>OX384536.1:5851591-15851591 GCA_947538915.1 Tenthredo distinguenda | reverse complement strand
AATAATTTAGATCTATTTTCGGACAATTCTACGAAAATTCTGATAGAAGTATCTATAAATACATTATTTCACTCGTGGAGCTTTTTAGGGAATAATACATAAACATTAATTATTCATAAGGAAGTAATCTCGCGTTTTAGCTGTAAATCGATACAATTTTGAACCTAGTCGGAGTGAATATCACCGTAGATCTCTTCGCCAACCGTTCATTTCAATTATTTCGAAATTCTACGAAAGCTGATAGAAACACTATATGCCTATGAGTTTGGGCGAGTTGGATTCAACCAGACTTTGAAACTAACAATGAATCGGGTAAAGCAGAGTCAGATAATCTCACATCAGCCTGAGAGAAACTACGGCAGACTAAAGTCTAGAATTCTCGTGGCTAGAGGCGCGTGTATACCTAATCTCTGCAAAGTAGAGAGAACATCGAGATGGAAATGCGATGAATTTATTTAAATGAACCGCTTTTCGGGAGATAAAAATACCCAGTGTCTCAGAAAAGTGTTGATGCCTATAAGTCGAATACCGTTTACGCCCTATGAACCGGAAAACTTTCGAAGAAGTATAATTTCTTAATTATTTGAGCAAATATTCAAAAACTGAAATCCCTACCATACCTGAACCATTCTCACTTCACCCAACTTTTCAGGTTTATAATTAAAACTTATTAAAAGTAGGGTAGAAGTCAGGGTTTTCCTCGTCGTTAAACTCCTTCCGGATCCTATAACAGCAGATTTAATTATATCGGAAAATGAATGAAATAAAGTAGTCAATTTTTCACTCCCGCAAATTAACCGGATAGCGGAAAGTTATCGCGTATTATAGAAAAATCATTTCATTCAAGCTTGACTTCGTTCCTCTCTACCAACACTACGATTTATGGGTCACGATTGATTTTTGGAATCGCTGTCAAATGATGGAAATAGAGAAATACGCGTCTCTTGTATACGGATCACAGTAGACCTATCCACGAGAATTGGATGAGAGAAGACTGAAGAAAATGGGTTAATGTCTCTGCACGATAGGAATTCCAATACTTGATGATCCGTCCAAAGTTTTTTCGCAAGTTTCATTGTATATCGATTGATCATTTAAAGGCGCCAGAGATTCCAGCAAATTGCTCTTAAAAGAAGAAGCTTCCACGGAGTTCAAATTTCATACAAATCGATCAAAGGGTTCCGAGTTCTATTACATTGCCAAAGTTAACCGAGGGCGTCGGTTCGCGGCTGACACGTCGTTGCATAATATATCAATTTGCAGTAACGGGGATGATAATAATATCAATAGAGAACAGTACTAAATACGGGAACGAAGGCGTGATTAGCGATTACACCGGTGGGCATCAATATCCATTTTAGCTACTCGCGTTTCGCTTTCAATTATATGTATATGGACACGCGAATTGTGTGGAATATTTCTGTGCCAAGCTGTAAAAAACTTTTTGTCATAATCTGGAATAAATATTCAGAGGAATTCAATAAGTATCGGTGAAATTGAGATTTTGTTCCAAAGGCAATTTTCACTAATTGTCCCGAAAACGAACCGCTAAAAAATACTGACTCCAATTTGAAGCGAAGGCAGTGGTATATCGCCTTCCATTTAGCACTTCGATATCCGAGCAGAATAGTATTTTGGGATGATTCAAGTAATTTTTAAACCTATCCATTCTCGCGATACTGGCACTTCATTTGTGCAGAATTCCCGATAGGGACGAAGACAATTTTGGAGACAATCCAAAAACTTATGATTCGAAAAATTGAACCGAGGTCTTCGCCGGAGTGTGGGTATAGAAAAGAATCGATGATTTGAATTGCTCGCGAACTTTGTCTACGTATGTATTCTACCTGGCAACACGAACTGGGTGAGATACGACTCAAGTAAATGTGAAGTCTCCGCATGATATGCCAATACTTATATCCCACTTTGTCTGTTACCAAAAAGGGGGTGAACTCGAGAGAGTGGAAGCACGGTTGATTCGTTTCATTTTCACCCATCTGAGGTGAACTCGATAACATTTTACCACTTTCGGTATCCAGATTTCTGCACCTCGATCAGGTTTATTTTTGCGCAAGAATATCTCCCGAATTTCTGAGATTTTTCAAGTATCGTTTCATTGACTTGTGAGTCGCGTTGTTAATGACCTCGTTTTAAAATTAACCAAATCTATGCGTTCATCTTGACAATTATGCCCACGATTTTGAAAATTGCATTCAACTATCAAACCCGTCGGACGATCGATCAAATGACAGTATTTGTTATACTCAGACCTTTTCGGAGGATATGTTATTAGGGTTTATTGAGGTCAAGCATTAGAAAAAAGGAATAGCCTGGCAATCAGAACAAGACACATCTTCAGTTTTATAACACATAATCAAAGTTGCGATGCACTTTGCGGTAACAATTATTGTAAATGTATCGATGACAATCTACGGTAGGGAACTTTTAATTTTAGCTCAAAAAATCCAAAGATGATTAAATATTTTTGAGAGATATGAGAAATTTCCTAACATACGGTGTTAGCTGTACCATAATTCCGGAGACCAGGTTGAAATATTTAGTCCCGGCAGTAGCATACTCCATCCCGGCAAGTTCCACCTTTATGTCCTTGCATAAGGCACCGTGTGGCACATGCAGAATGATTGACAGTTACCCACACCGAGCTGAAAGAGAAAGGATCACATGTCATACGACGACGTCTGATCGGTGGTAGTTTCGTCCTGGAAGGCAATCCCCCATCTGTATCAACGTATTCGGGATTAGCTGAAACAATACGCAGTTACAATCGTCCGCATTCAGCGAGGATGTATTCATAAGCTGATATGATACTTTACGAAAGCAAGGAGAGATACGTGATCCGCTCAAAGCTTGATTATGGATTCTATAAATCGGTGAAGAGTTTCTTAATTGCAATACTCACTTATCTTGCCACCTGAATTTTCTCGAATCAGACTTTCGTAAACCTGCACTTTGGTAGAAGGTGTTGCAGAAGCGAAGACAACGATAGCGGACAAAATGAGAACGGCGAAGAGCTTCATGGTGCTTTTCGGAAGAGTTTAATTTTCGTACGAGTAGTCGAAAATATTTAGATTTCTACACAGAACTGATTTTCGACTTATACACTGCTTTCTGAGACTCGAATCGTTGTCTCATCTCGGGCGATCGTATGTCTATCAACGTGATATTTTGCACTGAGAATTCGCGATTAAGACGAGGAGAATCGCCAACGCGTTATTAAAAATGACTTGTTATTGAAAGAGTTCAACTCAGTTGAACCTGAGATTCGCGTCACTTGCGATACATCGGAGATACCCTACACGTCAATGATCAGACCCAATATTTCCAACAGATGTCTGGCGTACCATCGATACCCAACAAATCCGAATGTTTTAAAGGGACTTTGAAGATTTTCTATAGAGCTCAGATAAATTATTTTCCAACTCCAAGATACCTACAGATACTATTTGAGAAAATATATTTAGAATTAAAATTCCAGGCACAAACAATTCTGATTACACCCACCTTTCCGAGATGACGAACAATCCTTGGAATCTCTTCCATTTCCTAGATATATTGATTCATTTCACTGTACGAAGTATTAACTTCGTTATTAACAAATTGTTTACGAATTTATGAATGCATTGTTTCTCGAAGTTGATTTCACAATTCTCGTTCTGATCCAAATTCGTTTGCGAGACACACTCGGCACTCCGTTATACGATCAATCGTACTCAGAGAACTCGCGTTCCTTGCGATAGATCGGAGCTTTTATGCCGCGCGCGAGAGATGGCAAAAATATAAATGCAAACAAATCGATGGTACGTTATTCCTTTGAAAGATATGCGAATAATTCTGCTCTACTTGCTCTACTCGATAAAAGGGGAGAAGCTTGAAACCATCAAGGCACGGTTGATTCGTTTCGTTTTAACCTGACAGAGGTAAATTTCACAAGTCTTAGAAGCTTTATGTATCGATATTCCTTCGCTTCGAGCAGGCTTATTTGTGTTTAGGACTATATTCCGCTTCCCAGGAAATACATCTTTCACTGTTACCTCGAATTTATGATCCCAGATTTAAAACCCTCTCTCCGATGTCCTATACGAAGTATCCCTCGGGATTGGAGAAAACCCTGGGGTCGTATACATCTTCCCGCACAGTGGTAATATAATTATAATCTCACGGCCGCTTAAGTGCTCTGTGGAACATCCGACCAAGGCCGGAAGAGGAATAATCCTTCCATTAATGAAGACGAAGAAGAAAGCTCACCAAGTCGGATAGAACGCCGGATGGAACGACGTTGGGACAATATTATTTGACAAAATCCTTACCTTTTTGTTCAAGAAATACCTAAAGAATGATATCACGCTGGAAAATATATTCGAAATTATTACGCGAGTTTTATTAAGGTTCTAAAAATCGATTTGGTCATAAAATTAACCGTATAAAAGTAGGGAGAGAATCGTTAGTCAGGAAACGAGGGAATTTGCTCAAAGGCCTGGACCCCTTTGAACCATCAGGAGGGTGCAAGAGATACCTACTCTCCTCTAGTCAAAAAGAAGAGAAGCAAAGGGTAAAAGATATAAGAGTTTACAGGACGATGTCAAGTTTCCTTGACTCCTCCCGACTTCTTTAAAGCTTTGTCAATCATCATGGTACGATTAAGCTCGACCTCGACGTTCGAGCAAAGATATTCTCCGTCGATTTCCAGCCTTGAAAAAGTCGCGGAATAATATCGAAATCTGTTAGAAGGGAGGCTCATGTAAATACGATTATTATCCTCTCAAAAATGATTCCGAATGCGAGGACGAATTCCCCTGGTGCTTTTTCACATATTGCTGTATCGGATATCAAACTGAAATAAATATGTGTCCGACAATACCCGGACAGAATTTTTTCAGACATGATATTTCGTTCCAGTAAATAAAATATTAGCAGTGCAAAAACGAGTAGCCTAAATTTAGCGATTCTTTATATTCAAAAAGAAGCATTGATTATTTCAGAACTTTCAACTCTCCAAGATATATTCATCACTCTTCTCTTAATAGACTGAGTAACACCGGCTGTATCGATATCCTTCATTAGCGCACCTTGTCATAATTTACAAACAGCTATTTCCTCTGTAACTTGATGAACTCTCAAAAATCAAGGTGAGTTGAAGGAAATCGGCTACCCCATGCCTGTCTCCTATCGTATTCACATCACCTGCTTCCATAGCTGTGATCTTGCCCTCTGGGTACGAGAGACACCAAGGACAAATTCTGTAAATCCGATCTTTCGCACTTTCAATTCTGTTGCGTTACCAGCAGCGTTTACTGCAGTGACGTTGGCTCACGGTAACCACGTCAATCCGTAACTAATCAGTTTGAAATAATCTCTGCACGTAGAAATCGAACTCATGATTCAGCCGAAGCGGTTCAGGGTACCGATTTATCCTGTTATAGCATAGAAGCGATGTTTTATATCGAGAAGCAATAGTTAGCGAACAGGACGGAAAGATGGCATATAAATTTATTGAAAATGATAAACCCATGATTGCGTTGACCCCTCGTTTACACTTGAATAATTATCAGCACTGATAATTTCTATTTTGGTAAAATCATATTGGGTAATGGAAGGTCGTACAGTCTAACTGATTCGTTATTTCTTAAAAACGTGGAATTTAATATTATCGTTAATGTTTCACTGGGTTTGCCCCAGATCAATTGGACTTTGCTGCATTATTCCACACGCGATTTGGAAACTATTTTCTAGCTTGAATTGCAAACTAAGAATAGCTCGATCACATCGATTGCAAATATAATGTAGGTATAATACGATAGTAGTTATACACAAAGGCAAAGTTTATCTACATGAAAATATTTATACATAAATAAAGATTTTCACCGGCAGCTCGGGATATTCCTGATAGCGATAGGTAATGCTGTCATTTAATACGTGTAAGTTAATTAAGATCGATTAACATTCTGGATCGTATATTTCTGGAAAATATATTTCCTGACATGATCAAACATTCCCTGATTGATGCTCCCGTGTCGCGAGGAAAGCTCAAAAGAGTACTACCGAAAAACTTGTACAGATATGCTCGTATTCGGAGTTAATTTCCCGTCCAAACAGTATCTGCCATGCTCAGAACTCGCCGAAGAACAAGACATTGGTATCGATTGGGTTCAGGTGTATGGATAAGTGGTATGTAAGAGAAAAGGAAGTAGCCTGATATTCAGAACAAGCGGTTTCTTCATTTTAATAAAACATAATAAAGGTTGCGATGTATCTTTGAATAACAATGTGACAATCTGTGGTAAGAACTGTCGTTCTAGCTTAATGAAATCAATAGTTGATCAAATATTCTTAAAAGATATAAAAGACAAAAACAATTCGAGATATTTAGTCCCGACAGTGGCATACTCCATCCTGGCAAGCTCCACCTTTATGTTTCTGGGCGAGGCACCTGGCAGCGCATGCAGCATGATTTACAGCTCCCCATGGTGTGCTGATAGACAAGATATCACATGTCACTCGGCGATGTCTGATCGGCGGCAGTTCTGAGCTAGTAGACAATCCTGCATCGGTGTCAACATCTTCGAGATTGGCTGTAACAAGATGCGAGTATGGTCAAAATGCGATGGTTCACGATCAGCGAAGAAAATTTTTCTGGGGCAATGAGAAATACATCATTTTCTCCAAACTTGATTATACATTCTACTATGAATCACTAGGGACACAAATTAATCGTGATAAATTAATGCGAAGACTTTCATAGTCGCAATAGGTACTCACTAATTTTGCCATCATCTTCTTGAAGCAGACCTGCGTAGATCACTTCGGGAACAACTGTTGCCGAAGCGTAGGCAACGATAGCCGACAAAACGAGAACTGCGAAGACCTTCATGACGTTTTTGAAAAGATTTTTACTGACGGACGAGTATTTGAAATTGATGGATTTACGTGAAGAACTCAGCTTCGACTGATGTAGTACCCATGCTGCAGTCCCGCATTTATACAAAACTTCGTAGACTGTAGAATCGGTGTATTTCCTTGTTCGTTCCTAGATACTGTTACGTAGTCTTTCGTACTCAAAGTTCGCTATAAAGACGCGGAAATTTCCTGATGGGACTTCTACTACTAATTATTATAAGAATAGGATCTGGTTTTTTGCAGTCGTATAAGGAAACATTGCACCGATTGAGATATTCGCTAAATGACTGGCTCTGCCAATGACCATACTTGATATTTTCAGCAAATTTTAAGCGACTAATGATACGTAACGAAAGCGATACGTAAGAAAAACTTTAAAGATTTTCGGCTTAGACTCTAATCACTCTCTGAGGGGAATCGGATAATCCAGACCCAGAAGCTAAAACTATTTACCAAGGAGATCCAGTATATCTAGAATCGAGTTTTTCGGTAGAGCTCACAGAATGGTAATTTACTTTATATCGTCTGGTCACGTTGAAACATAAATTTTCAAGTTGACCCAGTTCCTGAAAAGAAGTTGTTCGAAAGTTCGGAGAAATGGATTTAGAAAAATTTGTATACTAAAATGCATTGAACAATTTCAAAAATTTTGAAGGTAGTCGTTAGTCAGATTGTTACTAGGGCAGCTGTCTATATCCCTATTTGAAAGTTATGAATATCTGCTATCACTGCTAATTGATGATGCTATTATAGATGCAAATAGTGTCGGCGTGGATATGCTGTGGTTTTCTCATGATACGAATTTAAATATTGATCTGAGCCCATCAGTTGAATCGCGTGCAATATTTCGCGGTGGTTTCATGGTAGATTATAATTCCGACTGAATTGAGGATACAAAAAAAATCGTGATTTTTATTGTAGACTGGAGAATATGAGGCAGGGGTATCTCTGAAATATTCGGTAAAATTTAATCATAAAATACCCTAAGGGAATGTAACTAGCTAATGTACTCTTTAGCTCAGGGCTCTGCGTGGTGGCAACAGACGAGAAAAGCCCGGCGTTTAACTTATTGATTATATCCAGGGGCTAGTCTCCAATTTCTGACCGTGAAATATGGATAATGTAACACTTTCTATTCCAGATCGTATCATCGCCAGTCATTCCGTGTCCGCGCTTTTTGCACAATCTTCTTCTAAGGAAATCGCCTAATGGTGTAGACGTCATCGAAGACTTGGTTTTCCCTCTCAGCTCTTGCGAAATATTATCAGCTATTAAACGCTCGCTCGTGATTTGCGGAGAATCGAACTTATTTTAGTTGAATTTTGTCCCACTTTAAACTAGCCAAAATATTAAAAATCGCCAAAATACATCTTCATTCCCTTTCTGTACTGCTAGCAGATTCCCAATCTGTTTAGACATTCGCAGGGCAATAACCCTGACTGTAACAAGGTATGGAAGAAACGGAGACACGAAAGTCGGTTCTGGAGTACCTTCATATGTTCTATAAATAATTTCAATTTTGGAAACACGGTCAAAGTTTATGAGTCTTGGAGAGCGATCCTTCAAACCTGGCTCTAATTCGAAAATTATGATAGCCTCGCGATTTACGCTAAAGAACTTTGGTCTCGAGTTTTTATAAGGGGTCTAACTATACAAATACAGGTCCCGGTCTGAATTACATTTTGGATCTCATATTTCTGGAAAATATCCCTTCTGACGTACAATTCAATATTTTTTAATTGATGCTCTCGTGTCGTAAAGGGAGCTCGAAAGAGTATTGTAAAACCACGCATTTGTTGCAGTGCAAAACAGAACAGATTTCTCAATTTTCATTCCATTGATTTATGATGCGGGATATCAACCAGCTTATTTCAAAATTACTCGCATATGTATATCTTAACCATCATGCTCCCTTGCGATTTAAAAAATCGTAATTGACTAACAAGCTCATCTTTAACCCAACCGGTCAAATAGTTGGCCATGCTGATGAAAAGACGTCTTCATTGGGAGTTCATTTCCGGTCCGAGTGATTTCTATCATGTGCAAAGCTTTTCGAATCATGAGACATTGGTATTGATTGGATTCAGGTATATAAATAAGTGGTACGTGAGAAAAAAGGAAGCCTTACATTCAGAATAAAAGATTTCTTTATTTTAACGAAACATAATGAAGGTTGCGATGTGTCTTGAGGTAACAATGATTATTTATGTATAATACGGATCTGCGGTAGGAACTATGAATTCAGCTCACAAGCTTCAAAGGCAGTGCAATATTCCAGAGAGATATATTATACGGTGGTAATTGTAAAACAATTACTGAAAACTATTCGAAACATTCAGTCACGGCAGTGGCATACTCCATTCTGGCAAGCTCCACCCTTATGTTTTTGGACGATGCACCGTGCGGCACAAGCAGCATGATTCACAGATCCCCATGGTGTGCTCACAGACAAAATATCACATGTCACACGGCGGTGCCTGATCGGTGGTAATTCCGTGCTGTTCGACAACCCTCCATCGGTGTCAACATCTTTAAGATTAACTGAAATAAAATTTAGCTATGGTCAGTGAAATCGTCTGCAATCAGCGAGCAAGCATGTATACTATAAGCGCAAAGAAAGATACATGGTTTGCTCCGATCTTGATTAAACATTCAATAAATCGCTAGGCAGATGAATAGATCGTGATAAATTAGTGCGAAAACTTTGGTAATCGCAATACTCACTTATCTTGCCCCCATCTGCTTGGATCAGACCTTCGTAAGCCACTTCAGGTATGGCTGTTGCCGAAGCGTAGGCAACGATAGCCGACAAAATGAGAACTGCGAAGACCTTCATGGTGTTTTTGAGAAGATTTTTATCGGCGTACTAGTAGCTGAAGTTTATAGATCTCTGTGGAGAACTTAGCTTTGACTGATGCAGTACCCATGCAGTAGTCGCGTATTTATACAAAACTTCTGGGACTATCGAATCGCTGTCTTTCCTTGTTCGTTTCTAGCTATTACCAGGCGCTATTTCCCACTGAGAATTCACGGTAAAGACGAGGGCAATTCACAACGCGAGTACTCGTTTCTTATAAGGGTTAAACCCAGTTTCTTTCACTCGTCTCAATTTTTTGCCTCTTTGCAAAATTACAAAATGTGTCAATGATCAGATCTTGTATTTTCATCGGGTGTCAAGCGACCGATACCTAATGAATACGTTGCATCTTAGACGGGGTTTGAAGATTTTGGCACAGACTCTAATCGCTCTTTGAGGAAAATCGGATGACGCGAGCTCAAAAGTTAAAACTATTCTACGGGAAAATTTGACTATCCAGAATTGTCTTTTTCCGTAGAGATTTGAAAAATCGTAGCTCAGATACATCGTTTTTTCACCTCAAAACTCTTATTTCAGTTCCGTAACGAGTAAATAATTGCAGTGATATAATTCCTGCTAATACCATATTCGCGTATAAAATATAATACAATAAGTTATTATTATACCTAAGTTCATCATACAGAGCAAATCATATTTTCAATCGTAGACAGAAGAATATAAGATATAAGGCAGGGGTGGTCTCGGTCTATTCGGTGAAATTTAATCAAAATATATCTCAAGGGTATATAACTAGCTTACGGACTTCATAGCTCAGGGCTCTACGTAGTAGCAACAGACCAGAAAAGCCCAGACTTTTTATTGATCATAACCAGGGGCTAGACTCCAATTTCTGTTCCTAAAATATGGATAATATAACACTTTCTATCCCAGATCGCATCATCTCCGCTCATTTCAAGTCCACGGTTTTTGCATAGGCCTCCTATACATGAAGCACCTCGGGCAGACTCGGACAGACGTTTACAAAACTTCCGTTTTAGCTGACGTGGAAATAATGGTGTGAGCCTTTAACAATCTTTGGAATAAATTTCATTCGTTATTTTGTCAATAGTTAAACAGTACTAATCTCATCTCTTGATCAGTCAGACTCGTGAAAGAATTGATTTGGAATAACAGAGGCTAAAACAAGCCTACTTCATTAATTAACGAATGTTCAAAATGAAAGACAACAAATTAACAAGAAAACAAAGCGAGCTATCTTTCATCAAATGATATTCTCTACTCTGATCTAGGAAAGTGTCATCAGCTATTAGACGTTCGCTGGCAAATTGCAAAGGATTGAACTTATGTTAGTTTAAATTGGTTTCACTCGAGACCAGAGAAACTCCAATGATTGCCAGGATGCATCCTCGTTCCCGTCCAGTGCTCCGATCAGATTCTCGACCTCTTTAGATATGGGCAGAGCAATAACCCTGGCTGCAACTTAAGATATGCAAGAAACGTAGACATGCAGGTCAAGTGTGCAGTTGCTAGGCATGCGTGTACTCTTAAATGGTTTACTTGGAAACTAGTTTATTGAGATGAATTGTGAAAATTGATAAAATTGGAGATAACTTCTCGCCCACTATTATCACTGAACCATTAATGTTAAATAAACTGAATTCAGATACTCGACATGTGTTATTGAAATGAAGATAAATCTTCACTTGGAAAGGTCGGCTCATTATTCCCTTCCTTCAAAGCGCCAGTTTCATGCACCATGAACTCGAATGATGTTCAGGTTCCGTCTCTCAAAGGACCCCGCGTACCAGAACAAATTGAAATTTTATTAAACTTGTCGCTATAAATGTGCGAATGGATGGCTGCAGATGCTGTCTCGATAACCCATTTCTTGCATTATAAATGGGTTGAGGGTTCCCAGTTGCAACGTGTACAATGAATTCGAGTAACTTTTATGTAACAGAATGCAACACCGAAGCAGACCCTCCGAATCATATCATAAATGCCGAAAATGCACCCACGTTGCCCGTCATAAATGCAATTTCCGATGCAGCTGAGGACCAAATAAACAGTCAATGCAATGTGACACCCAGATCACCAATAATCGATGGCCATATCCAGCAATGTGCATCAGAGCTGGTGTATTATTATAGGTTCACGAGTGAGGTAGTTAAATATTCAGCGTTCGTCTGCATGAACACTTATAGTATACAGGCAACATCGAATACGTGCATAATGTACTATATGGCTTATTGCAAATGCCTGTACAAGCTTATAGTTCTTGGTTAAATCTCGAACTAATTTCGTGAACGTTTGGAATAGCCCGTGGCTTTCGGAGGCTAATTGGACTAAGTCCACTGCTTCTCGGCGTCTTTTTTTCCTCGTCAATTTCAAGGAATGAGATCGAGTCTTAGATACTAGAACCAGAATTGACAGCTGGTTTTGGAACCGAAAAAATTTAATGACTTGTAATCAAGAGGAAGAGAATTCGGCATGCGGTTCGATTTCGGACAATTTATTTGAATCGTACACAAGTTGTCGTTTCAATTAATGAGATAATACATTCCAGTTGATCAACCTTCATCAATAATAATCAGTTTATCAGCCTTGATCTACCCAATAAACCGTAAGAAAATCCATCATTAGATCTATCCGCGGATTAACTTCGTCCGTAAATGCATCGTCATTACGGTACCCGCCGTTTCCGTACAACCAGCCAATTATCTGATCCGATACTCGTTTAAGACCAGTTGGAAAATAATTGACAGTAACTAATTACGGATATAGTGCCTCGGCTTAGGACCCAGCTAAGCTTATATCGAGCGCTGCTCTTTCTTGTGACCAAGCTACAGCGGTATGACAATATTTAAGCCGGCTCTTGGTCCATGGAAGGATATTATGTTGTGATCCAGAAGGTTTTGCATATGTGTACATATGCGTGGTATACTTCTATACGTATTATATAATTCCTTCAGTCCGAACGGTCGGACACATTTACCTACGCGATAACCTACACAGCACAGCGTAGATGTATGCGGAGGATAAGCTGCTTCCTAGGTAAGCCAATATGATGGTAAAATTTATGACATCGTGTGGAGGCATGTAACGGTTCAACTAACCCACAGGTCGACTTATAGTTGGGGTATTTTATCCCAGGCTGCGCAGAGCCGAAACGAGAATCGTCAACCCGGGATCACGGGGAATGATAAAAAGTTTAAAAATTGTTCGGTAACTAATGAAATTTGTGATAAATTTACGATCGATCTTGTAACGGGGAGTTTTCCTGAATAGAAGAACTTCATCGGTCCAGAACTCTATAGAGTCTATTTTAATCTAATTTTAGCATGCCGCGTCACGTAGAACCTTTCAAAGGATCAAATATAAATATTAATTGGGTTGAGAGGGATGGATAAGTGCCACTTTCGAGCAAGGAGTAAGAACGTTAGTTTTCTCAATTTTATTAACACATTATAAAAGTTTTCGTTTATCTTAATTACCAGTGATGAAGTGTATGAGTATAATGACAATCTACGATGATATAGCTATCTCAAAAACGAATCCAAAGATGGTCAAATATTCGTTAGAAAGATTATAAATTCCCAATGCAGGGCAATAGTCGTTAGAACAATTCTGAACATTCAGTCACGGCAGTGGCATACTCCATCCTGGCAAGCTCCACCCTTATGTCTTTGGATGACACACCGTGCGGCACATGCAGCATGATTCACAGTTAGCCATGGTGTGCTCACAGACAAAATGTCACATGTCACTCGGCGATGTCTAATCGGTGATAGGTCACCATTGGCAGACAATCCTGCATCGGTGTCAACGTCTTCGAGATTAACTGAAACAGGACGCAGCTAGGGTCAGTGAAATCGTTAGCAATTAGTGTACGAGCATTTAGTATCTGACATGATCTTTGGCGAGGGCAAAGAACGATTTCTACACGATTTTTCCAAGTTTTGTAAATCTTTGGACACAGAAATTGATTCTGATAAATTAGTCGAGAATTTTGCGACCGTGATACTCACTTATCTGGCCATCATCTCCCTGAATCAGACCTGCGTAAATCACTGCGGGGACGGCTGTTGCCGAAACGTAGGCGAGGATAGCTGTGAAGACGAGAACTGCCAAGACCTTCATTGCGTTTATGGGGTGATTTTTATCGGGGTGGAGTATTGCAGGTCCTTGTAGAGAGCTGAGCTATAACTGATGCAGTCCCTATGCAGGAGTTGCGTATTTATGCGAAACCTCAGAGACCGAAATACCTGCCTGTCCTTATGCCTTTCTATAAATAACTAAACTTAGATAGCATGTGGGACTTCAGTGAGTAAAAAGGACTAAAGTACAGTAAGACGGGTTGAATCGCCTACAGCTCATCCTGAATGAAAAAACAGCATCCTCATTCGCAAGATGAAGTGGTTAAAAAAATCAGCTTATCCCGTCTTACGGTATCAGAGGAAGTATTCTGAGATTGTAATTAATCAGAAGTTCGTACTTCAGAGGCGATAAAAACCATTTCAGCTTTCCGAAGTAGATTTCATAAATTTGCAAATTCTAATCCCCCGGATGAAAAATAATTCCGTAATTTACACCAATCTTCATCATCAAGATCATAATGAATAATGAACTTATTTAAATAAATAACCCTCCGGGGTTCGGTTAAACCTAATCAATTCAAATTTGAAGATAGCTCAACAGCTTACATAAACATAAGGATGATATAATATGCATGAGATGGTTGATCTTGTAATTATGCTCCAGCAGATTGAAACGTCCTCGGCTCTTGGGAGCCCGTTGATGCCTTTCTTTTTACCGCAGCCAGTTTCGTGATTTGGATTTATTAAATAATCGTAATAAAATTCCGTATACTCCGCGAACCGTAACGTATTTTATTCTAACGCATTCACGTTCCCGGAGGAATAGCCTCCACGAGGAAAACTCTCGGGGCAACCGCGTCACGGGTTTTTTTTTCTCTAAAACCGGGAAGGTACGTCAGCAAGGCTTATAGCTGAACGCCTTATACGATCTCACCTCACCTGAGGCAAGGTATCGAACGGATTACCGTTACTTGTACCGAACGGGAAATATCAACATTTGCGGTATACGAATCGATTCCACGTTCAAAGTCTTCTGCTTTTTCCTATCTTTTATCCGGGAAAACTAGATCGAAATATTTATACTCGTTTCAAGTTGTCAGTTTCCGAATCTATTCCATAGAATTAATTTCTTTATGCGGATAAAGGGATTCGACGAATTCCTGTTACGTCAACTTGGTCAATTTGGACAGCACACGTGCCGGTTTCGAATTTCTAATGAACCCACGAAACGAATTAGGCATTGCGCATACAAAGTGATGAAAATGTAGATTTATTCTATTCTAGTATGTACGGTAAACAACGGTCCATGTTAACCGCTTGTAACTTGATTATACCTCTGGGATATTCGGTTTACTTGATTACTGAACCGTCGAGCGAACATCCATTTTTTGAACCCCGAAATCCATAGATCTCAGCACGGATCTTTTCGAATTGCGAAAACTCTAAAATTATTTCTTCACATTTAATTTGCAATACGTGCTCATAGTCGGTACTTTTGTAAAATAAGGTGAGACCTTACAACAGTCAGACAGTTATTTGCAAAAGGTAGAGAAACTAGAACCGTGCTGACTGAATCTTAGAAGAGAAAATTGCTTCGACGAACACAACTTCCGAGCTGGATATAATTACTCACGATCTTAAACAGACCTTGCAAGTGCAGCTTCCACATAATATAAAAAACTGGGGTGCCAGACAGAACTTGCTTCCTCTCAAAGAAAGGAGAATAAATATATAAATAAATAACTGCCAAGAGTTTCATACGCTGTTTGGAGATGATTTTAACTGTCGTACAAACAACTGCGATAACAGAATCTCTGCGAAGAGGTGAGATTCGAATGGTCTCAAATCCTATGCGGTATTCCATTTTTTATAAGAAATTTCAGTCCAAGATGTAGTTAGCTTCGCTAATAGCTCTCTAGGAATTGTTTACGGAGGGCCATAATTATGCGGGAACTTCGGCCTGTTGCTAATTACCCCCCAACTCGAGCTTTGTGCTCAGGGAGTAGTTTGCAAGAATCACTATTAACGCCATCATACTTGATATACATATATAAGGAAACTGTTGTATTGCGCTGGTACTATCCCTTTGATAATCGTTACGATGTTTCTATGAACGGTTCCCAGAGAAATACTTTTATTATATAATGCATGTATGACAGTGATTTTTATGAATTTCTTCCTTCGCGGATAAAGACGAAAATAATTTTGTGGAAATAATATTTCCACTATTCGTGTACACGAGGGATCCTATCGAAGAAGCGCTATCTCGACGGTCCTGTTTAATCATAGGCAAAAGGTTGCTGTGGTCTCGAAATTAATTACCAAATGAATGTTAGGGAGACTAAATCCAATTCGAAAACGCTGACCACATCAAAGGACGTGAATAAGTTTCAGTCCGTCGTGTTGCCATAATTATTGATCAAATCTTACACGGCGTTGTAGTAAAAAACGAATGATTATAGAGCTATTTTAATAACAGAGGCGACATGCGACATCCTTCACTAATTAACAAAAGTTTAAACTAGAGAGCATCCATTTCTCGATCACTTCAGAGTGAAAATTTTCTAGACTTCGATACATTAGATATAAAGCTGGAAGACGTTGAGCGACCGAACGGTAACATCATCCCCCTTGTAAAGATTAGTTTTCTTTTTCGTTCTTTCACTTTTTTCTTCGTTCTCTCGTATTTCTTTCATAAAATAGTCTCCCTCCATTTATACTTTACTTCTCAAAGACGATGTGTAAATATTCTCCTAATAAAAACCAAGAAGAACTTTCCTTACCCTACTTGAGCTCGGGGCTTAAGGCGTCTCCTGTAGATGTCTGAGGGGCAAAAAATATCCTACCCCAAAAAAAGTATCGTAATAATTTCAGGTCTCTCTGACCTTCGAGTTTAACAAAATCTCAAAATCGAGAGATAACATCCTGATCAATCTTCTACCGATTATGTAAGAAACTTCTGAAAAACCCAATGTCTTACGTGGACAATTCAATATTTCAAGATTCAATACTGACTTTATCTACCAATTTTTTTTTTCAGAAACTCGAAAACAGTCATGAGGAGACAATCTTATTCCTCCAACCTGAGCATCGGGAGTGGAAGCGGTCCCAGCGAACCTCTAATCGTCGTCGAGGAGAGCCTCCTGGGAGAAGAAGAAGCCGAACGCCGACGAAACGAATCTCCACCCCGCTGTGTAGACCCGGATTCTCCTTCCCTGAATCCTTATCTATTGTCACCTTGGCGAGAGGCTCGCAAACATTCTTTGCCTACGCCCCAATGCACTTCGGGTATAACGGCGTCTCAGGTGGGCTCAGAGAATATAACTATAAGTGTATAGGTATGTGTCTAAGCGAAGATAAAGGAAACCCATTATTTTATTATTTATCTGAAAGTTGCAGCTGATCTTCATTTCAAGTTTTTAATTAAAGTATAAACTACTTCACCACGGCGCTACTTAAAAATTTGTTCAGCATTCGAGTATACAGATATGTATTGATGAGTCCATATCAGGGAATTGCTGATCGCATTGAATCTTTCAGAGAAATACAATCAAACATAAAAATAAGACCAATCTTTCGTGATCTTGTCATCGACTGTGTATCCGAAATCTTTTCTCTCAGGCGTCTGTTGAAAACAAAAATACATTAACTGTAGGTTGTATTTGAAGAAAAATTCAGTTTATTGAACAACAGTGAAAATGGCAGCAGCAAAATAAAATCACAAGTCCAGTAAGTTCACAATTTCATTGTTAGTTTTGGAGTATCTTCAATATTCGCAGCTTCGGTCGACAGGTATTTCATTTACTTGCAGAGTGTACTTATCAGGCTAATTAGTTCAGAAAACAATCTTTATCTCGCACAGACTTTTTAAAAACGTATTCAATGTCACTATCATCTAATATTGTAGAAGACAATATTATACGCTACTATTACCAATGGTCGGAAAATGTTTGCTGGACATATATCTGACACGGAGAGCCTTTCGAAAAATCGAATACATGGAAGTGGTATTTCTAGAATTTAAGTGACACAATAAGCCCCTGGATTTATTTTAATTAACATCGGTGGTAGTGGCGCAGAGTATTAGTATGTGGTAAAAACCTTTACAAATATTGTCCACTACTTTTGACAGGGATAAGACACTTCCAGCGTAAAGCATAATAGCTGTTTAAAGCTTGAGAAAAAACTTTGATATTCAATGAAAGCATTGGCAATAACTCGCGATGCACCCCCCAGCCCAGTGTCCTTGGCCGATGCATTCCCTCATGCAAAGAAAATTTCCTCCGTCAAAGAAATTGCAGGAAATTTGGCGAGGCTTGATTTTTTCCGGACTAAGTCTTCCAGGGAGACCTAGAACAAGATCCTAAGATCAGAGGAATCCCACGCAATTTACGAGCGAGGGTTCGTTACATCGAACACTATTTTCCAACAGAAAAGGAGAAAAATCACCTCTTTATTCGCGTCAAAATTTAACGGAAACTGAATCGATATAAGTTATGGTACGTTCGAGAACACCTTCCGTATTCGACACTCACTCGGTTTGAGATCAGAAGCTTCAATCCTACGGGATAGAGCCGATGTTGCGTTGAAAGGATCTGCTGCCGAAACGTAGACGACGATAGCCAAAACTGCGATAATTGGTAAGACCTTCATGTCGTTTTCGGGACAATATCTACAGTTGTACGGGCAGTTTCGATTGCTGAGTCTCTACGAAGAGCTGAGATTCGACTGATTTAGTCCCTATGCAGTATCCGACTTTTTTTATGAAATTTTGGGCGAAGATGCAGGTATTTTTTCTAATGGCTTATTCTACGAATCGTTTTCGGAGGGACGAAAATAAGAGAATTTTTGTCTGCTGCTTGCCCCATAGTCGCGTTTCGTGGATAAAACAAGAATTCCTTGTAAATAATATCTCCGCTGACAGTGTAGACATTATCGACGCTTCCTAAAAAAGGAAAGCTATCTCAACGCTGTCGATGTGACAGACGAATAGAAACGGCCTATGTCTAACAGCAGTACCATACAGATAGTGCCTAATTAACCTGCACGACGAAATAGCGTTCTCTCATTAGGACTCGTTGGTATGTTCATATTTTTGGTTGAATAATAGTTTTTCTCTGCGTCAGGGTGTCACGGGTAAACCGCATAGATAAGATTCTTAATATTTGCACAGATCGTTCTTAATATGAACCCTAGCTCCCACAGGACGTTTATTGTCCACCTTCGAACATATCTCATCTCCTGATTTGAACATGACGATCATTTTTCTCGCAGCCTCTGCCATAAGAGCTCGGGTACAATAGAATAAGTCTTTTATTACCACGAAATGGTGAGGACGAACCTCCTGAGATTTGTCAGCCGAGTAATAAACGAAATAAGGCAAAGTATCTATGTGTAAATCGGCTTGATTGTATGATTTGATATTCGTTATAGGAATTACCATAGCTTGAAAGAGAAGAATCCAAAAAAGAAATGAGAGTTATTCTCTTCTTCAGTTGTTCCTAACAGTGGGCAGTTATTTTGTCAAGGATTGTGCAGAAATGAAAAGAAAAGGCGAAGGCATTTAAATTAAATATAGAATGAAACATGAAGCCATTGTAAGATAAGTGACTGTGATTTCGCATCAAATTTCCGATAACCTTCCAAATACTGCATAGCGCCTGCATCCTTCGAAAACCTCGACTGATCACATACGAGTATAGTGCCAATGCGGAAAGCAAGGTTCAATTTTATTCCACCCTTGATAATTTCCACATCAAATCCACGCCGTAGATATAATAAATGGTTATTTGGTTTGTGTCACTGTTTCTTTCGTCGCGAGTTGCTTTTGATAAAAATAATCAAGAAAGGCCACACAATCTTGCATCAGAGTCTCCGGGGAGGAAAATAAAGATAAAAAGCAAAAAAAAAGGATACTCTCCTCGTAGGATTGACTAAATCACGTTCTTTGTCACATATTTTTTTCCCAGGTTCGACGTCTCAGCGAGCGTGGTGAGGGTTCTGGACCAACGCCCCGAGAAGCAGCCTTTCTGGCTACACTCTCGCAAGCTCCCACACCACAGCCCGGAGGACGTCGACATTCTGTCGTAACAATCTCCAGGGTACCACCGACTCTTTTTGGTCGTAACCGTCGCGAATCCATCGCTGCTTTTCCTATGGGAGCTCCAAGGATTCTTCCTGGTCGGCGAGACTCGACTTCCAGCATGGGTGTGCCGCCTAGTAACAGCGGAAGTACTCACAACCTTCAGTTAGACATTATGGATGACATTGCAGAGATTAAAGCCAGAAAAGTGAGCTAAAACTCTAAAAAATTTTAGATTCAAACTTCGCACCGAATTATTTTGAAAAAAATGGGCGAGATTGAACTATACTATGTCTAAAATATTCATTCGCAATTCATTTCTTAACTTAAATACGTAGGTTCGTCTAAAACTGTGGAAGACGCCGTCGAGGGAACGAGTCTGCGAGGTTCAACCTCTGGAGGGTAACTCGACTGCACAAAGATACACCCAGCAGCAGCAGCAGCGAAGATATTCCGATTTTGCGATCGCCGGTTCTCTGCCACCTCCGACAGGATCGATTCGAAGACGTGCTTCGGAGATGCCGAAGCTTCCAACGGCTCCATCAGCTCCCGTGACAACAGCGGCAGGTATAGTCTGTTCAAATACTGACCTAATATCGATTTTGAGTTCGCTAACGTCTTCGGCGAGTGAAATAAACCGATGTGGAATCGACGAGCCGGTCCCGTCGACGTCAGCCAAAACCGATAAGCCGGAAATGCAAGGTAAGACAGCGGAGCAGAAGCGCAATCGACTCAAAGGCTTCAGATCTAACAGCTTCGACGTCTCCATACTTCATGGTACGGGTAATAAAACTACGGGATCAACGTCGCCGAAGAATTCATCGGCGCCTACAAGCTGGTTCATTAAACGGCACCAGCCGATGTCTAAGAAACAGACAAGCGAAGACACTGCACCAACGGCTGTTACGTTTAGAGATGAGAAATCTACCGTCATTAAGATTTTCGACCCTTTGGTTAAACCGACTAAACTATCACCGACCAAAGAAGACCCTGCGGTTACTAATACCAGACACAAAGTTGTATGGGACGACAAAAGTGGGACGAAAGTTGACGCCCAAGTTCTTGGCAGTGCGATAGAAGACTTTTTGACAGCCCAACGGGGCAGCGAAACCGAAACACCGAGCAGCTCTAAGGCAGGAACATCGCCGAACAAGCCTAGGGCGAGCCCTAGCAAAGTTGCAACTTGGTTTTCCGGAGCAAATAAAGAGGAAGAACAAACAGAGAGCTGCGAACCCTCTCTATGTTCTACCTTGAAGGACCTGTTCGTGAAATAGATAAATACAGTCTGAGTTGTAAAAGAGTCAGGGGCTTTTTTGAGGACCGTGTTCTGACTAACGATTCAGAGCTTGGGTACAGGCCGGGGTTTTGTTACTGTCTTTTGGCAAAGCTCGGGGAAACTTGAGGAGCAGAAAAGGGTCTGGAAAATATAAAAGAATCAAGAAAGTATGGTGTACGTTGGAGGGAATTATTTCGGGCACTGATGAGAAAATTGCGAATATTTAGACCCTAGCTTTATACTCTACTATGAGGATAATTTGATCACGAGAAACTCATTAACGGAATAGGATTTGAAAATTTTCCATCGAGAGTAGCTCGGATTTTTTACTATTACTCTCAAAAATTTACGGAATGAAAAACTGCGGGTTCTGATTCCACAGGTTCCCAAAGAGAAAAGATTCTTCGAGGTAATCTAAAAAGGGAAATTTATATTCCGGAAAACGTATAGTAAACTGTTGCAATTTATATTTGTAGCTCAGATTTCGCTACCAGTAAACCTAGCTTTACTTCTCGCTTTAAGCGCGAGAGGAAAACCAGAGGGGAAAACCCTGGATATAAGAGACGGAAAAGAGATCGACGAAGCTTGGCCAGAAGCTTCGGTACAGAACTGTTAACCATTATAATTATTTACGAGAAAGAGGGTAGCTTCGTTATAAGAATTGACGAAGTATCTCGACGGCTTCGAAAATCGCGACGTAGGTACACCGGTTTCAAATAAATAGAACTCTGTGGAATGACGGAATGCGAATTTCCGAAGATAACGATCTGCTCTTACAATGAATGAATCACACCAGGCGACAGAATTAACTGCAAACTCAGATGGTATAACGTTTCGTTAACTCGAAGATCTTTATTGAAATTTTGTACCCATTATCTCCGGCTTTTGTCGAAGAAGACGAAACCTAATCTCGCAGATTCTAAAACAATGTACTAAATATATATGTTCTAAATGTCAGTCTGCTCGTTACGAGCCTGCTAACCGCTCGTTATATTATCCGATATTAATTTAGAGAGGCTACATAATAACCGTCAATGAGTTGACTGCCAATAAATCAACTTGTCAAATCGCACGCTACAGATATTTGAAATACTTTGACAGGAGTAATTATTTGGTAACGAAGTTCAGTGAATCATATGAAATCACGGAAGCTAGTGTATAAATGATGGATATATATACGCGTGTTTGGATGTATAACCGGGTTTCACTTCGGAAAATCTTATTATCTAATTATCGTCTAATCGTAAGTTGAGAGTGGAGACAAATAAGTGGAGGAAAAAAAATAATCAGAAAATAGTGCCACATGGTTTACGAAGCGCATTTAAAATGTCAAACCGCGATTCATTGATATGCGTTGAATTCTCATTCGAATCGGTTGAGGCTGACCAAAGGGCGGTTGTACTACTTTTCATAATCAATGTAGGTATATCTACTGGTTCTTTAGTGATAAAAGAACCTTTGGACACAGTTTTGATTCAACCTCATCCATTTCATTGCACATCAGAGTGTCGAAATATAGGCATGACGCAAACGGGAGACAGTTACCGCGAAAAATAGAAATAAATGCGGCGATAGTAGTAACATGCATCGTGTGGTCAGCCACATCCTTCGTTAAGCAATTGAGACTGTATTACACATGACATTTTACAGCCTCAATTTTCACTCTGGTCTGATTCACGCGGAAACAGATCCTACATGATATTTCCACTTGATCAGATCGAAGCTATATCATGACCTAGAGCCTGCGGCTAAAAGAATAGGAAAAAATATGAGAAATGATGATATTAAAATTTTTATTTACTGTATTTATGTATGTAACCAAAAGTTGTGAGATTTAAAAAGAAAGATTAAAGAAATTTCGAGCTAGAGGCAGCTACTTAAATAAATGTATAACGTTAAAATGATTAAATAATGATGGATATATTATATAGCAAACCTTTGCAGGTCGAAGGTGACATATTCTATAAAATAGGAATGTAAATATATATATGTACAACATCTTTGAATGTTTGAAGTCTATTCCTGTAATGTTACCGTAAACTCATGTGACTTAAATAACCAATAATTTTACGTAGAAGATATACATGATATTAGAATATATAAACGGCTTCTGGACCGATAAGATAAGGGGGAAAATAGCCGAATGGCGAGTATATTTCACATTGTATTTCACATGCTGCGTCAGACTATCGGAGATCAATATTATCGCTTAATAAAAAATGAAAACTTAGATCCGAAAATTTATCCGAGCTATAGGTAATACGTTTTGTAACGTACGTGAGAATGGTGCGAATATACATGTGTATATGTGTATACCCTTGGCCGATGCGCATTCATAATTTGATATAATATACATTATATAAAATCGCATAAATTCAAGGACCATTCCTAAGGTATATATATATACTATATTTATGGTATATGAATGAAATTATGTACACGTATGGAAAACATAATAGACAATCGTATGGAGAATTGGAAGATGTAACTATTCATATGTTACACGCCTCTGCCGGCGAATTTAATTATTGATCAATCATTAGTACCTATTCACTATTCATGTGTCTTAATTTCTGATTTTTAATCGATATATATATATGTAACTAATACATATATTTATTTATATAATAAGTTGTATAGTAATAAAATGATATGAAATAACTACGTAATAATATACGATAATAGTCCTACCATCATACAAGAATGTAAATAGTATTGAGATTGTATATCCCCTAACTGTTCCTCGTTAAGTAAATAGGTAATTATGCACTCCATATAAATTACCACTATTATTATCATTATTATATCATTATCTACGTAATATATTGTTAAACAATACTTATATACCTATATCGTGTTTGCGTACCGTGCAGTCGACATATCGCAATAATAATTATTAACATGACGCGTCCTGATATTTTAATGAAAATCATTTTTCATAATTACTTTTATCCGAGCTTTCAAATTTTTCTGCATAAATATTGATGGCGAAATTTGAATGATTATTCATCTAACGCGTAACACAATCATCATTCATTCGGAACAGAGGACAAAGTTGTATTTATATTCACCCGCATTGAAGAGACAATAAGTATTTTTAAAATCAGTGGAACACATTAGCGTGCAATTTCAGAAAATATCGTCGGGAGGCAGACTGGGGAAATATTGCACATAATTAAGTTAAGTTTTAAAATATATTTACGTAATTTGTATGATAGTCTTGTATACACTGACTGATTATAAAAAAATGAATAAATAATACCAGTCCCTTGCGTAAATTTATACTATGATTAAATTAGACGCGATAATAGAAATTTAAATATTTTATCGAAACAGAAAATGATCATCATTCATTGTTGAAGAAATAATTTCGAATTAAGATAGAAAACCAATGAATCAAAACTCAAGTGAACATTCAAATAATTATAAGTTCATTTGTGCTGTGTGAATTACCTAATTTCGAAGTGAATAATTACCTCACTATTAATTAAAATATCAGGCGTACCGTGCAAATATAGTTGTAAATTTTAATAATAAAGAAATAAATGTTGTTAAAACTATAATTATACATATACTTACAGATTGTAAGTACAGATTAGCTAATGTATACTGAGAATTGCTGATGAGCAAAGTACAGAGATTGAAATACACCATTGGCCAATCAACAATCTTACTGTGACACCAATATTCAAAATTAACAATTTTATTTCATGGTAAATAATCAAGAATGAAACTAAAGTCAGTGGTGATAATGTTTCTGGAGTGATAAGTCTTGAATAAAAGTCGAATAATAAACATATAGAAAAAAAGCTGGGTAAGGCTACTGGATGATGGGTCTACAAAATGACGATGATAGTCTGTGACTGTAAATTTATAAAAATGTATGGGAACTAATAGTGAAGAAATCTGTAACAACTTTGTAAATGAATTCAAATACCAAAATATCTTCAAAAAATAATACAACGGTCTATATTTATGGAATAAAAATGTCACTGTTATCTCTATAAAGGGGGAGGTTCGTTATTTTCTGATGTGCGCTGTGTAGAAATTCTACATAGAAAAGTAAAGGAAAAAAATCACTAATGTTACTCTAAAATCTAAATAAATCTGTCAATGTTCAACTTTACTTTTATTTCCCATCAAATAGTCCCTTCTTCGAATCCCAAGTGCTCAAGCGATCATGATCAGCTTGACAAATTCCATCAAGTCTACTAAAGCCAGTTACAATGTCCACTAAATCATTAAATGCATAAATATCATTTCAGCAAATTTTTAACTGCCTTTGATACTAAGAACTTCTTACAGAATCAAAAATCAATGGAATTTGGATTCAGCGTTCACTGTCCTTTGATACCTTACCTTATAACTAGACAAGAATAATCTCTTTTTATCAATGCCTAGGTAGCTCGGAGTATTTTTTTGATTGAGATGCGTGTCGCAGTCTTATCTCGTTAACACAACCCCCATACGTATCCCATGACGCCACGTACCACTGACCTCACAACAGGTGCCCTTATCGTAGGTCAGTGCTCCTCCTCGCTCGCCAAGTTACGCTAACGGGGACCCAAATGGTATCGCCATTATAGCCACGCCTTACTAGATGCAATTCCAAGTTAAAAACCGCATAAATGCCATGCGGGTCGAAGACAATAACGCGTACCGATCTTTGCCGCAAAAATAGTACGTCATGTTAGTCCGACTGCGAGATGGCAATATCGTTCCGCACCCTGTTCGCGAATCTAGCCAAACAAGCAGAAGCACTTGTCTAAGGGTACGTGCACCTGTCGTGGGGCCAGTGGCCTCTATGCCGTCAAAGGGTTTTCATTGCAAAAGTAGTTCATCTATTGGCGATACCACTAGGCACCCCGTATGCCGAATCAGCGTGATCAGTGCCATCAGGTGATTTCCGACTAATTCAGGAGCTCGTGACCTTAACATCTTGGTAGCGAATTACCCTTGCTATAATAATCGTGCGGGAATTGATTTGAATTCTCTATATCAGCGAGCTTACTCATAACCGCTATGGAATGACTAATTTTAATAATTAAAATTTATACGAATGTTTATAAAATTAGAGCCCACTTACAGAGATCACATAAGCACACTACATACAGAACATAATAAGTAGGCGCACGTACAAATCAATTGGCTTTAATACTTTCTTAATCACGTTTTAAAAAAAGGAGAATTTGATACATTACTGTCAATTTGATGGAATAACTTATTGGTGAACAATTATCATTAGCATTGGTTCAGCATTTGCCAGAACGGGTGAAATGATAGAGCTATCGAAATATACCTTCATCTCTAAAGTTTCCGGGATCGAAAGATATCGAATCTTCTGCGAAATAATTCTGAAAATGATTATAAACTACTATAGTTAGTCCATTAAAAGTTAATTAGCATTCCTGTGAAATAGTATTTGTAATAATTTTTCAATAACTCCCTTACAACTCTATATGAATAATAACATCGTGTCCGGCGCAAACAATTGGAAAAAATATGATTATAAGCGTGATAAAAAATATTATAATAATTGCTGATCAGATATTGGGAGCAGGCTGAAATATAAATTTCAAATGAATTATGTACAGAAATGTTTTATTCTTAAATTATGCACAAATTGCAATCAATACAAATTTATCTGAAACAAGCAAGTTGGGGGATATCTCAGTTTTTCTTATAAGATGTTTTATTGGCTACCGTAACAACAGTCGGATATTATGGTAGCTCTTTAGTTTTAGTGTCAATCTGCTGCATCAGATTGCCGTGCGTATTTTTTTTTTTTTTTTTTTTTTTTTCTGCAAAATCCATTAGACACGTCCGATTAGTTGCTGTCATATCCGGAAGAAATTGGACAACTGTTTTAAATTGATTAACAATTTGAAACGGCTGGCCATATCTATATCATAGCTTAGTATAATAAAGCTAGTTTATTTGTTCAGACATCCACATTTTGACTAAGTAGTATTATAGTAATAAAAGTATGCGCTAAGTCTGCACTTCAGCTAGATATTATAAAACACGTATCTTAATCATTTCTTCTTTTGCATTTCATACATAGATATTACTAAGTATATGCTTGTGTACTTTCTTTTATAAATCAATGTGAAACAATGCAGAAACGATCTGTGTACCAAATTCTATTACTTGATATAATATGCTTATATTGTAGTAAAAATAAAGGACTAAATTATTAAGTGTAAAGGGAAATAAAACCAACCCCTTTGTGCACACCTGTTTGTTTTTTTCCTTTTTCTTATTTTTTTTTTCTTCTTTTTTCTGTTTAAACTGAACAACCTCTCTTAGCATTTTTCAAGATATTAATTAGCACTCAGCATTGAAACATAAAAATCTAGTATTTGTTAAGTAACTATACTGACAATTATAAAAACAAACAACTCAATCTTGGAAGGAAATAAACAGGACATCATTGGGAACACAGCTGAAACGGAATCATAAGATGCTGTCACCTTATATTCAGAATCGAATAAAACATTATTCACCACATGGCTATTCAAAATTTCATTTCGCCGAATCTTAGGTTGAAAATACTACATTTCTTTAGATACTTCATAAGTATTATGCTGATATTAAAAACGCAATGCATTGAGCACTATTTTTATAAATCTCTACCAGTTTGTTTAGAATCAACGAAAAGTCAAGAGGCAAACGGTAGAACAGGCTTGTAAATGAACTTCTCTAGGCGACAGCATTATTTACAATAGAGTAAAGCTGGCTCTGCACGAATTAATCAACTCATAGGAAATTTGCAAGACAATGCTTGATAAGATGGTTGAATCTTTATAAAATATCATGGGAGTGCGGAGTCAGTTCGATATTGTTCAATTCGTTTTTTTTTTTGGCTTCTGTCTTTCTATCTCGACAAAACCACTGTTATGTTTTTCGTACCAGAAAAACTACTATCAATCGTTATGTTTCAATAGCTGCTGATAGTTGAATACTTTTGAAATTGAATTGAAAAGAACGAAAAAAAAAAAAAAAACTTGTATCTGCATCGTTGTAAAATCGTTTTCATTGAGCGATATATGTATATTTTCTTGTTTCACGGTATTTCACGTGTTAAACGAAGCACAAGATTCAAGCCTTTTTCAAGATTTACCTCAAAATTCTTCGATTTCTTACGAATTGTTTATTTGAAGATAAAATGATGAACAAGCATAGCATAAGAGTAAAGCCATAAAAAAAAAAAAAAATAATCTTCAAACATTATGAATTCGAATTATTTTTATTGACTTTAATGAAACATTAAACTTTAATCTACCAAAAACTATAAATTGAACTGTATTGGGTAATGGTTAAAAAGTCAGGATATAATGAGTAGGGTCACACTTTATATCTATCTCCTGAATTCATAACAAAATAAAATCTCAAATTTATGATTAAATCGCTATATCTGCCAGAAGTATTGATTGAGTGAGATTTTATTCTCTCTTTCGACAATTCCGTATGCCGCGATTAATGACTACTCGTGGCTAGATAATTTAGAATCACATATTTCGTGTACATCAGAATTTTAGGTGAACAAAGGATTGATTTTTCAATAAAGTAATCAAGGCGAGTCACGTGACAAGCCCTGTATAAAACGTAATTATTCACGTACAATCCATTCTCAATAGCAAATGTAAATGCAACGTAAATTTCAGGATGAACTTGAAAAATCATGCGTCCAATGAACGAACTCAATCGTAAAGCTCGGTATAATGAACATAATAATGATAATAATAATAATTTTAAAAAAAAAAAACAGAAAAAAAAGGAGAAAATAAAATAAAAGAAAGGTAGGATGTACTGTAAATATGAAATTCACGTGCCAAATTTTACGCGGCACTACTCAGAGTATAATATTATAATAGAGCATCGAATGAACGTAGTATAAATTGTAACGTGATGTGAACTGGTAATAATCATTCATGGAGAAAAAAAAAAGATTAGGTATGTTGAATAGGTAATTGACGAACGATTACCAAGAAGCCAGCTCTTAGGGTAATTGGAAAAATTCGTAAATGACTGGAAGTACTATTGAATAATACGTCCAGTGGTAGTGTCTTGGATCTTGATATAAAAATGAGGCACAGTTTTTCACGATCACCGTCATTAATTTTGTTCGTTTTTTTTTTTGTTTTTTTTTTATTTATTTTTTTTTGCTTCTACTATCTCCCAATGATGAGAGTGTCCATATATCAATTATGATAGTATTTTTTCTTTCTTTACTATCATTAAACTAAACCATGCATGGATATTAATAAGTATCCTTAAATTTTTTTCATAAGAAGAATGACATTTTCTTAAACGATAGTCATATTTCTTATCGGTAGCAAACAGTCTTAACAACGAGCATAGATTAATCATGTCGCCTTCCATAATCATGTAGTCCTTTTGGGTGTATGCATCATGTAATGTACTGGTCTTTGTAGCTCTCTCTAGATACAGGCTGGATCCATTATATTATAGATAGCTTAGCCACTAGTACCGTTAACCAGAGCCTCTTTCGGCTTGTTGTTTGGAGCAGTGCGGGAATGACGAGGTCGGGGTTCTCTCTGGCTCTTAGGCCCCTGGGAGTTTGAGTTTGAAACAGTCACGTCGTTTGCAGGAGTTCCCTCCTTGCTTGTCAGAGTTGACTGATCACTTGGCCCTGCGTTGCTGCCTGAAGATATATTAAGGAAAACTGTTAGCATCATGTCTTCTCGCCGGGTATATAGATAAATGACAAAAATCAACATCCACAGCCATATTATTGGATGTGTGGTAATTTTGGAACATGGCAGTTGTATTTTAGGTGTGATTTAACTGCCAAAAAACGCCCAACTATCGTGAATTCAAGGAGAAATTAAAACGATCTGATTATCTACAATTTTTCTTTCTATAAACTACGTAAATACTATCAAATCTACGTCCGGGGTTTTGCCCTGCCCTTTTTACAGGAGTGACAAAAGCGTAGCAGGTATCTGAAATTTGGCAAAACTTCTACTTATGGAATATTGAAGATACTAGCAGGCACAAATAGTCTAAACATTTACTGTATATCATCTGGATGTATGATGAAGCAGACGACACACAACAAGAATTACCTTTCTGATTATTTGCTGGTGTAGAGCTGCGCTGTCGAGAACGTCTAGGTTTCCTTCTTCTCATGCCTCTTGATCCTCCCTCCACGCTTGATACTGATTCTATACACATACAAACCATTGTGACCATCTTCCTTTTAGAAAATTATTTTATGACATAAGTTGTTTCAAAGTTTTAGTAATTTTTTATAAGAAAAAAAAAGATTATATAAGTTAATAATTTCCAGAATAGTTAAAAAAAAAAAATAACAGAAAAGCATAATTTTCAATTTTTTTTCTTTTATTTAGCTGCGTAAGTTAGTAGCGTGCGCCATGTTACCAGAAATATAGAATCGATGTTAGATGGTCACAAGTGTTTGCCCCACAACCCATGCTGTTCGCAAATGTAATTCAACATCAAATTGCCTATTATTTACAACCAGATGCTAAACGACGTTGAATAATACATTAGAAAATTTTCTATTCTTTACCTCTATCGATGCTAGAGACGTCTTGACTGTCTAGAACAGTATCTTCATCATCTGTCATTCGGCGGCGATCGTCTCTACGATCTCGGCGTTGAGACGGAGGTCTTCCCTGTCTCCCGCCTACATACCCTGAATTTCCTGATCCACCCTGACCCTGGTGACCTCCTCTCATAGACGAATCTCTCATACGATCCTCGCTACCATCCAAAGTATCGCGACGAGATCCTGCAAGCATTTTAAAGATTTTATTTAGGATAAAATGTATGTGTAATGATTTTTTCATCTTCAGATAAAAAATAATAATCGCTAAGCAATTAAAGCCAGGGAATATGTTGGGAGCGGGAAGGTATTGAATCTGTGGCATAATCTTACTTGTTTTCTCTGATGTCCAATGACGGTGATAAGTTGTTGATAGGAACTTGAGGTCAAACGGGAATATGATGTTAGATGGATAGAGAAGTGGGGTATAATATGTATAACCCGAATCTTAACTTAAAGGGATAATAATGCTACATACTTATTTGAGCAGATACTGAATGACAAATAAATCAGAAAAACAATATGGAATCATAGGACATACTCAAAGTGCCTCTACATTTTATCTGCCCCATAGAATTTGTGTTTCAGGTATTTAGTAGAAAGTCTTTTCGACAGAATTTGTGCAGTTGATTCATCGTAGAATATTATAATTTATACTTGTTACCTTCAACATTGATTTTAAATTCTATCATTCTATATCTGTACATACTGAGATTACAAATAAGTCCACGTATTGCTGTCTACGTCTGGATTGAATTGCCAATACATAATATTTTATTTTCATGCAATAAGTTTAACACAACGGAATACTATTTACTATAAAACATTTAGGAGATATATAAAATGTTGCAGAAAATAATGATATAATAGAGCTCTGCTTTGTTTGATACAATTGACAACGTTATCACTACCAAGATTTTTCCCGTATACAAAGTTGTTCATGTTCATTCGGGAAGGAGTGTAAAAAATACAGAGAATAGGAAACTGCTTTGATATTCACGTTCTGATTGAAGCGAATCTTACTGATAAAGTGTTTGCAATGTGGAAAAGTGAAGTAATTGGAAAAAAAAAACCATGGATAATTAACATCGCATTATTAGATTAATGCAGTCTTAAACAAAAAATCATTGACTACTTTGCAGCAACACGTCCTCCTTCTTTTATTGATCCACCACCTCTAGATTCACGTTTGTGAGTGTGCTCTACATTGTTGATATAATCGGTAATAGTGTTACCAGCGTTGTGTCTGATTGAAGCCCTACCCCTCCCGCGTCCTCGGGATGGACCACCTCTGTTTGGACGGCCACCCCCACCTTCTTCAGGACCAGATCCCATGCCTCGTCTTTGCGAAGGGAAACTGGGCATAGGTCCAGTTGTTGAACCATGCATACTCCGTAACTGTTGGTCTATTTCCAGTTTTTCTTGTCGAAGTTGTTCTACTTCCTGTAATAAAGATTCGAGAAAAAAATTAATACATTATTTTATGCATATCTTTATACACTGTTAAGAAAGTCAACGGCATTGATGGGATATTCCTTCAAACTAAATTCGAATGCAGGCTGAAATAACTGGTAACATTTTTTACATTTAAAAATCATACCTTTAGATGTGCCAAATGATACTCCAGCAGAACTTTAGCATTAGCTATGCTTTCAACGGTGCCAACAAATACAAAGGGAACTTGTCCCTCTTCACGAGGGATTGTGGGTTGAGGCTCATTGTCACCCTCGATTTTAACCCGCACCTAAAACGTAACAGAGCAAAACATAATTTTTAAAGTATAGTTAGAGGGAATAGTAATGTCCGGAACGTTTTAATTAAGTATTCTTCTCTACATAGATTGAAAATGTCTAGCAAAGACGTCGGCTGGTACATACATGAGGACCATCTCACAGATGAACAAATCTAACGGAACTACAATGTACTTAAATCCAAAACCTCATATCTTCAACTCTGTTTTAGAATACTCAGTTTCTAGTTGATATCGAACCTTCTAATGTTCACGTAAGGATTTGTCCTGCACTATGTATGATTGATATATGATTTTCGAGATTTCATTAGCTATTCAACATGGATAATAAAGATTGTATTTTTAACATTAAAATTGATGTTACTTTATTGTTCACTAACAGTTTTAAATATACATTCTATATTGCGATTATTGTATCTTTAGAATGATATAACATTAATTTATATACAAGTCCATATATCAAGCACGAAGAACAGAAAAAAAATTTGTTAGCAGTAATCCAGGCTTTGTATAAATTTAATCACAAAATTGCAAATTATGATAATATTTTTTATAATGTTTCGTGTTTAACGTATTTTTTAATGTTTGGATCGCAATGAAATTAAGAACACATCTTATGAACATTGACTATGAAAATAAATAGTTATGAGAAAAGTAATTTATAAATTCATATTTCGATAAATTTAAATCTTATCACATTTGACAATTTACTACTTACCATTGATCAGCAAATGTCTGCCTTTAATACTTTTTAATCATATTGAAAAACAAGACGAAAAAAACATTTGAAAGGTAATTCTGAATAATTATCTGTTCAGAGTTACAGTTTTTATGAAGAGGTCTCGGAAGATATCCTTACGTGAAATAGTATGAAAATATAAAAAAACATTTTCATAGGCCATTCATCAGATGCTGAAGAATTGTTCATTCTGATATGAATTGATGATTTTATCTAACTCTGGCTATAGACTGTGTAGACCTGTAATATAATGTTTGAAAACGATTTTTTCTGTACAAAATGAAATAAATAGACGCCCCAAGAAAAGTGTAAAAAATGTATAGTGATTCTCAATGCATATAAAATTAATGTTAAAGTATTATTGAGCTAAAGCTAAACTTTAATTACCATACAACGATATGGTATGAAATATCGAATGTATTTGAGAATTGCTACTGTACAGTCATATGCCGCTTAGGTACGAAATGATCGACTCTTGTAGTAGGAAAAAGAAGGATTTTCTCATCAAACACGTAAATGGAATCTAAGAACGTGATTAAGTTGATATTTTTACTTAAAACTCAATGAGAATTGAATATTACATGGTTTTCCAATAATTGTAATCACGACCAACTTTATGTGAAGGAATATTTGATTGAAATTATTTGTTGCAATCAAAAAAAAAAAAGTTCAATTAAAAAGTTGACATTGCCACAAGTAGGCATCAGATGATAAATTAATATTAAATGTATATAATGAAAGGAGAATTTCATATGATTCAAAATTTGCTGTTATGTGTGATATATGAATCGCTTGAATCAACCTAAGTATCTTGCAACAGTAGGCATTTCAATGAGGATTGAATTTTCAAAAAAATAAATAGCTTCAACAACGCCATAAATTATCAATCTTTTCATAGTTAATTTAATAAAATAAAGCTGGCCCAAGTGGTTCATGTAACATTCACATATGATCTGTTCTGAAGGAGGTGGAAGCTTCAATTGGATGAGGTTGAGATGAGACAAAGACACAAACAGTGTAAGATAATATACTTACTCTATCAGTATGTACATTCCCACTCGAGCCAGATGTTATCTACCGAGAACAAACAATGCAAGTATATCACGCATAACATCACCCCCTATATCTAGAATTTGTGCTCATATGACAATTTGGCTACGTAAATTAATTAATTTTTAAAAAAATTTATCAGTTTCGAATTTTGTGTGTCGACTGATTCATATATTTTATTCTTTTCTTCGAATTTAACGAAAATAGTAGTATGCCCTTATTTTTGACAAATTTCCTTGCGTAGATTGCAAGCTGTGCAATGTGATAATTAAATTCAATAAACAATCTTGTCATTTGACCACAATACAGTTTCATGTACCCCGAACTGAACAACATTTTGACAAATTATCATTACTAAGATAATATAGAACATTGTAACAGGATATTTCCAATCATTTAATGCACATAAATGATTCCACATTTAGAATAATTCGTGTCTGAGATTAGATAATTTCGTGCTATTACGAATTTCGTATAATTGTGTGCATTTTGTTTACTTCAAAAGTCAATCCGATTCATAAGACATGCCACGGATATATAAATTAGATTAATCATTTCATGAGATGAAATATATTAAGGATATGTGAAAGGGCAAAGTGAAATCGTCACGTAGCAGGATCTCATAAAAGTAAGCTTCTGAAGCTAGTTGCTTATCCGAGCAGTTAGTGTGAAGGGAAAAGTAGTATTTGACATAAAATGTGGCATCAGAAACAACTCCATAATTAATGAATACTTTATGGGTTGGGTTTTATATGTTTAATCGAGAAAGTATATAATTAGCACAAATTTCTTTTATAAGCCATAACTATTTTATCAAACTATTATTTTCCCATGCACAAGATGTGTGATCTATTCTTCTTATCCTGATATTTTGTTTTTAAGAATCGCAATTCTTTCGGTAAAACAACTTTACTATCACAATGAATATCTATAAACCAAGATTTTAATACAATGAAAATTTAAACTCTAACAAAGGATTTGTGAAGCAGGATTTTGAATATTCCAAACTTTGACCACGCAATTTAATTAAAAATAAAACTGAAGTTTCAGGAAAATTTGACAGGTCCTATCAAAGCATAGAAGAAAAAAAATTGTAATCCTAACGGCTGTACTATGATTCAATTTGCTCCTCAAATCTTGGTTCTGGTCTCTTGTCCATCAATTTCGATCATACTTTCTTTTTTTTCAACGGTTAATCTGATAATTTCTTCAATCCCTCGTTCATTTATCAATATTTGGACTATTTGCAACAGGAGAAGCAATGAACGATAATTACTCATATAATGAACTACAAATATAATAAATTATTTTTACTCAAGATAAGAATGACTCTTACAGAATAGTAGGCAAACTTTTTCAAACATTGAAGTATTTCTTAAAAATCACAAAGCAAATCAATTTGAAGTAATTTTGAGGTGATATGAGGATGTATTTTTAAGATATAAGCGAAAAACTAAATAGCAATACAATTATCTGACTAGCTTGTTGGATGGAGTTGAAGTATACACATTCAATGATCTAAAACTATCTCAAAATATTTTTTGGCAAAAATCCAGGATTTTTACAGATATTTACAAACTGAAGAGCAGTACTATATGTTTGATGTTTGAGTTTATACTATACTGCACTTACCTGTAACTTATCCAATATTATCTGGAGAATAAACCTACTTATGTAATGATAAAGTTACTAAGAAAAAAAAAGAATGATAATTATCTAAAGTAAAACAAAAAATCTATATTGTAGTAAAACGAAAATAGTTTTCAGTTAAATAAAAACAGCCCATATATGGCAATCAGTTTGAATGTCAGAAAAAAATTTAGTTAACTTACCTTCCAAGTACGAAGTTTAGTGTTTAATTATCTTAGTAAACATAGGCCTTGGCTTATAACAGTGTTATGAATTTGGTGCGCCTCCAATAAGTTATATGGAATTGAATTTTAAGCTGATGCCACATTTTAGTCATGAGAAAATATAATAAAAACGGATGAAAAGGTAGCAAAATAGATGAGGTAGCAGCGAGTGGAATACCTAGAGAAGATATTTGGTTCCACAATGAATAACCATTGTTCTCTACTTATATTACAATAATTACATATGAACTTGAAGAAGCCGTATTGCTTTCGACTTGCATCATAAATGCATGAAATCTATCCCAATCATTTGTCAAGAGTAAACGTTTCCGAATTTACTACTGAATCAGAAAAGATAATTCAAAGTATATGAACTTAACGCTAGCTTCGGAATAAATATTAAATTTACTTCTAATTTCAAATCTGAATCTGACGATAGATATTTAACAAAAAAAGCATTTCAGCAGACTTTGGAGTTATGTAAATTATGTAACACAAGAATTCATGTAACTTAAGTTCTGCATGTGTATTATGTAAAATCAAATGCATGCGATAAATGTAGATATCATTTGTCATAACACAGACCAACGAAATTTCGCATAGTAAATTATTCTTACAGCATAAGCGCGATCCAAGATATAACGAAACGTATAAAATAATAAGAAAATTTGTCAAAATATTCTAAAATTCATAAGATGGAATGAATTAAATAATTTCGCTCCTTTAAGGGGATATATGGTCACATATTTATACACGTGAATTTGAAAAGGCACTATGACTTTTAGTAGCTATAAAAAAAATTTTCAATAAAGACAAAATCTAACTATAATTCATTTTTCTGCCATTAAAGACAAAATTAAACAAATGCACTACTACGAACAGATCACAGTTTTAATTTATTATTACGGACAGGAAAAAGTGTGGAACACTTTTTCATCATTTAATGGATTCAATACCATTTTATACAAAAAACTGATCGCACGTAGTACCTTTTCAGTGTATATGGAAAATAAATATCAGAGTTCCATCCTATTTATGTAGCTTCGTTGTTATACCTATATGCACGTGCGAGTTAGAAAAATATCAAAGGAGGAAAAATATTCTGCTTACCACACCGCTTTTGTCGACGATTTCCTGTATGATACGACCGTTTTTCCCGATAACCTTCCCTACAAGAACACGTGGTACTTGTATAGATTCCTCGCTGTATTCCAACATAGAACGTGCTTTCTTCACAGCTTCGTGCGTCTGTAAAATAGATTTTATTGCAACAGCTGTAGTAAACGTCAAATTCCATTCCTGCTTATAACATCAAAGCCAAGTAATTTGAAGAACATAATTCCAATTATTACTGTAACTTTGAAATCAATCTGCTTACCTCTCCATATATTTTGAAAGTACAAGAGTTTTCCTCCAATTCTATGTTGGTAATTCCGTCAACTTTTCTTGCCTGTTGTATATTAGCCCCATGAGCTCCTATAGCAAGTCCCATTAAGTCTTCCCTTACGTTGAATTCGTCTGTGTATCTGAAATTAGAGGATAAGTTGAGTATGAGAGTATCCATTTACAGTGTAAAACTGTAAAAAAAAAAAAAAAAAACATTTTAAGGACCTAGTGAAGTCGAAGGTAAAATTTTGAAAATAATTATCAACTGAAATGTAACTAGAAAGATACTAAGTGTCTGTCGAATAGTAGAAATTATTTTCAAGAATAAGTTGGTGCAAGTGTGGAATTTATTTCGAAAATTTGATAGTGGTAAATACTTCAGTAGTAAAGAGAAAAAAAATAATAATAATTTTGTGCAGCATATTGGTAATTAACATAATATCATTTTTCAGATAGTAATAAAATTCTGTTGAGTTAATCCTAATATCCGTGCAAAACAACAGTCATATAGGTATATGTGAGTTTGAGAGTGAGGTATAAAAAATGCATAAAAATCTTAGGATATACACATCAACCATCAACTACCATGCAATTTAGGGCTTTCATATAGAAACAGAAAATTCAATTGAACATTATTAGAATTAAAAAAAAAAAAGAAAAAAAAAAAGAAATCGGATCCTGCCTGTACAAAAATTCGTGGTTAAAACACATTTGTTATAATATATAATAAGTAATAACTACGAGGAGTCGTCTCAGATTTCCTAACTATCAAAGATATTTAATTATGAATCATAATCATTTACACCATTTTCATTAACACTTGTTATTGATTGCTATGCGCATCGAAGTCTTCGATAACTTCAAGACTTCACAAATATTAACTCAAAGATAGAATGAATTAAATATCTTCTTCTGCAGCGCTTTTATATACCACGCATGTAATACTGACGAATCTTTGATTAATAATCACTTATGAAAAAATTTGAAGGTGTCCTCACTCATTGAAATCACTTGTACTGACAATAATAAATGCTAAGATCAAACTACTTATCCGATTCTGTAATTTTTAGATAAATACAAACAGGTAAATAGAGTTTACATCATTTGTGCAATAGATGCAGCGTTAAAACCGAGATGATACATACATGACTAGATAAAGATGACAAAAAAAATGTCTGTAAGGATGCAGGAACTTTTTCTATTCAAACTTTGGCTGAGTTTACGCCATATATCAGAGTTTCTCAAACATTGGCAGGTATGATGATCAGATTTGTTTGTTCACTATTATTCTTTACTTATATAATAAAGAATATAAATCTACTAAAAAAGTAGAATTAAAATGAGGAAAACTAAGGAGTGCCAGTTCAGCAGTTGCTAAATATGTCTACCAGCACAAGATGTCGTTCATTCAATCACGTAAGAAATAAACAGCATCTAGATAATACACTAAAAACATTGTTTGCGTTTGTGCGTGTATGTTAAAGCGTATGATTGTAATGACTGATCTACACGTCGTTGCATGCACATCGATAAAGTAATCTTTTCTTTTTGTAATTTTCTTTTGATTCTTTCAAAGTCCTTAATGCAGTGATTTAACATGTTATAAAATAATCTAACTTATTTCTAAGCCACGCCACTGTGATCTCACCTTGAATTTGTTCTCACTCCTGCCTCAAAGTTTGAGACACGCTGATATATAAAGTTTGAAGATCTAAATTTGCTGAAATGAGAAAGAAACCCTGATATAACTCAATGGAAATAATGAGCAAAGATGACCCTATCCTTACATTTGTACCATACTGTCTGTCCGTCTACTGCTGACTATAAATAATTGACTCTTCTTGCAATATTTATGTATAATAATAATAAGAATAATTACACATTGGTATATAAATGTCTTGTTCAAAGGCAATCTTAGTCTTGCCTATATTTGTATCAGCAATAAATTTTTGAGCATAATGATCAGGTGAAATGATATCCTGAATTATAAATGAGTGAAATGCTTTTATTGGCTGCGAAAAAGAAAGCACAAGTAATCGATGATATAATAATGTATTTTTGGTGAGAAAAATGTTTAAAGTACTGGTGATAAACTATAATCAGCAAGCCAGATGAGCAAGTAAAGTGTTCAATATGCAATTACGAATTTTGAAAATCACCGTTTCCTGACTTATCATTTCTGTGTGGTAATAACAGTGAAGGTATCATGCGAAAGGCTACAGCGCATGCTTCCTCAAGAATATAATAAACTTTAGAGTTAAATACATCTGTCTTGAATAATCGAGTGAGGATAATTCTAAACTGTGACAATTAAAGAAGATCATAACTTTTCCTACTAGTTTCTGTGACAAAATATGTCTAACGATGAGAGATGTGCTTAAGTTTTCATATCTCAATAAACACACGGATAGTGACGTTAATTTGTGGCAGTGTGGAATGTTTTGTGTTTCCTTTCAAGAAAATGTGACTTCCATAACTGAGAAGATTTAACTGAGTACTCACGAATTAGGTTCCTTGGAATTATCTACCATCACCGTGTTTCTAACAGATTACAGAACCTTTTAGTGAAGTAATAATAGAATCCCATTCAGTGAAAATCAACACTGACTAAACGTCATAAAAAGCTGCAGATGGTGTATTAATATTCATAGATAAAATTTAACTAGTTTAAAAGCGCATAATGAAAGACATATGTATTTTATACCGGTGTGATCACCGGTGTGATGTCAACAAGTGAGACACTAGATCGAGGCTATTTGTCCCTTATAAAAAGTACATGGGTGGTCGATAAAAGGCTAATCTGTTCATTAATAAATCTTACGCACTTCTGTTAGACCTAAAATTAGTTTGTAACTTGTACAACTTTTGACTGCCCTTCCCTTGACGATATTCAATATCAGCGAGCACACATTTTTTACTGTTAAAAACCGGCGTAACTTTTGATTGATATTACTTGTTACAGGTGTAGCTCGGCTTTTTATCTTTCTATGAAATAATAAGTATTACCTATATTGATTAGTAAATATGATACTAAAAATAATTTTCTGTTTCATAAATTGTTGGAGAACTTAGAGAGAATTTTCAACAAAGTTTAAGTACTCCATCCTATTTGTATTTCGTAGATACATACTTATGTATGTTAGATCGTTGATAAAGAAAAATAAATAAATCTCTAAAAATTGCGATGGTACATAGGGGTAAGAGAAATGAAATATACTGGTTTCAAAAACTGCGCCGGCTACTGAAATTTTATAAGAATAAAAGCTATGACGCAAATTGTTAATTTTCTCAAGTAATTTGTTAATTGATTATTTCACAAGGTAATAAAACGAGGATGTTCTATATGACACCAGCTGGTATACGTATTAATAAATTATTAATGACAAGTTATTTTTTAATTCAGAGTGAAATTTCTCAACTGTTAATATAATCGTTCACTGCAAGCAACAGACAGGATGACAGGGAGGATCAGTGTGAATATAGGGAAGTTAGAGTTTTCAAATTTTTAAACCGTCAATAGGATTGAAAAATATTATTTTATGGAATTACTCACCCCCCACTGGTTTGGAGTTTCGTTGATTCAAGTTGGCGAGCTGCCTCTTCCGTTCTCTTCAATAACAAGACCTATAAATAAAGGAAAGAAAAATTTATATGATGGATAAAAAATAACAAAACAATTCTTCCACAGAGTAGAAATATTCATACAGAACAATTCAATTTTTCTCCATTCTCTGCTCTCGTTTGTCGGGATAAGTCAGTTTTTTATATTTTTATTAAAACTGGGAAGTCTACCTTCTGTGATAAGTTGCGGAAATGCATCTCCTGTAGCATGGCACTATGACGGCGTGTATTTTCACTACGGGAGATGGCCAGCAATACTCCCCTATCAGGCACGTATCGGCACACAGCAGCCCCTATTGCCTTTTGAAATTCCTTATGTGCATTGTCCATTTTTGCACTGCGATGTAAAGAAAACCTAATTAAGGTCAACTTACAACTTGCCAGTTTATTGAGTCCATTACGTATAATTTAAAATTAAAGCTACGTTCAAACTGCTTCGTGGAAAACATGAAAAGGTATGAATCATCATTTCCATGAAATGTGAGAAATACAAGTCAGAAGTTTTAATTGAACATTTTAAATATTCAAATGAAGAATTTGAAATGAAGGTGAGAAAATTGTGGTAGTGATTAATGTTAATTTAGCACGAAATATACTTGGACTAAAATAAATGCTAACGTGTTTATAAAAATTTAAAGACTCACAATTCCCGCAACTCTTCAGGTACGTCGATCTCAATTTTATGGAAGGTAGTCTTGTCGATTGGTGGATTGGGATTCTTCGGCCTAAGTCGTTCACTGTTCACTATTTCTGTGTATGTGTTCTCCCATCCTAGATACTCCACAACTAGAAATCCTCCCTTCATCATCTGCAAAATCATTTCCCAATCAATTCATCTGCAAAACTCTAAAGTATTTTTAACGATTGCCAGAAAACTTTTAATTTGAGATTAAAAGGCCAATAGTTTTACAGAACTGAACAAGAAATATTGGAAGAAACACCAATATGTATATAATCTGCGGTATTGATTGTGAGAAGAATATGATTTGGTCAATTATTAATAAAAAAAATCACTTGTTTTTATCAAATTCGTAATTGTTAGATGAATTTGCCCTGATGCAGACCTGAATAATGGCTTTCCACCATCCGCACGCTTCTTGGTCATTGGCTCTAGAAAAAACTTCAATTTCTTGATGTTCCACAAACTCAGGTTTAGGGCCATCTTTGGGAGGTAGGCGTACTTGAGCAAAAGGGAACTTTGATTCAGGCTGCCAGCTGTAACAGATAATTCGTTTCTTAAAAAGTTAAATAATTAAAATGAATAAACCAATCCAATGCTAATGATCATCAAGCCAAAATTCCTTTTGAATTAACAAAACTTTTAGTCTCGCAGGTCTCGCATCTTAAAAAGCAGGCCCTCTCTCCTTCCTCGGTAAAATTTCACTTCATATATCATAACTATATTTATTTCCAAATTTCAAGTAGCCACGATTTAAAATAATCTTTTTACAACTTTTCTGTAACTGTTTTGTTGAATTTCAGAAAATTTAGTGATTGCAGACTATTTTTGGGATCGTTTAAGTGCGGAACTACTTGTCTCAATTTGACACAAGTCCTTTTCTACTAACTACGCCATATATTTTGCGTCAATAACTTTTATCGGTATTCAATGCAGCCCAAAATTATAAAATTGCATTGCAGACCTTGAGGCTATCGCGAAGTTAATGTAATCGTATTTCCTCGCAGTTTACACAAAAATTTCCGTTTACAGATCGATTATACATGCAGATAAATGAGAATCTGTTAATTGCTCGCGCACATATTTTTCCATACAATTAAACTAACCTAAAAATATTTACAACAATAAATATTACTTTAGTTCAAAAAGTGAGAATGTTTCAACAAGTCTAAAAATGTTATGTTGTTTGGTTTTTCGTGTATCACAAATGTAAACTATTGTTCCCAATTTTTATGAAAATATGTTTATCGATTCTATTTCTGTGTGGGATTTTTCACATTCTTCATTCACGTGACAAAAAACTGTTGAAAAACAATAAAAATACGTTTTTATGTGGCAATGAATATCCAAAAGAAGATCTTTGTTCAAGGCCTAAATCTAAGTTTGTATGATTGACTGCGAGCCGATATCAAATGCAACCAAAGATTTTAATTTTTCAAATCTTGTTGAATAATTCAGCGTTGAAATTAATTTATAGAAAAATTGTGCGTTATATTGAGCATTGTTTGTGAACTCTGTGATCTGTGAGATGAAAATAATGTATGGCTTGAAGAATGACTCGTAAAATTAATCTCTGATAATTGAATAGTTGATCCTGACTCGTGAGAAATAGTGGTGAAAAAAAAAAGGAAAAAAAAGAAAAAGAATAGAAATCCTATTAATTATATATTCACTTAATGTAATGTTGAAGATAGGCGATAATCGGGATGAGTTAAAAACGAAAAAATAAGCGAAATAAACTTACTCATTTTCAAAGGCTACCAGAACCTCATCATCAAAGACATCAGTGACAAAGGCCTGTAATAAAAAAATGTATTTATTGGTAGCCAGGAAGAACGAAGTGGCGAAGTTTCGTCAAGAAAATTGCTGGCTAATCCGCGATCTATCTTGGTCGGAGATAGATATTATTATTAGTCGATTAAAAGGGTATAAAAAACGTGTATAACGGTGGATTACTTGTGAAGAATAACTCTGTAAATTCGGTGAATAAAACACATGCGAAAATCACGCCCTGTCAGATGAGACATGGCGTCGTAGGAAGCCGCGTTACTTCGGTCATATTTAAACCGCGGATTATCGCAAAGTACAAGCATCCAAGGCCTGAAATTATCACTATAATCAGCCACGGGGTATCCGGCACTCGTATATATAACATTATCGTTATATTTTCATATACTTTTCACAGAACAAACCTTATAATATGCTCCGTTTTCGCCGCATACTTCGACTGCGAGATCCTCCATCTTGCTTTTGTGTGACGGACCTTCGGAACAGGCATGGTGGGAAGTGGGCATGGGGTTCGAGACTACGTTACCCAGAACCAATCAGAAATAAGCGAATCAAAATCGCTGATTATTATTGGTCAAATTTACTACAATACGCGACTGTCATGCGTCCGTGAACAAGTAAGCAGAGGCATTTCTGTTAAAGAAGAGTCAATGAAACGAAAACTGTTAATTACAATCAAATGGTTGACCGTATGAATTTTAAAAGAAATAAATATGTCTGGAAGTAGTGATTCGGAAGAATTTTTCGACGCTGAAGACGACACATCGCATCGTAGTACACGGTAATTTACATCATATGATATATTATTATCGAAACTCCAATGGTGGGGGTGGGGCAACACTGTCAAACTCATTCTATATACCTGAATATTTATTTAACAATTAGAATTATTCACATAGTCGGACTATTAAACGTATATAAATAATTACATTTTTTTTAAGTTCTTTTTCTTTTTCTTAATTATTATCGTTTACGTCACATATTACGAAACGTCATCTAACCATTATGCTGATTCACTTGTTTTTTTCAATACTATACACACTTAAATTCTTATTAAGATCAACCTACAATGCTATTATTCTTTCTCATCTATTAGTGTACATATTTTTTTCTCAGCGTACTTCAAAAAAATTTACAATCAATTTACCAAATTTAGATAAAAATTCTTATCAAAGTTGCTATCAAACTGTTGTCAGCTCATTGGTATTCCATTTATTCATTCCTTACCTTGATAGAAACTAGGATAAAAGACAAATCTTACCTCAACTGAATCAAAATGTAATCATGATTATAGTCATTAATCAAATTTGAACACTTCGGGAAAGGCGGATGAGATAATCGATAAGAAACTGAGGCTGATTCTTTTTATTTTATCTATGTGAATCAATATTGAGAAACTGATTTACTTGTGCAAAGAATGGACTTATTCTCCCAATTTTACATTAAACTATATATGATCGATATTTTAGTCGTCGCCTGAGTACATTGGACCACATCGTTAATTTTTATCCCTTAATTTTATGTCCAGGAAATCTCGATCCCGAGATATAACCGCTGCTGATTTACAGTCGGCGAGTATATCTAACGGAAGTAAACAGTCTCCTGACGACGAGGTTTTTGTAAAACCTGCAGATCCCAAGCCTATAGATGATTCTAAAAATCATGGAGACGGAGAGCGGAAACAGAACTTGGATAAACCAGTATGTAAATTTACTTCATCATTATGTTATATAAAACAGCATTAATTATTTATATATACATCATTATCAAACGTAGAAGCTTTTTCAATTTGATAAATGTAATATACATTTCATCTAGTAAACTGCGGTGGTGTACCGGTCAATTTCCCTGCCAGTAATCCTATGTACTAATTTAAAAAAACATACACTATTCGATTTACTTTTTCGACACAGTCACAGGAATTGTTCTCTTTCTTTCTTTCAGACAATAGGCATGAATTAGTAGCAACTTCTTTAATCAAAGATTAAAATTAGTTGAGGCAATGATTCAAAGAATTTTTCCAATATCTCAGTACATTAAACTGAGTATGTTTAGTTAGGCCAGTAAATATCTTCATCCGTTAATGGTTTGCAAAGTAAATAGAATGTCGATTGAATAGAGTGTTACAGTTTCCCTTGTGCGAGACGGTGGACAGGATTATCCAATAATCTAAAGTATTTTTATATCAAGTTTGATACCTTATCATCTGGGTTATGAAACTTCGAATGCAATCTAAGTAGTCAAGTTTTGAAATGAAGTAGTGGATCAGTTATAGATTGGTTGAGACAAAAAAAAAAGTAAAGAATAAAACTGTGGGTAATCAGAGTTGTAATAAGAATGAAATTTGTTTGTTTTTAATAGGAGGAGGACTGGAAAAGTAGTGGTGTGGACAAAATTATTGGCAGGCGTCGATTTCGCGAACTAAGGCAGCGCATGCAAACCGAGGATGATGATATTCCAATAAATAATTCACCTCCCGATAGCCAGACCTCCTCTATAGAAGGAGTATATCCCGCACCATCCAAAGCCTCTCATCCGTTCAAAATAATAGAACACGATACCCTTAGCTTACAGAGTATGACTTCTTTAGGACGGGTCGGTAGAATTTTGGCCGGTATATCAGATAATTCTTCGGGAGTAGTCCCACTTAATTTACCTCAATGTCCTGTAGCTCCAATTGTATATGAGACACAAATACCCTCGTCAGTTAGCATTCCGAATAAAGAGGAGGACTCTGCCTCTGGTAAGGTATCTCAATCCTCTAGTATTCTCACTTTGTCGGGAGACAATCTTAACGATAATGAAGCCACTATGAACGATAGGCAAGACTATCCTCCATCCTCACAAGGTAATATGCCTGTCATGTTCCAAGAACCTGACGTTATTGCCAGTACCAAGAATAATGGGAAACCTATCGAGATCGTACAAGGTTCGACCCCTCCTTCAATGCCTGTTGCACCACCACGTCGCAAAAAGAAATCAAAACCTCAGACACCTTCAGATCTTACTGTAAGATATTTTAAACCTTTGATCGTGTCTTTTAGTTCCTTAAACATACTGCATTCACTCATTGAATCACTCTTTGCATACAATTAATTACTTTTTCAAATAACTTCACACTTTGCCAAGTCTGATTCCACGCTAATCCTTCAATTATTTAACAGCTGTAGTGCACGACACAGTGTGTTATTCTAAACTCATCTGATCTAATTAAGTGATGATCTGATTCTAGCCACCTGTAATTGAAAATCTCATACCAGCTTCGCCACTGCCTAGTCCAGCGAGTACCATCGAATCAATTACCAGAGAGTTTGAACATTCTCTGGACATTCGGTCAGCTACTAAAGGACAATATGTCGTCAAACCTCAGGTATGTGTGTACCAAGATTAAGTAGTAGCCTAGATTCCAGCTAAACTGTGTTATCTATATTGGAAATTTTGCTTCTGTTTAGGACGAGGATAAATCAAAGGCTGAGGGACCATCTGCGGAGGAGTTGGCTAGAGTTGAACGAATGAAGGCTGAAATTATGAGCATAAGATCCAGCGAAATGTCCAACAGTCCACTGGGATCTATTTCGAGTAATAGTATAGGACGCTGTTCTTTGGGTCCGCACCGTCTAACTGGTTTCGTCGCTCAGGGTTCTAGAGAAAGACGCAAATCTGCTGGTGACCAAGATATGATTAAACAACTAAACATGGTTGTCAGGACGAGAACTGATTCAGGAAAACGACTCACAGATATGGTAGGCTCTCTAGTTTTTCAATTAACATCAAAGCTCAAATATTTGTGATATAATCGAAGTTTTTGAAGCCAAGAGACGTCGATTTTCCTTTTTTGATAAGTAAAAATGATGTGATTTTTCAGGAAATTTTGGAGCAAGTATCCGTACTGAACTTGGACACTGGCGAGAGGGTTCCGTTAAGTGTTGCGGAAGACAAACTGCCGCAATGTATGGATCCGTTGTCTTTGCAAATAATGAGAATAACGTCGGAGTATATAAGTAGCGTGAATTTGGAGAAGGAAAAAGAGAGCGACGAGGAAAGTGTGGATAGTAAGATGTCCAGTATACCTCCTGATGAAGATGTAGCAGTGGGAAGAGTTCGCAAAAGAACGCAGAAGCTCAAACGGTTTTTGGGATCTACAGTAAAGAAGACAATGGACAAGGCGAAGTCTATCGCTCAAGAAGTATCCCACGCCAGACACAAAGAAGATATCATGGATATAGTCGATGACGTTTATCCCGGAGAGCAGCAATACATTAAATTAAAAGCCTCCAATAGTCACAAGGGTCCCTATGAATTCGACAATATACAGCACGTCCAAGATCTCAGCGGTGAACACGTCGGCCCAGTTTGGTGCATGAAATTCTCTGCTTGCGGACGACTGTTAGCTACCGCAGGTCAAGATCGTGTGTTAAGAATTTGGGTGTTGAGAGACGCGTTTGCATACTTTCAAGATATGCGGACAAAATATAACGCCGAAAAGGTCAGCCCTACTCCGTCGCAAGAATCATTAGTTTCCCAGCAATCTGTTGATGATCCAAATATCATGGCTAGTATGAATAGCGACTCGGAAGGAGCGAAGAGTCCGTTTATGCCAAAACCTTTCTGCACATACACAGGCCACACCTCTGATCTTTTGGACGTTTCGTGGTCAAAAAATTACTTTGTTCTTTCTTCGTCGATGGATAAAACAGTCCGCCTTTGGCACATATCGAGAAAAGAATGTCTCTGCTGTTTTCAACACATTGATTTTGTCACTGCTATTGTATTCCACCCTAAAGACGATAGATACTTTCTCTCAGGGTCTTTGGATGGTAAATTACGCTTGTGGAATATACCTGATAAGAAAGTAGCGGTCTGGAATGAAGTAGATGGCCAAACAAAGCTGATAACTGCGGCAAACTTTTGTCAGAACGGAAAGTTTGCTGTGGTTGGATCTTACGACGGTAGATGCATATTCTACAACACTGATCAGCTCAAATATCACACACAAATTCACGTCAGATCTACTAGAGGGAAGAATTCGACTGGTAGAAAGATCAGCGGTATAGAACCAATGCCTGGCGAAGATAAGATATTGGTAACTTCAAACGACAGCAGAATTCGACTCTACGATTTAAGGGACTTGAATCTTTCCTGCAAATATAAGGGATATGTTAATGTTAGCAGTCAGATAAAGGCCAGCTTTAGCCCGGATGGACAATACATCGTTAGCGGATCTGAGAACCAGTGCATTTACATATGGAAAACTCATCACGATTATTCAAAATTTTCAAGCGTAAGACGAGACCGTAACGATTTTTGGGAGGGGATTAAAGCTCACAACGCGGTTGTAACTTGCGCTGTATTTGCACCAAATCCAGATATTATTATAAAACAAATTGAAACACGTGAGCAATGGGAAGGGGGAATTGATTCTAAGGGAGTAATGGACGGAGCAGGTTCAGCCCCTGTCGATCCTGTTGTAGAACAACGAACTAAGGGATGCGGTGGTCACGTATTAGTTAGCGCTGATTTTAACGGATACATTAAGGTCTTTCTTAATAAAACAAAACCAAAGCACAGCTCACTGCCAGCATCTGCGCTAGCATAACGTAAATTTATAATGCATAAATTATTAAAAACGAATCTAATCGTGAATCGCTTTTTGTGTATTACAACAATCTCTTCGAACTGGCGTTGTTCATATTTCATTTAGAAATTGACTACCCTGTTATCCAGATTAAATAATGCTTAATTTAACATCAGCTTTATTTAACGATAACATAGATGGCCAGGAGAATCTTGTTAATTCTAGAACAAGTACCTAGTTTTCCTTATTTATTATAGCTGGAAAATAACCACGTAACTAATATCTGAGTCGACTGACAGGAAGCGCACAGTGAAAGACTACTACTTTTTCTTTTGTTTCTATACGTGGCGATTTTTCGAGAAAACTCTGACAAATATTTGGGTTTTTTTTCAGTCACATTTTTGTGACTTTTCTCAGAAACGTACACGCCAGAGCCCCAGATTCAATAACAATCATATAGAATAATGTGTTACCCACAATGTAACTTACGACGACACGCAATAGTATTTTTACCGCACTTTGTAAATATATTTGGAATTTTACCCCTAAAAATTAGTGCCCGAAAATAATTTTATTATTTTTTGGATCATTTATTTTTTTTTTCTGATCCCTCAAATGCTTGAGAAATCAATTAACAAGGTTCTCTAATGTAAGACTTCTTTGTATGAAATGCACCATACTGTTTCGCACTAAATCACGTTTGAATACAGTGATGGTTCTTCTGTGCCATATATACATATAGTGAGCAGGTAACAGCCTTTTAATATATTATATATACTTGTTTTTTCTTTTTCAACTTTATTTCCTGCTGAATTATGCTTCGTCGTGATCTGTAATCATTTTGCATGGTAGATTGTTATAAAAATCTAAAGAAAAAAAAAACGAAAAAAACAATTTTTATTCGCCATTAATGAACTCTAATTATTATTATTGTTATTATTATTATTTCTATTGATATTATTATTATTATTATCTTGCCTCGTAGTTTTAGTTTGAATGTATAATAAGAGATGCGAACTGTAATATAAACTAATTAGCGTTTTGTTGCTTTTCATCGGTCCGAAGCACTCGACTTGCTATAGTATATGAAATTCTGTAAAAACGATATATTTTTATTACACTACATACACACATACACATTAGAGATCAAAGTGTAAAGTTATTAGGAAGCTGTTTATAAGTTGAAAAATTAAAAAAAAAAATCAATAAATAAATAAATAAATAAAAATAAAAACCAAATAAGCGTGCGTGTCTATAATTGACGAATGTCACGAGTTCAATGTATAAAATAGCGTAATCAATATAATATACATAAAGAAAATTAAAACTGAAAGAAAAACAAAAAATTCATAATAATGATAATAATAATAATAATAATAGAGATTTAAAAGAGATTTCTTATTGTCTAGATGTCTATTATTAAGAAAATTAACGAAACACCAACTCGAAGTTATAGATATAGATATAATTTCGAAAAGTTAGAGCTCAGCACTTTCGGGTATACAGCTTAAGAATAGTAGAAGTATTGACTATTTGGTGCGTATTTGTTATTCTAACGTTTATGCAAAAACTATTATTGAAGCAAACAATAAAATATATATATATATGGTATATATACATATATGTATATATACTCCTATATGATAACAAATCTAGATGATCAATATAAGGTGAGAGATCGATCGGATATGTTGATCTAAAAAGCTCGATGCCATTGAATATCAGCCGTGTTAATTTTATTACTGATAAATTCCAATGATATTTAAAGCTGTGCCTTTCAAATATACATATTAGAGATCTTTTCTAATTTTTTTTTTTTTTTTAATTTCATTTTTTACCTAGAACGAACCGTTAGTCAACTGGATTTTGTTGAATAGGCAAATATTGTTTCGGGAAAAGCACATAAAAGAATACTGCATACCGGTTACAGGAGATATTGCTGCATTCGATAAAAATTATTCATATTGTTTCAGGCCTACAGATATAGGTATACGTTATCATATCTGTATATCGTATATAAAAAGAAAAATATGAAAAAATGAAAAAAAAAAAAGAAAAAAAGTGGTTCCACTTACGATTATTGCGTACGATGTATTGGCTGTATCGATTGATAAGATGCGAGTCAAAGTTAGGATGTATAAAATGAAGAAAAAAATAGAAAAAGAAAAAGAAAAGATGCTCAAGTCAGCACAATTGCATAAAACAAATAAAGGAATAAATTTCTTAACATACACAGCTCTTTCTACATTATATTTCGACAGGATCCTGTGGCGATGACCGACTTACGAGAAATTTTATCTTTCACTTGCCACAGTACCCACGATTCACGCATCTTTTGATGGTGTTTTTTATGTGGTATAATAGGTAACCGAGACGGTCTCTCATAGCAGTCTTGACGGTGCTTTAAACTAATTTGTCGTATAAGTTATGCATTTAGTCCAATTAGAAACATTTGAATGCAACACGAATCTGTGAAAAACAGTGAACATATATTACATACGTCGTTAGAAATGCCAGGGCTGATGTTTATGGCATCATAAAAGCAATTCGTGTGAGAATATTAATTCGTCAGTTAAAATTTTTGGTATAGAACTGACGTGGAGCTTATAAATAGTAGTTCTACATATTTTAGTTTTCTTTACGTCATTATAAATATTAGAAGAAAATTTTCGAACTTTTTTGTGATAATATATAATTACTATATGCTATTATTCCCTGACGATATTGAAATTTGATTGAATTTTCAGTTCGTGCTATTTTTTCTTACAATTAGCTGGGACTATTGTCACTGAAATAAGATCGATACGAGAATGAGCAAAATTTGGTGTATTATAAATTTTATAAAGGCATATATGACATGCACATATTATAGTTGGCCAGAATTAAAAAAAAAAGAAAAAAAACTATAATAAAAAAAAGGCCCCTTTATAAATATATATATCAGAAGAATCGTTACCAGGCGTAGGCCTCATTTTGTTTTTGTATAAAAATAATTGAATAAGAATAATTTGATATAATAAGGGCTTGGCGAATTAAGTACAAATATTTTTTACGTAATGTATGTACTACTACACGATTGATTTTATATCGCAGGTACATTCGACGATCGTACGAAAATTTTTTGAATTTTAAACAAGACAGATGTATACTTTATAAAGTATAAAAAATCAAGAGTCTGCAAGTTTTGAAAATGATTCAACGTAGTACGAATGAGCTTGAGAAAGGAAAAAATGTTCTATATTTTATTGTACCGCATATTATATAGCGTATAGTAACGGATTTGATTTCTAATTCGGAGAAACATTTTTGGAGACTTTTTACACACAACTATCTTTAAGCGAGGAGCTAGGCATGTGATGTCGATGCTCTGATTATACTTTACGATGATCGTACGTATACAATACGGGCTGACTGTTATAAATAAGGGCAATTACTGAGGATCGAGAACAGTTTTCGTTGAACGATCGATCAGTAACGCGTTTTTCGTTAGTTAGTTTTTTACTCATTTTTATTTTCTGCCCTCTTTGATGCACCGAGAAAGGAAGATATCGCCCTGCATTCAGTAACGGTTCATGCCACATTCTTTTACAACCTGGGCCATCACTTGACGTGCCGTTAACGAGAAATATTTATTATAAATTTCTCGCTTTGTTATTGCTAAAATCATCACGGTTATATCCCACCCGAGGCGTCTCGTATTTTCCGATGAATTCTAGTGAATTTGAGCTCCCTTTGAAATCTTCCAGCGATTATCGCAATGAACGATTAACGAAAAATACTATGTATACATGATAAGTCGGTGATTAGCTCAAGTTTTTCACCAAACGATTGAATTTAAATCTTGGGATTAGAGCGATAAATATAGAACGTTTATTTCTTTCGCATAGCAAGTTCGAAGTACATCGATGATCTACATGTTTTGTCACATAGAATGAAATCCTTTATAATATCTTCTATGTATTCTATTTTACTTTAGTAAAAATGTACGCTGTGCTTGATACACTGTAACTGGAATTGTAAAAACCAACAATCACTGTATAATATTGTAAATAGTTAATTACTGGTATTGATTGAAATTTCCCGGTTCGCTCGTTTAGATATATACATAGACCACATATTTGCATAGGTAAAACATAAATGGCGTTTTTTTTCTCTGTTCTTTTCCTTTTCTTTTTTGAGAAGTATTGTACAGCGGTTAATTCATTGCTTCTTTTCTAGTAAAGCTGCAGCGTTGTAATATCAAATTTTTGACAATGCTTTGATGATTAGGTACATAGTTGGGTCAGTAAATTTACTATTTCAGTAGAATAAAAGAAAAAAAAAAAAATGTTTAAATATATCGGTATACCGAAAATGCTGTACATATTAATAAAGCCAATGTTAAAACATACGTGTCATTTTTATTCAAATAAGATACCCATATATATGGGGTATTCTCGCTTATCCGGGACACTTTTCTGCGCATTTAACAAAAAATTTATTAATATTTGTTCTTCAAATTAATTTTTTGTCTCGTCTTAGCAATTTTTCTGTGAAAATAAAGCTCATGCGAAAAAAATACCGATATGCCCGGTTGAAAACTTTGGAATTGCCGGTGCCAGAAAACGATTACGAATGAGCTTAATATATATAAATTCCCTCAAATATTCGTTCCTCATTATTGAACAATCAATTACAAACTATCAACGCAAATTACCACGAGTATTTGACTAAATTTTCCAACTTCTCTTACTTAAGATTTAAAAAATGACAATTTATTAAACGTCGATGGTTATTTATTTACTTATTTATTCATTTATTCATTTATTCATACTCAATTTCCGCCGCGACCTTCGCGGTAGTTAATTAATACCCACGAGGTTTCATACTAGCGGAGATCGAGCGGGAAAAATAATTCTGATGATAGAAGAAGTCAATATATTCGTTGCCTGGAAAATGAAACTGGCAAATCACCAACAAATATACATACCTATGCAAACTCACGATCTCGAGTTAAAGTCAGTGGTAATTGCTGTGCTGTACAGACTACGCGAGTAGACATAACCGGGGATGATCAGCCGGTCCGTCTGACAAGTATAGCGCCGTAGTTGAAAGTAGTAACTGACAGACGGTGGTCGGCCAGCGCCAGGTCGCAACTTCTGAAGTAATTATCTTTGTTCTGTAGACTGCGTACAAGAGCATTTCTCTAGATACATCTTCGCTAAACGTTTTCGACAAAAAGAGTATATCGAATATCCGAAGAGGTTTCTTTACCACTGAATTTTCTCCTTGCAATAAAAGTTTAAACACGATTTACAGACAGCTCATGCGGAGCGTGAAATTATTCTACTGAACTGAATTACGTGTTTATACAATTTTTTATTACCATAAGACAATAACTGATCGAAATATGGGTTCTGACTTCTCAAATGAGGAGCAAAAAAATTGTTTTTAGTTCAATTATGCACTCGTTATGATTACTTCGCATAGTTTTATTGCAGTTCGGAATAAAGAAAAAATTTCACATCCAATTTTGCCAAAACTGGATTGAGAGATTTTTTAGATTCACCATGTGCGCAGTAGAGTTTTCAAGAGGCCAAGCGATTCACATATGTATGTGTACGCATATCGTATACAGGTACATAGGCAATAAAATATAGCCAGGGTATTGTACCGGGTATCGAGAGTACGCGCGTTCCGTTCTCTCCCTGGCGCACGGTACTCTGCATCTTTAATTAGCCATACGATTCTCTCATTCTAAAAAAAAAAGCGACTAAAATAAGTTTGAGAAACTTTTTATATCAAAATAATCCTTCCAAATTAAGTCCGAATAAACAGCAGAGAATAGCAATGCTGTAGGATATAACATCGGAATAGTATTCATATAAGTTTTATAAAAACACGATTCTCGTGGTTCATTGTACTCAGGATATACAAACTGCATTCCACTTTTTTGAATCATCATTTTACCATTTTGATGTATAAAAAAATCTCACAGTCAATCCGCGGCAACTTCTTCACAGAATTAAGTAGCTCACCCGGTTATAAGATATACACATACGTCAATATCACATTTTACATTCAAGCAGATGGATTATCGAAGATAAATATATGTATACCATAAAAGGTGTGAATGCATCGCTATATTAACTAGACCCGTTTATAGTCGCGAGCCACATAAATATTTCGCAGTATGATATCCCCTCAAATATATAATATATATATACGTAAATAGTTAAAAGTTATTCTTTGCAAGTGCAGATGTAACACAATATTGTCTTGTAGATACACGTATGTCCCTCATACCTGCATATAAAATACACCTTGCTGACACACTTGTTAGCAATAAGCATTCAAGCAATATGACACGCCTCATTACAGGAATACTTGTATATGCAGTCGCAAATATCTCCTGTTCGTCATTACTGTAATAGAAGTATTTAAATGGGAATATATTGAGGGTCTGACGTTTCGAGCATCATAATTAGAACCGTAATTGACTCGGCTTAACGTTCTGTCATTTTTCTCGAACAATTGTCGTATTCATCTTTAATGATGTTGCGTTTGTTGTAAAAAATTCTATTCCTTTTTTCACCAATTAAACTTTATTTTTGAACATTAGTCTTGTTTTCAATAACTCATCTTTTTCCATTAGATGTTCTATACGATAATTTATCGCTGAGAATTCTCTGCCGTGTATAACGATCGAATAATAATCTTCGCAGCATATTTTTTTCTCACCAAATGTCAAGTTTATGTATATAAAAAAGGAAGAAAATCAAAGAAAGAAGTGAATACCAACTATGAGAGATTTTAGAAAAATTTATTTCCGTTAAAGTTATGACTAGGAATTTATCGGGGACGTTGATTACCACCATATTGACTATATATCTTATAGTCATTCCTATAAGTTGTGTAGGTAAAATAGACGCCATACTAGGTCAATAGACCGGCTCTCCGTACTAAATCCTAGTCAGGCGTGCGCTACTTTTTAATCCGCAATTTGAATCGGCAATTCTGTCCAAATAAAATATCCATAGGTATATTATGTGCGGTAAATCAATATGAATTTAGGTATACGCGAACGTGCGAAACTCGTCTCCTTTTAAGAAATATAATCTTTCCCCGAGAACTTTCAGGTTTTGGCTAACACATTTCGATCGACGTGTGTCTAATAAATTAAGTTAAAACTTGTCAATCTAAAGAGTTCGAAGAACCATTAGTTGAAATATTTCTCCACCGATGTCATCTGCGGCAATAAAAATGTGTGCAAATTTTCGGCTCGCCTATGTCGGACGCATACTACGTAACATCACTTTACACCAATGCTAATATTACGAATTGGACACAGGCAGAGTAGAGGAAAGATCACCGTGCGATTCGCGCCGCAAATTGATATGTAAGAAAAAATAAAAAGAAAGAAGATAATATGGCAACCTTTCTAACGATATTTTATAGATGCTAAATTATTTCCCCTCCATTTCTTTCTGTCTATATACGCGTAAACACACATGCGATATACGTATATCTACACGTTACAGTGCTCGAATAGTTTTAGTGGTTGGTAATAAAAAAAAATTCTAAATTGGTACACGGCGAACCGCTCAAACGAGTTCGAAACACGCGATGATGTACATATTTTATCGAGAGAATTATGCTGATCCGAATAAAGCTGGTTATGACTCGGAAGAATTGCGAAAGAAGAACTCAAAAATCACTCTAAAAAATACAGAAACCTTATCTTTCGACAAAAGAGTCCCGAAGATCTGTTAATGTATCTTTCACCCGCGTCGATCTTATCGCTAGACAGCCTGACGCGACTTTGGCTTCTTCGGCAATATTAGCCCACCGCATCGATAGTCTCGGCAGATAAACGCCGATTTGTGATCACGATGATAAAACTTCTTGTTTCTCGGATTGTCGATTTTTCTTGTTGTTTTCTTTTCGATTTGAAAAGTGTGATCGATATACCGTGATTGATACGTACAAAGAATTTCCGATGTATGAAAGTTACGGAAGCATGAGAGGGGGAAAAAATCGAAACACAGTTCTTTCCATCTGGATCTTTGGTTTTTGTGAAAAACTGTGAAAGATAGGCGTCGCCCGGCGTTTCCCTGGCCGGAGGAAACCCCTGGAGGCGTTAGACGGCGTAGAAGAGGAGCAGACACTAGGAGAGACGAGGGATACACGAACGGTACGTAGAAGCGGTGTCTTGGTGAATAAGGAGATATCCGAAGCTCGTACTCGCGGTTGTGCCAGAGGAACCTATATAACTGTACCACCGTGTCTGGGTCAGGAGGCGGATCACGACGTTGTAGTAGATATAGTCTGTATATCGGACAGGTGTATCCCATTCTTCGTTCGCGCGCCCTCGCGTCTTCGCGTCTTCGCGTCTTCGCGCCGTAACGTAACACCTGTTAGCCCTCATCCCTAAGCCAGTTATTCTCGATCATAGACCGCAGCTGAATTGCTCGCCGGTAAAATTCGTCAAATATATATATATAGAGAGAGAGAGAGAGATAAAATACAGTACACGTCCAATTAACTTGCAGTGAATGTGTTCCTGTGTTCATTTCAAGAACCGTGATCACTGTGATTAAGTGCATCTTTACTGTGTGACAATCCTGCACACGTGTCCAGGCCAAGCCGCTGCTACTACTCTTCTTCAACCTTCACTTTCAGCAAGGACGTTAAAAGGTATTTTTAAGAAGTCGAGAACATCGAGCTTAAATTACGACCTTCTTAATGATGGTAGGAATGATTAGCACCAGAACAAAAAAAAAGAAAAACTGAATAATAAATGAATGAGACGAAGGTGCAAAAATGAAGGAATAATCTGTAGTCTTAAGTGCTAATTGATTCTTGGACTTCTTGTAATAATCTTCGAGCACGTGGCGTTTTGTGGAGTTTGCTGGACCAGGATGCGGTCAATTTGTCTCGTCTCGTTAGTCTCTTTGATATTTATCTTTCCCTTCTTGTTTCCTCTCTTTAACCTGCTTAGTCGCGGGCGGTTGGTTCTTATAATAATTCCTTAGAGATGCGCTCGGATCTCGCGAAGCATGCCAAATCAAACAAACGTGTTTGAGTTAATAAGTTCCTCGTGGGTAATCTTGTGTGACGAATTAATCAAGGTTTTTAGTCCAAAGACGCGTTAGATGTATGAAATTATAAATATATACATGTTGTAGAAACGCGTGACCGTAGAATATGTAATTTCTTGCTGAAGAAGTCGACGTACAACTCAAAAGGAAAAAAATAACTAGAATAAGCTATTGAAATCGCAGTCAGACGTGGATATATGTAAAACGTATGTAACGTATCAAGTGGAATTATTGGAGCGGAACGCGATGCTTACTTAACAAGTTGTAGAAAATCGTAAGGTATGATTATCCGGTTACTTGCAGACGCCGCTAGATTATAGGATAGGCGTGTCTGTACTGGGTAATCTCGTCGAGGCACTTTCATTTTAGCAAAATAAAACAGATTACCTCTTTTTTGTCACACAGTCCTGTTCAATTTCTCTCCAGAATTGTGAGCTTCACGTTTCTTGCCAGTACGCTGCTATAGTGATGATATGAAAAAATCTATCATACTCTCCCATATGATGTGTTCATTCTTTTTTAATAAAATTGAAACGAACGACTAGAACAACTAGTAATAAACGAACGAAATGAAAGTTTTGCAGGTGTTTTGGGAATGTTCGAATTATTTTGATTAGAGCTGAATCGGAAAATGTTTGACACAATAATGAAAATCGGAATTTTGTTAATCGAAGGATTAATGAAAATATGGTTCATTCGGTAGTCAATTCGAGATCTATTCAATGTCGGTCGATGTTCATTCGAGTAATTAATATTAGGACGGCTAGTTTTGATAGATGAATCGATGACACGAGAGATTATCCAAATTAGTTATGTTTGCATACATTTAAACGTGAGATGAAATGGAAATTAGGAAAGATCGTGAAGGCGCCTGTTTGTCTTTGAATTATAGAAGCTGGTCACGATCGTAAAAAGAAAAGTATCCGACCCTTTTACAAACGCGGCGTGTGAAGCTAAAGGTTAGAGCTTTTTGGTGTCACTGTTTACTGTGACACATATATTCCCGTTCGATCTGTACGACGGAATTGTGTAAATGTCCAACCCGTTATGTTTTACCGTCTCCCGTTGGCCAAAATATCTCAAAGGTGATAAATAATCAGTAGCTCCCGCTCCTTCTAGCATTGGGAATCCGTTCAAAGAAACATATCACGATTCGTCGAGCCGATCGATCAGAATACTCGCGTTTCAAATCTACTACGATTCCATATGAATTTTAATTGTCCTACTGGGACTGGTATTTCTGTCTTTTTGTTACACATATAAAATACATAAAATTGTGGTTTCTATTTCGTTCAGTTTGAACACAGGAATGAAAGACTTGTTGTTACTTAGACAGCGAAAAAAAGAAATAAAGTTAAGGTAATATGAAATTTTGTAAAACTGATGAGAAGTTGAGTTGAGTTATAGTCATCGAGGCCCTCCAGAAGTCGTCCAATTTTTGTCGTGTCTTATAAGAAAGTGGGACACGGTCGATCGGCATACCTTCGCGAAGCGAATAACCCGCGAATAATATTTGGTTATTATCAAACGAGAGAGAGAGAGAGAGAGAGAAAGAGGGAGAGAAAGAGAAAGAAAGGAAGAAAGAAAGAGAAAAAGGAAGTGCCTGCGGCAGGGGAGATATTTTGCCCGTGGCATGACAGTTACGTATATCAAGAGCACTGCGCTGATATGGTAGCACTGGTACAAGTACATCGTGATAGAAAAAACATCGCATTTCCACGAGCATCAATGCTAACTAAGGCTGCAGAAGAGACATTCATTGAGTCAATGCCTGCACAGCCTCGCACGGTTGTTACTTCATCAATGAAACCGTTATATGTATTTGACATTGGGCTCTCGGTCACACATCTTGGTCCTACTTTTTCCAAAACCGGCATCATGCATGATGTTTAAACCATCCTCATCATATCGTGTGTACCTGTACCGCCTCCGTTTCGAATAACTAAATCCAACCGTTGAGAACATCAGATTCAAATCGTATGAACAGTCGTATATTATCCCATTCGGAATCGGACTCATAAGATCATCCGATTATCAACCGGAATGACTTTTCACATCGAGTTAGATCTCATCTTCATAAATGATTGAGAAATTATGACTTCACAAAAAAGCTGTTCTTCGCCTTGCTCTTCTGCTTCTCTAAAAATAAAATGGTAATGGGGCTCAAGTTCTATTATGGACAGTATACCTATAATTGTCGTGTCTTGGTTTCCACGGGGGGAACCGCGGTAGCCCGGGGGATTCGTTCGAGTTCATATTGTTTATCCACGTGGAATCCTGCCAAGTTGGTTGAGGATAACGCAGTGGTTGTAACGCCGGAGGATATCCAGCGTCTTTGTATGTATTACCATTTACCATAGCGACTCGAATTTGTACATTGAGTCGCCGAGAAGAAGTAGGCGAGGAGTTGGAAGGTAGCCGAATTGCCAATTGGCCGAAGGAATGCCCGTCGTATAAAGCGGATCCGCGAATGCTAACCGCTCAGCTGACTTTGCCTACTTTCCTACTTATACACTTCCTCTATCTTATGTATAATCATTTTTGCTACCCAGCAGCAGCGGCAGCAACAGCACGTGTTCGAAGATTAATTTAAATTTGATTTTTATCGATCAGGAATATCTGCGAATTCGTTTGAGCAAAGAAACATCCTTCTAGAAACGATTTGCATAAGTTTATTCACACAATCGACACCTGCACTTAAACTTTTTTGGGTCATGGAATGACGAATGAGTCTAAATCTGACTTCGCCTGTAATTAATGAACCGCGGCGAAGGGCCTCTCTTCGACAATGTTTCAACTCGCGATTTTCATGTACTCGCGAATCACGATCAACTCCGCAACTTTACTGACCTTAATTAGCCTTCTTTATTGCCCGGCTAATTATCGTGATTACCACGTTCAATACGGATGAGTAATTCAAAGAACATACTTCGTTCGTCTACCATTCAGGTTTTGATTTTCAATGCATAACGGATCAATTGTCGATAAAAAGAAAAACAATTATTTACAAAGAGAGGTACGCTTGTATCCGCGAATAATTTTCAACCTTCTCCGCTATCCGCGAATTAGATAGTTTAGTTCTTTATCCGACGCCTTCCGCGCGTTAGATAAAATCTCGGATCTCGGATCTCAAATCTTAAATCTAAAATCTCTTTCTAAACTCCTAGCAAACTGGCTACTCACGTCTCGTGACGGAGGAGACCGGCCAGTGGACCAGTGGGTCACCAGAGTCATATCGAGTGCTATAGCGTTCCTCGTGTTTAGAAGGCATTGTAAATACAGAGTGGGGTTACCGGTTGGCCTTTGAGCCACGCGAATGCCCCAAGCGTGGAAGAGGTCATTGAACATCTCACCATATTCCGAAGACTTATACTTGGATAAGCTGTAATAAATACGATCAAAAGATTGAATCAGGAATTTGAACTTTCGAAATTGAGATCGCTATTAAAGTTCTGATTCATTTATAAAATAGATAAGTACCGAGAATGATTCCAAGCAACTGAAACACGTGTATGTATTGGTAATGCGCAATGCCGCTATAAATTCCTTTATTTTTGTCCTTTTTTTTACTATTTCTTCTTCTCCGAGTCAATCGGAGCCATGATTTTAATATTAATAATAATCGGAGCTGCCTAATCTTGTAACGGCACTTCTCATCTCCGATTGATAATAAGGAGAAGATAAAAGGTGGGACGCGACGCCGAACCGGCTAAGAGTTGTTCGCGACGCGACGCCCATGTAGCTGGGCGAGTAAGTAACTCAAGCAAATACATACGTCGACTTGTTGACGTAACGAGGTGTGTGGATAGGTATATTTATGGGGCAAATGCTTGCATATTCAGGGAACACTGTACTGTACTCGTTTTTTTTTTCTTCTTCTTTTTCATTTATTATTCGAACGTTCCCATATGCAAATTACGGCTGCCTCTCCGTTCCTGAATATCAATGAAATAGTTACACTTGTTATTTAAAAGTTAAAGAATTCACTCAACGATCAACGGTTTGGATTGCCATTCGATGCCCGAGATTTGAACCAGTTTTCCTTTTTTTTTTCCTTCTTGTCACAGTTTCATCGACATTCCACATAAAATCGAGTTCATAAATCTCAATTTCATGTATATTCGTAAGAATTCATTAAATAATATTGTAATGATGCGTCGCGAGGAGTGATGATTCTTTGAGACCCAGTTGTGAGGAATGTGGTGTCGAATTCGAAGGAGTGGCCGGATATAGTTTAAAATTTGTGCACAGAACGGACCGCCGCGGTGATGATTGGTTAAGTCGTTAACCCAAATTCACAAATCAACTTGAAAATAATTATATTTCCGAAACGACAAGTGAGAGCTAACGGTGCGTTCTAGTCGCCTAACGATCATGAATAAACTCGAGATTTATATTCCATCGAGGAAACGAGCACGTGAAGAAGAAAAAAAGAAACAAATGTGAGAAACCATCTCTCCAGCACTGCCGCAATATCTTTCGTAGATCATCGAACCTTTCATAGAAGATTAATAGAACAGGTGTTACTTCAAACCGTAAAAACTGTGCTGTCTTATAATATGCGATTGCGAAATGTCTTTTAATAACTCCGATAATAATTAAAGTCAGCGATCCTTTAGCTAATAAAATCGTGGAAGAGTCAGTACACTTTTAATTGTAAGTCATACTTTATAACTTCTTATAACTGAGCCGAACTGACGTCGGCGAGATCTAATGATCATTCCATTTGAACTGACGTACGGTAAATGGCTAATTAAAAGTCAATTTAAATATTATAATCAAATTTGCATTACCCTCTCAAGGTCCAACTGCGGATGCTGTCTCATGATTAAAATACTATTTTATAAAAAGCGCAGAGTCGAAAACGACTTCTTTATTAAATACAATCTTCTATGTAAAACGAAAAATTGGGTTTAGTTTATAAATGTAGGTGAAATACTCTGAGAAAATTTCGTTTCTAATTAGCAAGGTTGTTCTCGGTTTATAATTAGACTCTGTAAACTCATGAGATTTATTTTACAGGATCTCTGCTCGAGCTACTATTTGGCCAAAATCTTCACACCATGCGGTTACACATACACCTGGTTCTGGCCTGTCTTCTCTTTAAAGGGGTGAGTATTTTGACCGTTCTACTTGATTCAAACACGAAATACCTGGTCTCGGGAATAGCGAAGAAAGTTTCGTTCACCCGGGGAATCCTACATCGCGTTTTAAATAACTCGCAAACCTCGCACAGAATTGAAAATAACGTCTGTATCGATCGTTCTGCACATTACCTCATGAACCATTCGATCTTCAAAAATTGTGCGAACCTAATCTCCCGCAATGAAGATTTAATCAATTAGAGCAACGTATGTGTCCATGGGTGCATAGTAGAAACATAGGTCGGAATGCAGACTGTCGGGCATTAGTCGTCTAGATTTGTTGGGCGTTCAGAAACCTGACTGCGGTTTTATTCCGCCGTTGGTTCGTAGAAATGGCTACTTACTTAGAGAAGCTTGAATCCAATTGAAGGTAACCGATCACTAACTGTCGTCTGTGGCACAGCCCCAGGACGTGACATTGTGGTATGTGCTGTTAGGTGCAACTTAGATCCAGTTTGATGCATACGAGACGGACTGCAAGTTCTCGAATCGTTTCAGTTTTATAGAGCATGCGGTCAAAGGCCACTCGGTCCACCGCCCAACCTAATCATAAAATTGATGTCAATTCAAGAAATGCAGAGTTATCGTTCGACTAAAAACCGCGTAGGTAGAAACATCAATTCTCAATCTGTCGATAGAAGACAGGAAGTGACGTAGACAGATCCTGGGCAAAGGGGCCTACTTTTACACACATACTTTTGTTATTCTTGAGTAATTTCTATAAGGCGTTCGACACCTGTAGTCATTAATCATTGTAACTCGTACGATAAAGGTTTCTAAGACAGGCGATTTCTCTACGTGATGAATTCAATTTCAAATCAACGTTTACGAGGTTCTATAAAACAAACTCGGACAGAATACACACTAATATCATAATAAATTCTCAATCACCCCGCAGTAGTAGTTATAGTAAACAACGTAGACACGTCAGACGTTCGGAATAGACTGCTCTCTGTACAGTACTTACCTTTCCCACTGACACTATCAATTGCTGTAGGTGTAAAGCTGTTTTCCATTCACCATGATCGTTTCTCTCTTAATCGTAACGTCGTACTCAGAGTTCCTCCTCAATGGAAGTTACACAAACTTGTTATACACTCGTGCGTACGTTACATCCTACACATATACGCTGCATATGACTATATTTGTATATCAGCTCTTACCTCGAGTCCAACACTCGGCACCTGAGATATTATCATGCCCTTTATAGTGTTACCTCCCCGAGTATTACATTTCGTAATATATCTATACATACGAACGGTTTAACATGACACAACAATGAAACATCTTTCAATAACAATTTACAGTACAATTACACACTCGCACCTGAGTGCATCTAAATGATGTCTTCAATAGTGAATAATAATGCAATGCACCGATCATGCCACGAACACCAGTGACTTTTACGTATCTTAAAACTTGAAGAAAGTAAGAACGGAATGGCAGATTGACAGACCGTTGATTATATTTTATTGTTGCCCCTGATTGCCGATCTATTAATCTCCATCCTGCACCGTAGTGTAACAGTTTCGATCACAGATGTGAAGATCATAACTGCGACCTTTGGACTAAAGGAAATAAATTTTTTGAAATGGTACAAAGGGCCGAGGATTACGCGGGGCGAGATTTATAACAAGTTCATGTAACCCAGATATCGTGTTATATACTTATATCCAAGAGGCTACATAGTATTGCCGTTATTCAGTTGTCTGACCCAGTGCTAAGGGCTACGGGTTTCCTCCTTGGAGTCAGGCCATGCCGGTCGGTCGGATGGTCGGTACCTCCTTATTCAACCTTGTCTGCTCGCGGCTGGTGCAGGAAGAAAGAAGACCACTGTGTGTGGGCATCGTGCTTCACCTTCACGTTTGTTATTAAATTAGAGCCGGTTTTGGGTGAGCGGTTTTACACGGTGCAGGACTGCGCTATAGGAGTAACAGCGGGTCCTTTGATTCTGATCGTGTGCTCGTTCTTGGGCCTTAAGTATAAATCGCACGATCTTTAATTGGGTTAGAGGAACGACTTCGAGCTCGAAGAGATGGAACCGAGACGGAGTGAGCGATGCTGGCCGATTGACCTGTGCCTCAAAGTCGTTGTGGCGATGATGGTGGTGGTCGTTCGTTCGTTCATTCGTTCATTCGGTCGGTCGGTCCGTTATGCCTGAGGGTCATGTGTGACGTGTCAGCGATGCTCCTGTTTTGTACCTATCCCTACTCCGGCTCACCCTCGATCTCAAGAATTCCCTCCGCACTATAGTGTCCCCCATTACCATTAGCACCGCGGGCATTAACTTCTTTACACAAACCTCATTTCTCGATATTTGAATCGCCCTGTACAGTTAATCAGGAAAATAACTCCTCCAGATTAGTCGGAGCTAATGAGAGTCTTCAGTTTTCTCATTATTATTCATTTATTATCTTTCAGTTGGCCGGCTCCGAGGACGTAGAAGTGATACAAGCGATCCCGGGAGAAGACAATCGGAATGATAAATCGGCTATGGATCGTCAAGACACAGAGATCAGCAACTCCGACCAGCTGGCTCTCGAAACAGCCGGTGAAAATAGCGCCGGAGGGAATCATTACAACCCCGGACCACTACGGAGTCATCCGGGTCGCGGTGGACTTGGCTTACCCAATTCCCGACCTCATCATAACGTAGCTTATCACGGTCCTCCGCCTCCGTTACCGTCAAAGGGACAGCCCGAGGCGCAAGACAAAATTTACTCTCCCGCAGCCGGCCCGGGCGGAGATTCATGGCCAGTCGCCACTCCAGACATGCCGAAGATCATATCGTTGGATGTAAAGTGCGAAAAGAGTCTAATGAAGGTCTATCTCGGCTTCGATCAACCCTTCTATGGGATAGTGTTCAGCAAGGGTCATTACAGCAATGTAAACTGCGTCCACTTGCCCGCAGGTCTAGGAAGGACGTCCGCAAACTTTGACATAAGTATTCACGCCTGTGGAACGGCAGGAAATACGGAAAACGGATTGTACGGTTACGGCGCGGAGTCTGGGTCAGGAACTTACTTCGAGAACATAATAGTTGTTCAGTACGATCCCCAGGTTCAAGAGGTCTGGGATCAGGCCAGAAAACTGAGATGCACTTGGCACGACCAGTACGAAAAGTCCGTAACATTTAGACCCTTTCCGGTCGACATGTTGGACGTTGTGCGGACCGATTTTGCCGGTGATAATGTCGGCTGTTGGATGCAAATACAAGTGGGAAAGGGCCCTTGGGCTTCCGAAGTTTCGGGGCTGGTGAAAATTGGACAAACGATGACTATGGTCTTGGCGATCAAGGACGATGATTCGAAGTTCGACATGCTGGTTCGCAACTGCATGGCACACGACGGAAAGAGAGCGCCGATTCAACTCGTCGATCAGAAGGGATGCATAACGAGACCAAAACTTATGTCGCGGTTCACGAAGATCAAGAACTTCGGTGCCAGTGCCTCGGTGCTTTCTTACGCCCACTTCCAAGCCTTTAAGTTCCCGGACTCTATGGAAGTCCACTTTCAATGCACTATTCAGATCTGTAGGTATCAATGCCCGGACCAATGTTCCGAGTCAAATTTGCTCGACTCGCAATCAGGCTATCTGGAAAACCATCAAGTCATTCATCCCGATTCTGGGTACGGTCCTCCACCCTTACACCCGCTTCCTCTGGAGGCATATCTCCAGGCTACAGCTGGACGCCCGAGAGATGAGCGTAGGAGAAGGTCTAGGGAGGTTGCAGTGAACCCTGAGAAAGAGGTCGGCGTCAACAGGATCATCCGCGTTGTTTCTACCGGGGATTTAACATTCGCTATCGACGAGTCCAGCAACGATTCTGTCGTTGGACCCACCATGATTTTTCCGGCCAAAGATCACGCCGCTAATTCGAGTCTGATATGCATGACGACGCCTGGCTTTGCAATCACGCTTATTGTCCTGCTCGCTATTTTGCTCATTTCTTTTGTACTCACTGCGTACGTCTGTTTCCGTTTAAGACCGTTCGGTAAACCGAACAAAGACATCGCTGGACCATACTGCAGTAATACTGTGCCAAAAAAATCGTCAAAAACGTGCTGCTTTTCTTAGGCCTGTATTTCTCTTCATTTTTTTTTTTTTTAGTTTCACCTGGCGTCTGGTCTCCCTCGTAGATTTTATACTTTAATAATTATCAGAATCAAACGGTTTTATATCACTCAAGACTTAATCACCACAATGAAATTTGGAGATTATTGTAATTCACGACTTACAATTAGACAAGATAGACGTACTTCTATACTTTGGTGCAAAATTAAGGCTGCAGATTCGTCGCTTGATGATTTTAAAAAATTATTTTCTTAGCTAGTGCGACCACCGTTTTGTTATAGTTATATATTTTATTAAATTAATATATTTATACCGACGAGTTACATCTAATTCAATTTTTATATTTTTTTTTATTTTTCGCGATGCATTACAACAAATTCTTCAATGTAGAGTAAAGAACTCTCAATATGCTATAACGAAGCGTAATTCGTTGTGCTTTTTCAAAGGTAAAGAGAAACGAAAGTCTATTGATGCTGTTGCAGTTTATTGCAACTATACTATAGCTTTTTAGCTCAAATATCATCTCGTCGCCTGGGTTGTTGGACTATGATGTTTAGTCATTACGTTTAATATTTATTAATTTATTTATTTAAATATGTAAGTTAAATATAGGAAGTGACCGGGTAAATGGTTAGGCTAACGTTATATATCGTTGGGAGGTTCTGTTGCATACGGTTCCACATATCCACGATGCAAAATTTGATAATATCGTTCTGGAAGGCGAAAAAACCGAGCTGAAGGAAAAAAAAAATCAATAGAAATAAAATAAAACCACCAGCGCAAAAGTGAAACGGAATGAAAATTTTCTAATCATTCACTGTGAAAAAAAAATTTATATATATTTATAATATTATAAATTCCCAAGCAACGTAATTTCTTTTACTGCGTCGTGTTGAACTTCGAATGCTACAGAACCTCAACGAAAAGTTGTGCTCCAACAAAGTACGCTTAGTATCTTACATTAAGTTATTTAATTTATATTAGTATTTATTTATTTAAGTATCATAAATCTTTCCATCATTTTTTAAATTTATTTTTTATTTTTTATTTTCTGTTCAATAATAGTATTGTCCGATATTGAATTAGATTCGCCTTCAGCCTCCGATGCCACCGCTGTACTCTATTATGCAATTTGAAATCAAACAAAAATTTGGTAGCACTTTTTTCGACACTTTTCACTAAATTAATTACAATGTTAGAATAGTTTACGAAGAAAGTTAACAGGCTCCACTCTGATTTTTTTTATTACGATTACGTACGCGGCTAGGAGAAAAGATCATTATTCTACCACAGTGTGTTCTGCTAACGTTTGCTAGATAGAACTGTAATATCATTATACAAATAGTTGGGTAGTTGAAACAACTAGTGTTGAAAATAACAATTAATAAAAATATATTTTTAGCTGTATTAAAGCTGAAAATTTTGTCCCGATTGAATGAATCTATTAATATTAAATATAGTAAGATAATATTAATAATATTAATAATAAATAATAATCCCGAACGAAAATACCTGTACAACTGGCAATGAAATATTGAAAAAAAATATATATACAAATGTATATTTTTTGTCTGTATTGTTATAGCATTTACTGACAGGCAATTATTACCTGTGCTCGTTGTAATTATAATATCAATAGTAAGCTATCATTTTATTTATTGTACGTCATACTTCCTTCCCAAAAGAAACAAGAAATGATTGTTCTGTGGGAAATTGGATTTGTGACAAATTTATTATTTGGAAATAAATAAATGAATGAATTTGAAAAAAGAAAAAGAAAATAAACAGCCATTATGCGAGGGATTCATCATTTTCTCATGATAAACTGGAGAATATAATAATATATGAAGTATAATAAAGAATTGAATATAGTTCGTACGTTGTTATTCATTTTATAATATATTTTATGCAATATGTAATTTGTGAATGGGCTTTTACATACACGTTTATTATGTATAAATTTATACTGTACATGAAATTTTCTTTTTAGTACTTTCCATCGGTTGAATGGAACACGACATTTTATGTCACCTTTCAGGCTTTAATATTTATAGACAATTAAGAAGTTAGAACCAATCGTACAGTTCACATGCCAAAACATTCAATATAATTGTACGATTAGAATATCTATAATGGAATAGGGCGTCGTATCCTGCACTTTACATAATCTCACTTACGAAGTATATCGTATTCAAGGAATTAGGATTCGCGAAAAAAAAAAGAAATCCTGACCTCGCCCTGTTCCGCATTTTAGTGTCTATAATATTTGGAAGTATCATAGGTATAATTTATACCTTAGCGTGATTTTTTTATTCATTTTAGTTCATTTTCACCTTTTTCCTTTTATAGGGATAAAAAATAGCTTTCCAATAGACTCTGAGAGAAGACTAGATGAAAAAAAAGGATACCGTGGAATTGTTATAAAAAGTTATCACAATTTACAGTGACCGATAATGAGTGTTTAATGGCATATAATAAAATGATTTTCCTTTATTTTCACACAATTTAATATGAACTGGTGAAAGTTCATTTTTTTAATACAAAATTTCATTGAATAAATGTATCTCTGATGTATAATTATTTGGATATAATAACTATTAAATCGTTATGGGCAAATGTGAAACCATAATGCATTCGTTATGAATATTTAAATATTTATAAACTGCAAAAACTCTGCACTAATAAAAGCATATGAAAGAAATTGTATATATTTTAAATTATCTATCAGAGAACTGAGATATTCTATAGATTATGAAAGCCCCCTGACACAATCACTGCCTAATACTTCGTCTTGTATTTTGTAGTTGAATATTTGAAACTTATTTAAGCCTAGATAAATAAAAGTAAAGAATAATATTTTAAGTAATACACATTGAAAATGAATTTCATATCGCCGGTAAATTACTATTTGAAACGCAGCTCTTATTACGTTTCAAAATATTTTATAAATCTAATTTTATTTTTACTTCTGAAAAGATAGGCCCTTGACATTGTTAGTAACTTCATTGGACAATAATAATAATATTGATAATTTGTCTCAATTTTTTTTTTCCACTCAAAAATAACGCAACGATGTATACAAAACAAAAACAAGGAAAAAAAAAGGAATAAAAAAAAAAGTATAATAGGTTCACTTATATAGTGAACAATTATCCTAAGACTTTATTGGCACTTGTCCCTTAAATTTTCTGTAATTCGATTCTGTTTCTCAGAATTTGACAAAACCCTGATAAATATCTATTCTTCTCCTCCTTCTCCTTCTCTTTCTTCTCGATGTGAGCAATCGAATATTATAACGGACTCTAAACACTGTTTTATTTTCAATAATGTACGCGTTATATAGCAAACAATAAATTAATCATTTCAAAGATGTCTATTTTACACCTTACATACAATGTTTTGTCCGGCAACAGTTTCTTCACTCTTCAATAACTCGTTTATATTCATAAATGATTCTAGAAATGCTTATCAATGTCTGGTTTCGATCTGCAAGTGTTGAGTTTAAATTGAGTGAATATCCCTTGAAATGTGGTTTCTGTTATCGCTTTTATTTTCACTATTAATTCTTTGAAGTTTTCAACCTTTGAATTATGTAATCATTTTTCTTCTTCTATGATATTATAGTTTATGAATAAATATTCTGTGTATACGTACTTATCATTTGATTATTACAAATAACAGTTTTATAAATATGACCTGAAATTGAATAACATCAAATTATACACATATTGAAATTTAACATCGGTTATTAAGTAGCGAGCACTTTAACGTTATCATATTCATGTAAAAATGATCAGAAACCTGTGGTTATTTTGCTATTAAAAACAAATACATGCGAAGTAATGTTGATAAATTGTATTCAATGTACAGAAATATTCATTCAGCAATTGGATCCATTAAAACAAGAATCAGGCTCAATAAATTCAAGTTTGATTTAATAACTCCGTTGCTATTGATAATATAGTATGTGTAAATTTCATTCTATTATTTATGTGACTCTTATTTCGGTTATATGCATAAAAACTTGTATCTATAATAATAAATAATATACTCATTGACCTTTCTTATCCCATATTCATACGCTGCATTAGTCTGATACAATTTTTTGTCTCAGGATAGATAGATAACTCAATATATGAGTATTTGATCATTGACATTCATATCATAGTTTGGTAAAACATCCACAGGTCCAACATGTAGATATAAATGGCGTTCAACATGTCTAGTAATTTATGTAAGCGCAAAGGCATGTACGGGGTATTAAGCACAACTATAAACATATTTCCATAATTCCCCTTAGCATTGAGCCTCGTCTTCCTTGATATGAATGTTATCTGTGTTCTCACAGAAACTGTGCCCTTGAGGAAACCGCGCTATCATCGGGCAAGACTTTTCCTCTATAATAAAGTTCATTTTTGTTGCAATTGGGACCGGCTCTTTCTCCATAACAAAACTAGTTTTTGTTGCTATGGGGACAGGCTTTTCCTCCGTAACATAATCGAATTTTGTTGCTATGGGGATAGGCTTTTCTTCTGTAACATAATCAAATTTTGTTGCTATGGGGACAGGCTTTTCCTCCGTAACATGATTGAATTTAGTTGCAATGGCGACAGGTTTCTCTTCTATAATATGATTGAATATAGTTGCGATGGGGCCAGTTTTCTCTTCTATGACATGATTGAATGTAGTTGCGATGGGGACAGGTTTCTCTTCTATAACATGATTGAATTTTGTTGCTATGGGGACAGGCTTTTCCTCCGTAACATGATTGAATTTCGTTGCAATGGGGACAAACTTCTCCTCCAAAATAGAAAAGGATTTTGTAGCAACAGAGGAAGGTATTTCTTCTTCTGTAACACGGGTATTTCCTGTTGTGATAGGGCAAGGTTCTTCTATCACAGGCAGCCTCTTTTCTCGTTCAAAGCTTGAACCGTTGTGAAAAAACGTGCTGCGTAGAGTGGCAATGTTCACTCTCTCTCGTGGATGTTCCTCTGTTGCAGCATCGGAGTTAGAATCATTGTTGCCGGATCTACAGGAGCATAGTAGTTAGTTGAGTAAACAACAAGAACTTTCCTAGCAGTCTATAAACTGTGGAGAAAAATTCAAGGATTATGATTCAATTTTATACAAAATTTACAAACTGGATTAAAAAAAAATAGGATCAAAATGGCACTTTGAGCCCGGAATTCATGAAACACTAGCATTTCCATTCATTGCAGACAAATCTGCAGACTTTTGAAAGTCCGAGAACCGGCTGTTACCTTGGAATAGAAGTTTTAGAAGCTGTCTCGATTTCCTGATCATGATCTCTGTTCCGTTTACGTCTCCCAGGTCCTCGATTAGCTGTGCTACAGCCGCTGCTAGGACCTGCTTCTTGATCAGCTTCGATAAAGCTGACATGATCATCGAAACGAACACGTTCCGAGCCTCCGTCTTCACCACAGGTGGTCCAGCTGCTAGAATCACTAGGTTGACGATCAAGGATGGGCCTGCGACGAGCACGTTTAGCTAAACCAGAAGCCAGTTCCTCTAACGAGCTTAGAGAAGCAGCTTGTCCGGCTGAATCTATGTGTCCATCTGTTGTGGCTCCAGCTTCAAGCTCACCTTCCGTATTGCGTGTTCCATTAGTCGCAACAGTGTCGACCTAAATGTAAAAAAAACGTAAGAAAATGAGGCGACTTCTTTCTGCCGAATATTTTTCTATAGACCAAATGTCTCAACAAAGATTTACACACCTTGAAATTCAGTACTGAACCAGCTAGTGCTCTGGTCGAAGCTGCTCCGTCGTCAGGTGCAATGGAAGCATTTACAGACTTTTCTGATAGACTGGTGGCCGCAGATGCTGTTTCGCTACTGAGGCTGAATCTTTGAGTTGATGCTACATCGGCTTGAACTTCAAGCCTGGAAATTAAAAAAATGATATGAAATGAAGAAAAAAATTGATAAAATTAAATAAACTTTAGGTGTTTCAGAATTTTATCCGGTTTCTTGATATTTTCGGATGGAAAATTTCCAACTACAGCAGTATTGAAAGATTTTTCAATGACTATTAATAATATATATTGTTTTCAAGCAGATAAATAGCTCTAATAACATTTCGAATCAGTTTTCATACCTTTGTCCTCCTGGCAAGAGAGTTGATGCTATACTAGCGGCAAGGCTGGCACCAGCTGATACTATGTAATTGTATGTTGCGACTTCCTGATCATTTAATTGGCTCCCGCTGCCCAGAGATAAAGAGGCTTCTCCTATAGAAGGATTAGCACCTCTGTGACTTGCTGCATCGATCGATGAAGCGTCTAGAATGAACGCATAGATTATTTCTTAACTAGTGTGATCATGATGAATTATTTGAACTGTAAAATGAAATAGTCTTTGATTTGATAACCAACTATCCAAAGCCTAACGCACCTCCAGTATTTTTGTTGCCAAATACTCCCATCAGCTCGTTTTCATCGTCAAAATCAAAACGGACACCGGCACCATTCGTCGAAACACCGCAACCTCCGCTTCGACATAGAGATACAGGGACAACTCCATAGACATAAAACAGAAGGATAGGAACTCCGATACCGACTGCTAATCCAGCCAACACTGGAGATACTAAGACCTGAAATTCATATATAGGCATATCTTCAATTGCATAATCTATCCGTAGTAGAAATTAATGGACTTAAAAAAAATCGCAAGAAATGAAACAGAAGCATTTTTATTTATTTTATTGAATAATTAATCAGTGTACTAAATATCTTGTAAATTTATTAGACAATCTAGAATAACGTGAAATTTCTCGCTCAGGATTTGAATCTGAAATGCGTGAAGAAAACACGAGTTTAGTGTATCTTATCGTTCTATATGAAATAATAACGGAGTCCTGTACTTAATTAGCAATAGACACGCGAAAGGAACGTATTTTTGAAAGATAAATCTTCAAATTCCAAAGATCGCGTATCCTATTGTTTAATCTGTTAATAAAAGGAACAAATCTCTGTAGATATCGATAATAGAGAAATAGTGTGAAATATCGTGATCGTAATTTTTGTGATATGTTCCACATCGCGATCGGTGCGATTTATCCAAATTCTTAACTTCCTCGGTGATAAATAATTCGTTATCAAATTCTAATCTCATATTATTTTTCGGTCCATTTTTGGTAACGGATCCGATGCAGGATGCGACGCCGAAGAAACGCGTCGACGGAGTAAAAGAGGAGGAATATTGATTGAGAAGAGGAGTGCGCGCGTAGACCCGCCCATGACGACGCGGCGGAGTTTCTACCAGGGTGAATATATACAGTTATATATACATATATAAAGTCAGAAAATATATATACCCTCCGATGTATATACCCATGGTGGTCGTCTCTGGGTGCGTGTTATCACCGCGTTTAAGCCAAAAGCTCCTATAAGCATTGTTACTCTTGACTGAAGAAGAACGTCGGATGCACTTTATCTAAACGCATCTTTAATTCGCGGTAAAGATTTCTTGGTAAAATAAAAAAGTAGAAGAGTTAAAGATTGATAAATAAACTATAAATTGGTGAGTCAATAAGATTTTATCAGAAATTAATTGAGCCATGTAAATCCCTGTCCTTATCTATATTCTGGTCCTCATTCTCCCTCGCATCACCGCATCTCCGCGCATATCGTACATATTAGAGAGAAATGTGCGAGTGGAAATATCGTCGGTGAATAAATTAAGAAGCTAATATAATGTCCGCGTAAAGTTTATTCGATACAATTTTACTTAATAAACGATTTAATAACCGAGGGAATTAATACCGTGAAGATAAGGCATTGTTTTCGAGGGGAGAGACCATCGGGATGTCGGATAGCGACGATACAGACGGTTCCGCCGGGGAGTGGCCAGTTACCAAGGAGTGGCTTGAAGAATTACTCATGGTTTATCACGGCGAAGGGTCCCAGGTTTCAGTCGATGATTTTACTGTAAGACCAGGTTGTGCCGCCGGGGACAGCGTCCTTAGCGACATACTCGCTGTTTCTGTTGAGTACCGTTCTAAGCCGGAAAACTCACGCTGCGAGTTAAGTGTTATTGTTAAACTCCTGCCTCAGGATCCTTTCAGTCGTTTCTTCGTCACTGAAGCTCAATTCGATCTTCGCGAGATCAAATTTTACACACAGGTAATTATAGAGCTCAATACTTCACGGGGAATCCCCATCTCCCGGTTCAATCATTTATTATTCATTTTTCGTTAGTAAAAGAATATTTCTACGATGAAAATTGCAATTATTTCGCAATTTGAATGACGATGTTGAGACGATTTTTTGACCTGATTTTTAGGTACCCCATTTTGCCCCTGTTCCGCGATTTATTTTCCCTGAGAGTTTAATTCTTGCGAATGAGGAAAAGAAAAAAATTATTTAAAAAAAAAAAAAAATGGAAATTTTCACTTTTGTTCAATTTTTTTTCACTTCTACTAAAAATCAAAAATTTTTTTTTTGCAAATTGAAAATTTTTCTATTCCGAAAATTCGGGATTTGAGAAGAAAAGACCGTAGAAATGTCCTTAACAAAATGAGCAAATTATGAAACCCAAGGAACTCGTGGAATTCGAAAAATCGCAACTGCAGGCGAAAAACAAATCCTCCAAAAATCGTCTTTCATTAATAAAGCAAATAAAATTGATATTTCCAGGTAGTTCCTGAGCTAGAAGCGTTTCAGAAGCGTCAGTTAAGCGGTGAAAACAGTGGTGCATCGGAGCTTCCAGACTTGCCAATACCGGCGTGTGTCCACGCACACTATAGTCCAGCAGGAGGGAGTGAGGAGAGTCCAGAGCCTCCGGAGTCATTTTTGGTATTGGAAAATCTGAGACCTCGAGGTTTTGAGGGAGCGGAATTTTCCCGAGGATTAACACTGAGGCAGGCGGAAGCTGCGCTCACTGCTGTTGCCCGTCTCCACGCATTATCACTAGCGATTAAAGTAAAGGAAGGAAGATCTCTGTCCGAAAGATACACTTTCTTGTTTCAAACAGCTCGAGCTACGGATTCCTACCAGCAACTTGTCGAACGAGGATTACCTCAGCTAGCTAGATTCCTAGAGAGAAGACCTGGTCTTGAAGCTGTTCTAGCAGCACTGTTAGCGCTGCGTCCTAGAACCAAGGAAATAATCGCGGCACTCTTAGCACCTGAAGGTCCGTTGGCTTTGATAACTCACACAGACTTTTGGTGCAATAATTTACTCTTCCGAGACACAGAGGAGGGAGTATGCGAATGCGCGATATTAGACTGGCAAATGGTCACTTATAGCAGACCAACAAACGACGTTGCTTTGCTGTTAGTTAGTTCGGTACCAACTGAGCTAAGACGCAGACATACAGAGTCGCTTTTGGATAGATACTGGGATGTTTTAAACAGCAATTGCAGCAGCCTAGGCTTAGATATTCAGAAAGATTTGGAATATAATAGAGGAGATTTGAGCCGAGATTATAGACGGTCACTGCTTCTGGCTCTCTTGCTATGCATCGGATCTGTCGATGTGGCTTTAGGCGATCCGCTCACTGAACAACGGCTTATAGATGTCTTAGAAGACCTTCATAACGACGGTATATTATCGGGGGAGTCTATCGAACTAACTACATCGGTTCAGTGATCGTAGAACGAGCTTAGAAGCGTATTGTTTAAAATCTGTCCATTTTTGTGTTCCGCAAAGTGATCGGTAACAGTGGGGTCGTTAATAAAGTAGTAAGAAGATAGAGATGTGTGGCAGGCAGTTTCATTTGGTTTTATAAAATCAGCAATTCAATATACAGCTGAGATATAGTTTTGCGGCTTTTATGCTTGTGATGAGACAAATTGACGATATGTTTATCGCGTAGTTTATCTAAGCTAGAAATAATGTAATCAAAATGAAAGCATCGGTGAGTTTCGTGCCTGGGAGCTTCCAAAGTCCACAGTTTTTTAATAATAATTATAACAATAATAATAGTAATAATAATAAGAATAATAATAATAAAATACCATTAGAATTGATAAGTCCATTCGATATATCATATTCTTTGATAGTAATCTCAAAGTAGGTCAGATTTAGATCGTATTTAAAGAGTTCAATTGAACTGTAACTAACTCTGATTCAGGACATCATACAAGTATCAAAGCCTGAATTCCATTGTACACTGCGACGCTGAAAGGATATGAGTTTCAAGATTCCGATAAATGATTTACTGCTTTTTGTGGCTTTCGCATATTGAATATCTGTTACGATCGCTTATTGCGCACATTTCTACTAATATAATTGTGTGATATTAAGTTTAATAAATATCTCAAAGCATGCTAAACTACTAAACTTACATTATATTCGTATCATTTTTAATGGTCTCAAATTAAACAGTTTATTAGTGCTCACTAATCCTCTGAAATATTATCCTGTTTAAAGTATCTATACATCAAATTGCACGAAGAAATAAATGATTTGGAGATATTCGTACAGATTTTAGCCACTTTGTTGTTTATGCAAAAGAAATTTTCAATTGCGCTTAGCTTGATGAAAACTGATTGAAGGGTAACGTGAAACAAAGCGATTCAGAGCAAAAAATGAAATACAGGTTGTAAAATAAAAGAACAGGAAATAAATTAGTGTTAGAAAATACAGAATTGAGCGTTCTGTAGGTTTATTACATGAGTCTAAAACGATCCTTTTAGAATATCATCGAAAGAACTGCAATGTTCAACATCCAGATAAGAATTTTATCTGTATTGGTAATAAAATTAATGAAAAATCATCCAATGATTGATAGCGTCGTTCTACTATCTGTATATTTTAAGAAATAAGAAACCTGTTTATAACGCAGCACTTGAAACCCTTTGACTCTATTCGTTAATAATAATTACAATGAAATGTCAATGTTAGCACCTATTTTGCAATAAAGAATTGGAAAATAACAAAGTTTAAGCTACTAGCATTAAGACTGACGATGTATTTAGTATGTGGTCATAAAACACGGTGATGGCAAATTGTTAAAACTTAGGAGCCTTTGACTGCAGAATAAAAGTGATGCGGAATTCTCGTGCCTAGACTGTATACACATGTACGCACGAATACATATTTAACACAGACAAAGCAAATAAGCCCGAACTATCAGTCTATAAAAATATGACTCACCGACGCAGTGACTCCCCCTGCAATGAAGGCATTTCTTTTGTGCTTGTTAGCGTTCTCGTACCTCGTGTATAGCTTCCTCCCCACCCACACAGGAATCCCTGAAATCAAGAATATCAATGAGTTATCGGAGTAAGTATAAAAGATAAACGTTTTGTCCCAGTAGATAAATTAGTTTACTGGAAAAACTAGTTTGCACAGCTTTGAGCAATCGATGATAAATTTGGCATATCAAATCTCTGGAACAGGAGATTCTTCATTTTTCTGTTCACTCTAAAGCAATTACAACTTTTCTTGATACTAATGACCCTCAAACCAATGCCTCAAGTGTTGACGAATGTAATTTCTCTCACCTTTTGTAGGAATATAGTTTTTCCGTTCATAATTTCACATCTATTATATATTTTGATTAAAAAAGCATTGCGTTTCTATATACAATTACCTATAATCATAGCAGGAACTGCAATACCGGCAACAAGACCAATACCAACGGGAGCACCAACTAGAGTTCCAAGTTGCCAGAGAATTTTCTTTTTCCTAGACCACGGCTTTTTTCCCCAAAAGGTACATCCTGATGGGCTGGAATCGGAGAATAATAAGATTGTTCAATGCCGAACTTACTGCATGAAGTCCAAAAGGACTTTTTGATCAATGGAAGGATTTTTTACCTCAGATAATGAAGATCGCTGATTTCTTTCATACACAACCAGCAAAACTCAGCGCCACACACCGCACAGGTCATATGATTACAGCTGCCATCATCCATCTTCACAATCAGCACTTGACACCTAGGACATGGCTTGATGTCGTCCCCTGAGAAGATAAATCAAGATTTAAACATTCTGGAAAAGTTGTTTGATGTAGTCAATCTATAAAACATATTCAAATCTGTATTTACTATGTTGAGAGTCACTCTGGCTGAAGCTGAGAGACGAGCTGCGGTCGTAATATTGAGATCTTTGAGCCCTTGCAGCGTCACAAGTTTGATTAGGATGCCACCTAGCTTTGCAGTGGTAGCAGAAGTATGAGTCGCATCTGGGCCTTTCGCATCTTAATTTAGGACACGATGCACAGCCAGTGGCAATAACGGCAAAGCTACAATCTGGAGCGGGACACCACCTCGTGTCTGGTTCTACAGCGAGAACTCTGCGCACCATGAAGTCTTCGTACTTTTCAAACTGTGTTTGATCGTTTAAAATCATCCTTATATCTGCGGAAGATTAAATCATATTGGGCTCGTTAGTAGCTGCTAAATGCATAAAGAAATTATGGAGAATGCGGTAAAATACACTTTGAATCTTATTTTCTAACTCACCGTTAGGATGCAGAAGTTCTGAGCATTCTGGGCAGGCAATATTGACCCTGGATTCCGAAATTTCAACTTTGAGATACTGTTGATAACAGTCGTAGCAGCTTCTGTGATCGCACGATTGTACAACAGGAAAAGACTCTGACGAAAGTTCAGCTAGACACAGCGGGCACTCGATTAATCCATTATCGCAGCTCTGAAATTAGCCAAAAATATGTAGATTAATAAAAAAAACAACAATTCTTTGGGATGCTTTTATTTTCTACATTCAAATTGCAAAATAGGTATTATTTTCTAGCTCTTTTCTGCTACAGATTCCGCAGTTGGTATAATAAAGTAAAAAGCTTGTTCAATTTATTAATACTGTTTTCACAGAATTAAACATACCGTTCCGGCGTTAGCAGGGGCAGAGTTTTTACCCGTAGTATGTTGCATGTCTATAGTATGTGACTGGCTAGTAAGACTGGTTCCGCGGGCTTCTCCCTTTTCCACATCTCCACTTTTTCCATCGACAGTATCTTTGCCTGAAAAATCAGGCAATAATTGGGTAAATTTGTTCAGTGGCTACAACTTTGCTGTAATTATGACTAAATTAAATCCAGTTTGAATATAAACCTTTCGAGGTTCGATTGCTCGAACTAGTTGCGCGGGCAAAACGTCTACCAAGGAGAGGACTGGAATACAGAAGTCTTCGCAGAGAGAATCGGGGCAGAAATCTTCGAGTTCTAGATGCGACTCCGTTACAGCCTCCTCCATTTTCAATTTCTTTACGCATGATTTATTTTTCTTCTGCTTGTTATAATTCCATAATCACTATTTGCAGACGTGTTTTATTACTAGTTTCGAACACCACCTGCATCAAAAACACAAAATTATTGTTGTTTTTAACTTTTTGATAATAATTGCGATATAAAAAGAACTCTTTGTACAAATTTTTCCAAAAATCCTTATCCCTGTAAAAGTTTATCACCAATTTCAAGCCCTTTGTTTTAAAATAGAATTCAGAATTAACGCAGCAGCCTAAGAAATTCATCTACCAGATTTCTACCAACATTCAGCGAATAAATTTTGTCCCTCTTTCCAAGGAAATAAAAACTTCAGTAATAACTGGTTATGCAAAACTTTAGTAGTAATTTAAGCAGCTGCAATATCACCTCTAAATATCCTCCAAATGTGAGAGAATAATCTTCTCTTTTTTTCTTTTTTTTTTTGTCTTTTATTTTCGCCTAATTTAAGGAATGTTATACTCTTCTTTTTAAACAGTATTAGAAATTGAGTATCCAATGAATTTTCTATCAGATTTCTAATATCGCAAATAAATGAAAAGGAATAGATTTCGTTCTTGCTCAAGGTTCTGGCTCATGTTTTTCTTTGACTTCAGAATGGATGGTAATCAGATTATAAAATCTATCGGTATTATTGAAAGCGGAAATATTCTAGAAAAAAAAAAACTAATTCTAGTGATGTTAAACAGAAGCATCTGTTTGTTCCAGGAATGCATAATATGAGTCATCAGATATTGGAATCGCCATGTCATATTTAATTCTGACGGAAAATTTTTCTTCAGTTAATTGTCTTGGCCGGATAATTTATATGGATACGGCATTATTGAGGTTTTCCAATAACTCACGTATGTATGTAACGTACGATTCGGGATTTCGCAAGTATCTACATACATACACGTATGCGGCACGATCTTCAAGCAAATGGAACTTACCTACGTAACTGATTCGCTTGTGTTGGTCAGTGTCTCTGTCGTCAAGTTTTCACCTTAAATAAAGCCCTATTGCGTACACAGATATTCGTCGAATTGATTCAACAGGTAAAGCACGGCTTAGTAAACTAGTTGGATTAAAAAAAAGTTCAAAATTTTACGAACCCTGTCGATATTCAATGAATTTTGTTGGTTAAGATCTCCCTCGCCTGTCACAACAGCTGAGTGCTTTCCCCACGAACTGAAGAACACTCGTAGATACGAAACTGCCATCTTGTATTTACACGCCTCGTCTAACTGGTCACAGTTAGATATTGAATTATACATGTGACGCATGTATTATTCATATTTATAGAACACTTTCTTTATACAATTAGTTTACTGGAGGAGCGTGATCGACATTCTAGATTATAAAATTCGAATATTAAGTTTCGGGCCTTTCTTCTTCCACTCCGGTTTTTGTTTGTTTCAACCGTAACAATTTTCTTCACCACTTTTGTGAAGATATATCGCGTAATAAGACGAATAACAATACACATTTCTTTAGATAAATCTAAACGATTCTGGATATATAAAATATATGTGGTGCTATTAAACAATTACATAAATAAACAAATAAGACGTTAGGTTCATTCCGCTCAATGATAACTTCATTTAATATTATAAATAGTTTTTGACTGGGTATCGAGTTATCCATAAAATATCCAATGACTAAGCCGCGACTTTACAGCTGAATATACCGCTATAAATAATGATAAAATTTCTCTAAAACTAATCAAAAATTATTCCCATCTTCGTGAAGATGTTTCTTCAAATCGCTACAAGACCGAGGACGGTCGTAAAAATTCGTTTAGCTTGTCGCATACATATATTGGGCAAATAAACAGTATGAGGTATGAGGTATAAACGGTAGACTCTCTGGATCTGAAAATTAAGAATTGGCAAAATTCGACCAGTCTTTTGTTTTCTTTGTCAATTTACGTTAATTTCGAATTATAAAACAAAAGAGCGAGTCGCGATTCATTGCATGCCAATTGCCACTGCTTGCCGGGGCCAAAGCGCATGCGCAGTACCCGAATTCGACTGTCGACGCGACATTCAGCGCTGCATCGTGCGAGTCGATTTTCTCACTCGCTGGTCGTCGGTGTGTTTTGGTGGGGGGGTCCGTTAAGGGATCGAGAGCCCCTGGCAGTGCCCGCCGCAACGGCCGCCTAGTCAGAACTCAGTGTGTGCCTCGAAGTGAGGATGACAGTGGTTAGAATCGTGGTGCGGTACGGCGTCGTGATCAGCTGATCGACTGCCGGGACTACGACCCCGCCTCCCCCTCGCCCTTTTTTTCCGAATAAAATTGCCATGTTTCTTGCCCTGATGTCGCGTTGCACTTGTGCTTTTCTGATTGTTAAATAATTTGCACCGTTTTCCCAGTTCTACTCGTTTTACCCATTTTACCCCCAGTTTGATAGCCCGACTGAATTCCTTTGCGTACTTTTATATCATTCCTCGCGTCCTGGGTATACGTATGTATTAATATATCGTGTGCTAAATCTGTGCCTGTGTTATTCGACGTCGACCCTTTTATGTGGTGCGTCTGCTGCTGCTGCTGCTGCTGTTGTTGCTGATTTACCGCTGATTTTCATGCGCGTGTGAGATTTAAATAATTAATGTGTCAGCCATGCCTGTGCGGAAGTACAGAAGGGATACTAGTGAAGTTAGCTGCTGCCTAAAATATGTTATCTTTGGATTTAACGTCATGTTTTGGGTAAGTTAATCAACATTTCCCGCCATTCATTTTACGGTTAACGATATTGCTGTATTTAATTGTATCTATGTGTCTCTCTCTCTTTCCGCCTGTAGTAGGTGGTTGACTTTCACTTGTTTCTCGTGGGTAGTTATTAGTTATGGAGCAGTTTGAGCATCGATATACGTATGTAGTGACATGTACGTTCAATTCAGCAGAGGAAATTAATTATCGATTAAATTTATACAACATTATAATTTATGATAGAGATGCATTCTTCCTCGTTTATGGACGAAATTCCGTTGCGCTTTTTTGCTTCGCTCCTGTATTATATATCATAGATGCTTAAAGAATAGCGGGTAGAATCCAAGGAATTTTTAATATGAGAAATGGTGCTGAATACTAAGACGCGACGCGACGCGACACGACGTTCAATTCCATTCCATTCCAATCCTCGCGCGACACCTGAAGCTAATAATAAAATTAAAGGGATTATTTCGACGGTCACCCTTTCCTCCTCCTCCGCATTTTTCTTCTTTGTTCTCTCGACTGAGAAGAACTGAATACAAGAAAAATAATCTGCTATTTGGCGAGCCGCTACATCGCCAATAACACTTTGCGTTTTGTTATGACCTCTGCTGCACAAAGCCGTCTGACTTCTCTCGCTCGCGGTTTTACCGGTAAAATCTACGATATTTTAGACGAAACGAATCCGTTCACCACGCTGTTTTCTACATCGCTGACTTCACCCGGACGAGTTTGGCCTTGCAAGAAACGGCGAGGCGACACAATGCTCAAAGTTTTAAGATTGGCAAAAAACTGTGCTCACAACTTTCCGCGACTTTTTCTTGTTTCTATATCTCATATTATTTTTTTATTTTTTATTTTCATTTCTCTTTCATATTATAGCAAGGAGTTTCTTTTAGACTGATAACTAAAGTTTCTTCGATAAAACGCAATTAGGAACGCGTTTGTACTTATAATATATTACTTTGATAAACACAATGATTTGTTACGTGGAGCATAGACACAATCTATAATGTAAACTGATGTAAGATCTAGTAGGTATATAATATACATACTGTACTTGACTAAAACATACCCTACTCTTCGGTTGTCATCTCCTCGGCCCTCGCTGCTATATCTACCTACATACTTCTACCTCGACGAGCGTAATATCTTATTAACTATAATAGTTACTCGCGAGTTGTGACAAACCGGTTTACAGTCTAGCGCACTTCTGAGTGCTTTGGTACTGAGAGAGAGAGAGAGAGAAAGAGAGGAGAAAGGAGAGAGGAGAGAGAAAAGAGACAGAGTAAGCATCTCGGGTAGCAGCTTCTGTTCGGTAGTTTCGCGCTTCGAGTAAGGCTGTCAAAATATCAATGACAAATGGCTCTTTTCTTTATCGGAGAAAACCGTCCATTTCTTCTCTTACTTAACCTTACCTTACCTTGCCTTTCCTTGCCAACGTTTCCGTTTCCGTTTCCGACGTAAATTTTCTTTATTTGAAAGAAAAATAATAAAACATAAAACAGAGAACAAATTATTTCTATTTTCTATAGTAGTTCGCGTTTATGGATTGCGAAAAATAAAAACTGGTATAGTTTGCACATACTTAAGATTCGACTATGAGATATGTATATGCATATATATTCTCGACAACGGTTTCTCCCCACAGATGGTCTTATAAAGGGGTAAATAATGAGAGGGAGAGATTCTGAGCACGCGAGCAAGCGAGTGAGCAAGCAAGCGTTCATTCCTTTTGTCTAAAAGTTTGTGCGCTCCATTCATTATCACGTTTCTGACTGTCCATTGTTTAACACGTCGCCTAAGTACGACGACTGTAAACTTTGCTTTCTCAACCCACGTCTTACAAAATGACGAGCAACACTACATCCTCCCTCCGACGAGTTGTACTTTTTTTTTCTTTCTTTTTTTCGTAAACTTTCAATATACGCGTGTATTACCAGAAAATATTTTCGGGACGTACAATTCAAGTGACGAATAGTTTGTTTTTTTTTTTTTGTAATTTTTGACAGACAAAATATTCGCATTTAGTTCATTTCTAACGCTGCGATAGGTGTGTCGCGCACACATTACGACGCGTGTGTGGCCGAAATCGGTCCACTGTATCGAAATCACGAGTTAAGTATCAGCTTCTGCAAACAATCGAACTCTGCACCGGACCGGACTGCATCGCTCCGTGCTTGTATGTTCGTACCATGTAGTCGAGTAGCTACGGGCATCCCTAGGCTACTACGTTTCCGAATGCAAATTGAAATTCAACCGCTTAAATTAAACCAACCCGTTCAGTTACAGAGAGAGGATTTACAGGCAGACAACTTCGAGCCTAAAACACACAACCTGACCCCCTCGTCCCCTATACACCATATTGTATCCCGTTTGCCTACTCGATCTATTTCTCTCTCTCGCTCTCTCTCTCTCTCTCTCTCTCTCTCTCTCTCTCTCTCTCTCTCTCTCTCTCTCTCTCTTCTTTCTCTATTTCTATCCAGTGCCGTAATCTATTACGTGCGATTGGAACAGGCTGATTCTGACTGGATGGCCACAACAGATTAATTCAATTTGGTTTATCGTATAGTATAATACGCTCGGTGTATAGGCTTTATTTTTCCGCTGCAGTTAATTCACTGTTATAGTTTGTTGTAGATATCTAAGAATTAGGTCTTTTTCTTTTTTCTTTTCTTTTTATTATCTAAAACAACGTCTATACTTCCTTTTTGTCTAGATTCCAAAGTTATACAGCTGCTATAACTATATATACAACTTTAACCAACTTATTTTAGACGGTAATTTTGGAGAGATTGTAACAACACGAAGAGTGCCGATCTTTATCGTTATAAATTATTTGAAGACTATACGACTATATTTCGATGTCTTAACCACCCGAAGCTCGATCTATCTTGACTCCGGTACTATAGCCGGTTAAACGCGGCGGTATAACCTCGATAAATAGCTAAGTTACGAGACTAGAGGCACGGCTTAATCTTCCGAGAATCTCAGCCAATTCCCTCATCCCACGTAGATAGGTACGTAGGTAGGATCGGACTTGATTATACATACATACGTACATATATGTGTGGGTTTGAAATTTACGCAAAGTATAATAACGAGGAAACAGAAAAAAGAAGTTTTTTTTGCAACTTTTTTTCTTATAACTTAAATTTCATTTTTTACAACATTTTCTGGATGAATCTAAAATCGGCAGTTATTAGGTAATTATAATTTTTTCAAAATCGAATTCATCATAACGGTAATAAATCGCGAGAATCGAAAAAAAAAAAAAACGTCTCGTAAAATGCTCAAGCCAAAGTCTCGCTGCGGTCTGGAATGAAGTGAGGTTGCGAGGGGGTTGAGAGGCGCAGGTACCGAATATTGATGAAAACGTAGGGTTTTTCCACAAAGTTTGCGCAAGTTTTAAATGAAGTCTCAAACGGGAAACGAGGGGAATAATTAGCCCCTGATTTATAGCTTGAAAAGGGTCCGTTTTTAGTATAACGCTTTGGCATAATAAAATAATTCATTTTATTCAACGAATATTACTCACGATTGTATGTACCTACGTATATTGTACGTATGTATACCTACAGGTTATATATGATTGATTAATTATTGAGATTCAATTTTTCAAATTATTTTCATGATTATTATTATTACATGTGTAATTATTTTGATTTTTCGGCTGCAGTTTGATGAACGAATTATTACAGAAGATCACCTTGGTCTTTTGGTTCTCGTTATTTGTATATGATTAGACTTTTATATCCGTTCGTCGCGGTTATATTATATATACCCATATGCCTCGTGAATTATGAGTATAGAACTTTTATAATTCCCCATTACCGTATGCAAATTATAAATTAATCTGATTGCCGCGCTCTATGAGAAAAACGAAACGGAACGAAACGAAATTCCATAGATCAAAAATAAAAAAAATAATTTGCTTCAAATCAGCGGAAATAAATTTCCCGTATATTCCCACCCTACTTATGATCGAATCCGATAAAATAAAAAATAAAAATAAAACTCAGTCTCGAATCCTTTTTTTTTTCGATTCATCGCGGAAAGGGGGAATTCCCCTTTCATTCAAATAAAAAAAAAAAGAAGAAAATCCTGATTTGAATACCTAAAAAAATCTTTTCTTCTTTTTCGTTTCTGATTCTTTTTTCGTTTTTCGGGTTTTCGACACATTGGTGATAGGCGCCCGCATCAGGGGCAGGGCGTCGGAGTACGATGACCCGGGAGTCCCGTCGAGTCGCGAGTCGTGAGTCAGAATGTCGCGTGTGTGTCGATTGTCCCGTGTTTTCTGTGTTGCGTGTTTCGTACTCGGTCTACGCCCGTAATCCTTATGGTTAAACCGGAAAACGTCATAAAATACATTTTAATGTACCACACTAGCCGCGTGGCAAACCTACACGGCCGAATACCTTCAAATATTGTCTATACATGCACACATATGCCTACCTCGTTACGTTTATTATAAATCGAGTTTTTTCTCACCTTCGAAAATTTCTACGATTATTACTATGAAAAAATAATTCGTTTTACAGAATAAAAATTCTGGGATTTGGGATATCATCAAATAATTAAAATGAAAATAAAAAAAAAATAAAAAAATGTCTACCCGTATTTATTAACGGGTATATCGATTTCTTTCTTTTCATTCATCGGAGAAAATAAACGCTGTAAAAAACGAAAAAAAAAAAAAAATTACAGCAATGGGAATTAGGAAAGGAAGAAGAAATAAGATAAAAATATGATGAAACTCTTGCATGTACACCCGCCATCAGTTACGAGAGAAATAGCGAGAGGGTAAGAGAGAGAGAAAGAGAGAGAGAGAGAGAATAGTAATATTTTGAAAATAAGCCAAGCCCGTAAAAAGAAAGAAGAAAAAAAAAACCTTTGGGGTAAAAAATTGACGCAACTCTGGTCCAGGGCCGAAAAAAAGGAGGAAAAAAAAAAGAAAATTTCGTTCCTCTATTTTTTAGAGACCCTACTACTAGGTATCAACCATCCTCTTCCCACGGGGACGACGCGCTGTCGTATAACCCTATGGGAATCCTCGACACTCTCAACCCCCTTCCTTGTTCCTCCACCTTCGCAACCCCCGCATCCTCTTCAGGTTCCTCGACGCACGTGACGGGGATCCGAGTCCCGAGACAAATCACCCGGACGGGCTGCACGTGTCGCTTTTTGGCCACGCCTAACTGCTAATTCACTCCATATTCATGCGTATACCCCATAGAAGAGATATATATACACGAAATGAAGAAATTTTATTACATGGACGCAGGCGGTCATTTTCTTTAATTTTTTTTTCTTTTTTATTTTCTTCGTTATTCGTTATTTTCTTCGAAGTAGAAAACATATTTCAACGGTCTTGTAACAGGAGGTAACGCATCTAATTCGGTATTAAAATTTAGCTCCGAAACTTTGATGAACATCTATTCAAGAAAGGGAGGGTCGAGTTTCCTTTTACATTAAATCTACATATCTATATAGGTATAAGTACGTTTTGGAGAGGAATAAACTCGGTTGAAGGACGGAATGAGAATAGAAATGTATATACCGTAGAGTTAAAGAGACAAGCAGCGGAAAATTATTCGCTCGCGAATTTTGGTTCACTCGGGTTGAACAGAACCAGGATTCTACTTATATAGGGTCGAACGACGACGCGACCCTTTCAACGACAAATTTTCATGTGCGTATAACAGTTGCGGAATATTCATTTTATTTGAAGTCTATGAATATGGATACTAAAATGACAACGACGCATTCGCTCGTTTTCCCGTTTACGAAAGTTCGCGGTTTTATATATTAGTTCAAAAATTAATCGGAAGTTTATCATACATACCGACATAATTATAACTCCATTGAAACCGTGATGTATAATATATAACTTTCTTTTTTCTTCCCGGTAGAAACTGAATATCGAATAATTATTTAATCTAACGAGTAAAATGATGCGAAAAAATGTATATTCGTCATTTTTGCAACGTCGAAGGAGTCGAAAATGACAGAAAAGTCGAGATCGCGTTGATAATTTGAATTTCATCAAATCACGTAATTCGACGCGTAATATAGACGTGCATTTAAGCCGTGCAGGTATACAGAGATGATAATGATGATGGTTACCGTTGTGTATATTCGCGGTCGAACCAGCATCCGCCGAGGTCCTATTTGCGGGGTAAACTGGTAAAATGGTTTGTATATATACATGTATACGAACGCGTGAATAATGTAGCCTTGGGATAAGTGTGGCCGAGCGTACCCCAGGGACTTTTCGTGGCCGGACATCACTATTCCTCATTACCACCCCGTTCCTGTTTTCATTTCTCAGAATTCAGAACCCGCAACTAACGCAGGACCAACGGCTAACCCATTCATATTCATAAGCCCTCGTATAACCCCCTTTATTTCATCCTATGTAGAGTTATTTGTTGTTTTAGGCGCCTAGACATCGTCCCTATACCTATATAACACCGTTATGTTTTATCTCCCGGTATACAAAATCGTACAGCGCACTATCAGCTATTATTCCCAATCGAATAATAAATTTCTAATAAAATTTAGCACGCGAATAAATTTTACCAATTTACAGATACGGTATTAAATTTTTATCCAAATTAAATTTCAGCAGAATTGGTCCGAAGGTTTGCGAATGATGGAAGAGAAAAAAGTGTTTTTAAAGAATAGTTATTATCTCGGTAACCGTTAGTGAGATTTGGATGAATTCCTTTCTTTTCACCGATACGTCTTAAGGCAACGAACCTTTCTCACAAATATAACAAGTTTCGAAAATGAAATGCGAGAGGGGTACAGCCAGTTTGAAATTTCATTGCGGCGTAACTCGATACAACCGTATGGTGGACATATTTCATTGAAATTTACCGTAGAGAATTCGGTTTCACGGTAGAGGCAGGATCTTTGATCAGAGAGAAAGATTGAATTGTACCAAATTTTTTCGGGAGAATAGTTGTAGAATCGAAGTTCCATCATGGAAAAATGAACGGATCGTTTATAAGGAACCATATCATTCCCTTTTTTCGATCATTTAGCGAACGATTCGATATACCAGGCACAAGAAGTATACACATATATTGAGGAAATAAAATCTGATATCGTATCGGGAAGTAGTCTAGAATTTCCGGAAACAGAATATAATAGTAAAACAGAAGTGTATTACGCGGGTTCGGAAAGCCGGAGTAAAACGGGATGATATACTTTCGTTCAAGAAGAATAGTATAACTGCAAATGGAAAGGGAATAAGTATACGTATACCTTATCTTCCCTAATCGGAGGAACTTAGGTGCAGGATTTACCTTTTCGCTAAATAATAATAATAATAATAATAATAATGATGACGATAATAATAATGGTGATAAGCGTTGAATACTGAATAGACCGTCAATATAAGGTTTGAGTTGATTCTGCATTTCTCTTTTCTTTTCTTTCATACCTTATTCTTTTACAGACTCGCAATTGACCTAAATAAAGAAAAGTACTTTATTTCTAAAACGTTCTTTTCCCCGCTTCAGACCCTAAATGGCTTTATACTCGGCCCTACGCCTCGACGATTACTACAGTACCACGTAATTTTCTTTGCTCTCAAAAGAAAACTGCGAACACTGAAACTGTACACGGGTAGGTATACAAGTATTAAAACGTTAGTCGTTGAAGGAAAGAAATAAGAAAACAAGAAAGAAAAAAAAAAAAAAAATTCACTCTGATATCCGTATATATTTATTTAAAGGAATTATTTCACCTCTAAATTTACCATTGAACTGCCGTTATACATATACATAAAATATATAAACGGTGAAAAAGACCAATTTCTAATTTTCAATCCGATTCATTATACTTATGTAATTATTCTCTTCAACGACTGGAGTAGGCAATGTTCTGATCTTATGGGACAGGTGAATTATTGTTCGTTGAATTGACACAAGATTATTAACAAACCTGTTTGAAGAAATTCAAATTATATATTTCATGTTATACCGTTCGTTTATTTATTCAACAAATTTATTGGCGGGTATTGCGGTTAAACATGTAACCTTTGTATACAGGGTGATTCACACCTTGCGGGAAAAAAAATCCCATGCATATTCCTCATTGAAATCTAAGAATAAAGTTCCTTAGCAAAAACTTCGAGGGACCAGTCGTTCCTGAGATAGAGAAGGTTTCCTCCGCCCAATGAGACGGCCGTATCGTGTCCTGCTCAGTCCCGTATCAAGCCTGTAGAATTTGCCCGAAATTTTGGTTTCTCAGTAATTTTCAGTCTTTGAGTCGTCCAGTCGGTCGCTCTCGTGCCCCACGTCTTTCACCCCGTAGTTGACGTTGTTCAGGTGGTCAGAATGGCGACTGTCGTTCCCCAGTGCAGTGCAGTGCACGGTGGAGGGTGTAGTGCACCACGCGTGCACCACGCATTCACCCCGCATGCACCACGCATTCACCACGCATTCACCACGCATTCACCACGCATGCACCACGCATTCACCCCGCATTTACCCCGCGTGCACCCCGCGTGCACCACGCATTCACCACGCATGCACCACGCATTCACCACGCATTCACCACGCATTCACCACGCATGCACCACGCATTCACCACGCATTCACCACGCATGCACCACGCATTCACCACGCATTCACCACGCATTCACCACGCATGCACCACGCATTCACCACGCATGCACCACGCATTCACCACGCATGCACCACGCATTCACCACGCATTCACCACGCATTCACCACGCATGCACCACGCATTCACCCCGCATGCACCACGCATTCACCCCGCATTCACCACGCATTCACCACGCATGCACCACGCATTCACCACGCATTCACCACGCATGCACCACGCATTCACCCCGCATTCACCCCGCGTGCACCCCGCGTGCACCACGCATTCACCACGCATTCACCACGCATGCACCACGCATTCACCACGCATGCACCACGCATTCACCACGCATGCACCACGCATTCACCACGCATTCACCACGCGTGCACCACGCACTGCACTGCACTGGGGAACGACAGTCGCCATTCTGACCACCTGGACAACGTCAACTACGGGGTGAAAGACGTGGGGCACGAGAGCGACCGACTGGACGACTCAAAGACTGAAAATTACTGAGAAACCAACATTTCGGGCAAATTCTACAGGCTTGATACGGGCCTGAGCAGGACACGATACGGCCGTCTCATTGGGCGGAGGAAACCTTCTCTATCTCAGGAACGACTGGTCCCTCGAAGTTTTTGCTAAGGAACTTTATTCTTAGATTTCAATGAGGAATATGCATGTGAATTTTTTTCCGCAAGGTGTGAATCACCCTGTATATATATATATATATATACACATAACTCGGAGGAGTGAAGCTGGTCAATAAAATGAGGCGGGTAAAGGAGAGAAGTTGTCGACGTCACGAGACACTCTGGAGAGCCGAGACGAAAAGTGGTCCGAAAATATCGTTCAAAGGTATAACGATATCAATTCAGGCAAAACGATTCGTTCAGACAAACCATCGTCAATATTAATCAAATATTTTTTATTTCAGTCAATCCTATCTCCTTGAGATTTTTTCATTTTACAAATTTTCCAAAAATTCAATTTCGAGAGAGAAATTCTATAGAACATTTTCTTCGTTGATATAGGGGCGTAGAATATAGGTACGTATATAACGTTTGAAATTCGCTGTTTGTCATTCATCGGTCATCGTCACCCTACTCGCTTCTCATTCTTCTTCTCCTTTTCCTTCTACTACTCCTACTTCATCCCAGCTCTTCCTTTTGGTCAACGGGGGACGCAGGTTGAGCTAAAGATAAGAGGGATTTCGGTAGATCCCTGACCGGTTCAGGTAACCTCTTGGAATATTGGCTCGCATATTTGGTACAGCATCCAACCGGCTCTCCCCGAGGTCGGGATAGAACATCTCATTTTGTAGTCAGGTCAGGACGGTAGCCCCGTAGCGTCGACGGAATGAAAACTATTCGCGGGTAACGATCTCAAAATCCTTGTGCGTCTAGGGTGCTGCTGTGCCCCGCGCGTATCTTCAACGACGAAATTTTTCTTCCTTTCCTACTTTCTTCATTGCCGATACACGTAAAGAAAAAAAGCAATGTCGAAAATGGATAAGAAAATTTACGTATACAATAATTTTTATGATTTTTATTGTAACGTTTGATTTCACGTTTTCAATTATTTCATAGAATTTCAAAAATGGAATTCTCTTTTCTCTTTCCCATTTTTCTTCGTCTAAAGGCTCGGGGTTTCGGTATACCGAGTCTTTTTATTGCGCTCCGATCAATTCCGCACTCTCACAGCGCGGTGGGACAAGGGTATAATGTCGCCGATACAAGAACCATCGCTACGATCCCAATCTCCGAAAGTCCTTTCAGCTTTTATTCTAGATTTATTTAAACGTGAGACAAAATGAATATCTACTACCTACGGTATAGGTCCGGTATACACACCCACTACCCAAATCTAGTGTAGGTACGGTAGTTCGAATCCGGATTTTCTTCACCACCTTTCCCACAAATCCAGAGTTGGTATACGGAATGATAATCATTACGTCAGCATACGTACGTCCATGTATATATTTTAAATAAGATCAAAGTCTCATACATATATGTATATATAAATATACAGATAATTCCTACGAGCAAAGAGCCTGAGAAATCGGGGTGAAAATTAATTCAAGTAAATATAACGGAATTATAAATTATATATTAATATGTTCTATATTATGACTAAGCCACTTATAACCCGAATTTCTATCAATGAATAAATTAATGAATAATAATACGTAAATAAGTAGATGAATAAATCACATTTCCCTCTGAAATATGTTTCATCGTATAGCTTCTGTCCAACTCAAACTCAATGAATAGAAGGCTTGACGCGGTTGAAATTACTTCGAAACAAAGTGACAGAAAAAGGGCTAGCGCGAGAGGGAAATATACCCAGCAACGAGGTGCTTTACGAATCCCTCAGGGTCCGGTTTAGGACTTTCATTCTCAAAGGACTAGGCTTCACTGATCATTCCGTGAAAACTTCTGTCCTCCTTTCACATTTATTTTATTTTATAAAACGATTTTCCATCAACTTAGCTACACTTTTTCCCTTCACTTATCTCATCTTTAAACTTATTTTACGAAATTGTCTGAATGATTATATTTCATCTGAATTTTGAAAAATTAACAATAATTCATATATTTTATTTATTTCATTTATTTCGGCTCCTATCAACGCCTCTCTCTCTCTCTCTCTCTCTCTTTCCGCATGCATGTACTTCACTGACACACACCTGTGTAAAATATACATTCACATATTTGCTGCATGCACGTCTCACGCCAAGCATGAAGGCCTTGGCTAGAGACACTGACCCGTGACTTTGTGCTCTCGAAGCGACGCCCGACGTCGTACAATCCAGTCCTCGATCCTCGTCCGCGTCCTGCTGCCATGCATGCCACAGATACCTTTTTCCGTTTAATTTTTCAGATTTTATAATATATGCTTCTATGTCCTATACTTTTTACCTTTTTTTTTTTTCTCTTGAGATTATGTCGAAATTTATTTTGCCACATGTTGGTATATCATATCAGACATGTGTGTTTTACAGCATGACGTCATTATCAAATTTTCTTTGTCATTGTTTATCAATGAATACACCTAATTCCATAAATTGCTTATGAATGTGTGCATATTAACTTCGTGCGTGATATTGCAAAAAAATGCTGTATTTACCCCGTGTAGATCTGACTAGGGAATTAAATCGTTCAATCAAGAACCCGGTGACGTAAGCGTAAGTGATCTGTAGAGAGAGACTCAATCTCGCGTCACTGTGCAACGGAAATTTATATCTCTTTGCTTTATGTATATGCTTTCTGTGTGTGCATATCTGCACGTGTGTCTACGTATGTATTTCGCTCGAGAAAACGAGACGCGATTCGATAGGATCAGGCTGTCGACTAGGGAACGAAATTCTATCGACAAATCTTTGGCTTTCAATTTATTTCAGGATCAAGGTAATTAAAAGTTAAATCGATAGATTCTATATAGTTGAAAAATTAAATACAACGATCGACAATTTTTTATTCTAAGTATATCTCCTTTTTTTTATTACTTATCCTCTTTATATCGAAAGTAATCAGAGTTTGAACGAACGGATGAATAATTGTTTGAAATTCTTGGTTCAGGCAACATATTGAAAGACAAAAACGGTTGGGTCTATCATTGAAATATTTCCTTCTCAGGATGTTAAGAAAAAGGCTAGATTTTAAACAATTGTAAAGCGAGGGATGCAATTCCACTATAATTGGACAGATGCGGCGATATACCCACTTCTTTTCTTCGAGTCATTCAATTGACCCTGTTAACTATCGCGATCTAGTATTTATCTTGGCGTTTTGTAATCTACCATCATCTCTTGCACGCGTCTTTGTCTACTCGTCACAATTATTATCGTGTCTTTCAGTTTTAACTCGACTGAAGTCCGGACTCCTTGTAAAAGTTGGTCAAGTCCCGAAGGACTTCGTCGTAGAAAATCTTATTTTATAGCCAATGATTATCAGAATGAAAAGAATCGGCGAAATTTGAATCGTTTTTATCCCGGTATAGATTCTGTCTCACAATTTCTCTATAGTTACCTGTTGAATAGATTCACAAGTTTATATTTGTGCCATAGACAATCACAGGGGTAGGTAAATCGACGTGCAAAGTTCGGGACTGAATGGCCAGAAATCGACACTCGTCTGGTCACGTATTCTCTCTCCTATACTCGAAAATGTTTGATCATTTGCCAACTGCAACGAGGGGACTCTCTCTGGCTACATGGTATTCGAGTACCTCTCCAAAATCTGACTGTAACAAAGCGATTTTACGCTCTGGCGAACCGATTAGCAATTATGCCCATACTCATCGATCACAAATAATCCGAGGCTACGTCAGAGATTCGAAATATCGTAAATTATTATGAAAACTACTGCATAACGGAAACCGGGGCGGATTAGTGGGAAATCGATAAAAATTTGTTTTTTTTCCTCAAAAATCTTTCCATTTTTTTTCTTTCAACAAAATTTCTAAAAAAAAGAAGATCTTTGAGGGTAGGAAACAAATTTTTATCAATTTTGAGCCGGGGTGGGCACTTTGCTCTGGTATTACTGACCGAAAATTTCAATAAATAGTCCGTGAATTAAATTCGCGATTAGTTTTTTTGTTTGTTGATAAAATGATAAATTGCGTGAATTCAATTCTGAATGAAATTAGTTCAGATAATATTCATATGCGACTCGAGAGATGAGTGAAACTGTATTTTAAACAGGCTGTGATCAGAGCCCGATAAGCGATAAGAGTTATCACCGAAATTTCGCAAATTCTGGTATATATATAAATATGTATACGCATATAGGTATTCATATATACAACTGATTTCCGCTACGATTTATGGACGGTATTGGGCCTACATCTATGCCTTTGGCACAGGCAACCCTTCCTTCCTTTCGTCCTTTCTTCCTTCCTTACTGCGATTTGCAACAGTTGTGGCCTTCGGCAAAGTTCAGGCCATTTAGAGCAGGTGGTACTGAAAACTAGAAACTAGAATCTCTCTCTCGTTCTCTTTCCTACCCCATAATTTAGCCGACCTTATTCCTTCCACCCCTTAGCTTAGCTTCCTTTTTTCCAATCTTATTCTTGGCCAAATCGTCGATACACTTTTTAGTAAATTAGCTAAACGTTTGTCAATTTACGGAACAAGCGGTACATATATATTTTTATTCCGATGAAAATTGGTTCAGTCAATTAAAATAACATAATTTTTAGTTTCTCTTCATGCGTGAATTATTTATCAATTCAATTTTCAACACAATTTTCAATACGGTAAAATTGATTCGTACACGATCGAGCAAATATTTAATATTGCTGACCGAATTGTTTTTGTTTTTTCCCCCGGAATATCCATAATTCATTATTATCTCAACTTATCGTTCGTCTAGTTCAACCTTTTGACGTGAATTTATACAGTCTCCGAGTTTTATTAATTGATTTAAAATACCTCGCTAGAAAATACACCGTCAAATATATATATATATAAGAACAGCTTTCTACACTCCGGGGAAATATATCGTCAACCTAGTTTTCTGACGTTTGTTAGCGACAGCGACAGCGACAGTGACAGTGACAGTGACAGTTACAATATTTGTAAAGCCTTGGCTTGTCGCTCATCTCTTTGTTGCTGTGAAAAAATGTACATTTATTAGTTTTTAAAACTTATAATCGGTTCGTCTTTCGTCGCGAAGGTATACTGCCGTATGAGATAGAGAAGTATGCGTACATCAGTTATAAAATAATGATTATTCATCAATAATCTGTACAGGTTAATTTACACAACTTTAACCATGGCTTCCGAGGATACCCCTCGTATTTGTTACAAGTAAAAGAGACAGGGTCGAAGTAGGCATAGATGCATACAAGATACAATACCTCGACCTTTGTCGATCATTAGGTTTTTTATTTATTAAAGCAGGGAGTAGAGATGCTGCTGCTGGCTGCTTCCGCGATACGAGAATGATAGAATTTATTTATTTTCAAGGATTGTGGGCGAGTCCTGTTAGCCGATCTCATCTCCTTCTTTCTCTTCTACCTCCTCTTCTCTATAGCTTTGGCATATTTTGCCTCTGGGCAAATTCTTGAACATATATATATATACGTGTTATACGTGAGTTGAAATCTCCGATAGATTATACAGCGAACAGTTATACCGTCACTGTAGGCTCCATTCACACCGAAACGCTGTTCCAAATTTTTTAAATAAAATAAAATCAACTGAAATGATCAACGAACGAACTTCGAACATTTCTCTCTCAAAAAAAAAAGAAAAACGAACAAATTGATAATCGGCTAGGTATATAAATCGAAGGTTTCAATTAAACTCGACTATTAGAAAGTATCGACAGATACTTTTATTCTACTTCACGTCTTGATTTCATACGATTTTATACTGGTTTAAAAAAAAAGGAAAAAAAAACCCACATTTTTCCAATTAATAAATCTCTCTGGGGCCACTCCTTCGCTAATTAAATCCAATGATTTTTCTCTCAGGTCGGGCGTTACTTCGGCGTGAAATAAATTTTCAACTTTATTACGTATCCTTTTTAATTTTTGTTTCCTTTTTTTCGTTCCGTCATTGAAGCGACGAGATAAAACAAGAATATTTAATAACATTAATGAAACAAATAAACACATGAAAGAAATCGCACGAATAGCTTCGACCCTAACACGATGTTATAAATTGGGGTCATGGTCTAAACTTTTGACCTCGAGAACGAATAGCAAAGTTTGATCTGATCTCTCGCGATGTACATCTACCTACTTCGTATCTACGTATAACTATACTTAATATAACGAGGCTGATCGCTATGCGGATATGAACGCTTCCACGTCGTACGTATAAATTCGTCGTGCGGGTATACGTATGTACAAAATAATTTTCTAATTTAATTATACATATATAATTAAATGTCACGTGATAAAAAACTTTGAACAATCAAACTGTAATTCCCGATAACGAATATGAAACATTATAAATTTTACTATCGACGAGTATAAATTCACTCCAAGTGTATTTACAGTCTAAGATTTTTCATCGTTTCTGAAAGCCAACTGGTCAACCAATAATTATAGGAGATACGACGAACGGTTTGCGACACTGTCTTAAGTCCATTATTTCATAAACTAAAGCTGTTTGTTCTCGGTGAAGGGATTCTATGACTAAGACCTGGCTAGGTAGACACTAGCTGCTTCTGTCACTATGCCATGAGAGGTTCAAAATCAAAGCCACTTCAAAGCTACGCCTCCAGCGTGTGCTTATATCTTCTCATACCAACGTGTCTCTATGACTTCTTTGAAGTCCAACTAGTACCTTCATCGCACTAGTTCAACGTAGATGGAAGCGCATGGGCAAACGTGGACTAGCTACTCCTAAGCTTGTCTATATTAGAACAGTTGGTAATGAGGATCTAATTACAAAGTTTTTAAATTAATTACCAAGTTTTTGAATTAATTACCGCGTTAATTATCGACGGAAATTTCTGGGATTCGGTTTATGGAAAAGCGATTTATCGATTGATTAAGAATTTCAATTTATTTCGCTACTATTTCTATCATGCGGTTTGAGAGTTTTAATTACATTTTGATATTTCACTATTGCGGATGTTAATCGATAAAGGATAATTAAATGTTAGTATTACGGTATATAACTCGATCTACCATAATCCTGAGAAGAATTAGGTACACGAGGAAAACATGGTACAATATAAAACATAATACGTAAGGTAAAAAGAGGAAAATAACCGCAGAAACGAGTGAAACACACCGATCCCACGGGAAACTATAAAATGCAAGTTACAAACTCCGTTATTCTTATAACTTGAAGAGAAAACTTGAATAAATCATGTCTTATCTTCTCTGCAGAGACAGGAGCGTTATTATTTTTCGGATTACAGTATTTCGCATCATATATTTTTCCAAATTGATAAACAAATCCACAATTTGTTCGCTTCAAGGTTCGGCAATGTGGTGAAAAAAAAAATGAAAAAATTTAAGAAACAAATTGCGCTTTTTTGATTACAATCGGTTAAACCTGTACGGTATAAGCTCTGATTTATTCCCCGAAGATTCATTGAGGATAGATAAAACACAAGGTAACTGGTCGCGTTGGTTTCTGGCTCGCTTTAACGCGGAAGATAAGAGCCAAGACAAACAGGTGAGACGGGGATTCCCCTGTCACCACTATACACGTATAAAGGGTACCTACTACAGAATGTACTTTGACGTGGTTCACCACTAACTCGGCCACGCGGTGAACCGGTAAAATGGGCTTATAGGTCCGAATATCGATCCCAGTACTTTATCTCCCTTTCTCTTGTTCTCTTTCTCTTGCTCAGAGCTCTTTATCTCTGTCTCTTTTAGTCGCGATCCTTGTCTCTAGCCCGGAGGCTTTTACGATTCCACGATTTCACGATGTCACGATGTCACGATGTCATGTGTCACAGAGGGAGCTTAATAAGTTTTTGACATCAGATGGACGCCAAGGTTGCACGTCGTTGAGAGAGAGTTGAAGGTTGTTTCTTCGTTTTTCAACTCATTAACAGCGCACGGTTTTCATCGTGTAATGCAAATATGTAAAGTTTCGCTATAGGGTAAATCATTAGCGAAAACCAAACAGCTTCTAAACTGACGTACACCGCGGGGTTGACACGAGTCTGTATAAAGAAATTCAATAATTTTACGATACCTCCTCAATAAAGCCAGATTTCTTTCCTCAAAGTAGTTCTCACAGAAACATACATAAATACAACATTTTTCTTCAAGGATTTCCGAATCTGTGCCCAGATATAGACGCTTATAAAAATACTCGTTTTTCATGTATCGCGAATAAAATTGCAAAAAACTGTCTCGACGGTACGAAAAAAGATTTTTTTTTTAACCAGGGATCAAATAACCTTTTTTCTTTTTTCTCTCAATCATTTGCTTCAAACAGAATCCGATTCCCTTTAGACAGCTTGTACACCTTCACCTCGATTCCGAATTGTCGTTCGCGTGAAAGTAACTTTTTTTTTCTTATCAAACAGGATTGAATTTCATTAAGGATTAGCAACGAAACGTATGTTACCTATATATGCCTCGTATCACTGAATGATCCATACCTGTACCTGCTTTTACGGAGACGTCATTTTTCCATGGAATTTTGTAAAACGTAGTATGATTAGTCTTAACGAAATATCTTTTTATTAATAATTATTAGGTTCAGGTTAAAAGGTGGGGAAATTTTTTTTTAGAGTCGTAACTTCATTCCATCGTTCGTTAATTTCGTCTACGGAAATTTAAAATTAATTCAAAATTTAGGGGGCGGTACGTTTTAATTAAGATTCCCATTTTCACCCTTACCTCGCGCCTTCGTACCTCGGTTGCAACGTTGTTAAAACCGTGTTTTCGCCGGAGATGAGAACAAGTCGATATGACCTAAACGCCACAATTCTTATCTCGCATCTTACGGTATTACCATCAAAGAGCGAAGTAAAAGGACAGCTATAACGTCAGTTAAACTGAATTTATTTCAACAGAAATTTCAAGTGTAAAAGTTCGGCCACTTCCGAAGACGATATCTTCTATCTAATATTTTAATATTTATTCAGGGAAGAGAGAAGAACGGTTGAATGTACGAATCATTCCTTTGCTTTAGACAGTTGAATGGTTCCGTAGTCGCTATCCTTTCTCAGGATTCAAGTACGGACTGGATATTGTTCTCTAAAGATGACCGGAGATGAGTAGGATATGATGTGGAAGAAAGGAGTTTCTCGTTTCTATCAAATATCAAATGTAGTCGAAAAACTCTCTTCAAAATTTTATACGCGAGGGTTTGGTATAGGATAAATTATAAAAGTATCATTAAAATTGTTAGGAAAAAAATAATGGAATACTATTGAACTTGTTTTTTGAAGACACGTCGGTCAATATTAATACCGTTCACGTGTCTGCTGCGGTATAGCTTGTATATGTGCTGAATAGATAAACTGAATAGTTAAATACCCAGACTTGGTAGAAATACATTATTAATTAATTGCTAGCAGAGCAATTTAATTAATGTCTAGTGGCTGCATATCGTGATAGAATTTATACTTCAATAATTGCACATATACACGTACATATTTATATATGTTGCTCAGCTGTAATCAAAACAGGCAATTAATTATCTAATAATTGATAGAGATATTGTAGAATTATCCTCGCGTAACAATTCAAAGTGTCGAATCGAATCGGATAATCATGACGCGTTTTGATTTGGATTCACGAAGAGCGGACGACCAAAAAATTTGGGAAAAAAAATATACAATGAAAAATTAAAAACCGACTGTCATATATAATGATCGTAGATTGTTAATTTCAGATAGTTTTTGGTGTATAAGAAAATAATGAAATCTTGTAACTACTGGTCGGTGGAATAACTGGAAAGCTTTATTGAAAGTTCCTTCAATTTCCTAGCGGTTATAATAATTCTGTAATCGTCGGTTATCGTATTAGGTTCATACGCTACATTATACTACTAAAGATTATGGTTCATATTCATAGGTAGTTACATGGGATAAACATTATCATATCATGATTTGACGCGTACTCCGTATTTCTTCAGTATATCCTATCATATATGCCAAGCAACCGAAATTTGTGCTCGGCGTTCTGTAAAAAAGTTATACACGAAATTTTCTTTACAAATCCTATGAATCCGATCTGATAATTATGATGTCAGAAGGTAATTTCAATTGTATTATACATGCGAGTGAATTCTTGTACTCTAATACCTACCAGAGGGTCATGACGTCCTCCGTAAGCATCGACCAGCATCATTTTTATTACTTGTATCGGTAGATCGTTAGGCTCGTGATTTTCGTGTGCAGTATTCAACAGTTTCCATAATCCCGCGATGTCGTAAGGATTTTTTCGCAACGTTACGCATAACATTTTGTCCGTTTCAATAGGAAAATACTTCTCGAAAGCATAAACGAAAGTTTTATAGCACTTTGTGCAAGTGCGATTAGCCTCCCGGAATCGATCAGATTCAATGGTCTCTTCTCGGAAGTTAATTGCCAATCCTAGGTTGTTGAAGAATATCTGTAACATTATTCAAGTGTGTATAGAATTGCCGAAAATTTATTCACCAATATTATAAAAACGTCTAATATTTCAATCGGATTTAGGTCAATCTTAATTAAATTTACCTGATCTCCGGGTTTTATTTTTTGCGATGCACGTAATACGACTTTGCCATTATTGTCATGATATGCAATAGTATTATTGAAACATGCGTGACCTGCCAGACCGAGTAATGGATAAGTAGCATGTGCTTTGTTGATTATATCTCCGAAGTATGGTATCTGTAATTTCATAGAGCATCAAGTTTTTTTCTTTGCAACATACGAGCCGAATGCTCGCAACAAATATTATGAAATAAAAATAATTATCTTTTATAAAAGAAAAATACAAGGTTGAAGTACTTTTTTATACTATGAATTTGGGTAATTGTGATTTAACTCTATGTATTTTACTCACCGAGATATAATTCAACTCGTACGGGGTTCTCACTGTAAGTAATAGTTTTGCTACAGCTAGAATGTCGGCATTAATTTTGAAAAAATCAGTATAATTCCTGAGTAAAATCGCTATGTAAGTCTCTTCGAAAAAGGATCCAGGATCAACCGGCAACGTTTCACCATATAGCAAGGGACTCAGAAATCCCCTTCTGGTATTTCCGACGAATGGTTCTCTGGCACATCTCGGTTTTTCAGGATCTGAATAAGAAATTTTAATAACTTCAGTACCAACCATTCTTCTGATCAACAGCAAATCCAAAATTCATATTACGCTGATCATGTCATTTCTGATGGCACGTATTTTACCTACTTGAACTCCGTTCAATTTCCTTGACCTCCTGGAGGACTGCATGCAGATTAGTTCCTTGATCGGTCAAAATGTTGAGACATCTCAGTAGATCGAGCATTATTTGTGTATTTAAAGGTATAGCAGCCATCAAAGTGGCCTGTATCCTGCATTCAATGCGGTGGTACTGCTCATAAGCTTCCACGCGACATTTCTCAGAGCAATAAACATTTATGTTGCAATTATCGCATGGAATCAGACACAAGGATTTTTTCAAGCAGTGGTGACAATATTCCGGATCTATGTCCTTATCCAACACCATCGTGTATGGTTTTTCGATCACCAAAATATCGCGAGCTTGAAATTGCATATTAGCAACAAGTTTTCGTTCCTTTTCAGAATTGTACACAATATCAATTCCTTGACTGGCTCCTGGCAGCTTAGCATTCTCTCCATGAGCGAATTTCAAATCATCATCTGGCCTGGTCTCCTTATTCTTCTCAGATTTACCGATCTCTATGTTAGAAAGAGCAGCTTCTTTACGTGGAATTATTTCGACTCGTAAATGATCGGGACATGGAATATCCAGAGCTCTGTCTATATCCGATACACATTCTTCGTACGCTTTCAAATGATACAAGGCAGCTGATCTATTGGCGTACGCCAATGCAGCAGATCTAGAGTAAGGAGGTGCGTTTTTAATACTGTTAGTATACTGGTATACAATATCGCAGCAGCTTTATAACTGCCGATCTGGAATTCTTCGTCTCCTATAAACGTAAGAGAATCGATTAAAATTCCATGGAAAACGGTCGGTTTTTCTCAAAATTTTTTACTAACAAAGTAGCTTCGAGTAAATACCTTCGTTGCGCATTAGTTCAGCTTTAATTACGGATTTTCCTGATTTTTCTACCAATGGAGGGAAATCTGCAAACGTGGCGATATAGTCTTCAAATGTTCGTCCATCTCTACTGGATTGTCTCTCTTTTATATTCTCTAGGAACTTCTTCAGGTATAAGGAAAATTCCATCGTCACACCGGGATAATACAATACCAAAATACGAAACTTTTATTACCGTGAAACTAACTGTTCGTTCTTCTCATCGATTCAAGTGCAACTGTACTGCTATTTCCCTTCTTTCCATATGTGGCATGCGCTTCGGTAGTCCGGGGATTCCCCTCAATAACTGAGATCTAGAGTACAAGTATCGTATAGGTAGCGCCTCGCGGACAAATTGGAACGGAATAGAACCAGGCTTTCGCGCTTTTTCGTAGGTCGTTTGTCCAGCGGAATAACGGGATGGGATGTAAGAGATCAGCGCTTGGTTTTAGAGAAGAAGGTTTTTTTTCTGTTTTTCTATATCTGTTTCAATTCTGAAAGCAAGGAAATTTCAAAATGAATGAATATTCGATCAAATAATATCGATATTGATATTGTTATTGCATCCGATTCTGAGTAACGGTTTGATCAGCGTCAGGATTCATTAGATAAACAGCTACTAATGAGTATACCCGCGGAATTAAGATATGGCTTGGAAGATTGACTGGCAAATATTTAGCATCGAACCGTATGCCAAGACATTAAGAGATTAGGTATGGTAAATATCTCACCGAGATATCTTTAGCCATATCTTAATACCTTGAAATATTGGAATTTTCTGTGTAGATTTAGGTCGCAGGAAACTAACCATGCAACTTAAATCCATAGATAAATAATAATAAATATCTTCGATATGTGTATATTAGGAATTCAGCGACCCCGAAAGCCTTCTCACCGTGTCCATTAGATTTTTCAAACGCTCGGCAGGCTCAGGAAAAAATAGTAACGAAGCTTATACTAAAAGCCCATGTCTTTCAAATGGGAAAAAGAATGGGCTTACCGGCACCACTTCGAATCAAAATTAAGGAAAATCTTTTGGCAGAACTTTTCATTCATTTATTTGGAACGAATCGAGCCGCAGGGAGTAGTGGAATTCGAAAACACCCCTTTTAAGGGAGACCCTAGTGTACATCCTTGGTAATGGCACTCTAATTTGGTCATCAAAATTTTACTACTTTCACTGCTAATTTATCAAAGACACGAGGAAGCGGAATACAGCTAACTAAATTTCGGCAGGCGTCGTAAATATTTCTCTTAACTTTGAACGAAAGAAGGCTTGAATAATTCCATTTCCGTAAAGTGCGCTGAGTGGGATTCAAGCTAGAAATTACAACGAAAAATTCATGAATTTCTCAAAATTTAATCGAATATGGATTAAGAATATTTTTTTTTATTGTGAAATTTTGCGAAAGCGAATGGCTAGACTACGTAGGGAGTCTGGCTCCCGAACTTTGCCTTGCGTGTTGGGGTCGGTCGGATTTGTTCTTTGTTCTTTGCCACGAACTCACAGTGGAAATTCCCAGCAAGCCTCATATGTACAGAAAATTTAAAAATCGGTAACAGACTTCACTCAATCGTCTAAGTTGTGATTAAACGGTCGCTAATTAAAATTTGTGAGACAAGTTGTATATCTGACGATGAGCGGAGAGAAGGACTTTTTTCGCTGAAGTATAGATTGCAATATTAATCAAATTTAAGCCCATACTCTTCGGTTTATTAGCTGATTTTTCAAGCCGACAAAAATTCGGCTGTATAAATGAATCCCTTTTCACAAGCCCGCAGGTCCCCGAATTCAACGAGAAATTACGGACTTTCATTCAGGAGATGAAACGATTTTAAAACGGAAATTTTCAGATCTGCTATTGGAAAGAACCCACGTATTATTAACACCGAAAATTCCCACGCAAATATTCAGATCGTCAACCGTGACTCAACTTCTATTAATCTCGTAAAAAAAGGAGGAAAAAATGTATACCCACTCACGAAATACATTCGAATCACAGATGCATCTTTTAATTTAACTAGTATCTCCTGTTGCGATTTAACACAAGTTTGATCAATATCGAATGGTACGACTTCTAATTAAGGTCTGAAATCAGTGAACCTCCACAATGTGAATTTATATTCATCAACTTTATCGCTGACATTTTCAGAATTCATACAAAAGTTATTACTGTTTCCTTTTTTTTATTAACACATAGGTAACTTAAACTACGATATGATTAGCGTCATGCGAAGCATAAAAAAGCCTTAATCTTTTATATGCTTTAGACTTGTTATTTAGAGCTTCGAAATTTTGAGCTACAAATAGGAAGAAAGAGCACCCCTTTTAATTATTTCGTTTTTGTTCCATCACTCAATTTCGAGAGCTTCGTCACTAATAACAATTGTAAAAAATAATGCTCACTCTTTAATGCTACGTAAGATTATGATTGTCAAATAAAATAGATCTATATAGAAAAGATAACACATTATAGGTATAGTTTTTCGTCTGATATTTATTGACGACGAGTGGTTAAATGTTCCGCGTTCTTTATAATATCTCAAGCATTTGGAGGTGGATGCTGCCTTCCTGTAACACAACAACATATAATTATTTAAATTCTCAGAGTCCATCGTGCCTTGATTTATGAACAATTAGAACGTAATTTCAATCTTCAATCACACAGGTTCGTCATCTTACTCTTTCACTTACCCCACGGTTACATCGTCCTTCGTACGCATTTGTTAGCATCAACCTCACTACCTGCGCTTGTAAAGTATAACGCTGGTGTTTTCCACGTATAATATTGAGAAGTTTCCATAGCCCCTCGATGTCGTAAGGGTTCTTTTGCAATCTTTCGCGTAATTTTCGATCCATTTTAATATTTTGTGGCTTTTCGGGTGGATATGTGAACGTTTTATCGCATTGCTTGCAATAGCGTTTACACGCCAGCATTCGGCCGGATCTACCAACTATTTCACCAATGGTAAAGTGCACACGGTAGCTGCACAGTAGCTGCATATCATACATTGAAAAATGTGAAATTGAAACGCACAAAATTTGCCTAACAAGATTATCGAAATTACAGCTCTGATTTTTAAGGTGCCGTTCTTTTACTTCATGTCAATTATTAAATAAGTATCGAAACTTCACCTCATCGCCCGGTTTTATGCTCTGCAACGCACGTAATACGTGTCTTCCATCCTTGTCGACGTATGAAATGGTATTATTGACACATGCATGTTTCGCCAGGCTGATTAATGGATAAATGACATGTGCTTTGTCAACAGCTTGGCCAAAGTCTGATATCTGTAATTTCATAGAACATTCGGTAGAATATGCGAGTGTTCCATTTGGTAAATCGTAAGTTAGGATTTTTTTTACATTCTAAATTAGAGAAATTGTGCTCAAAGTTCAGTATGCTTACTACTAAATGTTTCAATGAGTAGACAGTACTCAGTTTGATCAGCAACTTTGCTACAAGTGGAATGTCAGAATTTTTTTTGAAAAAATTAGTGTGATTTCTCAGTAAAGTCACTATGTAGGCAGCTTCAAACATATCTTCACAGTTCTGTTTTATTTCTTGGCCATATAACAAACTGAGAAACGCCTTTCTCGTATTGCCGATAAATTTTTCCCCTGTGAATCCAAGTTTTGCCGGATCTGAAAAAGAGTTTCAATCGCAATTAGACACGTCAGTATACTTCTGATAAGTATATATGATACTAGCACAATATTTCACCTACCAGGATTATTTTCAATTTCTTTAAGATCATCATAAACTGCAGCCAAATTAGTGCCTTGTTCGGTCAAAATGTTGAGATATCTTAGCAGACATACGAGTTCTTGTATGTCCATTGGAAAAGAAGCTCTCAAAGTATTTTGTATCCTGCATTCTATGCGATGATAGTTTTCGTATGCATCAGTGCGGCATTTCTCAGAGCAATAGACTTCGTAGGTACATTGCTCACATGGAATGAGACACAGAGATTTTTTCAAACAATGGTGACAGTATTCCGGATCTTCGTCCAATTCCATCACTGGCAAATACGGATTTTGAACAGCCAAAACATCCCCTGCTTTGAACGGAATTTTAGCAACAAGTCTTCTTCCATCTTGAGGTCTATATGCAATCTCAATTCCATTGCTGACTCCTGGTAGCTCAGAACTCTCCCCATTGGCAAATTTCAAATCGTCAATTGGCGAATTGTTGTTTGACTCATTTGACACATTGTTCAAATGAGCAATAGCAGATTCCTTTTGTGAATTAAGTGCAAATCGTACAGTGTCTGCGCATGGCAAAAGCAATGCTCTGTCTATGTCCGAGATACATTCTCTATATGCTTTTAAATCATACAAAACAGTTGATCTATTGGCATATCCCAAAGCAGCGAGCTTAGAGTAAGGAGGTGCTTCTCTCAAACTCTGGGTATATAATGAAACAGCATCTCCACGGCTACCAATTTCGAAGAGAAAATTTCCTATGAGAGTGAAAACATTTTTTTATGCATTAATATTTTCAATATGAAGATTATTTATGATCACTGAATATTTTACACGTTCACGTATACGAAAGTAAATCCAAACAGCGAAGGAAAAAGAAAACTGTTCGAATTGGTATGCGAAATTTGTGAAAAGCTATGCAATTATTTATTGTAGTAAATGTATTCGTACCTTTTTCGCGATATTCTGCGGCCGTAAGAGGACATTTTCTTGATTCTTTATACAGCGGAGGCAAGGATGCAAAGGTGTCGAGATAGTTTTCAACCGTGCGTTTTTCTTTATCTGGATAATTTTCGTTCATAGTCACGGTAATTGCAGCCAAATACTTGAGGCGTTCCATGGCGACAGTAAAAACACAATGTCGAAGTGAGTACACAATGCGTTCTCGTTCGACCCTTTCTCTTGTCCTCGTAATCTCTGAAATCCTCGGATCGGGGATTTCACTCGAAATAGGAGAATAGTTCTCACCGAAAAATGGTTCACTTACTCACATATAGTCGATCGATTTTCAAAATAACTGCTTGAAACGACGCGATGCGTGCGATTCCGCACGTGTTATTTCCAGAACGTTAATACCTTTGAACATTGGCTATGCGGTGAATGGAAAGCGGGTATTCCCGCACCAATTGCCAGCCACACAGCGCTCTGCGTTTCCTGGACAAATCCTCAGGATTATTTGTCCAGTCTTCCGCCTGGCCACTTCATCATATACCTACTAATATTACATTTTTTAAATTAGTTTTCTTTGAAGACATTCTGAAGAGTCCGCGATGCGGTAATATTTTCAGATAACTTTTGCAGAAATCAATTTCTGGTTATAGTAGAATCGAAATTTGCAGTTTTTGTTCATCCGTGGTACATCGTGCAGATGGGGAATCCCCACTTTCGCGTTGACACTGTCTGACCTTTGCTGGCCGCTTCTACTAGTCAAAGCGTTGGCGATCGATTGCATAAACTCTTCTAAGCTTTTTTTTTCATCGGTTTTATCAGGCTGCGCAGTTTGACACTGCTCTAAATTTCATATACGTATATAGGCTGCGTGTTAACCACGCGGCAAAAGGTCAATATATTTATTTGTATTCGTGACGGGTGGAAGCCTTGGTTTTTAATCTGACGAGTCAGCTGTAGGCATGGTATATGAGCGACAAAGCAAACCCTTTTTCACTGAAGTAATATAGTTATGGGATTTAAATTCATACCTTTATCTTTATCGGCACATTTGTCAAGCTGACAAAAATTCGGCTGGGTTCTTTTTTTTTCTTAGCCGCGCCAACCGGAGATGGATATTCGATCCGAAGCTGATTTGAATAAGTTTCTTTTTGCGAGAACTCAGATTCTCAAACCTAACGAGAAATGACTAATTTTCTTTCACGGGATAAAGCGAATGGAAAAAACGTCGAATCTTGGATTTCTTTCTTCTATAAAAAAGAATCCGTTCACGATCAGAATTAAAGGAATTCCAAAAATATTCAAATCGGAAAACAAATCTCCCCTCGAATTTATCCCTGAAAATGTTCTTATCGGAGAACTATATAGTATTGTATAGATTAATCTCAATGGTTCAAACATTTTTCTTTCTCTAGAAATTCTTGTGAAATAATAACTATTCGAAATTATTGCTAACGATGAAATAGATGGACATTGGAAAATCAGGATTGAAGTATTAATCAAGTAATAATTCCTGTACAAAATATAACGTTTAAGATACATTTATTTATTCATTTTATGAAAAGGTTACAAAATTATCGATACTTTTCATTTTTCACACAATATATGGTATCATTAATGATGTGAGTTTTATATTAGAGCAATACTAAATCCGCGGATACAAATAACAGAATAAAAATGAACATCACTTCTAGTACGAAATTATAAGTAATAATTATTTTCATTTTATTTGATCACTAAATTTCTAGCTCTGTTTAAATTATTAGTAAAATAATTATTCGCTCTGTTTTAAAATTATTATACTCTGGAGTTATATTATTCTCAAAGTAAAAAAATGGAGATAGGATAATGTAATAGGAATAGGTGTATATAATATATGTAGCTCTGCTCTTCTCTGGCTTCATCTGACAGTGAGTTATGGAAATATTTGAAACATTTTATAACATCCCGAACATATGAAGCTGCGCATGGCCAGCCTGTAACAAAAACATAGGTTGAAATTTGTAGGATTATATTGCAGCCTAACGTATCTAGTTTCAATTAATTAAGATGCTTTACTACCTACCGTACGATTGGTGCGTCCTTCGTAAGCATCCACCAACATGGACTTGATTATCTGTGCCTGTAGAGTATAATGTTGGTGTTTTCCGCGTACAAGATTTAAAATTTTCCATAATCCCTCAATGTCATAAGGATTCGTTTGCAATCTAGAACGTAATCTCTTGTCCATTTTAACGTAAGGTTGTCTCTCCGGTGGATAAACATAAGTCTTATCACATTTTTTGCAAATACGTTTACACTGGAATACACGACCAGATCTGTGCTGCGCTTCTTCGAACGAAAACTTTAGGTCATGGTAGTTCTGCAGTATCTGTAATATCGAATACGAGTTAATGAACACCTGAATAAACATTCATCGATCAAAATTTTGTACTTTATGCAAATTATCATTGGGTTTACCTGGTCTCCGGGTCTTATGTATTGCGATGCGCGTAATATAAGTCTTCCATCGTTGTCGATATATGTAATAGTATTATTGACACATCCGTGACTTACCAGACCGATTATTGGGAAGGTAGCATGTGCTTTTAAGTCGGTTTGTCCAAAGTATGGTATCTGTAATATCATTTTTTTTTACAGAAAAATAGTTGAAGGGCATTTTTGAATTCCGGATTTGAAAAATTGTTGTTATAATTGAGTATGCTCACTGGAAAGTGATTTGCCATGTATGAGTGGTTGAGTTTAACCAGTAGTTTAGCTACAACTGGAATGTCTGAATTTTTTTGAAAAAAATTAGTGTGATTTCTGAGTAAAGTAACGATGTAGCCAGCTTCGAACAAAGTTGCAGGATTGTGTTTCAACACTGTGCCAGACAATGAACTGAGAAACGCCTTCCTCGTATTACCAATAAACTGTCCTTCGGTGAATCCAAGTTTTTCAGGGTCTGAAATAGAATTCAAATAACATTCGACTAGATTAACTTCTACAAATGTGCTAATGAGTCTAATTAGCAAAAATAGTAACAAGAGTAAGTCTTCTTATGATTTGTATCGGTTCAAAGTTATCGAGTCCCTAACTAAGCTGTAAAATGATATTTCATCAAGTTTCGATCCTAGAAAGGGCAATTTATCAACCTGAATTCTGTTCAACTTCTTCAAAATCATCGCAAAGTTGTTTCAACTTAGTCCCTTGTTCAGTAAAAATGTTCAGACATCTCAGCTGCCAAAGAAGTCCTCGTATATTGATAGGAACAGCGGCGATCACAGTGTATTTAATCTTGCATTCGATGCGGTGATAATTATGGTAAGCCTCGGTTCTGCATATTTCAGAGCAATATACCTCGTCGTTACATTGCTCGCAGGGTACAAGGCAGAGCGTTTTTTTCAAACAGTGATGACAATGAACCGGATCTTCCTCCGGCTCGGGTACAATTAAATACGGTTTTTCAATAACCAGAATATCCCCGGATTGAAAAGGCATTTTAGCAATAAGTTTCCTTCCTTCTTGAGGACTGTAGACAATATCAGTTCCACGACTGGCTTCCGGTAGCTTAGGATTCTCCCCGTGAGTAAATTTCAAACTATCAACAGGCTTGTTATTGTTGTTATCGCTGTTTATCTCGGTGTTTGAATCAAATACTGCAGCTTCTTTGCGAGATAATATCTTTGCGCGTAAATCAACCGGGTATGGGAGATCCAGAGCTCTGTCTATGTCCGAGATACACTCTTCGTACAATTTCAAATGATACAAAGCAGCGGATCTATTGGCGTACGCTAATGCAGCGCATTTCGAAAAGGCTGGTGCCTTTTTTAAACTATGAGTATACATTATCGCTGCTTGTTCGTAGCTACCCCGCAAGAAAATCTGGTTCCCTGTTCGTATAATAAAAATAAATAAATAAATAAAAAATTTATGATTCGTTTTTTTTCTTTTTTACTTTCACGAAGGACGATTGTTTAGAACGTATTTAGTGTTATACCTTTACGGCGATATCCTTCCGCCTCCATCGCACATTTTGGTACATCAAATTCTTCGAGTGTGGGAGGATGGGCTGCGAACGTCTCGAGGTAGTCTTCGATCGTTCGTTTTTCCTTGTTTGGATAACTTTCTTTAATAATGGCATCGAACTCGGATATATACTCGACGAAATCCATGCCGTATACTTTTGTGACGAGGATATTGCTTTGTTTTTGTTTCAATTTATTCACTCTGCCCTTTTTTCATTCGGCTTTTCTACGCACACACCTTTGATTACTCGCGATGGTTTTATCTCAAACTCGTAAATATCGAATTTAGGAACACTTGACTTCGCGGACCGGGGATCTCCCACTTTGATGAAAGATAAGAATATTTTTCGTACACTGACCGTTGTTAGTTTTTCAACAAAAGAACAACTATTTAACTGTTGACTGATTTCTACGAGGCTCAAAAGACAGAGACGTCACTCGAGATTCTCGCAAGTCGCTTCCGAGCTGTTAACATCCGTGCGGATCTTTCTACCAATAGAAATCATTCTGGTTTTAAATCCACGCTTCTCATTGGTCGAGGGTAACACTTAGAGCTTCGAATACAAATTGTGTAGAAGCAATAGTGAGTAAGATACGATTTTCTGGATGAGAACTGCTTTGTTTTCGAATGAGCACGATTCTAATGACTGTTCAAAGCGCCTATATGTAAACAGACATCATTGTATGAGACTCGAAGATACACTATCCGTTTCTAAAATCTAATGTGAATATTCTTTAATTTTAAAAACGAATTTACTGTTCCGATGCGTTTCTATTCCCTATACCTCTGTCTCCAGGTAATTTTCCTTTATTCATTGTCAGCGATAATAATAAGCTGACAAAGACAAAGGCGAATCTAGTTTGATCAGTGGATTCCGTGCTGGAATTCAAAGGCTTCTGTTTTTTCTTCTTCTTTCGCATTTAACTTTTTTTTTTCCTTTCTTCTCTTATCTCTTCTTTCTTAAAGAGATGAAGATACATAGAGAATAGTTCTCAAAGAATCGATCTTATCACCTTTCTTCTTGCCCTATACATCGCTATAGCAGATTATTACTCTGATATAACTGAGTGACAAGAATCATCCGGTGACTGACGGAAATCGAAAAAGTATGAGCTGTCAGTCACGGGATGAGGAAATAAGGAAACGATCAAAAGTTCGAAAACAGCCCTAGGCAGTAGGCATCAGAAAAAAGAAGGATATAATACCGCGCTTCTTCGGGATGCCTGCGTATTCGAACTGATATAACATTTCACTGTTTCCACAATTCCATTTTCCTGTATCCTTCGCTGTTTTCCTTTTTACATTTTTTTCTCTCTTAAATTGCGGTACATTTTTTACTCGTAATAGATAGCTTTTCAAAATTTTACAGATTTATACGTAGCATATCCTTGTTTTATGATCGTACTCCGTGCTTCGTGCTGGGAATAGATTAATTCTTCTTGTTCAGAGTCCACGATGAATCTTCCGCGATTTTCGTTCTTGTTTATTTCGAGTTTTCTAGCGAAGTGTAAAATACGTTATAATTTTGAATGATAAATAACAACGGCGAGAAAAGTGCGCCGAGGTGGATATAACTCGGGCACCGTGGCTGCTGCAGTTAGATATAGGATCTATTTATTGTGACAGTTAAACAAATTCTTTGCGTTTGCGACTCAAAAAGATTTTCGAACATATATAGGTATATATATAGCTTCTATACGACTTGAAATTGAATCTTCAGCCTGACGCGACAGATCCAATTTGAATCTTGAAGTGAACGAATGTCCCAGCTCTTTCCCTTTCGCGAAATTAGAAACCGAATTAAGGAAGGCGCGGCTGGAACGATTGGATACGAAAACTGAAATTTTCGATTTTGCTGCCACCGCTTCTCTTTCCATTTAACAAATTTGATATCTCTGTTCCAGTTTCGCTCGACATAAATTAAGTCACGATCGCAGGCCTTTTCACAATCATAGCGGTTTTGAGATTAACATTTTTCATTCTATTCCACTGAACCAATCGATACAGATTTCTCTAGGAAGCCTATCATAGCCTCTATGACGATAAAATTTTTATTTATCATAAAAGAGAATTTAATTATTTTTTATCTATAAATATTTGCTGTTCGATATACAAATATGAAGTCAAAGAGTCGGAGAAAAGTTTTTAAAGATGTAGTCTCGATTTCCAGTTTTTTTTTCACAATCAATTCTGACAACTTCACGATTCGCTCTTATTTTTCGAAAACTTTTTACAACATGAATTATTAATGACTACGGAAGCACGGAAATGTGGCATTTCCAGTTTTTGCTGTCTCGCGGGCTAACGCGCGCTCGGGGAATCCCCGTGTTCTATCCGACACTTGCTGGTCGTTTCTGCTGGCCGAAACGTTAACGATCGATTGTACGAACTTTTAAAGTTAGTCTTTTATTTTTTATTTCAATTTCTGTACATCGTTGTGGACAGTTTGACCATGGTAAACATTTCATACGTTCATAGGTATTTAGAAGAATAAATTGCAAATAACGTTTTGAATACAAAAGTTGAAGGCTTTCATGAATAATTCCATATCCCCTAAAGCGAACGGGCCAGAATTCGAATTAGAATATCCACAAAAAAATGTATGAATTGTTCAAAATTCAATCGAATATGGATTAAATTTATTTCAATGTTTTGGCGAACTTTGCAAAGGGGAATCGCGAGATTTCGAAGGGAGTCTGGCTCTCGAACTTGGCCCTTTCGCGTTGGGGTCGGCCGGGTTTGTTCTTTGTCCTTTTTCAGTAGCTCATAGATAAAATTACATACAGAAAATTTGGAAATTGATTACAGGTTTTATTTAATCGTATAATTCGTGATTGAACAGTTTTAATTTAAAATCTGAGAGACAGTTCGCGTATCCGATAACGAGAAGAAGAATATTTTTAGCTGAAGTAGGCTGCAGTATTAGCAGGATTTAAACCCATACTTTTACTGTTATCGACGCATTTGTCAATCTGACAAAAATTCAGCCAGTCTTCCTCTCAGCCGTGTCAACCGGAGATGGATCTTCGATCCGTTGCCGAAGATTTGAATAAATTCCTTCTCGCTAGCACACCGATTCGTAAACTTTAGGGGAAATTACCGAGTCCTTTTCTAGATATAGAACAAATCGAAAAAACTAAAATTTCTGGCCTTAAGTTTCTGTTCTCGAAAAATAATTCTTTTGTCAAAAGGAAATGGACTTTTCCAATTTTCCACACGAATACAGTCGCCGCGCGTAAGCGTAATTACAGTTTCTAATTATGCCTGTGAAATCGGTTTGTTCAATGTTCTGCGGTTCTGTAATCTTGAATAACGTGACTGCGCGGACCCAACCGTATTGCCAAAATGAGAAAATCACAATGGTATATACCTACCTCCATCTACCTACATTTCACTTCTCTCCAAGTTTATTGAGGGTTATAAAGGATTTGGGTATCACCCTCGAATCGACGAGAAAGGTTACTGGAGAGACACGAATACGAGAGGATTTCCGATGACCAGGTTGAGCCTATAAAACCCGCAATCTATGTTTAACTTTTTTCTTATTATACCTATTTTTTTTTTTTTTTCCCTTCATTCTCAATAAACACGATATCAATCAACTAGGATACGTTCGTTCTTTCTTCGCATGAAACATGCCTAATTTTTCACTCATTTCCATCTTTCTGTAATGAAGTTGGGAGAATGGATATATGCGACGTCGAGAACAACGGCGAGAATATATTCCCTCCGTGTCTCTAATTAAAATCTACATTAAGCCCCGCGACTATTCTGTAATTTATAAACTATCTGGTTTATACCTAGAACATATTTTTTCGCTAACAGTTGATAACAGTTATTAAATCTATACAAGTATATTTTATGGAAGTATTAATACAGCTAGACGTTGAATTATGAGTCTAACGCCTTTTCTTTTTCCAACCTCGTAAAACTGCAGAGGACATAAAAATTCATATACGTTATTCGATTAACTTTTAATATCATAATTCACTGAATTATAATCTTCATTTTTTAATTCAAGACACGTTCTGTGGCGTACAGAATATTTTTACTCAACGTAAGTGTAACGTCGGGGCTGGGTTAAAATTCCGAATTTCATGAGTACCGAACGGTGAAAAATTCCGAATTTCAATATCGCCGAGTCACAGTTTTTAGAAAGGGTATTTCCCCGAAAGTCTACATGGCCGATTTCAGAAACTCCGAAACGAAGAACACCGAAGGTTCAAAATTCCGAAAGCTAAAGACCCGGAAAGCCAAACCTCCGAAACTTGAAATTCACGCATGTATTCATTCAGTGTTCAATAACTCGGGCTGTATCGATCGTATCGAAACCAATGAGTGGTCAAATTAATCGTCTTCAGGTGTACTTTTTTTGGAAAAAGTCTTCTTGTCTTCACATCCTGAGAAATAGACAAAAATTTTCCAATTCTTTGGCCTTCGGGGGTCTGGTCTTTCGGAGTTTGATAATGTTCTGAACTTCAACGTTTCTGAAAATTCTAAATCGTCTTATAAACGATTTCAGAATTTTTACCGTTCGGAGCTTTTGAAATTCGAAACTTCAACTCGGCCCTCTGTAAAACATATATACGTATACCTTCGTAGTTTGTTGAAACGACAGATTCTCTCTCGTCTACGAATATAAAAACGAGATGAAATAGATCGACTAAAGAGGAGTAACGAACGGAAATGAATAAATGATTCCTGCGACGTCCCTGCAGATGAATGCATAGAGCGGATATTGCGTTCTAACAAACTTCTCACCGATTCCCGCCTACATATGTATACACATGTGAGAATACACAATAAACACATATAGGAATACCTTTGTGTATCCACGTGTGTATGCATCTATGCATGTATCTGTCCATAAGCCGTGGCATGGGCGAGTAGTTAACTTCAGAGCATGTCGTGTTTAACATCATCACACGGTGGCAGAACTAGGCCGTTCGGTCGAACAAAGACTTTTGTCCAACGGGTTGGTATATCGGTTCCAACCCCTAGTTCAGGTCACCACTATAACCTCCACGAGCCTCGGAGTCTTTGCTACGTGCTAATTATAAAGGCACGTGAAACCCTTTGAAGGGGGATGAAGCCGGGGATGTGTTTGAACATCTGTGTCCTCGATATTATAGTCTTTTGAGGTCGTTAAAAGCTGGAAAATGACGAATAAAGAGGAGAAACGTATATTTTCGATCGATTATTCTTTCTTCTTTTTTCTTCCCTCTTTTTTCAATCTTCCATCGTTAGGATGGGGAAAGGAAAATAAAGAGAAAAAAGGAACGGACACCTTCGGCAACGGTGTGGAACGACGCGATATATATTTTACGTAGGGCCCTTAACCTCATAAATACAGGAGCCATAACACGCACGTCGAAGTAGTCCGGAGTCTGAAGGTGTTGCATAATACAGATATGCCTTGTACAGAGGACTGAGAACCGCCAGCCGAATGCCCATGCATATTGGAACAGTTCGTTTTATGGGGGACTACCAGCCTCCGGCATCCTCTCTTCCATATTACAAATTACGTTGGTTTATTACTTTATTCATTTTACCCTTATACCGGTTATGGCTTCGTAGTCATTCATTATTGGTAAACGTAATCGAACTTTTGCTCCTATCCCTCCGCCTTGGATTGATTATTCTAATTTCATTCGTACGGAGGTAGCTGGTAATTGATGAAAACAGACAGGTGGAAAAGTCGCTTGACTCCCTCCCCGAACGGAAAATCGAATAAATTTTCAAATTTCGAACGGTTTCACGAATAATATGAACTTATTTTCATTACTGCGATTTCTGACACCGTTCATTCATTCACTTTATACGTTTTTCGTATTTTTATGTTCCAGGTAAGTTCTTCAAGTTCATTTTTACGGTCCATGGCTGGCTTCAAAGGTAAATCCGAACTGTGTACACGTATAAATAAATTTGGCAAAAGTTCGCTAGACAGAAGGAGTTTGTTCGGTAACGCGAGGGTTAAAATTGAAGCGGGTATATGTAATATATAGCGTGATTGGAAACGAATTATTTTCCTTCCTTTTTTTTTTTTCTTTTTCGCCTTTCTTTCGTTTATACAGATTGAATTCTACGTCGGGGAAATGTTACGTGATAATTAACGCGAGCGTCGTACATACTATACCTATAACGTTAATTAAGAAACTCTCTTCGGTTGATGTTTAACTACCTTCACCTGAACTTCTATTAGGCACTAATTTCTATGTAAATTGAATTTAAACTTGGTTACGCTGCTTGTGATCATCGATTTGACCTGTGACCATTGCCTAAATTATACAGGCTGTCACAGGAATCGCAATCAATTAACACGCACTGAAACCACTGACTATAATTCGATTATTATTACTGCGGCGATTCAATTCAAATGTCGATAACTCAAGTTTAGATCCGCGTTTTCGAGAAACTGACGGACCGGGCTCTCATATGACGGTATCTTTCAGGCTCGCTAAATCTCCTCCACGCTTGAAACTTCAGATGATTAACAAAAATCGAACAGAAGTTATATTCAAAAAAATCTCACTCATAATTACAAACGTTTGCAGTCTTCTTTTGAAACTTTATAATTCAGTTTTGACTCGAGGAGATCTTTTCCCTGTCTTTATTTCACCCATTTTCAAATTTATCGTATTCAATTTGGACATTTCGTCTCCAAATGAGAATTCTTTTGTCCAAAATAAAAATTGACAGTAGGTATTAAAAAAAAATACAAAATTTTTTGGAATGGAAGCCCGCAGCTCGTCGAATTGTTTGAAAATGAACCAGTGCTTTCAGTTTCGACTTTTTGATTTCGTTTCCATGGCTCAGACGTGGAGCGAAGTGGTCAGGATATGTTGGGACAATTAGATAATGTTATGACACGCACGGCTGATCTCGTACGTGTAGATATAATAGCATTCGTCGGATTCGTGGCCGTGACGTTAACCAGTCGAGCGATTCTTCGTTGCACGCGCCCTGACCCTGTAGGAGTCCATTATTCGCTTTGTTTTTTCACCGGGTCATAATTGCCCACAGTTTATGTGTATTTAAATGTGTTGCAAATACACCTGTTAAACAGCATCCAAATCCCCCGAAGGAATAACACGGTTTATGATAATTCGGAGGGACCGATTTCAACGAGACTTGGTACACGAATGCTTTCGGTAATTTATAAATCCGGTATTGAATTTGGGCAGAATCGATCCAGGGGTTCGGAAGGGAGATGAGAAAATGTGTTTTCAAAGAAGTGTCAATATCTCGATAACCGTTCGGGCGATTTGGATGAAATTTTGTCGGCCAGCACCTTTCGAAGCACCCAGCTTTTCGCCCATGTATAACACGATTCGGAAATCAAATGTAGAAGGGGTAACGGTTCGAAATTCTATTGGAACATGGCTCGATAACTGCAAGTGGACCAATTACGGCGAAATTTTTTATAGAATTGCGTTTTACCATAACAGCGGGATAATTCATCACACAATATTTGCCGAGTGATAAACCGGACTTCGCAGGGGCACGTGTTGGCTAATTATCAAAAAGTTCACTTCGACTTCCTCAAAGGTGTTCATATTTGATACAGAAGACGTGACTGATTCAAAAACAAACTTCAGCGATAAAAGTAGGAAATAAAGTAAACCGTAGATAAATATATCTCTCCGGGCTGTTATTGCGGACTATAAAGGGAAGAAATGAAAGCTTGCAGGATCCTCGTATCCTGTATACTTCGGAGCACAATCGTTGGGTGAAATTGGCCTAGCTGCACAAATGACATCGACCTACATTTCGCCTGATTTAGACCAATTTTAGTCCGACCAAGAGCATAATGTAGTTCTCGCATAGGTCAGAATTATCGAAGCGTATTAATATCGATAAAAAAGTACTAGAATTTGGATTTTATAAAATAAATAGGAATAGAAATCGGGAGAAAAGATCGAAATCGAGAGTCGGTATAAAATTAGACATTAATCGAGTAATGAGATCGAATTGTGAACCTCTACAAGAAATTTGATTAGCTATTCAACGAAGCTTTTATATCGTTAAAAAGTTTTTATTAGAGTTTATAACCATTGATCGTGAGGTAAAACAATTCTGTGTTATTTCTTATATTCTAAGGAATCGTGGCTCGACCCCGTTTCGAATCTAGAGTCACGTTCGAGAGGTTAACACACTTATATTTATATTTCGATCGATAATCGAAGGTATTATTGTATAGAAACAACGGGGTGCATGCAGCAGGCAACAAGGAAAAGCGCCCAGATATCTTCGATAGTAAAACAATTTTTCACGATTTTATCTGCGAGTGGCACCTTGCCTCGCAGACTTTAGTTTTCTGCCCATAAGTCAAGGGCTGCGATTCTCGTCTTTGACATCCGGAACACAAGTCTTGTTTCGGCTTCAGCTTCCGGACGTACAGGAAATAAGAAAATGATTAAAAATCTCCTCTATCGGCTATTCGAATTTACATCTTTATTACTATATCGCGAGGCGCGGGCAGCAGGGCACGTACGAAATTACAAGACCTCGTCCAGCAAAGAAATAACGCGGTCGGAAAAAACCCACCCCCTCCTTCAGGAATTAAAACATTAATAATACTTATGAGAATATGATCAAACCCCGATCTCACATCGCACTAAGGGATCTCTCATACACTTTACCCTTACCCACCTTTGAACGCGAGTAATTTACCACCTCGTTTTCGGTGCCGTTCTTATCATTATCATTATCATCGTTATTGTTGTTATTATTATTATTCTGTATTATTTTGTATACGAATAAATATTTCGCGGGTTATAAAGTACCTGGGCCGTTGTTTTCGTATAAAGGATGTTTATAATACAGGGTCAGTCAGTCCTTACCTTTTTCCCCGAGGGAAATGTGCTGTTGCTTGTGTAGGGGGCTGGTTCCTCTTATCAGCGGTATATCTAAACTGGCTAATTCGTTTGGATTTCACGAGAATTCGTTTGCTCCTTATCCGTTGAGGGTTTTTTTTTCCCTCTTTTTTTTTTGCCGTTTTTATCTCTTTAACCGTGGCGATCTTTAAATTGTATAGCACCCTCCGCGAAATTTTTCGTTAACGAGATTTTAACGGGAAACAAGAAGATGAACCGAGATAAGTAATACCTCGCCTGACATGAATTATAAATTCCTTTTTTCTTCTCTCAATTTACCACCGAAAAGAAATTTTTCTTTCATACACACGTGTAATGTTTTTATTCAAAAAATTATTGAATCAATCGACTCAAATCATAAAACTCTCGAAATTAACTTTCGTTCATCACGTCGTATCGTGTTACCGTTATAATTACCTCAATTTATTCATCGATTACTGATTCATTGCGTGGAATGAATTCAATTTTTTTCAATTCTGGATAACTGAGAGTTTGGAACGTTGAAAGACTCTTCAAAGTTTGGAATATATACCTATGTACCTACATACTACGGAGAGAAATATTCGATCAATCCCTGCTTCTGGATGGATTACTATATTTTTATAACAATAATAAAAAATCAAAATAAAAAAAAATTCCAATTCTGTATAATTGTATTAATTATTTTAACGAATTCTATGAACTGGTCGCTCCGGATTTAACACTTCTTCGAAACATCCAACACGCTTTTTAAATTCCCAGCTTTTCATCCATATAATATAAAAATATACATATACCTCAAGCGATACAATTTTCCGGGTCGAAAGTTTCAGGTCATTTCAAAGTTTTATGACATCGAACCTATTGCGTCGAGTATATGCGACGTTACGTTAGGTCGGGCTATGATGGGTATAGCTTAGATATGCAGTTTTCCCGCCGGCAGTTTCCCCATTGTCTGATTATGCGCCTCCTCCTCGTCTGCCGGAGGATCTAAATCTGCAGCAATTCCGCGGTGCGAAATTCTCCCCATACTTTTAAGGCAGGTAATCTCGTCTACCTACTTTCCGAACTTTCTCATCGACATTCGCATTCCGGGAAGCAATAATAGGAAGAAAATGAAATTATTTATAATCAGCGAAAAGTTCTGTTTCAAATTTTCACACGAAACATTTTTTTTCTCTCTCTCTATTATAAGTTATAACGGAAAAGGGTTATAAAAAAAATCAGCCTCCGATAAGAAGGAGACGAACGGTTGATTCGGTATCGACGTATCATCACTTCGCCCATACCTCGCACTTCAATTAAAATCTAGAAGGGTCCAGGCCCATCAGAAATTTGATCCGTGACGTTAGCTACTATAACACTCGATTATTTTAATTGGCGCCAGGTTAGAGATAATGGAGTGTCAATCATTCGTTGATATACTATAAACTGCAGTTAGCTAGCCAAACTTCGGTTGACCCAGATTAGGGGATACGCCGTTGTTCGATCGACATCGAACGAAATTGCTTCAGACCTAATTTGCGAATTAAAAATTGCAAATTTAGATTCAGAAAAAAAAAATTCGTATCTATCCGGAAGCATGGATGAAATACATTAATTATTAGCTTACAATATTGTTAAACTATGCCTTCAGACTAATGCAGAGTCGAAGGGAAGACTCGAGACTTAATACGATAATTCATTTGTCTTACCGGAGTGAAGGATTACCCCACAAAGTGGATGATTAGTCACGAGTTTTAGACAGCTTTTAATTAACTCTATCTTATTTCTATGAGGGGTTTTGTTTCTGATTTTTTTTCATCATTTTTATTTTCTATTCAATTCATCCGCAGCAGTCCTTCGGTCATTTTTAGTCCTTCGGTCATATTTTTCCTCAAGCACCTACTTGGGCCGAGACTTTACTTGAAATACTGAAAAAAGAGAAGAACAGAAACGAAAAGTTTCTGATACGTTGTTCCTTTTTTCAGTATTTGACGTAGGTGTAAAAAATGTGGGTTTCACCCGACCATTGACTTGAGTCACGATTTAAACGCGCAACGTGGTAAAGACTTGAGCAATCGTTTCCCTATTATTTCACGTTTATGATCTCATTTTTTTCATCGTTTTCGCCAACCGTTGCCTCTTAACGAGTACCATTACGTGCAAATGTTGCCGGTAATAAAGTTTTCACTCCTAGTAGTAATATAGAGCCAATTTACTCATCGAGGCGAAAACCTCGAGTCAAATATTTTCTTCTTTTTATGTAAAAAAATAAAAATACAAAATTTCTTTCCCGTTGCGGAAAGTTTCAATTTTTATCGTTGGACTTAGTATAGTAGGAAATACCCAGGTTATAATTTATTCAAAAAATTATTCAGAACAGGAGCTTTTTCAGATCGTTCGTTCTTGTTAATGCCAATATATATTATAATCAAGTGCGTAGAGTTTTGTACACATATACAGGGTGATTCACACCTTGCGGAAAAAAATTCACATGCATATTCCTCATTGAAATCTAAGAATAAAGTTCCTTAGCAAAAACTTCGAGGGACCAGTCGTTCCTGAGATAGAGAAGGTTTCGTCCGCCCAATGAGACGGCCGTATCGTGTCCTGCTCAGCCCCGTATCAAGCCTGTAGAATTAACGATGCCCGCGGCGTATGGCCTTTGTCCGAAATTTTGGTTTCTCAGTAATTTTCAGTCTTTGAGTCGTCCAGTCGGTCGCTCTCGTGCCCCACGTCTTTCACCCCGTAGTTGACGTTGTCCACGTGGTCAGAATGGCGACTTTCGTTCCCCACCGTTCGTTCGTTCGTTTCATGCACCACCCATGCACTACCCATGCACTACCCGTGCACCACCCATGCACCACCCATGCACCACCCATGCACTACCCGTGCACTACCCATGCACCACCCATGCACTACCCGTGCACTACCCATGCACCACCCGTGCACCACCCATGCACTACCCGTGCACCACCCGTGCACCACACCCTCCACCATGCACTGCACTGCACTGGGGAACGAAAGTCGCCATTCTGACCACCTGGACAACATCAACTACGGGGTGAAAGTCGTGGGGCACGAGAGTGACCGACTGGATGACTCGAAGACTGAAAATTACGGAGAAACCAAAATTTCGGACAAAGGCCATACGCCGCGGACATCGTTAATTCTACAGGCTTGATACGGGGCTGAGCAGGACACGATACGGCCGTCTCATTGGGCGGAGGAAACCTTCTCTATCTCAGGAACGACTGGTCCCTCGAAGTTTTTGCTAAGGAACTTTATTCTTAGATTTCAATGAGGAATATGCATGTGAATTTTTTTCCGCAAGGTGTGAATCACCCTGTATATACACACATCTCTATATTTATTACACGCTAGATTTTCCGCTTTATGTCTATTGCAATCCGGTGTGTGGAGCAGCCCGCTGCTGGTTTTAATGGAAATAATGTTTTCGTTTTTACCTGGAACAAAGTTTTCCACTCTAAAATACCCGCGGGGCCGACAAAATCATCGGGCTTGACCTGCTGTCAGATTTGACAACGGTTTGGAACACTTTATCGTCCTCCTTTTGAACATTGATTGAGAAATGAGTTAATATTTCTGTACAATATAGTGTTTAATTTATTCAGAATTATTAAATTTTTTTTCTTGCTAAGTCTTTAACTCTAATTGATTTAATTTCACGAAGGAATGAAATTGACGAATAAATTAGACGGGATATCGCAAGGATCGGGAGTCTTGGGAAGGTGGGACTAGCATATTGAAATCATAAAGTGAAAATTTGTGTAATCTGGGAGTTATAAGTATAGTAAAGTTCGGTTATATACTCTGAGAGATTTAAAACTAGGTGAAAAGTTAGTTCATAAAAGTCTTTCGTAAATACGTAGGACGTCAGAGGAGGTTTATGAAACTAGATTTTCGAATATTATTTCTCGAGTTATTTCAGTTTTTCATTCTTTTTTCTTTCTCTTCCTCTTCCTCCCTTCGCACGAAGTGAAATGAAATAAAATCGAGTGTTTCAAAAGATGCCTGGTAAACACGTGAACTCCAATAAAAGAATTTCACACTCGATTACCCCTTGTGCTACGTATACATCGAAATTGATTTCAGATTTGGCTCGAACTCACGGAATGTAAGTAAGAAGAAAAAGAAGAGGAGAATAAAAAATAAAATATGAAAAAAATCTACCCTATCGTCAAACTTTACCCAATCCGGAAGCCTCGAGTTAAATTAAACCCACGTACCCTTGCAGCTTAATAATAATGTTTATCAAAGTTTTTCATCCTCGTACCTTTTCTCGAATTCTTTATCCCACTGGCAAGGGATCCTTGTATTAATAATCATCGACAAAGTATATCTACCTCACGTTATTTCCGGCCACCTTTTATTTGATTTTTCTTTTTTTCCACCACTTTTGAGAACAGGAAAAAAAAATCATAAATTTATACGAGGCTATTTCAAACGAGGTTATCTCACCCTGGGAGTTTTTCAATTATTCAAGATTCTGTTCCTGTTATCTCTCGGCACTGCTATAGTTGATCTCCGAGCTTCTGTTTATTTCGGGTCTTGCCGAAGTGCTTTTTACTAATATTTACTCAACGGAATCCCAGAGCTCAACCGATCCTAATTAAGTTCCAAGTCCTACTGCCCCTCTACAACTTATTATTAACTAACCCTCAGGATGAATCGATGGGCTACAGTAAACTCCGCGACAAACCAAAATCCTGAGGCATCGAACTTTTCGCTAAAATTTATTACAACAGGACAGAGAAATTAGGGGCTCTACCCCTTCATCATCATTATCATTATTATTTAAATTCGAGTACTTTGCTCCGAAGGTAGCTTACAATCTTGTACCTGACAGAGGGAAAAATTTTGGTTGGCTTTGTGTCACGTCGAAACGAGCGCGGAGTAGGAAGGAAGAGAAATTTGAAGGGTAGCTAAAAAGTCGACGACCCTTTTTATAAATTTTTTATACTTTTCAAACATTTGTTAGCAAAGAGAGAGAAAGAGAAATAAAGAGAGAGATAGAGAGAAAGGGAGAACGAAGGGGGTGGAAAGAGAGAGTGGTTTTTATTCACAGCTTATAATCATCCTGACAGCTGAAAGCAGCTGCGGAAGACTGAAGGAAAAATGGTTTTGATAAAAAGAGAAGGAAAAAAAAAAGATTTCCTAATATTTTAGGCACTCTGAATTAAGCGAAATCCTAAGATGTTTTAACGCTCATTCCCATCTCCTTCGAACCCCGCAACGAAGAGATAACCTACGTCCAAATTGAGATGGCAAAAGCAATATTTACCTCGTCTCTTAAAGCTTCGGGCTTTTCCAACAAAGTTTTTATCCTTTATCGTTAACTATGAGGACGCCTGCATTAAATATGTATAAAGATGATAATTAGTTACTTATTAAGTATCAAGTATCGCTGTATGTACCGGCAATTTGTTTTTAGCATAATTTCACCCTCATTTCTGTTATAGAACGAAGAAAAAAAATAAAAATAAAAATAAAAATGAATATATAAACAACTTATCCCACCACGCCGCAAGGCAAAGTGAAATTTAAACGCCCACACAGGGGTCGGACAGTTTGATGAAAAATTATTCACCTTTTAAAATTTTAAAAGCTTGTCATTTGTTCATTATTTCGCGACCGGAGGGTATACACCTCTATATCTTCGTCAAAATTAGACCCATTATTTACCTACTATATAAATAATATCATCGGTATTGTATACCGTCGAGGTACCAGCTAGACATGATGAAATTTTCAGAGCTACAGCCTGCTGTTCTTTTTACATATAGAACAGATTCGTGATTGACCTTATAAAATAAACATGTATAAGCAGCTTATATCCATGTTTCGAGGAGAAATTGCCAATCGGTATTCTTTACTCCCGAGGGATGTTCGTTGCTGGTTAAACGAGGGTATCAAGCTTTGCTTGATTGTGGCGTACCCGTTTATACAGAAACCCTTGGATCTCGTTGGAAATTTTGTTGCTCGGTAGATATTATCCCATTTCTGTAAATTTAACCGGCGACTAAGACACGCGATGTACCGAGGCAGAGTCTCGGGATGACGGACTCTTTTTGCACATAAATTATCGCATTAGCCTTCGCCACATATCTGGTACTTTATGGGGCGACGATTTGGCACCGGCTCTCACTGCGAGCCTGTTTCTCTGCTCGACCATTTATGTCTTCCAACCCTTCGCCTTCTCTTCACCATCCCTTTACCTCCTCGTCCTCATCCTCATCCCCTACCTTATACTTCTCTTACCCGGAAACCCCACGAGCAACCGATATTTCATCTCACTGACCCCCCGTCTCGGTTTTCCCGACTGCGTAGTTCTGCCTCACTTTCTACCCCTTCTCTATTTCTCTCGTACTTTTAGTCACAAATCTCACTTTCTCTCTCTCTGTCGGTTTTTTCTTGCAACAGCATCTGTGATAAAAATTGGCCAAATTTTGTGTACAAACTATCACAGCGAAAGTAATATCGATAATTAATATTCTTTTGAAAGATATATCGAAAATTTCGTTGAAATTTTTCGCTGCAGAAAAAGAGAGTAAAGAGAGCGAATGGGAATCAACGAGGCAGCCAGCAGCTGTAGATATACTTTTGGCAACTATTAGACGAATCCTCTCTTATTTCATTTCAGAAATAGTTATACCCTCCCCGTTTCATACTCCCTTGAGATATTGCCGAATAGATGGAGTTTCGTGGGTAGCATAACAGCTATCTCTCACTCGATTCGAGATATGGTCGAATCGGCGGATCGACGGACCGACAATGAGATGAATCTATATTATACAACTACATACGCGAACGATACCTGTACATTCGTTCACATATGATTCTTTCATCGAAATGGATTACAGATTTATTTCCAATTAGGTCAATGCATAATTTCTATGTTATAAGAATAGACGATGAATAATAAATACGAATGTATATCACATGAGGTGAATACGAGCATGAAGAAATGTTGTTCGTAATGGATTTGATCATATTTTAAATAATTGACTGGATGTGATGGATACGGAGAGGCTGTACGAAAGATCGGGATTTCCATTCTATAGAATAAGTAAGGTGGCTCGCAAATATCAGTATATATAAATATATATACGTGTAATAGAACCGAGGTTTCGCAGAGCTGGAGTCGAATACAAAATACATACCGTACGTAGGTTTATATCGTCGAAAAAATTATCGAATCTAAAGAATCACAAGCAGATTTTGAATCCACGTAAATACGATCGTAAAATATCGAAAGGTTCAAAGTTTTCGGAATAAGATAAACGGAACGATCTATGATACATAAACGTATATAAAAAATAATAGCAACGATTTACGATATAAGAGAACTTCCCATATTATACCCATTCGTTTATTATTTAGTATGGTACGAATTGGTGACATCAAGATATCGATTGAAACCTCTTCTAGTTTCGTTGTATACGAAGATACCGAAGTAGATCACGATAAGCCGAAAAAAATGAAGAAGAAAAAGATCCTTTTTATCCTCGGCGATCTCGGGTAGAGATATTTTTACTCCGATTCAAGTTGCGTAAATATTAAACGAGGGAAATGTCTTTAGAGATTTTCTTTTCGATCCTGAAGAAAGTTTCGCTGCGATTATTATGTTATCATAATTTTCTTTTTTCCTATTTTTATTTTATTTTTTATATTTTTCTATACTCGTTCAACTCGAGTCAATGTTCGTCTATTTATATTATATGTACGGTTATTGCAATATTCTAACTAGCAGAACTCATTTAAATTCAACTCGTAATTGCCGAGGTCTCCCTCGCATATGTTGGCAGTGTTTACCATGTTATACAACCGTGAGCGTACCTACTGTCAAGGGATTTTCTAAAATTTATGCCAAGAGCTTGTTTAGGTGGGCAAGTCTAAGTTTATACGTATTTATCTAACGTGGCTCTAAGATACTTGACCCAGAGACAGTCGCGAGAGTACAGAATACATATCGACTTTTGACTGACGTACGTCATATATAATTTTTCTTTTCTTTTTCTTTTTCCTTACTTTTCTGAAAAATAACCGACAATACCAAGACGAAGTGGAACGTGTTAAAATCATCTTTCTTTCTCTTAAAAAGGTCTTTGACCTCGGGTCAGACCGTGGACCTCGAGGTAGATATACAGGCGTTCGAGTGGGCGAAGCGGTATCCCTATCCAGGGAGAAAATAGGGTGCAATTAATTTTACGGACTCCGAGGTCCTTCCATTGTGTTGTATGTACGCTGTTCTCTCTTTCTCGATCTCTTCTCTCCGTCTATCTGTTCTTTGGTTTCGAGGATTAGACCAATTTCTGTAATGGTTCCACTTTCAGTTTCAGTTTGGGGTTTTAGTGCCTTCCCTTTCCGTTACCCGAAGATAAAATCAAAATATATAAAAAATTATTCTAATTATCTTCGCTCTTCTCATTCAACTTGGTTGGTTCCAGCTCTTCTTCATTTTATTTCTTTCATTTGATACTCGGTGAGATTGGTACTGAGAAAAGTTGGAATTTCACTTTTTATTTCCGGCAGGGTCAAGTCTCCAAAGTTCTACAGTTGGAAATTGAATTTTTTAACCTGGTATCTAATCCTTCGACAGTTTTGACTGTGGGGTTATTTTTTTCTTTCTTTTTTTTTGAGCTTATTTAAACTTCTTCTCTCAACTTACTCCTTCAACTTTTGTGCTCCTTCGAGCTGCAGTGTACTAACAAAGCGTCTGTAATGAAGCTCTCAATCTGTAATCGATGTACACTTTCTTTCCCTAATAACGAATTTCTTTTCTTTTTTTTTTACCCTTAACATAGAATTCGCATATATATACATTTTTTTACATTATTCAAATATTTTTTTTTCGAAGTAGGCTACGATTCATCCATCAGTTGGATAAACCCGCGTGTTTGATGGGTATAGTAGTATATCTCGTGGTCGATTGTTTACACGAACAAAAAAACCGAAAATAAAAATCGTCGATTAAATCACGAGCTGGTTCATCCGGTTAAAGTTTTGAAAACAGTAAAAGAAAACAAAAATGGACTTGTTGCAACGGCACGAACGAGTTTGCAATGAAAATTTGCAAATATTTGAATCGAATAGTTCGAGTAAACAGTCGAGAATTATTTTCCCAATATTTTCCATATGAATTAAACAATAAAAATCGGCAGAGAAATCTCTATACGATTATATGAGATACATATGTATATGCACAAGGTAAACCTATGCGGTTTGCAACTTTTTTTCATCCGTGTTTTTACCCTCGTTCTTTTTCTTTTTTCTTTTTTCTCTCTCAGTTTTCTTTCTCTTTCCGTTACTTTAGGCCTTGCACATTGCCCTTTTGTATTCGCTGGTGTAGATCTTTCCTCGTTTATCTCGAGACCCTTTCGAAGAAGCGGTCTCGAGGGGTGATCCATTTTTTTCCCATCGCTTTTTTGCCTGCTAACCTAAATGTGAGGCGAATACGTTGGGTAAAAATCAACATCTATCTCAGGACCATCATCAGTATTGAACCGACCCTGCCACATCTATTTGTACGTATCGACGAAACTCTTTCGACAAAAAATTTACAGTCGATTCATCATAGGATAAAGTTGTGCATTTTCTTGTTAGATGAAAAAAACAAAATTAAAAAAAAAAATCGATTCTTAACTTTATACACAAATTTTGATTCCGGTTTTTAACTTCTGTATTATTTTCCGCTGTGTTTATACCCCCCAAAAATTCTTTAGCCCTTATAGTTTGATCCCCCAGCATTCTTATATAAACATTTCTGATTTTCAGCTACACTGGTTTACGAGCGTGATGTTAAAGCGTTTCACCCTTCGCCATCAATTTTATTCCACGAGTACAGCATATACAGGGGTTTCAAGACAATCTTTGTGGCTGACTTTTTATTGTTGTTTTTATTAGTTACGTTGTCTCTCCGTCTCATCACCGTTTCAAATTCGGTTTCTATTTTCTGTTATTTCAAAAAAGGATTCGTATTCTTCTCAGTATTTATTTAAACATTTTTTTTAGTATATCTCGTCTCACATCGCTCGAAGATATCTGATCTTATTTTATAATCATTTTCTCCTCAGTGATAGAACTAAAGACCAAAAATCAGATCGTGTCTAACGATCGAAGATTATTGCTCGAAATTTTTCCTTACAACGCATATTCCCTTCTAATCTTCACTAACGAGGAAAATATTGATTAATGGAAACGTCTGATTCATAGATTTAATTACTATGCGCATACTTCGTGTCCCTGTTTGACAATGTCGAGCTAATTATCCCGGTGTCAACTGTCACGATGATATTTTCGAACACGATAGGAGCTCGGGGTCTACGTCAAGGACCATTAATCGAGAAACTTCGACTCGGAAGTCGTAGACTTTAATTCAAGCCTGAACATCAATAGTGGTGAATAAGTTCTGTCACGCATAATTAGCGAAAAAGATCTTGGGGATTAACCGCCTGTTTCATTCGTCGTTAGTCGATTTATTGCGTGCCTCTATAATTCCGAGATTTGGACTCGGGTTATCCTATTTTTTTTTTTTAATCTAGCATCAATTCGAAATTCACACTTACCCCTAACTTTTCTCAAAATTTCAAATTGCCCAATTAGTCTTATGTCAGGTTACCTACCTACGCGCAAGTTTCTAATCTCAGGAGACAAGTCAGTCCCACGAAATATCCGACACCTCCTCAAGTCGGTAATTTTGGGTACAGAAACTGACACCAAACCAGTCGTATCATCCTGTGAATAACAACTCGCCGAAATGATCAATTAACGGAATCAGAATTTCCTCTATCATGAGAAAAAAAACGTACCCGGTGACTATCCGATAAAATCTGAAGGAATTGGTCAGCGATAAAATACAGGTAGTAGTTAATTAATCGAAAACCTAGTTACATAATTTATCAATTTATTTGTTACTATATTAATATTATGGAAACATAAATTTGAATTCGCTATGGCTAATAGCATGGCTGTACGACTCAACTAGTTCGATACAGCTCATCAAATTTTTGCCTAATGTCATGAAATATTCATGACGCGTTAGTCGGGGATGTAGATATGTAGTAGAGATCGTCCAGCTTGGGGATATCAGAGTAATAAATCATTGTGTATCGCCCTGCAGGACGGGGTTAGGGTATTAAACGATTAGTTGGAGGTATACGAAGAGTATAGATAGGCTTGATAATCCGAATAGGCAGGTGGGCGTTGAGCTTTTATTAAAGCTATATAAACTCACGCTCCTCTAATCGTTAGCTACCTGTTTCCTAATTAGTTTCCAAATTAGTCCCAAACGACTTCCTACCGAGGTAACTTGACGACGTCAAATATTCATCCTTGAATCGAGTTTCCAACACCGTATCATTTTTAGAGTAATTTTTCTCTCCTTTTCCTTCTCCTATTTCATTATTAGAAGTAAACCATTCGTTAATATTTTTTTCTTCCTTTTTTTCCGTCAAGCTTGGGATTGATAAACGGAAAGCATTCAATAATTTATTTATCGAGTTCAAAGTTCGGTAGAAATATGTGTAGGGGCTTATTAATTGGAATAGTTCATCATTTATTGTTCAAATATTCACGAAACGATAAAAAGAAAAGAATAAGAAAGAAAAAAAACGCGATGGGAATTTTCCGGGTTAAAAATTGGTGCGAAGTGCTCCCCTCGTCGTCTCTACTATACTGTAGCACGAAATACTGCTGTACGCGTCGCCTCCAATCAGATTTTCTCGCAATCAGCTCTCTGTGTATTTTTCAAATCAACTTACGCAAATATGAGTCATAACGAGGCGCGCTCACTCCCGATTCTGCCAATCCACGTGCGAATAATTTTGACTCACTACTAAACCTGGCTATCCGTCTATCTGCAGTGCATTCACGGTGCATCGTAATTTTCAATTTTTGTGTACGTGGTGTAATTCAATGAATATATTACGAAGCGGCGTAGATCGGTCTTCTTCCATCAGAAAAAGTCGCGAATAAAATATCCAGTCCCGATTATCCCGAATGCAATTATTTCAGACAGATTTTAATTTCCAAAGACTTGCATTTATAAATCGTTTAAAATACGCTTGGAATTAAAAACACATATTATTTCACCGTGTACACTTACATATACCATACGAAACTTAAACTACTCGCTACACGAAGCGGGAGTTGGTTTATACCGCATGGAAAAGTGCTGAGCTTGCGATGATATTATCGCGTACCTAGAGCTACTACCCCATCGCCCATCGCCAATCGCCCATGGGTTAACTTAATCTTCGGTACTTTATCTTCCGTTCGTTTCGTTCGTTTCGTTCGTTTCCAAACCCTCTGCTCTTCTAATTTCCACGTTTGTGGGTTCAAGGTGCCACCGAAGATTTTTATTCTTTTTAAATTGTAAGAAGAATTTCTTCCCTTTATCCAGAGCACGAGAGATAATGTTGAAGACGATTTAACAAACTAACGAAGAAATCGTGAAATTCGTTACAGAAATCGTAGGTTGAAAATTTATCGTGGATTGCAATATTCCAGACGGTGTTCTCGAACATCTTGCACCGAACCTCATTCTTCTTCTCGACGTCTCGCAATCGGTATTTTTATTTTTCATTATTTTTCTTTCCCAAGAAACAAGGCCGAGCGTATCGAGCGAGGTAGCTATACGGTGACATGAGATAATGAACCACACCGAACATAATTATGAACTTTGGTGTTGCATGTCGTAGTGGTTATTATCACAGTTAGGGGGGAAAAGTTTCCTCGTTCTAAGAAACATTCACAACGACTTTCCTCTTCTGTCGCCAGTTGGTACCTACATATAATAATAACTGGGACAAACATGACGTATACGTGTGTGAATTTTTTTTTTCTGCTACTTTTACGTTACAAGTGCAAAGAACTTTTTCTTTTTCTACTTCTTCTTCTTCTTCTGATTTTTTTTAGATTTTATTTTTTATTTTTATTTTCCGTTCAACTTTTTCAAACAGATATCTTCTACGCGGTTATCAGTGGAGAAATAATCCGGCGGGTGAAAGAGACGAAAAAAGCTCCTTTTTATATCCGCCTGTATAACAGCTACCTACCCATTTCTCTTTTATCGTGAGAAACCGAAAGCTAGGGGTATTTTTTAGCCGACTACTCCCTCGGGCGCGGTGGGAACCAGCCTCTGGTCCTTTTCGTTATGAAGGTAATTTAGCAAAACACGAACAGTTTCCCAACCAGACCAACTACCATCGTGCCAAAGCCCAAACCTCGACCTCTGTCACGTCAGCCTTGGCTATACCCTTGTTAGAAACAACGCTTGCCTTGACTCGACTCGACAAAGGGCTTTTTTCACGCAAACGATCTTTGCGGCCGGAACAACCAGTTAACGGCTATTCTCTCCTCCTTCTCACCCTTATTCACGGACTGACGGAGCTTTTTAACATTCAAATGATCCAACAATTTCAACCAAAACTCGATCATCAACTTTTATACTTGCCGGAATTCGTCCCTTTAATTTCTTCCACGATTTTTTACTGCTCTTCGCCCGAGAAGTGTGAATCGACTATCAACCCCCACTGGATTTATGAGCGTTCGGATAAATGACGAAGAATAAATCGATGCTTATTCGACCCGATTAATTTTCTATTCATAAATCGTATGGCAGAAAGTTGAAAAATTTTCGAAATTCGGACTCCTCGGAAATTGGTCATGTTTTTTTGCAAAAGATTCGATTCGTACCTGGTCGACGTACCGGTACCGAGGTCTAAGATAACTCGGTATGCGCACAGGGACCCATACGCGTATTGTGTATCCGTCTGTAAATGGATGGTCGTAAGTTAGCACTGTAGGGTTTAATGTATGTACGTACCGACCATTCCTTCCCTTATCTATAATGCAATCCGGCCATGGCAGCAGACAATGCGTTAGAGGTCCGAATTGCTCCCTTGAAACACCAGGGCTTGTTTTCTAATTTCTAAACATTCTAGACCAACCAATTATACGAAGACCCTTACTCTAACGGCGGTCGCCTCTTACTCTGTAATTAAGACCCTTATACGTCTGTACATGGGTATATATATTTAATCGAGCTTTACGAAATGTCTAGACTGTCCAGACCCCGTTAGATATATTATACCCAGAAAGATCGTTATTTCCAATGCTTTGATCGTGTATTTTGAAATTTCCAACCCTTGTCGATAAATTCCTAGTATAATTATGCCAAGATGTAAACGTGGCGCGGTTATGGGGCTGTGAAGTCAGCGGGTCTGGTACTTTCAGTGAAAACTGTACAATGATAAACGTCTTCAGGTGAAACTCAATCAAGCCTGTGGCTGTAGGCTCGTGGCAAGGAAGGCAAATAGGTAGATAACCTGAAACTCACCCTTCGGTTTCCTTCTCTTCCTTCCTTTCCTTTCCTCCCTTTCTCCCTGCTACCACCCTGGGGAAATTACCCACTCCGACAAGTCGATGCCAATTTGCACCGCCGACGATGACTAACGTTCGAAAGCCGTCGCTTCTCCCTCTCCTTCTTCTTATTCTCCTCTCTCTTATCTTTTCTCTTCTCTTCTCTTCCATCCTCTTCACCCTCTCGCACCCCACAGATCTTGCTTTATTGCGTCTTCCTCTTATTTCGCTACCCTTATTCAACTCTTAGCTATACATACGCCATTGGCTTTTTCCTCTTTTCTCTTGAGGAAAAAAAAATCTGCTGTTCATTACCGGGGGGAAGTGAGGTGAAGGTAAAAAAAAGTCTATTTCCCATCCTGCGAATCTGAATTCAATTTTATCAGCCCTTGAAGGTGAAATGAGCAAAAATGAAATATTTTTTGTCACATTTTCGATTTTTCATTTCTTTTTTCTTGTCAATTTGGTTGCTGCATATTTTAGGGATAAAAATGCAATCGACTTGTTCAAATCTAATTGATGAGTCGACATATTATCTTATATCAAAAAGTTCATGAATTTATCCCGTTAAAAAATTTTCTTTGAACGGCAGGAAGGGAGGGTTGCAAAAAAAAAAAAAAAATGACGAAGTCGAATAACTCAATTGCGAAGGGAATCCAAATTCTCTTAGTAAAACCTGAAAACTACATCTCGCGCACGGAGCAGTTTACCGGAATAGGTTTTCACAAATCTTCTTCCACCGAATCCAATTTAACACACCGGTACGTGAGCGGAAATATTTTTAATACAGAAACTCGCGGCCGGCTATCTAGGTATAACTACACACACATACCTCGTGTATGTTTTCTATATTTACTGGGTCTTCAGAAATAATATACTTATACCCATATTAGATGCCACAAAGAAGAACACCCGCTGCTTTCGCATTCAATAATTCATTTTCGATTAGTCCAATTTTTTTTTCTTTTTTTCTTTCTTTATAACAAATCAAAAATTTATATTTTCGTAATTCTGCACTCCGTATATTATACGGTGTTCGAAAAGCGGGTACTGAATCTATGTACATGTATGTATGTATGCACATGTGAACACCATCCGGCTTGTTTGCTTCATAATGGGCGAAGCAAAGTCAAAATTGAATACAGAATACGGAAGCCCAAGTTTCCTGGTGCTAATGTTGGTTGTTTTCACGTAACGACGCCTACGTTTGCGAAATCCCACTGGTAAATACGCCATTTATTGATCAACCGTGTATGGAGAATTTCGCGAGTTAATTCCACGCCTCGGAAATGAACTATAGGTAGTTGAGAAAAAATTCAGAATTACGTGAAAGTGAAAAAAAAAAAACGTTTTATGCGTATACAAGTTTTTGACATAATTATACAATTTGGAAATTACGTCGAGTATTGGGGATACTTTTATAATAATTCGAAATATGGAAGGGGTGTAAGCGCACATATGACGTCAGACATAGCGTAGCCCTCTTTCCGGTATTCTTGAGGGAGTAGAGCGCCGCCAACCCCCCGACCCTCGTTATAGAAGTTTACTTTTTATAAAGACCGCCGAGGGACCGAAAACTTTCCAAAGAGGCGTCTTTATGTCTAAATATGTTCCTAATGGCGTACCTACTCTCCTTTATCCCCCGCGACCTGAACCAGTTCTCTGTAACGCCCAGAACGATGAGTCCTTCTCCAGCTGGTTTAACGATCAGAGAAAAGGGAAAAATAAGAACCTTTTACATTTAATACGCGAATGAAATTATTGAAAAATGTCGATGAAATGAGAATAAAGAAAACAAAAATTCACGTACGTCGTATATCTCGCTACGTATTATACCTCTATCTCGAAATTTATTAAGTTTTATCGTTTCCTCGGATTCGTAAAAATATTCTGTTTCCTTTCCTTTGGAAAACAGCTGATGGGATTGGCCGTAAAACTCTGATTACTTAAAAGTCATAAAACTATTTTCATCTTCGTCCTGTTCGGTTTAGGGTAAACGTCCCTCATCTTCAAGGATCTTATATAAGTGTCTCGAGGATACGGAGAAAGAAAAAATAATGTATATCACCAGGAATTGAATCGTATAGGAAATTGGTAGTAATATAAAAGCAGTCCTCGAAAAAAGAGAAAATAAAATGAAATAAAACAAAATAGGAAGTCAAAAAATAAATAAATAAATAAAATAAAAGAAAAAAAGAAAAGAGGTATGCCTTTTTGTAACGTGCAAACCTCCTGGCAAGAAGTTCACGTAATGCGAGAATATGTATGCGCTTTCTATATTAGCTCTACGACCCATCGTGCCGAGCAGCAGCCCTTTGGCACACGCCTTGAATAAGAATATCCTTCAGACGATTTTGTTGAAAGTTTCAGAACCCTGCGTAGGCAAAAGGTTTCCTTTTAGTCTCGTTTTCTATGTATGTGTACAGCAGCTATGTATCCATATATTCCCAGTCTTAACACGATCACGAAATTTGGATCTGAGGAATATCACGATTTTTAGAGACTCTAGTTTCATCCCTTAATTTCGTATCTTATTCTACACAAGAAGAGAAAATTTCTTATACCTCTCCACGACTATTCAATGCGCTCTTTAATGCTTTAAATTAATCAAGGATATTTCGTTGAGGTTTTGGAAGAGGTGAAATAATAACAATTTTTCATCATTTTGGATAATTATTTACTTCATTTATCGACAAAAGACCGTGGAGTTGAGAAATGAACGTAATGTGAGTAAAACGGACAATAATTTTGTTGAACAAGACGGAGAATTGGGTTTTGTGAAGATGTAGAGCGAGGTGTAGAAAATTTTCTAACGCCGCAAGCGATCAGAAACAGAGTGAGAAAGGAAGAGAAAAAATAAAATAAAATAAGTGGTAGAAAACTTGGCTCTCTTTTAGTAGTAAATCTTAAGACTCTAGTGCACGTTGGATACCAGGTATTCCGGATTAAATATGGGGCGGGTACTCAAACCTTATCTCTCCAGCAGATTACTATAATTTAATTCCACTAGCAGTAAAACGTTTGCGAAAAGAAGCGATCGCGGAATGATTGCTAAGCTCGACTTCGCCGTCTCTTCCTCTCTCTTTCTCTCCGTCCCTCTCTTCCCTATTTCCCTCTTCGGTAAACTATGCGAGAGAGAAACTCTTTAAGCTCGACATTGTGCTTCGCGTCATTTTCAGTCCCTTGGTTCTGCACCTCTTTCACCCAATGGCTCCCTTCCTCCCTCAGTTTCTCAAGCAATCTACAGTTAACTTTAGACGGATCTGAAGAAGGAAGGAAATCCTTGGCACAATGCAACCAAATCTCGATTTCCTAAAATCGATAAAAATCAAATGGTAAAATGAACAAATGGCAAGAGAGCGGAAGTAGATACCGATGCCCTTGATTATAACCTACAATGAATTTCCATTCACATTTTACACGAGATTTTTCCCTGATAAATTTACCTCAACGATTAAAACGGTGTACTTCATTTCATTCTCGTCCATACATACTAGAAATGAATTCATTCACCCATGTAAGAATTAATTTTTTCCGTAAAGATACGGTAGAAAAATTCCGGGATTGCGGTAGTACAGTTTTTAATTGGCAATCTAAAAAATCTCGGCAATTTTAACATCAGGCAATTAATAAAATATTGGCAACTAATTCCGGTAACTTTCAGTAAAGCATATAAGGGATGTTATATTTGCATACGTCCCCAGCTACCTACGTCCCCGGATAATAAATCTCGAAATTTACGGTGGCTATGGTAAAATTTGCCAACCGAGTCTCGAAGCCGGTGGTTGAATACGTGGTAAATCGGATCTACCCGTCCATTAATTGTCCTTTGTCCAAATCTACGTCTCGTTTAATGGAATTAGCTCCTAACGCGCGAGGGCTAGTTGTGCCTCGAATCGATCGCGAAATGGAACATCAGAATGCCATTTGTAGAATGTGGTCCGGGAGTAGAGGGTTCGAAAAGTAGGTACCTACCTCTCTACACTGTAGGTTATAACTTTTCCACCCTCGGGGGAATTATCGAACCTCGCCCTATACAGTCGACGTGTATTTGTACATTAACCTTTTTAACCGCGTCGTTGTTTGCGATTATCTGATTCGCACGGTATTTTATAGCCCAGAAACATACACACTTATATTATGTATACATGATATAATATACATATACTTTTATATAATTTTAAAAAAATACCGACACTTTTATTACTGTCGATAAATACTGTTTTATAGACAACTTCGGCTTCAGCTGATAGATATATATATATGTGGTGTAAAATATTCAGAAAGTATCGTATTGTCAGGGAACGGCATGAAATTTGTATTACTTATCAAACTTCTTGCATAATAAAGTAAATTTGTTATCAAGTTTGTTCTCCAGCAGGCAAGCAAGCAAGGAAGCAGGCAGGCAGGCAGGCAGGCAGGCAGGTGTTGGTTCTTACCAACTTTACTCAAACTAAATCAACTAAGACAGTGTGGATTTTTAAAACCAGCTTTGACGATAATCACTTTGATCAATTTGTAAAGAGAAGAATATACGTCAAAGACAAATTCGACAAAAATGCGAAGAAAAATAATTCGATTTGGGATTATTTCTCTAGTCGGAGATCCAGATTTGCATTAAATGTTGAAAAATGGACGCGAAAAACTATTTCAAATACCTCGAAATAAATTCTGTATATCCTTACTACATTGGCAAGTTTATATTACACTATAGGTAGATTTATAGGATTGATCAAGCAAGCTTATATACTTACTTCTTTTCCATGTTTGAGAAGGGCTCAAATTTGCAGATAGACTTTGAAGTTTCTACGCGTTGCAGTAGTAGAAGATCCGCGGATAGTCTTTGAGCCGTGTTCCACCCCGTCTAGTAGTATTGCTACCGAGAGCAGCGAACTGTACATAAATTCTTTTTCCAATGTCTTTCCTTTACCCGTCGAGAGTCTTGAACTGAAAACACATCTTATTTCACGAAAGACATAGTTCTGACTCTGAAAGAACTAGAATTCAACGTCGCAAGAACATACGTATTGCACAGTACGTAAGTTCTTACATTTCATCGATTTCTATATACGATTCGCGTATATGAAACAAGTGGAAGACCAAAAAAGAATCATTCTTCTTTCTTCGCTTACCGTGGTTTACCATGAAATTCATTCTTTTTTATTATTCTTTGTCGTTTTGCTGCAACCACCGCAGTGCGGATATTTTATACTATTGGCTTATTCATTTCTCTGTTTTGTGAATAATTTTTCATATCTTCATCTCGTTAATTTCCTAAATGGTTTTTTTTTTTTTTTTGCTATCCGAAGAAACGAAAATCAAAAACTCACGGTGATTATTCAACGATCTTATGACATTTTTATTCACCATTGGACTATTTTTTTTCTCTGTTTATTTCTTTTCTTCGACGAAAGATAAATTCTCCGCTTTTTTCTTCTACCCTACAATTAATTTATGTACACATCTTTTGGTCGGCTTGGCAACTCTACAAAGCTCCGACGAATAAAAAGAAAAGGGAGAGAGACGGAGTGAAAGAGAGAAGAAGAAAGGATGAAGAGAAAAAAAAAAAAAAAATCTTCCAGGTTAGCCAGAGTCAAATTTTTTCAGACGAGATCCTGCTAAAAGCTTCCAGGCATCAGGTGGATGACTCGATTACGAAAAAACCTTTTAAAACTTTTCAGATTCCGTTAAAACTGAATAACTATGGCTCGCCAAGCGAATGCAGCTGTTTCATAAACAATGCAATGCAATGCAGCCTTCACTTCGAACTACCTTCAATTATAGTACTGATATCACAAATAGAAAATGAAATCAGGAAATTGCGGGGATGTGTAGTAGCTCACTTCGCAAACTCTACACAAATTTAAAAAGCCGTAACTCACACGGTTGATAATCCAAAAATAATTTTTTATATCCTTTTTTTTTCTTTTTAGTTTAAATTCATATAGGATCAGGTTTTGTTGTCTTTCCGTGTGCCGATTTCCTTACTTATAGCTGCATTTTTCCTGTAGATGTATCAGCCGTTATAATCACGAGGTAGTATAAGTAGGTATAATATTGTTTTACACCGGTAGCTACTGCTGCAGTAATGCGATTAGTTAATTGGGGCAAAACTGCAGGGTAGAACGTTAGCATCTGGTGCAGTAGCAGCGGCAGCGGCAATAGCAGTAGCAGAGCAGAGCAGAGCAGAGCAGAGCAGAGCAGTAAGTAAACTTCATCCAGCCTGTTGCACGACTCCTTAGCAAAGATGTCGCAGCTTGCAAGAAGGACTAATCTAATGCAGCGCGGGGCACCTCTACGTCTCCTCCTTTAATATAAACCCGAACATTTCCGTTACATATGTAAACCGGAATTACTTCACGAGAAATGTCTCAGACGTGGAATATTTATCTGTTAATTAATTTAGGAAAAAAAGTCAGAAAATATGCAGAGAGAAAAAAAAAAAAAAACGAAATTGATAAAAGGAGTAAGGAAATGGAACGTACATTCCCAAGGAGTAAAGCCATTTGCTAATCAGACCGTCGCCGTGATCTAAGCAAGTAGTAAAAGTCGGCCGCGCCTCGGCACAGAACGCCTAAGGAGTTAGGGTCAACGACTGATCAGACACGATCGAAACCGTTCGCGGCGCGGCAGTTATTTTGGGATCAGACCGGAAGTAACTGTTTTCAAAGTATTTGGTTTCCATAATCGGACGGTTTTGACGAGGAAATAGGTTCTCTTTTTACTTTTATTGCTTCTTTGCATAACGCGGCTAAAATAAATTGAAGGAGATTATAATAACTAGGGAAAGACAACGGCTGTGTGCAAATGGCGAAGGAATTTATTCTCAATAATTTTGTTGATAAAAAGTTAATGCGTTTGAATTTTTGTACGTTTATAGGAAACTCGTTTGCGTAAGTTGAAGTGTGTGTCTTGTATATAGAAATGTTAGTCATATGCGATGGGTGACGCGTCAAGTAAGAAGATTAATATGTGGTTAGCGGTGAAGGTAGAGAGATTCTTTTTGCTCTCATATACGTACACACACATATATGTGTACGTGGGTATTCTGTATTTGTGACAAAAATAGAATGTGCCCGCGCGCGTGATCAGTCAAGACGTCGGTGAGGAAAAAGTATTGAAAACGTGATACCCAACACCTGATATCCGTTCGTCGTAAGTTTAAAAGCCAATCGGACACAACGGAGGAAATAAATGCAACGAAGATCGATGGAGCTTTTGGAATACATTTTACATCGGCTCATACAGCGGTTTGGGATGAAAGGAAATTCAACTTCTCGAAAAATACACCTGAAATTTTCAAATGCTGTATTTGAAAATGAAAGTAACTCCGAAGGAAATAAAATAGCGGGACAAAAAGAGTAGAAAATTTTGTTCGTTTTATAGTCAAAGCCAAACGAAGATGGTCCCCATTCATCTTCGACACGAAAAGCAAACCCTCTGGAGTCTAGATTCCGTAAGTTCTAAAGTCTCGGTGAAAATTTTTCTATGTTTTTTTTTTCACACACACACACACACACACGTGCAGAGGCAGACACACCCTGTTCCTGTCAAAGTTTGGTCAACTATCCTTGTATATCTTGTTACTTAAAAAGTTCGAAGCGTTAGCTTTTTCCGTGCGATATTTGCTTACCGGTGATTTCGCGGACTTCCTAACCGAGCAAGCGAACATCTGATCCGCGAGGGTAGAATAGAAGAACACACACAAACACGAAGTTTCTGTTTGCGGAAGGGACAATCGAAAAGTTTAGCAAAGCCAAAGAAGGAGAATGAGAAGACGACGAAAAAAGCGTTCGCGTTCGCGTTCGGTTGGTCGAAGACGTCGGTAAAAGTAGCCCCTTTCTCTTTGCACAGTTTTCAAATATTTTTCTAAACTCGTAGTATTAACGACTTATAGTTCTTCCACGGTTACTCAGACAGCCAGAGTTCAGAAAATATGATTTACGACACCGAGGAGAGATACTAGGTTACAAAGTTACCGTTTCCGCACACTTTTTTCTCCTCTGTTTGCTGATGAATGGCTCACCAGCGTTTTCCTTCCTTCCCTTTTTCTCCCTTCTAAAGATCTTTAGAAGCCTGCTTCTAGAATGGGCAAACTTTTTATGGGAATAACGTTTAAGCTTAAACTGCTCACGATAGCTACCAATATCAGGGAACTCCTCATATCGCGACTAACTCACAGGAACAAACTGAGAAAATATGCTTTAGCATACCTACATCGAAAGAAAGAATTCTTTCACCACTTTAGTAACTCACGACGAATTATTCCCACCGCGAAGTTCAATTATTTCCTTTTCTTTAAAAATTCGCACAACCGAGAAGTGAGCAAGAATAAAATCGTACGAAAAGAAATTAGATTATGGCATACATTTGACATGACACGTGTGTTCGGGAGCTTCTGATATTGACAGGGATACGAGTCCTTAGAAATACGGCCTATCGATATCTCAGAGGTACATATGATATACGAATCACGTTTCTCCGATCAAAATTCGATAAAAAAAAATAAATTCGATACTCAATCTCCGCCTCAAAGGGGGGTCTTTAATCCTGAATTACATATTTTGGTGCCTTATCCTTCCTCCCTACCGTACTTCTTTATTCGAATCAAAATTTCGCCCAAGTCACGTGTCCGGATTACATCAAATTCAATCTTGAACGTTGGTACATTTTCCTGCCCTGAAAAAAAAAGAGAAAAAAAACCCGAATCTTTGCGGTCATAAGTAAAGGCTCACAGAAAATATAGACCCTTATTCATTTTGTCCCGAGTAAAAATGTGAAAAGTTAAAAATTTGCAAAAAAATCAGTTTACTGACTTAACTTTGCAATTTACTGTACCTACGTGAGAATAATGTTTTCTCAAGTTATTAACAATTTGTTAAATGATGAAGGGGTGTCGCAACAAATGAAATGAGGCAAATAATCGGTCAATCAATTTCTCGGCATGAATGTATAATTCGCAATATCAACATTCGACAGAATGAATATGCATCGCAGTTAATTATACGAGGATTTCGCGCGGGCTACGCATGACGATAACCGCAAATACCAGAGGAGGGTCAGAAATTCCCCGCGGTCAGGGAGAAATCAGAGTCCGACGTGATGCGAGTTCACAGAAGTCATCCGCACTAATTAGGACGATGGCAACCTGGCCTAATTGAGAAATAGCGCGTTGCCCGGCCGCGGATTTAACCTCCGACACGAACGGCTGCACCTGGTACAAACACTGCAGTACATTTTTCGAATCATTAGGGCTAAAGGGGCGGCAATTAAACTTCCCGATTTAAGGAAATGCAATATCAATATCTCCCCGAAAGCTCGCAATCGGTAGCACGAAAAAAATCAACTGAAATAACCAACGACGGACGAAATTATATCTATGCTACACGTGTATAAATTATTCAAGTATATGTTTTCGCGAAATACATTACTTTACTTGAGTAATTGAATTTCGGGATGAATCGTAACGTCGTATTTCAGATAATTCATCATTTTTGGTTTATAGTTTCTGCAAGGTATTGAACAGCTACAGCTTTCGGTTTGGGCTTGTGGAACGGGACCCATGGCGCCGAAACTGTGACAGTATCAATATTTAGTAGACCACGAATCAACTCTAATCTCGCGGTAACGGAGATAAATGAACGACTGTCGACATCGACGCCATTCGCGTATGATTTGTTGTTTCGAACGAAAAAATTACCAAGAAAACTCGTACTACCGCACGTTTTTGTTCCATTATATATTTGAAATTGGATTTCGAAGAGCAACGAGCTGCACCTAACTTTGGTCTGAATAATTTTTCGAGATTTAACGAGTTTTTATGTCTGTATCCTTTTTTTCCCCATTTTTTCTTTTCTTTTTTTCTTTCGTTTTTCTACCTGCCGGGGTGACGCGATTCTTCGTTTGGTCAAGTCACGTATTTACCAAAGCCTTCGGTCAACGATAGTGACAGAGAATCGTGAGACCGATGACGGCTGTCAATAACGTTTCAATTCTGCGTTAATTAAAGTGAAAGTTGTCTGACGTTGTATTGATTCGATCGAATTTTTTTTGCGGCGTTTAGTTCGTTAGAGATAAATCGTTTCATTTAAATTCCTTGTTTCGAAGTTTTTCGTTTGTTCCGTTATCGTTTTTTGGGTAATAAAAGCGCGGAGAGCTTCTATAAACTTTTATGAATAACTAAAAAGCGAAAGTTTAGGTATGTGTATACCCATGCCGGATGCTATGGGATTACATTTTATGAGAGCTTAGCACGTGATGCAAGTAATTTTATAGTGTTTCCTCACTCGAGAATTCATAGAATATGAATTTATTTACTTCCTTCTGCTCTTTGGGGAACAACCGATCCACCCCTTCGAGCTAAACCATCGTCTACACGAATTCCATTACTCTTAAGGCCACGGAATGGCTCTTGTTGAACCTTTTCTCTCAAATACCATCCATACGCGTTCTTCGTCTGATTGTATTTATCTCTCCTGGAAGAGTATCGATCAAAATTTCCGATCGATAGCTAACGAACGATAAAAAACGGTCTCAAACACAATACTCGTTAGTAAAGCTCGGCTTAAGCTTTAGAAGAGTTGATGTTTCGTTCAAGCCTTCATTTCATTTTTCGGTTATGTATATCGATACAGGTACCTATACGTAATGTGGACTCGTGTCTGTGTATTCCTCACACAGAATTTGAAACGTTGCCAGTATATGGGAAGATTTACACAAAAGGGCAAAAGGTTGCCTTTTATCCTAAAAGCTTTTTGTAATAATACGATGAATTATCGATGTGTTTTTAACGCTAACCTGTGAGCCAATATTTCGATGGATTAGTCTCTTCAGTTTTTTGGTTCTAATCATTCGGGATAAAAACAAAATGACAGAACAGCCGATACTTGGGATTAAAATTTACTGTATTTCATTGAAATTGGGGTGTGAAAACGCGAAGAAAAGATTTTATCTCGTCCATCGACGGTATAAATTCTGGGACGAAACGGAGTGCCGCTCTCTTCCTCGTCCCGAGAGAAGAAAATTGCCTCACAATCAGTCCTCCGTTACCTACTCCTCTGTCGTTTCCCTTTTAACTATTTATTCAACTTTCTTAGTCTCGCTCAGAGTCGGAGGAGTACTGAGACCGAAAGAGGTGTACCTTGTGTAAATAATTAGGTATGCTTTGATTAGAGATTCCATTTGGGAGCTGGGAGTCTTGACTCTTGAATTTTTGACTCCCACTACGTTTAAAAGGAATTAAAAATTGAAAATCCGTCAATCCCCTAGTCGTCCCGACTACACATATCTATTTCTCTTTCGTAGCTCGTTGATCGCCCTAACCGTATACCAATTATTATTTGAATAAAATAAAACGTCAAAAAATATACGACGTCAATTTATTTTCCGGAATATTTTCGCCCTCCGTTTCTTCCCGAAAGTGTAATTCTGAAACATTTTTATATTTCTGAAATGTTTTGGAAAATGGTGTCGCTGTCAGCTACAGGCAACCCCCGGGCAAGAAATTTCTTGTTTCTACATGGCAGCTTGGGCACGACGTAACGCAATCAGCAGTAGATCCATTTATTTGATTAGGTCCTCCGACTTTGCGATTGAATCAGTTGAGTGCAAAGTTTGTTCGAAGTATAGCCAATCCGTAAGTCCAAGTGGTCTCTCGGTGTTCGTTCTCTTCTTCCTCTTCTTCTTCCTCTTATTCTTATTCTTTCCAAAGTCCTTACCTCTGCTATTTTTAATTACTGAGAATTAAACCGATTCCTTTAATTAGATATCAGCGTTCCCTTACTTCGGACAACTAGTTAGCGCCAAGACTCCCATTTATCGTCGACTCATCCGTTCCTGAAAAAATATTATCCCAAATTGAAATACGATAAGAAAAAGGAAAAGGCGATAGATAAATGTCACCTGTTAAAAGTAAACGGTGTAACAAGCGTGGCGTTAAAATGTCAAGCGAAGTAGGTAAACTCGACGAAGTAGATAGATATAGGAGACAATACCTTAACCTGACTTTAATAGGAGCTTTGTAAATGATTGCCGAACCGTTTGTCTCTGTACTTGGCTATTCTGACCACGTAAATAAGTCGTAATTCTCAAGGAGATGAGACTAACCGTTTATCCGACTAGAAGACGTCGACGCCACGTTCAGCAGCCAGCAGCTACTTTTATTGGCCTGAAAGAAATAAAATCTAAGAAAATAGTTTCATCTCTGCTTTCAGTTTTTGTTTCATTCGACAGAGTGAAAAATTTCTTACCGGGTATAATAACAGGAGGATTTGGAAAAACTCAAAGTGTAGCGAAAGAAATTTAACTACCTTTTTATCACCCTTCTTTTTCCGGTTTCTCGTTTTTCTAATTTTAACACACGACGGCCTCCTTTTTTAGCTACATGTATGCACCGTCTGGTCTCATTGCCTCTCGACGTCTTCAACTTTGTTCGAGTTTAATTGAGCTTGAAAGTTTCCGACTTGTTGACTCGCTCTCGCCCTCTCGCCGGCTTCTCGTCTTATCTTAGTATCGGCCGCACGGATTCTTCGACTCGACGATTGAAACTTCTCGAAACTAGTACTCGCAGCCATAAAACTTATACCTATTCGACGCAATTATTTTTATTCTTATTTTTACCTCTTCCAAAAGTACTGTAATCGGGGTGGCTCTCGCCTTCAAACAAATCTAGCTGTTAACCTATCTTATAACTCCAGTAACGAGCCCAAACAAACAGATGCCATCAAGACACGAGGAAACCAATTGCAAAAGTGCTACTTCGACGAAACTGTTCCTAGAAGATCAGCAGACGGATAAAGTTGCTCCGTATGCGATAGAAAAGTACAGAGATAAAGTTTTCACGTCTCAAGGTAGACGAAGAAAAAATACATTACCATCGCGGACAGCAAGTTTATTAATTTACTCTAAATGTTTATATTTTTTTATTACGGGTAGCTATATGAATTGCGATAAACGAAATCCTCTTCATTGAAATAACGACGATTTGTTCGGATCGAAAATCGCTTAATGTTCTGAAAATATGAACGAAAGAAAAATGTTTCCGCAATGTGGAACAGTTGATGAGCAATTAGATTAGCGTTAACCCCGATTTTTTTTCTCCCTTTTTATTTTTATTTCGGGTGTATCTACCGAGTTCAAAACGTTTTAATTTCGGTACTCGTTCCTATACGGGCGATCGCTCCGATAGCAATAAAATATTCGCAGCTTAGCGGGAGCGAAAGAGAGAGGATCCGCGGAAATAAATGGATTGAATTCCGCGGTCGGTTGAACTCGGGTACGCGTATGGAATAAATTAATACGAAATCAATTATATAGATAAGACAAAGAATCGGCTCACGTTGCCGATAAAATGAAGAAGAACTTGCACGAATATTATAAAGACTGCGGATGACGGGAAAGATCATATTCCTTTTTGCTTTTCTTATCGAACGTGTCGTTTCCAGACCCGTGAATTAGCCGCTATCCCACCGTTGAACTATATACGAACTGTGATCAGTGGTAAAACAATTCCGACAATAAAACCGGTTAAACAAAGTTACTCAATCGATTTACCCCGGTTGCTTCTAATTAATGCAATTAACAATACCACTAACTACTCGACGTGCTCAGATTATCTCGAGGGGGCTTTCGCATCTCCACTTTCCTTCCCTCTTTCTCCCTGTCTCTTTATATTTAGAATTTAAATTTTCTCGCGTATATGTGATGCGAAAAAGTGACACTAACGTGTTTCAAAGGGGTAGAAGGTCGAGCGATATTTCTAAGGAATTTTACCCTCAAGATTTGCATAACATTATAAAAAAATAAAACGGGGAAACGGGTGAGGGAATCTTATTTTGTCGATCCCAGAATTAATATCTCAAAGTCACATCTGCGCAAACGTATCGCAAATCATGATTTTTATTTTTCAAAAACGCTTTAAAACCTCTTCGCATATTCAACGGGGGAACTTATTATTCTCGCAAAATCAAAAACTAACGTCTCTGAATTATTCAAGCCCACACTTCGCCTAGAGTATATTTTCCCATATTTCTTATTGTCAGCGGGGCGACAAAAATATCGAGTCGAGTTCTGAAGAATAGGAAAAATTCGAATCTGAAATTAATTAAATTCAATCAAACTAGTCATTTTATCAATTATTTTAACTAATTCTTTGATGCGATGGGTGCTTCGAAATAAAGAATTAATTAATTATTACCAATAATAATTAATATATTAATTACTTTCTATTGTCCCTGTCCTTTGATCATTTCACGATGTAGTATTACATCAATAGTTCGAATATTTTGGAAGATGCTCGAGCGGATGCTGAAAGAGATTTAATTGAATTCCAGCTGCTTCAAAGCATGCAAGTCGAGGAGACTCGGTACATCCAATTTAATTCATTAGCTGAATGGTGCTCAAAAGCGAATTGTATAAGGTTTCATGCCGGGAACTTCTCTCGAATTAATTGGTGCATCATAAAAAAAAAATATATATATATATATATAGATATCGATGAATGCAGGTGTCTGAGTTAAAATTTTTCATTTCAATTGAATCAAAATTTTTTATTCAAAAGCTTCGTTAAAGTCACCCTGTTTCATTAGGTGCAAATACATTCGATTAAAATATTAAATTTCAAAGCTTCGTTGGATTCATTCACCTGGCACTAATTTTCTACCTTGGCTTCTAATTTCTTTCTTTTTTTTCTCCATTCAAATATTTAATGAGTTAGATCGAATTACGGCTAAGAAAGAGCCTCAAAATCAGAGCAGTTCACTCACTTGCGAATAATGAACGAAATCATATATTTAGCTCGATATTTACATATTTCTACGTTACGAATTTAGTGGAGCGAAGAAAAAATGTTTCAAAATTGTGATAAGAAGGAAGTGAGAAAAAGAAAAAAAAAAAAAATGGAAATGTAGGGGAAAGCCGTGATCAGTGCCAGTATCCAGGCCCGGATATTGGTGGCAAAATCTGTTTTCATATCTTTGCATGTATACAAATAGCAATCATGGAAGAAAAAGCATGTTTACCTGGAGGCAGTATAAGGGAAGGAAAATGTCTAGGCAAGCCCCAGGGTTTAAGTACTAATCTCTAGCCTCGCTTGGGTACCTGATTACACAACCGCAACGATTAAAATTCTAAGCCTGGATAGAGCGGGGCTTGTCTAGCCTGCTAAAACTGGGAAACGCGAGTTCGGTGTTAGGCAGGGAGGAATTTCATTAGTTATACAGAACCCGATTCGTTATTAGATTATTTTTTAACGAGTTACGTCACTTTAGATCGCAACGACACGTTCTCCGAGATAAATCTCCAAGTTGCATACATGGTTTACTTAACAACTGAGTTTAATCACAGTTCTGAAATCCAATTTAATACAATTATTCACCAGAATTCATACCAGCCATAATTAGGTAGTTTTCTGAATTAGATAAACTATTCAGGAGATTCGAGATTTTATCTGCAGTTCGACATGGATAGACGTTCGATAAAAACAGTGAAATAAAAGTGTCAAATTCGCTGCAATTTGTTTGAATTCTACTGTATTTTCGGTTACAAATGGAACATCTATCTAGTCCTTGACCCGTGATGCGGAAAGCACGAATTTGATCACGTGGCCCTTTGTTAGCGAACAGCACTCGAATTTGTTGCACATCCCATTCGTTTAATTGAGTTCCGTTCAACGTGATTCATCGCAAATTAATTAAAATGCCATAAGCCTTTTGAGTTTTAACTAACGGAGGTATATGGAGAATTTGTGCAAATATTTCTCTTGCACGAGAGTCGAGAGTAATTCGGTTTCTGTTTTACAAAATGTGGATTAGTGCAAAAAAATTTATTCTTCGAGCTGCGAAAAGGAAGATAAAATATTTGCATATACGTATATACTATATATATACGTACACTTGACTAAATGAATAAATTTCAAGAAGATTGAAATCGGCTGCAGGTATTAAATAATTTTGCTGCGAAAGAATTCTTTGTCAGCTTTTTCAATATAACTGTAATAAGATTTCCGCTCCATGTCGGAGCAAGATTCAGTTTTACTATTGTCACGAAACTCTGAAGCACGAGAGTAGTGAATCACAAAGTAAGAGTAGAAATCTCACGTCGAAGTGATCAGAATTGATAAGCATCCCTCATTATCTGAAATTAATTGTCGTTGTCCTCAGTCAACCGGATACTCGGCTAACGCGAATAATAACCATACATCAAAGTACGTCTTCATTGGGTGATCAATCGTTACGATATCTAGAATTATTCGGAAGCGTATATACCTCGCAGCATAAAATTATCAACCAAATTCAATATCGTCTAATATATTTTTGTATCTTTATATTTCAGCTCCTAGGTCTTGGCATAATGGCGGTTGGGGTCTGGGCCTGGACCGAAAAAGACACCTTCAACAACTTGTCTCGTCTTACGAACGTGGCACTAGATCCGGCCTTCATCCTGATCCTAATCGGTAAGCAAAATGAAACGAACCAGAAAAAATCTTGAGTATAATCGTGTTTAATTGGGGAGAAATTGACCTCGGAGAATTCTTTCGATACTCCGATTGATCAATATCGGGGATATTGACAAATGCATTATACGCGTGTGCTCAAGGCGTCATCAATGCAATATTTAGCCGGAGCATTTATCGTCCGTGCAAATTACGAACGATGCGACTGTTTATTGGACCAGAAGCAACGCGTTGCTGGTAGTCGAATTGACTCAAGCGTATGTAGCTAACCGATTGTAGTCATCCGGCTAAATTCATATATGAACAGAAATTGGCACGATATTGTTAGTTACGGTCCCACGAATCAATTATATCAGTTTATCTAGTTAGCAGATTTATCTCGGTTAAATATTCGCCATAAATAGTTAACGGGTTCGGTTATTAATTTATAGACAAATTAACACTCGACTTTACTGTATACTACCCCTGGCTATTATTTTTGCTCGTTAAAATCGTTCATTTACATTTTCTATTTTCGATAATATTGGCTGGAAGATAACCAATCCACGGAATAGGAGAGAAATCAGAGAAAAACAGCCCGTTGGACGAGCTGTCCAAATGTTGGTGATTGCGAATTTCGAAAAAGTCTCACATCGGTTACATCATCACGTTTACCTTGTGCTTCTGCATAAATTTATGGTAATCGGGCGGGTTAGCGTAATTGGAAATTCGTGTGGCTGAAACACTCCTGAGATTTAACGTCGGAAGGAAACCGCCGTTGTCGGAACTACCTACTAACATTCGTAATTTGATTTAAAGACGTTTTTCCCTGTCTAATAAAATGATAGTATCAAAAAGAATCGGAGAGAAAAGATTTGGCGGATTTTTCGCCTTGTACAGCTTTTTACAATTTCTCTAACAAACCGTTCCGACGATTATGGGAACAAGGATTGAAAGCCGGAGGCGCTTTCACTCCCACAATAATAATCGGGTCTAGTGGCTATGATACGGGTTTGTGAGGAAATAACTTAAGCATTAATGTCCGGTACTTTGGAAGATTACGAGATATCAAAACGAGAAACTGTTCCGACTGTTACCCTCACTGAAAGACATTGAACTCTAATTGATATTGTGTTTCACCTTCCACACCAGCCACGTCTGATCAATAACCCCGATTATTTGAACTCGAGATTTCATTTAATGATCAATTAGTTCGACGATAATTTTTGTATTTTTTATAGATAGGATATATCGTAGTTAGACGAACCTTCGATTGAAATATAACAAAGCTATGCAAACTGCAGCTAATTCCGAAGTCAATGAGAATTTCATACCGATAGTTGAGCACATTTTCATTTCGACGAAGTGGGATGAAAATGAAAAGTATGTTTCCGCAACTTGAAATTTTTATTTATTTTTATTTCTCTGTCAAAGCGAACAGAATCAAGCTCCGTTCAGACTGACAATGAGGTCTGATCACTAGAGAAGCTTACGAATACCAGACGATAAATTTCACCTGCGAATCTAATGAGCCGGGGTTCGCGTGTTCCTTGCATCTAAATCACCCGTTTCCAAGATCGAGGAAACTCTAGAGGCCAGAGTCTCCTGGGAGTCGCTGAAAGTCCCCCAAAGCGTATAACACACAGTCACTTCTCTAGTATTCTTACATCTATAGGTATATCTATAGGTAGTTCAGAGAAAAAGCCTCGTGCGGAGTTCGGAGTTACTCACAATAATCAACCAGTTGCTGCAGCTCGTTGTAATTTGGTGCTGCTTTTTAACCTCACGGCAAAAAGCGCGAGACCATAAAGTCCGACATTGCGGACAGAGATATTTTACCTCTGCTGCAAGGGTTCCTGAGAAATATCACGTTTGTTCCGATCCAATTGTAACATTTAATTCGTTTTTATTGTTATTTTTTTTTCGTAATTTTCTCTCCATACGAGACTTCGTCGAGGAAGAATCGCGGGCATTTTTCAACCCCCTGTGAATAAAAAAAATCATAGTACATGAAAATGAAATTCATTTTTCGAAAAACTCTCTGGTTTTCGAGACGCTGACACGGAACGCTAGAACAAACTATTTTCAGGCATAAATCACCCATGGGAGTGACTCGTGTAAACATGGGAAGTGAATTTTTCTATACGCCTTTGAACTCTGCACCGTCTTTGACTTTCCGACTCGACAAAGAGCTACGCGAGGCTCACCGTTCTCGGTGCATCCTATAGTTGACTCCCTTCAGTCGTCAGTCACAGTTACTCTCGTTCAAAAGAGAGGCACGGAGGTATATATTGTAATGAAACACCAAGGGATCTAAACGGCGGGGTTCCATAAGAACCTGAAACCCCGCATGGTATGGTTCGCCGATAAAATCCTTTGGTCCATAGAATTCCGTGAAAGAGTGAATAATGTTAAAACGCAATAACGAAGATCCGAAGTTTCTTATTTAACTTTATTTTATCAACGTTCTACTTTGCGAGCTGGAATATCAGTCAGCGTGATGTCTACGCCGCGGTAGTGGTCGTGATGCAAGAGGGCTTAGAAAACCAGAAAGTAGTGACCTAAATCTTGAATCAAGAATGTGTGCCGTGTTATATACGTGCGGGTAGCAACGCCTAATGCATTCATACATGTACTTACATGCGCGATTCACACTCTACCAAAGCAAGACACGTTCCAGCACCTAGCCAAAACCAAGTCTCCCTTACATCGAGCCTGACTACTTGATTTAAGTACCCGCGAACGTGCCAACGCGGCAAATCTACATTTTCCCGTCTAGCTTCGTATCTCGCACAGATAGGTGCTTCTGCTGGTTATCCCTGAAAACATGTCGGTGTAGATTTTTCGTTTTTCTTCACTGTAAGCAATTGGAGAATCGTGAATTGGAACGATGCAAAATTACAGTCGGTTAAAAAACGAGGGAAACAAAAAGAAAAAAAAAGAAAAAAATACCCTCAAGAATACGTCAGAACTAAATTCACCCGGTGTAGTGTAATTTAATGCTCAGGATCTCCGACCTTAGGGGTGTATTCTAATTTCAAGATTTGCTTAGCAGCTGTTGCTACCCAAGGGCTACGCCATAATCATTCTCTGTAATCTCTGTCGTGGACAGGCCAGGTCAGCAGTGCATTAGCTGCTCTTAGCATTAATTAGATTCTGTTAATCGTTGGATTATAAACCGTGACTCGCTGGTACAGGCTAGTCGGCATAAAGGGGGTTTTATACTATTCTCTGTGATAAATTAATCAGAGTTGTTGAATAAACACGGTTTATACGATTATATTGCATTTTATTACATCTTTCATTTATCAAAGCGATAAAGAACCTAATTTGATGTATTATTTATCCATGAACTCGTTTATTATGACACGCAAATCCGAAATTTGAAGGAACGTTTCAATAGCTACGTACTCGCCGTGCAAACTTCTTCTTCCCATTCTACAACTCTGGTTTCTCCTTCGTTTCTCAATCGAAAAAATGAATAGAATTAATGAATCAAAACTGGGATCCTTTAATCCTTAGTCTAATCTTCCAGCGACGAACCGGCTTCTCTCTGTAATCTCGATACATCGCAAATCACAGACCCAAGTTAACATCTGCCTAAGCCTGTAGTGTGCAGAGCTGCCCGTATCTAGGTACATACATACATATACATATCTACACCCTAACGTAACGTTCTGACACACCGAATTGATTATGGCTCGGAACAGCGTGAGGAATAGAGATTAGTCCGGGCGCGTAGATACAGAATGTCCAGTTTGGGATTTATCGTTGACTAAACCGGTGAGGCTGTATTGTCTTCTTTAGTTTTTATTTATTTTTTTATAAATTTACTACACCGAGATGAAAGACACGGGGCAAAAAGTGTCACCGATATTGATGTACAGTTCGAATAATGCCAGAAAATTTTTTTTATATCTCGACCAAGAGGAGAAGAGGGAGATGAAAAAAAAAAACAAAAAAAAAACGATATTTTGTGCGATACGAACCGTAAAATAGGGTTGAAAGCCATACGCAACGTTGCAGATTGTAAAGAATACCGTTTTTTCTTTTTTTTTTCTTTTTTTTCTTTCTCGCTCTTTTTCGTTCAAGGTGAGAAATTTCTGTCTAGCAATTTTTTACTCCGTGTGATTCATTCCGTTTTGATTATCAAATTGAAAGATTTAGAGCCTGATAACTTTTTAATAGAAAATATGGCCCGAATATACATTTCAACGAATTTTCTCGTTAATCGAGAATTTATTAACCCTCTATACGAAAGGGACAGATGAAAAATTGATATTGCGAACTCTCGATTACCTGTGCTCTGATATTCAATATATATCCCCTTTCAATGCTGCACAGTCATACCGATATCCCTTCGGTTTAATGAAACGATGAGTTGCGTTAGGTCGGATGTATTACTCTTTGTTTCTGCTATTAGTCAGTGCATACTTACCCACACCTACATACGTATGTATTTAGGAGTGTAGTATTCTCTTGGGATTTCTGTTATACGATAACGAGATGGAATTTACTTGAGAATATCAAACCCCTGTATACATTTATCGTTAAAGTAAACCGTGTGGTCTTGTAGGGGTGCAGCAGTTCCCGTACATCTCACACCAAGCTAGTTGCGTTTTATTAAAGTTACTGAAGTTTTGGAAACGAGGTTAATTCGTTAGAAAACAAAACCAGAAACAAGGAACTAGATGGAAAAAAAAGAGAAAAAAACTAAAATTTTTGCTCAACTTTTCGGAGTAAAATTGCACTTCGGACACGGTTACCTATTTCAACCGGAAATTTTTTTTATCTAAGATATTATGAACGCAATTTTTATTTTTTGACTGCTACACTCAAGCTCAGCTCACGCTCATGACTAAGAATCATCTCCCTAAACCATAAATTTTTTATCGCATCCAAGATAGATCCGTGCCCATCTCTTTTCTGGTGTTACGGTAGCCAAGAATTTCACCACCCGACATAGTTTATCACCGTGACTTGTGAGCCAGAAATATTTTCGTCACAAAAGGGTTTCGGCGTTATACGATCATATGAGACCGCGACTCCGACGCCCCGAGGTAAAATTGCAAATCGATTTTACTTTCACATACCTTATTTTTGCGACGGTGTTTAGGAATAAAATTTCTATCTATTACGTTGTACGTTTTAATATACTTCACAAAACTGCATCATTTTGTAAAAGAAACGAAAAGTTTCATCAAATCAAAATCAGTTCCGGAATTATTTATTTATATTCTATTTCAGTAGACGTAACATATATCCTCTGTAGTAACTATATGTAATGTTAGGTAAGACCCAACGTAACCCGAGAGGTAATAAGCCGAGGTTAGATGGATAACGTGAGAAGCAATGCTCCGATAGCGTTTCCGTTGGAATAGATGTAGTGGGTGGGTATCTAGCTCGACGAGCTCAGTTGCGTTCTGACACCAAGCCTAGACTTTGGTTAATTGGTAATTAGTATAATGGTGTACCTCAACTGACTTTCAGAGATAAAGCGCCCGACTAATTTAGAATCACTCAAATTGTGAAAATATTCCAAATCGTTTCGTGTCAATCCGCTGCTCATATTTCACATAGTATTATTTCGATCAATTCGATGAAGATGGATCGACGCAGTTTCGAAAGTTGAACCGCAAGATTTCTTGAAACATATAGCCGATGAAAAAATTTCTTTTAGCTTCTTCGAGCTACTAAAACGGTATTTCTTGAATTTTACTAGTTTTTAAATCCATATAGTCGTTTTTTCGTTGCCCAAAAACCCCCATGACCTATTGTAAAGAGTGTTTAATCCTAAAGAACGATTGTTATCTCCAAGGGGGCGACGAAACCCAGAAATCGGGTAGGCTGGTTGTATACTTCAGAGTTAGGAAACTGAAATAGGTAACAGCTGTGAAAGTTATTCGCTCGTGAAACTCGTTTTTTTTTTAAAACTAAAGTACAGAATTTTCTTTGTTTATTACACGTCTCGTAAACAATAGATATACTATCTTTACTGCCTACTGAGGGGTTGAATCCTGATTTTCATTCTCATGTTGCCACGAAACATAATTTTATTCCTAATTTATACCCCGCCGGTTCGTAAACAACGAGACGTGCCTAATCAGAATCCTTGTTTTACAGGCACAGTGACGTTCATCATTGGATTTACAGGATGCGTAGGCGCACTTAGAGAAAACACATGTCTTCTGGCAGCGGTGAGTATAATATAGGATGATATGTATATCTCTAGCCCCGGATCATTCCGTTTATTCTATCCGTTTTGAAATACGTTTTCAGGCTTCTTTGATTCGATTCCTGTTTTCTGTTCTATTTTTTTTTTCCTTTTTAATTGATTTTGAAATTTTTAACGATCGAAATAGAAATACCGATCTAAAATGGCCGCCGTTAAATCCCGGAGGTATATCTAATCGGAAATCACTACCTCAAATGTAATTTTCATCGCCCACGAAGCTATACCGACGATAATTGCTCGATTAATAATGTGTCTCCGGTCTGAACCGCACGTAGGTACCTACTATGCGCTATATCCGGGCCAGATTATTTATATGCAATATATAGCAACCGGAAGTGCGCGTTTATTCGGGCTCAGAAATACGCTCAATATATCCATACTAGCGCGTACACCAAACGAAAGTGTTTCCCACGTATAAAGAAGAAATAGAAAAAAAAAGCAAACCTGAAAAGACTTAATAATATATAATCTCGGTTTAATCTGCTACCGAATATTTTTCTCTCGTTATCACGCTAGCGAATTAACTCGGGTCGGTGAAAAAGGAATTTTTTTTTTTTTTTTCTGCGTTTTTATAGCTGCAATTTCTCTTGAGATTGATAAGAAACGTTTTACTTAATTGTTATTTTATTACTGTTAATAATATCCGCTTTTTATTGCTGGCTTTGCGAAGTCGTACTAAAAATGGGGGGAAAGAGTGATAAGAATTAGACTGCGACCTAGAAAATCAAAAAAACGGGAACGTAATTTAAACTCGCATAAATATGTAAATATGTAGCCGCGAAACGACCCCCACGCGAGATTTTAAAGATTCTCTGGTCTTTGAAACTAAGGCTTTTTCGGTTTTATTCCCACTAAGAGATTGCGAGGACTTTAATAAACCGACGTCATGCGTCTGGATAGACTGAACTCAGCCCTGGTTTCAATCAAGTTTACTACCCAACAAGCCGGTGGTGTGCGGTTTACCACCGCGATGACATTGTCTACTACACTGTATACAGGCTTAACAAACGATAGTAAAAAAGATTTAATATGTATTTAAATTCCCTTCGTCCTGCATATTTCTTAAAGGATTTTTAGTCTCTTTTTTATTTCATTTTTCTCGCTTCTCTTCTCTTTTTCTTTTTCAGTTTCGGATTCACCCACCGAATTAAGCCCACATGAATCGATTAGATTAAAGTAGGTTTGGTTAGGCAGGGTTAACAACGATGTTATAGTTCCCAGGTGCTGCTAATCTCTAATAAAATTCAACATCCACCCCAGACTCACGTCTTGTAGATAAATCAAACCCGATACTTAACACATGGCCATTACATGATCCAAGATTTTACGAGCATACCTTTAACAAGTCTAGAAATCGCTTTGGAATTTTGTTTAAAAAATTTCTCTGGAAGAATTCTTTTCAGTTGAAAATCTTTCACTTATTATAATACTGCGAAGTGAAACGAAGTTAATTATTCATCGAGTGATCTTTATTTCCAGTACGCAATATTTTTGGCGCTACTATTGCTGTCAGAAATGACAGCTGGCGTGCTCGGATTCATCTTTAAAGATTGGGTGAGTCTAATTTGTCTCCTTGATATTTTTCGCGGTAGGTTCTTTTTCTCCGGATGATTATCTGTCGCTCAGATGTCCGATGGCACGTATATATACGACGACAGCTAGTCGTAGGTATAAATATCTGGGAAAAATGTGTTATTAAAAATATTTATCTTGAACGAAAATTAATTCGAACTCAAAATCTCAGTCCGGGTTTACAGTAATTCAGAATAATTCATTATCGTTTCGTTTTCTCATCTCTCGAATCCTTCTGCCGCGTTTCATAGACATTCGGAATTTGACGAAGAAGAAGAAAACACGTTTTGTCATTAAAATAGAAACCCTGCCATCCCCGAATATCAGGCTTTTGCAATTTACATACGAGAGACCGATAAAATGAGGTAGAAAATAAATTTTACTTCCGAAATGGCGGCCCTAAAGTCGATAGAATAACCGTTGTACGTGCAGTCGCGAAAGGGTGTCGATTAAATTCTGTTACATTTTGTCCCAAGCCCTGCGGTCGGCGTGGTACGGACGTAACGGCTCAAGACAAAGTTTGTTAATTGCTTCCCAAGTCATTCTCCGGATTTGTCATTTTCAGCAATCGGACACCGATCCATTTTAATCCTCACACTTCGTCTTTTCTTCCTTTGGCTAACGTGTAGGCGATTATACCAACCGCAACTTCGCTGATAATTGAAATTTCTGCTAATTACTTCTTCGTTACACGTATTTCATATAGATAAAGTCACAAGCCACGGGAGGCTTTCAAGCGTTCATAATCCACTATAGAGAAGATCCTGATCAGCAAAATCTCATCGATTGGATTCAGGAGGACTGGGTAAGTTTCAATACGTATTTAAAAAACCCATTTTCCGGACATTGCGTTCAATTTTTATTGAAGAAACAAAAAATATACACTTTTTTCAAAACTTTAATAACCATTTACAGTCTGTTAAAATTTTCAATGATTCACGTGTAAATTAATCAATGAAATTGCTCAAATTTTATACAAAAAAAAAGTCTATTCGAAAACCTAAAAGAAATTATAAGGAAGTAGACAAGCGAAAATTGCGAAGCCAAAAGGCCAGCGAGCAAAGTAGTGTTTGCAGAGTAAATGACCCAAAAAGTGGTTACGGTTCGGGCTCACGCTACCGTGAAATATTGAGGTTTAATGAAAGTTTGGAGACTTTACTTCAGGCGAGATTCACCCATGGCAGCATCCAAATTCTCCTCTATTTCTGTCTCGCGGGTCAATCTTGGCATCTTTCCGTTCAATATTAAAACCTGGTTATACCTTGTCTCCAAAATTATCTACGAAGGTTTCATGATCGTTGAAAATTCCAAATAAAACATAAAGAAATTCGAGTTTCATCCTTTTGAAGCGATCGATCAATATGACGAGGGCTCGCAATTCGTATCGCTACTTTATACAGAATTTAGTCCTTCTTTGGTACTTCCATACCTCGGTACACACTTTGAAGTAAATTGATCGCTGAGTATGCCGCTTTCCAGTTGCAGTGTTGTGGAATTGAGGGCCCTAAGGACTGGGACCGAAACAACTACTTCAACTGCTCCTCGAGTGAGATTGGGTCAAGAGAAGCGTGCGGTGTGCCTTTTAGCTGCTGCAAGCGAAAACCAAACGTAAGATTTCAATCCCTTCGAAATTTTTTCCTCCGATATTGCAGTCCACACTCAAGTAGCATAAATAAGTCAATAGGTATATTCGGGGTAGAACTTTTCCGCCGGATAATATGCAATATTTATTTTTGCAACTGTAAGCACTTTAAACAGGGCAACTCTGAACATGAATCGATTCTTCCATATAGGTATACATACCTACCCCTAACTCGACTGAATATATATTTTGATATTTTTATTTCACGAACGTGTGCGGTCAATCTGAAAAATAAAACGATTCAAGAGGATAAACAGAGTTTAGTTATTGCTTCGTCAAAGAAAGCGTTTATTTTTTCCTCCTCGATTCTCACGCATACTTATTTTATACAATGTTTTCTTTTTTTCTACAGGAGATTATAAAAAATAAACAATGCGGCTACGACGTGCGGAAACCTGGCTATGTGAGTATGATTGAAATGAAAAGAAATTCATACAGTATATATATTCTTGTTATTATTGATAATAACTTTGCCCCAAAGCTGATTACGTCCCTGTATGTATATAAGCGAGAATGAAGCTGGAGGAAAGTATAAACAAACAAAAAAATAAGTGCTTTACGTATTTATTTACTCATTTATATTCGTAATTGCGAATCAACAAATAAAGATCGAATGTTCTTATTTGATTAAAAAATTTGCTCATATATTTTTAACTTCATATTTCCGGTGACTGCACAAGGTATGAGATATGCCAGAGGATAAGAGGTTTCATTCCAAGCGTTTTTTCAACCCTTGAAGAAACTATAACTATAATGTATATTACATTATATACCTTGAACTTTAAAAAAAGCTCACAGGCTCGGGGCTAGCTCCGAGATATATACGAGATAATAAGAAGTCCACGCGATGTTTTTTACCTCGCGTTTCTTCGCTAGGTATATAGGTACGTGGGTAATTATAAGCCACAAAAGAGGAGGAATAGCAAACCAGGTCAGGATGCTACGGAACCTAATTAGACAGAAAATGAGGAGGAGGACGAGAAATTATTGTCTCTCGGGTGAAGAATCTTTTCGTTATCATTGCATTATACTAGAGGAATTCGTGAAAACTACTCATTTCAAATAGTAATTAAATTTCATAGGCAACTCGGTAATTATTCTTGAAAATAATAGGCTCATACCATTACTCCCCTTCTTTGACGGTTTTTTTTTCCTTTTTTTTTCCTACTTATTTCTAGTATTTCGGTAAGTTAAATTTAATCTGGTAAACATTTCGACGCAATTTTTGACTCGTTACATTTTCATTTCTCGTTTGAATAAACATCAACTTGGAATTTCGCTTAACATTTGTTTACGGGGAAAAAAAAGTATTACGGGCTTGATGAAGTTGTGTAGTCGTTGTTAATGTACACGAAGCTTGCATAAGCTTTTTGCGCGTATCTGTTTCGGAACTGTTCATAACTGTAAAGTAAATTGAAGCGTAAACCCGAGATATATAATTAACAACTACTCCTCTACCCGGTTTTGCCTTCTACCTACCGGAAACCAGCGATAACCCTCTTGCGTTTTAACGGACATTGGCGAAACTTACGTAGTTCAGAAACAGCATTAAATACTACCTACTGCATTTGCCTCTAACGATCATTCCGATTGCAAAGATTTATGCGTTACCGCGATTATCTTTACGGTTTATCTTTAATTTTCATTACTCTTCGTTATTCATCGATCTCGCAGAGCTATGGGGCAAAGTTTGCTAAACTCGATGACAAACATGTTTTAGTTACAGTGAATAATGCACTGAAGTTTCGAAAGAATCCTACGATCTTATCGCACAGTAATTTTGAAATTATAGCTATTTTCAAAATTGATTAAACATATATGGCAAGTTTTCGAAGCGTAGTAGAACAAAAAAAGAAAACAGAATAAGGAGCGTAGATATTCCAGCACTTGATAATAAATGAGTTGAATTCGTGAGAGAAGTTGTTCGCTAATAATTTTACGTAATTGTATGAACAGTCCGATAATATGCAATTAGTTATAAAATCCGCATCGTTAATCATTTTGAAATAATCTGGCATCAACTCCCATAAATATATATTTATTAAGTTTATTTATTTTTCAACATTTTCAACATTTTCCCTCTTCTCCGCTATTCCGCATTATTTTCTACGCCATATTTTATATACCTTACACCTACCCCAGGCGTGCAACGCTTTCAAGTCTCTTACTAACCAACGTTTGTTACTTATCTCCTGGGTGCAGCCAGGGGAAAGAAGTATCTTTGAAAGAGGCTGCCTAAGGGCGGGCGAAGAGTGGGTCGAGTTGAACCTCGTCCCTGTGGCTGGTGCCGCTGTTGGGGTTATGGTCCTCCAGGTATCCGCCAATCACCCATACAAAAACCTTCACCTCATACTTTGAGTTTTTTTTTTTTTTCTTTCTTTCTTCGTTGCAATTTATTCAGAATTCACGATAATTTGAAGAAACAAAAAGTGAATAGACCATAGATATATCTGACCCTTATACGTTTTCCAAAAAGAAATATTTACGCGGCATTCTAAAACCGCTGTAAAAATCGGTGAAATTTTTCATTTAGTTTTATCTTCCTATTTCTGATAAACTCTTTCCTTCAATTCTTTATTCCTTAACTCAGAGAATCGATATTTCACTGCAAAAAGTGTTAAACTTATGATTTTACATCGATACCCCTTAATTTCAACTGTTCTTGATTGTATCAGATTCTGTCTATATAGCTTTGATATTATAATGTGTATTTCGGAAGTGCATGTTATATTATTAGCATGAATTGTTCTCGTACAGTAGTTTGTCTAATTTCATTCATAGAGGGATATCATTTCCGATCAATTGTAAACCTGCTTGCGAATTGGGATGCGTTAGCGCCTATAGGTAAGTGAAAATTTATACGAACCGAAAAACTGCGCAATAACTTGATAAAATTTTCTTCTAACAAGTAAGTAATTACGAGGAATGAAATTTTTCCTATAATTTCAATTCAGAAGATAGAGGGAGATGATAAAACACGCACAAAATTCGAGCGAATTGAAAAAGGGCGAGCGAAAAGGAAGAGATAGAATCCTAATACCCTCCCCAAAAGAATATATAACGCAAGCCACACGTTGCAGTTAATTTAAAGCTGGTTGGTTTATTCAGTAAATTATTGCCCGCATTTACAACTATCTATTTAACGAAGCCTGCGATTAATTAACCATCCGGTACGATGTGTATTCCACGTCGGAGGCTAACAAGGGTTAAAGTTTAGATAGAGCGTCTGGGTCATGAAGGTAGTTAAGTTTTTTTGTTTTTTTTTTTTCAACTTCACGTTTATGATTCTTTAAAACGCAAGGTTACAATCTCGGCCCTTAGATCATCATCGCAATCAGTGCAATGAAATACGATCTTGAGGTAGGGCGAAATAACGTGACCATTGTATAGCACTTCGAGATTACACTCGCTCTTTTTTTCTCTCATATCCTGTAGAATTAATTTGACAGTGACGTAAGGTGAGAGATTTAAAATCACTCTTTTTCATCGTCTGCAGTAAATTAATCAGTTACTCTGTTCCTTTCTATTCTTTAGCGTTGAATGAAAAAAAGACATCGAATTTTATCACCTATTTTATCGTCGCTATGAACTTTGGGCTAGATATTATGCGGACGGAAGTATAAATTAAATATATAATAAAAATTCTGAGCTAGGAATATGGCGACAAAGTTTTGGTTCCGGGACGTTAGCTCAACTCCTTTGCAGGATAGGGATTCGTATAAAGTTTACAAATAACAGTAGGTACTTTGAAAGTATACTTAAGTACTTGAACGACGGGGAACTACGTACGTATGTACCCGAATATCTTCTGCGAGAATATCTTTCGCAAAGTAGTAGCGAGTACAGTGATATCTTGGGAGATACGTGCACGGAAATAATATAGTAATAGAATTTTTCTCGTTTGAATCAAAAATTCCGTCTCTTCCTCTGCTTTTTTTCTTCAAAATACAACGTAGTGATAAAATTATTCTAATTCCGGTGCGCCGCGATACCTATTGCAATTTGCTTGCCAAGCAGAACAATTGTTATGATTATAATCTTTAATGTCATAGCGTAACGAAGTCCCTGTAGAGTTGCCGAAGCAGATTCTAAAACTACGGTAATTATAATTAAATTTTATGAAACTTTCCTGTTAGCACTACAACCCATAGGGTGTTAAATTTTATTCCCCCTCGCTGGGCTGCAGCAGAGTTCAAAAAAAAAAGAAGAAAATAAGGATAATAAAAAAGGCTCGCGTAATTACTTAGAAGTATAATGGCAACTGGCAGACAATCGGATGACTTTTTTCAACATTTGTATCTAGCTCAAGTCCTCGTTATAGTACTAGACGAGAAGCAGATATCTGAGAAGGATTTTCTAAGAGTTATTCAAGGCGGCGTACCTAGGTACGTAACGTTGAATCGTAGTCAGCAATGCGAGACATAGGCACTGGAAACTTTCCTTCATTATTTTTTCATTATACATACGACTGCCGTTTTACGTATCGTTGTAATATCGAGACTCACAAGTTGAAGACTCGCTGAAAAACTTCAGAAAAACAACATAGTATAATATTAATCAATTGCTCGTCAAAGAGATCGGCTGGAAGCAAATACTCGCAATTTCACGGAATGTATATTTATTTGTCTGGAATACGAGATATTCTATTTAGCGACGATATTATACCCATCGCAATTCGTCTGGATCGAGTCTAGACGGTCTATTACGGCCGATAGATTTTTCTACTCTGTATAAGAACGAGCTTCGAATCTTCATTATCGTTATGGGAATTGTTGAGTTTACATGATTCTATCATATTATGCGAAACGTCAATTTTACATACGATTTCTTCCAGTCTAACCCGTGAGGAAGTTTAGAAAACGTGTTTGGACTAACGACTAAAAAATCGGCTAAACACTCGGTAAGAATTAGGCAATGATTTTTTTTCAGAATTTTGACGTTGGGAAGGTGATCAATGACAAGGGATGCGTTCAAGCAGGAGAGGAGTGGATGGAAAGGAATCTCCTTATAATTGCAAGCAGTGCTGTTTGCACAGCTTTTGCCCAGGTATGCATGAGGACATAATATATTATTTGATTTATGTATCTTTGTGAAAATTTAACTTCCGATGGTTGCAAGTACGGGGATTTCGATCGACGATATAGTCAAACGAGGTAAGAGCTCGATCACCGCATCGTAGTTTGCACCCGCATTTTTTCTTGCAATATTTTCATACATATATATTAGGGTGATTCATTTTGGGTCGAAATTTTCCCATGTTATTCAAACAGGAAAACTTATAATTGAGTAATGGACCTTTGAAAATTAAAATCAAGAGCTTGCTCGTCGCGAGTATTTTTTTCAGCCGAATTCCAAAGATCTTTCAGCCGGGAGCCCCCTAAAAAAAATGTCAATCCAAAATAAATCACCCTAATATACAATATATATTCATGTATAGTTAAATCTGTTTCTTATTCGCCGAAGCACGTCGTCCCTTGTATTAATGTATACCGTTACATAGCTTCTAACTCTTTTTCTTTAACTGTTTTTTTTACAGATACTCGGCATTTGCTTCGCGCAAAATCTACGAGCGGATATATTTGCCCAGAAGGCCAAGTGGCATTGACAATCAAGGGCCCCCACGGCAGTCTAGCAGCTCGCCAGACAGCATGCTAGTTGCTCACGTTGATAAAGATTTGAAAGAACGAAGAAAAAGAATAACTATGAAATCACGGATTGACTGATGATCATCTGTACTACGATCTTCAACTAGACTCAACTACGTTACAAGAAAAAAATTCTAGTAGGCATTAAGAGGATCAGGCAATAAAATTTACAACGTCGACGCCAAAGTTTCTTCTATCTTTTTATTTCATCGTAAATAAGCTCCAAGTCGCCTTTATCGTTTTCTTAATTTTTTTACGTAAACCTATATAAATTCGACTTTTGACTCGATTTTGATCGCAGATTTGGTAAGAAAGTATTCAGCACGTCGTGCAGTCTGCTTAAGGACGAAAAATAAACAATCTGTTTTTTTGGTACATAGAACTTCTAAGTCTCCTCCTTCATTATATTCAAGTTCTTATTCCTTGTCAGAACTAGGAGTTTGAACTTTTTGTTATAAATTGTTTTATTGCAACTACGTTGAATGATAATCATTCCAAGTTTGAATTATTGTTCGGGAATGTATCAATAAATAATCGATCCATCGTTAATTGTCTGTAATTGCTGAATGTCATAATATACCAGTTGATGTCTGTGTTAGTGTGATCTGGACTAGGGGTTTGAATAGTTATTAAAAAATCAACGTGTGTCGTGGGGGCGCGGAAAGGAATTGGCCACCTTTACCGCAATATTGGCTCGATCCGTCCGAGCATATTTGAGGCCATCTCGCATCATTTCGTGTAAATTTCCGTACCTTTGAATGAGGGATTTGTCGAAGGTGTGAAGTGTCTCTTAACAGTTATTAAAGAATAATCTGTAATCCGTTTTTTAAAAACTGTAAGATAAATTTGACTTAAGTATTCGACAGAGGGAAATTGAAATGAAGGCAAAAGTGATATTTTATATTATTATATTTTTAAGTGGACTGCTGCTTGAACTTTTTTACTTATAGGAAGTTAAAATATAATATACTCAAGCCGTTACATTCCTAAAATGTATTATTAAAGTGTTTTTAAACTCGTTCGTTCTTGCCGAAAACTTAGAAGAATTAAAAAATACAAGGGAAACAAGATTCGCATCGATTCACTGCTTCACTATTTTTAATTCCATAGTTCTTCGAGGGGCTTCTTTTTCTCTGTATTTCTCAATTCTTGTCAATTTTAGAAAAACTCTAACGCTGATTTAACTCTGACATTAAATAAAAACAGGCTTACGGGAATATCCAGTGTCGAGAAAATCGATTTTCTGTTGATTTTCGCAATTTCTTATAAATAATCTGTACGTCTTTTTATTCAAACTGAGAGGTACAATTTTTTCGCAAATCAACGCTGGATACACTCTGTAAGAATTCGGTGTTATGTTCATTTATAAAGTTAATTTAAAGTGGTATAAAAACTGACGCTAACTATACTGATGTTGATAACAGCTGGAATGAGAAATATCTTCTGTTAAATACAAAAGGAATTCTATTGTAACCGTTACCTACTTTTATTGGACTTTAAATATATTTTAGCTATTATCATACATCATTTATAAAAAAAAAAAAAAAAATTATATTTTTAACTCGACTAAACTATACAAGAGAGAGCTGGTAGAAGCTGGATGATGGATCTGCGTTCATAGATATCACTATTGTTCAATGAACCTGAATATTGTTCAATGACTATGAATACTAAACATACCTACATACACAGGTGTATATATACACATATAGGTATACTAATTGTCGATTTTTTAAGACGCCTAGTCTTGGAATAGGATTTATTTTACCTGAAACTGTTAAATTGAAGGTCTAATAAAATCGTGTGTACCTAATTATCTAACATTACATCGTTATAGATATACATTTAATAAAAAATGATTTTTGGTGCGTAGATATACACGTATATGTTTATATGTTTCTTTAAATCTAGCCTCTCTCTTGTTGGACTTATTATAAGAACTTGTCAATCTATTCTATTTACATTCAATTAACGCCATTCCCTTTACCTCTTGTAACATGTCGTACGTGCGTTATAATTTAAGTTGTCTACCTGATCCAATATCCTTAAACCAAAGTATATCATTATTATGATTATTATTATTATTATTATTATTATTACTATTATTATTATTATTATCATGATTCCTGTTAGAATGATGAAACTATATAGAGACTTGGTAAAGGACATAAGGATCGTGTGACAAAAAATGAGTTCACTTCAGAATAATTAATATTAATAATAAATGTGATGCATTAAGTTATTTACTTGAATAGTTTAACACAATTAATTACTTAATGTCGTTTAATGTTCAAAGTTTACTCATTTTATATGCCTTAGATATTTCGTAACGTTATTTTCTATCCCAATTGATACACATCTAATACTCATCTGCATTTTTCTTATTTGTGAGCTGACTGACAGTTTCAATCAACTACTAAACATGAAAGAATTTTCAGTCGAATTTTACGAAATCATTTATCGTGTGGAAGTAAGAAAGACCGGAAAAATAAAAATCTCCACAATTTCTTATCAGATTTATAGACCCATTCCATATTTGTAGACGTACGAATGTTGGTAAAGCTTTCTTACTAAGATACATTTTAATGAAAAACGCACAAGAAAAAATACTAAAAAAATTACTGTGTTTACTTTAGACATACCCAGATACATAAATACGTTTGGCGAAGATTTTTCTATTACTTATCCATTCTATCGTTTAGCAATAAAGTTTTTAATTATCATTTTGTATTTTATTTTACTTGTTTTACCTCATTTCGTTATTCTAACTTGTCAATTATGCTAACCAGTCATAATATACGCGTTTTCTCTTTATTTTTGACACTATTGAACTAAGGCTAAGCAATTAATTTTTTTGCATTTGTACTAATCGATAAAAGTGCGAAGGCAATTTCTCCCTGATTGTGTAAATAAATGATTAATGTTAATTGTAGAGTAGAGATTTTTTCTTGATCATTATGGGAGGTGATTGGGCGTAAATGATGATATTATAGACTACATTTTTGTGAATAGAATTTTTATTTTGAACATTCCAAGAAGTTGCATAGAAACTATATTAGAGAAAATAAGACATTTTAAGAACAATCAGCTAACCGCGTCAACTTAGGTAAATGTTAATCATAAGTTTCAATTATTTTTGACTGTTACAGTAGAATCGTATTGAGAATTAAATTTACTTCAAAAATTAAGTTCTTCTTTTCCAATGCACAGCCAGTGTTCGAATAATTCCTGTAGTTTTTATGATCATGTAAATATTGTACATCGATATGTAAAAATAAGTACATGAGAGCATCTGATAAAGGGCTTGACCAATATACATAAAAAAAAAATACAATGATGAAATAATACGATGTACCATACGTGTTGCTTACTAGTTACGTAATCGGATAATCTTAATGTGTATAATCTACGTATGTTATAAAATAAAATGAAAACGTAGCTTACTCGATGCTAAATCTTTGAATTCTTGCAACGACTGAATGTGCATAATGGAGCTTTATGTTTGATACATATTTTCCGAAATAAAATTATTGTGCCAAAAAAATCACGTCATCAATTTCAATGAGCATGGATTTTCATTCACTTTGTAACATGTAAAATCCTTTCTGGATGATAATATTCATTCAAAATTCAGCTATTGCTCAAATCCGTCTATTTATTATATCATCGAGAAGCTTTATGCTGTTCTATATCGATTATTTTCATTATGAAATGAAAATATCCGGACAATTGAGTGCATATAACTCCAAAAAGTAATTCTTTGTTCACTGTGTCTCAAAAACGTTTCTCAATTCTTTTTCTAAGGGATAAAATTTGCATTCTGTTGGATTGACATTCTTTTATATGATTCACATATTATATGTACGTTACATGCATTACTGTCGAAGCTAAGAAACAATTATTAGTTTATTCTGATTTTGTCCCACGATATGTAGACAATATGTTTTGAATAAATAGAAAATCGATGGCTACGATCAGATGTTTCTCTTTTCACATAGAAAAAGTCTCAAATCTATGAATATAAATATGTAATATAATATCATTTCATTAATATACCTTATTGTTGTTATTGACTATTGTAAATATCGCTAAATACTTCTCGGATAAATATTAAGAAATACCTGTAATGTTTTTATGGAAAGAATAATATTTATACCCATTCATAGTAGTCAACATAAATAAACATATGAACGTATTACGTTGTCCTTTCACTCTACCAATTATTTCGAAATTTAGTTATCACCTAACAATTCATTAATCATTAATTCGCGACCCGTAACCTAGGTCAGTGTTCCACCTGTCCGGGTGGACGTGCCAACGGGGTCCGAAATCGTAGCGCAATCATCGCAGTGACGAACTACTGTTGCAGCAAAACATTTGTACGCCTCAAGATATGCAATTTCGAGTTAGAAATCATAAGGAAGGCTTACAGACTGCATCTGCCAAGACGCACGGGTCTCGCAGCAGAAGTAGTTTGGCACTTTGAGCACGAGGTGGTTATACCATTTGTTGCCCCGTTGGCGAGAGATTTCGGGCAAGTAGGAGAACTGCCTTAGGGTAGAGGCTCCAGTCAGGGACTCAGTGGGCTTCGTGGCGTCGAAGGATTCGCAAGAGGGTTTAGTAAACGAAATCCGACTGTGATTTGCGACAGGCTAGTTTTTAAAGAAATTTATTAAATGATAGTGGTATTATAAGCATATCCTTCTGTTACAGCTGAACGCACTTCTGTCAGAGTTCGAACATCTCCGATCAGCAAGGATTCTATTCCAATTACAACGGACGGGACTACTACGGGAACTATGCGAGGTAGCACATATAGAGACTCAATCAATTGGAATATATAACATATTTATTTGTAAGAAACAATAATAGATTCTACACAATTTAAAAAATAAGTGTTATTGTATCGATTCTGCATTAATAAATTGCTAGATATATGAGTAATTAATTGCTTCGTTATTTTCTACTTTCCCCTCCCTGCTACTTTATTTTAGATATCAAGCCGTAGCTATCTATGCATATACTTATTAACATATATATCCTTTTCCGCGCTAAAAATTTCAGTACACCTCCTCTGGTCAGATGTTCTGATACCAGGAGCAAAAATTTTCGACTTCAAATTTTTCTAAGTCCAAAGAACGCTAGTATGAATGAATATACATATAGAGACATGCATGAAGACACGTACGGATGCCTATATCTATACACATATCCTCTGTCCAGCCAAACGGATTCAAGACTAATACGAAAAAGTGTTCATAATATTTAACGAAGCGTTTGGCGTAGTCGGTAGAGCGTGCGATTAGAAATGCGAGCGAGCGAGCGAAATTGGGTTCGATCCCGACCGAAATCCAGAAAAATTTTCTGACTAAAATAAAAATCCCCCACTTAGCATGATATGCGGTGAGGTGGTAGGGGTACTCAGCATAGGTAGGACGAAAGCGGCGCAAGGTGGGGGAACTCCAGAGTTCGAAAATTAAATAAAATAAAAATAAAAATAAATTTTCGAAAATTAAATAAAATCGAAAATTAAATGAAAATTAAAATTAAATAAAATTTTGGGCAGACAGAAAAATAAAATAAAATAAAATTCCAGCTCGGAGAATCGAACCCAGGTTTTCCGGGTACGAAGCTAAATTTTTGCCCCTGAGCCATTTAATGCTTAAATTTCGGGCGAAAATAAAATGGGTTATATATTCAAAGTAGTATTTCGGTTAAAATACCCGAAATTTGACAAAAATTTGATTTTCTGAACGTTTGACCACCCAGAGCCTTCCTCCCTGGACCCCAGGTCTTGCTCTTGCTTTTATTTCTAGTCAAGCCCTACTTTCTAACCGCTGGGCCACCTGGAGCTCCTCTTCGGCTTGCTCTTGCTTTTATTTCTAGCAAGCCTACATACCTCTAGGTTCAATTTTTCCGAAACCGACGACGCTGTCGTACGAACATATATCTACAGACATTTTGACAGCCACAGAAGCTGCCGGTAAGTTGTCTGTAGATATGGTTACCGACGACGCTGTCGTACGAACATATCTACAGAAAATTTGACAGCCACAGAAATATAGATGTCGCTACGTTATCTGTAGATATGGTCAGTTTCGAAAAAATGGAAATTTTATATTAGAAAAATTTTTCATCAATTCGGCCGGGATCGAACCGGGACTAACGCTGGCTCAGATTTCTAGTCGCATGCTCTACCGACTACGCCAAACGCTTCGTTGAAATTACGGATCACTTTTTCGTATTTGTATTGAATTTACTATCTGTCTCAATGATCAGCGGCTAAGATATCTTAACTGAACAACCGAGTTTCAAATATAACGCTTACAAGAAAATTGACTTTCAAATAATAGTAGATATAGTTAAAATAATTTCAAGTCGAAAAATGCTCCTGGTATTAGGAGAACATCAGAAATTTTTGGCAGGGAGGGGGAAGTGGAAAATAACGAAGTAAGTGATTATTGGTACATTATATCTGGCAATTTATTGATGTTAGAGTCGATACAATATTACCGATTATCAAAATTGTGTACAATGCATAATTGTTTCTTAAAAATCAATGTTACAGATTGCGATTGATCCAATCTCTTTATTTGCTCCCTAGCAAACAAGTTGTCATGATCTAAATTACATTTCTATTACAATGATAAACTAGCTAATATAACTAACTTTACAAAGACTGTGTGGTATAAACACCTGTTCATTGCAATTAGAAGAGAATTTTTCTAAAAACTAGATGAGAAGAATCTTTTTTCGCCAATGGGTACTGATTGTTCATTTTACGATACCTTTTCCGCGTTGGGAATATTTCCATTGGGATGCCTAACAAAATTCACGGTCGAATATCGTGACGCGATCACCACGCGCACGCTTTGACGCCACGAGGGCTACTGACGTCTGACTGTACAGCAGGTACCTCTATCCTGGGTCAGTGCTCCCTACTAGCTTGGCAAGCTCATCCAAGGGGGTGCCAAATAGTATCGCCGTCTCGCGGTCGAACAGAAGAACTACTTTTGCCACAAATATAGGTGCGCCTGTATGCAACCCGCGTTTGATTCTCGGGATTTAGAACCCGAGGTTGCATATAATAAGGCGTATCCATATTTGCAACCAGAATAGTTCGTAACTACGACCATCGCAGACGGAATGATCAGTATTCTCTTATTCCTATTTAGATCTACATTATTCCATAGCCTGATAGCGACCGTCAGTAACATTGGACGTTCCGGTTTTGTAGAAGGTAATTATTTATTGGTCAATTTTCAATCAGGCATACTGTGTAATAACAAATTTCTTATTTGGAACGGCCTTCTTTCAACAGAAAAAATTTTGCTCCGTGTGCTTTCTACAATCCTCAATCAATGTAAAGAAAATAGTGCATGAATGTTTCAAATTCAATGTTACGGTGATCTAGATCTTTCAAATTTCTTGTCAATTTCAAGAAATCATTCAACACAAAATTCCCTGAATTGATTACAAGTCTTCAGCCTTCATCCTCGACAGATGACTTATCTTGCAGAGGCTCATTAAACTGGTGCCCCATCGTATCGGAACCAAATCAGCCAAGTCCGTGAATAACCGGCACTCGAAAATGGTACATTCTCTGCAAAATTAACACTCAATTCAAATTCCGACGGATAATTAATGAACACTACTTGCATTTTTACAGAATACTTCCTCACCTACTTTTCTGTTAAGGATCCTGCAGATAAGATTTCTCACAGGGGTAACTTATCGACTTTTCTATACTGCGGCCACAATACGTGCTTGAAATTCTCTCGAAATTTGTGCTTTTAGCCACCGCAAATCGTTGAAACTTTTTCAATACTTGCGATCATACCGACAAGAAGTGTTTCTCAAGTTTCGGTCGGGCTTTGAGTCCGATTGATACGAACCCGTAGACCTGCACTTGCTTTGATGTCTAGAAAACGTATTACGAAAAACTGATTAACTCATTGCTTCATGATAATAACGCTTTTCGAAGTAACAATTTAACGATAATTTAAGTGGTAACTTAAAATTTGAATCGTTCAGAGTATTGTTAATTGAGTTGAAACATCTGAATGAAATTATTCGCAAAGCTTATGCAATTTCCGAGACAATAAACTGTCCTCATTTAGTTTTCTCAGTGAATGTATTTCTCACAAAGAGTTCTATAAATCAATTACAGTTAAGATTATGAATATCCCGTATTTTACCGAGCAGAGAACCTGTTTTTGTAAATAAAGGTCAAGTGACGATATAATTAACTGCGTTTTACTCCGTGAAAGTAAACTTCACTTCAAGTTTAAGATAATCGTATCATCGTGACAATGAATCGCAAACTATGATGAAGAACAGAATACCGTAGGTATTCAGTATTTACTTTAAAAACAGAGCCCTGAATAATGGACCCCAAGACAACCAGACGCGCAAGATAGAAGATAGATTTAGGCCATTTGTGCGGTCATGGATCACTTTAATCTTCAATCACAACTGCGCAGAATGCTCTGCAGATTCACGATTTCTTTGGTGTAAAGTAAGATATAAGTTCTCTGCTGTGTGTACGCTATGCGCTTTATGATCTCAGTTCATTTCTCATCGCAAGAAAAAGTGATGAGTTTCGTCTCAGAATCAGTACGGTGATTACCTTTCGCACCGTTCCATGGCAAGCACCAGATGCTCTGCAAAGTGCTTCGGAAATGTATTTCAGCATAACACAGCGTACTACGAATAATCAGCAACGAAATAATAATGAAACTTAGAGAATACGTAGACTAATATCTCGTCAGTTACACGACTACGTAATCTTACCTGTAACTTCGTTTTATTGGCGAAGACGAAAATACGAAATTGGCTTCAACTCCGCCCGTGTAATCCCTATAGACTCGTTCGATAGGATTTTCTTTGCGCGTATAAAACGTAAGTCAGGTCAGAAGAAATAAAAAATAAAATATTGTACCAAGTTTCATGTTTCATTATTCTGGGGAGCTGCTCTTTCGACTCCAATTCCCTACGAGGGTAGAACGATGAATGAAATCGTAATTCTAAGCGGAAACAAAGAGCTACGTAATCGCTATACATACATCCATTCGCATTAGTTATGGAAACAGTGAAAGCTGTTGATTCGGCGACTGTTCGCATTGATATGCGGATCGTGGTGGCGTAACTTATCACGAAAAGTTAATATACTTTCACTTTCAGAAGAATTATTGACGAGTTATTGTAACCCTTGAATATAGCCCATGGGATTCTCTCTCTCGGTTAAAGTCCACAAATAATTCTCCACTTTAGGAAATGGGTAAAAAAATATCGATCAAATAAGTAAAAGAAAAGTTCTTTGGAGTACCACTAGCGATTCCCTTTTACGTAGGACATCTACTGAAACAGAATTTTCTGGATATCGCAAGAATCAATTAACTTCGATTAGAGGTTGACTCTTTTGCCGGTTCCCTTGGTATTATAAGTTCAACTCCGCAGACCAATTTCGAACTCGGCTTATAGAAAAGTCACGCATTTCGGGGTGACAAATGAATAATTGATGAATCTTCTTATTGAAACTCTGCACTGGAGTGAAGGTACAATTATTTTTCACAAACAGCATAAATGGTCCGTTGAATTGTGCCAAACGCTCTTCAATTTTTGAATCCACGTGTATTAATCATTTCGCCATATTTAAGAGTTGACTTAAACTACTTTTCCAACCATTTAACCCATTGTCTAACAAAGTTCTGTGGCACGAATGTTCAAGGTATTGGAACATCCGAAACGTAGCTTCATTTTCGCGATACTTTCTTCCATAGACAAAAACGTCATTGAGCAACTATAATAAATGAGGCGTTAGCATCAGGACGTCCACAAACAGCCGAATATATTGTAAGGCAAGTTGTGCGTACGAGCAAATGTTTGATCATCCATATATTTTGCCATCAGGTTCTTCGACAATATTACAAATTTCTATTTTTCCCTTTATTTTTGCATTTGCTCGCTACAGTTCTCAAGCTGACTCCCACGCATTTCGTTTCTTTCTAGCTACAAATATTGTGTAATATTTCTGTACAGAGATGCGTTATTAATATCTCAAAGAATCTTCGTAAGATATAAGGTTTGACTTTTGAGGTGTGGATGTATAGCATCTGGTATGTACAGTTATTATGACTGTATGAGTATATTGAGGTCTCGGAGGATGAATATTTGAATATTTTCATCTCTACAAAGCTAGTCTCTCAATCGAGGCTATACCTACGCACCACAGTTTAATTAACACGTTCTTCTCGTGTAGTACCTAATATGCTTTTATTAAACATCGGGTTCATTCATATCTGACTTTATTTAAAAAAGTAGATAGCTGTGCGGAGGAGGAGGAGGCCGCAAAACGGTAGCTTTGAACGTTTTGATACCCGCACCACTAATTAGATTCTTCGTGTATTAACTTTTCTCTTTAACAAGCAACAATCATTCTGTTCGAAAAGGTGGAAAAATGAAGAAATGAACAGAAATGAAAATACAACAAAAAGCTCAAATCCTCGCACGGGACACGAAGCCGTACTTCTGAAAGCTGATAATTGGATGATACTGCTAATTGGAATATACCTGTACCTTTTTATTTCTTCTCTTTTTTAATTAGCTCTCAGTAATCAGGCTCGAGGCATAAAAATATGACGAAACAAAATTTACCCCATATTAGCGAGCATTATTTCACCGATGTTAGTATTATATTACGGGTAGTCGGAGGTTCCTTTCGTGAATGAAAATTTCTGAAACAAACAGAATAATGTAGGAACTTCACTCAATGATTCGTCTGATCGCAAATCATTTGCACGTCAAACTAAAATCAATAAATTTTGATATTCCCTACTGTAATTGAGAAAACGTTCCCTGTAGGGAATTAACCAGTGAAAAAATCCATTAAAATCTGCAGGAGGCTGTTAAGTGAATACCGTATTTTGAATCTATCCCGCGCACATGTTACGTACCTGATATTTATTTTCATATCGACTTTTTCGAATTTCACGCTCGTTGGGAACAGGTCTTAAATTTTACGTGGTAATAACTGGCAGTGTGAAAATCACGAAATCTAATTTATTCCGAAAATATACATTCAAGAATAAAGAACAAAACGCAATCCACACACATATGCATGCAAATTTATATATTTTGTAAATTATTCTATACTGGACTAAAAATTCACAACGGGTTGATTTTTCTCGACATACCAATGATTTTTTTAGTGTCTGACAGAATATTTTTACAGCCAAATTCATACGTATCATACGTATTATTTTCACTTTCTTGGGTATCCCGCGATAATATTTTTTGCTAGAAATAAAGCCAACGTTTTCTATTTGTCGTGAAAATATCTAGTTCAGATATGACATCGGGTTACCAAAGTCTAGACTCTGAATGCCTAATGTCACAAGAAATAAAAGAAGAATCTTATTGATACCAAACCAGTGACTTCCCTATATATGTATACCTATATAGGTATATAGCTGTCTCTGAAATGACATGATCGCGAATTCGTCTCAGGAAGCATCTCAAGCTTTGAACGTTGAGTAGAATTCAAAGTATCCTGCACCGCATTCGAGCGAAAGTACAATAGGTCACGGTTTCATCTTTAAAATAGAGAAATTTATTTCGGAATTACCTATACGTATTTCGTTTCTACGTATAAGATCTTTTCCTTAATTTGCCACTCAAAATTCCTGCTGATTTCTGGCAAAATTATTTGCCATTTCTCGCTGCGGATATACTCACCGGAAGTCGCAGCTCATGTGGATCATTCACCTCTAACACAGAGCGACTTCCCAGTAGTAATCGACAAGCTGCCTCCATCGCGACTACGGGGAAGAGCAAATACTCCGGGGACTTCGTTTCAGTCGAACCCCGAGTCAACTACCTATCGCTTTCATCGTCAGCCCTGATATCTTACGGTTAGTTCATTTCTCACTCACAGTCTCGTGATCTGTTGAATCCGTTCACCTGGACATTTTGTTGACAAATAAATAGCCCCGAGGGTGTTATTCGATTTATCAGAAGTAATAACTTGGTAGGTAAAAGTCACGCAATTCCACTGATGAGATGTAAAACAGCTGGAAACGGAAAACAGAGTCGGGATAAAAGAAAGCAAAAATGGTAACAGCAAAAGAGTTAATCAGCTAAAGCCGATGTTCTGTTTAATGGTGGTTTATTATGCATATATACATTGAGCATTAATTTGCAAGCAGTTCAATTTAATAGGCTAAACTTTATAACACAAGGATCGTGCTGAAGTTCCTCTCAGCTTTTCTGTAGTGTTCTCATAGTCCTTATTTCCATTAAATTACCATGCTAACGGGACAGTAGAAGTAGAGATCACCAAACCTAGATTTCCTCCCTCCGACATATAGCCTTTCCAGGCCCCGTTCCCGTCCCTTAATCTCACTCACTCCTCTTCTTGTTGACCGAGAGCTAAAGACAGATGGCCACTTTATCTCTGGCCACTCGCTCATTACCCCCATCAATTACGATGCGCGAAAATGCACGTGTAATTCGGGTTTCCGGGTCGAAGATACGTTCGAAAGTTTAACTTTATACCGCTCGAGAAGATCTGGCAGTGAAAAGTGTGAGTTTACCACAACACCATCTTACCTGTCGTATTATAGCCGCACGGCATGGCTTTAATTACTAAATCTCTAAGTCACATTTACTTCATCCTTGATTAAAACTATAACAGCAAGATTGTTACGGTAGATTAACTCAATTTAGCGGTTTGCCTCATCGCTCCTTGTCTCTCCTAATGATGTGTATCGTTACACAATTGCGGGTGTGGAGTTATTCATTTGTTTATATATTTATTATATATTTTGAACAATTTTTAGGAAGCCAGTGTACAGCAACTATTGGCGTACCTCAAACTTGAAATTAACAAGACACAGCCCATAAGATGGGGTTGAAGTAGACAAGTTCGGGAAGGTATGATGCGGGAAGATAGTATGAGGAGTTACTAAGACAATTTTGGTTGACGAGGACCGACCCTTCTACTAGAAATTTAGTAGTCAGGTTCAGGGGCGTTACGGACGCGGAGAAAATCTTGAGCTAGGCTTACCTCTCCGGAATCTACACACCGGTCTTTCACACCCTACACTAGGCTAGAGTTTGTGTACGCACGATTCAACTCTGGCCTTATACGTTTACATTAGGTAGTAATTTCAGCCCATTTTGAAGACCCTTGTTTTTGCCTCAAGTTTTTTTGCTCATTTAACCCTTTCCCATAATAAATTTCCACGATGATTTATCTCCATAAATGTAACTGCTCGAAACATTCGGAGATTTGAGCGATATCGAGAAATTAAATCACACGCTTTGGGTCGTTCATGTAAGCTCCATTTTTTTACGATTAGATACGGTAATGCTTGTCTCTAAGTCCCTAAATCAAGATTGAGTATGAATTTATGAATAATGTATTATTTGGGGAAGAAAAAACCTCCATTATATCTCGAAGTGTCTAACGTGAGTAATGAATAAAAAAGATAAATGAATCGCTCGGTTCCGTATTCGATGCGTGTGAAAATATTTTGTTCCTATGAGTATAATGAGGTTTTTATTCTACGGTAGATTTCATATCTTTTTTTAGAAAAAGATGGGCACAGCGAATATGTATGGAATCGCATGGGAAATCTCCGATAAATACTCATAAGGGATTTACAATAACGTTTTATACCCCCGATTACGAAAGACAACGATAAAAGTGGTTCGATTCTCTTTTCGGTTAAGAGATCATCTGACCTCCGATTATACTGGCGAAGTAATCTCATTGGGAAAATCAAGTCGTAACTATCGAAAAATAAAATGTAACGACCAGAGGGGATTCGTGGATTCCTATCCCAGCTGATCACCAATAGTAAACTTCTTTACTTGGCTCTAAACGATTTGTTGATACGAGTATATACAATACGGTCTTGAAGCTACTGAATTCTGACGATGAGTAAATTATCTTTCTCAGATTTTCGCGAGATGATGGATGTAGAATACATATATAAAGAACAGCGGTTGTGTAATCAATCACATATATTCTAAGTCAATACCGAAATGTATATGATGAAAATAGAATCGGCTGAATGGGATGAAACGAACATTTCATTCATTTTCTTCATATATATAAAAAAATTTGATCCCGTGAAGTAACGATTTAATTATGAAGATCCGCAGCACCACGCTTCATTTATAATTCACTAATTGGTGGATCCACGAAGCGGAAAGTTACCAGAGGTCATCGTCGAGCTTAAGTCCAAAAAGGTTTAGCAAATGGCACCGAAACTGACCCTTTGACTTTCTGTTCATTTCCCCCTGGGTTCCGTGAAATTTAAAGCTTTAATTGCGCGAGGACAGCTCACGGATAATTACAAGTAATCGCTTCGGTCTAATTAAGGCATGTATATCTACTCCCGTCCGTGTCACGTGTATTACATACTCGATTTGTCGTCTCGTCGCCTTCGTTGATAGGAATTCATTCATAGGGATTCGCGTATCTCGCATTTAACCATGTGTACGTTTCATCGTACAAAAAGTGATTAATGAACTAATGCGTTAGAAAAAATGGATACATAATTAGTAATAACTCTCTCTATCAATACCGTCCAAATTCGAAAATCATAGATGCTAAAGCTTTTGATGATTTTTTATTTAAGATCATAAACGACCGTCCGCGACTCAACCCGATGAATTTACAGCCGGAACCAACCGCAGACAGCTTAATCTCATAATCACAGAAAAAGCTAAAAAATTCCTGTAATCTACAAATTTGCAAACCGTATTCAAGGAAATATTCTTAGCAAATGAATTATTGACAGTGCGTACATACATCATCCATCGATAATAAATTAATTATTTTTAATTTTTCTGGCTTTTTCCCATACAGGGAGGTTTGTCTGTCTTATTTGCGGACACGTGCCGGGTATTTTCACATAGTCGCCGCGGGAATGCGGGTTTCGGACCGTCAGGGTGCCGAACACATGCCGCGAAATTATCGGTTATGCCATTGACCGACGCTATTGAACTCCACGACTACGATCGCGTGAATCAAATTTTGACATACCTATACCCACCTAATAGTCGAGCGGTGAGCCTAGTGCGACACCGATAATTCCGCGGCATGTGTTCACCGACCTGACGGCCCGAGACCCGCATTCCCGCGGCGCGTCTGAGGAAGCACCCGGTACGCTTATGCAGCCTAGCAATAAATGACGAATAATGCGAGTACATAAATGGAATGATTTTTATTTTTCATTTTCAGGTCATCCGTAGAGTGGCTGGACTTGGATCTACAATGGAGGAAATGTACAGGGGAGTTATAATTTCAGTGACATCTAAACGCATCATTTTTCTAACAGATAAACTAAAATAAGAACACGTCGTCGATACAGTTTCTTCTTTTTTCTATCATGATTCATATTTCATGTAATTCGCGCTGTACAAAAGCTCAGAATAAATATGTCTAGTGTTTGTACCAAAAATCGGAATTTAATTTCAACCATTAACATGATTTTTGTGTTGACATAATGTTTGAGAGTATTAAGTTTAACAAAATTGAAAGCAATATTTCTGGTAAGAACATTCGGCCCATCAAATTTGTTTGCAATCAGCCTAATGGCTCTCAAATTACTATTGCGACTAACATGTTTGTGTGTACGAATATAACTCTGCGTTTGCAGTGATACGTGAATTACCCGTCAATCATTTACCCGGAATTCCTCGTCGACGACACATGCCAAATTATCAGTACGGGGATAATACTCTAATTAATTTCTAAATGTGTAGGCATGCCATACCGAAGCTTATCATAATTGCGTATTATAATGACGGTATTTACTTTGGTCCCGAAAATATCTCTCAAAATACCCATTTCCTTGATGAATTCATAACCGAATACCATACGTCTATACCCGTAAGTTTTCGAGTCAATTAAGGGCGTTTCTCTGAACTTGTGATTGAAGCAGTTAACATACCATTCTCTGTATAAGAAGAGACGTGTAAGACGTTGCAACGCGTCGTGTGCTATAATAGAAACAAGAATCGCGTACCTGTAGTCCTTAGAGACCTCTTCTTCCCACAGGATTATGACGAAATTTCACAAACCGTGTTTGTGTTCGAATGTTATTAATTTGGGTATGTTTTGTGATACTACACACGTATGTGTATGTAATCGGTCTTTGAGGTGAAGCAACCTTTACCAATTACTGCAGAATACACGATCTCTAATTTCTTGAATTGATTCCCTACCGAAATGGATGCAATCACGAGAACTTGATTACCGCGAGAACCCCACGCCGTTGGTCACTAAACCTCTTGAATTTAATTTACTTTCTTGAGAAAGCAATTCTATCGCGTTCTTTGGACAAATTGTACTGGTATCGAATGCAGAGAATCTAGTTTCCAATCAGTGGTAAAGCTGAGCTTGACGCGGCAAGACAGTCTTCTTATACTACATCCTGATTTTTCTTTCGACACTGAATTACAGAATCTGGCAGAGTAGCACAGTTGCGGTGGTATTTTTTTTTTCCTTCTACGTCAACTTAGAACGAGATGTTGCCGTAAAACATTCACAAGGCTATCGGATCTAACTGATGTTTTTTATATACCGCGGAGAGGTAGGAAAGGGTCTTGCAGGTACCTAACGTTAGCGAAAATGGAATTTCGAAAATCCATACGCGGAATGATCCGCGAGATCTTTCCAAGCTAGAAAGGAAGCAGTATTTCAAACCCGAGCATTCTTTTTTACGGCCCACGTAAACGTAACGTAAGTTTTTCCATCGCGGCTTATTACGACCCTATATCTATAACCTGATATAAGATTTTTGTTTCTTCCCTTCGCCGTGATATGAATATTTCTTCTCCTCACTTACAGTCCAATTTGTTTTTTTTTTCTTTTGATAGTTATACATTCCATATGACCTATGTGATTTACGACTCTTCGTAGTACTTTTTTATTCACCGTTGCCGGGGATTGAAATTTCAACATTTCACCAAGATCACACGTTTACTAAATTTAGTCCCAATTTAGAAGATAATATTTCAAACTTTTGATTTCCTTTTTGAACTGGCTTCTGATCGGCGTAAATTAATTATATCTATTACTCAAGGATCTGCACTAATTGATGAGTACTAGGCCCTTTGTATACCTTCCGTTCGCCGTGACGTTAATTTGGAAACGTTATATCTAGTCCTAATCCAACCAGGTCACTGTGGCATTCGCCCGATGTAGTATACATGCCGAATAGGAAATTGTGGTTTGAGAGCTAAAGGCACGTCCACGCTGAGCTAGAGTTATTTTACGCAAAAGTTTTAATCTTTCAAATATATTAGGGATATAGTAGGGATTATCATTCGTGAACGGATGTTCTAGTTGATTGAACTTTCCAAATCGCAACTTTGAACGTGTAATTCGGCAATCTGTCGTCGTTTCAATTATTTTGGATGACTCAATCCCCCAGTCAGTAATGCGTATGATTTACCACGTCCCCGCTTTCGTCGTCACTCATTTACGACTTCTGAATTGGTCCGAATTTTCTCCATGTAGCTGAACTTGAATTTGAATGATTATACTGTTTTCGGAGGTCCCTGCAGACCCGCTGTTGACATTTCATTAACATGGATCGTGTAGGACGATGTGTTCATTGAATAAATCAAACTCAACCTCTACGAACAATTTAACATACTTTCAAATATTTCAATTACCCATTGAGCTTCAACCACTTTTATCTATTGAACTGCAATTAACTCACGTTGTTTCTCTGCGTCTTCAAGCTTTGCACGGGTATGTTGGATATGATGGAAATTGAGAAAATACAGTCGAAAAGTCACTGAAAGCGATAATTATAATTACCGTTATTCAGCTATGAGAATAGCTGCGAATTTCGGAAGTTTCATGTACCCGGAATTTCGTGATGCGTTAGCTTCCGAGTAGAAACAGGCTTCAAAATGAACATTTACTGTACCATTTCAGTTTTAGGTTGATGAGTAATAACCACGTTGGTTACTTGATCACGGGCTTGATCTCGTGGACCTTTGTGTCGAACTTAATCCCACTGTATCGCTAATCATAGCATTCAATTAACAACTTTACATCACAGCTGCAGAATAACACATCACATGTAGGTATAATGGGAGCAGAGGGTCAGCACCTACAAGCTTTAATCTCGAAGCTGGCATTCACCGATAATCGTTGATGGTCATTCAATTCTCAACGGGACCCGATGCCACCGATTGAAAAGCTATTTTATGATCAAAGGGAAAAGGCATATTTTCATTACTTGAATTACACTATATTTTAGATTGGAAAATTATGAAGAATCCGAAGTGATCATAGAGACTGCATTAATAAAAGATCGAATATCGCGACAACTGAGGCTGCGGAAAGTATATCTTTGAAAGATAGCTTCTTTATCAAAAATATGAACCGAAAGATTTTCACGAATAGCAGTCAGTTTCTCATTCGCATTATAGTGAGAATAAAGGGCCATCCAATGCTTTGAACTCCGAGCTTTGAGCTGGAGATCTGTTCGTTCTCTAGATGCGGCCAAAGCTTCGGCCTTTACTGAGAAGAATATCTTTCCGAAAATATAAAATTCATCTTTTCTAAACTCCAAACAGTTTCTCAAAAGCCGATTATCTGTCTCAAGCACGTGGGTGGATGGGTAACGATGCTGCTTGTTATAACGTCAACCAACGTCGACCAGGAGTGAACGTGTATCGTCAAAGAGATCGAATGTCCTAAAGCGAAAGATAACATATCTACTATAGCGGGGCGTCTGATACGCGAAACTCTTTGAGAATAAGAAGGACAGTTCCAAGTATTCCAGTAGAATACATTCGTAATTTCTGTAATGAATAATACAGTAGTAAATATTGACAAGAACGTAGAGCTTACTCATTACCTTTAATTTCAATCCCAATTCAGCTCGGCTATATAATACAAGCTTCAATTTACTACCTGTCGTCAACATCAAACCAGTCCAAACAAAGACATCTGATTTTAATTTTAAGACGTATCTAAGTCCTCCTCTTGTAATTTCCTTTTGATTTTCAATTATAATTTATGTAATCAAGAATTATATCTGCTTCAAACTCGGTATACGGACCATCCTCATACATATCGAACTTCACAATCTTCTTCACCTATTGAAAGTATGGAAATTTTTACATATTCTTCAGTTTCGTAAAGTCTTAATCTCATTTATTCCTCAAGATTCATCAATGAAATCGAACTTGAGATATTAATGAAAGCACAGCTGTATATTGCATACGAGAGTTACCGACCAACCGAAGATTTGAAAAAAAATTAGCACGAAAACGTTAAAAAAATGAGCGCACTTGCGAAATTAAACGTCTTCTTTAATATATCTATGAGATAGCTAAATTTTGATAATTGCTGTGTTCAAATCTGTATAGACTTATTTCCTTAAGCCTAGTATAATATACTCCAATTTCGTGAAGCAAATTTCTTTCTCGAGAAACGTGATTTTGCTAGTCATGGTAAAATCGACGAACTGCATATGTTCTCACCTTCCTCACCTTTTTTAATGTTCGAGGTAATTTCTAATTAACAATATTCACGTATAGAAATCCAATCGTATTATCTTCTGGCTGTACAGGTATAACGTCATGTCAGATAAGCCTGTATCGTCATACATGTCACTGCCACCCTACCGGAGCAGATGATCTGAGGAAGCGATACCCATTATTATACACTGAAATGACAGATGAAATTATCTGCGATAATTCAATACATTGAACTCTCGTAACACCATGTTAGACAATGGGGCTTCTGGACCAGACATTTTCGTCGCTTCAATAAACTTCAAAATTATAATCAATGATAAAAATTTATTTCTCGAAAAGGTCCAAGCATTATCAATCGTCAATCTTCAATCTTTTCAGTATGTTCATGTATACAATACACTCTAGTTTTCTGAACGCGTAGAAAATTGTGATAATTCGAGGGTAATTACGATGCTAAATTATATAATATGTATTCGGAGAATCGGATACGACGTAAATTTCGAACGACCGTTTGCGTAATGATCAATTAACTGATCTAATATCCCGTTACCATTGTTTAATAAGATAAGTATTGATGGAAATTTATATAAGAACATGAATTTGATGAGACAGGAAGTTGTATCATACTTACCAAAAGATATCATGTGGTTCTGAGAGAAACGTAGCAATCCCAAAGTCCCGAATTCACTTTTTGATATTTCGTAAATATATTACAGTCCAATTTTATTAATTTCATAATATTTACAAGACATTTTAATGATGTAATAGCCGAATATCGATATGTTAGATAAAAATAAAATGTACATTAATTTTTCATAGTACAAATTGAGTTATCGAATCAATGACGTGGCGTAACTCCGTAAATATTTTACGGTACCATCGCTGAATTTCATTTAATACAATTTACATAACTGTACGTAATTTTCTTAACGATTAAATATTATTTATTGAAAAATTTGATTTTTAGTACAATTTTTTATAATTTACGGGTATTTTTTATAAAGGTTAAACAGCATTTCAACATTTTCATTCTCCTCTTGCTTCCAGCTCCAACAATTCGACTTTTACCTGGTCGAAACGACTGACAATAATTTTATACCAAAGCTTGAATCCCAATTCACAGCTCTCTCATAATTTATAAAATAAAATAAATGGAACCCGTATATCACGTGTGTAAATATTGTCAGTTGATTGAACGCGTAAAAAGTCAGAATTGTAAAAAGAAAAAGGTTTGTTATAGCTCTGATTTCATTTTGATGGTAAAAACACGATAGCAAATTGTAAAATTCCACTCCGGGTAATGGAATAACAAATATTTATTCTTAGTAGAACACCGATCAAAATTTTTTGGAAATTGAAACAAGAATAACGATCAGAAATGAGCGAATAAACTATACGATGGTCGAGTTCTTTGGCATAGCAGCTATGATGCTATTCAATTGAATTCCCCAATGTACCGATAAAAGAAAGAAAGACGATGTTTTCAGTTGTTAACTTAGCCTTCGAGATATGCGTACAATGAATGACGAAATTGAAACAAAGGTAAAGAATGAGACTTGTTAGAATTGATGGACGAATATCAGTCGCATTATAAGTAATTGATTTGATTCTGTTGTACCAATTAAAGTAAAGTAAGTTGCTCTTCCGAGTTACATAATAATATATCATCCCACGGTGATGGATGATGAAAAACGAAAAGAAGAAAAGAATTATAGAGAATAAAATACCAATAGCATGTATCAACTACAACGCGTGTCTTCTATTCGAATAAAAGGATCCGTGGAGTATGTATTACCGTTTGTGTATCCAGTCCCTGTCTAAATATTCACTAGGTATTTGTTCAAACAAGTAACTCACGTAGAATAAGATAAATAAAACATATTCAACCTTCCCAGAATGGTCAAAAATCGAGAGAAACTCACCCTGCTTCGTTCTTAAAATGCGAGGTATACCTACCTTTTTTACACGCATGTATAGGTATACCATAGAGAAATTGATACACCATTGTGTCATATCATGTACCATATCTATTCACCTCAACAGATAAAAATGAGGTAAAGCAAATAAAAAAAGAAGAGCAATTGGAATCGGAAGATCATTCAACTCTGATCCACCTGTTTCAAAGCTAAAAATAAAAACTAAATTTCGAAATTGATCGCAGAAAGCAGTAGGGGAAAATACTAGTACGTTTCGCCTTTATTATTATTATTATTATTATTATTATTATTATTATTATCATCGTCTTCGTCGTCTTCGTCTTCGTAATTATCATCATCACCGTTAGTAACGTTATTCTTAATATAACTATTCAATTATTATTATTATTATTATTGTTGTTGTTTTTTTTTCTCTTTTATCCAGTTTTACAATTACTGTTATTGTTGCGAATACAATCTCAAAATACTCGAGTAAATATTTATGTAAATATGTACAATCATTTGATGATACCAGATAATAGAACAATCGCATCATACGTTTGAGTCGTATTAAAAACAAGCTGATTTTTATAAATCGTATAGTCGATGGATAATTTTGTCAATTTGTTAAACCATATCGAACCTAACGGTAGACCGCTTTCATGGAATCGAATTGGTTTTACAATTAGAAGTAACAACGCCATTCCCATTATGATGAACCTCGTTCAGGATAAGTTGACTGGTCATTTTTGGTACTCGTATTCTAGTCTCTGTTGTGCTCTGTCGCCAATGAGTGGATGTATACTTCAATCGTTCTGTAAACCGGAGGAAACGGTGTTTGTTAAGCCTTTATATCGCCCAGTAAAAGCCTCTTTTTACCCTTTCAAGCTCATATTCAGATTTTTTCTCGTTATAAATTTAGAGCAAAGGATCAGAACTGTCAACTACTCGCCAACGGTCTTTCGAATCTACAATTTTATTCTTTTTTTGTCGTCTTCTTTTCTTCTCTGTGGTATCTATAATTAAAATCTGGCAAAATTAGAAACGATTCTCTTTATACGCCGGTCAAAAATCTGCCACCGTTAAATTTCAGTTTTGATTAATAAATTTTAGAATTGACAGCTGCACTGAGACTCCTGAAATATTCTCTGCTTCGTTCGTGGAGTGTAAATTTCAGTTTCTAATTTTAGCCGCTATTGCTGCTTGAACTACGATGCAACTTAGCGTTACCTGTTGGTCTTACCGGATCTGGAGCGCACCAAGTCCGAATGCGGAAGTTCAGCCAAACGTTCGAGCTGCCGGCTCTGAGATTCAGACCTCCCGATCAAACAGCAGCAAATAATTTGCTGAAAATATACTCGGAATCTGAAACAATGTGTAAAACATACGCATGCGTTATCTACGAGTTTAGTTATTCTTTCAGATGAAGAAATTCCCATGTTTCCCAGTTAATCCCAAGTTGAAATGACCCAGTGATCTTTTCCGCAACGGAATATATCCGGTTTGATGGTTTCCCTTTAAAAGAGGATATCGAGCGTCTGACCTGGAGCACCTTGACTTTATCACCAAGATCCGGTTAATATATTTGTTAGTTATAGCCGTAGGTTATAGGATAAAAGCTCGATGCATGTCGGGAATCTTTATCCCCGAGTATCAAGATCCCGTTGGGTTTGAAGTTTAAGTTAATGGTTGGAAATATTTATTGTGGAGTGGAGTGGAGAATTGATTTGAAAAAATATCGTTTTCGCAGCGATGGAATTAGCGGAATTCATCGAAAACGAAGGCTTGGCTCTTTTCCTTGTGAATAAGACATTGCAACACGTGTCCTGACCCGCTATTACTTTTTCTTTTAATTGAATAACAGCCTTAGAAGTAAATCGCGCAGCTGTACACCTTCGAAATTATTCTTCTCACGTTTGGTCAGCGCAAGGATGCGAATATGAAAGCCAATAAATATCTAGAATGGAAAGATAACGAGACATTTTTGTGCCGACGATACATGTAGACAGAGAAATTGTGCAAATAAATTTTCACCTTGGCTCTGTAATTGAAGAACATTCATCTTTCAAGATGAGGTCTTTATTTTTCACTTAGATCCATGTACCATGTCAAAGGAACGAATTTATAAGTCGAAAAGGATGCGCACTGTTGCACATACGTGTGTTCAATGGACTTTTCAACAGACAGCTGCAATCGCTATATCTAAGTCGTATGAATTTTCTTGCCACTATTCCCGTTTGAAGTTATTTTCTTTCAGGAGAAAAGGAACGTAGAAAATTTTTCACTAAGGGAAAAGATTTATTGCAGACTGCGTTTCGGAGCGATTGAATTCAGTATAGGTATTTCTATCGGGAGATGAAATGCAGCTAAGTTCTTTTTTACCCGAAGTTAGATGGGAACATTCCGCCGTAGAAAACGCATTACGTCTTCATTCATTTCTGTCCGTCTATGAATACCAACTTCTTCATCTGTGAAATGCGTACCACTTTATCCCCCAATTCAATCGATAAATACTTCTAAGAGTTTTCTAGTTAAAATGAGACTCTTTCGAAAGAACAAATTCAGAGGCTCGCTTCTGCAATCTATTCCGAAAATTACCATGTAAGCGTGACGTGGAAAACCGAGCGATGCTAAAATTTGGATTCACGCTAAAACTGGTCACTAATTGAGTCCATGGTCTACTATTGATTTAGGTTTTTCGATAATTCCAAATCCTTCGGGCACTAACTTCGAGAACTACTGTCACCCTTGCTTAATGATTTAAATTACCGGTCACACCTTCACTCAAAACGCGAATTGTTTAACGGATGCCCCGAGTGGACGTTCTTGTTCTTGCACGTGCCTTAATCTCAGTTCACTCTTCATGGTCCAGACCCAGAAGACTCAGCCACCCAGGTCGCCACTCGGAGTAACGCAAATCACCAAACGTTCGAAGTCAGCAAAATCGGTATCGTCTTATTCTAAGGTCGCCGTACGTGACTTTGTCTCGAGATTCGGCCAAAGCAATGCGATCCCAGTTCCGGTTTTCAATAATAATATATCAATAATATAATAATAATATAATAAAGATATAATAAATCGGTGACGGACTTTGGGTCGTAACATGGGTTTGCACTTCGATATCTAACGAACTTTTCTTCACTTTGAAACTTAGAGCTTTGATATATTTTCTCTCCTCATTACCGTTAGCCAAATAAATACCGAGACGTAAATATCTCGGGATGAATAGCGCGATAAAAGTTCATTACCTACTTAGTAGAGGCGTTGGGTTAAGAATTGCGTCTAGAAATAGTGTAATGGAAATTGCTTCGGTCTCTAGAGGAATTTCCATCACTTTTTGAAGCTAGGCTCCCTTCGTGTCTTCATAATCATTATTTATATGGAATATAGTCTTAGCTTTAATCAAGAATCTTATATGGGCACTATACCGGAAAATTATGATGTTCAAAATACAGGGCTAAATGTGTATAACGATGGTACTCGGCTGCAGGTTTATGAAGTGACAATGTTTTGCTCTTCGTATAACACAACGACACCGAACCTCACCAGGAAATGTTTTTACCCGGAAGAGAGTTCAAGTTCTTCCTACTTTCTGAGACAAACGAGACGTCGTCGGTAAACTAAATGAAATATATAGGTAGCCTGCGGTTGAACAAAAGAACAGTAAAGTTCCACTACCACAAGCTCGAGAGAATGTGTCCTCGTTTGCTTCATCCCTCTGCAAACCAGAAGTACTTTTGGATTTCATCGGTTCTGCTGATTTGCGGTCGTTACCCTCCTGCCGAATTTCATTTTCTCCAAATTTGTGCGGAAGTAGGAGAAATATGTTTCAGATTCGCGAAGATTCTTCGAATCTTTCAACGATTCGACTTTTTATCATTTAAATTACAGCTATTTCATTTCATGAAATTTGGCTCTCGTGTGTGAAACTGTGGCATATAATTCTTACCAGTATATGTACTAGACAGAGAACGTGGCTATATTTTAAAAGTAATGAAAACTTTTATCGGAATTTACGAAAGCCCGTAGATTAACCGTAGTGGAACGGCTTTTCCGTAACCGTACCCGATAACAATTACAGTTCAGGTTTATCGGTCCCACATTCTCACAAATTGATTCATTCTTTTTATACAATGACTATCTCCACTCATCAATCCATTTTCGAATAACTAAAAACCGTTCGAACTTTAAGGGTGAAACAATTAAATAGCATGAAGACTCACCTGTTGTTCATCCAGTAGTATATGATGGGGTTTACCATCGCATTAGACATAGCGAGCCAGTAGAATGCTAAATAGACATGCTGGACGTAGATGCTGTTTGTAAAGGAGCGATGATGATAAGCGAAGATGAAGAAACCGTGGTAAGGTAGCCAGCATACGGCAAATATCGTGACGACGATAATGAACATCCTTACTACCTGTACGAAGGATAAAAAATACAAAATAAAACGTTTTAATCAAGAATACAATCAGAGTTCTCAACCTCGATCGTATTATCTATTATACTTATTCAAAAACTCAACCTTGTGTACCTTTCGCTTGGATTTCATCGACTCCTTTTGACGCTGAGTATGTTCACCGATTGATTTTGTACCCCATAATTCACGTCCCATCAGGGTGTAGCATACAGCCATTACTGTCACAGGGACGAGATACGTTACTCCAAGAAACACTAGGTTGTAGCTAAAAAGAGAAAGGATTTGTACGATTACACTTCTTTTAATTAACATCAATATTAAATAGGAGTATGAAAATTAAATGGGATTATAATTATTATTATTATTTTTATTTTCGAATCTGAATGAATTTCGCACGAATTGACGCCTAGACAATTGTTTTGGGTGTTATATCCGCTGAGCTAATCTTGCTGGTAATCTCTGCTAAGTCTGCAGAGTTGGTCCAACTTAGAACTCGAATTCTCATCAGCGAGCTACGACTTATAGGAACCACAAACGCAATGGCTGGGCCCAAAAGCCCAGCGATTAATCTACCTGAACGAACCTGTGACCCACGAACCACACTTCCGGTTCGAAGCTACACGCTTTCGGAAACCGAACGAGCACTCGATGATAAATTGTATCGTGGCACGTGTAATAAATCCCCCAGAGCTTGGGCAGCTGTATTAGCAATGGAGTGAATTCACGAGAAATATATATATATCCTATTATGCGTGTAACGATGATCTATAAATATAGTCTCTACCGATGGTGATTAATATTTGGCGAGAGAATACAGACATCGTGTCTAACGAGAAGCGTGGAAGCTCTGAAGATTGAGATGTGAGAAACGGAAAGGATTTTTTTTTGTCCTCATTTTTTATCCAACTAAGTATATATGAGTAAGATGTGGAATATAGTTTAGATTGTTTTTGGTACTCGGCGAGGCTGGCTAAACTTTGGTAACTCCGATCTTCACGTCCCTTATCCGGATCCACTTTCGTTTGATTTATACCGTGGCCGAACCTGGTGCGGTATTTGTTCCCAGAACACAACCTGTAATACGTTTCACAGCTGGTTCTCTGACTGATTTTCACCCGGCTTTTTCCTACTTCTTCTATATTAGTCGTAGTCGGAAAACCACAAATTTTCATTTTCTCTGATATTTCATTCTTAGTCATTTAAAGCCGTCCCAGGGTTCGCAACTTTTCGCACCTTACTGAAGCTGACAGTTCAACTCTCTGACTCCCCGGTTAGAAAGATCAAAATATGAATTGAAATTAAACAGGATTTTATTACTATTATAATATTTCTCAAATTATCGCTTTTCCATTTGTGACACCTGACGACCTCGGAATAATCTTTTCACGAAACGCTAGTCCAGCCGTCACTCAAACTTTTCAACAACTAAGTACGCTCATATGAACGAGCTTCTCATAGCCACTTCGTTAACAAGCTCGACTAATTGACGCAAGGTAAGCTGAAGTAACTACGTCCTGGCGCCTGACTTTTGTATGAGGGTAATCAATATCCCGTCTGACTTTTGGAAGGAAGTATAAATTTACACCACGTGGGGTGAACATAATCTCAACGAAATTTTGGGGCTGACATTTGACGTCCGACAAACGAGTATATATTCGGCATAGTGCCAAGGAAACGCGACAAAGTTCATGAGAACAGTGAATATAATATATATAGGTACAACAAATTTTTCCGGAACAAGGGGAAAAAAAAAGTTGTACAAAATTGGACAAAGTAAAAAATAAAGTGCCTTTCACTGACGTGAAATCAGAAGAAAATATTTCTTCTCCAACGGAATTAAAAAGTTCACAAATTTTTCTTAAATAAAAAAGCATATCCATGTACAGTCAGTAGGTGATATCCCTGATGAGTTGAGACAGAAATGAGTAAACAAAATATCGATTTTTTTGTTCTGCTGCAGAATTTATGTACATCTAATCGTTATGGTCAATCGTTCTACTTATAGAAAATTAATTTGATCTCGATGAATTTTCGTAATTCCGTCCGACTTCTCGTCAAAATGATTAATCAAGCTAGCGTTTGTTAGCCATGGTGACTGGTAATTACCCTATGAAATAATCCCTTGATTCGACCTACTGTTCGAAGGGTTGAAAGTACAAAGAACGTCCATTAACCCAGCCACGAAGGGCACCTTTTTTTTTTTTAATTTCTTTTCATAAACCCCTGAAGGCCTTGTAAAAGGGAAAAACATTTTTTTTTTAGATTGAGGTAAAGAAATATGAATTTTACGTGATAAAATAATCGGGAAATTCTGGCACTGAGATATTATTGAAATATAGCCAATTCGTGCGTGTTCGCCGCGCCCGTCTAACTTTTGCAAAGCTTATGTAGGTTTCTACGTATACCGTGGATAAACATCTGCGGCAGATGGTGAAGGGAGAAATTTCAAGGAAAAAAATCGAATGTCTATTTAAGAGAAAAGTGATTTCATCTGTAAGTAAAAAATAAGAAATCCCGGTACTGTGAGGCAGTAGAAAAATTAAACGAGGAGCAAAACTTTTTCTTATGAAAATTACCATAAAAAGCGAAGAATTTTCTATTATCTTAGAGGGTCGGTAATTGCCGGTCTGGAACCGTGAAGAAAGACTAAGAAAATAAATGAGAAGAAATAAGGAATAAGGTGAAGATAAAAGAAGGAAAAACAGAAAAATGGCTAGAGAAAGGCCATTACTCGTAGGTCACTGTTCTTCAAAGCTTCTTGTCATCAACAGCATCTAGACTAGATAACGTCATATCAAGTGGAACCAGCTATAGAATATTCCCAAAAGTTTTCCGCCCTTTTCCGACGACTTAAGAGCAACAGGGCGAGAAAATTCCGTAGCGATAAAATGGAAACGAATTCAATATGTTTTGCAACGGTAGAATAGTTTCGAAAGCTTAAAATAATTCGCGTTTCATGTAACTCAAAGGATGAGGTGTTTTGAGTTTATTTAACCCCCGCAAAGTTTTTCGAGCGATAAAAGAATGTCATCGGATAGACGAACACACTATATTTGCAATTAAACTATGGTTTGAACTAGATTCGTATTTCAATTTGACGAAACGTACCAAAATAATACGGCTCCAAATGCAGAAGCTTGTTTCCACGCTAGTGCAATTTCCTTACGAACAAAGGGGTGCCTTTTCATTCGAAACGCATGGAGTGACGGCTGCTTAACAGAACCGCGAATTATGAAAGCGTGAAAGCGAACGAAACCAGGGAAATGCAGTCACCGTGTTTCAGACTCCAGTTATAATTGTGTAATTGTTTTACCGTTGTACGACGCGTGACGCGAATACTTCTCAGCACTAGGTATCCCATAGCCAGTACAAAAGATACTAAGAATATTTCAACTGCCCGTTGCTGCTTTGTCAAACCAAAAGGCCTTTCGACCTCGAAATACATTCTCCTTCACCCGGTCTAATTATTATTCAGACCAGAAGGCAACTTCTAAAACTTAATTTACCTCCGACGTTGAAAAAGTGGAAACATATTTTCTGCGCGGGTGAAGATATGATGTAGAGGGGTCAGTTTCGAGAAGCACCCTCAAAGAAATATAAAACCACCAATTATATGCTAACTGCATCCGGGCACTATATTCGCCAAACTAAAAAAAATATTCCGATGGTGGAATCGGACCGAAAAAAAATTGCCATCATTTCTATTACTGCACGAATTTCAAACCACCATTGTATCTCATCGGCCCGCAGCCTATCTATAGCATAGATTCATTGAAATATTGCTGTTTTATAAAAATTAATCTACCCTGAAGATATTTCTTGAATAATTATTTATATATAGTGGAAACTTTCGGAAACAGCCAGAATATAAATTTAAGATTGCAGTCGCTACAGAATTTTTCATTCGTATGTGTGAATTTATCGGTGACAGATACAGGCTTGAAAAAGCACAGAATTGCGGTGGAGAGAAAAGTTGATCAGAGAATCAGCTAATTGAATATCATAAACCTCTTTGGATGGAAATCGACTGTTCATTTTTTATTTATTTTTTTTTCTTTCTTTTTTTTTGTATGGAGCGTAGTCTTTCGGTAGGAGAACAATGAGCATAACTCGTATTGTTTCATTGTATGGTATACCTCCGGTTCTTGTCCCAAGTAAGGATCGTGAAAAATTAGAGAGGCCAGGTTAATTTCAGCGTTGATTACGTGCCTCTGGCAACCGAGGGTATAAAGTCATGGTGAAAAAAATATAAAGAAAGGAACTAGAGTTGACAATGAAACCGCAATATAGCGTAAAATACATAACGCAATGGTGCCTGAGGAAAAGAACGTACTTAAAATATTCTAAATATACAAGTTAAGTAACTTGAACTCGCCAAAATAATAATTCACAGTCTTTGTACGTGTCTATAGAGTTCGCAGGATACGCTGATACTATATTTACGACAGACTATCCTAGATGAAGTTTGCGGAAAGCTCACTAAAGAGTAATCAACTGATGTGGCTTCTTTGAGTGTGGTGCGCAAGTTACTCGATACGAAGTAGATAGAAGATCGAGTTGGGATATATAGATCAAGTGTACTCGTTTCTACAGGTATAGGTCTATACATGGAAGTTAAAATTTTTCGAGGAACAATTCTGCCAGCCATAAATTTCGATTGTGGTTAATATTAAGAGTGGTAAAATATTATTGAAACAGACGATAATTCTCAATATGAAAAGTTTGAAAGAACCATACCTTTATACTGGTTTTAATTCAGCAAACTTTTGCCCGAATTTTCCTAAAATCTTTAGTTAAGCCTAAACCTTGCTGAATCATGTCAAATAAATTCCATTGATATCAAGAATTATTGAACTGAATATTCGACGAAATATTTTACATATTATATAGACGGTTGAAACAACACGTAGCTCGTTCGAGGGATCAGTGAATAATTTAGTTGAAAAATTCGAGAGCAGGTAGGTTCGATACGTTACATCCACTCGGTAAGCCCACGAAAGTCTGAAATAAAATTTTGAGCTAAAAATAAAAGGGTTCAAAAACGAAAGAAGAAGAATCTCGTAGCCGACAACGAATCGGGGGGCAGCGGACTTGTACTACGAAATGAAAGTCACAGATTGATGATAGTGTTTTAAGAACCCGATATAAGATATACGATTGAAGATTTTTCAGGAAACGTAGAACACACACAGACTGACTAAAACTCTTCGAGAAGTTCGATAGTCTGAGGAAACTTCTAGTCTCTCCTACGCAATATCGGGAAAGCCATACCACAATGTAGATACAGGTCGCAGATTTTGCCGTAATTAAATTGAGAAGTTTGACGACGGAGAATAAGACGTGCTTCTGAAATCTGTAGGGATTCTTATTGTTATTTTCTTGATTTTTAATTTCTGAGGACAGCGTTTCCCGGCTACTTTTACTCAAAGGTCTACGTGATACTCACATGTACTCGGTCATGCTGTTTGGATATCTTCCATCGGGCCACATCATGTAGCAAACAATCCTGGCCTGTCCGTTCGAATATCTGGAACAAGAATGATATTCGATTAGTTCTACCTGACTTTTATATTGAAAATAGAAACTGAATCGTGTATTTGCTGAACTAAATGTAACGTATGCGAAATAACGCGGAATAAAAATGTAGAAAAAATCCCTGTTCCATTTCTTTTTAATCCGATTAATCATTTCACGGAAATGTAATACCTCGCAAAGCAACGCCCGCTTTTGATTTATCATATTTTCGTATCTGATACATTTATGGACGATATATATTTTGTTATTTCGGACACTGTTTTCTCGTTCGAAAATCACTGCTTCATTTATTCGATAAATTTTTTTCCTTTTTCTTCCGCAAACTAGGCTTCGAATATTTATTCAAAGCCTCTGCCAATAACGAATTGCGAAAGTCTCTTTTACAGATATGTGCTTGCGAGAGTCATCAGAAATGATCCCAAGGGACGTAATTATTATTGATTTAGTATTCCCGAATTGAATACACATTATACATACCTCGGTGAATATAATTTCATGTCATGTTTGCTCGAGTAAATTAACCAAGTTCCCTGTATATAATATTGACCAATATTCCAGGGCATTTTAAAAATCTTTGAACTCTTTTTTCGTTAACTAACGTGCCTTAGCTGTGTGATTCAGCTGTACCTTTACTCAGCTGTGTAACGACGAAAGTCCGCGAGAGTCCGAAGAAATTTTCACCAAGTTTATAACTTCTCTGAAGTTGACTTATTCGTTCAAGAGACATTGATCGACAACATTCATGAAAGTGCAATCCCGGGAAAGAGACCTTCCAGAAAAAAAGTTGCTGCAGAAAGCTGGAAAACTTCGTAGACGAATTTGATTCGAGTTAGATACACGCGCTTTTTTACAAATGTGTCAAAACTATCCTGGAATATTACAGCCGCGGTAGGTTATAGTGGCTTGAACAAGTTTCGGACCAAAACATTGTTCGGTATTATCATTCAAACCCAGGGGTGTGTCAAAGGCTGTGTTTAAATGGTAATTAAGAAGATCCCATTCTACCTCGAAACATGTGGACCCTGCTGTGTATATGTCCCTTGATAACTGAGAGGATAGAGAAAAACACTCGGGCTAAAGAAGAACGACGATCACACGAGAAGCAAGAAATTTTCACTTCGCGTTTCTTCTCTTATGTATAATAGAAAATAAAATTGAATATGCCAGAATGTTAATTATAGGTCATCATCATCATATTTGACCGTCGTATTTGGAAAATAATCAGCATACAGTGGGGCTTGAATTAGAAACTAAAGTCTTTCGTGACGCTAGAAGACTCCAGTAAGTAACTGCATAGAGTATTTTAATCAAGTAAAGTGGAATAGCAAGTATTTTAATTAAATCGTAGAATCATGCCTTACTTTTGTAATCTAAAAAAGACCTACGTTCGAGTCATGGTGGTCGAGTAGAGAAGACAGGGAAGTCCGAGCAGCGCAGATGCAAACCAGATCATTGCAACAGCTAGAAGTGCTCGTCTACGTGACATGCGATGTTGAAGTGGTCGGACTATCGCCATATATCTGCAACATAGAATTTCAACACTAATTGAGACAGGTGCAGTACAGTAAAATCGAATCTGTCTTTCCTGGTTACTGTTTCCGTAGTTCATACAAAAAATAAAAATAAATAAATAAGGAAGTCTGATGAAGTTGTGGCGGAAATGAAGAAATCGACTTGTGTTAACTCAAGATTATGTTTAAGCCCCAGTAATTGGATGTGAACAAGAATTCAAGCTCCACATTGTAAGCTCGGTAGTTAATTCCCTTCCTGAATGTTAATTGTAAGAGAAGGGCTTAGCAGATTCATGTACTAATTAATCACGCGCTGAGTAATGCTTTTTGTGGAAAGACAGATATTATAGGTATGTATAGGTATATGTATCAGTGAACAGTGAGGCCTGAAAACTGGCAAGGAATGACATTAGATAATTTCAATCCTCATAATTTATAATCTTCTACCCGAAATAAAAGCTAAGCCTCTAGGGGATGACATCTACGTTTTTAACCCCGGTTTAATTTCATTCATATTCCAGGAGATGTATTATTCAGGATTTCGAAATGGTTTGTTCTAGTTCCTCGGAAGGGTTTTACCAAAGAATTATACACCTACATAAAAAGCTGCGGCTTAAGCCATGGGACTATTTTCATCCCCGTACCCGACTCTCAGCAAGAACTATTCAACACGAAGATGTTATATTCCACTTCCACTTCCACTTCGGCTTCGCCTTCGCCTTCGCCAGAGAACTTTTTCGTTAGGAACTTTCCAATGAATGAAGTGATATACATATTATATTATTGAATTCTATTTCCACGATCTCAAAAGCCGAAGTTATCACGAAATTGAATACTAACGAGTGTGTATAGATCAAATGAAAAATATGTTCATTAATTTCTTTAGAATTGAGTTTCGCGACAGGGGTGACATGAGGAAAACATCTCTCATCAAAATCTCAGGTATTTTGAGCTCATTAGTGATATAATAAGAATAAGCTGAACAATCAAGCAATGCCAGTAATGCGAATTTTCATGAAAATTTTTCATTTCAAATTCGTTCGTCTTGAATATGGTATTTCCTTGCGGAAATGATCAGCTATCGCAAATTGTGGTATATTCAGTAGAGTCAAGAACCCTCTCCCTGTCACACGACACAATAAACATTTCATGCATTTGATTATAAATCCTCAGAAAATGATAAACACTTGTTATTCTTTGAATAGCAATGATGTGAATAAAGAGTTGCTTCATGAAAGTTTCTGTGGTTGATGTTACCTTACGTTTCAGAAAATAAAAGGACATAAATCTTCGCTAGGTAGTAGTGGCTGCATTGTAACTGTACCGTGAAAATGAGGTGGAAAAATGTCGAGCCAAGTTTTCCTCTTGAATTCCGGTAACTTTACTTGGTATACGAAATATACATTCTCTGGTAAGTTGTACGTATGCAGCGTATAGCAGGTAGGTAATATAAGAGCTCAGAGCTGGTTCGGTAGCGATAAATATCTGTTAGCGAATGGCATATCGAACTCGCGAACTCCCCCATAGCCATCGGCAAAAAAGAGTTAAAGAACCTGGCGCGGACGTAGATCTGGTAGAATAGCCTCAACTTTCATCTCGCCAATTCGTAAATTGATTTTCCCTATAGATCGTGCAAATAGTTCAGCGGCGGAGTTCAGAGGGATGAAAATCCGAGTCATTGTTCAATGTCCTATCCAAGGATCAAGGAAGTATAAATACTTGCGCGATTATTTTTTTTTATAGATTGTTTAGTGTCTTTATGCTAAGCTGATTATCGAATACAAAAGGCAATTAAGGATATTACGTAAGTATCAAATCAATCGACAGAGAGTCAGAAGGAGAGGCGATTCCTCACACTTTACGATTGCTGTTAGGTTGTAGGCTTTTTCGAACCCCTCTTCGTCTGTCCAGCTGATTGTTTTCATCGGCAATCTCGCAGATCGTTAAGTCGCGAATTTTGTCATGATTGAAAAATTAATTTTCAATCAAAAATGAATGGGCATTTATTTTTATTTCTTTAGGAACATACTGGGGAAAATTAATATCGATTTTAATCGCGCGTTAAAATGAAAAATTTTTAAGTAAGGGAGACGTGTTTGTGTTTAAAGAAGAAAGATCTTGTGAGATTCGAGGGAGATAACGTCCGCTTGGGAAATAAAATTCTGACTTTACTCAAAAACTTTTAACCTGTTATTCGAGAATCTTTAAATCATGTTTTCGTGACTTTCTTCGCATATAGGACATTCAACTGTGGAATAAATTTCATCGTGCCTGATTCAGCCACGATTATTCTAAAGTAGATCATTTTCTACGACAACCTTTGCCAGTAAAATACACAAAATCACATTTTGCTACCTTTGAACCGATACATACATATTGAGCGTAGGCAGTTTGTATATCTTAGCAAATGCGAGCGAGAATTGGACCCTCCCACGTTTGATTTTGACCTTACGACAATCGAAGCCATCAAACTTTGATAGCGCCAAGAAATGGAAGTGAAATGGTTGTGTGAAATACAATGCGAAAATATGACATGGATGTGAAAACGGAGAAAATTCCTACAATTTTTCCCTGAGAATAAAAATGAAAAATCACAACGCGCTTCTTCGTATCTTCGCTACGTCTCAATAAAATAAAAATTCTTGTCAAAATTTGATTTCTGTGTTACCCAGGGCAATAACTGTTCATGTAATATTGCAAAGTGTGACTTGAATTCACCTACGATGAAAAAAAATCCAAGACCAAAGCTAAGAGTTCTTCGACTCTCATATCGCTCACCGTATTTGCTAGATTAAACGAAATGTGGTGGGAAATCTATGTGAGGTCAGCGGTGTCGATTTCTACTAGTCGTTCTCGCATGTACATATACTCCAGGGTCCTGATTTTATGGGTCTCTTCTTGTTGCGAGGTTCGTTCAATTTATTTCCTTTCATGAAACTTATTCGCTAGCTGGCGAAAGCAGAGGAGAGTCTCTCCATTGAAAGATGTCAACGTCCGGAATTCATTGAATTCCAGGGAGCTGCCTTTCGACGTTCTGAAGTTACTCGAGCCAATCAATATACCCTACTGCGTCTTTTCAGTACCAAGTTTATTACAAATATTTTTACCTTTCGGTATATTTTGATCATTACTGTACATACGTTCTCTGCTTGTTTTTTCCCACAAAATTTCTTTCTTACAGATTGAAATTTCCTCTTTCGCCAAATTGTAACTACAGCCTTCAGCTTGAAGAAACTGCTTTAAAACTCCGAGGGAGTCTTTGTGGGTTGTTTTTTTTTTTTATAAATATTTTACGTTACCCTTGAGCTATGAGGTTTTTCATGTTTTTCTTTTTTCTAACCTTAAGAATGCGTAGGAGACTCAAAGCCAGGGTTACGCAAAAGGGAAAAATACTCAACGGGGTAAGTGGCGGTATATATCTCATCCCTGTTAAATATCTTATCTACATTCCACCAGGCGGATCCACATTCGCACTGTATGTTAACCATTGTAACGAGGCAAATTATTTATTAACAGTAAAATCTCGATTTACCAAACGGTGGGATCGCCGGCTTTGTGAAATCGTCGGTCGTGCCCGTCACACCATTTAAAAATAAAACAGGATAGATAGCAAGAATTCATAAACGTTTTTTTATGAGATGAAATTCGGAATTTGAGTAATCAAATAATTTATACAGTTTATAATAATATGAAAGAAAATTCACGTGCGGTAGATCAATGAGTTATTCCTCGCTTCCAAATCTCTGCGATGAGAGAAAAGGTCCTAATTCATTTTCCTCCAACTGGATGCCACCCGAACTCTTTATTTCCTTGGAGCAGTACACTTACAATTAATCATTATCAATTTCGTTTATTTCATGGACTGGCTCTAATTGGATAAAATAGCATCTCCGATTACCGAGTAAATAGCGTGAACTTTTTTACCTCTTTGAATGCTCTAAGGCGACCTGAAGTTCAAAGTTAGAATTATAATTAACGAATTGGAGAAAAGTAGCAGTTAATTAAAAAATTAAAGATCATTGTAATACCGATCTTTCTCCTGGTTTCGTACCCCAAAAACCTTCGCGTTACGTTACCTCACCTCGAAGTTTGATCAGAAACTTTTCGCCCCCTTTTGCACCTCGTTATCTACCCTTCACTCATAACTTCGTTAACTTGTATCGTCGACCTAGGCATGGTCTAGCATATCGAGCTAGTCTAAAAAATAGCTCGGCACAAGCAAGCCTTTGCTTACATTTAATATATTTCCATACTGACAGAGCTTTTTCGGCTAGTTTCACTTGAAATACCTATCCAATTACTATAATTGATATGAAGAAGAAAAAAAGAAAAGAAAAAAAAACCCAGAACTCACAGCTACGTACGCCTTATATCAATATGGATTACATACATCGAGGCAAGGCAAAGGTATATCACGATATTAGCCACTGGCCGAAATACGACGTTTCCAACAACGAAAAGATCCCCAAGTCTACACCCCCCTGTCCCGAAAATGTATAGGATCAACCGAATACAGAAGAACAAAATTGAATGAGGAAGTGATAGCTAGGGCATTGGATCTTCCGAATCTCTCGGATTTTCTGGATCATCTGGATAACGGAGCAGTGTAACATTTATGAAGAAAATTATCAATACTTGATATTGGTATGAGGAAGGACTTGATCCGAGAAGATGAAAAAAAAAGACATGTACCATATTGTATACGATTATTATTCAGATAGAATGTTTCACGTTTCTGCTCCAGTTTTCATCCACGGGAGCAGACGAAACATCGAAACCTTCTGTTAGAAATCATCCGAGCGTTAACTGGTCCGAAAATGATTTCAATCAATGGGATATTTTCGATTATAATCAGAATCTGTGGGATCGTGCTGCCTCGAAATTTCATGTCATATGTGGTATTCTGGCATAGCTTCGTCGGATGTTTGTTGAATTACGATACGTACTCGACTAATATAGAATGTGGACACGAAGATATACGACGTTGTGGAAGAGTAAGAACTTGAGAACCGATCCTAGTCTGTTCATCAAATCTGTAAATTTGAAACTCGAAGGCGTCGATAAATCCAAGAGGAAAAAAAGTCGAAGACTTGATCCTGAAACCACAGACGATGACCCATATTCGTTATTTCATTCGTTGGTTCTGTACATAGAAGCTCAGAAGACTTTTTATTCTTTAAGTTGAATTCAGTATGTCATTTCGATAGAAGTTACAAGGATCTCAAATTTGAGTTTTTATCATGTTTATGATATTAGTTAGAAACTCATTCGTTTCACTCTTGTGAATAATGACCGGTGGTTATTTCAAGACTTCCAGGTCGACATCTGAATATTACAAGAGCAATCATGCATGAAAAACTCATTTTTCCGTTTCCGTTGTAAAATAAATTATTCTCAGTTATAATTAAGAAAGTTTATCACCTCTCCAGTGAAATGGGACTGTTTATCATCTGTCAATTCAGTCTATTCAATCAATATGAAAAAAAATAATAATCCCAAGTTTTTGCCAACTGTCTACTACAATTTTTTATAACTATACTGCTCGGAGCTTTTCTATCACAGTTTCTGAGGTGAGAGTAAATGTTTTTCGCTTCACAGACTGCATCTGATCAAGGAGGTTTATTCAGCTTTGAAGATTGAACGTGATTTCATAAACGAAAAGCCTCGTTTAGTTTAATCCTAGATAATTGTATGAAGGTAAGAAAAATGGAGTTTACTTAAATCTTTTCAAACGCGGAAAATACGAGGTATGAAACTTTGAAGATAAGGGTAGCCACTCACGTTGGCTATGTCACGTTTACTACTTGGTCGATAATCGTGAGAATCGGATTAGTATCTTGATTATTTTTATTTTTCATTTTGTCTCCCTCGCATTTTCTCGTCAGTCTTAAGACCTGTGCAAGAGAAATTAGACACTTTACGAGAGGTTTTATTACCAAGTTGATGAAATTTTTCTCCCGGTGAAAGCGAATCGGATTTTCTTCCTTGAGTTATTCCCGAGGTGTTCTACTCCGTTTTATAACAATAAAATGTAAATTTATGAATACATATGAACACTTTTTACACATCCCGGTACCGTGAGCCTCTACTCTCACGTAGGTATGTGTACACACATGACACATATATTCAGTCCAAGTTTCTTCGTATAAAATTTGGGAAAAACGGTTTTTGACGAAAGTTATATAGGTATGTAGGTGAATTCGACGAGTGATTAAGTAATGAACAAAAATATATTTCGAGTCGTCGATAAAAATAAGAATTTAACAAAAAAGTAGTAAAATTCGAGCTGCTTCAATCTACTTAAAAAAAAATGTTGATAAATTTTTACCAAGTGATTCGATTCTTCGGAATATTTCATCGTTAGAATATAAGCGAAAATCGAGACTCTGAAATCGAATGAAAGTTGAAATATTTTATCGATTGAAAGGCGAACTGCTATACTTTACGTCGGGCAAGGTTTACTTGATTAGGGTAATCCAAAACGTTTTTCCTGATCATTACCGATATTATGGATCACCGAAACTATCAACGATAAAAGGTGAGCAATTGTTCGTTCGAAAGCAGCTGCCGCCATATTCGGGAATAATCTCAAGTCGATATCATCTGGGGGTGAAAAGACTAGAATTTATGAATATACCCGTAGCGCAACGATTTCCACAATTCTCTTCCCCACAATGAGTACAGTTTCTGTATAGAATTACAAATGAAACACGCTAACAATAGGATGAAAATTTAGAGATACTCCATCGTATTGTTTCGTACTCGCTGTGCACCATCGGTTTATTTACTCATCGCCTTATCAGATGTTATACCAATAGGGAAATGCTTTCTGTTTGAATTGTTATCCACCCGAATTTTCAAGTTTCAATATTCACCAGTTTCTGCTTCCTGACTTCCAGTTTTCGGGGATAATTTATCACCGTGTTTTCAATTCCTCGGAAGCAGGAAGAAGCATCGATGAAATTGATGAGAAATAAACTTTCTTCGACTTGAGTTGCTCAATTAATGCAAGTCTTGTGTCTTCAAAGTTAGTAGGGTATACCTAACTCCGACCGTTACATTTTACGTTTCGAGTAAAAAAGGGGTCATCCTTCCTATTTACGTCGACGGAGGTCGAAGGGCTACTTCCACTCTAGATTCCCGAAGAAAATTCAATCTTGTTGATCCCCTGTGAATGGCAGCTTCCTCAAAAACTAATGCCAACGTATTTTTGGGAGCTAACCACACGCGGGAAAAAAAATGTACATTCCTATAATCTGAACTGTGACTGACGTTTGACGATTTCCAATTTATATGTATACGACCCTTGGTCAATAACCATCGCGTTGGGGTGCTAAGAGTTATTTTCCGTATCCTATAAGCGTTCTCACGTTTCACGAGGCTAACCGAAGTTGGCACAACCCAACTCAGCCGATTCATCTCTTTTCGGTAAACCACTTGAATTCGATGGATTTTACGGACATAAGTTTTCCATCTGTATACCCGGCAATTTTCAGCTCGATAATATTCGGAAAATTGTGATCTTTGTCAGAGGTGATTCTCGATTTCCTTTGCCTCCGGTAACGAATTGCTATCGAGCTTAAAATCCGATTCATTCGACAAATTTAACCCGAGCAAGTAAGGTAAGAACCTTTTTTCTCCCCTGCCGATAAACGCGGCTTTATTTCAGGCCCCAATCGTGTTTCTGAGTCCCAATGATCCTATACATTCCCAAGGCGACCCCCAAAGCCGACCCGTGAACGACCCTAAGGTCGCAGCATCCATGGCTGTTCACCTCGTTCATTTCTACGGCTCTCTGCCTCAACAGCCGGAGAATCCTTCCACGAGCTCTTTAACATTGCAGGAAGGAAAACAGGCATTTCAAGGGAAGACGTTGCGCAGAAAATTTCTCTCAAACTAATGCACGAACGAATAGGGTAATAACTTTGTTTTAATAAATAAATATATACCTATGTATTAAATGCTGAGCTGAAGCCTCACACTGAAGATATACGTTTGAGAAAATAAAGAAATCCTTAAAGATTTAAAGGTAGAAAATAGTCTAGTAAGTAAATCCTGCAAAGTTCGATGAAATGGCTAGGTAACAGGTGAACTCGGTTCTGTATCGGAAAAGCGATCGATTCTCGTTACTCTACTCAGCACTATGACGCACAGGGTAGTTATTACTGTCAATCAGATTGAAATGGCAGCCTGAAAATGCTTTTCGTAATGCCGAAACAAGGTATCGACAGTAACCATCATTGTAAGAATAATTCACGCTACACTTGTTCCCTCATGGAGCAGGAAATAGTTTAATATCAGCCTTGTCGAACGCAAGCTTGTCACACCCTCCAGCTGGAAGTAAAGTTAACGAAGAGGGCTGATGGAACATTCGTTAGTTCTTGTTGGTTGAATTTTATATGAAAAAAAAAAAGAAAAAAAAATCGGTTTGAAAATTGAGAATAAAAAGGGATGAAAGAAAAATCTCAAGAGTTTATATGCATTTACCAATTTAAATTTTATCGTTTCGTGTCGAGTTTGATGACCTTTTTTATACGAGCGACCGGGTCGTGAAATTTTTGACAGCTTGATTATTTTCTCTTCCGGCGGAAATGAGCTACGAGTACCTCCGGACCCTGCCAGTCATGGTAAAAGGAGGCTAACAGGCACCGGGCATTACCATTTTCATTTTCTACATGTATAAATCAAGATTAGAGCTCCACGTGACTAGAGTACCTTGGATAAGGTCTAAGCGATGAGGGAAACTTCATTAAAAGGTTCTGGTGGCGATCTTTTACGGCTCCCTCTCAACCTAACTTTCAGGATTTTACGAGTGGATGTTTTTGCGGCTTAGAAACGATACATCTATGTTGTATGGGAGGTTTTTAGTAGCGCAACACTCCGCCTCGTAACTATGTTGAAAGTAAATTAGGAGACGGAACTTAATTAAGAAAATAATTGCGTTTGAAATAATTGCGAGCCGATATCTTGTAGAAAGCAAACGAAAATACTACTGTTGTAGGTGTATTCATAAAGGTCCGATGTCAACACAATTAAAACAAGGAAACCTTGAGACACCGTCAAATCAAGTTATGATCAAAAAATTTCTAGGCATAATTTGTTTTCCTAAAATTAAAGGTAGGCGAATTTAAATATCGAGTAGACGGAGGTCTATAAGGTTTCTTTTACAAAAAGCGATTAAAATAAGTTTCTCAATACTTAAATCAAAATTTAAAGGAGCCAATATATATTTATACATGCAATTTGATTGGATACGGCAATTCACGATCAACTCATTTTTTTAATTTGAACTACGTGCGAATCGGTAAAAAATATCTCATTCTTGCAGGCTTGATAATGTATTACTGTCACAAGCCATGCTAATCCGATTCCATCAACTTGCGATTTAGGTATTCGCTACTCCAAGCCACAGAGCTTGTCAAACCACTCGTCACCTCGACCCGGCGACACGTAGTTACAGAAATGGAATTGCAGAAATTAACTAAAGCGGTAGAACTCAGCTGTTTCATTTTGTTAATAAGCCACTTCACTCCGCAACAAATTACATTAGATACTGTACAATTGACAGTGTTAGCTAAAGTTGATCACCGTCAAATGTCAATTGATAACAATTATTACTCCACCCTAATACTTGTTCCGTAAAGTCGTTCAATCGTATGATAAATCATAGAATTCAACATCTGATCTCAAAGTTTCTGTACCCCAAGTTCACTAAGTTAGATTATCAGATATTGGGTAGATAAACACTCGGTAACTTTAGCCTAAGGTAGTCCGTAAGTAATGCAATTCAAGTTCAAGTGGTTTGGTCAATGTCCGACGTCGTCGAGAAGATCGTCAAAGTCTCGGGAGCTCGAATAACTATACAAAATTTACGGAATTTCGAACACCTTGAACTCGAGCTTGGAAACCAACTTGAGTCAGCGGGATATCCGACTGAGAAAATTGAGGCAAAGAATTGTCTGACGAAGATGAAGGCTCGTGTTTCTATTTATACAACGAAGAAAAATTGAATTAAAAGGAATTACTTATCCAATGACTATATGCTTCACGATTGTTACTCACTTTGGTGGGACACGATGTTTTAACAACAAATTCAACAAATGCCTGATAATGATTCTAAGGATTTATACGAAACGTTGCGAGATCACAAATTCGAATGAATGAACAATAGCTTGATTATACGAGACCTCGTTACGGCTTCCATATCTGATCCTGATTCCCTTTTCAACTGAAATCGCGAGGATTTTACACGACGAAAAGTTTGTATATCGTTGTACACGTATATGCTCATTCGTTCTCGCTATTTTTCACCTCTTGAAATGAATGAACTGACTCCGTGAATTTCGGGTTAAACTTGGCAGATTCGAGGTTGATGTTAGATTCTCATATTCATGCATATTTATTCGAATATAATTATCCTCGGTCGCAACTTGGGATACAGAGTCTGAATTAAGCGTTCCTTTTTTTGCCATGATAAAATAATTTCGTTATTAAGGAAAGTTCGGAGAGATTTGACCACGGTGATCGATCGGTTTGCGAATTCGTTGTTCTGATTATTATCATTTTTTGTCTCCCCTTTGATCGCCTGTCAATGATTTGACGGGCCTCTTTATTCGCGTTCTATGTGCGTAGCGATGCTAAGAATAGCACAAGAATTGCTGAGCTTGGGTAACAGCTTTAGAAATTGTTTCTTTAAGCGCTACTTTTGCGTCAGGTGAAACAATATAAAACGGATCAATGTGATGTTGAGCAGGGAGTACTAGCGAATGAAAATCCCGCGATAAAAAGCGAACCAATTCAAAGCCTGCGATTGGGATTGGGATTCGGATTGGGATTAGAAAGAAAAGGTATTATGGCACACCTAGGCCGTAGCACAGAAGGGAACGCTTCGGATCTTTAAAAGCATGCCTTCGTCGAAGTTTTATACGATACGACAGAAAGGAAGCTGTCGCTCCTGACATCTGACCGTATCTCTAATCCACGAGGATAGAGAAAAAAACAAGGAAGAAAGAGTCGTGATAAAAAAGAACATTTTAACTTACCGGTCGAATGAAATGGCGACTAAAGTGAAGACACTTGAAGCCACGGTAACATTTGCCACAAAGTTATTTACGGTGCAGTATATCGCCCCAAATGGCCAGTCTGAATTGAGCATGAAGATAAAGTTGAAGACACAATTGAGCAGAGACATCATTAGGTCGGACACGGAGAGATTCACCAGAAAGTAGTTCGTTACCGTCCGCATTCTCCTGTGAGCTGAAACAGAAATAAATAGACAAGGAAAATTAGTATATAATGTATATAAAAACAATGTCATTTCCAGTCATTTTTCTTTGATGGATTGTATACTGTATGTTATCTTATATAGTTTTGAATAAATAAGTAAAAAAGGCGAACCAGAAAGATCAAATAATTTTTTTTACCCAGGTTCTTTGGGTTCATAAAAAGCGTATTGCATATACAACCAACATACGAGAGTTAAAATGTATATTTTTTATACATTCTGAGGCAAAAACTTTTCGGGCTTACAGCAGAGCGAACTTTTTATACTACTCGACTGAAGTAAAATGTAATTTCCTTCGGACAGGTTCAACGTTCCATGTCAACTGTCATATCCCACCCTTCGTTCTGGATGCCTGCCTGTCTGCTGGCTCAGCAAATACCACTAATCGTTGATTTACCTATATACAGCTACTACCATCTCGATGGGTTACAAAGCACAACACGAGCACGTCACAAGCTCCGTGATTTTATTTTATTTTTTCAAAAGTTCATGCAATACGTAATTCAGACAGGGGCGAGGTATGCGAAATATTAGAATGTCGTGAGTAAATTTCGAGAATTTCTCATATTAATTGATTTTGAAACGCGCTCACAAATTATGTGCCATTCTTTAATTGCCTTCAAATTACCCTTCGTAACTAACACGCTCATCGTAAAACCTTTCGATTTGCAATTTGGTTCGCCATAATCAGATTCTATCTATCAATTGCTCAAAGTTCGTTCAATTGCCATGTCAAACAGTTTATTAAATTATTCAAATAGAAATCGTCACGTGTACGAGAGACGTACTAACATAGTATAAAATCAAATTGTATTCCATTTTTTTCTCAAACTCAAATTGAATATTACCTAATGACAATTGGAGTGCCTATCAAAATTGTTCTAAAATTATATTTTACTCTCTACTGATTGTAAGGCCCCACCTGGCATTCAAATTCGGGCGTATATATCTACCCCTGTTACTCTAGAATAAATAACTGAGATCGATGGTACATAGGCTTAAGAGGGAATGAGTAATAGCATAACTGCTCTTCTACATGGAAGTCGAGAGATCGGGGAGTCGAACAAAGCACTTTAGAAATTGCGACAAAATATGCAGGTTAAAATGAGTTATTAACGTTGAAAGAAGATTCATGTACTACGATCGCATGAGATCTATTCATCGTTAATTTGAAAATAACTTCGTAATGAATCAATGCTGTGGCAATGTCGAGATGGTAGAGAATTATTCTTAAACTATTTGTCACCTAAGATATCACAACGTACGTCCAAGACATTTGATAAGATGAAAAATTATCGGACAAAAAGTTTGTCGGATGATGTGAGATTACAATATCCCACCTATACGGTGATTTTTATACCCGATTGGTTCTGACAGTATAAATCACATACTTCTACGACACGGATAGTGCAACCTTTTTCCCTTATCTTCCATCATACGTATAATAGTATCAAATTTATGATTCTATCTTCGCACCCTGACCAATGCGGCTACAGAAAATCTAAAGTGAATAAAACATGAATACAATTGCGACGACTGATGACATGAGACTTTTCTTTTTTAGAATATTATAGAAAAGGGATGAAAAGTGAAACAGAGCTAATTATGGTAAGAAATGAGGATAGGTAAACGCGGATCTTATTTTTCTCACTTCGATGTTTCCACGTTCTTTACACCCTATTTTATTCCTGGGATTAGGTAACGGTTGATCGTTTTAAGGGGTAGTATAACGAGCGACCATTAATTCTGGGCGATAATAAAACCACCCTACGTGTACCGTGAACGTGCGAAATACGCGTTCAGGCTGTTATTAAAACCTAAACGGAAAAGTGAATTGCTTTGTACGGATTTAAGGAGAATCTAAAGTAATGGAATATCATCGTACTATAGTACGTTAATTTTAAACGTTTATCTACGATCTTGTATATCCTTCCTCGACGAGGTATTAAAATAATTAATTAACCGTTAAGCTACCGCGAAATGCGAAACATGAGTATTTATCCGCAAATTAAGATCCATGACTATCCCAGACTAAAATTAAATTGTTTAATCGTTTTCAACGGTTTGACGATCGCGAAGAAAGACCTCAGCGACAAGCCTCGTATTACTTGTATTAAAACAAAAATACATACATACAGGTACCTGCGATATGAAAAGTTTATGAAAAAGGTAAAGCGGGATCAGATTTCTCATCATTTGTAGGGGTAGATATAGTAAAATTGGTTACAGTTATGCAGAAGCACGGCGCGAGCGTAGAGTACGGCGAGCTTTTAGGTCGAAGCGTTAGGATGAATATCAAAATAATGTTAGAGAAATGTTACTCGTTGTGGCTCTTCCGACTAACATTTGTTCGATTTTAATCCACAGACCTCTTTCATTTCTAACGATGTATAGGTCTTAGGTATAATCCTGATTGGTTTCACTCGGTTCATCGTTTATCTCCAAAAAACCACCGCGGGAAAGATTATGATGATTATAATCCCGCCTGATCCAAAGCTTGTGAAAACTGGATTTACGATATGTAATATTTTGCTTCGAGAGAAATCTCGTTTCACTATTATCGACATTTTTCATACCAAGGTTAATGACAGTGAATAAAATATGTTAGAATAGGCGAAAACATGTTTTTCTGATTTTTATCATTCTTCACAAAATTGACTTAGGCGAATCTCGTTTTAAGCGCGGTTCATTTGTAAAGGACATATGTGTCGTTGGAAACAAATAACAGCTACATGCTAGGCACGTATTTTTTCGAACACGTACATACATACATATGTGCTGTTCGTGTTTAAACATCGTGTTTACGGTACCGAAGTGGCTCTAGATGACAATCTTGTTTCGTGTGCTTTTAGCATAGTTTATTGCCACGGCATAATGTGTCTGCTTTCGGTCAACAGGCTGAATAGTTTCGTCTTTTGAAATTTATGAAATTGATTATTCGCGTGATCACGGGCATGAAGTAAAGTTCTTCAAAGTTAAAATCATTGTAAAAAAAATGGATGTTCGTCATCGATAATTAATAAAGGTCTCTTCTAAGCCCTGCTCTCGGGCTCTTGTCATGCAGCATAATCTCTTAATACGAAAATTGAACTTTCCAACATTCTGGGACTGTCAGATTATGCGAAAGCGTCTCAAATCCATCGAGAAACAGGCGCTAAATTATCCTCGGATTAATAATGGAGGGATTTCGCGTGTTAGCAGCTTTTCAACAGCCCGAGAGAATTCGTGGGACTCGTGTTTGAAATCGAGTGTCGCGTATGTAGATATGTTTCCTGTTTCCGTTTAGCTGGCAGGGGTGGTAGATCAAGCTCGATTTAATATCACATGACGTGATTCAATTTGGACGGTCTCGCGGTACATACAAAGATACATGAATACATCTACATACAGGGTGACCCAGAACCCCCGTACCACCGTTGGTGGGCATATTCCTTGACGAATTCTAAGACGAAAATTCCTTAGCGAAAAATTCCTGAGATCAACGGTGTCCGAGTTATAGAATTTTCTAGTTGACCATATGCATTACGCATTATGCATTATGCAAGCCCCGTGCATTATGCATTACGCATTACGCATTACGCATAATGCATAATGCACGGGGCTTGCATAATGCGTAATGCGTAATGCGTAATACATAATGCGTAATGCGTAATACATAATGCGTAATGCGTAATGCATAATGCATAATGCACGGGGCTTGCATAATGCGTAATGCGTAATGCGTAATACATAATGCGTAATGCGTAATACATAATGCGTAATGCGTAATGCATAATGCATAATGCACGGGGCTTGCATAATGCGTAATGCGTAATGCGTAATACATAATGCGTAATGCGTAATACATAATGCGTAATGCGTAATGCATAATGCATAATGCACGGGGCTTGCATAATGCGTAATGCGTAATGCGTAATACATAATGCGTAATGCGTAATACATAATGCGTAATGCGTAATGCATAATGCATAATGCACGGGGCTTGCATAATGCGTAATGCGTAATGCGTAATGCGTAATGCATAATAGTGGACCTAGACGGCCAAGAACTGCTGCGCGAACAACCCGGACAACGAAAATAATCTCGTGGTCCACGTGGACGGCTGAAAACTACGAAGCGGACGACCTGGCTGCAGAAAACTATGGAGCAGTGGACCTAGACCGCCGAAAACTATGGAGCGGGTGACCTGGCTGCCAAGAACTGAAAAACCGAAATGTCAAAGTGAAAAGGCTCACCCGTTATCCGTTACGCATTATTCAAATGAAACTTTCGCGCCAAATTATCAGACATACGATGGAGGGCACTGCCACAATTGTTGACACTAGAGCCGGCACTATCTCGGCCAGTGTAGAGCTCTCTAAATGGTCAACTAGAAAATTCTATAACGCGGACACCGTTGATCTCAGGAATTTTTCGCTAAGGAATTTTCGTCTTAGAATTCGTCAAGGAATATGCCCACCAACGGTGGTACGGGGGTTCTGGGTCACCCTGTATATGTATATCCTTCAGATTTACGAATCAATAAAAGATTCAGGCTACGCGGATTAGAATTAATCTATTTACAAAACCACTGCGACAATTCATAGATTTCGATACCATTAGCTTATTTTTATTTTTACTTTCGATTCGCCTATTGCGGAGGTTTTTGAATTGTCACCATAAGCAGTCCATTTTAATTTACTATTTTCGTTTGAAGGGTTGTTCCTTTAATTAAAAACCTAGGATGATGTTACGCTCCTGCAAATGAGCCACAGAAACGTGAACAAGTCTTTGCTTTGAGCCTTCGACCTACGACAAGCCAACTTGAACTGTGGATTTGGCATATCATTTATTCAGCAGTTTTGAATTTCGAGTTGTAACAATATAACCTAAATCCTACCCACGTCATAGATAAGTTTCAGTAAGCAGAGGAGCCCCCGTGGTGAAAATATTTCCTGTCGATATCTATACGTAAATTTCAGTATATTTTAGGAAATTTATATGTATCTACCTCTGAAATCTTTTGATTGGGTAGGTACCGAAAACGATCTAATAAATCGAAGAAGCTGTAGCAGGACTCACAGCCACTTCATAAACTATATTTATATTTTATTCACTGGCTTCCTTACAGCATTTTCATGAAATCCTACCTCGGTAAACGGTGAACATAGTATACATATACATATCCCATAAAATTTCTCAGTTTATCAAGCTTTTATAACCCGCGATGAAGATTTTTAGTTTAGTTTTATGTACAACGTGACCTAGACTATTTGGACATTTGAAAAATTTCGAACATATATTTTCTAGGTGAGCTGTACGAGAGTCGACGTTCTTTTACCTCTGAAACACACATCGCACATATCCTCTGGCATTTTTCCGAATTGTAAGAAGTTCCACTTCAAGCTGTCTGATTTTTTGTAATATCCAAAAAAGCTCGTAAACCCCTACGCTGTGCCACTCTACTTTTCTGTATCAATATGATTCTGCGATATCCGGTCCTCCACACGATTTATAATCCGGGAATAATTTTTTCAAAGTATGCTAAGGAAATTTACTGATCTTATCAAGGTGCCCCTGAATAACTTTACTTTATATTTTGGGTACCAATAATTTCAAGGAATAATTAATTTTAGGTATATTTTTCACCGTTTATCAATATACACGAGGATAATTCGTTCACCTACCTATACACTCGGAAATGATGTTGCTGTGTTTAATTAAACAAGAAGTTACTCAAACTTTCCGGGTGCAACGCTGCTTTTAGAACTTCCTGGGTCTTCTTACATTTTGAAGCTTCTATCTCGACGTATTATACATTATTATTATTAATAATACAAAGAAAGAACCTGGCTCTATTAATGAGAAGATTCCTATCATGTGAACAGATATTTTTATTCTTTATTACCGTTTGTCACATCGATCTCATCACATAGGTTTGCCAAAATCGAGTCCCAAAGAAAGTCGGTGTTGTATGGTTCGCGTAAAAAATTGTAAGAGTTTTGCTAGAAAACTGGGACAACGGTATTTACGCTGACTTGTATACCGAGGAAAAGTTATCTTCTGTCGGATACAGCAACCCTTGCAAAAAGCTATCTCGGATTGTAGCGTGGTGAATCCTTTTTTTTTCACCCTGTTAGCAAGCTTGAGCTTTCCAACTTCTTTTAACGTGTGGTATTCGAGTCTTTTCGGCGAGTGAGTGGAGTCAGTACCCAAGTCCTGTTCATTTATTCTTCATAAGAAAAATACGATGTTGAAGAAAAACATAAAGCAACGTGGATGCCAAATGCATGTATATTCCATGACAAAATATATGCGTAATTTATGTTCATTTATATACAAGACTGCGATCTACCTATTATGCGTCAAGCCCTGAAGGGTACATAGAAATTTGCATAATAGTGAAGAAAAAATAATTCAACTTGATACACAAGGCAGTATCTTGTTTTTATATTCAAAAGGAGCTTTTCAGGTTCAAGAAAATTGACTATGAGAAATCCTCGGATAGGCGATAAAGCCAAAAAATTATTTTCATTGCTAAATGAATAAATGGATCAATTTCATTAGCAATAAAAGTGTCTCGAAACTTTTAATCATTCGAAGCTAAGGATTGATCAAATTTATTCTATCCCAGTCGATGAAGAGTTGTGCCCAAAGCTGACTCGAGAATGGGAATAAGTTCGACTATTCTATGGCGTTGGCTTACGTCGCGTGACATTTATCGTTGCTGAAATATACTGCACTTAAAGCAGCTATTCCTCGTTGTCTTACGTTCGCTTCAATCAACAGAGTGCTTTAATTCATTGGGATATTCGCCGAAATGTAAGATGAGTCGCCTGTCTTATTTCGCTCTCCCTTTTCTTATCTTTATCTTTATTTTCACTTTATTTTTTCGACCTTAAATTTTACCCCGAAAAAGAGGCACCCAGGTGCCACCGAAACTGGCTGAAACGAATTTTCACATATAAGAATTTGAGAAAATAAAATCAAATAAATAACCGTGAAAAATGACCGACAACCAGCGCTCGGTAACTCCTCGTCACAGCAGCACTTCGAACTGATATTTTGCGGCGTAAGCCTACATATGTGGCCGGATAATTTAGCCCACGTACGCATCACATTACACGTGTTACCTAAAACGCACCTGCTATTTTTCGACGGGCATTGTCTGCCTTGCCAAATCGTGCAAGAAACTTTATGGCTCAACTTTCTTGTTGTAACGCGATAACAGCGATGTCGTACGCCGTGATCATCCCGTCAGGCATATGTAGATAGTGAACGACAGATTTCGCACCCTAAATATTTGTTTTGTTATACACCTCATCATTTTTCATTCTGATATTTATTTTCTTCTTTATTTGTTAACATTTATTTTACGTCATTTTATCTGTTGTCAAGATTACTCGCTCCCCATTATAAGTTTGATAACTGAATGTCAGACCATGAATAAATTTCTATACAGGATAAGATATTGAAGAGAAAGCTGTAGCTGACTTGACTTAGTTGAGTCGGAGATTTCAGCAGTGAGAGAAGGTTGTTATATTCACGACCACGAATATCATAACTTTCCAAAGCTTATCGAACCAGAACAATGCCTCTAGTCAAGAACTGAGGGGTTCATCTAAATCTCAGCACAGTTAAGATGCGCCTGAATGCAAAACGAATAATAAAAATCGAGTCACATCGATGGCGTTAATAATGCATACATGTTTAATGGGCGCGACGTAAGATAAAATTTTTACAACTATCTCAACCGGGTTGGAATTTATAGCAGAATTTCTATTATAAATGTCAGCTCGCGACGTGCAAGCTAATAAACTCGAAGATATCCAGTCGAGCTTGAAAGCAAGATTGTGTCACGTCTCAGGCATGACTTGCCATAGAGATTTAACACCGAGAGTATATACACTAATTGTGAGTGAAATTTCACGTCGTTAAAATAAACTGCGAGGCATCTGACAATGATAAATAATCTCGGTATGGTCGCAAGCTTGTTGAAAGAATAATTTCTACGACGGATCTGCAACTTTTCGAATTTCTCTTCTCCTTTTTTTTTCTTTTTTTTTTCGTTCGAATATTCTGAGATGGTAACTTATTGAATAACCAGCTGCAAAATTGAGCCAACGATTAGGGATAGTTTACGGGGTAATCGAGCCCTCTCGAAATATATTATCCAAAACCTTAGTACTTCGTCCCTTGCGGACTGGACCCATCGCCCCTTTTCGGTCTCGTGCAAAACCGTTCGGTGTACCGAAAATTTACCCGGTACTGAACAGCGTAACAGCACTTAAATGGAATATAATCATAATGGATGCATGTTTCGATTAATACTAAGAAGGCGAGGGCTAAGGGGAGGAGAAGAGAGAAGGAAGAAATTCTCTGAGGGGTGAAAGTTTTTGCTTAAAAATTAATTCGCCCTAACCGCAGATGCGATTAGCATTCTGAATTAAATTATGATCGATCATCAAGTATTATATCTCGCAATTAACATTATTACTGGAACGGAACATTCGCGTCTACCGCTTGCACCGGAAGTTCTGATTATTTATGTATCCACACCTCCGCGGATATCGAAGTGCAAAATTTCACACGTACTTCCGTTTACGACACCGGAAAAAATTAGGGATTCAAGGTTCGAGGATTGAGTTGATAACTGGTGTTGAATTTCCGGTCTTGATAAGTCGAAAATGTATACAAAAAAATTTGAGAACAAAATTTCGTTCCTTATTCAGAGATCAGCTTTGAACCGTTTCGAAGATTTTCACCAATTAGTAAAACTCTGTTCAAACGGCGATTGAGAAAAAGGCACTATTTACGGTTTCTATGAGTATAGAGAAAGAAGAGAACAAAAATTTCATAATCAGGACTGACGTTCGGGAATAATCACATTCTGAGGACAGTTAGAAGTTACGAAGCGAACTGGATTTCTCTGTATTCTGCTTCTGGTACTAATGTGAGTAGTGAACTTAGAAATTCAGCAAAAGCTTCAGCATTATCATACCACAAACAGAGCTATTCAATTAAAAGACGTCAGAACAATTTGTCCGAAATTTATCCGTTGTAATTATAATTTCGAACGAAGGTTCTTTGAAACGATAATTTCCACTCAGAAAAACGAATACCTAAACTGTTGATTAAAACCGTCGAGACAATTGTTCTAAGACCTTTTTTTACTTGTTAAAAAAAATCTTACTAAACCGTCGAGTTTAACTTACGAAAGTTAATCCTTTGATCGAAGCTTTCAATGAAATACAAAGCTTATAGTCTCTTTATTGCTGAAACCGCAACCGTGGATCAATGGTTAGCAAATGTTTCGGAGCCTTATTGTCTACCTAGTGGCTGATACCAAGGGTTGGAATGAAGCCAAATTTTTTCTATATGTTAAAGCGTTACGGGCTTATAAGCACGCATGGATATACTAGACACATAGCTATCAACTATGGCGATTCGTTGTTATACGAGGCATTAGGGTAGATTTCATAGCCACCATTTGTACTAAACTTCCCCACGTAGCATTTCAGGTAAAAAGAGAAGAGAAATTTTTCCCTCGCTACGTGACTTTGGTCAACGTACACGTCTGTGTATGAAAAGAGGAAAGTTTCGTATCTTTTCCATTTCATTTACAACATAAGCAGTCGGTATAGTGGCTCAAGTATATGTACATAAACTTTATGGTCAAGTGTAAAAAAAAAATGATACTGGCGTAGGAATGATGGATCTCATGAATATGTTTCTATTTATGGGTCAGATTTTATTGACGGAATACTAAAGAACTTGAAACGACGAAAGTCTGTTCTCAGGTTTTATTTTATTCTTAATAAAAGAGCTGTATAGTATGATTTTATCTCGTTTATGGTTTGCCAAGCAGAAGACTCGTCTTTCAGGACTTTTCCTACCGAAACAAATCTGTGCAATTATTATTTCAGTTCGACTACTTTCCGTCACATTTGGAACAGGATTCTATCATTCGATTTCACAGTTGTTGCACGACGTTGGCAGACCGGTAGAGAAAACTTTTCTCGAATCAAAAACCAGTGTATCTATGTACTTACAACGTTGAAATTTCTCGAAAACTTTTTTATCCCCGCAAGGAACAGCTTGCGACAAGTTTGAATGAAAATGTTTAATCTGGGTAAAATTGGTACCTAAAATATTATGAAACTAGAAGTAAATTCAACTCAATTTTCACTCGCTTGAAGATTTCAACTTTTCGTAGAAACTTTTTGTATTTAATTATTCAATAAATAGGCCGAGGCACCAGTATAGAGGATAATACATGAAAATGATCAAAAACCGTTTCAGGAATAGTGCAAGATCAAATTATTGAAAATAATTGCGAATTTGTGATTCAGATTGTTAAATTTGATATTGCGGAATGAATAGGGGGATGAAAAAGTTGGTGCGAAATTTTGGGCAAGATTTTCCACCTTCCTAGTTAGATTGCGATAAATTATGAGACTCTTCACGAGGCGATCAACGGAAACTATTTAGGAAATAAGTAGAGAACCCTAGACCGCCTGTTGCGGCATACAAATGACAGCATGGTTTAGGTGAAGGCTGACAAGGTATCTACGAGCTTATCTTTAAGCGCAAACTTTAGCAGTTGTACGGAAGGCATTGAAAACTTTGCCCCAGGTAAATTAGCGAGACTATCGCTCATCTAAATGGGCCGGCTTACTTTAAAAAGCTCGTGAATTTCACGAGCACCAAAAACAGGAAAAAACAACACGAGTAATTGACCACGAGCAATTTAAGAGCGTGTTGTTTTCCGGAAAATCGTTTACACGTGGTATAAAACCGCCCTAACAGTCAGCCAGAAAAAAATAAAAATGGTAATAAATTCGGAAGCATTTGTACAAGCAGTAATTACGACCGATGCGAGTATGTAATGAGATAGCGAAGAGTGCAATTGTTTTTCATTTTGTTTCGTATCGGCCGTCAAATCTCGCGTGACAAATATTAATTTGGTACACAGACACGAAGTCGAAAAAACCCTTGTTATTAGTAACATGATTTTTATGACACAATTAGCTAACTCCTTCACGTGTTCGTGACACCGCACTCTTTCTTTCTCTGCTAATGATCGTCGACGTCATTTCTATATTTTCGTTTATTTTTTAGCTCCTATGTTATTCGTATACCCTACATTAGCATCGGCCATTTTTCTTTACGGTTCAATTTTCATAAATTGCTTTGAGATAGCCATCTCGTCCGTAGAGGGGTGAAAAATGTGGAATCATATTTATAAACGATATGCGAATGGAAATGGAACCCTTTTCGCAGGCATATCGCAATTATCAAATTCAATCGATAAGCAAGTTGTTAGCGTCGAATAGAATACGGGGACTTTCGGTTTAATTGAAAAAATTCTAGCGTTAAACGGAGAAGTAAAAGAATAAGAGAAAAGTAAAATCTCATAAAAAAGAGATTTAATAAGAAAGTTAAGTGTCTTATTGTTCGGAAGGAGCCATAGCCAGTTCTGAAAGGAAGTATTGTCATTCCACCCTCGCCGTAACAGGGAAGAAAAAAAATGCTCGATCTTAACTCGACTTGACCTCCGAAACGCTGATTATACCCTCAATTCCGTGCAATTTTTTTTTTTTTTTTTCTTTACGCATAAGATTAGTGCCCATCCACTCAATTACCCTCGCGTGATTAGATGAGGACTTTAATTAACGAACGAATGTACAGCTTTTCGAACCTACGTTTGAATAGCCTAATTTCTAGAAGCGCGTGTAAATTGAATGATAATACACGTTTATAGTTCTTTTCTTTCTTCTTCGTGCTATAAAAGTGAATTTTTTTGTTATTTTAACTTAACTTATTTGACTAACGAAAATTTTCCCTGAGAATTTTCTTTCTCAACTCTTATCACGACTTTGAGAACGCCGAATAAAACGAAAAATATTATTTTTCTATCGGTACGCGCTCCACGTATTCACACACGTGTATAATATACATATGCATGGTCGTTTATTCAAGGATTTACAATTAATTAGACTCTCCAGATCAGGCCCCGTAATTCTTGCTATTTTTGCGGAAAACGTTATTCCGAAGTACTTGCAGATTTCACGATAGTTTAGTCTCGAATTAACCCTCAAATATTATATCGGTAATACGCTTTAATATGTTAACAGATAAATATAATTTTTCTAATTTTCTGTCAATAATGCGGACACATAAATCGATTAATTTCAACTTAGCCAATTCTCTGAACACTGAGATATATGACGAAACACAAAGGCTAATAAATTTCTAGGGTCTCTGAATTTATTCATGTAAAGGTGTAAACTGACTCATTGTCAGTCTCTATTCTGTCGAAAATACATACAGCTTCATATTGGTTATCATATTGGCTTCGCTGTACGATCTGTAAAGTATTAATATATTCTAGAGTTTCGGTAAACCGTACAGTGGTTGAAAATTCAATCCTCCATTGATACACCTATATACGCATACAGAAGGAATGTGTAACAAAGAGCTAATATTTTATTCATGTGGATGGGGTTGTGGGAACTTTACGAGCGGGCTAGTTGACTTGAAATGAAAACAGATTTCACGGGTATGCTTTATGTTATACTTCAACCCTCGCAGTCAAATAAACGATAAAGAAAACCTAGAGTGTGTATATCGTCACGAATTATTCCAAAAATAAAATAAACTTTATACAATTTGGATAAGCGAAATTTTCAGTATACAAAATCAAATCCATGGAAGTAATTATTTCTAAATTATTTCACGGTAATTGTTGTACGTTAATATTTTCATGTTCAGTCATTATCGATACTTTTTGTCACTTATGTTAGCTACGAATTATGATCGTAATAAATGTCACATATCCGATTGATGAATGAATTTAATTTCGTGTCGAGGCTGAGCCCTCACTAATGGAGAAGCTATCCGATGCAAGGAAACCCAATCTAGGCAATTATTGTCTCTCCTCAATATCAGGCTATTTGCTGGAACGACATTATTTTATTATTTGCCTGTTTGATGTTTGTTCTTTTTCCTTCCCCTCAACCACCCTCGTTTTATTCGTCATATCGCGGTCGATTGCGGAGTTAAAGCTGAAGAGAATGAATGGGGGAATAAGTTGGTCGGTTTGCGCCATGGGTGGCAAATAGATTTGATCTTTTGGAGGACTCTTACGTCGACAAACGAGTTTTAAATGTACGAGCACTTCGTTTTGAAAAGCAGCCACGTAAATTAAAAAAAAAAAAATAGTTAGACAGGTATAATAGAGCGAAAAAAAAAATAATAAAAAATAAACTGGGTAAATTTAAAAAGCCACGGTCTATAAATCGCCCACGTTCAGCCCAGCGGATGACATAAACTGAAAATAAAAAACTTTTTTCCTTTTTCTCTCTAGATCAGGGGTAACCCATATTTTTTTCTTTTTCTTTTTTTTTCAAATCTACTTGCCCACCGGTGGCGATAACGTCTGGAATAACGGCCCACTACCGTTAGTCATTTCTGGGCTCAATTATTATTTATAATTTCATCTGATATTGAAATGAAAAAGAATGGGAAAAAGCTGGTTATATTCAAGGGTGAAAACGAGGAATTTTCTTCAGGAGTTAGAACAGCTGTAACAGCAGAAGCATCAGACCTCCCTAAATTCATAAGTGTCGGAACTCGCGTACCAGTGAAATACGTCTATCTTGTTTTCTTGGTCTTACCCGGGTGGCCGGGTGAAATTAAGGCAGAAGGAAGCTGACGGCGCGTGAGAAAAAATACCGAGTAAACTAGCTTCCCAAAATTGTTAATGCCTTTTTTACAGGGAAACAAATCGAAGATAAGAATCAAAAACGACCCTTATTAAACGAAGACCCTACTCCGTTACATCTGCTGGCTGTGAAATTTCATCTCTTAGAATTTCACTCCTTTGACGTACCAAAATCGCGTCTCATTAAGCGACAATTACACTGAATTAAACAAAGCAATTTAATTAATTGAGCGACAAATATGAGAATGTTCTCATTAAACCATCCGCCGGATATGCTGAGAGGCTTACGGCTCGAAATGAAGGATCAAAAGAGGTACCTAATATACGAAATTGGTTTCTCATTAATAATAGCAATTAAAAAAACCAATAAACCTGAGAAATACTTGTGAATGATCATTTCCTAGCGTGATTGGAGGAAAAAATAAAAAAATAATAATGATACGATCAGTCTGAGAAATTGAAACTGGAAGCTGAAAGCTGCAGGTACCTTGAGGATGAGTTTAAGCACTGAAAGATGCTTTTTTAAGAAATAAGAAGTATAAGTCGTAATGAGATCGTCCTTGTAATATCTTCCGAAGATTTGAAACAGCCGCTGGTTTTGCCACTTTGACTTAGCAATAAAAGAAAGTTTTTCAACGGCCACCGCATAGCCGTTGAGAAAATCTCGCGTGAGGTTTTCTCACTTTTTTATATTACCTACCTTAGCCCAATCTCGACGCTCTACTACGAGTTAAAAGAATCTCACAGCGGCAATTGAGTTTTGTAATAATCCTCAGAATGGTCTTACGGACAAGAATCCCTCGCGAAAAGAAGAGCACGACAAAGTTTGAAGAAAAAAACAAACCGTTACACCAAAATAGGCAATAACCGCGACGAAATCTGTCTACTCTGGGATTCTACAGACTCTTTCGTTTCACACACAAAAAAAAAAAAATTAAATCAACATTTCTGATCCTGACACACGAATTTCAATTCATAGAATGGAAGACACTGTCTTTTCATTTACTTCTTCGGATGGGACGATGTCTTTTTAATAAATAAATATCCTGTCACGGTGCGATTCGTCATGGCTTTTGCCCATGTCATTACTCGTCGTATTCTAAGATTATCAACGCCCATGTCTCGCGATGTCCGCATAGTTTGCCGATTACATGTGTAGTTGAAAAATTTGTACACCTTGATAATTCATCATACTGTCAATCGCACGTCTGTTAACACAGGTGCCTTGGACGTTTGATAAATGTCGGAGTATATATTGATCAGTTATTATAGCAAAGGTAGAAAAATGTTATCGAGGTTTGTGTATCCGCGTTTAATAACGCCGTACGTGTGGGCATATTGTACCCGGAATATGACAACAGTTATCAATAATTTATATCCGACAGGTAAACAGACGGATCGAGATTGATGGATTTAGACAAATAAGACTGCGTCTGACAACAAGCTATCCCGGTTAATATGATTGTTTATGAACGATCTCAGGATCGATGAAACGCTTAAATAAACGGATATATGCTATTATTTCAAGGGATATTCTGCGCCGAGCTGAATGTTATCATGCGTGATAATTGGCTTGTTGTTTTTAGACATAATTTATTACCTTTTGACGTAGAGGCTGCTCTTTGATTAAACTTTCTCCGCTACGATAAGTTGACTTAAGAAAAGAAATGTTTAACGAAAGGAGGATGAAACGTGGAAGTGAATTCTGTGAGGTATAATATATTTAGTCCGATACGTTATAATTACGAAAAAGAACGATTAATTTTAGCCAATTACTGAAAAGTTATTAAAAGAATGTACAGTCTATATATGTACGGGGTAAAACAGCTTGGGTCTCGAGGTAATATACGAGGAGCATTTAGTAGACTGGTTCGAATTTTAGACTCGTAAATTATGTCGCGTCCGGTTTTCTCTAGGGCACGAAGGAACGAGTATAAGGCTGATAAAAAGAATGAAAGGTAAAGGGCGCGAAGGAGGAAATAAATTCAACTTTGTGACAAAGAAACACGGATCGTTCTCCTAGATGAGTTATTACCCCGAGTATTACCAGATATTTTGGTTATTATATCTTTGGTATTGTAGTTTCTTCATTCTTAGCAGTGAGTCAGTGTACTGCGACGCATAAATTTAGTCGCCTCAACAAAAAGGGATGAAGAAAGAGACGCTTTCTCTGCGTAATACCTCGGAGATAAAAATCGCGAAGCAACTATAATATGAAAATTATCGTTTTTATGACGTTCCTAATGCTTTATCTTCATTTTGTAGAGAATAGGGTTGATTAATGCGACGAAAATTCGGTTTCTTTCCATCGTTTCTCCCTATTCAAATTTTTCTAATTATTTGCGAACTTGGCTCGACATCTGACGTAGTCGTAATTATGGGTCGAAGAAATTATTTCGTCTGCAGAGAGTTTGAAAATAAATTGTTTTAGAATATTTGATTAGCAGAATGTACTGTGGCTACCCGAATAAAAAGGTTGGAGAAAATTTCAATTTATTTTTTGCATCGGTGTACCTCTGAATACTTTATTTGCAATTATATACAGACACAGATATAATACAAGACCGAGGAGGGCACCTGGTTCTTACAATAAAAGGTAAAACGCAACAAAATTTATAAGATTTCAGGGTAAAAATTCCTCCGCGTTGATTGCCTCCAACTTCAATTACCGCCGGAATGTTTTACGAAAAGAAATAACTTTACGCGCGTCGCCTCTCCCCAAGAAACGACGACAAATAGACAATTTACGGACATCCGTTTCCACTTATAAATTCAATTTATGCAAGTTTATATCTTGGAAAAATAATACCTCGTTCACTTTGTAGTTCAGAACATTTAAAAAAATAAATGTACGTCTTTCTTGTATGAAATAAAAGAAAAAAGGCAGTAAATTGTTGACGAAACTGAGTTATTCTATACCGTTCAAGGAAATGATCTTATCGATATTGACTTTTCAAGTTGCGAACTCCACTTCAACTTTTTTGAGCTTGAAAAGTCCGTTTCAAAGTAAGAGACGGTCTCCCATAGCCATGAAATTCTTCACCCCGCAGGTATATAGGTATATACATTTTCTAAGGTTTCATCAAAAGCTCTTCTCGATGGTATGACAAACGGAATCTCTTTATTCAGCTTAGTTTCAGTCCATGCAACTTTTTTCATCTTTCCGAAGCCGAATACTTGATTCCCTTGGGGCTTTTTTCGCGAACAAGGAATTCTACTACCACCTTAGACAGCCGGATAAACAGATAACAACGGAGAAAAATCTCCCTGGGGATATCGACAAAGCCTGGCTTCGTGCCGCTCTTATAACGGTACAATATTTTTATATGGACAGCAATCGAGGATCAAACAAGAGTGATGGAAAATACGAGAAAGAACTAATGAAGATTATTTATCTATAGCTAGAAATAACTTCTATTGTAAATATAAATTATACTCCGATAGGAAAGAATTGAAACATTTATAAAAATATACTTCGATCAAACAGGTTGGCGAATTTGAAAATACGATGTATACTCCGGGGACTAAAAATGACGCGAAAGACTGAATAATATGTATGATACAGCTTTTTCTGCGTAACAACGAAGAAACTTTTGGGAAATTGAATTCGTAATTAATGCAATAAGAACGAGACAGACAGTAAGGAATTTCTTGGTATTTTAGCCAAGCCGAGGCGAGTTAAGGCAAGTGAAAATTCAATTGTCAGATCTGCCCGTGCAAGAACTTCTCAATTTCACGGAGTTCCGATTTATAGAAAGACCGGAAATCCGAAGATGGCTGAATAAATGAACTTAATTATAACCCTTGTTTCATTATTATTATTTTTGTTAAATAATATCGATAATTATTGATCGATATCCAGGCTTGATCAAGAAATATAATTCAAAGTACCTTCATCGTCGATTCTTTCGAACAAAAATCCGCTTTCCCGAAAGGGGTTTTACCCAAAACCCGTTAACATCGATTCTCAACGAAGCAGACATATCCGCCACTCCGCATTATCCACTAATGAAATGCTAATTATCAAATTAAGCTGTACCCATGAAGTCTACGTTATCTCGAATATCGATCGGCCGGTCAATTCGCCACGGAATCAACGTCTCGGCCGACGATCATGTCGCAAAGAATAAAAGCATAAGTATATCTCGTTATTAATTATATCCGTATTACATCGATTGACAATTAGCGACAATTAGGCAATATCATATCAGCAAAAATGTAACGTCAAATTTTCGCCAATCTTCTTATTTTCAATTAATTTTCTTATACCTAACTCGCTCGGAGTAAAACGAAAGCGTATTTACCCAAAACGGTCACTCGCCATCCTCGTTTATCACGGCCGTTTGCCTTTCGTCCTTCGTCCATTCGTGTTCATCCATTACATCAAAAGCTTCTAACATTTCAAGGAAGGGTCGATGGTGTCTGGTGTCAGCACTAAAGAGATCCAAGTATCTTCTTGTGTACCAGGTGTCGAGTTTAAGTGTTCGGATTAGGCGGTGTCAACCAATGATTACCATGCCTATACAGTATGTATGTGTATGTGTATATTTTGTCGATTAAATTATTCAAGTTCTTCGGGGTTTTCATTCGGAAATATACACCTCCCACCACAACGTAATACTGTGCTGATTGCGAGCCATTGATAGAGACGGACTACTTTATATTCCTTCGTCATTTGCTTTTTCTATGAATTGTAAATTGAATGGAAGTGAATATTCAAACGTTGCCCAAGCCATGGACAACATCATTTAATACGGTTGGCCATGTTCGGAATACAAGAATGTCGAATGGATAGATCGGGAGGAAAAAAAAGTTACAAAATACCGAGATCGATGAGACTGTAGCTTTGGCTTTGACGAACCGAGAATAATCCCTTGATATCGCTTATAGTCTCGTGAGAATTGAGCAAACTTATGAATCGGTAGTCTTCTAACTTTTCAAATCGCGAAAATGGTCTCAAAAAAAAAGGAGATCAATATCCTGCATGGATAAACGAACAAATAAGAAAAGAAACTTGATTGCAAGCATTCATAATTATGTTTTGCAGACTAGATTGAACAAACATGATAATTTGCCACTGATAGTAATTTCATGTTCATACAGTATACTGATTATGGGCAATAAGCAGAAAATGTTTGAATAGCTTTAGTACAAAGTATACTCTTTGGATGGTCAGTGTGGATAAAACACGAACAACAGGATTGGAGATAAAAAGAACCCAGGCCACTCGCCACAAAATTGCAAACCTGTGGTAGGAAAGTAGTAGCTAATAAACTTCGGTATAGCTACCCTCTGAGGTGAAAAAATTGGCTAACAAAAGAGATCAGTAAAATGGTTACTCTCCATAGGCGGTAGGGAGTGACAGAATAAGCTGATGAAAAATGTTGCCAAGTATAGATATATGCGTATGAAAATCCACGTACATATATGTATAGCAGTGCATTGAATCGACTCGGAGTGAAAACTTGAATTGATGATAATCCATATGTCACGATTGACACGTTATTACACTCATCAATATCACTGACAACGAAGTAGGTATCTGCTAAAAACAATCTTCGCTTCGCGACAGAATTTATCACTGTTCCGATACGTGAACGATATACTGTAAGTTTACGTCCCTGTTTGATACGCCTACGAGTGTTGAAAGTCCGTACGGACGAGGGCATAAATCTGCTAGAAGATTAATGTCACTTTGACTACTGGCACAGAATTGACTGAATATATCAAAGAAAATGTAACAAACAATATTTGCCTCAGGTTTCATGAATAAATATTACTCTCGAGAACCAGCTCAAACGGATGTAATTATTCTCTGGAAACACGGTTCAGGGACTCTTGCGGAATCCTAAATGGCAAGTTTCACCAGTCACGTATAATTAGCCAAATGCAACGGTGGAGCAGTGGCACAAGACCTGAATTGAACGCATCAACGCTCAATTTTCAAGACAAGTACATGCTAACAAGTAACACGAGTAGGTATAATTATGGGAAATGTCGACTGCCGTAGAGATTGGAGTTGGAACTAGTAGTACCATAGAGACACGGGCTAAGTGAGCCAATTTGTCGGTCCTTTAAGAAAATCCAGTAAACTGCTGAAGCGACAGTCGCCACAGGCGTCATGTCCAGATGACTGGGGTCTGAGAGGTTCGAATAGTTGAAGCTGGATAGATGCACGGGTTTTATTTGTACGAGGAAAAACTATCTTGAGGTGGAAAGAAAGACTTCAGATCCAGAGGCTCGAAGAAAAACGTTACACGTTGCTCGAGCCGAGGACACGAGTTTATGCAATCAGATAAAAGAGTTACTTTATTGCATATGCAGATGTTAGAGAATTTATACGCGGCTAGCAAGTTTTTATTCGGCACACAATAACGGGGTGTTTATGATACCGCAGCAATTTATTCACTTCAAACGAGGTCAACGTCTGAAAAATGAATGTAAACCTTTGCAATTAATTTCCTCACCCTTCGAGACAACTTTTTGTTTTGCTAATATTACCGCGGAGAAATTGGGGCCAGATGGTTCGTGGGGAATCAGAAATTTGTCAACAGTTCGATCACCAAATTGGTCTAGCCACACGGTGTTCTAAAATAATACACTGATGACCCTATCGTAAGAACTCCGGCGACTGACCCTGCCTAAGTCAGACAGGGAGGTAAAAAGCCAACTTAAGGGGTGATCTGAGTCGCTGCAGATGGTGTAGTCAAACTATCGTGCAAATAATGCTTAGCGAAAATAAATTCGACACTGAATAAGGTGTGATGATGTTTTGACCACCACTTGCCAAGGTATCAATCCTTGCATTAGGGATACTATAGAATGATATTGCAGGGTGTGATATCTGTTTCGGCCAAAAGCATTTCCACGTTATCGTATAAAAATCTATAAACACCAAGTGAATTTGTAAACCAGGACTCGCAGCGTTGAAATGGCAAGAGGAAGGCTGCTTCAACGGAGGGAGAAAAGTCTCATTTAGAGATTTAAGCCGGAGGATTGTGAATTTTAACTACTTCTCTCGGTGAAAAAAAAAACAGATCTCATTATTTCCAGGATTTTATCTAAGTAACTACGACGCCAGTCGCTATAACGAAATTCGTGTAATGTTTGAATGAAATAAAAAATGTTTTTTGTATTTTTTATTTTTATTTTTTTGTATCGAAACGCCTAACGTATCAGCGTAAAGGTGAACTTGCATGCCTAGGATATATAATGTAGATCTACTCCATAGAGTCCACATAAGAGATAAGCTTACCTAAACACGCAAATGCTACGCCTTTCTTTGACATATTGGTATATGACCCGGAGATTAGCATAATGGAATCACATTTTATAGCACAAAGAATTGAATGACAAAAAGTTGAGATATATATGAGACTTTAATGATGTATGACTAATTAAGTGAATGTATGATAATGTGATAGCGATTATATAATAAGGAATTTATTTATATATTTGCAAATTTTCACTGTGGATGAAAAATGTACGAAAAGAAAATGAGAACAATGAAAGGAAATATGGTGAAGTAAAAATGCCGGATTTCATACGGGATGAAAACCTTTTAGAACATTTTTTGAAATTATGGTAAAACGAACGCCGAAGCAAAAAATTGTTGACATTTCATAGCGAGGTGGTATGAAACGAAGTATGTAATCCTTTCGTTTTTCAAAGCTTCATAACTCGAGGAATTCGGGCAACGCGTCTGAAAAACGAGGGCAGGATCGGTAAGCGGCAAAACAAAGAAAAAAACTTTTGTGAGGTTCGAATCCGTGAAAAAAGCTAAAACCAATCAAGGGAAAAAAACTAGAAAGAAGAAAAAGAATCCGGACGACACGTGTGTAAGAGGTGCGAAGTGAGAAGCCCTGGAAAACAGAGGATACACTAGTCGTGGATTAACACTCGCCGAACAAAAAAAAAAGAAACAAAAATAAACCCGAGGGAATTGAAGCCGGCAGGTTTAACTCCGAGGAAAATTTAACACTGAAGAATTCTCATCCCGTCAACGGAGTCCGTCACTAAACAAGGATATCCGGAGGCTGTAAATCCGGGAGTCTTAACGCTGTCAAAGTCGTTGGAAAATCAGTGTCTCACAGATTTTTATGTACCGAGCCTTAACGCGTTTGTACGAGAGACCGATCCGCCAATTCTATTTTATCCATTTGTCTTCATTTATTTGATCCTAAGGCTTTGAATAAAATTCGAATAAAACGGAGCCAATATTCCAACAGAAAATTACAATACGTTGTAAAACGTGTTGAAAAATTGAACTTCGAAGAGCTATGATGCCCCGACAGAATGAAATTTGATTACCTTTAGTTATTTATGGCCACCGCTCGGCCTCAGTGATAATTTAATCCCAGATATTTCACCTGGGATTGCAGTCCAACTTTCAAAAACACAACTCCGCAAATTGGTTCCGACCTTCTATCTCATGGCGACAAGATAGAACCGCGATACTCGACATAACGGAACACCGGGTATCCCGGGGACCGTGAATTCAATGTTAAATCTTCGATATACCAAAGGCAAATAACAATTCATAAGTTGGCTGTGGACTTCGAGAACCTTTCATCTCTCATGAGTAAACGATTTTTAATTATAATTATAAAATTTAAACGTACGAACGATTCGGCTGAGTGTATCTCCGTCCATCGCGCAGTATTCTGTAGTCTGCCAGTGCCTGACTCGACTGCGAGTCGTACTACTTACCGTAGCTTCGCTTCGTTCCGTCGGTGTGGTTTTAGCGTTATAGGAATAGCTCTTCCGCGAATAATTTGAACAGCTGTTTTGTTATCCCCGTCATTTAAACCGGAGGTTAAAATTTGTCTGAAAATTTAGGGGCTGTGTTTGTCAAGGGTAAACCGTGTTCGAAACAAACGTCAAACTTGTAACGCCTGTAGGGTCCGCTGCGCTACAAGCGGGTAATCGTCACCCTCGGTTCTCAGTGCGTTTAAAAAATCAATAAATTAACGATACTGGGACTGAATGAATTCGCCTGGCCAATTATCATTACGGTACATTTGACACGACTCACGGCGGACACGAATCATTTATTATGGGGATTTTCGATCGTTTCCTTGTTCGCTAACCAGCGTTCTGACACATCTGTGCAGGTATACATTTTTCTGGGGGTACAAACGAATATAACAAAGAAAAATAAAAAATAAAGAATAAAAAACTTGGGAGACGGAACGATCGAGATGAAACGAATCATCTTTTTTCTGCCACAGACGACGCACGCGTCTGTGTATCAATGAAAGAATTTTTTCTTAGGAAGGCGTGCAAAAACGTCGCGGCCACACAAAACGTCACGTAATTTGAGACCCTTTTACCTCCACAGAGATCCTACAGTCTTGAGAAACCCGGTTCCCTTGCCGACATAGATAGCAACAGCAGTTTGTACCAAGAGCATAAAATAAATAGTCCGAAGAGTACCGGTGGGGGGATGAATTGCGAACCGTGAACCGTGGAACGTGAACCGTGAACCTTGTCTTGATGGTGTACTGAATCAGCCATCCTTCGTGTACTTCCGGTTTAATAGAATTTATCTCGAACTTTAATCTCGTCGATAAAAAAATGGAAATGAAAGATGCTATGGAAACCTTGAGATTCTAACATCGCTCAGCGGTATTCATCTTTCATTCAAAATTCTTCTCGCATATATCTTATACCTCTGTATCAACGAAACACACGAAACAACGTTCAGAATAAGGGATATAATTATTGCGGTAGCGATAAAGCGAACTTTCATCGATTATATTGAAGTAATAATTATTCGCACAGGGTACAGGTTTAACATCAATGGCTGGTGAACCGGGGGTTTGATCATGAACTGTGAACTATATGTACCCTGGCTAAGTAATGTATCTTCAATATCATCCCCTGTATATCGGACATTCTTTATTTATTCCGTCTCGTAAGGAAAGGAAAGATATAGTCGTGGATCCTGTATAAAAGAACTCATAAAATTATTAAGCTTTTCTCGAGTATACTCTTGTGCTTATAATATTGGAATTTTTAGCATCCGCTGCAGGACGTAAACAATACGAGCTACCGATAGAAGAATATGCCTCAGGACTGAAGTTTCGCGATTTTATTTTATTTTTATTTTATTTTTATCTCGATTCGTGCAGCTGGTATCAAACGACCGGGTTCAAACAGTAAAGTAAAAAAACTCGATGTCGTATCTGGTTTTTCTTTGATACCGTTAATTTACCCACTCGAGGATGAAGTTAATTTCAAAGGGTTTCTTCTTTTCATATTTCTCGAACTCATTAACATATACATATATATGTAATTATTTTTCTTGGTGTAAATATTTAAGGTCGACCTCAAGCAGAAATTTTTTAGTCGGAATAAATGTGGGGTGAATATTATATACGAAATATCCTGTGTTTTTAGATCGAACTTATTTTTAATAACATTTCGGTATATATTGCTAAAGTACATAAATTCTTTGCTAGGGAGGTAAAGTCTGCAGCTGTGTGAACGTCGTGAAAAATTGTCAGTAAACACCTCGGAGAGTAAAACCTTGAAAGTTGAAATAATAAATTTAAAAAGCTTTAAAAAAGTTCCTACAGTCGGCCCGGAGATATCTGATTCCGTTTGAATTTCATTATTATTTCCCACTCTACGAGTAATTTAATTCCTCCTTAACATAATCTTCACATTAGCTAAATGAGCCGGAAACAGGAATATCCTTTTGTCCGTTTCATACAATAAAACACAATGGATCTACTCAGGGGGTGTTCCAATTGTTTCGTAAATGAACACAGAATTAAATACGATCATTATATTTCTTGAAAATTGAGCATGTGACAGGCCACCCGGAACTACACTTATTTTCAAAAAAAAAAATGCCAGAAAAGTGAGAATATCACTTCTATAAAAAAATCAAAAATAGCTTTCCAATTACCGAGTTTGTGTAGCATGTGTCTTATGAGCTACGTTACGTTATAGCTTATGAAATATGGATAGCCGATAGTATAGGTATTAAAAAAGATGTTCCGTACCATCTGTTATTAGCTCCTGTGATAGATTAGATTTTTATGACCTAAAATAATGGAGGAGCTTTCCGGGTGGAAAAATAATTTACTACAGGCGCTAATCTTCTCAGATAGTCGAAAAATCGCTCTCGACAAATCAGGGCTGAATTAATCGCGACGAAATTCATATTATTTATTCATATGGATCAATTATCAACGAGTGAAAGCTCTGACTTCCATTTCTCGTACCTATACATCTCTGATTTTGTCATTGACTTTGGAATACTCAATCCTCGCGACTAGTTTTTAAGGTAAAGCGTACGAGTTGGTAATCGGATGATATTTGAGGTAATAGTATCTCGTCTAAAATTGCGAGTAACCTTCCGAATTCACGAGACTCGGAAAGAATTTTTATGCTAAATTATGTTAAATTTGGCGTGAACTTTCGGGAGTTTGCGAAAGTTTAATAATTTAACTTACACGTCGCTGATATATGTCTTTAGTTGAGCAGTTTCGCTCCCGCTTTCCTCCATTATGATATAATTTTCAAATTACTCCAAACACTCGCTTCAACACCATATACTACATACATACTGTAGTTACATTATCAAAGCCCGTCAATTACCGGCAATAAACACGTTCAAGTTTCTCGCTCGTACTTACAGAAGCGAAAATAGCAGATAGCACGATAACTTTCGCTACAATAATTATCGAAAATTTATTGCTCCAGGTGAATTCAATTACTTCGTAATGTCAGTTAATACCTTGCCGTTAAAGTAAACACCGCAATTTCGTATAATGTAGAACCACACGGTTACAGATACAGATAGGATCTAGCAGGTGGTATCATCATTGTTAATGGAATCGTCAGCTATCTCGCAAAGAACAACTAGCTGCATTTAACTCTTAAAATCCAATTTCAGGTAATACGGTAAGAGTCATAATGACGAGAGGTAGTCTCCAGCCATCTTTTACAAGTATAAGTTTAGATCCCTACCCTACGATTTTTGTAACGGAATAATAAATCGTCTACATTGATCAAATCTTGCGATCAGATTTCGGACTTCGACTCGACACTATTTTCACTGGAATTTGTTTGTATGTTAGGAACAATATTTTCGGAATATAAAAAATGATCGAAACTGAATAACAAGCCAAGTTAGCGAATTCAAATTTATTTCACGAATATATGAAAATGCAGCCCGGTACCGACGACGCATCTATCTACCCGTCGAGATGAATGAACATTTGATATACTATGATAACAGCTGGAATACGTGGATACGGATTTGATTCTGAGCGAAATGAAGTTGGCCCCTCGGTCTTCTGTCTTTTCCCTTCTCTGTGTAACCATGAAGGAAAGAAGGAGAGAAATGAATGTGGGGTCAATTTCGTACCGGTCAGAATCAAACACGCCAAGCGTATACGGATTCCATAATTTGGATAAAAATTTATCCGCACCATTCGCTCTGTATAAACAGTTCGCGTAGGTCTCAGCTTTAAAAAGATTTATACACGGATTTTAAGATCGTGGTCGTCTGCCGCAGGCCACGATCCGGCAAACAGCGGTAAAGAGCATTCCTCGAACAGCCCTGAATCTCACTGCTCGAATCCCTTCTTGGCTTCCCTCCAATAAGCAAATATTATCACCAGGAAGACCGCAATTTATCTGTGAGCCTTGTCCTCGCGGCTCAGATCCTGAATCGAGGTACGCTGACGGCAGAAATGGACCAACGAATCGATATTTTGTTTTTGAGAATCGAGGAAAAACGATTTTCTGAGGGTCTAGCCTTTGACAATACGTGAAAATCGAAACTAACTCCGGTGGTTTAATATTTCACATAAATTCTACGAAAATATTCATTGAGTGGACTTCAACCAGCTCTTATGCCGATCAATGAGGCTGAAATCAGAACCATGATATACCGTTTAACTATTCATGCAGGTACTGATGGTCCTTGAATTTGGACAAACATCGGTTGGTTAAATTCTCTGTGCCTGATCACTCAGAGCTTTGAGTCAAATGATCGAATGGTCCAAATTTCACAGAGTCTAGAAGCAGCCAATTACCTTCACCGTTACGTATCATAGTTACGTACGGTAAGATTTGTGGAAAATTGGTGACTAAAAAATGTCTGAAAAAAGCTTTCCACGTCAGTCATTAATCACCGTCTGTCTAAAAGTGTAAAAAAAAAAAAAAAAAATCGATTAAGAAATGAATACCAGGTGATCAGACGCCAGAATTGTAATTTCGACGTGCGTAACTCGTTCAGCCATATTCTAAACGTTGAATTATATTCCCTGCATATTTACCAGGGCAGAAGTAAATCTAGCAGGTTATTAGGCACTATAAAGTTAAGAGGCAATTCTCTAACGTAGATAGAAAATTTATTCCACCGTAATTTTCCTACACTCCTTGCGTATAATCGTCTGTACTGTAATTAAAGTTATAAGGCTAGAGACATTATCTCCGCGCGTTTAGAATTTTTGTCGTAAAATAAAACTAATAGCTGCGGTAGTAAAAAAATTGAGAAAAACTTTTATCAGACGGATAAACTAAGCCGCGATTTATTTCGTCGTGATTTTTTTTTTCTTTTCTTCTTTCTTTCTGACACTGTTTTATAACTGATCGATGCGACGCACGGCTCACTTTTATTTTTATACTTCAATCACTTAGCGTTTTTTTTTTTTTTTTGTTCAATCTCCCCGAATGATACTCGCTTTTTATAATTAGCGATAATATATACCGAGGGATAATATAAATTTCTTTCAATCACCCCATTAAACAATGCTAATGGCTTTTGCGCGGTTAAACTTTTTCAAAATTACCGAACTCAAAACTTCCGACTTTAAGTATCTCAGCAATTTTAATGAACCGATTATAATTACTAACCAATATCAAGGAAGGGACGGGAGCAATCGATACTGTATAGGTATAAGTGAACGTCTGCCGACTTTCCGGAACACGTCGGCAATCAAGTCGATCATTAATATCGTTCAATATCGATTACGTAGAGTAGGTATACCATGGACAGGGAAAATTCTGCAAAAGAACTGCAGCATTCGATGATAGTTAATTTCTGCACGGATTTTCGCTGCCTATAGAATATATTCGGGACAAAGAGATCGTCTGCCTATCAGTCTATGATCTCCGAACAAAGCTTGTGCCTTGGTTGTTATTAGATTCAGTCATCCTCAAACCTTGATCCCTTGATTCATTGATTGTCGTGTCGCATAAAGTGCCTTGGATAAACTGACACTGCCTGTGTTCCCAAACTCCATAAGTTAGAGCGACGAAGCAGAAGCATAGGAGAATTCGGATAGGTGTGATCTCGATTGCTCCTTTCGTCAGTTTCTCCTCGCCCGTCTTACCTCTTCCAATTTCCAGCTCATCCAACCGTACTAAGATACCCTTACCCCGCTATTTTCCAAAGATTTTGTCACACTAGTCTTTTGCCTCTTCGTCTTCTTCTTCTTCTTATATTCGCATTCTGAGACGATCATGCTCTTCTACCACTCCGTCAAATACATTCACCCCGAAATCGTAGCCTATCGAAAAGACGTTCCGTTATCGTACTTCCGCACAGGATTTTTGGACACTTGAAAAATGATCGAACATTCACGATAGCGATAGAAAATATATGGGCTCTTCTTGGCCGGAAACTACGCCTTTTCTCCTCGTCTAATAAACTATGTATACGATACGGTATTCTGATCCTAGGCGAAAAGCAGATATTTCAAAGGGCCTTAAAATCCTGAAATATTTACACTCGATAAAGTATCAAGGAAGTTCTTCCTCTAATCGCATTCACGATCGAGCATAGCTCCTTTACCCTGCAAAGACGGATAGCGGTCGGGTACTTTTGAAAGTTAGGAAACCCATTTAGAATTCTCAAGACCCTGCCGGACCTCACAGTCTTTCATTGTTTCTTCCTATCAAAGGATTTCGATGGTCAAAGGATTATCCATCCAATTTTCAAACATTTCATTACAGAGCGGAATAAAAGAGTATATAGTACTTGCAATCGTTAGAAAGAGTTGACGTTGAGATTGATGGACTATTTTATTAAAATCCGGTTTTAAAAAATTTCAGAAGCTCGACGCTGTGAATTACTTTTCACTCCCAGTTTGAAACATTTTCATTTTTCTCTTCGTTTCAAATTTTGCAATTTCAACAAGTTTTCGAAGCCGTGGATAGAGCGAAGGAAATCCAATCAAACTCTTTGCTTAGGATTTTTTTGTTTATGAGACAGACGGGCTGCGAGCCTTTATCGATGGGAATCTATATTTTGAGCAGACGAAAAAAATTGATTGATCCCGGATTTTTTTGTTTTTTGTTATTTTGAACGTTGTTTTTGACGCAATCATTCCACCGTGAACATGTTGATGTTTGCTCGCGCTATAAAAGTTAGTATGTTCGCTGTACAGCGCAATTTCAACTCCAGTATGTTACCAGCCAAGTTTAATTCTCTTTTATTTCTTTCTTCGTTTTTTCGAATTCAAATTACGTTTCTACAAGCTGCAGTTATTCTTGCATATCATGATTTTTTCATAATATATGTCTTTTTCTTTCTCTGTATAACCATGCAGGAAAAAAGGAGACAGAAGAACATGATGCATCTTCATACCGGCCACGATTAAACGTGCCAGCGTGCATATATATTTTTCGAGAAATCTAAAACATATTCCAGTGCTGAAATTTTTTTTTTATATCTACCCAATATACATGGAAATTTACGTTTCAGAAAGCAATCATATCGTCAATAGCCCGAAAGAGAAACAATAATTTTTCTACGATTTATAAGGAATTCGATTTGGCAAAAAAAGATTCCAAACGTATCCTTCGACAAGGATTATTTCTCGAATGGTTTACGCCGAGCCGCTTTCTTACAGATCGAAGAAAAATTGTTTATCTTCCCCTTTTTTCCGCGATAGGGTTACTTCCAGGATTCTTATTCCCCATTTCGTTATCTCAAGGCTGAAAGTGACTGTAGCAAATTTCCCGTCAGGTCTTTAATCGCGGGAAAAAAAAAGTTGATTAGCACTTCAGAGGATACGACGTAAGCGATCCAATCTATCTTTTTTAAAGCCCGGACAAACTACCCACTCGGTTCCTGAATGCAAATTAAAATTTGACTTCAAACAATGAGGTAGCTTGAATCGGGTACAGATTTTCCAGCGATAGGGTTGGAGTCGAGTAAAAGGCGGCGAGGGTAAATCAACGGAGCAAACTCATTGAAATGAAAACCCGATTGAAACGATACGTATCGAAAGTAGACTCGGAATTGAGCCAAGCCATGAAAGACAAACTGCCTGATCACTGAGAAATTGAAAAAAAAAAAAAATGCACAGAATATCGATCGATCTAAGTATGCAGATGGTATTCTCAATTTCGGAACATATTTCATCCATAAAACTTGAAATCTTTAGTTCCAATATCAGGAAATTACATCTTTTAAGCATAATTCTCTCTGCTGTGAAGGAGAGAGAAAAATTCTACCACAGGAATTCGTGTTAACTGAAAAACTATTTTCTCTTCAAAAGATCACGAATATTTTAGCATTCTGTACATCAGGGTAGAAGTGTTAACAGCCTCCTCTTGGTAGTTAGGTAAAAAATTCTATGAGAACGGAGAAGAGCGAAGATAAACTTCCGATTAAATTGTAAAATTCAATTGTAGAAAACCGGGTAGACCTGAATTTTATAGAAGGGTAAAAGCGAGGGAGTGGGTAGGTAGGTCCGATTGTTACAGGAATGAAAAAAGGACATTAAATTGTATCTCATCTGTGCGGAATCAGCGGAATGATCTCTTCACCTTATAATTAAACTGTAATTACCTCACAGTGATGTAACGAGGGTAAGAATTACTCCGTAGCTATACATATCAAGCTACGAGCTACAAAAGCTCACTCCGAGTGACCAGAGCAGGAAATGTACAGTAAACCCTTCGTTCTATAATTTTAGGGAACTAGTATCTCTGTTCAGGGATTCAACAAACGATAAAGCTCTCGTTAATCTAATCAAGAATAAAAAGAAATGATTCTAAATTTATTTATAGTTATGTATGGTAAATGCTGAGCTTCCTCGGAGTCTGACAATGAGTCGTGCCTATAGTTCGATCAGTAGTTAGGTCGCATTATTTATTATGTACATTTATTAACCTAAGCAAATTCTAACGGACATTGAAAACCCGTTTGTCAACTGCTGACTTTGTCCTTGCTTTAGGATAAACTGGGTATCTAAACCCTACTATAGAATTCTAAGGGACCAAAAATGTGTTCGGTACATGAAGCAGAGATCGACCTAATATCGAATGTCAAAGGAATCCTAATAGCTAATGGTGAGTCTAGACGAACGATATGCTTATTTTAAAATATAGGAAAAAGTTCGTTGTTCAGAATAATTGCCCATCGTCACGTTTTTAGTAACGATAATATTATTTTAATTTAAGCTCCTTGCCCCCGTTCTATCAGATCTTGAAATTAAACACCGACATAATATAAGGGTCTTCGATAATTAAACGATGGCTGCAGAAAAGGTGATCGATATTCGGGATCGTTTTCATTTCTGAATGAGTTACCTGAGTGGATGGATTTTAGCCATAATACGTTGGGGGCCATCGCGGTATGGTTTCATTTGAAAATAATTAATTTCATCAGTTTTAGCAAACAACTTTTTCTAAATCTGCCTGCTTTCACAGAAGATGAAGAAAAGGCGCAGAGTTCAAGGCCGCGAATTTTTTCACTCAGCTCACATCCCGATTCTCAAAACACTTTCTGAGCTGCCATATCAGTGAATATACAGATCAAGGGTTTTACTAGGCCTCATATCAAACTGTCTGAAGAGGAAAGTCGAGAGAAACAAGGAAAGAGAGAGAGAGAGAGCGGAAAAAGCTTCTAGAAATGTTCAATTTCGGGGTTGTCCCGAAAAGTGCTGAAGGGTACATTTATGAATGCGGGATGTTTGGCCATTTGCAAGGGAAAAAATCACGGAAGTCTTCCCACTAGGTATACTCCTAGATAGAAGATAGGAATTCGCGATAAAGTGAATCGCTAAACTCTTCCTAGAACACTGGTATAATTTGATACAAAAAGTTAGCCGTAATGACTTCGTTAGATCAAGATATTCCACGTTTATTCATAACACTGCATTTCTTAATAGGTCCGAGCGATCTAGTTAAACTTTTCGAATAATTAGTTACCCTCCGTTATATACCATTCGAAAGTTATGGCAAATATTTGAATTATTCAGCACAAGCCATAATCTTCGCATGGATCACTCAGAGGATCCCGATGATTCACTCCCACTCGATACGTATGCATGCAATAATTGCGAAGACGGTGATCGAAGCTGGAGTATTTTGATGGTATATCGAAGCCAATTCTGATAAAATTAGGTTAAAGTTATAATTCAATATACGTAAATTGTCATTGGACTGAAACTGTTCTCAAGCTACGCTAAAGGTATCAGAGCCAAGATTAGAGAACTAATTATTCCGGTTTACCGCCAAATAGTTAAACCCTTTGACTTAGCTGATGTCATTCAAACTTCTGCTAAATCGAGCAAATTTATAACGCGAGATTCGCCATTAGGAAACGACGTCATGTGTGTAACACCCGGTTTAGTTAAGTTTTAGAAAACGACTGCAGGCTCTTGAATTACTGGTCAAATTTTTTGAGAACTTTTAATCTTGATGGAAAAAAATTTTGTTCAAAAAATCTCACGTCGAAAGATTCTCGTGGAATAAATTCTCACGGCATACGGAGGAGTCTGCCTTACGTTGGTACGCAATTTTTCTTAGAGTTATTAGGCGACTCGCTATATGTATACGACGGTGATAAAATATCGGGTAGAAAAATTCACGGCGATATTTTTCTTCCGTTAAATTTTCTAACGCATTAATAAAAAGTTCGCATCAACCATCCGCTCCCCGTAATTTTTATTTGTTTCATTTTTATTATTCGTTAAAAATTGCATCCCTCCGATAATTTCTTCTACGTTTCCATTGACCCAAATGACAAATTGTAATTCGAACGAAAGTCCTGAAATTCATAAACCTTCGCAATCACGGATCAAACTCTTGTCAAGGTTCTTCGAGGCACTCAATTCGGACCATCGCGAACACATGACGCTGTGGATAACCCACTCAAGCCAATCAACTTGCCAATTACTTCTCATCGGACATGCAGTTTGCGCTAATTTGCTGGAAACATATGCGAGAGTATCTCGAGCTAACATCGAAACATAAAATCGGAATTCCAGGCGATGGAGGATAACGTAGGCGTAGGTGTCTGATAACGATTTTCGATTTGACAGTGTTTCACATGTTGCCAATTTGCACAAGGCTTGTGCTTAGCGATCGCAAATTTGCATATTTCAAGTATACGTCTACAATAGCATACCACCGGGAAACATTTCCTACCTAAATAGCCTTGAGGCATAGGTTGATTCATAACTAGTTACGAACAAATTGCCTCGGGTGGTAATCGTCAACATATATTCTACCGAATTGAATTAAAGCGAGCTATAAGAAGAAAGAAAGAAATGAATCGAAAATCTAATACCGAATCTCCGCTGAATTTGCTCATCCATTCTTTTCGCTGCATAGAATAGAAGAAAATCGAAAATGAGGAATTTATATGAAAGCTAAACTCTACTTCTGAGACTGGTTTTTTTTTTACGAGATATTGCCTAGTTTTCACCGACACCATGGTGCACGGGGTCTTCAATATTTCGCATCAATTTTCAGCAAATATTTTTTGATGTTATTTCAAAACCGGTAGAATGTGAATTGAAACTGTATTTCACATCTCGACCCATTTACGGAGGGAATTTCCACCCTTTGTTCATGGCTTAAAATCGTAGGACGAAAATATATGTGATGTATTTTAATCTCCGAAAGTTGTTTGTGTTTTGGGATTGTTGTAATTACATTATTCATTGTTATTTCCGTTACGACTAGCTCACATGTATCTATACAATACTGGAATAAATGTATTGCTTCATTTCCGCGGTGAAACAAAGCGCAGTGATTAACGGGAACGAAAGTGTATTCAATAATTGAAGAACCACCATCAAATAATGAGATCAGACGTACACAAGGCCCGGTTCGGCATTTGCATGAATTATTTTATACCATATATCGCGTTCGCGGATCTTAACTAATCATTAAGCCAATTTCCATGCAAAGATCAGTTCTGTGTGCTGTAAAGATAAGCTGCAGGTATATGTATGTGTGATTATGCGATATACACCGTCATTCGATCTAGCCTTGTATATGGGAGGAAGACAGCCTTTCAGACTGAAAACTGATACGGAGTGAAACTCTCCATCCTCTTATATCTAACTTCAAATATCGAGTAACATATTGATCAGGAACATCATTAACAAGTAGCCTCGTACGCTGTCGAAGATTTTTTCACACCCCCGAAAATAAAACGAATATAAATTATTCTCATTGGAAAATTGACTCGCAAGTTATTTCGACAATATACCTACGATCCTTAACGCAGTTAAATCACAGTAAAAATTTATCAACTCCTCCTACAAACCCGATATATCTACTCTTATTGATCGATTTTATGGCTAATTCCACTTTTCGCTTATTTATCGACCGTGAATCGTTCATCTGATTAATCGAATAATAATCTAATTTTGGCTAATTTTGATCTATAATATACACCGTCAATTGGCTAACTGTAATAAATTAAATAAAGCTATTACATACTAAAGCCACAAACGGAATTAGGCTTTGTTCTTTTTACTTTATTTAAAATTTTTGATGCTCATAAGTATTCATCCCCATCTCGGTGATTATATCATCAAACGGACGCTAATTTCAAAATATCGTTGGATTTTACGACTGCCCGGGATCAATCTCGCCAGTGCTAAAAAGTATATGAAAATATTCAAGACCGGTACTAGAAGCTGTTGAATTTATTTGCTGAACTTGACTTTAAAACAAGTAGCAATATTCTCTTTCGAAAGTACCGAGTGCTAATACAGCGATGTAACAAGCTTCCCCCTTTTTCCTTATTCCTTCTCTCGTTTTTACGATTATGAATAAAATCACGAAGAAAATATGTGAATTTTTGAGAAATTTTTGTTCGTTTTATGTTTTGAATTATCCCTTTATCCGAAGAACCTATTTTACAGCAAAATCCTTGGGGCTGATATGCTGAAATTTTTTAATCAAAATTTCAATCGTTGCTCCGGGATAAAATGCAATTTCTGCACTTCGGAGAAAACCCGACATCTGGGTAAAAGCATAATCGGGATTTACATAATAACTATATAATAGCTCACCAGCATGGTGAAAAGAAATCAATCATCCGAGAGCAAGGTACCGATTATCTTTCCCTGTATAGAAACCCCGTAAAGTCTAAACTAATCGAAAAATAAAAAACTGATCTTAAAAACTGCGGTAAAACTTTTTTACTTCCCTGTAAAACAAAAGATTGGCATTTATAGCAAAAAGCTTAAACGTCTTCTGTGGGCCTAAAAAAATCTTAAATTCCCTACGTGCGAAAATAGATAGCTCAGGAAAAACGTGAACCCAATTAATTCAAATACTTATTCATCGAAATGAGACGTACATACGTATATCTGTTTGGTTACTCATTTATTTACTCACCGAGGACGATCCACATCACGATGGCGTTACCACCAATCGCGACGAGCAGCATAGCGGCAAATACCAGGGCCCAAGAAAGTTTTTCCCACCAAGGTAAGTCGAACGGTTTTTGTTGACCAGGAAAAAGGCACACGGCCAACTTATCGCGAAGTAACTCTCTGCTAACAGATCCCGAGAGCGCTTCTTCCAAAGCGTTCAAAAGTTCACTTCTATTCAGATCGCGTACAACAGATAGATCCTGTTGAAGTACGGACGCACTACAATTGTACAAACGTTGCGTATCCACATTATTCATGATTGAATCTATTTCTCACTTCTACGCACAACCACTTGTGTTACTTTCACAGTAAACTAATTAAAATTAGAAACCTAATCCCTTTCATTATCGCCTCCATGCTCTTCGATAATAAAACTGTCAACTTTTATTTTCATCTCAACAATCGCAAAAGCTCAGTTTTCTTGAGCTTGTCTCTGAAATTAATAATCGTTAACATATTGACATTAGTTATAATTTTTCTCAATACATCGATCAGTGTTGTGTTAACTTTGATTAGAACTTGAACTGTAAATTAGAACTGATTAGGTCGCAATACCGTTGCTGATTAAACGATCAAGACATCAACGACATGACTAAACAAACTATAGGAAATTTCCTTCTGACTATAAGGGTGAACATTTCTATATGCAGAGCACCCACTCTCTGGAGTAGCGCCGAAGACACTGACTCAAACCTCGGACCAACTTTACTCCAAGTTGCGCGCGCAACGCCAACATGCGGCTACCATTCGTTGACTCGTACTACTTGGCAATTATATTCAAGATCCATGAATGAAGGAAGGTAAGAATTTAGAGTGACGATCGGGGTACGTCTCCCTCGAACCTTTTCATTTCATACATGCATAAACTATTGGAATATTGATTAAATGATGAACGAAACTTTATTCAACGATAAAGTGTTTCTATTTCGGAAGAACAACTACCCGACGTCATCCGATTCTACTAAAGATTATTCGATTCATGGTTGGATTGATTTCCCCGGTCATTTTCACTCGAGTTATTTATTCTCATGATGTTAAGTACCTCCGGCTATAGGAAGAAAGTCAAATCCGCTACGTTTTCGTGAAATTGGTGAAATTAGGCCTGGCTGCCTGCCTGCCTACCTACCTGATGAATTATTCAAAGTGCTATGGTATTTTTGAAACGAACGAATAACCGCGAGAAATATAATATCAGGCTACGTAAACAAATTTTATTCTAGTATTTGTTTAAGAAAAACTCAAATTAATGAGATGACATATTTCTCTGGCGTACACATACCTATATATGTACAGCTATGTCTAAATCTGATTCACCTTTATACTTTTCGAGAATACTCATAACAATGGATGAACATCTATCTTTACATGCTGATAGAGAGTTGAAAATTATTTATTTATTTATTTATTTATTTATTGCACGATTTCTTCTCCAATGCATTTATCATTGAATTAAGTTATATTCATCCAAATCCCGACGCCGCGCAGAGATTGGTTTACAAACCACTAATTGTGTTCGTGAATCCGCATTACAAATTACGTTTCCCTTCTTGTTCACAAATCCAACCTTTATCCAGAGGCATTCCAAGCGCTCTGCGGTGAAAAGGACTTCGCGAAAATTTCTCGGACTACCTTCGAGCGACTTCATTTAGTTGTTTCGCACACGGCTTGAGATATACATACGCTGTTAAATAACAGACATTAGGTCGCTTAGCGGTTTTGGTTTAATTTACCATAAAATTAAAGCTTTTGATAACCAAATTTGTGGAATTCTTTCCTGTAGGAATGTCATACTTCGTTCGAGCCAATTTTTCTTTACATAGAGTGAATATTCGGAGTAGTAAATCATAATATTATAGTAGATTGCTACTGCTTTCTTTCCACCGTTACATACGCTGAAATATAAGGGATTGAGTTTTCTGCTCCATGTATTATACAGTAGTACGTACTTATACATATACTCCTGCAATGATTAGACATTCTCAACCCTGCTGGTTCAATTTCCGGTCTTGAGAAAATGAAAAATGTCTGTATGAGATATATTTCAAAATAACTCCCGATAACGTAGTGAAAAGAGGTTTCTCTGACTGTTGGCTAACTGATCCGCAATATTTTACCACGATGAAAGACTTCGAAGATCAAAAATAAAAACATATACTCCAGCTGTCAAAGAAAAAGATTTCTTTTATTTCCGTCTCTCAGAAAAACATCTTTGACGAGTTAAAGATATATATTTTACATGTTTGCCAGGAAAGATTTGAAAAAAAAAAATACGCTTCAATTTTTCGATCAAAGTAAATCAGGCGTTTTAATATGATTTTTTTTCTGGCAAGATATTAAACTTGGTATCGGTATTACGGCTCGAACGTTTAGTGCATTGAACTGTAACAACGATAACTATATTGCCGGGAGGGATCAATTTCCCGAAATTCTTCGAATCAGAAAATGGTAGCGTTTTGTTCGGCTATCCGAAATTGAGGAAAGGTTGGCTTCCTGTTACATTTCCTATGGTCAGTGATGTTTGACTGTAGTTGGCGCAAAACATAAAATAACTTTAGTAGTCTATGGTTTCTGATACCGCAGAATTTTTCGAATAATAAAACCGGGGAAAACTGGATTACGAAGCTGCCTGTTTATATCTGACTGTGAAATGAGCTCGGGGAATTACTGAAGGGTTGAAAAGGTAAATTGGCGTGACCACAACCCTTGACTCTATTTTGACCTCACTTTTGTTTCATTAGGCCTCATTTTAAGCGCACCTTCTACTTTGGAAAAGTATATGCTTTTTTAGGGAAGAAATACCCACCAAGTTAGGCTCACGTTCGGATGATTCATCCAAGACCTCCGGCAATATTTGTTCCAGAGCTGATGAAATTCGTTACACTTTTGCAGGGTAAACTGTCATTGCGTTTTATTTTAAACACACTTTCTAATTTGCGGGAATCATACGCTTTCAGCACGAGGAAATAGCCGATTATTCAAAGTGAAATCATTTCGCGATATATTCAAGTATAAGTCAATAAGATTCTTCAAAGTTTTGTAAAAACTGAAATATAATAACAATTTTTAGTTTCAATCGAGGAAATTCTGACCCTTGCACAAGCCAGTTCGAGCCATCTTTTGACGGACTGATTTTTGGATAAGGTTTGCATAAGAGAATCGGAAAATTTCACAACATTTTTGCTTCAAATTTCACAAAATCAAACAGGCAGTCGTTCAGTTCTTCGGAATTGTCACGAGATATACGGGCCCGAAGATTCTTTCGGGTATAACTTTTATAAACTCATCTTTCCGATGAAGTAAGTAAATAGAAAATTGATCGAGGTATTTCGAAACACGGTTGGAGTTACGTACTGCATTCTTACTAGAAGAAAACATGACTTTTTTACCCACTTCTGAAAATAGCCTGTCTTATCTTCGCAATTGAGATATTAAGTAAGGATTGACAGACAGGCCAGTAAAAATAGACGAAAAGAAGTATTACTGGCAGCATTTGAATTAGACGATATCTCTGAGGGAATTCAGATAAGGATTTTGAGCCATTCGATTTAGGGCTCAGTATCCTATCAGAAATATTAGATTACGTCGAAGTCTCTGGAAGCTAACCACCCAAGAGTTTTGCCAAAGAGATTCGCCGAGCCTGAGCAAGATATATGGCTGCCCGTTTCCGAATAGGCAACCTTCAATGTTCGAACGATTCAGCGATGATTGACGGTGAAGCAATTAAGCTCTGAACGGTATCGACATACATTGGGTGGAAAATGTTTCGATCGAGGCATTAGAAGCTAAGTTGTTAGCCCAAAGCAAATCTCACTGCATGATTATAGTTCATTACTAATCATAATTCATCTATTATTTAAACTGTGTCTACATGGAATACCGAAATGATTGGTGTAATCAGAATTTCGAATTTTGTACGAAATCTTAGTTCCTATTAAATCTGGGCAAGTTTTTGGCTCCGACAAAATTGCGCCGTGCAATATCCTGCCTATGATGAAATGTTTTGTCTACAGTTATCGAGCTGTGCCACTATGAAATTTGATAGTGCTATCCCTCCCTCATTTGGTTTCCAAATCGCATTATATTTAGCGAAGATAGCTCGGTGCCTCAAGAAGTACAAACGCAACAAATTTCATTCGAATCGCACAAATGGTTGCCGAAATCTTAATACTACTTCGAAACACACATTTTCCTTTCTCCTTCCAACATTTCACTTCGAATTATTCTCCAATTCTAGGTAGGTCTTTATAAAATGAAAAGATGTATTTTTTATTTTTGAAAAGATGCGGAAATGTGACTGTTTCCTTTTCACGTATAATATTGAAGTGAATTATGATAATTGTTATCCCTACGGGAAAAAAGAAGGAAAAAAATGGCAACAAGAAGAACAAGGTAGCGCATTATAAGAAGTACATGATCCCAGACAGAAGTCAAAGGAAAGAAAGGCTCAGGTTGTCCGCAAAAAGGAAAAGCAGAGAAAAACCAAAACAGAATAACTAATACAAATATCCCTGTATAAAGAAGACCATCGGTTCGCGGTTTTGATCCTACGGGCTTTTCGGCAGAAGATCAAAGGAACTCCAAACCCGCAATTGCGACGCCGACTAGGCCGTAGGATTTAATGTCCCTTGAAATTCGCTCGTGACAAAACTCTTGATGCTGAATTGTTCTCAGCCTGCGTAAAAGACGACTGGCTCTAGCCGCTTTGCGCAAAACCATGAAAATTAAAGCACTATTCAATTACAGCGTGCCCTAAATTAATGCAATACGTTAAGACAGTTATCAGTAACTACACCTCAAGTTCGCGACTTATAGAAATTAAATTAAAATTTCAATGTTTACGAGTTCGATTTTCTGGAATTTCAATCAAAGTGAATCACTCACTTATACTTGGACAAGAAAAATTTTTGTTCAAGCCTTTTTTGCATATTGCGTAAGGCCGGTCGACTGCATCTCGTTATATCTCGAGAACGAGAGACCTGTTGCTTGAAAAATACATATAATAAATATGGAGATGATGATATGAGCGCACGAATAAAAAAGTTACGTATTACTGAACAAAAAGTACGTTGTACCCATACATGAAATACAAACAGAAAATTGAATGATACGGCAGTAAAAAACGTTCCACGTAACCAGAATAACTTATTTTTTTCGACCTTAACTTTGTATAACCAAACTACTTTCACAACTAAAAACTATTCGGGACTGGATTCCGAATAAAAAGATGAAATTGCGCCAGAGAATTTTATTCTCTCCGCAGTTTCTCTGCCGTTAGAAACAATTTATTATCAATTCAAACGGCGAAATAATACATAGCAATCAAAACTTACACGGTTTCCTACAATTGCTCGGAAATCTGCCAATATACAATATTGTACGAAGCAATTATTCAGATTGCAAGGATCACCTGTATTCCTGAAAATCCATCTCGCTATTTTTGAGGTTGTATCGACAAGATTGATTGAATATGAGCATACAAGATCGTGAAACTATTATACTGATGTTTCAAATAGAATAAGACATCTCAAGCTCCTCTCTGAATCAGCGTTCATCAATCTATAGTAATATATAGATATTATATAGTAGAATATATAGTAATAAACAATTCGTTCAGCGATACGAGCGATTGATACTGGCTCCCGCCCGATGTATTGCGGCAAAAATAGTTCGCAAAATGAACGCTAGCGCCGCCACAACCTGATGTAGTCAAATGCTACTTGAGTTGCATGTATAAGGCTCTGCACCGCGCCAACTATTTAAATATTATAATTTTAATGACAAATCGATTCCTGTGATTAGTATTTGAATTTAGAGTAGTAAAAACTATCGGGAAATTAATTTTCTCATATTTTTAACGTCGCTATCATCGTTATGTATCATAATTAGTATTACTTCGTTATTTCTGATATTCTGAATTTCGATACCAGTTTGACTCCAGAGCGCCTTTCTTTTCGGAGCTTTTTTTTACGTATTTTACGTGACGAACTTTCCCCCTAAAAAGGGATTTCCTGAAAAGGGTAATCTATAGGTAATAGCTATGCATCGACCCCGGCTTCTTCGGGTACTACGAATTTGATAAATCTATAAACCACGAGCCGTAAGCCACAGGCTGTAATCCATAAGCAAAAGAAACCGTGAACCGAACCATAAATTATCAATCGTAAACCTCACAGCTTGGACCATGAATTACCGTTACTTTCAACTTTGTTTTTCGCGGAATTAGATGTAAGATAAGTTTAGTCGATTCCTACAATCAATTTCCTATTAATAAAGAACTTACAGAATAAGTTTAAATCAATTTTCAGTCTATGAAATTTGAATCTAAATTCAAATCTTTACATATTGTTGCGTTAATCTAATGTAATAGAAAATAGCGTTGAAAAAAATCGTCTTTTACTGTCTTGAAATATTTGTTCGAATGCTAAGAACATCATGATGACAAAATACCATAAGTATTTTCAGATATACTCGTTTATTCGCGAAATACACCTTTCAAAATGCTATGGGATAACTTTGAACACTACAAAATGATGAAACTTTGCATAAAAAGTCTTAATAAGATTACAGATTTACCTATAATATATCTCTATGCTAGCTGAGTAGGCTCAACTTCTTTACTGTCAGAAGGTTCTTGCGTAGTTTGCTGAAGTAGATTTTTCTGGAACCAGATAGGTCTCTTTTTCGGCATTTCGACAATGCGTTTATTCTGTAATCAGTATAAAATATAAATAAGAAATCAAAGCGCAATCGGGTATTAAACGTTTTTAAACACTCGTCAAATAATGAATGCCAGTTTCTTAATCACACCTTCCAATATTCTGCCATCTTATCAGACTTCTCCCCATCATAAAGAACGATGACGTCTTTCTCAACAGGATCTAGGCCCAAATCAGCCTGTATAGCTTGCTGCATCTCTTTTGTTTCCATTTTCACTTTGTTGTAACAATGTCCTGTAATAACATTTCCCAACTTATTCAAACTACACTTATTACTAAACACAAAGATGAAGTGAACAACAAAAATAGTTTAACAACGTTTTATACGAAATCTGGGCTTTTTTTTCACCCACGTAATAAACCAAAGACAATAATACTAACAAAAATGGGATTATCTTACCACAAAGAATACCAGCTTCGTAATCGTGTCCACAGGTATTACAAACCAAGATATTGGTTTTGGGTCTCAACATTTTCCAATGATATTCAGGATCTCCGTATCTTCTTTTCATTCGTTTTTCAATTGTCCTTCTGTGCTTGGGGACAGCCCATAGAAAACCATTGCCAAAAATGTCTTTTATGGAAGACGAAGACGTCTGGGGTACCAGTTGCGGCTGGTTTTGTCCATAGCTTGATTCGACGACGCATAGTGCTTCTAAAAGTATTCATAATTTATTAGTATCACTAAAGAACAAATTTCTAGAATTATTCTGAGTTTGAATTTAATATTAATTGAAACTATGAGCATAAGTTTGTTATTGACAGTTTTGAACCATATGATCCTGTCTAATCATAGTAATAGCGAAATATCTCAAATGAGGAGAAAAATAAAGAAAATCTTTGAGGTTAGGTAAACCGAAAAGCGAGGTTAGGTTATTGATATTTCGCAAATTAGCGTAAATGTGGCTTGGATATAAGTAGAAAATAGATAATGTTGAGTTTACTTACCCGGAGGAAATCTCCGGCCTAATATAGTTGCGATTATATCATCAAATCTTTGGAGCACAAGATTAACGCGACTTATTAACCTAGACGCCATCTTCATTCTCGCCAATTCATACCAGCACGGAATGAATTGTTTATATAGATCAGATTGTAGATTTTCGCCGCGAAGTATTTATTTTGTTTGAAAAACAAATAATAGAGTAAAAATTATCAATGCTTCGCTAATAGTTTCTGATAAATGAATAATCATCCGTGATATACCTATATAAACAAGAGAAAAAACTAGTACAGATATGATAACGATGTTCAGTATCAAATAATTGTGACAAGTTTTTTGTGAACATAATGAGCGGAGTTGTGCAAGAAACTTGGACGATATTATTCTGCGTTGGAATCGTTGTGATAAATATGTTTTTTCATGTTTATTATTCTGATCCTAGTTTATCAGCATCATACGGTCCGTATCAAGCTACGCTTACATCATCTGGAAACGCCGTCAATGATAATGCAAGTAACGACCGCCCCCGTTCAATACATTCATATTAATATAATAGCATTAACTAATTATTAAACGAATATTGAAAGGCGATTGATTAAAAAAAACTACATTCGAATAACACGCAAGTTTTTATCGGTGAGAAAAATACACTTATCTACACCATGAGTTCGCAAGCTGCTTATAAAAAGGATATGGTAATGTCTGCCTAAATATTTATTTATTTTCAACAGTTAAATAATTATTTGCAAAAAAAACACAAGTCGTATAAGTCAATCCGCCCACCACCTTCTGCAAATTTTCGACCCGAATTCATCGCATCGCGGTTTTAACCACAGCCGCTATAAAATAGCCAATCAGACATGCCGTTTGAAAAGTATTTACGACGGGGAAAACTCCAGTTTCAAGTTATAAGAACAAATCTCGAGAAATATTGCCACATTCATTCTCAAAACAATGAATATCAAACTCCTGTATTTCGAAAAGATCTACTTAATTCCTTTCACAACTCGTGTACCACTCCTTAAATACACGCTATGAAGTCACTTGAAGATCGGACTTTATATTCTTCTATCAACGGTCAGTTCATGTCCCGTTTTTTGTTGATTCGTGGTTCGACCGCAAAGTGACCGCGACGCCTGTAGCGCTGTTATATTTCGAAGCGCGTTTTAAAAACTTGTCATTACCACGTAGGGTATTGTAGATAAGTAGATGTAGGACGGTTTGATGTAACAAGTGCTACTAGATAAATTCATCATGATAACCATGTGGCAACCCATTATCATTATATCCATCGTATTATCCTGCTTTGCGTCAAAAAGTCAAGGATCATTCGGCGAAGATGAAGCGTGTTATTCTTACGCTGGTGGCACCGTATATCCAACCGGTACTAAACACGCGAGTCACCAATTGCAAACAACTAAAGCAGTCAGTGAGTCTCAAAAAAATTAAATTATTGTTGCATATGCTTTCATATACGACCACAAAAACGTTGATAATCAGCAAATAATCACGCTACTGAAAATCGTTAATCAACGTCTCAGGATATTCCGACTTTTGTCTATTAAACTCTTCTAAGAATAGAGACCAGGCTCTAATCCTAATGACTATTATTTTTTCTTTTTCCTTCAGAGAGAATTGAACTACTAGCTATCAGATCTAGATAATTTCGTAATAATATTAAAACTAATTATTTAGTACAATCAATTTAACAACGTCCTATAACTGATCGATTGGATTCACATCAGCGTAATCCTGTTATCTTATCTCTAACTAGACACGTGAAGTTGACAGTGATTTCGATTGTTAATCATTTGGTCTATGAAAGAAATTCTAAACCGATTATCACACGTTTTTTTACAGTTGGAAAACAGGCTCCATTCTGGGAAGGAACAGCTGTTATAAATGCTGAATTTAGGGACATCAAGCTGACAGACTACAAAGGAAAATATTTAGTATTTTTTTTTTACCCTCTAGATTTGTGAGTCGAAAATTTCTCTACCATTTGATAATAGGAATAAGAATAATGTTGAAAGATTCGTTCGTTTCTAATCCACATTTTCTGTTTTCCCAATATTTAGCACTTTTGTCTGTCCGACGGAGATCCTAGCCTTTTCAGATCGATTAGCTGAATTTAAAAAACTGAATACTGAGGTAATCGCAGCTTCTGTAGATTCCCAGTTCACTCATTTAGCCTGGATTAATACACCTAGGAAAGACGGAGGTTTAGATAAAATAAAGATTCCACTGCTCTCTGATCTCACGCACAAAATATCAAAGGATTATGGAGTATATCTTGAAGATCTTGGCCACACGCTGAGGTAATTAGTCGAATACGTTCAAAGCTTAAGTTTACATTGCTGTTCCTAATTTTGATGGAATAAAATAGATAGATATTTTTTTTTTCAACTTGCTGAAAATAAAAGATTAAAATCATGTTCAAATCACGTTTGTTTTAATTACCGTTTTATTATTTCTATATTTGTTTATTCATTTTGTTTGTTTAATGTATAAAAATGCAAAGAATATTGTGTCGAATAATCTTTTCGTTATTTACACAGAGCTCTGTTCATCATCGATGGCAAAGGAATTCTTCGACAAATCACAATGAATGATCTTCCTGTTGGGCGGTCAGTCGATGAAACTTTAAGATTGGTACAGGCCTTCCAATACACTGATGAACACGGAGAGGTCTGCCCGGCTGGTTGGAAACCAGGACAAGATACTGTAAGTACTATAATATTAACTTCTTCGACTCATTTATTTATTCAGAAATTATTATATTTGTTCCTCGTTTAAAAAAGATTACATTTTTATTATTTTTATTATTTTATTTCAATACTCAATTATTATATATTATATATTATTATATAGTTAATCGTCTTTTTCTTGCAGATCATACCAAACCCAGTGGACAAGAAGAAATTCTTTTCGAAAAATCTCGTGTGATTGTTCAATAAATTTATATTTTCTATTTTTACGTAATTCGAAGAGATAAAATAAAAATTACCTTTCATTATCTAAATTTTTACTATAAAAACACTTTTGCCTGATCAAAACGTACCTTAATTTGTTTTTCCGCTTTTTGGACTTGAGAGTGTGATGAGTTTTACTCTGCGAGGAGTCTTTGCCATTATTACATTAGGAACGATTGCTTTGGGTGGTGTTTTCTTAACAGAATCACTGAGAATTCCTGTGTTACTTTCTTCGCTATAAACGAGTTTTATATCTTCCGTTTCTTCAAAAACAGCAGCGTCAATTTGCGCTGTTTTTGTATCTTCTACATTTGTTTTCTGTGTTTCATGTACTGTCTTATCAATATCTACATCTTCCGCAGAATCAGCTAAATTTTTTCCTTGGGTAATGTCAATATCCATCGCATCACTACACAGATCAAGAACCAATCCAATTCTCTCAGTATTCTCATCCTCAACAGTATCGGTTTTATTCTTATCAGATGTAATCGTCTTTACAATCTTTCTTTCTGCAATTCCGTTTAGACCAACGGTACCTTTGTATACATTTCCTAATTCTCCTTCTTGGAAATAAACTATCGAACAATATCCATCTGTTGATGAAACAACCAGAAGACGTCCGTCAGATGACCTGGAATATCAAATGCAAGAATAATAACACGGTTGTTGGTACAGATATGGTAGGAAAACATCATGTTTGTTTGAATACGAATCAATAAAATTGATTGTGAACTCTTATTGACTCACCAAGTAACGTCTGTTAATCTTGTGTAATGAATATTTGATATTATTGCAATGGGAGAAATTTGTTGCGTGTCGTATATAAGTACTGAACTTTGCGTAGCTACTGCAAATACTATTCTGTAGGGAAGTCCTATCATTGATACCGGGCCGTCTTCTCTAAGGTCAAAATATATCGGACAACAACGTACAGCTATTGTGCACTGCTCCAGAGATGGCAAAATAATAATAGGCCTGAAAGATGAAAAGTTCAGATAGCAAGAATTAGTAATTAGAGAAATACCTCCATCAGAGAACTATAACTGAAAATTGTTAATTTCGATAAACGATGAATATATAAATGAACATACTCTTTAATATTATGCCTAGAGAATATGATAGTTGCGTTAGACAATTTATCTGAAGATTCTTGTGGTTCTATAATACCAGATGGTGTAATGAGGAATAAACCATCGGGTGAAAAAGTAAGCCGTCTAAAGAAGGACTGAAAAGTATCGTCGTGAAACAACCGAACAGTTTTTCCTTTTAATGGGTGATCATCCGGAGTTGGGATTCTCGATTTACTAACTCGTTGAACTGTTTTTTTAGTGTTTATATCAATCAGACGACATTGCCTGTGAAAAAACACATCAGGGAGTTAAAAACGTACATAAAATAAACAATTATGTGTGACAAATAAGTCCATTTCGAAACCAGCAAAAATTTTCCCTACCTGTCCGTGCTCAAAGTGGACACATACTGATTACAAGGATCCCATGAAACCCCCTGAACGAATCCTTTATGATCTGCTAATATGCCTGAGCTTCGACCCTTCTGTACATCCCAGAGAATGGCAGTATTATCAACAGAGCCTGATACCAAATAGTTAGAATCAGGAGACCAACTTAGGTCATAAACGTCTTCGACATGGCCTCGTAAAACCTTCCATAAATTCCATTGTTCTTTATTATGGTTTGATTCTTCGCCTGCGAGAGGCGGAGGTTCAGATTCGCTCCGTTCTTTCCATAATATTATCGCAGATTCTATAAAGAGGAAAATAAGAGGAATTTCATTAGCGTGAGTAGCTTTTCTATCGTTTGAAGGAACCAAGACATAAATGATCAATTAATCATGAAAAAATTCGGGATTTTTATTTCTTTAGTTACCGTCATCACCGGACGCGAGAATTTCACCGGATGGTGAAAATCTAACAACGTTTACCGCCTTCTGATGACGACTCAAGTCTGCAGCAAATTCTACCACTGTTGCTCCGAGTTCGTTCACTTTGAGGTGCCAAATCTGAAGAATTGCAATTACATTTAACTAGACATTGGGAAAATTGTGAACAAAAATTGTTGTTTATCATGGAATAACATGAAGACGACTGAGCGTGCTGAATATTTTAACGAGGGATCAATTATTCTTCATTTTCTGAGGTATATTGCACCCTTGAAGAAAAATTGGAACAGATTTCAGTGATAGAGATAATGAACCGCGACTTCAATACACAATTCTTATTATTATAAAAGTACAATTAGTGATTTACCAGAACGTGTGAATCAGCACCAGCGGTTGCTAAACGCCAAAAAAAATTCCCATCAGAAGCCTTGTTTACACCAGGTTTTAGGTCAATACTTAATACAGGGTCACGATTATGCCATGATATTTCAGGAATTGTGCACTTCATTGTTTATATATAATATATAAATATTCACACAACGATAACAGAACGCACAGCCTTGCTCTGAGGCTTTATTTAATACTTTTTTCAAACTTTCTTTATTCTTTTTTATACAACATAACATAACCTGTTTTCATATAGCAGCAAATATTTCGCGCGAAAACTCTACCTCGATTCAATATAGACATAGAATTGTGCCTCAATTGAGTTGATAGTGGCGGCATCCCTACTATCTTGGTGATATGCAACTGCTTACTTACCGACGGTGCGAAAAGCAAACGCCTGTAGTGTTTTCAAAACGGAGTTTACAGTCTTGCTAGTAATAGTTTTTCAGTTTTTGATTAAAGCAATCTGTTTATGAGGATCCGTGTGTCTTCAATAAATTGATAAATAATTAATGCTAAGGCTGGGCGTGAGTCCTGCGACTTTTATCGCCTGTGGATTAATAATTCTCAATCAAAATGCCACGTATTATGATAAAAGGTGGTGTTTGGCGTAACACCGAAGTAAGTAACAATTTTCTAACCTATATAATCGACTGCCAACTACCCGGTTCTGAAATATAAACCGCTGTGATAATACACAATATCCAAATACCAATCTTTCAAATTACATTACTACCAGACTCCCACCCAATTTGCGTTCAAGAATTCTTCAAATCGTTTTATAACATAGCTTCGTTAAAATATTCATTACCAGCGTCTTATCATTGCATAATTTATTTTATCACGCGGTTAAATTAATTATTGTACCCATCTAAAACAAATTAAAAAAAAAAAATTTGGTCTGTAGGAGTTTCCATTCCGTTATGCTGCACCAAAGTAATATCTTCACTCACGTTCCTGTTTTTCAATTTTCAGGATGAGATTCTTAAAGCAGCTGTTATGAAATATGGGAAAAATCAATGGTCCCGTATCGCCTCTTTATTGCATAGAAAGTCAGCTAAGCAATGTAAAGCCAGATGGTTTGAGTGGCTGGATCCCAGTATTAAAAAGACGGAATGGAGCCGAGAGGAAGACGAAAAGCTTTTACATTTAGCGAAATTGATGCCTACACAATGGCGTACAATAGCTCCAATTATTGGACGTACTGCTGCCCAATGCTTAGAACGTTACGAGTATCTGCTGTATGTATGATAAATTTAAAAAAAAAGGCCTGAACTATTGATAAAGTTAGTTTTGTTTTACATTTAAAAAATAATTTAATTTTAGAGATCAGGCTCAAAAAAAGGAAGAAGGAGAAGACGCGGCTGATGATCCTCGCAAATTGAAACCAGGAGAGATTGATCCAAATCCAGAAACAAAACCAGCTCGTCCAGATCCGAAGGATATGGACGAAGATGGTAATTTGTTTTTTTGAAGTACAAAGAAAATTATTACGAAAGCAAAAGAAACTAATGAACTCAAATTTTTAAATAGAACTTGAAATGCTGTCCGAGGCTCGCGCGAGGCTGGCTAATACTCAAGGTAAAAAGGCCAAACGTAAGGCACGTGAAAAGCAGCTAGAAGAAGCTCGGCGATTAGCAGCCTTGCAGAAAAGAAGAGAATTACGTGCGGCTGGTATCACTGTATCACAAAAACATAAACGAAAACGTGGAGTTAACTACAATTCAGAAATACCATTTGAAAAACGTCCGGCTTTGGGTTTCTACGATACTTCGGTCGAGCATATCGACCCATTGGCAGCAGATTTCTCTAGAATGAGACAACAGCATTTAGATGGAGATCTCAGGCAGGAGAAGGAAGAGGTATTAACTACTTTCTTTGTTTTTTGGTTTTCTTCACGTTTAGATTTAGCTCCAAGCAATTCCTCAGCTCTATTTTTCATCCAACAACTAATAAGTAAAAGTCTAAAGTAATCCAACAATAATTGCAGATTGAGCGCCGCAAGGATAAACAGAAGCTGAAGCAGAGAAAAGAGAACGATATTCCAATGGGAATGCTTAACAATCAAGAACCAGTGAAGAAGAGGAGCAAACTGGTCTTGCCAGAGCCGCAAATATCTGATCAGGAATTACAACAAGTTGTTAAGCTCGGCAGAGCTTCTGAGGTAATTTTCAGTTCCATATTTATGATGAAACTTTGAATCAATTTCAGATTAATCTTTAGTAAAAACCCATAATCACAGTAAGTAATTCAAACCAAATATACTAACCACAATTCGATCAGGTGGCTAGAGAAGTTGCTACGGAAAGCGGAGTCACATTATCCGATAGCTTGCTGGCTGATTATTCATTGACTCCAAGCGTCGCAGCAACTCCTCGCACACCAGCTGCTACGGATAGAATTCTTCAGGAAGCTCAAAACGTGATGGCTTTAACTCACGTCGACACTCCTCTTAAAGGTGAATGTCATTCATCGTGGATTGCTCTTGAAAACAAACCGAGGCTCTAACATTAATTTTTTCGAATTTTTTACAGGTGGTTTGAATACTCCACTCCACAGCTCAGATTTCAGCAGTGTATTGCCTGCCAACAATCTCGTTGCTACTCCTAATACTGTATTGGCAACACCTTTTCGCTCCCAACGTACCGACGGTACTCCTACAAACTCTTTCAACACTCCGACGTCTCTACGAAGTCAAGCTGGAGCTCTGGTGCCGACTCCCGTCCGTGATAAACTGAGTATAAATCCAGAAGAAGTTTTGGAAGGTTCTGAGACACCTGCTCTTCACAAACAGGTCCGGTGAAATGACGAAAGTTGAATGTTCTCCTGTAAATTATCGTTCGGATTTTACCATTCAATATTGATTGTGTTCTTCTTAGGTGAAAGAACAACTGCGCGCTGGATTGAGCACTTTACCAACACCCCGTAACGACTATGAAATAGTTGTTCCTGAAGGGGAGGGAGAAGACGACAAGGGCGATGAATTTTCAGACAATATAATCGAGGACCAAGCTGACATCGATGCTAGACATCAACAAGAGATAATCGAGCAAAGTAGGATCCGCATTTTAAGTTGTAATTGAATTCAATCAGTTATAATCATCCAACGAATAATTTAAACTTGATCAATTTTTTCAGAGAAAAGAGACCTCGAACAAAGATCTCAAGTAATCCAACGAGATATGCCAAGACCTGTTGACGTGAATATGAATATTTTAAGACCGCTCATGGATACTCCACTGACAGACTTACAGAGGGTAATAAATAACTTAGAAGTGATTATAAGCCTGCATCTATTGACTCTGATAATGTATATTGCTAAACAAACACCCATTCTAGGCTGAAGAATTGATCAAAAGAGAGATGATCACAATGCTACAGTACGACGCGCTTCAAAACCCAATGCCAGCGGTCTCAAAACGAGGAGCAACTTCTTCTATTATACAAGCTACCGCATTCTTGGAACAGCATCCTTACGTTGATTACGATCCAGAGAATCTTACTGAAGCAAGTTCATTTCATACTTGAACAATTGGATATAAGATTCCGATTCTAAGTTTAATTATAACGAAATTTTTTAACAGGCTCGCAAACTACTTGAACAAGAAATGTCGGTGGTACGAGAAGGAATGGCACACGGAGAACTTAGCATAGATGCTTATACTACTGTCTGGGAAGAATGTCTTTCACAGGTTTGTGATCCAAGAATCGTACAATTTCTCTTCATTGTATGATCTGTTCCGTTTCTATGCATAAACCTGGATTGATCTACTTTTCTAGGTATTATACTTGGAGAATCAGAAGCGTTACACAAGAGCGACACTAGCTTCGAAAAAGGATAGAGTCGAAGCATGCGAAAGAAAATTAGAAGAAAACCGTGTTCATATGACTGGGGAAGCAAAACGGGCTGCGAAAATGGAAAAGAAACTAAAAATATTAACTGGGGGATATCAGGTGAGATGTTGTTATACTGTTATTCTACAATGCGCAACATTTAACAATGAATACATAATAGAGAAAACTATAGAAATTGATTGAGATCTCTTCACGAACTTGTATTAATTTCTTATTTCAATAATTTACAGACACGTGCACAAGGATTGACTAAGCAAATGCACGACTTGTGGGAACAGATCGAACAGGCTCACCTCGAACTATCAACATTTAAATTTCTCCAAGCACAAGAAGAGGCTGCGGTACCAAGACGATTAAATGCACTGATGGAAGATGTTACTAGGCAAACTGAGAGAGAACGTACCCTACAAGCCAGATTTGCTGAGCTCCAGGAACAATTGCAGCAATTACAAGTGCAATAACGGTAGTTTGAATGCTGATGACGAAAACAGAGAATTATCACTATTACCTAATATTTTGTGCATTCTTTTCATCCGGTTTGGATAAATTCAAGTCGGTCAAAGTGTTACATAGAATCACTAGGATTTTGCTTTTGGATTTCTACCAACGTACCTTAAGGCATCGAGACTGCAACCTAATGATAATTAATTAATTTCTGAAAGGTGCATTCTCGACGATTGTACCAAGCACGAGTTTCTAACTACCTACATACCTACTTTAACTTATGTTAGACTAATGAATCTAGCAACAGTATCAAGTTCACCAAGTTTTGCAAACTAGGTTCTTTTTCCTCCTTTTTTTATTTGATAACAAATTAGTGGACAACTTTTGAGTAAGTTCTGCTGATACTAAGGTTTAATTAAATAGTTTGATGTTATTGATCATCATCATCATCTTCATCATCACTAGGGCCAAGAATAGATTATAAATGATTTCGTAAAGTTCTGACGCGATTGAGTAATTTCAAATATATAGGAACAAGTTCGTATGACTTAGAATTATATACATAATAATGAACGCATTCGTTTCCTTGTTCCCATTAATTATACAGCATATCATACGATGGCTGATAATAATGTCGAACTTTTCAGACAAATACAAAGCTTTGACAAAGCTACATCAGTTAGTTAATACATCAGATTATATCACTGTAATTTCTATCTGATTATTTTTCAATGCTTAGTATGAATTCATGGAAACAGAATGACAAATAAATTAATGTTTATTCAATTTATCTAATTATGAAATGTATTGTCATTTATCTATCCTTGTCATACAAATCATCCGTTTTTATGTTGTAAGGAAAGAATCTGTACGGACTAAACACAAAAAGAAATATGATCACCCTGAGATTTCTCTTGATTTCGCGTCTTTCTAATTCTTAGATGGTAAAGCAAGTTTCAAGACACGTATATCGTGGCTGGAATACGTCGGATGCTGCTCCGATAATAAAATCGGGCTGATTTTAAACCTCTTCTTAATTGCATCGACAAATTGGCTCCATACCGGCTTCTGATTTGGTGTATCCCTCTCTTCTTGAGAAAGTAATGCGTATGTATCGTTTGTAGAACCACATAAGCTTTCTAAAGTGTCTAGCAAAGGCTCTATCGACTGAAATGAAATGATTGACATAAGATTAATATTTAAAAATAACAGATTGATCATATTATACTTTCAATATATCTTGTACGAAAAATCTATACTGCATTTTCTAGGCAAAATCGATGTGGAGCTCTTGGTCTTTACCTCTGTGTAATAGACACAATCTGCTAAAACAATGATATCAGGCTCGAAGTCGATCGTCGCATTTTTACTCCAAGCAAGTTCTTCTGCTCTAGCAGATCCCCCAGAGTTTATCCAGTGGTCTTTGTTCATTTCAATATTTTTATTCAATGCAGGTAGTACATTGGCAAGGTCCGTTAGGACCACCTCAGCTCTGAAATAGCCAAAAAGACGGTATAGCTTGAGCTAAAGTATCAAATCTTTTTATTAGACCAATAAGAATGAGAAAATGAGGGCTGGAAGAATTTTTGAGTTGAGAAATGATGTGGCTGATTTAAATTATACCCAAGGCACGCAGCGGTCATTCCAACGCATCCAAGGCCAGCGCCTAATTCCAATACTTTTTTTCCAACAAGCCAATCTCTTCCCAGTCTATCTTCTCTGCATAATATATCAAGGTATTTTGCTAATACCAAGGAAGCATCCCATACTACGCAGCTAACGTCGCCCACCTCTTTTTGATATAACGTTAGCGTTACCTTTCGACTTTCCAGTTCGAAATCTCGTGTAAAAACATCGCTTTCAGTTGTCATTGTAAAACGATTTTTTCACCTGTTCAAAATACGTAGGATTAGGGATGTGTCCAGAGAAGTGGGTTACGTGAAGTCAGGAAATATTGCCCTAACAAATTTGGATGAATAATTGATAAATTAGGAGAATAATTGTGATAGCAATTATGTAAGAATTTGTTTGAAAGTTTGCTTGAAAAAATATGTGGGAAAGCGGGGAGAATTGAAATGCCGGGAATTTCGGTATGGATGCAGCTATAAGAGAAAACGTACCTAACCTAAATCGGCATTAATTTTCAAAGCTTTTGTTCTATTCGTAGTTAATGCGTTAATTAATAATGAAACGTGTACAAGCGATGTGTAGTTGATAACTAAATATTCAACTGAACGTCACTTTTGCTTACTTTATCAACACGTGACAAGAGCTTCTCAGTCAACAAGTGTTATTACTATTACCACGTGTATGATTACGGAGCACTGTAATTACTGAATGTTCTGTTATAAAATAATTTAATCAATAAATTAAGATATACATCGATTGGAATGCAACGATTTTAGTGAGTCACTGAAATCGAATTTCATTCCTCGACAATAAATATATGAATATTGGGAATAGTTTCCAAAGAAAAAAGGGCAAAAAAAAAATATGATAGGAAGAACACGTTTATTAAACTTGCTATATTACATAGTAATGAAAATGAGAAAAGAATAATAAGATTTGTACAATAGTTTATAATGTCTCTGATTAACGATTCATGTATACATTATATGTATACTTAAATGATTAATTATATTTTAGGATGAAACACGGCATAGAACCATCAATTATACAATGTTATGAAAAAAGATAATGTACGGCATTATCTCTTAGGTAATGTTATAAAATTGTTCTATTTACTAATGACTACTAAGGTTCAATATACATAAATATAATAATTGTGCATCTGCTGATAATTCTAGATTTTCAATACTTATTATATAAAAAGAAATAAGCATGAAATTCAACTAAATACATATTATTAATCTTTTCTTAGACAAAAAAAATTTGTAATATAACTGATGGGAGAAAATCGAAAAAGGAGACTTTTCGTTACACACAATCAATCCGTCAATGAATCAATCAATTATTATCGTTTTCAAAGATCACTAAGATCCACAGCATCTACTTGCGCAATGATACCCTCATCTTTGTCAGGCTTTGGCTGCGAAGCAACAACTTTTTCTGTTGTAATTGTAGGATGAGCAGTTTCAAGCTTGGTCCAAGACCCTGGCTCAGCCTTTTTCAATTTTATTTCTACCTTAGTTGGCAGCATATTCACAGTGCTTTCCTCCACGTTAATTACCTGAAAAATTAGAGTAAGCCATTTAGTTGTTAGTTAATAGATTGAATAATTTGTTTAAATTTATAATCATCAAATAATTCCCATAATCGATTTACCCCTCTCAATTCGACGTCTAATTTATATCTAGAATCTTCCTCTCTAAAGTATAGATCCACAGACAATCGTACTGGACTTAATTTTACACTAGACTCCCTCGGCTCATATTTTTTACAAAATACTGAAACTACAACAAATCCTCCGGTCTGATGCCAATCCATACGGCAGGACACAGTCTTGTTTGTAGCCTGAAAAATCCAAAAATAAAAAGTAGTTAGCATTTTATGATTTGACAAGAATCGGCAAAACAAATTGATAATCTGTATCCTTTTAAAGGAATTTGGCTGAACTTTTTAATATCTGATCACAGAAGTCAATCATTGAAATATGTAATGCATTTAAGTTATTGCAAAGTTACATTGAAAATCCTATATCAAGTTTGTAAATATATTGATTAGAAATCAAACCAATAGAATTAGAATTGTACAAATTTGTATTCTCTGTGCAGGACAAAAGGTGCATTAAAGAATATCACCTCTCCCAGCCACAGATGTATTCCTTGAGAGCACCCAGGTTGTTCTAAAAATACAGTAAAATCTGTTGTTTTTTTCTGACAACAAGACCAATATTTAAGACCCTCGTGAAAAATAGGCACGCCTGGATGATAATTGCACATTAGTTCATCGTCTGAAGTCCCGGAGTAAGAAGCCTTGCAACCTTTTCGTTTGCACATTTCACCGACTGGTATTTGAGTTCCAATTGCTACGGGTTTTTGTATAGCGAGACCTTCTACTTGTTGTAATAAAGCTGGAGATATGGTAGGTTTCAGAGTAACTTGGGGTGTGCTGAACGGAGGCCTAGGCTGGCTTTCAACAGTGTTAATCGGCTTTCGTCTAACTTCAATTATTTCTTCAGATTTAGATCTGTCTACAACAGGTTTTTCCGGTTCTGGTGGTTTGACGTTGCTGTGAAGGGATTTTGTGCAGCCTTTTATATTCAGGAATTCCGTAAAATCTGTACATTTTTTATTGCAGCAAGACCAGCCCTTGTAAGCATCGTGAAACACTGGAAGTCCAGGATGGTTGACGCAGTCACCTGGTCGCAAGTAATAATCAACATAGTAAACAAAAATTTTAAGTAGTTAGAGAATCATGTAACATATTCAATTATAGTGAGCATGGTTCTTCTTTTTTTTTTTTATATAGGTCAATTTGAAAATCGGTGATAACCTCAAACCTACCCTCCTTGTTGTCATCCGGGTCGTATTTCTGACCACAACCACGGTTGTAACAGTGTAACATAGTATTTGATTCAGACATTTGTTTCTTTTTCAATATATTAATTCATATATCTTTGATTATGTTTGATTATTACCGATTCTACACGAACCTCTCGAATATCAATTACGAGTAACCACTACGAGCAACGCGTGTTTTCTAGCAAATTCTACACATAACCACATAGCTGTCAGCATTGCGAATGAGATTGTAATAGAAAGGAAACTGACATTCGTATGAAACCGTTTGGAGACTGACCGATCGAAGCGGTTAACTCATCGTCTGTAAATAAAGAAGAAAACGTAGTTGACAAATAGTGCCGCGGGCTGGGGTCCAACTTTTGTATGCTTGCCATATATATACAACAATCGATAACACTAAGCTACAATCATTATTTGACAGGTGACACACGTGATAGTAATTCGCAGTTTCAGAATAGCGATTGAAATCCTGATCATAACACAGATTGCCAAAAATAGACCGTTGTATACGTGATATGTGGGATAAATCTTGATCATACAAGATGAAGATGCGTGATGTTTCATTCAAGATCGGTTTAATCCTGCAATATATCTGCTTTACTAGTTAGTCCTTATTCTTATCGAATCTGAAAAATAGCAAACAATAAAACTCGAATCCTAGTTGAAATATAACCACTTTGTTTTTATCTTCTATTCTGTTCTCTACAGGCAGTCTTCACAATAACCTAAAATATTACGAAACATTACACGCCTCTCATTTCGAACATAAAATTGTAAAAAGAGGAGCTCAGCACAGCTATCATCCATTCAATAAGATCAATGAAGTTGAATTTTACACTCATGGACGGTACGTGCTTGTATCGCATGAATGAACCTAATTTTTCAGTCTTAACCTGGATTTCAATTCTCTCCATTATCTTTATGTCCTCAGAAACTTCCGCCTGTTTCTCACCCCGAGGCGCGAAGTTGTACATTCAAATTTCAAAGCTTACGAGGTCAATGGAGATGGAGAAGAAACCACCGTTCACATAGGTGAGATAAAAAGCTGATTATCAGTTCTTATTATTAACTGAACCATATCAAATGTATTCCAGATCATGAGAATTTTTATCACGGTCGTGTGTTTGGGGAAATTGATTCGTACGCTCATGTACATATCGACGACGGAGTTGTTACTGCAACGATTACACTGCCAGATGATACTTATCACATCGAGGTAGGATCAGATATTACCATTTTAGTGATGATTTGTTCTTCCTTGCAGTAGTTTTTATCCCTGAACCACTATAAACTATTTCGATATCATTCCAGCCCTCTTGGAGACACTTGCCGCAATCAGACAATCACTCTATGATAGCTTACAAAGGTTCTAACGTTAAATTAAGCTGGGAACATTACGAGGGAGGCGAAGGACACACTCATGGAGCTCCTAAGACTTGTGGCTACGTCAAGGAAGATACAAGTATTAATTTATAGCTGAATTTTTAACAGAATATTGTAACCATTATTAATCATTAGCTTTTGGAGGTATGATTTAATTGATTTTTGCAACGATTAACATTCAGGTCAATTTTTGTGAGAGAAATATTACAGAGATATTTCTGAATCCAGATATCGAGAGCGAAGAAGAAGAACATGACGACGAAATTGGTCAGGGAGAATTCAGGACGCATAATAGAACCAAAAGACAGACCGAAACCTACGAATATACACCGACTAAAACTCGCTGTCCTCTACTGCTGGTCGCTGACTATAGATTTTATCAGGAAATGGGAGCTAGTAATACGAAAACAACTATAAACTACTTAGTAAATGAATAACTAAGCTGTTTTATAATTTATATTCTACCAAAACAGTTTTGATGTACCCTAATTTGACACCTCTTTCAGATCAGTCTTATAGACAGGGTACACAAAATCTATAACGATACGTTGTGGCAAGAACGTCAAGAACAGGATGGCTTTAAAGGAATGGGATTTGTGATCAAGAAAATTGTTGTGCATAGCGAACCGACTCGGATGAGGGGAGGCGAGACTCATTATAATATGGTTCGAGAGAAGTGGGACGTTCGCACACTCCTCGAAGTAAACTACATCAATTATTTCCAGCAACATAAGCCCAACAAATAATTGTACTCTCTTTTTGAACATTTTCAACTGTGCTTTAGGTCTTTAGCAGAGAATATAGCCACAAGGATTTTTGCCTGGCTCATTTATTCACAGATCTTAAATTCGAGGGCGGGATACTGGGGCTGGCGTACGTTGGATCCCCACGAAGGAATTCCGTTGGTGGAATTTGTACCCCGGGTAAGAAATTGCAGGAGTATTAGATTTCAGAAGGCATGATTTTTTATGTATAACTTCTTTCGTTTTACAGAATATTTTAAGAACGGCTATACTTTGTACTTGAATTCTGGACTAAGTTCGAGCAGGAATCACTACGGTCAAAGAGTAATCACACGCGAAGCTGATCTAGTTACTGCTCATGAGTTTGGACACAATTGGGGATCAGAACATGACCCAGATATAACGGCAAGCACATGATACCCATTTCTGTAATCATTATTTCTGATTGTAAAGTATAAATGACTAATTTCTGTTCTCTTTCCAGGAATGTAGTCCAAGCGCTAGTCAAGGAGGGTCTTACCTCATGTACACATACAGTGTTAGTGGATATGATGTAAATAATAAGGTAATAACTGACGCAGCTACTGAAGAAATCATATAAGATTTTGTTGTGTCCCAAAATTTGTATTTAACTTTATCGTTTTGTTTTCCGCAGCGTTTCTCTCCGTGCAGTCTGCGTTCTATAAGAAAAGTACTGCAAGCAAAGTCTGGCCGATGTTTCTCTGAGCCAGAGGAATCGTTCTGTGGCAATCTGAGAGTAGAAGGTGACGAGGAGTGTGATGCTGGTCTTCTGGGTACAGAAGACAACGATTCCTGCTGCGATAAGAACTGCAAACTTCGTCGGAGTCAAGGTGCCGTTTGCAGGTAAGAAAAAAAAGTTTTCTGGTAATTGAATTTCTTTCATTTTAATTACTTTTTTGCATTTAACAGTGACAAAAACTCTCCCTGTTGCCAAAACTGTGCCTTCATGCCGGTAGCCATAAAGTGCAGAGATGCTCAATATGCCACTTGCGAACAGGAATCAAGATGCACTGGCGCTTCAAGTGAGTGTCCTCGTTCTCCTCCCATGAATGATGGAACCGGATGTTTGGAACGAGGGCAGTGCCGGCTTGGCAAGTGTGTTCCATACTGCGAAACTCAGGGATTACAGAGCTGCATGTGTGACACGAGTGAGTTCAGCTGGAAATTACTCTCTGCGATTTGTGAAATAGTTGAAATGAAATTGAAAAACATAAGCTTAATGGCTAAAATTGTATGAAAAGTAAGTTTGGGATTCAAAAGACACTTATTTAAAGAACTCCGTGGTTTCTTACAGTTGGAGATGCCTGCAAACGGTGCTGTAGAATGAGTTTGAATGAAACTTGCTTCCCGGTTGATCCACAAGATATTCTGCCTGACGGTACGCCGTGTATTCAAGGCTTTTGTAACAAGGTATGTAAGAAAACAGAACCGAAAATATCATTTTCGGCAATTGAGAGCAGAATCGGTGCTGAAATATGAATTTCGTACGTTGATCGTACCAATTTTCAAGTGTTAACTAATTACTTGGTTGGATTTTTCAGGGAATTTGTGAGAAGACGATTCAGGACGTCGTTGAACGTTTTTGGGACATTATTGAGGACATTAATATAAATAAAGTGATGCGTTTCTTGAAAGACAATATAGTCGGCGCTGTGATAATAGGCACAGCTATAATCTGGATTCCTGCTAGTTGTGTCGTGAGCTATATTGATAGACGTCGAATAAAAGAAGCAGAGAAAAAATGGCGGTGGGAACATACAGATGAACTTATTCACCCAGAAGATCAAAGACGAATAGTTCATATTCAGGGTTCGTCAAGACAGAGAACACAACCTTCTTAATTGATTTAAATTCATAGGTAATGTAAACATTAGTTACCTGATCAAATTTCCCACAGAGTAATACATTCCGAATCATATGATAGCCGGATTAATCATTTTTAAATCGTTACAACCCTGGTGAATGAAGAACCGTTTACCATTTTTGGTTTTTAATCACACCTCATGCTTTAAGTTACCATTTCACGTACCGAATAGATTCTAATTGATAAGATAGATATTTTTTTTCGGACAGTAGTACCATAATGCGTATTATTTACTTATAAACGATATAAGGTATCGATCCTGGATCAACAAAGTGTACATAATTAATGAGCTTGTAACATTTATAGACAACACAGCTGTACTAGAATTAACTTATATTCCTAACTTTTATTATTTAAGTGTAAAAACTATGTGAAATAATTTTGAATTCACTACGTACATACATTATAGTAATACGTATTAGTGAGCCTTTTAAAGTATACTTTTTATTATCGTTAAGTGGCGACCTTTGAATATTTCATAGTCAAAGGCGTCATTTAGTGAATACAGAAAGCCTCAGAATAATATTTAACTTTTATATAGTATATGTCACGAATTACGTAATGAACAAATAATTCGTATACCTATCATTTTTGAGCATGTGACGTTGGTTTTTTCAATATTTAGATCTCTGTTCCATAAAATCCTACTCTACGCTATTGACGCTATTGGCGTTATTGGTGTTTGCCAAATTATTTCGAATATTCGCGCCGCGCGTTGTGGCTAGGAATTGTGGGAAATATCCACGTGACTTTTGTCGTCTAATGAAATCTCTGCGATTGAATTTGAATCCTAACCGTGAATTGACAAGCGTTTTGTTGAACTACGCACAAAAGTCGATTCAATTATTTGTGATACTATAAATCAAATAAGTAAGTTCTGTCAATCATGACCGAAGACTGTTTCTCCGCTTTAACATCTCACGGAAAAAAATTCGACGAAGGTATTAAAAAGCTAACAGAGATATGGCGGTACCCGCAGAATATATTGGGAGGTTATGGTGCCGACAAGAAACAGGCGGAGGCTGATCTACACATTTTGAAAACCGAGATAACTACGTTCAAGGTAAGAGACATTATTTTTTCTTTCAACTCAGAACCTTTTGTAACTCATATTCTATTCATTCATCTTACGTTTAATGTTTAAACAACTTCTGATGCGGCATTTAATACGAATAAAATAATCTCAGAAAAAAAGTTCCAGACATTTATCTCGCGCTTTATTTCTGGCTGTATACAATAATAATTTCGATCAATGATCAGCACCGATGTTCCGGCTACATATTGTCGTCGAAATATTTTCAATATTTCAGTTAACTTTCCATTACAGAGAGTTAATCTCTTTGTTTTACGCATGGAAAAATATAAAAATGAATAATAAATTCGCAGGAAAATATCGCCGACGATACAAACTCTAGAAAAAATCACATGGCAGAGGTGGACAAATTTTTGGAAGAATCGGAACAGATGTTCAACGATTTAGTTGAATCGTGCAATGATATCGAGACAGTATTATCAGAGTATGGATATGTACCACCCAATGCTGAAAATTCTGTGAATAAGTAGGTTGAATTAATTATGTATTATTATCGTTTTGTTTTACTTTATGAGATGATTATATTTGACAAAGATACCGATTCTTAAAACTTTCTACGATAGTTTCTTAAAGATATTAGTCAAGTAATTAACTCAAAATGAATTAAATAATCCAATGCCTTTACTTGGCCGCAGGATGGAGACTGAATGCAGTATAAATTCCAGTCTGATTTCATCTGATGTGACGGACGATCTTTTAGAAGTTGAATTCACTCCGGACATGACTTGGCGTCATAAGGCAAAAGCTCATGTACTTTAGAGGGAAAGAATCTGAACCCTAATCTTCTTCCTGAATTGGATCAGCTATTCGTAAATAGTGAATCAACAGTATAATCTTTGGTAAAACTAACGATTCATCACTATACATTTTTAACGGCTAGTTTTCCATGGAAACATACCTTCTAATATGGAATTTTAATAGAATTGTAGAATTTTCAATGATATGTTAAGGGACTGAATAGAAATGTCTATATTGCTGTAGTATTCTAGCTTTTAATCTATTTTAGCCAGTCTCTTTAATTAATGTAAGATACATATTTTTCTCTACATTTTTTACCAAATTTTGTATGAAACTAAAGTAAGATAAAAAATTGTCATTTAAGTAAGTGAAGCATTCTATGCAAGTTGTCTCTTCGTTTTACTAGTATGAAGCGTGAAGAATAGTCAAAATTGCTCATAGAATTGTAGATTTCCGAATATCGATTAAGGATAAACAGATTATAGATTCTCTTTTTACTGGGGTACTGCAGGAATAATTTATTTATTATAAATAATATAATGCGATGAGGTGTAATGATGGTGTAACTTAGGAAAAGTAATTTGTTATAATTTTATCCTCAGGTCTGATTCAAGATACGTTGTATCTGCTCCTTATACTTCGTCATCCAAGCCACGTTGAGCTTTATCTCTTCGCTTGTTTGCTTGAAAGCTGTATTTGTCGAACCCAGGCTTACTGAGTTTTTAAAATCTTCGAACTAGAATCATCAGATCCCGATTTTGCAGATGGGGACATTTGTGAGTTGGGATTTCAAATTACTACTAATTTAATTAACTTTCATACTTAACATACCTTCTGTAGATCCAATTCTGTATTCATGTACTTTGGAAGCGCCGTTACGATTCCTGATACCGCGGAAAATCCAGAGCCGTAGCTAGAACGATTCAAAATTCCGTTCCAAATAATTGAATTATAAGTACAACAACAAAAAGTAAAAAACTGTTTGGATAGCTAGTTTAGTTTCAGCAAACAGAAACTTTTTCCATTTACTCACTATTCATAAATAGTAGACCACTTTTCTCTGAGAAAACTAAATGCAATCTCTACGCCTTCGGGTGTTTGAGCCACAGCATTGAAGACACGCCAACCATCTTGCTTTCGCACACCAGAATCACTCGAAATTGATTTTTCCATATAGCTGATGGTACAATCGGAAAACATACAATTTTATCATCATCATTCTTTCTAATTTCAGTCCCATACAACATTTTGTTAGCATAATCCCATATAAACTCGAGATTTTTCCATACACTTGACTAGCTCACCTAGAAAGTATCGTTTTGTCAGATATACATCCTAGAGCTTCTAATAGCACCTCTTTCTCTGCCCCAGAAGTACTTTCAAGATATTTGTTCCAAAGAAAGTCCCATTCGTTTTTACCTGCCCCTTTTAAGCCCGTGCAATACACCCAGCTTCTTAAATTTGCTGGAATTCTGTTGTTGTATAAGTTTAAAAATAGTTTCATTAGCAGATTACCAAATAATATTTACTACTTACGGGTTTTTTCCCGCAGCCATGTGCATCCAATTCTGCAAGTACTGATAGGCACGATCATGGCACTCCTTGTGACCGACTTCACAAGCCCATCTCAGGATCCGCCATCGCGAACATCTCTCCCTATGTCCGTCGTTATCTTTCTCTGTTGTTCCGACTGTCTCAAAGATTTTTTGTACCAGTTTCAGCATGAATTTCTTGGGAAGAAGATTTCACACAGTTATAGAGACGAGCTTGAACATGGAAATCCACCAGAATTATCTCAGCTTAAATATTCCTCATATCTTACGTTGAAATTTTCGTCATCATACAGCTTATTGTGAATATATTGTAATCCTTTCATAGCAGAGTCCCAAACAAGATAATCTGTTTCATTCTCCAAACTTTTAATTAGATCCATCGTTATCTCGTACTTCAAAATCCCTGACCTAGAAGCTGCTAGTGCGTCACCAATCAGCTGTGATCTTACTACAGCTGGAAGTACATCCATAGATTGCGCGAGTTGCTTCCAATTTTTATCATCGTAATTAACACGGTAATAACCTGTGAATAAAATTCTTCTTCAATCTAGTAATCTAGAGTTTCAAACATCCTCCAAAATAACTCCTTACCTGTTTGCAAAAGGTTGAACAAAATCCACTCGTCTTCACCTACTGTCTCTTTTAATTCCAATTTAGAATTATTCAGCCAGGCTTTTGGAATGGTATCATTGTACTGTGGATTTTCTTTCTTAGTCCAAGTCAACGGAATCCACCATGGGTGCGTACTGTCCTTGCAGTTACTTGTCCAGCAAAATCGTTTCTAAAATCAAATCAAAGAATCTTGAATGCTTTTAATAATTCAATAACTCAATACACTTACCTGAGACACTGTAACTGCCCCAGTTTCGTAGTTTCTTTGTACTTGTAGAACGGGATATCCCGTCTGCAAGGTCCATGTATCCATCACAGTCTTGACTGTCACATACTCGGCCATAGACCGATGATAATGGGCCTCTGTTGTTAGCGCTCTCCAGAGATCATCTTGTTCGGCATTATTATACGCATAAGTCTTCAAGTACCTTTGTATTCCTAATTGAAATACTTTGGGTCCAAGAAAGTGGAACATCATATGAATGATGGAACAGCCTTTAGTGTATGAAATCTGATCGAATATTTCAGTAATCTGATCCGTATCATTTAGGGTGACTGACATTGGGTGCGAAGTCTCCAGTGCGTCACCTTCTAACACTGTATGAAGTCCTTCGATCAAGTTATCCGTTACTCTCCACGTTTCTTCCACCTGAGAAAAAGAATTACATGTTTTACATTATTCAGCTCTTCTATCATTTCTTGCTCTAAGACATTTGAATACTTGCATGATCTACTGCCAGGTTCCCAAAGAAAGACGCAAAACCTTCTTTCAGCCAGAGATCCGACCACCATGCAGGCGTCACAAGATTTCCAAACCACTGATGCGCAAGTTCATGAGCAGCAACTAAGGCGACGGTTTGCCGGGCACTAGCACTCGCCTCATTTTCATTGATCAGCATCGCAGATTCTCTGTAATGTAATGATATATCAATTTTTCTGGGGGAGGATGATTATTTTGTTTTTGGTGCAGATAGGAAAGCTGCCCGGATTGAGATACGTAATGTTGCCCCGGGGCTTACCGGAACGTTATTAAACCCCAATTTTCCATTGCATTGTATCCAAAGTCCGGCAAAGCGACTATATCCTGTTTCTCAAGCGGAAAAGAAATGTTGAAGTAGTTTTCAAAGTAATGCAGAATTCTTGGGCCGATTTTCGACATATATTCAGTTCCATTTAGTACATCGGGCCTTGACCACAGTTTAAATACTGGTTTTGACGAATTTTTTACCTCAACATTTTCAAAATCGGTAACAATGAAAGCAACCAGATATGTAGACATGCGTAAAGTCAATGGATAATTATCCCAGACAAAACCTGGCATTTCAGATCTACAAATAAATTATGACAGCTCTATTAAATCAGTATTTCATAATTTAATTGATGAATTGATATTATGTGATCGATTCTTTCAATTTTCCTCCCTTCTCAGGTGTTTGAAAATCATTTTCAAGATCTTGAGTCATTTTCATAATATCATCAGACTGTAAATTTGATTATTTGAGATAGGGAAATGATCCTTTCTTTGAAAACACATCAGTCTTACATTTCTTCAGTTGTTTCTAGTGGCATGTTAGAAATTGACGTCATATTTTTGCGTCTACCAAGTGAAATTTGGAATTGAGCTTTGAAAGAAGGTTCATCAAAACATGGAAACGCACGACGTGCATACGTAGGCGAAAACTGAGTACTCGCCATCCATCTGTAGGAAGGATTGAAAAAAATTGAAATCAGTTATTAAGCTGAAAAAGCTTTCAAAAAACCTTTGTGATGAATTAAATTGTAAGTTCTGTTAAAATTGATTAATATCAAGTAATAGATTATTGAATTAAAAATCTAAAATCAGGTAAGAATCATGTGAAAAATTACCTAGTCTCTTTTGTAGCTGCATCGACATAGCTGCTTCTATAAAATCCTTGGAGAACGTTGTTAAGGATTCCAGTAAATCGAATATGAAGCTTATAATTATTGTCTTTCTTCAGAGGCTTATTAAGCCTGATAAAAACGACGTCAGAATCGTTTTTCGTTGTTACATTTGTCACAGAAATTTCTTCAGTCAAAGAATGAACTTCTACTGAATGAAATGTTATTTCTTTCGCATTTAAAATAATCTTATCTGTTGTTTCATTGCAAAATAATTCTATGCAGAGTTTTCCAGTACTAGTAAAATTTCCCTCCTCTAAATGAGGAATTATCTGCAATCTGTGAATTGAAATCATCGAAAAATAATGTATGTATGTGTGAAAAGAAAACTTAGTTTAATTATTAAATTTAAATTTTTATTTGTATTTTTTATCCTTTAGCAATGAAATTGTTTCTTTTTTTTATCTCTTTCGACAAATCACAAATTACAGTTCTTCTTTTTTTTATTTTGTCTCCTTACCTGTACTTGGAGGGCAAAATAGATCTTGGTAATCTTCCCTTGATTTGCTTTCCTTCGTCATTTTGAACCGGATTTCCGGAAATGCTAGTTAGCATATACGCGATAAATCCGATCGTGGCACAAGTAGCTGCAATAGCGGTCATGCTTTTAGCGCTAAGACCGCAACTTCCCGGTGTTCGATCGTCTTCTGTAGCTTCGTGGCGATCGTAAGCAAGAAATGTCACTTCTGCAATGCCTGGAAAAAAGAAGCTTACCTTACCAGTTTCACAATTAGTTGAATGACCGGTCATATAGAAATGAAATAAAAAAACGATTTCAATTCCCGCTTATTTGAAACCTGCCGCCACATACCTATACGCATATAGGTATGTAAATATATTCCTGTCCACATAGATTTATCTGACGCGTATAGTATATCATCGACGATAATTAACAAGAACGACTAAAAATAAAAAATTCAAGTTAAATCATTGCGGATTATCTCTGAAAAATGATCCGATCTTTAACTTGGCCAAGAGATACCTGCTGAATAAGTAACGCGATTTTTCACTGTAAATGGTGCAGTGGCCGAAAAACTGCCGCGGTTACTTCGCGATTTAAAAATGATCTGTTTATAAATTACGTAATTAATTATCGCGAAGATCTTAACATTGCATATAGGAAGATTTGCATGAATGAACCTCTATAACGAATTTCTATAGAAAGCGATTATTATAATCGGATGTTTGTTATATGTTCGATCGTGGGTATACGTATATAGTTATTTTAATTCAAAATCGCACCTGGGTTTCGCCTACGTTGTTCCATTTTTTTTTTTTCTTTCCTTTTTTTGGTTTATTTGTTTAGCACAGTTTATTATGCGGGAATCGAAGAATATGAATTGGTCATAATTTTCGTAAGTAAAATAATATTATATCTTCATAACGGTCAAACATCGACTGACTCGGTTGAACGCTGCAGAGATGAACCAAATCTGGACCGTGCATTCTCGAGTAAGCGATAACCAAAAATATCCAACCTCTTGTAGGTTTATAGGTATTTCTTGAGTGGTCTTTGCAGTTTAATATTTAATATTCGTTGTAAACTGTGGCGTATATTTAAAAGCGTTTTAGATTAGAGGTAAATAAAATATCACGGCGCCCCCGATGACGTATTATTCAAACCGCATCCGGTATAATACACCGCATTTCGTATCATATTTTGGCACGTGCAGTCGTAATTCATGATCACTTGTAGTGTTCTACGTAATTCGGTTGATCGCGTCATTCTATATTTTATGACTTCATTCAAAACTCAATTAGGAATCAATAGATGTTTTTCTTTCAGCAAGCTATACGTAATAAAACAGTTTCGAAATCGACATAAATTAAATATCTTCAATTTTATCCCATTATTTCCTAGCTATCAATTTCAGGGAAAAACTTACGGAACATGAAATGACCGATAATTATGTCATATACGCCAAAGTACGTCACATTCTGCAGCTGATATGCTTATCTTCGTCTGACACGTCCGGAGGATGTATACAAACATGTATTTCTATCCTATCGGTAAACATTCGTGTATAATATGTGTATTTGTATATTTTGTACCTATAATGTACGCGTACGTATAAGGATGACGTCATGTAAATAATGACGTCAAGTTTTTGAACAGGATTACTCTTCGCATTCAACGAAACGTAATTTTCATCGATTCGGCATCCGTATCAACCGATTATTATTTATCAGCAATTTTCGAGACATCTTCTAATTTCTGAATTCGAATATGCCTAGAAAATGTTCCGCTCATTCGTCAAACGATACATATTTTCAGTCAATCGTTTGATCCAAAATCTTAGAATGAAATTAAAAAACTACGCGCATTTTTGCTACAAAACTTGTGCATGAATTTTTTTTTGGCAAATTTAGGGCACAAGTTTTCAAATTCTTCTACATCATCTTTAATAGTAAAAGATGGACTAGATGCTGCATAGTAGTATAGGTATAACAGCGTAACACACGAAGGCTGCAATAAAGAGGGAAGCTGAGTCGGTGGATTTTTATAGTAGGAGTATACGTACAAGTTTTTTAAATTTTATTTTTATTTTGAGGCTGCATAATCGTTGAATCGTATTATTCCCACAACAAAAATTGGGGTGGAGTAGATGCTGCAGGTCTGATATAAACCGGGTGCCCCTAGTAAGCGGCGTCTGTTCATGCCTGGGTTTCTCATCACACCAAGAAATTCTCACGCATACCGTCCTTCTCACTTAAAAAGTCACCAACTTCGACCACATTACGCTCCGTCATAACCACCCGGGACATTACGCATTCATTAACACCCACGCACCGGGTTTGTCCACACGCGATCTTCTCTCTTTTAAATAATGCTGTCAGGTATATAATCATACATTCGAATCATTGAGGACTGAATCCTACAAACGAAAGAAGTCTTTCAGAGTCATTGAACGCGATTCTAGCTCTTTGGGACAAACTTTTTTCTGTATTATACTACGATTTTTTGATATTGCATACCTATACAGCCTGTAGTTCGAATTATTCCACAATTGGAAAGTCTTTGATGACATACAGAATTTATTCCACTTTTGACGCGATGTGAAATAAGGAAACGATCTCAATCATTGCATGTTTGAGTGAATACAATTAAAATCATAATAATTATTTCCTTCCGTTAATCGTGATAAAATTTGCGATTGAAAAACGCAAAAGCTATGGAATACATAGAGCTAAATTTTGGTAAAAGCCTTTTGCACTTTTGAAATCGACTTCCGGTCTCGCGTCGAGTTCCGTCTTTACCTCTGCATGGGGTTTCCTAAAGAATTGAATAGTTTGGGTCATTTTTTTGTCGGGCTAGACTGCCTGGCACCAGCAATGGTCTCGAATTTCTTCCCGCGTGTGTGTTTCCTGTCGTTTGAAATACGTTCGCACGCGCTATGAGCTTTTCGGTTGGTTTCCTCAAACCAAACAAGACAAATGATTAATAGGGGTGCGCGTCGAAAGGGCAAGCCGAATAGGAGCCGACGCCTGTTTTCTTAGGTGGGCCTCGAGGCGAGCCTCGGATTAACTTATGTTCTGGTTGACGTAGTAATGGCTCTTGTTCAATGATATCTACCCAAAGTTAGGACTTGGTACTCGCTGATCGCCACCAATGAATGAGGTACCGAATGAGGAAAGGTAATAGGTTTTTTCCTAAAATACTAATTTTCAGCAAATTTTTTGAGAGAGCTGGCTTCTACAGATCATTTCATATGTCCAGGCTACGTAATTTTATCACGCGAATAGTTTCTTTCTTTTTATCTGTCAGTACGTCCAGCATCAGTAGCTACAAACGAATCTCCTGCACTTAGAGTAAGTCGGTGCGGGCTATAAGATTCTGCACACTACGGCGGTCTCGTAGCCAGCGTCACGGGATGCTCAGCGGGTTCTTTCGCCCTTAATGGACCGTGACAGACTACAATCGGAAGTCGTTCTCGACTTACAGAAAACAGTGCGTTTGTCGCTGCAGATCGCGGGCTACTGTATACTCGCTTCTTTGAAATAGCGATAAAACCCTTGACATCAGTGCAGACCGATTCCCATGTATTATTGTCACCACATACCTACACCTGTATGACAGCATAGATACATAAATCGCTATCACGTTCCAGAAATTGAAACCTTCTCTTTGAATTTGCCTCATTTTTTTTAGATTTCGCTGATGTTTACCAAGAGGCGAAATATCAGAGTCTTGAGTTCTCAGAGATTTTTTATTTAGCCATAGTTTGATCTGTAGAACAGCTCGCACTGGACGAGCTTTGAAGATCGTCTTAAATTAGCGTTAGAAAAATGTTTTCAGAAAACTGGAAGGTCTGAAAGTGCTTGGATGTATAACAGCTGGAGGTAGAGGTACAACAGAACTTGGATCATTAGCGTCTTTAATGCGATCAAGCCGTTTCTCATCCTGACTTACGACTTTTGACTTTAAGCTCCGCAAACTCCTGAGTAAACATCGACGCTCTTGCTTCTCTGCGGGCTTTTTGACGCCTGGAAGATCATGTTTGACGAAAAGTGCTGCGGCCTAGCAGGTAATTGGTCTGGAAATAGGCTCGGACACTCGGAAAAAAATATTCTTCGATAGCTAGACTCGAGTTTGAAGAAATTCAAAATACTTTTTTTTTATTGCTATAGGCTTCCGGAGAATAGGCTGAAAAATCGTATTTTCATTCAATCAATTATCGCTCCTCGTTTCATTCGATTTCATAATATTAGTGTTCTAATTAAAGAATAATTAATATTGAATTGCTGAGAATGGGATGAATTTTTCGGACGCCATATTCGAGCTTTAAGGAAAAAAGAAAGAGAAATAGAAGGGAAAAAATTGGATACCGCCCACCATGGTCCTGTAGTAAGTCTGTCATAATTGGTGACAATTAGTTGGTTATTCGTGGGCATACTACGTTACGATTGGCTACTGGGCTGTCGCTGTCCCCGTTGGTAGCCAGAAGATACTTTCCGTCTTATACACCACATGTGTTACTCTGACATTTCCAACTTAGTGTCGAGACAATTCACACGAGGGAAGTTTTGTTTTATGACAGTAGCCAACGCTCGCCGGTTCTTTAATCGACCATAATATTATCACACTATTATTACCGTGAGACGATTGTGCAGATATTCGATTCTCCAATAAAATTTTACAGTGTTTTCACCCCAGTTTACCTAATACTTCAAATTCTTCGCTCTTTCTCTTTTTTTGTTTTCTAAATAAAACTGCAGGTAATGATAATAACATTATTCTTCGCTTTCGTTAGGTCAATTTGTGCTACTCGTTATAAAAGAATCGCTTCAGAATAAGGAATCGAATTCTATATACGCTTTTTTGAATTATATTTTTTCCGCGTGAAGATGCGTGCAAAATTCACACGGATTTTTTTTATTCATTTGTTCCTCATTCACAATTTTCGATACGAGTGTACATTATTCTTACTACTGTGTATATACTTCAATCTTGGGAATCTTTGTATATTATTTTTTGACCGCGTGAATTTAAACCCAAGTATGATTTTATTCATTAATTAGGTATAACGAATGTTGCACCCTCTGAAAATAATTGATCAGTTTGACTGTAACGGTGAATAAAACCACGAATCAAAGTTTTATTTTCGAGTTCCACAATATGGACTCTTGGACGGAGCAAAATATCTCCTCGAGACTCCGAATGGCAGAGGATATATTCGCGCTACCACCAACACCACCGACGCCTCCAACGCCGACGTCGCTTCACCTGGATTACCAAGGAAATCGTTTTCAGAGTAGCTGCGAACCAGCTTGGCTCTATAAATGGCCATGGGATGTGTCCACGGATCCTGGCGATATTTCAGAGGCTGTTAGTCCACCTCTTGAATCGGGGTGCTCCCATGTATACGTTACTTACGGAGGATCAAGCCCGGGCCAGATCGTGATCGATAATAACAAAAATTATCAAGGAAACAGGTGAGCTTTCGAATTTTTAATTTTTTGAAATTTTTTTTAAAGAATGAAAAAAGGACCCTACAACGCGTCGAAATAAGGCTCGTTAGAATTAACGTTAATTATTAAACTATGCTATAAAAATACGCAAATGATTCAATCATCTTTTCTTCTCATTATTTTTCGTTATAGATGGGAGATGCAGTATTCGAATCATGGAATTTTGTACGGTAATTTAGGATCTTCGCATTGCTCTCTGAGCAGAGAAGAAGAAGAAGTCAGTTCTTTCACGGCGGGAGATTCTTCAGGGGATGTTATCTGTACGAAAGAAAATGGGCTAGTGCAACAAACTGTTTTTAGAGCTTGGGAAATACCCGGCTTGCAAGACACTGCTACGGTATCTGCAATTTCGAGTCAAGAATTCTCCAAGATTCAATCTGTCCAGTCAGATATTCCCGCCGAAGACCCGACTGCAGCAGAGAATGAAGTTTACCAAAATTTTCACGTCAGCGAAGATGAGGCTAGTTCACCTCCAAATTTGTCCGAGATGGATTGCGGTGAGTTATAAATTTTTGTTATTACAGTAGGAGAAGAAATTCGCTGCGCAAATACCTTGAATAATTTTTAGACCTCGTATTGGATTTAATAAGAGACATCCATTGTGGTGTTTGGGAAGGGGATTGTGATTTTGAAAGAAATGTTAATATCTTGGCGACCGTTCCTATGATTTGGATGAAATTTGTTTGATTTATACTTCTTGAGTCACCGAGTTTTTTGACCGAATATAAAACGATTCGAAAATCAAATGAGGGAAAGCAAACAGTTTGGAATTTCAGTGCCATATAACTCGATAACTGTCGGATCTATTTCAGCGAAATTTATTGTATCATCGCGTTTCACCGTAAGCAGGGTATTCCATTACATAATTTTTTACCGAGACATGAATTTGTGCCCACTTTTTCGGTACACGTTTCTTAATCAGACAAAAAAACGTTGCTGCAATTCATAATTTCCTACATACAGACATTCACAGTTCTGATTACACCTTTTCAGACCTTAGTTTTGGTTTGACGACAGTCTTTGACTACCGAAGGACTAAAAAGAATACCCATATCGTATAGTATGCGATATAAACTTGGTACTGTAACTGTTTGTTGATAATTAATTTGTAACGGACGCGTTTATGTCTTTACTGTCGCCAATGCGGCTACACCAGTCTCAGTTCAGCCTAAATATTTACCTAATACCCGACTATTGTAATTGTTCGTAGATAGATTAGATAGAAACATGCATTATTACACACATATTTATTATTTATACTCATTGTAATATAAAAGGTATCCGTGAGGTACGTTTACAGTAACATGTCGTATAACTATGATGAATATTACACTACCTAATTCGCTACCAAATAATTCTCTAACAAATGATTTCTCGAAAAATCTTGATCTATAGCTGTAGCCTGTATACGGATGTTGGCAGTCGAAATTAAATTGCCAAAGTATCCTATAAAATTTTCTAAGAGTTAGATAAATCGGACACTCGGGGAGGCCACGTATGTATACATATACTAGCAATTTAGAGCGAAGAACACGTGTCAATTCCGAGTCTTTGGCCATCTGTCTTATCCCCGCCCCAAAAACTCAATGAAACGAAGCGAGTGAAAACATCGTAAACTTAACATTCTCAATGAAAAACCATTGAACGCTATAACATGGTCTCTATGGGACACGGGACATAGATATTCATCATTATTATTATTTTTTTTGCTTTTTCAACACCATAGTGTCTTATCGTAAAAAAATTGAATCGAATTTTTAACTCGTCGTTCAAATGCTGTCAAAAAATTATTGGTCCAAAGATTAATTTTTAACTGTGAATCGAATTTTTATATCGCTTAAATCGATGCTGGATTAAATTTTTGGCAATATTAATTGCTGATCCCATAATGTAATCCGAAAGTTTATCAGCTAGACGTATACCTATATGTGTACAGAAATGGAATCGTAGATCTGACAGCTTCTGTATATTGACGTAATCGAATAAAACACCATGACATGCATGGGTATGAGATAGCGGCACGGAAGCACCGCACGTTTGTACATTTACATCCGTAGAAACATCACTGCGACTTAATGCAAAAGCTCAAAGCAAAGCGTGTAACGTGTATAATGCAACAACGTATACGTATAGGATCCCTCATCGTGGCGAAACGTTAGATGTTAGATATCAAAGACTCTAGATCCACGATTCTAGAGCCAACCCACATTTCAAGTGGTGCGAATCGGTTCTATCTCTACGAGCAGAAGGAGGACGTCATCCCATAATATGACGCATCGAAGATGCAGTTATTTTCATCTTTGCCTACAAAAAGACTAACGTGAAAAAATCTCGGTTTTGCGACTCCTCATATGTATGTATACCTACATACATACGTCTCTATAGATGTGCGGTACGCGCTTCTCACACATACGCATACCTAAAGCATACGCAACTCTTTACTTCTCGCTTTACGCAAAGACAACGACTCTGACTGTGACAAACAGCATAATTACGCCGCGAAATTATTCGAACATTTATACATTTTCGTCCTTTTTAGCCGCTCAAAAATGATTGAAATATTATTTGGTATCATATACCTATATCCTTTCAGTATGAAAGATTATAGGCTGTTATTTAAAACTGCATTATTAGTGTACGCAGAATGAAGCAGAAGATTTTTCGAAATTATATTTAGTATATAATTAGAAGGGTCAAAAACTGTTTTTAGTATTTTTATTCATTTCATTTATGTTTCAGAATCGAGGAAGAGGCTTAGCGGAAGTGCAGTGGAAAAACCCCGTAAAGAAAGAACAGCATTTACGAAACAACAAGTCCGTCATTTAGAGTGCGAGTTTGCACACAGTAACTACCTCACCAGACTTCGTAGGTACGAAATTGCTGTGGCTTTGGATTTAACGGAGCGACAGGTATTTCAATAGTTAATTTTACATGAATATTAAAAAAAAAATTAGAGTCTTACTCTAATAATCTGAATAAATATCTGATTTTTATTCTAGGTCAAAGTTTGGTTTCAAAATCGTCGTATGAAATGGAAAAGAACGAAAGGTGCAGGCTCGTCTTCCCATACCCAAGGAAAGAATTGTGATATTTTAAACCGTTGAGGAGAAATAATTCGCCTTACGATATTAGGATACATAAAAAAATACAAAATAAAATGTAAATATTACTCCATAGTTTTAGTAAAGGTAAGAAAAGTAAAATATATCTATATCACAAAATATAACTTAGAATAAGTTTCGTATAGGTGAAATTAGAAAAGCGGGAAAGAATGTTTCGAAGATTTATTTATTTACTTCATTTTTGACAATTAATTCACAAGTGATTTCAGATTAACAAACCAGAATTCCGTGTATAAGAAAGTGTAGGTACATAAATAATATCTACAACGTTTATTGTTGCTTGGTATCAGAAAAAAAATTTCTTTCTCACTCATTGCTTAAATCGTGTATTGAAGAAATTGATTTTTTTTACTGTATAATCGACCAGTTAATCCTAACATAATAATCTGACTGTAATAATGCTGGAACTTCAATCATTTGGCTTTCCTCTTCTTCACTACAGTTGTAGGCACCTCGACGGGCTTAATCTTGTAAACTATTCCTACTGCCGCGAGTTTTTGCTCCATATTAGAAATCTTGCTCAGTTTTCTATCGACTAGCGTAGCTTCCACTTTATTGTCTACATTTTTATTTTTCTGTATATTCTGTGACATCCTATTCAATAGTCGAGGATAATTCTGTTTAGTCCATTCGCGACCAGCGAAAAATCCTGTGTGCTGTTTCTCAGGAGGAATATAAGTCGCTGAAAACATGAAAAAGTTATAAATAAATCTAAAAATTAATTCTAAAACAATGTAAGGTATTTTTAGAAGCATGTCATCAAAGATAAAATTGCAGCGTCTTTATTTCTGTTGTGTTTTCTCACCTTTAAGGAGCCTTCCGCACATTAAATAATTGTTCATAGACTCGGCAGCTATTTTTGCTACATCGCAATTTGCAAATTCCACGTAGCCATAGCCCCGGCTTCTACCAGTCTGTGAGATATGAAGAAAATGAATAAGGTAATGAAAAAATGTATTGCAGAGAAAGAAAATATTCAGTTTCTGTTGAATATTGATAAATCTGATACAAGAGCAAGCGACGTTTCATTTTTGTTCACCTTCTTTGATCTAGCCAGCCTGATGCGGGTTACTCTTCCAAACTGTTCAAAATAGTCCTTCATTTGTTCTTCGAAAAAGCCATGAGGAATATGACCGATATAGACTACTCCTCTGTTAAGATTGAACGGTGCTTTTTCTTTCTTAGGTATTTCTGTAGGCATTTTAACTTCGGGCTTCTTTTGTTTTGGTTTCTGAAAAGATTAGAATGTTGATTAGAAATACGAAACATCGGGGTCTTACTTTTCTGAATTAATTATAAGACGATTCTTCAGATACGTTTGAATTTTATAGGTTATGAAAACACGTGACGAGTTCACATACCGTCAAAAGTTTTTGCTTCACATTTTTAACGGCCTTACTTAGTGCCGATTGTTCCGATTGATTAACTGCTACTTTCACCATCTTGAATCCACTGACTACAACAAAATCTATTGAATTCAAATTTATCCTAGGTGAAAAGGTAGCACTGTGAAAATTGAGATTATAAACGACGTATTAACTAACAAACACACTGTAAACACACGTATTCAAACAGCGGCGGCCGAAATGATCTTGCAGCATAGGTCATTCAATGCTGAGCCACCAGAGGCACTGGCGCAGAAGTTTCTCTACTTTTCTGTCGACGCAGGCAACATGACACATGTGCGCTCAGTTGAATATGTTAGATTGGTATTATAAAAATATTCAAGTGACAAAAATAGTTATATGCATTTGTAGTCACTAAATATTATTCTCCGTATTTTTCTTCTCCTTCCTATTTGATGGATAGATAGTTTGAGTTTGAATTGTCCTTTTAATTGTTATTAATAAATACATAGAGAGCGCAGCGCGCATGCGAAAGAATGCGGAGGAGCCATATATGCCCGAAGTATGAATGAAATGATAGTGGTGCTGCAAAAGAATGCGGAGAAATATTTTATTGAGATTTTTTCTAACTCTGAATAACGCTAGTATAAATAAATATAATTCAAACGCTGATATTGTTGAGACAGATACCAAATTCAAAACAAATACGAAAAAGTGGTCGGTTAATTTAATGTAGCGTTTGGCGTAGTCGGTAGAACGTGCGACTAGAAATCCGAGTCAGCGCAAGACCCGGTTCGATCCCGGCCGAAATGTTAGAAAAATTTTTCTAATATAAAATTTCCATTTTTTCGAAACTGACCATATCTACAGATAACGTAGCGACATCTATATTTCTGTGGCTGTCAAATTGTCTGTAGATATGTTCGTACGACAGCGTCGTCGGTAACCATATCTACAGACAACTTACCGGCAGCTTCTGTGGCTGTCAAAATGTCTGTAGATATATGTTCGTACGACAGCGTCGTCGGTTTCGGAAAAATTGAACCTAGAGGTATGTAGGCTTGCTAGAAATAAAAGCAAGAGCAAGCCGAAGAGGAGCTCCAGGTGGCCCAGCGGTTAGAAAGTAGGGCTTGACTAGAAATAAAAGCAAGAGCAAGACCTGGGGTCCAGGGAGGAAGGCTCTGGGTGGTCAAACGTTCAGAAAATCAAATTTTTGTCAAATTTCGGGTATTTTAACCGAAATACTACTTTGAATATATAACCCATTTTATTTTCGCCCGAAATTTAAGCATTAAATGGCTCAGGGGCAAAAATTTAGCTTCGTACCCGGAAAACCTGGGTTCGATTCTCCGAGCTGGAATTTTATTTTATTTTATTTTTCTGTCTGCCCAAAATTTTATTTAATTTTAATTTTCATTTAATTTTCGATTTTATTTAATTTTCGAAAATTTATTTTTATTTTTATTTTATTTAATTTTCGAACTCTGGAGTTCCCCCACCTTGCGCTGCTTTCGTCCTACCTATGCTGAGTACCCCTACCACCTCACCGCATATCATGCTAAGTGGGGGATTTTTATTTTAGTCAGAAAATTTTTCTGGATTTCGGTCGGGATCGAACCCAATTTCGCTCGCTCGCTCGCATTTCTAATCGCACGCTCTACCGACTACGCCAAACGCTTCGTTAAATATTATGAACACTTTTTCGTATTAGTCTTGAATCCGTTTGGCTGGACAGAGGATATGTGTATAGATATAGGCATCCGTACGTCTTCATGCATGTCTCTATATGTATATTCATTCATACTAGCGTTCTTTGGACTTAGAAAAATTTGAAGTCGAAAATTTTTGCTCCTGGTATCAGAACATCTGACCAGAGGAGGTGTACTGAAATTTTTAGCGCGGAAAAGGATATATATGTTAATAAGTATATGCATAGATAGCTACGGCTTGATATCTAAAATAAAGTAGCAGGGAGGGGAAAGTAGAAAATAACGAAGCAATTAATTACTCATATATCTAGCAATTTATTAATGCAGAATCGATACAATAACACTTATTTTTTAAATTGTGTAGAATCTATTATTGTTTCTTACAAATAAATATGTTATATATTCCAATTGAATGAGTCTCTATATGTGCTACCTGGCATACAAGTTATCATAATCTAAGCCACATTCGTATTATAATGATTCTATTAATATAACTAATTTGACAAAGATTGAGTTGTACAAACGCTCGTTCGTTGCAATTGGAACAGAATTCCTTGCTGAACGGAGATGTATGCAGTCTGAGGAAAGTGCATTCAAGTGCAACAGAAGAACATGCGTTATAATATCATTATCATTTAATAAAGCAGTTTACTATAATAATACATCCTTATAACATGAACGCTTTCAATCCATGATTATTAAAATTAAAATAGTAAGATAAGATAAGGGTAAGATTTAGGGTAAGGGCAAGTGTACGAGCCTTACAAGCTGGGACACGGTCATATACACAATGCATACCCACTACTACTATTTCATAACAGCGTATTGCGTGATCATATTCTTCGAATTCGAAGATTGGTTAATATTATACTCAAGGCTACAAACTAGACATTATTTGCATATTGGTCTCGTTGGGAAAAAAGAGCTGTTAATTTTAATTTTTTACATCGTAACACAAATCCCCCTGGTTGTCAATTACTGACAGCGGGTGTCGTTATTATTTGTACCATGGTTTCGTTCATAATAATAGTCCGCGAATCGGTAGCCGTTCCACAATTTCCGTATCGCCCGACTGATGCCACAAGGGGCAAGGGCCACTGAACAACTGAAACTGAACCCGTAATTAATCAGCTGCTTGAATTCACTGTCCGTCAATTGCGTCGGGGGGGGGGGGGGGGGGGGGGGGGGGGGTACCGTTGTTGCAGAGGTAACGATGAATGTTATATAGTTAGACCATTAGTTAGACACTGATTCAAGAGGAAGTCAAAAAAGCGTCGTTTTATTTTGATAAAGTTGAAACCATTTTTTTTAAATTCTGTTCTCAATATTTTCTTTCTTTCGATATTGGAATTAAGCAATAATAATGGTTGCATGATTTCTCTTCGAAAGTTTGAATCCTGATCAAGAAAAGAATCGTCTGCACATTCCGGTCTGTCAAACATTTATGACAGCTATCAGTTGGCTGTCAGTGTTGAGCAGACGAAATGAATCATAAAACCTTATATTGACAGAGAAATGACGCGAATGAAAATATCCGTCTTTCAATAAGTAATAAACTCGACAAACAATAAAGAGAATTGTCTGCGAGTAAAGTATCATAAAAGTTCATACAAACCTAAAAATAATGATGGAAAAAGTTTCCTCAATCAGTTGGTCAAACCGCGTTTTATTAATAAGCTTCACCTGCATACTGATTTGCTCGATAATTCAAGCGCATATTATCCAGCTCGCAGTACCTCCTCAATTTCTAATTTCCTGGGCAATTTTCGTGGTTACTTTATCAATATGGCTGGGCTGCGTAGCGCTAAGATTAATGTTGAAGATAAACTCGCCGTTGATTGTCGAATCCTTAAACAAATGGCTACAAGGAAGGCTGAGAAATTGGCTCGAGCCAGATGATCACCTAGCGCAAAATGGAAAACCCAAATATGTTAAGAATATTCTAAACACGAGACCCGAACAAGTAAAAACCAATGTAGAAAGGGGTGATTTGAGTTCTAATGGCACTCCAGAAGGAGTTAAAAACCAGAATGAAGATTGCCCTCAATATCTAAAACAAAATTTGAATTTGGACAAAATAGTCGACAACATAGACCTAAAGTTTGTCAAAGTTTGGTACAAAAATGTTAGCAACGAAGAGGCTTTTCCTAGCGAGGCAAAGGAGCTGGTAAAAAACTTGATCAGTAAATTCAACTACCAATTGACTCAAGTAAACCAGATTGAATTAGCTAGAAAAATCGGCAATATTTTATTGCTACACTTGAAGGAGTATCGTAGGTAAACTTATTTCAATGATATAACTAAGTAAACAGATTTTATTGTTATAGAGTATTGTAATAGAGTTTTTGCCCCATATTCAATAGGGCTTTGCGTCGAGTTGAAAAGGGAACTATCATGGATGTGGAAGAAGCTTATCGCTATATTCATCCAGGCTCTCGAAGTCTCCCAGCCCTGGAGCACAGTCTTTATCGAGTTGTGGTTGTTGTAGCGAGAGAATTTTTACAGTGGGAATTGACAAGCTCATTACCTTGTAAATTGCTGTTTTCTATTTTGGCTAAGAAGCTACTTTCAGGAATGGACACTATCAGCTCTCCAGAATGGGTCTTTAAGCAAGTCCTAACATCAATGAGCATTAACAATGAGCCAATAGATGAGAAAAATCCTAAACCTAAAGAGGTGATGAAAATTCACTTTTATTCTTTTCAAGCAAATCCTTGTCATATCTCAATCATTTTAGAGTGTTGTATCATCGGCTCTCAGCGACGCCATACGATCTACTACAGCAGCTGTGATATCACGGCCGTTACCTAAGCCTGGCAAAGTGGCGAGTAATTCTACAGATTCTAATGAGGATCAGAATATTCACAGTTCGTTAGAGAAACGAGCTTCTTTGAGTTTGGAGGGCTTGGAGATAAGCCACAGAGGATTGTGGGCCAATGTTGAAATCTCGGAGCCTGATTCTGAACCAGATGAAGACAGGTTGTCGCCGGTTTATGAAGAGCCAACTGACTTCGCAACTACAATAGCCAGATTGAGAAGTCTCCTGCATCAGAAGTCCAATGCTACAACACCATTGTAAATGCTTTTATTAAGTGAGAGATCACGTATTACTAGAATCTGATGACGTGTACTCTTGCATGATATGATTTTAGAACGCAAGCTTATATCATTATCCCTAAATTTTCAATAACATATTCACGTTTACAGGCAATTGGAAGAAAAGTCTTGTACAGTCTACGAGGGCAGTCATTTAACCATTCCTTGGACAGAATTTCATACAGCGCCGGATGGCTCTCAGCAGCTTCTATATTGCATTCAATTTGACGATATAGAACAGCATGGTTCACACTTCTTTGAAACAACTACAGCGACTGTAAAAAGACAGTACTCAGATTTTGCGCAACTTCATGCCAGCCTGGAGGAGGTAACTATCTAGAACTAGAATAATAATAATTACCGTCTATATACAATAATATCTACAAATCGTTCGAGCTCAGGTTCCGTCCTTGGCAGTTGTATTATCGGAGATAAATTTGCCAGAAGGTGGTCGTTTGGAGATGGAAAATTATTTAAAACAACTCTGTACTCGTTTGGCAGCGGATTATCCGCCACAATTGCGGCATTTCTTACGACCAAACAGTAGCAGTAGTAAAAAGGCAGACACAGTAGCACCTCGTCTAGACAGATTCTTAGCCAAAACTGTGAGCGGAGTGTTTAACACTCTAAAGACTGTTGTTCCTGGCTTTGAAATGGATCCAGAGATAGACGTTATGCCAATGCCGACGTTGATGTCATTGGCTGATGTCCCTTGGCGATTCGTCGAGAATTTAAAATCTGTAAGGCTAGAAAAAACCCAAATAAAACTCCATATCATGATAATAATACTTTTACATGGATACTAATAAATTTGATTATGAAACCAGCAGGATATAGCTCGTGAATTGAAGCAGTTAGTTGCTGAAAGGATTGATTACTGCTCTGTAGATACAGCTTACGAAGCAGTCGACTCTGTTGAAGGCAGCGGAGACTCGGAGCTTTTGGCTCATTGGTGGGAAACATTTAATACACCATATGACGGTGAGATTTCCCATATCTCAAGCTATGCTTTGATAAAAATATAAACTGAAAGAATCTTGTTTTTCTAGAAGAACTGGAGGAGCTTGATAGTGATTTAACTTTAACTCAGATAATTATAGACTTGGCTTCTGAAGTTCTAGTTGGAGCTGGATGTGAAAATGTTATTGAACAGGAAGCTGTTGTTAGAACGATTAAATTGTTTGCCGGAAATATTGCCGAGTCTTCGATACAGGTAATTTCGATTACAAATTCAAATGGGGCTTCAGCGAAAAACTTTTTTAATTGTTAACTCTGATGACTTTGATTCCAGAACTTGATTCTTAAATCATTTTGCCATCTGCATGATCTGGATATATTTATGAGCTCTATGAATGAGAATGTTAAAGGATTAGACGAACTGAAGGATCAATTACTCCAGCATTTAATGTCCTTAGTTCCACCTCATGCCAAGATATTCCTAGGTGATAATGAGACAAGCGAAGCACTAAAATTTCTGATGAAATCTTTGGAGAATAAGAAAATCAACCGTGATTTATGTTTACAGTTGTTGGATGTTTTAGCGTCTCAATTACTAGCTTCATCTAGATCAAATAATCAAGTCGTTGCCTGTTTTTAAAGAAATTTGTTCATTTCTAAGTTATAAATGAGTCATGTTATAAATTACTTTTCAAAGAGTAATTTTTACGACACACAAAGAAAAATTGGTTTCATGTAAGAAAATTATTCAACTATTTATTAGATTAATTTTAATCTAGCACTCACCAAAGCGCAACAACTTCAAATTCCAGATTTTAAAGACACGACAAACTTTGCCAGAACATTTTGACTTTCAATTAAATTTCTATCGTACCGAATATCGAATATCTGATCACATTTCTTATTAGTTATTATATCTTTGACCAAAAACTAGAATTCTTTATTTATACTTTTTATTCTATCACTATTTATTCATTTTTATACCAATGACTAAGTTTTCAGATACACTACACATGTTGCAATTTGCAATTTATGTCTGAATAAATATATATTTTTTAAATAAACAAAACACGTAAGAAATATATTTAGCTTTTTATTATTTAATGTTTAATTATACACCCAGTCCATTCTTCATTGTATTTTTTTAATTAATTCTCTTTCCCAGTTGGGTCGCCTTGCGCTTTCTGCTTTTCTAGTTGAGCCCTACAATAATTATAGAAGAAGATAATGAAAATTAACGTTGAATTAAGGTTTTTTAAATAGTATCATTCAAATCCAAACTTTACGGAAGACGCAAATAATTATTTGGACAGTATATAAAATTAAAAAATTTGTAGGTTAGGTTAAAACAACGCAGGGTTAGGGTATCAATTTAAACTATCACGATCAATAACTTGCCTTAATTGTTGGTTGAAATCGTCTTCGACGTCGTCGTCGTCCCAATTATCCTCCCAAACGCTAATATCAGCATTATCTTCATCCTTGGCAGTCCAATCTGTCGTGAATCAGCAAATTTTAGGTTAGAAAAACGCGCGAGGGAAAAAAATTATTACAATTATGAATATAGTATTTAAATACAAAAAAGATCTTCACCTTCTGCAGGAAACTCCTCGAATTCATCGTCTTCTTCAAGAAGCCCCAAATCTACTTTAGACTTGTCGTTCTTGTCAGTCATTTTCAATAATATTCTATTTCCCGAATATGAAAGGATGAGAATTCAGAATCGTAATATTCTGTTTTGAACTTTGACAAACGCGCACTGACGTAGGAAGCGAATCGAACTAACGAGTTCGTGGACAATTTTTAGAAGCCCAATAGCAGCGCGCCTACTGGTCCATGAAACCGGTATGGAGTATCCATTCTCCTCTAAATGTCCGCTGTCGCGTAGTCTGTTATCCGTGTTCCTCTATTTGCCAGCTGGGGAACATAATTATACTATTAATAAAGAAATATATACCATTTTGTAATAAATCGGAGACGGCATTGTACCTCGAAAATGATCCCCAACTGCATTAGGAGCATCGGCAAGCAGACGTCGAAAAGAAACGTGAGTTAATTGTGATAAAGCCTTAGCTAAACACGTGAATGACCTTTCAAGAGCCTTTACTCTTTTCTTCCTATTCCTTTAACATAATTTATAATTCAATTATCTTCACTCGCTACAGTCTCTCTACGATCTTTCGCAATTTTCAATCGTCAAAATAATCCTCTATTTTTATATATCAATCACGGGTCAGTATGGAAGCTGGAGCAAGGTAAATATCCCTGCAGTGACAAATTGTCGTTTTCGCATTAAAGTTCTATAACTCGTGATTTTATTTCTTCTAATCTCACAAACATACATAATTCATATCGCACATATCACACCCATTATATCCACAAATAACGATTTATAAAATCTTTCATTCCCATTCAAGTTCAAAGCAATAAAAATTATTAGATAATTCGTTACTCAATCAGTGCTGCTTATCTTCGTAATACACTATTGCGTTGCGTAATTGAAATATACAAACGCAATCCCCAACATGCTTCCAATATAATTTATGCAGTCTAGCTTGAATTTGAATGCGTTATAAAATCGCAAAAAATGATACTGCAAAAAAGAAATTAGCATGTCAAATGATATCCACCTACTTCACAGAAATCAGGCTCAAAATAATTTCTTAAGAATAAAATTAAACTTAATAAATTGTAGACATTTTCATAAAACTTCCAGCGCAAATATTAAGATAATAATAATAATAATAACAATAGTAATTCATCAAGATACGTCAACTTGTTCAAAAGTTTTTGAAATTCTCCTATTTATATATTTCTTATAATCATTTCAATTTTTTTTACAACAGCGCACCTAATTCTTTTTCTGGTTTGTTTCAGGCCGTCTCTTTCTTACTAAACAAAAACAACTATGCAACAGAAGCTTCGTTTGAAACAAAGCCATTCCGTTTGCATAAATTAGAATCAGGTCCCTCTACTCATGTCACAGTAACAAAAGAAGATGCCCTTAAATACTACAAGCAATTGCATACCATACGGCGCATTGAAACTGCCGCCGGAAATCTTTACAAAGAAAAAATTATCAGAGGTTTTTGTCACCTCTACTCTGGCCAGGTATACTTTGTTTTACCTAATCTCGCTTAAATAGCTCTAATTTCTTCATGAAATTGATAAAATATCCAAACACGTACTGAATTTTCCTAACAGGAAGCATGTGCTGTCGGTATGAGCGCAGTTCTACGTCCTCAGGATTCAGTAATAACAGCCTATCGTGCTCACGGATGGACTTATCTCATGGGTATATCTCCATTAGGTGTACTTGCAGAGTTAACGGGAAGACAGAGTGGTAATGCACGTGGTAAAGGTGGTTCTATGCACATGTACGCCAAGAATTTTTACGGAGGAAATGGTATAGTTGGTGCACAGGTAAGGGAATGCGCAATAATGGCTTGAAGAGTAAGAAAACTTATTCGAAATCATGTAAACTCACTAATTCATATAAAAATTGTAATTTCCAGGTACCATTGGGTGTAGGCGTTGCCTTTGCTGCTAAATATCAAAACACTGGGGGAGTCTGTTTAGCTCTTTACGGTGACGGAGCTGCTAATCAAGGACAGATATTTGAGGTTTATAACATCGCTAAGCTCTGGGGTCTGCCTTGCATATTTGTTTGCGAAAATAATGGATACGGAATGGGTACAAGCGCGGATCGTGCGGCTGCTAGTACGGAGTATTACACCAGGGGAGACTACGTCCCTGGAATATGGGTAAAGCTCACTAATTAGTACAGTTTGTTAACTAAAACCATGTAATGTAAAAGTGTTGAAGTGGTAATTGTTGAATATTCATTTTTCAACATTTTTTTCGGTCACAGGTCGATGGGATGGACGTTCTGGCTGTAAGAGAAGCTACTCGCTATGCAATTGATCATTGTACTACTGGAAAGGGGCCAATTGTTCTTGAAACCGCTACATACCGCTACAGTGGACACAGTATGTCTGACCCTGGCACTAGCTATCGTACTAGAGAAGAAATTCAAGAGGTCAGACAAACTCGAGATCCAATTACGAGCTTCAAGGAAAGAATTTTGAACGCGAATTTAGTTACTCCTGAGGAACTGAAGGTAATATTTATATGAATAGATTTATTTATACGTAATGAACGTATTTTCTTCTTGATAACCCAAAAATTGGAATCGTTCTTGATTGATACTTGATGATTTCGTGTGTAATGGTACAAATTGTATCACAGAAGCTAAAATCTTTTGTTTATTTTACAGAACTTGGAAACTGAGATCAGAAAAGAAGTCGATGACGCAGTGAAGATCGCGAAAGCAGACAAAGAAATTCCTATGAGTGAATTGACTACAGATATCTATTCTTTGTGTCTTGAAAAAGAAGTCCGTAATACGACCCCATTTAATCCACTACCTCATGCTAATCTTGGACCCGCTATCAACGCTTGAAGTAAATTATTAATCAATCAGACGCAGGTCGTGAGATTGTTATGGCTGTAATAATTGAGTAGATTAAATATAATAGAATGGTGATGATTATTACATGCCGTATTAGGAAAATGATAACTGTTTAAAACTCAATCCTATAGAATGGAGAATAAATTACCCTTTTGTCTTTTTTCTTCTAGAAGAATTGCTGTCGATACAATCTTTCGGATATACAAAATGAAAGAAAACTATTTGTGCCACGGTATTTAGTATGTCATAAATGTTATTTCATATTCTTTTCGGGAATAGATCAAAGTTGTGTTTTCAGGGTAATGTACAGCCATATATCGGAATCGGAGTTTTGATCACGTTTGAAAAATGTACAAGTGGCCTATTATGAAGTGTATAGATATTCTAAATTACCATGCATAGATAGGAACGTTGTATAACTAACTTATGAAATAATATCACTGATAGGTATTATACATATAATTTATACTATTTAAAATGATATAATATAGAAAAGATGATTGCGGCATGATTGAAAGCATTGATTTTAGTCTTTCCCCCGTTAAAGATCATCGTCAAATCGTGTCATTTAGCAATGAGAAAAAAATAAATATAACTATTGTAAATGAATAATCATCATAAATGAACGAATACAATTATGCTGTACATACATAATAGAATATTACCAACACGTATATACAATCATTGTAACTGAATACAGTTCTTGGAATGCACATCTGATTTTATACCTTTAGAAACATCTTGCGCAACTGACAAATTGATTGTCGAATTCAAAGTGAAGGATACCATATTGAAATACAGTTTTATAATTGTATAAGAATGTAATATTATTTACCTCCGAGTAAAATCCAGTCAATGTATCATTTAACCAAAGCATAAATGTGTGTCCACAGCTCCTTGGACAAAAAATATATTCTGGTTTTTCAATGGTGATAAAGGATAGCTACAATAGAAATTAAGTGTTTTATCTTTTCTCAGACTTAGAATCAGTCCTCATCGAATGAATATCTGTTCCTTCAATGAAATGGGGATACATTGATTAGTAAGTATGATCGAACAGCATTCTAAATTTTAATATCAATAAATAGCGTGTACATTCAGTTTACTAAAGTAAAATATATCGATAATAATATGTTTATAATATTTGTGTATGAATATTTGGAAGGACATAAAATTCTCCATGGCATCACTATAATATTTATGTATAATAATAATAATTCATTACAATTGTTTTTTTTTTTGTTTTTTAACGCATACTCAACGATAATAGTTGGATATTCGTAGTTTCGTTTTATCCCTTGATATTATTCACAAAATCTTGTTCAATCTTCACTCTTGTGAAATGGGATTTATTTATATACTTCTTCTTCTGAGATGAAAACTGTTTATAAATAATAAAGAAATTTAAAGGAGAAGAGGTCACCAGTGATAGATTTTCATCTCATTTAAATGTTTGATTTAATTTATATTCGTATGCGAAAAATAAAGAAATGATTTTTTTTTTCATAGGAATATATCGCGATTGTAAAAACTCAAATGATGACCGAAAATTGATTTCACCTTCAACATTGATGATGATATCACTGTAAACTATAGACTAGAAAAAAGATAAATGAATAGTATGAAATAAAATATCTAACATACAAGTCATGGGGTTGGCATAAAAATGCACACAGTAATATTATACTATTATAAATTGCAAATTACTACACAATCTCAACATGTAAATAGGATAACGGGTTGAAAAATATGAAAACGAATAAGCAATCCATTAGAAGCTCTAGATTCTCGAAGCTAAATATTAGGCTTTCACAAAGTTCTTTATAAATATAGGAACAGCTTTGTTATATTGCCAGCAGTAATTGTATCGAATAAAGTAGTTTTCCAATTAATTTTATCAAACAACAATTTCAGTATTTAATCTAATAATAAACAAGTAATACGTGTCGCTAAATTTATAGCTCAATAGAATAGAGTAATGGAATAATTCAGAATGATTGAACATTGTGATAGAAAAATAAATTGATATCAAACACATACTGCCCAAGTAATATTAGTGGCAACATAAATCTGATCGAATATAAAATCGTTTACTCAACAGATCAACACCCTATATACAGTTACATGCCTAAAAGCAAAATCTATTCTCTTATAACTTCATCTGCGTAAAGTACAAAAATATTTTCAACATCCCTTTCAATTAACAACATTTTTCACAGAGCCGGAGTTAACTTTTAGTACACAGTATTCCCCTTACGCAACGCCTGGTCCATTCTAACAAAGCTATTAATATATACAAAATAAGTATTAGACGTTGATTAATCCTCACAAAAAAAAAAATCTCGGAATTTTGCATTCAATCAGGTATTAGGAAATGAAAATGACGAAGTGTACATCATAACGCTATAATATGTTACACCATACGCGATATACCAAACATCGTGTTCGTTTGAATGTGGGTGATTATAAAACTGAGTTAAATTATTGGGATATTTACTGGGATATTGTAAGAATTAACTAGATGATCGAAATTTCCATGTGTATGATTTTAACGTGCCATAACATAATTGGCTTTTCAATAATCCTACTTCTCTAGTATTGGTAACATAAAATATAACACTTACACGCGTTTATAAATATAAAATTGTAGCGAGAAATAGGAGAAAATTTCATTGCATGTATTGTTTTATTCTACTTAAGTACACAAGGTATTTCAAAAGTATAGCGAATCAACATTTATCGTTAAAATGTCGATAAAAAGCCACCATGAAAGACCGAGTACTTGCATAACTACTCACAACCAAACGAGGAGGCAAGCCTAAGCTTTGATAATGAAAACTAATTGAAAAAAAGAAGAAAACTATACTTTAATCAACTATATCCCTAACTATCCTAATTATAAATTACCAGATACATTATTTGCTGTTTCCCGTTATTAGTATACATAACATTATAATATCAGGCAGTCACAATCGACGATAGCAATTTAGAAAATATAAAAACATCTTAACACAATAACAAATGTGTATTACTGATCAATATTATTATTATTATGCTGTATATAAATAAATATTTGCTATTGTTGATTATTCCTGTACATAATTAACTATTAAACATCTCATCATAACACATATATAAATGAATATTTATTATTATTTTACTTAAAATTGTATTATTCATAAATATAAAAAATGTATAACATTTCTTGCAGAACTTTCAACTCTTTTTTTTCTACTATGAAACGACTACTTGTAGTAGTATGAGAACGTTCAACATTACTAGTATGAGAAAATAGGTTTTATAGTTAAATCCTTTTACATAAATAGTTTGTATTCTAACAAATTTCGTGCCATTTATACTGTTCAGTTTTGGAGATTATGAGAAACGATAAAGAAGCAAGTAACTATAGTCTAAAATTCGATAAAATGTAGCGATAACAGGTATAAATACAGATGTATTCACACCAACCGTTAGTAAAGAGAGCACAAATACATGCAAGATAAAAAAGTATTCACATTAGAGTTACTAACAGCTGGATGTCGTCAACTATATAATTAATTTATGAATAAAACGTGGGCAGGGACTCTTTCACAATCAGTTCAAGTCACATTTTTCGATTTTCAGGAATATGAAACGGTTGATAGAAGTCCATAGGATGTCAAAGGTTTCGAACGATTAGGTTTATAATAGCTATTGAAAATTAACGGATATATTTATAACATATAAAATTCGTAATACGTTTTAAAAATCATTATAAACAGAATAAATATTTACTTGCAGCATACCTTTGTGATTTTATGGTACTGCGTCTCGATCACTGTTCAAAATACTCGATGAATTTAACTTTAGAAAATATAAATGCTATTGCAATTTTGAACTGCAGTCGGAAAAGATAATTTAATTATTCAATTAATGTAGTCTCTACTATCTTGAAGGGACAGATGGCATCTTTTCAAGGAAGTCCTGTTCAATCACCGCTTCTAATTGATTGCTATTCAAAGTTGCATCAGAGTCTGTTGATCTACGGCTAAGTGCTGTGAAAAACGAGTGCAGATCTTGTAATGAACGTATGTTGTTCGACGTTAATAGAAGTTCGCCGGGTGGTGATGTCAACGGAGCAACTTCTCCTTCAAACTGAAATTCAAATTATTTTATATCTTACTTTTATGATCATGTATGGATTGCTAATTTGTTAAATACAAGGTAAATAAATTCGACGGATTGCATAGAACTATTCACCAATATTATATTGTACAGACCATTGTATATCTGGCTCATGTTAGTTCTTGAAATTCATGATCAGAGCACACATCATAGCTCTATAAAATAAATTTGTAAGCAATCTACGTGTGGAATAGTATTTCATTTCAAAGACAGTTTATTAATTACCGTTAGCAATACGACCTGTTAATAGAAAGACTTTTCACTATTCAAAGATAAGCTCGGAACGGTTATTTTATAACAACTGTATATTGGACTGGTTCCAGATTTAGTCTAATGAAACTTTATTTATAAACTTAGGATAACAGATAGCTAGTTGAAAATGTCAGGGTAGAATATTTGAACTAACAAAATTACAACAATCAATAAGCAAAGTGTTATAATAAACACGGAGAACACAGAAGTGGAATTTAGATAACGAAATAATTTAATCAAGTATTCAAATCGTCATATTCATATTTAATAACAAGGCATGTTTGTGTGAGTATAGTAGTGAATTCGGTATGAGAAGATCATCGGGTTAATAGCATTAAAAGCAGGGTTGATGCCTTTGTGATTTAAATAAACTAAAATAGTTACAAACCACACTGGTTGCCAAATTTAACATTTTAGTTTGATATAAGTCACAGTCTAGATTGGTCTACATACAGTTTTACATAAGCAGTCCAAACATAGGTGTGGATATGCCTCAGTATCAACTAAAATTTACGCTGGTAATGCAAAAGTATTTATTGTGCATTTCATGGATTTAATTCCTTGAGCTTGATAGCACTAAAATTGTTAGCAATGTTTGAAGCATGATATTTTGCTGCGTTATAAACGCGAGCCAAGCTCAAAATATACAGCATGATATGCAACTTTCTTGAGGGTAAGTTGTCAAAACCTTTAAATAATTATACAACGTGATATACTATAAAGAAATCATGTAATTACATTTTAATGTGATGTCCTAGTAACTGAATCTGTACTCTGATTGTCATATAAAAAATCGATGAATTTTTGGGCATAGAACGCCAAATTTGAACTAATCAATTTTGATTTGTATATAACAGAATTGTAACATTAAGAGAATTTTTTCAGCAATACTATTGAACAAAAAATCTGCTCATGTGAATAAACTACAAAGGAACGGCACTACTTCAGAGACTATTAGTCAGTGCAGAATTAGCCGGCAGAATGAGCGGACTGAAACAAGTGTTCATGCTGATTGCATGCATAAATGTGTCAATTCTTGCTCGTAAGTTCGAAATAAATCATTTTTTTCTACTATTATCCTTATACTAATAAATCGTGGAATCGAATCTGAGATTGTAATTTAGGGTTTCATAATCAGAGTTCAAATTTAAAAAAAAGTGTGCGATCTGTTTTTCAAAAAACATTTCTATGAGTAAGTACCATAAAATTACGAATTTTTTGCTATTTGCAAACACAGTAAATTTGTTGTTAAATAAATATAAAGCTAATTGCTTTCATAATTCGCGATGTAACGGCTTGTGATTTTAAGTATTCTCACAAAAGATATAAGCCATGAGGATAAACTGAATGCTTATGAGTGAAAACTAGTGTGGTATTCAATGTTGTTAAGAAAAAGTACTGGAAGCTTTTTTACGATGAGAGTTTTCTAATTTCATTATAATACTTGCGCTAGCTACTGTATTTCAATAGAAATTCTTTGAATATAGTTTAAAACAATGTTATGAATATAAAAGTTGCCGAGCACTCTCACGTTGTATTTGAAATATTATATAATTTTACGAAGTGCCTATAAAATATAATATGTTTATTCAGTAGAAATGAAACTTGTAGTAATGGGTGTAATGACGCGGTTAATGGATAGGACCATAATGGCTTAACTAGGCTTAATTTAGTCTACTTGATATTAATTGATGGAAATAAAACGAATATTGTTAATCAAGATGCAACGATTAATAATTATACATTCATAACATCATAACGGCTTTGAGACTATTCTGCATTTAATCAGATGCAGAGCAAAAGGTTAAACAACAAGTTTAAAAGTAATCTTTACCTAGACTAGACTATAAATGGGTTTAAATATAAAATAAACTTCCTATTTCAGAATACATAGATGACTCAGACTACGAGGACTATGAAGCATACGACGAATTATTATCCCACAGACCTGTCCGCAAGCAGTCTATAAAACAGGCCGATCCTGACGATTTTTACATAATCAATGACTACGAGGGAACAATGCCTCAAAATGATATATACTCTGTAAATAATGATGTAGAATTGATTCTTGCAACTGATGACAGATCCATAGAAATGATTAAGCCCCCATATCAACAGTCAAAGTGGTTTCGAGTACCAGAAAAAGTGTATCAATACACAAAGCATCGAATACCTGGCTACGACTATGATGAATTAGATTTTATGGGAGGTAGAAGGTTTTATAAATGTGATACTAGGTCAGTTTGGTCTCACTGTGTTTGCCAATTTACGTGCTCTAGTCCGAACGAGGTTGATTGTTATATGCCATGTATGAGTGGATGCGAATGTAAAGAAGCCTTTGTATTTGATGAAAATGCGCAAAGATGTATACCTCCGGAGATGTGCCCGATGCAAAAAAATGTCAATGTTTATGAGAAATAAGATTTCTTCCTGTTAAGGAATACTAAGATTCAGAACACTGAAGTGTTTCTTTTTAATTTTCTAAACCTTTGTTACTACTTCTCCTTCCGGTCGATTCACAAAACTATAATAACTCTGTAACTCTGTCAAACTAAAGAATCATAGATAAAAGTTATAGTTGAATCATTAAATAAAACAGATAAAAGGAACTTGAAAGACGTTGTTTACTCTAAACCCCTTGACCATGTTTTTTTTTACCAAATCAACGATCTTGTATGATAATGGATATACTTAATAACTCATTACACACCTTAATGTCCATAAGTCTAGCGATTCTGGTAATATGAGGCACAAAATCTGTTGGACGTTCGCTACTTTCTGTAGCACCTGATGCTGCATCACCCACAAATGCCCATCGATACCTAAAAGCGATTGAACAGGTCTTGAGTGAAGGGAAAGTTAAATTCTTCGATTGAATTTGATAGAAATTTAAAAAAGTGGTAATTTTTTAATATCAATAACGTTGTAACTTTGTGAGATACGAACATTTGGAATTGTGGAAGTCTGTGCGCAGGTAACAGCAGTGCCAAATCCAAAAGTTTAGCAGTAGCTAATTGCAGTTGAAGCCAATGCGGATGCCCATGAGCTTGAAGACCATTGCTAGCATTTACTGCCCACGATGAATCCAGCGCTGATAAAAGTCGGATGTGTGAGCTATGGGGAAAAAGAATAATTTTACAAATGAGCTGATGTTGGAATATTATAGAAAATAATTTCTGGGGAATAAACCTCATTTGTAATGATTACAAACTTAAAAGAAGCGGACCACAATCATACAAGGACAAAACAGAGAACAATTGCTATTTGCACAACGCCCAAAAGATGAATACACAATATTATGATAGCGATTATGAAAAGTTAATGGTCAGTAAGACCCACAGATTAATATTCTTATGAGTTCATCAATAGTTTACCAATATCCGAACAAAATACCACCGAAGATTATAACAAGACGAAGGGATACATGGATTCTCAAGATAGTGAATAGTTATTACAAGCCATTTAAGGATGAACCCCATGAAAATCATTTCATCAAATATTCAGGACTGAATGGAACTGCAAATGAAACTAATGAATTATACAAATTAGCAAGATATTATAATGGCTATTGGATCCATCTATTGATATAGATTTCTGTTCAGCTAGTGCAGGACAAATTAATTTTATGCAAGAGAAGCTGAAATTCAAATACATTTCAGCATGAAGAAATTGAATGTATGTCATTTAATGAATAGCTTATATTAGTAGAACTGAGGAGATTTTCTTTTTCTCTGATTGAATTACTTGCTGCCCTTGTATTCGTGCTTCGAGAAGATTAGGTGATTGATGAGTTAATCAAAATGATAATTTATTCAAATTTGAATCTAATTACCTGTTTTGTCGACTGTTGCCCCAACACCAACCAACCAAATCATAGTGGCACCACAAATCCAACCAAATCACGGATGCCAAAACAGAGCCAAAAACATCACGTCATTAGGAATCATCCTTGTTAGTGTCGAGCATGTCAGGATATCCAATTATTAAACGTTGATAAAAGAGCGTTTCGGAATTTCAGAGTGGCTAAATATCACTCTTGTTACTTTAGCAAGCCATCATTATTCACTGAGTCTGACTTGTTAGTAGGCAATGAATAGGAGCATGATTTTTCTTTAGAACAAATGATGATAACATAGCATAAGACTGCTGTTACCCAAAAAATATTGAAGCAGCTATTGAATAGCATGTAAAAAAGATTCTAATACCGCAACACATATTTAAGCATTGCCCATCCCAAATTAAAACAGCATAAAGACTTTCTTTCTTAACATAACACATAAGTTCCCCGTATTGACGTAAGCAGATCTGTGTTAGTACATGCAAATACATTGTTAGTTTTTCCTATTGTTAGTTCCATTAAGTGATTAGTTTATACTTTACCAAATTATTACCACAAATATATAGATTCAAATAGTCCTACTCCAGATCATTGAACGAAGTTGAATTATTCACACAATCATATGTGAATCAGATTTCTCAAAACCTGATACTTTTTCATTACAACTTTCTCATAGATGCATTGATTTTCAACTCTTTATTACATTTCAATGTAACGCATTGAATAGTGAGTATATATTGAAATCTATCGCAGATTTTAATCAACTGCGGAAGTATTTTAGTTGCCGTTTCAATACTATAAATCATTAACATTACTCACCTGAATTCTTCACTGTCTGTATTCAACTCTTGTTCAATGTGTAAAAATACTTGAACCAATTCGCTGACGATGACTGGCCACAATGACGTGGCGTGATGAGGTGAAATTCGCAATAGCAGAACTCGGAAGCAGAGGAAAACCTGTGCTTGAATAGATGGAATTACTTGAGGCAGCCTTAAACTATCCGCTAGACGTTCTGCAATATAATAAAGAATTTTATTCAATTATGAAAGCTGTTTCATAGCTCAAAAACAATTTATAGCTCAAATATCAATTACCTTGAATTTCAGGCATATATTTATGATACTGATCCATTTCACTGCAAAGAATGACAAAGGCCAACCTTTTCAATAGTTGTGCTCTTTGCTCGTATTCTTGTTCTTTTGAAGAAAATATGCTAATTCCGCTGCTTTGTGCCATAGATACTCTGTCTGTAAATACAAATTGATGAAACTCCATTCTTTATTTTATGATAGTGAATTTCTATTAGTATAGAGTACCAGAGATCGTGACATGCATACGTACTCATTAAATCCCTAAAAGTAGTGTTGTCATGTGTCATTAAATTGTCAATCACAGTTCTCCAATATGGTAAACAAGCTGGTGTCATTTGGAATAGTGCAGGATCGAGTAGAAGATCAAGAACATCTTTACGCCACGCTTTTCTAGTGTATTGATACCCCGATAGTGAACTCAGTAGTTGTGAACAGGCAGTGAATGAGGCAATGTTTCTTGTTCTGTAACAATTGTTATAATTATACTCAACAAATTTACTTCACCTTAGTTTTATGGCTTTATAATAATCAAGGCGTAAACTTACGTGTGATTTTTCAAATAAGGCGTTATATTATACATGAGATTAGTTAACAACGTTACTACTCTCTCTTTCTCTTGAGATCCGTAACTGACGTCTAGGAGAGGCGCTAATATTTCAGCCAATACAGCCTGGGCCTGAACACTGTATGCTGTATTAGGTGGTGTGCCAGGAGTAACTGAAATTTAACAAGTTCAAATTTAGGACAAGTCTGTTTGGCAACGATTGCTTGAAGGCTCGTTTGTTCTTTAATTACCTTCGGAAATTCCTTCCGTAACCTCTAGCACATCTTCTCTTACAGCCAAGTTCCGCCTCAGCCATGTTGTTTGCTCTAGACATGCTCCCGCTATTTGTGAACATGATTCCACCAACTAAAATGATAACATAACACGATTAGAACTTGTGTTAATTTATTAGTCTAGAGATTTCTGTTTTAAAGCAAATATACCTTAGCAGTTATGTCTTGCAAATCACGGATATCTTTTTTCTCTTGCATGGGAGGACATTTCTGTATGTACTCATTCAATATTGCCAGCAATAGAAACTGAGCAGGTGCAGTTAGCGCAAGACTGTCTTTCAGTAGCCCAAGTAACGAAGCCCAAGATTCGACAAGCGATTGTGAAGTATTACTCTGCATGTAAATATAGAGTAATTCCAAGACGGATACTTCCAAAGAGAAATCAGGTTTTACACCGTGAATCGGTGGAGGAGATTTTACTACTTGGTGGACTGTTTGTACCAAGGTATCAATAGGCATAACACGTATCGCGCTGACCAGATGCACCATTACTTGCTGGTTTGGACAGGCTTCAGGTAAAACCTGAACATAGAGATATTTGAAGATAAAATAAAGCTATCTGCATTCGATTATTAGAATCAACATACTTTGGATGAATGCAGTTGAATATGAGTAAACATTATTTTTACTGATCAAAAATTGTAATTGGCTTAAAATTTTATGAACAAAATAGTTCACCTTCTTCGAAGTGGCAGAAGGTTGCCTTCTTTCATGCCACGCTACAGCGACTGCAGCCAGGAAGTTAACACCATGATGAAACGAAATTGGAGATAAGAGTTCCAAAAGCTGGTGCTTTACTACCCTAGGGCTACCAACAACACAGCTCGCTTGTTCACTGTTGAAATAAATAAACATTTAATACAAGTTTTAATTATGGAATTTGAGTCTCACATTTATTTACTTGTTCAAATATCTAATCAGCTTTGAAAACAAAAAGCTTCACTCACTTGTCTTTGGTGGCTAATACTGCCTGCCATAAAGCCGAAAGAGAAGCGATTATTCTTGGTAGATGACTCAAGGCTGTTCTTCTAGCATGTAAGTGCTGCTCACTCAATCCAGCCTTGTCCTTCCCATTAGCGATATCCTAATAAAAAAGGAAATGAAAACATGTTGAACAATCAATTTAGCCCTCTCTGTGCATATCTTAGTTCTTCCCTTCATCTTTCAATGGATAGGAACGAGTTTTGAATGTACCAAACTAAAATGAAGCTGTTCCTTTCATTTTACTGACCGGTGAAAGAGGACTGGGCATGAAGACGTGAATAAGATTGTTGAATATTTGGCCAGGATTTGCTCCAGGAATGCCTGTTTGTACGGTCCCACTGAGTGGTTGATTGAACGAAAAGCCAAGCTGCTGTGAGTTATCCAGTAAGCAGTAATGAAGTAAGAAAGTCAAAGCTTCTAAATGTGTGACTGTATAATCCGCTGGTAAGCAGCATTCGACAGTAGTTATGTCTTTCGGTTTTAGAATGAGAGCTGCTTCTTCGCTGACATAATAAGAAGCCAAATGTTCAATGTTATAACAAAGCTGGTGAATAACAGAAGTAACAATTTGTGTGAGGGACGATCCCATAAATGGAAGACTAGATGTGACCAGGGTTGTCCAGTGTTGATGTAGATGCCTCATATGTTCCTGTAGAAAAGAAAAGAACACATCAATTGACTTTAAGAAAGGAAACCTAGTTTAGAAAAAAACAAACACCGTTATAGATGATAAATTACGCTTACCAGTTGCAGTGCACTCAATATACTAGCTAAGAACATTGGCTGTTGAGGTAATGGTGCTCCAGGTACATATTTAAGCAGATTGCCAGTCAGATTAGGTGCGGCTCGAGTCGGCGTTGAAGGCGCTGGTAGATTTTGGGGAATATCGTCGCCTTTTTGAGCACCACATTGATGCTCTAGCATAATCAGAGCCAACAGCAGCCTGATAGTAAGATAAACTTATTTTTAATTACTGTTGCAAAGAGTAAAGATTACTGTATTATTTTTTCCGTTTCTTACAGACCTTAATAATTGTATTTGAAAAGCTTCAGTGTGATCGCTAGCTCTGTATTTACATTTGTTCACATCATTCTCAGTTACTGGATCGTTGAACAAAACTATTTCCTCTGTGAAGGTGAATATGTCTTCATTTTCCTTCTGAGCATTTTTCATGTTTAAAACGCTCGACACTAGGCAGTGAAGTACGACCTTTTGAACTTTGCATTTTGCCAATAAGTCAACTATATAGCAGCTGAATCCTTTCCCAGAATCTCTAACAATGGCAATGAGCTCAGAAAATATGAGCATCAAAAGTTCTGCGCTTGCCAGTTGTACCTGTGATTAAAAATGATCATTTTGAACTATGTGAGAAAATAATTTGTTTTCGATCTTGATTAAAAACTCAATTAGTTGGATAAAATTACCTGTCTATTCCCTGCAATTTCCTCCTGGGTGAGTCTCATTTGTCCCAAATTAGGATAATAACTTCTTGCAAAATACAAGCAAACGCTAATCAGAACTTCCAAATACATGCTACTTCTATATGCTGCTACAAACTCGCTGCTCGCTATATCGCCATGAAAATTTCTTCCAAAAACGCTCTTTCTATGTCTTGCTAGTAAATTTAGTAATGCTGTACTTTTTGTAGTATTTGCAATACCAGTTGTTGCCGCTGAGCACAAGAACATTCTTGTATTTGTTAAAAGCTCATTTCTTAAAGTTCGTAATGCGTAAAGTGTTCGCGTCGAGTCATAGACTCCACAATAAAGCAGCATATGTGAATGAAGATTGTGAACACCAACACCCGAAGTTCGTCTTGTGCCTGTATCAAGTTGTATCGATTCGTCCGACTGCAAATTTATATAAAATACAGTTTGTTTAGAGTCAAGTAAATACAGTATCATTTTTAACGCATTGCATAAGACTCCAATACTCACGGGTTTAATAGGTTCAACAACATCACACTGTTGTAATACTTTGTCTATAACTTCGTTCAGTATTTCTTCAACAATACTGACGCCGCTTGAGTTGCTGAAATATTCTTCAGCGGTAGTGCTCAGCTCTAACTCGCACTCTTCGTCTCCCATTGTCCAGCTTGGAACTTCGGCTGTGGCTTCAAAGCTCCCAGGAACATCGTGAGTTTCGTAACTTGTTGAAAATTCATTTGTACTATGGTATCTACCGGTCATTATTGTGCCAGCAACTTCCTTAGAACTACCGGGAATAATTATACCTCGTTTAGGTTTTTGGATTTTGTTTGTTATTTCCGGACTGCTTGAATCAAAACTATTTGTGATGGAATCTAGAGACGAACCGACGTCTCCATTCGCCTTTTTCATATCATTCTTCTCCTTTATTTTCAAGCTAGAATTAGCAGAGTCGAATAAGCTTTCGTCTAAACTAGCTGTGGACCCTTTATCAAAATCTTTCTTCTTGAATCTTGTAGCATTTTTCAAAAGCTCTGTTGTCAAACTAGATTTCTTAACACTTTGCGAAGATTCGTCTTCTGTCAAAGAGTCATTAGAATTTGCACTACAATTTATTGACAATGGATTAACGAATACAGAAATGTTGTGATTCCCAGATATACTCGGCGGAACTTCCAGCTCTTTCATGAATTGATTTTTCTCAGTTATAAAATGACTGCCCTTGTCCCCATTTGCCAAAGTTGTAACAGCAAATATTCTTTTCGCCTTAACAGGATTGATCAATTTCATTCTCTTTTTACCCGTTGTTTTCCACTTTGTATCGTCTGTAGAATCGCTAACGTGGTATATAACATTCCCATCCACAGAACTAATAGCATAAATCTTAGCAGCGCCTTCAAAGTCATCATGCGCCTCTGACTTTTCTTCAACTACATCGTTTTTAGTCAACACAGTGTTACTGTGCTGTATGCTAACGTGGAGTACACTCATTCTGCATGTTGAAGGATCCAATAACATCGTCAAAACTGGATCTACAATGCGTGAAATGTCCCCGCGCAATAAAGAATGAAGCAACCAAGATTGTGCGTGAAGTTTTAACGGCGAATTATATGCTAGTTGAAGATTATCCAGCATTTTCAACAACGATCTGAAATTTTCATACAAAATGTGCCATTATTGGAATAATTGATCTAGATTTACATTCTGAAATTATTTCATGAGACAAGAATACCAGCATACTTATCAAAAGTCCTTAAACATCCTCTTAATCTAGGATTAGTCTCAACTTCCCGTCCCAGATGCCATAGGGTAGCAAATCTGCTAAATCCTTCGACTCTTTTTTCCAAATTTTCACATGTTAGGGCGGAACCTATAACATCTTCAACAGCGTCACAGGAATTGTGCAGAGCATGATGAAGTTCATGTAGAAGTTCGACGCAACGCATTCTGTACTCATGAGCAGGCAACTCGCCAAGATGATGCCATAATGAGTGAGCGAGTACCTTGAAGAAATAATAATCAAGTGACAATTCTCTGAACAAGATAAAGTCCTGAAATGAATTTTTACTCACTTGAAATACATTAGTGTGTTGTTCTAAGATGTTGATGTGCCATTCTTTAATCAAAGGCACCATTACTACAGTCGTGACTCCCTCTCCGCTTTGAGGATGCGGTTTGACGTCCCGCTGCGCTTTGAGTAAAGCAATTAAATCCAACAAGGTAGCCATGCTTGTTAACTGTAACGACGGCTGCTTGCCCAGCCAGCAGGCGCAAACTACCAAAACTTTTAACCAATTTGGAAGAACAACTTGTCCTTTAGGTTCTTCTTCTATCAGCATTCCATCTCCCGGAAGACAATACGTTGGGAAAGTAGATAGTTCAACTAACAAACTAGAAGCAATTTTCATCGCCTCTTCCCACTCTGATCGTTTGATCGACTCATTTCTTGAATGCAAAAAATCCAAGACTTTTGTCTCCGAATGCAGAGGTGTATCTTGATTGAAGAATCCTGAATCTTCTAGGCTGAGTCTGGAGGTCAACAAACTTTCAAGTCGTCTGGTTCTTTCCTGAAAACTTTCTCTCGGAGATATGATCACCAAATCTTCAAACATTTCTGTCACCGTTTTATCCTTGGCCAATATCCTGTTACTAACTAATTTAACATAAAATAATTCATATTCTCTGAGGCATTTTTCCAGCATTGAATTTTGGGCTTGTAGAGCAGGAGACGGACCTCTGTTCAAAGAACCATTAGATCCGACAAAACTCTTTCTCGACAAACTTTTAGGCGTCAAGGTATCATTATTTTCTGTTGACAAACCATTTGTCTCAGAGTAATCAATCTTAAGATTGTCCATGCTCTTGTTACGAACAATTGGCTTAATATCTTCGCTGACTATCACGGATATGCTGCTACCATCTGCTTGCATAGTGTATCTATCGCTCAATTTTGAGGTACTTTTGCTTCCTTTCTTCTTAGATTTTCTATCGCTTTTCTTACCGCTGCCTCCAGAGTTTGCCCTCCTTCTTGGACTGGGGCTTTTATCGACTACCAAATTATTCAGCATATCAGTCTTGTTCAATTTACTATCAGACTGACTTTTTTCCAGAGGTATTGGAGTCAGCGAACTGTCTGCAATAGGCGTGGTAGGTAAACCAGAATTAAATGTTACTTCCGGCTTTGTTTCAGGCTCGATTTTGTCTGCTTGAGGATTGGCAACGGTCGGTTGTACTCTCGACAATATTTTTGCGCACAAGCCAAGACTTTTGGATATTTCTGCTGGAGATAAGATGTCAGTGTGATGAGAAAGCTGATTAATTACTTGATAGAAAAGCCCTGGTAGATGCTCTGATGGCGTATCCATAAAGGCGTCTAAAGAGACTGTGTCTAACAGAAACTCAGTCAAAATGCAGACCTCAACAAGATTAGGCATACCGCTACCGACTGGATTTACTCCACTATCTTCGGTCTCTGTGTTGCTTTTGGCTCTCGCCAAACAAGCTTTTTCGAACAAATATCCGGAGTGTGTCCAAACGTAAGATGGTTCTAGTGTTGAGAATAGAAGATTTGCTGACTTCACTACTTCATTTGACTTTATAGGTTTGTCGGACTGCTTACAGGCATTGAAAAGTGTCCTGAAAATGAAATTGCGATTTATTTTCACAGAGATTTAGGATTCATTTCTTTAGCAAGCATTATAACTCACCTAAACACTTCGTAAAGGATGTCGTCTAGAATTACTGGACCAATGTCTGGCTTATCTAACAGAGAAACCAGAATTCTGTAGGGTTTTAAGTCTTGCGGACTCTCCTTGCAAACAGTTCTAAGTGTGGATCTTATAGCTTGAATCAGCATGTCTTTTGAGTAGATATCAAAGTATGAGGCAGATGCTTCAGCAGCTGCTGGGTCAATTCTTTTTTTTAAAATAGACATGTTTACCTCAGTGCCCAAAAGCCAGGCAAACAATCGTCTGGAATAAGGAGATTGTTGTTTATGTTAGTGCAGAGAAAGAAAAAGGTTTCGTTTGCGTGATTGAATATTGTGAAAATGATTAAACTATCTTTATTTGGTACCTGTTTAAACTCATGTCTCTTCTTAATATAGTGACTAACGCAGCTGTTAATAGCAATACCATATCTTCTCGAATTAATTGGCTGTTATGAACTGGAAAGCCTACCAACAACAAATCAAGCGCACTTCTTTGCACTAAAACCGAACTATCTTGAACTCCGGCACTTAAAGCAGCAACCTATCGTGAAAAAGGAAAAAAGGATAATAAGATAATGCTGCTCAATTTAATGGATTCACTATAAAACTTCGTATTAGGTCTAAGACGTCTATATCAAGAAATGGAAGGTAAATCTTCAAATAGTTTTATAAACAGTATCCAAACTCTCATATTAGTAAAGGAACAAAAACATCTTTCATACATGAATGAAAGAATTCAATTATAAAATAACACTCGCAATCAATACATAAGCATTCCAGAAAAATTTCTTACCATAATGTCGATATTTGTACCCATGATATATAGCTGATCTTCCATAGTAAGTTTCCTGTTAAAGTGTGCTAGCACAAAAGATATAGCTGGTAATCTAATTCCAGAGTTAGACGCGAGACAATCCCATAGGCAGGCATAAAAGTGTTCAGGTGATACACCCTCGCAAACTTTTTCCAGGAGACAATTTGTTCTAGAAATTAAAATAAACAGAACATAATTAAAAGGGGAAGTAAACTGAAATAAATCACACATATCATGCTGCTGTGACCAAATTTGCTTCAACGCAGAGGTATTCACCTATCAAAATGATCGGATCCTTCCTCAAGGCCTGGTAAAACACCGCTAAGAAAACCGCTGAGTCCAGGACGTAACCTCTCTCCAAGAGGCACGAAATGTGTCTCGTAAACAGTAAGTAGTGATGGACGTACATTCATAGCCGCGTGTCCAAGTAATGGGAAGAGACCTGTGAAGAAAATTACAATGATATAAACATTGAGGTATAAGATTAAAAGTTCAAACGAAGAAATGGAATTTGTGAGCTGGCTTGCTGCCTAGTAATTTCCGGCCAATCAAGAGGCACTTTTCACTATCTCTTTTCAACTTTCAGCCAAATGAAACGTGCTTGTAATTGACTGTGAAATTGTATGCAATTATTAATCTGGAAAGCGTATGTATGTAATAATAGAGCATTGAGTAGATTTTCATTTGTACTGAATTGTTGAAACATGCTGATTACATCCATCGTATGAAACCGAACAAACAACAGAGTTCAAGGGTTTGAGGATAAACTAATGCATAATAAGATAAAAAATTGATTGATTGGGGAAAATGAAAGTGGTAAAGAAAATCTTTAACGTAATATTTTGCATTATTGCATGGTTGTAGACAATACAGCTCTTTGCTTCATTGAGCAACATATGTTCGCACGGATAAAAGTGCGTATACAGATGATTATAATATATGTAAATAATAACAGGTGTGCGACCCGAATTAACGTCCAAAACTTACCAGCGCTGTATATGAAGAGTTCATGACTGAGCCTGTTTGTCCCCATGCATTTGAAAATAATATCATAGGTTTCTAACGCCTTGAGATGAACACCAGAAGGAAGAGCTGGATGCATGCATTGCGCCAATCTTTTTGATATCTTTATCCGTCTTGGTATAACGGGAAATTTCATGTGACTCAAAAGTACTTTATTGAGTTTACCCAGCGCGGAAATGAGATCTGCCCATTCGCTTGTATATTCAAAATTTTTCAGTGCCTTATCCACTGCCGATACATAGCTGAAATATAAAACATAGGGATAAAATATTTACATGCTATTTGGCATATGAATAGAGGCCAAAAGCCAGTACCAAATATAGGTAGATAATGAATAATCAATGATACATTTCCCCTGTGTTTTAATCTCGTACCTTGTTTTATAGTAAATAGATAAACATAGTGTAATCAGTTTTTGAGAATAAAGTGCAGAACGTTATCACAATACTGATACCAAGAGACCACATTGTGGTACAATTAATATAGGTAGAAGATGTGAAATTTAAGACCGTTTTCACTTTCTGTTTATCTTATGCTCTTTTTTTCTATACCACAAAATATGAACAATATGTGAAAAAACGTATGTATTGTGATCTAGATCATCGTTTCATGCATGAGTCATTTTAAATATAATACTCAGAGGTTTAGTTACAATTGTTACTAGAATAATCCCACCCCAGATGATATTTACTTTCTGACTCATATTTATCGGCTTAGTGGTCTTTAATTCTGCTTCTGCACTACGATGTTGATAATGGTATAATAGATAATATGAAAAATGGATGAATGTTGGGTAAGGTAAATACTTACACTCGATATTTTGAGTCTTTCATCAGTTCAAACTCTTCTAGGGCGATGGAGCCCATCTTTAGGCCGTTGTCTATATCACAGTGATTTTGAGCTTGAGTAAACCATTAAATTTTACCTTTCGATTACATAATTCAAAAAATAATTTCATTCAAAAACCAAATATCTTCAGGGCAAGCTCTCGTCCTAGACTGGCATGGTTCTTATCTGGCTATCCATCATCTATAGATAAGAAAAAAAACCTGACCATGTAGCACAACATCGATACTTTATTCGAGCTGTAAAAAAACTGATTAATGTTAAACCGCTTGGTAGCAGCTCGACGAATTCATATATTTACTTTTATTGTTAATTAAAATTATTATTCTATCATGCGGAATGATAAACCTAGAGTTATTATATGCCGCGTTTCCATTTTAACGAGGTCAAGTAGCAGTCTTGATTCAATTCCACCGTGTTTACTAACATTTGTCATATTTCACAAAAGGTTTGATCAGACATTGACCAACCTATAATAGAGCTTTGAGCTACATTAGGAAAAATAAAAGTAAAACAGCCGTCATACCGAATGAATTTAGATCAAGATAAAATTCAATTGAATGCAACGATGAATAGTTAGTTCCTCTGAATTAAGGCTGGATAAAATATGATATAAAATTGTGCTTACCTACTACAAAAGCTAATATCTTGAATTATCCCAATACAATAAAAATTGTATACAAATTATATTTGTGGCTTATAAATTGGCAAGTGAAACAAAAGGCTCGAGTCTCGCAACGTAACTGTCAAAGAAGAATTAAGATTACCTAAAAAGAGGTTATCGGATAGACTCGAGACAGCTAAGTTCGATAATATGAGTTTATTGTATATTGTAAAAATTTTGAAACACTTGCCAACACCTCGTAATGTTCCAGCGTATTGTTTACCTTTACAATGTTGACATTGCGCGATGCATATGCTGTAGAAGGGTAGACACACACATAAGAAGAATTATCCGATATAATTAAACGTACAGATTTTTTAATGTACAATTGTCATTGCGGGCACTACAATCCTCACCGGCACTATAATCGGAACTTGTCACTCAACGTGCAAAGTTTCATAAATAAACGACGAATAATTTATTTTCTTTACAGGTATTTAACAATAAATTATTATTTTCCCTCACTACACTGGTTCTCATATGACTTCTCGGAAGTTGAAGTATGTGACGGGTTATCGTTGACCAACCATAGAAGAAGCCAGACGGAAAACAGTCGCACAGCGGACACCATACGAAGCTCAATGTAAAGTTAGCGTGGTTGGTAAAGAAGGGTACTAATCAAAAATCACATTTACCATGGTTTCCTTATTTACATATATTTTTTTATTTATAATTATGCACCTGTTTAGCTCATGGCAAACCGCTTTTTTTGACCTGATTTACTTCTGTATATATTAGCTTTCATTGCCTGCATTACGTCAACGTTAAATCTGAATATGTCATTAATGACATTGGGCGGGGTGGTGCCGTCTTTCTGACATGTGTCAAGTCATTGGTCACGTATTCTAATCAATAAATTATTATACACTTAGTTTTATGACGTCAGTCAATTAACCTTAAAATTTCAGAAAAGAAAAAAAAAGAGTTTTTAATCGAGTAATTATTGATGATGTATAATTATTTAAATAATAGTATGAGGAAATGAAGAAATAATAAACTTTGTATAGTAGTAATTGGCTATTGCACTGCTGTCAGCTACGCCAAAAAAAGGAAAGAGACCTAGAGCACGATTCATTGGATTGGGTCTGTCAGTGCCAGTCCACGCGATACACCGTTCGGTGATCGCGTTATTTGACACAATTTACTACGTATACATACATTCGTTCGTTTTATCGAATTATTGAGAACTCTTTCGAGAAGACAGAAGTGTATTTATTTTCGAATCATCATCAAACGAAACTCAAAGTATTTTTTGCTGACCAATTCCTTTGATTATTGCGATTGTTAAATAATCCTATCAAATTTTAATATGGAGGACAAAAAGACTGGTAAGTTTCATTGCACGAAGTTCATTAAAAAAAAGTACCACTTGATTCGGTTGAATTCACGCAAAATGAAATGTCAAGTTTTTTTGCCAGTTCAATTTGCAATCCTATCTTTTGAAATTTCTCTGATTTTCTTCCCCCCTTTCTTTTGGGGGGATTCAAAATTTCTATTTTTCTCTATAAATAAATCATAATTTTTTATAGAACACATTGTGATGACACCAAAGTGCAAAACAGCGAATTCAACAACCTTGATAATCGAGCGACAGTCGATCGATCCACCTCAAGACAACAAAAATGAAAGCAACGTCCATATCGCGGGTGGAGACCACAAGGGAATCGTCATAAACAAACAAGCTACTGCCGGTCTGATGATTAGAAATTATTTCTCGAATTAAAATATAGAATTTTAGAAATTGCTAAAAACATGAACTAATCTCTCACCAAAATACTCTGAGAAGGGCAGATGTTGATTTGCTCAAACAGATATGAAATTATTGTGCTGGTTAAAAAATTAAGCATTTTTCTTACTCGAATTCATTTCCACTAATAATATGAATTTACTATTAATTTCAGTCACCAACGGAGTATCAGAGCCTGCGCAATTATGTCTTGAATTCAGGGTCTTTCTTGTAAGTGCACAGACAGGAAAGCACACGCAAGAATCAAGAACTTTACAGTTTTGGTTTGCAGAATTACTCCCTAGTTCTGAACAGCCAAGTGTTGCCCAAGAATTCTTTCGCGAATTAGTCAGTCCGCAAGAATTTCCTAGAGGTGAGATTTAACAAATTTCAAGGGTCAATATCAGCGAATTTTTTTGGGCCGTTTGCAAAGATATCTAACTACCGACACTTGTTCCTTTGCTATAAATACAGCTACACATGAAATTAAGAAGTTTACAGAACTGTAGTTCAGTTCAAGTATAGGAAGTATTTTTAATTTTTAACTCACAATGAGATTTACTTCTGGATATTGTGGTAAAATTGATTTATTGACGTCGCAAGCCTGAAATAGACTGGGCTGATGTTTGAAGTGCTTCAGGTACATTTCCTGACTAATGAACCAAGACGAGATTCTTTGTTCTTTCACAAAATGATGATAATATGTATCAGGAAAGAAAATCTGAAACCGTTTACTTTGTTAGGTTGCATTTACAATCCTGGTATTGTTTAGAGAAACTAATACCAGAAAAACTGTACAATTTTTCAGATTACGTTGGTTTCATTAAGAAAATAATGAAGCTGATGCAGCACAAATATACAACAATTAAAAAACTTGAAGTTGAACTGAGGCAGTTACAAGAGCCAATTGACCTCCCGGCTAGACCCTGTGAGTTAATATTTTAATTTCTCAATTCAAGAAATTTATTGAAGCTGAATAATGATTTAATCTATTTTTTTCACAGTACTTAAAGATATGTGATTGATCGAAGTATGGTACTTATCTAAAATTAATACGCGCACATCACGAATTGCGAAATTTATTATGAACAATTCGGACGCTGTAGATAGTTGATCAAATTTTGATATAAATTAGCCAATAATATTGCAGCAGTACTTGATAATACTTATTCAATTGTTATCCACAGCTCGACTTGGACATTTACTATTGACACTACCTTGGTCTAAGAAAAATGTTCAGCGATCAGGTTCGGGTAGATTAGATAGATCGGCTTATGTTTATTGTGTTCCGTAATTAAGTCACTGTTTCCTTAATCATAGGCTGGCCGTATCTATTTACAATTAGATTTATTACATATAGGTAAATGTGATCCGCAGCTTATTGTAACACAAAAGCATTTATTGGTCGATATGGCTCGGTGCACAAATGTAAAATGTTCTCACAGATTTTACAGGTATTCATTACAGTTCAAAAGTGTGTTCTTTATAAAGAAAATCTTTCGCCCGATGCAAAAAGTAAGAGTCGATTGAAATAATTTTATTTCGTTGTAATTATGAATCGTTGTTTTTCTAGTTCTTCCAATTGGCCAGTAAATGTATTCAACACATACTTGATTTTAATCTGATTTGAATGGTCATTGAAGCTGGTTATCGTAACATTATTGATTTAACAAGGTTTTTCTTTGTGATTTACATGATATTATTGCATTCAATAATCAATAACATAAGTATATAGTCATATATAGATAACACGCACACTGTTTCTCGATAAAACTCACAGTACTTTGTTTTTCTGAAATTTAAACATGAGCAAAATTTCAGTAAATACGACATTGCAATTTTAGTTAGCAATCTATGAAACTATACGTTCTGTACACTATTTGGCAATCCAGCACTTAATTATCACAACAGCATCAGTTTAGTCTGCATATCACAATCTTTGATATAAAAACTCAATCTCATCTCCTAGAGCTTTACTTTCGTTGAAATATGTATTCAAAGTTGTCATCATTAAAGTGAACAATGAACCGTTTGAAAGGAAATTTCAACACACGCGACTTAATTATGTAGTTTCATTCAGAAATATGTTATATTAATTAGTATATCTTGAAAAAAAATTCTTTTTTTCGTTATTAAAAAAGTGTTCATAAATATTCAACTGCATTTCTAAAGTCTAGCCAAGGTTATGCAATTGTTACAAAACGGTACATTAAATGTTTATAGAATTCTGAGAATAGAATATTGGCTGTTTCCTGTTGCCATTAGTTAAGAACAAAGTCCAACGTTTCCTCAAATATATTACACGTAATACAGGATAGACATCCAGACACTTGATTTCTAATTGTTGCCTCCAGGCTGAAGTGAATTCCATAAACAGTCATGAAGGCAAAAAAATTCATGCTCCAGACTCGTATATAAATGATCAACAATTTAATAGATATACTCTAGAAGAAACGATTAGCAATTAATTAATGCCAATCACAATTTTACGATAAGAGTAAAAATGAGGGAATATAATGAGAGGAAATCATCTAATTTGATAACTTATTGCTTTAATAGTATCTGCGGATGATACAGCTATTGGCCAAGTAATAGAACTCACCCTGGTGAAAGTGCTGGAGCTCATCGAGTCTGCATATCCAAATCCAGTTACCATAGTCGACATGGCTCAGTAGGTTATGAGTTTCTATAAAATATGAATTGATTACATAGAACGATTTGCTTGAAAGTTGAATAAATTTTTCAGAGAACATGGCTGGGAGAAATCAGCAGTTGAAGCTATATTGAAAGAATTGCAGACAAAAGGTCTGGTTAAAGCTATGGATCATGGAGCGTTTACAAGAATAGTTCATCAAGATACTCAAATCCAGGTAAAATATGCTGCGGTAATGTCTCTTCATTTTTTAAAACGATTATCAAATTGTTGTCTAACATACTCAATAAAAATTTACAGGTTGTTAAGCAAATGCCAACAATGGCGAGCTCCAAACAACCAACTATAGCCATAATTACTGCTCAGTATTGTGAGAAACTTGCCGTTGATGCTATGATTGAGAATAAAGAAACATATGTTCGTTACACGACTGTTGGTGAGTCTTTCGTCTTTGATTCCTTCATTATTTACATTATGCTTCAGGATAAGATGTACTGTGGAAAGAAATTGGAGATCAAAGCTGTATCTGAAAATAGAATTTCGTATTTCGAGTTACTTGAGTGAATCGAAAATGTTTCTGCCTGTTCAGTTAATATCATTTTTTAGTTATACTCTATAAATATGCATGATACTTTAGGTACAGCAAGCTCTCCAGTCGGAACTGATGCACCACGAAGAGTCGCGTGTCGGTTTGGTAACGTAGTTTGTAACATAATTGATCTATTGCTACATAGAATGAATTTATAGCTTGTGAACCGCTTTTGTCCAAAATACATCAACGTTGGTGCTACGTCTGTTCGTCTTGAGCCAATTATGTGCCTTGCCTGTAACATTAATTAACGTACTTCAATTTAGGAGTGAAAACAGTTCCTCATTTTTCAAACTGCATATTCGCGGTGAATAACTTCTCTAAAAATGAACATCAATTTATATTATACTAAATAACTTATGTTCCATGTTGTGTTGTCGCTTATCGATATTTCGTGGGGCTCAATTTTACAACGATACTTGTCTGTAATAACCGGTATTAAAAATGTATAGAAAGTGTAAATCCCATTTCTTATTGTTTTTCTTATTTGATCAGGAGCCAGACGTCAGTTCTATTGTATTCTTTGTATTTTTCATTCCATGTTGTCTTGTCCAAGCGTATATATCAACGCTGCAGTGGTGACGGTTCATTTTCATGTTAGAAGATTTGTAATTTTAGGTACTATTATAGACAACATCCCTAATCTTAACTTTATAATACGTTGAAAAACTTACGACAAACAAAAATAGATACTTCAAAACTGCGCATTGTTAAAGCCATATAAATCAGAGAATTTGAAGAACAACTTGTGGCAAAGGGTGTCTCACACGATACGACGCACAAATACATCTAGATTTTCAATACCAAACTACAATTTTGCTAGTAGATAATAGTAGCGAATAGAGACAGCAAGAATTAAAATTCTCTACATCTTTGTCACAGAATTTATACACTCATTTATCACAGACAATATTACATCATTATATTTCCACGATAGCAGCACTCAGCACCTTTGTATATACATAGTTCATAAATTGGATGAATCTAAACTGAAATCTATTAGCAAGAACTAATAATTTTACTTTATTTTTATTACAGGAGAATCAAACGTCTATACATTAGGTAACATTGGTGCTCATAGAATTGTTTGCACGAAATTGCCTACCGTCGGACATACTAGAGAAGCAATGACTGCCGCTGGAAATACTACTACCAGATTACTTGGTGAGTGATCAATTCACAGGATAACAAATGTGATTACCATAGAGCCGAATCTATACCCTTTCTCTGATCGTTATTTGCAGGAACATTCCAGAAGGTGGACTTTGTATTTCTCGTTGGAGTCGGTGGCGGTGTTCCTCATTACACCGATTATAACAAACATGTTAGATTAGGAGATGTAGTCCTTTCCCATTCAACTCCACTGAACAAAAAATATGTATACGTTTATTGTGAGAGTGCAAAACTGCATGAAGATGGCAGCTACTTCTTTGAGACTAAAGAGTACTGCCCACAAAATTTGGGACTCCAAGAAATTGCTGCTAATCTAAAATCACAAGTAAGTTTTAAATTGAAAACTGAATGATTTGGCAATGGCTTCTCTTATTTCGTAACCTCTTTTATCACAATCTATGTATAGGCAGATAATGGGACGACACCACCTTGGCAAACCTATCTGAAAGAGGGTATAGATGCCTTGAGCACCCAGTCGGAACATGCCTTCCGACCACCTGCGGCAGAATCAGATAAATTATATATGGCCATAGGTGAAAGAGACGTAATTGAAGTGGCTCATCCTGTTGCGCCGCAAGGAGCAACAAATAAACGGTATAAGTTTACTTGATAAATAAGATTACTTGAGCTTTAGATATGTATGTAAGAAAGAATAATCCGGCTCCATTCTTCCAAAAAAATCAATACTTATCAGTTCATAAACAATATTTATCACTGCGGAATTTAAAACACTAACATGTTTTATAGATTGGAGGGTTGCCCACGAATATATCTTGCTCCGGTAGCATCTGGTCGTCAAATTGCTAGAGATGATCAGCTCAGACAGAAGTTTTCTTCCAAGTTTGGGGTGCTTGCATTTGATGCAGAAATGGATGCGGTTGTAGAGAGCGTCCTTGGCAACTGTCGTGAAAGTTTTGCCGTTGTTAGAGGTATTTCTGACTACAAAGATGGGTCTAGGGCCAAGGAATGGCAACCATATGCCTCGTTGGCCGCAGCTAGTGTAGTTAAAGCAGTAATATGCGCTATGGATCCACCGACCAATGTTTAAATTATTAATGATGACTAGAGCACTGATACTGGGATGTATCAGATATATTGGATTTAAGAGATCACAGATTCGACAATGCTAAGATTATTTTCTTTGAATAATATTTGGTTCATGGTAAAGTTCTTAGTCCCGTTATCAAACTGCAGCATTTCAATCTTCCCGACTATTCAACTAGTCATTTTTGAGTTCAATTATTTTTCATAATACCAGAAGGAGAATATTACGGACTTATAGCTGGACCCGATGAACGGTATTAATTAATTTGCATTTCATAATTATTATCGATATATTTTTATATCATTTCCGTCATGGAGTTATTTCATAAAAATTTAAGCTATTGGTTGAAACGCACAAAACGAGACGTGCCACTTCTGAATTTATTATAGGGAAAACTGAATGCATTTAATAACTTTTAGTCAATATTGTATGAAATGCAATGTTGTAACATTTTTTAAGATCCTATATTCATATACATGTTTTAACTATTAAATATAAATAGACTACCGATTCGCTATTGGTACTAATAGTCGTATTTGACTATCCTCGTATAGGACTTCAACGTAATTACATAACTACGTTTATCTTTCCAAGATTAGGTAGTATGTACGGTAGCTAATTCAATTCTAAGTACAGTGAAATCCATATTCCGAGTTTCTGATGTTTAAAGCGTTCTCTCGATGAGGGCAAATATTTAACAAAGATAATGATCATTATCTCCTCAGAGATACTAAACCGAAGATTTCGCTGTAATAAATATTGCATTTATAATATAATTACAAATAATAAGTAGGTCAAAGAAACTATGAAGGTTGATATGTAGTAGCCTACAGCCAAGTCATTGTTAAAGTAGTTGATACTATAAATGTTTATTAGAATGTTTTAACTCATTGTAAATTATATTTAGCGTCACACCTCGCGACTCTCAGCATCTTGAAATGCATGAACACATAAATATCTAATACTAACATGTTCCATGAAAGTTCAAAGGACGCGTCAATGTGTTCATAATACGTACATACATATATTAATATATTGAATCTACGATTTGTGGAACAAATTTATCTTTTCTGGGGGTGTGTAAGATATTTTAATTTCAATCAAAGACCTTTTAATGTTTTACCGGATAAACATCATCAACTGGACTTGGAGTACTGAACTCTGAAATGAAATTTCTTGTTCTCTTAATGCCCCTCACATATTTTACAAATTTATAAATAACGATTTTGTTTTACCAAATTTTTAATGCAATTTCTAACATACCCCCTATTCGCTTTCTAACAACCAAGAACCAATATGAATAAATTTATAGTTGTTATAAATTACAATAGTTGTATACATATATTATACGACATGTTTTATGGATGAAAGAATTTTATATAGATATTAACTAACCAGCAGTGTCAAACTTTCTTTCCAAGACTTTGAAGTTGCCTCGATTATAGATCAAATAGAAACATTAGTAGTTTTTATAGACTGTTTTCTGTACGCACACTTTTGCGTAGAAATTTTTAAGTACAGCTCATACAACAAGTAGCAGAAAATGTTTCTATTTACTCCTTATTAATTGGATCGAATTATGGATAGATATTTTTATTTATTTATTATACTACAGAATATTCCTAATAATTATTATAGATCTTATTATTATATTTATTACTAACTAGTAACTAAACATCTAAACTAAATATGAATGTTTATAATAAATTGTAAAGAAATTTTTAAGCAGATGAGCTTGCTGATCACTCGTTGACCTGGTGCACTGCTTTAAAATTATAAGAATAATATATTAATTACGATTCATGTGATTATGACGATATCAAGGAACCGTTAATATTTACGTACTACGTTACGATTATATCAGATCCATATTCAAGGCCTAATATCAACGATATACGTAATTGAATTACCTAAATTACGAAAAGAAAAAACATTTGATTCCAAGCTCTATAGTTGCTGTGTTACTTTAAGCCAAATATTGTTTATTTCTTTTCTTGTTTACATCCATGCTAGTCTTTTCGTTTGGTCAATTGTCATATAGTCAATTTATCGTTTTCATATTATTATGGCTAAATTATATTATTATATGAGAATGACAAAATTTCCTAGAGCCATTACACAGCTCTGAAAACTATTCTGTTAAGTTATATAAAGAGAACGTTAGTTATACTAGCGAAGTATTTAATGATTCAGGCTTTGCCATAATTAATTGTAAAAGCACATCTGTTAGTTTATAGATTTCGTAAATATTGCTCGACCCTATAATTACAGAATAATATTTGAATAACAACGAAAAGTCAAATTGTATGTTTTACAGAAAACATAATGATGATGCTCTCATACCAAGAACGAGTTATTATTCTCTATTTTTAACTAAAGTATTATTATACAGGCATAAGAAATAATTGAGCTTATACTACTGTTAAGCTCGATGTAAAAAAAAAGGATTATAATTACAACATCATTTTAACATATTCTTAAACTGCAAGATATGTTTATATTTCTAGCCAAGAGTTTAGCGTACCTTTTATGATATTTATGTACAACGATAGAATTATTATTATTCTGTACTATGATTTATCTATGTCTCTTTACCCTGTATTTATTATCTAACAAACTACTATGTATTGTTAATTATGAGACATTGACGACTTTTGTTGAAATATATCTTATGGTCCATTTCAATACATTGTCTTTCTTTCTTCCTATCATTATCCTCGAAAAAGCAAAGTAAAATATAGATCATCGGAATATATGAATATGTATTTTGAATATAGTTTCATATTTTGCTATTCTCATTCTTTAAAGTAGCTCAAGCAGAGTCTAGAAGTTGATAAATCATTCGATCGTATTTGTAATCCACCAAAGCTTAACAGAATGAAGCTAAGCTAAGTGAATTGCGTGACCAAATATGGTCATCGAAAACCTCGGAGGTTTTATAAATTTCCATAATAAAATGGAATGAAACGTTAGTGAGGACATTGCGATCATGAAATAAACTCAGATATCTGAAATAAATATTTCCCGCTATCCCCCTAATAACCTACAAATAATGAAAATTCATTTTCTGAACATTTATTCTAGAAAGTACGAAAAATTCTCTCTGCCCACGCGGTAGAGACCGCCATCCGAGATCGTTCTTTCCGAAATATTTTCCGACCAATCGGCAATCTAGACTAGTTTTAGTTGACCAATGGGAACCACGTACAGACTCGTCCCCAAGAAGAGACAGACGAACAGCATTATTATCATGATTATTTGATGGAGTCACACACGCGATTTTGACCGACCTCACCCACGTTCGGCAGCTCTTTTTCAATCGAAATAAAGTATCAATCCTTTCGTTCGTGTGTTAATCGTGAAAATGTCTACCGTTGCGAGTCCTTTGGCCGTTGGTGGGACCAGACAATCTGGTGCACCAGTTCGCACTCAAAATGGTAACACGCTAACCTATTTTATTACCAATATTAATATCACGAATTTAAACACCATGTTCAGATATCCTCTTATTACGATGCAGGCTTCTCTATTTTATGAAATAATTTATAAAATCGTTATTTTCAATAATAACAACACCGATAGGTCATTAGTCCAAGTTAAACCGCCTCAATAAACGTTTGTCTCATCCTTTCTTCGCTTCATTAGTTCGAAATCAATATTTTTATAATCTGCCCAAATCTATTGAGTCTTTGTTACAAATTTGAAAGACCGTTAACACAGTTTAATAATCTTTACAGTAATGGCAGCGTGTGCCATAGCGAACGTAGTAAAAAGTTCTTTGGGCCCAGTCGGCCTGGACAAAATGCTTGTTGACGATATTGGCGTGAGTATGTCTTGCTTTGACTGCATAACTTTTTATTATAAACATTATTAAAATATAAATAAATTACTTTCGCAGGATATAACTGTAACAAACGATGGCGCGACTATATTGCGCCTTCTTGAGGTCGAACATCCAGCAGCGCGTGTCTTAGTAGAGCTGGCTCAACTTCAAGATGACGAAGTCGGAGATGGAACAACTTCTGTTGTAAATATCTACTGATTTATAAATCTTGTACTTTGGATTATTTGTTATTATAGTATAATTGTATATTTGCTTTCTTTTTTCCTCCTCAGGTAATAATCGCTGCAGAGCTGTTAAAAAACGCTGATGAATTAGTTAAGCAGAAAATTCATCCAACTTCTGTAATCAGCGGGTACCGACTTGCCTGCAAGTAAGTCATTGACTTGATTCTCTTTGTTTATTCATTTATTCATTCATTAATCTTTGACTTTGTGGTATGATTATTGTTGTTCATTCCAGAGAGGCGTGTAAGTACATCCAAGAACACCTAACTGTTGGCGTTGACGAGCTGGGAAGAGATTCTTTAGTCAACGTGGCCAAGACCTCAATGTCCAGCAAGATTATTGGAGCGTATCCTTTATTCCTATCACTGATATTTATAAATTGAGGAATATCAAATCGCAAATTTTCAGCATATTGGCTCAGCCAATCATCTTTACTCCAAACTGAAATTAAATCAAATTTGCATAGCAGACCATAGCATAATCATGGCTTCGACTGAAATACATGAATAACAATTAATAGTCCATGAGTAAAGACGCTTACAACACTTAAAAATCGATAAAACAATGAATGAAGGTTTCCTCTTAGTCGCTTCAATGCTTTAGTTATATTATAAAAATCAGTCGTGATTTTTCTGAACAAAATGTATAGTGATGCAGACTTCTTTGCAAATATGGTTGTTGACGCAGCAACTGCTGTGAAGATCAGTGATGGTAAAGGTGGACATCTGTACCCTGTGAAAGCTGTTAACATATTAAAGGCTCACGGAAAGAGTGCGAGGGAGTCCATCCTTGTGCCTGGATATGCATTGAACTGCACAGTTGCATCGCAAGCCATGCCAAAGAAGATAGTTAACGCTAAAATCGCGTGCCTTGACTTCTCCCTACAGAAAGCAAAAATGAAGCTGGGAGTAGAGGTCTTGATCACTGACCCAGAAAAATTGGAAGGTGTACGTCAACGCGAATCTGACATCACCAAGGAACGTATTCAAAAGATCCTCGCTGCTGGGACTAATGTTGTCCTTGTTACCGGTGGCATTGACGATCTTTGCTTGAAGGTATAACAGTTTCTCAATCCGCTGTACAAAAGAAAGAAAGTTTATTATCAAATCGAGTTACTAACTCTGTACCATTTTCACAGTACTTCGTAGAAGCTGGTGCACTGGCAGTTCGCAGATGTAAAAAAAGCGACTTGAAAAGAATTGCCAAGGCAACTGGCGCCCACTTCCTTACATCTTTAACAAATATGGAAGGAGATGAGAGCTTCGATGTTAATTTCCTTGGCGAAGCTACGGAAGTTGTTCAAGAAAATGTCTGCGACGATGAGCTTATTCTGATTAAAGGGTATAATGCTTCATTTTTGCAAATATCTTTGTTCTTTTCCATCAAACGTTCAGCCTTTAGTCAAACATGTTAATTCAAATTAAATACAGAAAGTAATCCTGTAACTTTGTTAGCCATTACACTAAAGAAACGAATTGTATCAACTTTTTAAATTCAATCTAACAGACCTAAAGCCCGCACAGCAGCATCTCTTATTCTGCGTGGACCAAATGATTTCTACTGTGATGAAATGGAGAGATCTGTTCACGATGCTTTGTGTGTAGTAAAAAGAGTATTGGAAAGCAAATCGGTTGTCGCTGGTGGAGGTTGCGTCGAAGCTGCTCTTTCCATTTATCTTGAAAATTTCGCTACTTCTCTGGTTAGTAGTTGGCATTATTTGTCTAAGAAATCTATTTGGTGGCAAATGTTCAAAGTATAATATATCATTAATGAAATCAAACATTTTACACACCGCAGAGCTCCAGGGAGCAACTTGCTATTGCAGAATTTGCACGGTCTCTTCTTGTAATACCAAAGACTTTGGCCGTCAATGCGGCACAAGATGCCACAGATCTGGTCGCGAAGTTAAGAGCGTATCAAAACTCTAGCCAGACCAAAGCTGATCATGCTCATTTAAAATGGTGAGATTGGATTGAAATATTGCAAAAAATTACAAGAATTGTTAAATCATGAACGTTCTACAATAAAATTCATTGTCTATTCGCAGGGTTGGGCTTGATCTGATCGAAGGTACTGTCAAGGATAACAAGAAAGCTGGTGTGTTGGAGCCAGCGATCTCTAAGATTAAGTCTTTGAAGTTTGCGACTGAAGCAGCAATTACTATTCTACGAATTGACGACATGATCAAGTTGGATCCAGAGCGAAGCAATGATAGATCTTATCAAGATGCGATGGCTGCTGGTGATTTGGACGGATAAAAACGACTTTAATTCATGCTTTTTCTTTTCATTTCACCTTCTTGTTTGGATATCGAGTCGGTGCTCTTATCTTCACGTTGGAACGCTTAATTTATCTAATTAATTAACGTAACTATCACGTAATTACAGAACAATGTACAATGTAGATACATGTACATTGTAACATTCATTTTGTAAGTTAATTCAATACGAACAATTTGCTAATTATAAAGTTAAGAAATAAAGCTTTTTAAAACAAATTCAAAGCTCTCACTAGTTATTATACCTTCGCTAATTAAGTACAGATACTTAAGTGAGTTTGTTTGATATTGAGAAGATCCAGGAAGCATTGCAATTGATAGAAGAGATTGAATAACTTTGCAGCAGTAGCTGCAAATAAAATGTACAATTTCCAGAATCCCTTTAATCAATACAATTTTTATATAATAATATATTACATTTAATGATCTCATATCTTATCCTATATGTATTAGAAGAGTACGTTACACTATTAGATATAACAAAAATTATTCAAATAAAACCATTTCTTTTATGATGATCCAAGTCAAGTGCCACGTACAATATACAATGAATTTTTACAATAGTGAATCCTTGATTGAAATTTAAATCGCTATGTAGTGATACACTTTTATGAATTAGAAAATGAAAACAAAGACCGTAGAATTGTTGATACATGAAAATAAATCATGTAATAAAAGCTAGTAGTGATTTAAAATAGTTACTAATCAAATAATCTGCATCCATTCTTCATTTTGGTATCGAAATAGATATTTTAATAGAAGACAGTTTGTTTCCCTATCTAAAAGCATACACCACACACAATGCAGTTTGGTTCTTTCATTACCGTGTTTGAATCATTCAGATTTATCAAAATTTCACTATTGTTTTAATAATATAAGTTGAAAAGCCATTATTCATATAAAGTATTGTCAGTAATTGAAATTATATTGTTTTAAATTAAAAACCATTTGAGAATATGATATGATTGTTAGAGTCTTGGTAATAGATGGATGAAAAAAGAATAACACAGAAATCAAATTTAAAGTACAGAAGATGATAGATAAGATCTGACGCCAAAGACTTTCTGAATATTTACTTGTTTTCTCATCAAAAGTTATTCGGAAATAATCAATCTTTTTTTTTTGTAATTGCAATTAAATCGAGGCAGTCTTTGAAAAAGTAGAATCAAGAATTCAGTTTAATCATTCTTTCATTCATTTGTACCCCGTAAATATCGAAAAGTACTCAGTATTTTTATTACTTTTTATTCATCATTGTTTTATTAGCGAGTAGCAAAATTTCATCCCTTTTCCGAAGAGTATGACTGCGAAGCAGTATAATCAAAAAATGGAAATTTTAGCGTTATGGTATTTACACTGAGAATGGGAAAAGTTTGATTAGAATTGCTAAGTATACTTGATAACAAAATTCCGTTCTGATGTTAAAAAGAAGTGGTCAGATTTGAAGAACTAATAAAAATCAAACGTTTGAGAAATGTTGAGATTAAAACTAATGAAGTGATATGCATTCACAATTTTTGACTTTTATATTTTTTGAAAAAAGTAAAGATCTCGCGTGCAGCTTGAAAATGATCAAGAAATTATAAGATGAAAAAGTAGGAAATGTATAATTATAATCAAATTTATATATTTGGAGTGTAATCGAACACAAAGTTTTCAAATTAAGAGTGAAAATAATATAGAAATGTGTTGCCTTATCTATTCCTATCTAATGTCAAAAATAAATGAATATTAAATAAATATTCCAAGACCGATTATTTATATTGACAAGATTAACAGAAATTATGCAATTTATAAAATATATGTATGTCCAGTTTCCATAATTAACTCATTGACCTTTGTAGATAACAATATTTAACGTTCGTTAAGGGTCAAGTTGCAATGAAAAAAAAACATAGGCGTATTCTTGACACGATGCATGATTTTATAACAGAAGGTATACTTATAGCGCTGGATTGTCAAATTTGGGCCCTTTGGTAACCAGAATATCAGCATACGAAGATTCCTGGCTTAATTCCAAGACTTGGAATTTTTTAAGAACTAATAACGTGTAGAATTTTTGTGCAGCCTGTAAAAAAGAGAAAAAAAAAATGCAGTTAGCGACTATTCATTATATGTTTTTTGTATTTTTGTTAGTATTTTTAGATTAAATGTAATTAAATGACACCGACAATTATTATCCTAGTTGATTGGAAATCTTTATGATAAGCCAGTCGCAAAAACATACCTAAACAAATGCAAGGCAGCCACATGGTGGTAAAAAAATCATCCAGAAAATATCGATTTATATTTATAAAATTACTTTATGAGTAGATATTTGAAGATATTTTAATCCGTACCTGTTTACGATTGTTTTTATATGCCATCTCAGTAAGAGTCAAACTATCTTTGGTCTCTAGTTTGCTCTTAATTACATGGTACATATGACCTGCTCTTTTGTTTAACACTCTTTCTTCAAACTGCTCGTAGGTCTCATCAACTTGTTGTTCCTCCAGCTGTGACGCAATTAAAAAAAAAGAATTGATTACAAAAATCCGCATAGGAATATCATTAACGTTTTCAATTATCCTCAACATCCAAATATCGAGATTAATCTTCTCAACATTCTCAAAGACAATCTAGTGATAAGTTTTTCATATACATACTGGGCCAACTGAAGGAGGAAACTCATAATCTTCATGATTCCAAGGAGTGGCTGGACCTCGTTCTGATATCGCGCCAGGCGTGTGTGCGAGTGGTTGGTGATCGTCATATCCCAAAAATGGTACTTGCGTTTGACCCTGAGAAGAATTGAAAAGTTCTTTTGAGATTCATAAAAAAAATATAACTCGATGATGACATATCAGAAGAAAGTATGAGCTTGTAACTTGTAACTATCATAATATTTCAATAATAATCTCCTAAATTATCCCAAAATCAAAACTAGCTAATAACAAACCTGGTCATATCCCATATTCTCCATTTGTGGAAGTTCAGAAGGTTGTAGGCTGTTGTCTTCTGTTTGTACAGGTAGGGCTTGTGGCAGATCAGTAGTACCCAATAGTGAACTAACTTCTGCCGGTGGAATCTGAGGCATCTCAATATGAAGAGACGGTGTTTCAGGTGGTAGAGACAATGCATCTATAGATTCCACCGATGGAAGTATGGCACTGATGTCAGAAACAGATGCCTCAGGAGGTAGAGATACTTCCGGAGGCATCGGTGACCTTGGAGGAGGGAGAGGAGTCGGTGGTACTATGCTTGGTACTTCCATCAGCTCACCAGCAACAGATGTTAGCAAAGATTCTGATTCTATCTGTTGTTGCGGAGTGGTCTGCTGCTTAGGCTGGAATAAGAAATGAAAAATAAGTACATAGGTACTATACGGGTAATTCATAACTTATCTTGATACTGACCTCTTCGTCTGGCGGAGCCTTGCGTTTCCTGCTCATTCTTTTACCGAGGATACTCTGTTCAAAGCTGGGTGCTTCCATGTCTGCAGCATCTCTTACTTGCTCTAGCTGCATTCCATCTTCGTCAACACCTAGTCTACCAAAATCTTCATGATCGTATGATTTACTTGTTAAATGCCGCTGGTAATTCTGTAATTGAAAATCGGTGTTTAATACCTAGAATGCTTGAGTCAAAGTTACTAAAGAACATAAAGTAGAATTGAAACGAAAAGATTTTCCTTGATGAATTCTTAAACACAGAAACCAAAGACCATCTTTCTACCTTAAATAAGACACGGGCAGGTATGGGTCTTCCTGGTAAAGCGAACAGCTTTTCTACACCGCCAGTTTCTTTCCAATGCATTAAACGTTTGGTGGGAGGAGCGAGGTCTAAAGTCGTGATTATATCACTAGTGTCTGATAATTGAGCCTTCATTTCTTCTCCAGAAATGTTTTTCACCTCATCGACAATCAGTTTACGTTTACGCTTGGCCTTAGTGAATCCTATAAACAAGTTTTTATATCAGAACATTTGTCCACCTTTACTCGTTCTATCTAGCAGAATTTATCACTTACCTTTTAAAGCAGACGCATCTACTGGCGCCAGAGCAAAGCTTTCTTCCTCGTCATGAAGAAGAGTAGTTTGTTCCTGCTGTGGTTGCGCCTCCTCGATAGCATCCACCGGGCCTTCTTCAAGAGCAATTGGAGGTGCTGGAGTGAAGCGACGACTAGCTACACTCACTCTTCCTTCTGCTTCTTCACCTATTGCAGCAGGCGTAGCTGGTCTCGAGCCATCGCTGCTACTATAAGAAAATAAAAGTGTTAAACAAGTGATACTTGGTTTGTATTATAGTTTGAAAACCAAAAACTGCGGAATCGGATCACAAAGTACACAACAAAAAAGCATTTCTTCGGTCCAACGAACCTCATGCCACCCATAGGAGACGGAGGTCCCCCAAAATGATCGCCCATATCTTCATCCGAGTCGTCGTGAATTGACGGAGCTGCGCCTGTAGCAGCTGCAGCATCTTGTTGCTCGCTCATTGCGCTGACCTCTGGTACTGCGACTTCTCCCATGGGTGCCTCGTCGAAAAGACCTCCTTCGAATAATCCTCCAGCTGTAAATCGAATTCGTTATTGTTCATTGAGTTTTTTTGAACTGATGAAACTTTATTTATCTATTTATTCATTTTCTTTGTGTTTCTAAACTTACAAATTATATCTTGACCTAAATGACCACCAAAACCATCATCTCTAATCGGTGTATCTATATCCATGGCTTGGGCTGCTGCTGAAGTACCAGCAACAGGCTCCTTATCTTTGGTCTCTAAAGCAGCTTCCATTCCAGGTCCGTCACTGAATAGCATATGACTCTGAAATGTATAAGCTCCATCATCAGCAACAATTCTCAATGATAATGTAACATTTTTATATATGTACACTTATACGTATATTTGAAATAATTCACGCGAAAATGACTAAATGAACTATATTTCGTTTTCAATAAATAGAATTCATTTTCTACTACCTTGTAAATTACAAATCAGTTTACCTGATCAAGAGAAGGTTCCATAGCAGTAGCGTGTCTCAATAATTCTGGTGGTTCTGCGTCGAAACTCATATCCCCGAACCCCTGATCATGTGTAACAAGAGATAAACTTCCATAGTCTTCTCTCATGGTAATTTCTTCTGCTCGAGATTGATTCAGACTGAACTGTGCCTCGATATCTACATCTCTGAAAGTTTTTAATGAAATTATTACCAATGGGAGTAAGATTGTTCTTATTTTTGTTATTATTGTTATAAAACATGCAAGAAATTTAGTTAATAAAAACCTCCATATTTGGATCTAAAAACTTACTTCAACTCAGGCATTGCAGTATCAAAATCGTGAAATACTTCTGGCAGCGTAATTGCATTTACTGCAGCCTCGCGGTGTTCTTCAGGTAAATCTACCATCCCAGGTCTAAATGCCATTTTAATTTTAACAAAAGCCTCGTTACAATCAGCCAGAAGATATTTAGCCTTTCTTGAATAAATTCGTACTACCCCTAGGAGGAGATGTCCGGATGTTCGGAGAGCCATTTTGACCTAACAAGAGCAAGAGATATGTTAGTAATGAATTATTTTCAATTTGGATTGGTGTAGAATGTGAGTATTATTACCTTGGGTTGCAGAATGCCGTCAACAGATTTTTCAATATTTGTTTCAAATACATGAGCTTTTGTTAATTTTTTGTCCCAATGCGCGGCAAGCCAGATACGAGCCAGCGGCCCCTTCTTGGCCAATACAAAATGTGCGTAAAACATGATGAGGAGAATTGTTTAGTTGGTTTTCTGAAGAGAAGACGAAAAGTTAGGTTAGGTTAGGTTAGTTTTGTAAAACATCGAATTTCACGCGACCGAGAGGTTTTTAAGAAACGTTCTTTCTGAAAAGTTGCACAATACGGTGGGACGAGAAATACATACTTGCAATCACGGAAAACAAATCAACCTAGAAGTTTGTTTACCATATTTAAAATTTTGCTTTCCTGGTTATTCGAGGTTAAGAATATTGACATAATTTTCACGACCTGATTAGAGAGTTCGGGGAATAAAAATATTCGTTAGAATAATCGATTGATGGATCGAAATGTAACTTTTAAACACAAATATATTTCATTCATAGTTTGATAAACTGTCAACAAGAGTGATCAAGATGGCGTCCTAATTTTGGCGGTCCGTCGTAAATCAGAGTTCAAAGCATACTGAAGTTATCGAAATTAGATCGCGGCTTAACTTACACCAATCGTTAAATTCGGGCTCTACCTCCTCGCCAATATCATCGTATAATTATTAACAATTTTAATTCGGTATTGTTTACACGAAATCCTGTTGACACATGCAAACGCAACCCTTGACCGCGTCTACACTATCCGGATGTTCCGTTGCTACTGCACGTTTTTAAACTCATCCAAATTTTCCAACCCAACAACAAACTTTCGGAATCAGGTTTGTTTGTTTCAGAAAAATATTTATTATCAGTTAGTATATTATTCACACTTTTTGAATTCTAGATATTTTTCATTCAATAAATAAACTATCATATAATCTACTTAACACTTCCTTATAACTAGTTCAAAATCTAACCGCGCGTCGACAATAAAAACAAAACAAAACAAAAAACCATGACGGTAGTTAGTCTTATCTTCCATTAAATCACAGGCTATAATCGGTAGTAACACAAACTTTGAGGTTATACTTTTAGGTTATAGTAAGTCGTTTCATTTTCGTTATAAAACAACCGTTGGTTAAAGTTTAGAAAAATGTTAACTAGCAGAGTTTTGCTAAGACGAGGGCATGCGTCTTGTCTAAAATGGAGTTATGCATCGACTAGACGTTTCGCTCAACCAGCCGAAGAATCTGACGAAATAGTGATTAACCTAGATGTCAGATTAGCACCGTTATCAAAGAAAAAACCTCAACGTGAACCTTTCGCTAAGAATTTTTTTATCGGAAAATACGATAACGAGGTAATCGCGTTTCCCGAGGTTCAATCCAACGATAGACAAAATCAATTCAACGAATGGTTAGCTCCTATCGAAGAATGCGTAAATCGACATTTCGACCCGAATCAAACAGACGAAAATGTTCTCTCCTCGGAAGGAATTGAACAACTGATGGAATTGGGCGTGTTCCGTGCCTCATTAACTGAGGAGCAAAAAGGCATCGGACTAAGCGCAACAGAATATGCAAAACTGGTTGAAATACTCGGGAAAAATCCTTCGCTAGCTACCTACGTCGCTAGTCGTACAGACCCGATTGAAATGCTTTTAAATTATGGCAGTGAGGAACAAAAGAGTCAATATTTACCTCGGTTTCTAAGCGGCGAGTTAATCCCGACTTTTGCTATCCTAGAAAACAATACAGGCAAAAATACAACTCCTCTAAGCTCTACTGCTGTCGCAACACAGTGTAGAAAATACTGGAAATTGAATGCAGACAAAATCTTGGTGTCTAATGGAAATCAGGCTAATTGTTTCATTGTATTAACTAATTGTACAGAAACTAATGATCCCTTTCATAAGCCTGACGCTCCAACCCTATTCATAACAGAACGTGAATACGGAGGTATAAGCAGCTCAGATGCGGTTGAAAAGGTTGGCCAAAGGGGTGTGAAATCATACTCAATAAATTTCAAGGATACTCTTGTCCCGAGAGAAAATATCATTGATAAAATAGGGGGTGCGCCAAAGATTATGATAAATTTATTGACGCTCGGAAGGCAGAACGTCGGGTCACAGGCGGTGGCAATATTGAGAAGGTTTATCGATGCGATATCAGAGCACGTGATAGAGACAAAGCACTTTGACAAACAGCTTATGGACTACGATTTTACGCATGAAGTAATAGCCAAGATGACCATAGCTCTTTACGCAATTGAAAGTATGACTTATCTAACTACTGGATTGATGGATCTATTCGAGGACCAAGATTGCAGCCTTGAAAAAGCCATTGTTGAGGCTTATTCAGCTAAGGAATGCATTGCACAGGTTTATGAAGGCCTGAAATTAATTGGGAGACAAGGCTACCTCAAAAGTAGTCAATACGAAAGAATTTACAGGGACGCTTTGGCTCTTAATTTGTTTAACAGTTCTACCACAGACTTGTACACATTCATTGCGATAATGGGTCTGCATCATACAGGATCACACCATGCAGTGGCAGTACAAAAGTATAGGAATCCCTTCATGTTTCCTAAGTTTATTCTTCAGGAGGTTTTCTCGTCTAAAGAGGGACCCGACCTTGCTATAGAAGAGCATCTGCATCCGTCTTTACAAGTATCTGCAAGGTTGCTACAACATTCTGTTCACATGTTACATGAAAGTGCTGGAACAATGTTGGTCAATCATGGGGCAAAGGTCACAGAAGTTCATATGGAGTTGCGGAGGCTCGCTGAAATAGCAATGGAGATTTACGCCATGACTGCAGCTTTGGCTAGAGCTTCTAGATCTTATTGCATTGGTCTCAAGCATTCTAAAGACGACATTATCATAGCTCATACTGTTTGTTTCGCCGGATATCATAAGGTTAAAACAAATTACACGGAAATTCAGGCGGGCGATACGCTGAATTGCGACGATACTTACAAGTCGATTTCTAGACGAGTTTTTCAACAGAAAGGATACTTCCCTGAACATCCTTTGAAGAAGAATTTTTGAACAAATTTCGATACAACATATTCCGAGACTTTATATCAGAGAGAGTGTATAAGCGTTTAGCTGATCACACTGTAGCAGTTAAATTTTTTAGTTTAGCTACTTGTAATGTTATATATTGTACATGAATGATGAACGACTTGTATATTTATTTGCGTTTATTTCAAAAGCTGTAAAACTCATTAGGCTTACTTAGTTTGATACTTTTGATTGTTCTGTTTGAAACGTAAGAAATAAACGTATTGGGCGAACATTTAGCTACCTTTTTATTACTCCAACACTAGTCTGCTTTAAATTAATATCAAGAATTAGATAGATCAGTTATTCTTAATAATGGATCTTGTATGACCATAAGGCGGCATTCAAAAATAAGAATGAATTCTTTCATTCAGTGGAGGTATTTTTAATAATAAATACTTGGAACAGTAGATCCAAGATCACATTACCGCAAGAAAATAAACAAATCAACAGACATATTCATATACCTATATACAATGATTTAAATTGAGATATACATATAAATTTTATGTATACATACATGTAATCTTCAACTTTAAACTTATCTCGTTAACTTACATGGAACTTTATAGATGGAAGATGAATTATATTTAATTCCGATTAAACTGACTAGATCTCATATACTAATTACTTAATTAGTTTAAAATATCTTTTACTCATCTCGATGTGTGTACTTTATAACAAATACTCAGCAATTAGCAGCGTTGCAAAGATTACTAACTATTGCTTGTCAAAATTACGCTGCTCTATCTTATATATGCAACAAATGAACTGTCATCAGCATTTTTACAGTCAATAAAAAGTCTCAGAGCTACCATTATCATTAAACAATAACTTGCACCTGTTCTACTCGATACACACCAAGTATGTTATCTAAAGTGTACGACAGAGCTTATAAATCTTTTTAAAAAAAATCAAAAAAAAAATTCTAACAAGCAACAGATATTAAATCTTACGTCAGGAACATTTGTGGCTGAAGAGGTAGGGCAACAAGTCCTGACCGGCTTAATTGAATAAACCACCTTTACTATTCAGTAAAATTTCTAGTAGTTGTATACCGAGCAATGGACGGTAATTTCTACAAAGTTAACTCGCATCTTTACCTAATAAATAATTTCAAAATATTGTTTACTGATTTTTCCTTTTTTAAGGAAAAACCTCCTAAAACAACTTCTCTGCTTGCACAACGACTGGCTCTTCTCTAAAAGTATCCGTGGATGACCAACAACTGCGTAAACAAGTGTATATCAAAACCGTTCCAAATTCAATTTGAAATTCTTGTTCCTGTTGGGTATCTAGCTTCAGCTTAGGTATCATAGTCGATAATATCTGCAATTCGAAGGTCATCTCATCTCCGCAATGTTTGCATCTACCGATGCTGCTTCCAATCGGATAAGGCAGCAATGCAGCATTGTTGTCCCTCGAATACCTTGAACATAGTAATAAAAATAATTGCATTATCGAATACTTTAGGCTTCAATTTGACAAAATACCTGAGTATTTGTCCTGGGTTCATCTGCAGCCTTGACATAAAATCGTGGAACATTTCATCTCCATGAACCGGAATGCCTTTTTCATATTTTTCTAAAGTAGTATCAGTCGCCTTGCCCGCGGGCCCAGAATCAACAGGTGAATTAGGAATAGATTCAGGATTAGATTGCTGATATTCAAGGAGCAGATCTCGCACATGTTGGGGTACATATGAGAAGCACTCTTCCTCATCAACTGATATAAAGATCTCTGTAAACGTAAGAGAGAGGTCTTCCTTCGACTGAACATGCTGCATAGGCAGTGGCGTTACTTCGTGCAACAAGGTCACCAAATCGCACTGCGGTTTTGTCGGTGTATCGATACATATTACTTCGTTTTCTTCGCCCTCTATCTCCGCCGAAGCATGAGGAGAATCCAATCTCCCTACAGCACCTCCGCAGCCAACTGTTGGGCTTTCTATTCCCGTTGGACTAAAGAAAAAGCATTATTAGAAAAGGAAGCAAGTGTTCCTTCTAGCTTTTCTGCAGTTTAAACAAACCTATTAGCATTAGGATCGTCGACATTCAGTTTAGTAAAGTCGTTGCTAAATTCCTGATCTAAACTTTCATTCCATGAGGAAAGACTGTATTGTTTTGAATAGAATGGTACATTGTTTCCATTCTGTTCTGAAGTATTGTCGTTAGAATCGTTTCCCCAATCGTCTGCTTCAGCCAACCAACTGGTCGCAGTTTCAGTACGTACGCTACTACTAGCCGAGGTATTTATGGCGCTGGTATCTTCAACCGATTGAACTCTTATGCATGTCCAACTCTCGTTTTGATTCCAACAGTTAGGATTAATGCATGTAAAGATGTACAGAGTTCGATGATACTTTGAGTTTTCTAATGGGGCGTAAATTTGTAAGGATAATAGCTGCTGCAGACCACATAGAGCGCAGCGAGGCGTCGCAGTTGATGTTTTAGCAAAGTGCCAGTCCTGTTAATGCAAGTAAAACGGTTGGTATATTTTCTTTTTAATTAGATAAATAAATTTGAAGACAAAGGAAGTTTTAGAGACGTGAAATTTATGCGGCGATCTCATTTCGCGCGATTCTGGAGAAAGAAGACATTTTTTTCAGACGTTATTAAGTTATGTTGATTATTGATAATTACTTACCGGTTTTCCACCTATTTTATTTGTTGTAAAATTGACCAGAGAACGATGCTTTTCGGTGACACGTTCATCCTCGTATCCTAGATAAACTTTACCGTGTATATTTCGAGCCATTTATTACAGGGTGATCAATCGGTCTGGAAGACTATTCAGTTGTTGCTTTTTATATGGATTATATAGTAATTAAATAATGAGGAAGATACTTTCTGTCAGTTAATGTTTAACACACTGACAAAGTATTATCATTGTAGCAAGTTTAGCGTCTGTGAGACATGCGTTCCTTGTAGTTATTAACTGGCGCGTGCGCCCTCAAATAAACTTTATTGATTTCACTAAGAATTAGTGTCAAAATATTATGTTGAAAATTTGAGATAAAAAATTTCTACATGAATAAACACATTTCTAAACATGACATTCTAATGTCTAATACATATCGCAGCGAGTGTCGTTCCAACGATCCGAGACGAATACGTCGACATGCCGCTGGACATAAATATGATGAATGTTAGGTTAGGAAAGGCGAATCAGGGAGGCCGGAGGAATTTGATTATCTTTTTCCTTATCATCAAATTAACATTCGAGGACGCCATCCCCTAGGGCCTAGACTACAGTATGTCGTCATCTATCGGTTTAGTTAAAAATCTCAAAATTAAGATACGGGGTCTCGTATGGTATGTCATGCCAACAGCTTACATTAAATAAGTTTTGGAACGTCCAAATGGTGCAACAGCATGGCAAAGATCCTACTGGGATTCCGGATTTTGTCCAAACTATGTTTATTGAATGGAGGATGACTGGTTTATAGAGAGTCAATATATTCAGAACGGGTCTTTATTCTCTGTTGTCAAAATTCAAACTTAAAACAGCAACGGTCTGCTAGTTGTGAGCAGTTGTGAGTAAGAACTAGTGTCAATTATGACACTTTGAAGGTCCCGCAAGGGCTGGTTTAAAATAATAGAAGTAAAATAAGAATAATTATGACTCTCTGGAACAAAGTTTTATCGGGATTTGATGCCGAAGATGAAACGGTGAATTTTGGAGCTCGATCTGTCGCAGAAAGCTACGATTCTGTTTATGAAACAATAACTCTTGCTACGATCCAAGCAGACGGCGAGGTTTAAGATTTAAATATTACAGATTAGACAATATCTCGTATAATAAATAACAGAGTTTTAAAAATTGATTATAATCTGGAAAAAGTATATAATACCTTAGAATACGAAGCCCACAAATTTCTGGATTAAACCCCCTTTATTTTTCTTAACAATAGGTTGTCAAGAATCCAAAGATTGTCGCATCTATCCATGATTCTACGCTATGTGTTACAATAGATAAATCCATAACAATATTTGCGGATAAATCGTGCAAGGAAATAAGATTATGTAGTGGGTTTGATTCGTTGATAACATCACACTATATATCCAAGGATTATTATTTCGTATTCGTTACTCTGATGAATGGAACTTTATACTGTTTGGATTTGGAGACCGGAGGAAGACTCGTTTTTTTCAGGTAAAGATATAACAGCTAAACTGCGAGGAATTAGCTTAAACAAACATCAATCGTGTCTTTTTGTTCAGGAATGTTATCAGCAGTTACGAGGAATCTGGAGAAGTTGTGATCAAGATATTCTCCCAAGATGCAGAAGATGATGGGTCGGATTTATTACTCGTTACCTCAAAAGCACATATTTACAAGTTCGTTGAGTAACTTCTTGATGAAACCCATGAAAACTAGAAGCTTTGTTTAGGATTTTTAAATTGTGGAGAAATTCTGGAATTTTATTAGAACATTTACATGAGAAGCCTCTTTGTCTATTACTTGATCTTCTTAGTATCATAACTTTTATGTGCATTATTCAATTTATTTTGGATAAATAATATGGAAATACTGATTGAAGTAGCTGTTAAAATATTTAGAATTTGATATTGCAACAATTTAACTGCCCACAAGCAGAAAAAATGATAGAGCCCCACCTCGAAGAATTTTTAGATTTCATTAACGTATATTTATTCATAGGGTATCCGGATTTAATAAAAAAGTTATGGAAGCTGTGCTGAATGTTGAGGATATTGGAAAACTTGAAGAACTTACACAGGATATTCAGTGCCATTTGCTATTCAAACAACAGAGTGTGCAAGAAGTAATATAACATTATTTGTAGCAAAGTTTAGACCCTGGAATTTGACTAGTTAAATAGTTTTCACTTGTAAATACTCACCGAACAATTTCACACATCATTTACTCTACAAAAGTTGTTAACTACTATAGACAATGTTGACACATTAATTTTCATTGATTAAGTCATCAAAATTCACTGTATTTTGTTCAAACCTTAGGTAGCCGTCGCTGAAGTTAATTGCCACTGTCAGAAGCAATCTGTAGTTATGCTCGGCAGAGACATTTACATTTGGCCAAGGCAGCAACTTTGTACATTAAAATTCTTGTCCTACGAATACACCAAAGTACAGTACTTCAAGAATAACAGGTACACACAGTATTCAGGATTCTACACTATTCTATACAGATAATTCTACACACCATAACTAAAAATAATCTCACCGATCAAGAAGATGGTTGAGAAAATTCGTACTTATGCTAAGAAGACGATCTCGAATACTTGCTTCAGAATATACTATTAACTGCTAGTTCTTTCTTTCAGATCCCTATTGTGCTTACGAACTGATGCAGCATTGGATGTCGTTTGTTCTACAACACTATCTGCAAGAAAAGTCTGGGACGGACCTGCTTCGGATATCGTAATTGTTGAAGATGAAGCTGATGGTCCACCTCAAATTCTAGTTCTTCTGAAACCGGAACAGGGCAGCTCTAATACATTTATACAACTTGCTTCTTTTCCTGGTACCTATCTCTCATCAGAAAACGAGAAGGCTTGCTTTTCAATCAAGTTATCGTATTTTGCTCAAACTTCTTTCAGATTTTGAAGTCAAATTCAATTTACAAGTTCCGGCTACAACCTACTTAGTCAGTTTGGACGGCGGCTCGATAGACGAGATAGTATTTTTAGAAGGGGTTGGACAAATTTCATCAGCAATTGATACCGTCAAAGTGAAAGCAATAGAAGAAAAATTGCCAGAATACAGATTACACAGATTATTGAGGCGGGGTAAATATGATGAGGCTGAAGTATTTGCTCAACGATTCCATCTAAGTACAGATACAATTTATTGTGCGAAGGCTGCTGCACTTACAAAGCAGTTCAATTCTGTAGCAAGTCATAGCAATGTACCGAACAGATTGAATGAACTATTCGATACTCTTGATAAGATTAAAAACGTTGAGCTCGTTTTTCAATATTGTCACAACACCGTCACTTCTGACTTCAAGCAGACTAGACAGCTGGTCTGTTACGCTCGTGAAAGACTGATCAAAGATGCAGAGGTAATTTAATGATCAGATAAGAACAATACTGGATATATCCCAGTGAAAGCTGTTTCAGAATTAAAACTGGGATGAACAATGTTTCAGAAAAAGAACGACGACCTGATAGCCACACATTTAATGAATCTGAATAGTACTTTATTGAGAATAGAGACTTATGAAATGATCAACAGAACTAGGGAAAATAATAATATGTGTGACAATGATAATATGAATAGTTGGATTGAGTTTTCACAGTCAAACTTGTTGAACGAGTGCCAAAAATATCTGATAAATGTGAGTTTCTCTGTTGCATAACGAATATTTCAATTTCGCATATTTCCAGGTCTGAATTTTTTTACTTTTGATATTTTTATTTCTTATATTTTGGAAAAATCGTTAATCAAATGGCTTAAACTTTTGTAGGGTGAATTAAAGGTTGCGGCTTTGATATGGGTTCGGCATTCTTCCACTTTAATACCCTGCATGACCACGGATATGGTGAGACACACGCTGGAAATAATTCCGAACAATATACTCCCGCCCGAGTTATGGCCATGGCTATTTCACTTTGTACCATCTCTTTTATCTGTATTTCCCGATGGTTTATCAGAAGTAGTTACATGGGGATACCAGCGAGCCAAATCATTTGAAAAGTTTGACCATAATAACTGGGCAGAGAGCGGTCTTGAATTCTGCAAGAGTCTTATGAGGCTGCTCAATTTTGAAGAATCTCAATCATTTTTTACTCTACAACAACAATACACTACAAAACATTCCCCTTTACAACATTTAACTGCTGTTATTCAAGCCTTGACTGACTTACATTATCTCAAGAAGAATTACAGGTTTGTGAATTTCTGGAGAGCAGAATAATTGTAATTGCAATCTGATTTCAAAAACTGGCCTTCTAATCTTCGTTTGTATGAAATACCTATATGTTTATTTTAGATTGGTAGTAAAAATTGAACCATATATGGGAGAGCCGATAGAAGTTGCACATTTGTTGCTCCACAAAGTATATCAGCAAAAAGTTTCTAGTTTTGTTACAAATTTTCTGCATCAGTACATGCTTAATCATTCGCTTAGGAACGACCATGTTCTGATACTCTATATTCAGGTGTGTATATTTATTTGCAAAAAAATTATGAGAAATCTCATCTAATTCTTTTGCTGCTCTTATATAATCTTGTTAGTTATACTTATTTTGTACCTTTCCGCGTAGGATACATTGAAAAGGTCTGAAGGTTGGTGGTTTGGTGAAGAAGCTCCTTGGGAACAGAAAATAGCGAGCATAATCGGTTGCATACATAACGTACAGGTAAATTATGAGTTTCTAAAATGAGGCTTATACAAAAAATGAGTACTTATATTTTATATTGTATGTTTACCGAAATCGAATTCAGGCAACTACATACCTACAGATTTTTTAATTTACAGAGTCGATTGCAACAAACTTTAGATACTTTGAAGAAGGCTTCTGTTCCGTGGAGTGCTACCATGATAGCGCTGGTTGAAGCAAGTACTTCTGTTAACCATTCCCTGGCTTCTGCAATTAAAACTGAACGAAATTCGGTTGCTACAAAATTGATACTAAAAAAATATGGCTATCAGCATATCGGTATCAATGATGTAAGTATTAGAATATTGTTTCATTCAATCACTCTGCTGATTCAAGGCTAAAACATTCCTTTGGATTTCAGACCCTGATTAAATATATAATCAAACAAAATCGTGATAAAATGTTGGACGATTTATACGAGCTTACAAAGAGCAATCAGTCTTTAAAGACTCGAGCTCTCTCTATCTGCGTTAATTTCTTTTTGAACAAGGGGTACGTTAAAAATTTTTTTTTAATTGACATTATTTCTACAAGCATTTTTTTCATTTAGTATCCAAATATTTCTTTCAAAATTTACAGTGATTTGCAGCAAACATTGGCCATAATAAAGAACCAGCCGAATGAAGATGCAATATATTGTTGCAAACAAATTATAAATTATCTAAGTGCTTGCCTACGCTTCAAGGTATTGACTTGTATAATGAAATCAACTAGTTATCAGCTTTTGTAATTTATTGCTTGATCTTTCATTGTTGCCTTAGCGATGTAACTCCCTGCTAAAATTATTTATAAATAACTTTGCAATGAGTGTCACAGTTAGTATTGATGATCATATCTTTTTTGTGATTTTCTGTGCTTCTGATCAACAATCTTATATATAATTTTCTCCAGGAAATGAACAACAGTGCAGATTACTATACAGAATTAATAGAAGCTGTGCAAGGCAAGTTGAAAAGCATTCTTCTGTCTGGCTCAAATATTGAAACATCTGCGTGCGATGATACCCTAGCTACTGCATGTGAATTAAAGTCTATATGTTTACTACGTGAAGAGTTTGGGATTATTCTAACTCTAATAGAATATCAAACTCAAAAGGAGATAGTTCTACAACAACATCTCAAACATTTGTGCAATGGTAATAATATTAGAGTTAAACAGTTTAATCCTTCGTTCACCTAAATATTCATAATCACTTGCAATCAATGTGAATATTCAGTCATGCCTTTTACATGTTTAGAATCGGAGTTTAAAAAATTATCATCATTCACTATTTACAAGAGAGCTGGGAGAATGGCTGATCTTCTTGAATTACCACGAATTCTAGCTATATGTTTCTTGCTTGAGAATTCCCGCGATATAGAAATACTAATCTATTACATTGAGTAAGTTTTACAGTTTATAAAGACTGCCATATTTTAGTATATCCAAGTCGAAGTATGAAATAGGATTCTCTCTAATGAAACGAACATTATTTATCTTAGGGGGAACAAAGGAGTGGGTTCCTTCTCAGCTGAAGAATGTCCTTACGTTAAAAGACTCTGTCAGATTTGTATATTTGATTTGAAAAACGGAGGATTGAAAGCAATGAGCAGCCTAAAAGATGTGTCTGCATCTGCGCTAGATAAATGTTCAGTTGGTACGGACTGATATCCATATTTTTGAGTCCTTTTACTATTTTTTCTTGCAATTTTCATATATTTATTTGGAAAGGATTCATTTATTTTAGGAGAGCTCTCGCAAACCTTATCAACTTCTGTTTGGACTCATTTAAGTACAAGAATAATTGGCAATGGAGCTATAAGCGAGACAGATATGAGAAATGGAATAACTGATACAATGAAGTGGAGATTGCATAAGATCTATACAGACCCTGCTATGTGCTCTGATCAAATGGTTTTGCCTTTCTTCATAAAGTCCTTCAAGTTTCATACTCTTTGTACAGGTAATTTGAAATATTTTCATGAAGTTCCTCCGATTTAATTAGACATTTCAAGATGTGTAGAAGGGTTGTTTTCAACAATCTACAAAGATAAAAATTTACGTTTTCAGATAAGCAGGAATTCGAAGGCGACTATACTGTGACTCAGGTTTGTTTTTCGTTGATATTTATTCACAAAAAGTTGCAAAAAAATGATGATAAATGGTGATGTTTCAGAAGAACGATACCAAGCACCTGATAGATTTGATGGCTGGAGTGAAAGCAATTTCAACTGAGAGTTACGATTTTCCTCTGCTTCAAATATTGAATACTTTGGTATCTTCTTGCTTTTCTATATCTACTATGAGTGAAATTCTTCCTGCAATTCAATTAGTCAAAGAAAAATGCTTGCGCACTTTACTGCAAAAAATAATCAGTGCTCGTAGGTTTGACTTACACTCTGGCTTGTCTTGTCTTTCCATGTTATCCGAACAAGACGCCATCAAGTGGCTAATATCAGCTTCCAAAATGTAAGAAAATAACTTCTACATCGTTTCTGTAATGTGAAAAATACTTATTGATGTTATTTCTCTAATTTTCACAGGTATCAAACAGATAATTTGAGACTAAGTGCAATATCAGATCTTGGCTATGAATATTGTTACTCAATCAAGGACACGCCTCATTTGAACTACTTTGCATATTATCGAGTCTGTCACCATTGGGTACGAAAATTATCCGACTATGGTATTCAGCATAAAGGTAATATGATTTGGCCGTAAAATTCTGTAATTTAATGATAAGATTAAAGCAAGAAGTGTTTAATTTTCAGAAATAATAATCAGCAATACTGAGGGCAAACAACAGATCTTGGAAAGATTAATGCGTTCCGAAAAATCAGGATTTATTGATGTGCTTAAGGAGTTTTGCACAGATTTTGAATTTGACTTTGATGAATGCTACATCTTATATCTTGATATATTACTAACGCGATGGAATCCCACGATAAAAATTGTCACTCTGAACAGTGAGAAAGGTGAGTAAAAATCTTCTCATTAAAAAGATCAATTGATAATTCCATTATCCTTTTTGATTATAGAATTAAAAATCAACAAAGACGGAATTTCCACTTTACATAAAATTTGCAAACAGATTGCTGCTCTAGTCGAAGATAAATCTGCTATGCGAAAACATCTCGCTACCATATGGTCAAAGGTTTGTTTATAATCTCATTTTATATTTCTTCAATTTGATTTTGACTATTAAATCAATAAACTGAATACAAATGCTATTTACTCACACACTGCTGCAATATCTGTTGTTACTAGAGGGAATTTTTATCAGCAGTTAAACATCCAATGATTTCATGTTGCAGATTAATTTCTATCACTACGAAGTCTTCCTTCTGATAATGGAATTACTTGAAGACAAGAATGAGACACGACTCAACCACTTCTATTTCTTACAAAACTACGTTCGATTTGGGTGAGTCATTTCTTTTAGCATGGTTTATAGAATGGAAACCTGTCAACAATATTATTCGACTGTGATTAGAATATTATAAAATCAACGACTGAACTTAATTCTACAAATCATTTTCATTATAACTTTGCCATTCCAGGCCACCTACGCAGTTAGAATATGAAGAGTGGTCCCAACTCTGCCCAGAGAATAATTCCCTTCCAGAAATTTCTAAGTGGAGACTTCCATACCTGCCCAAAGTTGATCAGTGGAAGCTGATAGGTGATTATTATGATGGATAAGAAATTATAGAGTATGAAATATAAAATACTAACCGAAATTATACAAATTCCAGAGCCTGAGTTAAATTTATCAACTTATGAAAAATGGTTGGAAGTTGCTCAGATACTAAATTTACAAGTACATCTTATTTGTACATTCGCAATTAAAGGAAGCGTGAATCAAATCTGGGGGTCTAGTGGTGAATTGAAAAAAAAAAATCCCAAAGGCTGGCTAATTCATTCAAAAAATTCATCTCTGCTTGAAGATATTAAATCATGTATAAAACATATGCCAGATCAAGACGCACTATATTATGGCACGGCTGTACTTTACTACGTTGTTAATCACACTCCGCCAGGTGCAGATCAAGCAGCCGCTGCACAAGAGTGTTATGCCAATGCTCAAAAATGGGCTCAAGCCTCGGTTCAATCTGATAAAGTAATGATAGAGGTAAATAACGTCATCTATCCATAAATTGGATAAGGAAGAATCTTTTTTTGTAGCAATAATAATTTAGGCTGACCAAAAATCACTGTCTGAGGCATGAAGAGATAATTTTTTCCTACAGAAAACCAAGTATAAATATCTACAGCTGACTGCCAAACATATTTTACACACACATGGTCTAGGCAGCAATCGTTATCTACAATTAGTCGTTTCCCATGAGCGACTAGTCCGTGAACTTTATATGGATGAAAGTATAGTGCTGAGGAGTCGTGGGGCTACTGAACACAGACCTGATATTAATTCCGCGGTCAATGCACTTGGGAAAATATTTTCCTTAAATTTAATACAACTCAGATTGGAATTACTTGAAGAATGGTTACAGCCCAGTGACAGTAGCTCCAGATTGGATGACAGCATTACTTACAATGTTGCTGCTGTGTCTTCAGGGACAGAGGACACTGCTGTCGACGACGATAATCTACTGAGGTGAAGTTGAAAGTAGAATTTAATCTTGTATCCGATTAGAATGTTTAAATAGGCTTGAACGGTATTGATGTATTATTTATTATAAAGGGCATGCTACATACTTGAATGGGGAGATAAAATCATGTCTGCAAATTACTTGATAAATATTGGATTTGGTGTGCAAAATGAAGCTTCATTCAGACCTGGAATCCAATTCCGAGCTCTCCATGTACTTCTATCTATTATAGATTCAGCGACAGTACAAGAGCTCACTAAAAGAGACTTGCAAAGCATTAAGTAATTCAGCAGTTTTTTAATATGAATTAGAATCATAGTTTTTTCTTCATTTTTAATAAGAATCTTATCAATTCATCAACCAACAGGCGATACATGAAATCACTGCACTATGTGAGTGAGCTGGAGAGACTAGGACTCGCATTCAGTGTAAATAGATTTGAAAGTTCTTCAAAACTTGAATTAGCTCAAGCATTATCTAGAATGAATTCCCGTTCACCAGACGTACTTATTCTTATTTTACAAATGTGCATAGACTTTGAATTGAGAAGTTATACTCTGTGGGATGAGACCTTGAATGGAATGGCGAAAATGTGTATGGTATGTATAATTCTTTTGCACTTATTTGTATTTACTGCATAAATCAGTATGAGTCCATATCAACTGAAATTAAGAATTCATTGTTACTTTTAAAGCAAGACTGCGATTAGATTTGCTTAAAAATGTCATATTCTGCCCACAGGTCAAAGAACTGGGAAAGTTTTTACCCAAAGTATCAACTGCTAATCATGCAGTGGGATGTAACGGGTATATTAAAGGATGGGAAGTATTAATATGGGAACCATTTAGAAGGACGGATGCTTTGCTTTCTCAAAAGCAATTTGATGAGTGTCTTACATCAATTTGTCTGCTGCACTCGTGTCCTGTAGCAAAGAAATTAAATATAAAACCAATAATCCAAATTTGTTTCCAATCCCATCACCCTGAACTAGCTGCCGCACTTCTACCATTCCTCAGCAAGAATGATACGGATTTTGTTATAGAGGTTTGTACTTTGTATTTTGATATTGACATGATATAATAATGGAAACATGAAAAACTAATTCGCCACCTCTCAAGGTCCGATTGATCATGATATTAATTTGCTAAGTATTCTCTTGTATAGCATTGGAGGAATAACAGCATCATCTCATTTTAGAATCTCTTAATTATTCTTGATTATTTCTGTTTTCAGACAATTCGCTCATCTTGTGAAATTCGGAAAGTTATTGAAGAACTTCGCGCACTTTCGACTAGACAAATCCTAACAATTTCATATGTAAGTGACTTAAATCATTTTTATAATAATAATTTATAAGAATATCATTCATTTATTCAATATTAACATTTACTACTTCTAGTCTGTTCGAATATTGGAAGAATTGGAAAAATCAAACATGCCGGAATCTGGATGAGACTGCACTATTAGTAGGAAAATACGGATACCTATTCTGTAAAAATTGTCAGTTATAAATGATTATTTAATATAATATAAGCTAGGAAACTATACATGCCATATATTTTTTGTACTTTTGGCGATATACAACTTTACAATAAAAGGAAGAAGTTATTAACGCAATAATTGTCTTTTCCCTTCTGGGACTATTGAAAACTGCTTGTAGATAATATTCTCACATAATTTCAGGTAGTTGACTTTTTATTTCATACAGATTTTGTAGTACGACAAATCTTTTGATGCTACCGTTTCAGAAACGAACCACTTGATGGAAACTGAATTTTTTAACAATAAATTACAATCTCTGTCAGATCTCGTTTCGTCATAAGTTAGCATTGCTTTCTAGCCATTCTTGAAATAGGATTCCTTATGAGATTTCTGTATCCCATCGATCTTCATAGTTCTCAATAACTAAAGACTTGTTTCTCGTTAATTTGATGCTTATATTATCTGCATTTTCTTTTGCATTTAATATAGTAACACGGGATACCAGTAAGAAGTCTGGATTCGTAGGACTAGGGCCACGTATTAAATCGATTTCATCTCCGATTCGTATCTGTAAAAATATAAACGAAATGAATCTGTTATTTCAAGTTATTGAAATTCTCGTTTCCCAAAAATGTTTGCATAGAATTTTCATGGCTGTTGGTTTTCTCGTATGATTCACAAGGATGAAATTATTGTTATTTAAAAACTACGACATTCTTTTGTAACATGAAGATAAATCCAGTTTTACCTGTTCACTTTTCTTGAATACCTTCCTGCCGTTAACTCGTATTTTACTCTCGTAGAATGCCGTTTCTACTTTACTATTGAACAGACAAGTTGAATTTTTTTTAAATGATATGAATTATTAATAAGTAACATATTAGCTCATTGAATATAAATAAAATCAACTTTAAGCACAACTTACTTTCGTGCTATATTCAGTCCAGCTTTAAGTACAAGGTCTAACCGAAGAGAATTCACCTTCAATGATACTACAGGTGTGTTTTTATCCTGTGAAATATCGTCGTCTTCGTTGTCGTCTTCATCGTCACTGTCCTCATCTTGCTGTACACAAAAAACATAAAAATCAGTACTTGTTTTAATTGTGATAACAAAAGTTTCAGGAGAATGTTCCGAAACATTACTAATAGAAAAATTAAAAGAAACCTATGCAAATTGTAATAAAGATTATAAATCGTAATAATAAAAGAAACGTTTAAATCTATTACGTAATTCTTTAAATTATGACCCTGTCAATGACGACTGTTACTCCGCTTCGACTCAAGTACAGCAAAATCTTTGACAATATTCATAGCAAAGGAGTATTCATCAAAAAAAATTAGCGATTATATTACTTGTAAGAACTGTTGCGGAAAAAGTAATTCATACATACTTTTTGTTTGGATTGTTGAGTCCGTTTTTTGTTTGATTTGAATCGTTTTATAACTTGTAGGTTATGTCGACTATTCGTAATTTCGTTATAATTTATTGAATTTCCCAACTGATTTGGTTTATTAAATTTATCTACATATCCACAGGCTATGTTACTTGCTTGTGCACAAAAATGAAAACATCTTTTTCTAGCTAGTGAGAGTATTAATTGTCTGCACAACATTTTTAGGTTACCTGTCAGTCTGACCGAGCAGGTAGGTTAGGTTATGTCATGTTATTATATTTCAGGTTAAGTTATATTACATTGTGACGTATAACATCAGGAGAGATACAATTACACGTCAATCGTTGCATTTTTAGATAATCATTGCATAATAATACATCATCATTATCTATCAAATGTACGAAGCATTAAGGTAACGACGAATGCAATCAATTTTTTCATCATTTCTATTAGTTTGACATTTATAGGTTATCTCATAAGAAGAGTATTCCTTCTTCACTCCATATTTATTAGACATAAGATCGAACTATATCAAAACACTGCATCATGACATCTCAAGATCTGTCCTCACTAAAACTCGGTTTTATCGGGGGTGGAAATATGGCTAGCGCTATCGGTGTCGGTCTCATAAAAAAAGGTATTTTATAAGCTAAAATCTGAACTAAAAGTCCGAATTCATTGTTCCCGACAAATATCGCGCATTGCATTATTTTTACATACAAATTCACCAGGTGTATTGAAGGCTGATAACATCTGGATATCTGGAAGAACTGAAAGGACATTCAGTTTTTGGAATGACTTAGGGGTTCATACAACATTGAAAAATGGGGAAGTTGTTAAAAACTCTGACATTATATTTCTGACAATGAAACCTCAGATGTTAGACGATGCTTTGAAGGGTATTGAAGATACTTTGACCATCAAAGTATATAACAAATTATTCATCTCTGTACTTGTCGGCATAACTATGGAAGCTCTGCAGTCGGTAAGTTGAAACATGATGAACAGACGGAAAAGTTTCATAGTATTTTTAATTTTAAGCCTTGCTTATTTTATCTATTAAGTTATTTCATCAACATCAACCAATGTTTTTCTTCAAGTATGATATCAGTTTATAAATTGCTTGAGGTTGTGGTCTAATTTTTACAGAAATTGGATCGTATTTTACATCAGCCAAGATTGATCAGAGCAATGCCTAGCACACCTTCATGTATTGGCGAGGGTATAACTGGTAAATCAATTTTTTCAGCAAGAACGAAGAATTATATTCAACTGTTCGTATTTATTATGAAATTTTGTTATCACAGTTATTGTTGTATTACTAACTGTTTTACTGTGCAATAACATTTTAATTGATATGAAAAAAAAAGAGAAAAATAACGTAAAAAACTTTTAATAATATTGGGAATTAATGTTGCTTACAGTTTTCTGTTCGAACCAGCAAAACGCTTGTGATGAAAGTCTGGCAAGCGAGATATTTTCATATATTGGAATTTCTGAAATTGTACCCGAATCCCAGATCAATGCTATCGGTGCATTGGCAGGTTCTGGTCCTGCTTATGTATGTAGTATTCTTGTTTATTGCCTTCTTATTATTACCACTTTTGTCAAAGTTATTATCAATTATCGTTTGTCTTAATTGTCTGTCGTAATACTTAACAAAGAGTATCTCACATGGAAAAAAAGGAGACAATGGTTAGTTGTCTGAAGAGATCAGTTACATCAATATAAATAATTGAATGCTAAATGCTTTCAGAAATTAAATTCAGTATTTACTTTCCCATTACCAAGGCATTCTTGATAACCGAAGCTCTTGCTGATGGTGCTGTGAGAATGGGTGTTCCACGTGCAATGGCCACAAGATTTGCTGCCCAAGTCCTAGTAGGAGCTGGTAAAATGGTATTGGAAACAGGCCGGCATCCTGGTCAATTAAAGGACGAAGTATGCTCTCCAGGAGGCACGACTATAACAGGGATTCATGCCTTGGAACGAGGTGGAGTGAGGTAAAGACATTAAATTGTTCAGTTGTAATAATCTAAGAAGTGTTCCATTGAGTTGAAAACTTGGACCTCAATTTTTAGGAAAGGTCTTCTTGAGGGAGCAATGCTCTGGATATCTTCAGCTTCAGAATGTTTAAATTTAGTATGATTGTAAATTCGGTTCTTTAAGCCTGGCTATGTAGCATAATTTTAAATTTACTTCATTGTTTCAGAGGGTCTCTAATGAACGCGATTGAAGCAGCTGTGATTAGATCTAACGAGCTATCTTCGGCATATAAGAAATAACTTTGCATAATATGTACTCTTGTTGAGATAGTAATAAAATAGTCACCACAAGAGTCCAGATTGTGATTTCAATAATAATTACAATTTGAGATTATAATAAGTTTATGCAAAACTATTATGCTTTAAATTTATGTACTCTTTAAGTTGAAAAAATAAATTTGAACATAAGTCTCACACAATGGAATCCTTAAATATGAGATAATACAATTATTTTAATCTCTTTTAAAAAATCTCGATTTATTCTAAGTCCGCATTCAATACTTCTAATTGAACATTTATTTTTATCTATCTAGACATTCATTCATTGTTTAATTATCATAGCAGTGCTTAGCTCTCATGATTTGTCAAGAACTTTTCCTTACAGTCACGTTATGCTAGTAGGATGAAAAAGTTAAGTTTCAACGTACATAAGTATTCATTGTATACAAACATGAAGCGTTTGAATCCACTGAAGCACATGACTAACAGGTGATACTGGCCATGCGTTTGCAGGGATTGTCCGTTTGAGATTGCGTGGATTAGCCCATAGGCTTTATTCTTCCGGTAGAATTCCTGGGCTTCTGGGGCAAACAAATACCTATATTTGTAAGCTAATGAAATATAGTAGGTATTGCGCCTGCAAAGAAAAAAATTAGACTGAAGTTACCAGTCCGTCTTTATTTTCGTGCTATTTATAAGCAATAGAGACAGGAGAATTGTGTGTCTAAGTCCTAAGCGCGACTGGTATAAATAAAAGATCTTCCTGCAATGTTTATTAGTCTTTTTATTCATTACGTAATTGAGTGCATGCTGTTTAGAATGGCTCTTGTATAGAGGGACGAATCTGTACACAGTGTAAATATAGTTTGTGGTTTCTCTAGTTTCTCAGAGTTGAAGAGAAATTTTTGCCAATTTTACTAATACATTATCCCCTTCTTTAACACCAAAAACTTTTGCAGCGTTATAAGCAGTCTTCGCTATGATGTCTTTGAGTATTATTATCAGGAGTGTTTGTTCTCTGTGTCGCAACAATCTACCCAGATATCAAATCAGAAAAAATGGTATTTTGCATTTTTAATTGCAATATTCATTGTATCAGATATTAGAGGAATATATTTCAACTGCCATATGTAATCATTAGACTGAAGGACTGAAAAATTGAGATCAGTAATCTACATCCAAGTACGATCAATTGCTCAAAGTATAATAACCATGTACTTGTAAGTTTCAGTCAATCGTTTAAATCTATCTACCCGTAATTTTGTATCCAAGCACACACTAGGACGCATCGGATTTATTGGCGGAGGAAATATTGCTGGAGCGATAGGCAGAGGGATTTTAAAAAATAGTGAGTATACTTACTATTTTATTAGATGAATCATGATCACACTTTAATGTGAAGATTTTGTTAATCATGTTTGATTCTATGAATACAGAGCTCGTTGAACCGTCGAGTATATATGTATCCGAGCCTTACAAAGCGATGCAAAAACCGTGGCTTGATTTGGGAACGAATGTAACTACTGAAAATGGGATAGTTGTAAACAGTTCTGAGATCATATTTCTCTGTGTTAAGACAAACGCTTTAAATGTAGCTGTTAATGGTATGAAGAATACTTTGTCTGGTCCAGTGAAAGACAAGTTAATTGTTTCTGTTCTTGCTGGTGTCCCTCTATCAGTTTTGAAAAAGGTATGATACCTCGTATTGCATCAAATATGCTTAGACACTGTTGAGTTTCAATAAACTGTTCTTCAAACTCGAATATGTTTATTAACTTCAGGTTATCCTGCCTATTGTGCCTGGCGCTAGAATAATACGTTCAACTTTAAACACTCCCTTACTGGTCGGATCAGGTTGTACAGGTGAGTAATAGATCGATGACATTATAGATACTATAGAAATTCACAGAAGGCGTATAATGGCCAATTTCCCATGTTTTGAAAATTCCAGCACAGATTAAGTTATAAGTTCTTTACCCCAGTCGTTCAATCACGCTTTATAATAGTATTTGAATGCTGTATTAAACTTTTTCCCAATAACGAACTAAAGAATTCAAGCTACTTGTACTCAAAATATATTTGAAATAACATGGTCTTCTTTTTCGGTCATCAGTATTCAGTGGAGACATCAACGTAACAGAAGAGGATGTAGCCTTGGTAAAGACTATCATGTCTGGAATCGGAACATGTCATGTAGTTCCTGAATATCAGCTCAATGCTGCCGGTGGGGTTGTAGGATGTGGCCCAGCCTACGTTAGTATTGAATTTACTATGCATCTATTTTGATTACATTTTGGAGCTTCCCAATGTTTAGTGATTTTTATATTTGTACCTAGGAATTTGGGATACAATTCTACAAAATGTTGTTGAATTAAATTAACTCTGTTAGCCACTCTGTTGAATTATGTTTTCATATGCAGATGTACGTAATAATCGAGGCTCTGGCTGATGGTGCTGTGAAAATGGGCGTTCCTAGAGATTTGGCAATGAAATTTGCTGCCCAAACCATGTATGGATCTGCTAAAATGGTGCTCGAGACTGGAAAGCATCCGGGCGAATTAAAAGACCAAGTCTGTTCACCAGGTGGTACTACAATTGCTGGCTTGCATGCCCTTGAACGCTTTGGTCTCAGGTGCGTATATTCTTTCTTTGTCACTAATGAAAGATAGATATTGTTATGTGCAACGTGTACTTTTTCATTGTAATGATTTTATACACAATACTTATTGCATTTACAGAGCGGCTTTAATTGATGCAGTTGAAGAAGCTGTAAAGAAATCGGAGGAAGCTGCTAGCAAGTGAAACGCTTTTACTAAATAGTTTAATAAATTGTACATATTTGTAAATCTTCAAATTGGAGAGTTTTTTCACTTTTACATGACTTAGGTCCCCCGGCAGGAGGATTGTAATCGCATAAAACGCGTATCTTAAAGTTTTTATCATACAAGTTTCAAAATGTACCAAGAATTCTGACTCATAATTTATCTAACGAATTATAAGTATTACAAATTCTAGCACAATGAAGTTTAATTGAACAAGAAATAAACTAAAAATTATTTATGAATGATATACATGCTTATCTAGCCATACAAATCGCTAAATTTACGTATTCTTTGTGCATCATTATAACATACAACATAAGGATATTTGTAGTAACTTCATCTTAGTTAATTATGCTTGAATCACAAATTTTTCCGTACCTGTTTTTCTATACAATTATAAATAAAAACAGACCAATGCACGCGTTATAAGTATATCATTACTTCTGATATAGGGAGGAGGATAATTTACAGCAATTAAGATTTTCTGCAAAGTTTGCGGAATGTTAATCTTATATTAAGAAGATAAATTGCTTCAATGAATTTGTAATTTATTTCAAATTAATCAAAAAATAATATAGCAAAAGTTGAAGCCAGGCAATGGAATTAAACTGGATTGATAATAAGTTTGATCAGTTTATTTATCATCATTCTTGTAATAATTTATACGCTTAGTCGAGTCTATGAATTTGAAAGATAGCATCAACACCACTTTTACAAAACTTTTTGTCGGATTACAAATAAGAGTTCTGAAAATTTATGACCAAATCTTTAACTGTTCAGTTACATTTACACAATACTTTCAAATCTGCGACTTTAGAATCTCTTTTATATGATATTATATACATATAAAAAGCATCGTTCAATTTAAATCATGGAAATAAATTCAATTCTCTTGTATCGAAGTTATAATATTCATAGCTTCAAACCGAATGATCCTCCTGATTTAAACATATTATTTAAAACTATAAATATCAGTTAACAATAATAAGAACCTTCAAGATTGGTGTCCTCTGAACTTTCTCAATTATTTTTTGCATACTCTACACAGCGAGAAGGATCTGTAGAATAATATTCTTGGCATTTGGTCATAAGCCTCTTGAGTGCCTGTATATATTTCCGCTGTGTCTCGTCGTTCATAACGTGGGCAACGTTTTTAGAGAAAATCTTTTCTCGTCCAGTACGAGCATGGATACCAACCATAGTCACACCGATAGGCCAAGGAGAGTTCCCGATCGCCATTTGGAGATACGCATCGCTTGCCTGAAATAAACAACACAAAAAAGTTTATTTTATGCTACCTACTTCAAATTTTCAGTCTGATAAAGATCTTTGTATTTAATAATGGTGTAAAACCTTCGATTAATCTTTAACTCGAGAAGATTTGACTTCTGATGAACAAAATCAACATTTACCAATATATAGTTTCGCTCCAGAAGATGTTTAACGATTTCAGTCAGACTGTCTGTAATATCTTCAGGCAATGATTTATTCTTCAATTTTCTTAGCAGAGGTTTGAGGTATTCTCTAGTTTGGGCGTAAGTAGCGCTAGCCATTTTTCCACGGGTACTATTCTTCTCGACAGCGGCTCTGCTGTTCAATTGATTACCCCACATTTTAACAAGAAATTGTAAAAATTGTGTTATAACGTTCATATCCCATTCTCTATCCCCGCAGTTCAATTTTGCTGACATTTTCTGTATATCTTCGTACGTCACTCCCTCATCTGGCACATGTACGTCGCCTTTGCCTTCCCTATCCTGGGGCTTTGAGGATTCTAAAATTTCATCTAGGTAGGCTTGATCCACCTGTTCCATTGCTTCTTGGAAATCGTTTCTGAAACCCTGAGTGGAAAAAAAATGTTAGAGAATTCTTATCGAAGGAAAAAGCAGGAAAGTTCGTAAAACAGAATGTGAAACGAGAAAGAATGTTAATCTCAAAAAGTCATGTTATAGGCACAAAGCTATAAATTCACAATTGAACATCTTTTGATACCTTGTTAACTTCTGGTTCTAATATTTCACGTTTTCTGAGTCTTCTGAAGGCTTCAAGCTCCGATTCTCCATATAAAAGTATCGGTTCTCCTCGTTCACGTAATCGTCTTATAACTTCTGGCCTGGACAAGGCGAGATGTTCTTGGCCATTGTTGGCAACTGAATCTTCTAAGTGATCGCTTATGTCGGATTTGACTGCATCTTTTTTATGGCCGTATTTTTCGAAGTATTCTTCTTGTTCTTTAGCTGCCAGTTCTCCTCTACGAAAATATTTTTTATCCTTTTGCTGCGAAATAACGAAACGTCAAAGTTTGAGGTTATGTTGTGTAGTTTGGATAAAACTGGTTCAATACTGCCACAGAACATGTTCTTTAATTTAGAGATATCGTTGAAACTTACCATAATATTTCTATCTTCTAGTTGTTTCCTTTTCTTCATTATTTCTGCCTTTAAAATATCCATTTCGAGGTCGAAGCTTTGTACGAGAGGATTGACAAGGGACTGATTTATTTTTTATTCTTTCAACTTTTCGATAGGTTGCTGTGTTGAATTAACAAACAGGTCTTACGAGTATTTTTTCCAGACATCAATCCTGTACGCATTCAAAAAAGAAGCGACAATTTTAAAGGATTTCGTAATAAGGCAATAAACACAATACGCACTTAACCTATTTCCACTTATTCGGTATGTTGTTCAATCTAATTATCGACAGGGCAGGTAGTTGGTTCTCAAAATATTATTATTATTATTATTAATAATTTATAACAGATGACGCCACTGCGTAGATTTCAAAGGTAGGAAAAACATATATAGGTATGTGTGTTCAATGTTTAGTACCGGCAGATGGCAGGCTTCTGTGCCTCGTAAAACAAATTACAGATTCAACTGACAAAATAATCCGCTAAAATTTGGTGAATGTTATTTCCAAAGGGCAGTCGGACAGCTGTTAAGAAATAAAACGAGAAATCGTAAGTAAGATAAGACGAGAAGACGTAGGTAAGATATTTTTGATACAAACTCGTAATCACGATAGTTATGGAACTAAATTAAATTTCGCTTGTCTTATAAGATAATGTCCGTACGTTATAAAATCTTGTCAAAATTTAATGCTAATTTGAGTTGTGATACTGGTAGAAACACTTCTACGTATGTAAATATACCGAATCATATAAACTGTAAATATTTTTCATCCCTACCATCTAAAATGGTTAGTTATAACTCATGAAGTCGTCGGGTTTTTTTCGGGTGACTCATTCGTAGTATAATAATAATTATTCAAATATTCCGCTAGAACAAAAGACGTTAGATTCGTGAAATGCGCGCCCTTTCTAGAACAGTACGCCGAAAAACAATCGACACGCGGGATACCTGAGCCCCGCGAGGTCGCAGTTTATATCGGATATTATAAATTTAATTCGCGTCTTTAATCATTTGATATTATCGCTGCTACGTTTTGTAGAGAACAATAAAAAACGTGAGTTCATTGTGATATCAGAGTCTAGTGCAAAGTGCATGGTTATGTGTGTACAAAGTGCAATTTGGATACATCAAGCATATTTTTCTCAGAAGGCGGTCACAGTAGCAGCTACGAGGGTGAGTAAATTGAACATACAACTTTTTTTCTTTTCCTTTTCGTTGGGAAAGATGTATCATAATTAAGTCGTCATATCAAAAGTATATAACGTATAACGATTTTGAAATCAACAAATAAATCTGAGGTATATAATTATATACTCAATATAAAACATAGGCAAATTATATGTGTGAAATTTTTGTTTATTCAATGCGTTTCTAATAATCGTAATTCAGGAAACATTGCATGTTGTGTCTACCATAAATATAATGAAAACTGATCTATCTATTTTCCGTGTATTAAAAGTTTCTATCACTCGACATGGTCAATAATATATTTATATCTTTATATTATTGCTTCTCCAACTATATATATATATTTTTTCCAATATTAGTTAGAGAAGAACAGTTATCAGTGAAAATGTCCCAAAGACAATTATATATACCTCGAATATTAATAATAATAATAATTATTATCATTATTATATTCTTACATTTGATTATGGTAGGTATCGATGCACCAGCTTCCAAGCTAATGATGCGTATATCATTTCATTCCATCATTTTTTTAAATCAATCAATTGCCCCCTATTAATACACAACAGGATCAAACTATAGGCCATCTATATTCAACAGATCTGTGTAGATTTATTATTCTAAACACTGCATTTACAGACCCATCGAAATCTGGAGTAATAAATTCATAACGAAGTGGTGAAAACAAAAAGAAAACAAAAAAAAAAAATACAGCAATTCCCAACGAGAGATACTAAACAATATTTGATAAAATAAATAATCTTATGATAACATCCGGATGATTTACTGAAATAATGATAATAATAATAATTGTAATAATAATAATAATAATGATAATAATATTATAAATATACCGAATATGTAACTAATGGGTAAAACTTTGTAACTCCAGTTAACAATGGGGTCAATGTTTAGCCTGTGCGAACCAGCTAGGTGGAATTTGTATTTTTATTGTAATAGAGTAGAGTTGAAACTCATTGCTAGTGTAGGACTGGCCACGAATTTTCTTTTATTTATTTTTTCATATTCTACCAAAAGTTGGGAATACTATATAATTAGCTAAGTAGAGCTAATTAATATGGTTTGAATAAACTGTTTATATAATTTTTTTCTTTTTTTGATTTTTTTTTGATTTTTTTTTGTGGTTTTTATTATTTTTATATTTATTTTTCTTTTAATTAAGGTAGATAGATCTTTACTGGGTAGGTAAATAGTACCGTTATTACTATATTTAGTAATAATAGGGAAACAGTTTAAAACTGTATAGTTATTAGTAAAATCTGTAGTCACTTGTACATATTATTATTATTTTTTTATTTATTATTCATTATTATTTATTATTATTATTATTAATATTATTATTATTATTATTATTTGATTCTAGGGGTAATGTAGGTAGGTAATACCATACGTTTTCTCGTATGTTTTGGTTCTGAGAAATAATTAAGATAACCATTGTTTTTTTTTCGTTTTACTGTTATAACTGGCCAATAAGTATCTGCCACTTTGCTTATATTATTAATCTATTTGTCATATATACAAATAATATACAATAGTCGCACTTAATATAAGTAATATTAAAAACTAACCTCCGTTATGTTATTATTATTATTGTTATTATTATTATTTATTATTATTATTATTATTATTAATATTATTATTAATATTATAATTAATATTATTTTTATTATAATTATAATAATTATTATTATTATTATTATATAGTTATAATATGAATAGAAACTTGACCGCATCTAATTCTTTATCGGGCGTTCATGTCACGCGTAATAATATAAATACATTTTTTTTTTTTTATTTATTTTTATATATAAAATTTGTATAATCTACATGAATCACTTTAAGTATATCTCCTCTCTTTTTTTTTCCATTTTTTTAATCACAAAAAATATAAATATAATAATTACTATGCAAGCAGGGGGGGATGATCAAGGGCCAAACTCTTGGCAATATTTGTTATTCAGGGTATACCTATGTAGATATCAACGATTTGTATTTTCATTAAAAAAAAAAAAACTTCAAAATCGATTTTACCATTAAGGGTAAATGTTTGCGCAAATTATATAGACAAACATCTCATTTTCACATGCTTTGTAATCTATCTTGAACTTTAAACACTATACAATAATATTTTATTTTATTTCTTTTGTACTAAATAAATTGAAATCTAAACAATCGGCGTCGAATGGTAAAATTTCTCTCAAGAGATCTTATGCGTTTGGTAGATTTTTCTGCCGAGTAAAACAACAAAGCTTGTGAAAATAAGTTTACCGCATACCCAAATAATTTCTTAGGTTCGATGTATCTTTGAGAGATTTTAATTGGTAGCTTGGATATTATTTAAAAGCCTTCGCAATACTGCAAGTTTTTAAAAATTTCTTTCAAATTTTAATCGTCTGTAGTCAAAACGCAATATATTTTTGAGGAAAAAATATTTCAAATCAAACTTTGAATAGTTAATCACAAAAATGTGCGTTTGTCGTTACCAATTCTGCTCATTAGACGATATAAGAAACGATAATATATAGATCCTAAGAAGATAAAATAATTTGTAGTTCCTTTTTTTTTTCTTTTTGTTTCTGATCGTCAACATTTTAGCTTTAAAGATACGTCGTACCAAGTCCTATTAGTTCTACATTTACTTAAAGAGTTCATTTTATAGCCCGTCAGCCCGTAGATTACTCGTCTCCACATGTTACTATTATCGTCTAAAGGAAAGGAACACTATATGCGCTATATCCATCAATAAGCAAGGTGGTTTTACAACAGATGAATATCTTATCTTACTTAAACCGATTTGAAACCTATATACAAAAGATACTGTACAGTAGTTTGTTGTATTTTTATTTTATTTTTTATTTTGTTTCTGATATAATATGTCCGTCATAGCCTTGACCGCGAGTAGACCGTTTCAATTAAAGATCACAGCACAGGGGGATCAACTCACGTTAAATATGAAATTATTTCCTTTGAATGAAGTTTTCCTTTGTAGCTCAGAAAAACTTGTGTGACAACGTGAAAAATTTAACCCATGTACAATGTCCTTTAGAGACGAGCACTAACGTTGCGTGGTACCATAATTAGAGGTCCAATATCCTACGTCTAATATGCCCTAAATTCGTCAATAGGAATATTACAATTAGAGCTAAGATTGTTTGTACCATTGTTTAGGTGAAAGAGCACCCACAGTGACCCCATTTATTGTATTCTGACTACGTGTAACTCCTCGCTACATAAGGAATCTTTTGCAGTGAGATACGGACTTCGGTGGTCACTTTACCAAAAAAAAAAAAAAAAATTTTATGTTATGTTTTTATTTCTTTTTTTTTCTTTCTTTTTTCGGTTTCAATTTGATTATTCCCTCGTAAAGTAATTAATCACTGGCGTTTTATTCAAACAGTGCAAGTATATCGTCGCTAGATGACGGGTTTCCACTGCTTGCACCGCTACTAGGCGGTGTATTTAGATCAGGTGGATCTAAGTATGAGAGTAATTCCATCGGGTCTACAACGTTGTCTGGTAATAGCTAAAATAGAATGAATAAAAAAAGAAACATTATTCACGGCCTTCGTTCAATATCCTCTTTGCAAACGTTAGAAAGATCTGCAACGATTCGATTCTCCATTTTCTTTTGAATATTTTTACATTCATGCACTTTACTCACATTCAAAGCCTCTTGTCCTGTCCCTTCTCCATCTATAACTGCAGCAGGATCGAAGTTGAGGTCCGAGGGTATGTCCGCGGAGTCATTATTGATGTTTGTACTCGTGTTTCCTGAAGTATTGTGGTTTCCTGTTGATTCTTGAGAAGCTGGAGGTACACTGGGAGGTCCGCTATTTCCACCGCCCGGTGTATGAGGTGTGTGTGGTGTGTGTGGGGTATGAGGTGTGTGAGGCATCTGTAAAATCCCATGAATATCATTAAACCTCGAGTCTATGTGCAAATGAATATAAAAATTCAACTATTAAAGGTAATATCATCGCACCTGATCGTTCAGAGACTTTTCCATAGCGTTTAAGGGATCGAGAGAATTGACCGAGTCGCTTAGGTGGGAGAGAGGACCGGCGCCAGTAGCATAATCGTTATTACTGCTATTGTTCGTCCCAGAATTCATGTCGTAAGAACCACCTGACGAATTTCTATGATTCATATTATTATTTGCATACGCAGGCGGAGTATTGTTCATCATAGATCCACTCGCAATACTATTCATGTCCGGGGGTATGTAGGGACTCATCGCCTGATTCATATCCCAATTGTTCATAGTAGGCATATTCATACTCCCAGGTGACATGGCTTTGCTCATTCTTTTGCAGTCGCTTTCTTCCTCAGATTTTATTCCCGTTAAATTTTTCGCAGGTTTCCAGCTAGCTGCTGAATCTATCGTTACTTCTTCCACTTCAGACGTGTTTAGAGTTGTGCTTAGTATCCCCCACATGTACTGATCCACTTCTAAACCTTCCAGTTGCGCTGGTTTGCTGAAAATTACAAATATCGAAATCGAGGATTATTTATAGCACAAGTCTTTCTATAAAGCTTTAATATCTGCATTAAATTCACCAAAATATCAACTAAAGTTAGTAAAACATTCACAGAAAAAGGTCTAATGGTATAAATAAATAATGTAAGCTTACTTGCACACCGGACACCTCCAGGACCCTCTTTCACAGTTTAGTTGGAGGTAGGATTCCAAATCGAAGCATTGTATATGTTTGCAATCATGTCCCCTTGCGGGTAGCGTGATCCGTTTGAAAGTAATAGGACATTTCAATGATACCTGGTAAAACAAAAATTAAGAATTAGTTATTTTCTATCAACAACTTGCGTTGTACTACTCCTCCAACAAATGCAAATTTTCAAATCCCCTACCTTCAGTGCTGTTTGCTCTACAACGTCTCGATCTCTCTCAGACTGCATCCCGTTATTAGACATAGTATTGTTAAAGTTTCTTTTTATCTTCGCTATGCAGTGTTCTGCGGTAAGTAACCTCTTGCGTAAAAGTCCTTGAAGGACACTCCGTACACTTGGTCGATGAACTAGTTGCAAAACGAAGAGATGAGACTGTAAAGAAAGAGAAGAAATGGGGGTTCATTGAGTGCGGTGTAAATTGTAGCAGGATTTTTGTCGGTCTATTAATACATGAAAATGATCTACTCACGCAACAACAAGCCGCAACCGTAATCTGAATGGTGTTTCTCCCCGGCTGACAAACTTCTTTGAGATAAAGTGGTTTGTGGGATGTCTTGTTTTCCCCTCTATCGATAACCAACGGCGTAGCATTTACAGAAACTTGAACACTAGCTGGCCAATTTGTATTCATTTGTCTATCCTCATGGTGAAAACACTTTAACTGTAGTTCAAGATCGGATCGCCACATCAGAGTCTCATGTACAGTAGTTTTCAACTGGAATACATGGTTACTAACTGCCAAATTATGTTCTAGACGAAAGGGGGGAAGTATTATACCATCCCTCACAGGGAATGTTAATCGCAGCTCGTCATCCTCTGAAAATGCACAAAATCTCTCATTAATCTTCACCAAAATTAGCAAAGTAATAGAGTAATATTAATATTTTATTCAACTATAAAATAATGAATAATCCCCAAAACGAATACTCACTCTGAATATTAACCGGTGATTTAATCTCGTTGAAATTCGGCTTAATATCTGGATTTGGGCTAATATAAGGTGTCATACTGGTAGCAGGAGTTAAAGGAGGAGTAGGATTCCCAGGTATAGGACTATGCTGATAGCTCATATTTCCTGCCCCGTTTGTCCTCATTGTAGCAACATCCTGTTGATATTGGCTAGTAGCAGCAGCGTACGGTGACGATGCTCCGTATCCTGTTGTCTGCTGATGTCCAACAAATTGATTGTTTACAGAAGCGGGTCCCATGTTAGTAGGAACACCGTTGTTACCGTAATACTGATTGGCCTGTGCTCCCGGGTTGTACGACGGAGTGGTTTGCCTCATCGTCGCAGTACCTCGGATCATAGAATTTGGTACAAAACCAGCGCTGCCGGGATTCATTCCTTGCATAGGCTGATATTGCGATTGAAAATTTGGTCTACTCCCAGGGTAGGCGTTGGGATACTGGCTATTAGGCATTGCGTTAAAACCCGGCTGCATTGTAGCCGGATTTGGTCCTGGGTAGGGATTTTGTTGTCTCTTCTGCGCCATGTGCATGGCTGGGTTAGGATAGGGCGCTAACCTTCTTGGGTAGCCTTGTTGGGTCTGCGCCTGTGATATTTCAAGAAAAAAGAGATTGTTTAGTTTTGGGATGAAAAAACGATTTATAAAAACGAATTAGTGGTCGTGGTTTTTTTTTTTTTTTAATTGTTTCATGATTATTTACCTGCATGTTCATCTTGTTCATCTGCATGCTGTTCTGTCCCATCATATTGTTCATTCCCATGTTACCCATGTTCGTTATAGAGTTCATGGGACTTATACCATTCATACCGTTCATTCCGTTCATTCCTCCCATAGTCATTGGATTCATTGTGTTCATACTACTCATTGCGTTCATCGAATTCATAGAATTCATACTATGCATCGGACCCATTGATCCCATGTTGTTGAAATTGTTCATACCGACTGGACCCAGTCCAGCCATTGCTCCTCTCTGAACGTACCCCGTATTGTACGTTTGATGAGCCATTCCATGTTGGCTTTGCATCTGTAACGATTTTATTATTACATTTTTAATTTTAATTTATTTTTTCTATTCCTTTTTTTCTTTCATTTTCATTCATTCCGATAATGACAATTGATTCATTGATTTATTTCATTACCTGGTTGTATTGCGTGGGGATATCTTGGCGGTCCTGCATGGCCACCACGCTTGCAGTGGCGGTGGCCGTGGCGGTAGCCGCTGCCACCATCGCCGCGGCGCTTAGCGTCGAACCACCACCCCCGTTGTGGGATGGCGCCGTGTTATGATAGCCGGATGATAACACGGGCTGTACTCCCACTCCGATCGCCGCCGTTTTTAACGTTGATTATATACCACGGATAAATTAGACGACGTCCCCCCCCCAGCTCGACGTTGCCCTGAAATCAATAAAAATAAACAAATTCGATATAGTTAATTGTATTGATAGATTTTATGAATATCGAAGTGTTTAATAATACGTCAATTATCAGGGTTTAAGAAAAATCGAAAATTTCTCTTATCTTATCTTACGTTATTTTTTTATTTTTTTAATTGTTAACCGATTAGACCAACAGTATTATCGCATGTGAGGACTATGTGACTTCCGGTTGAACCGGAAAATCGGCTTCACCTAACCTTCGGACTGATTTGAATTGCGAACGAATGTTGTGGATCGTGTTTCAAGGATTTTATAATGGGATCTCCCCTCCATATTGATTATTTCTACGTCACGCGATTACAGAAGCGACATTTTTTCAATCGATAATGCGTGTACATCGGATTGTATATGCTGTACGAAAATTGATTAATATCGATGAATTTTAATGGATATACGAAAGAACTTTTTAACGTTCCGCGTCGCCCGATTCCCTAAACTTTGATACTTTACGAATACGTTCAATGTAGACAAGAACGAAGTGTCCACGTGCAAGAGTATAGAAAAAAAATATAAAAAAGAGGACAACAAAAAATTGACTGAATTTCTAAGTATTCCGGAAGTCTCGGTTAATCTGTTATTAAAATCAATGGCACTTAAAAGTTCGCAGAACTTTGATTTTTCATAATTATTATCAACCGGTTAGTAAATACTGGTTGACAATCTTTTTTGTTGTATCAGTTACATAGTTGGGACACATGATATTCTATCTACGAACAGTACTTTGAACCAGTGGTCAACCAATTATTCTCAAGAAATAATCATTCCGTATTTGAAATATATTACCGATTATACAATGCCTGTACAATGCTCAAGAAAAATCACTCATATACCGACAGACTAGTATAACTGCTTTTTGAAATACTAGAAATGAAAAATAGTTTTGAAAGTACAGATAATAAAAATCGGCCAAAAATCCGGAAACTAATTTGCAATGAACGTGAATTATTTCCTAGAATTTGTTCCACAGTCGATTATAACGTATTATAGTATCGTCTGGTAGCTAGTCGTAGTTTAAAATTTTTCTGGTTAAATTGGAGCAAAAACAAAAAGCAAAGACCAGCCGGAGAATAAACTTTAGAATACCTTGCCCGAAGCCAAGGTTGTTTTTAGGCGTTCTATAATCCCAACGCGTAGAATTTTTCGTCAATGTATTCATAATTGGGAATAAATAATAATTTAAGAGTGAACATCCTTGAACATAGAAATTCAAGGAAGAGCGAGAAAATATAAATTCTATCTATCTGTCTAATGTTGCGTATGCGTCGATGCATTTTACAAGTTTTAGTGCTTGTCCAAGGCCTGTCAGACCTCGGAGGCATTTCAGCCTATGTCTCAGAGTCGTAAAGACGACGTTTAATGATCTAATCGCGTTTGACACTCCGTAAATCATCCCGGGATTGCATGAAGCGAACCTTACAGCTCGGTGAAAAACGGTGTGAAAATGAATCTTTCTTTTTTTATTCATTCGTTTCCGAACCATAAATCGACGATAGAAACAAATAAGACAGAACAAGTAATAGTAGTTATAAATGAAACCCTTGAAACCGGAAGTCTCTTCAATATGTCAGAATCGATCAGCAGGCTTCGAAATAATTTCTATCGTGAAAAACGCGCAAGGAGCTCAGACCCTCGCCTTCCCTCGCTCACTGCTCTCTCCCTACGACTCCGGTTTATCCCCTCGGCTAAAAACTACGCTACGCTACCTACCTACCTACCTACAAGGCAGCTACTACCCAGCTGGCTACTGCCCTGCATGCTGCGCGGATGCATGCTGCCTCTTCGCGAAGCCCCTTGCGCCGTATAGTAGTAGCGCGTTCGATGCTGCCGCTACTGCCGCTGCTTTTCTGTGGGAAATGCACGTGTTCCCTATTCACACAGCAGCTAGCCACTCGTACCATACCTACCTACTTCTCCTTCCTCCTTTACTACGCTACGCTACAATGCGGTGCGGTACGATGCGATGCGATGCTGCTAGTACCCACCACCGATACCAATACCACTACTAATCTACACGAATATACTAATTTAGTTATACTGTGAACAACGTAACGTAACTTTTCTGCAGGCATTACGACGACTGCGCGTAACAAAGATTTCCGCGGCGCGTATAGAACCCTCGAAGAATGAATATGTGATTCTTTAAGAATGTTCGCTTATCGTTATAACATGTATTTTCAAGGCTTTTAACTTCAAATCATAAATACGTACACTAATATGTTAGTCGTAGCTTTCAGAGGTTTGATAATAAGACCGTAGATCCGATTCTAATAAGTTGAACTTCACGTTTTTATGGTCGAACATTCGTTGCATACAGTTGCATAAGTAGCGAGCGTGACCATGATTACAGTTTACGACCGAAGCACGAGTATTTCTGGTCGTAGATTGAGAAGGATGAATATATTAGCTAGCTAGCTCAGCTTATGTGACGGAATTGTGCAGTAGATTCTTCATATTATTGAAGGTTTTCTTTTTGTGTTAATTTATTCTTTCTGTTAATCGTTCGGCGGGAGTTTACCTCTACAGACTAATTAACAATAAGGGTTTTCACGGAGTGTATATAGATATATCGATCGAATACTCGAAACAATTCAATACCACGATGGTGGAGAGAATATTCCCAGATTACGTCATCCCTATACGCGATCATCGGGCCTCACCCTTCGTCAAATTCAAAACTCGACTCAATTCTCATGGCTTTACTACCACCATCACCACTACCACTAACATACGACCAATACTAGTATCACGACTATTGCCGATACCAACCCAACCTTTTTCTCAACCCCCCTTATATTTCTCCCCCATTCCGTATCCCTACTCCTTTTTTCTCTCTCTCTCTTTCTCTCTCCCCCATTATTCTATCCCCTCTCGGATTTCTATTCTCGTATGTCAATATTTCGTCAACTAGTGCCTACTACGCGGGCTCGCAACAAAGACCCTCTACTACAGCTTGCGTTTAAAATCATTGTCGATGATGCGAACCGAACAAAGAGACGTACGCAGGACTAGGGGGGCAAGACGTGTGCGGTGTTGGTATACCGATGTGTATTATACATATATACGTATACATGTATTACCTATGTATTTGTGTGCATAAGGTACACAATGGTTGTAATACCGTTACGCCTTTCATTAAAAAGAAAACGAAAACGAATAATAAAAAAAAGGTATAAGGATCGAAAATAAAAATCATTTCTACGTTCACATCCATATATATATATATATATATATATACTGATCTGCGTATTGATTACGTGTTACGTTAGAAGGTATAGGATTTTGTCGACGAGTTTTTTTTTTTTTTTCTTTCTTTCTTTCTTATCCTCACGCTGTTGCATTACTCCTTTCACGGGATATATTTATCTTGAGCAGAGAAACTCGCGCGTAATACTAATATTATAACTCGTCCCTTATTCAAAGCTAGAGTAAGACTAAATATTACGAAGCTTCTACCGCTGGTATCAACGACGCGATCACTCTCCAGTCTGAGTAGACTTCAATGCTTTAAGAAATAGAGGTTTACTTTAATATATTTGTCTTTCAGTGTTTAGAAATCGTCGACTTCTACTTCCGGGGAACTGGGCCGGGCCGGGGAGGTAGAAAAGAATTATTTTTCCTTCGCGTATATAATATATATAGATACATAAACGTAACCTTCGGGAATTGTTTGCTGAGGAAGGTATGGATAGGTATATTGGTCGGTTGTGTATTTAGATATAGTAGATAGGTATACACACCGAAGAACTATATAGTCATCGATCGAGAATTGCCTATAATATATATATATATATATATATATATATATATATATTAAATATATATGGAAAACTATAACCGTGAGCTTCGCTTCACTTGACTTCGCTCTGCTTTGCTTTGCTTTATTTGAGCGTTACTTATACTTCAGATGCAATAAACCATACCATATACGCGCCCGTCTATGTAATATTTTTATAAAACCAATATATTAACAACACAGGCGTAAACAGATTATACAACAAAGCTGATCACGTGATATGTTTCATTATATAAGGGTCACAGTCCACTAATAGACTTCAATCTACAATCTCGTAATTATTATTTCCGGATTTAAACATCGCATGCGACTTCGGACGGTAGTACGTGGCACGAATTCCGCACAAAATTAGCCGCCCTCTACCTCCTCGTTCTATTTCTCTCTTTCTCTCTCTCTCCCTCTCTCTTACTCTCTCTCTCGCTTTCGTTTTTTTCCACCATGAGTATAAAATAGCTGATATTTCTTTACGCGAGAAGATATAACGAAAGTAATTGTTCTTCAAAATTTTCAGCGACAGATATAGGTATATAACATTCCAAAGTTCGTTTCTACCGCAGCTAATTATTCCGGATACATCTATACATTCATTATCTTCTCCCACTACTACTATTATGCTACACAGGCCGAAGTAAACGAGTATTAGAGGTACCTACGTACCCATGTACTTGCGAATTTCTTGCAACATGCCGGTCAAAATTATGAAACTCTCCAACGTTCAGTGAGTATATAGGTATACCTTTATAGGTTGCACTGCGCGAAATCATGACGCAAAAGATTGACGGGGGGATGGATGGATGGATGCCTTTGATTTCCATTTAAGGAATGATTATCACAAACACGCCTGCAGTTTAAAACCATCGTAAATGTCAACGTTTATATACATATATCTACCGACTATTACGAGTTTCTCTCCCCCTCTATATACATTTGACTCACGTTATTGTACATGTAAAAATTATCGCACAAATTTAAACAACTAAGGTTTGGCATTAGCGAATCTGTGTAAAAACTAACGAAAACCAAATAGCTACGAGAATAGTATTTTCAGATCATTTGTTACCGCGGTCGGTAAGACTAGTTATAACATCGTATTAATGACAGCTGTCATTCGACGTTGAGTTCAGTTTACGTCTTTCGAAAAGTATGCAAGCAACGTTGCCAAGTTCTCGTTGGTCAGACAGTGATACGATTATTAAACTTACGGTGGGTTTCTGTATATGCATATATACCTATACACCTACTTCGTATAACATCATATGCGCTTGTATATAGAGTTCGGATTACTGATAAGTAAGTAGGTAGGTAGGTGGGTTAGCAGGTAGGTATGTACGTATATGTATGTGCCATCTCGGGCAGCAGCGTATTGTGCAACAATTAATTATGAAAATTTAATTGCGTTTTACCTTGAGCAAAGTACGAGAATAATATACGAAGGTTGTACCATTGTCAGCGTTTTATGTATACATATCTATATATATGTATATATGTATATACATTCGCGTGTGTATATGCATGTACGTACAAACATACCTACTTACGTATTGCTATAATATAACGCGCGTGATTGTCCCAGCAAAACAGTTTCATAACTTCAGAAGCGATTCAGCTCGTACGCGTTTTATGTAATTCATATCATCCGTCTAATTTCTTTGCAATAATAAACAACAACACGAATCTAACTTAGTTTGAAACTTGAACATAGCCGCATAGTTTCTTTGAGAGTCGGTTAAAAAAATTGTTGAAATTTTAAGGGACGCGTTTCTTTCCGCTCTTTGTAGAATTCACGCCGATGAATAACGGCGGAAAGATTGACAAGGGTCGGAGAGGAGAGACCCCACCTTTCTTTCTCTCTCTCTCTCCCTCCCTCCCTCTCCTTCTTTCTTTCTTTCTCTTTCCTCAAATCTTTAGGCACCAGAGAAGCCGACCCTTAAAAACTCCTTCGAGGTCCGTGAGTGCAGCGCCCACCACGATTCTCCTAGTATTTCTGTTATGGGGAATGATATTTGAAAATGTATATAGAATTCTCGGTATAAGATCACCTCCTTCGCTTCTCCTCGTTCTCTTCGCCTGCCTGCCTGCCTGCCTTGCCTGCCTTCCTTCCTTCCCTGGGCTTCTCTTCGGTATATAGCTGCTGCGGTCTAGCGAGCAGCCAGTCCGTTACACAAGCTTATTTTAACAAACCTATTTCTGATATTGCGCCACCCAGCTTATATTAAGATTACAAACGTTTAAGAAACACACTCTCCGATCCGAGGCATGTGTATCCTATCCTACGCTGACTCCCTGACTAACCTAACCTAACCAAACCAAACCCATCCTATATACCTAGCTATAGTTACCTATAGCCAGCCAGAAGCTATAGCTGGCCTAGCCGTTACCTACCAAACTAACCAGCTAACAGCGACTAAATAAGTAACGAACTGCTGCGATAACTACTACTAATATTCCCTGTACTTGCTTATGTAGGATGGAAACAAATTTAAGAACGAGAATAAATTTGAAGAGTTATTTCGCGTGCATGGCACAAAATAAGTATAGCGCGAGAGAGCGACCCCGGCTGTATATTAGGTATACGCGTTGTGCTTGATAAAAGTGATCGTATAACAGTGGCTATCTATCTTTTTAGAGTGCCAAGTGAAAGCTTGACGCTTGCTAGACAGGCAATGGCATTCTAACGTCTGTACTGGAGAGTATAGAAGTTACACGAGTACAAAGAGTATGGAGAACTTTTTTTTCTTTTTCTTTTTCTTTCCTTTTTCTTTTCTTCCTTGGCTTGTGTAGGTGCGTTAACACGGTATTAACAGAACTAGAAACTGTCGTCCTGTATTGGTATACACGTATCGATATCTCCTTACCGGTAAAAGACCGAGTCGAGTGTTGTTGTCTTGTCGGTTGCGTGCCACACGAGATAGAGATAGCGACAGAAATATAGAGAGTGCAATGGACAATTCTAATCTATCCCGTGTGTATTATAGATTTGAGTTAAAATTAAAGTCAGCCTGATTTTCCACGCCATTGAAAGGGGCGCTAGTGACGAAATTATTTAGCTCTGAAATAGATCGCGCGAACGAATATTCGCGTTCTTGAAACCATTTATTTCGTACCTCATTCCCTCCCTCAACCCTCTCTCTCTTTATCTATACTATATCTATTTTCTCATTCGTCATTATAAACAACTGAAAACGCGTCGTCGACGACGACGACGACGACGTCGACGTACACCGCGCGGTTGGTTACTACCAGCTGACGTATACAAATTCCATTCAAATCTAAGGATCGATAAAATACTATACCTAAGGTCTATCGAATGAAAATACATGTTAATCCGCGTCTAATAATCCGTAGGAAGATTCTAACAATCGACTATTAATCGATTCCAGTTCGACGCGATGATTTAGCTCCTATTTAGGTTACGGAAGTTTGAAAGAAACTTGCTTCGCATCTACTGACTTATTCCTGACGTTTATCAACGCTTTGACGTATTCTCTAGCTTCCAGGGAGTTGAACGCAGGATGAAACGATCAGTCTCGTTATTCAAGACTGTTTGCGGTTTGGAATGTTTACCTTTTTCCGTATTGACATTAAACGGTGCTAAGGTATCCGGGTGGTATGTAGTTTATCGTCGTTGATCGATTTTTAAGAAAATAATTGCTTGTTAAAAGACTTACCTAATGGCCGATAAAGTAGCACATTATCCTCGGCGAATAGTGCGCCACGAGTTTCGTTATAATCCAAATTGGTTTGAACAAACACTTATCACATAGCACAGAACTCTCATAACTGTGTCAATTGTAATCATCCATCACGATAGTAAAAACGATCAATTTTCCACTTGCCTCCGTTACCGTTACGTTTACGCATCACCTTTTTTCATTATCTTTTATTTTTCTTTCCTTTTATTTCTTTATTTTTTTCTTATTATCAACCTCAAATGCTAGTCGTTTAAATAAATATTATTAATATCGAGGAGGAGGTATGAGAGTCGATCGGTTTTTAGATTCGATATCAAGGAATGAATTTATACATGTATAATATGTATATGTATATATTACACTATATGTCAAAACTGTAACTGTACGATTAATCCCTAGCACACTGCACTAGCGAACACCCCGCGTTTTTTCTTTCTTTCTTGTATTTCAAATTCTTCAAAAAGTTTCCTCCTCCGGCGTGTTTTATGATTGATTCATTTATTTATTTATTTATTAACTGATATTTGGCTGTGCACAATTATTCATCAACAAGGACGAATATAGGACGACAACTACGACGACGACGGCGTATATGATGATGATCACGATATTAAGCCGCAGTCCACTATAGATCGCAGAAATGTCAACACCGTCTCCCAAACAGCTTTATTTATTTATATCTCTTGCAACGCGGCGGCAAAATCGTCACCCAGTTTGTCATGGTTTGAGCCGAGAATTACACTAACCGAAGATGAAGAAGAAGAAGAATAAGGATAAGAGAAGGACGATGATAACGATGACGATGAATAGTAATAAGTCGAATAATAATAATAATACGACGACGTCGACGGTGAAAACTTAGAAGAAGAATAATACGACGACAACGACCACGACATTTGCCTCTTGTGTTTACGAATAGGTACTGCTGCTCGTACCGTCGTCCGGTCCGGGTAGCATTGGCCGAACGCTAAACGGTTGAAAGTAATACTGTCTAGTGAGAGGTTGTTGAAGCCAACGACGCTGTGTGCGCCCGGTGCCTACTACGTTGTGCGTTCTGATGGTGGTGGTGGTGGTGGTGGTAGTCGTCGTCGTCGTCGTCGTCGTCGCCGTCGTCGTTGTCGTTGTCGTGGTCGTTGTGACGACGATACCGGTACGTGTGTAGTAAGTAGTAGTAGTAGTGTAAAGCAGTAGTGTGGTGGTGGTAGAGTTACCTCCGTTCCCTGACTATCTATACCTATAAACACCGAGTCAGAGTGTAGTGTGTAAGCTCCGAATTGGTATACGTGCGATTGTGCGGTGGTGGGAGTTGCGACAGGAGCGTCAGCCCACGGTACTTCGGTGTTCTCGCACGCATCCACTCACGCACAACCCTAACTCGCGCACACCATCATACGCAGCGAGAGAGAGAGAGAGAGAAAGAGAGAGGGAGAGAGAGAGAGAGAGAGAGAGAGGAGCGAAAGAGAGGGAGGGAGGGAGTGGAACGCGACGACGCAAGCTGCCAGCTAGCAGCGCAGGACGAGGACTGAGGAGAATCTAAGGGGGGAAGAGAGAAGGAGAAGTTGTGGGGTTTTGGAGGGGTCGTGGGTTTGGGGGTGGGGAGGTTTGACCCGAGTTCTAGTTCCCCTCCATTCAATCTACGGCCACAATATCGGTTATAGCGATCCACTGTTGCCAGATTGTCTGTGTGTGTGCGCCCTGGCGCGCGCGCGCGCGCGACTCAAAACCGGGCGACTATACGCTCGACGAACTACTCTCTCAGTTTACTACCTATACATCTACGGATTTATCTATGTATGCGTCTGTGTGCAAGCCCGGAGTCTCTCTGTCGTGGGTGGAGCCTCGTTCGTGATTGAGGAAAGGGTCTCTCGACAACAACAACCTCGAGACGAACCCTGTCGTCGTCGACTCGTGTGCGCGCCCTACGTCCTGCACACCGTTCTCCCTCCGTCCCTCTTCTCTTCTCTTCTCTTTTCCTCTCTTTTCCTCTCTTCTCGTCTCTACTCTACTCTATACTCCTCTCTTCGACTCTCCTCTCTGTCCCGCCCCTCCTTCGCCCTCTCATCTTTTCCCATCCTCCCCCGACGAGACGCTTCTTTGCCGCGAGGCTAGACAGGGACGCGGAGGCGACTCTCCTCCTTTTTACCCACTCCCTATATTCTATCTCCTTCTCTTATGTATATTTCTCTCGTTTATTATACACCTCTTGCTCTCTTTGGTTTACCGAGACGCGCGCATCTATACGACCTCGCGTCTCTTTCTCGCGCCCGTTGCAACGACGGTTTAAGAGCGCTACCGCCTCTGACTACACTACAGCACCAGTACAGTACAGTACAGTATACAGTGGGTCTCCCTGATTGTGAGACTCGACCACTAATACTAGTCAACTATAATATTACTACTATACTACCACACGATATACTGTATGGTGGTGGCGGAGGCTCGCGACGCGACGAATCACCGAGCATTGGAGCCACGGTTGCCACGTCCTTTTATTTATTTTTCGCGTCATCCGAGCTCCGCTCGCTTATTATTCGGAATGCCTTCTTTTCCGACTTCTTCTTCTTCTTCTTCTTCTTCAACTTCTTTTTTTTTTGTTACTTTTCTTTCTTTTTTGTTTTTCTATTCTATTCTTTTCTTTTCTTTTCTTTTCACGGTGCAGAGCTCCTCCACTCGTTTCCTTCTCTTCGGCTTGCGCCGCATCTTTTCTCTCATTCTCTATATACCGTCCTCCTCCTCCCCCTCCCCCTCCTCCTCCTCCTCCCCTACTGCACCACACACATACACGTATAGATATACATATACGTGTGTGTTATTCTTCTTCTTATTTTGATACTTATTCTTATTCTTATTCTTATTCTTGTTCTTCTTCGGCTTGCGGCAGCATCAGCAGCAGCGTTCTTGACCCGCGACGATACGCGGCCTTCTTTAATTCTTGAGCGCGAACTACCGATTCGTTAAGTCCCGCGGACCCCTCTCGACCTCATCAGTGCTCTCCCTTCGGCTCTCTTATAGCTTTCTATCAACTACGGCCACGATCTGCCCACTTTTACTCAATACGGATTAACAACGTGTATAGTACGGAACATTCCCTGACTAGGCGACGACCCCCTTCCCTAAACTCCTATCCTTCGAGGTTACTATACCGGGTGTCTTTGCTATCCTGGTTAGAAATTCTCTACATATGTATATAAACACATGACACAGATGTTCAAATATTGCATAGCTATGTGTGAATTGCTGCGCAATTGAGAAAAGGGAGAGAGAGGAAAAAAAAGGAATATCGTTAAAAATATTTTGTAACGATTATATTAATTTAATTACTGCGATTACGAGTATGTTCTCTCAGTGTTGTTCGACCTTTTGAACACTTATTTTTTCTTTTTTTTTTTTCACCTTATCTCGAGTCGCCTCGTGACTCTCTCCATTGTTGCCGAATATTCATTGATTACTATTTATACTAACCTATATACGTTGATATATCAGCAACGTTGCGCGCATCGGTATAAGGATAAGGAGAGATAAGAAGCCCGCGCGACCTGCTCCGCATATATAAGTATAATCACACAATGTGGTTATACTCGCATATACCTATATCCACAATGCGTTTATATGTGATTAAAAAGATATTGTGTATATGCAGGTATATAAATTATAAACAAATGTATGTATAGCTTAGCTTAGTCCATATAGAACGTTGTTTCCTCGCGGAAATAAAATCTCATACGTATAGATATAATATACGTATTATAATCGCGGTATGAGTACCGCGTGCAAAGACTTCTTTTCCTGGCTAACGGTTATCAGGAAACCACATTTGGCTTCATTTATAGTTACGCGTGTATACATACACGATGTGAATTCACTTGATAAGTCGCATTATAACAGCGCGATGATCTCGCTACATAATCCTTATTTATTTTTCGTAACAAATTTATTCTTCATAACAAGTATAAGTAGGATCTAGATTCGATTTTTAATATATCATATGATCGAAAACGATACGCGACTCATCGGAATCTATATCGATCGATCTATATAGGTGTACGAGGTAATTTTTCTTAAGAATTCAGAAACCGCTGCGGAGGTCATGCGCAATAAGGAGAATACTATTTTCACTCCCCTATATCGAGAAGGAATCCGAATTACTCCGTAAAGATGAGGCTTATATACCATACCTACCATGCGCAGTAAGTAGTAAGTATCAGTCTGCAACGCCACTGCGTCTTCCACCGCCGACACCCTCCACCTTTGGTCGTAATAATAATCAGAACTTTCCACCTCCCTAACCCAGCGCAGCTCCTTTATCCTTGGAATAAATGTTCTATACCGATTTTGAACCCTTGGGATTTTCCGGTTTGTCAATTTTCTAAATACCAGCGCAGGCAATATCGCTCGGTCTCCTTCCCTCCGTCCCGGTATTTCCGAAACTTCTAGGTATGCTAGGTATAGTACATGGCTTGAAAATCGGCACCAATTTACTATTTACAAAATGTTGGAAATTTCTTGAGAACCGGATGAAGCTATTTACTCGGGCGTTGCGCGCGTGCGTCCTGGGTCCTTTTCTTCGAACAAAACGAACGAATGAACGAACGGACGAACGTACGGACAACAGGTAGAAAAAAGGAAAAAATTTCGGCGTACCGTTATACCCGCTCGCCTCTGTCAACGGCCAGATGTGTAGTTGGTTACAATATAATATATTACAACATCGTAGTAGTTAGTTTTTCTATCGATTATTGAGATCAAAATTATCCACACCATTTATTTAAGGAAGGTGTGTAATGCGATATAAATCGTAGAATTCGTGTTATATATGAAATTTTGTAGATAGTTAAATGAATCGAAAGGAAAAAGGAGAAGAAAAAGAAAAAAAAATGATCTAATCGTATAATATAATGTAATGCATGTATTGAAAATTGTTATAACCAACCTACTTCTTCGGCTCGACTGCGGAACTCGAAGTGCAGCGCCTACCTACGTTGATATACAAAAGGCCTGTTGTTTGATATAGTCGTTTATTATAGCTCGTTCGCTCTGTCAACTACTGACGCACCGTGATCCTAGCGTGTATAGTATGTCACGTGTATCACACATGGAATGACGTATAATATGCCAGAGTTTACTCATTATACCTAGACGTGTAGGTATATGGGGTACGTATAGCTATATAGCCAACTGCTCGCGTATACGTAACTGCATCGCAGCTTTCGAATGTATCAGCAGCAATAATGACCATTCTAGATCACACAGATACTTATATGTACTTATAAATACGTGTACATATACGTATGATAAACACAGCTGCAGGCTCCTTCGGAATAAATGTGTGTAGTATCGCGCATAACACAACGTTCTACATATATGTATGTATGTATGGATGTAAGTACTCTCTGTACTGATAAACGGCGACTGGCTGACATGAAAACGAATATAACGCTTCCTCGAGAAAATCTATAGTGCTAGGCGGTATGAACTCTATCGGAAGATAATATATGACAGGAGATTTTGAAATTGTTAGAAAAAAGAACGAGAAAAAAAAAACAAAATTTCATTCATTTATGCCCACAGTTTTGATTAGCTTCTTCAAACTTCACGGAAGCATACATAGGTGGAAGAGGAAGAATAAATACCGTATAAGTGTCTAATTTCATTATACTAATAGCCAAAAAGATCGTGATATGCCCAGCTTAGGTTGATAATTATTGTCACATTGATTTTGAACGTTTTTGTATTAGGGTTATGACTCTGCTCGTATAGAATGAGGAAATAGATTAGAATATGAGAACACAGTTCATTACCGCGGTATATCGATACATGCTCGCCAGTTCGTGGAATTAGTTATCTAAATGAGTGTAATCAGTGCTCCTTTTATTTCCTTGAAAACGTTATTAATAATTCTTTTATCCTGGCGTAAAAATGATGCTTGACTGAAAATTTTGTTTTAACGCAGTTTATTTCTCGGCCGTAGCCTAGGTGGCCAATTTTTCGAGCAGGTCAAAACGGCCCCGCGGAAAATGTGGTTCTACCTGTAAATTAGAGGTAATTCTTACGTCGCTGGGAAGTCGAATAGATAGAGATCGGAATCTTTGTGTTTCGAGATACCGTTTTAAGTCATAAACCGATAGCGAGTTTCAAGGTCGCGGAGTTTGATCGTCATCGTCAATAAGTAGCTATCTCGAACTCACCATCACTTAAGTAAATAAACACGAATGATTGTTAAACCCGAAAGGTTTTTCAGTTGTAATTGAAGAAATTTAAATGAAAAGGGAAAGAAAGACTGAAATTCGTCTTTCGATTGATCGGAGACTTGGACAATCGGTCGAAACGATGTTCCAGAGGTATGCGAACACGAAACAGCTACCGTATAATAGCACCAGCTCGATCAGTTACGTCAGCATACTTTATAGTTTTGCGGCGATTTAGAATTCTGCAGCAATAGGAACTCGTTCGCTTTTGACATTTCAGTCCTGCCTTGATTCAGTTTCGTTCAAGGATCTTTCAATTAATTTTCAACCTCCACTGCTGACTGTCGCTTATATACAAATACAACGCTGTCCCACTATAGCGAGCATACAATATCACCGATTAGTACCTAAACGGATCGAAAATTTATGACTGCAAAAAAAGAAAAGAAAAAGACATATGTATAGAAATAAAAACGAGAAAAAAAATCGGCGACTATCTCAAAGTACGAAAAACTAATCGAGACAAGAAAAAGATTAGTTCTGAAATCTTTTCTTCCAAAAAAGTGAATCTTATTCATTTTATTCTTATCGCTATTAGTGCTTTTTTTACACGTTATCCTGCATTACACGTATCATAGGAATTTCTAGCAAGTGTTATCGCGTAGTGCATTTCTCGGTGCACAGATCCGCGAACGAGTAGTAAAAGGGTAGGGAGAAGTGAAGTCAGTACCACGTGGATACGTGATCGGGATTTGCGGTGCAGGTATTACTTGAGCTGCTGTATAAGGTATAAATGTATAATATAAAGTGATTTCGGTCTGCCCAGCCGCGTCGTAAAGATAAGCACGCGGAAGGCAAACCGGGACAATCCAAGGTGACAACTTGTGCGAATTATAATTTTCAAATGGAAATAATTTAGCAGGCATCTCCGTCGCCTTAATCGAATGAAAAAAAGGAAAAGGAAAAAAATTAACGATCATTTGATAAATATACATAAATTGACAAACAAATAGAACAATTTTCCTTTCGTATCGCAACGTCTTACGATTAGAAACTCGTCCGTTTCTCGACGTCGCGTTGCGTCGCGCCGCGTCGGTGCATCGTGACGTAATAATCGCAAGGCTACCGCCGCGGGTATGTTGCGCGGGGCGACGACTATATGCTGCGGCAATGTCTTATACGGGAGGAAGTTATTCTTGACCTGTTATTTGAATAATGTGTCTCGCGGATTACTCTGGTGCATACCGCAGATTTTAATGAAAATATTATTATCTTTACCCTCGAGATACAAGTACGTACTATACATATACAGATTTCATAAAACGTATGGAATAATCGGTAAATCTGATTCCGAACGATATTTCCTCTGTACCTATACATGCACCCTGTTTCAATTAAATTCAAAAAAATTCTAGCACGGATGATGTTGAATTTTTCAAAGAATTATTGACAACTAAAAATTGTCACGTATTTAACTCATCGTCAATTTACGCGACTGTTAAAAACTTCAATCCGGAAGTAGACGTGTTTGGTTACAGACGCGGTACGGCAGTAGGGAGTATGCCTACCTGTATAACGTTCTCTGCAGTGCAGCGGCTGTTTGAGCGAGTCATTCGATAGCAATAAAATTGAAAAAACAAACAAATAAATAAAAACGGAATAGAAATAAAGAGAAGTCGGAAGTAAACCGGAAACGATAAGGGTTCGTGGTTGGTTATATATCTAGCCACAAAAAATACATTGTTCTATTTGAATCGAGCCTCATTATTATCTTATCGACGGTTCTAGATACACGAAGAATACAGCCAACATATTTGCCAATCTGCGGTTTTCGCACGGCGTATCTATCAATATAACAGACCCATTCAGATTTGCGAAATAACGATCGTAAAACTTTGTGAAATATAATTACAAAAAAAAGCAGATTTTCTATTCTCTTCATGATTCTTAGCTTTCATCAGTAACAATAACTTTGAGGTAGGCATAAACGCGTCCCTTCAGTTACAACAATTTAGTTATACTTGATAATTGCGGTGGGAGTGGGGCAAGTGCGACGAGTGACAGGTATCAGCTAGAGCACGTGCGATCGAGTCTTAGAATAATGGCGGATTGCGAAGACGCAACGATTTTCTTTCGCACGAGAGCATATACATACAGATACACATTTTATACATTCATACATTCATACGTATGGAACGATCCCATCCATCGCGATATACATACAACACGTGCTCGGTCGGTAAAGCAGTAGGTAATCCACGGCCGTATAAAATTGGCCCGTTGAACTCACTCGCGATGTATTTCGCTCGCTACCGAGCAAAATTTTCATTCTTTGAATACAGCGAGAAACACGCGTACCACGTATATGTATGTACATACCTAGTACGCGTATTATAGATACAGCTACTTCGAGCGGTATACGTTATAGTTTCGTCGGGTATGACTGAATATATAAAGTATAAAGTATAAAGTATAAAGTATAAAGTATAAAGTAAAGTAAAGAGTGGGAAAAAATCGAACTGCAGAAACCCTGCAAGAGTAAAGCAAGAGAAGGGAAGGGACGGAAGGAAGGAAGGGTGTATTAGTATCGGAGAGCAAAGTGGCAAGTTGTTCGAGCGTACGGGGTGCAGAGTGTACGAGACCCTGAGACCCGAGCTCGCGCCATCTCTCCCTATATAATATATCTACATTCACACAACGTATATATATGTGTGTGTAGTCATATAGGGATGCAACACATGTCAATGATAGATATTCGTGTGTGTACCTAGGATACGAAGCGACTCCTTTGGTGGTGGGGTTTCGGTTTCGGTTCGGGTTCAGGTTCGGGATTGGGGTTAGGATTGTGGGGTGGTTAAGGGCGGCCAAGGGGCGGGATAGGTCGGTCGAGTGAGCGAACGGTTGCGGACAGGGGCGCGCGCAGGGTTGCCAATAGTTCGCCAATTCCACTCCTCTTATGCGGTGCTCTTTTCATTTCCCTGTCTCTTCGCAGCGAAAGGTATAGAGATAGAGGTATAGAGATGGTGTTGGTGCAGGGCGGTGGTGGATGTTGGATGAGTAGGTACGAATTTGTTTTACATTTTTTTTTTCTTTTGCTTCTGTTTTTTATCACCATTTCGAAATAATGTACATCGCAACTTCGATCCTATAGAATATGGCACGAGCTGCTCCAAAAATACAAACTTTTTTCCTTATCCACGATTTTCTAGCGCAATTTGAAAACTCATTATCAGGTCCTACTTACTTGGTAGAAAGAAAGAATAAAAAAGTAAAAATATGTAAATAAAATAACGTTACTATATTTGCATTTGAAATCAGTTTCTCCTTATTATTTTGTAATTGAAGAAGATAATTTGAAATGGAATGAATTTTACGATTTGATTAGATTAAAAATTTGTCTTTTTGTCAATTAACTAATTAATTGATCAATGAAAATGAATATTGATATTGGTATACAATATGTTTATTCGAAGGCGCATCGAATTCTTTATAGAGGCGCGTCCTTCGACCCGGGGAAACCGTATTTCGTTCTCTCTTCATATCTGGCCTCTCTCTTTTCTCTTTTTCTGTCTTTCTCCGACCAGTGACAGTCCTGAAACGTGTTTGACGAAAAGTAGGTACCTATACGGTACTCTCGTACAAACGCTTGTACCTCATACCTATGTGGTCGTTCTGTTTGACATTCCACGTTTACTACCTCTCTGTACACCGTGCTGCAGCCTCTTCACGATTATTTCTCAACTGAATGAACCAGAGCTGCTGTGTATATACACACATATATAAATATAATACAGATATAGAAAATAGTTGGGTTTTGGTGAACAAATGAAGAGATAAATTGGTAAATAAAAAATCGAGAATATCTTGTATTTGGAAATAATGTCTTCTCTTTTTTTTTCCTTTTGTTTTTTTTTCTTTATATTTCAAAATATCACAGATTTTCGCTTGTACTCGATTCTATATATGTATATAAATATTCCGAAATCGGTGATTTCAATAGAATATGAAACTTGTGTAATGAATGTGAATACATGGTTAGACTGCGAGCCTTGCGCAGGCCACGCGGGTAACGTGATCGTAAAATTTGACGGCTTGTCTATTAGACATCGTTACGTTACGTTAGTCGAAAGGAAGAAAATGGTAGATGTATAGATAGAGAGGTATACTGTGTAAGTAGGTATAAGGCTGCGACGACGATGCGGTGGTGGGAACGATCATATCCTGGCCTAGCTAAACTTATTTTGAAAGCTATACATAATATATATATATAACCGTGCTAACTCGTCACGCAAAGTATATTTATTGGGCCTTGGGAACTGAGACATTCTATATACCATATACTATGTATACTATGAGCTATAAGCTATACTAATGTACTCATAGTTCATACCGTAGTTCTCAATCCACATTCTCAATCGAGGGAATCCCCGATCAAACTAAGAACTCACCAGCAGTCTCCGGTTCAACCTGAACTCACCGTCTACCCATACCTTACGTGTACGTGTGTTGCGTATGTATACATATATACGATATACACACCATGTCTCTATGCTGCAATATATATATATATATTTACTTTACTCTCGCATATATATACCTGCCTATATCCTCATTTCGCCATGTCAAGGCTGCCCCTTCGTCTCATGGTAAATCTTTTCATATATCTCTGTTATGCCGCTCTATTCGAACAGCATATACGCCTATTTCGCTCATTATTTCGTAATATAGGATGTATTATAAAATTTGACTGTTTATCGAAATCGTCCGTATACATTCTAAGAAGAAAGAACGAAAGATCAAAATATCTGATATGGAAATTCTGACGAATTGAATAATTGATGATAAATATTAATGAAACAAGAAACCCCATCGCGAGAATTTGCTCCAAATATTTTTTCACCCGCTCTTTTTCTCCGATCGTAAATCGGCGAAGATCAACTCGGTCCGGAGTTATCCCTGGAGAGAAACGGGGAGTCGGAGAGCGAGAGAAAGGAAAAAATAAAGAGAGAAAGAGAGAGAGCGAGAGGGGATATAGGAGGAAGAGGATGATGTCGAAAAGGCGGGGGAGGAGGTGGTGGTAGAGGTGAAGAAGGAGTAAGAGGAAGAGGAGAGGATGAGGACGCCGTGCGCTCGCCAGACCAGACTTGGTAGATTATTCTTGGCCTGAGATAGTATTGGTGGAGATCGACCCGCCGTATAGAAATACTCATTCTAATCATAGGAAATTCCTTTAACAGAGAGCTGCGAGGAGCGAAGAAAAGGAGGAGGCAGTGATGTTGCTGCTGCTGCTGCTGCTGCTGATGCTGATGCTGCTGTGTTGATGCTGCGTGCACATCCCTCCCAAAATTTTCACCACGCGAGTCAAAAGTCTCGTAGTACCGAACGCTTCGTCGACAGGGCGAAGCGCTATAAATATCAACCCCATTTTCTTCTCTTTATCTTTATAACGCTACGCATTTCTCCTTCTTTCTCTCTCTCTCTCTCTCTTTTTTTTTGTTCGCCCCCCTTTCACCACCCCCGTTTCTCGTTCGTCTTTATATCCTATACAATGTACGTAGATACGTCACCTAGCTAGTATACCGTACACACGTATATACATACTGTATAGGTATATATATCAACATAGATATTTAAAATAGCTTCATACTGCGAAATAACTGAAATAACCGTAAAGGCCGATGATCCCGTGTCAGCCACTTCCTGGAAGTACATTTCACCGATTTCACATCGACAATCCCCCGCGCGCGCTCGCGCGCCGCCACACTGCAGCCTCTTATTATTATACCTACCTGCGAAAGTGTCGCGATCTGTTCTCATGCCACGTGTATTATAGAGGTGCCTAATACGATCGACAAATGAATAGCAAGAAAAAAAAATAAAATATTTTGCAAATTTTCAGGGTTTGACTTTCAGCAATTTTCACCCTAAAATGTAGTTTCGCAGATTATTTCATTAGCTCGGGATTACATCTGACAATGAGATTTTTTTTTAGATGATTATTCACTCCGATCGTAAGACCGTATGTTAATATTTCCGCGGTAGTATTGCAATAAATAGTATTCTGTGATAATTTCACGGTTCGTTATCGCGGCTCCACTGCAGCAGGTTCCGAGTTTACTGCATCCAAGTAGCTCGAACTGCTGCAGTAGAGGATCAAGATCGGAACGAGCGCGGGAGGAGTCACACAGGGTCGCGTTGCAAGCCGGCCACCGTCATCCTCGAACAAAGTCGTGCATTGTGGCTGGGTCTGGGAATGGATAAGTGATAATAACAACAGTATGAATATTTGGAATACTTTATAAAGTTGGCTGCGGCCACGGTGGTGGCGGAGACGCAAGGGGAATGAAAATGGAAGGGAAGGAGATAGAAGGGGAGAAAAAGAGAATGAAAGAAAGAAAGGAAGAAAGAAAGAAAGAAAGAAAGAGGGACAGAAACAGAAACAGATATAAAGAGATAGAAAGAGAGAGAGAGAATGACTCGAACCTGGTGCACATAGCACACAGCTCTCCGGCATCGAGAGCGAGCGAGCGAATGAACTTAAGCGAAGCGAGTAAGCGAGGACGAAGGCAAAGAAGGCGGCTAGGGTGGTGGGAGCCTCAGTTCAGTTCAGCTCAGCTCAGCTCAGCTCAGCTCAGCTCAGCTCCGCAGCAGCAAGCGGCAAGCGGCAAGCAGCAGCAACAGCAGCTCCTAAGTGAAGCCAAGTTAAGAAGTTGGAGAGAGGGGGTCGAGGGAACGGTCCGGTAGCGCGGGAGGGACGCGGTGGCATTGACCCCGTATAGTAAGTAAAGTAATGTGAACTGAACTAACGCCGAACGTAAAGGTCCTGCATCGGATATTGTTCCGTCGTCGTTCGCAGGTAGAAGAGCAACCGGCTATAAGCTAGCGAGCGAGCGAACGAACGAACGAACGAACGGACGAAGGAGAGCGAATGGAAGGATCGAGTCGGGTAGATGGACAGACGTACAGACAGAGATGCGGTGAGGAAAATAAAGAAACAAGATAGAGGGACGGAGTGGGGCGGGGGTGGGGGGGTGGGGGGAAAAGAAGGTCACGTACCATGCGAAAATGCATACAGGTATTACGTACTTGCATGCATATATATTCATATATTATATATATATGTGTGTGTAGGTATAAGCAAATGAATTCGTTAATAAATATTCTATGATTATTACTTTTTTTTTTGTCATGAATAAAAAATGCGTACTACTTATCATCTCAAGCGAATGGCCTTTTATAGGTAGACTCAATTCATCTTCAAATTAATCAATGATTCAAAAAAATCCTTTCGCGTCCTTATATAGCGCTGGAATAGTCACTGTGTGTTATAACTTCCGTTCGGTTATGGAGGAAGTTGTGTTCCCGTATTAATTATAATCAATGGCGTTCGTCCAAGAATACAAAAATCAAGCCGTTTAGCAAAACTTTCTGCGATATAAAAACATCGTTTCAGATCGCATACAATAGATCGACGAACAGAAGTCGAATACAATGACACGAGAAGAAAAATTATAAAAATAAAATTTTAATCCCAATTTATTATAAATTTATATAATTTTAATCAAAATTTTTGCGAACTTCCTTAACCGCCCACGCGACGTCCGGCGTCTCTTCGTCGACCGCGATGCTATACGAACCCCTTCTGTCCTCCGTGACTCGGTATATCCGTGGCAATCCGGACCGGGACTGGGGCCGGGGCCGGGGGCTCATTCGTCCGTCGTTCAAGGCGTGCTGTTTTTTGCGGTTGTATGTACTCGCGCCACGCGCGCCTATATGCCTTCGGCGGTGGCGGCAATGCAATGGGCCGTGATGTGGTGTGCCGAACTATAGCCATGTGTATACTTACTTCGGTTGACTCGACTTGCCTTATGCCTTGCCTTGCCTTGCCTTACCTTACCTTACCTTACCTCACCTGCCAGGTTGGGTTAGTACAGGTATAGGTAGTTCCAAAGTCCGGACTATAGGCGAGAGAGTTCCTGAGATTCCTTTGTTTGTGGGAGGGAATTCAACTTTGAGCTAATCGACCGCGTGCTACGGCGAAACGACGCTGTATATGTGCGAGTCGACTCGAGGCGATCCTGGAACCTGCACTACCATTCTCTTGCGCGAGATCGGGATAAACCGAGTCAACGATCTCGTTTGCCGGTTCATTTTCACGCTCAATCAAATATATTTCATTGTTTTTAGTCAAGGTACGAGTATAACAGCCTTGATAGCTTCTGGAAATTATTTCGTATAGATCCAGGCTAAAGAATATGTATATGTACAGTACAGAATTTCACACCGGTTTATAAGATATATCCAAAAATTTCAGCGATTCGAAATTTAATGCTTGTCGCTTCTCACTAGATACTATTTTATTGGTCGTTAAAATTCTCCAACTTGATACACGATTCATATCTAGATTTTCAATAATCGATACTTTATTGATGTATCTTATGTATTTTATTACCTTTAGTCGGTCGGTATCTATTGTTAATTGATAGCTATCGATGTTTGTTTCACATATTAACTAAAAAAAAAAAAAAAAACAGGCGGATATATCATCGTTATACAATCGATTATGTGTGGATCTCGATTCGCTCTTCTTTTAATTTCATCCAAGAAAGTTTCCTTCGATAAAAATTCGACTATCTCCATGATTAGACGTTTTTGTTCCTGCTTATAAAAAATCAGAAAAGAGAAACTGAAATTTTTGATTTATCAAAGAAAAAAAAAAGAAAAAAATAGTCATTCAATTTCACTATGCTATAGCGTCTCGATCTTCCAAACGTAGGCTGTATGTGTATTTTGTTTTGCACCGTTGCCCCGTACCGGAAATATTACCCTGACGTTCTATACCTAACGTTCAACCGCTGGTGGGAACCTCGTTCTGCAGAACCCTGTACAGACGCATATCTATAGAACGGTTAACTTGTACCTGTTAGGTAGTCGCTACTTTGCGATCTCCAACCGTGACTCGTACATTTGTCACTGACTCTCTATATCCCCCGTCAATCCAAGGAGGGGCCTATTTTTTTAAAGCCTTTCAGAAGAAATAATGATAAAAAAATAAATAAAGAAATCACTCTTTACAATAATCGATAATAATAAAAAAAAAAAAAAAAAAAACAAGAAAACAGGATGTACATTTTCAGAAACCTACGAATTTTACATTTTTTCTTAATTTTTTTATTTTTATTTATACCTTCGGTGAACTGATTTCGTCGCTTTTAACTTCGCAAGGATAAATTCCCTCGTTGCACGACGATTGATGGTTATTTTCGCGGCTAACTTGGGTAAAACACGGCCCTGGCCTCGGTCAGTCTAGTGGATATACAGACTCTCGAGTCTCTAAGGGACAGGGAATTATTTATTCGAAGTGCAGAACTTGGCTTGAATTTATAACCGGGTTAGAACGTTGATGGAAAATCTTGTCCGCGTTAGAATAACGTTGGGGAATTTGAAAAAAAAAACAAAAAAAACTCCAAGACAAATTACGTACTTATGTATATGCAGACGTAAAAACTGAACTATAAAAAGATTGCGCTGTATATAACGATGATAAGAATATAGCCTGTTGTTCGGTGAAATTGATTAAGCGATCGAATCCATTCTCTTCTCAATATTTATCTCACATACCTAGATCAAGGATAGGTAGGTGGGTAATAGTTAATCGTAAGTAGCCAGCGCGAACTCTCTTCTTCCGAAAATCTAAACGCTGTAGACACTCGCCTAGAGAGACAGTCTCTAAAGTCTAAAAACTTTCCCCGTTTAAACTTACTTTCTATCTCCAATAAGACCGCTGTTCCTTTAGCGGAATGAATCTGTCTCTTCTCAGGTGGTTCCGAGTCACTTGTTGTTAGCTCGATACCTGTTCTCGCCTCCGCTATATTATCCTGTTTATTCTTTCGTAGATTAATTATACCATTTTTTTTCCCTCATCTTTCGAATTTCTTTGAATCGATTTGTTTCGTGATCCGATCACCGGACAGATAACCATACGCGGTATGAAATGAATCGATAATTTATACTTGAAAAGTATCCCTCTCCCCGATAGTTCGATGTTTGAAAAACAAACGTAGGAATAAATGAGTGGAAAGAGATGAAGGAGAAGAAGAAGTGGAGAGATAAAAGAAAAAAGAAACCTATGAATAAGTAGATTCTTGTGTATTTCTGAGTGTATCCGTGTGAAAAAAATTTTTGATAAAATACTGCAGTGACGATATTGAAATTCAAATGAATGATCGAGACTCGAGAGACGGTATATTTCCGCGTAGAATTATTTCATGTATCGTTGTCACGTCAGCTGTTCTTTCATCGCTTAGTAGCAATAAATTTAGAACGCGTTTGTACCATGCGAACGTATATCTATACCTGTACGGCTTACGCGGAAGATTGTTCATTCCAATTAATTACCGTATATACATGTTCGTTGCTTCTTATTTTTCCACGGCTATTTCGAAGGGAGAGAATCTTAGAGATACGCGTTTCATAGATTATTTATTTACTGTTTTGTCAGCAAACATATAGTACCGGTTCGGATGACAAATAGATATCTATTATACCGCAGTGTGTATAAATTTATACAAGTTTAATACACACCTATAACACGAGTATAATATATATATATATATATACGTATATATAGTTCGAAAGAACTGCACCATAGCCCAGGATCCTCCATTCATAGGAATTTCACAGGTAGTCGGACAAGCTCGCCCTCTCCTCCTCTTTCCTTCGTTTCTTTATTTCTTTCTTTATTATCTACCTCCGTTTTATTCGGCAGGTCCAAACGACACGGGTGAAATTTGTTTGTCCTAACATCGTAGTATCTCCGGCCCTAATAGAGTTTCGAATTTTCCGCTAGCTAGCACCTTGTAAAAATCTATAATATAACTATCCAACGTAAAAGTTGGAGTTTTGCCGATAGTATACGAAGCCAATTTTCAGGGGTCTTTATTTTACCGTTTTCTTATGGACAGATGGCCTTTCTAACTCTGTACAATGTTGTTCATGAAATAGTTATAGGAAGGTAGGCAGGCAGGCAGCCAAGCCAGCAACCAAGCAAGCAAGCAGGTAGGTAGGTAGAGGTAGAGGTAGAGGTAGGTAGGTATTCGTCGTCGAGGAAGCACGACTATAGATATACATACAATATTATACTATAAGGTATATACCTCGAGGGTCTCTAAATGATTTATGATTTTCGACTGGTTTTGAGTCGTTCGAAGGGTCGGGGCGAAGTGACGCCGCGCCAGGTTCACTTCACTTCGGTCCGAGTTGTCGGTATATATGTGTTTACAGCACGCATATATGTATACAGTCGGTTCCACAGAAAAATGATTTTATTTTATTATGTACAAAGTAAGGTTTGAAAACGTTTATCGAAATCGACAGGTTAGGGGATGGAAATTATTTGAAGAACGACCCTAAACGAAAGAAAAGGATCGAATTAGAGTACCAACTTTTCTGCGTGGGTTATAAAAACAATTTTAATTATTCTGTAACAATATGATTACATATTTTTCTTCCCTCATCAAAGCACTGCCCGAGGCTGTCATTTTATTATTTCCATTCGGTCCGGTTTTTGGCTCGCGTTTTGTCGAGAGAGAAAAGAAAAAGGAGTGAAAGAAAAATTTATGTAGGTTCCGAACTGAGGCGGTCCTTTTATTAATTATTAACCCTTTTCCTCCCTCTTCATATACCTACCCTGCGGTACAGAAATGACGCGAAATAATTAAAGATAAAAAGAATTTCCAGTATCCGGATGGATACCGGAGGAACAAAAAAAAGATAATCATTCCTCAGGTCAGTATATACCTGTATGTATGAGTATGGTCAATAACCAAACGCCTCGGTTATAAGTTGGAGATAAATGAGGCGGTAGCCGGGAACGAGAGCGAGACAAAGGTTCGCGACCTCCGTCGTCCTCGCGCAGTAATGCGTTGCGCGTAAGTATAAGTGCAAGTATATACCGAGGTATAAGTATACGTACATACATACGTATACCGATCTTACAGAGTAAAAGGTACGAGGAGCTATAGATACAGGTATAATGGTATATAGGTAAGATATAGACTATTTTCACTGTATTACCAAGCAACCGATGCTCTCGCGACGTGGGATGCTCTCGCGAGAAGATTTTAAGCTCGTAAATCGACGAACCCTCCCACGGCTCGCGAACGATTTCTATAGATGGTAATAATATGTTGGATCTTGGATCTCGCGGAGTCCGGAGGAGCTCGGAGTATGGATTTAAATGGTGGTGTACGCTCGACTCTACGATATGGTGTGGGTGGTTTACTCGTGGTAGTATTATGGTACGCCTCTGTACACAAGCGCCTGCGCACAAGCGTACCTATCTACCTACCTACCTACCTACCTACCTACTCGCGAGTTCAAAGCCGGAGGGAAACAGAAAGAGAAAGATAAAGAGAAAGAGAAAGACGAGGAGAGTGAGTGTAGGTGGCTATCCTTTGAGGAGAAGGCGAGAGGAGTCGGTGACGCCGCTATATGTTCTCTGCTCTCTGCTCTCTGCTCTCTGCTCTCTGCTCTCTGCTCTTTGGATGCCAGTGCAGGTCCCCGCGGGTCCGGACTCTGGGAGTTCTTCTCTCTTATACATTTAGAGAGAGGTGGTCCATGATTCTCGCAGGTCGAGAGCGAGTAGGGCTGAGGTGAGGTAAGGTAAGGTAAGGTAAGGTAAGGTAAGGTAAGGTACGGTGAGGCAAGGAAAGGCAAGGAAAAGCAAGGCAAGGGACCAGAAAAAGGAGGGAGTCGCGTCCGGTGATCGGTGACCGTCGACCGTATAGTGAGGGTGGCGCCCTGCGCGAGAAGCATTTGTGTTCCAGAACAAGCGTTTCAAATTCCAACGTTACATTAAGGCGTGAGAGTATATAGCAGGACTAAAAACACGTAATAGTTATTTGAAAGGTCTTTCTTTCCGTCTTTCTATCCCCATCTCTCTCTCTATTTCATTTCTCGATCTGTTATACGGTCGAAGTTATTCCGCGGGGGACTTCTCTCTTTAAACTTTCTAGAAATCTCATCAAATACAGATATTTTCTGTGTCTCTTTTTGAACCGTGATTCGCCAACGAGAAAGAGAAGGATAGACAGAGAAGGAGAGAGAAGAGAGAGAGAGAGAGGGAGAGAGAGAGGGAGAAATACATATAATGTGTGCGTTCACCGTATCTATTTGCTGAGGAATAATCCGCACAGTGTATATAGAGTTATGCTGTGCAGTAAATACATCGAAAGTAGGACAGTGAGAGATTTGATCGTTCCGTAAGAAATGGAACCCGAGGAACCGACGCAAACGATCCGACCGTAAAGGAACAAGCCGGTTTACTTCGCGCGCTACCACCACCGCCACCATTACCACCATAGCCACCCCCCCGTGCCTGACCGGAGCAGGTTTGTCGGTATAGATAGGAAAAAATAAACAAATAATAGCGCAAGTAAATATTTTCTATTCTACGAATGAGACTCATGCCCGATGTACACCGTGTGCGAAGTATAGTTACCTATACACGCGGTAATGTCGGAAACCGGATCTTTTATCGTTACGTAATCGCGGTAAGATTCGTTGAAAAATATACGAATTAAGAAATTTGACATCTTGACTTGTCATTTGTCATCCAACAAAACATTTCGTATACGTAATTACGTATTTCTAAAAATTACGTAATACTTGTTATACTAATCATCCGTTATGTAGCTAATTGAAGAGGTCGCGGCGTCCAGCACTCATATAGGTATCGCGTCGAACTTAAACCCAGGCAAGAATCGTATGGCTTATTAAATCCCAGAGATACAATACCAGAGCCTATTCGGTTCATCGTGTGATTCTCTCTGATTTCACTATATGGCAATAGCCGACAATCGGCCAGTTAGTTTAACCGCTTCGGTATAAGACACTGAGACGCTAGCGCGGTTGGTTCCCATCCACACGAACGGTTAGGGATAGTTGTCTGTATTCGTTTGCTGGTATGCCAGGCATTTGAGCCGGCGGTATCCAACACAACACAACACAGTACCAGCTACAACCAGAGTTTACTGCATGCGAGGGTGAAGAGACTCCGGAGCCGAAGTACTGCTGCGTAGGACCTTCGATGTCAGACCGACACACGTAGGTACTGGTACTGGTACCTACCAACATCCCGAAGAGTTTGTGTGGGCGCGGGTAAATGTCTGCTCTTGGTCTTGGTCCTTGGTCTTGGTCCTTGGTCTTGGTCTTGGTCGTGGTCTTGGTCTTGGTCTTGGTCTCGGTCTTGGTCTTAGTCTTGGTGTGTCCTACCTTAGGAGTGTTTTAATACTCACCAAGGCAACAGCAGCAGCAGCAGCAGCAGCAGCAAACCACCGCGGGTACCAAGAAGACGCCATCATCGTGCAGAGGAACTGCTGCTGCACGAGGAAAGAGCGAAGGAGTAAGAAGATGCAGCAAAAGGAAGACATTTGGATCGGGTGGTGCACCAGCGGATGGTGAACAACAACACTGTGTGTGCAGCCTCGGCTCTGCAAGAGGCTGGCTTGTTGCTGGCAACTCTGTTCTTATCTTATAACCAACCATTCGGAACTCAGGGCCGTCGTCGCGGAGACACTGTGGGAATGTCGCCGCGCGTCCATCCTCTGCACTCGGATAGGATCGTACAGAGTTCTTTAACTCTGTTCTAGTACCTAGATGCATATTTGATCCGCCTAACCTGTTATCATCTACGAAGTAACAACCGGGGAACTTTTCATGGACGGTCCAGTTCTACGACACGATTTCTTCTCGTTCGGTCTTCGGGTTCCCAGGTTCATTAAAAATAAAAAAAAATAAAACTAAAAAAGGATCGAATGGACTCGGACGGTTGTCCGATTCAATTTTTTGCATTTGTTCAGATCCGGAATTGCCCGGCTTCTTGGCTTTCGATAACCGTCGATGAACCTGACACATAGTTTCATTGAAATTCTGTGCATTGAACGGCTATCACCGGGTGATAGATAAGAGGAGATCACCTATTAGACGTCTGAAAGAAAATCAGTCTGCTTGTCTTGAGAGAGTTCGTAGATCTACGTAGTATAGGTATACCATCACGGAAGTGAATTCGTTTAATCGTTCGCGTAGCGTCTGCTGAATATACTATATCTCCCCCCAATTGCGTACGTATAGAAAGTACGACGCAGCTCTGTGTACGGTTAGGTCTACAAGCTCCATTTATCGCGATAAAAGCGGAGCACCGCATCGAGGAGGTGGAACGGAAATGTTCATATAGTCCTGCAGGCATGTTACGCGGTTCAGTATCTATGTAAGATTCGCAGATTTCGAAGAAGTATGTTCGAAGGTAAATAATACGGACGCAGGTATATCGAACACCTGAAAGAGCATAAAAGTAAAATGAAAATAGTTAACGTAGTAAAACCGATGAAGAGGATTTTAGAGGTAAATATCCTTCAACTTGAGGTTGGCCGTTGCTATTTAGCGTTTCGACCGTTAGTTTTTCGGACGTATTTGATTAGCAGCTGTTCGTTTGGGACAATATGATTTCGACCCTTAACTCCTTGGTAAGGTTTCAGAAGGGGCTGCTGCTGCTGCTGCTACTGGTGCCTTTGCGGACAATATCGTGTCGTATTATTCGTTTTAGGTATACAGGAACGATATGTAGTAAGCGTTTGTGCACAAAAGTTATTCCTGGTGTAGTAAAGTACTACTATACATATAATAAAAGAATCTATATGTATATCTACAGAGCGATGTATGTACACGTATAGGTGTATAATATACACACGAAGGTATTATACCATACATAATACATAATACCGACTCGAGTATTGCGCCACGTTCGTAGGTCACACAAGGTTCTCCTTCGTCTCCGGGTGTTTCCGGTCTCAACCGGAAGCTATATAGAAGAGAAGTGTATAGAACGGGAGAGTTGCCATAGCAACTTGAGGGGAAGCGATCTTCTTAACCCGGGAGTATTTCGTTTGATTCAAAAACCCACGAAAATCGTTTAGTCATTTCGGGTCGAGTACAGGGGTCGTTCATTCCTTATACCCATTCTAGTCTCCTCTTCGTCCTCATTTAGGCACGGCACTGGTGGTATCGTCTTTACTCCCGCGATACGAGGTCGTCGGCGTCGGTCTTGTCCCGAGCCACGTTCCGTTCTTCTTCATCTCCTCTTCATCTTCATCTTCTTCTCCTTCTTCTTCTTCTTCTCCTTCTCCTTCACCTACTTCATCCTCATCTTCATCCTGATCTTCATCTTCTTCTTCTCCTTCTCCTTCTCCTTCTCCTTCTTCTTCTTCTTCTTCCTCTTCTCGGTCGCGTTGCCGGTCGTCGTGTGGCAGCGTGGCAACCGGCGATGGTATGGCGCACCACCGTTGTTGTAGGAATGCTGTCGGCAGTCGGCAGCAGGGTCGCCCACTGTTAACTCGCTCTGCTTCTCTCTCTCTCTCTTTTTCTCTTTTTTCTTTTTCCCTTTTTCTCTTTTTCCCTTTTTTTTTTCTTTTCTCTCCCCGGTTCGCCCTCCGCCACCGCCACCACTGCCGCCCCATGGCTCTCTCCCTCTCTCCCTATGCAGACTCGTTCGGCTTTGTTAAGCCCGTGGGACACGCGGTTAAGCCAGGGATTAGTCATGACCGTTCTGCAGGACTCAGGTACTACGTATATACATATAGATATTCTTCCTCCACGAATATTGCACTATATCTATACCTATACATGTAATATGCGTAGGTTAAGATATCCGAAATAAGTATTGCGTTGTAGGATATACACACAGGAGTTTTCATTCTCCATATACTACCATTACCCCCTATTCAACCCCCTTCTGTTTCCTTTACAAGACACCGCGCTAGATGTTCCCACGTATTATAATATTCCCACTACTTACCGATCCGCGGTAAACATTGCAGCTCTACCGAACACACGGTTGCCCATAAGTATTATAGAAAAAGAATAAAGATTCAAAGAATTAACCGAGAGGGATCGGAGACAGACAAATACCACCTTCCTCATTTTAGGCAGGTAACGTAATTCTAAGAAACGTTTCAAACTCTTCCTTTATCTCTCTCCCCATTTCAACGTGTAGGAAATCGTTGATCATTCAGTTAACGTAATTGAAAAATTCTCCATCCCCACATCTATCTTTATTAATATTTCACCACCGAGCGCTCGAGGATCTTCCCTTCATTCTCTCTTGGTCATTTCTCGGCTCGGCAGGCGCGCAGGTAGACAGGTAATGTTTATAAAAGCACGGAAACACCTAGACCAACGCTGTCTCTGCGCGATGGCCCGCCGTAGAAGTGACGTTAGGCGATAGGTTAAGGAAATAGTCGGAATCCCGTGCCATATATCTATACGATGCATTTCTCTCTCATCGCTCGATGAGCGTCTTTATACGTCTCGGGAGCGTGTAAGAGAAAAGAGAAGAAAGAAGTAACGAGAGAGATGATGGTACACATCTTCCTCTGTCTCTTCGCTTCTTTCTTTCTCTTTGCTCACTGGCAGGTCCTGAGGTTCTCAGGCCTCCTCCTTTTGCCCCGTGGTTCTTCGTCTCTCGTGGTTCATCTTAACGTCGCGTCGGTTTATGCGGTGCGGCCTGTAGCTCTACCTCGCAGAGGTTATAGCCCACCACCTGCCACTGACCGAACCTTCTTCTTTTCCTCGTTCATTCGATCGGATCCCAAGACTCTAGGGCCGTTGCGCTCCCGATTTGGATCGGTGTTACGAAAAAAAAATGAAAGAAAGAAAATGTAGAAAATCGACAAAAATGCGTTTCATCGTATCAACGGACATGAGACGAACGAAAAAAGAAAACGAATAATTACTATCTAATCATATCTTCTTTCCCATTCTGAATCCATACATTTTTTTCAGGCATTGCTCGTTGATTAGACCGAAGGATCCTTGAGCAGACGGTTAACTATGGCGCGTAGTTCTTTCAAGGGACACAGGAAAAAGAAAAAAAATCGAGAGGACGATCGATTCGGCCCCGAATGACTGACGATGAGTTACATCTGTCGACTTTATGGTGAGTCGTTTTTTCATTATATTCTCTAGTCACTCGACATCTTTGTCAATTGTCAATCCATAGGGTGTGTTTCGTACAGGATTAGTCATAACAATTAGGACAACAAATGAAAATGAACGAGTTTGTTAATTGGGAAATAATTAAGTTTATTGGTACGCGAGGGATGTTCTCGGATATTTTTTGCATTTAATTGTATATTAACGCGTCAGTCATTCATCCCGTATATAAAACGAAAGTTAAAAATAGCGTTGAGACAATTTGTCGAATCTGACTGATTGTGAGTCTTGACCTGCCGAAAACCTGTACCGCAAACGACCTAACAGCTCTGATAGTAGCTGTATTAATCGGTTTTATGCAAATTAGTAGGTATATGCCACCAGGTGTCGGTTGGTAGTACTAAAAAGCTAGCGGTTGACGGCGTGACTGACACGAGCGGTAATTAATGTACACAGATACTTTGAATAACAATTAAACCGATACTTTGTACGCGTATACTTATACCTACCTTCGTGTTTTCCCATTAATTAATATCAAACATCTACCACTATATAGGAATTAAAAATGCTAAGATATGGCTGAGCGAGGAGTATAGGTAACTACAGTAAACTATTATAAGGTCACGCAGGAGGTATATATCTAGTCATTTTACTAACGGTTTTGAAAGAAAAAAACAAAAACGTTCATATCTTATAAAACGCTCCTCCTCTTCTTCTTCCTCTGAATTTACTCCATAATTTACGAAGAATTCAATCCGCGGGTGAAAATAATATAACGGCTTTTAAAATTATAATAAGGATAACAAATTGGGTACACGCGATATGCCCCTTCAACAAAAGATAGTCTACACGTAGATAGATAGATAGATAGATAGATAGATAGATATATTCGTATCCATTGCAGCAGCACCGGCACCAGCAGCAGAGGCAATGGTCCACTTTCTATTCCATTCGTAGGTACCGAATAATGTTGGCTCGTCGCGTACGAACCTAGGCGACGTTAAAACTTACACAATCAGAGACAGGTTAGTGGTGATCGTACCTAGTGCAGAGGCAGGACACCCGCGGATGTGTATCGGTTCAGTGTGTGGTTCGTAGGTAGGCATATAGATAGGTATATACGGGTAATAGAAAGGTCCGTTGGAATCCAGTTACCAAGAGGCAGCGGTAACAGCAGCGGCAGCGGCAACAGCAGCATAGGCACACTGCGCCGGGTATTTGAATTGGTAGGGGCAAGAGGTCGCGTGCTAATTTGGATATTACGTTGCTCTTTGTCGCTTTCGGCCGGGTTCTCACCGCGCTCGCTGATCGAGCTGACGATGAGATACCCACTTTGGGATTTCGTAGATATATATATACAGTACAGTACCGATGTACACACACTCGTACATATTATATTCATATTTCTATGTCCTCTATACGCGATTTCTTCTGATCGTCAGGTCATTTATACCACTTCTTTTTCTCTCGCTTTAACATGCGTATAATAACGCGTTCTAATTTCTACATATACATGTATATGAGTAGGTACACGCGGTATCATTTTGATTTCACTTTACAATATCTCGATGTACTTACTTTTTTTTTCCTTTTTTTTTTTCTCAAGACATATTATTTTGATGAACGTCATTTTAATTATCCTACTCTGTAATTTCTTATCGATATTAATAATAAAAATACTTACATCACGATGCTGATAAGTCTGAATATAAGACGCAATATATCTCAACATCGCGACATACGCGTATATACATATATTTCCCCCAAATCTCAATTAATTTTTTTTCAATCCGTCTTCTTTTTCTTTCTTTTTTTTATCCCTATCAAATTTCTTCTTGTCGTAAAACTTATAATATTAATATCGATTATTCTCCTTCACTTTACTCATATATTGCGGGTTTCTTATTGCCGTTTGTTTGTTCGCATATATTGGAACAATTGTGTGTATTATACGTATATGTGTTCGGTTGTCCTCTGCAGGGGACTCAGATCCCAAGATATTAATAAATGCTTTTCTTTAATTCTTTCTCTTCTTTCCTCCTCCCTCTCTATCTCAGTTTCTCTCCGATCGTGACTCTGTTTGTCCGTTCATTCGCCTTTAACGGGAGATACGCGGAGATACTGCAGAGGGAGATACCGCGGATGACTCGCATTTGAAAAAACAAAATAACAAAAACGGTAACATGCGAATAAGACAGAGGGAAACTGTGCTTCTCGTACCTTAATAATATAGCATTGGAACAACCAAATTGAAAAAAAAAAAAAAAGAAAAACTTGCGCATACAATTGGAACGATTTCAAATCTTGTCTTGAGTAAGAAGAAAAAATGAATAAATAAATAATGTTTTTCAGTTATATAGGGACGTATAAATATATGTCGTATGTACGAAGTACGTAACGTGTTAATTAGCGTAACCAGCGTAACTAGCAGAGTACCCTGCATTGTTGTCGGGGCGTAAGGCCGGATCAATACACGAGGAGCGATATTCGTTCAAGTAATTTTATTGTTCGTTGTTGGCATCCCTTTGCCAGCCGCGTATATATACGTGTGTCAAGGGTTAGGTCCCCGTCCTACGCGAAGTACGCGGGGAGGACGACGTTGACCCTAGGGAAAATACGGCGTAGATATAGCTGTATATATATATATATATATATGTATGACTATACTACAACCCTTATGGCGTACCGAAAATCAAGCCTCGAGAGAACCCTGGCTGTATATACGAAAATAAACGCGAAATAATCTTCGATATAATTATAGTACCTATATTATACCCACTCGGTGTATAGCAAATGAAATTTAACGGTTTATTCATTTTTTCGTATTGATTTAACCGCAAATTATTATACACCGTCGTTTTAATCGAATTCTATTATAATCCAGAAGATAATCGATGTTGTAATCTTTTATTAAGTTTTTCTCGTTTTTTTTCTTTCTTTTCGTTTATCGCGCGTAGAATTGGACCGATTGCCTGGAGCAGGTCGTGCCGAGCAAAAGTTCAGGATTCTATAATATACACGCTCCGTAATGTACATCGCCTTTTGAACATGTATATCTACGTATACAGGTCTAACATAGTTATACCTTAGTCGTCCGGGTCGAGTCGAGTCCTCGGGCGGTTGACATCGGGGCCGGCGATGATACCTGACGGTTGTTTCGTTGCCCCGCGCTTTCGTTTCGCGTTCTCGCCAATCAAAACTAAGTGCTACCATAGACCGCGGTGGAGAGACAACGCGGTAACGATAATTTATTACTCTTAAATATGCATATCCGTACATGTATACATGCTATATTGATAAATTGATCCTGAATGTATGCCTGTGTCATTATACTAATAATAATTGATATTTAGTATATAATCCTACACGTAGTGTAGTTGGAAGATGAAAAAATGTATCTCGTGCGATATATCCGAATCTTGATTCGCGGATGAAACAAAAATCATCGCGGCGTATGCGTACCTACCAGCCAAACTCGTAAGAGTGAATAACAGTTAAGCGTGGGTGTTTAACCGTGACGAAGGAGGCCAAACGTAGCGGCGTGAGGCTAGTCCCGTACCGTGATACATTAATACATATACTTGAAACAAAGAAGAATCTCAAAGGCAAGCTAAAGGCGTTCGTTCGATAAAAAAATAAAGAAAAAATGAAGAAAAAATCATGATACGAGAGGAGAGGAGAGAACGGAAAAAAAAAGTTTGTCATTCTCATCTCCCCGTCTCGCAACATCGCGCTGGATTGTTAAAAGACGCGTATACCTTCCCTTGTCCCACTTAAAGTTAGACACGCGTGTTTATTGTACGCAAGAAAAAGAAAAAAAAAAAAGACACGGGTCAGAGTTTTCTGTATTAACGTTAAACTCCTACGGCGTAGTCGTATTTACGTAGGTATACGTACGTGACGCACTACGCGATCGTATCTTAACATAAGATTTAATTTTAGTTAGTTCTTTTATCGTGTCTTTCTTATTCCCTCTCGTCTCCCTCGTCCCCTCGATACATCGAGACGAAGCAAAGAGCAGCGTAGCGGCGTTGTCCGGAACGGAATTCAGAAGATTCTCTCGTACGGACGCCTGACTGCTTCCCGGCCTGCTCGCCTGTTTGCCTCGTCTCTCTGTATAACGGATTCGCGCGCGCGCTCCCTCGCTCGTCGAACTCGTTCGTAAATCGACTGCGACCTCCGGCGAACCGTGACTCTAGCCACGCGCAACTCCCGCGACTAACTCTTACTCACATTTTAACATCCACGTGCAGCAGGAGCAGCAGCATCAGAGCTCCACGGCGCGCTGCTCGTTTACGTAAACGAAAATTCGTACATATAAACGAATTTAAAGACGTTTATAGCTCATCCCAGATCACTTTCATGATCATTTTATACTCGATCTAGAAAGATAAGGAGAGGACAAACACTTTCGGGTGTTTTGGGGTCGGAAAAAAAATGATGTACTAAAAGTTACGATCGCACGAAGATCTGTATTTAAGAAATATAGAAACGATAAGCGAATAGAGGGGAGCAAGAGAGAGAGAGAAAAAAATGTACGTACGTGCGATAATCTAGGGTCTATATCGCGACTAGAAATAATACATTATTTAAATAGCGTGGCGCGACTGTGTGGTGCGTGACCTTCGCATCGACGTCGTTTTCTTTCCCCTCTCTGAACTCCCTCCGTCAAAGTTTCTCCCACCACTTAAAATACCGCACGGCGTCTCGTCGAGGCGTCGGCGTCGAGGAATACAGTCGGTCTTGTCGCCGTACACGTAGCCGTAGTTCTACCCGAAGCAGTTCCACCTTTGATACTCTACCGGGGTGGTGCGGTGGCGTCCTAAGGAAGGACGTCGATTAATCGCTCCGCTTCGATGCTACGATTCCCCCTTTTCACCGCCGCTACCACCACCACCCTTTCAATTCTTCCCTCTCTCTGCCGACTACCGCCTTCTCTTCCTCCTTCTCCTCTTCTTCTTCTTCTACCTCCGACTCACCCGCATCTATCCACGTGCGACGCTAGAGGGGATCGCGGCGGGATGGGACGGCGTCGCGACGCCCCCGCGCCTTGACGCCGCGGTACTCTATATCGATCCCGCCGATCCCCGTCTGTCGTCTCACTCGTACCTACCTCTGTATACAACCTATACGAGTATACGAGTATACGAGTAATACGAGTTCGAGAGAGAACTGGCCGCACGGACCTTCGGGACACCCCGTGAATACGTGAATCTATCCGTGTATGTATGCGGTAAATTTCCATGTATGAGTTCGTTTTTTCTCTCTGGATGGATGTGTGCCCCGAATATATCTGTCTCCCTTTCTATCTCTCATTCTCTCTCTCTTCTCCCCACCCATCGATCAGAGTGCAAGGCTGGCTGGCTGGCGCACCGTTGCCAAGTCTTTTCCTCTGTACATATGTACATATGCGTGCGTGTGTGTGTATACATGCACATATGTATGCATATGTATGCGTAGGTGTGTGTGCTCTTCTCTCTTTCTCTCTCCGACACGATGACCATCTGTAACTGATAACTCGTCCTCCTGTTTATTGGTTTAATATTCAATATACGTTCCACGGTTCTATATGGTAGCTTAATTATATCGAGATATGTATTTTTGCACGTCGATTTATACTTATGATATGGTTGAATTTATATGTGTTTCATATCTACAGGTATAATGTATGACTTATACCTCTGTTCTATAACCTTTTTCCACAATTCGGTTTATACGTGCTTCGTATATTGATAAACACGTGGTCTTTCTTCTTCTTCTTCCCTTCTCTTCTCCTCTCTCTCATAAGTATTCTGCGAAATTGGGAAAAAATATCACATCGTCCATTCCGAATGACTAATAGATACATCTGATACAGTTTACGTTCTGGATATTTGAAAAAAAAAAATTCATTTAATTATTTGAAAATCATCGAGTCGAATGAGCGCCTGTACGGTATACACAGCGTTCTTCACTTATAGTCGGCTTATCTAGTTGACGAAATAGTCGCTGTGTTGTGTCGACAGTCTCTGTCCACCCGCGTTAATAGATCGACAAAGGCAAAGGCTTGGCCTCCGTATGTGTAAAGAAGCTATACAGACCGTATACTATACGAAACTAAACTAGCTATTGATCGATAAAGTTCTCCTTTCGGTCCCGAAGAGTAGGTATGTCTATACCGATACCCCGAGTTCTTGGTTTCCTAATTTTTTCTTATCGAACGAATTTCAGTGACGTAAGAAAACGTAGCTGAAGATAAGCTCTCGTGTTTGAAAATAAGAGCGAGCTTTTTTTTCCTGATTTTTTCGTTTTTGTTAGGCAAAATAAAGACCCGATCGTATATACAATAGTTGTAGAAGCCTATCGCGTGATTATCTAGGGCGTTATATCTCACGTAGCACGGCTCTAGGTTACCGATAAGATTGTGTACGATATAAAGCGTTTAGAAAATATTCGTTATAAATTACCGCGGTGTATAGGATTACGTGAAATACGCGTTTATTTAGGTGGGATATCGAGAGAGATAGGGAGAGGCGAGAAAATACAATTGCTCCAGGTACAGCGAGTAGTGAAACATCTGCGGTAAATTACGGTTATACTTATTCTTAGGTGTTAAACGTTTTGCAAAACGTACTCTAAGAAACTTGGGAGCCTTATACATATCATGACAAAAACGAGGAAGAACAAGAAAAAAAAAATTAGCAAAAAAACTTGAAAAAATTAAAAAAGAAAAAGAAAAATTAACGAGCTAACGTAACACAATGGGTAATACACGCTCTCATATATATATACATATATCTATATCTATATATATGTATATATATGTAATAAGTTTTGCATTGATTCTTGGTGTTGCGTCAGGTCGCCGGGGCTTTGTGTGTAGAGTGTTATTGATTCGCTCGAGGACATAATGGGCATCCATATTCGATTCCGAAGTATAGACCGTGTTAGTATCCCTACATAGCGATGGAAACGAGCAAACATTAGTAGCGAACAAAAATCATCTGCCCAAAAAAATGTAGACAACAAACGTAAAAGAGAGAGAGAAAAAAAAAATCAAGTGAAAATGATCGACGAATCTCTTATATCGTATCAAATCTCACATATCCTCTCCGCTATGTATAGCCGAGTCGATGAAATAGTCAAATTTTTCGCTCGCATTTTTTTTTTTATTCAGTGCGATTTTTGAAGCACGAAATTCGATCTCTTTTTCAATTTTTTTCTTTTCATATCATCAATTTTCTTTCCTCACCCTTGCGAGAGGCTCGAACCTTTTACTTTAAGGTTAGGTATAAGCTGGTGTTGAGAACAAACGACTGCGAATAACTGAGAGACGAGTGCGATGACCAGATGCCCGGATGGTATGAACGGAGGGAACAGAGAACAGAACAGAACAGAACGGAGCATTCGAGTAGTAGCTGTACCTACTGGTTGCTGATCTCTTGCCTTCTCTCTCCTTTCATATTTTCTCACATTCTTTCTTCTTTTCCTCCTTCTTATTCTCGAATTCAGCTTTTCTTCACAGATATAAGCGACTTAAAGCCAGTTGACAATGGCAACAGTACTTCTCGGCTCGGTCTATACAGTATAGCTATAATACCCCGCAGAACGCGGATATTAGGGTTGAAGAGAACCTCGAGGAAGAAAGAAGATCCACGGAGATATAACTTTTCATAATCAAGGTCAAAGCCTTGGCTGAAAACCGCCGCCTTCCAATACATACACCTATAACTATGTACCGCAGTCGTTCCACCCGCACCATTTTCCTACCCAAAATATTTTCTCAACTCATTATAAACTGCTGTTTGTATTTTCAGGTGCGTTCTAAGAGCACCTGTTGCCCTCCGTTTAGCGAAGATCATCGGTCCCTTGACCAGAAATTTTGCTGCCTCTTCTCTTTCATCTATTTATTAATTCGTTTTTATAATTTTTACTTCTCCATATAGGAGAAAAAATGAATGAAAAGACGCGAAGACTTTCGTATCGGCGATATATTCCAATATTGAGAATAGGTACTTTATACCGTCTGAAAATTCTTCCTCTTATTTAAACGATCAGCTTTCGAACTTTGACTCGCGATAGATTCGCGGATCGAAGTAATTGTATATCCATATAAACGATTCGTTCGATTTTTTTTTCTTTTCTCTTTTTTCTTTCTTTTTTTTTTCTGCCCAAGATTTGTATCCATTTATGTAATTATCGAAAGGAGCAGCACATAAAGCATTATTCACGCGGTGAGTAGTATACGAAGGTATGGGTAAGCCTTTCGGCGACTAGTGACTACCGCCGTGTCTGGAAGCGATACAGTCAATGGCCTCTTACAGGATAACGTGTTTGTTCTGCCGTGACAAGCGCGGTGGCTCGATCCCGCGTTCGCACGAAACGTTATAACCGCTTGCCAACTTCAATTGTCTTTGGAATTGCAATTGTATACTGCACTAGCTCTACCTACTACCGAGTCGGCTTTACCCACGCGTAAAGAATCAGAGGGAGATAAGAGTACGATCGAGGATCAACGAACGTGCGAAAGCCTTTTTTTTTCTTTTTTTTTTCACTAGAAAAAGAAAAAAAGAAGGCAAGAAATGTTCCGTAGTGAAAAATTCGGTCCTCTTTTTACCCGGAATTTAAAAGCTCTTTCCAATACCGAAAATCTTGAGACAGAGAATTTTCTTTAAGGTTCTGATCTAGCTATTCGAGCGTTTGTTAAACGCGTAAAAAAAACTACCAGCCAAGACTATAACAGGACTGCTAATTTTGGTCGACGCCCGTTAAGACTGGATAATTTAGGACACCCTTCAAATGGGAAACACACCCAGACCTTCCGAAAATAAATTCTCAAAAAATGACTATATTTAGACGCTCACACCGCGCTTGCTACTCTTGGTCTCTCGCTCGCCAAATTCAATTCATTCTATACTCGATTCAATTGGTATCGCGTGTATGCGCATGCACGTGCGAAGATCGTTAATTGTTCCTTAAACTGCTAGAAATCAATTAACCAACTATATAACAATTCTATGATCGAATAAACTTCATTCCGGCTCGCTATAACTCCACGTATCTACATATCTAATCATGAATTGAAAATACAGTCTCATCGTCATCTTCAATTACGTGTGGCGTCGAAATATATTGCCCAACAGTTACTGTTATCTGAATTTTAGCGGATCGGGTATCATCCCGGTCTCGTTATCGCGTAATCGTAATCATACGACATTACTTTTGAAAAAGGTTCGCGATATCGGAAGGTGATTAATCCATGTTCAGATTGTTGATTGAATATCTTATCAAGTTTATTCAATGGACATCGTCATTCATAAGTTTTTTCTTCCGTATCCAATAATATACGCGGGTTTATTATTCGGGCGATTTTTACCATCGGGTTTATTATTTGAGCTTTTAATCGTCGCCAATAATTCGATTGAATAATCTTCTTATCAATAATTAGAAACAAATTATTGTTAGCGGATAAAGCCGTTGCGAAAACATATTTTTGACGAATTTCTTGCCGAGAATTTTTCGTCTCTCGTTATCTGGCTAGAAAATTAACACCAAATGTATGGTCAAAATAATGGCGGACATTTCGGACAAGATAATTGTCGCTAATAACACGGAATAAAGCTTATTCAAGCCACTAATTATAGGCGTACGTATGGGCATAGAAACAAAAGTTATTTACGATATAGAAAATCAACTCTTCCGGAGAACGAAAAAGAGGCATAATACATGGGATTATGATATCTTGAAGACAAAAGGATTAAATGTGTTAATAAGAGAGAGCCTTAAGTTAATTACCCATTTTGTTAATTTTGGCACCTTTTTTTCAAAGTCTTTTAATTAAGAGTTCTGAAAAAGATATTTCACACTAGCCTCAGCGACGTTGTTGGTCACAATAATAATAATGATTACGATAATAAAAGAATGAGTAAAATACTGTTATTATTAGATTTAGGTCAATCGAGCGCAAAGTTGTTCGCATCGTTGTTAGATATTTATTGAAGTTTTTTTTTCTAAATTTCGTCGAAGTTAGAGATTTCATTTTAGATTTTCCCTCCTCGTTAACGGGCGTCTTCTTCTTCTTCTTTGAGTTTAACCCCAGAGTTTCTGAGTTTTTATACGAAAGCCGTTTATAGCCCAAGGACATAGCCAGCCCCAAGTAGTTATCCCCGGGTTTTATTCTCTCCGAAAAAAAGTTTCATTTCTCGGTACACGGGCGTCGTTTGGGTTGCCGAGGTTACAGGCGTTAACGAACCTCGCTTGATCCTTTATACTCGCAATATCGAAACGATAATGAATAGAAAATAACAAAAGGAATCGTCGTTAAATCAAAAAAATTATTTTCAAAAGTAACAGAAAAAAAAAAGTGAAAAAGTTCACGAAATGCAAAGTATTCTTTATTTTATCCTTCTGCGAGGGATGCGATGAGATTCGGACGACGAAGGATCTCAAATTTCTTCATCTATCTCCGTCCCAGATTCATTTCTGATTATGATTGACGCGTCAGTGTTAGCATGTTCGTATGTGAGTATTTACGAACTGTACAGAGCCGGGTCAACGTCGTTATCTGTGCCAGTTGTCCCACTTTTCTGAGTGAATCGCCATGGCACGATGCGGTGCATAGAAGTTGCCTGTCGAAGCGTGGCTAATAAAAGCCGTGTGTGGTTGGTTCGGTTCCACCTACCGCTGACATTCTTTATATTATTTTCCTCCTTTTTGCCCCGTTATTCGGAAATGTGTTTAAATTAAGAATCCGAAACGGTATTAGGAGAATGAATCCTAATTTTGTTCCGCACCTACCCGTTCCGAATCTCCGATCTCATATCAATCGGCGTTTCTCAACCATCTCAACTAGTTGCTAATTCTCTACAGTGAAGCCACTGAATTACCCAGTAAACTTATATCTCGAGAGTTTGAGTGTTAATTAGATCCTGCAGGCAGGCGGTGGGTAGGCAATATGCATAATGCATTAATGAATCGCGCATGTGGCGTAATATACGCGATTCCCGAAGTTTCTCTCTCTTCTGGTGGCTGCGTATGGATACGTATGTGCACATCTACGTACGTTAATATCTTGCAACTCGGTTCTCTTTCGGCGGTGCAAAGACTGACGCTGAAGCTTCGAGGATCAATAGAGATCCTCCCTCCCTTCCTTCCTGCCTTCCTTCCTTCCTTCCTTCCTTCTCTCCTTCAGGCGCGGTATAAACCGCCAGGAACTTACGGAACCCGGCGTTGGTAGCCGGAGGACAAAGGTGGCTGGGAGTCGAGTCGGGGTTTTGTGTTCCAGACGTTTCGTTGCTGCGGATTTGTGCCGTAGTGCCGGAGGGAGTAGGCGGGAAGAATGAAGATTACACCTATACCTATACCTATAGATACCTACTGCGCGAATCTAGTGAGAAAGAGACGAAAATCGAGAGAGGGAGAGAGGGAGAGAGAGATCCTGCAGTTTGCCTATAAGGTAGAATGGTGTAGTAGTTTGAAAAATCTAGGGCATACGCCGCCATTTTTCTCCACTTTTATTTGTTTTCGTTCAAGTTATACACGTATATCTTATACATAGCTGCAGCGGGTGGGTATACAGATAAACATACACATATATCTGCGAGTATATACATATATAGCTGTATAACAAAGCGGCGGAGAAGAAGAAGAAGAAGAAGAAGAAGAAGAATAAGGGTGCCCCGCGATTTGTGGATTGAAGAAAACTTTTTCCCACGAGTTTACGTGGGGGATGAAATGAAGCGCGATTCTCGACGTGCGCGAAATCTGTTCGCGCAGTTACGTCACGATGAAAAGATACCGGGGAATCCCCAAGATGCACATTTATTTAGCGGGAAAGAGTTCGAGTAGGGGATCCTCGCGGTACTCTCGAGAGAAAATTTTTCGCTGCTCAAAGATTGATAATATGAAAAGGAGAGAAGACCGTTCGAAAAAACTTATCGTTCGGAGTGCGAAGTAACATTTTTCCTTTTTCATTTTTATTAGACAATCTTCAACACCAAAAGTCGCAAAGACGCGGTGACCTTTTTTCGATGCAAGAGATTCTTCCAAGTATAGAATTCGCAGAGCAGTATTGAGCAAGCGGATCTGAAATCCAAAGACAAAAGGAGAAGAGAAAGAAATCCTTGATTCTTTTGTCGGGATGATATGTCCTTGCGATTCACACGTGCCTGCATATATGCCAGCGATTAAAACATAAGCAAAATGCTCACGTATGTGACAGCGTACGAAAATATCCGTGGATAGAATCCATAGACGTATGAAATCGACCGATACTACGATTCTTTTTTATCCTATCACCTCGTCAATAGTTCAACAACAAAAAAAAAAAATCGATTTATAAAATCCATAAAATCTGGATTTATGTCTCATAATTTAACTCCCACCGATAGAAAAAAGAAAGAGAAAAAAAAATAATGACAGCCTCTGTTCTTCTCACACACAGAACTTATCGTTAGTCGATTGTAGATCGCCTTGTGTTTTCTCCTACCGTCTTGGTGCCCGACGCGACAGAAAACGATTATTTCGTCATTTAACAGCCGGCTCGACGAGCCCACCTCAACTATACACATATACATATATACCAGGGCATATTTATGTATATATACATGGAATAACGAGCGGCTGAGAGACAGGCGGACAGCCAGACAGGTGTATCTGCCTTGGACGTGTGGGTGTATACGTACAGGGTGGCCCGTAATGAATTACATACCTATATATGCAACGCTATACACACAAACCTATTACACCGAAAGGTGTAGACACAGGTATTGTATAGTATGTACAATCGCGATATCGATCGGAGAAAAATTTTCATACTTTCCGAAATTTGAACGAAAACTATTCACACCCAACCCGGTGTTCGTTGCTTTGACCGAAAATCGTTGTTCGTGGAAATAAATTACGCGGCCTTTTCAATCTCTCGAATTATTACCCGTAAGGTTCTTCACAGTTCGGTACCTATATATTGATATATCTATGTTATATCCTTCTAGAGCACCGTCTGCATATATTTCGTTGAAATAAAACTGTAATTTATGTATATTATACCTACGTAGGTATGAGTCTTGAAAGTGCGCGACATTTTTCGTCCTTGGCCAATGCTTGCTCAGGTAGTTTTACACGTAGGTATGTAATAGCATGTATAGATGCGCGATTATAGCTCTTATACACGGCAACGTCTGACAATATTTGCGCGCTTTACTATTACGTCGTCTATTGTAGTAATATCTAGGTGTAGGTATTATCGAGTTTGAAGAAATAACGCTCCGTTGCATGTTTCGATATCTATAAGGTATACCAGGTGTACAATGCATTTCCCCATGTATCTCTGAGCGTAAATGAAATAATAATTTCCAAGAGATTCGCAAAGTGTTTTATCTAAACACCGATTTGCGTCATCGCTTACCTCATTCGTTTACTCAAACACGTGCCGCGCGGTAGCGGCGCACTAGAGAGTCTATTTCAAACGTTTACCTTCGTAATTAATAACAGCTAATGACGTTTTGCGACTCTTATTACTTTCGGAGAAACTTAGACACTTCGAAGGCCGTATTCACATACGTAAGTAGGTATTTCGGAGCAAATATAAACTCGATTATAATCAATTCGAAAACGCGTTGAAACTCTGATCCGTACGGAGGGCTACACACAAGGACAAACTAAACCCGGATCATAGATTCTGTTTTCTTTTTATTATTCAGCCAAAGTCTGTCTTGAACCTTTCTTGGGTGATTTGAAAAAAAAAGATACTTTCGCACTGATCTAAAGCGGATATGAAAACGCTCGCTGGGATAAATTAATAATCTATTTATTAGTTTCGAAATCCATATACTTAGAGGTTGAAATTTCTTCAAACGTCTTGCGAGCGAATATGACATTAATTCAATTTTTAAATTAATTGAAGAATATTTGAGGATGTGGTAAGAGACCGAAAATCTGACCATCGTCGCCCCGTTATTTCGTTAGTCGTTTTTCACGAATTCCCCTTTTCTTAGGGCACCACCACCCCCGCAAGCTAGTAGCGTAAATCGATCGTAAACCTCGCCGCCTCGCCCTCGGCTCTCCCGCAAGTGGTACGGGCTGGAGATTCGGTATCCCCTTTTCCCTCGGTCGTCTAGATATGTTTTTGAGATCGTAAAATAACCCTTACGCACCCGCACCGGAATGGCCAGAGTCGCGTGGCGTGACATGCTGATTTTTAGGGGCCACCTGTTCCGCTTCAGTACCAAGTCCGATAAAGAGAGAACCGAGAGGTTCCGCCGAGTGCCGCTAGCCACGCGACTGGGTTCCTTCGTAAATACTCGGGACCGCTTCGTGTAAGATCGGTAGTTTAAGGTGCTGTTCGTCGGTAATAGAGGCTGGATATGCGCGATCCCACACCTGTCGGAGGCGCGAGCGAGACACGAGCTGACCCGCAAGAGTCGGGGAGCGTGCGCACTCCGCGTCGAATCTTCTTCGGGAGTTCTGCCCTTTCGGAAAGAAGAGAGGCCCGAGGGCAACCGGCGACACACACCTGTCCCAAATTCGGGTTATACGACGCACGCGCGAACCACCTTTCTCGTAATTCGAGACATCTTGCCGCAAATTATTCATGGAGCGGATATATTTGCGCTTGGTAGACGCGGTTTAATACCCAGGACACTCGCCCCGAGGTTTGAAGACCGACTTTCGACCCAGTCCCGAACCTCGTTTGATCGAAGGATCAGTCGTTGAGAGAAATTGAATTTCAAGGACCCGATTGGGCGCAAGAAGATTTTAGCGAAATCTAATCGGCTGTTGATCCGATCTCTGTAAAAACTGATTCTACTCCGACGTGCTTTACCAATCAAAGACGATAGATGATGAAAAGCTCTTTCAGGACACGTCAGTCCTCCGAAAATCCTCCCCGTTGAAACCTACCTACGTGATTTTCAATTGTCTAGAACTGCATGGGCAGCAGGTCAGCGACACCCGATCTATAGAGAGAGATGCTAATTGGTTTGACCGATTTCTGTCACGCCTGATCGCAGAGGGTTAGTCTAATTACGCCTGCCGGACCGCAACCCAACTTGCAAGGTAGGGATTAATCGTGTGTAAATTGTGTTAATGTATAATTACTACGGTGTACAATGACATGTACTATTTCATCGGGTTTTATGACGTTTGCTGCTGGGAACAACCCGTCTTGTTCAATATACTATATGCTACACTCCCACGTGTATGAAATGTAAACTGCGTCACATATAGTGTATACGTGATAAAACGTCATACCTACGTACACAGTACACATAGGTATACATATGCTACATGGATAATTTAATGGCGATAAATTTAATCGCGAACTTGATATATACTAGCTGTTGACTAATCACAATCTACTCATTCCTCCCTACTCCCTTATCCTCTCTCGGTGAACCCCGAATGAGTTTTTCGCTCTCCGTCAGGGTGTCGCAGTGGATACAACAGCCCGCAGGGGGTAATTCGATCGAAGGCATATTAACAGATTCTCGAACCCCTCTCCGGATAGAGAAAAGAAAGAAGAAAGAAGGGAAAAAAAATAGATATACGGAATCCTCTTTCCTTTTTCCTCTTCTTCTTCGTATACCTACTTGACGTATAATTTCAGGGCCTACGAAGAAGAAGCCTGCGCGACGAGAAATTTCAATTAACTTTATACGCGGAGCGTGTCATGCAAATTGCGCAGGGTCAATACGTGGGTATTCACAGCTGTACACATACACACATATACCTATATACATATATACACACACATACGTATAGATCGTGTACTCGGTCTGATAGAAGGGTGGACGCTGGTCGCGGGTTTCTCTATATAGATATACCTATGGCCTATGGGGGATCGGTGTGCGCGAGCACTTCCACATCTACCTTTACCTCCACCTCTACTTCCACTTCCACTTCCACTTCCACTTCTACCTCGACCTACACATAAACGTAGGTACGGGGTTAGCCCCGGGTACTAGGGGTAGAGAAGGATGGGTGTCGCTCTCCAGAGGACGCGCCTCTACGTCGGTACCGGAGGGTAGAGGACGAGGCATACTCTGTATTGATCAGCGTCGCCAACAAGACGCTCTCCACAGCCTAGGCAGATATCTACCGTACCCTCTACCCTCTACCCTCTACCCTCTACCCTCTACCCTCTGCCCTCCTCTTTTCTCTAACCCTCTTTTCGCCTTTCCTTCAACCCCTGGCTCCCCTTGCCTGAACAGAATTCACCCTCTTCTTCATCCCTTCTCATTTTATCCATCCCTCCTTCGGAGCCTCCCTTCAACACCCTATGCGCCACCGACGCCGCGACATAGTGCCCTCGATAGCGATGTATATCCTTCGCTCGTTCTAGCCTAACCTATGTTCAGACCAGTCAAAGTTTACCCGCTATTATAACCAGCGTCGGCGTCGCGACGCTAGATACTGTTTTTAGGGGTATAGCTAGAATCACGCTTTCTCGATAGGCTCGAACTTTAGTTTTTCCCATAATTGGCCGGATTTTATTTACGACTTTTGCATATAGGGAAGAAAGGTGATTTCCTCAGAAAACCGAAAGAGTAGAGTATTAGTACGTATATATGGTTGTAAAAGATGAGTTATCGCATGAGTTTTATCGTCCCGAAAAAAGTAGGACACTCATGAGTTGTTCGCGTTGTCCATCCGTCGAATAACTTTCGAACGAGTCGACCGATTTTAGCGAAATTTTGTGCACAAATACCTCGAATAATTTCCAGGTCCGGTATTAAATTCGAGCTGAATCAAACGAAGGGTTTGAGAAGGGGTGGCAAAAATGTGCTTCATAAAGAAGCATTAATATCTCGGCAACCCTTGCTACGATTTTGATGAAATTTGTTTGGTTTGTACTCAATCTGGCACCGAGCCTTTCGCCGGAATATAACAGTATTCGAAAATCAAATCTCGGAGGGGTAGCAATTTGAAATTCCATCGTGGCGTGGCTTGGACTGATTCAGCTAAATTTACCGTAGGATCACGTTTTGCCGTAACTAGTGTATTCCATTGCACAATATTCGCCGAGTGATGAATCGTGCCCACTTTATCGGCACGGGTTTCCTAATTATTCTCAAAACTAGTCGGGGATCAAATTTCGTACGCGCGTATTCATGTGATTCCGAATACACCAGACTTTCCGGTTCTTTTTATCGCATAGTACGATTCCATTTATTCGTCCCGAAACGAGAATTCGGGCTGCCTCCGTTTGACCTTGACCTTTTCGATCGAAAAAACGATTTACCGATCGAAGAGGTGGTCGATCGTGTGATATATCATGTCATCAACTCCACCCACGATACTCGCGCCGCTTTATAACGTAAGGAATCTGCGTACATGTGTGGCAGCTATAATTGATTATTCTCTCTGACACAATTATTCACTTGTTAAAGTCTCGCTGACTTTCAACTCATAATTATACCTCCTCTTGCGTGTATTGTGTATGTATGTATACGTATACTACGTACGCGCACACGTGCACAAGAAATCCGTTCAGGCAATAAACTCCACATATACAATATTGCTAAAACGATATGAAAAATAAAAAGATATACCACTTCGCACGCTTTCGTCTTTCAGGATAAAATTTTGCGAATGTTATTGCATATATCTTCAGTTGCTGTGTACTATTCTAATAAACGTCGATCAAATCGAGGCTGCTGCAGCCACAGTGACTTTCTAACAATCCCATATTGCGCTATGCTTGCAACCTGCAAATGCTGCACGGCCGAGCACCTAGGCCACTATTAACCTACATAAAAGCTGGGTTCTCCACCCTGAAACAACGCTTCAATTTCACATATTTATTCTCATGCATGAGTCGAGTTCGCGTTCTCATATTACGTTTTCTTAAGTCTTGAAGCAAATCCATATATCCACCTTTCCTTTCTTTTCTTATCTCTCGTTTCGTTCATTTATTTATTTTCTTTATTCTTCTCCTCCACCGAATGATTACTCATAAAAATTAGTCTTCCTTAAACTCTTAAGCTCAACCTGCCGCACCGGATCTACAGTAAACGCGGCAACTGTTTCCTCACCTGTCGAGTCTGGCCAAAAGTTGTGACGACCCAAAGGCAGCAGGTCGGACAAGTTATGATCGCACCTGTGCAGCCACGAACGTAACCTGCTTTGTCTGCTCATTTTATTCGGGGATAATTACACCAGAACGAACGAGAGGAGACTACCGGCTACTCCGAGCTCCTCAGGTGTCTCTCACCTGGGTCAGCTTAGATCTTTCGATAATTCATGAAATTATGAAGTTTCTCCTCGATCGGATCGTGTGCGGATCAGTTTTTTTGATTAAATTATTTTTCGCCAATTTTTGTATCGACCCTCGAATCCTTTTCGGGGTTTAATTATTTCGCGTACGAGTTTCGGGTATCGCGGAGAGAGGAAAGTAATCTGGAGGTCGGTGCTGCAGGAGAGACAGAGGAGAGACAGGAGGGAAAGCCGAGGCGAGGTCCGCCACAAAATACAACTTGGAGGATATCGACCAGCCGGAAGTCTGAGTGCCTGTTGCCATGGAGACGGTGGAGTCAATTTGACCTGGGCCAACAGTTACCAGCATACTGATGCACGCCGCCGCCCTGTCGTCCCATTATTCATGCCTTTTTTTCATTCTCTCTCTCTCGCTCTCTCCATTATCCTCTTTCTCTCCCTTTCCCTCTCTCTCTCTCTCTCTATCTCTCTCCACTACTATCCACCTTTTCACCAAGAAGCGGATTCCAACTTGAAACGAATCTCGAGGTTCGCTTTGCACCCTATCGCGAATACAGGGGCGAGAAAAGAAAACGAGCAAAAATATAATAGAAGAAAGGCAAAAAAAAAAGAAAAGTCTCCCGTTTATCTTTCACGCCTTTTAAACTCGCTAAATAGGATAATCGATCGATGAATCGGTCGATCGATTAATCAATTTATAAATTCACTAATTAATTGACTGATTAATCAATCCGTTACCGAAAAAGATGTGGCGATCACATCTGCGAGGCAGTCGAATAAATACTGCAGCGTGTCTCAGTCCTCAGTAGTTTAATGCGGTTCGGATGATTTGAACTTGCGGGATTGCGGCGTACTTTACGGTAGTCGTAACCTCGTTGCGCACACCGTGCGTGGCTATATACGTAAAACGGTTCGTTGTGGCGCGTAGCCATACCCAGATATACATATTTATACATACTCCCCACCAGAATGTATGACACACCGTTTCGAAATAGATTTCCAACATTCTATTAAATAACGCGCGGTTCAAATCCCGAAAATTGATCGTGGGCCGAGTCCCGGTTCTCTTTGCTCCACGAATTTGGTCTTCCATACTTTTGTTCGAACATTTCAAAATACGGGAAAGAGACATTTTCCCGCCCTTTTAACGAGCTGTATAAACAACAGATATTATCTCGGTACTTGGTTCCCCCGCTTGGCACGTCCCTGTAACACCGTTCACGGTACAGCATGATAGTTGTATTTATAATCGAGAGACACGTTCGTACGGCGCGACAGATGTGTCTGGCACGCGACTCGAACCACCTCCTCGTCAGGGAGCATACAGGTGAACAAGAAAGAGGAGACAGGTGAAGTAGAAGGCGCAGTCTATAGATCGTCGCGGTTCTTTGGTCGGAGTGAACGCGTCTACTTGAAAAAAATTTATGACGGCCGCGCGGCGCCCGTCTAGAGGATTGATTGGGACCCAGTCTAGCGGAGCTCTAGCGAACCGGGAGCTACGCACATAGGGTGTCGTCGGATTATCTTCATAATTCACTGAGCGAATTACCTCGTAAGTCCTGAGACGAATTTCGACGAAATCATGAATCAGTTTTTCCCGATAGGCTCTCCTACTTTTTCCGAAAAGTATAATTGATCATTTCCATTGGTAAACGGAGTTTTCCGTAACCGATTCGTCGTATCTTCGATTCGTTATTCGATAACTGCATACCCAGAAATGATAACGCGAAAAATTCTCCGCAAACTAGGATAGAAAAGCTCTTTATTTTAATACAAGAGGGTTACAAGCCGTTTTCGAGCACCCCGTACATATAATGGTACATAAACCCGGTTTCTGTGGAACGTGGGTGGTATACATCGGAGTAGGTGGTTATATGGCACATGGGTTGACATAGAAAACGTATATTCGAAGCTTGGGTACGACGACAGATTCGAAGGGCCTTCCGTTTACGCCGAACACTTTTAGGAAGGCCCTTCAATTTTCCTTCTCTATCTAGACGCGGGCTTATATACCTATACCTAGTTTTGCACATGTGTTATTCATGTATGTACAGTTATATACGTTGTTATATACGGATTTACCCTTGTGTGTGTCGGTTCGGCCGCACGTTTCAAAGACCCACCCTCTATCGCACGTGTACGTATGTAGAGACATACATACATACGTACGTACGTGCATACATACCTACTTCTCAACCCCTGGTTGTGAAACGCATGATTTCATCGAGTGGATGCATCATCTCGGTCCACTGTATAGGGGGGAGGCTGGGAATCACTTCGAACTTTACTATTTATACGCATCGGAGTATACGACGCGATCGAAGAACGCCGAGATTTGGAGTCAGATTTTGTACGATAACCGATTATCAATTTCAATCGTATATTTTTGTCCATGGTTCTATATAAATTCTCACCTGCGTGTATATTAGAATAGTTATGATATCGGAACACGAAGAGAAATCGGTTTTAGGGGGCGAATTTAACCCTTAAAAACTTGAAAGACCGAACTCGTGCAACCATGCTCCTCTTTCATCGAAATCTTCCAGTCTACCTGCAACCCTTTATTCAATGAACTATAGAGTTTGTCACAAAACAGATCGATTTTTGCATCGGTAGAGTAGCAAAGGATTTTCTCAGCCTTTAAATTCTACAATTTTCTAGTTTTCTGAACGATGGGATGAAAATTAGACCCTTCCATCTTGATACGTGTAATTCGAGGGTAGAATTTTTCAGCATCGACCTACCAAACCAGCATAATAATCCCGAGTGAGTAATAGAACCTGAATGAAACTCCAAGGGGTGACAACGTAAGAATTTCGGTAGGGTATATTTCCCGCGAATACCGCTTAGTTATCATTGTTAGGAGACTGAGGAAGGAGCTGCAGTAAGACCAAAATAAGGGGGATAGAACAACATGGAGTAAATAATATTCCTCGAGTTTATTCGTATGTTACACATAGATATAAGTACATATATATATATATATATATATATAAACGTGCAATTGGCAAAGGATCATCGTGCGTGGAATTACCATTAATGACTTTGTTTGTCATGGATCGTGGTTTGCCCCCATTTGCCCTTGAGACGTCCTTGATATCATCTCGCCTCTCCGGGAGAAAATCTCTCTTACACTCTCCTCTCCTTAAATAAATGTCTCTCTCTCTCTCTCTCTCTCCTTATCTGTATCTTTGCTATATCCCGCGCCCGCGCTTTGTTTGAGATCACGGCCTCGTTTACCCCGCCGCAAATATCACGTATGCAGTGTATACCTATCTACGTAGCTGGTGTATGAAATATACATCTGCGTGTATATAGTATTAAAACTTCGTACATTTGTATAAATAAAATAAAAATAAAAATGGTACAACGACGTCGTTTCTGGTCAAGGTAAACGCCCACCCGTGTGCGGGGTTTACTGGTTTAATGAAATTAATTCTCTCGTTGTGGGTGAAAAAAACCAGCCCCATTGATGTCGAAGTCCGTGAGGATTGAGGAGCCGCGTAACCTTGCCACCCCTAGGCACGTAGAAATCGGTCCCGAATCCACGTTCACCTCGCTCACCACCCGCCAGAGACCCTTTTGCCAATTTCTCGCCATCCTCTCGCTCGAACCTTTACTCCCACAAGAAGCTATACTTGTCAGAGTGTACTGGGTGTTCGTGCGATTCGATAATAAGACGATGTAGTAGATGTTACGAGGGTTTGTTCAGCGGAAATAATTATCGTTCGAATAACGGGGAGGAGAGTGGAATTGATAATATTAAAAAATGTAGAGACGAATGCCGACGTTTACGGATTTTAGAAATTTGAACAAAATTTCTTTTCTCATTATAGGAATAATGGGGTTCAATTTTTCACGACAAGTTTGTATCGAAGATGGGAGAATAAAATTTTATTCCTAACATTGAATCAAAGTGTCTCCTAATAATTGAACTGTAATTCCATCAGCCTCAAGTTCGTGATTATCGTTGCGCGTAAATAAAATCTGTGTATTTAATTTACGAACACCCTATGCACGCGTCTACCTATATAGATATAGATATAGACATACAAATGCTATATATCTTGACATATGTACCCTACGTGTATACTCGTATACCTTTGTGTAGGATATACGAGTAAATGGTGGTGAGCGAGGATCTACTGGTATATATGCTCATATAGCCACCTATGTTATGTGTACAATATATGTATACGTGTGTAGGCACAGACGTGTCTTCGATGACGACGTCCCTCTATAGTCTGTACTCTATATAGATACTGGAGAGCGCGGGGTCCTCCCAGTCCCGGTCCCAGACCCAGTCTCGGAGTCCCCGATCCCTCGCTCCTGCTTTTCTCTTTCTCTCCCTCTCCCTCTCCCGTCTCTCTTTCTCTCATTTCGTCTCTGTCTCTCTTTCCATCCCTTGCTCGCGCGAAGCCTATATACCACACCATACCACACCGCGCCACGCCACGCCACGCCACGCCACGCCACACAGTAACACCAGTCGGCCAGATCAATACGAACCAACTGCTCAGAGATTATCATTTTATCCATTCGACATCCAGTTTGAACCTGTAGAGGACCGGAGGGAGAGACGAAAAATACTTTTGATCGATTAAAATCGCTCCTCTATGGAATAAATTATCATCTCTTTTCTAGACCGATGCAGCATCTCGATTATATGCTCATATTCATTTACATCGTGATTCCTCGTGATATGGTATTGACAATGATGACTATCAACGAGGTTCGCCTCTTTATGGTTCATCGATTTTTATTATCGATTGATTCTCAATCCTTGAATGAACTATGTATTATATACACTTTATGGTTTTATATATTCGAGAACGGAAGCGGCAGCTTCTCGGGGGTCGGTTTGAACTTCTATTACGTTTTCACTTCGATCGCTCGCGAATACCTGCGAATTTTACCAAGGCTCTCGGGCTCCTTCGGACTGGTTCGGACCTCTGTGCCAGAGTAATTTATCATTCGCTGAAATTCCTCTTCTATACATACCGCAATTTATGGTTTTCTCGCCATTGTTAGGTGTATAACGATTCATTCGATACAAAATTGAGATATCGTTTAAGGAATTTATCAGCCGTTCATAGTTCATTGTCAGTTATATTATCGATCGATTCTACAACATTGATTTATGGTTTTGAACGTCTCTGACGTGCAAATGATTATCATCAATTTATTGCCGATTCTGGGTTCGAATTTACATCGAATTTTGATTTTTTTCAGGAGTTGAAAAAAGAATAAAAATCTACAGAAATACGGATTCAACCTCCTCTTTCTGGATTCTCGTTCTCCAGGTCAATGGTAAGAATCTTTCCCTAATCCTAATCAAATAATTAATCTCGTCCCATGCCAATTGGTAGAGGGGTCATAGTACTCATATTGCTTATTGTTACATACGATCTGACCCGAAGTTATACCTTTCTGCACATACCTATCATACACGACCAATTAAAGATGCAACAGGTGTCAATGCTAATGATCGCACTCTTCTCTATAACATACACCCACGCATAGACATAGGTATATACCTTTGCGATAAATATATTATATTTTTTTCAACATATTGTTGAAAATGAGAGAAAAAATACTAAAAAGAAGGGTATTAAAAAATGTATTTCCTAACACCACCTTGAGCGTAGTTCAACCGATCCAAAGGCTATATTTACTCGCCTGGGCTACTCACGCCCGCGAGGTTATCTGACGTCTGTTTACGTCACGAGGGTGAAGCTCGCGCGTCACAAGGACGACACTTCGTGACGTCAGCGGGGGCGACGATTTTTTTATCTTTATCTTCATTTTATTCTCTATTTTTTTTTCATTATTTATCGCAGGTATACGGATAGTAAAAACAGCTTTTCCACCGGATCAGATTATTTCGCGGTGATATCTTACGGTTTTTAATTCGTTGATTGATCTATAATTAACGTCACGGTCGTTAATGCATAATAATCTGTAATAAAAAAAGGAAAAAAAAAATAAAATTACGTCACTGATTCCCCCAGACTATTACGTACCCATATACGAAGAAAACGGATCTATATACTTATAGGTATAGGTTCGTATACCTACTCGCAATCTCAATACCCGAATATTATATACATATATACTGATATCGCGGGAAACACAAAGAGGAGACAGATTCGCACGTAGGTATCCGTACATGGTGTGTATATGCGTGTATGTAGGTATTATATACCTCATTTCCTATCCACCTACCTACCTAAACCTACCTACCTACTATGTGAAAGTTTGCGCGCGCACCTAGTTATGTACACGTAGATGTTAGGTTATATACGTATGTGGTTTTATCTGGCGGTACTCGGGGGAAGTTGCGGGTTGATTTATCGCCTCCCGTTGCTATGGAAACCTTGGCGTGACCGGCTGGCGCGACACCCTCATATCCGAGTCTCTCCTCTCTTTCCTCTCTCTCTCTCTCTCTCTCTCTCTCTCTCCGACTCTCTTTGAGACCCTTCGAACACGGCATCTCCCTTACTCTTTATCATGGTTGTCCTCTCGATATGCACCCCACGCCACTATTAGCCTTCACCGGTTCCTCGCGAGGCACATACACAGGAGCCTGTAGGAACTCGGAGGAGACGACTTTCCAAAGAATTCTTTATTACGGTTATAATGATAGTCGTTATCTTCGAACGTGTCTATATCTGATCGAGACCTACGCGTACACGGATTAATTATATAAGAAAGAGAGGGAAATCTATGGGTTTTCGTTAGAATTCACATACGACGAAGGGGAACATAGCGACGAACTGCAGGACAGCGTATAGCGTAAGGAAAAAGTTGAAAGTTGAAAGGAAATCAGAAACAGAAACAGAAACAGAAACAGGGAGATGGGGGATAGAAGCAAGGGATGTCGGAAGCGGAAACGGAAGCGGAAACGCGGTAGAAAAACGTAAACAAAAACAGAACCGGCTGAACCTGCTGCTGCTGCAGAGCCAGCCGAGTCAAGTCTTCGCGCTATCGACCAGCTACTAGCTCCGTAGCCACGTAACGTGGTGCGCGAATCGCACTACGGAATCCCCGCTGACTACTGCGAGGATATATGTGCGAGACTCGGACAGCAGGGCCCGCGATACTGCGTCAAAGGTGAAAACCCAACTCGATATCCAAGACGCAGCGTTTCTTCAACGTCATAGATATCGCGAGACCTAAAATAGTGAGGCCAGTCGGTTGATTTTGAGTCGGTACCCCCTTTCGTTCATGTAATCAAAATAATTGGCTTTCAATTTACTGATAGTGATCACCTTTCTGAAATTTGAAAAATCTTCTCAGAGTTCTAGATATGATTTTTGACCATTTTCTGTCGGTTATGGTATCTTCCGAGCCTGTGGAGCAGTCGAGATTGAATTTAAACCTGGCTTTTGAAATATTCTCACTCGTTCGTGCCTTTTAACATTTTTTTTTTCAATCTAATGGTCATCGATCAGTTCGAAGTGCTTTTGAAGGTACAGATTATTGTCATCCAGTTTTCAACGAAGATACTACGTCCCTTGCATAGATGCGTTTTGGGTTGCATCCTGTGCAGGCGATCTTTCGATCATTTGAGACATACCCTGCATATGGGTAGATAAGACTCTGTTAATGAATTAGTGAGAATTATTGAAATCATATATTCAGCAGTTCACGTAATCTTATACACGGAAAGCAAATGCTTTTAATTACAATACTAGTTTCTTTGCACCTCTATATTCGAATTTGAAAGAAGTGAATTTCGAAAGGAAACAAACAAAATAATTTTACGAGTAAATTCAATGCGGTTCGATTGGTTTCTGATCAAGGAATTATTTTATAGCCACGTACTTTCTGGATTGATAAATTTTAATTAAGCAAAGTCGAAAAATTTAAACGAAGCCGAAGTCAATTCAGAGACTGCCTGATGTCGCCACCTCGCACAGAAGGCTGAGAAACTTTCTGTCGAGATTTCTACCGGTCAGAACGGTCCCAGATACTCGTTGGATAAATTGAAATTTGCGGATTAATTTGTAAAATAAACATCTGCACCGACCCAATAATTGAAATCAAATTTTATAACATAAAAGGTACGTGAATTTTGACCAGAATGCGACTCGCAATAAAATCCGAAGAAGATATTCACGTTGTCTGTGATGCAATTTGTGACAGAAATTTCAAAAATATGATGGAATCTCATGGACTGATTGAACAATCTATAAATCTGGTATTTGAGACGCACTGTTGACGCTTTTCTCTCCAATCAGCGTATTGATTTGCCCAAAAACTCCTTTTATTACTGCACACTTCGGGCTGTTTTATACCTCGCCATAGTTGATCGCACAATTCACTTCTGATTTTTATAGAACCGTGGTCGACCATTAACACTCAACTAGTCTACGACTTTCCAGTTTGATCTAGAAGTTCAATTATTGGAATTTGTTATCCTTAAAAGGATAGAACCGAGAGCGGGAAAATTTTCAATCATCGAAGAGAAAGATTTCTTCAAAAATTTATACGCGTGGAAGATGAGTCTATCTCGCGAGTTTATCGGCACGATGATTTTAGCACTCGATGAAATCACCAAATTCCTTGGAATATTACCTGATGCAATTCACCCACGTATTCCGGAATCCGAAGTCGAAAGTAACTCATAATTATAGACTCGATACCTAGTCTCGTCAGTTGTTTCTTTAAAATCGATTGATTTACGCAACTCCGTCACGCGCCTAGCCCCAAAGAGAATTCGAACGGCCGGACCTTGATTTTGCATCACATACTCCGAGACGTTCGAATTCGATGGACGTAAATCACAACCTGATCAGAAAAAGAAATTATATCACCTCAGAACGGGTTCTAGGCGTTGCTATTACCCTCGATCATGTTTTTAAATTTACTTAATTAACTTTAAGGAAATTGGTATGCTAATTCATTTTATTTATATATTTCAACCCAATAATACACATTCTTTCCTTTCTAATCATCCAAAGAGAAATTGATGCAAGGGCTTCTATCTCATCCCCAAATTCTCGTCAGTATCAATAGCCTGAAGATTGAGGAGAACTTTATGTGGGAACATGTACCGATTATGCGAAAGGCAGTAGTGCCATTCGTTGCAAAGTCTGAAAAAGTCTGTGAAAATCTTAGTTAATTTCTATTCTTCGGTATATGGAGCGTTTCACGAAGTGCGAATAAAAGTATGTAGGAATGCAAAGATCACAAGTGATAATCGCTCGAAATTGAGCAAGGCTTTTTGAGCCGAAGGCTAAGTGAATTCTGCATTAAGCATACATAAAGCGAGTATAAAGCAGCGTCAGTAAAGTCCGACCAACCAGACAGCCAGGAATTCAGTCGAACCAACCAATCGTATTGAAGCCAGGTAGGTACTCGTAACTATTCGGGCTAAAAACTGGGTCAGAATACGCAACAGCGGTGGCTGCTGCTGCTACTGCTGCTGCTACGGTGGTTCGCAATGTAGGTGTAGCTCTCTGCACACCGATTCCTTTTTCGCCTGTCTTTCATTCCCTCGTGCCGTCGTTTTCTGTAGAAATGAGAAGAGAAGAGAAGAGAGGAGGAGATGAGAGGAAAGCGTAACTCTGAGAAACGTACCCAGGCATAGATATGTCGTATGTTCATGCATGAATATATGCGGTGGGTTTACTCGAGAGTCCCTTGCAAGCAAACATGTTCTACTATAATACTAATAATAAACGCTGCGCAGGCTTCGACTGCGAGAAACTTATCCCCCTGTCTCGATATCCGCCTTTTGTACGCCCACGATATCTAACCGCTATACGAGGAGCTGATTTAAAGGCTAATTCTAAGAGCGGAACGATTCCGGAACAAGGAACTGACCGAACGTTGGAACTTGAGTTACGTTCGAGGTAGTGTTCGGTGTTCAACGGTGCAAATTGCTCCGTATTTTTTTTCGCCTTGGTTTTATGAGCAATTTTCTACACCTACTATATAGAAATGAGATGGACTGGATGGCAAGCTGCTGGACAGCGATTGAAATTCAATTGATTAGATTTTACGTATTTTTATTTATTGTTTTGCAATTCGAATATTTTCAGAGAAAATCGTGTAGATTTTCAAGGGTTTTGGTTTTCTTTTGAATCGACTGAGGTACATAGAAGACCTCTGGAATCATCCTCGATGACAATCTTCGGCCTTGCCTTTTGCCTGTAATTATTAGTTCCAGCCTAATTATTTATTCTGATTTTAAATTGGACTAGAAGTGAGGTAAAGTAGTGCCACGATTTGCTAAGACCTTCGGAGGTTAATCGAGAGCAAATTATCGAGGGACACACGGAACACACATATTTCTGTACATTCGCAATTGGAAATGAAAGAGGAGAATTTCTTGAAATTCGCGGATTCGTTCTATTTTAGGCTTCGTAAGAAAATAATTGATTACAGATCGTTGGCTGATTATCTCTTTGTCCCGAAGTGCAGCCTAAAACTTAATACTTTCCAGTAATTGCGGTGCCCGTATAATACGTGAGAACGTATCTCTCATTTTCTACATATATCTTGCCGCGGTAATACCGTTTAAACACACGAAGTACTGAAATATCATATATCACCAAACCGATCTTGAAACATCGCGTAAAGTACATGGAGTTACCAAATTATACCCATATTCAATTCATAGACACTACACGAGGTTTTTTTTCTCCATTTTCACATTCATTCAAGCGCAGGATAGTGAACGTGGGAAAACTGACCGTATTCCTTATCCTTGATCTTATCTCCAGCTGGGCTTTGCAATCAGGCACTTAAAATACGTTAATTTTTAAATCTGCGATCATTTGGAGCGCGGATGCAAATTTCACAACATTGATACATAAAGCTCTCTTTTTATCTCCTCAATTACAATTTTTTTCCTTCCTTTTTTTTCGCAAGTAATAACTTTATCGTCTCGAAGTGTAGAGGCGGAATCAGATCACCTCACAGCCTCTTAAATCCGGGTAAAACACGATAATATTTTTTCGACGTGTGTAAATCAGCGAAAGTTCGTACTTGAACGATATACTTGCAGCAAGATGCAATCTATTAACTGTTCGTTTCACAGGACCTGGATGCTGAGTGACGGGAATGGATTTCCTCACACTCCCATCTTCGACCTTCTTACCAAAAGTACAGAAAAGAATTTAAATAATACTCCAGTGAAGGACAAATCTGTAGAATATTACAGCTGTAGTATAAGCAAAGGATAAAATAAGAGAACAACTCGATTATTCAAACAAACAGGATGTGTGCATAGGTGTCCCAATGCAAACATTTCTGAATACTGTTTTTGAATCCGTGGGCAGATATACCAAATTTTTTTCCCCCTCCAAAAGACAGATAAGAAATGTTCACACCTTGTTAAATTTTTGATTCAAATCCTGAAACGATCGCTGGTCCTTTTACTTCGCAGAGTCTTGGCGCAGGATAAAACCTGGTGGTATTAATCACATTATGGGCTGCCATACGTTGTGATTTATTCAGTGACTGATTAAAACAGCTGTTAATTATCTTCTCCGAAAAATGAACAGAAATGACCGTATATAAAGATGTAATTTTCACTTTCTTGTAAGAAACATATCACTGTACCTATATGCACATTTCTCTGATCCAGATTACAGTCTAACAGGTTCCGAGAGCGAATAGATATACGGAGTCGCATTATATGGTTTCGTTTTTCATAGTGCATGGTTATAGTGCAACATAAGATAACCGATTCTTGATCTCCTTTTTTGGAATAGTGACCCATAAAATCCAAAATTGGATAACAGAGAAAAAAAAAAAGATGTTTCGGACCAAATAGATTCGGCCGAATATTATTACCTCATCCGGATTCTTTATGTTCTTTAATTTCCAATTGCTGTTTATGCAATCTGCCGGATTTCTTACCTACTTTGTACCTGTACATTTAAGTTTTCTCCTCGCGCTCGCCACGCAGGATTTTTAGCTATAATAATTCTTTCCAAATGAGTAAATTGTGCAATGTAAATTATTGGTTTTGCAATTTTTCTTTTCTTTTTTTTTTCTCTCCTCCTTTGGATAAATACGGATTTGCTCAGATTTTGCGACAATGCTGCGTGTAGGTATATAGGTATATGTATATCTGATCGTAAAAATGTTCCAGGTACATAATACGTATGAGTCGTGTCGACCTAGATATTCCTAGAGATGTTTCTGTCGCGGTTAGTTATACTGCGGTGCCTTTCGCTCACGTGAGCTGCAACTCCGTCGTGTTTGAATCCTCGTGTACCTACTATACGTCTCTGACTGTACTATTGATCCCTCGAAACATGTCCGAGAGTTAATTAACGTAGACGATCATTGGTATCCGTCTACTCTTACTTTTACGCGGTTTATTCGTATCGAAGAATGTTTAGCATTTATTACTTCAACATATGTTCCTCTGTACGATAGACATTGTCAAGGATATCGAAGCGGACCTAAGAGGATGGGATCCTAAACGTATGAATACTACATAGCGATAGAACCGAAAGGTACGAGAAACAAATAAAAAACATTGAAAAAAAAATAAAAAAATAAAAAACTAGAGCCAAAGTGGCGAGGAAAGGTTTTTAAAAAAAGTTGAGATAAAAAGCTTCGATCAAAGTAAAGTTTTACCAGACCCCGCACCTTTCACCCAAGTAGTAGCAGACTGGTCAATGTCAGCCGTCAAAACGTATATGTATAAAACTACATATATAGGTATATTTATCCGTGCTGTTCGAAACTCGTGATAAAGTCGTTCGGCATAAGGCGTTATGTTCTGTTCTGTTCTGTTCTGTTCTGTTCTGTTTTAATGCAGGTTATACCGTGGGCACCAAGGACATGCAATACAGTAGCCAACCTCGCGGGTTGATTATTAGCAATTGTTATTACCTCAAAGAGGAATTAGATCGTAATGATAATGACAACGACAATAATTAAAGTCGTATGATTGCAGGGAGATTCTATATCGCCATTGGTCTTTATATTCTCTCGTATACATCGTGGACACAATTTTCAAACCACCTCCTGGACGAAAATTTCGATTTTCTTTTATACAATTCAATGTAATTTCTCAAATATGTATTAGGCTCCAAAGTTCTTTTTTCAGTATTACCATAAAACTTGTAAAAAGGAACGAGACCGAGGCATGAGATTTTGTTTTTGCCAAGTCGAACTGTTACAAATCATTCTAGGTATTAGAAATACTGTAGAAATAATAAGGTTTTCGTCCAGCTTTCTCCCTCTCTCTCTCTCTCTCTCTCTCTGTTTCTCGTGAATTTTCGCTACGCTGATGATCGATACGTCGAAAAATGTTGGGTGCTAAAAATTTTTGATCGAGAAACTGCTCCGCGATTTTTTTACGATCAGACAGGAGTATCGAGAATCTTGGGTCATTATCAGGTAATCGATAAGCTAGTAAGTGAGGATCTCTCTCTTTCTTCGTTGGCAAGGATTTCTTCAACCGGGAATGTTGGGCAAGCCTTCGGGTAATAGCAAACTGCGCGCTAAACTAAACTAGTCCGTTTTACAACAGATCCTATGTATAAACTAACTCGGGAAACTATGATATGGAGATCAACTCTGCATGTGGGATAATCACGTAAGAAAGTGTTCATACTCGACTATAATATTTCCTCATACCTTACAGCGCTCCCATATAATATATAATATATTTTACAATATCTATAATTATGCGCGAAATGTCTCGAAGAAATAATTTATCGCACAAATCTATCGGCTTTGTGGATCTGTACAGCATTCTTTTTTTCTATTTTCATTTGCAAAAAATTTCTTCCTCGTTTCGAAAGTTCAATGAGTAAATCCGAGGGACAGGATAATATGACGGATACAAAAGCCTTTGAAACGAGTCGGTAAAACGTGTTTGAAAAATGTTACTAAGTGCGGGATATAGAGAGAAAATTGGATCGTATCACGGTACGACCTGGTAACTGTAGCAACAGTCTCGGCTTATAATAGATACAGGTACTATATAACTATAAAAGAACAACGGTTGGATCCAGATTTGATGATATCTCGATCCTCGATATCGTATCTGGATGTTTATGTGCATTAATTGTGTTCATTCAGATGTATATCTTTGACCTATTCGTCGTGGGTATAGACGTAGGCAAGAATAATGCGATTCCTTTAACACCGAGCAGCCATCGTGACTCGTGAACTTGATACTGCGGGTAGTTTGTCTCTGAAGGAAAGGGGGCAGAGTTTAACAGCGCAAATGATCGATTTGTCACTTATACAAGTGAGGTAATAAGCAGCCCACGGTGTCAAGTCATATTACGTAATCTCGAGGGGCAAGAGCACGCGGTGAGTTGCATAGCATCGCCCCGGGTATTCCTTTTACGTTTATGTTCACTTGAACATTTTTCAGCTGATTTTCATCTTTTACTATTTATGCAACTTCTGATATTAAATCTTTCTCTACTTCTTCTTCTTCTTCTTCTTCTTCTTCTTCTTCTTCTTCTTCTTATTTTGTATGTATATACGCGGCTCCGATAGATGACAACCGTTACTAGGAAGTAAGAGCGAGTTATCGATGCGCACCGGTGTCTTGAGATAAGTATTCGGTTACCTGGCTCGCCGATTTCTCGCCGAAGTCGAAGTCAAGTCACACGGTTTTAGGCTCCGTTCATAACAAAAAAAGTTCCAAGAAAAAAGCGATACTTTTGAGGACAATCACTTATTCCCAAATACAACTAATTCAAATTCAGAAGTACTTATAGCCGAATTCATGCCTCAAGAGATTAGGGCTAATCGCAAGGCGAATCTGTCTCATAAGAAAGGAGAAAATATCTCATTAGAGACAGTTTTTTCATTACTTCTTGGTTCGTATAAGAATACAGAAAAGTACAATAAAGGCGATAGAAATACCTTTCCTGTTTACGACGAAACGAATAAAAAAATGACCAATTTTTTTTATTATTTATAGACTTACGATTTTCCGAATGAACGTTGCCTAAAGGAAAGGCGTGTAGACTATAGGCAATGATTTCACCTTTGCGTCGTAACAAATACAAAGATAAAAAAAGAACTGTACGAATTCTATCGTAATACCCACCCGCATTTTCGAACGGCTATTTATAATTCCCATCGATCTTATCCCATCTTCGCCTCAGTGTTCGGTTCAATCATGAAATTTGACAGGAATTTCAATCCCATAGCATAATTACATTCGCAATTCAAAATACCTTAATCCTTTCGTTGAACTTGTATACAAAAAAAAAACTGTTCGATTTCTGTCTGAGCTCCTTAAGCCTATTTGTAATAACAAACGTCTTACGCGTGATTGTCCTAAGCGATTAATAACTATTTCGTAAGTTGTAGGTACGCAGGCTTTTGCGAATACCAAACTTACGCACTTAGTTACGCAACGATATGTATATGTGTGGGTATACATCGCGATTCCAATCAGTCGTTCGCCCTTACCTGGATTGATTCCTCTGTAATACCATTATTCAACTTACTGCAGTTACGTAATTTCGTTATTCCGATCCATCAGTGTTTTTCAATTCTTCGTTCTCGTGGGTATTACGTTATCAAGGGGAACGAGGCAATTCTTTTTTCCCCCGAAATTTAATTATTCCGGACAAAAATTGGGGACTTCTATCCTTGATCAGAAATCGCAAAATCGAACGGAATACATAACTCTTAATTCCCTCGACTAGAAAGAATGATTTTTAAACAACGAGAGACCTGCAGCAATCGAAAATCTCTGACGCAACGATCCCCATGTAAAACCTATACCTACCTGAATCGCGGTAGGTAGGTATAATAAATTTTATAATGCTCAAAGTGCGTCTGTATCGAGTAATGGCAGTCGGTGTATTGAAAAATTTCTTTTATCGTGATTTATGGAAATAAAAATAAATCGGTTTCGCATTTCGGCGATGTTAATTTCAATTATTTTCTTATTTTTACTACCTTTTATACCTCGTTAGGTCCATTATATTATTAATTACAGTGCAGCTCGCTTTATAGTATGGAGGTATTTAAACACAGACACAATCGAGAAACCCGCGGTGCGATTCGTTGTACGGCGGTTCGTTCTTGTCAAGGGAATGCCGCGAAACGATCATACATACAGGGTGAAGGCGGTTCTTGCGTAATCGTACCTCCGCGGAGGTATAAGGTAGGTATTACGCGAATTGCATTATGTGTTGCGTCTACGTGTGATACTCGCACTTTACTTCTGCCCGCGTGCATCGATACACATGTGGTTGGCGGTATAATGCACACATATCACCACGTCAGACCGGATTCGCCGATTCTCGCGTTTGACACAGAATGCCCGTAATTTGACCGTTACTCACTCTCGCCGAACCTGTTTTCAAAATCCTTGGCGAATTTCCGGCAACGCCTATAACTTAAAATGAACAAGAATTTTTCACCTGCAATACCTTCGCGTCTCGTCTTATTCACATGCAGCAAAGCATTCGGATTCAGATCCAAGCGGCCATGAGATTGACATTTAGTTTTATCAAACCATCGAGTATAGTAGCCTACGCGCGTTCGACTCAAAAATTCAGAGAAGAAAGAAAGAAAGAAAATGAAAATAAAATCAGGGCAGGTGAATGAAAAATTTCTTCTAGCATTGGATGATTTATTCATTCATTTATGTAATTCAGTTTTTTTTTCGACTTCTTGATGTGAATGTCTTAGTCTTCAACCCCCCATAGCCCGGAGTAGCTGGTGAAGTCTAATAAACCGCGTGTCCTGATTTCCTTGCAGCGCGATCAAAGGATCTGGTGTTTCTAGTACGAGGCAATCGAGGCGAGCCAGTGGCTCGTAAATATTGTCTAAAAGGTTTGGATTGAAAAACTGAAGCACAAATTGGTATCTGTATCGTAACGGTTGATTATTTTGCTTTAACCTCGGTTCTGCGTTGCTGCAGGAGTGGCGAAACTCTGCCTCGGAGCTATGTTGCCTAATCTCGATCTATTTGCTGAAATTTAAATTTGCAATTTTGTTTCAATTTCAAAAAACCGCGTAACCAGCCGCAATTCAATTATTAGTTCGATTGAATTCGGCGGAATAGTCGTCGAGACGATAAGGTCGTTCTTGTAACACCGAAAACACCGAATTATCGTAGTTTCTCAAATCGTTCGCAATCGTCAAGTATGGTCATTCATTTCGCGGAAGAAGAGATATAGCGAGCGGACCGGGAGTAGAGCGAATCCAAAAAGGTAAAAATAAGTAAAAAACAAACAACGCGATACAGGTATGACGTAATTGGCGGTCTTTCCCGTTGCCAAATTGAGTCGGCAAGGTAATATATGGTTTATGGTACCGAGTCACGTGCCTTTGCTCCGGATCCATACATTAAATATATCACTGTGTATATAGGACGTACGAGATAATATATAACAATGTTACAATGCTAAAATACGGATCTATCTGTACCCACCAATCGAACAGATATTTTGGCGATCGGGTCACACTGTTCGTAATACGGCAATTATATTTCTCCTTGACTGACTCGAGAGGTAGATATAAATTATCGTGGTGAATTTGAAAAAGTGATTATTTTCGTGCAAAGAGATTGTCGAAACTTGTAACAAACAAGAGAAAAATGTGATACACTATCATTTGCGAATGGTGTATAAAAATTAGTTACGTTTTGTTGTCAGAAATCATAAAATCTTGCGCAACTCTTGATTAAAGACTTTCAAACTCTGACCAATCTAATACTTTCATATGCAGAGATATATAGAAAGAAAATTAGATCGTGTAGCTCTGTATGACTCACTGTAGTTATAATATAGTGACGATAAATGGACATCTAGTTAAAAATTTATGAATCAGAATGGAAGGGAGGCGTAGAATAGGGAGCCTAGAAACCTACGTATGTGCTGTATAATATACATATATTGTACGGAATATGAATGTTTATACGGTACAAAATCACGTGGTTGTACACCGTGGCTATAACCGTTCTTACACTCGATGTAGAAACGTGATGGACGACCTATACTAGCGTAGATCACTTGCGTAAGAAGTACATATGAATGGGGCCGACGAAGCTGCGAAAATTAAACGAGTTAAGAAGTTTCTGCATTCTGGCTTATCCGAAGAGTAGGTATCACAAAGGCTCGCGAATTCAGGCACTATCCTTTACTCCGTTACGAAATATCGAATTAATGGTCTCGATTGTTACCGATTTTATGTTTTTATTTTTATTTTTTTAACTCTCGATCGACCCATGTCGAATATTTCTCAAAAAGGAAACGAAAATTCATGTTATACGTTTGCTGAATTTATCAGCCCGAAAAAGAAGCGTCGAGAAGTTTTATCTGTTTTACAGCTAGAAGCTTTTAGCATAATTAAAAATGAGGAAAACATATGATACTTACATAAACGCTATACATCTCGTAAATGTCATCCAGTGCGTGTGTAGGATTGCATAACTCAGCTCGGTGATCAATCTAGAGGCTCCATACGTGTTTGAACTTTGAACTGCCACGTGTAATTTTACCCAGCTCGATTTTTAGACCCGGTGATTGATTCCGAGCGAAATAAGCTCGAGGATATATTGTAGCTATCGGAATTTCTTTTGCCTCGAAAAGTAGGTATGTCTGCCGTTTAGTGAAACTTGCGACGCGTCCTTTGAGTTTTGACGAACAAAAGGAAAGTCGAGTGGTTTAACGTAGAGCGAGAAAGGGAGGCGATTCCAAACGACTATACCTACGTACGTGGCGCGAATTCTATAAAAGATGCAATCGGGGACAACGACGACTTGCGAAGATCTCTTGACCATACCGAACGAGCCAAGATCAAGGACGTGCTGTACGTGTCGAAAGAATCCTTCCTGCGGAGATCGCTGACCCTATAGCACATCTTTTTTTTATTTTTATTTTTTATTTTTGCGAATCAGAATATCAACTAGGCAGATCTTCTTCGAGCGGTTCAGAAAATTATTTAGCCATGAATCTTCAATCGATCGAAAGCACATTACGATTTTTTCTTCACAGATACACGGATACTCTAAATGTGGAGATTTTTTAACGATTTTGCGAATTCTGTGTATTTATATGAATCACAGACATAGGAATCTTTCAGTTTCGGATCAACGGCGTTATACTTCGCTGTACATTGTCTCTTATACATTGCGGACGAGGGCAGTTTGTTCGTATTCTATAGATAGGAGACCACAATAATTACATTCGTACAATGCGCGAATCACGAGATACTTTCACGCGTTTGCTACTTTCGTAGGGTGGTGACCTGAGCTGTTATTGTCAGGGATTGTTCTCGTGGAGAAAACGGGGAGAAAACATTTTCGTCTCATAATGATAACAGCGGAAATGACACGGTGTGACGTTCGCGAATTGATCGACGAATTGAAACGAGCTTCGTTCGACCGTAGTAGAGCGTTTTTATTTCTATTTCTATTTAGTTTTGCTTCTGGAAATTGACCGCCGACGAAAAATCCCACCAATCTTGCTTGCTGATATAAAAAAGAACCACGGTGATGATGAATGAATATACAAATCCATGTAACAAAGGAAAAGAAAAATCCAAACAAAAAAAAAGTAAATAAATAGAAATCGCGTAACTTCTGGCCGTAGGAATTAGCCGCTCTTTCTTCTTGCTGGAATCAATTTTTTTCCCTAATTGAAAGTGTCCCGTCAATTTCTCTCTCTGTATTGTGTTAGCTGCGGTTTCAACGCCAGTTTCTTGCTCCTCTATGTCAGTCTAACTCGTTCCTAGTGAAAACGAAGCAAAACTATACGGCGCCTATTTGTAATAAATGACATATTCGAACGATTTGTGGTTTAAAAGGTAACGAAGATGAAAAATAAATCGTCTTCATTTGTAAGTGACTTTTAATAACCGATTGAAGATTAGTGTCCGCTTGTGGGAAAAGATGTTCGTTCAGGGTTTAAAATTTCCGATCATTGTGGCAAAGTGAAAATGTTTGGAGTAGATATCGCGGGAGGTATGGGAACCTGAGATACGTCTAATGAATCGTCGAAGCGTGACATTATAATGTTAACGGATAAATAATTATAATCCTCGGAGCTGCCCGTTTGAAAAGCAGGAGAAGAAAAAGACAAAAAAGTTCAATTCTTTATCAAGTAAAGAAATCGGAAGAACAGAATCTGGAAGAGAAGTGAATCGAGGGCAGCAGACGAGCGGACGAAGTACCTACGTCCATAGAAAGGAAAGTTGATCCAACTCCTCGGTACACAAACCTCCTCGAGACTCGAGCCTGCAGTACAGAGTCTAAATACTTGAGACGTGATCCGGAGCTCGTTGTCCTCCATGTAGACGTCGTATTTCCCCCACTATATCCCCTACTTTTGGGGAGCTTTCGTATCCCACCCTGCATACGTTAAGGCCAGCGTCCCCGTTAAAGAACTACGTTGACCACCAACCGCTAGAATATACTCTTTGGTATTAAACAGTCGAACATTATCTGGCAAAGGTAGTCGACTGCACCGTAGTCGCTGCCTATAAAACTTTGCTTGCAATTTCAATCGCGAGAATTTCATTTCTGTGTACATGGTGTGGTGGTAGCCGTATTAGTCGGAGTCAGAGTCACAGCCGACTACACTATAAGCTTAGATTCATCTCTAACTGTAATCACAATTGAAATTCAAATTCAAAATCAAATTCTGGACCTATAAGCAAATGATAGGATGATTCACAGGTGAGAAAGAAACAATATATGTATAATATCACTTTATTGCATTTCATTTTTTCAAAATTTTATTTCAATTTTAAACTAATTCAACCAAAGTACAATAGAAAAAAAAAAAAAAAATGAAACACCTCGATCGAGGGCGTAATGATTGATCGAGAAATTGATTTCCGGTTAACAATTCGGTACTAGGATGTGCGAGATTAGTTTGTTCCCTTCGTTACGTATGCGATCGCATGGTAATTGGTAGATCGATTCTATACATGTATCGCAATGTCTGCAGAAAGTGAAAGGAGCATCTAACCGGCTTCGAGAAAGTATAATACAATCTTGTTTTATTTCGATCATCCTATATATCATCAATCCTGCAGTTCGTCTTACAGTTAAGAGACTGGCTACAAGATTTAAGTAAAACGATTAGAATGAGGCGGTAGATTCGAAAGGAGGGTAACGGATACCGCTAAAGTAAACGATAGACAGAAACTTTTAAAATCGCTTCCTTTCCCCGAGCAATTATTTTTTTCCATAATCTCTCGCTCCTTTCTTTTCCTATTCATCTAATACGAGCTCAGGTACCTTTCTGACAGAGATTACTCATCTATTGAGAAGTAGAGAGACCTACTATACGGTTTGGCTTTCGGATTGAATATCAAAAGTGAAAATTGTCTAATGAAGAATCCGATCACACGGGTTGAAACATAATCCGTATGTAAAATTTGAAGACTATTTTCTGGTATGAACTAGGTCTTTAAAAAGGTGAAAAACTAGTACCGCTTAACTGACACGAGCTTCGCTCACGCGAAGACTTCGGACTAGTTTAAGTATGATTTTACATGGGCATTCTAGTCCCGCGGTATAATAGGACGAAGAATTGTTAAATATGGTATAAAGGAAGTAAGGTAAGTATTCCAGTGACATGACTGTGCAAAAACGTTGGCGGAATACATTGCTGAATTTATTCATCGTGTATTCTCGCCGTGCGAAAGTGAGACGAAAACGATAGAAAAAGTACATCGAGCCTGAGATTCCCATGTGTGTGATGTAACAATTGCATACCTGACGTAACGTTCGTGTGGGCAGAATTCATTGCGTTTAAAATGATGCGGATCCTTATATACTTGAAAGTTGTTTAATTTATTGGGGAATTAGACCAGGTTGGAATCGTTGAACCGCATCGAGCTGAGGATTATTTAAAAAGAAATCCATCGTCTGTGGTTTCAACTTTCCCCCGTTTTACCAGATGTTCATTACGCCTCAATTGACGCGGTTCGCGTAATCAGTGTGATGACAGTTTAACGATTTTCCGGCGTTTATTCCGGCGATTTTTCGGTCCTCTTAGTTATAGTCATCAAAAGTAATAGTGGGTATCTTCTGCCCGGGCGTTAAGTTGTAATTAGCAACGCAGATCTCGTTATATTCCCTTTGAAATTACCTCTTGAAATTGTAGAAGCGTATAACTATGGCCAATCACCTTCCAACGTCTCAATTTACTTTCCATAAAACCGGTGACAGCCCGAGTTTGAGTAATTTAAAGAATAGGGTATTACAGGAGGCCGCGTGAACTGGCAATTGCAACACGTTTTAGCCCGGCTTGGTATTTTGCGAATTGATTGCAGGTTCTTGTATTCGGTCCTTCATACGTGTACAGCTATATACTGCACCTCTTAAAACTGACGATATAACAGTTTAATGATCTCCCTCGGTCCTTTCTCAGTATATACCTACTGCAGACTTCAAACCTCATTAAAGTGCGGACAGGTTGCGTATTGTTTGAAAGTTATCTCCGGCCCGTTTAATTGCTTATTATACTTGCACGAACTAGTTTGCCAATCGTTATAATATCGGTTCAAGCCTAACGGCATATTGTGTATACAACGTATCAATTTTTTTTTCTTCTTTTTTTTTCTTACTTTTTTCGCGTATTGAAATTAACAAGTATCAATATTATGTTATACCCAGTTTAGTTTCTTGCTAACGATAAAATCTCCTATGCCCGTCAGCGTAATCTAGTATACCTGGAATATTTAATATCCATTTTTAAACGCTTTGTGTATAATCGGCAAAGACCCAAGCTGAGCTCCCGATTGCAAATAAACTCGTGATACCTGCAAACGTCTGGCTGCAGTTAGCCCACGGGGATTATGAGGCACGTGCTCGCGGGTTCCCGTATACTACTTCAACGGTGATAGTAAATTTCTATGATTCGAAGGAGCGAAAAGTATCTTATATGTGCCCACGTACGTATAAATGATTACTCACGTATAAACGATTTCAATTTATGACGGCACCTCATACCTGCTCACGTTATGTCATTTATTTTTTTTTTTCTATATCTCAATTTGTAGTAAAATAGTTTGAAATTTTTATCCCTCACTCGCTTATATCTAATAGACGATGCATAAAAAAAATACGAGGTACGGAACTTTAGCCATTCTTATTAGAACAACGTTGATCTATATCTCGAAAGTTATAGTTCCTGTAGGAAGTTAACAGACCGGAAGTTGATTTGTGAAAAAGTTGTTGAAACACGAGAAAGGTGAAAACCTACCTCCATATGGGTAATATAAAATATGAAATGCACAGGTAATACCGCACGTACTAACCGGTAAATAGATTTTCTAAAGGTGTTACGATGCAGTGACCGGCTTCACCCGGACTCAAAGTATGTACATTAATCTCCGTTCTTCACTCGCCTATCTGTCCATCCATCCGTTCGCTCTACGACTAGTGCAATTCGCATCGGCAACGCCTGGCCAACTCTCTATAAGACCGCGAGTATCTCAGATGAATATGTATTTATGTATGTACATTATACGAATACCACGATCGAACCTTGTTTAGAAACGGATCTTGGGGGAGTCCGATTGTCACGGATCGTTAATTCAAGAAAATATGTATCTTATGATAGTTGAAACAATTTTTCAGTCGCCAAAATCAAGTTAATCAAATTGTATGTAATAATAATTTAAAAATTCATGCAGTCAGTTTGAGAATTTTAGGAAAATAAATGGAATTCGATCCATGCACTAGAAAACGAGTTTTCCGAATGTCATGAAATTCCCTCGGTCTACTCATCACTGAAGTCAGTGAAAATGAAATTTCGCGAAAATTTCGACACTCTTCGATCTAAAAATGATTTTATTTCTGATTTCAGATCCGTGATACCGCGGACGCGGTTAGCCGCAGTCCTTCTGGTTACCGTAGTGATTTTTGGAGGTGATCCATGCTCCTCGGCTCTTCAGTATCAACCCATCGATTCATACTCACCTAGAGATGAATGCGCCCTGGTTCTCGATGGTCCAGGACGCTCGAGCGCGTTTGATTACAGTTATAATTTGCTGCGAGGAACATTGTGAGTTAATTAATGTGTTTAAAATTTGTGTAAATTATGAAGCACGGTATACATTTCGCCTTTTGTTAATTTTAATTATATATATACGTACGAAAATTAATTGAGTAATCGGTGATAATTAATTCGCAATTATAATAATATGCTCGTAAGACTTTCTCCGTTCGTAATATCGCCGGTTATTCACTTGACCTGAGGTAATAACACCCCGAAGAGTCTTGTGACGTGGTTTTTCAAAGTTACTCAATACTCCCGAGGCTTTTTGGCTGACAGCTAGATCTCGTGGGTATCGACTACCGACGATTAACGATTACCTACTCTTTACTGTGTGCCGAGGAGATCTTGTATCTCATATCGCGTGCAGCCGCGGCAAACTGCTTTTATCGATGCCTTGAGGATACGAAATAATGGAGCTGGGCGGTTGAGGAATGAACATGTCCCGCCGCACCTCGACGAGGAACGCGTCGGCGTTCCAAATCGCTCAGTCTTGATCTTTGACTGAAATAATACACCATATTATATCAATGAGAGTAAATGAGATAAATAAAAAACTGAGGCCCTGTCACTACGGTGTATAATTGTTGTACAAACGCGTTTGTCTTTCTAACGAGTAGCCATACCTACGCGTAAAGGATAAAGAATTAGTCTGACTTAATAAATGAACTTTCTAACCCGACAACCGCTGTCACGTTGAAGGCCGAAATTTCGAAATCATCAAGCATCTGGACCAGGTTGTTTCTTCGACTAACATAAGATGATCTCTATATTACTTCTCTTAACAGCAAATATGGATGTAAAGGTCGTACCGAATCGGCGAGTTTTTTATTCTGCGAACGTTTCAAATGAACAGTGATTGGAAATTTCCAATTTTTTTTTCCAAATTTTGCCATTTCCCATGCCGGTACGAGGTTGCAAAGTGAAAATTCGGAAAGAGCACCTCAAAATCTATAAAACCACCAATTTTCAACACTTCCGCTAAACTTTCCTGCTAAAACTACCGAATGACTGGACTAAAGGTGCTAAGATCCGGTTGAAGAATGTTGACGAATATTCTATTATCACATCGTGTCCATTTTTATTTTTATTTTTTCTTCCCTTTCATTGTTCCTCGAGGGTGAAATAGATCCGAATGAATGATATGAGTATGAAATGTAAATTGGCCATCTAGAGACCCTCGGGACTCGTAGAGTAGAGTTACATAATGATCAATGGAGTTGAGTGCGGAGTAGCAGCTTTATAATGAACGACCTGTGCAGACGTATTTCTAAGTTGACTAAGAACTCATGCGGCAAGCGATATGTAATAAACGTTCGATAATGGGAATTTATTGCCTGGAAAAGGGAAGCCGAATAGAATAATCGACGAGCAAACAACTTAAGGAGAAAACCCGAGGGCCAAGATTAAATACTAAATTACACCTATCTGACTTGAATTGACTGTACTCAGGCCAATCTTTGTCTCACGATCAATCCTACCGTCTTGATCAGCAATGGTAATACCGTATATCCTTTTCAGTATATCTTGTAGCTATACTCACGTGTCTAATGAAAAGTTTTCACGTTTTAATTAGTTACTTCGATAATGATGAAACATATATCATGACATAATGGTCTCATTCTTGATACTTTTTCGATCCGATTTCTTACCCGCCCTTCCGCATGTCTCAATCAATCTGATTTGTAGTAGTTTTATAAACCGGCTACAATATTTCATAATAGTTACATATATCGCTGTGAGATGATGGCGTGGAATGAGATAAAAAGAGTTTTTAATAATTTCAAAGTCTGCACAGTAGGCGAGGCTTTAAGGTCGTTCGGAATGGTGCAAGACCCTCGTGGTGAGTGTAAACTGAAAATGATATCGTGTCGCGTTCCGGTGGAACGCCTCTCTGCGTTCCAGAAACCAGATGCTGATCCTTACCTAGATTGCTTTTCTCATAAGCACGCGGCTTCTCGTATTACGTCCTCGAAGAACCTTCGTTATTCGCACACCTTTTACGCACTGCAGGTCTAACGGTCACTGCAGTATGCACCAACGGCACATAAATAGACTAATTCGCATACCGAGCTGCTAGAACTGGTTGGATGAATTTAACATGAACAATTCTACATTTATATTTATCCACTGCACTCCGGTGGGGATTGTATAAATTCGATTCGTTAGCTCATTATGGATATGTAGTCTAATTGCATGGTTTTCCTCATTTCTCATTAGCCCACCCTCGGCTGGGAGCCAGACATGCATAACGTACGATGCCGTGAACCATGCTTACGTCGAAGCCCGCAAGCGCATCAGTGAGTATTTATTTATTGAAAATTAATACCGATAGTTATAAATACAGTGGGTACTAACTACCCAGAGTCGATCTACTATTTCATAACGTCTATGAGAGGCTGGGAAACGGATACGGATACAAAATCACGTGTGTTAATAGCGTCAACAGACCAGTTTCTATATCTAACTGATCGGTGTGAAAGGAACGCAGAAAATGTGGAGCAATGCGAAAGAAATTGTGGTTCCTTAAGAACAAGGTAATACAAGTTTAGCTGCAGTCTCCGCATAGTGTTGATGCTCAATTAGATACAAACCTATACTAATAACGAGTATTGGTATCAAAGTAAGCAGCCTGCCTACGGGCTAATACCGATCATATACCTACATACTTCGTATTCGTCGCCACAAAAGTTTTACCATTAGTTTCTCAATACTGAATGTTATAGGAATGAGTGAGGTCGACCACTTTGTTTATGGGCCGCAAATAAGGTCGTAAGTGCGAGCTTACGTCGGAGACATTTGTCGTAGGTCGATTTATCTATTAGATAAACGTTAAACGTCCCGATAAACAATAATTTCTTTTCTATTTTTCAAAAAAAAAAAGCACCATGCGTATGAGTGTCGATCCTTTTTTTATCAATCTACAGCGAGAAATACATTAGAAATAACCAAACTAGTTGGTAATACATAATATAATTAATGAACGTGTTACTAAACTACTCTTGTCCAAGGCTAAGAGATATGTAGATTATAGGTGCAGAAGTAGAAACAGATTTCTCCTCGGTTTTACAAATATTGTTCATCGCACAGGCTTAGGATAATTAATAATCTTTCGTAATGAGGTCGTTCAATTTTTGGACTAATACGTATTCGGTGATCATTAATATTGTGCAGACGTAGCACAACCCAACACCGAAAATTGGCGTGGAGAAGACCTGGCGACAGTTGGGGAACTGCTGTTAGACATCTCGATAAATCTGGCGCAAAAGTACGTCTGCATCTTTGATTATCAGGAGCTTAATCAACGCTGACGAATTAGAATGATTACAAAAATGTACTTTTCCTTCACGCTTAGGTACGGGTTATCGTACGATGACATCGAAAAAGGACTTCCTCTTATCGATACCTCAAAGACATTGATTCGCGAAGTTTGTCCCACGTTTTTGAGCAACGTGGAGTGTCGTGCTGGCAAATATCGACGATATGATGGACTTTGCACGAATCTTGAAAACCCGACGTGGGGTGCAACGATGACACCGTTCTCGAGGTGATTTTAGGATCTTTTAACCCCGAGAGATATCAGAATAATTTCCATCTTTCATATTTCGAATTCTTTCTCATCCTCGGTTTCATTCTTTCGAATTAATAACAAATCTCTGGACTTCGGTGTAGACTTCTAGCTCCAAAGTATTCCGATGGTATCAACGCTCCCAGGATTTCTGTCACCGGAAATCAACTGCCTTTAGCTCGTGTTGTGTCTCGCACAATGCATCCTGACGAAGGTTATCACGATCACGCTGGAACCGTTATGGTCATTGCTTGGGGGCAGTTCATGGATCACGATTACACTTTGACCGCCACGCCTTTGGGTGAGTTAGTCACAGATGTTTCGTTACTTTTTCTCTTCTTTTTCCATCCAAATTCCAGCTACGTATGAAAGAATTTCAGCCCAAGGGTGATATATAAACGGCTTTAAATACGCTCAGTTTCCTCTGCTATTATCAAACGTATCGCGTGTACCGATCCTTCCTTATTTTCGCACATGAAACAGCGGATAATCATGATCGAGTGAAAGCCCTTGATTCTGCTCAAGATTACTCCGAAGCGTTTATTTCGTTCAGTTGTTATGCCTCGTGAAAACTGGCGCCTATCACATATTTCCAATATTTTTAATCAAAATTCAAAATATTTCAAATTGTTCATCAATTTCGACTTAGTTATTAATTCTAACTAATTATAGTTGAAATTCGATGCCTTTCCAAAAACTAGTAGACTTCCAAGCGGAAGAAAAGAAATCGAAAATGAGACTTTCGATCATTTTATAATCCATGTTTAAGATTCCCTGAACCGAAATGATCCCGAAGAATGCTGCGGTAGACCACCGCATCTGAAGAATCCTTACTGCAACGAGATTTTGATCCCAGAGGACGATTACTTCTACAGATTATTCAACGTACGTTGTATGGACTTTGTTCGGGGTTTCCCAGCACCTAGACCCGGATGTCGTCTCGGTTCTCGTGTCCAGTTCAACCTTCTGACCGGTGTCCTAGACGGAAATACTGTCTACGGAGTATCGGAGACTTTCGCCAGGTAAGATTCATTCCTTCTTATTCTGGGGAAATTTTAGTGGAGAAAACATTGTGCTATATCTCAGCTATCGCTACCCTCGTCACACTATCAAAATTGGTGATGCAATTACACCACCAACATCTCTACCAAGGACAAATTTGGTGACAACAGGGATAAGAATAAAAAGAAATTAAGTAAAAACAGAAATAAAAAATAAGGGCAATCAAGGTTACACCGATCGATCGTATTACATTATAAAGTGTCAAAACGAATTATCGATTCTATTGACCCAGAAACAATCAATAATATATTACGCAATTTATTATAAGCGTGGGTAGAGGAAAATATACGTAATTTCTACGTAACACGCGGCAAGGTTGAAGTCTGTACTCTACAGAACTTCTGATAGCACCTTTCGCTTTTTTCGCTCCTATTTCCGAAGATAATAAATTTTCCCTTCAATTCTCTTGTAGGAAACTGCGAACTGGATACGGCGGTCTCCTCCGTATGAATCCAGTGTTTTCGGAATACGGATTGAAAGATCTGCTTCCCCTGAAGCTGGATATTCCAGACGAAGGTTGTACCAGACCGAACAAATCCATGTACTGCTTCGAGGCCGGTAAGATTATTTTTCCAATCCTTGTCCCAACATATGCCTATCGAGTAAGATAAGTAATAATTAAGAGTCTTCACGATCTTCGCCGATGGTTGTCTCTCGCGTATAATTAGTAGTAGGTATGATCTACCTATAATCGTAAAAATAATTGCTAATCGCGAATTGCTACAAGATCTTAAGATTTTTTTCTTTTCGTTTTATTGAATAAATTAAATGCGTAGATTATCCGCTGCGGCGAACCGTGAAACGTGGTATTTCTAGTCCATTGTCGATTGGTCGAGTTTAACGTAGGTACCTGCAAATTAAATGTTTATAACTAATATACGAAGGGGAACTTTCTAAACGCAACTGGATATAGTCACTTTTAAAAGTTTATTATTTATGAGATTTTATCGATACTTCAATATGGTCTAGCAATTTGTTAGATACACGTTGGATACAAATCGACCGGCGTTAGATCGCTGATGTGCTGCGTATGTACCATTCTAATGATCTCGTATACACGAATCTCCCATAATTTTACCTTCGATTTTTCTTTTCTTTTCCATAAACTTTGAAGGGGAAATTCGCGTAAACGAACAACTGGTATTGACTTGCATGCACACCTTGTTGGCCAGAGAGCATAATAGGGCAGCCAACGCCCTGGCTCAGGTAAATCCTCACTGGGACGACGAGACGATATTCCAGGAGGCAAGGCGTATCACAATCGCTGAGATCCAGCATGTTACCTACAACGAATTTCTCCCAATTCTTCTCGGAAAGGAGGTCATGGAGAAGTTTGGTCTCCTGCTTGAGAAAGACGTAATTTTACAACCATACATAATTTTGCCAATTACATAACTGCTTTCTTATACTCGGCTATATACACATGTATATCTACCCCCATATATCATTATCTCTTATCCTGAGGCTAGTGTGACTAACAATAACTAATAAGCAACGAGCACGTCCTAGCTTATTACACAGCTGTAATCGAGTCTATAATTTAACGATGAGTTTAGAGTTACACTCCATCGCATCATCTACAGCGAATCTATCATTAATATTATCCTCAAGAATCACGAAACTTATCGTGAACTTCAACTTTTGAACTCAGGGTTACTGGGACGGCTATGACTCCAGTGTTAATCCTGGTGTTATCGACGCGTTTGCATCTGCAGCATACAGATTTGGTCATTCCTTACTCCCAACTGCTGTGGAAAGGTGGAGCAAAGCTCACAAGTTCATTGGTACGTTTCAGTACTGTATTCACGAATAATTGAGGATGTTATATATTATTAGAAATCATTAACAGAACAATTTTATACAATTTTCTTTACCCTTTCTTCAGCTTCAAAACGACTTTCCGACTTGATCAGAAGACCTTACGATTTGTACCGTGCCGGAGTCTTGGACGAATACTTCATGGGCCTGATGAATCAGGTCGCTCAAGCTATGGACGATTCTATTACCCAAGAGGTTTGTATTGCCAAAATTTTACACTCCTAAATGCAGTTTTTTAAATTGTTATTAATTATTGATTCGTTCTCTTATCAGGTCACCAATCACCTGTTCAAAAAAGTCGGTGCTAAATTTGGAATGGATTTAGTTTCCTTCAATATGCAGCGTGGACGAGAATTTGGAATTCCTAGCTACATGGAATTTAGGTAATAATCAGTGCTGGATGATTTCTATAGAATTTTCCCTAAGACAATCATTTCAGAGGTATAGATAGAGATGGAGATTTATAGTTAAAGAGATTTACACTCATTACCTTCACCTACATCAAACTACTAGTCATCCCTATTATAGTGTTACTTTACAGTTACTGAGTTATCCTTTTCATTATCTGAAATGCAACTGAAAGGACAATCTACTCTTTTCTGAAAATGATTTCATAGCAGTTTAATATCTTACAATTTTATCTAGAATAATTTGTGACAGTAGAATATCTCAATTTTCCATACATTGAAATATTTCACCTATCAAGATTCTTCTTTTCTTGACAGGAAATTCTGCGGACTTCCAGGTGCTGACAATTTTGAGGAACTCTTTGGCTCTATGCCAAACGAAACAATCAGGCGATACAGCTCTATATTCGAGTAAGTATACATCTATTAGATTAGTTTCATTTACTCATTAATAGATGTGAGGTAAAAAACACTGAAGATATCTGTATTATTATAAATTTCGGGATCTATCTACTTTGCAGACATCCATCTGACGTTGATTTGTGGTCTGGTGGTGTATCGGAAAGGCCTCTACCTGGCAGTATGTTGGGTCCGACCTTTGCCTGTATTATTGCAACACAATTCAGCTACTCAAGACGAGGAGATCGCTTCTGGTACGAACTTCCAAATCAGCCGTCTTCATTCACTCCCGGTAAGCGGTGAATTCATACTAAATGGTGGAACATATTTTATGATTATTAAATCGTTATAATCTGAAAAAAAAGAACGTAATTCTATTCTACATTCTTGTTCTTTTTCCTTCAGAGCAACTCGTCGAGATCCGGAAATCCAGACTCTCAAGATTGATCTGCGACAACACTGACCTCATCGATACGATACAACTTTATCCAATGGTTTTGCCTGATCACGAAATGTGAGTGATTTATTTTCGTAAATACGTAATCAGTGTTTCATACACAATTTGATTTCTCGATATTGTTATTGTTAACCGATTTTCTGTTTCTAATTTAGAAATCCAAGAGTGCCTTGTCGGAGCGGTGTTCTACCAAGCATAGATTTCAGTAAATGGGCTGAATTTCCATCAGGCCCAGGACACGCCGCTGAATACGTGAGTAATATTGCCGAGCAGTATTCGCACCTGGGAAAGTAGATATCCAATGTGAAAAGGCACACCTCAGCATCTTAGGCAGTAATGGTAGATAGAACTCATTAGAACTTAGTTCTTAGCTGTTATTATAGAACTTAGATAATAGTGTTTGATCGGTACTTGGCCGAGGGCAACACTCCAACTACTCATGGACAAGAGTCATCACTCCAAAGCCGATACACTTTGTTCGCAATATGGTTCTTCGACGACATTGCAGGCACTCATACACCTATCACCTAATTATATGCACAAAATCAGGGATAAACGTAATCAAAAAGTGACTAATATCTTTTTTTATAATTATTCTATAATGACGAAATTGTCTCAGGCATAACTTTTTTTACATAATAATCTCAAATCTTGTTAACAAGAGCCAAGACAAAGAAAGTCATCTGCATTTGTATGTTCTCAGTGTGTATAATATTCATATATTTTTCACCGTTGCCTTATTGTCCGAATGACAGACAATTTTATAATGGCCTACTTTTTGACAATAATCAAAATGAAACCTGGAGCTAGTTTTACTCCGTATTCAAGTCGAACCTTTTTATATATCCATCCCATTATTACCCTTGACACTAATTTTTACCCACATTTTATATCAGCCTAATTTTATTGCGTTTTAGATTATAGTTTCCGCATTCCTGAATTAGATCGGAGGAATAGATGATTGTGAAATTCTCTTACATTTAACAAAATCTTATCGTCTTTTCATGCTTCTCAGAGCCGCCTCTCATAGCTGCAGATCTTTAATTCTACACCTCTAGACACCACTTTTTCATACGAGATTTTTATACCTGCTTGACATATCATTTCTTTATTTTTACTTCTCAATCTTGTAGGCATTAGGCCTTAGGTTCTTAGTTTTTTGCATTAGAAAAGAGTTGCGATCCTTTGGTAAAGATTCAGTAAATATTTTAAGACGGTGGAGTAACTATTCGGTCCATTTTTTGTTACATGACTATTATTATTTTTACCAACCATAGCAATTATTGGTGGAGAAAGAATTGTTTCAATTACCAGAAGAAGATACGGTGCTTTCTATTCTACAGCCGACTAGAAACGGCCAAAATATCATCTCACAAATCTTCTTTACCAATCTGAACAACATTGCATCTTATTTTGGCTTCACTCAAGAGTGAATAGCCTTTGATATTTTGGATCGGGTTGCACTACAAACTGTGAAAAGACCACCTCTACGCACCTGCACACTGCACGTAATACTTATATACGTAATATACCGTTGCAATATACTCTTATGACCGCACGAATTTTTTTTAATCATCAGTTTATCGATCATGTGAGATTCCATATCATGTAACTGTGGAGCGGGAACACTTAATCTCCTTACAAATGTATTCGCAGTAAGAAAAAACGCTGTCTTTTATTTTAAACATTTTGTAACCATTGCACGAGTCATTACTTTCAATTAATATTCTTCTTTCAACACCGCGGCTTCTATACTTTCACTTCTCAGTCTTAAAATCTACGATCAGTTATTACGTTTATACAACAAGAGCCACGCGATGTCTAAATCTACTGCTACTAATTCTCAGCTCATATTTAAATCTGAACTATAAAATGAATATTTACCGCAGTTATAATGTACATATATACTGTACTGGTAAGATTATATTTTTATATTTAATATATACCTACATTATCGTTTTAATTCAGAGGCAAATAAATATATAAATAGATGAGATAATAAACGGGGATGTGGATATAGGAAGAAATATAAACAAATGAAACATAGGATTGAATGGGTAGAGATTTTTCTAGTTAGGGATATCAGTAAATTAATTATTCACACATAAAGATATATACCTATATATTATACATATACCTATATATTAATATACAGCGATACATATTACAATATATTATACAGATTGTATGCGTATACTACGTGTATGATCTATATTGCACCCATTTAAACCCATCCACATTCATCTGCACCAAGTATCTGTAGCTGAAAGATCTACCTATACTTGAAGTATTATTGTATCGTATAATGTAAATACATGTATTGCGTAATATTGTTTATATTATACCTGACGGGTATATACCTATATATATATATATACGCGATTTTGTAAATAACTAATAAAGCATAGATATTATCTCTTTGTAAAGATACTGTGTATAACTGTGTGAAATATTTTCTTGTATCAATCATATTGCACAATGTGATATTGGCTGATTGATTGATCGATTGATTGATTGGTTGATTGATTTAATTGATTAATTGACTGATTGATTTATCGATTACTCGCGTCATTTCCTCGAGACATTCTTTCCCGTTACCATTCAGCTTCCTGCCTTCTCCTATACGTTCACTATATAATGTTCGAGGTCCATTTTGCAATAGGAAGCCTAGCTATACAAGGATAAAATAAACAAACATAACTTTTACTACACCGGTTGCTTTTCAATCGGGTGTTGTGCTCCGTCTTTAACATCTATATATAAATATATATGGATCTTTAGATCTTTATGTTATTCCGGGAAATCATGCGGTAGTAGTATATTTGGGATGTCTTTCAAAAACAGTTATATATTTCGGTATCACTCTTCGCACTGATCAATTTAATTAATACTTACTTTTCTTTTACTGAATCTAATTATTCCGAAATAAGATTGAAAAATCGAATTTAGATGCGTAACACGATTCGTTTGGTTCGAATTAATTACGAGTCTCGAGAGGAACTAGACGAGCTCACAGTTGATAGTATGCTAATTTGACGATCTGTCGGTGAGTATATATATATATCCTCCCAGTTTTTTCGACATGTAAATATTAGGAATGAATTCGCGTATGGGTTTTGAAAAGTTGTTATACAGGTATGCACCGTAAAGTAGACATCAGTAGCTGATGTAAATAGTATTTCGAAGCGGGTCTTCGCTAATCGCAAGTTTCATCTTCACTTCCTCGCACATACGATAGAACAAAGTCCTTTAGGAAACAGTTCGCGAATTTTATACAATTTTCAGAATTTCGCTGGACCCTGGCCTCTGCCAGTACAAATAATGCCGCCCTTGGCTTACTCCAGATTCCCTAAAACAGTTAAACGAAAGCTGGTTGAACAGCCGGAAAAGATCGCACCGGCTACCAGAATGCCGTTTGAATTAACCGATCTTCGCCCTCTGAGAAGGGATGGCTCTTCATACACCAAAAAACTATCGATAAATGAGAAGCGGAATTCCAAAACTAATTGGCCTGCGCTGATGATTCAACAATCTACGCAAATCTTTGGTGAAATTCCGGCGGAAAATTATTTCCGGAGAGATCGGTTCGACATGCCAAGGCCTGGTTACTTCTTCGAAAAGTCGGAGCTCGAAGTTTCCCCAGTTGATAATATTTTCAGGGAAAAACGTTACTCGCTAAAAGCATTTTTCGACGATTTATCAAGAAACGCTTTTTCACGACGATCAGGCACACGGTTCCGGCGTGAAACCAATGAAGAGCAAGAAAAGGACGAAGAAGTTGAGGATTTTGATCAAGCTGCATACGTTTCTAGACTTCTGACCATCCTGGCGCGTGATCATCGGGCTGCAGATAAAACCGAAGAAGATTCAGTCCAGAGAAAAGATAACTTGGGGCACAGATCTAAGCGACAGATAGGCGAGGAGAGGGTCAGAGAAGGAATTGAAGAACAAGAAGAAGGGGAAAGGGAAAGACTCGACGTCGATGATTCCAAAAAGCAAAGAAATGGAGAGGAGAGGTCGAGATATACGCCCGTATACAAGGACTGCAACGATACAGCGGCCAGCGAGGTATCGGATTTGAACGCGCCTCCTCCGCCTCCGGAGAGAAGATTGAGTTTACAAGAATATACGCGGAACGGTGCACTGTTAAGAGACATTGATTTCGTGCCGAAGAAAAATCTGCCAATTATAAATAGAAGGAAAAATGAGGATTCGCAAATTCCTGCCTCGGTACCGCCGGCGATGGATGAAGAGGAAGTCGCTGAGACTCCGAAGGAGACCGCTTTGACGTCGCAAGATATCCAAAACGGGACTTACATAAATCTTCAGGATCATCAGAAGGAAACACAGGATGGAAACGTTCCGAAAGACGCAAATGGCTATCCTCTTGACATCCCGCCGTATAATCCTGACGTTATTCCCTACGTCGATGTTCCGGATTATTCTGATCAACGCGAGGAAAGCCTTGACAAGGACGACCGGAGGGTAGCTAAGGAAAAGTACGTTGAATACCCTGACGAAGATGCGGATGTTATTGACCCTGGAGTTCCGTTGCAGAGTGATAAACCTTCGGAAAAAATTATCGTCCGTGATGATGACGTTTTGGAGAATGACGAGGTGGTGGAAGGGCCGAATAACTCGCAGTACCGAGGTGCTGAAGCAGTAAAAGGAGAAGATCTAGAAGAGGAAGAGGTAGAGAGCGGAAATTCCCGAGTTTCTAGCGGGGATGAAAATATCGAGGAAGAAAAGGAAAACGAGGAAACAAACTCTAAAGATGTTCGCAATTCGGAGAGTGATGATGTCAAGGACTTTGAACCAGTACATTTTGACATAAACGAATATAAGAAGCCATTTAATCTCGAGGAATTGTTCAAGGAGGTTGAGAGGGAATCTCAGAAGGCTCAAGCAAAGAATAAGACGAAAGGAGGAGATGTGAACGAGCATCAGAGCAGTAGAAATATTCCTGTGCGTGGTGATAGTCACGACGCGATTAGTGGCGCTTCGGGAAAGTATCAGAATGATGAAGACTTTAAGCTTTTGACTTTCAAAGGCCCAGGGAAGAGAGAAAATCATAGAAATCGAGATGACGATGATACGAAGAATGCTCCCCAAGACGCGACTATCGCTCCTCCAAACTTCTTCGAAGAGTTCGAAAGGGTTTTCGGCCCCCCTGTTTTCCAGACTCCATTTACGGGATACTTTGATACTGAGAATGAAAAGGAAGGTCCTCCGCAGTCATCTGCAGGGTTGGTGGAAAATGAGCATGACAAATATCCATATGGGGATGAAAATACGTACGAGAGACTCTTCGGGGCTGAAGCTGAAGGGGATAAAGCCCAGGATGATGATACATATCATGAGCAAAATTCTGACGATCACGTCGCTGTTTTCCACGGCGAGAAGAAGACCCAGAAAACTGCAGAGGCTGAAGAACCGACCAACGAATCGCTTCGTGAAGCATACAAAACTTTGGCTACTATCTTAGATGGAAAAGATGATATTTCTAGACTCGATGATGAGGTCGCGAAAAAGGCCAAAGAAGAGGGTAAAATGCCAGCTAAGTATAAAAATCACTGGACTCTTGAATACGGTACCCCCATCGGAGAAGAGAAGACTTAAATTGTTTGGAGGTATTGTGGTAATATTAGGATATGAATTACAAGTAAAGAAAATAAAATAACGGCTCCTACTTACATGCATCTACAGACGCAAGCTTGAGTGCTTATGAATTATTAGAAGAGGAAGTAAAATTGGGAGAATGCAATGCAAAAATATTCACGAAAGCTGCGTTTATATTGTTTTTATTGTTCTAAGAATAATTCTTGTCGTTAAAAAGATTGTTGCATTGATTGATTTGTACATGAAATGATAAAAAGTATACTATTAATGTTATAAAGTAATTTTCATGAGTCTTGACGTCATGTGTAACCCTCACCTCGAACATCTTAATTTATTTAGAGTCCAATTCAACTGTTGGGTATAAAGCCGAAGTCTAGCTGTTTCTTTCTGCAGTTGTGGCTTCCTGTTTTCGTATTATACCGTGCCTTATTCGAAAGATGACAGGTGTACGTTGTACGATAATTAATTAATTAAGAATAACTTATGTCTTATGTTAGTCAAGAAATATATATATACTTATGATACATTATGATATCAGTTGCGATCAAAGCGTATAGTTCCTTCGCAATGGTCGATGAATTAATCTCAATGACACATTTACGTATCAACGAAAGAATTCCTTCAAAGAAAGATTCCTGTCCCGCAAGATACCTACTTCCGCGTCTGTCGCGTTTCGACAAGTGCTTAAGGAAATCTAGGAAACCGAATTAGGATGAAAGCTAACGTCACAGGGGGTTCCCCGAGCTCAAGGAGGGTGGTCCAGGACAGAGACTCAGAGCAAACTCAGGGTGATCGGGTATATAAGCTTGCGTTTCCGCGATTCTGGCATCACTCGACTCACTACCAGCTCTCAGAGTCCAAACCTTCATTTACCAAACGATAGATACTCCTCGTCTCATTGTCTCACAAGTAAGTACAACATCATATCACGAACAAATCCATCCTAAAATACTAATTAAATAATCAAAAATCTTTTCATCATGTTTGAGAAATTGGGAGAGAAGAGGGAAAAATATAGAACAAAGAAATACGTTTGAAGATTCATTGGTGTGCCCATGATAGTCTAGAAAATTATTTCCAATGTATATATTTATCATAATCATAGGAATGGATGATGATCTGGAAAATTAGGAATATCTGCGGATTAAAGTTCGGAAAATAAAACAAATAATTTAAAGTCATTGGCTTATAGCTGGCAGGATCACAATGAGTAGACAGTGGCAAGAGCTGAGATCCGCAAACGCGGAAGCACGCGTTGTATTCCGGTTATTAGTTGCTTGAAAAAAGGCGACAAGACCATTACTACAGACAACCAAACAACCTTCAGCAATCTTCCCGGCAGTTGATATTCGGATTACTAATTAGACTCATTTAACATATATCAATAAATTTTTTTTTCTTATATATATATAATTTTTTTTCCTTTTTTCTTACTACTTTAGGAAGCTGCTGGCGGAACAGTAGTCGCGCATATTCAAGCCCCGTATTGACCAATTTTTACCGCTTGTCCCGCGGTAATTTTGGTGACACCTGGCCGATCCAGAGATTTTAAATATAAGCGGAGTTACTTGCGAGTAGCGTTACTTCGAGGAACCGTTCAAACACGTGAACCGAATCTTCGGTCTCTTCGGTCGCGGTTACAGCTTCGTTAACTCGACTCGATATAAAGCGCGAGAAAATTGGAGGAGTGGAAAGTGAGAGAAAGACGTGAATCTGCGGAAATTATTGTAATTGAATTTTGTCTATTTCTTTTCACTAACTTCCGTCGCCACTACTAACAATCACTCATATGAGATTAGGCGAAGCTTTTAAGAGTGAAAGTGTCGTTAAAATTTCTTTTCCAGGACTGCTTGTAGCTTCGACTAACGTCAAACTTACAATTAGAACTAGAGTGTCCCAGGAATTTCATTGAATAGCGATAAATCATAACCGACGAGTCTATTTTTTTCGAGTGGTAAAAACTGTTCACATTTAATTGAAAGCCGGCTATAGCTGTTTGTTGCAGTTATGCAGAACCAAACTCGTCTAGCTCTTCTCCTCTTCGTTGTACTGGCAGGCTTCTTCATTGCAGCATCGGATGGAAGCGCCAACCGCATTGGTTTGTAGACCCAATTTTATCAATAAATAATTTGTTTTCATTCGAAATTATTCCGTAACGTGTATATAGATGATTATGAACGAAGAAAGATGCATGAAAGGTATTACTAAAAAGTGTTTAGATTCATTCATCGAATGTAAATTTGTGGTATTTATCACATATTTATGATAATAGAAATTTATTTGAACTCTGAAACTTATTGGTTGTACAGGAGTGTGTATAAGGAACTGCGCTCAGTGCAAGAAGATGTTCGGATCTTACTTCGAAGGTCAGCTTTGCGCCGATACCTGCATCAAGTTCAAGGGAAAAATCATTCCCGACTGTGAAGATGCCAGTTCAATAGCACCATTCATCACGAAAATTGAAGATGAATAAACACCGAGGAAGAATGTGTCATGGATTTATTCATAATTCATAAACATATATGTGAGATGAGGCGGTTATCAGTCTCGCCAATTTTCCGCTGAAACCGATTATTATCAAAACGCTTTTCAACGCTAATTTTCATTCAATGTATAGTATAGCAAAATACTTCATATTATTCCACTTAAAATTAATGTACGATTAAAAGATAGGTCATAATAGAAAGTAAAGCTATACTGACAATCGCTAGACATTCTTAGCTTGAATTTAATCATTTTTTATCGCCGTTATAATTCAAATTATTGACGGTTTATTAAATGTGATGGTGTAGCATTAGATACGAGGATCATTAATTATCTTTTAGAATGTTTTTCTGTTTTTATTTTCGTTCATTCAATGATAGGTGAAAGTAGTTTGAGGTATTGGAAGCTTGATAACGAGTCAGTGATTCAATTCAATATCCATCACGTTCCAATTTGTCATATAAATAGATCGAAATTTAATTACATCATTCATACATAATAGATTATCATCATTATTCACGGTTACTTTAATTCAGAATAGGACCAGTAGATCAACTAATCAGATCACGAATTACTTGTATTATTTATAATCTCAACAATTATGTTTAAGTATTATTAATATTGCCTCAAGCACTGAATCGAAAACATGTATATTCTAAGTCTAGTCAAAAGAAACAAAACAATCAATCGTGTCGTAATAACTTATACCTATGATTAACTGTGTGAAATAAATGATAAAATGAAATATAATAGAGCTTGATGAATATCTTGTGCTTAGAAATAATTTAACTGCATTATTGCATATTCTCAACTGCTATACAGTACATTTTACTATAGCATTTCTGTTTACTTGATTTTTATACCTTCAGTCTAAACCCAGTTATATATTATGATATAATTGGCAATAAAAGTCAAACAAATGTTTATTATGATTCGGAAACTTATATTTGCATACTTATATACCTATATGTTCATTGTGGGACCAGCTACACGTCCATAATAGCTGTATACAGTAGTACCGAAATAATTAATGATATATTTATACAGCAATCAGCTTCAGATTGCGTGTTCAATTTCATATATTTGCATATGCATATGTAGTTATAATAATCTACACAGCGGCTCTGGAGCAAACTTGACATTTAGATACGAAATTATTGAGAGTGAAATATTTTTCAAACCGATTAAATTGTGTTTCTATCTATGATCATTACCAGCTGTTATAAATATAATACAATCAAAATGAACGTGGTGTATAGAATTTCTTAGTTTATTAGTAGAGTATAATGTTTTTTCAATACAGGCCTCTCAGATTGAAGTGTTACAATATCATAAACTATTATGACAGAACCGCCCACGTATACTTTCTCAGTCTTATATAAATAAATATCTATGCTAGATTCTATGTCTACTTTTAATTATCGACTCACAGTTATACAGAAATAAATGAACGTGCAATTGAAGTTCTAATTAGATCTCCAACGGTTCGTAATCTTATTCTAGTTTGCGAAACAAAGTTTGTCTAATCGTAATATAGGTTTGAAGATACAGGTCAAATCGGTCTCTAACCCCACGCGATTTCTATTGGCTAGAAAAAGGTTGTCGTGAGCCAATCATAGCCGGTATAATAAAACGCTAACCAACGAATGTCCGTTTCTCAGGCAAGTGTTTGGAAACTATAACCAAGTTGGCATTCCTACTTGTGTGTCTATAACCTTGGGGGCTTGGAAATAAACACACAATTTCTTAGGGACACTTTATTATTTAATTAACTAACTAGCTGTACCATAACTAGGCATAATTAACTACAAAAATGGTAAGAATTTAGTGGTATAATAAACCACAATATCAATGTGAAATCAAACTCGCCCTGTCATCGCGATTTACCTAACCTCAAATCCGTATCTTTATTTAGGACGTATTTCTGATGATCAGGCGGAAGAAGACGACGATTTTCACCGACGCCAAAGACAACACTACCGTTCTGGAATTAAAAAAGATCATCGAAGGTAAGGAATTATATTTCTATAAATATTATTTTCATCCATCGCCCTACACAACAAATACGTAATTAGCTATAATAATCTACAAAACGCGCTAATGAAATACTTAAACTCTTTAGTCACCACTAAACACGTCAGAAATAGTCTTATTTATTGAAGTCTACAGAAATTTCGATATCTTTGAGGTTGAGTTTATCGTTTTGAGTAACAATTTACTCAATTTACGTTTGAATTAATTTCAGGTATATTGAAGATTCCTCCTGCAAATCAGCAACTTTTCAGCAAAGATATCGTGCTTATGTCCGACAGCAAATTTTTGTCAGATTATGGAATGACGTCGGCGGTTGCGAAAGCACAATGTCCCGCGCTGGTCGCTTTAGCTATACGTCAGGAAGGCGGGCAGTTTGAAACACTTGAAATGACGCCATACTCGTTACCGCCTGATCTCCCTGACGTAATGAAGTCCCAGGAAGCTAACGGCCAAGAACAGTCACCTTGAAACTTGCCAAACTCTACTATCGACTAATCAACAATTGAGTATTTGAATAAATTTCTTTAGCACAGCTGTTTCATGGGATTATCATCACAGGCATCGGAGAGTTGAAAAATAACTAAATTAAATATTTATAATAGATGCTTTGCGGTCGTGAGATGTTGTTATAATTTATTAAATACTTAATTCCGAGTTACAAGAGCTCTGTGATTTGTTATATTCAAATACATCTGCGATATGATATTATTTAACGAAAACAATAATTTCTATATAACTGATGAATGAATTAATACGATCTTACAATGTTTCTTATCTTTGAATTGAATATATTTTCTATTTTAACATTTCAATGTGCTAATAAACTATGGAAATTATCTTCAAAATAGCTATAAACTTGTCTTGTTTTTGCACTCATAGTCCTACTGGTGTGACATTATTTGCAAATATTTTCATCCTGATTCCATTTTTCGTTACACGTGCATGACTACTGAATTATTTCATGATCTGTTACATTGCTTTGCTAAATCAACTAGAAATCTATTTCAGATGTAAAATGAAAGTAGTTTCCTGGACTCTTTCTTTGTGCCTATTTTCAAGAAGTTTTATTCTTATTTAAATACACCGTTTATAATTGTATTTGGATAAGAATAAATATAAACTGAATATTTTCATGCCCTTATCTCTCCTTTGCCTGTGAAGGGTGCTGAGTAATCAATAATGTAATTAATAAGGAGTGAAAAAAAAGTGAATTATTGCAATCTAGAATTGTCTGCATTTCAAAAATTGAGCCAGTTTGAATTTTATGATAAACCGAAACTTAAAGCTTGTGCGATTTAAACGTTATACTCTGACGATTCAAATATTACAAAAATGCAAGATGAGCTTTTTTCATACTGCATGCAGACACACGCCTAGTAAATATTTATAGACAATTTACCCGATTTATAAAATTATATATTATTGTTTTTCATAATTTGTATGGTAGTTGTTTCTCATTTTCCCAATGGTGTGATAATCTCAACAACAACATTGGTCCTACTTAATACAGTAATTAGATATTTGTTTGTCTCAAGTATTTTATCATTTAAAAACTCTAAATGATAATTATGTGATATTCTGGTACAGTAAAAATTTAACGTGAATATATTTCGTAATATTCTATACTGTTACAAACGATTCATAAATTATAGATAAATAAACTTGATGGTTTAACATAAATCAGTTTTACTAATTTTCGTTCTAATTATAGTGTCCGTAATAAAATCCATCTAACGGCTTCAAACCTCCTCTATAAATATAGAATAAAACATATACAATCAATAAATCGCTGCTTAGAACTGGAGCTGTGAATGATTGTTGTAAATAATGATTAATAAATACTGTTTCATATAATGGCGCCTTTGAAATTCAGTATTCGAATTCTGAATAAAAAGATTACGATCTTTCCAAATTCGGAAAACTATGCTATAAAGTTCTTATCGCAAAATCATCCACACACCTGTATTTCTAATTAACAAGATTTATATATTTTTTCAAATACTATTTGAATTTCGCATCCCATTTTCACCGCCCTCTATCGTTGCCTGTCAAACGAGATTCTGTACGCATTTAGCAATCTTCTCTTCCGCTAACCAGCGCTCCTGATTCCTACCGGTGCAAAAAAAAGTATACGGCGGGCGGCGCCAAAGCCAAACGCTCACGAGCGCTGAGTCGTGCCGGTTGTGTAAAATTTCTGTGATGTTCATAACCTTCTAAGTTCATCGTAAAATTAAAAAGAACAAAATAATTCCCAGCATGTGAAACAGTGAATAAAAATGTCGACATTAACCCCATATCTATAGCTAAGTTTGAACCGTTTAAATACATCGTGGCAAAAGACTGATAAAGTAAAGAGAAAATATTTTGAGGTTAAAATGACCGCGGAACTTTCGACGAGTGTTGCTTTCAAAGAACTATTAATATGGAGAATGTTTATGGCGATTCTAACGAGCATATCTGCCCAATTCATTTTCATGACCACTATTATTCTGATAATAAACTTTCGAATAATGCACCCTCTCTCTTGGCTGACAAACACTTGGATAGCCGTAACAAGTTTTCGTACGTGGAGTTACTTCCTGATATTAGCAACAGTGATATTTCTCCAGGGTTTGATATGTAGTAAAGAATACCTGAATGCTCCGGTCTACAGAAAAAGCAGATTTTCCATAATCTGCGGTATGTTTAAGCCACACAATATACTTGTCTGTGGTTTGCACGTTTTAGTCGGCGGTGTGCTAGTCTGGCTCCATTTATCCCTTCAAGACGGACGTCACAGTTCAATGACAGTGCAATGTAACGGAGAAGAAACGTGCCTAGTGGAAGAATATTTATTCCTATTGCTTGTCGGGTTGTGGATCGGCCTATACTTTTTTATAAAGTCTAACTTCTTCACTATTCATATACAGTTTCCGATCATACCGCGGTCAAAATTTTCTCAGATCAAATCCGGGATCGGATCTCTTCTGCCTCAAGCGATGATCAACGCTGTTTCCCCCGTTCTATTCTTTATATTCATTTACTACGTCGATGGAGGCTACTGCAGGGAAACAATACTCTCTGTATTTTCTATTCAGATGAAAGACGCACCTATGGACACGATCTATGGGCTCCTGAACATATCTTTGATATTTTATAGCTGGTTATTTACCTCTCTTTTTGTTCTGACTATGAACACTATGCACCTATCCTTCCAGGCGCATTTAACGCAGAGAGTTGTGTTCGATATTGAGCAGCGTAACGCGTTTGTTGATCAAGGTCCTTGCTTGGCTCTTGCGGACGCTTTGGCCATGGACAGAATACCGATTATACAGCATTTGGCCTATTTTGATTTACTCACATTAGCACAGAAGGAACAAGACAGAAGATCCGTACTCTTTACTCTCAGTACTCCTGGCTGTAGACCGTGCAATTGGAATAGTATTGCAGTCAAATGCATGGGCCTTATAAACAAGTTTACCTTGGAGCTCAGTCAAGCCTGCGCGACTAGCCAGAAACTATTGTCTAACGCAACTGACATCATAACTGCAAGTGGGAAGTTGGTCGATAATTCTTACCAGTATAAGATGAGGAGTTTGACTACTTCCAAGCTTCTTTCGTCTACCATAGATGAAACACCCATTAAGCAGAATTTAAACGGAGAACAATCTTCCCTGGCGCAATTTTGGAAGAGCAAGAGAGATATGTTTGTATCATATCTGTTTTCTAAACCCCTAATAAAATACGTGTTTGAGGAAAGTATGGAAGAGAAGATACGCCACATATTCACAAACGCACAGCCTGTGATTTGGGCTGCGGAAGGTATTTCTTCGCTGATTGTTATCTCCCTTAAGGAAGATCAGTATGGAGTTATACAGCAAGATCTACCATCAATTATTGGGACTTTGTTAGCCCTGAAGGAAGCGTTGGACAAATTACACAAGGCTAATGTATTTGTGAAGAGGACACAAAGTGATGATAAAGAAACCAGGCAGATGATTGTGTGCTTGAGGAGTGCGACTAAGCGCAGTATTTACAGAATTACTACCACGTTTAAAGATTATATTAAAGATTTGCCGCTAGAACCAGATATCGTAGCACAGCTGCAAAGTTTTCTTTCCTACAGAGAATGAAAACCTGTTTTTTTTTAGATTGCTATTGTTTGTAAGACTTAGACACACTTTGATTTAAGCATTTTGATAATATTGTACCAGTTTTGCTGCTTTAGTTCTTTTTTTTATAACATCTTATTTTCTCAGTGTCTGAATCTGTACCACAGGTTTTCAAAATTCTCTTATTGAACCAAATATCATGTTGTATCCTCATGTTTTTCTACTAGTAATCAATTTCTATTGAAATTTATTGAATCACTCTTTGATATCACATTAAACTTTTCAAAATTCCGATTAGCATCACATAAACTAACATTTCACTCAAACTAAGAAGTTCGTGTAAATTTTCTCGATTGTACTTCAGAATGAAAATAATACTTTTTTCTTACTAAGGCATACATGATAAATTATTTTTGATAAATTCATAAAGGAGAAAATGAAACTAATTTTAATTGTCACTAGGCTTATCACTTAAAATCTAATTCTGAAGTTAATTGATTAATTTAGATGTAATTATTTGGAGAAAGGTATCCTATTTATGTAAGGAATAAAAAGATTGGTAATTGCTGTAGCTTTTAAGTATTTTATTCAAAGTAACTGCGATGTGCAGTATTTTTACAATAAAAAGGATATGTACATACAAATTCACTTTACGCTCTTTTCAAATGTTGTACGACGCTGAGATTGTAAAATAACTTATCCCTCAAGGTCGACCAACTAGCTAATTGAACTTTTTGAATTTTTGCCAAATATTCGCGGAGCTGTTGTTCATTGGCTATTGTTTCACCATGAGACTTTAAAAATGCTCCAAGATATGCCTGAGCAAGTTCGAAATCTTTTTTACTCTTCATCATAGACCGAATCATTTTCAAAAATTGTAACATGATAATAATTGTACCCCCAGAGTGTAGCGATAGAGATTGTATTTCAAAGTCAATAGCACTAGGGCCTAGGGATTTAAGCCTTTCTATAACTTCGGAAAAGTCATTTGTCTCGCTAGAGAGCTGCAACAATTTTCCAAATACTGTGAGACTTTCAAAATTTGTGGGTACCAATAATTTGCTGGTTTCCTCTTTGTCATTTGTATTTCCTAAATCAAATTGTACTTCTAGCGATGGTATTGTGGGAAGGAAGAAGGGGGCAGCTGGCGGTGCCTTTGGGGCTTCCTTTGGCTTGTTTCTTTTCTTAACAATATCAATGTTCAGTAAATTTTGCCATCTTGAATTAGCCAGAGAAGACATAGTTATCAATTTTGAATGGATTTGTTCGGGAGAAACAAACTCATCTTCTTTATCATCTTCTTGATTTTCGCAGTCTACCGATACCTGGTTCGACTCTGGGGCAGAACCTGGCAGTCCCAAAATTGGACCACTAAGATCTGCTGGTAAAGACGTCAACGAAACATGAGAATAGAGAGTCCGGTTTGACCACAGATAAATTCCCAGATTACAAACGTGTGCAGTAGCAAGGTAATCTCCAGTTGGGGAAAAATTTAAAGATGTACAGGCTTCTTCGACCTGGGAAAAGAAATCATATGTATTACAGTCTTGAGTAGATTTAAACAGGGTTGGTATATTCACAAATTACTAATTCTATTATGGTTTACATACACTGAAAATATCGATAAGCTGAGCAGAAGGAATGTCCCAGGTACGAATTGTGTGGTCCATCGAAGCCGTTATCAACCATCTTGCATCAGGACTAAATGTTGCATCTGTTAGACGACCAGTATGACCTCGAAAGTGGCGTACCACACGTCTAGTGTCTAGATCTATGAGTATTATACTCAGATCTTCCAATGCCAAGGCGATGAGTGAAGTCTCTGCATGACTTCTAAGCCATTCGACGGACTGCTTGACTTCTATCACCGTCTTTGGTGAGGAATCTGAAATTTGATCAATAGAAGGAATAGAAAAAAATCGCATCAAAATTAGCTCGAGATATTTCATTGTCTCTGATTAGATTCACCTTTGCCCGTTTTAAAAGGCCAGAATTTGATCGAAGCGTCTCTACTAGCAGTGACAACAATTTGGTTTAAAGAATCTACGGCAACTCCAGTAACCGGGGCTTTGTGTCCACCGCTTTCGCCCCCATATGTAGCTCTATGTATCCCTGACTGCATGTTGAATCTGTCTATATGTCCGGTGCTGTATCCAATTATCACATAGTTGCCGCAATGTGTAATGCAAAGGCTGGTGGCAGTGGCATTTGGATTATGACGAAATCTATCTGGGAGAAGCTTAAGTTCTCCCATTTTGATTTTGTGATAAGACCAAGTGGTAACAACGCCAAGACCCAGATGTGTAGCAGCTATATTATCCCAATCTTTTTCTCTGGCGGATTCAGAGGCGAGTTCAGTGATTGGAGGCATTATTAGCGGGTCTTCTACAGCTCTGCTTTTCTTCTTGGAAGCTTTTCTGTTAAACGAAGCTCTCCCAAGGCTTTTATTGAATGTTTCTGTAATTGTAGAAAATATTCTAAGAGAAGAATCTCCTCCCGCACTCAACAAATTGTGCCCGTTGCTTCCGTGGAACCTGATGAACGTCGGTGGCTCAGCGTGGCCTTCCCTAATCCTCAAAAGCCTCGCTCCTCCGTCAGCCAGATCAAAAATCCACAACTTCATTGAATTATCAGGAGATGAAGTGACGATTAAGGGTTCATTAGGCAGACTTTTCAAGCCAGCCACAGCTCCAAAGTGTGCATTCAGTAGCTGGCAGTCGACCTTCCTCTGTTCCAAGTTCCAGAAGACAATATGACCAGCCAAACTTCCCGTTGCCATAATGGGGTGTCCGTCGGTACGGAAGGTGATCGAAGTAACGATTCCCCAGTCCTGTATAAACTCCATCACAGTTTCATCAAACTTAATATTGTGCAGAATGATCTTTCCGCTCGCAAGACCAACTGCTATTACATCTACCGCGGGAGCTTGTTCCAGCACACTGACCGGGGACTTCCATCCCTTAAAGGTGTAAATCATTTTTGCTGTTTTTAGATTCCATAGCTGAAGTTCTCCTTGTTCGCTCCCCAGTAAGATCTTGTTTAAATACGTGTTCGGATGGACGATCGTAGTAACTTGAAAAATAGTATTTGAAAAATTGAGTTCCAGGAGAATTTCTTCTGTTTTGATTTCCCATACTTTCAAATTACTGTCTTCGTCTATGGATATCAGGTGTGGGCCAAAGGTTAATAAAATGTGTACAGGACAGTCATGTCCTTTGTAAGTGTGTTTCAATTCGTTACCACGGCGCCATGCGTAAATAACGTTCTCACTTGCCGTGTATATGTGGTAAGCGTCTGCAGACATGCAAGTTATATCCCCGGCGTGAACACCAGATACACTTAATAGAGTGAAGTGTGAACAGCCGTAAGTGTGAAATGCTCTTCCCACGCATGTTACTATCAAGTTTTCTTTACGTCTTTGAATATATCTCGTCACCAGAGGTACGTGATTACTTACGTATCCTAAAGCACGATTTCCCGCAAATATTTTACTGTGGGACATTTTTTATTCGGCTCTAATTATTATCTTTATTTAGTTTCTATTCTCTATCACATTATTGTATTCGTATACGAGATGAAATACGCTGTCTTCCACGATTTGATGGGTTATATAGGTTATGTTAGGTTAGAAACACGTGTGTCAACATTTTCACGCTGTTCGCCATTTTTCACAATGTTAAGGCATAGGCTTAAACAGCATACAGAGGATGGAAAACAGGATGAAAAAATGGAGGTGTTGCAATTCTGAACTATTCTTGCACCGTAGGGGCCTTTATTCTGAAGCTGGGATTACACGTATCTACATCCGTGTGAAGTCAATGGTTTAAATTTGAACACCGGCTGTCCAGTTTTTACCAACGGATTCAACGGGTTGTAGAAGAAGATTGGAGAAGTGAATACAAAAGAGTAGTGCAGCTACATTTGGCATATTTATCATTTCTGGATAATTCAAGATACAGTTCGATCTAATGGCTGGGCGAATACTTAGGAGGAAATATGATCAACAGAAAAGGTAAGAATTAAATTAACCTGCAATACCAGTTTACATTCGAAATCTATTTCACTCTCTGACGATTCTACTGCACTATTAAATCACTTCGCATTCATCCAGTGATGAAAGACGCTTTTTCGCAAGATTCAAATTGTATTATTGCATAAATTAGGTTAACTACCTCTTCAAACGTAAAGCAAGTTTAGAAAAAACTTGAGAAAAGATATTCCGTCATGTTTCGTAATATTCGATAACTCCGCGAATTATTTTCTCGCCCTTAAAGAACTGTGTTATCAGTTATACTAATTTGTGAAATAATTTACAGTTACAAAGATGCAGTGACACAAACCAGTCCCGAAAAGTATATAATCGAAAGAGATCGCCTGCAAGATGAAAACAATTTACTTCGTCAAGAATTGGATCGGTTAAAGCGAAAACAACAATCCAATTCAACCCCTCGAAAACAGAAAGAGGAGGTTACTGTTGTCGCTGTAGCAGACAGTCCACAATTAGAAAAGAACCCCATCAAAGGATGTAACTGCAGAGGTAAATGTTCGAGCAGAGTTTGCGGGTGTGTCAAAAAACAAATCACCTGTACCGCAGCTTGCAAATGCCAAAATTCCAAGTGCCAGAATCAGGTGAAGTGAATTCATAAATTTTCTAAAATTGAACATTGAGAATAGTTTGTAACAAACGGAGGCTTTGATTTTTTTTTAACTTTCAGGAATCAGACAAAGAAAACATTGGCGGTCAAAATACAGCGGCGGATTTATCTTCCGAAGTAGAAGAGAACACTAATCTGTTGAGCACACTAGAGCTGAGGAGAAATCGTCGAGAGCAAAGCACGCAGGGGGCAGCTGGTATGTCTAACAAGCAGCTACACCAAGCTGGAACATCTAGAAAGGGTATATTCAGCCCTGATACTCCCAGAAGTCGTAGACAGGATTTTTCTATCAGCAAGCTGCAGCTTAATACGCCGATCAAATTTGAGCCTAGTCAAAAAACTGTTTCATTTGTCTCCAACTCATCACTGGAAGAGAGAGGAAAGCCGAATGAAAATTCGGTAAAAACTCAACCCGAATTGCCTGTGAAAACAGCTGTACAAAGAAATGGAAAGTCTAAGTCTGAGCAGCCGAAGAAGAAGAGACTGATGCCGCCGTTGCATGATGGGAGAAGAGCTCGCACAGCTTCTTTAGAGACTGCAGATATTGACGGAGTTCATTCTGCTGTTAAAAACGAACCTGTTAAGGCAAAAGAAAAGGTGGAGAAGACAAAAAAAGTATCAACGGAAATTACAGAAGCCAGTCTTGAAAATTTACAGGACATGCAAATTCAGGAAAACTTGGATGCCGAGGTAGAAAATTTAATGGCATAATTGATGGCCTGGGTATCTAGGTACTTAATTTTTGTTGTTGTCTCATTGCAGCTGGAGTTATCAACGATTGATCCGATGAAGCCGACTCGCCAATTGCAACGAACGCCTGTCCTTGCTTCACCTCACAAGCAGCCATTCAGACTATCCGATTTGCCTCTGCCTTATTTACAACCGGTGCGGATAGAGACACGCATCTTGGTACCACCACCAGAAGGTGTGCATGAATTCGTTACAATATTTAATCGGATTACAATAAATTGGATACCTTTAACTTCGTTCAAACATATTTAATGAAATTCTTTATTGTCTATAAAAAAAATGTTATTTATTGTCTTGTTGTAGATATCGATTCACCCCAGGTTGATTGGGATGAACACTGTGCCCAGTTGGTTCCATGTCGACTCTGTAAGCGTACATTTTATCCATATAGAATCGAAAAACATGAAGCAAGTTGCAAAAAAATATAAGTTTTTCAAATAATTTTGTGCACTATGATTAGTACTTCATAGGTCCATTGTTTTTAATAATTGATCATTTTCGAAATAATGAATCTCGTATTTTATTTCTTCTTAATCAGCTGCTAATCATTGCTCAGTATTTAGTTTTGTATATTAACTGTTATTAAAATCTAATGTCAACAGATTGTTGAAGATAGTTTTTCAGCTGCTTATTACAATCAATTCTATACATGTATTTACTAATAATTGATGTGTAGGATCCAAATAATATTAAATGCTCTCATATTATGATCAGGAATCATCAATATTTTGAGTACATAATAATATATTCGTGTATTGCGTATCAAATGGTATTGAATTTGAATTTCCAATTTGTAAATTGCATAAATCAATCGAATATCATCATACGGACTTTAGAATTAAATAAGACCATATTGAAACATGAACCAGCATTAATCACAGATTTTACAGAATATAAGTTTGAATCAACCATGCGACTAGTTGCTATCATTCAGTATTCATACACAATATGATGTAATAAATACTTAAATTTAATATAAGAGGATCGTTGTATAATGTGTAATTGTGATATTAGTATTTAAATTGATCAACTGTTTAAATCTGCTCTATTATCTATTTAACATATCTGTATTTTCTATTATTCTCAACTCAATATGCAATGATCTTGTTCCAAGATTATCATGGTTATGCCCGCTTGTAAAGACTATTCAATTCAATTCAATTCTTTTTCGTCTTAACGATGTAAGACTATTGGGAATGAATCTTTATTGTTATAATATACCTCGCATTTTATACGTAACATGGTGTTCCTGTTTTGATTTTTATCAGTATAACTATGTTATAATTGCTCGTCTACGATGACGGTATGATAACAAGAATTCTAAGTGTACAAATTCATTGTTCGAATACTCTAAATGAATATTTTTCGAAATAGCTCCAGGATTCCCTGTAAATCATGTGCTGTGTGTGCCTGCTCCTTCTTGCCTGCATAGTCTCGCCAATGGGGTCGATTCAACGAACTACTATTGCCGCAAAACAGGTACGCCTTGTGATATGCAATCCGAAGTCAGTGATTACAAGTATGACGTGCGGGTTGCAGCCAGCAGAACGAAACGATGCGTACGGCAGAAGTAGTTCATTGATTTAACCGCGAGATGGCGATATCATTTGCCACCCTGTTGGCGAGACTAGTCGGAATACTGACCTAGGGCAAAGGCAACCTGTCATTGCGGCAGTGGCTCTCGTGGCGTCAAAGTGTTCACATGGAGTCTGCGTAAACGAAATACGACTGTGGGTTGTGACAGGTATTCCATTGAAAATACTTCGAACGCAGAAAAGTTGTTACAAAATAGACAATGCACTCATTGACGACAAAAGATTCCTGTTATCTAGTTTTTAGAGAAATTTATTAAGTGATAGTGATGTTATAATGCAAGTTCTGTTGGTATAGTTAAATGCACTTACCTCAGAGTCCAAACATCTGCGTCCAGGTATACAACGGTATTCATGAACGTCCGTTTAACGTTAAGGAGCGTTGAAATAACAGCCCGTTACAATTAACAGCCGATTCCGTGAGAAAACTGACGAATCGCCGGTTAATAAACGGCTGTTAATTTAATGCTACTTAACATTTAACGGACGTTCATGATTACCGCGGTCATCGTCTTTATGAAATTAGTTACATTAGCTAGTATATCATTGTAATACGAATCTAGTTTAGATTGTGATAACATGTATACCAGAATCAAATAAAGAGAGTTGATCAATTGCAATTTGTTACATATTTATTCTTAAGAAAGAGTTGTGGATTGGAATATTTTATTACTCTGAATAACGCTAGTATAAATACATATAATTAAAACGCTGATATCATTGAGACAGACACCAAATTCAAAACAAATACGAAAAAGTGGTCGATTTTATTAATGAAGCGTTTGGCGTAGTCGGTAGAACGTGCGACTAGAAATCCGAGCCAGCGCAAGACCCGGTTCGATCCCGGCCGAAATGATGAAAAATTTTTCTAGTATAAAATTTCCATTTTTTCGAAACTGACCATATCTACAGATAACGTAGCGACACCTATATTTCTGTGGCTGACAAAACGTCGTCTGTAGATATGGTTACCGACGACGCTGTCGTCGGTAAACCATATTTACAGACAACGTAGCGACACCTGTAATTCTGTGGCTGTCAAAATGTCTGTAGATATATGTTCGTACGACAGCGTCGTCGGATTCGGAAAAATTGAACCTAGGTATGTAGGCTTGCTAGAAATAAAAGCAAGAGCAAGCCGAAGAGGAGCTCCAGGTGGCCGAGCGGTTGGAAAGTAGGGCTTGACTAGAAATAAAAGCAAGAGCAAGACTCCAGGTCCAGGGAGGAAGGCTCTGGGTGGTCAAACGTTCAGAAAATCAAATTTTTGTCAAATTTCGGGTATTTTAACCGAAATACTACTTTGAATATATAACCCATTTTATTTTCGCCCGAAATTTAAGCATTAAATGGCTCAGGGGCAAAAATTTAGCTTCGTACCCGGAAAACCTGGGTTCGATTCTCCGAGCTGGAATTTTATTTTATTTTATTTTTCTGTCTGCCCAAAATTTTATTTAATTTTTATTTTTATTTAATTTTCGAAAATTTATTTTTATTTTTATTTTATTTAATTTTCGAACTCTGGAGTTCCCCCATCTTGCGCCGCTTTCGTCCTACCTATGCTGAGTACCCCTACCACCTCACCGCATATCATGCTAAGTGGGGGATTTTTATTTTAGTCAGAAAATTTTTCTGGATTTCGTTCGGGATCGAACCCAATTTCGCTCGCTCGCTCGCATTTCTAATCGCACGCTCTACCGACTACGCCAAACGCTTCGTTAAATATTTTGAACACTTTTTCGTATTAGTCTTGAATTTATTTGACCGGACAGAGGATATGTGTATAGATACAGGCATTCGTACGTGTCTTCATGCATGTCTCTATACCTATATTCATTTATACTAGCATTTTTCGGACTTAGAAAAATTTGAAGTCGAAAATTTTTACTCCTGGTATCAGGAGAACATCTGACCCGAGTGGTGTGTCGAAATTTTTGGAGGGAAAAAGTTTCAGTGTATAAGCATGCATGCATAGATAGCTACGGTTTGTTTGATATCTAAAATAAAGTAGCAGGGAGGGAAAAGTAGAAAATAACGAAGCAATTGATTACTGGTATATATGGCAATTTATTGATGCAGAATCGATACAATATTACTCATTCTCAAAATTGTGTAGAATCTATTACGGTTTCTTACAAATAAATATGTTATATATTGCAATTGTTCGAGTTTCTATATGTGCTACCTGGCATACAAGTTATCATAATCTAAGCCACATTCGTATTATAATGATTCTGTTAATATAACTAATTTTACAAAGATTGAGTTGTATAAATACCCGTTCGTTGCAATTGGAACAGAATTCCTGCTGGACGGAGATGTATGCAATCTGAGGGAAGTGCATTCAACTGTAACAGAAAAACATGTGTTATAATATCATTATCATTTAATAAATTTTTCTAGAAACTAGATGAGAAAAATCTTTCGTCATCAATGAGTACGTTGTCTATTTTGTGACACCTCTTCTGTGTTCAGAGTATTCTTATTAGGATGCCTGTCATGACTCAGAGTCGTACTTCACTTACAAATTACCCGTGCGAAAGCTTTGACGCCACGAGGGCCACTGACGCGACGCAGGTGCCTCTGCCCAGGTCAGTGCTCCTACTTGCAAGACTAGTCTTGCCAACGGGGTAACGAGAGGTATCGCCATCTCACGGTCGAATCGGCGACCACTGTTGCCGCAAACATGGCTTCGCCTTATTGCATAGTACTCGCATGTCATTCTTGTAATCTCTCACTTGAATTGCATATGATATAGCGTACCTCCTACTCTCTCAGCAAATTATTTCGTCGATTTGACCGCGAGATGGCAATACCGATTCGCGTCCCGTTGGCTCACTACTGCGTCCGTGGAGGCGCACACGTTATTATTCTGTGCCTAGATAGTTTATGCCTACAGCAAAATTGCCATGCTTGGGCTTGCGATATGAGACAGGTGTTGCTACCGAGAAGAATCTACAGTAGATTTAATCAGTATTTCAAGTCGCAGTTTAAAAAAAGAGCTTCGAAATTTTAAATAAGAAAATAATATCTGCTGTTGTAATTGTGTCAAAATGGTAAGAATATTCAACGATATTATTTCATGGTCGAATTCAATACAAGGCTTCTCCATGCTGTGATCTAACCTATGAATTACCAATAGTTTCCGACTTTTCTCCACGTGTATGAAACGTGTTACCTTTTCTTTTTTAATCTTATGTCTAAATAAATAATATACCCTGTAAACGCAACGTCCTCAAACGTCGTATTACTATTTTTTTTTTTTACAGCAATACATTTTTCAACCTATACATATTAGAGCTATCTTTCTCTTTATATATTCATATAATGGCGTTATTTGTAACTACTACTTTATGCTTTCAGGCACCGAAACGAACAAGCCAGAATTCAGGTGCTCGTCGAAGTATAGCTTCAAAATCATTGCCCAAAGGTTTGAAACAAAATTGTTGTTATGCGCTCTCAAAGTACAGTGTAGACTTTTCATTAATTTCATATACCAGAGTTCATATCAACTAAATTTATTGAATTTTTATTCCGTTAACACAGGGGATAGCGCAGAAGAATCAGACAACACTAATGAAAATTTAGTTGAAAATGGGCATGGAGTCAAACGCCAAATTTCAGATGATACTACAGTGAAAAGTAAGTCTTGGTTATTGATGGGAGATTTCAACCATAAGTAAATACAAACTGATTCAAATTTTCAGAAAGAAAGAAAAAGTCTAAGAAAGCCAAACTTGAAGAAGAAAATGACGATGAGGATGATGCGGATAGCGGAGATGAAAAATTAGAAGAAGAAGCTACGCCCTGCGATGTAGCTAAAATATGTAGGTATCCAAGTTTCTACTGCAGGAAATTACAGGATATCCAGCAATCCCAGGAATGTGCTGGAAATTGAGGACTCATTAAAATAGTGCTGAAATATTTTCGAAATTTTCTACCACATTTTCTCCTTATTTGTTGTAAAAAAGTTCGAATTTCTTAGCCATTAATTGATCTTGTGTTCGTAAGTATTTCAAAACACTTGATTCTTGATTCCGGGAAATTAAAAACAGAGAATATAAATCTTATCCTTGATGAATCTATTACCTGTTTCTATCTGTGTTCACGAATCATTGAAAAAAGAAGCTTTCAAGTCCTAACAAAATCCTGGTGCCGGATGTCCTGGTTAAATTTGTTGTCCTTTACTTTAGTGAAATTTTTCTTTCTAGTACCGGGATCTGCTGTAGGTCTGGAAATAATGAACAGTGCATCATTTTCATCCCTTAAAGAGAAAGTTTGCGAGAATACTCTCAAAGCAATTGAAGATATGGGTTTTACTAATATGACTGAAATTCAAGCGCGTTCCATTCCGCCCTTATTAGAAGGCCGGGATTTAGTTGGGGCCGCTAAAACCGGCTCTGGAAAGACCCTGGCGTTTCTTATCCCAGCTATCGAGCTTATCTATAAGCTAAAATTCATGCCCCGTAACGGTAAGTCATTCGCCAAATGAAAGAACGTACTTACACTTTTGATTTTGATACTGGGACTCAAAGATATTTCATTTCTAGGTACTGGTTGCGTTGTTATATCCCCAACAAGAGAATTGTCTATGCAAACGTTCGGCGTGCTCAAAGAGCTGATGAAATATCATCACCATACCTATGGCCTTCTGATGGGAGGAGCTAACAGAAAAACTGAAGCACAAAAATTGTCTAAGGGTATAAACATCGTCGTAGCGACACCAGGCCGATTGTTGGATCATCTCCAAAATACTCCAGACTTTTTGTACAAAAATCTTCAATGTCTAATTATTGACGAGGCTGATCGAATACTGGATATTGGTTTCGAGGAAGAATTGAAACAGATAATCAACATTCTGCCCAGTAGGATTCATTCTTCATTGTTAAACTCATCTGATATTATTTGTCGTTCTCACTGGAACCATAATGCGAATTTCTTATTTTTGTTACAGAAAGGAGACAGACTATGTTGTTCAGTGCTACACAGTCCAAGAAAACCGAAGCCTTGACGACACTAGCTCTTAAAAAAGAACCTATATACGTTGGTGTTGATGATGAAAAGGAAAAGGCAACTGTTGAGGGCTTGGAACAGGGCTATGTAGTCTGTCCGAGCGAGAAACGTTTCCTTCTCCTGTTTACCTTCCTCAAGAAAAACCGCAAGAAGAAGGTCATGGTTTTCTTCAGCTCCTGTATGTCCGTAAAATATCACCACGAATTGTTAAATTACATCGACTTACCGGTAATGAGCATACATGTAAGTTGTTGAAGTTTAATTAGCAAAACTGAATACAAGATATATACGAAAGTTTCATTTTTATCATTTCAATCTCAAAACTCGTCTTCATTATACTTCTTCTTGATTTTTCAGGGAAAACAAAAGCAGACTAAACGTACGACGACGTTTTTCCAATTTTGCAATGCTTCCACAGGCATTCTTCTCTGTACTGACGTGGCTGCTAGAGGCCTTGACATTCCCGACGTCGATTGGATCGTGCAGTTTGATCCGCCAGACGATCCCAAGGTAAAGAAAGAAGAAGCACTGATTAAGTGAAGTACATAAAAAATATCTGACATACTTCCGATCTTCGATAACTCAAAGATGCTTCTATTTGCAGGAATACATTCACAGAGTTGGCAGAACAGCTCGTGGAGAAGGAAGCAGTGGCCATGCACTAATGGTACTCCGACCCGAAGAGTTGGGCTTTCTGCGTTATCTAAAACAGGCGCGTATCCCGGTAAACGAATTCGATTTCTCATGGAACAAGATTGCTGATATACAGTTACAAGTGAGTATCACTATCTCGGATCTTGAATTAACTAACAGTTTCTAAATAGACGATTTCTTTCTTCCAAATCCGACGGATTTCCTCCTGCTGAAACTGTGCCAGTGTTTGCGAAACTTGATCTAATAATAATTTCACGTTATTTAACTATCGTATGCAACAAATTCAGCCTCAACGCGGATCAACTTTACATGAGAATAAATAATGGTGAAGATTAAATTATACTACTGATCGTATTTTTTCATTATTTATTGTACCGTGATGCGGAATTATTTTTATAATTCGTGGCTCGAGAGAGAAATATATCGCGGCTCCGTGCAAGATGTCATTGAAAACTTGTAGAGCTGAGTAAAGGGGAGGATTACTGAGTCTTTTACATCTCGTGACTATTTTTCTTTAAATTTTATTGTATAATTTTGAATACTGAAATTCTATGTTTTTGCAATTTTCTATTAAAACTGCCTAGAAGAGTTCTCCCAGACCGATTTAAAAATAGGATATAAAATAAACTCCGAGCGAAACCAGATCTCGGAAAAATAAATGGAACTCGAATTCTGCAATTCTATGCATGTGTGAATGTTTGAAGAGGTAAAAAAAAAAATGAAATGAAATAAAATATCAAGATAAAATGAAATAAATAGAAAATTCGGGTAACAATTAAAGTCCGAAAAATACGGATTCTAGTTGAATCGTTACGCCCAACGAGGGGCTTCTGATTCCAGGCGAATCGGTCCGGCTGCTGGTCGAAAGTTGGTTGAGTCTCGTTATAAATACCTTCGTCTTGGCTACATCAACCCACGCACTCCAGCGTCCCCTCTCTCGTTCTGGTTCTCCCTGCTTCAAAATTTCATTACTTTGCTTGAGACCCGGAAATCTATTCTTAGCTTTTACTTCCATAACGTGTATAAGAAAATCGGGGTAAACTTAGACGTTCCGATTTAACGCTTTTCTTTCATATAGAAAAAGAAGAAACACAGGGAAACAGAAAAAACTAGCTGATTCTACGGCTGACCTATTTTATTATCGAAATTAGGTTTATCTAGTATTAAGGATAAATTATAGTTAAAATTTTATAGATCACTTAATTAAATCGCCAATTTTCTTTCGGGATTTCATATCGAGGCTCGGGTCTTTCGTTTACGTTAATCAATTAGATTAATCAAGCTTTTAAAATAAACTCTCGACCTCAAAGAGCGCTTTGACGAAGATCGCCTCTTTTATTTCTATATGCTCTCTCAATATCGGATCAAATAATTCAACTAGTTTCTTACTCCGGTTTTTACTTCGTAACTGACTGCCGGTCGCTTACGATTAGTTACATCAACGACTCTTTTATAATTCGTTCTAATATCTCTAGATGCAGTAATTCCAACACGTGTATTCCGCAATTTTACGACTTGATGCAACTTCTGTCTCTAATAATTCTCGTAAATATTTATACGTAATGGTGAACTAATTTGATGCACTCTCGAAGAGTAATTAAAAATTTTCCTTCCCAAGTGACCCGATTACAAATTCTCAATAACTTAATTCTGTTCTCAGAGTTTATCGATGTTAATTCAGAACATCTTCCCGTAGATAAATGATAATTCTCTAAAGGCAATCGTCCACTTCGAGGTGAAAGTTTAACCGCGATATTTCATAAAGAGTATAACAATTTTTAAACAAAGTTTTCACTCAACTCAAAGTACTCGTCGTATAGATTTAAACGAGACAAATAAGACTTGATGTGAGATAATTGTCAAGTCGAGTTTCTCCGCTTAATTAACGGTCCACATCGAAAAAACAAGAAAGAAAAAAATTTATACTTGTACAAGAAAAACCATAGCAAGGGGTAATTTATAGCTCGTTCATCTTTTTGTCCCTCTTAAATTATCCACTTTACGGCGTACCAGCTTTGGGTATATATTGACGTGTAATTGGTAAAAAGTCATGAACAGGAGCCAGGAGAAAAATAAAATAACCGCAATCGCAATTACTTATCGTCCCGCTGTAAGTAAATGTGTAACAAAGTTTACGATCGAAATGGAATGTTAAATCGGCGTCTTTCTCTCTCTCCTCTACCAGAGGCAAAATCGTTAGGGTGTTTATTGAACCACGTGCAAATCGTTAAATGAAAAGGCTATTTTATTTTTTCCAAGTAAATTATCTTATCGCGGTCTGTAGATGAGGCGATTCTCTTTACTTTTCTACTCTTCTATTCTCAATGTTTACACTGAGGCGTTCTCCGTTCCGAATGTGTGTTCTTCTTCCCCGATTAAAGAGGGAGACTTGTCGGTCGGTTTTAAATAGAGGGGAAAAGAGGGAAGCGTAGAATGAAGAGAGGGAATCGCACCCACTCGCCCACGCGAGTGAATCATGTGCCACTCCCTTCTTGAGCGATCGTAACCAATCCAGAATACGCGTGCGGGTTGCAGAAGCAGATTGGAATCTGCGTCTTAGCCATGGCTACTGAGATCCGATGATTTTACCTTTCGCGGCTTCGCGTAATGCTTTTTTACGAATAGATCATATTCGCGGAAAGATTTTTCGTAGATTTCAATCAAAGGAGGGAAAAAAGACGGAGTCTAAATCGTAGGTCTCGTTTATCTTTTTCAGCTCGAAAAATTGGTATCAAAAAATTACTTTTTGAACACTTCTGCGAAGGAGGCATTCAAGGCTTACGTGCGAGCTTACGACTCTCATCATCTAAAGCAGATCTTTGACGTTGAGACATTGGATCTAGCCAAAGTCGCAAAATCATTTGGATTCGTGGTACCACCAGCGGTTGATCTGAGTATCCTTTTTAACCGTACTTAAAAAAAGAGAAGAAGAAGTAAAAGAAGAAAAATATATATACACGAAAAATCTATTCATATAAACGTTCCTCCCCCAATTTTCCCAGAGTATTTCCACATCGTGGAGGCGCGCCTTCGGTTGAATTTTCTCGAAAGAATTATTATTTTCCTTAACTAGTGAAAAAAAAAAAAATTACCTCGCAGAAGTTGGAGTCAGCAAAGATTCAAGACCGAGAAAAAGACAGGGAGGCGGTGGCTACGGTCATTTTAAAAATATGAATGGAAATCCTAGCGGCAGACGACAAGTCGATCGATCCAAGACTTTCCGACAACCTGGAAATCGGGGCAAAGATCCTCGTCAATTTGCTAGATAGCGATGTAAGGTTTAAATCGATCTAATAAAGTTGTCTTATGTATCCGCCGATAGTTACGAAAACCTCACAGCCTTTATTTCCGGACTTTTTTTTTTCTTCTTTGTTAATATCTAGTATCTTTCGGATCACGTTAAATAGAACCTTGGGTCTCGCGGACCAATAGCGAGTTCTTAAAATAAAATTTATAAATAATATTTTTATTTGTAAAGTTAAAAATCCGATAATATCATGTAACTCCGGAATAGTTGAGACTTCAGAATTTCCGCAAGCGATGAATCTTCAAAGATAAGTTATTTTTACGAGGGAAACTCACCGCGGGATTATCTATGCCTAGATCTTCTAACTCTATAATGAAAACGAGCGCGACTTTGTCGCTGGAAAAATCTATCTCTGTACGATAAATATGTTTAATTCATAGAGAATTTGCATCGAGTACGCGTAATGGATTTATTAAAGTTATACCGCGACTTCAACATAGTGCGTAGGTTTCAAGCGGCCATATTTGTTTCTGCGATACTTATACTTCTTACTACACGACGCCTTATGGTTTTCACATGAAGTACTTTTTGTTCAATCCACGCCGCATTTTCGCACGTTCTTTAAATTTGAAACAACCCCCCCTTGCCATAAGGGCCATAGAAAATTTTCAATAAACGTCGATCGAAAACTACAGTTAATGTCAATTCCTCTTCAAATAACGAATAGATCGCATTTCTCCGCGCATTTTCATATACTAACTCACCCATTTGGATCAGAATTAGACTATGGACAATGAGTCTTGTGGAATTATGCAAGGAATGATGCAAAGGTAACTGGTAAGTCGCCCAACATCTAATATTGTACAGTTGAATCATGTATATGTACCTTGGAGTTTGTACTGTTGAATAAAAATACAATTATATTTCCAACTTTTGAACATCATGCTTCAGTTTCTTTTTTTACCCTCTTATGATCTGCAAGGTGGACGAGAATCCATCTTTTATGATTTTATAGATATAGGTGGACAATTTTCCTGCGATTATTAACAACCGACTTCGTAATTTGAAATCTGCGAAGCCTTAAGAAGAAATGTATAGAAATAATTCTTAACATTGTTCGTACAAAACTCCCACTCGAAGTTTCAACCGGCCATTTATGGGCCTGTGACGTCAGCTGGTACTATTAACCAATATATGTGTAGGCGCCGATCGTAGAAGGCGACAACCGTAGGTGCTGCAGAACCAGACAACATTCCTAATATGCTCTGGACCTGCGAACCCTTCAGTAAAACCGACGTCGCGAACACAGCTGCCAATCTGTCCTGAGATCCTTTTCGGGATTTTAAACTCGCGCTGGATCTACCTACGCGAATTTTGGTACAAATTCGTGTTTATGGCTATTCCAATCATTTCTCGCTTCGACTCACTTTTAGAGCTGAGAGAAAAAAACGAAAAAAAAAAAATCAATATGAATCTAAGCGAATAGATAAAGCTTAGAGAATGAGTAATTGACAATCACTACGTATATGTATGCCTACATGTGCGAAATGGATATGGGCAGGTGCGCTGAACGTTGCTTCTTGAATCTACCGATATGTCTTATACTTCGATGGGTTGATTGCTGCAGGGCAAGAGAACCCCTCCCACATATGAAATATTGAGTATTCTTACCGGGTCTCGTACGAGGTCTATTCTTTCGTACGCGTACTGGTTAGCCTTTGGTCGGTGAAACGTGATCAGGAATTGAAACATGAACGGTAGAAGTTATGCTGGGATTTGCTGCACATTGTTAGATGGATAATTAACAAATAAAAATACCCGTAGCGTTAGAGTAAAGACTTCGATAAATTGGCTCCGAATTTGAAGAAATTTCCAAAGCTCTCATTCTATCCGACCACTAAATTTCATGTTTCCTGGCTTTTCAACTTAAAATAGGGACGATGACTCGCTATTGAAATTGAATGTCTGAAGTTTGAATAAAAACGATTAAGTTAGGTGAAAAAAAGTCCATCTGTCATTGACACCTGCCCTCGTCTCTTTAGGTCTACTCCAACGCGCATCCTTAGCGAAACCAGCTAGTAGATACATACATAGATACATAAGTATAATGATATGTGGACGTTGTTCTTAACCGGCCAACGCGCACTTTGCCGTTTATGGGAATGACTGAAGCCTTGGTGGCTAGTGTATTGCATAGGCGGTTGTTACATGTAATGGGCTCTATAGTTATGTGTTCTCGCGTGTCTTCGGAGAAGAATGTAGTCCTTTGGGTGTAATTTTCATACATTACTATATTCTGACGGATCGAGTCTAGGCATATAGACGACGATGACAAGTCTTTGACGAGGTTTTAAGGAGCGAACGTATTTATATTTATCTTGATGAAAGAAAAGAAGAAAAAAAAATCTGTGACGGAAGAGAGGCTGCGGCTGATGATCTCAACAACCACCGAGTTTACTCAATGTAGATGTATACCATTCGTCCGCAAGTTATTATATGTGTACTTGCGAGTATTACAACATGTTATACGCGTCAAGATTTCAAAGAATTATTTATACAAACGACGAGCATGATCCGTTCATAACTTTAATTTTCTTACCATATTTTATTATTTCACACATCTACGTCAGTATACACGATAAAATTTTATTACGATTCATAAGTTATTCTCCACGTGTTGGAATTTGTCAAAAAATAAAAAATAAAAAACGAAAATTAGACGCGAACTGTTGCAAGTACCTACCAAATTATATCACGCTCATATATATGTATATTTCGGCATTGACAATTTTAGAAAACGATTTCATTCAAAAATCAAAGTCGAGATTCTTCCATTTCTTATTCAACTTTTAGACAACTTCCGGGGTTCACGGTGTTAGGTGTGGTCGGACAATGCGTTTTGTTGTGTATTATACCTCCAGGCAAAGTGTGACGATCATTCATTCGCCTGTTTAAGCCAAATATTTAAAACACAATAATTTAAGGCGACGATCGGTACAATGCTAAGCGGCAATCTCATTGTACGAAAAGCTGAGTTGCATAAATAAATCTTAACGAATTAGTCGCGGCCAATTATGGATCCAATCGTTCATGCAATTAATTCTTTGATAGTCTTCGAGCCTATGCAACTTCCGTTATAATTATGTCATCGCATTCGACGATCGGCTATGCTATTACCAGCACGTCGATTCTGTCATGATGTCTCTTTGTCTACGTACAAGGTATATGTGCAACGAATAATAGAGCCAATCAAAGATCCACGAAACTCTGTATCATCAACTGGCTCAGAATTATATGATTCTGGATATGCGATTGAAAATTCGGGCATTAAAAACTATGTAAAACTCACAGTAATCAGGATCATGAGGCATAGTGCAGCTTGAGAATCTGATGCAAGAAAATCCGGTCGTCAAGGATGCATGTATCCTACATGTACACAACTTCCGTTATATTTATGTCATCGGCTTCAGCACAACGCTGTGTGCCAGTTTTGTGAATTTTATCATATTTCGTGGTTTACAGACGGGACGTGTTGACTGTTACGATATTGCTGAGTGAAGAACGGGAATCGGAAATTACTGGGTCTTCATAAATTGAGATGGGAAGAAACTCGGAGTATCAATTAATACGCGAGTTACATATTTATTTTCGAATTTTATCCAAGGCATCGTAATCAGCTATGATTATTAATGAGTTAGTTCCGTAGAACCACATACGATTCACACTTCGCGTATATAATTCCCACACGAAAATATTTACCGCTGAGAGTTAGTTATTCGAAGTGAAATCTTTTTCATCGGGTTGTATTGAAAATATACAAAATCGAGGGGAGAATTTTGAAAAAATCAAATAAACTCGAATGTGTATCGACCCACGCGTACTTTTTAAAAAGAAAAAGAAAGAGAAAGATAGAGAAACCGGTAATTGGCCGCTCGTCAGTCGGTCCACAACTCGGGTCTCACCTTTTGAAGGTAAAATCTAGGTTACCCGTGGGTCGATTCATCCGTGAGACCCTGAGGACAGTTCGACGTGGGCGCGAGTACTGAGCCGCTCACCTTCTGCCACCTTTCAACGTCCCCCTGCAAGGCGCGATAAGCCTTTGCTTTTGCTCATTTTGTTTTTGTTTTCGTTTTTGTTTTTCTCAACTTTTGAATAAGGCAGAGAATTCGAATCTCTCTCTTTCTCTCTCGTATTTTTTCTTTTATTTTTTTCACCAATCGTGTATCAAAGATCGAGAATGAATTGATCTAGAATAAAATTAATATCCGCGTCGCGATCTCTCCCGCATTACAATATCGGCTCGAACTCCTTCGCAATGACGTGGGATGATTTTATAGAGTTTATGCGGGTTATTCGACAAACTTTCGAAGACATATAGGTGCGCGTAGGGATATCTTCGAGATCTGGTAAACGAGTACAGCGGTACCCTTGTAAACTTTAAAGATTATTATATACGATCCGGAGTACCCAAGGGCGTGATAAATATTATTACCCGACTCGTATTGAATGGAATAAAAAAATCACATATATGGCAACTAGTTCAATTTATCATACGAGATTTTACATTATAACTTAATCTATGGATCATTATTAATTACCGTCTCTAGTCTGCAACGCTGAACGTCACGGCGTACGAAGACACGCGCATTTACCCTCGGCGTTAAACGCGTTGATATCGGCCAAATCGCAGCCAAGACGATGCCAGTGCATTCATTCTATGCATGTATACGAATATTTATATATATACAGAGAATATCTCCTCGCGTTGGTGATAGTGAAGAAAAGGGTACATACACTGTGTATAAGTATACACGCGTTGTGTATCCCTCGATTCTCGGTCTTACGTAGGTATTGTGAGCGGAGTCCGTATATGGCCAGTGGGCGGGAAGTGTTTGTGGTTTTGCGCATGCGCTAAGGCTAGTGCGTACTGCGCGCGGGCGCACGAATCCGGGCTAGAGGTCCCACGGCACGACATACGCAGCGCACCGATCAGTTGAGCCGTGATATTCATAGCGCGCGTACTTACACGACACTCGTTATAGTTATTCTGGAATCGTTGTTTGTCGAATCTCCTAGTCTGATCGTAGTCGTATACATATTTTCACGCATCGTAGTTTTCGCTGTCGTTTACACTTCGTCGACAGAGAAAGAAAGAAAGAGAGAGAAAAAGAGAGAGAGAGAGAGAGAAAGAGAGAAAGAGAGTTGTTACCCTCGATATACACTGCTGCTGTAGTTTTTCCGAAGATCAAACTCAACATAATATACATATATATATAGAAATATATATATATTTATATATATATAGAAATATATAAAGCCGCTAGTAAACGCGGCTTAAGTGACACGGACATAATTACTCGGAATTTGGACGTCGCTAACGCGCGTAAAAATAACGAAACGTGTTCCTACGTGCCTTGGAACGTCTCGCGAACGTACTGTCAAAATAAAAACGTAATTGCAATGTGTGATAATACTAACACGACGACGCAAAGTATAGCGGACTATCTGTCACAATTACTAAAAGATAGGAAGCAATTAGCTGCTTTCCCTAACGTCTTCATACACGTAGAACGCCTACTAGATGAAGGTAAGAAATAATCATTAATCCGTACTAATTACACCAATAATTTTATTACCCGGTATTTGTCTTATCCATTCATTCATTAAACGCACAGACGTTTGCTCCATTCTTTTCTTTTTTTGATTTTTCTCCCTAATTCCCGCAGTTAGTTTCCTCGGCAAAAATACAATTGGTAGTCTACACTCGCCGGAGTATCACAGAGGGAGAGAAAGAGAGCGAGAGAGAGAGAGAGAGAGAGATCAGGCTGTATGTTTACACTATCTGAGGCATTACGTCACTTCTTCAAAAATGGCACTTGCCTTTACGGAATACTAACTATTCTAAAACCGTTCCTGAACACGTAATATTTATTATTAGAAATTTGAAAAAAAAAATTGATTTTTTTTTCTTAACATCTCTCAAATTCAATTATTTACCTCAAATAATAAATAAGGCGAATTTCATCGTGACATTTGCTGCTGATTCGCGGACTTTATTTATATCACTTAAAAAAATGGAGCAAGAAGAAAAATTCTGGACTAGATGAAGTTGTAAAAATATATTGAAATTACCACGTGACTTTGTCTGTCGTATGATTCTGCGTGCACGGGTGTTGTAGTGATTCAGATAATTTGTTGGCCATCTGCGACCCGGATGTCAAAACCACATGGCACAGCCATGCCACTGTTAAAAGTTACATGATACTCTAGAAACAAGATGGTGAATACGGACGCAGTGCAATTTCAGTGAAAAAAAAAGGAAAAAGTACACAACAACAAGAAAAAAAAAAAAGAAAAAAGACAACATGAGTAAATAAACTGTGCCTCTGTGCTGCTGCTGTTGCTGCTGGAAGCTTTTAGAGTCGTGGCGAGTAGTCGTGGCGATTCCATTCCGAGGTCTTTGGAGCGAGTGAAATCGACGACTCGCTCGCTCACTCGGCCAACTCGTTCGAGTCGTTTTACGCTAGCGATGGGTATTCGCAGCTATCTAACGCGATCAAATAACATCGGTTTACGGTATAATAAATGATAAAAATTAAAGAAAGAAATTTTATCGTTATAACAAATCCCGATTATCGTGCGGGAAACACCGTCCAATTCAGTCGAGTCGAGTATACTTTACAGCAATGATTCATTGAACCAACAATCGAATTACCTAATCGTATAATTAAAAGAGAAAACAAAAAATGGATTACAGTCATTACAATCTTGTCTAGTCAATGAAAGGAATCGTCTGTTGATTGTTGTTCATCGCGTTTAATCATGTCGAAGATCGTCGTGAATCATACCGTGTTTTTCCTTCGATTTACTGTACACAGATATCGAATGAATCCGATTCGCATTTCGTTTTACTCCGCTTACTAGATGCCGTGAGTCTGCTATAAAAAGTTGAAAATTTTTGTAGTTTTTTGTTCTTTTTTTTTCTTCACATTTTTTTTTTTCGTCTTCTTGTTCATTCATCGAGTCAATTCGGCTCAAAAGAAATACGAACATGTTTCAACCCATCGGTTTGGTTCGGTCGGCGTCCCGCCTGATCCCCCTCGCTGCCCTCGCCCTCCTCCCCCGCCCTGGGCAGCCGCATTCCTTCTCTCGAGCCACACGAGGCAAGCGACGTGGACGGGAGGAAGGCGGAGGACCGTTTCGCTCGGTTCCTACATACATACACATCGCACGAAGCCAGAACTGAGAGACCAAGAGCTAGTATAGCCAAACGTCGGGGGGCCACTGTCTGTATCGGTTGTTCGCTCACTAGCGCTCTCGCGCGCGCGCGCGCGCGCGTTCCGATCCTCAGGAGTGGCGCGGCGTGGCGCGTTGCGGCGCCAGCCATCTTGCCGTTTCGCGACAAGCCGACAGGTTCGCCGTTTTCTATAGATGTATTACGTACCTCTACCTCTGCCTATATCTATACCCACATATGCTACACCTACATATACCTATGTAACTATTTAATGTGTGCATAGATTTTTACGTTTCTTAACCGTACGAACCTTACGCGTATAGGCAGGCAGGCATGCATGCATGCACGTGCGTATATATGTGTGTGTAAGGTACATACACGCGCGTCTATAGGTATAATGCGAATGGAAAGAGTCAGTCGGTCGTATAGACCGCGAAGAGACTTACTTGCGGGATTTTTAGCTTTCCATTCCACCTCGCGCAAGACTCGTACCGAAAACATGAGACTCTGGTATACAACGGCGATAGCTTACCAACTCGCAGAGAGGAAGGGGCCCAGGTTACCCTAAAAGGATATACAACAAGCGCGCAAAGTCGCACTCCTATATGAGTAGATTATGTTTCACTCTGTTCATCTGACTTTAGAATTTCACTTAATTTTTTTTTCTTCTCTTTTTCTTTCAAATATACCTTTGAAAATTGGGAATTAATCGAATTCCACGCACCCATTTAAATATACATCGAAATTGAACTTTAAACTTATTCGAAAGGGTAGTAGGACAAGTCTCTTGACCTCGGAACACCGCGGCTGATATACACCTGTGAAAATGTTTCACTCCGTACCGATCTCAGTCAGTATAGTATAGTACAGTATAGTATAGTATAGTATATACTATATATAGGAATAGTAGCGACGAGGATCACCTTTAGAAATTCAACCGGCATAATAATACCGTTGACAAACCAGTCACGGCATGTGAGACCTGCGCGGTTTTAGTTTAGAGAGAAGCCTTTGAGAGATCCCTATATTATACATTTGTTTAAACCGCATCTATAGAAATCGCTAACGTAAGACACCTGCGGGAGGTGAGATGAACAAAGGCGGCTCACGTATGTCTAATTCCCGCGATTCAAGATAAAATTGTTCAGAGATTTACTTCCAGTCTTTAATTTTCGACTCAGAGAATTCCCAAAATTTCTTACTTGATTTTTATATTCTACATTCATCTCGTAGCCTCGTTGTGCGTTACGCTTTATACGAAATACGAGACTGTGGAAATAATTCGGTTAAGAAGTCGAGGATATCGCTGCTTCTAAATTAGGAAATGCCCACGCGTTCTTAACTCCCCGTTATACAGCGAGACGGCTTAAAACTAATACTAAGATACCTTGTTCCACTGATTCCGCTGATTCAAAATATCCAAGGCTGAAATCGTCGATCTGGACGCGATGTTTTTATTAAATAATTAATTAATAATGAAATCTGACGACGACAACTGTGGTAATTTCTTTCAATGAATGAGTGAATAATTGATCACTCGATTCACGGAATGTAAGAAATAAATTCTCCATTGATGATTACTCAGCTATCGTCGCGGTTTGGAATTAAGGAATAAGGCATCGCTATTAGTTATGGCCTCAGGGCCGTAGGTGGAAATTATTCAGCCCTCACTCGATGGGGGCCGTTGACCGAGATGACCCCCGTCGCACACCCATCCTCAACGCTACGTTCGAACACGCGTGGTGGGAGGTGAAAGGAATCTCCACTGTCGGTCTCTCTGTCCTCTGATATCCAGCCTGTGTGGACCATCCGAGTATCCAGAGCTTGAAGCTGCTGCTGTCACAAGATTCCCACGTTTCTGTATCCCGCGTATATTATACCTGAATGTACACTCGTTCACGATCTCGTTTGCTTTTCCTTACGTATTATATGTTTGTTCGGAAGACGTGAATCATTAGATATATTCGATTGACCTCTGACAGAAAGAGACACTATATTACATGATCTCTGATAAAGAGCAGCGTCGTCATCTTGGGGGCTTTTTTTATACGCGTAGACTCTCCTCTCATCTGTATTAGACGGAGCGTGATTCACTCGTAATATTGAAATTTCTCTTTCCTCCTCTTCGTTTTCCTTTACTGTATAAGTTCGGCTCGGAATTCGACCCCGATAGAATAGTATCGTAGTGAGAAATCGTTGAATGACTGCGAAAATACGTAATTTATATTCAAGTTCAATACCCGAGACGGAGTAATGTCGAACATCCCCACGGGCCAGGAATGGTCTTTTTAGTGAACGTAACGCGTATCTGTTGACCAACGCGGCCCACATTCAATCGCAACACCGTTAACCTCGCATCATTTCACGGATACACGTTTCCGAAGAACGAGCCTCACGCGTTTGGTGTCGCGGACTAACAGGATTTCACTCCCTCTTCTCTCTGTCTTTTTTTTTAAACTTCTATTTTATTTTTACAATTTTTTTTTCGTCTTTATTTTCCTCATCCTACACGTGTCCGCTTTAGTAGTCTAGAGTTCGAGACTCCTGAGAGTCTAGTATCTCCGTCCATAGCCAATGACCGTGTCAATAGTATTTATTAGATTCCTCTAGGTCACTGAGGGCAACTCGAATTGAGGATAGAAAAAGATAGATATCTCCAGATTAAATACGAGAACGTGATATATAACCGTATGGAGTCGAGAAAAAAATATGTATATATATACGTATACATATATATAACCACGAGAAAAACACCCGAGGTCATCCGCACGAAGAACCTTTAAAGATTTTTAAATCTACATCAGCCTACAAGGCGCCCCACGTAGCAGTCACCTCGACACTCCCGCAAAGCCAGACAGCTAGAAATCCTATCTTAGGCCCTCATCTCTCTTTCTTTATTTTTCCATAGTTCTCTTTCTTGAAACCTTCCACCGCCATATATACTCGAATAAAACTACATACGTGTATACCTACAGAGAGAGAAGATAAAAAATCAGGCTCAAATCTCCGGCAACAACTGCTTAATTAATTTATGTGCATTTCAATCGTGGATTTAACGCCGAAAATTTGAATATTTTTAACCAAACCTCAGTCTGCGATTATATTTAGATATTTTTGGTCGGTATTATCGGTTCCATATGTCGCGAACCAGATATACTTAGTCTCATCAATTGGTTAGGATCCTTCATACGTACGTACACGAGGCTTTATGTGGGTTTAAGGGATAGGGGACAAACCGGGGGAATCTAATGCATTTATACATAACTCCGATGCATGTATACCCGACTGCGTTTGTCTGCGTCTGTCTGTAAAGTCCGAGGTCATGTGCTCCCTGGTTATAGTCTTATGACTGCAAGGAGTGACTTTCGAGTGCCTGTAGGAGTGGCTGGGAGTGCCCGAGACCCGTTCGTTTAAACTAGTAGAGAATCGGCTACAGATTTCTCTCTAGCCTTTACACTCGCTCTTACAGACGTTTCATTTTACTAGCTAGTATAGCAGCGTTTCTCTTTCTCGGAAAATTTATTTGGATACTTCCTACACAGCCTCTTTCCTCTGATCCGCGAGAAAATTCTGAATTTTCAAAGTGAAATTGAAAACGGTATGAAAAAATATCTCATCGTAGAAAAATCGCGAAGAATGACTAGTTTCGGGGTCAATTTCACCCTCGATACTCTTAACACCGACGCGATTAGGGATCAGTATTTTAAACGTGTTAACCTAGGTCTCGAAAAATTTTGCTACTAGCCGCAATTTTCATTATTAACAAAGCCTGGGGCGCCGCGATCGTGACCGGGGAGAGATTTTGTTGTTGCTCTGGGTCTCCCTCCTGCTTCTTCACGGTTGATCTAACGGTATCCTCATGTGAAAGGACTTCGGCTAATAAGGCGTTTCGAGCCACGACCAATATTCTCATTCCTATACCAAGCCGCTTAACTTCAAACCTTTCGGTGAATCCGATATAGCTAATGACATTTTCAGAATACGGGGATGGCGAGCAGATTAGTTATTAATGGGTCCTTCATTTTCAGTCTTTTAAGCTCGTAGTCTCTGATTATAGATTTTTGTCTTCATAGAAGAGAAAGCCGATGAGTTTCGAGATCGCTTTTAACCTTTCATCCTTTCCACGTACCTCTATCGCGCAATAAATTCGTTCCTTGTTAATCTGCAAAGTCCACGGACTGGAATTCCGACAAAAATTTTTATCGCGCTAATATTCATAGCCGGTTCATTCATTTCTGTATAATTATCGATACGATATAGCATAAATATATAGGGAAGGGCAAAATCGTGATTTCAGAGATATATAATCAGTTCTAATCGGAATACAAGAATGCTACGCATAGTTATACAATCGTGAATCAACAGTAGCCCTCATTGACACTGCGTCTACAGGGGCAAGCAACAAAGATTGAATAGTAAACGGTGAAATCAGTGTACATATTTATAATAGATAAAAGTTCTCTCGTGAGCTATAACGAACGAGGACGTGGATATTGCGTAGGTCTATTTAGAGAACCGGTAAAGGGGGTCTGGGTCTTAGACTTCCTGTTATTCTTAAAGATTAGGTTAAATTCCTCGAAGATTACGGCGATATTTCAAAGATTTCCTTGCTAGATTTTGTCGTATTATTAAAATCGGAAATACCATACGTCCGGACGCGGTGCGTTTCTTTAAACGATCAACAGGTTGATTTGTCTCGTTGTGAAGCAGGAGCCTAAATAAAACGTTGAATGGAACCTGTTGCTCGGGGGGTAGTTAAACCTGAAAGGTGGAAGGGAGACCGACGTCAGGGAATTTAAACTGGCTTTAGAAAGAAGCCGAAAACTTTTTTTGGCCCCCTAGGCCGCAGGATATCGTCTTAGGAAGTCATTTCATGATCGTTTGACGTTTCGAGCAAACTTACCCCGAGGAGTAGCTATTATACCTCTTTTGTAACTTTCGACTTGTAAATTCCACGAGAAATGATTTCCCGGGTTGGTACGTCGCCATCATTTTTAATTAGGGTAACGTTCTATCATAGAATTTATGAACCCGAGACGATACCGCTGTAGCTTATAGATGTTATAGTTTATAGAAAAAGATTGGAAGGAGAACTCGAGCCGTGTTGGAATTCGGCCAGAAAATACCTGAGGCTAAAACCTCTGCAAGACCGGATACGATTATTTAAAAATATTGTTAATGTGTTTTTCTGGCCTAATGTTAATGTAAATCATTATACCTGCTCTCATGCCGAGCTCAGAATACACTCTAATTCGATAATTGCGTATCGAGTAACGCGATCGTTTATGATTAGGAAAACTGATCCTATGTGTGTGTGTAGTAATTTGAAACAAATGTCCAGCTACCTGAGGCTCGTCCCCCATTAGCCTAAAGTCTCGATCCTGTCGAAAGATTTCGAAGAAAAATTCTTCGCGAAGCTTAAATTTTCGGTATTTTCCTAATCGTAGTTTCCCGCAGGGTTGCCAGGTATTACGCGGCGTATTTTGGATTTTTTAATCTTGTTGGGTTTTCAAACATCTTCTTCATTGTCTTTCTTACTATTCTTGATTTTATTCACAATGCATCGCCCACGTTCGGAATTCCTAGCACCGATATTATCACGGAAGCATTTAAATTATGGAGATGACTATGTCATCTGCTGCCCACTCTCACTGAGGTTGTCTGACGATGAGCTGAACGAAGTCTCGCGCACTATTTGCTTCGATATATACCTACACTCATACTTACGCGACAAAATTATAAATAAAAAGCTTGACTCACGGAATGAAAATAAGCGAATTGCCTAGGCAACTGCTTAGATTTTGAAATCCAGTCGAAAGCCGAAATGCCAGATACTATAGAAACGAAGAAATTCAAGGTCCGAGTCTTCTTCTCTTTTCAATTTTTATTTATACATAGTCGGAATCAAGTATTCTCGGTTATTAATCGGCGTTAAATCATCCAACTTTCCACTTCGACTGACCAAAACATTTAAAAACTTGTTCCAATCTTAAAAACGTGACCCAGAAATATCCAGACGTTTGAATCCGTCTAATTAATAAATTATCTCGAAAAAAATCGTCGCCATTATCTCACGCTGAGTATTTAATTATAGTTAATTGATTCGACAATTTAGTTTGCCATTTATTTCGCTAAGAGTTAGAAGACTGATTTTCGTCAAGGTAAAAAAACCTAAAAAATAACGCGAAGATACCTTCCGCGAGTTTTGATAATTCTCTAGACTTTACTGCAGTGAAGATATTTTAAAATAGTATCGTCGTTGTTGGGCAAGGGTCGGGTGCGTCTGCGTTCTTCGTTAGTCATCTTGGCGCTGACTTATTTTCTTGTTAGTTTTTTTTTTTTTTCTTTTTTCGTTTTCTTCTCATTTCATTTTTCCCTATTTCTTTGAGCGAAAATGCAGCTGTTGTCTGACCGAATATCGACCGCGTGGATGATGTCCAGCACAGAAATACTCCGAATTATGTTAACGAGCCAATGCTCCTTGAAATTTGACTCTAAATTATGCTTATCGATATTCAAATGAATCTTAAATGTTAAACTGACCGAAATGTTGTTCTATAAAAATCTAGCCCTTCCCAAGTCGATGAAATCTGTTTTTATTTTTTCGATTATAAATATCAATCGTTTGAATCATCGTAGGTATCCTTTTCTATCATTCTTTTCTCCTTCCGTCATTCGTCATGGCATGATGTATCTCTGATATAATGAAACAGGTAATTCGTAGATATATATAAAAATGACGAACCCTAGTTGAGAATAGAAAAATTGATGAAACTATAGTGTCATCAGTCAGCTGGATACATGTATGTGCCTCTGGCGATGACATGACGTCAGATTTTGTCTCACCAAAGCCAATAGCTAACTGCGAACTAAGAATATGGGTGCAACTACATACTTATAATATATGACGCGTTATTTTTTATTGCAAACGAGCTGCTGCTCCCAGTAACATTCATGAGATCACCCACTATATGTTTGCAATATATGTATACGCGTCAACGTTGACTCTTAGTAAAACCGCGAAATTACGGCATACCGCGCGGATCGGGGCAGAAAATTTGTCAGAATTACTTTCAATCGTTATTTTTCTATTTTTTTTTTTTTTGGTTGAATTATCTGATTCCAAAATGTTATAGACTAGTCATGAGATAAAAATTCGTGTTGTCTGCCCGAAATTTTACGGCTAGTCTATTTCTTGATTCCTTGTATCCCGAGTATACCTACTACGCGAATTTCCATTTCGTACGAGAATGTACATCGAATCCGGTATTTCTCAATATTCAATCATGATTCTTTATCTCGGATGAATTTTACCACCGATAGTATGTAGTCGGGAAAAATTATCGCCGCTTTATGGAAATAGAAACTTTTTCGACTCCCACAGAGTAGTGAAACGGGGTTTTTGAATCGGACGTATAAATATATGCGGCCGAAGCTGGGGCAAAAATTCTTGCCAAATTTTCTATCGCAACGTGTTTAAAATATTGTCCTAATTCCTGTTGCCAAGAGTAAGAGTACAGAGGCAGTCGGAATTGTTGGTGGTGTCGCGTATATTCGAGTCCGGAGAATCCGAATCCTCAGCATTATATACTGCGACGAGGAATTTTTTACCCAAGGACAAAACTAATGCCAATGTAAGCAGCAAGCGAGTAAAAATTCATTTAAAATGTTTCTTTAATTTTTTTCATTTTTGGAGTAAATCATCGCCTCAACGGTTCTCTTTTTTATCCTCATTGATTTTCTTACCTACACGCCTGAAGCGTTTCAGAATATTTTTATCGATTCATTAATCGCGTATTATATCCTCTTGTCTCCATCCACGGACGGTTTTGATTACCCAAACATTTTGATTATTTCACGATTAATGATTCGACGCTACACTTTCCGCCAAATTACATTCTCAGAAGTAATTATTTGACGTCATTATAAATGACGAGTCTATCGTTCCAAGAGAAATGAAAAAATTGTACGCGAAATATGAATAATCGTTTCCTTTTGATAAATTGACTAAATTTTAACTCTGCATTAACCTTTAGTTAATTGCAATTTAATCCGACTGATTGATGTCTGCGGACATTGATCGTAGAAATATTTCACCTCGTCTAGTTTCCGTGGTATAAAATTTTTCTTCTTGGTATATACCATATAATTCTTTTTTTTTTCTCTCTATCGTGGGGAAAATTTTGCTATCTGACTTGTGGCTGGCGTGATTTATCTTCGAACACAAGATAGCGGTGTTAAAGATTTGCCGAGTAGCTGACGTTGGGTAATGAGTAAATAATTAAATTCAACTTGTTGCAGCACATCGTGAGTTTATATCGCCTAGATAGGTAGGCAGTCAATAATTTCCGTCAAACTGCAAAGACTTTTCTCGTTCTTTCATAATAATTAGATACATAGATTCGAGAGCCGGAAAGTTGCGTTAAATTTAGCCTCAGGGAATCTAAAACGCGCAAAGAATGTAGGTAGAGCTTTTTTTTTCTTACCTCATCGAACGGACTTTCAACTCGCAAAATAGGTGACCCAATGAATACCTCAAATTTTACCCCATTAACGATAAGATTCGACGATTAGATGTACTTAGAGGAACTAAGGAGAAGGGTACGCTGTAGTACCGTCGTTAACGAGCACATGCCTAATTAGCCTCCGTTTGTTAAAATTACTCAACAGTAATTCGTACTGCATTTACGGCGATGCCGTACCTACTCGCGCGTTTCCATCGAATTGGGAAATTATGCGACGCGCAGAATTATTCTGAGGATCAAATTTTCCTTCGGGGAATCGTTCTGGGTTTGATTAACGAAGAGCGAGATGAGCCAGAGATTTGAGAAAGACGAGAATAAACTGATTAAAAAATGATCATTTATTATTAATATTTTCTAATCATTCTTCATTTCTCATCTGAAATAAAATCGCGAAAGTTAAGAAGAGTCAGAATGGTAAGCTTTTCTTTCTCAAATTTGAAAATATCGCGTGTATATATGCGCTTCGGTGATCAGCTGACGCACTTTTCAAAATACATAGTTTCTTTCGAGTCCGCTTGTCCCTGGCAGCGAAAATTCTGTATCTACTTACTGTATGAGGATGGTGATGCCAAACCGAGGTACCCTTGTCAGAGAACGATGTACGGGCGCCTCTACATCTAGCCCACAAGCAAACTAACTAACGTAAGTCAGCTGATGTCATGCAGGCGCGCTCGGTTGCTCGTGCTAAATGCGGCTATGATGCCCCTCTTTCTTCTCTCTCCTTTTATGTTTCCTTCTCTTTCTCTCTCTCTCTCTTTTCTCTCTCTTTATCTCTGTTCTCGTCGACGATTAACCAGACGAACGCCACACCCTCTTCGTCGACCATGCAGCGCGAGTTTTCCATTCAACGAATTCCACGTTACGATTTAAATTCTTCAATTCTTTAGTTTCGTGAAGATTTTTTCTCATTCGTACGAATCGAAGGTCGATTAATTCAAAATAATCGATGAGCTCAAAAATAACTGCTTATAGTTTTTTTTTCTCCCTTCCGGGATATGGAGAAAAAAAATAAAAATGCAAAAATTGGAGTGAAAAAAAAATGAATAAAAAATAAACGTATTCGTGTCCGTTACGTAATTTTGTGCAGAATTCGTTTTATGTCTACGTATAATACGAGGTGAGACAACTTGTGGGATAAAACTGGCTTCCTTTTAACAAGTTCGAGATTTAAAACAACTTTCTGATTTTACCATATACGTGGAAAAATTGGTATATGGGTATATAAGAGACCTGTACTTATACCCATACGTTTAGATTCATGATGCATACTTACACGTACCCGTAATCGTAACGTATGCGTTTGTGTATACGTGATTACAGGTTAAAGTTATTACATCGTCGCTTTGAGAGATAGGTACTTTCTGAAACGAGATTTGTCAACCTTTTATGCGGTGAAATATTTTAATTGCGATGCTGCAAGATATGCGCTGAATTGTTATTAAAATTGAGGAAACTATTTACATTACCTATATGCATTTATATAACATGTTTTCTCTCTTGAGATAATTTTTTACGTACTCATTGAAAAATCAATGAAAAATTTCAAATATCCAGATAATCAACATAAGTTGAAATAAAATAAATAAATTTAATTGAAAAAAATGTCAACAAGGCTATAATGGCGGATGAATATTCTCTCCCTTTGTGATAAGATTTAATTCGCGTAATATATCGTGGTCCAGATTCAATCTCCACTTTCACTATCCCGAAGGTTCTCTTTCGTTTATTTTTCTCTTGATATAACTGCCCGATCATCTTAGACTACGAAGAACCCACTAGATCTGGGCGAATACATCGAAGAGGAAATACCAAAGATCTATCAGTATCTAGTTACCCTATCGTTCCAAGATTTGAATAAAACCACACCCAGTTCTCTTACGCACACGACTTCCTCCCCGTCCAGTTCCTATGCAATTATATCGATACTCGAAGCATTGACAGACGTCTGTAGTCAGCCGTATTCTCTTTGTTCTGTTTCTGTTCTGAAAAGTTTCGTTTACCCGATTCGATAATAAACAGAGTAACGATCGCTCCCGTTTCATAGCTTTATTATTCACGATATCATATTCATTTAATTACATAATTTACGTATCGATATTCTAACGTTATCTATTAAAAAACTATTGGATCATTTCCTCATACAACGTGTTTATAACATCGAGGCTTCGAACTCCACGAGTTTGAGCAGTCTAACAGCTGCTAACTGATTGAATAAATACATTAATTAGTATCGTTAAATGTGGCTCTTCAGTCCCGTCTACACTCGGCGTAGTAAAAAGAAGAGACCGAATAAAAAAATAAAAAAAAATAATTCGAAACGAAATACGAGAACAAAAAGAAAAAAAAATCAAAATTGCATTTGGGAATTGTTCAAAATAGACTTTAACGAGGGCACTACTCTATGTACGGTACATTATCAGTCGTTGTTAATCGCGAGGCGTAGCATTGTAGGTAAGTAGACAACTGTGTCCGTCCGTTCGGTCAGTCTGTCCTTCGTTTTAAGCGAATCGTTTCGTTTCGTTGAACGCATTGAATTTAACCACCAGGGTTGGGCCTGACTTTTATGTCTGGCATCAGGAAGTCACCGAATCGTGACGCGGGCGAACTGTAGGTATATACCTGCCTAAGCTTGAGTTGAGACAGAAAACGGAGGTAATTTTCTTTCTCGATTTATAATGCATGAAGTTTTTCGGCCAGGGAGTTTCAAACTTCTTATTATAATTATCGTGAAGGCGATTTACATGAAAAATTGCATTATTACTATACACCGTACACAAAATCGTATTTGATTAGGTAATTTGTGAAACTGTGTTATGCCATGGTGAACTTTAACCAGAAACTTTGTTTTAATATTTATATATCTAATTCCCCATCATCTCAACCGGTTTCATTCGATATCGTTAGCACCTTACAACATTTCAATCTAATACATGCCAAGGTCTCGTATAATTTGTCGAGTAAAAAACGTCAATAAAATTCCTGCTTCATTTTTCATCATAATTATTATTCTTTTTCTTCGTTTGTCACATTCTTTACGTCTCAGTTATAAATCAAAGCAAATTACGTGTTTATACCGCAAACGGGAGATCGCGGCAAGTTTTTTTCTACAACCAAACAAATTTTCAAGAAAGATAGAGATTTTTGAGAAGAACATTTTTTTCTTCTTCATCAATTCGCAGCCGAGGTGTGTATATAAAATAATGTATGTAAAAAAAAAGACAAAAAATAATCATTATCCGTTCTAACTAAAACTCAAGCCACCGCGATCCTCATGGCTGATTAACTGGCGCCAGTTTTTGGCCCGTGCGGTCTGCGAGGTCCGTGTTACATCGAGGAGGATGTATGCGCCGTGCAGCATACATGCGGGCGATACGAAGCTCGCTCTGTACTCTTATACTGGACATTGTAGATATATCAGGGTCCAAGTCAGTATTGAACTGATTGATAAAAGAGGGGCCGACACATTAGGTCGACGCGTGGCTCTTGGCTAATGGTCAGCTCTGTTAGTCGTCGATTGGTATAGTGTCCCCTATGTAATTATTGTACAGCATCGATCTTTGGCATTACGGGTGTGAAATTTTTGGTAACGAACGGTGTGCGGTTGCCTTTTGAATTTCTATATGATAAAATTTGAATTTTCGTCAAGATTTATCTAATGTCGCATTAATCCCCGTCATTATTTTCATTGAGAAAAGGTCGCTTTTCTATCCTGAGAGATAACAGTCCCTCCTCCGTTTAGATATACGAATAGAAAGAGAAGTAAGAAAAAAAAAAGAGAAAACGACTTTGTTACGTCGAAGTATATCTAGTTACGAGCTTGAATTATTCACGGTACATTAACTCGCGCTTATACATGCATACATGTGTGTATAACATTGTAACGCAGAGGCTGTTGAATACGCAACGGCCGTTATCTGGACCCGAGCCCTCTTTCTTTGCCTCGTACAAACAATTCCCCTACTATTTCGTATCCGAAAAATGAACTAGTTTCCTTGTTATATCAAAGAAAAGAGAAAAAATTTCAATTCAACGACACGAGGAAGGAAAGGGTTTCGAAACTTTTTAATTATCGTTATGTATTCAGCTCTCAAATATCTGATAATGAAACCTAAACCCTCGAGTATTGAATCGGTATTGAATATTCTTGCAAGAAATAAGATCGCTTATTTCCGATCGACATCTGTCGACTATATCGCACCGCATCGCGACTCACTCCATACCTTCAAGACCCAACCACATTTCACAGACATGGTATAGCTGTCCATGTATCATATGTATACATATATCTATATATATCATATATATATTAATTTACAATACTACAAAGTTTACACGCAGCCGTAGGTATCGCATTGCGTCACTGTGTCAAGGTCAGATTGGTCAGAGATAGAGAACTGAGGACAGAAAGGCCACGGCACGGTATGGTACCCGCGAATGTAACGCGGTCGACTATAAGCTAGCGCAGACGACTGACGGTGCAGTAATGCGACGGTGCATTAAGAGGAGAGTACAAACTTAGAGTTTGACACATATTCGTGTAGGCAACTGTATATGCTGCAGTAGCACATCTCGTATTTATATACGCAAACAATTATATCCGAAGTCTAGATGAGAAGATGAGAGAAGAGGAGAAGTCCTTCCTAAACGTCTACTTTCCTTCCCTCCTTCCCTCCTTTTATCATTTATTTATTTTTTTATTTTTCTTATTTGGAGTAATACGATTTTCTCATTCTATTACATTTTTGTATACCTCGGAATAAGGGAATGGATATCATTTGTCGTTTCAGAAATTGCAAAGGTTCGTGCCAGCCTCTTCCAGATCAGCGGAGTGAAAAAGGAACCGTTGATACTCCCAGAACCAGAAGGAGATGTCACAACACTTACAGAAAAGGTCTATGTACCCGTAAAAGAACACCCAGATGTAAGTTTGACCCAAAAAATTAGGTTTTATTATACTTATTCCATCAAGTGGAATAATTATTTAAATTTCATATCGTATATCAACGTCTATTATAAACTTGAATCGTTTCGAAACAGTCCGATGCTTCCGGGACAGGCATAGGAAATTGTGCGTATAGAATTTTCAACTAGTTATTGTTACTACTTATTTAAATAAATATCACTTCCGGTTAAGGAATATTGGCGGTAGTGATCGTGACTGTAGAAGTTGGTGGTTTCTTTTTTTCTTTTTTTTCTTTTTATTGAGAAGTAAAATTTTTCACCAATGTACCGACGTAAGGCCAAGACAATAAACGTGAATGAAGGTCCTTGTCATCTATGACGAATCGGTTTTAATGAAGTTAAGAGAAAAATGATCTACTTACATCATATGTAGGCGAATCCGGGGCAGATTGGGCGCCTCGGTTGAAAAATTGACACAATTTTATCAGCGCGAAAAATGATCTTGTTGTATGAAATTAGTGGGGCAGGGTTAAAGGTTCCGAATTTCAAAAGTCCCGAACGGTGAAAGTTTTGAATTTCAAAGTTTTTAGAAAGGGTATTTCGCCCCAAGTCTTCACAGCTGATTTCGAAAACTTCGAAACGAAGAACACCGAGGGTTCGAAATTCCTAAAGCTAAAGATCCGAAAGGCGAAACCTCCGAAACTTGGAATTTACTCGTGTGTTCATTCAGTGTTTAATAACTCGGACTGTATTGATCGTATCGGAACCACTAAGTGGTAAAATTAATTGTCTCGAGTTGTACTTTTTGGAAAAAAAGTTTCGAAATCGTATCAATCATTTATGACATCGAAGTTATCGATTGAAGTAGATAAAATGAGTCTTCGTAAAGAGAGTCTCGATTGGAATGAACGATCAGAATTTTTCGTCTTCAGATCCTGAGAAAGGGACCGAAATTTTCGGGTTTTTGAGCTTTCGACCTAAATTCGATACCTTTACAAGATTTTTCGTGGAGATTCTGGTCGTTGTATCTAGTTTTATTCCTATATATAATTTTATACTAAAAATCGAATGATACGTTAAATCATTGATTGAAAAACTTTTGATCGCGTAGAAACTTTATAAATGACGAAATTTGAAGTTACGATTGTACAGTCGTAAATGAATATAAACTCCGAAGACGACAGCTGCCAAGATATTATGCCGCTAGGTGCGAAAGTATTTCGAAATTCAACGCGTAGGTATAATTCAGTCCGTCTGAATGTCGCAAAGTTATAGTTTCGGGTTTTAAAAATGGTTTCTCAGACCTGTGTATGCGTACGTCTATGTATTATACGCATACACGCAAACACACACACACACACGCGTATCTATATACGTGGAGAGAGGAGGATACGAATGAAAGGTTTATGTTCATGTGCACTATATCGCGTGGGTGGATTTTTACCAGAGGCGAAAATGCCCCGTCGATGACGGCCGGCGTAGCGGTGTGGTGCTCTTGGATTTTAAGGAGGGCATAATAACGGAAAGAGGGTAAAGGCGGAGGAAGGAACGAAGAACGGAAAACGTATAACGGAGAAGAGAACCGAGATCGTTCGTAATGTGTACAGTCAAGCGTTATTTCTGGACCGCTCGGAATAGATTTCCCTCTGCCGAAGTGCGGCATCGTTTCTATAGCTAACTTATACTCGCTCCGCTACAATAACAAGGCTAGGCACTTTTTGGCACGAGATACTCTCGATTCTCATGGACGTAGGGGATCCTATCTCCTATGTGTCTACGATGCTTTCAGGTGTAATTATAAGGTCGATCGGAAACGGTCGGTAAAATCTTAATTGCTTTTATACGGAGGCCAATTAACGACGACGACAGATACGTAGATCCAGGTATATCAAGAACCGAAATAATGAACCGTCGTTTCGATTGCGAGGAAAAAAATTCGTTACCAGTATACCAGTCAGTTGAAGACTGTTTAATTGATTCGCGGATGGTTATATTATGGTGAGAGAAAAACAAAAAAAAAAAAACAAGAAAAAAAATTGGCAAGTTTTCAGGTTTTGTTGAAAAACGAGAAAGATTAATAAAAAACAATGATGTTATGGAGAATTAGTGTCGGTCAGTTGTCCAGTAAAACGGCGAACTTTATTTTCAGTAAAGTATAATAAGTTGGGGTGGTTTGTAACGATGATTATTATTGAATACTATAAAGCTGTACTTTGTTTCATAGGTATACCTATATTTATACACTTGGTGATAAAATTTGTAACAACATATTTTTTTCGCTCTTATAATCGTCGGAAATATGTAAACTCATAAATATTGAATTACTCGGCATAGACGAAATCTCGAAGCATACAGATAGTATCAAACAGGCAGCCATAAACAACGATTAAAAAAAAAAAAGTACAAATTCTACCGCAAGTAGAGATTCTGGTTAAATTTATCCCCTGAATTATAAATCTGACGGTTGTTCAATTTTTATATTTAATTTGTAATGAAATAAAAAAATTCGTACGGGCAAAACTTCGAAAATTTTTTTGGCTTTTCTTACGACCTTATCATCTTCGATTATTCGGGTCAGCAGCCTGTCCGAACCGGTCGCGCTCAGAGGATTCGGTCGAAGCCTTGAATCGAACCGTTTAAGGAATTTATCGAACGGGAATCGGGAGGAAAATTGAATTCACGATCCTATCTCGATCTGTCATTATCATGCCTTGTCAGTTATCTTGATAAACGGTCCTAACGTAGAGATGGGAGAAGAAGAATCTGCGTATATCTGCATTCTCGAGTTGAATAATCCCTACAGCCAGCCATGCGTCCGACGATATATTTTTTGTCCCGCGAGATACTCGCTGCACTGGTTTTTCCTTCTTTATTAAAAATTACATTTATTTTTATTCTTTCTTTCTTTCTTTTATTTTTTCGACAAAAGCAGCCATGTTTGTTTTCTCATACCTATAAGCGAAGTTCGTTTTAATTTCGGAGAAAGCGCAAGTCAGTTGCGTTACTCACTACTTATTAGAGGTGTAGTGTATATTTAGGCGTATTACAACGAATTCATGACTCCAAGATAAATTTTATGAACCTTACTAGCTGTTTATCATCACCTAATTAATCTCCCATAATTTAATAGCCAGTATTATTCATAATTGCGCAAGTACCTATATATCTTGATATTTATTCAGATTTTATACAGCCAGCAATTGGCGGAAGTGAACAGAGATGAAAAGGCAATTCGTATAAACAAGCTTTAATTTTATATATAAATCGGTCTTATTTGTTTGTACAAATCTCTACGAACGAAGATTTATCGTTGTTTCTTTCAAGGTTCAAAACGTCATTTAGTTTATTAGTCTTTGTACGTTTCTTGGCTTCGTTAAACGTCAATTTAAATCACAATTGCAGGATATTCTCATACCATCTACCCACCCACCCATACATATTGTACCTACTTTCAATACGCATACAATTTGTACACAGAAACTGTCCCGGTCTGTTCTGCTCTGTTCTGTTCTGTACGGTTAAATTCGCGACTTGATATTCAATAAATAATTTATCATTACGTATTATATACCTATGCCAACGGATGTGGGTGCTATTCTCTCGGCATTCTACCTACTTATAATACTTCATTGTATAATGTATCGTATTCAATTGATCTATCGAAGACATCCCTATGATAGTTTCCTAATGTTCTGACTCTGTATTAGTTCCCCGTTATTATATAAACTATTTTTAGTCACGATTATGTAATAATTGTTCAACTATTTTTGCAACATTTTTTTTTCAAACTTATATTCCCACTCGTATTACCGGATGCAGAATTTAGTTGGTCAAGTTCTGAATAGAAAGTCGTTCAACGTACGTACTCACGTACATACATACACATACTGTACCGAATTACAAATTTACTTAAGCGTTTTGCAACGATACCGTTGGGCATGGCATATTTTTATTCTCTAATTTAGCTGCCATTCGCGTGTCGCTGAATCTCCTGGACCTCGTTAATTCATCTTCTATATTACGCGTCGAGTTGACGTATGAGAAAATTTATTCACATGTCAAAACGCTTTAAGAATATTGCCCACTCAATCATTCGTCCTTTGTTCTGTTTATCCCATTTCAAGATTTCACTTACCCGCACCTAGCTAGGTGTACCTAATGGTCGGCGCACCTTAGTTAGTCGGCTCACTTCCGCTAAAATCAGCATCCATACAAGCATAATGTCTAGACTCTACACGCATGATAGATATCCATAATACATCTGCCGAAACTCACACGTGTATTCGAATATTGCCTAAGAATGTTCCGCCTTCATAGCTCGAAGCAAATCCGCAAGGACGTTGGGTATACTCCAAAATAGGCAAGAGTCGCGTTCGCAGATCTCTGAAACTTTAGCATTTCGGCTCAAACATCGTTAGAAGTCTCGAAAAACTGTGACTAAAAATTGCGAGTGTTTGTCTATTCGAACTTCACAGTATTTCGAGATTTCATAGCGCTGGCCTGAGAGGCGGGAACCACTTTCGAGATAGAAAGATACATCATAGATCGAGCTGGACAGTTGACCACTCGAATCTCTCCGAAGAGTTATCGCTAAATATGTCAATAAATTTGACCAATCGGTATCACTTCCCGATTCTTCGATATCTATCAATCCGTTATCGTTATCTGACACTATAACTATCATCGGAGCAAGTGGATTGGCTGAATCGTATCTTTTCGGGAAAATCATTATCAGTAATCGTCGAATCGTGAAAGCCGGACTATTTTACCCCGGTAGTTTAACTCTGTAAGTCACCCTGCAGATTATTAGTTAACGTTATAACGGTGATTTTGTAAATCTCGGAGAATATGAAAGGTGTAGTCGTCTCTCGTGTCGATTACCAGGGCAGATATGAAAAGAGCAGAGAACGGACATCGACTCCTAACTATTCAATGTCTCTGTACAAAAAGGCTTTTACAATGGTTTTAGGTTCAATGACTCTGTACTCAAGAGGAGAGATTCCTATTCGCCTCTTTCGAGTCTTTCTCCATTCTACTGCAGTAATGCATTGTGGATAGAACGGGCGACGAACCTTTCTTTTCCGTCTCTTGCAATTAAACTACTATACGTATTTAGAATAGATTGCTTTTCTACTCCGCAGCATTTCTCTTCTGTCGATAAAATCGCGATAAAATGAACAGTAAATTTTATTACTTTAACGGTATCGCAGTATAAAAATTTTGCTAGTTATATTTATGTGAAAAAGCAAATTTTCAAACCATTTATTCGCTTCAATAATAATATATAACACTCATTTTATTTTTCAGTTCAACTTTGTCGGGAGGATTTTAGGTCCTCGTGGTATGACGGCGAAACAACTCGAACAAGAAACTGGATGTAAGATCATGGTCCGAGGCAAAGGTTCGATGAGAGACAAAAAGAAGGTAAGCAAAAGAAGAATAAAAAAAATAAAAAAAAAAAAAAGGTTCCCGTTCCCCTCAAAAATATCCTGTTCGCGGGATATCCATTGATAGTGTAAAAGGTTATCGATCGCTGTACACTTGGAATCAGAATTTTAGATCGGGATTGGCGGTAATCTCATCGTCCGCTTCTATAGATCGCGACTATTTCGTACAAAGAGACCGATAATCCGGCTTTCGGTATATACCCACCCATATAATCCCCATACGAAAGTGTGTAATCGCATATACGTATATATATATAGTACAGTACATACGGTAGAACGACAAGTTCCTCTCGCTCACGTGCACAGGCCCTCAGCAACTCTCGTAAGAACGATACATGCCTATATTTGGAAAGAAACGGATGGCGACCCGAGGTTCGACCGAAGTCGTGGCTACCAGTAAGCTCTACCACATATGAAACGAGGAGGTCGATGCGTATATACTCAGATTATCAGAGAATACATAAACTGGTGTGTGTCTCACGTTGGAGGTTTCAAAGGTGGGGGGCAAAGGGGTCAGTCACCGACTTTTACCTACCTCAGAGCACCCCACTATGCTTGGGAGCTTTGATTGTGTGAAATACGTAGCCACAGAGTCACTAACGATATACTATGAACGTACACGTATAGTTTAGTGTATATAATGATCCGAGACCGAGACTAAGCCACCGACCCCGATCATATATACATACCTTGCAAAGTCTTCTCTCGGCTCTTTAGATCTGCGTAAGGTTGCAGCCTCGATTTACTGCACCTGTTCCTACGGAGCAGAGATATATTCTTAATCAATCAGACGTTATAGCGGACGCTTATGTCTATATATCGTATTAGACTTCCCACGTATCAGAAGCGATAGTAAATGGGTTTAAATAGAGATGAATAATATGGTCAGGCTTTACCGTTTTTAATCGCTCAATTAATTTACGGTATGTTAACAACCTGATATGGCGGTATTCGAGAGTTGATTCAATTTTTTACTAGTCATTGATGAACAGTCCGAACTTCCTTTTAGATTCAATATCTCTTTACACAGCAATGATACTATTTTTCATAGAATTGAATCCGATACGGAGAGATTAGAGATTCGTAATTGTAGAGGAGAGAGAATCTGCTCGCGCAAACTTCGCGAATTTTTTCGAAATAGAATGCAGAGGTGACGAGGTGTGGGAGGTTGAAAATGATTCATTTCATAATTTTGACGAACGTATTGGAAGCAATTCGATACTCGATTCATTATCGAATCGTATCAGTGTTACGGTAAACTGAAACTTGATAATTTGAGTAAAACCTTGAGTAGAACAATACACACAATGATATATAAATGAATAAAGTGAGTAATCGTTTTTTCAAGCTGCATTTGGCATTGACATGATTACCCTTGTAAGTACGTTAAATTAAATTTTCACGACGATTCCTTAGAGAGAAACGAACTTAATCGTCTTTCTTCGATCATTCGCATGCTTGATGTGATCTTTATGTTGATTACTTCATTTCAGCACACATACATATGTACACTTCTTATTTAGTGGTTTTGCTAGGATGACACTATTTTAATATTTTAACTGTAATATTGAATATATTTTGTACATCGGAATACCGTTGTTCTGTAATCAGGTAGAAACATGCACTGTTACTTTTACCCGTATGGTCGTACCTATGATTTTTATACCACGCGCATAATTCGACTCCAAAAAATATAACAATTCGTGTTAAATTCTTAGGAGGAACAAAACAGAGGTAAACCAAACTGGGAGCACTTAACAGACGAGCTCCACGTGTTACTGACAGTAGAAGATACTGAAAATCGAGCAACTCTCAAACTCGCACGTGCCGTTGAAGAAGTCAGGAAACTTCTCGTACCCGTGGTGAGACAGTTCCGATTATTAATAATATTAGTTCATTCGTTCATTCTCTCATCATGCAATATAAAAAATTCCAATTACAACGTTCCCAGATTTAATTCTATCCTTTTTTCATTTTTCTGTGTAATTACCAACCAGCCAACGGTATTGAATCATTACTCAGTTCTGTCGGAAATTTAATTCGTTACTTCTGATGCATAAATATTAAAATCCTTGCAAAACTAGTTTCTGGAGTAGAATGTTGAAATAAATAATATCATTGGATCCTTTTACGCTCTCATATAATTTATACCATTCATACAAGTTTGGAGCGAAATCTTAGACTGTATTCTGACGAGCTTTTTTTTACCGAAAAAATTTATCTTCTCGAGGAGAGGTTCGGTCCTCCAGATTTTATGGAATTAAAATCGTAACTGAGAAAATAAAATTTCTATGAATAAATTATACGGTTAAAGATTCGTGATATAATTAAAATTTTACGGTGGTACATTCTGACGGTGATATCGATTGTTAGCAGGCTGATGGAGAGGACGAATTAAAGAAGAGGCAGCTCATGGAGCTTGCCATAATCAATGGAACGTATCGCGATTCAAATACAAAGGTTGCAGCTGCTGCAGGTAATTATTTAGGGCTGATCGAGCCCCTGAGTCTCGATATTTTCCTAATACGAAAAAAAGGATACAAACTAAGTAGCTGAAGGAGAGAAAGAAAGAAGAAGAAATCGGACTAATATCGTTCCGAGTAAAGTAGAGCAAACTTGGAAAACCAATTTTCAAAAAAACTTACAAACATTTCCTTTGCAGTTAGAAATTTTTTTTTTCTTTTTGAATACAGAAGGTGGTTGTTGTTCCGAAGTACGGTTTAGAAGTCAGTGTAGTTTTTGATATTGCAGCTTGTGACGAGGAATGGAGGCGCGTTGCGCAAGCAGCTGCCGAAACGCAACGACTTCTTCCAGGTTTATCCGCACCGATGAGGAACCCTAGTACACCTCTAGGAGCACCGCTGATCCTTTCACCAAGGATATCAGTCCCAACAACCGCTGCCTCACTGTTGAATGGCTCAGGACCTCCCGGGTCTCTATTATCTGCGGGAGATCCTCATGGCCTAATTTACACTCCATATGCAGATTACGCGAACTACGCAGCGCTAGCAGCTTCGCCACTTCTCACCGAGTACGCTACAGCTGACCATTCTGGTGGGTTGTTTGCTCGCTGACGCTAGGCTTCAGCGAAAGTATCTTTAAATAGATACTTTTATTTTGTTGTTAGTTTTTAATTATTAGAAATTATAGCGCAGATTATTACCTATATTTTATATATATATATATATATATATATATATATATAGAATATATATGATCATATATATATTTCAATATTCATTAGAGTATATTTTTATCATTAGGGTAGATTTTTAGAACGAAATAATAGCTGAATCAGTCATTTACTAGTCGAGTCCGTTCTGATATAACAACAGAATTTTTAGCTTAAAATATATATTTCGTATTTCGTTTTTTTCTTTAAACTATCACATACATCAGTTTATATTAGCAAGAACATGACATTAATTGTCGGAGGTATAGATTTTTAGAAATATTAGCTTAATCATTATTGAACCTATATTGACGTGTTGCAGAACGAACATGTAAGTATATACTAGTCCAACAAAATTTTTTTTAGTTTTTTATTTTCATTTTTTATTTTTATTTTTTATATATATACAATTTCCAGACGTCGTTTAAACTGTTTCAACATTTTATCTCACCGCTTATTTATGTCCGAAATAGGTAAATGGTCATTTTATATTAACGATGTATGTACGATAGTTTTCGGCGTCGTGTTAATTTATATCTATATAGATCAGTGATAAGGTCTAGAGGAGCTACAGCGAGCGTAAGGTCATTCAATTTCTCATCTAGAACGAAGGCCGTTTCATCAAACTTAGAAACAAATCCGATACTAATTAACACAAAAAAAAAAAAAAAACACGGATTTCGTTACCTTTTTTTTTTTTTTTTCTTCTACATTTGTCAAATCATTCCAAGTTGAAACATCTCGCAGAAGTGTTTACGGATAAAAATCTTTTCGCACGTTTTACCTGATAATTATTAAAGAACAAAAAAAAAATCAGAGCAATATCAGCGCGTGTATATTTCAAGCATATACGTATATATATATCCATCGTTTTACAAGTTTACAAAAGTTTTGGGACTAGTATAGGATATACATAATTGCAAACAGTATTTAAAGTAGCAGGCTAAATAGGTCAGTGTATAAAAACTGTTGAGCAGTAAGTATGTACGTAGCATATATACGTAAATTTAATTATTGGCATTAGATTTTATATAGGATTTTATTGAAGAAGTTTTATAGTGCATTCGGTTACCTTTGCGCGTGGTACATATCTATATATTTTATAAGCATAATTTGGAAATATACTCTCTAACGGATTCTTGCATTTCAGCGAGATGTCCAGTTGCGTGGCGCGTTCTTGTGTACTACTCGATGCAATAATCAAAGGCCATTCATTGTTGTAGTTTATTATAAAAAGAAAGAAAACAAAACATATATATTTATTTGAATTAGCATGTTAGTGAATTTAGTATAAAAGAAAAAAAAAGAAAAAGAAAAGGAAAGAAAAAAAATCATAGCTTTTTCAGATTTTTTTTTTTTATAGAAATTTATATTAGGTTTAGCTTCGAAAGAGACGTATGTACGTGTATACCGTTGATATTATAGAGTCTAGACGATTAATTAGCTAATATCATTTTTATACTCTTAGATCGAAGACATTATCCGTACTAAAATTTTTTTTTTTTCTTAACATCTATTACGATGTATTTATCAATAATTGGGTGATGGTTTCATTATTATTATTAATACGACATTTTTTTTATTTTTTTTATTTTTCATTTTATCTTTCCCCGTTTTCTATCTTACATTTCGTTAACTATCGTGCTTAGAAAGAAAGAGAGAGAAAAAAAAAGAAGAAAAACTAAAATGTATCGTCACCGGTAACACTACGATTTATATCACTAGAATCTCAATTCAATTCCCAGGGTTGGTTTAACATAGAAATAACAACTAACTTGGTCCGCCTTTCCTATACGAAACTCACTTACCTCGCATTCACACTCACATTATGTAGGTACCCTAATACCATAATCAATCACATATCCAAATGCGTTCGAAGAATTTCTAATATTCGATATATTTATCTCACCCGAATTGCATTTCAAAGTACAATCAATTCGCTATGGACGATAGAAACTATCGGTGAATTACGTAACGGCTACGATCTCACGTATTTAGGGGATATCGGAATATTATCTTTGCAGTAAAAATGTGTGACTAAAATTAACAGAATTGTTTAAGAAAAACCAACAAACGAACAAACAAAACTAATGGTGTTGGATAATAAAATTTTTGCTTCATCTGACTATCGGATAATATTATATAAAACGGGTATTATCGATTGAATCTAGATCGCGACTGCACTTTTGGTAACTAATCACCGGTGATTGGTGTGCTAATTGTGTGTTTGAAATGATTTTAGACAGACAGTAGGTATAGGTGTAGGGAAAGTATCCAGGGACCAAACAATTAATCATTTGAGGACTGATGGTTCTAGCGTATATTTCTAGCTGTTTAAGTTAAAAAAAAAAAAGAAAATAAAAAAAAGAAGAAATTAATTTTAAATACGCTTCTACGAGAATCTTGTACATTATACTTTATACTATATTATTTTATATGATTATTTAATTTTATTTTTATATAAAAAGAAAAAAAGATAAAGAAACAGAGAGAAAAAAAAAGAACAAGAACAACTCTATAGCTACTATATTTATATAAAGGGTAATCGTGATGTGTGAAGAATACGTATTTTTCAAAATACTCATTGTTGCTATATAATCATATTACATATAGTAACGAACTGGACGAAATTTTAGTTTCATATTTAAAGAAAGAAAGAAAAAAAAAGGAATTTTTCTCTTTTTCTTAAATAATAATAATTACCTGATATCATGAACAATCAAAAATGATTTGTATAGCCATACGTGAGTGAGATATATAAAAAACAAAAAGTCCAGTTTTCTTTTTGATATTTTAAAAATTACATATAATAATAATAATTATTATTATTATTATTATTATTATTATTATTATTATTATTATTATTAATATTATTATTATCATTATTATTATATAACGTATTATATTTCATTGTTATCGTAAAAATGTTGAAAATTTCATATTTGCATTCAGAGTTCAAATATCGGAAAGTAGCGAACGTATTTTACTACCGAAAAAATTCTTGCTGACCTATTTTTAACAATGAAATTAAAAAAAAAAAAAAAAACGACTTTTACAGTTTAATATTTAAACAGTTCTTCATTTATAATAAACTTCATATGTTCTTAGTATTTCGCAGTTCAGATTTTATACACTTAGATGTATATGTATATTCAATTGATTACTTAGGTTTGTTACTTTCACGATATAACTCCGAATCGTTGTTGTAAATTAAAGTTGCACAAGACTATATTAATTGAATTTGAACTATCTTCTCGTTTCTTTGCAATCTTCATACGTATGCCACATTCTGTCCAAGTAAATTGAAAAGGTAAACGAAAGAGGGCAAGAAAGAAAGAAAAAAAAAAATAGAAATGAAAAAAAAAAGAACAGCAAGTGGATAGTTATAAGTAATAAGCCGGTAACTCTTACAGTTACCAACAACTATGGAATTTTGATAAACCGTAAGCGGGGTGATTACTGATATTTGTATGTTGGGGACAGGTGCAGCAGCCGCTGCCAAGCAGCGTAGGCACCTGGGTCAGATTCGCGAGCACCCTTATCAAAGGGCTGGCGCTCTCTCGTGAATACAGAGTACTATTTCGCCTCCGCGGAAAGGTTAGTTGTACTCAAACGTTTATTATACGTTATTCATAATTTTTATGCCAAAATTTATTACCGAGGTTTCACAAGCCACTTGGTATAGTATAGTAGGTATATGAAGATTTCATGCCGAACATAGTGACTTGTGAACATGTTCATTTTTTCAGTACCTGATACCGTATCGTGAGATACGATGTCTTGTTTCAAGTCTTTCGGTTTCATATACATATATACGGGGCATTCCATGACATCTCGATCAAGATTCTAAGTCGATGTCACTGATTGGCTTTATAATTTTTTGTTTGAAATTACATGACGAAAAACGCAATCGCAATTTTTTTCAGAATTTTTCAACCCAGCGTATCTGACCTATAATTTCAAAACTTGAAAGAAATACCCCCATTTTCTAAAATCTGAAAAAATTCACAAAAATCTTATGAAATATAACAACATTTTTGACGCCTATTAGAAGATGGAGATTTCATCACATTGAAAGATAAATGAGAAAAACTAAAAAAAAAAAAAAAAAAAAACATTATTGGATTGCATTTTTGACATAAGAATAAACATAAAAGCTCATTGTAATATATTATAATATATGTAATATATTATAATGAGCTTTTATGTTCATTATTATGGCAAAAATGCAATCCAATAATGATTTTTTTTAGTTTTTTTTAGTTTTTCTCATTTATCTTTCAATGTGATGAAATCTCCATCTTCTAATAGGCGTCAAAAATGTTGTTATATTTCATAAGATTTTTGTGAATTTTTTCAGATTTTAGAAGATGGGGGTATTTTTTTCAAGTTTTGAAATTATAGGTCAGATACGCTGGGTCGAAAAATTCTGAAAAAAATTGCGATTGCGTTTTTCGTCATGTACTTTCATACAAAAAATTATAAAGCCGATCAGAGACATCGACTTAGAATCTTGATCGAGATGTCATGGAATGCCCCATACGTATATATATTTAAATTTAAATATATACATATATACATATATATCCACATTCACTCTGATACATAGAAAAGGAATTATTTCGTACAGGTACGCATGTTATCTGACAAGAAATTATTCTCTTTTTATGTAACAGCGACTACGTACGTATACCTTGAAGCAAATCAATGAGCTTTTGTTGCAATGAGATGGGGACATGAATTATAATATAATAATGGCACAGAATTGCCCTGAATAGTTTAATACCGTTACCAAAACCAACAACCATAAATTTTATTCAATTTTTTTGTTCTATTGTATTTTTTTCTATTTTTCAATCTGCTATGCATCGACCGATCAATTATCATAAAACATTATTACCAGCTATATTGAGAGAAAAAAAACTATTCACTGCGGCTCCAAACTATAGGCAGATGAATGCTTTAAATTTGTTTTTTAATTTGTTTTTTTTTTTAAATTTTTATTCTTAGCAAAGCTTATAGAATACTTTTTGCCGTAACTCCCCGCTCTTAGGTGTAAGCAACATCAGCGATATTGTATCCGATGAGCTCACTCGTGTTACATATATGCCATTATGTGAAAATTTGAACGATTTTTTGGTCTTTATTTTTATTGTTTTTGGTTATTACGCGATGCGGGTGTGCGATTAATCGCCTCCTATACGTACAACTAATTATACAATAACGCAAATGAACTGCCAATTATTTTTTTCTTTTTTTTTTTCTTCCAAACATACAATACAACAATCAGTTGATATTTTGTAAATGTCTTTACATCAGCTGATTGTATATATATATCAGTATATACTAGTCTTCCATTTGTTTTCTTTTCGTATTATATTATAATTATACTCTTCTACCAATAGCAGATATCGTTAGGAATATCATGCGTTACGATAGGAGCTGTGTAGTGTTTTTGAATTGAAAAAAAAAGAAACAAAAAAACAAATCAAATAAAAAGAAAGGACAAGATAAGTATTATATGTTCGGTGCTCGTATATCGTTAAGATTCAAATTTTCATGTAAATCTTTTCCAGGATATATCATATTTTGCATTTTGTTAATTATTTTGTTTGGCAACTTGTGCCTGTGGAACACTTATTGACCTTCCATTAATAATTTGTATATAAACTGATAATATATGTATATATATATATAATATCAGTACATATATATTATATAAATATACATATATATTATATTATACGAATAAAATAAATATTTATATAGAAAAAAAAGAGAACAAGAAAAAAGAGAAATAAACAACAATTTTTCTTCTTATCAGTAACAAAACTTCAGGGGTGGTAACGTGATGCGACGCGAAGGTTTCTCGACTTGAATAATCGGAGATTATTGGTAAACCATTGATCGGCAGATCGTCTATGGAAAAAAAAAAAAAAAAAATAGACTTGGAAATTTGACATTAAATTCGTGAAATGGAATAATTTCTTTGTATCTATATTATTGATCTGTCGTTCGTCGGTGAATCAATAGATATCCCGTTTTTAAAGTTCAGAGAGAAAAAAAAAAAAATCAATATTCCGAGGTGAAGATGGTTGTGCACACCAGGGCGTTTATTTCAGCCAAATACAGCGTGGTCCTACCCTCTTACGTACTACCACTAACATCTTGACATTATTTTTATATATATTACACCCTTTATCATTAGATGCAATTTCATCCATCACATATTATAGAGATCGCACAACAGCACCATATCTTTTATTTAACTAACAAAAATGCTCCACATGGCCAAGTTGACACTAACTTTTTAAATATTTTTTAATACTGTATAATAATATTTGCTTTTTATATGCCTGGAACTATATACTATAGATCTGTCCTACATATGGCACACGCGTAACTCATGAGCCTCTGACACCCGCTTGCTGATGGGATATTATTAATCACTACAATTATTAATATAATCACAAAAAGAAAGAAAGAAATTTTTTTTTTTTTCAAATAAGAAACTATAACAAATTCAATTATATTAGGTCAGTTATGTTATTAATTCAAATACAATGTCATATCGGTTAGAGAAGACTGGTGGGGCAGGCGAATAGCACCGAACCACCATAAAACAGGAAAAAAAATGTATAGCGACTAAATTAACCCCGGCAATAATCTCTATACTGGCAATAATTTGTAATTAATAATAACGTATCAATAACAGAAAAAAAATTGATAGGTATGTCAGGGTGCTGAGAACAGCAATGGGTACTTTTTTTTCTTCTTTTCATCTTTTGCCAGTTAGCTATCGGGTGCAGCTCTCAGACAAATTATACATATAATTATAAATAGGCTTCAGTGGCATTGATTAAGTTTTCAAAGATGATAATTTATTCTTTCGCTTATTATTCTTAATGTAAAAAGACGACTACTATGTCGTAAAATCGCTATCCTTTTAACTGTCCTATGCGCGGGGAGGATATACCTATATATTGGCCTCGTAAAAAATTACAGCTAATTAATTTTTCACTGTATAAAAAGAGAGAGAAAAAACAGAAAAAAAAAATCTTTATCACTAGTATAGGATTTATGTGGTTGTTTCTAAGGAATTTTTTGTTTAGTGGATGTCACATTTCATTGTATACACACGAGTCAAATGCTTCATACTAATAATTTTTAATCGATACTATGCAAAGCAATGCAAACTCTTTCTCTTTGTCGTATTTGAATGAAGAAAAAAAAAAGAAAAAAAAAAGATCCCTGCGGCGTCAGCCTCGCTACTTAATCAAAAATTATCGATCTCAAATGAAACGATATAATTTATGCAATTTCTAAAAATTTCTTTCGCAGTTTTTCCCTCATTATATTCAATTAGAATTGAAAAAAAAAAGATAATAGAACAAATAAATAAATTTAAAAAAAAGAAAAAAACCGACAAGCAGCGAGGTGACGCTAGGTCGATCCAGGGATATCTTTCAATCATTAACAACCCATAAACGCATTTTTAGCATTGCTTTGCATCGAGCACATTTCTATCAGTTGATCAGCTATTAGAAAATGAATGTTAACGACGATCAATCATAATCAAAGTACTAACAAACTGTTTTTCTTTTCTTTCTTGTTAACCCTGGTTGCCCATGGCCTGTAGGCTTGGAGTGCTAACAATGGAATCCACTCGCCCCGTGCTAACACCTGGACTCTGGAAGAGCATCCGCGTTCGATTGATTCGCCCGACAGCCGACCGGTCACCTTCGCCGCCCGCGTCACCAGCCCTGTTCGTCGAGCCTATCTATCCTGCATCCTATATATGTGTCCGGAGTTTGTCATTTTTTATCGGATATCAAGATTAAAAAATTTATCGATTTTCGGAGTGCGAAAATGCGAGTTCACGTAGTTAGTCCGATTTTTTTTCCTTTTTTTTTTTCTCTCCATCATCTCATTATCGCCTCGGAAATCGTTATGTATTTTTTGAATCGATCTAATCTCAAATGACAATCCTGCGAGCACCGCTCTAAATCTTTAGTTTTTTTTTTTTTTTTGTAAAATAACAATGCAAAACAAGTAGCATCTGGTATGACAGAGGATATTTCCAAAGAGAGATTGTACAGCGCACTCAGGAGTAACTCACATATATAACATTTGGCTTGAAAATATTTTCCATAATTTGATTATTTATCATTCATTAGGTAAACATCGATCAATTGAAACTATGAACCGAAGCTAAATACATCATTTCACTATCTATCGATTCTATTAGCGATATTAAACATATAACTTGCGGCTCTTCATCACATCTTCATTTCTCTCATAAGAGTTCGATTTCATTTATGAAATATTCAAGCGAAACAACGAAATCTCAAATTGGCATTCTCATTATTTTCTTTAGTATTTTTGATCTAGAAATAGGACAGAAGATCATCACGATCTGATTACGTATATTTTTTACCGATTAGTTTGTAACTATCGCGCGGTGGAAGAAGAAAGAAGTCTCGTTGCTGATGGCAAAGGTCGGAATATGCCTATAATCGACAAAAATTAAGTTCGAAAAATATTTGAACAAATAATCGTATTTCATTATGGAAAATATTATCATAAATCATAATGTTCCTTCATAGCTTTTTTTACTTATGAAACATAAAAAAAAAAAAATCGACTGCAAGACTTAAAAAGAAAAAAAAAATGATATCCAGTAATTAGTAAAGACAATAGGGTGAATGTATTAAAATCTTTGATAATACGCTTAAAACCGAAAGTTCTGGACTTGGAAAGGAAAAGAAAAAAAAAAAAGAAAAACAACAGAAAAGAAAAGAAAAGAAAGTATATAAGTTAACGTCCCACAGAAGCAGGAATAGAACGAGATTAATCTTAAATCCATAATCAAGGAAATTATAGAAATAAAACTGCAGTAGCGGGGTGAAGGCGATTCATTTAACAAAGTAATAGATCTGTTGGTAGCACTTTCCGTTACGAAATTATTATCTTTTAAGTTATATATATAAATAATTGTATGTAATTTGTTAATAAGTGTGAGAGTGAATGAGTGAGCGAATTACTTAATGTTGATCAACATTACATTATAGTTACGTGTTAACTTATAGGTCTGCCATACATATAACTATAAGAATATTTAGTTATACGTTTATTTCTGTATAATTATATTATTTCAAATTATTACGACCCGTTATTTAGTTAATTGCAGGAATCTTATGCCTTATTATAAAAGCATCCTGAAATTATATCGGTAGCTCGCCTTTCTTGTACATACATGCTTAAAGCATAGCTACACTTTGAGTGATCTGCAATCTACTTAAGTTCATGTTATATATATATAATATTCTGAATTATTTTATTATTATACGTAGCTGTTAGCAATATACAATGAGAATCTCTTCATGCCTTATATCGTATGCATAGATGCATACACACGGCATTCGTACGTATATTTATATGCGTCTTCTTGTGTCTCTGTATGCATGTGTGCATTTGTATATGTATACATTTATAGATATAGATATATATATACATATATCTATATTTATATATATTTATATACATAAAAAAAAATATATATGTGTATACATAGAGAATTATATTATGCCGTAAAGCACTATATTGTTAGTAAAAAAAAAAAAAAAAATGAATATTTCAGTTTAAATTTATTCTAATAGTTACGTTGCATGGTTACGTCTGAATTTTTATTCGGATATTTAATAGTTAGATATTTTATTTTTATGTTAGCACGTACTACATACGCATCGTGCAGGATTATCGTGGCAATATTTAATATGCGGGCAGCAATACAAAAATAATCGTGATTTTAATTATCTCTGTGAAGATCTGATAAAAACAAATTATAGTACTTCATATTAAATAGTAGAGATTATAAGTTGCAATTAAATCGCAATATTGTTTAATAGTAAATAAAAAGTTATATGATAGATGGAAAATAGATTTTCTTCCATTTCAGTACCTCGTACTTTTTTTTTTCTTTTTTTCTTTTTCTTTTTCCCTTCTCTTTTTCGTACAAATTCCAATCGTTTCCACTTTCGATTCATTGTTTAAAAAATGCAAAATCAATTATTCATATTTTCATTGATCTATATATAATAACTTGATACTATATGGTATTAGCTAGATATTAAGGCGTTGCGGATATCCAACGTTGCCAAAATCTGGAAAGAACTGCGAAAGTAACTCAACTACGACTCTACTCCAAATGCCTATTTAGAACATAGTGGAAAGTCTGAGAAGATATTCTAATACGATGATTTTTAACCGATTATCCCCAATTAATAAATCCATTTCAGTTCATTTATATCGTTTTATCAATATTCCAAGAACTTACTTAAGAGACCATAAGGAAAGAAGACAGAATCTACATTTCGTTAATGCACAGCGATTACACCAGGGGAGACAGCAAACTGTATATACTATATGGATGAATATATTTGTGCATATTACATATACATATACATATATACTCCGTTGTAATTAATGTTATGAAATAAAAGTTTGACGCTGATATATTTCTTTCATTAATATCATGAGCATTAACGAATTTTCGATCACCATACCTTCCCTTAGGTAATAGTCTCAATAGTCTCTTAGTAGTTCAAAGCTTTCTTTACTCCTTTCAAGTCAAGTAACTCAATATGGCAAATTTCGGTACCGATAAATATTTTATAAATTTATTTTTCAGTGAGTATAACCGGCAGAAAATTATGTCTAGATTATCCGGTAAATCCTTTTTGGAGTAACTTTTTGAAATCTAGAACTGTTTGTGATTATTTGTGATCAACTAACAACGCCATGTAGCGGATGAATTATAAAACTGGTTCACAAAGTGTAGGTAAGTGATCTACAACCGATGATCTACCCGATACATAAATGATTACGATTCTGAATGACGCAATTTGCGAAATCTTATTTCATTGATTAAAATTTCACTGGTATTTCAGTCATCGTATCTTTGATATTGCAATTTGTTACTTCATCGCCAAATTCCCAGTCTCCCAAGTCTCAGTTTCGCAGTTCACCCGGGAAGCAATAAAAAATTGCTTTATTCTTTCCATCATCTCCTTAATTCAGAGCTCGAGCATGTGAGAGGTGAAAGAACAACGTAAGACGCACAGGCGGTATGGAAAATTAGAGTAAATGGATTTCCAGGTGCTTAGGCAAGCGTGATTTTGATGTTTTTTTATTTCATCGGCTCAGCACCTGCAGGAAGCGATTCCCACTTGACGAAATCTCAGCTCCTAAATCCGGACCCATGATCTCATTAGCATATATCCCATCTGGGCAGAAGTGGAAGTGGGAATTTGTGAAAAAAGCCTGTTCGGCAAGTGGGAATTTGGCTGACTAAGTGGGAATCCCGCTGAGCAAGTAGGAACTGGTAAAAAAAAAGGCCTGATCAATTAAGCGGGTAGAATAATTCGTAATATCCACCAATGCGTATCTCATATCGTCTCGCAGTAATGATAGTTGAAATATCTTTAGTCTTAGTGATAAAAAGGCTTATCTATATTTGCCGGGAGCAGATAATACCGGCGTTATCTGCAACAGGTGAGCCATTCAATGAATCAGGCAGTTCTTCGTTGAGTGCTCAACGTGCGAGAATGAAATGGTGAAGTACACCCTCCTACATAAACCGACGTTGTCGACTTGGCCGTCAATCCCACGGCAAGTCAAGACGATCATTTTCGGAGGGATTCTCGTCGTTTTAATGTTTCTCATACTTGTTCAATCATCGGTAAGTTTTTAATCTAATTTTGACCAGTATAAAATTCGATGATAATCACTTGGAGCATTATACCTCAGAGTAGCTGTATGTTGTACCCTATTTCTTGATCTGTTTTCGGGAGCTACCTGCATTTCGAGTCAACAGAATCCGCGATTCACCTTGTAGAAATTATTGGAGCTTGTTTTTGAAAGCAGATATTAATTCATTACCGAAAATTGAACGTTGATGTCAGACTGTAATCAGGACGCCATATTGTTTCGGTTCACGTTCACGTCACAGGCTCGAAATATCTAACGTGAATTTTGACAGTCGTTTTTCATCACAAGGACATAAAGCGTTGTCTTCTGATTATATACATTTTTTTTCCATACTTTATCACAGAGAAATGCGAAACTGAAAGATTTGTACTGGACGAAGGCATCGACTGCCGAAATTTTAGACCTTGAAATAGAATACATGCCTTCAGTGGGTGGAAAGTCGGATACAAGTGATAGATGGAAATCAGTTTCAACGACTGACGGCGTTATATATTCCGCTTATTTAGACGCCCGGCCAGAAATAGTCCTGGAAGATCGCCACCGTGATAAAAACAATGAGAAAACTTGGGCTGTGATAAGAATAATAGCAATTTTGCCGTTAGAAATGAACGACAAGCCACTGACTTGTTATTTCAAATACAGAGAGAACGGAACAACGGAATCCAACGTACGGAATAAAACTTCGTCTCGAGTAAAAGCCATTAAAGAAAACTGGGACCTGAAGTACTCGGCTTTTTTCGTCCTCTGCGATTTAACTCTTCCAATAAACATGAACTACGACGACTATTATTACGGACAGCATCTTCCTATGAAAGTTGCTTTAGGATCTACGAGCCACGAGGACTTGAATCATTTGGAGTTTATCGATATTCATTATCCCGAGACTGGTGTAACTCAGATAAACAACGTAGCAGATAAGTTTTTGGCTCTCTGTGGACCTGGTGAGTAACTAATGCTCGAAATGAAGGAACTTGTTGCTTTTTTCTTCACGTACAAATTTTTATTTCAGTCTTTCATCACGAATACGAACGAGCATTGCACCTCGTTGAATACATCGAGTATTACTTGATGGTCGGAGTCGATCATTTCACGTTTTACAATGCATCAGTTTCCCCGGAAGTGGACAAGGTCTTCTCATACTACGCCGACAAAAAATTAGCGACAATTCTCGAGTGGGAATTACCGTCGATTTATAAATTTGAAACGACGCTAAGACTCCACGGAATGTTTGCCGCGATAAACGATTGCCTTTACAGAAGTTCGTTCTATAAAAATTACAAATACGTTCTGGTCTCTGATATAGACGAATTCATCGTACCGAAAATAGACAAGGACCTCAGGGAGCTACTCAATTTTCTCGATCCGTCACGTCCTACCGGCGTTAGAAACAAACACTCATCATTCAAGTTCAGAAACGTATTTTTTTATCTCATGCACGAAAACGATAGGACGGACCGTGATCCAGGTAAACTTTATCAAATCCGATATCAACTTAGGGGCTTCCCCATTTTTCTTCGCTTTAAATCACATATATAGATAAAATCTCAATTCGATTGGCAAAGATATGGGTCGATCGAGGAACTCAATTCCTTGATTCGACACGAAATATATCTTATTCTGTACCATAACTATATGATACGGAAATAGTGAATAAATTATTGTTAATCATCACAGACATGCCTTATCTATATCTGCAAGCAAAAACAGAAAGAGTCGAAAGACCTGACGAGCCCGAAGGAAGTGGCAAGTACATAGTACGTTCCCAGGACGTAGTCGAGCTTGGAAGTCATAATGTGTGGATGAACCGGCCTGGTCCATCGGTCTTCTCTAATGGTAAGAAATTTACAAAAAAAAAGAGAAAAAAAAATCTGAGTAAAGTCAAGAAATTGAAATAATCGTTTTAGTTCGTCAAAATATTTTAGGCTAATACTATTCTTTCAGAGTTCGACGAGCGTGTGGTTGGTGAGGATTTGGCTCTTTCTCACCATTATCGTGACTGCGAAGAAGAAACCGTACACTGTTATTTAAAACCAACGATAATTGACCGAACTGCGCACAAGTATATCAAGGAGCTTGGTCAAAGAGTTGCCAAAGTTTGCAACGAGATATTCAACGAATCCGGATGCCCAGCTCCAATCGACTGATCGACTCACGATCAATTCCAGATAATTCATGGTCGTAAGAAAGCGTGTTGTATTTCGCGAATCAAAATGCATTTTACGTACCGTATAATAAAACGTGGATCGTGTACCTGATCTTTGAATTATATATGGGCAAAGAATTTATCGGGGAAACCTGTACGTTACACACGTGAGATTGACGAATGAAATAAATTAACGAAATTGTACATAAATACTGTATTGTAATAATTCATATAATAATATGTATATAAATTAATGTATATGAATAAATCGTTTTATTGTTAAAAAGTTGATCACTTTACGACCTTAAATGAAGCCCATCCGCTACGTACGCGACTCTATCTTTATTTGTCGTTCCGGGGTGTTCTTAGAGTTCGCCTATATCACCAGAGGCCCGGCTAATTGCAACCTGTCGTTCTCAGGTTCTATTTAATTTATTTAAGTCGAGGGTTAACCGGAGCCGCAGCATCGACCGACACCCCGTTAATTATTTCAGGTCTAATTGCTTGTTTTCTTTATCGTAATCGATTATTTTTGCAATTTTTTCTTATTCTCATTGCACAAGGCTTATCTCAAAAGTAAATTCCTCACGGATTTCTATCGCGAAATACGCATACTCAAAAGACGCTCATTTCTTTCATGGGACTATTTTTTTCGCATGTTCGCATTTGCCTAGAAAATATTATACGAATCCACGGATAACTTGGACCGGAAAAATTGAAATGCTGGAAGCAAATTCCCATTCAGTAATACCAAAATCAATCGATCATTGAATGTCAATATTTCCGAACCTATTTTTACGTCTCTCGCATCGACACAACGGGAGCGATCTTACGGCATCAGGCATGTGACACATTGCTTATCACATTTATATCTCTGAACACGAACGACAGCAACATTCGAAGCTGATAATTACTGGCATACTTTGAAGTGCCACGACAAGGGTCTCACATTTTTGAATTCAGCGGATGTGATACGGGTGACTGAATATTGTTCGGACATCGTCCTGAAAGGTGTTTTGAAATCGAAACTCAATTTTTATATCTCATTTCAGGAGAATCTATATACGAGTATGAGGTGGAATTTCAGCCACCCTGAACGGGCTGATCTGGCAGAATCTGGGATCCTTTTATAAAGGCTAAAAATCCAAACGCCAAAGCTTGTATCCACGAATTTTCGCACTCGTCATGCCAGGAAAAAATACGAGTTTCAGGAATATGATCAGTTTTTTGACCCGTGCGTATTGCCATTGAAATAAAAATATAAAATTGATTCATTCTAGCGTGAAAAATACCGGCTCGCTGCGACGACGCATGATGATATGTATTCGTATTTATATATTTTATAGAATATATGTATTTTCGAAACCAGCTTGCATAAATATATTTTCGATAAACTTGGGTAACTTTTTCTTTTTTTATTTATTGTTCCCGAATTTTTTTTTAGATGGATTACGGGTTTCTTTCGCGACACTTTCATATTCCGTTCTTAGATTTTTTTTTTTTGCGAATAACAAATTCAAAGTTATAAGGGGAAAACTCTGACTTGAGAGATTTTTATTTTATTTATTATTATAGCGCCGAGGGCTTACAGTTTGCCTGACAGAGTCTTCGTCCCTCTATTCGTTCGCGTTATTTCAAAGTGTATTTTCAAGAGGAAAAGATTATAGCGATGTGTGATTTTTTTCCATAAATAAAATTAAAAAAAAAAAACAATGATAAGTAAAAAACGAAGAAAATGCATAATAGGATTATACCTATATATAATATGAGGTAAGTTATATTGAAATGTGATTGCCTCATTAGCAATTACTTTCAGAATAACGAAATTTTACTCAGCACTTCGAAACGAGACAAAATGAAATAAATTCAGATGAAATTTGGACTCGACGGGTGTGGTTCTATATAATGATAAGGAAAAAAGAATTATTATTTCGCCCTTTGCGCGTCCTAAAAGACATTTCGATCTTCAGAAATCTGACCCCTGTTAGGGGATACAAATGGCTGTGGTCTACTCCGGTTCGTTAAGGGTCCAAAGACCCTCAGGTTTGGTGTTGGTTAAACGGGGGTATAGCGAGTTATTCCCGAGGGTAAACCCTCTCGGGACTATATCCTGACGGTTGTCATATTTTATTTCTTTCGGCGGTTGAACTGCGAGACTCCGTGCCGATTAAGTGACAGCGAAATATTGTCATGTATCTTAGTAAATAGACTGTAAACTTTTTGAAAAAAGTTTCGGATTTGCAACCGACAAATATCTCAAGTATTCAGATTCCTCGTGCAGAATTTCTCGAAGCCTAATTACACTTGGAAATTAATTTGAATAATCATAGAAAAAGAGCAAAAAAAAATTGCTATCATATTATAAAAACGCGTGAATTTCTCAACCCAGATCGAGTATCACTTACTTCAATGAATATGAAATAACTGAATCGACGAAAACGACGAGAAATGATAATCGCGTCAGTCAGGAGATTGCAGGGGTTCAGTTATTCCCCGTAAGCCGTGTAAAACGTCAGCTGTGATGCAGAATTTTTCGCCCTATCTTTGACAGACCCATAGCTGATGATGGATAATATTTTTTAATGCGAATATGATAAAATTTATTCCAAGAAGTAACCGTGAATAGACAGAGCCACTACCGATATAGATATATTCATTTCTCGGCTCATTATTTCAGGTAATAAAATAGATGGCATAAATTTTGATGATTTTTTAGAACAGTCGTAGCTGAAGACAGTAATTGTCATATTCAAAAAAATATTCCCCGTGAAATTGACCCATTGATTTTGTTTTAACAAGCTTGAACTGAAATAATGAATCTGAAATCGAACAACAAGACGAACTCGTAAATGGGAGCGAAAAATAATGCAAAGAAGCAAAGACTTGGAATAATATGCAAAGTGGTTTACCTCGGCCGGAGTTGTTACAGAAAAAAATCCTCAAGATTAGGTTATTTGTCCCCAAGGGCACGTCTGCGCCTTAACCAACCTGCTCGAACGCGGGTATCCCGGATTATAGTTATGTCAACTCTGGACGATATGTCTGATCCCAGTATTTCCTTGAAAAAAATACGAGGGAAACAACACCCTGCGGGATAATGATGATGCCGTAAATTTAAGCGATGCGTTTCTCTTATTCCAATCCACATTATATCGATGAAGGAATTAAACGTCGTGCGAGAGTAAAAGCTATGCTCTATAATTACTCGTAATATCGACTGACTCAATCGTACTATTAAACAACGTAGGGTGCAAAAAAATTGCTTGCGTATTTAAAACGCGACAACTAGAAGGAATAACGCTGGAAGTTGTTGAGACCTAATTCATTAGATACTAATTCGGCGAATAGGGAAAGGCAATTTTCGCCTATGGGGTAAACAGAAATTGGTATTGTGATGGAAATTGGTGAGCTGATCAATTCTGGCTACGCGAAATTTTACCAAATTAGAACCGACCCAATAAATTGATTCGCAATTCTTATCAATCTATCTAGTGGTACTTATCAATTTATCAAACGATGTATGGACACGTATTAAACCCGCAACGCACGGTCTTTATCGATGCTTCCTTTCTCAGTCCACTTAGATACTTTTCGACAGAAATAAATGATTCCCTCCCAAATTGAATTATTCTTCATCCAGCGAGCGGACGAGTCATATTTAAAAAAAGATTGATTGTCGAACGAAACGAGGGATCGCTTTTTATCGTCGATTTTAATAGCTGGGATTCTTTTTCACCAGCCAATTCTATTTTTATTCAAGAATTATCGAACGTTCTACCTTCTCGATGCCTATAATTTACACTGATAATTATCTGACGGCTGAGATATTCTATAAATAAAATATCCTCGTTAGTGAACAAATGCGGGCTGGCCATCAGACCTCGGAATTCTGGCAGTACTGCACATTTCGTCATCCGAACTCTAGCGGCTCGAGAGAAATTTCGAATGGTGTAGGAAAAATCGGGAAAAATTTTTCACCCAGTTTCTAACGCTGATGGAAATTGGAAAATACGATGGCAGAAAATGTGCAGCATTACAGCTTTCCGAGTAAAGGAACAATCCTCAGTCTTTCTCATATATTTCCACGACAGAAATTTTTCCGACTTAATCTATGAATAAATAAATTACCGAAAGAGGCAGTACGTTCGAGTGTTTCGGCTGTTTTAATTTAATTTATAATAACTAGTCGTATAAAACTCTCTGGGGTGTTACGGTTCAATTATAAGACAAAGTGGGTAACTTTCTGTTTTTTCGAAGTCGGGCTAAGTGGAGCTTCGAATTTTTTAAACGAATTATTGATCCTGGCGCCAGAAGTATCTATCAGGCTTCTTCGTCCTTACCTGAACTTTGACCTTTCCAATTCTTTTGGCGTATCGATAAACGATCATTTAGTTGCAAACGAGGTAGAACCGCAGGCTCGACATTTGCGGCGAAACGATACAGTGGGCGAGCATGTGGAATCTCAGTGAGATTGCCGTGAGATCAGACGGGGCAAGCAGTTATCTGCGCTTGTGTGGACCACTGATGACCTTCGGTAAACCTATACCTTAAAAGGTGCGTCACGTTCGGAAATTCTGGCGCCACTGTATTTAATTTGTCGGGCTTAAAATTAGTTGTTTTACCACAGTTCGCGGACACCCCGACACGCTATATGTATGGGCGAGGTATCCTTGTTCGAGAACTTTTTCGCAAGGTTCTTATTTGTTCTTTGACAACAAGGGGCAAATCGAAATTCCGCACGCGTTGATTCGTTATTGGAAAACTGTCGACAAGTCGGATATTTTAAGGGGATCTAACTCGTCTTAGATTCTTCTTTCAGTTTCGTTGCAACAGCGGAAATTCGTATCGCATATTTTCAGAAGGTGTTGATCAATGTCAGTAATTAATTACTTCAAACGCTTCGAAATTCAACCGAACCGATACTTTATTCTTAATTGAACTCCGCAACAAGAATTAATTCACAACAACGAAAATCAAATTTTCTACTTCTTGGTCTATAGACTGGTTCGCCTTCATTGGCAAACGATAATGGGAAGCTAGCATCCGCTACAAAATTATAAAGTTATGAAACAAAAAAAAAACGTACTAAAAATCGACTGATCGTTCAATCGAATATCTTTGGAGTAAAAAACCGACGATTTATCAATCGATTACTTCAGTCCATATAAGTCGAAGCATCTAAAATCATTATTTCGTTGATTACACTAAAAATTTTCCTCTCGAAATGTAGTTATCCGGGTTTTGTATATTCTGTACAGTGTATAGGGATTTCCTTAGATTATCTAGTTTACAGATGGGTTCATTGGTAGAATTACCCCGGGAATTTCTTCTGTAGAGGAATGAAGATTTCGAGAATCTCTCGTGAAAGTATAGTTAGAAACGAAACAGCGTAAATAAGAGTGAATCTCTTAGCAAAGTAGTATTTTAAGGATAAATCGGTATTTCAGTCCGGCAGAAAGTCCGCGATAATCCTAGCAAAGTTATGGCTATCGTTCTCATCCGCATGGGGGAATTAGATGAAGTAAGAAAGTTAGTGCCCTACAACTTTCAGTGTACAGATCTGCCGGAGCTAGCTAGCTGGAGATGAATTAATTGTAAGAACGTGAAAAGAAATGAATGAAAATAAATAAATAAATAAAAACTATAATAATATTCTGTTTATATTCGGGTATTATATTTTTGACTGAAAAATTCCGCCTCAGGGAAATATAGAATTTCAAAGATAAGCGAAAGACCGTAAAATAAAACGGAGCCACGTTGTAAAACACAATACGAGATACAAGTTTCCCACCTCCATCTTCGGATATAAAAACTGAAGAACAAAACGTCGCAATTTGTTGCGATAAATAAACCGTGACGACTCGTTTAGGTTGTTCGCCCGTTTACTCAAATTCCGTAATTATTACAGCATCGTAAAATTAGACTTTAGTTATTGTATCGCGCATGGAGATGAACCTATCGTTTAGCCACCGAAAACCGGTATTATATTCGACTCACCAATTTTTATCGTGTTAAGCCTAAATTAAGATTCGAAGAGTTTCGACTGAGTTTAACATCCAGGTTTCACCGATTGCGTGTTTTAAAGATGAATGCGTAATAGTAGCATTGCAAATTTAATCAGAGTTAAAAGTCTTCACCTCGAGAATAGAAGAAGACATAAAACTGTGATAAAATTACCCGTTTTTTTTTTTCACAGTGTTTTAGTAAAAGTGAAATCCAAAAATAAAACGAACGAGTGATCGAGTCTTCTTTGGTAATAATAAACGATCGATAAATTAACACTAATTGGATCAAATTTGACGATACTTGTGAACATTGTAGTCTGAAAATTTCGTTCGTTGACTGCGAAACGATATTAGCTGAAGTATAAAGAATGGGAATCTCATCAGCGTAATTCAACGGAGTTGCTCAGTTTCGTTTGGATATAAATTAAATTCAACGATAGACCATTTCGGCCCAAAGCCGATGATATTACTTCTACCTTATACCATGGAGTTTCTTGCGCAGACAAATGCGTCCATTATTCGACCGATTTGCATAGAATACTCGCTCCGAAATGTACATACTACAGATTCATACTCCACGATTACAGGCATCCACGAGAAGCCTCGGTCGTTTTTTTCAAGTTTCGAAAAAGTTCAGAGAATCGGTGGAGCAAAGAATCAAAAAAGTGTTACACCTCGAACGCCATTCAAAGTTGATTAATCTCACCAAAGGTTGGATTATCCGAACGCCTTCATGGGTTATCCCTAGTCCTCGATCGCTCACCATCAATAATTTATGTCCTAGTTTTATTCGTCGGCATAGAAATTGGTATATCGCTGATGATTCATCTGGTAAATACCACTTTTGACTAGTCGACTCGTGCCGTTACATAGAAAAAAGAACGAGAGATAAATCCGAGTCTGAAGAATGTAAAAATAGCTCCGGATTGGTACGTCTCGAAAAATAAATCGAAGCGTGCTCGCGAATTTGGGAAGGTCGAAGGATAGATTCTTTCCTAACACGAAACATTCGCATTTGGAAAATGTATATTTTCCAAATCCAAGACTTTATTTCCGCCACAGAACCAGAGCTGCTCGATATTCCCGTCATTCAATAATTCCATATTGCAGCAACAGCCGGGATGTTCTGAATTGTGACTTCCGTGTGTCTATAATATCAACTCTCGGTATACTAAAACCAGTTCTGTTAATATCGTATATCTGTTGCGTGTAAAAATGGTAATAACGACGACGATGATAGCAGTATTAATTATGCTAATATATACGGGAAAATCAGAACATAATAACCAACGGGAATTATTATTAAACTTGATGAAGGTAAGGAGAGTCTTATAGAGGTTATTATAATGTATTAATAATCTCCATGGATTATCACCTACGGGACATAAAAGCAACGGCGTAGTTCGGGGTAGACGACCCAATAAGCTTTGGAGGAAAGCTGAATCATCGTTTCAGGAGAAAAAGAAGAAAAGAAAAACTTATCATGAAAATAAAAGAACCGAAATTTATCTGTATCGAGACTTTAGATATCGAGGCAGCACAGAAGCCTCGGAAAACTAGATTTTATCCATAAATTGATAAGCAAATCCTAACCAACACTTGAAGATGATTTTTTTTTTTCAAAATCGAACAGAGATGTCGTATTCGGATTTTCTATAAAAAAACCAAATCTCTTATTGTCGTCTACGCCGCTGCTGTGGGTGAGCTTCGGTCCTTTCTTTATTAACTTCATCTCTCGGGACAAGGGGTAGCTCTCTGAATCCCATGCGCTTTATCATGGACCACAAGAGATCCTCAAGGTAATAAAGAAATACGGATCTTCCTCGTAAAAATTACGCGACCGTCTTATACTAACGAAACATTTCACGGGCTTGGTTTTTTCGACTTTGAAAAATGCGAGAGAGATCGAAAAATTGAAAGAAAACATTCGAGCTCATGTAAGTGTAGACTAAGGTGTCCAATTAGATACTCTGGCAAAGTAAAAGACTGCCGAGGACCCGCGATTCAACAGACTTTTAACATTTGCTCGTTAAGCGAAAATGTAAGTATGTTCTTTGAGCCAGAAAAGTAGTTGGGGATCAACAGGGGGTAATAAAAATGTTGGTTAGTGCAGTTTGGCGAAACGTTGGGCAAAAGACAATTAACTTTTCGGGGGGTGATGTTCTTTCTGTAAAGCAGGCCGAGGTTGAGCAGTAATTTTTTAAACTGTATGAATAGGTATCGTCGTATAACGATGAGTTTGTCCCGAAGAAGAAGTTTTCTGATGATATGGAAATTCGATTTGTTCGAAAGTTCGGAAACGTCTTTCGGAAAAGTCGCTCGAATCTCGCCGCAAACTCAATTGCTTTAAAAAGTCCGAATGGTCCTCGTCGCAGTTTTTATTTTTCAAATCAGATTAGGTATTTCCAATTTACTATTCAAACATTGACCGAGCGATAATCCACGAGTTTGAATGTACGCGGGAGATTCCCGCGATTTTTAGAACTCTCTAAATATTGACCCAGACTTTGCGGAAGATTTTGGTACCGTGCAAAAATCCAGTAACAGTTTTATTCCGCTTCTTTATACCCCGCGAGTTTAACTTTACTCTATCTAACCCCGGAACTCCCGAATATGTCGGAGAACACGTGCCAGCTGGAAATGAGACTAGGAAGCTTTTTCACGACCGAGTTACTCTATTTGCTTCTCCGGGCTTTATTACTTTCTGAGTCACTGCAGGTTTAAATTCGCCGAGAATTCTGTAGAAGAATGAGACGATGCGGTATAGCGATGAAAAATATACCAGTCGTCTTAAAAATTGGCGAAAAAAAGGAAGAAAAAAAAGATTCAGACTTATATGGAAAGCTCTAATTCGCCAAATAATTCATTTTCACCAAAATGATCACGATCAAACGATATCAAAAAATACTCGAGTATAATACGAATATATTGGTCACGTTCCAAGACCCGAGGATTTGTTTATCCAAATTATTTTTACACACTAATGTGATAAATTTTATTCCTAATCTTCTAGGCGTGCTATTTTGGCGTCTGAACGTACCAGAAATAGTGATATTTTCATACAGTTTTCGTTTGGATGTTATTCTCAGTTCTTGGAAACGATTTTACACAGATCACTGACCGGTGCTGATAGTTTTATACGCGAATCATAAAGTGAGGCATAAAAATTTCGCAGGCCGAGATATTACATATAATTTCGCCAGAAATTTGAGTGTAATAAATTATCCGATAAAAAATCGAAGGTGCATTTCAGACGTGAGGGAAGTCTCTGTCACAGTTTCCGGTTGCGTGAAAAAAATTCTATCTAAACTAATCAAATGGCAGCGCGGCGATATCGTTTTTTTTTATTAAATGGCAAAAGGCGTTTTCCAGGGTAGCTAATACATCGGTGAAGTACTGTTATCACTATCTAGTCCATTACAAGATATTTGCTTACCACTTTGCATGGGTAACTAATTGACCCTGCAGTAAAGCTGCTTCGCGGAATTGAATTTTCAGGGAAAAACTGTGCATTTATTTCAGCAATCGTATCTACGTTTCGGGATTAGTAGTTCGGCTTAGGCCGAAAGATTCTGGAAATTTCTGGCTTTCCATGATTCGGTTGTTAGAACGATTTCGTAGAATAAAGATTCGGCAATTAATTCTATGGAAATTTCGAAGTTACTTTTCTACCGCGTTGTGATTTTCCGGAAAACAATCGAAACATCCGTTCGAAAAAAAAAAAGAAAAAAGAAACATGTATTTCTGCGTGAAAAAGACAGCTAGGCAATTTTCCTTTATTACTCCGGCAGTAAACCGTGAGAACGGAAAAGTTTTATTCGTCTATAATATTTATTTATTAGCCTAGGGCAGGGAAGTTAAGCCTATAAAAAACTATTGGCAATCTACACACAAAACATCGATACAAAAAAAAAAGAGTTACCGAAACAAGAACTAATCATTTTTTTTTTTTCCACACCTAATTTGGCGTCGAGAATTCTTCCGAACCTGTATTAAATCCAAATTCTAATTGCGAGGCTCATTTTTGTACAGTGCAAATTTTCGATATTTACTACTCGACGACGCATGTACCGCGCCGATTTATGAACCCTGGCGTATCCGCCCGGACTCCGATTTACTCATGACTTAGAATGAGTTAATTTCTGAGTAGGTGATGTTTATTTAAAAATATCGTTATTCTTGGTCAAGAAATTACCTGCAGCTGAAACAGCAATGTAGCGAACCTATTTTAGAACAGGCATATCTCATCAACCGGGTCGGACAGCCTGGGTGCGTAGGATCCAATGACCGTCGGGGGAATCTGTAACAAAATAGATTAATTAGATTGACCCAGTAATTAAACTTTCATGGTTAGAGGCAGAGAAAATATGAAATTGTGAAAAAAATCCAGGGAAACAAAATGAGAAGAATTCGGCTGGAGGGAGATAAACGGGTCATTCTTCACAGAAGAAACTTGAATCTGAGATGAAATCAAAAGATCTATATTCTCCCAGGGCTTAAGGGGCGATTCTTCGATTCTGTAACTCGAGGTCTAATCGAAATACGTTGTGATTTTCGGCCAATCATTATTCCATTCAATTCGAGACTCAGAATGAGTTACGGAGGTAAATATTCGTTCGTTATTACTTTGGTATTGAAAAAATACAACTGAACGTAAACCAGCGAAGGAACTGGGGTAACTTAGACTTCAACTGAAATAATACGCAGCAGACTTTGCTAATTCCAAACTTACGTCAGGAATTCCGAGTTCCGAGTAATTAACGAATATACTCAAGTGCGCAACGAACTGTGAACTTCTTCAATCTTTCATACCTACGTTAATTATTATATCCTACCAATTTTCAAGACCTGTTATTCCGTTTTAGCTCCTTTTCAACCAAACATAATTTTCAATCATTTTTTGACCCGCAGATTTATCGATATGTACTTGAAAAACCCCAAAAAATGGCTATTATTTCAATGGTTGTCTATCGATATCAGCATACCCTGGACTTCCGTATACCAGAGCAAGTCTAATCGAATTACAAATGAAAAACAGTGACCTACACATTTATGGATTGAATTTCTAGTTGATCTGTGATCTGGGCGTGAATCTACAGGGCCTGGCAAGTGGCATGTGTTCGTTGGTTTCGGATAGCCCGGAATTCATCTAAACACGAAGAACTAGTGCATAAGTAAATATTTATAAGAAAATGACACGTGGCTGTGAAACTTTTTTATTCACCTCTCAATTGCTCATTATTTAACATTCGTATATGTTAATTACCGCGATTAAACGCTCGACCGAAACTTGGTAAAATAAATTTCAACGGGGTGCAATAGGGTGTGCGTCGTCAACCGTGTAGTAAAAATATACACGTCGTATGTGTAAAGATAGTCAGCTCTAGAAATGTGGAGCTAAAATTCGGAAAAACGAAACTGCCTCGTGCTACAGGGAACGCGAAAATACGTGAAACTGTCGTCATGTGTTCATCGCTAACGAATCGACGGAAAAATTCTAGATCGTATACAATACATGATTTTTCTTTTATTTATAACAACCGGAAATAAACCCGAACGGGAATCGTTTATAGATAGAATAATACCTCGGATCTCAGAGGCGATAATTATTTTCGGAAATTCAGCGAAGTAGGCCGCGGTAATTACTCGGTGACATTCTCAAACCTTCGAGAAAAAAATGAATAAAAATTTGATTTTTAATGGGGAAATATGGAAAAAAAATAAAAATTGAAGGTCGGTGTTGGATAAAAATGATTGAAGACTTTATTACGAAGATCAAAGAAACTTTCGGGAGTAAATACGTCATTAGACTCTATCGAATGAGGAGTATACTGCGGGGGCGTAAAACACGAAACTTTGGCGCGAATAAGGAGAGAATCGGTGAACCGAGTACGCCGTAACTATACGGAGTTTATAGAGTATGGTGTTTGCGCGGGCGCACGGAAATCAGCCCCATCGTTCGCCCCCACCAAATCAAGATCCCCATGCTCTGAGAGCCACGCGCTTGAAGGCCGACGAAGAAGTTGGATCAAATCAAACTCAGCATCGAGATGCTTCGGTCGCGGTCGGCGAGAAATTTTTAACAAAGATCACCCGAGGTGACTAACAAGTGTGCGAAAATAGTAGATTTTGAAAAATTTCCAAATTTTTCGCCGATAAAATGCGAGCGCCGCGAATAAATAGCGAGAATAAAAAGTGACGAAGTGATACAAAAGAAAAATTCTTTTTTTTTTTGTTTCATTCCAAATTGTGCCACGAAGTAGTGAAGTTGAATTGATCGAAGTTGCATAAAAAGAAAAAAAAATTCCGGTGAAGTTCAATTTTTATTTTTTTCCCCCATTTCCTTTCTACTGACTTCGAAAATTAAACGATTTACATTATCATCGAATTCTAAAAACAGTGGAGTTTAACTTTGGCCTTGATCGACCGTTTGTCATGCTTCGTTGACAAGAAGTGATATATTTTTTTTTCCGAGGGTGATACCTCGTTGATTGTCAACCGATAGCGTAACGGAGTTTGAAGAGGAATAAAAACGTTCGAGTGGATCTGGACCTGATCCGAAATCCGATATTCGTTCATCTGAGGCAGATTTTTATCAAAATGTTCAGGTGAGGCTCGTTGTTTACGGAACTGCTAGCCTCTGACTACACACGTTATACTGACTGAACAGCGAATAATTGATGGGGACCAAACGGGGACCGGTTACATCAGAGCTGATGTTATAAGTGACCGCTAAAAAACGGGCACGTTGTTTCAATTTTGTTTATTAATTTTCACGCACTGACAAATTGTCGCTTATTAGAACAACTGGGTTATCCGTAGCTCCTTGAAGTCTCCGATCTTTGATCCTGGTTTTGATTTAACGTTAAATCAGACGTCGCTTAATCATCTTGATAATAGAGATTTTATTCGCGTTTCGATAATGAATCATCAGCCGGTAATTTATGTTCTTATTTTTGAAACAAAATTGTTCATTTATCTTCCCGGAACTGGGAAAGCCGATTTTTTTTATAACTCTGAATCATTGAGTGACCAATGACCGAGGTAATTTATTCATCCTTTGGAAATATGATTTCCTAGATACGAGAGACGATGATATAAATGACCAGCCGAATCAGACGGCTGTTACGAAATGACTCTCTGAAGACGAAAAAAAAGGAAAAAAAAAACGAAAAAAGAACGCGTTTGACATTCGATCGTAAAGAATCGAGGCAGGAAGCTGAGAATGGGGTCGTTAAATAAAACACGTTATTCTTATGGAAAGAAGAACGAAAAAGCACATCTCATCCGTATTGTTTGTCGCTGTAGGAATCGATTCGTCGTCATGTCGTTAGAGACATTTGTTAGCACAAAAAACAAACGGGCGTTTCCAGAGAGACATATATCCCCCAACGATGACAATTTGGACGAAGTTATATTCCCTCGAATCCAAAAATATATTCTAATCATAAATAAGAGTGAATCCACGGCTCATTAGCTGACGACTTCCTTATATATACTCGCAGTGATTTTTTCTCAGCCAACTAATTTCCGTAAATTTATTTAATTTTCAGATACCCAGCTTACGAGTTCTTCCAAATTTAAATGGCAGCTGTCACCCGATGAGAAAACTCCGAGAAGAAGAACCTAGCTGCCAAAATTTCAGCTAGAAGATCTCTGATCACGTTACGTTTTAAATAAATCCAAACAATGTACTTTGGAAAGAGCCAAAGCTTTATTAACGACTGAATAACAGACACGCACACACACGGTGAAAAAATCAGTCAATTGAGTCACCATGAGTCTCGATTGGTTACACCGTAAATTAACGATCAATAAACAAATAATAACAAAACTATTAAGTAAACGCGCTACCGCGGTCGCTCTGAGTCGTTGAAATTGAACTCGGAAGTATATCGAATCGAGTAACGAAGTACAAACCTTTATACGAGATGTTGGAAAACGGCACAAATTTTATACAATCATTTCCCAGAGAAATGATCGGTAATATTATTCTAGCGAATAACGAATCGCTGAGAGGAGCCTACTACAACTATTCGAGAACAGTCGCTGAGCATATCACATCCGAAGATACTTCACGAAGAGATCCACTCTACGTCGTAATACCCATAACGATAGTTTACGTAGCGATATTTCTGACCGGTGTAGTCGGGAATATTTCCACCTGCGTTGTTATCGCGCGGAACAAAACGATGCACACAGCTACTAATTACTATCTGTTCAGTTTGGCGATATCCGACTTACTGCTATTGGTGTCTGGCCTGCCACCAGAAATGTATTACATCTGGTCTCAGTTCCCTTACGTTTTTGGTGAAGTTTTTTGCGCGATACAAAGCTTCGCTGCTGAGACATCGGCCAATGCAACAGTATTGACTATCACAGCTTTTACGGTCGAACGTTACGTGGCAATTTGTCACCCCTTCATATCTCACACCATGTCGAAATTGTCGCGAGCCGTAAAGTTCGTCGTAGCGATCTGGCTCCTAGCTCTCGGCTTGGCGATACCACAGGCCATACAATTCGGCGTAGTTTACAACGTCCACGATAATGGGACGATCATTGAAGACACTGCCTTGTGTACTGTTAAATGGAATCTCCTCGAACATGCCTTCGAAATATCTACTATGCTATTCTTCGTCGTACCAATGACGATCATCACTGTTCTTTACGTACTGATTGGAGTTAAACTGAGGAGATCAAGACTTCTGACAGCTGTCAAGAGGACTTCAATATCCAGTAGCATTAACCACGGGGATAGTGCCAGAGGAAAAACGGCAGCTCAACGCAACGTCATACGAATGTTGGGTGAGAAGTTTATTCGAAATTTTTCCAAATTTGACAAGATTTTTTTTTTGTTTTTCACAATCTTTGTAAAAGCCAAGTGTTTACTTTGAGGGCGAACGAGGCTCAAATGCTATTAGGTATACGGAAAATGAAATTTCGCAAGAACAGTTACTCGCTTAGAAATACATGAATACCTTGTCAAGCTTGGATTAGTCCTTGTGAATTGAAAATTAGATTCTTGAACGTGAGCTGGTGGAATCACGAGTGAACTTGAATAAACAATATTATACGAGAAAATTTAAGTCACCTTATCAGCCGAGCTATAATAATCAGACAAAGTGATTCGCTCCTGCAGGTTATATTTTAGGGTAGAAATAACCTTTGCTAATTATCGGGCTAGCCTTCCTTGAATAAATAGTCATTATTCAATTTTTTGCACCCCTTGACTAACTAGTATAATTATTCAAGTGTCCCAGCCTTCTTGAAGCGAGATTAGCCAGTCGGGAGAAATCTACTTGATTTAGCGTATCGATATCAATTATTATCTAAACTGATGGAAATGACGAGAATAAATCAGGCTAGAGTAGAAGTGATTAGTCTTATTAGTCCTGATACAAATTTCCAGAGATATCGTTACCGTATCAATGAAATTTCTCATCGGTATCGGGCGATCCATTGACCCAAAAACTGAAACCAAAGACAATGAAAGAAAAAAGGCTACAATCTGAGCGATAGGAATCGCCTGAGAAATCCGGTCAGTTCTAGTTTGAGTTAAGAGAATGAAAAAAAAAAGTCCCGAGAGAATACAGAAAGCATTTTTATTCGTATCAATGAATGGTCAGTTATAGTTGATTGACCCGAACACGAGTCGACGTAGCTTCTTTCGTAATATTTGACCGAGAAAATAACGACTCGTAATCGATTAAGTAACGGAAGAAAAACTTCCGACGAAATGAAACTCGTTACTATAGCACCAATCTAAGCGATACGATGTATCGAGGTCGAGGATATGATTATTTCCAGATTGTATACAAATACCGGAAGATAGTTTCACTGCAGGTTTATCTACGCAACTGGGAAGGGCAGCCACAGATAGTGCTGATATATATATATTCTTTCGCTCTATTTTTATACCGATAAAAAATAATCTAAGATTTCCAATTACCGCAAGAAAAGAATGTCCGCGTACTTATTCAAATCTGACTGGTCCTTGTATAAGTGGAATCTGATGGACAGGGTTACGAATTTTATTGAACGAAATTTGATTAAAAAGAGTAGCGAGCTAGAACGCGCGGAGGGTTACGATATCATAGAAGTTGAAAGCGATGGGGAATATGATATCGGCTTACACCGGTACAGAGGAAGAAAAAATATAGCATGTTTTCATAAAATGGTTCGAATATATTTAGAAAAAAATTTGATTGTCACGAGAGCGCAGGTCTCCTCCTCCTCCCAGGCATATGATATCACATCGTGCATCCTTGTTGTTTGCTAGAACCTTAAACGAAGGCAATAAATCTTCTGTTATTAAATATTTTCATGACGTTTTCTAGCCCCTGATCGGTGTGTGTATGTGTTATGGAAAGTGGATGTCAAACCAACGCTACCAGAGTTCAGTTTGGACCTTAATCAGTATTAGTATCATCCGTAATCCGACCAGAACAAACAGATAACAACTAATACTGATCTATTGAGCATCAGGCAGTAGATACGAATTAGACCTGAACGTTTTTATTGCTTTATCAACGAACCACGAAATTCGGTACGGTTCAGTTCGGTTCCGTTCAATTCGATAAAATTTCATTTGACGGCAAATCAGCCGAATAGAATCCAGACCTAATCGTGTATAAGAATTCTTGAAAAGTGTTTAATGTCGAACGAATTAACCCCTTTTAAATAAAGGTCAAAGTTTCACTTAAAAAAGTCTGCCTTTGAGCTAAATTATTGTATTTGTCTTCACCTTTTTTCGACTTAACAATAATTTGTACAGATATCGATTAATCCCGCGGAATCAAAAGACAGGGAAAAGGCTTTGTGGTCTGTACGACCTGCCGGGAGCACGAGAGAAAAAGAAATGTACGTCTAGAAAAGATGAGTCTAACGATACAGAAAAGTAATTTGGGAAGCCTGTGCGGCAGAACGAGAAATCAATTGTCTTCGAAATGTCTTGTGTCAGGTGAGCTCTAAGGCTGGTCTCGGGAAAGTGAGGAAATAAAAGCTACAGATTTAATTTATAGTCAGAGATAATGGCTTTCGCGGAAAGTCAGGCACGTAAATCAAAACGTCGAGCAACAAGTACTGTGCAATCTGACGTTAAGTCTTCTTTAAAATTGTGACAATAAATCGTTCGCGGATACGGTGATAAATAAAAACTAGAGGCGAAATAAAAGCGATATCGTGCACATTTATGCCCCATTAACTCGGCGAGGGAACACGCGTTTCATATCAGAACAGATTTTGGGTAGAAGTGAGAAATAATTGAATTAAAAAACGTCTAACTACTGAAACGATTAATATTTCGAATGACTGATTCATCATTTATTTTTGACTTTTTTTAGTACATATTTAATACTTCACGTGCGGTTCTGATTCACGTAAGCTTTCTTTCTCGACGTGTCGGTAAGATCGAGCCTCGTTTCGCGTCTATTTTTATAAATTGAGACTAAAATACCGGAATACGAAACTGTATAGGTATAGGATAACGTGTAGTACGAATATATATGGGGTAGCGTGTCTTTATGAAGTATGTGTGTACACGCGGACGTTTAGAGACCATCAAAGTTCTGTCCACCGAGTTATTAGTGTGATGAAGATGACAGGATGTCGCGATTTAAAAGTTACTGCCCGGCGCTAACAAGTTTTCTAGCTCGGTTTTTATACATTTAAGAAATGATGGAAGTGTTCGAATTATTCACGGCTCCACTGTCCAGAATTACGATTGACTATAACCCCGTCCTTGAGGAATATAAATTTATATTTACCAGGGAGAGAAGTTCTTGTTTTATTCCGATGTTTTCCTCCACTTCGTTATTTCTCTGTTGCTTTTAATAAATATAGTTGAGAAAGGGGTTCGGAATCTGTGAAAAATTTATTCCAGTTTTCTCACCGGTTTACACCCACGTAAATATATGTATTATATGCGGTAGTAACTTGTACGAACACTGGTTCTTCCTTGGGTTAAAGAAAAACGTAAAAAGAAGCACTTTATCGGTGCAGACAAGGGGATACAAGGAAAAAACTTGTTGAAAAACACATTCTCCTCCATTACTCTCAACCCTTGTGCAAAGTTCTACCACCGAAGAATAAAAAATTGGTTAGTAGAGACTGTATATCAGCTGGCACCGGCGTTCGAGCGATCAGTTAGCCAAAAATCGATTCCTTTTAATGGCACTGAGTTTGAATTTGTACGAAAGGTGATTAAATATTATAGGCCATTCAATTTCTCGATCGCAAGTTCGTGGAACGAATTAGAAAATTTGGGGTCCCTCGGTTGCGAATGGTGGATTAATGGGGATAAATTTAAATAACAGAATTGAAACAGTACGGGTCAGAATTATCGAAGTACATAATTTATGGCCTTCGTATAGAGGCTATTTTCGCAATCGAATTGCGGTAGTAAAATAAAGGGAAGATACATCGAAAATTATGGCCATAAAAAGGGGAAAAACGAAGAATATAATTGGAAAAACGTATAGAGAGACAGATTTGCCGATCATAACCCAGAAGCTCGCGGTCTATTGCTGAAAAAGAAACTTCGGAGTAGTTTTTCGGGATATCGAAACGCCGGAAATTCGTAAATAAAAAAAGTATACATTCTATCTATATAATAACACGAAACACGAAAAAATTCAATTCATTTAAATGTCACCTAAAACATGGCGCCGTTTCGGAGCAGCTAACCTTGTCATATCAAAGAGCATTATATACAGCAATAAAATCGCCCCCGTTGGTATTTCGCCAGATTCACCTCTCTGCCATTTATCCCACGCCCAAGTGAATTGCTGGGAAAGATACGCCGATTCGATATTGTGTCAAGCTCATTTGATTTTGGTAATTAATTTTGCACCAATTTACTTGTATTCAAAATCTTAACAGCATCTCCAAGATCGTCTCCCTCGCCCTGAATTCTCACCGTGACTTTGGTTCGTTCGTGCGGAACACTGATTCCGCTTTTCACCTGACCTCGATATCATAGCGAATTCGGCATCGGGCGTAAGTCAGTGAAATCGTAACTTGGGTTGACAACAAAATACGTTGAGATTTAGACCGGCGTGTACCGCGTCGGTGACAACGGATTCATGGATCCAGTGGGTCACGAAATTCAACCGAGCCAGAGGAGAAAAATCTTTTCTGAGTCGAGGATACACTTATAAATCCGTTGCATAGAAATTGAACTGATCACCTCGGTGTTTACTACTTCGGGAAAACCTCCCACGCGATGTTTACGCGATTATTACGCGCCAGAATTTTTCACACCATTTTTTCACCGACCTCTAGTCTCTCTCTATCGTTTTCTTGCGTTTTTATAATCGATAGCAAAGGCTAATTAATACATATTTAATGACAATCGATTCGTTCCTCATATTCTCTGACTCTTAGTCACAACGTGGGACCAACTTTATCGTCAAAGTCTATATGGCGTTGGTTGTAAAAGAAAATTTATTTCGTTGCCTGGGATACAGGGCTGATTATAAGCCCTATAAAAAACGAGATACCGCAAGATTAAAACGTTAATAAAATTAAACAACTGTGGCCTAATTCACCAGACGAACACCGCTTCGTTTAGCCCAAAGTATAACACCGAACATTTTTTACCAACCAAAAATTTATTTCCAATACTTTCCAGCCTCCTTCGTAATTCTGGGTCACTTTAGATTCGTTTAAGATCACCCCGGCACGTGCGGAGACGGTGTAGGCACAGCGGTCTCTCGATTTTGCGTATTTCACGGTTTTTCGAGACCCTGAAACGCCGCGGGCTATAGACAAGCTACTGATACGAAAAACGTGAGGGACATGTTATAGCGCGACGTTCCGCCTTTAATTATTTTACGACCGACTATTGGAACCGAGTGAGAATTTTCGCCTATTTGTTTCTTAATAATAAAGAAAATACGAAACGGTTGATTATTATTAAAGTTCAATTCCATCGTATCTCATGACGTAAGCCGCGTATATAAGACGCTTTCTTTCCTCGCTGTCAACTATCTGCGGGCTGCATTAACATACGAATACTCTTTCTGTTTGGGGAAACAATCGGCTTGGGAAAGATAAATTCACGATTACGCGAGTCATTGTTTTTTATACGCGAATCCCTTCGGATAAATCACAGTAAAATAATGAAAAAAAAGTATGTATGTCTACCTCTATTCGTGACCCAGTCGTAGGTATGGCTTAGCGTCGCGTCGTGGTTCCTCTTTGGTCCTTTCCTATACAATAAACCAGATCAACCGACGAAAACGTGTTTCCGCACTAATACGTGCCGCGTAAAAAAATATCCAGTCTTCTCACGAGCCGCACCTACCGATCGACGCATCGAAGGTTACAGCTCACCCACTATCTCCCTCCCAAAACAGTTTTGAGAAAAAAAAAAATTAAAAATTATTACCCGAACGAAAGTGAAATATTCTCCGCATTTTATACTCCGCTTGAATCACAATGAATAGAATTTCTAAACGAAAGCATCGTGTTTATCGAAATCTCCATTACAGACACATTCGCGAAGACTTTCAGTTTTTATTGACGGAGACTTTTAGGAGAGGCTCAGATTTTTAGAGTAATAATTACGATCCCTAATTCACATTCTTTCAATTTTTCAGTGGCAGTTGTAGTGGCGTTCTTCATCTGCTGGGCACCTTTCCACGCGCAGAGATTACTGGCCGTCTATGCGCAGGGTGCAAATACAGAAGATCCTCATCCGGCTCTAGTGATGGTCTACACGACTCTGACTTACGTTTCTGGTATATTCTACTACCTTTCGACGACCATCAACCCGCTGCTCTACAACATCATGTCAAACAAATTCCGGGAAGCTTTCAAGGTAATTATGTCACCGATGCAAGGTGATCAGCCGTGAGATTCCCGAATTTAAATCGCTTTGATAACTCCCAAATTCCCGATTCCCGATCCCCGATGCCATCGAACCTTCAAAGACATTGGCGATGTATTATGACAGAATTTTCTCTCCGGTTTAATCGCAGGAAAAGCTTTGCGCTGTGTTACATCGAACAGTAATAATCGAATGAAATTCTCTGTTTTACACGTTCCACTTGTCTATTTGGTTTTTTTTATCGTACTCGAAAGATTGAACGATGATTCTCGTACCTCCGGTGTTTATCGGTGCCTATTTTTGGCAGGCAAAGATTTTTTTGTTAGAAGCCTCACAATCTTTAAAAATCTTCAAAATATTTATAGAAAAGTAATAATCATTTTACAAGCTTGTAGTTATCGTCGATTTTTTCTTTCTTTTTTTTTCCCCCATTTTTATTGAATAATAATTCGCCGTTCTTATGAGATTTATAAAAATAGAAGCAGAGCTGTACCATTAATCCCAATTTTTATTTCAACATTATTTACCCAATGGAAGCCGAAAAACGATCCAGCACATATGTTCATCTCCCGAATCTAGTTTCCTGAACTAGAGAGAAAAATGAAAAAAATATCTCCTGATCCAACAATCATTATTTTCAGACTATGCTGTCTCAGCACTGTGGCCGGAGAAAATCTCAGTGGCAAAACAGTCCCAGAAGACCAACTTACAGCGCTTTAGCCCACCGGCCAAAAAACGGAGGAGGCCATCCGCGACAGCGCGAAACTAATCACCAATCCGCGTCGGTTTCTATAAGCGAAGAGGTGCAGCGACCGGTGTTAAAAAATCGCCCTGTTTTGGAAGAATTTGACGGCGGGGTCGAGAGCGGTTTCGATAAGGAATACGTCGAACTAGGGATGGAAGGATTGCAGGGAAAGGAAAGCAAGACGTTAAATACTCCGAAAGGTGGACTCTGCCGCGAAATTAAAAGAAGCATATCCAGAGGGTCTTCGGTTTCTAGTCAAGTAACGGTCATGACTTCGGTGAGCAAGAAATTAAACGAGGGAAACAATAATTCGGCCTTCAATACCGATGATAATTTCGTTGGTGATCGAAATCCGAAAAAGTCATCATCGGCGAATAATCCTGCACGATCACAAAAGACCGTCGTACTTGGTGAGTGGCTTCGCTTTTGATCCTTTCATATTTTAATCCAATGTAATCGGATTAATTTGCGGCAGATCAAATGTTCGAATTCGTTTGATGACGGTATACGATATGTTGAATAAAAGGTCGATTGAAGTTATTTTCAAATTCGCTTTTCTACGAAATTTTTTTTATTTTACTTGCAGGTATTTTGGCAGACAGACTCCGGTTCGGCACAAAAGCACTTTTCACATCAGAGATGAAAAATTCGCGACCAAAAGTAAGGCCGGAAGTAGCCAGTGCACCGCCGAGACTGAGGAGTGAGGCTAGCATAGAAAGTGCGAATACCATAAGCAATTCGAGTCTGCAAGATCTGGACGAAACGGAATTCACCGGTTCGGAATTGGCGCGATATATGGGGGAGGTCAACTTCGATCTGATTACCTGACGATCGGCTAAAAATTCTAAACTCACTACCCCGTCTCTGAGGAAATTTTCTCTGAGAGATTAAAACGTGAACTTATATTCCCGGATTAATTGTATTTTCTAGCTCTCAATCCTACGGACTGAAATACGATTTTTTTTTTTTTTTTAATAATTATTCGGGTGTTTGAGGCTTTTTCAAAGACTCTTTCACAACGGCTCTATCGTTGAAAAATCGTAGCGTCGAGCGTTTGCCATATTCCGAGATATATTTCAAGTTCAATGAATTATCGCGCGTGCTAATTGCTGCGTTTATGTGAATCAACGAAAATCAAAAAAATATTAATCGGAAATATTTTACGGAGTTAAACGACGAAGGAGAAGAAAAATGAAAAACCTAAACGGCCGTGACGCTAATTTGAGACGAGCTTAACTATACACCTTCTTTCAACCGCGTTGAGCCATGAAACTATATTAGGTCGTAAATTTTTCTAAGAATTTGAAATTCATTCAAGAATTTTAGTCATAAGATTTCGGTAGGCTTTTTTTTTATGTTTGTTCGTCGAAAGTTTTACCGAATCAAAGATTAGCCTATCTAAAACGATAGAAATCCACAGCCTGATCTCTGGGAATTTTTCTACGCAAGTATCCGCTACGGTGGCGAGGCAATTCAGAGACTTTCCGAAAGCCAGTAAAAGGGCGTATAAATATACGTATAAATTTATAATACGATTCGATTAATACTGTGAGACTCGTTTGATTGAATGTCGTTTCTAAATGTATTTTTATATATTAATATAGTATCCTATATAGTATCCGACAGTTCCTGAGGTGGCAAGTAAGACAAAGTCAATTTAATTAACTAGAAGAAAACTAATCTGTAAAAACTTCTGTCCGTCTACTCGACTAAATCAGATTGTAAATATTTTATTTATTTTTATATATTGAAACAAATTAAGTATAAAATATGAGGGAGTCAAATTGACCGTTAAAATAGCAAATGAATCAAAAAATAAAAAATGCTGTATACTTAATCGAGTTCCCTCTCTCTTTCTCTATCTCTCTTTGCTAGTTACCGGTCTGTATTAAACGTACAAATATTATCTATACACGTAGGACTATTATATCTATGAATGTGTATCTGTGAATTAGTTAATTATTGTTGAATAAATGTAATCGATGAACGATTTTCCGTTGAGTATCGATCGATCATGTTTCATCGTTCATATGTGTAAGACGCTTTTTAATTTTGTATCTCACCTATCCCATATACGTACGTCCACAGAATTCCTGTATGTCAATAAATTACGATTTACAAGTTCGAAGAATGTTTAATGACGAAATCCCATGTGAGAAAACAGAAATTCATACAAATCTCATTCAATTGAATGATCGTCGAAATATTTTATCAACAATTTCGAAATTCGTCGTCTGCTCTAGCCCCTGCAGGGATCATTTATCGATACCAACGTTTACAGGGTCAAGAGATCGACTTGCAAATCATCTGCGAAAAGGGTGCTATACGCTATTCGTTAAATGTGTAACCTTCCACGTACGTCAGGTACTTATAATGTTAATAATAGATGCATAACGTCATAAATATCGTTAATAAAATGGGTAAAAATTTTATACTAATTTTAAGAATATAGGCTTCACATTAGATGAATTTTCATCGCCTGACTCGCTCGCCTATTCGATTTATGACTACTATCATTTTAACCATCGTAAAATTGGGTTGAATGGTTTTTAAATAAAGGGAGCTCTGTGTTTCTTTATTTAGTTACGAGGAATATAGGTGCAGCAGGAAATTATACATGGTATAAAAATGCTCAACAGTTGTGCAAATAGTTATTATACTTGGTCAATTTACTCGAGTGTACAAAAGTCGTAAAACAGGAAGAAGAATGAAGAACTCATACCTTTATTTCTTTTATTGCATAACGATTGGACACTTAGAAAATTCACGATGGAAAAATTTAAACACAAATATACGTATGGATATAAGAATACAAAATCAAAACGTGTTTAAATTTTATTCCACTCAAGTTGAGAGCAAATGTCGATTTTTTACCACGCTCTGTCCAACAGCTCGTCTATGCTCTTTGGTTCCTCCAACGATATATAGATTATTAGATCGTTTTCAAAATGCAATTTAGAAATCTGTCTTCGGACGCTTTGCAATGTAAGATTTAATGTTGGGTATAGCACGAACCTTTTCGATCAGACCGTGCACTTTTGGGTAATCTGCGAAAAGGTTTTTGCCCAGAGTGTGCGAGAGCATTTCGCTTGACGCGGACAAAACAATGTCCGCTGCAGTCAACTGGAATGAAAAATATAAAATATTTACGAAATATTTAAAGAGTGATAATTATAAAGGGGAGAATTATGAGTGAAGAATCAATCCATCTTTATAGGTAATTACTTAGATCGCGACATTCGCGAGTTGAAGAACAGCTTTTCAATTGTAGTATAAAAATAAATTGAAAACCACTGGGTTACGTTATGTAATGGTTAATCCGCGCAGGTTTCGGTTTGACCACTGGTTATTTTTAGCCTTGAACTCACCTTCCCAGCAACGATATGTCCGTTGTTCTCCGCAATCGCACTTTCAAACTTGCCCAAATAAAAAGCGGCCTTCTTGCGAGTTTCTTCCTCAGCGGCAGCCTTTTCTGTCGCGTTAGGATTGAAGAACCATTTGGTGGCCACTGAAGTGAAATAAGGAAATTTGAAAAATGAAGAACCGAAGTAATTCGAAAAGTATTTCGATTTGTTAGATGTAAAATAAGGGACGATAAAACTCATGCAAATTATTCAATTTTACTTACGTTGTCTCAAGTCGACGATCGTTTCGAGAGCAACGTCGACTTTGAAAGCTTCGAGATCATCGCTTCCATTTACGTCAAATTTTTTGGCAAGGTAACGAATGATCGCATTAGATTGAAACAAAGTCTTTCCGTCAATTTCGAGTATCGGTAGTTGTCCGAGGGGCGTTTCTGCCAGAAAATATCATTTCATAGATTGAAAATAATGCCACCTTTCAAAATCAGTATAGAAATATCCTGATGAGAGAGAATACGAAGTTTTTACTTACTCGGTTTCAATTCAGGCCAATCTGCATGGGCTATACGATTATCCTCAAAAGCAACGCCTGCGCAGCTTAGGAGGAATCTGATCGGTTCCCCGAGTCCGGTAAGGTTGAAATAAGTCAGCTTATAAGTCGACATGATTGCCTATTTTCTTTACCTGGATTGTTAACGGAGTTAATTTCGGATCTTCAGTAATTCCTGCGATTAGAACACGTTCGTTTCACTTGTTCCAATGTAATGCGATGCCCGGCGAACGAGACCTTGCTTATAAACTCTAAAAGGCTGAACGCTTCACACACACGTCGTATATTTTCCGTTCTTATCGCACTTCCATAACGACCCATATGCTCGAGCCTCGTCTCTATTATCCCCACCGAAACAGCACTTCATAGACGCAAACTATGTCCATACCAATACGAATCTTTCTAATGTATAGATCGATATACATACACGTGAACAATTACACACATAGATGTGACTGCTGTCAGTTATCGTTGAAATTGTGTAACTGTAGTGCCTACGAACACTTGCATCCCGTTTGATGTGTTTGATGATAAAAACATGCCAGTTACGATGAGGCGGCAGGAAATCTGTAAACGATTTGTCATCCAGATGCGTGGTGTATTAGGATTCGTTGCTCATCGTGTCTTGCACGAATATCAGTGAAATATGACGAGACATGGAATTCGCGAATCTAGGTAATACCAAAATGGATTCCTCGCTATATCAATACGGTAAAGTTGTTGTCGGATAAAAATAGCGACAAGAGAACCTTATCAATGTTTTATCTGTCCCCATAAGCAAACTAGAATTTTTAAGCTCGGATTTATACCGAGGACATTCGTGTGGCACACGGTATTAAATCCTTGCTTTATTTTCCTAGATGAAATTTGTCCAAAATTAGATTCTGGCTTTTATATTTTAAGTTGAGAAAGTTTTTACAACGAGTGAAGAAACGAGAGCGTATCTGTTTGTCACGTAGATTTTGTCAGGCGATGATAACCAAGTATTTTCTGTCGTTTCAGTTGATACGGATCTTAGAGATCTTATCGAAACCAAAGGCGCAGGTTTCGTGTAATTGAGCATCAATCTTAAAATAGTGCATTTCTTGCTCTATGTATCGTTATTTTACACGAAATAAACGTACCAGGACCTACGTGCTTCGATCGAGATGTGTTTATTCAGCTTATGCTCGGTGCTTTGACGTCTAAATGACTCAAGGTTTCCGTCAAAGACTCCTTATTTTGGAATAGTATCGACCGACTCGAAGACAGCCAAAAGGCGTGCGTACGAGTGAAAGTACTGTCATTGTATGAAATGGGCTTAACGAATCAACCATATATACACAAAGCGAAATTTTGGTTAAGGATCAAAGGATTTATAACGATTAGAAGTATACGGCGAAGTCTTAGCGAGGAAACAATACCTGAGTTACGTAGGAAGTTCGATTGAACTACAATTTACTACAAATACGAACAATAAATCGTTCATAAAAAATTAAAACGGTAATCAAAGAAGTTTATCGACGTATGAAGGTGGAAGTAGATATATCAGAAAAATATTCCACGGATACATACAGATAGGGGACAAAAATGATCAGGAAATATCGTATCATATAAAATCGATGAGGGTTATCATAAGTTATACTTTACACAGGTATAAAAAAAAACGTTCTAGAATCTTCCGAGCAGTGCGATTACAAAATGAATCGTATCTAGACGGATGATATAATAGCAATGAACTCGCTCGGCTATATATAGTATGAATTTTTCCAGTGGCATAAGCAAAGAGATAAAACCGATTTGGCTCGTACGAGGATATGCAATGAGCAATTATATTCAACTCATATATTTTTTCTCATATTAACGAATGGCAAGAATTTTTTCAAATTCCTTGCAGCTGCTACAGTAAAGTTCAATTGTAAAGCTATATGAAGATTAATTTCACTTACACTTTAAGCCATGAAAAATAATAAAGTGTCTCGTTGATTCGCCATGAACAATTAAATTTTAAGTATAAATTAGAATTTTGTTTCGGGACGTTTCTCCAAGTAAGACTTGATGTTTGGTAGATTGTAGATTTCGTTAATTAGATGTTTCAAGTTCGGGTGATCCGCTGTGATATCCCTTTCCGCCATCGCAGAAATATAATCGCTCAAAGAAGCGAAGAACATATCTGCCCAGGTCAACTGCAGCGCAAAATGACGAAAAAAAATAAATAATAAGACGTGGAATTAAACGATATTGAATTGATTTCATCCTCGAACTAACCTTTTTACCAACGAAATACCCGCCGTTAGCTTGCAAAATCGATTCAAACTTTTCAAGGTAGAAGGACAACTGTTTCAATGAGATTGGCTTCAGCTTTGCCGCCTGTTCAGGTTCTTTATTCCAGAAAAACTTGACCAGTTCTAAACAAGTTTAAATAGCGAGGGAAATAATTACTCCGATGAATTCATTTTCGACGATAATTTTCCCAAAAATTATTCATTTATATTCACCTTGCCGTAGATCATCGATGCTATCGACAGCGGCATCGATTTCTAGAGCTTCTATATCGTCGCTACTGTAGAGATCGAACTGCTTAGCAAGGTATCTACAGATCGCTAAAGACTGATGATATTTTTTCCCATCGATTTCTAAAACCGGAACTTTTTCCATAGGCATCTCTGAAGAGGGAACGAATAAAATGATCAAGACATCGACAGAATGGTAAATTTTTAGATCAGTCTTTAGACTCGGACTCTCTCATGCTTACGTGGTTTGTATAGCGGCCAGTCTTCCTCACTGATCCGATTATCTTCAAAGTTAACGCCACCGTAGCTCAGCATGAATCTCACGGGTTCCCCGAGACCCGTAAAATTGAAATATGTAAGCTTGTAAGACGGCATAATTTGACGTTTTATTTATGAACTCACTGGCTTCAAAACCTTCACGATTTATAATGGTTCTTCAAGATCTCTGGGAGGCTAAGCTACGCACTTTGCGAGACACTCGTAGAATCTAACGGGCAGCGATAGATGCGGTTAGCTCCAATTCATACGAGCTCCCTCCACTCAATTGCGACATAAATGGTGGGACAAGTCGAACCAGGAAAGAAAGAAGCGGCATATGAAAGGCATCGTGGCCTGAGACAGGATGTACATAATCAACCTGTAATCAAGACCTCGAATGCGGCGGAGTGAAATTCATATACATCGGGCACTCGTTACCAGATAAGATAACACGGTGTCTTCCTCTCATTTCCGATCTTATAATTACTGATTAATAATCATTCATAATTATTGACAAAGCGAAATTCTACTTAGGCTTTGGGATAGATTTTTTGTAGCTGCAATCTTTCGAGAAACACCCTTGAACTCTGAGTCACTTTTGGTTAGAAGGGTTTTTGCCAAAAACTGAGAAACTGAAAAACGCTCAATTTATTATTTCAAGGCATGAAACAAGGTCGAAGATTTTTACAGTAAAACTACAAAGTGAACTGACCCGGGTTGACATTTAGTACCACATCGTATATCGGCGTATCTTAAGATTCCAGTCTCAGCCTATAGTCTTGGAATTTGACTATAGGCTGTCTTACTTCGTGATAGATGCGGGATATTGTCTTGTTGTGGAAACAATATAAGATAAAATAAGAATTTGACAAAGTCTTTTGACTCGGAGTGTCCAATATCATCACATTCCGATATTATCGGACTTCGTTTTTTCAAAGTACTTATTTCGTAGCTTCACCTGAAAATACGATAGTTAAGACCTATTGAGCCCAGAGTGGCTCCATGAAGTACAACCTATTACCATTCGAAGTCGCCACTCTACGGCCAGTAGATTTCGGCATAGTCTATACCAAACAGCTCGAATGCGATAATTTCGAAAAGATAAAATCAACTGAAAAATTTTAAGCAGAAGAGGGGAGAATCCCAAGACTAAAAAAAGTATGTATTTCTAAATGATCGAAATGAACTCGATATTTTGGAAACGTTATATCGCAGATTCACCCGAATACAAAAATCTACCCATAAATATTAGCATCGAATATTTATTACTAAACTGTTATCATTTTGATAAAGTCGATCTACCTGAATCATAGGATTGATTTCGGTGAATTAATACGTGCTGTTTGTCAAATCATCGATCAACGCTTCGCTTGTACACGTACGATTAGGTCATAATACGAAACGTCGAAGTATTACACAATTTCTATGATCCGTATCGTTATCAATGATTGTTTTTTTTTTTCTTTTGGCTTACATATATGTTTTCGACCAGATTAATCCGTCTCCATACACACGTCCACGTGGTATGTTACGTGATCAAAGCATTCAGCATACTGATCTCATTCTTCGGCGCGAAAAGCGCGCTATCACTGGTACAACGGACATTTGTAGTCTTCGCACGAAATATTGTGACAGTGCAACGTTATTTTGACAATTCCATACCACTTATTTCTATCCCGAATTTTGTGCAAGTGAGAGAATTACCTTAATCGTAGGTACTGAAACACGGTAAGGGTCCGAAGATTTCGGATCACTTGATCGAGATTGATCGCTGAGTTGCGACTATGATATAATTTCTGGAATCGTTTCCTAAAAAATTATTCACAATCGTGATAGCGAAGTGTTTCAAGTGCCTGTTACAGCGGCTCTATTAACTTAGATATCTGTAACTGTATTCCAGATGCATCGTAATCAGCTGTTTTAAATGCACATGCTAATTTCTTTGCAAATGTCATTGACTGAATCAGAGAGTCCACGGAGAGGGAGGAGTATCCGATATTATTCTAATATTGCCAATTTTTTATGTATTATATTTTCACAGCTGAAATGCCAAGGTACAAACTGACGTATTTCAATTTCAAAGGACTAGGAGAACCTATCAGATTCATTCTACATTATGGCGGTGTGGACTTCGAAGACATTCGTATAGATAAATTGAAATCGTGGTCAGACGTCAAGCCTAGTATGCAGTTATACAATATTTTTACACGTGATTCTTTGAATTATTGGCTATTCTTGTAGCTATTGTCATATTACTGAATTCATTTTCACCAATTATGTTCAGTGTGCGACTAATTGGGCTGCTATATATTTTCCTATTCCAGCAATGCCGTATGGCCAAGTACCGATACTAGAGATAGACGGGAAGGTGTATCATCAAACTTTGCCGATATGTCGTTACCTCGCAAAGCAATTTAATATCGGTGGCAAAACCGACCTAGACGCCCTAGAAATCGACGCTATTGCAAATTCCATTCACGACTTCAGGAAATGTGAGTTTTGCCAAACCCTCGAAGTTTCCGATATCACCCAATATTCCGAATGAATGAAATGTTGATAGTTACTCATCGGTTGAGCAATAATTCATAAGGAAATTGGCACTGCTAAATCAGAAATTCATTGAAAAGACGATTGTCTGCAATGTGTGGATGTGGAATCAAGTTTCGATATTAATATTTAATAATCAGTGATGCTGGAAAGTTGAAACATCTTATGCTATTCGCACTTTTTATTGTTCCTTTGGCGTCTCTTTGTAGCTCTATCTTTATACTACTTCGAGCCAAATCCGGTCGAAAAAGAAAAAAAAAGAGGAACTATCCTGAACGAAAGTCTCCCATTCTATATGAAAAGATTTGACAATCTAGTGGAGAACAACGGTGGCTATTTTCATGGTAAAGAGGTGAGTACTAAGGTGCGAACAATCGGCCGAAACCTTTTTTCTCGTGAACAATTGAGATACCTGCATTTTCTCTCTTTTCGTTACAGTTAAGCTACGCAGATTTGTTCTTTGCCGGAGTCTACGAGCACATGAACTCTTTTCTGGCCATTGACGTGATCAAGGATTATCCCAACTTGAGAAAACTGGTCGACAAAGTCTTAGCGTTGCCTAGAATCGCTGCTTGGGTAGCTAAACGCCCAAAATCTGATCTCTAGGTGATCGATGCCTTCGAAGAAAAATCTCAATTTCTGATTTACGGCTAGCTTGGATGAATGAATATTCGAACAGGAATCAGTGACGGATTTTATTGAAATGAAGATTAATTGAAATACAGCGTTTCATCGTTGAATAAAAGCATCTACAACGATCATGCGTCTCTCGAATATTAATTTTCCTTATCTCCACGGTCCTAATCGGATAAAACGACTGGATAATTATGGTCGAATTTTCGGCATTTGAAACGAGCGAAAGTCGCTCAATGAAATGTATACGAAACTTTGAAGCACTGTGCTATATCTGCACGATTTTTACTGTTATCCGTGATTGTTGTTTCTTTAGCCGGTATATTACAGTTAAATTTCCACCTCCATATCCGGAACCACGTGGTATCTCACGTGATCAAAGCCTTGAGCCATTCATCGCCTCAATAAAACGGTATCGCAGTTCAACTATCATCCGAAGTCTTCGCTCTTACTTTAGTCTTTCATACGAAAGACTACAAACTGGGTCGGAGAGAAGGAGCGAAACTTGATTTAAAAAATCTGGGGAAACGCAGTACATCGATTAGACACCGTGAGTAAATTTCATTCTTAGCTACGTGAAAACAATAAAATTAGTGTGCCGGCAGTAAGACTCGAATGAATGATTTCGAATTATTGTGCTGGATTTTGGTGACGGTCTAAAGATTCGAAATAATTTGTCCGGGAATCAGTGCTGACAATGAGTTGTGAGAGAAGGATTTTTTGTAGTTTTTTTTTTTTGTTTGTATCCTATCGTTCCTTGAGTGTTATGAAAATTCGCCACGGAATGAGCAGGAAAGTGATTTTCATTACCGAGTTTCGCAGCTCGTCCAGGTTTTGAGAGCCTGTTGTATGTTACGTGCATCGCAAACAGCTATTGGAAAATTAAAAGATTTATCAATCCTCCGTGGAACGCCTCACGGAGTGCAATATGCTCATTTCTTCAGAAATGCCATGGACTGAATCAGAAAGTACGAGGAAGAAATCTCCAATAATTAAAAAATCGTCATTTTTCCAGATATAATCGTTTCACAGACGAAATGCCTGAATACAAATTGACGTATTTCAATTTGAAAGGTCTGGGAGAGCCTGTCAGATTTATTCTGAGTTATGGCGGTGCGGACTTCGAAGACTATCGCATAGATCGATTCAAATCGTGGCCGGACATCAAGCCTAGTATGTAATCATTCGATATTTTCACATACATTTCCATGGTTGTAAATTATAATGAAACACTGCGATTTTCATATTCCAGCAATGCCTTATGGCCAGGTCCCGATACTAGAGATAGACGGGAAGGTGTATCACCAAAGTTTACCAATCTGTCGTTACTTGGCGAAGCAATTTGATATCGGTGGTAAAACTGATCTGGATGGCTTGGAAATCGACGCTATTGTAAATTCTATTTACGATTTTAGAAAAAGTGAGTACGTACTGGATATCTTTGTATTTTCAAACGTAGTACATTTTAATGACAATATATCTCGACTTCATTTTGCAGCATTGGCTATCTACTACTGGGAAAACGATCCGGTCGAAAAAGCCAAGAAAAGAGAAGCCATCGTAAATCAAAGTCTTCCTTTCTATATGAAAAGATTTGACGATCTCGTGAAGAATAACGGTGGATATTTTCACGCCGGAGAGGTAAGGGATTGAAAAAAAATGTGTTTTAAATGACTAGGCAAGTTATTGCTATATTTTTTTGTGTAGCTGAGCTACGCGGATTTGTACTTCACTGCGGTTTACGACCATATGAACGGCTTTCTTGGATTCGATGTTACCAAGGATTACCCAAATCTGAGAAAACTGACAGACAAAGTCGTTGCTTTACCTAGAATCGCCGCCTACATAGCGAAGAGACCGAAGACTGATTTTTGATTACTAAACTCCGATGCTAAAGGCGATTGATAATCCAAAAGCTGTGAATTTAAACGAATAATTCCTACCTGAATCTTGGCTATACAATGAATTTTGGCTCTTCATAGTTAACAGCTTGAATCAATGATTATTCAAATAGATTTCATTAGAATAAAAATCAATTGAAACAAATTTCGAGCGAGTTGTATCGTATATTGGCCTGAATACAAGCATATAGAAAATCCAATTGTGTCGCAAATATTTAATTTCCTAATTCTGATCCTAATCAGATTCAGCCACTCGAATCTAGACAAATTTCAATACAGCTTTTAGAGTATTTCTATGCTTTTACCGATGTACTACTATAATTGTACAATTCTTACCGTTATCAGTGATTGTAGATTTGTTTATTCATTGCATATAGCTATTTCTCCGAGTGAAAATGACTTCGTACGAGGAATTGTTGAAATTTGAAGAAATTTTGTTAAATAAATGAGTTACATGAAAAAAAAAAGAAACAAAAATTAGTTTTCGAATCGATCTGCAAACGACACCGCGACATAACCCGCGAGTAGATTTCTACCGGAACTGGGATATCTATGGTAGATATCTTCGAATCTGTTGATACCGACGGGACCCGTAACGGGCTGCGGCTACTGCGCAGCAAATTTGCGACGCGTCGCGGATGCGCGCGCATATAAAAATGATTCGAACTAAAATAGGCGGGAAACATCCGCGGCGGCGGCACCTAGAGGTCATTCGGTAAAGTCTTCCGGTTTCGTACGTATTTCGACTAACGTCAGATGCCGCTGAAAGTCAGAATGCGATACGGTAAAACTCGCGTAGATGCGTATTTGGTGCCGTTTAGAATCGCGTCGACTATAGAGGGGTATCTCTCTCGACTGCGCTCTCGGCTCTCTTTTTCTCTCTCTCTCTCTCTCTCGTCCTCGAATAATCGGTGCGCCTCCGAGCTGCGCCCTAAAGTTGCGCCGTAGTTTTGGCCGCGGAACGACAGTGCGTGCCGCGACCGAGACAGACATCTTGTAGTAGAATTTTAGCACCGCGCTTACTGGTTACCGTGCCGTGTCGTGCCGTGTCGTGTACCGTGTCACCGTGGCGATTTAACAATAATAATAATAAATAATAAAAGAACGACAAAAAAAAATAACGAAAAGAGAATATTAATTTAATAATCGCCAGTTATTTTCATTCGATTATTCACTATAAATATAATAAATAAATTTCCTAATTAAATAAATAAATTATTTATTTGTTTCCAAGTGCGGTGGGTGACCTGCTGCAGCAGATTATTTCTCGCGATCAGGCGATATATTATAGCCTCTGATGTTGTGTGTCGTGTAATCATCATTATATTTCCAAAATCCCCCCACATTAGACGGGATATTGTAATAATAATAATAAGAAGAATAAGAATAATAACAATAGTAATAATAATAATAATAATAATATACCGAAACTAAATAGTTGGCAGGAGGTAGACCGACGTGAATCGTGAGTGTCGCGCGCGCCCGCGACCGCGAGCAGGATGTCATCAAATAATTCCCAGAAGCTGTCGACGACGGAACGCGTGATTAAAAGTAAGTAAGTAAGTTTTAGTGAAAGGGGGAATCATCTCGGATAATAATTAAACCGAATGGCCTACCGAGGGATGCCGAGCGGATTTAATACGGGAATGAAAACACAGCCGCCTCCTAGAGAGACCGACGGATTGATTTTCTGGCCATTCGCCGGCGCCATTGCTATCGACCTACCCTCCGCCAGTTTACTTCCAACTTTTTTATCCCACGATTCCGGGTCGAGGAATAGATTATGCTTTTTTTCAGTCGCGGGTAGTAATCATTTAGGAAGATATTAAGCCTCGAGGAAATTAGCCGCTTCTGTCATGGTCGCCCTTGACACTGCGACGTTATTAAAAACGTAAGGTGTATAGAGAGAAAGAGAGAGCGAGAGAGAAAGAGAGAGAGAGAGAGTCGGTCGGTTATTCTGAATCCAATTTTATTTTCCTTTTTTTTTATTTTCGTATTGTCAAGTAGTTTTTCAGCGTGGCAAAATTTATCCGACCTCTCGAAGTAAAAAGACCGAACAGAAATACTGAGATCCCATCTCTATTTATTCATTTCTTCCCCACTGCGGTACAGTAAACGGAACTGCCGCTGCTATTTTCAATACAGGAAATTTATTAACCGCAGAAAAGTTTTTATCGCTGACTAAAGAAGTTTAACGATAAAACCTTACATTATACTATATTATAACGTTCGCAGAATCAACCGATCGTTTTATTTATATTTCACGATACTATACGTCGACAGAAGAATCGACGAAAATCGACCGAGGATGCGTTTACTGTTCAAAAACTGGAAACCTATTCCGCCTTTTTCCTTTTCGTTTTTTTTCTTCCTTCGTTTCTCGTTTCGTTTTTTCTTCTCTCAGTGCATCCCCGAGGCTACTGGCCGAAGCCTAGCCCCCCGCCAGGTTCTTTTACCTGTCAAATTTAAACGCCGGGCCAATTCCTCATCTCAATTTGCTAATGGCTTCGTGGGAAGTAATATCCTGTACGGGAATGAATGAGGTAAATAAAATTGATCAAAACCATGCATGGGTGATTTGGAAAGCCCGATTCCCTGCTTTAGTCCACTCTATTTTTTTTCCTCTCTCTTTTCTCTTGGATTGTTTAAACTTCCAAGATATTGGATTTTTCGCTGCTTCATATTTGATTAGATTTGTTTCATTTCTTTTTTCTTTCTCCTTTTTTTTTCATCAAAAATCAAAAGTTCATTCGAATATATTTCGGCATTTGGTCGAAGACGATTCTTCTCAGTGCCCTAGTTACTTCACGAATGATTATTATTAGAGTTTCGGTAATTTTAATAATTGTAAGTGAGCCGGAATTAAACCTGTTTTTATATAATTAAATATCTCTTGAACACTTTTAGCAAGTAAAATTACAACTTCAACGATACGATCTCGAATAATAAACACGCACAGGTGTACGGAGCAGGGGATCTTCCACGAATCACAAGTTTTTTTTTTTTTTTATTCTAATTTTAATTTTTTTCACACACTTTTTAACACCCGTTTTCATTATTTTGGAAAATTTATTCCCGAACTTAATTGCTCGTTCATCGTTCAAGCCTTGTTGAAATAAAAAATGAAAAAATAAAAAACCGGCGAACCGGTTATTATCATAAATCAGTATAATCTCTGATTATAGTTATCTTGATCAGTCACCGGCTAGTCAAAAACCTCTGAAATAACTTCTCTTTTTTTCCCTCAAAATTATAATAACCATAAATAACAAACTCCGTCAATTTGATGTTACCTAACTTCACCGGAACAGATCGAAACTTTCAACTTCGCATTTATTATTCATTCACGTTTTACTCTGTATTAAAATAAAATCCCGTTCAATATACAGATGAATATATGTATGTATGAATGCCTCTACAGTTTGCGGAAAGAAAAGAAAATAAGAAAAGGAGAAAAAAAAGGAAGAAAAAATTACTGCGCTATTTTGAAGTTTCACATTCGTAGATTTAGACCATGAGAAAAATAGTAACTACCTAGAAAAATCGCAGGGAGATGCTGCACGTGAGATTTGACGTTTTTAAAAACTGCTTCACACTGCATTGGCACACGTAAATCAAGCGTAAATAATTTGAAGTAATCGAAGCCAGTGGCTGTGATGAATTAGTTGTGTTATAATGTATTCGAGAAGAAACTGCGGTTCGAAAAAATAATGAAAGTACGCCACGTTCGGGAGGTCGATACGTATACGATCGAATGAATACCGCAACTTGAGGAAATGAATTATATTGGGTTATAATTAACATCCGAATATCTGTTCGTCATGACTGATTGATCCTCGATTCGTTAAACGTATTATTTTCATATTTTGCAATCGAGTTTCGGACGTGATTGAAGAGAATCGTATTCATCAACGTTAAATGAATGAAAAAGAAATCGGTTATGAAATTAATTAATTGATGTATATTATATCGTAGAATGTGTTTGGGAAGCGGAAACTTAACTCCGTGTTTGGTAAATTGAGTATTTAAAATTTTCTGTACCCTGAACTACCTACAAAACATCCAATTAACACACAATGAAATACATTTTTTTATCAAATAAATATTTACGCAGCTGATGCGGATCAGCTGTTCTCAAGACTGTAGCAATTACGAAATTACCACATGTTCGCATTGGTAGAAAAATTCTCATACGATTCGTAGATCTGCGATGGTTAATTGCAGAAATGTTCCCGAAACTACGTTTCTTATTCTACAATTATCACGTTTTCTTAAATTAATATTTTCATATCATCATCGATTTGTTTCGATCGAAATTAATCATCAACCTATCCGTTCCAGACCTTGATATAGGACACAAGGTACCTATATATCTCTTTTTTTACCTTTTATCGTATTTTTAAACCCAGCTAATTCACAGTTTCTGGCTTCATCGAGCCCAGGCATTGTTACGTATATAATTCGCAGTGGTTCCAGTATTTTCAGAAATTTCTATCCAGGAGTCAAACCTTGTATAATTTTTCTCAAAGGCGAAAGAATGTAGCATTTAAATACGTTGGTCTCTGATTTGATCGTGAGATACGCACGATTCTGCAGATTATCTCATCACTATATCAATTTTATACCCTGGGGCAAAGTGGGCACCTTGCAAGGGTCTTCCCTGCACACGCATTTCAATTAATCAAACAGAACTGCAAATGCACTGTTCTCCTATAATCTATCATACGCTCACGTAGTCGTAACCTATACCACCTGTATTACGACATCAATCGACTTTGACCCGCTCCGAGGCGTACGCCTCTGGAGTATCTCATGTTTCAACGACTAAAAATTCGGTCGGCGGGTTACAATTCCGAAGAAACGTATACGCCACGGAGTGTCACATGTTTATAGCTACGGATGCATGCGTCTACGTATCTCGTTACACGTCTGTAAATTTTTTTCAGATATCTAATCGCAACCTCCGGAACAGGTAATTAGACCAGTGATTAAAATCGTGGTTTGGATAGAATCAAATGGAATGGTTTACCAAACCATAAGCCATTCGGATCAATCTTCTTTCAACTTTCTCGACGATCAATAATTTTGTAATAAAAAAATCTACCATTGAATAGAAAAGGAGAATTCTCACGTTATCCCCGCAGTGACACAGGTTCGGCGTGATACAGCGAGTAGAGGAACGTCGCCGTCGTTCGTCGTTTCCTTGCCGAAAATATCTCTGACCTCGGGGATTGCATCGTTCAATCTTTGAGCCTCTCTGGGTCTCCTCTCCTACTTCTGGTACCGGTGGCACTGCACCTCTGCACCTCTACACCTCTACCTTCGCTCCACCTCTCCTTACCTCACTTCACTTCACTGGGCACCCTGATTTTTTCCTCAGGTTCGCCCTGGCCTCTTGGGGTCCCATGACTCGGCAGCCGGTTCAGAGCGTAATAATAGACACAAACAAACTCATTTGGCTCCGGGGCCAACTACAGTTGGCGCGACCATCGTCCACTGTTCGGTGCGGTACCTAATCACAGGTTGGCTGCAGTATAGGCTGCTGAAATTTTTCTTCATTTCAACAAATAATTAATAATAAATAATAAACGACTACCCAGTACGTATCTACGTACAGAGAACGGCCGAGTCGTGAAGCAAGACGATAATCACGCAGCTAGTAATTTCACGTTGAATTTTTTTCCCTCTCTGGACTTGCATAAAAAAAAAATTCTAACCACGTCGACAGACTAGTTTTCATATAACGGGTGATTTTCGTATGATTTTGTAAAACCGAGATAATAATCGAGTTGTGGGAAAGGAAAACCACAGTTCGATAACCGCGGTTTGTTATCCTAATTAGTTCTGGCTGGGGAAAAAGTTGAGAAGAACTAAATAAGAATGACTTTCGATTCCCACTTCAGATCGCGTCCTACGACTTGTCGTTAGATTCTGAATATATGTACGAAAAACGTGTCCTAAAATGGTCACGTTTTTCAAGTGACGTAATAAATTATTGAGCTCGTATTCCCGACCTTGCGGCCGTTATTTCAAAGTATGATTTGGGGGATTTGACCTCGGCTAAAAAATCGTTCATTTCGATCTTTACACGTGTGTATACGCATATGTATACCTCATACGTGGATAAGCATCTAAATAGGTATAATATAATATGATGTAGTATAGCACGACAGAGCTAATCTTCTGCTAAGAGAGGAGCATTCCTACGCAGCTTGTTGCTCTATTGTATTCGTTGTGGTTTGACAGCTGAAGCGAAGAATTCATAATTACGTCTGTCTATCGTTATGCCTGTAGTGTAATATAACACAACGCAGATTTACGGGAGCTCGACTGGAGCGTACAAAAGGAACTGAAACTCGGAAACTCTATTCAATTCGGTAATACAGAAGTGAGAGCCGCCTGCTTCACCATCATACGTACGGTATATAGTACACCACATAAATATGTCGCGCGGAAAGTGTTAAAATACTACGCACTGCACAAAAGAATGAAAAAAGTTCATTCCAAGATTCGCCACGTAGGTTTTTTTTCTTCTCCCATTTTTCCCTCCTCGAATTTTTCGAAAATGAAATCCGGCCATGAAGGAAAAAAAAAAGGAAAAGAAAGAAAAAAAAAATACCGGGAAAAAGCTGGTGTAAATTTGTTTTCTCTTTTCTCCGGTTATAATTTGAAAAATAACAAAATTTTATCTTTCATCTTGTCTCTCGTTTCTTTTCTTTTTTTTTTTGCAATCAGTAGGTTAAATTTGTTCAAGAAATTGTTACGTACAGCAGGTGTGCTTTGTGCACCAGTGTCCGGCCGTTCATAGGTCTAAAGGTTAGGTCAGTCATTGATTATTCTTCGGGAAAAGCAATGGCTGACACAGTTACGCGACCGACAAGAGAGTCGAGCTCAGAGCTGCGTAAAAGTTAGTCTAATTAAATTCTTTCATTTATACCAACCATATGTAAGACGTGGAGTATACATACGCGATTATAGATTCGTCGACGTAGGTATGGTTATGTTACTGGTCTCTGGTCACTGGCCCAGAATTACATATACATATAGATACATGTAAACAAATAAAGATAACGGAATAGCTCATACGATTATCAAATACTGTTTCTCAAATACTGATTATCAAATACGGTTCACTCGATGTCCCAATTTCCCAAAAATTTGTACAAAAAGTCAATTTTACTCGGCCTACAATTTTATTACCTCGTTGTCGAAAATATATATCTCTCTTTCGTTTGGGTCAGATTTACCTACAATAATTTCCTTGCTGCTCTTATCGGTGCAGCTTGATCACAGGAGTGTTAAATATAACGATACTTTTTCAGCTTCTCGTGTCATATCACGTTATAATATATTACATTATATTATATTGTAGCATAAACACATAGTATGAAGTTTGATCAATATTCGTTCACGGATAGGACGAATGGCACCGGGTCAGGGACGGACGGACAAATGGACGCAGCAGCAGAACCACCAGCACCACCGTGGTTATCGAAAGGCTGATCCCAATTCCTTTCATTTTGTCCATCAATCGCTTATATTAAACTAACGAACGATAGTGAGGTATGGAAAAATGAATAGCTCGAAGAATAGGAAGCCTGGTAAAGGTAGGGAACGGACAAAGCTCTCGCAATCCTCTCAGTCCTAATTTCGGCGTTTCATCATCGTCATCCGACGTACTGAATCACGACCCCAAACAAGATAGGAATATAATCATTGCTTCGAACCGAGATCAGAGATTCTTATCGTCTCTCTTAGTCGTCGCTATTTGCTCGGTTAGATAAAATTCCAAAAGGATTTAAAACCTTAAGATAATGTTACGCTGCCGCAGCAACAAACTTTCAAAGATTCTCTACGACTATATAGGAGCACGTTTCGTTCATTCATCAAATGACTCGGGAAGGGGTCGGAGGGATTGTTCATTCATACGATTCTATTATTATTATTAGCCGTTATTTCACAATTCATCTAAAAGTTTTCGCAATTCGCTATTCGCTCGTATATGTATATACTTGAATACATATATATATATATATATATATGCATACGTCTATCGGTACACATATGTCGTCACAGTTACAGAGATTGCGACTCTACGTCAAACTTGTTATCATCATATGTTTGCCGGCTGCTTTCGTTACTAAAAATATGATTACTCAGACTATTTAATTATTATCATTCAAGTTATAAACAAATCACTGATTAAAATCACCTCTTGATTAATACACCTGTACATATTTTCGGTGCACGTAGTTGGGTTCATTCACGTGCGGCCTTCGGAATGAGCCGAGAAACGACCGAAGGAAGAATCTTTGTCAAATTTTTGGGAATAAAGAACGGAAAATTCGGGAACAATTCACTCGATTCGGCACAAACAGGTGATAATCCCGATCGATTCTGGGAATATCGTTATTCGGTACTCGAGGGGAATTTGAGGAATCAATTTATCGAATTCCGGTAGGAAATTGGCTTCGCGTATCCATCTATATATTTCCTCAAGACCGGAAGATGATGCGCGTGATCCGAATCCTGGCAGCATCCGGTATCCGCAAATGCGATATTGTGTCGCCAAAAAGATCTCGTCGAGTATCCGAAGCAGAGAATTTTCGCTCCACAATGGGAAGACGATCTACGATCCGTTTCCTAATTTATAGCGTACGGCAAATTTGTTAGAAAAAAAATCTAACAGCTGGCCAATGAGAACGAAAATATCTGTCAATCTCGGTGACATTAATTTTCAGATCAAGTTTCAAAGTTGAGATTAGTTCATTATACTAACTCAGTATAAGGGAAGTTTAGTTGGAGTTGTTAAAACCTCAGTTCCCCCATCTGTGACAGATCTTATTAGCCCGTTATCTCAATAATTATTCATCCGACCAGTTTCTTAAAAAACTTTACAGATTACTTTATACTTATAAAAAGGGATTCCCTATCGATGCATATCTACGTGTTCCTATTAAAAGGCCGGAAATTACGGATTTTCCTTACCTCGATACGCATGACTAATCAAAAAAATGATTGACGAGATCTCATCCCTTGTTTTCTTCTCATCTTTCTTTCTTCGAATCATACATACTATCGCAATTTTATACCTTTTTAAAATGTACAAACGATCCCGAAAACTACATCCCTTGTTCGGTGATTATCAAAATGCCTCGGACGAAGAGACGTTTTCTTAAATTAATATTCTCATAACACCATCGATTTGTTTCGATCGAAATCAATGATCAACCTATTCGTTCCAGACCTTGATATACGACAGAACGAATCTATGGATACAATAGAACTGCAAATGCACTAATAATTTTTTTCCTTTTTGGAATCATAGATACGTCTGTCTCACTTGAGACTCAACAGGTCATCTGCAGTGGTGAAAATTCATCGTATAAATAAATCTTGATTCATTCGTTAAAAAAAAAAATTTATGAAGAATGAAGAAAGTGGCAGGTCAGACTTTGACTGTTCTCGCGGTATCATATATATGAGAGAAGGTCGCGGCGCCGGTGCCAGTGCTATTGGTATGTTACTGGTGTAGTGCCCCGTGGCGGTGGCGCCGGTGGCGTCGACTGATGGCGTCGGCAGGGGGTTAGAGAAGCGGCAAGAGGCAGGAGGCAAGAGGGAAGAGGGAAGAGGGAAGCGGGAAGAGGGCAGATCAATACGCACTGCCAGCTCGTAATGCATAGATTAGCTTATTCATGCACCGTCACGTCGAGTCGAACGGGGTCTACGGTTTCCGTAACGCTTCAGTGACCTTGACTTATCATTACCATTCGATCAGAAATTGAAGAAAAAGTAGAAAAACAGATTATTCTGTTTTTCGTGAATGACAAACGAAAGGACTAAAAATGATTTCTCGAATACCTGAAATAAATAAAAATAAAAAATAAAAACAATTTCCGATAAATTTTCACCGAATATACCCGTAGGTCTTGTCAGTGCTACAGACAGGCGAGATGTAGGTGGTAATTGTATTTTTTTTTTTTTCTTTTCTCTCCTTTAGATTATTGGTACGATCAATAATTCGTTCAAAAGTTTGTAAATCTCTTCGTACGATATTTTCTGCAACGTTTTTGCAATTAAATCCAACAGGTTGTGCGAGGATTGTAACCCACGTTCAATTGTCTCGTGGGAAACGTGTCCCCCTGGTTGTATATATGCGACAGAGTACGTAACTCGCTAAATTATTACGTTACACTACTCGCCACTCTCGCCTCCTGCTCTTTAGATACAACAACCCGATCCGAGTAATTGACACAGACCAGTGTTAGCCACATATATATATATATATTATGTAATCGAAGATCAATTCGTTATTTATTTCATCAGGGAAAATTCAACCCCACCTCCTTTTTCTTTCTTTCTTTCCTTATTTTTGACAAATGCTCAATTTTACACTCCCCTATAAATAATCGGTGGATCTTTTATTCTTCGATACTTATAAAAAGAAAACAAAAAAAAAACTAAAACAAGGAAAAACACGCTCCATTTTTTCCCTCCTTTATTGGATCATTTCTCTCTCTCTCTGTACTACAGCGACACGATAGAACCGCAAGGTTTTACACAACGCGAGTAGCGGGCCCCGTGTTCGCGGTGAAATTTAACGCACCAGAAAATCCTTCGGCATCGTGGTCAGCGACGATTAGCGATGGTTAAAGAACACAGATATTATGCTATCCGCGGATAAAACGCTAAGCCTTAGCTCAAAAAGGGGGAATTTGATCCGTCGCGACGCGCCGTTCACTGTCACCTCCTGTCTTATACTTATCAGAATTAATTTTTGGAATTTTTTCACAATTTTTTAGTCAGATGTTTGAACCGTCGTTAATTTTTTAGTTAATTTATAAACGACGGAAAAAATTACAGAATTTCAGGGATCTTCTATCGGAGCTGTGGTCTCATCAATTTTCGGGGATCACGTCTTAATAAAACCTGAAACACTCTGACATTTATAGAGACAATTATGTCACGATCCAAGATTTATTTTTAACGCTTCCTAATCCAAGATTTTGACGATCCATGCGGCTTTCATATTACTTCCCCTCCTGTTTCACCAATTCTTACGTGACCACCCGATTCCATTCGGCTTTATACCTACTTTTTCCCGGTTTCGACGTACCTATACCTACTTACTCTAATTCCCGAAGAGGCGGGTAAAGAAATAATAATAATAAAAAAAAAAAAAAAGAAAACGAAGAAAAAGAGAGCGAGAAAAAAAAGGAAAAAACTGAAACGAAAGCAAAAAAAAAAAAAGAAAAAGCGATTTTATCGAACCATCTAATGCCTAAGCCAATAAGCAGCAAGAAAAGACCCGCTTTTCTCCCTCGCTGCACGATATCTAGTTGATTTTAACAACGATTTAATTAGCACGCAGGTAAAAATCGCGAGGTGTGAGGGTAATCAATTCGGCTCATGCCACGTTCCGCGGTGCGTTCTCGTCGTACATCGAGTTATACCTTTGTTCAATCTGGTCACGATTATCGATGATATTTTTAGGCAGCAAGGCGACGCTTCGAGGCTGCCTAATACCTATGTGCAGAAAATTAGAGAACAGCCGAGCGAACGAAATGGTTGAAGGAATAAAAGAAAACAAGAAACGAATGTTAGAAATGAAAGGAAAATTAACAAAAAATGTTAGCAGATATTCTGCAACACATTATCGGGTCTTATTCTTTCTTCTTTTTATTTTTCTTATTCTTGACAGCATACCTCCTCTTTTTCCGCCTGTTGCTACTCGCCCAAAGACGGAGAGGATTTGTAGAAATTCGATTTCCACCTTTTTCGGCGTGTTCAGCGAATCGGACATCCCATTCAAAGACGCGAACGCCTTTGCGTCTGAAAATGTGCCTCGCTTAAAGCTTGTGATTCTGGTTTTGTTTAACGTCTCGCGCACCCTCCACTATTTCCATGCCATATCTCTTTTTCCCTTTTTTTTTCGTTACTTTTTTTTTATTTTATTTTTCATCTTTTTCGCCTCTCTTTTCTCGAGTCTGGCTTACCCTCCCGAGTCACACCTATTTTTCCCTTCCCTCCTCTTTGCATCTTAGTTACGTGTCACTGCCCCGGCGAATACTTGAACCAACATTTCTCGACTATACGTGTGGGTATGTAGATATGTACTTGAGCCACTTCGGAGGTCGCAATTACCTACCTAGATTCATACTTCGACGCGCTTCGCTAGCAAAGAGTCGGAAAAAAATTAAAATTAAAAAAGACTCGTAAAAAAAAACAGAAAAATTAAAAAAAAATAAAAATAAAAATAGAAAACAGTTCCTCCTCTCAGTTCACACTCACATTTTCCGTCTCGTGTTAGATTTTCAAAATTTTTCATTCATTCATTCATTCAGTCATTCATTTATTTATTTGAATTTTCTCATTCTCTTCTTCCGTTTCCTGAAATTGATTATACGCGCATACCAATTTTTTTTTTTATTTTCAAAGAAAGTTTGATTAGAAATTATTTCGTTTAGATTACGACTCGCTCGGGGATGATAATATCGAAGAACGTGTACATTTTCTGAAAATATCAATAAAATTACTGTTCGTTTTTTTCTTTTATTTTTTTCTCCATACCGCAGGAGTAACACCGAAAATCCAGTGACGAAAATGAATAAATAAATTACGGAAAATATAGAATCGCAGGGTTTATTACGGAAGGATGATACTTCCTCCGGTAGGCATATTTTCTAGCGGAGGAGAATATCTCGCTAATTAATTTTCCAACGTTTCTCGATGATTTGATCGCGATTTAAAAGTGCGGTTCCACCGGTCATTGACCGTGTCATTCGGTATCCACGCGTAAGCTAGAATTAGGAAGATGTCAATCTTCAGATTATGACAAGACTTGAGAGAAAATCTTCCTCGTCTAGCCTTGGCCAAACTGTACGGTTGGCCAAACGTCGCGCAACATCGGGATCCGTCGCTGGTTTTCCGCAGGTGGCTGAGGTGAGGCGGTGATCGATGTATTTGCGCGCGCGTACTAAACATGACCACAATTTTAGTCCACGTTATCATCATTACGCCCGCGTTACGCGGAACAAAAATTTTCCGAACTCGATGCAGGAAAATACAAAAAAAAAAATGATAGAAGAAAAAAATTCAAAAAATAAAGAAAAGAAAATAGGAAGAAACTCTTTTTCAATATCTTGAATGGAAAAAATTAGCGAATCGAACGAATGAAACTGAAATAACGTAAATGGAAATAAGGCAATTCAATAAATAAATAAATAAATAAGATATTTTCGCGGGCCTTTTTGATAAGGAAATCGAACCACGCAATGTATTGGGAAAGTAACAGTTTCACCCGCAGGAAAAGGGCTTTAGGTATAAGACCGTGCCTGGGGCTGATGCTCGGGAGGACTTTGCAACCCTCAGCAACCCCATTCCTCGCCACAGCCCCCACTTGACCGGTGGACTATCCTTCCGGGGTGAAAGATGGCCGAGATAACTCGGGCGAAGAAGGGGTTTGACTGTGTATTTTATGTAGTGGTAATTCGAGGGATCGAGTATACGTATAGATACCTATACCAAGAATATATACGTAGAGAATACCTTTGTAGTCGTATACTTTCGTCTTTTACAGCTGTGCGACGCGAACTCGTAAGAAAAATGACAAAATTTAAAGTTTGATCAAAGAACGAAGAACGTTTTTTAATCTCGCGAGCAAAAATGAAGATTCGGAGTTTTGATGGCATGAATATAACGGCGGATCGATTGCTCATTGAAATTGGAGAAATCATGAAAGCGATGTACGTATGTACGCGTACGTAGATGTGTGTAATTTGGCAACGAATCTTCGGCCGATGTCGACTAGCCGTGTTTATTCAAGTTTGTGGTGAAGTTTAACGATTCGATACACCTGATCACACGCTATACATACGTCTCTCGAAATTGTTAACAAACATCATTCGACGCGGCTCGAATTTTTTTATACACACATGTGCGTGGATAAAATTTTTTCAATCAGACATTCGAGGTCTTCGACGTCATTATTGCCGAAGAAAATTTATTTCATCCGCACTGGACATTATGCGGCGCTAGAAGTCTGGCCGCCTACAGAGGCTAGAGTAGAAAATCGATTCTTATAAGGCTTAAGGCCAGCTTGAATTAAGTTTTCGCTATGTATATATATATATATATATATATAGACGCAAGAAAAAATTTCGTCTCTTTCGGACGCTACTCGTTTCGTAATGGCTTCAGAGAACTCATTTCGCCGTCGTCCCGGAGGGTTAAGTTATAAGTCACGGTGTTGAAATATTCCTCCTTCTTTTCCCTCATCTAATTACCACGGGCCTTCAGTCAACTGAGCAATGGAATATATTTTATAGTGGTACAATCGAATCAAGAAGATAAAATCAACGTAATTCGGTCTCGCTATTATTCCGACGCAATTTAACACGTCTAGGTATTATATATATTGCATATAATTCCATTGAAAATATTTCTACGTGTATAATTTGCGATTTAACGAGCGTCAAAAATTTATTCTTCACAAAGTTGAAAAAAATTCGTTAAAGTATAACTTTTTTCGTAATTTTTTTAAACGAACAGAATACTTCTCGCCAGCTCGTACGTTCATTTGAAATAAAGTAAAAGGGAGTTGAAGCGGATAGTAGTAGTAATTTATGGGTTGAAATTTTATTTGTCTGAAGACTTTAGTTAATTAGTGAAACAATGGTGTGGTTGTGCCCCGGTTTCTGGCGTCAACCGCCCCACGAGTTATATCCCTCGGTTCTATAACAACTTGGTCTCGCAGGAATTCTCCTACCTCCTGTATTATAAATAAAACCGCGTGTTAAATCGCAGGAACAATAAAATTTCCGCAATATTCGTATAACGGCTGCTGTCCGAATATCTTGGACCTGAGTTACGCGATGCGGCCAAAAGTCCATGTGACTCGTAACTATGGAAATTTGCCAAAAAGAGAGAAAGAGAGACAGGGAGAGAGAGAGAGAGAGAGAGAGAGAAAAGAAAAAAAATGGAAAGAATTATATTCAATCTGTTTCAAAACAGTAATCAGTCTCGCGCAATGTTCTTCGTTTAGTTTTTACTCTTTATAAAACTGAAAGAATTTGTCAAATTCCTTTCCCCTTCCGTTGTTCACCTTTTTCTTTACTTTTTGCCACTTTGCGTCCGATATCCGGCATCAAGATGGATACTCCTCTTCGTCCGGAAACTGCTAAAAGGGGTACCCAGCTTGCCGGCGAGGTTCCCTTTCGCTTTTCAATAATTCACAAGCTAAATTTCAAAGTCCCGATAACCCGGAATACCCTGTCTCTCTAAACATATATATATACCTATATATACCATGTGAAATATGTTAGATCGAGAGATTTCTATAAATTTTTTTATTTATATATTTTTTCTCGTAATTCTGAATCGACACGAGAAAAATAATAAATTTAACCCTCCACTTATGAAAATATGATAATTAATATCCGCGGATAAATTTTATTTCGAATATCAAAAAAATAAATTTAACAAAATCCCTTGGCCCGAAGCTTTGACACGAGTTTCTATTTTACCAACATATATTTATATCAATATGTGAATTGTTAATCGCTTGTGCGAAGTGGATTACAAGTTGTGAATAAAATACGCGGTGATCCAATCTGTCAGAATTATATATTGGTATAAAGTAGTAGAAAAATAACGTTTACCTATAGCGTAAAGAACAGCGGCGTACACCATACGATAGTATAAAACATTTTCCATACTTCCGCGCATACATAAGATCACAGGATCTAATTAGCAAAGGGGATATAGCCGCTATTTCTACACATGTTAACGACGTTGCCAATATATAGCAACGTAATTCTCAACCCCTCAAATAGCTGTTCGAGATAATAACAATGATGATGATAATAATGATAATAATAATAATAATTTTACTAATTAGAACCTCATTAGTATCGCGCCTAAACTTGACTCTATGCGACGACATTACCTCAATACATTCTCTACCAGACGAGCATATAAGCGAATGACGTACAGACCTCAAGGCGAGAGACTTGTGTCTGCAGCTAATAAGCTCGAACTCCCCTCGCGAATTATTTGTACTACGTATGAGACACATGCGTATCTATAGAATGAAATTTTATGTGTATAAATTATGCCTCCTCTTTGCGGTATAAATAGTTATGGATGACTGTGTCTTGGAGTCAGACTCCCCTGGTCCATTCATGATGACCTGCAGGCAACGCTAAGTATAGATTCCTTGGACCAGGTTATTTGGGAACGATATATCTTTGTATGAGTGTATGTACATGTGTGTATGTACATGTGTGTATGTACGTACCTATGCCTAAGTTCAGTAGATTATTACACCTTTAGGGTTATTCGCCTGAATATATTTAACAAACGATATCAAGGCCGCGGGAAACTTACCTTCTGATTAACAATTCAGGCGGAAGTTTCACCCGAACCCAACCTTTTGCATTAAAAACGCAAGGAAAAAAAAAAAAAACGGGAAAAAATTGGAAAAAGACTTCACTTCACGGATAAAAATCGATGGAGCTGATACGGGTGTGAGATCCTGCCACGTATTCGTTATAATATCGTCTATAATTAATTCTGGATAACTCTGTTCTAATTTACAAACAAAATTCGAGAATTATTAAATATCGAGTGATTTTATGGAGATGAAATTGTGCGGTAGAATTCGCGTGTATTCTGGATACACATGTAAACCTCTGGATATTTTTTCGCTGGCATATGAACGGTGAAAAATGTAATTAATAAGGATTGGCCAAGTTCCAAATTAGTCTCGTTCTTGCAGCATTCGCCTCGAAATTTGTAATTAGGTCTGCCACAAGCAGCGACTAACATAAAGTGTAACTCGACGGACTGATAATCGGGCTTCTTTTGATGTATTTAGATATAAGTCACCAAGTCCATCTCACAGGCTGCTCGATCCTGACGGATAAAAATCAAAAGAAGGTCTCTAATTCCTAATTCCTAATTCCAAATTTCAAATTCCTACTACACGTTGAAATAGTTGCTCTGCAATCCGCACTTTCACAGCCGCAAAACTTATTCTCCAAAAACCAGAAAAAAAAGAAAAGAAATCAAACCTCCTCGATTCAAAAGATCTAAAAATTGGACCAATTATTTGGTAATACAGAAGATAAACTTTTACCTATATCGCGAGAGATGAGCACGCCAAGATCGGCACGTGGGTAGGTAGGTAGTAGTCAGAGGTATTGTGTAATACCTTGCTCCCCGCATCCATAACACAAGCAGCAGAATTATATGTAGATGCGTGTAGGCATGTGTAATGTTGAGTAGGCGTTCTCGTCCCAGCTAAAACTACATGTGATATCTATACGTTCGAACGTATCTACGGTGAGCTATGTCTCTGTCTCGTCCGTCCACTTGTTGGCACATGAACCATGCTGTGTTGAATCCATTTTTAATCCGTTAGCTTGTCTTCGAATACCAAAGACTACCGAACAACAGTTTCGATGGCTCGATTTACCCTGAAACTGGATACTCTTTACTCCGTTTCTCATTTTTATTTCTCTTACTTTTCCTTTCAATTGTCCCCTATTCGTTTCACGTCTCGGGATTGTTAATAAACTCCGACCCTAATATCTCTCCCTTTCCGTTTTTGTACATTTTGGAATTCTCCGCTCCCCGGTATCAGAGATGCTTTATCCATAGTTGACTCGAAATTTATACTGTTTTGACTCTTCTGACAAACATCAAACCAGAAGTGATCGTTCTTATTTCTGGATTTTATTCATCTATTTCTATGCATCGGAGTTTGAGAATGATAAAGTGGCTATCAAAGATTCCGGAGTCACTTTTTTGTCACTGTAGAATTATTTTTACCGAAAACTACTCGTACGAATGACTAAGAACCGCAATTCACGTATCGATTTGGATCTTGGATATAGATTTGACACCAGCGGATGCAGAGTGAAGGAAAAAGAAAAAAAAAAAAAATCAGGGTTGTGTAAAATTAGAGCCCAGGTCAACGAGAAGTTGTCTGTTTTTGTTTAATCGTTCAGAAAATCGGGTAAGGCTTGATCCCAAAATATCTCGCAGTTTGAAATGCATCGGCACAGGTTCTAATTTGGAATAGCTCTAGGTAGGTATGAAGAGTTTATTTTACAAAACGGTTTTATAAATATGTGTATGTATATAAATATGTACATGCTTATAAACCTCGTGTTTCATATTAATGAAAGAAAAAAGGTCGGCGATTTTCCCGCGGCTATAATTTCTTCATTTTTATGTCGTAATTAAGATTTGATGTAATATTTATTGTTTTGCCAGGCGCGTGCAGGGGTTCACATTTTATTAAAAATCCCCCTAAATTCTCTCTCGCGCTTCGTTAGTCCTCAGAATTCTTTATGCTCGAAGTTTTAACGAAAGGTAATGCCTGCGGCCTACAAGATGCTGAATTTTCTTTCCTAACCTCGGACAGCAGAGGTGGAGTATAATAGCGATGCCGGGTATGTAGGTGAAGGTATAAATGTATTCCGGTAATATATCGCGTATAATACAATAATGCGAGAAGTCGGATGGCTTTGACTTTCGACAGAGACCCCCTGCGTTATAGTCGGCGTGACTCTTGAACTTTAGAGAAAAGCTTTGAAGCTTTGAAGTCACCGAGAGGAGCGAATGAGCCTGCCTCTGCCTGCCTGCCTCTGTTACAAGCAGGCAGAGTTGCTCCGAATATTTTTAGACGCGTTCAGGAAAAAAGAACTTGTATCATGCGGCGGTGTGCACAAAACCGTCGCGCGTCCTCCAGACGACAACGCGAAATAAAATACTATTTCATACGTGTATATATATATATACGTATATATGTATATATATATGAAAGAAGAGGTGGAATATTTCAATCCGGAAATCAAACCTCTCTACGAATTCTCATTGCGATTTTTTTTGTTTTTTCAAATTATTATCAAATTTCTATCTTTGTCATTTTTCTCTGTAAATCTTTGTTGAATGAAAAAGAAATTGCATAAGTATGTGAACGGGGATTGAATTCGAAGAGACAAGATGAATCCTAGATCTTACAGAGAACATTTTTGATTTTTGAGAAGGAAGCTCGAGTCATACCTACCGAATAAAAGATCTGACCGGGAAGAGGGATGCTCACTCGCGTGAATAATAATACCGTTTTCATTCCGGTTGAGAAGTCAATTTTTTACGTACGAAGATCAAAGAGATATAACTAAGTAATCCGAAGCTATATATTTCGGAGCTTGGATTCGGCGATACAAAAAAATTTTCACGATATTTTAGCATATTTGTTTCCCTATTTTTTTGTATAGAAAAAATAAGAGAACCTCTCTCAAATATTTTTCACCTTATTCTCGCTTCGGTCTTCATCCATCTCGGATCTCAAAGTACCTTGGGTCACGCTTGTTTTCAAAATTCAGAGCCGTTTGGTAACCGTGCCTGAATGACGGTGAAATCGAATCCGTTTTCCCTGACTATACGATCGTATATCGGTATGTACTAACACCCGGAAATATACACTTGCATACGATACTACAAGGCCTTTGACTTTACGCGGCGTGTATAAATTAACATACGCATTTTACACGACACGGTAGCGTTCGTAGCTGATCACGTAACGCATAGGTAGTCTCGACGGTCATTTCTATAATTATGAAGTATAAAAAAATTGATTAGAAATTTTATTTAATTAGGGCTTTCAGTTAATTGAAATATAATAAGAATTCGTAGATCGAAGCGTTTTCAGAGGGCCTAGGGCGAATCTAGAAGCCGGAGAAATCACGGAGCCTAACATCAGTCGCGAGGCTTGTTCTGCTTGGATAAATAATTATTCTATTTCTAGCCATTGTTTACTACACTGACACGCCGCGCGCTGCTCTACCACCTTCTCTTCCATCGAATTTTACGAGACTAAAAACGGCCCTAAACGAGGGTAGTCACGACGTCGAATTTTCGTTGAGGCTCTTTTTTTTCTCTCCTGTCATTCGTTTACCCCGATATTATGATTTTCTTCCTCCGCCTATCAGTCCGGAGTACGATTTATCGGCTCCACAGATGGCCGAGGACCTCGTCCTTATTAGCTGGTAATTGCAAAAGAGACGAGAATGATAAAAACCAACGAATGATGCAGACGGTTATTAACGACGTTGATATACGTCAAGTTTATTCAACGTTTACCTATTAATTTTCACTCTCTAATACATGCGAAAGATGTTGTTTCACAACGGCTCGTATGACCCGTCCCAATTTGACTACACAATAATTATTCTTTAAATACCGGAGACAAGACACTTGCAAAATGCATACATCTGCATTAATTACGTATCCACGTAAGGCGCAGACACGCCGAAGGCTACATGGAACAATTCCCCTCTTCCATACGACGCAGAACTTAAAATTGGAGTATATATCGCGCCAAGTTTTTACCTTGAATTAATCTATTTTCATCCGAAATTGATCCGTCAATTTCTCGGAATGATACGTTCACTGAAATTTGGTACTTAAAATTTACGATACTCGGTGTATTCGTATGCGTATGTATATCTATACGGCGTCCTACACCGGTTTAAGTTAGTTCGATAAACTGCATACATAGTTTACGAAACTGTCCAAACTTGCTGCGGCGTTTCTACCTCGGGCCTGCAGGGAGATCTGAACATTGGTAAATTACTAACCGAGGAAAGTTAGGTCCACGAATCTGCGGGAGACGAACTACTACCCACTGCTATTAGTCAGTGCTAGAAGCCCTAGGTTTATAGTCTAATGAGCGATAAATTCGGAAAACATATATCCCCGGATAAAACGTGCGTCGGGAGACTTTGAAGCTGGTTTTGTTGAAAATTAACAAACTGCCAGACGTGTGTTTTCCCAATTGAGGTGAAATTCTCTTTAAATCTGCATTGCAGAAACGCAATGAATTTTTTTTTCTCGATTTCGTTAATTAGAACGACTGCGTTTTTCCTCTGTACTATGTAGAACTTTCGGAAATCCTTGCTGCTGTTTGCAGGGAGGGGTTAGTCGGATCAAACGATCACTGTTCAATCGGACTTGAGATCCAATTAGTCCGGACGATTTATTGGGATCAAAGTTTCTTCCTACATCGGATTATTTTTCAATATGCAAAAAAAAACAAAAAAAAAAACGAAAGATCGTACTCATAGAAATTGCAAAACTACATAGTATATTGTTAATCGATGCATAAAATTTGACGGAATTAAAATTCGACCAAGTTTAAACGTCAGACTGTCAAATAAAAATAAAGAAGACAAATTCGTACCCCCCACACCCCCAAAGTTCGTGAAATAAATATAAAAATATATTCCTCAAAGCCCCGCAGGTCTGAAATGTAATGAAGTTTTATTTTTGCATTCAAATAAAATCCGTATATACTCGAGTTTATGCATATCTGTATCGTTTGCATAGGTAGGTACATACAGATATAAATATATATCTATATGTATACATAAGCATATTGCCACGTGACGTTACTTTAAAGTCTTGATGCATAATGGAGTTACTCTCGACCACCCTCGACTATCGTCGGCGTAGAGACCCGGCTGCACCGATCAATATCCCGGCCGGTCCATCCCCTGACCTATATATCTCGCGTTTCTTCCGAACTTGCTTATATTTATATATTTTTCAATTTTTAACTTCCTCTTCCGATCTTATCAGACGTAATCTTCGTCCGAAATTAGGCTCAGGATTTAGAAATATGATTTGTACTTTTGTTGCAAGTTTTTTTTTCTGTTTCGCGCTGTTGTTTGCTGGTTAAGTTCGTCACGTTCGTTTAGTCTCATTGATACCAGCTACGAGCACGTTCAGGTACGTATATCAGAAAAAACGTTGAATATATAAAAATCGAATAATGTTTCAACCAGCTGCCTCACTCACACATCGATTTCTTTTTTCTTTGTTACAGGTAAGGATTGTTTCGCCGAACACCTACCAACGCCCAGACTGGATCAGTATGTGATCAATATCCTAATTCAATATTTAAAAAAAAAAAACAAAAAAAAAATGAAAGAAAATCGATTCAGAATTAACGTTTGTTAACTCATACAAACCCTATCGAAGTATATTCGAGTTTTAGCTAACTTACAAGTCGAAATGATCCCAGTCTTAAATTAGAACGAAATAAATGTCGACGAACTTCCCGCTGGTGAACTATACGGCAGAAAAATTTGTTCCCAAATTTATTCGGAGGATTAAAGTTAAGGATATTGTACTATCGAACAGGTGCTGCATAGCGAAATAGAATTCGCAGGTACATTAAGTGTTTATTGTTAGTAGGTAGGCAATAAATTGAATATAAAGCACAGATGTGTGCCGGCTGCAATCCTTCTCTTCGTACAGCTGTTTCGAGTCTTAGACCAGACTTGCAATAAAATACATTCAGCTTCGTTTGATCGTAAGATTCTACACGCATTATACACTACATACTCCGATGCAGAGACGTTTATATGCTAATCGGAAAATGGCACGCCCAGACAGAGAAGGCGGAATGAAAAATACGAGAAAATGCGCGCCTGAATTATTCGTGAAACTAAGAGAAAAACATATTTCGAGAGAGGTTCGGCTTATCGTCTATTCCCGAGTTTGAAATTTCGTCGAGAATTTAATCTAGAAGCGAGTCTTGAACTGAAATAAAATCTGCATCAAGGCAAATATCGAATTGCATTCGATTCGCTCGTGTTACCGACCGAATCCTAGTGTTTAACATGGGCAAGCAACGGAACGCGTACATATAGAGTGTTCGAAAGTCTTGGAAACAGAACACGCAGATCCACCTGTCGGGTAATCTGTTTACTCGAAAAAAAGAAATTCTTCCGGGCTTTCGACATTGAAATTTCTTAGCTGGATCGGAGCCATTTTTCAAATACAAATAAACCATTAATCTCTTTTATTTCTACGTCTGCAGAGGTGCTATTGTAATTTTGACCGTGTCTCTCGCTTTTAAAAGCGCCAATTTTATTGTTTAGAATTCTGTTTACACTCCGTGTAAAATATTTGCATACCGTCCAATAGACGACAGCTTGAATCTGGCGGTGATTACAGCGACAATGCCTATTTTTATAAGCGAGTCTAATTTTCCCGAAATTTAATAGACTTTGCCTGAATTATTGTCGGTTGATAATTTAAAAAAATTTAAAGAACAGTTCCGAGCATTAAAAACTTCGGAAAACAGGGTAATCGACGATCTTATAAAAGTGGAAATAATCGAACTCACCGATCGACGTTGTCCATCTCGAAATCGAGTTCATCGATTACGATACACGTTCTTTTCCGGTTCTCCGGTCCCGGAGTATCACTGAAACAAAAATGCTCTCGATATTTATTCGTGATAATTGGAAGAAGTTGAACGATCGTCGAATCTGCCTGGAGACAGAACCCTTCGTGAGAATGTAAGACATTTATTATCCCAAATATCAATACCAATTATTATATCAATTTCACTAGTTATAGTCAATCTCATTCCTGGTCTGAGACGATCTCTCACCTCTCAAGAATGGAAGTCTGACTTGTCAGGGTCAACGATTGAGTGAATGATACCGTTTGCGAATTCTAACAAGTGAAACTTCGTCAAATCACTTCTTTAATACGCGACGTTCGTTCTAAAACAATAATTTTCATTTTTCTTTCAACATTCAACGTCAGAATTAATTTGTTTTATTAATTAACGCTGCCTATTTCAATTTTCCGAACTTATAATCTCATGAAAAATTTGCTGATTTTTCAACCCTTTTTTCACACTCGTTTATGACGGTATAAATTATTGTTAATTGTTATTAAAAATCGGATTCATGTACGCTAGACGCTATTGAAACCATAAGATGATAGTATGGCTTGTGTTGAGAGCCAACCGTTACTATGACCTTGTTAATACGCTACGAATATGTTCAATTGACATACGAGCATGAATATGTATACATGTAACGGACGGATGGATGGATGGATGAGTCATTGAAAATTACTTTGCTATTCCGTACCGTACATTGACTAACTTCTTCGATTCACGTTTCAGCTTATTTATCAAATATCGGATGAATTTATCGATTTTTTGGACTTTCCTATCGGCTAATTAATCATTCTAGAATTATATCCCAGAACCTGAGCTAAGCAGGATTTTTCTCACTGACTGACTGCTGGAGTTGAATAGATCTGATCTTCGACTGACTGAAATACGACCATATTTGACTTTTACAGCTCTCCACGAAGCCTTCTCTACGATTATCATTCTACGTCATATTTCGTTCGCAACTGGGTCAGAAATTAGCGAACTGGAGAGGACGAGGGTGCTTTCGAGAAATAACTACGATAATTTATTCCACCGATAAAGAATCGCCGATAATCGTAATCGACATGGAGTTTTTCTATTTCCTATGCTCCGAAATATGGTCCGTACTTTCGACTAGAAACGAATGTTCGTTTACCACCGAAGATCGACGGGGCAGTTCTCCCCGATTCGTCCTTATGGCTTCTTAGATAAAATGCTGACGCGATTCAGGGTAAGAAATTTGAAAGACGAACGAAAGAAGGCGATATTTTCCCCTTCGTTAACGAATATCCAAATCCCTGTCAATCGTTATCCGAAAGATTTATCATTTGCTCGTTAATAGGATGAAGGAGTATTCCTGGGAGGTGTCTACTGCTTTAAAACTGTCTTCGCGAAGAGCTAGCAACGATGCCAACTACGCAATTACGGGTTACAAAATTTTCGACCAAGATTTCACCACTTTGAAAGCGAAGATTTGACGTTGGGAAACGAATATAAACAGTGATATAAATTTAATTAGTTCAATTAAACGAACGAGAAGCCGAAGAAGTGTCGTTTGTACTTCGTGCAATGTATTCCTGCGGGAATTTCCGTCGCTAAATTTATCCCACCGAACAGTCGAACGGATCGAAAATTCGGAATAATAAGTTTTTTTTTAACAGGGTACCCATTTTTAACCATATTGACGTCATTTTAAAACACTAAAAACTTCATCATTTCGTTAATTTTCATCCGCCACTGTTCCGCACGCGACAAACATTTCTTATGGCGTTTTGAGTCGCGTCATTTCGGTCGACGCAAGTGGCCGCCAATCAGCCCCTTATCTCGTTTATATCGTAGTTCTTCGATCAAATCATCACGAATAACTAAGACTTTCTTAATTCGGTTCGAAACAGTGCGAAAAAAAAAAATACATTTCACCATCAAGGATTGTTTTACTGCCTCAAAATTTACATCTGATTCCTAACCGATCTGCGGAATGAGAAGAAACGGAAAATATTCGGGTAATTCTTTCTACTTACATCAGTCGAATTTGTGTAGCGTAATAAGGAAATCGAAAAATTCATACGACTATTATTTTTGCTTCATGTTATTTCTAGATTTTTTCAAGTAACAATTACTAACGAAATTATCGACGAAAATTTATCCACGACGATCAAATTTCGAGATTGAACTTTCTTCCTGTCTTCTGCGACAATCGGACTCAAATTTATCGTTACTTTTACTTTATTCAGAAATTATCTTGACGATAAACTGCTTGGGTTGAGATTTGGTCGAATCTGGTTGTCGCATATTGTGGAATAATTATTATACGGCAAAAACCTGTGGATTATCATATCATGTTCATCTGTATTTAAAATTATTACATCATCGTGTCGCTGGTCAGATGAGCATTGTGATAATCTACGCGATAGTGTAATTATCCTACGTGCGTAATCAAGTTAAATCGAATCTATACGCGGTGTAAATGAGTTAAATTATGAACTACAGTTTTTAAAAATCGCTGGTTAAAAATTGTAGCAAAATTAATATCAACTTTTCACACACCTCACGCTGGCCAAGCCTCTGGTGATTATCGGATCGATTTATTTTCGGGTAAAGTGAACGTAAAATAAATTTCCCGCGAACGATCTAATGAGATTTATAGCGAAGGCAGAGATATGCGATGTTTTTTCAATATTCATATAAATTATAATTCAATTATTTAGAGATTTTTGTACCTACAGATGATCATACGTAATTCAGAACAGTCTCGCTTATTGAAAGACAAATTCTACCATACTGCGTATACACTAATTATAATATAACATTGTAAGAGAAATTTTAGACAGTTATCTCGAATAAGAGATGTATGCAACATTTTTGAAAATTATTACAAAGGAGCTGGAATTCCGATAGGAAAAATGAAAATTTTACTATTGTCATATGTGATTAGGAAACACATTGTTTTCAACTATTTGTTAAATGATATATTCTACGAACATGATTAAAAATAAATTTATTATTGGTGAAGAAAGTATAATGACGTATTTCATTTCTCATGCGTAGACACTTACTGATCGATCACAATCAGAGCAATAATCCAATAATAACCATCGCCTGAAACTTGACGTGACGAAATCTGTTATTTGATTGATTTTTTATGACCAAATATTTCTACTTCGTTATTATGACCGAAAAAAATTCGAACGAAGGAAATATCTTGGGTATAAAAAAACTGACCCTTGCAGATTATCGCACCAATGACGCATTTTGATTAATTCATCCGAACATCTATCGACGTTTTAAACGTTGATTAGTCGGCTTTACACTCACTCCTAAAAAGCCATCGTAAAGATACTTATCTTTAAATCAGATTAATTTAGGAAACTTGTTTATCTAGTTATGTCTCGACAATAATCCGAAAGACTGTTTATTGAATCTCAGGCATAATCAAGGATTATCTTTTACGATTAGACTTACGTGTGCTTTGGCATGGACTCGATAAAAAAATTAGAAACGAAAAAAAGAAAACAGAAATCAACGATCTATGATAAAAATTCTAGAGGTTCTACTTAAATTTTCCTCGTCTCCAACAATCTGCATGCTCTTAAATGGCCGTATATCTATTTGAAGTATACCCGTTGAACTTGAGACGATGCCTTCAGGGATTTGCTGTTATCTTGTAGGTAATTATGTATAATAGTTGTAACAGATAGCTGAAGCGATTATCGAGCTAGAAAGTTCATTACATGTATGCCGATAAATCGGAGTAAACTAGACCGAGAGATCGCGTTTATCTACATATGCTATTGGGAAATTATATTAGCATTTAATCTGGTTTAGGAGTTACATCGGATATCGATTTCCTTTCGAAATACAAAACTGGGATCGAGGTGCCCTAGGCTTTGCTGCGAATTCTCGTCTGGCTTTCACGGTTCATTGATCTGCGTAATTACTTGTTACCAAATTGATCGAAACAATAAGCGATAAGCCGAGCCAATCGCATATCTGATTGTGAGGAGTAGAGAGGATCAAAATCCAGACAACTCGATAATTTATGAAAATATTCAACTTCTTCTTTTACTTCTGACGTATTCTGTCGAATCCGAGAAAATCTCCTTTCAAATAAGCCTAAAAAATAATGTGTCGATTAGAACCAGAGACAATTCTGAAATTCGGCTTCGGGCTTACCACCCTAGTGAATTATCGAAGTGTTTCGATTTTTCTGAAACTAGGTAATTAGACGTCGACGAGTTGGCAGATCTGTCATCTGACCAGATTTTCGTCCACTCTCGCCAGCCCGTAGTTAAACGAGTCAAAGCTGCTCGAAGTATCGAAGAATCGAGTGGATATCCGAGCGAAATTTCAGCCGCAAATATGCCGAAAATTGTGGTCTCAGAGTGCACTAGCACGACAGAAGTGAACGAAAAATTATCCCCGAAAGTACGAGCGTCAACACCCAGTCGTCGCTGGTGGTCTCCGACAGTAAAGAAGCTAAGAGAGAAGAAATACACTTGCGAATTGTACCTGAAGATGCGTCAAAATCTAAACAAAGTGAATCGTCGATCAAAATCGCTGTTGCCACCGGGAGAGGCTTTCGTTCCGGACGAAGACGAGAACGAAGACGAAAACGACCCAGGCGGTGTTGTCACAGAGTCTTACGTCAAGAAATTTTCTTTGATTAGATCGATATTTGACATCAATAACGAAAAATGTCGCAAATTTTCTAATGACGTTCACAGAGCCAGTTTCAACGAAGTTACGGCTTGGATAAATCACTTCAATGTTCAAGGTGGGCAGGCGATCGAGTCTTATAATTTTTTCCCTACTCTTTTTTTCTGTCTCGAATGCAAGAGATGAGCTTTGTTAAATCGTTGCAGCTCACTCTACTGTCTTGGAGGAGAGGAGAGAGGAACACGAGGTTTGAGGGAGCAAAATAGGAGAGAAATTCAGCGATGAAAAATTTTAAACAAGGATTATGATATCTCAAAATAGAATAAATCTCGTTCAATCCCAATCCTTTATCGGTAGGACGAATTTCGACCGTTATTTCAATTAATTCTTGCATAAAATATGAGCTGGGACTCTTAGAGGATGTAAAGAGAAAAGGAGCGGGTCGATTTTTCAGCTACGACTAATTGTTTTATTTACATAATAAATTTATTCAAAATCGAATGATGATAAATAAATAAATGTATTATTTCAACCTGAAATTACTTAGTATTCCAAGATTTGAGCTCGTTAAACGTTCGTTAGTTAAGCCTGTGATAATCACTCCGAGTGGTACGACTGATACGAACAGAGATAACAGACTTTCCTAGATAGGAACCACCGCTACCTCTCGACTACGATACAAACGGGCCCGAATTTGTCCAGCGATATTTATTTGAATACTCCACTAACGAGGGAACCGGTAATATTTCTCAATAATAATTGAACGATTTAAACGAGGACCGAAGACTGCCGATCACTACTGAAAAATAGGGGAAAAAAGATTCCTAAAATACAGGAAATAATATCTTAGTTGAAAAATTTGTCCAGATTATAATTTCGCAATTTTTTTACAACCATACATTTTTCCAACCGAGAAGAGGTACTCCCTTATCCATTTTTATCAACCATAAATTTCATCCTTTCGTCGGGAATAAATTACACACGTATAAATGTATTGGACATTTTTTGATCGAACAAAGGTTTGAACGCAGCCTTTCGAAATGTCACACATCCGGGTATTCGCATTAGGCACATGTCTATCTTCGCATATTCTTTTCCGGTCTGACTTCGGCTTCGTCCATCAGCCATAACTTGCGAATTATTCCGCGGCACAGTTTTCGATATTTTTCTCCGATTTACTCGAGGTATGTAAAAACTAAGACTTAAGTAGAACAGTAAGAGTACTGATATTTTGCATCCCCGAAAACCTGATCGTGGTAATATTTTCGTTCTGATTTTAAAAACGGTCAAACGCTGCTCAATTCCTCCAAGCTATGATTATCGCCATAATCATTTCTCTCGATAAATTTTTTCACCGATTTTTTTAAACGTTTGTCCGCGTGAATAGGAAGATAATCATTTCAACCAATCGATCATTTCTACTAACGAAATTGCAGACGACGAAGCTGCTGTATCAGACTCGATGAAATCGATCAAAAATCTCTTTCAGTCAGGGAATATCAAGAACGATCTACTATCGGACAAGAATACCGGCGAAATAAAAACAGGAATGTCTTCCGTCTTCGGTGATACTTCGACGAAGCAGAATCCGAGTTCTGCAGAAAGGAGTACTACATCGTCGAAAATAACTAGCTCGATATCCAAGATGATAAAATCTGAATGTTCATCTCCCGAGGGTGGTTACCGAGATTGCAAGACCGGCAATCGTCCTCAGAAAAAGTATTTCGAGTTTGTTTTGCCCGGAAGATTTAAGTCGTTTTCAGAATCTGACGTTTCTGGAAGTAGACCAACGTCGTGGAACTCATCGAATACGTCGGAGATATTGCAGCCTGAATCGTTCGTCAAGGTATTAGACAAGTCGAAGTCTTTAGGCGATCAATTCCCGAGCTGCGATAATCCGGGAGATAGAGAAGGAGAGAGTTTGAAAGAGTTGGAAGGACAAGGACCAGGTAATTCTTCGATTTTAGAGACATTTTTTTTTTTACTCCTTTTTTTACCTGAAAGATAAAAGAAATGCTGGGGCGAGACGGGACCGTCGTTCATCGACGTGCTGAACGGACTTGAGACCGACTAAGAAATTCGAGACGAAAAATTTGAATGCCTGCAGAGATTCAAAATCCTAAAGTCCCCAAGTTCAGACGTGTAAAAGATTTTTCTGACGGCCGAAGAGTCGAGCATTCGAATCCCCAAAAAAAATTTTGTCACTTTTTGAGGTCACTCCAGGTCCTTCAGCACCGAATGACGACGTTTTTAATTTTTAAAAACCGAGAGATATTTTCCGACCGGTTTTCCAACGTCTCTTTCAACTCGTAGACATCTCCGAAAATTCTCAAAATAAGGAAGACTTCGAACTCGAAGAGGAAGGAAACGAGTCTGTAGTCGAATCGCTTACGAAAATTGAAGCCATCGTTAAAGACGCCAAGGAAATATTAAAGCTTGCTAAAAGCGCAGGAAGACTACCCAATGACGAAAAGAAGCCTCTAAAGAAAGAGAATAACAGCTCGAGAGTAGTAGTCCGTTGTATACCTCCACCATGCTTCCCAGCAAGCATCATGGGAAAAGAATCGGAACTACACCGCGAAGTAGTGGCTCCAGGTAAAATTCTTCCCTGTCGTGACGTCTCTGCACACCTACGATTTTTATTTTTTCATTTTTTTTTATTTTTTGTTTCGTTCAAGTCACTCATGATCGTGATTCGTTGATCAAAAAAGCTCCTAGAAATTTGTAAAACGCGGATTTCGAACGAATTTTAATTGGTACGAGGAACGAATCAGTGAATTATCTTGAAATGAATGAAGCCGGATAAAAACTACAGCAGGATTCGCACGGTCTTGAATTTTTTTTATTTCTCTGTAGTAGAGGAACTAATCAGCAATCAAGAAGTCGCGACTTTTTTGCACGGCTGTTTCGTTCGGGTAACGAAACTCGAGTCTTAACAAGACGATATCAAAGCGCTGAATTGTCGTAATTGTCGAGTAAAGCGTAAGAGGTGGAGGTATAAGGGTGTTTTTTTGTGAATGGTACGCGGAACTTTTCTAACCTTTTAATCTCGTTCTTGTCGAGTGAAAAATTTTATGTTTCACCCTCTTTCGACTTCTCTCGAGAGGCACAAGCGGCCCAGGTCTTCGAAAGATCGAGCGAAAAGGAAAGAATTTAGAAAGACTAGAGTGGCGAAGGATTGAAGAAGGATAACGAATATTATCAAATTAATATCGAATAGGAATAATATAAATAAAATGAATTTAAAAACGGGGATGGAGTTTGTTGTAACCTTTCTTGTTTAAATATTGATCCAACGGTACGACGCCTTATAATACAACGATATTATCGTCCAAACATAACCTTGTATTTATATTGCTAATACTAAACACATACAGCATGCAAAGGTACTATTGATCATATAAACACATATATACATACCCTACCTATAGATAGACGACTAAGCGCGTGCAGCCATACACTTTGTGTTCTCTCTATACCGCGGTGTGTAGGCACAGAGATTAACGTATGGAAGCGCGGTAGATAAGAAAATTAAACATCAGAGAAGAGATTACCAAAGCCAAGATTGGCTCAACGCACTAAAACCCATTCGGACCGCGCAACCCGCTAATAAACCTTGTATTATCGGAGTCTTACGCTACTCCAGAGTTCCGAGAGACTATCGCGGAATAATAGAATGACTCTATCGTCACGATTCGAGGACGAAAGATGAAGAAAAAAATGGAGAAAAAAATGTAAAAAAAAATGAAACGAAATGAAATGAAAAAATGCATTAATCCCTTTTTTTCTTTATACCTTTTTGTCATCAGGTGTACCATTTCCGCCGTCGCACAAGCTCACCGTTGCAGAGGTATTCGACTCGCGGACAGGCAAACCACGACCCGACGTTCTCAAACAGCACTTCATACTCGAAGGAAGAATCGACGAGGCGGCAGCACTACGTATAGTTACCGATGGCGCGAGTCTTCTACGTTCGGAAAAAACTATGATCGACATAGAAGCACCCGTTACCGGTGAGTCATTTTTTATTCCTAATCAAATGTGCCCGAAATCTCACTTCGAATTAGATATATTTATTTGATCAGATTTTGCTCTTAGCTATCACTGTTTGCCTTCGTTAATTAATCATTGTTTGTATTCTTCGAAATAGAAAACCATGAGACATGGAATTAAATAGATACACGTGCATATTGTATGTACATGCATGTACCTGTATGGTAGGTTGAATTTACAACGCTTTATATCCATCGACAAACAAAGTCGTTAAGTGCTAAAGATACCTCTAGCAAAAGTGATATATGTATAATACGAGAATCAAATATAGGCCGAAACGTGCACACAGAACATGTTTAGAGCCACCTTGAAGTGATTTTTCAATTTTTGCCGCATGCCAGCTAGTAGTCGGTATACCGACGACGTCGCGACGCCTGTGCCCACCACGAGGCAGCGGCAAACCTGGCCTAGCCTAGAACTAACACGAGGACTAAGAACGTTGTTATAAAAATAAACTATATAGGAAAAAAAAAAAAAAAAAAACAGAGAACATCGATAGGCTATACATTTCTTTAACGCCGAATAGAAATAATGCCTGACGTTAAACTCTTCCCACGAGGCGAATCTCTGTGACAAAAAAAAAGAAGACAAATTTTTTTTTTCTAAATTTAATCATCACATATCCCTCCGAACCAGAGAAACTCAGTAGATATTTCAATTCGGAGGAATTCTTCCCACGCTCTTCTTTTTCAACTCTTTTTTTGTTCGTCCAGACTGAAATAGACGTTAGAAAGACAATATTGATAAGTGAATCCGACGATGTGATGAAAAATTATTTCGGAAAAATGAAAAACTTCTTAAAATTGTCTAAAGTTTTCGTCGACGAGTCGAATCCATCACTTTTCTAGTCGCGACGCTTACCGATTAGATACGCGAATGTATATATATGTATATTGTGTACATAGCGTTGCTTCCGGCTTTTCCTCGTCAAGACGTCGCCACGCCGGTAGTATCCGGTTTAGGTTCAGGTTAACGGGTCATCGAAGACGAAAAGGTGGAAGATCGAAGGTAGGGTGTTGGCGTGAATAATTTAGGAGTTCTGACGCCTCGCGAGTCTCGATTGTTTCCCTTTTCTGTCTTTTTTATTTCGCGATGTTTTCTTAGAGCTTACACGCCAAAGCTAGTTGCGAATTTACATTCGATATGCTCTCGTCCCGATCTCAAAAGCCAATTTTTTACTCTCGTAGGGGAAGGTTCGATACGATTCCGATAAGACGAGGTGAAGGAGGAAAATTAAATTCACCCTTTCGGATAGAGAAAATCGGTTTATGGAGTTTGTAAAACGTTTGATAGTACGGATTCTGAGAGCAAACTCGATCTTCCATGTACCTACCCACCTACCTACTCACATATTTTACTCGAGCTAAAATTTTCTCAACTAGTCGTTTGTAAAGTGGGATTTAGCATTTGGTTCCCACGCGACTTTTCACTGTGAAGAATTTCTGACGAGTCAAAAAATAAGGCGTTTCGTTGTTGGCTAAAAATATATGGACCTTCATCTCCCTGCCGGTTGCTCTTGTCATAGTCGATTTGTCATCTCGTGTGAATCTGTAGAATTTTACAAATGCCTGAATAGCTTCACTTAGGAATTTAGTATTACCGAATGCGCGTGCAACACATCACCTCGTGAATCTTCATTACAGGTATATAGTGAATCTCTACGAGCACGCATATCTCAACGAGCAGAGCAAAACTCGGCGTTCTTTGAATTCGAAAATTTTTATTCAGGAAATATTTCAAATGGACGTCGACACTAATCACAGCTATAAAACATCCAGATTTTACAACGTTCTCCGACATTAAGATCAACATCATTTTTGTCTGCTATACGTAGGGGAGACCGGGGACAAAGTAGACACCTCGGTTAAAAAATGATAAAAAATATAAAAAAATTTCAACAAAAAAAAAAAAGAAGGAAGAAAGATTTTTGAGATGGAAAAAAAAAAATTTTTTTTTTATCAATTTCCAGATGTTGTACCTACTTTTCCCCGGTCACTCCTATACTATATAGTATGCGTGAAAAATGTCCGAGTGTTAAGTCATTGAATGAGTATAGTTTCGCTGATATCTGACACGAATTATAACCAGTCAGGTAATTGGCAAAGATTAAATTCGCTGATAGTTAACCGAGCGATATTCGTATTATTAGAATGAAGAGGAAGAGAGAGGAAGAGAAAGAGTTGGGTTATTGTAGACGCACACGTGAACAAGCTGATTTTGACATTTCTCCGCCCCACGTGTTATGATTAAACATAAGCAGCTGATTTTGACGGTTGACAGTTACCCACAGGTTTGATTAAACGGTAACAGCTGATCTTGACAGATCTTGAAATATCTCCGATTATCTATCATTGTACTTGTCATGTAGGGTAAAGTTTGCGAAGATGAACTACCGAGGTTATACAATATTTTTCAGCGCTTTATCCCAGCTAAAAAATATAAAACCATCCTATAAACATTTTTCGTTTCGAGATACCCTATCAGAAAATAAAATACTAATATGAATATAATATGCTTTAAATCAATCGATACAAAAAAAAAGGTCCTCGAGGTCAAATGATGGACTCTGCACAAGTAGACGGGAAATGTCTTCGTTTATTTAAATGGAATTCGAAAACTAGACCAATGTATAAAATTTTGGAATTATTGATCGACTATATTTCAAGTAATCTCACGGTCCATCTTCGGGGAGAGACAGATACGTCAAGTTGATAACCTCTTTCTAGAGAGTAGAACTTGCGGTGTATTACGCCATCGCGGGCTGCGACACCCGCTACTTACCCAAAGGCTATTAGGGTAATGTACCGCGGTTTTGGTTAAGCTCGGGGTTGATATTGGTAGTATAAGACGCTCGCACTAGTCTCCAGTCTCCAGTCTCGAATTTCGAATCTCGAGTTAAAAGCCAGGGACCCTTTATTCGGGATGCTGCGTCAGGTCAATTCGGACAATCGACTCCTCGTCGTCTTAATTAAACGTCGCATTGTCAGGTGAAGATGTCCCTTTTTTTTCTAGAGCCTGGATCAATCGCGTTAATTAATTTCATCAAGAAGGTTAATTGCATCATCAAGTACCTCTACGGACTCCCCCCATAAACGTTGGCGACTCTCTCAACGAAACGAATAACCCCCGAAACGGATCTCAAAATCGCGGCTATATTTGCATCGCGTTTTCATTCTCGATTCGTGAAAAAGATTTTTCACCCCGAATTCCGAATAAATTTCAATCACTTTTTTTCCATCGTTCCAGGGTAGGTGATAGTGCTTAGTCATATCATTCATTTCATGTGGGAATAAAATCACTGTTCCCAAATCGCTCCTCGAGAAAATCGAACGTTCAGAGCTGTCCCTCTCGAAGTCTCTTTGATGGGTCCGAAAGAGTGGGAAAAAAAGTAAAAAAAAAAAAAGTAGAAAAAAAAAGAAAGCAAGGAGAAACCATTTCCGCTCGGTCGAAAGGGCAGAACCTCGTAGCCTGAAAAGGAACCGCGGAAGGGTGAGCCTTGGGTGTGCCCTGGGAATTGGATACAAGCACCAAGGCTCTTCTACGAGGCGGTGGCATATTGCCAGGCCGTGGGAACTCTTTCGATGTATGTATATATGCCACGTAGATATATAGATATGTGAATATACGCGAGGGTCGACCAGGCAGCCAGTCAGCCAGGGTAAGCTTTGCGGTGTGATAATAGACTTGAGGGCTCGCTCGGCTAAAGGGCGACGTCAAAGTCAAAAAGGCGTCGAAACGACGCCTCAATCCACTTTTTAACCTTATGATTGATTTTTCTTGAGTAGTTTAAAATAGTTTTTCAAATATACCTACGTTCGTTCGACATCCGCAGATTGATGCCAATTACATTTACAACGTTTTTCACCTCCTAAAAATAATCGGGGAAAAAAAAATAAAAAAAAATAACCGAGCGAAATTAGTGTCTAGTGTTAAAAAGATTTCTAAAATTACACAGGCCGAAGGTTTCTCATCTCCATTCATCAGGAATCAACGTTTCGGTTCAAGTTCATGAAATCAACTAACAAAATTGATGAATCAAAATTAGTCAAATACCAAGAAAGGAAACCCGAAATTTTCAACACGGATTCCATTACCGAATTATCGACGTGTACCACACCGTCGAATCTGTATACCTATACACGTTTGCTGAGATAAGGAAAAGCGATTCACGGATAATCCTCGAGTTACGTCCCGTCATTATTTCTTTCGGGTAATAAAGAGACCGACGCTACGCTCTTCAGACTTTATCGAGAGCATAGCGTAGACGGTACCCTAAAGGGCCTGAAACCCAGTGCCGAACCTCTGGAACGACGGGGAACGACCTCGTGTCATTTATCGGCAAAAAGGTGAACCGTTGCCGGAAAAGATGATCCACCGCAAAGTTCTCCGTCTATCGGCAACTCCCTTCGGGAATCTTTTCGTCCGTTCAACATTTTCATTTTCGCGAAAATTCGCGGGTCCGAGAATATCTCCACAAGTTACGTAACGAAGAAGAAAGAGAATCGCATGGGAAATAATTACCTAATTAAATTACAAAAACGAACGAACACGTACGCGGAAGATGTGTTAAGTAAGATTGTGTGTTAACGGTTGCGAGGTTCGCTGTTGAAATGATTAAAAGTTAATCGGCGCAGCACGTAAGAGAAGAACCGTATAAAGCTCGTGAAGTTTGACCCGCGGAGTGGTAATTCGTTTCAACAATTCCTCAGCAGCGTTTAATAGCGCCGGGAAAATCACCCCTGAATGTATGGTAGGGGTTGAGTTTGAGCAATTCTCGAAAGAGGCTGGCCTGTTTTTAGCCTTCAAAGTGAAATTATACCTGTACCGTACAGCGTAAGGTTCAGCAGTAGAAAGTCTTATTGTTCGGTCGCTTTGCTACCGCTTAATTTTAGTCAAAAGTAAGAATTAAGAATTAAAAGACTTCAAACATCCCGCAGCTAAAGGGTTAGCCTGCTAAACGTTAAACAAAACCTTTTGTTCTCTTGCGAGAATGCACCAAGTTGTACAACTTTTCCCTCTTCTTCTAGCTCTCTTCGCATACAATTCCTGGCAACGTTACTCGATTTCTAGTTTTCCAAAACTATATGTTTTCTTTCTCTCTTTCTTTTTCATTTAATTTCATTTCATTTCACTCTATTCCATCTTTTCTTCTCTCGGTTAAGATCATGGCTAGACACCAACCCCTGCAACGACCCAGTTTGAGCACCCCTTACGTTCTTCTATGGTATATATTCACCTACATGCATACATGGGTGGTACACACGCACGTAGACGTGCGGGATACTTTCATCTCCGCGCCCTCCGTTCCATGAGAAACTCTGAATATATAATCTCCCGGGTTGGTAGCCCGAGGGAGCCACATGCTCCCTCTGAAATTCGCGTTGCAAAATCTACCTATCTACCCATCTACCTACCTGCAACGGCAGCAGTAACAGCAGCTAGCTTAACAACTAAACTGCACTTACTCGCTCGATAGGAGGTTAATAAAACGTTGAACAAACAAGGAATATATTCCTAGTATGTCTAGCTGGTGAAAAGTCGCTACCTAATTTATTATCTCCCGATTAGCAGCCGTAGATCCGAGGCATTTGTGACGACCGAAGAAACTGAGTGAGTTGGAAACATCGCGCGAACCAGGCCGAGTCTTTCGGTGGCAAAACTGACGCATGAATAAATAACTGATAATGTTTTTCCGGTTTATATATAAAAGAGTAAAGGTTGTTTCCTCCACACGCTTTCGATGTATAGACTCGTACTTTTCAGTTTAGGGTCGATAATACCCGGTTTCCTACGTGCCCCGTCGACGGTGCTGAGCTCGTTTACCAAGTGAAATTACCAGCCCCGTTGATACCGCTAATTAACACACTGGCTCGTATGTATATGTAGGCGCGTGCAGACTACGGTCTCGCGGGATAGAGAAGTCGGTAGTCGGTCTCGTGTGTATGTATGTATACGAACATTCGACGTTACAACACCAACGTGTGCGAGCGACGAACAATAACCGTAAAGTGAGATATTAGGTATCCTATATTTTTGAATATAAGAATGATTTTACCTGTGGGAAAAATGCGGCACTACGGGCGTACTGTAATAACAACCTCAGGATCATATTGTAATAATGGTACACGCGAATATAATATGTACATAAAAAATCAACCTGTGTCACTGCTACAGTTATTTCTAGATTCATTTTTTGTTCTTTTCTTTTCAACAAATTTTGTAGGAACGTCAGATTTTTTAAAGATAAATTAAAAAATGAATTATTTGCTCGAAGAAAAGTTGATATTTTGATTTTATTTTATTTTATTTTATTTTATTTTATTTTGAATGAAATTATTATGCCGCTGCAATTATTAAACCGATGCATTACGAGAGACAACTGCGTCTACAATTTACAGCCAGCTCCTCCGAGCAATTGGCTGCTATTAACCTCTTAGCGCGATATTTAAACGTGAAACAATTGCAGATGATGATGATGATGGTGATTATATGAATAAAGTATAAAACGAGATGGTGAATAGCCTAGAACTCGGCTCTGAATGGAGTAGAATAATTAAAACGTGGCTAACTCGATCAATTTCGTTTAACCAATATACGTATAGGTATATATAATTATTACACGATATTAAACACGATCATAAACCGCACGGTGTTTATTGAAACTGTGTTAAATTCGGGAATTAACAGGCCTTCGTTTATATCGATTTCAAATGACCAAGTTTTTTCTTTATTTTCTATTTCATTCACATTTTCCGTTTCATTTTTTCCAATTTATTAAGCCGTTATTGACTCTGCCAATAATGAATACGCCTGCAGTAACGGGACGCGTTTGAAATGCAGGAAATTGTTTGCCCGGAAAATAGCCTGCAGCTGATTTTGTGACTAAAATCATACGGGGGAAGACATTAACGGTTAAAATAAAAATTTGAATAATAAATATCGTCAAATGTCGTCGAGGACTGTGGGAGCAAAAGAAAGGAACAAATTTCGTTTTTCTTTTTAATCACGAAATTCCCGATTTATACAACGGCGATAAAATGATCGATTTATCTCGATCTCGATCTGATCTTTTCGTTTTATATACGCGAGGCGCGGTATTATTCAGTTATACCGGCGTACTACAGCGAATTCGAAATCGTCGCGCGAGTAAAACGCAACGATCGCTCGTTTTAATCTGTCTAATCAATTCCTGTGATCTTGAAAACCGTCTAGGCAATATCTCGCGTAGTCGCAGGCGCACGCGACGCGGTTCATGCGAGCTGCAAAAGTATAGCTGGCCAGGTGAGCTATCTGGTAATGGACGATGAGAATAATAAATAAAAAATAAAAGGTACGGTCTCGTGTTTGGCACTCGCGAATGAGAAAGGACGCAAATATATGTACAACGCATACATCCGTATCAAATGATCTTCTAATACCTACACGGCCGCTGCACAGTTGCTTTTCACAGAGAATAAGAAAAAATTGTAAATTGAAGACTCGTCGACTAATTTTATTCGCCTTAGCGATTCGCACAAACGAATGAAAGGAATCTACCAATATTTTTTCACTTTCAAACAAGAAAATTTGTTTCCTCGATCGTTTGAGATTTCTGTTGAAACGGAAATCAGTCGACGTTTTCGTTTTTCGCCGGTTCCTTTGACTGGAAATTCTATTTCACCAAAGAAAATCTCATTTCGCAGCCGGTGAAAAACGGCGAGTATTTTTCGTACGAAATGAAAATTTCTTTATTTACACTGCGGCGTACGTGCAAAAAGTCATTCGTTCCTACATATTACGAAACTGATAAAAACTGACCGTACGCACATATGCATGTACAATTTCAAGATATACTTTGTAAGAAAAATTTGATTACTCGATCATAAATTAATGAAATTCAAGTATAGAGTCAAAGGTAAAAAATTTTCTGTTCGATCGAACAGATTTTCGACATAGGTATCATAGATCGGAGTATGCGATTCGATGAAAAATAATTCGCCACTAAGATATTTTCTTTCTTCATTTATTAATCAATCATCTTCGATCAAGAGGCAAGACCAATCCACTCGCAATGTCAATAACAATGGCTCGTTACCATAATCTCTATACTCTATCGGATCAATACTTTAACGTTTCACAATGCTTCACTACTATAACAATACATATCTGTATAGTATGTATAAAACTTTAACCCGCGAGTCATAAGATGCTCGAGGCTAGTCTGCACGAGACTGAAACAACAAAAAAAGAACGGAAAAAAAACAAAAAATGAGAAAAGTCTTTAAACGAGGCATGTCACAACGTTACGTCTTTCTCCTTGGGTTATTATTATTATTATTATTATTATTATCATAACTATTACTATTATTATCATTTATTCTTTCCCATCTTACTGAAACCTGGTAAACTTCTGTCTCGCAAGCATTTTATAACCGTAGAGAATTTCTCCACGAGTTGTGAGAGCAAGTTTTACGAAACATTAATGACATTTTCAAAATCGTGTACAGGGTCTGAAATATCGAAGAGTCTCGTACGATATGAAAAAAATGAAAATAAAAAAATAAAAATGTTTCCGAAATTTCTTAGGGCAAAGAGTTTAAAATTTTTTTTTTCGGATTTACGCGGTTTTTAAATCTGTTTAGCCGCCAAGCTTATTACGTATTTCTTTTTCCCCGATCTCAACGCAGTATACCGCAGTAAACTTCTTTTCGATGCAAAAGTCACGTAAAGCAGCCGGATAAACGCGTATCTCTTTCTTTGCATACTCTACTTCGTCGACGTTGACTTGCCTGACAAAAAATCCACGTCCAAATCCACGGCTTTAGTAACTTGATAAGGGATCTACCCTCGCCAATAAACAACACGCGAATCTTAACAATTCTCTCGCATATCCACGTCCGAATTTTCCGCTACTTCTACGCTACTACTACGCTACAAAGTTCGAAAAAAAAAAATGAAAAAGAGGCTACGGGTAGCAAACGATGTCGAGTTAATTTTTCAAAACAGTTCGCAGCGACGACACGAAACTCTGTTCGAAATCAACGAGTCCATTTGAAGAAAAATAGACATTTTTTAGGAACCGTGAATTTCGACTTCTCCGTTTTATAAGTCGACAGTTGTACTCCCCGATGGCTCGAAACTTTGACCCAACGTTAGTATCCGTTTCTCAATTACCGATGCATAGGATTCTCGAGACCCAAAATTCGTCCCCTTAAAACGCCGGTGCCCCCGAGAATCCATATCCCTCGGGACTCTTCCACTTCACCCCTGAATCCGTTACTTCTTACTTGAAGGGAAGGGCCTCAGGGAATCTTGAATCGGCGGCTGAGGGCTGAGAGCTGATGTCTTAAATAAATTCCCCGACATTTGATTGCCTTTGTGGGAGGTGAGGAGCGAAGGGAAATTAAAGTGGCGTGGTGGTGTCTGCGAGTATAAGACGCCGGAATGAGATCGAGGAGTTACACTCACTGCTAGATATAGATACGTATACATGCGGGCGAGAGAGGAGAAGAGAAGAGAAGAGACGAGACGAGAAGAGAACTTCTAGTAATGTTCCTCCCTTCGAGGCAATACCCACCGGAGAGATGAAGTATGGACGGAATAAGAACCGCATCTCGTCGTTTCATCACAGACCAACTAACTTATTCTCGAAGAGAAGACGCTACGAGTATAAATGTGGATATTGTATGGATACGGAACAATATACATGCTAGGTACCGTGTATCGTAGAAATTGTGCCACAGATCCCAGAAGAAGAAGAAGAAGAAGAATAAGAAGAATAAGAATAAGAAGAAGAAGTATTCCCGACATGCAAACGCGATAGTATATACAGGGTAGAAAGAGAGAATGGGAAAGTAGGTCCTGAAAAAGGATGGTAAGAGTAGTACATCGATCAATTACTCTTTATCAGATTGATGTATCCTGCGAAAAGAAGTTCTTCCGTTTTTGTATTTTCTTTATCTTTTTCATCTATTTGCCACTCGTCTGCATTAATAATGAGATTATCTTGGCTAGCTGGATAATCGATTTGCCGCTGAATTCTGACGAGCAGAAAATTATTTCTTGTTTTTTTTTTCAATTTTCTCCTTTTTTGTTTCTCATTTTTGAATGAAATTTGAATCGCCCAATCCACCGAGGGAATTCACAAGTTTAATCATCGTCGACGCCCGAAATATTCCTACCTTGTGTAATTCGGAGAAAGATGAGTGAGTGAGAGAGAGAGAGAGAGAGAGAGAGAGAGAGAGAGAGAGAGAGAGAGAGAGAGAGAGAGAGAGAGAGAGAGAGAGAGAGAGAGAGAAATCGCCTCGAGTAGGAGACGAGGCTGGATTCCATCTCTTAATTGCATTCACTAACGAACGTGCGGTAAATGAGAACAGTTGTTCTAAATTGCCATTCAAAATCTGCTCCGAGAATTACGGGTTGAGAAGCTTCCAAAAACTGCAAACGCATCTTTTGGATGACATTCGTAATTTATCTAGCGAAACGTACAAACATATTTCTGATTTTTTTTTATCCTCTTTCCCGAGATTTATTTCTCTCGCCAAATTTTCTACCCACTTCCTGTTGTTATATTATTTCCTCCCCGAGGAAATGACTAGATATTTTCAGTCCTCGTGGTTCTCGTAGCGGGGTTCCTAAAATAGGAAACTATGGCAACGTCTTTTTCTGCAATATCTTTTATGCTCTGGAAAGTAGGGCGGTAAACAGAGCGCGAACTTCTACCCGGGAGCCAAGACTCACAAGGGGGACAAAACTGGTAACTCGAGATACAAAGAACATCCCGTATGGCAGGTAAACTTGAAATAATAGAGTCTGGCTGTTATATCAAACGACTATCAGACTCTGATCCTAATTTTGTCGGTTTCTATCCTTTGAAAATCGCGGATCCATTCGTTAAGTGAACCGGAAAAAATGAGTTGATAAAAACTGGGATTCTGGATGACAAAGTGAAGAAAAAACTCACGAGGAAAAAGAAGACGAAGAAGAAACGGAGTAATTGTCACTCAGACTTAACGCCCTTGGTTAACCGCTGACTCGGTGTGTAGAGAGGCTCATTAAACGACGTCAATTATCAATGAAAGTCAGACGGCAAGTAGCGGCAAAGTGTTCTTTACCCTTATTTTGCGAAAACCCGTAAAAGCCCGGTTTTCCATCGATGTAGATTATGACTAATCAATTCAGGGATCGATTTTCGATTAATCTTAGCTAGTGTAGCTTGTCCGACAGCTTCTTCAAACGAATTACATCCCTCACGTACCTACCTACTTTACGACGACTATTATCCATGCCAATTTTTCTCTGATAAAAACATTTTTCCACTATCCTCGATATATCCTTCGGGAACGGAAATCGCAGCATTACGCGAAAGCCTTACATAAAATCATGTGGCAAAATAATTTTACCCCAAGATTCATTCGATTCGCGGATTTCCATTCCCGAGTCCATTAACGGTGGAGTTCGACATTGAAGGTAAACCGAAGCGAATTTTACCGGAAAAAATGAAATAAATAAATAACCGTCGAGGTCGACTGGGGTCAGACGGGGTCAACTCCGAGCCAAGCCTCATAGTAACATCGAGTGTTTCGCAGATAAGGTAAAAATTACAATGGCTAATCACGACAAGTTAATGCAAATGCAAAAAAGGCACACCTGACCCTCATTATCGGATTTATCAAGACTAGCGTGCCAGTATCAAATCGCTCGCGAATTCCGCGTGACAAACGCCCAGGGCCGATAGGAGGTAGAAAAGAAAAAGAGAATTCCACCCACGACATATCCAAAAATGTATTCCTATTTTTTATTCATTTTTTCGTTGATCAAGCGAACTCGTTCAAGTCTTCGCGTCAAGTGTTCACCTAATGTATAAGTCTAGGTACTTAGGTAGAGATAGTCTCTGTGTCCAGGCCTGTAATCTAATAATACGTAGATATATGTACACCTCCTATGTTACTCGTCTGCATATGCATGATGTAATTATATACACAGGAGCAAATATTGCAGGTATAGTTTTGGATCCGAGGACTACGTGCGTACCCAGGCTGCCCTGGTTGCCCGGGTATTTACTAGGCCCCGGGGGAATCCCCTCGGTGTTCTCGCGAACTTGTGAAATGCATACTAAATAATTAAACATTCCAGTATACGAGGCACGGTATAGATATAGGAATATAGAAGGTAAAGCCGGGAACAGCTCCACTCTAAACTTTGAAAACTGTAGCTTCGAGTACACAGCTGTGAAAAGTGAGCCATATCGTTTTATTACGAGAAATAATCCATCGAAAATATTCGCATGGTTTCGCAGGCTGCTGATTACTTCCCAGCTAACGATAACCGAACTCTCGATATCGGGAATAAGATAATCTTTACATGGTTTCGTACCGATGTTTCCCCATAATCGATGAAATTCCGTTTTCATTAAAACCACGAAGCGTATAGACTTTTTTTTTACATATTTATACATTTTCGGAGTTCCTAACTTTCCACGCGGGAAGTTATTCCGCCGGCTATTAACCCTAAAGCAAATGTTAGCGCTCGTATACCGCAAAGACTTCTGTGATCAGGATTCGCTCGGAATGAATATTAATTATCCTTCAAAACGCAGTAGCTCGGTATACCCGAGCTCTCGACAATATCATCCAACTTTTCGTCGTACGTCTATAAAGATTGAAATTCTTTCTCAATAACTTTCTTTCACCCTACGAAAATATTGAAAAAGTCAAACGAGCGAATAACCTCGAAGTAATTAACCCCGTTCCGAAAATTATTATCAGCGTTACAGCTATTCGTAATCGTTTGTTGCACCGCTGCAGTCGCAATTGCCATCGCCAGTAATTTATGCCGAGAAAGTCGCCCCGTGTAAATAGCCTAGCGTAAATAGAAGATTAACTGTACAGGCATAGGTACATATTGCATATTTATTACATACATATATACATATATATGTATATACGCACATGACACACACATCCGCACGTATGCTGGGTTAATAATTACTTGAGACATTACTGTGGAACGTTAACGTTGAGTGTGGACAGTGTTACCATGTGGATTTAACCGCTGTGATTATTTCACGTTTATATTGTTGTTCTCTGCGAGTTCGTACATAGCTAATTAAACGTTGGCTACGATGGGAAATTACCTTAAATTATATGTACCGCGTCAGTTTCGAGAGACACCTTCGTGTCATTTGACGCCCGAGTAGGTAATTTAGAATCGGATGAAATTCAAACACCATCTAGTTTCGCCTAGTCTTCGCGACCCGGGTGATAATTGATCGTCGAGTTTCGTCTGAAATCCGAATCCGTTTCGCTTATTACACTCGCTTTTAACAGAACCAAAGCAAACAAGCCTAAATTCAATTTTTCATTAATTACGGACATGAAATGATGCGATTTTGCACTCCGCGGAACGGAGATAGAATGGAGTTAAATTTCATCGATAATTAGCACATCTATTACGGTTCAATAATAATTCTAATACGAGAGGATCAAGGGGCGTGCCAAAACGGAATCGGATAGCCAATCACAAGCGAGATTTTCGGCTTACAACGAGATGCTTATGTATAGTTAGGGCACAATGGTATTCGAAAGCTTTCGACTGCGGTGGAAACCGACGCGGAGAGAGGAGCCCGTGTAAGCTAAGGATTAGCATTCAATTAGGTAGGCTTGCGGGCACGTGCGATTACGGTTACTCCAATTCCCAAGTACCGAGTCGCTATTGCCTGCCTCGTTAAATGATTGTCCAGGGGGGCCAGGATCCAGGTTCCGGGACACATTGAAATCCTGGAAAAATCAATTCTCCCGTATTTCCGTGTCATCGGCATTGAATTTCACGTAATTTTTATAAAACTGTCGATCGAATGAGCGCGAATTATTCGATAACGAATTTCGTACGATTCGAATAGAAAAATCCTACACCGTTATTTTTTATTTTATTTTTTTTCATATATACTTCGAGGAATCTGGAACAGAGTGGAAGAAAAGGATATACCTCGAGATAACTGTAGAGAAAGGGATTTAAACAACGGCGTAGATATACATGTTATAGTCGTGTTTCTTCCTCGTTTGATATGCACATTTTATTTCCTGTTTAATCAAAGCGTGAATTTATTACTGCAGTGTAAGCTGAAGCTGGAGTCGGAGAGAATTTCCGCACAGAGAATAGAAAATAGGTTGATAAAAATACATCGTAGATAGTCGCGGGTATGTATGTACGTGTATTAACATCGCCTGCTCATTACTTAAGGGAGGTTTTCTATGGAGAAGAATAGAAAATTATACTTCTGTTCTGTTCTGTTCGACGACCCTGGCTCTGACAACTTTTCAACACAATTAAGATAGAGATCGAATATGAAAATGGTCCCTGCCGTCTCAGCTGATCCTTCTTTTCCATTTATTTTTTAAAAACAAGCCAACCGTCAGCCGCGGAAGATTCGTCCGTTGGATGAAAACAAATTCTTTGACGAATACTTCGTCCAGAGTTTTTATTCTTCTCTCAAAAAAACAATGAATAGCGTACAGATTTCCCTTTGTTCTATCATCGTATCGGTGGTTATTTATTGGAATAATATCCGGGCTGAAACTTTTCTAATCGCTTTTTATAAAGCGGAAATAAAAATATTAAATACCGCCTCCGAGGATCTCCTTTTCATTCTTTCCCATTCTTTTTTTTTTTCTTTTTTTTTCGATTTACGTAAGTTAGAACCACTTATCTTTGAAACGTTGAATTATACGCACGCGATTCAACGCCACGTCCGCGCACCGTGCGAGCGTGTATCACAATCGCCATTGATATCTGCAAGTTTTCGTTAGCTCGGCCCTTTGCCGTACGTGTACGTTCGCGTTTCTACTTTCAATCTCGGCAGCTAACGCTACGTTGAACGAAACGATCCAATTTCGTAGGAACAATATTATCTCTGAAAACGAAATATCGCAGCTCGTATCTTCCGGTTACGAGTATCACGATCAACGACGACGCGTACCTGCCACGAGATGCGCTCATCGTTGGCGTGAATAAAAATTTCACTCTTTCCCACGTTTCAATATCCCCCAATTATAATTAGTAGAAAATATGTTCACTTTGCGTGCGGATAATTCGTACGAAATTATCAAAAAAAAAAATTAACAAATTTCTCAGACTATAAAAATTATTGGATCAAATTATACATATATGTATGTATATAAATAAGATATTAGAAGGTTGACCGAACTTGAAGGAAGATATTTTCTTGAAAATCAAAAGACTGAAGTGGTTTGCTAAGATACCACTTCACTCGAGTACTTGATTCATTTTTTATCCGTATCTCATGAAGCATGTACGTCGAATCGTGGAATGTTTGAAACAAAATTTGTAGTCTGAGACCCGGTAGACTTTAAGTCGATGAATTCCGGTAGAATACTCGAGTGCGCACTCTATGCTGAAAGCTCCCCTAATTATATAGCTATTACAAATATGTATGCGCATTACTGTACGAATGATTAATTCTCGCGTACAGCTAATCAAATACTTCAGAAACCTGTATACCTATGATTTAGAATTTTTTAATTTTTTTTCGGTCCTAAAGATCTCCTTGTCAAAGAATCATACATATCAGCGATTCATTGGTATATTAGCGTATTGCCCATAGATAGGTGCGGAACAGCGAAGGGTAGTTGAAGGCGCCTACGAGGCGTCGCGACGTCCAATTAACGAGACAACGGCGCCCGATATATCACCGCTCTATCCTCCACCCACCTCTCATCGTGGACGTTACCCATTATGCTTTATTTATCATCTTATATCACCTTTAATACGTTTCACGTTTCACGTGCCATTTACTTTTCCGTTTATACAAATTATTGACATTTATTTCTCGTAGGCATGAATTTTCACCTAAGATACGTTTACATGTATATATATATGTATGCCTATTTACCCAGGTGAATGACCCTCATCTAAGATAATTTCTCCCAAACTCTCAGAGCCTATATAATATCATTCCACAGACATTTAGATTTTTTTCATAAAAAGAATAAAATTCAAAATCAAATCGAAACAAAAAAAAAAACCCAAAAAAGTTCATCATTTTTTTCTATTCAAGTCTTTTTAGTCCCGATAGTTCGAGTTTATTTGACGTAGGTATTATTTAACAAGTCTGCCATTTGCCAACGACACATCTGTAATTAAAGGCATGCGCAGATTTTTAATTTCATGGAACGAGGACACGATCGATCGTTCACTCCACACCTCGCTACGTGCAAATCTGTGTAAAAATAAAAGAAGAAAAAAAAAATAAAATAACACAAAAGGGAAATTAAATTATTCTCACGTGAAACGTGGAACATACGAACGTAAGCGTGTTCCTTCCTACTTCCGGAATAAGTCACATATATGTAATCTCGGGTCAAAGTTATGCCCAGATATTGTTCCCCCCTTTGTTCGTATACATATGTATTTCGTCGGACAATCGAGGCACCGAACTTTTCACTTAACGTAATTGAATAGATACGAAAGAAATTTGGTCAGTTTTACGGAAACGATAAAAATAAGTAAAAAGTATTCAGAGCCAGAGCACATCGATTGCAAAAAAAGATCGATACAGTCGCGAAGTGTGCGCGAGTTAATTTTGACGTTTGGACTGGTGTAAGATCGCGATAATGAACTCACGTACACATACATACACCTTAGTAAAATTTTCACAAGAAAATTTTCTAAGCGATTTTAGGCCAAGGTCAGGCACGCCGTTATCGTAAGTGTAGAGAACTGCGAACGTCGTCGCACGCGATCTTTGCTAACTTTGCAGCAGCGAAAGGGAGAGAGAGAGAGAAAGAGCGATTTGAAAAGCAATTAAAATACATAAAGCAGAAAAAGCAGCAGCAGCAGTAGCAGTAACAGCAGCAGTAATAGAAGGCTGCTGAAAGGCTTCGGGGATTTTCCGATATCTTTTCGTCTTTATTCACGGGTAGATACTTAACCTGAGCTCTGTCGTTATAGCCGCTATCACCGCGAGTTCTTTGAAGCCCGCGATGTAGGGGGAAGAAAAAAACGCGAAATTTTTTTTTTTAACAAGTTAGGTAAAAAATCGGCATCTAAAAAATCTCTTCGATTTCTAATTTCTGCTCTAATTTATAAAAATGAAATAAAAACCAGCTCATATGTAGTACTAATCAATATTTTAATGATGAAATTTTGGTCTTTCAGTTTGCGGGGATATTCACGGTCAGTTTTACGATTTGATGAAATTATTTGAAGTTGGCGGACCGCCTGCTTCTACAAAATACCTCTTCCTCGGCGATTATGTGGACAGAGGTTACTTCAGTATCGAGGTAAGTAGTTTTTTTACAATTTAGGTAATAGTCAAGAATAATTGTAAATAAATTCATCGCGACTTGAAGGGCGACTCGCGCTTTCTTTTCTCTTCGTGTATCTTCCCCAGCTTTTTATACGTATTTTTTCTTTTTCCTTCTAATTTTCATTTTCATTTTTCATTAAACTTTTGACCGTTACGAAAGTTTTAAAGAATCGTCTAATCGCACTGTCCCATCTCTCGGTGGAAATTTTATCCTAGTATACCCCTAGTACCTACTTTTTTCCTTTTTTCTCTACGCTGCGTAACGACCTAGAACTGGATATAAGATTCCTCTGGGAACAGGAATATCCCAGCTCTGGGCTCTGCACTGCATTGTGGATTATATCGTGCACCAGATCCACGCTTTAATGTATTGCCAAAGCATGGAGAAATATAAGGTTGAATTCAAAATGCGAATTCTATACAAACCGACGACGTCGCGATATGATGAAAAATATATTCCCAGACAGATTGCAATCTCTAAAATATTAAAACATCCTAGCAAAAAAGGCGAGAAATATATCCGAAAGTGCAATGAACGATTTTTTACTTTTTAATCAAGTTTCCAAATTTTTCAAACAAACTTTCATGGATTTTCAAATTTTTGTACAGAGTTTCGGAACTTGCTGTACCTACGTTAGCAAGGCTATCAAGAGAGATATAATAGTGAGGGAGCACGAATCCCTGCAAAGTCCCAGGGCAAACCTGACTTCTTCGACCCTTGAAACAAACTTTAAGGATTCGGTCTACCCTAACTTACGATTTCGTATTTCGAAAGGTACACTACCCAGGAAAGTTCGTGCTCGTCTTTTATGGGCGAGAATTAACCTTTTCCCCTTCTTGTCTGTGTGTCTCGATTGCAATAGGAAACCTCGTTGATTAGTTTGTTATTTTATTTATTTTTTTCTTCTTCATTTCCCATCAGTTCTTTTATTTTCGTTTCTTTTTTGTCCCCCTTTCCGAGAGTAGAAATACTTTTTCTTTGATTCACTATAAAGTTTTAGCGAGAAGTATCCCTGGGAAGAATTTATTAGGTCGACACACTCCGAACTGCGATGCGGATTAATATGGTAAAATTTATTTCTCAAACTTATCGTTAAACCCTTCGGAATCGGGTGTTGTGAAGTTGGCCCCCCGTTTTCCGGAAAATAATTTTTTCTTTAGAGTTCCGTAAACCTTCGAAATAGTTCTAGAGTTCCTGATAGTCTGAAAAAATATTTCCTTCTGAGAACAATGCGCAAAATCAATTTAAAAAATGGGGGGGCCAGCTTCGCGTCGTACATCATTTTTTTTTTTTTTTTTTAGAGTTCTGAATACTCCCCGAAGAGTTCTATAGTTCTATGCCTTCCTAAGCAATGGTTCCGATTCCTAGGCCCGGAAAAATAAAAAATAAAAATAGCCCCCCCATTTTTTTTTTTTTTTAATCAAATTATTTTGCAATATTCAAATAGATCTCGAAGAGTTCTAGAGTTCCTGTTGGTAAATATTCGTTTATTACATTACATTACATCGATCCATCGATCCATCGAAATATCGATCTATCGAACGATTCGATATATCGATCTATCGAACTATCGACCTATCGATCTATCGAACTATCGATCTATCGAACGATTCGATGTATCGAACGATTCGATGTATCGAACGATTCGATATATCGAACGATTCGATATATCGATAGTTCGATAGATCGATATATCGATAGTTCGATAGATCGATATATCGAATCGTTCGATAGATCGATATATCGATAGTTCGATAGATCGATATATCGAATCGTTCGATAGATCGATATATCGAATCGTTCGATAGATCGATAGTTCGATAGATCGATAGTTCGATAGATCGATATATCGAATCGTTCGATAGATCGATATATCGATAGTTCGATAGATCGATATATCGAATCGTTCGATAGATCGATATATCGAATCGTTCGATAGATCGATAGTTCGATAGATCGATATATCGAATCGTTCGATAGATCGATAGTTCTATAGATCGATAGATCGATAGTTCTATAGATCGATAGTTCGATAGATCGATAGGTCGATAGTTCGATGGATCGATGGATCGATGGATAGACAGACGGATGGATAAATGGATGGATGGATGGATGGATAAATGCGAACATATGCGTCCATTTCGTAAGAGATCACATCAATTACTTTTCTTTTGCGTTACATCATGAGAATTTTAGCGATAATCAACACAATCTTTTTTCAAAAAAATGAGTCCCCCTCGCAAATCAAAATTCGGAACAGTAGACTATGCTTTTTACATCTTTGACCGAATCCGAAAATGTCATTGGGATCATCGTGAGAACTCTTTTCAAGCTACCCAGAACTTGCCCTAAAACTCCTGGAACTTTCGAAAAAAAATCTCCCGGACTCAACATTTTTCAGGGTGGCAAACTGGTAGAGCTGCATGCTTCGCAAATGAAATGTAATAAACGAATATTCACCAACAGGAACTCTAGAACTCTTCGAGATCTATTTGAATATTGCAAAATAATTTGATTCAAAAAAAAAAAAAATGGGGGGGCTATTTTTATTTTTTATTTTTCCGGGCCTAGGAATCGGAACTATTGCTTAGGAAGGCATAGAACTATAGAACTCTTCGGGGAGTATTCAGAACTCTAAAAAAAAAAAAAAAAAATGATGTACGACGCGAAGCTGGCCCCCCCATTTTTTAAATTGATTTTGCGCATTGTTCTCAGAAGGAACTATTTTTTCAGACTATCAGGAACTCTAGAACTATTTCGAAGGTTTACGGAACTCTTAAAGAGAAAACTATTTTTCGGAAAACGGGGGGCCAACTTCACAACACCTTGGAATCGATGGACAAACTTTCGTTAAGTTACGTTGCGTTGGTGGATAGGTACGAAGGAAGTTTTAAATCATTACACTCGTTCGTTATTCTCTTATATACATGAATGAAAATATGAGAAAATAAAGGAAGAGATAGGAAGAAAAATACATAAATAGAATAAGGAATAAAAGAAATGGAAAGAGAATATGAAGAAAAAAGATTCCGGATTACCGAGAGAAAAGGTTCTTATCCGTCCGACTAATTGGATATCAAAAGCGATGTTTCTTCGCTTACAGCCAAACCGATTTGTCAGCCAACTTGAATATGTTTTCTCGAATTTACATCGTGACCTATATTTACCTTCGTACTCCCACGCCCTCCATCTTTTTCAATTCAATAATCTATATATAATTTTTTTGCGAAAAGATTTCGATAATAATTCTCGCAATTTAATATCAGATTCTAAGAAGTACTTTGATTCATTCTCCTTTCGTCGTGTACGTAGATTTTCGTAAAATTATATTCCACTTTAGCCACGGCGAAAGAAAGAAAAAAGGAAAACGAAAAAAAACGATAGTTTCGAAAATTGGTTGTCACATAATTTCTAGATGTATCGAAATAACTCCACGAGTTTACGAGTATATAGGTGAGCCTAAGTGTGTTGGGTACGTAGAGAAATTTTGTACAAAGTGGCGTAATTTATGCGGGTATCGCAACTGAATTGGAAAGAGAAAAAACGAAAAAAAAAGGAAGCGAATAAAGAGAGGCCAGCAACTCATTGACACGTGAGTTTAGGAAAGGCTCATGTCAGACAGTGGAGAAGTCAATTGGCCGAATAAGTTTTAGGGTTCTGGAGCGGGTGGCCTGGGGAAACGACTGACCGGGCAATTCGCCGTTTGCCAAGTCCAACCGACTACTTCCCCCGGAGCGAGGATCCCACAAAGTTACAATTTGACGCATGAGTGATCGACCGAATTTACAACAGAGACGATAATGTCTCCCTCGATAATCACATTGCACAGTGGTGATTCGGTGTCCGTAAAAATGTAGATGGAAATTATTATAATTTTCAATAAAAATATGTCGGTATAATATTGTGCCGATTTTCTTACAGACTTTTGCATATCGTACATCGCGGTTGTACGTGTGCGCCGTAATAGTAATGGAGTAACTAAATTACGGAAAGTTGTTTGAATAATGTAGTTGACGCACGTGTGCCTGAGTTTGGTTAGTCAAACTTTGTCAAATCTGTACGTAGAGTATTACAAATTGTTGGGGATAATTTTATCCAGTGAAGGTTATGGCGCTCGGTGTTACCTACTCCGGTGTAACAAGCTCCGAGAAACATTTTTTATTAATTACTTCGCAACATTCACCTGTACGTAACTGGAGACTGCAGATTTTACCCAAGAAATGAACCTCATTAACGTTAATCGAGATAACAACAAAGTATCGTTAAAACTTTTTTTCTTTTTCGGACTAGGAAGCTCCAATTTCGACTTAATTTTTTTTCTTTTTTTTTCTTTTTCCTTCCTCCCCACCTTTTCGTTAGAATATCTAAGGCTGGAGTAGTTTTTTGTTCGAGATTATATCATACTCCGGTTTCTATGAAGGAATCAAAAAATACTTTCGCAATTATTATTCGAAAATCGCGTTTGTCATTATTTCCGTCAATTTGAAAGAGATAAAAAAAAAAAAAATGTTTCCCGTTTTACAAATGTACATACGAATGAAAGAGACGGCGACAAGATCGCATGACAAGATTCTCGGCTAGAGTATACGGTAGTTCGGGGTAAAATCGATACGCCTTATATTCTTGAGCGGAAACCGACCAAGGTAGAAATTCCCTTCGTCAAGAGTGTCGTAAAATATGTATGTACGCACCAGCCAGATATCGAGGCTCGGGTATAGGTACAAAGGGATAAGATTTCCTCTCGACTCTAGCTTCAGCTCCGGAAAAGTCAAACTGAATATTGGAGGACTGGAATGACCAAGAGAGGAAAGAGAAAAAAAAAAAAAAGGGAGAAACCGTAGTTATACGAAAAGTGTGACACCTTTAATTCGAATCTCACAGCCTTCACCTTTCGCCTGAATTCATTCGAGCTACATAAATAAAATAAAATAAAATAAAATGAAATAACCTGAACTTTTCATTTAACAATTTTAATATTTTCGTCTTTCTTTACCCGGGTTTTTGCAGCATATTTTTAAAACCTAGGAACTGAGTAGCCGCTATTGCGTTTGTGCTTTCTTCCGTTTAAGGAGGCAGGTAGTAGGCAGGTACTCGCGTGTCTAGGTAGAAGATAAGTACTGAAATATAATAATAGCTTTCATAAGAGTATAGCCTCGTGGCAAACTATAATTATTAAGCGATACCAGCAGCGCGAGGTCCGGAGGCCTGGTGCAAGAATGATGGATTCCGGAAGTGGCTAGAAGGCGGTACCGGAAGTCTTCCCGATCTCACGTTCTCTAATAAACGATTATGCTAAGCCGCACATATCTTTTCATAAAAATAAATCACAAATTGCCTTCAGGTTGATCAAGAATCCAGGTAAATGTATATATGATAGAAATTAACAAAACGACCTACGACCTATATTCAAATGGGAAATACGATTATTTTTATACATTTTTAACGACGGCCTATGACCAAATCAATTAGCAATTTTATTCGGAGCCCAGATTATGGGATTATCAATTTTCAAACACCGTTTTTAAATTATAAATTCATCCGCTTATTCATCGATCCGTTGTATTACGGTCGTCGTCATTTTTACGTTTAAAAGTCTGTAGATTTATTCAGTAAAAAAACCGAGAGAAGAGAAAAAAAAAAATTCCGCATTGCTCGAGTATCACTTACTCACGTGGTTAGCCGCGGGTGATTTAAGCGCTTAACCGAATCGGTAAATTCTGATTAACACTAAGACACGTGGAGGTCGCGGCTGGAAGAGGCGAAATGAATAACGGTCGAGCATTAGCGACGGATGTTCTAACGCGCTGGGCGAAACTAGCCCTTGCCAAACGATAAATTCACTCGAGTTGCAGCAGCAAGGATTTAGTACGAAGGCGTTTTGTTTAATGTGAATTGAGGTCGAATCCACCCGCACCTACTCCCTGCTGCTTACATTCGCACGTATACACATATATGTGTCTTACACGTATGTGTGTATATTTCCAAGGTGTTAGGGAATGATTTGTGGCGCTGGGCAAAGGTGGCCGTCACGATTACAGACGGTCTGACAATAAGCTGGAAGTCACGTATGTGCATTAGAGGACGTTAGGAAATTATCGGAGACTCTTGATTTCTCGAGAAACATTTTTCTGAATTATATCGTTACTCGTCAATTGCAGAAAAAAATTCGTCGAACAAAAATTGTAGCACTCGAAGAGCCGCGTTTTTTATATTCATAAAATTTTCCTGTCGGACGAACGGTTTTCGAGAAAACTAAGAGTTTGTAATGGTATTATTTTTCCAAAAATATCCGATACGCTTGCAATTTTCGATTTTTCTTTCAGAACCGTGCCCTGAGTTATTATACCGTTGGTACAAATTCTAATCCACGTTAGAAAAGATCGTGTTTAAAAAAAGAAAAAAAAAAAAGAAATCCACGAGAATTCGATTAAATTTGTCGCTACTATAGAGTTTAGAGCGTAGAAATTGTGCCAAGCTTCGTGGATACGCGATCGCGGTGGCTTAGCTGTTTCGTGCCAAAAGGGCGATTATCGCGACCCACAAAGCAAACCTAATCATGCCTGCCAAGAAACTAACCTTTGGCATATTTTAAGATCAAATCTTCCACTGGCAGACTCGAGTGTGGTATAGGGGGTAGGTAAGCTCCGTACTCTAGACAATGTGATATAAGCTTTCAATTTTCTCATTCCATTCCGTACTTAAGTAGGTGCAGTATACTTTGCTCAAAGATTAAACGAGAAAAGTGCCAGCTATTGGGCGAATAGGGCTTCCCTGAACTTCCCTGACATGTAACGTGTTACATATCAGTCCATAACGCAGCTGGGCAGCGTCGATTTAAGATATATAATATTTTCGATAGATACTATGCGATTGGAAAGACTTCGGTCGCTCCTTGAGCCCCCAATTAATTTTCTACTCGATTATTTCTGTTACAGTGCGTATTGTACCTGTGGGCATTAAAATTGTGCCACCCAACCACACTATTTCTTCTTAGAGGAAACCACGAATGCCGGCATCTTACGGAATATTTCACATTCAAACAGGAGTGTAAGTAACGCCCACGATCCCTGTACTATTTTCTTCAACGAATATATTTATTTATTTATTATCTCTTTTTTTGGAGACCTTTGATGGTCGAGTTTGTATATGAATCATAAAAGTTGTTGCGCATAGTGTAAGGGATTTGATTATGATGTTGTTAATTCGTTTGGTTACGCGATTAAAATTGGACTACGGTAACTAAAATACGGTAAAGAATACCCTGACGCGTAAAAAAAAGACCGTTGAGTGTAAAGAAGTAACGAGTTTTTCCTTCCTTAATCGTTTCAGGAAATGTGAAAATACGAAAGGAATAATTAATATTACAAAGTAATTTCCGAGGATTCATTTTCTCGAGATTATAACTAATGCCTTAACGTATTAAAAATTCATACATTACATGTTCATTCTTTCCGAAGTTTGATTCACAGGATTCAAAAATAAATGAATAAACGAATAGAGCAAAACAAAAAAAAAAAATTACTAAATAAAATTTGCGAAAGGCTAATTCGCTGTACATTTTACACATGGGGGTATTCAATTTTGATACCTTAGAAAAATGACAACGATTTATGCAGTGATGATATTTTGGACCGATGCCCATCATATACGCTACAATATCGCGTTCAATTTATTTCCAATGCAACACGTAGCCAGCTAAGCTGTATAGAAGTTATTCACGATTCTAAACGAGCTCGGTGTATGTATAAATTACAATATTTATTTAGCAACAATCTTTCGGGTCTCTCGTGTCGGCCAGAGGCTTTACAAGCGTTTAAGCTATATAAATAAAAAATGTTGCCAGAAAAACATTCTCTCTAAAAACCATTATTTCTTTGAGTCTCGCATACAAACTTCCCTTTGACAATAGACAGCTGTATACTGTCTCTGCTCGGATGGAAATTATGTCTCGGTTTGTTTCATCGCCCATTGGCTAGTGGCCACGTTTTCCTCTTCTTCTTTTTATAATTTTCAGAAAAACAATACCCGCAGCAATTTGAAAAACATAAAAATTCATCGCGTCGAATATCGCAGCCGTAAAACGGGCTGCACAATTCATATCAAAATTATTTACTATTTCAAAGACAATTTGTATACCGAGACTAAAACATACACACGATGAATAATCACAACGGTAAGAATCGATTCACTTTTAACGAACGTCCGGAAAATATGTTTAGTCTTCTATTTTCTTTGATCATTAAAAATTTTCGTTCGAGCTTGTAATTGTTATTATACTCCGTTATAGAGGCTGAATAATTGATTTATCATGACTAGGTTACGCTTCTTTTCTCCGCTAATTCTTCTCGTTTCCGAAGAATTTATTTCTGTATCATAAGCTGGTATTATCGTCTTTGGTTCTCGCTGCCGTCCTTTATTCGGGATTAGTGAACATTTATTTCAAACAGCTCGTTACGTAGCTGCGATAAAAAATACGGAACGAGGGAATTGATAACCAGATAAATGTAATTGATAGAACAAGAATCGCCTACAGCTTGGGCCTAATTTGGAGGAATTTGGATTAGGTACTTTGATATTTGAATAAAAGACACCGTATCTTACGGGAGAAATTCAAGATCGCATATTTCGTCGAAATATTTCAACTTAAGATGAAAATAATGCGATTCTAGTGGATCGCGTTTATATACCTTCTTCTTAACGATAATCTGCCGCGCGTATAAACTACGTACGTATATACCTATAGAAGCGTATAACTTATGGACTCGCGTATATACGCGGGGCAATATATGGAACCAAGCTGTTTTACGAGGACGTTATTTATCCAATGTAACAAAAGTGGGTAATTGTGGGTACGTGTCCGCGCATGACCGTATATATATATTATATATGTGTATCAAAGTGTGGCGTGCATTAGGTGAAAACCCAGAGCAGACGTGAAAAGAGGAGGCTGCCTATACACGTATAGAAAAGTGAGTGAAGACGTTGTACGGTCCGTTCAACACGGTGGTCAAAGAAATACAATATGACGGTGGTAATATGAAGGTTGGGTCAAGGGTCAGGTTTGGTTGGATAGCAATATCATCAGAATCGTAAAATAGAGGTAAGCCACGGGGGCGGCTATCGCGGTCGTAACATGGAGGCATGCAGGGAGCAATTTCCCATTTTTCAATAGCTCGATAAAACCGGGAGAAACTGACACGTGTCGTAGTGCTCCGTTTTTCAACATACATATATGTATAAGGAAAGAAAATTGGAAATCATCATTCCCTACGAATATAAAATTCATCGCATTAACTAGCCCTGCAGTCGGTCTCCTTCCTCGAGAGAGAAACCGAAAAATTGTACCTTCTGATCCGGAAAATCGGATCCGGCAGCGGTTTTATTCACCATTTCATTTGCCCCATCGAATTCGCGGTGTATTTTGAAGAGTCGGTACTACCTACCCGTTTATATTTTATACAGGAGTTCAAGGGTCGACTTTGAGTAAAGATGGAAGGCCGGTCAGGTCGCGCTGGGGTTTCTGAATTATTTTTTCTTAACTTAAACAAGAGAGTTCTCGTTTTAATCGTTCTCAACATTCGCTCTTGAAAATAACGGAGAATCGACGAGCGGGTACAAGTTTATTAAAATTTATGAAATCGGACGAGACACGTAATAAACAACTCGGGATTTTTATCAGGCAAACAATTTCTGAGACATTCCATCAATCTAATTGCTATCCCTTTTCTTTCTTTTTTTTTTTTCGTGCATGGTTCTTTTTCTCCTCTCTTTCGACTCGCCAATCTCGGCATAGATCTCAGAGGCGATAAATAGCCAGCTCAATTTGTCCAAGACACGAGTACTCCGGCTTCCTCCTCTCTCTTTACCATCCGCACAAACTGTGTTCACCTCATTGACAAGAAATCCGTCTCCAACGTCACTTTGATCAATTCCTGCAAGAGATATCGTTCTTCACACATTATATATATATATATGTATATATATATATTCGTCTCAAGTTTTTCAGATCTATCAAAGCCTAGGGCGTTTCTATCGTATAAAGTAAACCAACCAGCTCATGTACTACGTTCTTTCCAGAAACGTAGAATTTGTCGCAAATGCTGCGTGATTTAAATTATTCCACACTCGACATTATTTTTATTTTTATTTTTTTACAGGTTCTATGGATCTTCCCCTCTTTTTTTTTTTGTAATTCAAAAATATAATGATAAGAATTTCTTTAGCTAACAAATTATACGTATATAGCTATGCTCGATAATCGTACGCTGATAAAGAATTGATGAAATTTGTTGATAACTATTCGTTTCTTTCGCAGGTAAAATAAAATACTCGGAAAGAGTGTACGACGCATGTATGGATGCATTCGATTGTCTACCCTTGGCCGCGCTAATGAATCAACAGTTTCTCTGCGTCCATGGCGGACTTTCGCCCGAAATTCATAATCTAGAAGACATACGCAAAGTAAGTTCAAACGCGAAATATAAATATGTACCAATTAACCAACGAACGAAAAAGAGAACAGGGGAACTTATCGGAGAGAGTTAACGTGTTCGGTGCAGCGGATAAAAATTAGTTTACAAAATGGCAAAGATTATCTTGTCGAGCGAAGAGAGAGCCGAGATTAATTTCCTCTTAATTCTTGGCTCAAAAATCTTCCCTGCAATTTACCTGGCGCTCAATTAGCGATACGGCAAGAGAGAAGAAGAGCCGTTCTTCACTGACGACGACGACGACGACGACGTACACGTATATCCCCGCAGCGTAACCGACCCCCTAAATCGTCGCCAGCCAAGTTTCTCTCCGGTCTAACGAAATTTTCTGGCAAGATGAGAGCGAACGAACACAAATTAGACCCCCGAGCTTCTAACTTTTGACAGTTAAATAGAAAAAGAATGAAACCGACTCAGACTATTTTAAAAAGCGTTTTCAACACAACGTTACGCTTTACAAATAATCTACTAGAATTTTCGTCTAATATGAAGAACAAAGATAAAACTTCGATGCCGTAAGCCCGGCTGAATTTGTCGATGAAAAATTAGTATCTTTCGATATTCCTACTTCATTTTTAATTTTTTTTTTTTGTTTTTTTTTTGCTCCTCTCTTCGTTTCGTATTTTCCACTCGAAGAAGGCAGGGGCGGACAAAAGTGGCCTGCAGAGGCGCGGGTGTAGAATATATAGCGGGCGGACAGGAGCCCGGCGTGCTGCCACCACCTGCTGTATTGATCCACCATCTACGCCTCAGCCTCTGCTTCTGGCTCTGGCTCTGGCTCTGGCTCTGGCTCGCACGCACACATGCGCGTAAATTCACACACGAACGAGCGATTTCGTTCCAGTTTCTCTTCTCCTCCTTCGGGCAAACCGATTCAAGAGAGTTCAAATTTTCTTTTTACTTTTCGCTTTTTTTGTTTTTTTTCTTCTTCTTCTCTTTGTTATTTCCTGACCAAGTTCGAAGGCGAGAGAGCGTCTTCTTCTTTTCTTCGTTCTCTTTAAAATCAATGAATTTTGGCAAATAATTTCAAACCGATTATCGTTTTGATAAAAAAAAAAGAAAAAAGAAGCCGAAAATGTTATAGACAATCACGATCAGTTACTTAACACCTTCTTATTATTCTTTTTGTCGGTTAGAAAATTTCTTCCGAGCATAATCGAACCCGTCTTTTTATATCTTGGGAATAAATTCCACCGCCTATACCTCTCCAACTTGAACTAACGAACAATGGATCAAAAGCTAGAGGCTATATATTCGTCGGTCGCAATTAGGACGTCCGGAAAGCTCGTTTTGTTCCACCCTAATCGAGCCTGCTGCACGTGACTAGGTGACAGCTCTCGTGATTTCCTATTACTGTAAAGATTCACCCAGATTATCCCTCGGACTGATTTCATTTACGCATTTCGTTACGGTCGGAGATACGGACCGAAAGTATGTATACATATGTATACGCAAGAGAAGAATAACGGGTATATCGCATTACGTTATAACATTGATTTTCACTCTACTTAAAACCTTTCATTTTTCATTCTGGCCCACATATCTGACTTTTTTTTTCTTTCTGCAAAAAAAAAAGAAAAAAAACGGCGAACCAGGTTAACCACCTTCTAGTCTCGCGAGAAATACCCAGCAATCTGTACGTGTATCTAGGTATAAGCGTGCTAGCTGCTGCTTATCTTTCTTGCAAGTTACGAGGTACGAGCGTCCATCCTTTCCAAAAAAAAAGGTAGAACGATTCTTCTTCTTCTTCTGCTTCTTCTTCTTAGCTTCATTTCTCGCGCTTATTCTCTCCGTATTTCAATACCGATTTTTCACCCGATGGGACGAGACGTAACTCAAGCGAATATATATGTATACTTCGAACATATTACTATTCTCATTTTATAGACATTTTATAATAAATTTTGAATTATTCTTCTATACCCTATAAACAAACTGATATACGGTGATAAGATATTTCTCGCCCACTATGCAGCAGGCCAGGCTATTGCGTTATCGCTTTGTGCATCGATGCTGCCTGGGATTAGATTTTTATTAGATTGCGGGCTGCAGATAGACGCGATACCGCTATAGCTATAGTCGTCTATTACACGTTGCGGATATCTGTTCATGTTTTTGTTCGCGTTTTAGCAATCAGCTGCTTCGGTTTAATTTTTTATTTATTTTCAACAGTTTTGTTTCTGCTTTTTTTCCCTTTCTTTTGAATCAATCAAATGCACGTGCAGATTTTATCTTTCTGCTTTCAGCTGTTACCTGATACCCTATATTCGTTTAGATCGTCAGAATTGATCAGAAATAATTTTTTAACCCGCGGTTGGCGGATTGAAAGCCGCTTATAAATAAATATGAATACCTATTGATATTAACGAAGCCCTTGAATGCAGCTGCTCCCATTCCGAAAGAGTTGGAAAAAAGGATTCCTTTCTACCGCGGAAAATGAATATCGTATAAAGATTCAGGTCCGGTCAATCGAATGGCCAGAGAAGTGGATCCGGTAATTTTTATGGAATTTTTATTCATTCAGTTTTTGACTCTTTTAAATTTTTTCAATATTGGATGATTGATCATTGTAAGGGACGGGAGTTCGACCGATTTTTGAAATGATAATGCCTAAGATCGTTTATTCAGCAACCTCACCGGGCTCACGATTAATTGAGTAAAAATTAATTGTCTGCAACAACGGGGTCGATAAAACCTCCCTATATAATGTAATTACTCGTATTGATCCGCGTAATGAAATAAGTCAGCATCTAACCTGCTTCTTCGGAGGTTAAAGATGCCGCAGAGTTATCCTCGGCATATCAGAGAGAAAAAGGTTCGATGACCTGGAATCCTAGGAGTAAATATATAAGCGATATTAAATCCTGGAATAATCCATTTTCCGTTACTTCCGATATCGAAAAGAAATTGCAATAAGAAATTCATTTCGGTTTTTAAAAAAAGTATAATTATACCTGTAAAAAAAATGGTCGAACTTCATTCCGCTTCTTATACGATAAACAGATTTAATTATATTTATCTTCTACGGAAAACAAAGCGCAAATATCTCGCGGATGAATCCTAAATTATAGGCATACGCGCAGATCTACATTGTACGTACCTACGTGCATGATATGCGGTAGGTGGGTAGATGGGTACCCGTTAGATTATACATATAAATATATGCGGTAGATATACCTGTGTTCATACGTGTTCCCGTATACTCGTGGAGAGCGAGAGACATGTTTCACTTGCGGCTAATGCTAATGTATTATTCCGTCGGTGTATGTATGTATGAGCGAGCGAGGGGTCTCGCTCAAACAACCGAGTGACATGAATACGAAACTCGGAACAGCGAGAGATGTGGAACGGAAAGAAAAGGAATGAAAATTTCCCGATATTTCGTAGTCTTCGTCGTCTATATTTCGATATTTTGCATATTCTAGCATCGGAAAATTATTAAACCGTTTTTGCACTCCCGAAATTCATTCTTAATGAACTGCTAAATTTCGGGCACTTAGATATTTACAAAAACCGTTTAATTTCAAGCGGCCGGTTACGTATACGTTGCAGACTCTTCCGTCGAGAAAAGCATCAATAATAAAGTGTAATTAATTTTCCCGAGAAACTCAACTTCCTCGAAGTATCATTAACGAGGGTAAATTAACGACGCGTTTATCCGCATTTAATCCCTTTGATCTCAATGCTATAGGAAAGTTTACCAGGTCAAAGAATGACCTCGAGGCTATATTATTCCTTTCCTTTGAATGAACGGACTTCAACCATTGGCCGTTTTCTATTTATATATTCTTTCGCGGATCAAGTTTATCTGGTCAAACAAAAATTCGTACGTCTATCCACTGGGCGATTAATTTTACAAAATAATCAGTATCATAATTCTCGCATAGTTTGTGATCGATGTATCAAACGCATCGATAGAAGTAATCGAAAGTTTCATCCCTCGCATATCAGATCGTATCGTTTCGCGGACACAATGCGGAGTTTTTAAATTTTCAGTATTCTCATAGAAAGCTACAGTCTCACGATGGCTCGATCTCTCGACGCTACCGCTAGAAATCCGCGAGTTGAAAATAAGTAGCGAAGTAGCGAAGAAAATTCAAACGATCTTAAATTTTTCATCGGTCATAACGTCTCGAAGGAAACCTCTGCACGTACCGTATAACTCACAATCAAGGGAAAAACCCGTAACATATCGCGTGCTACGAATCGAGGAACGAACCTCCTTCAAATCTACATCCTTACTCTCACTCTCTCAATAAGGAACGAAGATAAATCCCTCCGGTATTTCAAATCGTCGAAAGACGTCAGACGACGAACCGAAGTTTCGGAATGAACCGATCCGATATATTTGACGGTTTTAATTATTCAATCGAAAGTTCAGACTCCCGATTTCAATCGGCCAAATCTTTTCATTAAAAATAATAATTCATGCTTTTTGATTTCTCCTTCATCAAATATAGGCATATGAGGGTTTTAAAGTAACGATCTGTACGATTATCCAGATCCCTTCGACTACGGACGTTGAGAAATGTAATTATTCCATCTCTCCTCTTCCTCTTCCCTCCTTTATCTGTTCGTCTTCTCTCGTTTCTCAGCTCCTGATTTCTGACAGCTTCTACCAGCATTGTTCCCGGGTCTCAGTCCCGCCTGAATAACGTTTCGGTTTAACTGAGAGACTAAAGTTGATGACTTCAGGCCTGAAGCGCTTTTGCCAGGGGGTTGAGGACCGACGCGTAGGTACTGTACGTGCCTATGAGACACGTATCTCAAATTCTGCCAACGGAAATCCTAATTTACGTGGATATAACCGTTCAAGATAGTCCGCATGTCATTTCACGTTATATACCTACACGAATATCCATAACCGGATGAGACGGAAATTAATTGAAAAAACAAGACTCGAAAAGAAAACACGGCTGTTCATATGAATCCTTGAATCGCATAATCCGTAGCAAATGCTCGTGGATTCTTGACTATTTTTTGCAAACTTTTTGTCAAAGTTTATACGTGTATTTTAATCCCGAACGCATTGAGTAGACATTAACTACAGAGGCTGGTATATTCCCTATTGTGAACACACAATGATCTTTGAACAATGAACCGCTAAATCGCATAAAATCTGTTGATATATATAGAAATATGTATACCAATCCGATGTTTAATCATTCGTAATATTAGGGCTGAAAATTATACCGGGAAAAATTGTTATTACATTTTTTTTATCAAATTGCGAAAATATGTGCTCCAATTTTTGGAAAGAAGTCTGCGCGCTAAATAGATATGTGCATTTCATCTCTATCGCCATCACATACGTATATGTACATGGGAAACTACGTTTAAGGCGATTACTTACTTACTGGAAATATGAGAGAACGGATCTCTGGAGAATTCATATTTTATTACCGCTGTAGGTTTTCACTCGGTTCTGGGAAAAAATAATATTATTTTCTTCAATACTCGCTTTTCTAAGCTTTTCTAAGGTTCTTCGAATTCACTTGAGGCACAGAATTCTGGGCGGTAATCGCGTCGGCGAAAGCACGAAAGGAAGAATCTACAGTTGTTAAAATAGGAACTTGGAGATTTCAATTTTGGAAAAACTCAATGAACGGAAAACAAAATCTTTGCCACTATACTCATACTTATTTCACTATCCTCAAGTAATTTTAAAGACTTTATTATCAAGCTGACGAAATCGACACTGCAACGATCGAATCCTCGTATCAACTGACGCGGCGTATACCTATTTACAGTATTTGACGTGTAGATATAAACCACTGATTAACTTGTGTGAAGAAATGTGAGATTACTTCGGAGATAATCAGTTTGTAGTTTCGATAATAATCGAAGATAGGATTTCAGAAATGAAAGCTTTGGGTGACTCGCTGATGTATGGTTTTATAAACTGTGAAAATTGGTCGAAATTTTATCAACGAATTGACTCTGACTTTTATTTTTCTCGCCACTACACTTGTCTTGATTTTTATCTAGAAATGAAGAATCGATAAGTCTATCGTTTTGGTTTTCAATTTTCCCTCGTGACTCGACGATTACCTGACTTAGCTAATATTTTGTTATTTAAACCACGGTTGAATACGAGCACAACATACTCGTCGGAAATATCTATGCAACGAATTCTACCACAGCATAATTTACCTGATTTCATCGCACGGGTAATTTGATTGTCACGATGATTAGCCACTGTAAATCACACCTTAATTTATTTGCATGGCAATTAATCGACACAAATACAATCCCGATACCTAGTTGCTTCGTTAACAAAACATGGCGGTAATGAAAAATGAAAAATTGATTAAAACAGTGCAGGCGATAATTTTGAAATCAGTTTAATTAAAAAAATGTTTCAACTTTGATATTTATTTTTTTGTAAGTCAGTTCTTACTTCGGGGATTTAGCCTTTCACGTATCAGCCCTACGCTGTTAAACCTGATCAATCAAGAAGTGTCGAAATATCCTGACAGACATTGAATTACACACGGGCATACAGCGGACGAAGTTCGACCTGCGATTTCCCCAAATTATTGTGAGTGATATTAAGCTCCATTGAAAGTATAAAACCTCGTATTCTCGTCGAAATGGTAAAAGGTAAATGGTAAAAGGTAAAAGGTAAAAGGTAAAAGGTATAAGGTAATATTCCATTAGGGAAATGAGCCAGGTGACCCGACGTTAAATTACATCCACTGTCAGGGAAGAGACTATACTTGCTCGTGTTCAGGAGTTTCGAAAAGCTTCACATTTCTTGGTAGTTACCCGCAAAAGTTAACCCGTATATAACCTTGCAGTAGGGGTTCCATCGAGACGCTCTAGATTGACTAAAAATATGGTCTTTCTTCCGTGACATATGTTACGTTGTAAAACGAAAGAAAGAAAAGTAGAAGAAGGAGAAGGAGAAGAAGAGGAATTCTCGATGAGGAGAATCCACGCTCTATCTTTCATTGCTTCTTCGATTTCATTTCACCAATTAAAGTAAGGGGACGAGATTGTGCCTTTCCATACGTGACTTTTGATGATTCAAATGAATAGTAATGAATGGATATATTTCTCGGGTAGAGAAATTTCTTAGGGACAAGTAGACAACGAAGAGTGAAAAGCGAAATGTTAAAAGTGAAAAAAAAAAGGGTGAATCGCTGGGGTTGAAAGATGAATAAGCACGTGCAGTTGTAGGTTGTAAATAAGGCTAATTGTAAGAATTATGGAAAGATGTCAGCGTCAGAATCCCCGGCGGAATTAACCGGAATACCTACTTTCTTCCTTTCCTTATTGTTATCTCGGTGTTGTTTTACGTTCACGTAAATAAAGGAGTAAAGAAAGTTCTTGACACCGGCAGTTAAATGGTAAAACCGTCACCTCGAGAATCCTGAGAGGCATGCAATAAACCAGAGAGCCCAGAGTGAGGGAAAGAGAGCGAGAGAAGAGAGTCTTGTCACGGGGTAAAATACCTACGTGACAAATTCGCGCTCTAGAAATCATTCTACGTACTTTTCTCGGTTCCACGTTGAACAAGACGTAGAAGGGGTCTCCCCGAGGGTCGGAAAATAAAAAAGTAAAAATATCATTAATTAGAAAGACGCGTTTGAACAGAAAGATGAGTAATATACATTTTCTACAAAAATAACCTTTACGGGTATAGAAGCGATACTCAAGCTCGTGGGGCTTCTGCAGCTAATTTCTTTGCCAATTTATATTCGACATACTTTATTTTCCTCAGGCATATCGTACGCTGCTTTATTTCACAAAGAAAGTACCGAACAGCAAAGAAAATCCATCCAGAAAATCTCGCCACGGTTCGTCGAGAGGAAAATCATGCCCGCGGAGTTAACATTTTTCTGACTAAATATTAAATAACAACGCTGGCTTTCTTTATAGATTGAGATCACAGAAGGAGCGAAAGGTTTCTCGACTAAACTTCACCGGATACAAAGTTAAACGTAATAATGATCTGATATAAGCGATTGCCTAATTTCTGAACACTTGAAAAGGTCAGCTTCTTTGCTTATTCGAAACTTCGCAGCAGCGGGAACATTTCATCGACTTTAGCTAGCCAAATTTTTGGTATAATTCAGAAGACTATTCGAGCTGAAGAAGGGGTCGAAAAATCACTCGAACTTCATATCCGATCCAATTTCCGAAAAACAGAAAGAACACGAAATATAATGGCTTTTTCTCGTAAGCTTGGCTGTGCCTTATTTTTATCCCTTTGGAAATCTTTACGACGAAAAATTCCAGCCGGATGTAGTTTCACGGGACAGGAACTGGACGAAAAATTTCTCGTCATTTTCTACCTAAAAGTAGAGAACAGCTGAGACGATTTCAAATCCGAAGAAAAGCGAATCTTTCGCAATATATTTCAGATACTAATAATAACGAAATGATCGAGGCCAGAGTTAGCCATCGAAAAATCTACGACGATACTGCTTTTTGTTTTAGCGTAGGAAAATTATTTAAAATTGGACTGCAGAGCTGATCCGTTGATATCGAATGAACGACAAACTGTTGCTCGTAAATCGGAGTAACGTAGCCAATAAATCCATATGTAAGCGATATATCTATATGTTTAAAAAGTTGATAGTGCCAACGGCGGATCAAAGTATTTTCAAGTTCGGTATGGGCCAACTTTTTGACCAAGTTTCCCCTCGTCTTTTACCGCAAATAAAATAGATCGATGATAAAATACGTAGATCTATACACTTCGCTAAGTTTTCCTGACGTGAGCCCAGACGCTGTCTCGTCTCTCTAGCTTTTACTCGTTCGTCCAACGTCTTCTAATAATAAAACAGTACGTAATACCACATGTGGCTTCCAAACGACGTCTGGCACTAACTAACTACTTGTTGGATCGCCACCTTTCGTGTACACATGCATCTCGTTGGTATATCTATGCAGATGTCATGCATCTCTTTTGCTGAGGCATAATTTCATATGAAAAATATCAAACGAATTCGATGGAAAATTTCTTTGAAATACAAATTCGTTTATCAAGATGTAAAATGAAGAAACGTTTTTTGTTTCAATGATACAAAATTATCTTTCTGCATTAAAAACGGAATCTTGACTTCCTGTCTAATCGATAGAAAAAAACAAATACAAAAAAAAAAATTCGCACACCTAATAACGTATGAAAGAATGAAATGATTTACTAAATATTGATATTTCCTTTCAGTTGGACAGGTTCAAAGAGCCACCAGCGTTCGGTCCAATGTGCGACCTCCTCTGGTCGGATCCCCTAGAAGATTTTGGCAATGAAAAGAACGCCGAACATTTTTCTCACAACAGTGTAAGAGGCTGCTCTTACTTTTACAGGTGAGTTATTATTTCGGGAAACAAGTATACGGAGAGGTAAAGAGTTGGAAGTCTTCGTATCCCAATTTCTTAATTAGAAATAAAATTAAACTTTTCAAAGTATGTGAGAGATATTCGAGTGTAATCAGGAAATCCACCTGCAGGAGCGCAAGATTCCCCGTTTGAGGTGAAATTCCTCAGTTAGCCAGGATCTCTTTGGCTTTGTAGCGGCAGAGGTATAAGTATTTCGATCGCCTTGGGTCTTGCGCGTGAAAGGGTCACACGCCGTTTAACCGTCTTCGACCTTTGACCCTTATTAGTAGTAAAATATGTTCGGCTCGATGTAGCAAAGACAAAATGACAAAAAGAAAAAAAAAAATAATAATAATAATAAGACGAAAAAAAAGAGGAAAAAAATTCAACACTGTTTAAGTCGAAGGAAATTTATGGTCCGATCGCGCGAGGGTCAAGACATTTACGTATGCGCGGTTTTTTTCGGTACCTCTGATCCTCTGAGATTCCGTGGTGACTAGAAGTAGAGAGAAAAAGGAGAAGAAGAAAGAAAAGGAAAAGGTGGACGCGGAAAAAAAAGAAAAAATGGGTGAAATAAAACAGCGGATAAATCTTGATATACGGGAATAGTGGAAAAGTTTTACGGGGAGAAAATCAATGCCCGGTTTTCACAGACGTTAGACGTTGAAAAGTGTTAGATCGAAGAAAAGGAGCGGGCTGTGGCAATGAGATATTATGCAATTAAATTCGTAATTAATGACAAATCGTTGATGAGATTATTCGTGAGTTCGAATTATTTTCGAAGATTTTAGGGGCGCGGATAGAGGATCTCGAGGAATTTTGTTTTTACGCGATATTTAAATCGTTGGATCGTCAAAATTGCTACTTATGTGACTCGACGGGTGTGTTTAAATATCGTTGTGTGGGTGAATAGAAGAAAAATGTCAACTTTACTGCAATGCGTCGAGAACGATTTTGGAGAAATCGCAAATGCGGAGATTTGGCATTGATAAAATCATACCGAAACACGATTATTACCGGCAATTAGGTATTTGATATCGTGGCTGGAGTTAACGAACGTTTTTCTTATCACGAAAAGAAAGAAGAACGCAATTCAAGTAATTTTCCTATCATCTTCCCAGTACCTCCGGTATATAACTAATCGTAGGTGAAAAACCCGTGTCGAAACGGGGCACTTTTCAATCCTGAATTTATCTTTCACTCGCCTGAATAAAGTCAAAGGGAATTTTTACACACGAGCAAAGCTCTTCTATATGCCTAGTCCTGAGGGATGGTTTGACACACGAAACTCTTGAGGGGAACTACGACTCGGGGCGTACCTTTAGGGACTCGAAAAAGCTTCGGGTGATATCTTGAAAACTCCCTCGCGTTGCTATGGTGGAAATTTCGTACCTCTATACTGAAATTTTTCTCTACTTTCGGCGATGACATCTCCGCCGTGATCCATGACTATGAGAATAAGGAAATAGCATCTCTGAAAAAGTTTTCGAGGTGCTTTGAACGTAGAAAAAATACGGAAGAGGCACCAACATTCGTAATAGTCAACGATATTCTTGGGGGAAGAGAAATTTACTGCTGTGACTCGAAAGAGTTTTTGGAAAACTCTTCTTTCTCAAATTTCAAGAATAACCGAACAAGAAAGGTTCTTCAAAAACCCGATTCGATGTTAATTTAGTCCATAGTTTTCTCTAGTCAATTATTAAGTGAAAAATATACGGTAGGAAGGAAGTAAGCTTTGCTTTTACCTGATCTTCTGAAAATTTCTATACACACCAACCTTCGTTTTAAACTTTTACATAATTCTTGGCGGTTAACTTTTCGACGGGGAATCCCCCGAGGCGAACTACCGCGACGCTACTTGTGTGAGCTAATCAAAAATTTACAAACCTGAATAATTGCATCTGGTTAAGACAGGGTAAAAAAAAAGAGAGAAAAAAAGAAAATTTTTTTCGAGGTCCAATCCATTTTTGTGACTAACAAAAAAAAAACTTTCTCTCTGCTGAGGTAGTTCGAGGATGATGAAAAAATAATAATAAAAATCGTCTAACGTAACCTTTTATTCGTGTGCTTCTTGTAATGTCGATTTATGTTTTTCGAAAGGTCAAGGGTTGAAGTATGAGAAATTTTTTTTTCGCAGTTTCGCAGATGTTCGGTCGATGGAGAGGAGAAGGAACTCCGGGTTTATATATATATATATAAGGTGTATAAACTCGAGCGTTGATTTAGGAGGTGATCTGTTTTCCCTTATGTTTCAGCTACGCGGCCTGCTGCGATTTCCTTCAGAACAACAACCTGTTGAGTATCATAAGGGCGCACGAGGCACAGGACGCCGGATATCGTATGTACCGTAAATCGCAGACGACGGGTTTTCCATCCCTAATAACTATCTTCAGCGCCCCTAACTACCTCGACGTATACAACAACAAAGTGAGTTCCATAAATCTACGTATTAACAATTTTCATTCGTTTTATATCATCTTCAACACGTTGAGAAAGACTGCGAATGAATTTTTTCACAGTTCGATTAATAAATAAAATAAAATAAAATAAAATAAAATAAAATAAAGTTAAGAAAGTATTTCAAGAATTTCTATGCCGCGGTATTTCTTCTCTAACGTCTTCGAGTCGGGGATATTCGGTATTTTCACCACAAGGTAGAAACACGGCAACCTCAAACTGTTATTGACATCCTGTCATTCTTACTTATTGTTCAAAATTTTTTCACCTTTGTATCTCAGGGATAGAATGCGCCCTATAGGTTCAAAGACGTGCTGGTTTAATACTGTGCTCCGCAGCTTTATCTGTCATTGAAAATCAAAGACATTTCAAGATTTGTCTCCCCCTAAGTAGTCGCTGAGCAGAGAAAAAAATAAATAAAAACCTCCTAAAAAAAAGTGTCAGAACATTTTCCCTCGAAGAACCATGAGGGTAAATTTATAACGATGCTGGAGGAGAGAGAGTGAACGCCTAGATATGGATATATCGAATTGTTTTAGCTCTTAACGAAAGCTGACGGATTTCAAGCCTCGCTTCCTAGTCCCTAAAGGAAAATTGAAGAAAAGGGTTACCAGAACTGCAAGAAAATAAATCGTCTCAAAATCCTGGGACGTTTTTCCTCTTTTCTTTTTCTTTTATTCTTTTTGTATCTCACCTACTGCGAGCAGGAGAAGCGGAATCTTTGAAGAGATTTTTCCGCGAGATTTTATTCGCGGTTTATGTTCACAGGCAGCTGTGCTCAAATACGAGAACAACGTGATGAATATCAGGCAGTTTAATTGCTCGCCTCATCCGTACTGGTTACCAAATTTCATGGACGTTTTCACGTGGTCGTTGCCCTTCGTTGGTGAAAAAGGTATTTATATCTTGGAGGTATAGGGATTCGCGTATTTCGTTATCAGACTGATCAATTACTTGCGATTAATTAATACCTCGACAGTCGATTTATCGAACAACGAGTGTCTGACGATAGGCGATAAATATTTCGATCGATTTTACAGTCACGGAAATGTTGGTTAACGTTCTGAACATCTGCTCGGACGACGAGCTTATGAACGACGGGGACGACGCCCTGGAAGAAGGTAAAATCCATCAGAGTTTAATTACCATTTTAATGCCGATTTTTCTAGCCTCGGATAGAGCCGGAAAACTAATTTCCAAAGTCCCTTAGCAGAGTAACGGAAAAAAATAAGAGTTTCTATTTAGAAGAGAGCCAAAAAGCAAAAGGGAATTTTCGGAAAATCGTTTTTCGTGCCTCTACCTGTTTGACAGATAATTATTATTCGCAGCCGATTATTATATCGCCGAAAATTTTCTCAAGTCTCGAGTCTCGTGGATTTTAATGAATAATTCATTGCTACCTATGTCCGTCCGGAAAGGAGAAAGAATAAAGTAAAAGAAGATGAATAATTCGGTGGAAAAATTAGAAGGGAAAAAATTATTAGAGCTGGAACGAACAGACCCTAAGCCACGTCTTGAACTAATTATTATGAAATTCATTTTCGCGAAAATAATAGGCTACACGGAGTTCGGCCTTGTGATATACTACGGGGTCAACGAACTCGTCGGGGTTACTTTCAGACTTTTCAAACTTTAGTTTAGCCCTGGCGCGTTTTTTGATGATCCACTTTCGAACTATCAAAGAATCATGAATTCGCAGAGCTCCTCCGGTAACTTTCAGACTATAGAGGGAACTCGGGTGTCTCGGCTTGTCGCGAGTTTTTCATCGGAACGATAAGGAAATTAATTAGAATATAATGAAGCGGTGAGACGATTTCAAAGTTCGAGATATTGTGTCGATCAAAACCTGCTGTCTTTCCAATAACGGGAAATGAAATGCATATATTTATAGCTAGTGAAAAACTAGACGAAAAAAATTCTGTTCATTTTTCATTTTAATATAAATATTTTTTCTACTCCTTGGCTGCCTGGATAGATGGTAAGAAACTACACATAATTTTGTCGGCCACATTTTCAGCTTCAAATTATCATTATTTTGGCTATACATAATAGATAGTGTCGATGTGTCAATTTTCATTATATTATTTTTTTATTCTCCACCTTATTTTTGAAAACTTTTATTTGCATAATATCAACGAAAAAGAAAAAAGAAGAATTTTTTTTTACCGAAGTTTAAAGAATTAACCGTTAATTTATGTCTCGTATTGATATATTTTCAACACACGGCACATAAGGCCTGCATTCTAGCCACAATAGAACCGTTTTCGTTTTGCATAGAATTTTTTTTTTTTTTTTAATCTTAATTTTTTCTCATTAGTCTTTTATTTTCTATTATTTAAATATTTCATTTTCCCCCCCAAATTGTTATTTAGCGTTATCCAAGATTGTGATTGCCTTCGATCGATCAGGGTTCGACCCATACTCAATTCAACGCTAGTTATATATTTCTGCGAGCTGAATTCGAGAATATTCTAATAAAAAATTCCACCCTGAGGCACAATCTTGGATGTTCTTAGGCATGCCGCGTCGCCAAACATAGACAGAGTCGCGAAAAAAAATAATTTCATAATAGATTCGTGAGAATAGATGAGAAAAAGTGTAATTGATATATTCTGATAGAAAGACGTAATAGAGAGAAAAAACGAAGAGACAAGGTTTCTCTTGATAATGGAAGAACTGCCCTGTCCGTATTTGGTCGAACGTATATATATATCGATGTTTTTAAAAACATTTATCGCTCGACTTTGCCATTTTTATATATCAATATATGTGAAACTTATTTCAATCAATTATTATACCTATATCTGAATATTTTCTTTTCATTATAAACCCGTACAAACCTCCCAGAGCGTAACGTTCTCCGATTCATCCATACATGCATATATATATATATATATATAAAGAGTAAAACGATTTTTCCACATATTATATTTTTCGAACACAATCTCGCGTTACGTACACATTTTTGTCAATATACTTTTTAATATAGCCACACATAGGTATGTATATGTGTATATAGTACACCTAGATTTTTCTCTACCTTCAAGAATTTTCTCTCTCTCTCGCTCTCCATCTCTCTGTCTATATATATATATATGTATATACAGTGCATCGAAAAGAATTCTTTTTAAATTGAAAAATACATGAAACGTGTATATACCTACACGGTATATATTGGTGTACTTGAATTGTTCCTTGCCGTGGAGTTTGTCGAGTTAGAAAAGAAGGAGAAAAAAAAAAGAATAAAAAAAAAAAGTCGTCGACGATAAAGGGGAACGCGTAGCGAAATTCAATCTCGACAAGAAGTATAGAAGAGGAACGGGGGAGGGAGGGAGGGTTGGGGGTTCGTAGGAATCGGTTGACTGAAAATATTCTATCGGGGAACGTAACCCTCCTCTCGATATCTGCTCCCCTATTCCCGGCCCTGTATAATAAAATTGATTCGTTCCGGTTGAAAAAAAAAAGAAGAAAAAAAATTTGTTAAAAAAATAAAGAAAGAAAGAAAGAAAAAGAAACAGAAATAGCATATTCTCGCCGTTTAACATATACATGGTTGCGGTATAGTTTCTATATACTGTAAAATCTGACGCGATTTGAGTTTAGTTCAGATCACCCCCGCCCCGACCCGAAACCCCATCGAACAAACCAACCCCTCGTCACCCCATGATGCACTTGACTGTCTTTTATCGTGAGCCTTCTCTATTATATTTGTATCAATCACACTGGCCTTGTTGGACTTCTCCTCTCTTGGCACGACACTACTTCTACCACCTCTACCACCTCTTCTACTACTACTACTCTACTACTACTACTACTACTACAACTACTCAAAACTACGTTAGTCGCAGCAAAAATCGTTATTCAAAAAAAGAACGGTAAGTCCGACAAAAGACTTACTTCTCCGCAAGTAATATGGATCATTTAACGTACTACTACTACTGCTACCTACTACTACCTACTACTACCTACTACTTTTGTGGAGTGTTGCCGATTATAATTGCGCCGATGCTACTCGGCGTCTACTTACCTACTTAATTAAGCCCAGAATTCACCGCGCGTACATACGTATATTTATTAATTATCCTTCGCGCCTCGCACGTCAATAATTATTCTTATATACCTATATACCTACATATACCTCTATATATATACGTACATGTATATATTGGAGAGAATGACGGAGGAAAATAAATTTTCATTATTTTTTAAGCGGAAGTACACGCTGATTGGTCCATCAGCATATAATATAGGCGCCGTGCTATGTGTCCGTCAATGATAATGATGATGATGATGATGATGGTGATAATTAGCGTTCGAATCGCTTGGTTTTTTATTCCTTCATTTTTAGCATGCATCGAGTCTTTTCGATCACTATATGAGTATACGTTATATTATATCTATAATGGTAGATGGACAGGTGTAATCGAGAGACGGATTATTATGTACGGATATATATGAAAATTGACGAGTTTACCCGTGATTCGTGTTTTGAAAAGGTCGACAGAGACAGACGCGATGAGATTTTCGAAATGTTTTTCTCGTTGTTTCAAAGGGTTTCGCGGTTTCCTTTATCGCCTTGAATCGCAACCCGCGCAATGATCCGAATAATTAACACTCGTCGCGGTTGAGTGACGCGAGTGAATTCCGCTCTGCGGATTACTCGTTTTTCTTCTCTGCAGTTTTCCATCCCTCCTCTCCCCCATTTCCCTCCCCATCCCTTACCCACCGATTCCAACCCTGTCTGTCTGTCTGTCGTATTTTTTCTTTTTAATTTTTTTTTTATTTCGTCTTTTTTTTCACATTTTTGACAGGATCATATCTTTTTTTTTCATCATCCCCGGTCGTTGAATTATTTATAACTATACGGTGAAATTGTAGTGTAGCATGTACGCGGAACGCGATATTTGACGGGCGAGCGAGACGTGAGAGGAAGGTGTAGTAGGCGACGGTGTTTTTCTGGACCGGAAGCAGGGTGGCGTCCGTGTTGATTTTCGCAGTGTATTTTCTATATATAATTTTTTTTATTCCTTTTTGTTCTCTTTGGTTACTTTATTTTATTTTTCTTTACATTTTTTTCACGTGATCTTTTTACGGCCCTCGTGGGTCTTTGATTAATTAAATTCATTAATTACCAGTCGTGTCAATGATTGATTAATATTTCTTAATTTTGGTTTTACTATACAGTACTACTTACTACTTACTACTTACTGGCTACTGTTTACTACTACTTGCTATATTACCTGCCCACCTATATACCTAATACCTTATTTTGACGGCGTTGATTGCACGCTAACAACTTCCTGCTGCAGGCTCCAGCAGCCCAGGAAACTATAGCAACGCGATGATTAATTCATAACTACATATAACCAACTGAAACCGATCGATTTTCATTTAATGCCGAATTTCACTGACAGCAATAAAAATATTTTTGTTTTTTTAACAGAAAATATAAACGATTATTCAATTGTTTTACTATTAAAATATACGTAAATAGATCGTGTATACGTCTATACGTCTCGAATTTATTGAACATAAATTATGATTTTATTATTCAAATGTCCTTTATCTCTTCGCTTTGATCAATGGTGATAATTATATTTCTAAAATTTGTGTACAGTTTCGTATTCTTTTCTTTTTTTTGTCTTCTTTATGGTCTTCGAACGCCGTTCAGCTGTAACCCATTGCAGTGTATTTTATTTGTTTGAAAGTATATAACCGGAAATTTGAGTTTGTTGGTTTTAGATTTTATTCAAGTTTTGTGTGTTTTGTAAACCTGATCTTTGATCTCGGTCTTCATCGTCGTATATAATCGTGTGACTTTTTACTTGTCAAGTCTAACAGAATAATTGGTCAAAGTTTGCGGTGTGATTATTTAACTTTACTCTTACTCTTGACTTCGACGATATTGGGTTTATTCTTATTTCGACTTTTGCTCGATAAGTTTCATCTTATTATCAGTCTCTGCGATTACTCGAAACCCACTAGTCATAGAAGCGAGTCGTACGTTTGTGAGAAAAATTAGAGAGTCGAAATTTGAAACGGTATACAGATATAGCTATACGAATTAAATTAGCTAATTACACGCACAACGCGAGTATCCCGGTAATTAGTAAGGTTGAACGTTTCGAACGTTAATTAAGAAGTCTTTGACAAGTTTAATGACAGTGTAAAAATACAAAAAATAACAGAACGGGCGAGATTCAAACTTGGACGTAATCAGGAGTTCTTCCGACGCGTCAAAGAGCCCGAAAGCTGGGTCTGATCCTTTCTTCCTTCGTGTAATTAATCTCGCCGTAATTCAATGAAACTTTATTTTCATTTTTCACTTCGTTTTTGAATAGAGATTTTCCCGTATTAATGAGAGCTCGAAATATTCGTGTCCGTGAGTACCCGGAGCGAAATCGTTCGCTGCCTGCTAAAACGCGGCAATTACTCGCATTATCTTTTAACCAAACGGTAAGACGTGAGAATAGAAAAAAAAAACACGTTTCAAAAAAAGCGGAATTAGATGGCAGTACAGGAGTTTTCTCATCAGAGAAAATTCTGTTCAAATACAACGTGTGACACGGCCCGATCCGCATCACCGTAGGGCGAAGATCGTGTTTGATTTTCAATCGTCGTTTCCTCTCTAATTAGCGTAAGGTAATTGAAAGTAAATAGTACCCGAATCGCGAATAGAGAAAGCCCAGAGCCATCGGGGGGTTATGTTGAAATTAATGTTTAAATAATATGACGTTTGAATCTTGATAGAATGTATTACGAGCTTAAGAAATTTCTCAAAATCATCTGTCCGAATCTTCGATCTTTTGACATTTCCAGTTTCAAATTTTGAGCAATGTATAACAACGATGAAACATTCAAATTACCAAAACTCCCAGAAGTATAAGATAGGAACGAAATAACATATTATTCGAATTTGGTTATACTTATTCGCGAGAAATAAATGGCTTGCGAAATTAAAATTATATTCTAAATTAGCCGGAGAGAAAACTGCATCATATACTACATCGTTTTCGCGTATGACGAGGACTGACAACACTCGCCAATTATCCCCATCGGACTTGACGTTCTTTACAAACATTTGATGATAATTATTTTTTTCTCTGGTTTTCCATTAATCGTTGTGGTACGTTGACCTGATTTTAATCCGTTCTAATGTCTTTTTTTATTATCTATTCATTCGTTACCATTCTATTTTTACACGCATTTACCCATCTGCCCATTGACAAATTATACGTTTTATTGTTTGATCATTTCGCGTGTTGTTCCTTTTTTTATGCCTGTGTAGAGATTTCATTTGCGAGCATGTTAATCCTAAGATGTTAATTACACTGTTTATAGGCGAGAGCAGTTTTTTCTTTCCATCGCGTGCGAGAAGAGCAATTAAAATCTGGTACGCCAATAATTTTGACTTGAAAATACCACAATCCACGCTCCTCGTTTCTCAAAGGAACTCAATTTATTATAACGTATTGAAAAAACTGCAATCTCCCGGATTTCTTGATATACAAACCTTTCATTAATAAATTTTCTTACAAGTTTTTCAGGAGCTTCAGTAATAGCCAATTATAGTTAAACATTATTATACACAGTGCATATGAATAATAATTCTATTTACTGTCATGATAGTAATTAAGTAAAAAAATTTCACTACGTTTATAATCACGTATACGCATAGTTTGTACAATTTTTTACTCGCTGTTTCTCTATCATTCATTATTTCATCTTGCTAATAATTATGCGATCGGTAAAAAGTTGAATATTATTTTGCACTCTGATACAGCAGTTCAATTTTTGAATAATAAAAAAGGGGTCGTATATCGAAGTGCCAAGGTGGCAACGACGAGGAATGGCTTTGATGACGTGACTATCTATACTTTCGATTATCAAACTAAACGTATAAAATATACATTTTTTACGAACAGCTTATAACGAGAAGATATTTTCGTTTTTTGAATTTGTATGCAATTTTCGACGATATACCTACGTCCGTTACGTTTGCAGCTGTAAGAAAAGACCCCTGTGATAAAAATTGAAAACCAAATATATTTTCCAACGTCAAAATTTCCGATCGAACTTATCTCTGCAAGCTACGACGCACTGGCATATTTTATTCCTATTTACTAATAATTAATTATTCTTATGCTTTCAGTATATTTCGTTGACACTTCCATATTATATATACCTATATGAAAAGAATATATTTATATACAAAACTGGGGAAAAAGAAAGAAAAAAAATAAAAAATAAGAAAAAAAAAGTAAACTTTTCTTCTAATGCTCAACGATTCCCGGCTGGCTACCTCGGCGGCCAAAATTTCTTCGGCCATTTGACGTTTATGATTTATTTAGGTTCAGGACGGTACCGAATGAATAAAACAAGATCATTTGAAAACATTGAAAAGGTCTTTCCATTATCGCGGTACGCTACACACTTCTATACTTCTCCACACCGTATATATGAAAGTTATGAATCGTATTTTCTGACGTTCGAAATCTAGAGCAAAGCTATATAATGAACTTTTCTGTCGAGACAAGACTACATCGGATTTATTACCATTCAGGTTTACAGTTGATATTAATTCTATGAAAGAAAAAAGAAACAAAAAAAAAAAAACTCGCGTGTAAAGTCAAATTTTGAATATAACATTTCTCCTTCCTGTAATATAGGTATACTTGTCAGGACTTTTATCCACCCCACGTGTTTCCTAAATCAGTCACGTACGATCGTTCCCTAAATCAGCAAAGGGGATCTCTAGTACATGGATCTCTTCGTTTTTTAATAGGGAAAAGATTGGTCTATGGGATATTCGATTTCGTCGAAGTTTAGTCAATGAGAATCCGATTCAAAAACGGACCTAGGCCCAGTTTTTTTTTTTTTTTTACATTTCTACCTCAGTCCAGTGTTTCTGCAGAGTCTGCAAAGAAGAATATGATGGAAAATAGATTTTCATTCGAGAGTAAATTTTCAGCCCCGAGTCTAGCCAGCCGGTGAAAATAATGCGTTATAATTTGTTATAATATTGTTGTTATCATTATTATTATTATTATAAAGCGATGATGAAAATCTTGTCGCACAACATATATGCTTGAGAATGCCACTGACGACATGCACTGTTTTTTTCGTCTGTTCTATGTGCTCTTTTGTTTCCACTACCACGATCACTACCACTACCACTTGCGCTACTACCCGAATCGATACCTCCACAACCACCACAACCACCACCAATACCATGACCAACTACCAACTACCAACTATACCAATCGACCAATGAACCAACCAACTATGAATGAAAAAAAAATGAAAAAAAATGAAAAAAAATAATGAAAAAACAAAAAAACAAATGGCTGCAAATGACGTTGCTGCTCTGACATTGTTGGTACTTCTGTCCTTTTTTCCTAAACGCTTCGCCCACGCCTACGCCTACTACGCCTACGCCCTACGCCTACGTGCCAACGCTGTCGGCGTCTGTTCGGTCGGTCGCTTTCTACTTGGACGACGCTACGGCGACGCCGCCATCTTTGCACCTTGCGTACGGTGAGTGTTTTCTGCGATTTAGGTACGCCGATGAGAACGGACGCCGAAATTAACAGAGAATCTTTTTATATACTTTATTTCATTAATTTCATTCACATATATTATATTATACAAACTACTCTGTTATATTCGGTGACCGGAAACGGTGTTTGAATAGGCGACAAATTTAACCCCAGGGTACATACATACATACATACATACATACATATATATATATAGATATGTATGTATGTATGTATATATTTATACCTGATATCACGCGAGGAGAACGCTTCAATTATTATTCAATCATTTTTCAATTTGCCAAAGAGCCATTATTCTCCTTTACCTTTTTCTTTTCATTATTATATTCAGATTTTTGGAGCGCTCTTCTCTTTCGTTAGATCTTACGATCCTCGTTTAACACGATTAGTTTTCGTGTTATTATATAGGTAGATCCGTACTGACAATATTACCGTAACCCTCGGCTCAAAGAAGACGAACCAAGGATTGAGATTTTCGGTTCATACGCGAATGATCTGGATTCATATTTCTCGATACTCGTATCTTGTCTTCTGTTTTCTACTCTTGACGGGGATTTAGCAACGTGAATTTCTGTACACCGTATAATGCAGAAATACAGTTTGAAAATTTTCGTCGTAAAAGCTTTTAGTGAAAATAGAAAAAAAAAAATAAAACATACACTTTCAATGCTTTACGGTCCCTTGTTTAACGACCGCTTGAAAGCAGCCTCTGTCTTTATAGCTGAAAAGTCTCGCTCCTGTCTCATCGTAAATATGTAACTGGTTTTCGCGCCTGTTTGTCTCTTTGAGCCCGGTTGTACGCATTATATTACCGAACACGATATAAGCTACAAAAACCATCACGACGACATGGCTGGTGACTTAAAAAATTTCCAAAAATAAATTTTATCACCTCATTTCATCCGGCATTTCATTTTATTTTTCGTTTATTTCGTGTATTCTGTGCGAAACAAAAAATCCTGAAATATCCAAAACTGTGACGACACGAAAACGTCTTGAAATCTTTCGAAGACATATAAAAATCAATCCAACATCTATTTCCGAACGATAATTTCCATTTTGAAATTTACATATTCACCTGCCATGTACGGAGGGGCACGCTACACTTTAATTATATAAAAAAAAACATTAATAGAAGGTCTTGATATCTGTTGTAAAATGGTTAGTAAAGTCTGTCGATGAAAGTTCTATAACAACAAATTCTCTGCATCACTCGTTCTAATTGCAAGTGAAAAGTTAATTAGAAATAATTATTCTCAGACGTTGACGTAATTTCAAACCTTTACGTTTTTTTTTTTTTTGTCTTTTCCGTTCCTTCAATTAATTTATTATTAATTGACTGTTCATTGAATTAAACGCGCCAAGTTATATCTAACGCTGTATATAATATACCTATAGATATGTATTACGAAATCGATTTGTAACTTCACTTGAATAAATCGTCGTTGTAATCGTAATTGAAAAAGTTTTCAACGAAGATGATATATCGCTTTCTAACTTTCAGAAATGATTTTCATTCGTTTTTTTTTTTTTTTTTTTTTGTGAATTGAATCAATTTTATCGCGGTATTGGAAAAAGAGAAAAAAAAAACCACAAGATATCTACGTGTAATGCAGAATGTCTAGTATTAAGCCACACAAATCGATAGTATTTTTTATATATATTCCCGTTTAATATACCTGTATACATATAGTATGTAACTCTCGTAAACTGATTTCAAAATTTTTTTGTTCGACTATTTTCTTTTTCTTTTTTTTTGTGTCTGTAAATTTTTTTTTCTCAATAATTATGAAAATTTTCATTACGTAGTTGCATCACATGCCTATAGATCCACTGAGTTCATAATTATGATGGGGAAAATTAGATAATCCTCGCTCGAAAGACACAGGGCTTCAGACCCAATTTGACCCATATATATACTATATATATATATATGCAAATGAATTTTCGTCAGCTCGAAAATTTTTACATTCTTTTTTTTCAAACAATAACTAACACGATTCGCTAATACGAAAAGCGCAGCCAAAGTGTCTGGCGAGGGAATTGTACTGTAAAATGAGTGTAAAAAAAGTAGGAAAAAAAAAAAGAAAAGAAACAAGAAATAAGAAAGATGTGTAAGTGTTGAATGTTATAGGCTATTGTTCGCCTCGATGAAGGAAACGCTCGTATAGCTGTATATGATAATAAGCACAAGGGTATCAAAATTTTCACTGCAATTTCGCTTCGCTCGGTTTGATTCGCTCTTCAGACATAAAGGATAAAAGTCAAAAGCTAAAAGTTACATCGCGGGAGGGGGGTTTGGAGGAAGACCTGATCGTAACTTTGAGGTCGTAAACCAACGAATCCATCGAAATCTGGATACCCTATAATAAGATTTTTATATTATCCCGAAGGATAAGAAGAACGAGAAAGCTTCTTTTCTCCGTTCTGCTAACTTTTTTTCCCTCACCGATCGTCTCTACTTGATTTCATTGCAGTGAAAAAGAAAATTGGGTACAAATCGAGCCTCTCTTTAGATCGAGGGAATACCGTGTCATAGAGTAGTTGTACGTTACTGTATTATATATACCTACATAGAGGTGAGTAGTAAGCTGTCACACACTTATACCTATCTAGTAGTATTTTCCGAGGATCAAATCAGCGATATATGTACAAAATACACAGAGAAATAGACACGCAACGTGAATCGCGTAGACGGCGTCTGCAATCGATCAACGTTAACTGTGATGTGCGATCAGTTTTAGTAGTGTGAGTAGGTTGCAAGTAAGAAATGGTATTTAACTGGAGATTAATTATTATTATTATTATTCCAGTTTTAAATTTCAATTTTTATAATTATCAATATTATTTTTAAATTTCGCACGATTTTGCTCTACACATATGTATATACATATTTTTTTTTCTTCCACCGTATAGTCACATTATCAAATATTATTTTCTGCCTCCGTCTATCTATCATTTTCTCTTTTGAAAAGGTGTAATTAAAATAATTGCTACTTCCTAATTACAGACAATTTAATTCGTTCGATCAGTCACTCTCCGGCAGAGCAGGTACATATATATAAAGTTACGGGACAAATGCCTGCCACGACGTTATTATCGAGACGAACTGAACATTTCGATGATAATAATGTTTTTTTTTCTCCTCTTTTTTATACAAAATAATTAAAGTCGATTAAACGAGGGACTCATTAAAATTAATTTAACAATTCGAGTCATCTATACATCAATTTGCAAAGTGTTGAAAAAAATGAATAAAATATTGAGTAGCTGAGGCGGATATATAACAAAGATGAAGAGCAAAGTCGTTATGTAGTATATCGATTGAATTAGTTAAAAAAAATAAAAAAAAAATTAATTATAACTGTTAGTATTGCTCAACCGTTCGAACTCGCATGGGCATGGTTTGTGCTTTTATTTGTAATGCACGTGTCTGGCTTACCACGTGTATAATAACATACCTTTATGTGTAATTGTAAAATACGTGTATGTACGTAAACCCACGTAGTGAAAGTGTTGCTACGTACATATATACCTATATATGTTTGTACGACGTTTGAAATTATTAGAAAAAAAAAAAGAAAGAAGAGAAACAATAAGTACACAACGAAACAGACCGAATTATGTCTGATCTCTCGTCAGACATTATAAGTACGCAAAAATACTATAATCTTCACTCACCGGAGTAACATATACTCACATCTACGTTAAAAACCATAAATATAGTATTTTTTTTATTTTTTTTTTGTGTTTTTTCAATACACATAGATAATTATCATCCAAACGATATTACATAAGTGCGGACAGAATATCAGTTTGAAAATCATTCGGAAATTGATATTTTATTTTATTTTTTTGTTTTCATTTTGGCAAATGGAATAGAATCCAACGTTATGAAACGATTATTGAACGCCAATTTTCTGTGTCAACAGCATACTCAATTAATGAATTTGTATTATAGGCACAGCAGCTAATCTTCGCAAAGAAGTAATCAGGAATAAAATCAGGGCGATTGGAAAAATGGCTCGAGTTTTCTCTGTACTTAGGTGAGTGGAAAAGAGTAATGAGAATTCTGTATATATATATATAAACATACATATCTGACGAAAGCATAATAACGATCGTTTCAATTATTCTAATTAAACTGTAAAGCAGTTGAAAAATAAAAAATAAAATGCTAACCATTATTTACAGGGAGGAAAGCGAAAGCGTCCTGCAGCTTAAAGGACTCACGCCGACCGGGGCGCTGCCCCTTGGTGCACTGTCGGGTGGAAAAACATCCCTCAAAAATGGTGATTACATGAATTATTTATAATAATTAAAGTTTGCGTTTAAAATTTGATTTTTATATTCATTTCAATTTTTTGCTGACTATAATTCGGTACGTAGTTTGTCCTAATATTGATAATTGTAAAATGTCACAGCGTTACAAGGCTTCTCGCCAAATCACAAGATCACGTCATTTGCCGAGGCTAAAGGACTGGATGCGATAAACGAGAGAATGCCACCTCGAAGAGATGCCCCGCCGACACCTGCCGCCGAAGAAAAGCCAGTAATACAACCGCCAGCGGGTCCAAGTGATAAGCGTGACGCTACCACGCCGCAACCCCTTTCGTGAGCCTCAAACTCGTCCGACTGAGGTGAATTCGGAGGTCTTTGATTAATCGCGTAAAAAAAAAAAAAAAAAAAAAATTGCCGAGTCGTTTAGAAAAAATAAAAATGTTTTTATCTTTCCTTTTTTTTTGCAATTTTTTCTTCTCTTATATCCGGTACAAGATCGAACCGCAATATACATCAATTATTATGAATTTGTAATTATTTAATGAAGAGCCTAATTTATATATATATATGATATTGTTTGTGCACAGGTGACAAGTGTGGGACGTGTGTCCCTTAGTGGTCGCCACACAACAACAACCATTTGCTCGTCTCTCCCTAGCTGGTAGAAATAGTAAAAAAGAAAAAAAAAAGAAAAATAAAAAAGAAAAGTTCATCGAGTCACAGTCGTCGCCATCGAGTGAAGAAATGGTCATAATAAGTAAAATCATTGCAATCATCAATGCATCACCTCGGCATCACACCACCCGCGCATATATTATACTATTACGCAACATACATACATACATACATATACATACATACATACATACATACATACATACATACGTGCATACGTGCATACAGATAAGAAAAAAAAAGAAAAAAAAGTATATATACAAAAAAAAAACAACAAAAAAATACAGAAACATGAAAAAATACGCAAACGAAAAAAAAAAAAAATACAAAAAAAACAAAACCAAAAAAAAAACAACTACAACCAACTCACACAAGAATATTATTATATTAAAAGAAGAAAAAAAAAAAAAAACTACGAACCACACGAGCCCCGCGTACCTAACAGAAATCAACCATGGATGATATATAAAAGTATGCGTTTACGCCTATACTACAATCGCAGCAGCTGGTCTGTTAATATATACATATGCGACGTATCGACGTATCGACGTTTCGTCTGGTTAGGGTATTTAGATTCTTGGCACGCCTGTGGGGGGTCTTGCAAGATTCATTGTCGAGGGGACAAATTAAGTTAAGTCGAGCTAAGCGTAGGCTAATTGTAAGTTTGTTTAAAGAAAAAAGAAAAAAGAAAAAAAAAATGATAAGAAAAAAGTGTTGCGAATTGGTTATGCTTAATAAATTTGCAGAGCGTTTCGTCTTTTGATGATTTAAAAAAAGAAAGAAAGAAAGAAAAGGAGAACAAAAGTTTGAATAAAGATTGAAACGTATTTCTTTTTTTTTCACTCACCTGTTATCAGGAATATCATGGAACAGCCTCGAGTCGATTCAAACATCTGAAAAAATGAATAATTTCGATTTAAGTATCTGGTTCAGGTATTTTTATTTTTTTTTGTTTTTCCTCAAATATAGAAGTAAATCTATAATTTGAACTTTTTAATTATTTATTTTATTTCATTTTATTTCATTTCTATTGGTTTTTTTTTTTGTTTTTTTGTTTTACTTTTATGTAGGATTTTACATTGAAAATTATCGAATTCCCTGAACGTAAGAATAAAATGATAAGTGACGGGATGCCCCCGCAAATAATAGAAATCTCGAGAGAAAGTGACAATTTAAGAGCGTAAAGACAAGATCTAATATTAGTAAGCCATGACATGTCCCCGAGGCGATATTCTTGCTCGTCTTTTACGGCGCGTATAAGGAAAGAAAGAAACTATTGAGAAAAGAGAAAATTAAAAAAAAAAAAAAAAAAAATTTAAAAAAAAGAAATTAATATTAACATTAATAAAGAATGAAAAAAAGAAAAATTGAAATGAATAAAACGCAGACAACGTATGTAAGATTATTCCATCGGTAAGCGTCTACAGCAGCGGAATCCTTTCATTGCAGGGATATATATCGAAGTCGAAGAAAAATGGAGAAAAAAAAAACAAAAGAAAAAAAAATTTGGGAAAAAAAATATATATATATAAAACAAAGGTGAATTTATAATCGTAACGATTTAACAAATAACAAAATACCGAATAAAAATAATTGCGTAACATCTAATAGCGTTGATCTTCTATGATTTTAATGTGTGTTCTTGCTATCAAAAATAAGTCCGGGCCAGTGCCGTTCACTTTTGGACTTGACAGTGATTTTCTCTATAAATTTTCGATCTTACTTCGAACTTTAGTTTCCTTTCTTTTGCCATTTTTTTTTTTTTTTCTCTACCTTACCAATTTATATTTCGTACGATCGATCAGTGAAATAATCAATCGCACATTGTTTCGATGTGCTACTAGGCCTGATTCGTAAAAATTTGGAACAACACTATAAATCTATTTTTTCGAAATTATCTGTTCAAAGTTTGATAATCGAACAGAAACAAATTTTTTGACAGTTCGAGAAAAGAAAAAAAATGTCAATTTCATTCGATGTTTTTTTCTCTTCTACCCTTGTGAAGAAAAATTCGCATTTTTATTTTTATTTTTTTATTTTTTTTTTCTCTCATTTTTGGTTTCTCTCAATTACGAAATAAATTATTTTCACGTTTAATATTTTCTTTTCTTTTCTCTTCGTTTTTTTCTCTCGTCATTTTTCCCGGTTCTTCTTATGGTATGTATATCTTAAAAAGAGAGAGTACGCGTGCGTATACTAATAAATAATACGTCGATGTTAGAAAAAGCCACTTTCAAGCCAAATTATTCGGCATATATATATAATATCGGTAAGGAACAAGAATAAATTATGAAAGAATTAAATGAATAAATAAAATATATCTCTCTCTTCACTATGATAATATAAATGAATAATAATTCTATCTCTCTTTGCTACCAAGTTGTACTTATTCTTAATTAATTTACTTGTACAAAAATGTGTTAAATAAATATATAATATAATATACAATTATAAATAATGCATATTATATATTATAATATTAATTACCTACTATTATTAATATAATTATTATTATTATTACTATTAAATGAAAACAAACAAAAGAAAAAAGGAAAAAAAAAAATATATATACATATATATATATATATATATATATATATATGAATATGAATATGAAAATAAAAAAATAAAAACAAATACATCATATATACATATATAAATAGGTGGGCGTGAATGACTTTTCGAAAACCCAATATACAAGTTAAAGAAAAAAAAAATAACAAAAATAAATAATAATTAATACCATGAAATTTAGGACATTTTTCCGTGTGTAAAGTTTAATCTAAAGTCATTTAAATAATAAAAAAAAAGAAAAAGGAAAAAAAACGACAAAAAAACTACTACCACTACTACTACTACACTACTACTGCTACGATGATATATTAATGCAAAAACAACCAAAAACAAAATAAAAATAATAACAACACAAACAACAACCTACGCATACAAGGCTTCTGTATGCCAAACCGAAAAGGAGAGGGAAGAAAAAAAATGGATGCATAGATCTGTTTATTTATTAGCATTGCATGAATGGTGCGACATACGTTTTCTCCTATAATATCTGAATATCTCTCTAATTGTATAGTCCTTTTATCTGGATCCTATTATCCACTAATTCAATTCCAACTATATCTGACTGCCCGAAAATTTGTAAACTCCACGCCGAACCAATGTTGCACAACTCGTATTTTAAGTTTCACACTTGAAATATCAAAATTCACGCGCGGTTTTTATCCATTATCGTCTTCTTACGTAACGCTATATAGGATGATACCTCATTCAGCGAGTATAACGAAGAAAAATATAGAGGAAAAACTGAAAAAGGAAGAAAAAAATAATAATAATAAGAAGAAGAAGAAGAAGAAGAATAACAAAAGTAGATATGAAAAATTTGTAAATAACTATTATCACACAATTTATTTCTCGCCAGGTGCAGGCAGTTTACGGAAATTTATACACGCAGGACTGTTATTATGATTATTATTACTATTATTATTGTTGTTATTATTATGATTATAATTACAATTATTATAATTATTATTATTATTATTATACCAATTAAATTTATCGTATGTCTTCATTCCCATATTTAAAATTAGCAATATTTATTCATTCGCCATTCGTGATATATACATTTTTACAAAATACAGGATACGTACCTTACAAGGAGTTTGTGCAACATTTTTAATAGATTCTCATGTCTACCTTTTGAAATTTTTATCCCCACAGAGATATCATGTTCGCGAAACTGCGGCTGATCTGTTTTTTTTTTTCTTTTTCTTTTTCTTTGGGTCTCTTTTTCTTCGAGTTTGAATTTCAACGTTTACAATATGATGTGAAATCACGTGATTGAAATAATTGACTGGGAAAATAATTTTAACGTTTTCGAAAAGCAAAATCATTGCAAAATTGTATTTGTATCCCGCTGTCAATATTCTTTGGTGAAAATAACACATAGATTTTTGTTTTTTTTTTCTTTTTACTTTACATGATATCTTCAGAGATCCAGTAAGCTGTAAACCCGATTACTAATACAACATTTATAGACTATTAATTTTTAAAGTTGAATAAAATATTTTTTTATCGAATTCAAGTAAGTATTTTGTATTTTATTTTGTTCGTACATTTAGTTTTTATTTTCCGCTCATTGTATTGTACTTACGTATAAGTAACAATTAGACGAATTGAAAATCTATAACCGCGCCGCAACACGACGAATGATTATTAAAATTGCAAAAATAATTCAACGCATCGCCACGTTTCGTTTGAAAAGAGTTTTTTTTTTTTTCTCGAAATAATAACGATTTACGATTTACGCGAGTACCCATTTTCTCATCCCGATATACATATATACATATATACTTCTAATCAAATTTATAACTATATATATATATATATCCGCGCAGAGCTTGAGTTTTAATAAAAATGAAATAAAAATGAAGATAAAAATGAAAATAAAAATAAAAATAAAAATAAAAATAAAAAGAGAAGACACGAACTACGAACCCTATAATAATTAATCTTGCCACCTGCGAGATTTTAATATAAATGATATAAATTGATATAATTATTATATAAATCCTGAGTTATATCCAAGCAGTTATTTTAATATTGTATATATACCCACTATCCAATCGACTTACATATATATATATATAATATAATAAATAAGCTATAAAGCGTCGTCTCGCGTCATATATAAATTTCTAGATAGGTAAAATTACTTACTATGGAATGTTTCGAAACATGCATTACACACCATGCTGTGAATAATTTCAACTAAATAATATAATACCATTGACTTGTGCACATCTTGTAATAATTCAATTTTAATCCGTATATACCTTATACCTAGATACTCTTCTCCGGGAGAGTCAGGTCGAACCTCGAGAATTTGAAATATAAATCACATTCTGTTGCGATTATTGTAAATTATCAAAAATGCAATAGAAAGAAAAATGAATAAATTTCAAGTGGGAAATTATACAGGTATAAAAAGAAAAATAAGTCTTTTTTTTCCTTCCCCCCTACGACAGTAGGTAAATGTAAGTAAATAATTCGTAACAAAATGTTGATTTATGTTACAAAAGCTAATTATGTCGTCCAATGGTGTATTGTGTATTATTTCCGATTTAGTCACGATGTTAGGTATTGTGTATAACATTTGACAGAAGGAATAACTTACGGCTGTAAAGAAGAAGAAAAAAAAAGAAAAGAAAACCAAAAAAAATAATGAAAAAAAAAGCCACAAAATATTTTCTAATTCTAATATATCGACGTTATATTGAGATCTCTGAATTCTACATCTTGAACATCGTACCTACTCGGTTAAAGTTGCCGCAATGCAATCAGACAATTTGAACAAAGAAAGTAAAACCCTACCAATATAATAGCATGATACATACAATTACTTGTAAACATGTTAGATAAGTGTTGAGTAAGGGCTATTAAGCTTAAAAACAGAGCGTGCGTAGTTTCCGAGAGTTATCAATCTCTTGTCAAATCAGACACTATTTCCCCTTCCCTATTATAATATATAAGGCGTCAATTGTTAAAGACAAAATGAATGCGGTGTCATTAGAAAGAAAATTAATAATAATAATAATAATAATTAATATTACAAGACAAAAGACTTTTTACATCAGCCTTTTTCTTAGACGTAAATTTCGAGAGTTGTGTGCGTATTGGTTTTTACAAGAAAGCTAAAAAAGAAAAAAGAAAAAGAAAGTTTCAAGAACTGTGCGTCCAGAGTTAAGGAAAAATTATGATCTCAAGATGAAACATTCGCTCGAACTCCTTGTCATATATAAAAGGTGGAAAGTCGTTATAAAAGTAAAACGTGCGACGACAACGACGTTGGTTTTTGAAGGAATAAAGGGAATTTGACTTCGAGGTGACGACTCATGCTTTTCCATCGAATTCTAAAATCATGCCACGGGAAGAATATTTCGAAGAACGAATTTTCCGTCGGGGAATCTCTTTGATTTTGGATGAACGAAGATCGGGATGACCGTAGAATTTGAGAAAAACCAAAATTGTACGAGGATACGAGGTATCGTTATGGTTTCAATCTTTCGCATCATTAACCGTATCGAAGAAGAAAACTCAAGACTCAAATTATGCCTCTTTTTTTCTTTACTTGTGGAAAGCAGAATCGTTCGCTTAAATTTGCGCAGGCACAGTTCTTGACGAAGCTATATTATTTGTTGAGTGAATTTTCAAATTTGCTGCCTGAAATTTATAGTAGCGAAAAAGACAAAAGAAGAGTTTCCAATTTTAATCAACAACAAAAACTACATATTTCATATACTTGGATGGTCATCAGCAGGCCTCCCTCTCACGAATGATCGTGAAGGTTCATATTTACGACTAAAAAATAAGTCAAAGCATTCATTTTGACGTTAATATGAGAGAGAGAGACGAGGAAGAGATGAAAGATGGAAGAAAAAAGAAATAAAAAAAAAAATTAAAAAAAAAAAAACATTGTATGATAATGATTAAGCATATGATTGGGGAAACCCATAGCCTTTCTCTTAGACTTAACGTAAACCGTGAGGCAAAAGCACTAGTACGAAAGATAAAAAATTGACTCAAATAAACGGACTAGTATTTTTGTTTGTCGGTATACGTACCTCTTAGATAATTAATTGGCCCTATTCTATCCCTCCGAGATGCGTTTCCAATTTCACTACCATGTCAAAAAAAAAAAAAAATCATAATAATAATAATAATAATAATAATAATCAAGAAGAACTATAACATGAAATCATGTTTCACACTTATTTATTTGTGCTATAAATTTTGTCATTTTTACGTCGTTCAATAAATTGTCCGTTCTGTTGGATTTCATATTCAATTTGTGTCTCCATGGTGACAGACATTTTCCTAGTAAACCCTGTCGATATCATTAATTGAGCCTATAACCAACTCAAGCTTGCAATAATAATTAATTAATTAATTAGTTAATTAATTCATAGAGTACTTATATCGTAAGTCGCTGTATTATTAATAGACGAAAGAATATCACTCGGAAATATCTCGCCACGTTCATCAGTCGAAGCTACGATCACTGATAACTAATAACTATCGTTATCTTTTTTCTATTTTTGATTATTTTTTTTCCCCCCATTCAACGGCAGCTACGGTCGTTAGTGAAAATGAAACGGAAACAACGAGGGAGGAAAGAGCGAAGCATCTTTTGAGAAAAAAAAATGATATATAATCGCTGATCTGTAATTATTTAATTGAAATTAAAAAAAGAAACTTTGTCTTTAAATCAGGTATAAATTCAAAGGCGAATCCTCCTCGTATAATCTCTGCCGGTTAATAATTTGATTACCTAATTAGTTGAATAAATAAAGAAGAAGAACAAAAGAAAAGGAATAATTAGTTATATCACGAAATACACGATTGTCTTAAGTGCAACGAGTCTGACGAAGATTCTGCAGCTATAGCAATAATTATTGTTCTTATCGTTCGAGTTAACCGAAAGTTCTTGAGACGTATCTAGATGTATGTAAGGGAATAACTGGTATATCGTGTGTCTATAATATAAATGAAATAAAAAATATAAAAGAAAAAAAAACCTGAGTCTTCGACTGCAACTACGATAGTAAATAGAGTTAAATTGTTCTAAGTATCTTTTCTCGCGAAAATTAATTAGTAAATGAATAAATAATTGAATGAATATCAATCTATCGAACTAATATACACTCGAAAATAATATTGAAGGAAAATCGCTGCATATGGTGGAACGAATTCTGAGTCTTGTTTCCTTTTTCGTGTAAAAACCAAGATTTGGATCGATCATACAATCATTATCAGGAATGTTTTAGGTTTTTTGTTTTTTAATTATAATATCGAAATGGGGTGCGTCCCCAAATTCGGCGTCTTTCTTCTTTATAAATATATAAGCATTATTTAAATATATAATAAACGTTTTCAGCTGAACACTTGGCCTATAAAACAGCCATCTCGATGTATAAGACGTACATATAGTTAAAAATAAATAAGACAGTTTTTTGTTACATTTATATATAAAAAACCAAGAATTCTTAGGCACTAGAAATAACATTTTTGAGGCCGAACCTGATCGCAATAAGAAATGAATAATCGATAACCGTTCGATTGGGAATAATATTATTTTCATTTTACAATTTCGTGACGATTCTAACAAGCATATATCTGACAACAACAATAAAAGGTAATTTTTATTCGTAGGTTAAGTTTCGGACTGAAAGAGTTCATCCTCAAACGCCATCATGATCAATCACGAGTTTAATTATTAATTAACGAAACGATCGAGCACTCGAAATCTGATAATTCCTGACGAAACTTCAATCACCGAGAGAAGTGATAATACAAACGACACCGAAGTATTCGAATAATTTCAATAATATGAATATATTAATGTAATAATGTTACACTATAAAGTTAGAAAAATAATTCTATTCACTACTAAAAACTATATAACATAAACATAAACGTAAACGTAAAATAAAATCGGTATGAGAACATTATTGTCTTCGTGAGTTAGGTTTTTTATTGAACCAAAAAATAAAAATAAACTTAAAAAAATAAAATAAAAAACATAAATAAATAAAATTAGAATATAAAGTATATCATATAAAATACGGAATTAGTAAAGCTTACTACTTTTCTTAGCCCGATCTACGCGTTAATCAAAAAAGAGAGAAAATAAATAAATGAATAAAAAATAAATAAATAAAATAATACAAACATAACTGCGGTGCCTCCACTAATTCCCGAACCGTTTTTTCATGTGAATAGTCACAATATATACTATAGTGGTGTCTGCAGACGTGACTGTCTGAAAATCTGTTTGACTGCCTGCCTGCCTGCTTATCTATCTATCTGTCTGTCTGTCTGTCCATCCATTGATCTGCCCTTATATGTCTCCATCATACTCTTACGATAGAAAAATCAGTCAGGTTAATAATAATAATAATAATAATATCAATAATAATAATAATAATAATAATAATAATAATAATAATAATAATAATAATAACAATAATAATAGAAATAAATTTCGAAAAAATAGTCACAAATAAATATTCTAAGTAGGTTAGGTAAATTTTACGGAGTGGTTCATACGAAAGAATTTGTATAAATTATACTACGATTATAATTATGTAAGAAAGCAAAAAGAAAAAAAAAAAAGTTAAAATCTATTTCGTTGATAATTTTCGTGACACGTTATTTTATGTTATTATATACACATATGTATGTATTACACCAATCACTTAAGCTGTGCCATAATTCTATTTCGATTATATTGTTCATCTCTATTTTTGTTATGTCATGTCATGTATTTTGTCCATCCTGATATCTTTATCTGTAGCTTTCTCTATGATTCTATTTTTCCCTTCTGTTTCTGAATATATTAATCATAACGATGTATCTAGGTGTGTGAAATAATATCATTGATATATGATAAATAGGAGAAAAGTTGTATAATTATTATTAAAAAAAATCGAATGGCAAGACGTTTTCATTCATTCATTCATTCATTTTTTCCGTATAGATGTAAACGAGGTAAATTTATAGTTTCGTAAACCTAGGTTTTTTTTTTTTCTCCTTTTTCTATCATCATCAAGTAATCTGCGATACATTCGAGAATTAGAATTTTATACGAGGTTTAGAAAAATCTAGCGTCAGTTATTGTATTAAAATAAATGACGCTGATAATTTTCAACATGATGAACAATGAATTTCATTAAGCGATTAATTTATTTTACTCTTTATAATCTACCCAATAAATAATGTAAAACAACAAAAAAATAAAAGTAAAAAAAAAAGAAAAACGGAAAGAAATGAAGAGAAAAAAAAAAAATTTGTACTCGCCTTTTCTTGTCGTCAATAATTTTTTTTTTTTTTCGTTTTTTTTTGGGACTACTGAAAGTAAACGACAAGATTATATCTTCGAATTCATTTAAATTAACTGTATATCAAAAATTCTCATCGTATTATCGTATTATCTAGATCGACGCCTCCGTGTTTTAGGAATTATTTAGATTATATAATATATATATAGTCTAAAGGAACGAAGAAAGACTCAAACTTGAATAATTAAAGTCTTGTGTGATTATCTGTTCGTGAATTTTTGAATGGTGTGAAATTTCTGCTTCGGATCGGAAGAATGTGCGATATAAGATTGGAGAAAAAAAAACAAACAAACAAAGAAAAGAAAAAAAAGTGTTAAAACGGTGAAAGCGTCGCTAGGATGGCAGGTAGTGCTTCTATCATTGACCCTAAAAATTTCCTAAATCTATTCTGATAAGCCTTCGCGTCATTTTTGAGCCGAATTTGTTAAAAGGATGTGTCGCAAAGCTGCGTCATAACATTAGGAAAAAATTAATGAACGAATAAATGAATTATTCAGCTGATATGGCGAATGAAATATAAATAATTGATAATGCGGTAATAAAAAATTGTTAGTTCCATGAAAATTTGAGATTATTAATTGTTAAAAAATTATGAGTATTAGAATATACGGGCAGCAGTGGACATCCTCCGAGCAAGTGCGTAATATATGTATATCCATGAGCACGGGGTGTCGATTTCGGTCTCTCAAGAATGACGTTAAATTATTTAAAACAAAAAGAGAGAAAAAAAAAAAAACACTGTACATAAATTAACTATTTACCTGTTACTGATAAATCGTACTATTAAAACCTTCGACTATTCGACTGTAAATGAAAATACGAAACAAACAACTAATTATATATACAACTGATATACCTATATATATATAATTAATTACTACATCGTATAATATAGCGCCATCGTGACTCTATCCCTCTATTACGAAACAAGAATATTTGTTTATAATAAATACGATTACTGTATAAGAACTATGAATATATCTATATATATATATAGATAGATATATATGATATACGTCTTATATGATATGCCACGTTATTAATAAAATAAATTAATTAAAACAACTCTTACCTATATATACAGGTATAAATATACATAACGATATATATGTGTGTGTATATATGTATGTATATACGAAAGATTATACGTTGAACGTATGCGTGGGTCTTCCCACGTTGATAGAATTATTAAAAAAAAATGATTTAAAACCGTTCTTAACGCTGATAAAATTTTTTTTTTAGCAGGTCATGGTTTAATCCGCGAAAAATTTATCAAATCTTTAATAAAATTATATACGACGTTTTTCAGGTATAGTTATACAATTTTCTTTTAGTATGATGAATTGACTGGAGTAACGATAAACTAAAAAATAAAATATAGATTCAATAATTTTTTTATAATTTTAATTAACGACGTGTGATGACTCATGACACGCGTACTAATATGTATAAAAATAAAAAAAATTATTTATATATATATATATACATATATATGTATATGTATAATATGTGAACACTTATAAATATAATAATTATTACTATAATAACGTAATGATATTATTATGAATAAATAACACCGTATTCCCATTTGTTGTGAATGTTTACGTTGTTTTATGATATTCAAAATATTCTAAAATAAAGTCTATGATTTCTACGTGAGATTCTCTGGCTTCGGCTATCTCGTTTTTTTCATCATCATCCCGCCTAAACCACGAGATACAAACCTTTATCAGTCTTTTCGGAGAAAATCAACTATATCGCTATCGTATTCGTATAGAAATAATTAGTGATAAGGTTTTACGAGACACCGGACTACGGTTACATTTTCACAACGAATAATCACTATCGCTCAAATATCTATAAGTAAACCTCGTGCTCAATAGCTTGTCCTAGAAACACTCGTTATTTCGCATTCTGAGTTCGAAGTAGTGCTCGACGACAAGAGTAATCGCAAGACGTGTAAAAGTCCGGAGTCAGACCGCAGCGAAAAAAAGATGGGAAAAATTTTGGCCGTGATTTTCATTCTTGTGGTCAGTCTGACACTAGAAATTTTTCAAGTGGACAGTGTAGGTACACATATACAGCTTCGACATTTAATTTTTTCAACGAATATTATAATGTTATAAGTTGAATAATTTTTCCGCAGCTGAAACTGAACCGCCGACTCAACAAAGTACCGAGACGTCAGCCTTTTACCCCGGGCAACTAGTACTGGGTTTTTATCCAGGATTCGTTTATCCAGAGACAGAACCGATTTTGGATGACATACAAAAAGCTGCTGACGAAAAATGGGGCACCGACAATGAAGTCTTGCAGCTAATACTTTAAAAGCCTAACATTTCTACGTTCTTGGTCATACTTTCCGTCTCTTTTATCGATCATTCTATTATGTACTATCGAACATGTGTAATAATGACATAAAAATCTGAAAACCAAAGTTCGAAGTCTTTCTATTTAAATTTTGCATAGTTCCAATGTCTTATTCCGTCCATTCCCATCAACAAAGCGAATACATTCCCTCTTTAAATGGTCTGGATCGATAGATATTACGATATGAATTATCGCAATTAGGTATAAAGTTACGTCTACTAAGAGAATTCCTAATTCTATTTCGCCTTTCGTTCTTTTTCCTCCGTATTCTTCACCCTCACATTTTACTCGGACTCGAAGATGGTCAAGCCTTTAGGTAGGGTGGAAATTTACTTCAAATTGAACAGAATTTTATTATCCTTAATTGGCCTTTGGCCGTACCAAACGCCTGGAGAGAGACGCTTAGCAATGAGCGTTCTCTTCCTTCTTACAATCAGCCAGTTGATTCCGCAAGTAAGTTCTACCTTTTTATTCTATTCTATTCTATTTTATTTTGATTTTAAGTTTATGATTTCAGTTGGCAGGTTTGTTCAAAGTAAAAGACGATTTTGACACGGTCATAGAGTGCCTGCCACCTCTGGGCATCGCAGGCTTGTGTATGATAAAAGTGATCAACTTGACGACGAACAACGACAAGGTATTTCTCCTCTCTCCTCCGTATGTATAAACCTAATCTGATAAAAATTCAAAGATGAAAAATTTACTGATGGGAATCCAGAAGGACTTCGACAGCGCGATTTCTGGACCAGAAAAGACGATTTTTCAACGATCTGGAAAACGCAGTCTAAAATTATCGAAAATTTACGCAAGTGAGTTCAAATTCAGAGTAAAATTTGATATCAATATCGTCGATCATGATTGTGCTGCCCAAATCATGTTTCAGTCAGTATTTATACCATCGGGACTCTGTTCATTCTACCACCGCTTCTCGAAGCGTCGTCATCCCCAATTTCCAGTCCCGAAATAAATCAAACGGAATCGCCAAAGCGATTGCCTTTCGTGGTGGACTACTACGTTGACACCGACGAGTACTTTTATCTAATTATCGTTCACTCTTTTCTCTCCACAACTGCCTTCGTGACAATATTGATCGCTGCTGATGCAATGTTCACCGTTTACCTGGAGCACGGTTGTGCTAAATTCATGGTATTGAAGTAGGTTCGATGTGACAACCTAATTCCTCTGATTCATCCACTAATGGCAATCCGATTATCAATGAAATTTCGAAACGCAGGTATCGACTGTCGCAGGTTATAGAACCGGTGAAACTTGACGTGGACATAAATCGTCTAGAAATTGATGATCTGGTGTATCAAAGAGTTAAAATCTGCGTCCATCTCCACAAGGAGGCCATAGAGTAAGTCTAAAAAATTCATAACAAATTTGCTGCGATAATTTCAAGATCCGGTATCGAATTCGGTCGAAATTTTTGCCGGGTGTTAAAACTCTAGGTACCCACTTTTCCGGGTAACATCCTTTATTTACTTGGGAACCTCGAAATTTTCGTACGAGACATTCGCTTTCTAGGTTTGCCGACGCGATCGAATCCGCCTATTCGATATCTCAACTATTTCAAGTCAGTCTATGCTGTTTGCTGATGAGTATCACCGGGCTACACGTGAGTAATTCAGTAGGACTAGAAAGCGTCTTGTCGAATCGAAAAGATGAAACTTCTGGATAATTTCTAACGTTTTTTCAGGCAGCAACGAAATTAGGCAAGCCTGATGAGCTGGTGAGATTTTTTGGAGTGATATTTTCGCTGATGCTACAACTTCTATTCTACAGTTGGCCGTCCCACGAGTTAATGGACCAGAGTGTCAATGTCTGCGAAGCTATGTAGGTAACAGTTCACTTTACTTGTTCTTCCGTTCTTCTGTCTCTCCGTGTCAAATCCCAGAGTTAATGGTGACCGTTATCCACTACCTATTAGCCAGCTTCTTCTTATACTCTGGCTCACTTTGCAGTACGTCTTTCTTAATGCCTGAAGCTCAGTAAATCAACGTTTATAGCTAGATTTTCGCTTGAAATAGAAGGAAATGAAATAAGCTGAATTAACGGAAGGCTAAGTCCTTTCCACGGATCTAAAAGCGCTTTTCTTCCGTGAGGCTTGTTTGAGACATTTTTAGTAGCTCCATTTTCGAAATTAAACTATCCAACTCTTCGTTTTGAAATTTCAAAAATTTTTATTCAGTTACAACACGGAATGGTATTGCGTATCGATACGCACTCGGAAGCTGCTGCTTCAAATGATGACGAGAAGTTTGAAGGCGTGTAAAATGACCGCAGGGAAACTGTACCTAATGTCAATGCAAAATTATTGCAAGGTGAAGGTCTGCAATTTTGTTTCTTATGATTATTTTCACTCTTTCGGTGTTATTGACGATCTTGTCTTTTCGCAGATTCTAAGCAACTCCATGTCGTACTTTACAATGCTCTCTTCTATGCAGGAACAATCGACCACGATCGTGACGGAATGATGAATTCGTACGAAAGAAATGGATCCGAATATTAAAAAAAATGTCTAACTTGGAGATAAAACTATAAAATATATCGCAGCACTTGAAACGCTATTCGAAAATTTAATTAGTCTGGAAATATCGGTACGACAAACCGCGCGTGAAGTTTTTTCAACGTATCGCTTGTAATTTTGCTCACGGAAACTGTAGATAATATTTCTCGTTATTTTTTTGCAACGAGGCCGTTTAATGGGTCTTAGAATAGAAACAACAGTATCTAGACATATTATAGGTATATGCCTAGGCATGTACAGTTGTTTTCTCGTTGAATTTTGTGCCATATGGCGATCGGACTAGTCACCGTTGGTACAGACTACGCAGACTATCTCAAACCGTAGTGGTATAGTTCCACAGCATATTGCCGAAACTAGAAAGAACATCTATCATAAACTCATCACATGCTCTTTGCTCAAACACGGGAGAATCCCGCCCCAGCTATAACAGAATCCGACAATCGGCTATAATGTGAAATACAATTTTTCAAACTCTGGAAAGCGAAGAAAAACGCGAGAGTGCCATTAATATATACGAAATTCTACAACTCGATGATTCAGGCGGTAAATCAGCCCTAATTTGGCTCCGTTTTCCTTTTTTATCATTTTTTATTCAGTTTAGTTTCTATTTCTGGGCCTTCTTCGATAACCAGGAGAAAAATGACGGAAGAGAACGGCTAATCTTAAATGTTTCTTTAATTCTCCCTTCGGCTGTTCGCGCGGTACTAACGTACACGCTTGCGTATCTACCTACCTACTTCGTATCGAAAGGAGATCTGCCCTCTTGCACCTTGCCTTTTTCCCCGAGACACCGACGACCGATTGTCGTTGGTAATACTCTATACCTCCACTTGGCTACTTCTCATTTTTGTGGGGAGATTAGATAGGAGCTTTCTCAAGATAAGAATAATTATCCCCTGCAAACGCCAGCGAGCCGAGCGAAACGCTACGTAGCTTACTACGACTTATACATTTTTTTTACACTCTGTATTCTCCTTCGATAAATAATTTCAAATCTGCAATTTACTATTGATTAATTAATCAGTTGATTGATGACTGTGACGGAAGGTGACGATGTTCATCTTCGGAGACTAGGAATAAAATGAATTTCGTATAATTCAATCATCGATTAAAAAATGTCATAAGTTTCGAGGAGGAGAATCGAGAAGAAACGAGGGTCTGTCCTGGTCGGGACTCGGGTGGTCGCGTGCCTGTAGTACCTATAACTATGCAGTTCTTTTATTTCCCTTTTCTTTCTCCTTTCCCTACCTTTTCGGTCTCCTTTATTGTTCTTAACCTCATTATGGCGGGTCTCTGTCCCGTTGCGGGTCCCATTGTTCCCGCATCTGTCGTCGTCGGCCGCTCTTTAAAATGGTTCAGAAAAACTGGTACCGCACCATCAAAATCGGAAATTGAAAATTGGGTATTAATTTTCAATATATAAACCACAAGCGGCACGTGAACTTTACCACAAAACAGGGGAAGTGAAAAGCAGAGAGAGAAACGAGACTCGGTGTCTATCAACGACGTGAAAAATTACACACGGAGGAATCAGGGGATCGCGGACCCAGGTACAAGATAAACCCGAAGACTCCCAGCAGGACTTTTTGCCTCGTCAGGAACAACCGATAAATCCTACTTACACAGTTTCATTGACTAAAAAAAAATCATGATCTCAATCCTTTCGAATCAGATTTCGATGAACCTGTTAACCGGAAATAAATTCTATCCTCGTTTTTCTCGGCATCAGCTGTCCACCGCTCAAACGTTCGTCTCTTTAAAGTTATTTACCATAGGCCTCTGACTCCTTGAGAAAAAGAAAAACCAACGAACAGATAAAAGAGAAAAAAAAAAACAAAAAGGGAATACCCACACGTAAATATATGCTCCAAGTATACACGCGCTCATGCATACACGCGCGCACACATCGGTATCTACATACAGTAAAAGAAGCTTAGCGTAGAAGAGAAGGTGGCCATGCACCAGGTGCATAGGTATCTAGGGATGAGCTCGATCCTAAGAGCCATATGTTAACGTGGTGAAGTACCGCCCTGGCACGCGCCACATTCAACGGGCAACCTCTCCGTTGATCGGACAGTCCCGACATAAGATCCGCTGCAGGTGTTGGTGATGTTTAAAGTGGTTTATTTTCGGATTAATCGCGACACTAGGAGTCAAGTTTGATTTTTATTAATATCTGGTACGAAATCTGGAATAAATTTCGCCGATAAAAAGAAATAAATAAATAAAATAAACGATTTTTAAAGTGGCTATTCATCGAAGTAGGGTTGAATTATTTTTGGAAGGTGATGCTCTCCGGGGATCCGTTCGGAGGAGGATCAGCCCGGATCTTTGATATTTTTTAACGTATAGAGATCGAAGGAGTGAGGAAAAAATACGGGAGTCTTATTTTATGAATAAAATATGGCTCTGCTTTCCAACCACCAAAATAGCTACCAAAATTCGTCGGAAATGTTAACGCCGATTTATCCGACCCCGAATCGGTCGTTCGAACCGCTTTACCAATCTCCGTACACTTCGCCGAACTACGAAACTATGAGAGCTCCGTTTCGAGAAGGCTTTCAACCCGCTGGAGATATCACGCCGAGAAGAGATCTCGACAATTCTGATTATCACAGAGAGACTGGGGACTTTCATCCCAGGACACCCGAGGGATATGAAAGGGGGCCTTACGGCGTACTCACTCCTTTAACACCGCAGAGGTGAGTTTAGGGTTCGAACGAAAACTCAAAGATTGTCTGGAAGGAATTTACGAAGAGTGGGACGGATGAAATTGAAATTGAGAATCTAGAGGGTCGATTAATTGTTCTAGGTTTGAATCCCAGCGAACTACCGCGATTGATCAAAATCTGGCGTCGCCAAGATCGACGTTTTACGAAGAGAATTCGACGGACTATCAACCGCCGACTTACTGCTATGAAACACCGCCTCAAGAGCCGAGATTTCATCATGGAGAATCGACGGTGTTTCAAGCGGAATCGGATGCTAGATCGCTGTGCTGGGATCCCGTTTCATCGACACAGGTGAGTGTGAGACTTTACGTGCCTCGAAGCCGAAGAAGACGAAGACGAAGACTTTGCAAAATGTTGGGAATTTGGTGAAAAAAAAATTGAATCTTTTCATTTTTTTCCTCTCAGAAGATTCAATCCTCCCCCACATCGAGTCCTAGAAGAGGACGTCGACGTTCGCGCGACATGCCACCGTCGCCGAATGTCCTGAAGCGAAGAAGACTGGCTGCTAACGCGAGGGAAAGGAGGCGAATGAACGGGTTAAACGACGCGTTTGATAAACTGCGAGAAGTCGTTCCGAGTCTCGGGGCTGATCACAAACTGAGTAAATTCGAGACCCTGCAAATGGCACAGACTTATATAGCAGCTTTGTGCGATTTGCTGGAAAGACACGACGGGAAGCGATGAGAGAACGGAAAATTAATTATATCGGTAAATATATGTATACACCTAAAAAATGTGGAGAAATAATTCCACGTAAACATTATTGAGAAAGTAGTTTAACTGCGTGCGATATTAGACATGATATTACGACTATGAATAGGCATTATTATTTCCTAAGTTATTTATTTCTGCTACCTATTTGTTTATAGACTGTAGAAAAGAATGTCACCGCAAACATTTTCCTTCTAACCGATATTCTACCGCGCCAAAGATATATTTCATTGATTATTATATCGATTAGTTAATAGAATTGATGATAGCGTATGTATAGACACAGCTAAAAATCCAAAGACTAATTTTTGTATCGAGTTCTCTCAAGCTTAGATACAAATAGCTACGTTACTGTATTCGTTTTCTAATATCAATTATTTTAATTAGAATTTCAGTAGTTAATTAATATCGAAGTATATAATTAGTGTGAATTCCGTGCCTTACATTCGGAAAAGCTTTATGATCTCATCGTCACAGTTTGTACATAAATATAATTGAAAAACGCAAGGGATAAAAAAGTATTAATTCGCATTGCGAGGAATAGATAAGCGTAAATATAATCATTCGAATGAATTCATTCGTTCATATTTCGGCGATAAAAATCCGTCAAGATTTTTGAACCGCGACTCCCTTATTCTTCGCCGTCCGTCCGTTCCGATAGGTTTATGTGTAAAAAGTGTATAAGATGTGAAACAGTTTTCAATAATTCCAAAGTATTAAATGTTTCTTTTGTATAGGAATAAGTTTTCAAGGTTTTTATATCTAGTCAAACTTTTCATTTAGTGGATGCGATTTGTCCCTGCTAATAATTGACTAATTATATTATCCACAACGTAAGATAACCCTTTGAAATTCTACTTTGAAAAATGATTACGCCTCCAGGCGTACGTGGGGAGACACTTTGACGATACGTCGTGAACGATTCATCGTTCCTACTAATACATAGGCGTTATTTTAGCTAACCGTAAGTATTAAGAAAATAAGTAGAAGAAAGAAGAAAAAATAGAAGTATTTTCCAACCTTATCTTAAGTACCAAAGAATTCACCATTTATCGCCCGTTGCCCCATCACGATGTAGTAGAAATGTATTGTATTTTTGTATTATTTTTCAAGATTGTGTAAATAAAGAATTTTTCTAACTGACATAAAATCGACGATCGTTATTATCCGAGTCAAATCCGCTGTATATTTAAAACCCGAAATTTCCGAGTCTCAACGATCTCCGAACGATTAATTGGATCTTTTCTTCTCTCCACGAGCTTGTTGCCTCCTATCAATATCTGAGCAGTTCTGACAGACATACAAGCGGACAGATGATACCTAACGACGCCCACCTAATAAAGTCAGAACCAGACCCATAGAGGGTAAGAAACCAATTAGAAATATGCCACATTATAATATATTGGCGCGATGAAAGTTTCTCTCGATCAAACACAGAGTCAGTTTTATTTTTCCGGATCGTTAAACGATTTTACGATCGAGAGAAAACACGAAAACGGAATAGAAAATCACTCGAATTTAGCCTAGTTCTTCGCTGCCTTTAGACTCGCGTTTCCATTGGCCGATCCAATCGACCGCCATAAGGTATGGCGTGTGCCAGTTTTTCTGTTCCATCACAATGACTAAACATAATTGGCCAAGAGATAAAAATATGACTTCCGCTCGACGCGGCACGAGCCTCTCGGTTCCGCTGCCATATGGTTCTATGGTGCTTATACATATAGTCGTATCCTAATTCCTATGGTGGGTCGGTACCCCGGCCCTAGTCCTTCTCGTTGTCGAGTTTCTGGTCCTGGCGGCATCTTCCAGGACCTGACACGAATCCGGATAGTTTTTTCAGGGGTGAAAACCCCGGGGATTCAACCTCGGGATGAAGTTAATTGAGGTTCCAGGAAGAGGAAAAGGTGACACCAGATGTCCAAAATTACTGTCATCTCATCCACACAGATATAAACGTGTATATGTAGTACCTATCTTCGAATTTAATTCTAAAAACGTAGATTACTATTTGAAAAAATTCGTCGAAAATCTTAGCGAATTTCTTGGCTCGATTATTTCTCATACATGGGGGTAACGCTTCGGTTCTTAGAAACGACGGTAATAATTGAGGTGATAAAAAGGTAAAAGAATTTGTCTTTTTTCAACGAATTCATATCGAATGTATGTAGTTTTCAGTGCAACGCGATTGGACAACATTCCCTTCATTGGCAAGTGTAACAGCTGCTGAACAGGCAGCGTGTATATCTGTATAGAATTGTATATAGCGAGGTAGAGGTATATCCTTGCGTCGTCCTCCTCGTCGTCGTCGTCGTGATTCGACAAGTGAAGTGAAGTGAGTCGTCGAACGAACGTCGAGAACGTCGTGCCTCGAGATGAGGGGAGAAGCGTGATGCTATGTCACGTAAGTTGGTCCTTAAAAGGAACCACGCGAACTCTTAATCGATCTCGTGGAACGATCAATTAACGCTCGCTAAATCGTTCTACCAACGATCGATTTTAATCTACCAAAAAGAGTAAAAGTAAGAACAAGAGTAAGAGTAGGAGTAGGAGTAAGAAATACCCACACGCCAAACGCGTCTTTCTACATAGCTACATTCGAGGGAGCATGGGGACACGCTGTCCTCGTCCTTAAGGTGATTTCTATCAAATTGGAAAATAATAATTTACGTTTTTTTTTTTTTTTTTACTTTTTGTTTTTTTAGATATGGACCAGTCATTGTCAGCTGCTATTTTGTTGGAAAATGTTTATGGGCTTGTCTCCTTCGAGCGAATACAGAAAGCGAAAATCGAATGGACCAAGGGAACGGGATAGGCGTGGCGCGGAATCTGGTCCAGCGCGTGTCGGTAGAGCTACAATGGACCTTGTTAGCGATTTCGCATTTTCTTAAATAACATTTTTTCCGCTTTGACCTCTTATAATTAGCAGTCATTAGTTAACACAGGCGCCAAGGATCCCCGTAAATCTATAACTAATCTCTTCTCCTAATGATAATAAATTTTTCACTCGTATATACACATACCTATATTTCTCTCGGTCAGTTTTCACTCTATATCCGACAAGAACCATGAGAGAGATCCCGCACTTCCACAAGATTAGAAAATTCGTTCTTACTCCTTGTTAAATAAATAATTCTCCAAATTAAAAAGCAGTTTAATTAGCTATACGTATTATTAGCTCACAAGGTGCTACTGCACCGCGATCGCAACTATACACGTATGTATACGTTATACATATATACAGCGTGAAGTACTTTTTTCACGGCTACGGTTATTAACGGGTTAGATATGTTAATATTATCAGTATCTCGGCAGGTGGAGGTTAATTCCGATGTTTCTACCTTCCGACACACACCCGCGGACGCCGCGCCGCGACGCTTAAAGATCTTTACGCAGCCCGGTATAGTAGCCGGTAGCAGGTGTATCTTGTCTCGATTCAGGCCGAAGATGCGAGGGTGGAACTTTTTCTACTTTACACATTCGGTCGCTGACCTCCGCACGCGAATTACAACGTCATTGTACTCGTATGTCTCATCAGCAAACGCTTTGATAAAATTACAAGAAATTTATTCGTGTGTTAAAAATCTCTGACATCAAATTTTTGGTGATTTTTATATTTTCTGAAAATTGTACCTTTCTAATAACGTTTGAAAATTTTCACCCGAGTATACTCACACCTAAATCATATATAATTTATAAATAAACAAAAGTAAAATGACAGGGAGATATTTCCTGCCCCTTTTTACTATTAATTATAAGGCACGGTTAAATCTTTCGGCGGATCGTAGGTACGATTCTAGCTTCTCGACTGATAACTGCGCGAGAATCTATGACAAAAAAGTAAGGAATCCCCTCGGCCTCCAGGTTTTGCCACACACGTTGGTGCTGCAGCACCGTTTCTCAAAGTAATTAGAATTTATTAACACCCATCTCGTTAACGCCGACTTATATAGCCAAGGACTTTTACGAGTTCTTTCAACGAATCAAGAGGAGATGAAATCATCTCCGGGCTCGGTGGCGCTTAGATTATAGATCCGATAACGAGACGATCGAGGTAGTACAGGAGAGGAGCTACAATGGTTTCCGCGATTTGTTTCGTTTACAGGGAAACAAGTGTCTCAATATTTTGAAAATGAAAAAAAAATTATTTCGAAGCTGGAAATTGTTTTTTGTTTCGTTTTCGAAAGTTGAGCGAGTTTTAATGACATTCTTTTTTAGTTTTTCCAATGATGGTTCTATTTTTTTTTTTTTTTTTTTTAATTCACCTAGCCAATTTCCCCCGCGTTTTCATGCGAGCTAAGCGATTTATAATGGCAGATTTTTTCTAACTCAAGGATATAAAATTAACGAAAGTGACCAGCCCAGTCGAATAGACTAGTCCTTTTACCTAACAAGCCCACCCAAGAAACCGTGACGATAATTAGTGTAAATTATTGTAATCTAAGCTAGGAAATTAAATGCGAATTTTTTAAGGTGACAAAAATATATATAAAGTCGGCTCCCAACATAGCCGAAAATTGTAGCTCAGGAAGAATCCGTAGACAAATGGATTCTCACTCTGAGAGATAATGGTATACGGTGTGGATATAATTTCTAACGTGTGACACTAATGGGGGTGGACGCTCTTTCGTTTCGTTATCTCCGAAGAAAGGTGTAATTCGAGGATAAAATCTACTAATAACTTGGATCTAGGTGGCCAAATTTTCGTTCCTTTTTCTTTTTCCTTTTTTCTTCCTCTCTCGCGATTCACGCACTCAGTTAATTTCACAAAATTATATCTCAAAGCTACTTCCGGGAAAAAAGAAAGTAAAGCATGAGATTTTCGGATTAATAATTGACCGGCTCGACCACTTGTCACGAATTTACGACGCTTCATTGTGACTAGAGATTTTTTTTTTTTGTTTACCTACGTGATACCTTGACCGGTTTTATTTTTATTAATTTTTTTAAACACGAAAGACTCGCTCATTTTTTCGATTCGATGAAAATTCGAAGGTAAAAGGTTAGCGGAAATAGAAATGAATCGAGAGATTTTCCGCCAATTTTGTATTTCAATTAATTTACTCTCTTCAAAACGATCGATTAACTTTTCTTCCGAACGGCAGTTCCTTCGCACTAAATAAAATCAATATTTTCAGAATAACTTTGAACCTCGCCGCTCTGTTGACAGCTACAAGTCCCTCCTCTGGTAACTGTCGAACTTGACACATCGCCGGTGCCCAAAGTCAGTCCAATCAAGCTCTCAAAACTAGGTTCGATAAGATCTGACCGCCCGTGCCGAGATCTTATCGGTCCAGACCTTGACGCGCTTTTAATAGACGAATTAAGAAGTCAACGGGCCATAAACAAATCAATGATTGAAAGCTGCATAGCTTCTTTTTACAATATGATGTCCATAGTTTCAGATGCAAAAAAAATTTCCAAAAATTCCAGACGCGATGTTCATGTCTGGATTCTTTTCACATGAAATTACAATTCCTCATCGTCACGTACTTTGGATTAATTTTCAATAATTTCTACAAGCTGTTAACCGATTCGGAGATCTTAGGATCGGCTTCTAGCTCTTTGGAGAACTACGACTTTCCGAGAATATCGGAAAATTAGCTTCAGCAGTTTTGCTCCGCGAGTATTATCGGGTCAGAAATAGTGTCCAAGCAAACCCTGGGAAATTAGCTGTCGTCGTTGCGTAAAGTCTCACGCCTATACTATATCTGGTAAAAATTTCACGCCGCTTAGCAAGCGCGAAGGCGGAGCAAAATGGAAAAAAGCGACTGCTGGAATTCCCTAAATTCGTAAAAATCGGCTCGATATACTTCTTTTCGGAATATTTCCCTTTTCCTGTTAAACTTAAGATAAAAAAAAAAAAATAAGGAACTTATAACAATAACAGATATAATAGCGAGGGAAAGGATTGACCGATCACAGGGCGAAGGTGTCGCTTGTCACTCGGACAATGGCCAGTTAGGGTATCCATTGTCCAGATGTCAACTGGCCGGGTCAATTCTCTGTTAATATTAAATTGGCAAACAAAGAAGGCAGAGGCTGCGTGGCGGAGAAAGAAATGAAACGATACGGAAAAACAGAGAAGGAAATGGTGCAGTGGTCACCGCAAGACGCGTCGGACCTTTGGGCGTTACCGAGTGGTCAAACTTTGGGACTAGAATCGAGCCGGTCGGAAATCGATTTCAGGCCTAATTTAACCGGGACGAAGTAACCCCACCCAAAACTGCTATGAGGAGAAAAAAGAGAAACGACTGTTTTTGGCAAACCTTTTTCTCAAAAAGGGTCCAGACGTATTATACCTGGCATATTCCAATTTCATTTTCCGTCCAATACGCTTATGCGACAAAAGAAGCAAGAGATTGCGAAAAAAATTAGCGAATATTTCTCCGTCAATTTTCGACGTGGTTTAAATACCGACGAAAGGCGTGGTTCGAACTACATTGCGCGAGTGATCAGGTTCGATAAAAAAAAAATCAGTAAATTTTATAGAACGTCTTAGACTTTGTCGATTGGTGATCAGACTCCTTGCTAAAGCCACGCCTTGCTGCGAAACCTGATTCAATAGAAGTAGTAGCTGTATAAACGAGGGAGTCTGTCTCGGCGTTGAATGATGTGAAACGAAAGATACCTTCACGAGTTGTAACAATTTTTTATTTTTATTTTTATTTTTTTAAACAGTAGATACACGAATTTTGAAAAAAAATTATTCAATCAGATAAATTGATCTCCGTTTAATCGAATTTTTTAATATTTTTTTGTATGCTCGAGTGAGATGAGAAGAATAAAAAAAACATAAGGACAGGTAGACGAGCCGTGCTTGTGTGGGTTGATGGTAGGAAAGTCTAGGGTGAACCTGAATCAACCCAAAATACATAATATCGCTTTCCTTATGGTGTCAAAGCCAACCCCTTTACAAGATTATGATTACACCCAACTGACTCCGTGTCTAAAGCACCTTTTTGGCTACCAGGGGGCTTAACCCTATCCTGCGCGACCTGGTTTTGACCCGAGTCACTTGTTAACCCATTCATTAGACAGGGGGTGGTGAGTCTTTCATTCACTAACGAGAGAAAACGAGAAGAAAAACTAATTACCTGGATGGTTTAAGCAGGTTACATCAGAGATGCCGCCAAAATTCGTCTCAGAGACTCCTACGGCGCCTCTCCACGCTTCGTATATATTTTAAAGAATTTCAGATTTCGAGTTGAGTTCTTATATTCTCAACGGTATGAGAGAGAAACCAGAGAAAAAGAAAGAAAAAAAAAAAGGAAAAATGGAGGTGAAATAATCACGCGGAATATTTTCAACTGATATAATTAGCAAATGCCTGCATCGCGGAGTTGGCAAATGATGAAATTAAATTAAATACCCTTATATTTATTAGAAATATACTACCGATCGTTAAATAGTAAAATTACAAGCATACAGCCGTTGTATATTAATAGTAAATATGATAATTATACGGGTACATCTCTGTACATCGTATACTGTACTTCTTAACGAGACACGTTACCAACATAATCGAGAATACGCTCGATAAATTATCTGCTAATTACAGCGACTGGAACTTGGCTTAGGCAAAGGCGTGATTTCTATCCGCATGATACAATTATTAATCATCGATCGTTGATCATTGGATAAATCAATGAATTATTGTATGGCTGAATATTCATCAATTTTATCGTTCGGCTCAATGTCCGCGGGTCTTGGGTTTAAATCGTTTAAAACGTTTATTGGGGCGGTTATAGAAATGCGTCTAGGTTAAACCCGGGTTAAGCCCTTCTTAGATTATCATAACAAAAAAAAAAAAAAGAACCAAGTTAAATGGCATTTAGAAAAGAGCGTTTTAACGACAAGCTATTTTACTCCGTTCCTTTTATTCTTCAATTTCATCCTACCTGGTTCAGGTAATAATATCGGCAGGTAATAATATCGCGTGTGTCAGCTCAGGGCTTCGAGCTTCGGGCTATGCACCAAAATATCTCGAAGATTATTGCTTAGCTTTTACTTTCCAAAATTCCTTCCATGGAATCTCTGCCTAAAGGGTAACCAATAAAATGTATAGCACCAAAAATCCATTCGAAGATAAAAGAACTTTGCGAAAAAAAGAAAAAAAAAGAAAAATTATCGATCTACTTCAATAAAAACGCTGAAAGAAAAAACGGGAAAAAAAATATATCAGACGCTGCTAAAAGAATTTAATTAATGCCAAATTCCTTATAATCGTCATACAATTTTTTACATAATCTTGTTGCAACTCTCAACATATATAAAGCAGCCTGAGGTTTTTTTTTTCCTTCTCTACTCATTTTCGTTTATTATTTCTGGGAGAGGCGCGGACGGAAAAGGTATAGGGCGACTTGGACGTGTTGGCTAAATTTCACTAGTCACGCGGCTTTCGGTAAAGGGCATCGGATTCGATACGCCGGTCGATTATCTTTTGTACGATTATATTATTGGTTATTAGGTTAGCGTTAGAGGGAAGCCGACGTTGTGAGAAACTAATATAGTCGATTTTTATGAATCAGTCGCGATTCCGATCGATTAATTGTTCGTATTACGATCACCCGAAAATCTAAAAAATCTTCACCGTCTATTTAACCCCGTCTTCAAGTTGAAAACTCAAAAAATTTGCTGCCGTCTTTGAGAGACAGTTTTGTACGTGAAATCGTTTCGCAGTTTCCCTATCAGATCTATAAATTTAAAAAGTAAAACAGGCTACCGTTTTCTGTCAATAAGCCCTCTAACAAACTTCCAGAACTCTGTTTAACGATTTTCTCACCTTATCTCCGAGCAATTTACAATACTTAAAAGACCTTGGCCCCTTGGCTGAGGTCCCTTTAGAATTTCGAGTCTAGATCCTTGGAACTGACTTCTTCGACAGGGAGGACAAAAAAGCGCAATTTTATGAGGGTCATTATCGGTTTCCTTCTTCCCCGAAACGGCGCCAAATTTAGTGTCTCTCACCGTTCCGACGCCTACTACTCGTCTCTCGTGAGTTATAATCGCAATGGGATAAAATCCGGGGTGAAAAAAGTCTCTAGGAACTTGCGAGTGTCTAATTTTATTTTTCTTAAACCGAGTACGAATCAATCAAAATATTAATCGCCCCAATTTTCGACTAGCCAGTTCCGTGCCCAGGGGATAAATTTCAAAACGGAAGAACCGAAACGGTCCGGATCAACCGATCCACGATTTAATTACCTCGGGTTACGAATGGCTCAGAAATACCACGGCATTAGTCTTCCGGCTATTTGCCTTTTCCTGGTATGATAAATATTCCCCTGAGTCGAATCGAGCGACGACTCAATCCGCAATACCTTGTAACTTCAAAAACTTCCGTACGTTACTCGATCGTATCAATTGCCCTGAATTCATTCCTCTTTAAAATATGAAATGCAATGAATCATGATAACGACGTGTGTTCCAGCGGCAACTATTCGCTAAAAGGTCATAGATCCGTTGAGATCGGCTATATAATTAATACCGTAGAGGTATGGATGGAATAGAAAAAGTATATGGGGAATGAAACCAGCTCGATAAATCATGTCGCAAATATATCGATAACTTGACGTATCGGAAATTGAAACAGCATTGATTCCCGGACAACGACTCTCTAGGGTCCAAGCTTATAAAACACTTTATTATTTTAGTTTTATGAACGAGAACGTCGATAGGCAACGTGATCGGAGATAAACGATGAAATGATATCAATATCGCTACATTACTTTCATTTTTCTTTAATCACAGGGATTATTAGATAATATCACGATGCCCAGAGGTAGGTCGTGTGGTAAATTATCTCCGAGCACCAATTATTCAAATCGGTCTGACCCATGCTTTGAATTTTCCGTTTTGACCCACATTTTTAGGTCACTCTTATTGTTCAGTTGTATTTATCGTTATTCTATCTCTAGGCTATAACTGTAACCCTCGACAACGTTTTTAGAGAATTGAATAGAAATTAAAGAGAAAAATAAGAATTTATATACGGTGATGAAAAACCGTTAGAATTCATAAAAACTGTCTTTCATTTATACGTTTTATAAAAAAAGGTTTCAGGTTCTATAGGTATAATGCGTTCAATGATTGATTACAGTCTTCTCGCTTCGAGGATTGAAAATATAATGTTTAAGAAGGTCTGTCGGCAACAGGCACACTTCTGCGTTTCATTGAGCCTCCATATTTCTGATTTCCAGTATAAATGCAGCAAGTGAGGTGGTCGTAATAAGTTCGCATTAGCCTTTGACCATCGGTCGCGTGGAGGAATAATCTTCGCATTTCGAGTTAATAAAAAGTATAACTTTATAATATAATATACCATACGAAGTTCAACAAGGAAACCGTATATTAGACTAATAACACACCGTCTGCACAAATTCTATACTCGTTTTCTTTAATGCGCGTGATAAAAAGTCATCGACAATGGAGTATAGAACATATGCCGTATTGTCAGTCAATTGATAGGTACACAACGTACAACACACATATGTCTGTGGTTCGCTATATATACCTATATGGATTATCCTCTTTCATATGGGAGTTTATCCACATATCTACCTTATGCTCCTAAATATCTTATACATGTATATTTATTCATTTGTTTGTTTTTTTGGGGGTTTTTTTCACTAATTCTGGGGAAAAATTTGGAGAAAAAAAAGAAGTGTTGCAAAATTTGGTTATATTCGGAGATGATCAAATTTTTTAGTTTTCAATCTCTGAATCCTCTCTTACGTTTCGACCTAGAGATTTTTCGGAGAAAATGATCGTTTGAAACTTGAATCCGCGAACGATCGAGTGATGGGAAAATGTTTTTCATGTGGATTTTCGAAGAAATGAAGAAATAAGTATTTCTGAAACATTTTATACCCCCAAGCGTATGGGATAACACATATTATATGTATAATACAATGAAATAATATTCGTACTCCCTCCACAATTTCCATAAAAGTAGATACATATGAGAAGCGTATCATTTCATTGAGTAATAGCATGTTATCATTCGGCACGCGTCACATCAGAAATATGTTGGACAGGTGGGTAGTCACACCTCTAAAAATTGCGGTTCTTTTGATACGCGATGAGAGCAGAGCAGAGCAGAGCAGAGCGGAGCGGAGCAAAGAAGAGAAGAGAAGAGCAAGCGAGTAACCAGGTAGGTAGGTACAGCTAAGACGAAAGAAAACAATTCCTACGATTCCTGAATGTCGTATTGATTTCGAGTCCAGACGTTCGTGTGACCACAATTATTTGATATTATCAGACCGGTAATAATAATTTTACTGAAAAGAACACGCGAATGTAATATTTTGAAAGCGAGTAGTAGAACGTGTGGCGAGTAGCTACAAGAATTCGAATTAGAAACCGTGAATTTAGCATAATACAACATAATGGCAATATAATCGAGAAGTGAAGATGAGAAAGATGTGTTTCTTATTTTTCTTTACACTTCCAAGAACACGCATTGAATCGTTTTGTGGTTGACCAGAGGAGTAGATCTTTCAACTTACTCATAGAATTTCTTGCCAACATTTTTTACAATCAACTAACACCGATTCTCTGTGCGATAAACCGAAGGAGAAAAAAAAAAAAGAAAAAAACATTTCTAAAGATGTATTAAAGTGCTATTGAAAACTACAATTGCTATTGACAACAAGTTATAATATACCCATAGCACGATATAATTCAAATATTATCCTTTCGATAAAAAAGCGGTTTTACTTTTTAGAGCATCGCTGTTGAAATTCGCCGCAAACCCTGGCCAGGGTACGAAGGAGGGTTAAAACGTAACCGATGCAACAGATGACACTTTTGTACGTCAACCCCATTTATTGTAGGTATAGACACGTACACGGGTGCATAACGTACGGGTGTATGTAGGTACCAAAGGCACACACGACCCGGGCAATCCGGAATCCACGGTTCGCTTGTTAAGGAGACGGCTGACTTTCCGGGCCTCGTGCCATGTGGCTAGGATCGACCCCTAAGCGCCTCTAACCACCCTCAGACACGTCATCGAGCCCTCTAATTTATGACACAGAATCAAGAATTAATCGCTACGGAATCATCAATTCCTAGTTTTACTGCCGGACGGACATTAACTTTTGGGCGAAGGTATAAAAGAATCGAATTTACATCGTGTGTGAATTAAAGACAACAATTTTTCGAATTCATTTATCGTCAGCTTCTCGTATCACAGAAGCTACTGGCGTAAGTTTAACTTCTGAGAAAGTCGAAGAACAATTATTAAGACACGAATAACAGAAGCGTCAAACTTATCTCTGAACAAGGTAATGTAATGGTAGCTGTGTTTATAACAAAGGTGACAAGATTTCCCTCAACGCCTAGAAAACTTCGGTTCCATAATCTACCCTTGCAAGATTTTAGGCAGCAGCAGCAGCTTAGGCGAAAAGTTTGTGAAATTTACACCGAAGTTCCATTAGCTGTAAAGCGAAAGAAAGAAAGGTTCGTTGTCGGGATGCGGCGGAGCAACAAGACGTCAAAAATTACGGCGCCGATGAGTTTCGGACGGTCATAAAAAAAGAGGAATACAGAAGAAAGAAGAAAAAAAAGGAAAAGGGACGGAGCGCGCTGTACACCGTATAAAAGTTCGAGAAATATACTTCCAGTTAGTAAATCGATGTGACTTTTACTTGAAAATAGGAAAAAAATAAAAATAAAAATCAATTTACCTGTGTTTCTATAGATTACGTAGGAGTTTCACTTTCATTTTATATTTCAGTCCGTATAGGTAAAACGGTAGGAATTTATTACCGTCGATCAAAAGTCTGTCGGTCTATCTGTCCGCCTTTTTATTTTTTTTGTTTTTTCCCCAACTTTATAATTATACAGACTCGCCGAGACAAACGGCTCAATTTCTCTAACTGCAAGCTGCAACGAAGCGGAAAATCGTTTCAACAAGTTTTCAAAAAAAATAAAATAAATAAACCCGAAAATATCTACCGCCCAAAACGACCACACGTGTCGAAAGAAAACCGAGAAACTAGAAACCGCGAATCAAATTTATCACGAAGATAAATAAATAATTGAATACAATTTCGGGAGATTAAAAATCGCCCATAGTTTCAGTGAGAATAAGACTCTGAAGTATGACCCGTTGAATTTCTGAATTCCTGAAGACTGTTAGTTGGTTTATTGGCTCGAATCCGGTCGCGTGGCGGCACGTGTCACGCGAAGGTGGTCAGTGCTTGTAAACTACAGGTAGGAGGGTATATAGGTAGATATCGTATAAATAGGTAGATGCGAGGTACCTAGGAGGGTACAATGCTCGGTTCCTCGTTTCCCGTTTGCCGCGTGCCACATGAATTGATCGTCTCAGGGAGGAGACAGAGAGAGAGACGTAAGAGAGTTAGGGCAGGGGTCGTATATCTATACGATAGAGAGTCATGTGCGAGGAGGGAATCGTTGGCCCTCTTTAAACCCAACGGAGCACAACGGCACGCGACACAACGACTACTACACTTCTCGGTCGCACTTCACCTCGTCTTCGGAGGCGTTCTACCTGCCTGAATAAAGGCGATGCTACTCTCGAGCGATAAAGGGAAGTTTAAAAAAAGAAAGAGAAGAAGTAAAAGAGAAAGATATGGAAAAAGAAAAGAAAAGACAAAAAAAATACCAGGATCTAGAAAACAAGAAAGGGTACGCGCTATTCGTAACGGTCGAATTTAATTCCACGTTCTTATTTATTCACTCGCTCGTCTCAAGTTTCTCCTTCAATTACCACATCCAGCTAATTTGTAGATAATTATAATGTGAATAATTGTTGAAAAAATGTGTAATAATAATTTCAAGAGTACCTGCAAGGATACGGTGGGAATGTCTGAGGCTAACCATAATGTACTTTTATCTCAGGTAGTAATAATATAATAGTGGAATACGGGTCGCCTCCGGTACGTCTATGTGAGGCATCAATTTCTAAACTCATGTACTGCCTATTTATACACCAACGTGATATGAGAATTACAGAGAATTTATTGACAGGCTATCGATTAACCTTCAGTCATATTTCATATTCGTTATAGGTATGTATACGTATGTACGTATAACCTACCTACCTAACTCGCGTCTAACTAAGGAATTGCTGCAGTCTTGAGCGAGCGTTCGTGAGGCACAGAAAAAAGACAAGAAAAAAGGAAAAAAAATTTTAAAAAAAAACAAAAAAAAACGTATATCTCCTTAGAACTGAGATGAAGAAAACTCTGTATGATTAGTCGATAAAAATGATAAAATATCTGCCTTTCAATTTTATATCCTTGGCTAAGGTATATAGGAGAGAAAAAAGTGGCAGGTAATCATTTCTGTATCTTTTATTTCAAAAATCGAGTTGTCGCACCGTAATTGCTCGCCGTGAAAAAATGAGCGACTTGATTCTGTCGTTTTTTCTTATACAGCCGGAGACACGTAGATTCCGCAGGAATATGACCGATTGAGAGGGAAATCTGCGAGCCTATCATCCCATAGGTATATCGAGTTACGTGAAATTGAAAAAACTTGTATATTCTCAAACTCCCCTTCTGAATTTGATATTTACGAAAATAAAGGGGGCCCCGGTTACCAGAAGGGGGCACCCAATTTACGAGTCATTAGCCACGCCTGGGTGGCGGTTAACTGGACTGAAATGGTACTTTGAAATCGATCGGGGTGGACCGCCGGCCCGCCAAAGGTCGGTTACGGTCCAAGAGCGTCATAAACATTTCTACGGGGTATTTCGACACATATACCCAGTTAGATACCCGAAAACCCACTCGTCCATGGACAGGGTCTTCCCTAGACTCTGACCCCTGAATTTTTTCAATAATTCCTTAGCCACGCGCCCGGTGAAATTTAATTGCGTAAAATTTGCTAATTGGTTAAATTTTTCTTCCTTGTCTTTTTCCTTTTTTCTCCGAGCCACGAAGTTGATATGATTTTTCAAAAAGTTGCGAAATCGAATACGAGCCTTCGGGCTACGGCGGTTTATTTTTATTCTTTTTTTTCCGATCTTTCTCATCCCATTATCGAGGCCAGAAAAATAATGCGCTCTTTCCGCCCGCGTGACTCGCACTTATACTTTTTTCAAACTTTATTATCCTAGGTGTAATTTGCCAGGAGAGTCTAGATCGTAGGGTTTCTGGTTCGTCGAGCGAGGGGTTCGTCCAGATCCAGCGACGTAGATAAAAACATTTTTGGCGGGAGATTTTCGAGATAGAGTACCTAGCGTAAAAAGTGCCGCGGCACACGCCGCGCCGTTCAAAGACCGCGTAAATGTTAACGGTCGAAATGCAGAAGGCTCATTAGAATTTCAGGAGGGGAATTTATTATCAACGAACGCTCGAACTTTAACGCAATATCTATCCACCTCTCTCTCTTCTCTTCTCTCCTTCTCTCGCTCTCTATCTCGTGTCTATACATGATAAAATAAAACGCCTCGTATTGACTAATTAATACGTACGAACTCTGCAACTAAAACTGCCGGTTCGCGTGGACCGAAAATTAAGTTAAAATACGTTATTCTAGTTAATTAAAAGAAAGGGCCAGAAAACACGGCTGCAAATATGCTAATGGGTCTAATAACGTGGCCCAAATAACATACCGGGTCTCTCGGCGTGTGCCACAACCCGTGCGGAACATCGGCGACTCGACTTCCTCTAGATTTTAGTTGGACGGTAGCGAAGGCGAAGGTTTCTTCGTCGGCTCTAGTGGTCCTTCGCCTCTTTCTCTCGCTTCGGGCTAAATTAGGAGGGCGCCAAAGAGGGTCCGTAATTTTTATAGAATTATTAGACACATGGTGCAAGGTGCGATCGAAGGATAAAGAAATCGGATTTTCGTCAATTATCGAATTTTTCGTTTCTTCAATTTGTACTAGAATTTAATTTCACTTCGCTCAAGTTTCTACAAAATTTTCATAGAATCTGGTCCAAAGAAGAACCAAGATATCAGCTAATTTCAGCTTGATTTTTTCGTATTTTTTTTTGCTCTTTTTTACAACAACTTCTAACGGTTTGGATGAATAAACGGACGTTTGAAATTCCAGTATATAAGGTGTTATAATCTCGTGGGTCAAGGTTACGCAGTTTTTTTTTTTTCTATACATATATTCTTTTTCCAACCAAAAGAACATTTCCAGCCCATTACACACGTGTGCCTCGCGTCTCTCGTTGTAAATATGAAATCTAAAATCGTGCAGCTCAAAGTTCAATCAAACGAGGCATAAATTAGCCACCTATCCTCATCTCGTTCTCTCACTCTTTTTCCTCGCTCTTCTCTCTCGGTCTCTCTTACTCAACTCAACGCCGGCAGAGGATGACGAGGCAGGTGCCAGAGAGTCACTTCCTAGGTGGTGATGCACCATGTGGTTTGCCGTTACGTACTTCAAAGTCCTTGACTCCCTTCCTCCCTCTCCGACTGCCTCAGAGACCGTTTCGGGAAAATAAACTAATCAGTTTATCTCATAAACCTAATTTGCACCCCTTAGGATGAACAAAAAAAAAAATGGATCATTTCTCGCTCGACACAAAATCTGCAATTTTTTCAATAATCCTTCACCCCGGAACTAGATGGGTCACAGCGGTTTGCCTTGCGAGTTAAACTCCGCTGGTGATATGCGTGTGTGTGAGTATAAGAACGAGCAATTTGCATACGAGCTATAAGCGAGGTTTTTTAACATTGAGATTTGCTCGCAGCGAATAGGTGTCGCCGCGGTTTTACGAGGACTCGCTTTCAAGAAGCTACTCACGATCGGTTTAACGACGATCTCGAGTTATCAAGTTTTCTCATAGCCCCCGGGGCATCCCTTGGAATTTACTATTGAATATGTTAAGAAATCTTCTTGTCTTGATTAAATTACGGGATTGTAAGAAACGAGTAATAAAATATGTAGGAATCAATTAACGAGCGTCTAAATATAGTTGACAAAAAAATTCCGTACATGTGAAATGAAAATCTTTAGAGTAGGTAAAAATTTAACGAATCTAGTATAGACCCTCGCCGCAGCCTGCCCTAGCAGCGTGGATCATTGAAGAACAACTTGAAAAATCGTTTGAGAATTTATGACCGGCGAAACCCTCAATTAAAATCACACCAAGGGTGTTATAATTGGTGGTTAGGGAGTAGTTAGAGATCTGACTTCAGAAACGTTTCGCTAAAGTCAAATGGTGTAAATTTGCTAATTTTTTTTTCATTTTCTCTTTTTTTTCTATACCCTTAATCACGAAAGTGTTGGTAGCTGCCGCGTGGGCGTTGATCTGCTTGAAATTTACATCTGCTGGCGAGAACCGCGCCTCTCAAAATACCTTGAAAAAAGAAACTGATAGAAAAAGTCAAGAAAAATCTTTCCTACTTTCCCTGAACCACAAATTTAATCTAAAAGAATTCATTTTTCGAGACAATGCGAGAGCAAAGATTTTCAGGAATAATCCGTAACTCGGCGACTGAAGAAGTTACTAATTATTTGTCCGACAATAATAAATATGATTTCGATTTTAGGGGCGAATAATAATTGAATTGATTCATATTTTCTTGGAATTTGAGTAAAATCTGGACGAATATATCGGCGAGTAAATCACAGCCCTCGCTTCCTTGGTCCTTGTCGCTTTGGAGAGCAGAAGGCGTTTCCTATTTTGTGAAAAATATGAGAGCACGTGGCCGGAGCGAAAGAGACCGCAGCCACGAACTCGTTATCCTCTGCTAATTTTCGCCAAATGAACCCGGACCTTCCTTCCTTCCCGCCTCCGCGTGACTGAGACGAAAAAAGAGACAGAAAAGGCGGGTCGAGAAAAGGCAGTGACAGGCAGACCTCTTCTAGTTCGTTATAAATATACACTATACATACGATAATAATTCATGCACCGTGCGAAAATGAAACGCTGAGGATTAAAGCAAATTTTTGTCCCCTGCGGGTGGTACGTTTAACGTGCGAACGAATATCGCTATTCTTAGAGTATATATGGAGTTCTCGTGATTCTATTGACATATCCTAATAATCCTAAGCTGTGAATGACGCGAATGAATGTTTGAAAAACTAGCCTCCCACGAACTGACGGTACACTGTTAATCACGACACTCTAAAGTCCAGGACAAAGCGCAAATATTGCGATCCGGAAATCGTGTACATAAAAATTAGTTCTCATGGATCATCGCGTTGCGAATTGTGCACAGGCGCCGACTCCGGGGTTACTCGAGTACTTCAAGCACTAAAAAGTCAGTGGGAACCCAAGATTATGTAATTATATTTCATACGCGATCAGTGTGGATTTTCGTCTCTTATAAATCTATTGGAATTCTGTTCGCAAGTAAAAATCCTCAATCTTTCGTTTTAGGAATTGAATTTTGCGGTAAAAAATGAATGTAAAAACATAAACTGAGTATTTGAGAACCGCTAATCTGTTATCCTTGTTTCAGTTTGAGTAAAAATTATTCAAATATCTACGCGCGTAACTACGTAATATTTATCTCAAACAGTTTGTACCGTTGGTGTCTGTTTGTGGAGCAGAATAACGCGGCAAAAATAGCTGTAGCGGCTATCGATTCGCAGATATTTCCTGGTAGAATCTAATTGAATTCTTCGAACAGGAATCACAAGTTTTCTAATAATAGATACTGTTTTCACAATTAACAGAATAAGATGCTGTATTAAATTTCATGTGCTAAATCACCCCGTGATTCACCGCGACTCTACGTACCCAGTTACGATTCCGTGCCTCGAACTCGGCGAAATTTCCCGGGATAAAATTCGTCCCAAAGCGTAATAAGGATATCTAATTTCTTCGCTGCTAAACGCCGTTAAAATATGCTTCCGCAGATGTCGCGAGAACATAAACGGTAAACACGTGTCGCTGAGGCAAAGCGAAAACATGTTGTGTCGTACGGACATACGATTCTAGTGGGTGCAGATTGAACCTAAAATGATACGGAATAGCGCGAGTCGTTTTGCTATCTGAATATGAGGCGCGAGGGTTTTCGGAAGTCTGTTTGCTTCGGAGTTTCAGACACACGTGACTATAGCTGCAAATTGATCTACCGACTAATTTTATCACGACTCGAATCATTGGGTGCTATCTATATTTCGCGATGGTTTTTCTGCTCCACCGCAGCCTCTTCAAGGACACTTTACGGCCTGCAAATAGAGCCGAAAATTTGTTACGACCGAATAACGACTCGCCCACGCCCTAGGGCAAACCCTACAGGCCTAGTCCGTACTTTACGATATTTTAAATACCGTCGGTATAGGATTATAAACTACGACCCAGGCTCTAGACTGTCTCGACAAATTTGACTGCTTTACGACCCGTGGACCCAACACCCTCACAGCATACTTGAAACCTTTATTACCGGCGCGTGCGGAGAAAACAGTCAGATTTTCATATCAGGATGTTTTCTCGCTCATTTCGTTTTTGGTTTTTTTTTTTCGAAAGAGGACATTGAAACGAAGAAATCGCATAGGTTAATCTTATACATAAAAGGTGGAAAAGACTAGGAAAAATTGTTTCAAACTTGATGGTCGATCTCCGCAGTCTGCCCTTAGATATAACCATAAATAAAAAAAAAAAAAGAATTAGAACCAAATGTGGGAATATCATCGATGTTTCGTGACTTTTAATATCCCTTCTTATCTTTGTAATCGGCACCATCTTAGTTTTAGTATCCGATTTCGCTCCGCGTTCGACTCGTGATTCTAAACAAGCAGCTACTACTACCTGGTACCCAGCAGCGGCTAGTAGGACCATTGACTCTTTCGCCCCCAGCAAAGTAGGCGTGGTTCTTACATCGGCTTTTACAAAGGCGCCAAGAAGAAGCCAGAGCCAGAGCCAGAGCCAGAGCCAGAACCAGGCCAGAACCACAGCCGCAGCTTTTCCCCCTTCTCCAGAGCATAGAGTAGAAACCCCCACCCCAAGATCTTAAGAAAACCGGGCAACGTGGTCCAGCTTTCGATCATCAGGTAAACTCAGTCTCAGTTTACGCAACGCTCTCATCCGAGCACCACGCACGCCCTAACTGACCGATAACCATATCGACATAGATTATTCCAAGCGGGAGATTCGCAGGTTTCGAAAATAACCTTATTTTCTTTTTTCCAAATCCATTGATAAAGTGAAGGGAGAAATTGATTCCGAATTTCGAGAGCGATAATTTGCGTATTATGATCTGACGCATCGGAACCTGATTAAAGCCGGAAAAGCTAAATTACCTTGAACAAAGATGAACACCTACGCTACTTTACAGCGTTACGAAATCCTCGATTCCGAAGGTTACGGATCAGCTAGTAGCCCGGAATCAAATCCTCGCACATGTTGGCCGGCACCAGAATGCATTGGATTAGGTTACCCGCAGCCACCACGTTCGCGAGGTAGTAGCTGCGACAGTATAAGTTCGGTTGACAGTCAACTGCACCACCAGGAGTATCAGGAATTGAGTAAATTCACGTCGGAAAATTGCCAGGCGGCACAATGCGGCACGGGATTTGAATTTGGTATCGGATTAGGCCACGGGGTCGGGGCTGGGGAGAACTACAAAGTTTATAACCGTCAGAACGAATACAAGAACTGTGAATTATATAGTAAATTAAACCCGTTGGTAAACGATTATCAAGAAGGGAATGAAAGGAGTTTTATCCCCTCCAGTGGTGAACAAGTGTCGCAAAAATCTATCGGCGATAATATTTACGGAAGTTGTTTGGACGGTAGCTACGCGTCGAGAACTGCGCCTTTCCCAACGGCCTCGTATAATGTGGTAAAATCAAGTGAATTACAGTATTCTCAAAAAAGTGACGACGTTGTTTATTCCGGAAGAAACGACGGAAACAATTACCACGGTATCGAAAATCGCCAATTGTGCAGCGAGTATAATTCAACGAAAAGTGATACGAGCTTCGAATTGTCGATGAAAAGTGATAACCAGTTGTCGACTGGTTCAGGGAGGTTCGACGACGAAGATTTCCGGCTTAATTTCGACGACGACGTCAGGTCCGATGACAATTTACACAAACTTAAAACTTCGGGAGCTCCCGGAGTCGAGGTATTGAAGAAACGACGATTGGCGGCTAACGCCAGGGAGAGGAGGAGGATGAATAGTTTAAACGACGCGTTCGATAGACTGAGGGACGTCGTGCCCAGCCTAGGAAACGACAGGAAACTCAGCAAATTTGAAACCCTGCAAATGGCTCAAACCTACATCTCAGCTCTCTACGAATTACTGCAGAGAGAATGAGGCTCAAGAATGTTTATAATAAATTATATAAACTTTGGACGGAGCCGAGATAAACGAAAATAGAAAAATATACCAACAATTTTTGGGCATTTTATAATGGATACTGATACGTTTCGGTATCGTTTAGATTAGACTTAGGTACGATTTAGGGGTGAAAAAATATTTTTGTAACAGACTTTTTGTACATATATAGCACATACATTATACATGCATATAACTTGATCGTAAAATTATTTTGGAAAGAAAAAAGAAGAAAAAAACAAGAAAAAACGAAAAAAAAACAAAAACAAAAACAAATTGTAAATAGCCTGTTCGCGCAGCGACTAGTAAGTTATTGTAAAGGTATATAGTTAATTTTTGTACATATAATAATAGGTGTAAGTTTTACAGACCAATCGATATTAAATATTATTATAAGATGAAAGTGAATGTGAAGAATTTTTAGGATTTTATTTTCGTAATGAAATGTCGAAAGACGAGGTGAAAGAGAAAAAAAAAAGGGAAAAAAAAACAAAACTACAACTACAAATGATTTGGTAAAGTGCTGACTGGTTGGATCTTCTCGCGTACCTCTATCTGTACGATGTATGTACGTGAGTTGAAAAGGAGTTTGTAAAAATGAATTGAAACTCACTAGTTCCTTTGTAATTAAATACATGCAAAAATAATTTGCAAATGACGCCGACGTCGTCGCGCTTCTACTTAGCAGTCAATCACAATTAAATACAATTTTGCAGGCTGTGGGGCCTCGGTAATGGCGCAAAAAGGGAGCAAATTGAAATCTTCTAGCTGACAGTATGATAAATGAGAACCGACGTACTGCACTTAAGCCTGCAGCAAGCCATGCCATATAGTACAGTGCTGTGCTGTGCTGTGCATAGTGTCATGAAAATTTGAAAACATTTTGAAACAAGAAAAAAAAAAAAAAAACTAAAAAGAAAAAACTTAGCTGAGACAAAAGAAATGATATTTATTTTATTGTGTAAAAATGATTGTTCGAAATTTTGGAAACCGTTCAATTTTTCGCGAAATTTTTCATTGCGTAAATCAAGTTGATCCAGCGATCATTAATCCATGGAATTTGTATGCCTGAAAATTAAACTCTAGAAGAGAGCAATTCGAATGCGAGAGAAAAAAAAAGAGAGAGACAAAAAAAAGAAGGGTTTTAATGGGGGTAAATTTTTTGCGATTCCAATTCGTTCCAGGCGTTGATCAGCCGGCGTTGTCGCAACGTCTTTATTTGCCACCAGGACCCTCTTTTCTTAAGAAGTAGGCCTCTCGCGTCGACGTCGTCGTCGGATTATATCCATTTATCGTAACGCGATGCATTTGTCTCTGGTTATACCTTGACGAAATGAGAAACTGAGGAAATCTCGGAGTCGAGTGATAATAAATAAATGAGACAAAAAAAAAAAAAAATTGAATTCCGTCACATTATCACGGGGTCAAAAAGTAAATGAAAAATTAAAAAAGAAAATTATTTTAATGTTTAATATAGTAGAACGTTTAACAATTGCCAAGTACCTTTGTAAATATATTTTTATACTCGTAAAGTTAGACTTTAGAATGATGAACCGTCTGTATAATATTACTATTAGTGATACGGATACAAAAACGAATTCCCACCAATTATGTTCCTTGATTGAGACCAAATGTATTTAAGAAAGTGCAATGTTAATAAAACTTTGAAAGAATCGTAAATGCGAAATTTTCAACTAATTTCATCCACCCACCGATAATCCCCTCGCGTATATCGTATATGTATATAATTTACATTTGTTTTAGATGAAAGCAACGAAATTTGGAAGAAGAAAAAAATTAATACAAAATTAAAAAAAAAAAAAAACAATTTTTCGTCCCAAAGCTCGAGCCAATTATTTCAAAAATTTGGTAAATCTTTATTTTCTTTTTCTCGCGTCGTCGCAACAGTAATTGGTATCTTACTCGTATGTCGGATAAATCGATCGTTGGTCGTACACTTTGATATAAATGGCAGATAGCGGCTTGTACAAAGCCAGATTCCACCCGACAAATTGATACGAAGCTTCTACGGCTCGATTGCCGTATCTTTTTAGTCGAAGCTCCTGCAGGGGCCTCTCGCCGGCATAACTCTAGAGAGTCTTTTCTGGGCCCATTCCTACAGCGTTAATACAGCAGCGGTGTCACGGATCCTAATCTACAATATCATTCTCGGATGGTCACTGATTTAAAAAAGGAACTCGATTCCGTAGTATATCAGAAAAATCAAGATCTTCGCGCGAAGTCTCGTTTCAAAGATAAGTATTCCGTCAAACAATTTTATGATCAGTGCCATAACCTAATACTCATTTGTTACAGTCATTCAATTACGAATAGTTTAGACTTTCACGATTAGTCTAGAGTCATTTTCTCATAGTATTCGGGCCTTTTCAATTATTTATTTAGTTATTTATTTTTAATGGTTAGCAGAGAGGCGAAAAATATTTCGCGAATTACAGTGATTTTTTTGTTCGAGGTGTAAATGAGTCGCTGTAATGAAAATTTATTATTGATAGAAATGAGTATGTGGTATTTTATTAGTGCATTATCAGAGTTGATCGTTGTACGATATAATGAGAATCGGTGATATCCAGATAGCTACCAAGAAGAAGAATGGAAAAAATCATAAAAAACGAATGAGACCGCAATCGTTTATTATTCTGCACTTATGCGATTCAAAAGACTGTAATTTTCACTCGATAAACACTCGAGGATTTGCCCTGCCTGCGATTCAACGATCATTCGGTATGTAGTTACTGTATTGAACGAAAGATGCGAACTTTCCGATACCTAAAATCCCGCGAAATCTTGATCAAATAAATTCACTTTTGCAGCAGAAAAAATCTCCCGAGTTCTTTCGTCTCTATTCACTTCCGCGCCCCACTGTGATTCTAATAGAACAACCGAAAAACTTGAAATACCGAAATTTAATTGAACGTGAATTTCGCAGAAAAAAAAAAAAAAAAAAAACAACGAATAGACAAGTATCGAATTTTTTACCAATAATTTATGAAAATCTAACGTCTGAGTTTCCGAATAAAATTTGAAAGCTGCATAATATGCGTAGAAGACTATTTTTTTCCGTTTCGTCGTTCAAGATCCTCCCCTGAAGCTGACCTAGTTTTCGAATATCTCTCGACACGAAAGATGCAGGTAATTTTGACGACGATCTCGTTCCTGATAAATTTCTAGGTATTTCGAAACAAAGCTGCGAAGAGCTCAAAGCTAAGGCGAGACCCGACAGAATATCCTGCAACCATATTTCGCGTGACTAATTTAAAAGCGCAAAGATGACAGAGAAATACTCTAGCCTTGGGTCTGCTCTTTCCACACCGAGTTCAGAGAGCTCACTGCTGCTGGAATGTCCTGAATACGCCTAGGCTACAGCATCCTCTATCCTCGGACGAGGTGCTCATTGCGCGGGCGCGAGATCAGCTCGCGCACTCGATGGATATGATCTTTTAAAAAGTGAAACTAGGCGAGGGTCTCTATACCTAATTGAAATTTGAATATCGGCTCGTTTTTTTCTGATAGAAAAAAATCTCACGTATAAAATTGGAAAAAGTAATGATATATGATTGTTTTTTATTTCATGAGAATAACGTCGATGTATTTAATTGAGAATAATTTGACAAAGATGCGATGAGAGTCGCTTGTCTGGTAAATAACGTCAATTTGACGGACTCGTTCTTCCATCTTTGTCTAATTCATTCAACGCTTCATCGTCACACTCGGACGTTTTAGCAATGTCACTGTGTAACCGTTTGCAACGCTCTCTCAAGCCGTAGACAATATATGTATAGTGTCGTTATTAATTCAAGTTCAACCGCATAGAAATCTTTGAAACGATGCGGAAGTCGGTTCCGCGACGCGCGTACATCACCGTGATTTACAAAAGAAATATCAAATAACTGGGAAAAGAAGTCAATTACCGCCTACTTCGGAATAGGGATACGGTATTACGTATAGGTATGCTTGAGCTGCTCGATTAGTTCATCGTTTCTAGCTCCGAGTATTTTTTGCTTTCATTTTTTCCTTCAATTTCTAAGATAATGAAGATATATACAGTTTTAGAACATTATTGTTCTTCTCACGACGAAGTTACGGGTGCATCGAAACGTCAATAGAACAGCAAGCCTCGGTGCAGGCGTAGGTATGTGTATAATAAAAACGTGAAACCTGCAATTGAAATTCTTAGATATTTGGTACGAGAAAAGAAGTGAAAAAAAGGAAAACTAATTGAGGGGTAGTAAAGTCGAAAAGTTTTTTTTTTACGACAGTCAAGCGTCTTCTTGGCACGAGGGAAAACAAGCGGTAGATCATTATATCGCGTGGAGCAATAGAAAGGTCTCTGCACCCTTTTAGGTCGTTAATAAAAAAAAGATATTCCGACTTCTGGCGACTCCGAGAGAACCGCGACGGATCAACGACACTCGAGAGAGATTTAAGGGAATTGTCTCGAGACCACAATTTTCTTCTTTCGTTCTTCGGTTAGACAGAAATTCCTTAAACCCCAAACCCACATGCCTACAGGTGAGTCTTTACACCGGACCACTCGTACGACTATTGAACGTCATTTTAACGGACACTGACCATTGGCCCAATTTGAAATTTTGCCTCAGGACCTGACGCCGATATATCTCTGTCCTTCGTGACTCGTCGCTACTCCGGTATATGGATTTTTCTCAGAATCATGATTCTCGTCTCTCCTAAAGGTTTTTGACCTGTCTAGGAATTTTAACAATTTACTTAACCCTTTTATTCGACCTAAAATGATTAATTATTCATCCGTAAATTTATTCCTCCGGTTACTTTTCATTTTCACTTCTTTATCGGAAACTCTGTGAAAAATATATTCATTTTTCATATACAGCTCCGCAATACTTCGGAATCCTTTAATCACGCAGAGGAATAAATCGCCAAAGTATAAAACGATCCTTTAACGAATTAATTATCGAATTCAATAGCCGAATAAACGGTCGTCTCTTCTTGTCCCGTCGATGAAACACGTGGAGCAAGTAAAACACGAGTTCATTTCAAAGTTTCGTTAGCCTTTTTACCCGGCGTGCAAATTGCGGCGGTATAAGGTATTAGAAACGCGCGCACGGGTCTCGATTTGGCCTGAAGGCGTAGAATTCTGTCTCGTGCCACACGAAGTGGTCGGCTGTTCGGTCAGCCCCGCATCGAGTCTTCTCCTTCTCCTTCTTCTTCTACTTCTTATTATTTTTCTTTTGCTAACCCTAACCTAACCCTAGGCCTAAACTCTCCGCTTGACCAAATTACGGAAAGGTATAGGTATAATACGCGAAAGTTGAAAGGGGTTAACAGAAGAGTAAAAAAAAAAGGACCAGAAATTTTAAAAGACCTGTAAAAATATTTGGGCCGAAAATTGAACTTCGAAATTCCGATCAAGGAAGGAGGCGCCTCGCCTACTTAACCGCGGAATTTCTCCGTAGGAAAGAATCGGGTCAATATTTTGGGATCGTTTATCGATTTCATGATTATCCGATGCGTCAATGTTCGGTCCTTCTCGTTTGGTTTTTTTGAATCGAAATTATTATTTTTTGTCATTATGCGGGGACGCGGTTCCCCGTTATTAAGATATCGATACGCAGTCCCACGCAGATCCGAGCTAAACCTCCGGACTCGTAATAATAGATCAATCCGACCCACGCTCATTGTGAGACCGTGGCTCACTGACATCGTCGTGTTTCGTTGTGGGAGTCGAGGAGTTATTGACTCACCGGTACGAAGCAACGCCCAGACCTGCCTCAACTCTAACTCACCATGTCAATCGGAGGTGTTTCGCCTACTTGCATATATACTAGCCACGGAGCTGCGGCGAGACAATACCGCGAACATCTTCTCAAAGTTTCAATTTTTTTGAATCCTCTCTTCAAACAAGCACCGAAAAAAACCCGATACGACTGCAGTGTCCGAAACTGAAGAAGCATTGAATTAAATTCGGCAAGTAGAAAAAGGGATGATAGATTTTTATTTCATTTCATTTTTTTTCTTTTTCTTTCGCGTCTTTTTTCTATTTTATACAATTTTTTTAAGTTTATACATATTGTAATATTTATTTTTTCTTTTTTTTTCGCCACGCGCGCGAAGTGATTTATCGCAACGGATCGCGCGTCGTATCCGAGTGAAATAAGATTCGGGCAGGAGATATGTTATGCTAACCGCGTATCTAAACAAGAAATCAACGAGTGAGGTAGGCAGTCAAGGCTGCCGCATATGATGCTACCTACCAACCAATTGGCCAATAATATATCGATCTGATTTCATAACTCCTCGGGCTCGATATGCGATATGCTGGAGCAACAGCAGCAGACGTTTGTTAAAAGTATTTTCGGGGGTAGGTACGTGTCTGCGGTCTAGATTTTGACTGTGATCGAGTAATATTCGGACTAGCCGGTTTTATAATTGACTTCCAAATATAATGAGATGAACGAATGAGATTTGAACGACAAAAAAAAAACAAAATGAAAAAAGAAATCTTCAATTATTTTTTCCTTCGATTAAATATTGCAATTATTTGTTAAATTTTTCGTCTCTATATCGAAGATGACGTTTTTTTGTTGCTCGTGTCTCATGTTAGTCGTAATTTATCAAGTTGTAGAAATGTTTTGACCGGTGAGCTCATATCGTCAGCTCATCGATCGATGCGGGAGAATAATTACTGCGATAAATTGCCGGGTTCGTTAGCAGAATCAATGCGAAATAACCCAGAGGCCATTTCATCGGTGAATCAAATTAAAAATCTTGAAATAAAATAAGAAGAAAGAACGAAATAAATGAATGAGTATATGTGAATAAATAGATTGAAAAAAAATGGTAGAGATTTTTAGGAGTCGATGATGTGAAATATACGTTCGGGATTGAGATCGGAGTTTCTATTCATCCGAGAGAAATAACGAGACTGAACATCTTGAAAATGAAATAATTAGCGATCAAAAAAAAAAAAAAAAAAAGGAATAAAATAAAAATCAATGTACGATGCGAGAATCCAATGAACGGGAAATTCCGTGAAATGTAAAAGAAAAACGAAAAAACTACTAGGAGGGAGTCAAAGTTTACAACTAGCCGCGACGAAATCCTTTTTAAAATCTGCCACTGCTCACAGAAGCAGCAGCGCTCTCTCGTTATCAGAAATCTTCTGCACTTTGACGCATTAATCAAACGAGTTTAACCAGGCGTGTTCTTAGGGCTAGCCAACCAACCAACTGCAACGCTTGCAGCAAGTCAGATCTCAAGATTTGACCAACCATAGAATTCACGGCCGGTCAGTTGCCGAGTAGAATATCTATCACGAGCTAGGCTACAATTAGAGTATCGAAACGAAACTGAAAGCTTGCCCCTACAGCCGACGGAAAGAAAATAAAAACCGGAAAAAAAAAATTTATGAAATTGAAAAAATTTCGAAAATACTCGAAATAAACGAAATATAGATTAAGCGATGGTAATAAAAAGGAACCAAGCCATAGGAAAATTGAAAAGAAAATATATTCGCGATGATCTTCGCGCGGGTATGGTAGGCCGATGAAGTTGTTCAAGGGAATCGGTTTTAAATTCGTTGAAACCAATTAGGAAATATTTAAAGCTTCAAAGAGTAGCGAAAGTTCGTTAACGAGGATCAGTTCTCTTCTGGGGGACGGGTGGTGGTTAAGGTCGACACTGTCCGTTCCCCACACGAGGAGTTTGTATGGTTTATGACGTAACATCTCGATCATTCGAGCCCCCGGGGTATATACAGCCGTACAGATACAAGCTGGTTACGAACGAAGGAACGAGGAACGACGACTAAAGGATAATTTCCAATGTCTCTATCTGTTCGTCGGTCGCCGCAACGGCAACAGCGATAGCGATAGCAATAGCAATAGCAACAGCAATAGCAATAGCAATACCATCGGCAACGCCACCAGCAACAGCAGCGCAAGATCAGCGGCTATTTAATTATCACGGTCCGTCGTTGCGAGAAGGGACTCGATCCGTTTATCGATATAGATCGACGGTAAAGCTTAAGAATCTGTTATTACCTCGGTAACACTGAGTATTTATAGGGTATAGTGCAGGTAGCCAGAGTCGGACATTGTGATTCTGCGGTTAGATAGGCGCTCCTTTTTTCTCTCTCTATGCCGCTTCTGATTATAGACGATCTTATGCAGGTGATACCAATTCGATGATCCCACTCCTTTGATACATACTTTGATTAAAATCTCTCCAGATATCGATTCTAAGCTGTTATTATCGATCTGCGGAGACTCGAAATTCTCTCATAGTTCTTTTAGTTCGTCTAAAGATTCAATATTGCAGCTGGCAATAACGAGATCGAAAAAAAAGGCGGGCCAAAATTTGAGAAGCTTTTTGGGGTAGATGACAAATAATCGAAGAAAAGTTAAACTGCACATGGTTGTGACGTTCGGTTATTAAACATTCGCAAATTCGAAAAATCTAAACGATTTTCAAGTCTTTTCTATCGGAGCTTCGTGTGACTTTCTTTTCCGTAAATCATGAAAATTGAATTGCGAATTTTAATCGACGTGGTAGATCTATGAATTAAACGAATTGTGAAAGTGAAAGAAATAAGAAAGAAAAAGGCGTATCGCGTAAGGCCAGTCGCGACGCTTGACGACATACGCATACAGATTCTCGGAGCGCAGCAGCAGGTTTCCGGTCAAGATAAAACGATCACGGGGTTAATTCTGATAACAAATTTTCCCAGGCATGAAGAAGAAACAGAGGCAATTACCAACGCAAAGATCCTGCAGCTCTTCACACACGTCAAAAGTCAGAACTCAAGTCTAGACTCAGGATCAAAGTTGTAGACTCTCTCCCTCCCTCTCTCTCTTTCTCTCTTCGCGTGTCTTCTAAGTTATACCTATTATATATCTCTATATAAAGGCTTTATAGTCACGTTGGTTTTTTCTTCCTCCATTCTCCTCTATCTCTCTATTTCTTTCTCCTCGGTGTTATGGCTTTTTGATCCTTTCCTCCTTTCACCGGGTCGAACGTCGTGAGCTTAGAATAAGGATGAGAATAAGAATATATGAAAAAGAATAAGAAGAAAAGCGTCGCGTCGGTCGCGGTGCTCCTTGAACTTGACTATTAATAAGCAATTGTTCCCGTTCCGAACACGATGTCCTTATTCTCATCTGGAAAGATGAATGGCGTTCTTTCCGCCGTCGTCTTAGCTGCAGCAATGATCCAGGAAACGCCGGTGTCTCCATTCAGTTTGCAAAGTGGCATTTCGAAGCGTTCGTAGTTCGTACAAAGATCTTAATGCCGCACAGTTGGATCTAGTCGTTCCTCTATTCACGGTATCCTTTGCATCAGTTAAAGATACGCGGAAAGATAGAGAGAGGAAAAAGGCAGAAATGAAGAGAGGGAAATAACAGCGAGTTCATAAGTTAAGCGTCTCCGTACCCGCTTATGTACCAGAAGATATGCCGAGGTATAATATAATACGAGATAAATTATGAAACTTGACTTGACCGGGGATTTATAATCCACGATATTTTCTCTAGCTCAAATTCCTTGCTACACTTTTCCTTTGAGATAAATATTAAAAAAATTGACTAATTTCTGAATCCTTGATCGAAAGATGAAACTCTTCGAAGAAACGGAATAGATATCTATTTATTCACCTCGTCTCATCTTCAACTCAACTTATTTTATACACTTGTTACTATTTTGGGTAGAATTTTTGTTGTGTTATTGATTTGGTTATTGGTCTACCTCAGAAGCTCATTGATATTCTTCCCCGGGGCGTTTTGATCTTTATAAATAATGATGATGCACACCAGGTGCCGGTTGGCTGGTGCAGGACCGCTTCCAGCATCCCTCTATCAAACACAATGCACATGTATACATAGCTACTATACGCGATACCGTTGTAGATCCCCATTATAATCTCTTGCGTGCGAGTCTTTCGTTATTTCTACCAACCTCATCTCGAGCAGTAAAAAGTGAGAAGCCTTCTTCCTTTCCTTCCTTAACTTTATCAATATACAAAACTCGAGAAGAATACCATTTATATTTATACGAAGGAAAAACGAAAATTCTCAAACTCGTTAACGTTCACGTTCACGTTCGAATAACATTTGGGATTTCTTACGCGATTTTCTAGTCCGTTTTTTACACCCGATTGAATATATTATCAGGGAGCTACAGGAGAGGGACCGGAAGGATATTGCGTAAGCGGAAGTGCGTGAGGACTCTTTGTATCTTAGCTCGACGCTTTGAGGGATTCACCTGTGGAAAGGAGGACAATGAAGCGAACTGGGGTAAAGAATAGAAAGGATGTGGAAAATTACAAGGACCGTTGACCAATCCTGGATCGGGTGTTATTATATTATCATGATGAATGACAGGAATACTACGTAATATGAAGACAAAAAAGACACAACGATTTTCAAGTAGGTATCAAACATTAAAAATAAATATCTTGTAACGAAAGACCTAATTTTTTACCCGTCCGAACTATAAACTTCGAAGAGTCTTTCCAGCTCGAAAAAACTAAAAAACTAAAAAACTAGAAGAAACGCCAAAAATTTTCTTATCCAATGCGACTCATCGATGAAAAGTGGCTCGAATATTTCAATATGTAATTCGGTCCGCAGCTCATCGTCATTCTTTACCCTTAGGTGATAAATCTGCCGGAAATATTGGAAACATGCAATAATATATTATATATCGATTGATGTAATTTGAGAAATTCGAACATTCGGGCATAAAAATCCTCGGGCAAAAGGCGAGTGCGTCTCGCATCGCTTTTATCACCGGTGCAAATTTAAGTTTGGGGGGGCCAATTTCATTTTAATGAGACGCCGATTTTCGTACCGGTCAGTAACAATGAATAATTTATTCCCGTACTATACAAGCATTGCATAAAACCGATTAAGCTGTATTTTTAAAGTGAGAGTATTTATAATCACCGTTATAACGCGTACGTGTATACGTATATGTATATACGTAGGTAATATGTAACCGTAAGTATACTCGTCGAACAATAAGAGATGCGAGTTTTTTGGCATCTTCAAGAAAGAACGAAGGAATAAGTAAAAAAAATTAAAAAATCCAAATTATTATCACTAGGAGATACACAGGAGGAAGAAAGGAAGAAAAGGATGAAAATCTACGAATAAGAGAAAAGTCTAGGCGGTTTTTTTTTCGCTCTATCAATCCTAGAAACGCAGCTGGTTTCTTCGCACCGTAAATTCGATTAGTTTCCCTTCAATGAAAACAGTGATTCCACATGTTGAGTCACAGTTATATACTACAACGACACAGAATAGCATGGGAAAAGTGTTGTGCTATTGTTAAATCAGATTGTATTAAATGACGATCGTTTTCGGAGCAGAGGGTGGTCCCTCACAGTCTCAGAATCGGCGAAATTTTTATTTGCCAGATAAAATTTCACTCATTTTTAACCAACGAAAATTTTCATCGTCGATTCAAATCATGGTTCTGATATTGAACGGATTTATTCTACATCGAATCTCGACGATTCGATAGGAAAAAGAAAGAACGGTTTTCGCCCATTCGGAAATCGACACCTAATTGTATTCAACTCTTATTTCTAACTCAAAAAATTTCATGATCTTAATTCCTGGTTACTAGTTTTCGGATAATTATTACTTCCAGCTAGCTGGTGGCTATAATATCTTAGCAAGGACCACACACAGGCGAACAAAGCTAGAAGCCACGACGAGCGATGTAATCCTTGAAGAGGAAGGCTGACAATACGAGAACAGCAAGTCACCGAGCCTTCGATCAAAATCGCCTAATAAAGATATTTCACGCAAAATCGGTGCTCGCTATTCTGTTTTTTTTTTCCTCCTTTTTTTTTCTCTTCCTTTGGCAGTTCTTCTTCTAAATTTTTTTCTTTTTTCACCCCATTATTAAGAACCCGAGCACCAGTTATTAATAAGCTACAATGCCAAAGGATTTTTCTGAGAGTTTCTATTTTGTGTTAAAAGCACAACCCAGTCATGGGCATCGGCTCGGGGGTTTTGTTTGGTGTTGTTTAATTGAGGTTGAAAGGATTCTAAACGCTCCTAAAGGCCGGATAATTTGTTCGACCTGCCACCCACGTAGGAACTAAATTCGGTAACAGCTTGCTTCGAGCATTCATACCTATAACTAAGACACGGTCCAGTTCACATGAACGTCGAAACAATAAATTGATGAAATAATTAAGAAAAAAGTGAATCTAACATTCCTTTTTTTTTTTTTTTTTCTATCGAAGACATTTGGAGGATGCGAGAAAAAATAGCGAGGCAGCATATGCGGTGCAAGTGTTCTAAGAACGAAAAGAAAATATAGTAAATTCATACCAACACACGTTTAACAATTAACAGGATACACACATATCCATAAACCAAGAAGCTCTTCATGAATGTTCGAAGGACGAAGGAAATGGAAGTAAAAAGTTCAACCCTGACGCGGAAAGGATGTTCCTGCGTAATGATATATCAACTATGTTCGAAAAAATATCCTATTGAAAGCTGGTAAGGATTGCAAAGGATGCGAAGATAATGGCAAAGAAGAAATGAATACAAAAAAAAAATAAAAAAAAAAAAACTCTAAAACATAAGAAATAAAGAAGAAAGTCTTATCAGCCCTGATAAATACTCGTCGGCGGTGGTAAGAGGAACGGTTTGGCTAAATGCAATCAGAAGTTTCACTTCGGAACGCGCGGATTCACCAAATAATCGTCGCGCCTTGTCGAGGTATTTAATTACCTCCGAGCCTACCTCTTCTCTACAGGTTTGTTGGTTGGTTGGTTGTCTCGCGATCGGTTCAGCGCACTTATCGGATTTAAGTGCATTCGCCGGAGTTATACCTCGTCGCGCAAGACTCCGGTCAGTGGTCAGTGTTGTGTCCGAGGGACGAACCAGAGAAGGGAAAAGAGGAGAAGAGAAGAGAAGAGAAGAGAAGAGAGAAGAGAAGTAGAGAAGATACCGACAAGAACGATGCATTGTTGTCCCACGATATTCCGAGATAATCACATCGAGATTGTCCAGTCCACCTTAATTCGACGGACTCTTTCTTTCATCCGTCACTTTCGTCATTACGAAATAACGAATAGATATTTGCATTTTTCGTGTTTCCGCAATTGAAATCTGTACAAGAAATCTTCCGAATTGATGAAATGATTTATAAGTGTGCGCGTTTCTTTTTTATTTCTCGAATTTTTCAATATCGCAAGGCGGAGATTATTGATAATAAATAGATTGCTGATTGAAATCGTGAAAAGTCCTGATAGGGAGTTATTGAGAGTAAAAAATGAGGTTGAGACGGTAGTAGCGACGTAGGTATAAATACTATCTTGGATCGAGTATTCGAATGATATACCGTCCTCGAACACGCCCTCTAATTTTCACTTATGTTTGAACAGCTTAATTAGCAGTCGACTATTTAATTATAATTACCTTCGAGGGTTAATTGTTGAAAGGAGATTTAAGAGACGTATAGAGTCGAGAGATCTAGATTAAACTCTCTACATGCTACAGCCACGGTGCTTGAAACTCTAACAACACCCACCGTACGCACCTTATTTAACCTTTTCGTAAAAGGCTCTACCTCATCTTTGAGATCGTAATTAAATTAATTTTTATCCTTTTCTTTCTCTCTCTTTCTCTGGCTCATAACTGTCTCTAGATCTTTGCCGAAACTATTTATCGTGAAAACGTATAAAACGTTTTGAAAATAAATACGTATCATATGAATGGAAGAAGAAGGGGAAAACGTTGAACGCGGATACGAATGTATTGCAGGGTTTGCCCCCGCGGTGACATAGAATAGAAACGGTATCCTCTTTTAGGCTATTTTCTCCTGTCTTCATTTCACCGACAAGGTTCTTCAATCTTACGGATTTATTGTGTCCTAATGCGATTTTTAAACGCGAGCACTCTGGGTGGTCAAATTGAAGGGAAATAAAAGAAAACCAGGGGGAAAAAATAAAACAAGAGTATTAAAAAAAGAAGATAAGGACAGAAAGTGAGCACTTATGCGGAAACGGGCGTCGCGAGGATAGTATTACATCCAGAACTATCATCACTACTACCGTTATCACAGTCATTACAATATTATGCTGTATAACAACTCACCGATGCATAAATACGCATTGATTGCCTATGAGGAAATGACGCTTGAATTAACCTCTAATTTATAACGTTGCGGTGCTAAGAAAGTCTTAACTACCGTTGCTCATACTTCAGCATATATATATATATGTATATATATGTATATATATAATATAAACTTTGCAGTGTTCTTCGACGCTGGACCAAATTTTTTCTTCACATTATTCATGGAAATGCGCGAGTATAAGTAATAAGTATACAGCGTCGTTTTGCTTTGGCAAAAATCTGAAGCACCTGACGTAGCTGTAGATATACCTTTGATTTTATAGTTAGGATTGATTCTTCATTTCGAATTTTTCAATTTTTAAGATTTTAGCAATCTGGAAGAAGCGAGTCCTGGTAGGTGGTCCGAAGAGCTATTTTTTCAATTTGGAATCGTAGGAAATGGATAACTGCAACAATACCTTGCAGTAGCCAATAATGTAGGTAAGGCCAATTCGAAATTGAATGAATCACAGACAGTCGTGTTAATTCCAACGTGGGAGGGACCGGGCTCCCGTATTTCTTCCTTTTAGAAATTGAACGAAAATTAAAGGAAATAGGATTCTGACCACGCGTTCGCGACAATAGCAGTCACTCACTGGGCTGCGGGGTTCGAAATAATACCGAAGAACTACCGAATGTCATTCTATGTAAGGCTTTCTTTGAATATCGTTTGAAAAGAGTCGAAACGAACCGAACGACGCCTCAATTATACCTTGGGACTTGAACATTTTTTCGCAAATCATCAACCCTCGGGTATAATTATTTCGAACCTAGAGAGAAGATTCTCTTTTCCCTCTCCCTCTCTCTCTATCTCTAGCGGAAAAAAAATATCCGGAATTAGAAAATCGTTTTACATAGAGAAATATAAACGATCGTTCTGAAAGAGCTCACGAATCCTTGAAGACAGTACCTAAATAGAAAAATTTCCATAAATCTCTGGGAATAAGCAAAGCCTAAGAACCGGAAATTGTCATTAACGAAGCGAATGGCCTAGAAATAAATTTCCATGATGTGTGTACGCGCGCGTGTGTGTATGTGTGTGTGAGTTGGGTGAAAAGATGGATAAACACCCCTTTCGAGGTAATATTCAATATTCGAAAATTAATAGAAACACCTGTTGCGCAACACCCCGAAATTCTGCTTCCCTGACTGACATATGGACCGCTAGAAAACCAGCCTAGTATTTTTTGTACACGTACGCATACACACATCGGCAGATAACCCAAGACCGACATTTTTTCCTTTTAAGATCATATATGTATATATATATACCTTTCTCTCCGCGGCCAGTTCATTGATAGACTAGACTAGACTAGACTAGACAGTATATAGGTATATAATCCCGTAGTAGTATACTACACACCTCTAGTTCCCACACACCACTTTTCATTCACATTGAGGTATCACGGCCTTCGTGCAGCCAGTGTGGCTTTTATACATCGATTTTTACCTTTTTTTTTCTTTCTTTTAACCAGAAGAAATTTTTCTCAGGGTAGACGAAACCGCGTTTCCTATATTTTTTCTTTCTTTTTACATAATTTATTTATCCTTTTTTTTTTCTAATTTAGTTCCGAACGTCCGTTCTCGTGACGCGGAGTATACGATATTTTCGTACGTCGTTGAAGTATGTAATAAGTGGCAATCAGTAGCTGGGTGATAAAACCCGCATGTGTGTACATTTACGTATACGTATATTCAGAAGCTGCTGATCCGTTTGGGCATAGATATATAATACCGACCGTTTAACTATCGCTAAATCAACGACTATGGAATCGCCATGCAATAACCAACACAGGCGCCGTCCTGAGATGAACGTAAAAAAATTACACCGAGAGATATATGACGCTGTTACTAAGATTGGAGCTAATTACCACCCAGAAGCTCTCCTGGGGTGTTCATACTAGGATCTTTTCCCCCCGTCAGTTCCGAAGAGTTCATGTTTGCGATAGAATGCAAATTTCAAAGATAAGAATAAATAAAAAAATTAAATCCAAAGAATTTCACCTATTATCTTTTTTTTTTCTTTTCGATTTCTATTCTAGCTTCTAACATGAAGCGTGTAGATTTCTCCGAGGGTATATTTGAGTACGCATGTAACGGTACGGAACAAGCAGGGACAATTAATTCAAAACGTTTCTACTCGCTAAGATATCTTTTTCAGTTTTTTTTTTTTTTTTTGGTTCAACGTTTTTTGATGTTAGGACAAACCCACGCGTGTCAGTTAGAAGAATGTCGTTAGAATTTCACAGTTAATCTGGTAAGAGACTATTCGTCATTATAGACTCATAGAGTGTATATTTCTCGTCTCTTTTATATTCGAATACGATAGCTATAACCGGCTACTGTGATTTATTCAAAACATATTCCCGGCAATTTGTTATACGAACAACTATTAATAGGTAGCATAAACTGAATGTAAATACGAATACATTGTGAAGATATTATTTAACTTGTCCCTAAAAAGCTTACAATAATATTCAACCTTGACCACCATTCATTGGTCAATGCCTAACGACTGAACAAACATCGGACATCAAGGCGTTGTCTGCAATAAATTATACACTCCACTACCACGAACGTTTTACTCTCCCTTCTACCGAGGAGGACGAGTAGGAGGCTATTGCCTACCATTTCAGATGAGAAGATGCATTATACGGGGTGATACGGGATTAAGAATCATCTCAAATCATTTTATCCATTGTTATTTTACTAATCGTGCAGAGAAAGGAGACGAGATTGCGTTACTCCAGAAATACTTCACAGTTTTGAAGAGTTTTTTCAAATTTTTTTTTACCCAGTTGAATGATTATTTGATAGACCGAGATATTTGTAAAGAGAGAAAATATAATAAATTATATGACAGATACGCGACGGTGAATTTTGTCGTTATTTTATTTTCCCTTTTTTTCTTCCGTTTTAAGCTGATAATAAAATTTCGAGCTTCAAGCACCGGATTTATTAATGTCCTCGTTAAGAGGCGACGCGTTATTAAGAGCAACTGATTTCAACTTGATTTTAAACTGGATTCCAACAATTCTTGAACCGACAATCAATTTTATCATCTGATTAGTCGCATGCCTCCAGTTCTAAGGGCCATGACCAACGTGTGAACTACTCGGGAAACCTGCCTCTGACGGATTTATTATAGTATACATATTCTAACACGTGTAGGTACGGGTGAAATTTTCTTCTGTGAAAAAGATTATTGTAATCTAAACCTATCTACAAAATTTATAATTCTGCATCTCCAGCTCGTCTATTAGAGATCGCGAATTTCTGGCTGCTCTTTTTTTTTTTTTTTATGTTCTCAATTGTTTGAACAGAAGACCCGATTACGTGTTTTTACAAAAACTTGTGCAAAAATAAAAATTAATAAATTCGAATTTATATCGAAAACTATTAGAGGATCGTTGTTATTGGATTATATAATATTGTTCCCACGGTAGGATACACATATGCGTTACATAGATGTAGTAAAGCTATTTGAGATCGTTTTAAATAATCTCCCAGCTATCGCTCGCAGAATATTTCAATACTCTCGCGCCTATAAGTGAGCCTGCGACCTCTCTCTGCAGTGGTTTTTAAACTTTCTTCGTTTTCTTATTTTTATTCTTCTTATTCACGTCGCGATAATCAATCCTCGCTGACAGAAGGAATTACATCGACTCCTTGAGCAATTGACCGAGTCGAGTCTCGTCTACGGCCATAGGCAAAGGTATAGGAGAAAAAGAAAAAGAAAAAGAAAAAGAAAAAAAAAAAGAAAAAGACCAGACATTTCGATACACGGTCGGATCTGTTTTAATAATTAAATACACAGTTTCCGCGTCTCGCGATTACCGATCGCCGATTGGCGGGGGGTTGCAGTTCGTTGCGCGCTACTCTTCTTCTCTACCGCTGCATTACGTGTATGTATACACCTACAAATAAAATATGTGCTTGTGGTACTGGTAAAAGACGAGGAACTACTCCTCTCTCTGCAAGGGTCGACGCAAACCCAGGCAACCAAGAAAGCGCAAGCAAGCAAGCGAGCGAGCGAGTCGGTAACGAGTCGAGATGGGCAGTGAGGACGCGCACAGCGAGGCGGCGACACATCAAAGCGAGAATCTCGCGCAATCAGCCACGACGGGTGAAAAACCAAGCGCCCCTGTCCAAGCGCAACGGCACTAGCTTGTTGATCTCTTTCAAATTCTCCGGCGTACTTACGCGGACCAAACGATATTCGGCTATAAACGAGATATCACGCGAAAGGCGTTGTTCGATCTTTATTACTCGACGATATTTTTCCCACTTTTGAATGTGTATTATCGAAATTATGAATACGATAGGGGCTAGAAATTAGTGACATAAATAAATAAATAAATGAATAGGAGAGGGAAGTAAATTTTTAAGTTTACCTCAACAAGTGAGATAAAGAGAGAGAAAGATTCGTTTCATTGACAGCGGAGGATCGCGACTTGACGTACGACCGGTAGCTGAGTCGCTTGCAATTAGCCACACGAACACAACGCCGCTACGAACCGCGGACTGACTGACTCATTCGACGAAGTTATAACAGTCTTAGCATCATCGGTGCTCCGCGAAGTATATAGAGGTATATCCGTACGTACGACTAAGGCTCAAAAATTAATTGCGTACGTGAACGACGAACGAACGAACGAACGAACGAACGGGCAAGAAACTCCGAAATACTCGACTCTCGCCGCGCGCTATCCTGAGATGTAGTTCGCTTTTTGTACCCCGCTCACTCTCAACCTCATCATTCCTCTCTCTTCATTTCTTTCTCACTCATTTTCTCCCACGTGATGATTATCTGGGGTGAGAAATTGAAAAGTGGGAATTGCTCTAATTAGATTTTAGTTTCAACCGTTGGTCGAAATATAAAAAGAAAAAAGAGGATACAGGTATGCATCTCCAGCAGCGGTGTTAAAAATCTAGACAATTTGCTCCGGAATTATCAGTTTCAATTCAATCGTGATAAATGAAGTTTTAAAAATGTAACTATCCCCGATAATCTGTCGCTGAAATATTTGGATCTTATTATTTTTTGTCATTTTTTGCGAATGACAGCCACATGAATCGGCGTCGTCACCTATGGTTAGCTCATACGATCAGTGCATTGGTCAGCACGAGAGTCCGGTCGGTTGTTGGTCGGGTTCCTTGACTCTCTTGGATAATTATGTCCCCCGCGCCGAACGAACGAACGAAGGAACGAATCCAACCGACTCTCTTCAGGACTTCTCTTCGCGACTTGGGACACGCTGCCAGGGGGTATCCCCCTGTTTGCCATAAACGTACGGAAGAATCGCGGCGTCGAACGTGACACTTTGGTAACCGAAGGATCGGCACGTATTCTACCTACCGATTATAAGCCCCCAAGGACCGGCCGATCGAACGCGAAGTTACGCAACGCGTTATACTCCTGATTCTTTTTTCTCCTTCTTTCTTTTGAGAATTTTTTTACAGAAATTTGAATGATTTATATTTTTCATTCACATATATTCATTTTCGAGAGTATAATACAGGTTTCAGAGACACAATTATCTACTATGGTTAGCACGTCTTCGCGTTACCATAATGCTACTTTTTATCGCCGAGATTCCTACCGAGAAAAATCTCTTACTGACGCAGAGAGGAGTAGGATGAATCGATTTCTGAGTTTTATATTTTAGAATCGAGAGAAAAGAAAATTAATTTTAATTTATCTTCAATATAATTTCGTTTTCTTTTTCTTCTTTTTTTTTTTTTTTTCCGACTCCGATAAGTAGTCGCGAACTTGAAACTACCCCAGGTCGTTAAATCGGCGTTTTTTCTCAGTCGACAAATCTGACTATACACGTATGTGATCCGAGGTAGCTCTAGTCTGTATGAGGGAGAGGCAGCAGTAACTGCGGCTACCATAACCACGCCTCCTTTCAAGAGTGCAGAGGTTAAACTGCACCGCGGCAGATTTCTACTTTCAGGATTCTGAAAGCTTTGCCTTGCAATTATACATTTTTATAGATTGACACGCGAGATAAGATCGATTTGATCCCTATATGTGGTATAAAAATTCGATTTACCTCCAACGACCAAAATAGATGTAAAGAAAGTTTAGAAAAATAAATAAAATGAAAAGAAAATAAACCATTTATACTTGCATTTGAAAATATTTCGGTACTAAAATTCTGGCGGCAAAAACTCTCGTAATTAATCAGAAAATTTATAATTCAATTAATAATGATTTTCGCTATTATATTATACCTGCCTACATCGCTAGATCGGCAATTAAATTAGCTAGTTAAAAATTATAGAGGCAGACGGACAATCAATCGACTATTTACAAATGATAGTTGATTATAATCCTGTCTTTGGTGATTATTGGTTGAAATTTTTTCTTTTTCTTTTTTTCACGCCGAGGTTCGTTATATAATTAAGTTCATGTAAACGGAGATCTAAATCCAGCTCACGTGTTCCCCAACTACGTAAGTAATAAAATTCAGCACGACTTCGTCTTACAAAGTAGGTATATGTATATAGAGTAAAATGAGAAGAAGTGAAAGCAGTTTTAAATATTAGATCTATACAAATTTGAAAAGATTGATTTACCGCGAGATATGGTATATCGATCGATGTATGTATATGTGTAACAAAATGGCGAACAGTAACACGTGTTGAAACGAAACCAAAGAAGTAACAACGTATAGTCAGAGAGGTTATAACTTCGGGTCAAAGGTCACCCGTTCCGATAGTAATAGGCGGAATGCGCGCCTTTACGACTATACGTTTGTTAGAGGGCAAAAGGTAGCTGTACTACGACCGGCCTTATTTATCTGATGTAGCCTTAGCCTTAGCCTTAGCCTTAGCCTTAAAGAGAAGATTGGCAATACGCGCAAAAACCACGAATACGAAAATTATGCACTTTCTATATTTCTGTGGAAGAGGACAAAAAAAAAAAAAACGAAAAAATTTTGAAGAGAAGAAGGAAAGCAGGTTGGATGAAGTTTATTCACCCGTTTCGATTCGCATGTATATATATATATAGTTATGCATATCTATGTACATAATTATGATCGCGAAAAGTGTATATGTCGGTATATGTATATATATAAGGAGGAGAAACGTAAACAAACTGTAGGATGCAACAAATCAAGGGCACACCTTAAACCAGCAATTTGCTAATTCGCGATAACAACATAATTCAGGGTTTCAGGACCGATCAAACAAAGCGTAACTACTTAATTCGTCTAATAACTCGCCGTGGGCAGATCACGCCGAGGTGCGAAACGTTCGGGGGTCAAAGGTAATACCGAACGCTTTATCCTGCTGCAGTGATTATATGATAATTATATTATACGGCTCATGTGTACTTACAGGAGAATGAAGATGCGTGCAAGGATATACCTTCATCATTGGATACACAACCCAATGAACTTATAAACGACGCGTTTACGCGCGTGAAAGAAAACGCGATGTAGAGATTTTTTACGATTAGCCAATTTCGAATTAAACTACACTTAAATCGAACCAACCCTTAACTCGAAGTAATTTGATATAAATATGATTATAGTCTCGCCAGAATTTCCTTATTTTAGTCTCTTTTCATTTTACATCCCCAAATTTTTCAGCTACATTGTAACACAAGTTGTAGAAAAAAAAAATCAAGACGGGCCATATACATATGCGTATGTGTAGGTATACTTTCCAAAATAATATTAAAACGAATGTATTTTTGATTAGCCTTCGATGGTTTGAAAAGAATAAAATAAAAGAAAGGGATTATACATAGGTATACAGGTAACGCATCACACCTATCCCGATGTTACACCGAGTACCTACATACTCGCTTGCCACTCGCGCGCGTACGAGTCCGAGCAATGAAATATGGCTCTGTGAACCCGGACGTGTACCAGTGCCGGCTAACTACTGCCCAACGCAACGTAACCATTCGCAGTTAACGAACAAAAAATATTACTAATTATCTATACAGGTAGGTAGGTAGGTAGGTGTACCTATACGCGGCGGAGGACGTACGTTATTAGGCACGCGATTGCGCGAAGAAATAAGAAAGTAAAAAGAACAGAAAATACAAACAGAGTTATTAAATCGAAGTTCCATCATTCATGAATAGAGAAGAAGAAAATTTTACTCACCCTGAATTGCCGCTGCGATGGTGCTTTCAGTTTAATCCGCATTGTTACTTCTCCTTTGATTATCGAGACGAGTCGCCATCCGAGAGGAAATTCTCTCAACTAGATCATGACCTTAGATCGGGGGGACTCTTTTCACTTCACTGTTAAAAAGTCTGAGTTTGAGCCGCGATGAACGATTATTACGATACTTTCAATCTATACACACTGTACTTGCACACTTTGAATGAAGCTATTCAATATCGCGATAGACGAGTAAAAGAAAACTTTTCCGAGATCTGAGCGAATCAGATTGACCGAGTGCCGCGTGCCGCGTCCTGCCCGAAACCGAGTGCCGCGATTTGATAAGGGCGTTTAATCCGCGTACGAATTGCTCAAACTCTCAATTACAGTAAACTTCACTAATGGTCTTGATTGAAGATCTTGGAGAGGTAATCCGTAATCCGTAATCCGTAATCCGTAATCCCGAATCGCACTACACCCCGACAAACTTTGAACTTACGAGAATAAACTTTCGCGAGAACCGAAACGATAGACGGGTATAATAAAACTTTTCCGAGCGATTAAACGCTGACCGGGTACCGATTTTCCGCACTTCTTTTAGACTAAAATTGAGGAATAAATTTTAATGAAAATCTTCTTAGCGACGTAATCCAATAAAAAGGCACCATATCCTGAAAGAAAAGAGAATCTTCTTGGCGACGTAATCCTGAATCGTTAAATGGCACTATAACACACCGACAGACTTTGAACGAAATAATAAAATCGCGTGTATAAGAAAACTTTGCCGAAATCCCGATTAGGACTGACCGAGTGCCAGTTTGACGAAGCTTTTATTAGTCGAGATACTTCGAATAAATTTGAATGAAATCTTGAAAACGTATTCCGATAATCTTGAATCGTCGAAATCGCACTACACAAGGCTGGATTATAATAGCCTCACAGAATTCACTTCACTTCACCGTGATAGATTAAGAGAAACCTCAAAAAAAATTCCGAATTCCGATCAGCACTGACCGAGTGCTGATTTAACGAAACTTTTATTAGTCGAGGTACTTCGCGAATAAATTTAAATGAAATCTTCTTGAAGACGTATTCCGATGAACTGCGATCCTTGGGCACCATAACCTGAAAGAATAGAGAATCTTCTTGGCGACGTAATCCAGAATCGTTAGATGGCACTATACACACTGACAGACTTCGAACGAAATAATAAAATCGCGTGTATAAGAAAACTTTGTCGAAATCCCGATTAGCACTAACCGAGTGCCAGCTTGACGAAGCTTTTATTAGTCGAGATACTTCGCGAATAAATTTAAATGAAATCTTCTTGTAGACGTATTCCGATAATCTTGAATCGTTGAAATCGCACTACACAAGGCTGAATTATAATAGCCTCACAAATTTCACTGCACTTCACCATAAAACATTAAAAGAGACCTGGAACCTTCTTGAGGCTGGAAATTATTGAGCGAGATCTTCTTAGCGACGTAATCCAATGGGCACTAACCTGAAAGAAAATCACTCGGCTCTCCCCGTCTTTATAGAAAGAATTGTTCTAACTGCTCGGAAGTTACTTTATTGCGACCCGATTTCGTTGTCGCGTAGGGCACTAACGATCCTGTAAACTCGATGTTGTCAATGCTAGACTAACCTCACGGAAATAATAGTTGAATACCCGGAAATACTTCGGACGCTATTTTTCAGAGATTCGTATGTAAGAAGACCTGCGAGCGTCACTCAACTTTTCGCTATAGCCCGTTAAACAATCGACACGCAACAATGACGCCATCTTGGCAGCGAGTGATGACTACCAACCCTAAGATTCGTTAACGACTAATCTCGGCTATCCAAAGATGCTACTTTCACGGCGTCGATGTTTTTCGGTTGTTTTATATTCCGTTTATTTCTATAATACAACCGGCACAATTTTTTTTCGCGATTATATTTTCATTACGATCTCTATCACATCTCGGAAATAATTTATATGTTATTATTGTTATTTATTTTTCGATGTAAAACTTCATAACTATCACGATTTGATAACTTGAAAGCCGATTAGCGAATGGAAGAAAATTTTATCGTACCGAAATGAACCAAGACGCCATTACAGCGTCGAGTCGTTTGTCCCTGCTTGGGTATCGCGGATGAGATTAGACTCATTTTTCAGATATCTTCGATGAGATTTTGAGAACAAAATTATTATGCGCGGACGGGGAAAGCCTTTAGATATATCGAGGGTCGATTAATTACGGACACACTTACACGCGAAGCGAAATATCCGTTATTTAATGGCAACGAAGTTCGGGTGGAGAAATATGGGGGTCGAGTCTACCGGATCACTGACCAGCCGGAAATCTGCATCTCGGAATCGCATCCGCAAAGATGAATATCGATAATATACAATGAACCCTTGAAATTCTGGACTGAAAAGACGTAGTTAATCTTTTTTTATTTCTAGAAATTGTTTCCGAACTTGATATCCCCTAATCTCATCCTATTTATTGTCAATGATTAATAATCGATAACTTCCTGTTCCCGCGCGACACAGTCTCGCTCCCGCGCTCGACTCCTATTGCACCAAATTATTATGGACAAATTATTGCGCACTCCGCGTCGGTAAGGAAGATTAAAAATAGTCCCGTGATAATATAATTCTTATGATAACTAATAGATTATGATGATCCCTAGAGCAGAAATAAAGCGCGAAATGTTAATAGACGTTTGAATATTTATCGATATGACGATTCCTAACTTAATGGACCTGAAAGATTTTAGCGATCTTCTAATCGATAGAATACGACATGATTACATAGGTTATTCGAGGAAAAATACTAAGGAGAATCCTGGAGCTCAAAGAATACTCCATCCATGTATCAAAGTGTCCGTTTAAACGAACCTCAGAGGTGCGGAGTGCGAGGGCATGAGGGCGTATAGATCATGCCTCGAGTTGTGGAGGTGGAGGAAATAATACCTGTGGTAAAGCATTGTTCGAATGACTTATGGAAAGCTGTTTTAAAGTTTACGAGAACGTACTACAACGCGAATATATGTGTATATATATATATATACGAGAACTATAATATGACGTCTTTAGCATCTCTTTATATACATGCGAGATTATTTGATCGATAATACATAATATAATTAATTATAATTGCATTTATTATTATTGACAGATGCGTTGCTATTTGATTATAATAAGTTTTTTGTTCTTCTTCTCTTCTCTATTCCTTCAACTGAACACAACGTTAGAGAATGATAATCTCTCTATAGATGTTGTGACGATATAGCGTCTGGGCGAAAAAATTGTAAGAGAACAAAAGGTAATATTGTATATAAGCTTACAGTATCGGGTATGTGTATATGTATAGACGTGTGGCTACTGAAAACACGATATTCATCCGAGATTCTATTGAATATTTTTTGTAACCGATCTCTTTTGGTTCGTCTCCGTTGGACAATGGGGCATCAAGCGTTAATTCGGGTGTTTAGGATCGAGATTTGTGGTCCGACTGGATTTTCTTTAGCTTTACTATACGGTGCAGTCCTTTCCTGCGGTTGTATCGTGAGCACAGGTGCGGTAATTTCAATTTTAAACTGCTCTGAATGATGATTCCGCGAACTAAAATTATTACTTTCATTATCATGAATCGCCGAAGAAGAAAAACACGAATAAGAAACGTGATAAAATGTTTAGAAATTAAGTAAAGTAAACAATGCATATTATATGAAATAAGACCGCAACGCACGTTACCGACCTACAATCTCTCCTTTAGAATTTTGAACGCGCGTGGCGTATAACGTGAACAAATTAGTTCCAGCGTAATCGGAAACGCAGACAAGTTTATTATTTGATTCCTATGGTTTTTTTTTTAGCTGTATTCAATTAATTCATTAAATGGCAATAAATTTTTGCTAATCATTACGCAAGTCAAACATTGAGTACTAAAAATAAGTGGTCGAATGTTTGCGTCGTCATTTACGTCCCCTGTGTGGTGGACCATATGCCAACCTTTAAGTTTTTATGCAAATATAGATGTATACATCGACTAGTATCATGTTAATCACCTGTAAGGAATAGAATTCCTTTGCCTGGCGTTCAATTGAGCCGAACTTCACGCGAGTTAAAGGCCAGTTTTTGATGGTCAAACGGTCGAGTGTCAAGACCATTTTTAGAATTCAAATCTATTCTCGTCACGTTTATTGCAGTTGCTAGTTATCCTCGTTACGGAAAATTTTCACCTTATTCAGAGTAGCTAGGAATTTTTGATAAGCATTTCAAATTATTCCCGCGTATAGAGACCTCTGTAAATCTCGTTTTGATTCTGCTTTTATTTATTTTATTCCACATTTTACCGAAATTCAGTCCATTTCACTTACTCACTAATCGGCACGCATTTATCTCGCATGAATATATATTGCAAGGTGATTTATGAACAGCGAACACCTTGGCCTAACCCAGGCCTCGGTCTATAGCTGCAGGATTCATCTCTGAGTTTGAACTCATGCAACCTGCAGTTCGCTGCAAAGAACATTGCAAATCTTCCGTCACATGAATCATTTTCCCAAGCAGCTAGGTACTAGCTACGTACTACAAAAGAAGAAGAATTCTTTATCTCCACTCTTCACCGTTACGAGAATAGCTCAACTACTGTTACAAGTCAGGCCTATTTCAGTGACTCTTATAATAACTAAGAATATGGTATGCATTTAGGAATATTTCCTCCATGTTTATTCTCCGTTCTAATAAATACTTGTGCAATTATCTTCACTCCATCCAATTATTCATTTCGCTAAACTTTCACCCGCTTCATCCCCGGAACCGAGAAAAGAATTATACAGCTTTCAGCCATAAATTTTCACGCTTAATTTATTAATTAATCAAATGAAATGTATTTCTCGTGAAAAGGTCGCTAGGATTGCGTATCTCTTTCAACGGAATCGGGAAGAACTTGGTATCTGTGTTAATCACGATTATTATACCTACATATACCTACAGCGTCGAAAGATGCGATCCGTTCGACCCGAAGATTGAAGAGCCGTTTATTTGTATGTATGTATGTATGTAAAAATTTGATCATACCTATAGCTTGAACGCTTTTTGTTCTGAATAGTATCACGTCGTAATGTTGTGGGATTTCGGGGTAAGAAGATTGCAAAACTATTTACATATGATTCTTCGTGTAAGACGCGATACGAAGAAGACTACAATGTAAGGTAATGGAAACGATGTATGTACAAAAGTATTATATGGGGCGGTGAATCGGTTGCTGATGATATATGTGTGTACATGTAGGTATATATATATCATATATATGGGTAGAATCAGAAATGGTTGTCGAGTCAAAGACGCGGCCCAATAAATCTCTCGACTTTTTAACCATCAGACTTGTCGTCCACGTATAAATATATCGTTTTCATAAATATTTATGCTACGACAACCAATTGGAACGAAGTCCTCTTCAAGTCCAAGACCAAGTCCGAGACCAAGTCCAAGTCGACGTTGAAGTCGAAGTCCGGGAGTATTTGCAGCAACGGACGTCGATACCAGCCCGCAGACTCACCCTCGGCAACGGTCCACGATAATAAAGATATCCATTACTCACTTACTACTCGGTGGAAATCATTTCTTTTACTCTTTTGCACGCCGATGACGACGCTCAGAAAGTTCCTGGATCTGTAGTCCGGATTTGTGACTCTCGATCCCCGATTCTTGACTTCTTGGCGACTCAATTCCAAAGTCATTTCTCACCGTATGGGGATATCGTATGTCTATGTCAGTAATCAAAGGATTTCAATTTATTAATTGATTGTTTTTGACATGAGACTACAAAGACACACTTCTTTGTATGGCTAAAAGGAGAACAAAAAAAAGCGAAATGAAAATAATTAAAAAAAACGTTTCAGTTAGCCTTAATATTTTTGAAGGCAAATGCGCGACGTCGTGAGTTGAATGAGGAACGAGTTTAGCGATATCATTGATGGGGCGATTACGATGCAGCCGGCCATCTTACGAAGAATGTTTTCTTCTGGTAGGTCGCCGACAGGCCCTTTATTGGATTTAGTCCCCTAATGATTTTGTCAGTGGAATAAGAACCTGCCAACATTCCGGTAGCCTTGTTCTCCTCTCGTGAAATCTTTGGTAGTTGAACAGCGAAAACAAAATAACCCGATATCGGTCGTAAATTATAAATGCTTCAACTGCAATGAATCATTGTAACGTTAAACATTGATTTCCATCACCTACGACTGACCAAGGAATGCCGAATGACAATCACGAGTTATCCTCGCCTGTGTATTTACTCGATAAAACGGACTTCGAATCAATATTAATATTCATCGAATAGCAACAGAATTTTCAAAGAAATTCAAATATACAAAAACCTCACGATCTGATCTATAGATTATATTATTTACATTTCTGAAAAAGGTTACATGTTCTTCAATTATGTACGGATTTTATTTCCAATCAACACCTGCAGTATCGATAGTCCAAAAAAAAGTGATCAAGCTAAAACTTCTTTTCGCAAATAATGTGATTTAAAATCATGCGCAAGACAAAGCGTCGACTACTTTATAGGTAGTATATACAACGTTCACCACACGCGAGCTACTGTTATATCAGTATCACCTGCCGCGTGTATAATCGGTTAGCTGTAGGTATAACTGTATAACTATCTATGAAAACAGAAGAACTAACTGGGATGAAGATTGATTCAAACCTGCTTATTTTCTAATTTTTAATTATCTGCTCCTTTATATTTCAGAGTGTTTGGAGGGTGAAAAAATTATCTTCGTTCAGTTTAAGCGGACCCAAATCTAGAATACCCATAATTTGCGATGGTGCTTAAATGGAAGAAGACCTCATTTTTCGCTTTCCGAGGGTAAAAATAGGCCGATACCTATAGCTAGTCCAGGTATTATTATCAATTGAAAATGATAAATCGGGAACGGTTCCACAAGGAACAAGTTTTTATTACTGAACGTTCGGAGCATTCCGAGAATCGTCTCTTCGATCATGTATGATGCAGCGATACACCATTAATTGCAAATACGATACATAATGATTAATTTTTTTTCGTATCGAAGAGGAGCCGAAAACTTGTAGCCGGGAAGACCTCGCTCGTCTACACGTCAGTGGCCGTCAACTCTAAATGGAAATGTCTTAATTATCAGCGCACGTAGCCCCCTGCGTGGACAGCTCCTGAACAAAAACGGGTCCTCCGAGGAGAACTCTTAAGGTACTCCTCAATCCTCGTATAACTACACGTATACATCTCTACGAATACTAACGCAAGTCTAGAAGCTCGCGAAACTGTGTTTCGCGCGATGTCATACCTATAATCGAGCATTCGAAGAATTCGACTGCCTCACGTTCTATCGACTCCTTTAATCTAATTACGTCAAGATTGTATTGCGTTAGCCACAAAGTGCCTACCACATCATGTCTATCGCAATCCAACAATTACATCTTACAATTATAAATCACCGCACGAAGTTTGAAGATGCAAAAATAACTCCTGATGGTATGCAACTAAACTTACGCGTATGCGCGCACGGTAAACGTGCGATGCGCAAGCCTGATAAACTACGTTTCAATGCGTGCGAGTATGTATCACATATAAAAAGAGCGAGGTCCGGAGCACGCTTCGTGTTTGAGGTTATCATTAACAAGTGTTTAGCGAAGTAAACTGTATTTTTTATTTCTTGTATCGTAAGAGACGTGGTTACAAACTGAAACGAGTTCGATGTTAATCATCTTTCGTATATTATTGCGTGAGTCCGGAGAGCTGGCGCATGCGTATTGAGAGAAGAAGAAAAAAAAAGGTTGAAAGGGTTTTGTTATCTGCATCGAAATGGAATGGAGTCGGTGCCATCTTTGGCGATGACGCGAACGTTGATGCAGCGAACTCCGCACGCTGTATTAGGGCTGCTGTAATTTTATTGTAAATATCGAATATAACCGGGCACCGAAGTTCGCTGTTGATTTATCGAGGCATAAATAAGAGCAAGATGTGATCTGCAATAAGTGTAATGGATGAAATAAATTGGGACACGCCTTGGGCCTCGCAAATAATTATAAACAACCTCGCTAATGTTGCGGCGCCATCTTGAAATCAGCTGTCACAAGTGAAGCAGACGATACGCAGGTGGGGGATACTTGTTTCTTTTCGTGTGTTTTTTTCTCTCTCTCTCTCTTTCTTTCTCTCACTTTTGATTGACACTTAATACCTCTATCTTTGTTCTCTGTTATTATTGATTACCATTTTATCACTGTCAAATCTTGAGCTTTTCGTTATCAAAACGTCGCCTTCTCATGGCTAACTCCACTCTTTTCAAATTGGAGAAAATCACTCCACGAAGGTTTGTCATTATTACGAAACGGAATGTTAATTCCGCCAAGAAATTGAGGAATACTTTTGTCCGTCTAAATAATCGAATGCGAAACTAGAAGTTTTCCAAACCCTGCTTCGTGATAAATGATATCCTCGATTTTGTCGATTTTCAGGAAGTGTTTCAACTAATTGCGAGTCTAAAAGGAGATGGAAATAAATCAACCTGATGTTGAAATAGAGGATGAATTGCCGGGCCTTATTTCCGTCTGCGTAAAGCTCGAGAATAAAGAGTCAGAGTCAAGCGATACAGACCTGATAGTAAGTGACGCTAATAACTTCTGTGCGATTGAAATAAAAGAGGGAAACAATTCTTTGATAGAAGAATTAGAGACGAGTATAAATGGGAACAACGGGGAGGACCTAGGAGCTCTGAGTTTAACTTTCAACGCATTAGAAGGGGAAAACATCGCAACGCATAACCTGATAAATAATATAATATCCGAGCCTTCACCAACCTTGGGATCTTTACACCCTGACATAATAAACGAAGAAATAGAAAGGCGGATGAGCCAGGCGACAGAAATCTTCATAGACAACGACGAAAAGATACAAAACCTGTCCTACAACGTTACAGACTTTTTGCAATTGGACGGATTGACGTTGAACGTTAAAAGAGAACGAAGTCAGGAATGGTTATGCGTAAGCGAGGAGGAGGAAGAGGAAGACGAGGAAGAAACTAGCTGTAACAATTCTGTAGATTGCGATATATCAAAGGAAGATAGTCACAGGATAGAAATACCCTTAGATATAGAAACTAGCGCTAAAAGAAAAGGGAGAACGCGTGTATTAAGCTTGAAAGTAAACGGTTGCGATAAACTTAAGAGGAGGTTGAGGCGCAAGGTTAAACCTCGCCAAGATTACAGGGAAAGATTGAGGAGAAAGGCAGAGTGCATGAGAGAGAAGAGGAGAAAACTTTACGAGCAAGAAACGGAGGAGGAGAGACTCGAGAGGCTGGCTAAAGAGGCTGCTAAAAGAAGAGAGATGAGAATGTATTACGAAACCCCCGAACAGAGGAGAAAAAGACTGGACTCTGAAGCGGCGAGGAAACGGGAATATAGAATGTACAACGAGACGCCTGAAGAGAGAAGGAAGAGATTGGATAGAGAAGCGGAGCGGAGAAGGATAAAGAGACTTACTTTATACGCAAATGAAACGGCAGAGCAAAGAAGAGAAAGATTGAACAGAGAGTCTGCGAAGCGTCGAGAAGCTAGATTGAATCAGTATTCTAAGGAAACTGAAGACCAGAGGAGAGAGAGATTGAGAAAAGACGCGCTAAGAGCTAGGGAAATGAGGTTCACAAGGTCTGCAATTGAAACTGAAGAGGAACGCAGACAAAGGTTAGTAAAAGACGCGCTTAGAAAAAGGGAATTAAGAACGCATGGTGCCCATTCTGTCAGCAATTTTACTGAACTTCAAAACGTTCGCAGTTTTGAGGAGTTGAACAATGTGCAGATGAGGGACGATCCTGATAACCAATTGGGGAGCCATTATCTCAGCAACTGGATGATGTGGTTTCAAAATACTTTGACTCAGCCGGTTCACATCGGAGAGCAGACCATCGAACCTCAGACGCAAAACAACGGATGAACAACTCTGGACGTTCTTCTCCTTTTTCTTTCTTCAAATATTTTTGACGAAATACGAGAATTAGTATATGTACCACGTGTATATAGAATCCAGAGCTTAGCGTGTATCGAGTAAACTATAAACGTTTATTTTATGTCCAGTTAGAACTAATGGCGAGACTGCAATGAGATCCATGCCATCAAATTCTTAACTAAATAATAAAAACAAACAGAAAGAATAACAATTATACTCTAGGAAATGGGAGACGAGTATTTGGATGGATGAACAAATGGCAAAACTAATGATTAAGGATAAGAGCGAGGAGTCGATCTATAAAGCTCACGATTTATCGTCCCGACCAAAATTATCAATATTGTACTAGTGTAATTTGATTTACAATTAGTAACGATCAATGACAAAGTATAAAAAAACAATTTCATTCGTTCTTTTTTGCCATGATATGGTGGAACAGACCCGCTTCGCAGCTCGCGAGTTTTTGAAGAAATTTTGAGTCTTATGAATCTGATGAATCTTGCGAGTGAGAACTGAGTAGAGGGGGGTAAAAAAGCTACTGTGTTTTTGTTCTTTGATGAAATCTGTACTATGGAGAAATATATTATAGGAGACAGTTGTATAGTATGTGTAATAATTCTGTTCCATTAACGAACTCTCATTATTCTGTTATATTAATTATACTTATGCATTTAATGATATTTATGTAACGAGTATAAGTTTATCGCATGTAATGTTTACCCAGCTGTATACTGTACCGACGTACACATGTACTACATCGCATTAGTTTGTAACAATGAGTAATTATCCAATTTAAACAAGAAAAAAAAATCTAAAAGATCAGTCAACGTAAAATTATTGATACGGAAAGAAAATTCGAAAGTCGCAAATCATTTATAAATAAATCATATGAATCAAATGTTCATCATTTTTCATTCATGGTCACGAATTACATATCCTTATGAAATTTATTATCGATAATTAATGCATAACAGCTAGAAACAGAAGGCAGCAAAAAAAAGCTTAATATCGTTCTATAATTAAATAACAATAACGAGGCGGCAACCGAGCCGTGAATAGAATTTTATTGTAGCCATTTTCTAAAATTAAATAGTTTATTCGAACTGGAATCTAGGTGGTTAGTAGAGTTTTTAAATCGACATGAAAGGAAACCATTGGTCTAAAGCTTCGGGATCCAGGGGAAGTAACAAATCGAAGCAATCGACGTGGCTGTAAGAAATGGGAGTGTGAAGATCACCTAAGGCTCAGTCCACACCTCAATTACTTCGATTTATTGACAGAAATAGAAAATTGTTTGTCGACTTTAGGCGTTTATCAAGGCTAGAGTATCGTGATTGTTGAACAAATAAGGTTCATCGAAACAGAGAAGCGTGATAAGAATGTTCTATTGCTCTCCCGGTGTTTTCCGAAATTTTGAACCTAAAATAACCCTAGAGATCTAGAGAGTTTATTCTTCGCCTCTCGCGATTGGACCATAAGCGGCAACGCGTCAACGCGAAAGAATTCTCAATCCTCGGCAGTAGCTTCTCAAATCTCCAGTCACAAATTGCCGGAGCATTAAGCACCTTGTTGGCTCAAGGAGCTGCGCCTTGTACCCTAAATTTATCGTTTGTTATTTCGTAATAATAAAATAAATGCCCGAGTTCTGACACTAAACAAGGTAATAATAAATTTTGAAAAATGGTACCGGTCCGATATACCCGCAATTTATTCTTGCGGGGTATGTGCATCATTTACTTATTCGCATTTCTCAGCTTCTACATACAAATCCCCGGTAAGTACGGCATATTTTTATCCCAAAAATAGTAACGATTTAAAGTAGACCTCACTTAAAACAATCTACAATTCATGCGATTTTTAACCTTACATGTTAACCCTCATTATTCAATAATTTCTTTATCACATAATAACTGCGATCGGCGCTACATCCACGATTCTCGTTTCGCTTACAATTAAACGATACGTAGACTCGACTTGAATAAAAAATTATTTTCTCCTGATTTTTCGAAAAGGTGAAGAGATTCTTAATTTTATTCATTCCGTTATTAAACAATGTCACCAATTTTCATCGGCTTCCTCACTTAGCTGAATAGTCGAATAATTTCTGATGAAAATCGTGATAACTAGTCAATATATTTTTTTCCTGATCATAATCCTAATTAATTGGACCATACATTTTATTTATGTTAGGATTGTACGGAGACAACGGAGTTTTACCAGCCAGGGCGCAGCTGGATTCAAGGGGCGGTAATACTCTTTCCCAACAAATAAAACAGAAGCCAACTCTGCTTTGGTTCGCACCATACGTTAGTTTGAACACTGAATACATGCTCGATGTATTGGCTATACTTGGGATTGTTCTTTCCTTCACTGGGTAAGATTGATGAATGATTGATTTGATTAGGTGAAAATTGAGTTATAAATTGCGTTTGTATGGGTATAATATGAAAGGTGATGATGGATCTTAAGGACTTTGTAGAGGTGATGATGTAACTGTATATCCTGTGGATATACGATACCAATGAGTATAGAATATCTAATATTGTTAAGAATAATTCGATTTGCTCCTTGTTTCTTCTTTTCCAGATTTATATCGCAGAGGTTTTGCACAGCTCCAGTATTTGCTGGATTATGGTCTCTCTATTACTCTCTTTACCAAGTGGGACAGACTTTCATGTGGTTTCAGTGGTGAGAGTTGTTTAATGCACCAGAAATACGATAGTTGGGAAAAGTTTACTCTAGTTCATAGTTAGTAGAGAATCTAATGAAGTCTAGATGTTTTCATTTTACTGATGTAAAACAGGCCGCGTTTATGAATTCGTTTCAGTCTTTGAATCAATTAATCCAAGAAATAATTTAAAAATATACTGTATTGAAATTAAACCCATTATTGCATAAGTTCGTTCACAGACTTGAGCAAGACAGGTAGAATTGTAACTTGAGAACCCTATTGACACTCAAGACTTGTCTGAAGTATCGAATGAGGTTTTGCCAAGGATATTGCTCACCGATCAAAACCATTTTTCTATAATGTATTTATAACAATCTATTTCTATACTTTGGACATCGTGCTTGTTCTTAATGGGATAAGTCTCACCTAATTTGCAAAGCCATTGATAATTCTTCTCTTTTGTTATTATAACTTGAATCAATGAAATTCTGACCAGATAATTCAGACCCATCATTTATAGGTGCTATAAAGTAAATGCTAGCGAAGAGCAAATAAGGCCAAAGTAGTAGAATTATTATTCATCAATGTCAGATCACAATTTTCTTTTTCTGAAACTAAAACTCATGACTTCATGAAAATATTTTCTTATCAACGTGAGAAACAATTGTCTACTTTTTCACCCAAGTTTTTTCTTCTTTCCAGGGATATTCTCCTCTTAGAAGCTGGATTCCTATGTATTATTGTCGCGCCATTCTGGTATCCCCGCCGAGGAAACACCAGCACTCCAGCTACTGCATTAACATTTTGGGCTGTGCGTTGGCTACTCTTCCGATTAATGTTCTCCAGTGGTGTGGTAAAGCTTACTTCTGGTTGTCCAACGTGGTGGGCTTTGGAGTGTAAGTATATCAAGTAAATATCATACGAAAATCTAAGAGAGTAAAAGCTAATTGAGTTATTTCACATTGGATTAGGTAAACTCTTTGAAGGATTTGAAATTATAAGGGATTTCAATATCAAAGAAGAGATATTCTCACCAAAGGTTTCTATTTTTCAGCTTTGAACGTGCATTTTGAGTCCCAGTGCATTCCAACGCCTCTGGCTTGGTACGCGCATCATTTACCGAAATGGTTTCTCCGGTTGGTTACTGCAGGGGCCAATATTTGGGAGCTTGTAATTCCCTTCCTGTTTTTCTTCCCCAATAGAAAAGTTCGAATAACTTCGTTTTACCTCCAAGTGAGTTTTTCTAGAAATCATTTTGCATTTACATCGTTGGATTAGAGTAGCTGCTCAGTTGGTGTGACAATCTCTAAGCCATTTAATACTCCGTTTAGAAAGGATGCATAAAATATAATAAAACTAATTTAACAAATGTAGTAAATATATAAACAATTTCATTTTACATCCAGGTCTTCCTTCAAGTACACATCATTGCTACAGGAAACTACAACTTCTTCAATCTACTGACGATCTGCCTGTGTATATCCCTACTGGACGATCAGTTCTTCCATAAAAAAAAATCAAAGAGTCAATCCGACTTCCTAGATTATTTCTCAACTGTAGTTTGCCTTTTCGTATATGCTGGTGTAATATATGGAAGTTACGTGTATTACAACTTGAAAATAACAGAAGATTTAACCATCGAGTCTAATATCGGTATGTCTGCATATTCTCTTATATATCTATGAAAGTATGATTGACATATGTATTCATGGTATTCAGACTTCATATCACAAAGTTGAGTTTCAAGAATCTACTGTTCTCTGTTTTAGCATTCACAAAAGAGCAGTTTGACTACGCTCTCTCGCGTATGGTCCCAATCTCAATATACATCGGGCTAGCATCTCTTGGATTTGCGGTGGCCGACGCTGTTACATGTTCGGTTTTATCTGTGCAAGGAACAGGAAGCAAACTTCTCACTACAATCACCACGATTATTTACACCCTTGCCGTTGTCTTCATATTTGGAATTAGCGTGGTGAGTGAAAACTATTTACTGTACTAGATATTTTATGCACGTTGAGAACCATAGGAAGATAATTTACTAATTGTTTATCCTAGGTACCCTACGCAACTCTTCATCCATCGCACAACTCAACGGTACCAGCTCAACTCAAACATATTCATTCTCGAGTAGACCATCTCCATTTGGTTAATAGTTACGGATTGTTTCGCCGAATGTCAGGAGTTGGGGGAAGGCCGGAAGTTATTATAGAAGGAAGCAACGGCATTGACGGACCCTGGAGAGAATATGAGTTTTTGTACAAGCCAGGAAATGTGAACAATTCTTTGCCTTTTGTTGGTGAGATGAGAAGTTTCATTATACAACTCTTGGTTGCCTTTTTAATCATTCCATTATAACAGTAATGAAATATTGTGTGTGAAGTTCCAAACGAAAATAAGAATACCCGTTTTTATGCATTTGTAATAAGTAATTCTGCTCTTTAGTCACTTTATTCAAAGAAAGAGACAGCCTTTCTCACTTTTCTAAGTGAATTCAACCTCAAGAAGTCCCGATATTTCTATTTCAGACAAAAATTCATATTTCCATTTGATTTCAGCACCTCATCAACCTCGACTAGATTGGCAAATGTGGTTTGCTGCGTTAGGAACTTACCACCAAAACCCATGGCTAATGTCATTGGCCTATAGACTGTTATCTGGACAACCAGAAGTCTTGGCGCTTATAAATCAGGCAGAGAATCCCTTCAAAGATGCCCCACCAAAGTACATCAGGGCCAGCCTTTATCATTACCATTATACACCGTGGAGTCAAAGGTAATATGACGATATATGACATTGTATAACTTATTTTCACATAAATGTATTGTTCAGACACAGTTCATCTTGGTGGACGAGGGAAAAGGTTGGCGAGTACTTTCCGATTTTCAGCCGCGATCATCCACCGCTGATTGAATATTTAACCAAGATGAAGATCATCCAAGAGAAGCCAGTAGATCAGAGCGTGAATCCATCTCTGAAATTGATTTTAAATTCCTTGAGGTCTGTGACAGGGAAAGTAGAACCTAGTCTTCTATTGTGGAGTGTATTTACTGCGGGATGTGCAATAATAATGAGCGGTTATAACCGGGTAAAGCATTAACCGACACTAGAATCAATCTTACACCTAAAAGTTGTTGATATACAACATACTATAAACGAAGGAAGGGTATCATGTAAATTCCAGGTCTGAGTATAAATAAGAATATTACATGTGTACGCGATATTGATTGTCATATTCAAGCTATAAAGGCTTCCTTATTTCTTAATAACATATTATACAAGAGAAACATAGAGTTTTGGGTATTCAATATACATTAAAGAATAGAATACTGATCATTTTTTCAAAATGTTTAACAATCATAGGAAGAGATTAGTGCAGTGAAAGTTTCGTTATTTTGAACATACTCAAGAAAACTAGGTGAATTGTTTATATCAATGGTGGCTCGAAAATGAGGACAACATTCTTGTGAGGATGAGTTTTTTTTGTCCCTGCTCTCTGATCTAATATTCCTAAATTTTAACTAATTTCTATTTACCTATTAGTTAAATATCAGTGATTCTCTGAACAAAATATTTATTCTTTCGATTTTCTGGCGACATTATCAATCTACTGCCTTTTATTACTTCTAATACCAATAATTGGTGAGAGACAGACGACTAGCAGTCATGCCAGTGAATCTGAGTCCATTGGACACATAGTATACTTATGAGTTGACTGGACCACATCTCTATTAATAAATAAGCCTAAAAGAAGAGGATGATAAATTTGAAGATTGAGTTGTTAATCGATGAAATAACATCGGCCTATAATTAGCGTCTGTATTTTATGATTAAAAAAAAAACTAATTATTAAGACTAAGTACCGATCATGTAATTGATTTTTTTTTTGTATAATTTAAGGTTTTTCTAGTTTTATTTTACATTGGCTTTTTTGAATATTTTAATTTTTTTTTTTATGAGCTTATATTAGTTCGTATTATTATTACCACATACTATGTAGTACTGCTATTCTCCGCAAATATTCATACGAAATCTGTATTTCTATTCTACGAGATGATTTCAATTTATCATTAACATTAGTACTAACAAGTTGTTAACAAACGTAAAATTACCTACACGTGGTTGTATACTTTATTAAAGATATATATATATATGTGTATATATATATATTTGCATTTACAAACGTGTTATACATAGGATTTTTGCTTTAAAAAAGAAAAACATTTAAAAAAAAGAAAACAATCCGAAGTCTTCTGTAAGTAAATGTAAATTCTATATAAACGGAAATAAAAATACCTATGAAGTACATTTTAATAGTTTATTATGAACCTCATATAATTTGGCGCTTCTTAATATTCATTCATCCTAAATATGGTTTATCATAGGTTTCTGTAGAGACGAATATATAACAGAGATCTCTTTTACCTAATGTTAGAAATCGACTCTGTGGTGAAGTAAAACTTGTCAGATGGCGTACTGGTGAATATCTATTGACAGAAGCACAGACGATGATCGTGATTGAGTAAAAACTAGCTGTGAAATAAATCCTGAAATAGTAAATAAATTGAAAGAGTGCCAATAACCATGAACCATGTTTGACATGTGATAAAAGTCCGGGGTAATGATCACCGAAAATCGGCTCATTAGTGATAAAAAAGTAATACAAAATTTCAATAATTCAAAGAAAACAGATTCTAGCTGGTCTATAATTACCCACTAACAACTTTCACACGTAAATTAACGCTGCAATGGCTGGATTCGTACTGAAGGTTAAAACAAAATCAGGTCAAAAGGTGGTCAACGGTTTAAATCCGAAAAACAAAATATCCGAACTTAAATCAAAGCTCTCAGACATAACAGGCATCCCTCAGAACTCGCTCCACGTCCTGTCCGGATTTCCTCCAAAACCATTAGACCTTGGTAAAGAAAACTTAGCCTTAGACGAGGCTGGCATTGTCTCTGGAGATACGCTTATCATCGAAGAAAAACAACCTCGTCATAACAGTCAAACAAACTTCAAACGAGACGATGATTCCGTTCCTCGATCTCATATCGTAGATACCGAGTCCTTGACCAATAGCCCCGGAGTTCTCATGAAGAAAATTGTACCTTCGGACAACTCTTGCCTTTTCACTAGCGTGGGATACGTCCTCAACGGTAAGAAAGATGCTTTTAATATTAAAGAAAGGGGCTTTAAAGTATTTTAGACATTTGCACAAAATCTGCATCTACCTTTGTTCAATTTTTCAGGAAAAGTCGATACCAGTTGCGCCAATTTTATGAGAAGCATTATTGCGGAGAGTGTGGCAGCTAATACGGAGGAATATTCTGAAGCGATATTGGGACGTCCTAACGCCGAATATTGTGAATGGATACAGAAAATAGACTCTTGGGGAGGCGCTATAGAGTTGGCTATTTTATCCTGGTTTTATGGACTAGAAATTGCAGTTGTAGACAGCATTAATGCTATTATTAACAGATTTGGAGAGGATCAGCACTATGCTCAGAGAGTATTTTTAATGTTTGATGGCATACATTATGATCCACTTTACTTGGAACCGTTAGACGTAAGTCAGAGGGAAATAATTAAGGAATTTCCTTCTCTAGCTCATTTTTTGATGTCATATCAGTTTTATTATAAATGTTCATCGAAAAACTACAGAATTTTGTCAAAGTATGCTACAGAAACTCCATTTTGAGAAAAACTGACCAGAAATTTACGAGATCTTAATCTACTTATACCTAACTTGATATTCAGACACAACTGGCCTTCAAAATTTAAATTAGACCCAAAAATCCTGTCTTAATCATCGCATTCATTCAATTTATAATTTCTTTCTTAGCTCTGTCCAAATCTAAGCTAAAACTAACGTTTTTTCGTTCTTGTTCCAACAGGGTGGAAGCATTCAAACAATTTTTCCTGCCAATGATGAGAGGCTATTGATACAGGCTACAGAATTAGCCAGGGAGGCTAAATCTAGTCGCCAGTTCACTGATGTAGAAAAATTTACACTGAAATGCATGGAGTGTAATATTATGCTGAATGGGCAGATAGCTGCACAACAACATGCCAAGGAAACGGGTCACATGAATTTTGGAGAGGTTGTTGCCTAGCACTAAACATAGCTACTGCTAGTTATCTATAAAGATTGTTTTTAATACTGCCAAATCATACCCTGCTAGGATAGCCCGGTTTTTTTTTACACTCAAATGATCGTATGGGATTAGAAAACCGAAATATTTCGGTTATATATATCCAATCGCTTACGATTAGCAATTAATGTACAAATAATTAGAACTGAAATCCTTTTATGTGACTAAATAAATGTAGGAATTGATTCTGCAATATATCCTGATAGAACATAACAGCATTGAGGAGATTAGGGAATTTAAAATTAGAAGAAAATTAAAAGTTAGAAATAACGTCTACTATTGCTGCTCAATGTGATCAGAATCATTGAACGTACTGTTTTTCAGTATTGACTGCTAAAAATATAAACTTTATTATGTGTCAGCGAAATGTCAGGCAATTAATAAACTGATTGATATGTAATTTTACACTGGCATTAATAAGTTATTACATTACTTTAGTAATAAGAATTCGTTTGACGTTTGAAAGTATACCTACCAATATGTGAATACTGACTTTGTACAATTGATCTTAAGAGTTGATAAGTTGTGAGACACATGATTCGAGTTCGATGGAAACAAATAATAATTCCTTTCCTCTTGTGGTTCGAGGATCGTAAGAATGTTCAAAAGTGTGTACAGTGTAAATATTATTCTTAGATAATTAAGTGTATTGCGTATACGTCGTAAATTGTGTGTTTAACATTATTCTAAATTATTTAATGCTTGGAGCTGTTTGCCACAATAATTGGAAGCAAAGCGTACTTATTCGTCCAAGTGGAAAAATGAATAATATCTCGATTCTTATTATGCCATTTTACAAAGTATGCAAGAAGCATTCAATCCGTTGTTTCTCAAAAACCTTACAACCAAAGATGACAACATAAGTCGTAAATTCGTTTTCTAGCGAATCTTGAGATTAACGATCATGAAATACGAGTCAAAATTACGGTGTCTGATCCGGGGACAAAAATATACAAGTTATCGGTATACACAAAAAACTCTGAGCATGTGATAATATTTTGAATCATTTTAATTTGCGGAATGCTGTTAATTTACCATGTATTTGCCTTGCAATTGCAAACGCCTTATATCAATATTTAAGCAAATACTATACAATGGATTCTATTAAGATTCTTAATATAAATGGACGTTACAAGTTTACCCACCTACGAGAAATTTACGTGCACAAATCAGGTAAAAAAAAGGAACAATATTTGAGTGTATTTAATGTGAGATAGAACAATAATATTTAATATTGTATACATATTATTATCCATAGCATCATTAATAGCCAGGCATATAATTGAACCTGTGTGTCATTATTGTTATACCCTTGTGCAATTACTACATTAAATGTTAGATTGCCATTTGGAATATTGTAACCCAAAGTTATTATAGAAATCGCGTAAAATGTTGAGATTAAAACTGCAAAAAATAATGCATATTACTATTATTAATCGCCCGATCATGTTCAATAACATAATTATGTACGTGTATTATTACTTTATGCCGGATATTTAATTTTAGGTTTATATCGATCCTGCTTCGTTAACCAGTTCCTGCTTTTATAATCATCTAACGGTATTCGTACAAATATCTGTTACGTCCTATGTAAGATTCAAGTGTATTTATTATACATGTATATGTGTGTATTCTTTTTTCATATCCATGATTCAATCTTCTTTTAAATAACGGTATGCTTTTTGTTTGTCATTAGCCAATACTTCGGAACAGTACCGAATAAATATCAGAATGCCTTTTAATTGAGCCAGAAGTTGAATAATATTTTAAACTAAATCTATTATAAACAAAGTCTTGTTGAAGATGGAATCTTATCGACTGCTCATTTACCTTAAATGAGGTATGATTCAATAGAATAATTTGACGAATTATCAGACTTCATAATTATACAGTCAGTTTCTGTAAAGTTATATGTTCAAAGTTTGCTAGAATCTACATATACAAACTCTGAACTCAATTTACATGGATAAAAATAATACGAGTATCGAAAGTTTAAATTCTAATTTATTTTTCATGTTGTTTTTCATGCTTTGCAGATAATTCTTATTTATATACAAGTAGAGCAGCTGGTACCACACTGTCAAATCAATATAAATTAAATATTGAAACAAATTAACATTCCGAAAACAGTCTCGTAGGTTTGTGTTATTGAAATATTCAAATATACAAGTGGGTCGGGGCTACTTGTATCAAGGATAGATGGGTTATTTATTCAGTATATTCAATGCCGGTAAGTGCTGCTCTTTCTGGCGATAGAATGAACTATATGCACACATTAATGTGTTTACAAATATCGTTCTTATCGACAAATTAATGCACTGGCGTCGTGAGCTGGCGATGGCGCTAGGGTGACGGCGATATGCGTAGCGGCTAGTACCCCGTCGTTCAATCAGTTTGTAGAATTGTTGCCAGTCTGTAGTCTGCTCTGTGACGTCTGGTATGCGTGTGAAAGGTTGGTTAATCGCGTGTACCCTCGAGTAAACAGAACGGTGTTAAAACGCAGTTTTTTCGTCATTAGAATGAACAGTTAATTTTATAAATAGAATTACGATGTGCGTCAGTGAGTTATAGGACATTGTGCAGTTTTTCAAGTAACAAACTAAACCGGATAAAGTACCATGAAATAAATAAACAAAGGAACAAGACAACTACACGTCTCGAAAGTTCGCATGGGGTGCGTGCAGACGAGGAGAAATATTTAACTCTACTGCAATGTCGTTGTCTCCTGCGATCTTATATTTATCCAAAATAAATTTACTGACAAACAGGTGAAGATGGAAGATGATGCGGACCTGAGGGAACAGTTATTCCACAACACAGTACGAGAAAATATCGTAAGATACATTCCTTACTATTTTTCTCGATTTTTGTTAAATAAAATACCATTTTCCGATAAGCATAGCCTTCTTCTCTCGATACTGATTACAATAATAGCAATAAAAGGGATAGGAAGGAGAAAAATTCATTTGCTACTATTTCTTCACCCCACGGGCGAATTCCTTGCAGAGAATCTCAAAAGGTCGTTGACCGCCTTTTTCTTAGATCAAGTTTTTTACCCTTCAACTCGACGGTGCAACATTAGTAAAGACAATTGACCTGGTTTGCTATTTTTTTTACGGTTTTACAAGTTAAAAAGAAGAAAGAAACAATTACAAAATCTCTATACTAACTGGCGTTTGAAAATTTGTTTATACGCTCCGTTGATTCTCACAACTTGTTTACTTCAGGTCATATTTAAACCAGTTTCTTCTCTATTACATATAATTTTATCGTATTTAACCTCGGTAGTAATTACATACGTTTTTTAATCTGATATCTCTAATAAATCGAACTGAAGGAAATTGTAATGAAGAAATTTACCACCAAAGGACTTTATTACTCGGGGACTAATTCTCTTACCAGATACAGGTTTTATGACGATGTGTAATTTCCACCGATCGAAGCAAGCGACCTTGCTTTGCTCGCTGGCTCCTACTAGGCATATTCTTGCTTAATTATAATCGCAACATTGAACTAATTGTAAATCACTAATATGTTTCAAACTGGAAGTCGATAGGCGAAATGAATCCTTCCCTTTTATTCTTACAACTGCATCAATTTATTATTCATTTCAAATATTGAATAACAGGGAATAACAATGGTATATGGGAACCTGCATTTGATATACGAAACACAATCTAGACTTCAGTATAGACTGATGATCGTATTATTAAGATTAAGATTATCATCGTTATCCTTATTATTATTGTTGTAATTGGGTGCACAGTATTGACTCTATGGTAACGGTACTCTTGGCTTCTTTCTCTATTATTCGAACGAGCGTGTTTCAGTGGTTCAGAAATTATGCTAACAGTTTTGTTGAAGTATGAAATTAATATACGTTCTTTTGGCTAACTGTTTTTTTTTTATATACCTACGTGCTTCGAATGTACGTATGAAATTAGGTACGTACGTCATTTAAATAGGATGTCGCACTTTATTTATAAGTTTTTAACCAGGGGTCATCACAGGGGTTCGAATCTGTGTACTGGATTCATTGATATACGTTCTTCAAGTAATTGAATAATAGATTGCCTCTTTATGTGTATATAGTTTGCGTGCAATATTTGCTGATAAATAACTTCAAGCTATTCGAAATGATGTATAAAACTTTAGAATATTTTTAATAGAACAATAATGTACTGAAAATATCTACATAGCTTCTTCCTTCATCGAGGAATATAACTTTTCTATCATTTTACTTTCCCTCATCTATACATTGCATTTTTTATTGTTTCCGATAAAAATATTTCTCTCTAATCTCCTAACTATTAGAGGTATAATTGAGATAGAAACATATGTTGTTAGCCCCTTAACCGTGTCTGTGATTATTATTTATCAATTGGATTGAAGTCTGAAGCAATCCTCATTCACAAGCGTTATAATATTGAAAAAGGCTGCAGATATATCAGCTGTGCCTCTTTAATTATATTTAAACTCAACAAACCTCGACATATGTATTTCACGGTTATCGCCGCCGTACGTACGTACCTACTTACGCGAGACGATGATGACGTTTCTACATGGCTACGTGGATATACAAACGCGATAGAAACTGGGTGTTCGAGTGATAACAGAAATTTCCTCGATCGTTGACAGGCCGGAACCTTGATTACACATGCCATTCATATTCATACACATAGAACAAGTTTCATCACACTATATTTCTCGAGGACGCAACTGTCTCGAATTTGAGGTAACGCCTGCACCAAAGAATTGGAAAAACGATCCACGGCAAGAAAATTTTGAAGAACAAATTTTCGCATGTATTCGGTGGGGAAACTGTGATAATATTTCGCATCCACGTACTATTTTAATTTTTCTCAAATTTTTCAATCATCCACTCTTCGTTCATCCAAATCAAAACTATTCTCTGAAGGGAAATTTGTTCCTCAAAATATTCTTCCCGTATGGCATGACTTAGTTTGAACTCACGAGAGGTCTCATTAATGAATTAGGATTCCGCCTCAATTCGTAATTTGCAAACCCCCGACGAAGTTCGATCAAAGTTCTTCTGATTCGAATCTTCCTTTGTAAACTTTGATCTTTGTGTTAAATTTTACGTCACTAAATATATACGCGCTGCTTTTGGCTTATGTAATTTGCAGAAAATTTGGCAATTCATGAAGAAATTTTAGATTTGTCTATCAAACGTATAACTAGACAGAAGAATATTTACGTAAATTTGTGCTAGCTGCAGCTTCATACGGCGATTTACTGATCTAATGTTACTAACACACGGAAGACAAACATCGTATAATCCACGGCGAATCTATTTTCGTTGCAATGTACTACATACACAACAGCGACTCGTTCCTTCTTTTGTTGTCTCGAGCTGGAACCTTGCTTGTCGTAGGTAGAACTTGGCAAAGATAGATGTCGAAGAGAGGAGAATAAAAGAAACAGAATCACCTCGATCGCATGATGACCCGAGGAGTTGTGGTCCGTACCGAACTAAAAGACATTCTTAGCTCAAAATAAATTGTACATAGGTAATTCTGCAACCTGTAGCAATGAAATGACGCGACGAACCACCGTCTGTCTGGCATTGCCTGCTTTTTGGCAGGCTTACTAATCTCGCGTAATTTAATTATCAGAGACTTAATCATCGGCGAGAAAACCCGGGATGAATTTTCCGAATTTTTGAAGAGATTGAAATGTTTCAACAAACGGAATGATTAGATTATCGTATTCTAGTATCGTGTATCTTTGTTTATGATAGAGAACAACGAACGACTACATAGACTGTGGATTTAGCTAGAAAATTTGAAGATTTTTTTATTATGGTTCATTATTATTTAATTAGTTAGTTGATTTTTTCGTGTCAATGAATCAAAAATAGCGGAAAACTAAAAAAAAAAAAAAAAACGGAAGGAAAGAAGGAAATGAAACATGATTTTGACCGTGAATATTAATTCGCGTTCAGTTATTGTTGCCAAGTCTTTTTGAGAGTAAAAAAGTGTTTAAATAGGAAAATTGGGAAGAGAGTTAGCTGATGGATGGATGGATGGAGGAGTTTAAAAATTCTATTTATAAATGAAAACCACGCTGCCGTGTCTATTTTGTCATGTATTGCCATGTAAACATTACGTATAGATAATTATCTTGAAACATTTAAACTTCCAGAAATAAACTTGTCTATCTTTAACAACTGTTACTTTTCACGCGTGTAATGTGAGAGATGGATCTGTGGCGAAGAACTAACATAATAAATGGTCAAAAATATTCTCTCTGGCTCTCGACCAGAATTTCACAAATATAATTGTTCGCATAGTTGATTATTTAAACGCAAAACCATAACAGGCAAGATAACGTTCTGAATATAAATTCTCGGAAAGCAAAAATGAACGTATACTCATTTGGGTTCTAGATCGTTTTTCCAAATCAAATTTTTATTCGACACGATACTTACGCGTTTGCAATAAATGATTAGCAATAGTTATCAAACAGTATAATAAATTGTTGACGAACGTTTTATTATGTATATCGGTACGACTTCGCGCGACTGTGCAGTATCAGACGACAGAAGCAACGGGTTGTTTCACATGTTACAACTCTCTAATCTTATTTGTTTTAAATGAACTTAATTTCAATGTACTACAATCCAATTGTTTAAATACGTTAAATTTTATACCCTTGAAGTTATACAACGTTTATTCCAACTGTTTATAATTTATATACATATATACCGTACGTGCTGCAGAAAGGGAAAAACGTAATCATACATATACTGCAGGATTTGCTCGCGCAAGCATATCTCCTAAACGATCGAAACGGATACGCCGACGTTTTAAATCACGTGAACCCACCGACGAGATTAATCTCCTTGTCCTTGGCAGAATATTTATGCAACGTCACAAATTATTGAATATTCGTCGATCTATTGATACTTTAAAAGTTTTTTCCTACGAAGCATTAAAAAAAAAAAAAGAAATATTATTTTTTTGTTTGTTTTCGAAAGTCTTGAAATTGTTGGGGTCGTCAATTTTTCTACATCCGTAATCATCAATCTCTGTGAATGTCCATTTCATCAATAAGCTAATTCATTTCGCAAAAAAAAAAATTATCCTGCTGTGTATTAATCATTTTTGGTCATTATTTCGAACTTGCAGATATTTCTTCTGCTCTTTCTCTTGCTCTATATTTCGAGCTACGCGCTGATAGCAAGATTCAGACGTAGAGATAGAGAAGACTATGTATTAGTGGACGAAGATGAGGCAACAGTTTACAGAATTAGTCTCTGGCTATGTACAGTTGCACTCGCTGTTTCGGTCGGAGCTACACTGCTCTTACCCGTATCAATCGCTAGCAATGAAGTTCTCATACTTTATCCAAACAGCTACTACGTTAAGTGGCTCAACAGCTCTCTGATACAAGGTAGCATCACCATTCACTATGTAATAAATTGTTATCAAAAAATCAACACCATGACTTCAATTTTTTGATTCCAATTGATTGATATTATTTTTTTTTCTAGATATAGTTATATAAACGAAAAAAAAATATTTGGTCTTCTCTTATTCATAACATTAATTGAATAGTAACTTTTTACTAACAAATTGATATATATAAATTTCAGGACTCTGGAACCATGTGTTTCTTTTCTCAAACTTATCTCTGTTCGTGTTCCTGCCTTTTGCCTACCTCTTCACAGAATCCGAGGGATTCGTGGGTCACAGAAAGGTGAATTGCTTTTTTTTTTTAAGTAACAATTCTTGGAAGATTTTTGACAAATCTTAATCAGTTTTTTGAATTCCTACATCATGTTATATTTATTTAATAGGGGGTGATGGCCAGGGTATACGAAACAGTAACAGTATTGTGCTTGCTGGGAGCGCTGGTTCTTGGAATGACTTATGTCTTGTCTGCTCTAATCGATCATCACAAGTCAAGTCTCCACACATTGCTCAGTGAGTAATAAAATTCCTTTTTTTTCTGTTATCAATAAAGTAAAATCACTCCACAACACTTTATTCTTCAATATCCTTCTCCCATTTCATTTGTGTAATAATTAATATACTTTTTACAGATTTATGGAGTTATTACTTGCCGTTTCTGTATTCCTGTGTGTCTTTTGTTGGAGTAGTTATGCTTTTACGTAAGTAGCATTAAAGGAAATGGCAATGTCCTCATTTCTATTAATAGAAATCAAACAATCTCAATATTCTAATCTACTTGATCATTTTTTTTTTTTACAGTCTGTACTCCCGTGGGATTCGTCCAATTATTTGGAGTTGTTGGATCGTTTCTTGTTAAACCTCAGTTCCTCAAGAATTTGGACGAAGAATATTTTGCCTACAAGCTAGAAGAAGATTGTATTAGAAGAAGGTTAGCATCCGATTTGAAGCTTTCCTAAAAAACAATTACATAATTTTTGTCTCAAATTAATAAATCCCACTTACAACCAGACTGCAGCATGCCACAGCTACGGGTAAATCCTACGTCTCACCGGCGCCAATGTCTCTGCCAACTTGTGGAACGATTGTAGACGATGAAGAAGAGTTACCGAGTTCAAACCCGGGACTTATGTGTCTTAAGAATGGAGCACTGCAGCGCGGACTTAGTCAAAGATTGGTAGATATTCAAAGGAGAAGAAAAATACTGGATGAACAAAGGCGGACTTGGTGGGTCCGCAGGACTTTGTTATATCCTATCGCGATGCTCGCGCTTTTGGTACTTTCTACTGCAACCGCTTTACTCGCAGTTCAAAATACCCTGGAGCTACTTGTCGGCATCAAGGCCTTACCTCTAAGCACGAGGGTGAGTTGAAACGAGATCATTAAGTGCTGTGACATTAAGATCGCAGTTTGATCTAATTAGAATGGTTTCTTGTCTCTTTTTGCAGCAATTTACTTTAGGAATTAGCTCTCTTTCCAAGCTGGGTCCAATAGGGGCTACAGTCGAGGTAGCAGTGATCCTATACTTGGCTGTCACAAGTGCCATCGGTCTTTATTCCCTACCCGGCGTCCGCAGAGTCCGGCCCCACTTTCATTCCACCCCACTTACTCATCTTATCGCAAATTGCGCATTGCTGCTTGTACTCAGCTCTGCCCTGCCGCTACTGTCAAGAATACTTGGTGAGTTTGCTTATTGCTAGTTAATGGTCTTTGAATATTATTATTCAATCAATAGATATGACTTTCGGTTTTCTGTGTTAAATGATTCCTGTAAGACTTCATTTCTCAGACTTTAGTTTATTTATATCCTTCGTATCTCTGCTAAAAAAATGATAATGCTTATTGTACAGGAAGCTTTTCATGTTCTATCTACATTGAAATACGTTTTCAGAATATGGAGATACCTAATTGACTTGTAATTTAATTCAGGAATGACAAACTTCGATTTACTTGGAGATTTTGGGCGGATTGAATGGCTGGGAAATTTCAAGTTGGTCTTATTTTATAACTTGATATTTGCGATTGCTGCAATCGCGTGCCTTGCCACCAAATTTACGGCCACTGTACGGAAGGAGATATACGCAAGGCGAGTAGAATATAGTTTTTTTTACTTGTAAGAATCGACCTTGTCTAAACACATACCTAGAAAATAAAGTTTACGAGCTCATTTTTTATAAAATTTCGTTTCATTCACAGATTACGCAGCAGTTTGGTTGGCATATTTAGACGAGATGGAAGAAAAGGAGTTTTGAGCATGTTTTCTACTAAGGAGGACTAGACTGATATTACTTATAAGAAAACGAGGTGTTAGTCATTTCTGAATAGCGAAAATAGGAAGTAAATGTACCCCTCCTTTGCAACAGCAGATTTATCTTTTATTACTTAGTTTCATTATTATCCTATTTCAGTTCATTCACGCTGAATTACTCGTCCGAAAAGTAAGATAAACGAATTTCATTTATTCATCAAATTCCACATCATAATATCATCTTGAACTTTCAGTTATTAGATAGTATATTAAATTATTTTCAACTGACGATAAGTTTGGCATTCATTTTATAAGCTTGCAATTAACTGCTATTAATATTCTAAGTATACGGAAAAATTAAATATATGAAAATCACTTGAAATATAGGATGCCAAAAATGATTAAATCTCTAATGCATTCTCAATAAATCTAGTTTATCGAATGATTAAATTTATACAAAAATTTCTGATTCAATTGTGATGAAACCAATTCGTTTCTTACTTAAACAATTCTACCGTCACGTAACCAGAAATGTTGAATACGAAAGCTCCTGGAGTGAATTCAATTTGTAAATATACATATGTATACATATACTTATACATATATATATATATTTATATTACTATATAGATTTTCTAAGTTAAATCTTGTCAAGGAGAGTGTTTGTTACGCGATGCGTACTTTTAGTTAATTTATATCCCAAAAACTATCATAAATACATAATTGATAAATTTGTTTAGTTATTTAATATGAGTATTTAAATGAAATGTGACCAAAAAAATCACTATCAAAGATTCTTGTTTATGAGAGTATGAAAATATTCTGATAAATAAAAAAAACACGAGTCAAATATTTTTGCACTAAGAGTAAACCAGTTCGATATTAACATCATAAACCAAATGAACAAGTGAAATAATACTTTTCAACTAAAAGAATTTACAGCGTTGATAAATGCTGTTATTCAAAGATCTGATTTGGCAACGAAACTATCTTTATCAAATTTATTATACGGCTATTCTAAGATTCACTCGTATAGTTTAGCTAAGAAACCATACATGGAGATAATATATAATTGGGCCTCATCGTCTATAAGTAATAATAATTCATCGTATATCGATTATTTTAATAATATTAGTTGATATATATTTATAGCTATAATCGTTTTATTTCCATTCAAAACGGTTCGTTGTCACAGGAATTACCTAGTATTGCAATAAGTTCGCGTATGTCATATATTCCATGTCATTTATCCTGGGTATAATTTTTCAAACTCAATTATATCAATACATTCACTATAATCCGAGTAACTTTTTAATCGGAGCTCAGTTTATTTCTATACATTCTATAAATTTGATTTTTTCCCATCAGATTAAATACACGATTATACGGACCGAGAGTAAAATGAAAATGGAATCTGCGACAAGTTGCATTGGTAGAAACAGAATAGAATTTGGCAGTCCCACACTAAATCGGAGGACATTTCTTTTATATCATATTTAACTAATTTATTACCAGATAAATATTACATCAACATTTATTGGCAGGAATCGATTTTAAATAATATCTAAATGAATCAATTGCTGATACTAAACTAATATCTTAAGGCAACCAAAATCGATTTAATTTTACCATACTTTTTACACAATTAAAGTTTCCTATATTTAACCTTGCATTTTAATTTAAAGATATGAAATGCAGTACCGCTTATTTATTCACATGTAGTATCTGTTTTCTTTACATTTTTTTAATGCTTTGTTATCAGTATCTGTTGAAACGTTGTCATATTCATTTCATATCAATGATTGATATAAAAAGATGTGAATCAACTGTTCTGTAATCGCCTCTCTGAGAAGGCACGACTTTGCATTCAGTCTGAACTCATACTTTGAAATAATTGAATAGTAATAATCATAGAATTAGTGTAATGCATTTTGAATGCATATGAACTGTAAGTTGTAATTTATAACAGCTCGACCTTCAAGGGTCTCTTTTTGGCAGTCTAAAAAATGTGTACATAAATAAATATGGATAACTTATGAAAGCATATGATTATCTAGTTTATTAGCAACGTTTCTACTACTTTATTACTTATGAAAGAGACCTTCTGACACTGAGCTAATATGCTCTTACATTTGAGCATTATACACTTCTCTATAGGTATTCATGAACGTTTATGTGATACGTATCTCGTCAAGAGGACAATACTGGCACGTACCAATGCCAATACTCATCGATATAATAAATTGAAAATTGAATTTTATAACGTGACACTATTGTTTTTCAAATATACCTATGCTGTACTATTGACTTCTACTTTGTATATTTTCGTAGCCCTGGAATTTATTTCTAGTGTTATAGCTTTGCCTTGAGCCCAGGCCAATATATAAAGCTAAAGGCGGATATAGGTATAATATAACCAGGACTTGACGAATCATGTAACAATAAAATAGTTTTGGATTAGTATGAGTTAGGATAGGCTGTGAATTAAACTATGTACTGATGTAATTTCCCGTTTAAACAAAACTAAGCGCCAGTTTAAGGAAATACATATTGTAATTATATTTAAATCTAGTTTCGACCATAGTTGGTCTGTTATAGGATAAGTTACTTATTTGGATTCATTAAATAGAGGTAATTTGTTACAGAAAATGCGTTAGGTCTTTAAAATATTATAAGTAACTTTGCTGCTGTATGTTGTTATTATTAAAGAAAAAAAAAAACTATTATATTAGCCTTTTTAGGTATTTTATATTTGGAATCTTTGAATGTACCTTTGTGCGTTTATCATATGAAGAGCTCGTCAGCTTATTGTCAAAAACTCGTAAGTTTATTCTCTTAAAGTTTTCTCAAAAGCAGAAGGCTACGTTTCAGTAAGAAAAGAAGGGAGATAGAAAAATGAGAATCTCATGAATAATTCAAAGATTGTATTCAAATCATTTGATTCTCAAGCTGCAAGAACATCCATACAAAATTCAGACTAACGAGGTTTTGAAAATACGCTGAGAATGTGCTGATTAGTAATCATATCATATCACGGGGTAGATTTGAACAAAGGAAAGACCGAGAAGCAACAGAAATGTTTCTAATTTATTTTGTAGTTTTAAGCCTTAGCCACGAGACATTCATCTATCGCATGCGCTGGGTTTCTACATAGTATATTCCCCAATTATTTATTATCTAGAATAATAATACATATAACATATTATGAAACGAGACGTATACAATAAATTGACTTTGGGCAAATGTAATTAGATTTGATCCTCATCACGTACTATAATACGCATTTCAGGGAAATTCATATTATTCAAGTAACGAATACTGTCGAATTCTACCTTTGGAAAAAACGAAAGTTCATATATTTAGACAATACAACAAGCTTTATCAGTTGATATAAAAATTATCATATGTTAATTGTATTCGCTTGACCCAGTGGATTTGTCTAAACGACTCGAATGTAAAAATAGGCTCGTATTTGCGACTCGTTTTAAAGCTATGTATTTGTGTACCGGAACTCGGTAATTCAGAATCAGAGCTTCGAACTGGCTGCAATGATCCAAATCCTAATTCAGAAATAGTCAGGTATAATGGACACCTAGTCAGCCAATAAATAACCATAATGCCGAAATCAAGTCTTCTGTGTAGAGCTACGTGTAGCTTAATGTGAGAGCAAATGAGGGCCATTATTACTAGTTTAGAATATAGAATAAACATTGTTGCAGTTAAAAAACGGAGCCTTATTCTACAGAATGATTCAAAGCTTCGGAATTATAACAAAATATTCACAGAGTTGCTCAGGATTATAATTATTCTGTACTATGCATACTATACGGAGCAATTGTAATAAATATACACTCGGAATTTTAGTGAGTTTTTTTTTCTAAACTGATATTTGTAATTTTTTAAGATTACAATATTGAAAGTGGGCGTTATTTTAATATTGTTAATCAACAAGTAATTTTTCTAGTACTTTTGAAACACTTTAATGATTCAGAGCCAATCCTATTCATATTTATATCTACATATTATTTATAAATAAACCATACCACTTACCATCAACTATGATGATCATACTCTATATTGTAAATCAATTAGCCCCTGTGAATCCTCCTGCTAGAGGAAAAATTATTTCAAAAGAATTTTCTTAATATAAGTTGTATTTAAAATATTATTTAACAATTAGGACAGAGATATACATAAATGTACAACTATTTTTCTTCAAAAAGGGAATAATTTTAGGAAAAGTATTTCATTTTAGTAATTAGACTTTTACTAGTTCTTACAAATCAAATATTTCTAAATTCCTTTATGCTTATTATCAGAGTCCTCCAACTTGAAGCTTTTCAAAATTTCAATTGTTTCAAGTTCAGCACTTCCTTTTCGAATTATTGAATACTTTCCAGGTTGAGACAAATTAACGATGGTTGAACCAGCTCTGGCCAATCCGTCATCCTCAATTTTTTCCTCTGAATAGAAAACAGCCCCTAAATGCGGCCACAAAGATGAAAATTCTTCCGGGTCTATAGTACTTGGTTTATTACTTTCATTAGCACTTGTTAGTGCCAAAGGCTCTTTTAGTCTTTTAGCAATGTCTCTGATAAAATTCGCATCTGGAATTCTAATTCCCACATTTTGTATGTTAGGATTAAAAAGCGGGTTTAGTTTTGGCGTACGCTTGAGTACCAGCGTCACTGGTCCAGGGAATAACGATTCCAACAAACCATCTGGCAAGGAATCAACATTACCCCAAGATTGAACGTCCGAAATTTCACCGACACATATCGCCATAGGTTTGGAAGGATCTCGATGCTTAATTTCGTACAATTTCTTGATCGAATCATTGCTCTGTACCAGTCCCGCTAAGCCGTAAATTGTATCCGTTGGCAAAGCTATAACACGTTTATCTCGAAGTAAACGAACTGCCAAGGCCACATTTTTGGACCCATATGACAAACGAAAAGTAAAACCAGGGTGTAGATGTTTCCATTGCGTCTCGACAGACCTTAATGTTTGTTTCATCGGACCCATTACCATCTCATCTGTTTGCTGTAAAATAAATTTAGTAAAAATTACATCGATTAGCAGTTTTGGATGGCTGAAAATCTTCTGGATTCTGATTCTATAAGAGTAATTGCATTTAAAGTGGAAACGTACAACTAATCCCTGAAGTTGTGGCTGCACTGTGGATTGCAACATCTGTAAAAAGTTGTCATTGGTTCGTCAGCGGATCGGGTTTGTATCTGCATAAAGTAGGCTCGATGATGAGAACATTTTGGACAACGTTCGTCTGTTGCATCGACATTTTCCCATGCAGCACTGCCACCTAATACGTCGTCTACTTCTTTCAGCTTTGGATAAGTGCGGCTGGTTATTCTTTGGGATATGTTGAATATGTAGGGACAAGTGTTACACGCAAATCGGTAATTAGATATCCCCGATTCTACGTGCAGTATATTTCCACAAGTTGGACAAAACAGCAGCATGTCCCATCTAGGAAATAAACAGAAATATTGCATAAGCACATGTGGTACATACGAAAATATGGTCTGCTAGGTTAAATTCACAAGTGAAGAACCTATTTCTTGTAATCCCGAATGCTAAGTTTAACGAAGTGATTAATAAAGCATGAGATATTGCATTCTGAGGAACGGATTCAGCGATGAGAAATCGAAAAATCTGTAAAGATCGAGTTTTAATACGCGATAAGTAGTTAGGAGTTGACCTATCTCCATCAGTTGATTAATTTGAAGTGACAGCGAGGATATAGGAACAAAATTCTGGTATTAGTCAAAGTTATATCGTACATACCTAATTTAATTATAAACTTTACGTGAAACTATCGACGTGACACATATTATTTGCGTGTAATGATTCTCACGATTATTAGAAACGTGACAATTAACGATAGCCTGAGTGTGGTGTCAACGGGATCCGAAATGGTATTGCCATCTCGCGGTCGAATTGACGAACTACTTTTGCCGCGGAAGTAGGTACGCCTTATCATAGGCAGTATAAAGTTACAGGTCACGGAACGAGATGCGGATTGTATGCGATCAGTCGGTCCGATGTTTGCGGCAAAAGTAGTGCGTCGACTCGACCGCGAGATGGCGATACCATTTGGCGCCCCATTGGTAAGCCTAGTCGGACAAGTGGGAATACTGATCTAGAGCACTGATTTCTAAGTACAAATCAGTGATCTAGAGGAGTGGCACCTGTCACGGGGTCAGTGGCCTCCGTGGCGTCGAAGGCAACAAGTGGGGGTTGTATTAACGAGATACGGCTCTGAGTTGTGACAGGCATTTCAATAGAAGTTTTTCCGAACGCAGAAAAGTCGTGGCAAAGTATACGATGGACTGATTCGCGAATAAGATTTTTCTTATCTAGTTTTTAGAGAAATCATTAAATGATAGCGATATTATAACACGTGTCTGTCTGTTACAGCTAAACACCTTCCTCAAAGTCCAAACACGTCCAGCAAGGATTCCGTCCAACTTGCAACGAATGGATGTTTATTTTAATTAGTAATGTTATATTACAGTTTATTACAATTAGTAATATTGTATCGATTCTGTATCAATAAATCGTCAGATATACCAATAATCAATTGCTTCGTTCTTTTCCACTTTCCCCTCGCTGCCAAAAATTTCAGCACACCTCCTCGGGTCAGATGCTCTTTTGATACCAGGAGCAATTTTCGAGTTAAAATTTAAATTATCTGGAGTTAGCAAAATTTTAAGTCGAAAATTTTTCTTCTGGTATCAAGAGAACTTCTGATCCGAGGAGGTGTACCGAAATTTTTGTGAGACAAAGGATATGTGTATAGATATAGGCATCCATACGTGTCTTCGTGCATGTCTCTATACATTAGTTTATACTAGCCTTCTTCGGGGTTTGGAAAATTTTAAGTCGAAAATTTTTGCTCCTGGTATCAGGAGAACATCTGACCCGAGGAGGTGTGCTGAAATTTTGGCGGGACGAAGGATATGTGTATAGATATAGGCATCCATACGTGTCTTCATGCATGTCTCTATACATTAGTTTATACTAGCCTTCTTCGGGGTTTGGAAAATTTTAAGTCGAAAATTTTTGCTCCTGGTATCAGGAGAACATCTGACCCGAGGAGGTGTGCTGAAATTTTGGCGGGACGAAGGATATGTGTATAGATATAGGCATCCATACGTGTCTTCATGCATGTCTCTATACATTAGTTTATACTAGCCTTCTTCGGGGTTTGGAAAATTTTAAGTCGAAAATTTTTGCTCCTGGTATCAGGAGAACATCTGACCCGAGGAGGTGTGCTGAAATTTTGGCGGGACAAAGGATATGTGTATAGATATAGGCGTCCATACGTGTCTTCATGCATGTCTCTATACATTATTTTATACTAGCGTTTTTCGGGGTTTGGGAAATTTTAAGTCGAAAATTCGTGCTCCTGGTATCAGGAGAACATCTGACCCGAGGAGGTGTGCTGAAATTTTGGCGGGACAAAGGATATGTGTATAGATATAGGCGTCCATACGTGTCTTCATGCATGTCTCTATACATTATTTTATACTAGCGTTTTTCGGGGTTTGGGAAATTTTAAGTCGAAAATTCGTGCTCCTGGTATCAGGAGAACATCTGACCCGAGGAGGTGTGCTGAAATATTTGGCGGGACAGAGGGACAGTGTATATGCATACATGTCTTCATGCATATCAGCGTTATTCAGAGTTACGATAATTTTAAGTCGAAAAACTCTTCTGGTTTCAGGAGAACATCTGGCCTGAAGAGGTCGTCGCAAGTTTTTGCGGAATGCATTAATCTTCTATTTCTCTTGCATGTCGTACGATGTTTCGCCTATCGTTTGTTTAAAATAAATAGAAGTATAGAAAGAGGAAGGTGTAAAATAACAAAACAATTTATTATTGGTATATATCTGGGAATTTATTGATTAACTAATTGTCAAAGTCATGTATACAATTTGTAATTGTTTCCAAAAAATAAAAATGTACCCATCACAATTGATCGAGTGTCTTATTTGCCTTCTGGCATACAAGTTATAATAGTATAAGTTACATGCGTGCTGCAATAATATATTATACTAGCTAATATATTCAATTTTACAAAGTACATTGTCTAATTTTTCACAACTTCTCTGCGTTCAGAGTATTTCTATTGAACTGCCTTTCACAGTAGGATCTGGTTTATGCAATCATCATGCGAACCCTTTGACGCCATGAAGGCTACTGACCCCACAACAGACTCTTAACCCACTTAGGTCAGTGTTTCTACTTGCCCATCTAGTCAGAGTGTCAAAAGGTATGGCCATCTGGCGGTTGAATGGACGAACTATTTCAGCCGCAAGTATCTGTACATCTTACTGTAGGCAATCTGAAGTTATAAATCACAAGAATGGCATGTAGGTTGCACACGACAAGGTGTACAATTACTCTGAATGTTAGAAGTTATAAATTGGAAAGTCAGCCTGGTGGCCACCAATTTTTACATAACTGAAAATGCTACAATTCTAATTTCCTACTTCCGCATAAACGAATAAATCAACGATTGCCAGGATGGGATGGAAGATTAAAAGAATTGAATTTTGCTTTTCTCTCAATCTCATCTTTCAAAAGAAATTTTTGAGTAAATCGAAACTGATTAAAATTATCGAATTTTCATTTGATAACTCAAGATTTATTGTTAACAAAATTAATGTTTACTGGAAATTTACAAACTAAGTAAAATATAACATTCTACTCGTAGCTGTAAATAAATATGATTATTATACAGTTTTATACTTGAGAATATATTTATGCTACAGATTTAAATACATAGGTATTAAATTAGAGCGCAATGACTTTAACATAAAATGTGTTGTAGTAAATTAATCGTTTCAGAGTAGCAAATAGAATATAAATAAAGAAATGAAAGTACGAACATATTCGGACTGATTATCTGTATAATAAGAACAACGCTGTAACAGTTTACAGATTACACGAACTTGTAATGTTCATTAATATATTCTTAGTGTTATTCATCACTGACAAATTAGTTTATTCAAATAATTTATTGATTTCATTGATACAACGCAGATTTGTTGCGACAACATGTTCATTCTGAATCTCTTATATGGCATAGAAAAAGATTGAAGAATAAACGGAGTAAAAAAAAATAGCTAATGAAAACAATAATCAAATTTAAAATAATTTTCTACTTCAATTAAATTCAAGAAAAGCGACAATTTATATTGTACGAAATGAACTTTTACGGTTTTGTCTCGGGTATCAAGTCAGTTTGATATTATCTGCACAAGATGGTTTTTATCCGAAATGTAGTGAGTGATTCTTAATTGGTATTATATACATACGAAGCATTAAAATACAATCCTTTAATCTGTACTGAGTATTATAAGACAATTACGTTAAAATAAGACATTCTGTATACCGGATAAAATAAACGTTTTTATCGCCTTTCGTTTATGCGATTTATTCACCCAAATAGTGATCAACTAGGCCTCATAATTCAGCTCACAATCCACAATACAGGTTCAAGGACCAAAACGCAACTTTAATTCGCAACAAATATCAACACTACAAACTGATATCAATTGCTTACTTATATTTATCATCCGATCAGTCTGTCTTGTCAACGTGAAGAATAGTGTACCAGTAGTTTAATAGTTATCTTTACCTTTTACATCAGTAAGATTTAAATTAGCTACAATATAATAACTGTGCATTTAATTTTTCTGCTTATTCTTCTGACTACACATTGATAAATTAATGTATCACTTTAATTTTGTCTTCAATATTTTACTTGAACCGTACAAGAGTGAGCTCTAGAAAATAAGCTGTTTCTATGTATGAAGTAGTACGATTAGTTTCAGAATAATTATTATTTAAGTATTAGATCGCTGAGCTTACTTAGTTTTTTATCTGATTGGACATGAAGATAATGATGGCATAGAAATCAAAGACGAAGGTCCAGAACTTAAGTTAAGTTTATCCAACTCTTCATCTGCTTTGTTGTTTTTAAGATCTTGCTGCGTGTATAGGAAATTATTCCATTCGTCGATTCGGGGATGGGCGAAGTGCTGAAAAAAACGCAATGAGAATGAATATACCTCATGGTATCTCAATGACCCCTATCTTTGAAATCAGACTCAAGTGTTCCAAACGATCCATTAGATCACAATTTGCTTGAATTAACGACAAAAGAAGTTAATTGTTACCAGAATCTTAGAATTTCATGTATTTCACTTACTTCAGCTACATCATAAACCCAGATCTTCCCAGTATCATCACCGACAGTAACGTGCAATCCGCTCGGTGTCCAAGAAACTGTATTTAGTGCAGGGCATCCATCCACGACTACGCTTGCTGCTGGTACCTCAGTATCTTGATTTAAATTCCATAAATCTAAACGACCAGATCCATCAACAGCTGCGAATAAAGCAGGATGAGTAGGAGACCATGCTACATCGTACACGTAATCTCCGTTATGTTCGAACGAATATAAAGGCTTGTTTTCTTTCAGACTCCATAATTTAATCGTCCAATCAATAGACGACGTTAGGAAAAGATGGGAGAAGTCAATACCGCCTTGTACAGCGTGAGCACTAACACCCGTAACAGGCCCTAGATGTCCTTCATAAGTTTCTGTTACACCAGCCTTAGTCCCATGACGGCAGGCTGCAATGAAAAATGATTAAAGGAGTTAAATAAGTTTCCAGTAATGTGTGTAATAAATTTTAATCAAGCTATTCAAGCCAATGTACTCTCTTGATTCAAGTTTTCTTGACTCACCTGAATAAACTGTACCATCTTCGCTACCAACTACAAAATTGTTGACATCTCCACTTGGAAAAGCAAGTGAAGTAACAGCGATCGGTCTTGACTGTCGCGCCTGAAGATCTAGTGTTTCTTGAGGATGTGAAAGCATGTCTAAATTCCAAGAGCACAACCTTCCATCTGTTGAAATGCTTATCAAATTGTGTGCATTCTGAGTTCCTACTACGTTCAAACAATATACAGGATGCTAAAAAACGTAGAAATTCTTTATTAGCTTTCACATAATCGAGTAATAGGATTTTTATAGAGTTCTATTCTGTTAATTGTGAGAATTAGTGCATTTCATTAAAGAGTAAAGAAACTTACAGTGTGCGCCGATGCTGACAGCGGAGTGCGTTGAATAGGAGTTCTTTTCTGAACTCTGTTATCCCAGAGAACAATTTGCCCTGAGTAAGTTCCACCTAGAATTAGATTTGGATGGAATCTTGCAAAGGTTGTGGCCATCACCGACGACTGACAATGAAAAATGTATTCTGGTGTTGTCTTCTTGAATTTTGTATTCCAGATTAGACAAACTCCATCCGGATCGTTTGGCGTATCGTCATTGTTTTTATACGATGCTGCGAGAAGCTCAGGAAACTGTGGTGACCAGTCCAATGAAGTAATGCACCGGTTGCGAGACCAACGATCACAGAAAAATGAACGATTCAATGACAAACGCTGGTGGCTCTTTTCATCACTGTAAAATAGTAACTCTTCTTTAAACAGAAATCATTTTCTCAGCAAATAAGGGGGCTGAACAGCTTTTTGGGGATGAAGATGATGGAGTCAAATGAATGACCTTGAACAACTATTTTCTAGCGGAGTATTGTATTTGTTACAGTAAAAGTAGATTGTATTTAATTGGCAATGAAAATTATTGAGAATTTCACCTTACTTTCAAATATAAACAACTTATACTTACATCCCATCTTCTCCATCTATTATTCCAGTGTAATCTGTATAGATATCTACAGATTCGCCAAGAGCTCTTTCGACCACTCTGCTTGAACGATCTAAGAATCGTTGAAACTCTTCTGATAGAATGGTCATCAGCTTTTCCTCCTCGCTAAGTTCTCTCACTGTAAAAAATGGTCATATTTGCTCGAGACTGATTCAGAAGATTAACTTAAGACTCGTCATATATATTTATAGTAGTGAGTACTTATGCAACATAATCTGGGCTCTAGATATTCTAAATCTAGAATCGCTGGTACGAAATTTATACTAATGTAGATAGAAGAAGCAGCATACCTTCTTTGGGTTTTTCTTTTTCTTTTTCCTGTTCGACCTGTGTTACGGCTGGCTGAACTTCTTTGACTTGTGGTAATCCGTGGGGCAAAATTCCTGGCGGAAGTTTACTCTGGAATCCATCCATGTGAGGTAGGCTGCTTTCTTCATCCTCGGCTTGGCCATCATCAAATGTCAAAACTGTGGTGAATAAGCTGGCCCCGTAACGAGTACCCCAGACCCATAACGACCCTAACTAGCTAGCTAGTCTAACTACTACTTTGCTAAATTCAATTCATATTCTATGCAGAAGTTTAGCTCGTATTTTTACACATGAATTTGCCTTAACGATTCTTTCAACGCAAGGCATCAGGCGAGGCATAAAATTTAGCTGAATAGCTACAACGGCTAGCATTTGAGATAGCATACTTTGTGGTTTCAAAAATTGGGCCCCAAATATTTAACGAAGATGCAATAAAAGCAGACATTGCAAAATATTCCACAAAATATTTTTACCTAGAATTAAAATGAACCACTGAATAGACTGCAAGAGATGAGCAATTTACTTAATTGTGAATCTGCCTTATGCTTTGATCTTACTTCCGATTTTGAAATGATTAGATTAATTGCAATTCAAATTAAGCATGAGTCTATATTGCGAAGCATTGAATCAAATGTTTTTTTCTCGTTAAAGAACGTATGGTGGTCCTGTTGATGTCGCAATTACTAATAGCAATCAAATTTATATCAATAATAATGGATCTGTACATGCTGAAATATTAAGCCAGATGTATGTACATAAAAATAAACGTTATAACAGTGCATTATGAGATCCATGCATTAAATTAGTTACCTATGTTACCAAAACTCATGATTTATAACTCATGCGCAATAGATATATCTATTTCTGAAGCAATCAAGATACTTGATTTGCTTAACTTGTGTCTCTCCACCCTTCGTTGAGGTGCTAATCGAGGATGATTTAATTAGCTTGTGACAAGCCCAATAACATTGGCTGACAATGAGATGAATTCATTTTTTATTCTAGTAGATACAGATATACTACCAGTCAAATAACACCGAGTAAATCATATACCTCTCGCTTGTCTGTTTCGTTACAATCCCTAAACAAATATGTTTGCATTGAATTAATATATTAAGATGTTAGAAATGTTTCATCTCAAACACAAGGTGACACTGAATTAATGAGCCATTGTCATCGATAATAATGGCTACGAGATTCTGGCGGGTAGAATAAATTGTTAGAGGACAGATACATTGAATGGATCACATCATATCTATCGGAGGTGGTATGAGCCATTTGTAAACAACAGTATCGCTGATATTAAAATTACTTGGATCGAGAAAAGTGTACAATTTTTAGAATCAGAGTTGAAAGAATTTGATCATGTTTCACCTGCTACTTGCAGATCAGATTTAAGTTTGACACCCGCATCATCTAAATTTTTAGATTGTATAAAGCTCAAAAGAGTTTAGTAGACATTGATTATTATCCCAAGGAATCAATTATTGTTATCAGCCATAATAGTAGTTAGATATTTGGAAATAGTTTCACTGGCAATTATTCGTTGGTATTCAAGGAAAAAGGTGAAAGCCATACCATCTCCTTACGTTTGCTTTGATCCATACGACAGATACAGAGGATAAGAGTGAGACGAGTGGAGACAAGTTAACGCAGCTTCCAAGTCTCATGCATGAACCGATAAATATCAAAGTAACACAAAATTCTGATATTAATTTTAAGAAATAGCTAATTGTAAGCAAGTCTAAAGATACAAATCGATAATACAGTAATTGTAATGGACTTTTGGAAAGAATCAATTATAAATTTCATATACCAAGCTCGCAAGTATGTATACCTACTACGCACTTACACCAATAATATTCAGGGCAAAATCTAACGAAATCTAAATCAGTTCATCTGCTTTTGAGTGTGATAATCAATTAATCATTAAACATTTTCATAGAGTTATGCCGTTTGAAAGAAAATAATGAATAAGTTAAGTTATCTATTGTTATCTGGAAATGATATTTCAAGCATACTTTGAATAGACGTAATGAATTTTTAACATTCCATAAAAAATAGCCTGGCTTTATGTTAATATTATGATTCATTCACTCGGAGTTTTATATAAGTAAAAAAGAAATGACATTATTGCAGGCAAAATTGTTAATTGAATATTGCTAATATTTTAAACTCATCAAGCAATTTGGATAGACCTAAAAGGAGACTCCCTCATTTGAGTACAAGCAGAGTGAAATTAAAATCACAAAATAGTATTTGCGAGAGCATAAACTTTTGTGAGCGTGAAACAAAGGTGGTGAATTTTTTTTGTGACACAATTAGGTAGAGTAAGACAACTTCGGAGAAGATTACCTACCTGTAAACTCGTCCTCCCACTCTAAACCAGGATTTAGATTGTACTCGTCTTGAAGGAGGGAAAAGAAAACTTCAATCAATTTTGTATCTTAATTTGTTTGCATTTCAAACCAGCTATATGGACAATCGTCGATGCATTATCAATGTTATTTACCACATTTTTATACATGTATTCGAATTTTCTTGATTAATGAAGAGATAATAATATGAATTGGTATAAAATGAGCAATGACTGATATTATTTTTATCCCGCAATGTTATACATTATAATAATGGATTAATATATTACTGTTATTCGAATTATAACTGATTGACTAAGAAATTTAAACGGGATATTTTAAAACTTTTTTACAACTAAAATATGTTCTCCTTGATTATTAAAGTTAATGGTAGTAAAAATTCAAATAATTATCAATTGTGGTTTCATGAAACGTGAAAATGCATCGAAAATTGGTCTAACGGATTGAAATGTGTCAAGTTGACGAGTCAGTGTTATATAGCTAGCTACATGCGAAGGCTTTCCCTATTTGAGCTTCTATAGTTGTTAACATATCGAAAAATCACATTTCATGGTTGATTCACAAAAGCCAGATACCCTTCAAGATTTACAATGATTCCAATCTTTTATCTTTGTTAAAAATGACAATTACTATCTGACCATGATTTGTGACTTTCAACTAATCATGCACTTTCAACCTTACAGCATATTAATCTTCAATCAAATCGCACAGTATATATATATATATATATATATATATATGTAAGTTTCTCTTTTTTTTTCTTTTCAATTCTAAGAAATTATTTCCATAATTTATGCAGCAATAAAATTCTATAAAAATATTGGATTGAATCATATAGATGAAAGATGATTCCCTACTGTATTGTGATTTTATCTTATTATGTAAGTGGAAAATGTTTATTTACATACATTTTGTATGTTGAGAAGGAAAAAGAAAAAAAAAAAAAACTTATAAAATATTGCAGATTTAGTTCCACGTTATAATCGTATTTTATAAGCACGTTTCTTTTTCTACAATAAGTCTTGTCATAATCCTTTACTAACAGCTACTGCAAAGATTCTAAGAAGTATTCATAGCAACAAAAAAAGGATACAAGCAAGATAAGGATTTTCTAGTTGGGAGGTAAGTAGCATAAGCATACTGACATCTCCGACTATTTATTTAAATTTAAAAAAATAGAAATTATTTTTTGGTGTTAATTCTCAAAAACAAACATAATCATTCGATTAATGTATTGAAATTAATCTTTTCATGTAAACAATCTCAAAATACATGAAATACAAGACGAAGTAAATAAATTGAATGTTCTAATTGCTGAAAGACACAACACTGAAAAGTATTTTGATCTATTTTGGCCATAGTAATTTTTTGAAGACGCCAACTAAATTTGATTAACTGTTGACCAAGCAATTACGTACAACCTGTTTCGAATTTTTTAGGTTTTATTCACAAATTTTGTTGCTAGGACCGTCCTCTTATAAAGATTACCATAAGGATAATTTTGCAGTCAGAATTTCGGATACTTTTTTCTAAAAGTTCAGTTTTGCATCCGTCCCCTTTTAGCCAAAGCGAAATAGTTTTACACCATAATATATGTTCACTCGACGGAGCTAGATTGCATGAATTTAATCAATTGGTATTTCTCCTAATTGCACATCTTCTCTATCGACGTCATAGCACATATACAATGGTGTAAAATAAACCCGTATCCTAAGCTGCCCGATTATTATCGCATCCACAGATAAAAGTGTTTGTTAGTATTGAAACGGCCAATTTGAATGCACTTTGAGAACTCTGGAAGGTGCGTTAAGTTGTGACAAGATCTGGCAGTGGACATATCTCTAAAGAACTGGGAGTCAGTAAACAAGTGTAATTTTGTCTAATCCAAAGAGTCCACCGGATTTCTGATTGAATAGAAAATACTGTGAGTTGATTTTTCAACTCTGTGTGATTTGTCATTGTTTTAGTTTAAATAGTGGATCTTTCAACAGAGAAGGTAGATTCATTTGGCACGTCACTTCTAATGAGATATCTAGATAGCTTTGAAAGTCGGGATGTCAGAGAGATCAGATAAGAAATAAGAATTTAACTGAAACATCAGATTGGAGGCACTCATTGATGAATTTGATAACACGAGAAGATAACTACCGAAATATAACGGAAATAGATTTCATGTAAGCCGTCGAAATTAGGCAAGACGACACATTGTTATTTTCAGGCAGTACAATTTTATGAGGAAGAAAGGTCAAACAAGGCTGATAGTATAAAAGCAACTCATCAAGACAGTGGATATAAATAATGTTTTTGGGTGGAGAGTCATTTTGAATAGATAAATAACTGTTGATTGCTACGTATAATAAATAACGCATCCTATGTCTTAACTCTGTATATACTCTTTAATTATTTTCTTATATTCAATAAACCATTAAACTATGTATTGTACGCTAAATATTAACCCATTCAGTTACACGATATGGATGAATAACTGGTATCCAGTAACTGGTATTTTTGGCAAATGACAAAACAGTTTCCTAAACTGTATTTATTGTCAGATGAATGAATGGTGACAAATACTTCGAGGAGATTAAACTGTGAGGAATAATTATTTGAGAAAATGTTCATCCAAACAAATTGTGCGTAAACTAAGCTAATCTGAGCCTCGAACTGGATGGAAACCAAGAGAAATCATAACTTACCGTAATAGCCGAATGCATGAGCTGAGGACGGGAGGGAAAAAAATTTCACTTAGTTACAATCGGACATTGACACGCTACATTGAGAGCACCTCCCTACACTCAGAGCAATCGTCAAATTTGGTACCATTCTTCTGCCCCGATAGCAAAAGAGATTCGATGACAAACAGAAGGATTAAATCAAAGAGCAAAGACCGGGGATAAAATTATGTCATAGTTCCAGCTTTTAAGTATAATAATCAGAGTTACTTAGTACGTAAATTTTAGTGTTAAAACAATTTGTTTTTAATATTTTTTCTGGTCGTATTGTACAGTTTAAAAATGAATTTAGTTCAAGTGATTTGAGTATTACGAGTCTTGACGATAAGAGAGGATATATTCGAATAAGTGGTGTTTTAATTTTGAAATAATCCCGATACGCTGAATGTAGTTAGGTCATTTTGATTTGTAATTGCAAAATCGTGTGGTGCGATGGTGCGTACAAATCAGAGGAAACGTACATATTCAGAAACACCTTCTATGAAAGTATTATAAAGTTTTATAAGAATATATTCAATCGAACGCGAGCTAGTTTCTATACGGATATTGTACTCCGCACAACTGTGGAATAAAAGCTGCTTTCATATATTGGTAAATAGATCAACATAGAAACGAGTGGCAGAGATATATGAAGAATTCTCAATCTTTCGCACGGGAAGAAAATCATTAGCCAGTACAGTCGTATCATTTTTGAGAGCTTGTTAATTTTGTTAGGGTATTTTTGTATGTTATAAAAATTGGGTAAACATTGTTTTCTTACTCTGGTCCTTAATTATTTGGAAATTTCACAGCTGAACAGAGTACTAAATCTCACTTACACGCCTTGTCACACTTATGCCAACCCCCGAAGTTTCTCCATAAATTATAAAACATTATTGTTTGTTCTTTGTTTTCACCGCTGGTCAATTAGCATTGAAGCAAATAACATAACTTATAAAAGCAAATATATTTATGCATATATTTGCGGTAATAATTAAAACCCAGTGTGCCCTGCTAATTTTGTACCTATTAGTATATTCGTAATTTTGTTTTAAGAAAATTTAAGCATTTTAAAGCTGTCTTTGTGTACAAGCGAAGAACGAAACTGTATGCAAGATCATTAATCATCATAAACAGACTCAGAATCAAACAATGGTATACAACAAACACTATAAAATTGACTCTGAATTCATGATTAATGTTTTACACACAGTTTCTGCGTAATCTTTAAACTTAACAACACAATATCTACCTCTATGATATACAGTTATACATAATATACGGAAGTGTAGTAAAAAAGTAGACAGAACATACATAGGTAGTTTGGTGCAGACCCACCTTTCCTGGGACGCCACCAGTCGGTCTCAAAGTAGCCTGCGGAGCAAGAGTGAGTTGGTGTGGTTGTTGAACAGGAAGAGAAGATCGAGTATGCGGAAGAAGAGGTGGACAGTCCTTATGTCCAACACCAGGTGATTTGACCAATTGTATCGCAAGACAAGGGCATACGCGCACGGTTAAAGATACCGCAGCATCAGTTAGCATAAGCAGAATTTTTTGTAAATTGTCAATATCAACATTTATGAAAATAACTCACATTATTTGCAGCAATATGAGTGTAAAAAATTATATTTCTGAATTTAAAACCGGCTACAGTAACAAGTGATGTTTTAATCATTGGAATTGATTCTCTTGATTGGCTTAAAGCTCCTGATATGATGAAATGAATTAATCACAGATTTCAGACTATAATTTCATCAATTATTATGTTTTATTTTGAATCTAAGATTTATTTTGGTAATTAGAAAACGCTGCAGGACACATAAGATTTATTTGAAAAGTAATTCGTCGTTACTTATGCTAAATGAATTTGCAGTAATATAGCGCAGTACATAATACAGTAGGCAGTAACCCGGATACCAGAATAAGTTTGCAATTAAATATATAACGCAAATAGTACACATCAGCCACAGCTCTGTTGCAAATGTAATTTCAAATTTAAGTCTTCCAGCCTAAATCCTCTGATGTGATTAAAACAAATGTCAGTTAATCATTAGTACAAATTTATAGCCATCAATTATGAAGATGTTTAAACGATTTTTTGAAATGGTCACCTAAGTCAGTTTTTTATGCTTCTTATCATTTCATAAACAGAACCTTTGTAACTATGAACCTGTCATATCTTCATGTTGATTTGAATACTGTCTCATTGTGGCTAAGAAGCTGTGATTGAATGTATACCTTGGACACAAATACCAACCAGAAGAGCAGCTTTATCCCAAATATTATAATTCTAAGATTTGCCATGATTCATCAATCAATATATGTGTATGTATTGGAATCAAATCATCAATAGTTAAAAACTGTAACTTTTTTAATCTCAAATCAAATATTAACTTTGTATAAATAAATTCGAATAAGTATTTTGGTCACAAGAGTTGCTGATGATTTTTAATAAGATTTCATAATCAAAATTAATGAGAAAATTCGAATGTTTTGAACGCAAGCGGGACACTGTATGAAACCCAGTAATAATTTTAAGGGACAATTGCTAAGAAAGCATCGTGGCATAACCGGTGAACTATAATAGCTGCAACATAGATATTACGACAAAGATACGTTGTTAGGTTTATACTATTTTCAATATTGAACCAAACCTGAGACTGTTATTCGAAAAATGTATGTATATCTTTATCCATAAGACCTGATCTACGATTTGTCACTCTATTTTTGTTAGTTGTAAAATTAGAATCCCGATTTAATAAAGTAACCAAACCAATACTCCAAAACAATAATGTTAATAAATTATAGTACAGTTTAACTAAAAAGTAAGATACAACGAATAAGAAAATTAGGATATATGTAATTGTACAGAGTGAGGTATTCGAAGCAGAATAGAGAAAATCTATCCTCCTTGTGAACAGATACGAAGTTTGTCTTATTTTATCTTGTTTTTCTCCGAATACTCCTGGTTCAATTCTGTTTAATTCTCTCTTGGTCATTAAAATCTCATAAATGGCTGATTCCAAATTTGTATCTGTAAACTTATATCAATGCTGACTGAAAGGTTGGTCAGAGAAAAGTGTAGGATTTCATTTAAGGAAGTGAAGGTGACCTCGATATCTCACAACAAAAAAACTTTGAACACGAATGTAAGTGTGCCCTATTATGTTGAACCACTTTTTTTCTAAACAGTTCGTTCATGTCTTTGAAGGCAGAAGAAATATTCAAATACTCAGTTTTAAATGCATCACTCTGTAGATTCAACTTTGGTTGTTGATAAACTAATTTTCATATGTTTGTGTAGCGGAGAGGTATTGCGGCTTTCAATGTATGCAGCTTGGTTGAAATTTATACTCTGTACTAATTTATCATTGCTGATCTGAGCATGTAACCAAAAATTAGGTATAGTAATTCAATTGGCGCTGTCTTTCAATCAGATAAAACTACGGCAATATAGAAAGGGTAGTTAGAAGTGCTGAAAATTTAATCGGAACTTCTAAATATCTGTTTAATTCAAATTGTAGGAAAGGGACAGCCAAGAATTTCAATAATAGAATGTCTTATTGAAAGTATGTTAGTGAAATATAACTTTATGTGATGATGCAGACAGATAACATACAACTGACTTGGTAAGACAAGCTTTGACGAAAACGTATTTCACGCGATTATACAATTCAAGTAAGAATACAAATTTGGCAAACAATTGTGGAAGTCAAAGTTGTATAGATTAAGCTCAGAAGTATTACGCAAGGTCTAACTATGAAGTTAAGTAATTATTAAAGTAGCTGCTCAAAGATTATCAGTGAGATCTCTAATTTCTTGAATAGGATTCGTTTTTGTGTACCCTGTAAATGTTGTGCCTGTTTTCGACGACTGCTCAACTTTTTCTAAATCATACTTGACGAAGTAGTGTTTACAGAAATGAGAATCAGGAAAAAAAATTTGTTCAAACGGACGTGTCGTGTGAATATGTAAGTTTCCTCGAATGTTATACTATATAATTATAGAGGAAAAAAAAAAAATTATTTGTAGTAACGGTAAGAATCATAGAAAATATTAATAGTTAACGTAAGATTCAAATTTAACTAAAATTAAATCACATTAATTAAATATTTAGACTGTTATAATTAATAACAGAATACAGTATAGATTGACACTGATTGAACATATTAAAAAATAAAGTTAACACACGAGTTGATTATCAAAAGTTGAAACTGAAACTGTTAGACATTTAGATGATGATTTAACGATTGCTAAACAAATTCTGCTTCAGTTATTATTACTCATTTCTACATATACATCTAATATTCAATTTCCCAATAATATTTCTAACCAGGAAGAAAGTTTGAAGCAATATCATCTCCTGAAGCGCAAACTTCTTTTTCTTGGTATAATTAAGATTATGGAATATGACATAATTATAATATACTATATGAGTGAACCGAATTCACCATAACTTTAAACCTTCCATCCTGGTTAGAAAAAAACAATAACAATTTTATGAAAGTAGTGAGTAGTAAATTTCAAAAATAGAATATCAATTTCATTGTCTAACGAATGAGAATAATATTTCGCTGTTCGACAACCACTTTACCATGTTCATACAAACTTATATTTCGAATATAGGTATGTACAGTGAGCTTTGTTCAAAATTTGTATATGTTCTGGTTTGATATCAAATACACGAAATTTTAAACATGTAGATATTAAACGATATGAGTAGGTATATCATGTATCAATTTAAAAATATTGCAACAGTGAATAAATTTTGAAACAAACTCTGAGAATTTCAATATTCAAAGACAAAACCATAGGCAGCACATAATTGAGGTTACAACTTTGAATCAAAGAATATAAATTTTACATTTATAATTTGAAAGATTATTGATGGAAAGGGATAAATTGATTCTCTCTCAATCTTTTAGTCTCAATTTTGTGCTAGACATGTTTTATCTAATGACAGAAAAGACACAATTGCCTTTCCTACATGTCGTGAAAAAACCCTAACACTAAAATGTGATTAAAAGTAAAACTTACCGTCGTGTGAAGTGTGCGTGGTTTGAGCAGTCTGCGTCTGCTTACTATACACCACAGGTTCCTTTGGTGGAATATCAGTATGTGCTACCGAAACAACTGTTAAATCACGTGGAGCCTTCCGCCTTCCTGGAATACTGATCAATACAAAATTAATAGAGTTGTCCCCTTTAAAAAATTCGATAGGATCCAACATTCTTCTAATCAAAAATTTATCCATATAATCTCTCTATCTATACTATAATATTAATTTTGCCCATTACTGCGCCCAACTTTATACATGAATAGAGTTTATAAAATCAAAGAACTAGGTGATAATTGATCCTAGCTAAAAATTTCTGTAAATTCTATCCTGTACCACCAATGAATTGAAAATAAATAAAATCACAACCCCACACACACAGGGAATCACTGCAAATACCTTTGAACAGAATTGATACTGGAAGGTTGTAAACTCGCGTCTGGTGTAGCATTAGCACTTTGCTCTGGAGTCAAAGAGTTCATACTAGATAGGCTGGACAAAACATCTGTGAAAGTATACATTTTTGCATCAAATATCTGACTGTTTAAATACCTTTAGCTAATATAAATAGAAACATAGAAGTATATTCCATTATAAATCAATAAGGCAGTTGACAGTTTGATTCCGAACTGTCAGAAATATTCAAAAGATCTCAAGAACAATTTTTAATCAATCTTCTTTCAACTAATTACCGGATACCGGTGCTACTCCAAGGGATGATAACATGGCATCCAAATCTTTCCGATGATCTTTGTCGGTACCCGCAGCTCGCACAGTTGCTTCTTCGACCTTTGAATAAATCAATGTAAATAAATATTATAAGAGGTAAACATTGCTCAATGATTCCAAGCATCAAGTGTTAGATTTGTGGTCAAATGATCATTTGATTCACATTAAACACGGCCGTTGAAATCTATTTTGATCGCAGAGGAATTTAATTGAAAATTTATCAAACTAAAGCAACATTTAGTTAAGGGGCTGGTTTTCTCACATCTTTTTGTTCTTTCTCTCTTCGCCGCCTCTCTTTTTCTTCTCGGATAGCCTGCAGCTTAGCCTTCTTCCGTTCCAACTCTGCTTTCCGGTCAGACATCATGTTAGCAGCTGCCCTCTTCAATGCGGAAGAACAAAATATATTATTTCTCGAATAAATCAGAAGAACTGCATCACCTGACGTTATTCATTATAGGATAATAATTTAGTTTATTCAAGAGGTTATAAAAATTGTTTTCATTCGCAAATCTATCAAATGAATGAAAAATATATCTTCGCTTTGTCCAAGCGCAGGCGGCATGAAAATGCATAACAGTTTAGTATTATTTATCTATCTTCATTCAATAATATTCACGACTGTCATAAGTTTGACAAAAACTTGTTGGAACTGTCCCGTAGTTTCACCAAGTAATTCATTAGGTAAAAAACTGGAATCTTTTATTTGTTTGATGTATAGAAACAATGGTATTTTTGCCCTTGTACTATAATGCACGTAGTTTTCGATCGTATCAAGGGTTTTCGTGAGCTGACAAACCGTTAGTTATCTATAATATACTCTGTTAAGAATTATTGATTTCTCATGATACATATCCTATACATACTTCATACACACGTCCACCTTGAATACCGCATTTATGATTCACAGGTGACGTAATTAATGAATAGAGTAAAAAATATGCAGATGTGAAGAATTTATATAGCAGCACGAATCATTTATATTCTTAACGTGTGTCAAACGAAGTTTCGAACTAGCAACGTAGTTCGTAGCTGTCGGTTAAACGATACGAATTTATATTATGTACGAATATAGAAAATAGCTAGCAGTGACTAATAATCAGATATGTGTTATTTACCTTAGATTATAATAAAGGATTTCACGTAGCACCGATCAACAAATACCTAAGAATACACCCTTTAGAGATAACTATAAACGTCAAATGTCTCTCTCTTCTCTACCCGTTACGTCTGACGTACGGATCCATTTTCTTCACACGCCAAATCGGCAAATCGCGAGTCGTTGACTACGATGCAAGTCAAAGTGAGGCTCAAATAAATGAACGTTTGTTTCCTCCATAAATTATAAATTACGATATAGCAATTAATAGGATTTTCGGGATTAATTGATCGAGAATTTATTATTCTTAGAGATATTTCATTCAATACCTTGAGATGAAAGTATGAGAATTGGACAGGACGTCTTCCCGATCCAAGATCAGAGGTAGAAAGAGATTTACGATGACGTATAGAATTTTGGTTCTCTCTTGCACTAACTGCGTACTTTATAGTTGTGCTTATTCTCGACGTTCTCGAATGACGTTACGCATCCATCGGGGCAACCTTTTATTTTTCGAGGTTCTTGTTTCCGACCCGATTTTTTTTTATTCCGCGTTCGGTTGTTCCGACCACGAACTAACTAGAGTCTAGATACTCGACGGAGACCAAGAAATAGCCCGAAGAAATCTTGGACATAACCCTAAAATTGACGTTTTATGTAATATAATAATTCCCTTGCTTTGGTTATGCGATACATCAGTCATTGATCGCCGTTCCAACCAAGTAATTCATTGTTCAAAGATATTTAATATAAAAAATGGGCATCTTGCGGTTAGTATACTATTTGCGGTCTAACGAAGCTCTCCTGTCACGGTATTTTTGAATAAACATTTTTCCGAGTAAGGACAAAATAGCATCGAAGTTTACGTTACAGATTTACCTTGAAGGCTGGAGTAGCAGGTGGATTTGTTTATTACACAGTACGAGAAGGTCTTTGGTCTGATCCAGAGAATAGTGTTAAACTGTATGGTAAAATTTACAACAATGTTGCCCCATATGTGAAGAAAAATATTCCTAAAGAAGTTGTAACAGAGGTAGACTTTGAAATTTTCTAATTTTTGTGTTTTTTATATTTCAGAAATAAATATTATTCGTAATAAATTGATGATATCTTTGTTTTAAGCTTCCGGATCTACCCAGCATTACGGACGTAACAAGTTTCGTAAAATCTTCGTGGAACAAGGGAGTGATTACATCTTTTAAGTTCATATCTGAACTGCCCGAACATACTTCAAGAGGAATCGAAGCTAGTGGAATTAAAGGCGCTATTTCTGGTGCTATAGATGCTTTTAACGCTCCAGAAAAACCAAACAAGTCTTAGCAATTGAATTTAATGAATTTGTTATTGATGTTTGATTGTGTATTTATTTCCTGGTTATATTAGTAATGATTCATAGTTCCATGTGTAAATAAAGAAGATAACTAATTCGAAATGAGTTCTGCATATCTTTTTCTACCTATCACATTGTTTCTGTTTACAAGTTTCCTATAAAATTGATACAATAATATGGTAGTGTTTATCTAGGAATCGAATATTTATTTATACGCATAATGGATCTATTTCAGAATAGAAATCAAGTTTGTGAATATTTAATGCTAGAGTAAAGATAATGTATTACCTTGGATGAAACTTGTATTGGATTTTACAGTAGAAACTCGATACTAAAGATCAGAAAATACTTTTCAACATTACTCCGTATTTTTCAAGTATGGCATAATTCTACCGCGTCCCGTTTGAAATTTTCGTGCAGCGATAGTCTATCCGCGAGGAGCGTTGTAGTCGTCCAAGCGCCACCTATACATTAATTCAGGTATCACAAGTTGTAGCGAAGAGGCGAGAGCAAATTGTGTCACGTGACCGGTCAGTTGTGCAGAAGACATGGCGGACAAAGAGGAGGCTGAGAAGACAATCGCCGAGGACTTGGTTGTCACCAAGTATAAAATGGCCGGGGAGATAGTAAACCGTAAGAAAATAATGCACAATAAAATGAGGATTTTAATGAACCTAAAATAGTCCTCTTTAGTATAAGAGTATTTCTATTCTTTAACAAAATTGCCAACGGCCATATGGAATGTGGCGCGCCAATGCCGGGCCTCTTTGCCATGTGGGTTGGCGTCGAGCCTAAAGTTTTTTACACTTTTCCCGCAAATACTAATTAATCTGTTTGCCGAAATTCATACACTTTTTACACTCGAATTTCACCGTTTCAGTAAATAATTGATCAATCCGAAGATTATTAGGAATATTCGTTTTACATCTTCCATATCAACTATCTACTCACCAAGCTTGGCTTGTATTAATTATAATCTACATCGTATCAGTCTAATTCTATTTTTTTACCGGCATTAAAATTCAGTCTATTTCTCTTATCATTCAAATCAATTTAAAAAAATTCTATTTTGGCGAATCTGCAGATTGCTTGTAATACCTGATATAACATTATATACACGAGTCGTTCCGATTAGAAATCTACTAACTTCCAAAACTTATTATTTCGGAAATTATTGATACAATTTCGAAATTATCTACCAAAAAACTTGCCGAATGTAATTTCAGCTATTTTTCCTTTCCTACCTTTGTTTTAATATCAACAATATTAGTAAATCTTATTTCGCATTGATTAAACAATCAAAAACAGAAACCTTAAATGGTCAGATTAAATTTTTCTCCAAACTCGGCATTTAGTTAAATTAAGGATATTTTCATAAATTTCCATCGCGAAACTTTGTTTTAAAATCACTAATCCAACTACACACATATCTTTAATTCTTGCGTCTTTCATTGAACAGGAGTCCTAAAACAGGTCTTGGACAAATGCGTAGTTGGTACATCAGTGAGAGAGATCTGCGAGCTAGGGGATAAACTATTGTCTGAAGAGACAGGGAAGGTTTTTAAAAAAGAAAAGGAGTTGAAGAAGGGTATAGCTTTTCCTACTTGTGTATCGGTGAACAATTGCATTTGCCATTTTTCACCTGTACCGAGTGAACCTGATCTTACACTGAAAGAAGATGACATGGTTAAAGTGTGAGTTGATGTTCAAGCCAAATCTAACTCCTGAGATTCTAATAAATTTTACTATATCAATTATTTGTCATTTTTTTCAGAGACCTTGGTGCCCATGTTGATGGTTTCATCGCGGTGGTTGCACACACAATCGTAATCGGCTCTTCAGTTGACAAAAAAGTAACTGGTAGAAAAGCTGATGTAGTGCTAGCCGCACACTATGCTTCTCAAGCTGCGTTGAGACTTCTTAAACCAGGCACTGAGGTAAGAAATTAAATAGAAAATGGTTACAGATCGTTTTCATGGGTCTTCATATATAATAGATAAGAAAGGAGAAAAAAACCTGTTTCCATTTCGAAGCATTAAATAATCCTGTTTTATTGTTTTTCTAGACCTACACCATAACTGGAACTGTTGAAAAAATTTGTGGGGCGTACAAGTGTAAGCCGATCGAGGGAATGCTGAGCCATCAATTGAAACAGTTTAAAATCGACGGTGAGAAGACTATCATCCAGAATCCAAATGATGCTCAAAAGAAAGAACACGAAAAATTCACTCTTGAGACTCACGAGGTAAAAATTTATGTAACTAATATGCAAATGCTTGGAGAATTTTTTTTATTTTTGGAAGCTAAAATCGTTACGTCACTATTATTATAAATAGAAAATTCTGAGTCTATGGCTTGATGACAAAATCCTGAATAAACTGTATTCCATGAGTTTTCTTCATGTTAAGTAACTATTTTGTGTACTTCTTTCTAGGTATACGCAATGGATGTGCTGGTGAGCACAGGTGATGGTGTCGGACGAGAACAAGATACCAGAGTGACCATATACAAGAAGACAGAAGAAACTTATCAGCTGAAACTGAAAGCATCTCGTATGTTTTATTCGGAATTGTCGCACAAACATGGACTCATGCCATTCAATCTGCGAACTTTTGAAGACGAGAAGAAGGCCAAGATGGCTGTTGTGGAGTGTGTTAATCACAGGCTGATCGAACCATTCCAGGTATGAAACTTCTCATTTCTGCATTTCTTTGTGTTTGAAATCATCACTGCTAGGATTGCATATAAACTCCTGTTTCTTTACCTGTTTCTTTATGATGTTTCAGGTTTTGTATGAAAAACCGACGGAGCATGTAGCACAGTTCAAGTTCACAGTGTTGTTAATGCCCAACGGACCTCATAAAATAACTGGGATTCCCTTCGATCTTGAGATTTTCCATTCCGAATGTCTCGTCGAGGACCCTGAGCTTAAGGTGAGAGTTCTGAGTAGTAACATTTAAATAAAGGTATTATGATGAATTTATGTATATATTGTTATTCAGATTAGGTGAAAGGAAGAATTGACTTTGAAATAGATTCTCAAACAGTGTAGAACTCTAAAGCCGAGTAATATTGAATCAATTTTTGTTCTTCTATTACAGTCTCTTTTGAACTCTTCGGCAAATCCCAAGTCAGCAAAAAAGAAGAAAAAGAAGGCCGAAAAAGCAGTTGGCGAGGTAGCTATGGAGGTGGATGCCAAGGCCTAACGTCAGCTTTATTCACATCCATGACTGATTGACATCATGCACCCTTCTCTCCCATCTTTTAGTTAAAAGAAGAAAAAAAAAAAAGAAACTCAAAACAAACAAAAAAAAAATGATAAGAATACTGTAAGAAGTAAAACTGGACACTTTCTAGGAATCATATTCTAAATGTAAAAAGCGAGATGTTAGGAACAACCTTAATAATAGGATGTGAACACTGCCGACGTACCATAAATTTCTTGATAAACAAAAAAAAAAGGAAACCAATTTTATATAGATACATATGTTCATCGGCGTGAAAGTGTCGCGTATTACTGTATAATGTATTTGATTTTTCACCCACGTGTACTTTCCTGTTCATTGATCAACACTACCTTATGATTTTATACCTGATATACAAATTTTCTCGAATATGGTGTCGTTGTCACATGCTTTACGTTGGACATTCCGCAAACTATTTCATTGGAAAATCAGACAAACATTTAAGCTGGTTGTAGCTTTGAATTCTTTTAATAATGACTCGCAGAATAAGCTATCACTTGGTACTATACCAGAGATAATTTACAGATATTCCAGAATTTCAATGTCCGATCGCACTAAGACGATTTACGTTCATTCTCATAGAGAAAATAGAAAAAAAAGAATACCGGCGTATTTTATACTAGTGCATTTTTACCGATTGTTTAGGATAATGCAAAATTTCTAATCCACAAGAGTTGATTAAGTTTAGTAAAGGGTGACACGTTGATTATTCGAATAATGTACTTCGTCTAGCTGTGAAAACTATGTCATGGTATATATATCTATGAATTGTAAAGATTTAAACGAGTATTGACGCTGGGAGTCTTTATGTTTTCTTTTTTTGCAAGAAATTAGAAAATTAAGATCCCTAGAATACTTTATTCAATATCTTTATAAAGAAGAAAAGAAATTTCAAAGCCCTTATCTTTTCATTTTGGTAAATTGTACAATCTTGTCTGAGAAATAGTTGGTATTCGGCTGTACGCTCTCCGTTCTCTGCTACCGTACACGTAGGTGCATGAGTAACAAATTTTTATCGCCGTAAAGAAAGATTATTTTTCTTTTTATTTGTTATGTGGTAGGGCGGGCGGGCGTCTGAATTACCGAGGAAAAATATGAAATTTATGAAATATTAATATTATGTAATAACTAATAGTTTTATATAAGGATGATAGATAATGTATCTATGTTATAGATATTTTTTCTACTCGAGTTATGCATATGTCGGATGTTAACGAGTGTACTTGTGAAAGAAAAGTATCCTAAGCTGATTTGCACGGTCCTTCCTCAGCTTGAAATTTTTCAAAACTCTAATTCTGTGGTTTGCTTATCATTTCCTCAATACGTACGATGAAATTGACGAATTTGGATTAATCATATTTTGTCAATTAATTCATTTATCCTTAAGAAACTTTCAAGTGCGTTGTTTCATTATTCTTCTTTAATTTTACAAAAATTGTAGAAAAAATTCAAGTGTTGATAATAAAATAAGATGAAAAACCTATTACAGAAATTTGACAAAGAGTAGAGGAAGATATTCAGTGTGGTAAGGACGGTGCTGCTCGTCCATAGATAAATCAGAAAATAAAATAGTAATAATGAAAATAAAAAAACTGGTGATCAGCTGAAGTAATGTGAAGTAGATAATCTAAATGATCGAAAGTAGGTTTTGCCAGAAAAGATAACTAATTGTCTAACCAATTGCTGTAATAGTATTTTTCCTTTTGTTTTAAAAACATTGAAATATTTTTACGCGCGTAACACCCAACATGCTGTTCACAATAATATTAAAAAGAATCATAAATCAATCAATTTACACCTATTATTAACTTTATTAACAACTATTTTGTGTACTATTTGTTGGTAATAAGTTTGCCACAATCCACGATCTCTTAATCGGAGTAAGGATAAAAATACAGAAAACGTAGATCAGTATTTGACAATGTTTTTTCTTTAAAATGTCTCTCGAATTATGGAAAACTGCTTTACAATAAATTAAACGAAGAATTTAAACCATTACGTGATTGCAAGCCGAAAAGGAAATCTCCTAATTTCATCAATTTATGAACATCTTAGGTATTGTAAGTACTGAGTTCAAAATTGAAGTAGAAACAGTAGTTCTTTTTCCTTATGCTTATCCCGTCATCGGAGGTAGCAAAGTAGAAACAGTAGTATATATCGTTTATTTCTCTGAACTCTACGATATACTGGAGTTTATAAATATTTTGCTACGCTATTTTTCTTATTCGATCATAACGACGCACGAAAACTGAACAAAATTTATATACAGTTTAAAAACTGAAGAGCTATGACATTTCTATGTCTGTAATATTAGCTGGGAATTTAAGTTTCAGTACAATGGTATTTGGTGTTGTAATGTCAGCGACCATTATTTCAGATCCATCTTTTAAACCTAGCTCAATTAAAGATTTGCTTAAATTTTCTCTAGTTTTTTCTTCAATGCTAGCCACCGTCTGCATGTACAAAGTTTTATTTTTACCATCTACGTTTGCTGTGATGCCAGGATTTTTCATCTGAAGATCAGCCCTCTCGCACAGCATTGATATCAAGTTTTTCAGCTTTAGAGAAGAATTCTCTATTTGAATTTCTCTAGGGATTTGACTGCAAGCTAGACAATCTTCTTTTTTCTCCGCTTCGTAAGTATACGTATAAATTCCATCCAAATCATTTAATACCTGCAAACAGAAATGAATAAATAAAGTTCACAAGATTTACTTTACTATGAAAATATATATGATGGAGCGACTGAAATTAAAAAATGAATCCTTCTCAATTGACCTAAATTATTTGTTGTATACTATTATCAATAACTTTAAAATATTATCTACGTGACCTACCATATAATTATTCAACGAAGAACAACAACTGGTTGCTAGTTTGAATACTTCTGTACTACAAGAGGCAGCAACAACTGCATTTGTCGATGCAACCGCAGGAATAATATTCTTAACAACGCCTTGAACAAGTCTGTAAGTCAATCCTTGAATACTAAATTGTAAAGCTCTCTCATTAGACTTTTCATAGATCCAATTTATATGCTGTGGATCATCCCCGTCGATAGCACAATCAAAAGGATTTTCTTTTGGCCATTGAATCACCTTCACATATTCTATGCAATGTTCAGGTAAACGTGGCGTGTTTGCTATCGTACATAGTGGATACGTGACCTGTTAAAAAGCAATTTTATAGCAAATTTCTCGTGTCTCATAGCCTTGTACATTTTATTCAAATAATTGATTGATAATTTTGAGATATTTTTCCATCCTTCAAAGCATTTTTCTCCGGTAACTTGAATTGATGATTCAAGTCACAAAATATTAAAGGAAAAATCAAAGTTTCAAGATTTTTACCTGTGGAGGATAAAGATCTAGCGTACATTCGATGCAGGCTGTTAATCCGGGTAAAATGACTCTCGCATTTCCTTTAAAACCTTCCGTTCCTCCGTCTATCATAGGGATAACACTGGATTGATCTAATTCTCCGTCTTCATAATTTAGAAGGGATATTAACATGCCATTTATCCATCGTCTAGCAACAATAGAGTCCAGCCCTGATATAACGATGTGAAATTGCCGGTAGAAAGCCTCGTCTTTATCTTGTATCTTGCAAAAGTGCGGCATTACATTGCACCCTGGTATTCTAGTGTTTATAAACTTGGCAGCAACCTCAGCTTTTGAGGCACCGATGTCTTTGTGGCGGAACAAAAACTGCCTGTTTTTCATATCAAAAACGAAAGATAAGTTTAATCAAAAGACTAGACGCAGTTTGCGGTTATTTTTTGTAGGTTACCTATTGAGGTTAGAAAGCTCAATCGTATCCATATCGATTAAATGAATCTGCCGAAATCCCATCAGAGCCAAGTCTTTGAGAAGTTCACATCCTAATCCTCCTGCCCCGATAACTAATATATTACAATTTTCGTTTAAAAATTGTAAAGTGTCAGGTGACGGTTCGAAATCAGGCCTACAAAAGGGACCAGATCTTTCCAAAACTTTACGCAGGTGACACCATTTTCTGTGTGTGTAATCCGAACCCATTTTAACACTTTAGAATATACGAAATTAAAAAACTGAGTTCAAAAGTGGCTCAAAAATATTTTTAACAAGTTTAAACGTCAAATACGTGCTGCGGTGTTGCTGTCGTTGCTGACTATTTGAAATACGATTTCGGCGGTCGACAGGTCGATTGGCTAATCTTACGGATAAAATTACGAATACAGCTTTCGGCTGCTACCGTCGTGTCGGAAAATTCCACAACCTATCCCGCCTTGCTAACTTGTTGGTTCATGATAAGACCGAACTCGCGCGTCTATACATAGTTTATATTTTACCCGGGTGTATAAAGATGTGTTTGCTGAATGTAAACGAGGTATTAACGCGAATTTTAATCACTATAAAATGTTGAAGATCATTTCTACATTCAAATGACAGTACGATGTGTTAATTTATTAACGGTATTGGTGGATGTCAGTTTCTTTATCTCGTAACTAATCTTACATCAGTCGTCTCGGTGTCCGGACTGTAAAGTAGCATTGTGTCAAGTGTCAAGTGACGCTGTCTCACAAAACTACAGGCATACATACATATACGTGCGTAACGCGATAGACTAAAATCGATAACAATAAGCACGCTTGTTTAGTCTTGCGCCAGTTTTAGCGACGTTAACAATACAGATTTCTGTTTATGTACCGGCGTAAGTTAATCGTCGATTATTTCAACAACACAGACTCAACAACCATATTACTAAATACCATTAAAAGAAATTGAAGGGATCTGAGGGACCATTATTTTTATCATTTTTAAAAGTTGTGAACAGTTTTTTATCATTTTATACGAAGATCTTGATAATAATAAGAGGCATGCTCCGGTTTAAGGAGGAACTAAGCAATATGATTGAACACGAGGGAAAGGATGATTCTCGTAACTCTTCAAACACTAATACTATCGACATTAGAGCCTGCTACAAACCTAGCGAACGAGTGAGAATATTTTCCGTTATGTATTATCCATTCTTTTCGTTATTATTATGAATAGCCTCCAAAAAAGATGTTCACTGTTATTATTATTATTACTATTATTATTATTATTATTATTATTATTATTATTAATTGTCTTTACTTATAGCACTGCATGCCAAACTATTTTAATGAATCAATTCACTCTGTCAATATTTTTTTCTTCACTGTTGAAGAGAAATTTTTAGGAAACGAAATCTGAAAAGTTACTTTTTCTATCGATTTTAAATATTTTCGTATATTTATCGTTTTCATTTTATTAGGTATTGAAAATGTTTAAAATTTTTAAGATCAAATTTCATCTCATATTTTACGACGACGTGTGTAAACAATATTCCGAGTATGCCGTCATATGAGCAAAAAAGAAAAAAAAAACAAACGTTTATCGGCTTAGATCAGAAAAAATTAGTTCCATCTGAATTAGTAGTTGCAAATTGCGGATGTAGGGAGTGAGACACGAGGGCGGATACAATGGAGCAGCAGGAAATGTTTGTTAGATAAAAATTGAGGTCCCTCTCATCTTTCCGCGATAATAATTTGAAAAATATCCTTCATATTTCTATACATATGTTTTTTACTCTCCAAACTTTCGCGTACGATATATGGAATCACGGTTCGTCTTCGTGCCAAATTATAAAGAATGCCTTAGCGTTATAAGAAACGGAGTAAAAAATATACATCAACGCATTCTTTCAATCAAGCTTTCCCTCTAGTCGACCACTTTTACTAAACCGATCACTTTGCAGCAGGTGAACATAGCGAGGGTCGACGACCCTTTATCTTAGCTCGTTATGTTTTACTGAATACTATATGTAACCCCGAATAGTATTCGTGGAAACGAGACCCGATCAAGTCTCGAGAAAAATAGGGAGGGAGAATTATCGTGTAGATTTTAGAACGCGATCCTATCATTACTGGGGCGGAGATTTCTCGAAAATTTTCTACGTGAATGATTCGCATGATTGACTTATGGTTAGAAATTATTGAATAATGCGATAATTTGACGAGAGATTTACGTCGTACTCCTATATTTACGTGGATAAGAAAAAGAGTTACGGTGGAAGAAGAATACCGTTCTTTCCCCGCGCTTCTCGAGTTTGTTTTAATCGCATTCTGCAATTAGTTACGCCTTTGTAGCCGTGTTTTCGTGTTTTCGTATTTTAGCGTTTTAACATTCTCGTCATCGTCATCGTCATCGTCGAGCTTTCCTTTAATATAAAATATCCGTTCTTTTAAATTGTTCAGTTCAGTTTTAGCGCGAGTTTACTAATTTAGATTCATAATTGCTATAAAAATATAACATATCTATATACATTATATTAAATGCGTTCAAATCTACGTGACTGAATTATTGCGTGAGTTTCCTATTCTGACGATGACATAATACACACAACAAACACAACTACGAATACCTAGTTTTATCGACTGACGTATCGCGATTCTAGTTATATACGTATTAGGTATGACTGTAGAAGATGATGATGTTTACTGCAAATCGTAGTTCCCACGCACTATATGTATATAGTTGCAAATAAATATACCGCGTCTCGTTGGGCCGGATAAATAGATAAGATTGTAGCGGTAAAATCGAAGGAACCTGGATTTACCTAGAAAACGATTTTTTATTTACTGCAGTAGACAATTATTTCCTATTATACCAATATTTTGTTTTTCTTTCAATTTTCCGATTTGTGTACACCAATTTAGAAAGAATTTTTCTCATTCTTACTCGCATCGTGTCTATAAAGGGATGAATAGGTATATGGAATTGTATCCTGCACTTTTGAACGGGTGTGGGACAAGATGAAAGATGCTCTGCGGTAACGAATGCTTCTCTATTTGCGGGTGACTTTAGATTTTAAGGTTTTGGGGTCTTGGGATTTGGCACGAATTCAGATCTCGAATTGTCTCCATTCTGAAGTTACATCGATTTAAGAACAAGACGGGTGCATAGTTACGATTATTTATTATAGCTATAAGCGACTGCCAGGCCTCCAATTATAGTTTTCTCTATTTTTTTCTAATGACCAATGACTAGTCGCTATATAAATGGAGTTCTGAGTTGAGTATAAAATCCTCAAATTTAGGGAAAAAAACGAAAAAAAAACCGTTTACCTAGTTTTTCAATTATTTCGAAGTAATGTTATAGTATCGAGCGATAGGAAGAGCCGCGCTGCGTGACTACGATCTTTAATTCTGGTTAAGTACCTTCCCTTAATTCCATATAGGCCTATAGAAGCCCCGTGATGTCGTATTTTCATGTAAATCAATGATCCAATCAAACGGCGTGATCTGGTTAGATGATCAGCACGTTTATAATGAATAAAAAGCGTGAAAGTCGAGAGTATAATATGTAATCAGATTTACTTACGTGCGAAATTCTGTTACAAATTATACAGTCAGTCACTACATAATTCAACTATTTTTTATGAGAAAAATTGAAAAAAAAAACACGAATTTATAACGGTAATGAGATGTTATGAAGAAAATAAAATTGGAATTGTTTGAAAATGAATTTAAAAAAATTAGAATCACAATAATCAAGTCTGAATACTGTATCATGTAGGTACATTATTTTTTATATACATATGCATGTATACGCGAAGGTACATTTCGTATACGAAAATCATGGATAATGATCGTATAATTTTTGAATATCACTTCCGGTAGTAGGTGGATTCGTTATCACAATAAATTTCGGTACTTCATTGAAATATCAATAAATTCCTATGCAAAAATATTTAATCAATGATTGCGAAATATGTAGAGTATATTCAATGGTCAATCGTTATTGAAGCTATTCGATAAACGTTAATTAAACATTATGACGCGTTATATATATGTATATATATTAAAAAACTTTAACGGCTTTCCAAAACCTGAAGGAAAGCCAATTCGATTAACTTAATATGAGAAATGAATTCCTCACCCCACCTTTCCGTATATACATTTATGTTCGAAGGTATCTACATTCACACGTGCAGTGATTGTATGATTGTGTACATACACTTGTATGTGTATGTAGTACCTACCTTGTCTAGGTGGCCGACGTCTTTCGTAATGTAATCAACGTTCGGTTAAATTCAGTGAGGATCGAGCACTCGATGCGAACGAAACTTTTCCGCGGTCTTACCTGTACATGTCTATTCCAGAATAGACGAATAGATAAACAAGAAAATAAATAAATAAATAAATAAATAAATAAATAAATAGATAGATAGATTTCTACTCGAGAAACGAGCGTTCAAATCGTCATTAGAAATCAGCTTACACGCTTTAACGGGTGTGCGCAGAGAGTAGAGCGTGCAGAATGAAATAGATATTCAAAATTGATCAATTATATCGCGATTATTCGCAGCTATAGATATAATACTATAAACAATAAGCCGAAGATTTGTTTATTTCTTCGAAAATAATCAATACGACAGTCTTAAGTTTGTTTATTTTTATTGTCGAATTGAAATCGATAGAGCAATCAATTATTTCGTCGTTTAGTTCGTGTCGTATATAGGTAAATAATCTATAAATCGGTATTTACGGATAAACAGCAGTAGAGTGCGACCGAGCAGTGATACAGTCGACTCCGAACCGTCCTGCGGCTAATTGCTACTACGTACACAAATGTTAGTGTCTTATCTGTCTCGTTATCGCAGATAGGGAGCAATTTGAAGCATTGCTTTACTTCTTCTTGTGTAATACATTGGGTATTAAATATCTAAGTTATTATTTTTTTATTCCCTGATAATAATTGCCAATATCATTTTGTGATTGGTATAGTTTTCTTATAAGTATACACGTATAATTACCATTACTATCTTTTTTTTCTCAAAAATTTATTCACACATATATATCTAGATATTTAGTTCTTATTAGATATATGTATATATTATTATTATTCTAGTGGTTTCAAAAGTTTTGTAGAATTTATTTTTTTAGTAGCAGTGTGTTTTTCTTTTTCTGTTTCATCGTCACGCAGTAAAAAAAAAAAGAAAATATTTTGAAACAATTATAAAGTGCATTGAGTTGATGTTGCATGGATCCATCATTCGTCGCCTGTTCTTCTTCTTTACAAATGAATAATCGAATGTTTACTATTGCTACACTCGAATAAGTGTTGTCAATTTGTTAAACATGACCAATGACAAGCAGGTGAGTGCTTTTATCTTGTTTATATATTACTGGCGATTATTGAATTTTTACACAAGTAATGAGGATTTTTCAAATAACGATAATTATCGTACTGTTCTTTGTTTTTAAACTTGTTTCTATTCCATAATTTCATTCATCTATTCTTGAACTCGCAAAAACCATCGATGAAGACACTACATTTGAATATTTGAATTTATTGCGCCCGCTCGCTGATCGATTTATATCGGGTCGTTATTTGAAATTAAAAAAAATGCAAAGAACCGTACCACGATCGCGAAATCTAATGTGTAGACAAATTTTGCATAATACATTCGATCCGGGTAGAACAAACAATAGGATAATATTTATGTCTTATTTTTGATAACTTATCTTTTTGTACTTGCGATTAGATATATACATTTCGAAAAAAAAGTATCACCGTTGTAATTCTTCATAGACAATGCATAAATTCATTTCGCGCAATGATCACACAGGTCATTTTTATTGTCAGATTATGACGTGGTAGTTGATCGTATAATCTTCGTACTTTGTTCAGTTAAAACGCCTCTATTTCACGCAAAAATTCCATTAAAATATTCACTAGTTTAGTAATCTGTAAAAATAACAGTTAAATCGCTAACTGATCGTTGGAAAAATTAATTAGGCAATAAATAGTAATTCAAACTATTATCTCCATTCATATATAGTTATAGAACTGAGAACTTATGGAGCTAACTATAATATTCCGTATGGAAAGTACAGTTATTTCTAACAAGCAAGGCTATAATTAACATCAATTTATCATTCACATTTAAATTAACATAATTTTTATACCCCTCTATGAATATCGGAGCAAATTAAGTGTAGGCAAATTCAAATATTCAAATAATTTAACACAAGAAGTCTCTTACAATAAAGCATGAGACTCTGAATCAGTTGGAATGTGTATCTTTAATTAATCGATGGTGTCTAATTGGTCAATTATTATTTAATGAAAAGTTCAATGTATCGCAATGAGTAATGACTTACTTTAAGTATCAATTTCTGCATCAATAATCATTGTCAATTCCTAAATACAATATATTACGTCTGTTTTACAGGCCTGGTTTAGAGGAGTGAGGAGTAGTAAATTCCGCCATGTTTATGGAGTACCGGCAAAGAGGGAAAAATGTTATGACAATGTCAAGATAACTAAAAATGCCCACGACTCACAGTTTTGTGCCGTAAACCCAAAGTTTCTGGCGATTGTTACAGAAGTTGCCGGCGGCGGGGCTTTCCTTGTGTTGCCAATCGAGAGCGTAATAAAAATCTTCATTATGCACTTAATTAAGAGAATAGAGATTCAAATCAAACAATTTTATCTACTATGAAAGTTGTGCTGAGATAATATAATATGCAACGTTTTCACATAGCAATATGATAGTTTCTTAATATTCATTTATGTACTCTACTAGCTTCATGAAATATGATAGAATTCTACTTTCACTAAAGGCTTCCAGACTATTTTTAATGCTAATTAATACTTCTCTGGTATAAATTTACCTCTGACTTTACTAAATCTCTCTTACAATTAGTATTATTTTTTTTTTTTTTGTTTGTAGTTGTTTTCTTTCTCTTCTCATCTTACTTTCATTTTTTTTAACCTTGCACTTTTATTACACCGTTCAAAACATGACTTTGAATCATATAAATCACCAGAAAAGTGGAAGATAATCAACTTCAAATAATAACTTGCAGACTGGTCGACTAGATTTTAATGCGAGCAGAGTTACTGGCCATAAAGGTCCGGTATTAGACATTAAATGGAATCCGTTCAACGACAATGTAATCGCCTCATGTTCCGATGACTGCACGGTGAGCATTTAATATTGAATTCACAACATGTGTAGATTTTGTTCCTTTAGAGTAATCAACAGCAGTTTGATACTCTTCAAAGAAGATGATCTCTGTACCTCACCATTTCCTTTACTTTACTTTATTTAGATTAAACTGTGGCACATACCAGATGGAGGTCTGTGCAGAAATCTAACTGACTGGCTGGTCGAGCTTCAAGGGCATAAGCGTCGAGTAGCGTATATTGAATGGCACCCAGTTGCTGAAAATGTATTATTTAGCGCAGGGTTTGATCACCTCATTATAGTCTGGGATATAAACAGTGGAGAAGCTGTTAGCATTATAGATCGACATCCTGACGTGATTTACAGCATGTCGTTAAATAGGGATGGCAGTTTATTGGCCACTACTTGTAAAGATAAAAAATTGAGAGTGTTTGAACCAAGATCAGGCATTGTAGTTTCAGTGAGTATATTGAGCTTGATTTGCAAAAAAGATTACAAGAATTCCGGATTGTAGATAATTGATTCTCGTTTATTTCAGGAAGGTGTATGTCACGCTGGAACAAAAGCAAGCAAAGTTGTATTCCTGGGTAGTTCTGGTCGCTTATTAACAACCGGATTCAGCAGACACTCGGACAGACAGTATGCAGTTTGGAGTCAGCACGATTTATCAAGCCCTTTGACATGCGAGACTATCGATTCTTCCAGTGGCGTAGTTTTTCCTTATTATGACCATGATACAAACATGGTATACTTGGCTGGGAAGGTAATTACGATTATTATTATTGAAGGAGTCATGCAATAAAAGAGAAACTTCATGAATGTCTTTCTAAAAATCTGTAAACAACTTTAACTCACGACGAATTTTAATAACAACTTCATTTCATAGGGTGATGGTAACATAAGATATTACGAGGTCGTGAATGAGGCACCATGGCTTCATTTTCTGAGCCAATTCATATCTGGAAATCCTCAGAGAGGACTTGGCATTATGCCTAAAAGGGGAGTCACTACTTCACAGTGCGAGGTCTTCAGATTTTTCAAACTACACGCAACTCGAGGAATGTGTGAACCCATCTCTATGATAGTTCCAAGAAAGGTAGGATATAGAATCCCTGAAATCTATTCTCAGATATTACAGATCAATATAGTAATTCCACATTATAAAAACTGATCATCAATTCTCAACATATTCTTCTTACTTTTATCCACAGAGTGATCAGTTCCAAGAAGACTTGTACCCAGATACTATTGGCACTACGCCTTCCTTGTCAGCCAAAGATTGGATCAGCGGTATGAACAGCCCTCCAAATCTCATCTCCTTAAAGACTGGTAAATTGATAGCTGTTCGGAGGATAGTTTTAAATTTTAAATGAGGCTTTGCGCATTCTAACATGAAGTATTGTATTTCTTATCAGGTGGTAGTATTACGACGCACAAACCTCGGGCTTATAAACAGAACCAAGGGGCTGCGGCAACTGATTTAAATACTAAAAAGAAGTTTGCGTTTCTGTCTACTGAAACAGTTCCAGATTATAGGCCGGTAGAGCTACATGACATGTCTGAGAAGAGTCAAAAGACCTCTAGCAATCAAAGTACCAAGTTTCATCAACTGCAGCAAAAATTTGGCAATGTTACTGCACAGGTGAGAGCTAAATGTATAATAACATATAATCTTGTTTCGTTGTGACTATTGTTGCGATACTCACTTGGGAAAATTAATTTAAACCGTAACCAGATTAATAAAATTAAAATGATATATAACAGTAAGAAATGCAAGTTGATCAAGAATTTTGAGATTTACCCTGAGTGGCTAGAAAGTTCTGATGTCATACTCACAGGGTATAAGTTCATCGGCGTGGAATTCCACTGTTCAAATATAAATAATGCAAGTATTATATTTTGAGAAAGTTTGCAGAAGAATTTAGAAAATGCTTGTTATTACAATAACAATATTTTATCTGACTAGCTTCCCATGCTTGCAACATTCAATTGGACATACCTATATTTTTTATTTCAATTTTACACAAGACCTGAATCCAGTTTATCTATTTTTTTGAATCTACCCAATTTTATGATGTGTTTAAAAGTATTCTAAAAACCACACTCGTGCGAAAAGGGCAGATTTTAGATGTGGTAGTAATAAGGGCAGTCTTATCGACTGTTTGTCTAACACACTAACACTTTGCATGGTCTACACCAAGCCACCGAGATGTAGTACTGAATTCCATGAGCTCGTGAACAAGTTTGGAAGTGGTACTAATTATTACCGAAAGGTACGTGTCCACGTGTCTTAGTTGTTTTTGTTCCGAATTTTTTTTCGTTGCTAGATATTTCTTTGGTGAAAGGTGATGGATTTTAGTCTTGAACTTTGTAACGTGTGCACATTACACTGGCTGCTCCATAACGGTAATTGTATAATAATTAACTGCTGATCGCGATTGAATTTTCAGCTTTTCATAACTAACAGAATGAAACTCTGCAACTAATGACCGTTTGCTTTGGGAAATAAAATCTTTATTTTAAAGGCTGCTTCATCGCATTATCACGCATACATTGGCCATGTTATCGCAGCGGTATACATATAATACAATTTGTATTTATATAATTGGAAAGGAAAAGGTTTTTGAATGGCACTTGAGCTTCCGGTGAATAGAATCACTCTATAACAAATTGTAATAATGGGATCTATGTTATTTTAGAACAATATTATGGCGGCTACATTGAGCGACAACAAAACACTTGGCGGAACAGATCCTCCCAACAATGAATCAGAGTTGAAGGTTGCATTTGCTCGTCAAACAGATGAGTTAAGACTAGTAAGACGACAGTTGGTCAATAGTGAGCTACGGATTAAAGAGCTTGAAGAACAAATAATTAAACTACAAAATCAATGAACACAATTTTCATTGAAGTGGCCAAGAAGTAAGGTCTTTTGTTCCTAATTATTAAGCTTCCCGCCAAAAGATGTTATAAATGTGGCCATTGTGAGTAAATATTGATTGTCGACTATCTGGCGTTTGCGTAATTAGCTTGAATCATGTTTCAAGTTCGGAATCCGTTGGGTCTCTTCCTTTTCTTTTTTTTATTCAGTTCAAAGTTATGATCTAATTTCAATCCATGTAGGTACTTGATGAGAAGATTATCGCACAGTTACCCAGGAAATAATTGTTTTCTATTTTTTTTTTTCACCTCTAAATTCAGCACAGAATTAATCTCTTGCATACAAGTATTTAATAGCTGAGTTAAACTTGAGTTAAACAACTTTTAAACAAATAAGAAACTCATGAAACTCATAACTGATGCATTTTTAATCATATCTAAATATATTATCTAATGTCATAAATAGATAGATAATTGCTCTAAAATTTTGATGTTACCTACATTAAAGGACAACTGGCAATATCATGATCGAATAAGTATCTTAAAATTGATAAATTTATATCAAATAGAGCAGCAGCAACAGGCTAGTGATGAATTTGTGTTTCATAATACTTAATATATTAACCTACATCTACATATATAGGTATATTATACTATATATAAAAATAATATACTATAATCAATTGGTACAAATTTTGAAAATAGGAATGGTATCGAACGTGCAACCGGTATCTTAATTTTTTTAACGCTCTTAGTGAAAATAATATTCTATAGCTTTTTGCTATTTATATAATCAGTCTAATCTATTTATCGTGCCTTTGCCAAAACTGAACACTGCCTTCAATTATTTTCATTTCACATTTTCTTAACTTTCTCATTCTATCTTGAATGATAAAAAAACTCCGCTTAATCAGATACAGGGAAAGGATAACATTCAAAGTTCCGTACAGCAGATGTTAAATTCAAACTTACGTTTCAAACGTTTTAATTTCATCAGAATAATAAATACATATTACGAAAATTACATACATCTCACATCAAACAGTAATAAGTACGATAATTAATTTTGGAAAATACTATTCTAGGTGTTACAATCAAAAGTGCCTACGTTCAATTTATATGGGATTTTATTTTGATTAGGAAAAAGTATGAATAAAGGAGAAACAAAAAAAGAAAAGCGAAAATTATTAGTTATTCAGTTGTTTTCTTTATACACTAGATCAATGTTTTGATGTTAGACGTACGTTATATTACTAAATATCTAATTAGCTCTAGTTTTAAGATTAATTTTGGTCATTTAATGATCCTCTATATTTCGTACCGCTAATGTATTAATTAGAATATTAAATTGTCATGTGTCTATGTATGTCTCGAATGCTTGACAAAATTTGAGTACGGCAACTTTTGGAGAAATATCAGACATTACGTTCCCGAAAAGGAATAAGGGAAAGAAATAATAATGACTCAACTTCAACATGTACAGTTTAGAAATTGGTCAAAGGTCTATGATTGCAGTAGCTTATTAGAGGAGGATGTATATCACTGTTTGTTTGATCTCCCTGATTATATGCTTCTGATTTTTGATCGGAATCTATGGGTATATAAATGTTTTGCATAGGAAGAGAAAAAAGAAAAATATGCACAAAAACTAAAAAGTACGTTATATTACTTCTATAAATGAATTTTGGCAATTATATGTACGGAGCTATATAATGTATATTATAAATGTTCAATATTTGTACGTATAAGCAAGCATGTAAGCAAATAATTTTTTTCAAATTAGCTAATTGTAATTCAATAAAGAAATAGAAAATGGACTTCTGGTTTTTTGCACAGACCTATAGGTATATATATATATATATATATATATATATATATATGTATATTTATCTACGATAATATCAGATCTGGTATAATGATATAATGATAAATAAAAAGATTATAAATATAGTACATGTTATTAAATATTTGAGTTTTCAAAAAATTCTTTCGCAACATTATTTTGCAACGAGTTCAAAAACCCTACAATAAAATTGTCTCGAACAGAAAATTATTAACATTAATCGAAACTGGAATATAAAATATATTAACGTAACGTCTAAATATTTTAGTATAATATTATTATTATTGCGATTTTGTGAATGAAACAGAAGAATAAAAAAAATACATATGTATAAGTATATATCTTCACATATAAAATGAGTATAAAATATTACAGTGATAATTAATGAATGAAATTATCAATCTATAATAATAATTATTATTTTTTTATTAATATAGACATCGATAAAAAAATATCAAATAGCTTTAATCTACTCGCGGTTAATTTCTATATTAATTATACATGTATACCTATATATAGATATTACCCTTTGTCAAGTTATATTAATCATTCTCAATTTACATAAAACCGCGTCGCGTATTCATAAATATTCGCGAAATAATGAACTATATGCGTTCCATGCATCTATATATCTTTTCTTCCTGAGATTTAACTCCATGTGTAAAGATCTATCTGATATCATAGAATCGATCAAGGATTTTCCTCATTTTTCACATCCTCTAAGATCTTTCTATCTATTTATTAAATCATTTTTTTGAATCCTATGAAATGACAACTGATCTGCTTATCTTTAATTATAAAACATTGTACTCTGCTTTTTCTTTTTTTACTATTCTCTATTCGACTTCTAGCCATGGCTTATTTAGGAATGTCTATAACATCGTAATATAGTGCATGTAATAAGTTTTAAATGAAATTCTATAACTTCCTATCTCCTAAACGCGATCGTATAGCCGATTATCAGACTAGGTATTAGGAGCGAAATATGATTCGGTAATGCAGTAGCAGCTGGATTACACCCGTCACCAGAACACGTGAAAACGCATGTACGATATTCCAACTGGTCACCAGGCTGTTGAACGTAGTTGCAGTAGTTACCCATGTCCAATGATGAACAGTATCTCTTGGTCCCGATCCCACCTGTTAATGTATCATTTTGCAATGAATATTCGGTACTTCGAATGCAGTTTATGCAACTAATGATTTTCTATTTTCTACCTTTTTTAAATTGCGAGTAATTATACTGTATTATGTATGTGCTGGGCAGTATCTGCACCGAGAGACATGCAAAAAAAATAGGAAGACATATCATGCAGTAAAAAGTATGATTTTTTTTCATCCATTTATTCATTCATTCCTCACAAGCAGTTTGGTGATGATTGTAGGAAAAGTGAAAAGTTGAAAGCTGACGAAGGAGATGCTAGTTCTTTATAGACTGGATATATGTTCTGTGCGATTTATAGTGTAAACAATTGTAGGATTATAAAAACACCGAAGAAGAAAAATTATGATAAGGAAAGGAAAATTCAATTGGAAGAAGAAACGACACATCGAGCTGACTGTGAGACTTTTTAAAAAGACCTCCGTATCGGCCGATGGTTTTGACGCAGTAGCTGGCCTCGAAAACGTGATTGCAGTTTTGTAACTGCAAAGCTTCTTTGACCAATTCACCTTCCATGCATTCCCAATCCGTTGATGATGAGCACTGATAGCAATCTAGACCCAGAGCTTCATCACCAAAATCCAATTTCCGTTAGTCAAGAAGTATGATTGGCATGAAAGAGTAAACTAGAACGAATTTTGAACGATTTTGGATGAAAATTAACTGCAAATAATGATATAATAATTCCTTTTAATCATAAATCTGCAAATGATTATCTTTACCGATTCATCGTTCTAGTTTACTGGTTTTTATCATCTATATGAGACTTAGTTAGCTCGATCTTCTCCTAAACTTTCATGATAATATAAAATCGAGTTATATTAATGAACAAAGAAAAAAAAAAAGGAATAATCAGAAGATCGAAGATGATTTCTATATTACAAAGCCCTCATATTTGCCCCATCGTTTGCCGTACCGTTAGTATTGTGAGTGATTTGCGTTAGTCTGATTGAAAAAAGCGTTATTAATCGTGAACAAGATTAGTTCCGATTCCTTGACCATTTGTAGATCATTTTTTGTCTAGGGGTTTGTTTTACCCTCAAATCTTCCGATGTGTTTGATGCAGTACTGAGCACCGTAAACATTATCACACGGCTCTGGTTTAATGTCGATGTCACTCGTCAGAAACTCGTTGCATTGAAATGGATTTTCCGAATCCGTACCCAGACATTGATAACAATTGATGCTGTTGGCTGTATAAATGTATAAAAAGTAAATAAACGTAAAGATATGTGTGTGTATGTGTAAATGAGTAAATTAAGAATTATTCAATATTCGTTTGTATAAAAAGCGAAAATATGAACACATATTTTCTCTCCAATTCAAATTCATCCGGAGATCCATTAATCTTATTTTTCAAGCTCATTGCGATCGAGATATTTGCTTTACGGAGCGGAATTGATATCATACCTACCACTACTTGTACTTTAATATACCGTATATCTATAATCCTCGGTTAATCTTTGGTCCCGTTGGTATTTGGCATTCAAAAGCAATTACCCCGCTTCCTCCCTAACTGGAATGTAATTATAGCAAAAACGGGGCCGACCCCAACCAACGGTAAGGACTGTCGAGTAAATAGATCGGGTATCTGTACCATACATATATATTATGAATTGATGTTAATTTTTATGCCGTTTTATTCATTTAAATTAATATTATAAAATGCGTGCTTTAGAATCGTGATTCGCGAGTTATAACTCATGAAAAATGTGAAAAATTATCTGCAGGGTGAATTTCGAGAGTGAAGAATAACTACCGAGTAAGAAATATTATATACATATATACGTAATTAAGTGTGACACACGACGAAATATGTAGGTATAACTCATACGAAAGACGACATTATTTCATTAATTGAAGCGTGCGATGGATTCATTGATATTAATTCGTCGCTCGTTGACTGCCTGCTTGTTCATACGTTAAATACTCGTCGTCGGAGCTAAGAACAATAATATTTTACAGTCGATCTGCAATGAGAGACCTAATACATAATCTGAAGATTCTGATATTGTTATTATTCGGTAATTAATCGCTTACAGAGAGCGTTTTCAATTTCCTATAGCGGATATTAATATACGAAGAGATTGAAGGATCGATCATTTGTAATTATCTGTATTATATAAATATAGCGAAGCAATTACAAGCGTGAAGAAATTTGATTATATCTAAAATTTAGCTAGAAACTTCCTGTTCTTTCAAGTTTCATTTATTTTATCAACAATTATATTCGCCTTTTGTTCAATCGGGAAAGGATACTCTTATTTTTCTGCACGAGTATGTACACAAGTTTCACTTATCTATTTGTCATGATAATATACTGATATAACTACAGTTTGCTAGTTGAACTTTCATATAAAAATATAGCTTCAGATTACAGCGTCCGAAGTCTAACAAACATTCAAACTGCGTAAGCAGTGTTTTAATTCTAATTTACAATATCAATAAAATCTTCATTACTTTCAAAGATAATCGAATTCCCCAGTTCAATGAACTGAAATCTGCTTACTCAAGTTGAAAGACATTTAGAACAACAATTTTTTAGTTAACTAATATACACAAAATCGTATAGAAGGTGTGACATATCTATAACATAAAGTTCCTTGGAAATCTGGTTACAGTTACCTGCAACTCTATCTATTTATTCCGATATTATCTTTCGCGTATCAAATTTCTGATAAACAAATTCTTCAATGAAGTTTTTCATTCTTTTTGTACTTGTACTTTAATTACGTATGATAATAATATCCATCTGCGCTTTACCGTATTCCATATTGAAATTATAAGTATCATTGACAAGTTTACTTGTCCTATATAGTTATAAACAAACGCTGAGTGTTGTGCGAATGCATAGATCGCATATTTTTTGTACGCTGTTTTCTTTGAAAGTTATAACGCGAGGCCCCACCCAGTTGAAAACCGACAAACGAATACGTTAGGTTCGTATATGTGATGAATCAGACACGCTATAGCATTTGTAGAATGTAAAGGTGTAAATAGAACACGCGATCATCGCAAAGATTTTACTTACCTAATTCAAAGTGGGCTAAAAAGAGCGCAGCGATTATTACACATCTATCTTTCGAAGCACTTCCCATTTTTTATTTTTAGTATTCAATATTATAGATAATAAGCGGTCGAAGACCGTAATGTAGTTTCTTATTAAATACACAAAACACACTATAGTACTACAGCCAACATTCACGTTCACCTGCCGTTTAGTTCAGGTAAAAACGAAGAGCTGTGCCCTGACTAGCCTGAGCGTCGATGTTTCTTTCACGTTTGGACGATAGGCGCCAATGCAAGAATCAAAGTGGGGGCTTGATGCGCTGACCAATCGTTAGCTTCGAATTGAGGAGGGAATTCCAAACTTTGAACTTTGAATTCTTGTTGCATTCTGGATCTCTTGATCAGCGTTCACTGATTATCAGCGTTTATTGGAGAACACTCAGAGTACAGTAAAGCGCTTTTATCTATATAGAAATCTCATGTTTTTTATTCGCATTGGAAAATACATAAATATGCAATTTGTAATACTCCGTCGCGGAATTATGCTAATTAGTTTCAAATTGGTTGGGGTAGGAGATTGAATACGATGTATGTTTTATATTATAGTATAATTCTGAATTTCAGGAATAATATAGATACTTGTACAATAATAATACGTTTCGTAACATATATATAGCCGCTAATGTAAGTTTTTCTAAGCCTAAATATCGCAATGGAAAGTTTTTTTTCAATAACTTATTACAAATGATCACAATCCGTGGTACAGTTATATGCATGTATAGATGTATGTTTAACGTGTTGATATATTATACATCTATATTATGTTAGTCATTACGTGATCTGTGAAAAAGCTGAGATTCTGCAGCTGCTACAATAGTAGAACGTTTCTGATTATACACAATATATTTTCGATTAAAAATAAATACTGTAAACACACGCGATAAAATAGGTAAATACAGTAAATAACGATATTATATATACCAATAATTTATTACACATGTATGTATATAACAAAACAACGCCGTATACATAATATTTAGATCAAAGTTTATACAAGACGGTTTCATTACACTCAATCGAGAGATTCCAACACAGTGAATTAGAACATCCCTTAATTACATGTTCGGAAAAATCCTCCTTCCAAACTCATTGGAATATATTGCTTTAACTTTAACTGAATTTTTTTTCGTCTTTTTTTTAATCAGTTTTATTCACGCAAATTTCTACTGATTTATACATATTATACGTATATCCAATACGAACAACTTACGAAGTTTATATCTATCCTCAAAAATCTTGTTTATTCAAATATCCGTCGCAATTATTCAGGATCAATGGTTTATTATTCGATATTTATATACGACATAACGATATTTACAAGATATTTGGTAACTATAACAATCATCACTCATTCTAGAGAAAAATTCATTTCAAATTTTATTCCCAACTAATTCAATCACATCTACAATAAAGAAGGTATTAACATCTTTCACGAGTCAAAAATTTTTAGAGGGACATATTTTCGAAGAACTTCACTAATAGTGTAGCTTTTTTTTTGAAGATTTTATCATTTTATTTTATCATTAATCTTCCATGTAAGTTCATTGGATTTCATTGGCGACCTCGCTTTCGGACAATTTTGATATGATTAAGGAATTTTTTCTCTTCAATTTAAGCTTGGAAGACTTTTTTGACTTTGTCTGCTCAATTTTAACAAACGGCTTTCTAACTCTGCCAAAAATATTCTTATTGTTTTGCTTATTGCAGAGAAAAAATGCCCTTGATGATAATTTAGAAACTGTTTTTTCTGATGGTAGAGACTTTGAGGATTCGCCAATCTCTGGACGTGTTTTAACAAATTTCGGAGATATTACTTTCATGCGTTTTGAATCCTGTTTAACGATGCTTGATTCTTCCCCAATTATTTCATGCTTGAAATTATTCAAGACTAACTTCCTGCTAGAACGTTTGTGCTTTGATATTTTAGGCACTAGAGTCGATCTAATGGTTGCTACATTCGATGTTATGCTTGGAATATAATCAGCAGACTTTAACAATTTCTTTCTGACGGAAATTGAGGACAATCTCATATTAGAAGATACATTATTTTCTTCCGATTTACTTCCGTCTTGATTTTTAAACATTCTGTGGCTGGTAACGGGTCGTGTCTTTCTGCTACTTATAATTCTTTTAACGTTAGTGCAAATAGAAGAGGCTCTTCTTATCTTAGTCGGTTTAGCTGCCAGATTTATATCACTTTTTAATGAATTACTCCCCTCATCTTCAGTCACACAACTCATTTTCAGTTCACTTGATTCCAGTGCTGGTTGATCCGTCGTGATTGCACCACCTGAGCTCTGTACAAAGAATAAAAGAAATAACACATTGATAAAAACACATGAATACTTAATGAGATCAGTGGAAAGAGTACTGAAAACTTCAATTTATTGACTATGTTAAAGATTTGTAATTCAATTATAAAGTACAAATTGTTGAATGAGTTTTAGACAGGTGAGAGTTACCTCTTCAATATTGAATTTTCGAAGTGGTATTTAGTCTACTCCTAGCTTTGACTGCGAATAATTATTTTATCAGAGTAATATCTGATCGCGATCAATTGAACCAACTTTTCCACATAGTGTGAATTCTCGGTATTTATTACAAGAAGACAGGCTGATAGTAGACTTATTGAAAAACGGCTGTGCATGCGAGCACGATGTATTTTACGCATAATAAGCATGCATTAGCGAAAAACGTGTGGTATGATAAGGGCACCATCACCTTTTGTTTCTATTATACATATGAAATGTTGTTCGGTACATAAAAAAATTGCAGGCAGATTTTTGCAAGTATTAGAATTCATTTCATCAATAAAATACACCATATCTGGAAACTCGAGGATACAAGCAGGTGCAAATAAAAAATGAAGCGTATAAATGTGGGCTAATAAAATTTTAATTTATTTACACAAACGTATTATAAAACAGTACATTAAGAGAGATTACACATGAATTATTAAAAATCGTATCGTTAGTATTTCAATTATATTTCTTTCAGCCTTTTAAATAGTATTTGTCCTTTGAGTAGTGGAAGAAAAACGCTTATCACACTTCAGTGGAAAATAATATTTTGTAAACTGTTAAATATCTAATTTTAATATCAACTCTATAATATTCTGAGACCTGATGAAGCTTTAAAAAATAATTAATTTTAATTAATCAGACTTTTGGTTGCTGTACAGTCGACATTAATTAGAAGATTAACTAAAATTGAGACCAATGTAATGATGAAGAATTTCGTATTGGTAATTTAATCAATCTAGTTATTGATAAAACGAAAGCTATTTATGCTAGAAGACGTATATAGGTTTGAAGTTTTCGAGGGATGAATTTGAAATCAGGACGGGAATTGGAGTAGGCTTAACTGAAAACGATTATTATTTTAATTCGGCCTTGCTCAGAGGGTGGAATTAATTCATGTTATAATCTAATGAGATTTGTAAATTGGTAGAAATGCTCTTATCCCTACTACCCGTGGACAAATTCATTGGTACTGACTTACTCCTTAGAAATGAATAAAAATTATATTGCAAAATTATTTGCGGAGCTGCTTCTCCTTATATTAACTATTTAATCTCAATTCAAAATTCGCAGATATATACGATTGTTGTTTTTTGTTTTTTTGTTATCATAATGCCAAAGTTTCTTCTCAACAAGATAGTGAGTTCATTATAAGAGATATAATTTTCTTTATTTACTTTAAGTTATTATATTTGACTGTGATAAATATTTGGCAATATTTTTTTTAACTTCATTTAAAGTATGTATGTCTAATCTTGTATCTATATTAGGTCAAATGAGATGATAATTTATCACAGACTATTGCAGTTTTGGATTAAACTTATCTATTTAGGGTCTAGTTTGTTAATTATTCAGTTTTGAGCTAATTAAGTATTATTTACGTTACTAATTACTCGCTGATTGATTCATCGTCAAAGATTACCCTGAATCTTTGGCCTAGTAAAATAAAAATGAACACATAAACAAGACAAAAAGTAAGTAGATTAAAATGAAAAAAGTGCATCTTCTCATAGGAATGATACGGAGATAATATTTTTACACGCTGAATTAGTGTATTCATCAGCAATAATATAGCCACGTATATTATAGGGAAGACAAACTTATTGATATAAAATATACATCAAATAATGATCAACGAACTTTACATTATTAAGTCAACATTAACAATTCGAAAGCCAAGAACGTAATTAATATTAATCAACGGGTAATTTCTTTCTAGAACTATTTCTATTCAACAGATGAAAATTCATATAATTTTATGTCTTTGAGACTACAGCAATTTCGAAGGACAAACTGCCTTAAATTTATATCATTACTAAATAAAGTTGAATTATTTCTTTTTCAAAAATAGAATTTAGGGCTCTTTTATTGCTTAGCTAAGCCCAGTCTTGATTCAAAAAATGCTGCTCGTTGATTCCTATCAATATAAGCTCAAATATGTCGAATTTTTAAGCATTTAATGCCAGATATAAATTTTTTTTTTTTTTTCTTGAATGAAGGCAAAGTTAAATGCATGTACAGAATGCCAATAATGAAAATATCATAAAGTAATTAATAATGATAATGAAATTATATCATATCAGTTTTCATTCGTTTTGTTACCACAACTTAGAAAAAAAAAACAAATAGGTAATGTTAAGAAATTAAGACAAAACGCATTGCCTTATCTCAGTGTCTATGTTATATTCGCTTTTCTCATCTGTATTTGAATTTACCTTGTTCAGTGGTCGGTTGAACGAAGATGCAAGGTTCACATACGTGAGCTTTAAATACGATCGTACACCCCTCAGAGAACGATATTGGCTGTTTGGGAGACGGCTATTTGGATTATTAGTCGTGAGGTCGAGGATCGATGGTCCTAACGAAGCTCCGACCTGCGGAAATAATTGACAAAGTTGTAACACTGAAACGGCAGTCTATGAATTAGATTCAGAATAAACTTTATGGCGAGTTCAAAGTCGTAGATTGACTCCAGTCTTCCCTTAATCACAAACTCAATTTTTCACCCTTAATTATGAAACCCGATCAATAGTTTTGCTTTCATTTGATTATCAAAGCAGCGCATCTACCTCTTCAAAAACAGATGGCGTATACTTTGGTGGTACGAATATATGGCTTTGATTCTTGTTAACTCCGTCCCGAATCCTTGCCGGTATTGAATTTACCATTCGACCAGAGTTGTAGTTGCACTCTAAAGTATAGCTTCTTATAAGACCGGTTAGTTTGTGAACAGCTACTCTGCCAGATCCTTCGCGAGACATACCGTCTCGTTTGTCACTGCAAAAATTGAAAGAAAATTTGTATTATTAATGATTTTTTATTTATTCAGACAGAAAATATTTCCCAAATATTTGCACACATTATTATTTTACTCACACCAGGTACATATTTCTTTCTGCAAAGTTACACGAAGTGAAATGAAAGTTGGCGTTATTTAACGACATTAATTTTGGAAGTAGCATACACATGATGGTATTTTCCGCGTCATCAAAATAATTTCCATACATAAATACTCCTTTTTTCGAAGCATGCCCGTGTAGATCGATGTATAAAAATAATCCAGAGTCTTCAGGGTCCATTGGAATTTGTCCGATACTTACAGCTGTGTAAGCCTTTTTGTTAGAATCTTCTTCAAGTTTCTCTACCTTTGGTTCAGAGTTTTCAATCGGCCCCTCGCCATCTCCTTTGAAGAATAAATAATTGAGTGTTCAAAGAAATGAGTTCAATTTCTTATGAATTCAATACTCAGGTTTTGAATGAAGGAATACGATTCTTAATATTCAGAGAAATCAGTACTTACCACGGAGTATGTGGTCTGGTGTTTCTTCCACCAATTTTGATACTTTTTCGGAATCTGGCTCACCTTTTCCTTTTTCGTCTAATGTCATCAGAGTGACCTAAGAAACAGTAGATGTAGTTCAAATGTAGATTATTGTGTATTGCAGATACGAAATAAATATTCTCGAAATTGACTAAGGTTTTTGAAAAATACCTGCTGAAGCAGCCGGTTTGTTGTATCGCGAATAACATTTGTTACAGAGCCAGTAGGTCCCACGACATTTACACTTCCTTCAACTTCCGAATTTATATTAGGCAATTCATTTTCAGAGTCTATTTCATCAGGTATTTCGTAAGTGTAATGATGATATCTAATAAAAATAAAAATAAAAATATTGTTATTTCAGAGATAGAGGGCAAGTTTATAATGTCATGAAAGGGTTCGTGAAAATGACCACAGAAGATTTGTTTGCTTCCAGAAATTCAGAAGAAGCAAATAGTCACCTAATTAGCGCTCGGGCAGCATATATAGTGGGATGGTCGTTGAAAGATGGATTCAGATATACTCTATTCAAATTAACTCCTCTTGTATCCATTCGATAATGTCCTCTGGCGACGCCGTCAGGATTGAGCATAGGAATCATTTTGAAAACGTATATTCTACGTAGATTAATAGCTATCGGATCTTCTCGGTTAAGCAAAAAGTTTAAAAATCCATTGAAGACAAAAGTAGATGGCGTCTCTCCCGGGTGAACTCTTGCGCTTATAAAAACGACCTGTAAATAATTGATTCCCCAGTTGAGTTAGGTGTAAAATATCATAGTAGACTATGAACACTACAGAGGAGTAGGATGGTCAAAATATTTTTTACAGTTTTAAAAGTGTTTTATGTCCAGTTTTACTTCAATATTAGTTTTATCGTTTATTTAGAGACTATATTTTCTTGAAAGACATGGAATAAATCACAAATTGTTATTCAGAGTTTATAAAATAATGAATTGAAGTTTTAAGAGCTACAAACCTTTTTGCCTCTAAATTTGAATGGTCTCTCTTCATCTTGAATAGGAAATAATCGTTTCAGCCTTGCCTCTCTCTCGGTTGATATGTTATGATGCGAACTTATAGTTAACAAATCGAGTCTTCTTCCTTCAAGAGACATTATTGCGCATTCTCTATGATAGTAGACATCGTCAGGAACAGTAATGCTTCTTTTCATCATTTTAGTGTCTATTCTTTTCAAGTAATTTTGCAAATCCGTATAAGAGAATGGATAAGTAAAGGCAATGTAAGTTATAGCTTTGCTGTTTTCTGAAGCACGATATATAAACGATAACGTGAATTCGCTGCCTTTTTGGTCCAGCTGTAAAATTAAATCACAACTACGGTAAACATATAATTTTAAATTCCTACAAGATTTTTTCTCCTCCTAAATAATTTCTAAGTGAAAAGCCATTCAACAATAATAATAATCAACATTTTCATCCAAACTCAAGAGAAGAAAGATAAATACTGGATGCTTCTGTCTCATTACAGTGAATGTTGGCTTGTCTCGGATTCGTTCCCAATGTATATGGCCAGGTACAGTTTTAAAAACAGGGCACATTCCTTGGCTGAACATTTTCACTTGCTTGTTAAGATTGACGACATTCATTTTAACGACAACTCCTGGCGCGGCAGCTTTAACACCAAAATAGAACCACGTTCTATTGGTATTTTGATAGTCTGTACCATGGCAGTCGTGTTTTGTCCATACATTGAATTCGTACTCTGGTATATCCTCCGAACTCGAACTTTTGCAAGTTTTTCCATCGTTTTCAGTACCTTCTGCTGAGAAAAAAAAAATACACAAATGATTTCGTTTTTGTATTCTAACAATTGTTTTAACAAATTTTTTTATTCGAATACACAAAATTTTATGCATATGAAAAAAATTGATACTTACCATTTTTCAATCCTCCTTCTCCGGGTCTCACTTGCTCTACCTTAGCCAAATTAGCAGAGTCAAAATTATTGTAGAATATGAAGTTTCCACACTTTATTTCATCTGTTGTTGAAGCCATTATATTTTGAACTGGTTACATGGTTTCCTTTAGCAAAAAAAAACATTTATGAGGTCAGAAGATATACGATTCGATGTAATAGACTGAAAATAAAAATAATGAAAAATTTATAAACGGATTGAAAATTTCCATACATTTTTTTTTCAATCGTAAGGTGAAAAGAAAAATAATGTCAATCTTGCCTCTAGACTGTTGGTATTTTATTTTCAAATAAAACGAGCATTTCGTGGTGAAAAATTAAAAGGGATGCGTAATTAAATCGTTAGTAATGATGTGTTGTTAAAACTGAAGTATTGTATTAAAATGCTAATGAATAATGATAATCGTTTATAAATATGGTTAGGTTGCTATAGAAATATATTAGATATATAACATAAAATACATAAACGTGGAAAGTTCAAAGTAATAAAAATGTCGTAAAATTTAATGGCAGAACAAAGATGGTACTTAATTGCGAGGTAGATAAGATCGAGGCTAACTAGAATTGTATTTTAATGTATCTTATATATGTATAGAATCACGGATTGCATCAAAGTTTTACATAAGTTAGGCCAAAAAGATTAATAATAATTTAAAAAATCTTCAAACAAAGGAAAAAGTTTTGCTACGATAATGATATATAAATCATAATTGATATTAAAACGTTAGTAGAATTTGATTATGGTTTCGGAATTGTTAAATTTTTTAAATAAAATTTGTTTGACAGCTGACAGATCATATGATCGCTATTTACGCACGTTTACGTACGATCATTGTAGATACGATGAATGAATAGATAAAGAATAGTTTTTTTTACTCACAAACATTTCTACGGATGGATTGAAGCCCTTTGTTCATCTTCGTGAAGTTATGGATCATGAAATATTTCATTGTCCGATAGTCTGTCTTTAGATTTTTGACAACAAAATGTGAAAATATTATTCAATAATATTATTATTATTATTTAAAGCTTCATTATTTATTCTCCTACTACCCACGAAGTCACAAACTGTACAGTGAGGCGAGTCCGTTTCTCAAAATCCATTTCATTTCAGTTCATTCAAGGAGATAGATTCTCACGTATCACGAAATATATAATAGAGAATTTTTTACCTATTTTCAGTGTTTCGGACAAATAGACCAGCACCATCTCTCTACAGAGCTCCTAACTACCAACCAAAACGTGCGTGGAACTGTTGAGTCTTTTTTTGCACACGTGTGATGTGACTGACGTTAACCTGCACGTATATTCATCATTAATTATTAATCACCATGACAACTAGCCCCGAAGAAGACGTGAAATTGTTTCAATCGCTTGGATTAAGCGAGCAAAAAGCCAAGGAGACATTGAAAAATGTCCAAGTATCAAAACATCTGAAAGCTGCGGTAGCCGAGGTAAGGCCTAACCTCAAAATTAATACATGTATTTATACCGGTACTTGCTTCCTCGATCTCAAAATTTGATCAATAATCTTATTGAAAATAAATTTTGAAGTAATTAAGATCGAAGATAATTATAAGAATAGATAAGTAATGAGAAAAATTAACAACAAATGGAATTTTCCTGCGGAAAAGCTGATAACGGATGATTTTTAACAGGCTAATAAACACTGCGATATTACAACAGATGTTGGGACCCTGTTGTACCATTTAGCATCTAAAATTAAGCCCCAGATATCTGCGAACTTAGATCTAGTTTCAAAACTGATAGCTGAACGTAAATTAGACACAACACAGAGAGTTGACGCTGCGTTGGAATATTTCTTAGAGAAAATTGGAATCCCTACTACGTTACAAGAATTGGAAGAACACTGCGGTATAGGAATAGTTGTGACACCAGAAGAGGTCGAAAAGGAAGTTGAAACACTGATAAAGAAACACAAAAATGAAATTTTGGAAAAAAGGTATAGTCCATATGTTTATTTGTCTTTTTCTTCCGCAACTGTGTATCTTGTAATTTTGTCTTCAATTCTCATTTGGATTGCAGGTATCGATTCAACTCCGGACCCCTTATGCAAGAGGTACGAAGGATCTTGAAATGGGCGGACGGAAAAGCTGTTAAAAGTGAAATTGAGTTACAGCTGTTACTTCTGCTTGGTCCAAAGTCAGATGCTGATCTTGCTCCCGCAGCAAAACAAAAACAAGTTAAAACTAAGCCAGCTGTAAAGAAGAGCGATAAGATCGATGGTAAGAATTTACTTAAAGATAAACAAAATGATGATGCTTAGTTTGTTTCATTTGTTTATTTTCCTTTGATTCAAGAGAAGAGACAGAAATCCGAAGAGGAAAAACCCTCCGAAGCCCGGACTATCAGCGAGCTGATGAAAACTAAAGTCCATTTTCATAAGCCTGGTGAAAACTATAAAACTGAGGGATATGTCGTCACGCCTAAAACTCACGAGCTTCTTAAAGAACATCTGAAAATTACTGGGGGTAAAGTTAGGACGAGATTTCCACCAGAACCTAACGGGATTCTTCATATTGGACATGCCAAGGCTATTAATATCAATTTTGGGTAGGGTCATTAGGCTTGGATAGCTATCATTTAATTTGTGCAAATCATTTTGATGTAGAAAATTTCTTATGCCTTTTTATTGTATTATTAGATATGCAGATGCATACGATGGAGTATGTTACCTGCGTTACGACGATACTAATCCAGAGAAAGAAGAAGAGAAGTTCTTTGTTGGTATTCGTGAGATGGTAGAATGGCTTGGATACAAACCAGCCAAGGTCACATATTCCTCTGACAATTTTCAACAGCTTTACGAATGGGCTATACAACTGATCGAAAACAATCTGGCGTATGTTTGCCACCAAAAAAGTGAGGATATGAAAGGATTCAATCCCCCACCTAGCCCGTGGCGAGAAAGACCAATTGCTGAAAGTTTACAATTGTTTCAGGTATCTAGTTGCAAGTAATAATCGTTTTGACACAGTGTTTTGACTCAGCTAACCGAAAACTTGAATTCATCCTTTAAATTCTTTACTTTCAGGATATGAAAAACGGAAAATTGGAGGAAGGCGAGGCGACGCTGCGTATGAAATTGACTTTAGAAGAAGGAAAACAAGACCCTGTTGCATACAGAATAAAGTACTTTCCTCATCACAGAACTGGCGATCAATGGTGCATCTATCCTACTTACGATTACACCCATTGTCTTTGTGACAGTATAGAAAACATAACGCATTCTCTTTGTACAAAAGAGTTTCAAACCAGGAGATCCTCATATTACTGGCTTTGCAATGCGCTGAATGTTTATTGTCCAGTGCAATGGGAATACGGTAGATTAAATGTTGGATATACCGTTGTTTCTAAGAGAAAAATTGCCAAATTAATCGACGAGGGATTCGTTCATGATTGGGATGACCCTAGGTCAGTCGAATTTGAGATATTGACCAATGTCTGCATTACAGATTAAATTGAAGACAGCAGAAGCGAACTACTATAATAACTTGAACTCTTGAAGCTGCCAATTCAAATCCCTTATTTTGTTTTCCACAGATTATTCACTCTCTCAGCATTGCGGCGACGAGGTTTTCCCGCAGAGGCTATAAACAACTTTTGCGCCCAAATGGGAGTGACTGGTGCTCAGGTCGTTGTTGATCCCGCAGCTTTAGAAGCAGCAGTTAGAGACGTTCTTAACGTCAGTGCACCTAGAGTAATGGCGGTCTTAGACCCAATCAGAGTAACTATCAGTAATTATTCTGATGATGGACCCCGTCGTTTAAAGGTGCCCGATTTTCCTAGCGAACCAGAAAAAGGCCATCACGAGATCAGTTTTGACGATATTGTTTACATCGAGGCATCTGACTTCAAAGAGGTGAATGGAAATAAGATTTCAATGATCTAAGGTGGAGAATTGGTTGCTAAAAGTTTACCCAATATTAATTCTTGGTTTTTTTCTGTTATTCTCTTAGAATGACGAAAGAGGATTCAGGCGATTGACTCCAAACCAATCCGTTGGACTAAAACATGCCGGAGTTGTTATTACTTTGAAATCTGTAGAGAAAGATGCTTCTGGTAATATCACGAATTTAATTGTGAAGCAGGAGGATGTTTCAGACACAAATAAGCCTAAAGCATTTATACATTGGGTAGCAAAACCGTCTCTGGCATCTGTCAGGCTTTATGAGCCTCTGTAAGTCTCACTCTTACAGTAATATTGCAACTTTATATCTTTGTTTTAGAATTTTTTACAATATTGTCGCCCATTTTTAGATTCAAACACAAGAATCCTGAAGACCCAAACGAAGTTCCTAATGGTTATCTTACCGATATCAATCCACACAGCAAAAAAGAAGTTGTCGGGTATATAGACGCAGGAATGACCGGAAAAGCGAAACCTTTTACCCAATATCAGTTTGAACGAATCGGTTTCTTCTCTATTGATCCGGACAGTAAGCAGGGCAAGGTATGTGAGCATTGATTTAGGAATTTCAATAATTCTGATCAAAGCAGTTGATTTGGATATTGTTTAATATTCTTCGTTGTTGCCCAGCTAGTATAATATTTCACTGAAAAGTTGATGAATACATCGTTGCTTTATTGATCGTTTGATCGATTTCTTACTTATGTCTTACATTTCAGCTGGTCTTTAACAGAACTGTGACTTTAAAGGAGGATGCTGCAAAAGTTTGAGATACTAATTTCGATATTTATATTTGTAGAAAAGGATTTAGTTACCTTAGTGTTCGAATTTATTCGCAATAAGCGTTACATTATTGAACCTCATTGTAGGATATAAACGAAAAAATATATTTCCATCAAAAAACCTCATGCATACATTTGAGTTAGAAATCTTATGAAAAAGATCCATTATGGATAGGAATATGACATTAAATTATTGTGTTTTACAAGTTAAGACTTTTAAATTTTTCTGTATCATTTTTTAGAAAGTAATGAAGGAAATTCTCTAACAACTTATATTACGTTCTGAATCATTTGCTTTATTTATGGTGGAAGTTGTGCGTATTTTCCTATCGGTACTATTCATGTTACATATGTGATTAGATCCCTGGTCTACGGTGGGAAACGGATTTCCTAAAAACTGTATATTCTATTTTTGCTACTGATATTTGTTTGTTTTCGATCAGATCAGTCCTCTTACAATAAATTACGACTCTGGTCAAGAGCGTAAGACATTTTCCGGATATTCGTAGCCCTTTCTGTCATGTATATTTATGCTTGATTATTGAGAAATTGTCTGCTGATTCTCAATGTATTTGAAAATTTTTTTTACAGATGTAAAATCATTCTATAGTTACAATAAATGTTTTGCAAATGTACATGATACTCTTGGCTAGAATTAGACCATTGATTGTTTCAGATTAGATATTATTAATTCATCATGCAGGATTCGTAGGTTGGAACCATGTACTTTATATTGATGAATGCATCTTCGCCACCATATCTCTCTAGTATTTCAAGAGTCTCTTGTATCACATCAGCAGCATTTTCTCCCCTTTGTTGAGAGTAATCGATACCTTCTCCAAGATTGACTAAAATTGTAAGATATTTTTGTAACGATATACCAATGTTTGAAACAAATTGCATATATTTATCAATATCTATTTCAATTCGTGTCTTTAGGATGCACTAATTATTACCATTTTTGTCTTTAAGTAAGTTCGGAATAGGTAGTATTTGTCTGAAATAAGGCACAAGGGCTTCCCCTACACAATCTGCAGAGCGCACAAGATGCTGCAGCATCTTCATAGTCGTACAGATTATTTCTGGAACCTTTGTATTCAATGCAGCTGCAATGTAACATCTAAATGATTAGAAGAATAACATTTTTCCAAAGTGCTATCCCTTCAATAGCAGCTTGAAAGAAAGGGGTTCATTTTTGGGTAGCTCTGAACAAGGTGATCTTTTTATTTTTTTCTTTGAAAGATTGTTCAGGAATGAAAGTAATTATATTATTTGCTTTCAAGCTGTCATTCAAGAGTTTTGTAGGAACGGCTCTTTGGATCCTTACTCTTTATGGGTATGATAAGTTGTGGAACTACTGGTAATATTTTGGGTCCCCCTTGCGCTAGTAGATCAGCAATTCCTTGTGTTACTAAAAATTTATAAGGATTTTCTGTTTCTGTCATCCCGTCGAAAAACATTGGCAAATAATGATGAAAGTCCAGCTTATCAATGTCAACTTTCCATCCAATCTTTGGCCCATTTCCTTCATTCTCTAAAGAAATTGGAAGTACTCCACTAGTGTAATATTTTCTAAATGCTGATGGTTTTGGACGACGTGGTTTGTACAAACCACATTGTGGGGGCTTGGCAACTATCGTATTTTCCTGTTTACGAAAAATTCATTATTTTACTAAACAATCATATTTCTTATATAAATATTTTGAAACTGCATCCATGGTAGGTTAACATTTCCTTTAGTCATTTAAAAAAAGAGTTCCTTTAGATCATTGAATGAAATACATAGTGTTTATCATTATTTTATAATCTGCCAATTCACTAAAATCATTTTTGATATTAAAGATAGAAAGCTGAAACTGATTTTATCTTACCTGCAAGGCCTGTATTGTGAATGCAGGCACAACCCTTGGCTTCCTGTTCTTATATTTTGGAATATCTTTGCGAACTTCTGACCAAAATTCTTTTTCGTTTACCATTATTTCCTCATACAAATAAACTCAATAATTTAAAAGATGAATTGCAATGAGATACTATATCGTATGACAAAAAATCCTCAAATAATTCGAGACATAACTTTGCACGGATATTTCAATATTTTAATAAACATGACAGGATGATCTTTCTCTAAAGAATTGATCAATTTACTTCAGCCTATTCGTTTTGAAACCAGTATCTGAACATAGAATGAAATCCGAGCTCAGATCAAACAAACTATCGCTTCCTAGCAACCAGTTGTAGTTGTATTATTGTGGTAAAATATTTTGTGCAAATACTAGAATTGATTAATCAAAATATAACTGAAATAATCGATTCTGTTGGAAAAGTTCAACGAGTTTTGAATGAATAAATATTCTTCAAAGATGACAAAGTGAAAGAAATTAAGACACACAATATAGTTTTTGTTAAAAAATTATTATATTCAACTTTTTATTTATAAATACAATTTGGAAATTAATTCTATATTACTTATAGCTAAATCGGTGTGGACTTCCGTATCTTCTTGTGAAATTGTGGATCATCAAATATCAGCTGTCTTTTTTCAGGCTCATTTCCCTCAGCTGTATTTTATTTGTAAGGAAAATATTTTCCGTACTGGTATATTGATTACATGTAGATTCTATAAATGCCAACATTCGAGCACTCAAGATCAAAGACATGCAGCATATGTTCAACTCTACTCATTCTCAGCAGACAGAATACATTTTATAAAATATTGAACCATTTCCTGTTGCGAAGATAAAATTTTTCAAGAAACAAACATTGTAGTAAAGGAAGCAAGCTTAAGATCCAACACAAAGAAATCGTAAACAACTTGTTAGAAAAGGATATTTGTGAAGTAACTTGAAAATTCCTGTGCCCACGGGAACTGGAATACCCACAATTATTGACTCAGATACACCAGAAATCGTATCTTTCTGGCCATAGTAAGCTGCGTCGAATAGATGATCTGCTGTTTTTTCAAACTGAAGAGGGAAATATGAATATAAAAATTCTCTTCAGTCTATTATAAACTCAGACAAAGGGATGACAAACTATTGCATAGTTTATTCATTTCTTTTGTTAATTTTCAACTACTTTTAACTTAGAATTTGATCAATTTACTCTATGTGTATTATTTGATTACTACTCACAGATGCTAAGTTAAGAACGGATTCTTTCATCTTGGCAAGGCCATGCCGCGTTATACCAAGTACCTCTCCTCTGCTTGTCATTAGATCAGCTACCAACATTGGATGACGTCTATCTATACTCATGCCGTGATTTTCCATTACCAATTTAATCTCTGTCATAATTGTTGCTCTAGCTGCCTCAATTCCTAGTGTTTTAAACACCTGAAAACAAAAGAGGAAAAAGATCTTTGACGAAACATGTAGATTTGTAGTGTGGAGAGTTATAGATAGGCCATGATTTGATTTCACAGTATACAAGTCCCGGGCATTAATTTAATACATTTTTGATCAATCTGTAATCTTACTTACCTCCATTGTATTGTTAGACGTTGTTTTTTTACCCAGGACTCCAGGCGTAGCCATAACTTCGCGCATATTATCACCTTCGACAAATAATCTGTATCTGGTCTTTCCGCTGGAGTCGTCATTATGTATTACTGCCCTCGCAACAGACGGAAGACCCTGTGACAGAAGAAGGTATAAGAAAATGGGTCAAGAATAATTGAGATTTGTCATCTTTACACAGTTTACCTTGATTACAACATTTGGGACAGTTTCCTTGAGTTGCATCAGCGCGTAGTTCACGTTTACTTTTTGTTTGTTAGGGCTCACTGTGATGATTGAATCTCCTCTCACAGTAACAAACTTTGGATTGAGACGAAGTTTCGATGTGCAAATTCTGTAATTAATAATTAACTAGATCTTTATCTACAACATAATTTCGCTTGAAATCTAATATGTGAATATTGACTCACGAATAGCGGATAGAATTAGCGTCAACTTCCAACTTCAGAAGTTTTATTCTATCAACATCTAATTTAATTAAAAGAAAACAGTCATCTGGCAGATAAACTTCTTCAATATATTCAGTAACTTCACCTAAAGTTGTTTTCTCTATTCTGCCTTTAACTTGTCTAGCAAATTCTGGATCTGTATCATTTTCCTGTAAAAATATTCAACTTTATTTCCACCAATTCTGTAATACGTAAAGATCAATGCATATGATTTGATTCCAACTTACTAAAGCGGCTGTAATAATAGGTGTACTGATATTGCTGTTAGCGTTGATGATTTCCTTGATACGCGGAACACCCTGAGTAATATTCATGGATGCTACGCCAGCAAAGTGAAAGGTTTTCAGTGTCATCTGAGTTCCTGGTTCCCCAATACTTTGAGCAGCTAATGCCCCAACTGCTGTACCTGGTTCAATTTTAGCTCTCATGTATTTCTCTTTACATGTATGCATAAATTCGACCAGCTGAGAAACAGTGAGACGTTCCAATTGTTGTATAGCAGAGGATTTTGATGTGGCGTTATGCCGAAGTCGTACTATTTTGTGCGCAACAGACTTGAGGAATGTTCTGATAAAAGGGAACGATAATGAGGTTTGATTGTTAGCTTCCAAATATTTTCCAACTAGTATAACAAATGAAACATACTCTAGCTCTTGCTTAAACTCGTCGCTAAGACATGTGTAATCTTCTGACTTCAACAATTCTGTAGTAGCGTTGATTACGCTCGGTCCATCAAGAGGCTGTTCATCTCTGTAGGGAGATTTCGCTTTCGTATGATCCAATACTCTCTTGTAATCTACCGGACAATCCTTTCCTGTAAATAATACAAATTCAACTGGTAAGCATGTTTTTTCAATTTTAGCAACGTTTAGAAAATTCGGAATAAACACCTTCCATGTACGTTGGATCAAGACCATCTCCCCCATACAATATCTGCACTATATCGCCGACAGAATTTCTGACCGTCATATCATAGTGCAAACAAAGATCCTCAAGACTTTTAACTAATCTTCTCTGCATGTACCCAGTCTCTGCAGTTTTTACAGCTGTATCTACAAGACCCTCTCTTCCACCCATAGTATGGAAGAAAAATTCAGTCGGTGTGAGACCAGAGTAGAATGAATTTTCTACAAAGCCTTTGGCAGCTGGAACTTTTGAATGACGTCCAAAATGCGGGAGAGCACGATCTTCAAAGCCATTTGGCACACGTTTACCACTGATAGCTTGCTGCCCCACACAGGCTGAAAGAATAACATTCTAATTATTTGTAAATCTTAGAAGAATGTAAAGCATGAGTTTGTGCAGGAAACTTACCAATCATTTGAGAAATGTTGATGAAACTACCCTTGCTACCCGAGAGAGCCATGACCAGAGGGCTATTACTGGGATGTAGTTCTTTTAGACACGCTTTTCCAGCGTGATCACGAATTACTGATAATTCTTTCAAGATCATTGACTCTAAAGTTTCTTCTTCTGAACATCCTGGCTGACAAATCAACCTTCCATCATCCATCTGGGTAATATATTCTGTACACTTTGAGTACCTATGTGGCAAACGAGTTATGTGACTAAAGAATTAAGAAGATTAATCTAATTTCTGGAATTATTGATATGGAGATTCTGAAAATAATATTAACCCAGCAGTAAGAAGATCCTGTTTAGCTCTTAGCAGTCCGTGACCAGGTGTTACGTCCCCAATTCCAATCGAAAAACCTCTATTCATTAGGTAGTAACTTGCGATTCTAGCCAACCGCCACATTGCTGTTGTAGAAGCGTCTTCTCCCCAATCTCTCAATAGGACATAAAAAATGTTTTGTTTTGATCCGGAGCCCAAGGTAGACTTGTCCATAGATCCAGCTAGGAGTTCTGAGTTCCGAATTATCACGACTGTAATAAAATATGAAAATGGATAGATTTGTTACAATTCGAAATTCTGTATCATACTTACATGAATCGTTAATGCATAACTCTTCATTACTAGTATATGCTCTGCCTTTGGTTTTCAAGTTAGCTCTGATTGGACACTTTTTATTTGGCCTTAGTATCAAACTAAAGATCTGTTTTCCTGTCCATAGTTCTGTTGGCTTGAGGATAGCAGGTTCTGGGAGATCTATATTCATTGCAGCGTCAAAACCTGCTAAAAGGCAGCTCGCCAATTGACAAGCTTGCGATTTATTAAGAAACGTGTCCTTCTGTGTTAGAAGATATCCACCAGTGATAAAATCTTGAGTAGCAGCAATCAGCAATTCTCCATTACGTGGTGTTACCAAATTTGATTTGTTCTGAAAAGATAAAAAATTCAAACTTGTTTACTTCAAATTGTTATTGATATTTGTAACATAACAATATCTCACCCCCATTAACACCAATGCTTCAGCCCTAGCTTCTTCCGTCTGTGGTAAATGCAAGTTCATCTCATCACCGTCAAAGTCAGCGTTATAGGGCGTACAAACACATTCATTAAATCTGAAAGTTCGGTGTTCCAATACTTTAGCTTTATGAGCCATGATACTGAGCTTGTGAAGTGAGGGTTGTCGATTGAATAAGACTACATCATCGTCGCGGAGATGTCTTTCGACGATGTCTCCATACTTTGAAGAAAGAAAATTAACATCAGTATTAAAACTCAGTGTTTACTTTGTGAATAAATTCATTTTTATAATCAATTTATCAACAGGGAATCTCACCTTCAGTTCTTGAGATATTTTTAGTCTGTTTCCATAGCGTAAGAATTTTTTAAACTCTGTACTTCGTTGTTGTACAAAATTAGCTCCCGGGTGAACATCCGGACCGTTTTGAACCAGTTTACGCATTAATTCTATATTAGAAGAGTTCACTCTTTCTGGATAAGTTAAAATCTTTGCAACTTGAATTGGAACACCAACCTACGGAGTGAAATACCACTGGATAAGATCATCCGGTAAATAATTATTGATCATTTATCAAAATAGAATCAATACCTGTTCTATGCGCAGATTAGGATCTGGCGATATTACAGTTCTACTAGAAAAATCAACTCTCTTTCCAGACAAATTTCCTCTGAATCTTCCTTGCTTTCCCTTTAATCGTTGAACCAAGCCTCGACCAGACTTCTTCGGCTGTTCATTCAGAAAAATAATTATAAAGCATTGCACATATCTCTCTACTGAAAATAACAGCATGTGATAAATCACCTGCATGTTCAATGGTATACCAGACATTTCGCTGTTAACATAAAGAGCGCAATGCAGTTGTAAAAATTCCCAGTCTTCATTATACATTTGTACTTTGGCCCCACTTTGTCTATGTTTTTGTATAACGTCGTTAATGAAGACAATTTCCGACAGTTTCATAGTTAAATTATCTTCATTCGTGCCCGCCTTTACATCAGACACTACGCTCGGTCTAATACAAATTGGAGGCACAGGAATTCTGGTCAAAATCAAATCCTTCGGTAAAGAGCAGTCCGGATTCATCAGCAAGAGGGGCACGTCGGCCGATGGTATGCGCTCTAATATACCCTGAACCTAATGAATTATATATTATTAATTGATGGATGAATCTCTGATGTTTTTTGTTACTAGTTAATGGATAAAGATATGTTTATCAACCTCTATAGGATTCAAAACGTGAACTAGTCCGCTTTGAAGAATTCCTTCAAGTTCTCTGTTCTCTTCCAAGACATTGTTATACTCGGCCAATTTCTGCTGTACGACAGAATCGACTTTTTTCTTATTTTTATACTTTTCATGGACGATTTTTAGCAACCCAGCCTTTTTTATTGTGCCATTCAAGTCTCCACATGTTGGGCAAGTTGTGTTCTTCTTAGCCTTCTCTAATATCTGTTTTCGCAGTCCTTTACGGGTGAGATATCCTATATTAGGGTTCAATACTCGTGCCATGTAGTTTCTTTTCTCTGTCTCTTTCAGCATTACGTGAGAACATTTCTGAAAAAAGGGAACATAATGTTCAATGTAAACATTAATAGAGAAACTTATATTTTGCCACTCATTAGCATTACCTTGCAAATTGTTTGAAGGATGTTTATAACAGATCTGAAATATCCCACATGGAAAACTGGCAATTCTAAATCAATGTATCCAAAGTGACCGATGCATTCGTTTAATGTTTTACCACATGTTGTACAACTGTCTTGGTTGGAACATGTTCCCTTTTTGAAAGAAGATGAAATATTAATGCAATCAAAAGTGAAGATTATATTTTGCCTGGACTTAAATTCTCCGATTGTGATATCTATCATTTTCCTTACCATTCTTCTATCGAGAACACCGTAAGACACTGGGGTACGGTGGCTGTCCTGACTGTATAAATTTTTTGATACGACATGGATATGAGCTTGCCGCTCCATGTCATGACGGCTGTCAATCCCAAAGCTGACATGAGAACTAACGGAAAAGAAAAGTTTTTATAAAATTCATAAGCCAGTTTTTCAAAGAAAGCAAAATAAAAAGAAATTAACAAATATGTAGCAATATGGTTTGAAATTAGAAGGTGTATACAGAAATTGAATAATGAAAACACATTGATCAATATCTGGTAATTATTTGATTACTTGATCAAATGAGCTGAAAATATTTTTTCTACAAATTCATACGCTTGAAATTTCTCGATGTATGCAGAGTATGTAGAGGTTATGCACCGCACGTACGGTTGATTAAATTGAAATAATAATTTTGTCAGATAAGTTGTGTAGTTGAAGTCAGGATAATTGATTAGAGGGGGAGAGGAGGAATTTTCCAACCGCTTATTTATTAAACTTACATTTTTCGAGCCACGGCAGTTTCTCTATATAATTCTTTGACCATTTTTAAGGTTATGTCTAAACGCCAGTGACATGTGAGTGCTGCAGATTATCCTCAATTTTCTTTCGCTGCGCTCGGGTGTACTACCTTTTTAATTCTTCGGCTTTAACTTTCCTCTAACAGAGATGTAAGCTCCGTAAAAGTCCATCGAACTGTTTAAACAAGAAGCTAAATTCTATCGGTAATTTTGATACAACTCAACATTCGACGAGACGGAGGTTCGTTTTAAAATTCTACAGGAATCGTCATATCAGAATTTTACTGCCGGCTAATAAGTGAGGTTAGAACGTCTGATTATCGCGAACGTAAGTTGAAATGAAATTACATACACGTATTTCTCTTTAGTTTCTCGCCAAAATCAATTTCCACGAAATTGTGGAATACCTAGTTCAAACTGTTTTCTACAGAATAATTACTGTTGTAACAATGGTAATGGAGGAGGAGCAATCGCACATGGAACTGGCATCTGAATCAGTCCCCGTTCCACAAATAATAATTACAAATGAATTAAGGAATAATGATATTGCAACACCTAAAAAGAAGCCAAGATTGAGGAAGAAGGCGTTACATGCAGCCGTTAGAAAACAAATGGAGTTCTACTTTGGTGATGCTAATTTAAGCAAAGATAGATTCCTAGGAAATCTTATAAAGCAAGATCCCTGTAAGAATTCTTTTATTTTGCCTTTTCCAAAGCTAGCTACTAATTTTATCATAACTTTTTCCAGTAAAAGTTTTTCGAATACTGTTGCAGATGTTGAGCTTCAAGTATTCTTGAAATTTAATAAGATCCGAAGTTTAACGACGGACATAAACCAGATAGTAAGAGCTCTCCAAAAGTCTGAGATGTTGTCTGTGTCAGAAGATGGATCTAAGGTTTGCAGAATCACTCCAATATCTCAGAAAGAGAATATAGACGAATGTACTATCTATGTTCAAAGATTGCCTTTAAATGCTGATCACGAATGGTTGAGTAATGTGTTTAGCCAGTATGGAACCGTTTCTTACGTTTCCATTCCAAGATACAAAAGTAACAAGAGAATCAAAGGCTTCGCTTTTGTGGAGTTTGAAGATATTAGTAGCGTTGCTAAATGTATTGAGGTATGTAGTTCAAAAATAGCATGTTAGTGATTTTATTCATGACTTTTGCAGTTTCAGAATATTTTTAGAACGAAAAACTGATACATGTTGGTTTTTTATTTTCAGGGATTTCGCGAAAAAGGCTGCGTACTGCCGTCCCAAACTTCGCCGGACTCCCTGTTGAGTATCACAACATATCATGAGGAAGAAATGATGGAAAAACAACGGGAAACACAAGATATTGAAGAAGCTGTAAGCGCAGATTTCAAAGAGAAACTTGAAGAAGTTGAAGAGGTTCAAACCGAAGTGAAAATTGAAGCTATGGAAGTAGAAGAGGGACACAAAGAAGTGAGATTTGGTAAAAAGCGAAAACAAGAGAGCGATAAACAAGATGAAGAAGTTGACGCTGGACCAAAGACTGAGAAGAAAAATAAGAAATTAAAACAAAAAAGTGTTGAAGATGCAATTGACGGAAGTTCATCTGAATTGATCGAGAAGGAAATCAGCATTAAAAAACAAAAGCAAAAGGACTTAGAAGTGGAGAGAAAAGACGATAAAGAAGCTGATCAGAAGTTGAAAAAACGAAAAGCTTCGGAAATTTCAAAGGAAGAGAGGAATGAGTCGTCTAACGAAACTGGTAATAAGCAAAATGATGATAGCGCCGATTCTGAGAAGGAAAAGAAATCCAAAAAACGAAAGCACAGAACAATGTCAGCTACGAAGCACAAAGAGATTTCAGAGTCAGTTGAAGAGGAGAAAGATACACAGACAGAGAATGATGAAACTGTCAAAAACGAAGAGGCTGACGAAGTATTCAAAGACACGGAAGTTCTGGGCGAAGAAGACCAGAAAAGAAAAAGAAAACGCAAAAGGCATAACAGAGCTGAAAAAGTAGACACTGCTGATATAGGGATGCAGATAATGGCTAAAAAAGATTGGAAAACGCTGAGAAACAAATATTTAGAACTGCAGAGAAGTAAGATGAAATCTTTGAAGACACATCTGAAACGAGCTAGATGGAATCAGTGGAATAATTATGAGAAATTCAGAGAGAGCGATAAATCCAAAGTATCTAAAGACGAAGGAAAGGAAAATGCAGATGCAGATCAAAAAGATGATAGATTCGTCTTCATACCAGGTGTTATAGTCAGAGTTGAGATGGACGAACCTTGTACAGATCCAAAAAGTTTCAAGGTTTGTTGCCGTAATCTTGTTAATATTTTAGCTGATTCATTAACGAATACTATTTAACAGTTCATCATATTCATTTTATTTATGACTATGTTCGTTTTACAGATGGAATTAAAACGAAACTCTTACATAAAGTACGTTGATATAGCGGAAGGTGCAAGCGAAGCATTTCTTAGATGCGATACAAATGAAGCTGCTAAAGCACTGGTCTTGCAATCGAATGAAGAACGATCAATGAGTATTTTGCAAGGTCAGTTCTTGTTCCTTTTTATATTTACTAACTGGAATTGTATCATTAATATGTTATCCATTCAAATTCATGATATCTTCTATATTAATTGCATTTTACATTTTTCAAATAGATAAAGAGGAGACTGAATATTGGAACAAGATGTCCAAAGATCGAGAAGAGAAATTGGGAAAGAAAATAAGAGTGAAGCAAAGGGGACGAGATAAATTACTGAAAAAGGCTGAAAAGGAGTTGGGAAAGCACATTAAATTCGACGAAGTATGAAGTCGTTTTCATTTTATAATACATATAACTAAGAATTTACTTTATGAAGTAATGAAGGAAAAGTAATAAATTCATAACAGATAGTTTCTTTCATTACTTTATTCAACATTTCCGTAGTGCACAGTATTGGATTTTATTTTTCCAGACATTTAGTTTATAACTGGTCAAACTCAATATGTAAGTCAATTCTTATTCATCTGTTTATCAGTCATTAAAATATTCGTGCACAAATTTCTTAGTACGTAAAATTGTGCTTGTCCATACAATTCAACAACTTGATAATAGCAAGATTCTGTTTTAGGAATCGAAGAGTATTGATGCTCGCAGTTTACAATGGTAATGTAGTAAAATCTTGAGCCAGGCATATGCCTTTCTGATCACGATAAATTGACACAGAATTTATTTTTCATACATACTTTGGAAATGATTTAATACAAATTGTAATTATCGATTCTCTTAAGAAAAAAAAGTAGTTCTCTGTTATTGCTCGAACGTAATTATCAGGACAACATGTTACGTGTTGGACCCCATGTTATGTGTTGTTCCCTAACTTACTTAAAAAAATCGATATAAAATTATCCAATGCTTATTTCTCGGTCCATTGTTTTGGGATAATTAGAAGATAGCTCTCTGTCGAAATTCATCATATTCAATTGTTTATATATTTTTCATATCTTCTTATAAAATCAATATCCTACGCTACCACCGTCCTCGACCACCTCCACTTCCACCACCTCGTCCTCCAAATCCACCTCCCCCTCCTCTACTACCGCCGCCGCTTCCACCTCGACCCCTGAAGCCTCCGCCGGTTCCACCTCGTGCACCAAATCCTCCTCGGCCTCCACCTCCGCCTCTGCCTCTGCCACCTCCTCTATTTCCACCAAAACCACCACCTCTGCTTCCTCCTCGACCAGCACCTCCACGGCCTCCCCGTTTTTGAACTGAACCAGGTGGTTTAGGTAGAAATCTTTGTAATGGTAGAAGTTTTGCAGGATCTATGAAAAACTGGACAGAGAAAGTAACGTCAATTTATTTTTATTGGGAGAATTAGCACCAATAATAACATTGGTTAATAAAATCAGTGATGCTTTGTTTTAGGGACTTAGATTAAGTAATTTTGATAGATTACTCGATGCTGGAAGAGAATCTGTTTACATAATTAGTCTTATGAGTGACATATTTGGGGAAATCGAAGTTAGACATAAAAATCAGATTGATTTCGAGAATCATCAATTCAAAATAGAAATTCTGTTTGTATAAATTTCAGTTTATATTTGTGACTATTTTCTTCGTTATTAATATGAATATCTGGAAGCATAACAATATTTCAATTTCAGTAACAATGTATCTATAAATTTGTAGCTTCACCTAGAGACTCGACTGCTCAATTGTCAGAATTTTAAATAACTTTAAGAGACATTTTTTAGTTTCAACTAGCTAAGTATATTGAATAGAAAAACAAGTGTTACCTTCGTGTCCTTCTCAAAGCTGGAAGCTTTCATATTATCGCCCAACTTGATAGAGACATAATAGTCTCTGATGTTGCCAAAAATTTCATCAATCTTGCCAATTTGTTGTTTAGTTTCTGTATATATAGGGGCATTGAAATATGGCAAATCTTCAATATCTGCTTTGGCTACTAAGTCGTCCTGCACCGTCCACACAAAGTGACAAAGATTTGTTACTTGGTCTGGTGGACCCTGGTCAAATCTAGTAATTATAAATAAATATTATACAATAATGTTCCAACGTTTTTTTTCTCCTAATTCAGTTAAGGTTTTGTAATTTTTTTTACCCTCTGTTGTATCCGCCGCCGCCCCCACCTCCTCCTCCTCTTCCTCCACGGAATCCGCCGCCTCCTCTACCACCACGAAATCCTCCGCTGCCTCCTCTACCGCCACCGCCACCATTTCCTCTCCCAAAACCACCACCTCGACCTCGAAAAGACATTATTGAGTGAAAATAGACCTAGAAAAAAACCAGTTGTTTTTGAATAGCGTATTATTTTAATTCATGATCTGAGACAAAGGGTAAGCGTTTCGTAGATTTTAGGGTTATGTGATTATACATCGTTATGCTATCAAAATGAGAAGAGATTCGGTAGATGGGTTGTTTAAAGATATTGTGTAGAGAATCAAAACACATAATTGCTATGAGGATATATTCATTAGGATTGTAAGTTCTTGATGTATGTTATGTTTACTCCACGTGTTTAGCCTATAAATTTTACCTAACCTATAAGATAAAGTTGCTACTGAGGGATCGGTTGTGGATTTTACATAAGCTGAAAAAAAGATAGGGATATTTAAGATTTTACGCTGTGATCGTGCATGTTAACCTATTTTAAATATTGATGGTATAAATAAAAACGAAATTATTTACCGTTTATACAGTGTAATTAGTGACGGCCGGTCCGCTAACACGGGTTCTTGAATCGTTCCGAATTTGTCTAGAATGGCTGTGAAGGAATCCCATGGTGGGGGTAACGGCGCATACGCATGTACGCACCTACGCGTGAATTTCGCACTTTAAATTCTCCAGAATAAAGAATTATTTCGAGAATCTGATGTGTACGAAATTTTCCTTGATTAAAATTGTTTTGGGTGAAATAGCGGAGGTTAGCCACAAGTAAGCCTGAAATTCTAATAAAATTTTCATTTAATATCCTTGTGACAGCTGGCACATAGATACACACACTGACACAGTAAACATGGTTTCCGCGTGAGACGAGTGATATCTAATTAGACCGATATAATGATATCTTTCACTCCACTAGTACTGAGCACTATTTCACCCACAACAATATTACAGTAGAAATAGTTCAATCTCCATCCCAAGTTGTAAAGCTATCTACATTCGGAGAATTTAGCATGCGAAAATTTCTAGCTAATAGATGGCGCCACTATTATCTCGTTGAATCAAGCTTTTGGGCGAATACAAATTTCTGAGGGCCCGGCCTGTTTCACTTACGCAATCTCACTCATTTCCATCTTACACAAAACGCACACTATGGCGGTTTAAATGAGGTACTACTTTTGTCGCAAAAATAGGTACGTCTTATCATATGCAGTCCTAAGTTACAGATCACAAAAATGGCATGCATGTTGCACACCACAAGGCGGCCCGATATCTAGTAGTTCATCAACCCGACCGCGAGATGGCGATACCATTTGGCGCCCCGTTGGCGAACCTAGTCTTGCAAGTGGGAATACTGATCTCAAGCACTGATTTCTAAGTACAAATCAGTGATCTAGAGTAGAGGCACCTGTCATGGGGTCAGTGGCCCCCGTGGCTTCGAAGGCAACACATGGGGGTTATATTAACGAGATACGGCTCTGAGTTGTGACAGGCATTTCACGAGAACTTTTTCCGAACGCAGAAAAGTCGTGTCAAAGTAGACGATGCAGTCATTGGCGAAAAAGATTTTCCTTATCTAGTTTCTACAGAAATTTATTAAATGATAGCGATATTATAACACGTGTCTTTCTGTTACAGCTAAACACCTTCCTCAAAGTCCAAACACGTCCAGCAAGGATTCCGTCCAACTTGCAACGAATGGATGTTTATTTTAATCAGTAATGTTGTATTACAGTTTATTACAATTAGTAGTATTGTATCGATTCTGTATCAATAAATCGTCAGATATACCAATAATCAATTGCTTCGTTATTTTTCACTTTCCCCTTGCTGCCCAAAATTTCAGGACACTTCCTCGGATTAGATGCTCTCCTGATACCAGCAGTAATTTTTAAGTTAATATTTGAATTATCTGGAGTTACCAAAACTTTAAATCGTAAATTTTTGCTCCTGGTATCAGGAGAACATCTGACCCAAAGAGGTGTGCCGAAATTTTGGCGGGATAGAAGATATGTGTATAGATATAGGCATCCATACGTGTCTTCATGCATGTCTCTATATATTACTCTAACTAGCGATTTTCGAAATTTGAAAAATTTTAAGTCGAAAATTTTTGCTCCTGGTATCAGGAGAACATCTGACCCGAGGAGGTGTGCCGAAATTTCGGATATGTGTATAGATATAGGTATGCATACGTGTCTTCATGCATGTCTCTATATATTAATATATACTAGCGATTTTCGGAGTTTGCAAGATTTTAAGTCGAAAATTTTTGCTCCTGGTATCAGGAGAACATCTGACCCGAGGAGGTGTGTCGAAATTTCGGATATGTGTATAGATATAGGTATGCATACGTCTTCATGCATATGTCTCTATATATTAATATATACTAGCGATTTTCGGAGTTTGCAAGATTTTAAGTCGAAAATTTTGGCTCCTGGTATCAGGAGAACATCTGACCCGAGGAGGTGTGCCGAAATTTTGGATATGTGTATAGATATAGGTATGCATACGTGTCTTCATGCATGTCTCTATATATTAATATATACTAGCGATTTTCGGAGTTTGCAAGATTTTAAGTCGAAAATTTTTGCTCCTGGTATCAGGAGAACATCTGACCCGAGGAGGTGTGTCGAAATTTCGGATATGTGTATAGATATAGGTATGCATACGTCTTCATGCATATGTCTCTATATATTAATATATACTAGCGATTTTCGGAGTTTGCAAGATTTTAAGTCGAAAATTTTGGCTCCTGGTATCAGGAGAACATCTGACCCGAGGAGGTGTGCCGAAATTTTGGATATGTGTATAGATATAGGTATGCATACGTGTCTTCATGCATGTCTCTATATATTAATATATACTAGCGATTTTCGGAGTTTGCAAGATTTTAAGTCGAAAATTTTTGCTCCTGGTATCAGGAGAACATCTGGCCCGAGGAGGTGTGCTGAAATTTTGGCGGGACGAAGGATATGTGAATAAATATAGGCATCCATACGTGTCTTTATGCATGTCTCTATATATTAATATATACTAGCGATTTTCGGAGTTTGCAAAATTTTAAGTCGAAAATTTTTGCTCCTGGTATCAGGAGAACATCTGGCCCGAGGAGGTGTGCTGAAATTTTGGCGGGACGAAGGATATGTGAATAAATATAGGCATCCATACGTGTCTTCATGCATGTCTCTATATATTTATGTATAATAGCGGTATTAAGAGTTGGAAAATTTTTAAACCGGAAATCCCCCTGGCACCAGTAAAACATAATCAGAGTAGCTGAAAATACATCAATCTTGTCTTTACTTCTCCCGTGTTTTTTGAGCTCTTTGAGCCATCGCATATCGTTAGTTGAAATAAATATTCTTAGGAAGGGGCAAGGGAGAGGGAACAATAACAAACCAATTGATTATTAGTATATCTGAGATTTTATTGCTGCAGCATCGATACAATATTCATCGTTGAAGTTCTGTATGTTACATGCATACATATTGTAATTGTTATTTAAAAATAAATAAATGTACCCGTTGTATATTCCTATTATAATGATATACTTCCGAATATAACTACTTTTACAATGACTGACAACAAAATATGCTCGCTCGTTGCAATTGCAACAGAAACCCTGGTGGCCGAAGATGTTGGGCTTTGATGGAAGTTCATCCAACTGCAACACAAGGACAGATGATTTGATTTAAAAGCCTGTTAGGACATAACTTTAATAACCAGTTAAGAACTAGTATTTGATAACGATTCCATTATTAGAGCGACTTTTCGGGAAATGAGCATCACTCGCTTCTTGATTGGTACTGATGACCCCTCCAAGTCACTGGATAGGTATAAGTCAGGGAATGTAAAAGTATGATGTAAAATGACGGTAATTTATAAAAGTGGTCGTATACGAGAGTGACATGACCGACTTACATAGTTAGACCCATGCGTTAATTCTTAAATCGCTTCAATGAAGGCCAATGTGTCTATGCGTCCCACTGACAGTGAGCTTGGATTGTTATGGAGCAAGTTAGACCTTATCTAGAGAGTTTATTATTTTAGATAATGATATATGCAATATGTATTCGGTTCAACAATAAGATGGGTAATTTACAGACTACAAAGATAACAATAAAGAAACAACATGTTTGTGATCTCTCGTAGTATTTTTCGAAAGAAAGAAGCCAATTGTATCATCCTAATGTATGCTGTATACACAGTCGAGTTATTGAATATGAGGTAGAAATTTCATTAGCGATTAGATCAGACGATAAAAAACAGGAAGGTCTTATCAACGATTCGACCCTATGGCGAGGGACTTCAGCAGGAATATATTTCAACTGAAATCTCGCTGTTTTTCAATCCTTTGATCTAATCGCCAAGAAAATTCTCACCACACAGCCGGATGTAGAAGAAAAACTGTAACACAGTTTAAATATGATTACGTTAGTAATTTCAGAGACAATCACAGAAAATGTTTTAAAAATTTTGCAACCAACTTCAGAAAATTATTATACTGTTTGTTGCTTTAAAAAATATCTGTGAAATGCAATCACAATCTTTCATACGGAATGTCTTGCCATTTTTTAAATGTCTTTGAAAGATGATGTCTCGTTTGAGAAGCTGCGGTGTAGCGTACGCGCCAGTCTGCACCTGACTATCACCGAGTACGAACACCCTAGGAACTAGTGTGTCCAAAAGCTTTTTTTATTCTAACAGCTTTGATGTGATTTTTAAAGTAAGTCTGGTACAATAATTTGTTGAATCCAATTTTTTTTCATTACTAGTTTCAAAATATCAATTCCTCCTATTTACCCTACAGCACATGTTTCGAGTTACGTCGAATGATATACAGCACAGCATGAATAATTCATACTTTTATCTAAATACAAAATTATTAGATCGATCAACTCAGTTTCTGTTACCTGTACGTTTGTATTACTATCAATTATTATATGTATGTGTACCTCAAAACGTGACACATCAAGATAAATGCTATACGCGTTGAAATTTACAAAATAAATAAATTCAGAATTGCCCTAATCTTTAATTTTGGATAACTCATTATCACTCATCTGTGATAAAATTATCTTATTTTCCGATCTCGTGTCATTCAAATTAAACGTGTCCGAGGCAGGCGTTTTCGTGTGTAAGTAGCGTCTATACGAAGATAGCGTTGGGTAATGAACAGAGTAATAGAGCCATTTTCCTAAACAGTCTGTTATACACGGATAGGGGAGTTGAGATGGATGAGTGCACGTGTGCTTCTTCCCAACTTGACTCTTCAATGCCACGAATGAATGAATGAATGAATGAATGGATGAGTGGTAAATTTAGCACACCGCGTTGTGTCCAACGATTGTATAGTATTTAAAATCAGGCTCCAATATACTTTTTTAGATTCGGTAGACACTGCCGTGCTAATAGAGTAGTAATGATTGGTAACTTGATGAAATAAATCTATCCAATCTGATAGTATCGGAAATGACAATTATTCTAACAATACAGAGACTACTCCGATTTCGGGATCATTAACGTGGACCACGTAGTTCATTTTAACACTGCACAACTGCTCGACCACGTGGACTGTACAAGTTCGTTATCCTGTTGCTTTCTGATCTAGAAAATTTTCACCAATCTTTCAGATTCGAGTTAATTTTGGATGCCTACAGTTATAGGCGATAAGAAACTGGGGCATATTCTGGAAAGAAATCTGCTCGTTCAAAAAGGCGAGTGTGCGAGGAAAGCTTGTAGAGCCCGGAGGAAGGATGAGAAGATAGAGTGCCAGAAGATAGTTCAAGCGAAATAATCAAATAAGTAGCAAAATGGCTAACGATGAAGTGATTTCACTTATAGAAGCGTTTGGTCGATATCAGTGTAGAATATATTTATTATTATGTCTACCTATAATATCTGCCGCTTTTCAATTCATGTCGGGTGTCTTTCTGGCCGCTAAAACAGATTTCAGATGTCTGCTACCCCATGAAAGTAAAGAGAATGCTACTTATCAGTTACCACCGAATTTTACAAGTGTAGCCTATCCATGGGATAATAAAACCAAAAGCTGGCCAAAGTGCGAACGTTATGATGTTAATCTCGCAGAACGGTACCAAAACGCCAGTGGAAATTCTTCGATGATTACCTCCACTGGAAAATGTCATTCTTTTGTATATGATAAAACTACCTACAAGCTTTCAATTACAACAGAGGTAAGTGATAATATGATCATAGAAGATTATCCTATCAAAAAATTAATAATGTGGATGCGGCATCTTCAATTGGCGATGTAACGATTGCAAAAATTTTGTCATCCAAGATTATTGTTAGTTAAAGCAAATAACGACATTTCCATTCTTACAGTTTGATCTAGTTTGCGACGATGAATGGCTGAGTGCTGCATCCGAATCCATATTCATGGTGGGAGTAATGATAGGAGCAATTATATTCGGTTCATTATCTGACAGACATGGTCGTAAACCGATTTACTGTTTGGCTATAGTCGTTTACCTGGTCAGTGGAATAATTGTAGCAGCAACTCCTGAAATCATTTCCTATATGATTTTCAGAATGATTGTAGCGGCGTCAGCTACTGGGATGTTTTCAATCGCTTACGTTATTGGTAAGCGATCGTTGAATTCTAATTTATATTTCTTTTATTGCTATAGAAAAATGAAGGCATAGGCATCGATATTAAATTATGATTCACATCTTCCATACTTCCCCCAGTGGTCGAGATGGTTAGTCCAAAGAAGAGATTAATGGGCGTAATTGGCATTTACCTATCGTTCACATCGGGTTACGTTCTAACCGCTGGTTTTGCATACTTAATCACAAACTGGAGACTCTTGCAAATTGCCATCACTCTTCCGAGTTTTGCTTTTCTTGCCTATTGGTGGTAAGAATACTTCCACATTGGACGTTACCTCTTATCGTCGAGCGTCAATTATGACCGATTTCATGTTTCTGTTTATCTCATCATCAGGCTTATTCCTGAATCTGTACGTTGGCTGTTGACCAAGGGTCGTATAGAAGAGGCAAAAGCCTTACTCCACAAAGCGTCTTTAACAAATGGCTTGGAATTATCTCGAGAGACATTAGATAATATGTTGAGTAACAGCAGCGCGATCAAACCAGAGACCGAAAAGACGTCGATTCTTGATCTTTTGAAGTACCCAAATTTGAGACGGAAGAGTCTGATACTTTTCTTCGCTTGGTCGGTTAATGATTTGATTCTGTGTATTATATAATTTATTTTTGACTCTCAAATGCTTGGAAGAATCACAATTTATGTAATGATAAGCCACTTCCGTATCCCCAGGTTTGTAAACAGTGGCACATATTACGGACTTTCTTGGAATACCTCCAATCTTGGAGGTAACGATTACATTAATTTTTTGATTTCTGCTGCTGTGGAAGTACCCGCTCATATATTCGTATACTTTACCTTGAATAGGTGGGGTAGAAAAATTGTTTTATGTGGATGTATGTTGTTTGCCGGTACGTCCTTGCTTCTAACAACACTCGTTCCCAGTGGTAAGTCAAAATTGAAATAATCTGACATGACTTTCGCGTAAAATTGTCTACTTCAACATTCTCCGAATATGAGGAGATATAAATCGGTGCAATAATGTGATTACAGATATGCCATGGCTAATTGTAGCCTTGGCGATGTTAGGGAAATCGTCGATAACAGGCTCTTTCGGTTCAGTATATATCTTTACGACAGAACAGTATCCTACGACGATTAGGAATGTTGGTCTTGGAGCTTGTTCTACTTTTGCAAGAATAGCTGGACTGATAGTGCCATATATTAATCGTACAGTGAGTCAAATGAAATATGAATTCACTAATGATTATCACTAACTATCAATATGGTTTGGCACAATTTTAATATTCTTTTTTGTGATTGCTTGCAGTCTAATATCTGGAAGCCTTTGCCACTGGTTATGTTTGGATCCGCTTCATTGTTGGCTGGATCATCAATTATTTTTCTCCCGGAAACATTAAATGAAAAATTACCGGAAACAATACAGGATGGCGAACGATTTGGAAAGTGGGTTTACGTTTATAACAGCATTAAATTGTTTTCGTGTCGCAGCTTGAATCTATTTTCAATTTAATCCGAGAACTACTTATCTGATAATTGTACAATACATCGTGTTACAGAAGGAGTATAAAATTGAAAGAGATATCGAGAAATTGACCGGTTTCGAAATTTTTAATTTGATGAAGATGTAAGATCATACACTGAATTACGAAATGTACGATAACAATTATTAATCGATGGCGATATCGCTGACTGCAACAGAACGAAGATATGGATAACTGGCTCAAGATTTTTTCAAGAATTTCTAATAATTCTAATCCCATTTCACCTTGTGTACATGATTTTATAGAATTGAACCAATTCGCATGCTCAGCTGATCTTAATAACAATATATTGGTATTATGAGTTACCAAATCTTAGGAAGCGATGTGTTATATAGGCCTATGTTATAATGCTGATATTGGAATTTAGACAAGTCTCATCGTCAACTATACTCTCTATAATAAAAGACTAATTGTTGTAACCCTTTTCATAAGAGATATAAAAAATCACCTCCCTCTTTATTACTACTCTTGATAAAGGCAATGATAACTGCTTTCTATATCTTTCGATTTCAGAATACTACATTTTTCAGGCTCGTATGGAAAACTTATTCCTGGAGTTTTTCGTGATTCTCTTCCATTCAGAAGTCACCGTAGCCTGACTTTCGTATCTAATTGAAAACGATACCAACGAAAAAGATTCTCTAACGCGCTCAACTGGTTTAGGCTGTATTTGATTTCATAATTAATTAATGGAAATAACACCATAATATATTCATTCCAGCTCACGCACAAATTGACCCATATTTAATAATAATACGTAACCGTATATCAGCACACGAAGCGCCTACTCGCAAACGGAAGCAGAGTTGCAGATCACGACATCAGACCAGCGAAGAACAAGAAAACACCACCCAGTTTAGAACCGAGTTCATCCAAATGCCAGTATTATGGGTATGCATTTTGATCCGTATTGTCTCTACTGATATCAGAATTATTAGGTTTTTCAGTTTTACGTATAAAGGTTCATTTATTGACGTTTTATACAACCATCATTAACAGAGTTGTAAATTATCGGACACCCGGTGAATACGTACAGTACACACAGCAATTAGGGACAGTATCTCTGGACTGATAATAATTCCTTTGTGCACCTATCGTGCCACTTCTGGGTTTTGTTGATAACTAAGTCTATTTCTACGTGACTATCGGCCAGTTACGCTCCGAACGATCGATGATATAACGAAATATGCGAAATAATGTACACATATCGGTACGTGCTACCAAAGAAACAAATAAACATATTTTTATCCATCAATTTTCAATTTTTTTCCGCACGGCAGTTCGTCGTCTAGTTTCCAAAATAAGAACTTCAAATTTAGATTAGGAATCTCAGTCCTCTTTTTAGTCTCGCTGTACTCATTAGCAAGAACGACTTTGACGATGATTGTTGCTCGATGATGAAACCCATTCAATTACTCGATATCTTGTCCGATTTTGCACTCCTCCTGCAAGATGAGGTTTTTACATTTTATTTAAAACAAAGAGCTGAGTATTCCTACGTTGTTCATGTGGGTACAAGTGCTATTATGCATATGGTAGGTATCTAGGGTTCCTGGTTCTCTGAACTCCGGAATTCCCAGATCACATTATGTTAATTCATTCAATCTGGCTTACGAAATATGTGAAACGTAATTATGGTTGAAACATACTTTCCCAACTGTTCGCCATCTTCTATTGATTCGGGTAACTCTTCGTTCAATGTTTCTGGAAGTAGCAATGCTAGCAGTCCTGCAGCCAAGGCAGTAGATCCAAATATGACACCTGGCAAATCCTTCCAAATGACAGCCTGTAAGCCAAGATAATAATGTTGCTTATTTACAGATTGTGCAATAGGAATTCATATTTGACAGAAAAAAAACTGCCCAGCTTTTTTGATAAAAATAACATTATCCATATATTATATATAGGGAAATTCCTAAATTAAAATCTTCATCTGATCCGACGATTATTAGTGTTTTTATATCTAGTCGAACTTACTGAATAATTGATATAGGATGACAGAATTGCGCCTATCATGCCACAAGTAGCAGCAGCTCCTACACCGATATTTCTAATAACTGTAGGAAACTGTTCTGTTGCAAAGACAGCCACTGTCACTAAGGAAGCTGTGATTGCCAATTTACCCATCATCGTCAAAACTACTTCCAACCATGACAAATCTGTAATGAATTGATTTGCAAAAAAGCATTAATCTACTTTCATCGATATTTTTTCCAGCCGTTAGTATATTGACACGTTGATAGATTCAGCGTGTAAATTAAAAAAAAAATTACTTAGACTTCACTTACCATCGGGAACAAATATTCTTAGGAGTAAGGATGTCCCGGCAAGCAACATACTCACGCATAAGATAATTCTTCTACCCCATCTGTTCAGTGTAAAAAATACAAATGCGAGAGCGGGTATTTCAACAAGTCCAGCAATTGCAAAATTTACGTAATCGTTACCCACGAGACTGGAGGTGCTCCATGATAGTCCGTAATATGCACTACTGTTCACAAACCTATCAGAGCCAATGTAACATTGTCATAATTAGAATAGTGGATATTTATTATAATAATGCAGCGATGAATATATTTAAAATGAATAGAAATATTTCAATCGAATCGATCGCTTACCAAATGAAAAAGAGTAGCAAACTCTTTCGCCTCAGGTTCGGGTACCTCATAAGATCAAACATCGAAGGTTCTTTGCTGTCTGCATTGGTTACGTTGCACTTACTCAACATACTATCCAACGTATCTCCAGACAATTCCACACCATTTTCTGATGATGCTTTTTGAAGATAAACTTTTGCTTCTTCCAAACGACCTGTGGTCACTAACCATCGGGCAGATTCAGGAATAATCCTGTATAGAAATAAAAATAGATACAAACACTTGTCTTATGTATTTTCGGATATATAATATACCATCACTCTCACCACCAATAGACAAGGAACATGAGGCTGGGAGCAGATATGGCAATTTGCAAAATTCTCCAGTTTGTAATGAAGTAAGCAAAAACAGTAATGAGGATATAGCCGAATGTGAAGAATAGTTCTATTCCCATTCCGACCATCAATCTCCTTTTTGGGACAACCATCTCGAACGCTAACAATCATATAATTGAGAAAGGTGCATTGCTGCGGTCAATTGACTTTCTGTCAACTCTAAAACAGTATAAGTTATAATGTGCATCGAGATCCGCTTACCAGTAACGTAACTGGCTAGAGATATTCCACTGACCGCTGATCCTACAATCATTCGAAAAATCATGTACGAAAAAATTTCGGGAGATGCAGCAATGAGAAGACCACCGATCGCCTGAAGAAGTAAAGAAAAATAAAAAATTGGTTTGCGTCCGTATACATCGGATAATCCACCGAAAATCGTCGATCCGAGCATCACTCCCACCATAAATGACGATTCAGCTGTAGTTCGCAGCCATGAATTTTTGCACACCAGATTAAACTGGAAATAACAGTGAATGATTAGTACAATTGAAAGATTAGTTCCAGTTATACCCGAATAGTTACTTTGTTCAATAAAAAGACCAGCATATTTACATTTTTCTTTATAGGTACCCCATTTTGTCCCTACCTCCATGTACAATATTGCCGTAGATTTATCGGATTGGAAAAAAGCGAGATATCTCGGAAATTAAATCAGAGACTTCTAATCTCATATTTAATTACCTCTGTTGTGATTGAAAGCGCGTACGTGGATTTGTCGTACACGAAAGAGTCACATTCTACAGTGGAAGTTGTCGACGAAATATTGCCATCCGAGTCGTAAGACTGATCTGTAAGATTGACCTCGTGTCTCTCGCATTGTGAGGAGTTGTTGTCGCTTCCATTATCCCATCGATAAGATTTATTCGTGAAATTTTCTGATAACTGATAAGTGGCATTGTCTAGGCTTTCGTGAGGCTGCAAACATCTGAAATCTGTTTCTGCTGCTAAAAAGACACCAGCCATTATGTGAAAGCCACATGGCATCAAAGATAGACATATAAGTAAGTATATTCTGCGTTGATATCGCCCAAACTCTCCTATGACAAGAAGTATGTCCTCGAAAGTCATGCTTTTCCAGTCGTTACGAAGATTGCAATGATATTCATAGAATACAAGATTATTTTCTGATGGCTTTAGATTCTTCCTTATTTTTGTGTCGTTCTACTTGCTACGCGATAGCTTTCTGGAACATAGATATTTCACGGGATCGCGTTTTGAATTCAGTTGAGAAAACTCATGTGGAGCTCTCGAGCATTCGGGTAAAGAAGAATTTTTTCAGGGATCTGAAGTCGGATTTCTCGAGAACCAGGCTAAGGTCATTCTCAGGGTTCCCCCAATGTTTGAATAGCGTCCCTGAAACGATAAATGTGCAGAATTGCTATGAAGTTTGAAGTTCGGTGTTCAATTTCAGAGGTTTACAATTTCTGAGATTGTTGAGTATCTATGCTCAAAAATAATTGCATATCTTAATTAATTTGGGCGAAAGTTTAGCCGAAAATTGGTTGTTACAAAAATTGACGAACGAAAGTTAGTTTACTCCCAAATTTCCGAACGGACCAGAGCGTTTCTGCTAATACATTCAATTTTCTAGAGATTCATAAAGCAGCTCGTAATCCCATCATTCGTTATTTAAGATGACGTACGTTATGATTGCCTCTAACATGTTTCAATTGCAAGACATAAGAAAGTAAACGATACCGATTTGATCGTAAGTGAGTAATGAATGGAGTTAGGTATTAGTCGCGGTGAAAGAGAGCGGATGTGCTCGCAGTTCGTTCGAGCTGTAACTTATGGCGAGCTATAGCTTTCTAAAAATTATTATTCAAACAAAAGGTCATTGACATTATGGTGAAATTCAACATGGCTAACAATGATGGCGTGAAAAATCTGATTCTGGATTTAACTAAACAAGCTCAAGAAACACAAGAAACAAAGTAAATACTGTTTAAAAAATAACTAACAATTACGGATCCTGAAATGAAACTATCTGAGAAAATTTTAATCAGTTGGAAAATAAGTGTAGCGCTCTACAAAGGGACGGGAGAATAATGTTTACAGCCTTTGAAGATGAAATGATATTCTTAAAAACAATGCTGGTTATGGTTTGGGTCCATTCTATCAATTCGTTAACAAATGCCGAGGCATCATGTGTTTATTTGGAAAAATAATACATGATATGAAAGACACAAGGGAGGAGAACCCCGATTCATTTCCGCTAAGAAATTTGCATCATCTGCAGCGAAACTTAGATGGATCTAAGTCCAAGGGGATAGAAAAAAAAATGCATAAAATATCAGGAATTAGAATATTGTCAATTATTTTCAACAATAGAAATGGATAAATGTTTCCAGCTGGGACCAAGCAACAATTTCTAAACTTGTCATCCCAAAAGATTTTTTTTCGAAATTACTCAATCAATCAAACATGCCGATACTCACCTAATGAATATCCAAAACTATTTTTGAAAAATCCTTATCATTGCACATCAAAACGCTGCGCACTCGTCACCCACATGTGTGTTCTCACTCGTTGGATTTCAAATATCGACTGGCAAACTCACCTAGTATTATACCGTGCTGTATGGTATCAGCTTGTGACCTTCGAGAATATTCATCTATTTACTTATAGCCTTAGATCACTGGGTTTAGATTTTCACTAGTGGATCATTAATTAATTCACAAGAATACGATTTCTCGATACAGCATAAAATTCAGATTTTTTTAAATCGGAAGCCAGACGGAAGGCTTTAGCGTTATTTTCTTATTGATGCATAAGAAATTTTATCTTACCGTAGCTTTGATCATCAGGATTAATTTTGAGACGTAACATTAGTATCGTTTCGTCATTACGGGTATTGATGCGTCTGGTAAAATCGGTAAACTTAGATAATCCCGTAACGTAACAGTGCCGTAATCCGCGTAGGCGATTGATTCGAAGTTTCAAAATCTTCGTGACGTAATGAAATTTCATCAAACAGACGCATTAGGGTTTCTCGACATGTACCAAATATGTTTTAACAGTCGACAGCGCCGCGTGGTCCGCGATTTTTTGGTGAAGAAGATCAATTAACTTTTACGTAACTGATTCGGGTCCCCTCTTCTATTTCTTCACCGTTCAACTGACCCTCCGGCATGCACAATTTTTTATACGTTGAATAGCTTGAAGCAATTGTTAATGATGCCGGAATTCCTCACTTTTTGCTTCGATTTGACTCACTCGAACCAATATTCATTCACTCCCAACGATGTAGCATATAATACAGAAAAATTGAAAGATTCTGCGGAAAGTTTGTACGAACTGTTTCTTAAACAAGATCATTTTCTCACTTCTCGATTCTTTTCCATATTCCAGGACCCACAGCTAATCTGCCTTTCGTGCCCGGTTTCGTGTCTATATGACACGGACCAAAAAAATTCTCCAAATAGCTGAACAATATCATGGAAAGTTCGGATTAATAATTAATGTGACCTAATGATGGTGAATAATTGATATCGGACAGATTTGATTTTTTCTCTTGCTTATATAATACTCATTTATTTATTTGATTGAGCGACATGTAGATTGATACAGTGATAAATTACCGGATACACGGTGAGTGGATGCAGTACATGCATAGCAATTAAGCACAGTGACGCTGTATGTAAAACTGACGCTTGCTTGGAATTATGAGACGCCTCCGCTTTGTTAATAGTTCAGCTGATTACAGCATAACGTTTAATAGCTTACGCTGCGACTGATTTATCTGTATTTTTCATTCGTGCGAAAGGATGCGGAAAAACTTATCACTCCATGCATTGGTCTTTGTTCATACAAGGCAACTAAACATATAGACTAGAAAACAATTCATATTTGTACTACGGCGGTTGGTCGTAATTACGTGAACAGTATATACTCAAGGATTTCTGTAATCTATTTCATTCCTCGAATATTTGAATAACCGAATGGTATTTTCATGAATTAGCTAAGCAGCACAAATACAAGAATTGAATTGAAAGGAGCCGATCGAATGGGAATAGAAACGACCTGTAGCATGTGATCACTCATTGCCCACCATACAGTGAATAAATAGATACTCGTTTGGCAGCGCAGATACAAGAGAGACAAAAAAAATTACGTTTATTTTATAATCCTCTAGTCAAACAATGCAAATATCTATTATCAAGTTATGAATAATTGGTAATTAGGTATAAAAACACGTTCGTAGTCTTTGTGCTACATCGGCATTTGCTGCTTCTCACGTTGTTCTGTAAGGAAAATGAGGATGCAATCGAACTCCTTTAGATAGCTCAGATTTTTGGTTTAGCTTCTGTTTCTCTTTCTGTTTCTCTTTCTGTTTGACAAATGTTCTTCCACATTTATGACTTCATTTCTAGCAGCTTCATGATATTGACATTATACAATCGTTACAATATCTTGTTTAGCTTCGCCTGTACATCTGAAACATAGAAATTCCGTTTCATTAAATCTGTTTAGGCATCGATATGATTGAATCATGGTTCCAATTCTCAGAGTACATTACCTATCCGTTTATATTTGAGCACTCTAAATCTAGTAAACTAAAAAATTATAAGTGAAAACATACTTTCCAAACTGTTCGCCTTCTTTCACCGATTCCGGCATCTTTTTATTCAATGTTTCCGGAAGAAGCAATGATAGTAGACCACAGACTATCGAAGAAGATCCGAGTATGACGAGTGGTAGATACGTAGAAATTTCAAACTGTAAATAATTGTAGTGAGATATGATGTTCAATTGGAAGACTCGTATAAACTCGTATTTGGAGTATGTCAAGTTTACAGTACGTATACGGTTGTAATTATGAATGTGTTTCTGTTTTACTGAACTCACTAAATGATTGATATAAGGTGCTATCACTCCGCCTATCCTGGCAACAGCCGAACAAGCTCCAACGCCAACATTCCTGATTGCAGTCGGATATTGTTCTGCTGAAAAGACATGTGCTGTCGCATAGGCAACTGTAATTGCCGATTTCCCTATCATGGCCAAGAGTACGATTAACCATGACTTGTCTGTGATGGAAATGCATACAATTAAAGAGTGATTCTTCCTATCAATACAGAAATAGGATTAAAATTGAAAACTTTTACAATCAGCATAAACATCATGCATCGCTTTAGCGGCCAAAGTTAAACATTCCTAATTTACATTCATAATTGAAGAGTGGCCGGTTTCGCCCCAGGCTCGTCTGCTTATTCTGTACGTGTAGCCAAGTTGGCGAAATCACGATTAGAATCAGCGGAGATTATTTCATCTTCACTTACCGGTACTAACAAAAAAAGTAACGAGTAATGACGTTCCGGATAGGAACATGCCGCTACACAAGATTATCTTTCTACCCCATCTATTTATCGTGAAGAGTACGAATAGGTGAGCGGGTATTTCTACAGTACCAGCTATTACAAAATTCAAGTAATCGTCACCTCCAAGGTTAGATGTGTTCCAAGAGAGTCCATAATATGTCAGACTGTTTGAAAACCTGAAGATACAAATTCTATGATTCCAGTATTTGAATAGCATCTTTTCGATAACCGCACCGATAGAAAAAACGCATTTGTCGGGATACAATTTCAACGATATATTAGAATCTAATCAACCAGTTGATTACCATATCAAAAAAAGTATCACACTCTTCTTCCTCAGATTTGGGTACCTCAGCATATCGACCATCGACGTTTTTTCGGGGACCGACTGACCCTCGGTGGAATTTGCCAACAAGCCATCCAACGTATCTTGGGACAATTCAACACCGTTTTCAAGAGACGCTCCATGAAATATATCTTTAGCCTCTTGAGTACGGCCCTTGGCCAGAAGCCATCGTGCCGATTCAGGAATATACCTGTCAATATTGCACGTTTTACTTAGAAGAAAACTGCAGATTAAAACCAAGCTTATTATTGCATCGCGAATCTTACCTCCAGAATAGGAGGCAAGCAAGACTGGGAATAGTGAAAACTATCTGTAAAATTCGCCAGTTTTTGACGAAGTATGCAAGCGCAGCGATGAGAATATACCCTCCGACGTAAAATAGATTTATTATAGTTCCGGCTGCCATTCTGTAGTTTGGACCGACCACCTCAATTGCTAGGAACAAAGTAAGGATTATGAAGAAAATTCAATGTGCGAAAAAATGTATAGAACTGTAACGATACATGAAAAATGATATGTAAGCATGTATGTCCTGCAGGACATTTTCAAGATTGTTCAAAGTAGACTAATTTTCTGTCAAATTCGATGGGTACACACCAGAAATATAAGCTATTAGATATACTCCAGAGATCGTTGTCCCGACAAAAACCTTGAAGATTGTGAACGCGATGAATTCAGGAGCAAGAGCGACGAGTACTCCGAAAAAGAATTGAATTGTCAATGCTAATAACAATGCTCGTTTTCGCCCATATTTGTCTGAAAATCCACCGAAAATGACTACTCCTGGCACGTCTCCGAACATAAATAGAGAATCGCCTACAGTTTTTAGCCATGTTTTGTCGCATACGAGATCCCACTGTAAATATGAATTTACTAGGTATAATAGGGACAAATGAGATATCTTTCATCATGAAATTGTTGCTACATGTGTCACATTTTTCGGTGTATGTATACTACAGTTGGTTTCGAATGCACGCAATGCCTCTTCGATTTTTAATCACACACATCAAACAATCGCGCAAACGAGTTTGTAATATTTCTAAAGCCAAGACGTTTTATTCTATGTTTGAATAAAATTGAGAAGAATTTATGAAACCCAGGTAAAATCAGCCTTGATAATACCGTCTGCTACATAGATTCAAATTCGAGGTATATGCAGGTGCCATACTTTAGAATTTGTTAGATCACATAATCCTGTACTTATCATGTACTTGCTCTCATATTTGAATGCGGTTTATCGTCGATAGATGGTATTTGATCACGGCTCTCGAAATATATATTGTGTATAGTGCTATTTATAACTCATTTTTACAGTAAAGGTCATTTTGTTTACAATGAGACTTCCAACGATATGGAATAGCAGGTCTTGATTATATCAAACTGTAATCGACTACTACTGAGCCTTGAGTTACCTCGGTTGTGGTCGTCAGGGTGTACTGGGACCTGTCGTATACGAATGAGTCACATTTCACGGTAGAAAGTGTTGACGAAAAGATTTTTTCGGAGGCATTATACAAATCTGCATAATCCGGGAAATGCTCGCACTGTGGCCAGTTTATTCTTTTTTCATTTCCAGGATTCGTAACATTCGGTAGCGACTGGTAAGTGGCATTTTCCGGGCTTTCGTCAGGTAGCAAACATCTGAAATCTGGCTTAGCTCCTGTAAAAACTCCACCCAATTTCTGAAAAGCCCAAGATACTGCACCTAGGGATAAGATTAATAATATTCTGCGTTGGTATGGGCCAAACTCTCCCATCTGTCGAATTACGTTGTCGTAACCCATTTCTATCGTATCAGTTTCTCCTTCTGTTTTATTGGAAACTTTCGTCGATTTCACAACTCTCATCAATCGAGTAGTTAGATGCTATAAAGCCACAGTGGGCAATAATGTGAAGTATGATTAACAAGAATGCATCTGCAACACACCTACTCAAGTTCGCAGGCCGTGTCGAACGGTAACACGATACTTTTAATTTACACCCAATCTTCAAGTTTCACTACTATACGATATTCATCGTGAATCGTACCAGTGCTATGATTTTCGAATGTATTGGACGTCAAATGTTGTATTTCTATGTAATTTTCCGTCATGTATGGCAGAATTTATTCCTTGCTGCATCAGTCTCCCATAAGTATAGTTCTTGCAGTTAAAAATACTGTAGAGTACACAGGGTAGAGGAACACACGTTGAAACGTAATGATTTCGGTTATGCTTGACAATATTCATTCATTGCTCAGTACAGCCATGTGAACCACGAGCTTGACGAGAACTGACCGCTGCTTTCTGACTATCGATATCCTCGCACGAAGGAAGGGATATGCTGGATCGACATACTCCGATTATACCAGCATATTATGTACGGCGATTCAACTTACTGGTTGCTATCCTTACTACCTGGTTGTTTAGTCTTTCTATTGGTTGATAATTGGGAAACTATTCTGTATATGTATAAGAAATTGCTTATAACTGCCGAAATTTCTCATTATTGCACATTCACTCTAACTCCAACTTACAACGCGTTACTCAAAAGTATATGACACTAAGTATGTTCGAAGTAAATCTCAGAATGATAGTCTTCCCGATAATACTCTCTTTCCAGAATCATTACAACAGCGAAACGTGAGAAGTTAGATTTCTCACAATGACGTGATTGGTGGGGGATTAAAAACAACCTTCGGCGCATAATAAATTGCCCAGCCTTCAATGAAGGAATTGAACCTGTTTTCAAATCAGTGAACATGCGAGTGTAAGCAGCCCGAATGATACTCTTAGGAATTATCCGAGCGATGCAGACACAAGAATTGAATTGGAAAGAACCGACGGAGATGGGATAAAAACGACCTTTAGCATGTGATAACCCGATCCCTAGAATACAGCAAAGAAAAACATACTCTTTCAGCACCATAGATACCAGAAGGCAGAAGACCTATGTTCATTTAATAATGTTGTACTCAAACAACTCGCAAATGTCTAATTGGGTTCCCAGATAGCCAACTGTTTCATGTAAGTCAAGATATCACCTATACCGAGACAATTTATTACGAGTTGTCTGCCTCTTTCTATCGACGTGTTTATTGCGAAAGGTTTACGACGATATAGCGTAAATATATGCGTAACTTATTGCCGACGATGAAGATGGAATATGCATATTGCTGGGAGATTGCAGCGTTTGAGTTGTCGCAAAATGTTTTATTTATTATGGAGGCAGTAGTGGAAGCTGCCACTTGTCGCCAAAAATCAGATAAAACAATGCGTTGAATTGTTTGCAATTCGACAGAAATATTGATTGGTTGAATAATTACTAAACACGGTCATAATCTTTATGCTACACTTAACATACATTGCCTCACACATTGTTCGATACGTGAAATGAAGATGTAATCAGATTTTTAGTTGAATAGAAAAATAAAAATATCCAACGATTAGTGCAGTTCATTTTGGTTCATGTTCATTAAATTGTCTTGTAAACTTGCAACGGCTATATCACATCCAAGCCATTCGATTCTTCAGTGTCTCGTTCAGTCTCACCTGAGCTCTTTAAGCCCATAAACATCAGTTTGACAAATGTTCTTCCACATTTATGGTTTCGTTTTTGGTAGCTTCATGATATGGACATCATGTAATCGTTTCGATACCTCGATTAGCTTGACCTGTGCATCTGAGACATAGAAATCCCGTTTCATTCAATCTGTTTAGACATCGATGATTGAATCATGATTCCAATTCTTAGAGTACATTACCTATCCGTTCATATTTGAGCACTCTAAATCTAGTAAAGTAAGAAATTATAAGTGAAAACATACTTTCCAAACTGTTCGCCTTCTTTCACCGATTCCGGCATCTTTTTATTCAATGTTTCCGGAAGAAGCAATGATAGTAGACCACAGACTATCGAAGAAGATCCGAGTATGACGAGTGGTAGATACGTAGAAATTTCAAACTGTAAATAATTGTAGTGAGATATGATATTTAGTTGGAAGACTCGTATAAACTCGTATTGAGAGTATGTCAAGTTTACAGTACGTATACGGTTGTAATTATGAATGTGTTTATGTTTTACTGAACTCACTAAATGGTTGATATAAGGTGCTGCCACTCCGCCGAATCTGCCAACAGCTGAACAAGCTCCAACGCCAACGTTCCTGATTGCAGTAGGATATTGTTCGGATGTAAAGATATACAATGTCGTATAGCTAGCTGTGATTGCCGATTTTCCTATCATGGCCAAAAGTATGATCAACCATGATTCATCTGTAATGTGAACGCTGACAATTAACGAATAATTACTTTATTGATTGCCAGTATTCTGGTCGTGTAGCTAACAATAAGTCGACTGATTGTGATTAGAATCAATGCAGATCGATTCAATTTTACTTACCGGTAGGAACAAAAAAAGTTAGAAGTAATGATAGCCCGGCAAGGAACATGCTGCTACATAAAACAATTTTTCTACCCCATCTATTTATCGTGAAGAGTACGAATAGAATTGCGGGTACTTCTACAGCGGCAGCAATTACAAAATTCAAGTAATCGTTGGCTCCAAGATTAGAGGTGTTCCAAGATAGACCGTAATATGTAAGGGTATTTGAGAACCTAACGACATAAATTTTGGAATTCCATTATTTAAATAGGATCTATTCAAAGACCGTACTGATACGAAGAACTGATATAAATGTGTGAGCATTCATGAAATCAATTTCTACGATGTATGAAATTTGAATCGATTAATTAATTACCATATCAAGAAAAGTATCAGACTTTTTTTCCGCAGGTTTGGGTACCTCATAATATCGAACATTGAAGTTTTTTCAATGACTGACTGACCATCGCTGGTATTTTCCAATAAGACATCTAACGTATCTTGCGATAATTCAACTCCATTTTCCAAAGATGCCCTATGAAGTATATCCCTCGCTTCTTTTGTACGACCCTTGGCTAGCAGCCATCGTACAGATTCAGGAATATAACTGTGAATAAGATGAAAAAGCATATCCAAACATGTATCACATATTTCACTTAAGACTGCGGGATAAAACCAATCTCAATATCCCATGGTGGATCTTACCTCGATAATACAAGGCAAGCTAGGCTGGGAATAGTGAAAACAATTTCCAAAGTTCGCCAGTTCTTAATGAAGTATGCAAGACCAGCGATCAAAATATACCCAATTACGTAAGATAGATTGATCGTAAATCCTGCTGCCATTCTATATTTTGGACCGACCGCCTCGATTGCTAAAAATCATAAATAAATTATTTCAAAAAATCAATATCCAGAAAAATATTCAAAGCTATAATGACACATCAAACAATGATAGGGCAGGGGCGGGCAAAACGGGGACGCTAAGGAAAGGATGGACTTTCCAGCTGATATCAGGGTGCATGACTAGATTTGTTATTGGGGGTTGGTCAAGAATCGAAATCTCTCGTGGCACCAAAATCGAGGACCCATGCGCAAAAGAGTGTCCCGGATAGGCGAGAATAATCCACATGTAAGTATGATATAAGTGGTATTTAAATACGTTATTGCCGGTCATTTTTAAGATTCCTCAAAGTATTATAATCTTCAGTCGAATTCGATGGATACGCACCAGAAATATAAGCTATTAGATACACTCCAGAAATTGTTGTCCCGACAAGAATCCGGAAAATTGTAAACATGATGAATTCAGGAGAAAAAGCAACAAGTACTCCGGAAACGAGTTGGATTATTAAACCTAATAACAGAGCCCGTTTGCGCCCATATCTATCAGACAATCCACCGAAAATCACCACTCCTGGTAAGTCTCCGAACATGAATAGGGAATCGCCAATAGTTCTCAGCCATGTTCTGTCGCATACTAGATCCCACTGGCAAAAATAAATTTACATTTTTACAAAGTGGTTCTAATTTGAATATTGAGCAGAACGCTTTCTCACTCAAGCCTTTTGAGCTAGGTTCCAGTCAAAATTGTCAATAAATACTTGAATAGGAATATTGAGATTCTAAAGAGACTAGAAAGATCTGAAAACAGTAATCAAATACTACTAAACTTGAACTAAATACCTCGGTTGTGGCTGTCAATGTGTACTGGGACTTGTCGTATACAAACGAGTCGCATTTCACGACAGCAAGTGTCGATGGTAGATTTTCCTCCGAGGTATTATATGGATGTGCAAAATCGGAGTCATATTTTTCGCATGCTGCCCAGCTTTCGGTTTTGTAATCCCATAGATGAGTCATATTTGTACTGTTTGGTAGTAACTGGTAAGTAGCATTTTCCGGGCTTTCGTAAGGCAGCACACATCTGAATTTTGGTTTAGCTGATAAGAAAACTCCACCCATTTTATGCAGAGCAATAGATATTCCAGGAAGGCATAAAATGAGCAACATTCGTCGTTGATATCGGCCAAACTCTCCCATGCGTAGAATTACGTCGTTGTAACCCATATTTATCTGTTTTCACCCTCTTCATGTATTTCGTATTTTCAGTCCTGTCCTCGTATCACAGTTCTGTTTCTAATGATCCGTTGTGCAGACTTTCGCTCCAATAAAGATAAAGATGATCTCGTTGCAAGTTACAATTCACAGGCCTTCTTCTATGGATGGCGCAATTATTTTTTCCCCCAGCTTCTCCTTTTCCTCGGCTTTTCAAATTTCCTGCTCCTGTTTTTCGAAGCTTCTACGCCCAGTATAGCGTCACCAGTTCCGGATATTTATTAGATTCGATCTTTCAGATTCTGATATTTGATTCTCGAAAGAACACGAAAATTGAGACCTCGAAACACCAACAGCACCTTTAATTCTGATGCACTACTTTCGGAACTGTACCGAACTATAGTTGACTTTAGAAATTTAGTTGATCATACAAGAGAATTATTTACTCATATTTTCAACAGCTGTGCTACCGACATATGTGTCTTATACAACTCACTTATCCTCGTCACGAAATAGTCATATCGACGGCTCCTAATGAAATCCGAAATGTAAATATGCAGGTGCTGCATTACATTGAGGTAACTGCGTGAACGCATATAGACAACGCAAAACATTATGTCCGCGTATTTGCTGACGATTACTGACTAAACAAATTCTCAGAGTTTTTCATATCATATTGCAATGCAGCCGCGATATAGTAAAATACGAGCAATTCCTCGATTCTACAACTCTTGGTTACACGGATTTTTTCTTTAACGGAGATTATCCGCAAGATAGTTGACAATTCACAACCCTTTTCCTGACCGGTCTTCAAGAGTCGCTGTATTTTGCATATGACGCGACGTAAGTATTTGCTAATAGTTTCTGGCTATATTTTGTCAGTGAATCTCCATGTCGATAGCTTCGAAACTCGAATTACCAATTAGGTAATTGGCAGCTGGTCGATTATAGATTCTTTCAATATAACTGAATCGTATCTACTACAACGTATATCCAATCGAAATTAAACCATCAATGTAAAGTAACTGCAATTGATTTCAATTCCACTTACCGGTAGGAATGAAAGATGTAAGGAGTAATGAGATCCCAGCCAGCAACATACCACCGCATAGAATAATTCTTCTACCCGATCTGTCCAATATGAATGGTAGAAATAAGTAAGCTGGTATTTCCACAGCAGCAGCAATTACAAAGTTTAAGTAGTCGTTACCTCCGAGATTGAACGTGTTCAAAGATAGTCCATAATACGTAACACTGTTTATAAACCTGAGGACACGAATACAATATTCATTCGAACTTGACTTCGATGAAAGAAATTTGATTGAATTTCGGGAGCATTTATAGATATTATAATTCAACGGAATGTTGAAATAAACTTGGCGGCTTACCATATGAAGAAAAGCAACAGACTCTTTTGCCTCAGATTTGGGTATCTCAGGAGATCGAACATCGATACTCTTTCAATATCCTGGCTACTTCCGATATCATTATTCAAAAAACCATCTAACGTATCCTGCGATAATTCTATCCCATTTTCCGAAGATGCCACCTGGAGTATATCTTTTGCCTCTTGCACACGACCCTTGTTCAGTAGCCAGCGAGCAGATTTAGGAATAGACTTAGGAATAGTTTTGGTTTTGTAATCCCATGGATCAGTCGTATTCGTGATATTCGGTGATAACTCGTAAGTAGCATTCTCCAGACTTCCGTGAGGTAGTAGACATCTGAAATCTGGTGTGGCTGTTAAAAAAACTCCACCCATTTCGTGGAAATCATAAGCCACTGCAGGTCGACATAGAACAAGAAATATTCTCCTTTTGGTATCGCCCAAATTTTCCAATCTGTAGAATTATATTGTCGTAACCTATTCTTGTAGTATCACCACTTTTCATTGACTTCTCACTGTCTATCTTTTCCATCTTCTTCCTTTACTCTTCCAATTGGTTTTAGGATAGTTGTTTCGTTTGTTGTGATGATAAATCAATAGGACTTGACTTATGAACAATATAGGACTCGAGCCGTGAACAATATAGACTTCGACCGACTGTAATGACGAAATCGATGATACACGGATAAGCCAATTATTTACTCATTTTTGACAGAATTAGGGCACAGCTTACGGCAAATATTTCGCAAGTAGTCTGTCAACTTCTCAATTTCGTATGTCTTCTCAGAGGCCACATGCCACATTAATGCCACGTGAATAACACGAGCCGACATAGTTTATTAATGTTCGATCAGGGTGGGAACTCCATGGATAGCCAATGTGGCTTCCTAAGGATATGTATCCCCTGTCGAGTCGCTACTTGGCATCAAAAGTTCTCTCGACTTTTCGAGAATTCCGGTGAAGTTGGAGATTTTTGCGAGTCGATACAAATGTGTGGAAGGCTGGAACAGTTCCGTACATAAATTAAAATTTTTTAATTTCAAATTAAAAGTTGGGTTAGCCGTTTTTCGGAATTTCGAGTTCCTAAATGTTGCCGTCGATTCAGCGATTTTTACTAGATTGTACGGATTTCAATCACTCTCTGTCATCCCTCTCTTTCTGTAATTATAGTTAAAGAAGTATGTAGATACTTACTGATCAATACATTCGTTTCTCATCCGATTATATGATTTCCCTACTTCTGGTGCTCACAGTTATGAGTATGATGAATGAAACACAGATTTCTACCGAAATTTGCGTTATTTGAGATAGCTGTTATCACATTCTATTACTTTTGTCATATAAGAGATGATTTTACTCATCTTCCTTCTCGAATTCTAGAATATTTAGTCCTGACCTTTAATTGATATGCTTATACCCGAATCAATGTAAGTTTTTTTTTTCTAAATAAAGAAATTACCAATTGACTAAATTACTATCCAACTTCCGTGTTGTCTTTGCCAGAACCTGATCCATGGTATCAACAGGTACCTAGTAAGCGGAACCAGTTTGGCAAGCTTATAACGGGGAGAAGATTAGCGAACAATATTCCTCGTTATTAGCGAAGGTCGTTCAGCCTTTCAATTAATATCTATGACTTAGAAGTATGAGGAAACGTTGCTGTCTTTCCTTCAGGTCAAGATTACGAGTTATTCATTCTAGCGGAAAAACATATTTTCCTGTTCGGCGAAGTCCGAAACTCTTTTTTTTTCCACATAGAATAACGGTACTATTTAGTATAGCGAATCTCATTTGTGATAGATCAAAAATCTAGATTTCCTGAATGGAACTCACAGAGATACTAATGGGCCACGAGAGAAGCCCAGAAAGATCTGAGTGCCATGCAGTTTGCTTTCATCAAACCAGATTATCATATTTCATACTTGCCTACGCGAATTTACCATAAATATTTACCAAATTAATTTGAAAAATGAATAATTATGGAGATTAGATGAGTGATTTAGTTTTTATTTGATTTTATACATTTTTGAGCTATTTATTAATTTCTTTTTAAATTTGAAACAATACTAGAAACCTATTTGTGTTCAAAACCAGATAATTTTAAAGATCTGCAGTTTGGAATTGAGATTCTCTTTTTCGTTCCTATCTCTGCAGGAACGATTCTACCGTTTGATACAATCTATTCTTTTTGCTTCTCGCACAAATTATCTTCTGGAGCTGTTAACGGCTGGTTGGTTTCGATGTCCCTCCATTTTTCGATCTTTATTTCATTTTTCCTGTAACCGAAAAATATCTGTTCAACGATTATTCGTTCACATTGACGATTAAGAATATTTACTGAAAATGTTAATTAAGGGCTCAGTTGAGCAAGAATTTAAGAACATGAACCTACTTTCCAAATCGTTCACCGTCCTCTATCGTTTCAGGTAATCTTGTGTTCAATGTTTCTGGAAGAAACAATGATAGAAGACCGGCGATCAATGCAGAAGAACCAAAAATTACGTGTGGTAAAGGCACCCAAGCTTCGGCCTGTGAATAAAATTGAAACTTTATGAATGACAGTGCGACCACAAGTCTTCGTCAAGTCACAATGAAGCAGACTGAATTATATGCCTCGAAGATTAACCGTGAAAATTTGAGCATCGTGAATTGGTGTACCTTGAAATTATCAATATTCGATCGTACTCACTAAGTAGTTGATGTAAGGTGCCATGATACCACCAAATCTAGCAGAAGTCGAACAAGCTCCAAGGCCGACATTCCTAACTACAGTAGGAAACTGTTCTGCCGCGAATATATAAACCGCATCATAAGAAGCTGTGATTGCAAATTTACCGAACATTGCTAAGACTATCACCATCCATTGCATATCTGTAATGAGATCATCGACAATTGAGGAGAAATTGTTTTTATTCGTTATCCATAATCTGTTGGTACGCAAAATCAGATAATAATATGTTATACAATCTGTATTGTATAATTTCAATTCTACTTACCTGTGGGAATAAATAGCGTAGAGACCAGCGATGTCCCAGCAGTTAACATACACCCACATACAATAATTTTCCTTCCCCATCTATCCAACATGAAGAATTGGAATAAGTGAGCAGGTACTTCAACAGCGGCGGCGATTGCAAAATTAACGTAATTGTTACCCCCGAGATTGGAGGTGTTCCAAGATAGTCCGTAATATGTGCCACTGTTCACGAACCTGGGGATGCAGTACACGTAAAATTATCATTACTCAATGGCGAATGTTGAGATCATCTGTGATATTAAAAGCAACGAAAAATTTGGCTCGAAAATATCACTCACCACACAAAAGTCAGAAATATACATTTTTTCCTTAGATTCGGGTACCTGACGAGATCAAATAACGACGACTTCCCAGAATCTGGCTCACTTTTACTGCCATCACGCAACAAGCTATCCAACGTATCTTCGGTTAATTCTACTCCATTTTCTAACGATGCCTTTTGTAGCAAATCCTTCGCTTCGTCTATGCGACCTTCGTTTAACAGCCAGCGCCCAGATTCCGGAATAAACCTATCGGTAAAATGGTAAAAGACCGAAAAATTTGACACACCCACGATCACTATGAAAATTTCTGGCATAACAATCAATCGACTGATGAAATCGAATGTCTTACCACCAGTAAGCAAGAAAAGCAATACTCGGAATAGTGAAGACGATCTGTAAAGTTCTCCAACTTGTGATAAAGTACGCAAGTCCACCAGCGAGGAGATAACCCGCTGTGCTAAATAGATGGTAGCCCGTTCCGGCTACCAATCTTTTTTTTTGTCCAACCATTTCGAGTGCTGAGAATTTCAGATATAGTATGATTATAGGAAAAACATCATCGATTTATACGAATAAGAGAGTGCGATATGGAACACGTTTTTACCGAGAACGTAAGCAACTAGAAATACCCCGTTAGTTGTCAATGCTAAAATCAGCCTGGAAATCAAGTATGAAATGATTCCAGGAGTAACAGCAACGAGTATTCCGCAAACCAATTGACCGATCAAAGCCAGGAAGAAAGTTAATTTGCGCCCGTATTTGTCTGACAATCCGCCAAAAATCAGCGACCCCAGCATCAGTCCTACCATCGTCACCGAGTCGCTTGTCGCTCTTAGCCACGCGTTGTCGCAAACCAGATCCCACTGGGAAAAAGAATTCATTTTAGTAATATGTTTTCAGCGAAATAATGAAAAAAAGTTTATCCATTCAACGAATGCATCGTATACGTCGCCTCTCTATACAATTTTAAGGTACCACAGCTTCAAATTTCTTTGGAATTAGGGAAACGACATTTCGGCTAATGAGTGAAAGTCAAAGGCCAAAGATTCCATTTTCAATTTAGGATATTTGCATGCATCATTCACGTGCATATTCGACACAGATTTTTGAAAATTTACCGAACCATGACGTAATAACTCATAGTCAATGACGTGCTTATTAATATATCTCGAAAAATCAACTTACCTCGGATGTTACCGTTAGCGCATACTGACTAGTATCGTATACAAAGGAATCGCACTTTATGGTGGATGGCGTCCAGGAAATATTTCCACCAGAGGCGTTAAACCGATCTGTGAGATTGGAGCGAAATCTTTCACACCGTGACCAGGTCTTAGTTTTAGAGTCCCATGGATAGCTCGAATTCGCGATATTTGGTGGTAGCAAGAAAGTAGCATTTTCTGAGTTTTCGGGAGGTAGCAAGCATCTGAAATCCGGCTTAGCTGCCAAAAAAACTCCGCTCATTTTATGAATGGCACAAAATATCGCGGGTAGACATAAAAGGACATATATTTTCCGTTGATATCGGCCAAACTCTCCGATGTGTACAATCACATCATCGTAACCCATTTTTATTGTTTCACCTGCTTCTGGCCCTGTGTTTTATAAACCTTAACTTTTCTGTACTTTGGGTTTTTTTTTTAATTCAAATTATTTACAGACTGGTCGATAACATTCGATGTTCTTGCCCCGTTATTATAAGAATTATGATTTTTGTGAGAGACTAAAAAATTATCATTCGCTCGCTGCAAGCTGCCCCTCCCTTATTTCCTAATCTTCTTGGTTGTTTCCAGAAACCTCGATGGCTGTGATACCATTCCTAATCGCATAATCTTCACAGGGTAAACCTCCAAACTCTGGATATTCAAGTACCTAGAGTTTTCACTACTGATTTGCACTATTAGAATCCCAGGAAGGTAAGTCTTCAGAATCCGTCTCACGTTCCTCGGGATCGTTTGTTCGCCGGAACTCAGAATCAAAGGTATTCCGGATTATTAACTACACGTTAACAAACTGCACAGTTTTCAACACATTCCGAATCACAATATTTTTCAATCCACACGTGATCGTTGAACTGATTTTGCGACTAATTGATGATAAAATTTACCTAATTGGACCCACTGGCGCTGGGCAGGAGCGTGAATTATTCCTGGGTTATCGCGATCAGGTATGTTTCGAACATTGCCACAATCAGTTATCACTAACCAATGATACGCGTTGCGCATTTATTACTGTCAATTATGACGGTCAATTTAAGGAAAAAAGGACTAATATTTCCAGTGCGTAGAATTTCTGGTCACATCGACTACCTCTTCTACCTATTATCTCGCCATATAAGCCATCTCCGTATGTCTGTTCAGCTACGCGCGATTATGGCATGCGACAAGCGTTATTTTATCATTACTGGGTAATTTATATAATCAGCGTTGATGATTTAGAAATTTTTGAGGTATGGAGCACGAGATAGGAGTGGGGTAATTACTTTTTATTTCTTTATTCTTAACATACTTTCTATATAGCCTATTCTCTGTTTTCAAGAATGAAGATCTTTGAATTTTGTTCCTAAATAAATTTCTGGGCGTGGATCGTGAAAATTAAATAATCTGTCTCAAATGGCATATTTATAGCACCTACTATTTGATACTACGGAACGAGGGTTCTGGAAACGCAGAGAACTGCTTAGGACAGAAAATGTTTCTTTTATCTGGGATGTTCTAGCCACATTTCAACAATATTGCAAATCCGTATGTCTGGAGTTAGCGCACGTTACGTTACCTCAACCCGAATAATAATCATTTCTTACCATTCCGTGACAATCCTGATGTAATCCTTTAATATTTTATTATTATATTGTATCCGCAACAAAATAATTTGAATAATCTGCAAATTTAAGTATTTTTTTCAACAATTAAAATAACGCTTATATCTGCGAGATTTTGCCCTCATATCATGATTTTGTATTCTAGGCTTGCCATGGGAAATCTGTTTTTTCTTTTTTTTTTTCAAATTTAGAATTAAAAATATTGTTGATAAGAATTCAATTATTGTGTTATGATTCTGATGCCATGATCGTCGTGTTGTAAATATTCCAGAAGGCTGTAACTGGCGTAATATATTCCAGCTTAAAAACTTAGTTAATTACTGCAAAATTTTTCGCATTATTTCTGTCGTATAATATCATGAGCTGATAACACGATTGCCATACATCATTTGTGTCGTAAATTAAATCTTCTTATCATAGTCAAATTTTTGAATAAATGTTTACACAGATACGTCAGAGGTTGAAAGTGACAATGATCGTTTAATCAACCGAAAACGAAAGTAAGTAGCCGAACATTTTACCTCTTTGCACTTGTTTTGCGAATATTTTTTGTACTGGTAAATAAATAATGAACAGTCTGCTTATCACTTGCCTTTATTGCCAGAAACAATAGCGATTACATATCAAGTTGAATTAAGTATACGCAGTTGAAACAATGCGAATGACACAAAATTGCTTGCAGGGGTCTCTGATCACTTGTAGCAAGTAGCTCTGTCTATACCATCGCTACATGCCTGCGTACGCGATGTTACAACTATAACGTTAACAGAATATCTGGGGACACATGGTTTGCCAGGTATAAGATATCTCGCCAGATCTAATTAGGACGGGATACTTAGGTTTCAATAAATCATAGTACGACGAATTAACAAAATCGTGAATATATTTTCTACTGCGCTTTCGTAAAAATCTGCATCGTCGCGTTGCACATGTTACACTGTCGTTTTTTACTTTACGAAGTGTAGTACACTCTCATTCCATATTCGCACATTTTTCCATTTTTTATTCGATATCTCGCCGATATATAACTAACTTACTATTATTATGGAAAGTGCAGTGCCTAGATTGAAACGCGAGTGGGTCTCAGCAATGCCCCTAGGATCGTTCCAAGTTACGAAAAGTCATTATTGTTGCACGCACCCGAAATAGCATAAAAAATCATAGTTTGATGTTTATATGGCTACGAAAGATAGGTCATCTACCAGATATCGTGGACCCGGAAATTCAGTCTACTTCTTTGGTTTCTTTATATATCTAGCAACGGTTTCACCGATTAATATACTCTCTTTGGTTGTATATATATCTTTTTTCCTGGTGCTGTTAATGGCTGGACGATATCACTTTCATTCCACTTTTCAATGTCTAGGATGATGTTTTTCCTGGAGCAAGAAAAAAAGGATTACTCGTTAATGATTCGTTTATACTCATACACCATAGACATTAGACGAATTAATTAATGGAAACATACTTTCCGAACCGTTCGCCATCCTGTATCGACTCAGGCAATTTTCTGTTCAACGTTTCTGGCAGTAGTAATGTAAGCAGACCGGTCATCAGTGCACTGGATCCAAATATGACAAGTGGTAAAGGTGTCCAAACTTCTGCCTGTAATAGTAAGCATATGGATATTTGAAGTCGAAGAGACGATTTTTATGGGAACAGAGTAATTTCCTCGAACAAAAGTCATTATATATTTCATTGAACTTACCAAATGATTGATGTAAGGCGCTATGATCCCACCAAATCTAGCGGAAGTAGAACAAGCCCCAAGACCAACATTTCTTACCGCGGTAGGAAACTGTTCTGCCGCGAATACGTAGACAGCTCCGTAGGAGGATGTGATTGCTAATTTACCAAACATTGCTAAAACCACGATCATCCATGGCATATCTGTAATAAAATTGTTTTAATTAGGAATCGGTCATCTGGGATATTCGTCGAGGTGGATCAGTCTAAGGAATCACAATGAAATTGTATAACGAACGTTGGTTAATTGAATTTTAATTTCACTTACGAGCAGGAACAAGTAATGTACACAGCAACGAAATCCCAGCCAGCAACATACATCCACATAAAATGATCTTTCTTCCCCATCTGTCCAATGTAAATAGCAGGAATAAGTAGGCGGGTACTTCTACAGCGGCAGCTATTCCAAAATTTACGTAATCGTTACCTCCGAGATTGGACGTATTCCAAGACAGTCCGTAATATGTTCCACTGTTCACGAACCTGGAATTACAAATTTAACATTCAGATCGATGAAATGACTCATACGAATACGTCAAGCACTGATACAAGGAATGAATACGATTATTGAAGCATGGTGATGAATAAATTGAAAAATCGAATCATTGAGATCGCTTACCACACAAAGAAGAGTAGCAGACTTTTTCTCCTCAGATTTGGGTATCTCACAAGATCGAATACGGATGGCTGTTTAAGATCTGGTTTACTCTCGCTGTCATTAATCAACAAACTATCCAATGTGTCGCGAGATAATTCTATGCCATTTTCTATCGATGCCTTTTGAAGTAAATCTTTCGCTTCTTGCACACGTCCTTTGGTCAGTAGCCATCGTGCGGATTCGGGAATGAACCTATTGATATAATAAAAATAAAATAGGTATACATAGCGATATTTGGCACACTTAGAAAGATGTTACCGAAAATAGCATTAATCTTACCACCAGTATGCTAGGAAAGCAATGCTGGGAACAGTGAAGACGATCTGCAAAGTTCTCCAATTTGAGATATAGTATGCGAGTCCAGCAGTGAGAATATAACCCGATGTGAAAAACAATTGGCAACCCATTCCTGCTGCCAATCTCTTTTTCGGGCCAACCATTTCGAGTGCTAATAAAAAAAATGAGTATTATAAGTATGTCATTTTGCATTGAAAAAAATGCAATTTATTCTCCCAGAAAGGAACAAGTTCTTACCAATGACGTAGGCTACTAGAAATACCCCGCTGGTTGTTGATCCGACAATCATACGGAAAATCATGTACGAAATAAATTCAGGAGAAACTGCAACGAGTATTCCGCCAACTAATTGAATAATAAGTGCCAAAAAGAAAGTCACTCTGCGTCCGTATCTGTCAGACAATCCACCAAAAATCATCGACCCCAGCATTACTCCCACCATGAAGAGCGAGTCTCCAGTTGCTCGGAACCACGCTTTGTCACAAACCAGATTCCACTGGAAAAAAAAATCAGATTTCGTGTTAATAATTTTATCAATTCATAGGCTCTCGGTCTGACGAATAAGCCTACGTGGATCGGCTTCGTTCAGGTCTAAATTGGGCCGTTTGAAAAATGAATGAAACAAATATCTACATATGCTGCATATAGAGCCAAGACGTAATTAGCTGACATTACACAGTAATTAGCCAAAATCATATGATTTTTTATTAAAATAACAGAAACTCACCTCAGTTGTAGCCGTCAGTGTATACTGGCTGGTATCGTACACAAAAGAGTCACATTCTACAGTAGAAGGCGACGCAGGAAGATCTCCACCAGAGGTGTTATAAGGATCTGGAAGATCGAAATCATATCTTTCGCACTGTGACCAGCTTTTGGTTTTATAATTCCATGGGAAGCTGCTATTTACGACATCCGGTGGTAGGAAGAAGGTAGCATTTTGTGGATTCTCTTGTGGTAGCAGGCATCTAAAATCTGTTTTAGCTGCTAAAAAGACACCGCCCATTTTATGAAAGGCACAAGATATCGCAGGTAGGCATAAGACGAAATATATTCTCCGTTGATATTTGCCAAACTCTCCCATGCGCGAAATAACGTCATCGTAACCCATTTTTCTATATTCAATTCAACCCTTTTCCTCGTCTCACGCGATCCGGTAATCAAATTTTTCTTCACCCCTGAAGTTCTTCTACACAAAAATTAGGATTTTGGTTGTTCCCACGGTGTAATTTCAAATCCTAAGTACTTCAGCGACGAACAGTATTCGACACTAATCTGCGATACTGTAGGGTTTGAGCCCGAAGGTAGTTGACTCGTTATACCCTGTCCTAGGATCTTGGTGGTCGTTTATGATCTGAAACACAATATCAGAATTGTTTTTAAAATGCGCAAATTCATTTATGCCTAAGGTAGTGAATCAGTGCCGTGACAATACCTGTTCTCTATTCAGTATTCATTATTATTTACGATCTCCGTATTTTACGTAACAATTGATTCTATACCTCAAAGAATCTAAATGTATATTGATGACCTGTCTAGATTTTCCTGTGGTAATGTATAAGACACTTATCTCGCGAATTCACTCTCCCACCTTCTAATTTTTTGCGTAACGAGTCGCTCGATCCTCCTGACCACTACTCTTCGGTCATACCAACAAGTCGTGTCACTTATCCTCCTTCGCACTGGCACATATTGTGCAGACGCGTGGTGAGCAATAAAAAAAAACTACACGTATACGAATAGTGAAAGAGAATGAAATCTGTGAATTGATATCAGGATTGCCTGTAGCGAGGGTCATACACCATCTATGTACTTGTATACGAATTTATGTGAAGGGATCGATTGAAAAATTGACAATAACATGCACGAATGGTTTCTATCTGTAAACAAATTTATATTATCTTACAGGTTTCATCTTTCCCTGTGGTTAGAATCGATTGTATCATTTATTCGAAATGAAAATAATCGATATCCAGTTGAACTGGTTATTGAAATGAAGATGATAAGATACAGAATAGTTAATCTCATAGAGGATCATCCGAGCGAAAAAAATCTTTATTTCAAGGCACTGTAAATGCGGCTTCATTAGCTTGTTACGAGAAGACGAAGATCGAAGAGTGTTATTTCAAACAAGGCTGCAATTCTTGACTTCAAACTTGTGTTTAAAAAGAGATGAAAAATTTATTTGCACTCTGTGCAATGCCAAAACCAATATCACCTTGTCTAATTATTAGTTGCAAATTCAATTTTTTTTTTTATACGCAATCTCACACTTCTTCAACTACCATCAGAATCCTTGATCTGAATCTCTAATTAATTTCGCTTTTAGTTAGCTGAGAGAGACTCACTCAATTGGTCGTCAATCGACAGTTTCCACAACTCTGAGAGTCCGAGAGGCGCACATTCGCTTATAAATCCACGCAGGAGGCTAAAGGAAAAACGAACTCTAAAATACTAGGAAGTCTTTTCCTTCAATCGGGCAGATTTAGTTGTAGAGGGAGAAAATAACTGGAAGCTGCGATACAAGGTGGTGGGACCGTTCTCGGGATCACGCGAGCTATCTATAGATCAATATTCTGTTCGCATGATCCTTACGGGAAAGAGATGATAATTATATGCGAAAGGTTGGCTATCGCTTTAAATTCACTTTTAGTCCTCGATCGGGAATCCCCGAGGCTCACGGATAATTTTCTGGCTTTGTACACTGAATAGGTACATACTGATCAGAATGAAAGGCGTATGTTTTTTATTGATACTGCAAGATCGTCGGTTATTCACATCGTAAGACTATGCAGCAGTCCACAGCTCTACGTTTATCACTAACAAGAATTATGAATTATGAGAAGATCCAGCGTATCTCAAGAGCCCGATAGTGGTGAGTTGTGGGAAAATCGATGCCAGAATGCAAGTCTTAGAAAACGATTTCCACATTACACTTAAACTATTTCAACGTTTTTTACTGACCCGAATTCTACCAATTCTCGTTCTGTTATCTATCCCCATTTTATAAATTAGCAACATTAATCTGGCACTGAGGGTGGCTATAGAACCAGGATACTTCAAAGATTCAATGATAGAGTCAGAATACAGTCACAAAATTTTCTCTCGACTCGGCGATTTTTTGTCGAGTTCTCTAATTTTTTAATAGAACAAACATGGATTTGAAAAAGTGAGACAATTGTCAACACATCTTCATATCCACTCAGATATACAATTCTTATAATTGTATGGTTGGAAAAATAGACTAGCACTCTGGTTCCGAAAAATCTGGCTAAATCGTGGAATCCCAGTTCTCATTTATGGTGGAATATCGCACATGGACAACCACAGTATCCGCTGTATCAGCCGACGGCAGATGCGATGTTCGCTGACGAGATCAGATATTTATAAAAAGCTCAGGATAAACGGATAGCACAGAATATAATTAATTGGATGTCGTAGCGTTACACTTGGCTATTATTACAACGATTTATTACCTCAAGTATTATATTGATTCATCGCAGTATTCGCAGTTAGTATTCGCGACCACATTGAGAGATTATAGCTTGTGATGTATGATATTGTATGAGAAGTCCGTATTGTAACTTATTGCCAGTAAGTAGCGAGTTAAGCCCACAATTGCTTCTCTATTGATGGTTTGACTTTAAAATGTATTATTCAGCGTTAAAAATTCCTGGCAGCTTCCATGAACGGTTTGCTAACTTCATTCAAGAGGCGCAAATACCAATGCAAGATTTACGAGTTTATAATCTACCGTGAGCTTCATGCAGAAAATAATATCACGACCTATTTTTATTTTCAATAAACACGTTTTTTTAAGACTTCTTTCACCCAGATTGTAGAGGTGAAATTTTTATCGGAAATGACAGAATCCTCGAATCCTTCCGAAAATAACCGAAATTTTATTGAACTGATTCATTTTGAAATTATAGAGACCGTACGACCCTGATATAAACTATAAGTTTTTATTTCTGGATGGGTGTGAACGAATTGTTGAAAATGGAGAAGAACTTTCAAGGAAAAGTATGGTAGGTGAAATAAAAATGAAAACTCAGTAACCGAATAGCATTTCAATACTGATTGTATTTTTGAAATTATCTCCTCATTTTTTTATCTTCAATCTTTAATGTTTGTGATAATAGCTGGGTGTAGAAACGTAGGTGTGCAGGAAATTTGAGATTTGTGAATAGTTTGAGGTTGTTACGAAATTTGACTTTCACGGGAAACCCAAATCGAAACGTTTATTCATGTCATGCGGCCAAAAAAAAGGATAAGGAATAGTGAGAATGATCAGGTATATTCAAAGTCTCCGAGTTTCCTCGGTTTTCAGAGTTTGCAACAACCCTATAGTAGTTCCGCTAGTCATACTCATAACTGTACATAGAATAATTACGGACAGAAAATAACAACATATATAATTGGTGTGATTAGGTTATTACAGGTACCTGCGTACAGTGAAATAATTGTACATTTAAAATTATTCCTCAGGTAATTGATATATTCATACAAACTCTCGATTTCAGACATTTGCATTCCAGTTCGCTGTCGTATGCTAATATGTGTATCTGAGTAATGCGTTACGTTTGAGTGAAAAAATTAATATAATTCATCGTGTGAGTGATTAGTTTTTCTCAATATACATGAAACTGAAAGTCTCGGTTGAATGACTCGCTTACAGCTGTTAGAAACATTCTTCCAGCCTGAATTAAATAAGATTGAAGTAAGGGTTGTCCAGTATATAATACATACATGAATGGTGGAATAGAATCGAAAGAGTAGAATAATCAAAGGGGTAAAAAGTTCTAGCATATTATATTCCTTTCTTCAAACATAATCGTATCATTTATTGTATAGATCGTTTGAATCCTTATAGTATCATGATAGATAGGTACAAACTGTAACTAATTGTGCATATATGCATGTTATGTGTATAACACAATTCGTCCTAATACATTGGTAGTTTACTTACATATCTATATTTTTTCTCCTCAAAAAGAGTATTTTTTTGTATCTTTTGTTTCTTCAAAATTGACTTGCTTCTTTGATTTTCTATATAAATTATTCAAATAATCACCTACGATGTGCACGTTCGTATTCATTATCATCATATTCTCTTCCGAATAATTATTGCAGATTGTAAAAAAAATTATTATTATCATACGTAGTAAAAAGAGTATAAAAAATGCCTAATTTGTTGTTTAATTATGTCCCTAATTAACGGTAGAAATTAGCTCCGTAAGTGGATACGGATTTAAGCGTCATATTCTGAATTTCTTAAGGATATGTATACGACTATATTCATGTAATAATTCCTAGTATAGTTGATTAATAAATATAAGTTTCGTGCCTTAATTTTTGTGATTGTTTATTAATGCCAGTAAAAATAACTTAAATTCTGTGGAATTATGCGTGCAGTTCAATTAATGGTAAAATTAATTGAAAAAAAGTTGACATTTATTGTTCGATAGATATCTTCTGGACTCAGAATTAATCCAGTTATCTTTTTGGTTCTCTGCTGTACCCGCAGCGATAACTCACGTATTGATGTAATCAATTTCATTTTTCGTACACCCCATTCTCTTGTGATTTCAATGGCTTCGTAATTTCGATGTCATTTATTTGTTTGACGTCTTGTTCGCCCAGGCTAATTTTTCTGAAACGAGAAATTGACCATTCGTCACAGTGATGGAGTAATTTGAAAGAAGCACGAACAGAGATAATTCAGTGGTGGAAAGGAATAAATTAAATTTCAATATCACAGCTGATCAAACCAAAGCCAAATAAAAAATAAATACATACTTTCCAAATTGTTCGCCGTCCTGTATCGACTCGGGTAATTTTTTGTTCAATGTTTCTGGAAGAAGCAATGACATCACTCCACCAATTAACGCACAAGTACCAAAAATGACGAGTGGAAAGGGCGTCCAAATTTCAGCCTGTAAAAGAACGAGCACATAATGTGGTAATGAGTCTCGCGAATCAAGATATACAAGTGATAATCTCGAGGGCATTTTTATTTCGTTTAACTTACTAAATTGTTAATTTGGGGTGCTATCACTCCGCCTATCCTGGCGAAGGTAGAACAAGCCCCAAGTCCAACATTTCTAATAACAGTTGGGAACTGTTCTGCTGTGAAGACGTATACAGCCCCATATGAAGATGTGATTGCCAATTTTCCCAACATCGCTAAGGTAACGACTAACCATGGCATGTCTGTAATGAAATTCTTAAGTAAAGTAAAGATCGAGATGTCCAATTTCTTAACTTTCGATTTTACTCACCAGCGGGGACAAATAATGTTAAAAGTAATGCTGTTCCAGCAAGCAGCATACATCCACATAATATCACTTTTCTTCCCCATCTATTCAATGTGAAGAGTAGGAATGTGTAAGCGGGTATTTCTACGAAACCACCAATTACAAAATTTACGTAATCGTTACCCCCGAGATTTGAGGAGTTCCAAGAGAGTCCATAATATGTGCCACTGTTTACAAACCTGGCATATCCAAGGAATTGACAAAATTTTCTAATATTGAATCAATAACATATGAAATAATCTAATCAAATAAACCCATACTCACCAGTTGAAGAATAGCAGCACACTTTTTCTCCTAAGATTTGGGTACCTGAAGAGGTCAAGCAACGATGGTTCGTTCGAATCCGGTCTGCTGTCGTTATCGTTACTCAACAAACTATCCAACACGTTTCCAGGTAAATCTACACCATTTTCCGAAGATGCCTTTTGGAGTATCTCTCTCGCCTCGTCCACACGACCCTTAGTCAATAGCCACCGTGCAGACTCAGGAATGAACCTTTATCAATGATACAAAAAAATACAAATACAATCTCCAGAGCTTCTATCATATTGTGGATTCAAGGATAAATTATTTCTCGATCATACCACCAGTAGATGAGAAAGGCAAGACTAGGAATAGTGATGGCCACCTGCAGGTATCTCCAATCAGTGATATAGTATGCGAAAGCAGCAGTGAGAATATACCCAGTCGTGAAAAATAATTGGCAACCAACTCCAGCTATTAATCTCTTTTTTGGACCGACCATTTCAAGTGCTGAGGATGATATGGTGGTTAGGTGGACGTTGTTTAGTTGAAAATATATATGATTCGCAGATTTTTATTCTTACCAATAACGTAAGCTACTAGAAATACCCCACTGGTTGTCGAGCCTAGAATCAACCTGAAGGTGACGTATGAAATGAATTCTGGAGAAACAGCAACAAGTACTCCACCAACCAATTGGATTACTAGAGAAAGAAAGAATATTGGTCTGCGTCCGAATCGGTCAGACAATGCACCAAAAATCATTGACCCCACCATCACTCCAACCATGAATAGGGAGTCGCCTGTAGCTCTCATCCATACATTTTCGCAAACATGGTTCCACTGGAATTGGAAAAATATACTTTCAACTGATAGGAGCGAAAAAATACTTTCTACGTGTCAAACGTGCATTTACACGTACGAGTACACAAGCCACGAATTTCATTTCGAATCAAAGACATACATTATATATACATCAGGGTGCTTAAAATCCGTAGTTCTTATTTTTTAGTGCTACTGCTTGTTTGGTGCTAAAAAATGAGTGAAAGGAATTGGGTTCAAGTTGATCTAGATCGAAAAATGGTCTTCCATCTTTACTCAAATCTCTGAAAATTCGACCTCATTTTTCAAGACTCGTATAAGCCAGTTTAATTGATGTGTAACATAACATGGGATGTTTGCCAGATCATCACATTCGGACGTTATCCGAGTATAAACTCTAAGTCGACTTATCAGCTTAACTAAAAATAGTCATAAATCAACTCTCAGAAACTTATTAGATTCGTTGTGGAATAATTCCGAAAAATTATTCCTACATCACAACCTTTGGATGCCCATGAGCTGCCTCTGAACAATAATCAATCAAGTCGAAGCTCTATTCTGATCAATTTTCAGTACTGCATGCATCCTTCTTCCTTCTGGTTTAAGTTAGCTTGAAGTTACTATTCTGCCTAGCTTGAGATAGCGTACAATTATTACCATAACACGAATATGGATGATCTAGCTGTTACAACAAGCTACCACACTAAGATTACAAACTTGATTCCAGAATCAACAACTTCTAATCTTTCAAGTTACGACTTACCTGGGTTGTAGTTGTCAGTTCGTACGTGCTCTTATCATATACATAAGAATTATTACATCCAACAATCGGAGGCGACCGCAAGACGTTTAAATTCGAGGCGGAATGAGAATCCGTAGAATTCAAGTCATATCTTTCACACTGAGACCAGGTATGAGTTTTATTATCCAATGGATAGGATAAATTCCTAATTTCATCTGGTAGAAAAAAAGTAGCATTCCCTGGGTCTTCATTAGGCAACAAACACCGGAAATCGGGTTTAGCTCCCAAAAAAACTCCGCTCATTTTATGTAAGGCACAAGATATCGCAGGTAGGCATAAAAGTAAATATATTCTTCGTTGGTATCGGCCGAACTCCCCCATACGTAGAATCACGTCGTCGTAAGCCATTTTTTTCTCTTTTTTTTCCTCTGGTATTCCGTTATTCGTATCTTTTTCTGACGGCAAAATTCCGTTTTTGAATAGAGCTGGTTCCTCTGATTTCGGGTTATTTATAGAAGCGTCGATAAGGAATGGCACTTTTTCTTCGTTCTTATGAAAGTCTAAATCTTTTTCTTCCGATTCATTTACAGTCTCATTTATCTCCGACTTTATTTTATTGCCACGATAATCTTCAGATTCGGTTAAAGAGATCGGTACAGGCGTTCTTTCTAAGCGTTTAGGTGGACAAGAATTTTCAATACCGATTTTAACTTCTTCGGAAGGAGTTGAAGCCGACTCTCCAGATTCTGTCCCAAGAACTACGGGGACTTTTATTCCCTAGAACAAAAAAATGTATAAATTAGAAATTTTCGTCGTTCTATACAGCAAACGTTTCCAAAAATGTCTTTCCGTGTATCGACTGTAGTTTTACTTTTCAAACTGAAGCAATAATCTGATAAACTAGATCGTGTTTTAATTACTATTTCATAAATTATGGATACCTTTTCCATCGGTTGTAATAATTAAATATACTTATTAGGTATAAGTATATAACTGACAGAGTTTCGATTATTCCCTCGGTCTTCTCTATTTTGTTGACGTTCTAGTACCGAACATGGAATAATTCTATCCAATAATTGAAACATTTCTCATTGTTTCGTTTCTACAGACTATTGAAATTTATAACCGCGATATCGCATGCGACGAGTTTCATTTATATATTTTCGAGTTTCAATAGATTACAAATCCCCCATAATTTGGTCGAACTTGAGTAAAGTCTGAGTGACCATACAGGGATAAATTTCAGAGCTTAATACTAGAAACGGCGGTCGCGACGAGATAACGAACTTGTTGCTACCACGTGCTCGCTGTTGCGTGGGTTTCAAAGCTTCCGTTGGAACTACATGTGTTTATCATTTATGTAATAACTTCTAAATTAATCTCATAATTCGTTAATCGAGGATGAATTGAACCATATATGGTACAGTTTATAAAGAGTGACGAGAAAAAACTATACCTATTGTTTAGCTACAGACACATTTGAAAAGCATCATAGAAACGAAGTGCAACAAATTGGACTAGACTCTATAGAGATTGTATAACAAATCTAATAGCTCGAGATAATTAAGTTCTCCATACTGATCTTGAACCTCTAATAATTGGTAGGATTGAATTGTCGATATTAGAAGCTAATGCATTGTTTTCAAAGGTTTATAAACTATTAACCCGTCAACGTAACTTATGTGCATACATATGTGTTGCGGTCAATGTATATTAATTCGTGTCAATTGTCGAGCCACGGAACTCTGCGCTATACATCCATATTCTACAGTGGAGTTCAATTCCCATTTATCATTGAACATTATAAGTATACACTCATGCTGCTTGAGCGATGCATTTGAGTTTATTAAATACTCTACAAAAGGATAGTGATTAGCTTTGAACTAACATAATAAACGATACAATTACGGTAAGTAATGAGCAATTTTTATTAATCATTGCAAAATATTTGTGATAGATTGAAGATTCGTGTTTCGCGAATAAGTAAGAGGCGAAAAATAATCGAAGGAAATTTCGAATTCCTCAATCAGCTTTGCTAGACGAAAACCCAGAAGGGTTCCATCCAATTTAATTTGAAAAAAAGTATATATTAGCTACCTGAAAGACCGCCAGGCAAAATTACTCCGAAACGTACAGAGAGGTAGATACGTACTCAATCCGCGATGTCCACGCTTGGCGGCGTTCAGACGTCAACTGACCCGCGCGTATAACGCTGGATAGTAGACGTCCGGAATGTATATGCAACAAGTTCATATATACATCTATGTGTATACGTAGTACATGTGTCAGTAACCAAGGACTTCTAACTTTTAACTCTTTGCTTTAAGCTTTCAACCCTGAACAGCACCAAGTCTCTACAGCAACAAGCTATCACTCTGAATTCATACGAAACGAACGTACTCTGGTGTATAGAATTTTTGAATATAGATCTGTAGTTGTTGAGAAATCTTTAAAACTAGATAAAAATTGAACATCATTATATTTGTGTCATTCGTAGAGGTATTAGTGCACAAGTGTACGTCTTATTAGTCATGATTATACTTCCAGAAATACGATTTCAATAATATTGACAATCAATTTTCTGTTGTTTCTGCTATGTTCCAGTTCGCTATGATCGTACTAAGCGGCAGAATACGCGACGTTCTTATTTGAAAAAGTGCAGTCGCAGTAAAATATGAATCAAGGAGGTGTACATCGGTTACATTCAACGAAACCAAACAACAGATCCACTTCAATCAGTCGTACGACAAATATGAAAATAATTATACCCTATCACGAGATCTAGCACTAGATTGTATAGATACACAGGCACCGGGAAATCGCACATATTTTATACATCAGAGAATAGAAAAGATGGACTATTGACTTGGGGCGATCTCTCTTCGAAATAATATCAACGCAATATCAGATTTATCAATTACTTATATTCGTGATAACATATAAGTCACGGAGTTGGAGCATGCGTTCTTATTTCCAATACATAAAAAAAAATTCTTATGTGAGTTGGCAAAATTGTAATCTGATAATAATTTGATCATTTTTTCAATACGTTTTACAGAATTGGCAATTCATCCCACGAAAAATCTGTGAAGGATAAATTGGGGCCAATAATGAATGAGCTGCCCTAGCGGCTCTAGTAAAATAGTTTCGCAGTATTCTGAAAAACGATGATGAAGATGCAAAATAGAAGAACAACCCATCAACACGGGGCAACTTGGATTACAGCAGACGTCATCCGATCGTGCATTACGGATGTGCAGTGTAAGTTGCTGGAATTGACAGGTATTCTGGTTCAGTCCCCTTAATACAAGAGTTCGAAGAAACCAAAATGTCACAATGCCATTTTTAACCATTTTACACGCGCGGGTTGCTGGTGGGCACATATGATCTATTAGTGATTGATTTGTGCGATGTGAAAGGCAATGTGTGGATTGTTTCCTCTGAAACGTCAGAGACCAGAGAATCTGGTACAGTATAATTGAATCTACCTTGAATTACTTGAAAGTTGATAAAGCTGCTAGTTCGATATTCGAATAAGTCACCGCCTCTTGCCTGAGACCCTAACGGTATACCTATGTCACGGAATTTTTGCGAAAGATTCAGTAAAAGGAAATTGTCGTCAAGCATAAAGACAGCCGCGGATACTATGAAATTTATTTGGGTTGATCTGGAACAGATAACGTATCAGCAACATGAGAGGAATACACTCGGCATGTGTTTATTTGATAATAGATTTAACTGTAGGTACACATCTTGTGAACGGTTTATTGTTATGTTCTAATTTAATAAAATATTATCAGGAGCATCTTTGCGGCAGACTACGTATAATCGTTTCTACAATAAATCACGACGACCTTCTGCAAGGTTTGAAAACAAAAAATCGAACCATTTCTCAAAATTGTATAACTGAAATATTATTGTCAATTTATCTGAAATACCTAATGGACTAGTGTCACGAGGGCTAGTTTCCTTATAACTTCGAGTTGAAGAACATTATGACCATTGAACGGCCAGTGTCTGATACTATGAGTGGTGTTTCGTCACAACATTACATTCGAACATTATCCGGGTATAATAGACTTCGTATCCACTTATCAGCTCAACAAGAAATAGTGAGTAATCGCGTTTTGAAAACTAAGTAGATTTGATGTAGAACAATTTTTATCAGTTATGTCGACGTTAGTAGCATTGATCAATCAAGTCGAGGTTCATGCGAAATCAAACCCTTTAAGATGTTAGCAGTTTGAAAAGATCAAAACTCCAAGATTCCAGACCATTTTTAGACTTGCACCCTAATCCATATACGCGTATATCTAATATCCATAAATGTGCTAAAAATAGTTTTATGTTGGTTCATATATGTGGGAACGAGTCATTCTTATACTATACGAGTTTGGATGTAGAGTTTAACGTTCCCGTTCGCATTCGCGGCCCCGACAAGGCAGTCCAGTCGAGTATTCAAATCTCGATTTTTCCCCTGCACCAGCAACGTGAACCAGATGAAAGAGGAAAAAATATGCGAACAACTTTCTTATCGTAATCGAAACTCAAGTGGTGTATTCTTTACATTCAACACACATACTGACAATAATGATAGTTTATGATTATACCTTCTTTTTCAAAACTTACTAGTCTTTCTCGTTTTCTCATGAAAAAATTATTGCACCTGCTAATAATTCCTGTTCAAAAAAGAAGAAGGAAAAATGCTTTCATCTGTTCAGACATGCCTATCAAAATAAAATGCCTATATTAACTCTGCCACGCAATCAGTCACACGTACGGTTGTGTAGGTTCTACAAAATATCAAAAATCTAAAGATCTCGAAGACGTCTTTTAATTGCAGTCTTTACATCTAACGTAGGTATATCTAAAGCCCATAACTGATAAGTGATAATTATACAGTGATAACGTATACGTTAGATGAATTTCTGTGTGACTATAGGTATGTATTATTATCGCTATTTCATACCCTAGATTCTTCATCGTACCTGGATAACGCGTAGGTACATCATTTGCCACGCAATTCTAGATTTATTGGAATCGTAATATGCATGAAAATAACAATATTGTTTATCATAGTTGGGAGCGAACGGTAAAATTATGATGAGTCCTTCCAAGCTCGATATTTACTGGTTTATTATGCGGGTACTTGTTCCTCGAGACGCAATTGCCGTATAAAATTGCGGTGGCGCTTAACCGCAGATAGTATCGCTGACCGTCGCAAATTAGACTTACAAATTAGAATAACTATTTGTACGACTATTAGCATACTATACAATTGCTACTAAAATATTTGTACACGGAAAACGAGGAAGAAAATCATCTTCTCTAGCAACCAGAAAAGTTCACATACGATAATAATGAAAGCGAAGAGACGAATGCTGTGAATTGAATACGCCTTATAAATAATAATGACGTTTGATAATCTTTCGGCGAATAGGTAAATTTACCGATATACGTATCAGCTATGCCCAATAATTGTCAAGGTATAAGTAGGGACTCGATTCGTGGTTCAGTAAAGTACAAGATTAATGAATAATTAAAGAATGGGATAAAAAAACAGTTCGAATACAAATGCCTGTATTCTAACATTTTTTATTTTCGGCAGTTTCGTATCGGACCTCTTCGTAGATTCCCTTTACGTAAATCTCGATGTTTTACAACGGATTTTGTGTGATGAGAGAATAGGAAAGACCACTTTTAATGCCCCGTACCTAAGATAATGAATAAATAAAGACACTTTTAAGCTAGCTACGATTAGGATCGATGTTTTATGGAAAATCCATCTTGATTTCCCTTAGACTGATCTGATGAAATACTCATCTATAAGAAATTGAAAATCGGTAATTCACGGGACTCAAGTGATGATACACTGGTGCAATGACCCTATACGAGTAATAACATGTTTTCCCGAGTTTTCTTGCTACGACAGTAAGTTGTTAATGTTATTTCAGACACACGTCGCAATTTGAAATTAGGATGATTTATTGTCTAAGTATACAGGAAAAGAAAATGATCTGAATAGCGAATGAGATTTACAACGGTTTATTAGCGAATTTTAATAATGATTGGAAAATAGGCCGTGAAATGATACATTTTTTTTGAAATATCGATCTATACAAATGTATATTATAAATTTGAAGAGAAGCAATAAGTCGATAGAAAAAGCAATTAAAGCAATAATCTGTCGAATGGTGGACAACTTAAAGATTCAAAGTCCACTCTACATAATAGATTAGATACATTATGTTTATCTCGTGCTTGATTCCCACTTCTTATTAAACAGCGTAGCTACGTGAAATATAAACAACTTAGTCTGGTGATAGTAAATAATAATGCCTTTCATCAAGTCTGTCCATTGATATAAGCTCCGTATTCTTTACTCCAAAGTGCATTGGGCCTGTGCACATCTTTGTAGTGCGGGGTGCATATTGTGGAAAAATCTAATCTGTAATTATATCGTAAACGACGGTCCAATTTTTCTGAAATCAAACGTACAGGTGAAATTTCGGATCGCGAGTAAGCTTCGATGTTTTATTATAGTCAGATTAAAATTCTTGGGCTGGTCCCTGTCGGCCCTGACAACCCTTTTAGCTACTTGGCTATAACATGGGACCTGCATAATCAAGGCTATTTATAGAGAGTTGTCCCACCAGTTAACAGCGTGCGAAAAAATGCGACTGGTTTTCTTCGACCAAAAAATATCCACTCGTCGACTCCAGACGTTGCTAACCTAGAGTTAAAGTAGGTGGGGCGTTCCCTCTCAATACGACCTGGCCATGACCCTGACTATTTTAAATTATATTTCTTACAACTAGTAGATTGTTGGTCATTGAAGAAACACCCTCCGAACAAGATGTTGAATTTTTTTTAAGAATTGGCCTCGCCGCAATCGCTCAAAAATACAAAACACTCTTCGAGTGATTGGATTTTCAGAAAATTAGATACGCATCTTTGTAAAGATTCAAACTTTTTGAGCCACCAGTGAATGTGGGCCTGGCTCTGATTTGAAAGATACAGATGAATAAACTTTTCTTACAAATGGTACTTTTCTGAAAAGTAATTATACTTTTTTCTTACTTATCACTCTTCGAGAAAGTAACAGTATTTCGATATTCTAAACGCTCAATTGTCGTCGATGCATTGGACGAAGTTATTTGAAACGTGAAATCAACCGTAGCCTTTGTTCAGGTCCTGGTTATAATTTAGCTATGAAATTTCGGAAACATGATATAAATGTTCAAAAGAAAGTAATGATCAATACTGTCAATCTATCGTACTGACAGAGTAGCGAAAATAAGAAGATGATAAAGAAGGAGGCCAGCGGTATGCGAGGAATCGATGATAAAATAGAAACCTCGTTGTCACTCACGAGGGTGAAAAACAAGAGAGCCATCTTTACTCCGGATTTTAAAATAGATTATAGACGTGTATAACCAAACATATTCGACTATGCTTATTACGGAAGATAATAAAGCTTTAATTGATTAAATGACGATGTATTTTTATAGTATAGGATCAGAACATCAGAAAAATTCCCAATGTCCAATTATTGCAATATCAATGAGGAGAGAAATATAGTTGAACCTCTTTTTTGGTGTTATCTCGTTTTAGCATGCGGAAAAGCACATGCGGAGCCAGCAGATATATTCTTTCATTTTACTATTCATAGAAAAACCACTCGAACAAACGTCAAACATAACTAAAAATCTGCTTTTATACATACATTGACGTTATCCATAGCTCCGCTCAAAGTTCTTGAAAACAAGGCTAGAAATAATTTAAGCTCATTCCGATCGGAACGCGTTAAAATAATGTGAAAACGAGGGCGGAGTGCCGGAGACTCTGAAGTCGAAAATAACTCCCCGTTTTATACGCTTCGACGACCCGTTCAGAGATGCCGTTGAAAACGGCGTCGTTTCTACCCTAAAATTTGAACAGTGCTTCTCAATTGAAGAATTCTATCTAACTAATATCAGGTGTCTTTCAATTAACTATAAATACCTAGATCGATTTGATTTAGATAACATACATACATCGATCGCGGGTCACTTAGGTGGAATTAGATTCGGTATAACTGATAAAGATAACATGTAATTGGTGTTAATCGAAGATGTCGGCGGATCGTCGTTGTTAATAAAGAACATAATCAGTATACATATCACAATCTGTCCGAAAAAGCACGTGTATCACGTGTGATTACATTCGGTAATCGATATAATAAAGCTGATAGAATAGCTGCGTGAAAAGAGGTCGTAGCTTTACTTGCATTTGTAATCAATATGTATTCTATTCATGAAATATCATTCGTGAAGATACAAGTGGGAAAAATTTTACTGTTTTAGTTTCATTTACATATGATGATATTGTAATTCAAATAAACAATACATATACTCTGTAGATTCAAAATTAGAACCGTATAAGCGTGCACGCCAGATGCAACTTTGGTTGCCGTTCGCCAGGCGCGAGGCTCCAGTGTAACGCAGCATGTAAGATTGCTTAGCTAGCTCGCAATGGACGTGCCACACCGACAGGCGACCATTCATAGAAAGTGCTTCGTTGGCTATTATTTAATTGATTGGAATGACAAATCTAGGTATTCTAGAAAAAATTGACAAAATAAATTTCGATCCCATTTGCCTCCAAGATTAACCCTGTGGAATGTTCGTCGTGAATGGGGTCACCCTGTATATTGTTGCCGCAAACAACACACGCGGTTTATTTACAATATATATGCTTTAAAGTGTAACCGTACCATTAATAATAAAACTCTGTTACTCCATCTAACAGAGAATATAATTGTTGCATTAAAAATGTTAAATAAGTATAAATATAGATCATTTGCGTACATCAAATAGTTTCAAACTTAAAGGTACTTACGATTTCTTATCGGTTTGCTAACGTAGCATGACACCGCGACGATAGGAGACACTCTTTTCAACAAGACTATAAAGGCGATCTAACGAAACACTATTCAGTTGTGGGAATGAAGAAAGTCAAGTTATACCGCACCGCGATATACCGCTATCCGTAGATTCTATAATCTACCTATGGGCTATAATCTATACAACACGTGGTGCGCTGTATGCATCCATGTGTGTAAGTACGGATATATCTACACCACATGACGAACACGACGCACCAGAATTTCGCCAGTTGCGTCAGATCGGACCATATCATGCAGTAGCGTAAGACGCGAAAAGCTCACGCTAATATATTAGGCTTCGCGATCTCGAGATTGGAATTATTTATCATATGTTGTATAAAACTTTATATTCATACAAGCTTATTATGTACTATATACATTGCGAAGGTAACACTCGAACTCTGTAGATATGAGGAGAGGTCTCAATCAATATAATCGAGTTAGTGATCATTGACTCGACTAGATTGATTGAGACCTCTCCTCATAAACTTATTATGTATAAACTTCATATACGGGTGTTTGCTAGAACACACCGCGGAAATGCGGGTCTCGTGCCATTAAGTCGGTAAACACATACCGTGAAATTATCGGTGTCGCGCTAGGTGCACCGCTTGCATATTATGCAGGTAGGTATGGTAGGTGTAGTAAGGTGGTCTTTATTTTGGGTATTTTTCATACCGATAATTTCACGGTATATGTATACCGACTTGACGGTACGAGACCCGCATGCCCGCGGCGCATTCTAGTAAACACCAAATATCCGCCTCCGTTCCGCATCTAACACAGATGCATAACCGAGTCGAAATTCAGCGCCTGCATTGAAACTCCAACTCCCACAGTTGAGAGGTTTTTGACGGTCTGGAGAATTTCCTTCGGGACGAAAGCTCTAAGAAAAAGGAGAAGAAGTAGGATATTTTCTATATTCATCGTTTATTCATGTGAGGGGAAATCTAGGTGAAATTCTGAAAATAATATTTGCTCCGACAATGAACCCCGAACGGCTCGACCGGCACGGATGTTCTCGTTATTCTTGGCTTTCGTTGAACTCGTGTAGTTGGCGCGTCGCGACGGGTGATATCGATTCCTTCCGAAGATTTCCGAGGTCAGCCGAAGCCGCTCAAGTGACGTATGTCAGCCAAAGTGGGCAGTCCCGTGTCTCGTGTCCCGCTACTGCTGGTCAGAAATAAATTATTAGGTATCGAAGAGCGCAAGAATATTATCAACGAAAAAAGGATACATAAATAAGCCGATAAAAAAAAACGCAAAAAAAAAAGACAGAAAACGGTGACAATGCATTCCATTTAGTTATGATTTAGTCAATAATAAATATCGCGTGAATTATCCCTGGATAAATAAAAAGAGGTGCGTATGGCACTTTTGTATTACGGTTTTGTTCTTTCTGGCCTCTATGTATATACAATACACACAGTATTACGATTGGACAATATACACGCATACATACGTTAATAATAATGTGACACTTCGATCAATTTTTAAGTTCACGACCTCTACTCCTTTAGTCATTTCATTAACTTCCATCTCTGATTCAATAACCCTAAATTACTCGTTACATACCCACATAAACATACTGCTGTCTGAATGCAGAATTGTATTTATGTAATAGGTAGCAGAATTGCATCGATCTTTACATGCCTATAACCTTGACTTATCGTAACAGATTATCTACCTACGATTATTTTCAACCTCCTATGAATGAAATGACATGAAATGTAATTCGATTTATTTTGTAGGCGTATTTCGGCGTGTGAACGAGAGAGATGGCTGCGGCAGCAGCATTAGGTAAATAAAGTTGATAATCATTAAAATGTCACACTTTAAGCCCTAAATAATCGAACGATTTCCAACAGCGATTTACGCCCCTTTTCATACTTCAACAAACCAACGTTTTTACATCAATCGTAAAATTGTAGGTTAGGTTAGGTTAGTTCCGAATTCTGTTCCATGAATTTTCTGAAAGCTCAGAGAATCGATATATCTGACCTGAAAACTTTCTCAAACAAACCAGGAAACTTGGATGATATTTTAAACAAAATTTTTCACAGGTGTCGATCCCTGGGTGATCCAGCCTCGGGAACGAGCCCGATATCAGGAACAATTCAATTCCTTGAAGCCAGTAAATGGCATCGTTACCGGAGAGCAAGCAAAAGGCTTCTTCCTTCAATCGCAGCTACCTCCAGCAACTCTTGGACAGATATGGTAATTTTTTAAGTTAAAACGATCGGCTTAGCCTTGGCCTTCTATTTTAGAAAACTGTTTTTAAACTGACTCTTGATATTTTATTGAAATTTATGAAGATATCTAATTCCTAATCCATTTTATTCTTATTTCAAACTTGGGGATTAGTTCTGGAAAATTAGGAATTGAAAATTGAGATTTATTTGATATATTGTACTGCAGCATCGATATTGAACTGTATTCTGAAAAATGCAATTTTTCTATGGAAGAAGTTCTTTTATAATTCAAAAGACTATGAGAATTGCTGATTTTCAATGATTTGAAAATTCAGGGGATTGTCGGATACTGATGCAGACGGAAGAATGGATCTCAATGAATTCAGTATCGCTTGTAAACTGATCAATTTAAAACTAAGAGGATTCGAAATACCAAATGCACTTCCACCGACTCTCATACGAAGCCTGAAAGTCATTCCTAATGGTAAATATTTAGAAACAATTAGTTACTAGTAATTTATAAGAATAAAACTTTCGGTAAGCGGCCTTAATAAATTAATCTTGTTCATCAAATGTCTTCATTATCCGATGGAGATTCTTTCCGAATTAATAAAAAACGAATCTAATTCTCATTACAAATTTTATCAAGTTCCGATCGAAAGAAATTTGTTTGGAACAAAGCTAAAACCTTCCAAAGAGGAAACAGTTACTCTAGCTATATATAATATAATATCGGAATCAGCATAATTGCTTGCAAGTTTCTCATACACTAACAAATTATTCATTATTTTTCAACTACCTAACACGCTGTATGCATAATATCGATACGCACTGCTTGGTAAAGATGGGAACATGGTTAATCTATTGAACGGGAGTAACATGAATGGGATAACAACTGCACAGCCTTTGGGACTGGGTTCTATGCCTGGAAGCATAGCGCAACCTCTAGCAGGTTTAAATGGATCTGGTACGCACCCAATGCGTCCACTTCCACCTATGTCGATGTCTATGGGTGAGTTAATTGAGATTTAAATTGATATGTCTCGGTTTTTAATTTATACTCTGATAAGAAATTGAACATGACGTCTAGCTACAGTTTGTGATAGCACAAATTTGTAAATATATGCGTATTTCAACTGAGATAGACATGTTGTCAATTAATAATTCTAGCCCTTTAGAGCAGCAATAATGAATGAATCAAAGTAAAACGAATTATGTGATTAGCTGGTCGTGTTTTATTCGTCTACAATTGCCATATACTATCATATGATATGATTGGCATGGCACATTAAATCTCATAGAGAAATACACTCGAAGAATACTAAATTTTAGTGTAAGGTTTGGACATAATTTCACTTAGTTTACACAGCTGCACGCTGAACGGAATCTCTGTCCTGAAATTGCTTTAGTTGAGAATGTTAGAACGAATGAATATTTAATATTGAATTAAATATGGAAATAAACTACGAGATTTCAAGAAATTGAATAATCAATTAATAACACGCTACAATTATTCTAATGATACACACTAACTTATAATTAATGCTGATCAAATTTGTTCAGGTATTAGATCTGATTTTTAAGCTGCATTAGTTTTTTGTTAGATATAAATGAACGTGATTGCGATAGATAGGTTTTCACAGTACATACTATTCTCCACACTGAATAGCGGCGCTTGTATGTTATATATGTTACACCTTGTAGCCTCACATCAGAATAAACAGTGCGTGGCTCCCAGTACACACATCGTCACTAGTTACGCAACATCAAAGCCTCCTGCTCGACCTGCACCCCCTTCCATGGGTATGTGGTATGCCTGTATGTGTAAAGTATCTGTAGAAATGTGCCGGTCAAAAAAGTATATCGTTATTGTTTGTTTGTGATGTTTGCAAGAATTCGTTACATGAGAAATCTTTTAATATTTGACCTACTCATTTCTATCTTTGCTGGTGTTCGTGCTTTTGTCACCTGGCTAAGAACTTCAGGGTGAAGAATAGAGTGATTACACGAAATTTTATTTTTCAGTAAATTTTCTTTGCATGCTTAAAATTCTGTGCAGATTTTTGATTACAGATTATTTGATATTTTCATGTATTAGTTATCACCATTGGTTGGAATCATCTGCAATGTTATTCAGCTTCCATAAACTTGATCAAGGGATGCTTTAAAAATAAATTGAAACTAATTGAGTGCAGTTGTTTCTTCACTTGGCATATGAAACTGTCTTCCTTTTGATACAGACTTTTAAATGTGATGATTATTTTATCTCTTATAGAAGATAAATAATCTGTCATTACTCACTCGCTATTCTCTCTGATTCATCAAAGTTGACCAATAGGATTGAGTATTAAAGTCATTTTTCTTCATCGTTCTTACACTGCTTGTTTCTTTTTGTGTCGGTGCTTCATTGCGCATTTGCCTTACAATCTTATATGTAGAAAATTGATATTTTTTATTACTTTCATTACAATAGCAACACTTCTTGATTTATCCTTTGATTCTTCACTACCACTGGTACCTATGCGGCCTGCGAATTCATTTCTTTTGGGTACGTTACTTTCTCAAATTTGTGCCTTGAACGCGATATTTTTGACTGGTTTTTATGCTGCTGAAGTGGCTATTAATACAAATAAAGAGCACCATTTCAGCGGTATGTCTTGTCCTCGTTCTAAAAGTGTTCCAATAGTAAGCTACATGCATGTGATGATTAGACTAATAATGAGTTAATTGCATCAATATTTACACTGCTTATACTTCAAAGATTTATGCAAGACATAAAAATGGCAACATCTAAGCTTGCTGTATTAAGTTTCAACAACATGCAATAATACTTTAGATTTTATTCATATTTCGTGTTTGCCCATGGTCATTAGGAGGTGAGTTTTATTTGATCTAAAATTTGGGGGAAATAAGCTGGCAACAAATACGGTCTCTTCTCTAAACTTTTGGGTCCGATAATAAGCATGCTGTTTATACTTTCCAGGAATTATTTGTTTTTCCTTGTAGAAATGTATAACTCTAATGCTACAACTGTGTTATACTGTTTGCTGATCTGTTTTGAATTGTGAATTCTTCTTTACAGGACAGTAATGTGTTACTACAAGCTTTTATTCATTTTTACATTATGGAGATGGTTGAAAACATTCTTTACCTCCTGTGTTTCACTTTCTATCTGTTTTTGTCATGGGTTCAATTTCTATTTACTCTTTTTCATATTCTTCTCTTATCTTGTTTCTGCCGCACTAAGGAACAACTAATTCTGCTTCAGCTGGCCCTCCACAAAGGCCTGCGCCACCATCATCTATTGGTACGTCGGGAATCTATTTCTGAAATGATTGAGATAATAATTCTATCCTAAATAATGTTGTGGTAACCACTCTATTATAAACTGTCGCTTGTAACCAATATTTGTGGATTCATTTACGGTGACTGGATGTTGTGAATAGGTGTTTTTATTTAGCTCGTAGTTTCTATATGGTAGTTCTTATTCCTTCATATTCCATCTGCCTCTTTGTGTTAAATGTATTGTTTACTTGTATTTAAAACAAAAATCCGAAATCCTAATTTAATTATCTGTGTTGCTCTGATGACGGGTTAGTAAGTAATTTTATTTTCACTTTTAAGTCAATAATGAGTTTGTTTTTCAACGAATACATTGGGTATTAACAAGTGCTATCAATAATAACACAGATTAGCAAAGATAATTGCTGAAAGTATACTGTCTAGGTAATGGTTTGATGATTCGCGTACGTATTTACCATATATAAGTAAACATTTCTTTCGTCCAAAAGCTTTATGATAACATTTTAATATCAATTAAAACCATTCTTTTATCAAATATATTGAAAATAACACTGAATCAAGATTGAAGTAGTATTATAACACAACTTGAACTAATCTTTACAGGTACAGTGCCGCTGATTGGTGGTCCCCCACCGAAACCCGCACCACCATCTTTTCCAAACAGTCCAGTCAATATGGGAATGTCACCAGTCAAAATGCAGCCGTCTGCAGTGCCGATCATTCCTTCTAATCAACCAATACAATCTATGACTGCCGCCGCACCATTGGGTAAATATGCATGCTTTAATGGTTTTTCTTTAAATGTATGAAATTACTGAGCAATGAATGTACGTGGATTGTTGGGCTTAGTTTGCCGAGTAACTAGAGCATAGCGTCAAACACAAGACAGTTTTAATTCTCACACATGTTTGTTTTTTACAGACTTGTTCGAGTTTGATTTCTCAGAAGGTATTTAAAGTAGAAAAAGAAATAATATACATTAATTGCATCAATTTTTGGTTCTTCATATAATTGTTTTGAGTTTACAAGTTCATCTTTATTTCACAAACTTATTCTATCTTATATTTAATTGCCCACATAACATTCACTATGGTTTTGCTCCTGAGTTTTATCACTACTCATCGTTAATACATGTATTTGTGTTTCATTTAGCACAACCTCAGCTCTTTTCATATTCTATAAAAGTTCAATAAAAATTTTATTCACAAGACAAAGGAAACTAAAGATATTTGATAAAATATGTTTATCTAGGATAGAGTGCGAATTCTTTTATAGGAATCAATATTTCAATTACCTCTTGCCTATCAAGATCGATTTAATTGTTGAAATTCTTTCAGAATTAATATCATTCACATTTCTTCAACTAAAATTGCACTATATAACATCTTAACTGTGTTGTACTCATCTTCATCGAATTTACAATACCATTCTACCAGAAACCAAGTCAGTAACCATTATTTTCAAATAGGTATGTCGACTGTAGCACCGATTGCACCTCTCAATACCAATCCAACACCAATTGCGGCTTTTGGAATGGGTGGCGTAATGCCAATACAATCAGCGATGATACCTCCTATGTCTGCTGCTACAATTGCACCTATTGCTTCCATGACCTCAGGTAAAGCTCAAAACTATAGATTTTGTCCTAAATTCCCATTCTATGATACCTTTTATTCTAAAAATTGATCCATGATGTACAATATTCATCGAATTTGATCACTTTTTTAAAAATACCATTGATTCTTATTACATAGGTGTGCCGATCAACCATGTCCCGTTGGCATCAGCGCAGCAACTTATGGGAAATGCTTCAGTTCCGACTATTCTTCCACCACCTGTTAATGGCAATCCTACACCTGTATCGACGAACTCCCCAATGAGTACAACTACTAGACCACCAAGCATAGACAGAGTTGGTTCACTAGACTCTCAGCATAGTCAACATTCTGTCGGTTCACCTCAGGCAGAATGGGCGGTACCTCATCAAACTAAGCTGAAATATACTCAGCTATTCAATACCTGGGATAGGACTAGATCTGGATATCTATCAGGACCGCAAGCAAGGAATATTATGGTTCAAACGCAACTGCCTCAAGGAATTCTGGCCCAAATATGGTGTGTGTTGAAAGTGTACTTGATAGCCTAAAACGCCTTTTCTTCTTCATTTCCGTTGATCTAAGATTTTTTTAGGCATGCAATTAGTATTCATTCATTTTTGTCATTCATATTAAATTTTTTTGCATTCAGGGCTTTATCAGATATGGATGTCGATGGCCGGTTGGGCTGTGAGGAATTCGTTTTGGCCATGCATTTATGCGACATGGCTAAAGCTGGTGAGAAAATATCTCCAACTTTACCAATGGATCTTATCCCGCCTACATTTAGACGGCAACGACAGGGTAGCGTTACTTCACAAGGGGCAGCGGAGAGCATTGATCCGGCTGCCATGGGCATGCCTCAGGTTAGTTGATCATTGTATATTCTTATTCAATTCAGGCTTTCCATTTATGTGGATATATTTGCTCAATGAGAAGTATTAGATATTCTGCAAACTGCGTGCATGTACTTGTTCTTTTGCTCGAAGCACTAGGGCCTAAAATCTGAAAAGAAATGGCATTGATCCAGCGAATTTGAGAGATAACGTGATTTCTGAACTTTTTCAGACCTCGTTTGAGAACAAGAGGAAAGAAAACTTCGAAAAAGGACAGGCAGAATTAGAACGGAGACGAAAAACTCTATTGGAAATTCAGCGAAAGGAGCAAGACGAACGTGAACGTAAAGAAAGAGAAGAAGCAGAGAAACAAGAAAAGATAAGGTGTGATCATTGCTCGTTTGATTAAGAATAGAAAACGTTGTATGTGTTGGTTTCTATTGTTGGGAATTATTTGAAATCTAATGAAACTTCTGATTGAGTAATTGCAATGAATATTATTCTTATGTTCGAATAGACTGGAGCAGGAGAGACGGCGTCAAGCTGAAATTGAGAAGCAAATGCTTAGGCAGAAAGAAATTGAACAAGAAAAGGAAGAACAGAGAAAACGGGCACAAGAACAGCGAGAAGCGGCACGAAAGTAAGATTTTCTTTCGTTTGCAGACCCATAGCTTTTTTGCTTACCATTTTTGTGCAATATCTATCAACTTTAAATATTATATAATTTATAGAGAAATGGAAAGACAACGACAATTAGAATGGGAGAAACAGAAGTCTCAAGAGCTTCAGGCGCAAAGACAGAAAGAACAAGATATACTTCTGAAACTTAAAGCAAAGAATCAAGGCCTGACCATAGAGTTGGGTACTTTGGTAAGAATGTTAAGAAAGTTAACTCTTTGTTTAAAGTTGCTGTTAAATAACGAAATTACGATTCTTTTTAGAATGAGAAAGTAAAGGAACTTTCGCAGAAAATATGTGATACACGTGTCGGTGTTTCTGGTGTGAAAACAACCATCGATGGTATGCGTTCGACTCGAGACTCTCAACTCCAAGAAATGTCAGCGCTGAAAAATAAACTCCGTGAGCAAAATCAAAGACTGCTTTCCCTGAGTCAGGAGAAAGCCAGAATCGAGGCTAAGAATAAAATAAACAATGCGCAGGATGTGGCAGGGCAGGAAGCCATGAAGATGGCTTTTGCCAATAAGCAAATAACTTTGAAGCAAATGAAAGATAAAATTGCTGACTTGCAGGAACAGGTGAGAGAACACCCGCTCTATTAATCAAAGAGTCTACTTCATACATTTTCACTAATATTCTCTCTTTCTTCTCTCGTTTTATTTACAGATTAATGAGAAGATGAAAGACATTGAGAATAACAACAGCCATCTAGATGATATAAAGAAGCAGATGAAGAATCTTGTTTCTGAATGTGGGCAGCTCTACAAATCCTTCGAAGAAAAACGAACAAAAGTTACACAACTGCAAGTCGGTAGTGGAAATGCAGACTTTGCTACTTCTGCATGGGGAGACAGTGCCTGGGGTGATCCTGAACCAGTAAATACAGATTCTTGGCCAGTTGATAACGCCCCTATCTCACACGCAACTATTACTGGAGACAATACTGGCGCGATGAAGTACAGAGCCTTGTATGAATTCGTCGCAAGAAATCAAGATGAGATATCTTTCCAACCAGGAGACATAATTTTAGTTAGTAATTCACTGATCCATACCAAAGAAATTGAATCACATTAGAAGACTTCCATTGTGATTTATAAATTTGAAAATATCTATTCACAGGTTCCACCGGTACAAAATGCAGAGCCGGGTTGGATGGCTGGCGAAATACGAGGCCACACTGGTTGGTTTCCAGAATCTTACGTCGAGCCAGTGGAAGTTGACACCGTGATTACCAGCAATGATACTTTCATACAGCAAGACAGTCTTGAAAAGAGAACCTTGGAGTGAGTTTGATCATTTTTCGTATATTATTCACAATGTTCGCAAAGAAAATCATATCCGTATGTTCAGAACTTCATTAAATTTTGGGTTCCATCAAATGTGTTAATAGAGGAATCGCAGAAGTTCCTGAAAATGTATCCGACGCCGGATCACTTGGTGGCGAAGGGCCAGCAGTTGAGCCGATTATTCCTACCTTAGGTTTGGGCTCGGTTTGCAACATTCAAGCTATTGCTTTGTATCAGTACCGCCCGACGATCCAACAACACTTATCTTTCAATAAAGGGGATACAATTAATGTGACTGAGCAACAGGTTGATATTAATTGTTCATTAAGACTTGAAATCCTGTAAAGTAATGATTTCTGAAATGAAACATCATTTTTATTCTTTAAAGGAGGACTGGTGGTACGGTGAAATTAATGGTATGGATGGTTGGTTCCCAAAATCATATATCAAAACTATTACACCCACTAGAACGGAGGTTTCATCGCCGACTGGTATCACTGATGAATATTACATCTCCCTGTATCCATATGCTTCATCCGAGACTGGAGATCTTAGTTTTAACCAGGGCGAGGTGATGATGGTTACAAAAAAGGAGGGGGATTGGTGGACGGGTGTTATAGGAGATCGAATTGGAATTTTCCCATCCAATTATGTTGAAAAGTGTGATAATCCAGATCAGGTATAATTTTTGTGTTACCTGCTTCTGCATATTGGTTTGATTACTAAATTTAACTTCAAATTACCAAATAGTTTTCAATAGATTGATGTTCACATTCTGTTTTGAAAATCAATCATCTTAAATGTTGAACTAAACTGTGTGAGTTTTCTCCTCAAGCTACCTGTAGCTTTAAAAAAAAAGCCTGCTAGTATTGTTGTGATTTTTTCTAACATCTATCTATGTATCTATACATCAGGCTGCTATTGTGCCGGATAACATTCCCGAAGTAATCTCAGCGGTACCAGCAATGGAATCTTCCACTCCGGTAGCAAATGTTACAAAAACTGTTGCAGAACCAATCGATGTCGCAACTTCAGCTCAAGTAACACCGGTATTTAATTTAATCTTTAAAACTGTTAGTTATCAGAATCTCAGAGTATAACTATCAAGAGATCAAAGATTACAAAATGGGTAATTGCATTAACAGCTTATTTGTGTGACTCTAACTACTAATCTGCAGATTATTTGAATGGTCACTTGAAGGCAACGAATATTATACTAATTTTAGTTTTAGTTTGTATAGTTCGAATGTGCTTGGATAAACAATACACAGCTTTAGAGATTTGATTAATACAAGTATTCCTCGTATTCGATTAACGCTATTGCGTGATACGCAGATTTAAACCCTGAAGTAGCAAGGATTCTGAGTAACTGTGTAAATGATTAGCCAAGAATTCTGCTTTCCCTAACACTGTATTTAAGAAAAAGTTTATATTTTATCAAAAATAGGCTTCTGATTTCTTATTTACAATTACTAAATAATTGACTAAGTGAATTTGACTAATACTATTCCAATAGCTTTTAAATATTAAATTATATGTGTAAGCTAGAGCTGGGTGTGTGTGTGTGTTTAGCTACAGGAGAAAACGAAGGAACAACTCGAAGAAGAGAGGGCTGAGGAGGAAGATAGAGCAGAGTTACCAGATTTTGCTGCCATGTCAGCGCAACAGGTAATGTTGAATTCGGTATCAAGTTCTTATGGATTCTGTCGAGAGTTGATAAAGCAATGGATCGATGCCTGGAATTCAGGGGTTTTTAGTCATTTATTACACCTTTGATAGATTACACAGACAGAACATAATCACAACAAAAAGTTTACAAAGAATAAGTTAAGAAAACTTGAAATGCAACTTAATTCGTGAATAAGAGTTGAAGTACGGATGAATGGGGTATCTGTATATTAAACAAACATGATGATCGATGATCAAACCTCTCTAATTACACTACAAAATTCTACATTCTTTTCCATGAATTTTCTGATTTCTATTAATATATCATAGTGATAGACATCAGACATTGATACACCTATATTAATAATTATTATAACTTACACAATAGAACTTCTTTAAAGGCACACACTTCTCTTCTTTGTAGAACTAACATGTGTTCTGTTCTTGTGTTTACTCTTACGTTCTTTTATGATGGAGTTTTTTATACTTGTACACAGTCCGAGGACCTTGGCAGCGACACTGACTCCAAGGTACTTACAAGACACACATTTATTTTTATCATTTTCTATTCCTCCCAAGCATCAATTTGTATAGTAAAAACAGTATAGTAGAATCACTATGAAATTTTATTCTATTCTTCTGACAATTTCTTTAAATCAATCAAATGTGGATAAATTATTTCAAGATTTCTCAGAACCCTGTCGAATCCTTCATCTGAAATCAAGTCTTTCAACTTGACCATTCAATGTAAAAAATCAAACTCTTTATGATCACTACATTACTTACAAACTGATGGCTGTTATTAATTATGTCTTCAAACATTATCAATGTCCGCATGGGTTATTGGTGGATGATTCTTGCACTTGCACATTTACAAGCTACAATCTACATGTCTACATATTTACTACACATTTTAACATAAGGTACAAAAGGTTGCGGGTAAAAGATTAGTTCAATATAGAAGGTGATGGTTATTGAAACTTTGGGTTGAATAGAAGATATAAGTAATGAATTAAAAGACTTACACAGTACTCTCTACACACTTTATAAAAAATCTTATTGAAATATAAGTGATACAGATATTTCAGGGTAGGAATGGTTCATTCCTTTCCCCTTCATATGCAACGGGTGTTATCGAGTAAAAATTTTTAACTAAATGTTTCCTTTGATATGAAATGTCTAAATGTTATTTAAAAATGAATGTTTGACCCAAAGAATGCCAGGGTGCAGCCACTACACGAAAATATATGTGTAGATTTTTTAATCATTTATTTTTTATCTTGTGAAGTGAATTATTTAGACAAATATAAAGAATCAATAATCAAATATCAATCGATATCCATGAAATCAATTTTTGCTATACGTCAAGATTTCTCTTTAGTTCAGTTTATAAAGACTGAAAATGAAGCTATGAGTTCAACAAAATTCTTAAATAATCTTATGTTAGCAATTCTGTACCACGAATTACTTTCTATTTTGAAATAACATAACATCCATTTGTAACGTACGATAATTCTTGTGGTGGCCTTTTTAAATACTAACATGTATGGCTGTGCTTGTTTCCTTTGGATGCTGCGCTGATGCTTAGCCATCCACGCCGCAGTACCCCAAGGTATTTTAGTCCATCCACCTCTCTTCCTTTCTGTAGTTCTTTTACTTCATATATTTTTTATTAAAGTTATTCTTCCCTCCGATATTCACCTGCTTTTAAATTAATTTTCACATTTTGCATTAGTTGATAAAACGTATTTCCGATTTTTTGTATTTGTACAATTTGTTAGTATTAGACTGGTTTTCACTTTTTAAGCATTATGAGATCTTTTTGGTAAGTAAATTATAGGACTAGAATATTTTGTCCCAAAAAATTATTATATTATTGTTGACTACGTTTTATGCGTTTGATTATCGCACTGTTATCTGTTGTCTTTACTCTATTGAAATATTGACTGTGATCTTGGAATATCAGTATTGTTTCGTTCTTAATTCATCAAAATCTGCAGCCATTATCATCAAATATTAACAAAAGATATCAGATTTTATTCACCAAAGTTGCCATTAAACAGAGAAATCTCAAAAACATGTCAAAATCAATTGTAATATAGAACAATTGTGTGCAACATTCTTTAAACAGTGATCGCATGATTCATTCTTTTCACCTCTGAAACTTTTAATGGATGACTTTCACTCTTCGATTCATCTAAAAATCATGCAAAGGAAAAATAAATTCTCATTGTTTCTAGGCAAGAGGTAAAAAGCCTGAAATTGGACAAGTCATCGCCCCTTATCAAGCCACAAGTCCCGAGCAATTGAATCTGCACAGAGGACAGCTCATAATGATTCGTAAAAAAACAGAAACTGGGTGGTGGGAAGGAGAGTTACAGGTAAAGACTTGACTCATTATAGTCATCTCTAATTCTACTTGAACTAATTTTCTCGCACTAATTGTTTCTCTATCAACTAAGTTTTAACTCGTAAATTCATTTGTGCCAGGCTCGTGGTCAGAAAAGACAAATCGGTTGGTTCCCTGCATCTTATGTCAAGTTATTAGGAAGCAGTAGTAATCGCAGCACGCCTGTTTCTCACAGGTATCAAGACTCGCCCACTGATCCTAATATTGGTGAGTCTAATCGTCAAATTTCCTTATAGTAACCCACTGGTCTTTTTATCAACAGATGATCTTTACCCAGCTAAGAAACTTCTGACTCTTCAAGTATACACAAATTCTGCCATTAGCTTCATACTTTATCCCAGCACTGATACAGATATGCATATATTTACAGAGCGTGTGATGGCTCTGTACCCGTATCAAGCACTGAACGAGGATGAGCTTAGTTTTGAAAAAGGAGATGTTATAACTGTTCTCGCTAAAGAAGATGCAGCATGGTGGAGAGGCGAGATGAACGGAGTTTCCGGTGTATTCCCGAGCAACTATGTTTCTCCTATGTGTAAGTAGTTCCACACTTTTTGATTAAGTGATTTATTTTCTTAGCAACTGAATCGTGTAAGAACTTGTATTTAGGAAATTTCTGGAGATTTGTGAACTTGTTACCGAATACTTTAGGTATTCTTGCAACTGTATTGTTATTAATTTTCTTTTCTATGATACGTTTTGCAATAAGCATCATTATTAGACTCACTAAGCGAAATCCACACCACTTTATACTTCAGATTTATTGATAAAGTCTGTAAATATTAGTTAGTAACTACATGATATTGAACATTGAATAGTATATTTGAGCTTGCTTATAAACTTAATAATATGGTGCTGATATTTTTCAACATTGGAACTTGAGCACGGAAAATTAGAAAATTAGAGATGCAAGAATTCAGTTATATCTATACTGCATTAAAAACAAAGAACAGAGCTTATGGTTATAATTTGATGAAAAGCAAATCAGTAATACCTTATAGAATGAACAGTATATTCTTAGATATTTTATTTATAGTAATTGGAAATATATTTAGTTCATTAGAAACAATAATCTGTGTCTATGTTTGGAGAGGAAAAAAAAATATGTATCCTTAGCGTAATATTAAAAATATTGAAATATGTAGAAAAATGTGGAGGAATATGGCTTACGTCTATCTATTTTGTAGGAACGGCCGGTGCATACTGTCTTCAACGGTCGTTGATCAATCGCTAGTGTATGTCCGCTAATCGCTCGGCAGGGACCCACTGCGGCACCACTGATTTAGTTTCTCACACTATTTATCTTTCAGCTTTGTTTGCACTAGGTTCATCCGTTCGTGTTTAGAATTCGGAAAGACTAAATATAGTTTAGATTACATTATAAAAGTATTTTAATTTTAATCCATTCTGAAGTGAAGTGTATACTAGAGAGTTTTAATTGATTGGCTTTATTTTCCCTTTGTACTTCTTACATGTTGATAAAACTAAAGTAAATATATTCTAGGTTTTTTTTTTCTATGCTAAAATGTGTGTAAAAATATAAAAGTATAATGAATTGCTCATTTTTTAATTTATTATCAGATTAGAAAATTCAAGTAATGGCGGTTTGTGAGTCACACTACTTCCTGGTGGAATAGTTTTTTCATTTATAATTGTTTTGGCGTTTTTTAGGTGAACTTTCAAAATTAATACAAGAAATGTACATTTCAACATTCAACAATTTCTTGATTGAAAATTTCCACTAGAATAACTTCTTTCTGTTTTATTCAAAGCTTTAATTAACTTTACCATCGTATTGGCATTCCATATAAATTAAAAGAAATAGAAATATTAGTTGATTTAGGGACTAAAGAAGATTTAAAAACGAATGAAATTCCATTTCAGATCTTTCAATAATGTATATAAATTCATGTTGTTACTTGCAAACATACTTGTCAACTAGAGAACTGCTGAATTTTCATTACTTGAATTTAGAGAAAATGAAAAAGAAATAGAAAGTATATAATTTTTTTCTTTGCTCACTACTATTATATTATGAATCTGATTTGATAATTTGATATAGCCATAACTAATTATTTATTAATATATTGAAGAATATCATTACTTTATCAGATTTATATCTTTAAAGCTGTGAATCTCTTTATTTGTACCGTAGGTGTACATAAATATTGCATCGACTAACTATAGATTTGCATCAGCTTCTCATATGTAATTATTCAGTTTCTGGCATGGCTTGCCCTTTCCACTAATAATAGCATGTTTTGCTCCGTGGGTCCCGTGCCACACTACCTAGTGTTTATACCAAACAGAATAGAATAACTATTTATTTCAACAGATTTTGGCCAACTTTTGAGAAAATTGGACAGTTCCACGATAAAAATAATCAACTATTCAACAGTATTAGATTTCTGAGTCTGAATTCATTGCAGTTTCCTTCTTTCACAGAATCAAATTGAAAAAGAATCTCTTCGAAATATCTAATTACAACAAGTGTGCAATGAAATTTTAATACTGGTCAATTTCAATGATTCAATGAATTACGATAAATTACAATCAGTACAAATTATACCAGTAAATAAATATAAACATTGAAGTAGCATTGCATTGTTTGATGAATCCTTGTTAATGATTTTTTAATTGAGGATCAATAAGGGCAGCTGTAACAGACAATCGTTAGCAATGGTTGTTTATGTTTTCATAAAGAATCCCAAAGGTATTTATTTATTCGTACTAATACTTTATAAAGGAATATGTTTGGTGTAAACACAGATATCATATCTGAAAATCATAGCAACCAGACCATTTGATATCGTGTATGTAAATATTGAAACCACAATATCATTGAAATTATTCTAATTTATGTTTTCGTCTTTTTATATATCACAAGTATATTCACTTATCATGTAGTCGAGCTTGTATTTATTTTTTATACCCAAGATTCAAACTGTCTGGTTACAGTTATTGTTCCTCTGTTTGTCTATGTCCAGTGATGGCAATCCTTAGCTACATTACCGACTTTAAACTGTGCGAACATTTCAAGGCAATTATAAAAATAAACAAGGTTACATGTTCATTTGCTGTTACATTAAGAATTTTAGATTTAGGAGTATTCAATTTTTACTATGTTGTGGAAACTTTCAATTGGCTAATAATCTGGTGAATAATTTCAGCAAATTTCACTTTTGCTTAGAAATACTTGTCTCCAATATCTGTAGTCAATATCTTTTGTATAATTTTTTTTTCTGTTACAAACTTCTAATTTAATACATATTTTATACATATTCAATGAATCTATAAACATCTTGAAAAGTTTTCACCTGTTTTGGCGCACAATACGCAATGACATTTATTTATTTTTAGCTTCTTCATAATATATACCATAAATGAACATATTATTGTGTAGACTAATAATTGCCTTTGAATTATCTTACTATTGTACTAACAATTTAATTCTCTGCTCTGCTTCACACGCAGCCTAAGGATAGCAGTATAGCACCGCATCGGCTATAATATATGCCACTTATTATAACAATTATAAATAACAGTCTGTTCCACAAACATAATGTGTTTAAAAATAAAAATTATGCAATAAGAAATCTCAACAGCATGATCGAAAGAAAAAAGTTATATATTCATGTAGGTGCGAAGAAAGTGTTAGCCGCGTGCTTGCTTTTATAAATAGATTAGATGCTCCGTTCGGGTGATTGTGTGACTATAAAAACTAGGTAAATTGTTATTCTAATTCGAGTTTCATCATAAAATGGCAAATTTACAAGGCATAAAAAATCTGAATTGATCCATAGATTACAACAGGTATCGGCATTTGATTATCAAGATTTATGCTCAATGATTTTTAATAGAGAACTAATAGAACTGTTGATATTTCTTTTTGTCAAAAGGCTCATATATAGATATCATTAATCAAACAATACCCATAACACTATTATTAATGTATTTATTAATCCATAAATAATGTTGTTACTACGATGAGACGTCATTCAGAATTTAAGAATTGACGTAATCTGTTTTTCGTAAAACTTGAAGCCAGTTTTACACATGTTTCTTAAATTCTGAAAGACTCTGTCTACATTAATAGATTGAAAGTGTTTATGCGTAATTTAACTACATATAACATAGCAGTTCAATGTTAATTTTTTTAACGGCAATTCCTAATTTATTATTAGATCTGTATCTTCAATTCAGTAACTTATGCTTAAAGTATTACTTAATATCAACATCATGCTGTGAGTGTTATTCTGAAAATTTAGGAATGGCCATTTAAGAAATTAAAATATTTAATATAGTCATTAATAAGTAAAGCAATTTGTTAGTTATACATATTTATTCGTCTAATCTTTATTATTATAAGCGCACAAATGAACATAGAAAACCATCGTTGTGCGCCATTAAAATTTCGGATTTTAGTTTGTAAACTTAAATATCATCAGACCTTTCTTAGATATAATTTCAAGTCAAATATAGGCCTGACAAAGCCAAACGTTTGATACTACACGGCTACCCTCGGCAATTTGTTCTGGAAAACAATATTGTCTGAGACTTGTCGGTTTATGTAATGGCTAGTTCCTTCCATGAGCTATATTATTTAGTATTTACTACCGGGGGACGATTTATAGAGATGGGTTCTCGACCATATTGCGTTTTCTAGTGTCGCAGATCTTTTTTTTAAAAGCAAGAAAGCATATGAGTTGATCATTTTCAATGAATAACTATTTCTTCAAATAGAATCTCAAACCAGAACACTCGGATTTCTTCGTAGGAAATAAAATTCTCAGTTGAACAAAACATGACCCGTATAATTATTATTAAGTACTTAACATTATGTATTATCATTGTCAAACATGAATAGAGATATTACTCAGAGAGAATTTCATAGTAGAATATCAATGTATTTGAAAAATGATTTTGTTTTTGATACACTTAGACTTAAAACAATATTCACTAATTTAATAATAGTAAAAGTCATAGAAAATCTTAATATATTGGAAATACCCAAGATAATGAGTGCGTTTCAAACCATGCTACTCTGAGTTAAGGAATTTAGTTTTATCCTCTATTAGCAAATATGTTATCTCTCAGGATTACTAAATCGTTCAATGAAACAAAATAGCCAATAGATTAGTCGATTGATGTATAGATTTCATATGCAATTACTAGTTAAGAGATTGTGCAAACGTTATAAGCACTAGAAAGAAAATTTAAAAAAAAAATGCGTAAAGCCAGCCTAATTCAGTAATTTTTATAAAGTTTTAAAACAATGTTACGTGCTTAAAAAACAGTCAACCCTTAGTTTATTTTGTTCTAAAATCCCTGAATCTCTATCTGACAAAATGTTTTCTAGTTTATAGAATATATCTCCATTTATCGTCATAATACACTAAGAAAAATTGACTAGACTTGTTCCCACTTAGGAATATCACATAATGCGTAAAAAGGTTGCCTTTTTAAATGTAAACTTGATTAAAATTAATCTATAATATCATTGCCCCGCAGAAACTGTTATGCAGAACGTAGATAATGGGTGCAATATCAGACACAACTCCATGCAATGGTATACTTTCTTTTTCTTATTTTATTTTGTTTTTTCTACTCTCAATTCTAACATATCATGGATTATTCATAACATCATTAATTGATGCGAAATCTTATATAAAATTGGAATTGGGAATCTTGGACGTTACAAATAATAACCAGCTAAAATATCAGCCATATTCGAAGATTCATAATAGAATATCATACTTTATACCAATGATGTTTATCAGTATTCAGTTAGATGAGATTATTCGAGTTATTTAGTAATTAATTGTATTTTGAAAGTTAATCAATGATTACGCAGCAACAGTTTAATAATCATTATTTGACCATGAATTGGACAGAAGAAAAGTATTCGAAAGTAACAGTGTTGATAAATTTTTGCAACTAATTGCTCTCTATCAGAAGTTAGATCTTTGTTATCAACAGAATGATAGAAAACAGAAGAGCTTATAACTGAAGTCAAGATTTTTTTCGAGTATTTCATACTACTGGTATCCACACATGAAGTGCATATTTTCAAATTTCATTTAAGTATGTAACCAATGTTCTATATAACAAGCATAAATAAGAAATATACAATAATAGATTATATGTAAAAAAAAAAATGATGGTATATCACTAAAATTGTTACAAATGGCTACCTTTACTAAGTGTTTAATGTTATAAAGGAAAAATTTGAATAAGAGTAATAATCAATGTCAAAATGTGGACGAAATTTTTTTGAAATTTATAGTCAATTATATTAGGATATTTGTTTCAGTTTAATTTTGTCCTCATTTATTAGGAACCTAATTGTCGCCTGATATTAGATGATAATGGAAATAAAATATGTAACTATTATAAACACCGTTACACGTTGTTAATCTTTTTATCTTTAGACTTTTATCAAACTATATTTTGGATGTTTAATAACTAAAATTGTCTGCTTTATATAAATTTACCCTAATCAAATTCGGATAATGCAATTAAAATTTTGCCATTATTAAACATTTTCGGATATTAAATATCAGAATAGTATATGGAAGATAGCTTTTTGGATCTCAAAGAATGAAAAAAGGCCTACTTTGTTGAGATGGTGGTTTGCTTTTTTCAATTCACTCTTTCAGCAGAGAAATCTTGTGTCCTTTTCTGTTCATTTGGTCTTCAATTAAATGGTGATTCAGGTGTCTAAATTATCGAGTAAACAAACGATCAAATCTAAATTCAACTGATGAAGAAAATAATATTTGTTCTGTGAATCATATACTTAGCAAAAGGTTGTCCTGAACACTAGTGTTTTGTATCTGTGACACTTGATTAATTGTAAAATGTATTTGTCCGGGCACACTGTATCAGTTTCAAACAATTACATGTTCTGTGAGTTATTCATTCTCTTTATAGTATCAATTCATTTAATTTTATGTAAAAATTGTAATTTTTTGATAGATTTTTAATTATTTTATGTGCAGCCAATGATATGATACGTGAAGTTATGTTGGAGCTGCTTGATGAAACTGAAAGGAAACGTCAAGAACATATCAAAGAGCTTATAGCAACTGAACAAGCTTACATCGAAGACATGTCACTTGTCCATGAGGTGCGTATTCAAACTGAATAAACATATACAGTATAAGGAATTTTTTGATTTATGACATAGTCAAGGGTGATTGTAAAATAACTTCATGCATTTGTTACAGGTCTTTGAAAAACCATTACTTCAGAGTTTGGTACTGACCGTAGACGAAGTGGACAAGATTTTCGTCAATTGGAGAGACATCATAGTGTGCAATGATAATTTCTTAAGGTAAAAATTAAATCAGACAAAAGCATTCATGCATTGCATTTATCACTCATATGTGTTTAACATATTTCTACTTTTTCAGAACACTGAGAATACGACGAGATAACAGTGACGGAGGAATCATCAGAATGATCGGTGACATATTGTGCGAAAATGTGAGTAGAGTAGAAAACAGCGTTTACGATGTAAAATGACAAAAATTTCAATATTTAAGACACGAATGATTAGTTCAGACTCCCTATCAAACAATTCACTTTATTAGAATCAAATGAAGTATAGTTGTTGAGAAAATAATACGAAAGATTTCCCATTATAATTACGAATCCCACTTACTTACAGATCCCAAGAATGTCTGCTTACGTCAGATTTTGTAGCTGTCAACTTTCTGCGGCAACTTATCTTCAACAATTAACAGAAAAATCACCAGAATTTGTAGAAATTGCTCAGATGTGTCAACAGGATCCAAGAACTAAAGGAATGCCGTTGAGTTCATTTCTCATCAAACCCATGCAGAGGATAACAAAATATCCACTTATTATTCACAAGGTTCGCAGCAAATCCTATTTGAAAGTGACCAGTAATAAAAAACTGCCTGCTGTTTCTTAAAGTAATCTATTCCTTGGTTACAGATTCTTGAATACACTCCCGTTTCACACCCCGACAGACAATATCTTCAAGAAGCGTTGGCAAAAGCAGAAGAATTTTGTACACAGGTGAAAACGTCCTGAAATTTGATCAGAAATATCCACTTGTAGATCAGAATCATTACGATGTAAAAGAGAATCAAGATTCCAACATTTCTCTCCGATCACTCGACTTTATCAAAAGATATGACCAATGTCTGGGTCAATCGAAATGTCAAAACAACTTGATATCATTATCTTTTAATTAATTATGAAAATTTCTTCTTATTAGTCTATCCTATTGTCTGTTCGATGCTTATCTAGATATATTCCTGGATGCAAGGTCGAATTGTTTTTCATGTCCGTAGTGAATCATGCATTTTATAACAGATTTATTTATAGGTAAACGAAGGAGTTAGGGAAAAGGAAAATAGCGATAGACTGGAGTGGCTACAAAAACACGTCACCTGCGACGGATTAGAAGAACAATTAATATTCAATTCATTGACAAATTCTCTTGGGCCTAGGAAATTCCTTCATCACGGTATATTACACAAGGTATGTGAGCCAACCAAAGTTTACAGTTGGAATATATCTGTGTGTATAGTTACAAGGCTCAATTGATGCCCATTAACTTTTCCAATAAATTCGACTTGACAGATTGAATTCATTCAGCAAATATCATGTGTTTTTCATTTTATTACAGGCAAAGAGCGGAAAAGAGGTGGTCGGATTTCTCATGAATGATTTTCTCCTCTTTGCTCAGCCAACAAAATCCCTGCCGTCAGGACAACAATTCTCTTTTGAGAGAAACGCGAACCACAAATTTAAATTGTACAGAAAAGTAAGCAGAACTCTTACCTATTTAGATATCAGAAAATTTTAGTCGATAGCTTGTATAACTGTTTTAAAAAATCTATTAATTCAGCCAACGTTTTTGAGCGAATTGTCATTGCCAAGCGAAGCAGAAGTTAATGGAAATGATACGTCTGACAACTCTAGAACAATTCGGTTGAAAGATTCGAAGAAAACTACCGTTCTTCTAGCCCCATCTGCTAGTGAATGTTCGCTATGGATTAAGCGAATAACAGAGGCCAGAAGGGCATACTTAGAAAATGAAAAGAATCACCTTCAACGACAGCGATCGAGTGAGTCCTTTTATATCTTTCATGTTTATGTATTGCTAATGTTGAATATATCGTGAATATTATCCTATGTACCAGTTCATTTATTCATAAATTTTTTTTCATTTATAACTGATTCCTTCTTACGTAAGGTCGTGTATATTTTTTATGAATGTTAAATCTATTTTTCGTACTCTTGAGCTCACATATTTAATTCAGATTCAATGGGGCAATTGATTTGTTGTGCGATTCATTATGTATGCTTTCTACACATGCTAACAACAGTTAATTCTATTCAGCTACTTGACAATATTCCACCATCAGATTTGATAATTGCAAACCTGTTACACATGTGATATTAAATTTGGATATCTAGTCTTTCATATTCTATTTCGTCATTCCAATAAGATTTACGTTATACGTGATCTGTTTGAATCAATTCACCTTTCAATAATTCATTGCCCATCCTATTATGTCTTCAACTTCGAAGTGCAATTATTCTTAATTTTTCATAAAATATCTGTGTGTCAATGTCTGAGCAGAACAGGCCCAGTTTGCTGCGTGTGGGCGTATCCTTGTAACTGTTCTCGAAGGGTCGAGTATCAAAGCATTATCTGGTAAGACTTTGCTTATGGATAATATATCCAAAAGTGTCTTCTTTACTTTGTGATTTCGGCTTTGCTTTGCATTTGCTTACAGCATATTATGTTTTGCAATAATTTTTCTAAACAAGAAGCAGTTTAGGTACCTAATAATCATTTCCTATCATAGTTTTAATGCGACAATCATTATATTCATCCATAAATGCTAGAATACAATAAATAACACCTTACATTTCTAGAATTATATTTTGCATGAATCATTTTGCAATATCCAAACATATCAGGCAATATCCTAGTTTACAGATGGAATTATAGCATACATACCTAGAGCATGGTGTGAATTGTGTGAACAAAAATTTGAAAAAGAAAAGATTTGGCGCCAAAATGAGATTAACTAATAAAATTCGATTAAACCCGATACTGAAGTTTCTTGGATTGCTTACTAATAGTAGTTATTAGTGTTGCATGTAGCATGTTATTAACTAGTGCATCGCATGCTTGTAGTTCGCAGGAGACCCCCAAAGGGCCGACTTAGACTAGTTGTCAGAGAAGCCGAAGATCTTTGTCCTAGTAAACCAGGTAAAGTAGTCGTGAACGCAACTAATATATATTAATCCCCATCTGCTGTGTTCGTAGTAGGTATACCGCAATAAGAAAGAATTCCTTCATTATTCTAATAAATTGAAAGCCCTATGTTTATATCATATAAATTTGTATAAGTGCCTCATTTTAAAAAAATTGAATCCAATATTGCTGAACTACTATCTTTCTTATTGGGACAATCTGTCTGTTTTTTTCTCGTGCAATCTAACATTCATCAAGTATATGCCTTAAAGTAGAGTGTAATGTAATAATTTCTACGATCCTCTGTGGAACGGATACATATTACATCTCGATTACAAGTAGTGAGAGTACATTGGGAAAAATACATTAGATTGTACTCTATATTTTGTCGTTTGCACGGGAATGAAGAATGCCGGTATTGATATAAACATTGAAGATTTGTTGGATTTGATTTGGAGTTATTATTTCATTATACTTTGTGTATGATATGTGATATTCTATCTTACAAAGTTTTCTAACTCCTCGTATATTCATAAATCAGGAAAGTACAATACGTTTTGCAAAGTATCAATGGGATCACAAGAGGAGAGAACCCAAGTTGTATCGGGAACTAACTGTCCATTATGGGATACTTCGATGCAGTTCCAAGTTAAGGATTTGTACGAGGATACTTTGTGCATAACAGTATTTGACAAAGGATATTACAGTCCCGATGGTAAGATGAATTTCAAATTTCTATCATTCCGAATTATACGTAATACGCGTATTTTTACAACCTGATCATTCCGATTTTCTTTGAATTATTTCATTTTGATTACAGAATTTCTGGGACGTGCTGAAGTTCGAGTATGTGAGATAATGAGAGACAGCAGGGATTCTTGTGGGCCAATTCAGAAAAGAATAAAGCTACACGAGGTGGAAACTGGAGATGTTATCTTAAAATTAGATCTCTGCCTCTTCAATCACGTTGCTTGAGGTTTTCGGTTAAAAATAAATTGTTTTTTGCATATAATGAACAAAACTCATGACATGACATAATAGGAATAGTAATATATTATGGTATTAATAGAGCTTATCCGTTGGACACACAAATCATAAGACTATTTTATCAATTCCAGTATTATATCAAAGTACGTCGGTAATTTTGATCTTCAAGCGGCTGATAGTTTTTTCTTGAAGAGGTTTATTGTAGAAAAGAATAAAAAACACAACAATATCACGTATTTAAATAATATAGATAATTTGACAGTATAAAATCAACTTGCAGCAGCTCTAGTTTACATTTTCAAAATGTTGCCAATGAATGAATCATCCAAGCGAGACTTTCAACTGATGTATCTGCATTTTATCAACATTTCATTCTCATTTATTCACTCCATTTACTCATATGAAAAATGAGTATCATTTCGACTGATAATTTTTTTTGTTCGCGAGCTTTTATTCGAGATTTTTCTTATGTTAAATATTTAAATAGAACGTTGAAATATATAAATATGCATATTATCTCAATATTGAAATGATTATCATTTAGTTACATGTTAATTTCTGTATGCATAGTATGTGTGTATCGGTATATAGCTTGAGTTGATTGGATTGAATGCATCGTTTCAAATTATGTTTTAACAAATACATATACGTATATCGACATTTTGATAATCATTGGTTAGACACTCAAGACTCATTTAATTGTTATAATGGATCCGATAAGATTCTCTTTTGTACGTATTTACAGTTTGATAAGTGATATTACAAGAAGCAAACTGGACTACCGATCATTATAATGGGAATCAAGTTGAAATTAAGTCGTAACTAAGGTCGAATTAAGTTCAATATTATTAATCACATTCCAAAAGTTTTGTTAACTCTTACGAAAGTATAGGTGTATTAAATTGAACCAAAAATTCTTGTTAATGTTAAGTTTCTTAAATGCGATGAAATATGGATATGATTTCTTATTATCAGTTTCAATGCCGATGGTACTGTTTGAGTTATTGATCCTTCTTCGTATTATAGTTGAATATGTGCGTGAAACCATTTAAAAGATATTGTTATGGTTCATATCACGTCACACTATAATATACTTCGAATTAATAAATGTATTTATCATCTGGACCAATACAACTCGAAAAATTGTTATTATTTTTAGTTTTTCCTAAGACGACGAGTAATAAAATAGCTATATTGACTCTTTCAAATTTGTGCAACCTCATATTTCTACAAAATTCATTTGACATGGGCGTGCTCAGTTTACTGTTTCCTATCGCACTCGGGAACCTCAGGCTATGATCTAAAAAATAGATTTTCAAATACTACATCATGGTGCAATTCTGAGGCAAAGAAGTCGGTTTTACGGTACAACTCTCATTCGACGCTCTTGTATGAATATGGGACGCTTTAACATTTGAACTATTCGAGAAGATACCTAAAATAATCGCGGTTGTACTCCGGCCACACTTATGCAGGGGCTTTTAGATATGTGTGGATACATCAATTGAACGAATTGTATAAATAATAATAAATAACGAAACCCCAACCATCGCTAAAGTCCCAAATAAGATTACATATCATGCGCAGCCCGCATATTAGTCCTGTATGAGGAATTGCGTATAATAACGCGTACCACTGATGTTTGCGGCAAAAGTAGTTCGTCCATTCGACCGCGAGATGGCGATACCATTTGCCTCCCCGTTGGCAGCGGAGCATTGACCTGGGGTAGACGCACCATCCGTCGGGTCAGTGGCCTTTGTGGCGTCGAAGGGTTCGTAGTGGAGCTGCGTTCACGAGATCCGACTATAATTTATGACAGGCATTCCAATAGAAATGAAATAAAAAGACAATGTACCGAATTAGGAAGAAAGATTCTTCTTATCTAGTATTTACAGGAATTTATTGAATCATAAGAATATTATCAGACATGTCCTTCTGTTGCAGTCAAATACACTGCCTCAAAATCCGACATCTCCATCCAGAAAGGGTTTCGTTATAATTGCACCGAACGGGTGTTTATACAATTCAGTCTTTGTAAAATTAGTTATATTAGCTAGTGTATCATCGCAATTCGAATGTGGTTTAGATTATGATAACTTGTATACCAGTAAGCAAATAAAGGAACTCGATCAATTGCAATGTATAACATATTTATTTTTAAGAAACAATCATGAATTGTACACAATTTTGACAATTAGTAATATTGTATCGATTCTGTATCAATAAATCCCCAGATATACCAATAATCTATTGCTTCGTTTTTTCCACTTTCCCCTCGCTGCCAAAAATTTCAGCACACCTCCTCGGGTCAGATGCTCATCTGATAGCAGGAGCCATTCTCGAGTTAAAATTTAAATTATCTGGAGTTATAAAAATTTTAAGTCGAAAATTTCTGCTCCTGGTATCAGGAGAACATCAGACCCGAGGAGGTGTGCCGAAATTTTAGCGGGACAAAAGATATGTGTATAGATATAGGCATCCATACGTGTCTTCATGCATGTCTCTATATATTACTCTATACTAGCGATTTTCGGAATTTGAAAAATTTTAAGTCGAAAATTTTGGCTCCTGGTATCAGGAGAACATCTGACCCAAGGAGGTGTGCCGAAATTTTGGCGGGAAAAAAGATATGTGTATAGATATAGGCATCCATACGTGTCTTCATGCATGTCTCTATATATTACTCTATACTAGCGATTTTCGGAATTTGAAAAATTTTAAGTCGAAAATTTTGGCTCCTGGTATCAGGAGAACATCTGACCCAAGGAGGTGTGCCGAAATTTTGGCGGGAAAAAGGATATGCGTATAGATATAGGCATCCATACGTGTCTTCATGCATGTCTCTATATATTACTCTATACTAGCGATTTTCGGAATTTGAAAAATTTTAAGTCGAAAATTTTGGCTCCTGGTATCAGGAGAACATCTGACCCAAGGAGGTGTGCCGAAATTTTGGCGGGAAAAAAGATATGTGTATAGATATAGGCATCCATACGTGTCTTCATGCATGTCTCTATATATTACTCTATACTAGCGATTTTCGGAATTTGAAAAATTTTAAGTCGAAAATTTTGGCTCCTGGTATCAGGAGAACATCTGACCCAAGGAGGTGTGCCGAAATTTTGGCGGGAAAAAGGATATGCGTATAGATATAGGCATCCATACGTGTCTTCATGCATGTCTCTATATATTACTCTATACTAGCGATTTTCGGAATTTGAAAAATTTTAAGTCGAAAATTTTGGCTCCTGGTATCAGGAGAACATCTGACCCAAGGAGGTGTGCCGAAATTTTGGCGGGAAAAAGGATATGCGTATAGATATAGGCATCCATACGTGTCTTCATGCATGTCTCTATATATTACTCTATACTAGCGATTTTCGGAATTTGAAAAATTTTAAGTCGAAAATTTTGGCTCCTGGTATCAGGAGAACATCTGACCCGAGGAGGTGTGCCGAAATTTTGGCGGGAAAAAGGATATGTGTATAGATATAGGCATCCATACGTGTCTTCATGCATGTCTCTATATATTACTCTATACTAGCGATTTTCGGAATTTGAAAAATTCTAAGTCGAAAATTTTGGCTCCTGGTATCAGGAGAACATCTGACCCGAGGAGGTGTGCCGAAATTTTGGCGGGAAAAAGGATATGTGTATAGATATAGGCATCCATACGTGTCTTCATGCATGTCTCTATATATTATTATATATTAGCGATTTTCGGAGTTTGAAAAATTTTAAGTCGAAAATTTTGGCTCCTGGTATCAGGAGAACATCTGACCCAAGGAGGTGTGCCGAAATTTTGGCGGGAAAATGGATATGTGTATAGATATAGGCATACATACGCGTTTTCATGCATGCCTTGATATTCATGTATACTAGCGTTATTTAAAGTTGGAAAATTTTTTAACTGAAAATTCCCCTGGTACTAGTAGAACATAATCGAGGACTTGAACGCAAATTTTTGAGTAGCTGAAAATACATCAATCTTGTCTTTACTTCTCCCGTGTTTTTTGAGCTCTTTGAGCCATCGCATATCGTTAGTTGAAATAAATATTCTTAGGAAGGGGCAAGGGAGAGGGAACAATAACAAACCAATGAATTATTGGTATATCTGAGATTTTATTGCTGCAGCATCGGTACAATATTCATCGTTGAAGTTCTGTATGTTACATGCATATACATATTGTAATTGTTATTTAAAAATAAATAAATGTATTCGTTGTATATTCCTATTATAATGATATACTTCCTAATGTAACTACTTTTACAATGACTGACAGCAATGTATACTCGCTCGTTGCAATTGTAACTGAATTCCTGGTGGCCGAAGATGTTGGGCTTTGATGGAAGTTCATCCAACTGCAATACAAGGACAGGTGATTTGATTTAAAAGCCAGGTAGGACATAACTATAATAACCATTCAAGAAAAATCCTAATCGCCCTAGGTAGTAGTGCGAAAATTCAATAAATTCAGATTTTGTGGGTTCTATTCCTTTCTTTTTACCGCAAACATGATTTGCCATAAGCTTGGGACAAGCCATAAGTATTTATAATTGCTTTTTGAATGACGGGAATTTTTTCTAGCATTTTAGGACCACTTAAGAAAATTTCCATTAATTTTACGCTTACGTATCCAATATGAAAAAGTTGCTCCGTTACACAGTACCTCGAAAATCTCGAAATTGAGATCGCTATTCGTCTTCCGATTGGCATAATTTTATTTGAAAGTGGAGCGCGTGTAATTCTAAACGTCGCGTCAGTGCAAAATGGAAAAAGGATTTGGGGTCGAATATATTGAGATATTTGCTAATATCATAGAAAATAAATTGATGTATCGATCAAAAAATAAAAAGTGAATCAAATATATACTAAATCCATTGTACGATAAATATTTCTTCGCTTACAATGAGGCCGAATATTATAGTTTCAGTGCGTGCGAAATGCGCGTGTGACTCTGGTATTCCAAATAGAAGAAAAAGTCATCAACAATTAAACAATATACGAATAATAAAGCTTTTCGTCAGCTGCCCTAAGCTCATTAAATTTGTATTTTCATTAATTCTGTGTCTTGACGACATTTCTTTTAACGACTTTATTTCCATTCGTTCGGATATGATGCAAACATGAATGCAATCAAAGATCAGTAATTCTGTTTAGCTCCCCGCATTATTTCCACGCCCCGCTATCTTTTATTGTAATTATGAATGAATTAAAGAGCTAGTAGTTCTTTATACTGCTTCTCAGAATTCTTACGATGAGCCATTGGCCACGCCCCTAGGTAGAAAGTGAAAGGATCGTAGTATTTTTTGTCCGCATATTTGTGCAGCACCACTATCGTTTCATTCATAGACGAGCGCTTCTCAGAAAAGGTAGTAGTTTTTTATACGGCTTCTCAGAATTCTTACGATGAGCCATTGGCCACGCCCCCAGGTAGAAAGCGAAAGTGACGTAGTATTTTTTGTCCGCATATTTGTGCAGCACCACTATCTTTTCATTCATACTTGTCCGCGTATGGCTTCTCCGCATTCTTCAGTAGCGTCACTATCTTTATATTCATTCATGCGCGACCAGCGCTCTCTATGTTTCAATGGAGTACTGATGCGCCAAGGAGTCTCGAAACTAGTGATGTATACAAACGAACGAACAATTAAAAAAACAATTCAAAGTAAAATTAGCTATAGCGATTGAATCGAAAGGAGGAGAAGACGAAGACGGAGAATAATAGATAATGACTGCAAACATATATAACTTTTTTTTGTCACTTTAATATTCTTATAACACAACCATCAACTCACTATATCCAACTGAGCAGGTATGTGCTACGGTTTCTTGTCTATATGTGATGAAAATATATCCCCACCGCCCCCAGGACTATCCTGAATGATGATTAACTCATTGTTAGTTCCGGATAGATCAACAATCATGTTATTGTTTGTATGAGTTTTAAATTGGCAGTCGATGAAAACTTTTTATATTAAGACAGTTTATTTTTACAAATTATTATTACAGTGCCAGTAAAACAGTTGAAGGTATATCAATAGTTATAGATGGTACATTAATTAAACAATAATCCAATTTATTACATTTAACGTGCAATGGTAAATTATATCGTTGATGAAATGAAGTTATGAACTTTTGTACTGATTACGCGACAGACGAATATTTTATTATTGTTCAATGCTTTCAACGAGTCTTTCAACTTGACACAATTATATCTTTTTTGGTACCTTTCTGTTATCGAAATTATTCTTATAGTATGTATGAGAAAGAAAATATTTTGTATATTTACTGCTACACAATTCACTGAATCCGTAGAGAAATACTCATCTTTACAATTCTCGGTTTTCATGGAATTGTATCGTTATTTAATTCTACATTCATTTTGAACAGTAAATTACTATGTAGGACCAGGATTCATCAAAGTACATAAAACCAATTATCTATAGCTATATAATAATTTAATTTGAAACGTAGATAGTTGTAACGTAATTCTACTTTGGTATTTGACCAAAAAATATGCTCAATCAATATTGATTATGTGATTAGTAAATTTGTTCGACTAATACCCTCGTATAACGAGTAAACTATGTTATCTATACATATAATTTGGTGATACCACTATGATTTAAGTTTAGATTTTGGCACGTAATTCACAATATACAACATCGTTCGTGTTGTTATGGAATTGAAAAGTTAGCTTTAATATCTTACAGTTCATTCATTGTAATTGCAAGGGTTACTTAAGCCTTCACACTAGCAATGGAGACTGCGTATCCATGTAATAAATACTTGACTAAATTATGAGAAGACATCAGTACCATTGGTTTACGTAAAACGACTATATGGATCTTCGTAGTTCGTAGTGTTGATGAAGGTTTAGAAAAGAAATGCACGATTTGGAAAATTTATATAATTGTTCGAATCATTCATTTGATAATCAATGAAAGACAGTAAAAAAATTCTGTAAAAATAATCGCCATTATTACTCGTGACGGTTAAGTTGGATCTTGATCATTAAAATATGGGATTTTTGTCGATATTACAGATACGTACATACATTTCGCATACTTCTAAAGTCTCGAAATTCGAGTCATTCTTCATTTATTTATTTATGTTTTTTTGTTTTTATTTTTATCGCTAGTAATACTGATATAGGTACTTGATGTTACTTATTATAAAATTACTGATTGCCTATATAATATCTACAGCTGATACATTAGTTAAAAATGTATTTTTGGTAGACAATTACGTAATGATGCTTTATATTAGGATGAAGTACACTAGTTTACGATTCAGTGGAAAAGGATAGTTAAAATGATAGCTGTTTGCCTTCTAATTTCCACGTCGTCGACAGATGTATCAATAATCAAACTTTATTTAATAAACTGGGCCGCAAACCTTACAGTGAAAAAACTGTCTAATTATATTGAATAAATTATGAATAAATTTGAAATAGTAAAAGAAATTTTGAATTTCACATCAGTCTTGAAAGAGATTTTCTAATACTGAGAATTATAGACATGTTTATATTTTGAGCATAACAGCAGCTAATTCGCTGTTATTTTAAACATTGAGTTTTCATCTTATAATCCATCGCGATCATCGCCATTACAATATAATTATTCTATTAATAATGTTACTAATTTTTATTATTATTGTTACTGTTGTTATAATAATTATTCATATATGTATATAAGAAGAATATTTCTAGAGATTAATTACATCTAATTAGCTACTGGTGCAAAAATATCATTTCATTGGATTATCATGAATTTGCACGTTTGGACGTTTCGCTACCTTATGTATATACCTATATAAATACATTTAAAGTATATTGATTACTTTTCTGCTAAGATTTGCATACGATTTCTCCGCGTACGTAATTGGTAGATTAATCAAAGACGCAGAATTTATAATTGCCACGAGCACTTTCGTTCTTAATATTTATCTACGCAAACAGCTCATACAGCTACGACTACGTATTTACATGAAATTACAGCATTGTTTTATCGCTTACTAAAAAAAATCATCTCTGTCTTCCCGCATCTGACCCGAATGAATAAATCGAAAATCTTGATCACCAATCACTCCGTTCATTATTTTTATACAAAGCAGTAAATCTTCTACACACTATCGGACAAAAACATTGATTGACTAAAGAAAAAGCTGCGTTTCAGAGAAAATTTCTCAGTTTAAAGTACCGAATTTCAAAAAAGCTCCGAGATAATAAGAACACATTCAAACACATTTCTTTCTCATTTTAAAACCTACTCACCGCCTCGTCGTCCGCAACAATATAATTATTACAAGCCTTCACCGTCGATGCGTACATCTTGTAAGTTGGACTAACGACCATACCTTCACCCAAACCCTTGTCGTCTACTACTGAAGAATGGCGAGCAATTGCATTGGCTTTGTTATCCCTTTTTATTAAAGTAAGTCGACAATCTTCTGGTCTCAACGGCATCGAAGGGTAGTTTGGTTGTCTGGCAAGAGTCGTCAAAGCTCTGTCTCCGGTTTCGTTAAAACTGAACAAAGTTTAATGAAAAGAATTTTCCAGATTAAGCTACCGTCTGGATAAAAAACGAGTAACTGAATTCGTTTCATTTATTACTAATTACAGTTTCTCCTCACCTATGGTGCCGAACAATGCCTCTTTTTATCCGACAGTGTTCATTGCCCATCTGACCCTCTACTGCTGTCCCATGAGTCCGGCAAGCTTCAACCCCTGGGACTGGAGACAACGAACTTGGCCCGTACGAAGTATTGCTTTGTCTCCTGTCCAAAATATGGACCAATTCAACGGATGGTGTGGGGGAGAATGTACCCTGTAAAATTCAAGTTTAAACCCATGAAATTATTTCACTTCTATAGATTCTATGATAGAGAAAGATTTGATATCATTTAAATTGAATAAAACGTTTGATTTGATTTTTTAACGAAGATGAAATGTAATTATTACCTGCAACGAAGGTCTCCTCAAGGTACCCCCTTCCATTCCTATCAGTTTGACACCTTTGATATTTTTCTTCGTTAGATTAGAATCGTTGTTCAGGTTCAGTTCCATCATAGTTTTGTCAGCAATCTTATCGTTCTTTTTGGCTCTATCAATATTCGATGGTTTTGCGTAAACTACGTTGTTCACCGTCGAAGCAGAGCCAACCGTTTTACCCTTGTTGATTTTGTTCTGATCTTTCACCAAGCTATTACCAGACACAAGGGGTGGTCGATTACTGCTATTTGCACTATTCACCAAATTACGAACTCCCAATATTTGATCACCGATGTAACTCTGCCCAGTTGAACCGGGAATCTGATTATTCTCCACAGACTGCATTATGCTTTGTAAATTCTGCAAATTTTTGTTCGCGTTTTGTATAATACAATCAGATTTTGGCTCTTCTGGTTTCTCGTAAAGATCATTAACGGTTTCATAATGCTGCGAATCTTCGGGTATAGTCTGGTCTTCGTATTTCCGCTCTGGACGATTATCCGTGAGCTCGTGACCGCTGGGTGCTTCCTAGAACACAGGTAAGGTGACGGATTCATCTTCTTCATCGACAAGTTATCAATGAAATAATAATACTAATAATAATCAGTAACTCACAGTGATAACCGTGTCGATTAATGCCGCACCGGAACTGCTTTGAACGACTCCACTTTGCTTGGAGGGTTTTCCCGGCGAATAAACGCCCAGTACATCGCAGCATCTTGGAAAGTATCCTTTGCCTAATAAATTCCTTGTGAAAAAGCTGACTAGTAGCTGAGTTATGGTGGCGCATATCATGGCGGCTGTACGAAAAGGAAACTTTTGCGTTTGGGTAGCAGAATCGAAGAAGGGATACTCTATCAGGGGCGGTAATCCCAGGCCTTTTTCTCCTCCTGAAAATGAACGAGATATAAAAATCGAGATGCAATTGACTTCGAGTAAAGGAAAACTGTGCGTTTTTTTTTTTTTTGTATAATTCATACTTACCGGAAACGCGTAATCCCACAGCCACAAGGTACCCGAATAAACATCCGTAAGTGTCAACCAAAGTTGGCCAATGCACGACAGCAAGAAGTTGAGGGAACAAAACGACGTATACCAGATCTGAGCAGAGGTACCTTGAAGGAGATGAAAAGAATTGTTTTCGACAGTTGAAAAATTGATTTGCTGACGGCTAGGAATGGCTGTTTTTATCGCTGTGAGGCAATTGTACTTACGACAGGTAATAAACGCTGCCTACTGTCAATGCTACTGCTGCTGATAAACCCGAGACAACCAAAACAGATATACGGAGTACCCAGGCCAACTCTTTTTCCGAAGCCTGTAAAATAGGATTAACGTCATACCGATATTTGAGAGAAACATTGAATGATCTTCTGGAAAAATGGTCTCTCACCTTTGGTCTGATGGTTAATCGATAGATATTCCTTGCGAACATGGAACTACTTGCCAAAATACTCGAGTCCGCGGATGACATTACAGCAGCAGAAACAGCTCCCAAACCTTTGGGGGGAAAAAATAAAGAAATGAAGGAATTTTTTTATTCAGCCTTTGAACCCAGAAATGCAGAAGAGCGTATGGTTTTGGAAATTACCTATGAAGGATACCCATTGGGGCGTCAAATAGCGCAGAACTAACGGTAAAACTACGTTTGCGTCGTCTTTAGTTATCGTACGATTGAAACCTTCCACCAAACTCCAGTCCGTTGCTTTTGCTACCAAACCCAAGAGTGCTGATGGTATTGCAAGCGCCACACATCCGACCATCGAAGCCACTGACAAAGTCCTTGCGACTGTGGTACTCTTGATACTCAAGATTCGTTGAAAGTAGCCCTAAGATATTTGTCACAGGGTTTAACTATCAGACTTATTTTTGGACACATGAATCCCTCATTACTTGAGGAATTAGCTGTCGTTAATTCTTGATATGGATATCAATAATTGTCAGTAGATTATATAAATAAATGGAAATTAAAATGTCGTATAATGTCGGTTGCGATTTTATGGCGTTAGTTACGCGATATGTATGTACCTGCCATGGAATGCCTCCAAATACGAGAAGCAGCATTCCGTCTAACCATTCGCCTAAATCTTCGTCCCTAATTTCACCCAGCCAATCTTTGGGCAGTAGATTTTTCTGCAATGAAACTGCCGGATGCAAAACCGCAAACGGTGCCGCAACTGCCAGCCCAAGAGCGATGCAGGCGAGCTGTAAAGCGTCTGTACAAGCGACGGAATACAACCCACCGCAAACTGTGTACCTGGAAGAATAATTGTCAGAAATTTCCAATTCCAGGTAAATTTCTGTGTAAGCTAGCACTGTAAACGAAATCCACAACGATCAATGGATTCGATTAATGAAAAAGTAAAACAATCCTATTTGTGTTTTGTATTGCACTGTAAATACGAATGAAAATATGATAGGAGCTGGAATATTGTAGCTCTTGTTCAATGTTATTTACGGTTCACTCAGAAGTGAGGAAAATAAGGATGAAAAGAGAATCGCAAACAAGTGAGGTATTTCGTATCGTCGATATTGCTTCGAATGCGACCAGACCTTTTCGAGGAGTTTTTCTATCTCCGTATTTTAGAGCAGCGAAGGATTGCCTTGAGTAAATATAAATATACCACCTATTCCGGTGCAGTCGCTGAACCGGAAGAATATTTTCTTTGCAGATGAACGCGTAAAGATGATGCAGAAAAACGATGCAGAATGCGATACGAGTAGAATTTACTGAAACGCAGACCGTAAAACACCAATAATCAATAATTATCAGTAACTGATTATATCGCCGATTTCAGATTAATACAACTGTGATCTGTTCAGCAAAAAATAATTCCGCTCATGGAGGATTTTTCAGAAGGATTGAAAATCGTTTATTCCAGTCTCTAGGCTTGTTATGCAAATTGCTAAATGAGCGGACGTTTATAGCCGCCTCACTGAATCACTCAGCGAAATCTCAGCGTAGTCTCGCTTCTTTTTTCATCCTCCATCTACCAGACCTACTACAAATCAGGCTTTTTATCTCCGACGATCGGTCGTCGAACGATTCGCTACGCTGCCTCTAGTAATGGGGTGCTTGCCTCGAACTTGAGGGAAAAATGTTATCAAGACACAGAGGGTCGCTACACTAACACAGCACTCCAACAAAAACCCAAATCTGATACTTGCGGAACGACCATAAACAGGCTCCTAAATTCCGACGACCCCATCGATAAACTTTTACAATACAAGCGGATATAGCTGCGAAATATCCGCATCTCCTACTTAAAAATATCATTTTTTTTTTCTAAACATACTTGAGTTCTTTGAGATTTTCGATTCAGTATAAAAAAGAATTCTCAACGATTTTTTTTTTATGTTTGAGCAAATCGCAAATGGAGAGGAAAAGAAAATTAACTTTTTACTCACACTGCAGCCAGCAAAGCAGAAGCACAGATGCTGACGTTGGGGTCAACTCCTGCAACGACGGAAAGGGAACTGCCCAGGGCACTGAGTACGGCACCACACCAAAAAAGATCACCACACAGAGCCGGTAGAAAAAGGAGTCCTCCGACTCGAGCACCATATCGTTGTTGAAACGGATCTAGCATTGTTACGTACTCAGCGTTTCTCATCGGTTTCACAAAGAGCACAGCGCCTTTGAAATAGAATCGGATTTATAAAATTTTAATAAAATTCATTGTTCCTAGGGTAAAATTAACGATCGTTCAGTATAATATGAGATTACACAAACTCACCGAATAATAAACTCAGACTGTAGCCAATTGGCACCTGACACCAAGCCAATCCTTTAGTGAACATTGCCTCTGCGGTTCCATTGATGAAGCCACCACCGACCCACGTTGCTGTAAGCGAAATAAAAATTCGAGGGTGCAGAAATCTGGCAAATTTACCACAGAGCATAACGAATCTTTTATTATTATTATCATCTGCCCTGTCAAGTAACGAATGGTGAATTTGAAGTAATTTCCCGTTACACATTCATTTCACAAGTAAAAAGCTTGGGTCACGTAAAATGGACTTGTTTATGGACATCGTTCAGTTTTTTAGCCAGTTTCAAACAGCCTCTGATAGTATAATGTAGGGCATAAATTCCATGGTTATTGGTGGGCCGATTAAACCTAATAAATCACCCATGGATTTTAGGATTAACTGCTATTTCGTTTCGTGATGGGTTCATTAAATTTTCGACAAACCTTACCAATACGTGTATTTGTAACGTCGCGGAATTCAATGCGCCATGCAGAAGGACCTTTCGACTATGATAGACGATAGTAGTTGGTGCGCGAAATAATTGTGGGCTTTGTAAGAGATAAAGTCAGAAACGGAGTCGGTATATGTGGAGGAAAAACAAAATGTGATAAAAAGAAATGTCGCATTGTGGTATCTCATATTCAGTAAAAAGTATGAAAGCATGTTAAAACCGTAACGGATTACATTGCGACTGTAACGAGTCCATGACTGTAAATGACAGCTGAATATTTCACTCGCAGAGTAACGTTGGCCCGATTTACAGTGTGACTATCTTGCGGCGCGATTTGAATGGCGAGGCAAACGCAAATGAATGCCGATGGATCGTGAATAGATGAAATAGGTTTTATAAACTCAGTATACTGTCAAAGCAGTCTACACCGCAGAACCAGGCTCGCATTCATTAAGGTAATGGCTAATGCAGAACACAAACAGGCTCCGTTTGCAATCATGAAAGTGTGCGTGGGTGTAATGCACGTGGTTTGTAATGCGGTGCAGTTATTTTTTCATTTTGTTTTTTTTCTTACTTTTTTTTTCTATTAATCCGTTCATCGCCTTTTGTTTCCGACTTTTTACTAAAATTTCTCGTATTCTAAAACCCGTATAATTTTTCAGATGAGATAGAACCGGCGGTTACAGGGAGAAAAATCTGGCCACGTCGCGATCGCGACTCTCCGTGGTACTCAGCCCGAGTGGATGAGGCCATTGTTTCGAATATAAAAAAGTTTCGAGCGTATTCCGTTCGTCAAGGGGCTGCTGAATTTTTCTGCTAATTAAGTCAAATGAAATATGAAGTAGAAAAGGCCGGTACCGTACCTCCACACAACCATTTTTTCTCTCTCTCTCTCTCTACCATAAGGGAGAGGGAGAGAGAGAGAGAGAGAAATGATTAAACTTTTCTCCAACTAACCAGGTCCATTCTTTTCATAAGCTTGCTTAATTACAAGTTACCTTTGCACACGGTAACTCAGGTAAAATAATGAAAATACGTTAACATTTTATAAGAAAATAACTGAAATATAGTTATACTCACGGTATTAAATAATTATTACTCACCGATGAGTGTCAGCACTCCAAGGAAAAGTCCCAGCCCTCTATTCGCTAGAATCATGTCATCCTGCCCTCTCTGCATCTTGTTCTTTTTCACCGTAGCCGCCCACACACCGACGCCAAGAACGGCGGCGTAGAATACGGCTACACCTGCAACCCCTGCTACGTAGATCCCCATCACTGCGTTCCCGAGAGTCTTCTACCCTTCGAACATTAGCGGTATATTAATTATAATATCTTGAGTAAGACCGAGCCCCAATCTCCGCACAACAGGAAGCACAATATTTCATCAGAAAGCCCTCACTCCAAGACACACTTCGGATAATGTAACAATGCTGCTCTTATGGATAGGTACACCAAGTGTTAGGGTTAGAGTATACCTTATTGCAACATTGACACTGTGCAGAGATGCTTCGTATTCGGAAAGCAGAACAAACCTGATCCACGTGCCTTTTCATACATATTTTTAGCTTCTATACTTTTCGTTCGTTTGTCTCTACGTCAGTGAATATTATACGCTGTACAGTACTGACAATGAGAATAACAATGCTAAGTAAAAGTATTCGTGTTAAATCATACATGTCATTCCATCGAGGCAAGGGCACAGAAGCACTTTACCTTCGAAAGACCTGAGGCAACTGCTGGGGTTATTCTGTCAAGTACTAAGGTCTCCATTCTTGCACACACGGTCCACGTATCACTCCACCACAATGCGGAACAAGAACTCATTATGATTGAGCCAATTTCATGCGTTTTTCTTTGCCAACAGAGCTGAGTGATTGTACAACCCCTTGGCGGGAACGGAGGACGAATTTATCGGTACCAATGATCTTTTTGTTCTTGCAGATTTATCGCCAATCGTCACGTTAATCAATGCGATCGATTTACTTAATTTAAATATATGCAAGAAAGCAACCCTCAGTGTAACAAGATCTCAAAGTACCTTGTCGGTTCAGGTATCTGTACAAATAAATTGTCATTTGACAGTACGATTGTCTCAGGAGTATCGCTCGGAGTGATTTTGCAATGCTAATTGCAGTTCTTGAGCAGGGATTCAATTTTCACAAAATCATTACTCGATCTCGGTAATGTCGTTTGTCATCCATTCCCCGAACATCAATTCCCTATTCCTGAACCGTGGATTAAAATATATTCATTGTCAGAGAAATCGGCAAGCTGTAATACCGCGTATGAAATACCCGTCGGTTGTAGCCCTGAAGAAAGTTTGTTCTCCTCTTTATCCCCGTGTGTGTAATTATGTCAGTATACTTCGCGATAAGTTCAAAGCTATTTCGTGAAAGCCTCCTTTTACCCGCAGCCGCATAAATTTACGGAACAATTATATGTTATAAAGTGTTGTTTTATGCGAAAAAGAAAAAAATTTCCCTCCGCATACATAGCAAAGAGAATACTCTGATGTCAGCGAGTTTGAAAAAAGCACCAGGCACCTGACTGACTCTTTATGAATATGCGAACATTACGCTTTAATCAAAGTCACGCCGCAGGCGTCTTTAGAACGACATGCGAATACTCTATACGGGAATAAATGGTACAAACGAAACGGAATGTTTTACCTATATAAATTGAGCTTAAACTTGCGGACGTCCTATTGAAAGATAGTCCCTTCATACAAGATGCATAAATTTATACCAGGAACAATAAGCTACCGTATGCACGGGGTCAAATGAGACGAGTGTTTCCAGTTTCTACCCTTATTGTACCTTCAGGCATACTATACGTATACATATGCATTGTATAGAGCGTGTAAATTACCAAGTCTATTTAACTATTCATAGTCACGCTCATTTAGCAATGCACACGCGTAATGAAATGTCTCGAACAATTTCTGGCAGCGTGAAATTGCTGACTATGTGAGAAAAAAAAATCGAAAATTCTGAAACACTATTTGTTAGCAGGCGTCAGTTATTCTTAATTAATGAACTGGGGTATGATTCGAAGAAAAGTTTTCCCCGTGTGTTTAAATAGACTTGAGTTTTGTTTTTTTTTGAAATGTATAAATTTTGGAGACTCGGAATTTCAGGAAACTATAGGTATACGCGCCCGGAAAATCATGCAGCTCAAATAAATACCATTAAACCGAGGTCTAACAGAAGAAAAGAAATACTGTAACGAGTTGTGCGAATAATAATGGAAAATTCTACCATCGAAGTGTAATAATTTAATGAAGACCTCTGTTGAGTGGTAGACCAGCTTAACTTCCAATTAGTACCTAGACATATAAAATCACGATTGCTGGAGTGTAACAAATTAGTACTTCAAACTACGTAGCCATTATCCAAAATCGTTGAAATTCTGATATCGATTGCACCTGCACCACAGTCCACTTTCAAGTTCGAGAACCTTTCGTCGCGATCGCTGAGCACTGATCCTTCAATTGTATACATGGATATAGTTGTTCGATAAGCAACTACTGCCCTTAGACAAAATACAAATTTTCACATTAGTTTTCTTTCTTTCTTTTGTATCTCCAGGAAGCTACGAAATTTCCAAGATTTGGCAGCTCGAAAAATTCGGATTTTGAACAGATAAGATTGCTTTTCAATTGATAAGAAAATCTTTACAGAATGCAACAGAGCTGAAGGGATGAAGTGAGATTTTTGAGAATGACTGGATGCATGATTTTCAGTTATTGTGGTTTCGATTCCGTTCCATTTCGTTTAACTCGGTCAAATTTACTCATGCATATTCTGTCCTCGAGTTGAATCAAGTGCGAATTGGGTTGATTATAGACTAGTAAATCGTAGCGATGAAGTGGGATCAACGGTTTTAGATTGCAACGACCTATTTTTCGAAGAGGTCGACTCGGGTCACGACCTGCCCTGAAATGTAGTAAAGTTCAAAGCTGTTCAAAGCGCTCAATTTCTACGAGCTACTAAATTAGACGTTACAATTTCCCCGTGTATGCGTCTACCTGCTTTGCGAGTTTATATCAGTATACGCTATGCATTCATTATACAAGATGAATTCGCAATGCATTCTGCCCAGATTCCCACAGAGCAAGGAATTCTTGATTAAATACGAATTGAATGTTATTCAAATTGTAGAATCGAGTCTAGCATAATCATTCGCAAAATAGTTACGTTTAATTCTTATTTTTAATATTTCTTTATGGAAGTTTCCACATGCTTTGAAAAGTTTTTTTTCTGTCAATGCAGACAAGCGTCCTCGAGGTGCACTCAAGTCTACATGTCTACATGCTCGAGTTTTTCAGCAGATAGTTTGACACGAAGCCCTGAATATTCATGTTGCAGGGTTCTAAAGGGGTGCGAAAACAGCTGAAAGCGAAACCCATCGTTGGTGTAGAATGATAGCTGAGTGTCGGACTAACGAGGGGATCGTGAGAGACGAGGGTGACAATTGCAGTGACGACATCTATACCGGAAACACGTGTGCTGGGTGTCGGAATCTCGTCACCAGAAAGCAAAGTGAGCTTATATAAAATTGAAAAGAAACTTCGGAAAAAAAGAAAGAAAAATAGATACAGCGGTAATAATAATGCAGCAATATTATACCGGCGAATGAAATTTCGGGCAACTTTCAAAGTTCTGAGAGCATAAGTGATCCGAAGCTATTAGAGCTGTAGAGTTAGCAGACCGTTTCTGATAAGGTATTATGTACCTTCAAAGTGAACTAAACGGAGTTAAACAATTCATGGGGCCGATAGTGGTCTTCAAAGTTCTCGGAGAACCCCGTTTTATAATTTTGGAAACCTATTAGGAAATTTTTCGATCGCCTATCTAAAAATTCAGGACGCGAAGTGCTGTTCAATACATGACAGCTTCTGCATATTACGTATAATAAAAGCGGAAGAGAATGATCGGTTTTGTAAAATAGTATTCAGATTTCAAACTCATTATTTTCGGTCTTCAAACAGGTCGCGTTAGCCCCTGAGGCAGGACGTGCTTAATTCGAAATTTACAGATTTGTCTTGGTGGTTTAGTTGATTACCATAACGCCGCGTGGGTCGGTAGGTGGATTTTAATGGGCATTTTTGTATTGAATATACAGGATTTCTTTTCGAGCGGAATAATCACCTCCTTATTACACCCCGGTAAGATTTAAGTGTCGACTAAGTATATATTCATGTAAGATTTTTCGCACTCCGAGTTCGCAGTCAGTTTTTAATAAAACATAATACACCGCACAGTGGAAATAGCGAGGATCCAACTCTGGGGAGAAGCAGAGAAGAGGGTAACATCCTCCTCATACTTCGGAATAATAAGAAAGGCTTTGAACCATACGATGAGGAACCACGTATTCGTATATCTATGGCTTAGCTTTCTCAGGGCTGATTGAATTTTTCCAAAATTTACTTATCCGAAATGGTTATAAACCGGACAAGAACCTTCTCAGTTCTCAATAGTAATACATATAAAGTAAATGAATCGATAGCACATTTTCTAAATGAAATAGAGGTACACGAAATATCCCCATGCTTCAGACTCACGTTCACACGATTATTAGAATATATATAAACTCGATTCGAGGGTTGAAAATTGGTAAGAGTAATTCAATCCTTGTCAAGGTATAAGAGAATCGAAAGCTACAGGGTATGGAAAATGATGTTTAAATATTTTAATGATTGGCTTAACTCACCCTGCACTCGTTTGATGAAAGAACCAGCTTCACCTCATCTTCCGGTGTCCGAGATCGGCTCAAAGTTCGATCAGAACCTGAGCCCAACCTGAGGACGAGTTTGGCTCAACCCGGATAAAACGTTGCCGGGAAGAGAGAATCGTACGACTGAATATCTGACCCAGCATCCGCGCTGGACCACCAAGGGGCTAGATCCACGTGCTGGGTACGTCGTATTGATCCGTTCGCGCAAACTCCCGCGACTGAGGGTGCGTCCAGAAAATTCAGAAGGTATGATTTCATCCTGGCAGAACTGGTAGACTCACTGTGCGAGTTGAAAGTGCTTTTTCGAGTCGTTGAAGTAATTCACAAACGGTAGCGTTACATGTTTTTAAAGTAATAACTAATCCCAACTCATGTGAACAACTATAATTCATCCATAATCATATACTGCAGATTAATGTTACGGGGTAAATTATACTCGAAATATAAATTTAGAACTAAAGATTGAGAGTTGAAACGAAATAAACGAAACTGAGTAGTTTATTTATTGCGAAACGTTATTGAAGTAAATTTAGCAGTATCGCGAGACATTATACACGTGGACAGTTTCATTAACAAAACATATTAACGGTGAATGGAACTTCGAAAAAAATTAATTTTTGATAATTATGTCAAGATATTTCGAAAGAGTGTTTTATTGTATTCAGATTCTATATACGACATTTATTTTTTGATTTAACCGTGGCAAAAGATGCGAATTCTTACACGATAATTCCGAATATAACTGTAATTTAAAAATTATGCTTTCATTTCACTTCTATCGTTGGATTTGATTATTAGAATATAGAGGATTGAGAATGATAATCTAAGAGTTTGTGGCATATAAATCGGTGTAGAGAAATCAGTGTTTCAAATTATATTTCGTAAGAAATCTTATGCTTCAATCAATTTAATTATCACTAGAGACTATTCGAAGCGTAAGTAAAGGTTGAAATTCGAAGACTTTGAACTAGCAAAACATGTATCCGAAGAAAGCAAGTTCTATGGAAAATATTTTCACATCTTGTAGCACTTTGTGCACTTCAACCAGTCACGTATATTTAAAAACCTAATTATATATGGGAGAGAGGAATATTAACAGCCGCGTTTGTGATAGTAAAATTATTATTTTATTAAGAATATGTTAATACTATAAAATATATTCATGTGTTTATATTAGAACCTCTGAGAGAATTTCAATAGTTCACTCTTATTTTATGCTGATATTTTATGTAAAGTACAATATTAATAATGGCAATATGAGTATATGAATAATTGGACGATTCATGTATTCATTTACGTATTTTTTACCATATCAGGTGCAGGGGATGTAACGAGAAGAATAAGGCTAATATTAAACATGAACATCCCTTTCGTGCGATTAATATACAAATAATGTATGATTTAGTGTCCTTTAGATCCTCATTATGAGTGTGCACAGCCACCTAACTGGTAGAGATACATAAGCCGATTGATTCCGCAAATACAGCGTAAAATTTCACTATAAGATCGATATAGGTAAATTATAGATATAGCACGACGTAAAGCAAACCGAATCGGTCGATTCAATTTCCTGAAGACTTTGGGTCGAAACTAATTCAACAGAATTAATTCTGATGCGACATGAATTCTTTGCATTTCATTTGATTCGTAAATATTGTGAAAATGGTATTGACTAATTCCTTTCGATTTAGTGGGAAAGAAACAGAATTCATTGTCGGATGATCTTCAAGTAATTATTTTGGCGTAAAATAGAAGTCTCTGGTTAACGTAGACGTTATTGAAGGAATTTGCTTCAGTGCGCTCATCTGCGGATTCTCATCGTCATAAGATTGAAACTCGGTGGCTACTCTTCGTGCCGTCATGGTAAGCATTTTCAAAAGATCAGTCGACTCTGCAAACTGATCTAGCACGTTGCATAAACTCTGCACGAACCAAGTTCCTGCCTCAGTATTTCGCCATGAATAAAATCCTATGACAGAAAACGGAAAAATTAAAAAAAAACGAGTAGGCGTTTAGCTATTCAGAGCCTAAGATTATATATATATATATATGGATATAATTCATCGTAGTTTTTGTCGAATTAAAGGCGTGGGAAAAAATGTAGGACACAAACAACACAATATGCATATAATATGAACTGTCATACCGTCTGCACAACTGTGAGCAATAAGGAAATCAGAAAGTGTGGGCATTGTATACGACGCTATTATAGAGTCGGTCTGATCGCGGATATGATCCTTTGATCGTGCTATCATGTGTACGCCTTTGTCTAATTTTCTTCCTCTGCAAGCCTAAAAAACTAATTGTAAGTTAAAATCGTACTAGGTATGCAAACATGTCAAAATGCAAGATTAAACGAATGTGTTACCTGAAAGAAAAATAATTTTGGCTTCCCAGCTAAAGTTGGACAATTGTCAGCAGTAAAAGGTTTCCAAATCTTGTCTGAACTATAAGCAGCGTCCTTAGCCAATAGGAGATTATTTTTCAGTCCATGTGTCAGTACAAAAACGCACACACAATCGTTATTGGTGTGATTATCCGACTCACTCACTAGAAAAAATAAAATATTTATTATTGAAAATCCCTCTGACTCTGTTGAAAATTACAGTTTAGTTTCTCGAGGCTAATTACGCACAGGCCTTGATTTTATCCATTACGTCACTGTACTCGAGGTTGTCATGAACAACTACATGGAAACCTAATTGGCCAAAAGTAGCCCGAATTCGTCGAACATCAACATGAGATCCCTTTCGATTACGGCTTTCGTCTTCAAATATTTCGTGATTGAATACTAGGCATGTTCCTCTATTTGAATGACCCATGTTGTAACGTTCTTCGTCTTTAGTAACCGGCATTTTTGCTTCTATCCCAGTAGGGGTGCTGAAAACGTTGAAAGCTCAATTAAACTCGAAAGTCTATATCACGCTAGAAACTACAACATATCTAGTGTTCACACATTCAAGTTATTCTCTCGAATAATTACGTTTCGAAATATTCTTCCTCTTTGTATTCGTATGGAATACAAGGGGGTGTCGCATCGACTTGATCTGCCCTTTTGAGCAGCCTTTCAGGAATCACGCTAGCTTCTCGATCCGGTATATCCTTACGGCCCTCATCCAGGGAAACCTCCAAAAATAAAGAAACCACTGAGAACACGGACGTAAAGAAGCTTGCCAAAGTTTGCGAAAATCTGTTAATCATTTGATTGTTTTTAATGATAACGTTCCTTAACCGATTTTCGCTGTCCCTTATAACGGATCCCCATTCTGCATTTGTGTTTTCGTGGAAATTCTGCATTGTATGCAAACTTGTTTAATCAATAATTTAGCGAATCATAAATGTTTCCAACCAAGTTAGGATGCGGTGGTTGCTCTCGCACTGGTGTTGAAGGACTAGGCTGCACAATATATTCAAAGTCCTGGCCATTATCAATGACATCGCTGGTTTTTCGCGATTGTTTTCCATTATTTGATGAGGACTGCACAGGTGCGTTTTCGGTGAATGCGTCATCTTCATCCTGGAGAGATTTCATACCATCATGATGGAACTTTACTTACGCAGGTAAGTTCGACGCTTAATCAAACAATTATCGTATAACGTACAACTTTACTTTTTTAGATTCGGATGACTCGATCATCTACAGCCATGCACAATCATATAGATGAACGGTTTTGAAAAAAATTGCAAATCAAGTTTGAATAATTCTGTGTTCTTTACTGCAGAGGTGAGAAGACAATTAGAAGGAGTTATGCACAAAATAGACAAAATATAGAAATGATGATGGAATAGAAATGAAAATTTAGTGTACTAAGCTTATTCAATAAGAAGCTCTACCAGGCACCTACATCACTGAATAATCAATTTTTCTCGCGGGTACATAGGCCAGACGATAGAACACAAATCATAATGCAAAATTCTGAACAAGTTTTTTTAATGTTGCATCTGTTCTATTGACAGATAAGTAGCTTAGATTAAAAGGTCTGCGGTCACACCCTTCCGGCGTTCGTCGCCATCATGAAAAACGCGGTTTATATCATATCTCGGAAACGGCTGACTTTAGGATAAAAAATATGAAGACCTTGTTTGTAGATAACTAGCTTCCCCATTTTTTTTTATTTCAAACTTTTTTTTATCTAACCTTCCGTTTGTTAATTACCGCAGACTTTTTAATTTAAGCTACTAAGTCAATAAAACGTATGCAACATTAAAAAAACTTGTTCAGAATTTAGCATCATGATTTTTGGTCTATCGTCTATGACCGAAGCTGTAATTTTGGTTAATATCCGGAAAAATGAATCGGAGGCATTACTATAGACATTTGTAATCGTTATGTAAATAGAATCATATATAGATTTTTTAGTTCAATAAACCTATTCCTCTGATTAGAAAATTCTGATATTACTTGACAACTCTTTATACGACACGATATTACCTTCATATTTTTTAATCAGAAGGCGGGTATTTCCAGCGCTTTATCATACACATGGATTTATCACGACCTTATTGACGAGTATACGAGAGAAGGAACACTATAATTCAACGAATTAATTTAAGGAAAACTGAGCGAACTTTCTTACCTCTAAAATAAAACATGATTTATGATTCCGCTTCTCCGATAATTTTCTACGTCTAATACATAAAAACGTATTGATTAAATCGATTGATTACGCTCGAGCGCTGCCATGACTAAATATTAAATACACAAATTTTCAACTCCTATGACATTATGCGTAGACAACTGTTTCAAAAATACGATATAGCGAGATAATTGCATATTTACCTGTAATTTTCGTTTCGGCATTCTCGAACAAAAATATTTATTAACAGTTTTCCTATGTGGAGAATTATTTTCTGATGAGTCGGATCTTATCTCACAAATACCCTTATGGACAGACTGTCTTAGTACACTGTTCTCACCCGACCACGTAGTTACTGTGGCAACTACTGGCAAAGAGTCTAGGAATTACTCATTGTCAGTTTGACTGGCCTTAGCTGTTTCGCTAAAAATGTATCAATCTTATCAATTTTATCTACAGCACTTTCAACTGATCGAATGTATACGGGGTGTCTGTAAATTCGCGCACCATCTGCATACCAGCGGATTCCTTGCGAGAAATAGAGACGAAAGTTACCCATGAATAAAAGTCCGCAACGGCTTAGTTTTCCTGTAAAAGCAGTTAATAACTGACCAATTAGCGCTCGGTTTTAGGAAAGAATGATTAGAACTTTGCATAGCCGCCATCCAATACATTCATACGTGTATTGAAAAGGAGTTGTGTTTAGACGAAAGATTATTATTATTAGGAAAGACTTTACAGGTAAAAAATATATTTATAATATTATTAACAACCTAAATATTTCTATTTCGTAATTTATGTTAAATTAATTAGGGTTTCTTATTTTATGGATAGTTCTAAAAAAAAAATGACCATAATTTACCGTTCAATCGTACTCAAGTAAATATCGTACAAATAACAACAACGATTATAGATCGTTAAAACTTATTTGTTCTGTTACAAAATATACGATTTTTATCAACGCCAAAAATACACGGTTCTACATATAGATATCATAAAGTTTCATCCAGTATTCGCAAATCAAATTATTTTTTTTAATACTTCTTACAAATGATTTATACCTCTGACATATCTGATATGGCTAATGAATGATACAAAATTACGGACATTTATCAAGTACATGTATACGCTCGTCATGCTTTGCTCGCGTCAAGTACAGTAAGATATAGTTCCATCTCCAAACATACCTCATTCTACTGAGCAATGCTTACGTTAGCATTAAACACATTCAGGTTCAAAAATTCCAAAGATTTTCTATTCGCCGATTTCCTAAACCTCATCCGACTTTTCAAACGAAAAAAATAAAATATAAAAAAAATTAAATAAAAACTTCGTTTCGTCTTCGCTAACTACATGCGTCAGGCTAACTACAGGATTATAGGATATATACTTCCCAAGTATTGGCATTCAAATTTATAAACCGAATTCGTACCTGGTACCTGCAGGAATTAGCTCGATTCATATCAATAACATGTTTATACAATAATTTACCAAAGAAATAATACATAATTGAAAAAAAAAAAAAAATGGACTTTCAGTAACACCGCCAAACAATTACTAATACTATTTTGTAACAACTCTGTGAAAGTTTCAAGTGCTTTACTATAATTATAAGAATACCTACTTATCAAAGACGTGCAACGCTTTGGTGCGTTTAATACAAATATACAAATGATGTATGAATCACTGTTTTTGTTTTCTTCCAGTATCGACTGATCAGTGATCACAGCCATTTAACTGATCAAGATACATGAGTAAGTTATTGTCTTAAAACGATCGATATGAATAATAAACGAACAGTTTGTTTATCTAGTAAGAAAAAAATAATTCTCTTTACAGTTCTTTTTCAAATAATTCAATAATATACACATTTAGTCTGAAATCAAATATGGAAATTACTTATGTAAGTTTAAATGATTGATGTAGAGTGAGAGTTTGTACTTATTCTTCCTTTGATGTTCGTCATACCTATGTTAGAAATTTATGTCCCTAACTTTTGTCGAAATCCAACCTTCTGAACATCAACTGCATTCGACTCTTTTCTATGGTCTCGAGTGCAGCAGGCCCAAGCTCTATGCTGATTAATTACGGATATAATAAAACAAGAACGTCAAATATTGCTCAACGCTTGGATTTGTCGCCGCAAACGACGTGACTCTATTATATAATCGCTATATCATTGACTAAGACGATCTTGCTGTCATTACTTCGGTGTAAAATATAAATCTCTAATCAACATCGACGTGGATGAAGGGACTTGCTTCTGCTCGTTCTTCTGCTGATTCATATCGTCATAAGATTGAAATTCGGTCGCTACTCTTCGCGCTGTTATAGTCAACATTTTCAAGAGGTCGGTCGTAGCGGAAAACTGATCAAGCACAGAGCATAGACATTGAACGTACCACGTTCCCTCTTCAGGATTACGCCACGAGAAAAACCCTAGAAGATAATTGAGATATGAAATTAAAAAACAAACTCCTGAATAATATATGTACGTGTACAGACTTTCATAGCAGAAATGATAATTTATGTAATTTAATTTAATCTATTTTTAACAACAACAAAAAAGAACAGAAGCTTATTGTGCTGATTTATAAATTGTTATACCTTCTACGGAACTGTGAGCAATCAGGAAATCAGAATGTGTAGGAATCTTGTAAGAAGCTATCGCGGAATCAGTCTGAGTGTTACCAGAACGAGACATCAATGTGATACCGCCATCTAATTTGTCTCCTCTACAAGCCTGAAAAATAAAAATTCGATTCGGTTACATAAGCTAGGTGTGTGTACTGATACATTTGTGCTCATTAAATTGTTATATCATTTTCAAATCTGATGTTTAGTTTACTATTCTATCTTGGAACAATGGGCTGAATAGGTAAAATGATTTAAAGTACCTGATAGAAAAATAGTTTTGGCTTTCCAGCTAGACTTGGACAATTATCGGCAGTGAAAGGTTTCCAAATCTTGTCGGATCTGTAAGCAGCATCCTTGGCCATTAGAAGATCATTGTTCAGTCCATGAGTCAGTACAAAAACACATACACAGTCATTGTTAGTATGATCTGCTCCGCTCACTGGAAATAAATAAGATATTAAAATGTAGACATAATTTATTACGAAAGCTCTTCGGATACTAAATAAAAAAAAAGGAAAAGGCTGGCTTCAATCATCTCACATTTCTTAATTTCGTCCAGTACATCGCTGTGCTCAAGATTGTTATGAACAACTACGTCAAAACCTAATTTGGTAAATGTGGTCTCAATTCTCTTCGCATCAACAGTAGATCCCTCTCTATTAGAAAATCCTGTTTCAAATATTTCGTGGTTGAATACTAAACATTTTCCTCTGCTCGGATGACTCATGTTGTATCTTTCTGCGTCTTTAGTAACTGGCATAAAGGCTGTTATTCCGCTAGGGGTTCTGCAAACATTAAAAGACCCTTTTGCTCATCTAAATTTTTCTATTTTAATAAACAAATGAATAACTCTATATTTGTGCTAGGAAGATCACTAAAGTCAGTCCCAAAACTCTTCAGTTATTAGTCTCAGTAATTACCCGTTATGAACCTGATATTCTGCGTTTACAATACCAGGAGGTGTTGCATCAATGTGATCTGACCTCCTATGCATCCATTCTGGAATCAGTTTGTTCTCCTGCTCCGGTGTGTCGCCATACCCTTGATCAGGAGATACCTGAAAAGTAGAAAATCCATTAAAGTGTGGGGATAAAGGAGAAAGTATGAAAATATCTGGTCTTTAATGAAAAATTGATGAGAAAACGACCAAAGAATCGAGATGATTTTCATTATTTCGTGGCAATGGAATTTGTTTTTGGAAACTTTGTTGAATTGTTAAATGTTTGGGACGATTATGCTAAATTTTTTTTTGAAAAATATTCGGTAGAAGAGGTGGTGAATATATTCTCTTCTTTAAGTTTTATAGAAATCAGAGATGGTGGGGTTGAATAACACGAAGTGAAATACAAAATATAAAATAGGCAAGATATTTATACAGATGTTTGTGTATAGCAGTTAGGCGAAATAATATGATACAGTTTAACATAGGACATCAGATTATCAATATATCTATTGGAAAGAACGATTAATTACATGATATCCAATATAGTGTCTACAGAATTGTGACATACAAGACGTTCACAGGTGAAGACAACATGCACTTGCTGTATAATATTATTAAATATGTAGTACGTAGACGTAACCGAATTAAGGAACAGAACAGATTATTGAGATGCAAGCAATAGCTATAAACCTTATCGATTCAAAACAGTGTATAAATAAATATAAACAAGAAACATGAAAACAAAGCTGGAGGAGGGATTTTAAGGAATAACAACCCTTGCAGTTTAATGCAACCCTCGATCCCAGTTATACTAAAAAGCCAGTTGAACGATTCTCGATTTATGTATACTTATTCAGAAATGTAAAAAATCTGCAGAGTTTGGAATCTTCTGTAGAATTTATCAGCTGTAGGGTAATGATATTACGATTATGCATGCAAACGAGACACGGGTACTAATGTAGTTATAACGTTTTTATACTGTAATTCTCATTCTATGTTGCACTAAATATACGAATTTTTGTATTCATGCGTGTATGTAGAACTCGTACGAGACAAGTACAATATAATAAATACGATCCACAATAAAATTATAGTGAAAGAATTTAATGTTTCGAACCAAATCGAGTTGCATTGGTTTTCTTTGTCGAGGTGTCGAGTGCCCTGGCTGAATAAATTCATAGTCACGAACACTATCAATCACATCGCTGATCTTTCGCGAACGTTTTCCATTATTCCGTTCGGTAGACGACGCAGAATCGCCATCGACAAGCACCTCATCTTCATCCTGAAAATATTCCGATTATCTGCGATACCTGAATAACGCGAATTCACTTTACTATTCTCATAAGACTCGCTATTCATCCAAAAAAGGAACCAAAGGAGTTAACTATAGTTAACTATATTCATCATATATCATATTATACAATGAATCTTTTCGCGCGTAACGAAGTCACGACGATCCGCGCACATTACAAACATTTACAATCAGTTGACAAGTAATAATTGTATAACGAGGCAAATTATCTCACTTTCTGCAGCGGACAATGATTAGAAATTTCCTGCATCATTATTTTCAGAAATTCAAGCACGGAAGAAGCGCACAACTGTATAGATTTATAACAGACGATTAAAGCCGCGTATGCTATGCATAGTATGCACTATAGTGTCTAAACGGGTTATACACACTAGCTTGTATTAGCAATCAACAATAAGGGTATTTCGATCGCTACAGACCGGATGTTATGGCGCAGAATGGATAGCTAAAAAGCGGAAAAAGTGGTCACCATTGGAGATAGCTGTATCTGGTAGCTGCTATAGAGACAAAACATGTTGATAAGACTGTCGGTATTTATGCCTATAAATAGTTGGATCAATTTGAAGTTATTTTGACAAAATTTGTCATAATTGTATGAAAGAAATTTTTTGCTCAAAATGAATCCACCGATATCTATATTTGACTTTATGTAATCATTATCGCATATGACGAGTCCGACCAAGCTTTGATCACATTAAATTCAATCGGAATGAATCACTTACGGTAGTTCTAAATCTAATCGGACGATACCATGTGTATACCTGCGGATATGGAGAAGTTCCGTCAAACGGATTTAGATTTAAAAAATATATATCTTCGAAGTAATCCTGGCAAAAATAGTTCCGATAATGAAAAAGGCAGGGCAAAGAACACTCCGAATCGAATTTAGAAAAAGCTTCGTAATTCAAAAACATCGGTAACATATTATCAATTTTTATATTTCTATATTATATATATGTATTTTGTTTTGATTTTTTTCCAATTTTTAAATGCGCGAATAAAGAGATAAGTAAAACAACGTGAAATATTAGCAATACAAAATAAATGAATAAAAATATAAAGTTAAGGATTACCTTCATTACCTGGAATTTACGTTTGGGCATTTCTTTCTCTTTCCAAAAATTTTAAATTGTTTATAATTTTACTATACGGAGTCGAATTGTCTGAGAATTTTCTTTCCCGATAAGCGTAAGATGTAGTTATCTCGGTGATAGTGATTGCGAGTATCGAGTAGAAGGATTATAAACACGTTTTTCGTTATACTTCTTAGAAATCTTAACCGCACTGACGCATCATCAATAGGCACAAAGGAAATACATGTACACAATGTATCTCTACAAAAGAAAATTTCGTACACCTCTGACGTCATTCTAATATTATAGTATAAGTTTAATAATATCAGAACTCACGATGCGTCATATTTGTAATTAAACAAAGATTATCATTCTGTTTAACCTCATCCAAAACTACGTTACTTCGATCGGTTGAACCAAGAAAAATTTACCGATTTATACATGATATAATGTCACATTTTATAACCTATACGGGTCAACACAAATTTACATAGCTATTTGCACTTCAAATCTGCTTTAACTGTTCACCAATTTACACATAAAGAGTATGAAAATAATCGCGTTGATAATATTCGGCAAAAAGATATAAATATGAAATAATATCATGATATCATGAACATGTGCATCACTAGGATCTCCCGCCAATATGAAACCGTACATAACCAAACTTTTCGCCAATTTCTATTGTAATCATAAAGAAAGTGCGCTACCTTATCGCTGGGGGTTAGCACGTCACATTACGCCAATGTATGCACGCGTTTATATGCACTATTCGATAACTATTATTACAGTCGTAAGCTGAGAATCGTCATGATTAACATCAAATGCAATTGAAAAATGAATGATGATGAAACGCGTGAAAATTACATGTAATGTAATACTTGTTAAATCGCGTCTGTAATTAATTATTATAGATAGAAAGACTGTTCGTCGTCAGCGTTTGCACGAGACCGCATGTATGCACGAACAAGAAACGAAATAGGAATGAGCAGCAGCACGACTGAACACAGATAATGAAATAATTAGAAATGATCCTTACCTCGGGAACTGTCTTCTCATTTACGGCGTTGGTTCTAAGCTCTACGAGCTTGTCATCGCTCCGTGGTTCGACCATGGTATCCACTCGTCCGTTAGCGTTTGATTTCAGAAGCGCGAAAACTTCACGCGCGACTGAAATCAGGCAAAGTAGGAAAGCGAACATTCCTTAAATGCCCTATTCTAGCAGCGGGTGATTTCAATAGACCGCGTACATACACGACCGCCGAATTACTCTTTAGAAACTATGCCAAGTTTAATAATTACTCAGTCCTGTACTGAGTGGCCTTAGCTGATTCGATACCACTTATCACTCTTATCATTTTTATCTATAGCAGTTTTACCCGATAAAATCATACGCAAAATACTACTTATAAGGCTTTGTTATACACAGTATACCTGTATGCATAGAATTGATATCATATTTCAGTATCACCGTATCAATAGTGTAAAACTACGTGTATTGTTTGATTGTTTATTTAAATACCAATATATGTATATACAGATTATCGAAATAAAAAGCGAAAACCTTCAACTATCAAAATATTTGTTAGTTATTACAATTTATTATTCCCACTTGTTTCAATCAAAGATATGCCCCGTTCATAAAATCCAAGGCTCATCGACATTGCCTTGGAAGCTGTAACTGTGACTAATTTTATAATCGATTAATTTTATCGGATTCTAGCTTGTTATTATTACAGATGAGTAGATAGGATATCTCTACAGATACAGCCTGGGGAATAATTGGGGATCCAAATTCGGGGTAATTTGCCACTAGGAGATTAATCCTTCATTAATACATCTATAATAAAATTGCCCGATTTATATATCCCACTTTTATTTATGATGATTTGATTTTTCAAATTATTCCTATGCTTGTTTTCAAAAAATTATAGTCGTTTTAATTTTTTAATAAATTGATGAATTTTTCTAAATTGAAAATCTATAATCTATACTACGATCGAAACAGCGGATAAAATGATAACACATATGAAATATCATAGCTTGATATTATAATAGACGTATAGGGTTTTTCAGTAGATACACGACAAATCTTAAGGAATCGTTTATTTCGATTATATACTCGATGAACAAAAAATACAATTCTATTTCTAAGAATAACTTGCGATTATGTGATTACATTATATTGGGTAAAAAATTATCTCATCATTTCAATATTTCATCCGATATTTGTGATATTCAATGACAAAATCGAAGCACTGGATATCCGGAACGTCTTATTATAAAGCTGCAGTCGTATGCACTTCACCTTGCTAAGGTGAGATATTCATTTCACTATGTTACTATAGTCAATAATACATATGTATATCGAATCTCAATAGGACTATTCGAAAAAAATATACCATATTTTAATTACTAGTAATTATTAGTATTTCATCAGAAATTTAAATGGCAATAACTTTACTCAGTACTTACATATGGGGCATTCGCGTCATTTCACCACTAAAAAAAATCCTCACAAAATAACAACAAATCGGGCTATATGATACGAACAAATTCGCGAGGTTTCAAATTTATGGAAATTTGAAATCTCGGAAATTTTTCCGTATCATACAGCCTGATTTGTTGTAATTTTGTGGGGATTTTTTTTTCTTCAGTGGCCATATATGAAAGGCGTTTGACGAAAGGGTCTAAGGTACAAAAAAAAAAAAACAATTCAGAAAAGAAGGGAACCGTTTTAGTTAAAAAAAAAATGGCAGTTATGGCCTTTTGTCGAAGCACCCTTCATTTAACTCATATTAAGGCTACACAGTTGAGGAAAGGTAAATAATTGTACCTAGTAAAGTTAGATTTGATCAATGTAAAAATAAACTTATTAAAAATTGAATTATTATTTATCTTCATGTTAAGTTTCGAGCTTCGGTCATCTATAAGGACACATAGATAATTAATTAAACCTGACAAAAAATCATGGTGATTAAAAACTGGTGCTAAAATTAATCAGAAGAATATAACTAGGTAAGCTTACTACTTACAATTGTTGAAACTAATTTGAATAATTGAAGACTATTATATAATTGGATATAATCAAAGGGTTTCAAGTCTATCAGGTACCAAATTTGAAGACTTCGAATGTCCAAGTGGAAAGGATTCTACAAAAGAATAACGGAGTTTTTATCGATAATTCCAGCCTCAGAAGACTTTCAACCCTTCAACCAGTTCAATTGGGTTTTCCTATTCATATGGGATATCAGTAAATATAGATTAACATGAAGCGTGCGAAAAAGAAATTACTTTACTAGGATTTTAAATCTAACTTTTGACTATTGGTGCGTAAACAATGTCAATATTTAAATATAACAATAATAATTAACAAAAACATATGCAATTAAATTCTCTCTACGGTCAAAAGGTTTGTCAGGTACTATAAGTTATAATACCAGTGAATTTCGATGAGACATTAAAATCTGTCGTGAAATTTTTAACAGAGTACACGTCATGCTATTAATAAGTATCACCTAAATACTAATGTATACGTCAATTAACATTCTGTCATTAGTTTTACTCAATGCTTATTCTTTCTACTGCTAATTAATTAACGATCGATTTATGAAAAAACAAAAATACCTCGTTATTTCAGAGAGTCTATATTATTATCTGCTACATTTTGCAGTGTGAATTTTCCTCTTGGTTTATCAGAAAGAGATTCATAGCAAATCCGAACTAATGATGACTCCTACTAAACGCATTAATACCTAATATATGAGATAACTATTTGATCATACTTGCACATAAAATCTCATTCATCATTCCTAATTGACGATTATTCACTAAAAGCAAGATCTATATACAATTTTGTAACTCTGAATTTGTAGACTGTTACCTTACATATTATATCATGATTACTATTTACACTTTGCTTAATCGGTATAATGAAAACAGCTCTTTGTCCAGTGGCAGGATAGAGGTTCATTCAAACGGAAGTTCACGAGATCCAACGGACAATCAAATTTTGCATTACTGTAATCCCAATACGTTGTGAGACCTCATGTGATAATTCAACGTTGCTTCAGATATGAGGAGTAAGCCGCAAGTATCACATTGATACAAGGTATTGGTATCGGCTACCTTCTGACGTGCTAGTTTAACGCCGGGATGTATCTGACGTACGTGAGCTTGCAAGAAAGCCTCGTTCAAAAAACCAATCGAGCATAATTCACACGTGTAAGGATATGAGTTTCGGAATTGAGTATCGTTTATTCGTTGGTCAATAAGTGTGTGACTGTTATATACGTGTCGCGTCAATTGAGCTGAAGATGCAAAAGTCTGGTGGCAATGCTTGCATTTGACTTGGGTATCGGTTCCATTAGACTGCGTCTGATTTTGAGATACGTTTGATTTCTCAGCTTTGTGATACATTTCCATGTGCATTTTCAAGTGATCTTCGGTAGGGCAAAAAATATTTGTGCATACTTTGCAGCGAAATAATCTCTTCGAAGGTTGAGTCGATTGAGTGAACTCGTGCAGAGATTCGTGTGCCTTTAATTCTTCTTCGGAAAAGCATTTAAAAATTTTACAAATGCGACAACAGTATGTCACATTTGCTACATACAAGGGTACTGTGTGCATCACGTTAGTCATATTGTTAAACGGTGTGCCGTTGTTGATTTGAATTTGAAAAGTTTGCCCGGTCGCCGTTGACCATTGCGAATTGTCCATTGATCGAATCGACGATAAACTGCTACCCGAGCTGGTCACAGGTGGAATTGAAATGGATTGTTGAAAATTATTCGAATTACTATATGGTTGAAGGTTCGAGCCCGGTTGTTGAGAATTGTTGAAACTTTGCAGAGGTTGAAGAGTGGGTAAATTATTCCCTGAGCTAGTAACGACCGGAGTTGATGCTGATTGTTGGAATTTGTTCGATATATCGACTTGTTGAATTGCCGATAAATTACTGCCTGAGATAGTAACAGACGGAATTGAAATTGACTGTTGAAAATTGTTGCAATTATCATTTGGCGGAAGTGTTGGAACCGGCTGGTTGTTGGAAATTTGGGCTGACTGAAGGGAGGGTAAATTATTGCTTGAACTAGTTACTGGTGGAATCCAGAGTGTGTGTCGAACGGTGCTAGAACTGTCAGCTGATTGAGGTGTGGGGAGTTTACTATTCGAATTAGTCACAGGTGGTACTGAAATTGATTGTTGAAAATCGTTGGAATTATTATCTGATTGACGTGTTGGGTCCCGTTGTTGAGAGTTGTCGAAATTTTGCAGCGGTGGAATCAAGTTAGTTACGACTGGGATCGTAATTGGCCGTAGAAATTGCTTGTTGGAATTATCAACTATTTGAAGTGTCGGAAAATTGTTACCCAAGTTAGTAGTACTAGTCGGAATTAAAATTGCTTGCTGAAAATTGTTGGAATTATTATCTTGTTTATGCATCGAGCCCGGTTGCATAAAGTTGTTGACATTTTGTTGCGGTCGAAGCGAAGCTAAATTGTTACCTGAGCTAGTTTCGGGGAAATTTGAAACAGATTGTTGAAAATTGTTAGAATTATTATCTGGTTGAAGTGTCGGGGCCTGTTGTTGGGAATTGGTAAAAATTGGCAGTGATTGAACCGAGGTTACATTATCACTTGATTTTATTACGGACGGATTTGGGCCTGGTCGTGAAAAGTTATTTGGATTATCTAATTGTTGAGAGTCGTTGGATTTTTCTGGTTTATTTATAGATGTATTATTGCCTGTGATGATCAGCGGTGGTATCGAAAGTGGTTGTTGGAGGTTCTTGGGTAATTCAATTGGTTCAGCTGTTGATAATTGATTGCTCAATGCAGTTAACTGTTGAAGTGGAGATTGATGCTGAAAGTGAGCAGCTTCGTGTCGTCGAATTTCTTGTTCCATTTCAGTTTCGAAAGTACGACAAACTCTGCATTTAAAAATTGGATTATAAATATCTCGATGATTGATTAGAAAATGTTGCCGCATCGTGTGGATTGTCAAAGAATCGAAGCTCGGACAAATGTTGCATTTGAAAACCTGCTGCCCAGATCGCAACTTCATCATAATATACCAAGCCTCGCTAAAGTTTTGAGAACAATTGAGTGGAAAGTGTGATAATACGTGTAGATTCCAATCGGCATCATTGTCGCATTTATAGTCTTTACAGATTGTACAGGAGTAACTAAACCCTTTATCTTGTGTGGGTTTGACATAGGGAATACAAACATGTTTGCTGAGATTTACTTGCGTGTCGAACTCCGCTTTGCACTTGCTACAAGCGTAGGGTAGTAATTCTTTCAAATTTTTAACACGTAGGAACGGTGGTTTTTTAGTTTCTTGAACCAAAGTATTTTTGACAGTAGGCTCTTCGTTTTCCTCACTACTCGCGATTCCAATGATTTCAATATCGGCAGAATTCGAATCATCGGACAGGTGAATCACAGTAGGATCTGCGATCGACTTCTCCGAGGAATCTTTGTCGTGTGTAGAAACGTGAGCATCTAGTTTGATTTGGTCGTCGAACTGTTTTTGGCAGGTCGCACAAACGTGACTTTTCTTCTCGATAGCCGGCGCGATTGTAGCTGTACCGTTTTCTAGTGATTTTGAACTCGATGACCGCAAAGTGTCGTTCGTTGCCGGGTGAGACGTGACGTGCTCATCCAAAATGGATTGGTTATCGAACCATATTTTACAAGGTTTGCAGTGAAACTTAGCTGTAGCAAATATAACTTTACATGCGACTGGTTTTTCTGGTGTGCCTTTATGTTCTGCAGAATGTCGTTCAAAGTCTTCTACACTATCCATCATCAGATTGCAATAATTGCAAACAAATTTTTCTTGAATGACTTGGTGTCTAATCAAATGTTCTTGGTAATTTGATACCGTGTCGTATTCAGTTTTGCAAATACTGCAAGTTAGTGGATTATTTCCTAATGATTCGTCCGATTCTTGCGGTCTCTGAAGAAAACCTTTGATGGTATCGTGCTCCTCGATGTGAACATCAAACGTCGACTTATCTACAAATTCTTTGTTACATATGCTGCAAATTATATTGAAACCCGATTTCAGATTCTCAGTGATTTTCGATGCAGATTCAATTTTTTTAGTGCACGACTTCGGTGAATTGAGGTGTTTTTTAAGGTCGTTTCCAGTTTGAAATGGTTTTTCACATTTTTGGCATTGATAATCTGCTATGAAGAGACTCTCCGTGGGTTCATCTTCGTGAGCAGACTCCGTACCTCCGGGTTCTATGATCTTTACTTGCATTTTTTTCGGAAACGACTGATGGTCAGCTATAAATAGGGGGTTGTTTCGGTGATTGGTCCAGTGGGCATAAAACGAAGACCCGATGCTGAAGAAGAATATATTGCAATGTTTGCAGAGTACCGATATTTTCATGTCAATATCACCTTCACCATGCTTTGCCAAATGACTGTGCATCTCTTCCAGATTATTTAGAATCACGCAACATTTATTGCAGAACATTTTAGGTATGGCTGGAGTGTCATCTCCCCATTTGCACGAGGTGCTATTGTAATGATCTTTGAAGCATTTCTTCGATTTGAAAAAGGTTTTGCACTGGAGGCAGGCTAGTGCAATTTCAATTATCACGCCTCCAGATATTTCTAATCTCTCATCTTTGTGACACAAACAAATCGATATTTCAATATTCGGAACAGCCGGAAGTAATTTTGGTACGGTATTAGTAGCCCTTGGTGCTTCTGACGAAAGCTCTTCTTTATCTTGAGTCTTTTCTTTCTCAGGAACGTCTTTGCCTTGATTTCGACAAACGGTAGAGCTACCTGACTGCCCTTGTACTCTTTTAGCCATTGCAGCTTTGAAAGCATCTTGCAATTCTTGTTCCGTGTGCTTGAACACATGCGAGAACAAGTCTTCTTCGGTGTCGCAAGTCAATTGACAAACATCACATTTGTTATGATTCATATTTATTGAATTCAATTTCGCCCTAGCGCGATTTCTTCCAACATTGTGTTTCGACTTCATATGATTTATGAGGCTAGATTGTTTGCTGAATTTCATCTTACAGATTCCACATGACAAATTACTCTTTTCAGCATCTTCGGAGCACCCGCAATGTTCAAGATAATGTTCAACCGCGTGTTTTTGAGCTAACGGTTTATCACAAAGAAGGCAAAAACCATCTGTTTGCCTCACATGCACCTTCAAGTGTTGCGTCAATCCTCTAGTGTGTCTATACGTCTTCTTGCAGATGACGCATTTTATTTTCAATTCTTCTGTATTTTTATCGGTTTCCTTACCCTGTAAAACTTTGCCGCCATTAGAACTGCTTGGAGATGATGTACTTGGCATTACGTCTTCTACCGGTCGGGGATCCGACTCGCTTCCATCTGTGTCTATAAACAACTGACCACTTTGCTGCGAATCAGCTGCAAACTCATCTTGAGAGTTTGACTTTTCAGTACCTTCATCATCACACTCAACTGTAATCGGTCTACTAGAATCTTCAGCAGGTTGTATTGGTGTCGAACTTGGAATCTTCAGCCTAAGCTTTGCTTCTTCTGAAACTGAATCACTGTGCTCTACATCTTCAAGCTTTTTCTCTACTATCCTACTCACAGTCGATGCGTTTCCTTCGCCCAATCTACTTTTGATGTTCCTGCCAGCAGAGCGTTTTGGAGAAAGACTCTTTGCGCTTTCAGATGTGAGTGATTTTGTTAAAGACGTATTGTCGTCTCGAGATTCTGCTCTCAAATTTTCATCTTCCTCATTTACCACGATATTAACAGGATTTCGATTTTCAGATGAGTTATTCTCTACGTTCTTTGTGGTAGTTGACGATCTTCTAGTTTTACCTTTAGCCGTATTGTCGAGGGGAATATTTTCGGAGGCCTCATTTCTTTGCACGGTATCGTCTTTTGCCGCTGCAGTTGTGGTGGCTTTGTTAACGTCGGCCATGGCATTATCCAATCCTATCCAAAAGCTTTTTTCTTCTATCATCTCACGGCTCAAAATTGTCATGCTATTTACAGGAAGGCATCTTGGTAACTGTTTTTTCACATGACTTCTCGGAGTTATTGGAGATTGTATTACAGATACAAGAACTGGATGTCTATCTGCCTGATGTATGGCAGCAACGTTTGAATCCTTGTCCAGAACTGACTCATCATTTGGCTTTTTTTGTAGCTCTTTACCGTCACGCAATTCTTCCGAATTATCCGTACGTGGCATGGCGTCACTTTGTTCTTGTACTTTGTTAGTTTCGGGTGATTTGCTACCCATGTCGTTTGTCTGCATTTGAGGTACGTTTGATTCTGACGGTGGGTTGATCAAGACGGTATGTTTTTCCGGCGAAATAACTACTTTCCTCGTCAATGGACTCAACGTCTGAGATGATTTTGGCGTAGTGCTGGTCCGAGAGCCCGAAGAATGTTTTCGAAGTTTATTGTCATTCGTGGATACGGATTGCGATTTAGTAGTTAGCTCAGAGGATTTTTTGAAATTTGAATCTTCGCCAGGAAGTTTCTGATCGACATTCAAATTTCCGGTATCAGGAGAAGAGTCTTTCAAACGTTTCGTGCTATCCAATGATTCTCTCTCTTTTCTTGACCTAAGCTTTGGTCCACTATTCGCAAATAAATTCCGTTTTAGTGAATCGTGTGTATTTTTAGCTGGTGAATGGCTTTTTACTTGCGGGGACTTAAGACCTGAGATTGATAAATTCTTCGCTATGGGAATTATATGAGGGTGTAATGAATCACGAGAAAGTTCGTCCACATTATCACGGACCGACAACAAATTTGGGAGATCATTGGACGATTGTTCATCATTCATTGGGTCTCGCGAACTTTTAATTGGCGAATGTTTTTTGACTTGGGGGGAATTGCAATCTTTAACAGGTGAACTCTTTACTATGAAAACCGTGTGAGTGTGTAATGAATGAGGAGAGAGCTCGCCCACAGTATCACTGACCGACAACAGATTTGGGAAATCAGTGAAAGATTGTTCAACATTTATTGGACCGTTCGAACTTTTAGTTGGCGAGTGATCTTTGACTTGTGGAGATTTGTGATGTTTAGGTGATAAATTCATCGGTATCTGAACTGTCGGAGTTTGTAATGTATCATGGGAAGGCTCGTCGATGTGGTCATTCGCGGGATCAGCGGAAGACTGTTCATTATTTGTTAATAACTCGTTAGAATTACAAAGAAAATTATCACTAGGAGGAGCTGCTTGGTATCGATTCGCTGTTATAATATTAAAATTGTTATTGATGGAAGAGTTAAGGTATTCCCGAGTTAATTTCTCAAGTTCGGAAGCTGAATATTCTGACTGTGATATTTTCAATTTTTTAAAATCAATTAATGACACGATCGCGTCTTTAGAAATACCAAATTTCGTTTTCAATTCTGAATCCTTGTCTGTTTGATCGCAATTTTTATTATTATTTTCCGCTACAACGCTGCGTTTATCGATTTTAAAAAAGTAATCTGTAATTTTGGTATTTCTAGTTTTATTAGGACTTTTACCTGAATCTTCCTCTTTTGTATCTAAAATATCTTTTTGAATATCAATATCTGATTCGTATGTATCTATGCAACGATCTAAAGTAAGCCTAACATCATCAATTTGTTTGGATGTACTTGGAGTCGCTATATTTTTTATTTTTTCAAGTAAAACCCTTATATTTTTAACTATTGGCACGCTATTTTCGATTCTGGAACTCACCCTTTGTTTGCCACTTCTATTACCGAGTACCTGTGGGTCTTGCAGTGTGTCCTGTTGATGCGGGTGTCCGGATGCGCTGGATTCATGATGAAGCGGACCAGGTCCTTTTATTTTGCTGCCATCGGGATCTGTCACAGCCTGTTCTTCGTCGAATTTGTTGAGCTTCGGAACAGGCGATCCAGCATCTTCAGTATCAACTATCTTTCTCTTCATTAAAATCTTGAGGTGTTTTACGTCCGATTCACTACTCTCGATAATTTCATCATTATGTTCTGGCTCTGGGATTATGCTGGGAGGATCTTGTCTAGAAACTTCATTATTTTTGGAATTAGTTTTTTTCCGTCTGAGTGAGAGATTGAAACGTTTTTGCGGTAATCTTGGAGACTCAAAATTGTCTGAGCTAATCCTACTGCCTTCAATTTCATTTGGGTCTCCACTTCGCAAAGTTTTTTTCCGATGATCTTGCCTAAAAGATCCAAGCTCTTTGGTAGTAGCAATATTCTCCTTAGATACACTTCTTAGCCGTCTTGGAGATGATACTGTATTTTGAAAAGGCTCAGAATTAATTCCAGTGTCTGTGAATTCCTTCAAATTATCACTTGGCAAAATTTCAGTGCCAGCATCTTGCCTACAATCGTCATCTTCTTTGTTATTAGCGATTTTTTTCTTCTTCCGCGAAAGGCTGAAACGTTTTGGTAGCGATAATTTACTCTCCGAATTTTCTGGACTAATCACACTGCTTTCAGGTTTGTTCAGATGTTCAATATGTGAAGTCGTAGTACAAGACTCTTTGCTATAAACTTCATTGGAGTTAGAATTCTCAGAGTTATTCTTATCCCCATCTAACGCAAGATGAGGTCTAATAATTATTTCATTCGAGCAGCTGCCATTAGATTCACAATCAGATTTAATGGTTTTATCGGAACTACTACTGCTTTCAACTTCATTGCGATTCTTCCTGATCTTTGAATCACAATCCTCTTTTGTCCTTTGAAAATTCCAAAATCTTGTACTATTTCTCTTTGGAACACGGTGGAATTTTAGTGGCCCAGAAGTCCGATTACTCTGATCACTCTTTGCATTGTTTACTCCGAAATTATTCCTCGGCAATAAATTCTGGACTACTTCATCAGACAAACGTTCTAGTATCACAGAACATGGTTTACACAACGTCATATCTATATTGCCATCACATTTACTGCTATCTTCATCATCGCATTGCCTTGCCGAAATTGAATTACTCGTTGCACCAGAATCGGAGTTTAAATTCGAATCATTATCAAATATTTTACTTTCGATATTGTAAAGAGAATAACAGCTATCTTTATCAGACACATCTTCATCCTCAATAATTCCGTTGCTTAGAAAAGAATGTACGTTTCCATGAGGGTTCAATGGGTTTAGGCTGCCGCGATTACTTTTTACTTCCAAGTTCTTGCGAGTTTTACCTTTCCGACTAACATTCTTGCGTCTCGATTCCATAGCAAAAAAAATCCTCCCAATAGTAGGAAATATTTCTTTGATGTAGACTAGTTGTCGCGGCTACCTGGAGGCAGCATGATTTCTTATAAGTTGTAGTCCGCGAACATGGCAAATCCCACTCAGCGTTGATCAGCAGCTTACCGTCTGAAAAATAAGATGTAAAATTATTTTCCAATTAATTTTTTTTCTAGAACTTGCTTCGCAATTATCAAAAACAAGAACCAAATCGATTGCGATAGGAAAATACAGAGATGTACGAAATTTCAATAATTCGATCTTATCAGTTTGTAGTTCAGAAAAAAAATTCTCAGCGCTTTTATCGGAGTACAAGACGAGTCGAAATGTAATTTAAAAAGTACAAGAAGTAGCTAAAATTGTTATAGTTATTCGTATATTGAGGTAATTCGTAAATAAGCAAATTTTCTTTGTGTCTTTTGAGGTTAGGCCGCTTTTATGACGAAAAGAATTTACCCTGTGCTCAGGGTTTGAAGAATAATATTCTTCTGGTGGATTTTAGATTAAATGAGACTAATTTGGAAGATTTTACAGTAGATTAATATCCTGGAAATATACAGAAGAAAAAAAAAAACTGCCAGTTTAACTCCAAAATGTCGAGCCATGTATTTTATCTGTCACCTTCGAGTCAAATTTGTAGACAATTAATAGCTTGTTTATTTATTAGGGAGCCTATTCTTTACCCCGTTTAGAATAACATCTTGTAGATAATTATAGTTTAACGATATTTTGGAGCACTAAATACGTAACATGCATACATAAAGATACGTGCATATCATATTGCGTAAATGAGTTACGCACGGCGTAAAAAGTCTTGAGTTATTTGTGACCGCAGTAGATGAATGAATAAATAGACTAGAGTAATAATATTACAGAAGAAAATCGTAAATTAAATTCATTATTCTCATAGAGATCAAAGAAGAAGATCGAGAACTGGAAGACACGCTAACCTTGAATCGTAGACGCTGAAAGTCTGGATTCGAACGTATGTAGAACACTGCACGTATCACTCAACACGAAGTGGTCAATCAAAGCTATATCATTTCAATCATTGAGCTGATCGACTGCTTATACTTTTGCACGATTTTTATTTCGGCAGAAATAATATCTGGTCCGACTCTTTGTCTGTTTTATCCACTTCTAAGCCGTAAACAAATGAATCATTACGCGTTAACGCATAGCTTTTGGATAAATGGAGTAAAGGCGGCGGGCGCAAGCCTAGTTTACAACCGCCGCTCGACCCTGCAGGCGCGCCAAACATGTTCACACAGTACGCGCACGCACGAATATTCTTTCTACTCCAGTAAATAAGTGTCACCATATTGAACTAAACGGTGTCTTTCTACGAAGTTATTTTGTCTATGATAGTAGAGGTGTCTGCTATAACGCTGCTTGCTGTATAAATTAACCTCAAAATAATTCCATGGGTAATATTATTCAACCAAACATGATCACTAAATTACACATCATTAATTGATAATTACAGTGTTTTTTACTTCGTTCAGTCTTTTGTGACTCCCGAATCGGATGGTTATTCGCATTTAGTATTTATAAATATCTGAGTGTTGGTTACGAAGAGACGAATTGAGTGAAATAATTTAAATCGCCCGCGGAAATCGGGTTCTGTTTATTTCAGATTGGAAAATATCGTAATTTCGTAAATCACAAAATACGATCGAAGCCGTCGCGTTTAAAGCAGGCCTGTAGCTAATCAAGCAGGAGATTACCGTATACGCATAGTTCGTCATATTTCCCGTTCAATTTGATATGACGGTAGTGGGGATCGATTTTGAGGCGAGGTGGGGAATCTAGTGTTCGACTTGAAAGTGTTCCTCGATTCTTCTCACTACAGTCTTCGCTATGGCGTGTATAGGGTCCGGTAGGCTCTGTGCTCGTGTGGAGAAATTGTGCCAGTTTGGACATTTCACGCAGGTTCGAAGGAAAGTTTCAACGGCATGTGTGAGATTTCGTCAAGATCTACCGCAGTCAGGCACGACACTGGTACAGCACTGCCAGGTACTGTCTTCCCCGTTTTTCTATTTATTTATGTTTTCATACAAATTGGATAACCTATTATATAAAAAGAAAGCTAACCTGTCACCTGAAATGTAATCTTTCGTTAAACACTCGTCGAAGACTCGAAGACCCTAGACAAGAATTACCTATCGACCATTACGTAAACTCGGAAGTTCACGGCGGTTTATTGCAATTCATGGATGACAACAATCGTTGAAAGCTTCTGAAGTTCGAAGTAACGATCTTACGTGACTTACAAACTGCGGAATTACATAATGCTAAACGCAACATGGATAGTTTTAAATAATAGCATCATCCGCGACAACTTAGATTGCAATTGGTCTTAGACTCGTGGCGGGATTTGTTGGAATTTAAAACCCTTAAGTTTCTCGATCTACAGATTGATATTCAGTGAATATGATACCGTTAAATCAACCGCTCTGAACACATCGTTTTCACCAAATTTGCCTGTACAGTCCTTTCTACTTTCTCATAAAATAATCAATTCAAAATTTCACTGTAAATTCTTCATTTGTTTTCGACCGTGTCGTCAGCTGTTAATAGCAGACGACCTTTCCATAGCGCAGATGCCGTCTGCTAGCACGCATGTAGTTTGTAATATTTTTTTTTGCATTTACTGAATCGACAGGCTCGTATAGTTGATCGTAAAACTTGCAATTGCATTTTCCCAAGCTTTCTTTCGGCCTTCAAAAGCAAAAATCCATATTTTCGAGTATTCTGACAAACAAAATTCAAGGTTATAAATAACGCTGCGCGCGTCTAGCTGCCATATTGAATTTGATTTAAAATAGCGCGTAATTCAAATGATTAGCTTTCTCAAGCTGCTGTTACTCTCGCGAAAGTTTGTCTCCGTTTCTATTAGCGGTTTCGAAATTTCCGTTTAGTTAAGTAAATCTGTTTTTCGCTAGTGTTTTACACACGCGCAAATCAATAACTACACGACCCGATCCCCGACTCCACTCGAATATTATAACTACTATACCGAAAGTCGGATATATAATATCTCTCTACATATCAGCGGGCTATCGAAGATCTGAATAATTATTATTCATACATTATGAAACTAAATAAATACAGACATAGCTTAGCGACGAGAGAGTGACTCTATACTCTCTCGTATCTATTCGTACATAATATTATTAAATTAGCAAAACTAGTCGTGCTGAGCTGAACGGAGCTACGGTACGGCCAATTTTCTACAAGTGGGCTAGGCGGATCTTGGATAGATTCTTCACAACATTCTTGACTTTCTCAACTGAATAACTTATACCTATAGCCAAGAAATTCCTATGCGTTCTCGCTGTCACTTTCTTATATACTTTTGCATACGCTGCATGGATATATCTATATCTGTGTCTATATGCAAAGCTATATCTATATCTGTATCTATATCTATATACCGTTGAAGTTCATGACTCTTAATCTCAATTTAATATTCACTATACTAATGTAATTTGCCGAACGATTAGGAGCTCGATAAATCTCCTATACTCTGGGCTAATTAGCACGTCGATGAATCCGGTAATTATCCCTCTGGAAATCGATACACATCATGGAATGGATTAGGGCTAATCGATTTTTACAATCATAGTCTCGATGTTAAGAGGTCCACGGTTGGGTTTTCTTTTCTCATAAAAAACACGTTGGAGTTGACATATTTATTTGAATTATACAGAAGAAAAGAAAATTATATGAAATTGAATTATATTAAATTAAATTAAATTAAATAAAATATAGTTTTGGAAGTTCTTTTTTATTATTTCGGTATTTTACCAGAAGTGCGTGTAGGTGAGTGCTAACTGGTACATTCGTCAAGCTTTTACGATTTCGTACTAAATAGGTACATCATCATATACATATGTATACGTATACGCGCCATAAATAAAATCGTGTTCACTATGATGGCGCATGCGATGCACGCGAGAGAATGCATGAATATTTTCACAATACAATTAGTAGCGCAACAAATTACTGCGGTCTGATTAGCATAAAATAATCGCATCACAGCTGACAGCGAGCAGTCAATTTTGCGCTGTCTTTCTTCGGCTGCAATGTCGTCCTCTTCACTTTCGCAATGTTTACTTAGCCAATTATTCGAACTGTTCTAAGGTGTCAAGGTTTCACTACCGAATTTAGCCTCGTTTCAACCAACATTTCTTTCAAATTGATACAAAAATTCGATTTTATTCATATAGGTAATATCAATTCTATTCTTTTATTCTTCTGCTTCTATTAATCGTTTTGTATAACGAAGGCTGATCCCTGCGGTCGGGTATTTATTAAATTTTAGTCCGAAAAAAAAAGAGAATCTTCCACCCAGAAATTTTTGTCATAATTTGAAAGTTTTTTAATTCATATTAGAAATTTAGTATATTTTAAATATTAATCGGAGAGATATCTTGCCCTGTTTGACGTCACTTCCTCTTCCTCTCCTCACTGTGTCCGATGCCGAAAGAATAGTTAATTATTCGTAGCTCCAGGTTCGAAATTGAGTATGAAATGAAAATTGATCGCATCTGAAAATTTAGATACACAGAATAATTCGAGAAGTTCCTTCCTTTCCAAATCTGAGAAATTTATTATATACGTAAGGTTGGTTTATTAACGATGGGAAATTTGTGATTAGGAGGAACAAAGGCGTTGAATCATCTATGAGTAATCTTGGAAATGAAGGAAATATTTTCACCTAATACGTATCGAAATTTCTTGGAAATATATTATCTCGTCACGTTGATTCCCATAAGAACTCTTCTACTTACATTTCCTGTATAATAAGACCGTTGTTTATGATATATATTTGGTATTATAGAAAACCGAGAGGAAATAAAACACACAGACTTTAACATATTTGCAGAAATACTCGCGAAGTAAATATCTAGATATTCATTTCGTTTCATTCTATATCTAATAACAAAATAGCCAAAGTAAATCGAAAAATGAACAATCTTTAGGATTTTTTGCTGACTTCATACAATTCTTTGCTAATAATTCAATTATCCTAGTATTTCGAGGTTCGTCTAATCGGTTCCTAATCTTCTATGGACTTATCAGAAAGAAAAAAAGTTCAGTTCAATTCAGGAGAAAAACTGACAAAATGAATAGATTTATTGTTTCTTATTGATTATTTGTCTAAACAAAGCTCATAAAAACTACGAAAAAAATGGATTACATATTTCGTAATTGCATAATCTTATTTCTCTACTTCACTCCGCCAGCTAGCTATATATGTATATCGTATTTCCTAACAGTTACATACACTCACAACTCGAACGGTTAACAACTTAAATGATTTCACGTCATAGTTAACGAGTGAACGATCTTTTTTACCACTTGATAAAAATGAATAGAATCAACAATACGCGTCTCGGTTGAAATCATCGGTTAAACTTTGTCAAAAAAGTTGAAATTTTGGTCATTCTAGACCCACGTAGTAACGAATTCTCTCAGCTCTTCTATTTCGTCCCTAATTTCCAAACTGCAGCATTAGCTACGAATTTCTCGTCTCATTCTGTTCTTTTTTTTTTATAAATAAAAAATCCACATCATTGATGTAACCGCGAATGATAATAACAATAATAATTAGAAAAGGAATCGTTTGCACATATTATCGCGACGCAAAAGGTGAAACACAACTCTCAAACTGTAAAAACGAAAGTGCAGTTTACCTACCCTGAGGGCATCGACCCTGCAGATATTAACGTGAACATATACATGTATGTATATATTAAAAGTGTCGAGCTCACTCATACGGTGTAACGATATGTGAGTTATTTTATTGATTATTATTTTTAAATTGCCTAAAAATTTGCTATCGCGATGATTTCGCTTGTATACGTATAGGTATACGCGGAACGAAAAATGTTACGAAACAAGATATTTCCGGATGATTTTTTTGCCTTTTTTTTTTCAAATTAATTCAAGTTATCAGCGCCAGTAGGAAACTCCTAAATTCGCTAAATTATAGCATTATGCAATTATAGTTATGGTATTATAAATAACACGGTTACGCGCCGCATAACTTCATAGAAATATAATAATAATCACCTGTAATATGCGTTAGTGTCGCGTTATTGTGGGTACACGTTTAAAAACCACAAGGACGTATCACGTAGAATTAACTCACCATAACTGAAAGGTGCAGTGTAATTTGGGATGTCTCAAGGCTGATTAAAGTTACTTTTTATATCAGGTACGATAGACAATGCTTTATAAATTGTTTAAACAACCGACAACTCATTCTCCGGGATTTCAATTCGCATGATATTCACTGGAAATTAAAATACAAAAAACACCATTCTAAACCATCGGAACGAACAATTGTTCCCAGAGGATAAAAACAGGAACTTTACTCTTCTGCTATTCAAATTCCTTTCCGTTTCTTTTTTAATATTTTACGCAGCTCTTTATGCCATCGATACCTGAAACCTATAATTAGTGCATTGCAGGTGCATGAGCTGGTTTCTATGAAAAGTAAGAATATATACCTACAGTGTTGCAAAACCGTGCCTAATTCATTGATTGCATGTATGAACTGTTTTGCCATAATGACTGAGCTGATTATTATTGCATTAAAAAAATAAATAAAAAAAATTGACTGGCGTAAGTTTGTTCCACGGGTGAAGGTTTGCAATATTGTCCAGTGATTTTTACCGTAGCATAGCTAGGCATGCATATAATATATGAGCAGAGAACCAATCGCGAAGTTAATGGAGCAACACGATTATAAACTGTTTCGTATTCTCTGAAGTAATTCGCGAGCATTAGGTCACGATTAAGTGCAGAATATCAATGAAATTAATTACAAAACTGTGATATGTACATACATTGATTCGCGATGCGTTTAGAGCTGAGAAAAATTGTAATATCATCATCAGTAATATCTCCTATGTATATCAGTGATTAATAATCCTATGTTCAGAATGAGGTAACATCTCGAGCCGATGTGTTGCAATTCAAATAAATTAATTCACGAACTGTATTTATTATTTTTTAATTGATACATATATCATACGTCGCGGATGGAAAATAGCGTTTTTTTTTAACTCTGCGATTAATTAGATGATAATGAAGTCGTATATGTATTCTTATTATGTCAGTAAATTCCAATTTGAATCTCATTTTTCGAATAATATTTGATTTTTATCATTTTCTAACTAAACGATAGAGACTAACGGAGAAATGGGGAATTGATTTTAGGAAATTTATAGCTTTGACAAACGATGAATGAATCATTGCCACTGTATGAAATTAGCCTTAAGCTACAGATATAGAAGGAAAAAAAGCGAGTGTTTATATGAATGTAACATATTTCATTATAATTGATATCATATCCCGGATCGTGAATCATTTCAGTGTATTTAGTCCTGCGTCAATAGTACGATTCTTGAATGAATAAAAACGTTTCACAATTAGACAAGACGGAGATCTTAGATCCTCAGCACGCAAGGCCGTTGTTTATACTATCTTAACTCAGTGGAACCTTCTAGCTCTTGTCTCACCGATTGGTTCGAGATTAGACATAAATGTGCGAGTGCCCAGTGTAGGATGGCTAAATAGGTACTAGGATACACTTTCTGGATAAACCCGAGTAAAGAAGCCATGACATTTTTTTTCATTTTCATTTTCTGCTTTTTTTTTCTAATTATGCAGCTCAGCACTCATCAATTAGTGACATAAGTAGTTTAGAGTGTTTATTATAATTATGTATGGTCAACCGTTTTCTTCTTTCTTGGAATAGAATTGAATATAAATCTACGACATCGATATATTTACATATAGTTCAATGACTTAGGAGCCGGAATTGACGGATTGTTAAAAATATTCTTCGAGTCTAGAATTAACGTGTACGCAATCAATTAACACGGGCTTTAGGTCAGTGCATAATTCGGATTTTAAATTTTACGATGTTTAATTTAATCCCAATGTTCAACTCCAAAATTTATACAGCTGTGCTTACCTACCTTCGTTTAAATCAAGGATATGGTCATAGAGACAATTTCAAATCACATTGTCAAAAAATCAAAAAAAGAATCTGAGCTCGAAGAATTGACAGAAAAACAGGAAGAGAAGATGCGCAATTTTAGCGAATGCCAAACAGCGGTTTTTTTTTATTTATTTTTATTTTTTTAACAAACTTTTAAAACTCCTCAGTTTTAGTGTTTGAAATTGGCAATCAACTGAATTGCGACAAGAGGGACACAGACACACACACGTGATTTTAATCCTCATTTTCGATGAATATATTACAATTCTTGTCTTATTTTTTTACTAATACCCGGATATGTAGACAGATCTCATCTCATCTCATCTCCTCTGCGCCAATCCCATATCATTTCTTGTGCGCGTCGTTTTTCGTTTTTTTTTCCCACCGTCTGACATCATCGATAGAACTAAATTTCAACTTAGAATTAGTTTTTTGCGAATCTATTAGGATCCGTGACTGATTTTTTTAAGATCATTCCCATTAAGAACCAGACAGCTACAACATATCTGCCAATCCTGTTTATACATAGATATAGGTATAATATGGGTATATATTTATATTATTTTATATTATTTTATATATTCTACGCATTTTACCAACGGCTCGAAATCATCGAGGGGAATTTTGCGTGCGTCCGTGCGTGCGTGCGTGCATTTACCAACATGCGGGGACAAACCCGAAGATTACGTACCCTGAATGGCGATAAGTAGAGATTCCTCATTTGTAGTCATTCCCGCGACTCCTTTGGAATTACTGAAGGTCTCAAGAAAGGTGCGACGATACTATATATATATTCCTATTCGCTATACGTGACCTCTCGAATGGCAACAAAATGCTATCTCAATTCCGGGTTTAGCATCAAACGCGTACTTGAACGATGCAATGCGGCAAATACCAGCCAAAAATTACCTCCAAAAACTTCCCAATGTCTTGCAATTATCGTCGCATAAACTTCTTATTACAAAAAAGTTTTATACCTGGGAACAATTTTTTTATTTTTCCAACGCAAACATAAATCTGGGAATAAATTTCATTTAGAAATAGCTGAAATATAAGTGAATATTCGTTAATTTAGTTATTTAGGGACGGGAATCTGAGATTCGACACATCACATCTTTCTAATCATATATTTATTTATTTATTTATTCATTCATTCATTCATTTACTTATTTTTATATACATATAGTTTTCCTGGATAGATAATTAATTATTCGATAGACACGTCGATCAGATACTATTAAATCAATCTTCGAATAGGAATTTCGTTAACTTAATATCCTAACGTAGACTGAACTGCGTTTAGAATGGCGATAAAATAAGCCGTTAAAATCGGCAGGATTGAATTATACCCATAGATTTTTTACACCGGTGTAGAAAATCTCCGTTCAATTTTTGAGGAGGTATTGCCCGGAATATTTTATCCATAAATGAAAGAAAACGAGGTTTATCTTTTTCAATTAATCACCAAATTGATGGATTTAATGTTTCTTTACTCATGAACCAGCGTTGAAAATTTTCTAGAAAAACAAAAAATTGATTTGTGACAACCTCGTATCCATTAGAGAAATAAAATCATAATGACATATATTTAAATTCAAGGTTTCGGGATTTAGGCTCGATAGTTTCTAATCACCAAAAACTTGTATATATTGTGTAAAGTTTATGCATTAACAAGTACAGTGTTATTTATGTCATAACAATTGACGGCCTCTCATAAAGATTTGATCTTTGAACTTTATATTGAATTTTTTTATTTCTATTTTTTTTTTTTATTTCTTTCAATTTATTATACCCATTCAGATGATAATACATGATACACCTAGCGAATTATACGTATAGTTACAAACTATCGTCTATAATCGGGCAATGAACGTGTGTAACTTTTACCATGATTCGGATTTGGGTATCGGGGCCAATCGGGTTTCATCCACACTATGAACCAGCGACAGTAGTCCAGCTGTTAGTGCGAGCAGTTTGACTGGAGAAACGCGTGTCTTATTCGACGAAGGCGAAAGCAGCCACTTTGCACAGCTTACTCGTTGGTACGTAGTTTACGGGTATACATACTGTTACTGCAGAACATGTACAACGAAAGTGTTTCAAGGGGAACGTTGGCGGCCTAAAGAACTCCTCGAGCGGATAGAGGAATCAGATTAGATTATTCGCAAGAAAATGATGAGAGAATGAACCGCAGCTTCGAATTATCGTAAAAGAAAAAAAAAAAGGAAAAGGACAAGTGAGAAGCATAATTTCAAATTCTCGTATTAAAAAATAGATGAAAATTATCCACACGCCTGTTTTGCTAGGTTTCGATACATATATATGTATTTTTTTTTTTCACAAACCTACGATAATTTTCGACGGTTTAAAAAGCGTCCATTTTGAATATGTAATTATAACAAAATTCCAATGACAGTCGTGTATTTTTAGTTTTGTTAATTTACTTATTTTATGCCTCGTGGCTTTTGGACCTCATTCTAAATACTTGGGCATGGAACCGTATGAGTAAATTTGGTATGTATACTTTGACGAATATTGTGGGTGCGGAGAACGTGATAAAAAAAGAGGATAGAAGCAACAGGTGCTAAACCACACTATGGCACGTGCCGTGTGGTGGAGTAAGACTCTATTGAAAGTGGAAGGATTATAATAAAAATATATTGTCTACGATTGAAATTCGTTTCGGATCAGATTAGACACATCCGATCCCTCGTTTCCTTGAAAGAAACAAAAATCGATTTTTTTTCTATCAATTTCGATACAAATTTTGAATGAAAAAATCGACCCTTGTTCATTTTCGACGAACAGGGGATCCAATTGGAATTTTTATACCTTGATGTCTTCATCTCCTGCAAGGATTACCGAGACTAATAGAAGAGATTATGAATTTCTTCGTTTTTTTTTGAAATTTTAATTCAATATTAAATTTTAGGGCTAGATTTTCTTTTTTAGTCTCGGAGTAACTGTTTTTACTTACGTAAGATCCGAGACTAATTTCAATACCGAAAATATATAGACTATCAAGTTTCTGTAGGGTCTGTCCTTATTAGGCGAACATCGACCTGCTGCAGTCTGACTATACACTACCACATCTACTAGATCCGGTTCTTCACGGATTATTGACCCTCTTTAAAACTAGAAATAATTTAGGGACGAAAAAAAAGAAGAAACGAAAATTTAAAAGGCTTAGAGAAAAGCCATGCGGTATTTGAGATCAACGTGTTAGGTATCCTTCAAAGCTCTTAGTTTACGACCATGTGTCATCCTAAACCTAAAATCCAAAAGTTGAAATGAGGATCAGATAGTTTGATCGAGAGCCTGTTCACCGCGGTTGTTAATTGTATAAAGTATAAAGTGACTCGGTGTATAAATAGGGAAAGATTTCTCTTCGATATCCTACAAGCTCATCTTGGCCATAGGCTAGTACTTGGAATATTTTATTTTAAGATAACTCTCGTGCCGTGGGAAAGTTTGGGTTCACGCGCACCGAAAACCGGTTGGTAGATCCATTAGACGATCAGGATCTCTAGGTTCTAGGTTACAGTGGGCTCAAGGAATTCTTAAACCGATTCTTCCTTGTTACTTTTCGTTTTAGTTTCTTTTTTTTTTCATTTTTTTCCTTAGGGCTGAGAACTTTGATCATAGATTGTCGTGTTAGCCTGATGTAATCCTTGTACCTATATTCTTCATTCGAATCCATCATCGTACCACCTGTAATCATTTTCCTCTATTTTTCATTCTCTATTTTACCCGAAGGATAATCTGCAGTGATAATGATCTTCGTCATTATTATCGGATACCATTTTTTTTTTTTTTTCAATTTTCGATCGATTTCCCAATCGTCGTTCCGATTTACCTACTGTGAAGCAATCCTCATCTACTCTAGTTTATATATTGCATATAGATTTTTTTTTCTTCTCGTTTCATTTTATGTTCCTTTAATTAAAATACCCCGCAGCTATGAATAACTAATCTGCAGGTACACACATACCTAATTTCAACCTATTTATTCAACCGCAGTTACAGCTGCAGTCCAGCAACAAGTGATTTGTTCTTTCGTATGAAACTTCATTTCATTGCTGAATCTGATTTCTTAAATTTCTCGAGAAACAATAAGTGGAACGAACGGCATTAATTACTCCTAATTGCAAACAGCTAACTTTCATTATCTAGATTAGATCTTCAAGCATAAAAAATCGATAAAAAAAATGTTTGAACATTAGATCCTCGTTAGGTTTAAGTCTGCCTTTATATAGTATTTGAAAAATCAATAGCCTGGAGTTGAAAGTTTCTTTTTTTGGCATTTGAAAATATGACGAATATCTTAGATATCCGGATGATTAATAGATTGAGTGATTTTTGAGTTTATTAGTTCTTCTATTTCCCCGGTAATTTTTGTTTCCTTTTTTTTTGATTTCGGTCCGATTAGTGAAAAGCATATGTAATGATTATTCTAATATTACAAGGTTTGAGCGAAACGTTAACTCTGAACCGACTCCACTTTCTACAATTATACTCTCGTCGGCGAAATTTCGGAGCACCAGTTCCCAAGGGAAATGACTTTTGCTAACGTCTCGCGCCTCCAGACAATTTCTGCCATACAACACATGTATGTACTTGTGCTTACATACATGGGAGTGAGTTTCTAAGGCCGTACAAATTTCGAAAGTAAATCGCCGAACTGTCTGGTCCTTAATCTTGAATTTATTCCCGGCAAGTACCACCGTCGGTATTTCCTATATCCAGAGTCAAGGAACTTCTATGTCGATGTAAATAGGTGTAATAAGCCATGGACGATCGCTGTGCGATTCAAGGTTGACATTGGGAAATTTTTTGAAAATTTGCAAGTCAAATGGACCGAACATCGTGTCGATTGGCAATAGACCGAAACGAAACGATGATTTTTGGAGTAACTAGTATATAAATGTACAGCTCTACTGTATCGTAAATGTAAATGATCCGTAAAATGAACGAAAGAAATTCTGCCGAAACTTATTTTAAGTACATATGCATGTATGTAGACATACAGAGTTTATTTACGTTGAGAAAGAGCCGAATAAAAAAGGAAGAAGGTAGGAAAATAAGTTCGGGACGCTTTCTCAGAAACTTTATATTTCGTAGAGCAATGCAGGCCGTATAGGAGACTCAAGTAGTAAGATTTGAAGAATTCATATACCCGGATCAAGGTGGGTTCTCGACATCGTAAAATGCACCTCACACATCGTAGTGAATCGTAATTGTATAAAACAACAAGATAGGAAGAAGAAGTAACATAGCATAAGTCATGGCGCATTAAAATCTCCAACGCGAGGTCTTGACCTTAAAAATTTCTTAAACTTCGGGATCTTCGCTCGGTTTCCTTTATCCATGAAAAAAAAAGAACGAATTTTTTCGGTTCAAGGATCTTCCTTCCTCGTCATCTCTACCTCTACCACGTATATATCATTTAGTTCCTCTCCTACTTTCGATTGTGTTACATCGCATGACATTGTTTCTGGTCCATGCGGAAGGGCTCGGACGTGGGTCAAGGCCAGATTCATTCGGTCAGAAATATCGCAGTTTTGTTCTTGCTTTCATTTGCCAACTTCACTTGTCGCCATTACTACAATGGCTGTTCAATCGAAATAGAGAGGGAGAAAGGTGGATCGTGGATGGTGGAAGGAGGGGCGTTCTGGACAAGGTGTAAAATTATTACACGAACAAGTACAGAGAGATTTGAGAGAGTGACCTTGATTCGAGGACTCGAATTCATTCCTTCCTTCCTTCGCTATGGCACGCAGCATCTTCGGATAACTTTATCTTCGGTTTTCTGCTGCTCGTTCCCAATGTGGGTCACCACATCGTCGGGAGAAAGTTTCTACAGGTTGTTTGTCTTTCAAAACCAAAGCTTGAACTATACTATTCGTATATATATATATATATATATATATATTTATACAATATATAGTCGAGAACCTATACCTTGGACTCTACGAATAACAGGGATTGAATAGGCAAAATGAATTCCAACAAAATTATATGTCGGTTAGAATAACCTGATTGTTATATTATTTCTATTCTTTCTATCGAAGAACTACCTCTACATATATATATATATATATATAATATATATATGACCCACATCTCACTCCGGGTGAGAAACATTCTGTAAACTGTTAATATATGACGTAGGTATTAGAGATTGATTTGAATTGACATCAAGAAAGCGTCTGGCTGTTTTAATCATCATTTCTGAAGATAGTTATCTACTTTTCACTTCATATGTATGCTTTTTTTGTATACTCGTTTTGAGATAAGTGGTAGAAAGATCTGGGAGTGTCCAGGTACGATTTTGGCCATTAATAAAGGAGTTTTCTCTATTTCCTTCTATATTCTTCCTCTTTTTTTTTCGTGAAAAGACTATCTATTCAATCTTTGAAAGTTCGGAGGGCAGCTGTAGAGAACCTTTTACAAGTGGATAATAAACGGACGAATCAATTTATACACCGTAACGTATCGACCAGGTCTTTCGTGTAATAAGGCGAGGTGACCACCGCCGACTATACTACGTCATGAGAACCCATCGTGGCGTGAATACTGAAATGATATTTTTGAAAGTGAGGATTAATGCTGGAGGGGATTTGCTGCAAGAGAATTGATTATTATACACATATCTTCGAACATGTATCCGGATAATATATGTACATGTATCGGTGTGACAGTTATTTTTCTGAAATATTGTAAACTGGAGTTGACGTTCTTCCTGAAAATCTATTGAAGAAAAAAAAACAAATTTTTTACTCGTCAACCGAAAAGATTGGCATGCAATTTTTTTTTATTTTTGCCCACGAAGCACATCCCGTTCTCAAATTTATCATCGCGTAATTGCATGTGAAATAAAAACTTGTCCAAGGATTTCTCTGTGATAATTATAAAACTGTAAAAACCGGAATCTAACGAATTAAAATATTCACTTATTTGAATATTTAATTGGTTTCTAGCCACCGATCATCGAGAATTATAAATATTTACCAAACTATCTACACTGACATGAAATAAATTAGGTCGAATTTAACCAATTCGATTTTACTTTCATCTGACGTCATTTTTTCTCACGTTTCGTGACGGTCTATACCTATACGAGCCTCGAAAGGAAGATACAGGCAAAACTAATTAAGAAATGAATTTATTCCGTTTCTATACGGTCCAACGTGCAGTCACGTGATAAAAATCACTCGTCTATGCACATTTATTCCTTATTAAATTACCGCACGCGATCGCGCGCGTCCAAGGATTTACCGAAATAGTCATTATACCCGTATTATCACTCACACTATCCTAAGCACCATAAATAAAGTCATTCGAATCATCCAGTGAAAGTGTTCCTTTTTCGTTTTTTTTTTTTTTCTTTTTCTTTTTCTTCCATTTCCACGGTGGCGTATCTTTGATTCTATATGGAAGGGCACCAACGATTGAACAAAATTCCTATATTATCTAATCATTATTCATTATTCCACGATCGTGTCACAAGCATTTGAAATATCGAAGATATTGCTATATTAACAAATATTGGTCTGACGATTTTAAAAAATAATAAGAATGAGAAGAAATTTTTTATTTTTTGGGTCAATATTATAACCATCGTTGAGTTTCTCGTTATTATTTGACTTAAGAATTAAGTTCATTGTTGCACTAATGGATGGGCACTTTACAACAAGTTCTATTTACTCTTATTTGATTATAGTTTTGTTGACTGTTACGTCGTCTTTCGAGGTGAGGTTAAAAATCTCGTTGCATTATTCGACCTATTCTTAACTTCATAGAAACTCTCTGAAATACTTGCAATATTGCATAATTTCTTCGAGACGTTCATCCAATGATACACGTCTGGTCAACATTTATGATACAAGATTGGTGCAAAGGACTGATGAATTCACAGTTGACCTGGATATCTGCGGGAAATAAATTAAACACTATCGGATAGAAAATTTTGTTGCAATCCGAATCTAGACCAATATATATATTTTAGGAGTATCGGCAGGATCTTGTATCTATAATATAATATCTTCTCTGTGAAATACAAGACCACACAAATAGTAAAGTATCGGTTTTAAAAGGCAATGGTTCCTGTTCACAGCTAAGTATAGTTTGTAAACCATACGGCACTTTGCTTGATGCCTTATCGTAGTAGTAGAAATGTTCCTCGATTTTTTTTTTTTTTTCCTTGTATATAGTTTGTAAATAACGAGAGTTTTATGTCTCACTTTTTTCTTTCCTTTCTTCTTCGTCTTTTTGTTTTCTTTTTTTTTTCATTTTGAATGTGTTCATAGCTTGTTACATAACAGCAAATAAGCAATAATTACGTGCGGTAGAGATCAGGTCGGGTTACCAGGCAACGCATGTATGTGTTCGCTGAATCTCTTACATTTCGCTATTTCGAAATTTGTATTTATTGTAATGTACGAGCGAAAAAAGTATCGAGACAAAATGAAAAAAAATCAAAAGAAAAGGAACAAAAACCGCGTGAATAAATCAGCGAGTTTCACGCATGAGAAATTATTTCCATACCATCTCTATTCATCTGTCGCAAACTCAACTATAATCATCGTGCAATCTATATACTTGACTGCGAATTCTCTCACCGTTTGCCTAAGTGAATCTGCATCAAAGTGCAAATAAACACGAACTACTATCTGTGTGTCATCGTTTACTATCTTCAACCACATCCCATCGCAACATGGTTGTTAGTAAATACCGCGAGTTACTGGGGTTACTGAATGAAATTTGTGTCAAGGTACATAGAACCGGTGACTCTCCCATCATTATCCGCGAGCACAAGTAGAAGTAGAATCAGAAGCAGAATTAGATGCGCAGCGTGCATTCTTCGTTCTTAATTCTTATCGGAAGATGTTAAGAATCAGCGTAAAATCACCTAGTCGTGAGAAAAGTTGATCTTATCGCGTACCTCAAAGCCAACGAGAATTATTTCGTAACACTTTACGTCCGTATACAATTACAGACGTGTAGATGGATATCGCTTAGTTTATTATTTTACGATAATTTGGTCACCAGATGAGAGGTCTTTAACTCCAGAACATTTTATTTTTCCTTGTCATATTTTTCGACACAAGAAATTATTCGATGGTATAACGCAACAGCGGAAGAGCTGCGGGGGATCGGTATTAATTCAATCAATTATAGATCATATACTTAGAATGAAAATTTTCGATGTCAAAACAATGATCGAATAATACGACGAGGTTCGAAAGACAAACGGTTCAATTAACTTTTTAATCACTAATCAGCGAAGAGAAAAGAAAGGCTTCAATTTCGAACAAATAAATTTCTCAGATCTTCGGAATATTTTAGCTATATACCTTGATTTATGACCGTTCATTGTCTTTCCCAAGTATGTCCGTTCGTCAGAACTCTGCTTCTTATACTTTCAAGCGGTTTTGTTTCGTAACCAATTATAAAGGTCACTAAAAGCCGCAAGTCTAACCACACATATAGACGTACGCATACACACGCGCACATGTACATATATTATACAGTTTGAAATGGTATACCTACCTGCTTCAGAGATTATTAAATATTACCAACCATAAGTACCTACCTACGTACTAAGTTCTTACCGCTTGTCGTTTCGATATCTTATTTTATACCTTCGTTTAAATATTCAAACTCTAACATTGAACCAAAGATCAAGAAAAAATTGATCGAGAACCTCGTCGATTTATCACCCTTCATTGTCTTCAATTTTTCTTTTATTTCCCCCCTAATAATCACTGAAATTCCCTCGGCTGCGGTATACTTCGGTGAAAGTTTTACCTCTTCTCGGCCTTGACGTGAGATCAGTAGTTACCACATACAATACATCATTAACCTTTATATTCAAATCGACCGTTTACTTATATTTTATGTGATTTTTGTTACAGGTAAGAAAATTCAGGATAAGGACAGGGAAATTGATGAATCGCTAAATTAATCGCGGTAAGTGATATACCTACGAGCAGAAGCGCGAATAGAAAGATATCGTAACGGTATAATCGCGGCAAATATTATATTGATTCGATTATAGTGAAGAGTGAGAAAAATATGTGAAAAAGGTCATTGAGGCGCGGTCCGAAATTCTTCACGATTGTGAACTTACCACTAACTACACTGGGAATTTAACGTAATTCCTGGTTCTCAGTCTGGTACTGGACTCTCGATCAGTCTCTACTATAGAATCCGTCTACAACCTGCTGAGCTCGGCCAAGCGCTTCGCACACTTTCTCTCGGTAGTTCAACAATCACTTGACTCGAAGACTTGCGAATCGCGAACAGCGAATCGTGATATACGGGAATTGACAGAATTGCATTTTAGAAAAAAAGGTTTTTTTTTTGTTTTTTTTTTCTACTCCGAATATGAGACACGATAGAATCCTACTCCCGCAGTTTCTCACCGTTCTCGAAATGTCACGATGAGAAGTCACCCACTCGGAAAATAACGATCGACGAATCGATTATCAGTCAATTCCCGAGAAGCAAACTGATAAAAAAAAAATTCGTCCAATTTGAGGACTGGAATTTGCGACTTATAGTCGCAGCAGCGATCGCAGTCAAGTCTGCATTTACTTTTGCTTGGCGAAAGCAGGGCAATTCCTCGTAGTCTACTTTTCCCTGGACTTTGTTAATCAACGTTCTGTATATACTGTAAAGTAACGTGTCAACTTGTTTTCCGTAAGTTCTTGGAGTAGTTAGTTAACAACACCGTAATTGGTTATCGATTATCTCTGCAGAAAATCTTCCACAGCGCACAAGATATTATGGATTAAAAGTATAGTTGTACAGAGCAATGCGTGTCAATGTAATAGTTCTTTGTACGAAGGAATACCTATTCATCGTTTTCTTCTATCGATTTTGTTGCCCGATTGAGTAATAATCGTTCTTCCAAAGGTCGTCGGAATTTATGCGCTTATACTGCACGCATCGTCTGCCTATTAATTCTTATTACAATTGTGATAGAAAAAGAGAGGAAGATAATAATGACACAGAAAATGGAAACGTGCCAAATGTCGTAATCTTTACCTTGTTTACTAGTTAAAAAAAAGATTTTACATCGCAAAAAAGTGAAAATTGATTCAATTATTACTTAACGGATAAGTAATAATTCAATATATATGATCTACGCGATGTACCAAGGAATGGATTTTTTTTGTTAAACGCGTTGAAAAGTATGAGAAAAAAAAATCAAATTCTGAAACTTTTATAAGAAATAATTCTCTACGAAAATTTTAGGCGAAACTCGATGTGTGAGATAAAACAGTTACTTTGCCTCGCAGTTAATTCTGAGTTGACATAATCAATCTGTTACTTTATAGTTTATTTGATGAAAAATTCATTTCGGCTTTCACGTAAATTGAGAAATAGTTTTTCTCAGAAACTTCGCGTTCTACTTCCTCTCTAATTAATTATAATAATTTGATTCTTTATATACTGAATGGAAATATACCGAGTCAATGGACAGCGTAAAACGTCTAATTTTATTATGGAATGTTTGTCTAAGGCGCGTACAAGCGGATATTTATGCGAGCTAATTATCATTCAGAAGAAGAATTTCGCGAGATCTTCGGCGAGGATCAATGAGCTTCGATTTTCAAAGATTAATACCTGCTTAATATCCCTTGAGCTCCGCTAAAGCAAACTTTGGTGTTTTTTTAATAGAAACGTTTTAGCGAAACTCTGTATTAGGTACCTTTAATATTGATTGATTATTATAAAACGGGATGTCCTACGTAGTACCTGATTCGACGTATAATTAGTTGAATTGCTAAATTCAACATTATCATATACCTATTGACTATAGCTATTCCGAAACCTTGGGATTTTCAATATCTTCGTACCCAATTTCACGGATGTTTGGCTCGTGGCAAATCAGTTCCTGTGTCGTAAAGAGAACCGTAAAAAATTCTGACGAGCATCTTTTTTTCTTCAGTTCTTTCGTTTTTTTTTTTTTTTTCTTTTCCTCATATTTTTTTCTATCTTTACCTAATTTCAGCGATAATTAACAAATTTCAATAGCCGAACACTCGACGTTCTGCATTCTTCATATTATTTATTTTCCGGTTTTTCTTCTGAATAATTTCCCTTATACTTACTAAACTATTTGGACACGCGTACGTAATCCACTGATGAATTTCAAGGGTCGGATAATTTCAGTTATTTAAATAAAATTGAGCAAACAACGCTGTTTGGATACTGGGAAGCAATTCATTCTTGTATATTAAAGTACCGCACGCCGCCTTCTTATGTTAGACCGTTTCTTACCTACTTCTTTTATTTTATTTTCTTCTTTTTTTCTTCTCTTCTCAAACAGGAAACTGACTAACAGAAATGCACTAGCTTCGGGCGATGCAGGTGTTTAATCAGCCACTGCTCCCGGTCTAAGAACCGTTACCTTTTTTCGGGGTCATCCAAATTCTGAACAGACGTTAATAGCCTTTATGGTAATAGACGCGTGATACGACGATCAATAAATTGACAGCTAAAGGGTATACCTACCTACCTACCTATGTGTAAACTTGATATATATCTACATATTATTAATTTAATCGAGTTAACGTCATTTTTTATTTTATTTTTTTTCTGCGTTCATTATTCATCTTTATATATTATATAGACGACAAGGAGTTGTAGGTATATCCGACGTATTCAAATTTACATCTTCATCATCTCTATACCACTAGAATCTAAACCTATGTTCGATTAATTCGTTTACTGTTTATTTTTAAAACATAGTGCTAAACGACGTTCGAATTACTTTTTTTTTTCATTCATAATTTATTCTCATTATTTATTTTATTTTTTTCTCGTTAAGAATCGTAACCGATTCCATTGATTAAAAATGACGATTCATTCATACTTTGAATATTCATTGAGAAACACACTGAAGAATTGTAATTTTACTCGAAAATTTCTGACTTTCTATACATAATGTTCATTTGAAAAGTTATTGTACTTCGCAAGGAAAAAATTTTGAAAATGATCGCTACTCTGCTTTAGGTTCTATTCAGTCGCGCGAGGCTTAAACTAAATCAACGCCATTTCGCATGAATACGTTAATCGCTTGTTATCAGTTGATTAACGCGTTTGAAAAACAAGCGCAATCCCATCTTCACTGAACAATTTCATTGAACATGACGTTTAGATATTATGACATGCTAATGCGCCGATGCTAACGTAAAATTGCGTTGCGTTCATGACTTGGCGGTTTATGAACCGAAAGTAATTCGCGCAAGGATAAACTACGGTCAATTATTATCGGATAGTAAATTGCTAACCGCTACATAATTAAATATGATTTTAAATGATCAATTTTATCTCACGTCTAAAATAAACAGCGAAATGTTTCGGTGAATAAATAAAAAATAATTTATGTTTAATAAAGATCGATTTATTTCGGGATATACGTACACTTGCCAATCAAAACCCAGGGGTTTAGTGAACGATAAAATATTCATTGCTTCTATCCGCGAATAATTCGATGATTCAAATTAATTATTTTAGTTTATTTTTTTGAATAGTCGATTCGTTTTTCTTTATAGATAAAATGTCATTCACGTGCAACGTTGAAAAATAATATTCAATTTGTTTATTACTGATCGTAAATTAGCTGTCAGACTTCTTCTATAATTATACAAATCTTGAGTTAATTCCGGAAATCTTTCTAACGGTTAATAATTATATATATATATATAATTTCCCAGTAATTAATTCGTGTATAATATTTATAGCTTCATGAATCAAAATTATATACCCACCTACCAGTATAAGAGAAAATTGTTTCTTATAGCTTCTGAACGTTCGTATACCAAATATTATAAATATTATGAAAATAATAACGAACAATTTTTCTTTTAACAAACATAACGCAGACTTCGATATATAATATGAAGTTTCGAGACTTATTAGTATTACCTCAAAAAGTTGCGTGACTACTTTTATATTAATAATAAGCCAACCACTTTCGAAAAGTCTGTATGTCAGTGATGGCCAGTGATATTTTTGATACGCCGATATAATTTGGCTACAAAAAATTTTACCATAAGATGCCGAAACAGTTTTTGTTTTTTTGTTTTTTTCTTCCCTTTGTAGAAAGAGACGTGAAAATGTAAATGGGCAAAAAAAAATGAAAATACTTCGATAACAGAAGAAAAAAAAAATAATAAACTTATGCTCTGTCTTTCAGAATTCATATTTTGGTTCTTCGTCTTTACAGAATATGTCTAATTTTGTTTGTTTGTTTTTTTTTCCTTTGTATAGATACTCATACGTTCGATATAAAAGTTGTTTCGAATTTTCGAATTATTAAAGACGAATGAGAACCCCTACGATCCATTGATGGGCCGGGTGGGTAAGGCGATTGCCCCGGGATAGACCACTTTCACATTCTTCTCCCCTCCTCTTATCAGGACATGAAGTTCTTTCGATGAATATGTACCTGGGTTGCCTATATACTTATAAGCATCCTCTTCTGATCATAGTCACTCTGCGATTTGTTAATCGTCAATTTGGGTCGATTTATCAGGGAGACGCATAATTCATAGTCTTGAAGAAAAAAAAAAAGCTTCCTTAAACTATGAAAAATTGATAGAAAGTTACCCAAATCTAATTCGACTATATGATTAACGATCATGCTATTAGTAAAAAAAAATTTACAATCAAGGAAAAAATCTTATTTCAATATTCATATTACGTATACATACTAATCTAATCTTCCCTTTGAGTCTTATTGCCATTTTAAAAACCGTTTTTTTTTTTTTTCAAGTGTTTTCCAATTTCTTTTTTCTTCGGCGAATTTAATGGAGATTGAAGAACAGGTGTTAAGAAAAGTGAGTGGTAGTCGGTAATTGAGAGGAAAGCAAATTTTTAATTGCCGTATAAATCGACTGTTAAAGTTCTAAATTTATTTATTATACAATTCACGTCGCGAAGTTTATTTCGTCGTTTTCTTTTACTTTCTATAAATCGCGGAGCAAGGACGGAGGATACGTCCTCGCAGAGAGAGTCGATTTAATTAAACGAGTTTTTTTTCGATTTTTTTCTTTTTTTTTCTGCCTGTTTCTAACGGTCGATGACATCCCGAGTCTGATTTTTCGATGATTAACACTCACCGATTCGTAATCAGGTATAATTAATGGATAGATCCGATCCTCCTATCGTTCTATACGTTCTTCGTTTCAGACTAAACGAAATTATGCGGCTAAAAGTAAAAAGCAAAAAGTATGTAGGTATATAGGTATATGTTGAACTGAATTTCGAGTTGCACCAATTTCCAGAATAAATTCTGTTGTAACACTCTTCGAACTAGAACGAGAAATAAAAAAGCAATATTATCTCATATATCTGTAATAATCTCAACTGGAAAGTGAATAGTTTGCAAAGTAAAAAGAGAAAAAGAAATCTTACTGGCCAAAAGTTTCAACAACGTATTGCTTTTAAAATATTTCTGAAACTAGTATTACCTAAGTACTTGAAAAAAAAAAAAAAAAATGAAAACTGGGAATACATCTCGTAATTGATTCGGGTTTTCCGTTTATCCGCTCGTCGTTACGTTGCACAAAACATACCTATAGGCGATATTAAACGCTGAATAAAACACCCTAAACGACTTATAATCATAATTAGACAAGAGTCATTCGGCGATAGTTGACACGTATACATTAATTTTGCCTCGGTCGATTGATATATCAGACAGATTTAGGTCCAACATCATAGCTACGGAGTAAAGTCAAAAACGAATATTTTATTTTCGAAATCTATACGGAAAGCGGAAATTATTACAAATTCCGAGCACAATTTCTCAAAGTCTCTAGAGGAGACAATATAATATAAGAGCGTTTTTCATATATATATATATATAAATACAGGCAAGTCATGAGCGTGTAGGGTAAATGGCATTGAAATATTTTTAGCATTGTTTATAAAGTGGTCAGACGTACTGTCTGCCATGTCATCTCGTCATTGATCCATATGGTGGCGATTATCATACCTATATACACATACCTGTACTCGTGTCATTTGAAATGAAAGCTTCTGTCGCACATGTGCGCAGGGATAAACGAGAATAGAAATTGCATTGGGATTGGAATTTGAATTGAAATTCGAATTGGTATAGAAATACGTTCAGTTGTGGCGCGCCATTAACGATGAGGAGAAAGTTTTGTCGGTAGGTATGGCTTGTCATTCGTCGCAAGCCATACCATGGCGTTTTAACGAAAGCGTCAATATACTTACTTGCTTACGTATACTTGCATGCCTATATTACTTATATTTATACTTACGAAATGATTACTGAAGAATTTTCGAATTTCTTTCGTCTATTTAGCCGATTATGGCCTAATCTATCTGCTTCGCCCTCCACAATCACCGATTCTCATTACCTTCAAAATATAAGGTATAAGGTACCTTGATATTTACGAATATCAGCGTTCAAGGTCTAGTTTCAAACGCAGTTTCTTACAGCAACACTTCATGAATATTGATGTTACCTACAAAGATTATAATGCAACTAACCGATCATCTGGTTATAAACTTTAAGATGAAAATTAATATTCAGATCTTATATGTATATAGGTATTGTAGGACGTATAGACGATATGTAGATTTTTGTTTTTTTTTATCTTTCAACTCGTAGGAGTTGATGTAACCTCCGCGGTGTTTAATAATATTACGTAATTTAGGACCGGTCTTTTACTATAGACAGCTGGTGTCGGTGGGCAGAGATCGGACACAGCCCCGCTGACCGATCCAACGATGTCGTAATCTGATAAAATAGCTGTTCAACTTTTCTCATGTCTTGAACCCACAAAAAAAAAAAATGCAAAATCCCATTTCTGATGAAGAAAATTTCTATTTCATCCCTCATTTCGTTAGAAGTTTCATTTTCATACTATCATGTGTCTTGGTATACCTTTTGCGGCGTGAACTATCAAAAAAATTTCATAACAATGTCCGAAGAAATCGGGTTTTACTCCGGGTTTATGAAGCCTCATAAAAATTGCACGAATTATTTGTTGTATATATACGTATATGTTATGAAATAATTTCGTTGTGCCTTGATCCCACGGCACGATTTCTGCACTTCATTATATTCGTCGGACTGCGGTTTTAAAATATTTCATACTTTTGAAAAGCAGACGAGGCGGACCTATGTTGAAACTAAACTAGAAATTTGTCCGGTCTTCTTTAATTACGTATGCATACATATATATATATATACACATACATATGCTGACCACGTTTCATTGCACAATAATGCACCTCGGATCGCGTGCATTAATATGAAACTGAAAAATATTTCGTGCAAGTTCATTTTCGTATCTGAAAAGATGCGATCTCTGATGCTAAAACACGTTTATTCGATGTTTAAACTCTACGTTAAACATTTGTAGTTTTACACACAAAGTTTCCTAATGCCAATCTTATCGTATATTTAAAAAAATACCAAAGTGACCATAAAGTGCAAAGTGAACTGTGTCGAGTCGCTATTTCCGTCGATTTAAACAATTCGAAAAGCAAAACTGTGCGACTGAACTTTTAGAGAAAATATTCATCGGTTCAATTTCATTAATTATAACCTGCAGACGCTTTTTTCTATGAAATTACATCCTGGACCACCATAGGATTTAGTACACGGGTTAAATCAGTAGAAAAATAACTTTGAGTCAGACGCTAACTGGTTAGTAGTCAAGCCAGCGTGGGATCAGCCAGTAGTAAAATACAGCGTGGGTCAGCCCACGAGTAAGTAGTATATTGCCTGGAGAGTCGGACCGCGTAGCAAGAGCGTTCCTTGATGATTAATGGGTCGCTGGATTGATGAATCGATATTAAAACGTGAAAGAAATTTTAGCTACTTATTATTCAGTACTTGAGGCGTGCCTGGTGCAGCATAAGAGCCTTATGAAAAATCGTTTGTTCGCCGGTTTAAAAAGTAGAGAAAGATCAACACTTATACGAGTTTAACATCCGCATAGTTCTACATATATATATAGGTATATATTATATATTATATATATGCGAATGAACACTTTCATTTTTTTTCTTCGTGCCAAAACACGTCGAGACGCACCTGTTTTAAAAATCGACGAAAGTTTACGCGAATAATTGGTTAGCGTTGTGCTAACAAGTTAGTGGGTTAAGTTGTCGTCATAGCAGACAGTCTCAAGTGGGCTTGTCTCTTTCGGCAATACAAGGAACTGTATGGCTCCTAAATTTGCCACTTTCATTTATTGGCTGTATAAATCTACGGTAGAATTGAATAACACGTTTATTTCTATTTTCATTTATGATTATCGCATAGTCCACAGTATAATTGCGTAAAAACTTGTGAACTAGATATTCTCGTCTCAGTATCTTTTTTCTTATCTTTTTATACGTTTTTTCACAATCAATTGCATGTCTACGTATCTTGTGAGTAAAAGTAATACAGATTTTATTCTTATTTTTTTTTTGGTTTTTCTCTATTCATTTTCAGAATGGGGCAAGGTCACGTGTCAGAGGCACTACGCCAGGTTCGAGAGCTGCCAGTTCAATGCAAACACAGCAGCCTGGTTCACTGCCCGAATTCCAGGTCGACCCTTACCGCCTTCTTGACGACGATCTCAAGGACGTCTATGATGACATACGACTGGTAAGCAGCCTTTAGCTTTCACTAGTCACTAGTCATATCAATTTCCACATACTCGTATGTATCAGTATATAGACCTTCGACATTACCTTTTTGTTCAACAAAATTGAACTAAAATGCGAATAATATGGTTTTCTTTTCATCTAATAATCGAGAGAGCTTCCTAAATTGAAGATTGAATTATTCATCTCATTTTTTGAACACGCCAAACACTCTACAAAAGCCAAGTTCTTGTTTAAACTATAATGCGATTGCATTTTCATGCATGTTAATAATAAGCCTGCAGCAATGATCGTATTGCTATGATTGCCATTTCAATTTCGACATCGCGGAGTTAGGGAATCGTGTCTGGGACATGTATATTCATTAAACATTTTACTCGAGCGAAAGCAGACCCCGTTTTATCCATGGTTTCACGGTCTGCATATCAGGAAACTTTTACCTTAGACGAATGGTCATATGCGTGTATTCTATAGTTTGATTTAATTTATTTTGCGCTTATCATCTGTTGTTAGAAAAATACTTGTTTCTTCTTTTGTTATGGAAAGGTCTAGTGTCTTTCGACTGCTGAATTCATAATACAATTCGAAGTTATCTACTACGAGTCTCTGAACAAAAGTGCATATGCATGCATAATTTATTGATTGAATAATCATAGAAATTGAAATAAGAAAAGAACAAAGTTTTTTCGTTTCAGCCACTAGGACGGTTATTTTTGAATCCAAAAAATTTTGAGACCTAATACAGATATATCGCAGTGATAATAACAACTGAAATTTACAGTTTCCATTAGCTAAAATTAAACCTCGGGATTACCAACGGGTTTTTTCCTGAAGAGAAAAACAGCGATAATCAAACTAAAATATTTGTTCTTCGGGGGATATTTTCTATTCACATTACCCGTTGCTCAATTTTTTTTCCCCGTCGATTTCCCTCGATATTTCCTCACGTCAAATGCTCGCTGGACTTTTCCTTTCTATATTCGAACTAACGATGTTTGGCAGTCCTTCAAAGCTTCAATGCCAAAGCCACGGGGCTCGATAGTATTTCCTCAAAACTTTCCCTTCGATAGTCCTTTTATCTTTATTTCATCTATCGACTTAGTATCTTCGTTTCTGATCTTTTTTTTTTTTTTTAGCTTTTATTTCTTAGTCTGCCTAACCGTTTAAGCGAAAGGCTTTGGTTAACCAAGCCTCGACATATGTTCGAGAGAACGAAATATAGTATTCAATGATTGGCTTCTCTCCAGTGCAACTTTCCGTCCGTACGCCGCGTCGCCAATGTGTATGATTTGAATCCTAACGCGTAAAGCACATTTTTTAAGCCTACTGAATAAATAAACCATATACATACATGCATACATATTATGTCGCAATCCGGAGGCTGGTAGGAAGTAGTCGTACGTCCTTCGATGCCTATTGTAATTCAGAAGTGCAAGATAATCGGAAGGGTGTATGAACGAGCCTCGAGAATATTACATTATATCGACCAGTATAGAAATGCGAAGTTGATGAGAAATCGATTAGATCGATATTTATCCGAAAATATTTGCACGTAATATCTTTCGGTTATTTTTATTGATTTCAAAACGTCTACAGAATACCTCGACAGTGAATTTGATTTTTTCGCACGAAGTGGGGCAGAAAAATTAACGTTAATAACTATATATGATATGAAAAGCAAATAGAGTTGCGTCTTTTACTTTCGGATTAGGTAATCGTCTCAGCGAAAATAAAACACCGTGCGGCAATAGAGGATCATATGTACATCAAGTTGCATATTTTTTGTCGAAGAATATACCATATTTCAAATCGTCATTAAGGAATTTGAAATAATATTTTTGTCCTACTGTATAAATTTGAAAACAATTTTAAACGAAACTTCAAAATTGACGTCATCTTTCAGGAACTTGTTCGAAACACGTCACAGGATGAATTGAAAACTATAGCAACATATTACTTCGATGGGCAAGGAAAAGCCCTACGACCAATGGTGGCCATTCTCATGGCAAGAGCCATTAATTACCATAAGGAAAGAAGGTTCGTTTCTGAAATGTATTTCACACACTGTAAAATCTTACAATTATTCAATATAATCATTTTTTATTTTTTTGAAAATTATACAATGTCTGCGTTGACAATTTGTCAACCGATTAACGCCACATCACGTCACGTACATCACATGTATGCAAACCATTTCTACGGTATAAAATATTTGCTCATTACGTTTAGCGATCTCTTGGCATCGCAGCGGCAAGTAGCGATGATCGCTGAGATGATCCACAGTGCGTCTCTCATACACGACGACGTAATCGACCAATCAGACTTCAGGCGTGGAAAACCGTCAGTGAACGTGCTATGGAACCATAAAAAGGTAAAATCTTAATTTCAAAATTATCTATTTTGAATTGAACAGCAAATTAAGTATCGTGAGTTGAAAACTGAACCGAAAAGCTCTAGTCCCCTCTTCCCCCATAAATTTTTATTTTTTTTTCTTAATGGCTTCGATGCGGAAATAAAATTCCCACAAGGACAGATCGCATCTTTTTCGTCATACTCGATAAAATCTTGATTAGGCGGCAAGGAGCGTCTTTCAAACGCGTGCGGAATGTACCCTAACGAGGTTAATTCTATGCGCGTCTGAGTAACACTTTCTTGTGAATCCGGAAGTGGGACGAGTGACAACTGTGACTCTCGAATTATGTACGTGATCAATATGGGTGGCTCTTCGTACCCGTAGTTATCGGGGGGTAAAGCAATTTAGTTCCTTCATTTTTATTCATCGTTCGACATCTCCATCCCGATTTTAAATCAAATTACATCGATAATTAGAAGCGTGAAAATAATTATCTTCCGAGTTTTTGATTAATATAGTTACAAGGGGGCAGAAACTAAGTTCCGAATATCAATTTTTTTACTTTTCCTTCGTCGCTTGACAGGCAGTTTATAGCGTGGAACACTTTTTATGTGTTCATTATAGTTATATATGTATGAAATATTTCTGGCAATCTTAAGATCTCAAGATTGCTAAATATCACCTGAACTACATATCGTAATTTCAACTTTTAAAAACTATATGCTAACTGCAGCTGCCACGAGATTCATAGAAATTTCGTAATAAATTATCGCGTTCTGTTAACTGACCGAGTTAGCATTTGACACTTTGCTAGATTATTTTAACCACCTATTTGGATTTCATGATTCATTAAAATCGAAAGTTGCAGCAACCTTTACTGTCGGCTATACCAATTACCAAACGTCACTAGCCGAAATACATATATAGTTACGAAATATATCTACATTCTTATATAATTTGTATATATGTATACTTATATATATGATTACCGGGGTCAATGATATATCCGTAAATATATTGATCCTATGATTTATAAAAGTCTTATATCGTTCATAAGTATTGAATAAATATGTAATTGCTATAAAAACGAATGACTAACAATCTGAGTAGTTACACTGACACGAATTAGTGGCAAAAGTTCAATGTCCACACATTCCTGCAGACGTTACGTACGCAGTACTCATGCTTACTTATTACTGCCACTTGAATGGTTGACTGACTTCATAATATCAACATGACTTGTCGGTAAACTCCATAGGTTTTTTTTCGCTTCTCCCTGGATCTTCTTTGAATAGATATCGAGTTATTTCATGGAGTAGGTACAGATAGACTTTAAAATGTCATAAGTCCGACTCCGTAATCTTGGAAAATGTTGGTGACACTTTACGCCGATTTGTTGTAACTGAGTAGTGAAAGGACTAGTTGACGGTAATTGCTCCTCAAGGTTGAACGACCATTTAGTTGTGATTAGTAGCTATTGGCTAACAGTTGGGGTTCACAATCGTCGAATAGTTGAATTCTTCTATGAATTTTCTATTCTGATCAGTTTAATCAAAATTAAAGTCAAGTTTACGCAGTACATAAAAAATCTAGTTATTCGCTTAACTTGCGGATGTTTAAATACGTGATGAAATTATCCCAGTTTTCTTTTTTCTTTACTAACTTCCTTTATAGATCATATAAATGCAGCTGTTAATCAAAGTAATTCTATATTTCGCAACGAATACAGAATTTCTATTTCCCAATCTTCACGTTTCTATAATACGCTCTTTGTCTTCAATTTCCACAGGATTTATACTCACGTCCAATTTGATAACTAGTTCATACTATATCTACCATGTTCTTGCTGCACTTAAATCCACGAGTACTTCGAGCCGTTTAAAAAGCAACTGAACATTCGTGCTTTTCTATCTTTCATCCATCTCGCAATTCCTTTCTATCAATATTACTGTCAAGGATAAAAAATTCCATTCAGCAAACGTTCACCTGACCATTATTATCACATAGCGTTATCATTATCCATTCTTTGGTGGTCAGTCTTAGTGTTAGTGTCTGCGAACTCTTGACCAATCGTTTCCGTTCGCTGCAGTATAGATCCTCGATTGTACGATCCTCCGAACGACACTACAAGTTTAGAGACCGTTTGTCACACGTAAATTATCCGAAAATAACGATAAGTCATATTTTATGCTTTTGGGTTTTTATTCTCTTGTACAACGAGTCCAGTCATGCCGTTTTTTCTATCTTTCACGGTTCAGATCTCAGAAATAGAAAAGTGTTAAACTGTTTTCGCAATTTTTTAAATTTAAACTTGACATTGAAAGTTCTCCGGGTTCGCTTTTGAAGATCCTGAATCTCATTGTGCAATTACATGACTGATAATTTAGACAGTTTGCTATTGCAATTAGCATCACGGACAGCGGAACTTTTCGATTATTATGTAACCTCGGCAATATTCTTCAGATCCTTAACGCGTTTCTTTGCTCTTTGTTGTTTCTTACTGTGCTATGCTACGTTACTCATCATTCTGATCATACAATTTCTCTTTTCTCGTAAACCATCCATCAAACATATATAGATTCAGGTCAAGGATTTTTCTCTCTAATAATTCGACGAACGTATTTGAGGATTTTTCAATCTCTTGGTTCCTGGTCGTTGCTTCAAGTTTCTCTGAAACCTTACCACGTTTAATTCTGCTAGCTTTCCATTCTTACAAAAGTTCTCGGACTTCACTTCCCGCCAATAATCTTGCCAGAAATAAAATACATTTTTTATTTATATTCTAACTGCGTCTTGTCTTTTCCGCGGCATCCTCTTTACTTTAATTGCTTCCGCTGTACGCATGCTCAATTGTTGCTCATTCAAGTATGTTCATCTCATTCACATATCACTTTTACGAGATGAGAAATCTACACGTATGTGTTTTCGGAATGTGATTGAGAAAGAAATGATAAAAAAAAAAGAAAAGGTCGCTTTTCTTTATACCTTTTTCGTTTGTGATAGGGAGAAATGATGAGGGAAAGACTTAAGACTGGTTTTATAAATAAAACTATGGAAATAAACCAGGATACAAGAAATGCAACGAGAATATGAAGAATATTTGATAGGAGAAATGCCAGAGTGGATTAGAAAAGGCAGAAAAAAATATATTCTAGTTAGGGGAAGAGAAATGGAGATGTATGCTATGTGAACAAGAGGAAGGGACACTGGAACATGTAGTAGAAAGTTGGCCACTATTGTAGAGAGAAAAGGTGAAGGTGAAGGATATATTAAAGGAAACAGTAAGTCGCGAAGTCAACGAGTGGCTCTGGAAATTGAAATGATAATGAAAGTACAGATACAGTGTGAAATACAAGATCAAATACTAGGATAGGATTGACTCCAAGATTGAGTTAACGTAAAAAGAAAAAATAGAAACATGTAGTTTACACAATTTACTTCACAGCCAATTCCTTGCTCGGGATTCAGCAATTTCTGCTCCTGCAGGTCTTGTGTAAAACGGATTGACCACCATTCAGTTTTGTTCTTGAAATTTTCTCATCCAGTGTTTTTACAATGTGTCGATGTAACGAGCACTTAAAACTCCATTGAATGAATGGAAAATAGATTATTTATAAGCTCATCGGAAGAAAAGACATTCTCTGAGGAGAAAATACTTCACCACAGACAATAAACGTGATAGAAAAATATAAATATTTAAATTTTAAGATAAAGCAAAACGCAAACCATTGTCTCGATCTCATAACTTTCTGGTAACGTTCAATTTGCATAAGCTAATAAAACAGCTTTCCCAAAATGATGGATACAGAGGACCTGTTACCATGTTTTATAACTTCTAAAAATGATCAATTTATAGTTATATCTATCCATGCGGTAGGGATTTTTTTCGAAATTTAAATAGTCAGTTTCTACTTCTTTTTTTCAGGTCACAATGGCTGGTGACTTTATTCTAGCAGTTGCATCAATGATGATAGCACGACTTCGCAATGATGATGTTACGCTCACCCTAAGCCAGGTAATTAGTCAATTACGTCAGAGAACGTTCACACACATTCATATTACGCAATATATCAATATAACAACAAAGCGAAGTTCAGTGGTCAAGACTTACTTTCCAACTTTATTTATCGGTCATTTCAGGTCGTCACGGATCTGGTGCAAGGGGAATTCATGCAGCTGGGTTCCAAGGAAACTGAGAACGAAAGATTTGCCCATTATCTGACAAAAACCTACAGGAAAACGGCTAGCCTGATCGCAAATTCTGCAAAAGCCGTGAGTAGATAATTATTCAAAGCTCAACATTGAAAAATAATTATCGCGTTTCTGTGTATTAAAGATTAGTACTGAGTTATTATTTCTTTCTTCCCTTCTTATATCTTTTCCGTTCTTTCATATCACAGGTCGCAATGTTAGCTGGTGCCGATGACCATCTAGCCGACGTAGCTTTCCAATATGGAAGAAACGTTGGTCTGGCCTTCCAGCTGGTTGACGATCTCTTGGACTTTGTATCGTCGTCGGCAGCTATGGGAAAGCCAACAGCCGCTGATCTGAAGCTAGGACTTGCCACTGCGCCAGTTTTGTTCGCCTGTGAACGGGTAAAAATTTGATTTTTTAAGATATCATCAACGGTGCAAGATGTGTGGCAAATTTGTCCAGGAATTTCAAAATATTTAAAAAATTCGTCCAATTAGTGCCTGTCTTTATTGAAAATCGTAGGTTCTGAATAAAATTGATGAAAGGTTAAAAGAATGATACCATTTTCTTACGATAGACTATCTATGATTGTTAAAAATTCGATTCGTTCTTCTTTTCAGTATCCCGAATTGAATCCAATGATCATGAGACGTTTTCAAGAACCTGGTGATGTGGAAAAGGCGTTTGAGTTTGTCCACAAATCACAAGGTCTTGAACAGACGCGATTCCTTGCGAAAAAACACTGCGTGGAGGCAGCACGTCTAGCACAATCATTAGCTGAAAGCCCTTATCAAAAGGGTCTTTTGGTAGTAAGCGATTTTGTAATTAATCGAATGAAGTAGCCCACGACGAATCATCTTGGAGATCAATAGAGTACAAATAGTTGCTGTCAACTCTTCAGAGTCATGACCTTCAAGGTGATCTTTATTGGGTACGTAATCGGGTTTTACTCATTATCAAACCCAAAAGTACGAAGAATTCTTTTTCCAGGTTGATATACACCGAAAAGAGGGTTTTATAGAACTAGAAAAATATACCTGGGTGTATGCTTGAGTGCGTGTGCGTATGTTGAGTGTAAATGGGTGGAGTAAGTGGTCTTTTTTAATGAGCCGACGAGTTTCAATCCGAAGATCCTTCTCCAACTTGTTAATAACGAGAATAATATCAAGCCAAAGTATTTTGCACGCAGTAGAGTAGGCTGGTCGGAACTTTGAGCTTTGGAAGAGAAAGAATTGATTAGATTATTGAATTTTTCGTGAAACTCGTCCGCTCAAACTTTTCAAAGATATTATATTAGAAGATACATATTGTATGAATAATAGGTAGATATCTACGTAGAATACGTGGTAGTGTCAGGCGGTTAAGTATTATTTGAAAGTGTTTTTTTTTTCCTTATTCTTTATTTTTTTTATTTTTTAATCAGATGGACATATACCACGGCCATTTAAAATATGAGAAAACATAATAAAACATCAAGAGAGTTAAGTAATGAATGTATTGAAACAAAAAAAATAATAGAAAAAAAAGAACTGCCACGAATTAATTAATCGTGTGCCCAAGTGCCTGATTCGCGTTTTATAATTTCATTTATAAAATAAATTTACGAATGTTAGTTAATGATTAATAAATAATTATTATTACTAAAGAGTGCACCAGCGGAATAGTCCACCGCATCGGGTAGTGCGATCAGCATTGCCTTATTTTTATTATTGAACATATCGCTAGCCACACATCTGTAAATATATTTGTAACACTTAGAGTAGCATATAGACTCATACAGATATGTAATATTAGGATCTTACAATAGTATTGGTTTTTTATTTGGCATCTAAAAATATCTGCTTTTGTTTAAGCCTCAAATTACGGCCAGGACGCAATAAGTTTTTCAAATCTTCAGGTGTTTCTTAATTTTCAACTCTTCACTAGCTTGTGTAAGTATTCGGCCCAGCTCTCTTATCAAATTATAAGAAAATTGTAACTTTCTTTGGAAACACACTGCTTCCTGACAATCGTTGATAGGCTTTTGTAGATTTTCAGCAACCCTGTCTTTGCTTGGCTAAGCGTAGTCTCCCGAATTCCCATTTTGTAATTGGGCCCATGTAAATGAATGTAAATGATTGAACAGAATAAAAGAATATTTATCTTGACAGAAAAGATTGTAATATGTAATATTTTAAATAAATATATAATAATGCAGTTTACTAGATGCTGAACACAAAAAGATGCTCAAATGTAACTTATATTTATAATATGTTAATGCGCGTGCATCTATCCAGGTAGTACGTGTGAATATATGTATTGAATATAGATATTTGAACACGTATGATCAAGTGCACGCGTCAATATGAAAAGTAATATAATAATATATTATTAAAATGATAGCGAATGCAAAATGTAATTATGATCAAATATAGATTAATCAATTGTTATTAGTGTAAGTATACCTAGAATATGGAGCAGAGGGATAACAGAGTTTTCATCATATACAATGAAAAATGAAATATAACTTACCTTCAGTTGCACAGCCAAACAAACAGATGATTGAATTAATATTGCTTATCGTCAATTGATACTGAGCTTTGATTTAGTGCTTTAAGATCCAGCTAATTGTGAGCATGTCAATCGGCGAAACGGTCAGTAGAATTCCGAGCTCGTGTAACAAACGAAATTCAATTTGCTATTTTTAAAACAGAGTTTGCAGTTGGATGTTTCGACTCACGTGAATTAAAAGAGTATATTATCCGGAAAATATTTACATACTCTGCTTTGTATATGACTTCTGGTTTCAGGCCAATGTGACAAATTTCGAAATTTATTTTTATCAAAGATTGGTTTGTTTGTAGCATAAATTGTACGATCGATTATGTAGCACAATGATACAGACTAGTTTTCTAAAGTATTAACATACTACGTTAATTAAAAATTGGCAAACGCATTGAAGAATTGTTTTTTCTAAGGTACAGATCGGAGAGAGTCTGTTTACATGTACTTGAATTTAAATGCACGCCTAAGAATTGTACTTGGCTCATTACTTTTATTTAGATTTTTTTTGTTGAATGAAATAGTTGATGGAATAATAATGTAAATACTATTCAAGTTACATGTTACATGTTATTCGGTTCAGCTCATAGATCCCAAAGCCAAATTCATAATAATGAGTGTAAGAATTGGTTTATTTGAAGTTACGGAGGAAATAACGAGTTTGTAAACTAATTAATTATTGACATTGTGACATTGTAGTCGTGTATATATTAGTGTTTAGTATCTAAGCGTGAAACTGGCTCTGAAAAAAGCTGGCGAACCCCCGTTTTCTTTTGGTTGTGGGTATATGATTTTTATTACAATTATTACGATGCGATAAAATGCAATATTATAATTATTGTGTTGGGGAACTAAATCAACTTTGTATAATTATTAACTTCTTTTTAATATAAACACTAAAAGAAAACATTTATCATCTTTTCATTATTGCTGCTACACCAGTATCCTAAATTTTACATCTTAATCAATATATCCATGATAAATAATACTTTGATAATTTAATGGGTAAGAATACCTCATTTTTAACATACGGTAATTACCTCCTCTGATGCGATTAAACGAAGTTCGAGGAAAAGGAAAAAATATGTGTTTGGCATTATTTTATTTCATAACGTTGTATTAAAAGAAATTCACTTAGAAGATACAGTGATGTTGACATCAAACGCAATTGAAAAATTATTCAACTATGAAGCAGAATATACTTAGGTATTTAGATAAAAATAGGTATTCTCAGTAATTAGATTCTATATTATTATTATTATATACAATACAATGGCGTCTTGACTTATCGCGAAAATGTCAATTACTTTTTAATTTCTTAACAAATTGTTCTAATGACAACTCAAAACGCCCAAGTGGTGCTCACCGAGATAACAATTCATTGATGGTAGTTATTCTTATCAAATAAAACAGGAAGTAGAACATCAGTATAAGTTGATACAATATTAAATTGTACCTAATTCATTCAGAAATATAAGTTGAAGTTTTCTTTGAATATCATTCAATAATTCGTCACACGTTTTATCAATTTGATAAAACACATTGAAAGACTTTTGCATTTTGAATAACGCTTTTATTATAAAGACATTCAGTTTGCGCTGCAACAAGCATCAGTTATATCAATGTAATATTTTACCAACGATGCCAATTTATCGACATGAACATTGTGCGAATTCACCACCACTATCACTAGTCGCTATTAAATTAGCCATAACAATTTTCTTAAACATTCTTCTATTGAGGGTATCAAGAAGACAAATTTTGGTACAACTCGGATACAGATGTTGTGATTTGAATTAGAAAATAATCTGATTAATAATTGCTTAAAATTAAAATAAGAACTCAAGAGCCTAAGAAATTTAGTTTTTTGATACCCACTGAAAATCACTTCCGAATTGAATGTAATTTTTTAACATTTACTCAATTTTTATAAACCAGAGCTAAAGAATCAGATAATTCCCTGATATATCCAGGTTCCACGAAATTTCTGATCACTGGCAATACCATGCTAATGTTGCGCTATGCTCAGTTGTTCGACGGATATTGGTTGATTTTATTAAAAAAATGAAAACAAATAACTCAAAGCCTACATACTGTAATCAGTTAGGGCAGCATATTAACGCTCTAGAATCAATCTTTAAACTATTGTTACAGAAAATTGTCATAAGTGTGTCAAACAAATCATAATATTTGTATTATATTATGAATATTGGGGGATTGTATAATTGCAAATAACGTTCGAAGAATTCGATTTCAAAATGATAATTAGGTATATACTTTTCTGATCATATCTTTTTTCCAAAAGCATTTCTTTAATAGTCTGATCAAAGGTATTCTACTTTCTCCTAAATGAAGTATAAATCAGAACCAAGGAATACTTTTCATAATAATATTATGCTCGTTTATCAGCTTAAAACTGTGAGTATCGAAGTTTGAAACAATGAGATGATGTCGCAAAATGAATATAATCAAATATAAAATCATTCCCGTTCGTATAACTGTGATACAATCAGTTTGAATTCTTATGTATAATCACTTTGATCAGTATATAACATGTGTTACATTAGAGTTACATTGCGAGGTGACTGCTTCTTCCAGATTGCAATCCAGCTTTCGGTAACCGGCAGTATTCGGTCTTCTCCTACCTCGTCCTCCTCGCGATTTTCGACCCTCAAATATTATTCCCATGATCTGAAGAAAAAAGTGTATTTCAATTAATTCCACGACTAATTCAAGTCGAAATTTTGAAGTATTATACTACTATTCATTAATTCATTGTGAGAACAGATAACAATCTTCGAATAATTCTCTCATCTCCTACCTTATGCTTCTTATGGTATCCTATGTAGCATATAATACATATGAATGATACTGCCATGAAATAAGCAAAGAAGTGTTGAGGGGGGTCTGGTGGTCCTCCTGAATGTACTAAAGTGTGGTCCTGGGGAGCTACACTTTCTGTGCAGAAATATAACATGCTAATGTAAGTCGAAATTTGTTACATCATCTATTCTGCCTTTCATTGTAGATGACGAGTATCTCTTTCCTTGATAGTCACTATATTTTCAAACGTACTGGACTCAAACCCTGCATTGCTTATAGAATTAAACAGAATGGTAGCTTTTTTAGCCTCATGCAAGCTTTGAGATAGTTTCATTTTATTGTACGGTCATTTTTGGATAACAATTTGATCAAACTTGCTTCAAAGATTTATATAATTCTTTGAAAACATGAAAGCAGGGAATCAGGAAACGAATATTAGACCCTGTTTTATACCGAAAACTTATTATCTAGTTATCAGCTTGCAGACATTCATGTAACATAGAAACTAAACAAAGCTTTATACCTTGATCAGTTTCTGCTGTCTCTTTTCCACCTGATTCATCTTCTTTACCTGAGAAGCAAGGAGAAAAACACAAAACCCTCAAATATCATTAATATTTCATGAAAAATTAAATACTAAATGCATAACATTATTGATTTCAGAACCAGAAGCCCATCATAATATTTACCATGATTAGAATTTGCAGCAGTCGGATTCAACGAACTCGAGGCAAGATTTTTTCCTTGTGTTGGAGGGGCATCTAAATTCTCAGAGACTTTTGATCCTGTATCTTCTTCGTCGCCATTGAAGTCCACACTGTCATCACCAGGCAAATTTTCTGCATGCTGTTCCTTATCTCCTTCATTATTGATATCAGGTCTTACTGGCTTTATATCCTCCAGTTCAGCGGCTCCTGATACCTGAGACTTGTCTGTAATCTCATGTTTAGTTTCATCAGCCGGCTTTATCTTGGCTGCAGCATCATCACCTGTCTTATTCTTATTCTTCTCAATCTCTCCTTTTCTTGCAACATCTTCCTTTTGCGAAGTCTCTGATGGACCTACGCGGCCATTCTGCTCTGGAGACGAAATTTTTGTCGTCGAGGCTGAATTTTCGACAATATAGTTAGACACAGGTACTTTTGGTTTTATATCTTCTTCCTTATGACTGCCCTCTTGATTTTTCTGAGACATTGGCGTTTCAGTTCTAGTTATGGAAGTATCTGCCGTCTCAGCATTAGATTGTGCTGCTTGCACCGAGGAAGAATGAATTATATCTCCTTTAGTTGTTTTTTTCCATTGAGATAAAATCGGGTCGTGTTTTCCAGGCGTTTTTGGACTAACAAGAATTTCGTTTGCCCAATATAACACAACGCATAGAGGATGAACAGGGATGATCAAGTCATAATAACAGTAAGCGTCGCACTGTGGTATTAAATTTTGGTTCAACTTGATGATGTTTGGGTATACGGTAGAGATCGTCGTTGAGTTCTTAGACAGTTTTGAGATTGAATCTTTTATTAGAGAACAAAATTTAGTACGATTGTTTCCTACACGTGATCGTGATTCTTCTATCTCAATATCAAAGGATGTTTCATTTATTGACGTAGGATTCGATTCGCAAATTTTGTTGACGGTTTCAAATATACCTGTGCATAAATATTGAGCTCTTGTTACAAAACCTAATTCAGGAAGGGGAGCATTTGTTGTGGTATTTATGCAATCCCCTACGTACTGAGACTTTTTGATTATACTCGGTAAATCACACTTGGATTTAGTTGGTGTTGGAATAGCTTTTGAGATTTTATTTCGAGGCTGTATCGGTAATGCAGATATGCCGTTAAATGTCGTTAAGGATACGTAAATAAATAATCCGTAAGTAATTGTCTTCATTGTTAAGGCAGTTCTAAATTTTCGGCTCATTTAGTTAACAATTTGTGGTTATTATCGGTTCGCTCATATTATTATTACGAATATATTTTTTGACACAATTTACAATGCGACTTGACATGAGCGTGTAGTTTTCCGAGTTCCTACTTAATTTGATCACAGATGCAACGTGATGATGCGCGTCAGTGACGGTAATACATACAATACGTACGTGGGCTAGCCACCATAGCTAGACATCGAAACCTCGAAACTTGAAGAACGTGTGACTCGCTGGTTGCATTATATCTCAGTGACAGGCCCCCAAATGGTATCGTCATCTCGCGGACGAATTGACGAACTATTTTTGCCGCAAGAATAGGTACACTTTACCACGCGCCACCTCAAGTTACAGATCACAAAAACGATACATCGGTATCGGCGGCAAAAGTAGTTCGGCAATTCGACCGCGAGATAGCAATACCATCTCGCACCCCGTCGACGGCTCTATCCAGGCGGGTAGTAGCAGTGATCTACGGCATGCGCACCTGTCATGAAAGAAAAGAGGTCAGTGGTCTTTGTGGCTTCGTCGAAGAGTTTGCGTGCGGATTGTTTCAACGAAATTCGATTCTGTGCTGGCTTCTCAATAGAAATACTCCAAATGCAGAGAAGTTGTCGCAAAATAGACAGTATAGATATTAGTAATTTATTGAATAATAATGATATTACAATGCTCTTCCTTCTGATACAGTTGACTAAACCTCCATCAGAGTCGAAACGTCTCCGTCCAACAAGGATTCTGTTCCCATTATAACAAACGGGTGTTTATACAACAGTCTTCATAAAATTAGTTGCATTAGCTAGTGTATCATTGTAATACGGAAGTGGTTTAGATTATAACTTGCATACCAATGCACAATTTTGAGAGTTAGTAATATTGTATCGATTCTGTATCAATAAATTCTCAGATATACCAATAATCAATTGCTTCGTTATTCGTCACTTTCCCCTCGCTGCCAAAAATTTCAGCACACCTCCTCAGGTCAGATGTTCGGTTAAGATATCTTAGCTGCATTAGAACGCTGATATCATTGAGGCAGGTACGAAATTCCAAACAAATACGAAAAAGTGGTCTTTTAATTCAACAGAGCGTTTGGCGTAGTCGCTAGAACGTGCGACTGGAGATCCGAGCCAGCGTAGGTCCCGGTTCGATCCCGGCCGCAATAGTGAAAAATTTTTCTGATATAAAATTTCAATTTTTTCGAAACTGATCATACTACAGACACGTAGCGGCAGCTGTCTGTAGCTGTCAAAACGTCGTCTGTAGATATGGTTACCGACAACGCTGTCGTCGGTAAACCATATTTACAGACATCGTAGCGACAGCTGTAATTCTGTGGCTGTCAAAACGTCTGTAGATATGTTTGTACGACAGCGTCGTCGGTTTCGGAAAAATTGAACCTAGGTATGTAGGGCTTGACCAGGAATAAGCAAGAGCAAGACGAAGAGGAGCTCCAGGTGGCCGAGCGGTTAGAAAGTAGGGCTTGACTAGAAATAAAAGCAAGAGCAAGACTCCAGGTCCAGGGAGGAAGGCTCTGGGTGGTCAAACGTTCAGAAAATCAAATTTTTGTCAAATTTAGGGTATTTTAACCGAAATACTACTTTGAATATATAACCCATTTTATTTTCGCCCGAAATTTAAGCATTAAATGGCTCAGGGGCAAAAATTTAGCTTCGTACCCGGAAAACCTGGGTTCGATTCTCCGAGCTGGAATTTTATTTTATTTTATTTTTCTTTCTGCCCAAAATTTATTTAATTTTAATTTTTATTTAATTTTCGATTTTATTTAAATTTTCGAAAATTTATTTTATTTTTATTTTATTTAATTTTCGAACTCTGGCGAGTTCCCCCACCTTGCGCCGCTGTTATTTCTAGTCGAGTCCTACCTGTGACGTCACCGGTGATGACGGCCTACCCCTACTACCTCACCGCATATCATGCTAAGTGGGGATTTTATTTTAGTCTGAAAATCTTTTTCAAGATTTCGCCCGGGATTGAACCCAAGTTCGCTCGCTCGCTCGCATTTCTAATCGCACGCTCTACCGACTACGCCAAACGCTTTGTTGAATATTATGAACACTTTTTCGTATTAGGCTTGGAACTTGTTGGTGGGACAGAGGATATTTGTATAGATGTAGGCATCCGTACGTGTCTTCATGCATGTCTCCATATGTATATTCATTCATACTAGCGTTTTTCGGACTTAGAAAAATTTTAAGTCGAAAATTTTTGTTCCTGGTATCAGGAGAACATCTGACCCGAGGAGGTGTGCCGAAATTTTGGATATGTGTATAGATATAGGCATCCATACGTGTCTTCATGCATGTCTTTATACCTATATGATTATATACTAGCGTTTTTCGGAGTTTGAAAAATTTTAAGTCGAAAATTTTTGCTCCTGGTATCAGGAGAACATCTGACCCGAGGAGGTGTGCCGAAATTTTGGCGGGACAAAAGATATGTGTATAGATATAGGCATCCATACGTGTCTTCATGCATGTCTTTATATATTACTCGATACTAGCGATTTTCGGAATTTGAAAAATTTTAAGTCGAAAATTTTTGCTCCTGGTATCAGGAGAACATCTGACCCGAGGAGGTGTGCCGAAATTTTGGCGGGACAAAGGATGTGTGTATAGATATAGGCATCCATACGTGTCTTCATGCATGTCTCTATGTATTAATATATGCTAGCGATTTTCGGAGTTTGAAAAATTTTAAGTCGAAAATTTTGGCTCCTGGTATCAGGAGAACATCTGACCCGAGGAGGTGTGCCGAAATTTTGGATATGTGTATAGATATAGGCATCCATACGTGTCTTCATGCATGTCTTTATACCTATATGATTATATACTAGCGTTTTTCGGAGTTTGAAAAATTTTAAGTCGAAAATTTTTGCTCCTGGTATCAGGAGAACATCTGACCCGAGGAGGTGTGCCGAAATTTTGGCGGGACAAAAGATATGTGTATAGATATAGGCATCCATACGTGTCTTCATGCATGTCTTTATATATTACTCGATACTAGCGATTTTCGGAATTTGAAAAATTTTAAGTCGAAAATTTTTGCTCCTGGTATCAGGAGAACATCTGACCCGAGGAGGTGTGCCGAAATTTTGGCGGGACAAAGGATGTGTGTATAGATATAGGCATCCATACGTGTCTTCATGCATGTCTCTATGTATTAATATATGCTAGCGATTTTCGGAGTTTGAAAAATTTTAAGTCGAAAATTTTGGCTCCTGGTATCAGGAGAACATCTGAGCCGAGGAGGTGTGCTGAAATTTTTTGCGGGAAAAAGCTACAGTGTATAGCCATGCATATGTGGCTAGTTTGATACTTGAAATGGAGAGTGCAGGAGGGGAAAGTGAAAAATAACGAAGCAATTGATTTCTGCTATATCTTGCAATTTATTGATGCAGAATCGATACAATATTGGTAATTACCAGAATTGTGTACAATTCATAATTGTTTACCATAAATACACATGTTTTAAATCGTAATTGATCGAGTCTCTTTATCTGCTTCCTGGCGTACAAGTTATCAAAATCTAAACCACGTTCGTATTGCAGTGATACAAAAGCTCATGTGACTAATATTGCAAAGACTGAGTTGTATACACCCATTCATTGCAATTAGAACCGAGTCCTGCTGGACGGAGATGTTTGGATTCTGATGGAAGTGCATCCCCCTGTAACAGAAGGACATATATTACGATATCACCATCATTCGATGAATTTATCTGATGACTAGACAAGAAGAATCTTTTTTCGTCAAGCAGTACATTCTTAATTCTGTGACAACTTTTCTGCATTCGTAGTATTTCCATTAGGATGCCTGTCATAATTCATAGTCGTATATATCTCTGACAATGTTCCCACACGAACCCTTTGACGCTGCGAAGGCCACTGATCCCGCGGGCCACGACAGACCATTACCCTAGATCAGTGCTTCAACTAGCTAGGCTAGTGATACCGAAGGGGTGTTAAATGCTAAGAACTACAAGATTAGCATGCATGCGAAACATTGGCGCTGTCCGCCGCGCCGCGACGGCAGTCTTGCATACCACTTTAGCCGCAAACCTGAGAGCGGGAGCCAGTTCAAATTTTCCGTATCGCCAACTCTTTTGCTTATCGCTGCAGAATTATGGATATCAAGTGAAATATGTACTTAGGAGGTTTTAGGAGGACATTACGAGTACTTAGGAGGACATTACGAGTATCACGAGTACAAAAGCCCGAGGTACTAATGTTGAGTGCGTCTTGATGCTAGAAATTGAATAAAAACTGGATTCATTTGCAACACTCGTATATATGGTACAAGATTAGGTAGAATGGATGAATATATTCGTATCTGCAAATAGCTTCGAGCTCCTAAATTTGAAATTATTTATCATTAAACGTTATCCATAGCGTAAGATTTGTTAATCTTCGCATTTTGTTCGGTTAACGTCTTTCAAACTATGTTATTCTTATTATTAAAATCTGATTGTGTACTTACGTATGCACCACTAATTTCTAGATTGTAGATAATATACAAGCACGGTGGCTGAAATAAATATTCAATTAATTTAATATTCCAATTTGAAGCTCATAGAGTATTGCCGAAAACTGAATACAAGACAGATAAATGAAGGTAACACAATATCTTCTTTATTATGCTGTCATTGATAGATATCACACAATAATACAGTATGACATTATTTCTTTTAATATTATGACGTGATGCGGCACCATTTAATGTGTTTCGACAGAGATATTTTCTTTAATTTTAGCATAATATAGTAGTGGAGCTGCTTATTGCGAAGCATGCTGCATTGCCCATGAAACCTCAACTAAACTGTATAAAAATGACTAATTGTGAAATAATGAAACCTTGATATTGGCCTTTCAATGTTATTGAACAGTTCAAACAAAATTTGTATAATTTTCCACGGTCCTGTACACATTCAACAAATCGGCATGTTATAGGTAAGGAATAATTATATATCACCCCAGATTATTGATGAATCAAAAAATAAAATATTAAATCAATGTACAATTGATATAAAATGTATTGGCTGTATTCGGATGCCTAATGGTCAAATAAATAGATGGCAGGTAATGTTATACACTATATTAGTTGCAGGATCTGTATAACATTGACATAGTAGCAATAGTGATTGTGCCTTTGGTCCTTGCGTCAGATGGGCTCCAGGCAAGTCTATATTGTATGTATATATATGTATGTATGTATGTATGTATGTATGTATGTATGATGTGTGTGTATATAGGTATATATATATTGTATCGAAGGTGTATAGATAATAATTTATAAATTCTGCATGTATAATTCTTATATATATTTTTTTTTAATAATATAATATATTATATATTAATAGAATATCTTTAATCTAGAAGATTTCCTAAATATATATTATACTTTTCCCTTTTCTTCTTTTAAAATGTGTTACACACTGAAAGCTAACGCTGCCTAGTCTAAGACAAGTTCTGAGTCGTTGAAATTTTTTTAATTTTTTTATACCATGCTGATTTTCTTACAATATAATTATTTGCATAAGACATGGCGCGCCAAAAGGTATAATTTTGAATGATTGATTCTTTAATATCGTGAATTAATTTTGCACAAGTTTTGGCGAGTCAAAACAGTCATTATTATTATTATTATTATTATTATTATTATTATTTTTTCTCTTTTCTATATAAATAAAATATTATTCACTGTGTCGTCGTAAATTCTCAATTATTTCAATAGTATTACATAGTAAACTTGTATAAGTTATGCTAAGAAAATAATTATAATAATATACACAATTAAAAGTTTGTTAGGAAAAACTCTTTAAATAAGTGAAATTTACATTGCAATTATTATATTTGTAAAAATGACCATTTTCTTGCCATAAATAAATGTTTCAAAGTAAAAACAGTACCAGAGTCTCGATTTATTGTGCTTAATATTCGTTTCATTTTTATAAAATGGCAAGATAAGGTATTTTCCTTATATAGAATCTTAATAAATAGCGGTGAAGCTTTCATATTTTTCGCCACCTAAAGCCGAAGCTTAGAATATCATTCTTAAGAATATAAAAATGTTAATTTTTCTAGCAAGCGACGCGTGTTGGATAGACGTAATTATCTAAGGCTAAAATTGTCAACTGACTGGCGTAATGATCAAGTTACTTTGACGAATTATTCATTAACTTCTTTCTTTGCATATTATTATATATAATTGCGTCATAAACGCTAGCTGCTCTAATCGAGGCAAACATTCTTCATGAGAATAAACAAGGATCGATTTCTCGACCACGAGAAATCATAGCTTCACAGACTAATGGACCGGCGTAGTTGAGACTAGCGATAAGCTAGTCCAACTAGCAATCCCATTATTGCTCAGAGAAGCCAATACGACGTAAGGCATCCAAACAGTAACGCAGCCAGCTTTACGACCTCATAGTATATGTTAAAAATCATAATATCATTTCTATTATTCCAAATATGAGATTCTATTCGATACGCGAGGATGTAGAGAATCGAATTCACATTTTTTTTAAAACAATTTAATACTCGTGATGTAAAATGTTTGCCTCTTGGCTTTAGCTGCTTGGATATTGAATGGTTTTTGTTGAATGCATGAAAATCGTAGAACTTTCTTTAATGCTACTTCTGCTTTATTGATCTCGTCTTTCTCTGGTCATGAATTGGTCGACAATGTCCTGCATGGATTGTCGAAGTTCATCGGTCCCACCAGTCGCATCACCAGCTACAGGCACCGACACAGTCACGGTTCTTGAAGTTTTGGTTATTCTGAGAAATCAGATCATCACATTATTATTTACATCAAGTGGATTATCTATGGTGAAATATTGTGATAGATCGTCTGTACCTTTCTTGAGTTTCAGGATTCATTTCGGTCGTAGTCGTCTCCATGAAAGACGGCTCGGTGTGTTGCAAAAAGTCAGATTCTGTGTAACAAGGACAAGTTAGAGACAAAGATCGAGTCAGAAATAATAATAGTTAGATTAGCTGAGTTTACAACTTGTTCACATAGACATAAACATTAACAATGGAAACGTTTCATCGTTACATCATGCCCAAACAAGGGGTATTACTAGACAAATATAAAAAAAAATTACAACATTGCTAAACATTTGACAAAATAATAATACGCAATTTTACAAATTCAGCCAAATTTTATGCATTTGTACTTTATACCAGGTGTTTGAAAAAACAAAAGGCTCTTTTTTTCCAAGTAGCTCATAATTTACAAAGAAAATATGTACTTGATGCTGAGAAATTTGATAGTACGCTTTAAACCCAGTTTGAAATGTTGTATAACGCTTTGTATTAATAATATATTATTCTGATTGTAAACTCAAAATTATTCATATGTATTTATAATAATTAAGCTTAGTCTAATTTTACAGTTGTTCAAGAATAAATGGTCATATACTAATTATTATTAGTTATTGTATATCCAACGCTATATGTATAGATAGTTCAAGTGTCAAAGTTTAGAAATACACATGTCATCAAAACTAGAAGTGTTTTTTAAAATAAATAAAAAATTCTGGACAACTATGTGTGAATGCGATTGTTGCGTCACTATTTTTAATTTTCTTATGAATATGCGCAGCTGATAAATATGTAGCTATAATCAGATTTCAGAATATTATTTCTTTCATTTTGATAACTAACATTGATATTATTTTCTGTTTTCTTATATAAATCTCATTTATTCACATATCATATTCTTTCTGTTATTGTGTTGCGCGCCGCAAGCTTGTGAGAAGCTTCGTTCAGGCTGCTGAATAAAGCGTTTAGCAGTTAGTTTTATCCAACTATTCTCAATATATGGCAAAATTGAATAATAATAAGTATCGGAGGAAGTACTAACTACAATGTTAGTATTGTTAGACGAATGATAAGTTATTATTTTATTATTGTAGGGGAAAAATTAGTCTATTTCTTAAATAAAATAAACAGGCATGTTTACAGCATAAAGCTTGTTTGTACGACATTTAGTAATTATGTTTCAAGCTTTAGATATTTTGTTCTTTTGGAAACGTGGATTTCAAATAAATGTCGTTTTGTAAAATCCAAGAAATTGCATGGCTGACAAACACAAAGTATTTCCGTTAATGACTCATCTGAGATGGCATGGGATTTATTTAAGATTTAGATCAGGCATGAGATTTACAAGTTACTAAGACTTGAAATCCGAAGAAGTTCCATAAATTCACATCATACTATTGCAGTTTGTTAAGATCTTCTACAGTAGGTATAAATAGAATCTGTTTTTCATGTCAGTCAACAGTCTTGTTGTCTAATGATATTAAATTCAAGACATTCATACAATGATAAATAATCTCGTGTTTGTCTGCCAAATATGTTATAGATTATATAAATTTGAACTCAAAAATAAAACGTATGTTTTTATTATTGTACTTACTTGACAATTCGCCTAACAATCCTAACTTCGTACCTATATATCATGATCGTTGGTCCCTCTACACTTTAGCTTTATCTTGACATACTTATTGTTATAATAACTAAACAGATCAGAAATAAAAATGGAGAGTATTAAATTGAAATATTTCAACCTCATTCATTTAAGTATAGTATAGTATCTACAAACGTGCAATAAACAATAAACTCTTGTCGGTAGCATAGAATCTACAGAAGCTGTTGAAATTCTAAAGTGCAATACACTACAAGACTGAAAAGTCAATCAATATTCCTAATGCGATACTACCATGCGATATAATATATAAAATCATGCAGTGTAAACCTTTTGAACGAACAAACTAGTCATTTCTAAGAAAAAGAAAGCTTGTGCGTATATTTATTCAATCTTATAGTATAGTGGAACCAAATGGAATATATTTACCATTTGAAGATTACCCTCTACGACTGAATCAACCCTATCAAATATGATATTTTGTCAATAATAATCTGCTACGAATAAAGGGATCCCTCCATAGTATGCATTGAGTTAGAATGGACTAAAGTGATCAATGTTTGAGCATAAAATGGAATCGTTTTCTGTCACGGCAAAAAATCTTTCTAATATTTACAAATCTCAACTGCGACAATGCTCAGAAAACATTGTTTTTGTAATCAACTCTCATCAACACCACGGGCATTTGTGAGTCTTGCAATACTTGCTCTATAGTTTAACTTTTATGGAATCTATTAAGCAATTATATCACATGTCTTGATCAAATGGAATTCATTTTGAGCATACCTGTTAACGAGTACTTATAGGTACTTTGAAATAATCTTTAAGCAGCTGCCCGTTTTCTACCTAAGCCCATAGATAAAAAATTATTTCATTATTGGTAAGAAATAAATAGAATTAACGGTAATCGTACCCAGCTTGCCTTGGGGCATGGCTGGAGAGGGTGAGGGCACGTCGGAGCGTACGCGGCTCCAGGACAAGAATAAGCGCTAGCAGGGCCACCAACACCGCGGCTGCGACGCCCATCCAACATACACAGCTGGCTCTACCACTAGTCCTCGTCCTAGGTTTGGTCCCTATCAGTCTGCTCTCAGAAGTGGAGCAGGCCGATTGAACTGAACTGCGCACTGCTGCCACGCAAACATTGTTCTTCTGATCAATAATTTTTACTTTTTCCGAAATTTACAATCTCAATATCTCCAACTGCAGTTAGTATAAGGAAATATGATATGAAGCTAAAAAAGCATGAAGATTCAAACATCTAAGATCCCTTGTCAGTCCCACATATAAAGTAAGATTTTTCTCAAATTAAATGAAAAATTGATCAAAGCCAATGTGAAAGTATAAAGTGATTGTAAAACAAAAATAAATTTAACAGATTATATGATATATGTATAACGCACATATGTACAATACGGATTTCCTAATTTGAATATTATATCAGTATATACTATACTTTTGGAGGAGATCAGATGACATAATCTGCATGATTAACATAAATCCCATACCCAGTGATATCAGCTTCCACACGTAAATTTCAAGCGTATGAAACTTTCTTCACTTTTACGCTCCATGTAATAATTAGTTTTCTCATTTAATTAGTCCGGCTGTAAGTCCGAAGCCTTTGTCAGAGTTCAGTGTCTACACTATCATATAACAGAGACAAAGAATTATGTTTGGAATAAACAATGTAAAGATAAATTTTTATGAACACTTAAAAAAATCCACATTTATACGGATTGTTTATTATGCTGTCCAATTACGTCTGTACTTAATCACGAAGTGAAAATTATAGTCTCAAATGTAAAGCTACCATAATTTATTGGTATTAGTTTAATTTAAATACCTCGTGTTTTGTTATACTAAATACAATGATTTGTTACAGTCGAACTATCGAATGGTGATCAAGTTATCTGAGAAATCCTTATTCAGAATAACTGTTTCACTGCGTTCTTAAAAGAATTAAATTTATGCCTCAGGATTAATAAATTTGATGTGAAAGTCTATATCAAAATCCAGTTTCTGCCAGTGAATGTTTGCTGCAATAATGCAATGGCCCATTATGCAAAGTACCTTAATTCCATAAAGCATTATAATTTCTATCCTTCCAAGCTTAATTTTTCCTTTCATCATGGTGTAGTACAATTGCTCAAAATGCCTACCGTTTCACTCAATTCATGCTGTTTGCCATTTCATGTTGAAATGCCATGCTTTGCAAGTTAAAGATTAGTCAAGAATTTCCATGCATCTGCTTTGTAAAAGTTAACGACCACTTGTAAACATGCCATGAGAAATGTTAATGTTTATGTGCACATGTATCAATAAAATGCAACTCGTTACGCTGCACATTTTTTCTTTTAATTTCACTTTGAATAATATATTTCTTCTCGTTTTATTAGCAAATCCGAAGGTATGTATAAAATGACATTGATAGTCTTTTGTGACATTTTTATATACAGCATATCGAGTCCCAATAAGAGTGTATTTCTATGTTGACGATCTCCGAAGGTTTGTATTACGCTCATTAGTCAGCAGGATATGTACATTGCTTACTTAGAAGGTTAGCTGTGAGTGAGGTACCTTGGTCGTCCTCCAATGGGGACAGTTCTGCACCTTCGTGCAGAGCGACATCTGATCCACTAGAACTGCCTAAAGTTCGCCTCTTGCTTGAAGACCTTCGCCTAGGTTGAGGTGAGCTATCGCTATCTGATTCGCTGTTCATTTCTCGTCTTGAGCCACCATTCTTTGCATAAAAGTCTCCATTACCAGAGCCAGGAGAAGTATCTAACGGGAACTCTGTCTCCCATTCCTCTGGCCGCATGTCTCCAGAATGTACAACAGTTTGCCAAGATTCTGGTTTTCCATCGCTTGATCTTTTAGTAACTACAGTTTCAGTCCATGTCTCAGGTTCTGAGCTACTTGATTTCACAGTTCTTATTGTCTCTTTAATCTTCTTTACAGATCCAATATTTCCATCTTTAAAGATCTCTTTGAATTTTTCAGGGTCTATAGTTTCTCCTGAACTACTCTTGACTGTAATCGTTTTTGTCATTTTTCCATCTTTGAAATCAAGTTTCTGTAAATCTATCGGGTCACCTGTGCTACTTCTAACGGTAGTCACAGTTCTAACTACACCTCTTCCGTCCTCAAGTAATTGTTTATACAATTCTGGGTCGATTTGATCACCAGTTTCAGTCGTAAACGATTCAATAGTCTTTGTCAGCTCATCCTTTTCAGAAAAATTTTCAAATTCCTTGCCAGATTTAGATTTCATAGCTTCAATAGTATGGGGGTCAGATTTGAAAAATTCCTCGATCTTCGTTGGGTCTAACTTCGTTCCAGAAGTTGACTGTACTGTCGTTACTGTTTTTCTTACACCGCCACTTTTCAGTAAGTTATCAGACTCCGCATTTCCTACCCCAGCTGAGCTAGTTGTAAAACCTGATATAGTCCTCAGAGAACCATCTGTATCCTTCAGGTCATCACCACCATCAGAACTGACTATTCGCCTCGTAATTGTTGTGACAGTTTTTCTAGTAATGCCTCCATCTTTCAGCATATCCTTGAAGGTTTCAGGATCAATCTCTTCTCCTGAGCTAGTGTGAACGGTTCTCACGGTTTTTACAGTGTCAACGTCTTTTGTAAGCTCTTGCAAACGATTCGGATCTACGATATCACCAGAGTGAGTATTATGGGTGACAAATGTCCTTACAATCGTACCATCTCTTTGTATCTCATCATACTGCTCGGTAGAACTAGTCGGCCTAAGATCTGAAATGTCTTGAAACTTTTCCTTAAATTTTAGTGGATCGATGCTTTCACCGGAACTAGACTTTACAGTGGTTATCATCTTGGCAATGTTATCTCCCTTCACCAATGACGAATCAACAAGCTCATTTTTAGTTGATTTTACTGTAGTGTATGTTTCGGTCACTGTTTTTCCTTCACTCGACAGTCCTATCTTTGGAGAAGACTTATTATCTTGTAGTATGTCTTCACCATCAGGCAATTTTGACTCAACAAATTTTGTTGTAACAGTCTCTGTGACAGTGGTCATGCCGTCATCGGTAACAAATTCTTTAACAATCGTTTTGTCGCCGTCTTTGGTTGTTTCCTTTATCTTAACTGGAATTTTACTCTTTGGACTTTGAGGCTCTTTAACTATTTTCATACATACATCTTCTTTGACAGGGCTATGTATTTTTTCTGGTGACCGTTTAGGCGATTTAGAAGGGGTCTTAGATGTATCCTGAGATTTTTGCGCCAGTTTTGACGTTGGCTCTGGTATTCTAGTCTTTGGGCTTTTAGGTGTTTGCGACGCTTGAGTATCTTCGAATCGTAGATCTAAGTCAGTTTTGGTGGACAACTTGGAGGAGTGGCGAGGGGCAGGAACAGGTTGCTTTGACGGAGCAGAAGTAGCATGCCTCTCTACAGTCCCATCAATCTCAGCAGAATCATGCCCTGACCCATCCAAAAGGACACGGACAAGAACAGGAACAAGGACATAAAGCACATTGATACACACTAATAATTTCAACTCTAGCCCAGTAGTGATGTGGGCTTGCAGACTTTACATATAATATAATATATGTATGGATTTATTATATATTATGAGTCTAAATTAGGTTTTAGTTAGTATCAATATTGCGTTAGGATTAGTTTATATGTAAAAAAAACACACATTAAACATTATCTAGAGTCTGTGTCTGTCTTTTACTAAAAGGTGTGAAAGTCTCTTGAAGGATATTTACTACCTGGCGGTAATTTCTATAAAAATAAGACCTTGTAAACAAGAAGCAATGTTTACCAAAATATGAGACAGCTTTTTGAAAAAAAAGGACATATCTAAATCGTGTATAGTATAATCCGATGAGAAGGAAATTGAATGAATACTTATTATCAGTGAATTGATTATCTAAACACTTTTTTCCAATGTTTACTACAAAACTCGCAGTGCAGTATTCTTTGAATAAGATTTACATCAAGTTACGTCTTACTGAACTTGGTCTAGTAGAGATGTAAATGAAATGAAGACAATAACAATTTGTAATCAGGTAAGGTAAACCTATGTAAGAAGCTTTCACGGAACGGTGAGGTGATCAAAAATTTCCATTATATCATGGGGCAAAATTACGTCATGTTACCTTTCAATAAAAGATATATACAGACACTACATTGAGTATTAATCGATCATACGTATCAGTTAGTGAGAAAGCGTTAGCAATAGTGCTAACTATAGAAGATAAAGCTAAATACCTGAGGGTACCAAAACAGTTGTTTACTAATATACTGACTTTCCTGAAATATGTGGTTTATTGTTTATTTTCTTTTTAATACATTACCTGGTCGCTTAAGAGATAGAGATTGATCGGCTAGATCTTGAGCTCGTCGGGAGGCCTCCTCCGTTACATCTGAAATGAACAGATTAAATCTTAGTTGAGGAGTAAGAGATGAATAAACATTGAAAGCAATGAATTGACAAAGATTAGATGAATGATGTGTTCCCTGCATGGCATACCTCGGTTCATGCGTCACTAGTCTGTGGTTTCCTGTTAATTGAATGAGAGATATTACTTACTGCAATAATATAATATATGATCTCTATATTGTACTATACAGGAAAGTATACACAGCAATAAATAAAAAGTTTTTTATGTGTGGCAAGATTTATCACTGAAGTAGCAAGGTGTAAAACGGCACAAAATCCTGTAAACATGCAGTAAATGAAAATTGAAATATTAAAATCAGGGGTAATACACAGTAAGGCTGAAAATATATATACAAAAATTAAATAAAAATTGTATTATTCAATCTAACGTCATGTTATTTCTTTTTAATCATAGGATGGATTATGGACAATTCATATAATTAGGATACATTCACAGGATTGTTCTATTCCAAGAGAACAGAACAACAGTTTGTCCGACTAAACTGGTACTATAAAATACATGATTTAAATGATTGTCACTTTCAATATAAGTCATATTATCAAATAACTTAAATTAATGTTGAAGATGTTTCTGAATGTAGATTGTAATTGATAAGATGTTTTTCTAATTGATAAGATGTTTTACGCGCTGGTAATGAAAGAACTACTTGGTCCTAAAAATATATAATATCTGCTTCTTGCTTCTCATTAAATCTTGCCAAAGTTATCTGTGTGTGAAGCATGATGATATTATTATTTTAGTTATTGTACATATTTTAGTTTGGCTTATTCTGCGTACTAATAACAACTAGATTCTGTTGTGAATGTATACTGGATATGAGGTATGGAGAACTATTAGGTAAATGGAGAATTACAACTCAAATATTTTTTTGAATCAATCTACACTCCTTTTGCTACAAATATATCTTAAAAAGGCGATATGAATTTTTGTGTTGGTCTAAAATATCTGCTATACGGAAGTTAGAAACAAGTAAATTTTATTGTGTGCTTTAAACGTGCCATTGCAAACCAAAATAATAAGCTTCCCAAAAAAAATTTGAAAGTTACCGAAAAATTCCTTTGATGGTGTATAAAAATTATCATTTTGCAATTTTTTGAGAACTCTAAAGCTTTGTTGGGAAGTTTATTTCTTTAACTCTCAAATGAGTCATCCCACGTCAAACCGGACAGCTTTTCAACATCGATGTTTCCGATTTCGCTATAATTTTTTTATCGTGTTCTATGGAACAAATAAATTCATCAAACAAGTAAAAAAAAATTCCGCCCCTATTTTCCGAGTTACACGAGAGTGAAATTCGGGAAGAGCTAAAAATCGAAAACACTCTCCCCTTTGCAAATGATCATATCTTTGGTTGTATTCATCCTAGAGACGCCATCCAAAAAAACCATTTTGAAGCTACTGAATGACACTATTATTATATACTGATTGAATTCCGCGATAACGAGTGATTCCATTTGTTATAAACGAATACATTATTCAAACGTGATTTTCGTTTTTTTGAAAACAACGTATACCATATCAGTTTATTAAATATTTAACTTACAATGACTAAATCATAATCCTAAATCTTACATAAAGATCGCCTGGTCACATTATATTATATTTAATACCTGGAGTATGCTCATATTTTTCTGGGAATTTTCAAGCGTGGTTCTCGCCTCGAAAACCACGTTCGAATAATATATTTGCTTGTAACTAGTGGAGTCACTCGTTATCGCGGAATTCAATAAATATATAATAATAGTGTCATTCAATAGCTTCTGAATGGTTTTTGGATGAAGCCTCTAGGATGAATACAATCAAAGATATGACCGTTTGAAGGGAATCGTGCTTTCGATTTTGGGCGCTTTTTCCGGAATTTCACCCCGTGTAACTTGGAAAAAAGGCACGAAAAAAATTTATAAAAAATTGTTTGATGAATTTATTTGTTCCATAGAGCACGTTAAAAAAATTATAGCGAAATCGGAAACATCGAGGTCAATTTTTGATTTATTTTGTCCGGTTTGACGTGGCAAGACTCAAATGCATTATGGCATATCTCTCTACGCCAAGTAAAACTGTAGATATTAATTCCTAAAGTCAACAGCGTGCTGATTCTGCAATAAAATTTGCTAGTCTATAACTTAGCTGAAAAAAGTATTTTGGACTAACACAAATAACTGTTATCAACTTCATCCGAGTGCTTTTTCACGTAAAGCAAGTTTCGCATCGATTTCAAAAATACGAGATAAATTCGTTGCCGATTTGAGATGGAATTCACCAAGTAGGTAATTACGGGTTAGTATTAGAGGTATGGTAGCTGTGCGAAATTAATCATTTCAGTTGCCTCGTTAAGGCTGGTGTAAACTGATATTATATAAAAGCATTAACTTAATCAATTAATCATGTTACACACAGCTGGCATGTAATATGTATAACACAATTATTCCAAGATACCTTTAATGCTACTGTCACTGAACTCGGCGGGGCTGGGTGGTGGGGTTGCTGCCGTCCGCACAGACTTTGTTACAACTGTGGTGACGGATTGACGCGTGCAAGGCTCTAGGTGCTCTAGCCTGCTCGACACCCCCGCTACTAATCTATCTGAGCTATCTACCGGAATATGTTTTGTATCTCTTGTAGGACTAATTTTTTGTGGAATGCGTGAAACTAATTTACCTTTACCTTCGCTAACACTTTTCTTAGACTCATCATCGCCTAGTCTTTCGACTTGCTTAGATTTTTCAATAAAAGATTCAGGACTTACAGCCGCCGTGGCTTCGACCTTTCTTCTATCAGAATCGATAGATACTGAGGAGACATTATAGCTTCCTGAAGCTAGAGAATCGTCTGATTCTCTTTTAGTATCTTCCCAGAATTTTTCAGTAGCATCTTTTAAGCCTACTGCAGCGTGGTCTACTTCCTTAGCAATTTTATGAGTTGCAGATTTTGCTCCTTTGACAATGCTTGATATGACTCCGCCTTTCCTTTTCTTAGATTTTTTATCTTCACCAAGAGAGACATCTCGGTCTAAAGAACTCCGCGCTGAACTTGAAGCGGAGTCAGAATAGCTCTGATCTTGCCCAAACGCAAATGGCTCGTTTCCCTGTTCAGCCGTACTCCTTGTGTCCGCTAAGAACATCATTGTTGCTAATTTAGCGTCAGAAATTGATTCCTGTTGCTGGCTGTGTGGGGATACATATGATACATCTGGTTGAGTACTCTTGTGTTTTTCAGCGGGGACAGGACTCGGTCCAGAAATATTCGCCGCGTCATGTTTAGATCCTTTGAAAATGCCAGAAAATAGTTTGGTACCCTTTTCCTTGCCTTTTTTTGCGGCTTTAGAAACTTTTTCAGTTGAAACTTCGGCGCTGTGTACTATAGCTCCGGCGGCTGACGTTGTTTCGTCTTTAACGATTTGGGCACCATCTTTGATATCTTTGCCCACTTTCTCTGTGGCTTGCTTTGATTTGTTCAAGACAACTTCTGAACCATGCTTTACTTTTTCGGCAGCTTCTGTAGCTCCTTTCGAAATTTTATCTGCTGCAGCATGTGTAGTGTCAGACACAGCTTCGAGTCCACTAGTTAATTTGTCTTTGGCCTTATCCTTTGCACTCTTAGAAGCATCTGACAGCTTCTTAGAATCTTCAGCAATCTCTTGCGATATCTTAGCTGTTGCCTCATCTGCAGCTAGTTTAGCATGTTCTGCTTTTGCCTCGGCCTCTCTCTTCGTATCTACAAAGAACTCAGCCGTTTCATCTCTGACTTCATCGACCGAATGCTTGGCACCTTTGAAAATGCCAGACAAAAATCCACCAGTTTTTTCCTTTGCCCTCTTTGCTTCTTGTGCTATTTTGTCTTCGGCCGAAGCTGCGGTATCCGCAACAGTATCAGCCGCTGAAGCTAATTTATCTTTAGCCACATTGACGTCGTCTTCAATTTCCTTGCTCACCTTGTCCTTGACATCCTTGGATTTTTCTACGATTGATTGCGTGCTATCCTTAGCTTTCCCGAAGAATTCGGAACTTTCTCTGGAGACTTTGTCAGCTGCGCTTCTAGCTGTATCAGACACTGCTTCGACGCCAGCATCCAGTTTCTTCTGGGTATTGGCTTTTGCAGTTTTAGCAGTATCTGAAAGTTTCCTAGAATCTTCAGAAACTTTTTGGGATAGTTTAGCTGTCGTATCCTTTGCACCATCTACGACTTTGTCCTTGACGTCTTTGAGATCCTTGGACGTTTCCTCTGCAGCAAGTCTGGAACGTTCTGCTTCTTCTTCGGCTTCTTTCTTTGTATCTTCGAAAAACTCCTCTACTTCTTCTTTGACTTCATCTACAACGTGTTTGGCACCCTTAAAGATACCAGACAAGAATCCGCTACTTTTTTCTTTAGCTTTCTTTGCTTCTTGCGTTGTCTTATCTCGGGCAGATGCAGCGGTATCGGTAACAACATCAGCGGCTGTAGTTAATTTATCTTTGACAATTTTAGCATCATCCTTAATTTCCTTGTCTACCTGGTCCTTGACGTCTTTGGATTTCCCAACAATCGATTGCGAGCCATCCTTAGCTTTCTCAACTAATTCAGAAGCTTCTTTAGAGACCTTATCAGCTGTGGTTCTTGCTGTATCAGACACAACTTCAACGCCTGCAATCAATTTTTGCTTAGTTTTCTCTTTAGCAGACTTAGCACTACCCGAAAGCTTTTGGGAACCTTCAGTGATTTCCTGAGACAGTTTAGCCTTTGCATCTTTAATTTCTTCTGATGTTTCTAGAGCAGCACGCCTTGCACGTTCTTCTTCTTCTTTAGCCTCTTTTTTTGTCTCATCCACAAACTCTTCAATATCTTCTTTAACTTCGTCGACAGCGTGTTTGGCACCTTTGAAGATGCCTGATAAAAATCCAGTGCCCTTATCTTTAGCTTTCTTGGCTTCCTTTGCGGATTTATCAACTGCCGCCTCAGCAGTATCTACTACAGCCTCGCCCGCTGATGTGAATTTATCCTTGACAATCTTAGCATCATCCTTGATTTCCTTGCCAACTTTGTCCTTAACATCTTTGGTCTTTCCAAGAATCGTCTGGGTACCAGCTTTAGCTTGGTCAACGACTTCTTCAGTTTCTTTCACTACTTTATCAGCTGTGGTTTTTGCTGTATCAGATACAACTTGAACACCTGCAGTCAATTTTTCCTTCGTCTTGTCTTTTGCAGCCTTAGCACTATCTGAAAGCTTTTGGGAACCTTCAGTAATCTCTTGGGACAGTTTAGCCTTTGCATCTTTAATTTCATCTGATGTTGCTTGAGCAGCACGTCTTGCACGTTCTTCTTCTTCCTTGGCCTCTTTTTTCGTGTCGTCCACAAATTCTTCAATATCTTCTTTTACTTCGTCCACGGCGTGTTTAGCACCTTTGAAAATGCCTGATAAAAATCCGCTACCCTTTTCTTTAGCTTTCTTGGCTTCCTTTGTAGTTTTATCCTTCGCAGCTCCAGTAGTTTCCACGACAGTATCGACTGCTGAAACTAATGTATCTTCAATTGCCTTGGCATCATCTTTGATTTCCTTGCCAACTTTCTCTTTGGCCTCTTTCGATTTTTTCACAATCTTTGCTGCACCATCTTCCACTTGCCCAACAAGATCTGTAGCTCCTGTGGAAACTTTATCAGCCGTATCCTTTGCAGTTTCAGACGCAACGTTAACTCCGGCTGCCAATTTTGACTTTGTTTTATCTTCTTCATGCTTAGATGTATCCAGAAGCTTTTGTGAACCTTCCCTGACTTCCTGAGAAAACTGATCGCTTAGCTGCTTAGCACTATCTGTGACTTTTCCGGCTGCCTCTTGAGCGGCGCGTCGAGCACGTTCTTCCTCTCTCCTTGTCTGCTCTAGGAAATCGGTAGCATCATCTTTTGCTTCATCGGCAGAATGTTTGGCACTTTTGAAAATGCCTGACAAAAATCCACTAGTCTTTTCTTTTGCCTTCTTGGTTTCCTTTGAGGTCTTGTCAATCGCAGCTTCGGCAGTATCAACTACAGCATCTGTCGCCGAAGCTAATTTGTCTTTAACAACCTTGGCATCATCCTTAATTTCTTTTCCCACCTTGTCTTTCGCGTCTTTAGATTTTTCGACAACTTTTTCTGTGCCATCCTTAGCTTTGTCAACAAGTTGTGTAGCTCCTTCAGAAACCTTACTAGCTGCATCAGTAGCAGTATGAGAAATAATATCAAACCCAGTAGTCAATTTCTCCTTTGTCTTGTCTTTTGCAGTCTTAGACAGATCTGATAGTTTTTTGGAATCCTCGGCAACTTTCTGGGATAAAGTAGTCTTTGCTTGCTTTGCCCCATCTACAACTTCGTCTTTGGTATTCTTCAGGTCTTCAGATGTCCCCTGTGCAGCTTTTCTGGCACGTTCTGCTTCTGCTTCGGCTTCTTTCTGCGTATCTTCAATGAATTCTTCGAATTCGTCTTTCACCTCATCAACAGCATGTTTCGCACCTTTGAATATACCAGACAGGAATCCGCTACCTTTTTCTTTAGCCTTCTTTGCTTCCTGCGTCGTTTTGTCTTTGGCAGATGTTGCGGCATCGGCGACAGAATTAGCTGCTGAAGCTAATTTGTCTTTAGCCACATTAACATCATCTTTGATTTCCTTGCCCACCTTGTCCTTGACGTCCTTAGATTTTTCTACAATCGTTTGTGCATCATCCTTAGTTTTGTCGGCAAGTTCTGCAGCTTCCTTGGAAATTTTTTCAGCTGTAACTTTGGTACTATCAGACACAACTTCAACGCCGGCAATCAGTTTTTCCTTGGTCTTATCTTCTACACTTTTAGCAGTGTCTGAAAGCTTCTTAGAATCTTCAGCAATTTCTTGTGATAACTTAGTCGTCACATCCTTCGCATCATCTACCACCTTGTCTTTAATACCTTTGACATTATCAGATGTCTCTTTCGCAGCGCGTCTAGCGCGTTCTGCTTCTTCTTCGGCTTCTTTCTTTGTGTCATCGAAAAACTCTCCAACCTCTTCTTTGACTTCATCAACTGCATGTTTTGCCCCTTTAAAAATACCCGACAAGAATCCGCCACTCTTGTCTTTAGCCTTCTTCGCTTCCTGTGTAGTTTTGTCTTTGGCAGATGCTGCAGTCTCGGCAACAGAATCAGCTGCCGATGCTAATTTATCTTTAGCCACATTAATGTCATCCTTGATTCCCTTGCCGACTTCATCCTTTACGTCCTTAGATATTTCTACAATAGTTTGTGTACTATCCTTAGCTTTGCCGGCAAGTTCCTCAGTTTTTTTTGAAACTTTTTCAGCTGTTGCCTTCGAACTATCAGACACAACTTCAACACCAGTCATCAGTTTTTGTTTGGTCTTATCTTTTGCACTTTTAGCAGCATCTAAAAGTTTCTTAGAATCATCAGTGACCTCCTGGGTGAGTTTAACTGTGGCATCCTTTGCACCATCTACGACTTTTTCCTTGACGTCTTTGACATCTTTGGATGTTTCCTCCGCAGCACGTCTAGCACGTTCTGCTTCTTCTTCAGCTTCTTTCTTTGTGTCTTCAAAGAATTCTCCTACATCTTCTTTGACTTCATCGACAGCATGCTTTGCCCCTTTGAAAATGCCAGACAAAAATCCACCAGTCTTTTCCTTTGCTTTCTTTGCTTCCTGTGCCGTTTTCTCTTTCGCAGATGAGACGGTGTCCGTGACAGTATCAGCCACTGAAGCTAATTTTTCATTAGCCACATTAACGTCATCTTTGATTTCCTTACCCACCTTTTCTTTAATATCTTTAGATTTTTCAATGATTGATTGTGTACCATCCTTAGCTTTACCAACAAGCTCCGTAGTTTCTTTGGAAACTTTGTCAGCTGCTGCTGTGGTGGTATCTGATACAACTTCAATGCCAGCATCGAGTTTTTCCTTAGTCTTATCTTTCGCACTCTTAGCTGCTTCTGCAAGCTTCTTAGAATCGGCAGAAATTTCCTGAGATACTTTAGTTTTCACATTCTCTGCGGTACCTGCGGCTTTGTCTTTGATCCCCCGGATTTTTCCGGATGCTTCTTGAGCAGCACGTCTAGTACGCTCTTCCTCTTCTTCCATGTCTCTTTTCTTGCTTTCGATAAACTCTCCAACATCTTCCTTGGCTTCGTCAACAGCATGTTTCGTACCTTTGAAGATACCAGAGAAAAATCCACTGCTCTTATCCTTGGCTTTTTTAGCTTTCTTTGTGGTTTGGTCTTTCACAGATTCAGCAGTATTTACAGCTGCAGCAGCTGCTGAAGCCAATTTGTCTTTGGCAACCTTGGTATCATCTTTGATTTCTTTACTGATCTGGTCTTTGACATCCTTGGATTTCTGAATGCTTGACTCTGTGCTGTCCTTAGCTTGAGCAGCAAGCTCTGCTGTTTCTTTTGAAACCTTATCAGCTGCATCTTTAGCAGTTTCAGACACGAATGCGGCGCCTATGGCCAATGTTTCCTTCGCATTATCTTTAGCACTCGTTGTAGCGTCTGAAATCTTCTTGGAATCCTTAGTGATTTCCTGAGATAATTGGTGTGTCACACCCTTTGCACTATCTGCAAGTTTGTCTTTGGCATCCACAATTTTTTTAGATGCCTCCTCAGCAGCACGCCTAGTACGTTCTTCTTCTCTTTTAGTCTCCTCCAGAAAGTCTCCAGCGTCTACCTTCACTTCATCAACAACATGTTTCGCACCCTTGAAGATACCTGATAAAAAGCCGCTACCTTTTTCTTTAGCTTTTTGAGCTTCCTTTGTGGTTCTGTCAACTGCAGCCTCAGCTGTCTCAGCTACAGTATCAGCCGCAGATGTCAACTTATCCTTGACAATCTTGGCATCATCTTTAATTTCCTTGCTCACCTTGTCTTTCACGTCTTTTGACTTTCCAACAACTGATTGCGTACCATCCTTAGCTTTTTCCACGAGATCCCCAGATTTTTTGGAAATTTTATCGGCTGCAGCTTTAGCATTATCAGACACAACTTCAACTCCAGCTTTCAACTTTTGCTCGGTCTTGTCTGCTGCGCTCTTCGAAGCATCTGAAAGCTTTTCAGAATCTTCGGCCAGCTCCTGGGACAACTTGGCTGTTGCTCCTTTTGCACCATCTACGACTTTGTCTTTGATGTCTTTGACATTTTCAGATGTTTCTTGTGCGGCTTTTTTTGCACGTTCTGCTTCTTCAGCGGCCTCTTTCTTTGTGTCTTCGAAAAACTCTCCTACCTCTTCTTTGACTTCGTCAACCGCATGTTTTGCCCCTTTGAAAATACCAGAAAAGAATCCGCTACTTTTTTCTTTAGCTTTCTTTGCTTCCTGCGCAGTTTTGTCTGCTGCTGATGTGGCAGTATCTGCAAGAGAATCAGCCGCTGAAGACAATTTTTCTTTAGCCATTCTTACATCATCTTTGATTTCCTTGCCAACTTTGTCCTTAACGTCCTTGGATTTTCCAACAATCGTTTGCGTACCATCCTTCGCTTTGCTGGCAAGTTCAGCAGTTTCTGTCGATACTTTTTCAGCTGTAGCTTTGGCACTGTCGGACACAACTTCCACGCCAGCATTCAGTTTATCCTTGGTCTTATCTTTCGCACTCTTAGCAGCATCTGAAAGCTTCTTAGAATCTTTAGCGACTTTTTGCGAGAGCTTAGTTGTCACATCCTTTGCATCATCTACCACCTTGTCTTTGATACCTTTGACATTATCAGATGTCTCCTTTGCAGCGCGTCTAGCCCGTTCTGCTTCTTCTTCAGCTTCTTTCTTTGTGTCTTCGAAAAACTCTCCTACCTCTTCTTTAACTTCGTCCACGGCGTGTTTTGCCCCTTTGAAAATACCTGACAAGAATCCACTTCCTTTTTCTTTAGCTTTTTTCGCTTCCTCTGCGGTTTTATCTTTAGCAGATGCAGCAGTATCGGCAACTGTATTAGCTGCTGAAGTCAATTTGTCTTTAGCCACATTGACATCATCTTTGATTTCCTTGCCTACTTTGTCCTTGACGTCTTTAGATTTGTCTACAATTGCTTGCGCACCATCCTTAGCTTTGCTGGCAAGTTCAGCAGTTTCTGTCGAAACTTTTTCAGCTGTAGCTTTGGCACTGTCGGACACAACTTCCACGCCAGCATTCAGTTTATCCTTGGTCTTATCTTTCGCACTCTTAGCAGCATCTGAAAGCTTCTTAGAATCTTCAGCGACTTTTTGCGAGAGCTTAGTTGTCACATCCGTTGCATCATCTACCACCTTGTCTTTAATACCTTTGACATTATCAGATGTCTCCTTTGCAGCGCGTCTAGCTCGTTCTGCTTCTTCTTCAGCTTCTTTCTTTGTGTCTTCGAAGAACTCTCCTACCTCTTCTTTGACTTCATCAACTGCATGTTTTGCTCCTTTGAAAATACCAGACAAGAACCCGCTACTTTTTTCTTTAGCTCTTTTTGCTTCCTGGGCAGTTTTATCTTTTGCAGATGCAGCAGTATCAACAACAGAATCAGCTGCTGAACTCAATTTCTCTTTAGCCACTTTGACGTCATCTTCAATTTCCTTACCCACCTTGTGCTTGAGGTCTTTGGACTTTTCGGCGATCGATTGCGTACCAGCCTTAGCTTTTCCAGCAAGCTCAGAAGCTTCTTTAGAGAGCTTATCGTGCGCTGAAACTAACTGATCTTTTACTACCTTTTCATCATTCTCAATTTCCTTGTCCACCCTATCTTTGATACTCTTGGACTTCTCAACTATTGTTTCTTTGCCATCTTTTGCTTTTTCAACGACATTTTCAGCTCCCTTGGAGGCCCAGTCAGCCACGCTCTTAGCAGTATCGCTACAGACTTCGACTCCCGCTGTTAATTCCCTCTTAGAGGCATCCACTACCTTCTCAGAATCTTCTTTGACTTTCTTGGAGATTGTATCTCCCATATCCTTGTAACTGTCCATAATTTTATCTTTGGCATCTTCCTGTTTCTTAAATTGTTCTTGTACAGCACGTCTAGCACGTTCTTCCTCTCTCTTTGTCTCCTCCAAAAAGTCTCCGGCATTTCCTTTAACTTCGTCGACAGTTTGCTTGGCACCTTTGAAAATTCCTGATAGAAATCCACTGCCCTTCTCTTTAGCTTTCTCAGCTTCCTTCATGGATTTGTCAACTGTTACTTCAGCAGTATAAGCTACAGTATCCGCCGCTGATGTTAATTTATCTCCGACAATCTTAGCATCATCCTTGATTTCCTTGCCAACTTTGTCCTTAACATCTTTGGACTTCCCAAGAATTGTCTGAGTACCAGCTTTAGCTTGATCAACGACTTCCTTACTTTCTTTTGAGACTTTATCAGCCGCCCTTTTGGTGGTATCAGACAGAACTTCGACACCTGCATCCAATTTTTCTTTAGTTTTATCTTTGATGTTTTCAGATGTTTTCTGTGCAGCTTGTCTGGCTCGTTCTGCTTCTGCCTCTGCTTCTTTCTTTGTGTCATCAAAGAACTCTCCTACTTCTTCTTTAACTTCATCTACAGCATGTTTGGCACCCTTGAAAATACCTGACAAGAATCCGCTTCCTTTTTCTTTAGCTTTTTTTGCTTCTTCTGCGGTTTTATCTCGGGCAGATGTAGCAGTATCGGCAACTGAATCAGCTGCCGAAGTTAATTTGTCTTTAGCCACATTGACATCGTCTTTGATTTCCTTGCCCATTTTGTCCTTGGCGTCCTTAGATTTTTCTACAATCGCTTGCGCACCATCCTTAGCTTTGCTGGCAAGTTCAGCAGTTTCTGTCGAAACTTTTTCAGCTGTAGCTTTGGCACTGTCGGACACCACTTCCACGCCAGCATTCAGTTTATCCTTGGTCTTATCTTTTGCACTCTTAGCTGCATCTGAAAGCTTCTTAGAATCTTCAGCGACTTTCTGCGATAGCTTAGATGTCACATCCTTTGCATCATCTACCACCTTGTCTTTAATATCTTTGACATTATCAGATGTCTCCTTTGCAGCGCGTCTAGCTCGTTCTGCTTCTTTTTCAGCTTCTTTCTTTGTGTCATCGACAAACTCTCCTACCTCTTCTCTGACTTCATCAACTGCATGTTTTGCTCCTTTGAAAATACCAGACAAGAATCCGCTACTTTTTTCTTTAGCTTTTTGTGCCTCCTGTGCAGTTTTGTCTCTGGCAGATGTTGCGGTATCAGTGACAAAATCAGCTGCTGACGCTAATTTATCTTTAGCCACATTAACGTCATCTTTGATTTCCTTGCCCACCTTGTCCTTGATATCCTTGGATTTTTCAACGATGGATTTGGTACCGACCTTAGCTTCGCCAACAAGTTCCGAAGTTTCTTTGGCTACTTTGTCAGCTGCGGCTTTGGCGGCATCAGATACAACTTCAACGCTAGTATCCAGTTTATCTTTGGTCTTGTCTTTTGCATTCCTCGAAGCATCCAAAAGCCGTTGTGAATCTTCGGTGAGTTCTTGTGATAGCTTGGTTTTCAAATTCTCTGTAGTATCTATGACGTTGCCTTTGACCTCCGCAATTTGTTTGGAAGTTTCTTGAGCAGCACGTTTAGCACGGTCTTCTTCTTCTTTGGCTTCTTTTTTCGTGTCGTCAAGAAACTCTTCAATATCCTCCTTGACATCTTCAACAGCGTCTTTGGCACCTTTGAAAATTCCTGAGAAGAACCCGCTGCTTTTTTCCTTAACTTTCTTTGCCTCCTCTGCGGTTTTGTCTTTGGCTGATGCGGCTGTATCAGCAACAGTATCAGCTGCTGAGGTCAATTTATCTTTAGCAATTTTGACGTCATCATGAATTTCTTTTCCCACTTTATCTTTGATCTTGGTGGATCTGTCCACAATCGATTGCGTGCCATCCTTAGTTTTCTCAGTAAGTTCCGAGGCTTCTTTAGAAACTTTATCAGCTGCAGTTTTTGCTTTATCAGACATAGCTTCAACACCGGCAGTCAATTTTTCCTTCGTCTCGTCTTTCACAGCTTTAGCACTATCCGAAAGCTTTTGGGAACCTTCTGTTATTTCTTGGGATAGTTTAGCCTTTGCATCTTTGATATCTTCTGATGTTGCTTGAGCAGCACGCCTTGCACGTTCTTCTTCTTCTTTAGCCTCTTTTTTCGTCTCATCCACAAACTCTCCAATGTCTTCTTTGACTTCGTCGACAGCGTGTTTGGCACCTTTGAAGATGCCTGATAAAAATCCAGTGCCCTTATCTTTAGCTTTCTTGGCTTCCTTTGCGGATTTATCAACTGCCGCCTCAGCAGTATCCGCTACAGCATCAGCCGCCGATGTGAATTTATCCTTGGCAATCTTAGCATCATCCTTGATTTCCTTGCCAACTTTGTCCTTAACATCTTTGGTCTTTCCAAGAATCGTCTGGGTACCAGCTTTAGCTTGATCAACGACTTCCTTGGTTTCTTTCGAAATTTTATCAGCTGCCGTCTTTGTTGTATCCGATACAACTTCAACACCTGCAGTCAGTTTTTCTTTCGTCTTGTCTTTTACAGCCTTGGCACTGTCTGAAAGCTTTTGAGAACTTTTAGTGATTTCTTGGGACAGTTTAGCCTTTGCATCTTCAATTTCTCCGGATGTCTCTTGAGCAGCACGCCTTGCACGTTCTTCTTCTTTTCTTGTCTCCTCTAAAAAGTCACTGGCATCGTCTTTGACGTCATCGACGGATTGTTTAGCACCTCTGAAAATCCCAGATAAAAATCCGCTAGTTTTTTCTTTGGCTTTTTTAGCCTCCCTTGTGGTTTTGTCTTTGGCAGCTCCGGTAGTAGTGGCTGCTGCATCCGCTGCGGATGCTAATTTATCCTTGACAAACTTAGCATCATCTTTTATTTCTTTGCCAACCTTGTCCTTGGTTTCTCTAGATTTCTCGACAACCGTATCAACACCATCCTCAACTTTTTTAGCAAGTTCTGTAGTTCCAGCGGATATATTTTCAGCAGCACCCTTAGCGGTGTTAGTTACAACGTCGACTCCCGCATTCAATTTTTCCTTGGTCTTGTCTTTGGCATTCTTGGATGCGTCCAGGAGCTTCTGAGAATCCTCTGCTACTTCCTGGGATACTTGGTCTTTTATATTCTTCGTACGATCTGCAAGTCCGTCTTTGATATCTTTGATTTTTCCAGCTGCTTCTTGAGCAGCGCGTTTCGCATGTTCTTCACCTTCTGCAGCAGCCTTTTTTGTATCATCGACAAGCCCTCCGACGTCATCTTTCGCTTCATCAACAGACTGCTTTGCACTTTTGAAAATACCAGACAGAAATCTGCTACCCTTTTGTTTGATCTTCTTAGATTTCTTTGCAGCCTTTTCACTGGAGGCTTCAATGGCATCAGATACGGCTTCGTCAGCTGCTGCAACTTTATCGTTCAAAATGGTAACTTCTTGTTTGGTTTTATGGCTAATTTCGTCTTTAGCAATGCTAGAGATATCGGCAACATTTCTGGCATTATCTTCAACGTTGTCAACGAGTCTCTTGGCCTCTTGAAACACCTTAGCGCTCGTGTCCTGAGCAGTGGCAGAAATAGCTCCCAAATCAGCAGCCAATTTCGTCTCTGTTTTTTCTTTCGCATTCTCAGAAGCCTTCAGCAGTTCTTTAGAATCACGATCTATTGCCCCTGCTAACTGTAATTCCAAGTCTTTGGCATCCTTGACAATGTTACTCTTTGCATCTTCAATATTTTTGGATGTTACTTGAACTGAACTTGTTGCTAAATGTTCCCCCTCTTTTACCTGCGATGGTGTATCTTTGAAAAAGTCTTTAATATCATCTGAAACTTCAGTTACCGTTTGTTTAGTCCCTGACAGGATTCCCGAAAGGAAACCCCCACCACTGCCTTTCTCATTCAGACTGTCACTACCTTTAGAAGGTTTGCTTACAGTCACGGTCGTGGTGGTATACACGGTATCGGTAACTGAAGGAGATCCTTTTCGTGGAGGAACCATGGGCTTTGATTGCTTTGAGCTATGGATTGAATCACCGATAGCAAGATCATCGCTCAGTTTCTTTTGTTCGTCTACAAGTTTTGCAAATTTCAAGTCATCAGCAACAGGCACCTTTCCAAGATCAATTTTCACTTGAGTATCTTCAATTGAAGGTGAACTACTGTGATGCTCTTCGGCAACATTTTTCAAATCTGCCAAGAATGTAGCTGTTGCCAATCTGAGGTCCTCATCTCCACTGTCGATGGAAGCTTCTCTAGACGACTGCTTATCCTTTGACTTACTTCGTCTTTTACTCTTGGATTTTGGACTCTTGAATATTCCGAAGAAGCCACCTCCTTTTTCCTTGCTATCATCCTCTGATTCCGTGGATTTATCAACTGAAGCGTCTGTTCTACGATCTTTTATTTCTTTTTCAGGTGTTCCAAGCTTTGTTGGCAAAACCTGTTCATGTGATTTGTGTTTAGGTGATACCAGTTTCTTCTGAGCAGTCGACTTTTCTTCGACACCTGGAGCATCTGTTTTATAAGTATGCTCTGTTCTTCTTTCAATTACCCTTATGCCTAATTCTGGATGCCTGGAACTTGGAACTGGAGCGGAAATATCTGATTTCTGTTGTGCAACATCATGGGGTGTAACTTGATTGGTGATATTTTCTTGACCAGCTTTAACAGCCTTGAGACTCTCTGTAGTACCACTTAACACTGGTTTTTCGATTTGTTTAATGTCGTCAACTTGTTGAAGTGGGTGTTTTGCTTTTTCTTCTTCCTCATTAGCTTCTTTTTTGGTTTCGTCCCAGAATTCTTTAATTTCTCCGGTCACTTCATCGATAGCATGTTTAGCTTCTTTTAATATTCCTGGCAAGAATCCCGTGCTCTTTTCCTTGGGTTCTTTCGCTTCTTTCGCTTCTTTGGACTCCTTTTCTGTGACTACGATAACATCCTTCTGTATTTTAGGTACTTCTGTTTTCTCCTTCAGATTTTTGACATCTTCAACGACTGTCGTGATTTCTTTGTGTATTTGATAATCATTTGAACTCTGGGTAACTGGTTTATTATTATCTTTTACTCCACCTAGATTGGCAGTATCAGTTACACGAAAGCTAATATTGTCTGCTACTTTCCTAGTATCTTCAAGGAATTTCTCGGTAGCAATTCTAAGTTCCTCATCTCCGCTGTCGAAAGATGTTTCTTTAGAGGAGTCCTTGTCCTTTGATTTGCCCCTCTTTTTACCCTTTGACTTGGGGCTTTTGAAAATTCCAAAGAATCCACCACTCTTCTCTTTGATTTCATCAGACACATCTTTAACTTCCTGACCTAATTCCTGTGATAAAACTTCGGCTCTCTGTGTTAAATTTTTCTCAGCAGCTATTACAGGCTCTGTTATTACCTTGACATCTTGCTTTACTGCTGTAGAAGCCTGTTCTTTCAAATCTTTAACGCCATCAACTACGCCTGTGCCACTGTCTGTCAGCGAACTACCGATAGCATCAGCAGTATCCCTGCTACCTTGGCTAGTAACTGTTAACTTTTCCGTAACATAGCGGGTCCCGGTTGGTAAAGTTTCTTCAACTACCTTAATATCTTTTTCAACAGTTACTATTATTTTGCCCCCTGCATTCTTGGCGGCATCATCAACTCTATCTCCGGCTGCCTTGACATCAGATTTCAGAGCTTTACTAGCAACAGCGACACTGCCAACTGAAGATATTATTCCAGCAGTAGCATTTGACAGATTTTCTGCTGTCTTATTTGAAACGTTTTGAGCTTCGTCTGAAACAGTTTTCTGGACATCAGCCTCAACTCTTTCCGCAGCAGCCTTAACATCGTAAAATGTTCCCTTGATCTTGTCTTGGGGTGTATCAAATTCGTAATGAACATTATCAACAAATCTATCTCGTTTATTATCGACGGTGCCTTGTGGATACGATGTGGATATTTGGGGAGCAATAGAATCTGTTCTTTGATCTGCCGTTTTTCTCGTATCATCCAAAAACTTGGCTGTTGTTATTCTGAGCTCTTCATCGCCACTATCGAACGATATGTCTTTTGAAGATCCCTTGTCTTTGGATTTGCTTCCCTTCTTCCCCTTGGTCTTAGGGCTTTTGAAAATGCCGAAGAATCCGCTGCCCTTGTCTTTGACTTCTTCGTTAAGATCTTTGGCACTGTCACCAACCTTGTCAATTGCTGTTGCTTTAATCTTAGGATCAATTACTTCTTTAGTAGTACGTTCAACTGATGTTTTTATCACTTTGCTAGTTTCACCTACATTTTCCAGAGGGTTTTCAGAAGTTATGGTTCCACCTACCAATTTGATATTATCTACCGATTTCTCCTTTGGAAGAGTAGTGGTGTCTATTTCTGGTAATTTTTTCTTAGGATCCGTAGGACTCGAAACAATTTGTTTGGTTTCAACTTTTACAGTTTTGACTGTGTTTACAACTGCAGGGCGGCCTGCATCTACAATCTCTTTGCCTATCTTGGAATCTGAGCTTACAAGTAGTGGCTTAACATCTTTTTGGCTATCCTTGATGTTTGTAGCGATATTTACAGTCGTTACACCACTGCTGATAATACTTGTCGCACTTTTTGTTGGTTCCTTAGGTAATCCCTCAAAGGTTTCAGCAGTTCTTCTTGTATCATCAAGGAATTGTGCTGTAGATAGCTTGATATTCTGAAGTGAATTTTTATCTTGATCATCTATCGGAGCACTGGGTTCATAAACTGGACTGGGAATACGTTCCGGTTGATATGCTGCATCAGCTGATTTTCGGGTATCCTCGAGAAATCTTAGTGTTGAATTTTTAGTCTCTTCGTCCCCACTGTCAAATGACACATCTTTAGAGTCCTTGGACTTTCCTTTCTTCAATTTCGGTGTCTTGAATATGCCTGAGAATATCCCGCCGGACTTATCCTTCGACTTCTTCGACTCCCTTTCACCTTTGTCGGTTGAATCTTCTGCAGTTTGTTGAACGTTGTAAATTACTTCGTAAGCAGATAGTCTGGGATCTTCTTGGGGCTTATTGCCCCCTGTTTCTTTAATATCAATTTTCTTCGAGTCAACTTTAAGGATGCTTCTTATTTCTTTCGGTCTTTGTTTGAGTTCATTGCCGGCTTGATCGACAATTGTGCCTAATTTTTCGTCAACTTCTTTTCCCTCGTTTGCTAACTTCTCTTTTTCACTAGCCATGTCTTTGCTAACATGGGATAGCATCGTGTCAGCATCGTCATAAATTTTTGCTATACTCTTTATAGGCCCTTTACTAGGGTCGTTTTCAAAATCACCTACCCCATCCTTGACGTCTTTCCCTACCTTATCAGATCTAAATTCTATTTCTTTGACTATCCCTGAAATAACAACCTTACCTCTCTGTACATGCTGATCTAAGGGTTTCTCATTGAAATGGAAAGACTCTGCGCCTATTATTGGTTCTGGCACGGTGGCTGACTGTGCTGTGATAGTAGTTGAGATATTAGCATTTCTTGGTTGACCTATATAATGTGTTTCGCTAGTTACAATTGATACAGATTCTTTAGGATCAGTAGTATTAATAGTTGAACCTGAACCGATTACAGGATCGCTAGGTCCAAAATAATGCGTTTCTCTGTTGAGAGGTTCGCCAACAAACTGAGAGTCGCTAATAATGGGTGGATTATAATCTGTAAATGTTGTAGTTTTAACAGTGACATTTTGCCCGATTTTAGGATCACCTTGTTTGATAGTAATTTGTTTTGTAGTGAAAGGTAAATTACTATTATCAGGATGTACAGCAGGACCAGAGACATGATGTTGTTTGATTATAACTGGCTCTACATCTCTTTGAATCAAAGTCTCCACGGTAGTTGTTTGACCTAATAATTTTGGATCTTTTTCAGTAACGATAATATTTTTATCTGTCCGAATTAATAATCGTGGCCCTACAGCACCTTCTGCCCCTTTAATCCCCTGCACATCATCATCATCATCATCATTAACCACCGACCACCCTTCCGCTAATCTCTCCTTCTTTCTCTCTGCGTCTTGTATAACACCTGTTAATTAAGTATCACATATTTTAGGCATCTAAAATCGTAATCAACAAACGTTTAGACTTATTTCATTCTAACATCATTAGTGTAAGCTGGCTGGCTTGGTTTATGCTTATTGTCGATCGACTAGCAGTTAGGCTTTTCCTATATGTTGTGCGCAGGCGTATGTGCTATGGAGCAGCCATCTCTGTATCATTTGCACACTAAATGAATGATACAGTGACATTTTTCTTTACCTATGAGAAAGTTATTTCAAGAGCACTCGACGAAGTAAAGAAAATTAATCGTGGTCTCTTTACACTATATCAATATTACTTTCAAATATCATTTTTGACCTAGAAGTGATGTAATAATAATAATAAAGCGATAATTGACGACGAATTAGAGTCCAAGATTGAGAAATGATATAACGAAAGTAATAGAACAGAAAAATCCAACAAAACTATACTGACAATCACTTCTAAGGACAGCTGCTCCGTGTGCCTACACAGATATATATACCTAAAGGCTGATTCATGCAACAGCAAAAAATAATTGCAGTGTTTCCTAGCTGAAAGAAAATAAATTAGCGAAAAACATAGGTTTGAAGAAAAATGTTAAGTGAAAAAATTTAGATAGGATTTCTGGAGTAAGGGAAGTATGTACTTATTTTACAGTAGATATGAGAAAAGTTCTCATAAGCTAATTGCTAATTGTTACTCATTAAAAGAAGCAAGCCTAAAAACCCGGAGTGATCCGCACCGGTTTCCAGGAGCTGCTATCAAAAATAAAAACATTAATGTGAAATGGTGATTAGAGATTGGAATCACCAAAGGCCGGTGAATGAATTCTGGCAAGGATAGACAATGCTGTAAATCTTCACGCTAAATGATTAACTGTTGTTTCATCACTTTCAAGTGTTTATAAATACTATATAGTGTTCGGAAATATTCCCCTAAGTAGATATAACAAAGTGTTACAATAAGAAAATAAATCTTATCATGTTTTGTCGCAATGTGGTGACTGGTCACAGTAACGGTATAAATCTATGCATAATAAGGTTTACTCATAATTCGTTTCAATCTAAAGAAAATATATCAAAGAAACAAGTCATTCATTAAATATGGAAGAATTAATCTTCATATTTCAATCTATCATATACCATAGTTCAAATGTGTGAATTATGGAATAAGCATCCAGAAGAACCATAAAAAATATTTCCCTTAAGCTGAAAGTGCTAATGAGGTTGTTAAGTATTAAATACCTAGATGTACAGTTGGTCATGCTATATTATAAAGATAAAAAGTGTTACATAAATGGTGCTGCTGTCCTTAGTTTTTTTTGTTTTTTTTCTTTTAAATCTCTGCTGTTAGGCAAAGCTCTGCCCCTCAACCGAACCCAATATTAAAATAATACGTGCGTTACTCACCAGAAACTAATTTGTTTGCATCTTCTATTACTCTCTGTCGTTTGATATTGTCGTCATCGGAGTCATCTTTCGATTTTTTCGTCATTGTGTCAGAAATGTGGCATTTGTGTTCGATAAAGTCCGCCATCATATCACCAAGTTCCTTCTCGTCACTGGCATATTTATCTTTGATAGGAGTCGAGGTTCCATTCGGTATAGTGCCATTCGTGATCGTGCGGTGCTCTCCAGTTGCTAAGTGCACAAAAGGTGTTATGTATTTGTGATGAATAGTAATAAGCATACAAAGCAAAATTCAATTCATCAAGACTATAAGAAATTCTTACATTTCTTTTTACCTCTACTAAACTAGAATAGACATAATTTTATTCATTTCTTAAAACGTATTTCATATTCTTTGTTATATGTACAAGAATCTGAACATTTCATTGAGTCTGTTGAAATTTTCTAACACTATCACAGCCCTTTCGTTTCTAGAACTATAATCAAGAGTATATATTTTGAAACAGTATTTCTACCGTCTTCCTAAACGAAATGCACTCAACCCAGAAAAGTAAGTAATATTTAATTGGTGCTTGTAGGCATAAGGCGAGGCTGAATGCAGCTTGGAATCAGCTATGATACAACATGTGAGTTAACAGTGACTAAGAGACTAATGTACAACTTGATGTACAATATTCAATCACTGCCTTAATGTAGACAGTGATCTCATACTATTTTCTGGTATTCGTATTCTGTGAAGATAATATGTATCATCTACTATTGCTGAATAAATGCGTCTGAGTGAATGCCAAGTGACAATAGCAGAAGGCCGCTTAATTTTCTCTTCATTTTTACACTAATTTTCGAGGATTAAAATTAGATTCCAATATTATTTTTCCATTTCATTCAATTCATCCGATATAGTGGTCAGAAACTTCTTGTAAACATTCGAGTTTGAAAAATCGAACGATAAATAAACAGAACAGTCAAGAACTTTTTTTTTTCTTCTTTTAAATGTTGAAAAAACTCCTCAAGATAAGGATATTGCCTTGACTGATCAACAGAAATCTTGTCGACAATTTTGCGAATTAAAAAAAAAAAACCATTGACTGGAAAATATTTTTAAAGGATCTATCCCCAACTCAAATGTACATAAAAGCTAGTTATTATCATTATTCATCATCTATGGTTACGTAAAATGATCTTGAGAATTGCGAAACAAGCTATTTGCACGTTCGACGAAGAAAGAAAGTTAAATATTATGAGTCTGATGTCAGTTTGCAAGTCTGTAGTAGCATTAAAGTAAAGTACTTACTTCGTTTGTGAGTTATCACGCCTGGAGTGCTGAGTTCTTCGACGGACTCTGATTCCTGTAATGAAATGACGAAGTTGATGACATGAATTCTGAGATCATTCTATGAAGTATAATAAATCTCCTATGACACCATAACTTTGATTAATATTACTGGAAAGAAAAGACTGACTTAGAACAGATGAACGAACCTTCATTCTATCCGGCTCTTCCCAATCTGGGTCCATCTTAGGATCCATGGTAGCATCTCGACGAAGAGAAGTATCGCGTGAAGGTCCGAGTTCTTCTTTGAGAGAATCGAAACCAGGTTGATCAAGTCTGACTCTTGCTACTGCTTTTTCGACGTCATCGGTAACGAGTTCCACATTGAATATGCATTTTTTCACAATATCTTCGCGACCGATTTTATTCAAAGCTTTTTCCAGAGTGTTACCTGAAAAGATATTTCAGATAGAAGAAACAGTTAGACTAAATAATTATCTACAACTCGCACAGAGTCTGACAAATACAAATGTTGAGAAAATGTAATTCTCACGCATTTCTTGAACACAATCGTTTCGCAACAAACCTTTACCTCTATTAGCTCCTTCCTGCCAACACTGTGACCTTCTGAAAATGAGTAGCAATTCACTAACATGAGAATTGCTAGCTTCATTCTCAAATGATTGATACAGCGTTATAAACATATCTGTTTGACTAAATCACGGAAAAAACAATATTAAGCCGGTTGCGAGATAGAGTTGTATCACTATTTATAATTCTGATTTTGAACCAGTTCAACACTATTGATTTTATTTAAAAACCCATAACAACTTTGATACAATTTATTTTTAAATGCAGAAATGAAACCACCTTTGTAACGTTCTACCAGAGTCAAAAGCAGATTGAATAATGCTGTATGGACGTTGTTATTTCTGTTGATTGAAGTAATGATGCTGAATTACAGTGGGGGTATAGCAACATGATTAGTATTAGTGGTAGGATTCGTGTGAAGCATGGTAATGGGTGATGAGATCATCAACTACGTTTCTTTATAGATTCCACACGTGTGACTCAACGACTATGCGGTCTTGTTTATTTCACCTTGCCTTCAAACTGGTTTCACTTTATACTACTTCATGACGGTTAGTTGATAGACACTGAGCCTTCACTATATCATTTAAACTATTCCTCATGCATATAGATACGAGCTTCAAATCAAATTTGTTCAATCGAACTTAAGTCCTTCATTTCCTATCTGAAAAACGTTGTCAACATGTTGACCTAGCTAGACGTATTCCGTAAAGGATAAAAATAGATAAATCCAGTCTATGTTTTGTTCCTACCTGCAAGATTTTTATAAATACGTCTTAACTGCTTTTTTGCTTGCAAGACACATCTATTCTAGTAGAACCTGTTTTGGATTGCATAATTCACACGTTTCGTACAGTACGTACTCACTGACTTTCAAAGTAATAATTTGGAGGTCCTTCTGATCAGATGTGATAAATTTAAGCTGGCGAACAATTTAGTGCAAGAATTATTTGGCCAGCTAGAGATTTGATTAATAACTAGATTACCAACAGTTAAAAAAAAATAATAAACTGCTCTACAGAATAAAGTGAATCTACGTTTTATAAATATGGCATTTTCTACCAACCTGTTGCTTTGTTTCCATTATCCTGCCATAATTTGAACATAGTAGCTGCCTGCTGTGCAGGTTTACCAGGGTATTCTTGCTTGATGATGTCTACATCGTTGGGTGGAATATTTAGTTCTTCAGCTAACTTCTCCCAATCTGTATCTAACAGATTGGCGATGTCAGTCAATCGTATTGTAGCTCTGTGGATGGCATCTGGTCTACCTGTAGAATGAAGTAACCATAAGTTAATAAAATGCTCAAATATAGGGACAAAAGCGTACCTAAAGGCTATAATATTGAGAATCTGAAAACCGTTTATTTAAGAAGAAAACTTTGTACTTACTGATTCCACCATCTCTAAGGAAGCTGTAGTTTTTAGATAGTTCGAGCAAGTCTAATTCAGAAGTTGTGCCATCGGGAGATATTTTATCCGGCAATAAAATATTCAATGTACAAAGAGGTGTCTGTGATGGTTCACCCTTTGGAACCTTTGGTTCGCTCATGAACATTATTCTACCAACGGTATCGGCAGCATCCGGATCTTTCACTCTTGTGGTAAATGGAACTCGGTTTTCTTTGAAAGCTCTAAATGGCAGCTGTAATTGTTCTCCGCTCTTCAAAACTGGGACCAGATTACCGGCGAATTCCATGTACTGAGTTTTTCCTTCAAGAACCTGAGAAAAGCAGGTAACAACAATTTTAAAAATAGATTATAACATTCTTAACTGAAAACTACGAAAGCAAGCTCGGAAAGTAATTTAGAATTGCTGAAAGTACCTCAACATCACGGCTTTTAGCGACCTCCGTAAAGTGTTCTTGATGCTCAAGGGTTTTGTCTTCCTTATCATCAGTCATGCAAAATACACGTAGTCTTGCTTCAAGTGGGTCAACGCGTTTAGCAAAGACTACAAACCTATCAACATAAAAACCAAGATCAGAATTACATAGAAATGTATGAGAAATTTCATGTATTCCATAATATGAAACCGTGTTTTCATAGTTTCTTGGTCTAGAACTCACTTGGCCATAAATGGCACGTGTGTGGCGTGGGTGTATAGTTCTGTAGCCATTTTAGTTGCCTCAGAGATGTTTCTGCAGTCCATTAGCCAGAAACGAGCAGACACAGTAGTAGTGAAGGAGACACAGTCCTTTACGAATGTAAGCGGTGTGGACCCGGTTACGTCCTCCCAGACCGCCCGAGACTGACCCCCTGAACGACATACATGCCAAGTCCAATAACATTATTAAAATATGTCCGTGCCGTTAATATACAGATGGCAGAAGTGAGATATATGTGGATTATAAGGACTGATATTAAATACAGTTTTAGTAAGACATATAAAAAGATTCCAGAGGTTCGAATTGACTATGAAATTATTATTTAAATTGTATTCCCTGAAAAACTGAAGATTAAAGATGTTATCATTTTTAGAGAACATTGTTTGGCAATATATGTATATTCAACCCTATGGAGTATTCAAGCTATTCTCTTCATCTTCTAATATCAACTTGTCTAGTATCAGTCACTACTTACTTTCTACTATAAAATTTCATCAGTTGTGTGAACTATCATTTATAGCATTACTTACTCAACATTCAGAAATTATTACCTAGGGTATATTGGGAGGAAGTAAAACTGTATTTAAACTCAGTTGTTATGTGTGCTTGATTGATACGTGCTTGAGAATGATGTAAAATGAATGGGTGAATATCGTATACTTTAAATAATTTAATAATGCTAGCCAAATTAGGAAAATACCATCCACCAAAAATGTGTAAAAAGCAAGGTGTGTATGGAGCAATAAAGCATGAAATTATGTATGTCATGTGTGGGATCTTCAATAAGGTGTTACATTAGGTATGTTGTATTTTGAAAAGATACATATCTCGAAGTTTATTCTCTTTCTTGATACCAGAATTAAATTAAAAAGAAAGAGAATCTATTTTTAAGATAAATAGCAGATTGCAATCACACTCACTATGAAATTCTACATAAATAATTTGATAAACGAACAAGTCGCACAAATTAAGTATTGCCGATTTCAATCAGGAAATACTTATTTCCTGAACTAAAAAACACTCGAAATACTTTTGTATCAATTGTAGAGGCATTGCATATGGAGAAACATTATATCATGAGTGAAATTTTTCTTGAAACTCTAAAAACTTTCAAAATAGACACTATTTGTATGGACTGTTAATTGCAACCTGCTATTCAAATGAATTTTCATATAATTTCGTCGATGCGATGTTTTCCATTTTATTAGTTACAATTCCAAGTAATAAATTGTATTATCGAAGCAGTTAACAATCAACTAAATGTGCTGAAACAAAAACTATCGAATTAACAATTACAATTAGCAATGTTAGTTTAAAATTTATCTACGTTAATTAATGATCCATACCTAACTGACTCAATCCTAACAATACGCAAGCATTAACAATGAATCACAACAAGATATGTATACAACAATGGTACTCAACAACATTTTTCTATGAAACACGCAGCTACCACTCATCCTTCAAATCTCTCTCCAATTATTTCTATCATTAATGAGACTCCTCCAATTGCAATCATGCAAATGTCATTTTTTCTCCAAATTGATTAGACAAAAAGATGAACCAAGCAGAACTAAATACAGCTTGTGATCTCTGATACAGAATTTACATTTTTCATTTGAATAAAGCAGCAAACAGATTCTTAGCTAGCTCTAAGAAAAAATTCATATCAGAAATAAAAATGTTTTTAAAATGACCACTAAGGCTTGCAGCTTCCTATTCTGATTAAAATTAATCGAAGGAGCTAGCTTTTACATTATTATAGCTTTTTCTATTACCATTATCATTATATTCAGTATAATCTATACATAGGCGATTTTTTCTGGGGCTTAAGCTACTGATGTCATTTCTGGAAAAATTTGAACATTTCTAATAACCTAGTCGCTATTATATCAGAAAGAGATTCTTCGTTCGAGTGGTCTGCTGCTCTACGATGTTACGCGCAAGCATATATTACCAGTTATACTGCATAGGAGTCTGAGGGTGCCCACTGCTCCTGCGTCTCCTGAGTATTGATTAATCATTCCTTTGTTAGCTGCCTGTGGCATTGGTATTGTCAGGGTGATCGGTTTATGGAACTTTCGACGCCTTGGCTCTACAGTTACAATTGGTGATACCGCGACACGATTACCAAGTAACTTAGCTACCAAATCAGCTGGTATCGGATGAGCCTAAAAACATAAAAAACATGGCTTGAGACCTTTGTCGGAATTAAAAACAATTGTGATGCAATAAACGTTCATACGGGCATTTTTGGGAAATTAAATCGATAGTTTCAATTAATTGATCACAACTTCAAATTGTCTTACTTGTAGCCCAACTCTGATTTTCTTGGTAAGAGCAGCTGGCGGAAAGACAGCCTGAACTTGAGGCACGGCTGAAGATGAGACAGTGCCTCCTTCAGGACCTACTGCATGAACTTCCTGCCTGACGCGAGAGACAACAGCAAAATAGTGTGGGAAATCTACTGTGAGAATTCGTACTATACGTGATGTCTGGAGATCCTCTAGCTGGCTTAATTCTGTAAGTTTATTGAATGTTTTGTTATGTTGATTCCAGAAGAGTTAAAATATATGCAGTAATATTATTAATATTTGCGGATACTGAAGATGGAATAGATTTCCTACCGTCTCCTTCAAAGCTCTCATTTAGCACATCCTGGACAGCTTCCTCGCTGGCTTCCAGAGTGTGCTCACGCCACGTCTCTCCATTATCTGATCTCAGGATTACTATTTCTCTTTCTTTTCCACGCAGTGAGGCAAAATGTGGTACCTCTATGATTACGGGCCTGTAAAAGACAAATTAACATTATCCTTTGATCATAATTTTCCATGGATGAATGAGAAGAGAAAAAACGTTACTCACCCTAGGAATTTGGCACCGACAGGCCCGAGCTCAAGAATTCTACTTGCTAATGCCTCTCCCTCCATGAGAGGTGGAGGATTAGTTAGTTTATCTCTTTTGAGGTACCGACAAGTGACCCTCATAGGCATAGCTGCCTTACGCGGTGGTACGATCACCCGAACTCCACTATGACGGCATCCACGCATAGCTCCTCCTCTTGCATCAACCAGGAATGAAACTAGGAAACTGTTTGCAGAATGAAATTAGTTACATAGTTGAAATTGAGGATGTAACATTCACTAAAACCTGCCTGCTGCCAATAAAATGCAGTGGATGATATATGTTTGAAACATATTCATCAGGAAGTTATCTGAATAAATGTTTATATAAGTTTCATTTATTAGAGTAGGCAAGTTATAGGAAACATACCTTCCAATTCCAAATTGTGCAACTCTTTCGATAGCAGATGGCTAACGAGTTATTTTACCGATAAAAATATGGATGAAATTTGGTAAAAAAATACTTTTGGTATTGAAGAATGGCACGAGAGTATTTTCTCATTAGATATTTGAGACAAAAAAGTTGCACATACACAAGCAACTAAAAAAAACTCTAGCCAGATTATAAAATATAAACAATATTTGTGTATTTACAATTTACAAAATTGTATTTATTTATTTATAAATTAATGACATATTTAGAAGATTGATTTTTTAAATTATAATGTGATACAATGCAAACTCTACTGTCGTCGCTTAATTTGAATTCGAAATAAAAGCTAATTATTTGGAGAATTTTGTGCTCTTTAGTGTGTTTTGTGGTAGTAAGTTAGCACAAATTGCTTGAAAAATGAATAGATTATTTATACTAAATCGAAGAAACAATGAAAATGCTTTGCAACTATGGCGAAGCTGTAGGCAGGAAAATTAAGCAGCATGTTTAAATCTTTCAGTGCTGTGATAATGTCTGAAGTTTACTGTAAATATTTGCCTAATTGTTTCTGATAAAAGATGTTGAATGGCTGCAAAATACAACAATATTTTCACATCTCAAAAAGCACCTTGTGCATTGAAAGTTTCTACAAATCTTGAACTGTAGGTTGATATTAAAGTGAAGTGGATGAATTGATGATTGGACATCACACTGAGCTAAATGAAAACTATGTGTATGAAATCACAAGATCTATAACAAAAAATAATCTACAGTATCTACAAAGCTTCTCCATGAATATTGGGAAGGAATGGTTCAGACATAATAGGATTCCAGGTTTCACACATTTTATAATATTTTCTGAAATATCGAGTCATTGGTACAAGCAGACGCGAACCACTACCTTTTCTTATCGCTTGTTCCTAACTGTAGTTAGTATTGACGAAAGATTTAGAATCTGATTTTGACGATTGCGTGTTATTGACTGGTTGAGTAATAGCATCGCTTCTTTTTAATCTGTTGGCTATTTTGAAGCAATTGTGTGTTCCCAATATGTATTCACCTTATTCCGATGTTTAAGTAATTATCTACATAACGTAATGCATGATAAATAATGGCTAAACTACGCTAGACAGTGCTGTAAGATAAAAATGGGTGCAACACTCAATAGAATCTAAGAGCAGATAGTACCAAGGCAGAAACTAAAGATTGTCCAAGGGAGTTCACTTACTTTCTCCAGTGTGGAATTCTGCAGGTAGCGAAAATTAAATAACAGAAAGTATCGGAAACAAAATAAAAATCGCGTTAGTATTTATTTTTCTATAAACATGATAGTAGTAATAGATGGCAGAAGATGAAGGGTAAGGTACTACTGTCTAATATATTATTTCAGATTTTCGAAATTACCAAAAAAATTCCATTCACCTCAATATTTTTCTTCACAATTAATGCGTAGGTAGGTAATATGTAACTATTAATTGTTAGTCGTAAGATTATTAATAATCTCGAAAATCGCAATTTTCTTTTTTATACATGAAAGCCTACCTTTTCTATATACACAGTAGGTAACAATGATAATTATGTATTATAGCTGAGATTGGTAGTGCGGCAAACCATTCACACTGTGCTAAAATAACAACATAATAGTTAGAAAATAAATTGAATCTACAAGATTACAGGGTGAAGAACGATGATTTTGTATGGTCAGATTATATGCTCAACTTAAAATTACTCGACACGTCTTTTATACTTTAATACAAAGCAAAATTAATGCCAATTCAGTTAGTCGATCGCTTTTTATAATTGGCCTAAAACGTTTGTGTGATCCCTCATTCCTCAGAAAGTGATAGACAATCAAATCTTTGAACTTATAATACAAAAACCATGTTTTTATCCAGACAAACAATTAATCACGGGTGTATTATAATCGTCAATATGCAAAATATGGAAAAGACAAATGAGATCGAAGTAGTCAAATACTCGAAACCAACTTTCTATACAAGAAGGAGTGCAAAAATAAATGAAGCAAACAAAACGATATAATGATAATGTCTAATTTTTTTTTTATAGCACAAATGCTTAGAAGACATTATGTGTTTTAATTGAATTTGAAGTGCTTCAAATATCACAATGTTAAAGTAAACCAGTGAAGTAGTTATTCGGATTTCAAATGTACAAGATATACCTTAAATTTTGAAGAAATAGATACAATCTCAAAATAAATAAAGCAAAATTATAAAAAGGGTATAATGTACCTGTCCCTCCACATCCCTTGTCCTTTAGGCACGATACCAAGGGCAGCCAGTGATGTGTTTAACGACACTAGTGACGCGCTAATCTCAGAACAGAACTATGTGTGATTATCGAATTTAGCTTTAATACGTGCTCATGCTTGCATATCGTGCAGTACAGTCCTTTCGATTCATTATATATTTATGGTCAATAATAATTGCTAAATTCTACCAGGGTGCTACAATAAACTATCGTGAGGATGGCGAATGAGATGATATATAAACAGATGTATGACAATTTTAAATCTGATCCTCGTTAATCAATAAATGTGCATTTACTGCTAATTTTCTAACAGGTTCATGAATTTAACAATAATTCTCATTATCAATGAATTTAATCTGTTCAATATGATGTTTAAACGATTCAGAATTCGAATTATTTAGTTTCAATGAAAGGCTGCATGATCATCAATATACATCGTATAGCTAATAAACAAGTGTGGCTCTAATTTATATTTTGATTGTCGAATAGTGTTTGTTATTTCACTTCCACTTGTTTGTGACAACAGAATACCAGTTAAAGTAATTATGTATGCTTTGATTATGGAGCTTCCAACTTTGAGATCATATTTATTTAAATTTGACGAAAGAAAAATAACATCTGAGTAAAACGAGATTAGCCTTACACTGCGTTTTACTTTACGGCGTTTAATTTGCATAACTCTTCTTTAGAAAGATCTAACCGCATAATAATTATTGTACGAAGAATAATATAAGTTTGCTATTAATTTTCTAAGCTAGGGTAAGTCGAAGATTGTTTGCAGAAATATTTTTTCAAATGTTTTTAGATGAATCACCGTAGTATTAGAGATAAGCTTAACTGTTGCAACTAGTTCAATAGTCTCAATTATGCAGTGGTACCATTTTCATGGCAATATTACAAAGAGAAAAAAACTGCTTCATAAAGATATCTGCAATGCAATTTCGAATGCCAAAATCCATGCCAATAACTACCACACGACACATACATCATTGAAATTCAGAGACTAACCAGAATGGTGAGTATGAGATTTCATTTATGGAGTATTTTCGAAAATAGCTGTTTGATAGAAAATATAATTGAGCATTGATATTCTCCAATGGCCAAAATGTATAAAGATCGTATGTATATTGAAAAATGAAATGCCTGGAATACAACTATAAAAGTAGTTGGTATTGAGTGTAAAATTAATATACGATTGATCTAATTTGAAGTAGATTTGATTGGTAATTTGAAATAATATTACTATGACGTTTTTGAGGCCCTTTTAAGAAATTGAAATTTCACTAATAGGTTGTTAGTAGCAGGCAATCTTTCACCAACACACTCCAAATCACACTATAATACACAATATCGTTACTTTCAAGTTTAACCAATGCTATTTCAGTATTTACATAGAAGATTATCTAATCGGGATCCTGAAGGTATTCAGATATAGATATCCTTGTATTTTTATATTACAATCATTGTGAAACATCTGATTGTTATCTACGTGAAAAAATAAGTGGTTTTTTTTTTAATATGAAGGCTCGAATATACTCTTACTATTATTATGTATTGCCATTTATGAAATACGTAGATAGGAATTATTGTAATAACTATTCATTGGTCATATAGATTTATTTTTCTCAGCTTTGATATGTCGAACAATTTATAAATAAAATAATTTATAAATAGTATACTTTCTACAGTTCTAAACTCCGCGAATAAGTTCAAAGTTAACTTATTTATATTTTTCACAAGCTTTTTTGAAAGTCTGTAAATTGATGGTTTCTCACAATACGATTTTATACACTAAAATTTGAGGTAATGATTAAATCATACTTTAATGAAATGTTAGAGACGAGCCTCCATATCATAAAGCTGTGTATAAAGTTCAAAAGTGATAATTAAATACTCCGAGATATGTTATATTCACCTACTTTATCAATAGTTTAAATAAAGGTTTTTTTGTAGATAGCAGGATATTAAATACCAATTCTGAAGTCATTGTACTATATTATTATTACGTATTTCAGTAGAAATATAGTTAATGGTCGAAAACAAAGGCGGAAACTTATGAATAGCATAAGAAGGCATCAAATTTATATGATGCATTATTATCTCAATAATTGAAACCAAAATTTCTATTTCCGTTTCATAGATATTACAGTGTTCTGTTAGAAAACAGTTTCTAATTTCAGTGATTGTGATCTCGATTGTGATAAAGATAAAAATATAAATACATACCCAACGTGAATTGGATGCCTGTTGATATCCACATTATCTGGCTTATGATTGGCAGCACTAGCTCGATGATAGCTTTCTTTTGTAATCATTTCTGTTATAGTTGGAGCTGGAATTGTAAACAAAATTGCTATAGGAATATAAGCCAATGTTAGAATGCTATTATTCTATCGGACAATGCCTACTTTCTTTAAAATCAACTTTAGAATGTGATATCTCCACATGTATTTCTACCTCATGTAGATATTGTTTACAACACCTTAATTCCAGATATGATAGTTTATCAATTAAATTACTTTGATAAAGTTCATGGATCTGATCTTACCTCCAGAATGTCGATTGTCTCTTTCATCATCAGTTACGCAGAGGCGCATCGAGTCATCACCCATTGATTTCATGTCATCAACAGTCATGTAGCGGTACTGCTGTTGGTCGTTCAACATAGGATCTTCGCCTATAAAAAATTGTCTCTAATTTAATCATTGACTGGGTATTATTTTGTAAGATATTTATATAACTATCTGGATAATGACAAAATGATATCATTTTGTGTATTGGAAGGCTGCTGCAATATATGAATACGTTTGAACAAGAAAATATTAAAAGCACGATATGTTGTAATTCAGATTATCTATCTGTAATATAGTAAAATCAACACAGAGTGATGAATATTCCTGAAAAAAAATAAAAATTGAAGCAATGCTGTAATAAAAGAGCAAAGATTCCCCAACGCATCATTATATACCATCACCAAATCCCAGAGATAATTGAAAAAGCGCTCTACACATTGGAAAGCAAAGAAGTTTATTTGTTTGACTAATATGATTAAAACTGTTGCAAGCGTTTCATCTATTATTGGATTGTGATTAAGTTTCTTGCGGAACGGAAAAAAACATTGACTTTCCGTTCTCACTGATTGTCCTTATATTTTGCACTAGCCATTCAAAAACGGATTTTTATTTTAATGTAACAATGAATATAATGATAATTTATGATTCAATGTATGCTTCAAAATGTAGATAATATGTATATTGTCTTTTTCAGGTTTTCTATATGTTTTTAATACATAAGCGCTATGTATTGAACTTAAACAAGACATGTGAAGATAAAGAATACCTAATGACACAAAGACTTGCTTCAACAGACGAGAAACCAAAAATGAGTTTAATTAACATTTCACTTTTTAATTAATTCCATTAACTTTATGAAGGAACGAGAAATTTCAGAGTGGCGGCATCACGTATCGAGCAGTAACTGTAGACTGATTATGTTTCCAATGAGCTAACAGATATTTCAAGAATGTAAGTCATAATTATCCAATTGTCTACCCGCCTACAAATTCAGCCTACACTTACTGAGCCACTGATGTCATAGAAGTAATAAGAAAAGATTGAAAAGATAGATTCACCAGTGTAATTTTTTTGAAGGAATAAATCATTAAAAAATTGTTCTAATTCAAACAGTTATTTAAATATTTACATGAGAATATTTGGCGATCATATGAAATAAAAAATCGCTGCATTTATTCCTTTTTTTTTCGTTTTCTTGCTACAATTAATATTAGGCTTAGGTACAGCATGTAAGAAAGAGTAAATTATATCACATGACAGATAAATTCAGCTGTTGCGTAGAATAATTTTGCAAATTAAATGCAGGATAAGCTGTAATTCCAGTTTTGCTATTGGAGTAACGTGCAACCACGAGATGTTGGATATTGCCAGCTTGTAAAAGATTTTGTAAACATTTATAAAGCCCTTTAAGGGTATATAAGCATAATTCGATGTTGAGGCCTATCAAATCATATTTTATATGAGCCGACGATGCAAGGCTACCTGCATAGTCATAACATCGAATGAAATCTGTTTTTCTAAGTTTGATCTATATTTACAGCTGATCTCACGGACAGTGACCTAAATTTTTCCCGGACAACATTGAATATCTATAGAAATTACCTAATCATGTTGAATTGTGCCTAATGAAGTCAATATCATAGATAGAAATAGTTTATAACTTCCGAGAACTTGTCTAAGTCTGTATATTCACCTCGACCCAATTGCATGTGGGAATTGTTGTGTTAAACGTAAAGCTGAACGGACAAAAATAGTGATGATATAAAGTCAGAATTCTGTATTTTTTTTCCTACATTCACGTCAATTATCACTTCTAATTCATGTATTTATATACCTAGCTGATACATTTTTAGATCACCGACGTAAGCAGGCCAGTTTTCATATTTTGAATGCTTATAAATTTCATAAATGTATCATATTACTCACTTTTGTTAGCTTTATTACTTTTTATTTTAATTCCAACTTCGGACAGTTTCTTTAATATGTAATGCATCCTGAGAGCTTTTTGGAGGTATGTACAACGATATAGAACTGTGGAATGTTGATGAAATAATGGGGAATTGAAGAGATATTTAATAACTTTCTGACGTACTAGCACCTTACTTATCGGAATTGAAACGTTGATAAAAATTAGATAATTATATCCATTGACGTACGCGAAGATCAAAAAAACTTTGATTACATCTCCATCGAATGATTTATTGATAATGAACTTTTCAGTTATAGACACAAGTCAAGCATCTTTGGGACAGGAGGCAGTGATGTTAAATGATTGATAATTTATAGCGAGTTCTATATTATAATTGACATTTCTACTAATTACTATAGAATTAAGACGGATGCATTAGTCAACGATAATAAATACTTAAGATTCATACAGCCTTCGTCGATTTCACAGACTACCGGTTAATAGCTGTAATTGGTTCCTTCTCTGCCTTAACAGTTAATCTGTCAACCATTGCACACCAACTCACTCATTGAATCATCTTGTTAATGGGTGTTAGCATAGTACAATTACCTAGTCGACCTACATGTACGTAGAATATGAATGCCAATTGACTTATACCTTCACTCTTTCAAAATTTCATTCTAACAACTTAATATGATCGTTTGTTACCATCTATCACTGTCTATTCATACTGACCGTAGAACTGATCTGATAGTCTTATTGTTATAGCAACACATTTTATTGAATTTAAAGATAAAATACCTCGCCCAACTAAGGAGATGAAACCTTTAGTATGCATAATATAATCAATGAATGCACGTTGGCAGTTTTTTCATCCAGAAAATGAAATCGCAAATGTTCGAAGAAAATGTACTTATTCAGCAGAAAAAATATGTGAAAGACTGGGCGCAGAACCTAATTTTTATAATTTTCTGCAGAAAAATTAACATATCAACATATTTACATATTATGTCACTGTTCCTGTTACGGGCACACCCGCAGCAAGCCATCTTCTTTGGTTTTCTTCTTTCTTTCACTTTTTCCTTTGCCTTTATTTTTTCACCAGGCATTTTGAGACTGGTCCACAATTAACTTGATGAATTATAATTCAAATAAAATTAAGCACGTACAAAAGCACTTATGTGATCGAAATATTTGAAGCATATATTACATTCGTTTTTTTACATCAATCTCTGTGAACTTTACCCGTTTGTTGTACACATTATTTTCATTTTTATTATTAGTTTGTGACTATCTATTTACACTACCAAAATTTTTGTATTGCAATGTATCACGTAGAGTGTCTCAAAATACAAATGGAATATAGAAAGCTTTACTTCTTTCTTTAATAAATGATATGGCACAAGTTTAATACACTTTAATCCTGCGACTGTTCGTTACAGTCTGGTTGCACTACAAATATTCACGATTGCATTGAAAATCAGATGGTTCAGTACTGATATAATTGGCTTGGATACACTCTGGCTAGTATCATTAGCGAAACCAGTGAATCGTAGTTCTGTATTCACTGCTAATTAACTTTATAAATTGAAATAATATAAATAGTTCGAACAACTGCACTTTTATTATAAAAATATGGAGAATTAGAGACCACGTAGGAAGTACAACCCTACCAACTAGCCTGCCTCTTTTTGCCTCTTTCCAAACTTTACGCCTGCAACAGGCGGGCCAGGAACAGCGACTGCCTTAGAATGAATACTTGTTCAGCACAAGCTTAGAAATGTGACCTCATTCCATGAATCACAGATTTTATAATAAGATCCAATGGTCCAATATTTCGCAATTATATCTACACAATGCTATATTTTTACTAGTTTCAACGAGCACCGAAGTGATAACCCTTCACCTTGACATTATGCGTGGTAAAAAGCTGATAAAATTATTTAACGAAATATGTATTCACAATCGAGTCTCTCCATTGAGGGTAAAATATGGAAAATTATAGGAGAACTCAAATAATGTGTGGGTGTATTGAATTGATTAGCTATTACTTCATCATTTATAATTAAAACCATCCCATCCTTGGCTGTAAGAAAAAATAATCTCGACCCTGAGACTTCCAGCTATATTGTTATTCTATAATTTACAGAAAACTGGAGCAAGGCGATGTCAAATTTTATGTTACAGCAATCGTAATCAACAAGGGGAAGATCCAAAAGTATGAAATAAGAACAAAGAAGTTTGAATTAGGGTGGGACATTCGAAATATTGTGACCATTATATCTCATTTATGTTTTGCCATGGAATCCATGATTACTTGTTTAGTTTAATGTGCTAGAAACCGTATTAATGAGTGTTGGAATGATTGAAGATTAAAGTTTTTTTCTGTTAAAAGTTAACACCAAACACTCGTCGACTGACCAGCCTGATATAATTCTGTACCGTTTACACAGCGGAATTCATTTCTCTGAAACAATATGAATGGCACTGTTGTAACTTTGGAATGAAAGACATTCCTTGATCCCCAGACCCCTATACTTTATTAAGAGTCATATAAACACACGGTAACTGTTAAAACTTAGTGGTTTATATTAGTTATATAAATTGGAAAATATTTCTGTGGGTAGATTCGAACTTGGCACTTTGCCAGCCTAAGTCAAACTAGCTTAACTAGAAAACAAGAGCCATGAAACAAGGCCGCGGAACTCACCCGCCTTACGTAACAGGTAGTGGAGAGAAAAAGAGAGAAAAGACACATCAAAACACGCCGCACACGTAACAGCTGCTGCTACTAACACAGACTGTTATCGTATAATAGTGGGACCTTTTATACAAGTCATTACTATGCAAATTACATTAACAATAGTATGCCCTATATTTCTTTAATGACAAAACACATAAAACTTTACTGCCATCAGGATGGGCACCACAAACTAAAGTCGTTAATTACCACATATGCTGATACAGGTATATCCTTATATCGTTGTTGCATTGCATTATCTCGTAAACAACGAAAGTGAGTTTGTTGAACTAATGGATATGGTCTGTAATTGAGGAACAGAAAAAACTTAACAATTTATTCGCTATTGTCAAGCAATAAATTAGAATTTGAAATCTGAATAAAGTATTGGACAATATCGAATATGAGGGAAATGCTAGCCACCGTAAAGTTCTCAAATTCTGTGGCATTTCAAGCTTAAACATTTAGATACTTTCTATAAATAGTATCTGACCTATATAGAAACTAACTATAGATTTCAATGTTTATACAGCAAAGCAAGGCAAAGAACAAACTCGATCCTTCGCCGGCAACTTTGGTTGCAAATATTTTCTCGGCTATATTACTCCAGCAACCTTGAATTCCTACTCAAGTGCCAACTTACAATCATTTGTAAGGTAAATACGTATGATAATGAACATGTGAAAACATTTTGTGGAATCTATCTTTCCTAATACTGGATAATAAATTTGGTATTCTTTAGTAGCTGATAGTTTCATTACAAAATATTTAGATGTCTAGTTTAGATGTCTTTCATCAGATTCTATCCACATAACTTTATAATTTGTCTAAAACTGAGGAGTAAAGAGTAAAGAGATGTAAAGCGAATCCTTGACTATAACTTCAATAGTAAAATGAAAATATTCTGAAATTCCTGCATACCTACGTTCAAATGTTTTTTATGGTTGTATAATATTTATACAGTGTTAGATACGTAAGCCTAATAATAAGTAGTAACGTTATATTAATTATTAACCGCGATAAGCCATAGAATGTGATAAAGTTTGAAAAAATGAATGTTCTGAAAAGTAGAAAATAGTATGTGGAAGGTACAGGGGTGACGAGGAATGTGAAACGAGAGAGAGTGAACGAGAGACACAGAGAGAGCTTTAACTTACTAGTGTAGGTCATTTGGCCCTGGTAGTAGGAAGGGAGGTAGACATGTTGCGCGTGTGGCGGCTGCCCGTACACATTCATGGCTGCCATACCAATTTCGTCACCACCTATATCGTATGCCGTCAATTAAGGTAATTTTATTTACCATCAATTATTCCCTAATATTCTGTTATTTTTTCGTTCTTTCAAAATTTACTGTTCACTGGGTCGTTGGAATCAGTATTCAAACATATAACGAAGTGTTTCGAAGATGAAAAAGAACTGACGATTAGTTTCTCATGAGTGAAAAATTTGCTGTTTTATTTCTGATGAACGGTGAGACGTTTACTTTGTTGAAATCTAACTGCTTGTGAATAATTCCATATAACAGTTGAACTATTTTTAATAACAATCATTCTTGAAGATTAAATCTTTGAAAATTGAAATTTGATAACAACCCAGTGAAATTTGTGCTGAACCACATGCTGTTGCGAAATCAATGCAAATTTTAACATAAATCAGATAAGCAAATAATATGTCCGTGAACCAAACATATATAGATTTGAATTTCTGTAATGAAAAATTTATGAAAAATCCCGGATACAAGAAATCTTTTCTGTTAATATTACCTAGCTATAGCTAGACAACTAATACTTTTCAAAAAATGATCTATCGTCTAATAGTTAGCTAGCGTCAACATTGATAGTGGTCCGTGCCCTAAAACCATGGCGATTTCTAAACCCTCGTATTCAATTGGCAAGGGAAAGGAATGACTTAAAAATTAGGGAATCAAAATGCAAAGCAAACTGGGAGCAAAACATGCTACAAGTCTGCTTTCTCCTTGACGGAGTCTTTCAATGGCTAGGGTGAGAACCAAGTTATCTGTATATGGAAACCCATGCGGAAGCTCATTTTACATAGAAAGAACTTGAGAATAATTGCAGATAATTCATGCAACGTTTCTACAGGCATGCAATAAATGATATACAACCTTTACACGTTTTTTTAGTTAAAAAGTAGGATAGGTAATAGTTTTCACAACGGTTCTAATCAGTACCGTAAACTAATTGGTGTGCTTAGCTGATTGATCATTATTATGTTATATTGAGGTGCGGTAATTTGCGAAAGTATAACTACCCACTGCATAAATTAACAATTTACTGGCTATTGAAAACTGGTACTAAAATATCTAAGACAAATAGCTCATCAGTAGAAACGTGAAAATGTAAAGCTAAAGTCATTCTACTTCATCTCAATACATACAAGATACCTTTCAATGCTAACTATCCGATACATTCTCAGATCTAACCGATGTAATAGTTACTGGCGTCTTATGAGTAAAAATAACGAAACTTTGAATAATTATTTAGTTTAAATTAATCAGGCGAGCATACTACTATGCAAATGCATCTAGAGAATATTTTTTACCTAAAGATCGTAGGAAACCAACTACGACTCAGAGTATAAACTAAAATTACTGGGTTTAATAAAAGGAAGAAACTCGTCCAAACTTACCGCCTTCGTCTTCGCTATCACTCATGAACGTCTCCTGCATTGATTCTGGTGCTTGTACCTTGTACTTTTCTTCAATCGTAACTGTGTGTGTTGTGGTAATCACAGTCTCCGTTACAACTTTCAGAGTCTCGACAACACTGATGTAACCCAATTTCTGAGCTATGTCCAAAGCCGTTTGTCCATTCTGTGTAACCATCAATTCGATTAATAACACTCTGCGACTCTTTGGGATGAGTTTCCATATTGCAAACAATTTTTAGTATCTTATACCTAATTTTTTAAATTAATTTTCTCCTATTAAATACAGAATAAAGTTTTACGAACATTGGTAACTGCATTAGGTTTTGCTTTGCTCTCAAGTAGCAGATTGATAACTAATGTGTGACCCTGCTGCGCAGCTTGATGTAACGGTGTATATCCAGCGCTAGTACTACTGTCAACTCCAGCTCCAGATCTCAACAGAAAACGTACCATTGCTGCTTGGCCAAAGTGGGCTGCTACGTGTAGCGGTGTATAACCAGCCTATCAAAGACATTGAAAATATATTTAGTAACGAAAAAGGCGTTTTGATTCCCCGGAGTAAACTTGTGAACTTTCAATCTTGAGATGGAATATCCTGAGGGATTAAAGCGCTGATAAGCGAATGAATTTAGAATTATATGTTTGATGCTCACCTTAGTTTTGTTATCAATTTCGGTCCCATTTTTGAGCAGGATAGAAGCAACGTTAACTTTGTCTTCTTGCGCACACAAATGTAAGGGTGTTAGTCCGTTCTGAAAGTAAAATAAATTCGTTTTATATAAATCTGAAATAGTTCAACAAGCGAAATGTATTCCGAACGAAAAACCTCATTGAATTCCATAAGGTGCAGAATAAAACTGACCTTTGCTTTGTGATTCGTATCTGCTTTATGTTCGATGAGCAGTGTCGACATATCGGTATGACCTTCCTGAGCACTCAGGTGTAAGGGCGTGAAACCTGCCTTTGATTCTGCGTTTGCTTTTGCTCCATATTCTAACAAAGTTGTGGCAATGTCCATCTAAGAATGGTGCAGAATAATCTTTTATAAGTTACTATTTACTCATAATGCTTCGGATGCATCGAATGTTTCCTAATTCATTGATTCAAGTAAGTTGTTTCATATACTGTTATCGCAAATTGAAGTACAACGTATTTGGATACAATAGTACCTGATTTTTACGAGCTGCAATATGCAAAGGAGTATGGCCATTCTTTGCCATAGCGTGAGGCGAGGCTCCCTTGTCAAGAAGAAGTAGAGCAACATTTTGATGGTCGTAATGCGATGCGACGTGAAGTGGTGTTACTCCGTTCTGATTAGTTAGTTACACAAGCATACATGTTAGAATAAAAATATTAAATGACGAATAACGACATACAATCAGAAATATTCAACATTTTGTTATAATGTGTGGATGTGGTATTTTTTTAATAATTTATGTAGAAAGAGAAAAAAATCTAACACAACAAAGATTCGGGCTTGATAGTTTGATAGTTGCTAATTATTTCATTATAGTTTGCAAAGCTTTTTGTTCAACGTTTAATTAAGAGCTTGAAGAATATTTATAATCTATAATTGCCCACGGGACAATTTTAGAAAATAACATATCACTGTCTTACTGTTAGGTAGATAATAGCTTTCCAAATTCAATTACCTTTCCTTGAGCATCAACCGGAGCATCTTTTTGAAGCAAAAGCCTGGCCACATTCATATTTCCGTATTTTGCAGCCAGATGTAAGGGCGTGAATCCTTTCTTAGTTGTGGCTGTTAAAGACGCTCTATTTTCTAGCAGGACTGATGCCACCTAAAATTCAATAGACTCGTTAATAAAATTTGAAGCTGTATTTATTAAAAGTTACATTTATGCACAGCAGTTTGAAAGTCACTTTACCTCTTCCTGGCCTTCTTTAGCTGCGATATGAAGCGGAGTATATAGATCTTTTGTTGTTGCATCAACATCGGCACCGTGTTGGAGAAGCAACATCACAATATCAACGTTACCCAATCGTGAAGCGACATGGAGTGGGGTTTGATCCTCCTGCAATAGGATTAATCAAGGAGATTTAGTGAGTAGGTTTCTAGTAAAATCTAAAACCAAACTTCTTATCTTTCAATTATAGGAAATAAATTTTAATCAAACTCAATTTATTGGATCCATAAAATTCTGAATCAAAAAAACTTGAAAATAAACCTGATTACATCTTCGCGTCCAAAATAATTGTGAAAATAAATCAAACATCCTTACTCTAGCTCTAGCGTCAACTAAAGCTCCATTTCTCAACAAGATCCTGATGATGTCGGTTTGATTAGCTCTAGCAGCTAAATGTAGAGGAGTTTCTCCCCGCACGGTCGGAATGTCTGGGCTAGCTTCGTGTTGGAGTAAATAAATGACTATGTTCATACAGCCCATGAAGCTTGCAACGTGTAAAGGTGTAAGTCCAGACTATAAAAATGAATAATTATTTAAAAACGATCCGTGAAAAAGATTACAGTACGAAATTAGAAATAGACGAACCTCTGTAGTTGCTGCAATGCTGGCTTTGTGTTTGAGAAGTAACTCAACCACCTTAATTCTATTTTTTTTGCATGCGATGTGGAGAGGTGTAAAACCATTCAAAGCTCTAGCATTAGGGTCAGCATTTCTGTCGAGTAAAAGCTTGGCAACTCTAACATGGCCACAGTGTGCTGCTACATGTAACGCAGTCAAATAATCAACTGTTACATCATCAACTGGTGCTTGATGGTAAAGCAAGATCCGAGCTGCATCAACGTGGTCACCTTGAGATGCCATGTGTAGCGGAGCAAGTCCATTCTGTGAAATCAAACGCATAGAAATGTTTCAGATTTCATTCAATAATCAGAAGACTGGTGATGAGATGTTGATTCAAGCAAGACTTTTTATAACAGACCTTTGTCTTAGAGCCAATGGGAGCTCCATTCTCTATTAGAATATCTACTACTTCGTGATGACCTGATCTAGCAGCGCAATGAAGCGGTGTGAGCCCATCTCTGGTTTTTGCTTCGATGTTAGCATTCTTGGACATCAATAGATTCACCATTTTTATTCTTCCCCATTTTGCTGCGACGTGCATCGGCGTTATATTGTGCTGAAATTCGAATTACAATGTGATTCAGGTATCGTTATTCAAGCAAAAGGTCTTCATTAGATTATAAACTTAGCATTGACTTGTGCAATTTATTGTTTATGATAATTATTTTATTTCGAAACTCCTCAGTTCATTCTACTCATGAAAATGGACCTGAGACCCGACAAACCATACATTCGAGGCAATCTCAGAGCCCAGTTATTTAAAATTTTACCATTTTTTCGTGTTTTACCTTAGCGGTGAAATTAACAGCTGCTCCTTTTTCATAGAGTAGCGAAGCTATTCTGTCGTTGCCGTAATGTGCGGCGATGTGAAGTGGAGTAAACCCACTTTTCGAAGTAACATCTGGGTTGTGATCGTTCTACAAATAAAATCATATCAATATGAGTCAGATATATGATCCCATATATTTTAGAAGATGAGTTCTACTTTGTGAAACACTTTCAAGTGCAGATTATGGTCGAATCAATGAAAGGTAAATAAATTTACCTGTAAAAGCAGCGCGGCAGCCTTGCAGTCGTCTTTCTTAGCAGCAATATGAAGAGCTGGTAGCCGTACTTTACCTCGAGTATCACTTTCGAGTAATACTGCAACTACCTTGTCGTGACCCTGTTGCATGGCCACAGCCAAGGGCGTAAATCCATCCTATGGAAATAATCCCATAATAAAAATATTAAATCCTTAATTTATTTAACAGATGATCGATCTCAATCTGCAAAACATTGCTTGAAGACTTTAATACTATGAATCTATCACAATGGATCAATGATTAAGTACCCAGAGTCCAAAGATAAAGTTTACAAAGTATTTTAAGAAACTCGTTTCCACTAGAAAGCGAGAGCTTATTAGAAGAGTTGGAACTACAGCTCCAGGCTGTATTTTTCTTGTTACATAATCAAAGAAAGGTCGCTTACATTAGTATCTCATCTCACCTCGGTGGCAAGCGTTTGGTTTGCGCCCTTGCCAAGTAAGAACTTGACAACTGAATCGTGATTCTCTTGAGCAGCCATGTAGAGGGGTGTAAAACCATTTTGGGATTGCGCGTTAACAGAGGCGCCTCGTTGAACCAATAAATGTACAACCTCTTCTTGCCCAGCTGATGAGACAAAAGGGTGTGAAATTAATCATCCATTATAAAAAGGCAGCGTTAGCGTAGTTCGAAAAAAGGCAAATCCAAAAATTTTAAATCATCGCAACAGCCTCAAGATTTGCTTGAGCTATTTTTTAGCAAAGACGTGAAGAGGGAAATTGACGATCAACTAAATCTCTCAAATTTGGACATTGTAAAGCCATCTTGAGTTGAATGTACGCGTATAACATTGATTATATCTTATTTTCTGAAATAACAAACGTTTGATATAAGATAGTTATTTATTTATTACCAAGAGAGGCGATATGCAGCGCAGTGTTTCCCTTCTTGGTGGCAGCATCTACTATAGCTCCTCGGGTCAGTAGTTCTCTGACAATTTCTATGTGACCGTCCTTAGCGGCTAGATGTAAAGCGTTTAGACCATTCTGTAAGATGAATTGATTCTGTTAAATGGGATTAACGACGATAAGACATTAAGAGATGATATTCTAATCTTCGATTCATTTTTTCGTAAATTGATTCATGAGTGAATTAGATCGAAAAATTGTCTACATAACCAAAAAATTTTACTTTTATATCACCCAAACCGATTCGACATAATCTTTGGCCGGAGGTAGTTTCGGTTTTGAATGTTCTGAAGGTCAAGTGAATACAAATGCGTGATATAAATCTAATCATAAGACATGAAGACGGAATTGAAAGGAAATCAATGGAAAATATCCATCTGCGTACGTTATGAGATTCATTCTTCACGGCTATAATAACCTTTGTTTCAGGTGATAATATTTATTAAAAGATCGTATTTAAAGAACGTGAGTATATTTGAAAAGTTATGAGTTTGACACGCTTTTTCAGTGACATATAAATCAAAACAACGGTCGTAATTCATAGAAAATTAATGTCTCCCAAAGCGCATCTTTTTCAACTTGTCATCAGATGATAGAAGATAAGAAAATAAGCATTTCGTCAATGTTTCAAGCACTGCCAATCAGACGTTACTTCCGCTACTTTATTTTTGAATCTGAGCAAATAAAACGCACCCATTGGTGAGAGAAAATACAAGAGTGAAAAGAAGCTTCTCATTTGTCGGTATTTGAATAACTACCAATCAGACGTTATTTCCGATTCTATTATTTTTACAGTGTAACAAATAAAACGCACCCATTGGTGGAAAGAAATTTGCGAGGGAACCCGCTAACAAATCTGTGAATAGGCAACATAGGACGCCAGTATTACGCGATTGTTTGATATAAAACCGTTCGGAAGTGTAAATCTGATATCGATGGATATATAAATTGTATAAACGGTGTATTAACTCAAAGATAGTGATAATATTAACGCGAGGAGACGCGAAGGGCTCGTTTAAAGTGTTGGTGTAAAAAGAAGGGTATATTTTCAAGTTTTATCTCAAGTAGATCGCGAGTAGGTGGGTACAGTACACGAAGGGTGCGTGAACGGCAGTGTTTTAATTAAGGATGTCTTATGCCCTCTTGAAAGTAGGGTTTATTAATAGGCAGACATAATAATTAAGGGTGTGAAATGCTGAACTGAAAATTCAATAAAAAATAGTTTCCTCTATTTTGAGATGAATTTTTGTGATGCGTGATGTGTCAATGTGAATAGTTGAGAGTCTGAAAAGACGAACCGATCAAACAAATATATCAATTGAAGAATATCTTACAGCGTTAGAAGAATTTATGTCGACCCCGGACTCTAGGTATTCCAAAACCTTTTCCAGCTGGCCCGCTCTAGCTGCCCTCAAAAAAGCTGTGCTTGGATCGCTCTGGAACATGAAAAAGATAAATTGATTAATAAACATATCAGTAAATACGTTCGTAACTCATCTTTACTAACTATTCGGTGTTGGGATTAAGAGATATTCCCACGCAGGGCAATTAATCTACATTCATTTGTCTCGTCGTGGTTTTGCGCCGTGCGGCTTTGGAGACAATCCGTCCTTTTGCGGTTTTGTAAAATTAAGTATGATTATAATTGACGTTTATTCTCGCGTGTGCTTCAAAGAGCTGCGACTTTCGAACGAGAGAGAAAGTAAACGTTTGCACGACGCGACGCTCCAAAACCCCCAAAGGGTGCCTAAATACAGTGCAGTGCAGTGGTTAGGGTGGTTTAGTGGTTCTACTAGCTGGGAACTTGGGGTGGCTGTTCCGTTGTTATGTTATGTATGGCGCCGTGCAGTCTGAAGTGACGTCATGGGGTAAAGGAACTCTCGTCCCCACTTACAACCCTCGACAGGCACATAGCCTGCCCTAAAGTCTAGACTATAAACTTTATTACGTAGGTATGTGTATTGTGTAAATTAATAATTGGTTACATGAAATATCTCGCTAATGATTCGCGTTGTAAATGCGGGCGAAAGGCAAAAAAAAAGACAATGAAAAGATTTCGTCATCTTTTATCTCGAGTATTCAAGCTTAATCGTTTTTTTTTTTTTAATATTCTTTTTTTTTATTAATCTGTCTCCTTTAGAAACAGATATTTTTGCCGCGATTTATTTTCACTTTTTTATTATTACGTCTGTAAGGAAAAGTAAAGAACATCGCATTCTCGTCTTATGTATTATTTATTCTGAACATGGCAGTGAATATATTTTATGTAAACAATTATTCAGGGGTGTGAGTACGGGGAAAAAAAGAAACTGTACGACTTTAAGGTTACGTAATATAAATCGAACGCGATCTGGATCTAATTACGGTTTTCATTATGCAATAACCTGTTATCGGCGTCGATCGGTAGTGCTTTGTTACTTGCGGTGTATCATTACGTATACTCATTGATCTTCGGCGATTTAATCATTCAGACAATATTACCGACGTGCACATGAACGAGGTGTTTACAATTTATTACGCAAACGAGAAACAGTCTATATCTACACGTTGATTGGTAAGTCAAACTATAATGAGACATAAATTAGCTGTCATTATACCTATATATGTATTTGATAAAACTTCATTCTCGAGATACATATTCACGTGTATATCTACATTTCTAATTTCGACGAGATAGCTATACCTACTGCGTACATTTCGGATACCTTTACATACGTTAACGCTGTTTACCGGTAAGTATAGAATAGCCGGATAGGAAAAGAAAAGAGTAGAAAAGGAGTAAAACGTAAAAGACGGTAATGAGCGTAGTTTATTTACGTGTGCATGAGTGAAGCCAGACGTGTGCATCACTGTCGCGTGTAATCAATACTCTACCATGCGTAGTAGAACGGAGGTCTGATGTTTTTGATGATTATATCCTTATACCTATAATACATATAGTTCTTCGTGTCTGTTCTCACACATTCTTCTTTCCACTTCCATTCTCATTTCTTTTTTTATCTGCATTTTCGGATTTTTTTTGGTAACATTTTACGTCGCCATCAAATTTCATTGCTAAAAGATTGGTTCAGAGCCACGCGTCAATACTTGGGAATGTTAGTCTCTCATTTTTTTTTTTTTTTGTAGCGTGAATTTAGTCGAGGAAGACCGATGATCACTGAGCTCTGGCTAACATCGTATATAGCTTCTATTTCTGCTTCGAAAATAAAATCAATGAAGTAGAGATTGCGTATTTTCAAACCACGTAGTGACGTCAATCACGTGTTAAATAAAGAAATAATCACGGTAAAAAAAAAAAGAAGAGAAAACAAAATAAAGGAAAAGAAGAAAATAATTTGCATGTACGGCAATTAGGTTGCCTTTATCGATAATAAGATTAAATTCGTAATAGTTTTTTTCGTTATTCAAACATTTCAACGCGAATTTTACTACACGAGACTATATAGAGCTACTCTACAAGAATTCGAGGAATTTTACTTTTGGATTATTTCCTCGATAAATCTCGGTGAAGTGGTTTGTCTAAACCGCGAAGAAGAACCCTCTCGAATCTCTTGAATAACAGAATAGTAAACCACCCGAGTCTTCAGTCTTGAGTTACGACTTATTTTTCAAAGGTTTAATATTTTTCAACAAAACTTCGAGCCGGGTCCCACGGTCGTCACTTCTCACGTGATTAAAATGACACTCCATATACCAACGAACTACGCGAGGTTTCAGATACATATATCTATTCGTACGTACTACATGCACGTATGTACGCTCGTAAAAAAGTGCAACGATAAGGGACTCGGTATATGGGTATACCTATACTTAAGTTTCATTCTGCTCTTTGAGAGTTACGAGTCTGTTATAGCTATACGCATATTAATACGTGCGGTAAACAAAAAGGAAAAAAAAAATGTTGAAAGAATTCCTTCAAAAATAGATAATATTGTTTTAAAAAAAAAAACTTGTTCGTTTACTCAAGTGGAATAATAATGCCAAAAAAATGGAAAATTTATTCTGTTACTATAACGTCTTGGAGCAGCTAACATAATAATCGTACGTTATATTATAACTACCACAAATCGTGGCGATGATTTGTTTTTAACAGGTTCGAGAGTATGTTTATCCGCAGAGTTATACCCATAAATTTTTTGTTCTTAATTGTAATTTAACACCGTTACAACATACGTATGTGTATTGAACCACTTTGTGAAATGTGGTCCGTGATATAAATAATTATGACCAAAAGATATGCGTGACTTAATTAGTCGGCTATAATCTTGCGAATAAGTAGATAGAAAATACCGAAATAAAGGCATTCGTCGAACGAAATTCCCATTTTATATTCATTTCTATTTCGTAAAATGATTTTTATTATTCTCTCGAATTCACATCGTTACATATTTGAGTATGAATGAAGCTGTGAACAAGTTCCCACTAGACACTGAACATCAGGCAAAAACGGCGTTGGGTTGGTTTATAAAGTGCAGCAACGTTATAATGCGAGATCAAGAAGAGAAACGCAAAACATCGTGTGTTATACGTACAGAAAATGTTTACACGACATATGGTCCGCATACCGTAGTCATCTGTCGACAGTCAGATATTACTCGATCAGTAACGTAGCCAACCGTATATGAAGGTAGCTAAACGAAATGTGAATGATATAAGGCGCCGCGACGCCGATGGATAAAAGATTTGAGTATAATATTTTTTTAACGACGTTTTCATCGGATGGGACGTGAACAAAATTTAATTTGGGTATTATTTTTGTTCATTGAATGAAATGTAATCGATGAATGAAAATAAAAGGTATGAAAATAAGGAGAGAGAGAAAATGCAGAGTGAGAAATTTTTGAAAGTAATGATATTTAATTACTGTATTTAATATTGATTGAAGATAATTAAATCTCGTCGACTCGTATTTCTCGGTGATAAATTTCAGCCGTGATTTTTCTTAGATCTATACGATTATTTAGTTCTCCCTTTAGCCTTCTCTTGGAAGACGAATATCTCATAATTAGATACGTTCCTGCAACGCCCGTTTAATATACTCCAATTCTAGACAGTGTCGGTTTGTGTAAGTTACAACTGACACTTGGTACTTGGGGTTCCTTAAAATTAATCCGATCTAAACTGCTGTCTCCTTACTCCCCAATTTATTATCTTTTCATCGCGTTCATGTATACACGTACGTATCTCGCACAGGAAATTGTAATTAGAGATTCTTTGAATATCCTGACACGTATATCACGTCGTGATTATGAATATTATTAATTTCTCTTTTTTTTCATCGGGTTTCACACATTTGAATAATAAAATTATTAAAACATGACAGGATCCCATTATCATCGTCTAATTGAAACTAGGCAATGAATGAATGAATTTCACTTCAATAAAAATCAAAGTTGATTGAAATCAATTCCGATCGAGTATTAACTAGAAAATATCGCTTAAACTTTGATAAGAAATTTGCTTGAGGGTTGATAAAGTGTGCGAGATTATTTTTCGAATATTTTTCTTTGTATCAAATATCATTTCGTGTCGATGCATCTAGTCAATTGGTATATATATACAAGTGTATCGTAGTATACACATTGGCAATTACAAGCCTATAACAACAATTGAATAATGTATATCTATAGTTCGTAAATATGAGGTGTATACGAGATTATTTGATACTTTGATAAACTACATACCTACATACAATGATGAATAAGCGACGATTGACCGAGTTAAAAAGACATTTATATATTTACGACAAGTCATTTACGTCAAGTCGAGAACCACTTTTGATTACCGCATAACGTATACGTAGAATAGCTGTATATATAGTTATTGTCAGAAATTGTTCTGTAGGTATATACGGAGGTATTATTCGCGTCTGATATCATCGCTCGCGTCATCGTCATCCCGGTCAGTTATGACATTGGCCTAGCCACCATCACCGCGTATATATAGGTATATACGCCTATTTATACGTGTATGCACTGACACGCCTTCGCGAGTATGTCGAAACACGCGTTCCGCGAAGGTCAGGATGTCGGCAATTACCTGAGCCCTTGGCAATCATTGTGTTTCTTAATTATCACTGCCGGTAGAAACGGCGAAATACCTAACGCAGGTTCACGCGAACTTTCATAGTTATTTTTGGCTTTTCGAAAATCTGCCGGAATTCGATGTCCTGAAATAAAGAGGAAAAGAAACTATGCGTGGAATTTAAAGTATCTACATTAGTCTTCCAAGAAAGTTGAACACTTGAGTTAAGTTTTAAGTTTGGAAATTAAACGCGGGAGGGGAAGTAGTTCGAAATTTCATTGAAGTACATATATTCGGTATAGAATCGCGTTTCATCAAAAACCGGATACTATTCATTTCCAAAAAATTTACCGAGTGATGAACCACACCCACTTTCTTGGTACTCGAGTTTCTCGAATTCACGAGAAGATAGAACCATAATTTCCTACACACATTCGCAATTCTGATTAGATCAGACTTTCTAGCTTATTTTATAAAATATTTTAGTAATTCAGGATTTAAGGTGGCATTCGAAAAACATCTGATTCCGGTATTATAGCGCGATGAAAGCATGTTTCAATCCTGCAGCAGTTGCGTTCGTTAAAAACCCTGCATCTCTGGTTAACGTTTTGACTTTCATATACTATAGATATACATAACGTTACGTAATCGAATTAAGGAAAGTTTGTTTGCATGTAAGACGATACTCCAGGTAGGTAGGTAGCCAGCTAGATACGTACGAGATGTATATCCAGTATACACCGGTGCCCCACCATTACCGTTCACACTGCAGATTGCACAGTCCTTCCTTCTTCCTCGGAGGGTAGGGTAATGAAACTCCGGAGACGCGGTGTCTGTTACAAACTCTTTAGAAACCGGACATTGAAGGTTCTCTCGTCTAAACTCAAGCCTGTGGGACGTTACGTTAAAAAGAAAAGAAAAGAAAAGAAAAGAAATGGAAAAGAAAGAAAGAAGATAAAAGATGAAAGATGTGTGATAAAAAGAAGAAGAACGAAACTCTTCACTCTGCTCTGCTCTCTGCTCTCTCTCTGCTCTTTCTGCTGTACGTACGCGTACCAGAGCCTAGAGGGTAACGACCAACTACCAAGACTAGCTTGGCTCTATTCCACGAGGACGTTGCCCGGCGATCTTAAATATTTATATACGAAAGCTTTGGGAAAAAGTCATAGGGATGTTTTTCACCTGGGATGATTATGTGTGAAAAAACTGAACAAGTCTCTCTACTCATTGTCAGTCAGCTTGAAGAAGAATAAAAAGCCATGTATAATAACCTTCGGTGTGTCATGTTCGACACTGACGATTTCTGTATCGCCTAGATCTCTGCTTCTTTTCTCTGACTTTACGATTAAACAATTCGATAAACTTGCTCCGTTTTTCTCTCTGCCATTCTTCGTTCGTTTTAATTTGATCGTAAGTATAAAAACCGTGCGAAAGGCATTACCGTGTAAGAAAATTTATGCGTAGACGGTGCAGCATGCGATAATGTTTTACCCTGGGCGCCAACCACCATCCGGTAAACTTAAGTCTGGTTCTGGGTAACTTCGAACCCTTGATGCACCACGATGCAGGTTTCATTACGAATGTTAGTGTGATATATTCTGTAACTATACCAGTTGTTATTCACGCCTAGACGCACCGAGCCGTACTTCCTACGTTAGTGAAAACTCTCGACGGTATAGTTAAAGCGTTTCTCCGACGTAAAAATTTCATCGTAATTAAAATACTGGTCTGAATAATTACTCCGACTATCTTATACGGCAGCAATTAAATTCTTCCTTCCACAGTTTTGATTCTATCGTCATTTTTCTTCAGTAGGTATATTGATGTTCGTTAAATATTTAATATCGAGTCAAGTGGATTAAATCGAGCAAATCGTTACGCGCGGTACCGCGGTTTGACGATAGAAATAATTTGATACCTCGTTCCTCATTAGTACAATCAAGAGTGTTAAGTTTTTCATTTATTCGCGCTGCTTATAGATTTTTTATGAATTGGGAAGTTGAATGAACGAGATTTTTGATTCGTCATTGTCTTATTTGTTAATATTTGGATTCGGTAGATTGATGCGATAAGAAAATGATTTACTCGCTTTTGTCCGATTATATAATTGTCGAGTAAATGAATGGATAATATTTTCGCGTTAATCACGATATGGTAGATTATTTTCTACTTTACGCAAACAATTGTATATATACGGTAGTGTATGCATTGTTCCACGTAGTCCAATTGGAAGTTTTTGCTCAATTTTCTACAATCCGTAGAAATTACTAACGCGGTCAAGGATCAACCAATTTTGACAATTATACCGACTATTCCATAGCGGGCTTCGTACTCACTATTTCGTCACGCGATGCCGTAGCTTTTTACAAACTGAATAATACAGATAAGTATGTATTACATATACGTCCGCCTCCTTTTCCTGTTTGTACATATAGGCACAAACTAGAACCGAAATTATTCTAATCTCGAAAAAATAACAAAATAACAACATTTTTACACGTTTTTGGTCATATTTTCAAGCATCTGGTTTATCATAATGGAATAAAAGTATTTCCTTTCTTTTTTTCTTCTTCTAAGACCCGATATTTTGACTCGGGACCTTTTCTTTTTAGTAAGAATTTATTTGTGAGAAAGTCTTGTCATGAATGGGAGTCATTTAGAAGCGATGGTAAATGGTTATTTTGACCCCACTAATTACGTGGCTGTACTAATTATCTCCTCAATATAAAACGACCCATGGATTTCGTCGAGTGAACAGATAATGAAAACTGGGGCAAACGTACGATTCGTTTATCTGTCAGGAATTTTGGAATTTAACTAAAAAATAAAGCGTAGTAGGTATGAATCGCTGGACTGAATTCAGTCGTCAGAATTTTTCCAATGGTTCCGATTTTAAAGGGCGTTCTAAAACACGCCGCAGTAGATATCTGATTAGTGAGAAGCAACACGTGACGCCAAATTTATATTAACGTCGATTTTTTTTGCCGCAAAATCATGCAGACCCTCAGACTACACGAATTTGTTATGAAAGTATGAATTTCGCGGGCGACATACATGCGTATCGCTCGATGAATATTCACCGCGTTTGATACTCCGGGTAATTAACTTATCAACTTCACTCTGAATAATGAACACAGGTATGTTTCCAACAAAGAGTTGATCATGAAAAGCCAAACAAGAAACGAAAAAACTACTTTTAACGTTCAGAAATTTCATTTATCGTAGCTCGTTGGTTAACATTTTTTCAACCGACTCTCCGAGCCGTATTCAATTCGAACCATGTCAGCTAGAAACGGAAGTGTTAATTCAATACGTATGTCGCTGTCGAGTATACTCGTTCTATACTTCAATTTCAGGTACTGGCAGTTTGTGCCGATGAAACAGCCACCCCCATGAAATAGAAATGTGCGAGCAATAATTTACACGAAAGAAAAAAAAAAGAAGACATACCTATAAAAAGAAGAAAAGAAAATTTCGTGCATTCGATTCGCGAGTTGCTAATTTACAGACATTTTGCCGGTTTCACGGTGTAAAGTGAATTATAGAGCATTTAAATTGATAGAATGAGACGCTGTAGCTACTGAAGAATAGAAAAATGGCTTTCGAGTTCTATAAATTAAGACTGGATCATGAGATTGTAGACTCATGCCACGGGAAGAATACTTTGAAGAATCAATTTCCCTTCAGGGAAACGTTTTCACTCGGATGAACGAAAAAATTTGAGAATCGATTCGCGAAAAATCGTTCTCCAAGAAATTCTTCCCATAGCGCGATTTTCGAATTCTGTGGAAAAGCGCGTGGTACGGTGTTACCCTTACTCCAGAGTTCATACACCTACGTATATGTTCAGACTGAAATTTAAATTTCATTTGGCATATAATATGTGCAGACGCATGTGGTACGCAGTTCACTACTCCCGGTAGTATAATATAACGCACGTTTATTACCGCAACGATTACGATTGCATACGTCTACCAATTCATTCCATCCACTCGACGTAGGCTTGCGTTTGGATATTCACACACATATCCCATCACGCATAGATATACATATATCATGCGTGTGCATATGTATAATCAAACGATCTATGCACGTGGTGTACTGCAGACACATCTGTGTATATGATTACACTTGATGCACCGCCAATTTTAGTTTCAATTGTTTGCTTTACAAGGGATTGATTATTTCCATAGTATACACTGCGGGATTGCGGGGTTCGGGAACATCGACTAGAGTCTAAAATAACTACCGAAGTAAAATTCACGCCTATCACTGATCAGTGATCGTATAATAAAGTTTCGGTCTCCTATAATACAAACTTCTCTACATATTCGATAGAATCGCTGACAAAATTTTTTTAGAAAAATGACCGAATCACTCGGAGCTCGTGTAGTAGAATAGTTCTTGGATGTGGAGAGAATAAATTAATCTTCTCGTCGACGCGTGAAAGATTAAAAGAATTGCCTTTTTTTCATTCCCTGGGGAGATTTACTTGGGAACGAAGTGAGCGCTGCGGGTATAGCGGTGGGTCGACAAAGATGAAGAAAAAATACTTATACTATATAATAGCCGAGAGCGGGTTATGGAGAAGAAAGAAGGTCACGAGTATAGACTCAACAAATTGTATACTCGATGACGAACGCTCGCTCACGCAGAAAAGAGTTGATTTCCACTAACGTCCGTTTAGTTTATCCACGTATACCGAACTACCAGGTGTCTTTGATGCCAGAATTTCAATCTATGGGTAATTCCTCGACGATCTTAGCTCAATGCCATAATAATTACGTTAATACTTATACATAGAATCAAAATTATTCAGAGTTGAAGCGGAAAATTTTACCTTTATTATCAGCAATAGTTGAGCAGACGATTTATTTTATTTCTGCAGTTAGGGGTACTGATTAAAAAAATTCCTATTGTCGATGACTAAACACGTGAGAGTTATTATTTGACGTATGTTTATATGCACACGTGTGTGTGTACATGTGGCCGGTTTCAACTATCGTACATACACTGCATGGCAATTATTATAAACCGGTCATATGACCGTCACTATTATTTATAGCGCGAGATACACGCGGACACGTTCAAACACTATATTCAACAATTATTATAACAACTATCCTTGACTCGGCTGCCCACGCCGTACCGCACCAACAGCTATAAACCGAGCTGTCAAAATCTGGCCAAATATCGCTGAGCTCACGCGTGTGCTCAGAGTTAGTAATAAAAGCGAAAAATAATAATAATCATCGATCCATTCCTCTCGCGCATTTGACTCCAATTTATTTGATCTTCGATTTTCATTAAACTATAAACTACATTTTTGACTTCAAAGATAAACACGAAGTCCCGTTCCTTGGTTTAACTATTTTTCAAAATTTATTCAGCGTGCTAGAACACTTTTTCGAAATATTACTGTAACATAGATAATTATGCAATTCGCTTCGTCTTTTTATAATTCATCGTCCCATTGAACATTGAGCATCGTGTTAATTTCGATTTCGACAACACGCGGATGAAAATTAATATAAGAGGTAGGTATAGGTGAGGGCCCGTAATGTTAACTCCACCTATAGCTGCAGAGTTCGTTGACTGCAACTCGATTGGAACCGTAAGAAAAGTTGAGCTCTGATTCGAAGCGTGACCGAGAATCAGGGTCCATTAGACCTGACCGAATGCGTGACTTGAACCAAACGTGGCTAACAAGTGTTTTAGCTCGAAAACAATATATTGTAGTTGATTGTATAATACGAAGAAGAAGAAAATAATTGAGAACGATAATTCACCTTGAATAAAATCAAAGAAAATTAGATTCAATGAAAAATCTAACGTAGAATTTTTTTTCCTTTTTTTTCTACCAGGGATTGAAAAGGAATTGAAAATTTTGTTGAAATGAATAAACGAATCGAATTTCACTCCCGAGATACAGACACGGAGTTGAAAGCTGGATAACGTAATTGTGCGACAATCAGCAAGGATCCAGTTATCCTTGTTCTCGATTCTCGCCTATCGGAGATATAATTGAGATAGAAGTTGTGTATCAATAGGCAGACCCAGCCGGTATTCGTTGGCAATTGAAATTAGTTCACTTTGCTACATTTTTAGTATCGCTTTATAGTTGCAAATGTACAGTTGCAAATTTCGTATATAGGAATTCACTGGACCAAAAATAGTCTAGTAGTTTAAAACAGCAGCTCGCGACTTCGTCCACTACAGACATACCTGCATCGATGTCAATGTCTTCTGCGATTATTTAGACATAATTACGCGTTGATGTCTCTAAGTGACACATCTAATTACACATGGTACATAAAGTACGCGTACGATCGTATCAAGGTCTCAACAAAACGATGCTTCGGAGCCTTGAACGGATTTGCAGAAGGCAATCAACCTTCGGATCGAACACATTTTATTCGGGACACGAATCGCGTTGATGAGTATAAAATAAAAACCGAAGGAAGACGTTAGAGCGAATAATTTTGGAGTAGAGAAAAATATTCGATTAGCAAATTTCCGATAATAAAAATAATTAAATAATATCTTACGAGGTCATTCGCGCCTATTTAATATCCCGTGATTATGTATGCATATTATTATCCAATTCGGCAATTGAAGAGCGAGGTGAAGTTTCCAATTGTAAACGATGATCGACGCGGATAAATTCGCGTGTCTCGTCAGCATCCGTTTCACCGTAACTCGTCTACACAATTATTTTTGTTTATTGCATCGAATCAGATGTGATTCGATAAACGTGGGCGACTGTCGCCTGCCTCTAACCTTTGCAGCTTCTTTATAGCCGCTGGTTTTAGTAGTGGCTCAAATACGAAGGAAAGGAGAAGTTCCAACCTTTAAGAAAAATTCTCTTTTTTTCATACATTTTCATTTTTTTATTATCTCACTGTTTTATCACCCAGTCGTTCGTTTGAATGTTAGCGTCAGTCGTTCGTCTTTCATTTTCTCAAATGCTCCTTTTATTTCCCTATGCGAAGCGAGATGGCAATGAAAGTGTGTTTTCTGGCTCCCATATAATGCAGATACAGTAAATAGGAGAGGAATAGGAGAGAATCGGTCGTCATGGCATTCGTGATTATATTCAGTAATAAGTAATTGGCGCACGCTAATTAGACCGATTTTTACTTAGGTTACACTGCATGTAGACAATATCTACGACATACGTGGGTATATCGGTGATCGCGTACATCCGACATCCTGTACACGTACGGAATGCTAATCAAACCGATCGTCTAACGCCTCGAAGATTTCCCGGGAGATATTACCTCTACAATGTACAATGCGGAGTTATGGGGGCACGACATTTCGCCTATAGAATAACGCAATTATTTTACGCATGTATTATCGCGATGCGATGACTTTCTCAGTCAACTGTATTATCAACTTTTTCAAAAGTAATAATTTATCGTTCATCATTCAAGAGAAGAAAATCGATTCCTATTTTCTTGTTATTTTCACGAGAATTTTTCTATACTCATCTATACGTATAGCTCGTACTCTCTCGCCTTGGCAAGTGAATGAGTGTGAAAACCGCAGAGTCAGAGAGAAAGCATGTCTTGAATTTATTGACAGGATAAAATGGATTCGATGATCATTATTTTAGTCTCCACATAGCTGCTACACGTTTAAATTTAGTCACCGAACGGTATAATTTCGTCACGCTTGTCGTATCTTCGTTCCAAAGAATTGTTCGAGTATTATAATTTTTCCTGCGGATTCGCGACGATGAGCTGAAGCGGGCAGGCGTGAGATCCGCGACACAGATTTCCATGAACACCTTCTCGACTGAGAATGAATAACACCCAACAAACTGCAATTTTATCTTCTCGTCTTCTTATTTCATTAGATGGAATCGAGAAACCCTCAAATTCACGATTAGATTTATAAAAAATTCTAAACACGATTCGAAATGGAAATAACAGTGTAATCCGGTGATCTCGCGGTTTGTATGAATATAAATATTCAATCTAGGTATTTCTGGGATTACGAGATCAGAAAACATCGTGTTTTTACCGGTAATGCGATATTCATTCACTCGTACATGTACCAATTTGTAAATTGTAACAGCGTCAGGTTTTATTCAAGTCGTAATCGGAAACGAGTCGACGAAGTCTTGTTTAGTATATTCGATTCGGATTGAAATCAACTCTGACTTGCCAAAGGCTGAAATTATTTCTAAAGATTAGGAATCTGGTTGAAAAGATGCCTGCTGCTGCGCTCGCGATGATGATTATTATATAATGATTCATGAATGAATAGAACGGCGGAAAAATTCCAGTGAAATTGTGGAGACAAACAGACCGACACGCAGCTGGTTGTTATTTAATTAGAATACGTCTTTATACCTAATTGAAATTAAACTCCGTCGTTTGTTAATGAAAGAATATAGCTTCGTCGCAGACGCGTGAAGCACGGGAGCCTTAAGAAGAAAACACGTAATGGTACATTAGTCAATTAATTGTAAGTCCGACAGCGTCTAAAAACGGTATAGGTATAGCTATAGGTAAATCAGCTGTTTCACGATCAGCCGTTCGAAATAACGATGTGTACAGATAGGTTTATCATGCATGCATTTAATCGTCCGTGCCGTAAACACGCGTGAAACTATTTCTGGGTTAAGATTATCATAGAGAAATGGAGCTGCGCATACCCTGCTATAACCTCATGCTGCATAAGACTCGATACGTGCGTCTAATTGTTCGGTAATATATTTAGTCCAACTTATGCCGCAGGAAGCACGGACGATATCTATACAAGGATGCGTATTTCTTTCTAAGTTCGGAACTGGGACAAATTGCCCTGCGAAAAAGTATGGAGAAAATCAAAGTTCTTTATCACTCTCGACGCGGATACGAACTGAGATTTGATCAGTATCGGATAGTCCTGTTTTTCCTCGAGGATAGGATCCTCTGAAACATGGATGTTATAAATTTCCCTGCTAATGAAATGGAGTAGATCGTTTGTTGCCGACAAACTGCGAGCATTGAAACCCGAAGTAGGGAAAAACCGAGTTCATACCCAATCGGACGATGAACGAGACTTGAGGAGGCGTACTTCGAGTTGCAAGATCAGTTCTTGCAGGCTAGTCTTATGGTCCAGTGATTTTTCATACCTATTGACTGATCACGTGGAATCCTGTAATTGAGTGAACTGAGAAGTCTCCTCTTTCCGACTTTCGTATCTTTCGCCGACTTGAGATGAAATAAATGTTTCACGGAGCGTTTCTCGTTCTCCCGATCGTTCGTTCATCGCACCAATTATTTTCCAATTTAGATTTACTCTCAGTGCTCTCGAGACGAGGTTAAAGCGTGAAATAATGTCAGTTGAACTTTGCCTTCTGTGATTTTTTGTCGTTACTTTGATAGTTATTGTTATTATTTTTAAAAACAATCACAAATTGACGGTCTAATTATTCAATGTCACTTCAATCGCATTCCTCTCTTGCTTCACGTACCGCGCGCTGTACTAATTCTCACATACCTATACCTCCTATGCCTCTAATTCAGTCTGATATTATTATTTATTACGTAATGCTGCAGAGCAGGAACTTGATATCACATGAGTTGAATCATAGTTAATAAATTTTGGTATCAAACGAATCTTGGAGACGTGATGATGGCCAATTAAAAGCCAGAACTTGTAACAAATGCGAATATGGAAGTAAACGACTTTCCCTTTCGAGTCAAGTTACCGAAGAAAGTACCGATTCACCGGTATTACTTTCCAAGAAGAGTACGAAAAGACAGGCATCACGGAAAATAGAAACGCGAAGACACGCATCGCGGTGATGAAAATGATCTTTCGATCAGAAAAATAGGATCTAATTAATCGATTCAATTTTTCTCTCTATACAGTGCGGTCGAATATTTTTTTAGTTTTTCTTACTCATCCTGGAAGCAGTCAAGTACCTAAAGCACGGTACTCACGATCAGAGAGACTAAAAATAAGACTTTTAGCCATCAGGTTGTCAGTCGAGTTGATTTTTTTAATAGCTACCAGAATCTTATACAGCCAAAGCCTGGCGCAGGCTCCAGATTCGATTCGATGGTTTTAATTATAAACGGAGAAATTTAATCCTTCGAATATTCTACGATCCTATCGTAATACTATAGCCGACAACCAACCGGCGCCTGTAACCACACCGAAATGAAAGACAGGCTTTTGATTGTACCTACTATACTGGCTAGTAAAAATAAACATGCGCGAAACCGTTTATCTAGTTGGCAAAATAGGGTCTAGGTTAAATTATTCTTAGCATCGACTCAGTTTCTAAGAAAGCTATAGGTACAGGCGTAACCATCGGAGTATATTGCCGAATCCATGACTGATTGGCACGGCGCAAAATTCTTTGAAAAAACTATATATCTTTCAATATTTGAATGAATTATTTAATAGGTAATGGCATGGTGTGGACGGATATAGTCGCACACGACGAGCCTTACAGATTCGCTCTTACTTTCTGTTTTCCTTCACAATTATATACTCGAGGTCAAGAACCGTTAACTGTATATACGACGGTGCGTTAATACCTGTACATGAGATTAGAGATGAATAATCAAGCGCAGATATACATATTTGGATTCAAATTCTCTGAAACTGGTCTGTGTACTTTCAGTCTCATTCTGTGCACAGATTACGGTACACACGTCTCACGATATGACTTATTTAGCAGGGTCTAGTCTCAGCAAATACGGTTGAGTTCGATACTGCAAAATCAAGACCACGAACAGTCGTCAAATTTTTATATAGGACGTCCTGCACTGTTCTCGAGAAACTCTAACTAATCGATTTTCACCCAAAGATCGAGTCGATCGGGCATTGAGTTACTTTAGATTCTTGTTGAACTATAGAAACTGTTTTATCCATTTTTTTCTCGACGTTTTTATTCTTTTCCATGTCGTTAATATATCGTTGCAACTTCACACGTCGTAGGATATGTGACAATATTTTGTACAGACGTTAAAAAACAGTCTCTACGTATCATTCAATCCCCTAGTTTTATCGAGAGACTCTACTGATCATTTGGCTCGCAGTAATCGCGCGTTTAACGATCGATTTAGACGCCCTACACCTCGACGAAGAAGTGCCAAAAAATAAAGAAGAAACGAAAAGTAAAAGAAAGAAGAACTCATCCACTCTGACACCGTAGCCATCTTTCTAATTAGGGCGTAGCAGGAAAAACTTTAAGGATGTAGTCGCGAATTCGCGATTTCGTATCGTATTATACGACGTTTCTCGGTGCTGAATTATCATCATTGTTTTGTTATTGTAGAAGCCATTCATACCAAGCCAGCCCGCGCTTTCCGTATATAGTTCAATCGATCCAGTAACTCGAGAAATTATTTTTTCCAGTAAGGAAAAAAACCGACCTGGAACCTGAGACTTAACCTTCGATGTAACAGGCTGTAAAATCATTCGCTGATCGTATTCGTTATTTTTGTAATACTAATTGCAGGCATTGACTACTTGGATAGATATCCAGTAATCGAGTCGCGAAACGATGGCGTTATTCTCAACTTCGAAGTTTTGCTTAAAGAAAAATTCTAAAAACAGAATTTAGCCAGACAATTTTTTGACATGTTCATTGTACTCACGATTATCGCTCGAGACCAACTCCGTTAACTTTGATTTCGAGTAAACACGTAGATAAATATAGAAGATGCGTTCAGAAGCTCGGCTTACCTGAAAAATACAAGAAAAAGTATTCCGTTAGTATTTTCTTATTTTATCGAACAAAAACGGTGTGCATATATGCATCGCACAGTCGGCAAGTCGTTATTCACGTTCGTCGCATCTACCTCTCCTAAAGTCGTTGATAGGCAGGCCTAAAGTCTAAATGATTCGACGGTTCAATTTGTAAATGTGATCGAATACAGGCCGAAGGCCGGTGAAAGGTGCAAAACCGTGAAGGTGCCGTTCGTAAGTATCGTGATAATCAAGATTCACGGAGACGAGGGACCTTCTTCTACTCGTCACAATTCCAGCTTCTGTTTATATCTATCTACGTATACGTATAATAATAATTGATAGATATCCATACAAGTGGATCTGCCACCTCTGTACGATCTCCAATATTTTTCAGTTATTGCGTAATCCCGATATAGCCGGGCAAGGTACGTACATACATACGATCACGTCGCCTATCCTTGATTCTTAGAGGAAGAAGAGAACACTGCGCGGTCTGTGTACATGAAAATGTACGGGGTGTCTTTTACAGAGGAATATTATCGTTACACTCTCGGGAATTTGAATGTGTTGGTAGAAAAGGCGATACAAGGTAGAGGTGATACTCGAAAGCGTCTAGATTTCGTAGATTTTCATTTGAAATGGAGCCAAAACGATCTTAGAGAGTAGCGTATTGATTTTATTGATACACACGTTGGGTTCAGACATGTGTAAATAGCATACGACGTATTTTGCTTCAGCTGATTTATCAATTATGCATGATGGGGTATTCGAATCATCGCAATCATCATTATCACAGCTTCTATTTGTGGCTCGTGACGCTCGTTTCTTTCTTACGATTCTATGGCGCATCTCTTCAGAAAATAAAAACAAATCGTTTGGTCATAACATATCGATATTCAGCGTACAGGTAGAACAGAGAAACTGTATTTCCTCCCTTCTATATCCTGAAATAAAATATTTCGAAATCCGGATCACTTATTTCAGTTCTTTCTAACAAATCGCGTTTCAATAAGCATTACGCCGTTCCGGGGAAAGAGTGAAATTCTGCGACACGTATCTACGGCGCCACACGGACCCCGGAACAAAGTTGAAGGTTGTTCAAGGTGGCCAAAGAACACGCGGTTACCAAGCTACCAAACTAAGAGAGAATCGCGTAAAGTCCGACTACGACGGCGCTGGTATTAGTGCCGGTGTGCTGCCGGTGCTGTCGAGGCTGGCACCCTCTTTGGCCTGATCAATAATGCCCTGCCCTGCCCTGCCTTGCCTTGCCTTGCCGTTCGCCTTTTCCTCTTGCCATGCCGCCTTCTCATACCCTGACTATGACCTATCCCACGATATATAGGTCATGGGTACTTTATACTTACATTACACGTACATGTATCGCACAGCTACGTTTGTATAGCTATATGACTATTTTATTTATTGCTAACCGGATGCACTTACAATTGAACATATTCTGTTGACAAGTAGAAGCTCAATCGAGGTCGTATGATGGTAATTTGTGCGTAATATCTTATTTACGCATCACTTCAATTTTACTTTGAGATGAAAAGATCTTTGGTCATCGCGATTTTTTGGTTTCGTAATTAATCATACATTTGTATGATTTCGGAACAGATGAATGTCCATTTTAGTTACAGTTCGGAAATTAACGAGTTGAGGTTCTACTTGGAAAAATCCCATCGAACTCAATCGGATCTGTAGCAGTATGACTGCTGCAGCCTCTCTTATGTAGGTCGCACTATGTCACCGCAGACATATAGGTGGAGTATATGTATCTAGAGGTTTATATCCTTACCTATGTACACATATACTGTTTCATGTAGCAATCTATCAGGAAGCCACTATGTCAGTTAGGGCTGTTAAGCTAACAGTGATTTTTTCTCGAAGTAGATACATATAAGATGACTGGAACAGATTTTCTTTCATACTCACGTCTCACTTTAATCCCGATCCTTTTTTACCTCTTTTTCCGGATACATTCTCTCCGATCGATTCACCCTCGATTTCTTCTCTTTTCTCCCAATTGAAATATTCGTGAGTTTGAAAAGATCGGATAATTAGTAGTCAGACTGAGAAAATCATCTCTTTGATTCGCGATTTCTATTATACGACGCCATTTACTCATTAAAAAAAAAAAACACTCACATTCACACACCCTACACAACGACGTTGTTTTATATAACATAGGCTTAATTAAATGCGTGCTCACTCTCCCGTCGACATTCAACGGTATATTCGTTTAAGGGCGAGCCAACGTCACACGTTGAGTCTAAAGTCGCACAATATGTCGTGCTAATTGTGAATCCCAAAAACGGGAGAATCGGTTCGCGAAATTACCGAATGAGGAAATTATCGGAGACGATAATTTTTTTTTATAATTGATTTTTCGTCCTTATATTGAATCGTGATTAATTTCACCGTCTAACGATCGCTCGCTCATGCATCGTTTCGTATCTTGGTATAATTGAATCGAGAACGACGAAGAAAAATCGCGGATCGAAGTTATACATCGGATAACCGTAGAGTCTAGACTATCCGTGTTTGCTAAAAGGCAGAAAATGTGGGTCTATTGTCGTAGATTCTAAACCGAGAAATCCTAGAGTGAGCTCTAACGATTTTTCCTACACTAGCACGCTAACTGTGCATGTGCTAATATCGCTCTATCGGCCAGACATCATGGAACCTTCCTACTTTCACAGTTCAAGATTTATACGTACGTACATACAGGCTAGACGGTGATATGAACAGGAACAAACAATTTCTTGTCGTAGTTCTAATATAGGAGATGAAACAGTAAAATGAAAAAATTATTCAGTATTTGACGTTCAACGAACGTGAATTTCATCAATCGATCAATTCCATCTTTTATATTGATTGAGGTATCGAGCGCTGATCCTTATACGAATTCGATTTTTTGTCTTATTGTATAAAATTTGCGGCCAACGAACGGAGAAAGAATTTTTCAGACTTGAAGAAAGCGTAGTTTATTCGATATAGGAAGCCGAAAGAAAGTAATTTTCTTTTTCCTCGCTTAGATAGCTTTGGGCGTCTATACTTGGGTGTGATTTGTATTTAAGGTTTTGGGACTTCGTGGACGGTGCTAACCGGCTTATTTCCGGTACAAGTATCCGTATCGATTCCTGGATAATTTTTATTCTTTTTCTTCTTCCTTTTTTCTTTTGGTCAGCAAAAAATCTCGCTATATCGTTCATCGTCACAAATCCCGAGGAATATTTCTCCGCGTTTCTATTTAGAATAATACCTTGACCTCTTGACCCGTTTCCCCTCGCGTTTGCGTGCACATCAAGCTCCCTTCTGCCTTTTGATTCATCCCTCGCCCTAACTTCCGGTCAACCGAGACTTCCGGATACACTTTTATACCGCTGGTAGCTCCATAACCGCTGCATTCTAGTACTACGTGTATACATACACATTTATGAATGCATATAAGCATATACGAGATCTGATCGTAAATTTTCACGTAGACTTTTTTTCTTTTGTCTTTTTCCTTTTTTTTTCTTATTTAATTGAACTGATTAGCTTACATGTATGAATATGTGTATACTATACATAAACTATCGCGATAAAGTAATATACATATATGTACATTTTTTTCTTTTTTTTTGTCAAATCGTTTAATTATTCTCATATATACGTAATTAAATCCTACGTGTCGTCTGATATCAAGGTACCATTTATCGTGGAATTGAAATATGTGTTATTACCATTTTTTTTTTTTTTTTACATTATACAATATATATTTCAAACTTCGTTTTATTGCAATTCCACTTGACTCATATACATAGACTTGAAACCGCTGAAAAAAATTTGCGTAAATGAAAAAAAAAAACAGAAAAGTCGAATACTAATATGTATAAATGCATTTTCCTTCGTGCTCCTAAGTGCCGCTGCAATACATATATATATATACATGTGTATAGATATATTCCCCATCTCTATATCCGCATGTGTATATATGTATATGTATATATATATATGTATACCTATACGTGCGATTAAGTGGGGCAAAGGCAACCTGGATTCGCGGCACGGGTCGATAGAAACGCGGCAGCGCCATTTGCCGCAACTCCCACCCTCTCATCGTCGTCCTCCCGCAAATTTCGCATCCTCGCGTCCTCGTCTTCGTAGTCCTGGAGGTTATACGATTCCCCCGTCTTATATCAAGCTAGCTCTACCCGCATTACAGAACTGTATCTCATTGTACGGTCCCATTAAAAATTTAATACCACTTATTTCAAAAGATCGCGAGCGGCGAAGAGGGGATTTTCCTTCTTTTTCTTACTTTTTTTCTTCTTTTGTAATTGACTGTATAATTTTTTCTATTCAGATGTATAATCACGTTGAACGGATTAGATCGTGAGGAAGACAATTGAATCAGAAATTGTCTGAATTATAGGTGATGGAAGAAGAAAGAAGGAAGAAAATCGCTGATTAGACAATATTATAACTCGAGATGATAAATCCACTTCTAAAAAATTTTCACGTCAAGAGACGTAGGTATATGTATATACCTCTATCGATTTATTTCATTATCATACCCCTTTATAAAACGATAATATACATAAAACTCTCCAGAGAAGAGAAAAATGGCACAAAGATTCGCTGAGATTTTTTTCATTCTTTTCCGCGGTATTGTAATCTTCGCATAAGTACCCATGTACATATACACAACTACGTCAATATTCATTTTCACTTTGGGCTTCGAAACCTTTTTATAACACCGTCAACGGGTGTCTTTTGAGTGATCTTATAAATATCAAGATCGTACGCGAGTAACCCAATCATACGGAGCGTTACCCAATTATTTAAACTTTCATCATGAAATTCTCTATAAATTAATACGTTTTTTATACATCGATTTTTAACCCGAAACTTTCAGCGGTATATGCTCAGGTTATTTCCAACTCGCGCTCGAATGCACTCTACACAATCTGCACGCTATAACTATCATTTCATACATATATAAATATATATATATATATATATATATATAGGGATATAGGGATATATCGGAATATACAGTACTGCCGTACTCTATGGCGTATTTCGTGTAGGTTCTATATACCTATAAACACCCTATAACAATAACTTCAAGTCACGTATTTCTATTCGTTTCATACAGAGAAAATCTCGAGTGGGAATGGAATTGTGCTTATAGAATGAGAGAAAAGAGAGAATGTGGGTACTGGCGTAACGGTCTTTGCCATTTTTCATCTTTTACTTTATATATCTGTAGTCGTGGCACGAATTACTGCGGTAGTAGATCAATTCGAGCTGTGCCTTATGCCTGCTGTGTATAAGAAATGAAAAAACGAAAGCTCACTCCTTCACCAAGGTACTCATAAATTTTGATCGAAAACCTATTTCTATTTTTTTTTTTTTTTTTTTTTTTAAACATCGTCAATTCCGAGTTGATGAATCACCTCGAAATGTATGTATGTACCAACGATAAGCTCCTATACATACACGTTGCGAAACGGCAGGTGACGAGAAATTCTGCACAAAACCGTCTATTGTTTTCATACCTATATGTGAATCAATGCGATCGAAGGCGCAGCTCATTTGCTTCTATGAAAGTTAATACAAGGTGTTTGCAAAATTGAACAGGGTCATACTATATGTTCGCTAGTAACTCGTACATTCATTTTTCTCTTTTCAACGTGTGATATCTACCACAGTATGCCCTTTGTTCTATGGAACTATGAAAATTCACTTTATATGTGCTAATTATAGAGACAATAGCGCCAAATAGAGCGAAAAAAGAAAAAAAAACAAAACAAAACGAAACCAGATGTACTACGTATGGCGAAATTAAAGTTAAACATCATTTGAATTCCTGTCAGCGCGGAGTTTGTGGTTACTATATTTAAACATCCTAAATTGGTCAGGAAATTGCGTTTGGCTCGCGTTGAGGCGATGCTCTACTCGTGTTTTTCAATAAAATGAGAAACTGATTTTCCCAATTTTATATGGAAAGGGACGAGTACGACATCGCCTCAAATATAAATCATTGTAAAACGTGGTAGGTACGTTACGTTACATGTCATATGTTATACATATGTACCCATACTATATGTATACGAAAATGAAGCAGCGTTGAATCATTTTTAAAAATAACTATAAAAAACGAACGCATACAGAATGTGATGTATATGAACGGAGTATCGTATATTCAAAAATCAATATTTATACGGGACACGCAAGTTATAGACTGCGAAAGAGAATTTTCAAATTTTGCAACGCTCCTGGTGGTGAGGGCTTGTACCGAAGTAGGTACAAATTTTTACGAGCAATGACGTGATGGTTAATGCACGCACACACATAGTTGCGTAACGCGTGCACATTTTACGCCATTATACATAACATACGTATACATGTACGTGAAAATACGTATTTACATATATTCTAGACTTTACATTATATATATGGTTATACACGTATATGTATTATCGTTATTAGGTACTATTATTATGATTACGAACGCGAAGGTGGAATGACAATGAGATACTGTCACATCGATCGCTGATAATTTTTTTTCCAATTGACATATTACCTACATTAATCTACCTGACTGTGCATATACAGAACAAGTAGATTTGGGCACCTAAGAATAGGGGAAAATAAACAACTTCATTTTTTTTTCTTGACATCAATATCGATGAGAAAATCATTCGGTGATTTAATTTCTATCGATGAATCTAATTAGTAATATTCCGGTTGATTGCGTAGTCGCATTGCCTGTCGGTATATATAGTTCGTATAGGTATTCGAACGGCTGGAAGATTCGTCGGTTATATAGGTGAATATACGTACGTATTTCTATTTTCTACGCATCTTCTCGTGGCAGAACTGGGTTGCGAAAGCACCACCCAACTAACCGAGCAGCATTCGTAGCGCAGCTAAAAATAATCGACCCAGCTTACCCCGAGATCAACTGCAGACTCGAATCTCGCGAAAGAACAGACGATGACGCTTCTCAAAGTATCGTGAAATAAAAAAACAAATATAAAAATATACAAAAAAAAAAAAAAAACGAAACGAGACGAAAGAAAAAGAATGAACTTTAAAACTGTTCCCCCGACTCTTTCCGATTCCTACAGCCCTCCGAATAGAAAACAATATTACGCAGAAACTTTCGCGACAAAGAAAAGAAAAAAAGCGAACGAGAAAAAATCTAATCGATGAAACAAAAAAAAAAAATCATTCGGCGGCAGAATTTTGTTGCAAATATAAAACGCCGTTTGTACAAGGCGGTATTATACAACTTTGGCAGGTGACTAATGACCAGGTTGTTCGACCACTTCGACCGAGCAACGCCTTAGGCAGATATTACTTAATCGGTAATAATTAGGCTTGACGACGTGGCCCAGTAAATTAGTGACCAAGTTGGGCCAGTGCCAAAAAGATGGAGATATTCGTATGTGCTATAAGAATAATCCGGACTTTTTTGACAAGGGTTACCTCTATACATATAAGCATATGAGCGGAAGCAAAGGATATTAGCAATGAGAATCTTTTCAACAAGTATAAAGAGTTCGAAATTGAATAAGAAATTAGATAGATGTAATCAATCAAATGGTACTGCTATACTCTACTGTGCATAGTGGCGATTTCTGCGATGAGAATTAGCATGAGTGTGATGATTGATATATAATTGGCTTTATATCGTGACGACGTTGTCTGCAATGATTCGTTTTTAGTTTATGCAACAATTTTATTAACAGACGTAATTTTTTTTCGACACTTTTACAAGGAAGCTAGTCGATAGAAATTAACTGTACAAAGCTTAATTGCCGGTTCAATTATGGCTAGCAATGTTTATTTGTAACGCAATATCGTAAAACCTCACGAGTGTCTTCTGACATTAGTAATTAATAAGTCGAGTATAGAACACGTGTAATCGAGCAGTACAAGGCCTGAACCTCGCACCATGTCCATATAGCAAAGAGCGAATCGGCGCAAGCTATGCGAAAATAAATTAGCAGGTTTTGAAAACTGTTTATTCTAGTCTTTTGCCAGCTTCGGAATATGAAACCAGCATATATGCAATTTCTTCCCTTCGATTTTCCCTTTCGGGTAAAAAATCGTTCTTCAGAATTCGATGGTTTTTTTTTCAAAATAAATTATGACGACGCGTGATATGCATATGTGTAGGTATTAGATACATGTATTTCTATATAATACCGTATGCATATATACATATACCTATATGTATACGTACAGCAAATGTCGTAACGTAGTTGAACGAATTACCAAATATGGGCTAGCAACGTTCGCGTTAGTTCGATGTGCGCGCAAACCGGAATAATAAGTACAAGTGAATAAATTTCGAAACGATCAACGAACGATTATTACATCTCGAGGTCGAACCTCAATTCGCGGACGGGGAAAGTGATCGGTGAATCGCGAAATTCAAAGCTCGTATGGCTTTCTCAAGAAATGAACAAATTTTCACTCAAAAATCTGCCTCTTTTTACAATAACTTTATCCGTTTCGCGTATCAACGTTAAAACGCATTGAAAAAAAAATAATTAACGCCGTATATAAATTGCAAGCATTTGGCTTATGTTAGCAGAGAGAAAAAAAAGGCTTAATTATTTTTTTGTCACTTTTTGAGAGAATTAACTTCCACCGTTTCATTTCCAAGGGTATATACACGCAGCTGTATTTCCGACATCGCTACCCTCCAGGCTAGCTATTACGGATGGACACCCTTTAGAGAGAATTACACAAGGAGGGTTGCGACCAGATCAGTTGCTTTTAGATATGCTCCTGTAGAGACCCGGGGGGTTTCTAGACCGAGTGCGATTTTGGGGTGAAAGTTAGTAGCGGCTAAACAAGACCTTGTATAAGTGGGACTGCCGGGTGCGTTTAATTTGGAAAGAGTCAGTCGCCACTTTTCCTAAAATTACAAACGCCGGTCCGCAGTTTCCTGCAACGGAACGAGAAGCAGGAGCAGTCCACCCTTTCGCCCTTTTATCTCCGTTCCCTTCTACTTTCAGGACCCTACTCCCATCTTTCGGTTCGTTGTTATTTAGGAGAAGAAAGAAATAGGGGTTTAGAGGGTCAAATGAGGCGTGCAAACCCGCGTTTCGTTGTAATTCGCTAAGTGAAGACGAACAGCTACGTCACGATTTTATGGTATTATATAAAACGTCCGGATCCCGCGATAAACCACATTTTAAATCTCAAAATCCTGTTATTTGATGGCACTAGCGAATCGGAGATTGTGATTTGACCTCGAATTAACAGTTTGACAAAGTTAAGCATTTTTCAAACTATACATAAGCTACATGGAACAAAAAAGATACATATTCTTCTCATAGAACGCAAAGAAATGATTCGACGACTCAAATTTACCCGAAACTTTCGATCCCGTATGTAGAGCCATGAAAATATTCTGCAGCAGGAGGAAATCTCTGGGTTTTCATAATCGAGACAATGACGTTTCAGAGTTAGTTAGTTATAGTTACATCACACGCCGTTTTTAAATCTCGAATGATTGACTGAAGTTAATTACGGATTCGTACATATGCGTTTGCGGTCTCTGTATATTATACGTATAAATGACGAAGTATTGAAATCACCAAGTTCTATAAATAAACGATGATCTTTTCGAATGAGCAATCTTCGTACGGGGCTACCTATACTTCTCGAAGTTGTTTGCAAACAAAATATGTTACTTCACGTTTTATTAACTCCACCGCTAATATATTCCATTTTAACTATAGAAAAACTAGATGGGGAATAAAAATATATATATATATATATAAAGAATAGAGAAAGATATATCAGTCACGCCTATAAATATAAAAATATTGGCAATGAATATCGCGTCGCTGATCCAGAAGGGGAAAAAGAAGAACACAATTATCTCATCGTTTTTTTCATCTCCTCAAATCCTTATGCAACGACGCATATACCATATATAATAATGCATACGTAATAAAATTCCAGTAAACTTGTTTGTTCATCAAATTCACAAGCTTGAATAAATTTCAATACTTTCTTGATTTTATTAAGCTTTTTTTTTTCTTCTTTTTTCCTTTTTCACATTTTCGAGACTTTATTATATCCCCGTATCTAGATATTGAATTTGGGGGAACACGACCAGCTACCAAAGACAGCTGCGATGGCCAGCTGTCTGTTATACCTGACTGACGTCATTCCGAACATTGTATAAACTCTGGGAACACATCGTTTCGTATAGAAAATATTAATAAGATTCGGGTCCATGTCCCACGGGCCTTTACCCCCAATTTCCGTATACCTATACGTGTCTATCATAAAGAGACCTTTAAACTCGCTAGATTCTTATTTTTCTATGTATTCCTCCCATGGCATAAACGGGTCCGCGTGACGCGTGATCGCGGCGGTGACGTAATGCTGCAGAATCTACGCTATTTTATATATATATGTATGTATATATTTTTTTTTTGCGACTTTCTATCCGAAATTAATATTCCTTTTTTTTTTTTAAATTAGTGCAGCGAGATTTGATGATTTTCAATCGAATAAAAATTAAACGGAGATATATAGTATACGGTATATATTTATGATAAACAAGCGATCGATGACATTAAGTAATCCGGTGTGAAACACGAGAGTTTGACAACGACGGAAGCCTTTTCATGAATAATTCGACTTCTGTGGTGTAGCACCTGGTTGACACCTGACGCCTATAGAATTGTTATAATTAAATCGATACGAGAGATGATCGTGGCGTCTCGTCTGCTCTAGTCTCTAGGCTTTTCTCTATATAATTGAACTATTCGTAAATTTTTGTGAAAAAAAAACAAAAAAATAAACAATAATTGCAGATTCTCGTAGTTTGTCTATCAAACTAGAGAAAATGGAACAGACTTTAATTTCTCATGGGGAAAAAAACTACGAAAAGTTGGAAAATTTCTATAATAATTCGTAGAGAATTATTCAATAGAAATTATTTCAGCCACACGTGTCTATACGTTTATCTGATCACGTGTTGACCAACTATATATGTATATATTTATACACGTATTATCTACTCGTACCTACGCTACTCTTTTTTCAATTTGTTTTCCGTCGATTTTACGAAAATATTATATGCAAATATTTGAATCGATTGTTATAAAAATTTATAGTAAAAGACGAGTCATTTCATTACACCATTATACGAGGACGATTCTTTATATTCATTCATTTATTTATTTATTTATTTATTCATTTCTGCCTATACGTGTATATCTACTACCGCTTGTAGTAATAATAATAATGATTCACGACGATTCGTTACGATGCAACCGTATAACCGTATAGAAAACCGGTTTTAGGTCGGTTCGGACCCCTGTGCGCAAGACCCATACGATGAAAAAATCGTGAAATAATTTCTCGACAATCCGCTGCCTCCTATCTTCATAGCGGTTAGGAGATATACGGTTTAAAAAAAGCTCTGTACAACATACCTTTACCTGGTTAGGTATCATTATTTTTATCGTTCGAACTGTACTAATAATCGTACATATAGTAATCTTATGTTTTGACTAATTTTTGAAAAGAAACTTCTTTCATTCTGTTTCTTACCTGTTTTCCCGTTCTCGGTAGAGTTTCCATGTTCGTTCCGTTGACAACCGGCGCCTTTTCTTGTGCTCCGTTTTGCTGATTCTCTGCAACGACTTTCGCATTATCAGGAACACCGGCGTCAGGCCCGCCCTTGGCCTCCTCGCCCGTCATTGCCCGGCCTTTATTAATCTGCGGATTGGTTTTCCTTTCGTTTTTTATTTTTACATATATAATTTATATTTTAATTTTATTTTTTTTATCTTTCGTTTTACTTTTGTATCAGAAAAAATGGACGAAACTCAGTAAGGTTTCCTCTCCCTCTTTTGTTTCTCTCTAATATCTCTCTGTGCAGTTTCGTTCTATACCTCAGCTGCTGACTATCCGATATTTGATCAATAAATTTCGCCTTTTATCTCCCAGAACTTTATCTCGTTATATCATATTGAATTTATTAAAGAAAGCTAAATTTCATCGATTAGAACCGTACTGTCAGATGACGTCACTAGCTTACAGCGTCTAGAGGAAGCGGAAATAATCAAATTTAGCGCATTTGCAGGGAAAAAAAAAAAATGACTAAACATTCGGTTCTTCTAATTCAAAACTACTGCACGAATAAAGATCGTGTTAAAACTTCTCTACCACGGATTATAATCTTACGAGATCGTGATTTTAATCCCGATTCGGTTGTGGTCCACGATTCTCTGAATGACGTCATCGACTCGTATGAATCTGTAAATTAACTATATATATGTTGACTGTTCGAAGACGCGATCATCTGTAGATGATTAATCTAGTTATATTCAAAGTATTCGAATAATATGTTGATCCATTGATGAATCAAATTTGCTCCAGTTGGGGAAAGAAAAGAAATATAGGTGTATATCAATACTCCGCTTCCTGCAGTAGGTAGATATATTACAGAATGTGGAATAGTGTGCCGCGAGTCAGTCAATACTTTATTATACATATAGTTATGGGAGTGACGCGTAGAAATCAATGCCGGTTATTTCCTCGTCGTCCTTTCGGAGTAGAGCTATCCGAGGCGATGTAATTTCCCGTAGGTTTCGTGTTCTATGATTTGATTTTTGCTTTTGAATTTTATTTCATTCCTTTCTATAATTATTTCAATCGATTTAAAAAACCACGCGCATATATCACGATTGGAAGGAGAGAGAGAAGAAAAAAGGAAAACTGTTTCATGAAATATCAGAAAATATGTTTCGGGAATATCAAACGATTCTTTCAAGTCGTGAGTTCATTTTTGATACGTGTATAAATCAAAGGGTGTTGAACCTTCGAAATACCGTTAAGACTCTCATACAAGCGTCCTTTGATACCGACTTGCCGAATAAAATCGAGAAGGAAATGAATCGAGGAAATTCGATTCTAGATTTATCACGCGATTTTAGAAAAACGAAAATTGTATGAGAACTGATGAATATTTACGGGGTTCGGGGGGCGACGCAGGGATCAATAAATCTCGATTTATATTCACAGTACGATGTAGAGTTAGATACGGTTGTATAATAATACGGTACAGTTTATTGAAACATGATCGATAGATATAGAAAATCGTAGAATTTTATTCCCGCAGGACGCCCATTTATCGAACGCGTTTATAATTAAAAAAAATGAAAAGGTGATCGGAGTAGGTACACCGCGGAGGTGTAGATCGTGAAACTGCACAGTCTTGTCACGAAACGCGGCACATTTAATACGCGTTATAATTATATCTTACTATCAATCGGCTATCTTCAATTTCACTTTCACTGTCAAATCACAAAATAAAACATCACTGCTTGCGCGAAGTTTATATTGACGTAAGGTAATATATGTAATATGGAGGTATACGTGAGTTGGTATATGTATATTCTACGCGACTACTACTCTTCTTCCTGCTGCTACCGATGTATATATGTATATATATATATATATACCTATATGTATATATAGATTATTTTCAAGACCTCTTATTCAACGCGACCGCCCTCGTCGAGACTCGGTACTGTTTTAAAACCCGAAGCCCCTGAATCGAAGCGCCACTGAGCGGACGTTTGCCGAAGTATTTCTCTCCCTCCACTCCAGATTTTTCAAGAGGGGTAGGGAGTCCTGTTAGGGATGTGTCAAAAAAAAAGAAACACACACACACACACACACACAACAAGGGACTAATTTGTACGAGTCATTTAAACTTGAGCCATTAGAAAGAAAAAAAGAAAAATAAAAAAAAGATAAAGAAAAATTGATTTATCAATTTTCATGATATTTTTTTCATTCACTTTTCAAATCATTATATTATGTATTTGTTACATAGATTTACTATACAGCGTGAGAATCGATGAACCGTTTTTCTTCTTTCATCGTTTGATGGATTTTTTTATTAATATTTGAGTCCTTTAAATTAGTTTTGCGAATTGACGGAGTCGGACTTACCAACCGTCGACATGGTTGGCAAGGGAGAACTCTTTTAGCGGATAAATTTGTACATCCAAGTTGGAGATATTGGCATATTGATATACTGCGGTTAAACTTCGATTTTAAATTTGCGAACTACCTACGTCGATGTAGGTACCTACTCGAATACAGGAACATAATTATCCTCGATGTGAATGGTAAGGCGAATATCTTCTCTTCCGCGAGTGGTTATAGATATCCATATCCTGTATACCGTGATTCGAAAACGGTCCACGTACCGGTTTCTCGAAATCGAATTCTAACGAAGTTCCGAACGATTTTTGTACAGAATCTCATGAAGGAAAAATAAAAACAAATTCACAAAGAATATACCAATTTTATTATCAATGAGTAGTAGATAGGTACTTCATAATGCGCAGAGAATGAGGTATGTGAATTATAATGGGATAAAATATACAGGGAAGAATTTTTATTCAAATATATTTTTATAATCGATCTGCTCATTCTTCTATTAATTTACGATTTACTCGATCATTGCCAAGCTACATACGATAATTATATAAAATTCAACGAAACGAATTCCCCCATCGGGAGTATATCGAATCATTTTTTCATTCGGTTCCGTAACTAGGCGTGAGACCTCTCCGATCTCAGAAAACAAAAATGAATTGGAAAAATAAAAAAATGGACAACTAATGTCTAGCGGCTAGTTTCGCTCTGAGAGCTTCTTCTTCGGCAGATTCAAAAACATCCTTAAGACAGTCGTCGATCTTGCTTTTGGTTGTAGCCGCTTTGGCAAGTGCCTTACGAATCTCCTCGCTCGAAGCAGTTTTCAGGCACGAAGCGAGGCCAAGAGTTTCCCAAATTTTAATGAACGTAGTGCTGCAGCCACGATCGTAAGATCCAAATTCACCGACTTTGTAATCCCAGGGAAGCATGTAGTGGTAATGTGGCCAGTATGATTTTGTTATGAAAAAAATTGCGTTGCCTTCCGCTGGATATCTGCGGAAAATCGAAAGAAGAAAAGAAATCGTAAAAATTCCAATATCGACCTTCCGTTTCCGAAATAATGAAAATAATCACGAAATTCTCGAGGGTTCCTCGAATATTTGCAACTAAATCGATCGAGGCAAAATATTATTCAAAGTGGAAAGAACCTGGAATAAAAAACTGCATAGAATGATTGGAAAAAAAAAAAAAAAACTTCGACCAAATTCCGTTTCCGCTTCTCATTCCAAGGACTGTATATCATTTTTTTAAAACTGTCTTCGCAGTTATTGTTTCAAGCAAATAATGAAATCTATCTATTTATTGATCCGCTCATTTTTGGGAACGACTGTTTTTTTATAGGTATATATATTCCGAGCTGCCGTTTCCGGTGCGTGTATGTAATTCGGTTCGGGGCAAATTTAAGGTGGCATAGGTTGATAAGGTCCAATTAAAATGTGGTCGAATGTAGGTTTATAGGTAGAATTGAATAATTTATTATATTGGCAAAGTTGCGCACGTAGGCCACACGTAACAATTAGATTTTAGGGTATATATTTAGTAAAACGTGAAACTGACGTTCTATTTTCTCTCGTTATTGTTATCATTGTTGTTATTATTATTTTATCATGTCGCACGAATACCTTGATCATCGATTACGACGGTTCCGTGACTTTTAGGCATTTTAAAAAATATTCTATAAATTAAAGCGACGGTGTCGTATATAGTGATAAAAAAAGATATTAACTTCTCTCCTGGTTTTAGACCCCATATTAAATTCGCACTGTTCACAAGCCAGGATATATTAACTGTGATTGCAAAACGCAGGAATCCAAGAATGACTATTGAATTCAATATCGGTTCGCCCCAGTATTCGGCCGGCGCGTTCATCGGAAGTAACACACCTAAGATTGGCATCAGAACCCAGTATAATCTGAAGAGGGAAAAAATAGGAATTAATCAAATTTTTGGAGTCGAGGCCACAAAATATAGAGGGAAAAAAAAGGATAATAATCATTTTCATTACTATCGTAGAAAAATCACGTGTACTTGCGACTGACCTTTTTTGTAACACTACGAAACCGTCAAGTTCTACGTCATACATGTCAATGCTTTTGGCCGCTTTTTCGTGGTTCGGATGCGCCGTCATTAAATTACCGAAAATGTGGCTGTACATAAATCCTTTCTTATGATTGTACGGGTCTAGTTCGGTGCCGTAGAATTTGTGGTGAATACGATGATATAATACCCAATCGTGAATACTACCCTGCAGCGAGTAGCATAATTATGTATATACAATGTTCGCGCTCGATTTTTGTAAGATTTTTTTTGAAATCTTTTTATTTTTTATTAGCAATTCAAATCTCAGCAGAACTGTAGGTTTTTATTAGAATTCAGATAGAGAGCTAAAAAGTATTTTCGAGGAGATAAAATACGGAGATAAATGTAGGTATAACTTCGAATAGTCATTTAAAACAAATTATCTTTCGCTACACTTAATTCTAGACACAAAATTCACCGAAAGAAATTTCTCTTTTTTTTTTATTGCTGTTTAAATTGAACAAAATTCATGAAAATCGAATCTTACCACTCCGGCCAAAGTATGAGCTAGCATTAGAAACAGCCTCAGGGACGCAGATGCGGTGTAGCTGCTATGTGCCCAGAGTCTATGAGCACCAGCAGTTATCCCTAATCCAGCGACTAGGATAACGAGTACGGCTAAAAATGAGTTTTTTTTTTTTGTTTTGTTTTAATTATCGGCACTGATTTATGTCGGATTATAAATCGATCCTTCTGGTCTACCGAATGGAGAGAAAAGCATTTTTTTCACTCACCGAAAATGACCGTCAACCATTTAGCCTCGAATAGAAGTAGCCAAAGCCCGTAGAAACCGAGAGCGTGAAGATGAATGTACAAGAGAACTGTCGGCCAATGCATTTCGGGTTTTAGCAGGGGTTCGTCTTCTTTCATTTTCGATTTTGTTTTTTATTACAAAAATTTGGTTGAATTCAATTCTTTCTTCGGAAGACGAATGAATTAGTCGAATAAGCTTACAGAAAATTATTTCAATATCTACTCCGCCCAAATCTCATGCACGCAGTTAGATTTTCAACTATCAGAGAAAAATCGATCCTCGTTCAATTTTCTTTTAGAATTTTCGCCCGCGTGATTAAGACTCACCCGACAGTCAACGGATTCGAAGAATGACTAGAACGACGAGTGAAACTCACTCAATATTTAACGCTTAAGCTTAACCCCGCTCGACCTGATCGAAATCTCATTAAGAAGCGTTGAATTGTACCTTGTCATTTCCTCCTCGTTGTCAATTGGCTTAACAGTTTTTACTCGTATCGTATTTTTCATACTCGCTTTTGTAGTGACGGGAATTTTCGAACTTTTCTATATACTTGGCGGAATGAATTAGCGGCCGAAAAATAGGATTTTTTCAAGCGTGGATAAATGGACGTTCGCCTTTATGATAGAAAAATAAGGAACGATGTTCAATCTTCCGACGATTTCTTTTTCTGGTGTTCTTGGTATTCTCGTTTATCGGTAGCTGACGCAATTGATTAATGAAATTGTCGAATGTAGGAACTTAAAAAACGACAAACAGGTGCATTCATTTCCGAGTAAAATGTTGTATATTTGATTACGCTCGAATATAAATGTTGCATAACATACAATATTAGGTATAATATTGATTAATAAAATGTACATTTTAGATGTCATATTTTATATATGTATATAAACATTAGAATGATCCTCGATTCGTTCATATTCGAATTTCAATGCTCCTATGGGCCAGAACGTCTCCAAATATATAATAAAAAAAAAAATGTAGTCAAAACCCCAGGTTCCTATCTCAACTCTAAGTACTGCCCCAAAGCCTTCGAAATATTTCGAGACGTCCTGGCCCATGGGAACATTGAGATTCGAAAATGATGAAATTAAGGATCACCCTAATATATATTTAAATATTTATTTCTTCTATTACGGTGAAAACGTTTCTATTAAATACACGAATGCGACGGAATACTGTCAAGTCATACAAACCACGTATTTCAGTTCGTATGTTACTAGAAGACAAGAAAAAAAAAGAGGGGAAAAGAAAAAAGGAAAATTTCAAAACGATAAAACGCTAGGATTCAATATTTTTTTATAAACAACCGCTACTATAAAATTTTATCAAAAACTTAGGCGTATAAGAAAAAGAGAAAAAAAAGGCCACTTGATTTATACTCAAAGATGTAATTATTATTTTTCAAGACACCATCTGCTCCTATACGATAAAATTCTAGAAAATTTTCTATTCCAATTATTATAGTTACCCAGCGTGCGTTTTGCCACTCAAATCTTAACAATAATCGGATAATTATTCTTCTTCAACTGCAATTGTTATACATAATAGATTTTTGGTCGAAATCAAATACTTCGTATATAATATATATATACATATATATTAAGTTGAATGCGCGTTTAGTTGCGTTTGTATTTCAATGTGCATAATATTCATATATATTATATATATAGATGTAGTAGAAATATTACAATTCTTCATCAATAATAGTACGTAGTATACTGTATATAGCAAAGTAAAAATATATCGTTCAAAATATATATTATAAAATAGAATGCATGTATCTATGTATTATCATTATTATTATTATTATTATTATTATTACTATGGTTATTAATCGATCATTTATTTATACCTTATACTGACTTACATAGGGGAGACAGTGGCAAAGTGGGCACAGCAGCTGAAAATTGGTAAAATTTTACCTCGGTCTCCCCCGCGTATTATATCGTATAATAATTGTCAGTAAAAGTTTTCTTTTTTCATGTATTCATATATAAAACTCGTATAAATAGATATATATGTATATATATATATATATACATACACGTATACAGATTAAACACATATTTATATACATATATACATATGCATATGTGTGTGAACAGAATGATTGAAAGTAAATCCTCTGAGACGATTTATAATTATATAAATTTCATAGATACATGTATTTTTATTCATTTTATTTCAACGGAATGTTTTATCGAAACTTTTAGCCCGCATCTAGGCGTATTCATTACGCTTAATTGTTACTTGCTCTTAGGCATTCGATATAAATATCGATAATCAATCAGAGACTAAAATGATATCATCCGATTTGTTGTTCGAGGAAAAAGAATCATTCTGCCCACACGCGTATATACATATATACACATGTTTATCCAAAGTTGCCGCAAAATAACACCTTGCACATTGAGGGAATCTTAATTATCTCCAAAAAGCAAAACGGAAAAGAAATGTGAAATTTTAAATCAAACTGACCCTGGAACTGGAATCTTTAATCATTGTTGATCGAGTATGAAAGAAGACACACGTAAAAAAAAAAAAACAAAAAAAAACGGGATACGAAATAATAATAGGGATTATTAGACACATACATTCGATTGAAATATGGAAATTTTTGATTCTTTCGATTTCACCCAATGAGAAGAATTCTTTTGACGTTCATTATTTATTTTTCTTCTTTTCTTTTCGTGCTCAATCGACCATGGATCACTCTGTGTAGATAATATGTAAACGTATATTTATATACTATATAGTAATAATAAAAAAAAAAAAAAACTATATATATACATGTATAGGTATATAAAATGATGTGTTAGATTTGTACAATATAGGAAATGTGAATAGGTAATAGCCTATCGCAAGAAGGCACTGACCAGAAATTAAAGCAACTGTGAAGGTACATATACTTAGATAAAGGCTTATTAAGTTGTTCTGAGGTAAGTCAAGGTGTGTGTGCGGGCATGTGTGTGTGTGTGTGTGTGTGTGTGTGTGTGTGTGTGTGTGTGTGTGTTTGTGCTTGTGTGTCATTTATATGTGCAATTAAGTCACTTAAAATACATTACATACAGTATATACCTACATATATATAATACAAGTACATTAATATAACCGCAGTGTGTTTCCATAGAATTGTTAATTATTTAATTAAATAATTAACCTATACATGTACCTATATGGTAACGTAGAATCTCTTAGCACCATATTCTTCGTTCAATATTAATCAACCTGAGAATAATGATCAAAAGCTATTGTATAACATTCGACAATGCGTTCTATAAAAATCGGTCCTTTCCGATCCAAAAATTTCTATCAGATGGAATATCGTTTGCAAAAATTATTTTTACTTCATTTATTTTTTTTTCCTCTTTTTCTTAACAACGATTCTATCTTTTTTTTTCCCCTCTAGCTAGTTTTTCGATTTTTTTTCCCGTTTTTTTTTTCCACAAAATACGTGGCTTCTTCGGCTAACTTTCTACATTGTTCATTAAGTTTACATACATGTGTGTGTATATATATATATATATATATATATATATATATATCGATAGATTTTTTTTTAAGTTTGTCCCTTTTATTTTTTTGTCATTAACGTATATATGTATAATACTATAGCCTATAAAGAATAAGAAAAGAAAAAAGAAAAAGAAGAACTCATGAATGTTACCCGTGTGTTTAATATTATAGCCTATATCCAACAATTCTAACAGATTAATTTTTCCTGATTTATATTTATATGTATAGCCTATATACATATATAGTATATATGGATGTATAATTGTAATAGCATTGAAGAAGAAGGAGAAGAGGTAAAATAATAATAATGATAATGCGTATGAAAAATGTATGCGATAAATAAATTAGTAGATAATATAGGTAGATTAAAAATTACGTAACTGATGTTGATAATTCGCGTAAAAGATATACCACACATATACCGAGAGGAAATCTTGAAACTGTACACCCGACTGCGCATGCGCGAGTTTGGTCGTCTGCTAACGCAGGCTGGCCATCTCGAGTTTTAGCTGTCAAACTTTGTTTTTGGCGCCGATGTAATTGATACGGACTTTTGAGGTTAAAATCTCGATCAATTGCGGTAGTGATTTGGAAAGGCTTGAGAAGCTTTTATTGTTAAAATCCAAACTTGATATTCTAAAAGAACCATCAAAATTTATTCCGAATAGCTGATTGCTTGCTTCGATTCGATGTATCGGTTCATTTTTAGAGGATCTGTTCATCCGATTGAAATTAGAAACTAGTGGTCTAAATGACGGGTGCTTGGAAAAAACGACGCAGGTAGGTGGAAACAGTTCATTTAATCGTGATAGTTTAATACAGTAGAATTAATCCAAATTTTTTCGATTAACAGGAGATGTTGGTAAATAAACGCTGTTGAATTTAAAATTTCAAGACAGAGTTTGCAATAGTCAAATGATTGCACTTGTGCCATTCATTGTTACCTCCCATTTCTAATAAATCTCTTTCTTCCGATCAGCAAATTATTGTAGAATAAATAGAGGGAGCCCCATACTGAAATTCGGAACGTATTAACTTTTGATTGATTGAAATAATTTCTGAACGAGCGATTATTTGTAATGCAACGTGTCCTAGCAAATTGATGTATTTTTAGTTTTTGACAAGATTTGCCGATGTAATTTCAACGAGACACAAATACAGAGACAGCGACAGAGCTAACTGAGACAGCCTAGAACTAGCTAACAAGGTGAAATTGTGAACTACAACCAACTTCAGACATTTGCAACTAAAAGTATTCAACGGTTCCTAGATTTTGATTGTATCAGTTTGGCTCGCAAAACCTATTCCGCGAATTTAATGAAAGACCTAAAACACTATTTTTCTGGACCGAATGACAAAAGTAACGAAACCCAACTTCAAGAAAAAAATATTTGTGTGTCGAATGATTCCTTCACACACTGAAGTAGCAGCAACGGTCAAATAACAAACTCATCATTATCGGCTTGATCAAAGTAAAATGATCAAATATTTAAACACCGTGATCCGTACTGTGACGAGCTCTTCAATTTTGCCTCAACTGATGTAAAGACGGAGGTGATGGTCCAACAAAATCACTTGAACACCTGTTGCCCGATGGAACGACCAGATCAAATGTTTGGAATGATGGCACTCATCTCGAGAAACCATGGTGCTTACTGGCAGAACGTTTTGATCATCAGGTAAAACACAATTTTCCTACTGCTGACCAATGTTGAAACCTCGGGCCTACCTAAAAGAACGAATGTCATCATTGAATACATGCCAATTTCCTCTTTTTATTCTTGGATTTTTGGGAAATCCTTCATCGTTAATGGAACATTAATTGCTGTACTATGGAGTTGCGTGATCTTCACCAACTATTCAACAGAGCCGACGAAGGGTTTGTGAGAGGTCGAGTCAGGTACGTCTGCTATAAATCTACACTCTTTGTACTAGTAAATTTTAGAAACCGGATAATTTTTTTGATTTCTTGCTACTAATTTTATTTTTTCATTTCATGTTCATCGAAACTGATTACTGGCCTCCGGAGCACTGCATTGTGACAAATCCACGCCGGAGCTACCTTCTACCCGGTTTCAACAATCCATTTATTTTTTACTTCATGTGAATAAAGAATATTTTTCCAATTAACGTTATTTTCACTTACCTGCCCTTTTAGATTCCATTTTGAATTTCATCTTTCAACAAATCACTTCAAGATAATTTTTGTAGCAATTGATTTTTGTTTTGCCACTGAATCCTTTATTGCACCCATTGAATTATTTTCCGATATGGACTACGTTATTGAAAAGTGCTAGTTCATGTTATTTTTTTTTTTTTTTATAATTAACGCTGGATTAAAATAAATAACAACATAACCTCGATTGACTACTTTATGCCCGAGAGTTTGACAGCTCTCGCTTCATTTCTTGCAAGTTGGCACCCATGCCTCGTAGGCTAGAATATCAGCGCGGGACAATCTCACCGACCAATAAAATTCAATTATTTGGCGCATGCGCAGTCGGGTGTACAGTTTCAAGATTTCCTCTCGGTATATGTATATACATTAGGGTGTCCGTTATTTCCCAAATTGACTTTTTTCACTTGGGTATGGTCCAAATCGTAAGTTTATAGCCTAAAAACAACTATGAAAAGAAAAAAAAAAAATTTAATTTCTATCAACCCCTCCCTGAATAACGATACTTTTCCCATTTGATTAACATGGGATTTTTGCACTTTTTAGATTTTAATTTTTTTTCCGGTTACTATATCCATTACCTCGTTAAATATTGTTGATTCTTCGACTGTTCTGACCTATTTCGATGAACAAATTTTTACATTGGAGAAAAGAAATTTTTTCATGAGTTTTGAAGAGGTCAAAATTGATTTTATTTTTAATAATTGTGTTTTCAATATTTCCGAATATTTTTGAGTGTATTGACTTTCCAATGCTTTTTGTCTATTTTAGGATTGAATATATGTTTTTATACGCCTCATTACTGTTCAATATAAATTTTGACCTCTTCGAAATTTTTTTCATGAGTTTCAAAGAGGTCAAAATTTATAATGAACAGTAATGAGAACGTATAAAAACATATATTCAACCTTAAAATAGACAAAAAGCATTGGAAAGTCAATACACGCAAAAATATTCGAAAATATTGATAACACAATTATTAAAAATAAAATCAATTGACCTCTTCAAAACTCATGAAAAAATTTCTTTTCTCCAATGTAAAAATTTGTCCATCGAAATAGGTCAGAACAGTCGAAGAATCAACAATATTTAACGAGGTAATGAATATAGTAACCGAAAAAAAAATTCAAATCTAAAAAGTGCAAAAATCCCATATTAATCAAATGAGAAAAGTATCGTTATTCAGGGAGGGGTTGATGGAAATTAAATTTTTTTTTTTTCTTTTCATAGTTGTTTTTAAGCTACAAACTAATGATTTGGACCATACCCAAGTGAAAAAAGTCAATTTGGGAAATAACGGACACCCTAATATACATATATATGCATATATCTATAAGTAATATAATTTGTTGTTCTCTGTAGTACCACCAATTCATGATATTACCATGATATATTCATTTGTTCATATTATACTATATTTATTGAAAATTGAAACGGAAGAAAAAGTAAATGTGAAGAAAAACAAAGAAGAAAAGAAAAGAAAAAAAAACCCTTATTAATAATAAAAAATAAAAAAACGCGATATAATTTTCATCGAATTTCACCGAGGCACGTAATTCTGGTCCCAATGTCGCAGCGACGCTATCTACAAAGATTTATGATCCATTATGTCTAATTCCTTAAGGTCTTCTGGCGGTATATCACGGTCCCCGTATCCCCAAACGTGGGTACCATCGCCGCTACGAAGTGCTCTTCTTCTAACCATCTCGGGAGATACATATTTACGATCGTAAGCCCAACCAAGCTTTGAAAATGCATCTATGAATCCAGTCGTTATGTTGAACGAATAGCTGCCCAATTCACCAGTCTTATAATCCCAGGGAAACACGTGGTGGTAATTGTGCCAACCTTCGCCCAACGCTGCTATTGATACAGCGATGTTTTCCACGGGGGAAATGTGCCTGAGGAAAGATCGGGATGAAAAACGAAATCATGGTTATGAAAATAATTAAGAAACGTCACGCAATGAATTTCGTTCCAAATTTTCCTTTCCTTGGTGAAAGAATGGAAGGTGAAAAAAGCTGTAATCGAATGACCGTGAGAAAGTTGTAGATTGAGATGATGAGAATGAGAACTTACTCGTCGTATGGCTTCTGGCCCCACATGTGAGCGACGCTGTTCACGAAGAAGGCAATATTCAAAGTAATGCAGAAGCGGAAATTGAAGTTTACCCAGAATGAAATCCACAGGTTTTCATTCCAGAAATAATACGGTACAGATACCGGGAATCCAATAGCAAGCAGCGCGAATAGCGGGACGTATAACCTGGAATATATAAAGTTAATTACTCTCACAATAACAAGAAAGAAAAACAAAAACAAAAAAAAATGAAAACAACTTCGATAATCAGGGGTCGAAATTTTTTTCTTCAAAACGTATGTGTGCTCAATTTTTTTTTTTTACCGCTTTTGCCACATAACTATGGGATCCGCCTCTAGGTCACTCATATCAACAGCGGCCCGTTTTGCTTCGACGTCCGGATGCGGGGTTGTGAAGAGCCATCCAACATGGGCAAAGAAAAAGCCACGTTTCGCATTGTGAGGATCAGCATCCGTTTCGCTGTACTTATGATGTACCCTGTGATCTAACGCCCACGCGTACACGTGTCTCTGAAAATTCGTTCGATATTTTTCATTATTTTCAACCTTCTAAGATATTATACGATTAACCTATAATCAACTTCTCATTCGCTGATTTACATTTTGGAGAAAAAATAACAAATCATTTCACTCACCTGTCCAGTGATTGTGAACAGAAGAACTAAAATAAAACGGAGCGGCCATTTAGCCTTGTAAGCTCTGTGAGACCACAATCTATGGGCTCCTGCAGTAATCCCAAATCCAGACGTGTAGATCGTGAGAAATGCTGGAAAGAAATTTGTGTTTAATAAGCGTTAAAAATTTTGGATTTGGATTCGAAATTATCATCAATTTTAGGCGATAGATGATATCTATATCTAACTAACTAAGTACGTGATCATATTTGTTTAGCGTGTCTTTCGGTCGCGTGACTAGACAAATCTAACGTCTTGAGCGTGTAATTTACTAACAATTTATCACGAGCGCAAGGCTGGTCGGGTTTACTTTTCGTATGCTCAATACCACGGAGAGAAACACGCGCAGACACTAATACCTGCAAGCTCAATTTATAGATATTACGAAATGACGTAGAACTTGAAAGCATTGCTTCCAAAGAAATGTACTACGTATATATTTCTCAATTCATCATTTCGTTTCAAAAACTATCCCCATGCAATCTGCATGTCGTACACGTCACAGAGACTGTACAACGATATATGTTCGAATTAAATGGCCAGATGTTCCAGGTAGGATCAGCTGACCTCGAAATTGTTAGACGAGATATGTGGTAAAGTCTGTTTAGAAATATCTGGAGATTTAGTTGTTTCTGTGACCCAAAAAAAGAATAGAAACAAAAGAACACTTTTTCATTCTCGCCTTACCCCATAGTGATGTCAACAGTTTAGCCTGAGTAAAGATCAGGTAGAGTCCATAGAGACAACCAGCGTGGATAAATATCTGTACTAATAGATCGGGCCATTTGATTTTGGGCACATATACTTCCGTCTTTTTTCGAGGCTGAATATCGCCGTTTTTTAACGATCCAATATTGTTCTCTGGACATTTGGTGTTCATGTTTTTATCCGGTAATTCAACTTCCGCTTCGCTTGTACACGTGGTAGATGGAACTCTCTCACCGCCCGGCGCCATTATGATATTTAAATGCTGATAAGGTTCCTGGCTTGATTTTTATCAATCGATTTAAGCGTCCTTGGAAAAGGCTTCTAGTCTCCAGATTTTCATACGCTCGGAGTAAAACGTCGCAATAGTTTCAACGGTTTCGTTATTTATTTATTTTGTTATATTAAACTGGAATCGAATGTTTCTTTCTCTTCTCAACTTCGATTTGTCTTCTATTCTCGAGGACTCGATAACTCTTTATATCACTTCAATTTTTATTTCAGCTCCTCGTAGTCCTCGCCATGTTTCTAGATTCTCCTAATTACTGCACTGTCAAAAGCGTCTGAAATCAAAACAAAATTGAATGAAACGTAATTATCCATCTAGACGTAACTGAATATACGCAAAACTGACTTTTATTCAAATTTTTAAACACCTGGTGACTGAATCTCTCGATTTACCGAACTATTATGTCAAACGCGAAATAATTATCAGAATATTTTCAACGTTAATACGCGGTTCATCTTATTACTACGTGACTAAAATCGGTTTTAAACTGGGTGAAGCAGTGTGAGTACAGCGTTTCCAAATTTAGAAATATATACGACAGGGAATGATTAATCGTTTGGTATTAAAAGATTCCCCGAATTTTGTCGCTCCCCTAATCTATCGATTTCGCAAAGATATGTAATAAGAATATTCCATTAACAAATTCCCCGCTTGATTTTTAATTCAGACGAAAAAAATAAGTCGAGTCTGTAGTATACGAGGTTCGGTTAATAATTAGCTCATATTTCTCTACCACATACCGTAATCTTGGATAAGTATGCATGCGTCTGTGCAATCATTGTGGACCCATACAAGCGCGATCGTGTTACAAGCGTTAGCAAAAAAATTTTAAATAAATGCCATTATTTCATACTTTCACAAGCTCTGGTATAACCTACAACGAAGAAATGAACTCTTGAAGTGAGAAAAATAATTCTAACTTCTCAATCATCGTTCGACACCTGTTCATACTAAACAAGTGTCTATAAGCGTCAAGGCCAAGGATGATATCGTAGAATACATCGCGGAGTGTTTAGTGGGTATAGTAAACGAGGAATAAAGACGTGGTCGTTATCAGTTGCAGACAGAGTCCGTTCCCACAGTTATACATATATGGTGATCCTTAAGGCGTCGTAATTCTCATTTTTTTTAAATCACGTGAGACCTGGGTACCTATATACATATGCCTAGTTGTAAAGAGTAAAATGAATCGCTCGAAGGGAAACTTGTGAATTAGATCACCGCGGTTTATCGTTGGTTTAACGACTCAATTTATTTATTTCATTCATTTTCCTACTGAAATTTGAAGAATATCGAGTTTATACCGGTCAGGAAATTTCACATCAACGAATACTGAGACTTATGCTTATAATATAATATCTCATCCGTTTTAACGACGTAATTCTATATTTATATTCATTCATTTTCGTTCGTCATAAACTGCGCAAGCTGCACTTTATGACGAACGACATAATTCGACGAAATTCAATAGAATCGTCAAAAAATTTCGTGATTTCAAGTACAAGTATAACTGAATCAATTTCGAGGTTCATGTAACTTCTAGAAATTTCCGAAACACCCACTGCCTTCTCTTTTTTTCTTCTCCTTTTTTTTTTCTTTTCTTTTTCAAGACTACTCGTTCTTATACCACTAAAGATTTAATTGACGAGATATTACGTCACCCAACGCGAGTGGGTATTCTTGTTCGCAAGTATAAGGTACCGAGCCAGCGAACGATATAAGATCTGTTTAATTGCAGGACGACGAAGACTAAGACGAAGACGAAGATGAAGACGAAGACGAATACTTCCGCTCGGCGAACTTCAAAGACGATACATAAATCGGGTAGCGGTGTGTATGTAAGTCAACTTTTCTTTGTATATACTCTTAAATCTGTTCCGCTGGTTTACGTGTACATGCGATATATATATTCCGCAGCTACGGTCATAGGCAAGACGAGAGATAATAATAATTATAAAATATAAATGAAAAATACTGTCATGAAACTGAAAACGGTTAATCATACAATCAAACCCGTCGTAAACGATTGCGGGTCACGACGATTACAAGACGATCAAGTTGACCACTTAATGGTTTCGATACGAGTTATTAAACACTGAATAGATACATGCTTTAGAAGTTCTGGACCTCCGGTGTTCTTCGTTTCGGCTATTAATTCCGCACTCGGAATCATACTTCTTCCACAAAAGTCACAGGATTTCATTCACTCGCGAGTGACACTATCGAAACTCCGTTAATTATTGATATGCATGTAATCGTGGACTTCGACAAATCTCAATTCCGATGGGTATAGAAACGGTGTATTTCCACATTATTTGATCTCTGGTTAGTCGGCTGCAGTTTCCGAATTACCTGTTATAAAAAAAAAAAAAAAAAAAAAAATGAACTAACGGGGCATTGAACCGCGTAAAAGTTGTTCCATGATGTGAGTTTACCGGAGTTATTCCTATACGTAACTACAAATACACCGTGTTTATGTATTTATAGAAATGACTGCTGGAGATATGTTGCGTAGGTTGAGGCGAAAGAGAATAACGTTTAGAGATAGCCGTACCGCGGTGAAAAAGCATATAGGTATATGAAGTGAGATAGGTATACGTACACGTAATTTATTGTATATATAAGAAGCTGCTCATCGTCAGCCTCGAAGTGCACGCTGTGAATTGGCAATTAAGTTACGACACGTCACACGTATGTACATATGTGTACAACTCGCGATGGGATGATTTTAGTAGTGAAAAAGTTCAGATACCACATGCGCGACGACCTTCTTTCTTCGCATTACGTTATGTAATCGGTAAAACTTATATATATATATATACGTATGTATATGACTGTAATATCGCGGTTGTATCTAACTCAGGCTTCTTTGGCCCCTCCCTTATTTCCATACTCATATGTATTTGACGAATATTCACACACACTCACTGTGCTATTATGACTCAGGAAAGAAGCGACGAATTCTTGAATTTAATCTCCGTCTGGAAAACGACAATACGTATACATATATATCTTGAATGAAGTGGGTACTCGTCATATATGGATGGCAGAATTCCACGCCCTGCAATCATCATTATACAATAGATTTGCGCTCTACTCTCGGTATGCATATACTCGACTATTAATCGACGATTGATGTTCGGAATTCCTAGTCTTTTTCTCTTAACGCGAAAATAAATTTTCTTCCACGTGATTGCAGAATCAGAGGTGGAATTTCTTCAGGCTATGTTACGTAGGTACCTATAACTGCATCCTGCAGCATATATACAGTTATCTTTTATTATTCTTAACGGTTGAAAAACTTTAAACGTGGGTATGGATGTACTACGTAGGTATATGTCTCACGTATTTCTTACCGCTGCAATTCGTGCGTTTATGATACCTACAGGGTGTTAGATTTTCTGGTTTAAGAGTATTTTCCCCCTTTGGCACGTTGTCAAAAGTATTTTTGAAAAATCTCGCTTCCGAGAGAGCTTATACACGTATAGGTATAGCCATAGAGAGAAAAGAGAGGCGGCGTGATTTTTCTTTTTTTCATTCATCAGTAAGAGTGTAGAAAAAACGTAGAGACGAAAATTCAACGATATCAGACAGCTTAGAATTATCTTCGATTCTTCTTCTTCTTTTCTTGTTTTTTTTCTCCTTCGTTCTTCTAAGACGAGATAAATATATGACAAGTATAACGAATATACGACAAGATATATGTGTATATGCTTCTTCTATATAGTAGATAGTTCAAGAACGCAGAGCCCCTCGCGGGTTGTCTATACACATTACTACACATCGGTCTATATAAAAGCGTGCCGTTAATTAAACCGCGCCCTGTACCCTACGCCCTTTGAAAGACAATATCCACCGATTGGATGGACTGAGCGATACGTTGTTGTACACATCGCTGAAGATATTTAATTAAATAGATATACAGGTATGCGATAATTAGTTGAGAATTCAAATGAACGAGTCGAAGGAAAAAAAGAAAGAAAGAAAAAAAAAAGAATGAATTTCGGTTTCAAACAAGAAAGAGGTGAAATAAAAATTGCGTTCGTGCTTTCTCGAAATTCCTGTGTTAACTTATCCACGTTTCTACTAGCTGTATTTATGTACTTTCGTACGGTATAGAATAATAACACCTGCGATCGTAATTTTAGTAACAGCTGAAGATTTCGTGATTATATTTTGAATGGAAAATTAAACAGTATAACACCACACCCCGTTTGATACAGATATGTGTGTATAATATCTACACCGACTGTGTATATCCTCCATGTCTGCGCTTCGGGGTGACATAGTCGCGCAGTTCCCGTGAGATATCATGCGAGATATGATATATGCCATACATTTCACTGGTATAAGGTACATATAAATATAGAGTGCAGATTAACCAAGATAATAGAAACGGAAAAATGATCGGAAAGAATTTGGAAATCGTGTTGTATGAGAAGAAAAAAATTCGAAAGTCTAGACCCCCCGAAGATCAGAAAATTCCGGTCTATTTCTCAGGATGTGAAGACGAAAATTAGTTCATTCTAATCGAGGCTCTATTTACGGAAATCCATTTTATCTCCTTCAATCGATGACTTCACGATGTCATAAATAATTGATAGAATTTTGAAACTTTTTGTTCGAAAAAGTAAATCTCAAGACCATTATTTTGACCACTCATTGGCTTCGATACGATTAATACAGCCCGGGAGTTTAAACGCTGAATGAATACATATGCGTGAATTTCAAGTTTCGGAGCCTTGGCCTTTCGGGTCTTCAGCTTTCGGGACTTTGAACTTCCGGTGTTCTTCGCTTCAATGCTCGTCAAATCGGCTATACAGTCTAGATTCGTAATTTTGACCGTATTCGGCGCTTTTGAAATCCGGGACCTAAACCCGGTTCCGAAAAATTTATTTTCTACGGTTCTACCTATTCGTTAAAAAATGTTCATATTACCCCTGTAACATGTACCTAAATTAAACTCGGCTTTATACACACGTGTTGAATTATCTACAATTAAAATAGATATCGAGTAATAAAGAGTATTTAAATAAATAGGACAAGTGATCGTCGTCATTCGTTAATAATTCCTACCAATTGAACCTAAGCTTTTTCTCTCACTGACTACAACAACGAAGAGAATCGGTACGAACCATGAAGGTATATAGTTATAAAATATGCTGAAATAGTATATTTCCCTTATCGTTGTGTAACACGTCATCAAATGTGACGAGAAGAGAGAATTGTACAATCCATGACAGGTGCATGGGATGAGATTATACGGTCTTATTCTTGATATGACGGAATGGCGGAGTTTACAAACTTGTTGTGACAGTTTGCCGAACACGCGATAATATGATAATGGCATCGGGGAAGAGAGCTCGCAGATCGGTGAATTATCGAAAGGAATAAGATTAAAGAAATCCGTGTATATATATATATATACATATATGTGAAAAATCCTCAGACGTACTTTTATCTAAAGGAATTGTTTACTACTACTCTTTCGGCGTCGCGACGTCCCGGCGTCGTAGTGGTGGCGTCGCGGCGTCCCGGCGACTCCATATAACGCCGGGAATGATCCGACCGTGAACTATAAATTCGCAACGATAAATTTTGATTGAATGTTACTAACTACATACATGTATATACACTTACGCTGCCTCTCAATCGATACTAACTTTGTTCAGTACCCATATACGGGTATATGTACATTTTTCGCGATACGATGAGGCGAATATTATATCAATCCTCGGATCTGGTATAAAAGAGGAAAAAGAAGAGAAATTCTTATTGTCGTCAGACATCGTAGATTTCGTTCGATTACCAAAAATCTATACGTACCGATTCTTTCTTGTATAATAATGTATCGTTGAATCGAGCAAGATGTGAGATAGGAGTACCCCGAGAATCGCGAAAAAAAATTATCGAAATTCATTCGTTTCTAATAAACGCGTTGGATATTGTCGCTAAAGTTTCCAAGAAGGCTACGTCAGGTATACATACACCGGTATACAACTTATTAAGTTCGTCTTTGGTTGAGCCCGTCGAAGAGGTGACGTAACTTGCAGTATTAGTAGTTGTATAGTATTGTAAGATATAGAGACCGTAGCTACAATAAACAGCCTCACCTCAGCTGGGTGTAGTGAAAACTTTTTAATCAAGTAGAATTAGCCATGGATTCTATAAATCTTCTCGACGTCGAGTTTCTAAATAAATTTACAACGCGGGGGATCGATCGCGTCCACCGATTAACCTGATTAGGAATTATCTATTATCCAGAACCCTCCCTTCCTCGAATTTGGGGATTGGCTAATATCGCATCCGCGCCTTCTGACACGTAGACACGACTGGCTATCGATATTGTCATCGTTATATCGTCACATCGCAGCTGCAGCAGACTCTGGGTATTTTCTTACTCTCCTAATTACTGATAACTAAAAGTCCGACGATTCATCATGTGATATATCGCTTTTCTCTCCTAGCTTCGGAGTCCGTAAAATTTTATTTATGATCGAGACAATCTCAGACGAAACAAATAACACCTGCATCAATTATTTGCCCGCCGTAAATGGCTTCATATCTAATTCATGGCCGAGATTAGAAATTAATCAATCTTCGTCACTTTTGAGATTACAACCGTTAGTCACCACGTGCTCGAAAACTTATTGACGCAATTTTTTTTTTCTTCATTCTATAGCCAGATCGTTAAAAATATTTCTATGATGGAAAATTTCATCGGTTTATATACAGGTTTGAAATATGAGTTGAATATTTACATTTTGTTTAGATACAATTAACGTGATAAAATTTGATTCACGTAATCGATGAGATCTTGTATCATCCGCGCATGTGCTTCGACGGATACACAGGTGTATGATTCATTAGTAATTCAATATTTAAAGAATTATTTCGTGAATCTAGGGTAAATTATTATTTATATATTATTAGAAATATTGGAAGAATCGTTTTATGATTAGGGAAAAGTTCATCGACGTTGAATAATTCATTCATTCATTCATTGGTAAAATTATTATCATCGGCAGTAGTTAAAATTGCCCAACTGTAATGTATTACATGACATTTTTTTTATTTCCAAGGCACGATATATTCCAATTCATAAATATATTCTTACTTGTACTCCGAGTGTTCGCAGTTGCGTGGCGTAGTAACAAATCATGAATGCGTACATATTCTATGAATCACATCGTATTTAATAAAACCTAATAGAATAATTGTTCGAACAGATTATGAAATGGCATATGATTTGAAGAATGAAGGTTTAGAACCAGATAATTCCACTTTCAATATTTATTAATTATTTTTGTTCTTCGTTCGCTAGGAGCTTCGCCCATCAGACTTTCGTTGATTAGTACAAAAATCAGTTCTCGTTCGATGTATAAAATGGAAATATCTGCTCTTCGTGTTAATCGAATAGAATCTATAAGAAATATGTTTCATTTAGGTCGATTTGTCTGGCTTGTCGTCAGAACGAACACTTCAGTTTTCACGTTTAGTCTAGCGAGTATATTTTCTAACTTTTGTATAAGAACCTGGAGTCAAAATAAGATTCATTTCAGCCAATATACGTATATACAAGACGTTGGTAGAAATAAGAAAAAAAAAATGTATATTTATGGGGTTTTCTAGTTTTAACACGCGGTCTCTATAACTTCGATAGGACTTTCCTAGCATTTCTATTCCATATCTGTGTCAGAATATCATGAGACCCACGTTACACCTAACAGAGTAACGATAACGAACCAACCAACGTGTTTGAACAACTGAAGTTCTATTCTTACACAAACACTGCATATTTATTGCAATTCGCAAGTTTTTTTCAACTTATATATAGTGCGTATATATTTTGCTCAAAAGCTAATGGCTTCCGAAACGGTTTTTTTTTCTTTTTTGAAAATTATTCGGAAAGGGAAGAAAATGAGAAGGAAAAGGGCACCAGATTCGATCTGTGCATCGCTACGGAACGCCCTCTAGATTAACTTTTGTCTCTACACGGATACAGAAACGGCTACTAAAAACGTGTACGTACATAGATAGAGGTATAATACATGCACTGTCGTAGAGCTACTAGCCGTAACACAATTTCCGGTTATAGCGTTGTTGCTCCGTGGAAAGTAACGGATCAAATTTAACGTCAAGATTATTGTGGTAAGCGGTAGGTATGTATAAAGTATCTCGTCGTGTCTCTCGTGGCTTGACTAGTAAACTCGAGTCTCGCTCTTCTATTCCATACCACCTTAAATCCATCCACTAATACTTTTGATCCTGCATCAGTACGTACGACAGAGCATGTATTACTCGGCGCGTAAGCGTTCGAAAATACTTCGATATTTCATCCTTAGTATATTTCGAAACCACTTCGCCTACGTAGATTTACCTAATTGCGTACTGTACGCGTACACGTATACAGCTGTGCAACACGCAACGTGCACTTATAAATATCACATCGGTCGGAGGAAGTGGTCGGCTGTACGATTCATAAAAATTAATTCAAAAAACCGGATTATTGTCCTTTTCGAACCTCTATACCTGACCGGAATTTACGTTTTAATATTTTATCCTTAAATCCTTTCTCTTTATCGCGGAATATATAATTATTCGAATCGGAATAACCAGTTCCCTTCTTCGTAATAATCGGTAGTATAGATATAACGAGATGTGTACAGCTTCTGCCGGTAGGTATGTCCGCATCGATGAATCGTGAACTATAGTTTGTTGACGTAGAGCTAGAGAGCCTCGACGAATTCCCTTAGCGCGTGTATAGGTGTATTTTCAGTTTTTGTGCCGATGCCTATACCTATACTTTCACTGCATAACTCCGAGGAGTTTGTGAACTTATGGAAAAGGGTATAAAACTAGGACGAATAGGCGTGAATAAAGAATTTAAGTTTGTTTAAACTGCCCAGTTCTTACCTCGCAACTCGTTTAGTCCAAAAATTGATTAAAATGTCCGATTTTTAGGTGTACAAGTATATTTAGCCGGCGCCGCCAGCGCCAAACAAACTCCTTCGTTTACAAATAATAATCGGCGTTTGACCGGGTTCAAGAAATCTTGCGATATGATATATTGGAGGAATTATAGAAAAGTTTTCGGTATCTTTATTTTACAAACTCGATGAAATCACCGGTCAATGTATACCTATGTATAGCACTCGAGAAATGAATTAACGCACTGACGATCGGGCCGAACAACCGGGAACCGAAAAAGCAACCGATGCCTGCTTCTATACTGACGAAGTGACGAGCGGAGTCGCGGGCCGCGGCTCACTTCGAAGGAGCCGCGTCGTAGCAAGCGGAGAAGCTAGGAGCCTGAATTCAACGCGACGTTTATTGCATGGCGCGTGCGCGTGCCGGCCCTGCACTGTATGTTCCGATGTATGCGAAGACACGGGTATGCACGGATGCGTACGGATGTAGAGACTCTGCTCGTATGGTTCTCTTTCACTCGCGTAATATCTACATCCCACGCACTTTTTCGGATTACGGTAAGAGGCGTGAGTAAAGAACTGTCAAATAACATATATACTGAATTTATAAGTTTACGGTCTTCCGACATTTTGAACCTTCACGTTTCACGTCTTCGCTTTTTTTTTTTTTTAAATTACCTGTTACAAAGATACATAATTCTTAACAATAATAATTATCATCACTATTGTATTTTTTTTAACGATAAGTTGAAATCCAACCGCGAGAAGACATGTGTGTTGACCTCGAGGAGGGCCTGTAATAGTTTCTTTGCTTTGCTATAGGCATGTTCGTGTACTTGAATTAAAAGATAAGAAATATATATGGTATACAGAATATCATATCACGCTCTAATATGAGAATTTCGAATTGACGACGTGATATATGTCATACACGCGTATACCGTCGAGGGAATAAATAAATATATCTATATCTATTTGTATCGTGAGACTGTATCTCGTGATCTCTACTGCTGCGGTTTGAAATATATAAATAAATATTTAGTATAAATAAAAATTATTCATTTGCGAGCATATTTATACAGACCGCGGGTTCTGAGCTGACGATATCTACTTTGAACCTCGTTTAAAGTTTCGAGTTAAAGGTTATGCGTGGTTAGTGAAAAATTAATACACTCAAAATTACCGGTCTCGAATTTTTTTTCTTCTCTTTCTCCTTTTCCCCAAGTTTTTATACGATTCTTCTAGAGTCCGTCTACGTATTTGTGCGTGAATTACGATTTCCTCTTAATACCAATCAGAGAAACCTAATCGAAATATTTATCCTCTATATAATAGGATACTTGTATTACATATATACAATATATATATTTTCTACATATATTTCCTTGTATTCTTAAATTGGATAGCTGAGTCGTTATAAAGGTCGTCGTAAATTGTTACCAGAATTTATTTTCGCATACTAGATATTTTAATGTCAGCGTATAGCGTACAGCGGTGGGTGCAATAGCGATGTAAATCTACCTTCGAAAAATCTATCACATTATAAAATATGAATCTAGATATAACGTGCATAAAAGCATTTATGACACACTACGATTATAAAATCCTCCGGTTGATGAATAAAAAATTCGTCAGACAGATAAGCGAGCGTACAGGTATATTAACTTCACGGAACCACGCGGCTCGTGTCAATGTATTCCCAGTACGTATATTGGTATATATATGTGTAACGTACGTATAGTTACGGATTATTAGAATTTCTCAAGGAACACCAAAATCGGACAAGACCCTGGCACATGACATATATACTTATTCCATAGTATAAACGTACCATTCTTGCGTGTATCGATTGCGTGTAAAGCTAATACCATTTTACCTCGCGGACAAAAGGCCAGCCATAGTTTAATGAATTACGCGGTGCGACACCGCATCGCTCAGCTTTCGCCACCTTTCCTTTGACTAAAACTGAGTATTTTTTATATTCATGAAAGTTTTCCGAAACCGGATCGACAATTGATTCGAAATAAGAAGCTAAGTGATTGGGTAACAAGGAACTGATCGGAATAATGAAAACTTCGGTTTAACTATTCTCCCTGCTAATTACATCACGGTACGGAAAATCCCCTCGATTCCTTCCTCTCAGAAGCTCGAGCTAATTAATCGCTCATGATATATAATTGCACGATGTTTACTTGAGCCTATTACACAGTCTATATACATTTCATCACATCTACTTTCGTAGTAATGGAAAAGGCTCGTCTATCCCTACGTTTTTTTATTATAATACCTATAGGCTCTGCCCAGGTTTGTTTAGCGCTTGGAATAGAAGGGTGACGACCAGAGCTCGCAGGGGTACTCATTGTCGAACTATTATCATGGTGAATTTCTTTTTATTGCATAATTATATTCGGTTTAATAACGTATCATTTGATTGCGAATCTTGTTCGTCCCAAATGTACCATTTATCTACAACTTTGCCATAGAAATTAGCGTCTAAGCTATCGGATATGATCTGTCTATCTCCAAGTCCGAACAGAGTTGAGTTCAGGAAGAAATTTATCTAAAAAGTTTCCGATTCTCCAACCTGGTCGGTTCAATCAGTTTTCTATACTGACGTTGAAAATCGAGGATCGCGTGAAAGCTTTTTTCTAATCATGTAGATCGACCAAATCGCGAGACGTTTTATTTCTTAGTCTTACGATCCAATAGTCACGCTTCTCGAACGACTCGCCCAAGTCTTTGAGGACGATCAAAATGTTCGACGAATATTTATGTCCCATTGAATACCGCTGCTCAAAAGAACAATTTTATTCCGGCTGCGGTTATGGTGGTGAAATACCGGCATGCGACGCAGAGTGTTCAGACTGAAGGTCATAATGTGCTATCGCTATTACGGCTGTTACTGATAAAAGTAATATCCGATAAACTCCCGCCGAACGATGTGCCGGTATAAATCTCATGCAGAGGTCCTTTATTTTATTTTATTTTTTCATCTTCGTTCTTTCTTATGCAAATACAACATTTTTTTAATACCATATGCGTGGTCTGTCTACTCCTTGATCGTGATACATCAAAGAGGAGCAATAATTATAAAGAGTCGTGGTTTCTCCCCTTGACTTTCCTCCTAGGCATCGTTTTGATTCTTCGATGCAAATGAAAACTATTCCCCATAGGAAAAATCGTTCTTGAAAATGTTTTATCCGTGGCATGATTTTTCGAATTTCGAAGTATACGGCACGGCATTACCTTAATTATGGAAGGCGTGTCGTTTCGGAATCGTGTTATTCGTCTACATTGAAAGGAGCAGAGAAATAACTGTCGGGATGTTACAATCGCATTGATTGATCTGAGCGTAGTTTATATGCGGCTGTAAGGTGTGTCTCGTTCCAGATAGTGATCGACAGTGGCTTTTATTAATTCGCCTAATAATTCTTTTGCTTTGAAACGCTGAAAAGTAGGTTTGTGATATTTTTCCTCTTTTTCGTGCGTGTTCGTTATTTTATTTCAAACCGTACCTACGTAGGTATGCACTACGCCTAACCAACCCCACGCGTGTAATCGTTGTTTATCAAATAATCTCAAAGCCTCGTTTTGTATTGACTAGTCAAGTATAATCGAGAACAAGGCAGTCTCATATATAGCGTGTGCGGTTCGGACCACAATGGTGTCAATTTGTAATCGATGATATATATCGACGATAGAAATCGATATGCAGAAACGTATTTCATTTAACACGCGTTTATTCTCGTCACGCGTTTCTCATCACGTTTCGCAATATTTTTTCCAAAAACTAGATTGGCCAACTGAAGATTACTTCATACTCCATAACCATTCGAAATTCGAAATTCATCCTTGATATAAATAAAAATAACGTTCAATAACCATTTTTCAATTACTGCCCTATCCGACCCCATTATAACAGCCAAGCGCGTATAAATTCACAGTTCTCTGTTTAATTGGCAATTTTCAAGAAAAACTCTTCATCAATATTATTCAGCCAAGGGTTCATGGTCGTAGATTCTTTTCAGCTACGCACTGAACTGACGATTAACTATAATTCACCTCCTACCTATACGGTTCGTTCCACACCCAATGTTTAGTTAGCCTTTGGTCAATAAACCAAGGGACTGACTTTCTCTTGTGCATTATTATGACATAGCGATGCATACCATGCGCCGAATATTAAATACGAAATACATATCTCGGTCTGCATCTTATTATATTCGTCATTTATTGGCTCGTTGTAAACTCGTTGATTCTGTTATTTCGGACCTAAATCGCCAATTTTAATATTGTCCCCATACTTTTATACCATGTATTTCGCACTCATGTTTCTCCTCTCGAATATCTGCGGCATAGAACTGTCACGTATATTACGTATTGATCGATTTGTGAAAATAGGACCGTATACTTTGTTTCGAAAAAATGTGAAAATCGATTCTTATTTTCTGGGTAATAACTGTGGAATAAATTTGTATTTTATGTTTTATATTCTTTTTCTTCAAATCTCGATTCATGATGTGAAACTATAAACGGTTTCTACGTCGCCGACTGTTCTCGATTTCGTAGTAACTCCACCATCGGCAGCACCGTACGGTCGTAGTTGGAATATTTCGTCTGGTTTGACCTCAGAATAAAAAGAAGCAGAAAATTGGAAAAAAAAGAGTTATTCATCCATTCACCGCGTACGCGGCGCTCCGCGCGATACTCGCAGTTTTCTCCCCATCACGTTAGTATGTCATAGTCATTGATATTATACCCTAGCCCAGCCTAGCCCTAGCCTAGCCTGGCCAAGCCCTCTGCCTACTGCAGTGTACTTGATAAGGAATAATCATTAGTGCGATGTTCGTTCTACAATCAAAAATCTTCAACGTAGGTGTGACACGTCCGTTATTATCAATATCATTGTTATTATTATTATTATTGTTATCGTTGTATTAGTTAGTCGATCAAATGCCTGAAAAAAAAAATCGAGCAACAATTTGACATTTATAGTAAAAATGCATTTCTACCGCATTGGTTAGATGATAATTTTACATAATACATACTATAGATATAGTATACCAGTATTTATTAGCGCTTACATAGGTACAATATAGATTGATTGATTTAATTCGCTTGAACATATATGTAGATAGCTTATTTATGCTACTGCTTTGTACGTATGCTATAAGCTAATACATATACATATATGTATATGAATAAATAAATAAATGAAATACACTTACATACCTACACACACATATTACATATATATGTAGACGATGATCATTTATTGAGAATGGCAATGATAAGACAAAAAATAAACATTATGTTCATTCATTAATTGTTGTCATTATTATTATTATTATTATTATTGTTGTTGTTATTATTATAGGCTGTACTTTCATTTTCCTATACATGTAGCACCTTTAAATCACAGCTGTTTATTATCCACTTATTGCTTAGAAATAGGTGAGACCGGGTCGAAATGGGTGCACCCTAAAAAAAATATATATATGTATACACATATAATACAAAAAAATTATATTTTATAACTAAATTGAAATCGTGATTGATTTATTTCATTTCCAGTAATTGATTTTATGAAACTGGATATTAACGTTGATTTCAAGTGAAAAATAAAAAGGTCATTGTACTTGTGTAATCATTTCCGCAAGACGCTCCTTTCGCCCTGGTCTCCCCGATATATATACTATATATATTTCAGTATAATAAAACGTATAGATTGAATCCTAATAGAATGGACACAGAAATTCTGAAAGTATAGGTAGTGAAAAACTCCGAGATTAGAAGTGACTTGGTCATTATTCATTGTCGCTAGTCTAGACGTGATTTCGACTGGATCATTTGCTCTAGATCCTGTTTCTGACCCAAAAATTATGAACGGATGAAAAAGGTGACCACGTGTACGCCACTCGTTTTATTCTGTTTTCGTTACATTTGCTACCAGCATTCTCTTTCCGAATTTAATTATTTAGTTACTGTAATTTAAATATCAAATTGAGTTATGAAACGGAGAGTTCTTTTTCGAATAATAATAATTTACCTCGAGTCTGATAGATCCTCGATTTATTTATAGCAAAATTCTTTCACAAACCCATCTGCATCAATCGTTCATTTTTATTTTTTTTGTCTCAAACCAGCTTGACGTGTCAAGGAAATTATTCGAATAATTTCTATATGCAATTATCATCGGGTTTATGAAATTTGAACAACGTTTGCATCAATCAGAAAATAATCGAGGATCTATTCGAAGTGACACAATTTCTTCTAATATTCATTTAATGCACCAATTATATGATTCAACGACTCCATAGATGGTGTTTAAATAATAACGAAGGCGGGCCGTTCGCAATTGTTCAAAAATTCTATTCAAATTCACACATTGTTCTCAAAATATCATCCAAAAGGTCAACATCGTTGTTTCACGTTGGCTGTATTATATATTGTGAAATTCTTTTTTTCCTCGTACCGCGAATATATGAAAGGTGAAATGCAATTCCGTGTAATACACGTACGGTATACCTGCGTGGGTACTAAGGTAAATTAAAATTATCCGAATGAAGGACGCACTTAAAATCCAGCATAACTATTCAATTAGATTTCCAATTTTCATCATTCTCTATTGCCTTGATCAAGGACATGTATAAAAAGACACGAATCAAGTTTTTCGCAACAGCTGAAAGGTACTTGGTACTACGTACCCATCGCAATTTATTAATCCCCGAAACAAATGTCCAATTAATCTCGGCTGTTAGTCAATAAGAGAATAAAAATTACCAAATATCTCGCTACGGAGAAGATCTGATGTGTAGCCAAGATATATTCAAAGTATCCAGTAGCATGTTTCACCAGGATCTACGACGATGAAAGAATCGATTTTAGAGGTTTCAAAATTTTCCGAAATTCGAAAACTACGGGGTAAATATTTTTTCAAATCGTTTTTCAAACAATTTGTGTGTCAAGCTGCACGAAGAAGCTTCGCGTGTCAATGTCGCGAACCCGAAACAACGCCAGGGGCGATTTATGATTTTTTTTTTCATTCTTTTTTCTACTTTCTTGTTTCTTTTCTACTCACGTTATTTTCGCCTCCACATATCGCATCTCTATACCGCCTACTTTCTAAAGTAGTACAAACGAACGAACGTGTAACACGTCGAACTGTTAATACCTATAGCTATAGCTTGAACGTTATGCGGTAAAAAAAAAAAAAAAAAATTAAACAGGAAAAAAAGAAACACTTCTGAAAGCAAGTCCCATTCGCCGGCGGCTAAACTATAGAAACTTCTCTATACATACGTGTGTTAAAAATCAGACACCACTTATACTGTAATATATACCGTGGGTATATGACTAGCGAGTCACGTCTCACTAGTATCTGGCTCAAAAAATAAAAATAAAATAAACTGATACAGGTAATTTATCAGAAATATTTTCAAAATACTACACGTCACGCATATATGTTTGTAAATTTTCAAGATACCATCGATTTCTTTCTGAAATTCATTTTCAAAATCGATCTAATTATATTACAACTAAAAATCGGAGTTCGAATACCGGAAAATGTTTATAGACCTTATTATTATATCGGTGAAATATTCGGAGGGAATGCCCCTGATTACTACGGATCTAACCAGTTGACCTCGCACTTTAGATTAATTTGCAGTATCCCGATCCTCAGGTCGCTGTACGTATATTGTACCCCTACCTACCTACATACGTGCAGCGCAGCACGTCACGTTGCTTTGCCACGCGGACCTTCCTGATCATATATTCGGATTTTTTTTTTCGACGCAAATCGAACCGCTGCTTTTTACGAATTATTACAGTGCAAAATTTGGGATCGATCTAGATATATTATTCTAGGCTTTCATTATCATTTCACATCTAGGGAACACCTTCTAAATTTGATTAACTTTCTGCCGAGGTGCCACGATCTCCCCGACCTACTAGCTTGATAATAAATTGCTTTTTATTCAATTTCTTCTTTTCTTTCTATACTTCTTTCAATTCCAGTTGTATGAAGCGTTGAAATTCACTTTATACAGTTATACTAGTAGCAGAATATTGAACTATGAGAAAAATTAAGAGTCTCAAACATATCCTTCGCGGGTTTTTCGAGATATTAATTGTCCAGCGGCACAGTTTGGAAGTGAGGATTAGATTTAAAGTGCGTTGATTATGTTACTTGAAAATTCTACCACTTCGATAAATTATCAGCATAGAAGATATTAATCTTCTTCAGTCAGTTATTGAAATAGCCTTGCGAACGTTGCTTTCCAGCCTTCCATGGTCAAGCTCAAAAAATTACATATACTCAACAGATATAATGTATAAAGAAATTCCTAGTACAGACTTTAAATTTACTGCTAATTAACATCTGTACTTGATGTTGTAAATACTCTTCGTTCTATGCTTACTCTCATATATTCGTATGGTTAAACTTTACCAACTTTTCCGTCTTTGAGACATATATCTTTAGACTGTTCGTTAATTTTATGGATTGCGGTAACTTTGATAATTGTAAATTTATTGATTCAGTATATATATATATATATATATACTAAATCAAGAAATTGAATATAAAACTAATAAATATTATTCGGTATCGAGAATAACCGCAATGATCATCGAAAAATGGACAAATAACGTAAAAAAAATTTTTTAAACGAGTATAATGACTTCGTGTTATTGCGTGCCGAGAGAGATGGCTAAGAACAAAGCAGAATCCTTTTGCGAATTACGGTCTAGAGTAATTTGACAAGGTCGTTGTTTCGACGATAGGCATGTCAAAGCTTCGTTAATAGTTTAATAATAAACTAATTTTGCATGTCAGATTATTTTTCAATTGGATATTATACGCGTTGAATGAAAATAAAAATTTGTTGTTGAAATAACTTGTTTTTAAAGAGAAACTATGTACTACATACCTATAGTTTAGCTTTGAACCTTGACTCTTGTCGAGGTTTCGGTGTGATCCTTGTTTTTTTAAATATCAACTAGACTGTTTTCTTTGAAACGATTCTTGCGGTGAAAAAAAAAACGAAAAGGAAAAATAAAAACAGTGGAAACTGATATCGAGAATTTGAGATTTTATTATCATGGTATATAATCACACATACTATACCCAGTTTTTGTATCGAGAGCTGATATTTTTATGACGAATAATACATACTTTTAAAACATAGAGGAATTGAAAAGGCTAGGATATTGATCTGTGCAGAAGGTGAAAGGTCTATATCGTTAAGAAAACGCTGTGTATTTATCAGTTGGCAAATATAGTTCGCACGTAACTATTGGACTGTCACATCCGCGGTGACTCAATATTTGTATGAGAATTGCTAGATGTCGAATTGAGGAACACTCGTCATACGATATATTGTATCAATTCGTTATAATATTACGACTCGAATTTCGGATGATTCAATCAAAAAAAGGAAACTTGTGCAAAAGCGAAAGATAAAAATGTCCGAGTGTCTCGTGAGAGAGAGAGAGAGAGAAAGAGAATAAAATTTATAAAATTGAAGCCTCGATATCATATATTTGAGTGAACACTAGGTGAGCCTAGGTCTGATTAGCGTTCTGTTTTTAATAAATTCCTGACACGTCCTGACATAGATCATCATTCGCATAAGACTGGAGACTGCAACGGTAAATAATTAACGCGTAAAATTTCCATGAATCGTAAAGGTATGGATATTTATTATCCTGCACAGATCACGAACACTTAGGCAGCGCGACTCGCCGTTATATTTGCATTTAGTCCGACGTAGCATAGATGCTGTGAAACAAGTGGTACGTATGCGTACTGTACTGATACAGTGTCTGTGCTAGTAGACATTAGAAGTGAAAAACGTACGATAGAATATTATTTTAGCAACGATTCTAAATTTGAAATTTTATCGAAAAAATTTACAAGGTGTTCCTGGTACGTTCAATGAACTGAAAGACTCGTGGGTTAAAGAAACGGATATATAATTTTATACCTATAGGCTTTGTGATCTGTTTTTTCGACAAAAGAAAAAAAACGTTCAATTTATTAAACTAAGTAGATAAAACGACGAACGAATTAAGCGCTTAGGCTTCGGAGGGTGTCCATTTCCAGATTTTTATGAAATTCTTCCTACTCTCGGCGAGATGTTGAACCGAAATTTTGTTATCAGCTGTTTGAACATGAAACTAGCAAAATTTACCGGAAAAAGCGCAGCCTCGACGCGCCCAGTAAATAATCCGTGGAAATCTAATATTACCATACAATCTCTGACTTACTTGGAAGTTTATACCGTATAAATATTTGACGGAGAAGTATACACGTATGGGTACATACATCCGCGGAAACAATGACTAACTCAGAACCCCGAAGATTTTCAAAGATTTGAATCTAAGGACGCGTACAATCTCTTCAATTCTTCTTCTCAAAAAATTAACAAAAACAAGTAGTATATTACACGTCTGCTCAATTACTGTCGCATATTCAAAACACCTAGCTGAAACGAAGAAAATAAATTGTCTCGCATATAGGTATATATCGCGGATAGGCATGCGTCGCACATTTGTAAGTCCGTGAGATATCTTCACTCGCTTCTACCGGTCTAATTTTTTCGTTTTCTCATCCCTCGTCCTCTTCTTTATTCCGTTTTTCCGTATATTCTATCTTTTAGTTACCCTTGACTTCAGGCTAATAATTGCGAGGGCCAACGGGCACTGGCCACGTAAATGTCATTTTGGAGTCCGACAAAACCTTCAGACTCACAGGTCGACCAGTGCCTAAACGTGCAAGAAATTTATAATAAACTGCTCGGAAGTTGTATGAACGGCACAAAAATGTTCAGTCTTTAGTTTAATCTCGAAACATTTAATATCTACGATTAAACTATACGTTGTAGCTTCGAATCGCCTATCGATCCTCTTCTCGATACTCAATGAAAACCAACTAGGAATGACGACGATCATTTTTCCAGCCTTCAAGATTACTATGCATAATGGTTTACCTATTCAATTATTACTCGGCTGTAATATGTATAGCATGGCGTTGAGAAACGGGGCGAAAAGTTCTGTACTTTTGAACTATTCGAATCTGGATCACTTTTGTGAATTCTTTCTTTTGCTTTTCAAAGTCAAAGTCAAACCCTTCGTCGTTAAATTTGTTACAAATTTTATCGATCTTTTAAAAATCTTATTCAGGCTTATTGACGTATGAAGAATCACTCGAGAATAGAGGACGAAATCAGAGCGATACGAAAGACTCTTTTTCTTCCGAAAAACTTGTAAGGAATATTTATTGCCGATTTATTCTCGCTCTTGCGACACGATCTTTGTCAAAAATAGTCGGATTTATCCGGGTCTAACGATCTAAGTGCGTTTCAAATTCTGAACAACGCTCCATCTCTCCCGAGATATTTACGCGAAAGTATCGGTCCACTTTATTTGCCCGGTGGATTCTAGTCCAAGATGTGGGGGCACAAAGAGATCTTGCTTCAAGCTGCTCCCTCGGTGACGGTTTGAACCGAAGAGAAAGAACGGGATGAGGAAAGGGACGAGAGCAGAACGACGAGAAGAAGAAAGGGAAATATAAAAAATGGCAAAGATATATACGTTCATATAGTGTACATAGTAATATGGGGTCGCAGTGAGGCAGTGGTTGAACGACGGCTGTAGCAGTGGGGGATTTCCTTGCCGAGAAAAAGAGGATGCCCGTCTTCTTCGCCGATTTTCAACTACTAAGAGGAAGAGAAGGGGGACACGTACATACATTTCGAAGTTATCTTATTTTACTTTCCGCAAAGAGGGGCGGGAATCATTTTGTCTTTACGGTATAGAACGAAGCTCATAAATGGGCTACGCAGTCTACAAACTGCAGGTACTTGCCAGTGAACTCTGAAACCTGACGTTTGCTCTGTCTGGTTGCAAACTTATAAGTACTTTATTCAATAATACGGACGTACAGGGTATACGAATACTCGATTAGTGATTCTATTAGAATCGCGGTGTGAACGCAATCGTGACTTTGTTCCTCGAGCTCCCTAAATCCAGTAAGTGTTTCTCATTAGTTTCTTTGATATTTTTAAACTTTTTCAAGATTCATTTTCATTTTTTATCTTTTATCCAGCTTAATAATAGTGCCCAAAAAGTTTGTCGAGTTCAAAAACGGTACTCGTCAATTATTTCAAATCGTAGTTAAAAAACAAAAAAAAAAAAAAAAACAACAGAATTTCAATGTTCGATTACAGAATGAATATATGGACAATTTTTTTCCGCAATTTAATTATACGATGTCGTTGACACACTGCATAGGATTGCGAGATTGCAAAATTAATTACTAACATGTACACTTCGTGGGCTCATAAATTAATTAGGTTAATATAAACTGGGGGAAAGATTTCTATTTATACTTATACGCACTAACCCATATCAATAATGCATTATCGTTACGGGTGCGCAGATTTGCCTATGACCGGGAAATGCATCTCTACCTCGTCATCGCAATTAATTGATGCATTCGAATACGCCCTAGAATAATTTTTATTCGACCTAATTAATCACGCGATCGTCAGACTGAATAAAAATTTTCATTTATTTATTAAAATTGTATTCATTAGCTGAGAGAATAATCATACAGGAATATTGTGAAAGGCGTTTGTTATATATTTTGATTAGAATCAATTTAACGAGGGAGAAAAAAGTAAAACGACATTCAATCGATTATTCAAATGTTTATGATAATTACGATCGAATTTTTCTCGCAAATCGTCAAATATCTTCATATTCTTATTAACAGTTATTATAATCGTGAATTGAAGTGAAATCTCTTAAATTTATCTCGTAACTGAAGCTATTTTCACTTTTAATCGTTGATCATTATAATAAAACGTGTCCTATTCACCTCGTGGCCTTTAGCAGTATTCCCCGGATTTCGTGGTAATTCGTATTCGTATATCAATAAGATGAGATTTCATCATTGCATGACAAATTTAAAATTGCCTTATCATTAAATATCCCATATAATGTCCCATTTGCTCATATCTCGACGAGTAGGTATACGTATGTTAAAAGAGTGAGGAAATTCCATAAGCAAAAGTTGCATTGCCAAACAAGTAGGTAACCCCGAGGTGTAAAGTTCAGTTATATTAAATCGTAAATTTTTATTGATTTTTGTTATTCTGAAACACAATTCGTATCAGACTTTCGTTGATAATGTCTCAGCAATTAGAGACCTTCTAATTACGGCACACGATACTCTTATTCGTCTTTTTTTCCCACAAGGAAAACTGTCCAAAAGGATATACTAATATTTAAGTAGTCATCCATCGATCTTCGCGATGAATTAAGATTTTTTCTTTTACATATAAGTCTGCTGATCTATATTCTGGTATTACCACCGTGCAGCTATATGCCGCATCTATTTCCATGATTGATTCGAAGGTTAAGAGAACTCTGCCGAATTCGTATGTTTTTGCCGTTTTTGGTTTTCACTTCTTCTTTGCCCACGTAACGGACATTCGTAACACGATGATACTTGCATGGTTTTTTTTATTCATTTTTTGTCGATGTATTATGTCATTACTTTTTACAATCGAGTTCTCTATTTCCTGATTACTTATACGCGGCTAATTCGTACTCGATCCTGTAACACCATTTCGCAAGTTTATTATAAGCCATAGCAGCACCAGTTCGGGATACTAAAATTAAACATAACAAATTGTTATTACTGTTCTAGATGCTTATACGTTTTTATACTCACATATACCTATATATACATATATAAATCGCTGTTTTCGAGAATTTATAACTATTATTGTGCCCTCTTTCTGTTGGGAAAAAAAATTTCTAATTAAATCTACTGCCTCGTACAAATAAAAGACTAGTTTTGATCATCCATTTTTTATCAAGGATATCACACGTATCTTAAGTGCAGATCGCAGAAGTCGTTTCAATTTTTATTTCTGAAGGTCTCTCCCATCTTTCCTCTCTCTCTCTCTGCCTCTCGTTAATTACGTTAATTCAACCATGGTGCAAATAATAAATAATTTAGAATCCATATATCTTTTTACTCAATTTATAGTTGTAAAATCGATACGTAAACATTAATTCGAGGTGATTGATATACCACTCCAATCTCATGTTTCTGCATTGTATTATAATGTCATGTCGTAGAGGAAATAGACACAACGTTAAACTAATATTTAATTGAAAACTCCGCAGGCGAAATTCTACCGCGTTATATCTTCTTACTATTGTTCAAATACAATTTCCCATGCCTGTCTGCATAATTTGCGGAAATTTTGTCAAGATCTAGGTCCGCGCAGTGGTCCATGCAAAGACATTGACAATGACCCCAAAGACGCAACGACCTCCTTTCTGAGAACCTGTTTCCATCGAGATATCTTTCCTTCCGCGATCCCAGCCTCCTACTGCCCAACATTTGTAAGCCAGGTCCCGTTTCACTGATTAATCATTCGCCGACTTAACTTTGTGAATGTTAGTACTTCACCAGGCCCGAATTTATTACAGAGAAACCACCGGTTCCTCGACACCAATGGCACTTGTTATTCACCATCTTCCCATACGAAAGTGTGTCTAGAGATCGTTCAGAAATGATTCATTAACTAGAATATAGACTGTGGATACAGCGAAACGTTTTTCGCTCCGCGATTCTCTTTGATTGCCAACGTAATCTATATGTATGTTTTTTATTCAAATATTAATCATTACATGTTCATATACTTTATTAAATTATAATGAATTATTACCAAAGTCACGTTCTTTCGTCAAATAGTTGAGTTGAGAAGAACCGACAATTAAAAAGAAACAAAAAAATAATTCTTTTTTGAGGATTGAAGCGCTTCTGTAAATATTTGTCGATAGTTTTATTCCGAGAGACCAAGTCGGCATAACATTAATCATTTATGAACACGTGAATCCACTTGCTGTACGGTGTGAGAAACGCTTTGAAAGATCGTGTATAAATAGGTCATGCAGTGTCGTTAGACTGTAGAAACGTTAACGGGACTTGTTGCCTTTCAGAGTTTATAAGCACTGTAACACTTCGTTCGTGGATTAGAAAAAGCTTTTTATCTTTACCCTCTTACTTAATGACCCAGATCTGACATTAGACAAATCTAAGGATAAATCGAATCTTAGCAATTCATCGAATAGCCTAGTTATACGGATTTTCGTTCATCGTTCACTTGTCTAAGGATAATCTATACAGTAGTTATTCCAGTATTGGAAAACACTGTAAGCGATGATTCAGTTGCATAATTAATCGCTGCAATCTTCTTATGCAACAAATACGAGTCAGAAAATTCGAATGTGTCCAGGTTGATGAATTATTCGTGAATGATTTACGACCTGTTCAATTATTCATCATTTTATCATTCGTTTGAAGAATCTCTATTATTTGTAGAGATATTATTTTTCAACTGCAAATAATGCGCCGCTAAGTAATGCATTATGTGTAAAAGTATAAGGAACGGAAATTGGCGCGATATTCTTTCCAAAGTAGAACAGAGGAAACTTGTCGACCGAGTAATTTCTCTGCAGAAGTTTCTTGCTCAGTAACGAAGATAAATTAAGATCCGCAAGTGCTGCAGCAACTGGCACATCGAACCGTTCGACCTTTAATTATCCCCACAGATAGGAATTATATTATCTATCATTTTCCGTTTGTCTACACGGAGGTTTTAGCTGCAATGAAATGTGAAGTGGAATTTGAACTGGAAAACTTTCCCCCCTTTTCTCGAAATATTAAAAAAAAATAAAGGACCTTTTTACACAGTGTTTAATAAATAAGAAGGTTTCTTTCGGATTTCAGGATACCGAATATGGCGCCGAACCTCTTGGGTAGTACAGCGACGCTCTTTCTCGAGGCGACACAGCAGGACGTTAAACAATCAAAATCAACAGAACCAACTCCGTCGACGTCGAATAGCTCGGCTAAAAAAATCCGCCAAAAAGAACCCGTATACGAGTGGAAAATAGTATGGCGTAACCTTATAGCTTTTGTATACCTTCACATCGGCGCGCTTTACGGTTTCTACTTATTTTTCGCGGGGGCGAAATTCCTCACCTTCCTTTGGAGTGAGTGTTATTAAATATTAAAATGATCATTCCGTTACTCTTATAATTGAATCAGACAATTTTATTAACTGATATTTAATTGCAATTAAAGAGAAATTCATTTCTCCACTTTTAATCCCATTGCAGCTATTCTAATCGCTGCTCTTGGTGCAGTCGGAGTAACGGCCGGTGCTCATCGCCTTTGGGCTCACAGAGCGTACAAAGCGAAATGGCCGATGCGTCTTATTCTTATGATATTTCAAACATTAGCATTCCAGGTCAGTAGCCATAGCAATATGATAAAATTCTAAGTTGAATTATTCATTTCTGTGATTTTTCTTCCCTCTTCTTTACCGTTCTTCTCATACCAATGTTAAATCTTTTTCTTTCCGATCAGAACCACTTGAGCGAATGGGTTCGGGACCATCGTGTTCATCACAAGTTTACGGACACGGATGCTGATCCGCACAATGCTAAGAGAGGATTCTTTTTCTCACATATGGGCTGGCTCTTGATTCGTAAACATCGAGATGTTATAATTAAGGGAGCTACGGTTGACGTTAGCGACATGGACAGTGACCCAATCGTCGTTTGGCAAAGAAGGTAAATTCCAAAATTTGAATAAATTAATTCTATACGGCGGGGAAAATCGAGTAGGAGTTTAACTGTCAAACCTTTACACCTCAAACTTGTATCCCACGATCTTAGCTCAACTATTATAACTACCGCACTATCCATGCTGTGTATAATTAGAAAATTTCGTAATCTGCAATTACCTCTAGAAATTGTATCATTCTATGCCACAGTCCTAAATGCCTGGTGAAAATTGCACTAGTCTATTCATGGATTCTTACTTCACACCATATACTTACATTGGATGATAATAATTCGTGTTTTGAATGAAAAATGAATGAAATTTTCTCGTCTTCGTTTATTAATAGGTTGTACGTGATACTGATGCCCTTGTTCTGTTTCCTGATTCCGACATGGGTGCCTTGTCGTTACTGGGGAGAAACTGCAATGAATTCTTGGTATTGCGCCACTGTATTCCGCTATACATTATCGCTGAACTTGACTTGGTTGGTAAACTCAGCGGCCCATATCTGGGGCACGAAACCCTACGACGAGTAAGTGCCTTCTTTCTCTTATTACTGCATTCTTGCCCCTCTTTATAGCCACGACTTTCGCAATTTATCTCATTGCACTTTATGTAGAAAACGAAGCGTTTATTTTTTCCGAATAAGAATTTTGCCATTCATGTATTAAGGAAGATGAAATTCCATTCCCAAAAAATGTATAAACGAAGAAAAAAATAATTAATAAAGGTTGACGCGTTTCTTCTGACAGTTCGATAAGCCCAACGGACAACGTGCGTATTGCTCTTGGAGCATTTGGGGAAGGATGGCACAACTATCACCACGTATTTCCGTGGGATTACAAAGCGGCTGAGCTTGGAAATTACCGTGTCAATTTCACTACAGCATTTATCGACTTTTTTGCATGGCTTGGCTTGGCGTATGATTTAAAAACCGTGCCGATTGATATGGTGAAGAAAAGAGCTGCCCGAACTGGAGACGGGACTAGGATTGATCAGGATGAACATTACGGACATTCTCACGAAGACGCTATATGGGGATGGGGCGATATTGATATGCATGTCGAAGACATTGCAGATGCACAAATAACTAACAAGGCCGATTAGGGATTATTCTCAGATCCCGCATGGGTTTCGAAATAAAATCTCAGAGATAAAACTGAATGATAATCCGGCGCCGAATTTGTAAAGAGGGCTAACGATCCGAACTCTAATAAACATGAATATACAATCATTTTTCCGTACCAAAGAGTCGCACCTAACGTTTTTATTTTTCTATCTTTACTCATGAAATCAATCACTTGTTTAACTTTCTATAATAATCGGAAGATGCTGGACATAAATCGGCGCTGGATAAAATGTAGTATACCTATATAATAAATTAGCATATTATGTAGAAGTATTTGCATCTCGCACGTAAGCATTCAGTAAGGCTGACAACGAGATCAGTATGAAAGAAGAAAAGGAACAAAATCGTTTAAATTTGGTCATTTATTATTAAATCGATTGCAGAACGGTTATTATCAAATTCATCGAACGAGGCTGTATGTATGTGTCGGCCTGGTGAAAAGAGTATCTCAGAATCTTATAATACACAGAATAATTAGTAGTCAGAGCTATTCGTCAATTAAAAAATAAGTGAATAAAATGAAACGGAAAACGCTTCTGTTAAACGACAACGATTCATATATTGATATGCAAGAGAACGTGAATTAAGTTTATCCCCCGGTTTGAAGACTCTTACTTATTAATTGTAAAATGCGCCTTATCAATATGTGATAAAAGTTAAGACGTTTTTTGACGATTGTTTACACCGTATTGTCGTTTGTATGTCGAGTAAATGAAAGAAATAATTCAAGACCTTCTTAGACAATAAGTGTAGAATTTCAGTTGTCGAGAATCTATCTGTCAATACGGTCAGTGAAGAAATAGAGAAAATTCCAAATTATCATTAGATTATTATGAAGAAATCTGATTCTATTCTTCCGTTTAAATTTAAAATTGACGTTTTTCCATGTACTGATTTCCATAACGAATGGAACATCTCCAATCATTTTGGAAACACTTTGACTTTGACCGTTAATCATCAAAGCTTTGAATTTGTTTTTCTTCTTGAGCTAATACCTGTTTCTCTAAACGTATGCATCGTACATACAATATTGTATACGTATTATTTATAGCTATGATTGAACGTAACGATTTATGACAATAGAAGGACTAGAAGATTCTTTCCGTTCAATAACAGTTAGTATTAACTAATAATAATGATTTTGTACTTTGATATCATCTAGGTGATCTTATGTATGTAGTACCTACTTTCATTGGCTTCGAATAATGAAACTTTTAATTTATTCATAAGTAAATTATTGTTATGACAACACGTGCTGCATATTTTACTCTCATCCTATTCCTCGACATTTGGATATGTTTACTTTATTTATATTTTTCTTCCAAATAGGAACTAACGATGACAAAAGTCAATTCTTTTAACAAAACCATAGCATAGCGAGCATATAAGTGCGATAATCTTATCAGGAAAAAATCTAATGAAATATAACGGGCAATTCAGTTGTAAAAGCAACTCGTATCCACATCGATAATCTCCGATCATTATTCAAAGATGAAAATGTTATTTCAAACTATAAGATGTATATCGTTATGTAGATACGATGAAAAATTATCAAGATCTTATCGACGTGTGTAGAATAAGAGATAATCAATTCGTCCATTTTCAATTCGATTCTTGAGAAAATAATGTTGTTATTATCATAAAGTGACTCGATGAAGCGTTCGAAATTCATAACTCTTTTTTTTCTGATTTTTTCAATCTACTTTGGCCAGCAATAATAGTATAAATCAACGACAGGCAACCTGAACGCAACAATAACATGTTTTGAGGTAGTGTTTACGTATAAGCAATCGGGTATCTGGTATAACTAGAACGCAGGCGCTGGTGAGATAAGGGTACCCATTTAAATGTGACTTTTCGGCTAAGTCAATATCGCTGCGTCAGTTATATCAGGTTTTTTAATCGCTGCAATTCGCTTCCGTCAAACCGCCTAGTAACAGCTAAAATCATCATGTTTTCTTGGTTGTTGTCTAATAAGGTCCTCGTTACTTTCGGACTCTTGAGTTTGGCTTTGGCTATTTCTACCATCGTTCTTGCCGTTTTAAATTCAGAACTCAAAACCGATCTTCTTTACTGCAGACGTTATGGAGTTGCAAACTAACTCTTTGCAGCTTCAACTGTGAGGTAAGAAATACTTATATAAATAAAAATTGAGAAAGGGATAAAATAAATTCGAACTGAGATCGGTAAAGGAATTGTAAAGGTAAAATAATGGACAGTGTCGAAATTGTTTATCACTATTATTTGACATTAGGGGACTGTACTCCTCAATTGAAGAAAGTAATTGATTCTTTATTTAATTTTCATACAGTTTCTTGTCTTTTATCGTAAAGTACTGCATATTCTGAACCGAAGACTATAAGAAATAAAATATATTCGCTATTTTCGAAGCGATCGGGCATACCTATGTATGAACTCCGAGACCCGAGTATCTTACGTGATAGTCGGGTTGCATATTGTGTAGGTGTAACCACGGAAAGTATTATTTGCAGTTTTGATTACTTTTAAATTTAGTATTACGTTTCGTTTTCTTGAACTGCGGATAAATTATCGACGATAGATGATAAATTATACATAATAGAACATAGTCCATTCATTATCCACATAAACTTTCATTTCAACAATGTTTTAACAAAAATACGAACTAGCGATAGATATAACATTTATTCTTAGTGTCCCAAGAAAGTGGGACAATATAAGTTTTTACACGTCCTTCGAATGACTTTCGAACAAATAGACCGATTTTAATCCAACTTGGTATACACGAATAACTCAAACAATTTGTACATCCAGTATTGTTGCAATATGTATAAACATTAATAATTCTGCAAGCGTTCGTCCGATTTGAATGAAATTTTTTTCCGCTGGTACTTCATCAGATATCGAGCTTTTTTTCCAAACATGATACAATTTGGAAATTAAATATGGGCGGGGTAACAGTTTGAAATTCCACTACTGCTTAGTTCGATAACTATTTGACGAATTTCAGCGAAATTCGCTGCACTGGCGTCTTGTCATAATCAGGATATTTTCTTATTGTATATGTCGGCGCGCCTCACAATAGACGCACGAATCACTAGTTTTTCTGTTAAGCTGGTCGTACACGAAGCTATTTTGAGTTTTTCTGTTATTTTGTATTTTTGTATTGGGACAAAGGGTAGGGAAGGTATCCCCTCTTTCCTGCTTTGGAAGATTACCTTGCCAGAGTCGGGGTGTGATTAAGATCACTATAGTACAGAGCTCGGAACTGGCAACACGTACTTGCTGTTTCTAATATTCAGAATAAAGTCGTGATATTTCATTTTTCTTCCAACTACTTGCTCGCAAGTTACTTTCGCCCCTATCATCGCGATGCACTCGAAGGTGCAAGACCACAGGGTCATGGTCGAGCCAAACCGCCACCCTGTTTACCCTCCTAACCCTGGTTCTCCGACATATACATCAGATTTTCATCTATGTACAATTCCGATCACACCTTTTTCTCTTATCTAACATTTGAGTCAGCACTCTAATATAATCCATCTGATAACAATATGCACCTATATTTACGGCCATAACAAGACTTGCCGACGAATTACAAGGCATATGACAATATCTTGCGAGACAATAGTCAATTACGTCATTATGCAATCACGATATATTGTCTGTACAATTTGCAGTTCATTAGTTCAAATCACCCCACAATTCAACGACGGAATCATACATCATACAAGCTGTGATAAACTTTGACCTATACTCAAACTACCAACCATTTACTTATAGATACCGAGATGATAATATTATTGTTTCGTCAGCGACGATCGCGTTTCATCCAACCATTTCAACTTCATCAATCAGCATAAAATATTTTCGGATTTATGCGAACCACGTTGTCGACCTGCAGCCTATAAAATAAAGCAGTTTTGATAGAAAACTTTCCGAATTTCGTGTACAAGATAGATAAATGAGGTGCATATAATTCGCGATATTTTAAATGTGAATCGGATTAATAATTTATTACACATCGGTTGAAGCCGACAACAAAATACGCGATGAGTTGGTTCGGCCTTAACTACTTCTTCCGGGATTTGGAGAAGAAATGAGCTGGTTTGGACTGACAATAAAAGATAGTATAAGGCGTGGTCGAAGGTATAATGTAATAGACGCCTTGACCGCTTGACCGCTTGACAGTTTGACTTCATATCACGTCAAGTCATTAGAAAGAATAATTTAGACGAATTAAATGGTAATTAAAATTCAGTACACGCTCCAAGGCAAGAAGTATGCAGAATGTTGCATGTAGTGTCCAACGTGGCCAGCGGTCCTCCCCCACACTCTTTACAACGCAGTATATACGACGTCCTTTCGTAAACTACATACATTCAGCCTCGTGTTCGGAGGAGAGAGAGCTATGAGACTTGTGTTTAGTCGCGGCTCTTATTTTCCTAAGTCTTGCCAAACTCGAGGCAGCTGACTAGTCGAGCGAAAGTTAGCTAAATTATCTTACTAAAACCTCATTCCAAGTATATTAATGAGGTACGAATAACAGGATTTGGATAAACATTTAAAACGGGTGTAAAAAAGTGCGAAACAACATATCGGGAAAGGAAATACATTTATTATTCACTGTCGAATCTAAATAATTACAGTGGAAGTGTTTTAAATGAAAGATGCGAATGTCATTCCTCTTTTTACATTCAAAGAATCTGTTCATCCAAAAATTGTAACTACGGAATCGCATTGCACGAATACTGAGTATAGAAAATCACTCGTTATCACATTTGTAGAGAAAAGAAGAAAGTCAATTAATGTACAATAATACATAATAAATAACGAACCTACGTGAAAATTTCGTAATTGTTAATAAAAGATAATTTACCGCGTAGTGACTGCGCAAATTATCAGTGTTTCAAATTTTCCGCGCACGTGCTTCAAGATATTCAATCGACTGCGCCGACGATGAATGATCACGTGGGGGGACGCAACGTCTGCCTCAGTTCGCTGAGAAATTCATCTCAGTCAGAACGCGAGCATAACAGTGTCGCTGGCTCGGACGATTTCGAGTTAAAACGCCGGCATAAAGCCGGCAGAGTATTGTTTCATATAATTTGTGGACTTTGTGTTTTTCTCGCCCTACTGTCTGCTTGCCTTATTACTTTTATCGCTCTTCTGGGACAGAGATACGACATTTCCGACGCATTTGCTGGTAAGACAATATGTCAACGTTGTTGTTTACTCCTTTATGTTAAGTCCTGATTTTAGGCGATTTTATCAGGGATTTTCGAATGTTTGAAGTCTGGCTAAAACCACGTGCTGTAACGAAAACGAGCCTTTATTATTAAAAAACAATAATATGCTTGCAGATTCTGGTACAAACCAAAGACCCATAGTCATGTCTAGTACCAGGGAGTTGGACGGCTTGACATTTCGATTGCCTAAAGAAGTGAAGCCGATTCATTATGACTTGTACCTATACCCTGATCTTCGCAAGGGAACTTTCAAGGGGAAAGTGACGATAGTAATAGATGTGTCAGAAAGACGTGACTACATTTCTCTCCACCAAAAAGATTTGGATATAATATCGACTAAGCTGGTGACCATAGATCGGGCTGAAAACTGGGAAATCAAAATCAAGGATACTCATGCTAATGAAAAATTAGAAACATTGGTGATATCAGCCAGGGAAGATATTCCACCGGGTTTATACAATCTGACGATTAAATTTGAAGGCGCTCTTCAGCCAGATAAAATCGTCGGATTCTATTCCAGTACTTACAAAGATGAGAGGAAAAAAACTAGGTAATTATATTTATTGTTATAATTGTTAAACATTTGCTTATAAAAATTATGCAATGAAAACCTGAACTGAAAGAGAAAGTAAATAGGAATTTAACTCGTTACAAATGAAGATTAGGATTAACTCATCAACTCAATGTACAATCTTATCAATCATCATTTATCCACCAACGATCTTTGGATCTTGCAGCACGTAATTCTTTTTAATTCTTGTCTACTCAGATGGTATATCCAGTCTTTTTGAAAGGCTAATCGAAGAGAATCAAATTGATAATGAGTGGATTATTTTTATAGATAATATTGTATTTTATCTTGTTATATTAATTCCTTTGCAGCTAACAAACAGATCAAGCTATAAAGAAAATTTGAAGAATACGTTATAAAGATCTGTCAAGTTGTTTATTTTTATTTTGGATTAGCAGTTATCATAAGCCAATCACTTTTCAGGTTGATCGCTACCTCCAAATTTGAACCGACCTATGCCAGGCGCGCTTTCCCATGCTTCGACGAACCGGGATTCAAGGCAGAGTTTTCTATCAGGATTGTACAGCCTACTGGAGATGGCTATACCTCACTTTCCAACATGAATGTTCTGGTAATAATTTAGGAATCTTATATACAATCTTAATTTCCAGTACTGAACCAACACTAGGCAATAAATAATGATTTGGAATTCTAATCAAATAATTCCAAGCTCCAATTTCATCTGTTTTGCATTTTTGCATATAATTCTTCTCTGAGCAGACATTACCTTCCTTAAAATCAACCCTTGAGGATAATCAGAACATCTGTTTTCAGAATTCGATACATATTATTTTTTATTGGAATTTATTGTCAAAAAGACTGTAGAGAAACTTGCATATCTTTGATTCCCAAGTTTATGAAATAACTCATTGACAATTTAAATCTTTCAGAATTCTATTGTAGATGTGCCGGAACCAGGTTTGACGACAGTTGAGTTTGCCAAAAGTGTACCAATGTCTACATACCTCACTTGCTTTATAGTCAGTGACTTTGTGGCTGTAACAGCGCACGCGACTGGCCTTTCTGGGCGGACTTTTCCTGTCAGTGTTTACACAACACGGGCGCAAAAGGCCAAAGGTGCATTTGCCTTGGAAATCGGAGTGAAAGTCATCGAATATTACATCAATCTTTTCAACGTCGATTATCCCCTACCAAAACTCGGTACGCAATTTAGCAGTCTCAGATTTTTGTCACCAAAATCCTTTATTACCTTATGCATCAATAAGAATATAAAGCAAAACTTGTTTCACTCTAGATATGGCTGCTATTCCCGATTTTGTCTCTGGTGCAATGGAAAACTGGGGGCTTGTTACTTACAGAGAAGCACGTCTTCTGTACGATAGTACCACGAGTTCCACATCCAATATGAAGAACATAGTCACTGTTGTTTGCCACGAATTTGCTCATATGTGGTTTGGTAATCTTGGTAAGAACGAGAACCATCTTAATTAAATACTATTTCACGTTACAATGTGAAGCCAGAGTTTTATTTGTCGAAATATTCCAGTGACTATGGCCTGGTGGAACGACCTCTGGCTAAACGAGGGATTCGCTACTTACATGCAATTCAAAAGCTCTGACGCGATACTTCCTGAATGGGGAATGGTAATCAGCATAATTTCATAAAAAATTGGTGAAAGTTTAGCCAATGTTAGCCTTTATAAACTAGTTTATTAGATAGAGTCTCTAGAAAATTTTTACTACCCTGTAAAGAGTTTAAAAATTTTTTAGTACTGTTTCTAATCATTTCTTGGTGTTTGCAGATGGACCAGTTCTTAATCGACGAGGTACACCCGGTTCTTAGAACCGATGCTACTCTTAGTTCTCATCCGATTGTCCAGACCGTCAGTAATCCTGACGAAATCACAGCTATTTTCGACGTCATCTCTTACAACAAGGTTAACGTTTAATTTTTATGAGTACAACAAAGTTCTAGAGAATCGAAAACGCGGTTGGTTCTAATCAAACTGGATCAATTTCAGGGAGCATCGATTCTTCGTATGCTGGACAACCTCATAGGATCAGATATCTTCTATGCTGGTATTACCACATATTTGAATCAGTATGAGTATCAGAACGCGGAGACCTCTGACCTCTTCAATATCTTGCAAAATGCAGTCGGTTCACGTTTGAATGTTTCTGCTATCATGGATACTTGGACAAGACAAATGGGATACCCTGTGGTAAACGTTGTAAAAAGAGGTGACGTTTACACACTGACTCAAAAACGATTTCTGGCCGATCCTCAGGCCCTCTACGACCCGGCTGAATCAGATTATAGGTAATATTGAATTTTGAATGTTTACATTATTCTGATTATCGATTTTCTAAAACATATTTAAACTGCAATGATAAAAAATTCTGAAGGGAGAGACTTTTCTCAGTTCTGACTCTACATCCTGAAATATTTTCATAGATAATCAGACTGTATTTCATGATCTGGTTTCTAGATACAAATGGACTATTCCCATCACCTACATGACGAGCACGAATTGTACACCGACATTGGTTTGGTTCGACAAGGATGCTGAGAGCTGTAAGTTTTAGACACTGAGTTCATATTGTTAAAATTGTTACATACAACAATAACTCATACAACCTTTCATACGTTTCAGTGTCTGTCACTCTGGACGAATCTGTGGACTGGATAAAATTCAACAAAGATCAAATCGGGTATTACCGTGTGAATTACGAGAGATCAGAGTGGGAGAAATTGAGTAGAGTTTTACAGTCCAGTCACCAGGTAAGGAACTCTTCTTTGCTGCTAAGCATATTAAATGTGCTCGATTGCCTTTAAATATTTCAATTAACTGATTAATAGAAAATGTAATAGAGTAATTTATGTGAACGATTACCAATTATTAAGTCTGAGATTCCAACCCTTGATTTTCTTGACTATTTTTGATCTCCACAAACCGTTTTAGCGATCTAATCCTTTAATTGAACTCTTTGTTTAGCTTGGAACTGTTATTTAGCTCCAAATCTTAGTGATATTAATTCTATTGGATCGTCTGAATACGATAACAAAAGCATGGATGTGTGTCTGATAAAATCTTTGATATTACAGACATTCTCAGCTTCGGACAGGACCCACCTTCTCGAGGACGCATTCAGTCTTGCTCAAGCAACTGAAATTGATTACGACATAGCAATGGATATGACCGCATATCTCGTTGGCGAGAGACATTTTGTACCCTGGAGTGTAGCTGCATCGAAGCTGAGCTCTATGAACTCTCTGCTAGATGCTACTGACCTCTCAACTCGTTTCAGAGTAATTATAATTATCAAAATGGCTACAAACTTACATTTTAAGTAGTTTCGAAACTGATTCAACTCCTTTTTTAGACTTATGTTAAAAACTTGGTCAACACTACTTATCAAGCTGTTACGTGGTCAGTAGGTACTGATGAAAGTCATGTAACTATGTAAGTAGGAATATATTCGTCAATACAATGCCATATCTTTCATGCTTCTTTTTTAAAATTCAATTTACAATATATTTAGGCGTCTTCGCACCACAGTCTTAGGCTTAGCATGCGGCCTTGGTCATACTCAATGCTTGTCTGAAGTTGGAAAACTTTTTATGAGATGGATTAACGATCCTGATGACAATCGCCCTCACCCTGACACTCGAGCTCTGATCTACTATTACGGTGGGTTCTTGACTTGTGACATTTTCTGTCATAGTTTTTATATCTTAAAAGGAGCAGTATATTCAGAAAACTGTCTACGTAGCTAGTTCTAAACTAACGAACTATCTACAGCGCACAATAATATACGACTGCCTTTAGAGTTGGTAAAAAAATTACAGTATGACTGGTAAAGCTCTACAATTCGTTCATTACTTCACAGGTATGAAATCGGTGGGTGGAGAGGCTGAATGGGACGTGATGTTCGATAAGTTTGTGAACGAGACTGATTCGACAGAGAAACTAAAACTGATGTATGGTTTATCTGGGATTAAGACTCCCTGGATTTTAAGCAAGTAAGCGGATTCGTAGTATAGTAATTTTGGAAAAATGAGTAAAAAATCTATGATAAGCATATGCATAGATAGCATTATTGAAACGCTGTGTTTTTCGATAGATTCATTAACCTGGCCATAGATGAAACGTATGTAAGATCTCAGGACTATTTCACCTGTATTCAAAACATCGCTGCCAATCCAATTGGGACACCTTTAGTCTGGGATTGGGTTAGAGAAAACTGGGAAATTCTGGTATCAAGGTATACATTGAACAATCGCTATCTTGGACAGCTGATTCCCGGGATTTCGTCTACCTTCTCTACCCAACTGAAGCTGGAGGAGATGCAAACCTTTTTCGCAAGATATCCGGATGCGGGAGCCGGAGCTATATACAGAGCCCAAGCTTTGGAGACTATATCAAACAACATTAAATGGCTGAAAAATAATACTGCTAAACTTGACTCATGGCTCAAATCTCACACATAATCGCAACAAGCCAAATATCTGTTCGCAGTTAATTGTTACTTGTTAAAGACCGATAAATATGGGCTCAAAAAAGGGAGCAAGGAATAAATGCATCTATATAATATTTTTATATTTTTATCAATCATTGAACTGGTCATTATTCAAAGGTGCGGATAGAACTATTTTACATATAGGGTTTTTGGGATTGTGCATTCTGTTGAACTCCATGCTACTGGAGTATTCATTTTTCACGTAGTACAGGGAATTGACTCAAATTAAAATCGCGGGGTTCCTTCTAATAATGACCGACGACATCCCGGGTCAATATCTGGCGATAGAGAACTGTGAATTCATTTATTATGAAAGTTCTGGACTATTTTGTACACGTATTATTGTTATTGATAGTTACTGAATATTTTAAATACTGTATATAATATACATATGTATGTACACTATTATTTGTTACAAAAATTTGTAAATTATATTAACTTGATTAAAAAAATCATTGTACATTATTTTATTAATAGCATTAGATAGGCCTGAAGGATTGGAAAACATAAATAGAGGAGGGAAGCTATTTAGTTGCTTACTGGCCTACTGATTAACAGGATCGAAGTATTTCTATTAAAATTTCTATTACGCTCGAATACAGCATTCCTTCGCCAACGGAGTGACAAATGGTATCGTCATCTCGCGGTCGAATCCGCGAACTAGAAGTAGAAGCACTGCCCTGCATTAACGGTCTGTCGTGGGTCAGTGGGTCTCGTGGCGTCAAAGCGTTTGGGTGGTGGCTGCGTTAACGAGATACGACTCTGGGTTGTGACAGGCATCTCTATGAAAATACTGCGAACGAAGAAAGATTTCTCTTATCTAATTTTTAGAGATATTCATCCGGTTATAATCAGAATGCCGTAGAATTAAGATCATGATAACTTTTACGCCAGATAACTAATAAAGAGACTCAATCAGTTGCAATATATAACATAGTTATTTTTATTTTCCTGCAACTCACTATCCAAGTATCAAACAAGCAGTAGTCAGCCACGTTTTCTCCATGCTTATGCACTGTTACTTTTTCCCACCAAAAATTTCGGAACACCCCCTCGGGTCAGATGCGCTCCTGATACCAGGAGCAAAAATTTTCGACTTAAAATTTTTCTAACTCCGAAGAACGCTAGTATGAATGAATATACATATGGAGACATGCATGAAGACACGTACGAATGCCTGTATCTATACACATATCCTCTGTCCGGCCAAATAAATTCAAGACTAATACGAAAAAGTGTTCAAATTATTTAACGAAGCGTTTGGCGTAGTCGGTAGAGCGTGCGATTAGAAATGCGAGCGAGCGAGCGAAATTGGGTTCGATCCCGACCGAAATCCAGAAAAATTTTCTGACTAAAATAAAAATCCCCCACTTAGCATGATATGCGGTGAGGTGGTAGGGGTACTCAGCATAGGTAGGACGAAAGCGGCGCAAGGTGGGGTAACTCCAGATCTCGAAAATTAAATAAAATAAAAATAAAAATAAATTTTCGAAAATTAAATAAAATCGAAAATTAAATAAAAATTAAAATTAAATAAAATTTTGGGCAGACAGAAAAATAAAATAAAATAAAATTCCAGCTCGGAGAATCGAACCCAGGTTTTCCGGGTACGAAGCTAAATTTTTGCCCCTGAGCCATTTAATGCTTAAATTTCGGGCGAAAATAAAATGGGTTATATATTCAAAGTAGTATTTCGGTTAAAATACCCGAAATTTGACAAAAATTTGATTTTCTGAACGTTTGACCACCCAGAGCCTTCCCCCCTGGACCTGGAGTCTTGCTCTTGCTTTTATTTCTAGTCAAGCCCTACTTTCCAACCGCTCGGCCACCTGGAGCTCCTCTTCGGCTTGCTCTTGCTTTTATTTCTAGCAAGCCTACATACCTAGGTTCAATTTTTCCGAATCCGACGACGCTGTCGTACGAACATATATCTACAGACATTTTGACAGCCACAGAAGCTGCCGGTAAGTGTCTGTAGATATGGTTACCGACGACGCTGTCGTACGAACATATCTACAGACGTTTTGACAGCCATAGAAATATAGGTGTCGCTACGTTATCTGTAGATATGGTCAGTTTCGAAAAAATGTAAATTTTATATTAGAAAAATTTTTCATCATTTCGGCCGGGATCGAACCGGGTCTTGCGCTGGCTCGGATTTCTAGTCGCACGTTCTACCGACTACGCCAAACGCTTCATTGAATTCAATGACCACTATTTCGTATTTGTTTTAAATTTGGTACCTGCCTCAATGATATCAGCGTTTTAATTATATTTATTTATACTAGCGTTATTCAGAGTTAGGAAATATTTCAATCGAAAAATCCTCGCGGTATCAGGTTTATCTGAACCGAGGAGGTGTGCTGAAATTTTTGCCGAGAAGAAGAGTGTGTACGCATGCACATACGGCTCGCTGCCTATTTCATATCTAGATAAAGAGTTGCAGAGAGGGGAAAGTAGAAAATAACGAAGCAATTGGTTATCTGTATGTGTGGCGATTTATTGATGCAGAATTGATACAATATTACTAATCGTCAATTCTTAAAAATAAATATGCTTATAATATCTTTAAAAACTAGATAAGGAAAAGTTTTCTTCGTCAATGAGTATATAGTTCATTTTGCGATAATTTTTTTGCATTCGGAGTAATTCTAATGGGATGCCTATCGCAACTCAGAGTTGTATCTCGTTATCGTAAACCCCACGCGTACCCTTTGACGTCCCGAAGGTAACTGACCACACAACAGGTGCCTCTACCATATGTCAGTACTCAGTTACTCGACTAGTCTCGCCAACTCGCGGTCGAGTCGCCGAACTACTTTTGCCGCAAACATCGGGGCGCATTGTCATATGCAACCCTACCTACGGTACTGGCGCACGGGGTGCATAAGATGAAGCGTACCTATTCTTGCAGCAACAGTAGTTCGTCAAGCTGACCGCGAGATGGCGATACCATTTCTCACCCCGTTGGCGGAAAAGCAGTGTGACCTAGGGAGGCACACCTGTTGCGGAGTCAATGGCCACTGTGGTGTTAAAGGATACGGTACAGGGGTTGCGTTAACGAGACACACTGTGACAAGCAATGCATAAGAATATAAGATGAAAGACAGTACTCGAAGTATAATGTAGTATGCTATTCTTCTCACATATCATGAGTCTGAAATTTTTTTACAGTAGGTATCTCCCATTGGATTCATATGTCGGTATACCGAAGTCAATCTCATTCTAAGTTTCCGTTGCCTAGTATTGTATAATAATGAATCTTGGGCCGAAACTTGCTAAAAAAAGACCGTGAGGCTAAGAGGTCTCCTATTGTTATATTCCAGAATACTTAATGTCTATATATAGTTCATTGTCGCATTTTACAAAGCATGACTTCATACGAAAATTAAAAATACTTTCGATACTAGTATTACACTTCAAAAAACCGTGAAGTGGATCAGCCTCGTTCGCCTAGCTAGTGTTTGATCGATCCTCAACATCTGTCATTGTTCTTTTTCATTCAAATTACAAAGGGCTTTTGTCTTTCGGTTGCTGGCTGCACATTTTTCATTCTGTTTCAGCAAACTAATGATATCCATCTGATTAAATACAGAAGTTGATACCTATCAATAGACACGAGCTTGCGACAAACCAACATACATATATTATAGTAACAGGCATAAGGGTTGATAAACCCGAGTAGCGGGATGAAAAGAAATAGTTACAACATTGAGTATAAAAAAAAAAAGAAATGTTTTTTTTTTTTTATATAACATCATTTATTGAGGGGTAAAATAAATGACAAATAACATATCACTTATACGAAACTATAACATTTCTTAGAGTTCATTATTTGTTACGATACAAAAGAAATCACATCACATAACGACCCTCGACCGATCCGATTGCTTTTTATTTCTGATCTATAATATATTCTATTATCTATCGTTCGTCACGATCATCTACATAGGTCACGATTATCGTAGACAATAATAATACGTCGAAATATATCTAGCTTGATATTACAACACCGACGAATCTTAGGCAAGGTTAGACTCTGACCGCAAAGTTTAACCAAGCCATGAAACGTGGAATCGCTGTATAAAAGTACCGAGAATTTTTGAACGGAAATTAATTATAAAATATATTTGGAAAAAAATTATATACGTGGAAGTAAAAAGCAATCGATATCCCGATCGGAAGGGTCAGATCATCAAATTACTTTTCAGTTATCACACAATCAATCCAATGCGTTGACACGTATGTATACATACAATTACATGCTTTGTGACTTTCGAAGGTGGGCTATAATTTATGCTCTTTCTTCGATCTTATTCGCCCGGATACCTCGTCAGTTTACGAAACATACCATTATATGTGTTTCTATACTATAGTATATTTTAAACGAGTCAATAATAGACTCTCAAAGAGTCTCCGACACACGCAAATGAATTGTTATAAAAAAATATAGAAGGCTAAAGAGTGCTGACTACGTTGCGAGCCAGTGGTTATACAAATTACAAAGTGATCCGTTCTACAATAAATTACGAGGAATAAAAATTATTATTTTATTATATATTCTACAATCGAGTTATCAATTTATCACCCACCCTCCCTCCCCCCTCGGCCCCTGGCCAGCCTTCACGTCTCATTCGTCGTCTTTTTCTTTATAAGTTTTATTTTGTTTCCGTCGTATTCCAATTCAGTTGCATTTCTTTTTTATTCTATTTTTTTATTATTCTTTACCGCTTATCCAGAAACCAAATCGTTATAAAATACAAGACTTACAAAATTTTGACACATCCGTGTTGGCGAATAATTTATTCACGGTTCAAATTCAGCTATGCATTCTATATTGTGTTTGTAGATACACAATGATTCATTGATTTTACTCTAAAATGAAATTCGAATACAGGTGAATTCCCATTTCATAGACATTCACAAATAAAACTCAATCCATCTCGTTCTCATAAAATTTAAAAATGAAAAACTTGTATAATTTGGTAAAAAAAATTATTCTCATGTTTAATTAATCGATTAAAACTCGGGCACATTATTCAGGCTCTTTCCTGACAGTCAGCTATATGTTTCTGGAGAACTAGGAACTTCTAATAATTTAATTATTTACTCAAAAAGGACTTTAACTACTTGCAAACGCTCGTATGCATATTAAACGCTTTTTTGTACGTATACAATGAATCTATTTTTAAATAAATAAGAAAACTTTTATGTATCAAGATATTATTCTGAAAAGCTATTTTCATACGTCTATAGTATTTAATTAATTTTCATGAATTCACGAATATGACTTACAGGCGTTTGATTATAATCACTTTACATTCTCTTTGATAAATATTTGTCTTTGCCCAGGGAAGCTGATAACCAAATTACGAAATGCTTAGGCTCAAATCATTTTACTTTCTCTCTCTCTTTTCTTTCATTTCATGTTTTTTCAACGATCGATGAATCAATCGGCGAGCAACTTCATCTAGCGAAATAGTTAAATTGAAGAATAAAAATAATGAATAATTGAAAAAAAAAATATATTATATACAACTACGAATTGTGATATTTTTTTTCTCGAAAAATGTTTGATATGTTAATTTCTGAAGCCCTAAATGTTTATACATATGTATACAATCAATCGGTTGATTAATTATAGTCGAAAATTATTTAATTTTTTGCTCTTTAATTCGATAGTGAGTATCGTTGCTATCAATGGTTTTGGTCAATTTTTTATCTTTTGGTCAAAATTTTGCATTCCTCGTTATATAAATCGATTATTTATTGTCAACGAAGCATTCCTGATGCACACGTGACTTAAGAAACTATTGTAACACCACTACTTGTTGCTTGCCTTGTTATTATTTAGTCTATTTATTACTATCTCGTCGATAGGAGCCACCATGTGATTTAAAAACTTGAAAATTGCTAACGCAGCAACACACGAATATAATTTATACTTGATAGCACATACGTCTTAATTAGACAATGCCTATATGTGTATATATGCATATGTGTGTGTATATACATATATATATATATATACATACATACATATACCTATATGTTTCTTGTCCTCTCGTCTTTTAATTAAATAGATTTTCTGCAATGTCCATATACCTATATATAATAAATGTATACCGCATGTATGCAATATTACCGTATAGGTATATATGTAATTCGTATATATTCTTGTGCCACATTCGTGTCTCTTATAATTTATAGATTTGATTTCTCTGAACAGCCTCTCTTACGTGGATCAGCAACCAGCTGTCTTCAACCACTTAAGAATTAAAAATTTGTGACTTATCGAAAAGATAAATGAACGTGTCTAATTTTTTTTTTTATCCATAAAATTTTATCCTTAAAAATTAGTTATTCACCGAAAGGCATGAAATTCGTTGATTGGTCTGTCATAAGTGTTATTCTATACAATTTCATACTGCAATTGAAATAGCATTCGATTATTCATTAAATTGATTTATTGATCATTATTTTCAAAACTTTAACATTAAATAATTTCGGTTGAGGACGGCCAGCGCTTATCTCCTAACATAGCCGGTAGACAATTTACACGCATACATACATACAAACACACACGCATACCCAACATCTGTTATACAATGGTGTTGTTTACGTGTGCGGATACATATATCTGGTAAGAAAAAGGCACAAGTTCAATAATGAATTTTTTTTCAAAAGTATTCTCGCCATAATTGATGTTAAACATAACGATTATTAACGAAACACCGTCTTTTACCCAGATATATGTACACTGTATAATAATATATACTAAAATGTTTTACCATATAATAATGTAGACGTGTATTATTATATTATAATTATTGTTACATAATATAGTTTTTAATAAATGAGTTAATTTATGTACAGTGCAAGCCCAACCTAGACGACAGTAAAAAAAAAATAATAATTGATGAACCGATATTGGTATTTTCATTTTTTTCCTAGTGGGCTGATTAATGATTTGATTTTGATGAATACGCCCCCCCCCCCCCCCCCCTCCCCCCCTTTATAGTCAGGTTTATTAGAATAACAATATTATCTTACCATACAATTTATTCGTACGTTTCGTATGTTTCTCTAAGGCTGCAGGTGAGAGAGAGGATAAAACTTAATACGAAAATGAGAATAAAATAAAATAAAATAAAATAAGAATAAAAATAAACGTAAAAATAAGAAGTTAAAATAACTCGGGATTATTTATATCGTCCAAGCGGATTTGCACGATCAGTCAAAATAGATCTTTGGCCGATTTCTGACGACTATTTATTATATCCCAGATGTTTCTTTGTTCTATGTGTTTTTTTTTCCTTTCTATCTTTTCTCTCCAACGACTAAACACTTCACATGGCTAGAAATAAATGTACTTGATCGCGAGATCGGCGCCAAGTTCGTTTAAAAAATATTTCTCACATTTTTTTTCTTTATCATATAGACTTAGAAAGAATTCATTTCAACAGCCGTTGTCTTGTTTTCTTTCTTTATTTCTTCGTTTTTCAAATACGCAGCTAATCTTGCAAAGGCGACAAAGAAAAGACTCCTAAATTATTATTTATTTTTCTTTTTTTTATTTTCAACACTGTATTCCGCGTACCCATATATCATCCTTGGCTGATTATTAAGCGAAAACATTAGTCCAACAGTTTGTTTGATGGTTGATAAATTCTTTTTCAATTAAATAACAGTCAGAGTCAAGCAATGAATTCCAACAAGGAATTACAAGATTTAAGACGGCGCTTCTTTGAACTCGTTTAGTCACCACGAAAAGGAATCTCTAGAGAAAAAAAAAAAAAAGTTGCGCAACGAATTTTATATGCAGATAGTATAGTTCTCTTTGATCTAGTATAACACTTCTTTGTCAAGAACACACAACTTCTTCTTATTTTTATCGTCATTCATTTTTATCTTTTCTTCAAATAAAGAGTTTCTCTTGATACTTATTTTCGACTCGTTTCAATGAAACCTTGTCTCCAGCATAATGATTCGTTCGTACAAAATTTACGATCCAATTTATCCTCGTATTCAGGTGTAGCGTGAGGTGTGTGTGGGTGATCCTACGCCGTGACATACCGTCCTTGACGAATCATGCAAATTCGTTAGTATGTAGGAGTCTGGATCGACTAATCCTCAAACGGGATTAGGTCATATAACGCATGACCGCGCGCAGAGCATAAAGTAGTTCAGCCTGCATGCGAGCCTCAAGAATCATAAGATTGACATGAATCTGTAAAATAATTAAAAAGAATATTTAAGAGCCTTGAATTTCAGTGAACAAGATATTAAAACCAAAGAGAATTGTGCAATTAATAATTTTGTTTTATTTTCTCCTCCTATGTACCTTTTCACTGTGTTTGAATTCTCGCATGACACGGTCGTAGTCCCTTTTGGTAACTCTTTCAGGGTAACACACAGCGCTTTTGATGAAAGTTTTGAGACTTCTTTCGAGGAGCTGGTTTACTTCGTTATAGTCGTAATCATCGTGCCTTATCCCAAACATACACTGTATGTAGTTCCATATTGCACGTCTGAAACGTGAGGTATCAACCTTGTTGTGGGTCCCCATAGTATAATACGTCAAATTATAGGCCGTCTTGAATTTATCGTCGAGCAAATTACCAACGTCATTATATAAGCGATTGACCAACGAATAGCCGTGGTCATCCCATGAGTAATCTTGTACTCTAAATGTAGGTATGTCGTTCAGCTGGCCCCGCTGTAAAACAAAATGAAAATCAAATTAATCTTAAATCCATCGCAGAAAGTTTTCAGCAGATTAACTGATTTGCCAATTCTGAAAGGAATTGGTCAGTCTTTGACTGTTCTGTTATTTATGTCCTTGGTTAATTACCTTGGCAAAGTCCTGATAGATGAAGGTAGGGTCTTCGATAAATAGCCCAATGTCAGAGTCAAGAACGGAGCTGCGTTGTGGTGCGGCAGTCAATTCCGCAGACTGTGATTCGACAGTTTCAAAACGTTTTGATAATTCCTCCTGAGTTATTTGGTAGGATTCAGACTTTTCGGACAATCGTTTCATGCGCTCCATTAGGGTCTCGACCCCAACTTCCTGTTCGCCAAGTATGCTGGGCGACGATGGAGGTGAAGGGATATTGTCTGAAATTAGAGGTGAGAAATTATTGTAGATTAATGACGACTAGAGATTTAAAAAATAACGAAAGGTTTGCCAAACATATTATTAGTTGCTCACCAGTCTTATCGGCACTTCCGGGTATTTTGGTCGGACTACTACTAGTCAGCTTATCTTTTGTCGGCTGTACATTCTTAGCATTATCCTTGACATTGTCCTTGTAGTGATGACCCAAACTACTGTCTAGTTCCTCGTTTATACCACAAGAAAATACAAACGATGATAACGAGTGAAAGTGTGCTAGGAGAACTATGGCATGAACTACTTCTGCGAGGGACCAATTGTCCGCACCTTTTGTGAGTTTCTGTTGAATAAATAAGGAAATAGAAGAGAATAAAATAGATATTGCATCAAGGGAAAGATTTTTCAGAAAATATATGGCATTTGAATTTTATCAATCATGTTATCACTCGTGGCTATATTTGATTGCTAATTTTGTAGCATTATTTAATGGTTGACCTCTCGATATGTGATTAAAAAGAGGTCATAAATTGTGAAGTTAATATTATCTCATTAAACATGACAAATCGTGTTTCAAGGATCCAAGAAACAAACAACAATTATTTTAAATTACTTCAAGTTATCGACTGTTAAGATATACGGAATAAATCAAGTTTTTTTTATATATTACTTAAAAAATTTTAACTTCTAGCAAAGTGATTATTCACAAATTTCTAATCCCGTTATCAACACAGATTTATATGAATATGAAGTTTTTTTTTTCGTTCCTCAATTACTCCCTCAAGGGGAAAAGGTGTAATAAACTTTTGTATGCAGTATCAGGTATAGATAATCGATTTACATTCAAAAGTGATGAAGATGAAGCTTACCTCTATATGAGTTTTATTTAGCAGCCAAGGTCGGTGGGCGAGAATTTTATTAATCTCGTATAGGTCCTGTAATTTACTGGGAATGGATTTCAGCCCTTGAAGCCAAGACGAGGCTCCACCTTGAAGGAGGAATTCACCCTTTTGCAGATTTATTAAATAGCTGCACTGATGTCTTCCAGCTGCCTGTTTTCAAGTACAGAAAAAGAACGAAATTTTAAATCGTATCCCTTTAATCGCATACAGTATTATTACGTGAACTAAAAAAAAAAAAAATTCATGCAGATAATCTCTAGTTTATTTTCGTCTCTGCGATTTATTACATACAAGTCTTCCTGAAATATTTTCTGACCCGATTAATTTCACGCCCTATTAAAGGCGGTTTGATAATTTCAATAATCAAGAGTTGCCCTTGCCCTTATAATACGTCATTTGTAAAGGTAAACATGTTTGTCAAGTTGAAGGGCTGTTAAAAGCATCGTGTCGCCAAGAAAATTGGTATCTTGTGATAACAGCTATACATACGTATATCAGTACGTGTATATTTCCGTATCCCTCAGAATAGGTCAAAGGGTAAACTATAGGGACATGCATATTCTCTTTATCGAAAAGCGAAGGCGTTCGTGCGAAGTATAAACGAAAGAATGAAACAATTAACAGTTTGTTTTTTTGTTAAAATTTTTTTTTTTTCTCGTTCGTTTTGTTTGAATGATTTTAAAATCATCAAACAAAGCAAACATATATAACGATACCGATAAGAGAATAGTGGCCTTGCCTCGATAAAGCTGTGTTGAAAAAAAAAAAAACGTATTATTCACGTATATTGAATAATATAATACGAACCGAAGAAGAAGAAAGAAATAATAATTAGAAAAAGTATGAGAGAAAAAAAAAGAAGAATTTATGCTGATTATAACATTATTGAAGAAAAAAAAATTTATTTCGGTACGAATTGGGCAACTTATTTCTTTTTGCAGATAAGACACGTGCCGTTTTAGCTAGAAACAGAATATATTATATATTGTTGGCTCATTGTGCACGTTTGGACAAAGATACATAAAATAATGTATTATTTACGAAGGAAAACCTTAACGTATAAGGTATATGATGTATTAAAGCAGCCTAATTATAATTGTTGAATTATCTTTGCGTCATAAATTTACTTAAATACTAAGACTTAAGAATCGTAATGGGTATAGCAGAATAATACAATAAAATAAATTTGTTATTTTGAATTAGCTAACTGATTGTGAGAGCGAGTGACATGACGTGATGATATAGACTATAATTATAATATCGCGGGACCGCGGGGGTATAATAATAAAATAATATAAACTGTTCAAATGAACAGTCGTCCCAGTGTTTGAGAGATATATATTTTGAGACTGAGAGACCGGGGTGATAAGGTGATAAGCTATTTTCATCGTGCCCTAGATCTTCGACGAAAATCATAAAAAAAAACGGTAACACAGTCATCGCTCGACGTTTTATGATTTAATAAAAAAGAAAGATACATATACGTATACAGATTTATAACGAATGTATTCGGTATACATATATTGTGTCTGATTGTGAGTCGAGCTATAGCTTCTTCTTGGAAGTAATTTTATATAATTAAATTCGTTCTTTAACGTTACTGCAAAATACAAAAAATAGAAAAAATAAATAAAAAAATAGAATAGAAATGAAAAAACAGAAGTCGCATAAATCGACATCAATCCATCGTGTTTGCCTCGCGTATCGCAGGCTTGATAAAACTTTCAACAGTTATGATAAAATCGAGGAGTGAATTTATAGGTAGAACTTCGAATTTGAAAAAAAAAAAAAACCCTCGAACAATTTAAAAATAACGATTAGTTTAAATAACACATGCATTTCCAAGTGAAGAAATTCTGACCTGTAGAAGAGATTTTCTCATACATATCTATAGCAATAACTCGCGGACGCGAGATTCAAGAATCCCGAAGAACTATAAGATAACGTCGTTGTTCAAAAAGTCAATTGTAAATAGGTTAATGAAGCGTTATCAGAGCTGTACGACAATTGATTGCTGGTACGTTTGCACTTTTTTTTTTTTTCATACCCGTGTATTTTTCCATAGATCGGTATACATACGTATATGTATGCATGTAGTACATATACGTACGATCGATTAGATACCATGCCACAGCGAGGCAAATATTGGTATAATAATCAGCTATCACGTGTATTTTCACGTTTTAATCAATTCTGCTAGTTTATACTAGAGTCTAATAATAAAACTTAAATTATTTCTTTTCTCTCTGAATATAAAAAAAAAAAAAGGTAGACTTGCTCAGTTTCGAACGAGTAACATAAAATTGGAAATTTTATTTCCTCGCAACTATAATATTACCGACTCGGTAATATCGATTTATATATGTAATTTATTATAATAAATAAAATAGGACCTAGACTCACCATGATCGCGATCAAATGGCGATAGTCATAAGGAAGGGGTCCATCTCCACGTAAAATAAAATGTTGGGTGCGAAGAAAATGTTCCAAATACGTGGGGTGGCCAGCCATCACACGAGACACATGATCGAGTCTGTTGTTCTGTAGAAATGCGTCCATCAATAACATATGAGCCTGAAACATAAAGATAGAATTTTTTTTTAATGATACATACACGGTGCAAGTATAATTTATTTGTATTTGAAAGTTAGTTATTCAATTAAAGGAAATTTATTCGTCGCGATACAATCTACAGATATCAATCATTTTTTCTTTTTTTTACTTCTTTCTTTCACTTCTCATTATATTCTTGGATGGAAAGTAACGAAAAAGGTCGGTGAACAGGACAGGTGTTATTGCACACGATAAACTTTTTTCCCTCTTCTCTGTCGTTCCATTTAATTCGGTTGACAATTTTTCAATTAGATTCAATTAAATATTATAAAATAAATTCTTTTATCGACGCGTTTGCTTCTTCTTTCTCATTTCCTCCTATGGTCTATGATACAGGCTTAGCTATATTAATTACCTCCATTTTCACTTAACCCGAAGTTGAGTATCGTAATTATAATTATAATTATTACAGCATTACAAACTTGTATGTAGATAGAAAATATGTAAATAGGAATACATGTTTCGCAGGAGTCTTTCCATATCGTCGAATGTATGATGCAACCTGAACACCTTATTGCGAGATGGAAGTTGTATGTACGGTGCAGAGAGGTATATTGACGCGCTCTTGTTTACATTCAAGTTTTATCTCCGTGGTTTATTAAAAACTTTTTAAATCTCTATCCCACATATCATTTTTCATCTCATAATATTATAATAAATTAAGAAGTCACGCAAAGAACAAGAAAAAATAAATAGAAACAAGATAAGAAAAATGAACATTTTTCTTTGACAAAATAAAATCAAATGTGAGAGAAAACTATTAGAGTTTCGTACACAATAATTAGCGAAAGGGATAACCGCGGTTGATGTGTGATTCGCAACAAAAAAATAAAATAAAACAGTCAAGGATCGAGAAAGTCTGCAGGCAATGAGACGACGCGCGTTGACCCTACCGTAACGAGAAAATTACGCAAAGTGTAAAGTGTGAATTCTGAGTAAATCCACGACCAGCGCAACACGCGACTTCGCGATATCCCCACCCCACCCCGACACAAAAACGAAACTCATCGAGTCAGCAGCTGATTCGCGATTACCGGAAGTCAATTTTTTTGTAGCTTACGAGCCGCTCTTATCCGGAAATATCTCATTTCTTCGTTAAAGTTTGAATACATTGAAGTTATATCAATATACTTAATAATCGGTTATCATTCGAAGTATAACGACGATAAAAAAAATTGGATTTTGACAAATTGAATAATATGTAATAAAACGATGAAGAAAAAAAAGAGAAGAAAAAAAAACAGAATTCTCAACTATATTCTATAAACGATGAAAATTATTCATAAATATCATCGAATAATAACAAATTGATGTGGATTTATTCTAGCTTATATGTTAGTCAGACTGCGAGAAAATTTCAAATGGTATAATTTTAGCAAAGATAAATGACCCTGGTTTCAATACATCTTATATGTTACGCGCTATTACCTCAGCTTGTTTGCTCGAATACCGCTGCAGTTATCAGCTGCTATATGTCCGAGTGCTACAAGTATGATAAATTATTATTAACAATTACTTTTAGTTTCTCTATGCGTTAAAATAGAAAATTGATAAAACGGTATAGTGAATGATGAAAATAACGTCGTATATCTATAATGGTGTCATGAACCTATCGATAAAATTAGCCTAAATTTTAATGCGCGTCATTCTCAGCTAAGAAATGAGGAAACAAAGATATTTTTTTTTCAAATATAGGATTCGTTATATTACAGCGATATATGGGATCGATTTTATATTGGACCTGAAACTTTTTGATTGTATTTTTTTTTTTTTTCTTCCGTTTTATACGGATTGAAAAACAACCGACTACGTCAAGAGCGCGAATGTGTTCGAAGAACGTTGTTTTGGCACGCGAACTTGGCAGATCGCCTTTGACAAGAAGATCTTTGGCTTCGAGGACGATTTAATCCGGACTACCAAATCTGTCTGACGCAAACAGACACTGATTCGGTTAGCTCTCATATAGTTGGTTTATTTTTTTCGGTCTCTTCTATACGTCGTCACGAATTCATCGATATACCTATATTGTTCAGTTACTTAATTAGTAATTACTAAGTAACAATGAATCGACCCAATATATTATTAAAAAAAAATTGTAAAACAATAAAATAACTATAGACGCTAAATATACCCGTAAGTATTTTCATCATTTTCGAAATCGTTTTTTCTTATTCTAATTTAGATTATTGCAATCTCATAAAATATATTCATCAACGCTAATTATTCCAAGGTTTTAAAAAGAAACTTTGCCGTACTAATATACAGTATATCTCTGCAGGTATTAATTATCGATAAATATAGATTTCAGAAAGTGCTCTATTATAACAGAATCAATATATGAGCCCCTAAACCTGAATCACCCTGTATGCTAAAGCTTGACTGATTATTGGCGTTTTATATGTGTGTATGTGTGTGTGTGTGCATGTGTGTTGGGTAAAAACTCGCGACTCGAGTCTATACTCTCAGTGGTGGTCTCTCTGCGTGGCTAAGTCGTATGAGAAGAGATCGTGTGTTACGTTATGTTATTTACGGTCAAGTTAAAATCTAAATGAAACGTTTCGCGATTATATATGCATGTATAATATGTATAATATATATAATATGTATATTATATACATATATGTATAAAAATACCCGCGGAATATTAGTATAGTATCGAATCTCCGTCTTATGATTCGTATTATATAGTTGAGAAACGTGTTTTAAATTAGTATACAGGTTAGAAATGATGCGAACGGATGTACCACACACATGCCTACTTCTTTCATTCTCTAACTCGGATAAACAAGTACATAAATTTTAATAGAGACTTACATATTTTTAATCTTATCAAGACCCTGAGAGATACAAGAGAAGAGAGAGAGAATATCCACATATATATGTACATACATATGTGTATATACCGTATACACGTGGATTAAGTAAATTATTTGATTTTATTTTATTTTATTGACATATTATATCACGTCACGAAGAATGAATATAATAACCCCGTATATGTACATATATGTATTATCTTGAATTGTGTTCACTGAAATTGAAAATATCTTCACTCGACGTTTATAATCGCAAGTCAGGTAATTTGGATTTTGTTTAATCTCACAAGTTTCCGGGTATAAATCAATCAGATATGAAGCTGTTGTTTTCGAGTCAATTATTATTATTATTATTTTCATTTATTCAATGCATTAGAGACAAACAGATGAACTAAAAAAGATAATAATAATATATAATAGAGCTACGTCCTATATAATAATTGCATGTTTCATGCTTCTCTAATATAAAATCGTTTTCCTATCTCTGATTGAGAGACTCGAATAGAAAAAAGGGACCACAACGTAACAAAATATTAGTCATACACGCATTTAGGTGTATTATATATATATACATATATATATTCTATGTATATCTGTCTATTAACACAAATATATATATAATAGTATGGAAAAAAACTGTGCAGTCTGGAAGATAGGTGACTGAAAGAAGAAAAAAAAAAGACGAAGAAAAATAAATGATAATGATAAAGAAAATAAATTAAAACAAAAAAAAAAACAAGCCAATCAATTATAATCGCGATAAGCAATTATGCTGACTGCTCACTAGTCTGAAATACTGTTATCATCGAATCGTATAAATAAGCGAATAAAATATATTCTGAGAATGCCAAAGATATTTCAAGAATTTAGTCGTTTTCAAACAGATGGGACGGAAGAAAAAAATCATTGACATATGAACGAAGAATTAGCACATAGATTTTTGTCTGCAATGATTGTGCATACGGGTATTTAAGTATTACATATAGAATAGATCATAGTCTGGGTTGAAAATGAACACGTCAAAATAATTATCTTTGCGAATCGATTATCGCTTGTACCATACTCGTACAAGAGAAAGCGAGAGAGAGAAAGAGAGAGGAAGAGGAACGATTATGGGATTAAAGTGGCTGATTGCGAGTATCTTAAAGTCTCTGGGACACGAGGTGACCCCCTCTTCTCCCTATACAGACGTGATGAAAAACACGATTGATAAATTAACGAGCAATTTGATATATCTAAGACTTGAATTTAATTTTAATATCCAAAGAAAAAGGAAATTAATTATTCATTGGGTAACCTAAATCTATATATTATACGAATATCCATTCAATTTCTTCATTTATTTTTAATTCTTTTTTTCAAATTGCAAAAATTAAAGGCGAAGAGAGATAGAATGGACACTCGACCTCGGAGGTATACCTACATATATACATACGTATGCCATAATATTTACAAGAGATAGATGAAGAGAGAGAGAAAGAGAGAGAAACAAGCGATATGATGTCACTCCACTTCCGCCTACTACACAGATATTTTCTTCGAATGCTAATGATCCTGGTGAGCTGAAGGCGTAGCATCATCAGGCATTGAGGTAAGGTATGTGGTGTGTAAACAGGAGCTGTATATGTATACTTATATTCATTATCCATCTATATATCCGTCACCATCAATCCACCTTGTCGAATTAACGCTAGTTATTTGGCATTGATAATCTCATAGCCCGCTACTCACGCGATCAAGGAGAAAACAATAAGTGAATAATAAACCCCGGTTACACCTAGCCTAAATAACAAATGTAAATGTAATAGTTTAAGTTTTTGCTATTTGAAATTCAGGCACGTAAGTCTTTAATAATTAACTGCGTAATGATTGAAAGATTTATTGCATTCGTGATGAAGTAATCTGAATTATGTTCGTTATCTTTGTTGATCATTTTCTTCATATTTATTACAAATATATCAGATATAAATTTTCTATCGGGTATAACGCGAATTTTAAAACGTATGTACATACGTAAAATTTTTCTCTTTCGGAGCGAGATTCATATGATTTACTTGTAAATACAGTGTGAGTTTCCCTCCCTTTCTTATGCTTTAATATATGTATGTAGTTAAAAATCTTGATGAAAATATGAGATAACATGAGACGTGGCACAATGTTGTTCTTTCACGTAAACATGTTTACTACCGCCTGATTTTTCTCCTGTTCATTAAATCGGGAATAATTTAAGAAAAAATAGATTCTAGTTTTCTTTTTTTCTTTAAATTTCAATTACACGCAGCTACGATGGCAGTAACTGTTTCCTGTCTGTCTGCACACCTTGTACATATATACATAACAGATCTGTTTATCAACGATAATTATCAAAGCTCGTAAAAGTCACACGACGGCTATAATAAATTCAAATTTATATATAAAAAAAAAAAAAATGACAAAAAAAAAGACGAAGATACTGACGAAAGATATTGCGAGACAGGTGATTTTTCGGGATTCGTGGAGTGTATGTTCTTGGAACACTTAATGAATTTATAATAATAATTATACGCACAGGATCACGTATTACAGTATTAGAGTAATACTATAAAGGATCTAATAGGTGTGCAGTATAAAACAATCTGAACATATTATCAAATTATTAAAAAATAATAAAATTTGAAAATATAGATATTAGTTATGACGTAAATGACGTGTTACTAATGATTTGTTTTTCACAACCTAAAAAAAATATGGTCTAATGAGGTTAACCATATGTATATGTGTGTTAAACGTTTTAATATGTAATACATATATGCATACGTGAATTTACCATATATATATAATATATTCAACATTTTTAAAAATTACTGTTCGGATCAATTCTGATTTTTATGTTCTTGTTTCAAGAATAAAGTAGGATGTGGTAAAATCAATTCGAATTTCGGAACACTATGAAACTTTGAAGATTTTACAATTTGGTAAGAATCATTCTTTCGAAATTTGCTTATTCTGAAAGCCCGTCATGCTTCGATACTAATGCAGGATAGACGAGGATGTTACTGCATCGTTATCGATATAACTGCGCGACTGAAAAAATAACTCGTCGTTAAAATTTTGACAAAGCGCATAATTATTGTAATAGAGAATTACACGGAAATACCTAGAAGCGATCCGATCGAATTAGATGATAAGATAAATATGTATACATATAGAACGAAGATTCGTGGTGATTGAATAAGTTTTAACGACGAATAACTGTGTTTACGTTCAGGAATCGTAAAATACAGACTCGAATACTCTAAAAGAAGTGTAAAAAAAGTTAAGAACAAAAAAATAATAAATTATACACACGTGTTATATTTCCGTACGGATTAAGAAACTCTGCAGAGTTTAGTTTTAGAATTCTAATAAATTACTTTCTCAATTTACGGCTAATGTGATAAACAACTATCGGTTTCCATTTTAGTTTCTCATTCAACATTTTCATCTACTTTTATATCATTCGATTCGATTCGATTTGATTTGATTCTATTTTCTTTTCTTTTCTTTTATTTTGTTTCATTATATTTTATTTTATTTTATTTCACACACATCGGTGCTTATAAATAGCATATTTAGTTAACTCCCACGTGGTGTTGATCTTTCGACACTTATACGCTCGGATAATACACACATAATACGCGCTCCTCCGCACGTTCTTTTTTAATACAACCGTGCCTTACGCTGCTCAGCTGTATATTACATACGACGTTGCGCTGCGTTGTGTTACATCGCGTCGCCTCGCCTCGGCATCGCTGTTGTGTGTCGCGTGTCGGATGAATACGCAAGGCCAAAGGGGTCAAAGTTTTATGGGATTTCATGACAAAGTGGGAGTGCCTGAATATACACTATAATATCGTAACGAGGTGGTATAAAGAATGACTAGAATTCATCCACACATATAGCCGTACGTGTACTCCTGATCCAAATGCATACAATTATATTATAGAAATCATAATAAAATGAACAATTGCAATATACTATTATTATGAATTAATTATTGTATTATAAATATACGTTATACATAGTATGTATATGAACATACATATGTATAAGTATATATTTATATAGAAGAAACAAAGATCCGAACAAAGGGCGATCGCGCGCTGTCTGAAGTTCGTCGCTCCTTTGTTATCAGTCAGCCGGTGTTATGGTCTGTGATTGGCGCATCGTACCAGTGACGTCACTATCGATTATCGCGGACTAATACCACGTGACTGCAGTCCGCCCTGTTGCTGGTGGTGGTTGTTGTCCCACTTGCATTTATAGTTAGTTACATATAGGGAATTTCGACTTTATCTCTTTGTTAATATCCGCCATTACTCACAACGCGAATAGGCATACATATACATACATCATTGCGAAGAGAGAAAGAAGAGAGAGAGAAATAGTTTTCGTGTTGTCGGACGGATACAGTATGCGTAAACAATTGGATTATCAATTACGAATCCGTTGAAAAGCTCGTGAGATTATTACTTTGATGCGTCACCTAAAATAATTTCCTAGCCCCTGGTGTCTGTATGTCACATAATTATTTTGTAGTAGGTAGATGAATCGTGATGCTATACAAATTCGGGAAATTAAGTAACTTTCGAGGTCTCCAAACAGCACCATGAACAATTATACGTACATACATTGCTTTTTAAAATATGGATGATATTTATAAACACAAATCGTAAATCACAACAAAGTCGAAGCTATCATTTTAACAATTTTTCGATTGATTTATTTATTACATATAACCGACAAGATTATCGGTCATTCAATGTTAAACTTGGAGTAAGACAAACAATTCAAAACTTTCGCGGTAATAATAGTAATAACAATAATAGTAAGCAAACTAATATACAATATGTACGTAATAATTGTTATAGTACCGGATGGACTGGTCTCTGCAAGCAGTTAGAACAATGGGTTATCGATATGTACCGGGTTATCAGTTCCAGACACACACACGTTATATAGTACACATAATTATGATTAACCTTAAGTTTAGAATAGAACGCGACCTACGGCTATTTACCGATCGACAAATCCGAGGGGCACGTACAACACATTGCTGTAACATTATACATGTGTGTGTATGTGTGTGTATATATGTGTATATATACATTTACACATCTATATAGAAAGATATTTCCCTTGCGTATTTACTCTTGTCCGCTGCAAGCCGATATATGTATATGTGTATGTATGTATGTATGCATGTACCTACTCGTCATATCTTTATGCAAATAAACGTTTTGCCCCCTTGATTTCATAGGGTCTGTGTCGAATTTAAACCCGGAAAAGATGCTCGTCCTTTTCATTCCATTCCTTTCCTTACCGACGTCGTAGTTCACTAATTGAACATCGTTATGTACCGATAAAAACAGCAAGAATAACAGCGATTATAACATCATGTGGCGATAAGAAAAATTTGGTCTCTAATGACGAGCGCGATTATATTATGCATGCAAGAAGAGGGCTACGACCTAACGTAGAGAATCAAGAGACCTGCAACTCTCCGATTCTTTGTGCCTTTTCTTCTATATAACTCCGACTCTCTTTATCTCTCTCTAGTTTTCTCCTCGGTCCTTGAAACCGGTTTCAACTTGTAGCTCGAAGGGACTGTGTGTAAGTAAGTAGGTACGACCAACCTGAGCCCCGAGGCGATCGAGCGTGTCGATAAACAACAAGACTAACTAACCATAGTAGAAAAAAAAAAAAAAAGAAAAAAGAGAACGTTTCAAAGATAGAAAATTTCGTTTCTATCTGGAAATATGGAATTTTTCGTTGAGCGTTTAAAACGAACGAAATCCGCGTACAAATATTCACATTAGCTAATTGATTACTGTCGACCGACTCTCACAGTTTCGAATAAAAACATGCCGCGGTGAGCGTTGAAGCGTGTTAAAACGTGCGCCGGTAGTCGATGGTCGGGATCCGACCCGACTTATGGTCGGTGACGTGACACGAAAGCAATAGATAGATGAATAGATGTATGCATGATGGGACGTACAGAAGAGTAGATTGACCCCGCAAGACGGAGTGTAAAAATGATCCGAGTCACCAATTCAAGCTAAATTTCAGCCTTGAGTGAATAACTGTTTATAAACTGGGTTGTTTGCGCGTCCTATGAAAACCTCGACGTAACGTACTACATACGAGACAATAGAATATCACATGTACTGAACCGCGTTATTATTTTTTATGTTTGTCAATTGTTATAAATTAAGATTATTACAGCCGTGTGTACACACGTGTGGTGTAGTATGAAAACTAACTAAATAACATGAAAAACCACTTGGATGATGAAACCGAACGGAGAAGATCCGTCACCTATTAGCTTCTGCTTTCACCAACAAGTTTCTTTACTTATTTTTCTACTATGGCGTATAATAATAATAATATTACGGGTATACGTTAGGTAGTGAGTCCGAAAAATGCGTACCCGCGATTCTAAACGATTTTTATGATATTTTTTATTTGTTTTCTTCTTCAAATCACCTGTAAATGGGGTTTAGGAGACGTAGTAAATAGAGGGAGGTGATGTAATGTGTAATGCAAACTCACGTCATTCCCAATTTGACCCATGTTGGCGGCAGCTCCGAAGTCAATTGTGTGGGCCTCCGGATTGCCGGGAACCTCGTTAGCCACAGGAATTTTGTTAAGTTTAAATAACCACACTGTCGATAGATTTAATGTTGTGCAAAACCACACAACTTGGGGATAAAAGATAAAAACTTTTATACGATGAATAGGACAATTAAAACACAGCCCTTATCGGTAAATGTATATGCGTTCACGTTTATATAGTAGAGAGAAAAAAAAAAACAGAATGGTTTAATCGATAAATATTCAACAGACGGAGAATTACAGGTGAAAAATAACCTCAACAATTAGACGTCCGAAATTTGTCACTTTTCGATAAAACTTGAGTAAAACCAACGTTCATAATATCACCAAAACAAAGAAATGAAGAAAAGAAAGAAAACAATGGCGAGATATATTCTATCTGAATATCGTTGTCATGTGAATTTATAAATGAATTATTATACTTTATGCACAGAAAAACAAGACAACGAATCACGAATAATTAATATAACGAATATAATACAAGGAACAATGAGTTATAAACGAAAACAGCCAACGTTAGATTTACAAATAATTTTACAGTCAATTTTTTTTCGTCACATAACACGCGCAAACGTAAACGAGAATAAAATTCACTGGCTATAGTTAGTGACGAATAAAAGTTTTCTTTTATACTTTATTTAGTAGATACATATTCTACTTTGACTACTGTAGAGCAACGGACGACATCTTTACTCTTAAACCGCCGGTTGCTAACTGAATGCCGGCGGCGTGCGGCTGGCTAGCAGCCGACGCCGCGCACCGATCATCTGGACGCCACCGCTGAGGAGCGTTAGGGTGGGAGAAATTTTGTTGCCAAGGTGGAAGTGGAGAGCTCAGGCTCGTATATCCCGGGGGCTACGCCGATGGGAATTAGCGGTGACTCATGGAGCAGTTTTATGCATCGAGTTTTTGCTTATTATAGAACGAAGTGAAAGAGACGACCAGCGATGACCTGGCGTAAAATCGGATCAAATAGAGTTGAATTTTAAGCGATAGGTCAAGGCGGTATTTATTTAGTTTTCTTGTTTCTTTTCAACTATTATTTGATAGATCGTTTAACGATGTGCATAAATACATAGATTCATTTCGGATAAACGAGCTTACGAAATTCCGGAAATTGGTATTAATTCTACGAATGGATATCGCAGGTTTATTCCCCGGGGTTTTTCACATATTGTTACGAATTAATATCACGTGACATAATGTATATAAGTATTATAGTTGTAAGTGTACGCGATAGATAGAAGCTTGTTAGACATTTAGTTTAAACAAAAAACATAGGAAAGAAACCTACTGGAAATTTTCTTCTTTTTTCTATATAATATTAGTCTTATCGATCGTTAGCAATAAGTCATAGACGATCTGAGGTAATATCAATTACTCATCAATGAACATTGGCCGGGTCCGTATGTCTCGCGATATGTGTCTGTTATCGTGATCTTAATTCCATGAAATAACCGTTCATTTCTGGATACAAAATATGCGATATCATTATATTAATCTATAACTTGTTCAAATTATTGTATCAATCTTTCGCGTGCTTTTTTTTTAAAGCTCATTCAAACACGTGAATCCTAATGAAAAAACATACGTATACGATTGTTATTTTCCAACCGTTTCCTAGTTCATAATCTATATTTAGGTATAGATTTTTATCTCGAGAAATATAAAATAAAAAATAAAATGGACGAAACTTCGACGTTGTTATATTTTCGCTTTATTTTACGGCACTGCAGGGTTCCTCGCGGGGCCCGCAATAGCTTAGGGCCTAAGAGTCGGATCAGCTGATACCTTAGAGACAGTAATATTACCTTATGTTAGGTAAAAATATCGACTTGAATTTATAAACCGGGATTGTAATCCGATGACACAATACCGGACATAAGATGTCGCGGTTTATACCGGAGCTTAACTGCAGCACTTATAGCTATACCATAAAGATTATTAATAGCTCAATTCAAAGAAACTATTCTATAATTAGACGGTTGAAATTATTGCCAATCGAAAACGTGGAAAATCGCATAAACATCTTACGTTTCATCACCGAGAAGGAAATGACTGGATCTATGGAATATTATTGTTAACATTAGCTTTACTCGTCATTATTCATGTATGAAATAATAAAAAAATCTGATTTTGATAGAAGGTAGAAAAAATTTCATTGAACAAACCCATACACTAAAAAATTCCGAGTCTGCTTTTCGAAATACAATTCGTAAAACTAGTTAAAATCGATGTAATATGTAGTATTCAGACTACGGTACAACTTTCATTGATAATTTGTGAAAAATATCCAGGACCGGTATAGCCATACACGTATAGCTGTGTATATGTTCACAAGCATATGGTTCGCTGTTTGAAGTAAACTTACGTCATAATCACCGAAATGTTCCACTCGTTTACACAAGATTTAAATTTCAGGCCTAATATTTAGCGGCTTGACTATCTCCCGAAATAAAACAGGGAGCTTAACCGTTCATTTCTGTATTTCAGTTTTTTTTTTTTTTCTTTTACAAGAGAAAATAGGTAGCAAAAAAATAAAAAATTTAGTATATTGTAAAATTTTGTTAGACAGGTATAAGAGCCAAGTTTTTCTTTCATTTCAATCATCACTTCGTTTGCTTCTTTCAGTTCAACGTCTCTTATCGATCGTCACATGATATGACTTTAGTTTTAAGGTTCCAACAATATATAGTTATTGCGTCACCCTATATATATATATATATATATATATATATAGGTTCAAATTGTCTCAAGTTAGTAAAGTTTTCTTATATACAGGGAGAGCTGAGATCTCTGACGGAAACAGGTATACCTGTACTTAAACGAGGTGAGTAGGTATACCTACCTGTACACTTTATGTATAAGGTATATCTGGATCGGAAAATATATATTCTTTAGTCTTTATGGAAGAAGAAATACAGAGCAGCTGACATGACAGATGGCAAAGGAGCCATTAGCAAAAGAATTATACTTGTATACAGCCATTAATCAATCTGGATCGACCACGAATTGCTACCAGTGTTGTATCATCGGTTTTTTATTCATCAACGTACTCCGCGCATCTCGTGGACCATACGAGTTTTCTTACGAGCCGTTTTGTCAGCACCTAGCATCGCGGATAGCGAATCTCCGAATTTCAATATGCAGCCGCAAGAGTGAAATCCACCGTAGATAACGCGGAATTAACAACAACAAAAAAAGATTACGATACAAAAAGAAGTCACGAGGTTCTAAAGAAAAATTATTTTTGAGCGCAGATGAGAATATTAGTTGCTGTGGTAATACGAAGACGGAATGATATAGGAAAATCTCACTGAAAAAATGAAAGACTTTCCATATACACCGACGTTATTTCTAGACGTAAAAAACGAGAAATAAGGGCGAAGAAAATAAAAAATTTCAGGCACGCCGTGCTGTGTTCCGACATACTGATAAACCCTTTTTTATATTACACGCCGGACGTGTCAGTTATGTAGAACAGCTTTTATACATGTCGAATTATTCCCGCGTGATATTCGGCAAAATCTTAACTAAATTTTCGAAATCTCAGCGACGAAATAAGATGAAAAGAAAGCTGGTTTCATCCTCTTCGAAAAAAAAAATATATAATGTCGTCTTTACTTTACAACTTTATATGATAACAATTTATTATTGCGTTCAGGTCTAATTTAGCTCGTTATCTTCACCACTCCTTTTTATTAGACGCATGTACAGTTTCTTTTCTCTACGTCAACGCCGCGATGGTCCTCGCATACTTACGTTAGATTAGTTCCGAGCGTGGGATAAGAGGAAAAAAAGAAAAGGTTCGAGGCAAAAGCTGCGAAAACTGCGGCTGGAGTCCCGTCGTTAATTATATATCTTCCCTCGATCTAGGCTTCGTGTAAATTTTTCAACACCTGCCAACGAATCAATTTTCAAAGTTAATCGTTTCGGTTGAAAAATTCGATTTCAACTAGGTACCAGAACCGTTGCAACAGCCTCCTTCCTTTCCTTATTAATACTTTAGGGGAACTCTTCTGACCTCCCGTTGATACTCGGTGCATAGACTACTACTATTCCGTTTCATCGAACCATAAAAAGGGCTCGTTGTGTTACTCTGCAGATATATATAGATATATGGGTATACCTAAGTAATTCACTATATTCGTATAACGTACAGTTATATATATAATCGAGTGACTCGAGTCCGGAGTTTTGTATTATTTTGTATTCTAGGTAACGTGAGTGTTAACCCAGGTTAGTATTAGAATCGCTGAGGTCAACGTTCGGGAAAGCGCTCGTTGAGCCATGCCACACTCACTCTTCCGACTAGCTATACATATAATACTTACTAGTTTATTTCGTGCTCACGTATCTACAACCTTATACCCATATACGTATATCTACACGTATGAAACACTCCACGATTATAATATAACTTAACTTCATGTCTCTACCGGATTACCCTGCAACACTATCACTAAAGAATCTAAGCTTTGGGAAAAGGTCTTATATTAATCGATAATGAATTCTCCATTGATTAAACATTTTTTAAGAACTTTAACACTGAGTTATACGTACGTATGTTATGTGCTGATAATGGTGTAAGTTATCGAGTTTACGGTTGCGTGTCTTTCACGTGGTAGTTTTATCGTATGGGGAAAGAATGCGTGCATGAGTCGTATTCCTTGCTACACATTTGAGTCATTCTCGAGAAACACGAACGTAAGAAAGAAAGGAAGAAGGTATCGCGGTGTAGGAGCGCGATAATTTCAATTCTCGAATTTGCGCTACAGATGCAATTACTCGTAAATTTCTCGTCACAATTGTACGATATGGGACAGTGGCCGAAATGATTATACAACGAGGGAAGAAATTCTCTATTGAAAGTCAAGCCTTCGTTATTATATTAGCAATTATAATTTATTATAATCGCTGCTGGTGCCGCAGTAACGAACAACTCTTACGTATCGTTTACCGATGGTATAAACTTCTATTTAAGTATATGAATAAATGAATGTATAAGTATAAATACATAGATAGTTATATATAAGTTAATTTTCACGGACTACCCCAATGACTCATGAGTCAACTTCTTTGAAACGGTTTGTCAGCGATATTACAGCTCAGGGCGATATTCTTTTGTTTCAGAGTCTTCTTGTGCCTTCCGTTTGTACATTTCATTTCTTTTTTTCATCCTTATTTCCTTTTTTCGTTTTTTTCTTCTCTCCATCGACGTAGAATTAAAAAATTGTAAAAGAACAAAAAGAACCGTACGAATTAACATTTCATTGTAAAATTTCAATAAATATTCCCCGAAGTTTCCTCTCACTCTGCCTTTCCCGAATTCAATAATTATTATAAAAAATACTAACCATAACAGACCCACATTTTACTAGATAAAAAAAAAAATTATCTGGAGGCGCCGGGTATCGATCCCGGTACCTCTCACATGCTAAGCGAGCGCTCTACCATCTGAGCTACGCCCCCGGTTGTACATGCATGGATTAATGTCCACGCTGGTAGCCGATTTTTGAATATTATATACCAGAATTTAATTAGGACTTTATGGAAGGGATATATATATGACTTTTCGAAGGATTATAATTACCTGATAAACTATCAAGACTTGGGTATCGAAGCTGCGTTAAATGTTCGGCAAATTTACCCAATATGAAAATTATATCGTTGTAACGATGTCTTGTGGAGCTGTTAACGTTAGAATTACAAAATGCCCCGTAGGATAGAGGAAATGCTCGTTATTCTTGGCAATGTATTAAAGTGTAACAATTTTATAGAAACTTGCGTAAGGTGTATAATGCCTCGATACGAGTGAACTGATAATGAATTAATCATGCTCATAAATATACCTACTCATACCTACACTATAATTATAATTAAAATGACTGAAGGAGCGAAGAGTTTCAGACGCGATATTTTATTTTTTATACGTGATAAAATTGAATACCTGGTCATTGAACCGATTGAACGAGACTAAAAATTGAAAAAGAAATCTCCTAAGAGATTGAATAAGTCATATAGAGAAAGTGTTACGGGTATACGGTATAAAATAAATAAAAATAATTACCCCGATGCAGTATATAGAAAACTCGTATCGAAAACTTGTGCAAAATGTCGCATATGACGTCTGCTTGCATCAGCTTTTTTCTTCTTTTTTTTTTTTATCAGAAACTCTTCCCTACCAGATGTCTCCTTGGTCACTCATAAACATGATCGTCATTCATAATATAAGCGTCGTTTTGTTATTTCAATCAATTAAGAAATAAGAAAACCTATATGTATGCGGCACAGGTTGTTGCAAATAAATTTCTGCACTATTCAATTTATATACCTATGTAATCGCCTTCGAGGAATCTTATATTGCATTAGTTCCAACATGAGACAATTTAATTCTATATTAAACTAATTGTAAGGTTCTTCAGGGAAACACTAAGCAAATGCCGTGCTTTTCCAGTTCGATGAAAAAGTGCGGAGTCTCTTGAAGCAATGAAAGCCTCAGTGCAACTTATTTGCTATTGTAATTCTTGCGCTTGTACATAATACATCGCTAATGCATTCAATTCTGTCAGAGCTAGTCACATGCACGGGAATCAGCTTTGATGTAATCGTATGTAAGGATCCTGTGATTATACTGTCGCCGATCAATTATAGCTATAAGCCTGATTACTCTATAATTTCAGGATTGATTCGAGATCGATGTTAGAGTAACGTAATTTCTGCAAATAATCACCTGAAAATGATCTACTTCTTAGGATATTCCTGTCACAATTGATACTGCCTCTCGTATATCTCTACAGGATAAAAGATGATTCGAAATTACATATTTTGAACTTTATTCGATCCAGAAAATCGACGTTTCACGTTCCCACGCTCTTCGCGATTCCCTCATATCGTTAAGGCAATAAGACTGTGTGGAAAAAATGTAATAATAAGGGTAAATGTCGTAACAACCGTTTGGAATGATGCAAATTCGTTTTTTACTTTCTTTGATATGAATAAAACACGTAATAACAATAAAAAGCATAAATTATTTAGAGTCTAGGGATCTTAGCAGGGTTCCGAAATTTATCAATAGAAAAGTTTTGGACGTGTCACATTGCGGTGGAAACTCGTTGAACAAAGAGAGAAGAAACGCATACAATAGGCCAGAGCCAGGTCGGTGCGCCCGTAGAGACTGTGGCGTTTTATCGGTCATAAAACGGGTCCGTTTTACCAAGAGATATAGAGAGAGAAATGAAAGGAGGGTCGAAAACACCGGGGTGCCGGGTGCCCTGTACCCACCCAAAATTTGTTTAACCAAAATAGTAGATTCGCGTCGTAAAAATGTCAGTCTGACGTCGACAATGGGTCCTTCGCTACACACCGTACCTATACATGTCACATATGTGGTATTATTATAACGGCTCGCGGGTCTTGGCAACCAATATTTCATATACACAGTGTGGGGTATTTCTTTCTGATCTCTTACGTCAAGTTTTACTAATATCCAAAAATGTTTCATACTGATTTATTAATATCAAAATTATCGAGAATAGGTTTCCAAGGCGGAGAAATGGAATTTAAAAAATGTTCATTTTCAAAACTCGGTTCTTCAGACTTACTTTCCATGAATGATTTTCGACTGGTAGGACTGCGAGGACGAAGTTTACAGCGTCGAAAATGGGTCAGCGGGTCGAATTCATCCGGTTGACCGCATCATCATCGAATACACGTAGCCTACACCGATGTGTAGTCTGATGTGCGCATGCATAATGCAGAAAGAGAAAGAGAAGAGAGAAAAAAAAAGAAAAAAAAAATTTGAGATATCTGTGTGACAGTCACACGGGAAATCAGGTTCTGAAATTTATTGTTCAAACGTTGGTCCATTTCTCCGCATCAGATTGAATCCGTTGGAGCTACGAGTTACGGGTTACAAGTTAGGAGGTCCTGGCGCTTATCTCCGGTTAAAGCATCTTTCCGGTTTTCGCAATAGCCATAACGAATGGCATAAGTCTGCGAAATATGACGAGACGTCGAGTCGGGTCGCGTTCACCTCTACATATGAATTCATACCATACATATACCTATTCATATATTTGTTCCTTCATATCTACCTATGTAATAACGGGGGGTCTACAATCTTGACCGACAACGAACGAAACTCTCTTTACTTCCTTCCTGCCAAAATACGTCCTGGAAGTTTGTTGATTTTTTATTTTTTTTGTTTTTTTTTTTACTTCTCTCCGTCTTACTTTTGAGCCAACGGAAGATAAGATTACTTCAAATTGAGTTATCTCGTGTACAATATAAATAATTATTTTTGACAAATCGTTGCCATATTATACCTACTTACGATACGGTAAAATTTTTTGTGATTATATCTTTGAATAAAAAATAAATAAATAAATGAAGATTTCTTGTTCCGAAGGGTGAAATCACCCCTTGAAATGGGGCTTCGGAGATTCCGAGCATCGTTTACAGGGACAATGACACGAGTCAAGCTCGTTGATAAAAATAGACAAAGATCGTATTATGCGGTATAGAAATAGGAGCCCCCCGGTAGTTCTGGTGGTTCCCCACGAGGTCATCGCGGTTCGTATATAAAAATATAAAAGGGTATATCAAAGGAGAAGTAGAAGAAGAAGTAGAAGAAGAATAAGAATGAGGAAAAAAGGAAGAATAAGAAGCAGGTAAGTCGAATGATTGAATTCACCGCATTTGCCGACAACATTTAAATAAAACCTTTGTGTAATGACCTACATTTGGGCAAACCTTGGTTAAATCCGGTTCCTCGAATGGTTGAACTTATGCACACATATATGTGCCTACTATACATACTATTAGAATGAAACTAGGAGGGGATGAATGAAAAAAATGTAATGGTACTTTTCATACCGAGGTTTCAGATTTTTTCTTTTTTCTTTCTTCTTCTTTTTCTTTTTGCATACTTCTTAATCCTGCCGGGTTCTCATATCGACACAATGAAAGGATCAGACGGTGTTACAAGATGATTACATCTATCCGTATGTGAAAAATGAATAAAATTGACTAGAATTTCTTTAGGGACGTAAGAAATTAATCAAAGAAAGAAAGAATCGTGGAATTTTAGAAAACTCAAGGGGTTAACGTGTTTTGAAAATAATTTCACCGATTACTATTACAAAGTTCAAACGAAACCAGCATAGCTAGGCTGAAATAATTGTTGCCTAGATGCCTATACGAAAGTTAAACTGATGTTACAAGCTTGCGGTTAAATTATTGTAATTTATTCCTACAGAGCTGCACGTAAATAATTAAATATTCATGAAGTATCGTAGGTTATATGTACAATGTATATAACTATACTGAATATAACCTAGGCATGTATATAGACCTAGTATATTACGCAGTTGCGTAACTATAGAAGCGATTGGGGCACGTCGTGGCTAAGAATAAAAAAACTAAAAGAAAAGTCAAAGAGGAGGAAAAAAAAAATGTATACATATTTTAGTGACTAAAGAAAATCTCAAAAATTTATGTAAAAAAAAATCAAAGAACTTTCACTTTCATATATCAGTCTCATCAATTTTTATTTTCTGCCGTGTCAAGGATTGTGACGAACTTAATCCTTGATTATATCTACATATTCCAAAAATTTGTATAAAATTTCAATATTTTTCTTATAAAACAGATATGGAAAATTATAATTGCCCGCGGAGACCGAGATTTCTTCTTACGCTACTGCGGATATTGTGAATAAATATGCATGCTTCGAGTGTAACGAAACACCAAGATGGCGATGATGGCTGCTGCAGCAGCAGCCCCTTGGCGAATACACATAGATATATACATAGTTTGAATTTCTAACTGAAATTTGAACACATTTGCACATGGGGTATATGTTGACTCTGCTTACACTCGGCGACGTCTCGCCTCCGAAATGTCAACCTCTTATTCTATACCTTGAAAATCCTCAAGGACCTTTCGCTTTGTGCACATTCCTGCGCCATAGTTAGGTATAGGTATGTAGGTACCGAAAGGCCCTTTTTTTCTTTCATTTCTTCTTTCACAGCGGGAGGTTTTAGTATTGAAAACCCCATAGTGCTCCAGGCTAGAACCAGCTACATACCAGTTTGCTCATATTATACGCAACAGGGTGTGAAATAATATCTTCCTGCATATCTTTTCTACCCCTTGTCAATAATCCCGTTCCATGAGTAAATTGCCAAAGAGAAAAATGAAAAAAAAGGAAAAGAAGAAAAAAGAATGAATCGCCGGATTTCACATTCGTTGACATAATTTCAATCGATTTTTATTAAAATTTCGCTGATTTTCTTCTTCTTTTCTCCAACGAATGATAACTTTTTCATTAACGAAAAATGTCCATAAACCGTCCCGCTACGAAACTCTCGTAGTTTACTTATTCTCTTTATTTCTATATGCAGTTTGAAAAGTTGCCTAATAAATCGCGAGTTTAAGTTACCCTCGCAAAAGCGAAGATCTTTAATAAAATATTTGGAAACGTTTAGGAGTGGTATAAAACGGGGTTTATAACCCTGGCGTGACTCAGGTAATCAAATCAGCGGTAGTTTAAATTCTTAAACAATTTAACGCAGCACTCAAGAGTGTTTAGTACCGGGTTAAACTCGATCTACTTATATATCTACCTATATCACGACGTCAGCTATGAGGATGGGATTCTGTTATTATTACTGACTCTCTTCGTCAAGTCGACAGTATAATTAAACCTTTGTTATATCGTTGCAGCTGGTTATTAATTCCTCCAAGCTTTCAAATATTAGCCCAATTTCATGTATATACAGGGTAGGTATGGGTATAAGACTAAATTTATATTCATTCTTATGTAACTACTTTATAATTAAACATTACGTATATAGATATGTAAGCATCAGAAAATTATTATTAACCGTTCAATTTTACCCTGTATACCTATACATATCTGCGTCACCCTTACGTCTCTACATAATAATTCTATTTACGACGAATGACGATAGGGAAGTGTCTTTTTTTGAAAGATATATATATATATATATCTTTCTCTCTCACGTCGTTTGCGTCATTTCATTATTTTCTGGTACACTAAATTGCAACAACAGTAACAAGCCAAGACATTGAAACCCCCTATCGAACATCTTAGAACTTTGTGAAAATCGATGTTAGTTAATTAGTTATAAAAACCGCAAGTTCTATAGATGGTGAAAAATAATCACGAAAGAACCTTGCCGCTAAGGGTATATGATTCAGTCTTTATGACAGTGGAAAAATTTCATCTTGCGGTAAGTCTTTGCTCGCGATTCCCCTACTTGTACCAATATTGCACGCCTACGATGATGAGTCAACAACTGCAGTTTAACTAGCAACAGTATCATTTTTGCAATTTTTTTTTTTTTTTTTCCATTACAGATTGCGAATAAGGAGTTGAAAACACCGTGGGTTATAATTACCGAGCGTTATTGTTAGCCGAGGGGACATAGCTTGAGTTCATATTGTTTGTTAGAACGATAAGTTTCGATTATATCGTATGATTCACGTCCGATGCACGTTACCACGCCTTGGAATTGCAGTTCCTATCCGAATCGTAGTTGATCAGAGATATTAACGAGTAAAGAATAGGTGGAAATGTCAGAATGTTGAGTGGAGATGTCGTAGAGTTAAAATAGCCGAAGAATTTAAACAGTATGAACTCGTAACTAATGTTAGAAATTTTGACAAATGTTACCTTGTACATATTTCCGGGAAGATATATCGACCCTTGCCAACATACTTCTTCGTACTTAGCTTTGATCATTTTTCTTGGCAGCCGTATCTCGACAACTCGGTAAGAAACGTGTCTGCAAAGTCATCAACCTGTTAACATGGACTGAATATCTCATGGGTTCAATATTTCGGTTGAATATTCATCAACTAAGAAGAAGAAGAAGACGAAGACGAAGATGAATAAGAAAAAGCGAGGGCAAAACTATGACTAGATTTCTAACTGGTCTTCTGCGGGAGACTTCCGTATGAAAATATTTCAGAAATAGTTATATATAGGTAGATTAAAACTGTCGGTTATTAATAAATTATCAAAAATATTTCAACAGAACGCCGGCGCCCGATATGCGTTACCTAACAAAAATTCTTCTCTCGTTATAAATAACGAATTAAATACATTTCTTCGTTTATGGCATAAAAAGAAAAGAAAGAGCTCGAATTTTTACGGCGATTTAAATTCGTCCGGGAACCGATTTCGGGGATTTTGAGTACCCATATACATATCAGAACCTGTTAGAAAAAAAAATATCAGAGGCAAATTATCTCATACATAATATATATCTCCTCTTATCGCTCAGGAACTTCCCTAGTCGTTCCAGCGCTCGTTTTATCATGCATACTTGTACGTACAATAAAAATTCGCACATGTGAGTTTTCTATACGTAATCAGCAAATATCTAGTAGACATCGAGGCAGACGACACGAGTGCGAAACTCACGTCAAATTCCTGTGCCGTTATTCAATCAAATCGTACAACGAATATCGTTCGATAACGCATGAACACGGTACGAAGAGATTGCAGCCCGGCTATATTATCTGGACTCTAAATTAACTCGTGCAAAAAAAATCCGCACTGCAGATTTCTCAGTGCTTTTCTTCTTATTGTTATCAATTTTTATTATGTTCTGTGATGTGATGTTCCTTTCTCAACAGTTTCCAATTTTATTTTATAATATAAGAGATCTGAATCGATTGAACAATAGTTTAACTAACTTCTGAATTTACTCCAAAAATATATCGAAAGATTATAGTCCGAGATTTTGATCGCCCGCCAACTTCGGTACCCACTTTACTCTCAATGTATGTGGTAGATATTACGTGTATAAATTTTGACACACCAAAAAACGTATACATATCTATTCATTCCTATACGTATATATTTATCGGTTGGATTTAGAAAACGATTGATTTATTTGAATTGCATATCAACGAATGAATGAATGAATGAATGAATTTATTGCCTGATTAAATATTGCGTGTACTAATTCATTTCATATCTGACCACGTGCTGAAAAAATATATATATATATATGTACCTATACGCAGTATATACGTACACGTTCATCGTCATCGGAGCCCCTGATCACAGACTCCGAGAGCCTGTGCAGAGACGGCTCTTCGTTCCTGCAATGCGATACTGTTTTGATATCGTGGAAATAGATGATACATCTGTCTATATCCGAAGCTGTGTAAATAAGATAAGAACTGTTTTTCCACCGAATAACTCGGAGCAAAATCGACGTGTATTCGGTGAACGGATACGAGTGTTTGTCGTTCGTTCAATTTCACAGATTCCTATATACGTATCATATAGCTACGCCAGATAAACTGCGAAGGCTGTCGAAAGTCTCATCGATGCTCTTCCAACTTTAATGTAAGTCTATACAGGGTTCGAAAAAGGTTTGCAGATCTATAAGAATTATCAGAAATAAATTCTGCGTGTTAAGGTAGAAAATTTTCACGCCAATTAGGTCCTCGTTATATCCGCTGCGGATCTATTTCTGCATTTAAACTGGTCCAAGGTTTTAGTTCAGTTGTACAAGACGCGCGAAAATTATTGAAGTGGAAGACGAGAGGCGTGCATATCGTACGGGATAAAGCAATCAATCAATTGAACAAATTTCGCTAATTAGTCTGTAACAGGTGGGCGTATGAGAAGAGTAAAAAACGCGAAATAGAAACTTGAAAGATACAATTAAAAAAAGAAATTCGCGAACTACCTAAGTCGAGAACGTGCGGAAGTTCGGATATTTCGGTCACGTATGTAACATGCCTACGCATGGATACAGTGATTTATACTCTTTCTCGTCAATTTTTTTTCTTTGTTGGCAAAGACCTCGACATTTGAAAAATCTTAATACTCGAAGACAGCCCGTCGTATTTATAGGCAATAACTCGATATAAATAGAGCTAAAAGTTTTTCGGATCGAACGGATCAAGATTTTGTCAAATTTTATAATTAAGTTTGCATAATTACGAATCGCATAGGCGTGAAGGCGGCAATGTGTGAAAGCGATTTCCTTACCTGAAACAAAAAATGAAAGAAACACTTCGATTAGTATCAGAGATCAAAGCTTTTCGCAATAAATTTAGGTTCAAATTTTAGTTTAAGTTATACTGGCAACGAGAGTCAGAATAGACTGTAGTCTGGGTATACACAGTAATATCTAAATAAGTCGGGACAATTTATTGCTATTACATAATAACGAGGCACAATTATATCTAAAATTGAACTTCTTTGTTAGATAAAGAAGTCACATTTCTGTATATTGTCACCGGTGGTAAATTGGTTGAAAAAATATCATCAAACTATCGATCGAACGATCGAGCGAGCGATCAATGAACGTTAAATAAAGATCGTTTCGTAATAGTTTAAAGATTGCGTAAGTCTAACGCTATACATAACTTGTTTACCGAGTAGCGATCTTTAAAATAGTGCAGCAAAATCGTCCGCTGCTATAAATACGAAGTAGCTTGCAAAATTGCGATTATTGTATATCGAAGAGTTTTGACAAAAAAACAACAACTTATTTTCCTTCTCTACAAATTTATTTTTCCAAATAGTTGACCATTGTAAATTTCGCAAGTTCTGTGCTACACGAGCGACCAACGATAAGGGTAGCTGTTCATTTTCGTTTAAAAATTATTTATATAGAAAAATAAAAGAGAATAAAATATCCAATAATTTTTGTCGATGATAAATTGCGTCCAGATTCGAGAACAATCGTTGTTTTTACGATACCGTACTGTCTATGAGAGAAAATTGTTGTGCAATGTTATAGAAATTATCTATTTGGGGCGACTGGCGATTATTAATCACTCTGAAAAACAACATTTTTTATTTTTTTTTTTGTACTATCTCACTTTTTGACGTTAGTATAATATATTTACGACGCGTGTTACACACAATGAATATTATGATAAACGGTAACGTATTATAACAAAGGCGTCAGGGAGTCGGAGTTCCGCAGACTTTTTAGACTACTGACGCTAATTATTCAACATATTTAAATCACGATCCTGTTCTCTAATCTCTCATCGGATGAATATGTATTGAAGCCAACGACAATTTATTACTGTATGAAAGTGTTTCCCTTTGTTTTAAATCTACTCGACTGAACGTGCAACGTGTACCTAAATCACCGTATCGTGGCTGTAAAAAATTGTAGAAAAATATGTACTAACTGCAAGCGAGTGAAAAAATTGATTAAAAACTGACCTCGGACAAGGATAAACTTTCGTGGAATCAATCTACTGTAATTACAAATTGAATAGGCTATTATAGTGAATCTTGGAACTATATAGACGTTCGTGAGATAGAAAAATCTTCCGTAAATAGTTTTTGTTATCGAAAAGAGAGGGAGAGGGAGAGAAAGAGAGGAAACAAAAAGTGCATCGTAATGATAATTTGCAAGATATATATATGTGCACGTACGCGTATTGCGGTAAAGAAACTGGTCTTAGTTTCCGCTTCGGTTGTCTAGGCTGTGGCACCAGGCGGTCTGTCCCGTCTTTTACTAGAATATTACGTCACGACGTAACTACGAATAGGACGAGGTTCTTCGCCAAGTCGATTAACGCGAGCTGTTGCTGCACATCACAGTAATACAATGATCATTTTGTCTCGGCGAAGAGTTTGAGAAGAGAAAAATATCATACGGTCGTATCTTTGACCAGCGCGAGAATGAAATCGAACGAGACGTGTGAGACAGCTGGTATACGTTTTAATTTTATTCGTTAACGATCACGAGGGAAAATCTTCGAAAATTTTTATCAAATTTCACTAATTTCATACGTAGCTAAGAAAAACCGGTGGGATTTACGCTGGCTTTGAATAATAAGTCAAAGAAAATGGAAATTACTAATAAAGAAAGAAAGAAAGAAAGAAAGAAAGAAAGAAAAAGGAATGGGGAGAATCGAACCGGAAAAAACAAGGGTATACCTCCGGCCCAATCTGACCTGATATGACCTCCGATTTGCAGGTGTGGTTAACCCTGACATTGCCATCTGGGCAGTCGATAGCTTTGCGCGGTGTTGCCCACCGGATATTCGACACGTTTCATTTCCGGTGGAAATCGTTGTTCTAGATTTTAGGAGCCTAATCTCGGCTTTCAGGATTCGAAACAATTACTTTATAGAATTGGGATTCAATTGATCTTATACAGTCTTTACAGAGTTGATTAGAATCGTATATATAGTATAGTTTAGACGGTTGGATTATACGATCTTCAAACTATAATAGACGAGCTTGGGAAACGTTACGTTACGGACTGATTTAATCGTAACATATTCGCTAATTGTCATTCAGTTGATTCGAATTGATAATAGCGATTCTATGGTTCGAGTTGAACCGCGAATTTCTTTACAAATGAAGATTTTCGAGGAAAATACCCCGCTTGCTGAAACGATATAGGAACGAGCGATGGTTTACACTAAAATTTGTAACCTTGATGATTCCCTTCTATTCCGAATCTGGCCGTTTTAATGATAATGAGTGAATAAAAAATGGAAATTAAACTTTATGATCGGGAACTATAACCGCTGATATACCTACTCTATACACAGGCTTACAAAACACGTAATTATTATACCTGTATCTACCGAGTGAATATTTGCTACTAGATTTCAGGAGACTAATTAACATGCTGAACAAATACGCGAGCATTGATTAAAAAGGCCACTGGCGCGTATTTAACGTATGAGTATACCTACTCCTTGAGAAATGAAACAAATTTTGTCTACTGAGGACAAAAGTTCTTCGATCTATATATTAAATTGTACATAACCATGCGATTGATTTATGAATAATGTATACGTATAATGATAACGTCTGTAATTGGGTAAATAATTTTTTGCGAATAAAAAAGCGCAAGAAATTGGCAGAAAATAAAATTATTCAGAGTAAATTCAACAGATTTCTCCAAAGATAGAAAAAAAAGGAGAGAATAAAAATGAAGCGCGGTTTTAAAGTCACTCGAGCTTTTGTCGACGAGTGATTTTCAAATGACCTGATCAGATGCTTTAATGGAATACCAAAGCTTCGATGGAATAGTACCGAGTAATCAGTTATTCCAACGGCGCGTTGGTAGAACAAAAGAGTTTAAACAAAAAAGGTGGAAAAAAAAGGAAAGAAAAAAAATCCTTCTGGCTTTGGAAGGTGTGCGGATGCCACGTGGCCGGGATAAACCAAGGCCAATATTTCCCTGGGGCATCAGATCACAGCTGCAAGGTCTTTGCCAAGGTCTTGTACCCGTTCCCTGGTTTCCCTCTCTCCACACCTTATGTTGTGTTATGTTATGTTTGTTATGTAATATCGCGATGTATGTATCGTGCACGTACGTGTGCATATGCCGAAGCTACTAAGTATTCGTAATTCGCGACTGTATGAATTATCGTCCGCTGTTTCTATGCCCGGATTTCTTTCGACTCTCTCGGATAATATATTGGCAGAAATTGTTTGTAACTATTTTCAGGTCTATATTTGCGTGTCTATTTTCATGTTGATTTTTTAGTTTGAATTTTTTGAATTTATTTTCAAAGCTTATTAATAAGGCAACCTACTTATAGCCGTTAATTATCGGACATGCCATTCTGTCTGACAAAAGGAAAAATCTGACTGCGAGAATTTGTCGACGATCTTGTTTGACGGGTCTGTCATCAGTTGACGATGAAATAAAATCGCTATTTTTAACCCCGTTACAAAAAAAGAAAAAAAATGATTAATTAGTTGTTTGTGATGACATGTTCAAGGAAGATAATTAGTCATCGCGCGGCTAAATGTTTCCCTCGATTAACAAGCTGTGTCTACTTTTTCGAAAAGGATCGGTTGACCAGGAAAGAGCTCTAGTTTGGTTAGTTATTCTTTTTTCCAATTTTTTACAAAAGTTGCTGTGAATTCCGTTGATTTGTCGTGAAATAAAAGACGCGAAGAACAGTACAAATTAAAAATTTCTTTCATTCGATTAATTTGTAAGCTTAGAAAAAAAAAAAATTGTAAATCTTAGTATCTTCATAGAAATATGCGAAAATGGTATTGAGATTTCTAATTGATTCGCAAGTTTTCTCATTGTTTGACGATACCTCATGCAAAGTCCTAAAAGATGCCTTCAAGCACGTCAGGTCGTGAGGCAGTGAGTGGCATACGCTAGCATCTGTTGCCACTCTCTATCTAACTTCCTGGCAAATTATACTAATGCTCAAAAATATGTTTTATTCATCCTTTCCAGTGGCAGAATGTATTGTACTTTGTCACTAACATTGAACACTAGACAGAGACACGAGCACACCTCGTACATTTATGTCTGAGTAATTTCAAACTTTTCATATAACTTAAATTTACTTTACGATCGTTTCATTAAATACGAGAAATGAAAAAATATGTACTTTACAATTTTACATGATTATAAAAATTTGTAGGGATAATTCAATTGTTCATTCAACTATAAATAAACTAGATAATTTTCGAAATTTTTCAATAATAATCCCGACTTTTTGGTTCTTTTTTTTCCAAATTTTTATACAGGACAAAATCGTTGATCACTTGGACAGCAACAGCGGTAATTTTCACCCTCTACTTAACAGATTGGAAAGTAATAAATGGGCGAATACCATTTTACAAAGAAAAATACAAGCGAGGTAACCCGCGACGATACTGAATTAATTCGCCTCAAACATGACTGTTAACGATTATAATTGTTACAAATAAAAAATAAAAAAATGTAAAAACATGTCATGATCGAAAACAAATTCATCCTATCTGCTCCTTGACATTTTTACGATAATAAAACAGCGAATATTTGTGCAGGAAAAAATAAATGAATACGAAATAAAGATTTTTGTATTTTTTTTTCATTTATTATCAATTCACATTGTTAATAATTTAATGCGATAAGCGTTGTCTAATATGCAACGATAAAACTTGAACGAAAAATTAGAAGAAAAAAAAAAAATACCGCCCGAACAGGGACTTGAACCCTGGACCCTCAGATTAAAAGTCTGATGCTCTACCGACTGAGCTATCCGGGCCGATGTATGGTGACGTTTAGCTTCGTGACATGTAGTGACCACTGGCCAGTTTTTTTTGTTCTCTTTTTTTTTTTGGAATAGAGTGATATCTATAATAAAGGATGAAACCAGGGAATGAAGATAAAGGAGATGAAAAAAATTAGAGACAAGAATTTTAGGAAATATGTAAACCATAGAGGGTATTTATCTAATTGAAATATTAGGTGTGAACTGTGAGGTTCGACCTCGGGCAGGAAGTTACGATTTAGAAATATTGTCGATCCACTCGAGAGAAATCTCACGTTTAACGAGATAGTTAATTCCGGAACAATTTTGTAATTATTTGGTATAACGTATACCGTATACTATAACGTACACGCTTTGCAAGACAAGTTTCGTCTCAAATAACAGTTAAATTATACTGACGAGGTAACGAGCTTCACCCACGTACGTGTCTGTTAAGCCGAGTGTCAGCTGTCGACGGCTTATAATTGTAAGTTTCAGAACACAGCTACGACTGGCAAGAAGCTACATACATAGAAGACGTATCTATATCCTAGATCGAGCTAGTGAGAAAAATAACTATTTAAATAAATAAATAAATAAATAAATAAATGAATGAATAAATAAATGTCAAAAAAAAATATGAAAGTCAACATGGAGAGGGAGAATAAAAAAAACGTTTCACGGAATGAATTAGAAAATGAAAGGCATAATTATAGCATATGTTAAAAAGAATTATAATTGTGTGGGAAATTTTCTTTTCGATTGAATAATGAAATAATAAGACGGAAAAGTCTCCTGAATAATAAGTAGATATAGATATCTATTTATCTAGAGTTAAAACGACGCAGGGTTTTAAATTTGGCACACCAAGGGTAAACACTTCGAGAATAGAAATTTTGAACCTGAATCTATTTTCTAAATCACTATATCGCGTCGGCGTATAAGAACAAAGTCTGATTGATAGATTTGGTATTTATTTAGCTTGTATAGATATCGGGATGATGAACTTATGGCGATGATGTCACCTACTCGTGCTTATTAGTGGAATTGAAGAATCATGCCACGCGAAAAATATTCTTGAGAACATATTTTCCTTCGGGTAATCCTTTCGATTTGCGATTTTTCATCGGCAGCTTCTCGTTCGTCGAAATCAAAATGACTTCCCGAAGGAAAATTCGTTTTTCAAAATATTCTTCCCGTGCCATGATTTTACAATTCTATGGAAAAACACGAGTACGGCATTACGTTAATCAGTACAGTTGTTTAGACACCGATAACTCGATAGCGGAGAATTTTTAATCTTTAAAAGACTGATCATAGCGTCGAGAAGCATCTGACTAGATGCTGTCCGATTTTTTTTCAACTTTTATGACAGATTCGAGATTATCTGATGCAACTAAATACGATAGTGCCATATTTTCTAGGGTCAATGAACTCCAGCCGATTATCGATTACTGAACCCTCGATTAATTTCTGTAGTATACAATTATCCGAGTATATTATACTCAAAGGAGTAAAAAGAATTATTACACTCTTTCATACGCGGAAGAATTACGAAATGGGAAAGACCTTTTTATTTTCTTGCTGATTCTGATTACTGTAACGTTAATTTTTCATCGTATTCGAGGATGCAAAAATAGTCGTAACGTCAAGACGCACTTGGCGCGGAAAAGTACAATTCTAAAAAATGATATATAGAATGATCAGCTCATTCACATAAGTATTTGTCAACTTGAGATAATGGGAGTATCTTTGCCCGGTAAATATACCCGCATTAGTTTTTATTTTCAATAGAAAATCTGGCGATTCACTAGTTCCTATATTAGCCCAGCTTATCAACAAGTAAATCACAACGAATAATCCCGTTAAACAGAGTCGAACTTCGTCACTAATTATTCGTTAGCTATAAGATATCTCCTTCTGAACGACCTAGCAATAATTTTGAATATGGAAACGGATGCCTATTCTACAAATTTCCTACAAAAAACATCACTGGCTCAAACTACGAATCGATATATTAATACCGAAGGTTATGGCTTCGATCAATAAATTACACGTCAATGAATAGTTCTATTCGTACTAACTATAAAAACAGATTGATATATGTCAAGATCTTGATCTTTCCGGCACTACATTTTTGCTACAATTTTTAAACACCGATAAGTTTACTATATTATCCATGAACCCCAGAAAAACTTGGCAATCGATTCCGCTATCATCGTTTATCATGTCAAACTGCATCTCTTGTCCGTCTACAGGGGGCCATAAACTTATGTCCGATGAACTGACTGAAGAAGCGCAATTCTTTTTATCATTGATAGGAAATATTGGGCCGTTACAACGTATACGTAGTCGCGAGTCACCGTCTACAGACTTCGATTTATCTGACAGAAACTAAATATCCTCTCGTCTACACGATTTTAATTATTATTCTTATCTCACTCCATTTTTTTCCACTTCAATCTGTCCCAAATGAAGCGTAAATTAATTTACTTATCGGAATGTTTCGATTTATACGACCGATAAACCTACGCGAGCTTATGGGTATAGGCAAACCCAAATAGATCTGTTTTTCGGATTCACCGAATTCTCAATTCAACTTCGGATATCATTTACACAAGAGCAAAGTCTCTCGCCTTACGTTTCTCTTATCCGATTTTGTCTAGGAAAACAAAGTATTAGGCAATACGGAACGAAAGCTCTGTATGGACTTTGATTCTGACCAATCATCTTCGCCTGTATCAATGTACATACATGTAGGTTGAATAGTGGTGGTGTAATATTTCCTCGTCGACGTTTATTTTCCATTTTCAATGTTTTCTCATTTTTCATAAACATTTTTCTCGACTCGCGTCATCGTCAATCATACGTACCTATAATATTGTCGATATAGTATATACGTGCCGCGGTGGCAATTAAAATTTCGATTAATCTTCAATGTTTCCTCAAACTCGAACGGTCTTTATTTTCTCGATTATTATCCACGGCTAATTCCTTCGTTGATATATCACCGAACCACCCCGAAACACAAAGAGTGTGTCTAATATTGAGAACTTGACACATAGGGAAGAGACGCACGCCCTGGCCCAAGTCCAAGAGGAATCTCGCCTTGAGATACCTCTAAAGAGAGAAACGGAATAGAAGAGGCAAATATGTTTGCATCTGGACACCAACTGGCGTACCTACCTATCCTACTAAACGAGGAATTATTGCCGAAATTCTAAACTCATGACGACAACGTATACGACGTTCGAAATTCAAACATCGATCGAACAAGAGCGACTCGTTATTCAGTTACTAGAATACCCCGTGCAGCATCTTTGTTTCAGGAAGTAAATCCCAGCGATAGATCATAGGTTTGATTAAAAAAAAAAAAGATTCAAAATTCATCGAGGATAGATGAAATTGACGATTTGAGTAAATCTTGAGACTATAATTGGATCACGAGGAGTATATGATTTCTTATTTTTCGTACAGCGAGAAAGAAGAAGCCTGTGCAGCAGCTAGTGCAGTTTGAGATGCAGCGGCTTAGCACCGAGATATCTCCGATCTATACTATACTCCCCTCCTCTCTACGTCTAAATTTGAATCTTTTGTCCGCTTAAGATGCCGCGGGTGATTAACCCAGAAAGTCCAGTGATATATGGAGTGTCGACCCTCCTCCTCGGTTTGCACCATCAAATCTATGACAACTAACACAACATACAACTGGACCGAGTAGAAGTTCTGGCAGTACGCCAGACCGGGCGAATATATTTATCAGAACCAATTCTAGCCCCTACCCTTATAACTCGTCGATAATATCGCTATGAAATTATCCACCGCGAAAATCATAAATGACGGCTCTCGGAGCTTCGGAGAATACGGAATGGCTCAACAAAGACAAAAACAAGAAAATAGTATGAGTTACACACGATACGAGATTAAAAGACAAAATGAGAAATTGTTCTCTTTGTTTCTTTGTTACTTTACTCCTTTGTTACTTTGAAATTGTTAATTACTAAGCACGACTTAAGTTTCTGCATCGTGAAGTCGTCTGATGATTGCGTCCTATTTAACTGCCCGGCTAGCTCAGTCGGTAGAGCATGAGACTCTTAATCTCAGGGTCGTGGGTTCGAGCCCCACGTTGGGCGAGATTTTTTTTCATAGAATCCCTCGGTTCTTCGGGTTAAATGATTCCCTAATCTCGTATTTAGTCACACAACAGATAAGTTTTCGAACGACTTTTATAGCCATTGAAATCTCCGAGTCGAATCGAGATATATAGTCGTTTCATTTCCGGACGAGTATATCTTAAGGCTCTCACGTTATCAGTTCATTGAATATAGATCAGATGTTCCGCTAATTTAAGATGACGAATATCGTGTTTATTTTTTTCGATTAACTTTATTGGTATCAGAGATTTGAGGTAGAATCTTAACTCTCGAAAAACCTGCAGCAGCACCAAAGCGTTACGGTCTTTCTTTTTTGTTACAGGTTCCATTTCGGTCAAACTTCCGCCTATAAATATTCGATTACAATTGGACGGCGAAATGATGTGCATATGGTATATAGAAACGTATGCATGTGTATATCTATGTAATACGGTCCACGTGGCTAACCTAATTCACAGAAATAATCGACTCCTGCACGTGTACGCGTGAATCTAGGTAGGCTGCTGCCACCAGCAACGTCAAATATACTACACGCGCAGGTTACTCTGACACAACACACAAATGCGCCAAAGTGGCGTAACTCACGGTCTAAGGGCCCGTGCATAACCGATCTGCAGTTATTTTATTCGCATTTGATATTTGCATCGATTTCTATTCAATGATTGGTAAATCAGGATTTATTATCATTCTGAAGAAAAAAACGTGATTTGAAAATATTTTCGATAATTTATTCATTAGTTGTAATTATAGAATAAAAAAGTTCCGTTCGATTGACATAATGGAGAATTTTGTTTGGTAAAAATGTTTAAAAAATGAAATTTTTAATGGATTAAATTTTGAATGAAATATTGCAAAAGTTTGAACCCTGTCCTTTCCACCACTGACACAGTCACGCGCTTGGTATATGATATAAAAGGGAAAAAAGGGTCGGATGAGTGATCTTCCCTTGCCTAAGGTATTCGATGTTTTATTTTTCAACCGGTATGTGCACGTGGGATTATACAGGACACGTGCCGATAAAATGAGGCTACGAGAATATATTTTATACGATGTTATAGATCGTTTATCTATATAATAGTACGAACCGAATCATATGCCTTCGGGAAATAGCGAAATTGGAAGTCGGAGGTTCTTTCCTTCGAAACTCTATATTTAGTAGTAAAACTCGGTTATTCATACACCTGGAATTCTTCGCATGGCTATATATCAACAAGGACGTAAACCGATTGTTGAACAGGTGGTGAGATCTGCCTTTTCTTTGTAATTTGTTAATTTCTTAAACTAAAAACGTTAGAATACATTTTTTTGTTCATTAATTTAACGACAGTAGCGGTTCGTTGCCAAAGTTTTTCTTCATATGCGATTACGTACCCGTAAATTTCTGCTTGCATACGTATGATTGGAAATTTTCTTCTCTCTGATTTGATTAGAGCTAAAGATATACCGCGATTATATAGTTTGATATATTTACGATTGTTGTGACTTATAAAAGGAAGAAAAATGAATAAATAAAAAAATTAGTAGGACGCCGTGTGCAAAATTTCTATCTTGAGCGGCTTGCGATTTTTTTTATTTTATTTTTTTGTTTTTCTTCTCGTAGAAAAATAAAAAAGAAAAGGAAAGATAATATAATAAAGGAGAATCACGCGACATCTTAACAATTATATGTTATATTTAAATAAACGACTATCGAATGTTTAAAATGAAAATGAAAAACGAACGTTAAGTGTTTTTTCAAATCTTCTTTTTTTCTATTTAAAAAAAAAAAAAAAAAGTGGGAAAAAAAAAGAAAAAACCCTCATAATTCATATCGATATACGAAGAGACGAGACGGTCCCATCATGCACTTGCCACATGGCAAACGCGTGATATCTCAACCATACGTATATATATGTGTGTCTACATTACATCTAGACACACTATGGCAACATGTATACAGATATTTACAACGTCAGGAGGTCTCGAGTGTGTAAAATATTTACAGGTACATTCAAACATCTTGCAAGTACAACGAGTGTCCATCAAATATACGTACAAACACGTGAACATGCAAGACAGAGTGTTCATTGTGTCTCCCTCCACCTCCCTAGAATATTTCCCATCATATGGGAACATTTCCTCCATACACGATATACACGTATATTCATACTGCAGTTGAGTTGATGGAAAAATGATTCGAAGTAGCTTTGAAAAGGTCTTTTATACAGGCAAGATACGACAAGATAGATAAAGAGTGGAAAAATAAATAAGAAAATCTGTTTGTCAGAAAAATTGAAAATAATAAACGATCCGTAAAAGTTTACTCAAGGTATATGTAAAATCTGAGTAAGAAAATGTCACCGATATGACGGTAAAGCTTGGACTATTGAGGTATACGACTGTAAATGCACGAGTGTGATGTATGTACGTACTCGTATATAGCGAGTGAGAAATTCTATTCTTAGATGAAGCTGGGCCAATTAATCTCGGGTCAGAATCAACCGGTGCGCAATTTCCACGTTATGTTTAACCCGCATGTACGTGCAGACAAGGTAAAGTATAGGTATATACATACACACCTCCGTACGTATGTGTATAATTATCTAAACTATTTCGGCAAAGTGCCAAAAATATTTGAGAACCGAAGATATATATCAAGACAGTTGTTTACCATGCCTTTTAAATTTTTGTCAATCAATCAATCAATACCAAGCTTAGGTTGTAGTTACTTCTACGGAGTATTCCGTGTCATCGCCAACTGGTAACTCGTCACATTTTCTTTATACCTTAATTTTTGACACTTTTTCTTTTGGCAACTGATTCACATCGACTTAGGATGTACCTACTAGTTAAACTGAGAGTTCAAAATGTAGAGAATTATTCTTAGGATAGGCGCCTCAACTATTTCAGGTGATGCTGTACCTGCTCGTGCTTTTCCACCGAATTGTAAAATCATGTCACGGGATGAATATGTCTAAGAACGTTTTTCGTCGACTTTTTCAGATATATACAGGTACTAGAATGCCATAAAACGATAAGAATAATATTTAATTCTCACGATATTGCGCGATCATCCATTTACGAAATGTCAAAGTGACAGATGAGACGCTACGGTACCGAATGTTGATTTTTTGGCGAGAGAATAAAGAGCAAAATTACTCTGTAAAAACAGTTGAATCCTTAAATAGATTCATAAAAATATTTCCGAGTAGTGTATATCTGACTCATTGCGATTGAGTCATTGCATGTAAACAGCTAAACTAACAAATGCGAGCTGCGATAGAAGTGAATATTGTATCTTCTCTCGCCTCCTTTTTTTTTCTCATTACAAAAAGATTGCAAACACATGCATATATGTATACCTACATACGTGTACATTTATTACATATTCGTTTACTCGAAAAAGGCTGTAACAGCGATTATTATGTCACAGTGCAAAGAGAGAAACAGTTACATATTCCCGTGCAGAAATATCGCTTTTGCATTCGCACGGTGCGATAGACCCGCGAGAGCTCCACGTGGCGTTGATATTTTCTTAATATGTCATACATTACGAATTGTTTATGGATTTAACGTTTCGAAAAAACAATTGAGTATTATTTTTTCAAATTTTATCGCAATTGTATAACTAGCGAGTTTTTTTAATTTATTTCTTATTATTTTATTCTTTTGCTTATTACGCGTCATATGTTTGTATGTATTGTATTATAGATTTGTGTAGTGTTTGCGAGACCGTTGCTAATCCGGCTTTTGACGCGGTATGGAAAATGTTGTTGAAAGTAATGGTGTAACTTACCATACAAAACAACGGTTCAAGGGAGTTCAGTTGAATATATAGAACTTCTCATGCCGCTGGTGAATAGAGAAATAGAGGAATATAGAGATATAGAGAAACGCACTGTTATCTGGTTTTTGTTAACACAAAAAATTGCCGCGATTCGTATACAGTAACTCAAAGTTTTTCGAGCAAACAGATTCTGCACTGAAATTTAATATGCGAAATATATACGTAAAGACGAGTTCATTATTAGCGACTTGTTGGACCGTAAAATTTGCTTAAAAAGTCGGCTTTAAAAATTATTGTTATTATTATAATATACTGAAAAAACATTTTTTTAACGAGATCCTAGCCAAACCATGTAGACCGAATTAACCAAAAGGTTGAAAAGATTTTTTTGTCTACAAACAAATCACCTTAAATCTAGCTTTCCGGAATTTTAACGTTGAGGTAAAAAGTCCTCGGCGGTAAAAACGGTCGACATTTGTCAAAATACACTTTGACGTACCTAGTCTGAAAGCCTTTTAACTTTAGACTTAGAAAATCTACGGGTTTTCGCTTTAACTAAAGATGAAAATAATTTTTTCAACAAATTACGCACACCAGAATATTTTTAGGACAGTAAGATCCCTTGAACCAAGCGCATTTCCCAAACCTCGCGTACACAGCATACCTAATTTCAGATTGTAATTAATGCTGGGCACGTAGCGAACCGTTAATAACCATCAACTAAACCGAAACCAAGATCGACTCGACCTCCTGGTATTACGCTCGGCTAACCCTTGCAGTATGAGACGTGATCAAATAGCTAAACACAGTGAAACGATTAGACGACGAACTGTTGCTCGCCTAATTCTAACTCCGTGACCCGGTTTCTTTCTCCGGCTAAATCACCGCGTGGAATTGAAAAGGCGTTGATAATACAGATATCGAAAATGCGTTTTCCTATTTTTCCGACTCTCCTAAACGTCCGATTCTCTTCATTTGCACCGAAATTTAGTGCCGATGAGAAAAACGTTGATCTTAAAAATAAATCCCGAGTGGTCTAGAAAGAAACTATAACTGCAGCAGGGGATAAGCTTTTCGGTAGATTTGTTATTTGCTTTTTTCACAATTTTCTGATCCTATAAATAGGCTTCCTGCTTCGCGGAGGCCGAGAAGAAGCTACCGGGCATAACGCCCTCGTCAGCTCGTCGAATGGCGATCCATAAATTCACGAGTTTCACATTTCGCTGGCAGAAGAAGAGACTGGCTCATTTATTACTGCCCTATTTTGATTCACTCGTCTATTAATTCATAGAGTTCTAACAAATAGTCGAAGACAGGAGGTAGAGGAGGTGGAAGAGGCGCCGTTCGCGAAACCACAAATTTACATTACGTGATTCATTATTATAAGTAAAAGAATGAATAATAAAATTCATTTCGAGGGAGGAAAGCGAGGAAATTTGAGGCCTGAAAGGATCCTCCTCATTTTTACTCTAGACTCTCGTCGTGCATCATTCAGTTTAAAAATGCCAGGAATTTGTAGAATAGCGTGAGGGGAAAACCTTGAGAATATTTACATCGCGTATTAGAGAAAAGATAAAGTAGCGAATAGAATGGGATTACAAGTGTAGATCCATGTATGTGAACGTGCCTAAAGGTATGTATGCGTAAAAGAGAAGGAGGCAACGCGGAACACATCTGACATGGAATAAGGAACATGGAACATGGTACATAAAACGGTGCTTAAATATTCGAAAACATTAGAACGTGCTTAGAATAATGCAGTATAAGTTAGAGCCGGTGAATTGGCATGTGTAACGTATCGCTAGATTTCAGCTATCTGTAGAGAGAGGATCCCGTACGTACTTCCTAGATTATCGTTACGTCATCTATTATACTCATTAACACAAGTGTGTCTCGCGTGAGACGATATCACAGGCATCAAAAATTAACAAATGAAGAAATACCATTTTTTTCCATCATTCAAAATTAATCGCATAAACCGCATTTATTGCAAAAAAGAACTTTCGCACTCAGGCTTCATTTTCCCCACTCTTTTACTATGCGAAATTATTTAGCATTAATAATCTTTTTCTTCAGCCACAAGTGTTAATCCAGTTTCAATTTTCTCTCGATTTCCAAAGATTTAATTCTCAAACTAAGAGCGATCTTTTCACTTCCAATGAAACGGCTTTTATTGTGCATACGTCGTAGCATACTCGCAAATTTTGATAACAGAATTCGTTAAGGATCGAAAGAATGGCATGACATTTGTTCTTGCTTTTCCGAAAGACTTGGTTTTTGGTACCCATAGCCCTGTGTATAAAAGTGCTGCAGCAGCCCGAGCTTGGTCCAAATCGTAACGACTATTTTTTAGGTATTCGTTTTTCATTACGCAAATAACGGTTATATAGAATTAAAGGCTTTCGTCCATACTCAAATGTTCGATAAGATAATATTTAAGCTGGAATCACCGATCGCAAGCAGTCGTCGTCGCGTCTGGATAGATTTCTGTTACATTTATAATCACGTTATTACATGAACATTGAACATATACCCATACCTACATGTATGAAGAATGTATGAAGAATGTATGGAGAATGTACGAAAAATCCTAGTAAGCTGCGAGCTAGTCGAGGACTAAACTTATACGCGGTTTTTATCACTCTCTAATCTCTCTAAGCATACATCTAGGGCAAACGTGGATCAGTCGTTTTGTTTTGTATAAAGTAAAAACGTAGCTGCGTATATGTGTATATATACAATATATGTTCAAAGAGACACGCGATGGTATTAAGCTATCTATTAGATGCCTTATCGTTCTATGACCTGCAGCTTGCACTTTACAAAACACTGTCCATTGTACGTTATTACATATACATGAATGCGTTACGTCTAACTAGATCGAACTCTGCTGCTATACCGCAAAAAATTATTTCATAAAGTTTTTCGGAAACTTTTTTTGAGCCAAAAGGTTTTTTTTTGTTTCTTTCTTCTTTTCATTATAGACATATACATATAAAGAATTTGGGGATCACATATGTACGGACGTTTCCAATTCTCATTTCAGCCTTTCTGTACCAATTAAGATTTTATCTTTCCCATTGTTAATGATTATATTATATTATATTATATTATATTATATTATATTATATTATATTATATACTTCTGCGACGATTTATTATCTATGTATGAGCCTGCGGAGTACGCGGGACAAACCATACACGGCTATCAATAATTTGGTCGACCAACGTGGCCCCACGTATCAGACTTTATGCATACAAATTCACACTCTGGTAACTATAGGAGTAAAATTTAAAAAAAAAATGAATTTTTAAATGAGGTAAAAATTAATAATTATTTATAAGAAACAGTCTAATGTAAAAATCTATAGGAATTTTGTTGTATATGTTAATAATATGATAGAGTACCTACGTACGTACGTACGTATGCATGCATGTATGTATGTATGTATGTACATACATACGTTGGATTTATGCGTACTGTTATCCCGTCCTACGGAAATAATACAAGAGTCGAGATATTATTTGTTGTATTGTTATTATGCGGTGTGTTGTAAACAGAGCATAGGATATCACATTCAAGATAATTGTTATACTGTTATTGCTACACTTCCTCTTGATTAACATTTAGAGCAAAATGGATTCTAGATAAAATAAACTATCTACTAAAGCGGACACGTATCTTGGACTTCCGGAGAAAAGCATGTATTATATTACGCATATATAATTACTATAGAGATATATGTATATATAATGTATGTACGTATATATACAGGGTGATTCACACCTTGCGGAAAAAAATTCACATGCATATTCCTCATTGAAATCTAAGAATAAAGTTCCCTAGCAAAAACTTCGAGGGACCAGTCGTTCCTGAGATAGAGAAGGTTTCGTCCGCCCAATGAGACGGTCGTATCGTGTCCTGCTCAGTCCCGTATCAAGCCTGTAGAATTAACGATGCCCGCGGCGTATTGACCTTTGTCCGAAATTTTGGTTTCTTCGTCATTTTCAGTCTTCGAGTCGTCCAGCCGGTCACTCTCGTGCCCCACGTCTTTCACCCCGTAGTTGACGTTGTCCAGGTGGTCAGAATGGCGACTTTCGTTCCCCAGTGCAGTGCAGTGCATGGAGGAGGGTGTGGTGCACGGGTGGTGCATGTATGGTGCACGGGTGGTGCATGTGTGGTGCACGTGTGGTGCATGTGTGGTGCACGGGTGGTGCATGTGTGGAACCGTGCACCCGTGCACCACCCGTGCACCACACCCTCCTCCATGCACTGCACTGCACTGGGGAATGAAAGTCGCCATTCTGACCACCTGGACAACGTCAACTACGGGGTGAAAGACGTGGGGCACGAGAGTGACCGGCTGGACGACTCGAAGACTGAAAATTACGGAGAAACCAAAATTTTGGACAAAGGTCATACGCCGCGGGCATCGTTAATTCTTACAGGCTTGATACGGGACTGAGCAGGACACGATACGACCGTCTCATTGGGCGGACGAAACCTTCTCTATCTCAGGAACGACTGGTCCCTCGAAGTTTTTGCTAAGGAACTTTATTCTTAGATTTCAATGAGGAATATGCATGTGAATTTTTTTCCGCAAGGTGTGAATCACCCTGTATATACGTGCAAGTTTTGATACATGGAACGGGTGTATTAGTTTACTATATAAAGAGACAAAAAAAAACATGAATAAATGAATGAAGAAATTGTATTTCGGAAATCGAAATTTTTTGAAAATGAAAAAAAATACTTCAAACATACCGCGAGGTTTACAAATTTAATGTATGTATATAGAGTGGATGTAGGTAAAAATTTATCGTGACGAAGAAAGAAAAGAGAGAGAAAAAGAAGGTAAAAATATTTTTCAATTCAAGTTTATTGGCTAAATGCCGAAAACTTTATTTCTGCAAGAGAAAATTATACATATCGGAATATAGTGTATATATATGCTTGAACTAGATTCCTTTTTATTATTAAACTTTCAAGGAATGTCTTACGTTTGTCCTCCAACTATATATTGCCTGGTAAAACGACGCAGTATTTGTAATAAATAAATGTAAAAATAAAAATAAAAAATCCAAAGCCAATGTGACGTTTTTATAATTATCAAAATGACTAGGTACTCCTTTATCAGTACCTCTTTTTAGTATAAGAGTCATTCGGTTTACTGAAGACAAAATTATCCACAGCTGCGTTAATACCAATAATATTTAAATATTTATCCTTTAACTTTAGGTTGATACTAAAACCGACAAGATATAGGACTATGTAATCTCTAATTACACTTTGCTTGAAAATTGTGAATTCGCATATGTTTGTATGTATAAACCTCCACCTATAACTTGAATACATATATATATATATATATATATATATATATATATATATATATGTATTCAAGTGATTCATGACGAAATTAAGGGTCTGATTTATCGGCGATTATTCTAATTCGAGAAAAAAAAAATATTTAATTAACGTGTATCAGGTGCACCGTGCCGTTTCAAACGAAGCCACGTTTCTCGTTCCTGATAATATAAATACGTCGGTATGTATCGTATATATACATTATATTTATATAGTATATAGCGAGCGGACGCCTGTTGCGCCCCGCAGCGTCTCGACGAGTTGGGTCAATGAACCACGCCGTAAATTCGCCAGGGTGTCCGTCCATCCAGCCCCAGTTCTTCTCAAAAACAAAATGGAAAAAAAAAAGAAAAGAGAAGAGACGGAAAAAAAAAAGAAAAAGGAACTGTTTAGAATTTAGATGATTCCGTAAAGCTTTTTTTCTCTCTTTCTTTCGACGGATAGAACCACGCCGATCTCTTCGTTTATATCCTCCTGCAGTGAGAGACTTCCAAAGTCTATACCGTATTGAATTCGCCCATTTAGTTTTATGCGCACTGTTATTTTTCAAAATGCGAGAATTAGAAATGATCAGAAAAAAAAAAGAAAACAAATAAACAAAAATAGGATAAGAATGTACATCAAAATTCGTACGGGATCAGAGTTTCCAGAATCTATCGAGATTACAGGATACGTATTTAATTCGGGGTAGCAAGAATCGACGATATTAATTTTAGGAAACATCGAGGGTTGGTAACTGTGAAAAAATATAAAAAGGAACAAAAAAAAAAATTTGCTCTCATCCAAGAATGCAAAAAGGAATCCTTGATAAGAGAACGACGTGTCTACATACGTACATATATATTGAAATAGATAGCTATGGCAATAGGTAGATCGGTGGATATAACGGCTTGTGAATAACAGGAATTTTTATAGAATTTTTATTCGTGCCAATCCATGTGTGTGCGAAACCAGTGCGATACCAAAGTATGAAAAAATTCCACTCCCTATCTCTTTGTCGTTTATTGCATGTGAATCAACTTCAATCATTTACGCGTTAAACGAAAATTGAGAACTAAATTTGGGGAGAAGATACGCGATAAGTTCGATATTTTCGACTAATTAAATGATTTTTGATATTTTTAATATTTGTTTCTCTGTTTTTTTCTTTCTTCTTGCTGTTTATTCAAGAACAAATCTTCTATATCGATTGTAAAGTTTAGAAATTGACACGTGGCTACGACCGCTAATATGTACGCGATCAACAAGTACAGCTTGCGGGCTCTTCTTATAGGTAGTTTAATACTACATACGCGTTATACATATATTTACGACACGTGCCGGTATATTGCGCGTCTGGCTTTTGCACACATCCATAAAACGTATCTACAATACCGTATGTATGCAGGTCTAGCAGCTACCTAGGTATAGCTGTTGCTTGCATTTGTAACATACCTAATGTAAGTAGAGTCGAATAGCTACGTATACGGTGCAGGTAAGTCAAACTGCGTACAATTTATACGTAAGTTATTATCCAAGCTTAAAATCAACCTCCGTAATTCATAATTCGTCATTCGTCATTAGTTGTTGCATCGAAAAAAGTTTAAAGAAATTTCGTATACCCATATGCGAGAGAATTTAACGCCTGCGATTATAAAATAGCAGAAAGATATCGCGTGGCTAAAATTTGATCCGCACCTTTCGCAAAATGCTTCGCACTTCCGACCATCGTTGGATATTACCGAATCTTTCTATATTTCCCTTTTCCGGCGTATGGTAGTTGATTTTTCTCTGCACAGAGCTCGACGGCTCCTGCAGCATCGGATCGGGTATAATATTACGCTATCGCGCGGAACAACAAACTCGTTGTACAGATAATGTGTATAATTTAACAATTTGACACGCGGAAAAATAACGCTGCGGTATTATACGTGGATTAGACAGTTGTGTGCAACGTGTTTACTGGCTGTTTAGACATCTACATGTATGTACCTACTTTTGAAGAAAAGACCAATGGCGTGTTGTGTTATAGTACCGAGAATAAAAATTCAATATCTTCGTAAACAGCAGGGAACACTTATAATTATGACTCATTGTTAACTATCGATGAACATACTTCATGTATGCATATACGGCCGAGTTAGTACGCAAGATCGTGCTATCGGAAGGATATTTATCGAAATTTGTACATATCCTCAAATTATTTTGTTTCTTTTTTTTCAAATTTTTTTTCATCATTCACTCTTCGTCAATCGAAATGAAAACTATGCTGAAATTTATCTAGAAAAGGCTGGGAACAGAAAAACAAAATTTTGTAAACGGTCTAACTTATGCCTTGATCGCAATAGAATATTATATTTTCATTAGGCATATAATTTATTCGATATTTATATAGCGATTGAGGGAAATACACGCGTGTATGTGTGTAATGATTTATTTATACACCCACATTCAAACGTGGGAATAATATTTCTACATGTGTGTGACGAGCGTAAAGACGGCCGCGTTTGACCCTCGTATATCAGCGAGTGATTTGAACTATAATCCAGCACGCGCTATGACGTGTTGTCTTGATTTTTCAATTTTACGTTCAATAACAAACAAAGCCACTTATATTTAGGTAGTACGTACGAGAAGTTTTGAAAATATAGAAGAACGAAATCTTTGGGGCAAAATTTTAGAATCTATTTTCAATTTGGTTACGAAATTTGGTGCAGGCATTATGGGTACATGTATAGAATATCGACGAAAAATCGACAGCTGGCTTTTCACCAAAAATGAAAGAAAATACGTTTCTCCGATTTGACAAGACTATAAAATCCATTTAACGAATGACATAACCGTGGATCGGGATCACAATCAATGGTTCAAAAGGTTAATTAGCCAATTAACTGCGCGAGGTGCAATTACAGTAATTTTGAAAAACAACCTTTCAGCTTACTTGTGAATTCATGCTGTTTGATTTCACTTCGATTTTTTCTTTTTCATCATTTTTCTCGCAGTGAGAAATCGCAGTTAATTTTATCAAACGTTTATAAACGGGTAAACAATTGATAAAAGCGTATAGAGAACGAGTACAACAAAAATTTCATGTGTTTATACGAGCTGGATATACATAGGTATATACATAATATGTGTATGGATAAGAAGACCGGGAATAAAAAGGGACTCGTAACGCAAAAAAGAAAAGAAAAACCGAAAGAGACAGAAATAAAAATAAAATGATGTAAAAGTGCAGGAAACGAGAGATGACGACAGAACTAGAATCTGTTGCGAGAGACATAATCAATTTTAAGATAAATCTGACCGTTCATATTATAACAGTACATTTATATATATTTATATATATTATATGTATATAGGTATATAACCGCGAAAGGAAATCGAAATATTTGATTTATTCCTTTGTTTTTTTTCTCATATCATTGTTTTGTCATTTTTCCACAGTATTAATTACCCGGCACGTTGTACTCGTGAGACCTTTAAAAGCTATACGTTATACCAGCCGCAAATAATTTCATGGACAAATTTCAAGGATTTTTCTAATTCTAATAATAATTCCGACCGCCATATTCTTTATCCCTCTTATCATTTTATAATAATTTATTTAATCATCGTTATAAATTACTGAAAAATTACGTCCTTGATCATTGAACCGAACGCTGCACGTGTTGGAGATTATTTAAAAGTACAAAAACATTCTCGAAATATCATATTTTTCCGATTTCGCTACTTTTTTTTATATTATTATTATTATTTCTATTTATTTACACATATGTAATTCTAGAAATGACCGAAGACTTTGTGAAACACTCGTCGCTATCAATATTCATTACCGAAGAACATTATATCGCATAATTTATGTCACACGTCTCCGTACATGCAGACCGCAGATGCCGTACGTCATGTGAGACAAGATTCTCTCGACGATTTCCCGAGGCCTGCATAAAAGGATGATCTCCCGATCTGTTCTATCTCTCTAGCCGACATTTTATTGCCAAATGCCTATTTATTAGCAGATATTAAAAGAAAGAAAATATCGAAAATCATTTCCCTATCTTCCACTCAGAATTAGAACTCGATCATAATTCGGGAAAATCTATTTTCACAATAATTCGACTATCGGATGATATCGATTAGTGCAGCATAGAAAATCTGCATAATATAGGTGTACATGTATACATATATATATATATAAATATATAATTATCACCTATATGTACGGTATCCTCGATTCGATCATGGTTATCGATCACACCGTGATTGTGGACGTGTCCATTATCTGTTTGGAATCTTATGCGTAAAATTTGTCCTTGAATTGGCAACGTATAGAGTTTAACACTCCGCTGACACTTTGGCGCCACTTATAATAAATACCACGAACGAAAACGAATGAAGGTCTCGCTTGTCTGAAACTCTGTATATACATCAAGCATATGGCTATACTGCAGAGTGTATACAATATATACCTATGAATGTTATAATGATTAAGTATCTATAATGATTCTCTTCCTGCAACACTGCAAATGGCACGTGTAATGCGATGAGAAGATATTTTTTTTTTCTGTTAAACTGTGAAATAAAAAGAAGCAGAAATCCGTTCGTCGCATAAATACGCGAATAATTACGATTCCTTTTTTTTCTCTCTATCTTTTTTTTCTCTTCTCTCTTTTTGTCGGTTCATTAAATTTGACTATTTATACGTAGGTCGGTACATATCTTGACGTTTCTTTGGCTCGGAAGTGCTTACACTTTTTTAAGACGCGAAAAAATAGTATTCTGCATGTTCAAGGTGGCGGGAGAATTAATTTAGGAAATAACAGAGCTAGTCCGCAAAAATGTATAATTCCAATCCGATTTTCACCTTTGTCAACGTGTCTTTCGTCAATAAATTTGCTTTGAATCTCGCGATTCAATTTTCCTCACTAATTTCACGGTTATAGGTAATAAAAAATCGTCAATTTACTTCTTTCTAAAAATCACAAATTAATTAACTCATTTGTCAATAAATTGAATCGAACTCGATTAATCAATCAAATGATAGATGTTCAACAGAGCGAAATCTATTTCAGTCTATTGCTGCATCAGGTCCGTTCGATTGATAAAACTCGAAAACGTTCTGAAATTAATCGCAAGAGTGAGTAAAAAAAAAAAAAATTGCAAAACATAAAATGCTATGAATCCTACAATTTTTTTTTCTCTACTTTCGTGATAGACCACTCGATTTGATCGCCACTGCTGTTTACTATAGAGACAGATTATAAACGAGCCGATGTGAGTTAAATGTATGCGTAAAACTTGTTAATTTATACGGTATGTGTCATGTGTGCAAATTTGGGGGTAACGTTGCACGTTTCAGTTATCACGAATGTTGAATCTCAAATATCTAACACATGTATATTATTAGTATAGCGACCGTATAAGTATGTATTAAACATAGAAAACAACGTCATTAAGATTCGTGTGTCGTATGTGTGTGATTGGTAAGGCTGTACCTACCTTATACACACAGATTTCTTATACGTTCGTCTACACAATTTTGTAATATAAAAAATCGAAGAAAAAAAGGAAAGAGAGAAAAAAGCTGACCAGGCAAACGGCCGATATTTCGATTGACAAATTTATGTTCCATAAAATAATTAGAAAAATCGAAAATCATTCAAATATTGAAATTATTAGGGGAAAAAAATCAAAAACAACATTTGCGTGGGTGAGACGCGTGACGAGAACCCGGTCTCGCCAAGACTCTATAGTTTAGGAAAGTTTAGGTGGATTCCACAGAGAACAGGTTAGTTGAGATGCTTGTTTTTATGTTTTTTTTATTTGTTTTTTTCCCAATTTTTTAAACGCCAGGAGGCTGTCGGATCTGGCCTTTTACGGCTGTGCACAAGTTCCTGGCAAACCCGGTAACGCATATATTTTAGAGGAGTCGAGAATCAGCGATCTGAGGCCTTGCCCCGTGGTACCGACTCAAATAAGAGATAAAGAGCGAACTAAGGAATGACGAAACTTCGAGCTCTTATTCTATACGGTTGTATTAGTCGCGGTGAGAAAACTCTTTGTTCGAAATCTAAGTATAACTAAACTAATTTTTGTCAGCAAATTTTCAGACACATTATCATTTCATTTTTTAAATTCTATGAAAGAACAAGACTCGCGACCTTTACGGCGAAAATTCATGCGAATAATCGCTTATCTCGTGAAATATATAAAGTCGCAAAAATCTTCGAAAGATTCGCGACGCTGATTCCAGTTTCAAAATTGCTACCGTTTAAGAATCCCCCCAAAAAAAATGAATGACTTTTACGATTTTAGATGAATCTGTGTAGAAAATTTTGTATGCGATTATTTTTTATCCGTTTCTCAAGGTTCAAGAATTTTTTGTTTTCTATTTTCTTCATGCGAAACGTTATGTTCGTACTTTTCTTTTTTCAACATAAAATTTGTTCAAACTTGACTTTAAACCAAACTTTTTTCTCTCCTATCTCTCTCTCTCTCTTTCTCTCGAGAGCATTTCTGTTTTTATCTTATTTCTTTATCCCATTTGCCAATTTGCCAAATTCAAATAAAAACCATCTTTCTCCCGGTGATAAATTTGGCTTCTCAACGTATACGTAATTTCGAATGCACCTATTTTCACGTGAGCACACAAATAGACACATAGATACATACATTCTTATATCAGATATTAATATAGTTTTGTTTGGATATAAAATTTGACAGTAAATTCTACATGTAACGTAGGTGTAAGATGCGGCTGTGTGTTTAAGCGTTGTTTCGAAAACTTGTGTCCCACTTCTCTTTAACGCTTGGGAAACTACCTTACGAGTGTTAAAAATAGAAAAATTAAATAAAAAATAAAAAATACAGCTAAGAAAAATAATGAAAAAAACAGAAGAGAAAAAAAGAAGTTCCGTAAGTATACCCATTCCATTATACACGATGATGTAATATAGCCATTTGGCAACGGTCAAGGCCAGCTAAAGAGAATCAAAACTAGCTTGGAATATTGAACCGTAGATAATTGGAAGGAGGTACTATAATACGTGCAATAAATCAGCTAGGGGAATCGTTTGGAAATCGATTTAAAGCTGTAATAAGATTCGGTGACGTAATAGAATGTAAAGAAAAGAGATTTTTATCGAGAAAATCAGATTATTTGTTAACGATTGATCAGAGATATTGAAATTCGACCTTTTTCTGATATGGAAGAAGAAAAAAATTAAAGAGACGAAAAGAAGAACTGGAAAGTGCAAAGAATTTCATGAATCGAATTGCAATACAACTGTGTGTGTATTCTTTATTCTTTTATTTATTCTTTATTTTTTTTCAAGTATTTATATATCTGTTCCAGTTTATCAATTGATGGTATGAAGATACGGCGAGCTCTAGACACCTGTACAAATAAATCAGCCGAAGTTATTCACAGTGCCGGTAGAGTTCAATAAATTATTCCAGCCATGCCAACAGACGTTAACCTCGATCTTAACGTGCCCAGAGAAAATGCCGCAATCCAAAACAGAAATTACGACAAATTTCATCGAAACAAAAGCACCGTAAATATACGACAAATCGCCTGATGATCGCAATTCCGACAGCTCAAAACTCCGAAAGTCCGGATCACCGAAAACCCAAAAGATCCGAAAATTTCGGTTTATACTTTCTCAGGATGTGAAGACGAAAAATAGTTCATTCCAATCGAAACTCTTTTTACGGAAACGCATTTTATCTAATGCAATCGATAACTTGACGATGTCATAAATAATTTGTAGGATTTTGAAACTTTTTTTTCCAAAAATTTGTACTCGAAACCATTAATTTGACCGCTCATTGGTTCCGATACGATCAATACATCCCGAGTTATTAAACACCGAATGAACAGATTCGTGAATTGCAAGTTTCGGAGGTTTGGCCTTTCGGATATTTAAGCTTTCGGAATTTTGAACCTTCGGTGTTCCTCGTTTCGAAGTTTTTGAAAACTGCTACGTAGCCTTTCGGGGAAGTATTCAAATTCGGAATTTTTACCGTTCGACCGAAATAAGGGACGATAATTTACCGTTGTAAATTTTATTGGTTTATCGAATAAAGAGAAAAATCTCAGTGGCTATATCTGAACTCGAATTATTATTCGACTATAGATATTTTCATTGTTTACTCGTTGTTATTGTAAATTCCGAGTGCTGCCTGCAGATAGTCAGGAAGTTTATTACTAACGTGTATGTATATGTTTACTACGTACGTAATGCGGTTCTGTATCTCTAACCCAGATGCAACTGCAGCGGACTGTATAATAAAAGATCGCCGCTACAGTTTAACGCTTCCCATAACTCAAGTACACGTGCATAAATCTATGCATGCATAAGAACACACACATATATATATACATATATATAAACTAAAGATAATAACTGAAAGCTTTTTTCGGCAGAGTAGAGACGGAGAGATAAAATGAAAAAGATAGCGAGAAATGGTAACCATCAATCAAACTGCGTATAGTATGGCTGTTTATCAATTCCTTCTAGCTGCAGTCTTCGCGGATAAAAATTAGGCTCTAAATTCTCGAGGTATCATTAATTCTCTCTTACAGCTTCTTCTTTTTTTTTTTCTTCTTTTTTCGTTGGGGGCCATAAAATTGTAGTTTTAAGTAAATTTTTATTCATATTGTCCTAATTGATAGGTAATTAAATAATTCCCGAAGCTCTTATTCGTTCCATAACGAAAGAGAGAGAGAGAGAGATATAGGTATAAAAAGAAAGGAGTAGAGAAAATTTTAATCGACTATAATAATTAACACGAAGGATTTTTTTTTTTTTTAATTACATTGCTCTACGTGCGGTAATTCACGTGTTGGAATAGAATCGTTGGCTTATGTATATCTTTATTATGAATGTAAATATCAAGATCCAAAATTTGTTTCTCAATGTTGACGATATCCTACGTCTAGACTACGCAATCTACCTATAATAATCCCGTAATACCAAATTCTAATCTAATATAACATAAGCGTATTCATTCCAGATAATACCCACTTTGACAAATCGCCTAGCTCGATAAAATGATAATTAAGAAATTTTAGACAATTAATTAAACGAACTTAATTAAGGATTTAGAATCAGGTCAGACATTTGTTTACCATTTTTTTTACCGTTTTGATATTCGATTAGTCATCGGCAATCGAAGTCGCGTATGAAGCTAGACTGTCACGATTCTCCCATGAAAATCAAATTTCATTGAATTCCTACAAATGTGTGTATATGGAAGAAAAAATTGTTCAAGACTCACCCTCTCGTCGAGATTTCCCAAGTCTGGTAGCTGAAAAAGAAAAAGACTGGATCAGTACGACTGAAAATTATTTCTAAAGGCTTATAGGTTGTTGTTTAATTGAGATATGTCTTTCTTTGGGAGAAATTGATATTTGTGTAAAGATAGCGGAGATCTGTCCGATCGAAAGAGACCAGTTCTTAGAAAAGCGATAATAAATAATTCCGAATTGATTTAAATTGATTTTTATTGATCGAAATCATTTGAATATTTGAGCAATTTATAGTATAAAATTTGTCATTGACACAGAAAAGATAGGAGTTAGTGTCGGTCTGAATTTTATCACATACATTGAATTTCACGATCATATACCTATGTAGGTGTGCTGGGTATAGCGAGACTGCAGGAAGATCTGTGCCTCTAAATTTTCTAATAAAAGAAGAAGAAGAAAAAAAACGAAAACGAAATACCGTAGTAATAAAAATAAAAAAAAAAATATAAAAAAAACGTCGTAAATTTAACGATTCGAATACCCACTTAGCAACTACGATTGTTGCAAGTCAGATAGAATACGCGAAGATCGTTCGAAACGTTCGTAAGCTTACGGACAAGAGAGTAGTAGGTAGGTGCGACACGCGGCGAATTGGAAATAGGATTTTAAAAATAACTCAACTCAACTAACAATTTGTTGAGTCGACGAAACGTCGGAGGCAATATTTATGAAAGATACATACATCCCATGAATGACATGAATTACATATATATGTAGTGATCGACACGCGTATCAAGAAACGGTCTACCTATATTGTGTTATGAGTCATTATGCAACCTTCGATTTCATTGTGAAAAAATAGAAATGAAATAAAATTGGAAAATTTTTGAACAGATATACAGCTACATCCATTGTTTGAATTTCGAACGTTCATTGGTTTAATATGACGTTATCATATACCTTCAATTGATTAAGATAAAACATTAATTATCGACCTTACCGACGCTTGTCAACCGCGAATAAGTTATCAATAAAATTCTTCCGTACCGTCCGTTGCTCACGGAAATTTCGCGTTTTTTGTAATAAAAAATTTCACGAGTACGATTGATGAAACAATCTATTGGAAAAAAAATAGTAATAATTTATAATTGAACTGAAAGATGATTGAAATATTTAATCAATGATTCTGCGAGATTGAAATTTCAGCTAAATCATCGAATATTCGAACAACCTTATCCGAAATTATTTCAATCAAATTTTTAATCTGATTTTTCTTGTCTCTTTATCAGCTGGAACGGACGGGGAATAAAATGATGATAAAGAATCATATTCGCGAATGAAATCAGAGTCACTGAAATTCTGGTCCCCTGACACTGCGGCAAGAGTGATTTAATTCCGTTTCAAGTACCTGCGTATAGGTATACTATATGTATGTAGCACTACGTTCGCCAACGAAATTTAGTTTCAAACGATTCACCCTCTTTTATGCGTATACATCTACCATGAAATTTTTATTTTTTTTTTCCTCGGTTTTTACAGATTGCAAACATAAAGTCAATATCCGTGTGCTACGTATATCGAGACTGCAAATTAAATACCGAAATTTAAGCCAGGCGCAGCGGAAACCAGTTTCGAAATAATTTCCGGCCCGAATGATTGCGCGAACAGCGAATTAACAGAGGGGAATATTCCGCGCACAATCAGCGATCGAATTTTAACTGCGATCAACGGTATAATTATATTCAGCAGCTTTTACGAAATAGATTTATATTCTATCACATTATGAGAGGTTCTGAAATATTTGTATATAGTTGATATTTTCTCAGCATTGATAGGAAAATTTGATCGTCTCGTTATGTTTCAGTTTTCCATCATATTCATTGGATTATTCATATTGTAAGATCGAATTCACGAAATGGAATTGGAATTTCTAACATTTCTATTTAAAGAAGCGAATAGAGTATAAAGAACGGATTGATTCATGCGTGGTTTGTATTTTATTAAAAATATATAATATATACAAATATGTTTATAATCTTAATTATACATTCAAGAATCACTTATAACTCTATAATAAAATTATATATACATTTATGAAATGGTTTTGTTCAAAGTAATGTTTATTATAAAATAATACCTATTATAATATTAATACCCTCTCACATATATCGTTACATACATGTACATATTTCTCGGTATAAACATTCCAAAGATAAATTTATACAATTAGCTTTTATACTCGTGTAATAATAATAATCTTTTGAAACATGATGATGTTTCTTTGGCAGAATAGTCCGTATCAATCGATATAATTAATCGAAATCAATTTCTCTGTGCGTAATACTCGAGATGGAAAACGGGTGATATTTAAATTCTGATCAGATCCAAAGTTCCCCAAATATTCTTCACTCTTTTTCATTTTACGCATACATATAGGTTTTCGAATGACAGATAATACCAGAAAAAATGACAATGAATAACCAACAAATACGATATAATGGTTGAAATATAAAATATGAAATGCGTTCTCCTTAACCAATTCGTTACATCTGCTGCAATTCGTGAATTTCAGTTTCTACGCGCGCTCCCGCTGCAGGGTATTTTTAGAATCGTTCAAAATATCCCCCGCGAGGTTTTGGGCTCTTAAGCTGTCGAGGGTTGAGTCACATAGTTGATTCCCAGCCAAAGGTCAAAGTGGATAAACCATAATTCAAATCAGTCAATCCTCTCAAGCTAGGTATATACATATAGCCGAACAAAAATCTATCTCGGAGGATTCAAGCACCACTCAAAAAATTTTCCGATAAAAGCCCGCAACGAAGCAGCTGAAAATTTGTTAAGAAAAAATATAGGACAAGAATTTTATTTTTCTGTCGTGTCGTTTCTTTTCTCTTTTCTGTTTTCTTTTTTCTCTTTTTCCTCCTCGATTACAGTTCTCGATTTCAGACTAAATCGATGACGTCTTTCAACCAAAAAGCGTTTCCCTCGATGCTGAAGCTCGGAATTTCCTCACATACCCTTCGTTTCTACCGAATCTTTTGGTTTTTGATTTTGTTTTTTTTTTTTCTTGGTTTTCATTTCTTCCTAACCGCCGATCAAAAGCCACGGTAGAATAACAGTGACGCATAAAGCGGCCAGACAACTTGCACACATTGCAAACGGACTTGCAGCAGGTTCGGGTTCAGTCTCGATCATAAAATCTTCGTCGCGTTCGAATTCGCGAATTTCAACGTCACAGCGGAATCTAACGCGTGCTGATCTCAGCTGAGTACTGTCCCTCCTCAAGAATAACGACGAACCTTTTCGGTCCAATTTCCAGCCCGGTTCTTGAAGGAGCATTTTAGTCATCATTTTGACGTATGTAGGTATATGGATTATACTATTTTCATAAAACGAACTTTCACGCCGATTTCACCTCCCGTTACGTCGACGAGAATTTTCTTTAAATTCTTTCGGTAGATTCTCTAACTTTCTGAAAGAAAAAAATTTCTCTTCCCTTTTTTTTCTACTGCGATGAAAAACTTGGATAGTTTTTTCCCTACGTGTATGTATCTACGTTCTCTCGACGTGTTAAGTTATTCGTAGTGTCATCCTCCCCACTTCGTTATTTATCTATTTCTTCAAGATTCTTCTTTCTTCTTACTGTACAATATACAGCGGCGGCTTTATTTATCTGGAAAAAAAAAGATATACCAGTGTCAGACAAACATATGTAGATATGAATACGGAGACAATGTTCAACTGCATATTTTATACGTATTACGATGATGATGAATAGTATTAAAATAGATTATTGACGTGTAGCAAGAATTATGAGAAAACTAACGATCAGCCAATTTCAAACGCGAGTATTTTCTCGTTTCTATCAATTTTCTCGACCGATAAGGAAAAAAGAAATTATAACAAAAAATAGGAATGAATATTTTCAAACGATTTTCGAGGCATATAAATAATACAGAAAACTCAAGTCTGAAAACTGAATCATATGGATCTATAGAATTTTTTTCTACGTTGTGAGAAAACGTTGACTCTACTTGTTGTTAGTAAAACTGACCTTTCAACTCGTCTTATCTAAGTGGTCCATGAGAAAAGGGAGCATCGGTCGAGCGTCATCAGAAAAGTTTTTATATACAATGCGGTATAATCTTTAGACTCATTATTTCAGTTCGAGATTTGTGAACTACGATAAATGCATTGAAAGATAATACTAATCGTAGTAGAAATTTCTAGAATTCAGGCTTCGGAAACGTTAAAAGAGACTCTGAGTAACTGAAAAGCCATGAGATAAGTCGCTATCGGGTAAAATTTTCGAAAGAAGACTCGGAAAAATTAACTTCTGAACAATGCGGTGAAAATAATATCACGAAACAAAGCACGTGGGGAGAAACATCGCGCTGGTTTTACTTCCGCTTTGCCCATTCGCGGGGTGCTGACGATAGTAATATACGTAGGTATGTATTACTGGCAGAGAAAATACCTGATGTAAACGTCAGCATTAGAATTTCAAATAGCTATATGCAAGCCGTAGGTACGCAGAATGAGTGGCAAGTTAAAACAACCGCACGTTATTACGCTGACGTTTGTTCCAGACATGAACTTTAGAGTCTGGGTGTATATCCAGGGGAAAAGTACTGAAATATTCAGATCGTTTAATTCTTTAGAGTTATTTCATTTAAATTGTTGCAGTAAAAATGAAAATAGAGGAATAATAATTTGGGGAAAAAATTGAACCGTAAATTTGAAGCCAGCATCGATTGTTTCCTCTCTAAGAACGATTGTGAGACATTGAAAATATTGAAACTTCAATTGACCACCTACGCAAATGAAGTTTCGCAATAGGTTTTCAACATTCGTCCGATACCCAATGCTGTAAACTTTGCGTGACCCTATCTCTCGGAATAATACTATTCCATAGTACCGACGACGATAAGTGACTATTCCACTGACGCAAGTCGTTTCAACGTTATCGAAAAAATGTTATTATATGATATTATAGAGTAAATGTGGGAATAAAGAATAAAAAATAAAATTAAAAAAAAAAGTTCAATTCAGCGATAAGGTGAAGTCATTTGCAATGCATAGCTATGACACTCTACTAATGAAATGAAACGACAGCTACGTACACTTGTACGCAATCGACTACGATTGACCTCTTTTGATTGATTACCTACTTTCGCCGAGCTTTCGAAGACGCGATAATGGTAAAAGGAAATTTTATTTTCGACCAAGAGTTAGAAATAATAACTAAAGAGAAGAAGACTTTAGAAGATTTTTAGATAAACGAATCGGTCCTGTTTCCGAAAATCGAAGGTTATATCGTTAAGTGCCGTTGAATAATTGAAATATAAAAAGATCTTGAAAATCCAGACGAGTGTCCACAGCCTGCAATGCTGCAACCTTTCATCTTCTGAATATTGATCGACTGATATCTGAGCATACCTATATGTATACCTATTTATCATACACCTACCGCGAAGTTAATTAGGTACGCAAATTGATGGAAAAAAAAAAATAATAAGTCGGTATTATAAACATGAAAGGAAAAACTTTTATAATTTATTATGCCTATACGTGGCTTGGTGCCGTACGGAGTTCATGTACCTATATGACGTTGCTGCTGCTGCTGCAGCAGGGAATATCGTCTAGATACCGAATTTCATTTACCTAATTATCAAACTAACGTGTTACCATCTTGAGCACCATGGCTATATGGTAGACGCGAGTATTCCATATGTTACGAAATTTGGTTCTATGCTAATTGAACGATGGAATATGAATGTCATTTTCAAATTTTCACCTTCTTGGAGTCAGGGTTATTTTGATCTACCTATATACTATGTAGACTCTCAATTAATTCTTTACATAAAATAAATAAATAATTAATAATCAGATTACGATAATCAGGCAGCTTAGTTATAGCGTGGTAGAATTATCCCTGCGTCGTTTGAAATCCGAAATAAAATTAGGTTCAAACCGTGTACTTCGAAGTATGAGGTAGGACGAGTTTTACCGGAAAAATTTTCGATCAAAGTACGAATCTTTACAACGTACTACATACGTTAATTCATACGGATTGAAGGAATAATAAATTGCTTCTGGAGAGTGTATTTCGCGGAGTTATTTTTTTCCCCAATTCCTTTTCGATTTTCTTCACTTTTATTATCGAATGAGGATGAGAAATTGATCCAGACTCGAATCCTTAACATGCGATACAGGCATAGCCGGAATACCAACGGAGAAACTTTACGAATGGAATATTTTCATATTCTGATATAATTTTTCGCGAAAAAGGATATTTCCATCGATGTCTGGCTTGTGGTTTGAACGCATAAAGGGGGACATGAATAATCTGGCTTTCGATCAATCCGATTCTACGAAGCTCTTTGGTTTCCAAACGAAAAAAGGAAAACGAAACGACGCGTAATACAAGTGGACAAATAAATAGGCGAATGAAAAGGCAGCGTCGAATGATTAGGTCCTCGACGAGAGAAAGTCGATATTTTACAGTGGCCCGGTATATGTATGCGGTATGAGGATTTTCGGAGCCCTCGTGAGTACTTTTTATAAGTATTTGAACTCGAATTCCACCCTGGGGTTTCAAGTTTCCGCAAAAATTCGTCGAGGATGTCTAAACCTTAGCTCGCCCCCCATTGAACGGGATTTTTTTCTTTTTTTAAGGAAAAAAGGAAAACTTTAGAGCATACGCGGCATAATTGAGACGCACGGCACACGTATGGTCTCTACGTCGATAATAATTTAAATTTCGAACGTTTCCTCCTTTGTATTTCTCTCATATTTCTCACATATGTATATGCGTGTACATGCATGAAGGAAAATGTGATTATATTTTCGAGAAAAGTTTCTCACGACACCCCTGCAGCACCAGCAGCACCACCGCGTGCCACAACGAGATAGGATTGTCTCAGACGACACAATAGCTAGGAACTAAATTAGATCTTTCAGGGGGTAAGAGAAGAGAAGAGAAGAGAATGGGGAGTTCGAATTTAAGTTGCTTTGAGCGACAATCAAATTGATGTAGGTATGTACATACTTCGTGGGTCGTTGATTTCACTTTGGAAAACTCTCCCGCCCATAAAGTTCGTCGCACAGAGATCTAATATGACATGAAAGACACGGGCATATCCGATATTCAAAAGGGTGTTGAATAAAAGTGAAAATGACAGCAAAAAAAATTGGCTGAAAATTAGCGTGCTAATTTATGCTGTTATTGGAAAAAATAAAAAGAAAATCGATAAAAACATTCGAGTAGATGAAAACTCGTTCTTTGATTCGGAATATTCATCAAGTATACAGTTTCCAGATCTCGTTTTAGTTTTTTTTTTTCCTCCTTCTTCTTAGTATCATTAATGAAATAAAATTCGAATTGAATCTAGCTACAAAAATCGTTACACGAAATTATCAATCGATTCGATTTAACATTCCAGCCAGAGATTTTTTTCTCCTTTTTTTTTTTAATACATATTACCGTTATTATACATATGCTACATATATAAGCGTCAAGTCGCGTCGAGGCGCGTCTCGTCGTGTCGGCCTTTAATTATTGAGGTTAAGTGGCGTCCGTTCGATCCACGAAGCTACTAGCTACTACAAGGCATAGCTAAAAGAAAATCGTGAAACAAATTCAACAGCGCGATCCTGACTGTAAATTTTAGAAAAAAAGTATCTCAAAAGGTCACTCTAACAGATTGAGATCATTCATACTCTCTAGCTTCGACGATACTTTGGCATCGGTTATTTCTATGGATTTTATAGTGAAACAGTTTTTCTTTTTTAAATCAGACCAAAGAAAAGAAAAGAAGAAGAGAGGAAGAAGAAAAAAAGGGAGAAAAACGAACCGAAGATTTACTACGATTTCTGATTGCTATATGACCATTTCTCAAAGACACGCAACGTACGGCGTCCATCGTACAAGAAAAACTGACCAAACGATAGAGCAGCTGGACTAACGATATAATAAAGGTTGAATTTCGTCGTTGAAAAATTACATCAATTTACGAGACGCGTTCAATAAGTATGACATTGTTATCAGACCGTTTATCACAAGATTGAAAAACCATTAGACTGATGAGACGGAATATTCTGATAGCTTTTCTCGACCAGACGGTGTTGGGTATAGGCAAACACATCATATTATACATGGCGATAAAGTGACAGTGCCAGACCCCGGGATTATTTGACGATCATCGAATTAACCGGGAAATTAAAAATCTAATCAAGTATCATAAAATTTTTGACCCTGAGTAAAATTTGTCTTTGTTTTTTTTTAATTTCACTTCTTTCATTCAAAGTCCCAAAGCTTCGTCATATTATTTTCAGACCATCCAATTGTGATAGTGACTCTATATCAGATATCTGTGTAAATAATTCCGTCGAAACTCTGAGCCACGGTAAATTGATCTCTGGACAAAAGGAATGAGAAGAAAAAAAGAAGAGAAAAAAAAGAAAAAAAACGAACAAGGGAAGAAAGAAACCTGAAGAACAAGGTCGGAATTTGACAAGATTAACTCATGGTTTCTCCTCAATGATTCTTGGCCGGTGTTTTAAGCCGGGTTAATCCCTAACCTAATTGGATTATAGTAGCTTTATATACTTCATACCTATACCGAGGCGTTACGTTGGTTCGTTGAAAAAAATCTACCACAGATCGGAGGTATAGGAACCAACGAAGGAAGGATGATTCCGTTAGTCCTGGAGGCAGCTAACGAGGAAGTACGTATGCAACCCTTTAGCTTTTTGGAAAAAATCGTACGGTGGTCCGAAATAGTATTTTAAAAATTTCCTTGATACTTATATATGCCTAAGAATATATGAACGTCCGAATACGAATGGTGAGTATACCAAAGGATAGGCGAAATGAACCGTGGGCTTGGTACGATTCTTTTTTTTCCCTCGAATTACTCATCCTTGACCTTCGATATAATTCTGGTAAAATTATTTCACGGGTCGTTTTGCGAGAACTCGCACGAGCGTTACGTAACTTCTCGAATAACCAACTCTCTGTCAGAGAACCAACCCAACCGTAAGGTTTCGTTCTAATAAATATATATACGAGTTGTTTACGAAGTTCGGAGTGTGTAACTCGCCGTGGAACATTTCAGGCCTCGCGAACCCAACGACAGAACAAAAATAAAAATGAAAAAAAAAAACAATATGGAGGTTAGCTACGAATTTGGAAAAAACCTTTCTGGAGCGTGTATATATTTTATTTAGTGTTTTTCCTTTGAAAGAATATCGACTATAGATACGAAAATTGATACAATTGTCTGTTCGTTATCTGATCGAAATATTTACAACGTGATTTTTCACACCGATTAGACTTTCATCGATTAATATGAATACGAGATCGATATCTATGATTTTTTTTACAGCAAGTTTATATGGGCGAATCGTGATCGACTAGTACGCGCGATTGATATCTAATACAGATTTCAAAGGTGGTGATGAATCGATTCGTAATCGCACGTATACTAGGTGTAGATTATCTATACGCGAAAATGTGCGCAGTAAATAACCGTCGTTATAAGATTGATCGGAATTCGTTCAAATTTGAGTTATCGATGGAAATACCGACGTCGTTTGATACAAGAAAATTGTGCGTTTATGCACGTACAACGATCGTATAGCGATCACGGTCAGGTGCCTGTGTTGACTAATGATCGTTTGTAATCTCACACCTTGGGTATTCCAAACAAATCGATAAGCAGTTTTATCTAACTAGTTACGCTTCTTCGCATCGGTGTGTGGAAATCGATTTTTATAGATATACCCTTGAAGTTATATAATCGATAAGGAACTACGATTTCAATTTAAACCACGAACTTATGGCTAAAAGAGTAATTATCTTTCAATAATTCATAATCGAGGAATAATACATTTATTCGCATTCGGATATGTATCGATGATACGTCGAAATCGCGCAATAGATTGGTCAAGGATATCCGGTATAAAGTTACGTCAAGGGCTGCGGGATTACTTACACATATGTTATCGGGTTACTAGATAGAAATTGAGTCTCCGATTTGGATTTAGAAAATTGAATTTCTATTTCGTAATCGACGAGCTGAACGAATCTTCTTTATTCTATTTGTATATTTTCGTATTTTCTTTCGAAAGTTCGTAACGGATATTCGAGGCGAAAATAATTCAGTTTTCTAGCCTGGCTGTTTCGCCTTTAAAGAACATCTAAACCGTGGAAAAGTAGGATTTTTAACAATCTCACGTAATATCATTATGAAAATTTTATCAATCGTTTCCAGAATTTTAAGTACGACAAGCGCGGGGTTCGGATTTCGTGAGATATGAAGTTAATTTGAATCATATTCGAATGTGAATAATTGAATAGAGAAAATTAAATCGACGTAGAGGTAGCTTTATTTTTTATATTTTTATTTTTCTTTCTTGAATTATATTAGCTTATCAGAACTCGCGATGAATTTCATGACGTTGAATAATCTAAGAGTGAAACGAGAAGTTAGTTTTAAACACTTTTGAACAGAGGCTTTAGAATGATGTAAGAAACTCACGCTTAAGACGCTCAGAGTTTAAAGAGTTTTACGTCAAGTTTAAAGGGAGGAATAAAAAGTTTTTTAAATGAAGACAGACGAACTCGTACACACTAAACCTCGTATTTCAACTACGAGTAAGTCAAAAAACGCGATGAAAAAATACATGACGCGAATCATATATATACTCGTTAATTTTAGCGAAGAAAAAATAAACCGGGATAATTTGCTTGACAAAAATACTAGCATCTCGTGTCAGTTTGTCCGCATTTTTTCGACCCACACGCTCGTCGATGATAAAGATGAGAATAATCTAAGATCCAAATTATAATAGGTGATAAAAATCGACTCGAAATATTAAATAACTTATAAGGTGTCGTAATTTACTTACGAAAAATCCTCGCGGGCTTAACAGGTGTCCGGTATTATCAAGGCGTCGTTAAATTCTCAGCAATCACTGTTAATACTATAATGCGTTTGTACCGTAATAACAAGATTGTTGTTAATACTCTCGTGTAACAGAAAAAAATCTAGTGAAATTCTATCCTGTTATCGTCTCCGGCATACGAATGAAACTGGCACGATGCGCAGCCAGCGTGCTAGTGAGACTTCTGAGCAGCTATCCGACAAGTGTGCGAACCACCGGCTGCCTTCTGTCTGTGATACATTCCGTCACGACGAGCCCCGGCGATTCTGCGCTTTTATTCGTCCTTTCCGTTATAGCCGGTTAGTGATTCGCTCCGAGGTTTTAAGGCCGGCGTATTGCCGTTGGCGCGCGGCATGTCGAGCCTATTTTTATTCCGTTAAACTTTAGGTAGGATTCGTCGAAAGAAGGTAAAAGATTATATAATATATATACCTATATATATGTATATATATTTTTTTTCTTCCTTCTCTTCTTTTCCTTTCTTTTCTTGTCTTTTCTTTTTATCTCATGGTTCGTGAAGCGGAGTCTGAGAGGCTCACGGTTTTTAGGATTACGACTACCGGACGACGGCGACGTGACGACGCGACGACGTGACTAGTCGAAGTCACGTTTCTGTACCGGTATAAGGATATAGGAATAAAGGAACCGCGAACGAATTCCTTGCGGAGTGAATTATCGCAGTGAATCTAATCCGAAGAAAGATGAAATAACAACGAGATTTATCATAGAAACTTGATCAATTTTTATTCCCGATTAATTTCTTTGCTGCGCCAGTCCAAACGTTCGAAATAAAGATTATATTCAATCGAAAGGATCAAAGAATGAATAGGCGTTTTTACTCAGGTGAGTATAAAACCGGTGTGGGTATTCTCTGTTTGGCAAGTGACGCAGAAATACACGAGGCAATAAGTTCAAGGCTTTTTCCTCTGGGCTCGTAACACCGCGAGAACGAGAACAATTCGCATAGTTGTAATAAAGGCCGTTTAAGAAGGCGATAAGATCTTATCGCTAAAGAATACGATAAGAAATTTAAATAGAAACTATACTGGGTGCAGAGATTGTTATATTCCTCATTGACGATCGTGACATTCGTATCGTACGCGAAAGCTGACCGTATATTAAATAAAAAAATGATATCTGAGGATGTTCAATGGTCCAAAATTGGATCGATCGTATGTTCAAAGACAGAAAAAATATTCCCACTCCGTTTCCTGTCGGACTAATTAAATGAATAACGATAAAAATTACTGAAGTAATAAATAAATAATCAATTTCTTTCCACTATATACGGGGCGCGAATATGCGTTATATTATATGAATAAACGATGTTATCTTACGGCTGTGTGGCTAACGATAAGCCTGAAATTTGATAGGTGTACCTGGTGTGGTGGGACATAAATTCCGGACCATTTGACACAATTGTGTAACAAGTTTTTAATTAATCGAAACGGTTATGAACGATAAAAACGTATTGTAGTGACCGACGATAACAGCGTATAACACTTTTACTTCGACCCGGAAAAAAAATGTTGAGACAAGAACCGGGCATATTCGTTCACCTATAGCTTAGCAAGTTCGTTATTTAAACAGTATGGCAAGAACCATTAGAGTTTCGTCGAAGCGTTTAATGAGAGAGGCTATTAGAGTTAGACAAAAGCAATTTCTTGTAATTCGTATTTCATTTTTATTCAACTTTGTGCTCTTGCTTTTGTTTCCTTTTTGTTTAAAATACTGGAATTCTTGTTGCTACAGTTAAGAGAGGAGGGACTGGGAAATTTTTAATTAAAAACTTTTGTTACTGGCGGTTGACCCTGTTTTTACACTAGTATACCTATATGTATAAAAGTATGCTTAATTGTCAGGCGATGTGATGCACAGACGAGCGTGGTTTGAATTAACGAGCAATTTAATTGCGTATTCATATATATTATATAGGTTCGTTATAATTCGTTACGTAGGTATGCTACCCATACTACGTTGATATAACAAGATTAGACAATTTTTGGATATTTTTTCAATCGTATATCCACACAGCTATGGAATAAATATAGTTATCACGTTTTTAATGATTTATGTAACCTTTCACTTCTCTTCTCATACGTCGCCCTTTTTCCTAAACCCTGAAAGTTTACAATTGTACGTTCCTGCCGAGCTTTGAAACGAGAGAAAAAGGCGGAAATTCAGGAAATTCACAGGCCTCTACCATACTTCTAGCAACAAGTTAAAGAGTCTTTTCATTCCTTTGAAAAAGTCTTCGACCGATGACCGACTCCCTCGCTACCAACTACGAATAACAATTACCCATAGATATACCCATCTGAAAAGTGGAGATCGATATATAAGATGGGAGGCTCAGTTCCCTCCGAATTTCAAATCGTAACACGAATACGGTGTAATTAGTTGGTTCATTTTCAATAAATAATTTGGATTCTCAGGGAGTATAATCGTAGTAGTAGTATTAGTCTTTGTTGGAAATCTATGCGAATGAAACTCGATTTTAATTAAATCTCCAACCTGAATTAACCCCTGAATACGAATTGACTTCGACAACTATTTCCTCTCTAAATAGAAATTATTTCCTCGGTGAATCAACCTCGAGGTAATTTACCCCAGATTCGGAAATTTACCGAAAGATATTCGGGCACAATGCGGAGGAAAAACTTGATCGTCCTTTCCCATAGTATACAGGGTGATTCACACCTTGCGGAAAAAAATTCACATGCATATTCCTCATTGAAATCTAAGAATAAAGTTCCTTAGCAAAAACTTCAAGGGACCAGTCGTTCCTGAGATAGAGATGGTTTCGTCCGCCCAATGAGACGGTCGTATCGTGTCCTGCTCAGTCCCGTATCAAGCCTGTAGAATTAACGATGCCCGCGGCGTATGACCTTTGCCCGAAATTTTGGTTTCTTCGTAATTTTCAGTCTTCGAGTCGTCCAGCCGGTCACTCTCGTGCCCCACGTCTTTCACCCCGTAGCTGACGTTGTCCAGGTGGTCAGAATGGCGACTGTCGTTCTCCAGTGCAGTGCAGTGCACGGTGGAGGGTGTGGTGCACCACACATGCACCCCGCATGTCCCCCGCATGCACCCCGCATGCACCCCGCATGCACCCCGCATGCACCCCGCATGTCCCCCGCATGCATCCTGCATGTCCCCCGCATGCACCCCGCATGTACCCCGCATGTCCCCCGCATGTCCCCCGCATGCACCCCGCATGCACCACACGTGCACCACACGTCCCTCCACCATGCACTGGGGAACGACAGTCGCCATGCTGACCACCTGGACAACGTCAGCTACGGGGTGAAAGACGTGGGGCACGAGAGTGACCGACTGGACGACTCAAAGACTGAAAATTACCGAGAAACCAAAATTTCGGACAAAGGTCAATACGCCGCGGGCATCGTTAATTCTACAGGCTTGATACGGGACTGAGCAGGACACGATACGACCGTCTCATTGGGCGGACGAAACCTTCTCTATCTCAGGAACGACTGGTCCCTCGAAGTTTTTGCGAGGGAACTTTATTCTTAGATTTCAATGAGGAATATGCATGTGAATTTTTTTCCGCAAGGTGTGAATCACCCTGTATATATGAAGGAAGCGAGAAAAAACAAAAAAATTAGATACCCGATAATAATTTTTAATGGAATTCTGCAATGTCAGTTTCAACTTTCTAATTACTCGATTTTTAATTAAACACTCTTTCTCGATTTTCAATTAATCGTTGCTATCTAATTATATTAAATTTTAATAATCATATAATTATCGCGCGAGCTTTCAACGGCATGACGGGGTTATATTGGCAAAGCTTTACGAACGTGTATTATAGCAGCAGGAGTCGAAGCTGCGAGAATTCGAGTTTGATTAACCGTCAAGCGGACATCGATGTTTGACACGATTGAATCAATAACAGATATTCAATTACCGAATACTAATCAACCGGAGAGTAATGATCAATTGACAGATTCTTGTGTATGTGCGTAAATATGCATACGCGTGTTCCGCGCGATTGATTTTCTGCTTATTAATAAATCGCTGTATATTTATACAAAATTTATTTTATTGTTTCAAAGTATAAAGCGTTGGATGAATCGTTTAGAAACGTTTATAAATTTTTCGAAAACAATATCTCCCGATGAATCGTAATGAGAGTTATAACTTACGCAACCGGTAACGATCGCGTACGTCGGACTGCTTACGCAAATTGTATATTTTAAAAACACATAAATTTTAATGATCTGTCAAACAGAAATCTCGCGGTATTTAATAACATAGAGTATCACTTATTTTTCTAAAATCAAATCAGCCTTACATCATTTATTCTAAGTAGGAATCCTGGCACGAAAAATTGTGAAATCGACTGCAGTTTTACGGTAATATAAAATTTCGTATGGAAGAAATTTCTTGCGATTATTTCGATCGCGTTTTTGCTTTGGATAACTCAGAAAGTTTCAACATTTACTTTTTTATTGTATTTCGTTTTTTTTTTTGTTCCCTTTTTTCATCTTTTTTCTTTCGTTTAATGATACAGACACCCCGCAGATCGACAAAAGCGTTCTCACATCAGACTCATGTTTCTTATCCAGAACTCCCGCTGCCAAGTTCCCACAACGTATAGTTAAAAGCTAACCCACGGGATGTTGATTGACGTTTTTCGTGACGTCTGCAAAGCAGAGATCAAGGTCATAGCCGTTTCCTTTTTTTTTCCAGAACGGAGTAAAAAAGAAAATTGAAAGAATAAAATAAAACGAAAAAAAGAACTGTAGCCGAGATCGATTAGCGAAGAAAGACGTATACCAAAAATAAAAAAAAATTTCAAGCATATCTCATATTTTTTCTCTGGTCTAATATTAAAAATCTTGAAATCTGGGGTAAGGCAAAAATGTCTGAGAAGTGCTTCAACGTATTGTACTCCAATTTTTTAATTCACTTTTTATTTCATCTCGCCTTACTTCGCGACCAAAAACCTTGTTGAATAATTTTTTTTTTTTCAACGACATTCTGATGAAAGAATTTTCAACATAAATTCTCAAGCTTTCTTTCGCTAGGGGTTTTTTTTCGAAATACCTTTGAGATATAATAAAACAAGGGAAGAAGAAAGATCGATTGAGTGATCTCTCTCGACTTTTTTTCATTCGATTCCAGATTTCAACGGTCCATAATCACAGAGGTACTAAAAAACAACAGATCTGAAGCGTGGGATGAAGTGAAAAAAAAAGTAAAATAAAAAAATAAGGTAAATATTTTTCAAAAGATCACGCGGCTGAGACTTATGCAATCTACCACAGCAAGACGATGTTTGCTTCGCGTCTAAATTGCTTGACACTAGGGCGGTGCCTTGCCGTATATATATATATGTATATAAAAATATATAGGTATATGAATGCAGCTAATGATGTCACGTGTATGGTACAGATATTGAGATTCATTGGGGCAAGTAGCCTATTGTTGAGTTTCCCTTAGGAATGATACTGCCTTAGTGTCAAATCAAGTCAACGACCCTAGGAGCTAGTAAACTCATGCTCGACAGGATTCTACGAACAAAGATGAAGCCCATAATAATAACTTTAAGGATCTCAGAGGTTCTATAGTATGTTTAACTTCAATTTTGTTATATATGTTTAAGTTTCAAGAGGAGTTTTCCTGATTTGAATTTAAGATACTTTGATAATAACTTGAATACATAACAAGATAATTATATTTATTACGCTCGAGTAGTTGTTATAGAAATTATGGGTAGATATATGGAGTAATAATCGCCAATTAGGGAAAAAAAACGAAGGCTTTAATCTCGTCTAAAAAAAAAAATCCTTTTTTTTTCCATACGCAAACATGTTTGTATACACGACTATAATAATCTTGTGGCAAACAGCACGCAGCGTATAATTTAATTAGCGATTAGATGGATTAATCATCACGTATCGGGATACATTGTACGTTTGAAAATACAAGGCCGGAAACTCGAATGAGTTTCTAAAAATTGCCAGGATACATCGGTATTTTATCCCCGGAATTACTCGCAAACTTTAGATATCAATAGAGATCAATGAATTATTCTATCCGCGCAGTTTTGGAAACCGAAAAATTGATTTCTCTTAAAGTCTTCGGTAAGAATTTGAGCCTGAAAAATTTGAATTTCAGCCTTATGGGTATAAAATCGCAGTGATGTATTCTATGCAAAGTTTTCGAATCATGATCCCATCGAAAGTAATAATAATATTAACCTGCAGGGTGTAGTAGAGTATATGAAAAGCTCCGCGAAAGATAAATTATTCATATCGTTAACATCTAAAACTTTTGGGATCGCGAAATTTGTCTACTCACTCAGCGTGTAATACGGAGGAGCAGATATAATTTTGCACTCGGATGTGAAATAATATACGACTAACCAAGGGGCGAAATTTTTCGTTTCTTTTTTTTTCATTTTTGTTGTTCCGTATAGCTAATATGCAGTACTTCAATTTGCAATATACCCCCTCAATGAAAATGGCACAACAAAAAATATACAATCGTTAGAGGTGATAATAATTTTTGCACTTACCTTATTACATACGCTTCCAGTTCTTCGTCGCAGACTGTGAATTTACCTTTTTACACGGAAACGTAGTATGTATGTAATGTATGTAATGAAACACGCCGATCGTAGTCTTGCCCGTTAGCGTATTTATCAATGTCGGATGAATCGCGTTAGATAAGAAAGATAAAGAGAAATGAAATGAATAAAGAAAATATGAAATACAGAAAAAAAAGAGAAAAGAAAAATAACACGCATCGGTTCGATCCATCCAGACATTGCGAATGCGCTGTCTGATCGTATCAATCTTCTCACCAATCCACCAGTGCGATTCGTAACGCGTTTCGCGCGTTCAAACGTAAATTATTAATATGTGCGATGATCTGACGTCTCCGCTTTTCTTTCCTTTTCCTTTCTTTCTCTTTTATTCTTTCTTTTGTACTTCCGTTTATAGATGTGTCTATTTATAATCGTACGAAAGGTCGTTTTTCTTCTGGGTCGAAGATTTTTGGGATAGAAAAAAAATCGCGTTTGTTAAAAAAAGAAAGAGAAGAAAGAAAGGAAAACCAAAGAAAAGAAGACCAACAAAGATTTTCGGGATTATTAACCGGATATAAATTTGATGAAAAATCTGAAAAGATTTTCTCCAAGATAGACTTTGATTGATGGACACGTCGCGAATTATTCCTCAATATTCGCATGTGAAATTCAAAGATATTACCTCATAGTGTTGACAACCGTTTAATGAAAGGAGAAAATTTTCCTTCATTTTTCTCGACGAAATTTATGGGTATAATATATAAGGATTGAAAAATTTCCCATAGGTAAGTATATGAGAAAAATATCACATCGATTTATATTCGCAATGCCAAAACTGAATTCTTATTTGGTTATTAGAAATTCCTATAGTATACGTATAGTTATTTTCTCCGGCTTCGCTGCCTATATACTGCATTATTATAAATCAAAGTTAAAAAAGAAAAAAGCAGGAGCACCCAGATTTCGACATCGATCCGAATTTCATTTCTGACAAAGTGCTGAAAATTTAGAACGAAAAAAAAATCATACAAAAAAAATCGCAATTCGTTGTTGTGTGCCTGAAGATAGAAGCAGGGGTAGGAGTAGACGTCTAATTTCAATTGAAAGAAGAAAAAGAACTGGACGAGGTACGTACTACAAGGGGTGAATAGAACTGGGTGAAAAGAGAACCGAGCAGCAATTGTATCAAAGAGTTTCAAACGCTCGACAAAATGACTTCCTTCCTTGCTTATGATTGAAGTTAAAGGAACCAGATTTTTGGTCTTCGAAGAGATTCGACGAGAACGAAAAATTTTACAATAAATGATAAAAAGGAATGAACAAAATTTGGACAGTTTAAAAAATTCTAACGTAATTTCCTTCCGCTGTCGTACGTTATACGAATGAGAACGATTTGCTGTAAATTGTAATTCGATTTTTATTCTTTATATCTCGTATTCGTTCTTATCTAAATTATTCCTCTGCATATTAAACTTCGTGCTGTTGCACTTGCGTCAGAAATGATAATTCAGTTGAGTATTATAAGCGCTACCGAGTAAAGACAGCGTCGCGTTGAACTCTGTCACAAACATTAACGGAGAAAGATTTGAAAACAAATATTTCCCGTGTATATTATATCGTTTTGAATAAAAACACATACGGATAACAAAAGTTTTCCAACGTTTCATCAGCTCGGTTACAGTTGTAGTTATAGTCAAAACCTAATTTGTATCTAGTACAGGAATAAATCGTACGTTTTCTAATCTCCGTGAAAACTTCCATCAGCAATAATGTTCGATTACATACACACATGCGTAGGTAAGTATCCTATAACGACTCGATAACACGATCTAAAAGCAATACCATTTCATAGATTTAATAAATCAATGAAAATGAAGATGAGAATTTTTTTTTTAATTCAAATTTACAAATCGATTTGAAACTTCTACCTATATCGATAATTCGTTTTTTTTTTTGTCCGTCAGAATTCCGTATCATTTCATCGTATTTTTGAATTGTTAAGGAGCGAACGATGCCCCGCGCCATCTAACGGTAAATTATAAGAAGGAAGGTCATAACTTGATTCGGTAAAACAGAATTCTGTGTCTGAATACCGTTTCGTCGGTAACGTAGATTCTGGAATGACCATAGGCTACTTACGTATAACTACTGCAGTAGTAAAGCGCGGCGAAGGTCGTAATTTAAACGATAAACCGCCCCTAATTGCTAATAATTAAAGTAAATTGAAGGTTACGAGAGGGCAAGTAAATATCTAACGGTAGTGTAAAATTATTCTCAGCAACTAATGCCTGCGTACATTTATAACATATACCCAGAAATAGTACGCGTATTATATGTATATTATGATAAATAATAATCATCATCTATCTATATCTATCTATACCTAAGTCTAAACCAATAAGAATTCAGCTTTGGAACAAATAAAAGCAATGAAAAAAAAATAGAAAAACGTATTCAACGCTCAATCGCGGATCTAATAAACGACGATTTAAAATCATGGTGATAATTGTTTTGTTTTCGCGTAAGATCACGCTAAATTAGTAATTTACGTACTTTTTGTTTTTTTTCTTATTTATATCCGCAGAAGCAGTTTCGCTTGGATTATATACGAGAAACTGGATCGGAATAATTCCAACGGATCACAATTTTAATATGAAAAAATATTTAATTCAGAATTGAATAAAATGAATCCGAAAGAAAAAAAAGAAAAAATTCAAAAACTCACCTCCGACGTCGGGACGAAAGCACTTGGTCCGTCAAAGGCTGGTTCAGGAACCGGTAGTCCTCGCTCCTAAATTAGCACGCGGAAAAAAAGTAATAATTATTTAGGAGATCGATGTAAGAGATCGAAGATATATTTTCTAAATTATACGGGCGGCGATTTTTTACTCTTTTTTTCATTTAGAAACTTTCTTTGAACGATACGATAATTTTCATTCATTTATTTTCTCATTTGATTCTATACGATCGTTATGATTCTAATAATAATTTTTATAATCGAAAATTAGACCGTCTGAGATCATCCGCCGAGATGAATTAGTTTCGCATATTTATTCAACCGGCAATAATTAATTTCTAGAATCTCATCCCAACTGTATTTTAATATTTAAATATGAAAAAATGAAGAGAAGAGTAAACGATTGGAAAAATCTTCTTATTCAATTTCTATCGTCTTTATTTTAGACGAGATTTCGAATAAGCAATGAACAGTTTTAGTAGATAATTTCTACCTATATTCTTATATGACCGCATTTTATATCTAAATAAAAAAATTTCTTTATAATGATAAAGTAGATCGCAATTCCTGTACGAGTTTGTATTATAATAATTTATTCCGTTCCAAGGTCTGTGCCCATTATTATATAATTTTGTGCATTATAGATACAATACAGATATATACAAGTTAACCGCTCAGGTATAGATCAAAACCACAAATCAAAACGATAAAAAAAAAAGAAAAGAAAAATAACAAAAATAAAAAGACTCGCACACCTACTTCTTATTCGTCAAGGTTTTGCGTTCACGTTACATAGGTATATATATCTGGGCACTACCTACTAGTAAACAACAACGAAATGAGAATAGATCTGATATATAGAGAGAGAGAGGGGGATCAAATTTCGGATGAAATTTTCCTACGATTTCAGTAACTCTTTTACGCGCGTATTAGCAACTCTTCGGTATAACACGAAAATCTAGGCAGTAGGTCTAGGTATTTATCTATGAACTTATATGGGTATAGCTAACCGCGAATATATACCTATACCAGGATACCTATACGCGTATACGTAGTTGGGTGATCGCGGTTAACGGTGATCGAGGCTTGATCGCTCTCCACCTAATCGTCAGCGACTCACGCCGCGAATTGTTTGCGAACAACGCGACACGTCACGCATAAAGAGATCCGAGCGTTACAGTTAGGCTTCTGCGGAGTTTAGATGATAACAGTTGGCATCATCACCCATGCGTTCATTTATTCATTTATTATTCATGCGAGCTAAATCGCGAATATTTTGATAGAACGAATGAATTGCACCTTCGCGATTTTCTTTCATTGATAAAATGATATTTTTACACTCCGAATCATTTAGCATTCTCAATGGAGAAGATTTTTCGGGCGTGTATTACTCCCCAAGTCTTTTTACCGAGCAGCTTTACGCTCAGTGGACTCGACCTGTTTTCATTTTTTTATCATTTTCACTAATTTAATTCTCGAGCTTAGAGCAACTCTTTCACTTTCGGTGATACGCCTTTTAATTATGCATACTCATGAATTTTTATAATTGAATTCGTTAAGAATTCAAGGAATCGCATGGGGATTTGGGTTTCGGTACTTAGCTGGTTTTTCAAACGCGATTAGAGTGACGCGGGATAATTAGCTCATTCGAAATTTCTACTAAAATCAATAACTGCGTGAAATATTGTGGGTTTTTCTTACCTTGACCATCTTGAGTATCTCGGCGCACTTGATGCGTACATTTTGGAAGGGGCAGTTGACACTGAGCCTAAGTATGACGGGTAGATGCAGGGTGACAAGGCTCAAGTATTTGTTAGGCTGTGCCTGTTTCGGTCCATCAAGAGCATTCCCGAGATTCAACATCCTCCCAACGTCGCCAGGTGTAACTTCCGGGCTTTCGAGTTCCCCGATAAGACTCCGTCCATTTTTAGTCGAGACATCATCGTCCTGTGACAAAGGTCTCTTTATTTGTCCGGCGCTTACTTTTCGCTCATCACTTTTCCGCGATGTTCTCTCTCTGACGGACGTTGAAACTTCTTCGGCGACATTATTCTTCTGTCTATCTTTCAGATTTTGATTTTCCAAATATTTCATCTCTTCTTTCATAGCTCCTATCTCGTTTAATTTACTCTCGAAGCCTTCCAATGTGTTGAAAACTATTCCACCACCTTCGGTATTCTGCTTGACATCATCGTCGAACGATACTTCGTCGGTGCTTCCGTAAAACTGAGCATTTTTGTACGACTGCAATACGTTGTCGTTTCTTCCGTCTAAGGATCCGTCGAAATCTATACTCGCTACGAAGTTCTCATTTTTTGATATAAAATTCCCGCTTATTACGTCAAAGTGTCCGCTCGGGTAGGCGGGAGGTGTTCCCAGACTGCTGAAATTGTCGTTATCAAATCTGGGACTCTTTCCGTAAATTTTAGTCCCGCCGTCGAGATCGTCCTGTTCGACTTTCTGCTTGGCGCCTTTGATTTTTATATTTTTAACTTCTCTCGAGGTTCGCTGGGGCTTTTCGTCGATTGAATTCTCTATGCCTCGATCGATTCCAGATTCCACGTATTTTCTTTCCGGGTCTAAACCCACGGCGTATCTTTTTTCCTGCTCTTTGTACCTCGCTGGGGTTTTACTTTCGAGTTTGAAGTCGTTCGAATCCGACGAATAACTCGCCGATGTATTGCCAAGCGGGTCTAAAGCGTCGGTGAAAAATACACGCTCGTTTGGCGTCCCGAAATGATATTCGAAATTCGCCTCCGACGAGGGAGGAAAAGAGTCACCGGGATCGTAGTTGTTGTCCTTTAGGAATATACCGTTGTCCGTTACGCTTCGAGGGAAAAATTCTTCCGTTCTAAAATCGTCCCGGATCACTGATGACTCGCAAACTCTCGTTGGACGACCTCCAACGCTCATTGACAATCCGTTGTTTGTCGTGTGATTCGTGCTAATTGCGATGTCGTACCTTCGAACAAAACAGGAATAAGAAATTCCAACGGAATCCTAGGGGATATATTTCACGTATCGTCCGAAAACGTGTCGAAAAAATTATAGAAATTCGTTTTAAAAAAATGAAAAAACATTCGAACGTCGTATAAATTTCGAATATATCGATTCTACGGATTTTACGAGAAATTTAAAGGGCTTTGATAATTTTCCTGTAATATTTTCAAAATGAATTTATCGAGTCCACAAGAATCGTATGAGGGTTGAAGATTTTTCTTCGTAGAATCGATGAGAATTTCGCCCATTTTTAAGCAATTTGCAAAAAAAAAAGGTTTTACCTGGATTTTACAGATTTTCATACGGAATTCACCGAGGGATTTCATCGGAATTCGAAGATTTGACAATAATTTTACGAAGCCTATAAGAATTTCGCAGATTTCACAAGAATTTCGAAACGAATTTCAATCATTTCCGAAGAATTTCAAAGTGATTTTCACTAATCTTAATGGAATTTCAAAAATCTCAAAAGACCGCCTATACCAAATTAAACAGAATTTCGAAGATATTTTACAGATTTCGCAAACGTTCGAAGATATTTTACGCATTTTATAAATGGTGGAAAGGGATCCTACAGTTTTCACGGAGAATTCATCAAAGGGATCGTCCAAGAATTCAAAGATTTTTCACTAGCTTTAAAAAGTCGACAAGAATTTCTTATATCGAAAAATAATTTCAAACGGATTACACAAGTTTTAGAAAAACTCCAGGCGGATTTTTCGCAGATTTCAGAAGATTGAATAGATTCACTGATCGTCAGCGTGCAAACTTCTCTATACCGTATCGCCAATTTTATCAGAATTTCAAGTCATTCGCGATATCAATTCTCAGTAACTAAAGAACCCGAAAGGTGTGGAATCTGCCGACAAAAATAGCAAAAGTGATTTTTCTTCGAGCTAATTGATCTCAAGATTCAAAATCGAGAGAGAATTCGACTTCTTTATAAATCTGAAAAGAATCGATACTCATCGACCATTGATTCGAGTTTCGATGCTTTCCGGAAATTCTGGTCAAGATAAATAACTGAAAATGGTATTAAAAAAATGAAATAAAAGCGAATATACTAACGTTTGATCATCGCATCGAAACATGTCGGTTCTGGCGTCACCCTCGATAACGTCGGGGCTTCCAACGCCGCCCAGCCATCCCTCCACGGTAGTTCGAGCAGCAGCAAGTGCAATATTTCGCGCAGCTTCGTCCCTAGCACATAGCGGTGCCAAAAATCTGCTGACAAGTTCTATTTCCCCATTTTTCGAAGCTGCTGCTCCAACGGCAGACGAGCTGCTCTGATCCTTGTACATTTTTTATTATTTTTTACCCCTTTAGTTTCTCGTCGAATATTAATGAGGGATGATTTTATTAAATTTTTATTAAATATATTGAGCTATCTTGAGCTAACGATATGATATTTTTTTTTGTAAATTTATCAATATTTTTATTAATTTTGTTTTTCTTGTTTCCTTAGTTTTCACCAACTTTTATCATTCGACGATCGATTTATTCTTTTTACATATCACACGGCAAAGTCTTGCTTTTACGAAGGCTTGAAGATCGATTAATAATTCGGTAATTTGCGATAAAATTTATTATTTATTCAACTATATATTTATTTATTTATTTATTTATCTATATTTCACTCTTTACACGAGCTGCCGTTTAAGAATTGAATCAATTTATTTAAACGCACTTGTAAATTTGATATATGTATATGCACCTTTGCCTATAGCTAATAAACTGCGATTATTATTTTTAAATCAAAATAAAGACTCGATTTATTTACTTATTTTTTTTGTTTGTTTCCAATTTTCGACGGAGTCATAAATTATATATATATATATATATACGATATATAAATGTATATATTGATATAATAAAAACAGAAATGAATGTAAAATATTAGATTCGATTAATACGTAAATAATATCTATATTTAAAATTTGTTAATCTAAAATCTTTCAAATATACCATAATGAGTTCAGCTAACTAACTATAAGCCACGAATTCCCTTTTACCTTTCTATTCTTTCTTTTCTATCAATTTCTATACAAATAGTAGGTTACGAAGTACCTAATAATCCGCCCGTAAGAAAATGATGATTGGTTCCATTATTCGAATTGGTCTTGGTTATACTATAACTGTGATTATTTCATTTAATTCAATTCAATTCAATTTTGGTTTATTTTCTTATTTGTTTATTTTATTTTTTTTGTCTTTTTCTACGCATAAATATGTGTATAGTATCTTCGTTTAGATATTATTTTAGAATATATATATATATATATATATTCTAAAATATATATTATATATATATATATTTCTGTGGGGGTACGTGTGCGTTTTTCAAGTACGAAATTAAAAACTAACGGTTAGAAATCTAGTAATGTTGTATGTATATATAATATATATATATATCATCTACTACCGAAAAAACCAATAAAGTAAAACTTTAATAATTGGAAGATCCTAATAAACTCGACAATCACATATCTTCAACAAATATTTTAAAATATTCCTAATCAACTAACTATATCGATTTATAGATTTTTATTCCTTATTTTGAAAGAAATTTTTTTTTTTCTGAATTTTCGAAAAGACTAGGTCCGGATCAGTCTTCAAAAATCTTCATTCCCAGATACAACAATTTAAATAACTTAAATAAAATAGCTATATATTTATACGTCGATATATATATACATGTATATAGTTATATATTTGCTCGAAACAATTTACTTTATACGATTTCTCATGTGTATATATATCTTTCTCTCTCTCTTCTCTATACATATACACACATATATATATATATACACATGTATGCGCGCGTGTGTATTTTATATACACGTAAAATACTGTACAGATTTGTTATTATTATTTATATATATATTTATATATATGTTCTTTTTTTTTGTTCTATATTTAATTTTTCTTTATCACTTAACCCTGTCTCTCATTTCTCTATATATCTATCGTCACTTGTTTACCATCCGGTATTTATTGTCTGATTATACCACCGGCTGAATTCTGAAACAGATAAGATAACAATTTGTTAAAACAGTCCTTGTATATACGTAAATATAGAGTTGAAAAGAAGTGTTAAACTTCTTCGAGAGAAAAGAAAAAAAAAAAAATCTCTAAAACTGGGAACCAAATTCTCTATAATAATCATTGAAAAAAAAATTAAAAAAAAAAAAACAAAGTATCAGAGATAAAAGAATCCGCGGAGTGATTCGTTCGGTCGTACGATTGCCTACCCTCGAAATCGATTCGTTGTCCTCAGCCTAGGCCAAGGTGACCGAGGTCAAGGTTCGCGGGGGTTCACACGCCCCTGTACATACCCGAGTATATATAGATATACACGTATACACGTATAGATTAAAATGCACGTAAGTAAGTAGGTATAAGTAAATAATCGTGTGGTTGTGTCGTATAAGAGGTTGCCAAGAGTAGATAACAGCTCCGAACCACCAATCGAATATAAAGTGGCCTCCGGTACGCGAGGGTGGAGAATTGAAGATAGGAGAAGAGATATCAGATAGAGAGAGAAGCCCGCGAAGAAGAGAGAAGGATAGAGTTCGGTCAATAACAGATGCGACCGCCGAGTTGTCGGCGAGGTGAGGTACATATACATACATATATATATATTATAACCTTGGCGCCATTCACTTTGGGTAGATAGCCTTGGGAAAAGGGTGGAAAGTCAGCTGAGTTCATCGATTTCTGAGATAAACCCGCGGGCGACTGTATACAATACCTACGTGACGCATTTATAAAACGGGCTAATTCTCAACCCCGGAACTTCCCGGAATACTACTGTTTCAGGTGTATGGGATTCTCCGTTAAAAATCGAGGGGAAATTGTATCAGCGAAAAAATCGAGGGTCTTATAGTTTTCAAATTGGAGTAGGTTGAAGTTTGACCAATCACAACCGAGCTTCGGGGCAGAGCGAGGCGCTGATTGGCTGCCGCGTGAAGCGACCGTTACTCTTCGCCAAGACGGGGAACGAGACACGATTGGTCGACTTGAAATCGCTTTCATTCAAAAAGTACAAGAGTCTCGAATTTTTCGCTGGGACAATTTCGCCCTGAATTTTTGCGAAGAATGTACGAGCGGCAAAAAAAATCGATTATGTTTGTTTCTACCTAATTAATCCGAGGTACAAAATTTTTCGTGAAATCTTCGCGGTGTTTGAGACAATGGAAAGCCGTGCAGCAGTTGCGAAAACAAAAAGATTCGCTAAGTAGAATCACCTTCGATTCACCTTCGCGGGTAGGTACATGATTCATTGTATATAGATGTGCACGGATGCATCTATATACAATAGGCTGCTGTATTGATTTCAAGCGATATACGGACTGCAGACTTTCGCTCGGCAAACTTCGGGTGAATATGTCTCGCGTTTACTGATTGCGAGCCAACTCCTGCGGCTTACTATACGCGTAGGTATATCGCGTAACCGAATGTAAATTTGAAAGAAAATCAAGATTGCAATCACGGGATTTTTCAATTTTTACAATATTTCCCATTGTTCTTCAAAATAGAGTTTACAAAAATTATCGCGAATTCGGCGATTCTCAAAATATATTTTGTCATTTCGTGGTTCTATGCTATGATACCACTGATCTCATATTGTGGTAGGTTCCAGACCAGCTGAGGTATTGTGGAGTTCGTGGTATCGGAAAATGATCGATAAGGTTCCCGAGCCAAAAGCAACGAAGGCGCGACGTCGCCAGTCGAATCAGTAATATCGCATTTCGATGCCGACGATGAGCGTTACGCTTTGAATAATAACTAATAAACGATGTACACGTAACTATAGACGCGAGCTCATATTATACGTGTAAATCCATCGATTCGCAACGTTGTATGTAAATGAAAAAAAAAATTTGTATGTATATGGGCAATTTGTACCGATGTTTATAAATATATCTAATTTCTTTGCTACAAAAAGAAAAAAAGAAGACGTGATTTTTTTTTTTATAAATTGCGAAAAAATACAGGAGTAATATAGGAAATAGGGAATTTGAAACCGTCAATTTTTATCTACGCTCCGTCGACGCCGAGTGACGCTGATTAGATTGATTTATACATTATTATCCGTATAATAATTTCCCCGGAGACGCGGTGTGACGGTTTATATGATCGGTGCTAATGAAGCTAATAAAGTGTGCAGGATCCTGCAATCGCAGCTCGGTATAACGACGAAGGTCAGACTTCCGTGTAACGTGAGTTTTATACGAAACTGGCCACTGACAAACCGATGAAACCGTACCAGATGATCCATCAGGTGCGTCGGTGGACAGTTTCGTTAAAAATTCACGAAACAAGGTAGTTTTTTTTTTTTTTATAAATTTATGGCATCGCGATTTCGAAGGTAAAAATTTTTCCATGGAAAAAGGAATTCTTTATTCGCTCTTAAATAAACGGTAAATTGTTGCTGCACCGTACCCGCGTGTTCACGTATGTCGAAGGATGCATCTTCGAGCGAAGCGAGTTCAGTTCAGTCGCGACTTTAATGGACCTTTTTTGGGGGAAAATAAAGGGAATAAAAATGAAATGAAAAATTCACGTAAGTAGGATTGATTTGTAGGTCGGTATATGTATATATATGTACCAAGAGGAACGGCGACAAGCACGCGATGGTCGTAAAACGTTTGGATAACAACAGCAGAATTCAAGTATTTCGTGACTTTAGTCTATATAGAAAAATTCGTCGCGATATACACGCATACAGAAACTAGGAGAGAAATTTCGTTCCTGACCTTTCCTCGCCCCCACTTTCTCCTACGCCTCATTTATGGACAAAAATATTAGGGTAGATAGATATTAGATAGTATCCCGCCCCATGTCTACTCGCTAGATAATGCAACCATAGCTACAATCTTTAGCGTATGTATACATAGATATACAAATGTCTAGTTTGATACGTTACGAATAATAAAATGTTATTTAAAAGGAAGTAAAAATTCTAATAAGTCGTTATGTCTATAATGGGCCAATCCAAGATTTTATTGATGAAATGGAATAACTTCACCTTGATAATTGATTGATCATCGAATTCGATTTATATAGAAAAATAAGCGAACGGAATTGGGAAATTTTTCATTAGTATACCTATGGATTATGATTTTTAGCAGTATTCCCTCTTTAACAGGTGATATTTCTCCGCATATTTTTTTTTTTCACATGGTCGAGTAGGTATGATTTTTCTTTCGAAATGTTTGATTGATTATTCGAGCGTTATAATTGAACCACAATTTTGAAATCGACTGTTGAAATTAACACACGACATAGCTGCATAAAAATTAATAGGACATTGACTGAAATTGAACAGCATACCGATTCAGACCGTTCGAAGACTCATTTGAACGTAAATTTGTACGAAATGAAGGAAAAAAATTATGCGATTCTCACTTTTTATCGATAAATTGCGGTAGAAAAAAACTGGGGTCCTAAATCCCTTCGTTATACAATAAGAATAGAAAAAAAAAAAAAAATTACGATTACGCACTGGTGAGGGTAGAAAATTTTGAATGTATGTATACCCTATATATTTTTGAAATGTGTTTCGTTGACACGAAGCCGATTAAATCGTTGCTACGTTGATTCGTCTCAAGGCTCGAGATAACTACAACGATTATGACAATAAACTAAGCGATCGTCGCGCAACGTTAAAATTTATGCATACAGCTGACAATGCGATAGTTAGGCCACGGTATAGCTATATGCATAGGTATAGTGAAAATAATTATTCTGCACATTTACACTCGCGTTTATACTTATAATTATTGGTACAGTGTACAGTCGGTCGTAAAATATAAAACAATAGAATTAGTTGAAACGAGAAATAACAAGAAAATAAAATGAACTAATAAGTACATGCAATTATTTTTATATCTATGGGGTCACGTAATCATTATAATAAATAACTCGTAATTATGGAATCTGACGTAACTTTGTATATGTATTCATATATAGCATATATGTATATAGGTGAGTCGAAAAAGGATTTAATTAATTAGTCAGTCTTACGTAATTGAGTGAGATGATTTTAAACGGCTTGAAGGTGATGAGACAGATGTTGAGAAATAGTGAATCTGTTTTTTTTTCATAAGTTTTATTTAACCGATTCCAGTTTTTACCGGACGCGTACGTACCTTTACGGCATATATGTAAGTTGTACGTTAGATTTCTACTACGTTATAAAACAAGCGAATCATATGTGTATATCGTTACATATACGATATACATATATGTACACGAACGAGCCTAAAATAAGTTTGCAGGGTAAGAGATTATTCGCGGTATAATATATAGGTAAACACTTCCCGCAGCATACATAAAACGATCAAAATAAGAATTCTGAATCATCGTCACATATTATCGCGCATATTCGTCGCAACAGATGCGGTTATGGCTACGGTAATAAAACATTGAAACAACATATCGAAAATCTGAAGGATATAAATCACAACCAGATTAGTTGAAAACATTTTCCACAGTTTTCGGCAAAAATTTTCAAAATAAAAATAAAAAAGAAAAGTGGTTGAACATCATCGTGACTGATAGAAAATCGCTTCTCTCATCACAACGTTATAAAAATCGTTCGGCAGATCTTTGAGATATGTAATTTTCGCAATTACTTGCAAGGAAGAAAAAAAAATCTTCAAGATATTCGACTAGAATTTCCAATTACTTCACAGCCGCAATAATTATCATAAAATAATAAAGAATAATAAATAATAATCATAATAATGATAATGATAAAAATCTAAAACGTCAGACTTTGAACGATAGGTTAAAAACGAAATCTAACTATACCTACATATATAGTTGATAGAAATGATTCAAGATTTGGATAAAAGCAGTCGCAAGGTTACGGTCGAATTAAGACGGATCATACTGTCTTGTGTAAAAAGAAACTTGACGACGTGACTACTGATTTCTCGAGGCGGCGTCACATTTCAACGAACAAAGAAAAAGCACGGGTATAGAAGAGCTCGCGTAGTCGCAAACGATTTGTGTCGAGGTAAAGAGAGAACGAGAAACAAAAAGATAAAATAGAAAAAAAGAGAGAAGAAAATTAGGGAAGAAAAAAAAGAAAAACTCCATCATAATAGCTAAAACTTGGAAGAGGCCTCGCTGCTCGTCACTTGCAAAAATTTATGGATTTGTGAAGACAGATAAGGAGTTACGAATATGCGAAAAACGGAAGAAGAAAATAAAGATAATAGAAAAAAACAGAAGTGGGCGCATTAATCATTTGCAGAAAATATAAAAAATCCGAAAAATGCAAATTGTTATCGCTTGCCACGGGATGTGCATCCAAATCAAAACGTTTCCCCCGAATGAAGATCCGTTCTTCAAAATATTCGTCCCGTGTCATGATTTTCCGATTCGATAGAAAAATACGAGTACCTACGGCATCACGTTGAGACAGTGCCTCCGACTTGTCTCATTACGCGTACAATAACTGTCTATAATAAGATACCAGAAGCAATTTCCAATTAGCGACTGTTCGTTACTGCTACAGCACTCAACCAAAAATCTTTCGTTTCGTTTCTGGTCTCGCGCGGTAATACCAGCAGCACTGCAGTATATAGTATAGTAATATAACTCTTCTGGTGTAGTAGTGTAGTAGTGCAGTAGTAGTAGTGTAGTAAGAATAAATATACACGATCGCTCAGGAGGCACCCGCGTATATATGCGTATATGTTACATATAGGTATATATATTTACACACATCAGACGCATATGCACACCATCCCCCCACACACACAGATAGGTAGAGAGAAGGAAAGAAATATACACACGTGTATAAGTATAACGCCCACGCATCCGAGGCTACAGTAAGCAAAGTACCTTATAGTACGGAGAGATTTTTCGTAAACAAAATTGACAATTACTGTGCAGTCAATGAACTCTCGAAAGTACAGACAGCAGCAGCAGCAAGCAGCAAGCAGCAGCAGCTACGGGACGCAACACACCGCGATGTAAAAGCGGTAGAGTAGAGTTCTGATCACCCGCGAGCTGCTGCTGCTGCACGCTCGTTCGTTCGTTCGTTCGTTCGTTTGCTTATAGTGGTTGTGGTGACGGTAGTGATGGTTTGTTACATTGTAGACCTATACTCGTTATATAAGTTATAACTTAAGTTAAACTTATGCCACGGATATCCACCTTTACACAGTTGGACGGACGTAGAGACGAGCGAAGCTTTCGTTTCGTGTATAAATAAATATAAAATAAATATAATATATACATATTACATATTTTTCATTTCGTTATAATATTTTGCACCTAAGTAAACTTGTTTAGACAAAGAATTGTGTAATTTCCTAAGATACACGCAAACAAGCACATCGCGATAATAATGCGAAAAGAAATTCTATAAATATGTGATGTATATTTTCATTCATCACTCAGGTACCTATATGGATGACCAAAATTGACAGTAAATTGAAACCCATTTTATTGATGTGTGTATACTGAAATGATAAATGGTATTAAAACTGAGGAGGCAGCGGATCGGTTGAAATGATCTTTCATTTCTATTGAATGGATCTCTTGCTTCAGAATTTGTTATTTATAAACGATTTCTTTGTGGCTATCTAGTATACACGTACACGTACCTATATGCGGATACATATTATGGCTATTACTAATACCGCGCGTTTGTACTATGCTGATTACTTAACGCCATCATCCATCAAAGCAATCGTGATTAACGTGACAATGGATATCCATTCAACACCGTTCATTATATATACCTATACAATACATATATATACATACGTATAGATAAATTAGCGGCGATGATTCTAACGTTTTGAACATACTCCCTTGTTGACACTCGACCGGATGTGCGTTGTTGTTACCAGACAAACCTCTCCTCGCTTCTCCTCGTTTCTAGCTATATATATATATATATATTATATATCTGTCCATTAAAGGATATAATACTATCATATATTGCGTAGGTAAATATATACCAATATGTCTCGAAAATTCATTTATTAATTTATATTTTTATTAGAAAAAAGTAACCGCGGGATGAAAGATCATCGTAGCTTTGAAAAAAAACTGTACAACTGTGCAATTTTTTCAATTTTTTTTTTTGTAATTTAATTTAATTTGGCCGACCTTGAAGATGATTTGCGCTGACATATTATCGTCGGAAAAAAAAAAAAAAGGAGATGGAGACGGAGTGCCCGTATCTGCGCCAGAAAGTTTACTCTCGACACTTTAAACCGCAGAGCTAGAGCGAACACGTGATTGAATCTTCGCGATGATGTATTATTAGTTACCGTTCGTTGTAGCTTAGATCGAACTGGTTAAAGCATTACTCGAGGCGATCGGTGTAGCTTGTACTTTACAGTGATAGAAACGAAACAAGATGAAAAAAAAAGAATGTATAATGAAGAAAAAAGTTTCTAAAAATTCGACAGCGCAAAAAAAAACGAATAGATAAAATAATAAGCGAATAATCGTCGATCTTTGTACATAATTAAAGTTCCTTGTATGGGTATATAGTTTATGTATGTGTATCTGTAAATTATCATACGTATATAGGGTGATTTTCTCATATTATTCATTTAAATGCAGGGAAAATAGTAATAATTAGATATCTGTATTTTAATAACGCGTAAGAACACGTACGTGAATAATAAAAGTTACGACGGTGTTCCGTGTATGCATTTACAAATGTCCGTGCGAACGTACTAACGAACGAACGAACGAACGAACGAACCTGAGGAACAATCGTACATTCTACAGACCATATATTACACGAAGAAGTGTGTTACTTTCTCTCTGTAAATATGTATACATATATACTTGTATGTATATGTATATATATGCATGTATGAATCGCGGGCTGCTGCATAATTCACAAAGGTCGAAAAGATGAAAACCAATTGCAACCGACGCGACGCGACGTGGAGCAATTGTTCAATATCAAATAGTACTACAAACCGTCGAGAAACTTTGAAACATTAAACGAGCGATTTGGATCAATGAATAATTAATACATTCGCAAAAGGATGTAGTAGAACCGTATTACCGTGTCTAATGGGTTCAAAGAAAAAGTGAAGAGGTCTCACGTCGACGTACGTATGTCGGAAAGATTTATCACTTGTAGGACTGATTTGAATCTCGAAGAAAATTGAAGGTAAAATAAAAGGCTCCTGAAGTATAAAAACAGTAATTTTTTAAAAGGAAATAACATTTATTATCAATTACCGTTCGACCGGAGCTCGAGTCAAGCTTCAGAAATGGGCGTGAGGAAAATAACGCGAGTGATAATGAATTGCAGCAGGCGTGACGAAGATCTGATGATTCAGAAAACGGCGAGCGAGCTGGAGGATAATCTTTTGTTGATAAAAAAAAAGAAAAAAGAAGGAGAAGCCGGGATTGTCCTAAGTGTTCGCGGTGAGAACGTGAAAGCAATAAAAAGAATAAATAAATAAATAAAGTAACAAAAAAGGCAAGCGCTAGAATACAGGAAGAGAACGAGTTTTATCGAACAGGTAAATGAATTGAGATAAAAAAAAAGAAAAGAAACTGAAAAACCTGATTATCAAAATTTCAATTTAGAGAACGAGATGTAACGGTTGGTAACGGACTCGTTTATGCAATTTTATAATGAAATACATACGACTATGCGTGACGGAGTAATACGTATATACACATAGAAATACAGATATATGCGTGTACGTAGTACGTACATAATTAAGAAAACAGTGTCAGCAACTGGTTTTCACGCGAGTGCAAAAATAAGCAGCCGGGGGTAAAGGCAGCGAGAGAAGAGAATACGTGTGTGTATAATACCTTATAGCTAGAGCTAGAACGGTGTTATAAGTTTGAAGTAAGTAGGTAGCGAAACGGGTAAACTGAAAGGTGAATAGATAGAAGTAGCTGAGATAAGTAAGTCTCGGTCTCGTGAAAGGTGATTTAAAATAGAAAAAAGCAGAAAAGGGTTTTTTGAAAGCAACGAACCGGTCGGTGACTTCAACAAGCTACAACACTCGTCAGCTGTGAGACCAGCTGAACCAGAGAAACGAATGACGACTGGCTCTGCCGCGATCCCGACCACAGGCTACCCGGGTTACTTTTACTCGATATTATATCCACTAATCTTCACTAAAATAAAGTGAACTTCTATAAATAATGTCCCTCTGTTATCCACCTACCTTGATATGTACCACTGCATTCACAAACCGTAACCGAAATGCGAATTAACGAACGATAAACCGGAGGAAGTAACTTTTTCAAATCCACTCACAATGGAATCTTCCAGTAGACTGAGCGAGCCGGCAAGCTATTCCTCAGAGCGTACACACCCACCGGTCCGAATCTAATATTGAATATTTTCTTAGTTTTAACATGTGATACAGCCAGCCCGCTTCAATTCACGAGCTTTGAACAAGCCGTGAATTAACTTGTGAGTAAATACGAGGTCTCAAGAACATTTATTAGCAGTAAAAACAGGACATAACTAGCGTCACTGACAGTTCTGAACTGTCACTTTACCTGGGAGCCGCCCGACACGCCACCTTTCGTAAAAGGCGGTAAACCGAAGGATTTGAATTGCCCGCTTTTGGCCGCCTAGCAACAAGATCAATATATTGTCTTTATAAATTCTAAATTAACCTTTCCGGGTTATAACGATTTAACACTGTCCAATGATCGTTGTTATTTTTATTTCCTCACGTTTCATACGAGTAGAAATTCTCCCACACTTTCTTTATTACATGTAGACTTAAAAAAAATAATTTTCATCCATTACAAAACGACATTCACAATATACAATAACTGTATAGGTATTAGTCAAAATTTATAATGTTCGTTTGTTGAAGTAAACTTTATTTATAAAATAATACTCCTAACCGCCGGTTACAACAAGGAGTTTTCTTTTAACAATTTATATTATATTGTATATACATAGAATACGTAATAATGATCGTCATGATAGTCTACAATATATAATATAGTAATAGTAATAGTATATTCATTATAATAGTAATATAGGTAGTGACAACAAAATATAACATGAGCTTACATAATACATATGCTTATCCCTATATCGATACGTGACTTAGAATAACGAACTACTTTTAGTGAAATAAATAATATCATATCGTTTAATATATAATTAACCATTTATTTTGCTAAATTTACTACTATCGTTTTCATATAATATGAATGAACATCTTGTCAATAGATTGAACTAAAATCATCATCATGTACACTAAAAACAAAGAAAAAAAAAAATCTCTTTCATTCTTATTCAAACTAATTGAAAATTTTATCTATTTTTCGTATATGTGTAAGAAATTAAAACTATTATATGGTACTACATGTGTATGTGCGTGCGTGTGTATGATGTAAATGTACGTGTTATAATAATGTATGCAATTATTATAATATAGCAATAGTGTGTGTATATATATATATATATACATATATATGGATACGAGCTTGAATAATAAAAACAAGCTTATAAAATTGATTGAAATTATTCGGTTTTGTTTTCAAGGACCTCTTTACCTATACAAACTTAGAATTGTTCTTGACCACTGGGTTCGTCGCACGTTAGGTCTATACAATATATACATATATGTATAGTGAATACGTATATTTTATACCTATACTTTGATCAATTATAATAAATTGCATATAGTCATCATATACAATGAGTGGAATGAAAGGGACTAACTAAAAGGTCCCATGTATATAATTAGATAATAGACTTAATTTATAGGTAATTCACTCTCGTTCAAATCTTTTTTTAAGCCTCAATGCTATTGCTGCTACTAGAACAGCACCTTTTCCACTTCCATCTTCAGCGTGCATCAATTTGAACTGGAAAATAAAATTATACGAATTATAGAGTTGAACTGCAAACACGTATATCGTCATATACTCCCATTCTATGGAAAGTTTATGGTAGTTCTTCGACTTTATACTCCTAGAACAAGAAACCAACAAAAAAAAAGACTCATACCATTTTCCCAAAAGCCAGTTCAACTTTCTTTAATCCTAATATCCGGATGAACTTAAAGATAATCTAATCACAATGAACAGTGAGAATAATTTTATCATTACCTTGCGTCCCGGTGCAAGAAGATGAATGTACTGGTGCATCCACCCTTCAAAACGAGGATGATGTTTGTAGAGGGAACCATCAATCGCAATGGTCATCTCTTCTCGATCGATTCTTTCCAGTAATGCAGCCAGGCCTTGAAAATGAATATTAATTAGACCTCACTATAAAAGTACAATAAATCTTGCAGTGCATACAAATCTCAACGCATTGCAGTTTCATAAAATTGATAAAAAGAGGGAAATTAGCTGTCCTTCCCTGTAACTTACATAGTGAAACCAAGAGAGCAGCCCTATTGGAGGTCACTTCGCACACATACTGCACAATGTTGATGTCATCTTCTGTTGCCGTTACATCGAACTTTGCCAGCACTTCCCTTGTGTTGTTGGTGCCACCATCTAGGGTGTCTCTGTAATGTCATGGTGTAAATTAATATTCTGTCCAATTTCTCATTGAAAACATCTACTCTCAATAACTATTTCATCAAAATAGAAAAGTGCGCACTATCCCCTTATAAACTTTGCTGAAGTTTCTTGGGAAGCTTTCTTTAAAAATTGGTTTGTGCTATTTTTCAGTCATTTTTATCATCCCTTTGAGATTCCAAAGCAGAGACAGAGATAATACATGTGAAAAAGAGATGCTTACTGTTCGATGTGAGATACCAGATCGGTTGTGAGATTCCCAGGAGTTAGAAGAGCGACGGGGATGTGTCCCTCGAAGAGAAGTCCTTCTTTAGTGAATTTTGCAAGTACTATACGCGTCAATTCTCCCAAATACTTTCCAGATATATATTTCTCGAATCTGGATTGGAGCAGATAAAGAGTGATGAAATATTATACCAGGAACGAAAATCCTGTAGAGATATTTATTTGATTTTTCAGAAAATTAAAAAAATTAAACAAGAGGGAGAAAAAGGTTTCAAAGTATGCAAATTCTTAGAATGAAATATTAAGAGAAAAAATATTGAAATGTATGAATTTCCCCAATAATTCGATTTAATGAAAGTAGACTGAACCGAATGATCTCCACGTTCCGATTTGTTTTCCAAGACTTTCTCGCTGCAGCTGTTATTTCTGATATTTAATTATTCCAACACAAGTCATGCGTGAAAGCTTGATAATATACAATAGAATATTACCCAACGCTAAGTAGCACTTTTTCAATACGATAATAGAGATAGAAAAAATTGGTAAACTTACGTGAACGAATTGACCATCAACGAATTCGCGTCGTTTTCTCGGTCGAATTCAGTTTTTATAAAGTCCAGTACTCCGTTGTCTCCAAATGCACCCCATTCGATGTCAATGATTACCTAAATTGCGAAAAAATGATGAGTTCGATAAATTTTAAACTTCATTCAAAATCTGAAAAGAAACATGATGAAAATTGTTAATATATGATATTCACCTCCTTTTCGCCATGTCTTTCGGTTTCCCAGTGTTGTACTCGGTCAGCTTTTTCAACGTAGCACGCGTTACTCCCAGTTCCCAAAATCAGACCGATCACAGTATTTTGATCCCGAGAAGCCCCTTGGATAAGGGTACCAGTTGTGTCATTAAGAACTGCAAGTACGTTGACTTTTGTATCTCCACGTCTCCGCAGAGCTTCGCGAAGAAGTTTTACGGCGTCTTCATTCACGACGTTTGGACAATTAAATGTCTTCGTCCATGTAACGAGAATCCCGACTTCCAACGAGTGTTGAATCATCGGAAAAGAAAATGTGAATCCTTGAGAAAAAGAACAGGAAAAAATGATTTCTTCGTCGATTTGTACAGCGAATAATAAAATTATTCAAATTATCGCTGAAATTTATTAACGTTAAGTTGAGGTATGATTACGAAAAAAATTTACCTAGAGGAAGTTCGACGTCCTGTACACCCTGGCTGATGACAAAATCGCTCACACATTCGGCAAGGTAGTCGAACAAAGCGATTCCGCAACCGACTCTAAGATCTGAACCTATGTGGTACCTTTTCACCTCTTCTCTTACGCAAACACCATTCTCTAGCTCTAGTAGAATGACACGAAAGTTTGTACCGCCAAGATCGAGGGCGAGAAACATACCTGTTTCTGAAATATCAATGGTAACGTATTTCTTAAATTCGAATGCGACGATTACGGTTAAGATGTGAAATATTGTTACATAAAATAATTCAGAGATTAATTAATATTCATTTTTATTGATCAATTTGTATAACGCGATGATTTATTCATTATAGTGCCTGGAATAATAATTCATGTGGTATTTATTTAATGCGATGTGATTCAATCTTTAATTAATTATTTCGGTCAATTAGTTTGGTCTTCGCGGCTAGTCATAATAATATATGATATTATCACATAATATATTTAATTGTACATCACACGATGTCATGCCCGAATGGATAAGTATATTTCTTTAATTAGTATGATTGAGCTTTATCGACCTCTCGTTATCTATCGAGTCTCATGATTCTTAATAGGCTGATATATTTGAGGTATAATTGTTTCCTCAAGTAATTAAGAAAGCGTGCTTTTTCGAATTTGAGTCCAGTATTAATTATTATACCAAGATAAAATTCGACAGTGAAAATAAATAAAAGATGAAAAATTTGACTCGAATTAAATATGGTATGAGCCAACCTGAAATAAAATTCACTCTTCTTCTCTCGCTGATAATGAAATAACTTTCAATCGTTTGTTATGTCTAATTTCTAATGATAATGAACACAACGATAAGATTTACGACTCTATTAATTAATATACGACTTATATCCTTTAATCGGGGAAAATAATTCGGTTTCAATCGCGGAATAATTAAAGTATGATAATTATTGAACAGTATTGCTTATTGGTTGATGAATTTTTGCTAAAGACTCACCTGTGCCATCGGGAAGTTCTGGAATATAAGTATTCTCCATCTGTAACGAGGAGGGTTTTTCCCTGATTCCTTTTTCTAGTTCGGACAAGAAGACACTTTGAATCTTGCGCGTGGTCGCCGCCGTGAATCTCATCTGGGCTAACCGATTTTCAATCTGTAAGTATGATTTCATTGATTTTTATTTTATAATAACATACTAGGTGGAAATATAGGCAACGAATTCTTCGAGCTTGTAGAAATATGCTATAAATTCCTATAATCCTTTACAATACGAAAAGGAAGAATTTCATCGAACTGTTGAATAACAAAAAACCTTTGATTTTACCAATGTATACGATATAATTATATTCCAAGAATCTCTGCGTTACGGTCAGAAATTTCTATACAATACAAGACTGTTGCTAAGTAAGTAATTGAAGTAAATTAAACATGCCCCGAGGTTACGGCAGCAAATTACAACTCCATATGTTATTATTTTATCCATATACAGACTCGAGTATGTATAATCTAGAATATCATCGAGGGATCTTTTATTCCCACAAAAACAATGAAAATAAAACCAATCAACATCTCACGATCACAATTGGCAAGTTACATCGTTATTTTTGCAATCGCGGTAATCTCTTTCTTATTCTTATTCTTATTATTATTATTATCTAATATTATTATCGTTGTTACTGTCGCAAAAGCCAAATCGAGTAGTCTGCAAGTCCCCTCATCAATTCAGTAGAGTATTATTATTTGCACGGTATACAGACAAGTGAAGTGACGTAGTAGAAGAAGAGAGTGAGTATATAACATGTGGGTAAATTGCTTTGCAGGACTAGTAATTAATTGTCACTAGTCTCAATCGATTCTTTGACATATACGACACACGCTTATATGTATAGGTACATATTACACATAGTGTTAAATTCATATGCCAAGAAATTTCCCAGGCGTGACATACGCTCATTCGATTATTATTCATTATTGTACGAATGAAATACCAGCTGAATCAATACAGCGAATATATAGATATAGAGCAATAAATCGCATGTTCGTATCTTTATTTTATTGACCTGTGGACAATTTGAGGGCCGATTTTTTAACCATTGCAAATTGTATCGTATTCGGTATGGTACAGAATAATAATTAATTATCGGACGCAATTCTTACGTCTTGAATTTTAATACCTGCGATAGATTCGATTGAAACGCAGTGGTAGAACCTGGGACACGTCAGACAGACTAAAAGCGTAAGATTTTCTATCTAAATTTGAAATAAAGTGAATCCTTGATACGGCAATTAAATAAATGCGTTAGGCGAATATTTTGGAAAATTAATAGCTTTCATAACAGAAAATTATACGAATCTTATTCACCTACACTCGTCATCGCGCAGTTTGATGTTTGTTATACATATTATATTATTGAACTAACAATAAACCAACTTGCGTAACTTATCGCTGCAGGCTAACTAATATAAGAGTGTGTAGCTGTAATACGAAAAGGAAAAAGAAATCTTGTTTGCGGCGTAGTTTGAAACGATCATGTTCGTTTTTTCTTTTTTTTTTTTCTTTTTTTGTTAACACGGTTTCGTATCAGGTCGATTCAACCAACAGAAATGATAAATTATCGACCCTGCTTGACTCTAATAACTAATTATCACAAACTCGTGTTCGTAATTATTTCTTAATCATTTTTAATTTTATGCCAATTTCAAATGTAAATTTTAATCGTATATATCAGGTCAAGATTCACGCGATCCACCCCCATATCTAAATCAGTTTAATCTTATCACACCTATTTGATAGTTTCGAGGTAATTTGGTGAAAATTAGAACTTGTATACATGTATACCTCGCGCAATTGCAATAAATAATCGAATTTTTTCTCTCTATTGCGGTTTTCTTGTATACGTATCTAGATATGTATAGAATTACTAGTCGGAGCAAACAACTCGGAATATACACATGCACGGTTCTATGATGCATATATGCGCATCGCAGTTACTCTGTATAATCAGAGGCGGTCTGTAATTATCATATTTTTATATAAGGAAGAAAAAATATATTCACTTTTCGAATGTATGTAACTGAGAGTTGAAAGTTTGAAGATTTTGGAAACAGATAATTTTTAATCTTAATTTTTTATTTTTACTTCCAAAATTCATAAAAATTTTCGATCTTCATTTGTGTACATATGGAGGTAGAAATTAAAGTGAAAGTCACACGCTATATCTAATCTCATTTGAAAGATAAAATACATGAAAAAAAAATCTTTCTGTTAACGACCTAATTACAAAATACGATGATGCGCGTTATCAGTTTGAAGAATAAGGAGAAAAAGACGAAAAAAAAGGAATAAAACGTGTGCTTATATTTGATTGGCCTCCGAGACGTGATACATACAACATACGTACTGAAACGGGGATTCCAAAGTTCATCGCATCTCCTGAGATTAACGTAGTCCTCATAACGATATCTTTTACCAATAATAACGATCGTGCGATTCACCGTTTTGTAATGACGCAATTAATCGTAATACGTAGTTTACATAGTTGAGACGGGTTAATAGAAGCGGATAGAAAACAGAAAAGAAGAAGAAGAAGAATAATGAGTGAATGGGAATCTTGTATCCCTGGCCTCGGATTCTTTTTAATTCGTATTCCTTTGCAGGGAACCAAAAGACAAAAGATTACTCTAAAAATTGATTCAACTTCATTCAATTGTACAAAAAAATCTACGCCCATATAAATTGCTTAGAGATTGTTACATCATTAATTTCTGATCACGACTCGTGAATAATTTGAAAAAGAAAAAAAAAATCATCAAATTCGCGTCTGCAAATCAATCAAGAACACAATGAAATTGAAAATGTGGTAAGATTACGTAATTTCAGGTAGAGTGCGTTTTAACTTCAGAGCTAATAAACCTAGGCAGATCTGTTCAGTATTCATATACCTATACCTACCTCATACCTATAGCCGCGAGATAAATTTCACGACGGTATGACGCGAAGATATGATATACAGAATTAGAGGCTTGTCTCGAGTGGCAGCTCGCGATTGGCCCGAAGCGGAGCCGACATAATGATATCAGCGATCATTGGTAATAAATAAAAATGATAAAATAAAAAATCCTCGTACGTAAATCGATTGTTTTTTTGTTTTTGCAAAAAATGTCAGACACGCGATATCAAGTTATGAATTTATATGTAGATTAGTATATTCAATTAATTTTTCGGGTCGGTTCAATCGGAGACATTGAATCAATCATTCGATACATTGAAATTAGTTTTAATAATTTTATAGATTTTTTGTAATCGCTTTATTACCTTCTGTCTTCTTACATCGTCGGTAAGAAGCAAAGGTGCGACTTGGATAGCTTCGTGAAGGGCGCGATCCGTGGGGACGACCATATTGCCGGATTCTTTCTTCTGACGAATCTGAAATGATAAAAATATGGCTAGAAAAAATTCTTAAAATAAATAATGGAGGAGGAATATAATTTCGAACTAAGATAGCGGCGCGGTTTTAAGGTAAATGAATCGTCTGGGTAGATTTGAAGATATTTTACATACGTTATCTTCGAGATAATAGTCACGCGACTCTCTTCGTCGAGATTAGAAACCTGTGATCTTTGAATCATCGTATACTTAATTCGGCGCGACATTTATCTGACGCATCTGTGAGGACCGATAAGAAAAAAATGTTGCAAAGTGAGAATGACAATGCGGATTCTAAGATGCACGGTTGTGAATTTACACCCGGAGAATAATTAATTAATCAATCAAGGAAGACCGGAAAAAAATTAGAATTTCTACGGTAGACTGAGAATGAATTTTTTATTTCTCGGGAAACAGTTTTTGATAAAAGTTTATAGGAATAAAACAAGGAAGAACTTTTTCCTTCATGCCTTCCTTCTGAAATGATTGCCCGCGGAATTGGAGGAGATAATCAAACTCGATACCAGAAAGATCGGTTGTTTGACACTCCATTTAATACAAAGCATGTTTTCGGTCTTCTGCGCGTTGGCGAAAATATATGACGTATAGATATAGCCGTATATCAATCGTTAGTGTTGTCAATTGACGAGAAAAAATCCAACCGCACTGAGCCGGCTTTTCGTGAATGATATAGGGTTCTGTCGTATAGATATCCGCATACCTATACGTGCGAAAAATTTCGTGCTAATTATCATCGACGAAAATTGCTATGATGTTATAAAATATGAACGTCACGCCGTAGGACTAAGACGAAGATAAAGTTAATCCAACTCGAGATTACTCAATGATCCCGTAGTATATCTTACAGCGATTAACGCAGTCATTCATATGTATTATACTTGTATAATTGTAACGCGAAGTTAGTGATTAAAACTTTTCCTATACCGACGTCAACCGATAAAAATCATCGTGGAATCATTATCTTCGTCAATTGATTATCGTTGACAATATTATTACGCACTATTTATTATACGAGTTTGAAGCCAGAAAATGACATCGTTACGTAGTGCGTGTAGAATAAAAAATCGAAGCGATTAGAAGTGATCGCGATTTCCGAAAACAAATTTTTTCCTTATGTTCTATAATTCTACGATCTTTTGATGATCAATCAAACCAGTAGTGTCCAATATCTTGGGCAATAATAAAATAATTCGCGGGGAATTTTCATTTTATCTATATTTATATAATTATAAGAAAAACACATACCTATAATCTATAGTGAAATATGTATGTAGATAAGCGGATATAGTGTCAAATAAGTTATCAAGATATGAGAATATCGATATTTAACATCTACACACGTGGATAATATGCATATTTATAACTATACATCGTAGGACATTATCGTTCACTCTATCTACCAAAAATGTTTCATTACAAATCGGTTCAATTACGTCAACTAATATAATGGACTTGCGCAAATTAAACATATCATACTATATTATAGTTTCCGTCTCACAAGCCCCTCACGATTAAAAATGAAATAAACAATGAAACAACAAGAAAAAAAAATGACGTCAATCCCATCAAATATCTACAATAAATACGATCATGCTCTTTCAGCGGTTTATAAAATTATGTTAGCTGCAACGTGTCGGAGATTAAAAGAAACATGTCATCTCAGAAAGTAAGACACGACCCTGAAGATGATTTTATGGTCCATATGCTGTAGAGAAATGGAAACATAACAAGCTAATATTATAAACATTTGAGTCCATAAATGCGCTTTAATCTTCGACTGCATTGGGTCAAAGTGTAACCCCTATCGACTGTAAATTATTGCATACGCATTAGCGTATGTACGTGTAATGTATAGCAGTATGAAGTAAACTAGAGTAAATCGGAGTTGTTATCACGCGTTGTAAGGGAAGGCTGATGATATATATATATATTTGTCTGTCAGAATAAGGCATCGTCGCACTTAGTATTATACATTGCGTAAAAAGTCCAATTAATTATTGCGAAATTTTTGACCGTGAACTTTAATTACTATAACAAATCCCTACGCAAGAGGTAGAAAGTAAATAAAACTTGGTATACGTAGATGATTGAATGAACAACACGTTGAAAAAATAACTTAGTTAAACCTTCATTGAAATCCGTCTTACGTTATAAATAATTTTTTCATATTACGTTACTAGAGCGATACTGTAATATTTTTACATAGCGTATCGCAAGTACCCAAAAATTTATTAACCGTTATAGAAAGGGATTATTTATCTGTATCAACTTTCGGAGATCAGGGACAGCCTGTTAAGAAGAGAATGGCGTTTGGCCAGAGGGCATACTCAAACGTCACACTTTTTTTGTCTCATTTAAATACAAGGATGATTGAAATTCATAAGTTCAATGATTACAATAACCAAATTTATTGAAGATTCCGGACGGCTCGCGATTTTTAGTGAAACAAAAAAATAAGTGATCACTGTATATTCATTTTCATACATGTATGGTATACGGAGTCTTGAAAAGGATTGGGTATAATTATTGTTTTTCTGTTTCTGTACATTGGAGTATAATTATTTCAGATGAATATCTGTACAGATGATCAAAACAGTATAGACAAATATTTCGAAGTCTAAACCGCGACTTAACTTCAGTCGCGACGCCTTGACGCGCATAAAATGATAAAAACAAACCACCACCACTATCAGACGCACGTACACTACTCAATGGTATACGTAAGCGAATTACGAGAGGTGTGTACGTTTCGACCAATCATATTACTCGCGAAGTTAAGCCCGCGCGAGGTTCTCCCGTTCATAAAACATGCTGCATATAGGTATGTACGACGGCGAACTAAATCGGCAAACTAAACATTTTTCGCAAAGTATCAAATCGCGTGTCTCTATACTGCGGATATTATTATAGTTGCACATCGCAGTGAGGTACGTCTAGCACAGAGAAAGCGAAAAAACGATGAAAAAAAAACCAAAAAAAAAAAATCATCAAAATGCTCTAATTTTCCACTATGTAATCAATTTTATCTGTTATCTTGAAACGTGGGTCATAAAATCATTGATTTTTGAATAAAAATTATTTCATATCACCCCCATAAGCTAGTCGGACTAATCCACACGCTTAAATGTTCATATCGATGTATTTAAGTGTCTGGATATTAATCTGTGCCAAAAGATATGAAGCCGTCGTTAGGTAACGATGTAATTCATTATTCAGATGTCCAGTCCAGTTTGATATATACATTTATTAAATACGTCTGCGCGTTATCGAATGTGATATAATTATGCTTTTTTTCCATCAATCTCTAATCGTATCTTTGTATGTGGGATATTTTCACTATACCAGTTATTGCACAATTATTCGTCATCCGAATATCGCGACTCTTATACGCTTATCGAATTTCCAGATTTAGATTCTATTTTAAGATTTACATTTATCGCCGTGACATGGAAAAAAAGTTTGCGGAAATCATCTCGAGTATTGATTTTAAAAACTGACCGCGTCCAGTGTAAGAAGCTTTTATTAATATCAATTGTAAGGTGTAAGCTTTAATTAAAACAATTTAGCCAGTTGACCCCCGTAAGACAATTGACAGGTCTAATTCGGAACATGAAGAGCTGTGGCATCGTCTCCACCTATCAATTGAATGATATTCTATAGCAATAAATTATGGCTGCAAAATGAATTGAAAAAATTCACGGACATTCGATATTTCATTTAGACTTTTGAACAAAAAAAATCAAACGAACAAGGAAAATTGAATTCTTAGACATTTTTTTACATCTTTTTTTCTGGCCTCGTTTTTCTTTTATTGACCGACAATCCTGACGTCCTTCGGCTCCTTCTTTAATCTGATAAAAGCCGATTTGGTAGTCGATGTTGAAAATATTTATTCGTCGCTTTTATAGAAAAAAACGGTGAATCGAATAAATATTATCAATAACCGACCTCGGGTCAAATCAAAAAAGAAATGAAGGAAATAATCGAGTATTTTATGATTGATTAATACGTGTTCGAAAAAAATGTTAATTCGTGTAATCTGTATGCCTTCCGCGCATAACGTGAAAACGAACGTAATACTTCGAAAGGTCAGAAATTCTTCGAGATGTATAACACACGCTTTTTATTGCCAAAATAAGAAAGATTGCGGAAGTGATAGTAAGACAGACGATAGAGAGGGTAAGAATTTTACCTCTAGGCAATTATATACGGATTATAGAAATCGCGTATCTTTTATTTACTCATTGGTGTCTGTGCGCGTATAATATATGCGTGTATTAGATAGCAACAAAATATTCATACCTTTACCGGGTAGTTATGTTAATTAATAGCGAACTTTGTGCTAATATAACCAAATGGGATTCGTAAAATTTGAATAGTTTTACTAGTCGAAGGTAGTAGAAAAAATTTCATGCTTAACTTGTTCGAGAGAAGAATAAACAAATTATATATCTGGGAAAGAAGAAAATTTAAAGAGTTTTCAAAATTCTACAAAAAAACGATATATAAATCTTAACAATCTTAACATCTTAGCAATTTTTCGAGATATTCCCATTTTACGCTGGTCTCTCCCGTGGTATAAGTAAAAATCAGTACAATATGTTTTTTTCATCACAAAATTTGAATATTGTTTACCTAATTCGTGGACTTTATACTCACGTGCGTGGATAAAAGCATGTACTTACTACTTGTACTGTAACGTCTAAGAATCTACGCACGGAATTTATTGATAGTGGAAATTTTTATTAGAGGTCTGTGTAGTCGCGTCACGTTCATCAATATTTGATAAAGATTTTGCCAAATTGTACGCGTAATAATGTAACACACTTGGCTGACACATGTGCGACACAACGACCGAATCAATTGCTAATTGAAGAATTTCGCTCGCAGTAATAAAATACGCGCTCGTTTTCAGCCCGATATTGCGTAGATATATAGACGTATGAGCATGACGTTTGAAACAAAAAATAAATAAATAATTTACACATAAACTTAAACGAGAATTTGGCGCGCTCACGTGGTGATATAACTTATACATACGCTCGCGCCTATAAAACGCTCGAATATACATATACGTATAATTCTAATGTTAACATACCATTTGAATATTACATAAATTCGAGTGAGTTGAAAGAAATGTCTCTGATTCGCTTGTTAACTAAAAATAATCGATTTTTGGCGCGAATTCTGAAATTTAAAAAACTGATCAAAGATGAAATCGTAATGAAAAATTGAATCGAAACTCACCGTTAATTGTTTAGCTTAATTCGTTTTGTTCTTTCCTCTTTTTATTTATTTTTTTATTTATCTGTTTTCTTTTTTTTTTTTGTTGTCCAGAGTCCAATGAGTCTTTCTTATCGTTTCGGTGGACTGAATCAGTTTAATTTTTCTCGATTCTTTTTACTCTTCTATTTGGTACGTATAGGTACTAAGTCTGATGCTGGAGTACGAACAAAATATATATCTTCAACTGTAAGAATTTCTCCTTTTTATACCCTGTAGCTACTGAACAGCTTGTTCTGTTTAAAGAACCACCGTCCTCGGAGATGAACGCGAAACTGACGAGCCTCCAGGTTATTCCATCCACCAACAGTCCCCACCGAGTTTTCTAATCGCGCGATATTATACGTGATTCGCACACAACCCAGCTATCGCCGATCCACAGCCCACCGAACCACTGCTCACTCTCTTTTCCTCCCTCTCTTCGTCTCTCTTTATCTATCTCATTCTCCTTTTCTCTCTCTCTCTTACGCATATAGTATACCATAGTATACACACACAAGTATATTGTCTAACACAATAACTTTTTTCCCGCGAGCGTGTACTTCGTATGTATACTATATATACGAATCGTTCCTAAATGGGTGATAATTTCGCTTGATATTAATAACGAATAGGTTATCACTGAAGTATGTGGTGAGACATTTTCGTCGCAAGACATTCGAACATATAAAATTATAATATTTGCATTTCTTTTGTTTTATGTGTTTGATGAATGCATAATTATTAGGACGACGATGTGATAAGATGAATCCAATATCATTTTTCTTTCTAAGTTATTTTAAGGATATTTATTATTTTATTACAGATTCATACAGCTCTGTACTTATGTATACATACCCGCGTACAGATACGTACGCGTTTTGCAAAGGCTTATTCGTAGTATATTATAAAAGACAGTTACGTTCTTTTTATTTATTTATTTACTTTTTATTTTATTTCTTAGTCGTCGCAGAATATTATCGAAAGGAAACTTTTAATTGACAACTATAATATAACCTCGTGAACTTTAGCTCCGCAGATTCTTGAACGCAATTTCATACGTTTCTTTAATTTCTTTCGTATATATGATGATTGCGATGGAATATCTTTAGATGTATATTTTATATATATGCAATCGATATATAGTCAAGAACTGAAACTGATAACGTTCTTCTCCCGATCATTTTTATTATACGGTCTTCTTAGATCTCCAAGTATTTAATGACAATTTTTGTCCTTTTTTTTGGCTTATCTCATTTTTTGTTTCATTTGTATCTCTGTCACATGCAATATCCTTATGTATATATACTTTGTTTTTAATTTGACCAATTAGTAAATTGCTGCGTGCATAGTGCCGAGTATAAAATCCTCGAAAATTACTCCGTATGAAAAAAATATACGTAAGAAAATAAATAAATTGACAAACGAAAACGGAATATCATAGAGAAATCAAATTTTTAAAAACTTCGAAATACAACTAAATGTATATGTATAAATTCGACGGACGCGGTAATTTAAATATATTGGATAATCAAATCGGTAATTATTCATCTCATTTTTTTCTCTCCTTTTTCTAGGGCACATCTATAAATAATTCTGAGATGAAATTATAACGGACGCTGTAAAGTTTCATTTATTATACGTAAGTATGCGTATGCCGAGCAGCTCGCGGTTCTTCGCACTTTTCCTTTCTATCTACGTGTATGCGAATTTTATCACCTATACTTAGTTATCTGTATGTATAGTATATTGCCGGAGCCTTCTTTCGTGTTAATCTAACTTAATACGGAGACCGTAAAACCGTCATCCTACGAATTAGCAGGATCATAGCGCACGTATTCATCCCTTTGAAACGCGTGTCGTGAATCAAATAGAAGATAGAAAGCGAAAGAGTCATTCTTCGAGAAAAATAGATTGAAATATAAAAATTGGTGCGATCTAAAAATTGAATAAAAAAAAAAAGGACCTGACGAATTATTGTCAGACATACCGAAATGCGGCATAATCTAGTACAAGTGATTAATCCGCGATATGATAACTTATCGTCGATAGAAACCATTCTACATATATTTTCTTTTAACTTTCAACTATCATTGTTGGAAAAAATGTGCGCATTAAAAAGTACGTAAAAAAAAGGAACATACATATGTACAGATATAAATATGGATTTAATATCCGTTTTATTGGTTTTATCTATCCGGATTCAGCCAGAATTACATATAGGATCTGAAGAGCGTTCTATCAGCTTCTTAATTCGTATCTACAGACTTTTTTCGGTGCAACAGTGGTATTAAAATAATTATTGCAACGTATGTGCAGTAATGTTACATGCCAACTGAATATAACCGAAATTTTTTAGTTTCTTCGAAATTCCTAACGAAAAATTGAAACAGAAGTATAATATACAAGCGAAATATTGTTCTGGTTGATAATTTTTTTTTCTTTTTTTCATTTAAACGGAAAAAATAATGAACGTTCGTTATTCGATGCTGCAAATGAGTGTTGCAGAGAATTCGATTATAGTTTTAAAAAAAGAAGCATTTCAACATCGTCATTCTCTGAAACAATATGAAAGTCGTTTCATAGCCAATATAACATTACGCGATTAAATTTACGTAGGCTTGCCGTAGTCCGCGTATACATGAATATGCACATCTGATTACCGTACGGTTGTTCTTGCTAAAGTCTCTATCAACGAGGGGACTTCTTTATGCAGTAAAACCCCCGAGGGTAGACCCCGGAATTGACGAGTGAACTTGACTCGTAAATAACAATTATAATATGCCATAGTTGTATAGATACTAAGACCTCTCGACCTTTGACATCGCGTTTAAAACCACCGCGCCCAAGTTTATTTTACAGATATACGAAACATTCCAACGCTAGCCAGTCTTGCTACCCCAATCATTAATTGATCTCGCAAATTATGTATGTATGTTACATAGTTACAATATATTATATATGTGTCGTTCAATTGTCGTCGAGGCATGAACTTATCGTTAACAATTATAAGCTGGAGCCCAAGAGCATCGCATGCGCAAGTCAGAGAACTATGTCGTAGCGTGACATCCGTTTGTCACTCTATCAGTATGCACATGCATGTTGGCGCAACTTGCCTGAATGGAGTCTGATTGAATCAGCTTGCGTGCTTAAATTTAGACCCTGGATGCTGTGATACGGCGGGTGTTTCTTGCATTTCTTATTTTTTAAACATATATTTTTTATACACATCCTTCAAGACGCTTATTACTATTATTTCTCTTTAAAATCACATTCTTCTTCTAAATCTACTTTTTTTGCAACATATCTGATATCGAACTAACCACACGCTTGATAAAGAAGATTTGCGGAACATCTACAAGCAGAGAATCTTTAATGAAAATATAACTCACCACGTTGACGAAGGGGTCCAATTTATCATTGAAATAAGGATTGGTCCTTTTCTAAATTCTAAATACTACGGATACTTCATCAAAGGCATAGCCGGTGTATGTTTGCATACCTACCCACAGCAAGGGAATAAAAATCGATTAGTCGACGTCACGGGCGCGTACTAATATGGCGGGTGAATTTAAACGGCGTAGAATACTAGACCAGCAAATTTTCCGTTCATGCTATACATATATTCTCTCATATAGCTTCACAGATGAATAGTATGGTATGGAAAATATACTCTCAGGATATCTCCAAACGCGCTAGGACCCGTTTTAATTCACGGCTATTTCCATATGTAGTTATCTCGTAATATTAACTGTGGAATATTTCGGCATAGCAGATGTTCCTTTGGTCAATGTATATTAAGCGCATTCATCATATCGGAATAGAGACGCTCGCATAGAATCTGTGCGAATAACGTAGGACTGATTTAAGTTGGGTCAGAAGATTGATATCGTTAATAATTCAAGACGAGTAAAATAATACCAGTTTTATATTTGGTTAAAGAAATAACGTACATTGATTACGTTTATTTGTAAGCTTCATACTGCAGCTGATGGCCTAATTAAAACACAAATTGTTACACACATATATTTGAGGAAAAAATACTCTGTGACGTAAATACACACGCAATAATTAGAGTAACCTGAGACCAGCGACGATTTAAAATCGAATATATGGTATCGATGGTCTAGACTGAAGATAACACGTCATAGTCATTGATTAACGATATATGTATATGACTGTAACTATAGAGCGAGTTAATTACGCGCAATGAGTTGAGCGCGAAGTGTGCAGATATATTGTATATGTATGTATATATCGATGTACGATAAATCTCTTGACCCCAAAGAAAAAAAAAAGAAAGAATAAATGGCAATTTATCGGTTTTACGAATTCTGAAAATTCGAACTTTTGACATTGGATCGAGATCATTCGGTCTGCAATGTCTCCACCGTATCTTAATGTTGCCCAATTATCAACGACGCCACATACATTTCAAACTTCGAATATCTAATCAATTTGAGTTTAAATAATTAAAATTCAAATAGTCATCACGCTTCTGAAAGAAGTAATAGAAATATAAATGAGAACCGTGAATTTTTAGTTTCGAAACTCTATATAGTCGCAATTACAAACGCCAACGCTATACACACGGAAGATTCTCCTTGTCGCATAAAACGAAAAGATTGAAATTCGTATTTGTTGGAAATGTAGGGAAAAAAAAAAGAAAAATAACATATAAAACGGAGGGAAGGAAAGACGTGTGACAACTGAATATGCGGCGACAAGAGATTGAATCTGATAGAAACGCGGTCATTATTTCTATCGGTTGTTAGATCTGTTGCGCGTTATGCTATATATATTCTCCAGGGTAACGAGTTCGAGAATGAGATACGAGATACGTCATAGCTGTCATATTTCATTAATCAATTCAATTTCTCATTGAATGGTAATAATTTGTTATAATTAACGCGTTGGTTTCGATCGAATTATGTCCATTCTTCTTCTTCTGCGATATGTAGTTTATCAGTTCACGTCTTCATTACTGCCCTTTCTCGTCCAACAGCGATCGAATCAAAACCGAAGAATAAGAAGAAAACAAATAAAAAATCGACTGTTTCAGATTACTTCTTAAACCACTCTTTCTATCTATAAATTATGTATGTCAACGGTATACTTTATAGTTAATATTACGAATAACAAATAATAAATATTATACAATTGCGTCCCTAGATTTTACGTACATGTATTCTAAAACGTGAATCACTCCCTCTTTAGATTAAAAGATACTAATTCGTGTTCATTCGTACTTTTACGAAAAAAAAAAATGTCTCTTGAAATTCTTGAATATTTATAGAATAATTATTTATTCCGGCAAAAGATCGTCTCCAAGTTCTTCGTCGCCGAAATCGTCGTCTCTTTTCCCTGCTGAAGTCATCGGTCGTGAAGGCATGGGACCAACAGGATCCGAATAATTTGTGTCTGCGAAAATATTCGAGTTTTATGAGTAAAGAATTTGGAAAAAATAAAATTGAAACAAGTAATGTAATGTGACTGTTGGCGAGAATTGTTAAGTTTCCGGTGTTTCTTTTTTTCATTTAACTGACGAATCATTATGTTATATCATATTTGCAACAATCAGCATAGTGTTAAGAAGACATATGAGAGACAGAAATAGATTGTGCGGATGAGTTAGGTACATCTATCATCTAGTCAATCCATTAAGGTAATAATACTGGGCCATCAAACAGCGTGTGTACATCATTCTGTTTAATATCAATCGCAACTGGAGCTGCGCAACGCTGCATTGTTAATCATTCGTTTGTCAAGATAAAATTGAAAGAGGATTTTTCAATATTATATTCAGTAAATTGAAACTCTCAAAGTCTTACAGTAGAATTATATGTATATGGTGTTCAATGATCACAGAAATGTGAAGGAAGGGTCTGAAAATCCTTCGGGAAGTCTGGACTTTTTCAAAATTTCAAATCAGAAAAAATTCAAGGAACTGAGAATCCGAAACTTTCAACCGCAGTAAAGATTAGAGTTTAAAATCTTGAAAGGAATTCAGTATTGAAAAAAAGTTTCCAAAATTAAAGAAAACAATGAATTGAAAAATAAGAAACTGCCTGCATTCGAAGTTATAACCTATAGCTGCATATAATAGTAAATAATAAGTCTAAGCCTTATTGGAAGATAACGAGGAATGAAAACAAGTTTCAAATACTGCAATGAAAATTAAATCTCATTACCACTGCACAAATGTAATTTATTACTCTATAAATGGTTTGAAATCATAGCTTGTCTAAGTAGTATGCACCGACCTTTCTTACGTAACCAGATAACTCACACATATTCTCAACTTGATAAATTATACAGATAGATATTTGGCTTCTCTACAAAGCCCTGTTCAGTTGATAATCAAGTTATATGGTTCATTTGCTAACTTTAAGATTAGTGTAGCAATGAATTGATTGAACCCATGTAGTGATTAGGTAAAAGTGACAGGAGTGTGCTCTTCTCTTTTTGTTGATTAATTAAAGATATTAAACATCAATTCAGGCAGCGATGTGCAGCTCTTTCTGTTCCTCAACTTCATAATTTCATGACTTCTCTCAAATACTCTAAGCCCCCTTTTGTATTGCCTTCCAGCTTCACCACAGCTTGCAAGATGTACTGTGTACTTGTGTTAGTTGAGCAAATAATGGTAATCGTATAAGTATTTATCAGGAAGAAGTTTTATCAGTAAATACGGAGATGAATCTCTAACTTCACTCATATATAGGAATACTCACTGATATGTGCATGTGCCTCTGGAGTGAATTCCAATGGACTTTCTAGCATCGCGAGACGATTAGCTCTGACTAGACCCCCGTTGTAGATTCCTTGCTGATCGTTTCTTACTGTCGTTGGGCTGGTCCTGTGTTCTGACATTACACTAAGGCTAGATCCAGCTCGAGACGAAGTACCGCTGTTGCTTTTTCTCGAACCTACGCATAAAAATTATCAAAAAGATTAGAAGAAATGCAAGAAATAATATAATAAGAAAATTGTTGTGATAATGTGATAAAATATCCGGGAGTTCTCACTTGTTGTTCCTGGGCGACCAGATCCTTGTCTTTCTTTCATCTCTCTTGTCTTTTCAGCTCTTTTAAGCTCTGCAGCATAAAGCTGTGCTTCCTTGAGGCCCAAGTCGCTGCATAGTCGAACCAGAAATTTCAGACACTCAATATTTTCAGGGAATCTTTTGTGGATGTCTTGGTACTCGGTAAGAGCCTTGTGGAACTGGCCGGTCCTTCTTAAACATGCTGCTGCAAGCAGTCGCCATCTCGGTTGATCAGGAGCTAATTCTACAGCCCTCTCAAAATATATTAAGGCCTTTTCTGCTACCTAGAAATCAAGGAGGAGTAAGTAACGAGAAATGAGTAACTTTTTAGTGTCGCATTTGAAAGTAAGAGTACCTGCATTGATATAAAGTAAGATCCGAGCCAATCGATCACTTCAAAATTAGCTGGATAATACCTGTAAGACTGAATAACGATCCAACAATTATTATTCATTGTATTTTATTATTCTCATTATAATTATTCGACACTAAGTTTCGATTACGTTGCTGTGAATCTATGTTCTAATAATGCCGACAATTCTTACATCGCTGTAGAACTGGTAAGCCTGTTGTTTATCTCCCGAATTATCATACATCTCACCCAGCTTTTGCAAAACACCAGGATCGGATGGAATTATGCCTAGCAGCTGATTGTACCTGGAGGGTAATAAATAACGCAGGTCAGTAGATTGCAATAGCGTTTGATAAGCTTGTTATTGCGCTGTAGATCTGGTATAAGTATTATTGCTTGCAATCTAGGTATCTAAACACGGGAAAATACCATTCTGCAGCTTGGTCGGTGTCATTGATAAGCTGATAAAGGTGTCCAAGCTGATACAACGTTTGAGGATCATATCTAACTATATTTCTTAATTTCCAAAAACATTCTACAGCTTCTTCGTAGGCATTTAGCTTCTTGTAAACTAATCCTGTATGGAAAGTAGTCCGTGATAATTGATTTCATTTACTTCAACAATTCGTTTCAAGATATAATTCAACTCCTATTACAAACCAAGATTATAAAGCGCTTGCACGTGGCTTGCGTCGCTGTCTAATGCGCACAATAAATATTCCCTGGCTCTCTCAAACTCTCCTTTTTTAAACGCGCAAGCCGACAAATTAACATATGCTGCCGCATTGTAGCTGTCCGCTTTCCGTGCAACTTCTGCACACCTTTCGGCTTGATCATATTCACCTTGCTGTGTTAGAAGAAGAAATTCCTTCACTGTAATTTGAGGCATGATATTTCGATATAACAACTCAGGGTGATTATTACCAGAAAGTAAATAAAGGATAGCATAGTAGAAGCTCCGCTGTTTGCAATAGTCTCTCGATTCTCAAATACTTTTAATGTGTCTATTGCCAGCTGGGTTTCTCTGTTGTGCAAAAATACCATGGCTTTGTTTATTTCAAGATCTGCTGCCAGCGGACCGTATGCTGATGATTTTATCATATCAACACACCTGAGGAGTTGAAAAGAGATATTCAATTAAATTCATTAATTTTGTAGAACATAATTGTTTTTCTGGAATTTTTAACTGATTATGAACAATTACCAAGCAAACCCTGCAGTCAATGTGTCTTCAATAACAGGTGCAATGAGTTTTGCTGCGGTGAGTATAGTCTTTTCTGCTTCCTGTTTCATTTCCTTTTCTAGCTTTGATAGCTCGTCATTTTTTATTACTTCATTTAAGATATTCATCGCGATATCTTCCTGCGAATTTTTATAACCACTATGAGAAACTGATCAGCGTGAGATACATCGCAACTGAAACTTTGAAGTTGCTAAAAATTCCCGTGATTTAATTACATTTTAGAGCCGAATTATTGTAGTAGCTTTTGGCTTCGTAGTCTACAATTAATAAAGTTTTCAATAGATACAGCGGTGCGTAAGACAAGCTTTCAACTTTATGAGTAAAATAGAATAACGAGTTTAAGTCTGGCACAGCGTGATGAATATTGTAAGTCAACTCACATGAAGAAGGAATTAATGAAGCGTGAAACTTTATTGTAGGAGTTGCGATGCAAGAGAATATGGAGAAATGAGTGTTTGGAATGTGCAGAGACCAGAAGTAGGTAATATCGCGAAGATATTGGTATTGTGAAACGGGCAGAGAAAAATGTGAATGTCTTTTGAAGTTGTGTCAAATATGCCCAACTCACGGTGTTATTGTTATACTTGTCCTCCTGATCAATGTTAAGCTGTACTTCTAATAATTCTAAAAAACCTCGTTTCATTTTATCTCGATGAGACAAAGCAAAATGACAAAGCACAGCGTGCAATCCTGCTTTGAATTCTGCTCTCTCACGCATCACCCATTCAAAACTATTTGCTGCCTCTTCTAACCGACCCATTTGTACAAACAGCATTCCTATGTTATGCATTATCTTTATTCTGCGAATAAGTTCGTTAATTTTCGTTAGTACTTTCCTAAATATATCAATCAAGCAAACAGACTGTATCGTTTCGTTACTTCAAGACTAATTTTGCACACAGCTCTTCATTTGACAATTAATTCTGTACTTTTGAAACTTTTAAAGCAACACAAGATATCCTTCATTGTCGTTTATTCACCTAAGATCCTTTTGGGCAGCAGGGGCTTGGTCCAAAGCCATACGATACATTTTAATTGCTTGTGGTAGCTGCCCCATCTTAACGTGAATGTTACCCATGTTCACTTTCAGCCGTGCGCTATTACTGAACATTCTGTTCCTAGTAATTGCTTGATATGTGGCCAGGGCTTCGGTATACATCTCATTATTAGCATACTGGCTTGCCAAGTTAAAAAGTACCTGAATAGAGATCAAATGCTACTACTTCATAAAGGTATTGACTTTATTTAATAAATCAATTTATCTCTGACCTTATATTAGTGCAATAAAAAATTGAATTTTGTACCAAACTGGAAGAATTTTCTATAGTCGGATATAATCCCTTTGACTACTAATTGAATACTTTCAACACTTTGTGTGTCTCAAATTATTATTACCGCGAAAGTCAAGTCAACATTATGATTATCGCTAAGCCCCGCTTGTTCCTGTAACCGTATGAGAGCTCTTTCTCTGGATGAAGCTTCTCTCGCTCTTTCCAAACCAACTCTTGTATTATTTTCGCAAGTAGCCTCAGCAGAACTTTCTATCAATTCCATTATTCTCTGTTCTGCTACCTTTATCTTTTCTTCAGGCCTTAGAATGTCCCAAAAAATTAACAAAAACTGTATATACATGTTCATTTTCACCGAAAATTCCGCAATACCACACATCATATACTTACGTATCCTCTTTACCAGTTTCCAACGGTGGAGCCGGACCTCTTGAGTTGCTATTCATGTTGAGTGGATCAAAAGGCTGCCTACTACTACTCGTATAACCAGCTCCTCGCACTGCAGTCATAGGTCTCGGACCTGTGCCTAGTCGGCCAGTAACTCCAGTTCCGTTTCTGTGATACTAGACGATAAAATTGATTATAAAGTTTGTTTAATTTAGAAATCTTGGGATCGAAGAATTCTGAATAATTCAATAATTTGGATTTATTGGTGCAAAGGAGAGAGGAACTTACTCCGCTTGAAGTTCCAAGCCGCATAGCAGTACCAGGCATTTTTGGTGTCATCTGAAATAATTTGATGAACAAAACGCGTTATAAGTAGAATTAAATTTCACGATGCAACGTGAATATTGAATCGAAAACAAGCCTAATTTATCGCCAAAAAATAATGACATAGATTGTCAAACCAATCTGATTGAAGTGTAAACGAAAATCTTACGATGGGCCGTTGAGCGTAGCTGGCTTTGATAGCATCTTGGAATAATTCGTCCTGGTCTAAATCCTTTGTGCTAAATAAAGACGGATAGTCATTGTAGCCAGAATAAATGTCGTCAATATCGTTGATGACTTTCGTCATTTTGGACGCGTGTTTATTTAGATTTTATTCAGTTTTATGGTGAACTATCCGTTATAAGTTAGGTTAGGATATGAAATCTTCGAAATAGGAATAAGGCACTGCATACACATGCGAATATTTAGCACTCGTGCTAATTTATCAAGTTCATATCTGTTCACATTTCAACAGTTTTTTTAATAAATAAACTTCCGGGAACTTGCTTCAGTGTGTTATAATAATTAAAAACTACCATTCGGCGGTATTAAATATTTGACACTTGACAGCAACGCTGACTCTAATATGAATAGTGATTACGGCTAGGCTGTGTTAAATTTTGTGCTGGCCACTTCCAGTAATAATATTAATGGTATGATTATTATTACATCTCATAGTTTTTCAGACAGGAAATAACGAGACTAATAACAAGATTTCAACATATAGGGATATAGGTTAAATATGAGCGAGAAAGTTCCGAAGTTCGATCGATCAATCTTGAATTTCCCGGTACATCGAGAGAGCTGTAGAGTCAATTGACAATATAATAAATGAATTTCTAATCAATGTTTGACGAATATGGAGAACAAATATGAAATTGAATGTTATTCGGATCATGCGAGAGTAAATACTGAAGAAATTCGTCACGGATAAAGCCCATTTTGATTCTATATTGTATTTCTCTTTTGACTACATAGTAGTGCTCTTTCTTCCGTGGGGTTTGGCATGGTGCTTCAGTCCTCTTTTCATTTTCATTGAGTTAAATATTTGCTAATTCGTGAACTGGTGGTATATAATTAAAACAAAATGCCTAAGAATAAAGGTAAGCGATATCGACATAGAGTTTTAATATTCATTTTACTCAAATATTCGATAAGTTAATCCCCCTTTTATCGAATGACTGGTACGATACCCGTGAGCAATGTGGTTAAGTTTGGTATAACCTGCCAGTGTCATTCTGGCGTTAAAAATAGTCGATGCACCTTGATGATAATTTTTTCCTTATTTTTATTTTTTATTTTTTATTTGCCTTGTCCCATTTCATTAAATCAGCTCTCGAACATTCGCGCTGATTGATTTTACGTGTGTTTCTTATCAGGAAAGGGAGGTAAGAATCGAAGAAGAGGAAAGAACGAGAATGAAACTGAAAAGAGAGAGCTGGTATTCAAGGAAGATGGCCAAGGCAAGTGCATAACACATACATATACGCATTACGTTCAGAACCATTTACTGTTTACTATCAACAGAATTTCGTTAAATGAGACGTCACCATACGTCACCTATAGTCATTCTTTAAAATAGACGATCTTATAACCTATAAAAAAGTTTAAAAAAATTATCGACTGCGATTTATATTCAATAAATCACAACTTGACAGCTGATGTCTCACTGTAATGCTCAAAGTTTGATGAAAAATATTTTTCTTATATTATAAGTTTAACAAAATGGTTAATTTACGAAATTTGAACAATTTTGATTCCTTTTTTCGGAAATTTTTACTCATCCTAAATAGTTTTCAAAATGAATATCAAATAAATTTCAAACTGATTCCACTACTCAATATTTAAACTATCATAATGTTGAAAAAAAAATGGTGAAAACCATTTAATGACTTTTTACCTATAGAATATGCGCAAGTAACCAAGATGCTTGGTAATGGAAGGCTTGAAGCGATGTGCTTTGACGGAGTTAAACGATTGTGTCACATCAGAGGAAAGCTTCGTAAAAAAGTATGGATAAATCAAGGTGACATCATTTTAATCGGCCTTCGTGATTACCAAGATGCCAAAGCCGACGTTATTCTCAAGTATACATCCGACGAAGCACGTAATCTCAAAACTTATGGAGAATTTCCAGAAACAGGTAAAAACTCTATGATATTTGATCTGTATTCTTTTATCATTTATTGAAGATGAAATTTTTCTCTGCTTTTTACTTTGTGACAATGTTTTTTTTTATATTCTAATGATTCATAAACAATTCTATAGACTCATGATTAAAAAGTATTTTGTTATAATATGTGATCTAAATACTAATTTTGTTTTACAGTGCGCATCAATGATACTGTTACCTTTGTCGAGGATGGATTCGATGAGGATATTGAGTTTGGTGATGAAATCAGTGATGACGACGAGGATGACGTCGACAATGTAAGATGAATAATTATAAATAGAAAATTCAATCACTCTTGCTTAAAATTACTTGGAAAGTCAATCAAAAATCAATAAAATCATTTGATATCAACCCAAATTATCTGCGGAACAAACTGAAATCTCTCTAAATTGCTATTATATGATTTCAAATAATTCACAACCACCTTGAAATCATTCTGAGTTGTCTAAAATCTTCTAAAATTATTTAAAATCATAGAATCATGAATCATGAAAAAGAATCTCTCTGAATAGTCCCTTGCTATTAATTATACCATGTTTGAATTGCTTGCTAGTAGCTGTTATTGGACTGGATATACATCAAACTCATTCTATTGTATCAAACTGTTTGCTTTTTTATCTGTGAATGACTCATGTTTTTACCGCGAGAAGTTATGGACATCAGGGAAAATTTCCTTTGTATGGAATCGAATCTAAAATATTGATTTATCGTTTGTTCTTTCTAATTATACAGATCTGATGACCCGAATATTATTGCATGGTGGTGAGGAGATCGAAGATTAGGACGATAATTGAATGGTGAAATGCAACACAAGAGGCGCAGTCAAGGCGTTGTGCTTGCTTCCGATTAATAAGTAATTAATTAATTGTATCTATAAATAAACAATGGTAACCACTGATTGAAGCAGTCGTAATATCGTCATATCTAATTATGCGCAACCCTTGTATGTAAATTCAATGTAGAAGAAAAAATAATAATAACACAACATGTTACTCGTAATATTATGTTATAGTAGGTAAATAAAATGCTCTTACAAACAAAAAACTTGAAAGAAGAAAAGGAATAACAAATAAAGAAATTGAAAACATAAATTGGAAGTAAACTATGACAAATACAGAATATTGTTTCCACATGAAAATCATTATGTTATTAGATGTACTTTTAAAATTGTTGTCAACGAATTTGATTAAAAAATATACTGTGCAGCTTTTCAATGGAATATTTTACCTTGAAATATTAGGGAAAAAAAACAACCGTTTCACAAATGTAGATACGGATTAGAATGGAAATTATAAACTAGGAAGAAAACCACTGCCATTATTTACTTGTACAGCTTGGTAAGAGGAATAAGTTATATAGCCTTTGATTGTAATTCGATCTGAATTTTAATGGTTATTTAAATTTATGAATGATTAAAGCTTTGTTCATTCCCTCAAGTATTTATGACGTTAGAATTCAACTTGTATCAATAGTAATAAACGAAGTAGATTTTTATTGTCAAATAATTGCACCGTGGTTTATTCTGTGATTTAATCTTTAGTCTTAATGTATTTTACGTTATATATACATATATATATATATGTGTTTTAATAAAGTGAAAAGTAATAGTATTGCGAATTTGCTTTCATGAAAAGTCAAATGCCTGTTAACAGATTCAAATTTCGAGTTCCAGGTAACCCGCCATGAAAATAAATCCTACATTTGAATTTAAATCATTATCGATAGTTTAGTGCACAACACGGAGACAAAACAATGCAAAGGTGCAATGTTGACATTGATATTTATATTCATCAGTAAACCATAAAGTGTGTTGTGTCTGTTAACTAATTATTTACAATTAAATTAAAGTGAACCCATTCCTACTGTGTAGAATCAGTGAAAAAAAAATAAACAAGTAGCTACGACGAATTTTCAAATATTGGAGGCAGGGAAACAACCAAATACATATTTATTCCACTAGCTTCCTCTTGTAACTTTAATATGCTTATGATAATAATGACATCGTGATCGTTTTGCATAAATTTTCCAATAATTGATACAACAGAGAGTCTGATTTTATTTGCAACAACGCGACGCTGGGAAATCCTTTGGCACCGTCAGTCGTCCCTCCGACCAGTTCAACATCTGAGGTAGGTCTGTAACGTTTTGAATCTTATGTTATGTTAGCTAACGATCTCTAACGCAGCTCGTATCATATCTTTGAAAATCAGTGAAGCGGAATACAATATTTCGATTCGTTTTCCATTCTTATTTTATTTCATTCAATTCTAGTCACTAGCTACTATTCTCCGTCTTCTTACTCTCTTCCGTCCAACTTCATCGATGGATAATTTTACTTTGAGTTGTTCGTTTGATTGTTCGCTTGTTTGTTTATATCGCTACTATAGATACTTCATCGCGTCGCTGCTCCATTGATAAATGAAGTAAAGAGCGCTCGTCGCTGAATGAAAAGATAGTGGTGTTGCACAAATAGGATTAGAATTATTTAGTCACGGTTTTTAATGAGAAAGTAAAAAACGTGTTCGCCGGAAATGAAATGGTGGGGGGTAGGGTATTTCGCAATTCAGACCCACCTAAACGGAACAGATTTCGGCGATCGGTCGTACACCGGACAATTGCTCCTCAATTGCTCTACCCTGATATTCAATTGCTTCGCGATAGTTTTTCTTCATTTGCTCCTAATTGCTCTACTTTCATTCTGAATTGCTCCCCAATAATTTTCCGAAATAAAACAAAAAAATATGATTGCAAAACTTTTAATGGCGAGTTTCAGACTTTTTCACCCCGTCGATCGGTCTATTATACCCGATCCTTGGGTCTTTAGCATCACAGACCAGTAACAATGCCAGATTTACGCCTTCTCGCCCCTCGGATCAGTATATTTTATACCAGAGTCTCGAGTCTTTGGCATCGGGGACCAGTATCAATGCCAGTTTTACACCTTTTCGCCCCGTCGATTAGTATATTATACCAGAGTCTTGAGTCTTTAGCATCACAGATTAGTATCAATGCAAGTTTTACACCCCCACTATTCACATCACGCCGACACATTTCTGCTATTTTCTGGAAAAATGTCGCGGAGCAATCAGAAATAAGGGTAGAGCAATTAAGAGCAATTGTCCGGTGTACCACCGATCGCCGAAATCTGTTCCGGTTAGGTGGGTCTCAATTGTGAAATGGCTTACCCCCCATCATTTCATTTCCGGCGAACATATTCTTCGCTCTCTCATTAAAAACCGTGACTAAATAATTTTACTCCAGGGTGGAGCAATTAAGAGAAATGAAGGAGCAATTATTTGGTATATCATAGGTCATCGAATACCCATCCGTTTGGTCGAAACATAGAGTTAAAGTTTAGACTACTTTGACATAGAAAAATCGAATTTTGTTTTTCTCATTTTTCTCAAAAACTAGATTGGAGCAATCAACGGGAACAATTAAGGAGCAATTGTTTGGTATATAAAAAATCGAAAAATAATAAAGTCACGGGCCAACTTCATATAGGTTCCGCCAACGGGGCGACAAATGGTATTGCCATATCACGTTCAGCTTGACGAACTACTGTTGCTGCTAGAATAGGTATGCTTCATCTTATGCAACCCGCGCGCCAGTACTGTAGATAGAGTTGCATATTACAGGGAGTACTGATGTTTGCGGCAAAAGTTGTTCGGCAGCTCGACCGCGAGATGGTGATATCGTTTCTCACCCTATGCGCCCGACTAGCCGGGCAAGTAGGGGCACTAACCCAGGCATGAATCTGTCATCGGGTCAGTGACCCTCATGGCGTCAAAGCGTTTGTATGGTGGTGACGTTAACGAGATACCACACTGAATTGGGACAAGCTACCCAATAGAAATACTCCGACGAAGAAAGATTTTGCTCATCTATTATTTTAAAAAATGTATTAAATGACAGTGATATTATAAGCATGTCCTTCTGTTACAGTTCAATCCACTTACATCAGAGTCCACACATATCCGCCCAGCAAGGATTCAGTTTCAATTGCAACGATTGAATGTTTATACAACTTAGTTTTTGTACAATTAGTTATATGTATAAGCTAGTGTATCATTGATCTGATGCGAATGTGGTTTAGGATATGATGACTTGTACACCAGAAAGCAAATAAAGAGACTTGCTCAATCCCAATGTGTAACATATTTATTTTTAAGACAGAACTATCGATTGTTCACAATTTTGACAATGAGTGATATTGTATCGATTCTGCATCAATAAATTGCCAGATATATCAATAATTAATTGTACCATTCTTTTCTACGTTCCCTTTCCTGCAATCTCTATTCTAGGTATCGACCAAGCAGTAGCTAGCCACGTATGCATGCTTAGACATTGCTACTTTTTCTTGCCAAAAATTTCAGCACACCTCCTCGGATCAGATGTTGTCCTGATAGCAGGAGCAAATATTTCAGACGTTGAATTTTTCTAATTCCGAAAAACGCTAATATAAATGAATATATAGAGACGTGCATGAAGACACGTATGCATGCCTATATCTATACATCTATCCAAAATTTCGGCACACCTCCTCGGGTCAGATGTTCTCCTGATACCAGGAGCAAAAATTTTCGACTTAAAATTTTTCAAACTCCGAAAAAGGCTAGTATAAATGAATATATAGAGACGTGCATGAAGACACGTATGCATGCCTATATCTATACATATATCCAAAATTTCGGCACACCTCCTCGGGTCAGATGTTCTCCTGATACCAGGAGCAAAAATTTTCGACTTAAAATTTTTCAAACTCCGAAAAAGGCTAGTATAAATGAATATATAGAGACGTGCATGAAGACACGTATACATGCCTATACCTATATACATATCCGAAATTTCGGCACACCTCCTCGGGTCAGATGTTCTCCTGATACCAGGAGCAAAAATTTTCGACTTAAAATTTTTCAAACTCCGAAAAAGGCTAGTATAAATGAATATATAGAGACGTGCATGAAGACACGTATACATGCCTATACCTATATACATATCCGAAATTTCGGCACACCTCCTCGGGTCAGATGTTCTCCTGATACCAGGAGCAAAAATTTTCGACTTAAAATTTTTCAAACTCCGAAAAAGGCTAGTATAAATGAATATATAGAGACGTGCATGAAGACACGTATACATGCCTATACCTATATACATATCCGAAATTTCGGCACACCTCCTCGGGTCAGATGTTCTCCTGATACCAGAGGCAAAAATTTTCGACTTAAAATTTTTCTTACAGTGTATATACACACATAACAAGTCTTCATGCATATCTTCATATATCCATGTATACTAGCATTATTCAGAGTTATAAGAATTTTAAGTTGAAAAATCAGCATGGTGTCGGGAGAACATGCCCCAGGAGTTGGATGCCAATTTTTAAGTAGCTGAAAATGCATTACTTACATTTTTTCATTCAGCCTGTGTTTTGCAAGATGTTTTACCTGTCGCTTATTGTTAGTTAAAATAAAGTGTCAAAGGAAGGGAAGGGTGGAAAATAACGAAACAATTAATTATTGGTATACATATTTGGGCATTTATTGTTGCAGCATAGATATACTGCTGCTAATTGTCAAAGCTATGTACTACTACATACATCGAATTTATAATTGTCTCTTAAGAATAAATATGTAAACATATCGCTATTGATCGAATCTTTTTATTAGCTTCCTGGCATACAAGTTATCAGGCTCACTTAAGTATATGACAAACCACAGTTGTATTGCAATAATTCACAAGCTAATATACCTAAATAAAACTATCATTTCGTAAACTATTCAAGGGACCAGACAATAGATAACTTTTTGTGTCAATGAGCTGTACATCGTTCAGTTTACGACAACTTCTCTACGTTAGAGTATTTCTATTGAGATGCTCGTCACAACTCAGAGTAGTGTAACGTTAACGCATCCGCCACATCACCCTGTAACGTCACGAGGGTTACTGACTCAACAACAGGTGCATCTACCCTAGATCAGTGTTCCTACTTGCCAGGCTAGCCGCGCCAACAGAGTGCCAAATGGTATCGCCATCTATTACACAAATTAAGAACAACAAGGATGGCACGCGTCTACATATATTTACCGATTGATAAATTGTTTGGATGTTTAGATCTGCGTTTAATAAATCAAAAATTTTAGACACAACTGTCCTTTCATTGAAGCAACGTATGACAGATTCTTTTCTCTTATTCTACATAAATATTCATATGACTTCTTTTTGCAATTTACCAATTCATCGCGTATTTGCGCTCTTTCTAGTTACTCAGTTACCCATCACGGCACCACGTACCAGTGACACGAACCCACCGTAGTCAGCTGACAGCTGAGTTTACGTGGTGGAATGAATGTAGGTCAATGTCAGGGGTTAATGACCGGATCAGCTGACGACTAGTGAAGCCTTGTCCGATCGACTTCGCCATCTTGAAGGAATTTTTGGAACTACCTTATCCATTTATCGACAAGTCGAAAAGGTAATCTAGGAAGGTCTGCGGGTTGCATGGAGTGAGGCGTATTGCTGCAACCCTTAGAGAAGTGAAACTCAGGAAATTGAGACCTGAGCAACTCAGATTTAAAAAAATGTGATTTGGGACTATTTATTTTGGACTAATTATCAATTAGAAAAATATTACAAAATAATTGGTAGACTAAGAATAAGGAATAACATACTTCCTGAATAAAGTGATGATACAGCAATTAAATCTCTTGCCACTTTTATTTATACCTTCCTTACTATAGGTATACAAATGCTTCACTATAAGTTATAACAATACAGATAGAACATGATTTACAAAATAGGACTTGAAGAGAATATTAGTTATTCCAATACTGCTATTCATTCTCTTACAGGATTGGTTCAGAAAATCACGAGAAGATACTAAATATAAGATATAACATTTCGTTTCCATAATTACCTTCGTGGGTGCACTGCTTAATTTCAATAAGAAATGATACTCCGGATCAAGAGCTCTCAGAGACATACTTCCCCTTAGAATGTGACCTGGGTACTAAGTGAGATAAGGGATTCTTTGTCTAGGCTATTCCACAAACAATAATATACGTATGGCGAGTGGGAGGGGAAATAAAGGATAAACACAGCAAAAAAAAGAATACAAAATTATAGACTTTCACAAAGATTTTCGCTTTATTTTCATAAATGCAATATAAACATTATTCTTAATCAAATACCATTTACATAGGTTGCAAAATCTCTGAGTAAGAGATACGTAAACATATTTTTATATCACGTTACCATTAAGCGCTCAGAAATTCAAATTCGAACTGTACACAAAAACCAAGAGAGAAGAAGAAGTAACGATTATAGTCTGTCTTCACATACTGACCACCCGGAACTTATTTAGATGATTTTAGTATTCCTGCAGCTATAACGACGAGTTAAACCCTATAAAAATAGTCTATAATCAAGCTATTCTATAGATATGCATTAGCGCGATACAGGTGTATGACGTCATAAACAAGCACCGGAGGTTAGCGCCGACGCAATTACGTCATCGGCAAAGCGGTCGGTTGACATTCCGAAAATAGAGAAACTTATGGCGCGTAAAGTTACCCAACAGCGTAGCAGCAAAGAAAACCGCGAACTATGTATATTGTATATACTATATTAATTATTGAGTCCAAATATGACTTGTAGATGAGGCTGAATCTCGTTTACCCGAGAATTCATTCAGTAGATAATTTTGACTCATTCTTAACGTGGAATAGGCTAGCGTCAGGCTGTATAATGGGATTCTTAGCACACGGGGTTTTGTGGTCTAGCAAGGACGAAATCGTGACACGATCATCGTAGAAACGTCGGCAAACCATTTATGGCAATTAAACTGCAGATAGATTGAGACAGATACATTTTAAATTCAACGAGGATAAAGAAAACTGAGAATTCGTATACTTCTAGTGAATATATACTTTATGTTATCATTTTCATTACTGCGAACGTAGTAGTTTGAAGAGTTTGAGAAAGAAACAATTTTTAAAATATATATTAACAGCAGGAGCTGTAGACAGAAAGAATTTCGTGCAACAATGAGGAAACGAAGAACTATATCAGAAATCGTTAAAAATTTTCTAAGCGAAGTCGAAAACTGTTTACAATAACATTTTTACATTACATATCAATAAATTTGAATATTCAGATTCCAGTCTATATATCGTCATGCGAATATACAATTTCATATCGTATTAACATACAATACTTTAGCCGATGTATGTGCACGTAAAAATTTCGCATTGAATCAGCGACGAATTTCATCGATAAAATCACCATAGCTTCTGTGATACTTACGTGCCTGTAGCCAGTTTATCGAACAGCAAAAGATAAGCGTTCATCTCGTATCGGATTTTCGTTTGCATAGTCACACAGCCTTTTACGGTCCTGATCAATGCAGCCAGCTGTGCCACAAGTTTTACATCGACTTAGGTATATATCGTTGAAATAATATACAACCCAAAAATCTACAAGCCAGGATAACTTTGCATAGAAACTCTTTGTTTTAGCTAACAGCAGATATGTTTAATTTGCTCAGCTTGGCCTAGCTCAGGAAAGAACAGAGACAGAAAATCGTGGGATGTACAGACGCGGTGAAAAGAAAAAATACAAAATATGCATAAAGAAATTGGCGGATATTGTAATTTGGTTATACATGAAGATAAATTAATCCGAATTTTGAATAGTGAAGTACACTTGAATAAAGATATTATTCATTCTATGCGCGACGGGTAATGGAACTGTAATTCCATAAGCACAACTACAGCTGTTTCGAAAGATTATATACCAAAACCTGACGCGTTTGAGTTCGTTCAAAGACTTGACAGATCTGTCATGTAGATTTTCGATAATTGTAACGATTTACCTATGTACTGTACAATGGTTAACTCTATACAAAATGGAATTGCATTTAAAAATGAGTATCATTCTGAAAGCGTGCGGTGTATTCACTGCCGCGAATACAAATGTTGCGTCATCGGTTTCGTCAAGATCTAAAGAAAAGCCACAGCATACGTATTGCGAATTGAACGCGAATTGTGGACCGATGATGTTATATTGTGTGGGCGCGTAACGTGCCCGTCTGACAACGGCTTAAAGCAGTCACTAGTCTCTTGGACTCGAGCGACCGGCCAAACGCCAAGTAGAAAGATTCAGTCGTTGGCAGACTACGGTTCGTGTGACGCGGAATTTAAACCTTAGTTAGAGTCAGTTTCCCGTTTAATTAACGATATATATAATTATCTAAAAAGTTTATACCTTCCTCTTATACTTACCGGTGTTTATTTCTTTTCTTACGTTTTCGATTTTTATTGTCTAATCAGTGTCGACGTGGCCAGTGAACCTGAAATTTTGGATTATTCATATATTTATTTACATATTTTTTAGAGGTGAGTTAATAACAGCGTTCTCTTCTTCTCTTTTTCTTTTTAAACACCTAATATTTTAAGGAAGATCTAGGTATATATGTTGCTGAACTTCTGATTTGTAACAGACTTACGAAAGAATATAATATCGAAGTCTCAAAGATCAAATTACGAAAAGTATTTGCGCCTGCAACGAAACCTGAGACTGCTTTTAAATTCCATCTCGTATATTAAGGATTATAAAGTTACACCACAGGTTCAGACAGTCTCCGCGAGCGGACCAATTTCAGAGAAGAGTTAGAATATGAAATTTTTAATAACATTCTTATTCTCATTTCTGTTTAAATAATTATCTCATAAAATGAAAAGGTGATGTAGGAGAAACGACGTTTCACTCGCTGCAGTGCAGACACTCGTAAGATTTCGATCATTATTGTCACTTGTCACCGATAAAGATATCTCGCTTAATTTCAGGTCTTAACTAAGGTAATACTCGCATAACTCGGAGATAATGAAACTAAATAAAAAGAACCTATAAACCGATCAAATTCAGAGAAAAAGAGAGTATGAAAAGAATGATAAAAAAATAAAATAAAAAACAGAATGAGTAAAATTATGTATCCACACGTCGTCTCGGCCGAGACCCGCGAGTTCGAGGAACGAACACGATTCTTTCAAGATCATAAAACGAGCTGAAAATAATCTCCGAGGCTAACAACTTCGAGGCACACGATGTGAGGCACCGAAAGTGAATGTAGCGCGTTTTTATTCGGTCTATACGGACCTTTAAATACAGCAAATAAAGCCCAGTTTGGATATAGGTGAGCTATATTTAACCAACTGTAACCAACGAGAGAGATACGATATTAAAGATTCCGTCGACGAAATTGCTGCGGTTATGGTTAGACGGATTATTTCCGCTCCTTATCCTCGATCCTTAAAACACAACGTTTGATATCATTGTTCATTTTATCTGAAACAATGCTGCACACGTGCGATTGCGGTGTTTGATTACACGTTATTGCAGTCACGAACCGGGATGTAATTAGTCAATTAAATTTACAGTGATGTAACATTATAACGGTACTTAGATATAGATTTTCCATTACTCATTGTAGGTGTTATTATCTTTTAATATTTCTCTGGGTCTTCCTTCGAAGCCTCGAAAATTTCTTGGGTTTAGATCATTTTCATGATACATGCGTATGTATTTGAAATCGCTTCGTTATATCTGAGATTTGCGAAAGAAATTAATCCCGAAAGCTGCGAGGTTCGAATTATTCATCCTTCACATTACGCACACAGAAATCTTGGGCTTCCGTTTTAACGAATTTCGCACATCTATCAAGAGTATAAAAATATAAAGTTGAACTACGTTCCTCATACTATAAGATATCCCCATGCCACCTACGATAAATTTAGACTTGTAGGCGAAGTCTCGTACGTATCCAACCAACACTGCGATCAAAATTGCCTTGAGCATTTTACCAATAAAAACATGTCGTCGATTTATTAACGTCTGCACACTCAGAACAGTGAATCGCAATCGATATACCTATAGTAACAACGATATTCGTATTCAGATATTTTCTATTTCATGAATAAAATTGGAAACGAAATTTCGGAATAATTTTTTTTCGCAGGGAAAATCATTTGATTTATAAAAAACGGATAAATCCTTCGGCTCGTTACTTCTTTCTTCTCCCCCGCAAAAATATTACGAAAATTTAACATAGATACGAATCCAGTAATAAAATTTTGAGTATGTGTGTAGTTGCGAGATCGATTTGACCTGTTTTAAAGAGCTTTGAAGGTCAGACGAACATTCTTGGTTTGAAACAAGAAAAAATAAAGGAAATACATTTAGGAATATATCCACGTATGTGTGGAATATCTAAGTGCTGAATTCGGTTCACGTAAATATTAAGATTTCAGTCTGACGCGTTGGCTAATTTTAGACTCAACTGCTCCGACCCCAAAGCTACGCTCGACGAAACTAACCGCGGATTGAAATGTACGTTGATATACTTAAAAAATTTAGCAAACAAAATGGCGAAATTAAAACTCTTCAATTGTATAAATTTCATGAATTCCCGAGAGCGAGAATTCATACTGGCAGAAATACAAACCCGAAACACCGAAGACCAAATACAATCTAATCATTTCTAATTCGATTTTAACGAACGTAAAGAAAATCGAAAAACACACTAATAACGGTCGACTAATTATAGCCTCTCCACTGTCTTATGCACGAACATATAATATTCATCGACGTAAATAACTGTGTAGTCTTGTATTTATTTTTACACTATTACTCGGTAAAAGAGTCACGTTGTAGCCACTATCAAGTAATCAACTGTATCAGCGATCAAAAGTGGTAATTCTGAGCGACAAGTGTTTCACATATTTACATGAACCCGATAACCAATTACCTCATTCGCGATTTAAATATAATAGCATATGACCAGAGAACCACGTTATATGTTTCATGCACGTAGGTTACCTACATACTGAACAGAAAAATCCAATAACAAGATACGCTCCCCTTACGATTGCTAATTATTCTTCTCAAACCGAGGCAGGGGCACGTAGCCGATTAATCGATTGCTAATTCATTTAATCCGATCACATTCATGTGTTCGTCATTCAATATCCGAACACGAGTAACGACGTGTGACGCAATGAATGCAGATGTGGCAGGACGTCATCGAAAATTGTGGCACTAATACCAGATGAACTATAAAGTGTAGGCAGTTAGAATTTGGAATTTTTTACACAGTACATGAATGAGGATAACCCGTGAAGACAGGAAGTCTTATGTAATGCGAATACGTGAACAGCGACGAATGTGTAGGTCGTACCTTCCGGTTCGAAGTGTTCAACGAAGGTTATTTGAAGTAGGTCACCCAGATTTCAATAATTTCCAGTAAGAAGAAGGTGAAACTCCGAAGGCCAAGGAAAGAGTTTTATTCGCTAAACTTCTCGACTGCGATGCATGAGTAAAATTCTACGTAGGTTTTTATTTAATAATCATCACCTCAATGCCATAAGAATGTATTTTTCATGATTCGTATCTAGTCTTGAAATTCTCACTCCAAGCAATTCGCAGCTCGAATTCGGTCGGTTTTGCGAACATCAACCCTCCGCGAAATATAAGTGGAGACCTCAGCGTCTGAACATTCAGAATCCCTCATAGATGGTCTGATCATAGAGTAGATTAAATGAAGTATTTTCCATAATTTTCACTCCCAGAATCGAAGAATGATAATTTTGCACGAAGCAGTAGGTATAAAACGAAAGGGAAATTCTGCAGCGTCTTTTATTCGTCCTCCTTGCACCTGCGAGTTGTTCGTAGCGTAAAATAATCCGTGAGTCAGAGTCATCAGAGTTTAAAAGTAACCCAGCATAACAGAGCACAGCCTGTAGCCAAGAGCTAAAATCCAAAGGCAGACGTCATGGCAGTTCATTCTTTCAAAATTGCGCAAATGTCCATGTTTTTTAGATTTCTCGAAGATTGCATATCTGCAGCAGCTTGGTATAAATCTGAACACCAAATTTCATGCGTAGTTTATATGACCTGCCCGACGAGGCTTTTAGAAGATACACAGCTATAAATCAGACGTTTTATTAGAAGATGTACCGCAGTAGAACCGTCAAATGGTTAGAATTTCACAGAGAAGTGGTCAAGTGCAATCTCAAGGTTGCTCCAGATCCACTTCCCGCATATCAATTTCCAGAAAGATTCTCGCCACGATTGTTCACCCAATTGAGTTTTGACCTCTTGGTCCATTCATGGCGCCGCGTCGTTTCCACGATATTCACGGTTTACGAAGAGGATTACCTTCAATTTGTTACGACAAATTGATTCGACACAACTGCATGATATGTATAGGATTCTATGCTACCGCAGAGGTTCAAATGGGGTTCATTATTTTTTTTTTCTTTTTGTAAAGGTAGAACCGAAAATCTACGATAATATCAGAAAGATCCATACTGACGTTTGCTAAAAAATTTGTATACTGTACTACTTATCACGGTATTCTACCTCTGGTTGAGAGTGCACACGTATATACATATATTGCATCAATGTGTGTATGGTTTACTTAGTATATGGTTATTACACGTTACCCATACATTTACGAAGGACAATTATTATTCTGAACGACATTGACATCGTACCACGCGATTAATGCGTACGGGGTCATTCGCGATGACGCATTGTCAGCTAAAACCGTGACCACATGACATGGGCAAGTTACACTAGAGAAAAGTTCACAGTAGTTGGGTCAATTAATATCATCTTCATTTATCAGGCGGTAAAAAGCGCGGCGTAATTAAACAAGAAACAGAAGAAGAAGAAAAATGGAAATAGGTGTAAATTATTTCTATAACGTTTACCGATTTTCAAAAGACGACGAAATAAAATTGACTGCGGGAAAAACTCAATCTTGAAAAAAGTCAGACTAAAAATCTCGCGGGTAAGATCTAGCCGTTAGCAGAGTAACATAAAATTTCGAAAATGTCATAACATGTCAAAGTTTGGAAGATTAAAAGGTTCATCGCGTGTAAGAACCAAATCCCAAATCATTTGGGGTTCAACCGAAGAGAATCAGGCAAAATCTGACGGTGACTTCGGCGAAAAAAGATGTAATAAAAAATAAAATTAGCTTCCACGTCGACAAGAAATCGCAGTTAAGCGCTAAGTGCGTGAAGGAGGAGATTGCTGTCATCTCTGAACAAGATAAGGTCATATTGAGTGTAATTACGAGGAGTGATAAAGCCCACTCAAAATTCAAAACATACCGCATAGAACCTATCTTTAGCATCTTCTAGATTATTTATTTAACAGTCAATCAGAATTCATAAATTATGACACATCAAAAGGTTCGTCTGTACACCCGTACCTATCCAAGAAGACTAACCAGTCGACACAAGCTGTCAAAAAAGCTCAATACCGGCTGTGAAATTTTCAAACGGAAAAAATTGACCGAAGAATTTTAGCCGTCAGTATTATTTCTACATGTATAATAATACAGTATATTATTTTCACAGTATATCTACCTCGTAGCATGTAAACAACCAAAGGCGCGAAATGATTTGCGCTATGGACGTAAAGCCGCGATCTTTTTCCTCACGCAGGTTCTGAAAGCAGCACCTATTCCCAATAAATAAAAAACCGTTTCAAAGCTAAAGATACAATTTCTGTTTTGAATACTTGCCAGTTTCGATAGCTTTGACGGTTATTGATATCCATGCTGTTCAAACCAGTGGCCTCCCTCTCGGAAACCCTAAATTTTTACTTGCTTATATATCTGGACGAAATTTGGATACGTAATCGTAAGAAGAAATAATGGAGAGCCGAAAATTTTTGATTACAGAATCCTCAGCAGAAAAGAACAGCCTGTAAAACGGCACCACAATGTCGTCTACGGTTAGAGAAAGCTCACACGTTAGCCGAAAAGTGGTTACTCATGGTGGAGGAGGACATGGGCAAATTCAACATCAAAACCACTCATCCAACAATCTTGAAAACAATTTAGGTAAGCCGCGGGATAATTTCATTACAATCCCTTCGACGTGGTCAACGGGTGCTATAAAAATTTCAATGAACTATGCAAATGTTAAAAAAAAATTGGTTAGAAATTAATTAATTAGATTTTGTTGACTAAAAGTTTTTAATCGATTGAATTACGCAAGGAAGCAAGTTTCTGGAATGACTTAAGCCTGCTGCAGGCTCACCTGATATCGTCCGACGATATAGTAAGGGCGGGGAAGATATTATGTACAGTATTCTTCGTTTTTTCATAAGTATTATTTTTCCCGGAGTACAAGATTTGCGGTTTTTTGTTACAGACGCGTTGCTGGAAGATTTGCAGACAAGTGTTTCGCGGAGCGCAACCCCAATCCGTGGGGGACGAGCCCTTTCGCCACAAGTCGAATACAGAGCACCTGCTAACAACACGAGAATTGTCTCCGAGGGTCGGTGAGTAAGAACATATAACTAGATGAATCGAGAGTACAATAAACCGGATGTTGTTTTCTGTATAAATATATCATGCATAGGTACATACATGTCACGTGTGTGAGTACATGAGTCGAGACTAACACCACGCAAATGTACGCGGTCTAAATAACACGAACAACGATGCAGTCAGGATCAAACTCGTTGGTCTATAATTTTCAAGTAGATGGGAATAATTAACAAAGTGATCGCGGATGCAGAGTAATAAATTTTCTTGAAAACATTCTCCTTCCATTATCAATTGGTTTTTTTTTCCCAATCATTTTCTGGTCGATAGAAATCTACGAAATATATTTCATTCGTCTGACACTGAAACGTCAGTTCCGAACGCTTTAATCTTCCCAAAAATTGGTATTTAAAAATTTTTGTTTTCTTAATTTTTCGCGACTCTATCACCCGCATTTTGTCACCTCCGCAGAACTATATCTCCAACGAGGACGACGACCACTACAACAGAAAAATTCGTAACGACTGGAAACAGTGGTGCGATTAGTGGAATTCCCGGTCTCGAAGTTCTCGACGCCGAACTCCAAAACGTGAGTATATTTATCTTCCGCCAATCTGAATTTTTTCATCTCGCTATTGATCAATCAAATTAGATTTTGTACAGCAAAGTGTTCAGCCTTATGTTCCAAACGAGTACATACACAGAGAAAAGGCACGAGAGATTCGTTAGCTATATAAAAATGAGATCACATGTATACAAATCGTCATGATTAGTTTTTTTTTTTTTTTTACGACTGGTCGACCTTCTTCAGACTCTTGAAGAATCCGGCAAAACACCTCCGTCGATCTGTTATGCTCCGTCTTGAGACAAGAAAATAACTATACGATTACCTGAGTGCGAGAAAAAAAGAATTATCCAAATGAACTGGTGGTATTGGGTGAGGATGAGCTTTATACTGGTCAAAGAAAACCTGATGGCTGTCGAATCAACAAAACTGAAATTATGCCCAGTAGTAATTTCTATGTAATTGGTTCCGATTCAGGAAACGAAAGTAAATTAAAAATGTCAAGATGGTAACAGTTTCCTTCACAAATTTGTTCAACATTATTCGGTAGCCTTGACGCAATCACTGCACCAAAAATAACCACTACATGCTCACAATCCGTTGTTATCAAGCACGTAAGGCGTTGGCGGTACTGAACAACCTTGAGCTAACTGAATAAATGTCCTTTGGAGTACATATACTAGACTTCTGTATGAATTGAAAGGATTTTGTCACACTTGTCGCGTTCGAAAATTTTTGAATTCCTCAAACATTGCACGACGTGAAAATAAAAAATGATCGTATAATAAACGAACAAATTGGTTCATTCGTCCATTCGTTCATTCATTCATTCATTCATTCATTTATTCAAATGTAAAACCGCAATTGATTTTAGACAGGGATATCTCGTGACAGTGTAGGTATAACACAAGAGTTGTGTGTGGGTAGATCAGAGTTTCTTTGGCGCACCTTATAAGACCAGAGTCAAGTGGTACATATTACAGACTTGGTCTCACAGCTTGGTTTGTTGCGTTACTATATGCGTTGCCGTGGTTTGCGTTGCGTTTCGATTCGTCGCGTTGGCGGATAGCTCGCTAACTGATTAAATTCCATTGAATTCCTTCCATCGCAAGATATCCGGTAAAAAACGTTACAGCCGCCCATGCGGCAATATATTCCCCGTAGGAGTAAACCGGCGTATATGTATATTCAAAGAAATTTTATACCCGGTACTGATCCCATCTCCTAAAAAGGTTACCAAAAACTCTAAAGGTTTCTCAAATCGCCTGATCTTCCAGCTAAGAATATATGATGCTGATCACTGGCCATTATATCGCCGGAAGTAGGCTCATAAAATACCTTGAAAACGTGCATAGGAGCTAACATCATATACAGAAATGCGAAATATGAAACAACTTTTTCCTCTAACATATCCAACGTTCTGCAATAAATTTTAAACGGTTCGAATAAAAAACTGATTGTATTTATTGAACAAAGAAATTTGCAGTATAGAATGTCTGGTTTTGGTTTCTGGGTTTAGCGAATCCTCCGCTGTTGGTTGAATTTTAATTTTTTCGTATTTTTTGCACTCTTTTTACTCCTAGGCACGTTTCCGACCTTCATTTGTGACTGAGGTAGTTCTAGTTAAAGCCTAGTTAGCTATAACAAGTGTACATTAATATCCAGACTTATAATATGTATTGCGTACTGCAGCGCGATGAGGACATCGCGTACTGACGTAACCGTTTTCATATTTCCTGCACATTCTAGTATAATTTACAGCATACGCAGATATTGTAAATATATTGCTCATTGATGACCGCTGAGCTGTTAATCCAGCTTCCACATACACATATGTATGAATAGATCAAAGATCGATGTTATTATCTTGGAAGATGCAATTAGGATGAAGCGAACACTGTATATTAATAAGCAGGTGTACGATATCTATGATTCATAATCTGGACCAAGTTTGTTCTTTTCTGTTCGTTCGCTGGTTTCGGAATTTGAAAAAAAAAAAAAACGGAGGAAATGACGAATAATTAATAACTAATGAGGTTTCGTTTCGATTTGTTTCATTTTGTTATAGGTTCAACCGGGACAGAGTAAGACAGTGGCTTACAAACAAGTGTCCTATCAATACAAGACGAATCTCGATGGTAGCCCGAGGGACGGTGGTGAGTTTAAATTCCAATTTGAAGTAGGACAGGCGTGAAAGATTTGAAAAAATTTAGAGTCCTACGAAATCGATTATAGTTAGTCTTCTCGTAGTTAAATTTTTCAACCGGTAAAAGCCTCTATTTTAAATATTACAAGATCCTCGAGACCACTTGTGGATTTGGACGTTTTTCTGATGATTATACAACAAGAATTTCGTAACACGCTAAAGACTGAGAGTGAGTAAATTCTCAGGCGCGTGTCTTAGCTCGGTTTTGGTAATTATTCTTGATTTATGAACGTATAGCAAATATCGGGAAACGGACGTGGACATTAATCGCGGACAGTTTGAGCTGAAAGTATTTTAACACTCGCTGGTTGTTAACTCGAACCAATCAATTCGTTCCTCTGAAATTTTATCGGATATATTAATAGCCTCGCTCGCTAACCGTTCGCAAATAATAGGTATAGGCTAATGTTTGAATATTGAACAGCTATATGCACAAGTAAATGCAGTATCATTATAAAATCGTGTAGGTAAAAAGGCCCAACGCGATCTGCAAGGGTAGGCTCGATATATTTAATCATTTTTTTTATCTAAACTCCGTATACATTATACAAAGTTAAATGAGAGATTAGATAAACACCAAAACCTACGTTACAGGTATATGAACTCTGCTTAAACATCCATCAAAAGTTCTAAAGTTCTAAAATATTTTTACCCCAGAATAACTTGTAAACCGTTAGAAAAATCATTCGCGAAGATAAGAATATTGTCATTGTCATACTCCTAAGCTGATCTGAGTGAATTATCTCACAGAATAAGCATTGCAATTAGTATGATTGAGTAGCTCGTGAATACGCGGGGATCTCGGGGAAAGAACACCAGCCCGATACACGTAGATACACACATACGTAAATACATACATATACTGGTATCGTAAAAGTGTTAGTCGTTAAAGAACCGGGGAGTAAGTGGGACTGCCATATTAGGCGAGATTATGGATGACCCGATTTCTCTCCGTGACCACTTCTGCGAGAGACGGATCGGAGACTGAGCTCAATGAGAAGAGAACATTGACTCAAGGCTATAAGGCAGGGTCCATGCTGTAATTCCATCCTCTATTACCTGCGTGTATTAAGAACTAAAAGAAAGTACCTAATACCTATGGGTATAGATGCAATTCGTTTGAATAGATTACCAGGTTCTAAACGCGACTCAATCAGCTTGTTCGCAGTCAAGAGATCAGCTATCGTTTATATAATGCATCGATATGATTTACCACTCGGTTAACTCCTGATTGGTACATTTTGCCAATACCATACTTATAGACGATATAATGGACCAGACATGCATACAAAGTTATGCCACGTCAAAAGCGATTGAAATATATGATAGCCCTTGAATCACATTGTACTGATCAGCAATCACTACAAATCTCCGCTACCAAATATAGTTGTAATCACGTCGATACTACGTTAGATAAGAATCGATGTATTTTTTCTTTTTTTTTTTTATCATGAAATTTATAGACGCGAGTTCCGGTTGACACGGTACCCCTTATCGGTTTCTAGCAAGGCAGCATTAGAGCTAGCCAATAACGAGATATCGGTTTCAAAGTATAATATCTAATTCGCTGTTCTCAGTTATCATCACAAAGCTCGCCGCCTGAAACTAGATCGCGAATTATTTTCTCTACGTACTTCAAAAGCAATAATTTCTGACTATGACTTACGACTTTGTTTAATAAACACTCAACCAGATATCGTCGGGCATTGATCATTTCGACGCACATCAACGTGGTCAGAAATAATCAATTCATCGATAGATTCCATTCAAATAATCTCGAGATGATTTGGGAAACGCAGTTACCGCGAAGGAGACCTAATCATGAAACTATACGCGTATATAGATCATAAAACTTTGTAGAATGTTAAACAGTGAGAATTTAAACGACACCTTGAATTAATTTCTGTTTGTTTTCACCTTTGTATCGTGTTCCAGATTCATGGGCAATGTCCGACAATATTCTGAACACAAGCAGTCCACCGTTGTTGTAAGTATATCCCGAAAAAATCTCTATGAATATTTCTCAACAGCTGCGGAGCTCGTGCCAAACAATTCTAGCCAAAGCACCGCAACTATGAGAGAAGCAATAAACAAATGAGAACCTTGCCAGCTATACTTAGCAATACTTTCAGAGCCCAGGTTCATGCCAACGTTTCTTAAGCTACGTTATAAATTCTCCATAAAGCCAATCTTTCATTCTAGTGGTTAATTTTATGTTTTTCCTCGTCCTGTTCGAATTCTTGCTTAGGATATACAGCGGGAATATAATAGAACGATAAAGTTTATCGAAACCAATGAATTTCAGTGAAGAAACTCGCGCTAGAAGCTACGAGGATGCTCAACCGGCTAAACGTCATCGCAGTCCTGACCCACCAAGCAAAACTTCGACCGTTAATAGGGAACTGGTAAGAAAGATGTTTGAATGGATTCAAAGAAATTATTAGACACTAATGAAATGTATGCGAAAAGTAATGAGGAATAGATATCGTTGCATTAGACTGCAATTGCGAGATTTCAAGTTGAACCGGCATCACTCGTTCTGTTGAAATATCCGGCACGTATTGTTGATCACGTTCACGGTTGGCGTTAATCATGCCAGATAACAATGCTTATTTTCATTCCACAGTTGTACGACTCTTCTTCGACTTCGAGGTCTAGGCAAACATCTCCTCTACCTAGCAGCCAGCAACGTGATGTTTCATACGTCCAGGAATCGTCAAGTATGTTTTTTTTTATTTCATCTACTGTTAGAGTTACGACAACTGTACGAAGACTGATGATAAGATTCGGAGACTATATATGGTAGACGATGAAATGTTGTTAGATATTTAAAATGAACTTTCTGTGTCCAGGCTACCAAGTCGATCCAAGACCCGTACAAAGTACCGTGACTACAGTCCACACCAATCAAAGTCTGAACTCATCGCACGATCTCGGCACTGTAGAATACATCCCGATACCATCGCCAAATGCAGCAGTGCCAATTAATCTTGCTCCTGGTCCGAATACGAAAGTAACAACAACGGTGAAAACCTTTACCTACGAACTACCTGGTTCACCCGAACACTATTTACCTGGTAGCACTTTACCAAGAGGCGTTGTACTCCCTGGTGATCAAACCATAACTTACACCTTACCACGCGGAGGTAGTGCGGACAAAAGTATCACTTATCATACACAGAAAGTAACAAACTCCACTATACCTGGTCAGACGATCAGCTATCAAGTGGTATCACCTGATGGTCCAGGAGGCCCAATTAGGTACGTATTTTGGATTTGAGAGTCGGGACTTTAGGGGTATGCATGAAAAATGTTCAACTTCTTTGATTTACAGATATGCCAGTCCACCGCCTCCAGAAATAACTACAAAAACAACATCTACTCATAAAGAAGCGAAGTTTTACCGCGAGGAACAACACGGATTTCCACCTGGAAGTCCCGTTCAAAGTCCCGTCAACAATACTAATACTGTAATCTATCACAACGGACCACCACCACCGGTAAACAAAGAATCTGTAACTACAGTAACTCGCAATGAAAAATATTACCAAGTTGATGGTAACTATCCAAACGGGGATGGTCCTCGCAGCCCTGGTAATGGTACGTATGATTTTCCAGTAGCAGGACGTGGAGACTGAATTAGAAGTGATTTTTATGATTTTTTATTGTTTCAGGTCCACATGGGCCCAATTATGGTCCGGGTACAGACCGCCCTGATCACAGCACTAACACTACAACGATAATTTACCAAAATCAGCCACCGCCGAAAATTGAAACTCGTACAACGACGATAAATAAAAGCCAAGAATATTATCAAGGTAGACCATATCCTGGCGAACCAATTAATCATCCGATGCCTGATAATCAGAAACCGGAATCACCTACCCATACGATAGTGAATTATTACACTACGGCACCACCGCAAACAAATCCGCCACAAACTAACACCACGATTTATAAGTACTCAAATACTACGACGTCGATACCACCAAACAAATATCCCGACGATCACGAAGTACTTTTGCCAAAACCGTTCCCCACCACTGGCGTTCAACTTTATCCTGCTAATGCAAAGAAACCACAAACTCCTAGTAACGGACAAGGGCCTCCGGAAAAATTGGAGGATCTTATGGCTTCATTCTCAGACACTGAGGTGAGTTTTTGATTTTCATGCACTTGGAAAGGATACTGTACAGCGTGATCATCGTGGATTCGGATTAGGCAAACGTGAGAGGATGCTTTTCATGAAAATCCAAGGTGATCACGGTCTGGTCTTCTTGTTAGAAAAGTTTCGACCTAGTGTTGGACCAGAATTGATTCTTCATGAATGTGAACATCGAACAATGATTTATTTTTGCACATTATAGCGCAGTGTACTAGCTGATATATCAAATAATGAGAGAGAACAGCAGAAGCTTCAGAAGTCAACTGATCTTGGTAGTCCAAAACAAGACGTAGAGATTGTTCCACAGAGCCCTTCCAAAGTACAAAGCAAGAATTATGCTGGACCTCCGGTCTACTATCCACCAGGATCTGCAGAATTCACTAAGAAGGAAGAAGCTGGGGGAGCTATGTCACAGTCAAGTGTGAGTTTCTTTATCGTATAGTAAAACTTTTCTGTACATATAATTTGCGTTATAACAATGTCATTGAAATTTGAATGTTTATTCCAGGGTGGATGGCAAAAGGGAAAAGCCAAATACGAATACGAAGCATCTAGTAAAAGCAAAAGTAAAAGCAGCAGCGGAGCAGCAGTAGTACCGGTCTGTTTGCCGCTATGTTGCGCTATGCCTTGTGTAATTATGTAAACTTGGCATTGTAATCAATTAATATAACGTTCATTTCACATCCAGGTGTGAATTGTATACCTCAGAAGGAATATTTCACTTTGTTCTAAATTCTTCTTTGGCGTGTATAAATCTATTTAATTATTCAACCGATCTTATTTTACCATATCTTTTAATCGAGTGGTATTTTTTTGAGTGATTTTTATTCTATTATAAAAAATATATATTAATCATACTTTTATATAACTTGTCTATAATTCTCCGCAACAGTTTATTCAACGAAGTATCCATAATATTAAAACTTTCAGTTAAATTATTATTTACGAATAAATAATATATAAACGGGCCTAAGATATCGTCAATAATTACATGGCTGGAAGGGCGATAAATGAATTTGTTAGTTACTACGTATAAAACAGTTTAGTTTGACGTTAATTCTTAATGAAAAATTCAAATTTTCATTATTACCGAATAGTAAATTTGAAATAGGGTCCCTATTTCAAATCAATTATCTTACATTTTACTCGGTTTGTGCCTTGCTGCGTACTTTTTCCCGAAAAACGCACAAATAAGTCATATTTACTCTTGTTTCATGAGTTTTGTTTTATTTTTTATTATTTTTTATTATTTAGTTTGTTATACAACAAACACACTTCGTGCCAAACCCAATATATAAATATTTAAGCATTGTTCGTTACGTTATCAAAAGCCTATAATTGTTTTCATTAAAGTTTAAACAGCGTAATGACATTTTTATTAGTTTAAACTACGGAATACCTTAAATAATTCATAGTTTGATCGAAAAAATCATGTAATATAATATTATTTAATACTCAGTAAATAGCTTTGAAAAATCAGTTACAAGTTAGATGCACGATTAGTTTCTCGACTATTATTTGCCCGAAAAATGAAGAACCACTCATATTATATAGTGACGTATTTATAATATTATAAGTGCAGATCTGACCACATTTGGAAACATTTTTTACTATTAAAAATAACACGCTCAATCACGTGTCTAAGAAAAACTATTATATATTACTATCTACAATTGTTAATTACCATTTATATTTTGTATTATTTTATTAACTAATCAATTAACGAGATCTTTAGATTATCAAAAACCAAGTTGACTCCCGTCACTATTCACCGTTAATCATATTTCGCATTGAATTTCAAAAGTAAATTGAGAGGTGAATAGTGCAAAAATGAATCATGGTAAGAACCGTGAATTATGGTGCTATAATATTTTTAATAGTTTTAATCGCGTATGAGTAAAAAAAAATAAATTATATATCCTGATATATAATATCAAGGGTGAATAATAAATTGCAGATATTGTTACTTTTAAATGTTTGTAAAAAAAAAAAAATGTGTTACGCTACGACGTGACGAATGTAGGATGTATACGCTTTCACGTAAAATAATATATATTATACATACCAATAAAAAAAAAAATGCAGACTGCTAACTCTAATCCCCATCAAATTGTACTTTCTCTTTCTACTTTTGAATGTATAGAATGTCTCTCATAGACGATAGACGGATAAATAACAGTTGCATATCAATATACCTACACCTATTTTATCACTGGATCAAGATTCTGAATACATAAAATCTTACTGAAATTTGTATAACTTTTGGTGGGCTAAGGTTTGATAAAATTAATACAGTAAGACAAAAATTGCAGAAACCATGAGTCAACAAGTAAGTATACTTCGTATGAATTTAAAATAGCATTAAAAGCTGCGTCAATGGTCATACAACTTATTTTTTGCGTATCTAACACCTTCATTTTGGCGTACATCTGGTAGTATATGAATGATAACTCACTCTCAGTCTCCTATTTCCCCATACTTTGAACTGCCAAGTGATAACTGGCTCAGGAACTTTCAGTAAAAGTATACAGCGTAGACCGTAGCAACGCAGAATATTGTTTCCTGAAGTGAGAAAGATTAGTATCATATTAAAAGAGAGATACAAGTATACTCTTAGCTAATATCAAACTAATATTGCATTAAAAAGTTATTCAAATCTCAAACTATCATCATCTTTGAGTTAGTAGAGTAAGCAAATTGATGAAATAACAATTCCTTGTCTATGTTTACCATTAAGAATAACCAAGATATGTAAAAAAGAGCGAAATTAGCGAATAATATTAGGAACAAGTATGCCTGAAATCAAGATCTCTGCTCTTGAAACAAAATTCTAGCCGAGCAATGATTAATCAGATTGAAATCAAATTATTCGTGGCTTTATTTTGTCTTTCCAAGTTTTATAAAGAAATTTTTAATTCTCTGAAAACTAGGCTTTTCATTGTCGATAAGATCTGAAAAATATGGTATTCTTTTTTGAGATAGAATAAACTTTTGTTTTCAACAATTTCTTACACATAAAACATGTTACGTACTTCAGAAACATTTATTTTGTGTGAAAAACTAAACCTTCTACAGCTAAAAGAACATTATTTGATTTTTAGAGAAAAACGAGCTACTTCTACGACTTAAAATCTATTTTTTTATTGGAGAGCAAGTTTCTTACGTTCAAAAAATTGTCATGGGCGTAACTATCAGCTTCCGCATCCCAGATGCATCTGGTACCCATTTTAACGCCAGCTCCGCGATGCTCCCCCATCACAACGTTCACTATATATTTATAGCGTTTGAATTTCAACTCTGAAAAATCGTTAAAGACATGTAGGAGTTTAGAGAACAGTGAAAAAACAACAAAACAAATAATAAATTTCACGAGATGAAAAGTACCATTGCCATCCTGTTTTATCATCATTTTGATTGATTCCCATAAATTTCAGTACCATCTTTTCACAGATGGAAATAATAAAATAATTTGAAAGACTATAAAACTTATCAATACCTTTAACTTTGTCTCTGATGATATCGGCTATTTCCTGACACCACTTACGCACTTCTTTAGCATCGTATACTTTGGTAGACAATTGATCGAACAGCACATTATGTATGACTTCTTTTGCGCTCATTGGTTTAAACCTGCGAAGGAAATCAAATTGTTGAAAATATTTGCTTATCAAAATGGATTAACGGTCTTTGATGTTTGGTTGAAAATGAATTATTGGAATTTCGCTTTAAAGACACGAATGAATGATATAATTTCTAGTTAGAATTTATGCTTACTTTTCAGACAAGGGTGGTCGGATTTGATAAGTCGGTTGCGGCGCCGTTTGTGCTTGATCTAAACCGTCTAGTAGAGAAAAATTGATTTCAGATTTTCTTCCGTCTTCGTATTCGCCACCTTCTCCTTCGTCTTCGGATTTATGATCCGATTGAGGGGTTGCCGGCTCCTTGTCTGCGTCTTTACTCTCCATTTTATTGTTTAGTTGTAAAATTACCGTTTGTAAGTCCTAAATTCGACTAGTGTCAAATTATTAGCAAGTTTTTAAGGTTAAAAACACGGACGGATCCTCTGACTACAGCCAGTTGCTCACACTGGTTGCCAGGCAACACTGAACGCATTGTTTGCATTTTTGTCATGTAGATGTAGCACAATACGCATGCGTTGATGCGTGTGCAAATTTCGAATTTAGGCGGGCAAAACTCTTTGACGATCACCGTTGACTTATTATGTTGCTAAATCATTCTAGAATTATTCGATACTATAATAAACACCGCATCAACATTTGTCAGTGTATTTGATACTCCCCGAAATAATAATTTAGAATGAATAGAACATCTACTACATAATATACTGTGAAAATTCTATTCAAAAATGAAAACACTAGTATCGCATATTTCTTTTACATCTCAGTTTTTGTTACGCAATACGCAATTGATCTACGGTAAATTGATGTTTTACCGAGCTTTGGGAATTATTTATTTATAAAGTCTTCCACAACGTTTTCAGACACGTATAGAATGTGCGATAAAAATGTATTTAATTATATCTATAAAAAATATACGTTTTACATTAGTTATATAAACTTATTAGTAGATAGGAGAATATAATAAGTACACACATACATTTTTTGGCATTAACTCTGGTATAGAGATCGGTTGAATAAAAATGAAGTTACAATAAGAACAATATTATCAGTTGCATATTAATAGGCACTTTCGTTTCGCAGTACTGAATACTGATCTAACTATCTCAATTATATAATAATTTTGAAATTGGACAGCATTGCGTGGATAGCCAGTATCTAAATATATCTCAATTTTTCCATTTGAGAATCAGCAGCAATAACGTCTAGTTATTTTTCGTCGATTATAGGTTTGATGTTTATCGTTGAAAAATGAGATTTCAAATTCTTCATGATCTCTTGGCGTTGATACATAACTTCCTTGCGACACAAGCTCGAGAAGATTATCGGGCATTCATATTGAACAGTTTCAACACATTTCGTATTCTCTCCTTCGCTAAAGAATTTGAATTCCGATACAGAGTCCACTGAAATAAACATAGGACTATTTTGAATACAAGATCCACAAACAATGCAACATCCTGTTCTATTTTACAGCCGATTTCTCATGAATTATTCATTCTCATAGAAATTCGGATAAAAAAGGAAGTAATAGTTCAAAAGGTGAATCAAATAATCTACTAAAAAAGAATCGAGCCACTGGCTGTAAGGGAATTTATATCAGCTCTGAATCGTAATGTTTACGTATTAAATAAGATTTGTGAAATTCTTGAAACCTACAACAACCATATGTTGGAAAGAAACAAGTCCTATGCTCAGAGCTTATGAGAAAGTTATTGCCATTCGGTTTAACGGCAAAATGACTTTGAGCATGGTTTTTAATCATCGGTACATGGCTCAAATGCTCTGTATAATGTGCTGAGTACTTCCAATGGTCATAATTTCCACTTTCTGCTACAATGTCAAAGTCCTCTCTGTAACAAGTGATTAGTAGAATTATGATTATAGGTACTTTCTTTTGCTTTTAATACGTGATAAGATTTGGAAAAAGTAAAACTAAAATGAGAACGAATGTATGAGAAATATATTTACATTGTTGGATTTAATTTTTTCATATTACTAAAGTCTGCAACAAATTCCCAAACAGTTTTGGGTTTCGTGTCTTTAATAATTGCTTCAAACGATACGTGATGAGATTTTTTGTAAATAAATAATACAAAAAATGCTAGAATTACTGCAGACACGTAGGCAAACGTACGAATCTTCCATTTCAATGGATTAAGCCCACCCATTGTTCCTGAAAACAAAAATTACAAACAGTTCTTTGAATCTTTTTCATTTGCATTAGTTGCAGCTTATATTATAACAACGACAATAAAAGGCTGCACAAAAGTTTCGAAAATTGAACCAAACTGAATCCAAAGTTGTCAATTTCCGCTATATTCACCATAACGATATATTTCCATAAATTTAATAAATTGAATACAGATCGCAGTACATATATAGAAGCGCGTTAGAAAGAGTTCAGGATAAGAGATGACACGTAAAATAGATATCTACAAGCTGACTGTAATGTTTACAAACTTTCGTAGACTGTTGAATCGGTAAAACTTCGGCTCATTCTAACATTTTTAACTGTGACGGATCCAATTTTATACTTACGAATAATTCGATGTCTGTACAAATCGCTGCCGGTTTGGGGAATATTCTTAGTTAGATTCGCCTGCTGTGCGACACGAATCTGATAATACAGCATCCGCCAGCGATCTACTACTCCTTTCCGGCTTTCCGAATGATTGCTCGAACCCCCCACTCCTGTTCCTCCGCCACTGACGCCGACGCTTCTTCCAGACCCGCCAGAAGACGCGACCGATGATCCAGGAGCAGATGATCGCATACGCATACGACGCATTATTATTTCACTGATAGATACTCAGCTATCCTGGTCATCAGTTTAATTGGAAAAACAAAATTTCGAAATAATATATTACGCAAAAATACATTTGTATAAGAATTCTATACAATGAAAAAATTCATGCTTCCATTTTTTCAACTATCCATATTTAGGCGTAACATTATTTATTTATTTATTTTTTAAATGATATAGAAATCGATAGATTTCATAGATTTTGTCCGATTTTGTTAGTATTATTTTAAGCCAAATGTATTTTTTATCTATCAATGAATTTTCAAGAAGAAACTGTTTTTAGCAATATACCTATAATTGCGGACTAGCAATGCGTATTTATAACATTTGTTATTATAATGAGTCTTTATTTCATTTGTATTATAGTTTGAAAAATAATACTGCAGATTTATACACAATAACAAATAGTAGATTCACAAACCTCGTGATTGTTAATATCACATATCATCCCAGGGTACATACAATACCGAAAGCTGTAGCTTGAGTGTCTGGATGAAACTGATGAACCAGAACTCGAGTTTTAAGTAACTCCAGTATATTCGACTTAAATTAAAAAGTACAAATATTTACATTCATGTAACAAATGCTATTTTCAATCCCTCCCCACTGGGAATAGAATAGTCATAAATTTCAGAGCCAGCTGTGCAGGAATTCGGAACTGAAATTCCAAGGGAAAATATATTTTCCAAGAATAACATGCTTGTGTCTTCGTACATTATATGTTTTAGTATATACGGTTCTACGGCAATTTTAATTGCTCTGAGTTATTTCTTTAAATTGCCAATCAATAATCAAACCAACAATGATCTGCTCACTGTTTAGTCATGTTAAAAAAAGTGGTTTTTGCTCGATAATCGGTTCCTTTATTATGATTATTAGTATTACGATTATTACTATTACTGTTTCTGAAGGTAATTTTGAAATAAAAATTCACGAGGCAACTGTGATATTTTGGTAACGGTTATACGGATACACATAATACAAAATCCAGGAAAATATAAATTAATATCTAAAATAAGTTATCAAGTACCTATTAATCTTATTATTTAAGGCACCATATTGCAAAAATTGAACAATTCGCATAAATAAATTGTAAATTAAGGTCTTATACAATATGTATGTACAATAGAAATTGAATGTCCGTATAAAAACAGGCGAGAGTTCTAATGAAAATACTCAGGAGTCAAAACTCATTGCTTTTAGTAAGCTTAAATTCTGTTTGAATAGTTGTCTCATTTTTGCAAATAAAGAATGCAATTAAGTATTTTACATCACTTTATCGTGTTCGACTTAACAGCTGTTATTCTTTTTCCTAAATCATTGTTATCCTTCATCTTTCGACCATCTGTTAAAATGAAATTACATTTTACCCGATTGAATGACAAAAAATGACCATTACACGCCTTTAGCACTTTCATAAATAATTTCGACCACCTTAACTATATCCACGACGTATTACTCCGATTGATACACACTGTGCAAGCTCCTGATTAATTGCAAGGCACTTCTGTTACATAATCCAAACAGAAGTTTTCAGACTTGCATATTGCCTGTAAGAACAGAAGGGCTGAGTGGAATATCTCTATTTCACGTAGGAAACGACCCGAAAAAGAAAAAACTTATTTAATCTACGTTCAAGCTTTCGATCTTATCAGAACCAATCTACTAAATACCAATATTTCTCACTATTTTCCTCATCGCTCAATAATTTCGTCGTCAGAACTTGTTCCCACTTCTGGTTAACTGGTCTCTTGCTTCTCCTTAGCAAATAGATGATCAACATATTTTGGTAAGAACTCCTTAATGGTCGCAGGAATGTACATAGATTTGAAACAAGAAATTCTTATTATTCCACACTGGTAACCGGTCGCCAGCCACAAGTAGCTCCACGCATTTGGATTCCATGAGACCTAGAATAATTGTTTTCTTTATTTTATGCTATTGCAGATCAAGACATTTGATTACAGAAATGGAAATTAGATTTAGATATATGTCAAGGTTTTCTAAAATATTTCAATGCACAAAATTCTAATTGCCTTATTCGCAGAGGTAAACGGATATGACTCCAAAGGCACCATAGATAAATCATCTATCGGCAATGCTCTCTTTTGAATCTCTGTCGGGATATGTTCTTTGTACTCCTGCAAATGAAGATATTATTTACGTGGTATATGTAGTATAATACAACATTGAAAATCATTAAAACTGAATACAAAATTTGTAAATAGGAAGTAATAATGAAAATAATCAAATACTTACAGAAGGCATATCATAAAATATTATTCCATAGCGATCTTTACATCCTTCATAAGTATCTGGCATGTATTTATATTCTTGGGAATGTTTTTTCAACTTGTCCTCCTTACTTGACGATTTTTCAATCGTTGCTTTGATTTCCCCAAGTTCCACAACTTTGACGAAAGAATTCAACTATAAAATAAATCACTACACTCATTACATAATTCACAAACATTGCATCACTTGTATTCTATTATTACATAATTTCATACTTACACGTCTCTTTCTTGCAACTGTTCTATCCACGTCTATCCCTACTAATAATTGATGGGTAAAAGCTGTTTGGACTTCCCCAGCTAAGGTCCCGTGAGCTATTGCATTGCCGTAATCAGATACTGAAACAGTCTACATTAAAATGTATTTAGAAATCTGATTTCTGGCTGAATGACGTTAATTGATAACTGGAAAATCTCATGTTTTACAATATTACTATCACATAATAATAGCTCGAATGAGATTTTGTGAATGAGAAATAAATACTGAAATAAGTAATCCTTACATAAACGGGGGAGTTGGTAGCTAAACCAAGACAAAGTTTATATCCATATTCCCGTAACGAAATTAGATTCGTGCAAGTGTGATTCAACCTGGAATGTAAAATAACGATAATATAATCAAATAAAGTTGAGAACTTTTAATAGCTGATAATCATTTGAAACTATCATTTACCCAAGAACATCGTCAAAACTATTAACAGCAGTTGGCCAGTGGGTTAACCAAGTACCATCTACCACAACGCCTCGTTTTAACATACTTTGAGGACCGCTCATATTCTCTAAATTCCAGAATTTGTAGCATCTATCCAAGCCAGCAGTTGCCAGAAATCTCTTGCCACCGTAAGGAACCAGCGATACAGCTAAATCGTATCAACATACTTTGATTATTTCTTGTTTTTCTTTCATCTTACATGGTTCTACCTGATAGGCATCAGGTCTAACATTTTTGAACAGATACAGTCTGTCCGGACTCGCATAGGCAACAAGTTGAACAAGATAATTTAGAATGGTGTAATACATTGAAATATACATACCAGAAACGGCGTGACCATGTGCAAAGAAGTGCCGTACAGAATTTATAAACGTTGTAGTTCCTCGCTTTTTTAATAACAATGGTGATTTGGTCGTTAGATTCCATAACGCTACATAGCCATTAGAAAATCCCGCCACTATTGTGCTGAAACATTAGTTTACATAACACATTATATTTCCACATATTTTTATACCTTGTCACTTTCACAGTATGGTAAAGCACGAACTCATGTCATTGTTACTCATGTTATAAATTGTTAAGTACACAGAGCCATAATCAAAAGTTTGAGATCTTCGTACTAATGGATCTCCGCGAATCAATAATCTTTGCTTTGATTTCAAATATGAAATACATAGATATGATACAATAAAACGTATAAATCGCAATTATACTCACTCATGACCATGTTCTTTAGTCCAATTCAATTTTGTACACTGCCAATTTTGTTTTCCATTGTCATACAAGATAGAGTTAACAACTAATGTCATCACCGGTTCAGTTTTGAAAATACGATGCCTGGAATAAAAAATCAATGAGTAATTCATATGGTGAAATATATTAGCGAATGACAAATTCTTTGATGTTTCTAATTTTTTTTATCAGTATGATAATTCTGTATAAAAAGTTACTGTAATCAAATGCACAACAGATTTGGACTGGCATTACCAACATGTATTACCAAGGCATAAGTTCAAGATTAATTCGACAAATGATTACCTGTTTTCACTGAGCTGGACAAATTCCAGCTCTTCAGGAAACGGCAGGGAAAATATATGAACACATCCGTCAGAACATGCGGTAGCTAGAAGTCCCAATCTTCTCATTCTAGTCTGCTGTCCATTTTTTGATCCATAATTGGAAAGAATTTCATCTTGATAACAGCCAGATGGACACCACTCCATGCACCATACAGTGCCACTTGTATGTGCAATAGCATAAGCCAAACTAGGAAGACCTTCGACGCTACCGCCTCTGGAAAGAAGTAATAAATCGCATTTGAATGTTATTGGATGTAAAAAATTGATTTCGTATTCCTTATTATCTCATAAATCTATAGAATTCTATGCGAGTATAATTCTATGTTCCAGTTCAACTATCAGCAATGATGTAAATTTTCATTCAGATACTAACTTGTTACTTAGTTTTCCCACATTCCATATCTGTACAACATTTTTTCCTACGTAACTACGACCCAGAGAATATTCACTTTCCATTGTCGGATGCGTACTGACTGCTAAGTATTGATCAACATCATGAGAAAACAGGGGTATTGGAATAGGTAGCCAAGACATAGCCCACACAGGACCACCCACAAAGAACGTAGGCATACCTAGCATAAGGGAAGCATGTATTTCAACGGTTGTGTTTTCATATCTAAATGATTACATAAAATTTCTTTCATTCGGATATTGGCTAGGAATTTAGCTCACCTTCTTCAACACTTCCTTCAAATTTATTCCACCTTTTCCATTCGATATCAGAGCCTTGAATCTTCTCATTGTATCTTTTCATATTCAATTTCTGGGTAGCCATAGAAACTTTGAGCTCTGGCAAATAACAATCTGCTTCCTCATTTTGCAATAATTCAAATGTATTTGGTACCAGTTCAGAGAAAAGGTCTAGTTGATAATTTTGTAGCTCGCTGAAATAATATGTTATTTATTAATCATCAACATTATCTAGCTATCGATCCTTTTTGCATAGAAATCAACATTTCTGATAGAACTATTCTACAATTAGTATAGGGACAAGTATGACTCGTGGAATGGATAACGATTCGCTATATTTTTTTTTAGAATTAAAACGGCGGATCAAACTCAGACTTTCAGTGATAATGATTGCAATGGTTGAATTTCAACTCCTAAAATAAACTTTGCTTAACATTTATACGTACAATTCCAGGGTCCACTTGATAGCTGGTAAGTAAGGTTTATTCAAGTGTGGCGTCTCTTCTTTTGATAAGAATTCTATTTTATGCCAACTTTCTGAGAACAAAAACATTTACAAAAATATAAAATGCATTTGAGCCTAAAAAAAATTTCAAAATTATTCATTTTCCACTCAATAGTTAACAATTAATATTATTCATCAAACCATGACATTGCCCGATGATAAGATTCATACTTACTAGGCCTTCCTCTCCAATGATGTGATAATCGGCTCGTCGACTGATGCTTCTTCTTAGATTGCTCATTATCAGATTCATCATCAGCGTATTCCTCAGATCCCGATTCGTCGTTGGAAATTACCTCGGAGGTATGATGTTGTGCGACATGACTAAGGATATCTGTTTCACTCTCAGAATCAAACTTGCAAACTTTGCAAGTAAAATTCTGCAATAATGTAGAGATAAAAATAGTAAGAGAGAGGTAAACTGACAAGAATATCGACGCCTGTGAATGAGGATTAATATTTCACCATCTTTACCTTTCGCGGAGTGAAGTTACATGTAGAATAATGTTTGTACAGTTGATCAATGTCCGTAAATTTGTTCGTGCAACCAGGTTGTCGACAAAAAGCCACTCCATTCTTAGATATCTCTTTTTTCCACAACATTCTGAGAACACCAGGTATTGTTTTTTTGTGCTGCGGTCTTTGGATCATTTTTTTCTGTGCCAATACAAGATAGACATAACTTAAAGAGAAATATTCTCAGAATATTAACTGTTTCAAGTCGTCAAAGTTTATCTTACAAATGTTGGAGAACTTGATCTCGCCTTTTTTACCGGGGGATCGTCATCTTCTTGTACAAGGGCAGTGAATTCTGATATTCTCGAGATCGCCCTATTTAGAAAAAATATTCAATATCAATACTCAACACTTCTAAAGACACGCCCTCACCCTAAAGTCACAATACCCAACAAATAACGACAAATCATTTACAGACAGCAAAAATGCAAGCTTACCTCTCTGCAGCTTTCCGCTTCGAACCAGGTGCAATAATCGATGAACCTGAACTGCCGGTATTATCTGAATGTGGAGACTCTGCAGATGATTCTTTATGTACTCTGTGATGAACTTCCAGAGAGGATGGCATCATAGTTCGCTTGCAAATAGGACACGTCATCAGTAATGCGTTCCTTTCCTATAAAATTGCCCAGAATTTAGAGAAATGATTGACAATTTCAATAGACAGAAATAATTCTATCAGTTAAAGCTAAGTAAAATTAAAATTTTTGCAACAGTAAAGCAATGGATTGGTAGCGTATAGTTGTGATAAAATAAATTGAACTGACAACAATGAATACCAACAATCGAATTCACAGTTTTGACAGACTTAATTCTCCAAATCTCCTTAATCATCGATGATCCAAAGTATGGTAAACTGTGTGGAAGTATTTACTGACCTCTACTGTTTTTCCACAAAACTGTAAGTGAGATACAAATCCAACAACGCTTCTTTTTGCTGTTCCACACTTTTCGCATGTTAGTATTCCTTTTTTCTTCTTATGAGCGATGACCAAGACTCTGGTCAGCAGTTTTTGATCATTGTCAAAGTCCTGAAAAACGTTAAACACATGTAGTAACAGTTGTGCGTAAAAGACAACATTGTAATGAAAACTTTCATCTTTACTTACTAATGGAGGACTAGATTCTTGCCAACTCATATTGTTGTGTTGAGATAGATTGTGTAGGGTCCATTTACTATTCGGCATCTGTGCACCACACCTCGCACACTTTACAAGTTGAGCCTGAAGGAAAACAGCAGAACGCAAAATTATAGAACTTCCTGTATACTCAATAGTTGTTTGGATATTTGAATTCAAAGAAATAGAAAGTTACAGCTGTACAAGTTTGAGAGAAGTAAATTACTTTTTATATTGCTCATAAATCAGAGTTTAGAAATCTATTTTTATACTTGCATCAATGTCTCATTAAAATCAGCTACTCGTAAAAAATTTGAATATCCCATGAACATCATAATACAAGAAAGAACATATGCAAAAATTTTTTTTTCTGCATCTTCGACTTGCCTTACTTTCAGGAGATTCAGCGTTCTTTTCATCGTCATTAACTATACCCGATGTTTCCACAGAATTCTCTCCACTATCTTCACCTAAACTTTTAACTCTGCTTCTTCCTCTGCCTCTACCTCTACCTCTACCTCTACCTCTGCCTCTGCCTTTACCTTTACCTCTACGTCTACCTCCACCTCTTTTTGGAACGGTTCCATTTGTGATTGGCAAATCTGGTAATTCATTATTGTTACCATTGTCATCAGACAATTCTACTTGAGGTACAGGATTCATTCTCTCTTCCATATTTCTCCTCAATCTCCTCCTTGTATTATGTACACTTTGATAATGAATCGCAGTTGGTGTCTGCGATGAATTATTATCTTGAGATGCACTTCTCTGATGTCTAGAAGTACCTTTTTTCTGTTTGTCATCGAGTGGCACAGAGTTTTGAGGGTCTAATCTATCACCCTGGTTTATATTTGATGAATCAACCTCTGATGACTTAGTCTTCTGTCTCCTGCTACCCTTTTTTCCTCTGCCTTTTTTACGCTTTGCATTTGTTTGGGCTAGATCTTGTTCTAAATTCAGATTCTGATTGAATAGACTAGAATTTTCTACTTCTAATGAAGGATCCACAGAACTGACTTTAGAACTTTCATTTCTACTATGTGGAGGATAAAATTTACTGGATTTTAATATCGAGGATAAGACCGGAGTCTCGTTACTACCACTACCATTTATATGAGAATCATTAACTAATGAATTCCCAGTTTCTTGTATCTCTACATCGGTTTTGGCAAAACGAACTTTTCTAACTATATGCTTATCTGTTTTTTTCCTATTCTTTTCCTTTGGAGTAGCAGCTTTTTTCTCTCGAGGTGTCTCATCCTTAGCTTTGATAGTGTCTATTTTCTCTATAACAGAGCCTGAGTCTTCAACGTTTTTGAGCATTTTGATAATACTATTTTATTTTCGGTAGTTTCTAACTCTCTGTACTTTTGGAGTGAAATAAATCTTCGTCTGATGTTTGATTAGAAAGCTCTGTGTTCAATTTTTATCAAACCCTTCAGTTTCTGGGAAGTACGAGAATTCGGTTTTCGTATCATGCTTTCTTTATTCACCTCGATCGAAAGCGAGCTTTCTGAAGAAAAAATTAATAACATGTTACTAACAATTTTGTGGCTCAGTAGTTCTATAAACGAAGTTTAATATGTGATGTAGATTGCGTTATTGCAAGTGTTTAGGTATACTATGGATATGAATTATGAGTAAATTTTTTTTTCTAGAATGCGATATGGTAGATAGAATTGAAAAAATGTATTATCTATCAACGCCATGATATTAGTTAAGTGTTTGACGAATAGAAAAAATGGAATCTAAAATGATAAAATGAAATATCCGAGATTCGAACACGAGATCCAAGAATGACGAACAACGATCATGCTACACTGTCTAGAATGAAGAAATTTTGACTAATGATAAAGTAAAGAATAAATTACGAAAAAAATTTTGTTGATCACGAAATAATGATCGCTGATATTTAACTCGAACATGAGATTTGAATTAATCGAGCAAACGTTTTGCTCATAGTGGGAATTTCACTTAACGGTGATATTTGTAGGTTAGACATAACGCATGTGATCGATTGTTGTATTACTTACTCAACGAATGAGAAACGATGTCAAATGAAGAATTCATGCAAAGTTTATGTAGAAAATATTGCCGACATGATTTAAGCTTGTGAAAAAGTAACCTCATAAATTTAATCCGAGGTTTTGAACCACTGATAATTTATTTTATTTTACGCTGCAACAGCGTAGACACGACACACGGACTCGATTCAGACACTCGCAAATACTCGATCAAAGATGGCAACCTTCAATGACTAATAAAACCGCGAGCGCGCGCACGACCACTTTAATTTGAAAAAAAAAACTTCACTAAACGCGTTAGCAAAACTATTTTGTATATGCTACCGATTTAAAATTGCATATTTGATTATTAAGAATCTATAAAAAAAAATGAAATGAAGTATCAATTAAATAGAAAATTGCATGCATCATTTTACAGCTTTTTGAATTACGCAGGAAATTATACGCATACAAGTAAAGAATATATCTGTTTTAACAATTGGAATATTTCTAACTGTTAGTAACAATTATAATATTTATATTATGAAACGAGAATCTAAAACACAATAAGAATTACTAATCATGTTTTATGCTATCGTCCTTCCGATTCTACCTATAACACCCTTTAATATGTTATCTTTCACCAGATTTATACTAAGAGAAAAGCCCATACATTCTCCCAAATCCTATTCGTGATACATAATTTAAAATACATAAACAAATCTAGTTTACAGAAAACTTTAGGAACAATCTTGATCTGCTATTGAAGAAAATTTGGAATCTCTATGCATAAGAAGCAATTTCCTAGATTTCTGAGATATGTACAGAACTGAAGTATCAAGCTTGAAATTATGTTATTTTGAAACTTGATTCATTTATGAGAATCATATAAAATTATTGATTGATATGATAATGTATGGACACAATATGACAATACACATACTGTCAATTATTCATATCAGGGAAACAATCAAGCTAAATGTAGGGATGAATAAGTTAAGCTGGAAGAAAACCGCTGAGAGAAAAACCAGTGAAATTTTTTTTAGACTTATACATCTTTATTTGACAAGTTGAATATAAATCTAAACCATTCTCCTGAGTAGCTCGTTGATTTTGTCCTCACGGTTACCGAAGTCACCACCTTCTACGTAATGGTTAGTCTTCTTGCGCCATCCACCAGTTGGGGTATTTAGCTGAGAAAGAAAGAAATATATAAATTAAGAACTATTTTTAAGAACCAAGAGCCACAAACTAATTCGAATTGATCTTCTTGCAAATTTTTTCGCGATTTTATGTAAGAATAGACTGATTCATGAAGGAGTGTTTGAGATACTCAGTACCTTACAAATTAAATTATTGCTAGATGTAAAAAAAGTATCTCGTATTCATTTCCGACGTAGTAGGAGACGATATAGGACAAAGTCTGCTTTATTGTCATGCCTACGTCGGATTTATAGGTAAAAGTGATATCCATTTAACGTAAATTAGTAATATGATTTTATACCTTGAAGGGCCACAGGAAGTTGCTGGCATACTTGAACTTTGTACCAACGGTAAAGATTTCGTGAATCAAATCTTCGGTACAGATGATACTGGAACGAGCTGAGAATAGAGAGTTATACATTATTAACAGACACAGAGAAGACACAAAGTTTCTTGTTATTCAACACTAAGACCATGCGTTTGAAGCGTTTGATAGCCAAACTAGAACTCCCCGTTTTTGCCCTAAATTCGTTTTCCAGTTGAAATGCAACAAATCAACGTTTAATGATCCAATGATTGATTGTATGGATCAACTCCAAGCTCGATATTATTGGTTAAAGAAAAGCAATTTGAAGTCAGGCCAATTTATATTCGACAAGATGGAAAGGAGAAGCATTTGCATTCCGCTACTCCCATGGACTCGTCGTTGTTGATAAACCGTTTACAAAGAAATATGAAAAGTTGAAAGCTGATCTACACTTACTCAACGCCTTTTCGATGATTGAGTTACTAGTGATAGGAATGCGCTGTTTGTTGATCTTGGCAAATCCTCTTTTGTAGATCAATTCGCGAACTGACTTCAAATTGGGATAACCCCAAGTGATGTACGGTTCGACAATACGCAGCATGTTGATGGTAGCTTTGTTCAACTTAACGAATACGCCATTGTTGATCTGTTTCAAACGGAATAATTGCAGAACTTTCCGTACTTTCGGAGCCACTTGGTTCACACTAAAACAAAACAGAAAAAATAGTGTAGATTTTGGTCTTCTGGGTTCACGAGATTTTGTCTAAATCCCAATTCCCTGTTGATTTGAAATACCTAATTCAATTTCCCAATGTATAGTTTGTTTGAGTTATCTAAACACGGCAAAATAATTCAATGCCAAGCGTTGAGACGAGCTCTGATTAATTTCTGACATAGTAGGAGGTCGTAGAGTTCGAAAAAGTCTCTACCACCATGCCTATGTCAATTTTCTCCAATTCACTTTATAATTTATACATTTCTTTGAGAAGACGAAAATTGATCGATGAAAAAGACACGGATACAAAAATAGTCAACAATTGAGAAGATTTTATCTTCGAATTATAACTCACCCACGAATTCGGATAACAAAGGCAAGACGAGCCTCGCCGGGGATGTAATAGTTACCACGGTTCTTAGCTTGTCTCATAAGCCTGATCTCATCTCTTTCCTTAGCTCTATATTCCTTGACATACTGCTCTGCCCTCTTGAAAATATCTTTCCTTTTCTTGTAGTGTTCTGCGCGACGCTGGATAACAAAATCATAATAATTTGTTTATAGTTCTCAAAATATCCATTATTTTCACCAATTTATCAACATATCAACAATAGTTACGCTTCATCAAAAATTCTGATCGAAAAATTGAAAAATACCAAGCAAATTTTTGTGTTAGATTTGTTCAATGATGTCCAATCTTGGTATATTTAGTTCTAAAATAACAGTGAAAAGTTCCATATTTTAATGCCAACTAATTCAATGCGGGAGAAGAGTTGTATCCGTAAAATAATAATCTTACCTTGATAGAAACCTGAAGGCGAGCAGCCTTGGCAGTATCACGGCGTTTCCTCCTTTTTAGTACCGACTCGGGTACAGCCGGTAGTTTTTTTGCCGGAGCAGCGGGTTTCTTCTGCCTAAAGGAGAATACATAGATATAAAAATTAGTGGGAACGTTTTTAAATGGAAGTAAAGTGGGTTTCGAAAAGCGGATTGTACTTCAAGCTCGAGCTCCATCTCAATGAAGGTTAGGTTAGGGTTCACACAAATTGTTTTTTGTTTACAACGCGAAAATGGTGGAAATTTTCGGATAGGAATACGAATTCTTTAAATCGGTGAAAAGCTAAATCTTTAGCGATAAATATCGTCGTAATATGATGCTGGAAGTGAATTTCGCAGTCTCCCAACACGTTTTCTATCTTTCATGTGCTGAAAGGCTGTGGTTCGCTTGTCACTTTCATGGATGTTTTTGGGTAATAGATTATTGAAAATAAGAAAATAAATGATCTGGAGCGTCAATAAGGCATCGCGAAATTCAACGAATAATAGCTAGGATTTATTATTATAGTTTAAACATCAGATGTTTTAGGATTATAGACGAAGAAGAAACTCTACTTACGTGTCCGCCATTGTTGCGGTTGGAAAAGAAGTTTTGAGGCTGCGTTCACGCTTGTTGTTGTAGACACGGGACCTAGTAGAATTCACTGGCTTCACTCAACGGAAATGCCGGCAAACTAATGACTCGCCTGAAACAACGGCCCGCTAAATTTTCAAAACTATTAATGTAGTACATGAGATATTTTCATTCATTAAATAAAGCGTTCTTTTTCCATATTATCTCAATTATCAATCCAATTTGTACAATCGCATGGCATCCTATCTGTTGAGAACCGTAGTATTTACCCTGCGGACGAAGATTTAAAAAACTATGTATAATAAAAAGATAAAGAAAATCTAGACTCCCTTTTCTCGAATATTTTTATTACAAACAGATTTTTTAATGCAAAAAGTAATTGCGGTCGAAGAATATGATTTTTGATTATAAAAATTAAGAGAGACTGATGATCCAGGAGCTTGCACTCGAAACACTCAAATTTATTTTGGTCCTAATATTTTATTAGGTTTACAATGATGTTAAAGCAGAGCCGATCGAAACGTACTAACAATTAAAATGCTGTATAGCTATGTACACAAATTGAAGTATAAATCTATGATTGGCTGTAAATAATTACAGTCTCGAATAAAAATATTTTATTTACTTATTTGAAACGAATATGTCATTGCACAATTTTTTAGAGATATAATATCAGCAGCGGCATATTTAGCAGTTTATTTATGGTAACTAGCTAGATAGATTCTCAGCATAACGAAATTGTATAATGGTATTCAAATTATAATTCATATACTTGTTGTATATGAAAAATGGTATTATTGGTACATAGAATACTCTCGTAAAAATATTTCAAGGAATTTTGATTTTTTTTGTACATAGGTATAGTACTCAATATTTATTGATCGCAGAAGAGCTCTGATAGTCAAATTTAATTTATGTATTTATGTAATTTTCGTTTATTTCACTAATATTTACCACAATCTAAATTTAAACTAGCAGTTTTTTGACGCAGCGCATATAATGATAATAACTTTTTCTTACTTATGTACTTACAATACACAAAGTAGTGTGAAATTATCCATTAGAATAACTATAGTTATATAACTTTCATTGATTCTTCGTTCAATTTTACTAGCTAATAAATGCAGGTGTTGAAATATTTATAATTAATCAAAATGCATAATAAAGGAATAATCAAAACCCAAAGCTGCTTGTAAAATAGCTAATGAGGACTAGTAAAGTACAGCCAAACTTCGTTGAATTTCAAACTAAAGATATCGATGAAATGTAGGTATATTTATAAGATTTAGTATAGGTTTTAGATATGTTGGTGCAGTGTTTTCGATCTATTAACTAGTATTCTTTTACCTATGAATTCTCAAGCTACAAAAAATTTCGGCAGTTTCAGACTCTAAATCAAATTGCAAATCAAAACCTTTCTGAACCAATGAATACGATGGATAATGCTGCAGTGGCATAAAGCGTTTCTATATATTTTTTCAATTATTTCAGTTTTCTTTACACATGTAATACTGTGTGGGTATGCAAGTAACAGATTTTCCTCTGAAATCACAACTGCAATAATCTAAAAAAAATCAATAATATAAAAGCAGGAAAATTCATTTCCAGGAAAAAATGTAAATATGCTGTATTTGATATTCATATTTGAGAAACCTATAGCCTGCAAACTCTGACAATTCGAATATCATATTTGTATCTGATGTTCAAAGAGAAAAAAATAACTGGCGTATTACTGTGTATATGGAAATTTACAATTTGTAGTCTAGACTAAGTTTAGAAACGCTATCCATAAAATGTGTATAAAATTTACTTCATACTCGTTAACATACTTATTATCGTAACATTCATCGTACGAAAATTGCGGGTAGGACTCAAACCAGGAACAGTCGCCTTAAAACAAGTAAAATGATAGCGAGTAAAAGTGTTGCGATGAGAATACTCCAGAATAAATCATTCGAAGATGACATCGTTTCGACTTGTGGATTAACAATTATTTCAGCTTCTTGATGCTCTCGAGTTTCTGTTAATTGCGAATCCAAACGACGCTGTCTTAACTCACTTTCACCCACACTTTCTATACCAGATGTAAATGATGGCTCGTTTGTTGCAGCTTCCTCAGCCTGCAATAAGGATAATTTTATAAATCCTCTATTTTAATCCAGTACATTATTCGGGGCTAACGTTCTATGAGTTGAAAGGAGCTATTCCGATTTATTTTATTTCTAAGTCTTTGGTATATTGAAGAAATTGATAATACCGTAAAAATTAATTCTTCTTTTTGGAAAAACCTGGTGAGCGAAACAAGAAAAACAGCCTGAAGTAAGGCCAATGATATTTCATATGGGAAATTCTTTTTTTTTTTCGACGAAAAAGGGAACCTTGAAGAAATAGCAGGAGTAGAATAGGCTATGAATAACGGTATATTCATTCTGAAAGGAGATTTTAAGCTGCAAATTTTACCTTCAATGCAATTGTATCTAACATATGTTGTTCTTCTTCCGTAATGGGTGTCTTAGCTGTATCTTTAGACAGAAGGTCAGCAATCTTACCGCAACTATCGCACTGCCAATTCAACGACCTGTGAATTTGAAAAAAATTGAATGAATTGATGCTGTTGCGGCTTGACATTGTTTAATTACTTGCCAAAAATGAAGTAAATTTATTTAGTTTATTGACCATTTTTTGAGATAAATTTGTAAAATATATGAATATACCTTTTAGCAAGTTTTTGGCGCTCTTCCATGCTGTAGTCAAGGGAACCTATTGTACCATTCCCTGGTGTAGGCATAAATGCGATCAGAGCTAATAACGCAGTTCTTATACTCCAGGAGGGTTGCCACGTTTCTGGATGGTGTCCAGAAATACTTAGGCATATTTTTTTATTTACTTCAAATCGTCCGTTGGGCTAAAAACATCACTTCAATGAATACCCCCATCAATTCATACTTACGTTTACTTGCTGCTGTTTTTTTCTCATAAAATACTACTTTACTAATATTTCTCTCTAGTTACTTTATATTACACTCCAAAGGCAGCCTGATTTTAAAAAGTATCAATTTACTAATATAAAAATATGAATCTAAGGAATCATCACGTTGATGAATGGAATCTACTTCTAAATAAGAAATAACAATATTTGCTATTTTTCAATCTATCATAAAATATAAAATCCACGTAATTCATTCTACATGACCATGACTTAGAAAGAAAATTATTTTGGGCCTAAAATCATGTCAATGCCGAACAGTGAGTCTGTCCTGTGACTCACGGTAAGTAATATGATGTTGGGTGGTTTCATGGGATACTCAGGCGGCAGTAAAATTCTACCATGATATACACCACCCCCAAAATCCGTCGAGGGGGGACCATGGACGGTGAAATGCCATTCAAAAAGATTATCGTCTAAAGGATGAGCGCAGTATTCTTCTGTTGCTTCGTGGAGTTCTTGCGCTTCGCGCATCAGCCTCTTTACAGCTGAAAATTAAAAGGACTGTTAAAGAAGTTTGAAAATCTGATCATTTGCATCTTCAGTAACATTTTTCCTCTCTGCATATATATTTTCAAAGAAATATTGGGAAAGTATCTTTTTCTACTTGTGTAGAAAGGTAAAAACAGCAATACGAATGAGAACTTTTTTGACAGCAAATAACGTGCGATGATATATAACTAAGAGCGTAAAATTTGGCTGTTATGAAAAAGTTTTAGATGTATAAAAATGAGAAAATCTGCTTGTTATAAACTGGTGTTGTAGATTCGCGATCGAATTTGTGTAAGTGTCCGTACAGTTCGAAGATAAATATTGAGTTTAATTATCGTAGAATTGATAAAATATTTGATTTTGTCAAAGATAAAGCCTCAATAAGAGTTGGAATCTACATAAATGTGTAGTAAAATTCTTACCTGGACTTTTAACGTTATATTTTCCTTCGAATGACATATTGAGGTAATGTTTTATAATGTTCTAGTTTCTGCTCGAAAGTCGAAAACACAGATCAGCTGACCGATATGTCAGTACTGCTCGCGTACACGAATATGATTTCAAAGAATTAAAAATATTTACACTCGAATAACTGGCTTAGACCTCATTGCTTCTGTATACGTGTTACGAGATAAGTCAATTTTGACGTATGCTAACAATAAGATAAGGAATTTCAATACGCAGAATTCGTTGGAAATAACCCTGAAATGGGTTTCTTTTACTTTTGACGTAACCGATCTTATCTTTCGAACTGGCCTGAAGTTAGCTCTCATGATCCGTCGCGAAACACCACAAGACCATTGATAATACGAACAACCTGAACGCAGCCAAGATAGAATTTATGGGCACTATAAACACGTAGGTCAGGTACTGAAGACGAAACAGTAGATGTCGCTAAATTAGATTACTGACGTCATTAGGAATAAACAATGCGGCGAATGCGAACTACTCGATTCGATGTAGCAACATATTTAAATATTAGACCATTCTCTTTCTTTTTTTATTACTCTTTACTCATCAGAATTGAATTCGCCCCCTCATACCTATTGTGCTCGAATGCTATGCGATTATACAATTAGATGAATAATATAGCAATCTTTACCTAAACGCGAAGCTTAGATACAAACATAATCAATTACTATATAAACTTATGGTAGTTTCTCAGCTTGAAGAAACCTGATTGTAGATAAATTAGGAAAACAATAGGAGCCAGGTAGATTTTGCTGCAAAATTAGAAAAATCATTAAAACATGTGTTATTCATATTAAAGATTTGCTCAACAATAGCGAACAAATTATCAACTTAAAATAAGTAAACAGAAGTCCTTTCCAAATTTCAACATTCTTAAACACCGAACATTTTCATTTTACCAGACTTTATTTGGTGAAAACCAACATCAATATTCGGTTAATATACAATACTTTTGTTTGATTCTTGAACCAAATTGTTAGAACGTATCTCAAAATTGAAACCAATACCAATTTACTTTTAAATCTTGGATAACTTTTTCTACTGAAAATTCAATCTAAAAGCTTTGCAATATCCTGAAAATTATTCTGCTTTTACAGATGCGAAACTGTTTAAGCAGTTAATAATTAAAATAAATAGGAGAAGTTCAGGGTGCGTAAGATGTTGAATAACTGAAAAACGACTCAAGATGACGTAAATAAATGATGTATTGTCCAAATTTAACGAGGGCATTCGTCTCACGACAAAGATGTTTTATTCGATATTACTGTACAGTTATTTTTATATTCGTCAAAGTTTACCTCGGCGATGTAAAATTGCAACAGCACAACAATATGATGAATAACACAGATAACAAAAGAATTCAAAATATGTACTACTTCTTGCAATGATATTAATATTGTTATATCAGATTTTTGGGTAAGCTTTCAGTTGCGCCCTAGTCGTTCGTTACACTGAAAATCATTACTCGATAACATAATATTGTGAGTTATTCTACATGAGATGGTAGACCATGAAATAATTACAATATCGCAGACCAACTATGGGGAGCAGACGGTTCAAACACTGTTCGATCGTGTATACGGCCCCCATTTATGCCTCTTGAATAAACCGCCACTCGCCAAGAGCCCGTAAACGACAAATTTCTGTAATGATTTCACAGGCTCCCGCGTACCATAGGCAGCAGCCCTTAGTCTCTGATCTATAAGACGCTGTCTTGGCAGTGACGCACTAAAACTATTGGTATTTGTTTATACGGATTGGTGGCTTAGAAGGCGAACAACAGCAGGAAGGCCATCATAAGACAGAAAAGCCCCATGGCTTCAGACAAGGCAAAACCAAGAATGGCGTACGAGAACAGCTGCTGCTTAAGGGATGGGTTTCTCGCGTAACCAATGATCAGCGAACCAAATACCGTTCCAATTCCAGCACCTGAAATACACAATAATTATCAATCAAGAATTGAAAATTACAACACAATTCATTTCATGCATTATTTACTTAAATTTTCGTTAGGAATGAAAAATCTAACAATTTTCCGTATTTAAAAGACTAAAAGTACCTGCACAGAACTCCGTAGCATTCAATATTGATTTCATATTAATTCTTTCTTGTAAATTTTCATTTCTTTGCTATAGAATTTCAAGTACCACAAAAAATCTATTAAAAACATTCAACTACGTTTAATCATTCATAAGTTGATATCGAAGGATGAAGGTCTCGCGTCTATGTGAATATATACAAATGCAGTTACATTGTAGAGTAATTTACGATTGCTATTACAATATAAAATAATGTACATGAGTTAATATTACTTTGATATAAGATAAACTGCGAGTAATGATTGCAGAAATTTCATTACACACTAAACATTTCTGAATGACAGAAGTTTTGTTTTGATTGGTGGACCAGATCGGGTAAAATGGACAAGGATGTGGATAGTCAGAGGGCAAACAGCATGAGGAACGCAATCATCAAGCAGAAAAGACCCATTGCTTCTGACAGGGCAAATCCAATGATTGCGTATGAGAATACTTGCTGTTTGAGGGAAGGATTTCGGGCGTACCCAATGATCAAGGAGCCAAAAACAATTCCGATACCAACACCTGGAATTTCAAACATAAAGGCCGCGTGAATAGATTTAAAAAAGTATCGTGGCAGCCATTAATTCATTCTAACGAAATAAAAACTTAATTTGGGGACATTAGACTGCAATATTCAAACTATTTCCCAGATAAACTTTGTCAGAATCGAGTTTATTGATCAGCGACGCCAAATATGTTCTGAATAATGAAAAAGAAGGAAAGACAACAAAAACTGCAAATTGCTTAAAAGATTAGCTATACTCAAAGTCAATTTTTGTTTCAGACAGATATTTAATTGACAAGGACATGTAAGGGTTGCATAATGATTTGTGAGGGTATAAAGAACTGAAAAACAAAATGTAAAATTTAAGAATTGGAACCATGGCTAGGAACAGAAAGAAAAAAATCATTCATTTCTATTCCAACTCACCGGATCCAGCTACACCAACAGTTGCAGCGCCAGCGCCGATGAATTTAGCCGCAGAATCAATGTCACGGCTGACTGCTGAGGTCTGGAAGCTGCGCACGGCAGGCAGCTAGATTTACATATAAGAAGAAAAAGAGTTCAGAATGAACATGAATACTGTACAAAAAACGGAAAAGTAAGAAAGTGAATTTAAAAAAGTTGTTTCATCGAAGGGAAAAAAAAATAGCTTCCAAGATAAGAAAAAAAAAAAAAAAAATTGATTAGCAGATAAAACTGTGGTGAACAATTTTGAGAAGTGCTTTTTGAACAAAAAATTCAAATAGACACAAATTTGAGTTATTTAATGTTACGTTATGTAACATTTAGCATATTATGCAATGAATCATATGATATTTACCAGGCTGACTGGGGTCTGCCTCTGATTTTGTTGTAGGGACTGGCTTTGGCTGACCACAGCACTGCTCAGAGGTCGTAGGTACGACTTGACTCCAGAAACCAGCTGGATAGAAAGAAATATTTGCTGAGTTAAGTCAAGTTAGGTTGAGAGGAACCAGTATTACATAATCTATACAGACACACACATAGCTATACGCGTATACATATATATGTGATGTTTTCCAGGTAGTAAGAATAAATCAGAATGAAAATCGTCTTAAAAAATTTAACAAATATGTTTTACTTACGGTAGACCTAGCAATTGGGGCAACGAATCTGGTGCAGGCGTACATGTTGACGGTTGTGTGGTCTGTTCACTTAAATACCTAAAAATAATATTAATGTAAAAGAATTGATCGAATTTCGGCCGGTAGAAAAAGCCGTAGTTTGGTTTCTTCAAAATGTAGAGGTCACTGACTAGACCAGAGTTACAACGTTTCTCCTTTAACCGGGGGTTACGTAACGTCACTTTTTTAGCAATTAATATGTATGAAGAATTGATGACATAAATTGTTGATAATGGAGCGATATTTTCGGGACAAAGTAGCGTAGGAATGAACAAGTTTTATTGTATAATGCAGCCGGGATATAACTATTAGGTAAAGGTGATAGGATATAAAGAAAATGGCCGTTTCTATGCGGGGTGAAATACTCGATAAGATATGATATTGTGATATAGTTACGCACGAATAATCACGCTATAATACAATAACTAATAACTTGAAGGTACAAGACGATTTTAAGCTTTCAATTTATATATCATGGATGTTATGTTAGGTCACCGGTAATTGTGGATGAAATTTTTACTCACTCGACAGCAAGCCCCGAACTTACCAAAGAACAGTGTCGAAGTCGAAGAGGAGGCGACCCGGCCTTTGGAATGTTGAATTGGTGAGTGAACGATGAACGGAGAGGCGGATTTTAGTGGGGGATAGACAGCCTATCCGCGCACAGCCTTGAACGAAACAGCGCAGATTCCGTTCTGGGGTAGAATCACCGCTTCCCACGCCCGAGCTACCGAGAGCTCCATTTATCGATCAACCGAATTTAGCCGAGGATATATTTCGTCGTCTGCAATTTTTAGTCAAGTTCAAAACTGTATTTGAAGAAAATTTCTATTGACATTTAATAAGGTTCAATCGTCATTTACCTGAAGTTGAATGTATTAATAAAATGAAGAAAACTACCTCAGATTAACAGCTTGTCTTTCCATTTTATCATTATCTGCTTATGCACCCTTAATTATAGGTATGCTGTGTTTAACGATCTACTAAAATAATCAATCATTTGACTTCTGCTCAGCTGGTGATTATTATTGTAGTTTGATATGGCTGTATTTATGTTGAATATTTGTAAATTCAATGGCTGTGGTCTTACTTTTAAAAGTTTAGGTGATCTAATACAACACATCGAGGAAACTCATATTGGTAATTATTTTTTAAATTTATTACACGGTCTTCATATCATTGAGGTTATGTGTATTTGTTTTGAGGTTATCTAGGATTCGCCAACAGACAAATTACTTTTATAATTCATCAATTATTTCTATATCATAGCGTGACATCTTCCCAGCATTATTTCATTCTATAGATAATAACATTTACTAGAGTTACAGTCGATTCAATCAACTCGAAAATAATCTCTACATTATTCTAAAGCAATTTAAAAAGTCCAAATTAGCTAACCCCTTGCAAGATTCACCTAAATTATTTATAAAATTACGTCATGTGATCCATATTAATCTAGGAATTATAGAAGACTGATTTCACAAAACACTGCAAGCCATTGTCTTACGAAATCGAATTATACTTCATCGCAAAAATCTAAATGAAATTATTTATCTATTAGACAAGAACTTCTCACAAGTTCTTGTAACTTCCATATTATATAAATACAGTAACAAGTATTTTTATTCTCGAACTATTTTTCTACTTCAATTATTTGCTAAGAAGAACGGAACAAAGAACCTCGATGATAAACTAAGGTCATAAAAATTGCATCTTTTTTGTAATGACCATGAAATAAAATTATCGAAATACAAAATATTCTTATCATGTTTTAAGTAATCGATATAACAATAATTTATCTACTAGAATAAATAAAGGATAATATCGATTATCTAATTTTTATACATGAATATCTTCTGTATTTCAAATTAAATTTGTTTAAAAATTTACGCATCTGTTCACAGATTATGACCCTCGAGTTGTTGAACAAACTGAACAGCAGCAGCCAACTTGTATACCATTAAGTTATGTGTTAAGATTTCTGACCGATGCTGCGAGAAAGGAGGGCGTTAAGCCCGTTCATCAATCCAGGTCAAATCAAACTTGCCTTCCTCCCTCGACACGTAACAAAAATAATACTCCTACAGGTCAGTTTTTACTTATCTAATCTACCCATTACGTTAATAGTCTTTTTCCTCCACTCTACTTTTCATTCTGATTTCTCATGTACTACCTATTGTTGCTGAATGTTTTTCATACTATCATGTAATGTCTTCTAAGCATCATGATTTTGCTTCAAAAAATTATTCTCCATGCACGATGTGGATTTAAATGTTTCTTCATTCATCTGATACATACGTATACATATGCATATATAGCATGTCTATTTGCTAATATTTGGATCTGTTTGTTTGTAAATAATCTTGTGCAAAATTTAGACACTGCTCACTTTGGCGTGAAAAGCAGTATGGCCTGAATGTACAGCTGCTTTTCTCATCATCCTTAAAAACGAGTCGGTCGTCGCGTAGGATAATTTCTTCCTTCGGCTGCTCCCCCTTGACTAGCTAGTACTTGGTAGTTTCATGATAATGAAAATGCTGTGTCGACCTTCTATTTCTGTCAAGTTCTCAGTTTTAAACTGATGAAATCTTTGCGAGGGGTTTGATCCCATGCAATAAAACATTGTAGAAATACTGACATCATCTACAGTTTTCTAATACTCCTCATGAAGAATGAAGACCTACTGTTTGTACTCATTGAGTTGAAAACCTGGCATATTAACACACTCCTGTTCGTGGATTTCAGTTCCCCCTAATTCTTAACAAATCATTGGCTGCTGTGCTATGGATGCGTTAATAGGTAAAACTAGTTTTTCACATCCTAACTCATCTCTGATTCTTATAATCATTCGTTTTCTGTCTCATCTGTTAATAAGGACTTGTAGCCTGGATAGATTGCTCTTAAAATCCCAATGCTGTATGAAAAAAAGTTCACTTTGGAAGTAAAGATATTTTTTTATTCATTTAATTTTGAGAGAGCTTTATTCCTCGCATTAGGCAAACACTTCCTTAAGATTTAGTGAACTTTACATGTTAAACTTGTAAGCTTGTTGGAGTCAGCATAATCCATAATTATAAAAGTCCACAAAATTAGGAAACTTAATAAATAAAACAACCAAATCAAGCGCTGCTGATTGTGAGTACATATAAAACACAAATGAAGACAGGCCCAGTTTGATTCCAATGCGTTGTAGAATTTTCTACAAAATCAGTGCTGGAGTTTGTCAAATTACATTGATTCAACACAAACTACCTCGGACACTGCACTGTTTTTATACTCGAGCTCAAACACATTACTCAAAGTTAGTTTATCCTGATATGTTGATTTTTAGCCAACTTCTAAGCTAAACTTTCCACAATCTGCTACTCTAACGATGTACTGGTGTGTCAAGTAAGGTGTTATCTCTTCAATCTGATCAGTTATAAGCTATTCTATTCTGAATGAATTGATTAAATCAAATGATTCAAACTCATGCAAGCGGTGTTTGATCTACGGCGAATAAACCCTTAGCCAAGTTATGATTTTCACCTCTCATCTATTACAGTTTCAAATAATTACATTACTCCTCATTTAACTGTTCCAGAAATGCATGATGCAATTTTTCAACAAGACGAGGTTCTACCCCGTTCTAGTAGAGGAGCTAAACCACTCATAAATGATAATTTACCAGGACGATGGATCGGTTGATTAAGAATGATCACTTGAATTATCCATTGTGATTAAAATAAGAAGATATAACAGCTTACTTAAGAAACCTGTATACACACACGCACACTAGAAAGACTCTTAAACAGCGACTTGAGGAGTTAAAAGTCTTCTCTCTACTTATTTATTTTTATTTTTTCGTTTAATCCGCTCCATAAACTGGTCAAATTTGCATTAGATTTTTGATGAATTCGCCACATACTTGAAGAGATTATTTTTTGAATTCCCCATAGTTTTGATTTGTAGCTGAACGAGGTGTATCTTAGTAACAACTAAATTCCACCAACTAACCATAATGAATAGCTTCCCTGCCTATTGATGATTTTTAAATATTATATGAAAACTGATAATGTAGGCAGTGAGGCAGAGGAGGGAGAGGACTTTGTTAGTGAACCCGAAGACAGCAATGACTCCTGGACAACTTCCTCGGAGTTCTCAGCTGACTTCATCCTTCGTTATGGCAGCAGGTACAACCATTACTTTTCCTCATTAATGGAAGTTCTGGTGTAAATATTAGTGTGGCTTAAATTGTCTCATATGTCTGCCTCATCGTGAACAATACATTCCATATGTATCTTTATACGTATAGGTATGAAGAAATCAATCCCCCATTGCGCGATTGGTTTATGTTATTTCATAAGCCGCTATTCCTCAATAACAATTTAATACTGAATGTTTTCATCAAAATACATGAAAGGAGTGCCCTGGATCTTCTACTCTCTATGATTTTATCATCTATCGGATAAAAGTCTGTCTCATCTTGAGTATAATGGTTTTTCTATCTTCTGGACCTGAAGATTGTGAACACAATGCGTAAAAATGAGTAGAGAGAGATCTTTTATGCAGAATGGCTGTGCGGACCAAGAGCCAACATAATGTACATTTCTGTTTGATCTATAATAGTAGGAGTTACGACGAAACGCTATTGCTGTTCATTCTAATAACTTGAGCATGATTTGATGTTTAATATTATGCAGACACATTCTACTTCTAAGTATTGGATATTTTGCACCCACATTTAGTAGCAATCTTTATAGATATTGTCACAGCTGTATTAAAACTACTAATTCTTTTCTTATACGCTTTGAAATGTAGAAAAACTGGTGATGGAGTATTTTTATTTCCGATTTCAAGCTATGAAAAACTCACACAAGTCTATAATGTGGAGTTAGCATGATCACAGTTTAAACTTGACTGACTAAACATGTCATGTATTCTAATTGTATTTTCAGAACACTAAAAAAATTTTGAAGAGAGATCAATTGTGCTGTTTATTGTTTTCGATAAGGGCAACACACTTCATTGTCCCTGCGATAATTTATTCACGAGTGGATTTTCTTCTCGCATTCCTTTCCAACGTTTTCTTTGGAAATTTTGAGAAGAAAACTACTAGCCATTATTGTTCATCCGAAGCCACATAATCGTACTTTTACAGAAAGATAAAGATTGATGAATAAGATAATATAAATAAATTTAGTAGTCTAACGGACCAGCAGTTCAGGAGGAGCTAAGACTTCTAGTTTCGAGAAAGGTCCTATGTCAGAACTCATACTGTCTGGCACAATACCCTTAAGTGTACATTATGCCTGACTTTTATTTTATTTCAGGATTGTGAGCCAAAATACTGCAAGTCAGAACAGCAATTTGGACAAACCGTTCGCCTGCCCAGTACCGGGATGTAAAAAACGATACAAAAACATCAACGGCATAAAATACCATTCCAAAAATGGACATAAAAATGATGGCAAGTAGGTACTATTCAGAAAACAATATTTCATCTAACTCGACCATTCAATTTTATGAAGACATGAAGTGAAAGGCTATCAGACTACATTCAATCCTAAGAACTTATTGATCATACTTATTAGTATTTTAAAGCTCTGACCTGAACTGACGAAATGATGATGCAATAGGAATAACAAATATTTGGTATTATCTGCTCAGGGTAAAGAAGGCCTTCAAATGCCCGTGCGGAAAAAGCTACAAAACTTCATATGGTTTGAAGAATCATGCAGCGATACAACACGGTAGTTCCCTGCTACAGGTCAAGGTCCTGCAAAATAACAAAATGACCATTAAATTAGAAAGTGACTATGATAGCAGTACCAGTTCTATCAGCGACGGGCATTCTCTTGGCAACTTGCCTCCAAATTTAACAAAAATTTCTAAGTGTAAGGTATCGGCGATCGAAGATCACGGATATATAAAACAAGAGCGATCCGTCACTTTAGAAACGGACTGCGAAAGTGATCTAGGCATTCTGACTCCAGCATCGTCGCCGCCGTTACCTGTACATACCACAATTAAATCAGAGCCTGTGTCGCATCCTGTGCGCTCTGTACAGAAATACCTTGCCAATTTAAGCTCTAGTCAAATAAATTATCCTAATATCACAGTCACAGCAAATAACAACTAGTCAAAAAAAAAATTAGGATTAAAAAAGAAAAAAAAACGTTTGCTAATATAGTAGAATGTTTGATACCGCTCAACTTTTGAAACTTTTAACATAATCTCAAACTAGTTATTGTTTAAAAATCTGCATGAGTATAATATATTATAATACGTATGTCAACACCCAAGTGTTGAAATGTAACTCTAGATCAGTTTATACAGTTTAGTAGTACTAGCTGTACGAATTTCTTTCAAATAACATTTTCTATGAGCATAGAATGAAAGACAAAGAAAGCTTGAAACTATATTCACTCAATGTAATGAGTTGAAAAAAAAAAGCCGTAGTCAACGCCCTGAATACATTGAATATAGTTGACGATTTGTTTATTATGCAAGCCTGTATCCTAATGAGTTTACTAAAGTTATGGAAATCCTACAGTGTCATAATACCATACTACCATTTCATATGGAAGATTTAAATTATGTAAAACTTATATAACGTTCATTGATCCATAAAAAAACTATGTTGATCAATAAATATTTTGGTAAGCAATACTGTAAAGTGGATGACGCTCGCGTAACGACTTGCCTATAATTTTCACGAACTTTCGACTGCCTGAGCCTTTTATAGGTACACATTCTGGTACCTAAATTTGAAAAATGATATTGTTATGTAGCGTTTTGAATTTTGCATTGAAAGTTTGTAGTTGCATAATAATTTCATTCACTGTTTCTTTCACTTTCATTCACTTTTTACTGCAATAACATTACTGGTATAATTGTTTCCTTGTTTCAAAGATGTGCGAAAATAGCACAGTTATGGTTTAAAGTTGATATGAATAAAAAATGATAATTTACAAAGTATTTTATCCAAGTTAAATTCTTGCATAATTTAATTTCTTTATCCGCAGCTAATTTGTTATATGTATAATAAAACTCGACATTTAAACTGTTCTTTCACTAAAAACTATGAAATGTACCTATTTGTTTTCTAATATTTATGAATGCATTACTTCAGTAAAGTAAGTTCTAATTTTGGCAATAATTTAGCAGAGCTACTTGGAGTGTGCTGAACAATAGTGACAGTACATACCGATATTTAGTTAAAAAACTAAGATCTAAATTTAACAAATATGCCACAAAGAACGAAGTAGATTCCGACTGTATTGCGAAAATAACTTTACCTCAGTGTAATAACATAATACTTTGCTTGTATCATAACAATCTGCGAAAAGAAAAGAAGAAAAATGAAGTAGAATACTAAATAATAGTTCAGATACCAAATATAATTGAATTCCATCAGCATAACGCAGTTAATCATTTGTTATTACATTCATAATAATAATTAAATAGTAGAAAATTTATTACTGTAGAACAGAATTTTGTTACAAATAAATGAAGAAAAAAATTCAACTTCTCTTCATTCCTCTCGTTACCCTACTTGTAGTTACTAATATACATTATACGCAGTGTGTTATATCCAATGTTTCCCTACTAGATAGAATAATATTTTCTAATTTATTCACAATACTTGTAGGATGGAAAGTTTTATTATTTCTCAAACATCAAACAGCAATAGATTTATGTATTGAAAAAAATGAGACAGTTGATTATACTGCAAGAGCTTGTAAGGGAAGAAGGGTTGTTTTTCAACTGAAGAAAGCTGAGAAAAAATGTAAAAGTTTTATCTCAATGAAACGGGAAAAACCGTTTTAGTTTAATGATGTAAAAAAAATTCCAATCACAAATCATCCATGTGAACCAGTGCACTCTGTACTCGGCAGTAAAGGAATGATTTACGGCATTCACCAGAGGTCTGATTCTTACTGCTCCTTGTTTCATTGCTTTTTGGAGTCTGCAAGTTAACCAGGAAATAAGCAACGTATAGAATGGCAATTACCTATGTGTTTGTCCTAAAATTCATTACAGAGAAATTGCAACTTTACACCACCTGGAATCAGATTGTGCCTATTCGTGATTGATTGTGAGCAACGAGTACACACGTCTACCGTTACTCTCCCTGAATTATACGTGAATTTTTTGTTTGTAGATTAGGTAGTGCCTGTATCATGAATAATAATAATTAAATTGTTATTATATTTTAATTATTCAATTATCAAATATACTGTTGCTGTACAGTCTGACCACTCAACACAGTAAAGACTAAGGAGTAACACTAACGATAAGTTTATAGCATGCTTACCACAGTGGATATATAGATATCTTGGTAGTATAAGAAAACAGCACAAATATGGTACAAATAAAGCTAGTACTTTATTATATGATCGATATTTGAGCAATATTATTTAAATAGTTCCAAAGGTCAACCGTTACAACCCAGGAAGTAAACTCTATTTGTATATATTCAGGTTGGATTAATGATTATTAATTACGATTGATAATTGTAATGAAATATACTTTGTTGGGTAATGAGGAAAAAATGTATAATAAATTAATTTTTGAAAAGTAAATGAAAATAAAAATAAAAAAATAACGAATTTAAGCGTATTATAATAATAAAGAAATAAAGTGTGAAGAGAAAGGGATATTAGTTGCGTACAAAATATAACATATATTTATTTCCATACCATATAAATGTTCTTCCGCAAATTAGTTTTAGCATTTCTATATTGATATTTAATTTACACTATAGTAATATTCGTTCAAATTTACAGGGGCAAACAATTATGAAACTATAGCGTGGTACATGAAATTCGAGGTGACGCATGTGAAATAGATGAATAATTATTTCTAAACTGCCATAATTTTGATACAATAGTTTTGCACTCTAAACAAGATACCATTTGACTAGTCTTAACGGTCAAATATTCTACCAGAATCTGAGTTTTCACACTATGAAAATCCTGGCAGAAAATACTACAAAGCATGTATCAAAATATATTATATGGCAGCGAGGAAGTGATCAGACTATACGTCGGGCGGCTGATTTCTGTTAAATTTACACTCTTACTATTATCCATGTTAATAGCAATTTATACAGTAATTATATGTATCTAAAAATTGAAAAGTATATAGATAAGAAGGTAGGGGAATTCAGTATTCATACTTTAATTAGTTTCTAACTAATTCTCCTATATACAGAATAAAGTCATTTTCATAACTTGCGATAGAACCACGACACAACAGAATTCTATAATTATCAATAAATTTAATGAAAATCCAAAGTTTATAACTTTCTACTCTTGCAAGCTCCCGAAATTAACAAGCTACTTGTTTCAAACAAGTTCCAAATCTAATACGTGTCGTATTTTATGCATTTAAACAGCAAACTCAAAGCTGTAACGCATTACAAAGACACGCCGGCAAACTCTAAATATAATTACACTCTCCTACTGCACAAAACTGAAAACAGGGCATGTATATTCTCTACATAAATATAAAGGGTTTTCATTAAATTTGGCTTACTACATTTATTTAAATCGCTTAAAGAGTTAGACCTAAGCTTAGACAGAAACATTATGCTGTTCTTTCCATTGGTAAGATATTAAGTGGCAAAAAACAGAGATGTTGTAATCTTTAGACTTGAGTAACTGCAAACATTTCTTTGAACATAAGAACTTCGGGATTTTCACATATTCTCACTAACATCATTCAACCTTGTTTAAAAATGAAAAATAGAAGACCGAACCAGTGCCATAAGGTTCTCATGATCTACATATTTGCCTTTTTGAATATCTATTCTCTGATAAATATGTAAAATATATTTCGAATAGCTTAAATATTCTTGGGCACATACAATAGCGTGTGAGGACATACTTTGAATGCTTTCTAATATTGCATTTTCAAAGAATGCTCCTGTCGCAGATACGTCAAGTTCCCAAATCTATTTTTTCCTTAACAATGCAACATTTAGATCATTGAGATAAACAGCATGATGTTCAGATGTGAATTTAGCCGTTTTTCTCTAAGGAGAAAAATTAGTAAGCCATCTTTGATAAATACCCCTCAATATCCCATCTGCAAAGATATATTGTACCAAACTCTGCCAACGGACAATGTATATGGTCAGCCGATCGAACGTATGTTATAGTATATGTTAATAATAGAAATAAATTTTTCTTCTGTATTTAGCCAAACTTGTTTCTAACGAGCAAAAAACATTGAGCTATCTAAACGCTGCCTGGATATAACGCAAAGCTGTCAATGTTGACTAATTCCATATTCTGCTTTGCGATTAATACAAAACGTTTTGTAAAGTTAAGCTATTAATTTACAACACATGATGCAAGAAATAAGAACAGAAGAAAAAAATAAAGTATCCTCCACACGGCATTGGCTTGCATACTTGTACAGCGTATATTAGTTAATAGTTTGCAATAAGGAAGATGAGAAGAAGATAATTGCGAAAAAAATATAGCAACCGTTAGAGTGATGAATTTATATATATTTTTGTTTTTAAATATACATAAATATAGTCCACTATAATTATAAATGTTTTTAGAACTGTGTTAGGACGTCTGGGGGTGTGTAAATATGCTAATTCCGTTTACCTAGGCGAACCTAAAATCTAAAGCATTTTTGAGGATAGTAATGGTAATTGTAATAATATATTAAACTTGATGTTACTTTTAATTGCTTAAACATACTAATATCAATTTTAATAATTACAAGCGTTGTTACGTCCTTACGAAGCCAACCAAGTACAAACAACAGCTGAAATGTGGTCACTTTGTTGTTTCTAGTTCACGATTATCCAATATTGTGATATATATTAGAAAAATATGCTATGCCTAAAGTATGACGAAGGCCAAAAGGCGACTCTACCGTTGGTGTTAAATTACCTGGTATATTATTTTTCTCTGTCAAACAACTTTGTTTTGCCCATAGAATTTAATCGACCATATGTATAATCCATCCCATAATATTCAATTATTGAAAACAAAGGTAGCCAGACCATATCGACGTCGAGGTAATATTGTCTTGAGTGCTCTTAAGAGTTTCTTCTGTAAATTTATACCATGAAAATGATTAATTCTTTTTTTTTTTTTTTTTTTTCCAATATTTGAACGCCATCGCAATTATTCAACGACATTATTGAATTTCATACAAAGGTGCGTCTAAATTCACAGAAAATCTCTCTCGACTATTTAACCAACTATAATTGGATTGTGTCAAATTGTACCAGCTTTAATCTACGTATATCTCAAAACAGCGATAAGTCCTTAAAGCAAAAATTGCTACGTCAAGGAACCGATACAGTTAATAAAAAGAAGAAGAACTTGATCTTGTGTATTCGTAAAACGCTCCACTCTCGCCACTTACTTAAATTTCTCAGTAACTACAAATATATTTGGATAATATATAACAATAAATGTGAACAATAAATTTAGAAATGATTAATAAATGATTATCTACAACGAAACTGTTCAAATGTTGAACTTCATTATTATTTCACTAAACTATAAAATTAGTTTAGATTCTATTAATTCCACTATTCTATTTGGTTTTACATGTAATCAACCAATGAGTACAGCGGCTGTAATAGAATCCGTTATAACAAATTTTCTTTAAAATAATAAATTGTTACTAGATAAGGGTACTAGAAAGTTAGTAGCGTTGAAAAAAACAGTTATAGGGGCTGGTAAAAGGCGACACAAACCAAAAAATTATCTACCGCTGAAGAAATTCGGAAGAAAGTTTGCTGATATTGTGTAATATTCTGAATTTTTTATTTCTTTTCCTTACCCACCTTCCCCTAAGTTATGCAAGTCTGCCGTATTTTGTATTTATTTTCTTTTAATTTCTTTTAATTTTAATTTTTTTTTGTTACCTTCTTATTATCCTCATCTTTCTACAGGATTTTTTCATTCTTTTCTTTTTCGTTTTCGTTTTTATACATTGCACGCCGCTGCACAAGACTACAATGCCTTACAGCTTGGAATAAATAAGAAAAGAGAAAAGAGAAAAGAGAAAAGAAAGAGAAGGAGAGAGAAAAAGAGAGCAGAAAAAGACTAAAGAATAAAAAGAAATTTACACACAAATGAACGGAAGGAGATAAAAAAAAATTATCGTTATCGAAAAATAATTAAAATGAAAAGAAAGGAAAAAGAATCACAACACCGCCGGACTCCGAAACGTTTTAAACAATTTTTTGATCATTACTCTGACGGCAAGTGATAACCGGACAAAAGGCAGACGACTGTAAGGCTCAGTTTATCGAATGAGTATATAATACATACATCGATTCATTGCCTAAATTGCAATATTCAACAAAGCATATCTGCGAACGAAGTGTAAATAATCATTCAAAAACATAAATTCAAACAATATTTAATGAGTAATAATGCTCGTTATATTCTTGTGAGATTGGACATAAACACACAGTACTACTTATACTTCATTGCATTATTTATGAATCAATCATCTAATATACTTAATAATTATTAGACTAATTATTAAACCTAGAATTGTGATCACCCATCAACGTCAGTCATCATCTAAATAACATTCCCTTTTTTTTTCAATATAGAAACGAAAAAAAACCTACTTGTTAATTATTTTTTTTTTTATTTATCTTTTTATTTGTAGTTTCGATCGGCTCGTTAACAAGGATATTTTGGACTGACTGACTGACTGACTGCACCAGGAATTCCGCCTCTACTTTTTAAATACATGCAAAGAATTCTGTTTTTCTTATTATTTTATGGTTTTTTTTTTGTTTTTTTTTTTTGTTTGTTCCTTTACAAATTTTGCCTTTAAGTAAATTAATAAACATAATATAGAATAATAATGATAAATCTTAATAATCGTAAAGATAATAATAGGTAATAGTAGTAGTAAGCTGGCAGCAGTTAGTAACCAGATATTATTTTTTTCTTCTCATATTAAATTCTTCACAAGATGACAATCTCTGACATGGCACTATCATCTATATTTGAATTTGTTCTTTTCTTTTTGTATCTTCTTTTCTGTGTTTTTTTACATTTTTTTTTTTTTAAATCTTCCTTCAGTTTCCCACAATGTGCAATCAGCTGCCAGATAATTTATATCTCGTTATTCTCCGTGGTTTATATTTTTATTTCCTTTGTTTATATAGTTATATAACCATTTTCCCAATGACTACACACTAGATAGTTCAAATTTTTTGCACTTTTTCACCAACAACAACTGGATTGTTACGCCGTATCTCTTGGGCACCCATTTCTCTATAATCGAACTTGCAGTCGTGCTCGTCACTATAACGATGTGTTGAGCAAAACAGTCCCCCGCAGCGGCACTCAAATCCTGTTAAAATATTCAATCGTTAAAAATCAAATTCTATTCTTAAATAAATTGCTGAACAAATAAAGTAACTAAATTTTAAACATCTTCACAAAGTGCAGTCTAGAAACTATAACTTATATTTAATTTATAAAGTGATATGAAGACCCGTTACAACTATTCGTTTTTAAATTATTCATTCTTTGCAGAGGGAAGATTTTAGAAAATGTTCATTATGAAGCGTTTTTATTAACGTGAGAAGCTGAAAATAATCAATAAACTTTATGTATTTATAATTATAAATTGATTTCACATCTTACCAGTCAAACCCACTTTCTTGCGACAAACAGCACAACGATTTTTCTTCTTTTTAGACTCTTTGTCGGTCTCCTTGCCATCAAAACTATCATCGGCATCCCCGCTACTAACCGAACCTTCCGCTGCCCCGCTACTTGCACCTGCTTCTCCCTCCTGTTCTTCTCTGCTCACCTGGTTATACAAGAATAAAATTTTACCATTTATGAACTGACTAAAAACACTGCAGCACATGTCACGTTATTAATCACTGATGAACTAAAGTTTTATCTGCAAAATTTTATTCAATCTTATTTTTATTATACCAATAAAAATTTTTCAGCACATATGAATTTGTTTCTCAAATAAATTGATCAAAACTGATATAATTGCAAATTTTGATTTCTTGCTTTGAGTGAACATGTCATTTGCCTTAGATAATAGTTTAGGATATTAAAATGAATTGGCATATGCGTACCAAAGAATTTTTTAAATGATTAAGAAATAAGCAGCAAGCTGAGTCTGAAAAGTATTTGCTGACTAAATTTTGTCAATTGAATAGAATAACGTCGAAGAAATGTGTACAATAATTATTATCACAGGTGCAGGCTATAGAATGCAAAGTATAAATCAATCAAAATATATCATTTCCACTTAAACTAAACTAAAGTAAATAAGTAAATCCTTAAATTCACAGTTTCTACAAGCCCAAGAATACGAAAATGTGTTTGAAATAGTAAATGATGAATAAAATAAAGTGGCTAAACTTTGGTTGGACTTAGAACTTCAAGTCTGCACACGATATAATGATAAGTAAAAGATCTTATGACAAAATAATGACACAACTAATTAGCTGCGTTCAAAAATGAAGTTATTAACGATGAGAAATGAAGTACATTTTAATTCATACCTGGTCACCGTTTTTAGAGGTGCCAAGCCCTTCGGCCATAATCGACAAAAATTTCCCGCCACCAAAAATGTTTTCCAAGTATCCATGGCGACGTATAAAGAATAAATTCTATCCAATAAAATAGAATAAAAGTATTACGTAAGGAAAGTTAAAAGCTCACCTCTTTAGGACTTGGCAGGTCATTTGCGGGCTGAGGAATAGTGGGAATGGTTGGTTGTGCGGTCGTCCCCGTTGCTGCTGGACTCGCGAAACTGCTCTGCAACGTACCAGCGTTGTTTCCAGCGTTTTGCGAGTTCGGTACTGAGGTTGGGGCAGATGCAGTAGATACTGGAGGTTGTTGTTTCTTCTTTAGATTCTCTTTGTAGCATAAAGAACAAAGGCCATCAGTGGCAGGAGATCCGTAAAACCCACAACCACTACGGCACAAGGCTTGCATAGGATTGGATTCGCGCTCCATGTTTTCTTTCGTTTAATTAATTTTATTTATTTACTTATTTAATTGATTAATTATTTTCTTTCTTCCTGTGTTTCTTCTTGTTCTTCCTCTTCTTCTTATTATTATTATCCTAATATTTCTTTATTATTATTTTTATTGTTGTTGTCTTTGCCGAGCTGGTAACATAGACGAAGTTACCGCCAGCCACTGATTACAGAGAATTCGATTACCAGAACTCAATATTTTCCTTTTTTTTTTTCTATCCGTTTCTTAACGCGGTGTCAACAGTCACCACGAACTTCTCTGCAAAAATCAAAGGAAAAAAGAACCATTATACAATTGTATTTTAGGTTTTTGTTATGATCGAAATTTTGTACAGTAAAAAAGAGAGGGAGAGAGAGAGAAAAAGAGAGAGAGAGAGAAAACGTGGGGGGAAAAAAAATTTCGTTAATTTTCCGAATTTCCTCGAAATGGGAATAAAAACTTTCTCACTTACTCACTCACGCACTCACTTACACACTCATAATTAATGATAAAAGAAAAAGAAATAAATAGAAATCGGCAACATGGAGTGTAAAGAAGTAGTACCTATATATTGGGGCATTTATATGTCTTTAATATATTGCACCACCCGCGCACCAGGTCAAAGCTGGATTAGTGTTTACACACTTGTATAGTTTTTGATTAAGTAATAGAAAATAAACGATGAAAAATAAAGAAAATAAAAGAACAGAAAAAAAAACTAAGAAGAACCAAACTATTTGTTGTTCAAATAAGATCTTATATTTTATTAAGTAATAATGGTAGGTATATACTGTTGTATAATTTTTCTCTAATTTCTCGCGTTTATTAGTTTATCACTCATAGAGTAATTGTATTTTAAACACGTTCGATCCTAGAGAGGAGAATTTTATCTCAAGAGATCCAGCAGCACACAAGGACGGACCAACGATAACGACGGGCGAATGTTTTCATCATGGCGAAGCAGCAGCACACAGCACAGCACACAGCACAGCACAGCACAGCAGCAGCAGTAGCGAACGTAGCAAACCGAGGAATAGAAAGAGAAAGAGGCGGGGTAGCAAGAGGGGGTGGGGGAGGTGCCTCAGCGCTAACGGAGAGAGGGAAGAGAGGAGGAAAGGAAGGTTGGGGAGGGGAGGGGACCCTTTGCTTGGTCACCGACGGATGGAATTGGGAGCGAAGAACTTTACTATGGACTGTCGAGTAGTCTATAGAGAGGCCCGCAGAGTCGGGGCAACACACACCTACTACTCCCAAGGCGAATGGAACAGTAAAAACCCCAAGAGCGACGATCCCCCCTCCACTAACCCCTTATTAAACCGAGGTTCAATGCCGTATAGAAAATTTTGCCGCGGTGTTTTTTTTCCTTTATTTTTTTAACGCACCCCTAAATTACAGGGCGATACACAGCTGCGCGATTCGATAATGTAGTTTGGTATTATCATGTGTAACATGGATAATGATGATTGAAAATCGAACGACATTTGATTATTTATTTTATTATTGCTGGTGTTGTTGTTATTATTATTATACTTTCTCCGCAGGAATCACACGTAGACTGTTCTGAGTATTGATACTAAAGCGATAAGGGTTTCAAGTAATGTTATGTTATGCTATTTATAATTTGACGATGGATGAATTAAATGAGGTTAAGAATTTGATCAGGGCATAGATAGCTTAACCTTGGTTATAGATAAATTGGCAAACGCCCTGAAAATACGTCAGTGGATAGTTAAGGGCCGGCCAAGACGGCCGTAGTGGCCGTGGATTTAATACGTTGAACAGAGATAGAGACAGAGGACAAAGTAGAAATCGCAAGTCTTTCTTGTCGAGATGGCGCCACTGGTTTAAACCGTGGGTTGGAAAGCCTCTCCTTTCAAAGTGTTATCAAAAATATAGAAACATTATATTATTATACATACATATACGTAATTAATGATAAACGGAAAAATAGAAGAGAAGAGAAGAGGACAGAAAAGATAGACAGATAGATAAATAGATGCGTATCTATGGGAGGTAACAGATCTAACAACTCAAGAAAGCACAATAACAGTAATAGGGTTTAATCAACGTCAAATGAAGACGTGTTGCGTATGGAAACGTGAAGTAAATTGTCGAGGGAGGACACAGCTTATCGCTAGCCTGGTTTGAATTACATTAAATTAAATTGAATTATAATACATTACATAAAACTTTTGACGTTAACATGTTACAATAAATCTGAAGAGTAATAAAATAAAATAATAACCTATAGCCAGGGTATATTGTTAAGTATATTTTTCATGTCCCAATCGCTCGATGACGATGACGACGACGCAACGACAAAAGTAATGTTTTATTATTATTAATCCTTGAATATTCACGTTGATAAAATACTTCCGTACGTAAATAAAGCCATTTATTATGTATAACAAATACGAAACGTGGAGTCTACGCGTATGAGAAGATGCGAATACGAAAAAAGACGAAGCGAGACGGAGAGACCGGGAGAGACTGAGAATTAATGTTATATAGAGGATGGACACGGGCGGTACGAATGGCCGATACGCGCAGGCGCCGTGAGCCGAACCAAATCACTCCACCCCCCCACCGAGGCGCCGCGCCGCGGTTTCGTATCACGCGTCGCCCTCGTAGGAGCATTGCGACTGCGAGTGAGAAGCGAGAACACTGCGTACTCGCCAGTCATTGCTGAAGTAGTTCGTGTTCGTATATTTTACAAACAAAATTTACACTGCGGTGTGCGATGTGAGAATGATTAGCGACGAGAGCTGCTGAAATGAACGGTAGATCACGATATGGGCTCTCCCAAAATGCAAATAACGATTCATGAATCGCATCAGTACTATGATTTCTACAATACCATTGCATAACATGAAGTCGCAGATTTGTCGAGCGTGTTAAAACTGGTTTATCATTCTTATCATTCGCTCGCATAACCCTAACAGCCTAATGAATATACTAGCAATTTTATTATATGTAATACTTTCTATCTCCGATCATTCGAAATTATTGCAGGAATTGCAACACTCGATTTCGTAGGCACGGCACATTAATTGACGCATATATTATAGCGGTTGTACGTACATTTCCTTTTATTTTTATATATTTAATGAATTTCAACAATATTACATCAACAGATTCAGAAATATAAGAAAGAAAGTTTGTTAATTCAAACTGAAAGCTTTCAAACCTTTCGGAGCAAATTGCGTTTACTATCATATATTAAAATGTATGAATAATATAGATATGGATTGAATTATTAAAAATTATTGAATTTTCATATAGAATCTGAGAATAAAAACTTGGAATAATTGGCGCGAGAGTGTTAGGTACCGAATTGAAAATTGAGAAACAAAGTAAAATGTGAAACCCGTTGTTCTCGGAGCGCGTTATAGAAATCAGACTTTGTCCCACGTGTTGGTAGTCATCCAAAATAAATTGTGGTCGTTGACTACTATCTGATTTTTGTTTGCGCCGTATATTTTTACTGAACTTCCTAGCAGCTGCTAAGAGTTAAGTGTCACTGTTTGTACCTACGCAGTGATGCCCGAGCAGCAAACTTAACCGCAATATACATAGAGAAACAGAGAGAGAGAGAGAGAGACTAGAAAAACGTGTAGAAATTCTATGCTATTTTGGTATTTTCAGGAATATACATATGTATATTCGAGCCGATAACAAGTTGTTTTATTTACCATAAAATGTTATTGCGTATTTGAATTAAGAAAATAAATAAACATATTTTTCGAGGAAAGAAATCACTAAATCGTAGTATTCCTTTATTTCTGACAGATATTTCAGAGGTTAAAATTCAAGCGAAAGTAAAAGAATAATGATAACTAATAATAATTTTCGGGTCAAATAATTATTAATGCCGCAACCTAAGACCATAAGAAAATAGAACAGTGAGTTGCGGATTTTAACTGTAGGAGGAAAAATTGAACCTCTTTGACGGCGATTCGCTGCACTCTCTTCTGTCAGCGCGCGTAATCGCTTCTTATTGTTTGTATGATTGGAAATTGAAACGTAGTATGTATAATAAATGAACGAATCGGTAATGAGAAGGTAGAAATATTTATTCCGCACAAAGTCTGATATTATTTTGTTTGGAAAGGATGTAGCTAGTTTCGTTTGCATCTAACTCGGAAAAATGAAAAGTAAAATGTATTTGGAAGTATATATTCATTGAATATCTTTGTTGAATAAATTGAATAAAAATAGAAATAATTCAAGGTAAGAATTCCTCGAAAACAAAAATAGTAAGTATCGTTTGATATCATCGTTGTTGATTACGAAGCGTTGAATGATTTGCAAAGCTCGAAAATATCACGAAAACAAATATGGCGTTCGTATAAACGTATATCTTTTGTGTTCTCGGAGCTGTTCCCGTGGTCTCAACGACCCACGTTGTTGTCCGAACTTGTCTCCTTCCTTTGTCTTTCGCTCTGTCATTGGCTAAATTCAAGTATACCTAACTCTCGCTACACGCGTAGTAAGAAACTACAAACATGAACAACAAGAAACCTCTCGCGGCCTTCTTTGAGCTACTAGTTATAAAACTGCTACGGAATATATTAATTGACTCATACCACTCAAGACATAGAGCTTGTAACTGATATTACAATAATGACGTACGAACCGTTTTCCAATTACTTATCAAAATTTATACCCGATTTCCAGCTAGATCCAACTGCGCGCATAACGAGTTGACCACGATTACGTCATTATACCCGCGCGTAAAATCATTGTCCGTTATTTTAAAGTCGGTTACAGATAGGACGTCTAGGAAATCTTATTCATTCCCTGTTCTTTCCTCTCAAAAAAGTCGGAAAAAGTAAACTTTCTTTGAATCGAGGCTAGAGGAATTGAGAAAAAACGGAGGAAATTCATTTTCAGGCAAATTATAATATTTTGAAAACTTTTTCTTTTTCATGTCTTCAGCGAACCTTGTAACTTCTTGTAACTTCTCATGACACGTGGGTATGTAAGTGTTGATGAATAATATTCCAATAATTTTTTTTGTCAGCTGATGAACGTATCAGAGGAATAATGAAAAAATGAGTGATTATTTTATACCAACTCTAAAAACAGTTGTTCGTCCTTCTAAAAGTTACTTAAAAAATCTACCTTCAATAATTTAGTACAATCATACTTTATGTTGAAGGATATTTAAAGATATTAATTAACATTTATAGGAAACGAATTATTATTTATTAAAGTATATAACATAGAGTGTAGATATCATGATCAAGATGGAACACAACACAACAGGTTAAAAACGTGGGACGTCTAAGCAGGTGTATAAGTCGAGATGGAACGATGGTTAGTAGTGTGTATATAGGTGTAAATATATGTATATATATATCTATGGAAGAGAGTCGCGTGTATATAGTATCGTCCTTGGCAAAGTCGAACCGTGCAACAAACCCGTGTGTTAATACAGAGTTGAACCCAACGACGACTGCCTTCTACCTATGAGTTGAGTCAGTTGAGTTTATAATATAGTAATAACATATGATCACATGAACAGAATTCGAAGGACTCTATTCCGCATTATTATTTTTCAACTACATATACAGAAGAAAAAAAAAGAATAGAAGAAAATAATTAAAGTACATATCATAAGCGTGTACTTGAGCGAGTGCATAGAGAATCAGAGGGGAAATAATAAACGAATAAGAATAAAAAATAAACGAATAAAAGGCAAAAGAACAACGACCTTGCGAAAACTCTTTCTAGACGAGGCCTCGACAAGTTTAGACTGAGATACGTGCACACAAAGAGACGCACGCACGCACGCAGGAGAAAGAATAAAGGAATGAAAAAGCCTAAGAAATAAGTGGGGGAAGACTCTCACGCGCTAAGCATCTCGGTAGCGTGAAACTATCGTCTAAGATATTCTCGATATTTTGAATTTCCTAACTTATGAACTTGTTGGAATATTATAAATTTACGAGGGTGGATTAGACAGAGTAAAATGCTACCATTTATTATAACAATATCTAAAATGAACGCGATATCTGAAAGGTGTGGTCTCGCAATTTTTAAATTACTTCTATTATGAATATTTCAAAAAACATAATTAATAACGAACTCAGGATTTTAAGTTTCTTTCAAGTATCTTGGAACTATGGCCGCTCTATTGTCTGATCAACGCTTTAAACTGATTATTTCACTTTCGACGCCATGCCTACATGAGCAAGAGATCCGTTTCCACCTTTGATTGTGAGAAAGCAGAGTTGCACTCGAGCAGATTGTGCGTGTGCGTGTGCATGTGCATGTGCGTGTTCCTCTCTCTCTCTCTCTCTCTCTCTCTCTCTCTCTCTCTCTCTCTCTCTCTCTTTCTCTGCTCTCGCTCTTTCTCTCCGTAAACTCGCGTACTTGCGTTCGACTCGTCATCGTCTTCGTCGACGTCAGTGGCGTCACATACACGCGCATACGCACACGTAGGCGTCATTTTCTATGAGCAATATTACTCGGATATTACGTCGCTTCTTTGTTACCTGTATTCCGTGACTGATCAGGGGCATATTCTCAATGATTTTTCTCTACCTTCTATTATTTCAACTTTGTAAGATCGATGCTTAACCGAGGCGGAGAAAAAACGAAGAAAAGGAAAGCAAAGCGCAAAAAGAAAAAAAAAGGAAAAGGATTGATATCGAAACGGGAATCAAGTAGGAAGAAAATAATTTTGAAATCATTTTACGGATGTCGTCGTAGTCGTCGTCGTTCTCTAGGTATAGATTTTGCCCGTGTTGTAAAAATAGTACGGATAAAAAAGGGGCACAAGAGTTTGGCCATTGCAACACTTACTGAAGGCTGCTGTGGCGTAGCAGGGCGCAATATGTCAGCTGACTTGACGTGTGGCCGATTGAAATCCCGCGACGTTATCCCACATATTCTTAATAAAGACTCGTCATATCTCCGTCTCGTTAAATCGACACGTATCTTCCTCCTTTTTATTATTCTTTATAATATAACAAACTCACTTGAATTCACAAATAGGCACTACTAAAATAGTCCTTAGAAGACTAACGTTAACTTCTTATTACTCCTAACTCCCCAGGGCTAGGTATCTCGGTCTCGGTCCTAGCCGTCGCGTTACTCGGTTACTGACCAAAACCTTCGCGCAGAGGCAGAGGGACAAATACTGCTGATGACTGGTGCAAAGTTAAAGCTCATACCTTCCCCTCTGCTGCGATCGCGCTGACTATCGGCGACTTCTCGAAATTAATCGAAACTCGATCATAGATCTCAATAACAACAAGGAAGTGCGACTCGATGGCTAGAAATTTAACCAAAACACATCAATCGTACAATCTACCACGTGGTGTCGCTACCAGTTGGCACTTCGATTAATAATTAAAATAAGTCCATACTTGACTGCAATAATCATAAATAATTAAAATTGATGCCGTGATTTTATTAGTAGATAAATAATATCGAAGATGACAGTATTTTCGTTCAAAAAGTTTCATTTTTTTATATCGTTATTCTGATTGCGGCGGGAAGGAGGTTAGATATCGAATTGAGTTTCGATATAGCCAATCAGACGAGCTGAATGAAGTTTGAATTTGAAACGCAAACTGTATACAACCGCCAGTAGTCAAGTGTGTGTATTTTCTATCGGCGTCGCGAGTCGAACGACGTTTTGTTCAGTGTAAAGTAAAAGAAAGAAGAAAAAAAATGTTACGATTTATTTAAGTGATACAAAATGTGCTAAATTCGAATCATCGATTTACTATTAACACAGCGACGTAATAAACGCTGTAAATATGTCAGACAGTATTAAAGTAGCGATTAAAGTTAGACCTCTCATCAAACGGGAAAAGGATGAGAATCTGCCAATACAATGGGAGGTTCAAGAAAATCACATATATTCCATCGATCCGGAGACAAAACGACGCGGCGATTATTCCCATGTTTTCGGTAAAAATTCAATATTCCTTGAGTAGCATTGTTGTAGAGAAATGAATCCGAAATTTTTACAAGCTAACCTACAAATTCAATCTTTCTTTTACGAGATGTGATGCAGCTTCCATTTTTCAATCCTTCCAGATATCATCGCCAGAACCTATCGCCTTAATTTCTTTAAATAAAACTTTTTCTTTTCTTCATTTTTCAAGAGAGAAAAAAAATTCAACCAAATGTTTCTTTCATTTATTATTTTCCCTAAAAATACAAAAAAATCTTTCAGACCACATATTCGATATGAAAACAAACAACACAGATGTGTACGACGTGATCGTAAGACCGATCGTAGATGCAGCCGTTAATGGATTTAATGGTACAATATTTGCCTATGGTCAGACAAGCTCAGGAAAAACTTACACTATGATGGGTACGAAGGATGAGCCAGGCGTTGTGCCGCTTGCTGTTGAAAACATGTTCGATGCCATCGCTAATACATCAGGACGTGAATTTTTGTTACGGTAAATTATTACCAGCTATAATTAGGAATATTAGGTTGATTTTATTCAATACTTTTTCATATATCAGACAAAATCTCATCGGTATTATTCGCGACACTTTTAGCCACAGCAAAGAACTACTTGGTATTGATTTGGAAATTATTAACATCAAAGAGGAGCTAGAAATTAAAAAATTGAAATAGAATATTTGAGTGGAAGTGATAACTGCAAACCAAACAAAAATTAGGAATAATTAAAAGATGTGGTATTTTGGATAATGGCTGATTATTAATGTTGTTTTCAGAGTATCATACCTAGAGATATATAATGAGAAAGTAAACGATTTATTACATGAGGACAGAACAGATCTCAAGATAAAAGAAGATCCAAGGAATGGTCAAGTTTACGTCGAATGTAAAGAGGAAGTAACAAACTGTCCGCAAAATGTTTTATCCATTATGAAAAAAGGGGATAAAAAACGGAGAATTGGAGAAACAAATATGAACGAACGAAGTAGTCGCAGTCATACTATTTTCAGAATTGTAAATATCCATTAATATACTCATATTCATTCAATTATTGACTCTCTAACTATTGTACAGCTTGTCATCATACCTTCAGAACGTTTCAAAAACTAAACTAGACTTATTTTTTCAAAATTCTTTTATTTACAGACCATTGAGAGCAGGGCGTCAGATTCTAATAACGCAGATGGTGCGGTTCAGGTTTCGCAGTTAAATCTGGTTGATTTAGCTGGATCAGAACGAGCCCGTCAAACGGGAGCAACTGGTGATCGATTTAAGGAAGGAAGGCATATAAATTTGTCTCTATCTTCTTTGGGATTGGTTATTATGCAGCTGAGTGAGTCCCAAGAATACGTTAATTTTCGAGACAGTAAATTAACCAGGATTTTGCAAACTTCCTTGGGTGGTAATGCGATGACAACTATCATATGTGCAGTTACTCCGGCAGCACTTGACGAAACTCAATGCACGCTAGCGTGAGTATAAGCCTGAATCCTAATTTCTGCTTCCGTCAAGTATTCAAAAACCCTGGATATACAGAGAATTGGATAAATTTATGATCTAGAAGCTCAAGCAACCAAATTTAAACCCAAATATTATGCCTCACCTTAATTAAATGCGTTCTATGATTCGAACCAAGAAACAAATCGTTTGTAACTAGTTGAAAAAGCACTGCTCTTCAATGCGTAATTAATATGTTTGGAAGGGTTGTAGCTTCGTCTCATGCTTGCAGAACAATCAATATGTTGTATTAAAGAAATGAGAAAAGTGTGAAAAGCATTATTATTCACTCCTGTAGTACAGCAGCAATCACTGCTGTGATTGATGTCGCAGTTAGATTGATTGAGCTGAAAACCAGCGTAAAAACAATAATTTCAGTCACTGTAATCCACGCATGTATCTTTTGATTATAGTTTTGCATCTAGAGCAAAGAGTGTGAAGAATAAACCTCAGCTTAACGAAGTTATGTCCGACGAAGCACTTTTGAAACGATACAGTAAACAGATAGCTAAACTTAACGCAGAGCTTGAGGTAAGTCGGCAGAATTTTTATTAACAATTCATTCAATTTTCTGTGTCATATTTTTATAGGAGTTTAAATTCAATGTGTAAAGATTTTCTAAGAAAACTATTTCATGAGAAAGAATGTAAAATAGATTATATTTTGTTGGAATTGTTGAGGCTTCGTTGCTGGTTATCTCCGTGTTTTTCAAATTATTTATGAAATGGTAGATAAAAATGATGATTATTACAAGTGGGTTGCTCTGCAATAGCAATAGACTGGCTACGAATATAAATTAAATTAAAAAGTGAAGAAAAATCACACAAATTTATTAAAAAATTGAAATATGTTGGATCCGTTGATCAGTATTAAGTTATATATATTATATATGATACAGTTAGCAGGATAGACAAACATGTTGACATTCAACAGGTGTTCCCAACTTCAAGGTCAAGCTATTTGGCCTGCAGAATATTTCGGCAAAAACTCTGGGTTATAATTATGACGATTAAATACAGACGTAGTTTAGGAATTATTGCATCATTGGAATTTCGTAGTAAAATTAAAAGTGTGTCATTATTATGTAGAAAAGTGTGCCAAAGCTTGGTACCATTCTGACGCATCAAGTCGTGGAAGAATTTTCTGTTCATACACTAGAGGTACAAATCGCCGTATTTTATGACAAAGCCACAGCACTATTGTGTCTAATTTCAATTGATTATATAACAGTTGAAATATCCTTGAATACATCAGATCGGAGAGGTGTCACATATGTATGTAGCTAATTGCTTTGAAGTTGATGAAGAAAATTTCTAACAAAATTATGATTTATACTATCGCTTTGCCATATGGGCCGGAATACCAAATTCAAAATGAATGTCGACGTCCGATATTCAGAGAAATAGTTACTTTGTCAATAGTAACAGTTTAGCAGACGTATTGAGTCAAGTGACGCAAGTGCTTATTGCTTTCATTGTGTGCACAGTCTTCTTGCTACTCTGCATTGGGCTAATTACGTTTTTTGAAACCACTTGTACATAAATGATGTAGAACTATTTAACACCATTCAAATGTGTGAGAATGATTATCAAGGATTATAGAACAAACTCCCGGTAAACGAAATGTTTTTGCAGAAATCAAAACAGACTAGTCAGTGCGCGAAAGTTGAAGAAATGGAGACAAAATTACAGGAAAAAGATAGACACATACAACTGATAGAAGGTCGGATGGAATTATTAAAGACACGTATCGTATCGGGTGCTAATTCGGTCGAAAATGTTGACTTCAAAAGCAAATCTAGACGAAGAAGAACATGGGGTGGTCCTTCGATTCCTGGTTTACTTAATCACAGTTCAGCTTTACCTACTATACAAGAGACAACTGCTACAGAAATTAATCCTGCAGAATTGAAAAAAGCACAAATCAAAAGACGCCAAAGTATAATGCAGACACCGGTCAATGATATAGTCAATGAAAGTAAGTCTTTTCGCAAATTTGTATTATGATAATGTTGAATAATTTCAAGAGATGTTCATGTTTTGAATCGATCTAAGTATCAATAATCTATTTTATATTTTATGATAGAATTTCAAACTGCGGTGGAGGACTTTGAACTGGAATTGATAGAGAGCGAACGAAATTGGGAAATGGGAAGGCTTTCAATCGACAGTGTAGATTTGGAGGATAATTATCACATCTCAAGAAGAAAGCCTGGTGGAAATCACGTTAAGTTCCAGGATGATGTCTCAGTATTTCAAATCAGTTACGCAGATAGTTATGCCGGCTCTCCGGAGAAATCTGAACCTTCGACTCCGCCTCAAAGGTAAATGAAATAACACCGACGTAACTATTTTAATCTTTTGATGTTGACAAGCTTCTCATTATTCTATTTTATCTGTTTCGTAAAAAACTGATTTTTTATTTTGTGTAAGTATCACAGCTGATGAACGATGATATCTTTGCGAATTGGTAGTCAAATGAAAGAACCCAAAGTCTAGAAGAAGGTTTTAATATTGAAAAGAAATTCATGTGAACTAGAGGATAAATATAACATGCTAAGACTAAGTTACATACTTCAAGGTTTTACACGAAATAAATCCCTTCCCCAGATAGTTCGATTCTTGAGCCTATTACATACTTTCTAATTCAGTTTCAGAAACTATACACTTTATAGAATGACATTACACCCACAGCTATTCCAGAACCACAAGATATTATTAATCCTATTAGCCATGAATATAGTGCGAAAGAATTACTTATCATATTAAATTCAAGGTTGACCTCTAAAAATGTATCTTTAAATTGACGCAGAAGTCCTGCTACCAGTTATTACCGATCAATGTCTGCATTAGTACTTACTATTGTGTGGCGTTATACATTTCTTTCATAGGTGTTATCATTTGATCCAACAGTTTTTACTTCGTGTGAAACGCTATACTGGTTCTTCACTTTAGCACATTCAAAAGTCAACCATTTACAAAATTCACGCAATTTATTCAACTAAATTATATTTTATCAAATAATAATCATTGTATTCCATTTATAGAGTAAGCTTCGCACTCATGTCGCTGGAACTGCGCTCTAAAATTTAGATTAAACTTCTCCATTTTGAAGTTGTTACTATTGTTTTTATTATCATCAACGTAATTGATAAGGTATCTGAATCACTTATCTTTAAATTGAAATTTGACTAACGGCTTTTATTACCGATATATTATCAAAGTTTAATTCCACAAGTAATAAGCACCATGCCAAATACACACCTTAAAATTTTACCTAAACCAGTATCGGTTTTCATATAATGAACACATAGATAGGTAAATAACACTGTCTAAGTTCAGAAAAAATTACGACGTTGAATACGCAGCTGTTTTCACGTATCTGTAGTTTGCACAGCCACTTTATCACCAATATAATCATGCAAGTTCTATTGATGACAATTATTTCAAATTTATCAAGAAAACAGCAGTAATTTCAGTCTTCACAATTCATTTTCGTATTTCGTTCATTTTTAATTTGTTGAATCGCGATAACAAATTACATCCACATTCGGATCTGAGAAGTCAGTAATATCTACATAATCAATGATAATATGTAAATAATCAGAGAGATTTTTTACAACGACTCAAAATACAGTTTTCAGCATGGAACGCAGATTAAATTGCAAATCGTACTTTATCAATGATATGAGTAACAGTTTCTGTTTTTTTTTGTCAATTAACTAGCATTCTTTAGTAACAATTTTCATTGTCTAACAGTTAGTTAGTCCTGCAAACTCCTGTATGTATGTAACAATTTTTTAGCTGAGTATGGGCTATTACGTGTGCATGAGGGTTTTGATCCTTCAGCAACATGCAGGTAGGGTCCTAATTTATGTGGAGTTATGGTAACAAGATTAAGAAATATAACCTGTTTCTTATCAAGAGATTTAATTAATTCTTTAGCATAATAACTGATTAACAATTAAAGCCTGTATAAAAACAACCCTGATCTGTAATCACCTTTTCTCTAAATTCAAAATTAGGATTCTTCTAACTCTACTGAAGTTTCTCTATCACTTCACTTGATCATATGATTATTAATTCCCTTAGACCCGAAGAACAGGATTCTGGAACACCAAAGGAAGTATTGAGGGAGAGAATATCTCATCTGATTCACGAATACAAAGCACTACAGGAGTTTACCACTCTGGAAAAACAGCTCTATGCAACGGAAAGAGTAGATAATAAAGATGTGAGAAATTGACTTATTTTTGCATCAAGGATCTCATTGTAGTTTTCACATTAGCTAAGAGATATCCTAGCATTATAAAGAGCTTCATTAAATGGCTTAGACAACGTATTATAAAATTCTTTTCATTTTTGTCACAACTTGCATGATTAATTTCTATACGTAGCGTTTTTATTTAGCAGCCGGAAACATTGAGGCTTGACGAATACAAAGCTATTTGCTATTAATCTGTTTTATAAAATTTGAGCAAGCTTAATTATAGTTCGTAATTTTTTATAGCCGAATGATATGGAAGCAATCGTTAATCACATGAAAAAATCGGTTACTGATAGTGAAATGATGTGTATAGAATCGAATAAAAAATATTCTGACCTTCAGGTGAGTGCATAGTATAGTTTGAATTTTTCGTTGAATTATTAATAATTCTGATAGCGAGCAATTATTCACACGAATTTGAGAAATGAAATTTAAATACTTGAACCCGAAAATCGAAAGAAAATAGCTCTAGTTTACTTATTCTCCGCCAAAAGACACTAGTATTGAAAACAGTTTTATTAATAAACGAAATTGATAAATAGCTGCAATTCTTGTTGCACCATACAATTAACTGCTGAATATTCATGTGAATAATTATTTATATTCTACAGGATAAGTACGCTGAATTGGAATTAAAATATGATGCCACTCTGCAAGAGCATGAAGAATTAAAAAAACAAGTTGAAAAGTTGAGCGGGATAGAAGCAAGCCTGAAATTGATTGAGTTGGAGAAGAACCAGATGAAAGCCGACATGGTAAGTTTATGAAATTTATTTAGTGATGCTTTTGTAACATAAATGAATCTTTGGCAAAGAATATTATATCACTGTACTCCCGATTTTTTAATTGATAATTTTGTGAGCTATTATTAAAAATGATTCAACCATACCACAGTTTTTTTATAAGTTATGCTGTAGCAGCTATAGCAAAGTAATAATCCTGATTATTTTTCAGGAAACAAAATTACGAAGACTGAAAAAATTGGAAGAAGAACGAAACGATTACGAATTTCAAATCGAATTGTTAGAATCGAAACACAAAACGCGTCAAAAAGAACTCGAAACTTCCTTACAGGTATTTATCTAATATAACGTTTGTGTATTGACATTCACATTGCCCCATGCATAATAAGTATAGCGAATGTTGAATGAATAAGCTTTGTTTCATATCTACAGACCAGTATTTTGAACTTTGTTTAGATTGCATGGACAGACTACACAGATACAGGTGATAAAGAGAAGTTTTCAAATATTCTTCACTTGCAATCACTCGTCGATAAGTTAACTAAAGAAGTTGAAGTTTTGAGAAGGATATCAGAAGATTCCAAACAACCGCTAGACAACCAGTTAGTAACAGAGAATAAATCAATGATCGAAAAAGTTGAAGAATATGACGCCTTATTGCAAAGTAGTAAGAATGAAAACATAAAATTAATGGAAGAATTCAAAGCTCTAAGGGAGCGTCTAGACTATAAGCCAGATCTTGACAAAAGCATTGAGTTGGGTGAAAATGGAATTCCTCAAAACAAGAGTACTTCCATCATAAGTAATTTATCAGAAAAAGGCATCCAAGATGATATCAACAACCGTCAAACAACCGCGCTATCGAAATTCCATGGGAAATCAAATGAAAATGAAACAGAAGAGACAACTGCTAAAAATAATATTACTTCAAATGGAAGCAATGACTCTGAATTGGAGACTGAACCAAGCACAGTGGAAATGCAGACCATTAAGGAGGAAGAATCACCATTCAAAGAATTGACCATACCGATTCTCAATCTAGAGCCATGTCAAACTGACAATGCGTTACTGTCCAATGTGCAAAGTGGTTCTGATCAATTCGCATTGGAGGAACTACAGAAACAGATAAATGAAAAATTAGCAACTATATTAGAACTGAACAATTCATTGCGTCTAGTATCAGAGGATAACAATAATGTTAAATCTGAATTTGAATCTTTTAAAGTTAAATATGAAGAGCAGCAAGTTGAGATAAATACTCTTAGGGTACGTGTAGCAGAACTTTTAGATATTGAACTTAAAGTTACTAACGAGTATAAAGATCTTGCTTTGAAGCTGAATGCAGTGACTTTAGATAAAGAAGCAGTTACTGATGAAAATTCTAAATTAAAGCTAAAAATTTCTCAGAATTCTGACCAACTGAAAAACAATGAGAGTCTCATTGACTCTTTGAAGATAGATATGGATGAGATGAAGCTAAAATTGGAAGAGAAGAACTCAGAAGTTTTGAGTATGAAAGCCAAATTTGAAGAACTTCAGGAAATTCGGACCAAGGTAGAATCTCGCCTCGAAGAACCAACGACTGATGATAATTCTCTGAGAATTTCAAGCTTAGAAAAAGAATTGGTAGCTAACAATAACGAAATCGAAAAATATAAACTAGAAATGATCAGTCTAAATGAAACAATTCTGAAAAAGTCAGATGAAATTCAAATGCTGAACAGAATGGTCAATGAACTAAACACAAAAAATGAACATTTTCAATCGAGATTTGATTCTTTACACAAAGAGTTGGATAAAAAGACTGCAATTATTGTGGGCTTACCCAACAGAACCAAAACAATTCTGCCAGATCCTGATACAACTCAAAATTTCATACGATCATCAGCTGAAAATAGTTACACCGTCGGAATAGAATCCTCAAACAAAACCCTCGGTTTCGGTCTAACGAATTTGGGTACAGAAAATACGGAAAATTGCTCAGAAAATACTATATCTCGGGCAGTCAATGACGGCGACGATCAATATATTACAGTTAACAACGATTTTTCAGACTCTTCTGCACAAATAGAAAAAATTCAAAAAAGTCTGATAATTGATACTGGGAAAGAGAGTATTGATGAATTGAAAATTGAGTTAGAAAGATTGACTGTTGAAAATGAAAACCTTTTCGAAGAAAATGCTCTTCTGAAATCACGAACTGAAATGCTTCTGGCACAGATTGAGGAAGTGAAAATTGGAAAAAATTTAGTAGAAGATTTACCTGCTGACGAAAGTAGCCTTGAAACAGAACTTGCCGAGCGAGAGTCAAAGTTACGCGAACTGCAAAATGACATTCATAAATTAAAGGATCAAATAATTAGCATGCAAAGTGAGAGGACTTTGTACGAAGGAGAAAAATGTGCAATGCAAAAGATTTTAAACGAAAATAAGGTCATAATACAACAGGTACCAAAACTAGAAGCAAACATCCAAGATCTGGAACTTATGAACGCAGAAATGGAACGTACCATCTTAGAATTACGTACAAGCTTGAACACTAAGTGTTTGGAACTTGAATCAATTAGTGTGCATAAGTACGAAAGTGAAATACAAAACTTGAAGAGTTATCTTGAGAATTTAGAGCATTTTAACAAAAAAATTCAAGATGAAAATGAAGACCTTAAAAATCAGTTGCACAATCAATCTCTTAATTTAGAGAATGATTTAGATGATTTGAAGCAGAGAATAGCGGAGCAAGAAAAAGTAACTAATAGTCTAGAAGAAGACAAAACAAACTTGACGAAACGCATTGCTGAAATTTCGCAAGTTAAATTTGAGCAAAATGTTACAAATAAACCTGATCTGCTCTGCGAGTCGGAATGCTGCAAAGAGAAATTATCTCAAGATTCTAAAGATTGCACTAGCATATTCGCCAACGCCAGCTACTTTGATGAAATGGATGTGTCTATTGGCCCAGATTCAACTCTGCAAGAGAGTACTGTTGACATATCTTTTTACGGAGAAGAAAAACAAACAAGCGACATAAATATGTTGAGGAAAAGAATCCTGGAACTTGAATCAATGAACAAAGAATTTCTCAGTAAATTAACAACTGGAGAAGATGATGTATCCAACAATGAGATTATAAACAGACTACACGAACTAATGAACGTCAAGACATTACTGGAGGATGAAAACTCAAGAATAACGACAGAACTTCAACTGAAAATTCAAGAATCTGATGAGATTAAAAATGATGTTCAAGGATTGAGATTAGGAATTGAGAAACTGCAACAGACTATTCATTTGTTGACAACAGAAAACATGGAAATGTCTAGTAAACTGACTGTAGAGAAGGATCGAGCGAAAGAAGTGGAGGCTGCCTATCAGGTAACTTTGATACTTATGTCAAGTAGTTGCAAGTTTCATTTGTTTTTTAATAAATTCATCTTTAGACTAGATTGCAATACAGTTGCTCGGATTCTAACCAAGTTGATTTGTTCCAGGGCCAAGTCGAAGATCTTTATCAACGGATATCTAAAATCACGCTAGAGAAAGTAAACGTGGAAAGCGAACTAGGACTTTGTCAAGAGCAGCTGCACACTCTAAGAGCGAATACGCCAACAGGAACTGAAGATGAAGTAAGAGAAAAGATTGAGAGATATCAAGAGAAAATTGATTCTTTGACGACAGAGAATATCGAACTGTCTACAAACCTGATAGATAAAATAGAAGAACTTGACAAAGTTAAAGAAAGTAAAGCCTTGCTATACGAACACGAATGCTCGTATAAAGACCAGGTTCAGGAATTCAAAGAAAAAGTAGAGGAATTGAACCTGGAAAATATCGAGCTTTCTAACAGCTTGATGGAAAAAATCGAGGAGTCAGACAGTCTAAAACATGCGTATGAGTTGTTGGAAAACAAACTTGCAGTGTCTGTCAAAAATCAATTATCTACATCTGTCAATACTACTAAAAATGAAATTGTGGAATTAAAAGCACAAAACAGCCAGTTGAAATCTGAAAATATTGAGCTCAAAGCTAAAGTTACGACCCTGTCCATCGAGAATAACAAGTTTTCAGATAATCTATTGGAAACTATGGCTGCGTTAGACAACAGCCGATTGTGCCATGACCAAGCTTCCGTTTCGGATAGACTTTTGGACAAGTCGCATTACCTCTCTCGAAATTCTGATCAATTTTCTGCACCTGAGGAAGGTCCAGTGACTGATGATGTTGTGCAGACTATGAAAAACAAGCTTGAAGGGTACGAACTACAAGTTAATCATTTGACAAGATTGAATAAAAAACTTAGCGAGTTGAAGTTAAGCTCCTGCCCACAATGTACTCATTTGAAAGAATTGAACGATAGTCGTAGGACTTTGAAACTCGAAGTACGGAGTCTAAACTATAAGTTAGAAGACTTGCAAAAGAAATTTAATCAAAAATGCGCCGATACAGAAGTTTTGAGAAATAAAGCTAGCGAGGAGATGAACGTAAGTGTGATGTCAGACATGATGTTGAATGGAAGTTTGTCCGAATCTATGAATGTATCTTTTGTTGAAGAAAAAGTTCAGTCTTTAAACAACGAACTTGCAACACTGAAGCAAAGTCATGAGAAACTTTCAAGTTTGTATAGAAATAAATGCAGCGAGGTTGAGAAGCTCAACGAAAACAATTTAATGGATGAATCTTTGGCGGAGGTTGAACCTGAACTCCCAGCTCCCAGGGACAGCAAAGCAAGAATAGAACGAGTTCAAGGTGATGTTGATAAACTAAGAGAAGAGATTAAGAACCTTAAGAAACGCAATGCTGTCCACAGCGAATCACTGCAGAAGTTTATGAATGACAAAATTCGATTACAAACCGAAATTGATACCTTGAAATTGTCCAAGGACGATCTGAACACGAAATTGAAGAATTCTGAAATGCAGATTGAAGTGGCTAATGAGAAGGTCGGCATACTAGAAAGCGAAGTAACAGATCTTAATAAGCTGGTGGAATCATTGAGGATAATCGAGCGAGAGGCTAAAAGTGAAAAGCTCAATTTCGAAGTGGAAATTGAGTTGTTGAAGAGTGAAAAAATTACCCATTATAAAGCGCTGGAGGATTTGAAAACCGCACTGAAATCTGAGATGGCAAATAATGCCACTCTGCAAAAGAACTTGGAAACGCTAATAAAAGAAGCAGAAGAATTAAAAGGTACCCGAGATCTCGTGCCAGAGACCCCTAAAGCACAATCTCAAGATTACTTTGAAGAACATTCTAATGTGTCCAAAAAGATTGAAGAATCAGACGCAGCTGGTCATGTAGCAGATCTGGAGGAGGCAAGACACAGTATCAAGGAGTTAAAACATAACTTAGCAGAGCTTTCAGAGCAGAACATTTCCTTACTTAGTCAAATAGAAGCTATGCGACAGAGCTCAGTCATCTCAGAAAAGGAATTATCATCAGACCATAGCAATCTCAAGAACGAAATTGAAACAGCAAAAGAATATATCACCAAAGAAATTAAATCCCTAAAACCTGGCTTAGAATTATCCAATTTGTCCAAAAAAACTGTGGAAGAACTTCTGATCGATTTTCTGAAAATCATCATGATGAAAGAACAAGAAATTATTAAGGCTATACAAGATCGTTATGAGCGAGAGAAGCAAAGCCTGGAGGATGCAAAACGTCAAAGCGTGAATGCCGAAAGGCGGATAACAACTTGGGCCAAGGAATTAGAAACAGATATTGAAAAATTGCAAGCTGACTTATCTCATCATGAAAAACAGAACACAAAATTAAAGCGTGAGATCGAGAGGCTGGAGAATGATCTGAAAGAAAGTGAATATGAAAAGCAGTTGCTCAAGGAGAAGATAGGTGTCCTAGAGAGTGATTTCAATGGCCTGCAAGCTGAACTCTCTAGACAATCTGACGTAGATAACAAACAAGGCAAAGAGGTGAATGCTATGCAGGAACGAGAGAGACTAGCACTAGCTTCAGCTAAAAATCGTGAAATTGAACTCCAAAACAACATAAAATCTCTGAAGGATGAACACAATAAAAGAGTAGGGGAGTTAACGTTTGCTCTGGAATATCATAAGACCAAAAATCTGGAATTGAAAAGTAATTTCGAAGGACTTGAAGCCAACGAAAAGCAACTCAAGAGTATTATTGATATGAAGTCAATGGATCTTGCTAAATTACAACAACGTACATTAGCATTGGAAGCAGAGAATTTGCAAATGTCAGAGACGTGTAATCACTTGAATCAGGAGAATCGGAACAAGATTCAACACATAGAAGAAATTACTAATCTTCTAAAAATCAAATGCGACACATTATCTGAATACAAAACTAATCTTGAATCAATTATTCCTGAATATGAAATTCTAAAAGAACAAATCAAGGAAAGAAAGCAGTATGCTGAAAGATATAAAAATGAATACGAAGGTTTCAGAGGAATGGCTGAGAAGGAATTGAATCTTATTAAGGACAAGCTTAGTCATGAAGAGATTAAAACAAGCAGCTTAAATGAACAGCTGATGGACTTGAATAACAAAAATAAAGGCTTACAATCAGAGTTACAGGAAATGAAAGCTAAATGCGAAGAATTAGAAATCGCTAATGACAAGTTACTCAAAAAAGTGCGAAACAGCACAAGCAACTCTAGGGTCGAGGCTCAAATAGAAGATTTGAAAGATCAAAATGCAATGCTGAAGAAGAATGCAGAAGGTGCAAGCAACAGAATAATTGAATTACAAGAAAGCAAGAACGTGGTAACAAGGGATCTAATCTCGTTGCAAGGAAAATATGAGATGTTGGTAGAGGAGAAAAGGGAGCTGGAAAAAATTATTGAATCCAATAAAGTTCAAGTGAATTCATCCAACTTGCAACTAAAAGGTTTATGTGAGAAACTCGAAGCGCAGATACAAGAGAAAAATAGGATTGCTCTGGAATTGGAGGCCACGAAGTTATCAGTATCCAGAAAAGAGAAAGAGGTCATAACTGCCCAACAGGAAATAGAAAGACTGAGACATGAGAATAAAGAACTTAACGAGGAGTCTGAGGAGCTGGCAAAAGAGATCCAGGACAGAATGATCATAATTGAGAATCTCCGAATTGAACTTTACGAGCGAAACGATGATTCAGAACAAATTTTAAATAATTTTGGAGTGGATAATCAAAAAATGAAGTTAATAAAAGACACGACTGAAATAGAGATACTCATAGCGCAGAATAAAGAACTCTATGAGAAGGTTGAAACTACGCGCAAGACGGTAGATTTCTTACGTAAAGAAAACTCTGAGATGAAAATCAAACTTACAGAATTGGAAGTGAAACTTGAATCCCGAAGTCGCGGCAGTTCGAGAAGTTCAAGTCCACTGTTAGAAAATAACAGGAGAAAACAGCGTCGAAGCGACCTTTACAACCAAAGCAGACCTCTCGATGAAACGAGTTCATCCTCTATTCTACCTGCGGATTGCCGATGTAGTTTGCTATCTCAAAAAGTCCGGGAACTTGAATTGGAAATAGTATCAAAGAATGGAAAGATCGCTACTCTGGAGATGCAAATTCAAAGTGAAAACTTCCCTTACCAGAAAAAATGTAAAGAGTTAGAGGAAAATCTTTGGGCCTTTAAAAATAAGGTAATAACAACATCTGTTGCATTCTATTAGAGCACACTTGAGTTGGTTCCACACAATCTGATTATACCTGAATGAAATTTATTTTACAGAATATGATGTTGAAGGAAGACATCAAGAGACTTCAAAGAGCTATATCTTCAACTAGTGTCAGCGAGTGTGAGGTCTGCAGAAGACGACAAACCAATAAGAGGGATCAATCCACTCAATGTCTGCCTGATAACAAGATTTTCCTTTGCGGTACAAGTAGCGGGATTGTTGACGTGAGTGATTTAGCTTCTGAAAATGCAATTTGAAAATTTTTCGGCCTAACTAAATGTTGATTTATGTATCGTGTTTTTACATTCCTGAATTATTCACGCAGGATTTTGCTAAAATAAATAAACTCGAGAAAGAAAAGGCCTTGATGAGGGATCTGTGTCGTTCCCGAACTCGCCAAATTAACGAACTTCAGCAACAAATATCGGAATATGCGGCATTACTGTCAGAGAAATCTAGAATGGAAGCTACAGCTCTTATCGAAGATAGCAAAAAAAATATATCTGACGATAATATAAGATCTTCTACACTTCGAGATAAGACACAAATATTTGGAGAGAATAATAAGCGGTGAGATATATTTTGACCACGTTTCACAAACGAATTTTTTTTTTCCATACATTCACTGCTTGGTCTGACGTACTTAACCTTTCTGTAATTATCTAGAAGCATGATATCCTTTTCTATCCGGTTTTCTTTGCAAAACTGAAATTAATATCTTTTATTTAAAAATAGTGTATAGTATAAAATAAGACCATTATGATTCTGACAATTACTTACGATTATTTGACTATTAATATGTTATACAGTATCGTCTGATTACTCTAAAAAATTCTCGGATATATTTATTTATACGTCACAATCCAAGTTTTATTTTATTACGATTCTTTCTAACAATTCTTAGAGATAATAAACTTCAAACAAGTAATGGAACATATAGATTTATTGAACCAAGTTCAAAATAATGAAGACTTTTTTGTGTTTACTCGAATACTCTATCTTTTTTCATTCTGAACTACAGGCATAAACATGCCGTACAATAAATTTTTGTTGAAAGCATAGCAAGATTTTTTTTCATTATTTTATTGTTGTAATATTAATTATAACAAAAGTATTATCCTAAGCTATTGTTTGTTGTCTTTTATCTTTATTTATTAAATTAATTTTGCTCAAATCTAAGGGCCTGAGAAGATACAACTACACATTTATATTTTTATGTTTCAAAATGTTTATTTGTCTACTTGTTCGTGCATTGACGTTGAATAGATATTATTTGTTTATACTGAAATACCAATAACTCTTTGTTTTTTTTTTTACTCAACTTTCCTACTCAACAAATCAACTACCTCACTGAACTAATAGATTATTTTGCTTCTCCACATTCTACCAGGCAAAAAAGTTTCTATGTTTTTAATTAAGTATGTTATTTTTTTCTGATTCTCTGCTTCTTTGCTAATCCTAGTGCAATGGGCATGCATAATGTTTTGGATGATTGTCATTGGTGTGCTTTTCTACTCTTGATATCAAAAGTATCAGAAAATTTAGTCATCGTAACTTATGATTGATGTTATATTTGTTACATTTATCACAGCGCAATGAAAGAAAACTTGTCCTCAAATATTTTGGACAATGCATCCGTGATATCATCCAACCGTACTAGAAGCATATGGAATCAATACCCGTAGATCATTACGTATTGTATTTTGATTATTAATATTAAGCGTGGAACTAATAAAGATATCATTATTTCCATAAGGTCATATCCATATCGCGATATGGCGTATTTCTATATTTTGGTACTGTAGCTTTAACATTTAACAAATAATATATTTACATCTTACTTTAAACCAAAGAGGCTTTGATATTTCTCTGGTTCTATGGATATTGCCTCAAAAGAAACTCTGTGTTCCTTCTATTCATTTATTTTATACTAGGTATATAATTTTTAATATTGCAGTTTTCGTTTTAAATTTCCTTTAACATTCATTACCGTGCAAAGTAGATACTTACAAAGATCAATTCAATCTTTTGGCAATGTGAGTGAGGTGGAGAAACATACCTCTGGATTGGTGCAAAGCAATTACTCAAAAAATTCAGATATCAAGTATTAATTGATCCAAGATAATATTGTGTAAAAATTTGTCTAGATCTATTTTTTTCTTTAGGACTTGATGCTCATATCTTCATAGCTTGTATATTGATTTGATGTATTTGTTAGGAACTACATATTATTTAATTAGACTTTAATATTGCCGATTTTTTTACGTGTTCGCATAGCGTGAAGATATTGTAGTAGTTTAAGAGTATATAAAAATAAGTTTGTCAGAGACATCAAAACTGTTTACCGAACACTTTAGAGTAGAAGTTCTCGTTTCTCTTACATGGGGATAGGCAACGATTAAATATAATATCGGAAAGAAAATACATACACAATTTTAAGCAAAAATAAGCCAACTTCATATTATCAGTCTTAATTTTACACAATGTATTTTGATTTGTAGGAAGATTTTCTATTCTGACGAAAAATCGCGAATTCTATAATAGATTTTTATACTTTATATATTTCCTCAACATCTTTTCAAATTACGAGAATCGAATGAGAAATTAATTGGGAAATGGCCAACTCCAAATTGGAGAAATACGAGACTTATAATATTGTATATTGTAATTATAAAATCATTTTATTGAATTTTCATTACAATTTATGTATCTGATCCTTCTAGTTTCGTCTCCTTTTTATCTTACTACCATGGGCAGATCCTCGACCTTTGACGAACTTTTTATTCCCCTGTGATCTTCCTCCACTGTCTCTATTGCCAAACTTTTTTTTTTCTCTTCGATCATATTTCTCATCGTCATGTTTGTTTTTATTACCAAATTTGTTGTTTTTATTACCAAACTTGTTATTTTTGTCACCAAATTTACTGTTTTTCTTGTCCCCCCTTTGACCATCTCTATCAAGCTTCAACTTCTTAGCTTTATATTTAACTGGATACGAATTTGATCGTTTATCCCCAGCCTTCGGCCTTCCCTCGAAAAGATCTAAAACGAGAATTAATAAAACATTGATTAATTTTATTACAGACTGGTGAAATCCCTGGATATATCCTTTCTAAGTTTTGATCCTTCACCTTTATCGGGTTCCTGGCCAACTTCGTCTCTATAGTACTGCGCGTCGTCATCATCCTCTACCAGGTTATTTTCGTAAGACTCTTTAGCAGCTTTGTACATGAGCATATCATTTTCTGATTTCTGTTTCTTCATTCCCTTGAGACTCTTCTGTTTCTCTTCCTCCTTCCTAGCTTCCTTCTTCTTCGTGTTTTCTTCCTGTGTCTTTTTTCTATTTTCTTTCAACTTCTTTTTAACGTCTCGACTTTTCTTTATCTTTAATTTTTCTTCCTCTGTTTTATGAACCAATTCATGGAACAAGACTTCACCATCCAACAATCCGTCCTCCACTTTCATCAACTGGAACAATGAAAATCAAACGAATTCGTTTTGAGAGCTTTAAAATTATCAATACAACATTTACTAAAATTCGCATATCTTTACCTGCATTGTAATCCGAGGCCCAAGTTCTACAAGTCTAATCGCGCTTGTACCACTCTCGTGATTACCTCTAGAGGATAATTTCTGTGGTAGTACCACATGGCTTGTAGGATCTTCTTCCGCCTCACTTTCAGAGAAAGTAGGTTTGGTAAGGAATTCTGAAAAGTCCTGGCACTTGGATAAATTCGGGACCTTTGCCTGTACCAGTTTTTTAACTCCTCGAGATAATCCGACCGGTATCATTTTTATAGCGTAATGCCTGAAGTCAATAAGCTTCGTCACACTGTTGTAGTTGAGGCAAACACAGCGACGAATCGTGCTGAGATTTACCTGGGAACCAAAAGAGTGAAGATTTGGTTCTGTGTCAGACCTAGAAAATGTTAATCTCCTATTTTGATACTACAATAAACTTACAGTCGTGAGATTAATAGTTGGGAACATATTTTGAAACATAGAAGTCATCAGCTTCATTTGCATTCCCTCACCGCTGAAATTATTCAATACAATCAGGGGTGAGTGTTTAAAAGCTTCTTCAAATACCATTTGCTTTTTCAGTGTAGAAACCACGTCTCTTGAAAGTGAGAAGCTTGTTATTTTAAAAGATAAAGTTGGGCCCCTTGGTATCCTGAAAATACATTCATTTTAGAGTCTGAAAAATTCGTTGAAAATAAACGTGTGTGTAAAAATCTTGGAGTAATTTATAATTGAATAGGAATTTGAAGAGCGTATATTACCTACAAAGTTTCAGGTACATTCCGAGCTCTGTTCTAGTGAAAATACACATGTGTGATACGTGCAGAACACCTGCGACCGAGACAAAGTCTTTAATGGTGTTTCGTTTACGGGCTTTTAATGAAGCTGCTGTAAAAGGTTCCATAACTCTTCGAAAATCTTTAGTCAATTCTAAAATGTGTCCTCCTGGTAGTCCTCGTTGTATAACAAAAGAGTGAGGTGCTCGCACTAGGTCCGTTGCTTCTTCAGTATTTATTTGTTTGTTTCGCCTGACACAGCGACCCTGTTAACAAATATAAAACGTTATTTTTTTTCCTACAAATTTATCGATCTTCGTTTAATTCAAGTGTCCAGAAATTTCAGCTAAATAGTCAGCAAGAAAAGAATTTCGGAAAATATGTTTTTGAGGTTATATATATAGTGAGCGAAAAATTAAGTATTTTTATTTATCCCAACAAAAATCAAATGCCGATTTATTTTTATAACTCAAAATTAACTACTTACTTTTTTTGAACGTCCCATGGCTGGAAAAACTTGTAATAAATTTGTGTGAACGAGGCGCTTCGCGGCAACAACGTGCTATCGTGCTACTCAACCTGTTAAATCTATCACGATTCACATGAAGTTGGCAGTTGGATATTTTTCGTTCGCATATCACAGTACAGAGTGAGCTGTTATATTTCACTCCATTTCGTCTGCGCCACAGCTGTTTACACTTGACAGCACGCTGTTTGTAATTTTGAATAGAACTTGTGGTTTTTTGTATCGTTAGTTAAGATTGAATTGAAAATGAATAGAAGATGGAAAAGATATTTACTGTGGTTCGCCCACGAGCACGTGGATTTCAGGATAGCAGTAAGCATTTTCATAACCCATACAAACTTCTAGTTTATTTATTAGTGTCATTCTAAGTTTTAGGGTTATAATTGTAGCAAGCCTTTTTTAATTATTAGGAAATCGAGTCTATCCGTGATATGTACGACATTAAGTTGAAGACGGTCGTCAGAAACGAAGACTATGTAAGTAAATAAACTGTAAAAACCAATAACACAACTCCAATAATCTCGGCTTTAATTAATCCCGTTATGTGAAAAGTTTTGAGGTTATGAAACTCGCAATAACTAAATCATTATAATAAACACAGAATATTCTCGGTATTTCTTCTTTTTGTATCAATATACGTTGAATTTATTGTCAAAGATGTAAGCAACGGTCTCGAAATCTGAACATTTTCATTCTCAAAATTGCCTCTTAATTGAGTATCTTCCTGATTTGTCTGTTATCAAATTATTTTGGTCTGATTTTTACTCCTGACGTTTTATTTTTTTTCTCAAAAAATGTAGCCATATTGGATAGTTGAGTCTGGCTCTGAAGAAGCTATAAAAAAGATAACGAGTAGGTCGATATCTCTTCGTTCATGTGTTGAATTATGGGGCGAGGGTGGCAGCCAAGAGGATTTGCACAAATCTCTGAAACAGTATCCTCAAGAGAATATGAAACCATATCTGAATCCTGAGAAGTCATTCAAGGTTATCGTTGAGACGTTCTGTAAGCATTTTTCACAGGATGATAAAATCAAGAAAATAGAGGTGAGCTGTATAACACCTTGTGTGATCAGGATTAATAGCGAGAATTTCATTGGATTGAATGCTGAATTATTACAATTCTAATTTCATTACAGTCCTTCAGCTATCTTCCAATCGACGGTCCTGTTAATTTAAAAAATCCAGACGTCAGATTGATGTATATTGAGTATTACGGACTTGATCCAAACACAATACCTGAGAAACCGTATCAATTTTTCTTTGGGAGATTGGTAAGATTTGTTATTTTCATACCCTCTTTATTTATAATATCTGAGAATTTTCAAGAACTGAAAATACAGACATAGATTTTTCTTTCTCTAATTTGATTCTAATTTATTCAGATTGCAGATGGCCAGAGGCAATTAATACGCAAATTATCACTGAAAACACGAAACTTTATAGGCAACACTTCGATGGACCCTCAACTATCGTTATTAATGGCTAATCAAGCACAAGTTAAAGAAGGAGACTTGGTTCTGGATCCATTTGTCGGTTCTGGATCGCTACTTGTAGCAGCGTCTCAATTTGGAGGGTACACGCTTGGCACTGACATAGATTATCTAATGCTTCATGCACGCACAAGGCCTTCTCGAATTTCGCAGAAAGTAAATATCTTCATTCCTCTTCCTTCTTGCCTAATGGCAGCAATCTTTTTTATACCTTACTTAAAAAATCGTCGAATAGAATGCGAATATGATGATGAAATGTTAATAAATGTACTTCAACCAGCATGAAATAGAATCTATTGTACAAAAAAATATCTCATGTGGTCAAGTAAAATTGAGTTTCAAGTAGTTACAGAATGTTTCATCATTTTTAAGACAGCAAATCGAGGAATATTATGTTGTTTATGCATCTCCTTAATACGTAATTACATTCGTTCTCTTCAATTTATAAATTGAAAAGTATTTAGCAATGTTTTTTTATTTACAGACCAGAGGAAAAGACGAGAGTATAGCATCCAACATGAAACAGTATGGCACAAGTTCTTATTACCTGGATGTACTAGTAACAGACTTCTCCTTGCCCGTCTGGCGATCAGATATGAGAGTCGATGCAATAATTACAGATCGTAAGTCCAGCTTGCCTTAATTATCTCGGAGAGTAATTATTTTGATTGCTATCTAAGTATAAGTCTTTTTCGATCATTGATTCAAACTGTAGAATTAAATCAATCCTATTTTAGCTCCGTACGGAATAAGAGAAGCAACGGAGCGCGTAGGTACAGCAAAAAGACAACCTGTAATCGACCAGCATCAAATAGCCAGTCATATTCCTTCCAAGATTGATTATGGACTGCCTCAAATGTTTGTCGATCTCCTTTCCTTTGCTGCTAATCATTTGAAGATTAACGGTAGATTGGTCTGCTGGTTTCCTCTGTTTAGGTAAGAACTTTGTCGAACAGGTCTAATGAAATGAGGTGCAATGGCAAGAAGTTTCAATGAATAGAAATTCATAAGGCGTATAAGGAAAATCTTTATTAACAAAAGTGATGAAGGTTGGAAAGATTATTGAGTAGCATAACGATAATATGAGCTCTAAGTTATATTAACAGTCTTTATTTTTTTCCATATAATAGATTCTAAGTATAAGAGAACGTTTACTTTTTTAGGGAACATTATGCGGATGATCAACTGCCATTACATCCTTGTTTGCAAGTAATTGCTAATTCGGAACAGGTTCTCAGTAGATATACAAGTCGTAGATTGCTCACGTATAAAAAAATTCGAGAACCACAGGTTTGTAGAAACATTATGGGATTTGGAAATGGTTTTATTCATGTCTCGAGTGATGTTATATTTTAGACCGCACAAAAAAAATGTCTAACTTTACTGTGTACCTAATTCTTGCTCAAGATATATATTTCATTATCAACAGGAGGACGATACGATTAATGACTCAAATATGTTAGACTTTAGAGAAAAGTATTTCGGACACGGTGATGAAACTAGAAAAGAACGAAGAATAAAACGAGCGGAAGAGAGAGCAAAAAATAAAGAAAATTGGGAAAAAGGGCATTTCGACAAGAACTGAAAGGTGACCAGACCTATATTATGTGTAAAAAGTTTCTGTTGATTTATTCAATAAATGCATTTCTCATTTTTATTACCTTTTTACAATTTTCTGTTTTATGTTTCCCGTTATACGAAAATTAGCTACATATCTGGTAAAACCAAAGACCTCTCATAGTTGAAGTAGAGTTTGAATTTGCTTGGTAGGGAAGTAAAAAACTGAAAATATGGAATCATTTTTGGAGCAGTCAATAAATTTAATATTTATGACGTGAAATTATGATAAATAATAATATGAACATAAATTTCCAGAAACCTTGACAAATAGTAGAACAAAATTTCCTTTTACAACAGTACTGTACACAGAATACATATAATTTTTATAAAATATGAGTTCTCAATCACATGCACAATACTGTTGCGTATACATAGCATGTATACTTAGCATACCTAATAATATACACGGTACGCTTGAGACGTTACGTACTCTGAGGAATCATATCATGGTTCGATCATTTAAAAAGAGCAAATCTCCTTGTATGTACGTACATCTACTAGCGCACTAAATATAAATTTGAACTATTTAAATCTAGGACTCTAATTGTAATTGCCCTAGTACTTCCATAACGTTTTCAACTTCCTTCTCATTCGTTTTGGTGGCATATCTTTTTTGAATTTGACTAGCAGCCCAACTACTAAGTTTAATGGCATCCTTTTTCTTTGAAGCAGGACATTTAGCTGATAAAGCAATGTTGTTAGCTACCTGTTGAAGAGAAGACATAAGGCATTAGTTAACGTCCGGTTTTCTTATTCTATTAATTACTTCAGATGACAATTCCGCAAACTCTTAAGGCTTACCAATAATAGCCCATAGAGTGCACGGATGTTGTTGGGATTCAGCTTGATTGCTTGAGAAAAATATGCCTTTGCCAATTCCATATTATCGAATCCACCCTGGAACATGAAACATAAAATTACATGGATTAATTGCGCATCAAAGTGTCAAGAAAAATATGTAAAGCACCTGAATTGTATTCATATTATTTATTGGCTTATACACCAACCTGTGTATATTTAATTTCAGCATAACGTTGGTAGATCAGATGGCTGTGAGGATTATGAAGGATCAATTCCTCCATGCAAAATGCTGCTTTAGCATATTCTTGCTCTTGGAGATATAAATCGCACAATTCATGCCAGGCTTCTTGGTCGCTCATAAACCTACAGAAACAAGTTATAGTTTATAATCATATAACTAACATATTTCCACGAATAATTTTCAATTTATAGTATGAGTCTAACTTTTTCAAATACTCTGTGAGTTCTTTTATAGCTTCTGATGTTCGACCTCGAGCTTTCAAAATTGCTAAACGCCTTTTTCTTGGTGCTGCATTAGTCTCATCTCTCTTAATGATAGAGTCCAAAACCTTCAGCGCATCGTCGTATCTGTGAATAACAAAAACAAGGCAAATAATGATACGAGCATAATCAATCTGTTTGTACGTTGAAAATGAATATAAAATGAAATTACTTTTCCAAGGCTTCCATATGCATTGCGTGATACTTAAGGACCCTCAGACTGCCTGGAAATTCTTGCTCTAATAAATCGATGCATTCTTTCGCCACTGATAAACGGTTGCAGTCTAAGGCAGCCACGCACACTTGTTCCAATACTAAATATTCTGGTAAAATAAATAATAGGTCGTTTATTAATGGGTCTGTATGTTATCTGGCAATATATACCTTGACGATTATATTGTGGTTGATTTCAAAATGTATAGGAACATGTTATTATCGATCAAGACATTACATATGAAGAAATATTTATTCCTGATTGAGTAAATGGGTGGAAAAAATTTCACCGCAGTTCTTAAAATATTCTGAAATAGTCGTATTGCGATTTTTGTTAATGACGTCTGCTAAAAGGCGCTAACAAATAAAGTTTTTGCTTTTTGAACATTATAAGTGTTGATATTGTCTATTATAGAGTGGTTCTATGATTAAGAGCTGTAAGGAAAGTATTTCTGATTCTGTTATAACAAAACAATGACTTTGGGGATTAGTAAACGGATAAAAGATCACAAATTCTATAATTGCTCATACTTTCGTTTCCAACTTTATTGATCTTGTCTGAAAGTATGAATTCCCACAGTTCGACGACATCTTCGCTCTTTCGCTCAGAATCTTCACGCCAAGTTCTGAATAAATCTCGGACAGCTGTGGATTATAAAGTTTCCTTATTACAAAATACTCGGAAAAATAAAGATATTGAAAGATAAAAATATATGGGCTGTAGAGTATCATAATAGATAGATATTAAATATGTTGGTATTTTGTTTGTCAAATTTCTGCAGTTGTATAACGTGTACCCATGTAAATATTACACGTTATACGAATTAAAAGGATGTTTAAAGAATTTCGCGAATAAACAAGATATAGTCGAAGAGATACTTCAATGATATGTTGGATATATAAAACGGACGTGGCGTTTTATAGAGAGAGAAAAGTCAATATTAACGAGGTACGTACGTGGATATTGACTTATACTTGACATAAGTGTATGCTTGTACATGTATAGTATAATACATACGTAAGATAAAATTATAGTATGAAAATGTTGTTTAGCGATAATGTGACAACACATTATTGATTAATTGTGAATACTCACCTGTCCAAGTCAAATTATCATAATTCCATGCCATTTCGTTGTCTTTCAAACTAAAAGAGCACCAGTTAGCAGGATATTATTCAAGTAATTGATTCAATAAAAGTTGATTATACGTATCGAGGTTATATGATGTGGTTCAAAGAAAATTCACACGGTCGAACTAACGCAATCACACAAAAACTCGGGCTATGTTACCTACTCTAGAAGGCTGCGCATTCCTATTCAAAACATTCATTCAGAGATACATGTGTGTGTACGCCTGTACGTGTAGCCAAAGTTCAAAGCTATCTATTTATCGTTCGATATAATGACTACTGCATTCGCACATACTGATTACTTGTCTGACTATATCCTAATATCAATTCTCAACATTGAAATGGGAATTGCAATACTTTGTAAATTCTAATGATACGGAGAACTCAATTTTTTTCAAACATGAAAACAAGAATTATTCTCAAAAACATGTATATCTGACTGTAGATTTTTGATGAAAAATATGTTTTGCGAAATGCAAATAAATGACGTCATAATCTAATTAGTCACTACACCGATTTTGTGATGGCACTTTTTCGTAAATAATTAAGTCAAGAAAAAATGACGAGTGTGTTTTCGAAGCCACAGTGAATTGGTTTTTATTTAATTATCCATCATAATTGTCAAAAAATACATAACAAAACAAAAGTCTTATTAGAACAGGTGTTTGAATAACGAGATACAGAAGGCATTGGTTTATTAGACGGGAGGGTGGCGCTGCTGGTGGAATAAATTTCTCGTTGCTCTCATTCCTGGTTGGAATATTGCTCGTAGCTGTTATCTGTTGTGTTTTTGGGCCGTAACTGTACGAAAAACATGTCCCTTTGATAATAAATGGTTAAAAAAAACTTGTGGAATAAATGTAAAATCAAATGGTGTTTAACCGTGCAAGAATAGTGACTCTTTAAATCTAATACAGGTGTAATTTAACGAGTAGAAGGTAGGCTGGTGAATTAATAGGATATCGATTTGCCCTGGCACAAGTGCTGTGCTGGCTGTAACGCACACGACCGAGCAACCAGGCAGCCATGGACGTCGATATTTTTGGGGCACAGTCCGTACGGACATTGAAAAATGATAATATAAGATCATCAAAGGCCTGATGAAAGGCACAATATGTTTAAAATAATAATTGCGATTATAGAAAAGTAGTATTAAATTGAAAAGAAACGGGAGTTCAAGACTCTCGTACAACGGTGGTTCGTCGTCTTAGCCTAGTGTTGTGTTTGTGTGTATGATCGTCGTCCGGTGTGTTGCGTTGCATTTCGTTCCTTGTTCACCCACTTCCCTTGTCCGCGACTAATTCTATATTAGATATACAAAGATAACCGCCAATCGTTAATCTGAGGAAAAAAATCAAAAAGCAAAAACAACACAACACGAGAAAAAAAAACAATATCACCCAAAAACGAGAAGAACAAAGAACGAATATCTTCTTTACGAAAATTCAAACCAACACAATGGAACTTGGAACCAGTATGACCGCAGGGGCAGTTGCCTGCCCCGTTTGTACCCTATATTTACGAGAAGGTATAAGCCTGCAAAAGCACTTGGACACTCATCCCAAAGAGCAGGTAATAGAAGCTTTAATAAAAGCTAGTTCATCTCCGGCTCAACCACAGCTTAACCTTTCACAACCGGCTCAAAATCCCATACAAACACCGCCGAATCCGGTCGCTTCACAGTCTCCTTATCCTGTTGGACCTGTGTTCGAATGTCCGCCCGTAGCGTCGATGATGTCTCCTCAATTTGCTTCATTTAGTTATCAGCAGTTTGTTAATAACGGAACGATGATGATACCACAGTACGCTATGGCGCCGCAGGCTAATCAGATGATGCAAATGTTGTATAATCCGTACGGCATGTATCAACAACAACAAATACCAGCAGTTCAAATGATCTCGCCTATATCCAACGTGCCAACAGCTCAAAGATCTAGACCCATGGTTTCTGTGGGGAGTGAAACTAATGGCAGAAATAATATCGCTTCTTCTTTAAGCGGCGTTGATATAGAACCTAAGCAAATTTTACCGGAAATAGAGGCGGATGTAGAGCCCGAACAACTCTTACCTGAAGTTGAAATTGAGTCTGGGACTAGCACAAATCAACACGAGAGTAATCATGAAGATAGAAATCAATCGGAACATCAAACGCAACAGATACAGCAGGAATCTATGAATCAAGAGAACGGCGGCGGTAGAATGGAGTATCAAAACATCGTGCAAAATTTATCTGTTAACGAGGATGGGATTGTTGTTCATGATGATAAGACTGAGAATGAGAGCGTACTACCAGATATTGAGCAACCGGAATCTACAAACCAGACACAACTTGTACCCATTCAGCATGAACACACGCAAACTCAACAGGGAGAAGTCTTTGGGCATGGATTTGAGGACAGCGTTGGAAAGGAACGAGACACTCTATCTGGGACTGTTGATATTGAGGTGGAAGTAGAAGAGGATAATAAGCTTGATACCGAGAATGAAAATCTACAAAATACGACTTCTAATACGGAAGAAAGCATGGTTGTTGAGAGACCAAAGAATTGTAATGAACAGCCTGAGGTCGAGCAGCTCGAACGACTTTTGATAACTATTATGGAGACGGAATTTAACGTCAATCGTTTGAAAAATAAAGACAAAAAGAGCCAGGATGGAGAGAGAGAGGAAGAACGATGCGATATTGAAACTTCTGCCAGTGATAGAGAGACGAGTGTTATTCAAGAGACTTCAACGACAAGCTTGGAATTCCAGAGAAGTAGCCTTAAGGTCTTTCAGACTGGAGAAATCAGGGAATCATTCGATTGTAACAATGACAACGACGAGGAAGAGGGGAAGTTAGAGGATTCAGAAGCAACCGAAAGTTATGAACAAGAAAATGATGCTCAGTTTGTATATAGTTATAAAAATAGCTTGTCTGCTCCGGCTTCACCAGCTACGCAGAGAATATTAAATCGGCAAAGGACTTATTCCGTCCGTTCTGAAATGGGATCTAATGAAAATCTGAGCTGTTATCCAGTTGGGTTTGAGGCAACTACGCTGCTAGATGAAGAGGACGAAGATGTTACTGAAAAACGTGAGACCGTTGATAATTTTGACGAAGAAGATATGGAGATCGAAGAGATCACAAGTCCGCATACTCCGTTTACGAAACATAATGAAAACTCCGAGTGCGTAAGGTCTCATACACCGTTGTCAACTATTAGTGGAATCTCTGGGCTTAGAGTAAGGACTGATCTCAGCAAACCGTGTTCACCTGCATCGACTCATTCCTTTCATCACATGGACACGAACAGCCTTTGCGCAGAAGATGATGGGGAGGAGCTAGTAGATCCAGAGACTGAAAAAGATCCTATTGATTGTTCTCAGCTACAGAGAGAAGCGGAGTTAATGGAAAACCTGAAGAATATTTCTCACAAATTACAGCCTAATCACGTTTACCATCAGTCCGTGATAACCGAAAATCTTGCCTCCTTTTCTATCGGTCATCATTCTCAAAAATCTATGACTATACACGAAACCTACGAATCTACGAATTGCCAGCACAATTCTGACAATCTTTTGGACTTATCTGAACCTTCTGAACCAACAACTAGCACAGATTCGAAGAATTTCCAATCCGTTAAATCAATTCTACAAAAACCGACTACTGAATTGTTGAATATCAACGAAGACGCACATCCTGGGCCTATGAACGTACTCGAATTCGATGGACTACAGATTCTTGTTCCCAGTACATTCATAAGCGAATCTTCTCAGAAAGCAGTCAGCGCTACTAGTCGACAATCGATGGCAAGCAGTGAGGGTGGTGCAGAAGCTGATGAGGAAATCAAAAGTGTTAATATGAGGGCGGATGAGATTATGCCACCAAGAGGCGAACTATCCGAGCAGGAGAGTAATGGGTGCCATGAACCTTCCGCCTGGCAGGTTAGTAAAAAGCAGAGCTTGCAATATAGAGTTCGTAGTTTTTTGGGAAAAAATAAACTTGTTATGTGTTGTAGATATTTTTACTTTCATTTATTTCAGTAATCGACTACCGTATAAGAAGGATCTTTAGATCCCAGTATAGTATATATTTTAACACTGGAGTATTATAGTAGATCCTTGAAGCCTATGGAAAGTATTTCGATATCAACGCTAAACTCACATGTTGAGAGAATAATACTTCACTTGGAGCACTGCCTAGCTCTTGTAATAGCATAAAGTTAGATTAATTTCTTTCACTTCGGAAATGATATTAAGGAACGACAATTTACAGATTACAGACACAGATTTGAAAATGTTATTTAGTAAAATCTAATTAAATTTTCAACAGCTTTACTTGTTGGCGAAAATTGTCTACGGTACTGAATTTACGATTATTAATACGATATCAAGGAAGGTAACATAGTTGATAATCAATATTGTGCTTCTTTATTAGATACCTTAAATTTTATAGCTGGAAAACAGGTTTTTCATGATACTCTTCATAGAATTAATCAACAATGGAGTATTAAGATGATTTACTGTGCAATGAATGCAATATTCGTAATTTCCACATTAATTTTATTCAATATTCTCAATAAATTTCCTCTGTTAGCAGTTGTACATGGGTCAAGAATCATCTCGGATGTCTACATCTTACGATTTAATGGCTCGTGAGAGTTGGGAGGAATCTGAAGGATCAGACAACGAAATAGGAGGCCCTCTTTTGGATAGCCGTTCATTGGCTACACACTTCACTTCCAGTTTATTTCTTGACAGAGATAGAAAGACTCCTACTAAGCGATCCTTCAAGTGTCCTCATTGTTCAGAAATCTTTGACTGTCCAAAGGAACGCAGGGTGCATACAGGGACTGTCCACAAAGAAGCTGGACCAAGCAGCAGTAGGGATCCTATGGAACAGCCTGAAGTAAAAGATATAAAGTTACTGGAAGGACGAATGAACGTGTTCGATGACCTCTTTGTTCCCGGCCTGCACGTGCAACAACCTCTTTTGCATCAGCTACAGCCGGCGCATCACCCACCTGACCTGACAAAGTTAGAAGTCGATAGGAAGATTGAAAACTTAATTGTTCCAACGTCGATTGAAATCTCTTGTCCAATTTGCGGGCAGTTATTTAGTAGCGATAAATCACTGCAGATACATCATAGGAGGGTACATGTTTCAGAGAGTAATAAACGCGTGAGGGAAAGCGCCAAGTGTCAAACTTGTAACGAAGAGTTTCCTTCCGTTGTTTTGTACAATACACACTTAAAGATTCATCCCTTGGAATGTGGACAATGCGGTAAATACTTCTATAGAAAACAGAACTTCAAATTGCACATGAAACGACACCTTGGAATCAAGCCTTTTCCTTGCACCGTATGCGACAAAGCCTTCCTAACTAAACAAAAACTAGACGAACACACCAACGGACACACTGGTAACGCCCCAGTCAAGTGTAACTTATGTAACGAGACATTTAGACGCTACTCTAACTTGACTCAACACAAAAATCGACACCATCTGAACATTAAGAAGAAATTAAAGGATTACATTTGTCATTGCGGCGAAGTATTTCATACTAAAAAGAAATTGGCTTGGCATAAAGAAACTCACGATGAAAAACCTAAGGCTTGCACTTACTGTAATGAAAGGTTTATTCACATGGCTAGTTTAACTAGACACATGAGGAGAGCTCATAATAGAAGATTTGTTCCCGACGCTCAGAGAGAAAACGAAAACGTTGAGTGTCCAATCTGCAAATGTATTTATTTACGCTCGTCGTTAGCTGTTCATATGCGGGTTCACAACGGTGAGAGACCCTACGAGTGCCAAGTTTGTTCGAAAGCCTTCAGCACAAAATGGAATCTACAGCTGCACAAATGGACTCATGCAGCGCGCAGTACGAAACCTTTTAAATGCAATCAATGTAGCGCTGCGTTTTATCGTCACAGCGACTACACAGCTCATATGAATTCTCATAGGAATGTTCGACCTTATACGTGTAATTACTGCGGGGCACAATTCATCCGGAAATACAACTGTCTGCGGCACGTTAAAGAACATGAAGAGAATAAATCCTACACGTGCGATATTTGCAACAAAACATTTCACCGATCGTATTACCTTAAAGAACATTTGCGAGTACATTCGGGAGCTAGACCCTACACTTGTCATATCTGCGGCAAGTCTAGTAGTACCAAATCGAATCATAATAAACACGTGAGAATTCATCATGCGAGGGAACCTGTAAATACGGAAAACTAAAGGGCCCAAGGTCCACTTTTGAAATGACTTAATGTTTCGTCGTACGGTCTAAAGCGCTGGGTCTATTTTATTTATTTAATGTTTGGATCAACGTATAGTTTGTCTCCTGAGGGTATTAGACGCGATCTATTTACGTTGCAGCATGTTTTTAAATGATATCAAATCAAGAATTTCCTAGTACTGCTGAAAGTCCAACTCTTAGCAGAAATAGACGTTTGTTTCTTTGTCAACTGAGGTGAAAATGGAACAGTTTAATAGATCTAAGGTACGAACCCAGAACCGATAAATTACTATTTAAATCAGGCTTTGATCAGAGTAATATTCCCTTATTTTGTGACCTTGATGACGGTTTAGTAACAATCTGTATTTTTAAATCTCAATCATTATGCTCTGTCATGAGTGTAGAATTGTCAGAGTCGTTTTTATTTCTTGGATTATGATCTTATAGTGCCCAAATGTCTAAGCTTGCAATAATATCGTTTGGCTGCTATTTGCTATCATTTCTAGTAATAGAAAAAACTTATTTTTCTGCGGGCCATGAACTGATACATACAGTCAAAATTTAAATATGACAGAGAGAGAGAGAGATAGGGATAGGAAAATGGAAAGAGATAGAGATTTAATGAATATAATTGACATCAAACAAAGTATTAGATTTAATTTATTTAACAAATTATAGTATTTTAACGATTCGCCATTTAAAACTTTATACTTGATCAAACTTTGACAATGCTATGCTCTGCTAGAAACACTACAGCTGTGATAATCCCATGCTTTGTGCAGAGAAACAAATTTTAATAGTCATTCAACATTTGGCCCTGTTTAGACCAGAGTCAGTTGAAGATCTTGGATTATTTACACGCCTGAAAGTTGAATAATTTTTAATGAAAAAATATAAACATTTCGACTCTTGAAAATCGGCGAAAACATCCTATTAGTAAATTTGTATCATTTCGTCTTTTTATTATGACGAATAACGTCCAATAAAATTAAATGTTACTCTTTTATTTTGAGGAATTTGCATCGCAAGCTGGAAGAAACTAGCAAGCTAGCGCGAATATCTGTGATACATTTCATAATTTTATTTCAATTTGTCTGGTACGCCATGACTAAAATTATTCGTTCATTTTAAGGGTAGGGAAATAATTTTGAGTACACTTTTGATCACACTGGATGGCATTATCAGGTATCTTAGGATGGTTTAGATAGTTGCGATGACTATTTTCTCCTTGTACGATCGTCGTGTTTCTAGATCGATAGCTTGGAGGAAAAAATCAATCCCGAAACTACAGATAATTTGTAAGGAAGATTTTATAAAATTCAAAACCAATTCAATAATTGGTCCAGTTGTTTCTAGGATACTTAGATAGGACAGGATGTTTTGTTACTACGTTACGATCCGACAATCTAGTTTTGTAGGTCCAGTGACTTAAGACCCTAACTACTTAAAGTAAATAATATTTGTTAACAAAAGTTAACCATTACCTGTGTCTCAGAGACTCAAGTAGACCTCGTCTAAACTCGAGGTCTACACAGTGAAACACGTTTGCCAACTAATAGTAATTAATTATTATATAAATCCAATTAATCGATAAATATAACGTAATTATTGAAAACTCTTTGATGTGTCAATCGTTGTAAGTGGTTTTTTTTACAAGGGAACTATTTTACATAAAAGAGTGCATATTGCAAGCTTGCGCGTCAGTGTCCAGTGTAATACGTGTGAAAGGCCTGTATTTAGTTGCGTGCATAATCTGTACGCCCCGAGGGTCTTATTATTTACTATTATTAATATTAACTACATATAATAGTTATGAATCTTAGTTGTTATTCTTCTATATTTATATATTTTGCAATGATTAAGGTGATTTTTATTGGTAGTTTTTAATACCAAGACTGATCGATGTTGGTACTTCATCTTACTCCTGAATCAATCAACCACCCAACGTTTTGTTTTAATGTGAAAAGAAAATCAAATAACCACCTCCTAAACCAAGCCAAACTTTTTTTATGATGCCGGCTCATATGTTGCCGGCTATTGAGCAAAAATCATTCGGTCAACGCCTAAACTAGTAGATAGGTTTTATACGTTCAAGAATTCAATCATAAAAATTCCCTGGCTAAGCTTAAGAGTGAACAATTTTTTTTTCTCTATTAAACATGAAAATTAAATGATCAGAGCACATTAATTGACCTCTGACAATTATTAGTATTATTAATACGATAAAATGAGAGGCACTAGGTTAACGGTTGCATAAATTCACAGGGGTAATATGAAGTTTATTTTCACACTGCCTGGGTTATGCATTGATTATGCCTTTGGAGGGGCGTGTCGTGTTACTGGCAATTATTGTAATGAAATTGTATAAATTAATCCTTGTATAAATTTCAGGGCTAAGATCATGTGTGTGCAATAATTGTACTTATTAATTAGCGACAATTTTACAGAATTAATTATTTTACAAATAGAATGAAATTTACCGCTATCTTGTTTCTTTTTCAATGAATTGATGGAACATTTGATGGCCCGACCAAACTGCTCGAGTTTGTATTATAATTTGTGTTATTTAAAAAGAAACTCGAACAACAAATAATAATTCCTTGATAATGAATTATCGCGGATTTCAACAATCACAAGGATGAGAGAAGACATTTGTTATTTCATATTTGTTGTACAGTTTTTTTTATTCTTTAATACCGCGGGCAGAGTTTTTAAACCCAACCCACCTAGAACCAACATCGTCGTCATCCAAATGTGCAATTGTGTAGCTAAGCCGCATGCGCGTCATTGATAGACGCAGTAATGTACATAGTGTAAATATGTATATCAATTATATTTTATAATAGGGCCAATCAATCACCTGGCAATTGAATATTGTATGAAACTTGATTCATGCTATAAGGAGATAAAAATAGGATAATTATTATCATTAAACAAATAATAAATCAGCATGTGTATACCTTAATAAAAGTTATGTATTGAGGTACTTTTTTTTTTAAATAAGTTTCTTCTTACGTTTATTCAATCACATACATTCGCCAATAATTACGCTATATATTTATTATTTTTTAGAAAATTTACATCTTCAACAATAATTACAATCCTATATTATACATATGTACAACAAGGTTTTCAATAATATGCTGACCTGTAATCATTTTTTATTTTCAACTTATTGTTAATTCTATACTCTTCTTTATAGAAGCCCCTTGGATTATAAATTTGTATACGTTATCAGATTCTGATCTCAATTTCGATTTTCTCAAGCAGATGATAAATACATTTTTCTTTTTCAATACTATATAACTAATAATACTTGTTTTTAATTTTTTTAGAGTTTTAGTCTTTAAGTATAACACATTGAGGCATCTCTTTCTCGGGCCGTTTCAGTGTTGGAAATCGGTTGCCAGAGGTGATAAACTTAGCTATCTAATAAAAAGATTATTCTTTGATTGCTGATATAAAATTTAAGTCATAGAATATCCAGCCTTGAGCTTTATCATAAGCTTCAGTCGGCAGACGGTTTTATTTAAATTATATCGCAATTCTGAATATTGTCTGATATTTCTTAAAAAGATACAGTTTTATGGAATTCTTTCATTCTCGAAATCAGCCTTTGATCGGAATGTATAACTTGCTTGGATTATTTAATTTTCATTTTCTTTTTTCTTTAAAATGGATCTATAGGTAGGCTGAATTTATGCTTTAATTCTATCAACTTTATGGCGAATCATCGTCAGATAAACAAAGACAGAAATATCCTTGGTAAAAACTGAGAGAAAATAATGAAAAGGGGCCTCATCCCACGCATTTTTCAACGCAGAATCGATTGCTTCATGTCTTGCTAAGGTAAAGTAAGTAGTTTTAAGAATAGAGTCTATAAACGAGTTTTGGAAACTGAAAGAGTTAGTAACGTTTATCACTCAGTACAGGGGACAAGCGCCCTGTAGAAAGACAGGGAAAGTTCCGGGAAAACTTGTTTCGCGTCTGTAAATAAGGCTCAATTTATCGACGAAATTCCTCGTATATGATATATCTATCGAAAACCTGTGAATTGATGGTAGTTCTGTGGCACCTTAGAAATTAATTTTACAATCAAAGCTCATTGTTAAGAAAAGTGGAATTTTTTAACTCCTGTATCTGCATCGAACGAAGTTTTCTTTCAAGATTACATTGCGTTAAATATAGGTACAAAAAGTTTGTAGACTACTAAATGATTTGAGCCCGCCACTATATTTAAAACTGTTCTATGCGGGTAAAATTATTCATAATTACCGCTTGCCAACTTGCGGCAAAACTAGTTAATAGAACCACCATCAGATGAGTGAGATGGCGTAACTGTTCGACCGCTAGTAAATGTCATTTTTGTAGGAATTTTATCAGCTAGAAAGAAACGGCTAGGTTATGTCATGACAAGTTAGGTTAGGGTTATTTCCATTGACGAGTATCAGTTTGATTTTGTCTGTTATGTCAATCTAGACTGTGTTTATAAACAGTATATCGAGTGTTGATAAAACCGCATGTTTTGACAATCAGAAAAGATGCAATCGTCAAACAGACAGGGAACGCTGGTAATATTGTGCATCAATTCATTGAAAGAAATAACAGCATTTCTATAAATGATAGTAAAGAAGTGTATAGTATACTGTCATTTCAGCGGATCCCTGGATTAAATCCGTTCTAGCTTAACAAGAATTGTAAGTGCCCGGCTCTGAATATACGTAACATAACCTCAGAAATGGCGTCGAAACGCAAGCCGGATACACAAGTACCGGCAGAAGAAAGCGATTTATTATCAATTCGGCCGCTCGGTGCTGGTCAAGAAGTTGGGAGATCGTGTATTATGCTTGAATTTAAAGGAAAAAAGATAATGTTGGATTGCGGAATTCATCCAGGTCTATCCGGCATGGATGCTTTGCCATTTGTTGATCTGGTAGAAGCTGACGAAATCGATTTGCTCTTGATTTCTCACTTTCATCTCGATCATTGCGGAGCATTGCCCTGGTTCTTGCAAAAAACTAGCTTCAAAGGGCGCTGCTTTATGACTCATGCGACAAAAGCTATCTATCGCTGGCTTCTATCGGATTGTATTAAAGTCAGCAACATTGCAACGGAACAGATGCTGTACACAGAGTCTGACCTGGAAGCTAGTATGGATAAAATAGAGACGATCAATTTTCACGAGGAAAAAGATGTATTTGGAGTCAAATTCTGGGCCTATAACGCGGGCCATGTTCTTGGCGCAGCTATGTTTATGATAGAAATTGCTGGAGTAAAAATTCTGTATACTGGGGACTTCAGTCGGCAAGAAGATCGGCACTTGATGGCTGCGGAAATACCAAACATACACCCTGACGTTTTGATAACAGAATCAACTTACGGAACTCACATTCATGAGAAACGAGAGGATCGAGAGGGAAGATTCACCAATTTGGTACATGAAATTGTGAACAGAGGCGGTAGATGCTTGATACCTGTATTCGCACTGGGACGAGCACAAGAGCTACTTCTAATCCTGGATGAATTCTGGAGCCAGCATCCTGAACTGCATGAAATTCCTATTTATTATGCCTCGTCTTTGGCAAAAAAATGTATGGCTGTCTATCAGACCTATGTAAACGCTATGAACGATAAAATACGCAGACAGATAGCGATTAACAACCCATTTGTATTTAAACACATATCAAATTTGAAAGGAATTGATCATTTTGAAGACATCGGTCCCTGTGTTGTTATGGCAACCCCAGGTATGATGCAAAGCGGCTTGTCCAGGGAACTGTTTGAGTCTTGGTGTATGGACTCAAAGAACGGAGTCATAATAGCTGGATACTGTGTCGAAGGAACTTTGGCAAAGACAATTCTCTCCGAGCCTGAAGAAATTACAACAATGTCTGGCCAGAAGTTATCTTTAAAGATGTCTGTTGATTATATATCGTTCTCTGCGCATACAGACTATCAACAGACTTCAGAATTCATAAGAATTTTGAAGCCACCTCACGTGGTCCTGGTTCATGGCGAACAGAACGAAATGGGTAGGCTGAAAGCGGCTTTGCAAAGAGAATATGAAGATGATCCACATACGACTATGGAGATACATAATCCCAGAAATACGCTAGCTGTGGAGCTCTACTTCCGTGGTGAAAAGACTGCCAAAGTCATGGGTACTTTGGCTATGGAAACTCCTAAACCAGGACAAAAATTGTCAGGCGTTTTAGTAAAGAGAAATTTCAATTACCATATGCTGGCGCCCTGCGATTTGTCCAAGTATACGGACATGAGCATGAGCCAGGTAATCCAAAGACAGAGCGTTCATTTCTCTGCTTCGATACCAGTCCTGAAACACTTGCTGATACAGATCGCTGGGAATTTCGAGAATATTGACGATAAAAAGATGAGAGTATTTCAAAATGTTGATGTTATTCTGGAAGGAAAAATTGTCACAATGGAATGGGTAGCAACTCCTGTAAACGACATGTATGCGGATTCGGTTTTAACTGCAATATTGCAAGCTGAAATGATGGAGCAGCCACCCAAAATACTTCCAGCGCCAACTAAAATGGACCGAATGCATTTCAAGGAATGCCTGATAGAAATGCTACAAGAAATGTTTGGTGAAGATTCCGTTCCAAAGATATTCAAAGGCGAAAAATTATATGTTACGGTCGATGGTAAAAAAGCTCATATCGATTTGTTGAACTTGGAAGTGACGAGCAAAGAGGATGAAACTTTTCAACAAATAGTACAGACTGCTGTTTCCAGGCTACATCAGTCCTTGGCTCCACCATGTGATACTGTGAGATCAACTTGTTACCGTTAAACTCTGATTTCATCCCCAGACTGATTAATGTAGTTTAATAAATGTTCCACGCAGCGCCAATATTTTTTTATACATATTTCCCTGAGTTTTTGTTCCTTTTCAAATAAACTAAAATTCCCATTCATTTATACTTAATTTTATTAATAATCTGAAGCATAGGTGATACATGCAGTAGGCACAATAAGTACTGGTATTTTATTTTAGGTAGTTATTTATTCATTATGTATATTACTTATAAAAATTTGAAAAAATATTTGATTTGATTACAACGATAATATAAATATAAGTTTAGGCTTTAATAATAAATTGTATGTATGTATGTATATATTCATGACTTTGATAATTAGACATAGCATATTTTGCTGCAGCAATAAATGGACAAATATGTATACCAATAATCAATTGCTTCGTTATTTTCCACCTTTCCCTTCCTACGACAATTCATTTTAACTAACAATAAGCGATAGTTAAGACATGTTACAAACATAGAATGCGCGATAAAATATAAGTAATGCATTTTCAGCTACTTGAAGTTTAGCGTCCAACTCCCAGATATAGGCATCCATACGTGTGTTTATGCATATCTCTATATATTAATATATACTGGCGTTTTTCGGAGTTTGAAAAATTTTAAGTCGAAAATTTTTGCTCCTGGTATCAGGAGAACATCTGACCCGAGGAGGTGTTCCAAAATTTTGGATATGTGTATAGATATAGGCATGCATACGTGTCTTCATGCATGTCTCTATATATCAATATATACTAGCGTTTTTCGGAGTTTGAAAAATTTTAAGTCGAAAATTTTTGCTCCTGGTATCAGGAGAACATCTGACCCGAGGAGGTGTGCCGAAATTTTGGATATGTGTATAGATATAGGCATTCATACGCGTCTTCATGCATGTCTCTATATATTAATATGTATACTAGCGTTTTTCTCAGTTTGAGAAATTTTAAGTCGAAAATTTTTGCTCCTGGTATCAGGAGAACATCTGACCCGAGGAGGTGTGCCGAAATTTTGGATATGTGTATAGATATAGGCATTCATACGCGTCTTCATGCATGTCTCTATATATTAATATGTATACTAGCGTTTTTCTCAGTTTGAGAAATTTTAAGTCGAAAATTTTTGCTCCTGGTATCAGGAGAACATCTGACCCGAGGAGGTGTGCCGAAATTTTGGATATGTGTATAGATATAGGCATTCATACGCGTCTTCATGCATGTCTCTATATATTAATATGTATACTAGCGTTTTTCTCAGTTTGAGAAATTTTAAGTCGAAAATTTTTGCTCCTGGTATCAGGAGAACATCTGACCCGAGGAGGTGTGCCGAAATTTTGGATATGTGTATAGATATAGGCATTCATACGCGTCTTCATGCATGTCTCTATATATTAATATGTATACTAGCGTTTTTCTCAGTTTGAGAAATTTTAAGTCGAAAATTTTTGCTCCTGGTATCAGGAGAACATCTGACCCGAGGAGGTGTTCCAAAATTTTGGATGTGTGTATAGATATAGGCATGCATACGTGTCTTCATGCATGTCTCTATATATTAATATATACTAGCGTTTTTCGGAGTTTGAAAAATTTTAAGTCGAAAATTTTTGCTCCTGGTATCAGGAGAACATCTGACCCGAGGAGGTGTGCCGAAATTTCGGATATGTATATAGGTATAGGCATGTATACGTGTCTTCATGCACGTCTCTATATATTCATTTATACTAGCGTTTTTCGGAGTTTGAAAAATTTTAAGTCGAAAATTTTTGCTCCTGGTATCAGGAGAACATCTGACCCGAGGAGGTGTGCCGAAATTTTGGATATGTGTATAGATATAGGCATGCATACGTTTCTCCATGCATGTCTCTATATATGAATATACCTATACTAGCGTTTTTCGGAGTTTCAAAAATTTTAAGTCGAAAATTTTTGCTCCTGGTATCAGGAGAACATCTGACCCGAGGAGGTGTGCCGAAATTTTGGATATGTGTATAGATATAGGCATGCATACGTTTCTCCATGCATGTCTCTATATATGAATATACCTATACTAGCGTTTTTCGGAGTTTCAAAAATTTTAAGTCGAAAATTTTTGCTCCTGGTATCAGGAGAACATCTGACCCGAGTAGGTGTGCTGAAATTTTTGTAGTATATATTTTTGAAAAGTATGCAAGCTACCGCTTGGTTGATACCTAGAATGGAGAGTTGCAGGAAAGGGAGGGCGTAGAAAAGAATGAAGCTATTGATTATTGGTATATCTGGCAATTTATTGATGCAGAATCGATACAATATTAATAATTGTCAAAATTGTGAACAATTAATAGTTCGTTCTTAAAAATAAATATGTAACACATTGGGATTGATCGAGTCTCTTTATTTGCTTTCTGGTGTACAAGTCAGCATATCCAAAACCACATTCGTATCAGAATGATACACTAGCTTATAGGTATAACTAATTTTACAAAAACTAAGTTGTATAAACATGCATTCATTGCAATTGAAACAGAATCCTTGCAGGGCGGATATGTGTGGACTCTGATGTAAGTGGATTCAACTGTAACAGAAGGACATGCTTATAATATCACTATCATTTAATACATTTCTTCGAACAGTAGATGAGAAGAATCTTTCTTCGTGAATGAGTATATTGTTTATTCTGCGACAGGAGAGGCTACCGCTATAGAAAACCAGTCAATATCAGACCGGAATATTATAGACGAATATAATAAATCAACATATGATTCATTTTGTGACTACTTCTCAGGGTTCGCAGTATTTCTATTAAAATGTCTGTCATAACTTGCAATCAGATTCTATTCATACAACCGCTACCCAAACTCTTCGGCGCCTCAAAGGCCACTGACCCCATAACAGGTGCCTCTACCATAGGTCAGTACTCAGTTACCCGACTAGTCTCGCCAACGGGGTCACAAATGGTATCGCCATCGCGCGGTCGAGTTGCCGAACTACTTTTGCCGCAAACGTCGGTCCGCCTCATTTCACGCAACCAGCATGCTATTCTTGTGATTTCTCATATGGAATTGCATATCATAAGGCATATCATAGAAGATACTTTGATTTCAACGAGTAGTAGTATTCTTAAAAAGTATCAGAAATTGTTCACAAAGAACTCAACTCATCTAACCGTCTTATCGTTGGTTGTGTAAAATAAAACTATCATATTAAAACCTTAATCAATATCTCGATTACTTGGTATCCTATTAGCCTGGGTTACAGCAATTTATTGGTCACTGAACGATTCACGAAATGATTCTGTGAAAGATTAAAATATTATAGTTCTTTGTTCTAAGTTTATAATCTCTGATTTGTAGGATAATTAGTGATTTTCTATTTCAAATTGAGATCAAATAATTGAAATACAGCAAGTGTTTCGTAAACACATTCGTACTGGCCTGGTGGAACGTTGAACAATGTGTATTTCATACGACAAGTCGACGTCCACGCAGACACCCATCCTTGGGGCATATTTTCTTATCATAGATTGTATTACGCAAGTTCCTACACAAGTCTTCCATGTTATTTGAGGGAAACCTTTCCTTGACCATCTGCTTGTTTATTGCCATCCAAAAATCATCCGAAATAAACAATAATTGAAATTATCCGGCTGCGAATAGGCATTACATAACCTCAAAAATGGCGTCAAAACGGAAGCCGGATACACAAGTACCGGCAGAAGAAAGCGATTTACTCTCAATTCGGCCGCTCGGTGCCGGTCAAGAAGTCGGAAGATCGTGTATCATGCTTGAATTTAAGGGAAAAAAGATCATGTTGGATTGCGGTATTCATCCAGGTTTATCCGGCATGGATGCTCTACCGTTTGTTGATCTGGTAGAAGCGGATGAAATCGATTTGCTCTTGATTTCTCACTTTCATCTCGATCATTGCGGAGCATTGCCCTGGTTCTTGCAAAAAACCAGCTTCAAAGGGCGCTGCTTTATGACTCATGCGACAAAAGCTATCTATCGCTGGCTTTTATCAGATTATATAAAAGTCAGCAACATTGCGACGGAACAAATGCTGTACACTGAGTCTGACCTGGAAGCTAGTATGGATAAAATAGAGACGATCAATTTTCACGAGGAAAAAGATGTATTTGGAGTCAAATTCTGGGCCTATAACGCGGGCCATGTTCTTGGCGCAGCTATGTTTATGATAGAAATTGCTGGAGTAAAAATCCTATATACTGGGGACTTCAGTCGGCAAGAAGATCGGCACTTGATGGCTGCGGAAATACCAAACATACACCCTGATGTTTTAATAACAGAATCAACTTACGGAACTCACATTCATGAGAAACGGGAGGACCGCGAAGGAAGATTCACCAATTTGATACATGAAATTGTGAACAGAGGCGGTAGATGCTTGATACCTGTATTCGCTTTGGGACGAGCGCAGGAGCTACTTTTAATCCTGGATGAATATTGGAGCCAACATCCTGAACTGCATGAAATTCCTATTTATTATGCCTCGTCTTTGGCCAAAAAATGTATGGCTGTTTATCAGACCTATGTGAACGCTATGAATGACAAAATACGCAGGCAAATAGCAATTAACAACCCATTTGTATTTAAACACATATCGAATTTAAAAGGGATCGATCATTTCGAGGATATTGGCCCTTGCGTCATTATGGCATCTCCGGGTATGATGCAGAGCGGCTTGTCCAGGGAACTGTTTGAGTCTTGGTGTACGGACTCAAAGAACGGAGTCATAATCGCTGGTTATTGTGTGGAGGGAACTTTGGCAAAGACAATTCTTTCCGAGCCTGAAGAAATTGCTACTATGTCTGGCCAGAAGTTACCTTTGAAGATGTCCGTTGATTATATATCGTTCTCTGCGCATACAGACTATCAACAGACTTCAGAATTTATTAGAATTTTGAAGCCACCTCACGTGGTTCTGGTTCATGGAGAACAGAACGAAATGGGCAGGCTGAAAGCAGCTTTGCAAAGAGAGTATGAGGATGACCCACACACGACTATGGAGATACATAATCCTAGAAATACGGTGGCTGTGGAGCTGTACTTCCGTGGTGAAAAGACTGCCAAAGTCATGGGTACTTTGGCTATGGAAACTCCAAGACCAGGACAAAAATTGTCAGGCGTTTTAGTGAAGAGAAATTTCAATTACCATATGCTGGCGCCCTGCGATTTGTCCAAGTATACGGACATGAGTATGAGCCAGGTGGTTCAAAGACAAAGCGTTCATTTCTCTGCGTCTTTACCAGTACTGAAACATTTGCTGACACAGATTGCTGGGAATTTGGAAAATATCGATGATAAGAAGATGAAAGTATTCAAGAATATTGACGTTATTGTAGAAGGAAAAATTGTCACAATGGAATGGGTAGCGACTCCTGTAAACGACATGTACGCAGATTCGGTTTTAACTGCAATATTGCAAGCTGAAATGATGGAGCAGCCACCCAAAACACTTCCCGCGCCGACAAAAATGGACCGAATGCATTTCAAGGAATGCCTAATAGAAATGCTACAAGAAATGTTTGGCGAAGATTCCGTTCCAAAAATATTCAAAGGTGAAAAATTGTACGTTACGGTAGATGGTAAAAAAGCTCATATTGATTTGTTGAACTTGGAAGTGACGAGCAAAGAGGATGAAACTTTTCAACAAATAGTACAGACTGCTGTTTCCAAATTACATCAATCATTGGCTCCACCGCATGATACAATGTAATCATGTTGTTAAAATTGATTTTGATTTTGTTGAGAACTTTTAAATGTAATTCAATAAATGTTCCGTGCAGGAACAATATTTTTCACAATATGGTTCCTTGACTTTTATTCCTTATCCGATAAAGTAAGATTTCCGCATATCCATAGTTTTGTATTATAAATAATTTGACGAATCTTTCCAGACTCAGGATGTAGATGAAGTATCGACAAATAAGAACTAGTATATCATTGTAAATAATTATTCTATTCATGTATAGTATTCAAAATAATCAATAGTTCTATACAAACATTCGATTTGTTCACAATAGTGGTTCAAGTATGAGTTTAGGTTGTTTCTAGTAGTTAATGTAATCATTGTTAACAATAATGGCATATAAATTCAAGAATAAAATTACCTTCATGATTTTCTATACAACAATTTGATCAATGTCACAATCATCTGCAATCTTTGCACAAATTCGCATTATTGCTTGGGAATTCAATTACCTACATACAATTCAAAATATTACATTAATCACAAAGTTTAGAAATTCGATAACTAAAAATAAATAATACCTATGCTCATCAGAGCTTATAAAAATATTAATTAGCACTTGTAAAAATCTTACCTATCTAAAATTGTTGGTATAAGAAAAAGTTGCAAAAGCAACAATAGATATATAGTAACATCTAAATCAGAGCCATAAACAATAAGAAATACACGATTGTACTTGGAGGGCCTCTATGAACCCTGAACGTTGTATTCAGTTAGACTGCCCCACGTGGGACCCACTTTGATTTTAACAGGTAGTGGAATTGTTAGCTGATATGCTTCCTCCATTGACGTTTTCACTATCTTTGTAACACGATCGAGATCCACCGCATTTACCTATAAAAAAAAAGTTGTTACCTGCACAACATTGAAATATTCTCTCAAGATTTCTGGCTCCTTTATAATATACATGCAAATTTATATCTACTTAAATATGTCTTTCCTTTGAACAACTATCATTTATTATAGTGAAAATTTTCTAATTGCAAATGGCAAAAGGACTGACCTCATATAATAATTCATCGTGTAGTTGCAGTACCAAGTAGGCACCTCTGTTGTGCGAATCCTTACTGCTTCTGAGTTGTCTGGTTCGAGGTTCCGAAAGAACTCTAGAGGCCTCTGGATATTCTTCTTGAAGCTTTTCGTCCACAAGAACCATCGCTTTCTTAGCTAAATCAGCTGCTGAGCCTTGAATTTTGGTGTTTACTGCTTGCCTCTCTGCTTGTGCTATAGATTATATGTGTATAACTAAATGAATATCTGATAATAAACGATATTGATAAATAATTCATGAAAACGTGTGTAATGATCTATTCAGAATTCATTATCAGAACAAATTAGCTTATTTTTCGCTATGCTTTTAATTTTAGTACGCATTTCAAAGTGGAAAAGTATGCTTAGAATTATATCTTTGAAAGTTTATGCATACTCACATCGTTCACTTTTTACTTTGCTTTTCAGACCTGGAAGTAATCTGCGCCGTTCCATAAGGGTTGTCACATATCCATCTTCCCTGCTTTGTGTTATGACTTGATTGAGCCAATTACTAACATTTGGATAAGTTCCCATAAAAGTTTCCACGAATTGACTAGCTTCTAATTCAGTAACTGATAACTGCTTTGATAACGCTTTTGAACCCATTCCGTAAATTATTCCATAACAAAGTTGCTTCGTACGTTGACGTATATCGTCACTGACCTAATGAAAACAACTCAACAGTAAAATAGGAGACAAGGCCGTGAATGATATAACAGAGAGTACATGAAAAACGTTCTACCTCTTCTATAGATATGTGGTTCCACTGCGCAGCAATATTCTTAAAAATGTCTGAATCGTTTTTCATTATTTTGCACAAGACAGGATCTTTTGAGAAATGTGCTAATATTCTCAGCTCTAGTTGACAATAATCTGCGGATAACATGATATTCCCACAAGTAGGAACAAACGCCATTCGCATACTGATAACAAAGCTATTATTTTCTGAACTGAAATCTCTCGGAACGTTTTGTAAATTTGGTTCATGCATTGATATTCGGCCAGTCACTGTACGTGTTAAACAACATCCCCGCACTCGAGAACCTTGTTGCGCTATATTTAGTAATGGGAAAACCATCTGAAACATTACGCTAAATGTTATACATGTGAATATTTTCGTTGACTGTATGATTCATTAAGTTCTCGAAACTAGGCAAACATGCCTAGATTATAGATTTATTTTTGATTCTAGCCCAATTCATATTCCTTTCAGTTTGGGTAATTCTAAGCGATCGTTTCTTAGGTAAATTCACTTACTTTTGTCTGTGTAGTGTTAAGTTTTCGCCAAGAAATAACGAGATTAGAAATAGGATTATCGCAATTTTCTAACACAGCTTTGCTGGTGCTTACTTTCACTCCTTTGTACATTCCTAATATCTGCAATAAAGCATAAATAACATGAATAGGCTAGTATGTGGACTGAATTCTGTTTGTAAAGTGAATAATCTTGTTATTTCACCTGTGCTACTTCTTTAGAAGAAGTGAAACTAAATTTCCTTCCAGCTAAAGAGTATGCTCGCTTCTCCAAAGAGGACATTTCTTGGTGGAGAACTGCAGATAACTCTTGAAGTGATTCAAGGTTTATACCTATCCCTGTTAATTCCATACGAGCTAGCGTTGATGCTACTTTGGTTTCCACATCTGTTAATGCAAATTTAAGACTGTTAAAAATGTGTATGGTTGACATGTATAGAATGAAACATTCTCATTTAATTTGTTGAATTCAGCTATCTACATATAAGAATAATTGGCAAGCTGGGTTCAACAAAGAAATAGGATCTCTGTCATCCCTAATTCGAATATTAATTAAGAAAAGAACTTTACCTTTGAAGGTCTTCAACAAAGTTTCGCTCTGAATGTGTAACTTTTTAACAAGTTGACTCATGACATGCCATGTCACAGCTGCCTCTGCAGCAGCCCTATGTCTACTGAGAAGAAACTGCTTATTCTCTGAACTGGTCCCTGCAGAAATTTTTACGGAATTTGCATGTTGCAGAACAGTCGTTCCTTGCGGAAAATAGATTTTAGCCTGTAGCAAAAATATTTGAATGCAAAAATCTGTGTTATGCTTCTCTGAATACAAAATACGCTCTTTGTTTGATTGTTGTTACTTGTAATGTATTTTGATTCGTACTATTTATCTCTCACCATATCATGAAGGTTTCTTTCGTTGGCGTCAGGCTGTAGCAACCATTCTGCTACATTTGGATCTAGAAATCTACAGTTACAAGTGATGCCACAGCATTGATGAAGCTTTTTGTATACGTCTTTGCTTCCATAACAGCGTACATTGAACGATGGATCTGTGAGGACATCTCGTATGAGTTGCAGTCGTTCTTTCAACGAAATACTTCCTTCTGAGAATAGCAAAGCCAGGAAATTAAATTATGAGATTTATTCAAGGCAGGAGAAAGTTTTATAGCGAGCCACTACCCACCCTTCCTATTTTCGAAGGAGATGTAGTACACGACATTTCTTCCCCAAGAAATAGCAACTCCATTAATGATTGTGTCCGAGTATATGCAGCTTTCATTTTTCCTAAATTTCCTTTTCACTTCGCTTGCTGAGCCGGTGACTAACCTACTTCCAATACCAGCTGTATCATTAACGAATTTCTCATAGGCTAAAGCTATCGCGATCTCAGTCTTTTGTTTCAATTCGGTGCTAAATAATTTAAATATTTTATCATTCCAAGTAACATTTACAATATCTAATATGTTCCAATCCAAATTTTGATCGGAAGTTGATTTCTCATCATTGATATCAGACCTCAGACATCTTTTCTTACACTTTCGTAGGTTTTCAATCTTCTGTACTATAAATGACGAATTCAAAGTTCTTTTATGCAAGCTTTGAGTCACTCTCAATCTTCGCACAGGAGAATCTTCCTCCGAATTAGACACAACGCTGTCTGTACTGCAGCTTTCTTGATAGACAACTTTTTTAGCATTCTCATCGCCTGTTCTCAATAATCCAATCTTTTTATTTACAACAATATTTGATTGCTTGCGGGACTCTGCTAGTGTGAGATTGCTCTGCTTCTTGTTGACTCTAGTGACTTTCTTCGATGATTCCATCCCCAATTTAGTTCGATTTTTTCCAGTACTCTTCAAAGGTTCTATATTTTGTGAAGCTATAATAATATCATCCGAATCTGATTTATTCGAATCAAATGATAATCTACGATTATTACTAAGATTCAGCATGTTCAGAACAGGGCTGCTGTCACTCAGAGAATGAACCTCATTGAATTTACGTTTGCGAGAATCTGAATCATCCACAAGTTTTGCGTTCCTTAAATTTTGTATGCTCGACTTTGAACAAACAGATTTAAAGCGACTATTTTGCACCATTGGCGTAACTGCAATTTCATCATTCATATCAAAATCATTTGATATAATTGGGTCTCTTGTTCTTGCCTCTCCGGAACCCATTTTGCACTCGTTTGATTTATTATTATAATTCCCTGGCTTCAAGACTCCTTGTCCTTCGATAATTTGATTTACTGTTTTTTCACAAACGTTTTTATGCGGGTTCAAAGAATTTTTTGATCCTTTCAATTCATCCCACGTGGTACTATTCCAAGAAAAATTGATTTCTTCGCTATTGAGAATCTGATTATCTAAATCCGGACATTTCGGCTCATGATTCTGCGTAACTGTACGACTACCGCTGGTATTTGTTTTCGACGATAATTTCTTCTCACAATCGCTGTTGATTTGTTTTATAATTATCGTGGGTGAGTTTTCTTGATCCTTTAAGTCAACGATTGATTTTCGTAAGCTGGCTGATAATCTATCGATTGCTGAGTATTCTGTTTCCTTAACTTCGTCAACATCCATAGAAACGTCAACGTTTTGTTCAAGCTCGTTGCAAAACTGTGAGTCTAAATATAAGCTATCTCCGAATAGACTAGGACTTCGTGAAAACGAAAGATTTGTCTCATCATTAACCGCAGATTGTGTTTTAGACTGCTTTGAAACTGCTTCTGGTTTTGAATAGTTTGTTGGATGGTTACTCGGCTTATTATTTGATAGATTTTCATTAAACGATAACCATTCCAAAGTCACTACTGGTGAAATACTCAACTTCAAATCAGCTGCAGGTATTTTAGATAGACTTAACTTCGCAGTATTAGTATCGACAATATTTTGGCTAGTTTGATGCAAACTTGGCTGAGAAACGTTACTTTTTACAGCAGCATCTGGGCTGTCGCTTAATTCTCGATTTTCAACTCCTTCATCATCATTTGTTCTGTGAATATTTCTAAGAAAAGTTAAAGTACCACCAGAGAATTTAGGGGAAGATACAGTAACTTTCCGATCTACAATCTGTACACCATTATCCTTGGGGTTAGATTCAGTATTATTTTCAGATCGTCGTGTCTTTCGTTTGGCACCAAGGAGATCGAATTTTGGCTTATCTGTGGCTACTTTAGTCAAACTTTTGTCTTTTTCTGCTGCATGCGAAATAATCTGATTTCCATTTCCCTCTGAATCTTTTTCTGAATTTATTGGTTCGATCAATACAACACTAGCAATCGCAACATCATCTACTTCATTTTTTGCGCTTATAACTCCCTTCGATTCCAGTTTAGTAATTGCGAGGCGCATTGTACTTGCATTGGTAAAATGTTCTGTCTGCAGTATTGTATCTGTAAGATTGTCGTTGGTCTTCGCTATGCCTCTTATATTTCTGCCTTTCTCTGTATATAAATTAGCGGAGTCTTTTAGAGAAGAATCAGCTGACCCATTGTGTGATGGAATATTTATGATATTTTGCCGTTTCGTAAGGTCAGGTTTGAGTTCTTGACGAAATGATAGAGAACTTTCATCACATGATTTAGTTGCCAGCACACTGCTGGATTCTTCATTATTTTGTTTCCAGTGTACCTCTTTGATGCCTAACTCATGCTGTGGAAGAAATATTTACAATAAAGAATAAGGATATTAATAATATCGTCACAGTGTGAGAATTAAAATTTTCTGAAGAACACATGAGCTTAAATTTTTGAATATTTGGTGACTAAAACTTCAGACATAATGTATTACTTATTTTCATTTTGTTGTTTAGTCCTTGAACACCACTCAATTTCAATATCATTTTATTGGATCAGCGATTCAAGCGAAAACGAGAGTAGGTATTCTAATTACTACACTTTCTCAAGCACAAGTTTAAAAAAAAATAAGGTAGTGACAGAATACCTACTAATATGTATAGATGAAATTACAACCTGAACTAGGGTACGAGCTTCTTGCACCAGCATAACGGCTGCTTGGTATGGAGTGAGACCGTCTCTTCCAGTCACAAAGATACTTCGAACTTTATTCCGTTTTGCAGCATCTAACGTGTGTTCACCGTCCTGCTCTTTTTCGCTGCACAGATAATCAAATTTGATTACATTTGGTATGATAATTACCATGAAACTAACTTTTTCCTGTAAAAATGTTGTCATTATAACGTGTTAGCCTGTGGCTATTTTTTTTATACCTTTCGAAAGGCAAGGCTTTATGCAGGGCTCGTTCGACGCTGAGCTCATCAGCAGTAGCTAAATCTGCAACGCATTTGATTCCTTCTTTGTAAAGACTTCTAGCACGTAGACCATTGAGCATTGGAAGACGTAGCAGATCTAACAACTCTCTGGAAACCCCAAACTGTAAACGTGCTTGGAATTGACAAAATAACAACTCCATGCAATCCCACCCTAGTTGTTTACAGAACTGGGTAACCATTCCTGGAAAATAAGAGATACAAATCTGTATTCTCGTAAAATGATGTAGTAATTATATGAATTCCTTATTCAAATCGAATTTAAGTATGTAGAATTTATTCAAACATGTTGAAAGTAATTCAAGTGAAATCAAAATAGCAGAGATTTTGAAGTCTCTGTCAATCCAATCCCTAAATAAATTTGTATAATGTTTACCAGCAAATGTTGAAGCCGATTGTTGTAAGCTTTGTAAAACTCCTCGACTACACCCATACTTTTCTGATACAGTTTTCAAAGGAATTTCTCTCACCAAATCATGTAGAGCTAATGCAGTAAAGAATCTTCTGTGTATATTTTGCTAGAAAAAGATTGTACTCATACATAATAATTTATTGAAAAAGCAATTCGCTTGAAATATTTATTCGGCAGCCTGTATATTGTCTGAAGCTGTGGTCTGTCCAGAATAAAGCTCATGACATTGATCAAACAGATTTTTTTGCCTCTACCTGTTTTCCAAATTTTACAATTCCTCGTATAGCTGACATAAGGAATCTCTCTTCGATTCCAACCATTTGTCCAACTCTGCGCTCACAATCCGACAAAGATTTCCATAAGTTAAAGAATATCATCCAATCAATTTGCCCTGTTAGACTGCCAGAATTGAATGGCGTCACCAAGTAAATTAGATGCAATTCTGTTTCAAGAACAAAACATTTTCTCGCTCTTTGTAACTCCTCAAATAAGAACAATCCATCTCCGGGAGAAACTGAAGATGCTAGACAAGCTTTACCAAGTGCTGTCGCTATCCACCGGTGTTCTTTCTCTTTTGTTTCTTGAACTCTGATCAAAAAGAGTACAGCAAAGTTAAAAAGAGCTGGATGGTATGTAAAGAAATCCTTCAGAGGCTACATTCTGCATTCAACTTACATAATGAATTCATTTAACGTCAAGAACTCCATGGCTTCTTTCGTGTGATTTTCCACATTATTTTTTGGACTGAAGCTTGCCAGCGTGCATCTACTATAAAGATTGATGTCCGAGGGTGTGTATGCTACTTCACTCGCAACAGCTTCCAGCAGTGCTCTAATAAGAGGCCCTGAACCTTCTAAGCATGATTCTACTGGGTTCAAAGGCGCCGACAACAAAGACTCTGCTGCATTTTTCTCGTTTGGTTTACATACTAATATACTTTCACCTGTAACATCACATAAAACATAGAATTATTGACCTCGGAATTAACAGAGCTGATTTCAATCGACTGTGTCGAGCTTCGTCCACTATTTTATACCTGCAGTATCCTTTCCCATGCGACCTGCCCGTCCAATCATTTGTCTGTACGTAAGAACATCTATTACTTTGCCATGGAACATCAATGATCTGATTATTACTCTTCTGGCTGGTAAGTTCACACCGCTACTCAGAGTTGATGTCGCTATTAGAACTCGCAGAGATCCAGTTCTGAAATATTCATAATAAACAATGTATCATGTTCCAAATCATTATTTATTTTCTATTTTTAAACTTCACATTCATCAAATAGACGGTTTTTATCGGTTGTAGCATGAAACATTGTTTCAGTTACATAATCTAGTGATAAAGAAGTAATATTAAGGTAAAACAATACCTAAAAGATCCTTCAATAATGTCACGTTCATCCATAGTGAGTCCAGCGTGATGAAATGCAACACCAAACGAAACCGTACTCTTTAATACATCGTCTAAGCCAGCAGGACACCTTTTCAGTTGTGATAGCGTTTCTTCTATAGCGTTCGAATCTAATTGTTTCCTGAGAATTTGTCCCAGGATTGTTTCCGCGCTGCCTGAATTGAACATGAAACAAGTATCCAGTTTGATAATTGGATATTTTTGTAGACAACATGCAGAGGAATTTGATTTCTTGACAACTCACCTAATTTAAAAAATATTGCAGCCACTTGACGTGCCAGTTTCTCGCACCAATTTTTAGTGGGACAAAATATCAAAGTGCTATGTCCGTCGGATATGGTTTCAATGCATAGCTGAAGGATATTGTCTGAATCGTTTGGGAGCTCAGGTGAAGGATCCAGTTTTCTTACGGGGACAAATTTACTGTCATAAATAGTTGTTCGTATCTAAATAGAAATATCCACAGCGTTAATAACTAGCTAATGACTCGAAGTAAAGAAATTCAACGCTTTTTAGACCCTTGTATTCACAACAAGACTCCGGCTACCTTGTATTGTTCGTTTAGTGGAACTGGCCTGAATTCTGTATGAAAAAGTTCCGCATCCAACCACTCAGCTAAAAGGGAAAGGTTTGGAAGTGTAGCTGACATGCCGATTAATTGGATCTTCACATGCTCTTCTCTGAAAAATGTCAGCAATTATTTGGAATCATAATTTCTTAATTGTATTTAATTGGAACAAGGGGACTATTTGTTTATGACAAATTATTCACGCATTTGATTGAATAAGAATTTCGAAGTTTAGTTTGACATAACTGAATTATTGTAAGATGATCTGCTTTACCTCAAAGTCATGTATTTTAGTTTTGTGAGGAGTAATTCAAGCAAATAACCACGATGCGGATCTCCAAGAAGATGCAGTTCGTCAATAACAACAGCTCCCAATGAGGGTAGTCCTCCCTCTTCCATCAATCGATTTATTAAAGAGTTTGCTTTTTCGATTGTTGCTATTGCTATATGAGCAGCGGAGAGTCCTCCCGCAGGAGCAATCCCTCCCATAAAACCTTCGACTCGAATTCCACTGCTTGAAAGCAAGTCCTAAAGAAGATTGCAATAAATTGTAGACTTGCGTTGGAATTTTTTTTTACACAGGTTCCGATCATATCACAAGTTCAGAAAATCACAGCTTACCTGAAAGTAAAACATTTTCTCTCTAACTACAGAGACGAATGGTAGAATGAAGATTACTTTCTTGTGACGTTCCAATACCGTTTTTATAACTAGCATTTCAGCGACTAGAGTCTTTCCTGCAGACGTAGGTGCTGAATAAACTAGATTTTTATTCTCCTCAAGCACTTGGTAGTTTGATAAACATTCTACTTGCCAAGGAAACATTCTTGTCATACCTCTTAATTCATATCTCTGGAAAACGAAACAAACAGCTTTTAGAATAACAGCAAATATAATTTCTTTCAAGGGCATTGGTATTTCGTATTCTGAATTCCAAACATTAGTTTTATTTTGATTAAAAATGCGATCTTTACAAACCGCGAGAATATCTGACGGCAATCCCCAAGCAGATAATTTACAACGATCCTGCGTGCAGACTATAGAATTGATTGAGTTTCCCAAATTAGCTAAAGAATTTGTATTACTGTTTGCTACGTCTGAATGAATTTCTGTCAATTCTTTCTCATCCGTTTTGCCTTTAGTTTTCACCCCCTGTTCCGTTCCATCATTATTTCTTTCCACATTATCGTTCAGAATTCTATCAAAAGATGATGATTCAACATATTTTCTGCTTTCATTCTTTGCGTTAGAAACATTGGCTTCATTCTCTAGCAAACGCATATCACCAACTACAAATCTACGATGGGAGGTGATTTTATTTCTCGACCTTTTAGGTGAAGATTTATTTTCTTTCAACACTGATGAATTTTGTGTGAGTTTGTGTGAACTCTCATCCTGTGAGCTTTCGATAACAAAAGACTCTTCCACTAATTCAATATGATCTTTCTTAGATTTTTTCAAATTCTCAACCTTCTTTGTCCGCAAAACTTTACCACTGTTGGTAACAGCCTTTTTCGAGCTAGCGTTAATCTTTTTATTCAAGTTAGAGCTATTTCCTGCTAGATCCGTTCTACTATGTGAATCTTGGGGATCAATTTTTGCCAGAATTATACTGTCTTGAAAATATTTATCAATATCGGTGTCGTCATTGTTTATCGGTTTCTCTGGGCAACTTTCATGAAGTGATGATAGATTTATTTTTTTTGAATAACTAGCGAGCAAGTTCTCGCTTATCTCTTGGAGGGGAACAAAAGACGATTTCTTAAGCCGTGGATTTATCTTTGTTTTAACATTCTTAAGGCTGTTTTTTCTGTCAGTTCCATATTCCGCCTCTAGCAATGCATCTAAGGTTTGCTCCCCGAAGGAGTCTATTGTAATTTCGGTCATTTTCGCATATGCATGACATATGAGTTTATGAACGTCAACTAAACAGCAAAAACATTCTCTGAAAAAAAACAAAGAATTTAGTTATGAATCAACTGCGAACCAAATTTTAATTTGAAAGAGGCAGAATAGTTCGAGATTGAAATAAAATAAAACAAATTTATAGGTTACATGCTGCTCTTATAAACGCCGATAAAATATTGATTTATAAATGAAATCGAGCTTCTGATCACCAGTTTATCAAAATGTAATCAACAAACTATCATATTTATAGTTTGGATTCATTTAGGTGCAATTTTTCACAACCGTTTTTAATTATTGGAAAATTTTAAGCGTTGAAACAGACCGGTTAATATACTTACATAGGTGATGTTAGACGTACGAAGTAGTTTAACGAATGACATACATATTCATCGTCAGGTATACTTTTATAGGAAATATAGCTGTCAAAATGATAGCTTTGCTAATTAACCGATTCATTTCACCTAATAATAAATGATTTCACTATTTCAAGTTTGATCCATGATTCACACAATCGTTTGTATACAAATTTAAATTCTACGATACGCAATTGATAAGTTTGTACTTGCTTTTATTTTCACATTGTGGCGACCTCTGTGAAGTAAAACCACTAACTATCGACAATTAAGTTAGGTTAGGTGCAGTTATGTTGAGTTAGGTTAGGTTGGTAATGATACAATTTTAGAATTTTTGAAACATGACAACAAAGGAGTAGAAAAAGTAGCTATCTAACGCATCGCAGATTACACACATTAAACCATTTCGTAATTTTATCGATTATTAAAGTCTTAGGCTTCAATAGAAGGGTTATAAAGGAGCGAAGATGGTGGTTAGTTGTTCAATTTGCGGTGAAGAATACGGCGTAACTGAGGACGTCACTTTCCACAAGTAAATATCATAATAACATTAATTGATCCTCAAACTCGTCCATTCAATAGAAGTTTCATAAATAAGAATAACAATAACAATCCTAGGTTCCCTGCGAATGAAGAACGCAGAAAAAAATGGCTCAACGCTGTGCAACAAGGTATGTGGTCACCAGGCAAAGGGAGTGTGCTATGCAGCAACCATTTTTCCCAAGATAAATTCGTGTACAAAATTTCTGGTCAAAAAGTACGAAGGTATCTAATGCCGGATACCGTTCCAACGATCTTTGACAGAATTAGCAGGTGTTTATGCTTCAATATTTTTATAGAAATGTAGTTGAGATAGTATTTCTTTTCTGGTAACAGAAATATAATAATTGACTATGCAATAGGAAATCAAACAACGATTCATCATGGCAGTTGAAGACGAGCAATGAAGCGTCTAGTTCAAACACAAATGTTTCAAATAATGTCACTGCTGCTGAACTAGAGCTAGTTCAACCTAGCATGGATTCGAGAGTTACTAACGCAGCCCTGAATTCTACTGGCAGCCTAAATCTTGAAATATCAGCTGAGACAGTAGGTTTAGAACCTTACTTGATCACTGGAAAGCCAGGATTGGATCGAGTTGGAAGCGACACTCTAAAGGCAATTTCAGAGTCTGTCAAGACCTGTGCTGTAACTCCGATTGCAGTCGCAGCTTCCAGTTCAAATAGTTTGGAGAAAGAAGCTCAGAATCGAGAAAAAAGACTTGTCTCTCTTCCCAGGGCAACTGAGACGTGAGAAGAAATTTAGAATTGAATAAGTTTAACTATTACAGTTCAAGAATAGCGAATATAGAATATAGCGTACTTTGTCTATATTGCCTTGTTGTTTAAAAGTAAGAATGTATTTTCGTATGTGCAGAATCTACCAAACGAATCTACGATCACTTCCGAAACGACCTCGTCAAGTTTACCCTGGAGATTTTAAGCAACTGAATTATAACGATGTCACGGAAGTTTCTAGGAGCTGGACCATTCTGAATAATTATGTAAAGAAAATAAGGACTAATATGAAGGTCTTAAGACAGCGCAATAGAAGACTGGAGAAACGTGTCACGGATCTTAAATCAGTTGTTAAGTTTTTGAAGAACAGAATTGTGACCAGAGATGCTGCAGCTGTTCAATTAGTGAGTGTGGATCATCAAACGGACTCGTAAATCCTTCGTAAACACTATGATAACACTTTAACTGAATTTTATTGAACATATTCTAATTCTGTTTTCGAATATTGAACAAGTAGCAATCAATATCTTATCATACTTACTACGATTCTTCCCGGGTTTCAACTATCAATTTAAGTGCCCAACTGAGATGATTATATCACAAAAAATCGTCATGTTTCTAGTGTGGACATTCCTACTTGCCTGACTCTATGAAAGCCTCACATAAAGAAGACCGGCTCTGTCAAGTGTCTAATCCTTTAGTAGACCATGATTATATCTCTGCAAATGACCGGTTTACTGTATAAGACCCGGATAGGATCATGGCATACATTGCTGGATTTATTATTGCTCGAATTGCCTGGTTCTACTTTTTGCCAAAGAGTCTGATTTGCTACTCCAGAGGGAAAATGTAGTAGAGAAGTTCATAAGCGTCTTATGATGTCATGAAGATGCGCTTGCTCAGAAAGAAAATTGTTACTCCAAGCCTGAAAAATCTGGCTTTATAGGTAATTTATAAATATACCTGAATGAATTGATTTTATAGACTTTATTCATGAAAGTTTTGAAACTATCTTCTTTCTTAGTGAACAACTACATGCTGGCTTTGTTTTCCAGATCAATCAATTGCTCCACGTGCCTTTGCTTCTACAGATCACAATTTCTGACAGTTTCACCTAATTCTGTCGATGAGGTAGAAAATTATTGAACTTGATACATACACTATTTGCAGTTTTGCCTAGCTAAAGATGTTTTGATGCTATGGTTGATGATTCTGACCCTTGATGATGTGAGGGCTGGATAAATATGTGCTGAGCTAATCAACAAGAGAACAAATCTTCAATAATTGAAGATGAAACGTTTGCAGTGGAATTGATGCTTACCGCATTATGTATCTAAAAATATCAGCGTTGAGTTTGTTCAGTTGATTATATTTCTAAAAATATTAACTCTATTACCAATTTCTATGAAATTGGTTCTGCAGATTGTTAAAATGATATCAAATTTATTAACGCCAAATTGAATTGCTAATAAAAAGTTGTGTATAAAAATTGGGGTTTACGTTAGTCATATTTGTTTAATTTTGCAAACTACGTAATGCTATATTCATTTTTTCCTGTTTTCTCAATTCTATAGATTCATCTTCCAACAATTTATACATACATACAGATTAATCGTAAGAATATAAAATTCTGATATGAAAATAAACCGAATTCTTTGTATATTTTTCAAATTGTTTCGCTTATTTCCTCTCGTCGTTCTTCCGCACACTCGTTCTTTGAAACCACTTTCAAACAAATTCAATTAGACCGCACTCAATCACGTGACTCCAGTATTTAGCCCACATCCGTCTTTCACGCTATAAATCGAGCGCCATGCGTTGAATGGAAAGGAATAACTAAACTGTTAGCCACTGGATGACATGCGTCTAACTCCACTCTTTGAACCGCAAACTTGGTTCGTCTGAATGCTCAATGTCGGAACACGTGACCATCTGTCACCTGTCAAAATGTTTTATTTCTGCTTTGAACAACGAACGATTCGGTAGCAAATGACTATGAATAATTTACTTCAGTATATGAAAGCATGTATATAGTTTTGTCTCAACTGAAAGGAAACTAAAGGAAACTATCAATTACTGATTCAACGTACCGTTCTGAACGCCTCACAAACTTCAACATCCTAATATAACCAAAATGGTGCTCAACGATGGTCCTGACCCTGAAAGCATGGGCTGTGGATATAACATGATAAAAGAAATAGACGAGGTCACAGCTCTAGTCGGAATGTTAAAAAATTCGGACCTGACACCGTCACTTATTGAAAAAAATCAAGATCGTTTCACTTTTATACTATCGCAGTACCAGGATCAACCGCACCTGCTAGATCCATATTTGGATGATATATTGGGATCGATGTTAGCGATTGTTAAAGACGAGGATCTTTCTGACAATGTTAAGCACAATGTTTTTAAATATATATTTATCATCATGTCTGTTAAAACTTACAAGAAAATTGCCTCCTATCTTCCTCATGAGGTAAGATTTTCAAACTTTTTACTTATTTATTTATATACAAAAGCTCCAGGAAATAAATTGTAGATTTTTACCTCCGCATTCGCCTTTTTAAAGAGAATTGTAATCACTTCAGGTAATGGATCTTGTCCCTGTACTTCGTATGCTTGAGAAACAAGACCCAACTGATGTTCTAACTTGGGAAACACGCTACGTTCTGCTTGTTTGGCTTTCGATAATATCAAAAATACCTTTTCCTTTATCTCGTTTGGAAACTGAAGATGATTTAAAGCCTGAGGAGACAATCACCAATAGGTATTACATTATATCTCTTAATTTAAGCCAAATCCATTTTTTACTATAAGAATTAAATTCTTTTCAGGATATTAAAATTGTGCAAATTATACTGCCTATCGAAAGACGCTTGTTCAGCAGCTGCGGTATTTTTAATTGCCAATTTTCTGAATCGTTCAGACGTTAAGAAATTATATCTGGAAGAAATCATCATGTGGTGCTGCCAGGTAATTTATTTATCAAGAATTTCTACCTAGTTCTCAGTTTTATGTTTGAAAAACGAATTTTAGTAATGTTATGAAGTTCAGATTTTACCTTTGGTGATAATAGATATTTTTTTCAGAGCTTAGAAAGTGATTCGACTACTCACAGAGCCTTGGCAATTCTTTCTTCAATATTGAAACACTGCGCTCGAGAAGACCTCAAGCCATATAGTCAAATGCTTTTGGATAAAATCATGAAAATGAAGCTAAGCGACAATCCGGATGCTTTAGTTAGGAAATTTGGACTGAAAGTAATACAGAGAATTGGTAAACACATGGATGAATATTATTATTCAAGTTTTAGGAGAAGGAAAAAAAACACGTTTTCACTGTCCAACCGCCTTTGGTATTATATTCTTGTATATAGTTTAGTATTTTTAATTTATTACTTCAGGATTCGTTCTTCTAAGAGCTAAAGTCGCAGACTGGCGATACCAGAGAGCAAGTAAACCGATAAGTCTGCTGTCTGAGAATAAAAAAAACACAGCTATGAGCGTGGGAGACACGAATGAAACATCTCCCCAAGAAACTGAAGATCATGATATTCCTCCGGCCACAGAAGAAATTATTGAACAACTTATACAAGGTCTTCGAGACAAAGTCATTACGATAAGGTATTATCTGATTTTCAGAGAAACAAATGAAGGGCAGCTAATTCTAGCAACATAAGTTAATAAACAAAGTGTTTTTTATGATTGTATGAATGTTTGCAGCCAGTTTTTTTTTTAATACATACTGTTTAACTTACGTATTTAATTTGTTATCCAATAAGTTCAGACCAGCATCTTTACTAGGGTGACTATTTTACTATATAACATTGATAACTGTTATTTATTTCATTCATTTACCAGGTGGTCTGCGGCAAAAGGGATTGGGCGAGTAACAGCCCGCTTGCCCATTGATTTAGCTGATGAAGTCGTAGGATTTGTCTTGAATTTGTTTTCCGGACGTGAGTCTGATTCTGCTTGGCACGGTGGTTGCCTGGCATTGGCTGAATTGGGTAAGTATAAATATTTTTCCTGTTTTATAGCTAGTACAAGCGTTATCTTATTTCTGACGGAATAACTGATGGCATATTTGTTTCCCTCCATTAAATAATTTTAACATTACATGATGTATTGTAGGGCGGAGGGGCTTGTTATTACCTCATCGACTGGGAGATGTGATTCCCCTGGTTCTTCAAGCGCTGGTATTCGATGAACCTAGAGCTTACGGTTCGGTAGGATCTATAATCAGAGATGCAGCTTGCTACGTTTGTTGGTCCTTTGCAAGAGCTTTTGAATCTGAAGTCTTACAACCTTACGTAAATCAGATTGCTGCTACTTTGCTTATTGTAGCAGTTTTTGATCGAGAGGTGCGTAGACATGTGCTAATACTCTACACAAATGTTAGCACAGCTCATTGTTAGCTGTTGAAGTCAGGAAAAGTAAAAGACCTTTGAGATTATGAAAGGCACTAGCGATTTATACACAATAAACATATATTCAATGTACAAATCAATGAAAACTGAGAAGTAACGGTCTCATACATGCGCCAGATAAATTGCCGGAGAGCTGCTTCAGCGGCATTCCAAGAAAACGTTGGAAGGCAGGGCAATTTTCCATATGGAATAGACATCCTCACAGTTGCTGATTACTTTGAGGTGGGAGTACGGAGTAATGCTTACCTAAAGATTAGGTAAGTTATTTGGAATTGATTAATACCAATATCGCATAATCCCAGAGCTGAATAGTCAGGGCTGATAATTTTGTGAATATTTTTGTTTAGTGTCCACATAGCCCAGTATGAAGAATACACAAAACCTTTGATAGATCATTTGCTTGTAAGAAAAGTAACTCATTGGGACACTGCAATTCGAGAACTTGCAGCCAAGGTTTGTTGGAACTTTAGCAAAGCCTGATTTTTTAAGTAATATTTCATCAATTTCCCTCTATACTCCCAGATTTTTATAACTATTTATAATCTTCAGGCTCTTTGCAACTTAACGCCCAAAGATCCACGCTACATGGTTGAAACGGTACTACCAAATCTCTTGGATATGCTGAGCTCTATTGATCTAAACATTCGGCATGGGTCGGTTTTAGCTGTTGCTGAAATTTTGGAATCATTACACACTAATACGAATGACAAAATCGAAAACATTATCGGTAACTATCCAGATATCTCATTCCTCTCGTTATTCCCTAACCTTTCATACCTTTCATTCAGATTCTACTCAATATTAGCAATGGAATTTAAAACTGAACAGAATATCTGTACTGTTTCACGTTATATTCAACCCAATTTACTAATATCTAGGAAAACCAGCTGTAGATCAGATACGTCATATAGTGCGAGTCTTCAGGAATCGAGGACAATTCAAAGGACTAGGAGGAGAGTTGATGAAGCAGGCTTGTGCCGTCCTTATACGAAAATGTGCTCGCGTCCACTTCCCTGTTCATTCTACAGATGTAATTGGTAAGTGGAGAAGCATCGTAAGATCGTATAGAAAAAGAATCTATGTGTCTTTACCTTGCAGCATATTGAATTATGCCATTGATGACTTACTTCTGCTTTCCTAGGCGACTGGCAGAGTCTATTGGAAGAATGTTTGAGCCACGAAGTAGCTGCGATTAGATTAAAGTCAGCAGAAGCTCACTCTGAGTTCTTCACTGAATATTATACACCGGCTCACATAAGTTCAGAGGCCCGGAATGTGATAGTCGATCGTTATCTAGATAATCTGACGTCCAATAATCAAATCATCAGAATGGGATTTGCTCGGGCGATAGGTAAGCCTGCTGAAACTTAGAAGCACTATTTTTATTCATATTTTAAATATCCTTATTTGCATTGAATTTCCTTGCATTTTGTTATTGGTAGGACATTTCCCATTATTCATTTTACGAGAGAGAGCAAAGGATACGATTCAAGGCCTGATTACATGTGCACACATATCAGATCACACCGAAAAATGGGCAGAGAGCAGGAAAGAAGCGTTTCATTCGCTTACAATGGTTTGTCAAACTCTGGGAATCAAAGAACTAGGTGAGTCTGGGATTTTAAGTCCAGTATATTATGGCCAATGAGTTTTGCACTTGATATTCATCTCATTTCCTATTTATGAAAACAGACACGTGGAAACCGTACATTCAAGAACTCTACGATTGTTATTTACTTGCTCTTGGCGAATACACAATGGATAGCCGGGGAGATATCGGAGCTTGGGTTCGAGCAGCTGCTATGACTGGTCTTCAGGTAAATGCATAGTTCAGACTAATTCAACTCTTCTATTTACATGTTTCATGGGATATTAGAATTTAAACGACTTTAACTATTTTGTAGCAACTAACAAATCTGGTATCTCATGCCAAATTGACGTCAGTATTGAACGAGAAAGTTATGGGGCACATAATTGGCGGTATTGCCCAACAAGCTGTTGAGAGAATTGATAGAATTCGAGCACAAGCTGGTGCTGTATTCAGTGGACTGATACACAGGTATGAATTACAAATAAAGAACTTTCTTTATTGTTTAAAGATATGCTCTCTTAACAATTAATGGTCATTTAATTTCAGTGATCCGGAACTACCAAATATTCCATACCATACAGAACTGAAGGAGTTATTTCCACTTGCCGAGTGCAGAGACAGCATAGATTGGAGAATGGAATCAATGACTTTCCCACGATTTGTTAGAATGCTCTCTTTTCCATCTTATACAACAGCCCTACTACGAGGGATCATATACAGCGTCGGTGGATTGAGCGAGTCATTGGTTTGTGAACTAGACAAGGATATACCTAAGGGAAAATCTCAGGGCTTAGATGTCCTATCATGAAAGGATAATTTACATTGTTATTTGAATCTAGGTGAAACATTCGAGCATGTCTTTCTTTTCTTACTTGAAAGAGATTGATGAAGAAGCTGTACGGAAGTTGTGTGATCAAGTATTGGATATTTTTGATGAAAGCCACAAGAACGAGAGGATGATAACTTCTCTCCTAGTATTTATGGTTCGTTGGATTAGCTCTGGTTCAATTCAATTTATCTTGGATGATCCAGAGAGCGATTTTCCTCAACGACTTTTGACACTACTAAAACGAGAGATCAAATCTATAAACAACATGAAACTACTCACCAGGAGCATCGGAGTCTTTTGCCAACTTCTACAGGTTTGTCTTGCATTCCTGTTTTTTCTTTAGATATTTAAAAAGATGCTGTGAGTGATCTTCTGACTTGTAATTTTCTGTTTCATTTTCAGGTACGAAGTCCCGTCAGCAAACAAGCTTTCAATCAATTAAGTATATTTTTATGCAACAAGTTCATGAGCGTGCGAAAGATAACAGCGATACGTACGTATGAAGCACTGACTCTATATGGAGAAGATATGGATCTTTCAGAAGATGATCTTGCGAGTCTGTTAAATGAGCTAAACTCAACCGATTGGGAACAGTCTGTAACAGTACTTCGACCAATTAGAAATCATTTGTGCGAACTTATGAAAGTTTCGCCGCCTGTTAGGATAAAGAAACCTTGAGATTTACAAATGTGCTATGCAATTAACACCAAAAATGCTTTTGCTGAATAACTTTTTTTAATTATTTTCCTTGAAATTTATATTTACGTGATTTGTTATTAATTAATGCAGCGAATAAAATTTTGCAAAAATTAAATCACGATTTTGTTTATTTTAGTTTTTTATCTCAATTTAGGATTTACAATTACTGAGAGAATACCAATGGCATTCTTCATTGAAGTAATAAAAGCTTTTTTTGAACTATCAGTCAAAAGTTGTATGAATTCAATTCGCATCAAGCAAATCATATTTTTATTACATTATATACAATATATTAATAATATAAATAGATAGGCTAATGCTTTTCCGAGAGTTCTTTCTCCTTGGGTTTAGGAAACTAGACTTGACTCTCTCGCTCTAGAAATTGATTTGCATTATAGGACTGGAAAAATCTCTTCCCATGTTCAAACGTAGCTATCATAATTGCACAAGCTGGAGCAACCTTTACCAGACGAGGTGTTAGCCCAGTAAATAATCCTCTGATCCCGTTTTGGCTGTAGATTCTTCTTATTATCGACTGTGTGTCGCTAATGCGCCCAGGTTTTTCTATTAAATAGCAATAACATCTGTTGCAAGATTGCCGAAAACTAACATAATGACAGGAATCACAAGTATTGAATTGAAATATTCAGATTCAAACGAATTATTACATTTCAAGTCAAATATTTCGCAGATTACCAACGATATGAATAAGGATATTGGATATAGGCTCACTTCACTATATTTACCTGAATAGATATCCTTTTCGCCCATCTCTATCTGCCTATGTGTCTTCACGACATCAAATGGAATTGTAAATAAAGCCGCTATCTGTGAAAAAAATGAGTTTTCTCTGTCATAGAAGATGAAGACCAAAGATGAAGTGAAGTAGAGGTAATCTGATATGATTATTCACTATTGTTAAGATTAGTTTGCTTTAAATGGTTCAGGGCTTTAGATTTCGATTTACCGACTGTGGTTTCCGTGAAAGTAAGGTATTGAACTTACAGAACCAGCTACAGCTCCTGCTGCTAGATTAAATGTAAACGTATGCGGAGTTCCTCTAAATGTTTGTTTGATAGATTCATAGTTGAGCCAATAAATTGCGCTAAATGGTACATCACGCATCAAAGTCGAAGTAACGCCCATCCACAAACCAGAGATACCACTGTGTCTAACAACCGTTTTCAAGGCTTGTCCAATTTCTGTCAAAGGAAAATTCGTAGCAATGAATATTGAATAAGAAAAATACATTAACCTCTACACACACTCAATTTTCTTCAACGTCGTAATTCACCTGTGTAACTAAGCTTTTGGGACTGCATTTTTGTCCGAATAAGCTCCAACGGACTGACTAAAGTGGCGGCCCAGATCCTTGCTGTACCTCCAGCTAACATTGGAACCCAGAATGGTTGAGTTGACTTATCAACTCCAGTATTTAGCCTATTATTATAAGTATCCTGCAAAATAAGTTTGGAGTTATATTTCTTTATAGTAGTAATAGATAGAAATTATGCTTAAACAGAGTACTGTTTTCAAATATTTAACACCAATTCGATTAATAAACCTCGATCGAAATCGATTTCATACCTTAAAGAATATTCTCAATTGTTCATAAGATACAAAATATATCATAGTTGCAGGTACAGCTAGAACCAGTGTTGGGCTCAGCCCGCTCCATAGAGATAACACACCTTCCGTTTTACTGATCTTAGTTATCGCGTCCTGTATAAATAAATAATACAAATTTCAGTTCTTACTTTATTATTAATGCTATATCCAATCTCTTTATAGCCCAATGAATGAGTCAGTACTTAATATTCACTAATTTATATCCTAAATGGCAAAATCTGGGCAATGAATCAAGAAATTTGTAAAAATGGACGGAAATAAAGAAAATTAAAAAGCAGGATAAAACATTCTTGTTTATTTTGGTAATGGTGGTAGTAAAGAAAATGATAAAACTGTAATACTGACCAGGGTGCCATTAAATTTCCCATTAGCACGCATCCAAGGTGGACTTTTTTCATCTAGACAAGGACACAAGTGATCCATGAGTCCGTTACAGTATAAAAAGCACTTGTTAGAGAGCATTGCTTTTTGTTGCGTTTGTAGACGAATTTTAACCACATCCAGTGGTGTTACTAAATCGTGAAATAAAGAAAAACAAATATTGGATGAATATCTGGTGTTATAATTACTGGAAATTTAGAATCGACAGACATGTTATTCTAAGTCAATTTGTACCTACCGAAAATCGACGTGATTAATGCCCCTGTACACGAGGCCACCATTTGTTGATACGGTTTGATACGAAATCTTGGATCATCCAGATCGATTTCACGAAGATTATTACTCATTTTTGTAAACTTTGATTGAACTTAATTCACTCGAAATTAAAACGTGTCGAAATTCAAGATATGTCGAATGCACATAGCCTTATCACAACACTTCGAGTCGCTCGCATGATAAGAACTCTAACGAATTTTGCGAATAGATATCATCACACTTATGTCATAGGATGATTTAACACTTTAAAATCAGGAACTGAAGTCCGATTTCAAAAACCTCCAAATCGTCGTAGCAAACAAATAAGCTGAAATATGTGAGGTTATGTTAGGTTATGTTTTACTATGTCACAATGTTAATGTATGTGCATTTTACTATAATTACAATTTACGTAACGTGATTATTGCACTTCCCAGTTAGTAACAAGGAGGGAATATATTATAATTCTATGTGAGGTTTATAGATGTTTATAGAGCATTTTTTCCGTTGGAAATTGAGATTGGTTTCTTCAAGGTTACTTCACTTTTATACCGGCTCGTCGATTGATAAAAACTCGAATAGTACAAACGGTTCACGTGTTTCTTGTGACCTAAATTATCGTGGTATCGGTCACAGGACTTCCTGTCAAAAATCGGGAGCCAAGTTCGTTCATTCATGACCTTGGTTACAGGCGTTCTTAAATGCCTTTATTACGACGAATTAATTCATTTCTGATTGAACACCGAACGATCGATAGGTTAAAAAAAAAGAATCGAGTTCGTATCATGCCTCGACTACATGGTTAATGCCGTCGAATCTCAATCTAACCTCAAAAATACATATGGGTCTATTTCACGGATTAATTTCATGTTTTCCTGACTACAATCACATTCCGTAAGCCAATTCAGCCAAGGTCGTATAAAGAACATAGACAAAATGGATCAAACGGGTATTTATAATAAATAAATCAATGAACGTTACCTAACCAAAAAAATTGTCAATCGCTTTTCTACTTACTGGAAAATCTTTACAGACATCAGCAAATTTTTCAATGACATTATGAAGAACGAGAGAGATATTTCTGCAGGAATGGCAGCGATACGAACGCTTCTCAAAGTTCTTGAGCATTCGGACTGTAAGTTATTTTTTCTGTACTATTTTCATCATATTTGAATAAAAATTAGTCCTCTAAATTAGGGTTACTTGAAATCGCTTTTCTTCATTCATGTCAGGATTTGAGATTGGTAATGTATCCCCTGTTATCTTAATTGCTGTAAAATTTAGCGGAAACAGTTCAGGAACTTCATTCTTGTCTCCAAAATGCAGTCGACACGATGCGCTCTACAGATCATCCGGTAACTGGAATCGCTTCAGGGTGCGAACTATTTTTGAGATTCATTACGCTGGCTACTTTAGATACTCCGGTGAGTTTTAGCCCTTTGGAAACAAATTTTAATATAAAGAAAAATATTTTAAAGGACCTAAGGCATTTGGAATTTATTTACTTTCATTAAGAGCTTTGAATTTCAGTCATAACGCTGTGTACCAGATTTGTTATTCCTTCTTCTTTTGTAGTGAAATTTATTTGATAATAATGGGGATTAAAGTGTTGTTACAGTATAATTGAATAACTTATTCGTTTTATTGTTATCTTTAGTCGTTCGCAGATTGCAAAGGGATAATGATACAACGAGGGAAGCTTTTCTATGATAAATTGTTTGCAGCACGTGGCAAAGTTGCTAAGTTAGCAGCACAGTTTATAATAGATGGCTCTGTGAGTATATAAATTGTATTTAACATCTATAAGCACTGAAACCTGTATTTATAACATGTATTATTCTTCAGTACCCAGTTAACTTTATTTATTTTTATTTCATTCTATGAAAATTAATTTTTGACCAAAAACATTAGGAAACAAATTAAATATATAAAAGTCTTCATTTACAGGGTATGAACTCATTTCTACTTGGATTACCTCATTTTATCCATAACAAATAGATAAAAAACAATCTATATAAACATTTCTACTGATGTTATTATTTTTTAAGTCTTTGATTCTTCCATTCATATTCCATAATTAATCTATTATATTCACATTGGACAGAGGGTGTTAACACATTCCAAATCACGGGTAGTTCTGCAAACTATGAGAGAAGCCGCAGCTAGTAACAAAAGGTTCGAGGTCTATGTCACTGCTTCTTCGCCAGATAACAGTGGGTAAGATGTTACTTTTTCTTAGATGAAATTTTGTCGATTTCAGTACATTTTGATACACCTTCTGAGGGGCATCAACCCTCCTTATCACATCTGGTACTTATCCAGACTGAAGTAAAAAGAAATCTGATTGATATCAAACTGTTTTATACACAGTGAGGAAATGTGCAGAGATTTAACACGCTTAGAAGTCCCATGTACGTTAATACTGGATTCAGCAATGGGATATGTAATGGAACAAGTTGATATGGTGATGGTTGGCGCTGAGGGAGTCGCGGAAAGTGGTGGAGTAATCAACAAGGTAATTTTGAAGCCTTATTGCAGGCAATTATTACATGGGTACCATTGTAATTGAACAAGACAGTAATATTTTAATTTGCTGCTCCAAAATCTGCTTATGATTGTAACCTAAACATTTCGTTACTTTTCTAATTATGAATTTCAGGTGGGAACTTATACAATGGCAATGTCTGCTCGCGAAGTTAAAAAACCGTTCTACGTTTTAACAGAGAGTTACAAATTCTCTAGAATCTATCCTCTGAATCAAGTCGATCTCCCTAACGAATTCAAGGTGAGTTTTAAACATGAGATGAATTGCTTCATAACTTGTTTCTCTTATGACAAAAAACATTGCAGACTTTCAAGTCTTCCTTACTACATTTTAGAATAAAAAAGTCTGCGAGTTCAAAGCAACAATCTGTCATGGTCATGGTTATTGAAACGCTAATAAAATAAGCAAGATTATTTAATTGATGGTAAAATGTTCAAAAACCTGTTTTTCGTGCCCACAGTATACTGCAAGCACACTGAAAAAAGATCTACGCAGAGAGCATCCGTTGGTAGATTATACACCTCCTTCTTATATAACTCTTCTATTCACTGATCTTGGTATACTCACTCCATCTGCCGTGAGCGATGAACTTATTAAACTGTATTTATAAAACAAAAAGAGTGTTATTTATTTAAATTAATGACCATTCCCTGCCCTTTTATTTTAAATGCTCTTCTTGAAACTAATCTGAAGATTCGTAGTGAAATAATAACTTGAAATAGCTTAGGGATCAACTGATCATTAGAGTAAGTAGGTAAATACTCTCGTATTTCTTGTTAAAATATTACTTTTTATTCCATCAATGTTAGACTTATCAAACGAATAAAATATAACAATTAAATGAACATCAACTGACTATAATTCTTGCCTATAATGGCTATAATAAAAACAATAATCTACTTATATGAAATAATGTACATTATTAGATTTCTTCGTACTTGACTGATTCAGTGTTCAGATACTAGGCAACTTTAAAGAATATAATCTGTATAAAGGATTGTTATATTGCACAGCAATAAAGATAAAACTTATAAAACTGAGAGCGTCTGATATTTAAAATACTTATAACACATCAATAATCATTATCATATATACCCATATATATGTATATTTTTTTGCTTTTTTTTTGTTGTTCGTCTCGTTTTTCCAACAACGGTTATTAATAAAATCAATACGACGTAGAGTAACATAATTAAAATAATACACACGCACTGATACTCAGTTTTAAACCGTAGATCAATTGAAACAGAAAATCTGTTTGCCCAACAACGATAATAAGCTCAGCACTTTGGCAAATAGAATTCAGTTTATTCATAATATCTTTTGCATACTTTTGATAAATTGCTTTCGTTTAAATAGTCATTAATATTCAATATGAAAGTTTGTAGCTGTGGTACTTGATGTTAGAAAAAAATTTACGAGTTATTAATTTCAGACTAAAACAAGAATAACGAATAAATAATATGAAAGTGTTCATAGAATGACGACAATTAAATTATATCTAGGTACATCAAGATTCGTAATTAACATTTCAATGTTTATAATCTTACTTCCAATTGTAAAAATAGAAAGTGTTTGATTTATGTATACATGCTAATGTTTCAGAAAAAAGAAAAAAATGTTATCTCCTGTACTTTTCATTACAATACTGTCAATAAAATACTTGAAAAAATAGCTGCATAATATATATCACGAAATATACTCTTTTAATACTCCTAATGATAAGCTGCTGTTCACATATGTATCTAACATACCTATAGATGCCACAATTAGCATTGAAAACTCTATATAAATGAAGATCTACTCTTCGAAATATTTTTACATTATAGTAGATATAGAATGAAATACAAAACTTAACTTCTTAGTTTACATTGTCATTGTTTAAAATACTTGATAAAAAAGAAAAATAATTAGTTATATAAATCTGCTTGTATTACAGACGAGTATTACGGCCCAGAAATAATAGACAAAGGTTGACACACACTATCAGAAAGCTGCATACATGTATGTAAGTCGAGTGATCAAGCTCAAATCAAATTCGTATTTCCGAAGAAATCAGCAATAATTTCAGAAGCTGAACTTTATCAGCCGATATATACATATAAGTATACATATGACTGTGTGCGTGTAAATAGCAAAGGAAGATCTGTATATGCGATGATACATCAATTAAGTCCATTGTTAAGTAGTGATGTAGAGTAAAGCGACATGCACTGCATGTATGTCAAGTTTTTAAAGCAAACAAGATTTAACGTACATATTTGTATGTTCTATTTGCTAAGTTTCCATTCCATATTTTTAGTGCAAGTATTTATGTGAACTATGTATGAAGTAAAATAATTACATACCGAGAGGGAAAAATATCGAATAATAAATATAAATTCTTTTTGTAATAAGTAGATGAGATTATTTTTGATTACCCATAAAACTTGATTACTTGGCTCTATGCATCATATATTATTGTGTTTAATAAAGGATTCATGTTATTTAAAACCAGTATAGAAATGTATATTCTCTGGACTAATTATTATAGTGCCTGGGATAACGTTTCGACAACAAGGAATATCTCCTCGAAATGTGGCCTTTTTTCTGGCTCATATTCCCAACAGCGTAACATTAGTCTGTAAATTTCATCCGGAGTACCATCTGGGGCAGGCATTCGATATCCTGGAATTATATGGTAATCTTCAGACCTATGCTTATTGAACATATAGAAGATGACGGGTGTATCAGAATCCTTGTCCATGTTCAATAGACGATTCATTCTACTATTCTTCATGACTTTTATGTTGCATTACCAAAATAACAAGATGTTTGAGAATATATAAAATTAGATTATTACCAGTATCGATTTTCTCCCGTGCTTTTGAATTGGACATACCGCTGTATGGGGTTCCTCCTTTAGAGAATATTTCCCATATCAAAACACCGTAACTCCATACATCGCACAGAGAAGTATATTTTCCTGTAATATAATGAAATTACATTTTAAAACGTTATCGGTAAGATAGATTATTCAGAGTATTAGTTACCAAAATTTAAAGCTTCTGGGGCAGTCCATTTAATTGGTATTTGTTTCATCCCGTCTGAAACAATGTACTCCTCTTCTTCGCGTGACATTCCAAAATCTGATATTTTCACTATTGACTCGTACCCTGAAAATATTCAAGACTCATACAAATCATTTAATTTTCTTTGTGAAGAAAAAATAAGTCTTGCTAGGATAGGAATGTTGTTGTGTATTACTATAGCATTGAATGTTTCAGAATTGACTCACCAACGAGACAATTTCGGGCTGCCAAATCTCTGTGAATACAATACTTAGACTCCAAGTAGCACATACCAGCTGCAGCATCTTTACACATTCTAAGCTGTTCACGTTGACTAATATTGCTTGTATTTTTTCTTAAGTAAGTCAGAAGCGAACCACCTAAAGTAAGTGTATCACAACAGTAAGAGTTAGACAGAGCTCTATTAATTATTGTGTAAAAATGAATAAACTTTAGCGTTATTGCAATGATCGTGTTTACCTGGTACCAGTTCCATAACGATCATAATAGGCTGCTTCTGTACGCAGATTCCAATGAGTTTAACTATGTTAGGGTGATCGTATTGCTTAAGAATTCGTCCTTCTTGTAAAAATTTCTTTTTCTGTTCGTCCGGTAAAGTTACCTTGCAGGTCTTTACAGCTACGTCAATCTTTGATGTTTTTAATTGAGCTTTATACACATCGCCGAAGTTACCCTATAAAATTTGTTTGCATCAATGGATTGTCCACTCAAAACCCTGATGTATATTAAAAAGCTGATATTAGAGTATAAATCATACTTACTCTGCCTATTTTATCTAAAAGAATCACGTCGTCGTTGTTAAGCTCCCACCTTTCTCTCAGTATAGGCGTTCTCAGAATAGCACCAGATCGACTAGTTACTGGTAAGCCAGATTGCCATTGATGGACAATTAGCTCTTGAATTGACGGAAATGAAGGACCTTCGAACCTGAAGTGTCCCTGGAGTCAAGAATAAAATAAGACATGAAAATTTTACTTTAAATATCACAAATTTTGATTATCAATATTTTTGCATGGACTCTCATTCAACTGATATCAAGAACTACAAATTCTTTTTTGTCCAACACAATTACCTCAGACGTTGTTTGCACAATAAAGTGTTTATGACCATCCCAACAAACCGATAGAACGATTTGGCATTCGTCGTTTCTTGTAGTTTCCCGCACCAAGTAATCCCCTTCGTTAACTAAAAGCCGTACGACTTCTTCTCGTGGTAAAACACCGTGGAACCATTCTTCTTCTATCAAACCTCCACCACCTTTTTGATTATTACTTAAATTGCAGACACCGCGCACAGGTACCTGTGATACAATATTTATCTGTTATCCCATTTGTATTCACTTAGATTTACAAGAACTGAAAATACGCCAGTGTCAAATTTGATACTAATATGTCTTTTCATACATTGGTAGAATGAAATAAGAAAATTGCATGCTGTTCTAACGGAGCACAAATATACCACACATAGATTTACATATCTAAGCGGATAGTCTAATCAATAAGAAAATAAACATTTCAATTGCCAAATACAGTATGCTAATAAAATAAAGATAACTATACATAAATATTATTATTGAACGTAAAAAAAGAAGTCTTGAAGAAAGCACGAGGCTACTATTCCTAATTTTGTTGCACTTCGTAGTGTTTTTTCGTTGTATAAAATATATTTTCTCTGTTTACAATTCATACAGTATGCAACATTTACACAAGCTTTATGGCAAGAAGACCAAAGGTAGAGTCAGAAAGCAGAAATAAAATGGCAATACAGATGTAATGTCAAATAAATATTCTGAGAATTTGAATTGATTGTTTGAATGATGTCTTGAATCCTAGATTAGGTTTCCGTTTTCATTCAAAGTAGATTGAAGCAATGACTAGTCATACAAAAACATAGGAAACGTTTTAAAAAATAACTAGGGTTGCGCAAACACACATTCAAGGCACATTCGTTTGTTAAAATAAACAAACAGTACGTGTGGCACATACAACCGGTGGAGAATCGTCTCGCTTGGTTGCTCGCCCTTCGCTACTTGCTCTAACTAGACCATTCTTTTGATTGTCTATAGATGGTAGCGATTTGAACGGCGATTTTAGCAACGTAACAAGACGCTGATTTCTGCGCAATGTAAAGAAACCAATGTCGGGTACTGTATTTCTCTGGAATTATAATGAGTTTGAACATTCAATGAAACACTCATATTCAGGTATAAAATAATGAGAATTACAATTTCCAAGTTTTAACAGCTGACATCCAACAACCATAATAACAGAGTACTTTCAATATGGAAAAACGTTATTACATTTGATTATGGGTAATGAGAAACGAAATTGAGGTATAACTCACCTTGTTGTTAACTGCTGTTTCAGTAAACGATCCTTCCATTGATAGATCGCAACCGGAGGGTAGTTCTTCGCATCCAAGTTCGTTCAGAGCCCCTCTGATTACTTCTGCTTGTCTCAGTAATTTCTTCTCCTGACATCGTTGTCGAAGCTCTTCCCTTTCTCGTGAGTAATCGACACTTAATATTCTGTCCAAGATAACATTTAACTTTTACAAACTAATATTGAATTTGGATTCCAAACGTAACTTTTCCCAGACAAACACAAGTAGCTCTTCCGCCGTGGTTTCATTAATTTCTCACGTTTTTTTTATAGACAACGACCACGATAATATACCAAGAAAATATTACAAGATATCCAATCATTTGTATAGATGTTACATGGAGTTTAAAAATATGGAATGAATGTTTCGGATTCAAGATCGCTGCAATAATTGCCATGAAAATATTATAGACTGATCGAATTTTGATCAAAAAATTATCGAGGCAGATCCCTAAGTTTTTGAATCCGTATTAAAGATGTAATATTCAGTTTCAAAAAGCTTCGCATGCAAACCTTCCAGTGTATCACACAAATCACAACAGAATGCAAGTCAACATGCAATTAAAATGCAAAAACATAAGCCAAGTGTCAAATTTTGTAGACAGTTTCAATTTTTCAACCAAATGATGAGTAGTGTTTCAAGGATCAAATTCTTCTTTGTAGATGTTTGATTTATATCATCTGTATTATACTTATAACATACTTATAATCACAGATCGGTTCCGGAGGTGATAGTGACGCTTGTTTGTTCAACTGGGTAGTTTTGAGAGAGGTTTCAAGTTCCGTGAGTCGGCTACGTAGCCAATCTATTGTTAAATTATCAACTGTTAACTTGTTTGGTAGCAACTTTCCAGATGTATCGTCAACTAGATTTTCTTCGAAAGTAAATCTCAGCGGAGATGCCGGGCGTGTTCTGAGAATTAAGTGACAAAAAAAAAGCGGAGATGATCAATTCCATCAGACTATGAGCTGAAAATTTCTCTCAGAAGTTAAGGTTGAGTCTTATAAAACCATACCTATGTTTTCCAATAAAATCTTTATATTCGTCGATAGGTTTTATAGCATCAACAGCTTTTTCCATCCTAGTGTGAATTTCTAGAAACTTTTCCGTAGTAAAGTCTGAGTATTTGACTATGTCTTGCAGAATACTTTTCCTATAATTAAAGATTGAATTAAATATAAACAAAATCTTTTAGCTAGCTCTCAAAAGTTATCAAATATTCACCTTCAACATCTTTCTTACAATTAGTAATCTGCAGCATGTAACACACGTTTAACAAATCAAGTTAATATAAGAGACGGATGGTTGATAAGAAGAACTGAAATGTATCTTGGAATGTAATTTTAGAATGAAACTGTGCAAGTTCTGCTACTATCAATACATTGCTATGATCTAAATCATTGCTTACCATGTTACAATAAATTCTTGATGAACAGCTTGTTGACGTTGTAGTAAACTAGGTAAATAAGAAGTTCGTAAGTCGTGTTCACATTCGGTCACTGCTCCAAGAAGTAGAACATATTCGTTATGGGTCAGATGAAGTTTTCTACATGCCTTCTGATACTTCTCTCTAACTTCATCCAGTTTTCTTCCACCACGTCCGGCTATATAATCATAATCATGAGTATCATCATTACTTATCGAATAAATTGTAGTAGACTAAATCAAAAATTTGAATAAACAAATCTTGTTTCTTTAAATAACGAAATAAAAGGCAGCTTGTCTATATGTATCTTGAGGTATCTACATACTTACATTTAACATAATGTTCTTCAAAGCGAGATCTCATCAATTTGTACACCTCCAGACTTTTCTGATACTCAGTTTTTTTTCTAGCCACGTCCTCGGTCAGCTGCACAAACGACACATGAATAATTAACACCAAATACTTTGCATTGTCTTTCTTCTTCAATATATTTAATAATATTTCAATTATGTCCCTGAATTGTAATTTATTATCATTTGAGAAAAAGGGATCAACCTTTTTCATGTTCTCCAGTCTGATTTTATTACCAGTAGTGATCAAGGAATAAAAATACCTCTTTGGTAATAGTATTTTCAGATAATCGTACCTGCTGGAATTGATTGTTTAGCCAGGTGTGTTCTTCCTGATAAAGTTTACGGGCTCGTCTCCTCTCCGCATGCAAACTAGTTATATGCTCAACCACAACACTTTCCATTAGATCAGCCTGCTGCTTGATCAACTTAGCGCTGTGATCTACCGAATCCATTATATCCTTCCAGGTCTGAAATCAAACGTTTTTTTTTTTTTTGAGATTAGGATAAATGTATATACAAATGAAATACTATATCAAGTAAAAAAGACTTATATATTTTGATCACAGCTTCTTGATATTGAATAATTGTGTTGAATTCTCGAAAATTCTTGTCTCGAAAAAATAGAAAGCAGTGAATATTCAACAGAATAACTATTTTATGAAATCTCTTGCTCTATCAATCGTTATTCCTTTATTCACTTTACACAATTGAACATTTGTTCAAGATTTGGTACGATTCAGTGTGAGATTCTTAAATTAGGTCGAGGATTTAGAATAGTTTACATAATGCTGATAATCCTGTTCAGAGAAGATGTTTTAGGTGAATTTGTAGACTAGGGCATAGAAATCAGCGAGGGAAATTGATTAGTAGTTAACAAAGATATTTAAAGTTTGGAAAAATTACCTGGGCGATTAGACTGCCGGCAAGATCTTCGCCGCGTTCAACTTTTCTGCCTTGTATTGTTAGCGAAGATATTGTTGAGGCATAGTCACGATCTGATTTCACCTTATTGGTCAAACATCTTCGCATTGTATCGAGAAGTTTAATTTCAGCATCTTGTCTACCTAGGAGTGCCTCGTGGGAAGCCTGCCCTTGCAGACTTGATGAGAATCCCATTTCTATAGTTGAATTATATTGTAAACTGTCCTACTGCAGTTTTTAGGTACTAAATACATCAGTGGAAATTCATTTCTGCACATTTATTATATGGTATGTATGTTAAATGAAACTTGACAGCAGGTGATTGAAATCAATGAAAACCGTTTCGATTATACGATCGTGTTAGTTAGATAGAGATAATATGACATCAGTTCATATTGGGTCACAATTTACAACCCAGCCATCGCTGAGATCAACACTTATATTTATACACAATCAAAATTATCAATTTTTATGCTTTTACCGTAAAATACCGACACGAACTAAACGCTACACAGATGTCTCACATACTCGAAACAACACCATTCGTCCGCCAGTTCGTACTTCGATATGTCTAACAATGTTTCGTTCTGTGTCTAACGAAACATAATATGGAACGCCAATTAGAACCCGTATTTTACGTTTATTTCGAGCATATACCTTCGAAATCGATTAAACTTGATATTCTTCCATAGAAAATGTCGGATAATTTTTTATTGACACTTTTAGTTACATTTGAAGATCGCGAACCGTGAATTTGTATTCAAAAGTTGCATTCAATTCAGATATGGCGCCTTATCGTCATTGTCGTCTCGAAACAAACTTCACACATTCACATATCGTGAGTTGTCGATCTTGTGTTGAACCCGACTTCGTGTCGATCGACAAACATGTCCGTCTGTGAAGCAAAATCTTTATTCTATACAATATCAATTGATTGTTGCTTTATCAAATTCTCAGGAACTAGTGAAGCACAGACAGTTTTAGACCTCGATTTTCTATTATTTGATTGAGGTTAATTGATATTCTATTATTTTCAACTGCAGGTGAGATCCGTTTGGGTTAAGCCCGTAATATTTTTGTTACAACTAGTCGATCTACACTACAGTATATTTTTTTCTTACGATCATTTACATGTTTGATAACATCCCGGCAAACTTGTCTCAATTTATATACTAATGTATCAATTCCATCAAAAAACAGTATCATTTAATCAATTCATTGCTATATCTACATCAATAAATCTCACATAAATTCAACATTAATTTTCGATCACAATTATTCGTTCATACCAATTTCTCGGTCTGACTTCTCAGGTAATTTATGTGATTAGCCTCGCCTCCTCTCTCTATTTACAAATGAAAACGAATCCTACTACTTTTTCGTTCTAAAAATTAAAAGCAAACAAACTTCAGTTGCATCCCTTAGGCATAAACATTCTTTATCTCAGCTAAAAGGCTTCATCATATTTGTTGAGAGGCCAACCAGTGTCTAGATGATTCACTATACATATAGTTCAAACTTAGTCATTCTATTGTCGAAAAAAAAAGAATACGATTTGAGAGAATAATAATGAGCGGTGTGAAGCCTGATTCAATAAACATTTAAATTTAAATGTATTATGTAACGCAACAGGTTATGAGACAATGGATGAAGAAAAAGTGAGCAGTCCTCCAGATAGCGATAGCGATGAGAATAGTATAACTGAGAGACAAATACGTGAGGGAATTTTTATCCATAAGCCATTTGAACACACTTGGGATGTCGCGGTACCAGGAGAAGAAGAATTACCGTTTTTGCCAAAGCCAAAGGGAACGGATACAGACTCTGAAAAGGAGGAGGGTGCTTCTGAAGGGCAGGCGGATGAGGAGCCTGAGATTCTTATCCAGTTTGAAAATGAAGAAGAAAATTTACTGAGCCAATACGATAATGAAGATTCCTGCGACAATGAAGATACCTACGGCTATGACGAGCAGTACGAGTACGATGATAACTATGAATATGATGGTTCGTACGAATATGAGGGCACCTATGACTACGACGACCCTTATGGACTAAGGAGAAGTAACAGAATCCCAAACGCACTCAACAATAATTGCACTAATCCAAGGCTCGGACCTAGGGGTATACATCCGTTGCCACCACCAAGTTTTTGGATGAATAATCCACCACCCAGAATGATGGGATCCATGCGTATGCCACGGTGAGATAAAATGCAGAGAATAATAGGGTAGTGGTCGATTAAAACACTGAGACAGACTTGCCTTGCTGCTAATTTTTGATAATCATATGGTGTATATTTTTTATATATTCTAGTTTTTACTCAATGTATCATTTATTCCTCAGATTTGGAGGCCACATGCCAATTGGTCAGGCGCCACCACCAAGAGGAGCCATGTTACCATTTAGGGGCCCAAGACCTCCGATGATAATGACTGCATTGCCAAATCCTGGTACAAGTCTTGCTGCAACTCCCACTCCTGCAAATCCGAGTCCGTCAGTTACCTCGCAGAGTCCACAGCTTCAAAATATTCTAAATCAAGCTTCGCTACTCATGCAAATACAAAATCCAAACCTACAAAGTCCTGGGGCAAATGCTCAGCAGACTTTACATCCTAGCTATCTTCCCGCTAATAGTCAGACCTCTCAATATGCAACTAATTATCAGGACCCGTCTAATTCTAATTATCAATCTCACCCTTCCTTTAATCCCAGTTTAAATTCATCAAGAAATTATCAAGCTTCAACAGATACGACAGCCCCAGGCACAACGCAAGGTTCGGGATATAAGTCTTAAAATCTGAATTCTCTATTTGAATCAGTTCAAATAAGCATATCAATGAATTTCGTCAGAAGAGAATGATTTTAGTAATTTTGCATCTGTTCCGTTTACCTTTAGCAGTAACAGTCATCTTCCTTCACAGTCATCGTTTTAAATAAATAGTATTGAATTTTTTGAAACAGAACCGGATCCACCAGGTCGAGATGATGATGCTTACTCTCCTGATGATCCAACGCCGGATGAAGGGGTTCTTTCTGAGCCTGATAGTAGTCAGATGATTCAAAGCTCATTGTCGTTCGATGTGTCGGACATTCCAACACCGCAAACACCTGAGAAAATTGAAAAAATCGTAAAGACAAACGCTGTGGAGGTTGCTGAAGCAACTAATGTATTAGATAGTCCTAAAACTCCTAAGCCTGTCTTGGGTAAAGCACAAGCGAAGAAACGTCTGATGGCATTTGCTAATAGATTTGGTGTTCTTCCCAAAGTTCAACCTCTCAAACCCAAAGCTAAGGTAGACGCTGTTCTGGGAAAAGCTGATGCAATTTTCAAACAACGTACTCCGGACAGTTTGAAATCAAAAAGTGAAAGGGGGAAAGAAAAGACTAAAGATAAGGTAAAGTCTTTACTCGAAGAGTTGAACGATGCTAAATTGAAGATCGAATCAGCACTTGAAGCACAACAACAACATAGCAGTAGCGGAAAGTCTAAGAAACATCATGGTACGATCTTGTAACATACAAATCTGTCAGTCATGTAATTTCTCGATACTTTACGGTCTCTAAAATCGTTATCTTGCATCATTTCAGAGGACAGAGTACCGGCTATTGAAGAAATCGTTAGAGAAGAGTCAATGAGCAAGGGGATACAAGACTATAACAATCCTTCGTGTAAGTATTCATGTTTCAGAATTTCTAGGTACAACATACTTGTTTGTACTTTGATCTGTCAGTTCCTGGCATTATTACTGTGATTTCAATTACACAAAACTCTTCTTTTTTACTTGCAGTAAATGCTGAAAGGGACCTGAGTGGACGAAGTAGCAGTGGTGGGAAAGGAAGGTGGAAGAAGCCACGTTACAACCACTCTGATGAAGAAAATGACCACAGATCAACACCCGGAAGGAAATTTTCAGAAAGGTATTTATCAATATTATTCGAATTTCAATTCAAATCATTCACGAATCATAATATACAATATAGATTCAGAGAAAAAGAATTAAATGTTGTTAGCCTTTGATATTGAAATCGATTTTGTCAATCATATTTATTATAGTATTGTTATGCCTTTAACTTCAAGGAGGAGATGGTACAGCAAGGAACGTGACAGAGACCACAAATCGAAAGAAGATAGGAGCACCAAGGATCAGTCAACTCATAGGCTTTCTCAGGACAAGGACCTGCGTAAAAGGGATAAGGAGAAAATCAGCAGAGATAGTAGAAGGAAAAAAGGAGGATCAAAAGATAGGGATCGAAAGGATTTTCACACTCCACCAGGAGTCCATGTGTCCAAAGAAAGAGAGAGGGAGAAAGAAAAGGACAGGGAAAAGGAAAAGGAAAAGGAAAAAGAGAGGGAATTTGTAAGATGTAAAAATTGGTTGGAGTTAAAGAAGTCACGTCTTTCTTTAGAGGAAATAGTTAACCGAAGGAAGGAGGATAGGTTGAATAAAATTAGGTATCTTCTGTGATTGTTGATCCAATAATTGACTATATTTGAACAAATTTCATTCAGTCTTCAATGAAGGAAATAATTACTTTCAGAACAGCACAAGATTACGCACAGCATTTTGATCAGATGTTGATGATCGGTGATCACCATTTAAAACGCTACCCATTAATAGTCGAGGGGCAAGATGGACCGAGAGAATTTCCTCCCGAAGCTGTTAAAGTAACGAAGCGAGGTCGAGGACCTCACGTTCTATTCTCTGAAAACCCTCGAGTATCACTTCTACTCAATCGCCAACAGCTTTATCAAGCCGTTTCGTCCGACCGACGTGATAAAATGCGGCAAATATGCGAGGCTAATTATCTACAGTTAGTTTTTGTTTACTTTTCTTTGGATACTCTCTGATTAAATCACATAGGCCTTGAGAAAACAATTTCCCACATCGTTTGTGGGTTTTTATTGTTTTTGATTTAATTCAATATGGTGACCTGATACAGTTACTCAAAATTAAACTATCATCAATTCTCTTTCAGAGTAAATTCATTGGAAGGAGTTGACGCTGATCAAGGTCACGGTTGGTACGAGAGAATGGAGGACCGAACATCCTTGAATAGAGCTGCACTGTTGCCTGCATCAGTCGCTCCTTCAAAGTCCAAATGGGAAAGTGGTAGTCCAGTTATTTCTCTGAAACAGAAAAACAAGGAATCGGAAGCAGTCGTAGAAGACATTGGAGAAAAGACTGAGATATTTGAACACGAATTCAAAGAGATAGTAAACACCGAGAAACACAAAGACACAATTGTGAAACAACACGGCAGTCTGATTCCTGAATTACCAACAGAATCTTCCGCTCAGTCCTTTGATAGGGCCGCCAGTTTTCCTGTTGATGAGGTATCTTCTCTGTCAGGGGATCGTGATGCTATCCCCGAATTAACTAAACTTGTTGCCATTACCAACAAAGAAGATCGGGAGTCATCTCTTTCCTCAGCATCTGTAGGGGACCAGAAACTTGTTTCTGAATATGAACAGTTCATAAAAATGGTCAGTAATGATGTTCCTGCGCCATTACAAGGCTCCAGTACAATGCCTGCAATTGGTAAGTTATTTGTTGATGCTTTAGCTGAATGATTGCATTATATTGTTCGAATAGTTGCACAGTTTGCAATTGATATATCTTCTATGTTTTTTGGTTATAGATTTGCTACCTGGCTTGTTGACGCCCAGTAAATTCACTCTGAAGAAATCTCCAGTTATGAGTATTGCAGCGTCATCTAACTTGGGGAGAATTAATGAGAAAATTCAATCTAATGATAAATTGAATGATGTGGAAGACAGAAGCGAGTTGGAGAGTGCTGATGAATTCGAAGATAGTCAAGAGTCGAGTTTAGCGCGTGAAAGGAAATCTGACAAGTCTGAGAATGTAGTAGCTGCTAAAATCGACTCAGAAGCTGAAGCAGAAGTCAGTAGTAGCAAAGAAGAGGATTCTGATGGTTCTCCTTCGGTGCCAAGTGACTGGGAGAACGTCAAGATTAAAGAGGAAAAACTGAGCGATGAAAGTTTTGATAAGAAAAACTCTAGGAAGAAAAAAAAAAAGCGAAAATCGAGCAGCGAATCGTCGTCTTCGTCGTCGAGTTCTTCAGATTCTGAGGACGAAGAGGATGAGGAAAGACTGAGGCGGGTTAAAAAAAACAAGAAAAAAAATAGACGAAAGTTAATTAGGAAGAAGTCTAAAAGGAAAGCTAAGTCGAGCTCAGAGTCAGACAGTAGCGAAGATCAAACAAGCGAATCTTCTAGCGAAGATGAAAGAAGAAAGAAAAGCAGGAGGAAGAGGAAGTCTAAAAAAAAAACAAAAAAAGTCATTGTTAAGAAGAAGCGTAAGCGGAGGATGAAGACAGACTCGAGTAGCTCTGATTCTGACAAAAGAGCAAAAAAGAAAAAGAAAAAAGACGAGAAATTATCGCGGAGAAAACAAAGTGAGAAAAGAGCATCTGATAACGAAGATGAAACATCCAAGAAAAATACTTCAGATCCTAAGAAAACCACCAACAAGAAGAAAGTTGTCGACGATAGGAGGGAAATGCTGAACGAGACTAGGGAAGTTAAGGAAGAGAAGATTGATTTTAAAAGGGGAGATGTGGCATTGAAAATCTTACCTATGAAGGAAACTGAGGCTGGCGATATAAAAGAACGTGTTCGAGAGTGGGGCTACGATGATAATTCAATTGCCATTGAAGAGGAGAAAGAATTAGTTAGCGAAGAGATAGAAGTCACACGAAATCGGGATCCGAAGAGAAGAGTTGTTGGAAGCGAAGAGGAAATCGACAGAAGCAAAGATAAATTTTTAGTGGGATGGGAAAACGAAAGTATCAGAATGGCCCAGCAAATACTGCATGGAGAAGAAACGCCGACGGCTGATGTTGCCAAAAAAAATAGAAGAAGCTCAAAGGATAAATGCATTGGAGATATGGTCAAGCATCAACAGGAGGACAAGCTGAAAGAGAAAGTGAAGGAAGTGAGGCTGTTGGAAGAATGGGAAAAAGAGAGCATCAGAATGACTCAACAAATAATTCAGGAGGATGATCTCCTCAAAGAAAGTATTGACAGAAAAAGGAAAATTAAAAGAAGTAGCAGCGAGTGGGAAGAGGACGATTTTAGTTTGACAGATAATTCAAACGTTCCGTCTATATCATTGCTCGAAAACCTGAATAAGAGAAAGGAGCGTTTAACTGATGAGTGGGAAGTTGATAGCCTAGAAGAGAACAGAGAGTCGAATGAGAAGAGGAAATCTAAACAGGATAAAAAACTTGAGAAAGGTATAAAGTACGATAAGAAGACGGACACCTACATAGCAATTGATAGAGAAAGTGGCAAGGAGCACAGAAAAAAGCTAAGTAGATTACCAGCGATCAGGATATGGGAAGAGGAAGAGGAGGAAGGAGAAAAGGAAGCGATGATGCTTATCGAAGAGAAATCCAAACACAAAAAAAAAGGTAAATCAAAAGATAAGTGGGATACGGATGATCTGAGTGTAAAACTGAGGATCGAGGATGAGTGGAGAAATGTGGATAGATCACAGGATCAAACTAAAAATGAGGCAAAAAGTTGGGAACCGGAGAGTCAGGACAGCGTAGCATGGACCGAAAAAGAGAAAGATCCAGAAATTGTTAAAAACAAAAAGCGAAGAAGCGAGAAGCAGGAGAATCGACTTTTCGAAGACTACTATCAGGATAATCAGGATGCTGCTGACCAGAATAGAGATAAAAATAGAAGTAAAATAAATGAAAAAGTAATAGCAGATGACTGGTTAATAATGCCGACTGAAGATGTATTGAATAGTAAGAGTTATTCCAGTCAAACTGACATCCAAACCCCAAGACTTAGGCTGCAAGAAGACCTCAACAAAGATGAAACATACGAAAAATCGGAATCACTAAAAAATCGTCGTAGTAAAGATTGGGAGGATAAAGATCAGGACAAAACGAGCGATTGGGAGGAGGCGGAAGATGCCCAAAGCACAAAATTGTGTGCTAGTAAGAATATTATAAGTGGCTGGGGGGAACCCTTCAATATAATTGAAACTAATCAACGCGAAACTTTGAAGACTGTGGAGCCGAAGAAAGACAAAAAGAGTCGATGGGACGTTGAGGGTAGCTCGAACAAGTCAAAAGATCTGAAAGAAGTACAGGAACCGGAAAAGAGCGAATCTGATAAGCTCTTGTTGATAGAATGGGAAGAGGAACATAACGAATGGGTGAAAAATGTAGCTTCAACTTTCGATGAGCTTTCAGTTAAGTCGAAATCATCCACCGACAATAAAACAACGAAGAAGTCTAAGAAATTTGATGAATTATCCGATTTGTACGACCCAAAAAGCTTCAAAAGAAATGACGAAAGGAGCAGGACTCTATCACAAAAGCCTTGGGGAACTGAAGACGAAGACAGAAGCCACAACTCCTTGAGTTCCTTGATAGAATTGAACTTCACAAACACTCGGTCGGGAGCATCAGAGAAAGATTCTCAAAATTCTGATGAAACATCCCAAGAGACTAAATCCGGAGGTGAAAACTCGGCAAAGGAAAACAGGAACAGCTTGGAATTATATAGTCCAAGTTCTCCAGCACTTTCGCAGAGATCTGAAGTAAGTAAAAACAAACAATATGAATTCTTTCTTACTTTTAATTTCCTTCTTTACAACAAACTAACACGAGAATGCTTCCTTCTTCGATCTGAAAACTGTTTTGCCTACCTAACATTGAGCATTGCGCGGTTTTTACAGGATATGGATATTTCTAGTGGCAGTGAGATGGACCACCAAAAGCAGGATGTCTTGATATCAAATATTCCGCTACCATCAGAAGAGTTTCCAGTTATGTTTGGAGGTCAAGTTTCTAGTATTCCAATGCCTGTTTTGCCTCCAGTTCAGAGTGTCAGCGTAAATACTAACAGCGGTAACGAGTCGACAGCTGATTCCTTGAATCTAACGGAAAAACCTGTGGAAAGTCTACAGCCCGAAGTAAAGATCAACGTCGTTATTTTGTCCCCAAAAATCGACTACGATAACATCAGCGCTACTGTGATTAGCGATAAAGAACCGTCAAAATGGGAATCCGAGGATAGCAGTCTGAAGAAAACGAGCCCTGATCATTCTGAGAAATCGTCTGTCTCAAGCTCTAGCGCAGAAACTAACACAGAAAAAACAAAAGGGAAGAATTCCGTGGATATTTTCGCTGACTATGAATCTAGCAGTGATTCCCACGACAAGGCAGAGTCAGAGAATGATTTGCATAGCGATTATAATATACAGGCTGATAAAAAGGAAGAAAAGCTCAAATCGCCTTTGAAATTAATCCCTAAGCAGATTTTATTCCAACATACAAATGAGGCTAAATCAAAATCGTATCTAGAGGCACAGAAGTCAGACATAGTTCAGGGTACTATTTCATTCAAAATTCAGAAGAAAGTTTTGCAAACAAATGTTCTGCCTAGTGACGAGAATGAAGATACGATAGATGAATTCGAAAAACAGCAGAAACCAGAAAATCAATTTCATGAGGGCAAGCTGGTTGTGCCTGACAGATCTGGGGTTGATGTGGCAGAAAAGTTCGGAGAAGATAATCTAGTTTCCAAAAATTCTTATGCTAAGAAGACAACTGACACAGAGGAGGAGAGCGGCATAGATTCGAAACAATTCTTGGGGCCTCCAGGCGACGTGACCGATAAAAGTGTGTCAAAGTTTAGGGAAGTTGATAGAAAGGAAAATGATGATAAGTACAACGATTTCCTTATAGGAAAACGGGAAATGGATAAGACAATTCGTCGCTCACGTTCAAGATCTAGATCTCGGTCTCGGTCACGATCGAGATCTAGAGATCGTAGGAAGAAGAGTCCAGAAAGAAGAGAGAGAGATAGATGGAGCAGAGAAGATAGAAGAAGAAGTAGAGGAATCGAGACTAGAGAAAGGGATAAATCTGGAAAAAGGGAGCGGCTAGGAACCCCGACTCAAGACAGTAGGAATCGGAGTAATAGTAAATACACCGACAGAGGAGATAGTCGGCGACGAAGTAGTCCAAGCAAAGGAAGAGTCGGAGGTAGACGAAATAGATCAAGAAGTCCGAACATAGGTAAACGCTTGAGCGAACGAAGCCGAAGCCGTAGCCCAATGGGAAGGAGAGATCGCGAGAGGAGCCCCAAAAGAAGAGGAGATGGGGATAAAAAGATTATGAAACTTGGAGACAGACTCGACGAAAAAGAAGGCAAAGACTTCTTCAAGGATGACGATGGCTCTACAAATAAATTTAAAAGCTTTGAAGACAGGAAGGACAGAAGCCTTAAGAGTCCGATCAGATATCCGGTGTCTGCTGTGGATGGTAATAATTGTTATTACATTAATTGACTGAGAATTAACTTAGATTCGTTAGAACTCTCGTCACATTCAATTTATTGTCATTACAGATAACAGGAAATTTGGAAGTGTTGAACGCAAGTTGGATAAAGAACGGGACCGAGGAAGGTACAGAGATAGTATCGAAAGAGATAGAGAGAACAGATCTTATGACCCGATGGAAATACTTAGAGAAAAGGGATTGGAGGCAGAACGGCATCGTAAGAGGTGGGAGAGAATTTATTACATTATTAATTGTTTGCTTTAGTTTTTCTCTGATCATATTATATGCTTCTAATTATTCTATTCTATTCTATTTTAATCTAAACTTATTTACTCATAAAACTCTCATCAATGACATTTGGAATTTTTAGATTGCAGGCGGACAATGAAAGCAGGAAATATCAGTGGAATGATGAAGATGAAGATGACGGTAGAGGCCTATTCCCGAATGAATTTGACCTCGATTTTGAAGAGCGGCGTTTAGGTAGAGGTGATAGCTTAGATAGAGAGATACCAGAAGGATCTACTAATTCTCTGCCAATATCTAGAATCAAACACAGGTAGCTTGCACTCTCTTCTACTTGAATCGAATCATACTTTATAGACTTTACAGTATTCGGAGCTAAACATATCGAGTATCATTGATCATTTTCAGAAAAATACGGTATGTTTTTTGAACAATGTAAATTACTCAAATACTTATATACCTCGAATTTTACAGAGAAAGAAGCGTAGAATCACGATCTAAACGAAGCAAAGAGCGAGGTAGAGAAAGATCACAATCTCCCAATTCAGAAGGACGAGAAGGCAGATCTTCCTATTCAAGATCAAGATCACCACCTCGGTCGACACATACTAGAGGGCTAGTGGATCGATACAAGAGTTCCCGAAAAAGTAGATCTAGATCCCGAACTCCAGACAGAAGTTCAAGGTCTGCGAAAAGGATACATAGATCGAGGTCAGTTTCCCGGCCTTTATTATCTGACTATTGTATTTAATACAGTAACGCCAATTCAAAAATTCCCATTTTGATTCCCTTAAATGGTATAAAAGAAGCTATTTTCTATCCAAAACTATTTTCATAATAAATATAACTTTAGATCAGCATCCCTTGTGAGAGGCGAAGATGATCCATCGCTAAACGACAGTTGTACGACTGGAAGAAGAATAGAAACAATTGTACAGGCGGTTACTACAGTAACAGGAATGACTGGAGTTATTGCTGATTCCACAATATCAGATTCTGAGCTCCTGGCTGGAAACGAATGCATAAATGATGACGGTTCTTTGCGCTATGCAAATAACACAAACACTAACGACTATTATTATTACTCTGAAGGAAATTTAACGTATCCTCCACGCATAGAAGAACCTCATCAATCAGCTGCCATCGGAACGGGCTCCTCTCCTAAACGTCTTTCTCTTGATGATAGGTGAATCCTTTTTTCTATAGATATGCGCTTTTTACTAGAGTTGTGATAGGAGGAATCATTATTCCGGTTTGATTTGTACAAAGATGAAACTTCTCTTCACGTAAGCCGAATGAAATGTATGAATAAATTGAATTTCAGATTGGAATTGGAATTGGGAATAAAAAAGAAACAACAACAACAGATTCCGCTCACTATACAGGACACTCAACACGTTGGGTATCATCCTGCAGCCTTTTCTACTAACATTGCAACTTATCCATCTATACCTCCACCTGCTATGCCACCGCTACAACAACCACCGTATCAACAGCAGCCGCCGAAAGTGCTTCAGGTATTCTTCTAGTTCTGCTCAAACTGTTTTTAACCATAGATCGTTTTATCTGTGAAATTATCGATATGGATTATGTTTTTAACTTTGAGTAGAATTACTTTTTAGTAAAATATATTGAGATTTGACCAGCTATTCAGACTATTTTCACTCTGAAAATCAGTAAAGATGCGATCATTTAACGCCTGTCTCATAGGTTGGCAACGTCTTGCAAGTTATACCATCGGAATTTGCTGGGATTCCTCCACCGCAACGAGACTTACCTGCCGTAACTGTACCAAGTTCAAGTCACGTCGTACGTGTGGGTAATGTACTTCAAGTCGTCCCAACTACTCTGGATTGGGCTGCAGGACCATCTCCATCTGATACAATAAACCCTGCTTATCATCGTCCGTGTCAATCGACAACTCCGATCGGGGTTCCGCCTCCATCACCTGCAGCGCTAACTCTTATTCCTGCTAGCATAACTTCGCCGATTCCTGTACCTAGGCCAGAAATAACGCCGAGTAAGTCGAGCGAATTTGATTATATTAATTTATTTGTTTAGGCATTTCTTGGGCTTGCATTTGAAATACGATACCTGCTTTTTCAGTTTTAGCACCGGTCGTGCAGCCCGTTTATAACTACGAAGCTATTCTAGAAGAGCGTAAAAAGGGGCGAGACGAACGTAAAAAAATCCGAGAAGAAAGAAGGAAGGAAAAAGAGATGAGGAGAACTGATAGGAGGAAACGACGCGCGGATAGACTCGTTAAGAAGAATCTTACTCTTAGGCAACAGGAAGGAGCTACTTTTCAGCTTCAGCATGCCCCATCTTCTCCTGTTCCTGTTCTTACTGGGGCCGAAGACGAGGAAGATGACGAAGCCAGTTCTAGGGAGCAATCTATATCTCTGGGCGAGGACGAGCAATATTTACAAAGCCAACAGAAACAGGAAGAACAGGACGAAACTATCGAAGAATCGAACGAGGAAGTCCCAAAGGATGTTAAGGAGGTGAAGAACGATTGGCTACCGCTTTTACCACCACCGGCTAAAGGCATTTTAATATCCCCTGGATTCGGGTGAGTCTTTTCGCTGTTCATCTCATGTTGTTATATTTCGGTATTGTTATTTGTAGCCAAATTCAGTGTCGAATGTATGCCAATTAATTTCGTTGATTGCAATTGTTTCAGAAGAGAGTCAATGTCGAATGGAAACCCTGGGTATTTATACGAGCCAGAAGAGGATGACGAAGACGATGAACAGAGCGAAGAAAGAGAGCAAGTAGATCTGAGTATCGACTCTGAATTCCAATTGTCTGAAGAACAAGTAGAGAGTCAGCTTCAAGCGATAATTGAGGAATCAAAAACCAAAGACGGATCTATAGCAGGAAGATCACGGGATGACGAAAAGGAGATCGATGTAAGAAAGAAGAAAATTATTAGAAGAAGGAGTAGGAAATCTGTACAGTTTGCTGACGGGGTAAGACCAGGCGAGGGGACTAGCCCAAGCGGCGGTGAAGGTGATATGCCTTCTCCACCACCCCCCATTTCAATATCTGTCTTACCGTTGCGCAATAGCAATATAATAAATCATAATACTCTACGAGGGACGGAAAAAAGACTTAAGATTAAAAAATCGAAGAAGAAACATCAAAAGACAAAACCCCCAAAAACGAAGAAAAAAGTTAAGGTAATTGAAGCGAAAAGTATTCGAAAATGGATGTTTAGATATGAGAATCGTATTGCAGTTTCTAGGACATGCTGCATTATTCAAACTATGATATTACGTTGCATATTTTGACTTATTCCCATATATTTTTTGATGATAAAACATGCTAAGATCTCCTTCTTTAATAATTGCAGGTGAAAATAATAAAATTAAAAAAATCTCGAGTCGTAGTTCCGTCGCCGTTGACGATCGATGATTTGGATGAGTTGGACGACCGTTCTCCGCCTCCACCGCCACCAGGATCTCCTCCACCGCCTCATCTTTGGCCGTCTTATTTAGCAGCGTATAATGCAGCGATGCACACGCTCAATCCTTCTATAAATAACGAGCCTCCGCCTCCTCCTTTGGCTCTAGCTTCACCACCCCCAACGCCGCTTCCTCTTTTGGTTCCTCCACCTCCTTTAAACTACACAATTCAACCCTGTAACAAAGCTTAGACTAGATTACTTTGATTCGGTGAAAATTTATTGCTTTTTAATCAAATTTCTATTTTTCCTGCTTTTTTTTTATTTTCTTTTTTTTAAATCATATTCCACCTTCGTTCCTCTAGCCGAAATATTATTGTCATTGACCTCGATCCCTGTTGTCTTGACGAACTTCAGCAAACTAGTTCAGTGAAGAGTGATATATTATAAAGTAATAACTTACGACTAGTTAAGTTTATCTTATATAGCTGTTAGGATCGTATGCTTCGTGTGTAACGAATAATTATGATGATTGATAGTAAATTCTTATTAAAATTAAAAAAAAAAAAAAAAACCGTCTTCTTTACTTCTAGTTTTTCGGTTTTTCTTTTTTTTTTTCTCCTTATATCAGTTTTATTTCTATTCATACTCAGCTATAAGTATTTAGTTTTAGGAAAAAACTACTCGTAAGGTAAATAAGAGAAATATTTTTCGCTAAATTTCGTTCGGTTATTAGCTAATCTAGTTTTCTAGTCATCACAATCCGAGTCTCTAAATTCTGTTCACATTGGATTTTGGAGGAATCAAAAATTGGAATATCGAAGAGGTGGTAGGAAAAAGAATGGAAACATATGATGTCTTTGGTCGATGAGTTTATATGTTCACGGAAAACATTGTAATATTAAGGTAAAATTTTTCATTATTCTATGTTTGAAACATTTCAAAATTATTTCATTTTTAGTTTAATAGAACGAATTATGAACGTTTTTTCATTGAAAAAGAACAACTTTATCTGCCGCCGATACTTTCGATCTATTAGTAGACAGACTCATTTCTATGATCAGATCAGTAGCTATGATAACATTGAACATAAAGAAGAGTACCTACATGCGCGATAGTGATCGTGAGGTAAAACCTTTTATCTGCACGTTTTCACGAGATAATCATCGCGGAAACCGGGTGACTATACGTGTTTCCATTAGAGAATATGATATGAGCTCGATCTATTCGCTTCGAAATAAGTCACGCGGAAAATATGAAAACAATAAGAGAACTACATCTTTCTGGATAAATATCGCAGAATTTAGTGAAATTGATGTAGGTATATAGAAAAATGGAAAACAGTTAGGAAAAAAAAACAAAAAAATAACAAACATTCATCTTGCGAACTATCTTGGGAATCTTCGAGGATTTTTAAAGAAAATATAATCGCGGTTTTTTGATGACCTGAAAAAAATTGTAAATGTAAAATGTTAAATAAGGTCAGTGCGTTCAATCTGTTTTAAATAGAGCGTATTTTACGGTATTTAAAATCATTGGTAGAATGGTTTGTATAAGAGACTAGCAACATTAGCCGCAGACAAATTGTACATGAATTGATATCAATGATTGTTTCAAAGCTTTCTTTCTCGCGTCGATAATTATGTACGTAGAACTACGTTATGAATATATACCGACAGGGAATGTGTGATGAGAAAGCAGCGGTAATTCCTAAAACCTAAAAACTGGGGATTAGTTGAATTGAAAATTTCGGAATATGAGAATCTCGAGGCATATATTTTTTGCATAATAAACTAGCGCGAATATCCTCTCGATTCGCTTATGTTATATTTAATTAGAAAATTTTATATCCTCGATAATATCCCGAGTGTTATAAAACAAATAAGCAGAAAGGTTTAGGAAGACGAACTCTCACAGCATACCGATTTAGCGAAGTTAATTAAACACGTTATTGAGTAATACGCGGTAAATATATAATATAAACAACGATCGAAGTTTACCAGTAACGTTTAGCTATATTTCCTGAAAACTTCGTTTATATTATCCGCGAATATATTTACTGAGCATAAAATTGCTCAATCATCACTCAACCTCATCCGCATTTATTATTGCTGCGGTTAAACATGATATTATGCGATTATTATGCTAATCGTATCTGATGATGAATCCCCTGCACCCATTTCCGTGGTGGACCTAAATCATCGAAAGTAAAAGTAATGCGACAAATCATAGGGTTATATCTACAGGTGGATGACTAACGATATGAGTTCATTTTTCAATTAGTTTTCAGATTTTTCAATACTCATTGTCAGTGAGTCTTGTTTTTTCTTTTTCTTCTATGGCATCGAAGTAGATCTTATTTTTCCTTGAAAATAATTTAATGGAAAAACTATCGGTGAGTCGTATTATTTACGTAAAGTAACAACGTCTAATGCAATTCGTTGCTTATTAGATTGTGCTGTCTAGTCTACATGCATGTATGTACATTGAGAAAGAAAATTCTTATGTCTAGTTAGTTTGATTATTATAATGTATATGTATGTTGCCCAATAGTTTAATTATTGTTGAAAGAAAACATTTACACTTGCAATCAACTCAAAGGAGTTACAATATTCATTACAAATCATAAACCAACAATGATATAGACATTCGCTCATATCTTTGCCATAAGCCAAAGCACAATTTACAACAATCGGTAATTTCCGATAATTGAAAAAATTAAACATTACAATATCGATTAAAAAAACTTGAATTTCAATCTAATCAATCAATCATGCGACATTTTTTTATATCTTTCGTAAATTTATTTTTGATTTTTTGATTTTCTGATTCTTTTGTAAACGAATGTTTCCGCAAGATTGGGATTCGATTCGGAGCTGTTAGCGATCTATGCCATCCTGTATAGGGATTTAAACGAATCGTGTCTAGATGCCTATGCCGTTCTCATAGCTGGTTGTGTTGTGGTGTGTCGAGTTTGTTCGCGGCTTCGCGCGAGCTGAGCTGATCGTGAGCTGCGGCACAAACCCGGTGACTCGGACTCTACTGAACTCGACATGCCGATGGCGGCGGCGGCAGTCAGTGAGCACTTGTTGCTGGGGCACTCAGCACACCGGGAATCTACGAGCGCAAGACGAGATTTTTTATTTCTTTTTTCCCACCCATCTCTGTCTCCGCGATTTATTTGAAAAACTGTATAAATCATAGTCGAAACCGATCGTCAGGAGGTTGTCGAGTTTTTAATTTTGTACTTTGGCATAGACGCAGTCCGCGTATTGATTTGAATTTGAAAAAAAAGTTTTGTATCAACTTTATCGCCGATCTATCGATGATTGAATCGAGTCAATACATCGTAGATATTAAATATCCTAATTGGGGGTAATTTGGGCTGAACAATCGCTGACTATGTCTACTTATCGAAATTCATTTCGTTTTACCATAACATTGAAAATTATGAATTTTACTACAACTGAGTGATATTGATCCATCGGATGAAGTATATTTAAATCAATCACAGTTCGATCTAATTATGTACAGCCGAGAACCCGCGTATTCGGGTATAAAATGTCATATAGTGCATCGAATAAGTTTCAGTAACGTATAAAGTGCAGTGATAAGTGTTCGAAGGATAAAATTGAATAAACGTAGTCAAGTCTTCTCGCCGCGAGTGAGTCAAATTTTTACTTGAGTTGGACGTTCATTAGTTTCATATTTTCATTCGATAATTAAATCGCGTATATATATATTGCTAGACGTATACTCTATACATATGTATACATGCGGAGTTAAGCAATCTCGTCAATATTCAGGTATCTGTTCCAAGTCTAAATTTTTACGCTGCCATAAAGAGTGAATTTTAGTTGATAATTAATTCTTCCGTGTCGCGAGTGTGTGATTTCATTGGATTTTAAAAAATCGTGAAAACATTATAATAAAATACATTGAAGTGGACAATTTTTGTTTTTTTTCTTTAAATTATGTATAATCGGCTGCACGTGGACTGAAGAGCTGCGCTGTCAAGCGGTTCGAACAAACACAACAATGCGAACATGACCAAGGCTAACTTCTGAGAGACCAAGAGAGAGAGAGAGAGACATAGAGACAGAGAGAAGAGAAGAGAGAGATACGACATTAGACGGTAAACTATTCCGTTAAATTTCAATTCTTTTTTATTCTAATATCGCATCGGTTGTGTGTAGCTTGAAAAATTTATCTGTTGAAGTGAAGAATCATTTTTGAGGATACTATTTATATAAGATGCGAATTTTATTTCTGACCGAGATATCAGATTTTTTTGGATTCATGTAAGACAGGAAATTTTTGATAGTTAGGAGAATCGATTTGACGGTTTAATAATAAGAAAAAGTCATTCGATTCGTCTATAATTGTAATTCTATACAGTTTTCAATGAATATATTTATACTTTAGGTGTACCGAACCGAACTCGATACCTCGATACTACATATTCGTATTGCGTTTCAAATTGCGGGGTTGATAAAAGTGCACGATGACCTTTAATTTCGGTGTGGTATACCAGCCGACCAGCGCTATTTAGATCGCGATCATGAACCTTGATCTTATCATATCGCGGCATGAGAGGGAGGCATCAGCTTCCTGTTTAAAACAGGCTTCTCTCATCCAATTTTTCTTTTTTCTTCTCATTCTTATTATAATTTACAATTTTTTGGGCAAAACGATTCAAACCTTCGATCCCACTTAACATTTCATTTCCGCATGTTTGAAAGTTGGCATTTAATTATATCCCTGATTATAAAACTTGTATCGTTAGATTTGAGGACACACGCGCATGCATGCTGTGAGCTCTACACCAAACCGTTCACTTTCTGATCGCAAGAACGTCTCTCTCTCTTTCTACCTACTTCACCTCTTAAAATTGATTTTCTCTTGCTTGCTGGAAGATAAAGAGGTGCTTTCTTCTCGACTAGAAGGTCTTGGCCTTGGTACTGAAATAGAAAATTTGCCACAGCCCAGAATTTTCTCCTCTTTTTTCAACAAATTTTAGAAGACAATATCAGCGAAGCTTATACCTACCCTTTAGGCTAAAATTAAAATCGCTATACATCGTACGACGATGTGTTATAGACATTATAATATACCGCGGAAATTTCGACGGACCGTTCACTTCGCTTCTTCACGATCGCAAGAAATTTTTGCCGTTTATTATACCACACTGCAGGCTTTTGAAATCGCATTTCTCACCGCGGACCCCGATCTCCGATGAAGCGAAATGCTTTCACTTGAAAATAAAGGAAAATGAAAAAAAAAAAATGGATAATACTTAGAGCAATAACGTGGGGGATTCTTGCCGCTAATTATTTATAGTCGATCAAGTGCGACACGATGACCTATAAATATCCCCTCGAAGGTACTTCCTGTAAAGAATTTTCTTCCCCGAACAATTACAGTCGCTAAATTTTACCCGGAACACTTTTCTCGTCGATATTTTTTTTTCATTTTGTCATTAAAAAAAACCAAGAACAATGCAATGAACTCTTCACTGATAATCACTTTTCCGGCCAAATTGCTTGTCACCATTATCTCTGGCTCTGAAGATTAGAGTCCTTGATACGGTTACCTGGTTACGCATCTGACTAAAAGTCCACATCGGAAGTTTGAAAAATAGAGGGGGATACACATTCCTATCGATTATTCAACTAACGTATAAACGGTATACGCGTATTGTACAATAATTATATCGTATATATACGTATATATATGTATACATATATATATTGATCGGCGAAAGTTCTTCCTTTGCGCGCGGTGTTCGATAATCTCAAACGTATACGATACTTGGGCACGCCAGATCAGAACATCGCGGATTTTAGTCATTTACGAGTCAGGTCCTCGCCGTTCCTCGTCGACTACATATCCTGTGGTAGAAGTCCGTCGACGAGGTGTTTCAACGATTAATCAAACAACAAATCGACGTGTCCTTACTGCACGCGTCGACAACTCGATTTGCAGTGAAAGTACGAGTACCTATACGCCCCGAGCAACAAATTACTTACAGCGATATACAGACTGCGCAAATTATTGTACCTGGAATGAAAGATAATCGAGGTGCATGTTTGTCGCGGTTGAGGAAAGAAGAAGATGAAGAGGAATAGCTTCATGTTTTCTTTATTGCAATTATTGTTTACGGAAATATTATATTCTTCAACATATTTTATGGACGTATAGCTCTCTCTATATGCGAACGTAACTTTCGGAAGAAAATATTCCCCATCTTTACGTATCCTGCACTGCTTTAAATTTGACGATGTGTAAAGTTTCGAGTTTCATTGTACAATCGATAAATTTAAGGTCCCCGATGTGTGGCATGATATATTACTGCAGCAGGTATTCCTAATCCACGTTCAATGAGCCTTTTTCGATCGGTCTATTATTCATCGTGCACTATCATACGTGACATTGATTTGTCGTTGTTTTTTACCGAACCTCAATTTGTTCAATCGCTTTTTTCATAGATCCGTCCATCCATGCGTGTCACGTATGAAGTATTAAGGCTGTTATTTCAAACCTAATTGCATTTCTGAACTGTATAAAATGAGATAAGGCATGCTTTTTCGATCTGGAAAAGGAAGGACTATACAGATAAAGATTGGAGCGAATTCTTACCGATTACATTCATCTTTGTCTTTCTATTGACATGATTTAGCAATTGTCACGGACAAACGATTTGTCCAGTGAGAGGAGATCGATAGCGGTTTGAAATTTCGTCGCAGTACAAACTGTACGGTATTATTTTTCTAATCTGAAAAATTGGGGAATACTAGGTTTTTTTTCATATTCAATTTATTATAACTATATTTGAGAAGAATATTCCGAACCGAAATTTCATTATACATACTTAACATCGTATTCAACGTGTCATGGTGTACCGATAGAATACTTTATAGCCTACACGTACTTGGACCATAAATATGCTATCAGACTTCGTGCCTTTGTAAAATTCCTCATTTCATAGCCGTAAAATTTCATCCGCTAAAATGAATTTTCAAAGTTTTTCTTTTTTCTCAATTCTTCTGATCATCGCGCACAAAATATTTCGAATTTCCATTCCTTTCTATTCATTTATTTCTATTTCTCTTCTCCGAGAACTTTAATATCGATCTTGTCACACAGTGAGCGATCGGTAATTTCCGAGATCCTAAATAAATCGAATCCGTTTTTCGGGAGAATAAAAAAAGTTCTAATTTCTTTCTTAATGGAATTATATTATGTACCTAAAATTTTTTTAATTTAATTTTTTCTATTTTTCTCGCCGAAGCCTCAGAGAGAAATGGAGGGAGAGAGAGAGACACCCTTTGTATTTTTTTACTTTCTTATCACACAATCTAGTTAGGGAGAAAGAATCGTGCGGGGTTGGGGTTGGTAGCCTAGAGTAACATTAGGGTGAGGCCTAGCCCCGCTGCACCTGCGCACAATTTCACCCCCGCCATGAAAATTTTACGCACCCTCTCCTGCAGACCTCGGACCTTTGGTACTCCGAAACTCTTCGTTCGTCGTTGAGTCAGTAGGTCTGCCGTCTACCAACCAACTGGCAGCTCTCTCGTTCCGTTGCGAGTTAGAACTTACGATAGAAGAGGTGATCGTAATTAATAACCCTTCAGCGAGGAGCTATATTAAAAAGATAAAAAAAAAAAAAAAAAAAGATTAGAAAAAAGAGGCGAAAAATGGGAGAAAGGAAGGAAAAAAAAACAACAAAAAACAGAAAATCCTTAAGGCAGGACGAATCGACACGTTTTATATCTACCCACCTGCGTATACGCATAATATATAGCAAAGTAACGTAAACGTTTCTAATTTCTAATACTGGAAAAGAACCATTCTTGTGGAACCATTGGAACCACCGTGACGGAAGCAGAAGAGTACAGAACCGAATCATCCGGCTGTATACCTCGGCCAACAACGTTCCTGTTTTAAGTTAGTGCGCCGCGTGCAGCCGACCGCGTTACTTCGTACGCTTACCTCGTCCGTTTTACTTTTATTATATAATTTTTTTACTCTGGTATCCAGGAAGTCCTCTCTCGAATTTTGTACGAAAAAATATCACGACTTTTTTAACAGTTATATATCGTTATTAAAAAATCACTATTTCACATCTTTTTTCTTCCACTTGTGTGTGCGGATCTTTACCGATACTCCAGGGGTGGGTTTTTAGCTTCAGAATTCACGATCTCTAAATTCAATAGTAGCAGACCGATCCTTTTATTTTCTCTCCTCACGTTTAGGGGTGAAATAGTTTTCCATTCAATTCAAGCCGATTTCTCGTTGGTTCTAATGAATCGACTTTTTTTTCGGTATAGTTGATTTCTTGATAAAGTCTATTCTGTCTCGATTCATTTTTTCGGCTGTCAATGTCCAGAGACGACTTCGATCAATTTTTTTTTTTCTCGATTTTTGCGGTGTGGATGATATTTTGAAACGTGAAGGCGGTAAGATTGTGTGTTTTCGGGATATCCAGTCTCCCAGGTTCCTAATTTTCTTCGATTTTGATTCTTTTTGATCTTTGAATTTCAGCCAATTTTTAGTAATCCATTTTGATTTTCGTTGTGGTGTTCGGTAATAGCGATCAGTGCGCGGTATAAGTGAATCGGTAAGAGGAAGGAAAAAGAAAAACGCAGAGCCAAAAGTTGGGAATAACGAAAACCGGAAGATTTTTGTCTAGCTGTCAAAAAAAAAATATCGAAAATAAAAAAAATGGCGTTTCAAGAAACTAACAAAAGTGTTTCCGGCGGGTCTTGGCACTGGAAGAATTCACAGATGTGTATTATGTAATCGTGGATCTTGCAATGCCATCACTTGCTGAAAACCGACTCCGCACAATCCCAATATATATGTATAAGATACAGTCACGCGAAATTTGTCTAAAAAAAAAAAAGGAAAGAATATAATTGTATTCAATGAAATAAGACGAAAATTACAATCTGTGATAATTATTATACAAAATATGACAATATAAGTTAAAAGTGGTGACAAATATTATACACCTATATTAATCTAATTAGATTTCTAGTACAATAACTTGTCAATAAAAAAAAAATTTCAATTAGTTATTGTATAAGAAAAACTTTTCTCTACCAGAAAAAAAAAAGTCATACATAGTTTTATAATAAACTTACTTATTCTGTGAATCGTTTTTTTTTCTATTCTTTTCTTATTTGCATGTCCTATATGTGTAAGTGTAGCGTGAATTTATAATTCACTTGAAATGAAACAATTTATTTATTATATTATATCAACTTACAACCGTTGAGACGGTCTTTCCCAAATTATCTTCTATCTTCGTGTGGTTATTATATTATTATAGACTTATACTGTATCGGTGCCAATGCGGGGAAAAAAAGAGGAAAAAACCGAACTGCATACACGCTGTTTACAGATATTTCATTAATCTATGCGTTAGTTGCTTGCGATTAGTCCGACGCATTGCACCACGCTCGAGATTATAATTAGCGATAAACTCTATGCATTTTTAAATGCTGCACCTGTCGCATCAATTCACTGCAGTATATAGCTATAAGCGAGAGATAGACAGGGAAAGAATGAAATAAAATATACAGATATAACATATCGGCTGTAAAATTTCCCTGACGATTAGGAAAAACCGTTTTCTGCATCGGTCGTATGAATTTATGCGAAGAATGAAAAAAAAACGAAAAATGAAATTTTACGCAAATTTACCAGACATATATCGATGATTTCTTTTCAACTCGTCAGTTTTTCTTTACTTTCCGCATATGTATTCTCGCCATCCGAAACAGGTGCATACATACCATAATACCGCGTATTTCTCTTACTCTTGAGAATGTGTAATACGCATGTGGGCGCCCGTATGTCGTTTAAATTTATATCCACCGACTGTATAATAGCGGAGGCGAATTATATCCGAACGCGAGAAACGTTAAGCGATAAATTTAGCCCGTTAATATTTTCCTAATTCATCATTTTCGTTATTTTTCTCATTACCGAACCAGTCGGACAGAATCGTTAACAAATTGCAGGTAAAACTGTCCAAATGTACTTCGTGCAATTTACGTTAATCGTAAAATCACTGAAATTAGTATATATGCATGTCGTAAAGCAGGAGAAACACTTACGGGCCCACATCATACCTTCCTACCTACCTACCTACCTACCTACCTACCGCCGTACATAATATAATATATTTTTACCCTGTTTGTATTCTCTAGATGTCTACATATAGATTGAATAATAATACAGAAGGCACTGTTTGCGGTACCTATCGACCCCGTTGCCATGCCAGCCCCCACGTGTATACAGGCCAACATTTATTCCACATACTTAAATATCTAGGCACCTTTACCTGTCCCAGCATCGAGCTTGCAGTCTCAAACTCTTGGAATCCCCGAAAAAACCCTCCGATTAGTGAAAAAGATACTCAGATCCGTGAGAAATGATCCTTTCCAGAATTTCGTTGATCAAGTCCGAAAGATTCCTTCGCCGATATTTCGCCACGCGTTAGGGATAGTTTTTGGGTGAAAGTTTTTGACAACCCGACGACAGTCACGTAGTACATTATAATCCGCATCAAACCAGACACCGCGATTGTCAATATAGGTAAGGTCGAAGTTTGTATCTGTCGCTCACTTTACGATTATCTGGTTTCCGGAAATGGGAAGTGACGTCGGGGAACCAGGTTCGCCATACATCAGCCAGAGTTGTTTGAACCGTAGACAGAGACGGGGCACAGGGCCAACATATTCAGAGGATGATGCATTGTTTGATGTATCTGTATGCGTATCTACTGCTCTGCCATGTATACCAGAGCTATTGTTATACAGTGTCTTTTATTCCATGCTTTTGTCGCGTTTATGGGTAGTAAACCTGTAACACTGGCCAGACGGGAGAGATTGAGCCGATTTCGCAATCACGATTTGCAACTAGATTTTTACGATCCCATTGAACGGAGGAATTGAATTTTTCAGCCGGTAGCTGGTTCCTCGAGTTCTTTCGCACTTACACTTAGTTTCCTTGTTCATCATTTTTTCTTCTCTTTTTGTTAATAATGCAGATATACGGGGCGTATCGTGGAGCGAGAAAAGCTGCATAAGTAATGATACACGTGACTTTTAACAACTGTTTGGCTCGAAGCCTAGCGTATTGATCGTAAAGGTAGTCACGCCATTCAAGCAAGCGGGTAAACCGCCCCTCCGCAACATGCCAGGCAACGAAAAGGTGTCTCGAAACTATACGATCAGTATTTAACAGATCCACGACTACCCTGTTATCCCTCATCTTTCTCGGAATCTTGGAACCCTCGCGATGTATGGCGTGTGATCTAGATAGCTAGACACTTACGAGTCTGACGTGAGTTTTCTACCGTAATTAGCCGAGGGCAATGATCTCGTCCCTGGAGACTGGAGAGGTCGACGCTGGAAGGTCGGAAGGATCAGGACGAAAGAAGAGAGGAATATATAGAATTAACTCAATTTGTAACTTATATATATATACTTATACATACCTATAATTGGGAAACTTTGGAGAAAATGAAGAGGATAGATCACCGATCTCACAGTTTTTGTTGTTCCTTTCGTTGGGAAAAATCAGGTCTTCGGGTTTAATTGGACTTGATTTGCCAGCGAATTATGGCACGACGTTGCAGTTAGATGAAATTCACACTATGCCAATTTTTTCGGGGCAGTGAATAGCGTCGGCGTTATTACGAAATTATATGAACAGGCTTGAGGATCAGTTGACAAATAATTATCGGTAGACACAGGTGAAGGGGTTGAGATTTTGTTCTTTTTTTTTTCGAAAAATTCAAATCGTATAATATTTGAAAAATTAACGATTACAAGATATGTCGTTTTATCCGGGTTGGATAACGATAGAATTTTATTCGGCATAAGCGACCCTCTCGAGGATAATAAGAACCCTCGTTATTCTATACCAAAGATTTAGCGTTGGTAAGAAAACAATGGTTCTAGAAAAGGGGAAAAACGATCCGATCTGTTCTATTAATTAAATGAACTACAAAGCAAAGTGTTTCTGCATTGCGGGGGGTCCTTAAATCAAAGACCGATTCATCGCTCAAACTTTTGCACACATGTACGAGGATCGAATGAAGAATTCTGTTACTTCATACGATGATATAATTAAAAAGAATAAAAAGATAAACTCAAAAAAGTTAAAAAAAATTAAAAAAAAAAAAAAAACTAAAAAATGGAGAGACAGCTGAGGATGAGGTGGTTAGTGCGTCACCGCATTTGCACAAAAGCTGCAGCCCTTTGTCTAATTAACTTTCCGTCTCGAGCAACGGCAAACAAACGTACATATATACAGGTATATGTATATGGCGTAGCTTTCCGCGTGCAGGTTGGTTGGTTGCCGGTAATATCACCCTGGAATGACCTCGCCTTTATTTCACTCTCCGGCACGGGGAAAGGCCCCTTTTTCCCTTCTTCCTCTCGCCACTATTTCTACGTCCGGCGTCCGGCGTCCGGGGGTCGTGCCGATGGTGGAAAGAGAGAGAGAGAGAGAGAGGGAGAGAAAAAGGGGGAAATAAAAGGAAACAAAAAAAAAAAAGAAAAAAGAAATGAAGAAAGAGAGAAGCTTTATCACCTGCCATCGCCACCTATACCATAAGGCTTGGGCAGCTAGCTACGCGAAGGTCTTATCAGTGCCTCGACTATTTTTGGACTTTCTCCACCCGTTCTTCGCGTGACCTACCAACCCACGTTTCCTACTCCCTTACCTTTACTTCCCTTCAGAACTTTACCGAGCTCGTTGCATTTGATCCTCTCCCTCGGTAGACGATGGATAACTTGAGAGGGGACGAAACCAAAGGTGGTTTTCTAGGAGGTTGAGAAGCTAGGAAAGAAATTAAGGAACGCGAGTCAGATCGTTTCAGGGGGTAGGTATAAGGGAGGAGAAAGGACTCTCTGTTGCCCGTAAAAATGGAGGTAACAGAGGGAGAGAGAGACAGAGAGAGGGAAAAGGAAAGAGAAATAATAATGATAATAATAATAATGATCATAATGAAAAAAAAAAAAAAAATGGTTAAAAAAGAAGAAGCAAAAATAAAACAAGGCAGAAAAGGCTTGAACGTTCTACGAGGGAATCGCGTGACTTTGTCCATGGATCAATAGTTTGCCTTGCGTCATTCGTGCAGCTCCTAGCTAGCTAGCTAGCTAGCTGGCCCTCGCCAACAAACCTTGTTAAGGCTACCTTCGCGCGCGAATCGCATGCGGCGAAATTTTTATCTTTGAATATATAGAAAACACGACTTTTATCTAGTTTATGAAATTTTCCAGGTATCCACCCATGTACGCGTGTTTTTAATCATTTAGATTCGTTTGACTGAACCCAGAATTAAGTTCCAACTGGACTTTAACGAGACATTCGTTTTATCCCGTTGGAAAAGTGAAACAACAAATGATGAAACGATGATAAAAAATTGGTATTATATTCCAGGGGTTGTCAAGATATTTGACTACTCAGATTTTATATCCGTCACCGTTTCAGCAAAGGTTGAATAACTCGATCAAGCTTTTATGTCGCTAGGTGCTCAGTTCAGCTCTTTACAATTAGAATAAACCGCTAAAGCGTGTTGTAAGGACAAACCGCAGGTGGTATTGATCGAGGTAAATGTTTCTCGGAAATATAGTTCACTTTTTTTATCTTCCACCGACCGTGGTAAGACTGGCACTTTAGTCTAGAACGCCTAAGCTGTAAAGTTGCGGTCCCACAATCAGAGGGTTGAACTCCACTAGTGATTTCTCAGAGGTTGGACTTGTTTCCAGAAACTGAGTAGAACAAGAATCGGAACAATGATAAAACAGTGGCTTATGCATATGGATATGGATATGGATATCAGTATCCGAATGAGAGAAATAATTGAATGGATCACTTCTCCGTTTTTATAATTGTCAGTTCACGCAATTTTTGTGAATATTTTATACCCGCAGCTAACTAGCCTCGGGTTAGCGGTGTAGAATAATTTTATTGATTTTCCAAGGTATAACGTAAATAAATTGGTTTCGTCGTACTTTTGGAGTAGGTAGGTACTATAGGTACGCCGGGCGAGCCAACGTGAATAGTAAGTGCGAGGGAAACTTGTGTGAAATGATTGATGAACCTTTTTGTTATACGTTTTCTTCCGAGCGTGTATCGATTCAACGTTTCTTCATAATACCTCCCGCGCATATACCTATCAATATAATTACGCTTTGATGTTTTAAAAAAAATCGCTATTTTACCCCATTCCCTAAATTATTTAGCTTTCAGTCTAAAATTTGAAGATTGAACATTAAAAATTAATTCCTTTATAGAAGGAAGAGCTCATCGAGATCTTTTCCGTCTGAAATTTGAATTCGGCGGATAGTAGACGAGGAGCAATCCTCAGGGTCCCGATATTCTATTTGCTTGAATTTTTGAACCACCGTAGCTCCAGGTCAGAGCCGTGATAGCGAGTGTAAGCTGGACGTGAGAAAGTTGTCGAAATGTGTAGGGCTAGTGGAGATCAACAAGGTTAACGTTTCGACGTGGAAGTAGTGAAGCTGCAACGATTCCGTGAGAACTCGGTTATATTCTCGTTCTCTTTTCGACCGTAGGACAGAAAAAAAATTTCTTACGATGAGAGATATTTCTCGAGCAAGAAGTTCTGTACCTAAATCCGGAATCTCCGTCGTCTATACTGGATCTTTCAACCGAAATAATTCCTTCGCCTTTAAAAAATGGTCAACGAGGAAGAAGAACGCGGCTAAAGTAGAACAGTTTCAGTAATTAGAACCAAAAATTTTGTTCCTCCACCCTGCGTTATCCGATTCTGACATTTCTTCGTCCGAGTTCCTTACCTACCCCTGATATAAAACAACCCGATCATTTAACTTTCGATATATCAATTTACGACGGATTTTTAGGGCCGTTTATACGAGGTGATAAAAATTTCACGACTCATCTCATTTACCTGTTATACTATAAATTCTGATTTAGATTGCGGAAACAAGTCCTAAAGATCCCCATCTCGTGTTACAACTTTTAATTATGTCATTCGATTCGTTCCTCTCATCGTCGATCAAGAATCCGAGAACTACTCTGTAAGATAGCCGAAAAACTTCGTCTCGAACTTTTTCGAAGTTAGGAAAATCTCATCCTCCGGGATCCTAGAGTTTGCCTTCGCGATCCTCGATCGTCCCAATCCGTTCGGATCTCTTCGAATCCAGATGGAACTTGGCATAGGCCAGGAACCAGACGACATGGACTCCTGGAAGACAGGTGGTGGTCGCCTCTGTAACACCTGATGCTCGCTTCCTGTCTAAGGTCTGCGAACCGAACCATACCGTGTGTTCGAAGCAAAGTAGATACCGACTGTCATTATACCGGTTTATTTTCTGGCATCTAGGTAGGAATTTTCTCCTCTAGATAGAATGAAATCCCCGCAATGTGGGTACGAAATTCTTCAAGATTAAAGAGCAGTTGAAGTTTCTTTTTCTCTCTTCGCCTTTCTGCGTGTGAAAAGAAGACAAAAAGGTGGAAAGGCTCGTCGATCGGATTCAGTTTCGCCAAATCGCGTCGCAGATTTTTGCCTCAGACTCGCAGGGGTGAGTTTTAAACGAACTACAAAGTGAAGAAGGCTAGAAAAGAAATGTGAAAAATGGTAAATCCGAGCGGGGGAGTTCGCTGGCGTGAAACAGAGGCTTTAATTACGTTTGATTAATCGTCGGGTTGTATATCTGTACGGTATTACTTATAGCTAGAGTAGCAGGGAGTAGTTTGGTTTTGAGAAACGACACGCGAACCTGGTATTCGCAGACGTTCCCGCAGTGTTGGCGCAGCGCCCTGACCTCAAAACTCTACTAGCAATCGATAGAAAACTTCCTTCCTCGAACCGGCTTTTCCCTATATGTATGCTATATGTAGAATGGGCATTTATACGTGGGTATATGTACCTATATACATATATACATACACAGATAATATGTACTACCTCGAACTACCACTCGACTTATAGAATGAGAATCTCGCCGCTTGACTTTCTTGATTGTTCAATAGCTTGATAAGAATACTTGTAGCCTTCACGCGGACTCGAATTTGCGTTAATTACCACATCGCGCTTGAATAATGGATAGACAAATTGTTTCGCGAAGTGTAATCGCTCATTCGTTTCAGAAGTCGCGACTGTGTAGATGTCTGTGTATTTCGCCCCTAGGTAATTTGACTGAAACTCTAGAATCTGGAATACGTTTCAGACTCTTCGTTAAATTTGGACGATCCACAGAAATTTCGTGCACAAATATTACCTAGAATTATTTTCAGACACGGTACCGCATTCGAGCTTAATTAATCGACGAATTTGGGAACTCGAGAGGAAAATATCTTTTCAAAGAAGTTTCCGTCCGGGAGATTCGGATGACGTTTATCCGCTCGATACGTCTTGGCACCGAGCTTTTTGCCCAACTCTGACACGATTTTAAAATCGAATGTGCGAGGGGGGTGAAGCTCTTCGTGGAGTGAAGCTATCGAAATGAAACTCGTTCTAGGTTTTATAATAAAATATAGACCGAGAGAGGATATGTATATCAACTATATGATATAGCGATCGGTGGCCTTAAAGCCTGCCTAGTTTCCCCTCGCGGTATCACACGTTGGCATTTAAATGACGTAGTAGGTGGCACAGGCGAGAGTCACCTGATTACGAGGTAGAGACCTAAACGGGAAGACCGACTCCTGGACAAAGCATCGTCGTCGACATTTACGGGTCCGAAATAAAAGGCGAATAAAAAAGGAAGGGATAGAGAGAGAGAGAGAGGAAAAAAAGAGAGCTGCAGTCAACCGAGGGGGTGAAGGAAAAAATGAAGAAGAAATCGAGAGAAGGAAATAAAGTCGCGTTCCCTCGACCCAATTATATTACCCGCAGCTAACTTCGTTATCCTTCAAAAAAATACACGGCGTCATTTCCTAGGTCAAGGGAACCGCCACGATTTCTGATGACCCACTTGGCTTTACGGGAGAGGCCGAGTTTGGACGCGAGTAAGACGCGTCGGCGTCGACGGCGTCGCTTCGTATCTATACTAGTACCGGAGAACAGACTACTTTCCATTGCGCTCGGTCACGTACCTCAGCATCGACGGTAGCCTGCACCAGGAATAAAACGAAAAATAAAACTCTTAATCGGTCATGAAACCTGCCCCGTTTCGGTAACGGTCAAATAAAAGGGAAACGAGGAGCAGCCGGACTGCCAGACAGCCGGCCAACGGCTTTACCTTCATTTTTCTTTCCCTTTTTTGACAGCTGTTAGTTCACTCGGTTGTTTAATACCTTACACTAGGCCCCCATGCTTTGTGGTAACAAACCATACTGCAGTCAGCCAAATTTTGTACGGGGAAACCGGGGGGAAAAGAGTAAGACAAAAGCTTTGCGTATAACTACGTTTTTAAATTACAACCACGAACACACTAAAGGAGCTGAATATTCATTTTTAAGATATTTTTTCGTAACTTGAAGTTACGCGCGGTTCACTTATGTTTACCTACTTATACACATTCATTTGCTTTGCATATACACATGATGTGTGTTCGTTATATAGGCAACATTGAGCAAGGTAGATATTTTTTAGGACATGACCGTATTCACAGATTCGGATCTATAACTATTTCGGGACTAGGTTGGTGATCAGAGTCGCGAATTTTGCGTAACCGCGGAATTTCGGACAAATTTACTACAGTCAAAATTTCAGAGCTCGGTTTGTATATTCAGGGAATAAAAAGTGGAGAGACGAATTCGGGACGGAGAAAATCCCGAGAGGTCGAGGATCGGCCGTTTTCCGTGTATCCGAAAGGTGCCCAGAGAATTTGGGATACCCAGATAAAAACTGTTTCGAGGTGAAAGATTTTTTCTGTTACAAGATTACACGTACCAGCCGAAGACATATTATTCATGCACACGAATGTAGGAAATTCGTCGTTATAACATCGATTTATGTAATTCGTATGCAACATTAATTAGTAATCGTATTAACTCGCGGCGTGATTTATATTCATACGGGTTTTAATGACCCTGATCGAACACCCGTATAGATATGATGAAAAAAGACAGAAAATACCATTATGCTAATACCGTGGATCCAAAAAGTGGTATACCTCGATCTGCAGTGTTCGTTAATTCGCTATCGGATCGTTGGACTCGATGTACACGAAAATAAGATGCATTCGAACCTATAAAACAGTTAATAGAGCTGTAGGGCGGTTTAACAATCGCATATACGTATAACCAACGGAGCATTAAGTCGTAAGCGACCGAGTGCGATAGGGAAGCATACATAATTAAAATTCATTTTGTATGTCACCTGCGCCATAAACGAGAAGTAGAGAAAAAGAATAAAAATAATTTATTTCTAATCCGTCTAGAAATCGAGGCCACCAAATTACACCCATAATATACCTAATAAGCAGTCGAAAGATATCTGCTCGTACATTATACATTCCGTTTCTGCAGCTATTGCTGCGATTCACCACATCCTCTGCCTCAAGTTTTGTCAATTAAGAAAGTTGCTGCGGCGGCTTGAGACGTGGCGGAAATGGAGCATAAACCAAAAGAGAAAAAAGAAGACGCGTAGATCGGACATTGGTGTCTTAGCGTGACAGGAAACTGTCGTTGCCTTTTCGCGCGTGGTTTGGCCGAATCGATTTCTTTGAATATTTCATTCCACAAAATTTGTGAGCCATTTTAAGGATACAGGGATCGATAAAATAACCTTTCTCAACCATCGCGGCGTTATTCTGGTCGTTATTATTGGTCCAATCGAACGAGAATCGGAGAATTTAATTGCCCGATCGTTACCTGAGGCAGGTGGTATTCCCCTTTCACCTCACTCCAATATCTGAAAACCTAGACCCCCGCGTGGACAAGTTTGGTATAATGAGGCTGGCCAAGGAAGACGTATAATGGGGCCAGGTCACGTCTGTTGTGGAATTTGGCGTCCCAAGTATCCATGGCTACCGCGGCCATTGACTAATCATCTATTACGACCTACACAACGATGAGTTTCGCTGTATTGGGTGAAGGGAAATACTGGACTTGGTCGGTATAGAAATCGAACGTTAAGTATTTCCTCACTTTTTGGGAAACAATCATTTTTTATTGGAACTTCAACACGGCTCGAAAAATTCAGCGTGGTGCGTTACCTCATGCATGGAAGGACAATGCACTGGATTATATTTATTACACGTATGCAGATATGTAAGAGAATGGTGCAGCACTACCGTTACGAATAGTATAAGACAACAAAACGAGTTGCTGTTAATTATTTTTAATTAATAGCGCGAGCTTCCACATTATATATTAGCTGATTAGTCAGGACGTTGGCACTAAAGTATTTGAAAAGCGATTGTAAATCCCGGGATCTTGAACCACCTCGAATGGAATGCACTTTACTGTTATTACTAAACAGACAGGAGCTTTTAACGTGGGAAACCTGGATCTTGATTATTTTTTTAATTATATAACAAGAGCATGTATGCTTCAATGAGGTTTGCGCAGAAGTACGGAAAACATCCTATACACCCAAGTAGTTATATCGCGTCGTAAAAAGTTGTACAAGTCTGTTCTTTTATTTCCAATTATTTCTTTATCGCACAGATTTGTTTCCTAATTGTTAGTGGGCTGTTAAAGACATTGTATTTCATTTAACGATCCCGAGTAATTAATTCGAGAGGTATTTCGACCGATAAAGAATCTAAAATCGTCTTAGAATCTGAAATCGATTTTCGTCTACGTTGCGTGTCGACGTTTGCCTATCGACCGCAACCCTGCCTTTCATGGATCAGTTCGCGGCCGATTAGTGTAATTCCTCGAGTTCCTAGTAAATTTCCACCCCCAGAGGCAGGCTTTGTTAGCCTTGGCGTCAACGAGGATTGTGCTGTTCGATGGGTGGACTGGGGCGCACCTGACACCCGTTTCGTTGCTACGGCGTTGTTATGGCAAACAACGATGTGGAATGGTTTCTTGGAGGCAGGGCTGTTTCCCTCATTTCCACAAAATTCAAAACCTCTAGATTCACCGACGAGAGAAAAAACGGAAGAGAGATAAGAAAATTCGCTGAAATTCTACGGACACCGAATCCTTATTTCACGTGTTGGCTTGGCATTTGATGCTTCGCTTCACCGGAAGGGTCAACTACCGAATGCCATCTTAAACCGGAAATCGCTCGAAAGACAGAGGTCGCGCGATCTCTCGGTCCGAAGACTTCCTCAAATGTTCAAAGCCGGTTTTTTACCCGATCTTACATCTAGGTACGACTAGTAATAGCTCCGAGAGCGAGGCACTGGTTCTATGCGGGCACTTGGCTAGAACTTGGAGAAGTTTGCGCCCGTTCAGCGTCTGGAACTGAAGTTTGAACGCGAATGTTCCCGGTGGTAACGGTATTCAGATACAGATCGTTAACCATTGTCGGACCGTAGGAATTACGTAACTTGTTTAGATCAGCGTGTAGCCACCGATATCCCGTTTTCAAGGAAACTCGCGCAATACGACGCCTCGCCAATTTCTGTACGATCGTGACAATGACCTTTTTATACTTCGCACGTGTGCAAAGATCCGCGGTCGTACGCGAGCGAACCCAATTTCTCTATTAGTCTGCATCGCGCGACACACTCTGACATCAAATGCCAGAATCGAATTGTCTCTAAGCTGCACTGTAAACCGACATTTACCCATCGAAAGTTGATCCAGTATGCGGGGCCGTAGGTATTCGCGACTCGTACCGTTCTCACCTCGCTCTGATACGATCGGATACGAAATTGAATCATAGTAGCGTCTCGAACCGCGATTGAAGGTGCCAGTCTTTGTTAGCTTATGATTAATATCATGACTAGAGAGAGAGGCTATATATAACATAACCGCGCAAAGATAATAACTCCGAGATAGTAATCGGGGCGTAATCTTCGCTGCAAAGTCCCGCTACCGATACGTTATATTCGGCATCGAGGTAAGAAGTAATTAAACCGTGATGCCGTACTCGTGCTTTTACATCGAATACGTCATCGCCTTTAGAACCCTAAGGAATAATAACCGGAGTCTTTTTCCGATGAATTTATATCGTGAAACTAATTCGCAATGTATTTGTTCCTTCCATGTTGCAGATCGGCGATATAGAATGGGTCTCGTCGAACGAACAGGTGCGATGGGCGAGCTAGAACAGCCTCGACCAGGAAGGTCCAGAGACCTATTTGGCGTGCAGCTAGAGGTTAGTCAACCTTTTATTTCTCTATGTTTACAGTGGCACTCCTAGTGCAGGTTACTTTGTGCAAAGTGGTTATACGCGTGTAGACGTGGACATAGATACCACGAGCGATCGCATACCACGTCTAGTCGTACACGTTTAGATTCCATGCATCGGGAAGACGATTTCTCTTCTCTTCTCTTTCTCATTCGTTTTAATCACCGGGTGATTAATTCGCGATAAAAATTATTGCGAAACGAATAACGATCATTGTTAAAATGATTTCGTACTACGGTGCAGTTCTGCGTATTACTATACACGCACGGTTCAGGAATAGTGAACGGAGAGTGGCGATTGTTGGTTAGTGAACGGTGAATGGCCAACGTGAACTAGCCAGACTATAAAAATCTAAACTGCAGAGGATAGACGCGGTTTATGAGAGCGAAATAAGGCAAGGTAATAACCAGGGACGTTGCAGATGCTGAAAGTGGAACTCGTTACCTGAAAACGAACGCTGAAAGATGAAAGTCAGCGTTTGTCGATACACCGTTCATCTTAGGATGAACGAGTCGTCGCAGATTTATCGCAGTCTTTCAATTTATCTTTTATTCATTTATTCATTCTCCTTTCATTCATTGCGATCATTCGCGACCATTCCTTGTTCTAAATCGATTGATCAACCAATTAGACGGATTAAACCGTTCCACGAACATTAGGAGAACAATCTATATATCCGTTAATCCGTTATCTTCAGTGTTTAGATAAAGATGGATGAAGTAGACTATCTAGTCGTGTAGATACCTACGCGGGTTAGAGGTTTTAATGTAATTTGATCTAGCGTAAAGATACGGTAGGATATCCCTTACAAAAATGCCTGACTGTTGTCCGTGCTCTGAATTCTGCCAGTCTCGTAGAGCATTATAAACTTGGCCAAAAGTCTCGCGGATCGGGATTACCTTGAATTAATAAAATTCCGCGATTCAGCGCTGTTAAGTTCGTTATAAGTGCAATGTACGCACGAAGTCGTCTAGTACATCGCGTACGATTACTCCAACAGACATACGTACTCATATTTCATAAGATTATTCTCCTCTTTTCTTATTTTTTTTCACGGATGCACGCGCACCGACACGATCTAGTCACGGTCTGAGCCTACACGGTTTTCACTTTTTATAGATACAATATCAAAGACGAGTTATCGTTCGGTTATGATCGCTCGAGTCATACTCTGACAAGGGGGAATACCAGAAGGCAGAAGACGCATCCTCAGGTTTATCCGAGGCGTCTAATTTTCTTTGAAAAACTGCGAGAGCATGAGGCTCGTCGAATTTTGTGGGAAGTGTTTTTTTTCGAAATTTCAAGGCTCGTGTAGATTTCATTCTGGGTTCCATTTTATTTCGTAAACCAGGCCGCATTGCACTTCAGACACGTGCCGGCTCTGCATTACGGTTACTTATGGTTCGATACGATCGTAATTTTAACCGGCGTACGTAAAAACTACGGGGGTACGATTAAAAACTAATGATATGAAAATACAGAGATATTATCCCATAAAATAATTATATAGTTCACAGGTAGATTTATAAATGTATATCGTGCCACAGCGCCGCGGCTTTCCGCGTGCGGTAACGCGTTTCGACGCAATAAAGATAAGGGAGCAGAGTAAGTTATTGGAGGATTTTTTTTTATTTCTCTTCTTCTTTAGTGAGAGAAAGTTTACGTCGCTCGTTACGTGTATATATCGGCGAAGATGATATTCGTGGATTTTTTTTTATTCCAAATTGACGCCTTTTCGATTTTTATTCTCGACTTTGGGCAAATATTGGTACACCTATGTCTACGATACGCTCAGATCACATTTGCAGTGTACTTATTTTAGTCATTCGACGAGATTTTGCTCCAGGCAACTTTGAACCGTGTGGTTTACATTCACTGTGACCACAAAAGAAGAAAAAGGAACAGAATGAGAATATCAAGGCGCACTACTTTCGAGTACATAGACAAAACGCTGCGGACAAAATTTTAAACGAAATATAATTCAATCACGTTATCCAAAGTATATCGAGATTTATATGTTTCTCGAAGTATTTTTGCAGAGATATCTCCGCTACGTTCTCTTTTTTATTTCAAGTTCTTAACTCGTGCCTTGGACTCCGTAGTTTGTGAACAACTTCTCACATTTGTCAAAAAGAGAGGAACTACTCACTCTCACTACTTTTTGCCATATTACGCCTTAAACAAACATTTCACCTGACTAAATGCGAACAAGATCACCTTGTGCTCTCTCTACTTCACGGTGAAAGGGATGCTGGGTCCATTTACGCGACAACTGTCGCTCACTGACTCCAAATCATGTTGTAAAATATAAATTTCATTGCGAAAGTGACTTTTATTGTAATTATTATTATTTTTTTTTATCGATTGTTTTCAGCGTTTGTTGTTCTTGTTGTTTTTATATTTCTCTCTCGTTTCTTCCTCTATTGCGATCATTTGTACAGTTCGTAATTAGTGTAACTCGAGAGAGCCGGCCTTTCGCTACTTTCTATAACCGCGAGGTCGACACTGTCATGTCGGGTCGATGAAAACGTGCGACGAAACTATCTAGGGGAATGAATTTTCAATCGCAAATCGGATTCCAATCGAATTCCAATCCGCGACTTCACCTAGGCTTTATAGCTTCGTACCTGTTTGTATTTAACGTCACGTCAACTCGTCGTTAGCCCGATATCTACTCACGTTCCTCATGTTTTAACCAATTGCAAGAAACAACTGTAATCTAGGTATGCCTACATACCTACTGCGAAATAATAAACTGCTACCCTGACCACATCTAGTAGATAAATAAAATGATGGTTCGTCCGGTCTGTGAAATCATAATTACAGTTAACACTAAACTTAATCTCACCTCATTTACGATTTCATAAATTCATATATTGCACCAGACCTCACCCGCACTCACATCAGATCAAGTAACCGTGACTTCGACGTTACCTAATCTTCAATTAGTTCTAGCGACATTCGAAAACCATCTTTCCGCGTAGTTATATCAAAGAATATCGATTTTTACTCAAATTCTTACCTCATTCATTCATTCGTTCATTCGTTCATTCATCTAATAGCAGAGAGGTACTCGTCGATTCACGTTTTAATTGCTTTGAACTGTTTAAAGCTCACTTTCCTGCCTACACTGATATCTATCTAATTCTATCCCCGAGGTCTATTCATGAGACTAGATCCTGTAATTGGCTTTAGTACTTCGCGGGTGGTGAACTTCCTACTATGTTAGTTATTAATATCGCGATATAGGTATACATCGCGCCGTATCATACTTCCGAACAAAGTTCGCGCTTCGAAATTCGCACGCATGTGTATAAATGTATATAATATATATTATATACACGATTATTCGAATCTTTCGCCAATAAATTCCTCCTTTTTTCTTTTCATTTAAGGTCACGTCTCTACTGCTCGAAGCTGAGCGACGAAAACTAGCCGTTCTTCAACGCGAACTGCAAGTCGCCCTAGCCGAAGGGGGTAGTGTAAAAGCCAAGGAAAAGCAAAGGCAGGAGCTTCTTCACGCTATAACGTGAGTTATGGTTATCGCTATTTTTTCAGAAATGAATTTCGCACTTTTTTTGTAATCCCTAAAAATGTTTAGCGAACTTTTGGGCGCTTGTATGACATCGGAAACAATTATTCTCGTGGAATCTTAAGACGGTAAATTTTCCAATAATTTTTAGGTGAATAAAAATTAGGTTTTTTATCTCTTATATTTTCATATTTTTTGTAAATTGTCGGTCTTTCCAAAGAGACATTCGCCCGCCATCTATTGGCGAGCTCGCGAGCTCTTTTGGCTCGATTCTTGTCGAGAAAAACTGAGCTCTAACGCTTCCATGGTAATATGGAACACATCGATCAATACGCACCTGAAATTATTAAATCTCTTGCCTTTGCGCAGAGTTTATGCAACTATGATCAAATAATCGCAAATAATACCGCCGGAGAAATAAATTTAAAAATTATAGACATAAAAATTTGAAGTTCTTTCAAAATTAAAGCGATTGAATTCGCGACGCGGCTAGAATTCCGCTCATCAGAATTTCCGGCAAATAGACGTAAAGCTACTCCTCGTTTATAAGAGTTCATTTTTTGAGGTACAAATGTTTCTTTTTTCCCTTTTAAATTTCGGCTAATCCTATCAGCGAAATATCCGCGGAAAAAAAGTCTTTGATCAACGTATGATATCTGAAACCTAATGACCTAATGACCAATAAGTTGACCTCGTTATGCAAATTGGGCAGAGTAGATATCGTCCTGATTGGTTATTTTCTGGTAACTGTAACTGTAATCTTTTTTTTCTAATTACATGTTTTTTTTGCAATTCGAAAATTTATCTCGCGGTTATTCGCTATCTAGCGAAAGGTGGCAGCACCGTGGGGTGTGTCGATGCATTTCCATTTTACACCCGGATAATTCAGTCTCCTTTTTCTCCCCTGGGGTAGGTAGGTAGGTAGATTATAGGGTAGGTAGGTAAATCGAATATTTCAAAGTTTTGTACATCAGGAGTCGTTACTCGCGTCTTAAACTCTGGCGGCTCCTATTCACCTGTCAGACCCAGCCTCTTCCCCTTTGCCTTGTAACTTTATTAAAGTTATGGTGGAGTCTTGGGGAGGAAAATACCCCCTCCGTCATACCGTACCCTCCTTTCGTCTTGATTGTCTCGATTGTCCCGGTTGTCCCGGTTTTGACAAAGTAAACTCGACTTCCCTCACCTTATACCTACTCCTATGACTCCTGGCTCCCGACTCTTGACTCCTGAATGTTTAGAATTTAAAATGTTCAGGGCGTTGGTGTAGAAATCGAATATCTAGAACCTTCGTTCATCTTTCGTTCAAGAATTAATTGATGAAGGCTGCGACTTATTTGAAACAGAATTTTTCAACTTCCTTTTATAGTTCGATCGGTTTCTCATAGATTATCTTGTTTTCGTATATTTAAGATATACCGAAAGTTGAATTAGTTGATTAATCATTTGTTAAAAGTATGGAATGTTATGTATATATAATGTATGTATATGTATACGGCTTTAGTATCTTTTGAAATATCGTTACTTTAGTTCACAAGACGCGATAGTAATTTAGCTAATTATTATGTCAGAGGGATCTTCCTCGAGATAACGAGAACCGGGATGGTGAGGAAATTGAGAATTGTGATCATGGTAAAGTTCCAGCTAGGATGCCGCAACTTGCCAAGGTTTAGGTCCATGAATTTCTAAGCTCGTTTGCTTTTTGCTTTTTCATAATTGCTGAAGTTTCACGATCATCCTGAACCACCCCGCTCCTACCAAAACTTGATACGAAACTTTTTCAATTCATAAATCATACGGAATGGATTCGTAAGTCCACCTCGAAAACATGCCCCAGTTTTTCAAAGAATACATTTTCACGAACATACATATACATATATAAAACCACCGCACTGTCTTAGCTTCAGCCACGAATGATTTACGCGTTGAATAACATGCTGCGAATCTTCGAATCAAATTCTCTCTTCCGATTCATTCGGAAGATACGATAATAGCGAAACTTTCCTCAATTTTTTGATAACGATTTTTTTTTCTCTCAATTTCTTTCAGCAAGATCCAAGGGCAACACGAGCAGCTCGATAAGGAATATCGAATTCACGCCGCAGGAGTTATTCTGTGCAACACCCGAGGATGTGGCAAGGTAACAAAATTTATTATTCGCATCAGCAGCTTCCTCCTTCTCCTCGCTCGTTTTTTTTCCTTCTTCTGTTTTCATCTTCGCCATTTTTTCTGACTCTGAGCCGACTGCCGTTTAACTTGCATTCAGACGGCAGACAGGATTACGAGAACCAGAGATTTTTACGATATCAGATTCACCCCGGGTCTTTACTACTATTTAGGACTGAAAATATACCCTATAAAACAAGGAGCTTCATTTTTCAAGCTCAGACTATCGCGTCGTCAACTTTTCAACGTACCGAAATTTCAACGACTCGAACGTTTACATTATTTTCGGTACTACGAAAAAGAAACAGTCCTAATCACATAACGACACTTCGGCGTCGATACATTAGAATAGAACAGATCTGCGCAGCAAGCCGTCCAATAGTAGAGAGTATCGAGATTCTATCCGGGTCCGAATCTTCGCGAGGACGAGTTTTGAGGAGAAGCCGAGCCAGTCGATCCTCCGATAAGACAGATCGATATTTTCCTCGTCAAAATGTTACAGGGTAGAACGGAATGTCGATAGAAAATCGAGCATAGAGATAAAGGAAACGGGGTTGCAAAAAGACCGAGATAGAAAATGGATAGGATGAAGCTAAATAAAATTTCGAGCATCTTGACGCGCGGGAGAAAATTTGATTTTCTGAATTTTACTCCTCCGTTCGTGACTCGTGTTACGTATATATGAAGAGTTCTGAATCTATATACTATCTTGAATGTAAACTGCGGCTATTTAACCCCTTCGTTTCTCGGCCTATACACTTATCCGGTTTTACAAACGTTGATCATTCATTCAGATGATAAACGGCGCGTTGGGGGTCTGCAGTAATTAATGTTTTTATTGACCCGGTGGGTACTTTCCTCCGTTTCGCTACCATGATCGTTACCCAAAGTGAATAGGGGAGAAACAGCATCAAGATCCGAAGTGCAGAACGTCCGTTACTTTAGATGGAACCAATTATGCAAAGTCGCCCCTTTCGCTCGAAAGAACTTAGCGCGCGAGGAGGACAGGGAGTTTTCTTTTCGAACTAAACCGAGGCGACTCTGAGGCGAGACTTTCGTCCTCAGTCCGCCTTCTCGCCCCTCATTTTGTTGATCTCTTTTCTTTTCTTGCTCCTTACCAAATGTAAAGAACAGCGAATTAGAATTTTATAATTTCGCAATTTGGTTATTCGATAATTTGGTAATTTGGTAATTTCTTATTACGGTTTGCCCTCGCTACTAATCGGTCCCTTGCAAACTAGGCGAAATTTTCAAACACCCTAAGCTTTCTGACGCATCCTTAAATCCTTAGCGCAACCAAAGGGGTTGAAACTGGATTTAACTTTTGATCCTTAGGTTAATTTTCGTACGGCCAACCAGCCGACGTTTATTGAGGCTACAGTCCCGCTCCGGGATCTTTATTACGGATAAAAATTCTCCTCTTTATTGCTTTTTTACTCGATCTTACGAATAAGAACGCAATTCGCCTATAAAAACGTAAATCGTTCGAAAACTCGGATACCGAGGCATATGCCCACCCGTTTTCCGATATCGAATACCATAATCGATGTTTCCTAGCGAAGGATTCCACCTACGACTATATACAAATAGAAATTCCTGTATCCGAAGTTTACTTTTTCGATTCGAGTGGAATTGAAGAACTTGAAAATGTCAGAAGAGAATAAAGAATATCTCCCGTAGACAAATCCATTTAGTTTTAGATTTCGTTTTACTTTTTCTTCTCTCCTCTTTCTCTTTCTCTATGTACTCTTCGCTATTTCCGATCCAATGGAATCTCAGGCGTCGATTAATCATCTCGTGATACGGTGGAAAAATCCTCGTAAATAGAACCTCTGGCGTATAGGTATAGCTGCAGCGAAAGGTTCGTTGGTATCCATACCCTGCATTATGTGTACGTGTATACGAAGACTAAGACCGAACGAGCATGACACGCTGATTGTATTCTACCCCGATGACAAATGATATTGTTAATGCTTTCACAACGCTGTCGCTTATTCTTTCTCATATTTCTCATCTCGCTCGCAGACTTAATGCTTATGCGTTATATCTCGCCGTAAGATTTCCGGTGCCGCGTTGTCTGGCTAGAAGAATCCGTACGTATATAGGTACATACCTGTGTGCAAGTCTTTCATATTGAATCACTGCTAAAGGATACAAAATGAAAAAAGAATTCGTGACACTTCTTCCGTCAGATTCCGAAGCACTCGGAGGGAGGAACCAAAGCAGCTTAAAAATTGCGAAAACAGATCCCAGTCGCTCGAGGTATTGACCTGGTCCGAGTAAGTGCACTTCGAGTGGGTAGGTGGAAAGGTAAAAAGCTCGCCGACAGATGTAGCCGCAAACTGACTGAACGAAACTCTTTAGTCCTACGCTTTTGCACCCCATCCGGTATAGAGTCCCTTAGCCTTGCCACCGGCGTCCTGCACCTACCAGCCAGTACGTACTGCGTACTATGGCTTATTGTTGTACGGGTATAGAGTAGCGCGTACTCTTAGACAGAGGCAGAGGCAGAGGCAGAGGCAGAGGCAGCAGTAGGCACCTAATGGTACTTGGTAGGACCAGTGGTGATTTGTGCGAAGGGGGCGACGCAGCAGCAGCAGCAGCAGCGAAAGAGGGTGGAAAAGTTTACGAGCAACTGCGACAGATGCTTATCATTTTGTTACCGGCTAGAAAAAGATAGAATTAAGTAGAGAAATATATACAGTGGGGTTGTAAGGAGGTGGATATACATAGGAGCTGTACATTGTGTGCAACAATTTTTATCCCAGGTAGCCAGCCATGTTTTCTTTCCAACTTTATTAGAAGTTGATTTCTTAGTTTCTCCTTGGCCAACGTTTCTGAATACTCGTTCTTCCGCACTGCACCGGGTACGGGTACTTTTTAATTCCGATTTATCTACGAACCGAACTTTCCGTCTGACTACAAACCCGTAATCTACCCTCAAGTAGTAGTACGAAGCGGTAAAACCCTCCTCATTGTCCAAGGTGTTTGATAGTATGCAATACCTACATACTCGAAAAGTGGATGATCTTAAACTACGCACCGCTAAGACACGGTCGACTATGGAGTCACTCCCTCAAGAAACTTCCTCCTACCGCGTACAATGGCTGTTATCAGAAGAGGGTAGATCTCAAAAGTCTTAGGACAATGCCCCCATGGTCCTCCCATACACACACACACACGTACGCGGAAGAAAATGAAGATAAAAAAGAATACCCTGGCGATCCTAGTCTGTTAAGGTCACCAGCACCCCTCTTCCGAAGTCATTCGTTCATTCATTCATTCGTTCCGTTCTCTTCTAGGCGTGGTGTTTTTCTTCTCGCAGCGATTATTATACGAGTCACATTATAAGTGACGTTACATAATTTAACACCGAAAAAGAAGTTCTCGAAACGTTTTCTGTCGGTTAATGTACAAACTAGAGTCGAGAACGTGAAAGGGCACACCCAGTTCGACGATGCACAGTGTTTGACATCTCTTCTCAGATCATTGATTGACGGTGTTATGATTATGGCTCTGTCTTGGAGCTTTTCGGTCCGTGGTTTATCGGGAACGTTCAAACTTGTCCGGGATGAGTATTCGAGATTTTAAAGGGTAGTTATAAGCGGTTCGAGATACGTGTTGTTAGACGACTAGATATAAATAGACCCTTAAGTGTCTACACGGTGTTTAATATACCCGTATGAACGAAACGGGATGAGAATCTGCAGCACAGGACTCGTTCGCTGGATAGGATATCCTCTCTCCTCTCTCCTCTCTCCTGTCTCTCCTCCCTCTCTCTCCCTCTGTCTCTCTCTCTCTCTCTCTTACTGAGCCAATCGGGGATTCGATCGACGGTATGGTTCGCGGGGTGTCCGCCGTGGTTTAACGGCGCCACCGGTTTCTACGCCCTGTAAACACACACACCCCCGCCCATGGGGTCGCGCGCGCGCGAACTGTACCAAAACGGACCCCGGCACAGTCTTCGCAAGCCGCAAGGCTATAGCCACTTCCTCCTATCCGCGCTATAGTCACGCCGAGGGTCACATAGTGTGGCTAGGTGGTGTCGGTGGTGGAGGTCGCCAAGTCGTGCGTTCACCCGCGCCGTGCCTGGGTGTGTTCGTTTTTTCATCCCCTTTTGAAAATATACGAGAAAAAAGACAGAATTTTGGTAAACCTCTCGCGGCCTCCGCCCTGCAGCTGTAAACTACATGCCACTCTCGTTTTTCCACTCTTGAACGCCCACTGAATTTGGAATAATCAAAAACTCTAGAACCCTATCGAAAGCTCACGTGGTAGTGGTAGTGGTGGTAGTGGCCGTAGTGGTGCTGGTGGTGGTGGTGGTGGTGGTGCTATGGTGACAGTGCCTCGCGAAATAACATACGAAATTCGTCGAGATCGGTCCTGAACCGAGTTCGAAACTATAATGATACAATAATTAGGAAAATTAATTAACATCGTTGTACAATTATAGTATAGTATAATCGTACAATTTTTATTAGATGTTTATTAGATAGGTGAATTATTGTTGTCTTTTATAAGGGTGGGTGTGTGCGAGCGTGTATTCTCGTCTGTTTGTCATTCAATCGTCAATTTTTCGACCTCTTTATTCATTCATTTTTCATTTTTACCGTATCAACGACAATTCGGTCCATGTTAGCCGGGTTATTTTGTTGTTTCTTTTCTCTCTCATTTTCCTCTTCTCGTTGAGAGTCGCGTTTCCGAGTATACCGGAAGAATTAATCTAGACGTAACGTATTAGGTGTTATAATTGGGTTCGTGACGTCTAATGAAATACGTGGTTTAAGAATATAAGGTAAAGGGTGCGAAACGAGTCCGGACTGAGAGACTAATGTGAGATGAAAATTGTGATAATTGAAGATAATTTAGTTTCCCAAATTTAATGGAGAAATATTATTTAACTTCGTTTACCCGGGACTAAAACCTGAGGAGGGCCACCAGATCGTAGGAATTGTTGCGGGTTGTTTTCTGGTTTTTAACTCTAAGTGTATTTCAGAAAATTTTCTCTTTTCGCGTCATTCTTTAATATATGTGTTGAGAAAAAAAGAAAGAAAGAAGGAAAGAAAAAAAAAACAAAACAAAAAAAACAAACTACAAGAAAAATTTTATTATAATAATACGAGAAGAGGAGAAGAAAGCACTCTAGCTACGAAGTGATTAATGACCTGAAAAGAAATTAAGTGGATATTAATGTAAAAAGTTATAGCCTTGAAGAAAAAAGAAAGAAAGAAAGAAAGAAAAAAAAAATAGAGAAAGAAACAGACGAAAAGGGAGGAAAAAAAAAGAAAAAAATTAACAAAGATCCGAAGAGCCGAAGAGTTCTTGCAAGAGAGAATCATTAATAACTGTTAATAATAAAAATAAAAATGATATACCAACTAGAGGATAAAGTAATATTATCAAAGTCCTTTGGTCCTGTATCAGATATTAATTTATAGTACCTATGTGAAAGTTGGGGAGAGTTTAAACGATAAAGGAAAACAAAAGTTAGCCAATCTTTAGTACCTGACTAAATAGCTACGAGAGTGAACGAAAGTGCGTATAGTAGCGGAATTACGGATTCAAGTTTCCGTATCGCGAATGAAATTACTTGGCCAAAGACCGGGGACCGTAACCATCTTAAAAGGTGTTTCATCGAGCTCTTGAAGAGTTTAAACAGCACAGTGAATTAATAGAATGTACACGATTCATATACCTAGAAACGCGTGTGTTATCTAATGTTAGCCTATTTATTCGAAATAAGGCTGATTAAATAATAGCCAAAGAATTGTTGACGAATTAGGATCACCGTTCGATTACCTCGCTCAAAAAGCACAGTGAATTTATTCGTCTGAGGGGTGGAGGTAAAATTGAATCGATATGTTTCGCCGATAGATTGGCAAAACGTAAAAACAAGATCCATTTACGAATGAGTCGTTTCTCATTGCAGAACCTTTAATTAAACGTCGGGCAGTTGATTAGCGGATTAAGAACCACTAGTAAGTGATAAACCGCTGGAGTATACATATATCGACAGATCAGAGTTCGTTCGATCCTGTAGCGGACACGTGCAGCCGGGGAATTGCTTTGTTAAAAAAATTTTAACCTTCGTTTATCGCTCTTCTCTTCTCTTCTCTTCTCTTCTCTTCTCTTCTCCGGCATGAGGCAAGACACTCGAGCTTCTCCTCGGAATTGATCGATGATTGTCTACGGGTTATTTCTTTGAAATACGTGCAACCTACCTTTCGAGATAGAAAATCGTTCAGGGAAATAATAGCGTGCTTAGGTTTCACGTCTCTCTTTTCACTTCTAGAATCGTAGAGTCTGTAAAGTTTTCCCTGAAATTTGAGCGAATTTTTTTGCACATCAATTCTGCGCGCGATAAACCAAAGAAAATTAACAATCTCGAAATATTAACCGAGCCAATCATCGCCCGCTTATTTTTCTATCCCCTATTTGGTATTCGCAAAAAAAAAGGGGTGAGCTAGCGACGCGAGTCAGCAACCGAGAAAGTAGAGACGAAGAACGCAGATTTCCCAACGATCGGTTTTCGGGCGAGTCCCTTAGGTGGGTTCAGGTTCGGTTGGGAAAGGTTAGGCAGAAGCGGGTCTCCCACATTTAGGGAAAAGCTCGCCTTTCCCTCATCTCCTTGGATACTGGGAGCCACCGTTGCAGGACAAACGCTTGTTTACCTAGACGCTATGTCGACGTGGAAAATAGACGCGTCGATTTAACGAAGCCTATGCCACGACAGGACACGCTCGCTAAACCAGTAGCCAATAGCATTATTTATTCTGACGCACTTGAAAAAAGAAAAAAAAAAAGAAAATGATGTCTTTCTAGTTACATGCGTCACTTTCCTCGTCTTTTTCATATTCAAGGATCATCTGAATGTTCTTCGTGATTCTCTGACTCGTTTTTCGTCCTCGTAACTTCCGGAATTTTTATTTTCATGTAAAATCGGTTACTTAACGAGGAACGAAGAAAACCAGGATGCATTCTGTACCGGGGAATGAGGACGAGCTGCTTTCTTGTCATTCAGATTCCGCTTTCACTCGCTTTAGATCTCGTTCGATATTTAATCGCATCGCTCATGATGAACGGAAGCTGTAGCGAGTTCTTTGAACTCCGTTCAACACTGTCTACAATTATCTAACGAAATTTTTCTCCCGTTTTTACTTCGAATATTTTGCGGAATAGAGATTTCTCCGACTTCGAATTCGGCCACTTCAGATCTTTTGAAATTGACTTCAAGATACGTTCTATCGATGCCCGTAAATTCACCAATTTCTGAACATAAAGAACTCAAATCCTGGACTGAAGTAGGGGAAGAAAAATATATTTTCACCATATACCCGAATGATTATTACCCTTATTCAGTATAATTTCAACCGTTTTAATAACCGCCTGTTAAATCGTTAACTCGATTGATATTTAATCGTCGTGGATTAATGATCACATGTGACAACTCTTGGTGTAACATCGATTCCCTATAATCGTGCGATGTATACATACCCTATATATCCATGTCGCGAATGGCTGCGTGGTTCCGATAGGTTGTATACGTACCTCCGTACACGCTGCGAACGATATTTATGCATACGTATGTACGTTGTACATACATACAATACCAATGGTAATATTGAACGTAACCTTTGCTCGCATGCACGTTATTGATATTCACTCGAAATCCGGAATTTGCCCTAACGTTTCTATTCGAATTAACGATAAGAAGATATGGCCAAGAATCGGGATATCCGGATATGTATACCTGATGAAAAACGGTACTTTTTTGGATTACCGCATGCCCGTGTGGTAGTCGACCGTAGTTCTCCGCGATTTTTTTCCTCCGCTCTCAAGAACGCGACGAAACGTCTCGAGTAATTTCCCTCAGATATTTAAGCACGAGTTTCTCGTATCTTGTCGCGTATCCGGCATCCTGCAGTATCCAGCTCTCCAGTGGGAAAGGCGATTTTGCTCTCGGCTCTTTTCTTTTACTTTTTTTTTTCGGTTCCTTTTTTTTTCACCCCCAGACCCCCATCTCCCCACGCCGCTCTCTTATTTTCATTCATTCTTGCCGTATCGTGCCTACACCGCGGCGTTTTCCTTGTCGAAGAAAAATTTGTCACTCATTTTTTCGTCCTGGTATATGTATGCGGTATGATTTACATTCGCGCAGGTATCTCGAGTCTTCGACAAACTTTCGGAGACGTCAGGTATATTATAAACTTTCAAGAATTTTTTTTTTCCTTTCCATTTTTTTTCGCCCGACGAAAATATAAAAATAATATAAAGTAATTTTGATTGCGGACGATCGTATCTTGAGTGGAAATTAAAGCGTCGTTTTGAATCGCGAATAACTCAATTTCTTATACCCATAAATAAATAATTTCGGAATTCTGATTCTGATTTCCTGGGGTATAAATAATCGGGCGATTATAGCCGAGGGGTAGATGAAATGAATCCCCCTTCTCCAGTTTTTATTTTCGATATTTTGTTTCGCTTATTTTAACTTAAAACGTCGACACCACCGCTGCTGTTGCTGTTGCTCACTGTCCAGTTTCGTCGACACGCGATAGTCACGTGTTATTGATTTTGCGATAGCCATTCGCACACGTGTCGCGACATAGAACTAAATCACTTTCCTCTACTTTTCTGTCGAATGCACGCATTGCTATGCGTCCCTAATAGATCGAGGGGAAGATAAGCCGTCCTAGGAATTGCTCCGGAGCGAAAACGGGATAAAAACAACAAAACGAAACGAAAAACGGAAGACAAAAAAAAAATAAAAAAAAGAATAAGCCCACGTATCCCGCTCCCCAGTGCTTTCCTCCCTCAAATCCCATGCGTATAAAGAGTCTAGGTAGAAAACAAGGCGGATCATTGAACCATGCCGAGTCATTCAACTGCGAGAATCTCTGGGCCGAAGGGAAGCGAGTCAGAGCCATGTAGAAATGTAATATATAAATGAAACAGAGGTCCGAATGAAATGGTCGAGTATAGCGGTAGAGAATGTTCAGCTAGTATTTTCAGGCGGGGTATACACGTGTGTAAATGTCAAGTGGACACGGACGCGTTGATAAAAACTAATGATAGGGTACGTGTTACGTGGTAGAGTTGCGTGAAGTATACGGCTAGTAGTAAGGGTCGTTGTTTTGCGGGCTACCAGAAAGTCACTCGCTTTAAATGACCAGGGAATGGAATTATCACCAGTTTATATCACAGAGGCGAGAAGAGGATTCGCATGTATACGCGGGTCTCAATTTTTCCCAGAAGCGACGAAACGATCTTATTTTTCTTCATCCGTTCCTATTTTCGATCGGATTTCTGCAGATACGCGGAATAACGTCGTCTAACTTAAATCCTAAATCTGTAGAATTGGCTCGGATTCGCATTGACCTACTTACCGCGACGTAGGTGTGTTTAATTGATCCGCATTGACTGAGTATTTAATTTACTCTGCGTAGTCGATAGCGTGGAATCAAGCCAATTGTGGGCTGAGTGCAGGGATTTATTTTGCTGCCGATCAGTCCCAGTCCGAAAATTTGAGATAAATCTATTTTCGCTAAGATAATTACATCGCTTTCCACTCTGTCTATTCCCTACCTGATCGCCTCATTTTTTCCGATCACGAGGCACGAGAATTAGAATGAAAGCGAATAAAAATTGAAAATTACGTACAGGAATTGAATTATTGGTTCTTAGAAGAAATATAAACAGCCAGCTGCGAAATTTGGTCTGATTTATCATGTTTCAAGTTGTCAGGCTCGAAAGTTACATAGATACCTTCATTGGATAGATTTTGTAGAAAATCGCGGTATAGAAATGTTAATCCTAACTCAGTATGTAAATTGCTTTGTAGAGCCGTGCTCGCGATTCAGTTAAGTTAATCGCTAATAGAATTTGCCTAGTGGGTTTTACCCGGATGGATACATCGTACGGGGCTTGAAGTTCATACAATCCAACAGCCTACCTACTTCACACAGCTTAAGGGAGACAGTCATACTCGCATAGGTGTGTAGTTCGCGTCTCCTCTTAATTGCGCTTACCACGTGCAAGCGAAATCGAGTATACAAAAGCGTCAGGAAGAGGATGAGGTTCTTTTAGCCTCGATTTTTAACGGGGGATACAAAATACTGGAAATAAAAATAATGAAAGAATGGTTATAACTCGGCGCAGAGGTATCGAGTTTTTGGAAGTTCCTATCAATTCTTTTTCTTATTCTCTCGTTGCTCAGGATAATCGCCAGGCTACGTAATATTATTTTTTAATCAAGCAACAAGTAACCGAAGTAACAAGTCCGAGATATAAACAAAAGTGAAAACAAACACCTTTCCGGTTAATTGCCTCCGGCGCGGCGTGTGAAAGTTAAAAGGCACAGTTCACCGAGTTGGCTGCGTTCGCTAAAGGGCTAATAATGATTACTATTGAGGGTGACAACCGAGGTGCAGCTGGCTGGTTTCATCCGCAAGTAAAACGGCGCTTTTATTTTATCCGTTTTATCGCGTATTATCGGTACGTGCAGTCCGTTATCCCTGGCAATTTCATCTTCCGAAAAAAGTAGGAAAAAGACAAGATAAAACAAGGTTCCACTCCCTTCTTCTGTTTTCGGTCACTTTTATAGACAGAAGGATAGCAGACTGATCGTGAGCCCCAGATTTTTGATCGGCTATAACTCGGGGCTTAGGCCTACGGGCAATTCTTCGGCCTTGATATGATCCTCGGGAAAAAAAATGGGAAGGGATGAGAATCGCCTTTGAGGGTCAAGGGTCACTCGGTTGCCGGAGAGACTACAGATAACGTAACCCCGGGAATTTTAGCCCTATATATATACGATTACGAGTCCAAGAATTAACGAACTCGTATCTCTCTACTGTATCCATCTCTCTGCGCAGTGGAAAATAACCGTATCTGTTCGTACTCGCATAGCCGATTGTGTTCCGATGCGTTCTGCAGGAGTATGATTCCGCGTTCTGTCAGCCAGCGCAGTTAAGTGGTGAAAACCGTGAGGATCCGCATCGGCTGACAAACACGGAATGAGACTCATGAGAGCTGGAGGAGTCTCATTCCGTGTTGGTCGGCCGGTGCGGATCTCTTCTCGGTTTTCACCACTGCGCTGGCTGACGTGACGCGGAATCACACTCCTGCCGGACATATCGTATGGTTTCTCTACGCTTTACAGCGTGTTTAGACATCTTTAGACTATTTTAACAACTTTCTAAAGTATTGCGGTCTGGTTTAGCGATTGTTTGGAAGTTTTTAGTGCATTTTAATTCGCGTATTAATCATTTCAGTCAATCTTAGGCTGGGTTTAAATTTGTCAACCAATTTTTCGGGCGTTTAATCCAGTCTAAACCGTGTTAAAAAATTTGTAGGCGATTTCAGCACGTCTTTGAAGTGTCTCAGTCCATTTTATTTATTACTTAGAAGTTTTTAGCTCATTTTAGCTCGTGTATCTAGTGTTTTACTCAATTTCATCGCGTGTTTAGACGGTCTTTAGCTGATTTTAGCTCGTGTTTCAAAGTGTCTAATTTCATTATACGCGTGCTTAGATGGTTCAGCTCATTTTATCCCGCGTTTTTAGTGTCTTAGTTTATGCCAGACCGGGTTTAGGATTTCATAGGTAATTTAACACGTTTTTAAACTGATTCGGTACAGTTCATCGCTTATTTAGTCGACTTCAGCCAATCTTAGCTCACGTTTATTCATCACCGTAACCCATAACTTCTTGATAACGTGATAAAATACTCTTCTCTTTAGGAGCCGGGTCCTTAAATATCTCGAAACTAGTTCACGTCACCAAAAATCTATCCGAAGCAGATTGTCAAGTAGAAAATTCGGTGTTTTAATTGTAAGAAAATTTTTCCGCTGCATCGGAGTAAATGATAATAAAAATAAAAATAGTATTCCATAGCTACACCGTTCGAATAAGTGGCTGCGTGAAATTGGAAGCTCATTGGGTATTCCATACTCGTTTTCCTATCGAACGATTGGTTGAAATGAAAAAAAAAGGAAAATTCTAACGATAGGAAAATAAGAAAAGAAGAAAACATAAAAAATAAAATGCAAATAAAAATGAATGCCGGGCTCAATTATACACTTGCATCTCTCGAAACACCTCGTCCGTTCTTTTCGTGCCAGAATATTCCCCGGGGAACCTCTGGGAATTCCCGGGGACCGACGCGCCATGCTAGTTGCCCGACTTTTCCTGGCGTATTTGGCTAACGGAGTTTCGTCGTAACGCGCACCCGAATCACCATGGATACGAACCGGCTAAGTGGCTTCTACGCGATTACGTCATACGTCCTAGGTAATACGTGACGCGTTACGCGCTACGTGCATCCATGCTTATTATTGCGCAATTTTTTCAAAGGGGTTAAATTATTTCCCTTGATAATTTACGGGCGATGTGATTAACGACGAAAAATTAAAGTTTCTTTTATCTATTCGTCGTCTCTTTCTCGTTTCATTTAACTACCGCGTGAATAATAGCCGTGGAAAATCCCTCGGTTAAATTCAGTTACCTATATATACGCGTACACCGAGTCGTAACTGTTTTCCAAAGCGCTTGATTATTACCTTTCAGATATCTTGAGTTTCAAGTTTCCACTTCTGGTACTAAAAGTTTAGATAAATTTGATTACCTCGCAGACGTCTCGAGCGGCTAGCTGAGTCACGATGATTTCATCGAGACTGAAATTGACACTGTAAATCAATTCGCTTTCGAGTTAATTAATCAAATTTTTTCGGGTAGCAAAAATCGCCTAAAATCATGTCCGAGTTTATATTTAATGTATACATAATTTCGCACATATATATGCACCACTTCTCCCTCTCTTTCTCTCCCTTTATCTCCCTCTATTCCCCTCTCTGAACCTGGTCGAAAGTTATTCCACTCGAGGCGAGAAGTGAGTGAAATTAGCAATCGTCGCGCATAGTAGAAGCTCAAATTTTGCCTCTCTGTGCCAAGGGGGGTTTGTCTGGTGCGATAAAAACGTTCGAGTCTAGAAATTCTCTCGTATACATTGTTCGGCGTTGTTCGAATTAACCCGAGGGTCGCAAGGTCAGAAAATAAATGAAGAATTTGCAAAATTGAGGCGAATTTCGGCAAGAAAATTCACCTCGTAACGCAACGTGAATTTCTTGGCATCTATGGAACTTCAGAATATCCGATTTAGAATTATTCCGTTCAGTTTCTCACCCGCGAAAAGCTCGCGAAATCTCTGATCAAATGACGCTTCGATAAGAACGAGAGAATTTTTCTTAATCCGATAAGTTTCTGGTAAAAAGAAAAAGGAAAAGGAACGACGTATCGCGAGACGTGGGAGTTTGTTTGAGGCAACATTTCAATTACTACAAAAACGTGTCTTAGCTTCTATTCGGACGGACGAGCGTTGCCTAGCACGGTCGTAATTTAATACCTTCTAGCCGCACTACCTACCTACCTATCTACTCCTTTACAAATCTACTCACGTACCCCGTGTCTCTGGCCTCCACCTCCCCATTTGATGGCTTAAGTTAGGCGGCGAATTCCACAGCCCGTTATAGAATGAAAAAGAAAAAAATATATATAAGGGGATTCGGGGGAGATTGGAGAAATAGTTTTTTTCCGCTAATTAATTCTTACCGGTTTTTCTACTATTTTTTTACTTTTTTTTGATATTTTATTTTTGAAATATTTTGGTTGCATCGAAAAATCTAGACGAGATTTTTGTCGTTGGATTTCGTGAACTTTTGAACCCTGCTGTATGAGTCGTTGCCGAAACGTGAGAAAGAAGTCTGTATGTTGTTTCGGGCGCAAGCGCGAGCTTTCTGACGTAGCTACGTCGTTAGCTAAAACTAGGGGAAGAAAGTGAAACAGAAACAGAAACGGAACTGTGCGAATTCGAAAATGCGAGAGAACAGGGCAAATGTTTGCGTAAGCTGATTTAGTAATTGTGTCGTTCGAACGGGGAATAACAACGAGAGAAGACGCGAAATTAGAGAATCTACATCACCGAGTATTTTCGCGATATTTGTCGATCGGTTACATACGTGAATAATTATAAAATTAACATCTTCCATCTTGCTTATATTCGTATGGATTCTTTAAGCAAGTCGGTAGAAAATACGATCCTAGTTCAGCGTTCTGCCATAACGTAATGCCGCAGTCTTTAATCTACGCTTTTCCGTAAATATCTTTTTTTAATTACTTATACTCGTTGTTCGGTTATTTCAAGTAAACGGCTTCGTACAAATCGTCCCGTGTTCAGCTTATCCATGATCCTCTACTCACCTGTACACCTAGTGCATCGGCAATGTCGAACAATAATTGAATTTCGATCGAAACGGCTGAACCTACCGACACAAACGTATGATCTACGTCTGTCTCTGAGCACTTATACGTGTCCAGGGTAAATAAATGCGGCGCTAGACACGTGTAGAAGATGAAAAACGTTATTCATACACGAATATATTATATCTCTATACAGAGAAAAACCAGCGTGTATGTACGATCAATCAGATTAGATTCGAAACGACGATAGAAACAGATTCGAATAGTACATATAGTTATTCCGATTCCGGTGTAGAGATTCATGTTTTTCAATTCGACGTGGGTATAGGTGCCTATAGAATTAGTAGAGTAAAATCAGATCCTATGTGTATAAATATAATTTAATACTTTTTTCCTTTTTTTTTTCTCTTTTTTTGCGATAACAGATACGATGTTGGAAAAATGTTCAAGTATTAATTATTTGCAGCGTTTTATGTTCTATAGCCGAAACACGCAGACGGGACAGACGCGATGTGTTCAGGGTACGTTTTGCGTAGGAAATAAAACAGGGGCGTACCAATGAATTTGGCGAACTACAGACGGGGAGCTTATAAAATTCGAAATTTAGAAGAATTTCTCGTTAATTTAGCGTATGAAGTTAAATATTGACAAACTTGTTCTCTTGGGCGTTTATTGTCCGGGATTTTTGCATTCTGTATGCAATTTGGGCGCAATCGCGTTTGCAAAAGTTACTTCCGTGTACCTGGCTTGTAACCGATTTTGGGCTTAATTTTATTCCGATCAATACCCAGGGTTGTAATAGGACTCTGGCATAGACCGAAGGAGTGGAAACATAAACTTTTTAATACCTGCACTGAACAATGTTAGAATTCTAACTTTGCCTTATTCTGCAGCTAAACTAATAGTAACTTTGAAGAATCTGTTATAGTATACCCTAGAAAACAGACCGAAGGTAAAAGGTATGCATATTTTACTCTGATATCGAGTATAAATATTTCCAATGGTGCCGGACTCAAATCCGGAAAGGTTTTAAAGCACCGTAAAATATTCACACGGGTTTCCTGTACGCGACCGGAATTCGCAGAAAAGGAAAAACAAACATCGACAAAAATCGAATTTTATCTATTGCAAATTACTACGTACACGTTTCTCTTGATTTCTCGTTAAATTCATTGACTAGTGAGATTCTTGAGCTTTTCAATGCTCGTGTTACTACGTGGCCTGAAATATGGCTCAGAAAAATGGCCCGAAATTTTGTTTCCCCTCTTTGTGCAGGAGATAACCCTTTTCAAACTTCTATACGTTCGGCACTGCTCTCAGCCAGAAAATATCAAGGGAGGTTTTCAGCTTTGAGCTTTCGCTCGTTCTTGCCAAAGAAATAATATCTCTAGATATACGCGAACGTTTTCTGTGTCTGTGAGTTCACGAATACATATGTACATAACGATATATAATGTAGATACGACGTGACGTAACGTAACGTAAGTGAAGGGTAGCGGTAGCGAGAAACGGGTTGTGGGGTCTGTAGTGGTGGAGAAGAAAAAAGAAAAAAGAAAAAAATTCGGACCTCTTGTATTTCAGCTTTAATTAACTGTTACTATTTAGTTTCCGAATCTCGACCCTTTCTTGATATTATTTTTCTTATCAATCTTTCTGCCGTAATCCGGTTACTTGGGGTAGTTTCACTTCTTTTTCCTTTTTTTTTTCATATATATATATATATATATATACATATATATATATATACGTATACCTATTTATACGGAGATATTTACCGGTTGTAGAAAATAGAACGAATAACGATGGAAATTTTATCTCAAGATAAAATGAAAAGGAAAGAAGATAAAAAAAAAAAGAAAAAATTGCGCAGGGAGTTTTCCAACCCACACACTTTCCCCTCAAGATTTCGCATTTCCATATTTATCAGTTAACCGAAAGTTTTAACACTCCGGAGAAAAATTCAATTGAGAAACGCACCTTTTTTCTCTTCTTCATTCTCTCTCTCTCTCTCTCTCTCTTTCTCCTTTTACACGATTCGGTTGAAATACCTAACGAAAAAGGTTATTACAGTGTTCAGCTCTTTTTTTCGTTTTTTGTTTCCTAATTCTGATATTTATTCATTCAGTCGAATATTCGGTCTGCTCGTTAGTTCCAAACGCTTTTATCTACCCAACTATAAATTCGCTGATTAACAAATTGATTCTTAGCGATATGCGCTGTGAAAACTATTCGATTGACCGGAGAACGGAGGGAGAGATATCGATCTAAATTCTGGATAGGATAGGATAGTTCTGGACACTGTTATAGCGGAGGATCGCAGAGTCGAGGGTTAATGGGTCTATACTGTGCGGGGGAATCAGTTTTCGATTATTGCATCAATTTTTAATTCCCATTTCCTCGATCGGAAAGGGACGTACCGCTCCTCGTTAACGAACCTCTCTTTTAATCATTGACCCATTTTCTTATCGCGCAGAATCGTAATGAAAAGAGATTGTCATCTCTTAATTATAATTCAGTAGCACGTTCGGTGTGCAGTGCAGGTTACTGGTTACTCATTTGCGAGTAATATATTAAAAGATTTAAAAACTTGTTGAAAACTGTGTCACGAGTGAAAATTTTCCGTTTTTTTTTGTTTCACCATTTTGACACTGACTAAATTTACCCCATATCTGCGTAATTTTGACTTTTTCACTTTTCATCATATTTTTATAAAGTCTCACAGCCTTCCGGTCAAAGGTTATACGAGGTTACGACTCCAGGGCCAGACGTTGACCCGACTATCGTCGATTTCGATGAATATTTTTATCGTAAAAGAGACCCTGACCTAATCCAGCTATATTCTGGTGTCTAGCGATATAGAGTCGACGATGGATAATACAGGTCCAGGTTGGCGTGTTTCCTTTTCTATGTCGTGTACTTGCCATTTGACTAGCCGGAGCTTCGGGAGAATAGAAATCTTGTTGGAAAGCTGTTTGCTGTCGAACAGGGAAACACCCCGGGTTTGGCGTTGCAAAGTTTCTTACGTTACACATTTCTAGAATTCCGCGGAAAAACGAACCGCTCGGCGTCGAAACGTACGCAATTTACAGTACCTAATATGTTCATCATACGTGTAATTAAATTCCAACATGACGAAAACGTCGTCAGAATTCTGTGTCAAGTTGGCAAAAAAAAAATAGGAAAATAAAAAAAATACACAAAGAAAGCAAAAAAAAATTATTCGGGGCAGATGAGTTCAGCTCCTAAATGAGAGGATAGATGGATCGCTTACTTTTATATCGTAGCTTCGTGCGTGTAATCTGATGAGTTCATATGAATTTCGAGAAGAGTATATAACGAAGGACTTTCCGTTTTTTCAAGTGAAATTCAGAACGTATTTCTTCCTCGACAAAATTTTCACCTCTTTTTTTTGTTTCATTTTTTCATCGATTATTCGATAACCTTCTGTTCACAGTTCGTTTTGTATCATACAGTAGGACTTTTCCTATGACAAAGCAATTTCGCCGGGCGTATAGAATGATATTGGCTCTTTGGTTCTCTGCAGCAACGACTCTGCAGTATATGTTGGCTTGTTTTGCTTTTTTGCCAATTCTATTTCGTTGTTATAAAGTTTTTTTCCGAATTTCGTTCTACGAGCTACAGTCTGGAAAACGATTTTTACGATTTTTCAGATACTTCGAATGGATGCGAGTGAAATTTAGTCTCTGAGCAGTTTAAATATACGTGAAATATACCATACGATGCATTGACTCTGCTCGAAATCTTAACTATCTAACAAGGCTGCCTCAGAATTTCTGGTAAATAAAAAGCCCGTGAATTAATGTGACTGAAATGACCACCCTGTTTCTTAATTAGGTGTTTAATTATGTACTTTGCTCAATAACTAACGAATCGGTGCAATCAAATCAAATCAAAGACGTAACGTCAAATAATAAATCTACGATAAAGAAGAAACAGATAGGAAAGAAGAATTTTCGAAATTTTACAACAGTTTATTTTCAAAGCCAGTGAAAGTGAAAGACAAATTAGTTAATAGTCATAATTGTTACAATCATCTTATAATCAAATGCTACAGTGTAATTATCTACCTCTCTGATATCAGCTGTCAGTCTTCAATGTTTTGGATTAAATTTGAAATTCATTGAAACTCTAAACATCGATTAGTCGATTAAGTTACTAACTCAATTACGTATTTGGTAAAAATTTATCGTCGATTTTTTGGAGTACATTTTGCGATTTTTTCCTACATGCGGATAAACGTGCACCCTCGTTTTTTGCAATGTGACTTTACAGAAAGGTTTTAGTAAGAAAAGTGCGTCAACGAATTAGGGCTAGCCGTGAAACACAGCCAGTAAATCTTCCTCCAACAATTTTTCTTCGTCAAAAGCACGTTAAATAATAGTAAGAACCTCCCATGAAGAAGACTCGGGGTCTCGACTCTCCCATACATAAAAATAACGGAGTATTCAACCCAAAAACGGGGGACGAAGACACATGCATCTTTCGAAGCTAGTCAAAAATTCATCATCCGACACTGTGGAAGGGCTGCCTGATGAAAAAATAGCGTAAAAATCTCGAGATCGTTCCATGCGTGATAAAAAATTTAACGGAAGTGTAATATAAGTTGTCACGGTGTGCGGATTGGGGCGAATACTCGGCTACATCGGCGGCAGGCCGTCGGTGGGGGCCAACATGTCGCAGTCGGGTTCAAACGGTTCAAACGGTCTGAACGTCGCCAACGATTCGCAGAAGGGCATTAATTCCCAGGGCCAAAATCTACCGGCTAACAATAATGGGAAATCCGTGAACGACCAGAAGTCAGATATCTCGAAAGTGAACAACGCGCCGGACCTATCGAACGGTTTCGAAAATCGAACCATGGAGTACGAAAGGTACGCCCAGGAAAGAGCCCAGGAAAGAACCGTGAACCAAATAAGTCACGCGGGCATGACTTACCAGAATCAATCGCAACCCCAGACTAATATACAGTACAATGCTGCGGACGCTGTTCAGACCATGCAACCCGTCCAATATCCACAGCCGGGAAGAATCTCATGTGCGGGTAATCAGCTCGACGAAAGACACCCGATACCCGGTCAAATTCCCGGCCAGTATAGCCAGGAGAAAATGCAACCGATCGAGAGAGTCCAATACGTGTCTCAAACCGGTACGCAGATCTTACCTGTCCAGGTTCAGCCTCAGTTCACAAATCAGGAATACGTCGGTGATCAGGGACAGTTTTCGCAAATAAGATCACAGTTCGAGGTCAGATCATCGCAAGTCTATCCCCCTCAGAGCCAGTACTCCGATAGAGCTGGCTACGTAACCAGAGACGTTACGTATCGAGATCAATCTGTTTATAGTCAGCCTAATTCCAACCCAATTTTTACTGCCCAAGCCCAGTATGTCACCGTTCAACCGCAGTCATCCCAGTCCGCAAGCCCTCAGCCTCCCTATTACCCCGGTGGTATGATACCGTCGCAAACCTTCGCCCAGTTCAGCTCCCAGTCGCAATTTCCTTACGGTCAATATCCCCAGACGGTAATGAACCCTGGAACTGTACCGTACAGTTCTCATCCTGGGAATATCGTTATTGGACATCCTCAGCAGTTCGGGCAACAATCTCCAAACCCTCAAGGATTCTCACAGGACTTGGGACAGTACCAAAATCAACCAATAATTCAGCCCATAGCTCAGAACATTGCTCAAGGGATGATGGTCGGCGGTGCGGACAGGCCTAATCGCGGTCCAAAGCCCATGGTACCGCCCCGTGGAAATTCCAAGATAACCCATGATTCGACGGGCCACAGGAAATCGGCGAGTGTCGATGTGTCCTCGATGCAAAAACCTGGGACCGTTCATAAGTACGACGGTAACGGTGGTAATCTTCAGGAAATACACCGTGGCGAGATATCTTGTATTCCCGGTGCTCAAAGTTTGCCGGAAAATTCAGAGCGGAGATACTTAGCACCGATTAATCAAAACCCAAGGACCAGGCAGGACGGGTTGTACATTGATGCCAACGGCGATAAAATTTGTCCTACTTCAGAAGCGGTGGGGTCAGAGTCAGCGCTTTACGCGTCGAGACCGGAACACCGGAAATCTGCATCTGTCGATGTGACTACCAGCTTCCAGAAGAGAAATGACACGATTACATTCACCTTTCCAGGCGATAACCAGGAGATTTTAGTTCCCGGACGTAAAATGTCTAATTCAGAATTGAAGAGACACGAGGTCGGCGTTTTTCCTTCGGTCGCAATAGCTCCCTCGTTTGATCCATCCGTGCGTCAAGAGAATCGCAAAAGCGTTATCGGAGTGGAGAGAAAGCCGGATTGGGGAGGGACCATCAGTCCTGGTCAAAGATCGATATCGCACGAGAATCGAAGGTCGGATTATTTCGAGGATCACAGAAGATCGCCGCTGACTTTGGACCAGAAGAGGATGGACGAAGTGAGGAAATCTCCCATGCCTTTCATCCCGATTCGCGACGTTTCCGTCGATCGGGCCAGCCAGAAGTCACCGTCTTTCGTGAACCAGGCTTTCGAGAAGACTAGACAAGAGCTAGCAGTTTGGGCCGAGCAAAGACAGCGCCAGGAAATCGAGCGAGGCGGTATTCAGCCGCAAATGTTTTCCACCAGTCCAAGGTCTCGGAATCAATCGGAGGACAGAAAGGATCCGCGAAATATTCACCAGGTTGAGGAAAGGCGGGAGGTCAGAATGTCCCAGTCCGCGTTTCAGCCGATACCAAACATCAGTCAAAATACCATAATGGAACAGCGACGACATCTTCGACACGTTAGCGCCGACTTGACCAAACACATGGAACTTTCGCGCAAGGATTTCGACGATCAACCAATTACCGGATCTGTGGCTAGTCTTGGACCGATGATTCCCAGCACTGGATCCCAAAGGACAAGTCCCAGTTTGTGCCAGCAGTATCCAGCGATTAGCGAAGCGAAAATAGACGCAAAGTGCGCGCTGACGATTGCCACCGATTTCGGAGAGAATACTTTGAAGTCTATGGAGCAGACCGATCACATAATTCACAGTCATAGGAAAAGCCACAATCTTGGCTCGAGTTTATTGACGCATAGCAAAAGTCAGGCTGAAATTCTCCAGGGACAAGGCGAGGGCCAGAACGAAGGGTCGAACTCTCACCTGCAGCAACAAATGCAGATGCATAATCAGCAGAGTTTAGATCAGATCTCCGAGAAGTTGTCACAGTTTGAGAGACAGCAGAGCGACTTACAGTCGAAACTTCAGTGCCTGCAAAATCAGAGCCAAATTTTGGATAAGGTATCACAGTTTCAACACCAGCAGAGCGATTTACAGGCCAAAATGCAGAGTCTGCAAAGCCAGAGTCAGCCTTCTGATAAGTTGAATCAAATTCAAGGAGGGCATATTCAACTTCATGGAAACAACAACGAGATTCAAGTGACAAAGTCTCAGTCATCAAATCTCCAAACGTCTGAACAAATTACGGAGAAGTTATCTCAACTCCACAGACAACAGAACGAAATTCAAAGCCATCAGAATAATCTCCACAATCAACTCCAGCAAACTCTTCATCAAGGATTTCTACCTGGTTCTTATAAAAATAATCTTCAGAGTCAGAATCAAATGGTCGAAAAACTCTCACCGCGTTTACAGCACGATGATTCTGACCCAAATCCAATTCAAATTCCGAGCATGTCCCAAATGCCTTTACCTAATCTATCCCAGTTCGATCGGAACGAAGTTGGCCGCAGTTCACTGCAGTATAGATTCGGGCAGTGTGACGCGATTGACGTTGGTTCAAGTGGGAGTTTTGTCATAGGTAGTAGCGTTAGTTTTACCGGTACACTCAAGAAAGTACCACCGGAGAAACCACCTCGTACATCATTGATCGTCCAATCACCAGAGGCAGAGGTAACTCATTCATATATTAGTTTTATTTTTACTTCTTACCATAGAGTAGAAATTTAACGAGTTACACCCCGCTGCCTGTATCAGGGATCCTTGACGTGTCGTCAAACCGTAAAGAAATACCCCTCAATTCCACCATAAGACCAGCAATCTTGAAACGTTGCTGTACGCATTTCTAGATTTACCATTTCACTTTTTTTTTTTCTTTTTTTATTTTATCTTCATGGAATCAGTATTCTGTACAGAATGTGAATAATGTTGATACTCACGAAGGGGATGGGTTCAAATACTGAACTAGTATTCCGGTATAAACGACAGTCAGCGGATAATAACTGTTCGAAATGTTTATGTGAATTGTGTACGAAACGATGCATTGTGACTGTGATTGTGATTTGAATTTTTTAATTATTAGAAATGTCAGTCTCCCCAATTCGCGGTCAGATTTAGTCGGAAATGAATACCCTCCGGTGATATTTGAAAATTGTGCCTAGCTTCGGGCCAATTTTGTTGCTCCAAATCATACGTCGCTTTATGACAAACAGGGAATATCATAGTTTCGATGCTACTCGATATTTGGAGTGCCATAATTACTGTTTATTCATTGCTTGAAACTTTCGAAACACTTTTGACCTAAAAATGAACGGATCCCTCGATGTTGACGGGCCTTAGCGTTTATCGCAGCTCTTTATTAACGAAAAACGGTGGTCGCGTAACTCTCCAGACTCTTCAAATTTTTCCAAGTCTAAATATATTTCCGTCAGATATACTTGGCAGCTGCACAACGTTCTATACGTAGATCGTTGAACGCCAGATCCTTTCGCAAATGTAAAGTGAAATTTTATTCACAATGCAAAATTCAATTATTATGCATTGAAGCCTGATTTTCTACCCTTTAGGGATATATCTATGCAGAGAACTATGTAGATATAGATAAATTAATTCGTTTCACACCCTTCGAACAAAGATCTTGGTGAAAAACTTCGTTCCATGTTATGTGTAGGTAGAACCGAACCGAGACACCCTTTGGATGTGAAATCGATCTGTTCCAGCGTGTAGAGATAAGAGGGATGTTTGCTCGGTTCATCTTTTACCCTGGTGTAAAGAGGATATGTGGTTTTAATTAGGAGAAGTAGCTGAACGGTATTTTCTTTTGCACCTAACGTTTACGTATAAGTAAACAAAAGTTTCGGGATGGTTTTCAATCAATGTAATTTGTTTTCAGAATTTAGCTGAATTCGTTTCATCTCCTAAACTCCATACATTCGCGAAAATTAATTGCGTTATAATTCGCTCGATAAAACTTTCTTACGAACTACACCAGTTTCTGTATCCACTTTTGTTCATTTCGGATGAAATGAGTATTAGAAAAAAAATACCCCGTGCGAAACGGACCGCATTTTTGATAACGAAATACCCCCCGTTTATGGCAACCAGTAAATCGTTGTGTATTTTCCGAACCAAATGTTTTTCAAAATTGCAAGTGACCCGAATTAGTTTGTTCATTGAATCATGTAAACCGATTGAGTGTTATCAAACGATGTTCCGACGCGTCCGGCACAGTCTTCTTTCTCTTTTTCAATGGTTTTTCACAACTTTTTAAAACCGGAAGTGGCTTATTGAATTCAGAGTAATTGGGAGCCCGTGCGTCTGGCGAAAACCGAGTATTTTTATCGGTAAAATTTTCAGCTAGCTTTTCGCATCGAAAATGGAAACAGGAGTTCATCGGTAAAAACAAATAAAAGGAGAATCAAAAATGATCAAAAGCCCTTTTCAGAACAGGTCAGCGTCCCACAAAGTCCTGTATTATCGTATGTGCCCAGGGTTTAGATTAGCGAGTTTACGGAGAATCGATTGTATAGTTAAGTAGAGTGGCTTGACGTTAGTTGTAGTCAGTTAATTAAGAGACGTTAATTAAGAGTAGGTCTGGCCGACCTCCTGCGTCCACTAATTACGTCTCTATATTTTGCAAACGATTGTCGACGAAATGCTGAATAATTAACCTCGAGGTCTGGACCGTATAATTCACGGTGCTCCTTCCGGTCGACCCGGAAGAGTCAATCGCACGACCCACCTCAGCCTGTAAAACAGATTTCATCAATTGTTTCCCCTGTACAATGCAAACATTAAGGTGAATTATTACCACGTTTGTCAAATCGATTAGGCCGAGGCAGCTGTCCGCATGAATTATTAACATTTTCGAGAATATAGATAAGAAATTAAAACTAACTCCGATATGTGTTTTCATATATATATTTTATTCTTTCTTCCTTTCATAGACGGTATATTTTAAACTCAACTATACGACGACCTCTTCCAATAAGAATGTACCATTTTTTTCTTCTCTTTCTCCAGCAAGTTGTAATTCGATATTTCTATCCACCAGCTACGGGGACCCGTGGGAGTAAGTTATTCAATGGTCTGCGAGTTCGAGTAGAGAGCTGCCTGCAATAGACGATATATTTCAGGTCGGCCCAGATCTCGGGAAACCAAGTGGCGATACTTACAATAGTCTGTTATGTAAATTGAAGAGATTTTATAGCTGGTTACTATTCCCGTTGTTTTTAGGAGAAAAATGAATTATTTTCTTCTCGCTCAAAAATGTTCTGTCTTGATTATGGAGAGAACTGAAAACGGACGGGGTACAGAATTCATGGTAGGAAGGTTTCGAGTTGATTAGCCAATGCTGTTATCAAATTGTCTTCCACTCCCGGAAGAGATTCATTCATTTATTGGAATTGACGCAATTGTTTTAACACTACGGACCTGGGTTCGCCCCTTGTTTCAAGGTTCCAGTCCTCCGAAGGCTAATTTCCATCGGTCGTGATTTAGTTTCCATCTATTTCCGCCGAGAGCCTTCGGGATCGATTTATCCCCGATCCAGCTAGTAGTCAAGGTTTGTTCGAATTGAATTAATAAGAGTACCGAACCGGAGCATTTGGTCGAGTTGGTGCCGATATAACGGCAGGATGAGAAGCGGCAAATTCGCGTCTGCCCGAGACGTTTTATACGGTACTTCGATTTGGTCCTCGCAAACGGAATTCAAATTGCTCCTCATTATTATACTGATCCAAGTTCGGGTGGCATATATCCCTGGAAGCTGCACCCCCGTCCCTTTTTTTTTATTCCCACCTTTTATAACGAACCGCCAATTTTTTCATTCCGACGTGTGTGCCAAAAATTAGTAGAATCAAAAAATCGCGAAGGCTCGTTGCAGATTGAAACCTTTTCCTTTTATTTAAAAAAATTTTTTTTTTCATCTTCGCCTGGAATAACATATCGTCCCGTTTTTCTCTTTATCTTCTTCATTTATAGTATGCATGCTCAACCCTGTGTTCTGCACGATAGTTTTTCACCTTGTCACCCGCAACTTTGAACACGAAACAGATAATCGATACACAACTAATTATTCCTACATGCAACCCTGCCCTCCAACTCTTGTCGGCCTCATTTGTTGAAATGCCAATTCTACCAGCCTCGCCACAAGTCAGACTAATCGAGCAAATTATCAACCGCTCTTTCAATCAGTGCGCAGTAAAACAGTTACATACATCGATATTAACCCGAATATAACAATTATCATAGAAATCATTAGATCGATAAAGTTGAAAATTAGCCTGCACTTCACTCAGTCGCATCGCATTGATTTTATTTATCCCGCCATTCATTCACCGGACTTCTTCAGTCAGATTTACAAATATAGAATTCCCACCTGAAACCAGGTTCGATTTATTCCATACAGTAATTAAAGGTTAATAAATAATAAAAGGTGTTCTTAGAACACGAAGTAAATATTTCTAAAGGTAAATATCTCGAATACCCGTCGTCATTGGTATCGTGGTTCTATTTACCCTCGAATCAACGTCACCTAGATACCTCTATTCACCATCTTCAACCTCAGTCACTCTTCTGTTTACAATTCCAGAGTCAGTTTCAGTCTCGAAGTGTTCGTGCTCCGAGTATATTGTTCGCGTTTCTAGCGATGTTTCACTACTTTATATATTACATAGATTACATCAACGAATTGTTGGTCTGTCTTTTCATCGAACAAATTATTTACGAGTTAGTTAACGGCTTGTTTGTGCAAAGATGGTGATCGCCTCGGTGCAGTATTACGTTGTAATGTCCCTACATCACGCAATGTTCGATTTCTCTTTACCCCATCGCCCGGATAAAGGACGTTCATTGTTACGACGTCTAGTAACAGCGATATAGTTTATTGTCCAGGTAACTCCTCGTTGTAAATTAATTTCTTTTTTTTCCTTCCTTTTCAACCACCGAGTTAGCGCAGTATCATTTGTGTAAATTTTCGCCGAGCCGAGGTACACGGGACTAGCTATTTTCGTTCTATTTTATTCTAAGGATAAATATTCATGAGAGCTCGACTAGAAATTGGATCTTTTGTTTGTTTTTAGTTAAGCAAGTATCTTCTACAGTTTCCCTTGAAACAATGGAATAAACAATCCGTTATTTGACAGGATTGCTTTCGATGAATTGTTTCGACTGTTATATTTCTCTGGAGTAAGTCTCTTTCACCGTATAATTTCCCCTTATGAAAATAGAGTTGATAAGAAAGAAATAAAAAAATGTATAGAACGTTTTATTAGCCGTATACGTCGCGTCAATTACATGGAGTTTTTCAATTTTTCATGATGGTGATCGCATTCAAACGCTGGGAGGTTCTATTTTCGATGAATTTCAACCGTACTAATTATAACCGTTGAGAACACGAGTCCCGGAATAATTATGATCAATAATAAATGTATAAATGGGCAATTAATCGGGAAAACTGAAGCGATGAATTATTCACCGAATATTAAAAATAATAAAGAAAAAATGATACGCGTACGTGACGTTGCAGATAATTTTTTCTCTATTTACATTTTCTATACTTTTGTATGTATATCCATTATCCACCCGGCAAATAACAACGTTTAATATACATGCGCATTAGGCCGTACCTACCCGAGTACTTTGAGTGTTTTTATTTACCGAGAGGGAATTCTTACGTCAACATCGTTTTCATCTCGGGGTATGAGTCGCTAAATTTACTTACGTACCTACTTCCTTCCTTCCTTCCTTTCTTCGTCGTCCGACAGGAAATGATATTATAATAATTAGGAATTATTGTTACCTCGGCGATATATCCAACCTCCGAATTCCCCTTTTAATGACCTACTCGAAACCGTCATTTCAAAGTAGCTGAATTTCCACTAAATCTACTAACGAACCGTTCACGTCCTTCAGACGCTTTTTATTCCGAACCTTTTCCAACGTTTCAATCATTCTTAGGGAAGGTTTAGTCCTCGTATATATAAACATACAAAAACAAACAAATCTGCGGAGGATTTGTGCCACGAATCAATCCAACATCGTGGTGCGAGGTCAATGCGATTCTAGTAATTGGACTAATTAGAGACGCAACTATTCGGAATTAATCAAGATAAACCGCTTAATTGTCGTATCTTGTCACTAGAGGCTCGTCACATTATCTAGAATCTCTTATTTTCATTTTATTCTTTACCTCTAATTCTCACCACCCGAAAATTCCACGCATAATAATTGATAGCGCATGATTCATCAGTCTTTGATTTCTGCACATTATGATTTATTTCACGTGCGGAACTGCTAATAATTTATCGATCTTTTCTCGTTGTTGCAGAGCAACCGAAGTCAGCCGGCCATCGGATTGAAGCAGACACCAAAAGCCAGGGTATGTACGAAATTATCTGGAATATTTTAGAGGATAGGTATAAAGAAGATTTCGTCAATCAAGTCGTCTAGCCGATTCCTAGACTCGCTTGATCAGCTTCGAATGCTAATGTTCCGGATAATGTTTGAGTTGGATTATTGATAGTAAATTATTGATGAGATGTGAGAGATTGATCGGAGCGTGATTCTGCAGCTGGCTAGGTACATGATGCATATACATGGAATACGGAATTCCGTCTGCTCGCATAAAGTAAAATTGTTCGTAATTGTTCTCTGCGAAGTTAATTTCTGTCACGAATTAGTTAGTGTATACTTCGGTCATCAAGGTTCGAGGGAGTTTAATTGTTGGGCGAAAAGTTTAATTAATTTCTAAATAAAATATCTTAACGATTCTATAGGTATAGAACACACTGTAGACGGATTTAACGGTTGTTACACACGCGTTCGCTTCAGTTTTGGCAAATGAATTATTCTACGAAATTATTAGGTAGTCAAATATTCGGAAAATAATTTCTTGGCAATGGACGAATCGGGCTGAACAAGACCTAGAAGGGTATTCTTCAATACCCTCTTTACAGAAGCCCGTTTCGACTATTTCAATCGATGACTTCGATGTCATAAATAATTGGCAGGATTTAGAAACTTTTTTTCCAGAAAGCACATCTCAATGCGATTACTTTGGCCACTTATCGGTTTCGATTCGATCAATACAATCTGAGTCGTTGAACACTGAATGAATATATATACAGGGTGATTCACACCTTGCGGAAAAAAATTCACATGCATATTCCTCATTGGAATCTAAGAATAAAATTCCTTAGCAAGAACTTCGAGGGACCAGTCGTTCCTGAGATAGAGAAGGTTTCGTCCGCCCAATGAGACGGTCGTATCGTGTCCTGCTCAGTCCCGTATCAAGCCTGTAGAATTAACGATGCCCGCGGCGTATTGACCTTTGCCCGAAATTTTGGTTTCGCAGTAATTTTCAGTCTTTGAGTCGTCCAGTCGGTCATTCTCGTGCCCCACGTCTTTCACCCCGTAGTTGACGTTGTCCAGGTGGTCAGAATGGCGACTGTCGTTCTCCAGTGCAGTGCAGTGCACGGTGGAGGGTGTGGTGCACCACACATGCACCCCGCATGCACCCAGCATGTACCCCGCATGCACCCCGCATGCGCCACACATGCACCACCCGTGCACCATACATGCACCACACGAACACCACACGTGCGCCCCGCATGCACCACACGAGCACCACAATTGCGCCACACGTGCACCATACGTGCACCACCATATACTGGGGAACGAAAGTCGCCATTCTGACCACCTGGACAACGGGGTGAAAGACGTGGGGCACGAGAGTGACCGACTGGACGACTCAAAGACTGAAAATTACGGAGAAACCAAAATTTCGGACAAAGGTCATACGCCGCGGGCATCGTTAATTCTTACAGGCTTGATACGGGACTGAGCAGGACACGATACGGCCGTCTCATTGGGCGGACGAAACCATCTCTATCTCAGGAACGACTGGTCCCTCGAAGTTTTTGCTAAGGAACTTTTTTCTTAGATTTCAATGAGGAATATGCATGTGAATTTTTTTCCGCAAGGTGTGAATCACCCTGTACACGCGTGAACTGCAAGCTTCGAAGTTTTGGCCTTTCGGATCTTTAACTTTCGGAATTTTGAATCTTCGGTGTTCTTCGTTTGAAAGTTCTTCAAATCGGCTACGTAGACTGTCGGAAAAATACTCTTCATGAAAACTGTGATTCGGTGATATTCAAATTCGAGATTTTTACTGTTAGGGTCTTTCAAAATTCTGAACTTCAACCCGGCTCCGAATTTCAGATTTCTGTACCTGGAAAGACCGAAATCTCCCTAGAAATAATTTTTCTTACGATACTAGCCGAGTTCCTGAAACACACAGATTTTTCGAAATGAGAAAACGCCATTTTTCGTCCGAAACCAATACACTTCGCACCACCAAAGTGAAGAAGAGTAAAATCTGTCTATCTTGTTCATGTCATTCGATTTTGTTACTCGAACTGGCGGCTGGTTTATGCCCGTCACCTCAAGTTTCTAATTAACTATAAATTTCAATCCAACCACCCGCCACGGGATGTGGATGTGCATAATTTCAAACATCAAATGGGTAGTTAAGGCGATAGCGACTAGGATTGGCCTGCATAGCGGAGTTGTCTAGTCGTTTACCGAGGTTAAATATATTTGCGTGTCGTATCGTCGTATGTGTGTAATTTTAGAGATATTTGCACGTACATACATGCATACGTATCATGAGACGTCATAGTTCCAGATACACGTAGCTTTGTATAAACCACAGCCGTCGTTACATACAGGTATACATATATCTGCTGCGAATGAGCAGCACATTCCCAAACCCCGTAGGCTCAAAGTCCATCAAGTAGCGGTTTCAGATATGCCAAAGCAAAAAATTAACTTTTCGCAACCCCCTTGACCTGGAATATTTGCCTGAGCGCTGGCTGAAGCATCGTATCAAGCATCGCGATCGTAGAAGCTCTCGGAAAATGTGAACGGGTATTTAAACTGCTACGTACACCGGGATTGGGTCTTCGAAAAAAGAAAAAAAAATAGAACTTTTTGAAAAATTAGTTTTATTGATATTTTTTAGTCCGATTAGGCGAAAATCAGGATTTGTCACATAGCCGGATGCAATCGAAGTGTAAAACAGCTGTCGGAAGGACTAAGGGAAACCTTTTTTCTCGGTTCTCTCATTGTCTGGAGAACAAACTTTTCAGATGCTGTAAAAACTGCTCGATAAATCGTTCTTTTCTTTATTCGAATCTCAAAAATTCTTTAATTAGCTAGAAGAAATATGAAAACGTCTGATTCCTTCGTCGACTGATTGAGAGTGAAAAATACCATACGAAAGGATTTTGCGGGAGGAAGAGGGATGAAAAAAAAAGAGAGCCAGATATTTTTTGACGTGTCTAAATTCGAGTTGTACATCGCGTGTAGCGCGTTTAATTAATATAATGATACTCCGGAAGTTCTATAAAGGCCATCATCTCCGAGACCCAACTTTGTTCCACCGTTTTGGCTCGTTTCTCGGTCCTCTGAGTCTCGTCCGTCCCTTCCGTATACACACCTACTCCTTTTCGTATCTCGCCAACGTTAGAGGCGACACAACCTCCTCCGAGTAGTATAAGGCTTTCGTATATCAAGTGACAAAAGTTCCTGGGGGAGTCTTCGAGATCCTGTGACGCGCGTCAGCCAACACCGCTAATTGTTGTTCACTACAATTCGGAGCATTCCTATAATATATCCTCGCCCGATGTACCTCATGCATACACCCTATTATCACAGTCCGCTCAATATTTTAGATATTTCTCTCTTTTTCCTTTTTTTTTGTTACTCCTTTTCTTACCATTCAACCACCAATTCCTAAGAGGTGTTTCGATACATTTTTCATTCTGATACATGAATGACGAACGTGATAAATTAAACGTAAAAATTTCATGCAGAAGTTAGACGGCATCATAGTAATATACAAGGTGCTAAAAGGAGCTATTTTTCTCTTCGAGTAAGAAGAAACGACCCATAAACTGTATATCGGTATTACCATGAAGCCTATGAACTTGGCTTGTTACATAATATTCATGAAGGAGATATAGGTAGCCGTTATGTGGTGAATAATTTGAATCGCATATACATATATCGCATATATATATATATATATATATATATATATATATATATATATATATATATATATATATATGTATTGCACGCAATTTGCACGTAAACTTTTTCTTTTTATTTTTATTATAATTTGATGAAAATGAAATTTTATGATACACTTATAACATGAATAATTATGAGACTACGATCGTGAACGTGAGAGACGTATAAAATAGAATTTTCAAGCGGAGATATAGCTAGACTGGAATATCTTCCGATTCCTAGGTTACATTTGGAGCGGATTATCTCTGGGAGTTTTGCGCTGCTGGCTGGATAGATACTAAAAAGCTCCGGTAGTTCTGCCTGCTGCGAAGCTTTTGTTTAAAACCAAACAAATGACAGTCGCTCGATGGATATAGTCCTTCGGGTTAAAAAACTCGCCCCGGAATCAGAACTCTGCGATTCCGATGTACTATAGCGCGAAACTGCACACCGTTCAACAGATGCATCGTAGTTCGCGAAATGTTTCATCCAATTTTTCAGATCAAGCATATTTCGATATAAAATTGTTCCTACATCCGGAGAAATGTTTGGTAACGAAAAAAAATCGTAGTTTCAACAAAACTAAAATCGTTGCTCAAACGAAAATTCTTTTTTTTTTTTCTCCACCGTACAGCACCCAAATTTTTACTTGTTTTACCGTAAATTTGAATTGTTCACTCGTTTCTTATTTCCAATGACGAGAGATGATTATTTTCGCTTCTTCAAATACACGCATATGTGTGTCTGTATACGAGACGCGCAACGGGGCTTTAACGCGATATTTCGGAGCGTCAGCATTTTCGCACAGATACTTGATCTTCATTAACATAACATATGGAAATCAGCTTAGTTTTGCATATCGTTTGAGTGAGTATTTATAACGAGTTGAGTTAACAGGGTTGATGTTAAGTAGCACGAAAGGCTTTTCCAAAGTGTTAGAAAATTAATGAGAATAATTATAAATTTTTAAACCGTTTCGTTACGGATAATGAATTATTGACTCAAAGTTCGTGGATCTTTCTGATAGAAAATCGAAACGATAATTATTTATTTTAATACGCGAAACCGAGGTAAAGGATTTTCTCATCCATCCTTTTGTTGTCACGTCTTCTTTTGTGCTTCCAGTTATCTTTCCCTCTTTCACTCTGCTTCCGGCGTTGGTGTCGTCCTATTGTTTCGGTCATTTTGCCCTATACCTCTACCCCTTTCCCTACTCGCCCCTCAAGAATTGAATATTTTTTCCCGAAGGTTGGTAAGGCCGTCTTTTGTCAAGTGTTGTCAATCGCGATATTCTTTTGTTTTTGATTCCCGTTTTTATTTTTTTATTTTCCATTCCTCATTCCTTCAGAACTTACCAGAGACACCCCCTCGGTCCTCGCTTTTCTCGACGCTGTTATTTGGCTAGCACGTCAAATGAATAAGACACGAATTAAATCGAACAAGAACTTCTTTTACTTTCGAGACATTTTTCCGAAACACCCGCAAGCAAAAGTTGGATCGCAACAAGCGTCGAAATACATTGCTGAGATAGTAGTTAAGTTTAAAGTTCAAACTTTTACATACTTCAAAGTAACTTCTAATTAACTCGGAGTGATTTGAAAGCGTTCGGAACTTTATCCCGGCGAGATATACCCACGTTAATCCGTCTAAAGTTTGTAGAAAAATTTCATTGTACGAGATACTCGACCTAATATGTTTTATCCATGTATATGTATATATAGCTTCAATACGAACACCTTACGGTGTATTTTTCCAACGTTTTTAAAAACCAGACTCGCGGTTTTACTCAGGATTATAACCGTGGAAAAGCAGAAACCGCGTTTGAAGTTATGAATTAGGGAAATTCAGTTCTCCGCAGTTATTTTACAAAGCTTGCGATTGATGGAACTGATCCCAATTCTTGAATAATGAATATAATGAATATACTCTTGCAAGTTATCGTCTCAATCAAAGTAATCAGAAGAGGCAACCGTAGGTATAGAACAGAGTAATCGCTCCGTATCGTTGGTTTGTTATCGAATCAAAAACATTAATTATTCTTTCATTTCTGCTTTCAGGTAAGTTACAATCCAACTTTCACACCGTAGCGGTACTTCGGTACTCGGTGATTAATTCAACGCTCTATTCCTCTTCTACCCGGTAAGTCTCGCCGTCCGATATACACCCTGTCTAAGTATATGGAAGTAATGGAAGAGTCTGCGATATTGTAGTTTCAAGTTGTTTCTGTAAATGAAACAGCCAGTTCTTTTCTCACAAATTTTATCATCGGTATACGATAATTTAGTCATTTGAAACCGCGGAAGCGGAAGATGAGGTATAACGTATTTCGAGATGTATCGAAACGGACGCGAACTATATCTCGGCTTTGTAAAAGATTGAAACAAAAGGCGGCGATGGTGATTGCACCATCCTTTTGTAGGACGGATATGCTGAACGGAAGAGAACGAAAAAAATAAAAATCTATAAAAATGACAAAGAATGTAAGAGTGAAAATGTAGAATAACAAAAATAGTATTGCCGCATCAGTCGAGTCGAGTCGCGTCGAGTCTAGAGCTCAGTTTCAGAGTCTGGAGCAAAACGCCTAAAGCATCGTGTCTACCCTTCATGGACGTATGAAGATGCAGTGGAAAAGAGTATTTCTTCTTTCTCTATTTTCCCGTCAGTTTGAAACCCATCCACGTGTGCACACACCGCGCTGCATCAACTTCCCACAATGCACCCTGTAGTATAGGGTTATTGTACTTACCGAGGATATCGTGTGCGCTTGGTTCATACTGCACGCGATTCTCTGTACCCCACAACCCATATTCGTAAAAGAATTATGTCATTTTTCGCTAGTCTAAAAGAATCGCGTATATCACCGCACTGTATACGTGTACCCACAACCCTCGAGACTTTCGACAATGTAGAAACTCGCGTTACGTACAAAATTTTACGCCTCACGTTCATCAGCGTTAATCCTGACAAAGATGCGAGATACAAAAAGGGAAAATTAAAAGGGGAAAAACTAATAACCAGATTTTCAATCTGATCAAAACTTTAGAAACATTACATGTATGCATATATCTGTATACCTACGTATTGCAATATCTATATCAGAGTAGCGTGTAGTACATGCATATACTACGTATGTATCTAGCATTGTTTCGCATTGCTGGCCGCTCTTGATATTCGGAAAAAGGTATGTGCTAGCCGGCGAATTGAACCCCCGGGCAATTCTATTCTGATCTAGTAAAAGAAGCCGGATGGAAGCAATTTGCGCAACTTCTTATCGGGGCAGATCTTTGCCCATGCCGAAATTTCGAATCCCGAAGTTCGTTCGTTTTTTACATGTCATTTTGCACGGAAGACGTCATTCGTCATGCGAAGACGAAGGTATAGGCGAAGTAGATACAAGTTTATTCGGAAATCAGCAAAGATGTTCATTTCTGCGTCCAGGTATACTTATTCTTTAGTATCGCGTGTTTGAATGAAATTTGCGTTTCCTAGATTCGATGAGAGTTTGTTTTCACGCTCGAGAGAAGGCAATATCGAAGTTCTCGGTCACCGCTCGATTTTAACTATGTCTCGACCTGAGATGTCACTCGTCGGCCATTTTCTCTTCCTTTCATTTCTTTTCTCTTCTGTTCCGTTCTGTTCCTTTCATTCATTTTTTCTTATTTTCTTTTATTTTCTACGCGCCTCATATTCTGCAGGCTCGCAAAAGTCAATTACCACAGCCACCGTGAAAGAGCCTCTTAATTTTCTTTCAACGCTGCACCAACAGAACCCCCGCTCAGAGTACGTATAAGTCGACTTATTCTTCACGGATCTAATTCTAAACAATTAAATCGCCCACTATATTCGTTGATTAAAATTCGTTCCTTATTCAATACAAACCAATCGTCTTAAAATTCCGCTAATAATCAACGATAATTATTAATCTTTATATTTGCATACCTGAAAATTGCTAAAAAAAAAAACAAAGAACAATTTCGCATCCGATCAAAGAAGACTGCGGAGCTCGTTACCTGTATCGATCCCATATTTTTTAATTATTTATTCAGAGACCTAGATCTCATTGCTCTCGATTCACTTTTATGCAGCAACGATCTTAGCACCGAGCGAAGGCCGTGGGCAATGGTTCAGGTTTTCTCTTTGCAACTTTTATTCAGCTATTTTGTCTTTCATTTCGGTATAATTACCAGTGCGGGGCTTATTTTGCGCTCTAATTTCGCGCGCTGGCTCAAGGCCTGACAGTCAGCTCGGATATAATTATCTTGCGGTTAATTTCTTAGCGCTTTGGTGCACCAACTAGGCGTGGCAGTGACAATTTTTCAACGAGCTTTATGCACCGCGGTGTTCACAGTTATTCATAAATACTTGAATAATTCCCGTTTAAATAATACATGCGGTGATGTATACGGCGAATGAACGTAAATTGACGTTTTTATGATCTTTCTACGTTCTATGTGTACGAACCGGAAGAGCCGGCCCGTCTTTGCAAATATTTAATATCACAGCGCATAAATATTTTCGTTTTCATGTAAAATTTTCACCTCAATTATTTGCTCGACGTAAAATTTCTTACTTGTTTAATAATATATACGTAGACGCGGTAATATGCGCTATTTATCTTGCGGCAGAGGCTTAAGCGGAGCAAACATTGAGCTCCGGAATATAGCCGTACAAATTATGCATTAATTATCAGCGGTAAATTTAGATACCTAAGGTATGTACATACGTACGTACATGTACGTGTACACGAGCGAGATATTAAGAAAAAATGACCAGGCAGTTGCAAACCTTCGTCTCAATCGAGTTTCGAATAAACTTTTTATCTCGAAGTTATATCATAGGTACACAACCTTTTGAATAATTTTTCAACCCTTTGTTTCCAAGCTACGATTTTCTTCTTTTCTGTTTAACTTCATAAAAGTTCACTGCTATTAGAACTTTCCAAGTTTCCAGTTTTTCCCGAAGATTAAGACGAGAATTATTCTTTGAGTTCAGTCTAGAGGATAAGTGAGAATTTTTTGCAAAAATTCTGCACAATCAAACTATTTTTCTTATAGAATGTAATTTTTAGAACATATGTATGGGTGATTCATAGAACGTGGGTTTGTCACTCTAGATTTATCCTCCATGTAGGTATAAACTCTCGAGAGTTACGATTTTTGGAATACTCCATATACGGAGTATGACTGTAAAGATATCTGGTATAAGTGTTTGGAAAAGAAATAGCCGTAGGTATAAATCGAGATTGGAAATAGTTTTTCGAGTGGAAATCGCGATGAAAAATGAAAGGTAAAGATTTACGGAGCAAGGAATAGTTCCGACGTAGGTATATCCTCCATCTATTCGGGCATTTCGTACTGGATGGACGAGAATAAGGCGAAAAAAGGAAAAATGATACTTTCACCCCGATCTACTCGGATTCGAGTGAAACTCAGTAGATTTTCTTCTCGTTTTCCCTTATCGGCGATTGAAAAGTTTCATCTTTGTACATTTTAACGGCCCAGAGTCCGCTTAAAGCCCTTGTATATCAGGTCTTACTTATCGTGATCCAAGTTTATATTTATGAATGTGAAGAGCCTCAATACGATCACAGTTGTATGTAGCAAATCGAAAATTGACTGCCTTGAAACGCAATCGTAGTGAAAAAAAAAAATTTATAATTATATTAAATACAAAATTTCTGCAACGCGAGTGCACCGGAATAACGCGCTGTAAGGCACAACGAGAGGAAAATGCTACAAAGCGTTTGTTTCAACTCTGTTCAGTTCGCAGTCCGATAGTATGAAATCCATTATCCGTAGGTACCTGACTCGATGGAATTGATTCAGCTGGTTGAAAACTTCTGAAACCTCTAACTAAGCTTATACATTTAAGTATACTTCAAAGCTCATGTAACTAATGAAGCTTTTGCCTCCGCCTTAATATATAATCAATATATAGAGCGGTGGATTCGTATCCGCTGAACTTTTTAGCCAACCGAAATAACGAGGAAGTGTTATTTCTGAATTGTCGAAATTACAATTACAAGAATAGAGAACGGTTCCATAAAGAATGAACTATTTAATTATAGCGGGCAAAAAAATCTCTCCAGACAAATGCTATAGCATCAAGGATTTAGGTAGGGCGAGAAACTCGGTAAATTTCAATCAGAATCCACGCTGTTTGCCAAAAGTTTGTTCGTTAGTTGATTGCGCGAATTATGAGCTAATTTAATTGTCATCAATTTCGCGGCAAGTGGTTAGTGGTTGAACAGAATCTGATAATCCTGATAAAACTAGTCGGCAACCTGCCCACCGGAGATCCTTACCGCACAGGGTAAGTGATTCGTTCACGTCGGTATCAAACGCAGACAGTCTACTTTACCGACAGGGTTTTATTCCCCACCACGACTAGCTGATTCACTTGCTGTTGTTTCTATCGAGTAAAAATTTCCCCTCGATCGAATTGAGACGGTAACGGAAGGCAGTTATCTATACGCCACTTTACCATACGTACGAAAAGCTTCCGCTTACTCGCGTCCGTCGAGATGCTGGAGCTTTCATTTCGAACATCTCTCGATATGCGAGACGCGAAACTGATGCTTCTAGTTAGAAATTAAGAGGACCTAGCTAATCGACGAAAGGATTGAGCCAGTAGAAAGAAAGTCAAGTACGAAACACGCGATTAAAAATTCCGCTTTTCGCAATAACCGCGGATTCATACTTCGCGGAAGCTCCGATTAAAACGTGAAAATTGATCGCTTGAATGAAATCCTTCATTGTCACCGATTACCCTACTATCTCGTCCTTCGGTCTTTCCGCCGTACAGTTTATACTTATAGTCGCGCAACGCTCTCCGCCTCTCCCACACAACAGGTCAGGGCTATTCGCCGTCTCGACTATAGGTACGATCGCATAAGATCGCACGTACGTACATATGCGTAACATACACCTCGATACAGACACCCGTGGTGCGTGGACGAGGCGCGTATTTATCCGCGAGCCGTAAAACGCGTGTGCGCAGGCGTCATTGTGTCTGATATACATAGGTATACCATAAACCTGTAGCGAGCGAGCGAGCGAGCGAGCGACCGCACCGTAGCGTAGCGTAGCTGTGGGTTTCACGCCGTGATGTTGGCTCCAGTGGTTCGCCGGCTAAACTAAAGCGGTTCAGCCGGCTGGTGACTGTCACACTTGTCAGTTGCCCGCGAGCGTTAGCGCCGCGAGTATCGTTCGTTCGTACGTACGTTCTTATCTGACATTTATAGAGTTTTATCTACACGTCTATGTTGTTGTCACTTCGTAAAAAGTTCAAACGTCAATAGCTCAAGCGGCGATAAATTGACGAGGAATCTTTGATTTTACGCGAATTGATCATCCCTATTGTCATTATCGTTGTATACTTCGTTGCTTAATTTTATCAGGCTTAATTGCCGGTGAGTAAAAAACGAAGAGAGAAAATACAAGAGGTAAAAATAAATCAGAGAATATCAATCGGAAGGCGAGTGCCGCAGGCTTTTCAAAAATGTTCGTCGTTAACATCCGCCTCTTTGTTAATTGAAATTTTCATTCGGAGGATCATTTTTTAGAGATTTAAAAAAAGATTGTTCGTTTTATCGGAGACCGTGATTGTAAAACCCGTGCGTTTCGTGCATGATCGGGTCATCTTGATTTCGAAATCCATTACCTACCTCTTTGTTTAATATCCGCGTGTGTGGATTGAGTAACATCGATTATGTGCGTCGATTAAAACGCAATAAACGTTTAATTAAATTCGAATACAGCCCGCGGCTATAAATATTATTAATTATCATTTAACAAGTGCGCGTACGGTATCGGGATTAGGGATTATTATTTCCGCTGTATAATTTCATTCCGGATTTGACGAAATGTGATTTGTGTTCCTTTAACACCTAAAGTCCTTTTCATTTGGATACCATTATATCGTTTTGGATTACTATTTTTTCCGTGCCTCCAAACCTGACGATCTACAAACTCCCAAAGGTCAGTTAACATACTCTTTGACAAAATGCTAACGTATTTTTGGTAAAAATTTTTTTCGAAATGGTCTAACTTTACATCGCGGATTTAAATACGAGAGGAAAATTTAGAAGCGAGCACACCTGTTGTCCGCGTATCACAAATGTCATTAGATCGCTACTCGTTCCGGTGCAGCAGCGCAAACTCACGAGTTTGGGGTACGATACGAATACTTACGCGCTGCCGCACGTATTTGCCTTCGAAACGGACTGTTTCGGATCTCTTTTTACTCCGCGTCCCACCTGCGTGAACAAAATTTATACCAGCTAACATAAGAAGCGTCGGCGGCAAATTCTCCCGCGCGCTGATTGAATTTCATCGATTTTTCTACTTCACATATTACCCCCCGGTGCGAGACCTCTCGTAGATATTTATCTTACACACCGATATACTGCATCTGGACCTACTAGGATGTAACTTCGTTATAATATTATTCAGAGATCGGATCAGAAATGAAAATCAAAAAATTGATGAAAGGATGGTTTGCTCGCATCTAACATTCGCTTTTCCTCTATTCGCTGATTAGACAATTATCGATCAGTTTTATTAATTTTTTCATTATTTTCAGGCCCTTGTGCGTAAAGAATATTAATAATGAATAACTGGTATTGAATATTTTAAACGAATACAATTTTCAGGTATTAAAATTAAACAAAAACTAATTCAATTACCGGAATGAGCTTAAACCCCCATTCGTACCTGCAGTAAAACATACGAATTTCATATTCATCCAACGATAAACCGTATAAATAATAAATAACATTCGTCAGCTCTTATAATCGACTTAGATTCTTAATTGCCAGGCGGTTTATTTTTACGAAAAAAGATCACTTATCGATCACTGATTACCTATCGCATCTGGTTACTACAAGCATCTTACCGTTGATAATGTCGCCTCTTATCGATGCATTAAAATTCTCGTGATTCATTTCGGATGTTTCGTTTATTTCTTCCGTTCTCTCTTTTTCGAAATCGTCATTTTCGTCTCTATACATTCTCGGAGCTATAATTCAGGCTCGTTTATCTCGCCTAGGTATAACGAGCTGAAACCATGCAGCAAAATTCTTTGGCTTATTCTCGCAAATTTTGCTGAAATTTTAACGACCGATAACCACGACTACAGACACAGCCACAGCCACTGCCATGGCCATGGCTATGGCGGGGTCCACCCACAACGAAGGGAAGAAGAGGGTTACAGAATTAGTTAACCCCCCTCTAAATCCCGGTTCCTTTATCCCTCGGAATCCCAACCGTAGCGGGACTAGAAAATTATAGCGATGGGTTTAAGCCGGACATTGATCCGACCAACGATAATTCTCGTTCGTATTTTATTTATTTTCATTCGTTACTTTTCAATGATTCAATTTCGACTTTGTAACTCAACGATTTTCAAAATACGGTCACCTTTTTCTTCTTTTTCTCCAATAATTGGATGAGCTGAAGTATGTATAGGCATATATATCACTCATATTTTTTCCTACGTCGAGATCTCGTCTCATCTGATCGGTCCAATGGACTGGGGCAACGAGCTACCTACCTACCTACCCAAGTCTGTAGCTCATCCGAAAAATACCCACCAAACCGGTGATACTGGTCCACAGAAAGACATCGACTCTTATTTTCCGTGCGGGTATAAATATGCGTACCGCGATTCAGAAAATCTGATATTTTTCGTTGAAAAATTGTTCCGCGTTGTACGGCAATTTTTTTTTTTCTCGGGTTATGGAATTTCGATCCACATATTTTTCCGGAAGATGTGAGAAAAAGGAGAAATGGAATGTTTGGTGGAAAATATCGGCTCCGAGAACAGAAAAAATTGGACAAATTTTTTAGGATACATTTTATTAATGTCCATTATTCGGTACAGTTTTTATACCACTCGCATGTATGTAGTGTCCTAGTTAACGTAGAAAAGTACCAACGAACGCGAGTTTGGAGAAATAACGATGGTTATAGAAAGTAAGACCAAAGTGGCGTAAAATATATCTAAACGATCGAGTAGTCTATCCTGATTCTTGTATTAGATGTAAATCCACTTCTCTCTTTACATGCCTAAGTATATTACACATTCTCTAGCCTCAGTTGAAGCTATATTTACTACACAGGATCTATTTAGAGCTCTGATCTTTCTCTTTTTTTTTCGTATATTCATTGCGGAGAGTATGGCACACGGACTAAACATCGTGCGGTTTATTATACCTGCCTTCAAGATAATTCGAACAACGCGTTTGACGATATTAACAAAAATTACAATTATAACGAAGAAAAAAGAAAAAAGGAAAAGGAAAAAGCAACGATCTTCGATCTGGTTTCAAAGTTACGCGGCCGTTCGTTATTTTTCTTCTTTTTTTTTTTCTTTCTGCTCGTCCGCAATAAATTCGCGGTCAAAATGGTTTGCGGAATTTTAACCACTTTGACCCCGTTGAAAATTTAATAACCGTAGCTATTCCCTCCAGGTTGGGTTAGCCAAGATTAGTTTAGTTCAGGGCTTAGGTAACCGCGCGTCAGGTCCTTCCCACATCGTATTCCGTAGAACACCTGCCGACTGGCTCTACTGCACCATTCCATTGTGTGGTCAAGATTTTTCGTTGTTATCTTATACCTGTACCCGAACCCATACCTTTTTTCCGCAGCATAGCGTCGCTGCTGTAGCCGCTGTCTCGAATTTTCACGAATCTGCGGAAGTGAAATGAAAAGAAAAATTATCGAAATTCGCAAACTTTACGGAAGATTCGATCTATTTTTGCAAATTTTTTATCAAAATTCTTATTTTTTTATTTTTTAAAAATTCTTTTCTAGCTTGTTCTCGTTTTCATCGGTCAGAGTTATCGCCGAAATTTGAAAGCATGGCGTTTTCATTATTACCGCGCGGTGGTAAAATTTTCAGCTTCTTTGATTGATCGGATAAATATGTGTTGCTGGAACAGCTCGTGTTGCTTGCTCCAACACCCTCTGTATAATCTATAAATAGTTAAGACGAAAGAGTCGAGGAGGTGTGACCCGTGCGGGTTTTACTAGGCTAGATAGTCTCGAATTTTTGGGGATAGGCGATGTACAGTATAACGTTGGAAATCGAAAGCACGACGATTTTGATCCGAGATTATTATCGCCTCGATTATATCGATCCGACAGAGAGTTTTATAACGAGAGAGAGAGAGAGAGAGGGAGAAAAGAAATCATACTCCGTTTTTACGGATAAGAAAAAATTTCGAATTTTAGATATAAAAAAAAAAAATTCAAAAGTTATAGAAACAAATTCCTTGGCGATATGTTATTCCGGCCTACTCTGTACACATAATATTTCGCGCGGGTTACGTTTTCGAGAAAAAATTTCACGGCTTCGTATAATTTATTGGCAATTTTCAAGTGCGTACGATATAATAAAATTGATGAATAAATTTCCGAATTTTTATTCTATTTTATTTTTCCGGCGTGTTTTACGATCGAACTATTTTTGATCGCGGATATTTTATATTCATATTTTAATATCTTCGGCGTGTGAAAACTATTCTCTTGTTCGTTTTTTTTTCTCTTTATTCATTTTATTCATTTTTCTCCACCTCCAATGGCTGCAGCAGTCCCGTCGTCCCACCCCACGTTTTCGATGAAATACGAATAATCGCGGTCATTGACCTTAAGTCTTTCCGACTTCCTGATTTCTCGAGACTCCGGAAAGTAGAGGAATACAAAACCGCGTGCGTGTAATACTTACTTCTTTGATAAATCGCATGCGGTACATTATTATACCCGTACCCGTACCTACACCTATACTTTTACCCCGTACGTCGCGACGCTTGGTCACTCGCAGTGGACTTTCTCTCGCGGGCCTCTGATTAGCGAATAAAGAAATAAAAAAGTATAATAAAAACAACAAAAAAGAAAAAAAGCCCCAATTAAATATAAGAAAGAAAGAAATAAAGAGCAACGATAGAGTAGAGGTAGGTATGTACATTAAATAAATAATTCAGCCAGGCCGTAGAAAGCGGGACAACGCAACGAGTTCATTATTATTCATCACTTATATTCATTATTTTGTAAGTCGAATGATTTATACAACTTATAGGTACGGAATTTATTAAAGTTTCTGCGCCAGTCTACCCCGAAAGTATCTTGAAAATGAACTTCTTATCAAATTAGGAGGTTTTATTAACCCTCTAACTAAACCGGGGGGTTCTCGATCTCATTCTCAGCCACGTAATAGGTTTTACTACACCTTCCACCACCTAACTAATTGCGACTCATTTCACTCAGATTCGCTAAGTGTAATGGTCATAAAAGGTGGAAAGTTAGACCACCGCGGTTAACCCTTAAAGTAGATCCAACGCGGTTTAAGTACGAGCGATTTCCTCGTAGAATTCATTCCTACGTTTGAAACGGTGGCGAAAAATTTCGTTCGATCGAGTCAATAAAATTCAGCCTCATTTTCTTCGCTCTCGTTCGATCAGCCGCGATAGAGACACTCTTTGTTCCCTGTTAAATTCAATCTTGATGAAAAAGGAGCATCTAGGTACGATTCTTCTTACAAAGATTTCCGAGGGCTTTTCATTGTCCTGTATATAATTTATCCGCGATATTCGAGCAGCTCATCGAACTCCTCTTATGGATAGATCCATGAGAAAGTTCGTAATCTTGAATGGGTTTGTTTCTTTGAAGAACTGAGATCACCAACCTTTTAAAACTAATTAAAGATTGAATTATTTATAGAGTTATATACCGAGCACTTCAAGCCAGGCAGGCCATACCACTCGGTGATACGATTAGCTTTAATCATTATTGATTACTTATAATTAGACCCTAACTATCCCTCGCTCGCTTATATTCGACTGTGTGAGTTTTCACCAAAAGTCTGCTCCTCCTTCTCATACGGAAAAAGAAAAGTATTTTAATTACCGTTACGGACACAATTAAAACGATTACCTACATACCTGCTACGATTATCTGATAATAAAAAAAAAAAGACGGAATTAGGAATTCCACCGAAAGTTTATAATCAGTTTCATTAAAAATCGGACCGCGTTTCAGTCGAAAAGAAAGAAAATAAAAACGAGTCCCCTTGACAAACCCGAAAAATTCATTCCGGACGAAAGAACGGTTTAATTTGATATTCTTTGTTCTATTTGACTTTCTTTTCTCATATGATTGCCTGTTTCCTCTTATTTTGTGACATTTCCAGACCTAGATAACGAGCTTCGTTATAAGTAACGGGTTCACCGTCCACAACCCTTCTAAGGTACATCAAAAACCATAGCTGATTATTTCTTCGTTTTTATTTCGAATTAGTTATACCAGTTTCTCTCTCGTCTCGTTCAAGGACTAAACGGGATTTTCGCTCTAGTATACTTCGTCTGTATACACGCACATATGTACGAGGAAACGAAATATAAGCAAGATCGGGATACTCAGGATCCAGGACCCCAACAAGAGGTTCTATTGTTCGACACCAACTATGGGTCCCACGCGTCTAAAACTGAGCCTCTTTCATACGTGCATATACCTCCTTGGTTATACCTCCCTTCCTTCTTCACCCGTCTGTCCGGTTGTCGTTTACTCTGTGGCTTTACAGTCTGCCAACTAAAGTACGTGCATCACCAGACTGCGATTTAAACCAGTCTTCCAATAGATTTTGAGAAAAAATAAGAAAAAAATGAAAAAATCGGCAACATCTCATTTTTTTCGATCGACGTACGGTTACGCGGTCGTAAATGAAGAGAATCTAAGAATCGCTCATCCGAATGCTCCTTAGCTTACGTCTACGTACGCATACGTGTAATAGCAGCGTGGTTCGTGCCGTGCAGTGGGAATAAGTAATGGCCATATGTATGTACAAGAACTGTGCCAACCACCACGTCGCTGCTGCGAACTCTTACGTAACGTCTGTTCGCGGTCGTTCCGCGTGTATTATATCTCGAGACGTTAAAGTCGGAGCTGTATGGGATATATGGGTATATCTACGTGAACTCCGAAGGAACGGGACGCGCGGTTTAGTGCGTACCTACGCACATACGTCTTACCTATCGTGAAGCAGCGTGTTCCATTTTTCAACCTCATCTACTTACGTTTTATAGACACGGGATCGAGAGACTGCGATGTACGCGTAACTCGCGAAAGATTATGGGCACATGAGCGTTCGTCATCGTCATCCTTCGATCGTTTCGTTTTTTTCATCAAAGATTCGTGTATAGGAAGACAACTCCTATGTTACAGGTACGAGAAGGATATAAATCCTCGTTTCAAACCTTTCGGAAAAATTGGAAAAAAATTCAGAGCCACTTCTGAAAGTGTCTCCTACATTATCGAAGGTTTGGTCGAAAGTCGAAGACTCGAAACTTTTGGTAATAAAAATTGAAACGAAGGTAAATATGTGAAGGGAAATTTCGACTGGCCAATAAAATACCCAGCCTACAGATGAAGGGTTGAACAGTTCTTCTTCGATCTTTCAGAGATGTGAAGGTGAATTACTGGCCCGGGGCCGAAACGTTGAATCGTGCGGTGATTCTTTTCTGGCCTATTCGCCGGTAACTTATATCTTCCACACTATTTTTATTCTCATTCTATTCCTTGTTTTTTCAATGTTTCTGTTCTCGTGATGTATGTAATTGCGTTTGCACGAGGAGGTTTATGTAACACGTGTGCACCCGTCTAGTTCAGCTTAGCTCAGCTCAGCTCAGCTCATATGTTATCTAACTCGTATTAATTCGTTTAAAAACACTTTCTACAAGAGCCTCCTTGTTCTCGAGGCGTTAGTCGTCACCTACACCTCCGCTTCCACCCTTATCCCATATAATACCCGAAACTGAGTGACGTGACACGCCGCACTTTCGTTAAAACTGAGATTACGTCATTGGTGAACACGCAACGCTTTACTTATCGAATCGCGTTAAGATATGAGCTTTTTTTCTTTCTTATTGTTCGCGATTTATTTCGCCAACCCTCGGAGTCGTTTTTCACAAGAAACAGTACATTCAAACGAAGGATCGAAGCTTTTCGATAATTTTTAAGAATAATATGCAATTTCGTTGACTAGTCGGAAATCTTGTTTCCTCCGGAAATATATACGTGCATATGGCTGACATTCGTCGATAGGATATATACATAGAATTGAAAGCAGTCGTGGCTCGTGGAACTCGACGGAAGATAAAAGCTGCAACGATACAGTTTTGACTATTCGTAGAATCCACGTGTAGAACGACACGGATATTATACCTACGCATATATACGACCAGCTAGGAGGTCAGAGATACGAGAGAAACTAGAGATATAAATACTAACTGTATCAGGTGTGTCGTTGTAGATAATTTTTCTTCTTCTCCTCCTTTTTCTTTAAAATGATCAATTTTTTACGATCAGTAATATTGAAAATTTTAATTTATGTTCCCACGTCTGGCTGACACTACGATCGATATCTGTTCTCCTTGTCTCTTTCGCCCTCTCTATGCTTTCATATTCTCAAGGTGTAAATATTGACTCAATTTAAGACCGGAAGTTAGGGAAAGCTTCGATAACTATATGTATAAGATAACACGACGATATATCGTATAGACTTTATTTTAGATACAATATTGTACAGCCTAACATTACAATGGTATGATCAAATACTGCAGCTATTCGATGGACGCAATATAGGCACGACAGTGAAATCGACTTGCCAGGCCCTTTCCGGAAATGACTTATGCCGGAAGGGACAGTCAAAAAAGGAGACTCGCACTCCGCCTGAAATTACTCGATACGTATACCATAGTCTCTCGATGAGACTCTTTATATTAGTATCTGTAATGCGTTGAATCCGAAATTAGATCAATTTTGAAAACTCCGAAAGTCCAATCCAAAGATCCGAAAATTTCGGTGCACTTCTCAGGACGTGAGGGCAAGGAATAGTTCATTCTAGTCGAGACCCTCTTTACGGAGGCCCGTTTTATCCGCTTCGATCGATAACTTCGCGATGTCATGAATAATCGATAGGATTTCGAAAGTTTTTTTTAACCACAAAGTACGTCTCGAGACGTTCTATTTGACCGCAATTATTGGTTTCGATGCGATCAATAGAGCCTGAGTTATTGAACGCTGAATGATTAAATGCGTGGATTTCGAGTCTCGGATCTTTAGTTTTCGGAATTTTGAACCTTCGGTTTTCTCCGTTAAAAAGTTTTTCGAATCGGGTTTGTCGACTTTCGCGGAAATACCCTTTCTAAAATCTGTGAGTCGGCGATATTCGGGACTTATAAAATCTGGAACCACGACCCAGCCCCAAAAATTTGGTGTAAAAAATTAAGTGGGTGTATAAATAGTTAAACGACTAAATATATAAGATTGTACAGATGTAGGATCTTGTAAGCAACTATCTGGGTCGAAACTAAGAACTGCGTACACCGTTCGTTACCGTTGTATAGGTATATCTACATACGGATATCTCTGGATATACACAAAAGACTAAGTTAAACGTATAGAGCACAGACCCGAGGCCCGGGCCGGCTTGTTCGTAGCGTTCATTCGGATCCTACGTAGTACGTACGTGGATGTAAGTACGTACGTTACGTACGTATACGTAACCAAACCATCTCTTCATTCTCTACTTCCGGCCAGGGCGCGCCGAGGTGCGCCAGACCGTCTAGACCTCTAGAGTCTGCAGAAGTATCTTCGAGTCAGAAACTAAGAACGAAAAGTAACTTTGTCGAAAGAGTAGAGGTACAACACGTACGTGTTCCATACAGATACAATATACACGGGAATATATTTTGAAATAAAGATAACGCAGTTTTGTCACCAAGTTCATAGAAATTTTAGTCATAATTTAACAATAACCGTACCTGTACTACGCGATGCATATAGTATCCTAAACTTATAGTTGTGGGCGTTTGCGGACTTTTCAGTTACCATACGCGTTATGTGCGCGATGTAGGTAGACACCTATTCGCCTTTGTGTGAATTGGTTTAAACCAGAACTTTCTGTATAGATACATATACTATTATTTATATATTTATGTATGGACGTGTGTAGGTGAAAATGTGTCGGATGAATCTGTACGGTCATATTTATGTATGTGGAACTCATTGTCAGCCCGAAGCCAAAAGCTAGGTACCTACTTGTTATACATACAAATATATCTACGCGACTATATCGATGCTATTACATTTACGGAGTAGAGCACAATGCTGCAATGAGAGATAGGAGACTGAATGTTGGACGTACCGTACGTGTACGTACGCTGCTCTGTGATATATGACGTGACGTTCGGTATCGGCGGAATCATATATCTACCGACAAATTTGTTTTAATCCATCTTTCGATCGATTTTTATGCAAATATTGTTATTGCAACGAAACTAACAATAAAACAAGGTGGTAGAAAAAATTGAATGAAACTCGTCAGTCTCGACTTTACAAATCAATTTTTCGACACGGAATGGAGTTTTCTTTAAATGAAAATTTCCGGATTCTAGATTTTTGGGAAAGGAAACTTTTAGCAGGTGTACAGAAAACTATTCGACTCGTTGATTTTTGCCAGAAATTAAAAAAAAAGAAACAAAATTAAAAACTGACGAATACGTAAAAATAAATTGATCGCCCAGGTAATCTTCGCGGTACTGAAATATCAGCTGTCTGCTCTTATAAGGTAGCGGTGTTTTTTTTTCCCTGAGCAATTAGGAAGAGACCGTGAAATCTGAAATCAAATCATCGCGGCTTATCCAATTCCTTGGGACAACTGCAGGTTGTCTTTATTCTTTGTCTTCTGATCGGATGAAGAAAAGAAAATTGGCTGAAGAGAAGGGAAACAGATATAAATGATTGAATCCGAGTCGATTTTCGTTTTTCAAACATCTGGGGCGAATGAAAGTTGAAATATTTTTACGGTCTTTGATCGTTTTACTTTATATTGCGTGTAAAATCGTGTAAATTATTTTTCCGTCGCGTTGGTATATTATGCGTATAATAAAACTGCAGTATAGTAAATAACGTGAAACGTGTGCAAAAATTACCTTCCGTAACGTGTACGCCGCTTGCGGCGCCCCCGGAAGTGCAAACTTGACCGGAAGTTGGATAAAAACGAACGAGTGGATGTACTTCGCGGAGCGTAATTCTCCTCTATTGTTATAGGTATACCATACACATCCATACGACCCAATTATAAAAGAACCAGGTTACAATGCGAGCGCTCGTTTGTTACACACATTTTTCATCCACTGCATGTCTTAATTATGTCGTATGGTGTAAAGTAAAGAATATGAAGGGGAGAGACAAAAAAAAAAAAAAAAACGAATTATACCTACTTAGCAAAATTTTGGGTGCGTCTTGTTATTCATTTCGTTTCATTAATGTTTCCCGCCGGATACGTACGACTATTTCTTCTCCAAATTTTCTTCTTTATAAAAATTTGTCGGTCACCCGTCGTTTTTCGTTCATAAAAATCAAAACGGTTGCCCGAAGGAAAATTCGTTCCTTAAAGGATTCTTCCCATAATATGATTTTCCAATCCGATGGAAAAACACGATCTCGACATCGCCTTAACCCACGTTTACCAAATCCCGCGGGATCGACGGCCTATTTAGAAAAATCATGTCATTTTCGCATCTCTAGTAGTCATCGGTACTTCGCCTCAATTAGATACGCGAATGGTAGAAGTACATACGTACGTACGTACCTGTGTCACGTTCGCGTAGTTCGCTGGCTCGTTTATTGAGTATTGATTTCTCAGCTGGAGAGTGAGGCCGAACAGTACACAGGAATTATCTCGCGTAATCGAAGCGTGATTGCGAGTGGGTACTACATATGTATAATAAATCGTTGTCCTCGATTTTCCACGTATTTAGTATATTTCAATATATGAAAATTCGCGTGCGAATATCTCTCGAATGAAGGCCTCGAATTATTTTCATCAATTACTCCGATCGTCGTGTACAAACATTTGATAAAAATAAAAAACTGTAATCAACAAAAATTCGACAGTTGTTTTCATTTTTTTTTCTCGCGCGAATACCGTTGCGAAATTTTTTCGGATAGCTTCTAGCTTCAAGTCTAGGCGGAATACTTAGAAAATAATAAAAGGGTCGGTGCATATAGCCAGAGTGTATAGTCAAGAATGCTCTAGACTTCAGAGCATAGAATGCCCTCCTCTTTCCCTTCGTTCACGAACGAACTAGAGAGGAAGCGGGAGAGGGTACTAGATCGATACGACAGGAGAGTCTCGGGTCCTCGTCGCAGCGGAGGGAAAATCCCCGCGCAGCATCCAACTGTTCTGCAAACGCTGGACCAAACAAAATTCTACGAGACTCGATCATTTTTTCACAATCACGATTATTCTCTTTCGCGGTTTTTAAGACTCGATATTTACGTTCTCACCCCTCGGTTAATTCTCACTTTCGATTCTATTCAGTAGAAAATAAGAGGGCAATCCGAATTTGGACCTTTGCCAAAAATAATCTCTTCGCTGTAAAGGTATATACATATATTATTCGAGTTAAACATACATGTATTGTGGATTGTATCACGGTTCGTCGCACGTTTCTGATATCTCTTCGTTTTGCACGATTGAAAACTAGACTCCGTGAAACTATTAGAGCGGAAGTTTATACCCTGCGGTAATTGGTTAGATCCGGTCCTAAGGGGTAGAACCTCAGCCTCGCAGATTTTCGCAACGATTTATATAGATTCTCGTACGGTCATTTCCAATCACTTATCTTTTTGGATAAAAACAGTTGATACTAGATACAGGAGGAATTTTCTCTCCTATCAATTCCCTCATTTTTCGTATATGGTATAAAATTTTATGATCATTACGTCCCACGTACTCTCAGCTTTCCCGATTCATCATCACACCTCCCAATTATTCGTTATCATACAACCAACTGGCCGAGACTATTATTCACCGTTTTTCATTCGCGACTAAACGAGGCTTAACCATTTAAACCAGGCCTACAAGTTACGGCCGAATTGGCCTGGTAACAGACGCGAGTGATCACTCAGGGATTATTTCGAGCGTAGAGTCGGCGAGAAAGGAAGAAGATGAGTAGAAAAAAAAAAGAAAAATGAAGAAAAAACTGAAAAGACTAAGGCGATGGGGGAAATGAAATAATGGAAGACAGAATCTGGAGGAGGAAGAACGGCTGATTTCTCATATATACAGTCTAGCTGGAATTCTTCTCTTCTTTCTCTATTTTGATACCATTTTTTTTTTCCGGGTATAATAAAAGCATTCAAGTTATTATTGCAAGAGTAATTTTATCATACTTGATTGTAAACTTCGTTAGATTTAATCGGATATGGTTATGTGCCGAGGAATTAACCGCAGGTGCAAGTTTTCAATCGAATCGATTTCGAGTTAGCTTCAAATCGCAAGAGACCTACCCACGAGTTAATAAACTCTCTTTGCTCTAAAACGGGCGTTTCTATTTCCTGTCCTATTTCTTGTATTATACCGATACGAGTTAAGACTCGGGCTGAATTCGTCCGGGATTACACTATTCAGAATCTCTGCATACATGGGTATATAGACATTTTTTTCGATCGATTTAAACCCCGACCGAATTCTAGCGAAAGAACGTCGTACATGACATTCTGTCAGGTGAAATTAGTGATATTTATTTTTTTCTCTTACTTTGGAAGACAGTCAGAAATTTTATTTCGTTTATACTCATCGCTTAAACTCGAACGAAAGTTGGATATCCGATCGTTCAGTGCAAGCGATAGCTTTCAGGAAAGTTTTTGCGGAAAAAAAAAAGAAAATGATTAAAAAAAAACACGAGAGTAAAATTACTCGATCGTGTGAATTCTGTCTGAAATATTAAAACAGATGGCCTACATAAATATCGTCTGTTTGTTTAAATTTTAACGAAGCGCGTGCGGGTCTATGGCCAAACTTTTAATCGCGGAAAAGCTTTGAGGATTTTTTTTCCCAAGCATGCAGCAGCAGCAGCTCAGCAGCTCATCAGCTCATCAGCAGTAGCGTATGATACCCGTTTTTTTAAAAATCTGATATAAATTCAATTTCGTGAAAAATTTTTCATTTTTTAATGTCATTTTTGTTTTCGCTCATGTTGCACCGCGAATATACGAAAATAGGGAGGAATAAGCCGCGAGGTTCTTGTTCGAGTGTCCGATCGAATTCGGGGTCGGGTCTCCACTTCGCGTTTGTTCGATCGTGCTCAGAATACAATTGTTTAGATTCCAGAAATCTGTGTGGTCCAGCATGTAGGTATCTACGTGCCGCAATCGTATCTCGTTTCTATAACATTTCGCTGATTCTCTTTCCGTTTCTCAGATATCCTAGCGGAATTCAGAATTACATCTAGCGGTACAAAAGCTCCCGTAAGCCATCAGCACGTACATAATCTAGCGATAAAAACGATAAGCGAGAATCGTCAAAATCCTCAGATTTGTCCCGAAATTTTTAAGACAAAAAGTGAATCTCTAATCAAGGGATGTAAGAGCTGATCAAAATTCCTTTTATTTTATTGCATTTTTTTTGATTCCTCTAAATCCACGTATAGGTAAGCTCGATTGTTAATCAAAGGGTTGAACATGAAAATTTGTTTGAATCCAATTCATCCGAGAGAATATTTTTCGTTTTTCTTGGTGTTATCAACCCGTAGATGAGGTGGGTATGCATATCCGTGTGTTTACTCGCGGTTTATGTACGGTGTATATCTGTAGAAGCGGTTTTTTTCCGTTCGCCCAGATAGTCGCGGATTTTTAACGATAAAGGGGAATAAAATTTTAGCCTGTGGGAATAAACCCGAAACGATTTTAACGAACGCGTAGGTACACGCGCACTGTGCACGTATACCTACCTACACCTCGCTACGTCGAGCGAACGTTTCTCCAAATTTGCATGTTTATCTAAACGATGGAATTTCGCTTTGTTTTTCAAGCGTTATTTATGAGAGCGAAGAACATTACGTAGAGAAGAGAAGAACAAAAAAAGAAATAAAAAATCGTTCAAAAATTCGCAGGGTTTTATACCGTATCCTAGAAATTTCTAGCGTAGATCGGACCAAAAAGTGTATTGATCCGAATAAAATGAAACATTTTTTAGAAAATGAATTGAAAAAACGGAGGGAAGTTTTCTACGAGTCGTGAGAAAAATTCCGGAATTTTTACATACTTCGTATTATACGTAGGTATAATATGAAGGAATAATATGGGATGTGAAATAGTAAACGAATGTCGTATCGTAAGCTCTTCTATATCGCACGATGCGCCGTTAGTTTCTCCCCCGTGAACTCGAACCCCAATGAAGAAAATTGTATGAAAAGCTCCCCCACGATGTTCTGGACGTTGTGAAAACACGGTGAGTCACTCGTCTCTGTAAATGCGGGAGAACACGATGAAGAATACTAGGAATGAGGAGAGGAAGAGGACGGCGTTTCTTAGCAAACGAATTACGACGCCTGCCGGGTCGATATATCGAACATATAACGCAGACGGCGTGTAAACCAACATGTGTAGTATCTCCTCGTACTATTCTCTCACTTATCCTCATCTACTCAAAAGCTCAGAGTAAACGGGAGAACGGGGAACCGAGATCAAGAAAGATGACGCGTTCTGTGGGCGTATCACGCCGCGAGTCCCCGTGTCGCGTTGCAATTTACGAATGCCGAGGGTATGACTCATCCTCGATCCGTCTTACCCGCTTCGAATCACGATTCACTAGGAAGTATTCGAGCTGTGGGAGAGACGAGCAACTGCGAGCAACGAATCGTTAGCATTACCAAGGCGAGTGAGCCAACAGCTTTGACAAATGGTTTGGCTATCATGTTCGCACGGCGTTGTATCACGTTCCAACGTTTCATCTCGCGCTTGAACCAATACGGAAAATATTTCTTACGATAATAATCGTATTTTAGTGGCAAAAGGTGTTACACTTGGTTAACGAGCGTGTCGAGAAACTGAAAATGAAATCGCGGTTAGAAATCTGACGAAGTTACAACGCGAAGAATTTTTAGAAAATTTTATCCAAGTACCGCTGCAGCTTTCATGGTTCGAGCTTTTCGTACGCGGAAGGTAGAAGTTGAAAGCGAGCTAATGCCCCATAAGATCCATATAGAAACGGACTACTTACCCGTTATATACGGGGGTGATGATATCACGCTAGGGGATGTATCCCCACGGGGAGAACTTCCACCTTGTTTCATGGGAGAGAAAATGGGAAAGTCATGTCGCTAGATCTCGTCTAACTCGGTTCGCCTACGTCAAAGAGAACACTTCGCAGCTGGGTATATGTATACGGCTGGTAAAATTGACACTTTACAGATCGAGGTTGAAATATTTTTTCCAAATTTATCGGCGGGAAATACTCGCCCAGATTTTTTATTCTTCTCTCTATTCTGCCTCGTAGAACACGGGGGAAAATATACGCCGCGAATAATACCCACGGAATTATGGAAATGAACGCGGTTCTCTTTTTATATTTTAGCGTAGTGTAATATACAACCAAGATGTGGCGGCAGATATAACAATTTAGGCGACTTATACTCCACAATCTCTCCTTTCAGACATACGCTTTCAGACTTATGCTTTTTACCCAAATCACTGGATTCAGAATCGTGATATCAGGCGGGAAACCTCGGTGCGAGTCGAGAGGCTTGTCACTCCTGAAATCTGGTCGACATCTCTCGATCACGTTTCGTCAAATATTTTTAAGTAACACGTCGTTTTTTGGAATCCCAGAAAATCATTTGGAATTAGCTTAAATCTTCGTGAAATTTTCGGAAAATTCATCAAATTATTCGAATTCCGTTGAAATCTGAGTACAGAGTGTGAACTAAGGAAATTATTTCCGCGATTTTGGGCTCGAATGAATCACCTCGTCGCGTAGTAACGACGCTGTGATCCCTGCTAAATCTCGTGTAGGTCTGTGTTGTATTTGTTGTACCGATCACTTAAGAAAATTGTATCAACGGTAGTATATTCCCATAGAAAATCGTAATTTATTACGGTGTCGTCCCAGTATACAAATTCTAATTAGTAGATGGCAGTTCCATTCGCTATAAGTGCATGGATGCTGGATCGAAGCAATATCTGAGATAGGAGTTAATTATCAGGACCTATTTACCGGTTCCTAATCTGAGTAACAGCCTTTTATGGTTCATTATTATTTTTATCGTTATTATTGCTAACAACGAATTGCCATCGCTTCTGACTACGTTTTGAACAAGAATTAACGTTCCCTTTAGAAAATTCTGTACAGAAATTTGAATATATTTATGGCGCGAAATGCCTTTCGGTAACCTTTGCGATTCTGTAATTTAAAACACAGCTGGTCTTCCTATATTCCCGTCTGTATTTCATGAGGAATTTAATACCCGAAGGGGTGCCCGAGTTTCATTCCTCTTCATATTTCCACCTTCTCGGTAATCTGCTCGTACGCCTTCCTTCGAATGGTGATGCGAAAGCAGAGAGAGAGAGAGAGAGAAAAAAAAGGAAGAAATTATTTAAGTAAGTTGAAAAATTGTTCTTTTAATAAAATCGCGAGTGCGACTGCAGCCGGTTATACAACGGTCTGAATATATGGGTTACGGTACGTCTAGACTTCCGGTAGACGTAGAAATCGGGTTGATTGGTTTGACCGCGACGCAAATTGCTTTGATCAACGTTAATTGCACTCGGTATTCTGCCGTGTGTAGAATATCAGCGGTATCTATACATCTTTTCCGCGTATGGCGAAATTAGGTGTGCAGATATTTCTCTCCAGGCCGTTGCAGTACTGAGAGATATTTTTATTCGTCAATTGACATTTTCGCAAATCGTAAAGCCCGCACGTATCTGCAACCTTACCTTGCATTCGACCTTTCATACACACTCCTTATAAAGTCGATCTTTACGATCCAATCTTCAACCTAATGGGCGCGAAAAGAGGTTGTAAAAAATATCGATTTCACTACGAGCGGAAATTTGCTAAAGTCCGGCTAACAGTTTGCAAACAGCTGCATGATATGCCTTCGTGGTTTAATCCCGGGGTATTAAACAGACTTTGTAATCGACACGGGTTTTAAGTCACTTAACTAATCCTTGCGGGACTTCTGGACTTCTGGACTCCGATGGAAAGGGAATATATGATTTTTAACAACCTGAGAGAAGTTTGAACAAAAAATATCGCGTTTGAAATTTTTTTTGAAGATAAATCGATCTACGAACATTGCCCTTGTCCCATATATTGCAGCTGCCGTTTCCTCGCTTCGGTTATAAAGGTTTTTTAATTTTTATAACCTGATCGCCTCGTTTACATGAAACAGTTTCGTCTGTTTATCTCCGGTTTTATAAACAGCCTAAATTGTGGCCCGACGAAGAACCTGAAATACCCAGATTGCATCCAAATTCACAAAAAGAGCTGAGTCGGCTCGTTAGACTTGCTTTTCGATCAATACTATCCCATCATCCCTTGTGAATCGTATTTTAAACCAAACGATCTCTGAAGTTAGAAATTCCGAAGCTACTAATTATCGAGTTCTTCCACTTCTTGGGATAAACTTCGAGCGAGGTTTTGAAGAAAATCAGAAAAGCTTGATTTGCATAAATTGGCATACTTAGGCGAAGAATTCGTCGAACAGTCTTTTATAAAAATTTACGATACGGATTATCGAATGAGTCTATTTATTTGTACATACATCTGATTGTTTCCAGATCCTAGTTAACTTAAAAATCGTAGCCCCGTTTTACTCGTGAAAATTTTCTCCACTGTGAAGAGGTGGAAAAATTTGGAATTTCAAAGACGGATTCAAAGCATCAAGCTGGTTTTATCGTTAGCCCGAATCCGGGGAAGTTCATCAGACCGTAAAAATAATAAACGTAAATCTCGCCCGTCTGCATGGGTGCTCTAAAACTTCACAGTTTCTAGCTCCGCCGTTTTCAAAGATCAATTTTCCCGCAGGCGTTAGACAAGATATATTATTTCAATCTGAACGATCGTATCTTCTTCCTTTTACACCACAGCTTTCAGCACGGTTCAAACTCGCCTAATTCCCAACGCGGATGAACTACGGATTAGTTCTGGCCACGAGGAACGTTCCTCTTCGTCTAGAAACGAGCAGAACTGTCTTCCGCATTCCCGTCTTTACTCAAAATCCACAAAAAATGAGACGATTTCATTTCTTCCATGGAACATGACGTGTTCAGATTTTTCCCTTAAATTTAGGCTACTGACAAGCGCGAGTAACATTTCACCGAGATAGTTACTTTCTGAAGAGCCAAACGCGGGTGGACTTAACGGCTTGGCGAACCAGGGGCGCTTTCAGAATATCCTCGGTTCTTCTTCATTCTCTTACATTTTCTCGCACACCCATCTCCCCCTTCCTGTTATTTGCCGGACTTTGGCTTAAAAAGACTTCTTCCTCTTCTTTGGCTAGAGACCATTTTGCCGGTGAAAGACGATGCGATATAGTCGTCCGGCTTCTCCTCTTACTCCACCATGTCTAGACCTTTTATTGGCAAAGGCTGTAGGGCTCCTCGTACTGAAGAGGCGATCTCTGTTTACCCATGTACACAACATCATCTTCAGGTATATAACCGAAGCGGAGGGTAAATGAACGCTGAATGGTCATCTCAATCATCTATCCCATAAAAAGACGTAGAAAAATTTCAAATTAGTTTCAAAATCGTGCAGATATCGCGTCCTCTCATTATTCTGCTCGACATTCGACCCTGGCGAAGAGAAAACACACGCGACTAGGCCATAAACGGAAATTTATCAAATTTATCAAATTTATGCAATCATTCAAGGAATGAATTATAATTGAATTGCGCATATGCGGTGGCAGGTGTAAAACCGAATGAAATTACGTAGTGAGTACAGGCATGGCGAAGGATAGATGCGAATTCGTTGATCCGAATAATCGTTTGGGGTGTATTAATTACTTGGGGCTATTCTCAATTTTCATTACGGAAATTAAAACCGGTCTTCTACCATATTACGACTGAAATGGTATTTTACCGTGCGACTGAGGTCACTTGTTCTAAACATGGACATCTACGTCGTTATACCAGAATTTGCCGTTATAAACCCGCTCGTGCATACGTATGTACCTGCACGCAGGATTTGATGCGGATATTCAATCTAACAGCGGCCTTTTTTAAGATTCTCCTTCCCTGTTCAATTCTGGTCCGACTTCTATCGCAGATTTACGGATTTGAGGAAGTAGGCTAATATTTCTGCGAGCTAACAAAGCTCCGGGGTTCTCGGTAGCTCGATAAAATTTCTGCTGCGCGTTGATATACGAGCTCGGAAAATCTTGATTCCCATTGCAATATAATTAAAACGGAGAAAGAAACGCGAGGTAACTGCGAGTCATGAATCGTGATGTATCTTGGGCAAAGAAAGATTCTGTACCGTAGTTTCCTGTCAACTCACGTTCTGCAATAGCCTGGTATACGTTACGTATCGTATATCATTTCGCGGAAACGAACGGAGCACGGTGCAATTTGCAATCTCTGTTTGAACGAAAATAAACGATAACGTTACAGTGCTTTGTAGCTAATTTTTATTCCGACCGAGACTGTTATTCACCATGTTGCGGTGTACGTTACACGTGCCTTGAGATCACCGGTTAAAAAGAGGGAAAGAGAAGCTGAGAGAAAACTTAAATGAAATTCGAAAAAATTGGAATAGAACGTGCGCCGAGGGAACATTAACGAATTCAAGTAGAACGATTTAGCGCAGGTCAGACACCGGCTTCTTCTCAGGATATTTGGACACGTTTTTCAATCGGTCAGATATCTGAACTCGCATCATTCCCGTTTGGTACTTATGGCTTATCGTTGCATGGCCCTCCTTTGCGAATGAGTCAACGAGAGCGAAAGATAGCGAAATGTGTATATACGTATATATGAAAGCGCCTCGATACGACGTGATAAAAAGCGCACTGCATCGTGACTGAATATCCTGGAGTCTGGATAGTCAGGATGTACATACATACGAACGTGGAGAATGACGAATATCTCCTAGGTCTCTTCTCGGAGTTATCGAAGTTCGTGAATTTAGAAAAATTCCTCTTTGCGATCTTCCCGAATGAGAAATATTCGAGGCAGGTAGTAAAAAAGGTTTCGTCCTCGTTTTTAGCGATCAAGTGGAAACGACATCCTTCGGGATTTTCTCGGCTCACTGAACCGGGTTAGATTCGTAATTTTTGACAGGAGTTCGCCTAAGTGTTACGGAATTATCAAAGAGCAAATTTCCTGTTTCCTTTCAACCTCCACAAATGACTGTCGCTCTCAGAAGTGGTGCTTTCTTCACCGACGCCGGGATTTTTCGACATTGACGAAGAGTATAATTAGGCTATTTTTAACACCGCACCTCAAGAATCTCGATTCCTGACTAAAAGCCATTAATTAAACGAAAATAAATGTCAAATACGATGCATTTCTTACGACTAAAATATGTAAGCTCAAATACTTTTTGCACCTCTATATTTTCGCGTGCCCAAAAGCTGTAGATCCTCGTTCAGGAGAGAGTCGGACCTTCTCATTCTACCAAAGGCATGTTTTACATAAAACGCAAATACATAATATACCGTATGGATCGATATGGCCTTTCTGCTCGAACTATTCTTGCTTACAAATAGACACATGACTACACATTGTGAGCACAGCTTTAACCCAGTGATCGTTTTTAATCAAGGTTATATAAGGGTAGGAGTTCGGCGGCGGGATGCTGTGGTAAAAAGTTTCTAAATAATTACCAAGCCGTATACACGGTTGATACCGGCTGTGCAACGTCACCTGGATACCAGTATATAGGTAGAAATTTAATGAAACGTCCAAACCAGGGAATACGGTAGTGAAATTTAATTTTTATATTTTTTCTGCAATTTTTTTTCCCGCTTTTTTTCAACTGCAAAATCAACAGAGTTTATTTAACGAAGTTCTAGCGACAGGAAAAGGTTCGGCTTCACGCTCGATGCATACGAGTATACACATACATCGTGGGTGCAGAGCTTTGAGCTGATTTTTTTTTCATCGTCTCTTTTTTTTTCATGCCTCAATAAAACGAGAGTTACATATGTGTATACATTTTTGATGAAAAATTCTATTTCTCATCAAAATATTTTGATCAATTCAAGGAGAGCGGCATTTTACCTGTTAGGGTAGCTTCGAGTATATCTTGTGATAAAACGACCGACTAAACTTACGGTTTCGTGTTCCAAAGCGGTCAATTACAGGACCCGAATCAGACGTATAAAATTTCAGTCATTTGACATAGTTGACACGGCGGAATAATAAATCGATATCAGATTTTCATGAAACTTGTTCTCTTTGATCTTAATGATCATTCTCAATTGTTTGACATCCGAGATACTTTTAAACGTATACATGGTGCTGTGTGTTTGTCATACGACGAGTTACACACTATCTTTGCCCTGCGTGTATTCTCGCGTGAATAATTTTTCTTATCCGATCTATACGACGCGAAATAATTGCGAGGAGTGCCTTCCGAATTAATTTTTTTCGTTACAAATTCAGACTTGTTGATATAAAGTATAGGTATACGGTAGCTAGTTTACTGGCTACTTTTATGAGATGGTTGAGACTCGTTTTCTCTTCGCTTCTTTTTCCTCTTCACTTTTAGTCGGACTTTGGGAGGCTGTGACTCACGAGGAGAACCTGAATTAGGAATTATTGTCCGTCAAATGAAACGCAATTAATTAAACTAGCGACGTAATCTTATAAACGGACGTGTAAGATTATTCTGGGAAGTTTAAAGCAGTTTTTCTGACCCAGACGGAAGATCTGATTCAATTAATAGAAGAATTTCCTCGATAGTTGAGCGGACTCTTCTTTTTTATTGATCGAGAAAAGTACTCGAGCTATAATTCGTTCGGATTGGATTTCAGAGTGAAATTCTGAAGCCTTTCCACGCTTTACTTTATTGCTTATTTTTTCACCATTGTTTTACCCCGATTCGCAATATCTCAGAGGGATTAATTGTAAGACACAGCTATCGCCGACCCACCGAGCTCCGTTTCAAGTTCAGAATAATTCGAATTATTTCATTATTCAAGCTTTGCAATAAACAGAAATTAATTTCGTATCCAATTACCCGTTTTCCAATTAATTTATTCATACTCATTACTACACGGAAATATTATTAATTATTTATTCGATGCTTCAACCGACCGCGCAGATGTTTGGACATACGTGTACTACGACCTGCGTGTACAGACCGTAGAACCCCAAAGTTTAACCATTCGTGAAACAGTTGCATATGTGCGCGTACATCCACATCCCCAACCCCGACTAAAATTCAAAGGGGAAAACAGCTGGGGTTGCATTAACGAGTTTAATACTGCAACGTATCTTCTACACAAACATAGGTATACCTTTACTGAACTAGAAAAAAGGAGTCTTGTTTTCCGAGGGTCGATTCATCGGGATAGAAAATTAGGATAGATTTAATGCAAAAAAAATGACCAGTTTTTGTCTATTTTTTAATTTTTTTATCCAACCAAATTATCTGAGAATCAATTTCGTGAGAAACTCGATTCCGCATTCGATGCAGCACATACGTATAAGTCGATACCAGCGCAATAGTATTCCTGTCTCGTCGTGAATACCTAAACCTAAACCTAAACCTAAACCTAATTCAAAGGTATTCGAGTTTCTGGTTGAATGACGCATAAACTCATGGTCGAGGGTTTCCTCATGTCGTTGAAAGCCCAGTATGTATCCTGCATCGAGGCGTCGCAAGGATCTAGCTCATCTCTGTCACATTTAGCCCAACAGGAGTAGAGCAGCAGCAGCAGCAGCAGCAGCAGTATTCGTCCCTCCCTTGTCAATTGCTCCCCTGACATCCCGCAACCCCGACTTTCAGGCAAGACTGAAGGGTGTTTTTCCCCGAGTGCAACGACCCAAAACTATCCTTCTCTCCAACATCCTGTAGGAGGTATTCGTATTCGGCAGGCTTTGCACCACCCTGCCTAGGGTTGCAGGCAGTTGAGTTCTAGGCTCGTGTTACACACACGTATCACTTATACTTACGTTCTATAATATTACGGGGTAGGTTTTACGTCGGCTGCATCACGATATACCATATACCGGATACCCGCTAAGCGAAACTAGTTTTCCCCCGTATCGATCGATGGGGGAAAATAAAACCTAGGAAGGAAAAGACAAAGGGATAACCCGACTGGACGTTACGCGGTGCGTTTTTTATTCTTCTTGATAAATTTCGCTTCTGTATTCCTCTTGACGTCCACCTCTAATACATACGAGCGAGGCGAGGGTGAAAGAAAAAAGGTTCCTCCAACGATTTGAATTGCAAAGTTTAATTAGCTCGATAAAGCTGGAGAAATTTGCAATTTTAACCTACTCTGCATTTTACTCACACACCGTGCTTAGTTTTGTTTTTGCTCGTATCTTGATGTACAAAAATTTATCGTATACTCGTTTGCATGCAGGCGATCCTGAATGAAAATACCTTAATTTGTCACCGAAAATATCGTCAGTCTTATTCAAAAATGAATCTATCCAAAAATTTCCATAGCTTCGGTAATATCCGGATGAAAATATCGCCCGACGAATGGGGAACGAGTACTTTCGAAGCCATTTTCAAGGTTGAATTTAATCCCGAGTCACTCTACTATCAGGTTCAATTGACAAATACTAAAAAGAACGAGTTATTCCTTAATTGTTTGTACATCGTAACGGAAGCAGGATGCACTTGAGATAGTTAAGGTAATAAGGAATGATGGGAAGACGCTACTTTCAACGTGGAAATTGCCCCTTGTTAACTCTCTCGCACGCTTTAGGTGACAATAACGATTATTACCATATGCCGGACGCGTTGGATCTACTGTATATAATTCACCCAAGTTTTAACTCAACCTAGAATCAACCCGACGACGATCTTCACTCTTCAGATTTTTCCTAAAGATTAGGTCACCCGCTGTAGGCCGAAAACATCTTCTCCGAAGAACCCGGATATATTTTTCGGCTGTATCCCATCGCCTATCAATTAAGGTTTAACGCGTTTTTCCCTAAGAGGTTCCCAGCTGCTCGAGGTTCGCACTATTCGCAGCTTTCGTTCGCGAGTTGTTTACCCCGTTTCCGGTTAGAGCCTCGTTCCCACGTCCCGGTCGTAATTCCGCGTTGGAAAATGATTAAATTCCATAACCGTGAAAAGTTGGCGTGTTTATCCTGGCTTTTGCTTTCAACGATCGATTAAACCGTGCGAAAAATTGATTCGATTCCGAGCCCAGAGACTGACTGAGCGCGAATCATCATTACTTCGTTTACCGATTACTTAGCGATTTATCGTTCAAACAGCTCTTTCGATACTATCCACGTGTCGTTCGCGCGAATGTACGCAAATGTATCTGACCTCGACCTATGACGTAAATACTGAGACACGATTCGATCGAAATTGAAGGAGTAATACCGAACCACGGCAATTCCTGATTTAAAACCATGCTTGTAGAGTGCAAAATTGGTATCGTGTGCCTCTATAGCTCACCCTCCCGTATTAGCCATATTTCCCACGATAAAGCGAGGGACGAGAGAGAGAAAAAGAAACGATGAAAAATATACAAGACATTTGTTTATTCAGCGAGTTTTATAATTCATACCTAGGTACAATATAGTATACCTAACATTTCATGTTACTTAATTCATGCGAGTTATCTAATTTCCATATTCTCCGTAAAGTATGTACCTATACACGCTCATCGTTATACATCGTTTCATATTCTACGGGCACAATTTTCAGCTCGCTGGATTCGTAAGTTTCTTAAAAGAATTAGTTTACGATGATAGCATACGCCGCTCGAGGAGTAGCCTAAGCAAACAGGTAAATGATCGTTCGCGTTCTTGCTTTCTAGTGTGATTCTAGAATCACAGGAATTTCTAACTTCGTGTATCGGAGTGAAACTAGCACAGCTTTTACCTTAACTAACTTAATCTAGTAAGCAAATATTGACCAAATTCTCCTCGTCAGAGCTTTACGTCGCTGTTATACATCTTCGAGTCGTTAGATGTCCTCCTACGTTTATCTTCACCATGTTTTTAACGCTCGTTCGTTATTCGTTAAATCTCATTCTCGACTCTCTACCTACCAAAGAGGCTATCGTACCCACCGGCGAAAGTCTGAAGCAAAAAATGCTCTCGTTTCACACTCACGCGGAAATCCTTGCTCATTTCGCGCCTTTCGTAAGAAAACTTCGCCCTTTTATTCCGGATCGAAGTAAAAAGTTGATCAGTTTGTTTTTTTTCTTTTCTTTTCTCTTTACCGTTCAACAACAATTTCGATAAATCGTTCACGGGATGCCCGATCATACGCGTTTTGACGAAAGAAAGAGTCGTCTGTTTCCCGGCGATGTTGTTGCCAAGGGTATTCGTGCAGGTGCATGAATCGTTGTCAAATCGACGTCTCGGGTGAGGCTAGAACTTCAGGTGTCGACTGACCACCGGAAACTGGCTCTCCAACCACTGATTATTACCCATGATTATCACCCGACGAACACGCTTCTTTCCTTTTTATTTTTATTCATTTATTTTTATTTTCGAGCGGGAGAGAAACCCTTTCCTTTGAAAATTAACGAACGTGTAATCAATGAATCAATCAATCGTGAATAAATAAAGGAACAAATGAGTGGATAAAATTTTTAAAGTCTTCGCACAAGGGCCACGACGAAGTTTAACACCAATTCTAATTTATAATATTACGGATCCTTCGAATAGAAATGGACGACCACGAGATCCAGTCGACGGTCGAGTCCATCCTGGGACCTGGAGTGAAGGTTGTTGATTGCGAAAAAAAATCCTGTGTACGAGAGGAAGAAGTTCTACTCATAAACGGGGTACCGATTGCCCTGGAAGGTCCCGATGGAATTGCTATCAGAGAGGCGATGATTACGGGACAAGTTCCTCCCTGCGATCTTCTTAATCAGATCCTTGTCAGAGCTGGGATCCTGAGGTAAAATATCGAGCCTGTGGAAATTGATGAACGTTGAAATTATTGATTTTTTTGGTCGAAGGAAAAATGACGTTGAAACAAAAATCGATTAGAATTTTTTTCCGAGCGATAACGTCGATGATATTGTCTCCTTCAGAAACACAATTTATGATTTAGCTTGAATGATTTTTCTGAGAGTTATGAAATTTCTGCCGATCGATTTCCCGGCTCGATTTTTTACCTGGAAGATAAAACCGTTTTTAAAGGGCACCGGTACGTCTGGAGACTTCGCTGAGTGTAAAATCGTCAGTAGTTACCAAAGAGGAAGTGACTGTGGCTAGAGGCGGAAAAATAGTTGACGAAAGAAGCCGAGAGACCAAGGAAAACAACTTTTACACTTCGTCAACCAGCGAGATATGGGAACCTGTAGGGATCATTCATAACCACAGGAATCTAAAGCCTTTCGATAGCTCCGACGAATCGAGACCCAATTCTAACGCCAGCTCGGATCAGGGGTATACTACCAATACCAGCAGCAGTCATGTCCTTAGAGAACGAGGTGGCGCATTAACAGGATGTCCGATATGCGAGGACAACGATCCTGATTGTAAACGACACTGTATGCGAGGACTTGGACTGAGTAGTTCGAAGGTGCCAAAGGTTCCTGGTGTGCAAACCACAACTTCAGCGGTAAGTCGCAGATATCCTACAAAGCGTGAATTTCTTTCCAAAAGCTCGCAATATTTTTCGACTAGTTCTCATTCCTTTCAATGAGCGAATGAGAATCGTCTTACTCTCAGATTTCTATGTACCTCAAACGTTTCTCGGGCGAATTATCGGACATACGAGAAAAAGCTCCGCGTCTTTCCCGATAAATAACAATTCAGGAATGATAATTCATTATTCGTGTATAACCGGAACCGAAAGAAGCAATTAGGAAGGGATAAATGATTGCTTTACAATTCCTTTAGCCAGTTGCGAGTAAAATCGAGTAGCCAAGATCCTCGGTTCAGTGTACGAGAATCTCTACCGGCAATTAATTTCTTGTTCTTCTTCCTACGCGGCACGGCGAATGTAGTACATACATAGATCCACGGTGAGTTAATTCCTCCGCAGGAAGAAAATTCTATAAAACGTTGCTAGTGTATGTAATATATGTATAGGTACGCGTTGGTCTAAGGCGCAGGTTTCCTTAGTAGGAAAGGTTAGTCCGATACTTGCAAAGAAGCGTTGAGGCGTATAAACTAAAGAAACGTAACCATATTCGGCTGACAGAAACGGTGACAACTGCGGTAAGAAAGTTGGAAGGTATTTTAAATCTCTTATGGTATCGGGGCTGCAGGATTCTTTCCTTTTCCCACAAGTTCAACGCGTGTTTATGCCTGTCACGCGATTATTTTATATTTCAGCGAATTAGTGATCGGTTGAAATAAATGAATAAACGAATAGATGAACGAATGAATGAATAAAACGCGGAAGATGAGTAACTCGGGTTGTCTTAGGTCGGGATACGTACGTCTGCGGGCTACTTCGATGCTATATCGACTTGGCTGAAGACTCGTTTTACACGAGCAAGAAAATCCTTCCTGAAGCAGTCGAGTCAACTATTACACTCGAGCTACCGGACTCCCAGCAAACTTGAATCCACTGAATCTAATTATACTTAATTAGGCGTCGTTAGAGGAGGTAGACACGGATCGCCTCCGATGTCGCGCTACTCGTGTTAGCGAAACTTATGGTCGTTTTGAAAAATGAATAGAATATAATCACGGTGTTTTAGGATTTTCCCCATTGATTTTCCTAGTTTCTCGGAAAGCCTGAATCATTTCGGCACAGCGATTCCAATTTTTTCAGTCTTAGTTTAGTCCTTTTCACGGGCTTTGCAGAGGCGTCGACGGAAGAGTAGAATCAGAGAGCGTATTCTTTAGACTCGATTCTATACAGGCGAAAATATAACATCGCTGCGATTAGGAATAAGTATAACGCCCACGAAAATTTCTATTAGTTCCAAGGCCTTATCGAAGAGTCTAGGTTACCTTGATCAGGGTCTGCCTCGTGGCGACAAAGTCCCGTAAAATTATAATTGTTATTTACTACAGGCTTGAATCAAATTCAGGTCACTGGGCGAGAGCCACCTTACGAACGTGTGCAAGTATTGGTACGTGTCTATGCATAAATAAATTCTCACATTCATACGTGGAGATATGTCCATCATCGTTGATGTTGAATTTATACATCATCGAATGAAAGAATAAAAAAATTATACTCACGCTTTTATCGAAATCTATAGGAGAGTGGGTATAAATATTATGCTGAAAGCCAGCCGCTAATTTTGGACATGGAAGTGAAGCTTTTTTTTATTTATTTTTTTATCGTCATTTCTATCCCTCTGAATGAATAATGAGTTCCTATATTTATTTTGGATGGATTGAAATCAATCGTTCTTTCATCTGCTTATACCGATGGATGAATCATGGAATTCGATTTCTTTCATTAGTAAAAAAGAATTGCACGAATCTTCTACATTATTTATTATCCCAGACGTTCGAATCTCAGATGCTCGATAAAAAATTATCGACTAATCCAAGAAATTCAAGGAAATAAAATCTGAAGGAGGAAATATCATGTTCACTCAGTTTTTTATTTTTGGTCTTCAAAACTTGAGCTTTCTACTTTCGCTTTCAAAACAGATTTCTGTCATTTTTTCGATCGGTAATACAGCTTTTGGTCTACAGTCGGTAATACGCGAGTAGTAAGCTTCGCAAGCTCTGGCCAACTCAAGATACAACGAATTTCTCTTTATGACTGTCAGTCGATATTCCCTAGGACCGACGCTCGATCGTCGGTAATATTACTGTACCCTGACAAGTTGCACTGGCACAACTCGGGAAAATGGGTAGAATAGAAGGGAACTTGTCGACGAACGTATTCAGCGTTCCTTTCATATCGTCAGATGCAATAATATCGGCGAATTTTTTGCAGAAAGCAGAAATCGACTATTTCGACATTTTCACGTTCTGCCTCCCTATATAAGAGAGCGATTATCGATATCTCCAGTTATTTGTTAATTGACGATTTGTAGTTTGAAAAAATATCCCAACTTTCAACGAAACCATTTTTTATAATTCATCAATTCGAATTCATCGATGACAGGAATAGACCGTATAGCTACAGGGCTAAGATCCATCCACGATTTTTATTTCTAGAGATAAAAGTTTGTAAATTAAAAGAGTTTCTCTCGTCAGATCGGAATCGATTCGTCGATGACAACTCTGACAACCGCGTTGATTCGAAATTAACGAAGAGCGAAACTGGCACCGAATGCTATACGCATTGATGCAGTATTTGACGTGCCCGTGTGGCGTATACACGTATAAGTCTAGATATAACCGATATATGTATTAAATAATAGGTATATACGTCGTTTCGCTCCGCAATATTCTGCAGGATATGCAACGCTCATGCATAAAATGCAATTTGGTAGCTTCGGGTTGCCGGTCCGTTGGTCCACGCGGTCCGGCCACGCTTCGAAATTTAATTGGATTTATTGATCGGCTTTCAGATTGCCATTTCCTACCGCCTACCGCCTAACGGATGGACGGATAGGTGTACCCACATACCCTAAATAGTTAGAGTCCGAATAGTTTTTTAAATGAACGAGGTTGAGCCTTATCGAATGAAACTCTTCGAAGCGGGGAAAAGAGCATCGAAATCTACGCACGACGAAAATTTCGAATCATTTTCGAATCGCTTTTGAAACCGTTTCCCACGTTGTAATAATTTCTTCTATTTTTTTTTCCGAAAAATGAAACGAATATTATGAGAAAACGGGGATCGATCGGTCTCGTAAAATGAGGTGAAAGGTTTCTGGCTATGGAAAACTATGTACGTTCGTTGGTGAACGTTAACGTAGCCAGCCGGTTGAACACTTTCCTGCGGCGTGTCAAGGGTGTTACATGTTTTAAAGAAAATGTAACGAATGTCAGCCTGTCGTGAAAAGGAATGTACAATCTTCGAATGGTGACAGAAATCCTATAACCCGCGGCAGTAGGCTGATCACGTCTTTGAAAGCCGTCAGCTCTTTGGCCTCTCTCCGTTCCTTCGTTTTCTTAAAAATTCCACTTTTACTTTTTCTTCTTCTTTTCTCTCATACATTTAAATTTACATTCTCTTTATAAATTTACGTTCTCCTTTTCTTCCTTTTTTTATTATTCCTTTCTCCGTTATCATCGCCTAACCGTCTCCATTCTCGTTCGTGGTAGGTAGAGGTACGATTCTTATATCACATCATATCATGAAATAATCCGATTTATATCGCTACGACAAAGCGGAATAACCGGCCGCCTAAAAAGAGGAGTCTCATAAATTTAAAAACTTCCGAATCCATTATCATGTAATTTTATTCTCCAAAGCAATGAAAAGAAAAGAAGAATAAGAAAAAAAAATCGGTTCAAGATTCCATGCGAAGCGTTTTCAAATGGAAAAGTGCAAAGGGCCCGATCCGCCCTTTCATTTTCTGTTTTTTATTTTACAAAATTTCGAAAACCTTTCCGCACCGTGTCTAATCCAGCGGAATGAGGCGATAAATTATACGAGAATAAATTACGTTCGTAAATCCGAGGCTCGAATCTCGTCCTGAAAATTTTTCAAAAAATCTTTTACAGTAGCTATAGCGAAGGGTTCTGCAGGTTTATAGGTCGCGAATTGGTGACGGTGCGTCGGGACACTGTGCGTCTAAATTCTAGTCTAGTTATAGTTGGCGCGGCCACTTGTGCGTTAGAACTATTAATACGCACTTCCGCGTCTACTGGTCTTCGAGGATGTAAAACACGAGTCAGTAGGCCGTCGATCGGGCCCCCGCGAATTACTTCGGTGTATTTTCAGTTCGTGTAATAAATCAGGGGCGGGGTTCCGTCTTAGATTAGAATTTTTGTACCTCGTTAAAGCCGCGGTAACTTATGAGGTTCAAATTTACCGGTGAATTATTTATCCCTCGGGGGGGATGTTCGTAGAATTTTTACTTTTTCCAAACTAATAATAAAGTCAAATATTTGCCATCTCGATTGGTTGTAATCCCTGCCCAAAAGCTTCTACTTGCTATCAAAAATTTCAGAACAGCTGAAAGAGGGATAGAATTTTCCATTTTTTTTTTTTTTTTTCAATCTTTGTTATCAATGATATTAGATATTTCCGGTGCAAAGAGAAAGGAAGATATAAATAAAGAGAAATGGAAAATTTCGGTGGAAATACGGAAGCTGAAACTCTGCCAACTCTGTACGGATTAATGATAGCCTTTTTGACTGGCCTCGTAGGTTACGTTCTTTGGGTAAGTCGCGAGACGTCTTATATAAAGCCCCGCTTTATTAGCAACTTTTTTATTTTTCATTTTACATTTTTTCCTTTTATTTTTTGTTCCTTTTTTTTTCTGCAAAGCCACGTCGGCAAACGATGAATCAAGAATTTGCAAACCAAACTGAAAACCCATCTCCAGACTCTCTGGAGTTTTTACGTCGTATCCGCACACCGCACAACTGCAACACCGCGTCCTCTAACAATCCTGGCTATTCAGGTCAATAGGAATCGATCTATTTCCGTCAAGTACACGCTTTCCCGGCACCATATACCAGTATTCTTCGTTTCACGTACAAACACACACACACACACACAGACACATTTATACACACAGCTTTACTTCGGTCTGTTTTATCTGCGCAGCCTGCGTTAGCAAGACGCTGGTTTAACTCGCGAACAGGAAACGTGTGAATTCAGCCTGTCAGCACCGTAAAGGAACGAGATTTTTCTTACATTTCCTCGACCCTCTTTACCAATTTCTCAGCTCCACCTCATTTACCAAGACACATTTTGCTAAACGTTACCTATTAGTTTCCTATTTCTCGATACCCATTTCACATCATATTTTACATCGCTGTATAAATTTTTATAACAATCGCGTTGCCGTATCGATTAAAATAACCGTAAAAATGGTTTCCCGCACAAATCGGGAGAAATGCTCTCTGCAATTTGGCGATTCGTTATCATTATTTACTGTTTCGTGTGAATCAAAGCCCTATACGGGGAACATCGATGCAACTGAATAACTACAATTAAATTTGAAAGTTACGAAACGTGAGAGCGATCTCCAAACGGCTACGAAATCTGTAATACTCGTACCTGTGAAAGGGGAGGAAAAAATAAAAAATAAAATTGTTGAAAACTCTAAGCCACATACATGTTAACACAGAAATATATTTCGGTTTATAACGGATTCGATCTACACTTTTCGGCCATCTTTTCCTTAAACATCTGGACGTGTAGTCCATACCCCTGGGGAGAGACGACACGAGCAATATTTTTCCATTTCCAGTTTTACCTCACGATTGAGATAGAAATAGCTTCTTCTTAGTTCAGTCTGAATAATATGTGACATTTTTTCGTGAGAATTCTGTAAACTGAAACGATTTTTTAAACATAGAATAATTTTGTCAACATTTTTTCGCTAATGCTGAACTTCTTCGTAAGTGGTGAGAAGCTGAAGGTGATTGTAACTAGAGTGACAATTATTATTGTCGCGTGATAGTGCAGGGTTCAATTCTCTGACTGCGTTATCATTATCATTACTATTATCTATTATAATTCTTATCATTATCACTATTGCCTTGCATCGCAAGTTTTTCGCGGAGAAACATTCGAGTATTTTCTTCTCAGGAGAAGCTAGGAGAAAAGATTATATATCCGAGATCCTAGAAGGAATTATATTGTATTATATTATATACCTCGCATCAAGGTAGGCGATAGACGTGTGTACTATGTGGGAGATAGAGAGATATATATATATATATAGAGAGAGAGAGAGATAGAGAGATGAAGAGAGCTTTTGGCAAAGTAGTTCGTACTACTCTATGGGATGCTGAATAATTATGGCAGCGTAATTAAGATCCCGACCAATTGTTTCGCGTCAAGACGTACAGCGGTACAAGAGGTAAGAACAAAAGTTCATCCATACTCTCGTACCTCGCGATAGTTGTCAGAGACATCAGCGAGCTTTGCTGCTGCTTGCCTTATTATATCACCAGACATATATCTCAGTATTAATTCTGCTATGACAATTTTCTTTTATTTTCTTCTCATTCTTTTTAATTTTTATCAAGAAGATGGAGAACGGGGATTAACTGAATATTAAGATATTCAATTTCTCTACGCTATTTTGACTATATTAACGCTAATTTATACCGAGATTATCTAACTGTGTAACTCATTTGACGTAATGATAATTAGATGAATTCACCATCTTTGAATCTGATTTTAAACGAAGTTAGATTTTCTTTGTACTTAGTAAGTGAATGAGTATGAATCGGAGAATAAGATTTTAGGAGCTTTAGGCATTAAGCGAGTCGAGTTTTTAATATTGAAACTTGTCCTCGGTACGGTATATGCTCTTTGATTATGGGCTTAAATACTTTTCTCTAATTAACATAATTGGCGGACCGTTTCGAGTGCGAGCACAGAGAGAGTTTCACATTCTCTTGTTTGAATTTCTCACTAATACATTTTCTCACTGAAATATCTTCGCCCTTTCGAGCCGGCAGTTTCGCTCGGCATTTTAATCAACCATTCCGGGCAAACGACACGCCGGTGCCAAACGGCCTGGAATTGATCCGGTTCGGTGATACTAAGGCCAACTGTTGGTCCAGAACGGATGCTGCGCTTGGCATCGCGATGGTACAGAGTTCTGCCAGATATATACCTATAATGGCTCGTCTTTGTTTCAAAGATACGATTTAGCCCCATCTGTACCCTCGATAATCGACGAGTACCACTTTTATTCTCGAGAAAAAAGTTTAGCATCTCGCTATATACCTACGTTATAATTTTTTTCATTTTTTCACAATATTATCACGAATGTGCTTCAAATTCATGACCTTATCTAAATCTTGTCCGACGTGTGCTTCGTGCGAGCAGTGATGAACGATTCTTCAAATTTCATTTCTGCAAAACGAAACGAAAGGGGTTTTAATGTATTTGCTCCGACTGTTTAATTAACGTTGATTGAATATAACCGAAGTGCCGTAGTTTCGCAATACTGACAGACAAACTTGTGGCAATGGGATGCCATTGTTTCTCTCCGGATGCACCGTATTCTCATCCTCTCGTTCTCTCAATAGCAATATGGCTCAAGTTTACCCCATTTATATGTTAACGGGAATTGAGTGATACGAACTAATTAATTAAGGTATTACTCATATTGTAACGAGGTTTATCCTGTTGACCATTAACCGACCGAAGAATTTAGAGAAGCATACCTCCGTGACACAACTTTAGAATTGACTAGAAATTCTCTACCTGCCAGGTCCATCTGCTAGATTAATTGCATCCACACTGTAATTAATGCTGGACGCTGCTAATTACTAATGACTCAAGCCTAACTTCATCCCAACGTTGATACTCAGGCCTCGAAAATAGCCGTACCTTTCATCCTCAACGAATCTCAAACCTTCTTATCATTACTAATATTCTCAGTCAGAATCGTTAACGATACAGTCCATGAGCAAAGGTCTTGTAACTTGGAATGTTTCCTTAAATTTATCCTGGCACAAGATGAAATGATGTTTTTGGTACACTTATAGTTCAATGTGTTTCCTTTATTCGAATGTTTTCGAGATATTGAGAAACGAGCAAAATTAAGAGAATCAATCTACATGAAAAAATCTCAAAGCCGATGACTAGAAGAACAATTCCGAGATATTTTCTCACATATTATCACGTTATGTCATATTCTCTAATTTTTGTGAAAATTCATGATACATCTTTGATCATGAATAATTGTTCAACGAGTGTAGGATTAGTGTGGTATCTTACGTTGAACTGATACGAATTTTGATAACAAGACGACGAGCGTGAGAAACACAGCATTCTAGAGGTAGTAATTTTAGTTGTGATAATCGCTCGTATCTTGATCCATATCGATGATCACCCGCACCTGTTTAGTAACTAGATTATCTCCGCTCAGCTTCAGGCTGAACACAGAACCATCGGGTCGTCTGTCGCTCGTGGAGATTCCGGGTGGTAGAATTTCCTATGAACCAAATAATCGTGCAACCCAATCGGTGAGCCGTGCCTGATCTAATTATACTATGATTTTTATTCAAAGTATATAAAGCACGCGAACAAAGTCATGAAAAAATATTCAAACCTCGAATACCCCGCGACTAAGGGATGATCTTGGTCTGACTATCGAGCGCGGGTCGTTTGCTTGGTTCGGCGAATGAAAATCCGGTCCTAATCCATGAATCGAATTCTCCCCCGTCGTCTGTCGAATTTAGAGAAATTCACGTAGAATTTATCGCGTTTTTAAGAATCCGATCTTTGCTTTTGCCCCGATCCTCGCAATCCCAATTTAATATCAATTTTTGTCTGGCCTTTTTTGTTACGGATTTTCCTCGACCTCGTTCCACGTACTCTGTCCCAGTGAGCACCAAACCCTTCGCCACTTTTCGAGTACACTCCGCCGAGCTGCGAGTACAGAGTAACAAAAAATACGTGGATTTAAAAAAAAAAATCGGAACATATGAAGAGTCGAAAACGAGAAAAATTGAAGGAAAAAGAGCTCTGAATTATATCGGAAATTCAGCGATCAAGGGGTGGGAATTTTTAATTACACGTAGTTCACCAGCGCCATAACCATCTCCAAGGGTTCCTTCATCGAACCCCTTTTTAGGAACCAGCAGAATTTCTCCTTTCCAGACTCGGGCAGGTGTTTAAATTGCAGTGTTATCTTTTCGAGCTCTATACACGCTCTTTCTTAAGGGGTTTCTCGACGTTTCGTCGTCTCCTGGAATAATGGGGGTGGGAAAAAATGCCTGCCGCAAAAATAGTACATTGGCAAATTTTGACATCGTTTTCATCCGATCTTGTCGCCTTTAGATATTCTTGATACACTCACCACTGTGAACTTCTGGCTCTTCTAGTTCCTCCTGGCAAAATCTTAGCGGGTTAGAAAATTTTCTTATATTTTTCCTAGTCTTATTTGGCGGGAAATTCCCTTCGGCTGTATTGACGAAGCCAGTGTCATTTGTGTGAAAAAGTTTCGTATTTTTTCCCGAGTGGACGCCAGCGGGCAATTCAATTCTGATCATCTGCTCCTGATCCTTCGGTCTTGTTTCGTTGTTCAGAACTTTTCGGTCCTCACTCGGCTCTGGCCTCGTCGCGTCTTTTTCTTCTTTTTCCTTTTTCCTTTTCCTTTTCCTTTTCCTTTTCCTCTTTCGCGTCGGAAACGTCCCTCCGGTGTCTGCGGAGATCGACCAGTTCGACTTCTTTCTCTAACTCCGAATTCTTATGGCGTAGAAAATCAATCACCTCTGACCTCAATTTGTTCGGCCAATTAATACCGTTGACAAATTCTCTGTCACCGAATTCATCCCGAAATTAATTACATATATTTATTTTTAAACCGAAATTATAGATCCTCAGTTCAGAGATGGTTATGCTTATTCCGATAACATTTACAAAACCCTTCATATCGATCTTCTTGCTTTTGAGAAGAACGGGATTGGTTGTAAAGTCCAGTGCTGTGGAATATTAGGTAAACTATCAGAATTTCGGTGTCAGCATTACCGCTTATTAGCTTCATATTCCGTTTAATTTCACGCGTTTCTGCATAATGGGAAGCTAATTATTAATTGGCTATTAATATTTCATTTATTGATCGTATAAACGAGAGACTGCTAGGTGTCTATAGAAGAATAATTCGTTAACGGATGAGCACAATGTTTTTCCATGTACTAAATTTTCATTGAATCCATAAAATCGTTGGTTCGGTTTAATTTCACCTCCTGTCCATCAGCCTTGCCCGCAGTGGCGAAACACTGCAGGGCTAACACCACGCCCAGAGTAAACCCCATAATCCTGCACGCAGTCTGAAATTTGAATAAACAATTGTATAATTTTACGCGAATAGAAACAGCAGTTTTATTCTAATTCACGATATAATTAAATTTCGAAATCGAAATTAGGCAGAGAATCACCCCTGTTTTGTGTTGTATAATTTTTTTTTTTTGTATATGAAGCTAATTGACCATCGGGATAAAAATACGTTATCTCTATAAAACGACGAGCTGCATATATCCAGTAGCAAATGGTATTTAGATAAGAAATGATAGCCCTCGTTGGTCCAGAGCGTGCCAATTTCATCTGTTCATTATAAAGTTCCTTTTTTTTTCAATTTTTTTATTCATTTTTTTTATTTTTCATTCTCGTTTACAAAATTTTACGATATACCTGCTCCTATGTACTAAAGCTTCTTTCGAGTTGGCTAAATGTCTCTTTCGTTGTTGCAGAAATAAATTGCGCGAATGCCGCGCTATTTACTTGGGATTATATATTCTATAGAACCATCTTTGATCTTCATTTTAATAAGTTAGTAACAACGTTTGGTTTTTTATTGAAAAAATTGCAAAGACTTATACCTACCTAACTACCTACCTACCAGGTAAATTTGACCGTACATTTTTGAGGTGAAATCGATTTTTAACTTATGTGGCTAATTACGAGCCGTAATGAAAATTTTTACCTCGTGGAATATTAACCCCTGGATTAACTAGAAAATGACTTCTATACTGGCCACTTGCTTATCTCCAGACCCGGTTCATTGCAATAAAGTCTCGTCGGTTAAGCACACGTTGTGCAGTCGTTAGACCAACGTATAAAATGTTACAGTTTTATAGCCTTTTACCAACCCGCTGATAAAAATCGTCGCCTTTATTCCGCGAGGTGTCTTTCCACTCGTCAATTAGGTAGATTAAAAATTTTGAAAATTATTCTAACCTGGAGTTTCGTGAATAGATTTGATAAATTTTTGTCATTCGATGAAACCCCGTTAAAAATCTATCACACTGTTATTATAATTCCGCTTTGTAATAATCTAATAAGAAAGTTATCGTCGTAGTTCTACAAGGGGCTATACAGTCTACAACCCTCGGCGTAATTCTTTCTTATCTTCTTTTCGCGGTTGACTGAATCGTTCGCGATTCAATCGAAGCGGTAGCGAAACGTTCTTGTTTTCTTCGATTGTCCTAAAGTTACAGGTTGACAGGATAACGTCCTCTCCAGACGGTAGATAGTAAGTATATACAAGCCAGACGATAAGAGATGGAAGTAATCTCTTGAAAAACGATGCACATTGACGTGGAGCGATTGAACCGTTCGAAATCAATCAATTTCATATCGGGATAACAGTTGTATAAATATTCGAAAGAATTAATTTAACAATATTTAATCGTTACATTTAATCACTTCCTGTGATCAAATGTCAATTATTTTCAAATTATCAATTGGGACGTGAAACATGATACATATGTTGCTCAGAGAATTTCAATTTGTTTTGTCAATATAACATAGGTATAGGTATATCGATGAATTGTGTTGAGTAATTGACTTGTCAGGAATTAATTGCAATTTTTATTCCTAGCCTTGTATCTGCTTCGAGAACAGTTAGTTTCACCTCATCGCATTATATCGTAACATTTTTATTTATTCGTTCTCTTTGTTTTTCCTTTCTAACAATAGATTTCTAAGCTTTTTACGGTCTATGCGCTTTTATCGTAATTCTTTTTTCTCTTGTTTTTTTTTTTTGATAATTCGATGATGACAATAGGATGCAGTTCGGTGACGCTAGACACCCCGCTGCTCCCAGGAATTAGTCGATCGATCGATAGCTCCATACCGTTTTGAACATCACCGGTGTACGCGGAGATAATAATTTGAATAAGCTTCTGAGTACCGGCAGGACGCGAATTTAACTCGCGGAATTTTTCGCCATTTCTTTCAGAGTTTGCTAAACCCTCTGTATCCAATGTCCGCCGGCTATTTCCTAAGGTACCCTCGCTCGTTCCAGGGGTCTCGTTCATCCAATATTCATTCCTGGATTTGGGAATGAAATTTGTTTCATCTCCCTGTTTTTGGCGAGCTGATTTTAATCGGCCGGTACGACTTTCGACGTATTCTATTCCGCCAATATTTTCACTACGCGATACATCGTCCAGGAATTTTTCAGCCTCCGTTCTCTCCCTCGTTTCACCCCAAATATCTTTTTTTATTGACATTTGTGTCTCTTCTCCCATAGACTTAGCAATTTCATTCGAAAATATTTTTGCCTCGGTTTCATCGTTATTCTCCATTATTTTCCTCCGAAATATTTCCTCCCGAACTCCCAACGGCGGTTGATTTTCTCCACTCATTCCCCATCTACCATTCGCGATTTCTCTCGACCGATTCTTTACCTCGTTTCCCAATTCTATCGATGCTTTTCCCCAAAGTTCCCCGAGTCCAGGCGTATGATTTTCTCTCGGAAAAAAATTCATCCGTTCTTTCAAATCGTCCGGTATATCAGACGCGTTTCGTTCAGTCTTTGCAGGCTTTTTACTTTTTCGGGATTCCACGGATAATTGTTTCGAACCCGGTTCATGTTTCTTGCGCATACCCCAACGTCCGTTCTGCATTTCATTTCTGGGTGAAAAATCTCTACCCTCATCCTCCTCTTCGGATCTTATTTCTTTAGATATTCGGAACTGATCTACACCGTTATTTCTAGAAGAAGTGGTATTTTCTGGCTCCAAGTTTCCCAACTCTTTATCCAAATTTTCGATCGGAGTCATTTGTGCATCGGCGGTAGACGATGACTTGGGATTTTCTGTTCGATACTTTTCCAATTTCTCGCGTTCCATGCGAGAAATCTCTTCAATTTCTTTCTGCCATTCGGATTTCTCATTGGCCATATCATCCGGCCTATTTTCATCTCGGCTTTCACTTGTCTCCCACTTCGGTCGTTTCCTGAAATTTTTAGAAGCCGTAAGTTTCAGGGATCAACGAGGCCCTAGAGAGGAGTAGATATATACGTATGTAGAGCTACGTATATAAAGTACCATGTGGAAAGAGGTAGGATTCTAGAATAACTTTAAACGATTAATAACTCGGCTCAAAGTTTTCTTTTTTTTTTTCTCCTCTTTCATTTTATTACCGCGGAAAATCTCGACGGTGAATTCCCAAAGAAACTTTCCTCCTCTGCTCTAAAAATATATTTTTTTTTTCTCTCTATTCTTTCCTCTCTATTGTTAAATTTCGTTCGAAACTGACGTGCGAGAAGTTCGAATGATTAATCATACCAAATTAGGAAATTCAAATCAGTCATATTCGGGGCTGTGCAGGGAGTTGGTGTTCTAATACAATGAATATACCGTCAATCCGGAATCTTGCTAATTTTTCCCCATTTACAATATTCAACAGAAATCCAATTAAACGATTCAAGAATGCCTTAAGATCAATTCGATATTAATTTCTTCGTCTCTACTCTACCTTAGCGTCTCGATTGATTCCTCGGCTGATGTCCACCGGAAATCTGTAAGCCAGAATATTGGGTTGTGAAGATTAGGTTTTCGGGGAAAGTGGACAGCCTATATTCGCGTTATTCGTTGAACTAACATCAAGAAATGGGTATAGCTAAGGTCTTGGAAAATTGATTTACGAGACATTCAACGGGAAGAACATATATATATATATATATAACATAGAAAGGCGTGAGTTTGTGTCTCGTTCTTCTCGTTTTTCTCTTCTTATTTACCGTTTATTTCGTTACAGTCGTATAAATGATTGCAACCCGCGTGTGATACTCAAATTTTGAACAGTTCGAATATGATTTCCAACAGAAATAATAGGAGTATCCAAGCCGCGCATAAATTCCCATTGATTAAGGTATACCCGCTCAAAATATGATCTTTGACCTTTTCTTATAGCTTAATCATTTCTTTTTCTTTACCATCATTCTTCATTCCGCTGGGAAATTTATATAAACCAAGATATCGAGTCGTACTCATATATATTCTTCAATTTCGACTTTTCTCTTATTATAACTCCACTTTCGTTTACCTTTGACCTTATCCTCGGTATTTTCTCATGCTTCCGCTAGTCTCAATATCTCGGAAATAACCTCAGACTTCTTTGTCTTGCTATATAACACACTAGAGCCAATCTCTGACCGTGGTAGATATAGATGGGTACAATAATCGAAGATACATATCGAGATTGACGGATGATGGATTAAAATTGTGTCGAGTCTTCTCATGGGTACAGAAATAGAGGAATAGTTTCTTTTCCGATGAGAAAATAATTGCTCGGTTTTTTCATTCAGAATTTTGGACAATTTCGGTTCCACTAAAGGGGCAATAGGATCCTAAAAATTGTGGTTCTTGGGATTCTTGAATCTTGATCGGTAGTTGGATTGGATTGCGATTGTCTTCGTCGTGCAATTGAGTCGAATAAAATCTTTTTCTCATTCGCTCGATCTTCTTATTCCTTAGCAATAATCGCAATCGAATGAACATCAAGGAGGAAGTAATAGTGAAATTTGAAAGTACTGAGATGAAAAGAAGCGTCGTAAATCGTCTTAGACGCGCTGTACCAAACGCTAATGTCAGATTGAACCGTATATAGGAGACATAATCAACGCCTCTACATGGGTTAAAATAAAAATTTTCATCACCCGATGAAATGGGGTAGTTAGATCGTCGAACGGTTTGTAAAACGCATAAAAATCGTACTGGAAATAAGTATTCAAGTATTAATTACTCACCGTTCAATCCGGCATCAACGTCAGTCGCTATACCGAGGACAGCGAAGCTCAGGATGAGCTTGAGCACAGAATGCGAACCGTATGCGAGACTTCTGGTCGCCATTTCGATCTCGGAACATCTCGTATACGGATTATGTAGGTATACGGAGAAAGGTAATGAAGCGATGTGTACAACAGTTCTGGAGAGGGATGATTTATTGTCATCCGAGTTATTGGGCTCGTTGATTGGTAATAACTGAGAGAACTTCGATGAAGCGTGGTGTAGCCAGATAATGAAGAGTTCAATTGGTTCGTGGAACATTAATCTCCCGCATTGAAACCGATACGGATGGAATAATATTTTTCATGAGTTTATGTAGAGTTTAGAAGCCGGATTACAGCCCTGTGTTAATTTGAATTTGAATTAAACTGCTGCTGCAGCAGCTAGGGAGAAGAAATTAAATTATGTTACTAATGTGAGATCGTTACCCATACTTTGCACTCGGAACACTTATTGCATTTTTTTTTTTATTTCTTTTTTTTTCTTTTCGTTCGTTTAATTTTTACTCCGCAAACTTTACCGAGGGTGATAGAATTGCGTCATTTTCTTTTTTTTCGCCATTACTTGACCATTAGCTCGTTACTTAATTGGCTCACAATTAGAGACTACCTACTCGGTTTACTTCTCCCTTTGAGTTCTTTTTTCTCCGTCTCTTTCAACCTCTGCAAAAACTGGTTAACTAACCCAGGCGAGATTTTACGTAAGCAATGCTGCAGGGTTCAACTCAGAGGTAATGAACGATGAAAGAATTCTATATCCTCGTACAGCAACGAACGTTAATGTTAATGGGTATACCCAAGGATATGCGAGTTGATAGATCTACAATAATTTTACACTTTGTTTATTTATTTTTTTTATTTCGCAATAAGATCAGCGGGAGATTTATAGATGATTCAGAGAGCAATTACGATTCACCAAGAAGATCGAATCGGGTATTCGAATAAAGAAATAATATTGATTGAACAAAATTTAAAGCTCTATAGAACCGTTTCGTTTTAATTTATTGGACGATTTTCTTCAATCGTATAATACGCAATTTTCCTCCGTAGCGAATTACGCCTACGATGTCGTACATGCATTCTAAATTCGTGTACGTGGTACAGACACGCTGTATCTTCATACGCCTCTCAATTTTTATAATAAAATGAATTGAGAGATCGACTTTTTTAATCTCGTTTAAAAATTCAGTCATTCTTGTTCGGATCGCTTTTAGTCTGGGTCTTGATTCCTTTTTCTAAATCCATTCTAAGTCAACGCAACGCGAAACAAAAATTGAAAAATGCTTTCGCCTCAACCTCATTATCTCGCTAAAAAATGTGTTCTTTAGATTTATAAATATCTTACGTCCTCCAAGCTTTTAACTTGCTAATTCTTGTTTATGATGTTATCACCCTTTTTATCCGACTCACTGTTTAGTGCGGTACGCTTTACGCTCCTTGCATCGAAACGAGTTACCCGAGGGTAAACGATCTCTTCTCAAAATTTCATCTCTCCTTCTTGAATTAGAAATGTTTCTCAATTTTTAAGAGCAGACGTTTCAAGCTCGCTTCTTACTCTTCCCATTTCCTACTTTTCTTGTCTATATTTTACCGAGGGCTTCTCTTCGTTCTGGGAATAACTCCTGGGTATCGATTCATTGCTACGTCATCCCCTATACGGTCGGTAATATCAGAACTCTGACGAGGCCATCTTTTCCGTGTTATTCGATTCCTATCGGCAACCTCTACCGCGGTTTTTCCAATTCCTGCAGTTTTACCTTCTCTTTATTCATTCCTGACGTCAAGCTGCATTTACTACCCCGACGAAATTTTATCAGGGTTTAAAAGTGATCGGATTCCTTTTTTTTTCTCACCGTCGAATCGTCGAACCAACGAGAGGCTAGTACTGTTATATCGAGAGGAGAAATTTTTTCACGTGAGAATTCATAAATTCAATTTTAAACTTGTTGTATAAATTGAAAAAAAAATTAAATCATCGACAAAGTTAATTATTTATCGGGTTCGCGCGGACTGCAGCCATTTCTTTTATTTTTATTTTTCCTATTTTTTTCGTTTTCCAATTTTTTTTGTTATTTTTCTTCAGTTTATTCGTTTTTTCTTTTTTTATCGATTATTTAACTGACATTTGGTTATAGATGGGTCTGTAATTTAATTCTATGGTCCTAAGTGCGGGGATGAGGTCGAGGTTGGGGTCGGGGTCGGGGTCGGGGTTGGGTTCGTGCAGAGCAATTCGTACGAATTTAATAGCATTTTCATAAATGTACCTGGCCCGATCATTAAATTATTTTTATCGCAGGCTATTCGCAACCAGAGCAGAGCAGAGCAGAGCAGAGCAGAGCAAAGCCTAGCGGTAGAAAAATCATAAAATGATATTTCGAATTTTAATTCTTACGGATGCTTTAGCTCTCCCATAAAAATGTAAATTTTGCATAAATGCATTGGGCATATAATCGATTAAGAGAAGTTGAAATACGTTACGAGCACCTATTCAGGATTACGACGAAATTTAATATCAAGCTGGGTGCTGAAATCTACGTTTAAACGCGTAAAGTCGTAGAATATATGAGCAAAGTTCTCGCATTTGTGTCAACCGATTCGAGTATTTCGTTAAAAACTGTATAGTTCAGCGGTTGATCGTTGATTTTATTCCATCGAGGCGATAATAAAATTGACTACAAACAAGTATTTTCCTCTACGCAGATGTACGTTCGAACGATACTAATTCACCGGAAATCCAAATCCCACGGAATGCTAAGCCGCGAGTTTGAAAAACAAAAGGGTGATTTGAGAATTGAGTCACGTGGCCGAAGTCGTGCCTGAAATAAATCATGACGGAGTTTTTTTTTATCAAATAATTTCCATGTTCGGAATATTTTTTCCAAATTTTTTATTCAATAATCTCTCCTCTGCATATGAACCGTTGAATAATTCTCTCACTTTTCAACATCCCTTTGGTAGAATGCGCCTTTTAACATCCATGGCGTATAAATGGCAAAGGGGATAACTTAGAGCGAGTTTCGCCAAAGTCTAGCTAGTCTGTATCGTTCATTCGAGAAGTCAAAAGTCACGAGTAGGTGCAGCGCAGGCAGAGGCGACGTATAGAAATAGCGGTAGCTCAGACCGAGGTGTGAGGGTGGGATTTTATCTCGGAATAGTAGAATGTGGTGGGAATCTATTAGCATTTCTAAGTGGATAAGAGAAACTGTTCGTCCAGTTTGGCGGCAGAGGGTGAGAGATAAAAGCAAAGTTACCCTGGATCGATAATTTTGCTACCCCTAACAGAAATCGGTGAACACTAAAGTTTAACTTGCACTGCCACACCGCGGGCGAGTACCCGCCAGACTAAATTCATGTTTGAACCATCAAACTCGCGACAGAGTATGGTCACATCTTGCGAACAGCTCATTATCGATATCCGTTGTATTTTCATGCGACAACCAAACAATTAGCACTTTTCGCGAGAAGCCACAGTGGCTTTTCTTCATTCTCAATTCTCATCATTTCAATCAAGGCTGTATCAGCGCGCAGAGATTCGATAAAGTTATCAGCAGCAGATTCTTGCTCTTGTCGGTTGTCCGCAGTTCCTCGTCTGTTGGTTTAGGCTTAGGCTATCCCACGTTTGACGGGAAGTTTCTAGGTACATACCTACCCCGAAGTATGAAGTGTATCGGCGTATTTCGTATATCTGAAACTTTGGGTCTGATTGAAATCCGGTTTAATACCAATCGGCGATAAATCGGTTCTAGAACATCCACTCCGACGTGACTGTTTCTCATTTTATCTCTAATTTATTATTCTGTTACAGCCGACGATCTTCGGGACGGTGGCGTCCGATCTGAACCCCAAGGATGGCAACAGTCGAAGGGTGAGTTTTTCTGCTTTTACACAATATTCAAAACTCTCCGATACAAGCAGGGGAAGCCAGCAGAGAAATCGTCGAACTAAATAAAAGTGGATCTCAGTATCCGCCGAGATATTCATACAGCCCGTTAAAATTTGGAATTGAAAACCAATCAACACGAATCTGTGACACAGGCAATCAAATCTTAGACAAGACGTTCACAGCTGGCTGGATAACTCTATGTACATGTATAGTCGGCTGAGCACGATGCAGCCGCGTGAAGGCAATTTGTCACCTTTAGTGGCTGCGCGGGTAGGTCCTCGGTTGTTTGGTAGGGCTAGATTAATTACTCCTGTCCTGCAGGATGCGCGTTACACGTAGGTAAAGGTTTTACCCGAGGTTTGTTTGCGCGGTGGTCACCCTAGGTCTGACCTTTTGCTCGTATCCGCTTTTATTGGTCGTGTTACACGGGCTGTCCACCATGTTTTGCGTTAATCTGATGCCAAAGCCTCCCGGTGCAGTTTCACAGCGGGAAATTTCTAAGGTTAGCTAGTACGTTTCTATGCTAACCATAGACTCCGGAGAAGAAGACTTAGTCAAGAGTTTACCCTCTCGGTATTATATGCAAATTTCAACCCTTAGGGAACGCGTACTAACACCGAGTAGATACCTTCGCGCTATTAAAACTAGCGTAACTATCTGATGAGACTAATTCCCGAGGGTACTTAGCAGATTAGTGAATTCGACGAACTAAATTTAGCCCTTATGTCTCTTTGAATCGCGTTCAATTATCTTGACGATTGCATCTTAAGGCTCGAATTATACCGCGATTCTGTTTAATATCTGGACCAGTCTCGGTTCGCTTTTTATCGAGGAAATTCCCCAATGAAAATGGGACTCGAATTATTACCGCGGTTTTCAGAGCTTGACGGAAAAGAATGGGCTGCTATGTCGTAGGTAGTAACAAAAATAGCATCTCTATATTTTGACCCAGATTTGATTTATCAAAAATTTTATTATTCCGTTCTAAATAACGAACGAATTTTTCGTCGCAGTATAACCGCAGTGGCGAGTGGATTTAACAATAGCTCGAAAGCCGGCCAGTCGATTTTCGCCTCACTTACATAAGATTCTAATCTAGACTTCGAACTGACGACGTTAATAATTCTAGAGCCATATTGGACGAACCTATTTATAATCGTCGTTGAAAATTAACGTTCCGAGGAAACGGGATAGCTCTACGTGTCAGGGTCCGAACTGACCTGGCATAATGTTACCTGGGGGTAACTTGATGCGGTGTTTTTTGTCTTTCAGGGTGAAGATTGGGGCGAATTAAAAGCGTTTATTATAAAATTAAAAATAATTTTGGATTTTAATTGGATTTGAAGATTTTTCGCCTTCTCCAGGCTTCGTATATATTGAGCCACGTAGTTTTTTCAAACGCTTTTATCCAACTCGTAGAAAATTCAAATATTAAAGATTCAAAGAGATCCGACGCGGTCGACCCTCGACCCAGATAAATTTATGCAAGAGTTTGGGGTAATTAGAACCCCTTTACTCCCACCGTATTCTTTGCAAGTTACTCGTTGTTCAGGGGACAGTTAAAAATTAAAATAACAAAAGTACAAGCGGTAAATTCCCTTGAGAATTTTCCGAAAAAATTCTTAACTTTTTTTTTTTTCAAATTTCTAATTCTCCCTTTTTTTTTTTTTTTTTTTCGAGTTATCGGTCATCGGAAATCGACACCTCTTCACACTTCGCTTATTACTTGGACTATAGGTTACGTTTCTCTCTTACGGAGGCCCCATGGCCCCCTGATTCGAAATTCAACCCTTTGTCTGTCCGGTTGTAGGCGTTTCATTCGATACTCACTCAGCGTTTCGAAACTAGCCGAGATACCGTTCAGACGTATCTTCAGTTTGACCCTACTCATTGACCCTATAGATTGACCATTTGTAGTCGAGAGCGCGCGGGCCGGTTTACCAGATGACCGGATGACCGGACCGATGCCGACGCCTTCCGAGTCGAGAGAATCGATTGTACCACGACGCCTGGCGTCGCTTTTTATCGCACCGTACCTTCAGGTTTGCGGCTATGCGTGTTTCGCGATCGATCACGTACCGGGTGCTCCGTTTCACACTTATGTATGATTCTTATTCGAAAAGTTACGAGTTTGCAAAATTTGACCCAAATTTAGTGTTTCGGATTTAGTTCAATATCGCCGTACATTTATTTCGGAAAGAAATTGAAAGAGAGAAGGTGCGACGAAGTTCATCACAGAATCGGTCCAGTCCGGGATCTACAGCTATACAGGGATGTATCCAAGCAATCGAAAAAAAGAAGTCGGAAGAAAATGTTTAATCAAGTGCGGGCGAAAGAAAGAAGCTGGGCGAGAAAAACACTTGGTGTAACTTTCTTTAAAAAAAAAAAAGGAAAGTTTCCCCGTCGAGGAGGACAATGCTCCTGTAAAATCGTTGACGCAGCTTTTACCCTTGCGCGCATAAACGTATCAAGATAGTACTTGGTAAAAATGAAACCCTAACGACGGCACGCCGGTTTCGAGACTGGGAATAAAGGGTGGCGGGGCAAGGATGGCTCTTGACGGTGCGAAAATCTGCATCTTTCTGCCATTAAGTAAAAAGTTTAGATAAAATATAAAGCTGAGTCTAGGGGTCGACCATGGCAGATTAAAATCTTTATTTGAACAACGGCGAGGCGCGGCGAAAGGGGTTGGGCACACTTTGGCGGTGCTGTAACTTTTAATTAGCAAAGAACCTCTCCGCTCTTTTATCTTCCAACGGTGGTTAACGAAAGTGACTTGACAGCAATTCTTACTCGTTAGAAAGTTGCTCCGGCCTTCGTTTTTAATTTCTCTTAAGGTTTTTCTCTCCTTTTCCTTTTTTTTTTTTTCTTTTTTTTTTTTAATTTCTCGTGCGTAGGTATAGGCACACTACAGTCGGCGAAATATCCTCCCTTACTTACTTATTCTCAAAAATCCCCGAGCTTTGTATTTGGAAATAAGAACCTAGCTTAAATAACAAAAAAAACAATGAAATTAATCCCCGCGGCGGTAAAGACTTTCCTTCGCTTTTCAATATCGAAAAATTTGTCATATATAAAAAATCCGCGTTTTCGCTTCCTGATTTTTAACCGATATCGCACTGTGCAGCATAATGCTCAAATCCACTTCGGCACCGTTGCAACCAACGGACGTTTGCGCCCACTGATTCAACACAATCTAATTTAATCCTTTTAGACCACGGAGCTTACCTAATCCTCTGGATACCAAAGCATATAAATAGTAACTACAACTGTAGGTACCTGAACCAGCCACAGCTCGTGCATCACGAAATGCAATTACATCCGCAGTTAAACTTTACCTGATCTCTCGCGATGGGATTACATATTTACTTTAGATAAATAATTCAAGCCATTTACAGAAAATCAAAGTGTCTTTATTCTTTCTATATCAATTATATATCAAGACGGACTAAAGTACCGAATTTTCGTTTCAAAGTATAGACGCGTCAATTCATTTTTCGAAGAGCTTTATTCAGCGAGAAACACGTGGGTATCGCATGTACCTATCCACCGCTATCAAGGGTCACTCTTGGCCACTGATACAACAAAATCTAATTTAATCCTTTAAACCGTGGGGTTTAGTTGATCCTCTATACAACGGCGGGGATAAATAACTGCAGGCAGCAGCCCTTGCAGCTTGACTGGACAGAAACAGATTCGCTTAACTTTGCCAAGTCGCAGTTTATGAGCTATTCATATAAAAATAGGATTTTTACAGTAGTTATCGTATAATTCGACGCTTTCGCACGTCTATAGTACCTAAAAATGCATTCCGGTTGGGTAAGAGCAACGTGTTGTTGACTGTAAATCCGCATCACTTTATTTCGCGCGAGCTTGGATCCTTTCAGATTTTCCGAGCCGAGAGAGTCGATCTATTATTAATTCTCCACTATACGGGTAAAAGTGGTTAGATTCCTCTATGAGTTTCGCAATGTTCCAGGAGGTTTAAGGACAAACCATAGAATACTCTATGTGTCTATATTCACAGCTGTGTACACTTAGAACGGAATTAACATGCTTTTAGACGGTGTTAAACATTGACAGTTCGCATAAATGCACCGGTGATAATGTTTAAAGGCCGTTGGGTGAAAAGTCGAGTCGCGTAGGTCGGATTTGCCTAGCGGGGAATAATTTTTACCGACTATCGATGCCTTTGTGCGATTTCGACGATTGGAAAATTGAGCAAAATGATGGGCTGTCACGGTGGGCGAGGTTTTTTGCATTTTATCTTTGTGTCAATCGATTATACGGTTCTGCTGTCGAAGAGGCAGGCGGTGGTTATCGGTTTTCACTTTGAATCCTGTAAAAATGCATTACCTGCCATCATTTCGTTGAAAAATAAAAACCGCCCTCGCAGTCGGAGTATGTGGGGGCAAAAGTCAGGCCGGCAATTAAACCCTGAACAAATTAAACCTATAAACAAGGCTACACTCATTAAACGACGTAGGGCCATTAGATTAAAAGCAATTTTCGGCAACGCTCGATAGACCCCTCTTACTCACCGCGTTAAATTTTGAATTTTTTTTACACATTCGAATCGTTTCATCCCGCCTCGTCGGTATTTATTCCACGTTATATGTCTGTACGGGAAAAGAGGAGAAATAAAAAATTTATTTCTCGTAACGTGTTTACTCAACATTTATATTTCCGTTCCTAAATTTAATGATAATGATTTTCATACTTTTTCGCGGAGATACGCGGACGCCCGGTTGCAGATTCGAGGGTGTCTTCTCGGGCGTGAAGGGTATCGGCGATCTCCCCTTCTATTCATTTCGATTTAAATTTCTTAATTCGTAATTACATTACTAAGAACGAGGACTGTACGAGTTGGTATTGTCGGAAAAGACGACGGCGCGACTTCGTCTTTGGCACAAAGGTAGACGAAGTTATATAGATAGTCAAGGGGGCGAATCGGCGATCGGATTTTACCTTTTCTTCGAACAAGTTAAAGTTCCGAGCTTTTTTCGCGCCTTTCAAACCGTCCGTACCCACCTCTATCTCAAAGGATTTTCTGAAGAAGAACTTCCTCGAGCATAAAGAAGGACCCCGTTCGCTCGTTCGCCAATTCTATAAGCTCTCTCGATCGTATGCTCCTCGCGCATTAATTAAGACGGTGATTAGCACCCGTACAGTTTCTCTGCCTAATCGTTAATTCATTTATCGTAACCGAAGGCGATATCGGAAGTCTCTATTTATTTTGAAAATTCGTTAAAATCGGTTTCCAAATTATCTCCGAAATAAAATACACGGCGTTTCCTTTTTTATCTTCAATTTTAACCTGCTAAAAAATTTCACACCCCAAGTAAATCCTGCGGCTGTACGATAGTGACTTGCTTTCGTTTCTATTGCGGTATCCCTCGGACAACCCTTGCGTCATTCTAAGGCTACAATAGCTCAGCAGCAGCTGTCAGCTGGACTATTGTCCGGGTGGTGCCTTGATCGGTCCGAAACACCGACGGTGATCGAACGACGGCGTAACCTCGTCCTCTACCTCGCCTTCACCCTTGTCCTCGGTAGCTCGCCGCGAAAACCACTTTTGTACGATATGGGTTGCAGAGAAGCTGAGTCTGCGATTATACATACGGTATACCGAAGCTCTGCAAGCTCGTTCATTCAATCGAGAGACAATTGAACGCTAAATCGCGAGCCCAGAGGAAACTGCCTATAGACTATGGGGTTGGGCGCCGCGACGCAGGTAGCTATACCGTAGGTATATAGACGCAGTAAGGGCGAGACCTCGGTCAAAGCTTTTCTCCACAGGATTTCAGAGAGGAAAGATTTAAGAAAGAGAAAACGAGCCTTGGGGCAAACGGTCTCTGCAATCGTAAGGAGACCTTGTTTAGGTCGATGGTCCGCCATTGTACAGGGTGTTTCGTAAGTGGTTAACGAAAGAGGGTGATTTCTGTCTTTGGGAACGGTAAGTCAGAAACGAGGGATGACAGAGGTTTTTGAAAATGTTATTTGGTACCTACTGTAAATTTTGTTTCGTTGAGATAATGTTGAAAATGTTTGATTAGACTTTATACAAAAAAATAAATAAAATAAAAAAAAAACCACCCTGTATATAGATGTCTGACGATCCGTTAAGACACCTTCTTATTTTGTCTCCCTCGAGAGTGTCTTGATAACTTTGCGTATTAAAATAACTAGCTTAAAGTTTCGCCCCGAGTTTACTCCGGCTTCAATTTCGCCTCGGAGCTTTAGACGTGTATAAGTCTCATGGAATCACTCGAGTTGAAGTCCCGGCGTTGGCTGACCGGCACGAGAATTACTCCTAAGGCCGCAGCGGTGCGGCAGAACGGAGATATTGTCTAGCTCAGAGAAACGCTAACGAGTCTTTCGAAAGACGTTTCGAAAGAGAATAAGAAAGAATGAACTAATAACGCTGCGACCAATTTGTGACAAATGAAAAAGAGGAAAGAAAAACTTTCGCAACTAATCAACTAGAATATAAGAGGAGAAACGGGGTTTTTCAGGTATTCCTGATAGACCTTGCACCTTGATATACCGCGATTTGCAAATTTTTCGAGTAAGTGAAATTTAACATTAGACGAGATTGCATCGCGTTCGACTGAACTGCCACCACTGTTCATCCTGGACTGGAAATGTAACGTCGTTAGAAATTCGATTCGAGAAGAGTGGCAACGAACGACCGTCGAATAGCCTGGTTCACCGGACTTCTCGACTGTCTGCTTGCCTGCCTTCTCTTTCCCATCCCTCGTACTAAATTTTACCGTGTGACACGGTAATCCCGTACCCTCCAACTATTAACTTTACGGCGGTCTGAACCCCGTTGCCTGGTTCGTAGCTAGGTACGTACGTACCTCCCAGTTTCCTCTTTCCGTAAGTGCAGGATACTCCGCCACTTCCTATTTATCAGTACTCAAATTATGACGACAATGTATTCGGCTGAGCTGCTCTATCCAATGAAGGAAAGTTCCGGACTGAAAGTTTTGACGAATTTCAAAAATCCGTATGAAAACCAAACCCGTGGTATACATGCAATGCGCAGTTGACACTTCGACGCGTATAAAACTGTCACGAAAATGTCACTTTTCTTTATCGTTACTATTTATCGTTGTTTTTTTTTCTTTTCTCTCTCGTTTTTCCGACTATATTTTATCGATACTCCGGGATCAATAAAACGAGGAAATATTTTCTTCCCGTAAACCGTGTGTGTGTGTGTGTCGATGTTTGGTTTTACAGTACCCATGCGTGGTTTTACCAAAGCGGAAATTCAGGTCTGAGCAATTAGAGATATACGGGAAGTAATTCCTTTTCGCTTCGCGGATGGATTTACATTCTGAACCACGGAACGAGTGGAACTCATATCGCAAGTTGGCAAATATTCAGGCAAGTTTAATATCCTCCGAAGAGACTGAAATGACTATTTACCAAGTAGGAAGATAGGTACTAAAAGGCTCGTGCGAGTCCTCGGATGAAATAAGGTGCGCAAACATCGTTTCAAGTTCCACGAAAACATGAACGAAAATTTGATGCTTTATAGGTAAACCTGTAAGTTGATAATCGATTGTCAAAGAATCGAAAGGTCGTTATACCGTTTAGTCGTTGATTGACTTCGTATTTTTTCTTTCTCTTCTCTTTTTCTTCTCACTTCGTAATTTCTCGAACTTGTTATTCAGAACTGGTACACGTCGTACCTATATCTACCTACCTACCCACCTACCTACCAGCTCTTCACTGAAAATTGAAAGTGAACGTGACCCCGAGTAATATTCCCCGTTTACGGGCTGTTTCTTCTTTTTAACGAGCAGCAAGGCCACTTTGCGTTGAGCCTGAAAGCAAGCAGTAAAGTCGAAATACGATGGACGAATAAAAGATCGCTAGGAACCGGATGGAGTGACGTATCCAAAGACGAAAGAAACCGGGAAACAAAAAAAAGGTCTCAGTTCGAACATCGAAATTTGAAACTGTTAAAAAAATGAAAAATGCCGAGTAATTATTAATTATACCGTGCGAGTTGCTAACTCACGCTCACCCCTAATCTCTCGATGATCGAGTTACGCTATTCGAATGTTAATTACTTAACATTTTGCCTTCTTTTTATTCTCTTTTTTTTCGTTCTCTGATATCATTACGGTCCATGATGCGGCGATATTCGTGTTCGTGTTCGTGTTCATGGAATAACATCCTTCTTTACCGTAACGATAATAATGAGTAATAAGACCGATAAAATTTCTATCGAAAATGAGCACCAGCTGTACGAAACTCCTGAATTACGAATGGCTAAATTCGTATCAAAACATTATTTCGCGCATGGTTGAGTACAGCTTATGGCTACTGTGCAGTAACTATAAACCTCCATGGAGCAGAGGAGGCATAGGCCATTAAATTCGTAGACGCGCACGTGTGTGCCGTGAGTAAGTAGACTTGATTGTGATCTGTTACGTTCACCATACCCTGCAGCTGCACCGACTACTCCATTAATTACGTCTTGATTGGAACAGGTGTAATTTTTGTTAACCACAGATTCGACGCGCTCCGATTACCTTGTGAGCTTGTAGAATCGATATTCCCAAAGTAACAGTACGCAGTTAGGTACCACGCATACATACAGCGAAGATAGTTATTCCTATATGTGTGTCCGTCTAGTTATATACCCTAAAACGGTGCCGATTCATGAATAAATTTTTCTATCGCTAAAAGCTTCGTTAAATTTTTATTGTTTTTTTTCGTTTTTTTTTCCCTCTCATAGTCCATTCATTAGACAGCGGTTGACGGTGGTCAACGGTGGGTAGTTCGGGGTTGTTTCTACAGATTGTACTTTTTCGAGACGGTCGGATAACAATTGTCTTTTAAATCGGATTAACTCGTCGAGAGATTCGCTCGCTAGGTTCGGTCAAAACTTAAACCGTTACTCTAACAAGATGTCAGGCAACAAACGCTAAAATATTTATACTTAAGGTACCCATTGCGACAAATAGAGACCTGAGGCCAACCGCCAACATTTGTCACACTTCTCTTCTCTTCTTGCTTCTCTTATTTTTATTTTTTTTTCTCTCAGGGCTTCAGACCGATTGGATACGAATATTGTACGGAAGCTTTCGTCCTCCCGTACCTAGTATCGTGCAACTTTCTTTGATGATTATGGGTAGATTTATAGCCCAGGGCTTTGCAGATGCATATATCGCGTATGTATGAAGGGTAATCTCAAAATCCATGTGTAAATCAAGCCTGGCGTTAATCTTGGCTAGGAAGATATATGTTTCAGTCTAAGTATAGCGTGTTGTGGTTGTAGTTATCCTATATTGTGTGGCGGTACTTGTACATTAGTTTGTGCAACTAATCTCTATATACGGGGGGTAAAACTTTTGTTTGTGACTAGCAATCAGTGAGTGAATGTGTTGGGACGGAATCTTCTGTGGAAATCGCCGTATAGCTGTATCTATAGGTATATATAGATCCATTGGTGTATGGGATCTTGGGTTATTTCTCTTTTTTATACTTCTTCGAGAAGATTTCGTCAATTTATTTAGCAAAGGCAATCCCGACCGGGCAAAAGAAGGGAAAAAGAAAATGAAAACAATGCTTGGTCCGTAACCACTTAACGAGAGGATTCGAGTGCGGACAAAACGGCCACTTGGGAAAACTTAGCTAAAAGTTGATAATGGGCAATTTGCCAGTTGGAAGTCGAGTTTCACTTTCATTTAGGATTTCTTCGGGTTCTTAGTAGGTTCGGCCCCTCGAAACACGGTAGAAAGCACAGGCAAAGGTGTCTTTTAATTTTCATTCATTATTTAAACGGTGATTATATCGTCGTCATTGGGCACACGTCTCATTTCTTCCTTCATCGGAACCGTTTCCACTTGTTTATTAATCAAAAGGTAATTACAAAATCGAAATTGAAGCGTAAAAAATTGGGTCGAAAATATTCTCGGGGCAGAATTCAACCGAGCGTCGTTCAACGAAAAACCGACGTAATTATAATAAGACCTAAGTTATTTTTCAGTCCGCAAAATACTACGGAGTAAAAATTTTCCGCGGAGTAGGTACTCGTAAAAAAAAAATAAAAAGTACAATTAAATTTCACGTTGGAACAAGCCGTGGTGAGGCGAGACGAGGTGAGGTGAAATAAAAATTTAGAGCCGCCAAAGCGACAAGGGACATGAATATTCAAAAGGCTTCCTTATACTGAGTGAAAAGAGATGGAGAAGGGATCTAAAACAAATTGAAATCTTCGTACAAAAATTCTCCACTCATTTCAATTCATCGATTACTCCTTCATACGGTTTCGAATCAATCAAAGATTTCCTCCGGGTTGATGGTCCGATAATTTATCATCAACGTCAGAATAGAAATGGAAATAGATATGGTATTTGGATCGAAATTGATACAGAAAATTTGTTCGAATATGTATAGGTACGTGTAGAGGTAACATATACGTATGCCTAGTTTATTTTAGCCCAGACTTTATGATGAGCTTTATTTGGCGTTGAACTAGTTCAGGTTGGCTGAGCAATTGTGAGATGAAGGAGATCCTACCGATGGTGAGCTCTTGAGTGTAGTGTGTAGTGTCTGGTATGTGGAAGCACAGAAACCTTCGCGAAAATTCAACGAACCGAGCTAATCCGCTCGTTGAAGAATTTCGATAGTTCACCTCAATTCTGGTGTAACTTTTGATACGAGATCTCCGATCTAGGTATATATTTTCGGTCGAATTGCGGTCCTTTCGAGTCGGTGAGGATGGAATATCGTACACTCAAACGAAACGACGAATGAGGCGAAATCTTGACCGTCGAAATCGATACGAAAAAAGTTAACGCGGCGTGGGAAAGTTCTAAGAAAAATTTAAACTTCGTTGTAACGAGGTTTCGTGAACGGATTTTCAGATTATTTGATATCCAATTAAAAAAGTTGCTCCGATGATGTGAATTAGGGAAATTTATCGTATGAAATTGACACCAGTCAAGTTCAGCTGCGGGGAATATTTGTTCGACGAAATTTTGACGGTTGTTTTTTATATATATATTTTACCGAATGGAAGTCAAGACAGAGTGAGATGAACAATGAGTATGCCTGTGAAGGGGTAGAGGGAAAAGAGCAGGAGACGAGTCCGATAATTGGACACTTTCATCAACTCCTTAGCTTCTCTTAATTTCCTGCCACTCGCAGATATAAGTTGAGAAAAAAGGAATGAGAAGGAAGAAAAAAAAAAAAAAAAGGAAGGAAAAGTGTAAACGTTTTTATTATACCTATTTTTCATTTTTTATACCCGAGTAAAAAATTCCTCGTTTTAAATCCGATAATTATTTTTGAATTCTACTCGCTTTTACGGTAAAAGAAAAAAGAAAAAAAAAGGGAAAAAAAATTCCTCGACTCTTCAGTCTCAAAGATTTCACGATTCCATGATGAACAGAGGAGGAGGAAAAAGGCGACGAAGTAAAGTAAATTGCAAGCGCAAAACTAAAGCACCAAGGTTTCTCGGACATCGGCGTGAAACAAACTACCCGTCTACGTGATCGAACTTCGTGATCAGATATCGCGTTGGTCGTCGGTGTACCTTGATTAGAAAATTTCAGGAATTATTTTCAGTAAAAACCTATAAATCATAACAGAATATGGAATTAATGTTTTCCAGATGTAACTGAGGTGAATAATTGTCCCCGGTTTAACGTATATGACTAATTTATCCGCGTCACGCGCGAATAAACAGAATGGCGTAGAATTTTTAAGAGGATTTTCGAAATTCCGTTTGTTTTTTTTTTTAATTTTTTCGTCGTTTTTTTTTGTTTTCTTTTTTTCAAGAGAATCGAAGCACGATAGAAATCGGAAAACGCTGTTTGACTAAAGAGCGATAAAATTTATGAAATATTTTTGGCCTCGTTTCTGACGTTGTGTACATATTGAAAATTCATCACACCTCTCAACGAGATATTTTCACGCCGAGCGTGTCTTGCTCTGCCCATCTCGTTGAAAAATACGCTTTTCTAACTTTATTTGAGCCCGACTGAAGTACTCGATAAATATTACATTAGATCGTAAGCAGTTTTCGAGTCACTTCGAACGGAGAACGTCGTTATGCGTATATGCGTTAGAAGAAGATCAAGGAGCATGACGTTCGCTACCGTCAGAATTTGAAACCTTCCTAAAAAAATTTTGAATTAAACACTTCAGTGTAGTTACAAGCTCGATATAGATATGCAGGGTACTTCCTTGAGAACTTTTTATCATTCGAATTATAATATAAAGAGAGTAAAGTTACATATTATGGATATATACCTACCTGTATATATAAATGTGCGTCTTGACGGTGGAAGAGGAAGAAATTTAATAAGGAAGGATTAATGTTTTTTAATCTTTTTTAACGGGCCTAAAATCTGGGGGAAATGGGAATGCAGGCTGTTGGGGTGTACGGGAGGGAAAGGGGAAGACGTAGAAGAAGTAGAAGAAGAAGAAGAAGAAGAAGAAGGAGAAGGAGAAGGAGGAGAAGAACGGTCAACTCTGTGAGTTTCGAATTATCGCGAAAAAGTTTTAATCATTGCGATTCGAAGAAAAGCCAGCCGCCTTGTCCGGAGCAACAAAGAGACAAAAATACAAAGAGACAAGGTACACCTCCGAAGAACTCTAATGTTACGAGTTAGAAACTCGCCAACGAACCAATAGAATGCCATTAACAATTCCCTCGTCTCCAAGGGAACCGAACGAAGAGTTCGAACTTATCTTGATCGATAGCTGCGTGATTACTTTGAATTTTCCATCGGCTTTTCTTCCTCGTATCCACCTATTTCACCAAATATACACGAAATAATGCCTCGAGTCATTTGAAAGAGAATCGCATCTGATTCGCGGTGAAATTTTGACCGTTCGACGTCGGGTTGCCACTTTAACTCTACGTTATACCCGCGATGGGATTTCTCTTTCCGGACGCAGACCATGGATTCTTTAAGACGAAAGAGCACCCATTCCTCCTTTGACTTTCAGCAGAGAAGGATTGGATTCTCGATTGACCCATAGTACAATTCGGAGCGAAGATTTAATCTCGAGTTTGATCTGTAAACTGAATTTATCAATGCCCCTAGACATTGGGTTCACTTTTTCCGCTTTTCTGGTTTGGAAACTTTCAAACAACGAAGAGTTGATCTGAAAACGCAAGGACTGCAGGCTCGCATCGGTGGGACAGAAATACTCTTGCCTTTTCAATCTTCAATCGAAACTTCTGCAACCTCGACTATCGACGAAATCATATATCTACATATCTATAGACCATCCGGATCTACGGATATGTATATACATGTGTCTGAGCTTCTAGACTTGATTTTTTGAAAGGAAACAAAGAGAGAGAGAGGGAGAGAGAAAGAGAGAGGAAAAGATAAGGGAAGACGTGAAGGAGGCTGAAATAATCGAGTGAAAAAGGTGCATGAACGAAAGAGAGAATAATAATTCTCGTTAACTCGCTTTGAGGCTTAGCGATGAACGGTTCTCGCGTTCGTCAAGTACGTGTTTGATTTTTCCAAAGCGCTCGTTCCTAACGACTTCGAGAGGTTGGATACAACGAAAAGCCAGCGAACACCGCCGCCTAATGACGACCTGCAGGGTGGAGGACACGCCTTGAGCCAACGCCGAGAATCGGGAATGGTAGTAATTAGGAAACTTGGGTGATTAACGGCCTCACCGTACCACCGGGGCAGCGAGCAGCTCACGATTGAGGGTAGGTCAGATCCCCTGCCCTCCATCATCCATGACCACGCAACTGCTTTTTCATATTACACATTATACCGTATGCGTGAACGTTTTATTCGATGGTTTGTCCTCTCTTAAATAAACACAGATGTCCGTCAATATTTCCCCGTTCGCGAATCAATCGTCATCGAGATATTTTGCGGAGAAGAAAAGAGTAGCTTGTTTTACCCCGAGTGGGTAAACGTCCCTTCTTTTTTAGTTTAATCAAGTTCTCTCAGCCCAGTGTAACGCAATTTATTTTCATGAAGCAAAATCCTGGTCTTATCTGTACTCGCTCGTTAGATATTTAACGATATAAGCTAGATAGTTGCCTAACTGCACCGTATAAATATGCATTATATGTGTTTAAGCGCGTACACCTAAGACCGTCTAAGACCCTTGGAAATATCATACTGTTTACAAGATTCTATGGCTTTGGTGATATTCGCGCCAAGGAGTAGCCGACTCATGGTTAAAAAGCACAAGAGCTGGAGCTTTATTTCGCGACAGAGGAGTCTAAAGTCCTGAACCTTTAAATGGCGTTGAAGTAGGTACTTTCATCCACGGAGTCTCAAGTCTTGAAAGCTTTGTAAACATTTGTTGATTAAGAGTGGCAATCGGAAATTAACCGGTCAAGAAAACCGTCTGTAGTAGACGACGTCGGATGCTACCGTAGTAGACCGGAAATCACGTGACGCCGCGACGGCGTGACGTCGTTTTTACTTTTTTTTAAAGCGATTCGCTTATCGTTAGCGAGTCCAACGGCATCGTGACACACAGGTAATTCCTCAGCTCGCTGGAATATAAAACAAATCTAGGTTGTAGAAATTTTGAAACAATTTACGGAATGCATTTATTGAGGTAAACGACGAAGGGTTTTAACGGCGTATTAATTGGCCAATGACGGTTTTATTAAAGGGGCTGCGTAATCTCGCGAGATTTTAAGGCACTCGTGAAAAGGGGTTTTTTCTTCAGCGGCGGAGATCGCGGAAGGACGAAAGAAGGGGAGGAATTTAATATTAGATTTATTAGCTTCTGCGTTATTAATCATCTCTCGGTATTGATCCCGCGAAACGATACAAAAAACGGACCCACAAACGTTCGCCATTTAATTTTATCGCGTGCCTCAACGGCCCACATGAATTCTTTCGAAATATACTCGCGACTATGTATCATAGCGCGATAGCGAGCTCTATGTTGGGAAATATAGTTTACGCCTAAAATAACCTGGTATACATAAAAACATGATATAACATTGGTTTAAATTAGTTGAAAATTATTGTTACCAAAGTTCACTTCATAACTGCGGTAAATTATAGGCCACTTTAGTTTATACGATTACGATGTAATTCCGGAATTATTGTTACATAGTTATTGTAGTAGTAGGTAGTAGTAGTAGTTTAGGTACAAGTTGTGCAAGTAATAGGACACTAAATTTGTTGATGATGAAAATTTTACCGCGGAGTAGAGATAATCCTGGGAACAATTTCGTGTTATAATTGTATCGCGTATGTGTGTACTAATAGACGCGGTCGTACGCCGGTGCTAAATTCATTCACGACTTTCGTTAAGTGATTCGGTTTATTAAAATTTTCCTTTTTTTCTTAGTTTTCGTATACCTGTAAATTACGGTGACCGACCGCTACAGTTTCTCTCAGGAAACCGTAGAGTGACGTTAGTAACTTCCAAAACCACAGTGTCCAAACCTGCGAACGTAACCAACTTTGCACTATGCAATTACTAAAGTATCCGCGACATACGTCGTTACGCGTTGTATATGTACTGCATTAACATTCTCAGTCTCGATTTTCCTCCCCTGGTCAACTAGGTATCGTTCAATTACTAAATCGCCAATATCCGGATTGGAGAATTGAACAGAATTGCAAATATTTGATCCGTAACCAAAAAAAAAAAAGGAAAGAGGGAAAAAATGAAATGGGACGATGTGTGTACGTATAAATATCAGTTCTGGTATTCATTGGTTAACGAATGTTTGTATCGGAGGTGAAAAATATCCCTTCTACGCGGCGAAGTATGTGTAGTCTAGTTCACGGTCTGTCACAAGGGAAAATGGGGGCTGTTGTATGTACGTACGTATAGTACGTCTGGCATTCTCAATAACTCTGAAAAGTGGAAACCGTCTTGCGAACCTAGAAAGAAGAATTCTTTAGGCTAGGAAAAAGCCTTCCTTAGGGGGAAGACTGAGAGAAGTTGAGCTTTTGAGAGATATCTCGTCGGCGCGGTGCACCTACCCATCTCTACCCATCTATCCTTCCGTAGTTTCTGGGATAGAAAAATAATAAAGTAAAGTTTGGTGAAAACTTTGGTTTTAAAATGATATTAGCTACCAGGGGGCACCAGACTTGAGACAAAAACTGTAGCCTCGCGATGTACGACGAGTACAAAGTAATGACAAACTTTCAAACAAGTCCAGGAGACCCTGGGCTCGACGGTCCTCATGGTATTTCCAGAACCACTGCAACTATCCAACTTTGTCCACCTCCGCGCCTTGTATTCAACCCTCAGTTTCGAATCTCTTGGAAAACTAAAACGCAATATAAGACTTTACCGAATGGAACTTCAACATTCAACTTGCACGGAATAACAAACGGGCAATTTTTTTTTTTTTATGCATGATCGAATTCCTGGCATCCAGGATAATTCCAGGGCAATCGCGAATCAATTCTTAGCAAAAGTGGGGAATTGAAGAACGCGATATTCGGTTCTTGTTACGTGCTGTGTCAATGCAATATCTGAGTCATCGCAAACGTTCCATTCTCCGCAATGGATTCTAAACTTTGATCACCTCTGGCTGAATGGGAAAAGTAAAGGGAGATCGTGGAAACCTCCTGGGTCTTTATTTCATCGTAGGAGCCTACAAATGTCCGAGACTACTCGTGTCCCGGGGGTTGAATCCTGAAAGGTGTAGGCGAGAGAGAAAAAAGGGATGGAGAAAACGCTGCAAAGAGTAACGAAAGAGGCGTGGACCGATTTATCTAGCTGGAGTGGAGAGACCCGAACCCCTACCACCCTCGTTGCTATACCAAGCGCAGTGCAGCCCTGCACTAAATCACTGCCTCTGCTCTCTCTTTTCCTCCCTTATCTCGATGGTTATACCGAGTCTAGTCTAGAGACCGAAAGAGCTGCGAGGAGCGATGCAAAAGACAAGAGACCTTGCTAGCCACTTAGCCTTGCGCTACGTCTAACATACCTACTCTGGGTAAAAGTTCCGAGTGGGAAGGTGAAGGAATAAAGCAATTTTCACACTCTGGAGGGCAGGGAAACGTGAGGCCACGGTAAACGCATATTAGAAAAAGTGTGTCTCGCTTGAAAAGCCTCTTCAAAGTATAAACTCTGACGGTACAGCTAAATTTATGTACTCATAATATACCCTCGTAAAAGAGACGTGATATAAGAGGTGTCAAAATTACTGCACTTGCTGTTCCTCAAATCGGTTCTTTCTTTCTACTTTTCAGCTCATTTTCTTCCATACCATTCCTCGAGTAACACTTCCTACTTTTATTGCTTGAAATATTTTCGTCCCTTATAACTCCGGTCGGGTAACTAATGCGATTGCTGTTAGACCTTTGGAAAAGACGCTAAAAGCGCTTTCTCGTAAACTCTCTCCTCTATGCTACCCTTTTTTCTCTTTTTTTACTGCTTTGGCTATTTCTTTCTTTCTACTCTTGATCACACGAGAGCGTGGCAACGCGCCTTCGGACGATTGAACAGGGTGAGAAATAGCCCGACTTCCAGTCAGCCAAATCTTGATACCCGCAACATTTTTATTGAAACAAACGCGAGGCAGTGAAAAAATGAAGCAATTGTCGTATACAGTCTCATCGCGATGTTAAAAAAAATTTGGAATCATCACTGACCTCGATTTAATACAATAGATTAGCGAAGATCGTCCCATATAGATGCGAGCGCTAAACGCGACGTTTTAATTGCGGATAAATCGCGTTAGAAGCACACATGTCAGGAGTCTATTTCCGAGGTAAAACGCGGCTGTGATAGGTGTTAACGTAGGTAAATTCGAAGTGGCTATATTCGTGCCTATGGTAATTGTAGAAAACGAGAGGTAGATGAATCGAGATCGAGCCTCTGTCATGAGACAAAGCACGAAAGCTTAATTCGGAGTTTCTCAGCTGCTTAGAACTTCGCAAATGATTTCCTCCATCCGCCGAATAGAAACTTGTATACCTCCATCTACCTATGTACGGTGAATGAAAACCACATATGGGAAAAGAAATATGGTAAAAAGACGAATCTGGCGAGGCACACGTCTCACGCAAAGCGTCATTGACTTGTGAAACGCGAGCTTGTCTAACCCTTGCCTAATCTCTCTCGACGCCTACGCAACTTGAATCTTGAGATGAGGGACGCCCTTCGGTTGCGAAGGGTGCGAAGGCAACGTCGGAGGGGTCTCTCCTGGTCCCCCTTGCTACCAGTCCAGACCTTAAGCCCTACTAAGTACTTTGGACGGGTATGGGGAGGTACGGGACGGCATCATCTCTATAGTAACACTGCGCAATTCCGGCTGACTAAATACATAGACATAAGTATGGAAATTCTACGCATGTATATATGTATGTACGGATGTATGTATGAAAGGAAAGGGTTAGTTTCCTCTCCCATTAGCCACATCAGTCTCCTGGTTACTTAGTTATGGGTTCGAATTACGAAGGAGATCGATGAAGCAGGAAGCCGATCAAAGGTTAACACAGTAGATACTTAGATGTATCGGAAAAACATAAAGACGAGGTATTATGGCGAGGTTCCTTGCAGCGGCACCTAAAAATGTCAGAGGGTAGTTCGCTCCGACGCCTCAACAAATTCGCGAATGCTGTACGAAAATTGAGTTTTAAAAAAGCAAAGGGCTGTTTGCATCAAACTTTGGGTAAACTTGTACCGCTGCTGTTGCCCAAAGTTAAAACTAGAGAAAGTTAACCACATACTCGGTATGTATCGCTACCGCAACTTCACGCGGTCTCGCGGAGGAATAACAATTCGGAATAGTAGTTGCAGCTAGTGTTTCGGTTTAGAAAAGAGCTAAAACTCCTGTGAACTCTTTCCTCGGTAAATTTTTTTCCCCCTTTTTCACCGTCGAAAGTCTTTGCCAAAACAGATTTTCCCGTTTACTGGATATTCCACTCTGCCAAAATGCATATATATGTATGGCATTTTTTTTTTCGGATCGAAAGTTTGTTCGGAATCTAAAGGAAATGCAATTTCCAACTCGTCCGTCATAAACCCAGCCCCCATTCCGCACAGTCTTTTTCTCTTTCTTCGATCCAATTATCAAAGAAGTCAGGCTTACGTTCATTAAGCATCCTCAAAATGCTTTATCGCAAATTCTGCCAGTTTCTCTTTACCCTGTCCCTTCGCCCGCCTTACGACGATGACAGAAATCGAAACTGGAGTAAAATCGAATCTCGAATAAAAATCTGGATTAAATTCGCATGGCTGGTCCTTGAAAACAAAAACAAATTAGAAAAAAACGACTTAAGGATTCTAGAGTTGAAAAAAAATGTCGATTGCTAACGGCACCAATAACTGCGGAGTACCAAATTCAATTGCAGTAATAATTAAAGGAGCTATTTTGTGAATTCTACTGACATTTTTTTTCCAATTATTTAAGAATGATTTTGAGGGTCGAATGAATGGGAAATGAAAATTAGTAATTTGGCACCTAACTAGTCTTAATAATAAATAGTCTGGAATTTTGTAGTAAACTCTGTTAGAGTTTTGTTTGTTTTATTAAATACGCGAACCCCCGTATAAGCGAAACTCGTTAATTTGTTTGACAAAAACGATTTTAATCTCTATAGAATAATCCTTTTCACACATACGCTATCTGCAGGCTTTGCCGGCAGATGACTGCTGCCGGTACTATAAATTTCAAGATAATGATCGTGGTACGTCTGCGTTGGCTGAATCTATGGTCCGCTACGGGACCCATAAGTCAAACCGAGAGTAGACCGAGCCTGCGTTATACCTGTCTCGAATCAAATGGCCTACGTAGCTTTTAAATTTATGAATTATTAAAATTCAATTTTCTCTCAAGAGATTCGAAGAGCTGACACTCTTTCGCCGTGGTATTCGAAAGTACAAATCAGCTGACAATTTTAGCACGACGATATCAGATACGAGGTTCGTCAAAGTAACGGGAAAAATGACGAAGATGAAATACGAAAAAATATACATAATTTTATGTATTTTAATAAATTATTACATTTAATAATGTATTAAATATTTCGGTCACTGGAATCCAGGGCGTAAAACTATGACGATAATTGAAATTTCAACGGTATTGAAACTGCGGTTTTGTAGACAATGAGAGGAAGGGCAAATACAGAGAGTTGACAAATCGTATAGCTCCGCGTCGTTATTAACCGTGAAATGATGTTGTAGTTCTACTGTTCTCGGCCCGTTTAATTGCCAGGCAAGTATAAATCTGTTATTATTAAACTGCGTAATCAAAATTGAGACACCAAACGGTTGATGAAAATTAACGGACACTCGTACAACTTGTTGTTTTCAACCCTATCATCCCGCGAGATGCGATTCAAAGCCTCGAGTTAAACTTTTATCATCTCCGAGTGAACCCACAAGGAAACAAATCTCACCAGAAATACTATCGAGTACCTAGGATTAGAGTTTAGATTCGCAGTGAAAAATCGTAACGACGTATGGCAGTTTTTCATGCCCATCATCGGAATGCGAAATCCTCGGAATTTCAGACATTTTTATCCCGCGGTTTCCGAGATCATTCGAAGAGTTTCTGGGACGATTCGGCGTCGTTCTAAAAACCAATATTCCGTTGAATTCAGCCAGTCATTTTTCTACCAGAACGTATACTTTCCATATCGCGAAAAACTTGAAAACATTTATTCCTGTAGCTGCAGAAGTACTTTTCCTGGCTTGTAAAATTCAAGTTTCTCGGTGTAGTTTCGAGCGAGTGACTAGGTCGGTGGAGAGTTTAATTCGAGTTAAGTGGTAGAATATTAAGCCCTGAAAACCACCCTTTTACCAACTCACCGAAATATGGCTTTATGCGATGTTTTACCTCTCTAACTTTAGATCTGAAATGATCTGACTACTGGCTAACTAAGCCTAAAGGCGGGTAGAGATTCGCGTAGCTTTCGCTGCTTGGCGTGGTTCCAAATCAAAAGAAATTATGTAAATTTAATTAACTTGAAACGTTCGGATAATATACTCGGCTAGAAAACCGCCCTTCTTTCGTCTGATAAAAACTATTTCCTTTATCAGGCTAGGGTGAACTTTCCCCGGAGGTTTAACACGGAAACTTTTTCGCGAGATGGATTTACTCCACGATTCGCGACTGACTAGACGCTAAAAAGCACGTATGTCAATTCAGGATTAGCGCGAGCTAGTCTACCCCTAAAATCTCCGCTCCGCGATAATCGTTGGGCTGATCCCTGTATAATCTTAGATATTTCTATTTTTCGCGAGGGCCTCGTAGCTCCGGGAGTGAGTGAGAACAAAATTATCCCCCTGAGACTGGATCTCTTACAGTATATGTTAGAACATGGGGTAAAAAGTATAACGACGTTGTCCGTTATTATATCACGTGGTATACGTACATATATGTATATATACATAGATATATACTATACTGCAACGGGGTAGGTCTGGTTCCTGGTTAAAGGCAGCCATATTGCTTTACCATCTCCCAGACCTAACATAAATTACAACCGCTGATAGCCTCTCCGGGAGTTGGAAAAATTACTTGCTTTACATAGCCACGGAGAGTTCCGCTGATCCTTCTTACAAAGTTTAGAAAGATTTTCTACTTTACTTGTCGGAAATGTTCAAAAATAAAATATCTGACGCAACTCGGTCACTGCAGAGCTGCGGAACAAAGTTGGAAAATTCACCCCTTATATGCCGATAAATTTAGAATTATTTCTCGCTACTATTCCGCAACCTTATTTCCGTCTCTTCTCGATTATGGTTAACGTGCTGACTACTATTTCCTGACATTTTCAGTTTAACACGCCTCACCCTTCGCCCTTCGCCCTTCGCCATTTGCCCAACGAACTCGAACTTAACAGCGTATACGTTTTAGAAACTTCGCGCAGACCTGAGTTCGCGGCCGGATGTTGAATTAGATGTGTATACATATATATGTATCTACAGGTTAGTCACGTGTGGAGAAGGAGAACGAGGAGGAGATGGAAAAGGAGAAGGAGGCTGAGAAGGGGAAAGGATCTTTTAGGCAATGCTGTAATTACTTGGGCCTTCCACTGCCTATATACTCGAGACATTCGGTACACCTGCGCCAACAAGGGTCGTTCCTTGCAAACAGAAATCTCGGCTCGCAATATGATCAAAATGAAAATCTAGGTCACATAGCAATGATACGTCAAGAGGGTAGTAGGGTTGGGGCTGGATGAGCGGGCATTCGGAAAGCCGTGTATTTGTACGCCGTGTACATAGCCGTAGTACGTCCAGCGGTACTGGCCACCGTCCAAAGTAGAAATTAAATCCAACCCGACGCGAAAACGGGCGTCGGACCACTCATTTTGTTTTCGGTACAGTCATCGGGCCGTTGTTATAATTCAGCGAGAATTTATTCCCCATTTATTTAAATTTGTTAAATTCAATTCTAATCAATTCTATACCCACCTACCCTGTCCCTATCCTATCCCTATCCGTACCGGTTATAGCCCGCGAAACTTCGATGTGCTTTTCTGTTCGTACAAACGCGTCGATACTATTTCGGTTATCAAACCCACCTTTCGATGGGCCCAACTTTTTATATAAATTAGTTTCCGCATTATAATCGGTGAGAGTAACTCGAGATCAAAGTAACTCTGCTAATTCGATCGATATACTTGTAGGTAGGTATAGTGGCTGGTATACGTAACTCTGCTGTTACAGTGATATTTAACTTTCTACTGGTACCTAGTTAGATATTTTAAGCTTCGGACGAGTTTGAATTAAGGAGCGGATAAAACTCGGTGGGTTATATCCCGCTGGTTGTTTTCATAACAAATTGAGGATTTTCAAATTACTTCAAACCCCTTCTTCCTTCTTCATCGGTTACGAATAGCCGAGTAAGAAGTATAAGCCAAGTATATGAGTTTAAAAAGTCTTCTCCTCAAACTAAATTCGAAAAATTAACTCTGCAAAGTAAACTTTCGACTCGAGTAAATTCTTCGCGTATATTCTTCATCTATGTTTGTATAAAAAGAACACCTCTCGGCCGTTACTCCTGCGCCTTCATTCCACATTTTATAATTTGGGTTTCAACGTGATAATAATAAGAGGAAAGTAAACGCCATAAAAATGGATGCGTGAAGAACGAACACTCGTACAATACGATCTCTCATCTCTCACATCTCGTTGTTACAAATATAAATCTAGTTACCGCGTACTACCTGCATAATAATATTTCGACTCAAAAACGCGATTTTCTTTCCCTGTATTATCAGGGGTAAAACATTGTAACCAAAAGAGAGTCAGCGAGCATTGTTATCCCGTTCGAGCGACTCATCTCTCTCCGGTATACCGCAGAATCGACAAAGCAGATTATTATTGTAAAACAACAACCAGAACACGGGGGTAAGGTCGGCTTTAACTCGCCTAGCTGTATCGAGCATAGTTTACATCGAGTTGGTAATAATATTTCCGCAAACTAAATAACCATCTAGGATTTCACTGGCACAGGAATTATTGCGGCGATGCGATGCAATGCACAGGTACAACCAGAGCTTGTTCTGGCCTCTGGCTAAAGCTATAGAAACGTTAAAGGTAGAGCTTGGTTATCGGCTTAACTGCGCTTCTGGGAGAGGTCAAAGCTCGGTTCAAATCTTTGTCTGGATTTCAGTTGTCGAGACGAATTCCGAATCAACCGATACAGGTTAACGCAGTTACTTTCGTAATATCGCAACGTATAGATCTTGGAGTAAATTTAATCGAGGAGTTTCGTGAAAATAAAAAGAAACGAATGCGTTCGGCCGAATAAAAACGAGCCCTTAACAATTGGATCGGCTAATTCGGCGTTGATTTCAATTTCATTCAATGTTTCTGGACCGCTAATGCATTTCACCTACCAATTGGGTGTTTTCGACGTTAACGGTGTGTGGCGAAACAGCATTATCGTCTACCCTGGTTCCGAGAGAGAACTGGATGGACCAGGGTAGTGTGCATTTCTGGAACGCGAAGCGTATGCGTCTACGTTTGTTATGTTAATGACTTGCGTCGCCTGACAGCTAGTAGGTACCTGTGACTATTATGGTAATCCAGGCAGAAACATACGTGGATGAGTCGAGTTGGTGACCGTACTTGTTGTACAGTTGTGGATGGTAGAAACAGTGCATACGATACTATAATACTCCTCGTAACTGTACGGGATTCGGTGACGGCGATAAGCCCGAGAGATCGCTGGACCACAGGAGATAAACGTTCTACATATTTTAGTCCTACAAATTTCCGCTCTGCAATTTACCGGTCGATATTATATCCACCAAATCTCTGATTAGCCATCAAACGTCATTCACCTTTTTCACAGTTCCTATACACACCTTTGTTTGTCTTCGTTTTTGTTAATTTTTCTGTTTTTTTTTTTTTTATTTTCCTCGTTTTTCTAATGAGAAGATTCTGAATGTTTTAAAAGTCTCATTAAAACACCGCTCCCGGGCGACGACGTTTCTGACGAAATTTTTTTTTTTTATTTTCATTTCACTCTTCTCTTTTTCTTTCTTTCCTTTTTTTTTTCTCTTCGAAAGTAATTAGCTGATAATCCCCCTTTTTATTTCGACCTTTTTTTCCTCTCGCTTTTTTAATTACGTTGGTCGGATACATACTCGAAAAATCTTTCGCCGATGCGGAATCTCTCGGCTGTATCTAATCGAATCGTAATACCTATACAGACGACAATCCAATCGGTGATTATGATCTTGAGTTTAATACCTCAATTCAAGTTACTCCAAGCACGCGATTTCGCGTGTCCATTTGTCCCCTCCCTCTGTAACTATTCCTATCCCCGAGGGACGTAATCGTGTATAAATACCCTGGTACTATTAGGTAAGTACACAATGTCATAATGATCCTGGATCTCGGGCACGTCGATATTGTACCGGCATAGTAACTCACATTTATCCAAGCTTTTAACTTCACTCCCACTTCTTCTTTATTCCCGCGGGTCGGTCTTCCCGCGCAGGATCTTAGCGCAAGCGCATATGGTACTTCTATACGTCCCGTACCTCCCGAGGGTTTCCCGACGATCCGCCAACGAACCTCAGTGCCGGTTTGGCCTCAATACGAGGAAACCAGAAATGGCCACCGCGATTACGCTGGCGGGAAATCCGAGACCCTGTAGTGGTTAACTTTTGGTCATTAAGCGATACGCATACCGATTATCAATTTGTCAGCGGTAGAATTCAGTTGTGACGTTCCTTCGAATTATACTATACCATCGTTCAGTGAAGTGTATGTATATTTGATCGAGCGAAAAGTAAAAAAGAAAAACCAACAAATAAAAAAGAAACAAATGAAAAGAAAAGAAAAAGCATTCGTGTTCTTAAACCGACGAAATATGAATTTAAAGAAAAAGAACAACCCCATTGCACTCGTTCCGAAAACGGATGAAGTGTTCGTCAAATTTGCTCAATCGTTTATCGATATTTCTCTTCAGCGATTTAGGCTCAGCCCTCACCCTAAACCGGGGTTCGAAAAAAACGTCTATAGAAATTTGAGGGAATAAGAAAGAGACTATCTCGGGTTTGGGTTTGTTGGCTGAATGCTGGAGAAAAAAACTGAGGCTTTGAATTTGTAAAAAGGTCAGAAAATTTTCCGGCAAATGAAGTTTAGTTCAGATTTTTTTCTCTCTTCTCTCCATTTTTTATGTGTCAGTGGCTTGGTAAAGGGTCCGTACATATCTCCGCACGTGTAGGTTGAATTTTGATATAAAATAAATTCTGGAATTGTCGTAAATCTGGACGGAAGGAAAACGCGTTCGCAAACTGGACGAGGATAAATAACGTAAAATAAAAAATCCATCGTAAACAAGTCGCCTTTCTATCTCGCTGACAGACGTATAGTACGTGATTCAATATTCCCCTCAATTGCGTCTGTTCCTTTTCTCCCGAGTTCCTCCCTTTCGGGAACGGAGAAGAAAAACAAGTTTACGATGTCCCCATAAAGAGAAATCCTTGCACCGTTTTCTCATTTACTCGTCATATCATATTGCCCGGAAAATAAAAGAGCATTATGTCATAATCTTCGTACCCGCGACTTCGTACAGACTGAAAAATATTTCCAATCTGTCATCCGAAGAACTAGAAATAATTATTTTTCACCTAGTCATATCCGCATCAACGAAATTTTGCGATAATTATTCAATCAGTATAAACAACATATCCGTTCAATCGTGCAAACCAAACATGGCTCCGTCACAAATTATGCAACAGCTATATCATCGCGATGGTATATACGATGCTCCAAATTGCGGAGATATAATGGTTGAGGGGATTCGGTTTTTGGATCAGTTCCAGACGGCGTTATAAGTGCAAAGCAACAAGTCTAGCGATCCGTCAGTCTGTCTGTACAGGGATGCCTTTCAAAGTTATAGAAAAATCGGTACTCGTCAAGGATTCTGTCTGCGTAGATGTACGAATTTGAAATTTCAAGCCGAAGATTATACAACGATTATTGAAAAACCGACCGACTGATACTCCGCTCTTGGAGATTCCCGCCGAGCAAACTATTCTTAAGCGCTGCAAATTCATTTGAGATAAACTACTTTGCATTCAATATTCAGTTTTCGCAAATTAGCATATCGCGGTTCGGATCCGCGCAGCTGGCCAGCGCGGCTGACAAGTAGGGAAAACCAGAAAACCAGAGAACCGTAGAACCAGAGGCGATGCGAATATACATATACATTATTACAAACGTAGGCACAGCAACACGTGGACTGACACAAAGTCCCGGCGACAACTCTGGGCTATGTCAGTATCGGTATAGAGAGAGGGCTGCTTCCAGTTTCGGGAATACATTAGAGCGGCGAGGGAATGCGTCAGATACAGCTACCGAATACTACTAGGGGTAATTAGATTAGTGACGGGTTCGGAGAGTCGCTTGTCAAATATTCTACCGACTAGTTTCGAGTCGTCTGCTTAACACGGGGCCAAAGTGGCAACTTCACCTTGTCATAAGCTCTATAAACTCCAAAAAGCTTCTTCGAACAATCAAAGATTCGAAAAATTGCATACGTGCCTTTAACTCCGACGCGATACCCTATTTCTTCGGAATCGGTGGCGGAATCGCGAATTCCACTATTGGCTCGAAAGCCTAATGGAAAATAGAACTTCGATACTCTGCCCACTGCAGTGCAGACCGGACCGATTTGGCTCCAGTTTCGTTTGCAGTTCTCATTGCCTTTGTGTCACGTTGGGTTACGTATGTGTCATTATCACGTGGTATTTCTGGAATCGAAGCAACGTTCGATTCCCCATTTTTTCATGCTTGGTCAAATATTCGGAAGACGCGATATTCGGGACAGAAAATTCGACCGTTAGACTGTTTGGCCTACTTTAAGCTACGGGACGGAAGATATCTGAGAAAATAGAGAACAGGTAAAATTTATCATAAATTTGCAAGCCAGCACCTGCTGCCCGTGGCGTTACTGGGATTCTTCGACACGCCCAACCTCTGTCCAATCGTCGGGAGAACTCGTTTCTCTAAACTTGAATTTTTATTCTTATTTCTCACATCTGGGAATGACGCTGCTAACGAGCGTATAACACCTCGTGGTTTAGACGAAATTTCATGCAATTTTCATACCCGTTTATATTCTTTTAACGAAAATAATTCGGTCTTCTCTTCGGACATGACCGATCTTGGATGTCATTCTCATCGTTCTGATCAATTACGGTTAAATAACGATCTGTTGAATCGCTTGGTCATCAAATTACGTGGAATAAAAGAAGAATCGAAGAAAAGTCTGCTGCACAATCAGGGAAACACGTATCCGTATACATATGTATCACGGGTAGAAAGCACAGGTCATTTTGAGAACGTGGTTTGCCAACAAAGTTTTCAGTCACGTAGATAATTTTCTCGACGACAGTTTACCCTCGGGATAGTTCACCGATCCTTAGCCCTCGAACGGAATGCATCGGGTCAAAGGGCGCGGACTCTATTACACCACCCTTCGACTCGGGTGGTGTTCCTTCACCGGAAAACTGGAATTCACTTCCATCAATTATTTCTTCATCGATTTCTATCATGACCATTCAACCAGGCTTTTATTTCTCCCCGGGAAAGGCTCTCTTCGATGATTTGCTTTTTATTTCACTTCATTTCGATAGAAAGGAGAAGGCAGAATTCCGGATTAAAATTAGTCAACTAATGCTCGCATATTCTATCTCTTCCGACATCTCGTCGATCGGGTCATCTTCAGACCGAGTAAGCCAAAGCTAGTGGCCTGTTCCGGAGGGTAATGGTTTCCCATCTCCCGTTAACCAACGTTATACTTGCCCAAATCCGAAATTCAAACGCCCTGCAGAAACGGTGGTCAGAAATAATGAAATTCTCGGGTTATTTGAGCGAGGAAAAAAAATTGATTGGTTTGATTACTTTTTATTAAATATATAATGCTAGGGGGAGTGTAACGACGAATGTGGTTGGGTATGTGTGTTCCAACTAAAGGATAGCGAAAAGTTAGATACGAATCGGGATTGCCTTTGGACATTAATCAGCAAAACTGTTACGTGTTAATGAAGATTAAATACAGATTAAAATCGCGTCAATCCATGATACCGTTTCTGCAACCCGATGATGAAAGCTGGTCTTCAGTTTTTGATATAAGCCGTGGTTTACCCGGGGCGTCCAATCAGCTACGCCAATTAGCGTTAAATGAATTTAATCCAGCCGGATTGAAAATCGATCCCCTTTAAAAATCGTTGGGATAAAAATGTCAAAAAAAGAAAAAGAAGAAAAAGTGGAAACACCGCAGAAATGATGAAAAAATCAAGGGAACTGGAAAAACGGAGCTCGGACGAAAGTCATTTTTTTTTTTCTCTCCTTTTCAGTTCTTGAGAATATTTTGCGGAAAGGTTAAAAGTTAAGGAGGGAATATTTCCCGGTAACTTGCACCAGTAAACATTTTTATGGCTCGTAAAGATTAGGAGCTCTGAACGTTAGCTGGAATAGTTTGACTCTCGGGCTTGTTTTTCTTCCCAGGAAATTTCGATAGCTATACATATATACACACACGTGAAAACATATGAGCCAAGATTTGCTCCTGAGATCTGGGCAAATGACAATCCAGACTTTTGATAGCTTCAGCATACATGAACACGATATTCCATCCAAACGCTCGCTCTTACCATCTATGTACTTTAAAAATCTTATGTTCGCATTTAAACCTGCGAAGGATAATCGTTTTTGCACATATATACATATACACGGATAGTTATGCCTGTAAATAATCTTTTAACAATTCTACACGGTTTCTTTCAGTATAAATTGTATCCATACGTTATCAGATATTCGGAAATGCATCGTAGTTTTCTGTTCGGTGTCAGTTTTGGGGGAAGATTGAATGTTGGGAGAAACAGGGACAGCTGACGTTCTCTGTTTGTATTTTCGCCCACCCCTTTTACTTTATCATACGAAATTGGCTAAGAACACACATACGCGCGTGTAGAGATATAAGCTTACGCTGTAGGTTATCCAGTGAGTTTAAAACGTCACCTTCTCTCGCACCCTTGAACCATTTCCATTTGTTTCCGTGTCAACTCGCCCATCGATTTACAAAACCCGCGTTTCTAACCGAATGAAAAAGAAAAAAAAAGCCACCTTCGAGAGGGCTCTGATTTATTATCTTCTACTACCGAATGCGCAAGGTGTTTCTAAACTCACTTGTGTCAAAAAATGAATCGATATATTTCGTTTCTTATTACAAAAGTTCGAAGGCTACCGTGTCCATGTATCAAAATGACGAAAGATGAAGAAAATCTTGAAATTTTGGTATTTAAACCCGATAGACACTAATTTTGTTACGGTTAACCCCATCTAATTTTGTATTCCTGTATACTCTGATGGATGATACTCATATCTGAATAATTTATACTTCCGTTAGTCGTTGTTGGGCGTCTGACATATATCCGGGACGTAGTTCATGGGCCTTAATCCGAGTAGACAAACTATAAGTAGGATTAATTTGGGGCTTAGTTAGTGAGGGCAGATCTTCCGGACCATCCTATGCACACGGACGTTCAAGGCAATCCAAATTTTTGATGAATTGATAAATTCGAGTAAACAGTTCGACGATTGGTGTACGTGATATTGATATCGTTTTGATTCAGGTCAAAAGCTAAATGATTTTTAAGGGATGTATAAAATGTAGGAATCGAGAGCGAGTTTATGTAGTACATTAAGCCCGTGGGTAACGACCGTAAATCCTTGACGTAGCTCGCTTGTAATCCAATAAAATTCGCTTAATTTTCCAGCTCGCCATTAGTTAGTGGTTTTGCGGTTTACATAGGCACTGAACTCGCGAATTACTTCACGGTGGGTACTCCGCGTCATTTCTGGCTCCGTACAACATGAATAAACAAACAAACGCGAAAACAGAAAAAAAATAATATATATATATACATACATATACCGCTGACACGTTAAACTTCTTGGCTTGTTTTCCAAAAAAAAATTCTTTTTTTTTTCAAAGCTCGGCTTTCTCCCTCAAGTTTAAAAGTTGGTCACAGCACAGGTAGGTGTATAACGTATGCACGTACAGTGAATGAACACAAATGAACGGGGTAATACAGAAGGAACGGTACAGCCGCAGCTACTGTACCTCCACGGAACGTTAAAAGCCCAAAAACAGGGACCTCGGTATTTCGTGACGAAAAGTAAATGTCCGCAAAAACGTTGCCGCACATCGTTTCGACGGGTTGCTCTAATTAAAAAAGACAATCGCGAATAAACCGAGGAAAAAAATAAAATTAGCAGAGAAAAAAAATTTTTTTTGAAGAAGGGAAAAATTCCCCTCGGTCGACACTGTTAATTATTTAACACATCCAAATTCTCGCTATCATATTTCACCACGAATATCATTACATCGCTGGCACTATCCGAAGCAAATAATTTTCTCCGCAGCTTCGGATAGTTTCAAACATTGTTCTATTCTCTGTCGAGTTTGCGTGTGTATTGATACATCGATATTCCCGATTGAGCAAATACGTCGTGACGTGTGGGTGTGTACGTATCATTCGGGTGCGTTTAATCAGACTGCAGATATAGGTGGGCACGTTTCAATAATTAATAGTAACTTTGGGATAATTTAATTACGTTATAACCGGCGTCTTTATCACCGAGGGAGTCTCGCTTCGTTGCCTGTGGCTGTTTTGAGCTCCTGATTCCCCTAATGAGGGAATTAATAGAACATTGAACGAATCAAATTTTTTATCCGATAGGTTCAACTGGTCATTTGAACTGTCGATTTTCATGAAACTGTGAAGTGCGAAGAATCTATATGTGTATAGAATTAAACGGGGTAAATTAATTGGTGAAAAGGAAGAAAAAAAAAAAAGTTCGGTGGATTACTCGAGCATCTGTACATATATATTTATAGATTATAAAATGAAGTGACAGTGATACATTTTCCTCCTTTCACAAAGTTCTACATATGCCATGTTAATTTTGGTCGAATAAAACTCAAGGTTTTAATTCTAATATTTGTACTCAGTGACGAATGGACAATTGATATAAAAATATTGACGATATTTAATGAATAGATGAAGGAAATAGTTGGATGTATAATTAAATGAAGTTTTTTTTTTTTTAGTAAAATAGTGGAAAATAATTAATCGAAACTTGCGATATAAGACGGTTTTAAAACTAATAAGGAATAGGAAAAAGCGATCTAATTGCAAGAGCGCGAAACTGTTGAGTATAACTGAAAAATCGTATCGTCATAATATCCGTTAGGGATGACACTGAGGTGGCATTGGGGTCGCGGTGTTAAGCTTTCGTGGGATAAATGTGCGCCATGTACTACTATGCCAACAAGCTGACTGCGGCGGCACTGAGCGGCGCCTCGAGCGGGGGTTGTCGCTGTCACGAACCACCACCACCTCCACCACCTCAGCCAAGGGTTACGGCTCACGTGAATGCCACCCTGGGTGTTGACCATGCGTCACCCACAACGCCCACAACCCCCAACGAGCAGAAACCCAACCATTACCACCGTCACAGGACAAAGCATAAGGTGAGATCCTCCGTTCTTTTAAGGGGGTGAGAAGCAGGGGAAAAAAACCAGCGTTCTTCTTTACCGCGTCTTGCGATTCATCTAAGCTCGTTTATTTTATTTTTCTTTCAAATGTATTAGCTATACTGAAGTTTCTGTCTCGAGGAAAAGCGAGGAAGAGAACCCTTTAATTTCCGTGGCAATATGTCCGATGGACAGATTGCCGATCTAGTTAACCGTGACGCTATTCTCTCTCTGCAGAGCCGTTTAATTTCATTTCAAGATAGAAAGGCAGGGGTTGTTACCAGTTGGAATTGGTTCTATTGCAAAAATCGTAAATCATATCGAAAGGAGTAACTTTTATCTCCGTGGTGTTAACCCCTTGATATTTCTTTTTTTCCTTCCGTTTTCTCTTTAAAGTTCTTCGCCGATGATCGATTCTTTTCTCGAAGCTTTCGGCGCATCAGTGAGTCGAAAAAAAGAATTTAATTCTAATCCCAAATCCGTTTCTCGGTACGGGTAAACGCTCTGTATAAAATGGTTATAGTAGCACTTGATGTAGGGATTAAGTAAATTTTCGTCTTTACTTTAAAAGCTAAAACCTTTCCTGAAGCATTTGGGGAAGGAGAGATTTTTCCTTTCTTTTTTTCGTCCCAGAATTTTCGCTTTCTTCAACCTGTTCGATAAACTTTCCTTCGGCTTATTTTATTTTTATTTTTTTCTCCTTCCCCCATCTTCGGACCCTCGGACCCTTAATTTTCCCTTTGAAAGGGAACATCTGTGCCTCCGTTTAGATCCCAACGCCATAATATCTGCCAGAGGAAAAGCTCCTTCTTCCGGCTATCATAACTCGAGTCAATTTTGGAGCCTGATTAGCTCCAAGTATCCTTTGTTCGAACATATTTCGATGGGATGCGTTCCGCGTGAAACAAGGAAAACGGCTTTCAAAGGACCGAGTAAGGGACACGGATCCCCTTTGTCGTCCTCACAAGGATACGTTTAATCCTATCCGATTCTATTGACGATCCGACAGAGAACGGAAGAACTAGGGACGAAGGGACGCCGCTCAGGAAAGACCGGAAATACCCGGCTGACTTTAAGCGAATACCGCGAGGGAGTTCAGAGAGCAGAGCGGAGAACAGAGAGCAGAGAGTAGAGAGTAGAGAGTAGAGATTCAGACTTATGCCTCTGGATTCTGGATTTCGACGTTCGTTGGCAAGTCGGACCGAACTTACTGCAGCCTTCACAATAGACCGCGAATACAATAGCCTCCACACCCTCCCGAGAAATCTGAGCGTTTCACCGCTACGTACACGTCTCCCACGTACCTACTTCTACCTCCTCTGTGATTCCAGAGTGTTTTATAAAGCGCGATTACGACTTTTCGTACCCTTTTACACGATTCATTAAACGGCGAGTCTCTATATCCAGGAATGAATATTCAATTCATCCGAAAAAAGAAAGGAGTAGATGAATCGTAGGTTTTTGGGTGAAAAAGTTGTCGATTAGTTTTTTTTAAATCCGAGTCTTAACCCGACTTAAGAAGAGATGTAAAAAGAGTTGACTTCCAACCTCTGGGAAGCGGATTCATTCAAGTTAGCGTAGCAGACGGAAGAGTTAATCTGGTAACTCTTTAGTAAGTTGTATATGATAGGGTAAAGAGGTTTGGATAATAAATGGTCAGGGATTTTAGCGTGAGTAAAGTTATAACCGCGACTTAAACCCTACACGTCAACCCCCCGTGTTCGCTTCTATAACCGGCGAGAGACAAAGGGTCAATAATCTTGACAGACCAACTCCGAGCCTAAAGGTAGGCTATTGTTTCAAACTCGAGTATGTATATCCGAGTCTTCTGTGGGAGAACTGGCACGAATACGAAGACGAAGATGAACATGAACGCGAATACGAATTCTCTGCCATACGATATTCCAAAGCTACCTCAAAATTTCGCGAACTTTAACTCCGACCGCGAGATCACCGAACAGATGATGAATTGTGACGGATGACTGAACCCTATACCTTATAATTTAACGGTAGGTACCCTTATCTCGAGAAGGAAACGCCTCCAGACAGTTACAAATACTACGTAAACAGAGATACCGAGATATAGGTATATACGTACATGTACGAAGCCTTATGTAGCATTAGGGAACTTGCCGAAGGACCGTGTCAAAAATGATTCGACGCTCAGACGGTGGTGGAGAGAAAGGTAATGGATATCAAAGGAGGATGAGAATAAGAAAGGAGAATAAAAAGAATGAGCGAGGGGTGAGAAGAGTAAAGTTCTTTTTTCTTTTATTTATCGAAGAGGAACTCCCGATGATAAAAAGATACATCAAGGGAAGGAATTCTGTTCTCTCTCTGTAGGTAGGCATAAGGCTGTTATCTAGATTTTGAAATTATTGAGCCGTAGAAATGAAGAAAAAGAGGAATAAAAATCCTTGTATGTACGTGTGTTCATGTGTACATATGCGCGGATATAAAGAAAGGGCAGGTCTCGTATTTCAGTGATTGAATATAAGAATCGGGCTTCCAGCACCGGATCGAGTGGATATCTAAGGTTTTGATAGAATTGGCTGGTTGGATTACTGGCGTACCTCGTGCTGTACCTCGTATCCCTTAGACCAACCGTCTTCTTCTACCCTTATACGAGGCACTGAAGGTTGAAGGCTGAAGGCTGAAGGCTGAAGGCTGAAGGCTGGAGGCGTCCCCTGCTACAAAGAGACCCTTGAAAATATATTACCTCCTTAGTAAGGTGAAAAGTTCCGCATTTTCATCGCGAATATTCACAGGGCAGAATGTCGTTAAATAATATTACCATTTTACTAGACTAGTTGATGAAGCCACCCCTCAACCCCGGGGAAAAAAATAAGTCCACCTGATTCATCGTGGCGGTTGCAGGGCGAGGCTAGAATCACTTCAATTAGTTCGCCGAGAGCTTTTCCCGCCTTTCTATCCCTTTCTAAATTCTCTCCTCACTCTCACTCGCGACCCTTTACACCCCCTGGCTCTCTTCCTCCTCCTCTTTCTCTGGCCTTTGAGTTTGACACCTCCTCGACCCTCGTCGTAGCCGGGAGCACATCCCCGTGTCTTAGATGACCCAGGCACTCGAAGCGGTGCTTTGAACGCGAGGAGTCGTTATAATTGAGTTAAGTGTAACTTTGCTACGGGCGTCAAACACACCGGAGTATAGATGTCCTATCGCATAATAATACGGAATCAAATTTATCGATCACAAGCTAGACGAAAGATCTTTCATTTTTAATCCTTTCTCAATTTTTTTGGAAAGAGAAACGTCGAAATCTTACACATATTCAAGCGATGTCAGACCTCTCGTTTCCAGGGGTTGAAATATCAATCTTTTATCGTTCTGCAGACATGTAGACGACAGTTTTCCGAGACACATATCTCTCTCGTCGGTAACTCGCTATTGACAAATTTCACGGCCAACTAACTCGTCGAGGATCATACGAAAGAGCTTCTGAGAGAAGAGGAAAAATACAGGATAATTCTTTGCCAGAAATTCGTTGAATATCTCAGATATTTCTACACGCAGATGAAACCGGAACAGGGAAATGAAAAGCCTCGCTGATTATAATAAACTATGATTCGCGTGTAAAAAACCGTGTAATGGACAGACGTAGATAACATTGGTCCAGCATACTCGGCGGCGTATATCCCAGCTTCTATCTACGACGCCGTAACGATCGTTGCTGACCATTCAAGGGCGTGTCTGGTCGAGGTAAAACCTCGGAGTATTTTGCATCAATTTTCCTTCTCTGGTATCACCATTCTGCTACAATATTACGGTCAGTTCAACCCGGTATCAGCTGGAGTGATCATGTTGTCTTGCAACAGCTGCTGGTCACTCAGCAACATTTTTTATACCAGGTACTACGACCAGAGATTACCTCAAGTTTTTCGTTCGGTTCTTGTCACAATTTTCGGCTTTCGATCCGCTCTATTAGATGATATCATTGCGAAACTGAAATTGCCTCAAAATCGTCGTCTCAAAAGACAGACTCTTCTTCTACAAGGTGCCGATGAGCTCGCATATCGATTTAGCAAACTTCTACAAACGCCTTTCAATTTCACTCGGTTCTAGCTATTGTGATTAATTTTTCTTCCCGTTCTTCCTCTTTCCTTAATTTCTCTTTCCTCGAATTCATCGGGCCCTTGTTTTCCCCCCCGTGAAATAACTTCAGGGTTACAAGAGCCGGCTGAACCAACAAGCCGTTCGTTTGAAACACAATCCATGAAAATGAACTTTGTTCCAACCAGTTGGGAGCAGCTTGCCATTTTTGGAGAACGTTTCGCCGGTTGATTCGCGCCAAATTATGTAATAATATAAACGATAATTATCTATATCGCAGGTCGTATAGATCCGACCGAATTACTTTTCGGAAGTCAAAAACTCGAATCAGGTACGAAGCGTAGAATACGACGGAGGTTACGAGCTCATACGCCAAGTAGAGAGGGAAATTAATATTAATATTCTGATAAATTATACTAAGTCCGTTACTCGGGGTTCTAGGATCGAGTTGGTAGACGCGATTATCTTCGCAGTATAATTGAGTCTCGGTTGAAACGGAGAACCGAGATGATGAAAATCCATACTGTGGTTTAGGAGAGGATGAAATGAATGAGTCCATTTTGCATAATTGATTTTTCAAACTCAAAAACGCATCTTTACATACCCGCGAAAATCCGATGCTTTGATAGAAAATTCAGAGGAATGTTCGCCAATGGTCAAAGCCTGGGCACGGGGTGAAGGCGGTGTATCCTTACGGAGGAACTTGCTCGCTTGCACAAGTAGAGGATCTTGCTCGAGGAGTTCGCTCAGTAAATCCTCCCAGCAGCTCCGGTCGATCTGAGAGGAAGCGGTGCTTCGATTCTGAGTAAATTGACTCTTAGTGCCTGTCGCAGTATCGTCAAAGGAACTCTGAACCATCTCAAGAACCAGCAAGGGCCACGGAAAGGAGCGTAATTGACGCTACCGTCTTCTCAGAATCTGACACTTTGAAAAATCCTGTTTTTTTCCAACTTTTTTATTTCATTTTTTCTATTCCGCGAGTTAGTCGCACCCTGTCCAAATAGTCCGCTAGTCTAAACGGTGCGATACGGAGAAAAAGAAGCACCTCCAAAGGGATTTAAAATAACATTTTGAATTTCCAAAAGACCTTAAAAACTTCATAAGTTTAATATCCTTTCCTAGTGCAGTGGAAACATTAAACTACGGTGCGAAGAGCCAGACTCTATGCTGCATTTGCATTTACGTCTGAATCAGAGACGGTTGGGAAACTTGTTAGACTTCCTTCGTAGTCCCAGTGTCTCTTTACTTTTTGTCATCTTACCGGGAACAATTTGTTGAACTTTAACCTCGGGAAGGTAAAGGTATGAGAAGGAAAAGGCCATCTTTGGCTAATCTTCATCATGTTTCGTCTTTTTATATACGTTCATTATTATTCATCGCGAAAGGGTATTAAAGAAGTATCATATTTTCAAAGTAATCAGAGGCCTCAGGGTTCGCCCTGCAGAACTCTGATCGATATTAAATCCCTCAGAAAGTACATAAGACTCTCCGCGAGCCTGGGATAATTATTTCTTCCGAACGTGTCGTTTATTCAAAATAAGCCAAAATATGGGCCTTGGTAGTTAGTCAGGTGGCAGGGGAGAACGTTACTCGCTTCCGAGATAAAATTAATTAAGAATATGACTCCGCTCCAAGAATTGTCGAGACTAGAATTACCAATGAAGAAAGATCGGGCTTTACCGTTGGCTTTTATCCCTCCGAAATTACAAATTTCATTCAATATTATTTTCAACCGATTCACATAGCGACTAATTACACGTGTCATCATCGTACCAGTGCCACTATACCTTTTATGAGAAAAAAAAAGAGGAAAAAAGTTTCGTTTTCAACTATTTCGCAATTTGTTTAATTAAATTTTAAACACGTGATGATATAAATATATTAAAAAAGAAATTTCCCACCAAATATATTACGCAATCAGTTATGCATGGGCTAATTAATATTACCATATAAATATACGTATGAAATATTCTGATTGAAACAAATTTCAATCGCTATTCTCGATCAAAGACAATTTTCATCGTATACCCTATTGATAAAAGGAACGAAATTTCACCAACTAAATGATCTTATGATATATTCATCTTTCTCTCTCGCGGACCCTAGCGCGTTTTGGTAACGCCATGTGGCTATGAACTGTCAAAATCATCTGTTCGCATACTTTATGGTGACACGTTTCGGTGTAGTGAACTATTTTACGGTTGCACACACGTGCGGCTGCGCTCTGTCAAAACAGCTTGATATATGTTCGCGTTCACGTTTCATATTCGAATTATTAATTCACGTTTAGTTGGGTGAACTTTTAGCCTTTATTAACTATACAGAGCCGAGGTGGGCCTTGATACGATGTGGAATGCTTTGAAAGGATTTAATTATACAGCTATCTATCTACTCGGCGGTAGTCGCCTGCTCGAGCGTATGTGGTCTATTACAAAATCATACTTTTTTGAGTACACGCATAGTTTATATCGGGTTATTAAATTAGTGGCTTTAATCCAGTCGAGGAAAGCTGTAGCTGGAAATTGAATGATTTTTCTACACGTGTGGTTGGATAATAATTTTCCACCGTCAGGTTGTTTAGAAAGAAAAACAAAACTCTAGATTGAACTTTCTGAAGGACGTGATGGCGACGGGTAGAGGAGGTTTCCAGGGTGGTGGAAATGGTGTCACGAAACTGATAATGAATCTTTAATTAGTTCGCATTGTTGGGTTAGTTAAGGGGAAGAGGTTGCAGGGCTAGTTACTCGAACGAAGATTACCGCCGTAGTAGAAACTTGGCAGCAAATTGCTGGGCGAAGCTGTGACTCCTTAACTTCACCAAGAACGCGTAAAGCCAATCAGAAGCTAGACGATGGCTTCTACCTAATATATAATTGATGAAAATTTACCCAAACTTAGGTTCAAACTCATGTCCGTATTGCTTCGTACCTAATCATAATTTACAGCAACGTTATTATAGACGACTAATCGCGAGTCGATTAGTAGCCATCGATCCTGAGTACGCGGAGTAATTTTTCTTTATTTTTCTTCTTCTTCTTATTTTTTTTATTTCATTTATTCTCACGGTACATTAACGATAAAAATAAATCTTCCTCCGCACAACTTCCGGAAGGTATAAGGGTAGATAGGATGTATACCTCAGGACGGGGGAATTTCATCAAACTGAGTGACTTGCGGAACTCTGACCTTTCCTCAATATTTAAATTTACGAGAATATCTACGATATACAATATGTATAACACGTCCGCATACATATGTATGTCTGGTTATATCTAAGATAAAGCGATGAAAGGAGGGTTATTTATGGAGTATCGAAATTTCATAAGCTCTTATACTAAAAATTGTATTATTTCTTTACTTCACGTATTCATTATACATTATTTGACGAGCCTTTGTACTACATGGGGTATGCCTGATTTATTCGTTGAAATATTGCTGTACGATATACCAGTGGCTGATCTCTATTCATCCGTTAACATTTTTAATTGAATGGGAGAAGGTGAAAAAAAAAGGAAAAAAAAAAAGGAACGATGTAATCAGTCATAACTGATTAATTATCGTTGAGATACAATTAATTTGTCAAAAGCTTCACAGCTTCTCCGTTTTTTTTTTTTATTCCTCTTCCCTTTTTTTATTCCACTCTTATCGCTTATCTAGGAAAATTATGATAAATTGATTGTCACCGTGGTTTCAGTTCACTTCGGAAATCTATCGAACTAAAGAGAGAAAAAAAAAAAAAAATTGAACAAAAAATAAAACATGGAACAGATAATCTGGCTTGACGTATAAAAGTATCTTCCCGAATTCCCATAGGGGTCTGATTATGTATTTCGGCATGAAGGTATTATCATTATTATCTCTTCTTGTCACTGAATGAAGTTTGATGACGACTGACGATGATTGATAATAATTCTCCCCTCGGTTGATTCAGGGTCCGGAGTGAAAATAATTATTTTTAACGTATGAAAATGTAAGATCGATTCGATAACAGCCTTCTTCTTTTTCTCTTTTGTTATACACGTATACATACACCCAAGGAATATGGGTGTTGATGGCTCGTCGGGAAAGTGTTTGTTTGCGAAATTGAGTGATGAGAAAATTGGTTATTAAGAAGGAGTGAGAATTCCTCTAACTTATATAGAATAGAGAGCCGAAGCGAGAGCGAGAAAGTAAGGCTATAGGGTACTATCGGAAATTATAAGGCGAGAGGGAGACGATAATAGAGACGTCAAACAGCTGATAAATTACCGAACCCAGAACTCCTGCATATATACTAACCCAACTTAACTTCATCTTACACCGTCTAGATTCCGCGATTACTACAATTACCTTTACCCTAGCTTATACAGTCTTCCTTTCATAAAGCATTGTACCTATATACACGAAAAGAAACGAAATTGATATCAAACGATCAACGAACTAACAATTATTCCAATTTTTGATTGAAGTATTGTTATAAAAATGTACCTCTCTTTTTGTTACAGGTGAGTGTTACTTGATAATTGACCTCTTCAAAGCCGAGAAATTCACTCTAGACGTTTGTACACTGTTAGTGTTGCGTGTACAGGTATGTAACGTATAATTACATGTCTACGGAGCCTCACCTCAGGGCATAAGGTAATTACAGTATGCGGTCGCATGGCTGGTACAAAGTGGCCACCCTCTATTATCGCTCGTAATTTGTGCAGTGGAAAATATAGGCAAATCGTACTCGAGAGAATCTAGATAGTAAAATCATGTTGATATGCGAATAAAGTGAAGGAGAGACCGCAACGATACTGAAAATAGCTTCAGCTGCTTCGGATCGGTACAGTTTTCACGTCAATTTTACGTAATAACGAGCCTGCTAACGAGTGCTATTCATTCCTTCGCTCATTCTTCATTCAGACGCTTTTATCTCGGTTCTTCGGCTCAAATTCTGCCCACCAATGTCGCGTGCGATAATCGCGAGCTCCCGTTTACCACTCGTTTCAAAACGCCTGATCCTTCCCAACCCCCGGCGGTTTTTGCGTTTACTAAAAATCGCCCAGAGACGTTATTAAGCTTTCGAAAAAAAATAAAAATTAGAGCTCAAAATTTCTCCGCACAAACGAGACCCGCTCCTATCTTCCTCGCGATGATGGACTCCATGGATACACAGCGAGAGCTAATGAGTCTCTTTCAAGCATCGCGCGTCCCTGGACTCTGCTTTGCTTCCCTCTATATATTCTGCCCTTTTTTCCTCCTTATTTTTCACCGTTTTGTGTACACGTTTTTAGGTTACACACACGTGCCCGCGTACGTGTGCCATGCATATTGCATGTGAGTTGTGCATGGGTATCTACCATGTGTCAGATGCATGCCTTGAATATTTATGGCTTCGTTTATAAGGACGCTTCCAGGGTATAGAAGATCGCCATCTCCTCCTTTCCTACTCGTTCTACATTTCGAAGGCCCAGCTTATATTATTCGCGTGTTAGTTCGGCGAGCTTAAGTCCAAAGGCTTGGGTTAAGTTTCGTAAGAATTTGAATAACGCCGCTGGTGATAGGGACTTTATGTAATTGGACGGATCTTTCGAAGAAGTGACAAAGTGGCCAAGTCACGTAGACGATAATTTTACGCCAGTCGAGACACCCTCTTTTCCATCCCTTTTCTCTCTCTTCGTCCCACTTGCCCTAACGTTCGCACTCTCCTTTGGACATGCCACAAATATTCTCTTATACTTTCACCCCGATCCCCCATAGTAAACTTTACGAGAATCCCGACTCGGTATTCCGTCTAGAGATTTATTCTATTTCTATTATAATTCCGGCACAACTTTAGCGAATATCCTCGCTCGCTGCACTCCCAAGATCCAAAACCAAAGTGCTTTTGGTTTCAGTCCGTATCTCCGGAGTGTTCTGAATGCGGGATATTCGATTGAAGAGGAACCGACGACCCTTGTATTCGGTGGTTTGATTCTTACCCTCGGTTCGCTTGAAAATACTTAAAAACCCATTGTTCGATCGGTTTAAAGATTCACGACGACCAGAGTACTTCAGTATATGTTTAGGTTCCCCAAATAGTCGAAAGTTTGACCGTGCGGCAATCTAGTTTCAGGTGATTCCATCCATTAGACTTTTCGGTGGGTCACTTTTCACTCGCGATGAAATTAATTTTTCACAGATTTCCTTTGTATTTGTTTAATATTAGGCGCCGTAAATACCATTACTCACTCAGTCTGCGACAACAAACGTAAAAACATGTTAAAATATTCAACCTTTAACGCTCTAAGGCCGGCGAAACGACGTCATAAAAGAACGAATCAAGTTAACGGTGTGAATATTGCGCGCTTTAGCTAGATGTAGGTTAATTCCCTGGGAAATTAAATACCCACATATTATAACGCGTAAATATACGTGTATGTATATGCAGATGTATACGTACACCGAATTGGGTCTACATCGCATAGGTATTCCTGTTCTTTATATTTCCGGGAATATATTAAATTTTTATTTATTACGCCCCGAGTGAACCTCGAGGGGTTCAAGGAGCGGCGAGAAAGCGTTGAGAGGAAAACTCAGATCTCGAAATAAAATTAATGAGATTTCAAACGAGACTGGATCTCCGGCACGTTATTCGTTTATAATCGAAAGGAAGGGGGAGATTTTGAAATTCCTTATTTATATTTGATTGACTTCCATTCACACTAGTGGCACATCGAGAATATGCCTGTTAATGTTAATCAAACATGTCCTCGAAGCGTATTTGCAGATATTTGTTAGTTTACTCGCGATAAGAACGTATCAATGTTTTCCCCCGGTCTTGATCCCCTTTTGTCGTCTAATATTAATAGAAATCGTAGGTCCGGTATCAACCAATCGTGTTGAAAGCATTTTCATCGAGAAAGGCTCCTCATTTGACAAACATCCGGTATAAGGAGATATATATCTCGGGAAGTCGTCTAGCTATGTATTTATCGTGGGAGTTGATGGATGAGCGTGTTAAGAGTGGAGATATTAATCAGTGGCTAAATCTCTTCGTTGATTGGCCGATACTTCTGCAAAGAGCGATTGCCATTGAACAAATCTTCGCCTTTATCCTTTCCGCTGGATCGAAGCTTTCTTGAGTCTCTCGACTTGGAATTTCTCTCCGCAAAAAGAGGAAGAGAGAGATAGGTCTAATGTCTGAATATATATCAAGGACCTCCCGTATTTTCGTATTCCACGGCTTACTACTCGTTCTACGTAATTTTTCAACGACCTTTACAATCCACGATATCTGTCAGATTTCAGGGATCTTGAGGAAAATCCTCAAAGATATTTCCCCAGTTTGTCCCAGTCCCGGAAGACGCCTTTACGTCGCGTCCCGTCCCGGTCCAGGTCCCGGACCCGTACCGTGCACCCACTTTCCGAACTTGCTTTTCAGAAAATGTCTCTTTTAAAACTAAAATTGATACGCGTCTCGGTATATATCTTATCCCAAACTCACCCATATCTCATTCTCTCTTACTCTTCCCAGACGAAAGTTTCCAGATTAGTTGGTCTCATGCCGCAAACATACAACGCTACTGCAGAGCCCTCCTCCGACTTCCTCACTTATTTAATCTAATATCCAATATAAGACTTCCTTCCACTTCATTCAGATCATTATTTATTACAGATGAAAATAGAGCCATAAAATTTAGCAAAGACGATAATCCCGCGGTATACGAGCAGCCCTTGAAACCTGCGCTCGACCTTTCTTCGAAAGGCTAATCGTATGGGACAGTTCGTTTGGAGCCATTAGGTTGAGTGCCTTTTTCGTAACCAGATTGGTCCATTTATATACATATTCTTGTTCATACATTCATTTTCTACGTTTGTACGGATGGTATATATGACGAAGTTGATCTAAGCCAAGCAAGTGAGTGACTTTTAGAACCCTGGGGATCGGTGGGAGCTGTATATCAGCCTCTAGCATCACTCCTGCAGCGTTATTCCGTCAGGTTTTCCATCTTGTTCGCACAGTGTGAAGGTAGAACTGATGTAGCCGAGTAAAACTCGGGTTTCAATTTTGCTTTGAATCGCGTTACATTCATCCGATGCAGCATCGTCTGCTCGGTACGTATGTAGGTACATGAATTTTGTCATATCCAAAAATAGATTCGGTGGAAACCAAAAAAATGAAACAAAATATGGGAATCTTCAGTCTAAGGAATGAAACAAGAGCAAAGGAAATGAGGACGGGAAAATAAGGGTGCAGATAACGCTGGTGAAATTCCGAGCGAGGGAAGGCAGAGAAAATATTACACAACTTGTGATTATTTCATGCCCGATCCTTGGACCAGGAAATGAAGAAAGAGATAAATGGTGTGTTTATGTACGTACTCCGCCAAACCGCAGAAACGCGCGCAAGGCGAGCAAAGTCTTCGTTTATTAACCTCGGTGGTAACAGCGAAACCTGAATAGCAGAGGAGAGTAAAAGCATAAGATATATTTGTCATTCGTATATAAATGATCTTTCCAACTCGTCTTCAACTTTATATCTAAGCTTGTTGTTCACTCAAGTTCTAAGCTTTGAAATGAAAAAATGGAAAAGCGATTCTTTCTCGTTTTCGTCGAGTTTCGAATAATTTTTGGTTCTGGTTTTTGAGTGGTGACGGTTGCGGAGGTTTCAGATGTTTCTATAAGACTCGTTATAAGTGGTGCAGGGTGAAACGACGAGGGATGAAAGATGGTGATATATACGGTTGAATAGACTATCAACGAATTTGGTGAGTGGCATCGGATCCTCGGCAGGTTTATTGTCTCGTAAAGATTACGATTATTATCCGACCAATTTCACAGTATGACATTTCACAAGTTTAACTAACGTGCCCTGCAATTCCGTCGTGCCAGCTATAGTCCTAGAGCCTGGCTGATTGTGGGAGCGAACTGGTTGCCCAAAATCACTGGGAGCCCATTGAAGCTCTTTGTGAAACGTCTCGATTCGCTGACTCCGCGTTTCCTATATAAAAAGAAAGAAATAGAGAAAGAAAGAAAGAAATAAAGAGAGAGAGAAAGAAAGAAATAAAGAAAGAAAGGAAGGAAGGAAGGAAGGATGGAGGGAGCTGGGCCGAACGCGAATTGAAGCGAATTGAAAAAGGAAGTGAATTAAGAACCGCGAACGGAGGTGGAAAACGTAGTAAGGAGGAAAATACGACGGGTATGGTAAGCTGTAGGAGAGATCTCGTCCCTTTTCGTATTAATAGAAACGTCCGCAAATTTAATTATATACATATATATATTTTTGTTTTTTCTGAATTGAAAAATTTCCTGAACAACAAAAAGAAAGAGACTTTCCGATTTCGAACGATCCCTGACACGAGTTGCTTCCTCGTTTCTCAGTGCGTATATGAATACTTCACTTTTTAAAATGGGTTTTCTCATCCTTTTGAAAAATCGGATTTTGCCGCAACGTTTCTTCGTTTGTTTCAATACTTTCATTGAAATCTCCTCGAATCTCTCTCGAGACATTTCACGGCTCGCTGCATTGGGAATAACCAGAAACCATGCCATGATCTTACTGTCTTTTCTCATCCTGTTTCATTCCGTGTTTCTTTTTTTATCACCATCATTATTATTATCATTATTATTGTTATTATAAATTAACGGCAATCTCTGGTTTCGTGAAACCAATTTCAATGAAACAATGTGAAAATATATTTTTCCGAAATTTTCATATTAATCTTAAAAGTGCTACTAATGTGATTGCATTACGAATGCAGACTAGGGTAGTAGGTGGAAGAAGGAAAAAGAATTGCGGTGGGAAGGGGAATAAAAAAAAAAAAAATTGTGGAAAACAAAACAAAATCCCGAGGCTCTCTCGACGAGAATTACAGTTGAATAATTCCTACGCTCTGATTGGCTTTGTAGAATAAACGAGAGAGCTACGAACCCTTAACGTTACATTTACTTAACTTCCTACTCGCAAGCTCTTTAGAATATTGACCTAGAAAATGATGTCTACAACGATTACCGCTGCTTAAACTCTCGTCTAGTAATTTTGCCCTGAATTTTTGTATATAAAAAGAAAAAAGAAAAAAAATGAACCCAAACTTTCCGCGTCTCTTTAATCTAAAATTTTTCTCAGTATCCTTCGCGGACGATATTTTCAAGACTCGTAAGAAACGTGATGAAGAAAGGAATCTTTCTTAGATCGAAGGGCAAATTCGAGACTCTATTATACTATGGGTTAGTTTATTGCACATAAAGCCTACCGGATCAGTGACCACCTCTCAGCTGCAGCAACTTGTCTACGTGCTTCGCATTGATACTAGTTCATTGCTTTAGGGTTTACCGAAGACCGCTCGTATACGAATGGTGTGCAATTCTTCGCAAAAGTTATCCGCGAAATCTAGTCGTACACGCGTTTTTGAACTTCAAGTTTAAACCTGCCTTGAATTCGGGATAAATCTAGTCGATTTTCAACCCTTATTATATTCATATTATTCTATCGTCTTATGAAGAAAAGTTTAGGTATTTCTTTCTACTTCCTTTATTTCTATTTTTTTTTTTTCGATTTTCAGACGCCATTTCATATTCTACTTCAGAGAATTACAAGGGCGATCCTTGTCGAAAGAAGAGGGAAGTTCGAGGTTTCATTCGGACCTTTCTCTTTCAGGTTTTCCACTTTATCACATTGAGGTGATTAATTAGAGGCAGAGGTGAGGGAGCGTACGATCTATCAGCGAATTGGGTATATATTCTGTAGCTGCACAATTCCTTGGAATTTAAACGAAAGAAAATTGAATTTTTCGTGATTAATCGAGCGCTTATTTAACGACTGGTTTTATACGCGTGTCGAGGATCTTAGAAGCAAACGAGCGTTTAATTGAATAGAAAATTAATAACGTAAAACAAGTTTGAAATCTTTCTAGATATATACCTATAGAAGGCGTAATTAGGAAGTAATAAAATCGTATTTAGAGCTAAGAAAGCGTAAGGATGCTATTAGAATATTAGACATTGTGAAAAGGATCGGCTCCAACCTGAAAAGCATCCTTATTGCGTTATCTACCCCATTTTTAATATCTTTATCGTGAATTGAGCTTTGACAAAAATCACGTTCGATTCGGTTATGAAAATATGTAAATTATTGAGTAAATGAAGAATTATTGAAGAATTTTTTTGGTTTCCTTTTTTGGACCGGAATTCAAATGGAGCAGTCACGGTTTCGTCACGAAAAATAAGGATACCAGTCTTTACCGAATATATGAAATAAAATATAAAGATATATCTAAAAGAGAAGAGATTCGCGAGCTTTACGGATAAATTTGAATAGGTACGACGTGAACGAGAAGAAAAGAGGAAAAATGAAGAGTACGAACCGACTTCAGACTCGTATTTTTAGATTTAACGTTCTGAGCACGAGATGACTTCAGTTTTTCCAACAAATCAAAGGATTTCTTGGCATTAAACTGAGAAATTTTATTTCGACAAACTTTACCTCCGAGATTCAATAGAATTTTCAGATCTTCCTTTCTCGTCATTTCTTCTTTATTTTTTTCCTCGTCCAACTCCATGTTTTGGACCCAATATGCCATAATTATATTTATTCAAATCTAATGAAAGACAATACCTATACAGCGTTTCGTTAAAAAAGAATAGAAAATTTTATTTATTACAGTAAATTACTTATTTATCAAAATTATATACCTACACCTCAATAAAATTGTCAGAATTTACACCGAGTTAGTTTCTCAACTCGATTCACTGAATGGAAAAATTCAAATTCTTATATACAACGACTAAAAACCAACCGACTATCCGAAAACTTAATAGCCAACGAAAATTCGCGTTGGACAAAAATCTTCGTCGCAAACCAAATGTGCACGTATGCAGCCGCAAGCTTGGAAACCTCTCCGTTTCTTTACCTGAAATTTTTGTCGCTAGTAATTCAGTATTACTGGTGTACAGAGCAGAACAGAGCTACAGCTGTCTCTGTGCAATAGAAGGTAATGTTGAATAAAAATGGAAAAATAGGAACTTTACAACGGTGCTATCATTCCCGTCGACTGGTACCTACAATATCGCATGTGACGTTCTTACTGCACCTACTCCCATTCGTTGTACCTATACGTAGCGCAGCCATACGTTTCGCAGTTTGTTGACTAGCCAAAAAAAATTCTCCCGCTGTTCGTTACCCGGAAAGAATTGTTTTCTCTTCAGGTTTCTCGTACTCTCTTCCGAACAACAAGTAGAGGAACAGTTTGTACACGTCGTTCTTCGCTACCCACCGGAGAAACATCACGTTTCTACCGTAACCGTAGGCGCTTATAATGTCGCGGCTTTGGTGTACAGCTGTGTTAACCGTGCGCGCAATTACGCAAGTGTTTTGGGGAACAGAGTTCTGACAGTATACTGTTCTTAACGGTATCATTCACCGCTTAATCTCTCGCTCGCTTATCTTTGCTTTTCATTTATAACACCAGACAGTTTCTAGCTTGAGAAATTGAAGCGAAATTTGATGGTAGGTAGAGTCAGGCAGATAGAACAAAAGTCAAATTGATCGTTACTCTGAAATATGTAATCTTATTCTTTCTCATTCGCCTCTCCATTTCTCTAAATCGCACCAGAATCTGCTCTAGCTTCGTACTTGTCTTAGTTTCGTGCGAATTTATCCTAACGAGAAGTTATATACTATTCGTTCTGCTTCGGTCGAACGAAACGATATTTTATTGCTCCCTGAATTATTTCTATAGCCATATATATAACGAGGGAGTATTTCGAGACATATGGAACTTTTCGCCATTTTTAAATCCTTTGAAAAAGTCATTCCGACTTGACGTACTGGCATCTGATTCGTTTCTCTTCGAATAGAGTGAACATTCGGTATGAAATAATAAGGAATAAATTTATTCATATCGCGAGAACTCTTTCGCTTGATATTTTACTTCGTACGAATATTCCTGATCGAATGATCGCCCGAACAATTTATAAGGAATCGATTACTCAGATCGCGAGTCTGTGTCACGTGTGAAGGCAGAAGGCGTATCAACGACCTTTTTACCCCTGACCGAGGGTTGGAATTTTATTACATATCCTTTAAACGGCTATTTGATCTGAGAGGCGAGAATTAAATTATTTATTACCGTCGTAAGAATTCACACGTTTGTTCCCGTTTACCGCGCATAAAAAATAAATATGAAAATCCAAGTGCCCAGTTGTAAAAAACGGATTCAAAGGTCGGTTCAATATCCATACTTTCGATCTTTCGTATCCTGACTCTGCAAAAGCACCTTTTGCGAATTTTATGGATTCCCAAAATAACGACATATTTTATAAACGATCTGCATTCTATGAAAGACAAATATTATTCATTTATTCAAATATTTGTATAAGCATAATAAAATAAATATTCATCTATCGCCGATGGTGCGAATGAATTGGCAGGTAATCTAGGTGGAAAAAATTTTCGCATATAAACTCCATCATATTTTTCATCCCTTCTGGTTTTTTCGTTTGAAATAAATTTTTTTACGAATATATCTAGCGCACGATATGTATATAAGACAGATATATATATTTGGCGGAATATTATTATGTATAAAGCATACGGAAGCGATTTTATCCGGTAATGTCTGCGGCCATATTTCCTCTCAAGTTGCATAGCTTGGATTCCAGTAGCAGATATATTCCGCGTAAATCCCCATTTTATTATAGAACTTTTATACTCGATTCAGTTGTGATGCGTTTCTGAATGTAGAATGCAAATCTGAATTATTTCACGAGTCCACGTTCCTATACCTCGTCATATACCCAGGGGGGAATGGAGACCGAGAGAGAGAAACGCCGCAGAATTTGCAGAGGTGCAGGGCACCACTTCTGTTTGCTTTGGTATGATTCAGCAAATACGGTCCAGAACTCCATCGCCAGAGATGCCTGGACCGTTCGCTGTAGCAAGCAAAGGCTAATCAAGCCCTTCCACTTCACAGAATATACGTATATACAGTCAGCAATATACTATCTAAAATCCAGATACGTCTGATGTGCTGATACAATATAAACCTGCCAATTTCTCAACTACGATGAAGATTTTCTAACAAAAAATCTCACCGTATAAATCGCACGGAGATATACGAAGAAGAAGTAGTCGGCCATCCAAAGATGACACAGGTAGGAATGAGGGTATGGATCAGCGTAGCTACCGCGAGCACGTAGAAGCCGTTCCTCGATCCTTAACTCGTCAGATAAGCGGAAGTGAGCTGCTCCTGGCATTGGACAATGGCTTAGAATCGAAGATTTATGGAAGAACTTGGTTTAGATTTTGGGCACGGTAAAAGGACCCTTGTAAGAAGATTCATAGCCGTGGGTTATCGAGCAGGGAGCACAAATATGCGGCTATTTCAGTGCAAATAATGGAGCATATTCATCGGAAGGTTACATCGACGGATTTCTCTTCGGTGGGGTAAGTTTGTTATTAATCTTCGCTCGTCGCGTCGTCTAGACTATCGAATACACGTGGCTTCTCCTTCCTTTTTATTGGGAAAATCATGAATTCAATTCGCGCGATCTTCGATCCAGTTTCTTGACTTCGATCATCCCAGTTTATATTTAAATCATCCGCCGAGTGAATATGCTAGAAAAATTTCCCTCCGAGCGGAGGAGATTGGTAGCTGAACGAACGAAGAGAAAGAGAGAGAGGGAGAAGTGACCTGGATAAGGGCTGCCCTAGAGAGCAGGATGAAAGCTCGTTTCTTTTGAAATCACCTCATCCGTTCCGCCATATTTCTAATAATCCAATATTGTTGCCTATCAACAGCTGATTACGTTTCTCCTCCCACAAACTGTGATGCCATAGTGCCACCTTGCCGGGAAATATTTCCTCTCAAAAAATATGATGAAACGGCATCACCATGAGGTTAATTCGCGCACTTTTCAAGTTCGCTGGACCAGCTATTGATACCACTATGAACAACTCGACGCGTAAAGCTTGCGAGAGATCGTAAAATGTGCCATCTTGTTTATCGGTTAATAACTTTCCCCTTTCTAGTTCAGAGTAATAAAGAGTATCATAAATTTGAGTCAACTTCACCTCGAAGTAGTTAATCACCTAACGACCTTCGACGCTTCATCTCTATTGATTTATCATGGTCTTTGATGCAGGAACGTTGCTGATTGATGCGTGAAATATTGGAGATTTCAATATAGCAGCAGGTAACGATCGTTGAGTTGAATTTTAGCGAATTCTGCCTTTTGCGCTACTGTAACGCTTCTTATGATCTATGATACAGCGTATACTCTTGAGCATCGCACCCTCCGATCGTAAAACGTCATTATATACTCGTGCGTTATTTGCGGTCGATTGAGTTTGAAATGCTGCTACTTTCTAGCATATGGTTCATCCTCAAATATCGTTTGGCACACGTATCGGTCGTAAACCATTGATCAGTGATACATTCGCTTCTTCTTCTTCTTCTTCTTCTTCTCCTTCTTTTGGTCTCTGAAGGGTGAATCGTTGGATAACAAATTGAAAGAAGATTTCGCACTGCGGGTGAGATAGGTGGCGACAAACTGTTCTGAAATAGCGACAGAATCTTTCCCTAGTCCCTAGACCGTAGCCGAAAACGTGTTTTTTGTCATTCAAACTGGAATTCTACACATGGTTTATGCCATTTATCGTTTAACCGTTATCTCTAGCCCAAAGTTTTTCGGATTTCGGACCTAGTCGGACCTCGGAAAGAATAACGATAGAGAAAGAGAAGAAAAAAAAAGACAAAAATGAAAAAGGGAGCACACAGACATGGCACAAGATTCGCTGAGCTGGACTTAGATTGTTTAAACCGATGGGGGGGTTCTCGGAAGGGACAGTTTTATGATTTGGAAATATTCTAGGCCTTTGTAGAGCCTGAGTTTTATTAGGGATTATTGGGACGCTGTTTATTGGCAAGAAATGGGTCCTGCAGGGTGAAAAGGTGTGCGGCGAGTGAGCTCGAGATAGGGTGGATTATTACGTCCCACGTAACTACGTTCCCTGTATACTTGACCCTTCCTTTACAATCGAGGAAGCGATTTCCTTTAAGATTTCTCCGAGCCCCAATCTTCAAAAATTCCGCAGTCATAAAATCGATTCTCGTCTTATTTGCCGGATAAACTCGCACCGGTATTTTCAGATACCTCATAAAATTTCACCCTCGGGCCATTCCGCTGCACAAAATTATGAGCTCAAGCAATACCAGTATCTATGTCAACTCGGAAAACATACACCTAGTTTCTTCTCTTATTCTGTTTCGAGATTGAACAAGTACGAAATGTAGCCGAGCTGCGTTGAATCGAGTTACAAAAAGGGAAGACTTTGAGAAATTAAAATTACACTCTGTCGTCTCGTGGAAAATGACTAAAAAGAGGTTTTAAACGTCGAGTGGGTTGTGGTCTCTAATTTTCTACAGAAGCACCTTATCTTGCACTTCTTCTTTAGCGATTTTTTTTTTCTTTTTTTTTTTTTTGCAACTCGTTACTAGAAAATGAGATAAATTTAATAGCCGGAGTGATATCACGTTTGAAAGATAGCCGAGATATTCTCAGCTGATGGAGAAATTGAGGGATGAAAATGAAAGCGACTGAAAGTGGAGCTGTAAATAATCGTTTTAAGAATGGAAAACAAATTTTCACTGTCATTTTCCCACCCTTTGAAAATTGCTGCGGTGAAATATTGACATATTACGAATCTCCTTGCTTCCTACGTCGTCCTCATTTCCCGCAATACCGAAAAAGAGTGCATTAGCAAATAATTCACGGTAAAGATGTGTCCACAGCTGGCTCTGTACCAACCTGATAATATGATTCTTAGCTCGGCATGGATCGTAAAATACACGGAGTAATAAAATAACGAATTCCTTCTCTGGATTTGGATGGTTCAATAGTTTTCACATATGTACAGATTTATCCATATGGTACAACATATTCCACCAACGAGAATGGTACGCTGTAGAATACAGTTGACAGTATAATCTTCCCTGGGGGAACAGCCAAACGCATGTCAGTCGATATGACATGTTGAAGGTAGAACCGAGTTTAGCCATGAAAATTGAGAACACGAGTAACGGGAAGAAATTCAAAGGGTTTTCATTATCCTGTCGGTAAGCGTTGAATGAAATAAAATCCTCTCACAGTTTACCGAGTGCGATGGTATAGCTGTGTATGAATCTTTGGAAAATTGCTGAATGAAGGTCTCTGAATTTGATAATAAATTCACCCTGCATCCGCGATTATACTTGCGATTTAATTTTGCTGATATTTGTATACGTGAGGTCGTGTATCGTTAACGGAATTTATGATTTATACGTAATATCCAGAAGTTTCGTTGGTATAAATTTGGTAACGTGTCCATAAAGTCGAGTTGTTTACCCGCGATCTTAGAATTTGAGAATTCACCCTCCTCCGTGACATTTCGGTGCTATAAATTGGAGGAAAATTAGTCCGAAGGTGAATTATTCGGCTTGTTAACTTCGCCCGATGAAATTTTGGGCAATCCGGTTGTCTCACGGTTCTAAAACCAACAAATCTTTATTTACGAGGTCGAATATTCAGCCGCGTTCACGTATAGTCAGCTTGGATAAATAATTGAAATTGTTTAAGTACATATACCGATATAGTACGGCTATTTTCACGGAATGATAAATCTGAGTATAATTCTCGTTAATAAATTTCCCACCGACTTGAATAAATATACTTTCAGAGATTAAGTTTCGTATAAATTTCAATAATTGGAATAATAAATAAAACAGTGTGACGAAATTCAAACTGATACGGTATATCACATCAAACGAGATACCGAGCTCACGGTTGTACCTTCCTACCTTGGTTATATCAACCGAGTTTCCAATAATTAAAGAACTGGAAAATCGTATATGGAGCAGGCTTCACGAAAGAGCGATTCCAATTAATTTAAATTCCTATTCCTCGACTGGACGTAGCGATGTATATTCGCGAAGTATGTATGTACATACGTACGTCAGAGGAAAAGCGAGAGGAAAATAGTTGAGCGAAATAGAGATCCTGTAGAAAATTGAAACGTTGAAATATCGAACGAGAAAAGTAAGACGGACCAAGTATATCGTATACATGCATATATGTAAAAATAAAGGAGCTCAAGTTTCAATAAATTTAAAATTGATTTTGTCAAATCCGGTCGAGTCACTTTGTCAAATATTCACATCGACAAATATAAGATTTTTCTTCAAGATTCGTAAAATCACATGCTATTTAAATACGCGGGTCTCTAGTGCATCGACAAATTATTTTAAACGCAATTCATTCCTATAATACCATCGAATCTGAAAAAAAATCATTATTTCCTCGATAGTGTAAATGAAATATTTTCCAACTGCATATTATGAAAAATTATATTCTTTCATAGGCTAGGGGAAGGCTTATACTTTCTATGTGTCATACAGACGTAGTTATCTACGTTGTATAAACTTGGTACAGGACAGACGAGACACAGTCTTGTCTGGAGGGTAGGTATATACCTATATATTAAAAAGAAGAGTGGAAACGGGATAAGGCTGGTCTACGCTGGCGCTGGTGCTCGCGTTCGTTCCCTAGGGAAGATAAGAATCCCCTTTTCCGATAACTCAGACCCGAGGATAGGGCAGCAAGATCCAGAAGGATTCAATGAGGTTATTCAAAGTTTTTTCTTTTTTCCTCGTTTTTTCTATTTTTTTTTTTTTTTTTTTCTCTCTTTTTTATTTGTATTTGAAAAAGCTGTCACCGATGGGAACGTCGCCTATACCTATCTGTCTCTCCCTGTAATACTTAGCTGCATGAATTTTGAACGATATGGAATACAGGTCGGACTACAGAATAAAAAGGCACAGCCCTTCTCCGTACCTTTTATTGAATATAGTTTTTTCTCGATAGATATTTTCTGTATACTCCATTTAATTTTATCTAGAATCGGTATAAATAAATATAAAAAATGTATTCATGCGTAATTATCGAACTCGAACGTCACGAAAAGTCCATAATCAATATACAAGCTACTTAATGTCTAAGGGGTGACATACTAGGCAAAAATCTCTCTTTGACATTGATAAGCGCCGTTTATTTCGCACCAAAGATTGAAGCCGTGGTAGGTACGAGAGAAAACGTTTGACGCAAAGCTTGGCAAAGTGAAAGTAGACAGGCACGTAGAACCTGGCGGAAGTGGGTAAATCCGTGACGGGAAAACGCGATTTCCGTTGGCCAGGATCATCGGATCAAGAAGTAAACCTACCGGCTTTTTAGATCGCATGAAACTTAATTTTAACGCTACTGTCTCCATTCTAAGCGTATATCAACGCGGTTAAGTCTATCTCGTACTGTCCGGCTTTGAATCGAAAGAAATAACGAAAAAGAGGATAAAACCACGGTTATATATACTATATGTCCCGAAATTATTTACTATTCATTACTATTTATCCACCCACGTGGCTTTGAATAACCGAACAAGGCTGGAGCTTCCACAGAGTAACGGTGGGATAGTGTACTAATTGATTAGGGAATTAATTCTGCATGATAGAAAGGGGAGCTGCTAGCTGTCTGACCACAGCAGTGCTTAAACTACTGCAAGTAGTGCAACGCCGGTAACCGCGGCCACTAAAACGGCCGCAAATTATCGGTCTGCCTAGTGAAACTCCGAGAGTAGGCATCTCCTGTATTATTAACTTACGTGTTAACCTATTACGGTAGTGAATTTTTTCTTTTGAGAAAAATTTTTTTTTTTCATTTATCGAAGAGCAAGAGAATAGATAAGAAAGTATCGTTCTTCACCGGATCCTTTTTCTTCTTTCTTCTTTATTTGATTTTATTTTATTTCATTTTATTTTATTTGGCAGTTTATACCGTTGGACGAGTTAGGTACGGAGAAAAGGGGAGAAAGAAGCAAATGGAAAAAATGGGATTCCCGTCGCCACCTGGGATATATAAAACGAAGTCTTGCGATAAAACAAACGAGGTATATATAAAGTGATTTAAAACTGGTAGTTTGGGCAAAAAACTGAACCGGAAATCATAAAATTGTTTGAGAAAAAAAAAAAAAACGGTTCACGGCATCCCAACGAAATTCACTGCATACGCAGTCACGTTTAACCTCGCGATGGAATTTTATTTTATTACATTTGAATCGTGAAAACTTCGATGAATCAATTCGAGAAGAAAAATTTTGACGGCATAAAAATCTAACAATCGCTCTCTCTCTCTCTCTCTCTTTTTCGCAATTTTAATTTCATCCAATTTCGAATTGGTTTTTGAACAAAGACTCTGCCGCTTTGTGCGTGGATGAAATGAGCTTTATATATAAACAATGTTCGAACAAAACAGGGGCGCGTTTAGTCCTCGGTAACTAGATTGTAACGAGCAACGCAATTGAGGACTAAAAGGAGCGAGAGAGAAAGACGGGGAGAGAGATGGAAACGGAGAGATAGAGAGAATCCTGGGAATCGATGGAAAGGATAATTGGTCGCTCTGCGGTTTAGGCTTTCTGGCCCCGAACCTGTAAGTCTTAATCTCCTGAATAATTGAGATTACGCTTGATTCACAAAGCGGAACCGAACGAAACAATTTCCACGAGCTATGGAAGCTGTAAGACAACAGACCGTCGGTTCTCTCTTATCGGTGAATAATTTAACCCCCTAATTATAAATATTAATAGAGTTTTTTTTTCTTCTGTTTTTCCAAATCCCGAAAGCTTTCGAAATATACGAAGAGCTACGCCCACGGAATAATAAATTACTTCATCTCGGATTACCTGATCCGAACAACGTTATTTACCCCAGACAGTATCGCTTTGATCAACCCACCCAGAAGTCAACGTACAAGTCTATACGCCAAGAATCAATAGACCATGTCCACTACCAACTTTGACCAAAACCTTCGCTTTACGTACGACACGAATGGATAACCACGGGTAAAACTTGGACTTGAATTAGTGGGAAAACTTGAAATTCCTTGGAGTATACGTATAACTGAACCACAAGTTCGAGTTAAGGATCAAAGAGACACACGCCTATATATCTGCGACAGCTTTTTCGACGACGTATATCTAATCTTATTGAATGAAATTTCGGTTTGTAAGGGCGGGTGATTTATCTCCGGTAAGCAAGCAAAATAGATTTGCTTTAGGAAATGGTAGAATTTCAAAATTAACGATATCGTGGTATAATATATCGTATGCACGCGCATTGCAGGGGATGAAATTTCATTTACCAATTTCTCTCTCTCTCTTGCTCCCTTTTTCTTTCGTTTTTTCTGACCCCCTGCAGCGGGACTGATTCGGAGACCGAAGGTAATACAGACGGCACAAAACTAAAAGTATTATTATTCCAACGACATTACGATGACAACCCTCCGATAAGCGCTTTTGCTTTTCCCGAGCGAAGCAGCGAGGCGAGGGTGGTAAAATTTCCTGATCCAACAAAGTAATTACATTTCAACCCGGCGCGGCGCGTGTATTTCACGCCGAATTTGTAAACTGAAGGTAACGCAGTTCTGTCATCGTATAGGTGTACCGAGGGTCGAAGGGAAATGTCGAAACAAAAGTACCTACCCATAACCCACCGGTAGTAATATTTGACCTGACCGTATAACCACCCCTTTTTTAATCAATATATACATATGTCGTTTTATCGACTTCCCATTGCGGCAGCTCATGGGAATCAAATTTTTTTGATAACCAAACTTGAACTGACACTTCTTTTATTCCTTGGTCACCCTTCGTTACCATTATCCATCAAAATGCACCAAGTTCAAAGACTGATCGCGGCTTTGAAAGTGACTAATGATACCTCGCCAAATTACACGATAGTAAAGTGCCAATGAGATTAACTTTGTCACTGTATCGATCTTTGTCAAGGACCTTCGGAATTTCTCCTCAATAATTAGGGTAGCCCATAATTAGTTATTTTTAATGAAAAATAGATACTCTCAAAACGATCGAGCTATCCTCCAGTCGGACTCAATCATCTCGTTCATTGAATGATCGAGATTTGTAAGGCAGAATCGATTTGTGTACGATGGTCCTTGCGCGTTGATCACGGTACACTAATTTAGCTCTTCAAACTCCGCGGTTCAATAAACTACATCTGCTTACCTATCCCCGTGATATTGTACCTAACCAGGGTGTGATACGACCAGGAGAGGAGATCGTCGTCCCCTGGGACGGCTAGCAATTATCTATGACTACGTAATCCGTTCTAATACAGAAGCCTGGATGTTAGCGGCTTGCATAGAGCTATACATCCGTGATGAGCGGATCTCTGAGTCAGCTAAATAAAAAAGTGTCGATTTCGTTCTCGAAGAATACGACGATAACCCAGTTTCGGAATTGAGGATCCGAACGAAACCGAGAAACAGAGAGAGAAAGGGTTGAGGAAAGAGAGACCGGCAGCAGACAATACATTGTCTAATCCGCAGCCTATAAATTTGGTAGAAAAAAATTGTGGGAAATGACAATAGAGATCCTTTTGCTCGTATCCTTCCTGTCCGTCCGCCCTACTCTTCTCTTCTCTTCTCTTCTCTTCTCTTCTCTTCTCGTCTCGTCTCGTCTCTCTCTGTATTTTCCTCCCTCTTTCTATCTTTCGGTATCTCTCTCATACTCGTGCGAATCTCGCCGCCTCTCCGCGTCTGTCTCTACGCTCGAACGGCGCCATATATCAGAGGATCTGTCCCGCGAAGCGTATTTCGGATTTCTCCCATCGCCACAAAAGCAGCGAACAGGACGTGGCCGGGGGGCGCGAGGTAGTGGAGGGAAGCTTTTTCCCACGGAGCGAAAGAAAGATTTGTGACCTGTGATATTGAAAAGTATAGAAGGTTTTACGCGAATCCTTCTATACCTCAAAGCTCTCTCGTTCTACTCCACCTTTTCAAGGCAGACAGCCAGACAAACGTGAGCCAGAGACGGAGCTAGAACGTGAATCTTTAATTCTCCCGTCATCTGTCGTCAAATCAAAAACCACGAAATTCGCCGCGTATACAACATTTTTTTACAAGTTTCCCACGGCTCAGCGTATACCGACATCTGAAAAGCGTACGACGTCAGGAAAGACTCATAAAAATTTGAAAGTAGGTACCTTATTTCATTCTATGAAATTCTATATTTCCACTTTACTCGCGAGATGTATGTGTGAAGTTTACATCTCGATTTGAAATATCAACGCTATATGAACATCTTCGAAGTTCTTTTACTTTCTTACCCGTTTTCCCTGAGACAAGTAAAGAGGAAGCGTTAGAAGATGTTTGCCTCCGCAATTTAAGATGCCAGAATTAATAGGAAATCACCGCGGCTTCGGTGAGCTAGCGTAATTTGGATAAATCGAAACTTCGATGATGTAATATTGGACTTAGCTTAGAATTGGGTTTGAAGGAAACTGGCTCCTTGCACCTCTGAAATGTCTATATAGGTATGCGCTCGACTAGTCTTGGCCAGCGCTTTGCGCCCTGAATTTCAACTTACATTTCGAACTCACAACTCCCCATATCGCAGACGTGGTGGTAGCCACAACCCTGCCAAGCTGTGAAGCTGTGAAATGTACCCGAAGCGTGCCATGAATAGAAACGTTGACTTATCTATCGTCCGGTGTCTGCTTTTAGCCATACTTCACTCACGTTGACGAAATTCAACACGTTTTCATTTCTACAAAAATTCTTTCGAGGTAAAAGAAAAACTATGGAATGTCGGGAGTAATCAGAATTCTGAACGTGTGTGTCAAAGTTTTATTCTTACGATTTTTACAAATTATTATAACAAGTGTCTCGAAAAAGTGAAATAATTTCTCACTCGGGATGTATTTTCTAATCAAACATACTGTTCATAGCAAACCGCAAATTTACACTGAATTTCGCTGAAATCAGCCCAATAGTTATCGAGCTATGCATCAATGAAATTTGATCTGAATCTTACGAACGGCCCTCGAGATATATATAAATCATTTTTTAAAAACACATTTTTATATCCCCTTTTCAAACCCGCTGAGCAATTCTTCGCGAATTCAAAAGGAGATCTACGAATTACTCGAGATATCCGTGTGCCAAATTTCGTTGAAATCTATCAGCTCGTTTCAAAGATATTCGCTGAATAGGTAGGCAATTCAATAACGTTAGCTAATTAAGTGATCGCTGTTTCAAGGTATTAGATTTTGACACGCCTGGTGGAATCTGTATCAGGGGATTCCAGGTCCATTGCATTACGTCAAGAAAATGGGATTAGGATTATCTCAGAGAATGTTTGACGTAGAGAATGGAAGTGATGCTAAACAGGTCGCATCTGTTTGCTGTCCGTAGTTCGTGTCCTCGCACCGGGTTCTATGCCGTCGTTGGGTTAGTTGATATTCTGCAGCGGTCACGGTGAAACGTAGCGTCCGTCTTTCTTTTGCATAAAAATCAGAACCTGCATCCTTGAATAATAACACACTAACATCGGAGGTTCACGGCTTGAAAATTTCGAGCTAAATAGAAGAAAACGAAAAAATCAAAAAATAAGAACGATACAGACTCGTATGAAATGATCGTTTAAACCGGAATCGTCTCGGTTATGTCGTACAACTGGAAGCCAAAATCATTTTTCATTCTTATTAGAAAAATAAATTTTTAATTAAATACTTTAATCAATAATCTGCGGGAATCACAAGTGGAAATTTGAATATAAAGTAATGCGGTATACTTTTGTTTTCGTTAACACCGACGATCATCAGTCGAGGTAGTGAATATTTTATACAGTTTTCACACCTTTTAGCGTTAATGTGAAAACGAGTAAAAGATTTCACGTTTAGTGTATGTATATCTATATATACATATATACATATATATACATATATATAGATGTATATGTATATAGCTATCACATACTGCAAACAGGGCTGGACAGAGTCGAAAACTGGCGTGAATATAATGCAAATTTTATGGTCCCTCAGGATAATAAAATGCTCAGTTTACGCGTCAATTTATCATCCCATTCCGGGTGGTAATATCGCATTATTCTCACCATTTTTATCCATCCATGACAACAATGCCGATATGCAATCAATATTCCCTTCTCAGTTCCGCCTATCAGGTATCCAGGACAACAAATCATTTTTCAGCAGGAGTTGCGGGCAGCACAACGGCTCCCTAAAATGAAGAATTCGATATTTTCTCTTCAACAATAATTGGCACATCGTCAAAGACTCCTAGTCGTCGATTATTCATCGATATTCACAACCCGAGTCAAAACCTGAAGTTTGAATCGTTTCCCTTTTGCTCTTTCGCGATAAAAATTTATCGTTACATTCTGAAAAGAAAAAAAGAACATTCCTTCAACGCGTTATTTTCGACTCACGATAGAGTCCCTCACGCATCTTCCTCCGCGTTAATAACCCCGTAATTATTAGCTGCTTGTTAATTATCTCCGAGCTTGCGACCAACAGACAATAGGCGTACGACTAGCCGTAGTTTGAAACATCCGGTAGGTATGTACGTATGTACTACATACTCGGCTGGTTCTCTTATATCTATATATACACGTGTACACGTATAGTTGAGCTTAGTAAAGCCGGTAGACTTTTAATTACTTCACTCTTGGCGTATAATAATTAATTAACGCTCACCAACCGAGACAAATGACGATTGTGGCGTAGAGCAAACTTTCCTGACTCTCGCACCCAACCTCTTTAACTCGTTTGCACTCTGGGACTCCGGGAGTATCTGGGACTCCGGAGGCAGTAAAGAGGAGAGCGACCAGCCTCCCTCATGCTTATAAGACCTTCTGGTTCTCGACTGACAATGAGATAGAGGAAGAGAAAGAGGAAGCGGAAGAGGAAGAGGAACAGGAACAGGAGAACCCGGGTTACCCGAACAAGAGGACGAACAGAACAGGCGTATCCTGGTCTGGAACCGGAGAATCATTAGTCTCCGGCACAAGGACGGGCTAAGACCGCCTCCGGGGCGCACGATCGCAAGATGGATGAAGGAGGCTGATAGAATGAAACCGCCAAGAACACCCGCGCGTCTTTTCCATCGTGTAGAGTGGAGAAACAAGACTGGAGATATCGGTTTCTGGTGGAAATTTTATTGAAGAAAAATAAACTCCTCCTCAATTTTCAGTGCCTGTATTATTATACTATAAAATACCTTCTTTATATACCCCAGATCGGAAGCTCCTTCGAGTGTAAAGATAATCGGAAGGTAACGAAATCAGGTTTGTTCGGTAACTACTGCACTGAATAGTTGAGAAAGTAGTTACGCGCGTTAATTAGAGAAGGGGTAAGCGCAAACTGACCTCTTTCTGACCCGTGGAAACGCGAATACAAACCTGGGTAACGGCAAACATATTCTAGGTTTGTGTCCCGTGACTTTGCAGCAGCATGGCACTCGGCCAAACTCTTGTTCCTTGTTCGTGTACATATATGTATATATACATGTATACATATATGCAAGAAGAGAGGTCAAAAGTTGCTGCGGCGTTTCGCTACCTCACAAACAAATTGTTCCGGTCTATGTTGACAACGGACGCCGTTCCTACTGAAAAGTTAAATTCGAATTCGGCAAGTGCTTATGCAGTAGCTCGGAGCGATTGGGAGCCCAGCCAAAACAACGAACAGGTTATTTCGTCTCCCTTTCTATTCACAATTTTACCCTCGGGCACCAATCTTTTTTTTATTCTTCTTCTTCTCCCTTTCCAAGACGCGCACCTTGAAACAAGAAATACATCAATTTTATCCGCGATATTGGCATCTCAAAACGAACAGCAATATCCACTTTACAGAGGGCTTTTAAATTAGTCGACAAAATAAGGGAAACAGGAATCTTCTCCGGGACTTCGGAGCCGGAGAGTCGTCAGACATTTCGCTCTGGGACTTGGGGGAAAAGAACGAGTTCGAGTTCATTTCGTCCCTGAACCAAGGTGGAGACGGAGGTATAAGGTGGTGAGATAGTGAGGTGAGGTGGTCCCTTGTTACCACGGATGGGGTTAAGTTAGATTGCTACAAGACAGATCATAAATATCTCCCAGTTCGCTCACGTTACAGTATCCACTTAGTCGTGTGGTGAAACCAGCGAGCAGGTAGGCATGTGTCTCGCTCCCTATCGCCCTCTTTATTTTCATCTCTTTTTCAATCCCCTTTAACCACGATCCAGTAGGAAAGAATTGGGCCAAGGGCGAAGCCAGTGCTTAACGCAATTAGCGCCACATGTATACGTTTAACGAAATTAAATGCCTTCACTCTCGTGCACTTCGTCAGAGCTGTCGCCGAAGGAGAAATTATTGGCATGAATTGTGAAATTCTGAAAAAGTCTAAAAAAAAAAATTAACTCTTTCTTTACCCCTGGATTGTGAGAAATATTCGGTTTTATCTACGCGAATAGATCTTACGAGTCGAAAAAGAGTTTTCACGGATCGATTTAGTCGAGAGCAAACAGGCGCATCCTCTATTTTTCTTTTCCGTTTTCTCTATCCCGGTTATCTGCAAAAGCACTTCTACGCCCTGAATAAACGCTTGCGCAGATTTGACCCGAATTCCAAAAGTGTTGGCATGCCTCGAAAGAGGTTGTACATACGAAGATGCTTTCTGGGAGGAAAGGGGTGAAACTTGTGTAGTCAATATCGTCTCGTACAGGTTGGCCCATACCGCGCCGAGGTAAAGCCAGGCAAATTTCCAACAACCCCTAAACAGCTGGTACCTCTGGGTGAGGTATGAGCATGAACCCCTTCTCCCGTTACCTTTTCTCTCTCGAGGGTAAAATCCGGAAACTATACCTAGTAGGTAATAAGTCGACCCTTCGGTGCGAATTCCGGCAGTAAATGACTCAGTGGTTCCGTTCAGTTGGGAATACGATGAACTAAAACGAGGTGGAGATCTGGCGGATGGTCCCTAACGCCGGTTCGTTCCTATACCTACACTTATAACGATATATGGACACATTATACGCCTCCGGGAATGTTTGTGTGTATTAGAAGAGCTTTTGTGGTCGGCAAGCTCGTTTATTTTATCTTAATAGACCAGAAAACGATAAAGGAAGGATCGACGATATATGTAACTCCAACTTCCTTCCTCGGTCTGGAGTGAAAGGTGATGGTAATGGTCATGGCGATCACGATGACTGTGACGAGGGGAGAATAAAATCAAATTACGAAATACCTGGAGCTTGAATCTTCGAGTTCCTACCTACCTACCTACCTACCACGCGCAAACCCTTTTCATTGTCGGCTCAACGCGAAATTTCTGAAGCGAATCTCGTCGACGTTATTGCTCCTTAGAAACGGTAACTTTATACGCTTGGTGTCCATTCAGTAGACTCTTGGAAAGGAGCGAGTAACATCGATACTGCTGATCCTACGATCTCGAAATCCTCGTCGACCAACAAAGCTTCTTATTGTCAACTGGCGGCAAATCGGCCAGAAGCACGCAGTTAAGTAAACTTTTCGACTATGGTCAGCTTTCGCAGTATAAAAACCAATAAAACATTCTCATATTTGTCTGCTTTCATTGATCGTAATTGAATCGGATAATCGAGTCAGCCGAACTCGACACGAAACGATCGAAATTTCGTCGTAAAAAAGAAATCTGTGTATAAAAGTTGACAAGTGCTTCGTTTGATATAATACCTACGAATCATTGATTCCGCCACCACTCTTCATACACGCTTTCGTTATTACTCTATTGCCTGCCAACAAAATGACTCTCTTTCACTCTCTGTCTCTCGAGTCTCGCAATCAGTTGTTCACCGTAATGAGAATTTCATTCACTCCCTTATATTAACACCCCTTTAATTCAGAAAAGAAAGGGTTTTTTCCACGGCTCGGTGAGTGCGGGGTGATCCAATTTTAAGCCCTATTAAATATCCGTTGCAGCGCGAGCCACTTTAGGTAAAAGTGTCATTTTCCTATTATAGCGGAGAAAACCGAAAAGAAATAAAACAAAAAGAACGTATGAAAGAAACCTTTAAGCGTACGGAGCTGCAGACCGCTTCGGCAATGTAGCACTTATATAATAAATCTGGGTCATATTCTCGTTACCGTGTTTCCATCAGGTTGGAAATTAAGTACGAAATGAATTTTTTCTCCATTTTTAATCATTACTGTTGGAGTTGGTACTCGAGTCGGAACTTTGGGCGGTTTCATGATCCTCTAGAATCGCGTTTAGTTCTGTTAATCTGGTGTACAACACACGTAGTACCCGGTAGGCCGTTTTAAACGAGGAGACTTTTTTTTCTCGCTCACAATAAACGCCCGAAGTTTCCTAACCAGAGAACATTGGAAAGCCATTACATGCAAAGCTCGTATATTCTGATTTAATTCTCTGATCTATACCCACTTCGAAACGGCCTGCAACCCAAATAACTAACCAACGGCTGTCTACGCTCGTTGAAATTTATAGCACAATGTATGTAACAGCATTATCCATCAGGCACCACTTCATCCATATACCTATACGTATATAGATGATATAAGTACGATGAAACCTCTGCAGGGAAGTTTTCCCTTTACCAATTTTTTTGGTGAGAGTTAGTCGCTGAAAATTTATCGGAAAATTGTAAAAAAAAACGTTATCTTTATTGTCCCCTGCATCCACTCTTTCCTATTCGGTATATAAACTCAAAAACGAATCATCTATGTATGCTATCTATCTCTCGGTCGTTTTCGCATTTGCAAATGAGACGCGAAGTGCACTTGGCAAGTTGCAACTCCTTGGTCGAGGCGTCCTTCGCACGTCTTCGTGCTTTCCTTATTAGCAACGTCTCGAGTGTCTCGTGAGAGATAAAAAGATGCGTTCGTAGTCTACTCACGCATCTCATAGCCGGCTGGAAAAAAATACTTCAATATTCTCCGGTCTCAAAAGAGCGAAGTAGAAGAGAAAGAAAGCGAAAAAGAAAACAAAAACAAAAAACATTAAAAAAGAACAGGAAAAAATAGGACATGGGGACTGAGACACAAAGCTAGGGAGAGAGGAGCGGCTCTGTTCTTTAAACCGTTTATTCCGTTTGATGGAATACGGTGGCAGTCGAGTCGTTCAAGAGTTTCGGGTGAATGTGGTTTGAGGAAAAGCACTTGTAGCACTTTGTAGTTGATGGGAAAACATAGTTCGTCGGCCATCTTGCACAAGTTTTGAAGTTTAATTACCTGTAAAGTTTTCGATTGACGAATGACGTCGGGTCGTTAAGATTGTTGAAAAGTTTTCCGTTGCTTTGCGAAGGAGGTAAATTTAGGTACACAGTTTATTGAAACTGTATCCATACGAAGCCAACGCCAAAAATTTTTCTTTCCAACGTTCCTTCAAAAGTTTTGAGACAAAAACGATTTTAACAATCGTAAGTTTATAATTTCTCGGTATTCAATTTGTGGAAAAATTTTTTATCTTTAAACTTATGAATAGTGGTTTGAATTAGTACGCGTATAACAAAACGAGGGATGAATCAAAGTTCACTGTCAAACGCCTGCCTCCGGGAGTGTTCGGAATCGCGGGGTTGCGCCCGCTTAACTTTGGCTAATTAATGCGAGACCCAGTTTTCGTGGCTTTTTTTCTTTCCCTCCTTTCTTTTTCTTCCTCTTCTTCTTCCTTTTTTTTTTTTTCTTCTTTTCCTCGAAACGAAAAAAAAGGTACGCAACCTGGTAATTATAATTCTCATCAACATTCCCACGGGGTGCAAAAAGCAATTAGTACCCTTCGGGCAGACGGGGTGAACGGTTGGCACCGTAATGTCGTCTTCGGCTCGTAACTTAAGATATATACACCTTATAAGTATAAAAATCGGCCAGATATTCCTAAAAGAATAATTATCATGTGATTTCAACTCAAAGCTGAGACTAAAAAACGTGATTCACTCTCCCCAATCGTCACAATCGGTCACATGTAGGTATTGGCCCAGGAGTACAAAGGGCGAGTGATAGACATTCGACGAACGAGTGTAAATGAGAGAAAAAGAAAAAAAGGAAAAAAAAAGGAAACAAAAATTGAAACAATAAAAAATAAAGTAACGGCGGAGATAATCAAATGTGCCGGAAAAAAAAGCCCGCAAGCAATTTTGAATTACTTATGACATGCCGGATGCATGTACTACGTATCCGCTCTCTCGTTCATCGCCGTCAAAGTTTTATTTAATCATCGCTAATTAATGTTCCTATCTTTGTCCTGAACGAGAAATTCAACTAAAAAAAATAACTGTCCGTCATTCATACATCTACAGACTATATTCCCATGGAAAATCGTCCCCGGGACTCGAAAGTAAATTATAATTAACAACCGCGTCTGAATTATTCGAGAGCAATACTCTGCGGGAAAAAGGTAGTTCCTGCTCGGTGGATATCCTTGTTTTCAATGAAAGACAAACTTAATTTACTCCAGGTTATTATTCTCCTTTATTTCTTTCTTTTCTTTGTTTTTTTTTTCGAGTGTTTAAATTTGATCTCGTTGTCAGTTTACCCAGGTATTCGTTTTCACAGAATGAGGTTTGCAGAGTAATTAAGCTGCGCAAATAACGAATAAATATTTGATGCACGGCATAAATGAAATAAAAAATGAATCGCTGGTCGGAAAATTCCACGTCAAATATATATTTTACATAATTTTCATCCGCCCTTTACACTCGATGATAAAGAGTCGATAACAATCTCGCAAAGTAGCTGCGGGCAATATATATTTCGCGTAATTAGACAACGCTTATTACCACGTTAAATTACCTATCTAAATTAATAAGCTGCCTCGATATACCTACTGCAATCTTCTTTTGTATGTAACAGCTTTGACGCGTTCATTAAAGGAACGTTTCTAATGAAGTTTTCTATGCCAGGGTGGTATTAGGATTAATGACTCGGCAGGGTGCGCGGATGCAATTTAAGACCGCTCTTCTCCGCTTCCATAGTTAATCTGAACCTCGCGTGGCTAGCCGCATCCTTTCAGCTTTATTCGGCGCTTTGAACACCGTATGGGAAATATGGGAAGGATGGCGTTATTTTCTTGACGGGGTTGAATCCGCGTACCGGAGGATATAGTTTTTGGTTCTAGTTTTCACTGTTTCTTATTTTCGAGAAAAAAACGAAAAGTAAAGTAACGAGAAACTCTGAGTATTTTCGCTGGTATAGTATACGTATAATGAAAGGCCAGTGAACGAACCACGCAAAAAGGTAGACGAGTATAAGAATGAAAAATAAAGCAAACCTACGCGATCTGGGCGTGCGGGAAGCCAAATGAAATCCGTGCCAAAAACCAGCAAAAAGTAAAATTTAATGTAAAAGAAACTCGCTCCCCTGAGAACCACTTTTGCCTCCTTATTCGTTGGCTTCGAATTTCCAAGCCCTCCGTAAAATAAGAAACACAAATAACTTCAAAGAAAACCTTGAGCAGGAGAAAAAGCACCTACCCTACTGTGATAAGAAGACCAAACGGATGCGCAAGCATTTCTACCCTCGCCATGCCATAGCCACTTATCAACCCCAGAGCGGAAAATCTTTTATGAAGCTAATCATTATTTTCTCAATCATTGTCCGATGAATTATTTGACATATTATTTCAGCAGTGAATCTGAGGATCTAAATGGCAATTATTTTTCAGTCGGAGTAAGTCTCTTCGCTAGGATGAAAGAAAGTGACTATCGTAAAACGATACGCTTATCGACTCTTTGATATCCCTATTACTTTAAGAGCACTCTCTAGAGTCTCGACTATTACCAATAAAGTAAATATTGAAGCTTCGATACTGGCGCGGTGTACTATAGGTAGTACATACATACACGTCTATAGATGCATCCTCTCGCTTTGTGCTTCATCTTACCTCGTGACTTTGGTAGAAACGCTATTGAATATCTTTTCCCTACTCTGCAAAGTGTCGTTAATCAGCTTCTGCGTTTGAACCGTCCGAGTGTTATTCAATATTGAGTTTGGAGGGTTGGCTGGTTCCGGGCTGAGGGACTTTTTAATGCTTTTTTAATAGCCATTAATTAGAAATTCATAATTCAAAGAAGAAAAAGTAAGAAGAATTAGGTTAATACAAAAAGGGTCTCTTTCCCTTTGATATCCGCGATACTTTGATCCATTCGTGATCAGATTAAGACTATTCGATCTCTCCGTGCTCGAATATCGTCTACATTCATATGTATAGCTGAAATTTTTTAACATTTCTATGAATCAGGAGAAACCTTGTACTACGTATACATCGGGAAAATGTATAAGTCAAACTTTTTCGATAGCCAATTTCTCAAAGGTCGTGCAATATTCTTTGTTGAAGGGAATCAGCTATCCTCGCCCACGTGTATAGGTATATAAATACGTAGCGTTACTATACAGATGTATGTTCATCTCCTTTTCTTTTTTTTTTTTGTTTTCTTTCCTTGTTTCTTACGTTTTGTTGAAAAGTAACGGTGAACGGTGCCCGAAAGCACCTTCTTTGGTAAAAGTAAAATCTCATATAGAAACGAAATTTCCTCCTACCCCGAACGCTGTAAAGTGCACGGCGAAAGAGCTGCGCGCTAACTTAGTTTGTCAGCCTCGAGACTCTTCTAGAGCCTCGCTGACTAGTTTAAACCCTACCTCGACCTTTGCCAGGGTTCTCAAACGAGTTTTTGCGGATTCATTTTGAGCGTAAACTAAAGTACTTTAATTATTGAAGTGTATATACAATATACATATACCTATATAGGTATATTTCATTGAATGTCTCTTGCTTTTTTTATCGACACCTTGAGGAATTCATTCCACCGTATTTTACCCCGAACCCTAATTCCGCTATTTATACAACCAAATAATTTTCTTCTTCTTCATTTCATTTCAGAGTTTACCCCAGACACCGGCAGGATGTACCGGGGCGAAAGGTCTCAGCACCGGAAGTACTGGGAGCGGTAACGTCGGTTCTGTTCCTGGTTCGGGCCTGGCAAATGGAGCCAACGTAGAACATCAGGATCTGAGGGATAGTGCAGCTATAAATACCGAACACGTGAGTTTACACGTATGAAATCCTGATTTCTTTATTTTTCATTAAAATCTCGAGCTATACCTAGTTTCGCGAACCCTTGTCTTCGTTCATTCGGTATATTTCAAAGTCAATCTTGACACCATTGATGCTCCTATACAGTTGAGGGAAAACCCTACCAATTTAAGGTTCAAAGTCAGGCTTTGCCTGCCGCTGAAATCAATATTGAGGAGTTTCTGAGGTAGACACATCCCTTTCTCTTATTTACGTCGCTTCATTTCCTCCTTTTCTTCACCGCCACCAAACCCCCAAAACTTGCCGAAGAATATCAAACAATCTTCAGGTATAGGCTGTTGTTAAACAAGATTCAGCCGCAAAAAGAAAGAAAAAGAATACACATACCTATACACACGTAAGTAGGTACGGCGTGGATTTTATACTCGACCTTTTTCCTACCTTTTTGATTGTTATAAAACCTCGGAAAATTCGCTTTCGAATTTACCACACAAGAAATTCATATTCCATACCAGACCAGACCCAGTTAGCAATAAAAACTGTAACTGTTTTATGGATGAACACATCAACGGTTTACCAGGATCACCATTTACCCCTTTTAGTTTAGCGAAGCTGGCGAAAAAATTTCGACGCTTTTAATTTTAATATCAATGTAGTTCCCCTTCAGATTCGATATTCCAGGCAAAATCGTTCTCTCCGATTTGACTGTAGGCATTATATTTTAATTGAATGAAAAATGGTACGGGTTGTAGGGCTCGAAGATCCCCAATCTTGTTGGATTTACGGCGACGTGAGAGAAGAGGAGTCTATAAAGAGTCTTGTTTTCAGTCCCCCTGAATGTAATTTTTTTGCTTTTTTACATCTAGATTCGCCTTTTATGTAACAAAATGTGGTTTTTTTCCATCAAATTGTATACGACTCCTGCTCGAGTTACCGAAGTAGAACATCCTCGGCATAAAATAGGTTTCAAGCCACTTGAAAAATTATATTATATTCTCGTGAAAAGTAGGTACGTTCCATGAAAGAAATTGCTATCGCGAAATACCGAATGCCCATCTCGAGCAGGGATAAATAGTGGTAACATGCTCATTTGTACCATTCAACCCCTTGAAAAAAAGTATTATTAAATGGTATGACTGCAGCTGCAGGCTACTAAAACTTCCAGAGAAAGCAACACGACCCAAATACCCGACACTCCAAGAATTTTCTCATTCCATTCAAGTACTGCGGCATAGCACGTACTAACAATAAGTCGGTACTTACGCACGGATACTATTTACACGTAGACCTCGAACGCTCACTGGCATACGACTATAATGACGAAAGTCTGCAGGGTCTGTTAAGGCCTGCCTAGGGCCAGGGTTTAAGGGTAGAATTGGTACAGACTGACGTGAGTTACTTCCAGAATTACTGGTATCTCGGTAGTTCTACTTTTGTAGAATTCCTAACTCGGCTCGTGTCAGACCTGCGAGAGAATTCGTTCGAGTTTATTTTCCCGTTGTATCGTGCGGGGGTGTATTTACGCCTGTCTGTACTCCCACGAGCTGTATTGGTAATTTCGGTTCTGATTTTGGAAAAAAAAACTTCGAATCGCCTCACGCTAATCTCGCGCGGCTTATGGATCGGACTATCAACTATCGCATGAATAATTATGCCTGCACTATCTCGCGTTACTAAAATAGAATACTTTTCGACGTAGTACCCGCGCTTAATTTCGACGACCGCGTTTCACTCGACTCTCACATTTGCTGGGTATCCTCCACCGTTTTATTATTTCAACCATTTTTTTATCCCAGTGTTAAAAGTCGGAACAGCTTTTTCTCTTCTTGATTTTTATTTTATTTTTTTTAATCAGAAACGTGACCAGAATCTGAACCGCATATACGAGCTCGAATTAATCACCGATGCGTTCACCTGAGCCATTGATATATACGAAAATTTTCGAAATTCTATTTCATTGATTGAATTCGAAAATTTATCCGGAGAATCTTTCGTCCGCTCATTTCGGACGGTCATCATCCACCTCGACAAGGGCTATTCCTTTTTTTCATCCTCTTCGATACTCGAGCTGGAACTCCGTATCGGTGAAAGTTAGAGAAAGAAAAAGTAAGAAAACGGACATGTATAACCCCGACGAAAACCATTTTTAGGGAGGAATTGTGTGTGTAGGCCGGTAGGTAGGTAGCTAGGTATATAGGGAATTGCGGGAGAAATGGGACGAGTATCCCTGATGATAAGATGGCCAAGTAATTTTCGGGAATCACCTTTTTCCGGTAATAAGAGAATTGTTCCTAAGGGAGGAGACCCGGACCACAAGACCATTATTTACTGCTATTTCAGGTTCGAACGAGCGTTTTGGAACCCAGAACTCGAAGTAATTTTCAAAACCCTTTTACCACCATATAATATATTATTATTCGCTTAACGCTTACCTACCAACCTTCCTTCTCATTAAATGTCCTAACCAACCCTAAATTCGAAGACGTCGCTCTAACGAGGCGTGTAAAGGATTATACTCACCCCAAATTTATTCACCAAATAATTATCTGTAATTTTGTATTTAAATTCGGCTTAAGACACATCTTTTCAATTGACAAATGCCGCAATTCAACTATAGGACTCGAGAGGCAGTCGTATATTTAAGGTCTTAAACCGAAGGAAAGCTCCGTATTCCTAGAATCTAAGGAAACGCTTCAATTCCAACGTTATTGCTTCGAATCCGGGGTATAATTAATTCAATAATTTCATAGCTCACTAAATATCCCGTAGAATTTTGTTCAGGGATTTTCTTTCACAGGATGAAAATATACCAAACACAGAAAAATTTCGATTCAAGTTATCATTCTATTAATCCTGTTAATTTCAATTAAAGTGGAATCTGTATCGTTGGGTATTGGCTATCCATGGGGAAATAAAGGTTCGTAGAGTTTAAAACTATTCTTTCTTCAGAACCTATATCCATTGCCATTGGTGTTGGCGTTGTCGAGTCTATCAATCTGTCTGGCCAGCGATTTTCCCTCTTTTACCTTTTAGTTCTTTTACTTTTTTTTTTATCTCCTCTGCCTCTCTTTTTACCTCCCCCTTCATCTGTTTCCCCCTTTTTCTCTTTTTCTCTTTTCATCTCCCTCCCGTTCCCTGCCCTTTGTTCTACTTTTTCATCTTTTTATCTCTTCCATTTTCAACGGCTGCCAGTCTGTTCGAACGATTGCGCGAAATTAAAACCTTTATCCGACAATGCGTGTACCGTACCGTAACGTAACGTACCGTAGCGTAGCTCGCAAGACCTGATTGCGATAAAATTTTTCGATTTTCACCCAACGAAAAAGCGCATAATCGATCAATACCTCAATCTTCGATTTCAGAAAATCGAGGAATGTGCAAACCCACCGAATCTCTCGAAATCTTTCCCCCCTCTCTCACGGTGGTCAACCCAGATTGGCTTATCACAGCTTTTCGCTGGCCTCGGATTGAGGAGAAATTCAACCCCGTATGGGTGGACAATATCCGTGTGGGTCTCATACCGAGCTGATAAGATTCAGCCAGTTTGGGTACCTACCAACTCCGCAACTCGAAAGTTGGTTAGCAAATATTACACGTCGGGGTTGTCCTAATTACACCGGTTACATTTATATGTGTACCTACCTACTCGGATGAGGATGAGGATTTTGTAGGATTTAGTCCTGATCCTAGCCCAGGGTCGACTGGAAAATTAAACTCATTGAAGATAAATTAAACGAAGAAAGGATGTGCTTCCTCGGGCTATGAGCAACTTTCATGAAATATGTACTTTATTTGTGTTCCGTTGTACGCAGGTTTGTAATACATACGTTTGCGTATAAACCCGATGTATTACCTCGGGCTATTCGTTCTCATTATTTTATTTCACTCTAACTTCACTCACGTTTTCTGACAGCGATGAAAAATTTAGTTCAGGTACTTCTTTACTTTGGTTTGCAATAAAAAAGGAATGAACTCTTCACTGACAACGAGTCCGGGTAACATGACATATTTCATAATTGCGCAATGCGACTATCGACAATGTGTAATGCAGTATATAAATAAGCTGAACGTTTAAACCTTTAAAATATCCTCTTTGATATTCGCGGGTTAATTTTAGCCATCCGCAAACCCTTGAGCCTCAATAAAACGCAATTTATATCGAAGACTCCAGCCACGCCCTGAGTAAGGTAACATGAGGTAACGCATGGCAGGGAAGTTAAGTAGGGAAGTAAAGAAAAGATAGATCCGGTGAGATATTGGAAAAATTGCGGGGGTTGAACTAGGTCGCAGTTTGAAAAATTTAATCCTTCAGCCTCCGGGCGATGAACGAAAGTTAAAATCCGCAATATATACTTGGAGCTAACAAAATCCGTGCACTTGGGTCGGCAAGTGAACCAATAAACCACACGGACTCCAGCTTGAGATATAATCATGGTTTTATATGAGAACTTCACTGATCTGGCATTGACTGAAGGCTGCTAATATAGTGGCTCATTCAATTCGAAAACCGCTATTGTCTTGCTCGTTAAATATAGTATAACTAAGTAGCTTTGTCTTTAAAAAAGACGGATATCGACCAGACAAAGCTCACGCTAAATCCGCGAGTTCGAATGGTAGAATTCGTTCCAGGGTAAAGTGTCATCCTCGTTTTTCTGTCCAGACTTCACCAGGGGAATCCCCCAGGGTAGAGACTGGCTCTCAATTACGCAAAGCTTCTTATATACCAATACCACTAGATACAGTTCGGTGATAGTATAAAATATGCGACTCGCTTTCAGTTTTAGCAATCTAATATCGAAATATGGTAATTAATGTTCCTCATTTTAATCCGAAAGTTTTTTTTTCTTTTTTCTTCCTATTTTTCATATCCAAGACCGGTTAAAAAACGCCGGTGTGTTTTAATTCGCCTAAAGCCACGTTGAAACTCGTCGAAATCGTATTTCCCTCTTTTTCTTTCCACCTTTCCATTTGTCTATCTATCTACCCTTCTCTCTTTCTATCCGCGAAACTCGCCGCGAAAGCAATCAAATTTTCCCAACTTTTTGTTACCGTCACGTGACCTCCGAGTTTTCCCTCTTTTCCAGTTCTTTCCTTTACGCGAATACAAAACCAACCACTTTTTTCAGCCCCAGGCGAACACCGGCCATGGCCCCGACCGCGAACGAGGCGCGTTGTTTCCCTTTATTTCATAAATCCCGACACTCGAAATCGCATCGCTCAAACGTCGCTTTACTTTGACAAATATACCCTTGTACCATTATCGCTTCATTAAATAGCACAAACCGCATATACGAGCTCTGGGAATTTTCAGTAAGCTATAAGGGCCACAGTTCTGGAAGTCGAATTCTACCCAGTTCAAAGGGTAGCATTTTATTCTTTATCGTTAACATTCTTCGCATTACTACTAAAATTACATACGTATTATGGAAAAAAAACGGGGACTTTTATTCGAGTGCCTACCTCAAATTTCGTTAACGTTTTTGCTGGATCGAAGCCGGGGTAAAACTCGATGGGAAATAGAGCGTTGAGAAGAACAGAACAGGTATAGGAAAATAAGGCAAATAAAATTGGAACTCGAGGTATAGCAGTAAAACAGTGCCGTAATCTAGTTGCAACGGAAGAACACTGAATCAAAGAGTTGGACCGCAATGTTTCTACCTCGTTATTTTCTTGGTTTATATACCCTTTCTTGCCATTTTTGCACCGATACGAATATTTCGCCAATCGTGTTGGACCTTTTTGAAAAATTCCGACTACTCCAAACTTGGAAATTTCAAGTTTCGTCTATTTTTTTTTTTTTACCGAAGCAGTTAAATCAATTCGAAAACAATTTCGGAGGTGATCATAATTCGAACTTTTATACTCTCTGTATTCCCAGCCACTCAATAAAATTCGCATCTTGACGTCCAACGGCATAAAAAATTGAAAATAGGGAATTTTGCGGTAACATAACGTCTTCCGAAGTGGTGATGAAATTTGAAAAAAAAAAAAAAATCTCCAGGAGATATAAATTTTGTAAAATTGTTCGGAGTTACGTAAGAGAGAAATTTCAAAGGCTGTCCATCATGTGAATATGGCTGGCAACGTAAGGCGGTAAATTTATCTTGGCACCTGACCAATTCTATAGGGAACAATGTGAAAAACCACACCAGAGTGTCGCGGTAGCCTCTCTCTAGAACGGTAGCAAAACAAGGGAAGTAAATTCGCTACAAAACAGTAGATTCTGTCACCGACGCTTCGGAGGTATAACGTCAGAGTATGTTTTTGCTGGAAATAACCCCGGCAGCAGATGAGCTTTTGTTACGCGAGACCGTGGCTTTGCTTCGGCTTAAAAGGAAATAAAATTTTGACTAGAACCTCACGACTGCGGTAGCTTTTTCTGCGTTTACTAGCATAAAATGAAATTTCGCGATTATATAATACGCCGCATTGCATCACTTTTTGGCATTGAATTAATCAAGCGTCGGTATAATCACGCGTTTGGATGAGAGAAAAGAAAAAAAAAAAAGACAAATTTTTAATCAAAGGATACCACCTCGGTATATACGGTTTTTCGTGGTGAAAAAAAAAAAAATAACGGAAAAACGGAAAAAAAAACTTTCTCCTTTATACCAACGTCGGAGAAAACTTGCTCGCGCTCAACCCCTGAAAAAAAAAAGAAAAAGAAAAAAGGAACTAAGGAAAAACTTGACGCTCCCGATTAGAAATGACGAGCCAACTTTGTTGATCACGATTTAACTTACTTCCGGCTACATCAACGGCGCCTTCGAAGTTATCTCGAGAACCGTATTTCTCATAGAAAAATGAATCGAGAAATTTTTTTTTTTTCATACTCGATTCAGTCCCTCTATCTCGCGAAAGATTTTTCCACCACGTATAGATATGTATGTAGATTGCGGTGGATCCTGGAATTCAAATTTTAGAGAACTCCAGGATTATTCCTGATGCAATTAGACTCGTATCAATTATCTGCCATACCGAAATATCAGACCAAGGTATAAGAACTTTCCCTGCGCTTAAATCAAACCGCAATGCTACTGATCACTAATCGCAACTTTCCTCCCTTTACTTTTACAGGCGTTGGTGTATCGAGATGGGAATCTAGTTTCTGGATCGCTGGAAGCTCTAGTCCAGCACATGGTACCGACAGAAGAATATTACCCTGACCGAGCTTATCTATTCGCGTTCCTCCTCAGTGCGAGACTCTTTATAAAGCCCCACGAGCTCCTGGGCGAAGTATGTGCTCTTTGCGAATTGCAGCAGAATCTTACCGGCGAAGGTGGAAAGGTAAGTTCAATTTTCTGACGAATGCAGAAAGGAGAAAATAGAGTATGAAGTAAGATGGGTAAAATAGTAAATGTGTAAAATCCGGTCGTTAGGAAAGACTCCATCGTTTCGTGCCAAGGCTCGTTCAGCTTTTGGCCGAATGGACGGAGACATTCCCTTACGATTTTCGGGACGAAAGAGTCATGGGCCACGTACGTGCCATAACACAAAAGGTGGCAGCCGTTGATGCCGCAGCTAGACAAGAGGTTTCCGCCTTACTGCAAAATCTTTTGCTAAGGTTAACCGCCTTGGAAAGATACGAGGAAGGACTTGCAAGATTAGCGACTGAAGCTGCTGCTGAGCAACTCACTCAGGTAAGATAACGATTAGAAAAAGAAAAAAAATTCATCGGTTTACCTGATTTATATCAGAATTAAGATATATTGCACTATTCTACACACATGTTCAGCACATATCGTATATGTGTGTATATCTACATCCGCGTTGAGTAGTTTCACGTTCGGTATACGCTATACTGCTGAAGTAATTTAATTCCCGTGTACGTATGTCTATGTCGATCTAGAAGCCCATTTACCTACTCTAGCATGTAACTCTCGCGAATAGTTGATCTGTAATTGAATTGTAGTTAGCTACACATGGACCCAGTGATAGTGAGCGGCTTGCTAATTAATTAGAAATTAACGGACGAAATGAGCGGCGTTAAAATTTTTCAAACTAGAATAGGAACTGGGTGCAGTGTGTGAAATCGTTTATCGAGATTTTGAACGTGGTTCGAAATTGAACCTAGCCGTTGCAGTTCCAGTTGTAGAATCGCAGTTGCTGGCTCTGTACTATCGGTTCGCAAATTGACTTTCCGTTTCCGCGTTGTTGCTAATAAACGCAACTGAACACAATTAACGAGTTCGTGTTAGTCACGTTGTACAAAAGGTAGAAAACGTTTTCGAACCCAGCGGCACACCGCTGTGCTTCTGGAGGTGTAGAAAGGCAGGGAAATACCTGCGGAAGAAAAAAAATAAAATGAATAAAAAATATAGAGAAACAAGCCAGCAATCCTAATTGGAACGTTTGCATCTGTAGTGTAGTACCGAATCGGGCGCACCAACCTCCTACTTTCTTTTGCAAATATACACCTGAGATCCGTGCACCCAAAAATAAAGAAAAAAGATGAAAACTGTTTTAGATTTTTGAACACATAGCTGATTTATTATGGGATCAAAATTTTCCACCTCGAAGCGCCTTTGATTCTGTTATAGTAGCTTTTTGTACTCTCATACTCAGAAGCTGCAGGTCCCTTATAACGATTGGAAGAATCACCATTTTCGGTTGTACTTTTTATAACGCCCTTAAGAAGCCCTTATCCTCCCTTTTTTACTCTGAAAATGAGGAAAAAAGTCAGGAATAAAGCGACAAAAAGCTTGAATTGGCGTTAGGCTGTTTCGTTCCGACCTGCGAAGTTTCTTATACAATATAGTGTATTGTGTTCGAAGGACAAAGATAATTCTCCATAAAAACGATAAGAGTAAACGTATAGAATGATCCGATGGGCTTTGTGTAGGCACAGCCTTCCATGCTTTTTTACCCTTCTTGATATCAAAAATGAATATAATTCTGTATCAGGAGATCCATTAGAAGAAATTCATACATATATTTCAAGATCTAGCTTACTCAATACCATACACGTATTTGTTGGTTTTAGGTAAAAGAAATTCAAAACATTAGCAACAAAAAATGAACAAAAAGTGTGAGCAGATATCCCGGATACACATTTTCCCTCTTTTTTACGTATATTTTTAGAGCCCTTCTTGTTAATAAAAATATGATTGAACGCAGAGGCTACATCGAGTGAAATGAAAAGGGGAATCCCTGGTGCTGTGGTCGACGATCATTTTAGGCTGTGCAATTATCGCGTAGGTACGCGGGTGGGTAAAAAATGTCTGTCCCCATGTTTTCTGCAGGAGATAGCCGGGGTAGAGGTTGGGGTGGAGTAGAAGGAAGGGAAAATTGCTCGCTTGGGTATTTTAATGGAAAATCTATATACGCTTTATGGCCTTTGTTGCTCCGTCGTGTGAGAAGGTTGCTTCCTGCAACGTTTCTGCTTCGTCACCTCGTAGTCTCGTCGTGCGTTCCTCTTTATCTCTCAAACAAAATCAGGAATTTAAACAAGACGTGAAATTTCTCCCACCAATTAAAAGCCTCGCCAAAAACCCCGATCTCGATCGTTATAAGGGGTAGTTTTTACCCTCGAGAGTCAGTCGACTCGCAGATTCGGTCCCGTTAAATCTCTGACTTAAGCGATTAAAGTGCTCGAACGTTATCACCTTGAACCTAATTCAAAGTTACCCCCATAATCTGAGGTTTACTCTATGCAATTGCACCACTGCAGGTCCTTACTCACGATTAATCTACCTCTAACGGTTCGAGGATTATCTTTTTATTCAAGTTTAACGAGCCCACCAATTTCTCCGGTGATATTTACGGACGATTAATTCATCGACGTATTATTATCCTCAGAGTTCGCTGATTCATACGATCTTTACGTATTCCTGGGAAATTAAGTCGGGGAAACTATTTTCGAACTTATTTCACGCCGTATATCAGAGAGAGCGTATAGGTATACAACTGCGGTTGAATTAACCAGTAAATGTTTCAATAGGTAGGTACTTATGCTGCGCTAAGTTAATTAGCTAATTAGTTGCTTATCAAGGGTTAATATAATTCTCATCTCTTTACTACAGTTCACACATAGTTATCACACGTTAATTATAACGAACATACCTCGTGTAATTAATATAATTACTGACTTTCGGTTAAATGCCATCCGTCGCGCTCGCGTATACCTAGTACGACGAAAAACATTGTTCTATTAACGAAAGTTACTATCCATGGAATTAAAAAGGGGTGAGGAATAATAATGATTAATATCATTATTGTCATTATTATTATTATTATTATTATTATTGTTGTTGTAAGGCAAATAAAAGGAGATTACAGGAACGCAGGAAATTGTGGCAGATTTATAGAGCGAGATAAAACACGTTAGACGTGTAATAAACGTTCCAGTATACCTCCTAGGTCCAGGATTTGTTATTGTTGTATTTTTAGTACATGGCTTTTGTTGAAATTTATGATTTCATTCGACCAGCATGATCGCATGGCTACTTAATTAAACGGGAATTTATATAACGGCGGTTTTTAATAGCCCGTTAAATTTTTATGATCTTATTTTTTGACAAAAAATTTGGAATATTTTTTCGTTTTATCCGTCAGACTCGGGGGGAAGGTTTTCGCGAATTTTCAAGGGTATCTGGGGCAACGAATGCGAAGCTTTCTTTGCTTTAACGCCTCGCAAGAGCTTGCGAGACGAGGCAATATCGAGGCTAAGGCAAATATAGTGGAGATGAAATAGACTCGGTGAAACTAGCGACGTTTGAGGGAAAAGAGAAGATAAAAAAAACACATACTTCGTTTTAGAGTGAGAATGAGGATATTAGGGAATTTCGGAGCACTATGTGTAGGTATAGCTTTAATCACCCTTGTTCCTCCTGAGAGCAATTAACTCGAAGGGCTCTTCCGCCGCCTCTAAAGAAAACATTCGTATGTATTGTAATATCCTTTGAAAAAATAATCCTTTGAGAATTCGGATTAATTATTTCCAAGTATAACACTGGAATCGTATGCGCGATCAAAGTTTAGAAAGAATTATTAACATTCTTTCCATTCTATTATACATATACACGTCGAATAGAAGTCATGCGCGACAAGGGCGGCTCTGGTGTAGAAGCGAACGTAAACCCCGAGGGAGAATAATGTCGGGTAAATTTATGTTTGACAGCTCACCCGTTCCGCACTGCAACCCTCGTATATCAACACATAGGTGTTTCTGGTCTCGCATATATAGATATACATATACGTATGAACAGCATAGGTATATAAACGGTACTCTACTAGGTGGTACAAGAATTGCACGATTATTATTCCCCCTGCAGAATCCGGGGGATAAGGAAACTGAAAATTTGCAAAAAATGAAGAATTTTTTCTATTCTCTTCAGGTCGACGTTACAGAGTTGTGCCCGTCAGCCTCTGTTCTTGCTCAACAATTAACTCACGTCGAATTAGAACGATTGTCTTACATTGGCCCGGAGGAGTTTGTCCAGGCTTTTGCCAAGGTGAGTTATGCTGTAGAATTACGCGAGAGGGGTGTGTAGGTATGTCAGTGGGAATAAGGGAGATAATAGAAAGGCAGGAATAATCCTGTGGAGAATTATTATACACTTAACAATTCGGGTCGCAAAATATTTTCGTCATTTCGTCTCGCAAAGCAACGGTACGAAGCATTAAGGAGGAAAATTTATGATGTCGTTTTTACAGGAGTCCCCACACCTCGAAACTTCCTTCAAAGATATGAAGAAGACCAGAAACTTGGAATCGTACGTACAGTGGTTCAACAGACTGAGTTATTTCGTCGCTACTGAAGTATGCAAGGTAATGTTACGGCTCGTACCTACTCAAACAATGTAACTTTAAACGATAAGGTTGTACAAATTTCAAGCGATATTTCCATGTCTTTTACCTGGTAATATGAATAATTCCGTACCGGCGATAAATTCCATTGGAAATAAAGGAAAGCAAGTTTTGAAAAGGAAATTTTATAAATATTTATATATTTTATCATTTTTCTTTCATTTTCAAGTTTGCTAAAGAATTCAAGTTTCATACCTGATGCACACCATTCGTAGTGCGGATATGGTAAAACTTCGAGGAGATAAATAAAGAGTGAGAAAGTGGCAGAGCGAGAGTGAGAGAGATAGATTATCGGATTATCAGATTATCACGGTTCTCGAGAGTCCTCCTCGAGGTTCGCCACTTATTCAGTCAGTTTTTATATCTTACGAGTAAAGCGGTTAACGGTAATTCGATTCGATACAAATTTCGCGAAACCCGATTATCAACCTTTTTCAAAACGTCATTATTCCTTCTTATTTTACAGCATGCAAAAAAGAAACAGCGAGTAAGGGTCGTCGAATATTGGATAGAAACAGCTAGGGAATGCTTCAACATTGGCAACTTTAATTCACTCATGGCGATCATCGCTGGTTTGAACATGTCGCCGATTTCACGTCTCAAAAAAACTGTAAGTCGTATTCAAATATCATAGAATAATTTATCAGCGATAAAATTCCGGAAAGAAAAAAACCAAAAAGAATTACTCATGTCTCGGAACAGTCTTCGGTGACATATCAACGCAATCACAGCGAACTCTTTGTCTGCGTAACGGTGCAAAGTGGAAAAGAAATAAAAACGAACGAGTATTTCCGCAGCTGTGTCTTGATGTTTGTCATTTCTTTTTACTTGTTTTCTTCTTTTTTTTTTATATACTTTTGAAGGAGCAATATATTTTCGTCCCTTTCGTAAAGAGGCCTGTCACGATTAATAATGATAATAAAAGCTCGGAACAGATTGTCGGAATTCTTCTATATAAAGATAATGCATCGATAAATGACACGAGATTTTTCATATTCTTATACTTTTCTTGTCGTTTTTTTACCATGCCCGGCTAATCGTTTTAAATATTTACGCATATATTGTATATATATCTGGTTCAGGGGTGAAAGAGTACATAGCTGAGGATCCGATAACCGCAGTTAATTAATCAACAGAGTAATCGCGTCTAATAAATCACCCGTCGTTGCAAATGTAATTAACTAACATACAATGCCCGTATTCCTAGAAAATCAATGCCGTATGCGTTATGGCAACTGGAGCTTACCACGAATTTCGTTTACTAGTTTTTATCATTAATTAAGATTTTTCACTCAATTCCTGTGTTACTAATCCGGTAGATTCGCGATAACACTCGCGTTTAAACTTTGAAAATGTAATTCATATTTTTCTAATGATAAACTGCAATAGCCAAGCGAGTCACTTTGTGCCAACGAGCTAAATGTTTTTCAGTATTTTCATTACACAACCACGTTTTACGGTCTCTCTCTTCCTCTATGTTCGGTGGGTTATACAACTACGTATAGTAGTACTAGTACATACCCAGTAGTGGTATTCGGTGTTCATTTCGTTTGCGTTGCTGATTTATGAGCCTTCGTGAAATAATTGCAACGAAAACCGGGTAGAGTTCTGAGCAATTCTCGTTCCCGAAAATTTACTATTCCGTAATAATTGAATTTTTTTTCTAACTAGCTCGGTAAATCGTTGCCCGCGATAAAAAGAGAGAAAATATACTGCGAGAAATACGAAATTGATCTTCGACAGTTAATTAAAAATTTAGCCGAAAGAATTGAAGACCCCTTTGCTATATGAAGTCACTCAGGTTCTTCGGAAAGGATATTAAACCCTATAGAAATTTTGTTGTCTTTATTTTATTGCTTCGAGTTCAAATACAAGTCGTCTGAGCCATTCGTCTAAAATTTCCGGCCAAGCAACCGGAAACTTTTCTACACCTCGCTTTCCACCGGCTTTTCTTTTTACTTTATAAAGAATTGTAAAGGAATCGAAGAAACGAAAAGAGAATAAACTGCAGTCGGTCATTTGAGGCAGTCGCGTTGATTGGAAAAAGTTTTTACTATACCTACAGTCGGTTTTATTTAATTGTTTAATGGAAAACTAAGTCTATCAAGTCTTCCAAGCAAATATTCTCCTCCTACTCTCGATCTTAATTTGATTCGAAATTCCGCAAATTCTTTTATCTAACGAGCAAGCAACTGGGAGCTTATAACAAATCGATTTCTTTACTGTATGTGTAATGAATATGAAATTTAAAGTTGACTCGGAAAAAGCTATTACAACCGTTCGCGGTTCGATGAAACTATTTCATTGTCTCAGTCCATCTTTCGCGACGCAACCACCAGCTACCTCCTCCAATACATTATACCCGCAGTTCCATTTTCTAGAATGCATAGTTTGACTATACGTAAAAGCCGAGATTGCTTGCATTTCGCTTTGAGTATGAGTCAAAGAGAAAAGACAATATGTGCAGCAATGTAGGTAGTCAAACGTTCGGCGTATACAGAGTGTTTTCCAGAACACGCTTCAGTAAGTTGGGTTGCCTAGTTTCTGTGGCTATACTGTTCGACCAATAACTGCAGTATGTAATACGGATTGTGAAATTATGGGCATTCCGTTAACTCGATGAAAAACCGTGGAGAGTTTATTGCCTTTCAATAACGATTAACGTCTATAGTTCCGAAGGCATGAGTAATATGATTATTGACAGAAATTGAAACCCGTAAATTTTTTGGGCGTGCTAAACAGATCCGCCCTGTTGGGATCGTGACTGATTGGCGTTTTGGCAAACAAACAAGTAAACGTGTTCTTCATATCGCGCGAAATTCCGGCCTCTGTGACTAGATTAAAATTTGAGGATGGTTATTCGGATGAAAAACTGTTCATTCATTTCATACGAACGTACGTTTCGTATTACAGTGGTCGAAAGTACAGTCAGCTAAATTCTCGATTTTGGAACATCAAATGGATCCCAGCAGCAACTTTAGCAGCTACAGAAGTACCCTGAAAGCAGCAATGTGGCGAAGTGCCGGAGCAACTGATGAACGACAACGTATAGTCGTCCCATTTTTCAGCCTCCTTGTCAAGGACCTGTATTTTCTGAACGAGGGTTGCAGTAACAAGTGAGTATACACCCAGGCCAGAGAAAAGGATAAAGTACTTTTATTCTCCTAGTATATAACGCGGTTAATCAGAATGATCGTTCGATCCCCTTCCCTTTCTCCAGATTTCACTTCATTCAAAGTTACGATATCTTATCAATCCCAAATCCCACCAACATATACCTCTGTACGTCTATACCGCGTGTACCTGGTAGAGTATAAGATTAGCCCTTCGAAAACCTTGAAAAGTGGAGCCACTGACACACCCTTATTTTCTGGCTGTTTAAAATTCTTCCCAAATTCAAGGTAGCTACGTGAATTTCACCCATCAGTTATACCCAACGATTTCGAACTCCTACCAGGCAGATCAATCAATCCACACGTTTTCCCTTCCACCAGGTCTTATCGCCCGCGTATTTCTGAGTTAGGTATTTCTTCGGGCATAACTGACACTTAACTAGACGTGTCCATGTATGTATGTGTATGCGTGGGTGTGCAGAACTCAGAGGGATTTGAAGAAATTTATACACATACAGATATACGGGTATTTTTTTTTTATTCTTATTTTCATTATTATTATCTTCTTTTTATTTCTTTCCTCTACCACAGGCTACACACACCTACTCATACTCTTTCCCTCGGCAAACTTACACACACACATGGGTATACAGTCACAGGCGATTTCACGCGGTAGAGAAGTGTTAGTATAAAGTTATTAAACTTGTAATGGCAAAAGTTGAGACGGAGATCGGATGGTAAGGTAAAGCCGAGACCAGATGGGTATTTCGGACTAACATGAATCGTGATGGATATATTGACTGATCGCTACGCAAATATCCATCCCTTGGTGTTGGGTGTTGCGCCGTAACGGTGCAACGTGTGTGTGTATGTGTGGGTGTTATGGTTGGGCACTTTATGTGACTAGCACATAGAATACGTTCAGGTATATACGCCAAGTTGCGGTAAGATCGAACCAGTGCAGGTTCATCCCCTCGAAGAAATTGAGAAACTTTTAGCCGTAATCTCGACGTGTTGCTATAGCGAATTTCTTACCCCGTACTTATAACGTCTTTGATTAGGGCAGAAAACTATATAAATAACTGAACTAATTTCACTTATGTTACACGTGCGTCTTACGCGCAATGCGAAAAGTTCAAGCGATATAGGGAAAGTTTCATTTACTGTGTCACACTTACGACGTTAATAGATTAGCAAAAAGATGAAAATGAAAATCTGAATTTGGTGATTATTCTCTACGATAAAATACGAATGGAATATTTATGATTCTAGATTGCCTAATGGACACATCAATTTCGAAAAATTCTGGCAACTTGCTAAACAAGTTACGGAATTTATTGCTTGGAAACAAGTAGCTTGTCCGTTTGAGAAGAACGCCCGTGTCATCGCCTTTCTTCAAGCCAGTCCTGTGCTGACGGAAAATTGTGAGTAAAGTCGTGAAAAAATACATAAAGATTTCTTGTTTTCGAATTTTAGTGGTAATTCATCCTTGAAGGTAATCAGAGCTTATCTTATGTTTACCTGTTCTATGTTTTTCTATTTACAGCATTAGCTTTAGCGTCTTTTGAATGCGAACCACCGGATAATAACCCGGAGAAAGAACGCTACAAATCTTTGAAGTGAGTATATCGCCCCTGTTTTTATTTATTGACTATTTATTGAAAATGTTGATTCTAAGCTAATCTTAATGTTTTCGATTTGTTTCTATGCGCAGATCCGAGTTAAACGCTCAGTGAAAACAGGGTTCGAAACACGTGAAACAATGGGAAAGGTACTGAATACGAATATTTAATGTAATATTATGTACGATTAACTTTATTGATATTTGAAATGCGAACAATACGAGAATGAACCGATCCCAAAGTTTGATTCTACATAAATAATAGTCAAAGTATTACAAGGTATTATAGTATTTAATACCCACTATAATTATATGGTCTACGTTTGGCCATATGCATATAGCCGGAAAATTATTATAGAAATCCTCACATTAAATAGCGAAGTTTAAGATAACACTGCTAATCAAAATTTGCAAACTTCACGGCTGATGTAAGCGCTTTGGAACTCAAGTTAAACGTAATACTTTTTTTTTCTCTCATCTATTTTTGTTTAAATTTGTATTAACTTTCAATACACGTTTCGCCCTTATCTAAATTCATGAAATTATGGTTTTATAATTCAAAAAACGATTCAAGTTTGGGAATTTCAATCAGCAACTATCAAATTCACTCGACAGTATCGCATAGGAGTATAAGAATAGTTCCTAAGCCTCATTGAACATCGTGCATTAAAATTTCTAAAATACAAACACCGAATTTAATTCAAGGATCGGCCAATTATCGAACATCACGATTTTATAGGAACTTGCAATCTCATATGCATGTATAAATTTCATCATGATAATTTCTTTTTTTTTTTTGTACTGTGTATTTTGTGTCGAATATGAAATTAGATTCCAATATGTTTCTGCTCTCAATTTTTCGTAATTTCGTAATTGCAGATTTACTTCTCACTCATTGAACAAGTTTTCGTACATTTTTTGTTAGCCAGGTATTTCAGACTTTTTAAAGCACGATTCAACTTGTAAATAGCCCTTTTGATATACGCTAAATTAGGTGTGAGTAGGTTTGTTCCTGTAGTTTAAGTTCGATTTAGGAAAAATTAAATAAACCCGGTTTACGTACTTAATCGGAATAAGTTTCTAACTCATACGATTCAAACAACGCGTAATTATATAATTCATTGATACAATTTCAATATACATAATTATACATTATATTATACATATAGAAATGCTCATTAAACATTACGTCTGTTTTCCTGTTATTAAAATCCTGAAACTTGAAATGATTATATTGAAAGATCAGAATCGTTCTACACTATCTACAAACCCAGATCGAAGTACAATCTACATTTTCTATTTTTATTATAAAAAAAAATTCAATTCGATTCAACTTATTTGGTATAATATGTATAATACGTAATTATTGCAAACATCTAATATTTCTGCAGAATATAGCGTTAGATTTGAACAGTTATTATACAAGTTACAACAGTTTTAAAGTTTAAATAATACATATACTTTATCAAATTTTTCATGAATTTGAAAGTATAGGGACCAAGTTAATTTCTTCTGAATATGTAAATCGATCGCGAGATCCCGTGATTATTTCATCATAATATGATCATTTATACCTACATTATATAATTGTTAGTGAATTTCATTTTCATTTTATCAAATTTATATATACCTACATACATGATACAACCTGAGATCGAATAATCTCATCCGAATCCATTTCCGCGTATAAAAAAATTATTATTTTTAGTGACAGCTACTAATTATTATAAAAACAATTGTCCTAAATCCTAAATCAATCAAATGCCTTAGATACAAAAATGTTTCAGTTTATAAGATGCACTCTTCAAGTGAATAACATTCAATATCACAATGATTATTAGTCACAGGTGGATGTAAAAAAATTAAAATGAAAATCAAATTATTTAATTCACATTTATTTTCTTTTCTTAATGCCCGCAAAATTGGTATATAAGGCATTTGAATTTATAGAATATATCGGAGTTAGCTACTATATGCACGGTATCATAAAGTATTAAAAATAAATATTAATAGAATTCCACAATCGAATCGCCAATATTCATAATTACAATTAGTAACTGTGAACCGTAATATTCACTTCATTATAGTAAAATCTATGTTCATCGCGGTGAAGTACATTTGCGTGACTTAGATAAAGGTTTCCTATTCAAAAGAAAAATGAATTCGTCGAAAAAATCGTTTTAGGTGACAGTAGTTCGACGGAATAACTAAATGAAGATTTAGTTTATTTTATTCAACAGTTCTTACAGCCTTTCTTTATATTTATCTACAGACTCTGTATACTCTATAACTAACGGTATACAATATTTCTCATTTGACATATTATTCCATTATCTAAATTATCGCTTTTTCAAGAACCAGCTTGTATCTGCTTTGATTTTTTTTTATTCTTTCGAAAATACTGTCACTCATAGGTCTCTCACAACTACAGTTATTATATAATCACATCTGTAAATAAAGTGTCATGTATATATCCGTTGTCTAGATATAAAATTAGTATATACATTAATACCTACTATAGATGAGTTTATCGAAATAATTTCCGAGCTGCAATGAGGTTTACTCCAAGAGCTTGTCGAGATTTATATGTTATCATATATAATTATTACGTCAGGTCATACATATAATTTTTGCTTTGCTCTAGTCACTAGCTATTAGTTACACCTTAACGTTTAAGAGCACAATAAAAGAATACGGGGCATTAACGATAGATAGATTAATTAGAAACAGACACGTTTCTGAAATCTGTCAGTGATATTTCGAACTTATTGAAATTATTCATTGAAATTCAAGTCTCATTACTGGGGTGTAAATTCAAACTCAATCATACTCTGTCTAAAGTTAGTGCCCAGAATTCTTCCGAGTTTTATATTTTTATGTATTGTTATGCCTAATTAGATTAAGATTTATTTAGGATTAATTTAAGTTCATCCCAAACGTATTTGGCTTAACATTCCCAGAGATAGAATTAAGTCTACGTGTAGGTATCGCATTTTTTGCCAACACCAAATAACGCCAGAACGTAATAAGTCGTCAAACTAATTTTCTGATAAAGATATATACCTAATTTGAGTTATTCATGACGAGTGCATAGATCGTTTCACGTTTTTTTTTCATTATAAATGCACAACACATCATCTCACTCCCACATATGTATACAAACCTGCAATTATTATAATAGTACCTATTCTTTTTAGTACACTAATTAAAAAAGATGAAGAAAACAGAGGATTTAAAGGTTTAGTTTGACTTCTGTAATCGTCTAATGTAATAGCATCGTATGTTTTTAATATACCACGTTTTTGTCGAGTATAACAAATATCTAAAGTAAACTGACTCTAACATATGTAATACGAAAGCATAAAGGAATCAGCATTATAAATCGTTGCTAATGTGTTCTGCTAAATGATGAAAAAAGGTATATAAATTCGCAGCACTAGCTGATGCCAAAGTATACCGACACCAAGCCTTGCATTTAACATAGTATACGTTTACTAAAATCGAAAATATAACACTAAACTGCTATTCACTTCGATCTTTTGATTGAATTTTAATTATTAGCCAGTTTGTTCATTTTTTAGTTTGAAAAAAATAATTATTCCGAACATAAGACAATACTCTTTGCAGAAAGGCATCTAAGGATTACTTTTAGTTAACTAAAAGTAATATAACTATCAGAAAAGAAAACTTTACTTGCATTAACCATGCGAAATGTTGACAATTTGCTATTTTCACCATGACCAGATCCTGCGCCACAATTTACTTTACTTTCAGTACAAAATTATCTATAAACTTCTTTTTTATTGTAAATATTGCTTCTTTATACTTACATTAATTACATTGACATATGCTATTAAACTTATCTACTATTGTAAATAGATATTCAATATCAGAACGCAACAATTATGTAGAAATGATGATGTCTATTGAATAAAGTGCAGATTAACATAAAATACACATCTGAAGTTCTATTTGAAATCTTCTTCAGATTTCTCATTGAATTTGAATAAATTATAAGCATAGTTAATATTAATCTGTTGGAACTTGCATTATTGTTTTCCGAAAACATTTGTTAATCATACCCTAAACTGTTAGAATTATGCTTTATCTTAGTCTTAAGCGAATCATTCCACATCATCTATCGCCCAGATGAAGATTCCTGTATTTTCTGATCAATCCACCGTCTGTAATGGGCTAGACGAACGTAAACACCAGGTTTATTAGGTGCCCCACAGCGTTTTCCCCAGCTAGTCAGCCCATACAGTGTGAATGCATCTATAATATTATAAGTCAGAATATGAAGTTGAAAAATGTGCATAAGTATGATACATATTCAACTGAAGGGGTACTGCATTCTCGGTATGGTAGATATATGAAAGCAGATATTGACTACTAAATAAATTTATGCCTACTGTTATGATAGCACGCAAGAGGGCCCCCGGAATCTCCGTCACAGCTGTCGACGCCTTCATTCAAATATCCAGCGCACACCATGCCATCACTAATCGCCCCTTCTCCATAAACATAGTCTGCTCGGCAGATAGATTGATCCAGTATAGGGACCCAACCAAACCGCAAGAAATTAGATTGGACTGTAAGAAAATATTGAATATTTTCACGTCAATTTTATAGAGATTGGTTTTTCAACCACTCTCGTATTGTATATTGTATTTCTTATAGTAGCCTTCAGCCAGATTCCAAGTTATAGCAAACTCATTATACACACCAGAATTTCCAGATTCAATACTACCCCAACCACTGATAGTGCAGTTCAGTCCTGGTAAGTATTCAATATTTTCTGGCGGCAAACAAATTGGCATTATATTTCTTCCCAGAGGGATACCTCGTCCCTTTAGCAGCACCAAGGCAATGTCATTGTTCATGCGTTGGCCCTTTCGAAAACCCTCATGGACATAGTAATCTTCAATGTTGGCTTCAACTTCGGTACCGTCATCAATCTGTATTATTATATGTTATAAAACTCAAATGATATAAATGTAATCGGAAAGTATTTCGTGATTATTCGACTCAAGTAAACACTTTATAGTAGTAAATGTTATTATGGGTCTTGAAACTTGAGGCTTCTTATACACAAATATTAATTCTTACCTCTGTATTAAAATCACCAGCTCGTACAAAATACATTCCCTTATTGTAGCCTTCCAGACAGTGAGCTGCAGTGAGAACATACCGTGGAGAAATGACCACTGCACCACACCAATGACTTGATCTACTGTGTCCTCTGACCCTGAGACTTGCCTAGAGTTAAAAGATCACCGCCCGTTAAAGTGGCTTTGTAAAACATTGTTTTAAAACATATTTCATTAATTACAACTATCATTTCTCCACAGATTCATTCAATTAGAGTATAAACTGAGTTTTTCGAAAACCACCCAGTAGCTTTATAAAAAAAGTGAGAAAGAACATTTTTCTTCCAAAGTATTACCTGCCATGGATATGCTCCTTTAGGAGCGATAGAGCCTTGAACAACTCTAGCCATATACTCATCATTTTCATCAAAATCTTCAACTCGCATGCCGCAGTTAGCAGGCAGTATATCGTTGGCTGTGATCTCAGGTAGATATGGTACTGGTCCTTCAGGTTGCTGTTTGAATTTTTTATAAATACGAGTAAAGAAGGAAGCAATCAATCTTTTGCAGATGATTTTCACGGTATTGAATACGCATAGGTAAGATTGACACAGCTTGCACCTTAGCCAGAATCTTTATACAACTATTATTACAGAGTTAATAAGTCATAATTGGAGTTTCAATTGTCACTATTAATAAGGATTCACGAAAAAGGCTCAAGTTGTTTCATCCAAACCAAACTACTAGGTATAATGTACAATGAAATAAGCCACTTTATGCATCAATCAATAACATTTTATTCTACACAATTACGCTACGTATGTGACTATAATTTACAGCAATACGTTTCCGTGAAAATGGGAAAACTTAACTACCTATATACCACACAAGTCCATAAGCTTCGAAGACTAACAAATCTAAAAAAAATACTATAAAATCTTGACTAAATGACAATATTATAATCTTCAAGCTTTTTATATATTAATTTACCTCGTGCATAATCACTTCTCCGGGTTCGCATCTCACACCAGCATCTTCATCATGGCCACAATTATGTCGGCTCCATGGCTCGTGAGCACACTTGTAAAGCTGTGTCTCGTTTCCGTGGCAATAAACCTGTTCAAACGATCATATCAAAAATTGACTACTCTTCAAAGTCCTTATATTATAATACAATACAATTATATTCTTGTCTAACTATACCTCATCTAACCAGATAGGTCCTTCTCCGGGTCCGAAAGCTCCATTTTTCAACGCAGTTGCAGATCCTCCGTAACCCAATGATCTACAAATTACTGTAGCAGTTTGCTTTGAAAAATCATCATCGCAAACTGTACCCCAGATACCATGGTGGCGTACCTCTACTCTTCCCTCAAGAGGACTACTACCTCCAGAAAGCCTTAGCTCAAACGGTGCCTGTGAACATAATCAATTATTTCAAACATGCCAATGTGAAATCATTAGTACTTGTCTAATATCTAATTTTCTGTGGCTATTCATTACCTGGCAATGTTCCGGCCCTTCGTCTGAACCATCACCACAATCTACAACTTCGTCACATATAAATGGTGTCGGAATACACTCGGGACTATTATCGCATTTCCAGAAGCCATCTTGACAAGTATTAACTGCTGTTTTGCATACGATACCAACCGCCTCGTCTGGAAGGCAGTTGTGGACACCCCATCTAATTGTATTATTGAAATTTTAGATAATTAGTATCATATTAACGATCGCTTTACTGGGAGAGTTGGTGGAAATGATATCGAAATAAGTAAACACACCCATCAAAATCACATTCTCTTAGAGACGTTTCGTTTCCTCTACAGTTTACTTGGTCCATCAAAAATGAGGCGGATCCCCCTTTGCTGTAAAAAGCTGAGGGCCTTATTTCTCGAGCACCGAAGGTAAAACCCAGCTCTTTACACGCTATACTTGCAGCAATCATACTGAAACCATCATCGCATACTTGTCCCCAATGTCCCCATGCTGCAAATGGGAATTATACATATGTTATATAGATCTGATTGTACCAGAAACTAAATTAGAAACGATTTTGGTGCATAAAATAATTGAGCTTACCTTTAACTTCAACTTTTCCCTCTCCAGTATTGTTTGATCCGCTCAATCTGATCTCGTAACCCAAATTTTCTAAGTCACAGATACTTTCGTCAGTACGATCCCCGCAGTTGTTTTTTCCATTACATATCAGTGACTGATTTATACATTTCTGATTCCCACAAACAAACATATCACTGCAGTCAATGCTTCTCTCCTTCATTTCATAATAATCATGATCGTCAGATGGCTGTAAAGCACCGGTAAGCCCAATGTTACTATCACTCAGTAAACAGATGTTACCAAGAGCTCTGAAATTCAGATTATAAATATCACAGTATAAACTAATCCCCCATCTAATCTTAGCTAACTTGATTCATTCATTTTTCATATTATGATTTTCACATACTTATGACTGAACGACCGGCAAGTGAAGTCAGCCTCCTTACATCTAAGAGCACAAGTCTTCAGTGGAGTGTTCAACCATTTCTCCACGTCATAGCCTTCTAAACGATGTTGTTCTATTTTGGTATACATTTCCAGGTGCTGGAAACACGCTTGTTCATCCACTCCATTAGTGCAATCCTGTAATCATATACGTTAACTTTTTCTCACCACTTATAAATTATAAATGAAGACTTAATAACGCTTTGTCAAACTCCACCTCTTCACCATCGCAAATCCATGGTGATGGAATACATTCTCCCGGTGTACATTCGAAGTGTTTTGGCTTGCACTGTCCTGCTGCAACGGACTTTTTCATACCTGTAAAAACACATTACGAATTATATGTCAAGCCCGTTTTTATTTATTTCCTACTTTCATGTTAGTCTACCTTGCTTAGCGCAAGGCGGAATGTCACAGTGTTCGAATTCTCCATTTGCTCCCGTAAAACACCAAGGCTTTATTTCCCTATTTGGATTTGGATTCCTGCAATAGTTGTGTTCTTTCAATTTCTCTCTTATTTCCCCAGAAATCACCTGTAACAGGTGAAAAGTTAAAAGCCGTGGGTATTATATCCCGGTGCGAGCATGAGCATCCTTTCCTTCAGAAAGAGATCAGCCATACCTTAAAGTTCAGGTATTGCTCTACTGATTCATCACCCCATGAAAGGCATATTTTTCCCGAAGCAGTGACATTTGCTTTTCCTGAATAATGCTGCCCCTTGCCATAGACGCATCCTATATAAAACAGCAATAGGTAATTAGAGTAATTATTATTTTTATAACTTGAGATTTGTCTCACCAATGTCATTATAAGCTCTTTTGCAAATGTATGAATGTCCTCTGGAAGATGCAGCACAGTCTTCCGTGTCCCAAAAAAAGTAATCGCTTGTGCAAATCTCGTCAGGACGATTATGACAGGGAAAGTTACGTTTCATTACGACACATGCTGGACGTGCGCCAACCGATGGAGGCGACGTTTTATCGGACATCCAGCCTGGCCACCACTTATTAAACCTATTTCAATAATAAGTCGATTGATTAAACTGTTCCTTGTGGATCACAGAAAGACTTTATACCGGCTTTAAAAATCTCTGTATTTCAATTAGCAATCATAAAATTGAAAACCTACTTGAATCTGGCATGTTGTGCATCTTCCCAGAGCCAGAGTGTTCTATTCAACGTTGTGAAGCCAAATCCTGAACTCATGACTGAAGTAACATCTGGATGGCTCTGCACGAGCCATTCAGATATAAAATTATTTTCATTCTGATCTATGACATCTAATAACTTAGACCCCCTGTTGTTGCAATAGCCCAATGCCTCGGCGTGGTTAAGAGCTGTATCAGGATCTGCTAAGTGATAGCAGAAACCTCGGTGAGGAATCTCATCTTCCTTGCAATACGCTACTCTGTTTGGTAAACAACGAATTCCAACAGCATCTCGAGCTACATCACAGTATGAGTTATGGGTGAATCTGGAAAAGATTGAGGCACGTAGCTATAAGGCCATAATCATTTTTCCGAATGCTTATGTCATGATGCAATTTGAGGTAAATTCAAGCATGCCTTATACAAAATTATTCTTACTCGCAAGATTGGAAGTATGTTTCATTGCCAAGACAGCGTACGCTGTCTGCTGCTATCCAATAGATTGGTTCTTCCTGATTGTTTTTTCCTTGCCATGCCATATCAGCTCCCCTATTACATTTATATTGTTCGTTATCTACTTTTGCAAACTGTTTGGAAGGAGGGAACTGCTCGTATATTCTGTTTTCGGGGAAATAATGGGGATTTAAATTTGATCAGAGAAGTACCTGGTATATCCCAATTGCCTGCAAACAACGTTGGCTTCTTTCAGAGTCCACTCATGTCTGAGATCACATACAATCCCCCAGCCTGGCTGGGCCCCTTGTACTTCTAAGTATCCTTCTTCCAATACCGAACCACCACGCAGCCTTAATACCTGCAAATTGTGTTGAATTCATTTTGACAAACGGAATGAATAAAAATGATCAGTTTTTAAAATCAACTGCTCACCTGGCCAGAAATTGGTGAAATTTGTACGGCTTGAGCCACATAATTAATGGGTTGGACTGGTGGCACATAGTAAACAGGAAAGGGAGGTGCTTCTGAAATAAAGTAAATAGATAATTTATATTATGTGACAAATTATAACATTCAGAAAGTTTTTAAAACCTGCGATATGATATAAATTCAGGCTCATCGCAATCATCTTCAATGCTCTGTAAATGTTGATATGATTCACAGCTGTTTTAGTTCATGTTAATATATCCAATCAATGATGATAAGAAGCGGGAGCATACTCACGAATTTCACGGAAGGGAAGATTGTCATACTCATAAATCTTTCACTTACCTGTGTCGTGTATGAGATCTACACCAAAAAGGTCAAGATCAATTTTCTCTTCATTAATTTTCATGATTGTAGACGTTTTCGGATCTTCTACAGTCTTATTTTCAAAAATCAACTTTGGTTCTTTATCATTTGTAACATCTTCGGCATCCCCCTCGCGGGTTCCACCTCCGACCAAAATACTAGAATCTTCTACCTTACTTTCAACATTTGTTTCATTCAATATTTTATGTTTATCATTATCATGATTGCCAAAGTCAATCTCAATGTACGGGGTATTCCTATCGGTTGTATGATATTCTCTTCCATCTTCTGTCGGATTGTTTACAAAAATACAATTTCTTGGTTCATTCCTACATCGTATATGCGTTTCATCGAGACTATAATTAATTTCTCTTTCTGAAGATATCTTTTGCCAGTTATTCTGTGAGTACGGTCCGAAAAACTTAGATTCCACTGGCGGTAAATCATACGTTTCCTTTAGTATATGACTATTATCACTCGTAGGTCCAACAACAAATTTAGGATCCGACTCGCGATAGATAAACTCCTGAATTGGTTGTTCGGTAACAATGCCAATACTCTGCGCCACGGGCTTTTGATAAGAGGTCGTTGATACTGAAGGATTATTTGGCTTATCTAAAGCATTAACTTCAATTTTGTTGCCATATCTGTGGGTGTTAGAATGCCCTTGATCAATTTCTAGTTCTTTTGTAATGAAATGACCTCTAATTCCATTAGCATTCACATAAATTCCATTTGGATACAAGTTTTCATTCCTCACAGTTGTAGAGCTCTGATTATATTTTTTTGGACCCGACTTAATGGAGAAATTCTTTCCTGGCCTTGTTGCTTTAGTACCAGGCTTGGCACGGGCTTGATCGAACAGATTCGTTTTCATTGCCCATTTGTCTAGCTTCGAATCAATTTCTCGATCAGTTGCCTTTTGACTATCCGGATATATTTTCCCTGGTAAAAAATCTATAGGATCATATATCTGACTAAATGAAATTTTACTTTGATGGTATGTATCTTTATGGATCTTGATTTGTGGATCACTAAGAATCTACTCCCCCTATCGTGCTACTACCGGTCAGTGCGATAATTTTTTTTTTTAATAGGTCCAGAACTATTTCCACTTGTCTTATTAATCTATTCATTTCCCTCCGTGACTCACCCGTGCTCTAATCCGTAGCTTTGATTGTTTATAATGGGATGCCGATTTGTTGATGAATATTTTAGTGTGTTATTAGTGTTTCAGATTTGCAAAGAAGGCATTCTATTACCATGTAATAATTGAGAAGCATCGTGATATTAATCGCAAGATTCGTGTCCAGTTTAGCTTTATCATTCAACATGCTGTTTCAATACTTTGCATCATGAATATTCATGCTATCTGCGGTACCAATATTTCTATTTACACCAAACATTTTTGAATCTTTGTCGACAGAATTATTGCTTGATTTTCATTCTCGTACAAATTTCTAGCTTGTTCTATATAAATATCGAATCATAAAGTCAATTGCACTACTTCGTAGCATTCTATTTCAAATTATGTATCAGGTCAGAAAAATTGGTCAAGTAATATTACATAAAGTCTGATTGAAGGTTTACCATAAGTCTTTTTGCAATTTGAGTTTAACAAAATGTAAGCCCATGCTAATAATCATTCATTAATTTTAGTAGAAAATGTATTCAACTTGCCTTGCAGCCAGGGACGTTGCACAGCTGAGTTTGATGGGCGTCCACCCTCTTTATCTTGGCCTCTCCAAGTACTTGGTTGAAATCTACCTGGTTGACCGATGTTTGTTTCTGGTTGATTCCAGCTTTGTTGGGTGATTATATTTTCAGTCGTAGTTGGTAGTTGTCCATAATTCCACACAGGATTAAAAACCGGTAATTCTCTCCCATGATCTCTATGTCTGATCAGACTCTGATCTTCGTCAGGTACTTTATAATTGCTATCGACGTAAGTGTTTTGAGAATTGATAGGTGCATGTGGTGTGATAGTGGACTCTGTAACATCGCTATACCTCCCTTCAGAGTCATGATTAATATTTTGACCATGATTAGGATTATTATGATGATGCGTATTCCAATAACCATTAGAAGGAGTATGGCGGGAACTTTCAGTTGGCTGTCCATAATTATGATTGTTATGATACTGATGCCAATTTGTACTTGGATAGTTTGTTCCATGATTATTATTCTGATTATTGTGTTGATAATTTTGTCCATTGTGGAAATTCTGACCATTTGGTGAATTAGTTGGGTATGTAGTGTGACCAAAGCTAGATTCACTTTGGCCAGAGTTCTGTACATACGTGTTATGTACCCCCGAGTTTTGGTTGTACGAGTCTATACCAGATTCCGATCGTTCTGTCACAGTCGGTTTTGCTATTGAAACAATTGTATGTTTTTCTAAGATAAATCGAGGCAATTCTTTCAGACAAATGTGACTCTTTAAAAATAACAGTGTATTACCTTTGCCGCAACCTTCTACGTTGTAAGGAAAATCACAACTGCTTATTGCTGGATTGTAGACAGTTCCTGGTCCACAGTCCATCACATATGTATTTCCGTGATTGCATTGTAGAAATTTTTTACAATCATTAGGATGAGGCAGCAATCCTTCATGTCTATCAGGGCACCTCACAACATTGGATTGAATGGGTAACCGGGATGTTTCTTCTTGAAAATGACTCCTTACATCAATATTTTCCCGTATTGGGATAGTAGTTGATTCTACTTCGGGCCTCAGTGCATCTTAAAAATGTTAACGAATTCGTAATCATACAAATCCAGAGTATGATGTTATCTTAGTAGGTAAGGTACAATAGTAAAAGACGTATAAAATGCAAATAATCAATTGTAGTTTTGCTGTAATTCCTTCACCTCCTGAAACTGTAGTGAATTTTCAGGGAGAAACTTACCCTCACATCCTCTCACGTTGTAAGGCCAATCGCAGACACTGATTAATGGATTGAAAACTGTGCCTGGACCACAATCCATGATGAAAGTTCCTCCATTTGCACATTGTAAGAACTTGGTACAATCATTCGGATGTGGTAGTAGGCCAGTAATCCAAGACGGGCACGACGGATTCTAAAATAATTAATTACAAATGTTAGCAACTCGTTAATACTCTACATACAATTAGTTATCTAATTTCTTCAGTTCTTCTCACATTATTTGGTGTTTCTACCCTCCATTCTCTTCGGGATCCTGTTAATAACGACTGTGTCTTGATAGCTGGTGGTATTTCACGTGAACCGGTCAAATCTCTTAATTCTGTGCCGTAACACTGGACCTTGATCGGAAAGTCACATTCCAAAGATTCTGGATTGAATAATGTTCCAGGTGCGCAGGGTTGAACGAAAGCTCTGCCGTTCCAGCAGTTCACAAAAAATTTACAGTCCGGTGGATAAACAAATTGACCTGTTGCGTCATGAGTTGGACAATGGGCTCCCGTCTCCGAGTCATACCTTGCAATTTTTATTGACTCAACTGGCTCCGTGGAGAAATCTTTCGTGTCCTTGTAGGGCTTCTAATTTTACATCGAAAATGTTGTACAGAAATCATTATTATTTGATTCTCATCGTTCCAAGGAAGGAATGCCTACCAGATATTTCACAAACAGGTTTTTATTTAGAATTAGGGAACAATTTGAAACACTGTGTAAGTTTAGATCGTATATTTGATAAGTTACATATTTACCCTAATCTCAATAGCGAAATCTTCATACGGTTTCTGGTTATCATCGTTATCAATGAACCATCCATTCTCCTCATAATTTTGATCGATATTTTGTTGAGAATCAAAGGTTTCATGGGTATTTTGGCCTTGTTCATAATTGTTCTCAAAATTTGTAACACTTTGTTGCTCTATTACCCCATCGTACTGCACTCGGTGCGAGTAAGCTCCGTCATTTACAATAACAGGGTTTCTAGGGGTAGAAGCTACACTTGAATCCCATTCAGAGACTTGAGGATGAAAGGTAGTCTCAGTAGTTGCATACGATAAATACCACGGAATCCCAGGCTCGCGATGTTTCGCAGGTTTAACAGTATGAGTTTCCGTCGGATCGTAAATCTAAATTCAATGTTATTGAGCAATAACAGATGTTTGCGGAATCAGTGGAGCTAGAATTTCTAAAAAACTCTCTGAAAAAAATTGATAGAATAATCAATAAATTTTTGACTTACCGCATTTGATGAATCGCAAAAGTAGAGAACGGAAAGTAGAGGAATAACGAAAGCTCTACCAGATGGTTTCATTTTCTATGAGTTATTAGTCAGTTGAGTAATAGTTTATAGTTTAGTCAACAAGCTATGCCACATAATGTTTAGAATTATTTTCTTACTCTGCAACAGCCACTAATCAAATTAATACTCATGCAGAAACTCGAGCTTCCAAAATCTCTGTGTTTCTATAATGTCTCCTTATCATTAATGCTTTCAGTTAAGTTTGCAGCGTAAATAAGTACGATGAATTATCTTTCAGGCTGGATCAAAGGTCATGCCAACACTGTTAAGTGACATTCCATCCACGCAAGAACTCAGTTGTATACTTATATGTGTAGCTCGTCAAGTGATAGACGACCCTAATTGCTATTTGTGTGAGTAACGTTACAACTTAAAAGCCTCTAAAGGAAGATCGACGCAGAGTACTATCATGTGGAATATGTTTTGTTCATGTTGTTCTATATGAGTAGATATATCGACGATACCATCTAGCTGAAGATCATAACAGAATACTTATGCAATATTTTCTTTCTGGGAAAATCATTATCACATTTTTTTGAATAAATCTCGGAGTTCATAATTGCAGAATGACTTTGAGAATATTTCAGAGAATCTGAAGGCCAAGTATCGACTTTTGAAGTGTGCTAAGGTCAATTCTTAGGAACTTGTACATTCCTTCCCCCATTCAAGCAATTTCCAAATCAACAATCATCTATTCTCTGACTACATCTATATTAAATGAGAAAATATGTCTATTCATCGACCGAGGGTAGGGTATTAAAATATTAAGTAGATAGCCCATAAATTCAAGATTCTTTTTTAATTTTAATAATTCTCAGTCAAATTATTTTATATGTACAGGTTTTACATATCTTACATAAGTTCTATACATAGTGTACATACACTCTATCGAATAATAAATACATGCACACATTATTTTGTCTCGGCTGTAAAATCATAGTATGTGATGGATATTTAACTTGGTAAATGTTTCTACACATAGAGAGACTAGTTTCATGTTTTCGTTGAATCGGTATTACAAATTATTCCAAACTTGTACCCTTACGACTAAAATTAAAATACTTTTTGGCTTGAAAATTTTTTAATAAATCACGGTACGGATTTGTCCTTTCAGTCGATGTTAGAGGAATTCCACCAAATCTTCGCACCTTAGGTGAAAACAAGATCAGATTTTGCAGAAGACCAAAGGCACTGCTACTTGCCCAGTATAAACAGATGCACTGAAAGTAGAAGGGGAAAACGTTCTTACTAGCCTTTATCTTCATTCATTTTCAGAGTGTATCTCGGCTGAGTGAAGTGTTGGGAAAACAAGAGGAACTTGTAAAATTTTAAACTATGGAAGAAAGGAGATTTCGATGTTTATTTAATCTATCAAACATACCGATGGTACGTAAGTGGCGATTGGTACCATAGCGATTGAAATGACTCGGAAGAAGTAGAGCAAATACTTTTGCAGTCTGGTATCTTCCTTCAGTTTCATCAATGTCATGATCTAAGTAAGTGTTTTTATCAGTTATTCAATATGAACAATTAATTTGTTATATTTTATGTATAAATATACAAATCTCATAAATCTCACTTCGATATTGGCTAGATTAAAAATTCCAATGGAAACTGGGATGATCCAATAATGATCCACGTCTATCAGATTCGTTACCCAACCAAAGCCACCTGTTGTTAATTCAAGGAAGACTTTCTCAGCATCTAGGATGAAGGAAAAAACTCTTTGATAATCCAACAAATATCATGAATTCTTGTTGTTACTATTGTCAGCATATCTTCAAAGCAATATTCCCTTACTGGTGTGGCTTGGGGGCAACATATAGCAGAGATTTCTCAAAGCTGCAGAAATTGTAATCCACAGTGGTATTTGGGTCCACAGTACGATTAATCCTTTAGCAGGATGACAATTTTCTTTCTGTATTAACTCGTTCCATTTCATTTTCACCTTGAATAAGAATTAAAAATGAATAAGTAAATAGAAGCAGATATTAAACCAATAAAAATGCTTTACAGAATGTAAGAAAATTTGTTACGAATAAGTACTATTGTTAATCGTAGACTCTAAAACGTACCGATTTTTCATATACCATTCTGGCATATTGTTCGGGCCAGTTGTGATGTGCAACAGCAACGTTAGCTTCGAGTTTTAACTTCTTCACTTCTTTGTTCATTTGGCCTTGCAAATTTTGTACTTTGGCAAATATGTAGTGCTGTAACATAAGTCGAACATGCGTTAACTGATTTATAATATAATCTTGGATATCTCAGTACGTTAAAAAGGCTAAATTTTTACCTGATATATACTCAGCGGTAACGTCATAGTACCTCGAACTACAAATGTGGTTAATACGATAGTTGCCCACCATGGTAGATCAGTCGAAGATTGAAAGCTGATCAAAGAGTTTTGGACAAATTCAACCGGGACACTTTCTGACATGTCTTTCCAAATGCCGGTTAGTTGGGGTATTGCTACATTTGGAGTTGAGTCGGTTGAGAGATGTCTTACATTAGGAGGATTAACAAGCGAGTTTCTAATTAAGAAAGTGGAGTTTTGATGCAAAATGTTGCATTTCGTAAATGTATAATTCGTAGAGTTTGAAATTTTTTTATGGGAATTTGATGAACTCTTATTACTCACGACAGGAAACACAGTCTTTGCTGTTGCGTTTATTACGATTTTATAGTTTTCATCACAAATGTCGTTTAAAATTAAGCTGAGGCTTGGTTGTTTTAGGTTAGACATAGGTCTTGGATTTATTAAGATTGTTAATCGGTTTTTTGATAGTGTATTCCGGTGAAATGTGAGGCTCGCGACTTTGGAACGAAACATAATGACTAATTTTTTTATCTTTCACACAGAATTCTACCTATTTGCTATTAACTTGCGTACCGAGTTTGAAGTTCGAGGTTATATTTACAAATCATGCATTCTACAGAACTACAGCACTTCATTGCACCGCGTGTTACACGCATATTCAATGTGTAGATGCTGCGATATCGTTTTATGCAACCTGCACATCATTCTTGCAATTTCCAACTCGAGGTTGCGTATGAGGAGGCGTAAAAATGTTTGCGGCAAAAGTAGTTCGTCAATTCGACTGCGAGATGGCAATACCAGTTGGTGCCCCGTTGGCGCGTCTAGCCTGCCAAATAAGATCACTGACCAAAGATAGGGATCAGTCAATTGGAATCAGTCGATCAGTGGCTCTCGAGGCGTCAAAGGGTTCGTATAGGCATTGCGTTAAGGAGATACGACTCTGGGCTGTAACAGGCCACTAAAAAAAATACTTCGGACGATTCTTCTTATCTACTTATTGAGTAATTTATTTAATAATGGCGATATTCTAACACTCGTCCTTTTGTTACAATTGTTGAACTTCCAAAGTCGTCCGGCCAATAAGGATTTTGTTTCAATTGCAACGAGCGAGTGCATATTATTCTTAGTCTTTGTAAAATTATTTATATTAGTACTAACAATAAGAGACTCGATCAATTGCGACGAGTTCATATTTATTTTTGAGAAACCATTGCAATATGTATACTACATAACTGTAATAATGAATATTGTATTGATGCTGCAGCAATAAATTCTTAGATGAAGCAATAATCGTGTACTTCATTATTTTGCACTCTCCCCTTCCTACCACTCTTTATTTCAACTAACAATAAGCGATAGGTGAAACAGTTTACAATGTACAGGTGGAGTAGGAAATTAGAATAAATGTATTTTCTGACCTCGAAAAACGCTAGTATAAATTAATATATAGAGACGTGCATGAAGACACGTATGCATGCCTATAACTAAACTCATATCCTTAGGTCCGCCAAAATTTCGGCACAGCTCCTCGGGTCAGATGTTCTCCTGATACCAGGAACAAAAATTTTCGACTTAAAATTTTTCTAAGTCCGACAAGCGCTAGTATATATTAATATATAGGTATAGAGACATGCATGAAGACACGTATGGATGCCTATGTCTATATACATATCCTCTGTCCCACCACAAGTTTCAAGACAAATACCAAAAAGTGTTCATAATATTTAACAAAGCGTTTGGCGTAGTCGGTAGGGCGTGCGATTAGAAATGCGAGCGAGCGAGCGAACTTGGGTTCAATCCCGACCGAAATCCAGAAAAATTTTCTGACTAAAATAAAAATCCCCCACTTAGCATGATATGCGGTGAGGTGGTAGGGGTACTCAGATAGGTAGGACGAAAGCGGCGCAAGGTGGGGGAACTCCAGAGTTCGAAAATTAAATAAAATAAAAATAAAAATAAATTTTCGAAAATTAAATAAAATCGAAAATTAAATAAAAATTAAAATTAAATAAAATTTTGGGCAGACAGAAAAATAAAATAAAATAAAATTCCAGCTCGGAGAATCGAACCCAGGTTTTCCGGGTACGAAGCTAAATTTTTGCCCCTGAGCCATTTAATGCTTAAATTTCGGGCGAAAATAAAATGGGTTATATATTCAAAGTAGTATTTCGGTTAAAATACCCGAAATTTGACAAAAATTTGATTTTCTGAACGTTTGACCACCCAGAGCCTTCCTCCCTGGACCTGGAGTCTTGCTCTTGCTTTTATTTCTAGTCAAGCCCTACTTTCTAACCGCTCGGCCACCTGGAGCTCCTCTTCGGCTTCCTCTTGCTTTTATTTCTAGCAAGCCTACATACCTAACCGCTCGGCCACCTGGAGCTCCTCTTCGGCTTGCTCTTGCTTTTATTTCTAGCAAGCCTACATACCTAGGTTCAATTTTTCCGAATCCGACGACGCTGTCGTACGAACATATATCTACAGACATTTTGACAGCCACCGGTAGCCGAAGCTGCCGGTAAGTTGTCTGTAGATATGGTTACCGACGACGCTGTCGTACGAACATATCTACAGACGTTTTGACAGCCACAGAAATATAGGTGTCGCTACGTTATCTGTAGATATGGTCAGTTTCGAAAAAATGGAAATTTTATATGAGAAAAATTTTTCATCATTTCGGCCGGGATCGAACCGGGTCTTGCGCTGGCTCGGATTTCTAGTCGCACGTTCTACCGACTACGCCAAACGCTTCATTGAATTATATGACCACTATTTCGTATTTGTTTTAAATTTGGTACCTGTCTCAATAATATCAGCGTTTTAATGCGGCTAAGATATCTCAACTGAATATTTGACCTGAGGAAGTGTGCTGAAATTTTTGGCAGCGAGGGGAAAGTGGCAAATAACGAAGCAATTAATTATTGGTATATATCTGACAATTTATTATACAGAATCGATACAATATTACCAATTCTCAAAATTGTGTACTGGTATACAAGTTATCATAATCTAAACCACATTCGTATTGCGATGATACACTAGCTAATATAACTAATTTTACAAAGACTGAATTCGCTGAATTGTATAAACATCCGTTTGTGCAATTCGTGCAATCCTTGCTGGGCAAAAATGTGTGCATTCTGACGAAAGTGAATTTAACTGTAACAGAAGGACATATTTTCAAATTTCACCATCACTTAATAAATTTCTTCAAAAACTAGACATGAAGAATCGTCAACCAGTATATTGCCTATTTTACAACACCTTTTAACTGCGTTCGGAGATTTCTATTGAGATGCCGGCCATTACTCAGTAGTCGAACCTCGTTGACACAACCACCGTATGCACTGTCCAACGCCACAAGAGCCACTGACTCACAACAAGTGCGTCTTGCCCGACCAGTAAGGCTCACGGGGCCACAAATGGTATCGCCGTCTTGCAGTCGAATTGCGGAACTACTTCGACCGCGAAAAGGAGCACGCCTCGTTATATGCAGCTCGCGTGTCATCTTGTGATCTCTGACTTCAGATTGCATGTCATAGGCCGTGCCTATGGAGGCTAAAGTACTTCGTCGATTCGACCGCAAGATGGCGATACCATTTGGTACCCCGTGTGCTGTGCTGACCAGACAAGCCGGGGCATTGACCCCGTCAGGATAAAGAGCACCTGTCGCGAACAATCGGCAAAGCCGGCAAAGTCGCTTGGTCGCGGGGTCAGTGGCCCACGTGGCGTCGGGGTATTGTGAGGAGGGGTTATGTTAACGAAATACTGCTATGACAAACATCTTAATAGAAATATTGCGCGCTGCTAACCTATGTATATGTATAATATTGTATCCATGCTGCACTAATAAAATTCCAGACACACGAGTAATGAATTGATTCGTTATTTTCCACTTTTCCCGCTCTGCGATTCTTCTTTCAGGTATCAATTAAGCAGGAGGTGAGTCCCGTCAAAGTTGAGTTGCACACAATGAGGTAACTGCGCCTCCCATTCTGGTAATTGTTTATCAGTCATTCGATGAGCAACTTTCAGGTCCCGGAGAACGACAGTGTAAGCTATACCAGGATGTCCTAGTGAGAAACTCGCTCTACCATGGACACTGCGCAGTTTATGTTCTTGAGCCGGCTCTGCCTTAGTCACATATGAGTTCTGTAACCAGTCTACTTAGACCTCCTGTAATTTGGAAACTATCACTCTCTTCAATTATTGGTATAAGATATCTTTGGTCTTAGATTTTCCAATAGAATGCATCCTGAAATTATGGCTCTGTCAAACTTAATATAATCAGGTTTGAGTATAATTGTAGAGTCCCACAATAATGTAAGAGAATGAGGAAACGGAGTAAAAGGGTTGCAAAACCAAAAATTAAAGCAATTAACAAGAAAATCTAATTTAATAACACAATTTAAACTATGTAATATTATGGCATAAAATAAACATAAAATATACAAAATATAAAATCTTAATTAGAAACAATAATTCACACTAACAATAAGGTTTGGGTCTTTCTGATCATTGAACGGGTGATTATTTAGAAGTGTATTTTGAAATTGATATAAAGTTCAGGTAAACATTAGGATATTAATGGCACATTCATTTGGCAATATTTAATGAGCAGGAATAATTTTTCAAATATTTCTTCACGCATCTGATAATACTATAAATTTCGATCGTAATAATTGAGCTGCGTTTCGGCTGTTAACAAAACAAATAATCTTATATTGGACGAGACGATGCGAATGAAATTATGATATATAATCAGAAAGATCCGTTTCTAGAGACAGCAATAGCTAGTGAAACTCAGCTATTTTACAGAGATTTATTTTATTTTTCGGAACATTAGGACAAAATTGTAATCAATCGTTATTGTTATAAATATGTTTGTAATAATAATATTATATTAAATACCAATAAGAGTTTATAATTTAGTCGGCAATATCATCTCGCAGCATTAACAAACAGCTATTCTCAATAATTTTCATTTGGTAAACAATAAATTATATCGTAGTCCTAAATCACACTATTCGTATTGATATAAACGCCTAAGGCCATCTAGAATAAAACTCTATTGCAATCGAAGCACCCTATACGGAAAATAGGGAAAAAAGAAATATACAAAAGTCGTGACTTTAGTTATCTAGGTCAATGCGAATAGTCTAAATCAGAGTCGATTGTTGAGAATCGCCATTATTGCTGTTACATTGCCGTAATAATTGCACACAATAATTGCTAACTTCTTAAATTATTGTATCTTAGTTCTCTCGGCATTTGAGATACAGCTAGATCTAGCTTTCAAACTTTCCAGCCCTTTTCTCATTCGATGCATTACAGTATTGAACTAATCTAGATCCCTGCCAGGTGTGCTTTCCATACTTTGATGCATATCTGTACCTTAAATACCGATCGTACGACGTACATACAACAATACATATAAGAATGTACAATGAATAATTGGGTAGAAAAGAAAGTTCAACAATCAGCATTTCACGCGGTGTGCAACATTTTTCTTACTTTCTTTTCACTATCCGCTGAAAGAAACAAAAAACAGTGTATATAATATGTAATTGTATATTCGTTAACTCTGCGCACATTTATATAAGGTACAGTGAAATTGCTGCTTAGCGTTTCTTTCGTTTCCGCTGTTAAATTTTCTGTTTTCTATATTATTTTTTTCTGGATACAGATTTGAAACTCCTGTTACAACGATCAAACATATCAATCAACATTATATCGTATAATAATTGCCAAGATATAGATACAATAATTCTGCTTGGAAATAAGTACGAGAGATTCTATAAGATTCGTAAACAAGTCTCCGACTTTGATCGAGAAAACAACCAGCCCTTCCAGAGAGCACTTAACAACAGCAGCCGTCTTATCCTCTAACTAAACTTATGTACACAATAAATTACACCCGATCTGTATCCAAAGAAAAATATTGTTTTTTCAACCTGTCAACCTGTTCTCAGCTTAGACGAAGCTGTTTAGATTCGTATTAAAAATGAGTCACAGAAATTGAGAGAATTCGTTTATATGTAATACGGACAATTAAGTCATGAGGAAGTCATGCTAGGAATCATTGATATTGGCCGTTTACTAATTATATGGTGTTACGGCATATATATGGTCGCTGATCCATGAACACTGGTCAAATACACTTTGCAAAGTTAAGGTAACAAAGAAATATTTTCACCGATACAGTACATATGTAGAAAACTACAGTGCATTTGTTGTTGCTAGGAAATCGATAAATAAGTAGTACATACAACAATCGTTTGATTGAAAAGAGAGAAAAATAGTTTCACAAATTTTAGTGCGATATATTTATATAAGAAACTTTCGAAGACGGTAGGTACTAATTGTAAGCACTAAAACGAGGACCGGGCAATAGTTTTTTGACATCTATTTTCGCCGCTGCGTTTGCTAGGGAAAACTTTGATTTTATTTTTGTATTTTTTTTTAATAACATTGCAAACCAAATCGCAAATAGCAGATTTTGTCACTGGTGAAGAGGGGAGAGTTTCACTTTATGGATGATATAATAGTAGATAATAATATTTATAATTAATATATATATATATATGTATATTATATATATATATATATATATATATATATATATATATATATATATATATATATATATATATATTATGTATATATATATATATACATATATATAAGCATATATATAATTTATATATTGAATAGACAAACGTGAATAGTAATTAGGCCAAACAATGGATGATGGGCAGAACGATTATCGAACCATCATCACTGAATTCTAGCACAACTGTATTTATCGAATCTTTAAGCAACGTTTGGTGAAAGTTCAAAGGCCACCACCTAACATTGCTTAATTATCAACAAGCTTGCCAGTTGCAGCAGCACATCTCTCCCGCCAAAGCCAATCTCTTTGATAGTTATCCCATCGTTTATATGAGAGCTACGAAATCACCCTTACGTGAAGAGCTACCATAGTTTCGACATGAGTATAAATTTGACTAGATTGTACCTAAATCTCATTTAGCAAATATCTCTCAAGTTTATCTTCAACTCTAGTTGAGTGCGCTAGAATGATATTCTTGTTCTACTCGATTTTACAGAGCAGAAAATAATACCTGCACATATTGATCATTCTTTCCAAGCATAAAATAAGTTTCAATTGCTTTTGATATAAAGTATTGCTTATACCTATATAAGCTACTGTTTACGATGAATTATTCTCAATGAGATTTGATTTAGCCGAAGGGGAGACGTTATTGTAAAATCTTTGATAGTGAGAAACAACTATATATATATATTAAGTCAATCGGTAATAGTCCTAACGTAAACAGCTTTCTTCCATTACTTTAGGTTCAATAAGATTGTAATTATAATTATATGTAATAAAGATCGTTACGCTATATGTATATGTAATTCATACGATAATCATGTAACCATAGAAAAAATTATGTCAATCAATATATATTGGGTGTTTTCGAGGAGAGACTGCCTTGAATTGTTTTGCCTACGTCGTTCATCAACAATGGTATCACCAATGTTGCTAATATGGTTTGTGCAAATCGAAGTTACTGCGATATATCCTTAAAAACACCCTGTGTATATATGGATACATAATTTATGTTCGATGGAATTAGTAGTATAATAATGATGATAACAATCGAAATGATAATAATAATAATAATAATAATAATAATAATAATAATAGTGGTAATAATAATCAATAATAGTGAAGGTAATACCTATTGATGATAGTAATAATAATAATAGTCAATAATTAATAATTATTTTATACAACAATCACACGTAGAAGCGATGAATTATAGAGTAGTAGAAATAACTATTCCTCAATTAAATTTATATTCATATATCATAGTATTTGTAACATAGTAATTCATACTTTTATTATTATTATTATTATATATGTATACAATTATGTATATTATAGGTATATGATGGCAAAAGTATGTATTTTTAAATATTCTCTATAAAGATGGAGATTGGAGATTTTTTAGATTTATATATACCTTTATACTTGCATTATATATATAATATATATAAATATATGCGTTTATGTATACATACAGTTCTTATATAGGGGGGATGTACGAACGTGTAGAAAGGTTCATTGTAATGAAGTAAATTCGATATAAATTCAATCGCAATTATAATCACCTAATATAATTAATTAATGCAATGCATTTTTAATAGATTTTCAATATAATATATGATAACGATGATTTGTGTAGCTTGACGCATATTTTAATAATTTTCTCGGAAAACCTGATACATAACACATATAGATGCAGCTTAATTTGGTCTGCCATATTTTGTTCTTTATCTATATCAATTTTTGAAATAATTAATTGTAGGCGTCATATTACACGAATCATCTTGTATATATATGTATATATTATTATTATTATTTATGCAAAGAGAGATGCGGCAGAGAGCGTGGAGTGTACATTGTAGAGTGTAGACTATAATATGTTATATGTCGTTACATATTTCCTGAAACTCTTCACTGGAAACTTCTTTGTCTATATATTTGTTTATTTGTTTATTTATTTATTTATTTGTTTATTCATTCATTTGTTCATTATATACTTTTTGATATACTTTTTCCCCATTCCCAAATCTCAAAATTCAAACGTACAAAAATGACCTTCTAAATGAAGACAAATAAGATGCAATATATAATAATTCTTACGCAGGATTACAATATTATTTTATATATATGTTGTGATTTTAAAAATGACCCTATTATCTCTTTCAAATCATACATATAGGTATATATTATTTCGTCTTGCAGTGCAAGGTATATCATTCCGGTTTCTTTTTTTTATTATTCTTACTCTTTCTACTTTATTATTTCTCGTACTCTCGAGTCTAAATATCCCATATTACGGATCAAATCTTCGAACGACTTGTGCAGAGTTATTAATTTACTATATAATATTGTTACCATCGCGATAAAATAGCAGCGGAGATAGTAGTATCAATTATATATACATATATATGTATACATACATATATATATATATATATATGAATAATTAGCTATATAGTAATAAAACTGGCGAAATTTGAATAACGAATAAAGATTTTAAAAGACAGTATTATTATTATTTCCTTTTTTTTTCATATTTTTTTTTCTTTATCCTCGTCTTTAAAATTTTTTATATGCTTCTTTCTTAACACTATAACTGATCGCGACTTTCAAATACAATAAGATCATAAGACGATGGTGTAGCCCAGAATTTTTTAACCCTCAATTTTATTTACCTAGAATAATATAATCGGTGACAGGTTTTATCTTTTATGACCGTACCGAATCTCCGTACAATTATTATAGTACCTCGTTACACAATATGTATTATCATTATTATTATTATTATTATTATTATTATTATTATTATTATTATTATTATTATTATTATTATTATTATTATTATTATTATTGTTATTATTATTATTATTATTAGTATTATTATTAGTATTATTATTATTTTTCTTTTTACTGTAGATTCGTCAAGCCTACGATGCAAGGATTTAATACTTTGATTCTCCTTAACTCGGCTAACGCCTTGCCGGGCCCCCAATTCCTGGCTCTAGCAAAATAGGTAAATAGGTAAGATGATAGTGATAACGATTAATTTAATGTAACATACCAAATGGCAAATACTCCTGAATACCAGCTCTCAAGCTTTTACTTTTACTTTTAATTTTATTCCAACTTTTTAACTTATTTGACTACCAGAGGATTTTGCAGAAGATTTTTCTCCGCCTATACCAAGTCTATAAGTTAAATTAAGCAAAAAATCCCAGCTAACTGACAAAGGGTTTTTTTTTTTTTCAATTATTTATCAGTACCCATAGGACCCTGTTATTTCAATTTCAAACACCTATCATCTACACTGCCTTGATCCATACGAACGGAGTAAAAACAAAACAAGAAATATAAATAAGATGAAATCAGGGAAATCTTTATCATTGAATTTTCATGAATTTTTAATGAGTAGATAATATATCCATATAATTATAATTATGAGATTCTAGCAGCTTCTTTTTAATAAAAGAAAAATTTTAATATTTTACTCCGCGCATGTTACAGGACAATATTTATAGTTATAAATTTTTCAACGCGTAAAGGCTTGCGTGCATTCACTTTTTTTTCATAATTTTTGATACACATCATAATATTTCCATCACTCAGATTCATATAGAGTGACAATTTTAGTCTTTGAGATTCGAATCAATCTTAATGCAACAATCTTAGGGCACATAGGTCGATTGTACGGCTAACGGCTTCGCTTAGGACCAAAGTTTCCTTCCAATTAATTTCATTTCACCTAATCCCCAATTCTTATCATTTATATCTTTTTCTTATCAGATAAAGACAAATTTCAAAAAGAGACAGACACACGCCGACGTTAGAAATTTGTTACTCTAACTAAGCAGACTTTATTCTATATCGAAATGACGCGGAGAATAAAAAAAAATGCGAGTAGAGAATCATGAATAATTCAAAAGATTGAAAGATTATCTCTGTCCTAGTACTTGTATATAATAAGTAAATCTAAGAAAACTACGCTGGAGATAGGTTCATTTATTTTTTTATTTTTGTTTTTCTTACCTTTTTCTTTTTCGACTTCTTCCACCTATCCCTCCTAAAAAATTTGTTGATAAAACCTTGGAGTTTTAATCTCCATGTATTTCTCGTTATATATGTAAGTACCAAAATTGCTGCAGGGCCCGGCGTTCTCCTATACTCACCCGATACACTGTACCGATCAGATCTTTCATTTTCTTATCTTATTTGCTAATTTTTTTTTTTGCTTTTCTGTAACTTCACATTTTCCATCTCTATTTACGCTCTTTTTACCTCGTTTCAATTGGAGTTTTAATTATTTCTAATGCACCGACAGACAGACAGACAGGCATGTAGATACGACGACGTCCATATAGGTACTACGCTTTACTTCATCACTTGTGTTTTTCCATTTTTTTTCGATTATCACTCTATCTCTCTCTGTTTCTCTCTTTGTTTGGTAATTTTTTTTTTCGTGAATTTGTTCGTTTGTTTGTTTGGGTGTCTGTTTACTCCTCTCGGTATATATGTATATCGCTATTCTCTCGTAATTAATTTCATCCCTTGTCCTTCGTTTCATAGGTTTTTTTATTAATCTCCTCATATTTATCTTCTTCATTTTCTAAGGTAAGCCTGCACCGTTGATCGTTTATTTGTGACTGAATGAAAACGGCGAAGGCCCTGTCACAGCGCTGCGATGAAAGTGTACGTTTTGCCACTTGTTATCCCGCTTGTGCCACACTCGACTTTCTTCACTTTGCTGAGTATGGGCTACTCCTTGCCTGAAAATTGATTAACATTATGAATTCTTATCTGCATCACTTTCCAGGCTCCTTTACCCCTTGATTCATAAAACAAAAGTACCCAAAAATGATACACCCATGTATACGAATAAAAATTCGAAAAAAAAGTTTCAAATTGTCTAAATTGATAGAGTTCATTAAATTTTAGCAGTTGAAATTTTTTGATTCAGTTCTATCGTAAGTAATTAAAGATATTTCAATAACTCAAGAAGAATTTCAACGGAAAATATTAAATTTATTATAATACTTATCAAGTTGAAAACTGTTTTCAGCTGTAGAAGAAAATAAATTGACGCAATTCTTGAACGATTCATTTAAATTAGATTAATAATTCATTTCAAATTGAATTCGAAAATTTTTTCGGCAAAGCCAACTTCCCAAGAGAGTTAAAATTGTCTGGAATTTCAGAGTTTCGGAAACTTTAGTCATTGAAAACGACAATAATTTCTGTTTATAAACATTCAAAAAGAAATTCAAATAAAAACTTTGATTCACTTTCGAGAATGTTGAAATTTGGTACAAATAGGGTTTCATATAATTCAGAGGGAAACGAATAGTCTTAAAACATCTCGTACGATAGAAGAAAATTTGGGTGATTTTTTAATACATCGCAAATGTTAATTTCGATAGACTTACTTATCCATGTACTGCGTCAGCCTGACGTAGGCAATGCATGCAGCATCTTCGCCGAGCAGATGTACGTGAGGGTTTAAGATTGTTGTATTGACTGCCTTGCAGTTCTTCCCCAGAACTGTAGAATATTTTGATAAACAAGGTATTATAGGAATCTTAAATTTTCAAAAATCTAAACAGGCTTCAATCTAGATGTAAGAAAAAAAATCTCCGAGCTTGCAAGATAAGAAAAAAAAATCAAGGTGAATGCAATGCGATAACGAAATGGTTTTACCACAGATAAGAAGCTAGAGAAATTTGGTACATAGCTAAATGTGTGTAGAGCATTATGTAACAAGTTAAGAAAAATGTATATACCAAAAAACAAAACGTGAATAATAATGATTCGTGCTTCAGTCTTCTCTTTGTTCGCGGCTTTTCTATAAATTATCGGAGGTACATAAAATATGATCAAATAAAAAATAAGGCGAATGAAAAATAATGTTAATTAATAAAATTCCGTGCGTTTGGTGGGGTTTGTTGATAGAGTGATGCAAACGAGATGTAATTACCATTATCAAAGTAAAATTTGTGAAAGTCCATTCCCTCGACTAAATTACCTAGAGCCTCTGGCTCGAACGCCGTCAAATGCGGATCACAGATCTTCCTGCGAATCGGAAAACAAATATCTTATTATTTTTTTTTTTTTCATATCAAACATATGGGTTTAACTAAAAGCCTAATTTTCATCTACGCATATTCTGTTTGTATGTACGTGTATCTAACATCAATTATTATTGTCTGAAACCTTTTTTTCGGTAGACCTATACACAATTTAGAAAAATCGCCGTGAGCATTATGAATAATTACGATTAATTAGATGAAAAATGAAATTCAGCTACACTAAATTGGAATTAGAAAATTAAACTCACGTGTAGGCTTCAAAGTCACCGGTGTTTATGCTTTCGATCAATTGTTCTGTCATCTTGATTATTTCTTGACGACGAGCTGCAATTGTCAACATTTTATCGTCAGTTTTAGATTGAATTAATTCTACCATGTCAGGATTTTTCTGACACATGGTACAGCACAACAGCCACATGCATGAACGTTAATTAATTTACGAGGGTATAATTTAAGGCAAAGGCTACACCCTACAACCATTAGATTTACGTTAAACCCTTATTAACTCGTGCTTATTGTTAGGACCGTTACTTTTTGGTTCTTCATTTTGATTTTTAATTGAAAAATTGTCTGTACTCATCGAATTATATTTATTCATCACTAAGTCAATGAGATGACATGATCATTATTTTCGTAAATTTGTATATAAATCGTGAAATTAACATTCTAATATATATCACTCGATCGATTCGTTCGTATTTCCTTCTTTTACAGAACGAAAGTACAAATTTTTCATTAAAGACTTATTTCACTAATGTATGATTGCAGAGTTCAATTCTTTAGCAAGTATAGGTATAGAATCTTTCGTTGTCTTCATATTTCGTCGTATATGTTTCAGTTAATTTATCATCACTATCAAAATTCGAATAATAATTCAGTTTTAAACACTATGGGTATTTTTCCTTCGTTTGCTTCTAAAAACGCAGAGCTCAAATTTTCCGATTCCAAGTCTCTAAGGTATACTAAAATATAATATTACGTAAGTTTAAACTAGTTTTGGTAAGCTAAGGTACTTTATACCACCACCACAGTCACGTTTCATGGAAAACTTGATCCTATTCGTTAATTATTTTTAAAATACTTTCGTCCTATTGGCTACTGATAAGAATACTAAGGCGGCTGACCATAAAAAAGATAAGGTGCCACTGAGTAAGCCACTCCAACAGTTTTACGGCTCGTATCGCGTTCGCAAGAAGTTCATAATTCTCTTTCAGTTGTAGAAGAATTTTCATATTCACGTAGATTGCAAGATGATTAATCTGGTAATCAATCTAGCGAATCATTCGATCCTAATCATTAACCAATTTAGTATTATTTATTGAATATCTCGGTGTTAAATACGCCAATTAATTCAATCATCATTAATCAATGACCATCATTTTCCCTGTCGATGAAATTGCTTGACGATTTTATACAGAGTTATAAATTTAGAAAATATATTTTTCTCTCTTTAATTTTCCATGGATAATGTTATCGATTGACTTTTCAATTAGTGGCAATATATAGGGCATTACATTTACTCTGCACATTTTCCCCATCGTCAAATTTCGATATTTGCAATTAAATTACTAGCACAGTTCAATTCGCATTAATTAATTATTCATCGAACGTATGAAACTTACAGATCTATTAGTTACAAATGGGCCTATAGCCCATTTCTTTAACTAGTAATGTCATGTTACGTTTACCTGAGCACTGTGAATTCGTGGAAAGCTGGCTGCAGGTCTTGATAGGACAGACGATTCTTATCTCTACAATGATATACCTTCCTCATTAAAAAAAACACGCCCTCTACATCGTTAGCTGATAAATTTTACAACGTATTATCATGGCATGAATAATATTAATAATAATAACAAGAACACAGGGTTGTTCGAAATTGCCATCGTCTATTAAAAAAAAAAAGAAGAAGAAAAAAACTACTCAGACCAAGTCTTTCTATTTCGAATATTATTTTAAACTGCACAAACTATTTCATATAAGATTTTTGTGTAACTATTGACTATTCTTTGATCATATCAACTTTCCTGAATGTGCTTTGAAGTACTTGAACTATTTTCTTGCACTTTTTTACAACGAGACAGAGGGTATAGATCGATAATGTGGAATTTTCGGTTCACGTTACTTGTACACATATAGTAGGACATACATTATAAACGCATACCAATTCTCAGTGAGGGCGTAACTAATTTTACATATATGATATGTATATAAATTGTTCTGGAAATTTTATCTCAATACCGGTGTAGCCTTGTCGTTGTTGAAGTTGTTGGAAATTTAATTGAGTTTCATAGACTGCCTTGATATAGCAACCCTCGGTTAATTCGAACCGTTCGAATGTCAGGCGCGTGTACGCGGTGCCCGTGACGCACGTTTCATGGCTTACCGTAAAATCCTGACGCAACGTGACGTCTGGCCAAGTAATTTTACGTTAATCAATTAATTAACTGTCTTGTCATAAGAAAGAACAACCCCTGGAATTTGAAAATCGAAAGAAATTTAGCGAGTGAAATTCATCGTCGTTTAAATACGACTGGAATCGAATCAAAATAAATTTCTCTTCGTAGCCTTTGGTACGTTGCGATAACTAGTTCTCAAAAGTCAAAGTCGTCGGTTTTGAGAAATTTTCACCAAGATGCGAATCGTGTCTCTAATAATTACAAGAGATTCGATGATTTTCTGATCTTTTTATCGATGCTATGTTCGCGTTTGCAATTAAAACGCTGATTTCCATGCAGATTGTATCGTAGCGAAATCGAGTTTGTCGTATTTTTTCGAATCCCATCATGTGTGTGCATGTCTTTATCCAAGCTGGTTAGTTTTTTTCATCTAGTTACCACCGCGCGTACAAATAACTATATCAAAGTAGCGTCTACCAGTTGATTCACCTGAATAAAACCCCGACGAGCAGCTATATGTGTGAATTAGGTATATGAAACTTGAAATCAAAACTATGATTTTCCTTTTAAACGAGTCAGAATATTATCACAACTTTGTGTTAAGGTTTTAAACAATTTATTAACATATTAACAATTAGTCAACTGATTTATATGTATATATCTATGTATATTATATTTAACATTCTTACTTTTTTCTTCTTTTAGTATACCTACTTTATTAATCATCACTCATTAGTTATAATAATAGAATTGATTATATTCATGTGATTTTTTTATCCGAATAAAAGTATATAGCCATTAACAGTTGAGATGAAATCGTCAAACAGAATTTTTCTTTTTACCGATCCTCGCCACTTCGTCCGTCATCCCCGAATCGTATTTCTCCGATAAAGACCGTTCGCCACGGTACACTATTGCAAAAAAAAAATTTCGACCTGAAATTGTTTCAAAAAACTTGAGAGAAACTCGCCTAAAATTTGTCAGACGATGTTTCATTTGCCTGTGTTTGACGACAAAAGAAAAACCTTTCATCAACATCAATACATACTATACCATGTCATTATTACCAAGTACTTATTACCATTTATTACCTAACGGGATTCAAACGCGGTTTTCATATATTTTTTAGCACCTAATATAGCAGCTAGAAGATTTCTAGCTTTTCTGCTATTCCGTCCAATCGTGTATCAAGTTGTATCTAAAACTAATTAGATTCGACTTAATTAGTTTCGCGGGCGCGTACTGTAACTGTATCGTTTTATGTCTTGTGTGGTGTTGGCTCATATTGAGATTTCAAGTTTTGTTCAGCGAATTTCGCTCGAAGAAATTTTAGCTAGCCTCTACTGATAGGGCTTAAACTTCTGATAGTATCCGATGCTCAGTTGTACGCGTTGATAATTAATAACGTTTACAGCAATCGACATCGCCTAAGCTTCGAGCACGCGTCTTCGTCTTTGTGTATTTTTTTGGCTGTTTCTTTTTGGTCTCTCGTTTTTGGTGCTTTTTCGGCCTTACCGCCGGCGTATTCTCCACTTTCGCCTAGCTGACAGTAGCCGCCCGTCCCGGAAGTTGATACTTCGTCTCGACGACCCTCTGAATCTGAACCGCCCACCATGCAATTGATGCAATTGATGCAAGCGAACACCCAACACCAAACCAGAGGCAAACAGCAAACAGCAAACATATATATATATATATATATATATATATATATATACATATAAGCATGCAAAAATATTTATATATATATATATATATATAATCAAAATCGAAATAAATCAATTGATAAATAGATAGATAGATAAATACTTTTCTACTGAGGTTTCTAGAGGCTACGATGAACCAAACGATCGGGAACGATTTCTTTCGAACTTAGGTAGGCACATACTTCGTCTTCGGATCATTTGAGGAAGGATTAGGGATATCAGAACTTGAGTTATCTCTTCAAAGTTTATGTATTACATTTATTACAACCATCCATATTTCTCACATAGGTGTATTCCGTCGGAAAAACTGAGACGAAGTTCTATCAACAAAAATGCTGAGAGTCTAATAGTTTTTGAATTAAAAAGAGTTCAAGTTAACCAATGATGTCTCAGATCTACGGCACAGAGGGAGAGGATTCTAGCGCCAAACGCTGCTGATTGGCTCATCGCTGGCACGACCGTTACAGTTATCTAGCTGAGCAACACGATTGGTCAATTTGTACTGGCTCCCATTTGAAAACTATTAGATCCTCGAGATTTTCGCTCATGGAACTTCGTCTCAGTTTTTCGCATAGAATGTATGGTTAAGATATAGAATGTTTTAGGATGAAATTCGATAATTTTGAAAAAACTTGATAAACTACGGGGTCTAGTAATTTGATTATGAAAGTATTAATATATTGAAAAGATGTTAGAATGAGGATGGAAGTGATTGGGAGGTGATTTGTTAACTATATAAAATTAGAGAGCGAAAAGAAAATTGAAAGATGAAAGGTGAAAAATAAAAGGAAGCTACAGACCAGTGTTTGAGTCATGATGTCGAGGCGTGCTCCTGGCGTTGAGATGAATCGTTGACGACGGGGATCCCCCGGTTTGGCTGTTCTGGCTGTTGTTGCTGCTACTGTGGCTGGAGCCACTGCCACTCCCACTGCCAGCTAGTCATGCAACCAACCAACCAACAAGGGTATGTGTGAACGTCGATCAAAACGCCAAACGTAAACCAAACGTGCTCCGTTCGTAACTTCCTTCGTGTTAACTTCCTTCGTCATTAATTCAGATTTTAAAAGATAGGGAGATAAAGATAGATAGATAAAAAAGAGCGAGAGACAGAGAGAAGAGAGTGAGAGAGAGAGAGAGAAAGAGAAAGAGAAAGAGAAAGAGAGAGAGAATAAAAGAAAGAGACGAAAAGAGAGAAAAATGTGAGGGATAAAAAAGAGAGCCCATTTACGTCTTCCCAAGGTCAATCCATCAATCCAGCAATCAATCAATCAATCAATCAATTGGTTTATTTATTTTATTGACATGTAATTCTTACCGCATTTTAAAGTTAGATGAATTATTAACTTGACTATACTTTCGTGATCTTCCATCATTTACTTTGTCATTTCAATTCTATACGTGAAATCGATCTTAGCTTAGCAAATGGGCTCGTGGACGGCAAGAACAAATTTTTTTTTGAGTCAATTTTAGTTCGATTAATTCATTTTCATTCGGTCTTTTTTTGTAAAATCTTTATAAGATGTGAAATTCTGTTTATTACTTTCACGACTCGTATGATATTATGTATTATAGGTATGTGGATAATGAAGAGACTGAATGATCAGTATAAACCGAGATTTCTTTGTTCGTACCTTCCATATTAATTTATCTCATTTTTTTAATCAGTAGTTCAAATACTTTTATTAATTGATGTCTTTTGTCTTATTTCTCAAATAAAAAATATGAAGAAATCAGAAGAAAAAAATGTGTACCTATATTGATGTAGTACATACATACGTATACGTGTAAATCTATAGATATAAATTAATTAGAAGGAAAATAAACGCATAAATATATACATGTGTGTACGGAGTAGATATTTATGTATTGCGTGTGTAAGTAAAGGCGAAAGAAAGAAATAAACGAAAGATGTTATATACCAAAAGACAACATAAAAGTACATACGTAGATAGGTACTTGTAACGTAATATACGAAGCGTTTATATTTTATACAGTTAGGTAAGTAAATATGTTTATGCTCAATTAGGTTAATGCGTTTTAAAAAAATTATTTAATTTATTATAACGTATTAGTATAGGCGCTAGTTTATTAAAAATTAATTCAAGTGAGGTAATGAAAAGTAAACCATGCTCAACCCTAGAACTTTAATACTGCAATCTTACCAATATTCGTTGATCTGGGTAGTCGGTATACGATACACGAAATTCAATCTATCGCCATAGAAACTCGATTATATTAATCACCATCGCTGTCCACATTTTCGCAAAATTGAACATACATAATCCTTCGTTAGTTCCCTTTTTATTTGCACTCGTCGTCAGAGTCAAAACTAACGGTGAATCATTACCATCAATACCCACCAAAATTTAGAGTTCTCTATAATTACACCTACCTAATCTTTCACTTAGATTACACAATAATTACTGAATCATAAGATAAAACCATTGAGGATATGTGATCGGAGATCACGATCTATCTTACCAGTAACCATCGTTCTTTGATATTTCATAAGATTTGAAATAAGGGTGAAATTTCTTCTGCGAACTCGTCAAACTTTTTGCTAATGGTTTTACGGTCTGTGGTGAAGTAATAGCGTTTTTAGCGAAATAGTACTACGTATTTACGCTTTTACAACTCGTACTTATTTAGAAATACTTATATACTTTCTAGCGTTTGCATAAAATGTTCGATATTATATGATTGTCTCTGGCAGTTTCTGAGATTTAATTAAATCGCAGATTACGTTCGTCTTAAGAATAAATCCTAACAATTTATTGTATTAATATATAAATCGAAGAGCACGAAATAAAATATTAGTAAAGGACGTCCATAGCGTGCATTCAGACGCACAAGGTACACTGGTTAATGCAAAGAAAACTCCACGAAAATCGGTAACATGTTACAGGGTAAGAAAAACTTAAAATAAATAAAAGGGAAGAAACATATGAGAATTATATATATGAAGTCCGATCTTAAGTTTCCAGATAAAATATTTCTCTTTGTTAGAGATATAAATTTTTACTTTTTTCTTTATAGTCACAATCTGTCAAAGAAAAATATCTATAGCTGCAATAAATCGCGAATGAAAACGCGGCTCGACACGTTACGCGCTTCACATATACCTATATTCGGAAGAATTTAGTACAAAGAATTTTTCTCTCGATATAAAGTTCGTTTCTATAGAAAACCGGACAAGGGTGTAGCATACACCTATAGAAAAGCATAGAAAAGAAAGAGGAAATCTTTCGTGGCGTCAAATTGTCTGGCTTCACCGAGAAGCGATGGAAGCATGCTTACATTTTTCGGGGTATAATTTCTTCATTGTAAAAATTATTAAATTTGAAGGGAAAAAAAAAGAAACGACACGAATTCGCAATTCGAACAGCAAGAAAACAATTTTTGCTCAAAATTATTTCAAATAAAACTCACACTAAACGGAACAGAAGACACGGAGAACAATAAAGTTCAACTCAAGCCTGTCTAAATAAAAAATTTTATGGTCCACAAAGTCATGTAACTTTAAAGCGCGTCTTATACGTCTCTGGTATTTCTGGATGGAATCAAGGGTAAAGGTGATCTGATCTCACTAGACAGAGCAGAGCAGATCAAGGCTTATTGATAATACATCGATTGACCTATTTAGTCTATTCAATCGCGAAAATCGTTTTTCATCAATATTTGAAGGATAGGAACTTCAGATAAGACTACCGCATTGCCAAATTCTTCTGAATCTTAAGAGACATTTGGGTCTCTTTCGATCGGTAGACCATTTACAATTAATTCAATTTGACTACGATTTGCTAAAAATTGATTAAACATCTTATTTTCCCTCCAATCTTGTCTGCCTTTGCTCTATCCGAATGATGAAATCGTGTCTCAAAATCTCTATGGAAAAGAATAGCATGACCCGGTCTCTGTGTTATGTCCAGCTTCGAATTATAGAAGCGGTGGTGTTTTCTTAAATAACCATTTTACCTTGTGCACCCTGAAGCAGAACTGCGGCGATTCCAAGTGGATTCCCACCAGTTTGGGGCTGTTTTAGGGCTGGTACTTGACCCATCACCCTGGAGAAAACTGACACCGCAGCAGGGCTGCTCGGCGGTGTACCTTGAGAGGTGAAGCCTAAGGGCGACACCGAAGTTCATGTAGTTGAGTAACAGTAGACGAAGGGCTCCAGTTTTGACAAATAATCATCTGCGTATGATTTTACAAGGTTCGAAAAAGGCCTCGAGGATTATAATTTTCGGTTTACTGGACAATTCATGTAATCAAATTTCATAACCGATTCAATTAACTTTTCGATTCTGACTACAAATTTTGATTCAATCCAATAAATTCATCAGCTATGATATTTCCGCGTAAGAAAATACCGATTTATACAGAGCTAGAAATTGATCGACCCTGACGTACAAATATGTGTCTCAGATATAGTTTCCCGTATAGTTTCAGGAACAAATAAGTGGTCGATGACACTCGTGTAAACTGTACAGTACATTGTGCAGTCAGTTGTACACGTAGAGATATAAAGAGAGAAGCAAGGTGCTGTCAAACGGTATGAGTAGCTGTAATAGACTGGCTCTGATAGTTCTCTCGCCTCGGATTACCTAGTACAATTTCTTTTGTTAAACGTCAGGCATTGTACGAAGTAAAGTTTCGTTCTAGGTAACGTAACGTAACGTAACGTTGAATTATCGGTTTCTATCTCCTGTCGCACTTAGGTACCTACAGCGTTCTAAAATCCGCTCTGACAGCTCAGAGCGAACATCAACGCTATCGAATGATCATTCATCGTTAGAAATTTTCTATCGCATCAAGAGCGTTGTATGAGAAACTGAAGGAAAAGAGAATATTTTTTTTTTCTTGCGAACAGGTAAACTTACTATCGATCACCTGCTTAGATGAGCCTGGAATACTCATGGCTGCTGACATCTAGCCCGATTTTACACTTCTTTAATTTAATTTAAAAAAAAAAAAAAAACGGAAACGAATTTATCGAAAATCTCGTAAAAATTATCTTGGTTTTTATCCCCGAAATTTCGGCAGGAAATATACCTGGACCACTTCACTATTGGCTGGAAACACAGATTCACATAATTATCCCGTACCGCGTTTCCGGACCATTCAGTCCTGCTTCTCTCACGGATGATATATTAACTAATCCCGAATTAATTAAACGACGATATTACCGTCCTGCGAGTGCAGTAATAGTGTCAAGTGGAGAAGAAACTGATTCGAATGAACTGTCTCTGTATAGCTACACACGTGATCTATTCGAGGTTTGCTAAGCACTAAGGTGCAGGTATTTCGGTCCAATAGTCTGACTTAAGCGACCCTCCGTCCGTTAGTCCGTCTGTTCGCAGTTCCGGACGGTTTTAACGTGTGTATAATCATTGGTAACTAGGAATTTCGCGTTATTTTTGTTCAGGGTGAAACTAAGAATAACTAAACTATGAATCGTCGATAATAGTTTCAGCAATGCAATTCGCGTTTCTGAGTCTCAATATTTGTAAAGGTAGAATTTTCTTTCTATCTTCTCGTTAACCAAGGGGTGATTCTGACCCTTGAAGGTAACACGTATATTCTAGTCGTTAGTCAACAAATAGACATTTCATTGGGGTTAACATTAATTCGAATAACTGTTACTTGGCACGATTCACATCTTGGTGTATTTCTTGGCACCAAATATTGCGCTGATTCAGCTTTGACTTAGCAGTTCGGTTAATTGTGTAAAGTAACGTTCACCTGGTATCACTTATCGATCTATAAAATTCTGCTCGAAGTAAGAGGACGGTTTTGTTAGAACTTGGAAAAGCGGTTAAGTACAAGGCGGTATTTGAAAGAAAAAAGTTTGTAAGCTTTTCAAAAGCTCGTGAATGAAGTGAAGCGAGTATTTTATACCGCAAAGAATACGTGCAAGTTTGTGATCATCAAAACTTCATAAGTTATTCAGTTATTGGTTAATCAAACTTCACACGCAGGTCTGAACTATGAGTTTGAATAAAGAAAACATCAATTTCTTCAACAACTAGAACATGCCCAATTGTATCACATCGATGAAAAGATACTCCGAATTCTCCGAATTGATCGTGAAATTGTTTATAAATAGAGTTCTCTGTCATGTTAAAAAATTCAAGGCTCATTGTTTTGATTCTACTACCTACATCACGTGCCAATGACACATCGATAATATGGTTCATAAGCTCGTAAACAATTCTGTTGATTGTTGTCAGTATTGTGGAGAAGAGAAGAATAATTGATCATTTTTTTTCCCCATATTATTCTAGAGTTGAATATTTTTTAGGGCAGGCAGTTTGCTATCGTAATCTGAGAAACGAAATTCAATGCAATTAATTTTTGTTGATGTAAGAAAATGGAAAATATTGCTACTAGGAAAACTAGAAAATCTGTCAAGAATGAGGCAAATTCTTTGGGCATGTTCTAGTACTTAGTGTAAAAAATCACTACGCATATTTTTCAAGTGGTACATCTATACATATGTTATATTGTTATTTAGACGAAATGAATCTTTTGGTTTTTTATTCGGTTACCTTCAGGTTCTTTCGCAATGACCGTGCTGCTCCGGTCGACGCCTCCTTTCTTATCCTCTGTACAACATACACACATACGTCACGTACATAAAGATATACAGATATCGTTTTATATATAAAATGTACATTTAATTGTTTATTTACAGCCAACGAGTTATACGTACAAAATTCATCGAAATTTTGTTTTTTTCAAGCATTGAAAAATCTTCGATTCGGTAATTGAGAACTTGAAACTGTTTTTGCCGCAATAATTATACCCGTACAAATGATTCTGTAACTTATAGAATTTATTGTACACGTAGATATTACGTGATATGATTTTTCCCCCATTATTTCGAAGAAAAAAAGTAATTTCAGATGAAAGGCTTCGACTCTGGGAAACTATAAAGTTTCCTTACGTTATATTATCATGAAATATTTCGCCAGCCTTTAACCGAGACGCGAACACTTTTTTTTATTATGGTCATGAATTATATAACTTCGTTGGTTCAAAGGTACGAAAGTTTCTGATACGCTCCGCGCGTAATTGCGAAAAGACCGGGTTTCAAGCCTGGCCTCAAGTTAGGAACGTCAATGCCACGAGTTATAACAAAAGCGATTTAGGAACCCGCGTTTTCATATTTATGACCACGAATCCCGTTGGCTGTAGAATTGTTGAATAATAATATGGCTCTTGATACACAAGCCCTTGAAAGAGTGGCCCAAATATCCCGAATTTTAATCCTTGAAAATGACTAGGGAATTTTTAATTAGCCAATATTTTCATTCAAATTTTTATCACGAAGAAAAAACTTTGACTTCTGTCGAATGTGCGAAAAAAAATTTTCTCTATGATTCCACATACTCGTAATATCATTTTTTTCTGTATATTATAATGTCGTTGTGACGAATTTGATTTTTTCTTTTTTTTTTGGTTGTCATTTCCATACCTAGAGGTATAAAGGAAGCAATAATTACAGTAATCGATATTTATCTGTAATCAATTTCCTCGCAATTTATTTCAACCGAATTCAATGAAATTTAATCTTGATTCGACGTAGTAGCAATATGAAATAACAAGTTCTTTAATTTTATAAGTGCACGCGAAAGCTTAATTATTATTAGGGTGCATGAATATACAGACAGAGTAAACGTATAAAGCGAAGGGAGCAATGGGTCAAATTTCGTACGATTATACCTCTGTGTAATTCGACTTATTACATTACATTTGGATATTGCGTCAAGGCATGGGCATGATTTTTGATGAATTTACGATGCACATTATATGTGATAATTTTGAGAGTGCGAAGGAACGATTTTAATTGCCAAGAATTTTCAACAGATTCAGAAAAGAATTGAGTCAATTATCTAGACTTTTGATTCTAGTGTGAATATTTTACTTTCGCAATTATTCATCGGCAAAAATTCTTAGCAATTTTTATAAATCCTTCTGGAGGTGCCCCGGGGTTGTTACACGTGCCAAAGCAGTTAGAGAGGGAGGCATGCGCTAAGCGAGGGAAATTATAATAATTAATTTAGATTTTTAATTGGAAAAAAGTTATAAAATAGAATGGTGTTCATAAATCCATAACACCAGACTCTTGGATGTGTGAATTGTGGATTGTGGAGATCTAGTGATCCCTATTACAATATAAAATGCGATAGGATGTGTCGTAGAGGTTGTTCAAATTTATAAACCATTTTCATTCACCGATGTTTGCTAAGTTTCCTTTTTTTTCTGTATGAAATTTAGATTTCTCTGTTCTCGAATCTCAATAAACGTTCAACGTCGATAGACGAAAAAATATAATTAAGTGTGTGACTCGCGATTCCAAAAAGAGAATTTCATTCGAAATGAATTAATCGATTATAATGGAAAAATTCAATGAAAAATGGTTTACCATTATATCTGAATTGTAATAATCTTGATGAAACTTACGTGCGGTGCTAAGAGTTTGGTAATATATCAGAAAGTGCTTAGAACGATGCAAAAATTTCACGTAGGTATATTTTACTGACATAACTGCAGTCTGAACTGTGTGATGTAAAGTTGTAAAATGTTGTCTCATATTGTAGCTAGATTTAGATTTTCATTTTAAACTATGTTCAATCTACCTATACCTATAAACTACCTCTATATGAATCTAACTAGTTTCAAGAATATATCATATATTTATATATATATATATAAAATGTGGTAATAATTATGATGATGCGAGACATCAAAGGCGATAAGCTAAAGCAGAATATTTTTGCACGAATTATATCGGCGGAATAAAAATGATGGAAGAAGAAATAGAAAACAAATGGCAAATTTTTAATCCTCGATAGATACAGCTGTTCAATTTATTAATTAGCGAATCAATCATCAAATCGTATTGCATTGAGATAAAAAAGAACATTAAATTAATTCACTCAACTGCCTAACTATTTTACAATTATTAATTGTCAACTTCGAAACGACACACCGAAGTTATTTCACGTTTTTATTGAATTTAATAAAAATTGAACAGCTGCGTATTGCTGCAATCAACGACTGAATCAATGAATCAATGAATGTAATTAACGACTGTAGCATATGGTACATTAAAACGAATCGATAATATTAACAATATCGACAGCAATAATAAAATTGAAGGCATAAAATGAAATGTATGATTGGCGTAATGGCTATATACAAAATGCTAGTTGCTTAATATGAAGAAAATTAATTATATAAGAATATTAGGAGTTAACGTATCAGAGGTACCTACTTTTTTCACTAATTTATTATACCTATACTGATAGTATCAAAATGAATGCAATGACAATAATAATAAGAATAATACATAAAATTATGTATATATCGCAGTGATTCGCGTGTCGCCGTGCGTTCTTCGCTAAACCTATATATAATGCAATTTATTCCTATATATATATATATATTCAATATTTTTTCAATTTGGCAATCCTATGTGATTTTTGATATATTAAGATTGATGGTGACTGTGGTAGTGGTAATGGTAGTGGTTATAGTGGTCGTGAAATGGTGGTGGTGATGATATGGGGGTGGTGACTGCGCGTGGTGGTTTCTTTTCGACTTTGGTGTTTTTTTTTTTAGTTATTTCATTTATATTTGAACTTCAATTTTATGGCTATGAGAGAATTATTCTGTGCAAGACAATGCCGCTTCACGCTGTTCCATATCACCTCGTTATACATTTCAGATAGTATTTTTTCACACCTTGCAGTTCACCATGCAACTATTGAAATACCTACGTATGTGACAAGTGGTGCGGGGTTATCAATCCCCAGTTATCACGATCTGGGTTCACGATATAATGGGATAAAAAACACTACGTACTCTTTTCAAAAGCTTGATTTTTCGCTCTCGTCTATCAGCATGGCAAAATTATCGATTATGTATAATCGGTCGAGGGAGGGTCTAAAAATTGGGATATGAATGCTTCAAAGTTGGAGATTAGGTTTGGGTATAAAATTCTGGAACCCCTCTTGATAGAGGGATTTTTTTCTTTTCCAGGTTTTCGCTCATTGAAATCTATAAAGACTTTGAAACATCTCTTATCGTATTTGCCTGCGGGATATATCGATGACGGAATGTTTCTACGTGTTATGGATTTGTGAGCAACGTTAGAAACTCAAGAAACACTACTTCATAGTTATTATAGACACGAATATAGATCAGACAAGACATTCAAGAATACGTATGTGTACACACTCGACTATGTATGACCGCAATTTTCGATATGTGTAAATGCAGAAAATGAAGAGCCAAGGAGGAAATTCAAAACTATTATATTTCTAGTCCTAAAGTTGACTTACATATTTCAAATTTTCATCATTTTTAAAAAGTGAAACTAAGGAATTCAAAGGGGATTCGAAAGGCTCGTTTAATTAACTTGTTTCATGCACTGATTCGGACCGTCGATTTCCTTGTATATCACTAAAACTGTGGTCGTTCATAGCATTGTATACTTGACACTGAATGCCTTGCATAAGTTGAATATATAACACAGAGAAAGTCCTCGACATAGTTATACATTTAGTTGACAGTTGAACGTTTTTAGACAGATAATATCAGACGAATGTTAATTACTAATTAAGATAACACAGTATGGCAAGTAATACGCGTGGATAGGAAGGAGGAACATGCATGCAGTGACCACGAATGCATTCCCTCAAACATAGTTTATTTTATATGTATATAATTGAATTGGAACGATTCGACTATAGAGTTCGACTGCTTGGTTTATTGTTTAACAGAATGCAAACGGTGTAATCAGGTAGCCAAACACACAACGTTTCAATAATTTTTTTTTCACTAGTTAATTAATTGTCTTCTGATCGTGAAATCTGTTATAAAAAATTTAAAGAGTATCAAACTCTTTACGGTTTTCTGGTTAGTGGCTGTTTTTTGGTTTAATATTTTTTGGATCCCTTGGTCGAAAAAAAACATTCAGCGAATTAGATCCATCGACACTTTTAACAATTTCGAATTTCACCAATCAAGAATTCTCATTCAATCAATTCCTGTAATAATGTTGTCATGTATGCTACGAGATTCGATATTAATTTCGATGATTGGTTTTATAGTAAAAGCATTTTCTTCAGCTAGGGGTATACTAGAACTACAAATATCAGGGCACCATGACGCAACTTCTATATATGTATATATGTATGTTCAGTAAAAATTTTCAGATTTTCGATAATTATATTTAGGAATCGAATTTTAAAGTTCGTGAGAGTTTTTCGCTTTCGAATTTTCGCTCTGGGGATCAGAACAAACGCTACTAATTATATCTGGATTTATAATAGAAAAACAAGAAGGCTTCTATATCCTTTCCGAAAATAATACGAATGTTCACTATATTCGTTAACGAATTTTTTTTTCTATTCGAATTATATGCAGAGTTTATCCTACCTTTGACGTCATCGTCTTCGATGGTGGTGCTGCTGTCAGTTGATTCTTTCACTTGAGAACCATCTCCTTTTTTCGTAATGATACTTCGACCTGCATTAAGCAAATTGTTTTAGTATTTGAAGAAAAAAAATTGCAATTTTTCTTCTTCTTCGTCGTAAATTCAAATATCGAACTCATCACTTCTTCTCTTCATAATCGTAGAACGTTATAGTCGATTTAGACGATTGCAGGTTTATTACCCCATTTTTTATCCATCAAGAAATCAACCATCACTTTCTGACGATTATAAAGAAATGAAATCTTCAAATAATAAAAACAGGAACCGATTGACAAAAATTCGACAACGTCAATGTTTCGTTATAAGACATAAAAAGAAGTATTACCCTACAGATTTTATATTTTTTTCATCCCGAAACTATCGTTTCAAGAAAAACACAGACATAACATTTATACACCGAGTAAGAGTGTTGATCATATGTAATAATGTAATTAAGAATTGAGAATGCATCACGTTCAATTTCAATAAAATGAATCATGTGTAACGAACGACATAGATTATGACTTTGACAAGAAATTTCAACTTATTACGTTCGTTAGTTTTTCGAATATACTTACTGCTTTTAGAATATTACTTAGATTTGATTTATAGTTTTAATTAGGCAGGATATTTGCGTTAATAAAAGAAATTATAAGACTGTAACAACAGCAGCATCGAGTTATTAGCTTCATCTCCTATAATTCTGTATATTCGCAACCACTTTACAATTTCTTTTATTATATATTATTATTATTTTTTTTTTTATATATATATAATCATATTATATATTTAGGTGTGCAAGAAAGATAGGGATTATTAGTCAAGATTCAAAGATATTTATCAACTACGAATAGTTGGAGTTTACTATCAAATGACATCTATATAGATTTGTAAAAAGAGTTAGAAGCTATAAGCCAAAGGTGTAAGTGTTCAGCATGCTAGAGTACAACAATTATAATAATGAAAAACCACGAAACATATTTAGACATCGCAGATATTATCGTTTGTGTCATATTTTTCAAAGAAAAAATTTTCAACTTTATTCAAGTAAAAATATATTCGACTCATAGTCACGTAAGTTTACTGAATTATCCGACGATTTTAATACGCGTTCCATACATGGAATAAATAATCTAGACTATGACTAATTAATTAACAAAGTTAAATTACCTATAAAGCTGAACGAAACTACAATACGTGGAAAGGTAATATTTTTCAAACAGTTCTCGAGTGCATTATTTTCTCCATTGAATAATTCAGCCGCTCCAATTGAGATCGAATTTTTAAATCACAATTTATGTCTCGGAATAAAGTTTAACAATAAATATGAGACAAACGACGAAGCGGACATGCAACACGTCGGTAAAAGTACCATATTTTATATACAATGGCCGCAACCCAACATACCAAGCTGTATACAATAATGTTTCAATATAGAACAGATTGTAATAATGACTAAAACAATTATTCTATTCTGCTTTAATCCTTAAAAACTTTTTATAATATGAAAAAATAGAAAATAAATAATAATAACTGACTCTAGTCTATATACATACAATAATATGTATCACGCTAGAAATGATCGAAGAACTTTAAAAAACCGATAGATTAAATCTGTCAATGAAATAATAAGTGAAAAAAAAATATATATATATACTAAATTGAGTCTATGATTGAATAATAATAATATGATTTCTAATCGGAGTTTATAACAGAATAGATGCATCATTATAATTTAATATCTGAATCGATAATAATTGTTAGTGTAACGTGTGTTGTGGAGCGCTCGTGTTAGGTATAAGAGTAAAGAATTTAAATATTTAAAATGATTAATTTTGTTGCTGACAATAAAACATGACATGACACTTGTCTTACCACTTTCTTCGGATCACAGCGTACGGCAAGATTTCATTCGATACGATTCAATTCGATTGGTATGGTTGGTCGTGGTTGGTTTGGTTCATTGATGGGTTGGTTGATAGTAACGGGGTGAACCAAAGAAAACAGACACAGACATCTCGTTAACATCGCTTGCTTGCTGCTAGCTAGGATTTACACGTACCAAACTAACTACCGTGTAACGTGTGCTTCGTTTTTTTTTTCTTTTTGCTGTTTTTTTTCGAAAGTATAAATAGATAGAGAGAGAGAGAGAGAGTGAGTGAATATACACATGTTGATAGATGTATGATTTCATACGAAAATATGATAATGAAAGCCGAATGTTTAACACCAATTAATTTTCGAGCAGTATTGAAACATATATGAGATATCTTCCCGCAGTCGATGGAAAAACAAAATTTCTAATTAATTTTCACTGAATTATTTTGACACGGGATATTGAATTTCGTTCTGTTCCATCGCCAGGAGTCAATTAATTGAACGTAACGCGGATGTATTCAATTATTAATGCGAAAAATGATGTGAATTTAAAGCGAAAATTTATATGGTTTCATGTCGACTACCAAAATGCGGCATTACGTGTTCGTTTTGAGTGGTGATAACTATTTTATGTTCTATGATTCTATGGTATGACAGACACTAGCACGTTCATGACAGATGATATATGTCGTCCCTATCTCTTATCGGTTCGGTAGACTTTGGTTGAGTCAAAAAACAAAATGTCTTTCAAAATTTATAGCAAAATCCAAATTTAAAGAATGAGACTCGTTGAGAATACAGGGTGTTATAAATTTCGATAAATATATTCGGCTACCTTTCACCTTTTTTTCGTAAAAGTTTTACTCGATAGAGACGACTATATTTTCAAATATCGCTTTCTGTTCCAAGAAGAATAAGCTTAAGTTCAAGATGATTTTATTTGATGGTTGTATAATCGATTGCATATTTTTCTTAGAACTTTCGGCGTCGATTATGCAGGAATATGATGTTGTATGTGCTCATAAATAAAGATTGTTGAAAAATTAAAAATGAAAGTTTCTTTAACGAATAAATCACTATATCTATGAGTTTGAATCAACTATAATCTATGACAAGCACTCTATCAAGTTTCAAATGCGTAAAAATCACACTGTCTATTCATTGCGCATTATAGAATCTAGCTTTCCTTTAGATTTAGTTTAACATAAGACACAATCAAGCGATATATCGGATAGGTGAGGTAGGTAATCGTTATTTACAATAAATTATATGTAGAAATACAAACGGTTCTATTTTTTTTTTTTTTTCTTAACTATCGTTACTTCGAGGAGTAGTTTAATGTAATCGCAATCACGCGGTGAAGAATCTTGCTTTTGTCTTTCAAATTTTATTTATTCACTCGTTTATAGTATTGGTATTAAGAAAAAATGTATATATTTACACAATTAATACTAAGACAATGCAATTTTAAACATTTCCACTATTAGTGCAGTTAGTCTACGGTGAGACCTAGAGTTCTCTAAATATTTGCAAGGTATGATTCGGGATTTTGGGAATAAGAAGAATACTCATTTCTTTACTCATTTCACTTCGGTGCTAAGAAGGTCTGGAAATTCAATTAGGAAAAGACTAACGATTTATCTAATCAATGGTAAATCATACGACAGTAAAATCTACGATATGTTGATATCAGCGGATAAAAAATGAAGAGGAAATAAAAATATGCCCGCGATTTATAGGTATGTGCGAATAAATGACAGTTTGATATGGAAACTGGGTGAAAGTTTTACCAATTCATTATACCAGCCCTTCGAACGAAATATATTCATTTATTATTTAGGCAGGTTCTCGTTCCTTGGGAATTGAATTTAACAATTTTCTTCTTTTTTTCATTGCCATTCAGCCGGAGCCTGGATTAAAATTAATCCAATATAATAACGAGTCACAAAGACCTAATTTTTCCGTTTCAGATGTTTATATATTTTCGCGAATTTTACCAACTCCGAATTCACGTTAAAAGAATATATTTTCGTACTTTCGACCCGTTGCAGGACTTGTATAATAAAAAAATCTCGAAGGAAGTGAGAGATACCATTATATGTACTATCAGGATATAGATGAATGAAGAAACATGCTCTGAGGATGAAATTTGTATGGGTTTTTGTGCGTGTCTTTATTTACATGATTATAAACCGATTTGAGACTGAATTCATTTACTCGATACGATCATTCCATATTTTCGAATTTCAGCCTTGAACAATCCATTCGATTTCAGCAATTCGTATAATCGTTTCAGTCTCAAACGGATCAATTACAATCGATGATTATTCGTCAGTGAGATCTGTCCGTATTCATGTTCATGTCGTCGTTATATCTTGGAGTTATTTTATAATTTATTATTAATATTGTTAATGGTTTTTCTTTAAACGAAGGACATACCTCCGGCCCACTTCACGTACCTCGCTTGTGCATATGAATTTTCGGGATTATTTATACTCCTTGTAACTACCGCCGAAGAATCGAACGTCATATCGGTCTAAAAATGTGACGAAAATTGGTTGGAAGTGTCAAGTAACGAGGATTTTCTTTTTTTCATATGGAAAAATTTCCATTTTTCTTTCTCTTTTTTTTTGTCAATTTAGATGAAAGGTTCGTAGCGGGGAAAATCAATAGGATGAAACTTTTACCCCGAAGTCTTAATTGGCGTTGACGTCGAGCTGCACCGAGCTTAAATGTTATTTAATCAAATTAATTGAAGTCTAGGCTTCAAATCAGAGGCGGTTTCTGTCTGAGGGTGAATTGGTAAAAGTTAATCGTTATATAGTTACTCCCGGCAGAAGATATAGAACCCCGAGGCAATTGAATAGAATCTCTATACTCCCAGCTTCTGATTTACAACTTCAGTTGCTTTCGCCAACAGGAACATAATTGAATGCGCGATGTTTGTTCCGGTTCAATTCTCCTGCAGAGTGTTATACCTTTGCTAATACGCGAACTAAACGTCAAAAGTTTACTAGCGAATTTACCCGCGATACGTAGGTATATCTACCGTGTGACACGGGCTCAAAGTTGTTCTCACGATAATTGAAATAGGAAACGACTACGACGTGAATCAAAAAAAATCTGCAAAGTTTAATAAAGAAGCGAATTTCCCATCGAATCCTTTTCCTCGATTTGATCTTCATTTCTACAATAAACCGTCGATGGTCTTTCCCTTCATCAGCATCATATTTCCCAAGGGAATCTATGGATTCGTTAAAGTATTTCGCAGATATGTAATCACTTAGAATTAGTCTCAGAGCTAACGCAACTTATTTTGATTAGATATCTTGATGCATATATACGATTGCTGGTAGGTATCGTCTTGATGAAAAGGAATAAGAGGTAAATAGGACAAAAAAATAGCCTGGTACAAGGACTGCGAGCTAATGCAATGCAATGTACCCACACGTTCTCGCGAAACGTTACTTTTTTATCGTTTTCAGTATTGATCAGTTTTAATGGGACTTTAATTGCAGAAGTTTGCAGTTGTCGTGTAAATCTACTGGCTTAAGTTTCTGTAAAAAAAGAGGTAAGTAGAGATAGGTAGGTACAGGTAGGCACGTATACATACGGCTTAAGAGATAACTAACGTAAGCTGTATTTATACCTATACTGTAACACATCGCACTTGTGATCGACACGTCGATGCGGTATATACCATAAATAAGATTTCGTATGTATTAACTCCGTTGAAATTTGATTAAATTTCCCAATTTCCAGTCGTTTTTGCTATTCTTGTTCTCTCCCAGTTATTATTAAGTTATTAATCATGTTTACCGCTACGCTTCATTAATCTAATTGTAATTGAGTTATACTGGCGTATACGCAACATACCCGCTATATACATACAAACACCAAAAATTCCGACAATTAAATACATCTACGAACAATCCAAGGGCCTATATATGTGCATAGTGTACACACGGACATACACGCGCTGTATTCCGAAACGACGTGTAGTACTGAGCATAACTGAAACGGGAATGCCAATCTCAGCCTAAAAGGTCATACGATTAACTTATAGGCGTCGAGAAATCGTTCCTCGAAAGTACGGATATTAACGAGTAGAGATTATCTATATTTTTATACGTTACTTTTCAGTTTTTACCCTCGTATGTATGCTTTGAGGAAAAATTTGGAACAGGAAGAATCGGAAAATCTTCCCAGGATTCAGATTACACTTCGCAGTCTATCAATTGTTCCGAATTTTAAGTGGTGGTAAAAATTGCAGTATTCCCGGCTAAGATTTACTCATTTTTTAGTCGAATGGGTCATACGGTCGAGGGATCGTGGATTTTGAATTAGTGATCCGATTAGACGATTGATATAATCGATCGAGTCGAAGATCGCGTCAGTGTAGTTGGTACAGAGCCAAATGAATCCAAGATCGTTATTTTTACCCGATAAGCGTCACGTTAGATCTAGCGGGATTATCCGCAGATCGGGATCTGGATTCGGGGCGGATAATTCAATTAGCAGTTGATTTTACGCCGTTCGATTATCAGTTTTCAATTGTACACGCCGCATTCAAATCTCCCAATTTCCGCCCGCCTGGTTAAATAACAATTCCGAATACTCTAACTGACCGAATAATAGATCTATGACGTGTTTGGTATCTCGCTCAAACTGAAAAGTTAATTTAAGAAGTAAAAGAGGGTCGCGTTTTCTACACGCTCTTTCTTATCGTAGACACGAAACGCATCTACGGGATTCATTACTCTATGAATACTTGTATGGGAAGTTAATTAATCAATCGATCAATGATACTCGTAATTACTTGACACTTCAACCTGTGATTTTTTGTTTTTTTTTAAGGGTGGATGAAAAGCTGTTTATCCATCATTCATATATTAACGAAGTAATGCGTTTATATACGTATGATAACGATTATCTGCAGTGCATCGGGTTAAACACACACAAATCAGACTGACTTGTCTGATGCTGTTTGACGAAACGTATGTTTCACGCATATTTGATCAATCGGCGAATTGTTTTCGACTGATAAAACGCAGCGAGACATTGTCAATCAGCCAGACACAGCATCTGATAATGAATAGGAATATAATATACTGTGACGAGGGTATCTGGCATCGTAATTTCCGTTTTCTACTGAACAGAGGCTGAACAATTTTGAAATATACATAGATATAGCTGATAAGGTTGTGAAGATAAAAGGGGGTCGATTTTGTCTACGTCGAATAGGGTTCAAATCGTGAAACTTTGAAGTTGGCCGGAGGTACTTACCCTGTGCATCATACTTACTGGAAAAGTTCCTTGTGGCCAGCATCGTTGTCAAGATAGCGCCCTGTCAACACACACGTAACAAACGTAGGATTTAAAGATAGAGAAATGAAAACTTTGATTATGGAAAAAGAAAGGAGAAGCGGGGGAAACATTAATTATCAATCCATTATACCGCCGCAGGTCGATTTGATTTAATTTTAGGAAAGAGAGGGCTCAAATTGATTGCGAAGACTCAATCATTTTCCCAATTCGCGATCTACTCGTTATAATTTCTTCGAAGATATTCAATTCCACCGAAGTTGGAAGAACGAAAGAAAATAAAAAACGATAAGGCTTCGCGAAGTTTGAATGATTCGTCAAACTTATACCTTCCTCTAATCTTGACCCTCGACCTTCGAGCTTTTATCTTTTTTTTTTCCCCAATTCGATCGCGAGTTCTTTCGTTTGTCTTTCTCTTTCCTTTTCGAAAACCCGAAAATATTGGATATCCTATTGAAACCGTCGAATTCACCTCCGGAATTGTAGACTCCGTAGCCTCTTGTCTGCATAACACAAATCTCGCCTTTAAAGCTCGCATTTTTTCGGTCTACTAACACGCTATTAATCCGATCTCTCTGCCTCGTACAAGTCATGTCACATCGGCTCAACAATCCGAACTCAACTGCCTCTGCCTCGCATTATCATCGGTGCTTGCTGCACAGGAGAACCATGCCGGTTCTCGCGTCGTCGAACGGCCCCGACGGTCACACTCGCCGTCGCCAATATTACGCACGTATACATATAGACATATACATACATTATTGTTAATGCGTTTAATATTGCTGCAAACTCTGAAGGGTCCAAAGACTAGAATCCCTCATCTAAAGTCGAGGCCTTTTTTTAAGGTTTTTATCATTATCGTAAGTTTCAACGTACGAATAATTTGCATGGAATTGAGCGAGATGCGAGTGCGAAGGTAGAAGTTTTAGTACATCTGACTTTGGTAGCGATCTTCGTCTCGATAGTTTAAAATTTTTCCGAAAAGAGCTTCGATAGTGTCTCGAAAAAATTGGACGGTTACAGGTCGTTCACTTCGTTCATTAATCTATCGATTTTAGGGAGATTTGGTATCTCGAATAATTTTCAGATCCGGTATTAATGAAGTATTCATGCCTCGAAGACTATTGGTAAGATTCGTACGAAACTTGTTGCGTTGTTACTCGTCGAGGCACCGAGCTTTTTCCCCAAATGTACCAAAAATTGAAAACCAAATGTGAGAGGGTCAGCGGTTTGAAATTTCACTGCTAAATTTACCATACGATCGCGTTTTATGACGATTTTTCCCGAGTCAGAAACTGGACTCACTTTATTAGGAATCGTCTCTCAATTGGTACGTAAGATGAAGATATTTCTGCATCGTCAGTGAAAGCAAAAATTCTAAGAAATGAAACCAATCAATTCGTGTCTCTGTACACGGATGTTCGATTTTTCTCGTCTTTTTATTTCGTCCGTTTTAAACTCTCGGGTCAAAGGTAGATTTCGCGATTTACTGTTACTTTGTTAAACTTACCTTCAACTTGCGCCTCGCGTTGAATTTCTTCAAGCAGTCGACGGTCTCTTGTCTGTGTACGACGGATGCTACACGCTCGCGTTGCTGCAGGACATAATAAAGAGGAAAGGATTAGATGAGATCGTTTCTCCTCGAAGCTTTCATAATGGTTCGTAATTAGCGATCAGAAAAAATGAACGAGAAAAAAAAACGAAACGAAATTATATCGTCATAAACTTAGCCACGTAATTGGGCTAAAGATACGTACGCAGATCCATGGGTGCTTCAATGCTTCGCTCGCTGTGATCCTCTTGCTTGGGTTAACCGTTAGCATCTGGTTGATCAAATTCTTTGCTTCTGGTGTAACAGTGTCCCATTCTGGGCTTGGGTACTAAAAAATGAAATTGAGAAGAAGAAAAACTAGAAATTTTCGAGAAATCCTTTGCGAAATTAATTCAATTAATTATCACGTTATCGGAGGAAAGCCCCTTCGCCCTATCGATCCCTCGATTTCCACTAAATAATATATCCGGAGGATGTTACGTAGGGGCTCGAGTCGAAAACACCAATGCGGTAATTATTAATTAAACGAAAAGCTCCGAAATTGGCTGCTCGTTAACCGGACGTTTCGATATACCTATATGTAACGTCAAAATCCTTTATCCGTAACTATAACTGGGTAAACTTACGTCATATGCACCCGCTTTGATCTGTGCGTATAACCGATGTTGATCCTCGTCCCAGAAGGGTGGATAACCAACCAAGAGGATGTATAAAATAACGCCACATGCCCAAATGTCTACCGGTTTTCCATATGGTTCCTTTTTCAGAACTTCCGGGCTGAGATACCCGGGCGTTCCGGCAAATCCTTGAAGAAATATCACGATTTAACACCGAATTAATGCTAAATTAGTGATTGCAAAAATAACGAAAGAAATTGTATGTATTCGAGTGAATCAACGATCGATAATAAATCGAGATGGTGATCGAATTTATTTGCAATATTGTGGTTTACTCGGATTACCTCTCCTGCCCAATGAATCAGAAAATTAGCAATTATATAGACCTTTGAATATTCAATCAGCCGATATAAGCAAGGCTCGACTCGTGCACCAACTTACCAAACCATGCTTGTTGCTCGCCCTGTACTTCTATAGCGAGACCAAAATCAGCTAGCTTTACAGCAGCACCTTTGGCTTTACTCGCGAGTAATAAGTTTTCTGGCTGAAATATAAAGAGAGAGGTATAATTTTCACCTTTGGAAAATCTTCGACTTTCCATACACACGGAATAAAATGATAATAATCTATACGTTATTTCCTTAGATCGTACCTTCAGATCTCTGTGAACAACACCGTTGTGATGACAGTGATGAACGCTTTCCAAAATTTGTTGAATACAATGCGATGCATCAGCCTCGCTGTAAAATTCTCGTGCAACTATATCTTCGAATAGTTCTCCGCCGGTTACTCTGAAATATTTTGGTCAATTTATGCAATTGACATAGTTCGCTGCGAACCCATAGGTAAATAATGATCTTATTGATCGTAGATGAAGAATGTGATTTTTTTGTTGTTTGTAAATTGAATGGATTCGATCGCGCTAGTATAGAAATAAACGTGGCGAGTGTTGTTACAATTACTTGAATCGTTTCCTTTCAAAAATGTTTTTCTCTTTTTTTTTTATGTTGTTTTTGTTTTCATTTCACAGGTAGGAAGGTATAGATATATAGTTTGTTGATTGGTTGGTTCCCGCTGTTAAACTATTGAGAAATCTTTGATAAAAATAATCGTGTGAGAATTGGTGAACGACCGTTGAACGGGAACAAATAAAACTCACGATAGTCGTATAATGTACGTAGTATAATGAAATTATAATAAAAGTCGATATAGCTCAGAAGCACAGCGGGACGCGATATTTTATACTGACCATTGCGGTCGCTGTATCGTCGACGAAAGTCGTTATACTTCGATTTTAAAATTAGTGTTATATACTAATGACAGTTCCTTTATCCCGCACAATGAAAACTGTACAAATTTAATTATGTGAAGAAGGAAAAAAAAAGGCGTTTGAAGTTGGGAACCTACTTTCACTCTGGACATTTTTTCCATTCTTCGGTCTCGGACGTGGATACCTACGCTCTTTTATCAGCGGTTAACACTAGTAACGAAAAATACTATTCATCCGACTCTTCGGGAGAAATTTTTTTTCAAAGAAACTAGTAATTAACGCTTTGATTAAAGGCTCTCGCTTCACTCCAATTATTATTACTACCCGTACCTGCATTGTCAGCGGGAGAATTACTCTATACCAAATTATAATTAAAAGAAATAGTAGTAGGAGTCAGTGGCAAGGCATACATACATCCTGAAAATGGTATCGCGCAAGTTTAGGAAAAATAATTCATTCAAATCCGTTTCAAATATATCAAAAGTCTTCTTATCTACGGTGATACAAACTACGACTTATTTTTCTAATGAGGTGATAATTAAAGGGTGTTTTTTTTTGTGTGTTTTAGTTTCTTTTTTTACTTACAAGTCAAAGACCAAGTAGTGGAAGTTTTCTTCTTGTATACTGTCGTGTAATCTTACTGTAACAAAAATGGAAATAGTTTTTTTGTGAAGATAGTCTCTTTATTGTTTATAAATTTGTAAATCGATTTATAGTTTCAGTATATAGCTGTTAGTTTACTAGTACGCGATGTACCTACCTAATAACACAGCTCTTGCTCCTTCGCGCATATAAAAATGAAGGAAAATACATGAAAATCGGATATTTATTGAAAGCTTTAAAAATTGGAATGGTAATGAAAAGATTTCAAGAAATCTTATGGAAATAGAATCATTTTTGTCACATGAGAAGGGCACGGGTTAAGCCTCCTAACGTTTAGCTAAACTTTAATGAAAGGTCTTGAACTTATGCACACGGTAGAGACAGATACTGTATTGTATATGTAGCTAGTGTCGGGAATAGTTTAGCAAAGTTACAGTAATGCGTTCGTCAAGAGTCTAGACTCTCTAGGTCGTGGAACAAGAAGTTTGTTGGTAATATTAGAAATGACCATTTCAATTAAGTTGGATGAAATATTTTTCGAAGTAAAATCGCGGCTCTCGAATATCTACTGTGCCATAATTCGTTATCTCAGTTAATTATCATCTAGTATATTATATACAGAGGTTGTAATTTTTGGTAAAATGAACGAGGAATAACGGATAAAAGATTGAATATTGAATATTGAAACATGATTTGGTGAAAGAGGGCGTTTGCGCACCTGCGAAATTGAATTTTGATCAAACAAACTGACACATAAGCTAGCGTATAGTATGGTGGGCCGAAGGCGTTCCGGTTAGATTCCGTAGGGTGTGAAATACTTAAAATACGATTTAGGGTTGGCGGAAGATTTCCCCATGGGCTTGTATATGGAACGATCCCCGGAGTTTCTCAAGGGAGCAACAAAATTTCTGTCGGTTAGAAACTTTCGAACAGTCTTATAATTACTTGGTTAACACCACTTTTGATAACGCATTACCCATATCCCCAGTCTTTTCGACCGTAAAACATCGGTTGAAGTAGTTTAATTGCTCGAGTTACGTTGTCGATCAGCTCCGAAGGGAAAAAATAATAAATATTTAAATTCTCTCCGAAAAATTATTATATTCTCATTATTTTATTTTGTCGGTTCAATGTAGAAAATATGTGTACGTTACATACCAAGCCTCGTTGACCCTCTTCAATCTCTTTTTTTTTTTTTTGCTTTCTTTCCCTTTTCCAATTTTTTAAAATTATTATTATTATTATTATTATCATTATTTTCGAGGGGATTTAAAACCAGGGCAGTTTAATTTCTCTAATCGTTATTAATAACGTCGACGAAATTATATGGGCGACTTGAAGATAAATGGGTGAAGTTGGGAATTTATGAGAAAAAATAATTTCATTCGCTTAATCGAGATGATAATATATAATAAATGAAACAAATCCTTGTTTGGATAATTTTTAATTAGTTCTAAAACCAATTATGAATTCTATTATCTACCCAAGATCAGTTTTAATAATATGAGATACGGTTGGTTCGGCGAAAAAACGATAAGCCCGTATCTATGATATAATATCTTCGTACATTCGTTCCCACCGTTGATTTTTTTTTTCTCGAAATTATAGGTGTTATACCTTTTCTGTTTTCAGGATTTTATTTATTTTTTTTCATATATATATATATATTATCCGAGGTATTTGTTTCAAGTTCACTTTTAATCCTGACTTTAACGAACCAGAGGAGCGTCAAAGGATATTCAATATCTCCGCTGCAGGGGTGAGACTCCCTACGGCTTCGTTCGTAGTGCTAATTATTGACGAGGATGTTACCCGAATAGAAATAGGGTTGTAACTTCCTCTGTACCTCGAGTATAACATTACTTCTATCCAATAAATAGCTTTGAGATATGTTCATTGATAAATATTGGTATGGAAAACATATACGGATTGTAGAAGTTCTCAATAAAATATATTATATATACATACATGTATGTATACCTACGTACACCTGTTCTCAATTTCAATTACCAATTCCCACGATAGGTTCCAAAGAGTTGTATATTTTCATCGACAACAGTGATTCATTGATTAATTTCGATTATTTATAATAAGTGGAGATTTATGCACAACGCAGCAATTCGTTTCTTTCGAGCTTTCGAAATTCTGGCAATAATAATTTCTTACTTGAAATAACGTCAGATCGTATATTCGAAACGCATGGCTGAATTGATAGGGAAAATAAATCAGTTTGACAACTATCTCTCAAGTACCTACTGCGATTATTCAAACGAGGACTGGAAATCGTTTTCAGGACGTCAAGACCACTCGTTACAACGAGTGGTTTAGACATTTCAGACAACGACTTAACAGGCAGTTGATTTTCTTCATATTCATTTCATAGTAAACAGAATATAAATAAATATATATACATATATATAAATAAATAAATAAATAAATAAATAATCAATCATCAATTCGATTCGCGGATCGTATCACCCGACTCTTTACTCTCGTTAAATTTTGTCTGGATTTGAAAAAATTTCCTAAATCAAATATGTACACTGGGTGGTATTCAAAAATGAGTACTTATAATTCAATTAGAGCCCCTTGGTACTGGCTCGCATATCATCAACCACTTTGTTGATGTACAGAGAGGCCAGTGGGCAGACAGAAGGCTTGTTTGTTGTTCAACGCCTGCAGCTTTCGAGGCTTGAATTATTCTACATATACATGTGTACATTATATTCCATAAACGTCGGTACATGCGAATGTTAACGGAGTATATTTTACGAGGGAAATAAACCCGGATAACGGGGTGTAAAAACAGAGAGATACGTAGGGTGCACGATATACGCACGCACACATATCGGAAAATAATTACTTAAGGCAGCTATGACTTGTGAGTAATTTTCACTCGCCGATATTTATTTATGGGACGAGTAAGTTATGCTAATTTAATGACCCCGAACCTTTTCCCCCATCTACGGAGTAGAGAATAAGGGGGGAAAAAAGCTGACAGTAAATTACCCCCGAAGATGGTTTATGAATCAATATGCCTACCGCGTAGCACCGGTTCGAATTATTTCTCGGTCGCAGTTCGTCATTAGTTTCTTGATTTTTCTTTTTCCCTCTTTGATTTATCTCTATTTTTCATGAAAAACGATAAGAATTAGTCCGTAAAAGAATTTCTGAAATTATACGTGTATTCGTTTCGGAATACAGTCGATCATTTCCTTCTGCTCTCTTTGTCCTCTCCGTTTCTTTTCCCGATCCCAAATTAGGCATCTGGGCCGAACCCTCTGGAAATAACGCGTTTCAAATTCTATCTCAAAACCTGTTTCACTGGACGTAAAATGAAAAAAGAAGAACAAAATTCGGCCGAAAAACAGACCAAAACGGGTCGGACGCCACGGTGCTCCGAATTATTATTCCCTGACACGCGGTGGACCATGAGTCTGATTGACGCCGCGAGGTTTATCTTACTTCGTGCCACGTGCCTTAGAATTTTAAAACAGTCACTAATTCCATAGAGATATGGAGTAAAATGAAGGGTTATTAATTTTTTTGTTTAGTATTTAAAAAAAGTATATAATGAAATAGTTTCTTTACTATATGTTTAACGATGATTGACTAGCTGGATTCCTAATGTCATAGCTACTTGATGTAGTTAATATAAAATTTTGACACGTGTATTTCAACGCCTCAATTCTATAGGCTGTTAAAATATTCAGGTAACCGAGAAGAAGAATTGAATGAGCTCTGAACCAAGGGGTCTTTAGACATCGAATATTTCCCGACAAATATATGTATGTATGTACCTGGATCGAGCGGATACATTGATACTTTGAAGAAAGAGAAAAAATAATAAAAAAATGAAACGGAGAATAAAGAAAAAGGAAAAAAAACTTCTCTCACTTTTTCTCTCTTATTTTCAATTATATCGATTCATTTTCACCGCGCAAACTCCGCAACCCTCAAGGCGACTTTTATATCGATGATGGTGATACGGATTTATAAAACCACCTGGGTCCCTCTATACTGAACCATCGAAAAGATTTCTCGTAGCTCATCCAATTCCCTCGACTGTCCCTTCGCGTTATCGAAATTTCGATGGACACTCGAACTGTCCCAAGATACTGTATTAACGTGACCTTAAAGAGCGATAGCGAAAATGAATTGGCTATCGTGTGATGTACGGGTCAAGGTTGAAATATGACAAAACGATTCAATATTTGAATTCCGACGAATTTGAAAATGATTATTTCTTAATTTTTTTCTCTTTTTTTCTCATTCTCTTTCACTTCCGAGTTCAATAAACGTAAACTTCATCCCTTTTAATTTACTTTACATAAAGTAACGGATACAATCGATTCGAATGATGAATAATTAATCAGGTAAACTCGAATTGATACCAAACGTTAACGAGGGTGAAACTGGAAAGAAGAGATCACGTTCAAAGATGTAAGGCAATTTAATACCCTTGTCGAACTTCCTTATACCCGGATCAAAGATAGGGAATAAATTGACGGTGTATCTTGGAGATGACTGTGGTGTATTTTCTCGGTGAGGAAAAAAATCCACTTCGAAGTTTCTCTCGTTATAGATTTTGTCTCGGGGCGTTTACTTTTTTCATATTATCAAAGGCAATCGGTTGTCTACTCTTTCTCTCCTATATTTTTCTTCCTCGAAAAGGAAGAAATTATTTACGACTTTTTAGGGGATGAGAAAACCCGGCTGAAAACTCCTCGGAAGAAAAGCATCAGGCATTCGATTTTCCCGTGTTTATCTTGTTGAATTTTCTTCCCCTAACTACCAGAAGAAAGAAATTAGATTCTTCTCCGGACTTTTCAAGTAGCCGATTTTAGTTATTTTGACAAACAATCTTGTCATCGCGTGTCTCCGAGACGATGAATAAATCTGAATAATAACTAAAATCAATTTGATACGACGATGAGAGTGAATTTGCCGTTAATAATTGTTGAAAACTCACTACTTCACAGCCCTAGAACAGCACCGGCATTAGCAAACGGATCAAAGACTACTTTTAAACGTGATCAAAAGAACCGATTATCTCCGTGAAAAGAAACAATTAATTCACGATTAGAGAAGAAGAGGTACGTGAGCCATAAACGAGTGGCGAATCAAAGTACTTCGGAGATTTTGGAAAGAACCAAAGAGGAAAAGACCAGAGCGAATTTAGGATTGCAAAAGTGCTCTGTGCGAATGAGAGACGAGAGAAGAGGAAGAGGAAAAGGAAGAGAGGGAAAGCGAGAGGGAGAAAATGAACGGGCTAGTATTGATCTGCATTCCGTGTGCTGGGAAGCTTTGTCTACCGCGTTTCTCTAAGATGCTGTTCAAGGCGTTGTTTGTTCGTGTCAAAACTTGACATTTTTTGTTCAAGGATTGCGAATCTCAATTTGAAATTTCATTACAGGCTCAATTTTTATGATTAAAATTCAGAAGAACAGGATACGGCTGCTGGGTTCTTTTTTTTCAGAAATTTTTTCATATTTTTGTATTTGTTTTCCCCCTGATCTGCATAAGGCGAACGAATTATTGAGGAGAGGAAACTTTTGAGGACGTAGTTAATCATTCAGATGTAATTAAAAATACCGTAGACCTCGGAGTGACTAAATAATTTTGCACCGGACCTACGTATTTCAGGGAAGTGAGAGGAGGAGAAAAGAAATAAACGACCCGTATAATAAAAAGCGAGAAAATATGAGAGAAAAAATAATCTAAGAGAGGTGAAAACTGAGTTAAATATATCGCGACTTACGCCTATTACTCGTTTTCGAAAAACCCTGGGAAACCTAATAACGCTTTCAGTCTGATTCGAAATCCAAGCAATTTTTCTCAAGTGGCTACAGCACTCGAGAATCAGTTCACAAAATTGTGAATTTCCATAACTATCGGGATCTACGGTTATTTTCGAAAGTTCCGAGCTTATTGAAAAGCGGAAGAAAATGAGACAACGCAGCATATATTTTCACGTAGGGATAGGTATTTCGCAAAATCGTTAAAAAGCATGAAGTTTGGATGACCAAACGTCGCTCGTTAGATATCTGAGATAGGGACCTATACAAGATGCCCCTGAGGCCTGATAAAAGTTTAAGCGTGTCTCAAGTCTCGATAAACTAACTCTGATTGGTTCACGTCGAGATCTCGTCGTAGACTAACAACCGGTCAGGTTCTAAAAACTGAGTTGATCTTGTCGCAAGAAAGGCGCCCAGTACTGTTTCAATTAACTAACTCTTTGCCGCCTGATTTACTCCGGATCACAAGAACTGGGATGTCAATTCGCCTGACATCCTGCGCGACTCTCTCTCGCTCTCTCTCTCTTTCTCTCATACCACAGAAACTTGTGCAACGTGATGTTAAACTGTCTGCTAACAAATAATGAACGAACGAAAAAAAAAAAAAAAAATAGAAAACAGAAGAAAACGAGAGAAAGAATAATTCTCGCTCCAAATTTGGTCGAACTGCTTCTCAGACTCCACGACCCTTGAGCATCTGACCATTAACTCGAAAAATAAATTACCTATATAATTCCGAGCGAATAGACTCACGGATTTGGTCAGGAAATTTTTATCCTCTGGCAATGAACATCACCCGTTCAATTTGACGTAATTGACAGTTCGTTATGTAGCTATATATTTTCATATTCCTATAACAGATACTGGGTGCACGATCATCGCTACTGAAGACTCTATATCCCGTCGTAACTAATTGCTTCTGTCATCGTCACAGGCAATTTGCTATTCCGTTTCACTGCATTGCGACTAACTTCGCTGCTAGAGAGAGAGAACTTGATATTCACTAGTTGATGGAAAAAAAAGAGAATAAAATAGCTGAAATAAACTGCATGTGAAAGTTTTGGGCAAATTTAGTTATTGAGACGAAAAGAAATTTTTTTGAGGCAAATAAGGCTCGTGACAGATTGCGAAAAATTGGTTTCGTTTTAGCCGAGGTTTTGATGTTTCAACAAATTGAAACCGGGCCGTCTGTTCAAAGGGCTAAAAGTTTCATTACCAGTTTAAATGACAATTTCAATTTGTCGAATTAGATAGCATGGGGTCAAGTTTCGCTCGGAGAATTCCTTTCCAGGTGAGAATATTCATTTACCCTCTCGAATCTACATACAAGTACCTAGGTAATATATTCAGTCCAGCCTACAAACAAGACTCTCTCTGGACCATAGGGTGCCGAGGTCCCGCAGTATGTAGGCAACTACGTAATCTCTCTCCCATGTCACGCTCGCGCCTGACCGCGTCACTGAATTCTACACATCGTCGCCTCCTCCGTATAGCACCAGGTCTTTTGCTTTCACGTATGAGGTATTATAAATTGATGAGAAATGTATAGAAGTGAAGGAAGTATGAAAAGATCCGCTCTGAAATGTCTACCTTCGCCGGCCTGCTCCATTTTTACGAATTCAAAAATCCATTTCGATCCAAGAAAGCTCCCACAAATTATTCATTTCTAATTACCGGTTCAATCAACATCGGTTCATCGATGCATTCGTACGATAGGTAAACCTTTCATCTATCTAGATCCTAGCTATATAATATCCACCCTTGTATGCACAGGAACTGAGTGTCCCGGTAAAACACGTCGCGAGCTATAGAAATACGTATGTAGGTTACATCAGGGTGTCAATCTGCGAAGAAAAGGTCTCGCGATCAGGAGCCGGTCCAAGAAAACGTTTCCTGACATCAAAGATGAAGAAAGAGACCGTTTTTCAAGTTTAATTTGTATACTTTTGATCCCCTGACTATATGAAACTATTCCGAGCATAGTTAGATGTGTGTAACTTGATCTAGTGCCGCTTATGTAGACAAAGAATATACTCGTGGTTACGTTGGTTTCATTAATCAGTTCCGAACGGTTCTTTGATTATTTTGGAACGTTAGATCGATACGAATCGGCGATAGGGAAGAAAAGAATCTGTAATTACGTTTAGATTGAATAAACAGATTCCTCGAGCACTATTATATACCATACTCGACATTTGCCATACGCAGAACTAGTTTCTACGATCGTCTAACGAGGCTAGCATTCAAAATTCAAATTACAAACATACTCTGTACCCATATAGGCATATGTATATATATATCTGTATCCATACATCTACATATCGCAGTTGAAGACATACGTGTGAAATAAATTCATAAATATATACTATATGTATCTATATGTACATACGTACGAATGTATAAATGGTGCGCGAGTGGGGAAACGTTTGCCCTATTTGGGTAAGTCTAGGTATATGGTGTAATTTAGAGCACAGCAGAGGCGTGTAACGACGTTGTCTATAGGCAAAGTTATACGCCAACGCTTTAAAACATACCGACGCGACGCCGCGACGTTACGGTATACGATGCCGTGTGCAAACCCGTTGCTTATGGCGTATGTGTGTGTACGTATGTACGTATGAATGTATGTATGTACGTAGGTTACATACAGATTGTCTATTCTATATCTATTTCAACGTCATATAACTTCTTGCGGTACGGCAAGTAGGTACGCGGTACCCGCTACACATGAATATTTCAATTAGAAACTAGGTATGTATGTAACATACGTACTACATATACCTATACACGGTCACGCAACCAAGGCTACAACCAAGTTATAGTACCGAGGTCTATTTTAGGAGAAAATTCATCCCTTATCCACTTGACCGACTTAATAACACACGTTTAAACTTAGAATCGACGATCACCGGGACATAAAGTAGCCTTTAACGTGATATACAGGAAAGACATACGGTTTTCCTTATTCCTGTGTCTTATAGCTTCTCTATATTTATAATTTTTGATCATTCTTTCAGGATCGTTTTTTCAATTCAGATTTGTGAAACAGTGAATAACTGTAATTGAAACGTTTCAAGGAACAGAGATTTCAATGTAATTTAATAATTTTGTGTATTAACCATAATCACAGCTGTGAAAAGATGGGAATTAGCTCTGTTCCGACATTTGACTTCCTTCTGTCGTTTGGTTCTAAATAAATACGTAACTCAATAATAGACCGGTATAGTAATGATGAGAAATAAAAAGTGTTCAGCGATTGAAAGCTGTTAGATTAACCAACAAATGATGTACCTATACAGCGTAGTTATCTCTGAAAGGAATTATTTCAAACTTTATAGTAGTGGCCTGTAACGACTATTGAAATGGATTTAATTCTCTTGGTTTCTATTCCTTCGAAACACCTTATCAAAAGAAAAGAAAAAGGAAATGATTGGATCAATTACGACCTTAAATTTTGTACTCCAATTTTGTGAATCTAAGATGTTCGAACAGAGAAAGTTCGGGATAGTATAGAGAGATGAATAGTTCAAGTGACTTTTGGGGGTACTGTCTCTTACCTTTTCTTCGGAACAGTGAAAAGTCTGAGGCCTGAGGTATGCGCAGGTTTTGTACACCCATCAAACTGACGGATTTGAAAAATAGGAAAAAGAAGAAGAAAAGCCGAAATCGAAGAGAAAAGAAAAATGTAAGACGAAGAAAAAAGTCTATCTCTTACCCCCAGGGCAGAGTGCAGCACCCCATAAAAATTCCTATAGGTGTACATACGTAAAAACGATTGATGGACTCAGAGGCGGCAGTATATTGACAAAGATGTAGCGTTAAAATTGATTGAACTCAAGTCTTTGCCAGGCTGATAATCTCGTTCACCCTACACAGCAGCGTCGCGACGTCTCGACGCTTCCTTCGCCTCTCGTCCTAGTCTTAGCCTTGGCATCTTCCTTTTGTATCCATAGATTTATACTACATACAAGCGACTATCTGTATGTATCTACGTATATACTTAGCTACCTCATACACGTATTATACAATTATTAGGGTGGCCCTTAATTCGGCCATATTCGAATTTCAATGCTCCCATGGGCCAGAACGTCTTCGGATATGTTTAAAAAAAATGAAGTCAAAACCTTCCAGGTTCCTATCTCAATTCTAAGTACTGCTCCAAAGCCTTTGAACTTTCCTATTTAAATAACACGCGATTTTTAGTACCTATACGATTTGTTCTCAAGGCAATTTCGTAGGGAATTTCATTCCCCACAAAATCATGTCCTGCAGAATTGGAAAAGAAAATTACCTAACTAAGTAATATTCATTTGAACCGAACAAAAATATCTTCCCATATGTTATTTAAACAGAAAAACTTATAATTGAGCGATGGACCTTTTAAAATGAAAATTAGGAGCTTGCTCTTCGCGAGGATTTTTCTTTAGCTGAATTCTGAAGGTCTTTCAACCTGAAGCCCCCCAAAAAAAATATCGATCTGAAATGAACCACCCTAATATGTTACATATACGCTATCTACGATCTACGAAGACTCGCAAGCTACATAACCGAACTTTGGTCCCGTTATGAAATTGACCAACGGAATCGTCGCTGGATGAAATCCCCTCTGGGTATAGGGAATACGAGGGGCTCGTCAGGATTTCAGGAAAATCCACTTTTGGCATGGATGAATTCCACGGGATCACTTTTCCACCTTCCACACAGGCCGAAGCTACAGCTACAGCCCCAGCCCCGTATTATACCTAGCTACCTTCTATGCACCCTCATTCCATACTTCGACTTTCGAACTTCCACCATTTTCATACGGTTTCGTTCATTTGCTCGAGCTTAGGTATATCAGAGGAAGTTTCAAAGGTGCGAAATACCTTCCACATTTTTACATTTATACATTTATTTTTTTAGACCAGCTCTATCATCTCATAGTCGAAGATTTTCTTTCTTCTGAACCAGCAGAAGACGCGAGCTCAAGTTGAAAGATCAATTTCTATCTCAATCCTTAATCGAAAAATTTGTTTGGTAAAAATTTCAACAATGTTTTTCTTCTCAATTTTCTCTCTCTTTTTTCGTGTAGTGGAAGTGATCGTATTTAATCTAGTCGAGTCGAGTTTACCTGGGATATACTGACATAAGCCGGAATTTCAAACGTTATACCGTTCGTTTTTTAGTGCTGGGAAAACTCGGAATCTATAAGAAACTGCCGCGAAAAACAAGCAACTATCATTCCCGTGGATAAGAGAAATAGCGTCAGAGCGAAGATACCGTGGATTTTTATTAATGGTCCAGATTCCGAGGGATTCCGCGAGGAATCGCTAAAAAAATTCTATGCTATCTAGACCGACCGCGACGAGATATAGGTATATGTATAATACTGTGAGTTGAAAAATGTTACCTTTCAACTTTTGACAGTCGCTTAAAATTTGAACAGCGATATCGACGATGCCGGAGAGAAAAGTTCGGCTTTTAAACTAACTGAAATATCAATTTCCGGAACGTCCAATCTAGAACCTGGGCAAGAGGGTGAATTTACTCCAATTTCAGTTCTCTTTTAGACTTTAGATTTTTTTACCCCGAGTTATTACAACGATATCAATACCGATAATAATGTTTTTTTAAATCGATCCCAAGAAATCCGCTTTACTGATAAAAAAACAGAAGAATGATATCTTCGGGTAATAGGGTGGCTTTTGAATTGAAAAGAAAACAACGTCAACAATATTAACCTTATAGTATAAAATTCCGAAATTGAATCGATGGACAAGGAAAAAATAAGGATTCATTATTATCTCATTGAAATTTTGGATGCAAAAAATCGTCTCAAATATTGCCCAAAAGTTTGTTCAAACTTTTTGAGATAAATTAGGTAGGTAATATCTTCGCCGCCCGGATATGGTACAAAATTGCTGCTTTAAGGTAAAAATCGTAGTATATTCGTACAAGTAAAAAGTTTGCCTCAATTTTGCGACCTGCAAAACGAATTTTCCGCATTGGCGGAGATTCGATGAAACAAAGATTATACAAAGATAGAAAATTAGCCAGCTACCGCGTTCTATGTTCTGTGTTCCGTGTTTTGTCTGATACAGTTAACGCTGAATGGGAAGAGTTAGATAATAGAGTTTTTCATTAAAAGCAGCATAGAGCTGTGAGCAAGCAGTATAGCATCAGCGAGCGGATAGCGTCTGCTGCAACAGATGCTGTTGAGTGCTTTGTTTGTTTTTCGGTTGTTGTTCTTGTTCTATTTTTTTCACTTTTTTTGGTTTCTCTTTCCCGTCTTTTCTGACTATAAAGCCCGCGTCACATGTGTGTGCAGTTGTTCCAACCGAAGCTGCGTTATTATCCTCTCTATTTCTGTGACACTCTTCTCTATGCAATCTTTTCTTTATACCGCGGTTTTACTTCATCTCAGTTGTTTCATTCGGAGAATTCTGCACCGTGACAAGCGAAATAAACGACATTTCAAAAGTAAAATTTAATATTCTGTTTTTTTTTCTTTTTTTTTAAATTTTTTTTAAGAAACGAGTGAAACGAAACATCGATTTCGTCAAAGAAAAACATCGAGTTCCTTCCGCTCTTCTAATCCTTTCGACTGTAGGTATCGAATACTAATACTAGCTTTAACAGAGAATGATCGAGTCTAGGCCCGTTCGAAAGCCTTGATCGAAAGCTGAAGCTCGGGTTTAGTGGAGGAAACTTTGGCTTTAACTAACCAAAACTAATATCAAGTTTCATATTGGTTCTATCCGATCTTCTTGGGGTGGTGTTACCGCTACCGCAGCTTTCGTGTTAACTTTAACAACTTTGTATATATCCTGAGCACGTTTCTTGTTCAGAGCTGACAAGGTTTATTACTTATGTTTTAATAGTAGAAAAATCGTTCGTTAAGATTGAAAAGAAAAAATTCATTTATTAATCGTTATTAATTAGAAAGAAAAAATGAAAAAAAAATCGTTCAAAGATACGATGGCGTTGTTCAAGTCGCTTTCGGATGATCGTAACTTTATCCATAGGAATTCAACGACTCTTGATCATCCTCTCAAGAACTTTTACCTACGGTTTGAGTAATTTTCAACGTTGTTCAACAAACTTTGTAATAATGAGAAACTCGGTAAATGCGAGGCTACAGTGGAAATGAACTTCGATGGACAAAAAAAACAAAAAAAAAAACGGAAGATGATCGTTTATCGATATTTAATTAACTCCGAATCGGATGATTTGTTATAATTGAACGATAATAACGCGAGTATCTATATACCTAGTCCATGAATTTATGTAGGTAAGAATAAAATGAGAGAAATTTATTGATCCGCCGTATAAGAAATCTTTCTTCTTCTTCTTTTTTTTTCTTATTCTCTATTCCGTCCTTTACGCTAACCGTGACTCTGTCCAATTTGGCGATGCCGGTTGTCAATCTTGGCAGAGAGACTAGCTAGTAACGCTAACAAGCAGGGGCCTAGGACAAGGCGTATAGTAAGTAATAACGTAACGCTGACGCGATCACAATAAAGTGGCGACCGACAACTTTCGACATTTTTATCGATCAAGATCAGCCCTCTGATAGACCGTTGATCGACGGTACCTACTTTCTTCCCGTTAATATATTCCGTTTTATACATATACAGTAAACGCGCGTTCAATCGGACTCGCAATAAATAAACTTCGTGTTTTTTCACTGCCGATAGAATCGTCATTTATCGTCTCATTTCGTATATATATATTATATATTATATATCGAGGACTGTTGCACAACTTATTAGCATAACGTAGACGTAACAGATTTCCATAATTGTTAGATTCGTGGTACAAATTCGTGACAAACTCCGCACGCATACAATGACAATTATACGATACTAGTAGGTAAGAAATGGCATTATCGCACTCACCGATATTTGGATGTTGTAGTTTTCTGCATATTCGTGCTTCTCGTTCGAGTTTTTGAAAATCTGTAAATACAAAAAGTGAGAAATTATTTTTCTTTCTAATTCAGCGAAGAAACAATTTCATTATGTCGCACACGGCGAGGGCCGAGGCTTATACTACCGAGATTCGGAATCAGGACGGCTTTTGTCAAGCTCTTTTCTCATACTGTCCCCGCTGCAGTCATTAACGAAGTTCGATATAGAAACGCTTTTGTCTCGGTGTCGAGGCTAAGATATATTCTTCCGTGTCCCTTCCTTACACAATCTTACAATTCAACTTCAATCTCCAGGTCATTTACCGTCTCAATTTCCGGCCCCTTTCAAACCCACGTATACCTACTACATTTGGCTTTCGCAATGAACTCCGACCTTTCGTCGTCATATAGAATTTGATGCATCGATCACGGGAACGCTGACTACGACATTCAAGAACAACGAAATCTCTTTTTTTTTTCTTTTCTTACTTTTCATCACTTTGGAAATCAGAAGAGTATTCCTTTCACTCGATCTTTACTAAATTCAAAAAATCTTTACCTATACTATCCAAAAAATTCGCTCCGACAAACGGCGAATCATCTTAGAAACCGCGAGATGAAAAAATCTGGAATTCACGAGATTTCACATGCGAATTATGAACATGAAAAATTCCCATATCTCGTTTAATTTTAACGTTGGCTTCTGGCAGAATCAATTTTTTACTGACAACCTGTATTATTCACATACTTGATAGTATTTCCGGTAATCGCATGTACGAATGTGTCTTTCATTGCAATAGGAAAACTTGTCTGTTTTTCATTTTCATATCAGGCAATCCTTGGTCTTGAAAATTGCGACTCTTCTAGCTTATGATCAGCGTACTAGTGCGTCTCGAATAACACTCTTTGAAAAAAGTTATTCTTTATATTCCGAGGCTCGGTATTTGTCGAGGTATTTTTTTATCACCATTTACCGGGTCAGTGCCCAGCAAGCAGAATCATCTCAGGCTAAAAGCGAGCATAAGCGACGTTCTACTGCGCGACACTTTTACCTCCGTGAAATATATGCGCCATTCTAGATCTAATGTACCTCATACCCAGGGCTACTGAGAAGAAGCTGCGTTCTTTTCTCTCCCTTACCAAGAATCCTCTTTACCCGAGTCGAAGTATTATTATTATAACTTTTGTCTCATCTTTTCTCTCATCAAACCGTCTGATCGTATTTACGCATATCTTTTTCTTCTCCGAGAAATTTTACAACGTTATATACATATCAATCAAAAACTCGTCCCCCACGAGTTAAATAAATAAGGTTTACCGTGTTTCGCGTAAACTTCAAGAAATTTAAATCTCATGGCTCAAACCTTGAGGATTTTCTTTCAATTTTCTTCTCTCGTGACGTGAATTGAACGAAGAAATTGGATTTTCTATGCTACACGAGGCAGGGTGGTGGACCTGAATTCAAACGGTCAACCAAAAAGACAAGATTACTCATTCCGCGAAGCATCAAAGGTGCGGAAAATTTTCACTCAAGGATTTCCCCCATCCCCGCAGACCAGGGCGACCTTTACTTTTACAAATTGGTCGTTTTCCAAGAGGATGGCTCTCTACCAAGTGGTACTGCAACTCAGCGTTCGGCCAGAAGCTTTAATTATACGGGCCAACCTTTGCCAAACTTTACCCTCATAGCCCCCGGTTTTAATGGAGCTGGAAACGGGGCACGTTTAATCAATTGGTTTTCACCTTTTGACCCCTTTCAACAATCCGATCATGTTACTTCCTTCCGTCTTCACGTATAATACGTTCGTCAAAAAGTTCTCGTCTGTAACGAATATTGAATAAATATCGTCACCAATTTTCTCCGTACTCAAAGAATCCGCAAGAATAATTGAAAACCAGTCTTATAAAAATTCCGCCACCCCATTTCGCGGGTGGAATAAAATTGTCTCTGATAAAGGCAAAGTTTCTAGAATTCTTTAACGCCTTGTCTTGTAGCTATCGGATACGACCGACCCGTAAATGGGCTTTATTTTCGCTGTAATTGAGCTCTGAATAATTTGCGGTGAGAGAAAATACGTATACCTTATACCAGATCGTTATTCGGGCCTTTTGGAGACTATTTCTTTATGCATGTATGCATATGTGCACGTATGTACTATGGAGTTGTTATATATACTAGATGTAGTTTAGTCGGTTAGAGCAGGGCGGGTCGAGAGGCCACTGGGGCAAGGCCGACACCGGCATTCGCCTTTTGCCCTGTTCAGCACCCTCCGAGCTTAATTTGAATCGAAATGAGAGAAAAAGGTATCCGAGAGGTGAAATGGATTTGTTTTTCGAAAATAAGAAACTTTGTAGCTTCTCAAATGATTCAAAAATTTTCTGCAACGGGTAAAATCAATTTTTTATTTCATCGGATATTCGTTCGTCGCGTCAATCCAGAGGCTCGGTTCTCTCATGGAGAATAATTCTTGTCACCATGACAACGTGGGAATTCGCTCGATATATTCAGTTTATACGTATAATGAAATGTTACGACAATGACGGAGTTCATCGCGATATCTAGGCAGCACTCGTTAAATCTTAGTGCTCGAATCATTGTCTAGCTGATCCACTATACTCAACGACCATTCATTCAGAAGCCGATAAATCCTGTACACTTATAACGACCAGCCGCATAGCGATAGTGGTTTTTATACCGTTTCTGCTGAGATTCATTAATTCCAATAATTTTTCTATAAATTTTCTTTCCATCCGGTTATTAATTTCATTTCGAAGGGTTCTTCGATACAGTGATGAAAGTTGCCAGACTAGGAGTTTGACGTTTCATGGCTGCATATAGCTCGATAATTGGTGGATCAGATTTCGACCAAATTTACTATGAAGTTGGGTTTCATTATGAGAAATCAGGCAATTTTTTTCCGACCACTTTCTTTTGACACGTTTCTTAATTATTTGGAAAACCCCGGTTGGAGTCTAAAATTTGATTTAATCTTCAACGATGGCTCGTTGAATATAACATGTCAAGACATGGCTCGGAGGTAATAATTTTCTTTGAAATTATAGAGCTGCAGCTACTGCAGTCCACGTATAACCTACCTCGTTTCAGCATATTATATTTAATTGCGAGGTATAAACCCGAGGAGGCATTCCATCTATTGGATATAGAAACCTCTTGTTTTCGTTATTTTATTTTTATTTACATTTTTTTTCTTCATTTTTTACAAAGTTACGTGACCCGAGAAGCTAAATTTGTCGACACTCTGTGACTGACGAGAGACACGCAAGGCAGGCATGACAGAGAATTTCTTTTACTCGAACGCCAAGAAATACTAGTTACGTCTCGTGTGCCAAGTTGAGTTGGCTAAGGTTAGTATCGCCACGTTTTTAGATAAATAGATAAAACAAAATCTCAATTAGGTATAAGGATTATTCTCCGCTCATGTTCATCGCGTATATACCCTATGTCGTCGTTCGCTGTCTCGAGTTCTCATACCTTTATTTTATCTCGCATCTCGTATCACTGCGTGGGAAAAGCGATCGATGTATGAGAAAAAAATCTCTTTTAAAACGCACAGCGACATACCTTGACGTTAATTTTGAATCAACTTCGTCCAAGCGTACAACCTCGTTAAATAATACAGGATTCTAATTATTGTGATCGCGCTCAAATCGATCCAGGAACTGCTATTAGAGTAAAACTACGTCGTCGAGGAGAGGGTTAATGCACCTATTCCTACCTACCTCTCGTACATTTACTAATCAATCTAACATTGTGCTACCGGCAAGCGAGGCTAACGTTTCGCTATTGATCTTTCCCTGCAAACTGTACCGTATAGTATATATACATTATATATGTATGTATAGCAAATGGGTCCGGAAACTACGGAACGAAATAATCTTAATGGACTCGATAGTTGAACCTATGTATAACAACACGGAAATGAAATTTAGTGAATTTAGTCCCAGAGCTGAGGTTCACGCCAAGAAATTTTACCGTTGCCGATGGAGATCGACCAGAGTCTGACTCGTATCGAGTGACCGCGTCTGAGAAGGGATTCTAAAAATCGATTGGGAAATTGATCGAATCATATATCGATTATCGATAGACGGAGGTTCGAATTGAATTTGTAAAATATTCTCGAAAGTTTTTTTTACAGTTTCTTTCGTTTCTTTTTGGCGATAAATTAGATTAGGAAAAAAACGGTTTCTTAGTTGGCTGAAAATATTGCTGAATATATCGTGCGGAACCAGATAACTCCTAACTTAATTAATTGTAACGTAATATCGTTTATCGGATGAGTTTACACACCGTATATTTCTATTCATTGGATTAGCTTTCTTTTGGCTTCGTTTACAATCACTTATTGGTCGGTAAAAAACCATATAGCATAACGCCGTTCATCATTAAATAATGATATGAAGATTATTATATTTTCATAAATTTTTCACATTTCGGACAAGAATCGAAATACATGTACTATATGTATGCTATAGAAGACTGTAGGCAAGTCAATGGAATCGGCACAAAAATTGTTAAAATCTGGTGGAATCTGTATTTCGTATAATTTTTATTTGCGAAATTTGAAATCCAATTGCCATCAGATGAAAGGAATGATAAAACAGGGGAGAAGTAATCACCGTGACTCGTTATCGAGTAAAAAATAAATAAAACTCACATACATACCTAGTCGACGTTTTATTTTCTGGCTCGCAGGCGCCGGCGTCGAGACGTTATGGACGCCCTAACGAAGCAACGTAAGACTACGAATATTTCGAATCACGTGACTAACAACCATTAATTTTGCAGCTATCAAAATCAGATCTACACATAGCCGAACACTAGCAAAGCGACTCGCAAAGAAAAATCTGGCTATTAGTCAAATTATATATACTCAGAATTTTTTCTTTTTTTTCTCTCTCTTTTTTTTCCCGCATGTATGATATTCATTATAGTTTATTTTTTCATTTCTTACGCTGATCCTGGGCAATCGCCTTTGCGCAAGCTACTTGATCAGTGCTCCTTAAACAGCGTGGATCAAAAAAAAATTAAAAAATTATCTATGTTGAAAAGTAGCTCGTGAAATTTTTTTTTTTCTCCCATTTTTTTCTTATACGAACTCGAAGAGATTTTTCGATGACGTAGAGAAGAGATTTTCTATTCCAGTTAATCCGCGTACGAGTAGATACTAACTATGTAAGTTTCGAAGTGTTTCTATACAGGCTAAAGAATTCTGGCAAATTGACAAAGATTTTTGGTTGATTTTAGATGCCAGACGGATTAGAGAGCCAGACGGTTGTCACACGGTTTACGAGATACTCTGTTTTCGGTGTTTTAGCGATACGCCAACAGCAACCTGTAGATTTGAGGAAACTGATAAATCGCCCGATTTATCCGGCAGACAATCCCCCGCCGATCAATTACTGTCTTGTCCAAGTCTCGCTTAGAGCTCAGCGATAAGAACGAACGGAGAAGAAGGAAAGAAAACGAGAAAACGAAAAAAGGAGAAGATTTTTTTCTACCAATCATCTTACCTCTTGCTGAGAGCTTTTTGGTGTTTATGATCTTCGCGGCGAACTCAAGGCCGGAACTTTTTTGGACACATCGACGTACCACGGAAAAAGCTCCCCTAAAACAAACAGAAAGAATAAAATATTATCACCGTGTATGCATTTCACATATATGTATATGACAAACAGAATAAACAACCACATATTACATAAAATAATGAAGAATAAACGGTTCTTAATTTTTTCACCAAATCACAATCAAATCACCACTAAATATACAACTTTGGTTTGAAAAGAAAAAAAGAAACGAGACCATGCGCATACGAGAATCGTAAATCTGTCGGTCTTCCCGCAGCCTCGTCGTCAATTCATTTCAATTCATTCTAAATCGATTCAATTTAACGGGGCGTCGTCCTGCCTGCGTTCTAAGACGTATACGTCTGATTGATGAAAATTTATTCCACGTATTCTTGAGACAATATATGGTTTTCTAGCTGCACCGAGTATTTCAGCATCATGATTCACCTGGACTATCAGCGATCATTTAACGACTTAACTACTCTACAGGTTCAATTCTGTCGCAAGAAAATCTGCGTATATTTATTATCGTGAGTTTATTATCCGTTTTTCATTCAGAGATGAGAAGAAAGGAGGATAGAAGAAAGGGAATACGTAATCTCTTTGCTGCAGACTCTTCTGCTCCAACCTCTGCACTCTGGTCTCTCCTCATCCTTCGCCTTGGTGATCGCAAAGTTTATTTTCATTCTTTAACTGACTCTAGCCAATTACAGCAATGCCACGTATCTTCTTGTAGAATAATTGCAAAAAGTAGTAGACAGCCTATCCCAGCCTAGTCTAACCTCCGCTCGACATCTCGACGTCTGACAATGAGAAACTACGTTCTATACCCTACATCTCTCTTCGAAAGACACCCATTTAGTGCGAACAGCTTGAACTGCTCGAATTACTCCTAGATAACGAAGCTGAATTCTCCAGGAATCACTCCATTCGCATTGCCGTTCCGATTGGGAGTCTAAACTCTGCGGCAGATATACGGAAATATAATGATTTATCGTGCTGAATAAAAGTTGCGAGAAGATCTTCGAATCGATTCGTTAATTGAGTCCTTCATTCTTTATAAACAAAAAAAAAATGGAAAAAAAAAGGACTTCGTGTTGTTCATACATACTCGACGATCGAAGAACAATTAGAAAATTGGCAGATGTCAGGTATATCCCCATCCCAGCCCCCACTAATCGTTTAAACCTTGGAATACTGAGCTAAGCTTGTATAGGCGCGGCGAGGTAATGCTCTAGAGCTGCTTAACCGTATCTACGATATACCTCTACCCACCTACCTACTTGGTTAAGCTTTTCGAGAAAATCCTGCCAATTACCAACGCGGGCTTGACTATTTTAGCATAAAGCGACGAAGGTAAATGCCGGGTGTAATGTATCGCTGCGTTACGTACGCGGGTACAGGCTTTATATCGACGTTAGAGGAATAGAGAGTGGTATTCGATCCGTGTGATCGACAGGTAGAAAAACGTCTAAGAAATAGAGAACAGGGCGTTACTATCACGACCAATCATTCGGACTGTAGATTTTTTTTAAGAGTTCGGATCGAGAGAGAAAGAGCGAGAGTGGGAGTAAATTGTATAACTTGTTAAGATTGATTTTTAAAACTGGAGAGGGAAGCAAAGGCCCGAAGCTCTTATCTAGTACGAGAAAAAAAAAATTAGCGAGACTAAGTAAAAATGAAAAAATTGACAAATTCTTGAGGTATCGATCATTGTTCAAATATGGAAGTCCCACCAGCTTCAGCCCATAGAATTTATATCCACTTCACTTTCATCCCACGGCTAATATCGCTCCATTTCTGCGTCAAGTAGAGACTAAATCCTGAGCAGGGGACAGCCGTTTTCTACTAACAAAGGTCTCGAAAAGTTTTCAGGGGATTTGGGGCGAGACTCTCTCTTCACAATTTTATGTTATAATTTTGCACAAAATTTCGAAACGTCATCAACCAGGTTCTGAAATTAATTTCACACTTTGTATGCCTACGTCGCGTCGCGGTCGTGTGAACTAGAATTATTAAGACCCGGACTTGACGGTTCAAGTACTTCAGTTCTTCGTAGATAATTAAAAGTTATTAAATTTTGTCAGAGTTGTAAATATTTCGGAAATACCTGCTTCCTCGAATTTCTCAAATTGCCGTCTCCTTCGTTCTTTTCTATTTTTAACTTTTTTCTTCCACGATTCTGCACCGAATGATCAGGCACCGAGAATTTCCTTTCAACCGACAAGATTCATCGATTTCTTTAGCTCGATCTTTTTCAAGGGGTTTTAGTCGTCCGATTAACGCGACTGAGCGGATAACAAGGCTTAAAACGACCCTCTGCAAATAACTGGTTCGCAGTAGCCGCGTTTGAATGTCAATTGATTCGTCGTAGCGAAGAAAGGAGAGAAGAGAAGAGAAGAGAAGAGCCAGGGAACACCGAGGTGAATGATTAGAATCTGAATCACAGCTTGTTAGAATATATCCCGCAGGTGAAACGGCAGTTTTTTTCATCGCCGAAACGTGACGGAAGAACGGTAAAATTTTACTGGGAAAAATTCAGGAGGCAATAGAATCGTGTATCTCGATTATTTTCAACATTCTAAAGCTCCCTTGGATCCTGCAGCCGGATATTTCTAGCTTCTAGGTCCGCAAATAAATTCGCGATAAATAGTAGCGTCAACCAACCCCGTCGTATGGTTTAACTTTGGGTTTTCCTCGCGTCACTGGTGCACGAAAAAGTCGTCGTGTTACTCCTTCTAGTCGGGAAAGGGGAAAATTCACCCTAGTAACCACCAAAGCTACGTCTCACAAGTTTTATCACGAACGGTGCGGCCAGGCACGTATTTCGCTCCGACATCCCCTAGCCAGGGTGTAAATTCTGTTGAATATTTTTATTCTTCCCTTTTCCTCAGAGCCAAAAGTTAATGGAAATTTCATCTCTCTCTCTCTTATCTTCGAGCTTTCAACAAAAATTACCCAGGCCGATGCAACGGACGGATATGAACATCCGCCGCATGCCTTACAACCAATAAACTCCTTTTTACTACAAATCTCTTTATATTCTTGGCAAACGACTTTTGTTCTATTTATTCATCTATTTATTTATTTATTTATTACTACATAGGCTGAGGCTATCTTACCTACCCGGTAGCGAGCAAAAAGTAGAATATTTCCACCGTGTATGACGTGGGTAAAAATTATACCGACACTCATCGATTCTTTTGTTATGTAAAAAGGTACAAACAAGCCCTGCAAATAACATGAATAAATTTTCCATATGTATGTATACATATTTCCAGCTCCGTTTTAATTCAACATTTTGAAATTCAGCTGCTTCGGGGTTGTTTTCCATATTATACCCGATAATTACACGTGAGTAGATTTGGATACGCGAAATATATAAACACGGGAAAAAACGTCCACGTCACGTCTTTTTATTATCGCCTATCTACCCGTTTGACGTTTTCGAAATAACCCTGGGCCTTATTCCATCTGTATACCTACTACATATCGAACGTTTGCGAATTCACGAACAGATATGTGCCCTGAAAGACGTTCTCTCATCCTCTCTCTCACAATCGTAGGGACAGCTTTTACTTTTCTGTCTATATACCTACGCGATGCCTATATACCAGAAGCACCAGCCCTTATTATTAAACATTGACGTCACTCTCTTATCTTTGCACAATCCGCACGTAGGCGCGAGCTATATACCCTATAATATATACGATAAGGGAAAAGCCCTCGGCACTTGATTCAAAAATATGTATGTACATGTGTACATATATATATATGAATACAAGCGCTAGGGAGTACATTTAATTCCTCTTTATTCTGTCCCCAGATTTCGTTCTCTTTTTCTCTTCACTTCACTGCGCACACGTTTTTTCGCATAACAGCAACAGATATCGCGAACGAAGGATTTCAGCTCGAATTTCCGATCCGTATTTCGTTCTTCATTCTTATTTTTTTAACCCTCGAAGATTTACGATAGAGCGGAGATAAGGCTATACGATATTCAATTCTAGATTCGATTAAAGCCAATTTTCTTTTTTATTTCCTAATGTTAATGTAATTTGAGGCGAACCTCCTATTTCTAATTCTTTCCCTCTCCTTTACGCTTGTTTTTTATATCTTTCTTTCCTTTATTTTCTAATTTTCAGGTGGGGTACCCATGTATTTCTTATTTATAGCTGACCTCAAAACGAATTGTTTCATTACATTAAGTAGATCGTGCGCTGTTCAGCCCAAGGCACATAATGGTTGTAACGTAATTACAAAATGTTAGAATATATATATATATAGAATATATGTATGTATATACACCAGTTAGAAAAACAAACAGGAATCATCGATCAAACATTTGCGTCCCTTGATCCCTTACTATTTTTAACTTTCTCCAGCTATTATCCTTCGATCCTGCAAAGGGTGGTTCGGAAAACAACATGATCTGAAAAAAATTGGTCGACTTCGAAATACACGAATCAAACCGACTCCGACTTGATTAACCTCTGAGAGAAACAAGAGAAAAGAAAAAATAGGAAAGAAAAGGAGAAGAAAACGTTGTTCAATGAAGAGTTTGAGCCTTTTGAGGAAAGGTCTCGGGAGGAGGAATAGATACTCTTCGTCACCGCCGAAAATGACCCCTCGAATAGTCCCTCTGAAGTTTATCAAACTGATGAAACGCGAGACTTTAGTTGAATACCGGTGAAAAGAGGAGTACGAAGGACGTAATAATATAGAAATGTTTTCCCATTACGAGAGAGAGGAAAAGGCGACTCGTTTCGACGAATCCCCTGACGAATATACCTCGCTAATATTTTATGGGAGCTCCCTTACTTTTATAAAAATACACACTCTGACGTTGCGAAAGTACGTTATGTATCTAGATATGTGGAAGTAAAATCGATGTGTGGGAAAGTAAAGGGGCCGGGGGTCGAAGCTCGGAACTATAAAAGTTCCGAACGGGTAAGAATTCCGAATTCGTTTGAGACGATTTCAAGACGATTGATCGGTTTCGATCCGATCAATACGGTCCGAGTTATTAAACAGTGAATGAATACACGCGTGAATTTCAAGTCTCGGTATCTTGTATATCTGTAGCTTTCGAAATTTTGAACCTTCGGTGTTCTTCGTTTCAATATTTTCCAAATCGGTTAAGTGGACTCTGGGAAAAATACGCTTTCTCAAAACTGTGAGTCGGTAATATTCAAATTTTGAATTATCACCGTTCAGGACTTTTAATACCTATTCGGAAATTCGACCCGGCCTCTAAACAAAATTGACAAAACGAATGTAGGTGCTCGTAAAGCTCTACACGACATACATAGACATGGCATAGAATTTCAGGGATGAAATTCAATCCAGTGAATAGGATAATTTGAATAAAATAACACGACTACTATACTATAGCTGGTTTAATCCGTCGCGAATAATATCCGCGACGGTATACGTAGCAGATAGGTATATGAAGGTATATATATATCCGACCTCGAATTTCACTATGATTCTTTTATTCCCTCGTGGCTAAGAGACGACCCAGTTCCGTTCCCGTTTCTTTCCTTCTTATTGAATTATTTATTTCTTTCGGAAACGTGCGACGCTTGATTAAACTAAAGTACCCGAAATTATTCTTACACATGCATTGATTATACTAGTATTTTCATATTTCCCTGCCTCGATGTCTGATACATCGATCGAATACGTATACCTATGCATCGCGTACAAATACGATATAAGAAGTTGAGATTTTATTTCCGAGCAAATGAAAAGAGAAGAAAAAATAATTATTTATTCGATACACGGAGGAAACGGATTCACCAATTTTCTTGAAACGTACGTTTTCTTTTCTCTTTATTTTTCTTATTTTTTCGTCGACTATACGCGTATACCTAACTTACAGGGGGAAGGAACATAATTTCGTTTAGTATAAAAGTGAAATTGTATACGACGCGGAACGACGGAAGGATGTGTGTATGTATAACCATTTTATAAAGAGCTCTCAAACCGCGTATATGTATATAATAATGGACTATATACCTATATATAAATATGTATATGTATATATATATATGTGTGCATAAGGTACATAAGGAAATTCCCTAGGAACGTGTAACCGCAAAAGCTCGGCACGTGACCTGACTGCATTCTAAACTCGCCCTCTGTGGAATCCTTAGTCATGAATTTCCCATTTCTAAAATCAGTTAAGAAAGAAGGTTTGGTCAACAACCAGCTAGAGAGCCGCTAGAACTTACCCTCGTTTCCACATTCCACTTACAGTTTTTCGCTGACGTTTATAAAATAGAATAAAAAATGAAAATTGATACTTTCGAGGCTTTACAAAAAAGAAACAAAAAGGAAAGAAAAGAAAAAAAAAAAAAAAAACCACCCCCTTTAGAGTTTCGTGACTTTGACACGACTTGCTCCTTCCCACATGCCAACTAACTAACTAATAAAGTAAATCGATATTTTATACGACCCTGGAGCAGTAAAGTTTTCATTTTATATTTATACTTTTCAATTTCAGTTTCAATCTCGTTCCTGTGGATTATTAATTTTCTGTCAAACTAAATCTATCAATTTTCGATCCATTTATTATAGACGTATACATCTATTACCAATAATAATATTAATCACTGAATTACAGGAAGGTGTGTGTGTGTGTAACACGTTACCGCACCTAGGGTAGGGTAGGTATAACAAAGTAAACGTAGCTGCAGTATCATAGAAAATAAAAGTACAATCGAATAGCAAACAAATTTGAAACATTCGCGTGATACACCTATCCGTCCTAGAAACTTTTTTTTCCCACGTATGGGTATACAGGAGAGATGACAAGTTTTACAACAAGTGAGAGACAAATAAATGAATAAATGAAAACGAAAAAGTTGTAACAGTTGGGACAAAAAAAAACGAGAAAATAAGCTCAAAATTAATTATAACCAGAGACATATAGCCGTTACTCCGCGCGTGTAGAGTAATTTTGTATTTTTTTTTTTTTTCATTTTTTCATTTTTTCGTTCCTCGACCATCCAGGTCATCCTGCTAAATGCCAGGAGTATTTTCCACCACTTTGGTTACAGCGGCCCTCGTATAACAGCTTGCTAGTATACCTAAGCATTCTTTATCTCAAGCTCAAAGCGATGGAATCCGGGCAGCAGTCAACGCCGAGGTATAGCTACGCGATCGATGCGCTCCCAGCCTAGCTGTCTAGTGTAGACATAGCTTTCATACATGTAGTGGTATATATATATATATAGATATATATATTATATGTATATATGTATATATATATATATATATATATATATATATATATATATATATATATATATATATGTATGTATTCGCAGGGATGGTTGGCAGAATCCCGCATCCACGCAAGGCAAGGGATATAACTTTGTCTTCGAGAGGCATAAGCGCCAGAAGCCAAAAGGGGTAGAGACGAAATCCTGACTTTCGTAGAGAGAAAAACGCCCTGGTATTTCAAACGTCATGTATAGATCAAGGGGTGTCGATTTTTCGGAGGAACTTTGTAAAAGGATAGAAAGAAAATATGTGAAATGACGAATACGAGATGAAAATATGTTCCCAAAATCAATTTTTCATACCAAGTCTAAGAATTCTTTTTTCGAAAACGAGAGCAGAGTCGTGTGTAAATTATTCGACGTATATCGTCGTACATACGTAGACGATATTTATAATTATGTATTTATGGACATTAGTACATATTAGATAAAGCTGTTCAAGTGGTTCCTCTGTACCAAATGTGTTTTATGTGTTTGTTTAACGAACCTATAAAGCTCTTCGGTACAGCTTGTACCGGTATAGCTCGGTATCGGCCACTTGGAATTATGAATTTTGGCTGGGTGATCCGGTTTCATTTTTGCGATCATATACCTCGCCGCGATTTATCGCAATATATAGTCCATAATCGACAAAAAATAGGAGAGACCGCGGCAAATTTTTGTTTTTTTCTCAAAAATCTGATCAATCTTCAACCGAGGTGCGCTGGTATCTCCTTTATACGTATCGTACAGGGAATAGAAATGATCTCTAGAGCTACACGACTAGTAATCGAACTATAATTCAGATCGTCGATGTAAAATGAATGAAAATTTACAAATTCACGTTATCCTACATGCTAAAATAGGCTGAAATAATTATCAACCGCAAAGTATGTACATGTAGATTAAATCCTCGAATGAGATTATAAGACGTAGGCTAACTCCATACTCGCATATATGTTTATATGTACCCTGCACCTACCTACCTGCTCATATATTAAACCAAAAGTTATATTGCACGTAGATATATAGATATATATGTTTCTTCATGTATTTGTATGCCTATAAGCCCATGAGCAAAAGCGGAGGGCATAGTAGGTAGGTACACATATTAATACACAGAGAGAAGATCATACCCATACTCATCTATAACCATACATACATATATATATATATATATATATATATATATATATATATACGTACATATATACACATGCATAATATATTTCAGTAGTAAAAGCGTTCTTGTATATGTGTTCTATGTATATGAAGGTTTGGACGGGAGCGAATTCTGGCCGGGGGCGGCAACGGGTCGATACTCCTCTTCGGGACTACCCTTGTTGCCTCAACGCGCAACGCACCGGTGATCGCGACGATGTACATTTGTATGGGTATATGTATAAAGATGTGTGTATATATACCTGTGTATGTGCATATGTATGCGTATGTAGGTATATATGTTTGACTACTGTGTAACACCGTGTGGATTCAGGGTGCTCATGGTTTCAGGGATATACGTACAGTGGTAGATGTGTGGCGCATATGTGTGTATGGTAGTCGCTAAGATCAGAGTTGGGAAAAATCGTGTAATTTTGATTTCTTTCATTACATTTTGAGGAAAAAGACTACCAGAACCACGGTGTTCTTCCAGATTTTGAACTCGGTCTCAGCGTTGATTAATTTTCCGAACAATTTTTACGAATCTTATTTTACTTCTTCATCTTTTCGAATTTGAATCGTCAGGAGGCGTAATTCTGTAAAGTGTGGGTTGTGAAGAGAAGATTTATTCAACTTCTGTCTGCGCAGGATACACTGAACACCGCGGTTAATGATCGTAGCGTCGCGACGTCGTATAACTTGGAAACTAGTATAGGACGACGTAAAACGTTAAGTATCGCGGATACCTAGTCGCGTAATCCTTAATCAATAAGAACAAGGAAAAAAAAAAGAGGAAAAATAAAAAGAAAAAGAAAGAAAACGCCGAGGAACTAACACATAAATTGCCAATTCCTTTTTGTTAGGAGAAATTTATACGGGTGAAAAGTTTAAACGAAAACTTTCACGTTTTCCTAACGATCGATTAGGCGTATATACGTCCAGAATAAGTGGGTACTAAAGTAAATTAGAGTGAAAGTGAATTAGTACCTAGAAATAATGTTCAGGGTGATGTGCTGCGGCATGTAATCCATTCTATAAAGAAATGAGAGTATAATAAAATGACCCGCATTAAATAGCAGGAACTGTGAAGGAAAGACTAACGAAAAGATGCTATTTCCCATCATTTTTACTCCTGTTTCGTTCCCTCTAATTCCTGCGGGTCCATTCGCGTTTCCATTTTCCCTACACGGTGGAACCCTTGATTCACACACGCGTATACGGACGTGTATTTCTGCGTATGAACATGCCTACATGTGTACATATACGGAGAAAGAGAGAGAGAGAAGAGAGAGACCGAAACGCAGGTTGTAAAACGTACGAATTGACGACCGTAGGCCACGACCGATCGTTAACCGTCGCTTTTCCCGGGCTGCCTATCTCGGACGTAACGTTTGCTAAAGGATCTGGTGGAGTCAAAGCGAAGATGAAATTTCCAGGTATTTGGCTATCCTTGAAGGGTTTACGAGATCCAACAATAAGAATTCGCGGGGTTGAAGGGCAGAGCTACCATTTATTGTTCGGTGAATTTTTTCGAGTGATTTCTCTGAAAATTCTTTCCGAAAATTGGCAATTCTTTTCATACCCTTTCGCTCCGTTTTTATTTCTTTTCTATTTTTCTTTCATTTTATAGATATTGAAGGAGTGTTCCCTCCGATATCCCCACGGAGCCAAAACGTCGCGTCATGGTAATTTGCCTGCAATTTAATTCCACCTGCATCGTGGATGGAATATATGTATATAATATGCCATAAATTTCGAGGCCCCATTACCACCGAATGTATACTAATAAATATCAATTATCTTCTGCAACCTTTCTAGCGTCGATTTATCGTCCCTTGTATAATACATCACGAGGACTATCTAAGTCATATCGCTATTTGGCTTCCTAACTTCTCGCGAATTATTTCCCTTCCTGTATAGGTAGCTATACCTGTATGATAGAATTCAATAACGTGTCACACACACGTATGCGAATACACGTACGTCAAGCTAGATCAGGATTAAGATCCGTAGAATCGTTCGTACCGGTTAGACGTCGGGATAAGTTCGAAGTAATCGTTTGTAGTCCTTTCGCGTCATGAACCTCTACTGTACGAACATTGGTCTGAATAGGTTTAAATTGACGTCAAATTGCCACTAATTGGAATATAGACTCTTACCTGTAGAAGCATAGTATCTTACGCAAGGTGGAAATAATTGCAGGGCGATTTTTTTCCTCCGGAGAACCTGTCCTCCGGACAGTATATACCAATTATTGTCATCATCATTATCAGCATTCGGTAGAATCATTCGCAAGCAACGCGCGACTGACTACTTCGCGTTATTCGTGGAATAATTCGAGAAAGTGTGAACCGATTCTAACCAAATTCGGTACACAGGTTCCTCGAATAATTTGTAGATCGGTTAATAAATTTGAACGAAATCGATCCAAGGGTTTGGAAAAGAGAGGTCCGAATGTATCTCCGAAGAAAAGAGAATATAAGAAATAGATTAAATGACGTTCATTTGGTTTCTAATTCTCAAAGCGACGAGCTTTCTGCCCGGATATAACAAAATTTGGAAATCAAATGTACGAGGAAAGGTAGCAGTTCGAAATTTCATCGCTACATAGACAATTTTTTCCCGAGGGAGAAACTATAGGCTTTTGAATTCCAGTATTTGTTCTTCCCTTTTTTCTCTCTCTTTGTTGGTCTCTCAAGCTTTACACATAGTGGTATTATAAAAACGCAAGGCTTTTATATAGAGGGATGATAAATTTTTCAGGTTTTTTACCGCATGTGTTAAAGAAAGCTTTTGTCGAGCGAAGAGGCGAGTCGTTGAGATTCTTGATCGCTTCGGATCTTAAAGGTCAGGAGAGAAGTAACGCCGCTCTCCTTTTCTCATTGTCAGACCCTTGGCGAAGAGGAGGTAAGCTTAATGGGTTCTTCTTGGGGCCATGTGTTCGGGCTTCACGTTTTTTCGAGGTCCTTTCGTCGACCGTTAACGTGATGTAATCGTTGAATATATTTCGAGGGAAAATTTTCTCTCGATTTAATAAATTGCACAGAGTCGAGTGATTCGATATACATTTTCGAATAGATTTCACGAGATATTCAGGATTTAAAATACCTATCCCGAAGTCTAGTCAACCGTGTTTTATACTCGAGTAGATATACGCAAGGCGAATTCAGGAGGCGAAAGAAATCCCTCCGGAAAAATCTGAACATTGCGAAAATATAACGTTTCGGATATGCATATGAAATCTTCCGGTTGAACCGTGTCAAAATTCAAAAGGTTTCCAAGACACCGAAAACCCCAAAGGTTAGAAAAAAATGCAACATAAAGCGCAATCCGGGTCCAAAAATACGGCGGATCCGGTGCTTTTATCGTCGTCTATATTTCAACAGGAATGGCCCCACGTATATATGAGAGTGAAAATCCTCGATCCAGAGAGGCCCGGAAATTGCGTCGAATAGAAAATTCAAGAAATTAATGAATATCTTCCTCTCCAAAAGAGTGGAAAAAAAATTTCATCAAAATTTTCACTGGGTTTTATAAAGACGAGAAAATAGTATTTTCCTCCGTAAAATAATCGATATAAAATAGTTCATTCGGTCTAATTCGTCGGTAGAGAAACCGATTCCCGAACCATCTGCTCCAAGATGAAAAGAAACCTTTTGGGAAATCTCAAGTAATAATGGCCGGACAAAGAAATGTTTAATTTTCACGAGACGAAACCTCGAAACCTCGGTCGACGAATTTTCTATATACCTAGCTCACTATGTCGCTTGATTAAAAGCGAAAGATAGAACAAAGAGCGACTGCCACAAGGTTTTCCCCAGCCCCATACCGCGGTCTGCCCTTCCTTTTAACTTTCCTCCTCGTTTCGCCCTGGTGCTGGAAAAACTGCCCTTAGTTTTCAACCAAGTTTTATAGTCCGTCAGACAACTTGAAGGCATTGTTATACAGCGAATAGATATTTTTGGAATCTAGGCCGTCAAACTTTGCCTGGTGCCTACGAGCTGCATAAACCTGGGGAACTGCAGAGGGTGAACGTTCTACAGGGTTGCAGAGGCGAGTCGATCTATTCTATTCTCTCTATATGCAAAAATGAGGATCGAAACGAACGAGGAATGGGAAATAAATATTTTTCACGATTCTAGTCGCTCGTTGACATCGTTTAGTAGTCTGGAAATGGGGAACTAAGGGAGACAGCCATTTCTCGAAACTTTTATAATGCAAATTCGTCTCACTTCCGCTTCTGGTACAGAGACCTGCGGAAATGCGCCAAGACCTATTTTACCAGGCATGAAGTTTTTAGCACGTAGAATAACACAGAATTCCGTACACGGTGCTGAATTTGCAAAAGTTGCGAGAGCCAGAATTTCCGACCTCAGGATTAAAAATTCTTCAGCTCAATTATATCGATTAATTAATTTATAACGTCGAATCTAATTAGTCATCAATCGCAAGAGACGATGAGGCCCGATAAAAGTTCCCTAATTTTTAATACGAGTAAAATCCTTGGGATGGATTTAACGAATTTTAGGTAAACCTTTTAGCTATACCTACCATACCAGTAATTATAGTTATAAACGCAGACGTTTCTGACAGAATAGGACTGCGAACTAGCGCGTATAATGAACGGCCGTTCTTGACGTTATAAGTAATCACCGTTTGTCTTATAACTTTGTCAGTTCGCGTCGTAGTATTTCACAAAGTTTCACACTTCCCTGCAGCAGTAGCGGCAGCAGCATCACGAACTAATAGCACGTCGGAGTTAAGGGCGGAAAAAATATCAGAGAGAAAGATAAAGAACGAGCAAAGAAAAATACTTACCACTTGCAGGGGTAAAAGTAATGATAATAATGATAGTAATAATAATCCTAATCACGAGAATAATAATTGAAAAATGGCGGAAATGAAATTGGGGTGGTTAAAGGATCGAGATAATTGGTGGAGCTTCGGTATTTCTTTGGGGGAAATAGGTCGGAGATGAGAAGCCACAACTAAAAAAGAAAAAGGGAGATCAAAGTTAACCGGGCTAAGGGCAAAGATTCGCGCAAGCCGACGATCTGCAGAATTCTGAACGAAGAAAACTCAATCGTCTGAGTTTCTTCCAGGTTCGCGCTCTCCGCAAACTTCTAAATTGAGTTGCCAAAGCTGCGTCTCTCTATTTGCGAGCGAAGCTTTGATAGAGCCCTTCCGTTCGTTTCTTTCTGCGCTTTCAAGAAAAAATAATATTTATACTTCTTGCATTTAGCCGGTTGTTTCAAATTTCGCGAGATATGAATCGAATGTGTGTGTGTTTACGCGCGTCGCTTTTCGCACAAGATTTGAAATTTTTCTTTTTCTTTTTATTTTTCTTCTCTTATACATATATGTCTTTGTGCTAAATATCAATTCATTCATATTTGTATAAGATAATAAAATGATGTACACGTCGATTGTTGGTAATAATCTAACGCTATTGTAGCAGACGTCGAATGAAATGATACAACGAGACTTGAATCTATTGAAAGGTAATAAGAACATTATCATAGTTAACCAGAGATATTATAGATTTCGAACACGCAACAGATCCGAAAGAGCTGGCATCATAACTTTCCGGCATGAAAGGTATCTCTTAATTATTAAATAGAGAAAATATCATCGTTTCAAGGGTCGATAAGTAATTATAATCGGCAGACGTCAGTACATCGTCTGTAATTAAATCCTGATTGATACTATTCTACTCTTCAATAATAGCTAGTTCTTTATTTGTCCGTATTACACCACAGACACATATATATATATATATATATATATATATATATATATATATATATATATATATATATATATATATGGCACTGGATATATTGATTTCTATCCAATGATCCGTTGAAAGAATCTACCAAATGGCGTTTGAATGGCTTTGTTAGCTTCACTCTCGTCTACGTCTCTTCAATTCTTCGCTCCATAGCGATCGTAAATTGGTTTTACTCGGTGGAATCAAAGACACGATCCCCCTGTCCCCTTATATATATATTAAACCTCTATATACCTACACACGTCTATATAACTTTACAGACTGTTTTCTAATTCGAAGAGATTCCCGACTTTCATCAACTGGACCAACAGAGAGAAGAGAAGATAAAAGAATCGGATGAAACGATCTTTGATTTCCTAATAATTTCAAACTTTCTTAGTTTTTTTTCTTCTTTTTTTTTTTCTTTCTTTGCAACATATCGCGTCCCTGAGTTTCGATGATATCTTTTCTCGATTAACCTGCGGTCCATAATCTGATTAGAATTTATCCATGCAACGAAAACTGACGTGAGTATAGAACATTCGACGTTGACCTTATAGGATTAATCGACTCAGCAGAGAGCCACGGGTCGTTTCTATCACGAACGTTAGTTAATGTAAAGAAAAATGAATCCAGAAAAGGACCGGGTGTTATAAAACGTTGAGCAACTGCCTGGTTATTATCTAGTGGTCTCTAGCTTCGTATATAAGCGTGTATAACGCTCTACTCGGTCACGATCATCAGATGTCTCTATCTATAATCTTGAATAGAAATGAAACAGCCCGGACGTTTGAGGCTTGAAGAATTAGCAAATTCAATCGGATAAGAGAAACGGTCATTGACAAAAAGCCACGTTTGTCAGTTATCAAAATTTCTATAAAGAATCAAAGTATCATTCCGTTCTGAAGATCGTAGGTTTAGAAAGTTCTATCGCTTGTCATAGGTACAGGTACAAAGATAACTGGTTATTTCCATTCAAAGACGTGGTTCGACAATAGATCCGAAATATTTTTCACTCTGTTTCTTTAATTCGTTTCTTGTCTAGTCTACATCTATTTATTCATCCCGTTCCTATTCCGTTATAGAATCTATTCATCGCGCGGGATGTCAATGATATTACAAGACGCGTTAAAGAGACTGATAGATTTTTTATTTTTATTTTTTTTGTTATCTTTATTATTTTATAACCTGGCTAACGATCAGTTAACAAAAAGCGCAGCATCTATACCTGCTAAATTAATGGCCTGTCATCTGCTAATTGTAAACAAGAATTGTTATGGTATAATGGGAACGGGGAGTGAGGCGAAATCGTATATAATAATAGAAGAGGCATTTTCAAACGCTCCACGCTTCATCGATCGGTTATATTATTAATGACAATGGTAAGAATTGATACTTTCGTAGGTTTCATAACTTGCCCAGGCCGCAGAGACAATGACGAGCGGTTTAAAAAAGGCTATCACTCGATGGAATCTAAATTAAAAGATGTCATGTTTGAAAAAAAACTTACTCACCACCAGCCCTAGAACAACAAACTTGTAATTGATTGCTCTCTACGTACGCGTGGGAAGTTTTCCTTTATACTAAAGAGAAAAACCACACCGACTCCCACCTCACCACCTCACCTCCTTACTCGATTTTTCTTGCCGTTCATATAATCCAGAAATTATAACGAATAAGCCAGACATTATTTCAATTTCAGAAAGAATATAGCCTTACGAAAGCTTTCTTGGAAGAAATGAGACACGTGCTCTCGCCGTAGCCTTTTAAAAAAATTTAAATACCTCGGTTTAAAGCAGCTCACTTTTCTAATGGATAAAATATTCGAAACACGTTGTAAAGTTGTTTTTTTTTTTAACTCTATGAAGTGAATAAAAATTCAAGTATTATTATAGGCATTAGTCTTTATTACCATACTTTATGGAAAGTGAAACGAATTTTTTTCATAGGATACACAGGCTGGTAGTATATTCGTTAAACAGTAGCTGCTACATACCTGCTGTTACGAAATTGTAATTGATTAATGCACCCGGGTTGTTCGGATCTTTAACGTCGTACTTTCTTGTCATTATGTCAGAACTAGACGCGACATTATGGCCGAGATTGAATCTTTAAATTGAGAGTCGTATATATTTGTCTTTGGATATAGCCACACGCCGCGTCCGAGGGTCAAGATTCAAAAAAATGATTTACAGGCGTCACGGCGCCCGATCAAATCGTCTTAACTTTCGAATGCACGAACGCCGTGAACGTTTTCTTCTTATTTGTCATTTTTTATCTTTACATTTATTTATTTCATTCTTTATTTTCACTCAAGAGCTGACGAGACCCGCTTGTCCCAAGTCAAAACAAATCATGATCGTTTAAAGTAAGATTATAAATGTTAGATCAGATCAAGTCAGCCTAAAAATGTTTGCTGGTAAACCGTAAACCGATTCCCTTGAGCACAAAAAATAAAAATAAAAAATGGAATCACGTCGGAACGAATTTTGTCGATCCATATCGCGAGATTTACCCAACCGAAAAGTAAAGAAAATACGAGAAAAAAAAAGAACTGAATATAAAACCGCGAGAGCAGAGGAGGAAGAAGAAATTCGGTTTCAGTTCGAATCGACGTCGGGAAGGGATCCCATATTTTGAATTTCTGATAAAGTTTTGCTTTTATTTTTCATTTTATGTTACTTTTATGTCATCCCTGTTCACCTGCATGTATCACGTTTTTACGAAAATCGAAATCTATAGCTGCTTATCATTCCCATTTATTTTTATCTCCCACGCTTCGACTTGCCCTTTATGTAATCTAAACAATTCTATCCCCGTCCCTGCCCCCAAGCAGTGAGGCAAAATCCCTGATCGGATTTGATAGGGTGCCTGGAACAGCCAATTACCCATAATTGTGTGAGATGGGATTTTGACCCCCGTGAAAACGTCTTCGTTCAACTATTCATAGATTTCTAAGCCTCCGGCGTATAGCCGCGGGACAAAAATCGATGGAATAATGAAATAATTGAGGAAAAATAAAAGTAGCCCGCATTCATTTGACACTAAATATTCTCAGAATAACTCATTCCGTCGTACAGTTTTTCACACGCGTCATAGACGCTGATAAAATTTTATAAAGATTGAGAAATTACATATGCTACTCTTCTGGGATTCTCGGTTCTCGCGTATAACGTAGCTAAATCCATACCGTCGAGTATTTTTCCATACATATATCATCTTCGAGCTCACTGGTCCTCTCTATGGTCCCTGACCAACAAAACAATGACCCAAGACTGAAATAACCCAACGTTATCGTTCCTCGGTCTTTGCGGTTGCCCAGTCGTCGGATCTTCTGTCCGTATTCAAGTAATGTCTTAGTGTGACACGAAGAGTTTCCGAAATAGAACACGCTGCAGTAATAATCATCGGAGTCTCGCCCGAGGCACGCGTGCATATGTATGGCTGTTGACTATTTTGCGAAGAATAAAAGGAACTTTTCAAAGGAAGAGAAATTCATTCTGAAGTAGTTTTACGCTTTGGGTTTATAATAACCGTCTAGTAAATCAAAATCTTTTTGTCGGAAAAAAAAATAAAAGGAGTACATCGCACTCGCGTCCACTCGCTCGATCGCGTAAACCTGTCTAACAAAAACCCGCGCTACCGTGCAGTTGAAAAATGAAAAAGAAGAAAAAAAAAAAAAAATGAGAAAATTTTCATCTCCCGAGTCAAAAAGAGGAACAGATCTATTTATAAAATAGCGAGAAACCGCGAGAACGAAAATCTGCCTACTTCGCATATCCGGGTTCGAATGACCGCGTAATCGAGACAATTTTATTATTTTCATACCAACCGATGGTTTTATGTATTATTCAATATATTTATATAATATTGGAGATGAAGAGTTATTCGCGGCTGCGAAGAATGATGAAGGGATTTTATTTACAGTTAACGAAGTTGATCTATCCTCCTATATCTCTATCTCGTTAATTTATAGATCATAAACTATCGGCTCGAACAAAAGAAATATCTCCGATTATACTTACTGAACGAATTGGTCGATTGATCATAGAATACGGTCGATTTGTTCCTCGCGATCGGCGGGCCTCTGGAAAGGCTTTTGTGTTTTACACGAGGGTAAATGTTTATTGACGTACTTGTCCTCGCCGATAAAAATCTACTTGTTAGCCTAGCCGCACATCGGACGTCATAATCAGTGATCAATGTATTAACCTGGGGGTGACGAGGGCGTCGAATATAGCTCGAAGCGAAATGAAAACCTATTAGGTCACTTCAGAGATTCTAATATGCGTATACCTACGAATAGGTTTAGTTTGAGGTGTTTTTTTGCACCTGCACAGGTTGATCTTTAGTTTGAGTAATTAGCGAAGAATAAATTGATAGAAAATTGCTGTCGCTGCTGCTGCAGGGTTTTGATAATAAAAAACAAATCGTTTGACGTCTTGCTATTACAGCTGGGTGGCGTAGCCTTGACGTGGGAAACAGTGGAAGGCCAGAAATTGGGAAGAAGGTCAATTTCGTAATCGGGGAATGTTCAATTTCAATAATTGACACGATCTTGAAGATCCAGAAGCGAGGAGGAGCTGGAAATGAGAACCGGAGAGCAAACCTAGAATCGATGGGTTCTATTCGAAAAAGGGAGGGAAGAAAAACGATTTCGATGTTGCTTGGCTCTCTGGCTAGGATTCTCCGCACTCTTAAAATATATAACTACGACTGAGTGTTTGTTCTCTGGTTTGAAACCAGTGTTTACAAAGTTTACTCTAGGCTAGAACCGCTCGAGTTTGAAGTAGGAGTTTCTAACGTAAGTGGAAACCGATTAACGAGATGATCTTATTTCTGTACGATACATTCCGTCCGAAAATATAGTTAGCTTAGAATTTCTGTTAAACCCCAGTGAGAAGTTAATCGTTATTCGTGGGATGAAAATATGATGGTGAAAAATGAAAACTGCAAAGCCAGCTACGACCCGGTGTAAAAAAAAAAGACAACATTTTTTTTTCAAATCCTAGCCGTCCTCGCAATTCGTTTATAAATACGCGCAATGTATACGTATAACCGCATGTCCACACGAAAAAGTAATGTCTGTCGGATTACAGAAACGCACTGGTGAATATATGTATCTAACGGAAATAGAAATAAAAAAGGAAAATGGAGAGAAAAAAATAAATAGAAAATTACCATCACGATTTTGGTAAGCGAAAACGTCGTTTGATTTAAATTGAGGAGAAAAAATAAATAAATTCGTGAAGAAGACTGATACCTATAAAAGATGTTTCTCAATTCAAATTGAGGACCGAATAAAAATGAATAATTATTATTATTGAATACGTCTATCAATCGATCGAACGATTGGCGTCCCTTGTCCCTAACGCTAAATTAAAATGTCTTGATCGATTGGTTTTCTTCGTAACTCATTCGTAACGTCAAACGCAGCATTCCAGCCGAATCGGTTATAACGCTACGCTAGAAGTTCTCGTGCTGTAGGTCGCGTTATAGTGACCCGACTATTTTTCTGCTGGAAACGCGCTATTTTTAGAAAGACTAAAAAAGAAATAGCGACTAATATCCTTTCTTCCGTTCCTTCGAAAGAAAAAGAGAGAGAGAGAGAGAGAAGAAAAAAAAAAACTTACAAACTTCCGGAGTGTAAATTTGAAATCGAATCGAAAGAATTGCATGTGTGAAACATTATCAGTCGTATCCTCGCTCCGTAGATGCTAACTTCTCTTATCTTCATCGAATCGGAGTTCTCGATTCCCTCATTTTGAATTTTCGTGTTTTTTTTTTTCTCTCTCTTTTCCAGACGAGTCTCATTTGATCCGTCAACTAATTTCCTCCAGCATCAGAGAATGTGGGTTTTATTGCCCGGCTAGTCTCTTCACCTCGTCTGTTTCTCATTAAATGAACACAAATAAAAGTGTCACACGTGCGTCGGTGCAGACTCTTCTTCACTTCTTAGCTGTCTTCGTACGGCGATTCTGTTTTCTTTAATTAACGACAGCCAACCTATCCGCGGGTTGAAATTGAGGGCCATTCAGAGGAAAAGTAAAAGTATAGTTTGAAAAGTCAGCAGCGATATTATCTGGAAGTTTTTAGAAACCACTCGACGACGTGGCAAATTTAGTTTTCATTCTAAATGCGCGTTCTTTCAAAAAGAAGATTTTCATCGTCCGAAATGTACGGGTTTTCCTTTTCAGAATAAAAAAGTTATTTTTTCAAATACACCGTCGTATGCTTACACCTCCGTCATTCTTTCCTCCACTTTCCCTCTTAGATAAGAAAATATCGCTTCATTTCCTCGAACGATATTTTTCCTGATTGAGATTGGAAAGCGAAGAAAAAACCGACCGATTAAAATATCATCTTCAATTAATTTCTTCTGTATTTTTTTCTTCCATTTTTCATCGATTTTTCCACGCATCTTCGCCCACAGACGAATTGTTCTATTATCTTTTTATTATGAACACGCGACTCTATAATTCAATGTAAACTGTTACAATACAGAGGAAACTGGCAGTGCGGACTGGACCTCGGCCAGCAAACTCTGCCAAAATTCAGTGGCTCTCGCTCGTTCCTTCACCCGATTCGTTATTGATCTTATCTAAGAAATCTATGACACCATTATCAGTAAAGAGAAAAGAAAAAAAAAGAAAAGAATCACGTGCCATCAGCTCGAGGCTATGAATTTATCGGTCATTTCTTAAACAGCTTGAATTAATTTTTTTATCAGAAAAAAAATCTCTCGTTGAACTAACGACTTCGAGTATTCTAATTCCCTTGCTCTATAAATGTTGAAAAAAAATGTATACGCGTTAAAAGCATTATACATTCAGATATGTAAATTATTTTTACTCGTAGAAAGAAGGAGTCTGTATAATTTCGTTGTATGTAGGTATACAGTATGTGTAAAGATCCTCCTCCCACGTACGTCATCTGACACGGTAAAGTCAGCTTTTAAAAAAAAGTATTTAAAACAAGTCTTCGTTCTAGTAATTTATTTAACAAGATCGACCTTCCGTTAACCCTACGATGATGTTCAACCGCGATGGTAAAAGCTCAACCGCAATCGCGTAGATTATACTTTACAGATAAAAGAAACCCACCGGCTCTCGCAGATGCTGCATCAATTCAATCACTTTATACCTATATATGATATACCTCGTTGCGTTGTATTATGTACATATTAAAACGTCGGACAGCGATTGACGGACGATATTGTCTAGACTCGTGTCCTTTTTTTTCTTCTTCTTTTTCTTCTTTCCGTCTGATGTGAATTAAACGGTATTTTAAATGAATGTAATACGTGACTGCAGCCTCCTGTTGCGGAGCAACTTGAACGCAGGTGCAGAAAATGTTCCTATTATACGGTACAAGCCTACTATAGTCTCAGATATTACGACTACGTATACGATTTATCTGAAATCGAAATCGAACAGCGATCAAATCGTCTTGTCAGTTTAAGAAAAATCCATTGCTTCATCTATCCGATTTTATATGTAGTTTATACTGCGAGTCGAAGAATAAGAAGAAGAAGAGGAAGAATCTCTCGCTTTTAATTCGATTAAAAAGAAATTTTATAATATTAATTATCGCTGGGTGAAAAATAGGAGAAAAGATGGATACGCGGGTAGGAGAGAGAGGCCGGAGCAAAGTGAGCACCATCGGCTAAAAATTGATCGGTAAATATTAGAAAAAAAAAAAACCTGAAAGCTTGAAGACCTTATTCAAGACACACGTATGACGATGAAAGATACGTAGAAGCGAAAATTAACGGAAAACATTAACACATTCGGATAATAATAATTATCAACTCTTTGTTAAATAGTTTAAAACAAATATAATATCATAAATAGTGAACCGAAATCGATGATTCTTTTTCCTACATGCGTTTAGTTAGTTACATAGCTAGTGAATGTTTCTGACGAGGAGATGACCCTCCTTTCTATACGAGGGAAGGATCTTCTCGTTCGAGTTTCTAGCTAAGATATATAATCCACCGGGATAAGCCGGGTGGGTAGGTAGGTAGGTAGGTGGGTCGGGTCAAGGCGTACAATTTCACGATCGGATATCCGGCAGTGATGAATTTTCTATCATATGTCAACCGTCTTTTATATACCTATACGTAGTGTGTGTACTCATGCTCCGGTTCGGTAGATCGAAGAGCGAGGTATTATGCTTGTATTTCACGTGTGTATATATGTACACATACACCTGCCTCGTGGATACACACATGCACACAGGTGTGTGTATTTGATGTACGTAGGTCGTAGATGGAGTTCTCCTCCCGTTTGGGTCAATAACGCGCAACACAGCCAAAAACTCGTGTTCAGAAGACGAAAAAGAGAAGAAAAAGTAAAAGAAGAAGAAGAAGAAGAAGATGAAGACGAAGGAGAAAAAGGAGGGGTTGACGGCTAACCCTAGTCGACAGCTGTCAAGACTGGAGAATCAAGAAGGGAATAGGGAGAAAGAGGAGAGAACCAACACGTTACAAGAACCGTGAAAGTAATCGAGAACAAGGAGAGATGCTGTAGCTGACTTGTAGAGGACCACGGTGCACGTTGGTTATATTGGCCGATGTATAGGACTATGCAAGCAGCCCACCGCTCTCTCCTACTTTTACCTCTTTTATCATACCGATTTTTTTCTTTTTCTCTAATCTACCCTTTTCTCTACCCCGGACTGGACCGGGGCGAACTCCGTGCGTTATCTCATTTACAAAATGGCTTCCGTCCGTTCAGGGAATCCCCTTGGCCCGTGGACCAGCTCCCAGACTCTCGGCTTCCAGTTTCCAGTTTACTGTTTTGAGTTTTGCAGTCTACCTGCCGGATTTCCCTCAAGTATCTCCGTAGGTCTCTGCCTACACGCTGCTGGGACGGATCTCGTTTATTCATTATTACAATTCTAATTAACCCGCCAACAGCTCGCCGTTTCTACCTTTGGCTAAAAAAATATTGAATTCTCACTTTCTCAAAAGATGAATATATGTGTAAGGGAGACCGGGTCAGAGTATTCGTTTAAATAAATCACGAAAAAGTTCATACTGTGTGAAAAGATGTATTTTATTTCATTTCTGATACCGCTAGGGACGTGATTATATATCAAGTAACGTTCATCCAGCCTTTGAAATAAATATTACAAATGAAATATTGTTTGATGATAAAGACCCGGTGATTGATCAAAGAGAATAGTGCACTGGACGCGATAAATGATCTCTTTTTGAAGTATATCGGTGTAATAACTAATGCCGTAATACTTTCCCGCGGATTATCACGTCCGTATATAATCTTGAATTGAAAGATGAGTTCCTCTTTATAAGCTTCGAAATTTTTTCCTCACTCAAGGAAATTTATGACAAAGATCTCGATGCTACTTTCGACTTTTAATGGGATGTCGGTCCATGAAGAAAGAGAAACAGGCAATATAATTACGCGATTCATAAACCGGGATTAAAATTTATCAAAAGTGAACATCTTTTCGAACCAAAATATTCTAGTCCTACGCGAAAATGGAGAAATCCATACATTTACAGCTAGGTATACATACGTACCATGCTTGGAGCGTTAAAGGGCAAAAATTGATCTCTAAGACAAGTTTTTTTTCTTTTCTTTTTTACGTAAGAAGAACCAACCACTTGAGAGATTGCTATGTCGGTCGTGTGACCCGCGAAGACGTGAGAGATCGAGTTCCCGTGGGAAAACCGGGTTCGAGAATCCACCGATCGTGGTAATAACACAAGATATACGCATATGGGTAAAGACATTGGTATCTAGGGTTCATGAAACGTTGATAAATGAGACGTAGCATAATTCAGAGAGTTTAAAATAGGCTTTGACTGAACGGAAAATTGGATTAGAGACGCGTAGATCAACCCAATTAAACGTATGCCCTTAGGGAATGTAACGAGGAGATTAGAACATGTTATAGAGGTATGTATTTGAAGATATGTTCACACCTGTATAATTTCGGGTAATTTTTTACTCCGAAATCAACTCCAAAGCCTAGCCTCGTCGCTTTTCTTCCATAGATCTAGATATGAGACACACCTTTTACTTGTCTTTATGACTGCAACGTCGCATAAAAGTATCGTAAATCTGACACTTCTTGGTATATATGTAAGTAGGTATATAGGTATATATTGCCTCGGGGACTTCGAAACCATATTGAAATGATAAATCGGAGATTTAGACGGCTGGAATCCTGAATAATGTACAACGATAATAAAGAGCAGGAAATGAAATTAGAATGAGAAAAATCCTATTTGATTTACAGCGGGTTATCCTGCACTTATCAATAAGTCAAACAGAGTGGAAAAAATAGGAAAACGAAAATTGGCAACAATCTGATTCAAAAATGAAATAAAATTGGAAAGAAAAAACGAACTGTGTTCGCGATAATAACACGTATGAGACTTGTGAGAAGTGATACGACGTTGGCCATATGTCTCAGAGTGAATTCAATTTGTTTAGATTGAAATAAATTGGCTCGGATTTAATTATCGTAAGCCTTTTCTTTTATCGCTGTTACAAGTTTCAATTTCAATATACCAATGCGCGTATATATAATGGGTAAGAATAAAATGAACTCTCGTATAGGTATATACGTTTCATTGATCATCTATGTGGTACTTGAATTTTGTATAAGATTTGATATACTAGCGTTAGATGCATAACGGCGAGTAGCGAGCGAACTCTGGCGATGACCTTCCTTTTGAAATTCTGTAACGCGGATTGACACGCGGCAGCCTCTTTCATTATCGAAAATTCCCCCATTCTATTCTTGACGCCGAGAAATTGGGACGCCCAGTGCTTTTGCTATTAATAGTAAATTCTGAGCCCGCCTGTATCTACCCTGCAGATACTTCGATCAAAATATTGACCCACGACCCGCTATCCTCGAATCTGTGATATCCGATTAGACACGCGTATACCATGCACTAAGAACTTGGGAAAAAACAAACAAAAAAAAATTCTGAACTCTGCCGATAAGAAAAATTCTTTGAGAATTTTGGAATCTATGTCACACTAGAATTCCCCGAGAATCACATTTCTAATCGTTTTACAAATTTTGGGACGAAAGAAGGCAAAAAAAGACCCCGAAGAGCGTCTTTTAAATTTTGAAAAACGACCTGCCCTGTACCTCTGCATCTAAAATTTGTAACTGAAATAATAAAATTTGTTCAAATCTGGATTTAAGAGTCTCCGTGGCACGAGCGAAACTTTTTATCATATATAGTAGACGGTAGGTAACGAAATACGCGATGGTTTCGTTACACCTATATTTCACGTTTATACAGAGCGTAAACGACGATCGTAAACCTCATTTCAAGCAAATACCTTATACCTTCCATAATTATTCTCGAGTACGTCTCGTAAACAATAATCTCGGGCTAACTATACTGCAGCCTCGAAGCGCAGCGTAATCGATATGTGTAGGTATAACGTGCGTCGGGTATTGAGAAAAAAAAATCTCAATAAAAATTGAAAATTTAATTTACCTACCTACACACTGCGAAAGGCGCTCTTATTATTTTATTACCTTCGATTCTCAGTGTTCGTAATTTAAATAATCACGTGCATCCATATACCTTATTCCCGTCTCGAAATATATGAATCACTTAGAATATGCTTGTGGAGCTATAATAACGCGTTATTATTATCATTATTAATTGAGGAAAAAATTTATCAATATTATTATTATTAGAATTATTATTATTATATCGGGGAAAGTTTCGATTCGTTAAGACTCAGAACGAAGGGAAGCCAAGAAAAGACGACCCCGACGAGAGAAGTCTATAGGCATATACGTCATCGTCGTCGTCGTCGTCGTCGTCGTCGTCGTTGAAAATATATATGGTTATTTCATAAATAATATTAACTGCAGAATATGAATCTCGCTCTATTCTTCACGAGTAAACGAAGAGAATAACGTTATATACCTACCGTATTAAATATACAGGTATCTGGTATATATATATATTTATATATACATACAAGTTTTAATTAAACCACTTGGCAATTAAATATAAGGGCGATTTCTTGTCATCTAGACCTAATAAACGCGACAACGTATAGAGCTACCTGTAAGGTATACCTTGTACACCTATATACATAATTTACTCACCTCCTTATTCTCTCGACCATATTATATCATACCTACATAGTTATTAAATCAATGTTGTAAACCGACGAGGCGACGACCAAGCAATATATTGCGGGTGCTAATTATCTAACTACCACTGCGTGCACAGCTTGTTAGTGCTAATTTACTTATAGCACATAGTTCAGACGTGAGAAAGACTGCGTTTAAATTACTATTCATATCTATGATATATATATGGATTATAATATATTATACATATATATTGCATATGAAATGAATCATTGGGTATAACGAACGAGAAATAGATTAATTTTCTTTTTCTCTTTCTTTTTCTATACAATATTCTTGCTTCGAATATAAAAATTGTATCTTTTGTTTTCTGATACCGCGGAGCGAACGCGTTAGGGGGATAACTATCCTTGAAAGAAAAAGGAAAAAGAACGAAGAACGAGAAATTAAAAAAAATAAAAACAAATACAAAAATTCTTTCCTCTCACTTGCGGGAATAAACAACGGTGGCGGTTAATTGGACCCGCGCTTATACCTGCGCGACCTCGAGTGACTTTGTCTCCGATGTATTTTTGAACCCGAAGCCCCAAAGTAAGAGCGAAGCTTCTCTCTTCTATAACGAACCCTAGAAATAATTATCAAGCTTCTCTCTTTGTTTCTTGGTTTTTTTTTTTTAGATTTCTTTTTTATCCACCAGGAAAGACGACAAAAAACTAATTGAATTACTTTTTCGCTACGTTTATACATAGATATAGCTATATGCAGTAGTAAATTTCGCGTGACATTTACGATCCTTCTACCCTTTAAATTTTTATTTTATTTTTTTTCTACACTCACGTTGAAGAAGGAAAACTATCGGAAAAAAGTTCGTGAATTCTTTCACCATTTTTGCTATACAAAAATATGTGTTACATTTTTATCTAACCCTTTGATTACGTTGTGAAATATTGATACCTACACTGTTGACCAGCCTTTTCGATTGCGGTTTCCGTATTAACAACATTCGTAATTAAATGTAAAAATCGATTGGGCAAACTTGAATACGAAAAAACGTATTTTGGCGTCGATACGTACTTCTTGAAATATCTTTCACACACTGGTATAGGAACATATGGTTTGTGTAGTGTGTAATCGACTAACAGCGGAATATTATTTCCCCCTATTCCAGTTGGTGTAATCGATAAATTTATATCGAATATTTATATTGTTAATACGAAAACCACAGCCGGAAAAGCTGGTCGACGTTATAAAAGCTTTCACGACGCGCATTCGTAGGAGTAATGGATAAGTTGCGATGATCAAACGTTACATAATAAAATTCTCAATAAATTGTGTGTTCCGAGCAATGATTATATATTTACCGCATAAAAAATATTCAGTGCTCTGGAACATTTAGCCCTCCCAATATGCAGTTTTCAGAACTCAAACCCGACGAAACTTAATGGATCAAAAATTTATTCACAATTTAAAACAATCGGCAATCTCATTGATTTATTTTTATATCTTCAGTTTCTTTCCCATACTCGAAATTTCTTTCAGTTTTAATTCGACATGATGTTTAAATTAAATTTTTATAATTGAGGAAAAAAACAAAGAATAATTTTTGATTGCGGGATGAAAAGAGATGTATTCTTCCACCTAAATAGATGCGGATAATTTTTCACTCATCTCGGAGTGATCATATCTCTTAAATCAATGTTTTCCCTAAAACATAATTTAACTTTTTTTTTCCTCATTACCAAAGTTCGCGGATTTCGGAGGAAACCGGAGTGGCATAAGAATAGGGTGATTAAACTTGGTCTCAACCCTAACAAATGTGATTAGTCAACGTAAGCATACTCTGAAAATGATGATTTTTTATCTTCCTCTTCTTTTGTTTAGCGAGATAAAAAATACATTCACGAATAAATTTACACTTTCGTCATATCGAAAAAAAATTGAAACGAAAAATTGAATCTTTCACGATGTTTTTTGGTTTTTGTTTTTTGCTTTCGTTATTTTCATGAAGAGTTTGAGCGAAAACACGATCTGAAATCCATACGTGTACAGGAGTACATATTGATAAATAATTTGCAACACGAGTCAATTTAAATTTGCTCACCCTAGCAGCATATACATACCTATATGTATATGCAAACGTTTTAATGGTTTTCCTATGCACGTAGTACATTGTATGAATATTTAACTCCTCCCCGAGACTGAAGAGTAGCTCTGCTAATTACAGCTTAATTAAAACCATCAAACGTTTTACTGAACGCTAAAATATTCGCCGGTTAGAAACGCGACCGAGTCCTTAATCAATCAACAGCGTAGCGAAGTGAGTGAGTAACTCTAAGATGTCTAAATTGAAAATTCTATAATACATATAGTGTTAAGATTTACCCGCTGCAAAACGCTAAACCGTAATCAAATTAACATTCAGTCTATAAAGTATACCTACTGTAATGCCCGAGGCAATAAAGCGAGCTAAAGTCGAGCCAATAATTTGTTAACGCGAATTGTGATCAGAAAATGAAAAAAAGCCTCACCAGCTTCACCTGAATCTCTTTATTCTCTCTCAAACTCTCCAGGTGATAATTTGTTAAAATTGACCCTGACAGACGCTAATCTCTCCGCTAAATAAAACAACAAATAAAAACTAAAACGAAAGTTATTCACGTGGGCTCGTAGCAACTTTGAACCTCTGACAGGTGAACGGTGCAAAGCAGCTAGTAGATTAACCGGTGTTTGGTAAGACGCGCTAGGTCTGACCAGTCAATCAGTAGATAGAACCGAAGTAGCAAAGGCCGGTATGCGTAAGACATAGAATACGAGAGCTATAGGGACAGATATCAGTGTGATTTTTTTATACTAATTCATTACTAAGGTTTAGTCGGGGATTTTAAATGTATTAAATAATAATCTAAAATCACGTCGATCGTAGTTGATATTTAATTTGACGGGTAATAAATCGAGACTGAAATTTTTCTGGCGAGTTAATAAATTGAAAAAAGAATAAGAGAAAAGAGTAAAGAAAAGGAGATTGTAACGAAATTGTTTCCTCTTTGATCCTTGAGGCATATAAAGAAACGAATGTTTTTAGCCCTCGGGAGGGATGATGTTGAAGGAAGAGGGTGTGGTCCAGGTATTTTACAATCCTGAATTCTTTTAAAGTACGAATTCTGAAATTTTAATTCGGTCCTTAAAATGAAATGGAAATAAAAGAGAAAAGAGAAAAGAGAAGAGAAGAAAAGAGGAAAGAAAAAGGGCGAAAAGCTAAGTTACGAAACCCCGAACGCTTCGCGCTCGCTCACTGTCAGAATGACGTTTCCGCTCGCGGAACTGGCTGTACTTCAACCACCTGCATGACACCCTGAGAACGTGGGTACCCCGCGATGTATCGATTCGATGACAGATCGGCAGCGGACAGGGATACTACGAGACTAAAGACGGGTATCCTTTTTTTCCCCGTGCAAAAGAGGTTGGCCGGTACCTAATGCGCGACTCGGTGCCTCTTGGCTGTATTATATATAGCCTCCGGGCCGCCGAAAGACGTTAAATATAGACGAAATGCAATAGGTCCCCGGACGGCGTATTCGCCGCCGCTAGCGCGGCCATGGTTAGTAAAAGCATCGTCTGCTAGAACGGAGTACATACGCGTTCGCAGTGGCTCGCTCGGCCGTGGTATAGTTTGAGTACGTAGTTTAACGGCGAGAGATTGAGTGAAAATAATTGACAATGTAAAAAGACATTATATTAGAATGATTAAATATTGTTTCTACTTACTTTCCCAGTTCCTCCTTAAGGTCATAGTTATCACTGAACCGCGTACAAGCTGCTGGAGCAGCCATACCGAAAACTACAATATTTACCTCACTACTGAAAACCGACCGACTACGCTAGGAAACTGGCCAGTAAAATTCGATCAATAAAACTATGTTAATAAGCAGAAAGCTTGTTTAGAGAATATTTTCGAGATTAGAATCAGTTAGGAAATTCGGTTTACATGGAGAAATAATTATGGATCGGACCGAATTCGGAGGACGTCTGTTTCACTCGACGTCGGAGGGTCAACTGACTCGCGTAGTGCGCGGCCCACCTCCAATAAATAACCCAAAAAGATCTTTTGCCGTTTAAAATTAGATGAAAATAATAGTCTTGCGCGTTATAGAAATATTTCGCATTGCTAAGATATTATCATACTATAAGATTACGGTTTATTATATATCAGCATATACTTCCGAGATATTGAAAATCAATAACGTTGCGGGAACAAAAATGTTAAATCACTGCGTCTGACCGATCTCCTATCGCTACTACTTAAAAAGCTTCGAAAACTTGATCGCTATTTCATTCATTTATTATTTATATTATAAACGGTGAAAAATTCCAATTTATATTCTTCATATAAAACGCACTTTCTCGAGGCTCGAAGCTTGCTTCAATCGCTTACACTATCGATTTTTCGTTAGGAAATTATAAATTTAGGCTCTCAGTTATAACCACATGGATACCCTTGCGATAATGACGCACGTTCACTACTGATATTCATAATTATAAGAATTTATCGCAGGATTATCCCAAGTTCTACGCTGTTATGAATTATTAGACCGAAACCGTTTTCAATATTTTGCCTTACTTTTCAATTGTTTATTGAAATACATACGCTAGTAGGATCGAGGGAATATTATACACGGTAGATAATGCAGAAAGTTTTAATCTTGGAAATTCAAATTTTTGGACTAATTTTCGAAGATTCGTCATTTTATTTATATTTATTTCGATTCAGAGACTTGGAACTTTAAACAGAAACATAAAGAGTTGAATAATTAATATTTCGGGCTGATTAAAGGGATAGTTGAAATAGGCTTGTGGAGAAAATATACCTTTTTATTTCATGGTGCGTAAATGTATATATTATAATAATACAAAGACATATTATTGTGGTCCAATATTAATTAGCTATAAATTTCACGAATGCACGTACTAGATTGAACAATATATGTATATAGAATACATAGTATATCTAGAAAATTTGTATACAATTACCTAATTTTAATTATAACATTTTACAAGGCAATCAATATCATTATTTTCAAAAATCCGAGTGATTTGAAGACCTTACCTTTTTATTCTCTTTAGGAAACGATATAACGGCTCAAATATAATCCATAAATAATTGATAAACGATATGAAAAATCACTCGCCCATTTGTAATAAAAAGAAAAGATTTGGTGCATAAAATTTCAAATATATTTCAGACGAAAAACTGATTACAAACTCTATTCTATCTACCAGCGTATAATGAAATCTAAAAACTTCCCAATGCTAGTATTAAGTTATTAAATTGACGATAACTAGGTATCATTGTTTGACTACTCTGAAAATTAATCAAAACTATAAACTACTACAATAATCTCGTTATGCAAATTGCAATGTTTATGATCGTTAAATGCGTCTATATATTTCTCGAAAGCAAATTCATATAAAATTACATTAGGAACGAGAATATTCAAAATCATAATAGAACCGCGAGTAAAAACTAGTTGCAGATAAATTGCATACCAAATGATAATCCGGTCCCATATACCGATCAGTTATTTTCTCTTAGTCACAAAATTTTGACACGTAATTATTACGTTCAGACGTAGAAAATCACAAGTTCAATGAATTATGCCAAACTTGCAAAGAACGTTGGTCACTTTCCAAACAATTCAATCAACGAATTAAGGGTCGCAAAATAAGATTCGATATTAAATAAATTTGAAAGAAAATTCGGGACACGACTCTACGGGATAAATTGATCATGAAAATTTCGTCTGTAGTTATAAATGCAAGGGTCTCAATTGCTGGGACTCTGTTGATCTGATTGCTGCCATTATTACGTGCCAATTGCTATCATGTATAAGCATCCAGCCCTCTTTCTTGCTCAGTAATAGTTTACCATCCACTTATTACCAAGCTGATTCTGATCTACTCGGTTGTAACCGACTTTGCCAAGTTTCTTGGTAGGTCGATGTTGCAGCCGCGCAACACCGCGATGTGGAATGACAATAGTTGCATTGGAATGACCGTCAAAATTCCTTGTAAACAATCGACTGTTTTTGGCACTTCTAGTACACGATGAGCAAGCGCAATTGTCTCTTTATCTCCCTTTTCGCAAATCACGATTGGCCTACCCTCTCGAGCTTTTACTTGCTGAAGAGCATTCATGCATTTCTGAAAAAGAAATATCAAACAATTTTAAGATTTATCTATAAATAAATGTTACCTCGCAATTTAACTACAGTATAAGTAAGAAATATAAATGAAATTCGAATCTTTGGTGTCTCAACAATTCTCAGGAAATAACGGGCCTTTTCACTCACTGTATAAACAGGATCCCTCATTACTATCATAATCACAGGCATAGAATCGTCAACCAGAGCTAAAGGTCCATGCTTTAGTTCACCAGCCATGATTCCCTCGCTGTGCATGTAGGTCAGCTCTTTGACTTTCTGCAAAAAGTGTAAAAAATAGAAAGAAACGAAAATAAAAGTTTCGACTTGTGGTTCTCAATGAACACTTACGAGAGCACCTTCCATACAAGTAGCGAAATTATATCCTCTGCCCATAATCAATAGAGATTTATGTTGGAACAGAGATTTGGCCAACTCTTTGACCTTCTCATCCAGCTTTAGCACTTCGCGAATGAGACTATCCAGGTTCTTCAATCCATCGATGATCTGAAACCGGTTTAATATCATAGAAATTAGTAACTGTTATTTTCCGCACTGTGGCTATGGTGCTATTTTACTGGCGCCTATTGCGCTGGACTTCTTACCTCTAGCCGTCTGTTGCCAAGAGAGATTCTATCTTCGCTCATGACAAGGGCAAACATTACCAGAGAAATGAACTGAGATGTGTAAGCTTTTGTACTTGCTACACCAATCTCTGGACCAGCGTTAATGTGGACACCACAATGAGATTCGCGGCAAATGCTGCTGCCAACAGTATTTGTGATGCCAATAATCAGGGCACCTCGTCCCTTGCAGTAGCGTAGCGCCATTAAAGTGTCGGCAGTCTCACCTGTTGAAGAAATCAGTTGTATAGTATTGATTGTTCATTGAAAAATATATTAATGCCAGACTGAAAAAAAAACATCTTTTTTTACCTGACTGTGAAATGAAGAAGCAAACGTCGTCCCTAAAGACAGGAGTATTTCTATCGAGAAAATCAGATGCTAGTTCGACCATCACAGGCAGTTCTGTAAGTTCTTCTAACAGCTGCCTAGTGGCGACTGCTGAATGATAACTGGTACCGCAACCGATCAGCATAAGTCGTCTACATCTTTTTATTTCTGGAATATAATCCTGGAAAGTTCAATAGAATCGTATTAGTCGTGAAATTTATAACTTATTCTGCCTTAGACCCGGAAACAGTAAACAGTTAGTTCGTGTATTTACCTTGATACCACCAAGAGTCACAAATTGGTCTTTGAAATTCAGACGCCCTCTCATGGTATTAATAACAGATTCTGGCTGCTCAAAAATTTCCTTTTGCATGAAGTAAGAGTAATTTCCCTTCATTATCTCCTGGATTTCCATTTTCAAAGTACAAATCTCACGCGCGTGAGGATCATCCATCAGACGACGTAGACGATGAATGCACAGAGCCCCATCTTTCACGGCAGCTACATCATCGTCCTGTGAATTAAGGGAATAGATAGTTTCGATGGAAAGGAAGGGATTTCAAAGAACTATTAGATGTTCCGACTCGGATGTGGAACTAAAAATGATTATGGACGTTGTAAATGCCCTAGAATTTTAATCACAGCTATAGTATCTAAACACTTGTTGAAGAATAATTAGAAATAATCACCTCGAGAAAGATAACTCTGTTTGTATGCTCAATGACGGCACTAGCGTCAGAGGCGAAGAAATATTCGACCTCCTTGTCCTCGAGAGGTAGAAATTCCGAGGTACTATCACTGCGTGGAATAATTGGCAAGTCTGATCCACGTCCATGGGGGCGATGGTCTATTTTACCAAATCATTTTAGTTCAAGTTAGAGAAATGGTAAAAAGAATTTTCCTGCATAGGCTTTTATTCTACCTCTATCACCATTAGCTGAGTTTATTACACAAGAGGAATCTCACAAACAGTGTAAAAGCTGAAAGCTTTGATCCGCAGCATAGAAACATGAAATTTTCAATACATGCAGGAATATTCTTTCTGCAATACTTCCAAAGGAAATTTACGAGAAAACAAACTCGGATTTTCTAATATGTTTCTTGATATTATTGAAAGAGAATTGCATCCATTTGTGGGTCTCGATTTCTGAGTTCGTAGCTTCGTGAGCGCAGTCTGTATGAGATTGTATTTGTTAAAAACAAATAAGAAATTTGAAAAAAATTATTTCAACAGTCTCTAAATCACCAACTCTCAGAAAAGTGGCGATAAGGCTCGTAGAAAACGTTAAAAAAATTATTTCTACACCTAATCTTGCAAGCATTGTCTAAATAAACCTTTTTTCTGATATGTATGACTAACACATAAGTTTATTGCTCATAATTTCTCAGTATATACCACTCCCTATCATATAGCTTGGTAGTTTTCCATTTCCTCCATATGAGAGTTTCGTTTATTATAAAAGGGTGTGTACTGTAATCATGATTGATATGAGTAACATTGAACAAGATTATGATAACTTAAGTACACCGTTTAAGTATTGATTTATTAAGTTTTTTAATAGCATCGTTAGCCGTCAGATTGAGACCATACATGATTGACAATTTTATAGTCGCGGATTATAACGAATCCAATATCTAGTTTAGGGTGATGCAAAAAAAAAAAACGAAATTTTTTTTTCTTCCAAACAGGTTCAAAAGTTTTATTCAGGTATAAAAATACGCCTCTTAAAATTTGAGCTCTTAATATTAATATTGAGAGGTGGCGCATCGCGGATTTCTGTTTCCCATTTAAATAACACGGGAAAATTTGTCTTTGCTCCTTCTGATTTTTATAACTAGCTAACGATGCGTTATACAAAAAATCTACAAACATATTTTTGCAGGGAATTGAATGCTCTACAAAAAAGGTCTCCTACACTTTTTTGATAAACTCAGCCATTCAAATGATATTCGAGTTCAAAGAACCACCTTTCTGACAAAAAATGAGTTTCTAAAATAAGTTTATCAAAAAAGTGCAAGAGACCTTTTTCGTAGAGCATTTAATCCTCTACAAAAATATGCTTGTAGATTTTCCGCATGACGCATCGTTAGCTAGTTATAAAAATCAGAAGAAGCGGAAACAAATTTTCCCACGTTATTTAAATGGGAAATAGAAATCCGCGATGCGCCACCTCTCGATATTAATATTAAGAGCTCGAATTTTAACAGATGTATCTTTATACCTGAATGAAACTTTTGAACCTGTTTGGAAGAACAAAAAAAAAAAATTTATTTTTTTGAATCACCCTAATCTAGTTACATATAATTTGAGTCGTGACGACTTTATTCTTTGTCAGATATCAATTACACATCTAAAAATGCACGAGTCTGAGCCATATTTCATGATGACCAGAAAATAACATTGGAGATCATGGACAAATGGATGTAATTTTCGCATATCACTATGAGAGATATAGTATACCAGTAAATCCCAGATCGATCTCGTTTGAATTGCGGAATTCTCTGTTAGACCGAAAAGACAGTAAATGTATAAAATAACACAACACAATTTGAGATATGGACAAATGTGTAATAAATATAATAATAAAGGGTCAAATGAAATCTTAGAAGTTTCTTAAAATTTGCGTTGTGTTATTCCAAGATTCAGCCACGTGCTTATACCCCAAACCAGAAAGTAAGCAAATAATTTGAATATCATATCATGTCATAAGACTTCTCAATACCCAAAGAAATATATCTGTGAATTAAAAAAATGTGTTATAAAAATATTGATCAAAATTATGCCGAAAATATCGCAAATGATCTCGTTGCAGAAGAGTATGTATTAGGGTGGAGCGAAAATGCAAAATTTTTGAAAATCGACGTGCTCTAGTGTGCAAAATCTATGCCACGTAATTAATGTTGATCTCTTAAACATTATAAAGTATTCAAGAGTTTCAAATGTAAAACTACAAGGCTCTTACCAGAGCTGAAGATGTCGACTATACACGGATTCCAAAGAGATTTCTCATTTTCATACGTGTGCACCAAGAGATCAGTGGTGTGCACAGATTTTGCACACCAGAGCATATCGATTTTCGAAAATTTTGCATTTTCGCTCCACCCTAGTATGTATATAAGATATATTTAATAAAATTCAAACGATCGTGTAAAGTGTGACAGTTGTTACTGAATATTGATTATTTAGATTAAAATTCAGTTTATAGCGAAGGGATTGGATAAATATGGGAGACAAATTATTATAAGATCATTTTTAAAGTTCATATAGATACGGAATATGCGAGATTCAAAGATGTAGAAATCGTAAGATGGATTGAAAGAACGAGCATAATCACAGATTAGAAGAAAAATAAAATAATAAAGAAATAAAGTTAGAGAAGGAAAAAGCAGAGGAGTATAATCTGAGTATAAAGTAATACCTTGGGGAGCTGTGTCACCTTCTGCAGATTCGGGGGGGAAAATAGGAAAAAAATAAAATAATTAGTTAACAAACCATGCTAAGATATAAAACGTAAAAAAACAATACAAAACAAGAATGGAGTAAACACATGCAAAATCTCTATTTGCTAACTAGCAACCAGTTTCAGAGAAGAAGTGTTACAAAATATTTGAGGTGAGAAAAATTCACATACTTTTAAACTAAACTTGAATATATTAAAAGCAACCATTAATATTCATTTCCAGACAGGCAACACCCTTCTCTGAACATTGTTGTACGAATGGACGTAGATAAAAAAAAGTTCAGTGCTGAATGAACATACAGAAAATGTCTGTAATCAATTTCCGCTTGGATAAAATTTTATGCATGTTACAAATATCGTTGATCATTTAAACTGGTTAAAATGGTGAACATGTTATTCAGCACTAAATGCATTTTCATCTGTACGTAACGGATACATTGAGAGATTTTGAACACAGCTGAAGCAAAAACGAATCGGAAATGCTATAAATAAAACAAGAAAAGAAAATGCGATATACAGGACGGATTTTCAAAATATAATTATACATCTCATGCACTTAATTATGATATCAAATTTTAGCTAGTAAAAGATCGATAAAGACATTAAACAAATTATAATCACCCTTATACATGTCTTTGTCAACTTATTTGACGGTTCTTGACAACTTGCACGTATAATTTCTTCAGTTTTATAAACAATAAACACCACATTAAAAGTAGTTTTATTATATGTTAAAGAAAAGTAAAAAAAAAGGTGTGAGTAATTAAATCAAAACATATATAAATCTGCGTGTTTGGTTTGCCTTCGGAATACGTTTCTACTAAAGAATATTTCTTTAGTAGTATGTATTATAATGAGCAGGAATTTAAATCGGACGTATTTTTACGTCTAGTTCGAAATGAAAGTTACCAGAAGAAGAGAAAGACCAAATAAATTACAAAGACGTAAAACGTCGAAATTTAAAGAATATATAAATAATTTTTAATGAAAAAATGATTATCGCTGAGCAATTCTCAACTTTAGATAAGTACTCAGAGTGTGTATACCTTTGGCTTTGAGTGGGAAGTCATCTGTTCAGGCAGAGAGTTGGGGTGCAAGTCAGGGACGATCATGCAAAATAAACATTCATGTAGTATCCATATGAAAGTTAATTTTCCTTTCAACTATCACCTATCTACGGCCTAGCAATTGATAACAAACTAACAAATCAATTCAACAATTATTATTGTAAATTGAAGGAAATTCACTAAAGCTGAAGAAATTCTAATTTCACAGATACTTTTACCAGATCTCAAAACTCTGGAATGTTAAATACGTTGTGTGAAAACTGGAGATTTTCATAAAATACGTGATTCCTTACAGATCAACATTAGCATTATGAAATATATCTAGAAAAAAGAGAATCATGAGAAAAATTATGCTCATCAAAACGAAATGGTTTCAGTGAATTACCAGGAGTCAACTGATTTATCACGTTGTATCGTCAGAAAATAATTGTATGATACAATTACTCATGTGCAGCTAAAACTAAAGTTTGATTCAATGAACTAAGGCCATAAAACTGACAATGAATGACAATACTTGAAAAAGTGTAGTAGGTGTTAGTACAGGCAGTTTTTTTAGTTTCTTTTTTGTAGTCTTCTAGTATTTGTTTAGTTCATGCGATCTAGCGTTAATACAAATCATGCGAGGATTAATAATATCATTAGCCATGCTGAGAGGACACATGCAATAAAAGAAAATAATACACAATTGGATTGGAGGAATTGAGGAAATAATTTCGGGACATCAATAGATTAATCTACGTATTTCAATCATTGAGTTATTATCAATAAGCTTGTATATCTACAGCTTTGATACACTAGTATAAAATATACCAAATAATTAATATTCTGTTAATTACAATGTCATTGCTATTCCTTCACCGATCTTATAGAAACCATCCTTCGATGGGAGGTATTCTTCCAATCTTTATGCTTGGGTGAAAATGTTCAATTTTATTTAACAATGAGATACCTATCCAGCTAGAGACTCAAAATATTTGTTTACTACTAGTTTTAGGATTTAATACAATCCTGAAAAGAAAATATCGTTAATACTATAAATATCACTGAAAACCTCGATCTAACTCTTCCTTCGTCAAATATCTCCAAACCTAGATCATAAATCTCACCCCCTTTCTTTGTCTCATATTTCATTACACGCTAGATACTCACCTTTGCCATAGAGAATGGGCACATGATCAGTAGCCAGCCTAGTCTTGGTCTTTATACCAACTAGAAGAGGAGATCCTCGTCTCGTAGCCACACATTCATCAGGAAAGTGTTTGCTCTTGAAGCACAAAGCAAAGGCTCCCTCCTGATGATATAAAACTCGGATTAATAACAGCTGAAATAAAACGACCAGCGCAAATTGAATATTTACATACCAATTGTTGAATCACTTGTTCTACCAGCTCGCGGAAAGTATAATTCTGATGCTGCGTCCATAAATGATGAGCCAATTTGGCAATTATTTCAGTATCAGTGTCGCTTTCAAAAAAGTATCCTCGGTGTTCGAGCAGAGTTTTAACTTCTTTGTAGTTTGTCAAAATACCTGTAAAGGGGGACAAAATTAGATACACACATTGTACAAAGGAAAGAGTCAGTGATTTTGGTGAAACTGGCTACAACAATAGAACAAACATACCGTTGTGGACAACTACGAATGAATTTTCAGTGTCCGAACGTTGAGGATGAGCGTTTACTTCCGAAGGTACTCCATGGGTGGCCCAACGAGTATGAGCAATTCCGCAATGACTTTGAATAGCTCCATCAAAGTCCAAATTAATACCTGTAACAGAATTCATTCTTTGAGTATAATGAATTAGGAAATTTAGGCATCAAAGGCCTGAGGTTGTTAAATGTTGAAAGAAGTGAAGTATTCGAAGATATTTCTATGTGTATCTATGCAGTTTATACTCACTTTGGAGAATTAAATCTTCCAGGTGCTTGACCTCTCCCTGTTTCTTGATGATACAGATTTCCTTTCCGCCAGGAGAATCGAGCGCAACACCTATACAGACAAGGAAAAGAAATACCGTAATAAATACATCAAACCCTCGAAATATTTAAAACCAAATATTTTAATACCATGAGATTGGAATCTAAATTTAATTATAGCCTGCAGGAATTCAACGAATATATTAACAATGACCAGCGAGATATTCTAAAGAGTTGAAATGCATTCCAGTATAGAAAATCGAAGGTCATAACTGGATATTTTTATTTTATATTTTTGTCTTTCAAAAAAGGAAGAAACAGTCTTTTTCGTTTTGTTTTTTACAATGCCATTTTCAGAAGGTTCTCACCACCTCATAAACATCTTTGAAGGTATAAACCTTTTGTAATTATTATTCACAATTATTTGAGAGGGCTTTAATTTACCAGCTGAATCATATCCACGGTATTCGAGTCTCTTCAATCCACCGACGAGTAGCTCTAGAATTTCTCTCCTGCTTTTCGGAGTCAGATAGTTGAGGTATGCAAAGATTCCTAGAATCAATCAAGAGAGAAGGAAAAAATTAAAAATCAATTCAAATTTGCGTGTCGAATTATTTGAAGAGTGAAATAATTCGCTATTAATTGCAGTTTGTAGTAAAGATAGGTACATACGAAAAACTACAGGGATAACGTTGAACGCAATTTAATTAAGCACATGCATCATTCATTCATGTGCTGGTATTTTCATTTTCAATCAATATAACTTTACGGCAAAATCCGCAACAGGGTTTTCACGAATATTAATCAATTAAAATATATGATGGGCAGAACTGATACCGTATAATCGAAAGTAGATGAGAAATATGAGAGGTATAAGAAAAAAAAAAAATTAAAAAACAAAAAGCAATCCGTAGATTATGTGACCAAAATATATGAAAAAAAGACTAAAAATTTTATCTTGACGATAAGTTGCGGTAAAAGCAATTAATCTTATCCAGCTCCGGCTTACGCAGGTAGGTAGTATAGGTAGTCCTATAAAAACAGAATTAATAGCCGATATTTTGAGCCTTTCGAAACGATGTTATACGTTGTTATTTGGTTACATCTTTCCAAAATCAATGATATACGCGTACACATTTAAAGAGACTAAAATTTAATAAATGTGATAAATACTTTAATACGAGTTTTTCCAATACGTTTTAATTAATTAAAGCGAGAGAACAGGACCTTGGAAACAGATTAACGTATTAAGGTTTTTTAATAAAACATCGTGAAATGTAATCGGCCTTGCGGTGACCGTTTCGAAGGTAGATAGATAGAGCCTTTCGATTTCGGTAAAGCGACACGTTCTCTCCGATAAACAAAGATATCGGCAAATAGAAGGTCGAAGAGAATAAGTGGTTTACGGAACTCGAGATTTTTTAGAATCCTGACGAAAGAGTGAAAACAGCTTCCAACCGCTTATCTTTAAAAGTGAAACGAAATTCCTTATAGAAGTCCAGAGATCGTTGCGAAATACTACAACTTGTCATCAATTGTTGCAAAATTTATATTTAAAAAAGGAAATGAGTTTATTTAAATCCGACAATTAAATAGATTCTTCAGAGAAATAGAATGACTAGATCTGCGATCCGGAACTCGTCGTTATACTATACGCGTTAATTATGTAGCAAATAAAAAGTAGGGATATACCTAGTAAAAAGTCAAGACTATAATATGACTTTCGCTACCGTTGCTCGGCCTTCGATTCCCGTTTCGTTTTAAAAAAAAAATATACATAGTTGACAATATGATACTTGTATGCCATTTGTAAGTATAGGTAGTTAGGGTATATTCCACGCGTATGTGTAGTATGTGTTATTAATATCGACAACCTTTTAAATCGTCCTTGTACTTTAAACGATTCCGGTTCTCGGTGAAGTTCTACAATAAAAACTATATGTACACGTGTTCGCGAATAAACTCGCGTCTGTATAAAGACTTTTGGTCGAACTTGGAATTTCTTCCGATATATACGCTTACATTATATACTATATATAGCTACCTACTTTAATTGAATTTAACGATAAAATTTATGGAGAACGTGTCTTCCCATCGCCGCACCCATTTCGCGACACGAACCCAGTGGATACGAGGCAAGGAACTTTAAAGTTTGAAAAAAAATCTGAACGTGAACGAGCGAAAGGGCAAACATCAACATTCAAGACTCATATACCACTCTCCGAAGGTATGTTAACGCATACGATCCAAACCAGAGACGGAAAAATCTTCGATCCTTTCTTCGCTTCCTTGTAGCTATACAATTTATCATTTTATACATCTACCAGCTCGAACAAAGAGCAAAAGTCAGTTTAATCGTAAGATCACGAAGAAAGTTAGAGTATCACTGTTTTTAACTTTTTATCAATTTTTCGATCCATCATTTCCACATAATGTAAAGATTCCTTTCCGCGCATCGTTTTCTTTGTTTGTCAAAAACCTCATGAAATTTGGAAGTTTTATCCGTTCAGCGTAATCAAAGTATAACGTGTTGTACAGAATAGGTATTATATTCACGGCAATCTTTTGTACTCCATATCGTGTTTGAAGGGGAATATTTATTGCAAAGAATAATTGTACAATATCAGCTATCTCCCTAATCAAGGTATACGACACGTCGATAAATCAACGCGTTCATTACAGTTATTCCCAGAGGTATACATATCTAGGTATAATATATGAGTATTTTTTGTAACTTTATACATCATAGTCAATTTGTAAGCGATAAAACACCGATACCGATCTTTCATCACCTTTGGATCGCGACATTTTTACAGGGAATCACAACCAATCGATCATTATTTAATGTCCTATATTTCAACCCGTATATAGATCTTCACGTGATATTCTACTAATCGGTTCTACAATCCTTCCTATTCAAATAAACTTTCTCTCGGTGGTTGGTGTATGAGAATTAAATACTATAGACGAGACGGGGCCGGGTTGAAGTTTCGAACAGTAAAAATTCCAAATTCGTTTGAGACAACTTCGAATTTTCAGAAACATCAAAGTTCAGAAGATTGAAATTCCGAAAGGTCGGAATGCAGATAGCCGGAAACTCCGAAAATCCAGTCCCCTGAAAACCCAGAAATTCGAAAATTTCGGTCTATTTCTCAGGATGTGAAGAGAAGGAATAGTTCATTCTAATCGAGACCTTCTTTACGGAAACTCGTTATATCTACTTCAATCGACAACTTCGATGTCATAAATAATTTGACCACTTATTGGTTTCGATACGTTCAGTGCAGCCGGAGTTATTAAACACTGAATGAGTTCCGAAGGTTGGGCTCTTTGAATCTCTAGCTTTCGGAATTTTAAACCTTCGGTGCTGGTCGATTCAAAATTTATATATAAATAAATCAATATACCAACATTGGTTTAAAAATCCGTTGAAATGAAACGTTGATACTCGAGACGTAGAAGTTGTAATATTAAGTGAAAGGGATAAGCCAGCTACGTTATAGCTGCACTCAAACCAAGGATTAGAGACTCTGATTATATCATATTGCATAAAAAATACCACTGGATAGAGTCGCGCAATATGTTCAGCTGAATTTCGCTATTACATATTTTGCGGTGATGCTTAATTAGTGTCAATTTGTTTCGTGCGGTATATAATGAACACCAAACTTTCCCAAGTTATTACTCCAAACGGTATAAATAGTTGTCAACAGTATGAAAAGAGTCAAATATCAAAATTTATAGCTCACAGTATCTGATTCTGCGTAAGAAAGCATATGGCCATCGGAGAATAACTATTCTAATTTGATTGAGCGATAATGAGGTCTGAAAATAATAGGAGAAGGAAACCTTGGAATTTAACGAATAAGCGCCGCTCTGAAGATTGTAATTTGTACATACTGCAACTTCAACTGTTAAAAAAATCTGTAGGAAATACCGTTTATAATGAAAAATATCCCACTCAATTTGGTCTTCACCTTGACTGATATTATCAAATCTAATTTCTAATAAATACGATTAGGTATCAACTGATATCTCGATCGAAGCTATGGGATAGTATTATAGTGAGGAGAAGGAAGATAGTGATAAGAAAAGTGTCATTGATAATTGTTCATAGATATTATCATAACTTTGCACGGATTTTTGTTTAAAGACCAAATTACGAAGAACTATCGAGACATTGTAGATCAAGATACAATAATTAATCGGAGATTTTGCGAAACCATGATGTCACAGATACGTACCGACGATTAAAGTCTACGTTTTGATGTACTTAGATCGTGAGATTAAATTTTTATGCGATTTAAGATATGGGTACGGACTGCACGAGGAATATTCCAGGAATTATGATAAGCTTTCTTGTTTTTCAATAAATAAAATAGTAAACGTGTAACTTTTAGATAAATATTTGCATCATTTTTTATATTAAATTTTTATGCGATTTCCGATATGGGTACGGACTGCGCGAGGAATATTCCAAGAATTATGATAAGCTTTCTTGTTTTTTAATGAATAAAATAGTAAACGTGCAACTTTTCGATAAATATTTGTATCATTTTTGCTATTTAATTTTTATGCGATTTCAGATATGGGTACGGACTGCACGAGGAATATTCCAAGAATTATGATAAGCTAGGCTGTCTTTTTTTTTAATGAGAATAAAATAGTAAACGTGTAACTTTTAGATAGATATTTGTATCATTTTTGTTATCGCAACATAAGGCGGAAGCGTGATACCAACACTTGTATGAATATTTGACTAGGATATTCGTGACATTTTCAGGCCAGAGTATATGTCTTCATATTTTCAATATATAATCTACATATAGACGGCGGGTTAACTAATATATCAAGGATTCAAAACCGCCCCAGGCTTAAATGTATAAGTAAGTGTCGAATTCCTTTTTGAACGTATTAGAAGACTTGGGAAATTGACGAAACTTTCTAAATTATCGATCTACACATGATTAACTTGTCTTTACCTATATACGCAAATGAATTTCAAATACCGATTACAAGACCGCATGCAGGTTACAGGATCGAGATTATTCAATGATAATAATTCCTTATTATCATCCAAATATATACTATTACATCAATGGGTTAGAATTTTTTCAATTAACTCCAGGCCCTCACGGTTTTAATAATGATTTTTCTTACTTCACCAAATCGAAATTATGCTGCTTCCTTTCAACTGAATAAAAACGCTCGTTTTACTTCCTGATCAAAATTCATTATTATTATCCGCGATTACTCTCTCGGACATGTATTATATTATTCGCCTATGACATACAGGTCACCTAGGATATACAGTAGATGATAATACCATGTTTAGCTTTAATGATTATATTTGTAATCAAGTGAGGATACTTGTTGCAATTATAGCAAAGTTATTTCTCTTTAACCCGCACAGTTATAGGAGTCGAATATTTGAGTTTAAAAATATAGGCACGGTATGAAATATGAACATAAGATTTTCGATTAAATTTTTTCATTTTCTTTTTCAAACAAGGAGAAAGCTCAACGCCCTTGATTGTTCGTTGGTACAAAAAAAGTAATTACAATCGCATTACAAGCTTCCCGATGCCGCAGTAGTTTCAGCTACATATCTGGGCTCTTTGCCCTACTGACACAAAAACCAACAATCCATGAGGTGCTAGCTGTGATAACGAGGCCCGAAAAGCCTTCGTCCCTTAGGAACCTCATTAATTTGATTATAATATCAGCAACTATAGAGAAAACGAGCAAGGAATTATAATTCTATCTAGGTAAATTTGTTATTGGGGTTGAAATTTTCCGCTAATTCTTCTCATTTACATGGCTTTCGTTTTCCTTCGCTTTCATTCGCGTTCCGAATAATTTCTACGTTCCGAAGCGTGCAAAGTGTCACCTATTCGCCAAAGTACTCTGCACATACCCCCCATATCTATATACCCACCGGTTATTCGACCGGTTTTAGAGTAATGCCATAGCGATTCTTTGGATATATATTCAAATACATATGAATATTGTATTTATGTATACGTATGTACGTATGCGTTAGGCTTGTATCTACTTATCGAATGCTTTAAATGTCAGCTGTATGCATACGCTCATAAGTTTCAATATACCTATACCTGTATCCTCATTCCTTCGACAACGCAGGCTCTCGCCTCTCGGCTATATGCTTGCTCCGAAACTTTCACTCTCACCTCCGCGCTGTCTGTACGTAGGTAGCTGTCTTTAGTCATATAGGTTTCTGTGCTATACTGACTTCACTGATAGAAATGCCATTGCATGATTGGTATTTCGCAAGATTAGAGACAAAAGTTATGCTATCTCATGTTATACTAACCGCGAGAAACACCGTCAAAGCCTAAAGCCAATCTTGCATTTGTCTCCAAGCAATATTATACTCTATACTGCGATCTGTACCGCCCTTTTACTTTCGTTTCTAGGTACCTATAGTATATATAATTATATGCAATCTTGAGTAGAAATTATTATCCAATTTTTATTATGGACTTGGTTAATAACCGTGTAAAATTATGAGGTAGAAAAGATTCAGTCTTACTTATTTACTGTCTCGATTCTATTAAGAAGTACCAACTTCAATTGTTTTACTCAAAGTCTACAACTTTTAATCTTAGATTTTCTATAAATTATAACCAATCGAAACGTTTAGATAAATTTCATTTATAATTATACCGACTTGTTAAATAATCAATTATCGTTAACGATATGCCAGACAGTTTCCACCATTAAATATTGAGAAGTCCTATTATTAGCTGTCATCTAAATCCACAGGTGAAAAAAAGAAAGGAAAGAAGTATACAGCGTATAAGAAAAGTTTAAATGTTAACGAGTCCGTGAATATTGCGTCACGATCAGTTTCTTTCACTTTTTTTTTTTTTATTCTTATTCTTATTTCACATTTCCGAAACAGTCCAGCTACTCTTTCCTCCATGCTTTTCTTATGACATGTTACGATATTTAAACGCAATAATTCTCATACCCTGACGCGTACGATTGTATAATATTTGTCAGAAGAAACAGAGGTTGAATATACCCAGGAAATAGAAAGATAAATGAACCGTGTCTAGTAATACAGAGCAGAGTCTGCAGTATCCGAATTTTTAATGAATTGTTTCATGTCATATGAAATAACTTTATCAACAAAAATCATAAAAGAAATTCACGACAATTGATAATGAGGCAATTGAAATTTACGTTGAATAATTTCCGGCTTATTTCACCGAACATTATACCTGGTATAAAGATTATTCGTGGACAATACTCTGCACCTGATTATTTTTACGGAGGTGTAAGATATGACAAAAACAAAATTGTCAAATAACGCCATATGGCTCATCGAATGAATGTTAATAGCATGTTTAATAATTGAGAAATCACAGGAAAAGATATTAGCCGGGCATATTTCATGAATTGAATCAAATTACTTAGATGCTTCAATTTTATTTAAATAAATATCATTAAAAGCGTTTTTGGTGTTATCAACAAATTGAATGATAAGTATAGGTATCACAAGATGCACAACTCATTATTCTACGTAAAAGTATTTCGAAATTGTTAAAAAACCAACTGTTTATGAAGAGAATTCGATTAAAAAATAATCACGTTATCAGTTTTGACCGTTGTTATTATAGTGATATTTGGATGTAATCAATTACATTCGCTACAAGGTGAGTGATGTCTGTCAGCGCGAAAAAAAAAAAAATGTTAAAACATTCTAGGAGATAACAATTATATATCAATAGCGAAATAAATACTATGCCTGTTTCGTGCAATAAAATATAAAAAAAAAATTCCATCTTGTTTAACTTATTGAGTCATTCTATGAAGGGTAATAGAAAACATCTGTTGTGATTGTCGTAGAAATTCCGCCGATTAAGAAAATGTTTACCTAAGTAAAGGAGTACGTGGCAATACGAGACGGACGTGTATGTCAATTGATAACACGTATTTATACGTATATAATCGCACGTGTTACGAACCGAGACGATTTTGTTGTTCTTACGTCAGTTTAACTCTCTTTACTCACCGCACATGCTGCTGTCGACTTGTCGTCACTTCGTCACACGCCACGTAGATAAGAGAAATTTTACAATAGCAGACGTATTGCCTCGATGCAGCCTTTCAGGCATCTGAGCCGAACGAAGACTTTAACACAGTTTTTATGGCACGCCTTCGCCGCGTACGCGGAGCTTCATTGACAGCCTACAGTACCTGTCGTATTACTGACTGCGCGGAACAGTTACAGTGATTGTACTGTAATTGAGGATATATTCTTGCTAAGAATAAATAATTACGTTTCCTTTAATGTCCCATAGAGTTAACTGTATTTTTTAAATCGCAGGTAACCGTTATTCGGTATATAGGAGTATCTGCACGTATAATATTCAGATTCGTTTTGACTAACTCGGTACTTGTGAGCACTAGGCGGCCATTACAAATCGTAATCAGAAGTCGACGCGCTTTTTCGATAAAAGAGAAATTTTTAATATTAGAACTATGATACTATAGTATATCGTCAATGTTGTATGATTTGAAAACTGTCGGATCGACAATTTCATTTGTTATAAGATAAGATCTAGGCTCTTTATGGCTGCGATTTTTTTTACTTTTTCAATTTTTCAAATAGCTTACTTATTATGAATCAAACTTATAGAATGTTTATTTATCTGAAAGGAATAGGATGAGAAGAAAAAATCTCATTCTTATTTATAGTTACAATCATTCGATTTATTGCTTTTGAAAATATACAGATCTATTATGGAGTTTCAGCATGCTATCGATAAGGAAGTACAAAGTCTTGGTATAAATCGAAATAATAAATCGGAATGATAAATTTACATTTGAAAATGAAAACACCACCCAAATATAACATTGTTCTTAATCCTATTATATTCGTGAACTAATTATTTTTGATTGTTCGTAAATAATGTATCGTATGGTTGAGGATAATGTATAGCGTGCACAAACAGCTTAATTCGTGTGAAATATATTATTATTATGTATTATATATATTTATATGTCCGATTTAATAGATTGCATTTAAATTCGAGTATCTTTTATAATAAGTATAGTTAATTTTATATTTGTTAAGATTGAGCTAATTTGTATTGTTGTTATTATTATTATTATTATTATTATTTAGATATTTCTAAATTTAGATTATATATTAATAGTTATTTATTTATTTATTTATTTTTAATTTTTTTTTCTTCTTTTTAGTTATTTTTTATTCTTTAATATATCGACATATTTCATAATATACCCTATAAGTATATTATTGCGTTAATAAGATTAATGTAACAAGACGCGTGCCGCGGACTGCGTCGAACAAACAATAAATATTATCTTACAACAAATCCTAAGCCTTGCATATTATAGTATACGATATTGATTTATTTGAATATTAAAGTAAATAATTATTATTCATTCACTTTATACAATTGGATTCTATTTTATTTTCAAAAATATCCTCAGCGCCAATGCATATACCATTCATATACCTATTTATAGATATCCATATACATATCTAATACGCATACATACATACATACATACATACATACACACACGCAACGCACACACGTCGTACAAACTGATCCGTATTATACGTATCACGAGTTATTCCAATATCAACAGAATCGAGCTTCATGGACGAGGGTAGAAAAATAATGGTTCATCCCAGTGCCTACCCGCGTGCACCAAGGGCATTGTTATAGTATAGCGACTAATTACTAGATTTTCTGTTTCGGTTCATATTCTCTGACATGAGTATAATAAGAACGTTTTAATTTCGTTTTAACATTATGATACCATTTTGTTTTCAGACATTCCAGCTCAATCTAAATATATTTTTCACTAATAGACTAGCTATATTAGAAAGCAAGCGACGTACGATATTGTATCTGATTTCAGTAATTCTATAGATTCTATCTTCAATTAAGTATTCGAAACTTATATATGTATGTATTATACATTTCGTTTATGGATAGACGAATATTTCGGTAGCATAGCGAATTATGAAAGATTTACATACATCCGAATGTTCCTTTTCTGATTATGCATATATAGCTATTTACTTTTTCATTAATTCAATAAAATTGAGGAGAATGGATAAGAAAAAAAAAAAAAATGCTTCCAGCTGCTACGTAGGAAAGTTGATCGTTGTTTCACTATAACGTAGTACCTTAGTGTGTTCCGCATCATTCTTCTATAATGAAGATCTTTCAAAGTTGTCTAGCGCTATATATCAATATACATATTTCGTAATATTGAAATGATATAATATGCATATCTATATCATGTATTATTGTAAGCCGTATATAAGTACGGTATTTAATCTAGTATATTGTTTGTTTTTCTCTTCTCTACGTAATAAGGTGCCAGAATAAAGAAATGCTATTTTATTATGATAGAAAAATGTTTAATTTACGAGGTAAGCTTATGCGTTAGTAATACCAAAATAAACAAAAAAATTCTTACAACATTTATAATAAAGAGAACATTTTTATAACATTCTTTACATTAAATAACAAATTATAAAAAAATCAGAATTTCCTTATACGATTTTGTGAGGCTGACTGAAATTTGAAAACTTTCATAAACTAAAGAAAACGGGAAAATAAAAGAAAAAATTACCATTATGAATAATAATAAGAGGATTATAAGCTTTCATATTTCAGCCAACGTTACAAAAACCTTGGCTCTATTAAATATTAGAAATAATAAATATTTACATGTTATATAGATCTATACAAAAAATTCAGTACTATCAAAAAGAAAAAAAAAAAACAAAAGGTTGGCACGATCGTTGAACCCTTGACAAATTTCGTACTCGCCTCTGTATATAGTTGATAATTCATTCTTTCACATTATTATAACAAAAGACTTTAAAAAAAAATAATTTGATACAAATTTTGAGCAATAGAAGACTTGAATAGTTAAAAAGAGAATCTTAATAGGAAAAAAAGATATGAATATTTCGATAACTTTCAATAATAACTTCCATTTTTTTTATTTCACGTATTTATATAAATAAATAAAAAGGAAAAGAAGTTTCGAATAAAAAAAAAAAGGGAAAAAAAATGTTCTGAGACCCCTAACTCGGATCTCTTTCACAATAAGTCAAACTACGTAACAAACTGATAAATAAAGCTATTTGTACAAAGCGTTATACTAATATAACTTTCGTCTAATTGTATAAAATATTAATTCTCTTATTTAGAGGGAACATAATTTCCTGAAACACCAAATTGCTGAATATTATAATAATATTACTATTATTATATTCCCTCTCTACTGTATATCATATCCAAACCAAACTGTAACATCGTTCTATATGTGAATCCATTATACCTGATGATTAACATCAGTTTGAATAAAGAGCACCCACACCTGTACTCTTTGCAAACGAAACTGGAAGTTGAAGCTCAATATTTAAACCTAATAATCTCGCTTTTATTTCTTTCTTTCTTTCTTTTTAACCCATTAAAATTTAATTCCCACATTTACATTCAAGATATTAATATTGTTATAATTATAATTAGGTATTATGTTTATTATTAATAATGATTAATCAATGTATTTATATTTTACACTATTATACTTAGTTGATTTATAATATACTTGCACACAACCTCATTGTTTTTATTATTTTATTTTGAATTCTTATAAATAATCTATCGTAACAATAATGACAAAATATCATTAATATACGTTTCATATGAAATCTTCGAAGTAGTAAACCAAGTAGTATTTCAATAGATTTTATAACCACGCATATTATAAACAATGATTATACAATACGTAACAAGTTACGAATTATATTATTATTTTGTCAATATTGTTGCATATCCTAGTTTCAATTACCGCTAAGCTAAGTTCGTTCACCCTTATAAAAATAACACGCAATGAAAGTATTATCTAACATTGCTTTGTACATTCGCCCGTGCTCCAATTAAACTGAAAACTGTATTTAGCGAGCTCAAGTCATTTCAAAACCATTTCAACTAGCTATATGCATTTTAAATGTATTGCTAAAGCCTATGATATTATGGTATATAGCTATTGAAATGGCCAGTTAGTAGTACAGCTAGATTTCACGATCTCTGCTCAATAAACTTCTTTCATTGTATCAATTTTGTATTTTCATAGATACAAACTTTTAATCATAAGCCAATGTATATATCCAGGCTCTTTATCTATGGGAAATGAGCTCTAAAATTGATTATACTTTGAATAAATTACTCTCAAGCTTAAGAAATTTGATGATGATTAAGATAGTATTGACATAATTAATAAGGTTTAATGTGTAAATGGTTAATCAGTCGGTCATTTAAACCGTTATTTTACTGATGCGATTGATTATTTAGCTGAAAACGAGATAATATTCGAAATCAAATTTCGTATCAGATTTTCAATACTCCTTGGGACTTGCATTATTAAATGTCTTTATGACTGCAGAGTAATCTATCAGAAAGCTTGAAGTAACATTCTCGCGAAACTTGCACACATTATTTATTCCTAACTAATAATTGTCTATATGAACAATTTAAACCTAAATATATCGTATATATGTAATAACTGCATATTAGCCAATAGTAAAATAGAATATTTTATCATGACAGAATACGTGAAAGATTGAAGCGTTCAACTAATTGAATGGATTATTCTTAATATTCTTTCAAACCGATATTTACATGGATTATTTTAATTATTATGTAATTAACTAACGGAGAAATTAAATATGTCGTAACTTTTTTTTCTTTTTTGTATATCATCAGAGTTAACAACACGAAATAGTTTTTCAGCAGACCGATATTTACATATATTCACAGATAAATAAGCAACATTTAAATTAGGAAGTACATCGAATTTACAATCACGTAATATAGCATAAATTCGAAATTTATTTGAGAAATCTTTCACTAGTCATTGGAGATCTAATACCACATTTTCAAAGTCAAATAATAATGTGACTGAAGCATCATTTACCGAAGGAAAAAATTCTAGAAATTATCGTGCGCATTAAATATGCGAGTAATTTTTTTTCATATCGAACAAATTTTCACAGTATAAAATATGTAAAGATTTCTCCACTTTGTTAAAAAGCTGAGAATAATGGTGTATTAAGAAAACTTAAAATATATATGGCATTAGATCTACGTGAGGATAATTTCATCTTTTCTTCTTTGATATTCAAATAAAATGGGAATCTAACTTACTACATATTAATCTCTCGTATCGACGCCCGTATAACGGGCCACCACCTTTAACTGGATAATAATTTAAAACATTTAATCATAACTATTCTACGATCTACTCAAATTAAAGAACATTAATAATTTAGATTTACCGATCACTTAAATTAAATTTACTCTACATATATTCCAATTTGGCAAATCTTCAGACATATGGTTTTTTATCATCTGGTTTCGGAAAACCACTCTATACGACAGGGGCCGCTCCTCTTCCCCAAAGCTTCGAAATTCCCGAGTTTATACCTCCCGCGTAATTTCACCACGGTTTACTGTTGGTTAAATTTCAACTTTGATCAAGTCGGTCGAGGTAGACGCAATAAGAATTGACTATCAGTTTCAAAACGATCAGGAACCTAACGTTGAATTTCTTTGGAAGGAGTACTTGCCCAGTCTACCTCCTCTCCGTCACCTTCACCATCGATATCCGGACCTTCAGAGAACTCCTCGTCAGCACCTGTAACAAAAATGACCATTTCAGTAAGAAATGAATCCCTTTTCATTCCAAAAACATTTTTATTTCTATGCTTTCAAATTTTCCGTACTTACAAGTCTCTTCCTCATCATCGGATGAAGAATCGCTGTCGCTTTCAGAGCTGTCAGAATTAGCAGATAAAGAACAGTGATCATAGTCTTCAGGATCTGAGTAAACTTCAGCTCCAGGGAAAATGTATCTTCCAGCTGTTGCTTGGTAGTAAGAATTCTCTGCAATGAAACATCAAGTTAAACAAAACTAAAATTTAATATAATCAATGAATTGTGATCACTCGTGAATTTTGTACGTACCTGGTAAACGGGAGGCAAGACTTTCCTTGACTTTATTTTGCCAACAACGTCTTTCAAAATCGTTTCTCTTCATGTCTTCTTCCTCGTTGGAATCTGTCGCTACTTTCTCCTCCGAACTATCAACGCTATTGCAGCTATCTCCCATCCCAGAGTCCATTGCAGAGTCAATCGACACGTGTCTTGGCTTTGAGTTTATTCTGTCTGAGTCAATGATATCACGTTCAATCAAAGGGGAAAGATTATTTTTATTTTTAGCTGAAGTAACTACAGCAGGTGGTGATTCCGCTGCCGAATCACTAGCGCTAGAAGAGCTAGAATTCAGGAGCCTAGGAACTACGTGGCATTCTTCTAAATTCAAAATCTGTCCGTTATTTTCAGACGTAGATTCTACGGATATTAACCGATCGTTACGCGCGGCTAACTCCCGGCTGGTACTATTAACATTTTCCAAAGACTGTAAAGAGGAGTCAATAAACTCTGAGCTTGAACTACTGCCAAAATTCATTCTCTTAGGACTGCTTTCTACGCTGGAATCACCCAATCTTCGCTTAGGACTTTCACCAAGAAGAGTAAATCCCTCTGGGTTCTCCATATGACCAGCGTGGAACGGTGAAATACATATATCTGTGTTTTCTGGGTGCTTAGGTGTTGTGTTTGCATTAATCATCAGACTGTCTTGACTCTCTGAGGAGACGTGATGCGGCTTTAGATTTAGCTCTACACTGTCTTGGGAAAATTCGTGATTTGTAGTAGTGTCCTGACTTTGTTCCCAGGAATCATCGGCGGTATATCGAGAAGGCATAAGCTGGGTTGCTTCTTTGAGAAGATTATTCTGCCAGCAAACTTCGCTGTAATTATCTCCCATTCTGTAGAAAATCGACATTTCGGTTTATTTATATTTTAGTGAATGTGTTGCTAATAGAGACTATCTTACTTACAGATGACATAACTGATTGATAATGACGTCGCTGTCTCCCAGGAGTTCTACATCGAATTTTAAATGCGGAAGAGGCTCTCGATTTATAAGAATCTGCGGCACATGAGACGGAATCGAAGATGGAATCAGAGCCACTGGACGCACTTTCAAAGATGAACCAATTACGATTAGCAAATCGCAATCGTCTTTGTCCTTCGCCATTGCGTCGTGAAAAACATCGGGAAGTCCTTCTCCGAAGAATACAATATCTGGTTTCATTATACCTTGGGTGACTAGATCTTTGAAATAAAATATTATAGCGTTAGTATTCTGGTTTCGAAGGATTTGGATAGAATTTGATGCCCAAGAGTGTTCAAATCTCACCTCTATAATTGTCATTTGGATCCATTTCTGTTATGGAAGGTAAAGTATTTGCTTTACATTTTGGACACATTGGAATTTTTTGGGCGAATATTTCCTCCCTTATGTCATCAGCTCTGACTTGATATTTACATCTTGTACATGAGGCGGTAGCGAAAGATCCTGGAAACGAGAATTGCACATTAAATATATGAGATAAAAATCTTTCTTTCTTTATTTTTTTAATAATAGCCATGTGTATATTTCTATTCAGTGATTGATTTTTTATACCCACCATGACATTCAATGACGTTCTCAATTCCTGCCACCTGCTCAAGGGTATCTATGTTTTGTGAATAGTTTCTAAGTAGCTTCTTGTACTTATCCAACATCTTAATAAACCTGTGGCAAGGACTGGGCTTAAATTGTCCAGGATAAATTTCCCGAGCGAATTTGAAGAACGGTCTTGGGTCTTGTCCAAAGTAATTTATATCGAACATTGCCTGGAAGTAAATCATAAATATCAAATGAATCAAGGTGGTTAGAAACTTCAAATCCAAAATTAATACATTTTCGCGGATATTCAGGCTCATTTTCAAACAACATTAACAACAATAATGAATTTTGTGCCCTTATTTCACAATGGATGATATTTTTATTATGAAACACTTCAAATTATTCAATATTTTCGGATATATTGAGCAGAAGTCAGCGAAATGTTAAAATATTGTCTTTAGTTTGATAATTTATATACCCGGAAGTATAGAAAAATTATGAATGAAATATATTATACACAAGAAACATACTTGTGGATCTGGCAAATCAGGAAAATCTTGTGCTAGTCTAGAGTAAATGCCATCTCTGCTTCTGAAGTCGGGAATGCCACAGCTCACACTGACGCCTGCTCCAGTGAGAACAATAATCTTTCGACTTCCTTTGATCAATCGAACAACATCGGTGAGAGTGTTGATGTGTCTAAGCTTTTGTCTTCTAGGTGGTTCTGACATCATGTTTAAGATGATCTAACAAAAAGATGAAGAAATAAATTATTTGAACAAGCTTTACAAGTTTTCCGTATCTTAAAAAAAAATCAAGCCAAAACGCAATATCGTTATTTTTCAACCAAAATTAACAAAGTAAAAAGGAAAAGTCAACAGATTTAAACCTTTTGGTTTATGTAGCCTAATAAAGATGGAACTCACCTTCCACAAAGTCAGATCATCGACCTGTTCAGGAATCTGTGTAGAATCCATGAGTAAATGATGTAGTAGATCCCTCGGATCTGCCCCAGTCAGCATTTGTTTTTGAACCCACGCAGACACGGGTCTCCACTGTGGTCCGTCTTCAGCCTCTCCAGAGAGCTCGGAGAGCCCGGATAATTCAGACAAGTTCGACACTGTCGATGAAACGTCGTCCTTTTCATCTGCTGTGTCTGGTCTAAGAAATTGAAATCAAATTAAAGATAGCAAAATCTAATAAAGCTGGTAGATTGAAATTTATTGAAAATAAATACTAACGGGTAGCCAGTATCTTCACTTGTGGAATCTGTGCGAGATGGAGTTGGTATGAGTTTTGTTTCCGGTGTTGTAGGTATAGATTTTGTCCCGTTGCTGAGTTCAGTAAAGCCGCTATCACCCCTCAAAGTTTCTGAAAAAATATGAAGATTGGTTGGAGAGTTAGAATGTAGTAATTTGATCTTGACAAGAGGAGGGGGACTGGTGACTAGAGGAAGGAGGTGGGAATTGCAATATTATAAACAAATAAGTTTCAAGGAAAGAGAGAAAGAGATACTTTGAGATGAGAATTTTGTCTTAAATTTTTATTCATTTGTACTTACTTATTCAAAGATCAGTTTAATCTCATGCATATTAACATCTGTTTATTTATGCATTCAATTCGTTCCATTGATGTGTTTTATTATAAAATCAGACTCTCCGAGTAACGCGCCGATTTTCTCCTCTATAGCTTCAATTTGGTGACCCGATAAAAAAAATCACTGCTATATCTGCAAATACCATATTCGGGTATACCTTATCTTGAATACCGATGTCAACACAGTTCTAATATTTTTGGTACTTAAAATTCTTCATCTCAATCCTTTAACATGCTAATAAGTATTTACCTAGATAAAACTAATTTCTTGTGGCCTTGAATCACGAAACAAAAATAAATAAATCTAATCTTATGACGCAGTTTTTTTTTGGCTTTTTTTTCTAAAAATTAAGAGCTACAAATTGATTCAGAATTATTTTGTAAATTATTTACCCTTTGTTAGGAGATATGTTAACCCGGATAAAGCAGAAAATTATTGAAATTGTAAAAAATCAAAAACAGTTCATGGATTTAATCTCGTATATTTAAGAAATAATTTATTTCGCGCGCTCCGCGAAACGTCAAGTCCATATCATCTTTTGTGTTTGTGAAACTTGTGCCATCTGTGAACGCGAGCTGACTACTTCGAACCAAGCGAGGTCTCTCTGTCAGTGACCTAAGGTTCCCGCGAAGACTGAGATACATCGAAAATGAATATTTTTTAGGAAACAGACCGGAAAATGTTGAACAAAATTAAATGATTCGCGACGATTTTAACAAAGAGTTGAATTTATGCCAGTATAGAGGGAGTTTATTTTTATTTAAATTCAGAAATAATATGATATCGCCGCACCCATTTAACTGTCATGGCGGACCGCCCCTTATGCGACCTACGAGAACAGAACGACAACGATGAAAATGGGCGGCCGTCCGTCTGGCCGCCATGTTTATTAGAGAAAATTTTTGCAGATAATTAAACATATTTTTAATAAAAATACCTTCTATATCGTTGCGAATGGTCTTGTGCGATGGCTTGCAATCAACGAAATCAAGTTCCAAGCCCTGGGATGTTTCGTGGTCGTTGCAGTCAATCTTCCGACGTTTAGCTGGAGACGAATATTCTAGCAGCTCCGAATGAGACGCCATTTTCAACAGCTATGCTTTTACATAGTTCAACTTCTAGCCGCTCAAGGAAGCAGATGGCGATACTGTTTCGTTCGTTAGAATCGGCGCTGCTCTTTTCCGGTTAAATCTTTTCCGTCTCGTACGACGAGTTACCAAGATGGTACGTATTATTAATCCGTCGAATTGTGAGGGATCTTTCATAATTCATTGAAACTATTAGATTCAAACGCGTCCCCGATATACGCCGTTATATTTCATACAAATATATATAATTTCTACGGCGATAATATGAGTGTAAGAAACGTTTATTTATCAAACTCTAAATAACCAAGCGAGTGAGCATGGAAGCTAAACTTTCGTGTAATATATCTTTCACGGTGTTATTCTAAGAGTTGGTATCGAAAACCAAACTCCAAGACATATTATTTTACTTTTGTATCCTCGCCGCCGGTTATATTCGCCCCAAAAATATCAAGTGACAAACATAACCCTAAAGTGATCTGTGTTTTGATTCTCTATTGCAGACTGAAGGCACGGCTACGATCAGAACCAGGAAGTTCATGACCAACCGGCTATTATGCCGAAAACAAATGGTAAGTCACTCTAAAAGAATATATTCTCAATTTCACCTCATCTCTTTTACATCGCTACTTTCCGTCCGTCTTGAACAATAAGCAAAGATCTTTATCCTCCACATATCGAATATCTTTCCTAAATTTTTCTCAATTATTGATTTATTCCCTTATTTCCTATTTCTCGACGATTTTACTTCACAAAAGTCACATGATATAACCTGACAACAACATTGGCAATTTCATGGATCGGGGATTTCTTTCTCTTTGTTGTTCATCTTTGAATTATACTTATCATATTTTGCGCCTGGCAATATTCAAGCATGTGGATTATATTTCTATTTCGTATTATCTTTGATAGGTCGTGGATGTGCTGCACCCTGGTCAACCGTCGGTGCGCAAAACAGAAGTCCGTGAAAAGTTAGCAAAGATGTACAAAGTAACCCCAGATGTTGTATTTGTCTTTGGCTTCCAAACTAACTTCGGAGGTGGTAAATCGACGGGTTTTGCACTTGTCTACGATACTCTTGATTTTGCCAAGAAGTTTGAACCTAAACACAGATTGGCCAGGCATGGACTTTATGAAAAGCAAAAGCAGACCAGAAAACAGCGTAAGGAACGCAAGAACAGAATGAAGAAGGTACGAGGTACCAAGAAGAGCAAGGTCGGAGCTGCTGCCAAGAAGGTAATATGACTGGTCTATTTGGTTCATAACTTTAGACTTTATTCCAAATTTTATTACATGTGAAAATTTCATTCAGACAGTAATACTAAAATGAAGCCTGGCTATGGCTCTCCAATTATAATCAGTCCCTAACTAAAATTAATTCATTTTCCAAATGGTATTTTCAAAAATTTGTCAATCATAACTTGAGAAAGCTGAAAAAAAGAGTATTCGAGTTATCGCCAGGATTCTGAATTGTTTATTTTATTTTATTTATTGAATAGACTGCATTACATGTATTCGTTCATTGCATTTATCGTACTTCATACTCAATAGCAATCAATATAATTTCATTACATATTGGCATGAGGTAAAAGTCATTATCTGGTGCAGGTGCTTTGGAAAAATTTTAAATTGCGCATGTATTGGTAAAGGTATTTATTCGGTGATGGTTTATACATTTTGTTTCAGCAACAAGTTACAATTCTATTTTATCAGTTTATTCCCAGTAAAATTTTAACTATACGAATATTTCACATTCAATTGAAGCTTTATTTACATTTCAATATCTCAAGTCAGTTCTCACATACATTTAAAACATTGAAGCCTTTCCTTGTTATTATGGTGACCAGAGTTTTTAAGGTCCAGAAAATATTTCTGCAATAGCTTTAAATAATTAGTAATCATGTTTCACATGAAATTCCAATTAAGCACCATGAAAATTTAAATAACTACAGTTTATAAATAATTTAATTCCACACTTATTTCTGGTTGCACTATTATTTTGCATGCACTGGTGGTATATGCTTTTCTGTTCACATTCTAGGGAAAGAAGTAGACAAATGCACACCATTTGCATTACTGTCTCTCGAAAGAGAGATAAAAAGGGGGAGAGGATGTCTCATATTTATGATGTTTATTCGTGGTCCGCATGTCTTCACGACGCTGCTATCAGTGGGATTCATACTGTTTCATGTTTATTGAAGACCCTATAGCTTGTTAGACGTTTAAATTACATTCTTTCCAGATTATATTCTAATTCTCCAAAAGTTAATTAATCATTCAAATCTGTTGATTAGTTTTGAACGAGTTTAACAAGCTATTGGTTATTTGTTATTCTACAAGCTTTATTCATTTGCTATCGCTTCGTTATTTATTCTAAGACATACTTCTATGTGCTTGGCTATGGGAAATTTATCTACACGCAATTTATGGTTCACGGTTTCTTTACTAGACATAATTATTACAATCAATTAGTTATATTATGTTCATATTTTTCGCCTTATTTATATTCACGTTCAATCATATGCATGTTGAAACCACACTCTCATTGTGCAAAACATGAATACATACAAATATTTTCTCAATTTTATTTAGAATTAGTTTCATATTTGATATAGACCTTTTATACATTATAAAGCTGTATGCTCCAGGTGTAGGGGTCGTCTGTGTCTCAGTGTTATCTGTTTACTGCAAAAATTGGCTATGGGATATGCACTGAAATATTATTCTTAGTTCCTAGTTATCACTGATTTACATATAAATTGTAATAGATCCATTCACACAGCTATCAGAAAGATCTAACGTCTTTGTTTCTAACAAAAAAAAAGGTTACAGACATAAACCTCTTACAATTTCTATGTAATTCGGTTGGGTTCAATTTTATTTATTGCATGTTCGGATTATTCCCAGTAGCTTGATTCATATGTCGTTACTTTTTCTTTTCCAAATTACTTTAATCAAATTTCTGGTATAGTTCATTTCAAAGCTCCTAAACAGTCATCAATATATGACTGGGCTGTTATCGGCGATAAAAGTTCTCCAGCAATTTACTGTTGTATGCAATTGTTTCCAGTAATTCATGCAAACAATCTTTTTTCCCAACAGGCTACTGGCCTTATTCGAAATGAAATCATTGCTATTTCTGATAATCTCTTGAATTCAGAATTTTCATCCTATTTTATCACAGCTCTCAGTACTTGGTTGCAGTCTATTAATATGAATGAAATCGTTCAATAAAAGGCTGTTCAGTTGTGAATTGTAGAGGAAATTTTCTCAGCTGAAGAGAAAGGAGCCTTTATCAGTTCTTGTTCTATCTGTTCATTTGTGTGTCCGACTATACCAGGAGCTTACGAATAGAATTTTATCAAATATTCTTTATAGTATGAATGGTATAAAGAAATAGTTCACCATTGGACAAAAATTTTGTTTTTTCTCTTCCAGTAAAACCCTTGACGACACCTTAACATGAAGACAACCACATGTAAACATTATTATAATATTAAATAATAAAAGCCCATCTTTGTGATGTCAAATTTGAATTCTTCTTCCTAATGATCCTGGTGTACCAGTACGTATACATTAGTAAAATATTCTAGTACTACTAGTCGTGTCCCAGGAGACATTGTAAGGATGAATAATAACAATACATGATCAGATGTGTGTGTGTGGCCTCGCATAGCGGTCTTCGACTATATGCCGAAGTCAATAACAACAAGCTAAGTCCATAGACAGTGTAGGGTGCGATTAGAGCTTCCCTGCCAGTATTGCAAATAAAATGAGAAAGAAAGATGAGACAGAACTCATTAAGAACCCAGTAGAGCGCTAGAACTAGCAGATTGGAATACTGTAATGAATAACGGAACGTGCCCCTAGATCTATGCAATGCGTAGCAGCGTCATGAGCTGCCGGTAGTCTATCGGAAGACGCAAAGTAGAGTTTCACTTTCGAGTCATAATGCGCGTTGGTCTAAAATTATTTGTGGCTACGATGCGAAATTATATACATAACAAGGAATTTTTCGACAGAATTTTGATTGTTATTAGTAATTTGTAGAGTAACTGCAGCTAAAGTAGGCTCCCGATTGGCACAAGCGTTCTTTATACCGACGCCACAATGCAGTATGTTAATAAAAATGGTCTTCGGTCATGATACGATCAATAGTCAGGGGGCTCTTCGTGTTTTTAAATACAGATGTATCGACTCTATGATGAAGGAATAACGGGACTAGACCCGATTGTGATGATAGACCCATATCACCTTTAAGAAAAGAGAGAGCTACACAAGGCCAGTTTAGCTGGGTGCAATATAAAATATCATTGAATCAACGTCCTTCTTTGTTCAGTTACGAACTGATTAGTAATGATGTTTACTCGAAGATGGTTCATAACGGGAGACGGTTTGCGAATTGTATCGGTGCAGGGCTAGGCTTGCATGATTGCAGAGTTGGTACGTAAGTCACGATTCGACGACTCGGTACAATGTAATTGCTGAAATATCCATGGAATGACATCGTGGCATAGTCTCACCTCAAGGTTTCGATCAGTTAGTCTCGTGGCGGATGCGAATTGGAAAACAGAAAGCAAACTACTGGTTCACTGTACATTTGCTAGAGCCTGGGACGGATATCCTAAGTCACTAGTAAATACCAAATGGTAATTGGTTTCCGACATTCGAGCGACGTTTAGACCATCGCTTCTATAGCACACCAGGTCGAATAATCGTAATCCGTTTTAACGAGCGATCGTTTGAAATATCTCCTCGAATATACTTATAGCTACATTCGTTAACATCATCTCTGAGATACAAAGGACAAAAAAAATGATGGGTACTCTCGCGGGCGGTGTAATAAAAACTGAATAAAAGTCGGACTCTGGTCTGCAAAGATCAATGCATTTCGCAGTTAGAAACCTAAGCAGTATATTCCGATACGTAGTAAACAGCACCTATGAAGAGGACCGTTTACTACAGTGCACTAGATTCTCTGTACGTGAAGCCAATGCAGAAGGCAAGGCAGCACCACCTACTTTGCTTGAATCATTCACGAATTATATACGAGGCAATTACAGCTTTCTGCTTTCAGCATGTTGAAGTTACAAAGTAACGATATAGATATAGCCTAGAAAACTCATGGATCTATAGTCTGGTGAATGACTTAGTTGAAGACGAAATATATAATGTGTGTATGTATTTTCGCAATCCTGTCTACATATTGCAAGAAAGTAACTGGATGAAACCTTTTCCGACCCACTGAAGTGCCATGTAAACGTTTTGCTCAAATCTAAATTAAGAACTCTACCAGAACTAGACTTTAGCAGTGATAAATTAGACCTAGAACGATAACCGATAATCGTATTTGCGATGAAAGACGTCATTCACCTCACTGGAGGGTCATACGCTAGCGAAGCAGTAAGCAGTTTTCCGCTACTTATTTTTCTCGTTCTTTTCGCACTGGCTATTATATGAAGTGGTTGCCTTGCTGTTTTCCATCCTATATCATTATATCAGCTACGATGTAGGAGTAGATTGATTATCAGACATAGGAACTTATGGATAATAAATCATGAATCGTGCCCAGTGTTGAGGATAACAACGGGCGGCATTAGCCAATCACGTGTGTATCACTGATCGTGAGAAGTGGTCAGTCTCCCTGATCGCTGGGATTTTACCATGTCCAGAAAATGGAATAGTTCATTTTTCGATCGGTCTTTCCTGGGACTAGCCATCTAAATGGGATAATTTAGGAATAAACACGCATCAGACTTTTTGCCAGTGTCAGTCCAAAGATTTATACCCTGCGAGGATCGAGCTATACTCATTTCCTACACCTCCTCAAACTTAGAAGAAGACTGCGCTTGACAACGGCCAACGAAAACCAGAAAGCAATTGACGAGTGAGTGCTTTTGAGATTTGTTCGGATATTAATTTCGTGTTGTACCGGATGTTTTTCACAATTCCGGATGACGTAGCTCTGTTGGATTTGAAAGTAGTACGTGACGAGAGATTTGACTGAGTTGGTAATATTCCTGCTTGAAATTCATATCGTTCGGTTTTATGGAATTGATGAGGCAACACTATACGCAATGTAGTACACCAGACAAATGTTGCTAGTTACCCCATGGGTATTGATTTTGGCGTCTCAGAGGTGTATAATATGTGTAGGATTACTATCCCCGCGTCATTCTAATTCAACTGCATGGATTAATCGTTTCAATTCCATCGTGATATTCTTGTATAAAACGTTTCCCAAATGTTCTACCATAATCATGGATCGAAAACTGATGTAGCACATCTCGAAACCCAGCTAACAAGCCACGGACGTTAGGAACATTGGGGGTCACGGTTTTTTTACTATCACGAATAAATCTACGTCCAGAGGATCAATACGCTGATTGATATTTGGATGGAAATGTTGAGAGATCAGTGCGTCAGACAGAATCTTAAACATTGATGTCCCGTTCAATGTCGTCCTGTTCAGAATGGACTCGCCCATGGGACGGGAACTCAGCCACGTCATTCGCATCCCAAGCTAGCGGCGGTCTGTCCACTGGCTGGTAGTGAAACAAGATGTCGATGTTGATCCCACACGCCATACAGTAGGACAGCGTCGAAAGACGTCAGTTCTGTGCTTGTTTGTCCCCATTTTTCGTGTGCACTTTTCTCATCTAAAAGACTCTGAAGAAGACATTCGATTATGAGGTTTCGGCTGCATACTAGCAAATCATCATATACCCCTCGAGCTACAAGAAACGAGTACAGGGAAGCTTCAACCTTTTGAAAACTTAGAAACAACACCTTCATTCATAGAGTGAAAATCTGACGGTACAGTTCATCAGCATTCGATTTGGTGTTTTGGTGTTATAAATGTAGGGAAATGTGGCGAGTCACTATGCCCGTTTACTCTGCTTACAATACTTTGTTTATAATAACAAGGATATCATATTTTCATCCGCATTAGTAGTGATGAAAGAGAGATGATGTGATGGAAGTTGCTTATATGGCCTGCTTTGTATCCCCCAATATCTGTAATATTAAATTATTACGAACAAATAAGGGTTGTACGGTACTTCGATAGATACAATGCAGACTTTTTAGGATTCATTTTTCCACTCGTTAGATTATTAAATTGTCGAAAACTATCAGTAAATCGAGTGTACGGACTTTGTTCATCGATGTGTATTACGGATTCTGGATTCCGGCACATGTGCGCGGACTTGGGTCCCCTTAATTCCAGACCCGATGAACTACATCGATATATGCATGCATACAATCACGGGCCTTTTTCCCTTTCTGTAGCGTCATAATCACGCGCGCACTCTGGCGGCATTATACAAAACATTTATTCCAGTCCGCGGTATCAGTGGCATCTTGTAAAAGGACAAAGGCAACTAATGAGTAGGTTGGAAAGTGTAGTTTAACGTTTTAAAAATGGATATACTGTGAGTAAAAATCTGTCAAGAACATTTATTAATATAAACAGAAGCTCAGTTCGCGTCTTATTCAACTACTAATGAACCAAATATCGTATTAATGGCGTCGAGGCGCCGACATATTATTCACAATCAGTCAAATTCCTCTCCAAGCGAAAATCACATGTTACATCACAACAAACAATCGGGAAACCAGAGGTCGACACTGAAGTATTTACATCAAATGATTATTGATTATTTATTGAATAAAGAGAGTAAATGTTACAACTGGTCTTAACTTATTCAAAGGTTTTAGTTACAATATCTCGGAATTAGACGAGCTCTAGTTGAGGTTAAGGTTGAAATTTCTGTCAATTTTAACTCGCTGAATTTTTTGATCGAGTTATTCTTCCCGAATAATTTTCTCTATTTTTCAACCACAGAAGCGAACATCTTAATGGATTTCTAAAAATGATCTTAACTCCTTCAGGACAGAAAAATGGATTCGCATTCAAACGTGGAGAACCTTTACGGATTGAAAGCTCCTGTCATCAAACTAGAGAGATGTGACAAGATTTGGAAGACTCTTCAGCTGATAAGAAGCATGCAAGATAAACACCTTGAAGATATCGAGGATTGGATAAAAAGGGAACCAATAGCGTCTGAGAAATATTTTAGAACACAACCACCCATGACTTATATACCAGATAAATCACTGCCTCTGAACCTAATAGGTGAACCAAATTTACCAAAACCATACATAAAGTATCAGCCAATATTTAACAATGGTGATGAATCGATGCCGCAATTCAAATTAGCTGAAAAAAGTCGAGTTAATTTATACCATTGTGAAATTTGTAGCCAGGAGTACTGCAATTATAAAAGATTTACCGATCATCAAGAACAAGTACATGGAATTTCAATCCCAAAGAGAATGGTAGCTAAGAGAGAAAGGGTGCAGAATAAAAGTAACAGTGATTTGAAAAATAGGCGTCATTCAGTGGAGAGGTACAATCATATTAAATTAAATGAGAAGTTAGTATCAGATGAAAATATTGACCTGCAAACTGTTATTAAGAATTCTCCGCCACAAGCCGATAGTGTTAGATGTAAATTATGTAGCAAACATTTCAAGAATATTAAAAAACACATGATAGATTATCATAAAATTAGGTGTATAGGAGTACTGAGCAGAGTAACTGACCCGAATTCAAGAGCACATGAAGAACAATCTCTTGTGGTACTTGAGCCGGCGAATTACACTTTACCTGAATATTTAGAGCAGAATGCAGAGAAAACAGAACAAATAACATCACAAGATGTTAATTTCTCTATTCAAAATGCAACTGATGTATCTAAACGGAAACTAAGCATCCATAGTGTAGGACCTTGCAAAAGATTTCGTAGCATTAGCTCTCAGGAAGAAGAATCAGATAGAGGAATTAAACAGCAATTAGGATGCGAGATTTGCGGCAAAGAATATGCCAATTATAAGACCCTATGTAAACACAGGGATAGGCACAAGAATCTAAACGAAGACAAGCAACCTTCTGAGACTAAAAAAAACAGAAATGAGTCTGTCGACCCAGCTTTAAGATCCAAAACTAATACGGAAATTTCTGTTAAATCTACACTAGACAAAGATAAAGATAATAGTAATATTGGTAACAAAATACCACGAACTAGGTCCAGTTTTACCAAAGAACGTAGAAGTTCCGATGCATTAGAAAATGATAATATATTATCATTGGAAAAGATAGATAAGAAACATTTGCAAATAAAATGTGCTTGCGGCAGAACTTGCCGCACTGCATCCATTCTTTCCAATCATAAGTTGGTTTGTAAATTTGTAAACGATATGGACACCAGTAAATCTTCTGATAGACGAACTGGAAGCGACAGAGATTTAGGGATCAGCATAACAATCAAGAAGAAGAATAACTCTTATGAAGTAGTGAGTAAAGACGGTAGCGATGAAGAGCCTTCAAAAAATGGTCCCCACATCGAAGGGGAGGAAATGTGCGAAGAGACTTCGGATTCTTCATCGGACAATTCGGACAACACCGAGTTCGACGATCAGCTGGAGAATCTAGTACTAGAAAAGTCAAAATACAGCGAGAATCATACAATTCTGAAGTTGAAATTAGTAGAAGAAGATGTGGACGTTGATATTGAGGAGGAGAATGATATCGTATCCAAGAAAACTTCAAACACAGTAGCTGAGAATGTTGAGAACAAGATTTCTACTATGAATAAACAGCAGGTCCCGTTGTTGAGCCTCTTGTGCAAAAAGCTCCTCATTAAACAAGGTATGATGCGTGAAGAAGAGACATCACACCAGTGCGAGACTTGTAAAATATACATCGGGAGTAAAGAAAGATTGTCAAAGCATGTTGAGAAGCACAAAAAAGTAATGAAAAGATCTTGTAGTTGCGGTATAAAATTCACGTGTATGAAAACATTTGATGATCACATTGCGGCAGTTCATCCGAAGTCTGTCACATGTCCTTATTGTCATGAAAAGTATAGAAGTATCGTTGGATTGGGGGAGCACTTGTGCGTAGTTGATCAGGGATCTCCGTACATAGAAACTTTTGATGAAAATTATCCTTGCCCAAATTGTAATATTGCTTTTAATAATATCACCTGGTTAAACAGTCACATGAGATCCAAGCACTTGGATAAAAATTTACCCTTCCAGTGCTATCAGTGCTTGGAAAAGTTCCCCAATGAAATAGAAAGGAGCTTACATGCGCAGAAAGAGCATAATCATGGATCGGCATGCTCTGTTTGTAATGAGAAATTTCAGAGTGTTAGAACTAAACAAAAACACGAAGCATATCACCGAGGAGTTGGGTTCCCGTGTCATGATTGTAAGAAGACTTATCGTTCAAAAAAGAATAAAATACATCATGTTAGAACTGTTCACAGTGATTATAGCAACGATAAATTGAAATGCTTCATTTGTCAAAAAAGCATAAAAGCCAAGTCATTTAGGAAGCATGTACACAGACACAATAGTATTTTAAAATGTGAAATGTGTGATAAGGTGGTATATGACATAAGAAATTTAGAAAGCCACATTACTGACTGTCATGGTGACGAAAATTACCCACGGAAGAAGTGTAAAACTTGCGGTATGTCTTTTCCAACTGAAGAACTATTGCAACTACATATTACCGTTGAAAGATCTGCAAAGAATGGACACTGCAAGAATGTGTAAAGGGATTGTGTTAAATAGATTGATAATACGCAAATTTTAGTGATTTCCTAAAAAATGAATGAATACATCGGATACAGCACGTTGATCATGAGACTAGATATACCATAATATTTCGCCACCGATTTTCTTTAGCGTTTATATTATATCAATAAATTATTCTTAGTATTAAATGAGATTCGTCTAGATTCTTCCAGCAAAGACACACTCTTGTTCAATTTAATTTCTATTTTTCCAATGTGCCTATTTCTCTTGAATAAAAGTTTCTGTTTCCTCTGTAGTGAGACTTATGTGATGAATCTAAATATTCGATGTTTTTTTACATATATCAAATATTGAGTCATCATTCGGTTTCTATTATTACTGATTATACAGAGAATTATGGGATGATAATGAAAGCGAAATTTTTCATTGGGTATAATGTATTGAAGTTACAGATTCTTCACCTATGTATTTATAAATATTCATGTGAATTACTGTTAAGTTTTCGTTTTATATGTGATAACGAATTGTATTACACATAAGCATATTTTGTGATAGGATTATAATTACTATCTCGGAACTTGGACGGATAAAATGATTTATATATTGAACAAAATTGCGATTGTTTCGAATAACGCCTTTTATTCGACAAAGCAAGTATTTTACTCGGTTTGCTTAATTTTTATACTACATACATACTGGGACTTGTTTTCGAAGAATTGAGCTTAAGAATAATATGTTGTATGATTGTGAGTATATGTTACGTTATTATATTGAGTATGAAAGTTCGAATATATTGTTGGCTACCAAGTCATTATTTTGTAATGTTATTTGTAGATGTAAGCATTGCAGTATCGAACATAATTGAAAACTCAGATATTTTGTAATTGCTGTTAGATAAATACAAGCTTTGCACTTGTAAACGGATGTTTTAATTAATTGATGTAACCTGATGGTGAAACCGTCTAGTAACTTACAATAGTGGACAACCGGTCTGATTTGAATGATCGACGAAGCATTAGCATAGTAAGTAATTATCAAAAAATGGGAAAGTAATTATTTTTATTTTTATTCTATTTTTTTTTATTTTTTTAATCTTCATTTTCGATGTACGAATGGCTTGTGAAATATCGTCAATTATTTTCACCCAGTTTCGTATGATGTAACAATAATGGTATTGTACATACATACATACATATTAGCAAGTTTCAATAAAATGATTAAATAAAAAATAAAAATAAAATTGATATCCTATTATCAACTCAGTTGAGTTATTTTCTAACTTATACCCACTTCCAACTAGTTGCAATAATTCCGGTACAAATGGCTGCAATCTTATATATAATAGGTAAGAATTTGATTACATGTCATCATTCTGGGTAAGAGTAAAATGGGAAAAAGTATTAATGTTTGATGAAACTCGGCAATAGCATCATAAAGTATAGATCGAATTCTCAATTTTTATAGTATACCCATATGTATTGGATCCGACTGCTTTCAAAATAATAAAATACTAGATTTATGAGATGAGTAACTGCTTGATTTACTCATAGTTAACAGCATCGCTATTAATATTACATACATATAACTTGCGATGAAACAACATGATTGATTAACGAGAGAACCATCTATAAAAAAATATTTCTAGCAGAGCGTGGTTTCGATCCACGGACCTCTGGGTTATGGGCCCAGCACGCTTCCACTGCGCCACTCTGCTCTTATAGAAGATTTTCATCGTAGTGTAACTTGATTGCATATGTCGGCTAATTATTTGTAACATTCATGTATATTGTATAATTGTATTTTGTATAACATACCCATATGCAAAACACAAACGACACGCCCTAAAAATTTTTGACAGGAAAATACGCCTTCATCGTTTCTTCGAGCCATATAAATACATAAGAAATAGAGCTATCAATGAACGGGGTTCAACTTACAGATAAGGATAGGAAGATGATTAATATTTATTTTATACCATTTGCCATAACACACATTTTTTCAATAAAATATCTCAAAAGCACCTGTGTGCCGGGCGTACCATATCACCAGTGCAATATCATATGATGTTTGAGTTGCCTGAACAGAAGCGTTTGGACTCGCCGATATGCAGCTTTTCCACGAAAATACCATGCATTGTAAGATTTGATCAAACGGACTCGCCTCCGAATTATTTTATGCCTGGAAAGAAAAGTTGCAGTGAGGAAAAAGTGGAAAATAATGAATTAATCCATTATTGGTATGTCTGGAATTTCATTACTGCAATATCCATACAATATAACATATGCGTTAGCAAGTTCGCAATATTTCTATTGAGATGCTCGGCGTGACGGTATTTCGTTAACATAACCCCCCCCGCTGCGAACCCTTTGACGCCACGGGGGCCACTGACCCCGTGACAGGTGCGCTTTACCCTAGGTCAGTGTTCTGCCGTGTCTAGCCGGTACGACCCACGGGGTGCTAAATAGTATTGCCATCTCGCGGTCGAATTGACGAACCACTTTTGCCGCAACATCGATGTGCCTTATTGTGTGCAAGCTGTATGAAATTCTTGTGACCACTAACTTGCGATTGCATATTATGAGGCGTCCTATGTTTGCGAAAAAAGTAGTTTGTTAATTCGACTGTGAGATGCTAATACCATTTGGAACCCCGTGGGCCGCTCTGACCGTGCGAAGCGAAGCACTGACCTCACTGATCCGACTTCTAAGATCAGTGACTGACTGACAGCAAGGATTCTGTTCCAATTGCACGAACGGGTGTTTATATACAATTCAGTCTTTGTAAAATTAGTTATACTCGCTAGTGTATCATTGTAATACAAATGTGGTTCGGATTATGATGATTTATATGCCAGAAAGCAAATAAAGAGATTCGATCAATTCCAATATGTAACATATTTATTTTTAAGAAACATTTATGAATTGTACCCAATTTTGACAATTAGCAATATTGTATCGATTCTGCAGCAATAAATTTACAGATATACCAATAATCAATTGCTTCGTTATTTTCCACTTTCCCCTCCCTGCCATGAATTTCAGCACACCTCCGTGTATAGATATAGGCATCCATGCGTGTCTTCATGCATGTCTCTATATATTACTCTATACTAGCGATTTTCGGAATTTGAAAAATTTTAAGTCTAAAATTTTTGCTCCTGGTATCAGGAGAACATCTGACCCGAGGAGGTGTGTCAAAATTTTGGCGGGACAAAGGATATGTGTATAGATATAGGCATCCATACGTGTCTTCATGCATGTTTCTATATATTACTCTATACTAGCGATTTTCGGAATTTGAAAAATTTTAAGTCTAAAATTTTTGCTCCTGGTATCAGGAGAACATCTGACCCGAGGAGGTGTGCCGAAATTTTGGCGGGACAAAGGATATGTGTATAGATATAGGCATCCATACGTGTCTTCATGCATGTCTCTATATATTACTCTATACTAGCGATTTTCGGAATTTGAAAAATTTTAAGTCTAAAATTTTTGCTCCTGGTATCAGGAGAACATCTGACCCGAGGAGGTGTGCCGAAATTTTGGCGGGACAAAGGATATGTGTATAGATATACGCATCCATACGTGTCTTCATGCATGTCTCTATATATTACTCTATACTAGCGATTTTCAGAATTTGAAAAATTTTAAGTCCAAAATTTTTGCTCCTGGTATCAGGAGAACATCTGACCCGAGGAGGTGTGCCGAAATTTTGGCGGGACAAAGGATATGTGTATAGATATAGGCATATCCATGCGTGTCTTTATGCATGTCTCTATATATTAATTTATGCTAGCGTTTTTCGGAGTTTGAAGAATTTTAAGTCGAAAATTTTTGCTCCTGGTATCAGGAGAACATCTGACCCGAGGAGGTGTGCCGAAATTTTGGCGGGACAAAGGATATGTGTATAGATATAAGCATCCATACGTGTCTTCATGCATGTCTCTATATATTACTCTATACTAGCGATTTTCAGAATTTGAAAAATTTTAAGTCCAAAATTTTTGCTCCTGGTATCAGGAGAACATCTGACCCGAGGAGGTGTGCCGAAATTTTGGCGGGACAAAGGATATGTGTATAGATATAGGCACATCCATGCGTGTCTTTATGCATGGCTCTATATATTAATTTATGCTAGCGTTTTTCGGAGTTTGAAGAATTTTAAGTCGAAAATTTTTGCTCTTGGTATCAGGAGAACATCTGACCCGAGGAGGTGTGCTGGAATTTTTGGCGGGAAAACGGGCCAGCGTGTGTGCATATCTGTCTTCATGCACGTCGCTGTATAGTTTATCTATACTAACATTTTTTAGAGTTATTATAAGTTTGAGTCGACAAATCCTCGTGATATCAAAAGAACATACCCGAGGAAATAAGCGCAAATTTTTGAGGAGTAAAAAATACATTAATTCTTATCCCTACATCTCCTGCGTTTTTTGAGCTGTTTGAGCTGTCGCTTATTGTTAGTTCAAATAAAAATTCTTAGGAAAGGAATAAGGAAAGGAAAAAATGACAAACTAATCAATTATTAGTATATCTGAGATTTTATTGCTGCAGCATCGATATACAACTAAATATATGTGTACCCGTCGTGATTGACAAGTCCCTTCGTTTCCTTCTTATACAAGTTATCATGATATGAACTACATTCGTGTTATAATGATATACTACCTAATATAATTAATTTTACACTGACTGACAGCAATATACATATACTCGCTCGTTGCAATTGGAACAGAATTTCTCCTGGCCGAAGATATTTGGGCTCGGATGGAAGTTCATCCATCTGCAATTATAATAATTGCATCCAATATGAAAAAGTTGATCGGTTACATGTATATAATACTTCGAAAAGTATATATAAAAGTAAGTACCAGTGGAAAACGAATTATAAAAAGGATTACGGGCGACATATAGGATTTGGCGTCGGATATACTGAGAAATGAATACATGTATCGATCAAAAAATAAAAAGTGAATCAAATATTACTGAATTTATTGTACAATGAATTTTTCTTCACTTGTAATGAAGCCGAATATTCGCTTCAATGCGTGCAAAAGGCGTGTGTGACCCTAGTATTCCAAAAAGAAGGAAAACCGCTAGCATTTAAACAATATACGGATAATATAGCTTTTTGTCAGCTGCTTTGAGTTCAGTGAATTTGTATTTTTATTCATTCTGTATTTCAATGACATTTCTTTCAATGGTTTTATTTCCCCATTCGTCCAGATATAATGCAAATATGAATGCAATAAAAGATCAGTAAATTTTTTTTGACTTCTCCGCATTATTTCTACGCACCACCACCTTTCATTGTAATAATGAATGTAGTAGAGAGCTAGTGGTTTTTTTTGCTGCGTCTCAGAATTTTTACAATGCGCCAGTTGCCACGCCTCCACGAATATAAGAAAGGGTCGTAGTATTTTTTGTCCGCATATTTGTGCAGCACCACTATCTTTTCATTCATAGCCAAGCGCTTCTCAGAAAAAGTAGTAAGTTTTTTGTCCGCATATTTGTGCAACACCACTATCTTTTCGTTGGCCACGCCCCCAGGTGAAAACGAAAGTGGTCGTAGTATTTTTTGTCCGCATATTTGTGCAGCACCACTTTCCCTTTCTGTTAGTCCATTCATGTGCGACCAGCGCCATCTATGAATCAATGGAGTGATTGCTGCGAGGGGCGGGACATCGAAGCTAGCGATGTGTACAAACAAACGAACAATTGGAAGAACAACTCAAAGTAAAATTATCTAACGATCGATTGAATCGGAAGAAGGAGAACGGAAAGACGAAGAATAATAGATAGTGAATAACCTGGGATTGCAAATAATAACGGGAACCAATGTTTGCAGCAAAGTAATTCATCAATTCGACTACGAGATGGCAATACCTTCCGGCTTCCTACTAGAAGCTCGGCTAATTTGAACATCGCATCACATGAAAATAGGGCCTTCAAGTAAAGCGTGTAGAATGGGGCAAAGTACCAAAGTAAGAAAGCCGAAATTGTTTTTCTGCTAAGTAAGGTTTTAACACAGATAAAAATTGATCTATCTCTAATAAAAGTTATGCATCTCAATGCCAAATGGATATTTTTTTCTTCAACTGATATATTCGACATCTGCGTTCGATCATAATTTATGCAATTCTTTATGAAAATATCTTCATGTTTCTCAAGTTGGTAATTGAAGATTCGATTGAATTCGATTGAGCACGCACGCAGCCCGGTCGTCCTTTGCAAATTTCGCATCTAATGATTAATGAGCCAACTTGGTGCTTACCTTAGACCATCGTTAGTTGTACAATAAATAAAATCGAGGTATAATGATTGACCTACGTGACGGTAACTCGAGATCATCAGGTAACTTTACCACCAAATTACATCATCTAACATCAAACTCACTAAGAACAAATCTGCATTCATATTTTTACTGTCGAAATCTTACATGCGATAATTTCGCGTACTCGTGTGGTTTTTTCCATTTATTTTCCGTTCAAACCACGTATCATGCGATCGCATTATTAAAAGTATTCATAATATCTCAATATCTGATATACAGCACTTTAGTTTATTATTATAACCTCACTTTTCTTACTATTCCATGGCTTTCAAGTTCGCCACCCTCCACCCACGTGAAACAATTATGCAATAACAAACAAGTTACCAAAAATTATTTGACAGTCTCTCTAAAATGATTAAAAACGAAGGTCACATTTCATTTATCTATAAAAATGATCGTAATTAAAGCGTGCTTAAAGTCCAGTTCGATATACATGACACAATCACTACCCTAACCAATTCATTTTCACTATTACATGACACTTTATCATGACTTCAATCATCAAAGATTTAAACTACGAAATCTTTGGCAACAAAAATAGCAAGACAGAAAAAAGTTTTAATTTTCATGGTATAACTGGAAAAGATTTCTTCGTTGAATTTTCGTAGCCTTAATTAGATTGAAAAAGAATTTCTTTGCCTGCTACCGCAAATAAACAAGCTTTTTATTTTCCAGTAACTTCACAACCAGGACTAGCGCCTCTTAGTCCTTATCTAAACTTTGACCCGAGTTACTTACCCGCGAGCCAACCAGAATTCATATTTCCTGAAGGAGCAGTCAAACAACGAGGTCGATTAGAGTTAGCTTTTAGTCAAATTGGAGCTGCGTGTATAATTGGGGCTGGTCTAGGCGGCGGATCTGGTTTATATAAAGGAATCAGAGCCACAACTCTTGCTGGACAGATTGGCAATCTTAGAAGAACACAGTAAATAATTATCTCACTAATATTCAATTGAAATGATTAGCTATAAAAGCTTTGAACGTACATTTATTAATTCAACTAATAACTTTCAGCCCTTTTATAACAGTCTCTGACTTGAACTGAAGAAAAAGAGACTTAATAAACAAGTTACGTGTCTCACAGTATTCATCTTTTTCCACAGATTGATAAATCATGTTATGAAGCATGGCTCGTCGCTCGCAAACACATTAGGAGTCGTATCAGTAATGTATAGCGGTTTTGGAGTTATACTTTCCTGGGCTAGAGGCACGGATGACTCAATAAACACCCTTGGGGCTGCTACTGCCACTGGCATGCTCTTTAAATCCACGTGTATGTTTGTATTTGGTATTTTTAATGCCTCTTGTGTTCTTTACAGAAGAATAACGATGCCAAAACGTTATTAAAACACTACTATCTAGTATTACACAATTTTTGAGCCAATATTAAAGAAAAAGTAGCTTCAATTCTTCAATTATCCTTTAGTAATATGAAGATCTTGATGTTTTCAGCTGGACTGCGTAGATGTGTGACCGGAGGAGGAGTCGGATTTGCAATAGCAGCAGCTTACTGTTTATGGAACAGCAGAGAAACCCTTTCACAAATTAGACATCATAGCGTCAACCCGGCGTAAGAGTGTGTGTCCCAAATTCACCTTTAGTCAACCTCAATTGCTACGAACGATCCTAATCTCTTTATCTTTTTCCCTTTCTCTTTCTCTTTCTCTTTCTAGGATTCACCTGATATTTTCTGAGATTTTTGTAGATAAATATGACAATTTTTGAGAAAAAGAAATCTGAGATTTGGCAGTAGTATGGATACAAACATACGGAACTTATCTAGACTCGATTCATGCGTAGACTCTTTTCTAATTGTCTATTGAGTTTGAATCAGCCAGTTACGGATGAATGCACTTATTACTGTAATGCAGTTTCATGCATGCAGATTGACATTGTATAGTATTTGAATTTTTAACAAAGATGAATTTACTATTTATTGGCAAAGATTTGAGCGGGAACAATCGTAGCATATCCCTAAGTCACTAGGAGCCAATTTTATTGATGAAATAAACTAATTTCAATTGCTGATAGTGTTAGAACAATACATAAATAATATTAGTTTCGTGAATATGTAGCGATCTTGGATAATGAGATGTTAATCAATGCATTACTTACAGCCAATCATTTCCTAGATTTTCTGGATTATCAGTTATCAAGCGTTATCTCTGAATTGCAGAGATTTTATAGCCTTTTCGTAAAATATTTCATACGCGATGGAATTTCTTTCGTAAATTTACCTATAAAATATAGATTATGTAATAATGTTGAGATCTCAGATGGAACTAGTGTGGTACAGACTATAATCATCTTCAAAGAGATTTTATCACAATGCGTAGCTAGTAGCGAAACTCTGCGGTTTCACAGTCTGAAATGTAAATATCGTATAAAACGAACCATAACAAATCACGTAGGATATTATATGTTCCACTATTCTCTGTAATAACACATAAAAGACTCTAAATACATGAAAAATATACTTAATCATAAGTATTATCACACTGTTCATCCATACATCCTGATATTTTTCACACTGTTCATTCATACATTCATATGTACCGTTTTTTTTTTTTTTGTACTTAACACGTCTTTTGCACGAAGCAAACTGATAGATGAGAACAATGGGGTAGCAGGTGAGCTAAATTTGTAGAATTATTTTCATTCATTTTGAGGAACTTACATGTTCATTCACCTTGAGTGGCTGGACTATTCCTACATACACTTCTCCTAGCTGATCTCAGCCGATGGCTGTATTCGTCGTTTGTATTTAGGTTGAAACTACAAATAAAATATCATTTTACATAGTAAATTGGCTCCTAATCTGTATCCCTTATAGCTTCCATTCTCTGCCTATATCTCTTTCTTATTATTTATTAGATCGTATCAAATGTAGGATACTCGATTTGTTGATCAAATAGTTCGAGTTATTCATGATGATCATTTATTTTTATTCAATTTGAAGAATTTTAATCTGGATTTTCGTTTTTCTTTATAGACGGAAATGATCAAATGTCGTGGCTACCTGCACATCTAGAAACTAGCATCGAATCTTTCCTGTCCTGTAAATAAAAAATTCTTCCCGTGCATTGTAAGACGAAAATCGTTTGTTATCCATTGAGATAAGCTATATTATAAAAATTAAACAAGAATAAAGAAATATGTAAATAAGAATTAACAGTGGTGCTTGAATTCATTTCTGAACTTAACATTTCCTCTTCAACTATCAATTCATGCAGATTCATTACAAATCATGCCATGAGTAATCACGTTTTTAATAAAAAGTAAGATCCTCTTCATTCCTACTGAATCCACAAATCTAGTACATGGGAAATATTTTTGACCCGATACGCATTTTTATAGAAAGAAGGGATTAAATATTAGAATCTATTTGTTAATAAAATTTGCTCGATATACAAATTCAGTTTAGAAATCAATACCAATATCTAGTAGAATGCCAAGAATGTTCACGTGAGATTTGATGATTAGTCATCGAACGTGGATGTTAATCTTATCTGGTTTTATCGTGTTGTCGAGAAATATATGATATCATAAATCCCCAGTTTAGTATCCGCATAGAAGTTTCATAGATCCTTTACCGCATCGTCCAAAGATATCAATAATAAAAAGAGGAATACAAATTTCATTCGCAGTAAATAAAAATCAATACTTTGCTCCTGAATCTAATTATTCATTAAAATAGCTTCCGCCCAAATTACATCTATAAATATCAATCTAAATATATTTGTTTAATCTTCCACATGAATATAAGGTGTTTATTCATACTTCAAGGTATGTAAGTGATGAATATTGAGTAGGAATTCTTTGTACGCTGTGCATACACTCACATGTGTCACAATTAAATATTTGTACAGCATCTGCTATCTTCAGCGTAACATTTTACACTGCTAAGGAGTAGTTTCCTCATCTTTCTAATACGTATAACATAACAGTGGGTCCTAATGAATCTGTGCTATCTTACCGTGTTAATTTCCACGGCGAGATAGCGTTCTCTCATTAGGAACCGTCGAAAGTATCTGGGATAGAATAAGCTTTTGTTTCGATATACCATGAGTACAATTAGCACATTTCGTCATAACAATCTTTACAGTTCATTTCGAATTCATCGCGCGCAAAACATGTGTCACTCGCTATTTGCATCTATAATATTTACCAAAAATAACAATACCGTTTATTTAATTACTTTCTCACAAAGCCTTGGATAAAGTGCATTTCTTTAAATATCTATATTTTTTACGTGTATTTAAGAAGGATGAAGTGTTATGTGCGGATGAATAATTATTGCAGTACAGCGGTGCAAGTAAGCTTCAAAGTTTGGTAACTTTTCCACTATTTCAATATTTAAACAGAATTTTGCAAACAGAATTTTTTCGTAGAATTATACGAGCGTAGGCTGGATAGTCTTTCTATATTTGATACCTGACAGGCTGTATATTTTTCTAGTGAAATTAATTGGTAGTTATCTTATTTTGCGTTCACCCTCAGATACGGATATAGCTACGAACTATATCCTCAGTTTCTTGGCAAATCTTTGTAACGTTTCTTATCCCTTTCAGAATGATACAATGAGGCGAGTTTAAGCAAGTGCAGTATTCCAAGCAATGCTAAGTACACTCCAAAGAGCAAGAATAGAGTATTGTTTATTGAACAGAAGTGGAGATAAAAAAGTATAATAAGACAAAGTGAAATCGTGGAAAAAATATCTGTTGTGTAAATTAACGAGATGCAATGCGACTGTAAATATAGCTGGACTAATTAACTTTTAGAACAATTAAAACATGGTGAATGTCCAGTTATATGCTAGAAGCGAACAAGCCGAAAGGCTGCTCGCGTTTTTATATTCAACCTCAGCAGCTCTAGCAACAATATCCATAATTTCCCTGGTCCTAGCTTGGCAACATTGGGCGTGGACTCTAGATGTTTGTATAAAAGTAGATTGTGGCTGTATTTTGTACGGCGTTAATACATTCAATACTTTCATGGGGGGTGACGTTAAGCTATGTCATTTTGGATCTTACGCACTTTGTCCGGCGCTATTCATTGGAATTTTTCTCGGCGCTTACCACGGATACAGAACATGCATTAGCAGGAAATTAGATGAACCAAAGACAATCCCGAGGTCTGCATCATATAATAGGTGATAATTCATGATAAACATTCTAAAAAGCATACAATTCAATGCACTGCTCAATATATTGGCAAGCAAATTGGTCACGTCACTACAGTACCACATTATAAATGAATATTTGATATCTCTTAGGGAGCTACAGCAAAGAGTCGTAGTGGTGGGACCAAAACGAAGGGCTATTTGTAAACAATGGATTCTTGCTGGGTTTTTAGCTGTGTTGGTTTGTTTTCTTTCGCTTTCACACTCTGTGGTACTAACTGATGGGTACTATAAAACTTGCAATCAATATAGACGAAATTTAATTCAACTCTTAGGCTCAAGCGGCCGTGAAGCACAGGTACTGATGATATTGTTTTCTAAAATCAATGTAACGGTAAATTAATTTTTAGAGGAGAATTCAAGTTCAATCTAGACTAACAGTTACAGAAAATAGAACGGTAATATAGTGCTGACGTTTTCTCACTATGCAACATACTGTGAGAATGTCATTTATTTATAGAAAATTATACTTTCTAGGTGATTCACAATCGCTTATCTTGCGGAGCAGTTCTTGATTATATGGACTATCTACAACCAGATGCTAATAATTGGAGACGCAGCGATGAAATCAATACTGGCCTGGCTTTACAGCTTGCTATCACAGCCAGTTGGTTCAACTTCTTGGTGTGGCTAAGCATTATAGTTATAAACTTCAAAATGGCCCGAGATCGGCGGACTGAATTGAATCAATCGAATTGTTGTTGCTGTTAACTGTAAATTACATATTCTATCGAATAATATTATGTTAGGTTGATTAGCATGTGTGATCACTGTTCCATGTTATATTACTCTTACACGAAGAAAATGAACAGATAACTGAATTTTAACCATTTGGTACTTCGTTATTGATCATATTTATCCCGGGGTAAATAATGAAATTTCGGTTTGAGCTACGTTCGACATAAACTGACGATGCATCTTACACCTTAACGTGTCGCAGAATTTATGTGGAAAATCTACAATCAAAATAATTATTTATGCGTTGCTATATTATAATAGACTTTATTTGTAGCTTTCTCCATTATTATTATTTTTTTTTATACATAGGTACATTATTATTTATTATATATACATTGTATCTATATTACTTGTTCACTCAATAATAAATGTAATAAATAATATATTACATTAAAGCCGAGTTAGTAGACAAAATAATTATCTGCACAAATGAATATATTCACAAGTGGTTCATTCACAAGAAGAATGATTCCATCATTGAATAAGTTTTAAACTTTCAAATATATTATTATTCTTTTTTTTTATCTTTCTTTACTTTTCTTAGAGTAATAAGAATATAATTATAACTACTATAAATCTGCGTTATTTTTAATATGCTTAAAGAAAATTCTGAAGACTGTGTAACTAATTTCAATAACAATGAAATAAAATGAAACAACAATTATTTTGTACATAAATGAAGATATGGCTGTAATATCTATAAAAAAAAATGTTCATTTATATTTTCATAGCATGATTTGGGTGATTTAGACAGTTCATTATCTCAACTATACAATATGGACGAAGCAGGGAAATAGATTGATCAAGTGTCTTCGCACGTAACACGCGGGTAGACTGTTATTAAAGAATGTAATCACCTTAGAACCTAATGTACTTCACAAAAATAGTCAGTGTATTATTTTAATAATAATGGTAAAATAAAACTAGTATTAATGCTACTTAGCATACCTTGCCAATATTTCCCTACCTGGCACCTTTATAAGATAAAATACTTTTTCATTATTAGTTGGAATTTGATGGAATACTGTAATATTTGGTTACGGGCAGTGGATATATTGAACTAAGAAACAAAGCTGGTTAAAAAAAAATAACATTCAACTACATATAACTATATGAGAAATAGTAATGCCAAATGAAAAGCAATAAATATGATTATTTCGCTAATTAATTACACGGTGGAATGTACTGAATTTTATTCGACACATAAAGTTTCAGAAGGATCTAATGTATGTATACAACCCTTGAATCTCATAATTGATAAATAAGTTTCAGGACTATTCTATAAAGTATCTGATCTTTCATTGACATATGTAATTATTTTTGTAACATGGTAGTGGCAGCAATTCTATTGTAGAAGGAACTACAATAATAATATTAATAGCAATGTGGTCAAAATATCTTCAATATTTGGTCCATATAGATTTTAACTTAAGAGAGCCAAGGGACAATGTTTTATGTATCTAAAGCTTAGAAATAAATTCAAATGATATATATCCCAAATCTGGTTATCGGTATGCTTGATTATTATCATCTGATAAGTTTATACGGCATTATGCGATAAACTCAACATTCTTTACTTATCTCTACTCCCCAGAATATACATTAGTTTAAAATTATTCGTTTTTCTGCAGAATATGAAAGAAGCCAAGCTTTTAACTAACATAATAAATGAAGGCACCTAACAATTACATTCGAACTATTTATCTACGAGTATTGTACATAAATATATATATAAATATATATACAGGGTGAATTTTCTCCGGGGTCTGATCTGGGAGGAGCTTCAACGTGCTAAAGTGCTGAGGTGTGCTATACGTGTGGATGTAAACAAATTTGGAGATAAGGGTATCTGCTTGATAATCACACACTATTGTTCTGATGCGAACGATTTTGAATAGAAGAAGGCGGAGCTCCAGCACGTTGAAGCTCCTCCCAGATTAGACCCCGGAGAAAACTCACCCCGTATATATAAATAAATATATATACATATATATATACATACATATATATCGTTTATTTTTAAAATTGTTTATAATATTGTCTCACTTTTACATTTAAATAAATCTTAGTGCAATGCTCTGGAACAACTTAGTGAAAAGACGCGGACACATGTGCAAGAAAGTAGGTAATCAACTTAGTAAATGCAACACAAAAGCCCTATAATCAATAGCTGGATAATACACATAAGAAATTGAAAAAAAACATGTTTATACTTCAGTGCTATTTACTGATTAGTTATCCATTGAATAAGAAATCTCCAACAATTAATAACTGTCCGTATGTCAGTCTCATGTAAGGCTGCAATTATTTCTTTGAACTTTTACAATGAAAAAGCTGTGACACATAATCAACGATATATTCAAACAACTCATTATTTCAATAACATGAAGGTACTAAATCACCTCAAACTACTAGCTGCACATATGCAGGAACTATATTTGTACACTGCCGATGGTTCTTTCTTTTAGGCAAGAAACAATTATCTCTTCATCTGAGTAAAAATTTGCCATAATATATATATACCACGTGTATATTGCGTTGCCAGTTCGTAATCCAACAATTAATGTCGGTGTACAATTATAGGTTTGTCTATAGTATATATCAAGAGAGTTATACTCATAGCGAAAGGCATATCTTCAATAGAAACACTGTAGCTGCATATAAGTGTAATAAATTAGTGATACAGGTTTTCTGATTATATATAAATTATACTTAAAACGGTACAAGTACAGATTGAAAATTCATTAAATGTATAAATGTAGTGAAAACGCTTAGCTGCAAAAATAGAGGCATGTGCGTTGTTTTTTTTTATTATTCATTTTTATCTTTGATTTTTATTTTTCCTATTTTTTGGTATTAAGCTGCCAAGTACAACCTGGTTTGACTCAAAAAAAAAAAAACTTTCTTTACAATATTAAATGTTTATTTTTTCTTTCTTTTTCTTTTTTCTTCTTACTCATTAATTATTTTACTTTTTTTGTTGAATTTTTTTCTGTTTTCTTGAAAAGTATAAACGTTCTAACAACGTTAGATATATTTACCAACTACTCAGTAAAGATTTATTGATCTTTGAAATTAGTATAATTTACCCTACTGCTGCCTATGTTTCTCTGATTACTAATAATAATTAATCTCTTATAATTACATCTTGCTATATTGTATATGTTCATCTAATTACAATGCTATCTTTATCTGTATGTTATTATTCAACTATCATTGCAAACTGTGAAAATAATTAACTAAACAATTTTTTTAATGATTTGAATGAAACTATATAAATACTTGATCTCGAGTAGACGTCAAGTATTTGTAAGTTATAGGTAATAACGCAGCGTGTGATTTGAGTAAATTTGAATAAAAATTATTATGTATACCTATCCATATATGTATGTGGCACTACACCGTAACATTTTACAGAATATAATATATGAAATATTTCTTCTCAGTTAATTCAAGTAAACAGTTTCATAGATATAAAAACATTAGCATTCAGTTTATTCTTTCAAATTTCACTGATCATTTATCAATGTGCCATAATACGTTCCCCAAACCACAGATTTGGATAATAAGTTTTTCATTTATGAAAGCTTTTTCTGGAATGTGTTACAATTTAGTTTCATTCATCTATCAATCGATTTTTCCATAGGTAAACGGAATAAGGAGAGTCATTATAGCATTAGAAAAAAAATTCCCAAACACATATGTTTCTTTGTGTAAATTAAATGGTACAATTTTGATTTCCAAATAATTGACATTGGTAAGATCTCTTGACGGAAATATCAAGACAGAGAGTCAATATAATAATGGGAGGCAAAAAGCTTTATTTAGTACGCATGAAACATAAACGTGAAAAATAAGAGGATTTACCTTTTTCTCTCTGCTTTTCTATCAAATGCTTCCAACACAGGCTTATAATATGACTTTAGGTAAAAGGATTACTTCTCCTCTTCAAAGAACCAAATCTTTTTTCTGGCTCCCTGACCACTTCGAAAGGCGCCACTCTAGTTCCAGTCCTTCTCTCTTCGTTTTCGTCACTCGGAAAATCTTCAAAACTCATGTTACTAAACCCAGCAGTGCTCGCTGTATTCTTCTTAGTTTTTGGTGTCTTTTTATAACTAGTACCTTTGGCCTTATGGGTCACTTTAACTGGCAAAACGTTAACCGTTTCGACCCGATTTTCATGGATTAGATGATATTTAGATCTGTCCTTTTTATACTTCGGAGGTGCGTCAGTAACTAATGGGTCAGGTGACATCGGGGGCATAACTTCAGGCGAGAATTCAGGCATTTGAACATTATTCATTGGATGAACTATGATTCTTGAGGTATGATGAACTGGTTGTATGGTATAAGTCGGTTGAATAGTTTGTGGCACGTGGTTCGACGAGTGAGAAGACAGCGCACTATTTGACAAAATAGTACTCAAAGCATCGTCCACAAATGTTGGAGACTGTGAGAGTGGTAAGGATGTTGGCCGCTGCTGATTGCTCATGCTCAACGAAGCAACTTCGTCAAACGGAACAGATCCAAATAAATCCTTAGGAGATTTTCTGCCCATTATTTCCGATTTTGTTACAGCGCAAAATTTTGAAGTCGAAACTATAGAAGCCTGACTCACTTGATAGTCATTTGGTGAATGATACGGTTGAGGAGCAAAGTTTGTATAATTAGAGTACAAAGGGTCTCTCAAAGACGTGGTCATTGTTACATTAGTTGAATTATCTGTGTTTGCATAGTTTGACAAATTGTTGAAGGGATTTGTGAAACTGCTACTGCTGAAAGGAGACGAGCCAAACAGATCTTTATTCGTCGTTTCTGTTTCATCCAATGCTGGTTGTGATTCGCCTGAATTTGAACGGTGCTGAATTGGAGCAGAGAAGTCGAAAGTGTACTTACGAGCTGAAGGGAGATGATTATATTCAAATACTTCACGCGTCGCATCTTCCAAATCAACTAAAGCTCCTTCAATAATAGGTGAGCTAGATATTGGTGTTACTAAGTTGGAATTTGGTGGAGAACTGGCGAGGCTACATTGTTCAATGATTTTTTCGCTACTACCATGACTGCTGTTGCTCTGCCTCAAGCTAGTTGGTCTAGGGAATGGTGCCAGAGCAAAAACGTCTTCTTCAGCTTTCCAGATCCCATTGTTTGGGGTTTTAGATGGCTCAACATCATCTGACGAGGAATCATCATTAAATAATAAAGGCTTTGATCCGTACTGATGACCTACAAATGGGTCCCCATGCAATTGCTCAGGTTTTGCATCTGGATCTAATTCATCGTCTAATAGCAATGGCTTTTCTCCATACTGATGTCCGACTACCGGATCAGCTTGTATTGTTGGTAACTGCTGTTCGCGATGGTGTTTCCTGGGCTTCCTCATCCTGTGATCTTCTTCATGAGTTGCGACCGATTCACACTCAGCATGGTAAGCAGAGCTCCCGCAGGTTCTTAAGCTCTCCGAAATAGTCTCATCTATTTTTTCTTGTTCGTCGTCAATCTCTTGCAGTCCATCCTCGTCGTTCATTGCTTTCAAATCACTAGCTGATCCGATAGAATCATCAGATTCACACTCTACCGGTGGATTACCAGAGTCTTGATTAGCGCCCTTTTTTCTCCGTTTTAAAACACCCTTAACTCGTCTTCTTTTCTTTTTTGTTTTTTCCTCAGTTCTATGACCATCTTCGTTGTCACTGTCACTCGACACCTCATCAGCATTGAATGCCAACTTCTCATACTTTGATCGGTCTTCAAGAGGAGCCCTAACGAAAGGTGGTGAGGCGGGACTAGATTCTGCCAATAGAGAAGCTTCGTCATCAACCCTGAGTAACTCTGTTTCCGGACTCCAATGTGGGGCAGGTAGTTTCACTGATGGATCAGTGCTTGATCCTGAAAAAGACAAATTTCGAACTGTAGAGGACATGCATTTCGTTGACTATAATTTGTGATACCAACAGCGTGAATAGTCTTGCAGAAAAAAAAAACAACAAATTACTAAAATAATAATCTATTACAGGGATAATTATTTCGCGCCTCAAGCACACAATCATAGTCGTTGGATTGGACAACTTGGGCTGTACTCAATTCATATTTATATACAAAAGCAATAAATAGAACACGTCGTCAACAGAATTATTAAAGTGAACTGATGATACTTACCTACTGGTAATGAATTTACATTTGAAAAACTAATTTTAAATTCAAAGTATATCGGATATATGAGAAGTGAGCAATTTTTTAATATTACAAAATGATATTTCAGTTTCAAATATTCATTATTCTTTATCCTATCAAGCGGTATTATGTAAGTTATGAATTCATTAAATTTTAATCTGATATTAAGATATCACCAGATAGAAAATTAATTGAATAAACTCAAAATCTAAATCAAGTTAAGATATTATCTGAAGAAGGAAGGTTGAGAAAAATAAAGAAATAGAGTCTGATTAGGCCTGTTGCAGACAAAATATTCTACAAGTACTTGTGTAGCGTGCAACGTGGCTTTTTTGTTACATCGAACTAATATGTAATTTAAAAAATGATATGTCCTTGATTTACAATAGTTTTAAAGTTGAAGCAGTGAATGATATATTTACAGCTAATATTAGTAGTGCCACCACCTCGTCTGGAACAGTCCTAATCAGATTCTTGAGGATCAAGGGTATTTGTTCGAAACGGAGTAATACTTCTGACCAATGAGTTTACAATTTTTAATGTAACAATTTATTGATTGCCTTTATAATTTGTTAACAAATGGGAGAGAACTATTAATATACCATTGTCAAAGGTTGACAGAAAGTTTATCGTAAAGAAAAGCAAAAGATATTAATAGGTAACTGCAGAATAACAGAACATGACCTGTTGAATTTCACTGTAAGATCCTGAAAATTCTGATTCCCAATATCATAGAATTGCAGTATTTTAACATACTGATTATGAAGAATGGTACACCACATTTTAATGTACATATTAGTGTTATATCATTTCATAACGCAATACAAACTCCAAAATTGAGTGCCGTCCATAATGTCTTAGAATAATATATGATAATAAAAATTCGTGCAAACGGTAACAGGGGTTTAGAACACCAACTTTTTCAGAGAAAAGTATAGGTATAGACATACGTGAAAATAAAGAGAGTGTACTATCAATTTGCAAATATCAAAGTCAAGTATCATTACAGACATCACGAGAGACAAGCAATAAGAATGGATTGCAAATGTTGTTGATCCAGAAGGAAAACTTTAAATTAAAGATAGTCGTCCGACTTAAGTCTCCCAAACTCATTAGGGCGTTCCAGACAGTGGTCAGACAGTTGAATTTTTATGGCCTGAGAACTTTTGACAATAAGCACACATATAAGCTTTTATCATTGATTAATAATTATATTCAAGCTCGTTATAAGTTTAGTCATTCTCTATACTTACATATATTATAGTGTATTTTATTGTATACAGTGCATTTCCTCAACCACATACTATTTTCTTTAACAAATTTAGTTAATATTATGCATAACTACTGTAATATAATTATACATATTACCATGCAAGAAATATACCTATATGATACAATACATAAAAATAGGCAACCCTTTCTAAAACGCTTACTCGCTACAAATGTTCAACAAATATTATCACCGATACTATATAACAAAACCTTTTCAAAACTATTTTTGATCAAAAACTATACGTTTATTGATTTATTTTTGCAAATGGAATATGCGTTGGATCTATTGCATTTCACTATACCTAATTAGAAAATTTTCCGAATGCTCAAACATATCCTTTAAATTAGGATAAGATCTGCGGAAATGTTTACGTTTCACTATTATGATAATACATTTACATAAATAATGTGTAAACAATATTGCTGATTATAACTCGCGTACTAATAAATGAGAATAATTCGTGAAGTGGGCCTAGATCATTTATCTTTCAATCAACACAGAAAAGTTTATATTTTTTGATTTGCACATTGAAAATTTCTCGATTATTTCTGCAGTTTGGACAACAATACCTTACCATGCTTCTAAAAATTAGACTCACAGCACTGAGCAATGTATTTAATTCTATCTACTAAACAGGAACTTGTTAATCAAAATTATTACCAATTCTAGCTTACAATTGGGATGCTTTTACTGCCGAAGGAATATCAGTGACATAATAAACAGAAAACAAGTTTTACATTGACTTGGCTACTGGAAAAAAAAATTAGTTAAGTACTATCAACAGACTACTTATCTCGCCGTCATCACGAATTATCTTGTATATGTATGGTACCTCATAGATGAATAATACATATTGCATACGTAGAAAGAACTGTATGCAATACTATAATATAATTGGTAATTTCTTACTTTAATAATATATCTATACAGTATATTTATATTATTATATCAATACAAAATGTTGTGGAAAGAAAGAGTTTGTACCAAATGGTTATCTGGAGTATACATTCGATGCATTAAGATAAGGTAATATACAATATAACTAGTTCAAGATTTTCAATATCCATCAAAACTTTGCGCTCCGACAATCAGCATGCAGCTTATCTTAGTTACAACGAGATATTCTTAACACTTAAAGGCCATGTAAATGTTGATGCACCGGTTTTAATCACAGGTGATGACAAAAGTATCCAAATCTCTTCTTTCAACAACATACTCAATTAGGTGCTGTACACTCTTCGCATATATGGGAGCAAAAATATTTTACTTTAATAATTTGTGACGTTATATCTTCAATCATTTAAGATATATAGTTCACTCGCCAAGGTACACCTAGGCGTTGACTCGTAGCATGACAATCAGTATTGCTAATAAAAAATAAATCTCAGCCATCTCAAAAGGGCTTAATAAACGAAATCTAGGAGACAATTAAAAATGAGCAATTCTCAAAAGTTTGAAGAAAATTGGTTTACTTAATATTTATTCACAATTGTGAGCTTATTTGTCTGTCGTCATGCCACGCTCACTTAGCGGGGAAATAATTGCTAACATAGTTCGAAAATGTAAAGAATAACGGAATATTGGGTAACACTATAGATTGTAAACTCATATTGCAGTTCACATACTGATTACGATCCTAATATTACAAAGATACTATTATTATGATTTGTATTGTTAATATGCCAGCTACCAGTGTGATTTTAATGCATTTGTTGTAACCAGACGACAGTTAACAGAAAAAATTCGTTGACTATGAAATAACGTGTAGTGATCCTTCCTCAATAACAGATATAACGCCTGCTATCAATATGAGATATTTCTTTTTTGCCAGAAATGAAGAATCGTATTTTATGTTTACTCGATGATCTTGCATCTGGTAGCCAAGGTAATAATATACATGCTATTTTAATTAAATTGTTGATTTTTTTCGTTGTATATTAAAGGTGATCACGTGAGAAGTGTGATATACCTATACTGGGATAAGCATAAAGTATTGTAAATATATATATATATGTGTATATATATACATTTAACACTAAAGAATTAATCACAAGTTTTCAATATGGTATTTCTCAATAGACCGTGATAAAATTATGCCGGAATATATATAAGAAAATTGAGCGTAATTACAGCTGAGCAAAAACTGAATTTATACAGTACAACATTAGCTAAGAAATCCAAGTATGTATATCTTTTTGTCAGCCTAACTATGGCCTAAGCATACATACCTTCGTTTAACGAAACAAAATTCACTTCTCGTGTTACAGATGAACAGAAAAATCTATTCGGTATATACGTTTTGCATTTCTTCATTATGCATAGATCCTAATCAACGTTTTGAAAGACTCGTAGGGGTATAATTCACTGGTATTGATTAGGCATTAAAATTCAGTCAGTTGAATAAGTAATATCATTATAATGAAATGAAAATATGTCATGCCTATGACTCTGTTTCAAAAATTTAAGATAAAAAGAAATATACGAAATTCTATACACTGCATAGAGTATTAGCTAAAATAACATGATAACATAAACAGCTTACAAGTAATTTTATTCAACGAAAAACGTTGAATGAAAATTGAAAATTTGTTACTTACTTGAACATTTTTACTATTATAAATAATTCAAGCGTCAAAACGCTTTTCAAGTATTATACTATTTGCTTAAGGTTTAATTCTGATGTATAGCAATGAGCCACGTTGCACAATTTACACAAAATTCATTTTACTAAAATATATATTGCCTAGAAAACAAATGATCAACTCAACGAGGTAAAATTATCCATAAATTCTCATTGGATATAGGTAGAATAAATTCATGGAATAGAAGGGTTCCAGTATTAGTATTATAGTTATATTAATATTCTAGTCACTGTGAGCCTTTTACAAATTTTTAATACTGTAATGTCACATGACTAGAATGTAAATGGTCAATAGACACGAATTTGATTGATAGCGTAAATCTATCGTAAAGAAAAAAGTGCTTTTAGCTCAGAATGTATTGAACAAAATGAAAGTTAGAAATGTAGTTGATTTCAAAAGCTCCAGCGGACTAGAATGTTACAATTTTGTGAAATAAATCTTTTTAATCATTTATCAATGGAGTTTAATTGCTAGAAATGCTAATTTGGTTTCTTTGGTGGGTTTAATTGAGTTCAATTAATACAGCTTGATTGTGTCAAGTCTTCCATCAAGAAAGAAGAATAATTTATATCATTCTCCGCTCATTACTTTTCCATACAACATTCAACCAGTTTAAGATTCCTAATTATTTGTTCGTTAACTATTCTATCAAAACTTGAGAGGAAAAAGATTGTTTATTATAGCCATAGGTAAAGAGCGACTTCATATCATATCATAATCTGTGCGTGCCAATAAAACCATTCATTTACTAAAGAAGTTATTGCTATTTCTAGTCTTGACACTTATTGTTAGCTGATAAAATAGTTGGTAATATTTATTAGCTATCACAATCAATGGAATGATGATCTCAAAGTCTCTAATAGTTCAAATCAAACAAGAAAATTTCATGTTAGGCAGTTTTAGGTGGGTGCGACCTAACACTGCGTTGTTACTAAACCAATTTTACCTTGTCTTGCATAAATTAACCAAAATCGAAAAAGTTTGATTCTCAGTTAGTTGCCAGGTCTTACTATCAACATAGCTAAATTAGTTAAATTATAGAAAAGGAAATTTGCTCGTCTTGCCTTTGGATCATGTTTCAGTATCGCAGATGTGATTATTATTTATTAGTATGTAGCATTGAATGTAATATATTCATCATTTGATAGCCTTGCTGTTCAACTGCTCACTTATCAATCTATACTATAACGAAAATCAACATAGCTCATACGTTGTATTTAATTCTCATTTGATATAAAGCTTTGCTGGTTTTTTCAAAGAAGTACAGACAAGCGGAAAGGATAGTGATTCAAAGATTTCATGCATTACCTCCTGCAACGGCTGCTGCTTTCGCCCCAAGTTTATTTTTCTTTCCTGCTAAAATAAACAATTAAATTAGTAACGATTTGAAACTAACGAAATTTGAAGAGAATTCCTTACGAACGTTAACACTCACTGGGTAAGCTAAAAGGTGCTGATTCAAAGGGATCTTCGGGCAACTCTGAGTAAGTCATAACTAAGCTTTCTCGGCTCTTGACACCGCTGATGCTGCTATTACTGCCTCTTCTAATTTTGTCAAATTCAGCCCCAAAAATATGATCCTCAGTAAGTTGATTGAACGGCTGGGTATCTTCAAAAGGATTCCAGGCAGCCACGTCAGCACTCAAAGATCTACCATCTGCACAATTTGCTGCGCTTGAAAGCTCACCCTAGAAAAAAAAGTGATCTAAATAAATAAGAAACAACATTCTAACACAAGGAATAAAAGCAGTTGAATGAAATTTTCATTTACTTATTATAATATTAAGTATAAGGCATGTGCAGTGCAGAAAATGGAAATTAAAGTACTGAATAGTAGATGAAAATCGAAAAAATCGTACAAAGTCCACTATCTCAATGACTAGGCTATTTTGGAGACAAAGTTCTCGTTTTTTTATAGACAATCTGTAATCAAACTAAATACACTTGAGAAAAGATATAATCAGCTTTGTTAGCATTAGGATTGCTTGAACAAATGATAAATTGAATTTTGGGCATAAACAACGAATTCTTCATCTACAATTTGGCAAAGGTAAAAATAAAGTAAATGTGTGCGTTAGGTACTTACAATACGTACATGAGAGGCACTAGTGCCTATGCCTGGTTTTGGTTCTACAGAAACATCAGGAGATGTAGAGCCTCCAGACCGAGGTTTAACAGAGGCTTCATACGGTGCTAGAAACTGAGAAGTTTCATTTGCAAATACTCTGTAAACATTAAAAGACCAGTTGTAATGAAATGTAATAATTTGCCAAGTTTACTGGAGTGTTTGAAACGATACCTTCTCCATCGTCCATCAAAATTTACAGCAGAACGAAACATCTATTCAAGAATATTTACATCCGAAAGAAGTAATTAACTGATTAAGCAGACTCTGAACTGTATATAAATAAACACTGAACCTTGAACTCTCTTCAAATCAAAAATCAAGATAAATAGAACAAATTTTTCACTAAAAATGATCACCGAGAATCAAACACCTGGCATAAATTCAGCGTAACAGAAATACTCAGTAAACGGGAAATTTCTATAAAGTAATAAACAGCTTACTTGTTGAAAGCGCTAGTGTCACTGACATTCCTTCTATGTCTAGACGTAGAAGTTAGCGTAGGACTATCTGGCGGAGTTCCAGCTGAGCTAATGCTTTGACTAAGGCTCTCCATTTTGGGAACAGGCTTTGGCAAGACAGGCGGTGGTACTGCAGGTGATATCTTAGTAGAATTTGTTGCCGTATTTAATTTCTGTGGCAGCTGTGTCGGAGTCGTTAGTTTTGGCGGACCAATATTTGTAGGAGTAGTTAACTTTGGAGGTATAGAAGGCGCCCCAATCTTAACTGTACCTGGCTTCGGAGCAACAGGTGGTGGGATTTTTGTAGGCGGTATCATAACTCTGGCATCATCTTTAAACGGGTCTGGGTATCCTGAACGAAATTATAAATTGGAGAAGAGTCATGAATAATTTTGCCTCGATAGTTTGAACAAGAATTACAAATTGAATTTTCTATGTTAATATTTATTCAATAAATATTTTTCTGCTTCATAAACAGCTTGAACAACACAATACTATTTCACCATATTATTTGATGCTGGACTTACCAGAAGAAGGGAATAAGGCTTCCAAATTCTCGTCGTTAACAGTTGTTATCGTTGCAGTTGCTCTTGCATCAAAATAGTACGGATTCTTGTCCTGAATGGTAACTGGGGATTGATGAGGAAGAGGAGAGTGACTAATCAATGGGCTCTGGGATTGACCAAAGGGTGATGGTTGTCCTTGGTGTTGGCCGAAAGGTAAAGCTTGGTTCGGTGATGAGATGTGAGGACTGACCTGAGCAAAGGATGATTGTGTGGAGAGCTGTAAAGGCTGTGGATTTGTTTGAATAGTTTGGCCGATAAAAGGCTGTGGGGTATTTAGAGGGGGAATTTGCTGGCCAACAGAAGTAAAAGGAACAGAATTTCCCAGTGAAGTTTGTGATTGTAACTGATTACCCTGACCAGATATCTGGCCTATTATTTGACCGCTTAAACTTATCGGACCTGCTGCCGCACCCTGACCTTTCGGCCTTTGTCTTGGTGCAACCGAGGTGCCTTCAACCATCGCAACTGGTGTTGGCTTTTGAATTTTTACCGCAGATCGTTTTATAGCTTCAGATTCCAGGAGAGAACAAGGTAGAGCCTCTATTACAGGCGTAGGGACTTTCTGCAATTAGAAAGACGAGTTTTTTTTTTGCTTTTATTATTTGAAAATCATTGATTGTAGTGAAGCAGGCATTTTTTTAATGGTTAAACTTACATGGAGATTTTGTACTGGACACTCTTTACCCTGTATTTGGAAAGCGACAACTGAAACTTGGTATATATCGGGTCTCAAATCAGGATCAGGCTCTAACATGTACCGGATTAGGCAGTGCAACGCCTTGCTATACCTGTAAATTGCAGAAAATGATAATACAAGTTATGTATTATTATTTATTAATTATTTGGTATGAGAAAAACGTATTTTTCTACATCACTATAATTTTACCTTGAGTTTTCTGGTATGGTAAAGTTTCCCGATTGAATAGCGAGTGTACTCTCGCCAAAAGGTAACGAGAAAAAGCACAACTTATACAACAGACAGCCGAGAGCCTGGAATATAATAGAACTTCTGTAGAAAAAACGTATTACTGTATCAATGCGTGAAATAATATTTCCATTTCTGCACTCTATCCGATATCTGAAGATCAATAATATTTTACAGTTTGAAAAAAAAATCAACGATCAGAAAAAACACACACATGTATCCTTACCCAAATATCTGCTTTTGTTGTTATCGGCTTTCCGCAATACATATCGACCATTTCCGGAGCTCTATAACTAAGAGTGGTATACTTTTTGATCTCTTCTTCTACTATTGCAGCTCCCTGGACACTAGGATTCAAAATTTTACCAGTCGCAGATCCAAAATCGCAAAGAACGTAATGGTTTGAGTCTGCCAGCAGTATATTTTCTACCTATAAAAAGGAGACGGCTTAGTTCACCTAGTACATATCAGAAAAAATCATATTTCAATCAAATTCTTAAAGACTGACCTACCTTAAGATCTCTGTGTATAATGGGAGTCTGACAATGGTGGAGTCGTGACACAGCTTCGCACACGTCGCAGAATATCTGCAGCACTTCTAGCTCGCTGAATCCGGTTTGTAACCTGGGAGTGAGTTATTTAAAGTAATATGCTTTTCAATTTTCAGACATATTGTAAATAATTATTTTCAATTGGATTCCATGCATTTTATGACCGAAAATGGCAAATGATATTCTGATCGTTCAAAAAACTGACCTATTATTCATCATTTGAAGAACATGAGATTTGCAATATGGCATTAAAAGTAGAAGTTCGTGAACTCCTCCCCCGGTATGAGTGATGCTGCTATCGATATATCCTATGATATTTTTATGACCACTGAGGTTGCTCTGAAAATATAATGTGCAAAGGATAAATTAGTTAAAGCCGTGTATACCCAGGATAAAGTAAACGTTTTAGTCCAAACAGCTAAGGTCAATATTTGACTTCTATAATATTGTAACAGAATTGAGTTATCTCAAGCGTCTGCCTAAGCTTGCAAGGAAACAAGCCTTTGTACAACAAACAATTACTCTTAATGAATTCTGATCATTTTTCCCAAATCAAATTCCTATAATTATCAAAATAAAGAATAGACGTCAGCGCAATCTATCTCTTTATCTTTCTTGATATAAAATACTTACAGCAATTTGTATCTCTCTCTTGCATATATTAAGATCATGTTCGTTGTTGACATACATGCGTTTGAGCGCATATCGTCCACTCGATGCTTTGACCAAGAATACGACGGCAAATCCACCTGTAATTTAGTCGAATAATTTGATAAAATGATCTAGACTTTAGTCAAGGGTTAAGAATTGTATGTTGTTAGTTAATTGTAAGAAGTCGCTGGCTTCTATGAGTCATAAAGCTATATTTCTTCACTGAATCATTTCAATAGTGTAAAATAAGGAAGACCTAATGATAAAACTAGCTACTAGGAGTAATTCCTCATGGCTTGACATCGGTGCTCTCTGTATCAGCAGATAGCGCAATAATTAAATACACATGAGATTTGTATGTGGTGATAAGGGTCACCAATATTATTATATTATTATTATTATTATTATTATTATTATTATTATTATTATTATTATTATTATTGTTATTATTATTGTTATTATTATTATTATTATTATTATTATTATTATGACAGATACGTCCCATTCCTCACTGATACAATTTAATACTACAATTGTTGCATAATAATTTATTCTGATTAATAACAATCACCAATCACTTCATATTAGCTCATTGGTCAAGTTAATTATAATAACCTTGGTAGATTGAATGTTTAACTTTCATTTGGCTCTATGACGGAGTAACATATTAGACAATTCTTTGTATCAAAAGTTTGACTAATGTGAGAAAACTGGTCAAATAAAAAATCCTAATTGAAAGAAAAGGTCGATTCTATTCTACATAATGCGATAGCAAATCACAGAATGTATGTATGTATGTATGTATACCTGCGGTTGGTGTTTTCTAAATTGCTCAACATTTTCTAAAGAATGAATCAATTTTCAGGAAAATATAAAGAAGAAATAAGGCTTCTGGTTACATATTCTGTAATCAGCTTTCAGAAACTCATGTGATCATAACAGTTGAATAATCAGAAATCTACGATTGTGACAGTGCTTCTCTTACGGCAGACTAGGTCTGCCGTTTGATAAGATTGAAGTATTATAAGATTGAGAAACTTCGATAGAAGCTACAGCCGTTCGTTCAAAAACTTATGAGGAAAGAACCACAAAAACAATATACAATATAAGATATATTTGTTTTTGTTGAAGTTTTTATACAATTATAATTATTCTTAGCATTTGAAGATCTGTTCGTTGTTTCAAAATCATTTCAATAAAGAGAGGCCAATATAATATCTGATACAAGAACGGAAATGAGTAAAATTCTTTACGCTAAATAGCGTAAATACGTTCAGATGAATGTGTGATGTGTCTAAATGAATTATAGCGGTTTTAATACAAGTGGGAAATATAGGCGAGGGGCGTTTTTCGACTAGATAATAACAAGACAAGACAAAAATAGAAGGAAAAAAAAACCGAAAGATAGGAGAAGAGCAAAGATATTCGTAATAAGTAATGTAAACGATTGGAAAGAATTATAGGTGCGTAATAATATTATGTTGGACGTAACGTACCTTCGGCGAGGACATCTTCGACTGTAACGGTATAACGACCAACGACGAATACTTTTCCCACATAACTGTTCTGCTCTTTAGCCGTGTTGTCAATTTTAGTTTCGATTTTAGAGAACAATTTCTTCATTTTGGCACGTCGTCTGCGCTGCTTGTAACTCTTCTAATTCTTTTATCCAGAAAAAAATTGAACTTCAACAGGCTTGACATAAGGCTTTAATAACCGTATATTGAAATAACTTATAGAGGAGTTTCAGCCGCTTATTAAACCCCCTTTTATAATGGAATGAAATAAACTTCGTCGGCCGGCAATCCTCGTGGAAATTGCGCGTAAACTTAACCAACGAAAATCAATTTTATCATGATAACATTCAACGTATTTCACCCAGCCGACATTTTAAGGCTGTGCAAGTTGCGCAGGCGCAGAAACCCACCTTTTAAACACGGAAACATATGGCCGCGACTTCCGCTCGAATGTCAAGTCATGAAACATTAAATTTAATTCGTCATTTTTTTTCCAATTCAGAAACGCTAGTCTCTACTTGGTCTCTACTTCTTTAATAAACTACACATAGCGCAAGAAATGAGCAATAAATGTCCCTTAGAAGATAACCTGAAACTTTTAACCTAATTTTATCAACCTAACCAAATTCTCGATCACTTTTTATTACCGTGATATAATGTAAAAATGAGCGAATCAGAGGATCAAGAGGTAATTCTCGACGACATAAAAGCGTTGCAGGCAGTTTTATCCCAAAAACAACCAGCCAGAGTAAAAGTAGAGGTGAAATCGGAGGGTAGAATTTCGGTTGAATCTAACCTATGCGAACCGTCAACATCTAGAACCGGTAATATCTACCCTCCACCGTCGAATACGGTCGAAAATTTAGCGGATTTAGATGCAGAGGAAAGTGATAATGAATGTTTATCCGAAACTGAAGAAGATGATGATGATTTAGAGGATTTATCAGACCCCGAAGCTGCATTACATTTGAATAAAAAAATCATGAGTCTTCTATCAACAGCCCAAAGTCGGCTTCATCTCTTACTAAAAGAATGTAAAAGACGACAAGTGCTAATAGATCAAAAAATACGTCAAAGAACGTCGGACCCACTGACTAGAACGCTTTTAACAATAGCCGGAATTCCTTATTTTAAAGACAAGCAGCAATTTCCAGCGCCAAAAAACGAAGATGCCAAATTAAAGGCGAGCCGTGGAGAGTTACAGATTATTGAGTTGCCTTGTCCTCTGCGGTGGACACTGAAAGACAGGAATACATTATGGGAAGCAATTTCATGGAACGCTACAGTCATTTCCCAAGAAGAAGCGAGACCAAAGGAACCCCGTGGATATGATAGTGCAGAGGATCCTCTGAGGCTGGACCATAAACATAAGGATAAAAAATTGCCCGAAGAAATGCTCAGAAACATAAAACATTTGGTCGGTCCGTTGGGAAGCAAGGAATTCGACTGGTTGAAAATAGCGGCAACTGACTTCAACGGAAGACATTCTGCGAACGAGTGCAGGGCGATGTGGAACGTCTTTTTACATCCTGATATAAATAAGGGAAAATGGAAAAAGACAGAGGATTCTAATCTCAAGTCACTAGCCGAAGAATACAACTTCCAGAATTGGGACGCGGTCGCTAGCAGATTGGGAACAAACCGAAGCGGATATCAATGCTTTATTAGATTTAATACGAATTTCAAAAACAATATGTTCAGCAGAAGTAGTTCATGGTCAAAAGAAGAAGACCAGAAACTTACGGACACTGTAAACGCCTTGAGAACTGGGAATTTTATTCCATGGGGAGAAGTAGCTAAAGTAATGGGAAATAGAAGGAAACAGCAGATTTATATGCGGTGGAATTACAGCCTAGCACCTAACTTGAAAAAGGGTAGATTCACTGAGGAAGAGGATAGGCTCTTACTTCAAGGAGTTGCTAAGTTTGGCTCTAACTTTACTAAAATTTCTGTTGTCCTACTGCCCCAAAGAAATACTGCACAGTTAAACGATCACTACAGAACTCTTATGAATGAGAAAAAGAACGATTGGAACTGCGAGGACGACATGAAACTGGTCAAGTTGTTCGATAAGTTTGGAAACAATTGGTCCGCTATTGCTAAAGAATTTTCAAACAAGTCTAGAGTGCAAGTCAGACATCGTCATACTGCAATTATCCGATATCTCAGCAGAGGCCTTTCCATAAGGACGATACCTAGGTGGGGAACAAAAACAGAAGAGAAAGTTACTCCGGAAGATATATTAACCCGCGGAGAACGGATGCTCAATGAGATGAGCGAGATGATGAGAATGCAGCAACGGAAAAAGGAGGCGACAAGGAGAGAGCAGATGCCTAAGATAGACCAGGAGCTCAGAGATTATTTCAAAGCAATATATCAGTCTTCCTCTAAGCCTGGGAGACACAAAAAATTTTACTCCGTTGAAGAGGTTGACGAAAAGGCTCAGAAGCTTAACATCATTTTGAATATGTTGAACGCAGATCTTGATATTCCTGATGATTTAGAGGAGGAAGTATTCTTGACGGAGAAAGATAAGCAGCTACTGACTTCTTTGAAAGAATATTCGAGAAGTGAGAGCTTGGAATCTGAGGCGCGGCCTAAATACATTGAATGTGTCAGGCGGAAGATGTTCGGATCTTCAATGCCGTCGACTGGTGAAGTTCGTTTCATACCGCCACTACCATTCAATGGAAAAGTTCAAACAACTAAGAGAAAAAAGCTTGTAGGCATTAACTATTGTCCTGGGGAAGATAAATGTCTCGCCGAAATACCTGAAGAATTTGATACATCAGAGACAATTATATCGTTGATAGGCGGTTGGGAAATTGAAGTAGAATTCCATAATATGGTAAAGATATTTATTTCCAAGACCGAACAATCTACAGAAGATAGTACTGGAAACAGGCATAGTTTTATTAATACTCTTGACCCAAATGCCCCAAGTACTTCCGGTCTTGTTACCAATGAAAGTAGGAACATTGGGCAGGAAATTGTATTAGGCCCAGATCAATCATCTTCTCAAATAATCAGAAGTCTGTCCAAATATTATCCCGAAGTTTTGATACCACCAAACTATACAACATTGCTAGGTTTTCGCGGTTTATTATTATCCAAACATATGCTTGAGGCAGAGGCTCCGGAAGAAGACGAAGATGATTACGAAGATGAAGAAGAATGTACAATGACACCGGAGGGAGAAAAAGCTTTGGAATTATTTGAGGAACGTCTAGTTAAACTCTTCAAATTTCCTATAGAATTATCGGAAATAGCACCGCCTCTATTACACATATTACAAAATGGGGAATTAGATGATACTGACGATGATGTTTGCGGGAAAAAAAGGAAAGCTTGTAAGACAAACTCTGCACCAGCAGCTAAGAGAAAAGCAAAAGTCGAAAGAGACAATGTTAAAGAAAATTCCGAGGCTCAATAACCTTATCAATAATAATCCTACAGTATTTTCTTTATCTTTGTGATAAAAACTTATGAGTCAACACTCCACAAGCTAACAGCTACTGTCACTATATTATTATTAATATAATTTTTAGCTTTAATGATCAATAACAATATACCTATGCCCCTATAATTACAACTAGGTATTCATAACTTGTTATTTTTTAGAACATGACTTCATTAAGGTGCAATGTGCCGTAGAGTATTAAAGGACTGTTTTAATATACATATATTGTCATATTTATCATTAGATTATGTAGTTACTTTGTTGAATTGTTACTGTTCGAATATTGTTTGTAGGAAATACACGTTTAAATAATGCATAAATTAAAAACAGATCAAGGAATTTCTGCAATCTAGTAATGAGTAGACATTCTTAGATCAGCAGATACTCACCGAAAAATTATCACCTTTTGCTATCGTATGTTGACTGAATAAAAGTGTATTTTTCATAACGTGAGTATCATTTTATTCAAACTCTACGATTCCATACCAATTATTGATACCTATTATAACCAGAAGGTATCCATTACGCGTTATAAAGTGAAAAATACTTGCATTTCATTGACCGTTTTATTAGACTACTACATTATTTGCAGAGGATATTCTTCATTCGTGCAAAACTTTACAACTTACAATTAAGATTATTTATGCTTCAATTTCTTTTTTGTTTTGATCAGTTGCTGCTGTACCAAAGGCTCCTAATTCTTGCAGTAGATCACGTTTCTTATCAAAGTAATTCTTGAACCACATAATCCGTTCCCTTTTATCCTTTGCAAACATGTAAGGGTTTTTCGAAAGTCCTACACATACAAGCTCCATAAAATGTCTAATCGGTCCTTTGCTTGGACACCACCCTTCTAAATGTTGTTCGAGGAAAACGTGCTCAGAAAAATGTTCCTCCTGGCCGATATGCATATCTGAAAAATTCGATAAAACACAAATTGAAGTCATGTATAAAAATAACATCATAGTACGGAAGAATCAAAGAATGTGATGCATGATAAAAGCAGAAAAATCAACACCTTGTTCATTGTCGATAGGGAATCGCCAGAGCCTGCCCTGCTCAGTCCATCGAATCATTTGCTCAATAGCATTGATTGGAGGATGAGTTGCCAACAGCTTAAGTTCTCTTCTTTCCAATAATTCCCAAGTCGATAGAGTAGGAGTATTGGAATCAAGAACAGCTTCAGATGCTGCATTGAAAATACCCATCGGAGTTCCTGAATCAATATCGACTTTTGCAGCACTGAAAACAAAGTCAAGACAAAGAATCTCACCGCCGAAGCACGAGAATCGATCCTCCTATTAAAAATATTTGAGTATTCTTACATGGGAATAAATCGAGCCATATTTCTCTCCCTCATTCTTGGCTGATCCATATGCGGTTGGTGAGGAGTGTAGCGACTAGTTCTTTGCATTGCGGCTCGAACCTGGTCTGCTCTGTTGCTCGATGTATCAACATTTTTGGATTTTGTACGATCTATGTTCATTCCCATCACTAATTTGCTGTGAGTAATAATATTAACATTTTATTAATATCTGGTGTTATATCTTGGTTGAATTAATCGAAATTTGAAAAGAATTTATGAACCTCAGATCAATAGGCTCTTGAGCGCTTGTACTTGGAGTCAAAATCCTCCTTAATAGCTCGGATTCAGTTTTGCTTACATCTCCGCCCAGAGATGCGGCTGCATGTTTAGCTGCTCGAGCCAATTTATCCTCTAAAAATAATAGTCGTCAATTTAGAATGAGGAATGTGATTTAATTGTAATAGTATTCATAAATCTTGATTGATTGATGGTTTTTGGTAGTCTACCAAATGGTTTTTCAGATGCAGTGTTATTCTCCACTCGGTGTTTGGCTTTAGCTTGAATCGTTTTTTTCGGAACTACCGCAATGTTGACCCTAGATTGGACTTTCGATTCCTAAAGAAATAGAAATGAATGGAAATTATTTGATATTGTAATCTTAAACGGTGTAGAATTACGGAGATATGTTTGGTTTACGAACCTGTGTCATCACTTGTAGTAAAGAGTTCAGTCGATGAACGGATTTTTCCTTTTTTTCGTCTTTCTTAGCTTCCACAACCTTTTTTTTACGTTTTCCATCGTCTGATGAATCAGAATCACTAGAGTCGATATCAAACAATATTTTGGACGTATGTAAATGCTGCGTTGATACTGCCGCTAGCTGCGGAGTAATGTTTCTGAAATACGATTATTCGATTAAAATAACAGCATTCTCTTTAACTTACTCAGTTTACTCCTCAAAAACTAATACGACAACCAATACCACTAGCGAAACACTGCGTTAGATTTATAGGTTAGGATTTCCGGTTAGAGGTGAGAGTCAGGTTCAAGGAACGAAACAATTCATCGATAATAATGCAGAAGTAGTAGTTTGTTTACCTCTTTAAAAGACGTAAGGATATCATTATGGCTGTGATATTCTAAATCTGTGCACCGCTAACTTGTGTCGATCAATTATTAGCTAATGGTATTAGGCTGTGAATCGGGTCCCATGGTGGGGGTAACGGTCCGTGCGCACATGACACACCTACGAGTAAATTTCGCACGCTAAATTCTCGAAAATAAAGAATTATATCGCCATTTCGGGCTCTAGTTGATGAACCACTTTTGTTGCAAACTCTGTATGCTTATCTGTGCGTAACCCGCACCTCGTTTCTATACTGCGATTGCATACTACTCATTACGTCTCTAGATCCACGAACCTATACTACTCACCGCAAATTTACAGAGTTGAGTAAGGTGAAAAGAAAATGAGGTTCAATGACGATATCGAAAATGATTCACCTTTGATTTCACTTTTTTTTTATTCATATTTCAAATTACTTTAATTTAAAAATTACAGAGATCATTTTGTTTACGGATTGTCGGTAGTGACAAACGAACATGCTATAAATGTGTATAATATGTGTTTTATTATACTTCATAAGTAATATATGGGGTAATCGTAAATGAAAAATATGATTGCCATAAGGAAAAAACGAACGAAATTTTTAGTCCTTAAAAATTTGGATATTAAGTAAATATCGTCTATATATGTGGATGCTATCATATTATCATATAAATAGATGCTATTAATATTAAAAAATTTTACTTGTTTACAAAAATAAAACAAGACACAAGAATTCATCCTATCTATATTCGAAATAAAATTTCCTACCTAATTGAAGCTAAAGATATTCTAACTAAAATAAATGATTTTCATTTGATGATTTTTCTTCGTGAAAGATGCGTGGCTTCAGGCTTCTATTTTTTTTTTTTTTTCTTCTTTTTCTCATTGGTTGAATAACAATATTCCGGATCGGCTTCGTTACCCAATCACAACACTTTGAGGTTGCGCTTTTAATGCTCTTCTTGCTATGGTCAATCATGGATGGGTAAATGTTTAAAACTTATCATAGTATTTTTTTTGTTACTTTTTTCTTTTTCACTCATCTCATTCTGTAAGCCTAATTGTTTCAAAGAAGTGAGAAATGATGTAAATTGAAATAACGGGGCTTGAAGAGACGAATGAATATCTCCGGAAGTGTTTTTGAAACACATATTTAATATCAAAGTATGTATCAACTTTTTAGTATGCTGTATTCTTCTTTTTCTTTTCGGTTACAAAGTAAAAACATCTAGGACGTTACTTAGAAGATGTGATTTACTTTATAAATAAGAAATACTAACGCTCCTTCGTTTAGAGAGCTCTAAATACTTAAATAGCATCCTTAGTTTGATGCACAGAAATTATCGTGAATTTAATTATCGCAATTGGTACTACAATGAGTAATGGACATTGAGAAATGTTCGTCGGTACTCTATTCAAATATTTATACCTTTCAATTTTCATTTATATTAATAAGGATACATCCAAGTGTCAAATATTAATCAACTAAAACGTTATAACGTGTTTCTTTTTCTTCATTTTTTTTTTCTTTTCTCTTTTTCTTTTTTTTGAAATAACTCCACTGAAAACTCAGTGACCTTTGTAATTAATTAATTTCATGCTACAGATGCATTATAGAATGAATTAAATTTCACGACAGTTTTATATATCTATAAGATATTTACTTTTGAGAAGGTACTTGCTTGCTATCCACAATAATTGGATCAAGCAGAAAATATTTACTTAAATCAAACATGCATATACGAAGCCTGTTTGACTTGCAGCTCTTTTATTAAATTGAAATTCAGCTCAAGCTGTATGTATCCATTGTTCGAAATCCAGTTTACTCACGTTTTTTTTTTTGTTTTTTTTTTTAATCCAACACTAATTTACCTTCTCATAATAATTTGAACTCCTGTCACCCCAAGTTGTATAAATATTAAATAAAGTTACTCATAGATCTCATTCAAAACCCGCTGCTAGTGTTCTACTAATTCAACCATATAAGCTTAAAATAATCAACTGAACTGCTCGTCTCTGGGATCTGTATCCGGAATAGTGGAATTTTCACAATTATCTTGCTGCAATGGTAAACCTGTTATTATACCATGAGGGTGACAGGGTTCCTCGATAATACAGGGAACAGAAACTTTGTCCCAGGTGAATTTGTTAAGAGTAGTTAATCCGTGCACGCATACTATGCTCTGAGAATGAGAGTGGCAAAGATGAGTGTGTGGATGTTGAAGTAAAACCGCTGCTGTTCGGGGATGGGTGAGCCACGTCACACCTGGCTCTGCTCTGTGTCATTTACCATTCTGCTGTAGCGCTGCGTTGATCTGTGCCCACAGATCTTTTTTGCAAGATTTTGATCTATGTGAAAATAAATAATAAGAATTAGATAACATGACTTGAAACTTTTATATAATTATGCTCCTCCGTTTAGAAGATTAATTTCTCACCTTCTAATGGACTGTAGCCATTCTTTGAATTGAGTATGTCCCTCGGGGGTGATCTGGAATGCAGCCCTCGCCGCACATACAACACTTACAAAATCCTCGTAATCCCCTGCTGCCAAGTGATATAACTTTTGATGCATGCACTGAATATACCTGAAGTTAAACAAATTGGGTTTAGGATTATTAAACAAATAGATAATTCATTAAACTAATGGATATTTCAACGTTCAAAGACTTATGGCAAGACCCTGGGATCACATGAATGTCCAAAATTTGGGAGAATATTGAGTTACAAAATACACCAGACCTGATATACTTACATTTGCTGACACTTGTGCACAAGCGGAGCAAGCGCCGATCTCAAATGTTGTAATACCAGGGTTGGATTACTCCTAGCAAGATAGTGAGCTGCCTCAAGTGCAACATCGTGAAGAACGAAGGGACTGACAATGCTGTTAACTGTGCAAATGCAGAGTTGATGAAGATATTGGTTACCAAGGCGCTTCGAGACTCTGAGCAACCATTTTACATCCTCTCCGTAGGGTGGATTGCGCGCATACTTTGCCTGTGGTCTGTCGTCGTGTACTCTTCGTGCCAAGGTTTCAAGAGCTAACATACCTACTCTATAAGCAGCTACTAATGCTCGTAGCTGTTGTGGACTGAATGGTTGACTTTGCCTGTGGACCTAAAGAAGGATAAAAGGATTAGGAAAATATACTCAGAAATTCATTGCAAAAGACGTTTCAAGTTCTAATATACGAAACAAAGTTATTGACGATGCTGTATGAATTTATTTCCATCCAAAAATGAGTAAAAGGAATTTCTTCATTAATTCAAATGGCTTTTATATCATTCTTGATAAGCTTTGACGACACTCCATAAAAATTTTATTAAATTACCTGTGATTGGGCTCTAACAGTTGATATGATAGGTTGAGCTTGGACCAAAGTTGGACCAGGTAGAACATTTTGACCTGGAAGTGGTCCCGCGACTCCAGACTGAACCTGGCCAAAGTATAACACCTTTTTGAATAGATTTTAACTTTAAGTGTTCAGTTGAAGCTTTAACAGATGATATTTGCTACAATAAACTATTCAATGATCCCGAAATTCTACTATTACATGACATGACTATTACCGCCTATCAAAAACGTAGGATAATAATCCACAAGGTGCTTGTGACTCACGTTAACAGGCATCGGTTGTTGCATTGTGAACATATGATGAGTTCCCGGAGGTGCTTGAACATTAACAGTCGTCACAGGTGGCGGGGCGTAGTATTGAGGTACAAGAGGCTGCTGAGTTCCAGAAGCCGGATTACGAGGATGTTGAGGATGTCCAGGGTGCGGCGGAAACAAAGGATGAAACATTTGCATGTGAGACGGTGGTGGAGGCAGCGCGACTCTGTGCGGAGGCATTGGCCCACCAAAGGCCGGAAGGTGATGATGAAAACGGTGCACAAAACTGTACGGAGTAACTGTATACGGCGTCCCGACTCCTTGACATAAAAAGATGAGATTCAGTTATCCCCAACGTCTCAGAGATCGGAAATTATCCACAATATCTTAACAAACTTTGTATTTAATTATACCTAATGGAGCAGGTGTCGTGATGGATGGATGTGCGCTAGGATAAGGCTGAGGTGGTGGCGGCTGAGTGCTTGTGACCACAACTGCCTGTGCTGGTCCTGGTATTACTTGACCAGTAACTAAATCCATAGGAGGTCCAGACTCGACTAAAAGAGCTCCATTTGGATCCAGCTGTAACGGATCGTGAGGAATTTCCTCCTGCTGTTCGCCACCCGGAGTATGCTGAAAGCGTGAAATTGTCTTGTATCTAGATCGCTTCATTCAGTCTTCAAAAGCAGTAAAGAAAACTATTCAACGACTTACCCTTAGGTACAATTCATACCAGTATTTGGCTACCTGGAACAATACTTCTGGATAAACTCCGCCACCCTTAGCAGTGTTTTCTACCGTAATACAGGCTTTTTCGAGCATAAGATCGCTTTGTTCTTTGCACTGAAACAGGAAATTTGATCATCATGAATCTGTGTAATGAATAACTGTAATTATTCAGCGATTATAGCTGTAAACTGTAACTCTTGGAGATAAAAATGAATGATTTTCGAATCGAATTACCTGCAAAATAGCCCTCTGTATCTCGTTTGGATTAAGAGCATGTGCGTGTGGTAGACACGACAGAGCTAATTCAGCAGCAGCTCTAACCATATTCGGATCACTTCCTCTGGAAGACTTATCTGCTATGCTTACAGCTTCTGGAGGAGTTAAATGACCCTCCCAGCTATCGATAAGAAACCATATAGCAGGAGCGCCAATTTCCATTGCTTGGCCAGTTATCCAAGAGACATGGCTCGAGTATGTGCGACTCAGCCAATTTGGACTAACGCAATTGTGGAGACCAAGAGCGTAGAGTCCAAGTTGGAAAGCACACATGTGAAGAGCCCTGTGCGGTCCGTGATGGTTCTGGCTCGTAGAAGCCTGAGTAAATAATGAGGTCGAACTATTGCCACCAGCTTTTGCTAAAACGGTCTTAGCAAGCTCACACATGAAATGTGCTCCGGCTTCTGAAGGTTGATTCGGAATTGATGGATACGCCCTTTTTCCCTTGAATCTGAAAATAACAGTCAGTTTCAATTTTGAGTATATTGCTAATTAATAAGCTTATCGAACGAATTCTTGGAAAATTATTCTCTATTAACATTTGCAAATAAGTAACGTGAAGAACTCACCTTGTTTCTTTAGTCCTGGCTGGTGCTTGTTGCTGTGCTGTTTGTGGTTGAAGTGTCAGAGTGTTCATACCGCCTTCAAGTTCTGCGCTGGTACTGCTGTGAGGTCTACTATTCGCTCCAAGGGTCCCATCTCCATTAGCAGTTGTTTCTATTCCAGCTAGAGGTGAAGCACGAGCTTCCTCGCACCGGAAGCCAGCCATCTTAAATGAATATTGTAAACATTAGGATACCTATCTAGAATTTCGAAACACCGATCGGAATATTTTTAATATTTCATTCAATTTATTCACCTGACTCTTTGTCGGAGGATTTGAGCTGTAATAACTGCTGAGTATTGGTGACTTGATCAACTGATGTACATCCCGGTCCAACAACTTGTCCATGATACGAGCCACTTTCATCGGTGTATCCTTATAGTGTACCAAGAGAGTAATGGCGAGATCCCCTCTGTAAAGGCGAAGAATATGAGAATCATAATAAGAGTTGATAGATCTAGTTTAATTTTACACTGATAATTTAAAGCTGTAAGTTAAAAATTATACGTAGAATTATGGAATCTTACCTTTGCCGTCGAGTTCCTTCACACAATAGGGGATGATCTGCCTCGCTGACATTTGCCTTCAATCCAAGAGCTGCTACTGCTGCGTCAAATCCAAGGTTCTCGTCTACGTCTGTGGGCAGTTTCAGTCCTGCGAATCATTCCAAACTTATTTAATAATTATTTACAAAAGAAAAATATCAACACTTTCAGGTCTGAAAAGATGAATTGAATTTCAATCTAACAACTGAGTTGGCTACATAGCATAATTATCAATTACAAATTACGGCGTAGGACTCAATTCCTGAAATATTGTACAAAAAATACGTCGGATTCATTAACATATTGCACCAACTTTTACAGAACTGAAAAACAACATGCTTTTGCAACTAAATTAAATACTCTTATTATTAAGTTCACTTTTTGCAGTTGTGAATATTTTTTGGAGCATATTTTTCACACACTTAACAATATAATAATTCTGGGTAAGCATCCAAGAAATATTTATAAATTCATATCTAACATACATATCTTTAAAATAAAGACCCACGTTTTTTAAATCTGTTTCCTTGGAAACTATTAAATAAATGTAACAGTACTTGACATGTTGAGTGCATCAAAGATGAAGCTAGCCAGCATAATTGGTAGTAAAGCATGGCCTCTGGAGCGTAATACTCCATCTCTTAACTGCTCCGCTCTTTGTCTGACCATTGCCAATTCGGAAGGACACAACGGTATCCTCTTCAATAGGCCTACCAACTCGCTTTCTTGGTGCGCAAGTTTGACCTGAGTTACAAAAAAATTGTTCAGTTAATAAATTGAACAGACTTTCAACTCCAAATATTAGTCAATAAAGTTTGGAGTAAATTACTTCTAGAGGTTTAGTGCTGGCTGGTGGTCTGGCCATTTCGAGTCCGAACAATCCAACTCTAAATGCCAGGTTGTGATGTTCAGAATTTTCAGCTAGTACTGTACATAGAAAACCGCATTTGGCTAATGTCGCCGATGCCAGGCAGGTGAGTTGATGCGAGGCCGGATTGATTTGTTGCTAAAACACGTAAAAAGAGACTCGTTTATGAAAGATCTTCTAATAATTCAATTCGCATTATCTTTCAATCGACTTATTCATTCCCTACTTCGTTCCACTGTCTCCAATCCACACAAGCTTACCTTTTTCCTTTTCCCTTTGACCGGCATAGGCGGTACCTCGATCATTAGATCAGGAGGATTAGCTAACAATTCTTCAGCGAGTTGAACGCCAAGAGTACACGCTTCTCTTGCATGTCCATGCGCATGCAGTCCCTCGGCTCTGGCAAAAAGTATGTCCCAAGGATCTTCGGTCTTCTTCAAATTGCCCAAGACTGTACTAGTGTTGGCTGCAGTTATAGGCAGAGTTTCACTCTTCGAGTCTTTATTGTTGCTGGGTCCTCCACCGTTAACAACTGGCGTTTTAGGGTCATAATAATAAACGTTATATTCATCTCCCGAAGGACTATCGCTGCTAGAAGACAAACTCTCGTCCTTTGATGGTCTCCTAGATGGATCTTTTTCTATATCTGAATCCTGCGCACTTTTCACATTAATATGTTTAGCTACAACAACCGCGTGTGAAGTACTCGCCACTGGTTCGCAAAATTCAACTAAACTTGGCCTACGATTTGTTTCAACTGTTTTACTGTTACTACTATCACTACTATCACTGTGCGTCTCTGACGACGCGTTTGAGCGGTGCTTATCCAAAGTTTGAGCGTGGTTCAGACTGGCGTTACTACTAGATGAAGATTCGCTGCCACCACCCTCCTGTAAAAACAGATAAGATTAAAATTTGATCTGGAGAATAAACTTTCTTCCAAATTGAATCTGTAACCCTTTGATGCCGACCTGTGAATCTGTGTCTCCGCAGTTGTTTAACTGAGCGCAACCACGTCTGACGAGAACCGCCTGTGGTTCTGGAGTGTCAGGCATGTCGGTATAATTCTCGCAGAATCCCTCCGAGCTAACGCTGCTTCTGTTTCCATCTCCTGCATTCCTGGAGCATAATCCAGGAAATTCTCTTGGATTTAAACGGCGTTTATCCATGTAGCTGAATTCCACAAGTCCTAAACTGAGTGGCCTTCGACCATGGTGGTGAGATGTTGGTGGTTGACAATTTAAAACTGCAGGACTTGAATTCACCTTGAACCAGAACGATTTGTTTAGTGTGATCGTGGGCAGTTTGTTGGATCAGTTATATGGGGTGTATAAGTTAACCGGGAGAAATAAATAGAATAATTGTCAGCATGCTTTGTCAAATTTACCCCTCGGTGGTATTATGTTATTACTATTAATTTTCTATGAATATATTTATTAGGTAACTATTAATGTCGTAAAAAGTTCTCGGGGTTTGAAGACATTGTTTGATCATAGAGAGGCGATGAATTAACAAGTTAAAAGGTACAGAGGGATTAGTACTATTTCATGTTTATAACTAACTTGATTAACTTCTGTCCTCGCATCGCCCGCATGTCTAAAACACGTGAATGGACAGTGGTACATTGGATTACTTCCAGCGGTATAAGTTATACCAGGAAGTGTGTATTCCTCCCAGTCCAAATAACAAGCTTCTAGTGCGGGTTTAAATCCTGTAAATACCTCCAGATCTGTTCTCAGCGAATTCTGAATGCTACTATTATTCCTATTGTGTGAGTTATGCGCCACTGAGCTACCGCGACTTTTTGTTATCTGAAAATAGATCAGTTTTCATTAATTATACAGTATATTGAATCGCTATCGAAAAAACATGGACCATAATATTCATTTCAACAAAAACAACTACAGAATCAAATAAAAAAATTCAACCTTATCAATTATCTTCATATGCCATGCCGTGAACTGGCCATGAAGCATTTCTCTCTCGGATGGAGAAAGTCCAGGATTTAACGCCGCTAGCCTCCAGAGAACGACAATTTCGTCACATAATGATGAGCATGCGTGTTGCGAAGCATTGCTGTTCATATTGCCATGTTTACCGCCTCCATGTCCAGTTCCATTTGATAGAGCAACTTTTGTGTTAAACCACCACACAAGAATTTGTTCACAAGCCATACACTCCTCGGTTATTATTTCAAGAAGAGGAATAGCGTTGCGATCTGTCCTTTTAAACATTTCTCTGACTATTGAAAGCAGATTCCACATCCCCTCTGGCTCACGACCTCGCAACGGTCTTAATAAAGATGACCATTCAGCAGCTGCCGGAGGCGCTGTAGTACTTAGATAATTTACGTCACTGTAAAATGTTGAAAGTAGTATTTGTAGTAGTTAGTATTAGTATTTTCAAAGCAGAAACTGAGGAGAAAACAGAGCCCAGTCACTTACCTAAAAACTATTGGAGCAGGCACACAGAATTTGATGAGAATTTTTTTGATATTATCATGTAACGTTTTTTCATCCAAGTACCAAGATGTCTGATCATGAGCAGATGCTCCAGCAGTAGGGTCTGGGGCACCACAATAACTGTTTATGGCGCTTGGTTGGGCCGATAAAAGTTCATCCAAAAGACGCTGAGCAGTCGGAAGTATTTGTTGGGGCAGTTCGCTGATAAGATATTGAGCAAATTTCTGTAGTTGTTCACGATGCAGTCTTGACAGAGATTCGCTCACCGGTGCCCTCAGACATACTTGCGTTGGCTGAAGGGATAAAAAAGAACATTTTTACCCTCTGTTCTGCCAACGAAAGGCAAAATTACACCCTTAAACTTACCAAATGTATTCTGTGGAGGCAAACAGCTACTACATGCGAACACCAGTATGCTGTAGAAGAACAAGTGCAATTGCAAGATGTTATACGACGGCGATCGAAAGTCACAGCTACATTGTACTGGGCACGAGCGCCAATAACAGTTGGTAAATTGTGAACGTTTGCTCCCATTGGAGCACTGACGCTGGCACTCAGATGAAAGCCTGTAAAAATAAAAAAGGAAATTAGGAGAGTTGAAAAGAGGCATATATTAGTTTTGAGGAAAGGATAAAATCATGTGATGCGATGCCCTTTCAAGTTTAAATGATGTAGGAGTGCTGTTATTGCAAAAGTATAAGAGAAATTGACCAAGCATTGTTTTAAACCGTTCATAAGGTAATGGAACGCGATTCTTACAACTGCTAGGATAGTCGAGGTCAAGTATCAATTACTGTGTCAATCTGTCAGTGGCAAGGAAAATTAAAGGCTGGGCTAGGCGATGACAGAGGTCACGTTACCCATTGAATCTCTACAAAGGTCAATGGACAAATTGCCCGCAGATATGGGGTGCGATTAGAGATAATTAAAGACCTATTTTAGCATCCTATAGTTAAGGGGTTATAGGAAAACTTGAATAAATTTAATTTTAATAAAAAAAATTAATCAATAAATCGGAACGTTGGGATTTTTTTTCGGTTTTAATACATAAGGATTGAACAAAAGGTAGTATAAAAATTTTTTTTAAATGCAATATCATTTTTGATTGAAATCGGATCATTGAATTTATATTTAATTTCTTTTAAATCTAAATGAATGCTATTTAAATCAGGAAAATATATCCGGGTCCAAAAACATCTGAAATGTAAAAAAAGCCGTCAAGTACCCAAATTGTCTTACAATGAAAATTCACGACAAACCTATCGCCAGTCTCTGGCATGATATTAGGAAAGCCTGCAAGTCACTACAATTTCCCCGCAAGTATACGTCGCGAATTCGGACCTCGCTCTTTCGTGTAGTGATATCAAAACATCATTCCAAGACCTACGTACTTGGCGGGCACATTTTTTCCCGTGCCTGGTAATGGTAATGGTACTGGTAATGCAGTAATGCGTAATGCAGTAATGCAGTAATGCATAATGCAGTAATGCAGTAATGCATAATGCAGTAATTCAGTAATGCAGTAATGCAGTAAACGTAAAAGAGGCCATCCCAAACTGCGTTTTTGCCATGTCAATCTCACACGCAGTTTGGAATGGCTTACTTTTACTCCCTAGGTGCGTAATGTACTATTTTCTTCTTCTTGTCTTGTGATTGGTACATACTTTTTGGCACTTAGGTTTTTCTTTTTTCTGAGGCGTATCAGAAGTACCTTTCCTCTCCAAAACGGAGTGGGTTTCATTCGATTTGCACATAATTTGACGTGGTTACACCAATTTTCGCGGCAAAAGTCAATCTTTCGACTTTTTCGAATTTCCCAGACTTCGATTCCCGAAATGAATGGACTTTTTGGACAACCGAGTAAAAACTAATCTACCTGTCTTGAAACTATATACTTTCACTTCACAATGCCAATGGTTTTACTCAATTACGTTGAAAATTAACGGAGATATTGCAAATGTAATAAAAAAAAGTCATTTTCACAAATTTTCACTAATTTTTGACCAACTTTTCAGACTTCACGCAAAATTTCCGTGGGCCTACATGCTTCTGCATCAGGAAACAAAAAGAATATAAAGCATTATGCATCGTGCATTACGCATTATGCATTACGCATTACGCCCCTGTAGGACCCTTTACGTGAAATTATACCCGAGATATGAATTTTTCAAAATTGGGGTATTTTTTCACCCCACGTTACCGGAATAGGTTACAAAAAATAAGGTCACCGCTCTAGGGTTAATAACTCCACAATGGAATGTAGCCAAGGACACTTTAGGATAGTAGATAATAATAACTGTCATCGATGAAACATCAATTACATTTTATATAGCTTGAAATTATTGAAATTATTACGGTTGAGGGTGGGCGCTTTTTTTCTGACGTCACGAGATTCTGACGTCACGAGTATTCTGACGTCACGAGTACTCGCCGCGTGCGCCTCCATGCGGCCATTTTTTTTATACTTAGCCGTACCCACCACTTCGTTACTTTATTTATATCTAGCAACCGAATGCGAGTTCACATTCGGCTCAAAATCAATAGGGGGCTGGGAAATGACGGTGGATACCTACGTTTAAAGTTTCAATTACATGCATGCAGCTGTTCGACAGATATCGTGGTCCATGTCTGCGAAAAATCGGGCGGAGAAGAAGAAGAAGATTAATTTTTTTTGTAATCTTTTTCAGCTTTGACAATTAATATTTCGAGATCCGTTTGACCAATTTGGTTAAGATTTAAACTACAAAGTCCTTTTAGGCAAGTCTTTCAGCCCTGTAAATAACATCCATAAATATTACTCCCTTCCGGAGATATGACGTACTCTTCTATGCAAAAGCGTGATTTCAACGACCCCCCGGGTAAATGATTCTTGCCAGCGCTCGCCTGAAGTCAAAAAAAGAAAAAAAAAAGCGGCGGGGGGGTACTTGACGGCGATTCGCTACCGCGAATCTGGATGTCAACTGAAAAAATTCTATTTAATAAACTACCAAACTATGAGTAGACAAATTATGTTATTCAAAATATATTGCAAAAAAATGATGATAATAGGAAATTTCAAGTTAGGTATTATAAAACTGGAATTTCCAGATATAAAGAACAAAAGAAAAAACATATGGGATAGATTATAGAAGAGAAAAATGTCAAGTATGGGATAATATTTTGACGATAAATTGGAAGGCATCGATGTGCTAGAATAACTCAATTCAATGAAGTTACGTATAAGACGCATCAATATACTTATACTACCGAAAGCCACGAAGAGCCCTCGGCAATGAAAAGTCTTTCCGAAGTTTGTGAATCACGAAACTACAAGATGGCTTTTTTTATGAGCATTGAAAGCGGTAAGGGGTAAAACAGTTACGTGATCCAATCCAGAACTGAACTGCAATAGCCTGCAGCCAGAAGCACGTTTATACCCACGAAAATAAATTTCATTACTGTTTAGTTTCTTTCAGAGGCAAAAAGCTGGATAGAACTTGCATAACCCCAAGTTCAAGAGATTCATAAATAATACGTAATAATACCAAATGGCAAATAAACACTAGACATCCCTAATTTGAAATAATTAAATTAAAAAATCCAATAATTTTGAAAATGTATGGATAAAATTTTTATTTATTTTTTCAAATAAATCATAAACTATTTATTTGTATTCCACGAGCCCTCTTGCCAAGAGACTAGAGAGAAAAGGAAGGCCCCATTTTATGGAAGCGAAAAAAGTGTTTAAAAAGTGTAACAAAAGGGTGAACCTTATCACTTACCGATTTGAAGTGGCTCCTTGACGCTTCTGGTACGGAAGAGATAGTCTCCGCGTTGAAATTCGTCGGCGCTTCCATTTGCGAGACACGAATAGAGGCGGATATCCTCTTCGTTGTCGGGAAAACTCCAAAACGCTATCCTGAGCTGAAGCTGTTCGGGTACCGGCGGATACACGTGCTCGACAAGCTCGAAGGGAATATGCGAAGCGACGCATCTTGCCGATAACTCGCACAACGTCGGTACCGTCTGTCCCTCTGAAATTCGGGGAAAAATAAATACTTTGAAGTTATTAAAAGAACAGGGAAGAGTATTGATTCACGTTAATCGAAAGAAAAATATGAAACGATGGAAGATAAGTCGGATGAATTAATTCAGGGGTCTTGAGGGATCGAAGGTAATACAATTGAGCTACTTATACAAGAAGCAATGATATCAATTATCTCCGGTTATACTCGAGCTCCGAGTATTTCATCGAGCGAGTAAATTTGAAAGTTTATAATATTATAGCGGCTGAGAACACGGTGCGAGTTTATACGTATACTGGTAGGAGAAACTGAAGAATCCTTTCCAAAGTGAAACTGATCGTTGTCTATGGAAATAACAACTGTTTCATGTCCGGTCATCTGTCCCTGCAGACATCGTTATCTTATTTTCTTGATCTCTCTAGGAGCTTGACGATACACGATGTAAAAGTAACGCTGCGTGAAGTGCAGAGGCTGATTAGGTAGGAGTAATAAAGTTATTAGAAAGTGAAAACCACGCGTATCTTGTCTCTATTATTTTTCTAAAATCTACATTTCAATCAATTTTCAATTTGTTCGCAACATGCGCGGGATAAAGAAAAGAAAAGGAGTCGAACACTATCGTGTTTGTCGTAGAAATTGGAAATCGACTATCGGCTTTCTAGAGCTGCGAAAACTCGAGAGTAAACAAATCCTCCTGGGTTTCAGATCCTCGTAGCTATCCGGCCGACGACCTCCGAACCTTCTTCACTCCCGTTCTCGACCCTTTGTTATTACTCTTCGTCTCTCTCACTCGTATCTAGTCGTTCATCTCTAGTAGTTAGCCGTTCCCCGTTCGTCGACCCAAACTACGTACTACGTATCATCATATATGTGTATCTATATACAATACTACTTTCGCGGCCGTTGTCCTATGTACAAATTTATTTTTAAAGATTTCAGTTCACTTCTTTTTTTCTTGCTTCCATTTCGCCCAAAATTTAATGAGAAGAGTGGAAGAGGGAAAAATGAGTTTCTCCCTCGATTTCGAAACCCTAATTTGTGTCTTGGTCTACCCCTCTAATCATTATCGTAGGATTGTCTGCCTAGCCCGGCCAAGTTCCTCGTTAATGGCCCCGGATAAAATTCCCTAACTGTGGATCGTTTAACATATCGCGTGGCACCGGGCATTGGTTCGATACGGTTGCCATGGTAACTCAGGCAGGGCTGTCCTCTTCCCGTACACATAAAGTGCGAGAGAGAAGGATGCGTCTCAATTGAAGACCCGCCCGTATCTCGAATTTAGCTCGTGCCCTGAGATATCTTGACTTAAGTTTTCTTTTACTACTTTATTTCCATTTCGAAATAAATATTATTCAATAAATAGATTTCAGCCTCCTCAAAATCTGAAGGAAACTTTTCATTGTTCCTTTTTTTCTCTGTATATAAATTCCCAAAATTAACCGACTTGTCAAATTCTTCTACGGATTTATACTTCGTTTAATTATTTCACCGGTCTGATCATAACCGGCATTATACTACTGCGAGAAGTTCTGGCCGTGTAGTATATGGTATTAACTACTGACGCTCCGTAGAACTATTGGATATTTACGCAAAGAAGACACGTCAGCGGAAGCATATTATAGTTTCTATTGGTCATTATGAAAGGGGCCTAGGTCAACGGGCGACTGAATGGGTTGAGTTTAAAGATTATGAATTATTTTCAAATTCTGTACAAATTTCGATATACATGTGATATAGATTCCCATAAATACCATTCAAAAGTTTGTACATATTCACTAAGTAGAAAGATATGTATTATTAAAAAGTAAAATCTTCACGAAGAAAGTCTTACATCAGGTCGAATTCGTTCTAACGGAAAAAGAGTCGAGCCACAAGTAAGCTGCCTATACCCATTAGCTCACGCCGTCGAGCAAAAGAGCGCCCACCGATGCTATATAAGCTTCTAAATCGATTGATTTCGACTTAAATTTTTCCGATTTCAACCTTCAAAGAGGTGTGATTTAGAACACACGTCGAACAATGCCTGACTACATATCATGTGTAATGGATTGGAAAAAAGTTCTATATTCCTTTATTGTATTTCACAGTGAAAACGGAAACGCGTGAAATTGAGAACGTGCTACTATTTCCTTTCATTTCGTTTTTTCAGTAGGTTTTTAATCACCACTTAGAGAATAAACCATGTAACATGGCAACTGAAATGCAATAGGCGTTTCTTTGTTTTTTGTTGTAAATTGAAAACGCTGTGAAATCCATCTGCGAGTGGTATAATAGATACAGCAAAGTTTGAATGAGTTGAAAGTAATGATTTATTATACCCCGAGAGATGCGGGCTGCCGGGTGAAGCAAGTAAGACGTTAATATAACAACACTAGTCTCTTTGTGCTACGAGAGAAATGTGCGTGAATAGTGACCGTGCAAAAAAAACAAATAAAAACGGTACATAAATAACGTGAATAAGTACCGGTGCAGGAATATTTTAACGTCAATTCTTTGGCCGAAAGAATTACTGTGCCTAAAAGAAAGAACAAAAACAAAGACACGAAAGAATCAGCAGAAGGATCTATACGGAATACAGGAAGAAAGAAGCGACGCCTCTATAACTATAATCGGAAATTGTGCAGCATGAATCGTGCGGTAAACCGCAAACGACTAGAATACATCCTCGCATATCAGTAGATATGTACGTATGTAGTACGTGCGTCGATAGTTCCGACTCTGAACAGTCTGGCAGAGGCAGTAAGTCTGTCGCCTTTGTTATGAGTCTCGCTGGTGTTGCTGCTGTTGGTGGTGCTGCAGGAAAGAGCGACGGCCGACCCTGAACCACTAAGGACTACTGGAAAGTAGAAACAGATACGGTGGGGCGAGCGAAGGCATGGCGAAGAGAAGTGGAAGCCTACGGGCTTGCGCGATACGTATATCGTTACCACGGGAGGATGCATCGCATCGGTTTCTCGTGTATAGAGAGGTAGGGTCGTTGTCCATCCGACGATTAACCTCGGGCATCGCTTCTTAGCCCAAGAAGAGAAACAACAGAAACAATAACAATAACAACATCACTTCGGATGCGGAGGACGATTTTGTAGAAGCAATTATAAGGCTAAAAACTTCTTATTTCACGTATGTGTGTGTTACAAAGTTGGGAAATTTTAGAATTTAGGAATGAATGTGGTATTGTCATTATTTCTAGATATAAATTGCTATTGGTTAGTCTGATGAAAATAGATTTATACGATATCTCCTCTTGCCCCTTCCCATAAAAGAATTTCTTTGTAATAATCGTTACGCTCCAGCTCCATAAAGAGCGTCTAAATATAGTATCGTATTATTATCGGATGGTCACTGTTCTCGACATCGAAATCAAGTTACGATTATCTGCGTTGCAACGGGGAGAGATACCTCTATATATACTAGATACTATACTATAATGAATAACTCGAGGGGAGGCAAACGTGCAGGGGCAAATCAACGTGCCTGCCTGACGATTCAAGTAGTAGTAGCCGTGCGCAACAATCTTTGCGGAAAATATAACTACAGTAGATCATTTTTAATAAACGAACGGCAATATATTTATATATACGTACACACATTTTTTTTCTGGTACTGATTGATTATTGCTATAAGTCAGAGTATAAAGTACGTATATAGAAATCTCTAGAAGTCCTTTGTCCCTTGTCCTTGGTAAGCCGAAGGAGCAATGCAATGCAAGAAGGAGGACCGATGAGCGAGTAAATAACGAGTCACGACTGACTAACCGGAGTATTAAACATGAGAAACGGAGATCAAGTATATTTCGCAGCATTACTATGCGATGACTGAAAAGAACGAGTGATGACTGAAGAGTACTTTAAAGGTGACTCATTCCATCTTCTCTAGTTCTATCATCAGTCATGTTAGAGATGACATATTCTGTTGATTCAAGATTCTAAAATGACGAAAAATTCAGGTGTTCTTCTACGCGGCAAGGTTTTATTTTGTAATAAAGAAGAAAGAGTATAAAATAAAATAAAGCAAAAAATATAGAGAATCTTTTGGCAACGCTCGAGAAGATTTTGAAAGAAGGATGATTAATTTTGGCGTTAAAAATTGTCGATAAAAGAAGCACAAGATTTTAGACAAACGTTGAACGTTTAAAATTACACGTATGAAAATATCGAAGAATATTTCTACGGGCCAGGGCGACGACAGCCCAGGCGCAACGAGTCGCATCGACCGAAGTCAGCGGCCGCCCTTTGTCCCGGTTATCCCCCTCCCTAACTTTTCGTTACAACCATCAACGCCGGTCGCTGGTCTCTTGCAACGGTTGCAGCCGTGGCCTGACGTTGGTATATACATGTATACGAACTAACGAAACACACGAATGGTATGTTTCTACGTGTTCATACACTAAACGTATAAATAAACACCCATGCGCATATTGTGGGCAGAGAGATAGAGAGAGAGAAAAGACGCGACAGTGGATAAGAATCTGTATAGAAACGAAACAAAAAGGAGAAGGAGACAAGGCAGATTTAGAAAATGAAAAATCGAATCTTTGATATTTGCGTTATAGTTTTTAAAATAATATAGGAGAAAATTGAAGAATAAACAAATCGAGTCCTCGCGTAGCATTAGTCCACAGCGATACGTTAACTCTAAATTGTCGATAATACATGTGTACAGGGTGAGAAGAAGTGATATTTTTAGAAATGAACAGATCTGTACACCGATACACCGATGTGATTATCATTCGGGTTGATCATTATTTTTTCATTTAAATTTGGTGCCTATTTATGAAAAATAAGGAGACAATCGCGTTGTTAATTATTTTTTATATTATTGTTTAATTCCGTAGCCGAAAAACTGAGTCACGTAATAACTTCTGCTCTGTGATAAAATCGGAATTACGTAGCGAGACACATTTGGACATAATAATACGAACATTCGTATACGGTGGTGTCTAGGGTCAGAGACTAGGATCACATAACAATCGCGTATACCTGTGCATATACATACGTATACGTCAAAGTGAAACAAAGGAATCGTTCTAGCGAAAAGCGGAGACTTGCTTAGGGCGACTTAACCAGTTTATTCATTATGCTGTGACTTACGAATGGCGAGAATTAGTTCAGCGAGTTAATTAAAACAAATGAAGAAAAATTCTTTGAATTTCCTTTTCGAATAAAGTCATCGCAGAGTCGTATGTGTATTATAAAAGGTGTAGCTGTCGGTGACGGCCGCGTCACTTCCGAGTGTAAACGATGTACCTACGAGAGTAGGAAGCTAAACGGCGCAGAGAACGGCGTCGGGCTGGCTATCAAGTAATTAAAATCTGTCGCCTGCGTCTCTCCATACGTCCGTTTACGGTGCATTAGTCTAATTGAAACCCAGATGCCTCTAGTCTAGTCACGCTTCCACAGACACAGTTATCCAAGTCTTTACGTTATTCGGCATAGTAGCCATGCGACGAAAGTAGAAGAAGCGAACGTATACAGAAACCGGCATAGTTATGCGAAGAGCTATGAAGAGAGAAATTCTCGGGACGAAAAATTTTGTATAAAAAGTTTTCACTTTTTTTCTTTAGATATTTTTTATTTTTATTTTTTCTTAATAAATCTGAAAATCTTTTTCAACTCGAAGACAAAGTAGGTGCGATCTTTTTCAAATAATAAAGGAAGAAGATCATCAATGATTGATGTTACATGTATACGATGTGATAGATGGTAACGCGTATATTTTTACATATCTCTGTCAGCTGGTGAAGAATCTGATTACGAGATAGCAGTCCTATAAGACACCTATCTAGGTATACTATAAATATAGCAGAGTGAGAAGACTCGTTGAATGAAGAAACGACAATGATAATGGAAAGAGATACTGTGAACCCTTTCACAAAGAGCTCGGCGGTAATCGAGTTAGTTCAAGCACGTTTTATTGCCTCACGATTGCGCGCGTATAAAATACACTCGATTTAAACTTCGCCCTAACGTTCTTTTTTCCCTTTTTTTTTTATTATTATTTCTTGCGGTTCGATTAACTCTTTCAAAAATATTCTTGTCAAGATAGAAGGAAGAAATAATCCGCTTTCAGCTTTTGATGAATCTTCAGATAAAGAAAAAAAACCATTCTTTCCTTGCCAACTTTGTTTTTCATTGTCTCGTAACTCTTTCTTTCTCATACGAACCTTCTCTCACCCTGCATGTGGTCTTTCGTATATTTATTTTGAACTAGTGACTGCTGCAACGATCGTAAAAAAAGAAGAAACGTCTATTTTTTTTTTTTTTTCAAGAATCCCGGCGACACTCTTCGATATATGATGACCCAGTTAATACCGAGGTTCGCGCTCATAAAAATATTTTGTATTGAGCAATAGATCGCGACAAATACCTATATACCTGTACTACAAAGATTTTGGTCGACTATTTTTTATATATAATACGTAGAAATATGAAATATCATTGATCGAGAATTGAAGTCTATTTCTTATCATCAATTGGAAATTGATAAAAATTATCTATACCTACGGACTAAATTCTAGAAAGTTAAGTAATCAGGTTTTATTGTTGTTATTTTATCCGCCCTTGGGTAATAGAGAAGAAAATAAGAAAGGAACAATAAACAGTTTGGAATTTATTGAAAATCACTCACCGTCCGCCGATTTTTTCGAACTTCCAAATCCAACTGTTGGTCTTCGCCACCCTCTCCAGTTGTTACAAAGTGACTCGGGCTCGCTACTCCAACTGCAAAGTGAATCCTCTTCGAAACGGTCCGAATCTTCGAAAGAAAAACGATCCGTTTCTTCCCAATCGAGAATCGGCCCTCCCGGTCCTCCATCTTCACCCCCGGCTCCACCTCCGCCGCCTCCCCCTCCCCCTCCTCCTCCTCCTCCAGCTCCAGCTCCAGCTCCAGCTCCAGCACCTCCGCCACTACCACCCACCACAACGGGGGATCGAGCCAGGTTGCCCGCCAGTTTTAATTGTCAAGCGAACTGAGCGCAAGACTTTTGGATTATCGAAGATCCCCTGGTTTTGTGCTGATTATTCTTGAAGCCACGCGATTGACCCGTCAAATATGAAACCCCCCCGCACCTCCTTAACTAATAACACGACCGACGCCAGCTTCGTCGTCCCCACTACGCCCACCTTTAAGATTTGATGATTATCAATTTATCTTACGCATCTCGAAGGGGTTCTTTCGCCCGGCTTCTTTTCTACGAGAGAAATTAAAAAGAGGAAACTAGTTTCATTCTTCTATATGTATAGGATAGCGATTTCTTGGCGGATTTCGATTTTTATGATATAATTAGCAATGGGTTATGAACAGTAAATTAAAAATAAAGCCAAGAGTAGATTTTATCTATACATTTTCATCAAGCTTATTTGGTTCAAGTCTTTTTATTTCTTCAACACTACGAATGTATTATTTGATATACTAACTGCAAGTCGTATACAAAAGAAAAAAAAAAGAGAGAAAAAAACAACAAGAATTAGGTTATAGAATAACTTCAGAAAATTAATTAATTTTTAAAACATATTTTTATTTTTGCTTGGATATGATAAAAAGTTTGAAAATCTAGACCAGGTTGCTTAAAGAATGCACTAAGTATGTACGCACGTATTTCATGAAAGCGTAATGAAAGTGCTGAATTGGCTATAAATAGTTGAAAATAATTTTGTTATTATACGGTATAATATCAAGCTTGTATCCCAACATTGAATTGAAATAAACTGAATATTTTTTCGAAACATTGAGCATATCTTTCCTTTGTCTTGTTTCAAAGCTAGCTAGTGTCATGCTGACTAATCATAAACATTAGCTCCTTCTTTGTTAATAGAAAAAATATGTATTACCATTTATTCCCCATTGTTATTTAAATTTTTGGTCAAATTTGAAGTAGAAAAAAAAATTATCATGATTATTAATTATAAATAAATAATTTTTCAAAATAATTAGCCGATTGTCGTTAATCTAAACAACTTTAACCGAATAATGAAACAAGAAGAGTCTCTGTATTGTTATTATTCTATATTCGACATATTCTGTTACTCTATTATTCGAATTAAATGTCCTCCGAGTGAGACAAAGGCTTTGGGAGCCGCGTATATATTGTTGCTATCGAGTCTCGAGCGACGATTATTAGGATAGAATAGTTGAATAAATATCTAGATGTATTTAAATCTCGGGAGAATTCGAATGATGTGAAATGAGATGAAATGAAATAGCAGAGGACGTCGGAGTCTCCTTTGTTTGTATACCGTACAAAGAATGAACAGCTGATAAAACGTCATCCGTCAAAATCTCTGCATAAAGTATGCATTGATTTTTACTCGCATCTCTAGTTTGCCGAATCGAGAAGATAATCTGTCTTGTTATTGTACGATGAATAATTCCCTCGATATGAACTAGCGACGTTAACACTGGCAAATCAAATGAGTTATAATGCTCCGAGAAATGTGAAAAATTTTCGTGTTCATGTGTATAAATATAAAACTGTTATCAAAATGGAAGGTAGAGCCTGGCGAGAAGCACAAAACACGAAACTGCGGGAGGCTCTTGAATAGAGGGTGAATATTCGAGATGATATTGGACGATAAAAAGCAAGGTTTAATCGCTAGGTGACAAAGGCATATCGTACGGAAAAAATGTTACGAAGAAAAGGATTTTTTTAACAAAAAATAAATACCCCGAGTCCAACTATCGTCTTTTATTTAACCCGAGTTTAGCGTCTTTATCGGAATCTTTGATAACCTCGCTAATATAATTAACGAAATTTCGTCCGGGGGCCTGTCTTCATAACTCATTCGGTTTTCCCTTGATTAAGTTACTAATTAAACAACCCTTTCTTACCTCTCACCCCCAACAAGTCACGGTGTCACAAATTCACTACACACCCGCTGAACACAGAGAGATACACACATACGACGAGGCACGCACGCAACCAAACACACATACACACACGCACGCGTGCGCGCACCACTCTTTTTATAATAAAGAGACAAGACAGCAGCTGAGCTACTGTTTATTTATTTATTTAAGACACATTTTTGGTTATATTTATTCAACGATTCTATACGATGTATTTAACACACTATAGCGGTCAAGATTTATTCGATATTTAATCACGAGTCTCCCTGTACCAAACAGACTAAATTTTCTCGCCTACCCCCATCAACGACAACAACAAATATGGCGAGCGGAGCAGCGAACCTCCTAGCAGCAGAGCAATTATCGTATAAGTTTACCAGATGACGCCACCGACGTGTCTTTACGCGATAAAAAAGAAGAAAAAAAAAATAGAACATCCCCCTGGCGAGATTTTCATCGAACTAACTATCGAGATTTTATATCGATTTCTCGAATGATTCTTTAAATCTATTGGTTCGATATATATTTATTCGATTCCCGCGCAACAGGTGTCATTTGTGAAGTGTTCTTCTGCTTTCCAATTTTATCTATTCAATAATTATTGCAGTCACGATATCTACGTTGATAAAGGGAAAATATCGAGCATTTAAAAAATGTCCGATGAAGAGAATCCACAGGGTCCCATATCCGATGAAGATTCATTTAAAATTCTAATTGCGACGGACTGTCATCTTGGTTATGAGGAAAAATCCAGCAGAGGTTTGAATATGATTCATTATTATTTCGCATCTTGAAAGCTTGTTGAAGATTAATTTCTAATTACGCCTTGAATATATTTTCTAAATCGGGTCTATCAATGATCTCGAATTCTGATCGTTCCCCCGCTTTTCAGGAGAAGACAGTTTCACGACTTTTGAAGAAATTTTAAAGTACGGAAAACAGCATAGTGTAGATTTCATACTCCTTGGTGGCGATTTATTCCACGATAATAAGCCGTCTCAATCTACCGTGATGAAATGTATTGATCTTCTGCGAAAATACTGCCTAGGCACAAGGTATTTTATTTTTTATTTTTTACATTGTTTCATTGTTGTGATTCAAGTCTAAAGATTCAAGAATCACTAACTAAAGAACAACCTTTTCAGACCCAACAAATTCCAATTTTTAACCGATCCTAAGGTCGTTTTTAAACACTGCTCAAACAAGTCAGTAAACTTTGAAGATCCCAATTTGAATGTTGAAATACCTGTATTTTCTATCCATGGAAACCACGACGATCCAAGTGGTGAGATCAAAAACATTCAATAAGTAATTTGATATAATAATGGCAATAAGAAGAAGAAGTGAACAAGATTAAACATATTTCGATAAAATATTCAATGCAAAAGATAATTATTCTTTGATTTCTGAAGCCAAATAAGAACTGTGGTGTATTTTCTTTATGGTCATGTTTAAATTTTAACAGGAGCTGGCCAGGTAGGGAGTTTGGATTTACTATCAGTTACTGGGCTGATAAACTATTTTGGTAAATGGACAAACTTGAGCGAGGTCAAGGTCTTGCCTCTCTTATTCAAAAAAGGTTGCACCCATTTAGCTCTGTATGGCCTAAGCTATATAAAAGATCAAAGACTGTCGAGACTGCTGAGGGATGGGAAAGTGAGATAACATGATGTTTTATAAATGAACTATTAGATTTCCTTCAATTTTTCCGCTTATACATTTTTAGACAATTTTCTACCTTCATAATTAGGTATTTTTTCAAAAGATAATCAACGGTATTAAATTCAGGTTGATATGCTGCGTCCAAATGAGATAGAAGACTGCTTCAACATATTTGTGCTGCATCAGAACCGGGCAAAACATTCCGACAATTCGTTTATACCAGAAGAAAATTTGCCAAATTTTTTGGACTTCGTATTATGGGGACACGAGCATGAATGTCGAATTGATCCTGAGCCCAGTGGCAAGAAAAACTTTCGTGTTTGTCAGCCAGGTGTGTTGGTAGAAGAGGAAAAGTTTTGTAATTATTATCCTCGATTATTCATGTTTAATTGATTGAAATATAACATCAGGTAGTCCGGTTGCAACTTCGCTGTGCCAAGGCGAATCGGTCGAAAAACACGTTGGGATTTTGAAAGTCTATAAAACGAGCTTCAAGCTACAGAAATTAAAATTGAAGACAGTGAGGCCCTTTGTATTTGATAATATAAACCTGACGGAAAACCAGGATATAAAAACTAATTCGTTGAAAAAACTATCCGACTCAATTGAAAAATATATAGATGATTATATAGAGAATGTAATGATGCCTCAAGCAGCTGATCAGTTAACTGGTGAGCGGAGTAGTTTTCTGATTGAGTAAAGATTACTAAACTGGTATTAATTATTCCGAGTCTTTTTCCAATTCAGGAGATCCACTTCAGCCTCAGCTGCCCTTATTGCGACTGCGCGTATCTTACAGTGAAGATGAGCAAAAGTTTGAGACATTCAGGTGAAATAATTTTGCAGGATGCATTGTCATACATTTTGTTTAACATTTATGATATTTCCAACACATTTGGGATCTTAAAATGGTAAACATATCGGTTTTCTCTTAGATTGGATCAGAAATACGTGGATCAAGTCGCTAATCCAGGGGATATTATTCTCCTGCGAAAACAGAAACTTTCTACGATAAAGAAAGAACGATTCGGAGACATGGAAGATGATGATGATGCCATTATGGAAGAAGCTTTGGGATACGATGAGGTAAATCTCAACAGTTCTATGTACGCATAGAATAACTGCATATAAAATGCACAAGAATTCATGCATGAATTTTTAATTTCTTGCAGGATGAGCCCGAATGGAACAAAACTGTCCAAGGAGGGATAAGAAAGTATTTTTCACTGGAAAAAAACAAAAACAAATTAACTGTCCTGTCTGTACCCGGTCTTAATGAAGCTTTGTCCCAATTCGTAGATAAAGGGAACAAAACCGCTTTCGAGGATATGATTGAGTAAGTTCAGAAATGAAATTAATGCTGTGTCTTCCACGGTATGAAAATACATGACTATTTTTTACAGACACCAAATGAAGGTTGCTCTCGAGTACATTATTAGCAAAGAGTTAACAGATCCTGAAGACATAGAGAGAACAGTTGAGGAATACCAAACTGAAAGGGAAGGGAAAGGAGAGAACGAAGAAGACCAGGTATCTTCAGTTTGGTTCACTGCAAGCTAATCTTTGATACTAATTACTTGGCTATTAGGGATAAGATACAGATCGCGTGATTGAATAGCTGTTTGTATAGCGATAATATTTATTCACTAAACAGGCACGCCTTTTCCTGAACTCTGCATCCCACGGGGCTGGCGATTTAACTGTAATTTCCGACGACGAAGATTTGAATATAAGTGATGATCAAGCCAAAAGTAATGAAGAAAGTCCTGTAAGAGGTAGAGGAAGAGGCAGACGAGCGAGGGGTGTCAGAGGCAGTGCTCAGGGTAGGGGCAGGGCAAAAGCTTCTGCAAGTGCATCTACCAGCAAGACTACCGTCGATATTACACCAGCAAAAACTGCAAGGGCAGGAAAACAGCCAGCGCAGAGTACTGTGAGTTACATTACTCGCAATTTTATCCATCAGGAAATATGTATGAACTTGTTTTCAGGAATTATGTGAACACGTTTGTGTATCTAGACTCTAGATATTCCGAACTTCGAATGAAAATTATTATAAATTATCAGTTTTCGAGTATTCAATGTTTTAACAACAAGTATGTATACTTTTCAGCGCACGCAGTCCCTCAAACAGCCCACCATAGCAACTCATTTTCAGAGAAGTCAGTCGACCTCAAAGAAAGCTGTTTATATATCTGATTCAGATTCAGACTAAGAATGTCAAACTTTTATTTAAGATTAGTCATTAGGATTTGTTGAACCTAATAAGTAAATTATTGAAATTTAACATCAGCTCAATATAATCTGCGCATTTCCCGGCCTATATTAAGTTTTTTTTCTACAGTTCTATATTGTTTATTATATATTCAAAAGATTGTTTCATAGTATTTTTGTATACTGGATTCTATTGAGTAGATCAGTGCTTTTATATCATACCTAACTTACATGTAATAAAATATTTTTAATGTAAAACATTCCATCCACTGGTGTGAATTACTTGCCTCAAAAACTTAGTCTATAAAATATGCTATAAGTAACAATTTCAGTTTGCATCAAACTAAGAAAAATAGATTAGAAATAAAAAATTTTCTTTCTTGAATTCTAATCGAATCCAAAAGTCCGAGTTCAGTCTCGTATGGCGATGCCAATTAAATAAAACAATGGAGTTGTGAATAATAATTAATTTAACGTACACAAAATTTCTACATGGTGATCTTGAATCCAAAATTTCAAAATTGACTACCCTTTCCCAAAATTTATTTTACAAAATTTGGTAACGTAAGACAAGAACGAAAGTATATATTAAAGACCTTCTCACAATGTGTTCAACTGATAAAAACTCAGCTCTCAAACCAAAGAGTCCTTGCAAACGCATGCCATGGGTGAATCTAAATTAAAATCAATTACCTGATGCTCCCAGATGTCCATTTCTATCAATTCTAACTCCATCCTGAATAATTCTCTGCTAAAAAATTCAAGATTCGTCCATTATTCTACTAATAGCCCCTCTGAACATGTAGATGATGCGGCTGGAAGATCAATTGATTCCTGAAAATCAGCTCGGTGCAGCTTATCAGAAGACTCAAATAGACCATGGAATGAATTTGAATATAAACAGTGACCCAAAGATAGCTAGACTGACAGGAATAATGGTGACACTAGGTAAATCTTCACAAGAAATTAACAGTCACCGCTATTATTTGTACAATTCAAACTTGTACCTTTGTCTTATATCAGGTGAGACAAACTCCCATCCGATGGGAATAACTGACATAGTTTTGGCCGGCGCTGAGATGGTAAGACTGAACATGTCCCACAAGGAACAGAAATGGCATGCTGTAACTATACAATCGATAAGAGAAGCTGGTAACAGAATTCATCGCTGCAGGCGCGAAGTTTTTCCCTTAGGAGTTGCCATGGATTTACGTGGGCCTGAAATTCGCACAGGAATTTTCAATGGCGCAGAAGACTCTATGGTAAATTAAGTCAGTGCATTTCAATTCAGAAATCTATAGAAAGGCACCGGTTATAATTACTACAGGGCTATGCAGAATTGAAAGAAGGAAAATCAGTGAAATTGATGGTAGCAGACAGCATGAAACGAGCTGGTTCTGACAAATGTTTTTGGGTATCTTATCCAGATCTTCCTCGTGTTTGTCAGATCGGTGATAAGATTTGTATCGATCGTGGCGCAGTTATCTTAGAAGCAACTTGCTTGGGTTCGTATTCTTTCAATCCGAATAAATGATGATTGAAGAGTTACTTCTCATTTTATAAGCATCATGATATTACAGCGAAGTGCTCTGTGACATGCGCAGTAGTAAAAGGTGGAATTATAAAAGATGAGAAGCTAGTACAATTGATCGACGGAGTTCCTCAACTACCTCAAGTATCTCAGCAAGACGACAATGACATAGGCTCAGCCCTTGATTTTGAATGCGATCTTTTGATAGTCTCTCATGTGAGAGACGGACGAATGTTATGCGCTGTTAAAGACAGAGTAAAGCAGGCTGGTAATAATCATTGAGACAATCCTTGAAAATACAAGCATATATTCACAGTATCTACTTCAACGATCAATGCAACGTTTTTCCTCTATTAGGGACCCGACCCATTTGTATACTGGCTAAGATTTCTTCCAATCAAGGTCTAGAGGCGTTTGATGATATCCTAAAGGTAGCAGATGGAATCGTGATAGACAGAGCTGGTATTGAGGTGGATATCAGACCTGAGAAAGTATTCTTGGCACAAAAATGTATAATTTCAAAGTGCAACAGGGTGAGATGAGATTCCCCTGCTGAATAATTGCCTTCAGAATTTCAACTCAATTTTCCTTATTTCATTACAAATCTATTCAGATACATCTTAGATGTTTGCCCTTCAGATCAAATATTCTATCGCATTATGTAGTCCAATTGATTATTGAATCATAACTTTAGGTAGGAAAGCCAGTTATGATAGCTGTTCGAGTAAACGGAACAGAGCCATCGCACTTAGACATGAATGACATTTCTCGAGCAGTTCTTGACGGTGTTGATTCTATATGTTTGGCGACCGGAGCCTTGAGTGTTGAGGATACTGTGAAGGTTGTTAAGAACATTGATATTGCCTGTAGAGAGGCTGAGTGTGCTCGGTGGCAAAGGCAGAGCTTCGATGAACTCAGTTACAAAGTGAATCTCCTTCAAATTAGACTCATGTTGCTTTTTGTTTCCTCTAAAATTCAAATACGATTACTCTTATGATTCTTCTAACAGGCTTTGATACCCCTCGATCCGACCCATTCTATTGCTGTTTCTGCTGTCGAAACATCAATGAAATGTAATGCAGCTGCAATAATAGTCACAACAACAACTGGACGTTCGGCAATGATGTTGTCAATTTATCGCCCACGTTGTCCCATTGTAGCTGTTACTAGGTACGGCATTGTGGCTCGGTGGTTACAAGTCTATTTCGGAATACACCCGATTCATTACAGAAGTGAGTTTTCCTGTCGATTTTACTTGACTATAATTATCGAATAATTTGCTTGGCTCATGACTTATGACTAACGTTCATTTCATAGATCCACCTTTCCCAGATTGGAGTAGAGATATGGATTCGAGAATACAACATGCAATGAATCAGTTACGTCATCAGAAATTTGTCCAAGTTGGAAACGCAGTTGTTATAGTCAGTGGATGGCGTCAAGGGGCAGGCTTTACTAACTGTATAAGAATCGTTTATGCCTCCCCAGGAAATATTCCCAATAAATCTGAGGACTATGAAGAGTCTTGGTGAAAACGTCTCTTTTACTGTATATACTAAATCGTTTCTGAATTAGGGAATGTAAATTTATAAATGAAGAAAACTAAATAAAGAGTTGATGATTGAATCTAAGTACTTTCTGATTGAATCTACAGTCTCAACTGATCATTTTCTGATAAGGAGATTGGCGATAGTTTGATTTCACGTGATGTCTTAGATTCATTGTAATAATTTATTCATAGACTATAATTATTAGAATATGAGTTCTATGTTCATAGTTCATTACATATAATCTAGGCGCATGTTACTTTTATAGTTTCCACAATGGTACGAACATACTACCGAATCTAGCCTACAGGAAATAAACATCAGTAGTAATAAAAGTAGCAGTGGTAGTGGTAATAATAGCAGCAGCAGCAGCAGGTATTTTTCGTACGGCGATTCCAGTCTTACACTTATCATGTGGACAAAAAAATACACGCTATTATGGTAACAAACTTCCCGAGGTGGATGGATCCAGGCTACAAAGTCTATTGCGGCAGCTGCAGCATACCTCGCGACTAGCACTGAGGTGATCAAATGCTTAGTCCACATTCCTGCAAAACCATAAAGAGAGAGAAGAAATACTAGCTGAAATTAGAAGTAGAAGATAGAGAAGCGAGCAATATCTAACTAGAGGGCAAAGACATCGGAAAGGAAATGGGAAATCCGAAAATGTAGTGGCCAAGGACTTCTGGAATCTGGATATTTCTGTGGCTTCACTTGCTGCTCAAGATTTGAAACTGCCTCGGCTACTTCTGTGTCGTACTTTACAATCTTTTTGTATGAACTAAAGATTATAGCAAACGATTTAATTTAGTAAAAAAATGTAGTTATATTTTAACGAATAATGCTTCCGTTTCATGGTTTCTTATGACTAATCATTAGACAAAGTCTTTTGAAGTAATAAAAAATAGCTTACCAATGATTCTACACTGTCCTAGAAGATAATCTGTTGAAACTACTAAACTAGGAGATAAATGATTAATATATAAGTGAAAATTACCTATAAACGACAACTAATAATTATTTTCAGTCTTGAGTCAAATAAATTGCAGCAGAAACCAACAAATGCATAAACAACGAACACAGAATGGGATATTTTAGGGCGAGGATGTGATCAAACAGTGATGTCTTCATAGGAGTCGGAGTCGCTTTCAATTGAACAAATAGTTTTTTTACGAATAAATTCTGGTTCTACATACACAACACGAAGAGTATTCGTGAAGCCAGATCCCTGTTTCCATCCAGTAATGACAACAACGCTATCCCCAGTCTGGATAAACCCATGACCTTTGCCAAAATTGATACCATACTGCACACGGGCATCAACATCCTTTAGCCAGTCACTGAGAGGACCTTCTGCAAAGAAGTAAGTGAAGAAAGATTAAAATAGCTGAATATTAACATGTTCTGTCGTATAGAATTAAAAAAATACCTGAGTAATGCAGCGGCAGAATACCGCGATACAAATGAGCCTGACGAGCGACTTGCTCGAACCTAGTGACCGTAATGATAGGGCATCTTGGTCTGTACTTAGAAACGAGATGTGCAGATCGTCCTGAAGTGGTAATAACGATGATTGCCGAAGCTAAACACTTGATGGATGCTTCAACCGAAGCAATTGCTACAGCATGAGTAGCGTCGATTGGCGGTAATACTTGTCTACAAAGATCAGCAAAGATCTGATTATGCCAGATTGCAGCTTCAGCCTCTTTGCAAATGTTTGCCATGGTGCGGACACATTCGAGAGGATATTCACCCTTTGCTGTCTCTCCTGAAAACCGAGACACCGTATCACATCTCTGAACTCAATCAATAAAAGCAATTAGTAGAAAAAACATGGCAAGGCTTCGCAGCAAGACTTTCTAAGCTTTCTTCAACTATTTGATGAGATCTTGAAGGTCTCGAAGTAGTTTCTGATCGTATTTTCATAAATTTGACATATTTTGGTGAAAAAATTGTGTGAGAAAGATATTTCAAGTTCCCAAAGAGGAAAAGTGGAGTTTATCCGTTACCCGAGAGCATGACACAGTCGGCTCCATCCAGAATAGCATTTGCAACATCAGAAGTCTCAGCACGAGTGGCTCTGGGCTTCTTGATCATCGATTCCAGCATCTGGGTAGCGCAGATGACGGGTTTTCCCTGCTTGTTGCATCTGCTGATCATGCTTTTTTGTGCTAGGAACACTTTTTCTGGTGGAATTTCGATTCCAAGATCTCCACGAGCGACCATGATACCGTCAGAAGCCTCGATGATCTGGTCAAGGTTGGCCATTCCTTGTTGGTTCTCAATCTTTGAAATGATCTTTATGTTCTTTCCTGCTTCGCCAAGGATCGCACGGATTTCTGTCAGCGCTGATCCATCCCGAATAAACGATGCAAAAATCATGTCTACTCCTTGGTCAACACCAAACTGAAGATCTTTCTTATCTTTTTCGGATACTGCTGGCAAATCGACCGGTACTCCGGGCAAGTTTACTCCTTTGCGAGAGCCAAGACTACCTCCATTTTCAACAGTGCAGGTGACTTGGTTTGCCGCTGGAGAAATGAATCGGAATTAGATACGAAAATTCGCCCAATTTCTGTTCTATCAATTCAGGGTGGCAGTCAAAATCAATATTTAAGATCACATGACTTTTGCAGTTTTTTTAGAACCAAATTCGATTTTGAAATCATCGTTTTACGTAAAAAGAAAATGATGAAGTGTGATAAAGAAATTGTAGCATTCAAACTTCAAACCTTCTAAAGGCTTTAAAGTTCAGATAAATTTTTTTCTGCAGCATATGCCTTGCTTGGAATTGAAGTTTCAGTTTAAAAATATTATACTCACCAACTTGGGTAGCAATAAGGGAGATTAAACCGTCGTCAACAAAGATGCGGTTTCCAACTTTAACAACTTTTGAGATGTTGTCATAGTCTACCCAGACAATCTGGCCATTACCCTTTTCTGCGTACGCTTTGTCGGTCGTAAGCTTAAAGGTTTGTCCTTTTTCAAGTTCTACTTCCGCAGAACCACCCTGAAGAGAAAATAAAATAAATAAGAAATTCTATCATCTGCAATCAATAGAATAATGCACATTATTATGCGTTTCTATATTTTTCGATACTCGTTAAAGAAAAAGGTGTGAAAAAATTCCTGGAATATTTTCAAATAATTATGCAAAAATTTGTATAAATTATAAAAAAATTAATTTTTTTTTTTTAATCTTCCGAAAGTTGAGGAAATTCGTTCTTCGAAATCCAAAGGCTCAAAAATGAAAGTTCTGTACAATAACGAGAAAATGTTTTTCGTGAAAAGTTTGCAAAAATTGTAAATAAAATGTGCAACAAAATAAAATTTTCTTCAAATTTCCCCGAAATTTCGTATAGTATTTTTCTTCGCTGTAATTAATAATACTCACACCCTCCAAAAGTCCTGTACGAATTTCGGGCCCTTTGGTATCGAGAGCGATAGCAACTGGAACGCTGCACTTGTTACGTTGCGATATATTCTTCTGTGCTTGTCTGACATTAGCGATAGTTTCGGCATGATACTCGTGTGATCCATGAGAGAAATTCATACGAGCAATATTCATTCCTGTATCGATCATCTTCTCGAGGGTTTCAACGGACCTCGAAGCTGGCCCGATGGTGCAAATAATTCCGGATAAACGGGTGAACGATGCATGGGGCTCGATGTCTAGCGCACACATGTGGTCCAAATGACTTTGCGCGTTCAACGCGGTTGTGTTTGGCTTTCCGGCCATCTATACATGGGAAAAAGAATTGTTTTTCATTTATATTTAATAATCGGGCTATGTATGCAATTGCAATTATCTCCGCTAGCTAAAATATTTCAAAAATTAAATGCCATGGCTCATTATCTTGTGTTTTATTTATATGTATTATAAATAGCGAGAGTGCGCAGCCGGGGTACCATACAATCTACATTTTATAATATACTACTTATTGCTATTTAAAAACAAGCGCGCGATCTGTTTTGACACGATGCTTATGGGCCGGATGATGACTTGTTCACATCTTCCGAAGCATTATTTCCATACGATCGCATGCGATGTCTGTTGAGGGTATATCTTTTTGTCGATCTTTAATTTTCGACTAGTCGATTAAATACGTGACATGGGCATAATACATCTACAAAACAAAGCGTCCTTGTAGAAGATATTCACTCGGCTTTTGAATTTTCCGCATTTTTCAAGCTGTGTTTATTGTGTTTATTAGTGTTTATTTATAGAAATTAAACACTGTTTTCGCAACGAACATAAATTCTTATCCTATAGTGCCGGGAGGATTACAATATTTCCAAGCGGCATGCATAATTATCGTGCAGGCATAAGAAAATAATAAAATAAATTCATGCATTAAAAGACATGAATTTTCCTCATGACTTGACAATTTCTGAAAAATATCACTTAACTAGAAACGCTTCTAATCAAGCCATTAAGATTATAACAATACATATAAGTATATTATAAATTTTTGATCTAATTGGACCAGAGCCCAAGGCTAATGCCTTTTATCACCGCTGCTACTGCTACTGATGCTGCAGCTGCAATAATTACATAATAGAAATCTATACAAACATTAACTCAGCTGTTGTCTATCTCACAATACATAAATCCGCATACACCCTTGGCGATCGATGGGCCAATATCATCTCTACGACGTTCAGACTAATTGTTACAAAAGGGATCGTAATTCGTACCAGAGTACGCAGGTCAGGTGGATGATTACGTAAATCAAGGAATAAGACAACTCGCGCGGATATGAACGAGCGTATATAAGCGAGGACGACTAAATGATGTAGATAAATATGTGGAAAGTGCGAACATATATAAATAAAAAGAGCTATACGCTAGAACAGGCATGGAAAGATTTGAAAAAGAAAATTCTATATGTACAACGCAAGGTGTAATTTCTCACATGCGATGTTTTTTCCTTTTTTTTTTTCTGTTACTTCTCCTTTGCAGCTAATCTACGAATAATTTATAGAAATATACAAAGCATTTCGATGATCAGAGATCAATTGACATGGGGAAATAATATACCTTATCGTCGTTGGTAATCCAGACCATATCGGCGGGCTGCGTGAACAAAGTAGAAGCACGAATTAATTTAAAACGTAATACTAATACCGTATCTGTGTTCGACTGCAAACGTGCGAAGGGCAAATGTGCGGATATTTTTATTAACGCTGCGCGGTTATGAACCGGTGTATTTCGAACGGATCTGATGAACGAGAGTTGCGCGAATGCGCACCACCGCAAGGTTTTCTTGTACAAGATGAGAAGCATCGATGGTCAAAGGAGGGTCGTAACGTTTCGTTTCGTTTCGTTTCGTTCGTACGTGGTCGATCAGGAAGCGATATAGGTAGGTATTACCTCTTCAGCTTCGTAGCTGGTCCTCGGGAGGCAAAAATAACTGACCAGCATCACCGAAATCTGGCCGTTGTTTCGCTCACGATCAGTCTCTCCCACGTGGTTTGTCAAATTTCTTATTCAGTAGAAAAAAATTGATTTGAATAATCTATCATCACTTTATCTTCGTTCTGGTATATTAATCCTGATTCAATAAACGGAGCCGATTTTCTTTCAATGAGAAAAACTGATTCCGCGAAATCCATGACCCTCCTTTCCGATCTTTTTCTTTTATTTTTATTGAACTCAATTTATTGCGAGCATTAAATTATGATTAGATAATTATAATCTGTGAATAATTGTAAGAAATGAAAATATATTGACGCCACATCATATTTTGTTTTCATTTTTCATTTTCTCACCAGCAGAGTGAGTGACGGTCACGTGCAGCGTACGTGAAACAATTTTTGGCATCGATCCGATGTGTGTCTTATTTTGTAGAAAAAATAGGTAATGAGGAAAAAAACGCGACGAAAATAGAATAATAACATAACACAATAGAACAGAAATCTATAAATTTTAAATTAACGGAATGCCAAATAAGCGTGACGATTGGCTAAAAACCGACACGTGTGATCTTGAAAACTGTTTTTAGTTTAAATTTAATCGCAAGGCAATGGCATTCGCACAGACAGTTGCCAACGGAAACTGACCTAGATCTGTAAGAGCTAGGTATATGATACATAGATATAGTAAATATACGTAACATTTCGCACGATCCTATTTAAGGCTCATTTTTTAAAAGGCATGCAAAGTCTGGATTTACTGGATTTCACCGGCTCGTAATAGACGTAGTATAATGGTACAGGAAGAGACTTATACGTGACTAATCTTCTGCGGTCACTTGTAAATTCCAGAGGAATAAAACACTATAACAGTGGATCTTGCCGGCTGTATACCCTGCAACGATTACCTCATCCAGTTACAGCCAAGATATTGCTTCGCCCTTTATATACAGTATTACGCTGATAAGAACACGTATCATTTTTCGTGGGTTTCTCCGAAATTGACTTTCTGTTTAATTCAACAATTTTTCACGCTCGTATATACGTATAATACTATACGACTAACCCGGCTGGAACGATATAAGATAATTCAATTGGTCTGAACTTACGACAGATACGAAGCCTTATATAAAAGGTGATCGGTGTTAACGGGGTTAACAAAATCATGTTAATATTACGCGCCTAAAGTTTCCAGTAATTAATTCACCGTTTAACTTTTACCACCGATAAATTATACGATTCGCGATGTACAAATCGACGTTTATTTATTTCAAGACTCTTTTACTTGTGAGTATCAATACGGAACTCCAAACCGTAAGTATTGTGGTTCATAAATTTTCATTCAATTATAGTATGTGAGGAATAAATTCTCACACTTTATTAATTGTTATGCAAAAATTTACGAATAATTATAGTTTCTCTAGATTATTTATGTATGTATACATGACTCATGATAGGAAGGGGTTGGGTCTCCTCGAGTTTTGATAAGACGCTGCTGTCTGTTATCAACATTTGAAATCACGAGGTAACGTAGTGTCAAAGGAGTCTTTTACGACTACTTCATGTATCATCAAGTTATCTATATATCATGGATTACGCAGTAATAAATTAAAGATTTCCTGTATTAAGTAATAGAGGAATAAAGCAAGAGAAAAATAATTATAATGGAAGTCAACATTTCCGCGTCACGCATATTAAGTATCGTACGACAACTTCAATTACTAATTAAAAATAGCTAATAATCTGAGAAGAGAAAGCAAAAAATTATTTAGAGTTGATAACTTTCATGCTACTTTGACCTTCACGATAAGTAGTTGAGGTCATCGAACAGTACGAAACTAAGGCAAAACTATGATAAGTGGCGCATAATTAGCACTCTTTTTATATCAACCTCGCTACGAAACGAATTGTGTAAATTATGTTCCCATTTTCGTTTTCGTTATTTTTATGTGTATTCTATAATTAGATCTGTCAACGAATATCAAGTCTCACAAACCAGATTTTTTCTTCATCTTACGACAAATAATACGTTAATCAGTACAGCTCCATTGAATAGACAAAATTTGACAAAAACGAATTTCAAATGAACATAAATATGTAGGTATTAGATCTCAGAAACTCTACAATCAGATTTGATGATACGACTCAGTTATTTTAGTTTCTCGAATAGAATTCACCGGCTATTTTATCGATCAGCGTTTATGAATGGATTTAATGTCCGCGCATGAATATCACGCGATTCATAAATGTGACGAAGCGAACTGCGAATTTGTACCATCTATCTACAATGCAATACCCATATGTGATAATAATTATTCTCTAAAATCACGACACGAAGATTAGCACCTGCGCATGCGTCACGCAAAAAGAAGAAAAGAATAAAAAGAATACCCCAAAAAAGTCGTTATATTGAGGCAATATCGCACAATAGTGAAACCTCAGACAGAAAACTGAACTGTGAACACATGATCAAAAAGACAAATCATAGTAATAGATTGACCTATTCTCCGAGGAATAAATGGAAACAGAAATTTGGAATTCTTTCAGGCTTTGTGCAAAATTCATATTGACAATCTGTGTAATTGGTCACGCTCTTTGATACAGAAGAGTTTCGTAAATTTATTGTACAGGTATAGAAAACTTTGTCTGCCTGGAAGAACGTATATATACATCGATTACATCGCCCAGTCGACGCCTATTTGTATACATACGTAATGGAACGTGTGCCAGGAAAACGGTTCCGGCTTAGAAGCACGATTTTGTCAAAATCGTCGCGTGTTAAGAATTAATGTCGAGATTAGCGTACCTTAGATTTTGAGGTTTGAGTGAATGTTAAAGAATTGGAGAATGCGTGAACTACGGTGTTACTCTTCCGTGGTTAGTGTCAGACTGAAGTCTGAGGACACGGAAGGTCACTACCACTTCTACCGGCACCGTAGTGTGTTGGGTTATTACAGCGCCCTCTTTTTCTACACGGTGTTCGTTACGGTCGATAAATAAAGAGCTACATGTGAAAGGCTGCTGGAGCACTTTCGAGATCTTTAGAACTGAAGATACTATTGTTTTATTTCCATGTTTAAACCACTGCAATATTTAGTAAACCATAAAGCCTCTCGTTGACTCATTACTAAGATACGGGGAATGATGCAATCCTTTATTAATTAAATCTACATAACCCCAAAAGTAAACACAAGTTGTGTAACACTTCGAAAGAATTATAGAAGCTACATAACTCACGTGATATTCCACTCTGTACTTCAGATGATAAAAATTAAATAAAACTAATGATGTATGAAAATCCTTTTTTTTCTTTACAGAGAATAATTTGGTACCTATAGAAACATTTGTTCGTAGACTATATAGGTTAGTAACAGACGCTAGACTTAACCTTGACTATCAATATGTAATAAATCAGCAGCTGTAACGATTCTTTACTGAATATATGTATCTGATGTATCGTAGATCTATCACGCTAGTCTGTCGTGCAATTTCACATTTTTTAATAACAGAGATATGTTTCTTTAGATCCTGGCTAAATGCATCGCTTCAGCTCGAAAGCTTACGCAGCGAATATGTTTAATGATTCGAATTATATTTTAATGCTTATCACATGTAATCGATTATCTATCCGTAGCGCATTAATTAAGTCGCGTGATGCTGGACTATACATATGTATACATAATATGTATAATGCGTCTGTATATTATCATCGGTATCAGCTGTTTCATTGACGTCGCATCGCGACGCGTTTACGGTTAAGACTACATACCTATGTATACCAATAGAAAAACAAAGCAAAAAATAATCGCGAGAAGTTATTAGAGCAAATATTAGATAATTCAAAAGCGTGACTTTCATCTATCCATGCTTTCATTGTAGGCTTATAACTATATTCAATTGATATCATTTTGATTATTCTTTCCTATCTATAAGCTACTACTCCGTTCTCGTTATACATTATTTATGAGTCACTTTGTATGTAGTTTATAATTTATTGTAGATACACTCGATAGAGGCACAAGGTCATCAAGTATTATGTAAGATAATCGCTGTATGCGCGTAACTTACCGATCAGCCAAATCCGGGTATTTGTCCTGACAACAATTTCAATGCTTTATTTAGTTGAATTGGATGAAACGATTTTTTTAGATGAAATTGTATCGATCGTATAACACGAAGGCAATAAATAAAACTGAAAGTCGGCTTTACGGTAGTCTGCACGATCTTTATTCACTTAGTCTATGCAATTATGAATAAACATCATTCGATTATAGGAATTATTGGATGCTGAAGTTAACAATTTTTCAACTGACAGTAATCGTGTTTCGAAACTTTAAAAGTAATTTTAAACGGAACTGGGTCGATAACAGATCCATCCATATTTGACTTACCGATAGCGAAGCAATATAACTCATATAATTCAATCTTTGCGTGATAGATCACAGCACTTAACAAGGCCTACGTCGTATTTTGAATTTGTTTACCTCCTGACTACTGATTCCTTGAGCGTGTTTCTTTGAAATTTAGGCAGTGAGTATGAATGAAGGTGAACCACGTCAAGTGACGTGAGGGGCCGACAATAATAAAATATAAAACGAAATGGAAGCCGATTCGAAGACAGATTTCGGACCTGATACCGAAAGAAAATCTGGTCAAATTCTACACAAAATCATCGATGATCCTGGGTCTTGTATCGTCAAGGATCAGATAGACGACAACATATTAAAAATATTATGGATTTGTCCTAATGGAGAACAGAAATTAATTACTTTTGATCGACCGAGTGACGATTGCACGGTACAGGATCTACTAGATGTGGTAATGATACTAATAATAACACCATCATTTTTCAAACAGAATAAAACATTAGAGAGAAGAACACTTCATCAATCTGAGAAGAATCAGAAGTTGAATATGTATTTTTTAGGCAGGAATACCAATGTGTGGGGGTTCGAGTATTAGTCTGATAACAGATCCCACGATAGAATTTAACTATGTAATCAACTCTGGTTTACTTTCGAACGATGGTACAAAGACAGACATCTCATCAGGTTTTTGCAGGTCCGTATTAATGAGCAGTAAATGAAAAGATATTCAAAAGAAGTAAAAAAAAAATAAAACTTGATTCTTTGTCAGAAATAATTATCTCTCTAACTATGACTTATTGTTAGTTCGGTAGATAAAAGTAGATGATGATTTTATGTTATCAGTAATTGATAAGTTATTCACATTTCACAGCTCATCGGATGAGATTTGCGGCAATTTTGAAACGAATGAAAAGAAGGTATAACTTGATATAAAATAGTGTAATTATAAGACGGAAGATGTTCGAGATACTCATAACACGAGACGATATCTTATAAGTTTGACTCTGGTCACGAACAGCAGTTTTGTCTTATACATAGTATAGTAGTTTATTGTTATATTCTGCTGCTGACTGTATTGTGAATTATATGTTGTGAATTGTGTCAATAAATTAGTCAGTCAAATATTTTTTTTTAGCAACATGAAAAGACAAGTAAGAAACACAGGGAGATGTTAAAATTAGAAAGAGAACAATCAGGGCCTTCTAAAACAAGAAAAAAACGAAATCGAAGTACAAGTGAAGGAAGATTCTTTGGAAATTTAGGTAAATGAATATTCAAAGAATTGCATCTAGAACAAGTTTGTAGAAACTGGCAAAAATATGCCGAAACATGTAGTTAAATTTATTAGATGGTCTGCAATTGATTTGAAATTAATTCAATCTAATGAAATTTGAAAATTATGTTTTTGTTGTGAGACAAAATTCTTTCAGATTACAAAAAGGTGTAATATATGTATTGAAACAAATCGCTTTGAGTAATCGTTTCTAGATATTACCGATCACACAATGTCTACTGGTAATGGAAATCAAAATCTTTTTTTTTATTAGAAAGCATTTTTGGCATTACATCTGATGAAGAAGACCAAAGAAAAGTTCAGAAATCAAAAAAATCTGAAATAAAGAATAATAGCTCAATGCCAACCAATATTAATAATGCCCACGATGAGATTGAAAGGAAAACAATTATCAACGAAGAATCAGTTATTACGAATAATAACTCAGTTGCTAGCATTATTAATCTTTATGCCGACCATGAAGAAAGTATCAAAGGTATACAACATTTGAATGTTCAGTGTCTTTTATTGGAAAAAAGTAAAAGTCTTCTAATTTCTCTGTATAAATAAGGAAATTATACATATGAAGTTTTATTTACAGGTGACAGGGTACTGCACGAGGTTCAGAACATGCTAATTGATAACTCAATCCAAGCTCCATATACGTCTCTTATTTGTAGCATAATTATGATAGGCTCACACATTTATACACCTGAAGAAAGAGTTATTATATCGCAAAGTGGGATGACCCTGAGAGCTCCACTTATTGAAGATGGCAAGTGTACTTCATACATGGCTCGAGTTGGAATGAATATACCAGTAGCAATCTTTGTTTAATTTTTATTGGAATAAAATAATTATTGTTATTCAACAGATACTAATTTCGTTCTACTGAAATTGGAATTTGAAGATATCGTCAGAGTGATCCCTTATTTCGCAGAACCTATGCCTGTGCTGTTTTTCTATATAAATTTAAAAGTAGTTGATAAGATTCGTAAATCTTTGAATATGAACGACCCGAATGGAACTTATTACCATCCATTGAGCGGGGGTAATGAACTGCAAATCTGTGCATACATCCCTACATCTCCATATTAACAATCTATTAATTAATTTCATGTTTCTAGACCACACACAGAGACGGCTAGTATTTCTCCTCGAGGCAATCAGTGAGGAATCCATATTGGTTTTAAAAACTTTATTCTCACGGAATGAAGTACTCGAAGAATTGACTAGCACGGAAGCTGCAAATCTCCTCTTGTCATCATCACCTAGGAATGTAAGTTGGGCAGAACTTTTTGTTAGTGCAACACCTATTCGAAGAAAGAATCTCTACATGATTTATATTATTGTGGTTATCGATTGCTCCACAGATCCGGCCTCAAATCCAAAGTTTGATTAAAAAATTGGAACAAGTTTCATCAACAGTTAACAATACTGTAAAAGTCGAAGTTAAAACGCATGTCAAAAAAACTCAGAGTGCGAAACGATTATCAGAAGAAACTAGACCAACAGTTGACGAAGCTCAGAGTTTCATACAAATATCAGATGAATCGCGACTAACACCTGACAATACTATAAATAACAAAATTGAACTGGCTGTCAAACAATCCAAAGGTTTGCTAAAAGAATCGAAAGGATTAACATCAACAGTCAACAATTCTGTACATGACGATAATCAAATGTAAGTAGAGTTGCCTTTGTACGTTCCTGGTATACAAAAATTATTCACTATGAGATTAATGAGAGAAAATTTAATAGAATAAACATACATGCATGTGTAGGAGCAATTTCCTTTACTTTGCTCATTTTTATTCATATCTGAGGCTTTACATCTTATCTGAAACTCATAGTTTGTCTTCCACTACGATTATAACTGAGAAATTAGTAGATCAACTAGTGAGAGTCGTTCTTGATTAATATCTTTGAAATTGAATAGCTTTGGTATTTAAAAAGATCTACATATCAATAATGAAGCAATTATTTTCACAGACTACTGATGTACCCTCTGCCACCAGCTAGAGGTGGAATCCCAATAACTGCTCGAGATTATGCCTGTTTGCGTGAAAGTCAGTTCCTAAATGACATTATAATTGACTTTTACTTGCGATACTTAACTTTCGAAGTTTTATCTCAGGAAGATCGAGATAGAACTCACATTTTTAGTACTCATTTCTACAAAAGATTAACAAGTCCGGCTACTAATAACAACACACAGATTTCACCAGCTGCACAACGTCATACCAATGTTCAGAACTGGACAAAAAATGTGAATATTTTGGAGAAAGACTTCGTTATTATTCCAATTAACAAACAGTACGTATAATTCTCGAACGTTTCGGCAATTTGAACTTTACTTGCATAGACAAAAGTTATTTCACATCGGCTAAATGCAGATTATTTGTGCATTGTGCGTTATCTTTTCAATCAATTTTTCAGCGCGCATTGGTTCTTAGCTATTATCTGTTTCCCGGGTCTTGTGGGAAAAATATGTGGCAGAAGACAGACCAAATACAATCTTAAAAAGGCAAAAGAGATGCAGCTGCAAGCGACTACTGATCAAGATCAGATAGCATTGAAAAGACTGTGAGTATTCCTGGTTAATTATTTTTATGTACTTCGAAAAATCTCTTACAAATATTTTCAGACATCATGATCATCCGGTTTTTCCTGCTGATATAAGCTCCTCTATTTGTTTCAGCCCATGTATACTGATCTTTGATTCTTTGGTTGGATCAGGGAGCAGTGCTCAGTCCGTTATAGCCAATTTGCGAGACTACCTAAGCTACGAACATATGGCTAAACTAGGAACAGAGGTAATATTTTCAGAAGAAACTATGAAAGGAGCCTGTCCTAAGGTTCCACAACAACGCAATTTCAGTGACTGTGGTCTCTACTTGCTGCAATATGTAGAATGCTTCTTCAGCGTAAGTTGTTACGTTTTACAAGACATGATAGAATTTAAAAAAAGACTTGAATCTATCAGTAGGAAAATAATGACATTAATTGTATCAAGGATGTTAGGCCATTATTTTGAATAATGAATTATTGAAAAAAATTGATTTTGTAATTCAAAAAATAATATTTATTCTCAGGATCCTATCACGGACTATAATCTACCGATAGAATCATTGGAAGAGTGGTTTGAGGAAGCAGTTGTAAACTGCAAGAGAAAAGAACTGGCCAAGTTAATAAGGAAGCTGAGAAAACGATTATGATTTGGGGAATATGCCTTTTGCAGAAACTTATGTCCAAAAAAGATCAGAATATTGTACTACTGGCTGTGATAGTATGGATTGAATCAGGGATAGACTGTATCCGAAGTCAGCGTCTTTTTACTATAAATTATTTAATAGTTTCAGATTAAAGTTGAGAGGAACAAAAGAGGAGCATATCAAAGTGGAATATCGAAACTATTATTAGGTATTTATGATTTTTAAAGATGTGTCAAACTTTTTATTCCTATGAATAAAAGGTATCGTTATTTGATATATCGGTCAAGCTAAAGTTCATCTAATCTTTATATTCTTTGAAACGAAAGAATCTGGTTACATGTGTAGTTGAGAATAATACCTATATGTATTGTTTAATAAAGTATCTATCTTGTTATCTTTGTGATCTGTTATCTTTGCACATAAAACACCATAACATAATGTAACAACCTCAGGTAATGGTCTTTCTTAGAGTTGATAAATTATTGAAGAAGCATAAATTCATTTAACGTCAACAATTTTCTTATATCTTTATTATTCGAAATTCTCATAACTTCTAGTTTCCAAAATCATAGTCTTCTCGAAAACTAAACATTCTTTTTACTCTAATCGTAGATTTCAAATAATGATTTCGGATTATCTGCCTTAAATTTTTATCAAATGAGGATATATCTCAAATTTTCATTATAGCGAGCCTGATTTTTTGTCTTTTTTTTCCTCGTGAGTATAAAAGCAGCTAGAATACATACATGAATACGTAGATTATACCTAGGATATTGATATGTTGTACAGAACACAGTACCGCTGGTCAACTTTTGTAAACAAGTTTTATCATCAGCCAATCAGCTATTGACACTAGTCGTTACTCATTTCAGTGGGCCTATACTTTTCACGTAACCTGCCCACAGAATCTTCAAACAAAACTGGATCCAGCTCCGCTGTGAGACCGCAGTAACGGGATGTAGTCAAATACAGCGACAAAAGTGTTCATGCAGAGGCCTGTTTTGTTTGAAGTTATCCGGATCGTTCCACGCAGATCTGTAGAGAAGAAGTATAGAAATTTATGAAATTAATAAAATCTATGATGAGAATAGAATGAATGTCTGAAGATGTGAATGTTTGTAAGTTTAGTCGCATAAGTTATTCTGTATAATAGAAACAGCGAATGCTCTGTGAGCCAATAAACGAATGGAAAAATGTGATGACAATTGTTCAAAGGGATTTCATTGACTGGCGTACATACCTGATACCGACGATAGTGTTATCCTTGTACAGCTTGCCGTGCATTATTTTCATCGGTTGTTTTCGTGTTACGTGACTGATGAAAAAAATTCATCGGTCTGTCTTCACAGTCTTGTGAAGAGATGAGCTCAACATTTCCAGGTATGAAGTATCGCAGTAACGGCGGTAGCAGGCTGCTCCTATTGAAATCATAGTGTAGTCGTTGGTCCTCTCATTACCTGCTGTAACCCCAGGGATCGCTGGATAAAATGAATAGACGTTAGAAACTTGCAAGAATTTCAGGTTCCTAATGTTGATGTATTATTTCTGATGTTTCTTAAAAACATGAAATATGATCCACGGAGGATTTCCTTCTCACAGAAACGAAATAAAACGAAATTTTACCTTTGGATCCAGTCCAGTGATGAGACCTTGGAAATCCAACGATTCTAGCAGGAAAATATCGTCGTCCAGTAGAGGCAAAATCGATTTCGTAGATGTGAAAAGTTGCATCCACGTTGAAAGACAGTGGAACACTTATAGCGAAGAATTTAGGTGGATAAGAACAGTGAAATATTCCATTCGCTGCAAGGACGTGTATAATTGGAGGCTATTATCACTGCAAGCTGGCAGGCTTGCAACACAATCTTCTTCTCTCGGCAATTGGAATTCCGAGGATTAGTTCCTGTATCAAAGACGAGATACATTTCCCCATTTATTTAGTCAAGGTCGACTAAAATAGGTGGGCAGCAGCTGCATATGGCACGAAACTGATTGGAAATTATTCTGAGAGCTGGTTGTTTAGTCAAATGCGCTGATTGGCATGACTCATGTATACGTAATTACTTGACTATTTAACGTGCAACAATTCACGTCATTCGCAAAGGAAAGTGTTTGGTACAATTATTGTTTGTTAGATCATGAAATCAGCGCATTTGTTCAGGGGGCACCACGAGAAGGCAACCAACACCACCCCCCGCCTGAAAAATAGAACGGGGTAGTTAGTAACAACATTGAATTGATGAAACTCGCAGGTCCAATAGAACTTTGAGATCTTGAAGAACTTGTAGTCTGTGAAACCTGTCGGAGCTGTGGAGTGTAACAAGTATCAATTAAAATTCAATAAATGAATGCTTTGAATGAGAGACAACAAGTAAATCAATGGGAAAGTAGCGCAAACGATCATTTGCCAAAGCGATACACATGTAAAAAAAAAAGATCAAGCAATATCATTTGTGAAGCGAAATAGTCATTATTATTATTATTATTAGTCATTAATAGCATTAACAATAGTCAGAATAGTCGAGATAAATAAGAAAAGACAACAGTTATTAATAATATTAGAAACACAAGAGAAGAGAATAAAAAAACATAGAGTCGATAAAATTCGTAAGTCCCGTGGAACTTGCAGAAGTCGTGGAGCCTAGAGAGTGTGTGAAACCTGTAAGACCTGTGAGATTTGTAAGATGTTAACGAGGATCAATTAAGTTTCGATAAATAAATAGCTGAAATGAGGGACAAGTAATTAAATCAAAAAGTAGCATAAACGAACATTTATAACAGCGATATATGTAAAAGAAAGATCAGGCAAAATAATTTACGGAGCAAAACATTAACAATAGTCAGAATAGTGGTGATAACTTAAAAAACACAGCAGTTACTGATAATATTGAGTACACGAGAGAAAAAAATACAGAGGCATAGAAACGATAAATTTCGTAGATCCCGTGGAACTTGGAGTAGTTGTGCAGCCTGGAGAGTCTGTGAAACCTGTGAGACCTATGAGAGCTGTAAAAGGTACAGAGCATCAATTAGATTTCAATCAATAAATAGCGAAAATGAGGGACAAGTAATTAAATCAAAAAGTAGCATTAACAAACATTTTTCACAGAGATACATATGAAAAAAAGATCAGTAAACATCATTTCTAAAGCATAACATGAACAAAAGTCAGAAAAGTAATGATAAATTAGTAACCACAACAGTTATCAATGATATTAATTACACGATAGACAAAACAACAGGAAAGCATAAAATCAGTAAAATTCGTTGATCCCGTGGAATTTGGAGAAGTCGTGGTATCATCGATGTCAATCTGTAACTAAAGAAAGATATTTCTGTTGAGTTCGGAAACTTGAAGATAAATCTATGAATCGCGAGTGTATGAGATTATACATATAATAAGTCGCGTAAGGCCTAATTATAGATAAATTTGACTTCAGAAACTTAATAAAGATAAATTTACGATTCGCGAATTTGGATAAGCAAAACTAGGTTTCAAAATATTGCTACAATCCGCGAGCCTCGATAATTATATACTACGTCGAGTAACGCCTAATTAGAAATACAGTTGACTCCTCAAACTTGAAGATAAATCTAGGATTCGCGAGTCTGCGTAATTGAAACTAAATTAATGAATATGAGCTAGATCCGCAAGCCTGAATAATTATATACTCCATCCACTAACGCCTAATTACGAATATCGTTGACTTTTAAAACTTGAAGAAGATAAATCTACGATCTGCGAGTCTGGATAATTAAAACTAAATTAATGAATATTTCTAAGATTCGCAGGCCTAAATAACTATATACTCCGTCGAGTAACGCCTAGTTGTAAATATACAGTTGACTCCTCAAGCTTGAAAATGAAACTTGGATGCGCGAGTCACCTAATTAAAACTAAATTAATGAATATTTTTACGATCTGCAAGCCTAGTTGATTATATACTCCGTCGACTATCGCCTATTTATAAATAACGTAGACTTCTGAAACTTAAAGAAAATGAATCTACTATTCGCGAGTCTGGCTGATTAAAACTAAATTAACGAATATTTCTAAGATTCGCAGGCCTAAGTAATTACATACTACGTCGCCTAACGCCTAGTTATAAATACAGTTGACCCCTCAAACTTGAAGATGAATCTTGGATGCGCGAGTCAGCCTAATTAAAACTGAATTAATAAATATTTCTAAGATCCGCAAGCCTAGTTGATTATATACTCCGTCCAGTAATGCTATTTATAAATAACGTAGACTTCTGAAACTTAAAGAAGATAAATCTCCGATTCGCGAGTCTGGATAATTAAAACTAAATTAATGAATATTTCTAAGATTCGCAGGTCTAAATAATTATATACTCCGTCGAGTAACGCCTAGTTATGAATAACGTAGACTTCTGAAACTTAAAGAAGATATATCTACGATTCGCAAGTCTGAATAAATAAAACTAAATTAATAAATATATCCAAGATCCGCAAGCCTAGTTAATTATATACTCCGTCGAGTAACGCCTATTTATAAATAACGTAGACTTCTGAAACTTAAAGATAAATCTAGGATTCGCGAGTCTGAATAAATAAAACTAAATTAATAAATATATCCAAGATCCGCAAGCCTATACTTGATTATATACTCCGTCGAGTAACGCCTATTTATGAATAACGTGGACTTCTGAAACTTAAAGAAGATAAATCTACGATTCGCAAGTCTGAATGAATAAAACTAAATTAATAAATATATCCAAGATCCGCAAGCCTAGTTAATTATATACTCCGTCGAGTAACGCCTATTTATAAATAACGTAGACTTCTGAAACTTAAAGAAGATAAATCTACGATTCGCAAGTCTGAATAAATAAAACTAAATTAATAAATATATCCAAGATCCGCAAGCCTAGTTAATTATATACTCCGTCGAGTAACGCCTATTTATAAATAACGTAGACTTCTGAAACTTAAAGATAAATCTACGATTCGCGAGTCTGAATAAATAAAACTAAATTAATAAATATATCCAAGATCCGCAAGCCTATACTTGATTATATACTTCGTCGAGTAACGCCTATTTATAAATAACGTAGACTTCTGAAACTTAAAGATAAATCTACGATTCGCGAGTCTGAATAAATAAAACTAAATTAATAAATATATCCAAGATCCGCAAGCCTATACTTGATTATATACTCCGTCGAGTAACGCCTATTTATGAATAACGTGGACTTCTGAAACTTAAAGAAGATAAATCTACGATTCGCAAGTCTGAATGAATAAAACTAAATTAATAAATATATCCAAGATCCGCAAGCCTAGTTAATTATATACTCCGTCGAGTAACGCCTATTTATAAATAACGTAGACTTCTGAAACTTAAAGAAGATAAATCTACGATTCGCAAGTCTGAATAAATAAAACTAAATTAATAAATATATCCAAGATCCGCAAGCCTAGTTAATTATATACTCCGTCGAGTAACGCCTATTTATAAATAACGTAGACTTCTGAAACTTAAAGATAAATCTACGATTCGCGAGTCTGAATAAATAAAACTAAATTAATAAATATATCCAAGATCCGCAAGCCTATACTTGATTATATACTTCGTCGAGTAACGCCTATTTATGAATAACGTGGACTTCTGAAACTTAAAGAAGATAAATCTACGATTCGCAAGTCTGAATGAATAAAACTAAATTAATAAATATATCCAAGATCCGCAAGCCCGAGTAATTATATACTCCGTCGAGTAACGCCTATTTATAAATAACGTAGACTTCTGAAACTTAAAGATAAATCTACGATTCGCGAGTCTGAATAAATAAAACTAAATTAATAAATATATCCAAGATCCGCAAGCCTATACTTGATTATATACTTCGTCGAGTAACGCCTATTTATGAATAACGTAGACTTCTGAAACTTAAAGATAAATCTACGATTCGCGAGTCTGAATAAATAAAACTAAATTAATAAATATATCCAAGATCCGCAAGCCTATACTTGATTATATACTCCGTCGAGTAACGCCTATTTATAAATAACGTAGACTTCTGAAACTTAAAGAAGATAAATCTACGATTCGCAAGTCTGAATAAATAAAACTAAATTAATAAATATATCCAAGATCCGCAAGCCTAGTTAATTATATACTCCGTCGAGTAACGCCTATTTATAAATAACGTAGACTTCTGAAACTTAAAGATAAATCTACGATTCGCGAGTCTGAATAAATAAAACTAAATTAATAAATATATCCAAGATCCGCAAGCCTATACTTGATTATATACTTCGTCGAGTAACGCCTATTTATAAATAACGTAGACTTCTGAAACTTAAAGATAAATCTACGATTCGCGAGTCTGAATAAATAAACTAAATTAATAAATATATCCAAGATCCGCAAGCCTAGTTAATTATATACTCCGTCGAGTAACGCCTATTTATAAATAACGTAGACTTCTGAAACTTAAAGAAGATAAATCTACGTTTCGCGAGTCTGAAGAATTAAAACCAAATTTCTAAACATTTCTAAGATGCGCAAGCCTAAATAATTATATCCCTCGTCAAGTAACGCCTCATTATAAATATAGTTGACTTCTGAAACTTAAGGAAAATATATCTACGATTCGTGTACCTAAGCAACTCGGGTATAGCGGGTTCGTTAAGCCCGTCACGTACGAAGTGCCCTGCATCGCTATGTATCCAACGGAAAACCGATTTGAACGGATGAACGAACTAATGCATCACAAAGCAGCCACAAAGACGCAGGTTAGAAACAAGACATGCAAAGCAATCTATGCCCTTCAAGAAGTCGTTACACCACAGCAAGTGTTTATGCCCTTCGCCAGGGGTTTTGCAGCCCCGAAGTAGCCTTTACTCCATTGCCTGGTGTCGTGACTCCTATCGAGGCGTATACAAAAAAAAAACGTTGAAACCAAATGCAAAAGCAGAAACATAAGAAGATTCAACCATGCTGATATCTCCATATGGTGTGCGTGGCTGCTTGAATGAAATTAGTTCGACGAAAAATGAGTATACAAAATTCGAGAGTGTCCGGTACTCCGAGAAACAAAAAATCTGGGTTTTCGCGAGTGTGAATAATCAGAAACTAGGTCGATTGACGGCTAATTATAAATATCGTTGACTTCTGAAACTTAAAGAAGATAAATCTACGTTTCGCGAGTCTGAAGAATTAAAACCAAATTTCTAAACATTTCTAAGATGCGCAAGCCTAAATAATTATATCCCTCGTCAAGTAACGCCTCATTATAAATATAGTTGACTTCTGAAACTTAAGGAAAATATATCTACGATTCGTGTACCTAAGCAACTCGGGTATAGCGGGTTCGTTAAGCCCGTCACGTACGAAGTGCCCTGCATCGCTATGTATCCAACGGAAAACCGATTTGAACGGATGAACGAACTAATGCATCACAAAGCAGCCACAAAGACGCAGGTTAGAAACAAGACATGCAAAGCAATCTATGCCCTTCAAGAAGTCGTTACACCACAGCAAGTGTTTATGCCCTTCGCCAGAGGTTTTGCAGCCCCGAAGTAGCCTTTACTCCATTGCCTGGTGTCGTGACTCCTATCGAGGCGTATACAAAAAAAAAGCGTTGAAACCAAATGCAAAAGCAGAAACATGAGAAGATTCAATCATGCTGATATCTCCATATGGTGTGCGTGGCTGCTTGAATGGAATTAGTTCGACAAAAAATGAGTATACAAAATTCGAGTTAGTGTCCGGTACTCCAAGAAACAAAAAATCTGGATTTCGCGAGTCTGAATAATCAAAAACCAGGTCGATTGACGGCTAATTATAAATATCGTTGACTTCTGGAACTTAAAGCAGATAAATCTACGATTCGCGAGTCTGGATAATTAAAACTAAATTAATGAATATTTCTAAGATTCGCAAGTCTAAATAATTATATACTCCGTCGAGTAACGCCTAGTTGTAAATACAGTTGACTCCTCAAGCTTGAAGATGAATCTTGGATGCGCGAGTCTGCTTGATTAAAACTAAATTAATAAATATTTCTAAGATCCGCAAGCCTAGTTGATTATATACTACGTAGAGTAACGCCTAATTATAAATACAGTTGACTCCTCAAACTTGAAGATGAATCTTGGATGCGCGAGTCAGCCTAATTAAAACTAAATTAATAAATATCTCTGAGATCCGCAAGCCTAAGTAATTACATACTACGTCGAGTAACGCCTAATTATAAATACAATTGACTCCTCAAACTTGAAGATGAATCTTGGATGCGCGAGTCCGCTTGATTAAAACTAAATTAATAAATATTTCTGAGATCCGCAAGCCTAGTTGATTATATACTCCGTCGACTAACGCCTATTTATAAATAACGTAGACTTCTGAAACTTAAAGAAGATAAATCTACGATCCGCGAGTCTGGATAATTAAAACTGAATTAATGAATATTTCTAAGATCCGCAAGCCCGAGTAATTACATACTACGTCGAGTAACGCCTAATTATAAATACAGTTGACTCCTCAAACTTGAAGATGAATCTTGGATGCGCGAGTCCGCTTAATTAAAACTAAATTAATAAATATTTCTAAGATCCGCAAGCCTAGTTGATTATATACTCCGTAGAGTAACGCCTAGTTATAAATACAGTTGACTCCTCAAACTTGAATGTCGATCTTGGATGCGCGAGTCAGCCTAATTAAAACTAAATTAAAAAATATTTCTGAGATCCGCAAGCCTAGTTGATTATATACTCCGTCGACTAACGCCTATTTATAAATAACGTAGACTTCTGAAACTTAAAGAAGATAAATCTACGATCCGCGAGTCTGGATAATTAAAACTGAATTAATGAATATTTCTAAGATTCGCAGGCCTCAATAATTATATACTCCGTCGAGTAACGCCTAATTATAAATACAGTTGACTCCTCAAACTTGAAGATGAATCTTGGATGCGCGAGTCAGCCTAATTAAAACTAAATTAAAAAATATTTCCAAGATCCGCAAGCCCGAGTAATTACATACTACGTCGAGTAACGCCTAATTATAAATACAGTTGACTCCTCAAACTTGAAGGTCGATCTTGGATGCGCGAGTCAGCCTAATTAAAACTAAATTAAAAAATATTTCTGAGATCCGCAAGCCTAGTTGATTATATACTCCGTCGACTAACGCCTATTTATAAATAACGTAGACTTCTGAAACTTAAAGAAGATAAATCTACGATCCGCGAGTCTGGATAATTAAAACTGAATTAATGAATATTTCTAAGATTCGCAGGCCTCAATAATTATATACTCCGTCGAGTAACGCCTAATTATAAATACAGTTGACTCCTCAAACTTGAAGATGAATCTTGGATGCGCGAGTCAGCCTAATTAAAACTAAATTAAAAAATATTTCTAAGATCCGCAAGCCCGAGTAATTACATACTACGTCGAGTAACGCCTAATTATAAATACAGTTGACTCCTCAAACTTGAAGGTCGATCTTGGATGCGCGAGTCAGCCTGATTAAAACTAAATTAACAAATATTTCTGAGATCCGCAAGCCTAATTGATTATATACTCCGTCGACTAACGCCTATTTATAAATAACGTAGACTTCTGAAACTTAAAGAAGATAAATCTACGATCCGCGAGTCTGGATAATTAAAACTGAATTAATGAATATTTCTAAGATCCGCAAGCCCGAGTAATTACATACTACGTCGAGTAACGCCTAATTATAAATACAGTTGACTCCTCAAACTTGAAGATGAATCTTGGATGCGCGAGTCCGCTTAATTAAAACTAAATTAATAAATATTTCTAAGATCCGCAAGCCTAGTTGATTATATACTCCGTAGAGTAACGCCTAGTTATAAATACAGTTGACTCCTCAAACTTGAATGTCGATCTTGGATGCGCGAGTCAGCCTAATTAAAACTAAATTAAAAAATATTTCTGAGATCCGCAAGCCTAGTTGATTATATACTCCGTCGACTAACGCCTATTTATAAATAACGTAGACTTCTGAAACTTAAAGAAGATAAATCTACGATCCGCGAGTCTGGATAATTAAAACTGAATTAATGAATATTTCTAAGATTCGCAGGCCTCAATAATTATATACTCCGTCGAGTAACGCCTAATTATAAATACAGTTGACTCCTCAAACTTGAAGATGAATCTTGGATGCGCGAGTCAGCCTAATTAAAACTAAATTAAAAAATATTTCTAAGATCCGCAAGCCCGAGTAATTACATACTACGTCGAGTAACGCCTAGTTATAAATACAGTTGACTCCTCAAACTTGAATGTCGATCTTGGATGCGCGAGTCAGCCTAATTAAAACTAAATTAAAAAATATTTCTGAGATCCGCAAGCCTAGTTGATTATATACTCCGTCGACTAACGCCTATTTATAAATAACGTAGACTTCTGAAACTTAAAGAAGATAAATCTACGATCCGCGAGTCTGGATAATTAAAACTGAATTAATGAATATTTCTAAGATTCGCAGGCCTCAATAATTATATACTCCGTCGAGTAACGCCTAATTATAAATACAGTTGACTCCTCAAACTTGAAGATGAATCTTGGATGCGCGAGTCAGCCTAATTAAAACTAAATTAAAAAATATTTCTAAGATCCGCAAGCCCGAGTAATTACATACTACGTCGAGTAACGCCTAATTATAAATACAGTTGACTCCTCAAACTTGAAGGTCGATCTTGGATGCGCGAGTCAGCCTGATTAAAACTAAATTAACAAATATTTCTGAGATCCGCAAGCCTAATTGATTATATACTCCGTCGACTAACGCCTATTTATAAATAACGTAGACTTCTGAAACTTAAAGAAGATAAATCTACGATTCGCGAGTCTGGATAATTAAAACTGAATTAATGAATATTTCCAAGATCCGCAAGCCCGAGTAATTACATACTACGTCGAGTAACGCCTAATTATAAATACAATTGACTCCTCAAACTTGAAGATGAATCTTGGATGCGCGAGTCCGCTTGATTAAAACTAAATTAATAAATATTTCTAAGATCCGGAAGCCTAGTTGATTATATACTCCGTAGAGTAACGCCTAGTTATAAATACAGTTGACTCCTCAAACTTGAAGGTCGATCTTGGATGCGCGAGTCAGCCTAATTAAAACTAAATTAAAAAATATTTCTGAGATCCGCAAGCCTAGTTGATTATATACTCCGTCGACTAACGCCTATTTATAAATAACGTAGACTTCTGAAACTTAAAGAAGATAAATCTACGATCCGCGAGTCTGGATAATTAAAACTGAATTAATGAATATTTCTAAGATTCGCAGGCCTCAATAATTATATACTCCGTCGAGTAACGCCTAATTATAAATACAGTTGACTCCTCAAACTTGAAGATGAATCTTGGATGCGCGAGTCAGCCTAATTAAAACTAAATTAAAAAATATTTCTAAGATCCGCAAGCCCGAGTAATTACATACTACGTCGAGTAACGCCTAATTATAAATACAGTTGACTCCTCAAACTTGAAGGTCGATCTTGGATGCGCGAGTCAGCCTGATTAAAACTAAATTAACAAATATTTCTGAGATCCGCAAGCCTAATTGATTATATACTCCGTCGACTAACGCCTATTTATAAATAACGTAGACTTCTGAAACTTAAAGAAGATAAATCTACGATCCGCGAGTCTGGATAATTAAAACTGAATTAATGAATATTTCTAAGATCCGCAAGCCCGAGTAATTACATACTACGTCGAGTAACGCCTAATTATAAATACAGTTGACTCCTCAAACTTGAAGATGAATCTTGGATGCGCGAGTCCGCTTAATTAAAACTAAATTAATAAATATTTCTAAGATCCGCAAGCCTAGTTGATTATATACTCCGTAGAGTAACGCCTAGTTATAAATACAGTTGACTCCTCAAACTTGAATGTCGATCTTGGATGCGCGAGTCAGCCTAATTAAAACTAAATTAAAAAATATTTCTGAGATCCGCAAGCCTAGTTGATTATATACTCCGTCGACTAACGCCTATTTATAAATAACGTAGACTTCTGAAACTTAAAGAAGATAAATCTACGATCCGCGAGTCTGGATAATTAAAACTGAATTAATGAATATTTCTAAGATTCGCAGGCCTCAATAATTATATACTCCGTCGAGTAACGCCTAATTATAAATACAGTTGACTCCTCAAACTTGAAGATGAATCTTGGATGCGCGAGTCAGCCTAATTAAAACTAAATTAAAAAATATTTCTAAGATCCGCAAGCCCGAGTAATTACATACTACGTCGAGTAACGCCTAGTTATAAATACAGTTGACTCCTCAAACTTGAATGTCGATCTTGGATGCGCGAGTCAGCCTAATTAAAACTAAATTAAAAAATATTTCTGAGATCCGCAAGCCTAGTTGATTATATACTCCGTCGACTAACGCCTATTTATAAATAACGTAGACTTCTGAAACTTAAAGAAGATAAATCTACGATCCGCGAGTCTGGATAATTAAAACTGAATTAATGAATATTTCTAAGATTCGCAGGCCTCAATAATTATATACTCCGTCGAGTAACGCCTAATTATAAATACAGTTGACTCCTCAAACTTGAAGATGAATCTTGGATGCGCGAGTCAGCCTAATTAAAACTAAATTAAAAAATATTTCTAAGATCCGCAAGCCCGAGTAATTACATACTACGTCGAGTAACGCCTAATTATAAATACAGTTGACTCCTCAAACTTGAAGGTCGATCTTGGATGCGCGAGTCAGCCTGATTAAAACTAAATTAACAAATATTTCTGAGATCCGCAAGCCTAATTGATTATATACTCCGTCGACTAACGCCTATTTATAAATAACGTAGACTTCTGAAACTTAAAGAAGATAAATCTACGATTCGCGAGTCTGGATAATTAAAACTGAATTAATGAATATTTCCAAGATCCGCAAGCCCGAGTAATTACATACTACGTCGAGTAACGCCTAATTATAAATACAATTGACTCCTCAAACTTGAAGATGAATCTTGGATGCGCGAGTCCGCTTGATTAAAACTAAATTAATAAATATTTCTAAGATCCGGAAGCCTAGTTGATTATATACTCCGTAGAGTAACGCCTAGTTATAAATACAGTTGACTCCTCAAACTTGAAGGTCGATCTTGGATGCGCGAGTCAGCCTAATTAAAACTAAATTAAAAAATATTTCTGAGATCCGCAAGCCTAGTTGATTATATACTCCGTCGACTAACGCCTATTTATAAATAACGTAGACTTCTGAAACTTAAAGAAGATAAATCTACGATCCGCGAGTCTGGATAATTAAAACTGAATTAATGAATATTTCTAAGATTCGCGGGCCTAAATAATTATATACTCCGTCGAGTAACGCCTATTTATAAATACATTCGACTTCTCAAACTTGAAGATAAATCTCCGATTCGCGAGTCTATGTGATTATATACTAAATCTAGTAACGCCTAATAAAAAATAGACTTGACTTCTGAAACGTCAAGATAAATCTACGATTAGCGAGTATGGATAATTAAAACTCAATTTCAAAATATTTCTACGATTCGTGAGTCTAAATAATCAAAAAGTAAGTGCACTAACGCCTAATTGAAAATAGAGTTGGCTTCGGAAACTCAAGAAAAACAAATCTCCGATTCGCGAGTCGATGTAATTATCTACTAAATCTAGTAACGGTTTATTAAAAATAGAGTTAACTTCTGAAACGTAAACATGAATCTACGATTCGCGAGTATGGATAATTCAAACTAAATTTCGAAATATTTCTACGATCCGCGTGTCTCAATAATTATAATTTGTTCGGCTATAACGTGTATAAAAATTCGAGCCTATGACTGACACTTACGCAACATATGCCTACCTCGATTCATATGTATAAACAAATAAATGAAACAAAATAAACACAATTATGCGACTCACCGATGCTGCCAAGAACCGGGAGAGAAACCACAGTTGGATGTCTGCTTGGCCGCTGCGTTGGAACGAAAAAGAAATGTTAGAATATTGCGTTACTAGATGTCGGATAAAAATCAAATGTTTCCAAGAATTACACTTGAATAACAAGGCGACATGTCACAAAATGCTATTTACCTTTTATATAATTCAACGGTGAACTTGCGCCTGAGTTATCCTCGGATTCGCTCAGTTCATCAGATTGTCGGGACACGCGTGCAGTTATACTCTGCGCTTCGTACTTGGGACTCCACCAAGCTTCATCCTCCATCCAATCGTCAGACAGTGGCGAATGGGCCCAGCAACGCTCGACCCAACCGCTCTTTTGCGAATATACGGCGGGTCGGCTCTGGGCCGCAAGTGGCGGGTCGACTCTGGGCCGCCAGTGGCGGCTATCTTCCCTGGAGTATATCCCTCGGCGGCTGGCGATTACGGTTTAGCCAGATCTGCGTCACGCTCAGCCTTTTATACCCGAGCCCAGCTCGGGCGCAAGTCGGGCTGGCCTGCTATTGGCTCGGCGGCAGGATGGAGCAGGAACGTGGCTTGCCAGCGAGCCAGCCGACCCTTCGTCGGCTCTGGGCTGCAAGCGGCGGATGTCTTCCCTCGAGAATGTCCCTCGGCGGCTGCTGATACAGGAAAGCCGGATCAGCGCCGTGCTCAGGCTTATATACCCGCGCCCAGGTCGCGCCGAAGTCGGGCTGGCCTGCTATTGGCTCGCGACAGGATGGAGACGGGATATAAATTGCGGGCCAGCCAGCCGACCGTTAATGCTTGCTTGAACTTCCTCGGTGGCGGTTGGGCGGCTAGGCTCGCTTTCGACGAGTAGATATATTTAATGCAACGGTCAGATTCGATTTCGACAATTTGTCGATAAACTCTTCGTATGCCATTCTTGGATCTGACTCGTCCTCGGATCCTCTCGTCCATCCGATCCTCAGGCTAGGCCTGCAGACATGATTTTCCGTATCGGAAAAATAAAGAAATAAAAGACAAATCAGATATAAATTCTAGACGTATCTGTTTTAGAATATACAAAGTAGCCGATATATTAATGAGAGGAATATCAAATAAATTGCGAATAAATTTGATTTAGATGATCGCAACGAGATCGTACATTCGAGAAATGTAGGGCGTTTATTCGTTAACGTTAACATTAGAAATAAAGGCAAAAATAACACTAGAATCATGAAAAATAATCGGCGAATGCCATTCAGCTGTTTTTGTTCTACCGAGTGATATTGTTGTAGCAGAATAAAACTGCAATTCTAATAACGCTGAAGCTATTACGTTATCATAATTATATTTTTCTAGACATTATCGTTTGGGTTCCCTCTTAGGGAAACCAACGAATAATGTCCGTTGTCCAGGCCAGCGTTTCCCATTAGCCGGGTCGCGACCCGGTACCGGGCCATCAAAATAAAATACCGGGTCGCAACATTCCCGCCTTTGGTAAAAAATAAGCAGCAGCTCCATATTTCGCACTAAAATTTAGTGACTAAATAGGCGATGCCAAAATATGTAGTATTAATAAATGTGTATTATTTTACTTAATGGAACCAGCTTGGGTTTAAAAGTATTAAGTGGGTCACGAAGGGGCAGTGTGAAAATTACCGGGCCATGGCAGAACAATGTTTGGGAAACACTGGTCCAGGCCCGGTATTGGGTGGCTCTGAAACGCTCGACTACTTTGTTGATATGAAGGAGCGTTGCGTCGGGGCCGCGGGCGCCGCTCGCGTATTTCCCAGCTCTTTCAGAGTATTTAATTCCCGTTTGATGCCACGTAACGGACTTTTGCAGGACTTAGCTCACGGGATAAGCATAAGGAAAAAGAAGAAGCAGGACTTAGCTAAACTGCGCTAGCACCGAAAGAGAAAAAGATTGAAAAAGATTCAATAATGATCGAAACTATAAGAGAAAATAATAGTAATAATCTATGTTTACAGTAAGCAATAATGGAGTTAATAAATGCATCGAAATTATGAGTATGAAGAATACGAAAATTATTAGGGCATCGTTCAAGGTGACCCAGGTCGACCGCTCCGTGGGTTCTAGTTGAAATTTTTTATCGACGCATATTCGTGTAGCGTCATGTGTGTGGGGCGTTCCGTGACATCTCGACCAAAATTGGTGCATGATGTTTTAGATCTGCTCCAATATTCTTTATATAAAAATACTTGTCGGAGAACGAGGCCCCAATATTTTCAGATTCTCTGAGCCATGCATGTCGTAAATATGAATTAACACCCATTTTCTAGAACCTGGAAAAATTCAGAAACATCTACTAAAATATAACAAAATTCTCAAGCGTTATCAGTGGTGAATTTTGAAAAATAATGAAAATCCACCTCATAATTCGTGAAATGTATTTTCCACATGAAAATGTACAAAAAATATCCCAATGGTGTAGCTCGTAAAAAGTATATTTAACAAAGTACAAGGTAATGAATATAGGTATATTATATTCATATTCGTTCTGCTCGACGGAACGGACACCCGACAGCTGTTCGTCGTCTTCTTGTCAATGCAAAGGCTACCGAACGATTGATATAAATCAGAGAATCATTTCTGGTAGTGAGGGTGTTTTTCAAACAACAAATTTATGTTTGTACATTTACTCTGTACAATATTACTATATTTAAAACAAAAGTGTCTGAACTCGGCACGCGAAACATATTTTCTTACATATTTTTTATTGCTGAATCCGAATCTAAAGTCAGAAGGGGGGGTCCTCCGAGCCGATTTTCAGTAAATGGCTGTTGAAAGTAAGAAAATAGTGATACACAGTCGTATGAGCTTTCCAAATCACAGTCATCATAACTATAGGTTTTGGGGTCGCTGTATCCGAATCCGGGGTCCATTTGACCCTGTCAGATTGAAATCAAGGTCATTTCAAGGTCAAAACGAGAAAAAACTGTTAAAGCAGAGACAATCATTATAACTATACGTTTTTTGGGGTCGCTGAATTCGAATCTGGGGGAGTTGTGGCGGAATTGTGTTAATAATAACCGGGTCAGAATATGTATTTTATATCCGCATTGTTGTCTCTAGAATAGTGTGAAAAGATGATTATTATTAAAGTAACCGTCGGATCATAATTGATACACGAGCAAGCTAAACGTAACTTCTGTATCACGAAGTTAGACTCGCAGCACCGGGACTTTATAGACGAGCAAGGCGAGAGGGACGAGGTCTGGTTGATGTGCGAGGCGCGCAGTGGCATAGTCCCTATGTTTGCTGCTTTAGGTTTAGGTGGACGGTGAAGGTTGCAGCTATCTGACATTGCATAAAGAGAAAGAAGAAGAAGAAGCTATCTGACATTGATGAGTTATAACCCGTTTGAAAAACATCGTTCTAATCTTTTTCGACACCCCCGTTTAGGGAGGTTGAGTTCTGAATGTATTTGCGATCCGACGGCAGCGCGCAAAGTGCCTAAATCTACTTTATTATTTTTATAAAGAAATTAGGAAAAAATAAAATAAATACAATCCTAATCCAAAATTGCACTAATAAGATTCGACTTTCATCATTTCTACACTACATGGAGCTTTGTTCTCTTCAGTCTCTAGACTGTATGGTATCTTTTATGTGCACAGAATGGGCAAGCGTCGGACGCATCTATAATCCTAGCCTGTATTCGGTTCCTATCATAAGTCATTCGGTATGCCTCAGCATACGCAAACGAAATGACATTTTGATTTATAATTTGTGATAGATTGCGCCACAATTGGGTTCCAATGGTACCGGGAAAATATCTGACCCAAGGAGGTGGGCTGATATTTTTGGCCGAAAAAAGCTACAGTGTATACATGCATGCATACGTGGCTAGCTACCGCTTTGCCACGCTTTGCAAGCGATTAATTATCAATTTATTGACGCAGAATCGATATGATATTACTAATTTTCAAAATTTGTAGAATCTATAACTGTTTCTTGAAAAAAAATATGTTACACATTGCAATTGATCGAATCTATTCGCTTCCTGTCATACAAGTTATCATTGACGAACAGACATTCGGCAGCATTTAGTCGTCTTTTAGTCGAATAAAGGACTGAGATGAGTCAAGAAGTATTTTGTGTTAGCTGGGTAGAAAACTAATTTCACAAAGCTCAAGTTCAACGTTACATTGGAGATGTTTTGACTCTGAACTTTTTTGATCGGCAACAGAAGCACGACTGCTCTGATATAACTGTCATTCTGTGAATTACTCCAATAACTAGTCAAGAAAAGTCTTATTTTGTCAAAGGCAAGTCTTCTGCATTCGACGGATTTGTATTATCACAGAATAATTACTGTCGCTCACGAATGTATCTCCTGCGATACCCTGTTGGCGCTTCGAGGCTCACAAACTGACCCCCTAACAACATCAACTGACCAGCCGGCAGCCTCCGTTACGTGACCACTCTTGCCGTAGGTGATGCAACTTGCAGCCTGTCTGGTAGCACCGCGCTGTAGAATTTATACGAACTAAAATTAAGACTAAAATGCCTTCTGCGATACATCGTTGGAAACACACTGACCAGCGGTCTTTCCACCGTAGGTCTTACTCTATTTGAATCGAGGTGGTCGGTGGAGTCTTCGCGCGAAATATTTTCTGCCATATGAAAACTGGTTAATGTTATGTTGTATGAAAAAGAATAAAGAAAGTTTGAAAAAAGTATTACAAAAAGCCTAACATCAGAGCAAAGCTGAGCGTTCTGTTATCGTTGTGTGAATATTTATATATTACATATAAACAATGAAGTGCACAATTCCTGAAATATCATGGCATAATCATGACCCTGCATTAAGTATTGACCTAAAACCTGGTGTAACAAGACTTCTGACGGGAAGTTTTTTGGCGTTTAGCAACCGCTGGTGCTGATTCACACGTTCTGGTAAATCACTAATTTTACTTTTATAATAATAAGAATTTTGTATTAAAGTCGCGGTTCATTATGTCTATCACTAAAATCTGTCTCAATTTTCTTCCAAGGGTGCAATAATCCTTAGAAAGTTAAGAATAATTGATCGCTTGTTAAAATAATCAACACGCTTATTGTTAGTCGTCGCCATGTTGTTCCATGACAGACAACAATTTTTATTCACAATTTTCCCAATGTCTAAGTAAATGTAATTGCAATTTTTCAGATTTTTCACCTCAAAGTGAATGAACTCGGAGCAACGGTGGTAGAGTTTGCTGCAGATTTGAGTTGTCATCAGAAGGCGGTTAACGTTAGATTTTCACCGTCCGGTGATGACGGTGACCAAAGAAATAAAAATCCCAAATTTTTTTCATGATTAATTAATCATCTATGTCTTGGTTCCTTGAAACGATGGATCAGCTACTCACGCTAATGAAATTCCATTTATTTTTCTCTGTATAGAATCTGCGATAATATTATGAAAAAAACGGAGCAAATCTGAACCTCCACCTCTCGCAGAAAAGGAATCAAACCAAAATAAAGAACAATGGAATTTATAGAAGGTTTTATGAGGCCAAGTCGAAGACGATTAAGATCTAAGTCGGTCTCCTGATTCTAACCATTTGGTATCAGGCTCTGTTGATAATACTGCCATTCTCTGGGATGTACAGAAGGGTCGAAGCTGAGATATATTAGCAGATCATAAAAGATTCGTTCAAAGGCTTTCATGAGATCCTTGCAATCAGTATGTGTCCACTTTGAGCACGGACAGGTAGAGAAACTTTTTGTTATTTTCGAAATGGACTTATTTGTCACGCATAATTGTTCATTTTGTGTACGTTTTTAACTCCCTGATGTGTTTTTTCACAGAAAATGTCGTCTGATTGATATAAACACTAAAAAACAGTTCGGCTAGTTAGTAAATCGAGAATCCCAACTCCGGATGATCACCCATTAAAAGGAAAAACTGTTCGGTTGTTTCACGACGATACTTTTCAGTCCTTCTTTAGACGGCTTACTTTTTCACCCGATGGTTTATTCCCCAATACACCATCTGGTATTATAGAGCCACAAGAATCTTCAGATGAGCTGTCTAACGCAACTATCATATTCTCCAGGCACAATATTAAAGAGGATGTTTATTTATATATTCATAGTTTACGATATTAACAATTTTCAGTTACAGTTCTCTGATGGAGGTATTTCTCCAATTACTAATTCTTGGTATTTTAACTTTTCATCTTTCATATCTGTAGCAATAACCATGTTATTATTCTTGCATTTGATATTTCAGGTCATCTGACGGACGTCGTCTGATTGTTTCATCAAGAGATGGGTATTTTTCGATAGTTTATTTCCAAGAAGAAGAATTAGGAAATGTATACAAAGGTAATGTTGGTCTAAAAGGAATTGCAGAAAGGAAGATGGTGAAGACTACATCTGTTAAGAATAAAACCGATACTGTTGAGGATGAGAATACAGAGAAAATTGGATTGGTTCTTGATCTGTGTAGTGATGCGATGGATATTGACATTACCAAGGAAAATAATTTAGCTAGTTCTAAAGAAGATGTAGATATTGATAAGAGAGTATACATGAAACAAAGAACACAAATGTAGAAGATACAAATACAGCGCAAATAAAGCTGCTGTTTTTGAAGACATGGAAGATATAAAACTCGTTTATAGCGAAGAAAGTAACACAGGAATTCTCAGTGATTCTATTAAGAAAACACCACCTAAAGCAATCGTTCCTGATGTAATAATGGCCAAGAATCCTCGCAGAGTAAAACTCATCACACTCTCAAGTCCAAAAAGTGGAAAAACAAATTAAGGTACGTTTTTATCAGGCAAAAGTATTTATGTAGACAAAATTCGGATAATGAAGGGTAATTTTTATTTTATCTTTTTGAATTACATAAAAATAGAAAATATAAATTTGTTGAACCATCACACGAGATTTTTCGCACAGAATTTCTTGTCCACTGGGTTCGGTATGCTCTGCAAGAAAAGAGAATTACAATAATAGTTGAGCATTGAAATAGAAAAATAAAATAATGAAAATAATAAAAATGCAATCTTTTTTAAACGAAGAACAAATATAATAATTTCTGAATCAATAAATGAATTGAAGAAGATAATATTATAATACTTACAGTATCTTGTCCTGGTTTCCAACCAGCCGGGCAGACCTCTCCGTATTCATCAGTGTATTGGAAGGCCTGTACCAATCTTAAAGTGTCATCGACTCACCACCTAACAGGAAGATCATTCATTGTGATTTGTCGGAGGGTTTTCTGATACATTAAGAGTGTTCAAAAAACTATTTATTGACAGGAAAGGACGACCTTTAAATTAGAAACTTTAGCCACAGATTTTTAAAGCCGGAGGAATCACAAAACTTTCACGATGCTGTTGATGATGTCAAAGTCTTAGAAAAACTTGTAAATACCCTCCAGTGTAAAAAGATTTTACCTGATTTCAAAAATTGGTATCATGAATGTTGGAATGAAATACTTGAAGTTGACAAAACCAATTATGATCTACAATTTTTGACTAAACTGGAGAGTGTTCTTTCTGTTATAATTTTGAAAAGATTGGCTAAAAGCAGTATCACATATGAGCAAATCTACAATTCATATAAAAATGAAGGAGCAGAAGGTATTCGTAGAATGTTTACAGAAAACAAAATTAGAAGGTATTCGTAGAATGTTTACAGTTGAAGGCAAAATCAAAATTACCAAAGATCTCAAGGTTTTAACTAAATTAGTTGAATTTTTAAAGACTGATCAAATATAAATATTTTTTACGTTCGTTCATCGTTTGGATTGTTTCCGTCCAACCTTTCATACAGTTTATTTGACCATATATTTATAATTTATAACATGAAAAGATGTATTTGAAATCAATAAAAAAAATCAGGAAAAGGGTCAAACTGTCTACAGCATTCGTTTCCGCGCGCGACTCTCCTAGTATAGTTGCCACGCACGGCTGATGCGGTGTTGCCAAGTTTCGCGTGTCTCTGCAGGCCGGGCGAAAAATTCATCCAATCGCGAATTTCAAGTACGTATAGCTTCAAAAATAGTACCGGTACCCATATTATCAATTACTACATATTATGTATTATGATCTCTAGAATCATATATTAGTTTTTCGAAAAAGTCTAAGATAAATTGTATTCACAATCCTATAAAATGTATCGCAAAGAGCGGTTAAGCCTATCAAACGCGTGTTAAAAAAGTAAACTTTAAAGTTAAATTTTTCGATTTTTAATACCAGTACCGATGTTAATCATTTTACCGCTATATAGGCGATCAAAAAAAGGAACTTATTTTCAAAGTTTGAAGGAAATCTAAGAAGAAGTGATTTTCAAGAGAACGTCCTTAAAACCGGATTGTGAAGATAAAAAAAATAAATAAATTGAAAGTGGTCGTAGTAGTAGGTTAACAGATTTTCATTAAACACAAGGAGCGGTCATTTATGGTAAAACAACCATCTGGGACACGGATAGTTGTAGTGTCTACAAGAAAATTGCATCGTGATCGAGACGTCAGATTCGCGCGGTGCATGTGTGTATAACACATACATATACGAAAACACAAAATCATCGCATCTTATCTACGGCTTATCAAATATATTAATTAGTTTTCTTCGAGGGAGTCGGGTAGTGTAATTTTTCGATCAAGCAAAGACCCCCTAGTCAGAAAGTCACATCAGCGTCAGATAACTGACGCAAATTCAGCATAACCTTATCTCAACTCGGTGAATACCGACTTGAGTTTATAATTCATCAGTCAGTTCAGCTACAGCAACCAACGATGACGGACACGGCAAATTCTACTGGTGTCATAAACTTCGGTGCGGGACCGGCCAAACTTCCGCAAAAGGTACAATTTATTATTTTATAAATACTACGTTTTTAGGGTTTCAATTTTTTTTTTATTTCTCTCATTCACGTATAAAAATGTATTCACTCAGCAGTAAGTTTTTTTTTTTTCCATCGCTGAAACTATTCGTCATTTATCATTAGTCCCTTCAGAATCTGAATTCTTATTAAAAATACAATTTTAATAACTCACTAATATGATATATTGAACCATTGGAATTGCTGCAACCATCGATTTATAATCTGACTATCAATTATTCGAAGTGGCGGAAAAGTCGTTGTTTCGAGACTTGACAGATAAGTATGTCTAATTAAAAATCATATGAATGCTCAAAACTTCCCTATTCGAATATTTATATATATTTATCCACAGATCAGTAATATCTCTAATACCGTAATATCGAGGTTTGAAAGTCTGAACTGCTATTTACATACAAAAGAAAACAAGAATATAACACAATGTAGCCATGCATAATCAGTCAGGAAGCCAGTAAATAATTATACATGATATACAGTTTTCGCGAACACCTGATCAGACTTTGAAATTCTATAGTAGCTGACCTGACTTTGGAAAAAAGAAGTAGCCAGCATTTCCATTATTTTGAATAACAAGAACTAGAAATGAAAATCCAACCTCATTTTTCAGTAGTTATTTTTTTATGCTTGTAAAAAATTTTGCATATAAAAGAAACGAAAAGAAAAATGAGGTGAACATTGTAATAATAGTTGACAAAATTACAATTAAGTACATATTTTCTTTTCAAATTTCAAGGTGTCAGTGCTATATGCAAATCACTATACACGATTCGTTGAAACAGTCAAACCTGGCCTTCGAATAGCGAACTGACTTCATGTTTTATTCAAATTTTTATTTCAATAATTGTAAATAATCATGTAAACCTGGTTAGCAGTTGAGTGATTAAAAAAAGAGTTGATTTAGAATGCCAAACAGTGTTGCCAGCCAATACTTCATCAGAGAAAGTCTGGAAGCTGACTTATGCTCATTTAAAGTAGAGATAGAGATTAGCGATATCAGCGAATATATATTATATACTTCTGCATTTTTCCTATAGGTACTAAAAGATGTTCAGGATGAATTTCTTAGCTATGGCGATACAAAAATCAGCATACTCGAGCTCAGCCATAGATCTGCCGATTTCAAAAAAGTTCTCGAAGATGCTCAAGCCAGCGTGAAGGATCTTTTGTAAGCGTAAACTCAAATTTGTAGAAATAATAACTGCAGGAAATATGTTAGAGAATCTTTTCTCAATAATGTGTATGCAGCTGCACTTTCTTCTTCCATTTAATTTGAATTTCATCTCTAATAAACGTATATCAAACTTGAATTATTATTATTTCAAATGTAGATATTACTCGAATTTATTTCTGTTGCCTAATATCATAGAATTTTCATTCAGCTGCTATTTGACTGAAGTTTAATTAATGTGAGGGAAGAATTTTACTCCAGACTAAATCAATCATTCAAAATTATTGTATCAGATTATCGATAAGAATCTCATAGTCATTTGAAGTTTTTCAGAGTTCAAAACAATATTATTATCGTTGAGTAAGTTTGCTTACGTAACGTGGAACAATTTTCGAAATCTGATACGACTGTAAGCCTTTGTGGTTGCAAAATAGGATCAATATAGCTGGAAGATAGATGTAGTGAAACAACATGTTTCTGCAGATGTTGCGTCATATCAGTAGAATTTAACGCAATTTAAATTCGCTTTGTAATATATTGATAAAAGAGTGATATAAGAGCGCTTGCTATTATTCATTATTGTAAACATAGGCGTATCAGTAGTTTAACAGGTCAGATAATCGGTTATACCTTGATTAGTTGTTAATATTTATTAGGATTTCCATCCAAATCAACAGACTTATCTGCACTTTCTGAGCTTGTCGATAATCTGTTGAATGCCATGCTGGGAAAGTAAAGAACAAATATTCATGTATCTCAATCTATTATGATTTGTCTGAGTGTGTTGCAGCCGGAATTCACAGCAATGACCAGTTGAAACTGGATCGCTTCATTATTCTGAGCTTAAACACTTCAGCGATACCGATAATGTTTCAATTGAACGGCTAGTAGTACTGAAAACTTGTTGAATTACTGATAAAATGTTTATATCTTATAATGAATGTCGATTAAATGACCTATAACCAGTTTTGGTTAAGCAATGATATGATATGAGTCTACAGTGGTGTTGCTCGCTACCTTCTAGTCGTCAATTCTAAAACTTATCAGGAATGTCTTCCGATCTGGGATTCCACCGGTGTTTTAATCTGAGTTCCCGTTTTGTCTGGTTAACACTGCCAAGGTTATCACTCATCCGATGAAAGGCAAAGCCACAATTTGTATGCTGCTACTGATAGGGCTTTGCAATACTTTGATAAAGAGATCATTTATTCTTGCATACCCATAACAGTTAACTAATATGTTTATCTACCAGTGAAGATAACATTGAATTTAAAAGTATGATTTATTCTACTAATGATCTTGAGATCTTAATTAAAAACTCATTTTATTATATTTATTTTCATCATTCAACGGCGTCTGAGATAAACATTGATAACTGAAAATTCTAGTGCTAGACCGTATCTGAGGAAATGAGCTGCACTGAAAATACCCATTAAGCGCTATTAAATTCAAATTATTGGTTTTTCTTTTTAGGAAAATTCCTGACAACTATCAGGTATTGTTTCTACAAGGAGGTGGAACTGGTATGTTTGCAGCTGTGCCTCTCAACCTTCTAAGCGCAACAGGAACCGCTGACTATATTGTTACCGGTAAATAAAACTGTTCTTTGCAACATCTAATATGGGGATCATATTTGGATGTTGAAAATATTATTTCAGGCTCGTGGTCTGCGAAGGCTGCTAAAGAAGCTTCAAAATATGGTAAAGTCAACTTAGTACTCCCCAAAGCGACTCAGTATACAGAAATTCCAGACCCTTCGACGTGGAATTTAGATCCAAAAGCTTCTTACGTTTATTATTGTTCGAACGAGACTGTTCATGGTGAGAATACATCTGATTTCATTTCTTCTAGATTAAATTAAACTCTTTTAGGTCTCAGAGTCAGTCACTTTTTATTCCCATTTTTTAGGTATCGAATTTGACTATGTCCCAGAAGTTGGTGATGTTCCGCTTGTAGCTGATATGTCTTCAAATATCTTGTCACGTCCAATTGATATTAAAAAGGTGAATTTGAAGCCTTGTTAACTCGGCAAAACGTTTTCCATCCAATCCTTTCGATAACAATGAACTCGAAATTGAGAAAAATAATCACCCCTCTTATTCTAGTTTGCAGTTATATTTGCCGGAGCACAGAAAAACATCGGTCCTGCCGGTGTTACTTTAGTAATAGTCCGCAATGATGTTCTTGGATATCCCCAATCAATCTGCCCTACAGTTCTGGATTTCTCTGTTATGGCGAAGGATAATTCTGTCCACAATACACCGCCAACATTTCAGTAAGTGTTTTTGCAATATGAGGAATGCTATCGCAGTTACTTAGATTTGAAATAACAAGGAGATAAATGTTTCATAATGCATATGGCTTAATATTTCATGGAATGTTAATCAGTTGTTGATATTAATCATTTATTTCAGGATATACGTAGTTGGTAGAGTTTTTGACTGGATTAAAGAGAATGGTGGAGTTGAGGGAATGGAGAAGTTAGCAATACAAAAGAGCAAAGCTATCTACGACATAATTGAAGCTTCAAACGGTTTTTACAACTGTGCAATTAAAGACGATGCACGTAGCCGAATGAATGTTCCATTCAGAATTGGCGGGGGTGACGAGGACTTGGAAAAAGCTTTTCTAACTGGAGCCTCAGCGCGTGGAATGCTTCAACTGAAAGGACATAGGTCAGTATTTTTCTGTATTTATTATAGATTTATTTTCTGGTTATCATTTCGAATCTATGAATGGAATGAAATGTACAATATCTATTGGGAGCAAATAAAATATGTTGAGAATTTATCTGTTTCAGATCGGTGGGTGGCATTCGTGCTTCTTTGTTTAACGCAGTGACGATCCAAGATGTCGAAGCATTAGCAAGTTATATGAATTATTTTTACCGTCTTAATCGTAAGCAGAAAGAAGAAAAAGCTGATTAGGTTTGCTCTCATGACTACTAGGCAAATTTACTGGCCAAATTTAAATTTCACATGTCTTATCATTTCGCGAAAATTTTCATAATTATACATAAATTTACAATATGTAAATAATTCAATCGTTTATAAACATTTTCGTTTCACATGCTCTAGTCTTAATCGCGTGCGTATTATAATATTCCGATTAGAATTTACGCAATGTGTCGTATTAATTCATTAAGAAAAAAGATCGCTAAATCAATCTGCTAGCTTTCCTTGTGCTGCAGAACAGTTTTAGAGCTTCCGTAGCTTCTTTATCTCCTGGTGGGAGATTCGCCATATCTTTAAACTCTGGTCTTTTTAAAATCTGGCTTCGGATTCTCTCGACAGTTATTGCTTGAGGTATTTTCAATACTCTTAACCAATTGGCTTGTGTATAATCAATCAGGAGCTGTAACAAAATTATTAATCGACTGGAAATTATCTAGAATCTTGCGATGGAACTTAGACACACTCTTTACCTGATCAAACGCCTTACATCCAATGTGAAACATTGTATGTAAAAGCGGTTTTGTCGCGGGTGACGTTCCAAGAGAACTTGAAAGGTATTTTAGCGGCCCAGCCATTGTCTCTAATTCCTCAACTCCTAAACAACATAATATCCAATCTGATCCATGCACTACATACTCATGTACTACCTGAAAATTGTTATAGTGAGATTAGAGATCAGAATTTAGCTCTTTGAAAATCTTTTTAAGGACCCAGTGAATGAATAATAATTGGAAAATCTCGTTTTATAATATTTTGAATTGAAAGGGATTAAGAAAGAGTCGAAATTAATGTTAATTTTAATTTTCGTCAACTGTCAATTTCATCCCGAATCTTTAAAATGGGGTTTAACAATCTATTTTCCTTCACTAGAGGCTGATTTAATTAATTCTTGATATACTTTTATTGCAAGCCGTCCTTCCGGAGTAAATAAAAGCTCGTCTGCATAAGCTTCGGCCACACTTGGCAAGCCCTCAGCATCTACTCCACGCCAACTTAGGTCGTCAGATTCTACTCTGAAATGAAATGAGCAAAAATGTCGAACATTAGATATAATTAAATGAATATTACCGATTATTTGAATTTGGTAGCAAAGTCAGATCGTTAAAATGAGTTTATTTCTGATCACTTCTTCAATTTAAATTCGAAAACGTTTCTATCTATGTAACTTCATTCATTATAGAACCACAATTTGATTCTCACCTCTCATTAATCAAATCTAGTAGCGAATCAATTTGTAAGGTATGTTTATCATCCTCATCAATGCTGCAGATTGCTTCACCCAGAGCTATAGCCAAGGAAATAGTATCGTTTCTATCTAGACCACCAGCGATAGGTTGTAGGGGTTCATTTGACGGAATAGATAGCGAGGAGTTAGCGTTAGCATCAGCCTTGACTTTCAAGAAATTAGTGTAAAGAGCAGCGCACATAATTTGGAGAAGTACTGAGCCACCTATCGGGTGACAATGGGCAGGAATATTGTCATTTATTCGCAAAGCTGTTCGTAATAGTCCTGCTGGTGCACAGATATACTGTTCACTGAAGCAAGCTAGTGCCAATGACATTGTTTGGTAAATACTCGCTCCTGTCTGATGAATGAAATTATATTGAATGAAATTGGAATAGAATATTATTTAAGTTATCATGTTCAATATTATTTACAATTGTTTACCCTAATCGCGTCGAGCAGAGTAGTGACAATGGGCACCATCATGGAATAGAGTGGTGTGAGAAGAGCATGGAGCCAGGGTGGTCTGATCTGATTCCAAACCTGAAATATTAATAATTTATATTTGATTCAATCGTTTTTGAGCTAAGTGTCGCTTCATATTGATTGTGTATTATTACCTGCTCTCTATCCAGGCACTTGGACCAGTTAGGGTCTTGTAGTAGAGCGGGAACAATAACACTATTTGCATCCATATCAGCGATTATTGAGATGTAGGTAAGACTGTATGACCATAAAGCTGGAGTACAAAGAGGGCGAGAACAATCATGCCCAGAGCATAAAAAACCTCCACAACCTTCCTGCTCTTCTTCATCAACTTTACTCTTCTCTTTTCGAGTGAAACTGTCGTCAGATTTATAACCGATACTCTGTTTCATGAACTCTTCAAATAGTAGCGCTGATATTTTGAATTTTCTCATCAACAACGTCTATAGAAAGATTTAAAAAGACTATTTTCGGACTGTTTCCATTTTATTCTGTTTATAATATAGTTGGAGTCTTGAGTCAGAAAATGCATTAATATTGTACATACTTTCATCAACTGACACCAGTCAGGCTGTGGCTGTGCTCTGAGTATTTTTATTTCAAGAGCAATAGCTGGACCATCAGGAAGTAGCATTAAGTTATCAATATTTTCCGATGAAGATGGCAGAAGATGTGGGGTACTCATGATGAGCCATGGTGCTGGGCCTTGACGTGGTAACAACATGTCTAAGTCTTCGAGACCATCGCGAAGAACCTGGATTGGTAGAAGGGTTTATAAAACAGTTCGTATGAACCTAGATTCATTATCTACCTGAAACAGAATGTTCAAAGGAGTTCCTCTCAGCAGCAGGGAAACTAGTAGCTCTCCACACTTAGCGTGTATGTCTCTTGAAATGATAGATAATCTGTTCATATTCAAACCGACCATCTCACTCCCGCTTACAAATGTAGATAGCGACAAGTTTGCCGTGCAACAGAGGACGTTGAATACATCTGCCCAGAACTGTTCACAACGAGAGAGACTAGGACGACCCTGAGAAAGAGCATTGATTTTTTAATGACTGACAAGATCACGATTTTCATAACATTTGCTATCATTACATGAACAAAACGCGAAGTAATTATGGTCAAGGATTCGTCAAGCATCCCTGAGAAAATACGTTGGGCCATTTTTGGGGGTACTGTGTTCCACAAGTCTTCTCTAGTTCCTGAAAAAATGCAAATTTTTAAAGTGCGCAAAGGGAGAGGGGCAACAGATCTGCAACGAACGTTTTATGTACCTTGCATGTAAAGCCACCACATATGAATCACAAAAGAACAGCGTTCTTTTTCAAAGAATGGTTGAGCACATTGCCAGTCGAAGGAATCAACTTCGTTTAATATATACAGTGAAATAAGACGGCAATGTAGATCGAGTAGTCTCTCAGCTAGAGCTTCCGCTATTTCTTGATACGATTTGAAGCATTTATGTAATTTGCTACTATAGATAAAACCAAAATATGTATGGTGAAAAATAAGACCTTAATGATTTTTTTGGTTCATGTTTTATCCTAATTTTTCTACAAAATTTTACCATGCTTGCGGTGGAGCAGATGTTTTAGTTTTTTTATTATAACTCCATAAACAGTTTCTAACTAAAGCCGCAGCTCCCAGTGTAGCTGTTAGAACAGTTAGATCAGCATGATCTAAAGCTTCCTGAGTCAGGGTATGCAAATGTTCTGAAATGCACAAAAGTTATTGTGTGAAGCTTTAGTAACACAAGAATTTTGTGAAAGCTATCAAGTCTCGAAAAGATAGTCAATGCTTAGCTTTCCTTGAACTCCCTAATCTTTCAATTTACCTAACAGTTGCTCAGATGTATCAACTATCATAGTAACAAACTCTGAGGGTTCTGAATGCTTAACAACCCCTTCGCAATTAGCTGCTGCGTTGTCTTCCATACTAGTAGAGCTAAGCCCAGACGATTCTTTAAATGTTGTAGTGAATTCTGCCTCCCACCAAGCCACTATTTTAGTAGAAGCAAAAGAAGCATGCCGTGGAAAGTCCAGCTTTCCACCACTTATCCCTATGCATATAGGTTCGCGTAGTACAGTCTGCTTCTCCTAACACATATGCTTCAATTTACTTCCCCTAAGATTCTCTTATTTATTATTTATTGCTGGTTTCAGTGAAAATTTAAAGAAACAAATTCTGGTCTTGATATAGTGAATCAGAATTTTCAGTATTTGTTACCTGATAATATTTCATATCTCTCTGTAGTAATATTCGAACTCTATCAACTAAGTTTCCATCTTCCATAATCTCCATCTGTAACGTATAGTCGGAGTATTGGAATGGGATGAATTACGATTAGAATTTTGTTGAGTATTCGAGTGGGAGGGTGTTGTGTAGTAATAAATGATAAAAATACAGTTTTAGACTCATTCAACCAAAGAAAAAACACTGATTTAATTTGTAGAAGTATTTAATCAGTTACCTCTTAAGAATTTACATATAACTAATTATTTTTCAAACATTTAACGTACGTTCAATGCAAAAGGATTGCAGACTGCAATTAATTATGTTCAAATATCAGTTTTTGACAACAATCGAAAGCCTATTTCCCAAAATTTAAACACCAAGGATTAATCAGGAAGGGAATTTGGCCCTCGATCAGAATATTGTTCCATTCCACTATAAGAACATTTTTCAAAAGACGCCTGGCTTCTAATAATCGCTGGTATTTCCCTGTTCAATAAATCGTGCAAAGTTTTTCCGTCGTGTTTGTATATCCACTTTCCATCCAAAAAATCATAACGTTTTGGACCAGATTTTGGAGATGAAAGCCAGATCTGTTTATTAGGTGTTTGTCGATTAATCACATATGTACCATCCCGTTTTCCAAACTTTATCGTTAGTACACCATCCTGAAAATTTCAAGTCTAGTAAAGTATTTTTTCTATTTTACTTTCATTTCTATCCATAATCCTGTGTGTTGATTAAATAAATGGGCATTTGAAAGTGAAAAACAAATGTGCAAAGACAAAACTCACCCCGTAGGATACGTCAGCCTCTTCCAAATGAGCAGCCTGCTCGATCAGCTCGTCAAAGTACTCTGTTAACGATTCCAAAGTATCGGTGCTTATCTTCTCAAACTGCACAGAATTGAGTTCCCTATAATAGTTATGATTCTAAGGCCCCATGTGATACGTAAATGGAGATTCAAGAGGCTTATAAATGGGGCAAGGATTTAGGACATAGCAAAGTACAATATATTACGTACGAATATATCTACCATATCTTGAAAAATTGACACGATACTGAATAAAAATACAATTTGCATTTCCGCATTAATCTGGATCAGTTTGAGATCGTCGGTTTCTCAATTGATTTAAGTAATAAGTATTTTACACGTTGTATATGATGTTTTATTTTTTACGGTCGATTAGGGTTTAAATTTCAGAGTAATATTAGGTTAGGTCCTTATAATAAAAACGGGTGTTCTGTACGTGAATATAGTTTTTCTTTTTACTCACAGTTCGGGTTTATAAGTCGCTGTTGTATTTGAAGAATAAAATGCGTTCGCGGATTCTATTTCTGAAGTTTTATAAGGAGTATTTGCATTTCTTTCTGGAGGATGTGAAACATAACCTTCAAATATGCAAGTTTTTTTAAAAGTTGAAACCCTTCTTGCAAATCTGTGATTTGTTATGTTTGATGTAGCTTCGATTACAGCCCTCAGAACTGGTTTACTTCGGATTATTCTTGATATCATTATAAATTTGCCTAGTTATAAGCTTATTGATCAAACAACAGCAGCAATGACGTCTGATATATTATGTCGAGCACAAGGTGGTATACGCATGTATCATAGATGGTGCCACATACGGCGGAAAAATCAAAAGTAAAAACTAAATTGAGATGATTTGCTCAATTGTTTTGATTAGTAAAAGGGTGAAAGTCATTCTCTTGGGAAGGCAGATGAAGGTATTGTTTTATTCCAACAAGAATACAGAGCCGTGATAATGAAATGAGTAAGTTATTGATTTGTCGATAAAAGTAAAAGGTTAAGTTAAACAGTCCTAAATTTAAATATCAGAAAATCACAAACTGAATTCTCATTCATTCAAAATGAAATTTAGTAGTCAAGGAGAAATTTAGTAGTCAAGGAGAAATTATGTATTATATGTATATTTTTTACAGCGTTCGTGAATAATTTTTTCCACCATTTTTGTCAATATTTCGAAAAACGAACAAAAATTCACATTCTTAGATAATGCGCCTGCGATCAGGTCGTGAATAGACAGCATGCGATGCAATGATGTGTGCAATGTTGCTGGCATTCGCGGCGCACGTAACTTGACTAGTTTTCATGGCTTTTGTCGCATCCTTGTCTAAAATATTCATTAGATTCGAGCAAGAGCGGGTTGAAATCAGATTTGCCTGTGTCAGAGTTTAGTAGGTTTTATTGATACGAATTCTCGTAGTGGATCGAAACGGATGTGGTCTATTTCCACATCGGTTGATGCAAGCACGTAGTTGAGGCTTCAGGTCTCTCTTCCGAACTGATGTTCATAGAAACTCATACGATTCGAACAGCTCAAATAATTTTTTTCCATCCATTTTCGATGGGTATCTTATACAGAGTGTCTGCCCATGTTAACTCAATAATAGCAATATGCTTATGAAATATTAGCTCGTTATTATCATCTTCTTTTCATTCGCACAATTTGGAAAAAAAAAATTTCGGCACATTTTATAACAGCCTACAAGAACGAAAATAGAAAAAAAAAGTCGGAGTCAGATCAGGTGAGATATATTCTCTACATGTGGTATTGTGAAGATCCGAATAAATTTTTACGTAACGATCATTCATTCGACGAAAGTTCTCCCTAAGAAATAAGTGTTCTTTGTATTTTATTTCCATTTTCCATTGTATAAAAATCTCATACAAATGTTGAGAGAGGCTGAAGCGCACATGCGGTTCAGATTCTCACCTTCGACAGGTAAACTCGCTCACGTATTATGCATGTATGTATGTATGCTTCGTTCCGTAAATTAATACGCAAAATTAATCATATCAATCATTTTTGGAATATTATACGAGTCGTTGAACAGCGTTAAAGTATTATGGCAGCTTGATGAAATTTGACCCATGAAATGAGCATATGAAATTTCAGCTGATCAATTTATTATATTTCCGGGATTTATTCCTCGTTGTGCGTTCAGAGAATTTTGCTCATTAAGACTATATCTTTTATTCAAAGTTCTGTTTCCGCTTTTTTTTTTTTTTACCAAATTATGAATCATTATTACCCACCCACGCGCGGTTCTACGGCAAACGTTTTTTGATTATTCTGTTTATCGAAACCTGCTGCCGGAACGATTTGAAGCACTTTTTTCTTGTTTCAAGTTTGTGATTTAGAGAAAAACTGCAATTTTCTTCATTTCGTTGAATTGTTCTACATCTTTAGAAATCAATTAGTGATAGTTCACAAACATCATATCTATAGCTGGTTATATTTCCTCGGCTATCATTGTCAGGATCGTAAATGACCAATCCAGAAATATTATACCACGAATGGTAATGAATCACAATTTCTTCTGGTTTTTTGAGTGGATATGCATGTTACATATACCGTAGCTCGTGAGTTTTTTTTAATATACGCCAATTAGGGTTTCACAAAATTCTAATGGTTACACCCCCCAAAGTAAATTCCCTGGAGTCTTCGGGGATGATTAGTTATACCCTAAAAAAAAACATCGAAATTAAAAAAAAAAATAGCAACAACAGCGTAACAAAAATATTAGACGGACGTACTACAGAATGTGTCGGTTCTTCACCATAACTCGCAACCCTTCATTTCAATTAGCAGAACAAGTCCTTCAATTTGCATTTTTATCTATCCTGCTTTTTATATTCATTATACCTATACGTATAGGTATGAATTTTTTATTTCCTTCTAACAGTGAAAAGTGAAATAAAAACAAGTCCCATAGTTTTTTTTTTATTCACAGTTCTTGCCCACAACTTAATCGGTCTTAGGTGAAACGAGAGTTTATTACTCGTCGAGTTCGTTTTTATCGAGATTTTCGCAACCCCAAGTAAAATCTCACTTCACTACCCGCGATCGCAATTTCTTTTGACACAAATGATATTATTTCGTCGATCCAAGAGTTTTTCCTTCCTTTTACCTGCGGTGTGGAGTATCAAATTCGAAACGAAGGAAATGTTGAATTTGAATATACTGGATTTTTATACATACCTATACTATAGTCAGTTTCGCATTATAGGTATATTACACTCATATGATCCTCTTTGCAATGTGATTTGCTTTCCCAAAATCGATTGCCACGCGTAACATATGTACGTTGTTGACCCCGTGTTTTTCCTATCGGTGAGTGAGTTTTTATTCCACTTTTACCCCAAAGTCTGAGCTTTTGGAACGGCTGTTTTTTCAAGATATATATTTAAAGGTGAAAGTATGAAGTTTTTAACTTTCAAGTTGCGAAAGATTGTTTTATCTCCCGTTTGAACCGGTAGTCGCTTGCAGTTTAACCACCCAAATCCAAATCTAGATAATTGATAATAAAATATAGAAAACAGTAGGATATGTGCTCGTAACAGTATCTTAGTATAATTTCAATTAATCTCTTATATGGTTTAAGCTATTCGTTAAACACTTGAACAAGTTTGCAGATAGGGGTGATTGCTGATTATTATTAATCTGATTTTTCATCGGTATAGGGCTAGATAAAACATACCGGTATGGATCATGCTTGGCAACATGTGTGCACAACTTTACTGCTGTACTTAAACCCCATAGTTATCGATTCTCCACATGGTGGAATAACATCTTTATCAAGGGTGCAGAGATACTAACGATTTACGAGTAAAGGACATCAGCGGTGTTCAAGACTGCAGCCATGATTCGCACCATGCGTAATCAAAGTAGCTTAATCTTCCGATAATTATCAATTTGTTAAGAATGAACTGCACTTACGTAATTAGAATATTATCAATTTTATCCATATTCAACTCTGAGAAAAGTCTTGCCAATTAGGATTCAGTTTTAGAGACAATAAACGCGGTGCACTTGCTCGACGAAGTACGATATTGCAGTAAACTCAGCGGCTTCAATATCTTTCCACATCGTACGTATACGAGTGCTTTGATCACAATTCGCGAACGAGAGCAAACAATCCGATAAAATGAAACGCTATTTACAAATCTTCTCAGTCAGCTGTTACGTCACCTATAGGGTTTAAAGAATGTTGGGAAAAAGTAAGATTTCTCTTTTCGGTGGTATCTGGTTTTCAAATATGCTTGGAAATTCCGCGGTTTAGTCATTGCACAGACATCTGTCAGCAGAAGCCATGAACAAATATCGACTTCACTCGATATTTCCAGGGTGTTAAAATTCGTTGAAATCCGTTCGATTTGCGTCAGAATTTTATAGGTACGTCATTATCGTGTTTTGCAAGGTCTACAGTCGAACCACTCGCAGCATCACACTCCGTGACATATTCCGTTATTTTTATACGTCATCTGAGGGGTGTGGGTTTTTTTTCGTTTGCCGACCTAATCTTTTGTAAACGGATTAGGCATCGATTATAGTGATATAAAACTGCACAGACTTCAAATAATTATTCTAAAATAAGGGATAGAGAAAGCTTTTTATACTTCCATATTTCACCACTTCGATCATCGATAATCCATTGATATTGAGTTCAATATTTATTAATATTCAAAACTGCGGAATGAATGGCGCTAGTTGAGTTTCTCTGACGTGTAGGTACAGACTGGACTCAAAACCACTACTGAATATTTAACATTTTTGGGTAAGCCGTCTTACAATCGGCCTGCACAATAGTGCTCGGAAAAGCACACGTTATGCTAGTCACCTTATCAAAGAATCATGAGATTCCCTCGCAGTTGACTTCACCTATTCTGCGCCCCTTCATTTCTAGCCCACCTACGCAGTTGTTACGAACATGTATCTATATTTACGCACCTAATTACATCTAAGGTAGATGTATGTATACGTATGCGTATGAATCTAGACCCACAACTTTATACAGGAGTGTTAGTTCGTTGGTTTATGATTCTTCAAGCGAATATAAATAACTAATGATCATGTTGCCACGTTACACTATAAACTTTTTTACCTGGTACATCCGTCATTTTCTTTGACACATTTATAGACCACCTTCCGACTACGCAATTTTTCAAATGAAATATGAACTCTTAGTTAGAATCGTTGGAGGTATATTTTATGTTTTGTCTTTTGAGCTGCAGAAACCGTGAAATAGTGATCGATATGGCATGCTAAACGCAGGTGATTCAAATGGGCTTAAAAACATAGAATGTTCACCTCATCTGATTCAGTTCGATTCTTCGTTAATTTCTAATTTCCGTAAAGTCAGTAATCGTTTTTGCTTTTTGTTTACTTCTAATTGAGTCGAGGATCCGGAGGCTGCTCTATTTTTCCGGGTAATCTTCCACTTATTAATACCTCTTGAATAATTGAGTTAATTAACAGATTGCTCTAACGATATACGCCATGTGCAAACAATATACCGTAACTTCTCACGGCGGATGGCTATATAAGTCAATGAATGCGTACAGTCGTTAACTCTTTGTCTATATTTATCCAATCCTGTCGTATATTACTCGGCAATTAACACACAGCCATCACTTTTACTTGGGTATGTTTATAGTAGCATTAGGGATAACTAGGGCCACGGTGTCGAGTGGCCAGTTGGCACTATTTATATTAATCAAATACCATTTTGAGCGTATAAATTACAACTAATACAAATCTGCAAGCGTCGTACAGTTGAATTAACGTACCTAAAATTTTTGTATTATTCAATACCACGTTTTAAATCATTTGTTCGAGTTTAATATTAAAAATCAATCGAACCCCGACCGGGATTTAGCAGCTGGGATTCAATTTTTTTTTTTTTTTTTATTTCTTAGAATTACAAATTCGTTGGAAATTCATGAAAATTAGATAACATTCGTTTACTCGTTCTCTTTGTCGAGCTAATCGTAAGCCGTATATACACAGATATAGAGTCCCATATGGAATTATAAAATGATATTTCGTTCTTTTAACGGAATAATATAAAGTACAATATTTTTTTTCGTGTTTTGGCCGACAATCCCTTAAAACAATTCGGGTGAAACATAAAACATACCACGGATTACAAACTTACGTATAGTATAGCATACAAGTTTCAATGCTGGATGAAAGAGAAAAACATAGACACTGGATTTTATTTTTTCTCTGTATACCCTTTGATCAAGCTAAAAGCACATGTGACGAAGGCTAATTGCGAATGGGAATTCGTCATCCAACTCAGTTAAAGCCATATTTTAAAAAAATGCCTGGCAACCAGGCAAATAATTCTTTGCTCTCTGATCTACATACTCAAAAATTCTAAGATTATTATTTGAGGAACTAGTTTCGTATTTCCAATCATTTTTTCTTTTCTTCTGAAGATCTTTTCTCAAACTTTTATTTAACAAATAGGAAGGGGCGGACAAAACGTGGATGCTAAGGAAATAATCGACTTTCGCGAACTCAGTGGGTTACCCCGTTTTGCCCGCCCCTTCCCTTTATATATGTATAATGTTGAGAGAATATAATTGCTGGAGTATTGCTAGTCGTTGTCCCATTGGGAAAAGAAGACTACAAATTTGGAAAATTATCGACGCGCATTATTTATTTAATAAATCAGCACTGTGCCGGCGTCTACGAGTAATAATAAAATAGATGTGGACATCAATTCAATTCACCGTGATAATTACACCAAACTGGGCGAAAGCTCGGTGAGAAATTGGTGGTTCCTCTGTCAAAGAAGTGGAAAAAAAAAAAGAAAAAAAAAAACTTTGGGAAGGACGTTGTTAACTTAAAGCCTGGGTCTCGTATATCAAAGCTTTGCGAACCGCGACTCTTATAATGGACCAAAGCAATTTATGCAAAATTCAATTACGCGATACTGCTCAAGGTTTCGTTTTCTCGCAGGTCTTATTTCAGAAAAAATTATTACACGAAAATTAAACAAATTATCACCCTTATTTATTTTTATTTTCGCTTATGATACCTTTATCCATCATGCATATATATGCACCAATTTATCTATATTTCGTATGTATATACGTATGACGTATGTATGGACTTACGAAATGATGGAAGGAAGTCATAATAACGTTAAGGAGGTAAAAATGACACGGGAATTATCGTCTGCGGACGTATAACGAGGGCTATTGCCCGTGGAAGAACGCTTGCGCACCCCGAAAACGTGCGTCTAACAGCCACCTGTGCGCCCTCATCCCCAAACAACGTAGCAGACTAGCTCCTATATATATAAAAGGACGCGGGCATTTGCCACAGTCCATAACACCACCTCCGCGACTGTTAGGTGTGCAGCCTCTGTCACACTCGGAGATTACTGATTAATCACGCTTATATTCTGTCAGGTAATAGACTTGTAGTTTTCAACCAATAACGCAATTGTGCAGTCGAAAAAATATAGTCAAAACTATCTTCTGTCGCTGCAATACGAACCGGTAAGTTATTTCTGTCGCTTTTTTTTTTTGTTTCCACAAAATTTGCAAAGAAATATTTTTTCTGCGTTCTGTGAGTCGAATTTGAAATTTTGTTCGCTATACTGGTATGTCGTCATTAATTCTTATCTTTCATTTTACAAAAATGGATGTGATATGCTCACGTGGTGGATTTAGTTTTGTCGGCATGTATTTTGCACTGGTTCTTTTAACTGAATGTAATTTTGAGTCTATCGCACATGTATACGTATATTATTATTTATTAAAAAGATGAGGTAGAAAGTTACGGTACGAAGTAAAAAGATTGTGATCAAATTATGCCCGAGGGGGAAATACATGGTCAGGCAAGTTGCCTACAACGAGATATAAAGGCGAGCTGGTTCTCTGATCATATCTTGATAGTTTATTATTCTTTTGATGCGAAAGAAGCTCTTGAAGTTGTCATGGAATTCAATTTAGCAATTATGGAGTTGTTTGTCGATCAAATATCTCGGAGTATTTATATATTCATTTAATTCCAATACAATTCTTACGTATAATAATCAGAATCAAAATTTCTGAAACTTATACGACTGCGATATATGCCCTGGTTTTCAAATCAAAACGCGTACACATATGCATTAATATTTCATGCCAATATTTACCGGCTAAAAAATTAAGGTACTTAATAATTTGTGAGATAAAAAAAAAAAATTCCACCAAAAGTAGCGTCCTAATTTTCGGTTATTAATTATTCACTTTAGTATAAAGTTAATTTTTTATTTATTCGTCAGTGATTAAAGAGATTACTAAAATATTAGTTCCAGTTCATTTTACTCGAATAAAGAATTTCTTTTCATAAACCTAAAACGCGATGTTACTGATCTCGAATTATTCATTAATATGTATGTCAAATTCTTTAGAGTGTTTATAAAAATCGACATCCTCCGTGTATAGTCTACAAGGTGGTAAAAAATTATTGTTTGTGAGAAGAAGAATCAAAGTGTTGATTAAAGGATCGAAATATACATATGTTGAATAATTAAGTTCAATTCTTGATCACGTTCATGGATATGGTAGCTTTATTAATTATTTTTGTTTCACGAAACGTGAGCAGAAGCATTTCTGTTGGAACATAATCTGACCTTTACCCATTACGTAGTTAGAAGTAAATCTCCTGGGTTTTCATGTCCGGACGGTTAATGCGAATCCCGAAAGAGTTGTGAAAGGAAAGTCAAGGATCTCTTTCCCCAATCGTCTTTCATTTCAACTCGTGAATTTAGAGAGTATAATCACCAAGCTTACACAAACGAATGTAAATTGTCCAAGAAGCAATTCATTACAAAATTCGCCAACCAAGTTATGCTATAATGTAATCATCAATTAGCGTGTGAAGACCTTTCTCAAAATTTTAACGAGCGTATCAAACGGTTGATTTGACAAAGCCCGAAATAAATCTACCCCTGCGGAATGCAAAGTACAGTTATGTCGAGTTTTTATCAAATATAAGTAAAAAATGTTTTTCTCCATCTTCAAGATTGTAGTCTATCTCATACCCACGCAGGACGAAATATTTCTCAAATATTTCTATGTCTGCTGGAATGTTACATTAGAAGATTACAAAATTCTTGTGGACAAAGAAATATCTTTTTAAGAAATATTCGAGAAATATTTCGAATCCGTTGGAATATTTCGGGCTGTGTTGGAAAATGCTATGTCTCTAGCTGGGCGTAAGACGTGGCTGACCTAACCGGTGCCATTACCACTAGTCAGGCCCGACTTGGAATCGAAATCTTTAGATCTTGGGATGAATTTCTCTCTGAAAGTTGAATTTGAGATTGAGAGTCAATACAGCCAATAGCTGGAAAAATGTTTTCAGATCGCGTCTGGTGCGTCAAATTGGCCATTGTACAAATATGCCGGAGAGCAAAGAACCTTTCGGTTCGCGCTTTGGGATTTTTATTTTATTCGGCAGAGGCGATGAAAACTTTTCATTTTCTATAGGTTTTCCTATTTTCGTCATTCTTCGGAGGTTGTTAGCGTATAGGTATAACTTTGAAAGACTTGGAGCAGTGGCTGTGAGGCGTGAAACACAGCCAGGGCGGTACTAACTATACGTACGATAGTTTTATCGGAATAATCATATTAATACACATCCTTTAAATATCAAATTTTTATCTAAAAGAACCATTGTATGATACATTGCCTTCGTTGTGCCCAGGGGCTCTTAGGCAAATCAACGGGAAGTGAGTGAAAATGTTTATAAATTTCTTTACATTTTTTTCTCTTGCGAATGGTAGCAGACGCGTGACGTTGAATTTCATAACCAAATGGAATAAGCTCCATTGTCACTCGCACAGTATCAGAGAATTAATTACACACCAGAACAGGTAGTTAAGTAATTGAAAAGCAAGCTTATCAGAGGTAGGATGCAACGACGGTATAGGCCTTGATTAAAGTGGAACTCTTTTCATTATTAAACGCATTCTGCGTGTCTATCGATTGATCGGTACTCTTATCTGCCTCAGATAGAGACTGATACGATTTAAAATTTACATTCGTTTCACTGCTCGTATATTTATGCCCGTCTACCAGTTTTTATCATTTGATTAACATTGGAAGTGTAGGGGTCAGAGATTTTACTTATAAAATGTAGGAAATAGTAACGAAGAAGCTGTTATGGTATAACGAGTCGGATGACCAATTGGTTTACAGTCCAGTTTCATATACTTCAAACTTTTAGGCAGTACTAGACTGTATTTGAACAACTTCTTCGGCAAAATTGTACCATTACACAATAGTCACGTCCGAGATTTCCGGCGTAATGGATATCTGTGATCGAGAGTAAACAGTTATGTGAAGATTTGGCAAAGTAATATCGTTTCGTAGGTTTAGTATTAAGAAAAAGCCTTCGCCTGAAAAGCTTTATGCTAAGCTCTAAAGTGAAATGCTTTAGGCACTTTTATGGTAAAGGTTATACTATAAAAACGAAGTGGATGACTCGGTTACTCAACAATTTATGTCCAAATATGTTCATAACTTATTGCTAAAATACTTGAGGGAATCATAAAATTGATCGATGGATCGTTTCGGCTTTAATGCACTTATGCCTCCGTGTCGTATGTACGAATAGTCTCGGATAGACTTTATAATCTACTTTGTTCGGTTTATGAAAGCTACTTTTGGCGAAGTTCTCGTGATTTATATTCACCTGAAGAAATCGGGGATCTCTGGTTAATTAAAAAAGGGAGGCGTTCGGCCATTCAGGAAAGAAATTTCCGGATAATGAATAAATTGTCCCTGCCATACGGTCTCTTCATTCTTCAAATAGCATTATTTCAATGGCCGGAAATTGAGTTAAAGTGTTATTATATTTACCTCTCTAATGGAGTTTTGTCTCTGGATCAATGTACACGTATAGAAATGGGGGGAGAGGGAGAGGCTTGTTTTTTTAGTTTGATGAGATTTGATAAAGTCCTTTCATTCCACTAGGACGATTCGAGTATCTCAACCCGCTATAATCCGTACAGCTACTCATTTCGCCGAGCCTCTTTGACAGTGTAGAATATTAATAAGAGATACAAATTTTCTTTGAAGAGGCTCTTTTCAATTTTCTTAATACTTGGGTTAAGAAGATGACAAGGTGTAGACGTGAAAATTTCCTCTCCAATTTCCACTTTAATTTCAAGCCAACGCTATACAATAATTTTTTTTTCATTATATCACCAAATTATTCGCTGTAACCTTGTACAAATTTTTCGCTATTCTTTTTATCAATTTTTTTTTTCTTTGCTTTTACCAAATGTCAATTGAATTGATTCTCCGCAACGGACTGTCATCGACACCGCCCATGGTAATGAATCTTACGTTAGTTATGTGAATCATCGGGATGAGAAGATCGAAATGTGCCTGTAGCATTAATCAGCTGTATATTAGCCTAACTTACGGGCAAGTTTAATTGAAATTTCTAACAGCATTAGCCATATAGCTATGAGATCCACCCAGATAACTTTACGTGTCAAACGCCTCAGGCATCACGTGTGAATATGCCATTCCATGAGAAATTTCAGTCACACTGATTGGAGAATTGGATTATTAATCATGTCGTCTATATAGGAGCAAAATAATCGTCAAGATCCTCTCCATACGATGAATAGATGCCAAATAGGTTTCTAAACTTTATTATAGGTAGAAGAATATATTCCCAATCGCTGATAAAAAATTGCTAATAGCCGTATGAAAATTGCCTCGATTACTTTCACCGCAAATATGTATACCCCAAGTGTGCCCGGAATTTGACACCTATTACTTATACGTATTAACAAGTATGTAGTGACATCCCGTCCATCATTGAGTTAATTAGTTAAATTCACTCGTAAAATTGACCTAAAAAAGTCCGATAATCGTGGAGGTAGGTGAAATGCTTGACTGTATGGTGTACTAATCGATTTTTAAAGATAACTTGCCCGCAGGCTGATACACACACGTATATTCAAGTATATATATAATAAGCGAAAAGTATTCTACGGTGGGAAACAGATCGAGGTGGTCTATACGTTTTATTTATACAAAGAATGAAGTTTACAAACTGTAATTTCCGCCTTAACTATTACTGTTGAACAACGAGTTTAAACTTTCAATTAGTTTTTCACACTTTTTCTAATTACAGGTACAATCATGACTGCCGTAAAGCGCTACGTTGCTGCGATACTTCTCGTCGTTGTTATCGCCTCCGATGTTCATACAGCTGAATACGCCGATTACGATGGCAAGTGATACTGATTCTTTAGTTACTTTTATTCATCTTCCGTATTTCATATCGTGAAAAAAAAAAAAAAAAAACCTACTAGTCGTATTACAGTATAGTTTTTTCCGCCGCAAATTTGAGAAGCACGAGATTCTCCTCGTTGACATTTTCTCGCTGGATTATATTATCCTTATTTATTCTTATTGTTATTATCGTCACGTCCTTTATACTTGTAAAGTTAGGGTATCCCGACAATATTAGGAAAGGATCTCTCCTAAACCTCCTAGAGTTCGTATATAGAGGGTCTATGAGGAAGTTTTGGAAAGGACAAGAGCCGAGTGCTGCTGGGCTTCTATAGTAACTGGAATTGTTTAACTTGTTGAAAGGATAATTAGCAAAGTACTATAGCAGTCCCAGGAATTCTTCGGGGTATATAAAGGCTTGCCTATACTAATGACAAATGAATTCCTAATCAATCAAATTCTCAGGTTTCACCAATTTCATCAATTCTTTTTTTTTCTTTGAAACCAAAAACTGAAAGAACATACGAAAATCATTCAGCACTCTATAGGCTATCTACATCTTCACCCGACCTTTTTTTTTCGCTTCAAAAATTGGCGATCGACTTTCACCCAATAAATCTTTTTATCGCAAAGTGACCGTAGGCAAGTATTCTGCCAATCTAGGTGCCATAAATGGATTTAAAAAAATGCATTTTTGAAACCATCTTTGATTATTATTCATTAAAGTATTTCGAGGATTAATTTCGAATTGAACCAACGGCTAGAAAATAAATGATGCATAGATTGAGCAAGGGTCATATTTATGCGGAAAATTTGAACTCGATATTTTCGTCGTATTCGAAATACGACTGTTTCTGGATTGGCGATGATAAGAAAATCTTGTCAACCGGTCCGCGTATGTCCCTCGCCAGTTGACTAGAGGGTTTTGTCATCGCGTATGTAGCTATCCGGCCGAGGCTAACTTGGTTATGCAAAGGCGTTCAAGCGTATGTTCTCTCGAACGCGTGTTACCCTCTTAACCCTCTCGTGTCCTCTTCGTTAGTTCTATAGATACACATTACGCATTATACGCTCGTTATACCGACTCTGCATAATTCTTAACAATATAATATTCTACATGCTCGGAACATCGCTTCTAACAATAATTTTGATGCGTAGTGTGGGTACACTCGCAAGCTCGCATTATCACTTAGGTCATTTTTTATTTTATTACCGCTCCACCTAATTGAGATCTCCTGTTTTAACGAAACACGGACTAATTGGAGTTTTTTTTATGTAAATTTTTCATTTTTCATACTCATTTTTATTTTTATTTTCAAGTTTTAACGAAGGTAAATGAGTCTCCTCAAAGGGACCCGTGCGCTCATCCAGAAAAGTTTTTTTTTTTCAGCGTATTGCACCCCTGAGAATTCATCTTTTATTTATTTTTTCTTCGAAAATATCTTACAATTGCTGATTAAACACATTTCTGTACCTGCGTAAACTTTAATCTTTAAACTTCAAATTGTTCAACGATATTATCATCAGAATGTTATAAATTTTTACGAAGGATAACAGAATCCTCAGATTGTACTCCGCTATATATCCACTATGTAATTTCTTATCGTTACTCCGAACGGACGTAGACGATAAAGCAAGGTGTTAAGGGTAGCTATAAGTAGTCAAAGGGTGACTTGCGCAGCCCTTACTCAACCTTGAATTAAAATTTGTTTCATTATCTCGACGCAATATGCGTGGAAAATTTGACTTTTTGTTTTTGTCTTTTTAATTTCTTTCACGAGCATCAGCGGGGTCTTTTGTATGAGGTCTCCTCATTACTTCTAACCAGCATATTATAAACAATATTTTCATCCACGGAGCGGAAATTTGTGAATTGATCAAATTGTTCACAGGCGGTTCGTCCGACTCGGACGGGCATACTAGCCGCGATCTTTACGACGCTATACAACGATCCGATGATCTCAATAGTGCGAAACTTTGGAATGTTCCTCTCGAGCATTTAATGGTTCGCAAATCTCAACGCTCACCATCCCTACGACTTCGGTTTGGACGCCGTTCCGATCCTCTGCTAGCGGTAAGTTAGATTCGAATCCAAATTAAAATCAGGCTCGAAAATCGAGTAAGAAAAACAAATAAAATCGTTGTGATCCGTACAGAATGATCTTTCGGACTCATTCCTCGACGAGGATACCGAAGTGGAAAGGAAATCAGTGAGATCACCTTCTTACAGGCTTCGATTTGGTCGCCGTAGCGATCCCGATCTCTCGGTAATATTATAGTTCTTTCGATTGCATACAAATTTCCAGTTCTAACGAGTCGGATTCATTTTAAAACTCGTATGTTTTCTCAGGAGAATTTCATGTCGAGAAAGGCTAGCAGATCACCGTCTTTCAGACTACGTTTTGGCCGTCGCAGTGATCCCCTTCTGACGGTGAGTGAAAGGGTTTATCTTCTTTTAGGGTGTTTTTTTTTAAACATGAAAGTAAAAGTCCGTAAATCTTAATAATTAATTAGTCTACAATTAGGTTAATTGAAAATAAATTGGAAGGTGTATTATATCTCGCTAAAAAGTTCAATTTAAAATTCGCGATCCAATTAATTGGCACAGTTCGAAACTTTTCTCAATCACCTAGGTGCAATACGTGGGTATATCTTAGCTCCTGCGACTGTTGAACTATATCAAGTTTTAAATAATTAATTTTGTGATCGATTGCAGCACGATTTTCCTACCTCATACCTCGGAGATGATTACCTGGAAAAAAAGGTAGCCAGGTCACCGTCTTTCAGACTCCGTTTCGGCCGGCAAAGTGATTCAGTTGGTTCGGTGAGTGAGATACCTAATTTGAATTACCAATTTTTTAATTACCATTAAAAAGTTTATAAAAAAATGTTTCGTAATTTGAAACTGTGTTAGAAAATATTTCCAGCAATTATTTCGCTTGTTTATATAGAGAATTTCTTTTATTGTATGTGTTGACTTTGCCTCTGTAATTATTCAAGTCCGCATTCTAAATAAGTTAACAACTTCTTGCCCGCTTTGAGTTTATTTACAATTTTTTGTTTTCTTCTCTTTTTGGCCAATGTATACCCGCAATTCATTATTTTTTTGCCATTTTTTGGTTTTCGATTCCCGGAATAATAAGGATGTACAAATGATTTATCCTCTGTTTAGACGGAAGATCTTTCTGGTACACCTTCAGAAAAGGGATCTGCATCCGAAGGAGTCGAAGATAACTAATATTGGCGTTAATAATAATGATAACAATAATAATAATAAAATTGTCACCCGCAGTTATATTCCTCATCTTTCTCTGATATATCACAGCGTAAATATAAGCTGGCTCTAATATCTTTCTTTCCAAAAAAAAAGGAAAAAAAAAATTTTCAGTCGAATAACTATAAATTATAATAACACTATTAATATATTACGTGTGGATACACATACTATATATATTATATATAACATAAAACATATTTATGTTTCATAAATTTTTTTTCTTTATATCTTTCTTTCATTTTATAATTTTTCAAATTATTTATTCGCTTGTTAGAAAGTTGTGCCAAATTACGAAATAGATTTTATATAGTCTACAGACTACATACGTGAAATTTCAGCTATATCAGGTATAATCTGGCCTGATATTTTATAATTTTTTTATTTATTATTATTACGTATACAATTATTTATTGACAAAAATAGGTACACCTATAAATTTTCAGATAATACTTAAACCAAAGTATTTCTGACATACGTAAACACAAATTTGATTCTTATTTCTTAACGATCTAGTTTTTATACGTATATAGTTTATCGTGGTTGAAATAATTGGATTAAAAATTTGATTATTTTTCATCTTCTCATTTCTTTATTCATTTGATCATTTTTTTTTCTTTATTTTCACCCTGCACGCCTCACGTAATGCACAGATAGGATTCGTCGCAAATTAGAGATAATTTTTTTGTACAATCGCAGTTATTTTTAGTGTCTTTACACTGTTTTACAAATATAATATCCAGCATACTTTCCAAAGCTAGATTTGTCCCACGACATTTGTCTACCACTTTTTTTGCCCACTGAAATAAAATAAAACAAATAGAAATAAAAATGAATAAAAAAAATTTATCAAATGAAAATTATTTACGTATAATTATCTGAATCAATAATTATATACATCCAATTATTCCACACCTGAAAATATTCTCTGACTCTCGTATCGCTCCAACCGACTGGTCGCCCTTTACATTGAAGATCTCGTAAATTGTATATTTTGTCAGCCAAAGTGACCAGCTTTGCTTCGTGGCTACGATTTTTAGCGTTTTCGATTTGCATTCGTTTCCTTTCTTCCTTCGGTAGGGTTTTATCGTCCGTTACTTCCGCCACTACTTTGCTAACCGTCTGACCAAACTCCTTTTCTATCTCCTCGAAACTTGTATTCGTATCCTCGACCGTGTCGTGAAGCAAAGCTGCCAGGATGACTACGGGGTCGTATACTCCGCCTTCGCTAGTCAAAATATTCGCAACACCTGAAACGCTTTTTATTACAAATTTCAAAATACAAAAACGGAAAGAAAAAAACGTTGCGATCAAATTTTTTCTCACCTATGGGGTGATTGATGTACGGGGTTTCCTCCAGGTCCTTCCTTCTCTGTCTGCTATGTTTCTCAGCGGCAAAATTAGCGCATTTTAATACGAGTGACAGAACTTCTTCGTTTGTAAGTTTCTTTAAACAACTCCCGCATTCGGCTCCTCGTATCGTGAAGGGATCGTTGGTTTTCTCACTAAGTTTGACACTATCTTCGGTACCTTTGTCTGCGCCAGCTGGAGGATCTTTGTCAGGATATTGGTTCAAAAAGGTCGCCTTTTCTACGCGAAAATTCATTTCTTGTTCGGTTTGTTGAAAGATTAGACACAATCTTGCGCGTATGACGGATGTTATCAGATGTTACAAGCACGTCGCGCATTGAGTTTTATCACGTATAGAGTGAAGACTGCAACGTGGAAATATTATTCCCAAACGAAACTAACAGCGTCACCTTCGTAATGAAAAATCGTACCCGAACAGAAATATACGATAAATTTTAGTTTTGACCCTCGGTTAAAAGAGTAGATGGTACATTACGCGAGTCAGATAAACCAGAGATCCTATAAATACGATGTGTGGATCATATGAAAAACAAAAATCGAATAAAATCAATGCGTGAAGAAATAAGGAAAAATACGGAATAATTAAAATCAATCGATTCTTTCTTTTATAATCTTTCATTATTGTTGGAATTTTATTTCCGCCATCAGCTGCCGGTAAATTTAGTTCAATATCGGGTGCCGGTAATCTGACGTGATATCCACCGTGTCCGTTTTTGTCGACGATTGATCGAGCAGTTTCCTATGATTATTTTGATATAAGATGATCGATCGTCTCTGGAAATTTGATTGGAAAATTTTAATCCACTCGAGCCTGAGATCGGAAAGAGATATTTTACTCTAACGTATTAGGAAATTCGATCAGAACGAAGCCTTAACAGAGTCAAATTTTAAACAGTTATAGGAATTAGGATGTGTGAAAAACGTGCGTTCAATTGCATTTACACGTGCAGTCGCGTAGTTTGCGTGATTATAAAGAATTTTGTGCGGTTCAATGAATTCGAAATTAATCAGTAAAGTAAATAAAAGTACGGGGTGTGGGCTGCTTTATGAAATATCATTGCTACTCTTCCCCCAGGAGAATCGATCAATATTCAACCCCCTTGGGAAGGGGTTAACGCATAGAGCCACTAATTAAAACGAGAGAGAGAGAGAGAGAGAGAGAGAGAAAAGAAAAACAGGAAAAAAGAACCAGAAACTTGTAATACGATCGTAAATTTATCGAAAAGATAACTTTTCGTACTTTATTTCAAGGGAGAAGTTAATTTAATATTGAAGTACGTAAAAGCCGAAATTTTCAAAAAATTAAAAAATTAAAGTCATAAGAAAATTCCCACCCAGTTGAATGCAATCAATTATGCAAGGTAAAGCAATGCCGAAATCCCCGAGGTACCAGCCTGATTAAATAGGCTTAATTTTATCGTATAGGGAGAGTTTCGAGTGTCGAGCGTGCGTCGTTGGGCTAGGGGAAGCCGCATGTCGCGTGCCTCGATCTCGAGTGCGTTTCGCTTCTTTTGGGGTACCTATGTGTGCTTCTCCGCGCGACTGGTTGTGATATTCAAGAGTTCGGTACACATACACTGTATGCACGCATGTATAAACGTGCGCATGAAGGACACGTCGAAAGAGAAGAGAAAAGGCGAGCTGAGCAATACACCCGCGTGGTGAAACGTTTCTATTATTGAACTAAGCGGATTTCATTGTAGTAAACCAACAAACCATTCAGCCACGCGTATTACATCCACCATTCTCGCTGCTTTGTCGAATCGGAGCTTATTATTCGGTTGCTCTTTGCTATAATTCATGTCAAATTAATCCACGCCTCTTGATTCTGAATACACGATATTCCCTACAGGGAAGAAGAAGAATACCGCTTTTTTTTTCTTCATTTTTATTCTTTATTTCAGTAAACTAGAGTCACGTGGAAGCTAATATCCGACTTCGTTGCAAGTAAAGAAAAATTCATTGTACAATCTATCAGTTGGTTTCCTGATATCCCATCAATATTCAGTTTTGAGACGAAGAATCGATTATTTGACCTCAGATTCTCTATTTCATAATATATGTGCCTCGTGGATGAGATAGTTTTATCATTTCGAATAAACTGAGACATCAGACTCGAAATGAACACGAAAAATATATAAAGTCGTCACTCGTCATCTCCGAAGTCAACCAAGTCAGTCGTTGAAAAGTTTCTCGATTTACCTATTCGCTGAAAAAACGTAAAAGTCAAGACGCTAGGTAAATTCACGTGAGATTATTTCACGTATACCTACCTCTTCGAAACGGATGAACTTTTCATCATTGGACTACGTAATGTGTGAATAATCATCGAATTTATGGATGTATAACTACGTGATCGCGTCTTGGGATAAGAACTTGGCTGTGAATTATAAAATCTTGACTTCTATAAGCGATACAAATAGAAAAGAAGAGGTTGAAAGGGACGTGTAACAGCGAGTCCATGTTTCTAATAATATCCCATGGGATCAAGAGGCACACGTTGCAAACGTTTTTTACCTGGCTATAATCCGGGTGTTTTCGCGAGGACATGTATTCCATGCTATTAACTCGAGACTCTCGTACCCTGAGTTTAGGGGTCTGGTTTTCTGCGGCTTGGATGTTTACGGTAAAAGCCTTGCCTTCGAGGTATTCTTATTCTCAAATCTTGAGTCGATTTGGTCCCGTGAGACTCAATAGACTTCCGCAAGGACCACCCCGGTAGCCGATCAAACAGACCCTGCAGTCTATAGCCATACCCGGCCTAGGAAAGGGCGAAACGACGTGTTTCATAAAATAGGTGTTGTGTCTGGTTTCACGGCGTGCGCCCTTTGCTAAAGAACGGATCTAAATCCACCATAAATAATCTAGAACCATACCGAACAATGAATTCTAAACGAATTCTGAAGTCGAAACGAATCTTACTAAAATCGCGCGGATTACAACGAGATGGAAGATTCTCGAAATTATATTTCCACATATTTTGCATCGAATCATTATCGTAACACGAGAGTTCATTCTTCTCGCTCCTTCCTCTCCGCCTTAGAACTTTATTGACAGCTCTTACCGTTAATTGTCCGACACCTGTTCGTAGATGACGGTGTGATTAAATACGTAGACATTATATAAAATCCGTTACCTTATACTCGAAAGGGGCATATGGTTGAGGCGAACTCTGAATACATGTTATAATGGATTTTAGAGCGTGTGGGTGCTTCGGAAGACCGGGAATTACGTAGATCTGTTTACTCGAACAATACGTTACTCCTAACGTTTGAAGTCTGCGTTTGTATTTCTTTTTTTCTATTAAGAAGATTTCGGAGGTTTCAACAACGGGTTACAGGTGCAGCCAGAGGCCGAAGTTGGATGTTGAATGTGTGCTGACAAATTTCCAACGACCGATTGTATTTATCGGTTGATTTCGCTTTGGAGATACCATTATTTCAAGGTTCATGTTATACTATCCAATCCTGCGGGCGTGTGTTTCGCGAAGGAAAGAAAGACGCCGAAATATTTGCTGAGTGTGTTTATAACGAATTTAAATAAGCCAATCTTCAGATCTCCGCGGAGTCGCTATTACTTGGCGTTTGTCTTTCATTCCAAGTATTTTGACAGTGCAGTAGTTTCGCTACCTGCCTCTTGCAGCTACTACCTACTGCGATAGGCACGTGCAGAGTAGGTATATCTCTCTTTGAACAAAATGTAAAAGAAATAACCAATTGTCTCTTATCTACCCGAATTGATCATGTACCCGTACGTCCACTCAGACTGTTAACTATAACTACCGACGACATTTTATTATCTACCGTCTTATCAGCCAATAAAATATTAACCATCTCTCAAATTAGCGAATACGTCATATATCTATATGAGAAGAAATCTCAACCAGTAGCAAAATAATTTAGATTTGATGTAATAATTTTTTGTTTATTTTTTATCCGGGTATAAATTGAATTTTATACCAAATTTCAAACCGATTCACACAATTAAGTTTATTACCGACCTTTAGCTTCAGCAAACTTACCACACCGGATGTTTGCTTTGCGTACAGCTACTGATTTTTAACGTAAACCCGAAAACTTCCGTCTGTTCACACGAAATAGAAGTATAGGTAGCCGAAAATTTTAGTTTCCAAGTTTTGTTGGAAAAAAGATACTAATAACTGCTCTTTATTCAAGCGATGAAATAACGGTTCAAATACCACTAGATAACGTGTCTATACCAAGTAGCCGTAATAAAATGAGAATATTCGAACGTTAGGTACATCTCAGGAGGCTATTGCGCTTCCCGTGTTCGTTGAACGGTCTTACCTCGTGCTTTGCTCAGGTGTTATTAGCGTTTAAAGCGCTTCGGTCCGACCGAAGAAGATTTACACCACAACTTGTCCGTAAATTTACTTGAGGCGTAATTTGCTTTAAACAATCCATAAAATAAGTAAAAGGTTCTCACACGGTGGACCGTGCGCGCGCGCGCGCGGGGGAATGAGAGATGCTGCGAGATGCACGATGTTTGATGCTGTGGTGCCTGTAGACGTCGTATTCTTCGGCTAACGTGAACCGAAGAGGTCCGTATTATACCACCGTCTTGTCTCTTCACGTATTAGCATTTTTGCAACGCGTCCTTTTGTCTTCTATATACCTTATACAGATAATCAGCGGCAGATGGAAAGATCTGTCGCTCTTATGCGGGGACGGATTGTACGCTACTAAATTTATGGTTGGCGCCCCCAGTCCCTCGTTTTTGACCATCGTACAACCAGACCCCTGCCGTAACTCTGTCGCGTCGCCTGTCTGCCGAGGATACGTACTTTTCAACAAACGACAAAACGAAAAGTAAGAAAAAAAAAAAAGAAAAATAGAAGAGAAAAGATTATGTTCTCTACACGTTGAAATTGACGCTGAAATTGAATCGTCTCATCTCTCTGCCAGCTCTTTAACTTATCTTACGCAGAGAGTAAATTCATTCGGTTACAGTTCGCTTATAGATTCTGAAAAATCAATTCATCAACTACCGAGTCAGTTGGTCGGATTGAAATACGATATTAAAAGGAAAACTGTGACTGGCAGTGGGTTTCCGAAATTAGACCATCCGCGGATATCCGAATTTGGAAAGGTTTATTGTTGGTGTAAGCGCTTTTTGATTTTTTTTCTCTCTTCAAATTGAGCGTCATAAACGACTGTCGACCAAATTTGACAGGGCGAATGTTAATGCTACCTGTCTTGGAGGTATAAAATTCAACCCCCCGTAGCGTGTCCTGTGGGTAAATGCCTGCACGCACCTTATTCCTGCGGTATAACCACCCATGGTTTCTTGGTCTCTGCAAGAGTTTGACTAGGAAACATATTTTACTGCACACCAAGAGGGCAGAAACGTCAGTCCGATTTTATATCTTTGTGACATAATGGCTACTATACCACGCCACCTCCTGCCGTTTGTTTTGAAAGGTGATGACTACGTATTTAACTGACTACTGCAGATCTGAAGAGTGAAACCCTCGTAAAGGATGCGGTTTATTGAACGCTATTTGCATCCCATTCCCATAACGCGAACTAATATTTTATCATTTTTCGTACTTTCCTGTCACACAAAAGTCGTAGTCTTTTTTTTTTCACAAATGCAGTGATTCAATTCTATACAAACTTCGGACTTGGGAGATCTTCTGACACTCAAGTTTTAATGACGGATACTCGGGTGCCAAAGTCACATATAAAAGTCTGGATCCATCGGCACGGTGCGCTATAATCAAGGACAATCTCGCTTACACAAATTGTGTATCTCGTGTTATTAGATTAGCGAGATGAGATTTTTTTGCCAGAAATTCGGAGGCTGCGGGTCGGATGATCTTTTCCTCGCATGTCCATTACGCTCAGTAAGATTTTAATTCGGCTAATACACCCTTTCGTGTGATTTCTTGCTTCTCGAAACACTGCACCCTCATTCGCGTGAAAACGATGAATTTCATTGTTATTCGAGCAACGCACTGAGGGGGAATTTTCTGCCTCTTTATTTCCGAAGATTGTTTTCTCAGCAGGTGAATTGAATCGATACCAATTAAATTATAGAAGGGATTAATGCTCGAGGTATATCTACTCTCTCAACTCTTAGACTTATCTCAGATCGTCGAGTTCCTTCGCGGTACGCCATTCCTGAAAACAGGTCTCTGATTATATCTGCCTCTTTTTTCTTTAGGGTTATCGAGATTCTAAATTTTTACCAATTCCAACGAACCGAATTATCTATAAAGCCATCTCTTTAAACTGAACCGAAAATTTCATAGTTCCTTCTTATATAGTTTTCAAAATATTATTCAGGGCGGAGTGAGGGAGAGTATCGCTCCGGAAGGGTTCGGAATTTGGTCTAGAAATTTTTACCCAATACTCGCTGAAGTGTTTAAGAAGAAAAAACGACGGAAAGGAACTGAAATAAAAGAAATCTTTTTCATTTTTTTGAATCCCTATGCGGAAAGCGAAATGCCAGGTGGAGGAAAAATTATTTCGATTTCGAGTGAATGTGATATATGTAGTCTTAAATTAGAACTGGTTACGAGGATTAGTTTCCTGCTGTGTGCTTTTCAAAAATCTTGCGAACCGAATTCACATACGTAGCGATCATCGCAACACGTGCGAACCCAGGACTCCCGGTGCTTCATGCTTCGGTTGAGATCCAGATCCAGGTCCTCCCACGGGAGGACAGGGAACCCCCGTCGTCGTATCCCGGGTAGATCCATTGTCCAATCTCTGTGTGTTGCCATCGCCGAGTACATCAAAGCTTCGTGTGAGTTCCGACCGAGAAATTCACCCCCGGAACGCGTTTACTTTAAATACAGTGACCTAAGCACGCGAGACAAGTGCAAAGTATTATTTTTTCTTTTCGCATCGATGTTGCGTGGGAGCGGAAAAGTTGATTATCGACGCGTACGTTTTTGAGGAAAATGAAATTAGTGACCTGTTATCGGTATATTTTAGGCTTTTCTAAGGTGAGACATGTGTCTGACAGATCTATGAATATAATGCTTAGTTACTGACACAGTAAAATAAAATTCTTCAGATTTTCGTTCGCACGTTGATATGGGCTGGGAGTAGAAACGCTTAGCTCGTCAAAATATCAATAGGTGCCCTAAAAAAGAAGCGACCGATCGGAGGTCAAAGGCTATACTATTAAGTGGATCAGACAGATTAGGGTTTTGTGCTCGCGCTTTATAATTATCGGTGATTAAAACCTGCCTACAGTTATCGACCTGAGTCTCAGGTATTAAAAGAGTGAATAGTTGGCAGCAGCCTGTTTCCAAAAGCTCTTAAGTCTAGTTAATTTCACATAACTTTGAAATTTTAACTGAAAATCAAAAAACGGCTGCACGCATACATTTTTCTGGACATTGAAAATACTCTTTCCTCACATTTTTAACGCGTAAATTGAGTAAAATATCAGACTCACGAGTCTCTAGGAACTAACTCGATTTAAATCGCATCACGTGTATAGTAGGTATAATCAATAGAAAATTGGAGAAAGGATTGGCGAGCGGATGGACTCCGCTTCTCTGTCCAACGGCTCTCGAACATTTTGACCCTTGTCTGAGGTAATAGCCGACCCATCCTGAGTTTACCTGTGCGCCCGCGGTTTCGGTCAGGGTCTTTGAAACGCCGGTTACTTATTCGCATCTCATTAGCGAAGGTGAAGCTTACCTGGAGATATTAAACGCGCCGGATCAAACCGTAGAAAACAAAAACCAAAAATAATTATTCCGAGGATAGATACGATGTGTACTAATTAATGGTTGCGTCAGATATCGATTATTATCCCCATAGTACAGGGCTATTCTCTCCATATTATCCCTCTGCATCTCGTATCGTGAATTTCATCACGCATCCCTTAAATTCTCCCCGTCCGGGTACAATCGGGTATTTTCGAATCGCTGAAGACACGCTGTGAGAAATTGCAGTATAGTTGGTGAATACATCGCGTGGTGACCGAAGGGGGTCACTGGGGGTCAAGAGTCAAACGTTAAAGTCACTCCAAGTACCGGTAAAACGATTTGCAGAACCAAAGAACGCCCCGTCTTAATTAGAGATTGTAAAATCTCGTTCTGGACAAGAGATTCTTTTATTTCTCACCTCTTCTTTACTAGATGTACAACGTTTTCTGCATCACATATTCGCACGCGTCCGAGCGAAGTGTATTCTTAATTTCACTCGACCTTACGATATAAGAGCATGGCGAGGTGTAGTAAAGCTAAAAACGGTAATAAACCGGCCGCGAACGTTGAAGAGGAAGAGGAAGAGGAGGAAGAAGAAAAATCAGGACTTAGAGTTTCGAAGTGCGTACGTAGGTATGTACCGAAGAAGAGTCCGACGAGTTTAGAACTAAACTATTATTCGGTCTACGAATAAAATTATGCGTAAAGCTTGAACCACTTTGCGACGCACTGTGAGCAATATATCTCGGCGATTTCTTAGGCCGTAACTTTCCTCATAACTCTACTAATAACTCCTCCTGCACAGGCTAACTTCTCGTTCCAGCCTGTGAATAAATCAACGTTTCAACAGCCGATTCGAGATCCTAATATAATTCTTGACTCATTGTACTATAGCTCCCTTTTGAAACATCCATGAGCTCAAAGATCTGCATAAACTGAGTCAGATCGATAGGTTTTGTATCGCAAAATGTTATTTCCTGTTGCTGAAGCGTTGTTGTCCATCCCGTGGTGCGAAATTTTCACGGTGCGAGTCTAGGAATGGAAGAGAGAATTTAATGACGATGGATGATTTCCTTATTGCACGAGTTGAATTAGAGGGTAGTAAAGCTTAATTTCTCTGTTCTTGTCTTGGTTATTCGTATGTGTACCTGGCTCGGGCAGGACTGCAACAGTTCCTTCCGTTCTCAAGTTCCATTCAATTAGCCACGGTCCAGAACTCGTAAAGATGTTTCACGATGAATCGTAAATTGTTTCGCACTTGCGTAGGTTACGTACCGGCTACCGCAGGATAAACCGCTTGCACTACTTTGAGCTGAATGCGTTATGTATACGTGCATCCGTATTTCTTTGAGAAGTAAGAAAATCGTGGGTACATAGGATGTATGAGAAAAGAGAAAAAGGAAAAAAAATGAGAATAAAAATAATCCCTATGGTTTCTATCCTATGGAAGTGGGAACTCGTAGGACATACGTATATGCGGTATATGGATAGATAGACAGATAGATACATCCGAGAACTTTTTCCGGGTCGTTTAATAACGCGTCAAAAATGGTAAAGGTTTACGCGGTCAACAGGAGGTAGAGCCTTAGCGTTATCTCGGTGTCCTGTCCCCTCGAATTTGTATCAAAGTAAGTTGAATCCACGTGCAGTGTATTCGATGACAAGGAAGCTGCTTTGCTTGTGGTCAAAAATTTAGAGTCTCTATAAGGAACCTGTAGCGCCTCTTCTTCTTCCTTTTATAGTATATACGTATAGTATACGTGTATGTGTATATGCAGGAAGCAGCTAGGCGCAACGTGCCACGTCAACCCACAAACTTTCCTAATTATAATATCTGACCAGGGGATATTACTTAACTTTCGATAAATACCTACTGCTTCTTTTCTCCCGGTTGTGGGCTAGTTCCTCGGGAAAAGACCCGGGGGATTTTAGGGTGGTTATACACCCAGGCATGGGGTAGACTTGTAGAGGCTCTCAAATTGCGATGAAACCTGGCACCAAAGTGTCTCACGGGGTTTCGGGTGACAACGGGACCACCGATGTTGCTGCTTGTCTTTCAAATATCCTTCCTTCTTAACCAAACCGAACGACCCGCTAGGTACACTTGTGTGTGCATCGGTAATTCTACTTATAACAGAACATTTTAAATACCAAAAATAAGAAGAAAAATTACGAAAAAAATGATTCCAATCTCCATTTCGTTAAAAATTCATCAGCAGAAATCAATAATCGAGTGTCGTTCTATCTCAAAGTCTAATCACTGCAGTTTCCGACGTCGAAAGATCGGCTTGAACAATGGGAAACAGGTACCTACCTTATTTCGAAAGTCAGGCTCATTCCGTTTTCGTATCAGGGTAGAAAAATCGCATGTGTGGAAGATATGAAAAGGATTTTTCTACGTATAGGTAAAGGTTTTTGGAGTACACGTGTGTCATGTTAAAGAGACAATTTTTTTTTTTATTAATATTTCTCAATATTTTGTATAAACGGAGTTTATTTTGTTATCATTATCATTATTATTATTTATTTTATTTTTTTCTCAGTCTCGTACGGAATGTTGAAGTCACTTTTGTCATATAAATACATCTAGCTAGCCTATCGCTTTTACGAAGTTCAATATTTTTCTTATTATAAAAAATATAAACTTAAGGATCTTCTTCGTACACGCTATTATTACCTATACATAAAGATATATGATACAATATTTACAGATGTTTTCTGCCCTTAATATTATATATTATATACATAAATAGCTTATAAAAAATATATCAATTTTTTTTTTTTTTTGTTTTCCTTCCTTCCTTCAATTATAATACTAACGGCTTGTCAGGTGTCTGGCGTTATCACAGGAGACTTAACAATTTACTGGCACTGAGCGAGTAGCTTAATCGTACATACATTACATACATTACATCTATAAACAACAAACAAAACTCTCGGTACTTCGACCAGGTCTCTACCACTGTTACTATTGAAGCAAGTCGTAAAGCGCGGTGATGTACGATTGTGCCATTTGGAGTGTCTCGTACTTTGAAAGTTGTCTGTCATTTCCCAAGGAAGGAAGATAAGTCCTGAGTCTATCGAAAGCTTTGTTAAGGTTCTGCATGCGTCTTCTTTCCCTCGCGTTAGCGGCCAGTCTTCTTTTACGAACTATAGTAGTGCTCACGTCCTTTCCCCGTCTTCTGGTCTCGCAATTGGACTCCTGTTCGATATCGCTGTCCCCGTTATCGCTCTCCTCCAAATCCATCCTGTCCGAAAGCCCGCTGCTACTGTTACTGATGACGCTTTGACGCGAGGATGATATTTTCTCATGATCAGCTCTTGCCATGGTCAAATGATCCGAAGTTTTCGCCGCCACCAATAAAGTCTTGTACTTTTTATCCTGCTGCGAACTGATGCAGGTTTCCGATTCCGACGAAACCGACGTCGTCGCTGGACTTATGGACCTCAAACTTGCCGCTGGACTAGGCGTGTGCCAACCGTCGCTGTTGTGGTCATAAGACAGACACTGAGACGTTGACAACGTGCTCAGGGTACTCAAAGTACTTACTGGTGGTAGGCCGTTCTTTTCCTTGAGATATGTGTAGCTCGGTAGCTCGAGGTAAGTTGGAAGGACGTCTTCTTGAGGTGGGAACAAGTATCCGTATCGGAACATCTCTTGCAACTCCATAATCACCACTTAATAATATTTTCTCGACAGTTCCGGCTCCTCTTTATTTTACCTTACGTATTTGTTATACCGCGTTCACCAAACTTCGGTTTAAGACAAACTAACTGCTCACTGTTTTATAGCGATGTAATATCACATGCGTACAGAATGGGTAATGATCGGTATTTTTCAAAGATATAGTTTTTATTTTTTGGAACAAAAAAAATAAACAAACTTTCTTCTCAATCGAAGTATACAACACAGCTCTTCAACTAACGGAGAGATTCTGAGCTCGCTCAGGAACTGCACTCCGATTTATGCCCTCATCGAGCAAGGAGCACCCTTGCGCAGCACGTGCCGCAGGACCAATAAGAATCCCTCGTTTCCCCCACTAAAAAATTTTCAACTCAGTTTGGGGACGCCCAGAGAGGTAGGTAGTCAATGCAACAGGTGGTCTGGCGCCTCTACTCTCGCGCCTTGATCTTCACGGGTTACACAGCACAGATCTGGCTACCCTATACACATATCCACCCATTTCTATACCCACATTTACTCCATATACCTCGACTTGAATTTTATTTCGATATAACTCGGAGAAAGTGTATGTGGAGCAAAATTAAGGGACGAGACATTGACTACCTGTTCGGGGCGCCCAGTTTTTCACCCCATCAGCAATGGTATACGTACACACGTGCATGTGGGTCATAGATGCTCTCTAAGACTCCGTAATTTCACTTTGTTAATGGCGATTCAACGGAGTGTTGGAATTAGTACTTGAGTCGAAAGTTTGTTGGATAAATGAGAAACGTATGTGCTGTGATGGGGACGTGGGTAAAAGTTGCGTTGAAGCTTCCAGTTAGTAGGTATACAGTAATTATGTATTGGATATGATGGGTATTGAAGTGCAGCAGCTGAACAGTCGAGTTGCAGTATAGATATAGTAGCTATATTGTATGCATATGCTTAAAGATTTGTTGAATTACCGTTATTCGAGATAGCCGTTTGGACGTAGCACGTGTTTAACCGTCATTTTCCTAGTGCTTACCATCCTGTCAGGTCTCTTCGGGTCAATCGAGGCGTTATTAGAAGAACGAGGCGCGAAATAACACTTCAGAAGTGACTGGTATAGGCATATGTATACGTAGGCATATGGCTATAGACGCGGGTTTCTAACCGTGAACGAAGAAATAGAATCGGCTATATTTTAGCCTGAAGGATATATCCGCGTGATCCTCAGAAGTCGTTTGGCTTGTTTATACGACCGTGGAAGATCCACCATATTGACAGATATAACATTCTGCGAATCATTATTTTGACAAATGGCATCTTGATATGTTATTGCATCATCTATGCATGTGTATGCAGTCATTTTTACAGACTATAAACTTTCGAAGAATATCACCCTATAACAACCTATTATAAAAGCTCGCCGACTGCCTTTACCCCAGAAATATTGACTCAAATACCACCGATTCAAAGCAGAATGATTCTGTGGCTGCTTTCCCAGATTTCGTTTTCGACTTTGTCACTCTTTCAAAGACATAGACTATTCGACAATTTTCTGAAGGGGGTGATGTATGCGCAGGGTGGTCACAAAATATCATATTAACATTTTTACACCAAATCTCGGTGGTCCCAGAGGCGTAAGAAAATCGTCATGGGTCTTTAGGACCGATAACAACCATCTATCATTAGCATACGCAACGCTCAAGATCAAGAAGAATTCTTTGAAATTCCGTCATGCGAGGCGCGTCGGTTCTTTGTGTTACAATGATTAGAGCACAATGCATACCTTGCCGCGAAACGGGGTGGGTAGAGTTATTCTCCCGTAGGCATCTTATTAGGTCCATTGTGATTTAGATCAATCTCTGAGTATTTCTGCCCTTTTTTCACCCCGTTCCTTTTATTTATTTTTTTTCCTATTCTACACCGTCTCTTTTACTCTTTAGATAATTCCCCGGTAGCATTTCATTTTCAGCCTTATTCGCGTGGCACGCGTGAATTCACATTTTTGCTAACGAGCTCCCAAAAGCTCCAAATTCACGGCATGCAGTTATCTACTTAGGTATCGGCTTGGTCCGTGTTTTTGGCTTCGGATACTCCGCATCCCTGCGGCAGAGGCCCGCGGCTACTTCGTAAAATAATTTGAACAGTTTCTTTTTCTCTTTTTCAAAACCCCTTAATGGAGTGTAATTGGTCCAAAGTAAGCCCTAAGTAGGTAAATTTTTATACAAACCGCGTAAGCAAACAGCCTTGCGGAAAAACATCTGTTCTAGAAAAGTACGATGTGGTATGAGATTATTATTGACGAATTTTCTATCCCTTCAAGAAAAGTACCTAACCGCTCGAAAAACCTATGCCGTTTAAGCCTTTGTCCTTTGCTCAGAAATAAGAGAAGAGAATAGAAGACAAGGTAAATTGACAATATCTGCAAAAAGGGTGCAAATACCTGGGGACCTAAGGTCCAGTTACATCCTTACTCGCTCAATTAGCGAAAACAGGTATAGGGCAAAGGTTTGCCGTGGAAACATCGCGCGGTGCAAACCGATGCGAGCCCTGTAGCCGACGCGACGGTGGTCCCACGAGGGAACCTGATCTCTGTCATTCCCGAATCGTCTTATCTCTCTCCCGCACTTCGTCTTAGGTTTCGCCATCGCCTCGTCCTCTTTCAAACCTTAAAGCTCTTCGAAAGTAGCAGTACGTCACCTTAATCTACTTGTTTTAGGCGGAGATATCGCTTCGTTTCATTCAGGACCTGATCATTTTTTGAAGAAAATTCATAAAATTGAATGTACCTATGCGACGTCTGGTTTAATCGGTATAAGGCATCTATTATAACGTATTTAGGATAAATCTTCGTCGGGCTTACGAATTTATTAGTCTCATCAATTAAGTTTCTCTCGGGAATAGGATTGCCCTTTTAAACCAGTAATTAGAGGGGTCTCCGATCCGGCCCACCTCGTCGAGACCTCGTTTATATATAGAGAATCTATAAGACAACTTTGGGAACTCGCAACCTGCGCGAACTTTGCAAAGTGGTCAGAAAGGAGCGGCGCGGCAGGACGGCGTGCTTCTTACTATGAGAAACGACGACGCCCTACGCCCAAATACCGAAACCATCGCGGCGGTCTCAGGGGGTATGGTAAGACACGCCTTGGGCGTGAGTCAAGTAATTAAATACGATGTGAACTCATTTGTGAAACACGGTGGCAAATAACACAGTACTTGCCAACGATTCGTTATTTATGAGACGCCGCTTTAACATCGCGACGACTCATTTATACGAGTAATTGATACCAAGCCTTGGGCCAGGTTCAAATTTTACCGAAAATATCATCGGTACAGGGAAAAGTTCTTCGCTATTAAATCTCCAAGGATCCAAAGCTCAGTTATAAATATAAGGAAGATTTCGTATAATATAGAACTCGGAATCTCCGCGATCCGATGTAAAATAAGCCGATCTTCGCCGGGGTATCCCACACACACTGCTCCATGGGAGATCTCGCTCTGCATGGGGTAAGTTTTTCGAATCTATTGTGAGGGATATTTCTATTAAATATTACGAATTATACCAGTTTTAATTGACAGCTTTTATACCTATCGAAGTATGAAATTAAAATTAGTTAGGAAAACTTGGGAGTGATTTTTACAAGAATATATCGGACCGTTTCCTAAAGTCTTAGACTGATCTTCAGATTCTCACAGTTCGATCTAAATTTGTTAAAATTCATTCGCCGTGGTCATTTTCAGAGAAATTAAACATATTTACGGTTTCTTATTACAAAGGCTCGTTAAAACTGGGAGTTTCATTTTTCAGGATTGTATACCTGAATTTCCAACCCTACCAAAAGGTTCCGAGGTCTAATTTTCTTTGGTGAATGTGTTAGGTAGAGTTCCTGTAGAAAATTTCGAGATATTGTCCGTGTAGCGAATGGCAGTCTATCACAGCTTCCGTTGTCCCGTTTCTAATCACTTTTAAATTGTCTCTTCGGGTATTACGTATCTTTTGAAATTCTGTCAGATTTTTATGACCCGATCAAGTCACGGTTAGTTTTTGTGATTTTATCAATCTTTGCGACGATTTTTGTGAGATTTAAAAAAAACTGCAGGTATTTTACCCAGCTGAGAAGATATGCCGTTTTCCGTTAGCCGTTTCTCCCTGCAGATTTCGAGGCACGAGCTTCCGCCGCCATCGTACGAATGGGTAAAAAATTTCTTTCAACATTTGCCGCGTTCTATTTTTTTGCCAAAGTTCAAAATTCGAACAGTATAACACCTCGACGTCCTACTCAATGACAACCCTCATTAGCCACTACGGAATTTCCGTCCCCCACAGAAACTCGTCGGGATCTGTTCCTGATCTTCCGACAAAAAAGAGCGAAACTGAAGCAACGAATTATCATCTCAGTTTTCATCTCGTCACGTTCTCTTCTCGGCTCCAAAAAATACGAAAGATTCCCATATTGAGTAAATTCAGATAATTTTATCCCATTAATAACTGCAGTTCTTCGCCTTATATTGTAAAAAAAAAAAATCGGAGGAAGTATACATTTTTATAAAAAAGTCACACATCGACGAACTGCTTTAGTTACTGAGAATCCGTATTCCTTGAGCATGATTTATAATCGAAGTATCGGTATCTTCATAGAAGCGGCTTGTGGATTATAAGGTGTGACAAAGTACCCATCATTTTTTGTAAAAAAAAGTACGAAGGACAAATAAGGTGCTGCCGAGTTCCTCTAATAGTCTCGTCCTCAGGGTAGTTCGCTTTGGGTTGATGGTATTATAAATGTTTGCCGCTCCAGTTTGTGATGTAAGTGGTGATTTGATTTTCCTATGTATGTATGCCCCTGTATATATCGTCGTGGCAACTTTATATGACAATGCATTCGGGCCGACTGTCAGATAGAGTATATATACCTACCCAGAGAAACGAAAAGGTGAGAAAAATGAGGAAAAAGCATAAAAAATCCTCCTACAGTCTGAAAGACATTGCCTTAAGCAACGGACACAATGGTGTGAGAAAAATCAAGCCCACTTATTACCGCTGTGACTTTCCAACACATTTTTTTTTCTTTTATTCTTTTCCTAACTATCAACCCAACGCCATTTTTTCCAACAATTTTTTTCCCGCCTTATTACTTTCAAAAAGAAATACCGCGCTCCGAAATATCACCGGCTACAGATTGACGGTGTTATAATTTGAGAGACAAGATAGTCGTGACTAATCGTCATCTGGTCATACGCATCTTCCGTCAAAGATAAAAATTCATTAAAACGATAACCGAACAGCAAATTTTACTCACGACTTTCCGATTCAAACCAAAACCAATGTTTTTCCAAAAATTGAAATCGGACGGGTCATTTTTTCAGTACCATAAAAATCGACCAGGTCTAGTTAACAGAGGTCGCGTTACCATTGTATAGTGTCGGCAAAATAGCCTTGGCCCTGTCGTATAGGACCATTGTAATTATATCAGTGCCGCGGTGGGTTTAAAAAGCGTAATGGGCAGTTAAACGATTATATTCTACCCTGGACCAGTCGGATGTGTCATTACGCGCGGTGGTCGCTGTCCGTAAGGCGAGACGAGACGGTCTGGTCATGGTTTGCTCTCTCGATATTTCTCGTCTTTCCGATGCCTCTTCGCCTCGTCAGAAGTTTGGCTTTGTGGTGGTCACTGCCACACGCGTAGATCTCATCTCGTTGACAGGTATAACGAGGGAACAATTTTACAAAATTTACAAAATTTACAAAATTTCCTTACAGTAATTTGGACTCCTGATAAATGCGGATTTTCATCCACCGAGACAATTCTTAAAGCCGTGAGCTTTCCTGCAGGAAGAAATCCAACGAATTTTTCGAAAATAAATTTCACCAGTCGTTCGATCGTTACGACTTCCTCTATAGGCATTATAGTACGATGAAACAGTTCCGTTCGAGTTAAATTAGTAAATCGTAAGCCTGCAGCGGATGTGCGTTGGTGTAGGCGGGGAGAGCGCAGGTTGCAGTCAGAGAGAAGGTTTTACGAGCGGTTGGTCAGTTTCAGTTATAGTAATCACCTAAAGTCTCTATTTCGTCTACACTTCCTTTTGTTCTATCAAAAACTGCTCCACAAATTGCCCTCCGCTATTCACAATGCATTAGTTTCAGTTCGCCAAACTATAACTTCTCTGTTTGAAATCCATAAAACGCGTTTAATATAGTTTTACATCGCTTTAAAAATTTCTTTACGAATTTAGTGATAATCTTGTTAAACCCTTTTCACATGGAAATTTTCTCTCATTATAACTAGGTATTACTATTATCTCGGACCACACCGTAGACATCTCGTTATAATTAACTTAAGGCTAATAGAGCGTTTAGCGTAGCATTTTGGGTAGGTCAGTTATACATTAGCATAAATCAACGGGCTAACTTTTTGGGTACATAAATGAGATGCTGTTCATCATATGGATGGAAAAATTAAGTGGTTCTTGTTACGTGGTTTATAGTTGTATGAGATAATTTAGATTTCATAGACATATATTTAATTAGGTTCGAATAGAAATATATTTTGATCAAACAGATATTCGGATTTTCAAAATATCCGACAAGCGGGTTCACCGAATAATTATGCCTATATGGGTATCGATCGATACTGAATTTTTATTGGATGGCAAAGATGAACGAACTCGATTTCTGTAGTGGGATGCTGTAACCACTATAACTACTCATTCATCTGTAGCGTACGTATGTACATCGAATATGGGATACTGTTTAATATTCGATTCAGAAATTGAATATGATGTTACCAATGATTGTACGCAGGTAGTTCTTATGCTAAAATATAATATGGTGATCGACATCCTGTGTGGTCCCGAAACTCCCGAATATCCAATGTATGCATCGATTTATGCACACTTATGCCTTGTAAAAGGATGAAAAAAAGACGAATACGTGTTGTAATCTTTCTGACCATATATTTTTCAATTTCATGTATACATTTTATTAACGTTCTTTTTTTTCTTTCGCAAGCGGAAAAGAAGTGCGTATAATTATGCGAATTGTGTTCATGATCGATTCCTGCCGGATTTATTACAGTTCATTTTAGAACGAACGAATTTATATTTAACTTGATTTTTTTCGAGAGATTTTTAACTCTTTGTTGACGACCGTTAGTGCTATCAATTTTGATAACTTCTCATCGAACCAAAATCGGAACGAAGTGTGACCCAGATTTGATTGAAAATGGGAAAAGGTTCATCATAACCCGAGGGTATATAATCCCCGAGGTCCCAAGGGTCCCTCCAGCAGCATCCCACAATCCCAGGAAAAGTATATTTCTAAGCTCGCCGTTTCTGTTTTACCGAAAACCATAAAACGGCTCCGCTTTGAAATTAACCCTGCGCTTTGGGACCCAGCGATGAGGAATATAAGAAAGAACCTTTAGCGTTTTGAGGAAAGGAAAAATAATTAACTGTTATGGCCGGTGAATTCAAAATCTAGATAGAAAACGATGATCCAAATTTCTATGTAGTTAGAAGAAAAAAAGAAGAAACAATATGAAAAATCCTCCGAACTTTTCAATATTATAAAACAATTAGAAGAATCGGTCCATTTAAAGTTAAAATACAGTTTGTAGCATCGTTACTATACACACAATGGCGAACGCCCCAGGATAGAATTATCCCTGCAGACCATAGCGCTAGCTCTGCGAAAAAGTTCTCTAGAGACCGACCAATTTTCACTCGATGTACCACAATACAAAAATACAATACCACAGCCAATAACTGACACCAGAATTCATCAAAGAAACCTACCGCTGCAGCTATCCTATAACTACCTGTAATTTATATTACCCTGAGAAGTTGTCGACAAACAGAAAAATTGCAGATATAGAACCTCGTAAAATCCTGAAAACTATGCGGTCAAATTAAGGATTTATAATTACCAGAACAAATTATTTAACAAAAAGAAAAAGAACAAAACCAAAATTTCTCCCCAAGTTTCTTCCGCCATATTATTCGTGTCGTTAAAGATCTTCCAGATTCGATAACGGGACGTTATTCTCTCGCAATTCCATACTGAGAAAATATACTATCATATAAACGTTTCATTTGAAAGGATATACCGTAAGGAACGTATATAATATAAGTGGGTAGGTATACAACATTTATAATGAATACCTCTTCAGTAAATCGGCATACAACTTACTGCAGGCCACAAACCGTGACTATACGGTATTAGACAGCAATCTATACCCCGGTATCTATTATTCGCTGGTATCTTAATTGGATTTATTTATTAGGAGTAATACTTAACTTACGGAAGAGTTGAACATAGTAGTAATCGGTTATTAAAAAATTTAAAAAAAAAAAACACTTCAGTGCCGACTGAAGGAAAATCTTCGCAAACACTATTCGCCAATAATTAACCGGAACAGAAGAAGGAGAACAATAATTACGCTCATATAGTAACGAGCTGGTTGCCCATGAAGAAACGGATCCCACACGATACCATCGAGTTTCACGCGGTCAACGTAACCTGATGACTGCGGGTGATGTGTCCATAGATTATACGTTGGAGGAATTTTGCCTAGTCATACGTAGTACTTCTCCGATGCGATTGTGTAGTTTGTCTCTTTGAAACGGAAATGGGTCTGAGGAATAAACAGAGAGGTTTAACCATGACAGGTATCCACATATATACCTATGTGCAATGCATTATTATGCACCCATCTGCCATCGTTTAGATCACCGTTTATGATCACCACTTCTCTGTCTAACGGGACGTAATATTTTCCCCACATTCGATCGGAGGAGGCACATCCTCATTCAAAGTCAAGGATCTCCGTTACATGACTCGATAATCCTTCCTATTATATATCACACGGACATTTCGTAGAAAATAATTGTACAACAGATAAAAGTGATCGATTCTTCACACTCTTACGGGTTCTGCGGTGATGCTTTGATTTTATGTGAAACTTCTTTCCGCGGGACTGAATCCTCGGGGTATAGAGTGTATCGGTTCGGTGTGCGGCGTTGCAGTTCAGTATGGAAACCTCCGAAGATCCGATGCATATTGCGGGGGATATAGGGGTGTTCAATTAAGGCCTTTATAGCACGAGGCGTTCGTTGTTTAAAATGCAAGCAGTAATCTTCTAGTCGCTAGATAATTTGACGAGACTCACCCCCCAGGAGGTTTATAAGCACGTAGAGAGAGGAGATTGGTGGGAAAAGTAGCGGGCCGTGATCGATACGGTATATATATTATAATCTCGGTTCATGATTACCACTCGAAAGTTCACACCTTAAGGTTTCTCCGTTGCCTCCGAATTTCGATATGTAAAATATAATTCGTCGATAATAACCGTGATTCTCTTTTCATTCGGATGATACGTATCGGACGTAGGGAGAATTTCCATAATTAGTTCACCTCGTAATCTGACCTGATTTATAACCGGGTTTCGGTGGTTAGTATTTAAATATTGCCCTAGGTCAACACGCATGCCCTGAAAATCGATAATTAATCTATGAACCTACCCTACTTCATGCTATCAACTCTTCGTCTGCACGGAAATGACTAATTTCGTATTCCCAGGAATCATCCCTCTCCGCATCGATCTTCTCCTCGCATTAATTTGACATGATATGAATAATTCTCAGATCTCTTATACCTCATGATCCCCAAACTCTGCAACCCTTTCCTCTACCCTGTAACTACCCTCGAAGAAATATCTCCGAGAAATAAATGGAAACAAAAAATTCATGATTGCGACTCGAATGATTTTTCAACCGAAAATCATCCCCCTTTTTGGTTTCCTTCACGATGGGTAACTTATGTACCTGTTATTCATATACCTGTACACGCGTATAGGTATAGGTACGTAGGGTATATGGCACAGTGTCCAAGGAAAGGAGAAACGCGCGTAGGGCTTAGGCTCGCATGTTTACAAAGCGTAACCAAGCCGAACCAATGATCGGTGGCAGTGCTAGGGCGACGGCCAGAGAGGATAAGGGGGAAGACAGCACGCGCCGGCCACACTCCACGTTCCACACTCCACGCTCCACTCCTCATGCGCACCTGGGACAGTTGGCAAGCGAGAGACCCTTCGTTTCTTCGCTTCTTTGCTATATACTCTTCCTATCTCTTTTTCCCTCTTTTCCGCTTCTGCGCCTCAACCGAAGAAACCTATTCTTCCGTTTCTCGTCAAATAAACAATTAAAATTCAACAAAATCGAACCATCTCACCATATCATCACCCTTAAACTTCCCATTCTTGGATCCACGACTTATAGACCTCTCGTTTATTCAGCAGCTCTTATTTTCAAATCAAACTTCATTTTTTAACTTCATTTAGTATACATTAAACCAGGGAGTGTCCTTAAGGAGCCAGAAAATGGTCAAAAAGTGAAGGAATCGAATTCGTTGAATGTCTGTATCGGTCTCTCGTCTTGTCTGATCGCGATCTGCAGTACGTTAGTGGTAAATTTTCGGGGTAGGGTCTGGGTGCCAGTCGACCATAACGAATGCTTCAGGATCCGAAATAATAAGTGCCAAAGTACAATGTGTGGAAATGATTATTGGAACCGGAAGTAAGCCTCGAATATTGAAGGCCAAATTTTATCCAGTCTTGTCACATCGATAAGACGAGCAGAGGAAGAGCTCAGGCATTTAATCGAAGCCCACGGAATTATCCAGCAGTGAAAATCTACCCCTAGATGCTTTTTTCGGGTGCAAATACGTTCATAGACAGATTCATAGAATCTGAGACTTTGGAGTCGGACAATCCTGATGTGCCATCTGTTATTATGAAATTTGGGATGAGCTTTGGGGTTCCTAAGTTCAAAAATACATCTCTGAATTGTGCGGATGCCAAATGAGAAGGTAAATAGAAGTAAGGGGTGTTTGTCTTGGATTTATAGCGTGTGGTAGAACTTAGGAATTAATTATTTAGAGTTAATTTGATTCTGGAATCGATTGGTATGATAAAAAATATCTTCCGAATTACTGAGGGAATTTGTTTTCCTTTTTTCATCAAACTATAGAACTGACTTCCTGCTCTCACTCAGTGATTTGTGATGCTGTAAACCGAACAGGAAGAAAGTAAAAGTGAGTGATAAATTAAGCGATTAATTTGAATTTGAATGAGAGTAAAACCACCTTTGTTTCCTTCCTATTAATCACGCGGTCTACAACCATGCGGTAAGCTATGAAAAAGTCTAATCTTCTATCTAAAAACTGAACCCGTCGTCGATGTACCTGTGACGGTGCAAAAAATTCAACAAGAAATCTTCCCTTAAATGTCACACGAATCAACATCCTTACTCAAACAGTGTTAAGGATGGGTAACAAGTGCAACCAGAATTTATTCACTTTTCAAGTAATAGTCCAATAATTATTCAATCCAGGTTTAAGGGTTGTTCAAATTTTTTATACTTCGAAAGAGTGAGTCTCTATACATAGTTCTTCAAAATCTAAAGAAAATACAAAAATTTTCTGGTTTCATTCTTACGTTAGAGGAGAAAAGTTGATTTTAATACACGTATGCGTCTAACTTCCACCTGCGAATTTAAGCTCGTGTTATTTCGTCGCTAGAGTAGACTAAGAACGTGCAGGTTTATAGAAGGGTGCCCCATCGTCGTCCATATGCTACATTTTATTTACATTTTTATTGTTATCTGTCTCGAGAAATTTTCGAATTATCCAACCGGGTAACCCTGTTACATAATTTTTCTTCATCCTATCACAGGATTTTTCGCAAGCCGAATTCGTCGTTGATAAAGTCTTCCATTTTTCTCCGGATGCACCTGTTGAATGCTGGAATTCATTGCTTTTCTCATACTCGTCTAATTTTCGATCTAATTTTTATTCGATCGATCAAAGAGACAAAGAAAAAAATGATCTTGGCGTTTAGGGTGGCTAAATCTTTTTTTTCTAGATAAGGAAGTATAAGGTAGAAATTCGAAATTTGAAAGGGAATGAACATTGGTTGCTTCTGATCTAATTTGAGTTCTCAATAACGCGATGGCTGCTGATTTTTCGAGACAAACTGAACTATTGTCCTTCGCCACAGATGACTCTGACGATAGGGAGAGAGGGACACCTCCGTTCAAAAGCCAGAGTAGTATAAGACGCAAATAGCCACCTGATTTTTTCGACAGTAGTTTGTCAGTAGATTAAACCCTTGAGGGAGAGGGAGTCTGCTCGCCGTATGCTCCCCATATGGCGGCCTCCCTCTGAAGCGGCCCGCGCGCGCCCTCGACTATTACCCACTTTCTGCCTTCTTCGTCCTTCCTCCTTATTCTTCCTTCTTCTTTTATCTCATCACCTCCCTTCGCCTACCTTCTTTTACGCTGTTTCCTAACTCCCAACTCTCGCCACCCCTAAACCACCCCGACATACACCGTTGAAAAATCAAACTACCCCCACGCAAAAGAAATCAGCTTGCGCCTCCCAAGCACTTTGAATTGAGTATCAAGAACAATTAAAAATTGATAATCTTTTTTCAATTTTTGATTTCAAATTAGATCTTTGAGGTATATCATAGATCGTTTTCGAAGTGAGTGAGAGTGAGAGAGAGAGAGAGGAAGAGAAGAAATGACGCTAATGTAGGGAATTTGAGAAACGTTGTTTGTTTATTATGAAGGAGATGTAGAGTGAAGTTTCGTTTCCGTCAGGGCTTTTCAAATTAATGAATCGCCTAGAAGTTCTCGCGTCAAGGAGCACCGAACGTTAGCCATCGCTTCTATTCATCCCCGATGAATGGAGAACGGTACTGGTGTCAGTTGGCGCACAATCCTACTGACAGCTTCAAGATTTCATCCCTACCGCGGGATGATCCTTCTGAAGATCGCAGCGCCGGAATGACGAGATCCCATGTGACGCGTGACTTTCGAAAAACTCAATTTTTCACCGTGGTGAATCTGCCCATAATACAACCCTTCTACGAACTCAGGATACGCGTATACCTATCTACCTCAAAGAAAACGAAAAACCTCAAACAAGAAAAGAAAATAGGATATCAAATTGTGACAATATTTTCTCAAATTTCATACCGGAAGTTAAAAAGTCATAATTTTTAGCTAATCCTTCTTGTTCTTAATGAAATGGATTTCCCACAACGCGCATAGATGCTTGAATCGTTTGTCAAGAGGTCAAGAAATGAATTCGTTTTTTTTTTTAAAGAGTGAAAAACTGAATGAACGTGGCGGTGATGTTATATGAATGAATTTTACGGGCGAGAGGTTACGTCAGGTAATCGAAACGTAGAGGCTTGGCAAGAGGCTGTATAGTGAGACGCCAAGATTGAAGATTTGAGAGTGGATAAATGTGGCCGGCTCAAGGCTCAACTTAACACAGAGATCCGTTACCACAGTGTGGTTTTTGGAGCACGTTTATATAGAAAATTGGCCCTACAGACCTCTGATCGAAGATTTATTGCAGCCCAATTATGATAGTGGCTTGATCTTCGGGTGGATCACGCGGGGGTAAATTGAGTTAATTACGTCAGTAAAACCAACAAACATTTACCGATCTGACGCCCGACTGGCGGATGTGGGCGTCTCTAGAATCCAGAGCAACCCCGAATTCGACAGTTTACCCTCGATTAAGCCATTATATCGATACTCGGCGCCAAATTTTTCGGTCGATGATTTTTTATATCGTCATTCCGCTAGAACTCGCCTAATTCTCTAACGTCCTCGCCTGTAATTCTGTATTTTTAGTAGGACAGGTATATTTCTGATTTTCCATGCGTTTAGAAGTTTGGCAAATTTTTCGGTTCTATCGGGTGAAGCTCATTTCACAAGCCTCGTTCAAGATAATTGCGTTCGCATTGTGCGATGTCATTCTCGGAGGGAAACTGCGCTGTGTTTACCTAAGGAATTCGGAAGCTCTTGTGAATTCGCAGAATTTTTCAAAAAATTTAACAGCCCCTTATAGTCGAGAAGGTTCTTCGACGGAAAATAAACCGCAGACACTCTTTTCTTTCCATGTAAATATTAATCACCGAATACTTGTTGCGTGGGAATTTCCTTTGAGATCTTTTTCTCCTTCTGGTAGGTAACGCAAAAGATGTTAAAAAGTTCACACGTACGATTTTGCCGCGTAACTATTACTCGATTATTTTAGGGGTAACTTATTTAGGGGCAAAAATCCTCTCCCACAGTAACCTGGAAGAAGAATGCGGGAAGTATAAATGGGAGCGTATATTGAACCGTGTAAAACACAGAAAGGCCGTGTTGTAAAACAATTAATGGTCCTAGATCCAGATCACGGGGTTTGGAGTAAAAGACGGTGGGTGAAATGGTGCCTAAAATCCTCGTTTAGGAGACAAATACCAGCTGATTCGATCCACGATAACGCCGTGTTGAAATAGGTGCGAAGACTAGGCGGCCGAATGATAGTCAGGGCGACGACGGTGTTTCCATAGTGTTTCTATGGTGTTTCCATAGTGTTTTAAACCTGACGTGATCAGATTACCACCGCATAATGTTCAGCAGTGAAGGTACCCTCGCGGGGAAGAAACGGAAAAGAGATTTACAATTTCCACCTTAAAGCTTTCCTTCGTTTCTTCACGATGTGGGAGTACTGAATATGCATAAGTTTAACGAAATGTCACTCCCTTAAGATACCAAAGAGATAACTTACTAAATCTATGGTTTTTGCAAAAACAATCACTTACATTTTAGTTCCACCCAAAAACAAATATATTTCTCTTCTCATACTAACCCAATGACAAATCTCCCTTCAATTTCAAATATACCCTAACAAATTTCTCAAAAATATATAATTTCTGATTAGAACGGTCCTATCTCTCGTCTTCCCTGATCTGGTCTTCGTTCCAAAGCTTCGAACTTGGGATAAGACAGACTCAAGCCTTTACCATGCATATTCAATACTCGTAAGTGTTGAAACAGCTTCTTAGGCAGTCAGTTGTAATCCGTTGTTTCTTAATTCTGAGGTAAATAATACACCGTTTAGAAAAGACTAAAAAGACGTTTAAATCAGGTGGCTCTTGGCAGCAGGAGTGCCTAAATAGAGCGTGTACCATTAATGCTTACAGGTGTTAACATTCCTCGTTCGACACTGGACACCGCAAACGCGGGTCCTTCCAATCAACCACGTAGCTCCAAATAGTCCGGGTGGTCCCAGCTTCCTTAGACCTCGCGTTATCCGTACACAATCTTACCTCGAACCGTCTGCATACTCATAGGCTTATTTTCAGGAGTTATACTAGGATTTAAACAAATTCAGGAACCACTTATCGAGGGACAAGTACGCGGCGAAGCTTATGATTTTTCGATAAAACTGTTCCGAAGATTTCGAAGGGTTTTCGAAAAGCCACGAAGTAAAATTGCCTGTTTCTTTTCGTTTCGGTAGAGGAAAAAAAAAAAAAAATTATGAATACGGTATTTTACATCTAAATCAGAGCACTGTAAATTCTGTATAAGGCCAGCCCTAACGACGTCTACATCTCTTCATGGGTGGGCTTTAACTTTTATGCATCTAGGAAGGAAAAATTCATAGCCGCGGATGAATTAACAGGATATTTATGCTTTAGGTTGAAAACAATGGTTGAAGACGCTGGACGATTAGGGCTAATGCGAAAGTAAATGCGGTGTGACGTTTTACAGGTTAATTTAGAGCTAGAGTCTTCTGCTAAAATCATTAACTGTTCCTCCGCTAGCAGTAATTAAGAATGGAAAAAGTCTTCACGAACTTTTCCACCTCGAGGCTAAATTTCTCCTGTAAAATAAAGAACACGATTTTTCTAGGGGCCCTTTCTATCTTGTAGATACAATCATTACGATTTTACTTCAGCAGAGTCATTTCATATCTTAGAAGAAAATCTGAGAATCTTAGAATTTTATCGCAAAATATTTTACCGTCCGAAATATTTTGTATGGAAAAAACAAAAACTTTGCGAAATTATTGCCTCTTTCCCGACCTATAATGTTCTTTAGGATACCGTGGAATTATTTAGTGGTCGAACTTGATCACCTCTGACGGACGCGAGCTATTATAACGAGCCTGTGACCACAAAATTGTTGATTGGAAACGACCATCCAGAAAAAACGAACTAGTAAGAAACGCGAAGTTAAGATCCATAGACCGACCGGCACAAAAGTTCGCAGTTCGTTACATCGCGAATAAATTATTGAGTCAAATAATAACGAAATAATAATTTACTTATTCCGCGAATATTTTCTTATGAGAAGATACAGAATACAGGACAGATTAAAAAAAGTAATTATTCTGGTCTTCGTACGGGTACTAATTATTGACAATTATCACCAAAAACGACAAGAGACAAAAATTGCAGTATACCTACCTTTATATTTCAAAATGACACGTAATTGGCTGAAACTAGTAGGTATTAAACATGGTCTAGGTACAAATCCGGAGCGAAGGTTTCAGGAAACAATATTATCCTCTGCAAACGGTCCTTTGAAGTATTAGCCACAGTCTATTAAAGACAAAGGCTAATTCGTGCCGCGATGGGAAAGTAGAAGTTGGGTTTTCTTTTTCTTTTTCTTTTTTTTTTTACCTCCAAAATTTGGTAAAATGTGACAAAACCGATGACCCGAGACGTCACGGTCAGTTCTTGTCCGAGAGCCGACAAAGGTTGCCCCACTTCTTCCCCTGACACAACTCATAAATATAGCAGAAGCTAGACTCATTGTCAGGACCTTTCCACGCGTCTATAAAACACACATATACACACACGTGTATTTCCGCTGTTCATGTGTGATCGTTAACACACGTATATAGATTAGTATACTCGTATACCGTTTCAGAGAGGAACGCTCGTTTCGCTCGTTCTCTTCTATATCTCAGTTTTTCAAACCTATAACGAAAACCAAACGAAAAAATTCACACTACACAACCTATCACCATTCCCTCGGCCGTCATTAGATTAGCCCTTTCGGCTATTAGACCCATCTTGATTTACGGCCGCGTGGGTTGATGGCAGAAATTAAGGTGAAGCGAAATTCAGACAGAAACTATTAACAGCGGAAAGAAATTTTCAAACAAAATTCTAAAGGGTATAAACGCAACGGATCGTGTGAAAAATTAGTAAAACAAGGAAACGGTGATTGGGAAATTTACAGAGCCATTGATCAGATGCCAAAGTGAAATGAACGCGATGGCGAATTCTATTTTTATCGAAAAATTAATTTATCGTCATTTTCTGGAATACTCATTTTTTAGTTCGTTAATGTCTCCTGGATTATGGCTTAAGCTTTGCGTCTTACGGAAGGTCGTATAAGAGCGGCGGGTGGTTCCGGTGAGCAACTCATTTGTATAATCAAGCGGCAAGCAGCATCTGTGCGATCCAGCGATCCAGCAGGTGCCCAAAAGCCTTTTGTCGCGGCTCTATGTTATACGGCTTCCTGTCCCATATGGACCAAACGCTCCGAATTATGGCCAAAGTCCAGTTTCGACTTTCGTTAAAGAGATGAAAAAAAGAAAAATAATAAAAAAAATTCAGGCTGCAGGTATACCAAATATACCTATTATCGGGGACACACTCCATTGACTTTAGGTGTTGGATAATCAAAATTCGATACTATCTTGCGGTTATTAAAATTAACATCTCTCGCTTTACTCTTCGTTACTTTTTCACCACACGCCTGAAACTGGATATCACCTCCGACATCTCGATTAGATGAAATGAGTTTTAACGATAAAATTCAATACGTATATAAATGCTGACGTAGTTTTTCTTTTTTTTTCTAACTAATTTACAACGAAGACAATTTTTTCTCGAAGCGTTCAAAAGTATGGGAGAATGTCTAGAATGCTTAAACATGTATTACGCCCGGATGAAGACATCTCAGTGTAATTATCTGTGAATGAGAAGGCGTAAAATTCATTACGACAGCAATTTGTTGCTGGTCACAAATCACGTGAAATCGTGCGTCGGTGAGTCAGTGCCGAGCTTTAAAGAGTTAAACCAGAAGAATGAGTCAGGAGGTCTCTGCTTCATTTACGACATATTTTCAACGGGCTAAAGGTCAATCTATACCAAGTAACTATTTATAGGTGTAATTCACAGAGTACCAAAAGTAAGATTCTTGACAAGTAATATCATCTTGATACTTAATGAGAGAGTTTACGCGATGTGGTATCTTCTTCACCGCGTAAAACATGCTGCGCCCTCGCGAGATGAGAGTCTGTGGATTCATAAAAAATTGAGAAAACCGTCAGTAGGTGAGCCGAAATTTATCGCCACTAAAGTACAGACTTCCGTTCGAAATTTCGAGCCCAAACATCGATAATGTCTTAATTGAGTGTAAACTCCAGAACACTGCAAATTGCCTTGCCCTCACGCCGCCTACATCCGCTTCACAATGAAGAACTCGGCAGCATTCGGCATTGTCTTAAATCCTTCTTATATATACTTTATAGTACCGTTAACCTGCGGATGGATCTCGAAAGGACGAGAAACTGGTCCATTTATTCATTAGTCGAACTTGTTTTCAGGGAATATCGAAATCTGTATTTTGAATTTAGAATTCATCGAAAAAGTATAGAGACCCAAAATTCGTGCGCGGAATCTGAGAGGTAGTTTGAGCGTTTTGTTTGTGCATTAAAAACTACGGGTCACGCGAGTAGCTATAATGTAAAATTTAAGGCTAAGGCATTTGGGTTCCTGCGCTGAGGTCGCCTAATCTAATAAAGCAATTAAGGTTAAGTTGTTGGGAGAAGGCTGTTATTATATATTCCCTCTAATTATATGAAGCTAGATCGAGTCGGCATCAGTGTTATTTGATTATCCGATAAAGCGCTTATAAACCAACAAAGAGGCGGGGTTGAATATCGTTTCATTTTTTTATTCTTTGACTTTGGATCAGATGAATTCGCGTTTATTTGCGCCACATACCCTCTCCGGTTAATAATTAAAAACAGGATAGAAAAGCTGCGTATAAAAGATTGAAAAAAAAATTACGAAAATTTGATCACTTCTCGGACTCGTTATGCAAGAGGTTCATCTTTTTATTACGACGATTAAAATGATCTCTGAATCTAAATTTTCTAAAGCATACGATAGGATCGATAATTTTGAATCAATAAAGTTTAGCTAATCGGTCCGGATTACCGTGGATAATTGAATAAATATTTGATGACTCTCCCTGCTAACTGGTGTTGTTAAAAATTTTCTGTCTGAATAAAATCAGGCGTTAGTTTAGTAAATTGGGGTACAGTGTTTGTATTAGCATTACAGATTTCTCGCAGTCCCTACGGTTATTTGTTCTGAGTCGGTTGTTAACCCTGATTAACCGCCTTAGGCGTCGCCAAATACCAGTTCACGTAGTAGAATTGCCATTTTGGTATCCGACATATTATACACGTGGACTATACCCAGGCTGAAGAAAAAACATCCCGTTAATCTCTGCTAGGGAAATAATAATTCCCATGAAACGAAGCTGACTCGAAGGATAAAAAAAATGAAATCTCAATTTCAAAAGTTTCTCTTCACTCTTTAGTTTCGTAAATATATGTATAATAATCAAAACAGTCGGGTAGGATAGGTGTATCTGTATCGTAACATAACATTTCGATAATTTAATGCATTTATAAACGGAGGAAAATTGCTTGCCCAAAATTTCTGGCACGCGCCAGCCTCATTGTGCATTGATTACAACGCTGACAGATATTATTTGGTAGACCACGTGCGGTCCAGCTAACGCCACGTGTCTTAATTTCATTAAAACGTCGAGTATAAACGAGCATCAAAAGCATTTATTAATTCGCCTGCACGGTTTATAAAGTTGGAGGATTACGAAGAACCCTGTGCCTGCGCGTGGGGTTATTTGGTAATTAAAAAATCCAAGTGCAACCGAAGATCTTGGCGCCAACCAGGTACCCTGACACGTGATACTTTTTAAGTTTTAACCCGTGGGCGACGGTCTCACACCTCGTTCAATTATGAGTTAATATGATAATTCTCTACTTGGTACATCTCTTCGTTCTTTGCACCCTGAATTTATGAGAATTTTTTTATGTATTCTCCGACACGCGATTCGATCTGGAGCAATTGGAAATTAAATCGAAATTGATTCCGAGAAATTAAAGGAGACGAAGTTTTTAGGCATTTCTTTTTTTTTTTTTCTCTTCCAATAAACTAGAGGGTGGATATTATACACGAGTAGATATCTGGCATATGTTCGCGATGTTCCTATTGTGTGAAAGTTGTAAAACGACAAACTGCTTATTACGTTCTTAATAAAGAACGAAGCAATTAAATACCCTGAACAAATAGTTAGTGCTTTCAACGCGTGAAGAAGGATATTCACAGATACTACCCGCAGCCTGTTATTAGGGGTAACACTTTTGACCACGGTATAATTGAACGGGTTAAATACTAGAAAAGGGTACCGCAGTATTATCTTGTCAAACATATATGAACTTGTCTCGTCTATTTCTACCAAGCGATAATTACTATCCAATAACTTATCACCCCATATTAGAGCCGAAGAGATTATCACAGGATTAAATACCGGGAAATAGATGAGTTCAAAAATGAACTGAGATGATATGAAAAATTTTGAATATACTTGTATATACTCGTCGTAACTATTTTCGAAAATTGGTTTGAAGTGGCGCTGGGCGTGTTCTCTGTAATTAAAAATAGAGTAAAACTCCAGTTTTTCTGGACTAGTAGGTACTGCAGCGGAAAATAGAGGGTTTCGGACCAACTGGATGTTATTTATGAGATAGGCTAAACTCTAGAGTCCAAAGGGGCTGGCTAGTAGGATTTCACGTTTGCAAATAGAGATGTTAGTATGCGCTTATGAATTATTAAATACAACGTGGGTGGTCACCCGACCGAATCACTCAAAATTTATGATTGATTATTACGTATGCGACCGATTGAAAAATAATTATAACGCTTCTATCCGGTAATAGAAGTTCAAAAAATCAATCGATTAACTCAAGCTGTGATAATTAAATGAGAATGAAACGATTGCGTGGATTTTTTTCCAAATTTTATTCCGGCTCTTTAGCCACTGTCAAAAATCGGTGACTCGATTTGTCACCGAATGTAAGACAACGGTAGTTTCAAAGTCACCTGCTGTTTTAAGACAAATGTACGAAAGATTACGCATAAATTAGCATAATGGTATATATCCTGCGGTCGGTGAGTACCTACGCGCTAAAGCTTTCGCTCCCGGATTAAAATACAATGCTGCATCCACCTGCCTATTATAAACTTATGAATTTCATTGTGAAAGTATGAGATTATTATTCAGAGAGAAGTTTAAACGTATTTAAAATATATCAGGGTAATAACTTCCCTCTTGATTATATATAAGAGGGTATTTAACATTGCGTTAAACAGCCGATCGCGTAACTCAGGTGTTTCCACAACCATGTGGAGCTATAAAAAATAAGGATAATATAAACCGATCCAAGGGCATTAGTCACATTAGTTGCGCGTAGCGAATTCTAATAAAATCCATTTAATCGTATTTAACGTATCGGGATGATAAACGTGGTCGAAAGAGTATGGGCATATACAATTTTTTTTAATATCGCATTCAGTTGCTTCCTGAATTATTACCTTTTTAAAAAGACGGCAAAAAGTTACCCTTTGATCGAAGCGCCACTGACTATACGAACCTCGCATATTGTTAAGACCGATCCTAAGTCCTACAGTGATTTATCCATATCCAACTAATAATCCGTTCACACGCTTTAGCTTCTCCTTAAGCCGGTTCTTGTTGTATCCCACCGCGCTGACCCCGCTCTCTGGACAAAGAACTTACGCTACAGTTGTCCCCAGGAATTATATCTCTATAACAGTGGCTGATTATCGGATGAAAAACCAGTTAATATAGACCAACACCCTCGTTGAAAAAACCAAAAAAAAAGGAAAGGAAAAATCACCGGTCTTAAGCCCTACCATGTTCACAGAATCCACGACATAATTTCGGACAATTTTATACCCAACTCTAAATATTAAAAAATTAAAACAGCCGCGGGGAGTAATACACCCTAGCGTAGTCGTCACTTCCCATCACCTCGATCGACACCCCTTCACTCTTTTGTTCTCAGTCTAAACAACGGGGCTAGGAAATAATATTTGCTAAACCTTTGTTGTTGAAAAAAGGGTCGAGAAAATCTTATCATCGATCGATACGTACAGTAGTATTCGTAAATACCTACTCTCAAGCGCGATTTTGAGACTATGGCTTTGTGTGTGGGCAGTGGGTGTCTCTGTGAAGCAAATGCTTTTCGAGTATCGACAATTAACACTCAACAATGTTACCTATTGTTGTATTTTATTTAGTCCATTGCCTCTGGGCGTATACGGTGAGAAGGTGGCGTAAGATCGGTGCTTGTAACAAAATATATAATTATAACGCATGATTCATATTAGGTAGCCGCATATAGGTACTACTCAAATTTTTTGGATCACACGTATATTTATCTCCTTGTGAAAGTAGGTACCTATGGTGCAGCTATACGAAGCGGTCGCTTAACTTCATATAAGTAATTGAGTCGCGCGTACATAACTTAATATGCCTGCGAGTTTTACGTATCAATGAACTTGAAACTTAACAATCCCTCCTTAGGTGGCTGCGGTATTTTCCCATCGATGATCAAGCGAGCGTGAACTATCTCGTGGAGTAAAGAATGCCACTTACCTTATACCTACCTACTATGCAGACCATGGCCGAGTGCGGTACCAAAAAAGGGTTTATAATTTCAAGAATTTTTCTTACCTCCCTTAGAGAAATTCTTACCCCATTTTGTCAATTTCTCTCGATAAAGAAATATACCTTATCACGTAAAATTAGGAAAAGGGGGGGGGGGGGGGGGGGGAAACGGGGGAATCACTGACGATGATCAGTTAATTCGATTTCAGGATTTCAACCCCCAAACGATACTCTAGAGTTTATGCTTAGTCCAGATTCTATTATGGTTATGTGTATAAGTTTTCGGGTCATGTTCGCGTCGGCTCTCTGGACCAAGATGACCTGGGTTGACTTACTTCTCATTGAGATACGATCTCACGGTTGAAGACCACCCGAGGACCACCCGCGCTATTTCAAGCATCGATCGGCTTTGGTACGGGTGATGTGTCGACACTGGAGGGTGTTGGGTGTCCTTCTGATCAAGGAATGTCCAAACTTGCAACAAACTTTCGTGTAGTTTAGAAGTTGACACCGCGTCGCATACTGTTACTGACTTACTCGCTGGACCAAATAATTTACTGTCGCTTTTTGGACATCGGTTTCACCCCGCGAGAAATCAGAGAGAAGAATAGATGAGATGCGTGAGCTAAGAGATCGAGGAGAAGAGAAGGGAATCAAAAGTTTTCATACAAAATTTCATAAATTTCTTTTGTTTTTGTTTATTATTTCTCACCGATCGATCAAAGACATGATCATACATACCTATATACATATATTCATGCGGTAAAAGATTTCATAATGCATCTACACACAAAGAAAGAATAAATTTATACGGCTACTGTCCGTCAAACGATTGGAACGATTGATTATATGATATAAAAAATCATCTCTCTGTTAAGAAGGACAAAAACTGTCTGTGAAAAGAAATCGAGGCACACTGAAACTTTTCTTCAACTCTTTATCATCTGTTCCCGAGCGACTCGTACAGCTATAGAATTCACAATGCGTTTGATCGATCCTCTTTGAAGTGTGGTGTATATTTAGCATATCCCATAACTGACAGCGTGTTATTTCAACAACAAATAATAACCAAGAGCCATTATGAGGTAGTCAGCGATCCAGAACCACCCTCTAAACGCTCTCGTATAGATACCTGCAAAAAATACAAACGGTCTGTTCGAAATGAAGAATCAAATAAAAGAACTGTGCAGAAAAAACGAAACTCTTTTGCTACCTGCAGAGAGGTAGATGAAAAATAGTGATACGATCAAAAAATGATCCAAGAATCATGTATTACGTTTCATTAATTTTTTTCACACAATTATTAACGTTTCACACCAAATAAAATCAGGACTGAAACGAGTTGACAAATATTGTACCGATCTCTGGTTTACCACAAGGACAAACGTATAGGTATATCGGGCAGAAAGTAAGTTATAAATAAGGGTTGGCCAGTGGCAATATATCTGCTGGTCTGTTGGCCTGTTGGCCTGCAGTTGGACCGCTGGCCGCATGAACAGATATATATTATAAGATCTGAAGCAGTGGGCATTAGGGAACCATTTATCAGAAGGTGCGTCTGGCTGCCCCCACATAAGTCAGCGGCAAGCGACCTTTGATAGATCGACCCACCGCACTTCATCAAATAATGAACGCGATTTATTAATAATAAAATGAAAAAGAAGGAGAGAAAGAAAGAAGAATCGGTCAAGGGGTAAAATTAACCCTGTTATGGCGATAATTATAACACGGAATTGAAACCCTTCCTATACACCCTAAGAAGAAAAGGATTCTGTGTACAGCAATGATTTATTTTTCATTTCCTTAAACAATTATTATCGATTTCGAAGGTGAGATACGTAAATAATTACCATTCCTAAGAATGGTTATATCTGATATCTAAGAAGAGTGGAGCAGGAAGACTTATTGGAGGTTTCAGATCACGACGCGTATAACCAAGACATAATCATCATCGTACATTCTTATCTTGCGGCATCGACGAGGCCCACTAGGAATGAAAGTTTCTCAAATTAATCTCACAGTGTGGTGGCGGTGACTTATGTCGCGAGGCGATGTCTTATTTAATGTCACCGCGGTAGCTGGACAATGATTAATTAGAGGATGGAAAGGCTTGCTGGCCGTGCGAGAGACCTGACTGGAATGGGTTTGGGACCACAACACCACAGATTTCTGACCTCACTCCATTTTTCTGCCTCATTCTGTCTCTCTGCACACCCATAAATGTATATACTATAAAAAACGAAGAGTCTTCTAATAGCAATAACGAAAAATTTGGGCAATCAAAAATTATTTTTTTTATCATGAATATAAATTAAAAAAGGAAGATCTTCGCTAGTAAACAACACCGTATAGTGTGTAACGTGTATCGCAAGTTCCCATCTTAAATTGCACGTGGGGTAATACAGGCTTTAGGCATCTTTGCCGACCCCATGGGAATCGGGGCCGGGTCAACGTGCGTGTAGAAGAGAATACATGAAAGTGATTGAACTTCCTTAAAAAAAAAAAAAAAAAATGTATAAAAAACCCAAAAGAAACGTCTGACTACTAAAAGTCGATCACGCAGTGCCGTGGGAGTGTCTGTGGACTATAAATAAAAGTTGCGTGCGAAATCTCGGAAGGGTAGAAACGCACAAAGGACCGAAGGGGTGGAGACGCCAGATTTTGTGGGAGGACCGGCTCAAATCGTACCTCCAAATACTATTAATTTTCACTCATCGTGGGTGATCCTACAAGGCTTTCCCTAAAATTGCATCTCCACATTTCACTGTACCTACTTCTAAACGATCTCTCTTTTAATTTTTATAAAGCCAAACTCAAAATCAAAATGAGATTTTTAAATTTCTTCGTCAATGCTGAACAAATCATCTGGTTTTTGATTGAACATCGTACAGACTTCTTGAGACTGAAAGTCATTTTGTTAATCTAACGAAGTAAATCACGCGACTGTTTAGAAACTGAATTTTGTTAATAATAAAACTGCAGAACGTATCGCACCGTGTCAATATTATCCGGGTAAATATTTGACAACATGAAAATGGGGGGCTGAAATAATAACGGCGTATAACGTTCCGGGTGAATTTTGATCAGATTAATGAAATATTAATGAATCAGCACGATACGTCGTTGAGTTTCCCGTAACATTGACTCACTATCCAATCGATAGAACCATCCTAATTTAAAGAAGGACTCGATAAACAGCTTCAAAGTTTCTTCAATCAACGTTACGAACATTCCTTCAAATCTGCGCGTAATTGTTCTCAGTTTAAAAATTTGGGGATGATAAATTCAAAGCTATGAATTTAAAGCATGTATGAAATAAGAGAAATAGAAGAGAATGGGAGATAGTTTCGACCTATAAAGCAGGATTTTTCGAACCAGAAGCTACCCTTTGAGAAATCACTACTCAAAGTTCGAATTAGCGTTGGGGTAGTGATTAGGGTTGGTAAAGTGCAGCTCGAAACGAGGGGGTGGGACGTTCCCTTGGATCGCCATGACAGTTACAGATGTTCACAGGAAGTCGGTTGCTAGTTACGACGGAAAGAAGTAAATTTTAAGAGTAGGTAATCAATTTCCCTAACCTTTTCAGTCTCGAAGTCGAGATAGAAGAACGCGTACGTTCTCATAAGACAGGCTTAGATTTACATCCCTTTAACTTTGGCTCCCAGCTACCTAAAACCCCAAGACGACTCTTAACGTAGGTACGATCTTGAAACTTCCTTGTCGCCATTTCATTTCAAATATTATAATAATAATAACGATAACGGGACGAGCCCATCACCGATTAATTTTTGTCATTTTTTTTGCGGATAAAAAAAAAATTACTAGACAATATCTCACAAAGAAGCACGAGATAATTTCTGATAATGGAATACGGTTGATGATCCGTCACGAATCGCATATTATCGAAGAACAATGAGTTAACGTCGCCTCAATTCCTGCCTTCGATGCACTTACCAATTCACTATGCGATTCACGCGTTGAAATAGGCTTTTCAGAACTGCTTCCGCAAAATTCTATTCCTTGTAAATTACCAATCTATAGAATAGAGGCCAATAACATGTCAGAATAGAAATTCATCAATTTCAATTTAATTCTTCATGGGTGGCAGAACACAGGACCCAAAAATGATTTTTGATTCACTTGTCTTTCCATCCCCGTGTCGCAATTCGCTAAAATCGATCATCCAACGCTTCCGTATTTTCTACATCCAAAGAACTAATCAGCAATACGATTAATTCTGTCGTAATTAGTATTTCTCATACGAAAATTGGTAATCGATGTTGTCGTTGTTTGTCGTCATAGTTTACTATATACTTCGGCGAAGCGTAATTATGCAATATTTGTAAAGGCTTTTCACGCAGGTGAATAATAGAGCTACAAATTTAAACACTCTGCCCAATTGCACATCCGCTCTTTTTTTTGGCCTAATCATAACCCTCGGTATTGGTACCTCCTCCTATCTTATTCTATACGTATATTGTTGGGATCCGCGGCTAGCACGGAGCGTACAGTAATTGGGCACAAGAAATAAGCAATTACTATATTTTGGTTGGGCAAATATTATAATAACGGGCTGCGAGGGTTAACCGGGTTATCAGGCGCGCGATCAGAGCGGTCCTGGCGCCTTGAACAGCGCTAAAACCAGCACCATTTCTTCATATTACTAATATGTAAGCCTTCTCCTCCATATACCTTCATTTTATATTCAGCGCCTCTAAGCTCGTAATTTTATAGTAAACCGTATCCTTATACGTTTGTACTAAACTTTTACCTCTTAAATTACACTAATTACGAAGATATCTAAATAAGTATGTCGTGGTAACCGTTTCCTTTTTTTATTCAGACCTTTATTCTTTCGGACTTGCGGTTATCGATGATGGAAATAATCATCCAGTCTTTGAATAGATTTATTTCGGTATTGGTCTTACACACTCCTGTAAACACAATTTTTTTTCTCAAGATACTATGCTGGACCAGGAGGAGATCTTTTACGGGATCTTTACGATTCCCATGTCGAGTTCCTCAGGATGAATGAGCCCGAAGATCCTCAACTTCCTCCCCATATATCTAATGCGACTTTAATGTCATTTGTCCTTTTTCAATTTTCCAACATTCCTGGGGGCATTTTCGTTTGTTTGGTAGTCAATTATAGAGCCCACCCTTGACTTTTGTCCTTCGCTGCAGTGTCATTCGGAAGAAAATAGGCTCCAGGGTATCTCCGCGCAGAACCATCAGGTTAATTGAATTAGATTTGATTTGACGTCCCGTTTCCTAAATAGCCCTCGATAAATCTCTTGCGGTTTTATACATAGGAGAAATTATTTTTCATCCCACAAAGCAAGGAATCGAAAAAAGAGAAGAGGAGAAAAAAAAGCATTCCATCTCTCAGCTGATTGGTTGACTTGAACTTTCTTAGAGATTCACGAATCCACATATTTTCTTGGCTTCTATCCGAGAGGGAAATAATGTGAAATAAATATGTACAGAAAAATTATAGCTACGTGGGCTGAAGATTGAAATAATCCGAAAATTCTCCATGGCGAGAAACGCTCCATGATCAATTGAACGAATGCAATCAAATTGATTATATAACAGCTACGGATACGATTAATGCCTACAGTTAAGCGGATATATTGAAATGGAAGGTGATTCCATTGCTGTATCGGTGGTCACTGATTGCTTCCATGACCTACCGCAGCTTCCGACGTTACCAGACACTGTTATTAAATGTGCGGTACTCATCTCGATATCCCCGTGAAATAAGCCGACTTTCATTTCTCTATTGTGGCCCGGTCCTACGACGAAGATCAACTTTCAATTTCTATATCCTTTCTCTGGTGGGTCCCGGCTAATTCGACCAAAATCTAAAGTTGTAGCTCAGCTGATTGCTAGATCGGAGTTATAATTCGCTCTTAAAAATGTAAGGATGAAAATTTGTTAACTGATCATTCTCCTCTGTAAAGTTACTTGACAGTGAATGAATAAAGGTGGGTTGGTATGAATACATATTGCGAAGCACAAAATATTTTGCGAAAAAATATGAAATTTCATTCCAAAAGTGTTTCGCGAAGCCTGCTGATTAAAGGAACTTCGTTTCGCTGGTCTCAACGTACGATCCAGGGACATCCGCTTGATTAAATTCATTTCCTAAGATGACGTACAAGTTTTATTTAACTATCGTCATGAACTGACTATTAACCTTCGACGTTCAATACTTAAGGTTTCTTCTTTGACGTTTTCTTCTTCTTTTCTATCAACGAGATCAAACATGGGTACACTGTGCTAAAATCAACAATAGATTTTTTTTCGCAACATAAATTTATCGATTTGTATATATGTATACGATGATATCGAAAAACAATTTTTTCAATATAAGGTATAATCAGTACAAGGGAAAATTCAGTCACAACATTAAACGTTATATCTATCACCTGCGAAATACGTACAGTCACATAACTTATGCTAATTAATCGTTCAGCGGCTCAGATTTGTTATGCTTTACGAATTCGGCAGTATTGATGCATAATAAAAAGTAACTAAAGTAATATAAACAAAATTCAAAGCTGAACTATACAGGGGACTGTTAATCCAAGAGCGTCAACAAAGTCTCTTTAGTATATTCGTGGATCCCAGCGAGGGATGAAGTAGGCTAAACTGCGTCTATTCGCGGTCTTATTGAAGGCGAAAGTTGGTTTCCGGATTTCCGGAATATCCTCAATTTCGCGGTCATAATTTGTTAATAATTGTGCATTAGCTCGTTCGCTCGCTCGCTAGCCAACTGGCCCCAACTGGCCCAGGTGTGCGACCGAGAAGCGTGGCCGACGCGTGGCGTGGCTGGGCCACACTTTGGGTCTCGTTGGACTTTGGCTCTTTTGGTTTTTAATTCTTTATCTCTTTTTTATTTTATTTTATTTCATTTTTTCACCCCCTCTCTCTCCTTCTTTCGCCCACGCGTCAAAGTAATGAGTAAACCGTCAGTTCTGTCTTATCCCCAATATTATACTGCGTGCAATCGTGAGCAAAGTGAAAAAAATAGTGAAAAACCAAATAAAATAGTGAGTTCTATGAATATAAGTGAAGTTTTTCCGTTACTTGAAAATTTTTGATTTTTCGGTCATATTTTATATGAAAAAGTGCATCCTGTACATCTATTTAAACAGCATTGGTTTTATTGTATGAAACTGTGTGGGTGTACGTTATACAGAAAATTTGGGAACTGATTTGCTGTTGCAGGTATTCGGGTTGCCCTTTGAACTTGCTTTCGGAATTTGCATTTGTGGAGAGGTAGCAATTAGTATATACAGAATAATATAATTATCAAATTAACTCTCACACTCCCACACAATTACTTACGGGGCCCTGCAGCATTTAAGTGGATAATTATTGGGGCAACGTAGGTCAAGCGGTCAGAATTTGGCAACGTCACGTGGCGTACCTTTACAGTGGCACCATGTAATTTATATTCGGGCCCAATTCTCGTCAATACGGGGCCCACGCCTTAGACAGGACAAGATTCGACGGAGAGAGACTTTCAAAAAGCGTAAGTAATTAATAAGAATTATCCATTATTAAACACGAGTATTACAGTCAATTCGGACGACTGAAGAAAAAATTCGATTTTTTTTAAAATAAAAATTCGATTTCTTCGCCCCTCGTGAATCGTGAAATATTTTGCAGGTATACCCGCGCGAAACCTCCGTCAATTAAAACAAAGAGAGAATAATATCTGGGGTGCCGCTTTTCATTGAGAAATATTTGGACGCGCTCTAGGGGTCCTAGAACTCGGCGCGGACCTCCTTGGTCCATTGTCCTGTCAGTAGGATTCCATTATTCCGATTGTTTTCCCGTCTTTGCTAAGAGTAGATTTTTATATTCTTTCTATTGTAATCGGAAATTAGCAACACTGACGTCAATAGCGTTGTTCGCAATTTCTTTCCAATTTGTGAAAAGGGAATTTTTTAATTAAATCGACCGTGAAGAATCGGGCAGCTAACCAAATAATCGAATTTCACCGGGCAGCTCGAGCCCCGGTTTCAATCAGAATAATTATTGAAGAATTGAAATTATCATCACTTGAGGGTAGTTTATATCGGTTTAGTATTATTAGGTTTTTTATTTGAGTGATTTTTTAGCCAGACGAATTCGTAATTTCAGTTTTCCCAATTTTTAAACTATAATCTTCTGTCTATAGCTAACTATAGCTTTCGGTACCTTTCTTCGTTTTAACCAGGTGAAAACACGAACGGTTGTAATAACTGGCAATGATTGACAGAATATAGGAATAGAACGTTGTTTAGACTTCCGTTTCTTAACAAGCAGCAGAGAAGAAACAGGCGGCTCCTTTACTGTGTCGAATTGTCACCAAAACAGAAAAGAAAAAATTGCCTATGTCATGCGGTTTTCCGAGAAGAATACAAATCCCTGTTTCTTTTATCAATTGCTAAACCTATCAATTTGGGTATCTAAATAACGAGATAAAATTTTACACGTGTAAACATATGATTTATTGACTTAAAAATAAGATACCTGGTTTACAGAATAAGAAAACGCAGAAAGTAAACTAAACATGTTAGTCTGTCTTAAATTAAACATTAAAATTTAATTTTTCGCTCAAAAAGAATGTAATATAGCTTTCTGCAGAGTATTGTACATATTTTCTAATTCATATTTGTACAATTATTTAAGGCTTCCAAAGCTTGAGAAGACCATCTTCACTATAAGAACACAGCAAATTTTGATGCGGGTGATGGGCCAGTCCGATTACATCTTTTTCATGAATCTGTGATAAAAATTAATAACTTGTTGTTAATATTTAGTAGATTCAATTTTACGAACGTATTCAAAATTGAAAGGACCTCAAAGAAACTTTTAAACGTTTATTCGGAATTATTTAACGACGATATTTCATTTTGTAATACAGAGAATCTTTGAGAGGAACGAAAAGCGGATAATTTGTGTTCAATTCGTTGTAATACTCACGTTAAGAGTTCTTTCTAGTTTTCCTGACGAAGTAGAGAAACAGTACAATACCAGATCCTCGCCAACACAGTAGATAAATTCACCCCGTGGACTGACACAGGCGCTAACAAAATCTCCACCTTCTCGTTTTCCACTGGAGAAAGATCTGACTATCTGTCCTTGCATATTCATTATTACTACTGTGTTTGACCGATTGCAAACAACAAAATGTTCGGGATTTCGAGGTAGTGGATGGATACTGTTAACAGTCAAATCCGCAGCTCCTAAAGATTTGTATGTGCCTATGCACTCAGTGGTTTTCAAACTCCATAGTTTAACTGTTCCGTCTGATGAGGCACTACAAAAAATATAAAATTCATTTAAATCAGTTGCTGAAAAGGCTTGCAACAATTTAAAAAAGGCTGATAGATTGTTTCGTCTACGATTAACTCACCTTATCACGTTGTGACCGTCTGGTGCAAAAACTACTTCGTTTACGAAAGAAATATGGCCTCTAAACTCTTTTAAAGTCTTGCCAGACTTTAATCCGTGTATCCTGAAACAGATAATTGACAAACACTCAAAGAAATTCAATTATTTTGTGATAGGAAAGCTCGAATCTGCATCATTGAGGATTTAATTTGAGAGAATCTTTAGATTGCGCTATCAAATTGCAACAAAAAATTGATGTAAGCTACAGTTTTTTGAGAGATGGACGAAAAGTGACTCGGATTGAGAACGGTGGCTGCCTATGGCCCTGTCATTTTATGTCTTTGCATCGAACTATTTTTCTACTTGGTTGTACTCTCATTTTGCACGAAGATTGTACCTAATAGTAGTGTCAAATGATGCGGATAATATCTGACTGTTGTCTCTGCTGAATTGCAGACAAGTAACGCCTTTGGCATGTGCTTTTTCGAATCTTCTGAGGCACTGTCCACTTTGAACTCGCCAAACCTTCATTTTCCCGTCCTGTCCTCCGCCAGCAAGCATTTCGCTATCGCGACTAAACGACATAGACAAAACGGCTTGTTCCATCATCATGAAATTGTCCTGTGCCTGGTACTTCAAATCCTTTCTTATTTTTCCCGTGGTAAAATTCCAAACTTCTATAAACCCGTCTACAGATCCAGTCACCAAATATTGTCCGTCAGGCGAGAATCTCGCACATTCCACGTGCGATTTTTGGCCAAATTTGATCTGCTTTGATAATTGAGTTGGATATTTTTCATCCTCTTGATCCCGTACTGCAGCTTTTCCTCTAAACAAATCTATTGTTGTTCCAGGAGGCAGGAGCCCTTGATGCTGCTGCCATTTCAAAGCCTGACCGAGCAAGGCCAGTAGTCTGCTAGACGGAACTACTGAGACTTCACCAGCCAAAGCTGTTGCTATATGAGCTCTTCGTTTTTCCTTCGTACTTCCATCTGGGTATGCTTCCCTTGGATCAAAGTAGGACCGAGCGAGTAAGTTTTCTGTTAGGAGAAATATTAAGAAGAGACAATAACAATAGAAAATGATGTAGAATTATTAGAAAAAAATGAAAATCTGCAACCTTGGAATAAAAATATAAACAATATGTGCTCTTCTTTCTTTTGCAGGTAAGCTGGGGGATCTTTTCATGGATTTGATAACTGAGAACGGATTCAAAGCTGCGTCTTACCAAGGTGGATGTATCTCTCAGGCTCCTGCTGTTTCATCATTATCATCGGATCGGTTTGTCTTAATAAAGATCTAGCGGCACCCAATTCTCTTAATTCGATAAGCTCCAGTACAACCTGTAGAAGTAATATTTGTGATGTGGTATTATAAGTGTTTTAGATCAATATGAGAAATTCTTTAATACCTGTTCATATAAATCGATGAGTTTTTTATCGGGTAATTTAAGAGACTGAGTAGCTTTTAGGACAGTATCCCAATGCCCGTTGTTTATGTCTGTTACAAATCCATCGACGCTGTCAACGGTGTTTAAAGATACGCCCGTTTCCTCCTGTATATTTATTCATTAATTTCTGTCTTGTAACAATTATAATAATCCGAGGTACTCAAATAGTGAAATTAATTACCTGTAATGTTTGTAATGTTTTGACGAGATTTGATTCCTTCAGGTATTGTTGAATCAATCGAATTACGCTAGAATTTGAAAAGACTGTATAAAGATTTATCGTTAGTATTAATTATTTAAATGCGTGTTGTGATACGTACTCGGCGGACTCGATCTCGATTGACATTTTGGCTAGCTAAAGAACACCTTATTCAATAATGTATTTGCCACAGTTGTTTACGTCAAAACTCCAATTGCATCCTAACCAAACATTAGCAGAACGCAATAACTAGTCGAGAACTAACAACTCCATAGAACCTCCTGGCACAATCGATCCGAGTCCCTCGAACGACCATATCGTCATTTTCTATCTATATAGTTAGTCAATGATTGCGGTTTGTGGCGCTTCTTCTACGGTGGCGACTTAGCGAACTACTTTTGCCGCATTTGACGGGTGGCAGGCAATTTGAATCCCCTACGTCTTTGAATTATATGATGAATTATTGTGTACGTAACATTCTGTTCGGCGCAGCCTATTATATGCAACCAGTACTATACTATCGTAATGATTTTCAACTTGTGGTCACATATAATTCTATTAGATTGAATTGAGAATTAGAGGTGTATACTATACCGATTACTGAATTGTTTGCACTATTGTATTATACTAGATAAATCGATCATTCGATAGAATAGGCGTAGTATTTGAATCGTCTGCCCCTTTTATTCTTCGTAGAATGATCTTCGGACGGTGTTAATGAATTCCTGAGATTAAAATACATTTAATCATCTGCGGAATCATTCTAAAAATGATTTTCAGGTAGTGCGAGTATACGTGGGAAATTTGTTACCATCCCAGTGGATACTTATCAATCATTTTACAACAATAAATGATAAGTTTAACAATACAGAGAATTCATACTGATGACCACTCTTGCTGTTTGCGGCAGAAGTAGTTCGTCAATTTGACCGCGAAATGGCAATACCATTTGGCATCCCGGTGACGACTTGCTGGGCAAGGAGAAGTACTGACCTATGTACGCGTCGGGCATGGGATCAGTGGCCGTCATGGCGTCAACGGGATTGCATGGGAATTGTGTTAACGAAATATTACTTTAAACAATTGCATCAACAATATTGTATCGATACCGTAGCAATAAATTCCCAGATATACTGATAATTTACTTTATCTTCTACTTTCCCCTCCCGGACAAAAATTTCAGCACACCTCGCGTCTGATGTTCTCCTGATACCAGGAGCATTTTTCGACTTGAAATTATTTTAACTATATCTACTATCAATCAAAAGTCAATTTTAATGTAAGCGTTATTTTTGAAACTCGGATGTACAGTAAGGATATCTTAGCCGCTGATATTATTGAGACAGATACCGAATTCAAAACATATACGAAAATATGATCTCTTATTTCAATGAGGCGTTTGGCGTAGTCGGTAGAACGTGCGACTAGAAATCCGAGCCAGCGCAAGACCCGGTTCGATCCCGGCCGAAATGATGAAAAATTTTTCTCATATAAAATTTCCATTTTTTCGAAACTGACCATATCTACAGATAACGTAGCGACACCTATATTTCTGTGGCTGTCAAAACGTCTGTAGATATGTTCGTACGACAGCGTCGTCGGTAACCATATCTACAGACAACTTACCGGCAGCTTCGGCTACCGGTGGCTGTCAAAATGTCTGTAGATATATGTTCGTACGACAGCGTCGTCGGATTCGGAAAAATTGAACCTAGGTATGTAGGCTTGCTAGAAATAAAAGCAAGAGCAAGCCGAAGAGGAGCTCCAGGTGGCCGAGCGGTTAGGTATGTAGGTTTGCTAGAAATAAAAGCAAGAGGAAGACTCCAGGTCCAGGGAGGAAGGCTCTGGGTGGTCAAACGTTCAGAAAATCAAATTTTTGTCAAATTTCGGGTATTTTAACCGAAATACTACTTTGAATATATAACCCATTTTATTTTCGCCCGAAATTTAAGCATTAAATGGCTCAGGGGCAAAAATTTAGCTTCGTACCCGGAAAACCTGGGTTCGATTCTCCGAGCTGGAATTTTATTTTATTTTATTTTTCGGTCTGCCCAAAATTTTATTTAATTTTTATTTTTATTTAATTTTCGATTTTATTTAATTTTCGAAAATTTATTTTTATTTTTATTTTATTTAATTTTCGAACTCTGGAGTTCCCCCACCTTGCGCCGCTTTCGTCCTACCTATCTGAGTACCCCTACCACCTCACCGCATATCATGCTAAGTGGGGGATTTTTATTTTAGTCAGAAAATTTTTCTGGATTTCGGTCGGGATTGAACCCAAGTTCGCTCGCTCGCTCGCATTTCTGATCGCACGCCCTACCGACTACGCCAAACGCTTTGTTAAATATTATGAACACTTTTTGGTATTTGTCTTGAAACTTGTGGTGGGACAGAGGATATGTATATAGACATAGGCATCCATACGTGTCTTCATGCATGTCTCTATACCTATATATTAATATATACTAGCGCTTGTCGGACTTAGAAAAATTTTAAGTCAAAATTTCTTCTCCTGGTATCAGGAGAACATCAGACCCGAGGAGGTGTGCTGAAATTTTTGTCAGAAGGGGAAAGTGGAAAATAACGAAGCAATTGGTTATTGGTATACGTGGCAATTTATTGATGTAGAATCGATCCAATATTACCGATTGTCAAAATAGTGTCAAATTTACAATTGTTTCTTCAAAATAAATGTTACAGATTGCAATTGATCCAATCTCTTTGTTTGCTCCCTGGCATACAAGTTATCATAATCTAAACTACATTCGTATTACGATGATAAACTAGCTGATATAACCAATTTTACAAAGACTGTGTTGTATAAACACCTGTTCGTTGCAATTAGAACAGAATCCTCGCTGAACGGAGATGTTTGTACGTTGACGGAAGTGCATTCAACTGTAAAAAAAAAACATATGTTATAATATCACTATCATCAATATATCTTTCTAAAACCTAGATAAGAATCTTTTTTCGCCAATGAGTACTATTGTTCATTTTACGACAACGTTTCCGCATTGGGAGTATTTTTTCATTGGGATGCCTGTCACAATTCACGGTCGAGTGTCGTTGATGCAATCTCCATACGAACTCTTCGACGCCATGAGGGCCACTGACTGCACGGCTGGTGCCTCTATCCTAGGTCAGTGCTCCTAGTAGCTTGATAAGTACATCTAACGGGGTGCCAAATGGTATCGCCAACCCGCGGTCGAGTTGCCAAACTACTTTACCTGCAAACATCAGTGCGCCTTATTCATCAGCAACTCCACCAACAGAACTAACATGCCGGTTGTTTACGACAAGGCGCATAGATTTTCGCGGCAAAGGTAGTTCGTAGATTTAACCGCAAGATGGCCATACCATTTGGCACCCCGTACGCCAATGTAATAGGCGTGCATGCGCTAGATATTTTTTAAATGAAACCACACTTGTATTGGATGGAACCATAGCTTGATAGATTCTTTTTAAATAATAAACAAAAAGCAGGAGGTATAAATAAACGGCAGAAAAATGAGTAATTCAACTATTTCGGATCAATCCCTAATGGATAAGTCAATGCGGAGTGTATTTGGTAATTATTTTCAATTAATCTTAAACGGCAATGGATTTATCAATACAATAACCTACAATTGAAACTTTATTTCAATTTTTCAGTCGGGAATATCCCCTATGAAGCAACAGAGGAAAATTTAAAAGATATATTCAGCGAAGTTGGGCCCGTTCTTTCGTTCAAGTAAAGACTAACATATTTTTCTTTCGTTTTTCCTAACCTCACACTTTTGCGAATAACCTCAAAAGCATATCGAACTATTGTGTTGTAAAGCGTGATACATTCGGATTCCAGATAATCATAATGATTATTCAAAATTTGAAACACGAAAAAAATCCAAGTAGCCAAGTAACTTATAACAACCCTATTTTTTAGGCTCGTTTTTGATCGAGAGACTGGAAAACCTAAGGGCTATGGATTCTGCGAGTACAAAGATCAAGAAACGGCCCTTAGCGCAATGCGTAACTTAAATGGCTACGAAATAGGTGGTAGAACATTGAGAGTAGACAATGCTTGCACAGAAAAAAGTCGAATGGAAATGCAGAGTCTTCTCCAGGGACAAAACACTGAAAATCCTTACGGCGAGGCAGTCCAAGCTGACAAAGCTCCAGAGGCTATAAGCAAAGCAGTTGCCTCTCTGCCCCCAGAACAGATGTTCGAACTCATGAAACAGATGAAATTATGTGTACAGAATAATCCAAATGAAGCCAGACAAATGTTACTACAAAATCCGCAACTCGCTTACGCTTTACTTCAAGCACAAGTCGTTATGAGAATTGTCGACCCTCAAACGGCAGTCAATATGCTACACAAAGCTAATCCTATTCCTGGCGTTATTTTACCTACTGACAAGCCACCGCTTCATCCTATAGTCCCTAGGATTGAGGAACCTTGGACTCCGAGGCCGGCTCCAACGCCAGTAAATCCACCTGCTCCTATCTTTGCTGGTAAATTACTTTCACTGTTGTTGAAATGATGATTGAGATGCGTTTATGATTTTAATTTTTGACTTGTAATATTACAGGGCAGGACGTAGATCTGCGTACGTTGGATAGACAAATTGACCCTAGATTGGCAAGAATGGATCAAGATCTGCGAGGACCGCCTCAAGCTGTGCCTGCTCCAGTTAGTGCTCCAGTTATCACTCCATCATCTGATCCAAGAGCTGCACCACCAAGCTTTAGTCTTCCTGAACCGTTAGTATATGAATTATAGTATTCTAGCTGATATGAAATGTAAATAATACCTGATTTGTGATTCTTTTACAGCACTCTTCCTGCGGAGGGTATCGAGAGGTGTTACTATTATATTTGTAGTTGATGTAGCATAGCCAGAAATTATTAGTTATTAATTTTATTATGAATTCTAGTTTCGGACGTGATCCAAGATCGGATAGATTTGGAAGAGAAACACGAGATCCACGTGACCCAAGGATGCCAGTTGATCCCAGAGTTGCGAAAATAAATCGTGAGCGAAACTCATACATCAAATTTCATTTCACCTATCGTTTTATCGTTTTAAAAACTATACACCTGCTTCCAGAGCTTCTCCTGAAGCATAGATCCTGTTCATCAACAGAACAGGGTTCAGAATACGTATTAAACGTATCAAACATATTAACAGAGTCAAAACTTGAGCCTCTTTGTTACATAACATCTTTCGAAAAATCTTGATGGTATAAAGGCTCATATTAAACGGATTTCTTTATTCAAGAATAACACGTTTTAATTTTATTTCACAGCACCAGCTCCTGGGGCTACATCTGTCACACCAAGACCAAGTGTAGCAACACCAGTACCTCCTCCTACTACAAGTGGTATAAATCCTGTTAATCCGCTGACTCTTTCGACCCCCTGCACTGCAACGTCAAGATTAATGGCAGGCATGTCACCGGCTGGTAATATTCCCAGTGGTGCGTCTGACCAAGAAAAGGTACGGTGTTTTGTTTCTGAAATAATGTAACAGTTATGAATAGATTGCTGGGTGTTTATAGTTTACTCGAAATTGGATTATGTATCATTGAGATTAATTGCTATGTATATTTATATTAATTCGGATTGTTATTTCGAAATGTTACAGGCGGCACTGATCATGCAAGTATTACAGTTGTCGGATGACCAGATTGCTAAGCTGCCGCCAGAACAGAGACAGAGTATCTTAGTTCTCAAGGAACAAATAGCAAAGAGCACTCAACGCTGAGTGAATCTATATCAGCAAATTAGATTTACTGCATTTAACCCAATAATGTTACATTTGATATTCTGATATGTAGAATTCAATGTATATCCAATATCTGATACTTTTCATGTAATAAACAGAGAAAATAAATAATAATTTGAATTTCAATTAATCGGCCCAGTCCTGTTTAGATCCATTGAATCTATTGTATTTTCATCAATAATTCAGTATCACAACTTCTTAATGGTTTCAAGATGAATTCTAGATAAACTAGAAAATAACAAACTGAAGTGGATATAGGAATCCTAATTTGAATTGATTAACTATCTGATCTTTCAAATATTACGATATGGGTATGCGATTTTAATTTCGATAACATTCTCTATATTATCTTTATCGACTTCGAGGTGAAACTATACAGAGATTCGATTTCGAATAGCAAGGTATTATTCAACTAGCATGTAAAGACTTCACAATTTAAATTAAAAAAATAATATAATGAAGTAATAAAAAATCAATAGTAATCATGTAGGTATACACCAAATAATTGAAAAGCTACTGAGCATATTGGTCGTATTATAAGTTACAAGACTAGTAGGAGATTATTTTCGCTCGATTATTCAACGTCCTTATAATTTTTCCCGTCCACAGTGTTATACAAAAAATGAATAGGCATGCAAAAAAAAAAAAATTACCCTACTCGTTAAAAATATTCCCTCTTTACTCTTTGACGTGCAAGAATTACTTTTTAAGAATTCATCTATTAAATCACTCGCACCTTCGCCTCTCAATATTCGGTGTATATCCCGCAGAATGACTGCGAAGCAAGGCCCCTAATCCGTAGACCAGAGTCATTGTTCCAATGTTCAGCAGGTGGTTGTCACTTTCTGAGATCGTCGAGGGTGAAACTGAATTTGAAAGTTCAAAAATTTAATGAACTTTCCAGTTACTGTGGGTTCAATAGAAAATACCAATGAAATATTCCAGTATTGCCATTCAGACGGCAAATCCTTGACAGAATTCGGATTCGGTATGAGTATATATTATGCGGTATAAGTATGCAAAACTCAAGAGATACCTATTACCCTGGAGTAACAAGTCGATAAAAGCTGTCAGACTTAACTATTATAATTGTCATCAATCTAATTTTACCACTTGCAAAGAATTCTTACGAATGAAATAGTAATTACGAGTTCAATAGACCAGAAACGACCGCGGGTTAAATTGGCTATTATTTTCACAAGCAATATAAACTTTCCAAGACCGAGGCGTTCCTTGGAATTTCAATTAACATTTGCGCTTTCAACGAAACAACAACAGGTAGTGAACGGAAAATTACAATAGCGGCTTCCTTATGACCTGTGGTTACCCGAAATGAATATACCGTGCGTTTTCGTGGATGAGCGACATGCCTAGATCCGAAGATAGCCGAACGTACGCCCTATTATATGCAACTGAGGGTGATTGTCATATATATATCACTATTTCTGACACTTCGAGCCTTGACGGCAAGCTGTCAGCTGCTGTAGAGACTCTATGTGCATCGGCCGCGATGTTTATAGGTTATTCTTTAATCATAAAACTAGCTGGGTGACGCGGATCAGTAATCAATCGATTTAGAATAATTACGTGTGATTGATTGCAACAGACGATTAAATCAATTTAATCTGCTAGCCTGTCGATGAAATGATATCTAATAGGTTAGAATGTCTCCTCCTGCACCGCAGATATGTGTTCCGCGTAAACGAAAATAATATTTCGCCGTATTAGTGATCTACGTGTTAGCAAATCATTGGAACTCGAAATAAACAGTAACAGGTAAGATTCATTCTATAATTAATTGTAGCATTACAGTTTTATGATCAACGTAATTAATTTACGATTATACTCGGTTTATTTATAATAATCTTCAATTAGTCAATTTTTGCGGTCCACAGTTACAGCACCTGCACGAATACTGGCATCAATATCCTACTTCCTATCCGACATCTTTCCCGCTCGCTATACCAGAGATCACAATGAATGTCACAGGAATACCAAGACTCGTATCGTTACCCTGTACGATTCATTCTCATGGTACTGAGACTCTATGATAGAAGAGTATGTCGCACAGACTCTGCGGCCTATACAAGCAGGATTCTATTAAAATTTGATTCAATTACGGGTACGAATGTGTAAGAATTGTTAACAAATTTAATTCAGTAATTAAATACTGTGTTCGTTACCTGAGTATGAATTCAATCATACTGAATATCAAATTGATATTACCCTACTCACAATTTAAATGAATACATAATTTATTTGTTGACAAACACTCTAACTTGTAACAAAAATTATTCTCACAATAGATGATTTGATTAATTTGTTAGCTTGCATAATAATTAATGTCAATAAAGAATTGATTATCATACAATTTGCAATTCTTTCTTAATCTCGAGTCGCCCTACACAGATTTCAAGTTCCGTTGTACCTACCACCTTCATTATAGCGAAGCACAGTTGAAAGTTGAACCTCAACCTCAGTAAAATAACTGTTGGGATGCACAATTATTTTTTTAACCCTGTGGCAAGCAGACATTAGTCCAACGATGTACGAAGAGTAGTTACCCTCCTGCGACACGCTTCATCTCAGAACAGATAATATACTTCAATACCTATGCACTGTATACCAGAGATCACAATGAATGTCACAGGAATACCAAGACTCGTATCGTTACCCTGTACGATTCATTCTCATGGTACTGAGACTCTATGATAGAAGAGTATGTCGCACAGACTCTGCGGCCTATACAAGCAGGATTCTATTAAAATTTGATTCAATTACGGGTACGAATGTGTAAGAATTGTTAACAAATTTAATTCAGTAATTAAATACTGTGTTCGTTACCTGAGTATGAATTCAATCATATGCAAATTCACATTACTCTAATTACAATTGAAATAAATACATCACTAGTGGCTCTCCTGCGATACGCTTTGTCCCTAAACAGATAACATACTTCAATACTTATTAACCGTACTTTCAGGAGAGAGACTGGTTCAATATCAAACTACGAAACGACGCAGTATAATCTCACAAGTGCTTACATGCCAGTGTATAAAATGAATCAGTTTCACAACATATGGCGACGAATATTTGATATGCAAGTTGTTTATTCAGTATTTATTTATTTCATTCATAATAGCATAAACTTGCAGCTTCGTTTCAGTAAACCTTAAACACAATTTTTTGTAAGTAAACACAGTAGCGTGTACGATATTGTAATATGCATATGAAGTAAGTATTGATGTTGTTGACCACGCATCACTCCACAGTGTAGTTTCGTGATCAGATGCCAGTTTAATTTAGGTGATCCGTTTGCAAGCCTGTAGCGTAATCTTCAAATATGAGTTATTTCTGTTCTATTGAGTCAATTGCATCCATCAGTTGATGTATAAATTCAACAGTATAACTAATGGATAATTTTTATGGAATTTACGTGTGTAAATGCGTACACTGGTGTATAAGTAAACAATAACTGTGTAAATGGAATTGAACGAGTGGTGTATAAGTAAACAATAACTGTGTAAATGGAATTGAACGAGTGGTGTATAAGTAAACAATAACTGTGTAAATGGAATTGAACGAGTGGTGTATAAGTAGAACGGAATTAAAGTATAAGTGTAACGTAATGAGAATGCATTTAGAATTTAAACTCATGTGCACTTTCTGAATGGCGCAACGTAGTTCAATTTTCCGGTGTATAAGTTAAACAAAACAATAAATGTGTAAATGGTATTGAACAAGTGGTGTATAAGTAGAACGGAATTAAAGTATAAGTGTAACATAATGCATTTAGAATTTAAACTCACGTGCACTTTCTGAATGGCGCAACGTAGTTCGATGTTCCGGTGTATAAGTTAAACAAAACAATAAATGTGTAAATGGTATTGAACAAGTGGTGTATAAGTAGAACGGAATTAAAGTATAAGTGTATAAGTTTAATTAGAGTATTGTATAAGTGTAACGTGCTCCACAACTTCCTTTGAGGTTTCTTCGATCCAGTGTCCAATACAAAGCCTGTTCAAAAACGTAAATTTATCAGTGCCCGTTGTTGATAGATTATTTCTGTACGACGTTTGTTCTTATATAATACAATTCAATAGTTTGAATTAATTTTTTCTAAATCAATAAGCAAAATATCTTTGACGGCCAATAATTAAAAATTCAAATGTTCGTTGATTGACATCTATTTAAACAAATGTGACTATACATGTCAGATTCATTTTTATTATACTTATGACATTTATCAAGATCAACATCGTACTATTAATTCATTTGAATAATCGTAGTTCCCGTTCAAGCTATTTGTGAATTTGTAAAATGGTCAACATCCGGAAAAAGGTTTGCAGGCCTCACTGGTGTACAAGTTTCATTTGCAATTTCTATAAATGAGTTTGACATTTGTATATTAGTAAATCTTATTTGAAATAATTTAATTTCTGTATTTTTATAGTTTCATATGACTAATGTACGCTTAAATCAATTCATTATTGCAGATAAGCGTACATATGACACAATGATCACATTCCCTGGCTCGGTAACTATCATATGCCATACACCACATCACTAAAAAAAAACCAAATACCAGCCCTAGAATATTGTTCTACACATGTGAACCAATACAGCTGACAATTGTACCTCATCTGAGATGTTCGAAGTGTCCACCACCGCAATCGAAGCACTGCTGCAACCGATGTTGAAAATCATCCATACAATTTCGGATTTGTTCAGCAGTAATGTTCTGACAGATTTCTTGTATTCTGGCCCACAAGTCCTCCAGATTGTCCAATGGATTGTTTTCATACAATTGATTTTTTATGTGTGGCCAAATAAAAAAATCCATTGGAGTCAAATCTGGAGAACGTGCAGGCCACCTGATCGGTCCATGACGTCCAATCCATCGTCCATTAAAATGTTGGTTTAGGTGATTTGTCACAGCTACTGTAGAGTGGGCCGGCGCACCATCATGTACATACCACATTGGCCCATGGAGCTATTGGTGTATTTGGAAGATGACTAACAGAATCGCAAATTCAATGCTGTACCATTATTTATTTGAAATTTGAATACAAGGTTTGACGATTTTTAAAATCAAAAAATAATTTAATGAGTTATTCATATATTATTTCAATGATTTATGAAGTTTTTTTTTTTTTTTAGGTGTTCGATAATTTTATAGGGTTTCAATACATACGTTTCGTTCAACATTTTGGAGATCGTTACCTACATGATGTTGTAACATCTCCAGATAACGACCTCCGTTGAGGTTGCCTTCTATGATGTATGGCCCAATGAGTGTGTCTCCGCACACAGCCCCATAAAGGTTCAGCTTCATGGGGTACTGTGTGCGGGACTCTATGAATACATGTGGATTCTCCCTGGACCACCTACGGACGTTCTGGCGGTTTGGTGTACCACAGATTTGAACAGTACATTCGTCCGCGAAACAAATTCTGCGTAACATACCACGGTCGGCATTAATCCGCCGCAGCATGTTGGTGCAGAATTCATTGCGAAGCAACAAATCATGTGGGAATAGTTTTTGATGTACTCCGATTTTAAAAGCATTATATTTTTCATCATGTAAAACTTTCCATACTGAAGATTTTGCCAGATGTACTTGTTGTGCAATTTTAGACGTACTTGAACGGCTGTCTACTTCTGCACTGGCACAAATTTGGATCTTTGTGTCCAATGACAGTGCTCGGTTCGGGTATTTAACTTTTCGATCGCCCTTTGCAACACTACCAGTTTCATGGAAGCGGTCGTAGGTTCTGATAACCCAAGAGTGGTGTGGTACTGGCCGGCCAGGATTTTCAATTTGAAATTTATCCACAACTTGACGCGCACTTAGACCAGACGCATAGTCTATCACCCACTTAATTCGATCTTCATCCGTATATATATAATTTGGCATTGTGTAAATAAATTTGGTAGATATCCTTGATGTGTTACAAAATGTGTAACTATGTATAATTTATGCATCAAACAATACATATTTAAATTGTTTTACAAATTGTTTCAGGTAATTGTTTTTTAATGTTATTTTTATTCGTCGTTATAATCGTCGAAGTCAATACTAGTTGTCCATGAAATTTGATAAATGACTGCTTTCAATTACCACCATCGGTAGCAGCAGTGAACGCATTTATACACGTAAATTCAATTAGAATCATTCATTAGTTATACTGTTGAATTTATACATCAACTGATGGACGTCATTGACTCAATAGAACAAAAATTGCTCATAGTTGAAGATTACGATATAGGCTTGCTAACAGATAACCTGAATCCCATTGGATTGTAATCACGAAACTTAAATGTGGAGTGATGCATGGTGCACCACATGTATACTTACTTCATATGCATATTACAATATCGTACACGCTACTGTGTTTACTTACAAAAAGTTGTGGTTAAGATTTACTGAAACAAAGCTGCAAGTTTATACTAATTTGAATGAAATGAATAAATACTGAATAAACAACTTTCATATAAAATATTAGGCGACATGTGTTGTAAAACTTATTTTGCACACTGGCATGGAAGAACTTGTTAGATTATGCTGTCTCGTTCAGCAGTTGTGTATAAAAGAAGTCTCTCATCTGAAATTACAGTGCATAGGTATTGAAGTATATTATCTGTTCTGAGATGAAGCGTGTCGCAGGAGGGTAACTACTCTTCGTACATCGTTGGACTAATGTCTGCTTGCCACAGGGTTAAAAAAATAATTGTGCATCCCAACAGTTATTTTACTGAGGTTGAGGTTCAACTTTCAACTGTGCTTCGCTATAATGAAGGTGGTAGGTACAACGGAACTTGAAATCTGTGTAGGGCGACTCGAGATTAAGAAAGAATTGCAAATTGTATGATAATCAATTCTTTATTGACATTAATTATTATGCAAGCTAACAAATTAATCAAATCATCTATTGTGAGAATAATTTTTGTTACAAGTTAGAGTGTTTGTCAACAAATAAATTATGTATTCATTTAAATTGTGAGTAGGGTAATATCAATTTGATATTCAGTATGATTGAATTCATACTCAGGTAACGAACACAGTATTTAATTACTGAATTAAATTTGTTAACAATTCTTACACATTCGTACCCGTAATTGAATCAAATTTTAATAGAATCCTGCTTGTATAGGCCGCAGAGTCTGTGCGACATACTCTTCTATCATAGAGTCTCAGTACCATGAGAATGAATCGTACAGGGTAACGATACGAGTCTTGGTATTCCTGTGACATTCATTGTGATCTCTGGTATAGCGAGCGGGAAAGATGTCGGATAGGAAGTAGGATATTGATGCCAGTATTCGTGCAGGTGCTGTAACTGTGGACCGCAAAAATTGACTAATTGAAGATTATTATAAATAAACCGAGTATAATCGTAAATTAATTACGTTGATCATAAAACTGTAATGCTACAATTAATTATAGAATGAATCTTACCTGTTACTGTTTATTTCGAGTTCCAATGATTTGCTAACACGTAGATCACTAATACGGCGAAATATTATTTTCGTTTACGCGGAACACATATCTGCGGTGCAGGAGGAGACATTCTAACCTATTAGATATCATTTCATCGACAGGCTAGCAGATTAAATTGATTTAATCGTCTGTTGCAATCAATCACACGTAATTATTCTAAATCGATTGATTACTGATCCGCGTCACCCAGCTAGTTTTATGATTAAAGAATAACCTATAAACATCGCGGCCGATGCACATAGAGTCTCTACAGCAGCTGACAGCTTGCCGTCAAGGCTCGAAGTGTCAGAAATAGTGATATATATATGACAATCACCCTCAGTTGCATATAATAGGGCGTACGTTCGGCTATCTTCGGATCTAGGCATGTCGCTCATCCACGAAAACGCACGGTAGATATTGGAAGTTGCCGACCTTGAGCTGAAATTTCCATCTTCACGAGGTTTTTATAAGATCCCGATTTGATTAGTCACTTGGACTTCGTTAAGTATACTTCTCCTAAAAATCACAAGGCAAAGTCTCGATAATCAGAACAAATTGTAGCGCTAGCTTTCAGTGATAACGCATGCGAATAGCAAATCGGACCCCGTGATCATGTTGGTCAATGAGGCGCTTGCTTGGATCGCAATGAGCTACGTCTACATCTACAATTATGTCTTCTCGTACGGTTTCGTTTTCGTGGAAATCGACAAGGGTATTTTACGCGGCCTGAATGCTAGCACATGGCGAGGCGAGAGTTATTTAAGTTTCAAAGGGATCCCCTACGCTAAGCCTCCACTGGGCGAGTTCAGATTCAAGGTGAGTAACTATAAAATAGATGTTAAGCTTATCCCATATTTTTCATCTTAAACTTATCTGTTAGTGTCCTTTTAGTGCTATAAATTTTTGGCTCATCTTTGCAACAAGTCAAGAGATCATCGGCAAATATAGGATGCGTACAACTATGTTGTCTTCCGCTTTGACGTAGAGACAATAATCATATTCACTTCTATAGAAGCCTAATCTTGATACATAATCGTTAAAACATTCATACTATGAGCGCGGGCTTTCTTTCAGACCAACTAATACCTTAATCAATTTACATACTTGATCTTCACCTTTTCGTAGCCCAACGGCTGCTTTACATAAACTTCCGAAGTAACTATTCCATTTAGAAACGCAGTTTCAACATTCATCTGTTCGTTATTCAAGCTATTTTGAGAACAGTAGGATAACAGTATTTTGAAAGTCTGCATTTTAGCCACTGGTAAGTAAGTGCTATCGAGTTCTTCAGTTTGCTGCAAACCTTTCGTGACTCACCTTGCTTTATACATATCTTCTGTTTTTTTCTTGAATACCCATTATACATCTAACACATTTTTATCCGCTGGCTCATCCGGTAATTTTCAGGTGTTATTTTTTTGAAGACTGTCCATTTCACGATTTATTGCTGCTTTCCATCGGTCAGCTTCACTGTTCGTTATCACATCCCCGAAAGTATTCGGTATATTTGGATTACAGTAGTTAACATGATAGTTATTTGTATGGCAAGGGCGCGGTAAGAGGTACTTCGTGACGGGTGTAAAAGTGCCGCACGAGCCGAAGGCGAGTAAATACGATGTAAATATCCATCAGGCCCCACGAGAAGAAGCGGCATGGGCCGGAGTCAGGGATGCTGTGTCTCACGGAGAAGTGTGTCCGCAAATGGATTTCATCTTCAAAGTTTACCGGGGCAAAGAGGACTGCCTTTTCTTGAACGTTTACACTCCTTCACTGGGGGCTGAACGTCTTCCTGTTATGGTTTTTATTCACGGAGGATTGTTCATGCTAAGTTCTGGTAATGATGAACTTTATGGCCCAGACTACTTCGTGGAATCTGGCATCGTTCTGGTCACGATGAACTACCGCTTCGGCGCGCTTGGTGCGTATCTGACTGCACTCTCTAAATTTTTTGGAGCGAGAAATTCACCCTTGCAGAATGAAAATTGTGCTATTTTCAAATCCATTTCTGAAAACAATGAGATCTCACTCTTTTGAAATGGAGAGCAGCGTATGGCCTGCGGAAAAGCCGCAGCGATATGTCAAAGTAACGTTCATCCATCATCATCATCTGTTCATAGGCGATGTACCGCTGTGACAAAGTTTTCTTGAACTTGTACAGGATTTTTAACCACGGAAGACGACGGTGCACCAGGGAACGCTGGCTTGAAGGATCAAGTAGCCGCGTTGCGCTGGGTTCGTAGGAATATAGCAAAGTTTGGTGGTGACCCAGATAACGTTACTATCTTCGGGGGAAGTTCGGGCGCTGCCTGCGTGCATTATCATATTCTGTCTCCTATGTCGACGGGTAAGTTTCTCCCAAAATTTAGAGGACACGCTCAATTTTAATTTAATAATGCTTTTCAGGTCTTTTCACAAAAGCCATTACGCAGAGCGGATTAGCAGTGAATACATGGGCTTTATCAGAAAATGGAATTGAACTCACTTTCAGGCTGGTTGAAGCATTGGGGGCCAAAAATATAGCGGGCGATACGACCAGGGCCTTGGAGTACCTGGAGACCGTATTACCCGAGGACATCGTCAGGGAACAACAAAGCATTATGACTGCAGCGGTAACATATTATCCCATTCTATAAGGGTAGAGATGATGATGAACTGTGACTTACAATTCGGGGAAAGTCAGGGTAGTGTATACATACATATAATCATCCTTACAAGCTATTCATTTTTTTACTAAATGAAAATGGGTTGAACTGCTTTACGATTAGACTGTCATGGTGGAGGAGCTACTCACTAATAAAGTCAGTCAGTACCCTCCTTTGGAATCCATAAGGAATCGCATGAAATAAAAAATGACAAAATCGATTGCATTCATGAAATGACTTGAATTCGAAAAAGTGCTATTTACGTTTACTGCAATAATATGAATCCGACTTCGAAATAATGGAGGCTTTTACCTATGAAAAAATCACTTTGAAACAGACAATTGAAATCATTTTCCAAGTCATCCGAAATAGGAAATTAGGGGTCATAAAATAGGGTAGAGTGAGTGAATATGGACCGGTGCGATTTAATGGACCGCGAAGTTTCTTCTATCGCAGGTGAATGATGAAAAAATTTCAAGCTCCGTGAGTTTTTGGTATTTGGTAAAACGGGGTAAAAAGTATAGAGAGAAATGTAATCGATTCCATTAATTTAAACCTGCAGTTACAGTATTTCTCACGGTATTATTCGTAAACCTTCTAACTGGACCATATAAGTGTAAAGAAGGTGGACAGCGTATTTATTAACAATGAGACGTGTATAGATTCGTATTCATTGAAAAATAAATAATAGTATCAGTAGCAAATAATAGTGCAATTCTCTCAAGCATGAGAGGAAAAAAAAAATTGAAAATTCATTTTTAATTCAATTTCTTATCATAATTGAATTGATGTATTGAATTTATAACATAAATGCTTTTCGCATTAGTCCATAATCACTACCCTATCTGGTCCATATTACCAAACAGTTTTTAAGATGTAAACGGCACGCGGGTTTATAGATCATCTCGTAATAAATCGTTTTGTTGCTAAAATATAGTATATTACTAACAATGAGGGAGGAAAGGGAAAGGAGAATTCACTTGTTACCACACTAGAATTACCTTGGGATATGAAAAGCAGCTGGTACTATTTCGGATATTAGTTCACCTTTGGTGCCCCCCTTGTTTTTTGGTGATCACTAATATTCAAAATAAACCCACGATGTATTCGTGATTCTTTCGCGATCACAGGAGGCGAGACTGGGCGTCCTGTGTCACTTCGTTCCAACGGTAGAAAAGGGTGTTCAGCCGGAAGAAATTTTCCTACCAGATTCTCCTTTGCAAATCTTGGAGTCTGGGAATTTCAACAAAGTTCCTCACATTATTGGCTACACGAATGATGAAGGTTTCTTCATTCTGAATCGTAAGTAATTGCATGTTACAATCTTTGGACACACAGTGACCAAGATCAAAAAATGAAAAATTTCAGCGTCGGCAACGCTGGAAACGATTAACACAGACATTCAAGACACCGAACGCTATGTTCCGAGAGACATTAAAAACAAGTTGATCAGAAATGATCTAGCCAAATCAATCCACAAGTTCTACTTCGACGAGAAACCAATCGGCCATGAAAATATCAGCAATTTCGTAAACGTCAGTATAATTTATATCTTCGTTATGATCAATTATGATAGTCTTATACGTATGCATATACGAAGTGGACGACTGATAGTTCATCTTTTAGTTTTCGTTTAATTACAGCTTCACTCGGATACTTATTTCTGTACAGAGGCGATAAGAGCCACGAAGTTACACCTCAAATCGAGCAACAGTCCAATCTATTTCTATGTTTTCTCATATGTCGGCAGTATGAATATCTTCAAATTTTTCACGGACGTTGACAGCCGTGGTAAGTTTAACGTCGAATCTAGTAATCATAAATAGCAGAGGATTTATCAATTCTGTCGTTAGCGTTCATTGGGATATAGGAATATATGCATTATGCATGCAACAGGTGCAGTGCACGGCGACGAGCTCGGATATTTGTTTCATTTCAAGCTACTATTCTGGAAGACTCCAGCAAATGGTTCCAGCGAACAGCACATGGCACAGACTATGACTCGCTTGTGGACTAACTTCGCAAAATACGGGTGAGCGGCATTATTTTCATTCTCACGAAGCGCAATTTCTTTAACAAATCTTCCATTCATCTCTCAGGGATCCAACCCCAGCTGGTGATCCGTTGAATTGGAAGCCTGTGACTGCTGGAAACTTTCATTTCTTGAATATCTCTGGACGAGATGCGGAGCTTGCCGAAGATCCAAACCCCGAACGTACAAACTTTTGGATCAGGGCTTATGAAAAAGACTGCACTTCGCAGTATGGTATAGCCGGCGAAATAAATAATTCAACGATATGCGAGTATTCATGATGTGATCTGTGACTACAATTTTGGAAAAGACGAGAATGAAAATATTCAATATTGAATCAATATTTAACGACATTTCAGTGGTTTACTATTATTAGCCAGTGAATTTTGTGTATCTGGCACTAATTTACCATTGTATGAATAAATGAATCCTTGGATGTATATGGAATAGACAAGTTGTCAGTTTTTCACCCTACTACCTTCCGTCATAACAATAAATTTCTTCAAGGGTTTACATCTACCAGGGTTTTTCTCGGACATGGTGCAGTCAGTTGATAACTATAAATAAACACATACAGTTTTAGAAATGAAAAATACTTCAAGTTGACAAATAGCATTGTGAAAATTGTCATATTCAAAGTATTAACGTGATTTTACAGAAAATGATATCGTATACTTAAAAGAAATATAAAAATAACACACAAATAAAAATGAATATTCTTGCTTATGGAAATTAATAGATAACAGGTATATAATACTGGATTTTTACAGATACAACTAAAACTTTTAACGACTCATTACTCACATTAAAAATCAGTAACTAAAACCTCTACATTTCTTTGAAAAAAATAAAAATAAAAAGATCACATATTTGCTTCTTATATTAAAACTTAATCGTTACTCCTCTACAATCTCCAACAGTCCATCTTTCAGGAGGAAATCGTACAGTAGTTCAGTACAGTTTTCGTCAGAGTACAACTCCACATCCAGGATACCATTATAACGTCCCTGAAAGACCAAAATTCCAATAATTATTGATAAAATAATAATCTGGCAACAGGGAAATGAAAGCGAACCAAACGGACGTTGTTTCACAAATACCTGAATAGCTACAATCTATATTTTAATATTCATAGGGTGATGGTATACCTTTATTTTGGCCTTGCGTACACCTTGATAAAATACTTTTTCGAACTTCTCGATCTGGGTTTTCCAGATGGGTTTGCCAGGGTTTACACGAATTCCTGATAGTCTACACTTTAAACTCATCATGGGTATATCCAGCCAAGCTTCAGGCAAGGAATGAATTCTGGAAATAAATGAAAAAAAAAAACAAGGATCAATAACAAATATTCAAATCATGCGACTTTCCTCTAAATCCGTGGCATTAGCCATGTGTATGTATCGAATTTGTTCAGAATTAGAGATTCATTTATTATGACAGTAAAAGGAAAACTAACTTGTCTTTCGAGTGATATTCTGCGTTTCCATAGTCAACATATTGCACTCTAACTTTCTCAGACTCAGAGTCAATTTCTGTTATCACAGCTCTGTACCATTTATTATCTAATGTGTATCTCGCGCAGCACGGAGAATCTGTAAACAAAGACATTTACAACTTCAAGTATCATCACAATTGCATCTATTTCAGAGTTTTCGAAGTTTTCTTTGTTTCAGATTCCAAAATTCTTCAAGCGAAGTCCCGAGCAAAAAATCAAGAGTTGGAGAACTAAATCAACAGCATCACTTAGTACGAAGGTGTACGACTGAATTAAATTGATCTCGAGCAGTGAAATCTAATCTAATTTTGTTGTTCTGATCCTTCTACTATGAAAAAAGTTCACTCACTCAATCTTATGTTTATGAGTTGTGGTGGATTGTATGCTTCTAAATGCATATGTTCCTCCATCACTGTGAATTGTTTTTCCCACATATCCAGAAGCTAGAAACAATATACAATATATTATTCAATTGAATATCTTAAGTAAACCAATTATACTGAAAATTAGCAGCAATTTGTGATAAATGTTGTGCAAAATATGGTATTTTCATAATATTCATAAAATTCTGTTACGTAAGAAATTGTAAAGAAAAACCGATACAGAAAACATCAAAATTTAGAAAATGATTTCTGCTAATCCGCAATGAACACAAAATCACTACAATTCAATACCTCAACTTGGGGACAGCCGGCGGGTCTCGCATAGAATACAACGGGTTCCACAATGTATATTGGTTCCAGATTAATGATCTGTAAATCATCAGGAATATCGATACACATATACTGAGGTATAAAATCATAATCGTCCTCATTGTTTGGAGTAGAAGATATATCAACTGGTCTGTCGTATGACCCGATACCATACAGTGTTAAATGTTCAGCATCATCTGATCCCATAATTGAAACTGAATTTAGAGACATCTCTCTACTGACGTCTGAATCAAGTACCAGTATTTGATTATCAGATATATCCATCAAGCTAGTAACTGTATTGTTAGAATTCTCAGCTTTCTTGCTATCTGGAGACGTTGATCCAAGAGTCAATCCCAGGTTGAACAGTGTCGGCTTTGCAATTGTTTCTGGCATATAATTTTCTATAGATTCCTCAACAACCACATCTGCATTATCTAAACTATCTAGTTCCGAATCAGCGTTGTGGGATGTCTCTCGATCCAATATTTCCATCCCATTTCCACAAATCTTGAAGTTCAGAATATACTGTAAGTACATCACTAGATCCATATTTTTGAATGATTTCAACGTCATCGATACCTGCAATGTAAATATCAGTTTAACGGCTAATATTTGAATGATTAATGGTAAGACAGACGAAATATATACTAGAAGAGATTAGATCAGTAAACAAGTCGCCATCCAATTAACTTACAACAAGATGATCTGGGTTTCTCTGTAGCACTGTAACATCGCTTTTTTTATCAACCAGAAGTGCATGGATGGTATCTAACTGCGGTACAGTCCATTTGCTGTCCGGTGTATCCTGAAATTGAATAATTTGCTTTAATTTCGCTGGCAGGCAATAAAAATAGTTATGTAAAATAGGAGATCCCAAGAAAGGCGTCAGATACTAAGATATCAGCAATGCATCAGAGTAAAATATATAGTAATATGAAACTTACCGGAATTAATCCTTGGACTACGCATTTAGTTGTTTGAATGGGAATATGGCCCATAATCACACGCTTTCTTAAAGTACCAAGTTTACATTCATCTACGTTACCATAATCAACGAAAATTACCTGGAAACAGACAACCGAGTTAATACCAAACCATGAGTGTGTCACTCAACACTTAGAATTGAGAACAAGGATCTGTTACAAGAGTCAACTTTGTTCAAAAGGTATGGCAAAGAGTTACTATTCAAATGGAAGGGGCAGTAAATTATAACAAAACAATTTATGCAAATACCTTGATTTCATCATTCTCCAAGACTTCAAGAACTTGTGCTCTATACCACTTTTTATCCCCATGGTATTGAGCAATGCAAAGATCATTGGGAGCCCACTCCATGTCACATGCCTCGGGTTCTGATCCACTAAAGTGCGTGTGTAAAGCAGTATCAAGCAATGATAATATATCGCCGTCTGGTAAATAATTAAAGAATAAGACGAGTGATTTTATGAAATCCAAGCCGCTGTGAATACAATAGTGATACAAATATAATAGACACAAAACGTACTTTGTTTTAGTGAGTATAGATATATTACGCAATCCTGATCCACGTTTGTGGATACAGCACAAAATCTGTCATCTATAATAGGAACTGCTGGTATCCAGGCTGAAAGTGGCGGAGGTAATGATAAGATTTCACCAGATTCTACATCTGCCTCTCCATTGGCGTTTTCATCTTCACTACCACTATCTGGCTCTGACATTTCTATCGATGATCCCATAGGTGTGGGATCAATTGTCATATCCGACGGGCAAATAGCCACCTCATTTTTCATCACCCATTCAACTTCAGTAGACAAGCTCTTTTCCTCACTTTGTAAAAGCTGCTGTCTTAATTCCACAGTCAACACCTTATCCGTCTCATCTTTGTATCTGAATATGAGAAAGGATAACGTATTATTTTAATAAAATGAAATTTGAAAACGTGAAATTCATATAAGATTGAAAGGACTGATTAATTAGGATGAGAACTGAATAAATTCATGCAGAGACGAGGAGAGTCATTAAAAATTACACAGGTGGAATAGCAGTGCAGAAAAATATATTTCACCACCCTGATTGAACTCACCCTCTGACTGGTAAGGCGACACCTTTCTTGACCAATTTTTTATTGATAGAATTGATTTCAACGATTGTTGGTGCCAATGGACCTTCCGTCCTTGTTTGTCGAACCCAAAGATCCACAGACATAGCATCGTTTTTTGTCCCTGCCTGTGAAATAATTGGAATTTATGAATGACGAGTCTTCTACATGAGAACTGGACTTAGGACCAAGTGTTTCTTACCGCTTTAGAAATGTAGAATCTGGAATGCTGATTTTCGATTATCAGATCAGATAGCACCTCGCAAGATGAAGAGAGCCAGGTGGTTGAACCACCACAGGGAAGTATCCCAGCCAATGTAACTTTAAATGCTCTTGCTGGTAGAGTAGAAAATTTTGGGTGTAAAGACTGCAAGTCTTGTACAGTGACTGTCTCTGTTATTCCGATATCGTATAAAAAGACGACGACTTTTTCTGGTGTAATGATTTCCACTATTTTCGAGCGATGGTATGATTTGTCTTTAGCAGAATAGGCAATGCAAACGTCGTCCTTCTCCCAGTCTTCATTTTCAGCAGATTTATACTTGTTGTAAAAGTCTTGTATCTCTTCAGCCATCTTTTTTATAACTTTAGTGGATTGAACGTCACTGACAAATATGCAATCCGGAGACACCGCTTGCAGAATGTTTACTTGCATTCTAAACGGATCTGAATCATCAGCTTCATTCCCAGAATCTTCGGCTTCGATACTCTGCTCATGTTTGGCCAATTTCTTAGGTTTGAAGACCCTCTTGCGCTTCTTCGATACTGTTTTCGGAATGTTAATGAACTGCGAACTGTCGGTGAAACAAATATTATATTGTTAGATAAAAAATAAAATAATATTACAATGATATAAAAAATAGAATCCACGAAAATAATCCAATGCTTAACTAAAAATGAAGCACGGAAATTATGTGATCTAAGATTATGAAAACAACGTACCTGGAGCCAGTGCTCAAAGCAAAATTTTCATTCACCAATAGTGCGTTGAAGTTTATCTCTCTATTTTCCTTAGGAATATACAGAGTCACTTTGTAGCAATCGCTTTCCTTTGAAAAGACAAATATTTTCAAGACTGTAGACATCAAATTTTTATTCATAAATTCCTTTGTCTGAAGGCTCCACTCATTGTTCTTCAGAGGTGCGACATCCTTCAGTGAAAGTTTAAATGCCTGTAAGTAATGAATTTGGTCGTCGAATCACAAATGGCTCCAAATATTACTCATTCTGAGTCAATAATGTCAATCTATAATTACCAAGGCAGTGATGCTCAAAAACTTGTAATGAAGTCTTCTGATTTCGTCGTATTCGTAAACGCGTTTATCTCCAAAATCCACAAAAAAGACTTCCACCTTTCGATTGCCAAGTAAGTTACTAATTCTTCCACGATACCACTTTCCATCATTGTATAGCGCAGCACATGGCATACCTAAAGTCAATAGAAATAACTCGAAACTGGCTCAAAGTAGAAACATGCATATCATGCAGAATGGAAATTTCGTCGCAGAGAAATAGTATGAGATTCATGGTGACGAGCAATGAACACTACCGGTACCTATTTGTGGAGTATAAATTATTCCTCTATTCGTTGTTATTCGTCCATATTCTTCTGTCAAGTCTGCGGTTAGTTTAACCAAGTGCGTCATACCTCCACCAATCTGTAAGTTGTCCCTCGAAATTAAACCCAAATTACAAAGAAGGTAAGAAGCTGGCTGCTAATTGGGATTCATTTATGAGTGGTAATCAAAAAGTAAATATTTATTAATTTGGTACACTTCAAGTAATTAGGTGCGATTCTGTTCAATTCGAAGTCCTTACACAAAACTGAATGCTGTTAATAATTTAAGAGGATGAAAAAACAAATTGTATGTACCTTCTGCACGTATATACAGTCCGGAGACTCAATATGAGTAGCACGAACATCGTAGAGGTTTTCAATGGCGACTTCTTCCTCAAAAAACTTTCGCAATGATTGGTGATTAGTCTTCTATAGAATAAACAAGATAGTATATAAATTGATTAATTCAAAGGGTTTTATTACGAGAATTAAAGCGATCAAATTTTGGTCAGAACTTACTCTTAACTTTTCGTTTGTTATGAAACACCCATATTCGAGAAAGATCAAAGCATCTCTCACTGATAAGGTATAATCACCGTCGCCAGCAGAATTCTTCATAATATCAACATGGAAGATATCGTTGTACACTTTAAATACGTGCATTATCGTATGCGATATGCTGGAATTATAACTGATATTAAAAAACCAGATCACTTTGTTGAGCCAGGAGACATAATGCTGCAAGATTGCTAGCAGAAGACAAGAATTGACTTAGACCAGACTTCAAATTCCTAATTTTAAACAATCAAATAGCTAATACATACCCCTCGATCATCTCGTACATAATTTTATTTGCATCAAGTATCCAATGGCCATCCTTCGGAACAATGTCGTACAAAGTACATCGCCTTGCCATAATCGGTACGAGGGAACTTTGCAGTGACATATTTCTTATTCTTTTTATCGGGACTGAACATTCAGTGTTTCCATAGTCCACGTAAAAAATGTCACATGTTTGACCGTTTTTCACATCTGTATACAAAGTTTGTACTCTGCCACGATACCACTTCATATCATTCCCGTACTGGACAAGGTACATTTTGTCTATGAAGAGGATAACAAGATTGTCTAATTTTTTTCCTTAAGAATGTGAACTCCAGTGAAATGAATCTATACTCACTCAATACCAGTTCTGTAGGCACAGGTGAAGTAGCCGCCTGCTTAGCCAATGCTTTGTGTAATTGAAGTAGTATACCTGAATCACAACAAGATTGTGTGTAGAAACAGGAAGGGTCTTTGATGTGGGTGATTTTAACAGCTTCACTACTTCCTGAAATAGTATTATTATTGTCAAGATAAGATCCTACCGGGTCTTCTAATTTACATACACATTTTTAAATAGACTTTACACACAAACCTTCCACTAAGCTACTGTCGTTTTGTCTTTGATCTATTGTCGTAGATCTCAATGATACCATACTCATACTCAGTGAACTTCTACTCAGAGGTAACTGCGCTGGTTTTATTGCAGGTAATACAGGCCCTGGTAAATATGGGAAATCATGAAATTGAATGTTGGGTAAATAAATGTCCGGAAATTTGATGAGGGCAATTCATATTAAAAATTGGAAGTAAATAATTTTTTCAATATTTACGATGAGTTTAATGAAACTTTTTCAACCTATTGCTCAAACTCTTTATATTTACTGAGAGTTTAATAATGTTTTTGAATATTAGGCGAAAATTTCGAGTATTAAAAACGCACGATCTGTTGAAAGAATGAACCATTTCACAATAGGAATGATCTCGATTCTCCAACATTTCTTCGTAAATCATTGGAAAGTTCAATATCTCGATAATGCAGCTGTCCTTTAATTTATATTTAATTCCATACTTATATTATCGAATTTTTTTTTGAATTCCGTAGTTCAACAAAATAGTTGTGAATTTTTTAATTATTTCGATTATCCCAATATTTGGTATAATTTCACATATTACTTATCAAGAGTTATTGAAAAGAAAGACACTTTTGGAACATCAGAGTCATGAATCTCGTAATATTATATAAAGATAGTAGAATAAATGAAATGAAATAAAAAGAATTGTCATACTCGGGATTTCCTCTCGGATAATGGGCTCGATCTCATAGTCATCCGGTAATTCTTCGGTCCTCACTAATGAATAACTAGACAACTCTGGCAATCGAATGCTGCAGTGTTTCTCGAGAGAATCGACAATAGATTCGTCGATATCTAGCCTGCGAAATAAAACGTATTTTGGAGCGAACTAATTTGGGCCCAGAAAATGAAACCGAAATAATTATTAAATATAGTACTCTATTTTTTCTTCGGATGAAGAGTTGCAAACCAAGTGACAAGGCATGCTTAATGTTTCCGCCAATTTGTCCATTAATGCAGTTACGTTTACTGGACTATCACTGTTCAATGCTGAGGTCGCAAGCTGCCGGTAATTTAATCAAATAACAATTCATTAATTATTATCAACGAATGAAATATAAAGATTCTTTATATGAAATTTGAAAGATGTGAGCTCACCAGGATGTCGTTTTCAATATCATTTTTTTGTTCTTTTAACTGTTCCGCCAATGCATTGACGTTGTTTCCCATGAGATTACGTTGCTCTTGTAGCTGGTTGATAAAACGGTTTTCAACATTTTGTAAAACCCCATGTAAGTATGTGAAATGCTGGGTAAGTCTAGCTTCGATTTGTTCTCTTTCTACTTCACGGTCATGTAATGCATCGATGAGTATGAGAGGCTTGGCCAACTTCTGTAACAGAAACCACGAAAAAAATATACAAATCACTTATTATTTTGGCTTATCGGTAAACTATCAAAAAATGAACAATTCTGAAGCGATGAAGGTTAAAGATGGAATTTGCGTAAGAGATCACAACGCAGATACACCGTTTATTGTATGAAACTGGGTATTTATTTGTTTATTTTTAATTATAACGACGGGAAAAGTTCTGTTAAAACTTTCGGAGAATAATGAAGATGGTGAAATAGGGTAAAAAATAATAAAACAAGAGTATAAAAAAAATGTAAACGCCGACACGCATCTTAGGAAACGTAAAAGAAAGTCACTGAGAACAGTAAGTGAGTTGGTGTACCTTCTTTTCAACTGGGTCAAGAAGAGCTAGCAATTAAATGCATTTTTTTTTAAAATAGGGTAAGTGTGGGTATTACTGCGGGTGTTGGTATTACTGCGGATTTTTTTCATTATATTATAAATCAACGAAATATGATTCTTTATAACTTGAAAGAAATCAGACTATTACTTCAATATTTAAAGAATATACTCAACTAATAATATAGCATGCTAGGCTATTATTTAATTTGTTAATAATTATTGGAAATTGACCGGTTGTTATGAGAGAAAATTTTATCATTTTATGGCAGTTGGTGTGTGAACAGAGGACTTAATATAAGGTCTGTTTTCATCACTGAATGCTTCTATATCCATATCTATTATATCTCAGAGTAAGATAACACTTCATTGTTATCAAAAACTGAACGAAAATCGAATTTTGATTCATTTCCATGTTAAATTTGGTGCCGCAGCAATTGGTACCACTTTTTTGAGCGTGTATGTATTACTGCGATTTTATAACTCTGCCACAGTATGAGAAGCATCCGGTCGTTTCATGCGCATGCATCTATTACTGCCGTTGAACTGTGTGTTTTCTTACCTACAAAAATAAAATCGGCGAGTGTAGTTTTCTCACTAGGTACATACATCAAATTGCTTCATTTGCCTAATTGCCGTGTATTATAAGTACCTATATACAGGTATAGTGGCAAAGACACAAAGTTCTGTAATCAATAAAAAGAAAGTAAAAAAATCAAAAATAAAAATAAAAAGATGTAAGTACAAGAGAGGAGATTTAGATCCAGCCGTCAAAGAAGCTTTGACCGGGAAAAGTATAGCAGAAGTTGCAAGAAAATATCAAGTGCCAGAATCAACAATTAGAGCGAAAAAAATTGCCAAATATGCAGATAAACGACTAGGACCATCGACTATACTTAGTTAGTGCGAAAGAGGTAAATGAACTTGTTCAATGGATTTTCTTCTGTACTAGTCGCCGATTTCCAGTAACAAAACATCAGTTGGTAGAGAGTGTCAAGTTATTATGTGATAATGATGGACGGAAAACACCTTTTGTTAATAACCGGCCAAGAAAAACTTGGTATGAATCACTTTTGGAGCGACATCCAGACATATCGAGAAGAATGGCTAAAAATGTATCACTTAACCGAGCTAAGGTTTCTGAGTATGACATACGTTTATGGTTCGAAGAAATCATATGTTACTTAACTGAAGAAGATCTCTCATTAAATTACCCAAATAGAATTTTTAATGCAGATGAAGTTGGTGTCTCATTGAATCCGAAGCCGCCTACTGTACTTGCTCCAAAAGGCTGTAGAAATGTATATAACATTGTGAATAATAATAAAAAAGAAAATGTTACTGTACTAGTAACTAGTAACATAAGATAATTTATAATAAGAAATTATTAGTTATTATTAGTAAATATTTGTCCAAATATTTAGTTTTCTTCATTTTCGTTTTATTGGACTTCGCAGTATCAGGCACGCAGTAATTGGGTCACCCACAGTTTTTGGAGCGCAGTAATAGGTACGAGTCACTTAAAGCCCCGCAGTAATACATACACTTACACTTTTCTTTAAAATGCGTTTAATTTCACGAAAATAAGATTTTATCGCACTGTTAATTATTTTGAACGCTTAAAATAAGTTGAACAACGTTTAAAAGAGAAAAATTAAATCGATATCTTATAATGAATCTTTGAAATACGCTCTTAAAGTTAGCCCTGCGTTTCGAACCGCAGTAATACCCACACTTACCCTATCCCATTCGTAACTTTATTTTAGAAAAGTAAAAATATTTCAACATCCTTCCGGGCAAAGTTTACCTACGATGTGTGTATCCAAAAATTGGAAGCATCAAATGAAATAAAATAAAATAAAATAAAATTAGACATTGTTCAGTACCACGAGATTTTTTCATCCGAAAGAAAATCCCTGGTCGATCCACTTTTCATTAAAGAAAATACTAAATTAGGATCTGATGACGAAAACCTAGGCAATCCGATATTTGAGTGAGAATGAGATGAAATTGAATAGAAGAGAGAGGAGTGCAAGTGAAGATCTTCGTGTCCTGTTTAATTGATGGATGATAAATTATGATGAGAAGATCGGATTGCGATTCATAGGAAATCTTCCCAAGGAGGTAGCGATGCTTTCGATCGTCGATCGGGACCAACAAGTCTGGAATGTCTTGTTGTAGAATGGAACCGTAGAGTGTAGCTAACGATGGAAGAGGAACTCAGAGGCCAGCACTCCCTCCAATGTATTCTGTTAGCCGATGAGCGTTCAGCTTCAGTCTTTCTTGTTCCTACGTTCTGTGACGACGACGTTAACCGATTCAAGAGAGTAATAAAATTTTCAAATTCTGTGTACCGATAATTGACAAAAAAAAACCCGTATAAAAAAATACAAGAGCATACGTAGAGCTGAGAAAGGATCGACGAACGATGAATCCGATATCGTAGTGTGTGGCGTAAAAATCGCTTGACAAAAGTCGGAAAGTGTTAGAGATAAGGAAAGAGGAGGCCATTATTTCGAGAGAAGATCGGTGATCATGAAGTTTCTCAGTACTTTACTAATTTTTATTAGTATTGAGATTCTTCATCCTGCAGCTGGTGAGTTTATATAGAACCGAGGATCTCTTCGGTACTGAAAATTATTCATATTAATGAAAAACCGTACTGGGACGAAGGAACAATTTTCCATACTAATAACCGTGTGTCGTAGATCAGTCGTTCTTTTTTTCCAGCAATGTGTAGAAAGTCTCTTTCCCAAAGGACGAATTGAAATCTCATAAATTACAGCGGCTTTCCAGAGAGTACGTATGTTCAACAAAGTATCACAAAACTCTATAGGTCAATCCTGGGGGGTAGACAAGAGCTAACACTAACGTACGTATACATATAAGCGTCGTGAAATTCAGAGCCGTTACCATGACAACCGAATTACGAGTTTCCCGAACCGGGGAGAAGTGATAGCGCAATAATTTTGCCAGTCGGAATCTGGAAACTATGAGTTTCTAGAAAAAAAAAAAACGAACAAAAAAGGGATATTTGTGATTCCCATGACGCCTATACTGAAGGTCGATGAACTTCACCGTCCTAACACTAAGCACTAGGAAAAAAATGGAGCTCGAGTTGTCTTAAATTTGACTGCCGGCCACGCCTGAGGATAAGAAAGCAAGAGTTATTAATCCAGCAAAAGTTGATGCCTGGTACCACGATCTAAAAGTTCTACATACTAGACTTCACGCGATTCCATGTAGTAGCGATTAATGAAATTAACAATAGAAACGGTCGAAAGTTTGAGGCGTTTATGACGATAAATACGTATCTAAAGAAAGTGAGAATTTGATAAGATTTTTTGAAATATTTAACGCAATTTTCCTCTTACCGATTAATCTGTATCCTCTTTTTGACGACTGGTTTATTTCGATACTTTGAGTCGCAGAAAGTTACGTCATTTGATCAAATCCGCGAAAGTACAGATTGCAGGCTGCGGTTTTTGATTGCGGGCAACGGACTTCAACTTCGATGATTCAGTAACATCAATGTCTTGTCTTTAAGTCTTGTGTCAGACAATCGTTCAGCATTTGTAAACACCGAGTACACTTCTCCCATCTTATGTATAAAAAATATTCTATAGAATATCCTTTTGTGACTAAGAAAATAGTCATAAGACGCCGATGCGTGACGAACGACCCTATCCTGTACTTTTTTCCCCGCATCCCAAGATCAAGTATGTGCGATATCATACACAAAGATCAATTCAACCGTTATAGTTATAGAAGCTGTGATTATTTAAAGGACGGACGTACCGAGAAGAAGGGATTTCGAAAGAGGGCGAGGTTGAGCGACAAGGACTCCAAGAATAACTTGTTGATTAAAGATATACATATGCACAGTACTTCGAGTAAGATCTTAATGACGTGATAATTGAAGTTGCAGGTGATTCAAAATAAACAAATTATCCGAGCGTTTATTTATCCTTCTCAAGACAATCCGGTCATAACGAAGCAAAAACTATTAAATTTGTAGCTCTCTAGCCACGCTGTCTACACTGATTAAATTTATGCTACTGATCGACGGAAAAAACGTATATATCAATCGAGTGCCACTCTAGCTTTGAGTCAAATGTATAGATATACGATCTCGTTAATCCGATGTTGATCACCCACGCGGTTGCTTTAGAATTATGCACCGGATTCACAAATTCATATGATTAGAGAGTTAGGAATTGATCAGCCAGTTTTTCTCCCTCTAATCATTACAGATTGGTTCAAATTTGGATTACTGTTACTATTACTATTACTATTACTATTAATATCACTATCACTATTACCATCATATTACCCGACAGATTTAATAAACCGTGACTAGATACAAGTAGAAATTTACCTCGTTTTTTAGAGCGTTAAGAATTTTTTTAATTAATACAACGTCGTTCGTGATTCACGGTGAGTTTATGAAAGCTGCACCTTGAATGAGAGATTTTGTCTTAAATTAATAAAACCTATACAAAATACTCTCCGTGTATCTCCTTTCCGGTTTTATTATACCGAAACACGTTGATCCTACACTGCACAGGACGAGAGATTTCATGTCTTTAAGAGAAATACGAGACGGTTTTGTACGCGTATATTATACTTCTTGAAAACGGAGTTCTACCTCCTGCAGAGACAATCGTAGCAGGCTTTTCAACGTGGAAGTTGTAAAGCTTAGAAACTTAGCCTGCAACTATTCATTAATTGTAATATCTAGGCTATAGTTATGCGCGTTTCAAGGCGGCGTTTCGAACACATAAACCTGGAACGCCATGACTCACTTCGAACTACGCAATCTCCGAGCAAACATTTCAGACCAGATTTATCTTCCATTTATACACTTATCGTGTAACGCTAATTTTTATTTCAAAATTGCGATCATCTGGATCGCCGAGTAGAATTTTTCAAAGTTTATTAATTAATTACGATCATTTATCTTATCAGGATTTCATCTGAGGATTCTTTCACTCTTAAATGCGGCACTCACCTTGGCCTATTGCCCGGAATAAATCATAGGAAATACAGTAGGTATATTTGAGAATAAAATAACGGAAATAGTTAATTACACGACCGCTTTCCTTCCTGCTGAGCTCAACGATTAACGCGATTCAGAATGATGAATAAACTCTGTTTGGATTAAAGTAGAATTGTAAAGTAGAGAATCTGAAGTTATGGAAATTTCAGTCAAGAAACCTATTCGTTTTTGCCGTCTTCTGCCTTTCGTTTTAACGATATTCGCAGACGTTACGTCAAACCGAAATTGTCCGGAGAACGCGGAAGCACGAAATGTTCTGAACCGATAATTAGGCTGTCCTTGAATTTGGCATTCAACCTGAGGAGAGATGAGTCGTATTCAATCAAGGAAATGTACGGGTTAGAACTAGCTGACTAAAAGTTTGTTTATTGGTAAGCGATTAACACCCACATAAGGTTACGTTATCGGGGAGAGTTCCTTGCCGAAGTTTCATCATTTATAAAGTCATGTAAGGTATAGGTATAACGTTCGTTGTAAGGTAAGAAATTCATTGCGACACGTATAAGACAGAAGTTAGCACCCGTTGATGGAGTTACCCCATTAGATAATCAACTAAGTATGTAGGGTACAAGAACTGCAACTACAGTTTTGTAAACTATGAAGTATTGCAGTTTCCTCGGAGACTGAATTTCGCATCGTATGTTGCACTGCATACGTATACGTACGTAGTTTCGTTTTATTACACCTATAAATATACCGTTCCAAAATAATTATATTCATTATTCGTACATGGATTCCAAAACGGCATTACTTCGCGAATGATTAGTGTAGTAAGAACAACTATTTCCACCTAATCACGCGACGGATATCTTATCTTGTCTAAAATCTTTGATTCAGAGAGCCAAGGCTGAGCCGCAAGCGAAATGTCGGCATTGTTTTAAAAGGCCCGAAAATTATACCGTGGGAAATGATTATTCATGTGATTATTGAGTCAGACCTCGCGCTTCGAGACACAAAGCCGCCAACGGTACAGCAAAGAAAAGAAAAAAAATGCAAGGTTATATTCATTTTGGATTAATAAAGGCGGGTCTAATTTTTGCTGTATACATATATGTTCTTATTTTTCGCGAAACAGGACAGGATTTATGTTATACAGTTTCTTATTCTGTTCTGGTTTTTTTTTATCAGGCTAATACTAAGCCAGCCTCTTTGCAGAAGCATAAAACTGAGAATCGCTGTTATAATTTCAACTCGACAAAAACGGGCTATGGAACAAAAAAGGAAATTGCGCACACCTACCAGAACAATAAACAATGAATACCGACTCGGTCTGAGAATGAGTCATTAAGTCATTCTCTGCGTACAAAAAAAAGAAAAAGAAAAGAATATAATTTAAAAAAAAAAAGGAGGAAAAAACAAGACGTCATTCTACCTCGCGAAAACCGTCAGTCACTTCAGTCTAGAAAATAAGTTTTTTACTAAACATTCTTCATGGCCTAACTTTTACCTAGAAAATTTATACACGTTACATTCTCAAGCAACTACGAGAACTTTTTCAAAAATTTCACAAGCGTCAAAATTTGTACCAAATGTTTGATGAAATCGTAAGGAAGTCATTCGTGTGATCAGATGTAATAAGAATATACACATTACACATGCATACAGAGAAGAAAGTAAAAATACTTCGAGTGAAATTTTTTTCACAGATTAACGCAGTAATCAAAAGATTTGATCAGCTGTTCCAAAGTCTGGAGTATTTCAAAAATATATAAAACCGCGGAAATGATGGATGACATTCGGGTAGACATAATTTTGGTTCTAAGGACTCCTAAGGATATAGCGAGGTTATTACGGTGTGAATTATTCATTAGTAGTAAATACTTAAAAGGCGAATGCATCCGGCGTAGATGACAGAAATTTGAAGAGTCGTGTATACACATAGGTATACGTGCGAATTGATAGCGAAAACAAGACACTGTGAAATAGACAGCTTTTTAAATAATGAGATGCACCACCTTAACCCAGAAATATTTTCTAAGTTTCAGTTCAAGGTGATTTATAATTCTGGGCTAAGTTTTCCCCCTAAGTAGTAATGTTAACAACTCCCCGAAACGCTTTCACTATTGTTTCCTTGCACAATTTGTCTTTCGATATTTATTACCAGTGTGTATGTACGTAGTATATAAAAAAGATATATGCGAAAGGGGTATCTCGTCTGCATACATCATAGGCACAGCAAGTTGTGCATTGTGTAATATTACAAATTTGGATCGTGTTTGATCATAAGCCAGTAACTCCTTGCGTAATATAGGGATATAAGAATACGTTCACTAATAATATTCAATCTGTTAAGGCTATTGCATGTGTTAGCAAGCGTGTCTTAAATATCGTAATAATAAAACGTGCGAGCGTGAAGAGTGTCTCTTCATTCAATGATCCGAAATTTGAACGATAAATAAGAGAAGCAATAATCGAAGTGAAAAAATTGAAGCAAAAATATGATATAAAAATTATCTACACCTAATCGCGCGGTTAAAACGCTTCGGGAAAGAAAAATTCGTCGATTTATTTAACGATGTGAAATGGAGTTGATTTTCGTACTTAATTTAATCAAATCTATTGACCTATGCGGCTGTAATCGTATTTACCCAGCGGGGCATAGGCGGCTAAATCAGATATTCGTTTTCTATACCAACAATTCGGGGTTTATTCGGTGCAGAGAGTTCAGTAGTGGTAATTATCGGAAAATATATTTTTTTTTACCGCGGTCCATGCGTACCTACCACCGCATTAGCCCTTTTCACTTCGATTTTCACGAGAGCTTTTTGCGCGATAACGCATCTAGCCCGCCTGCGCCTATAACTTACCCAGCGTTTTATTATTACAAGTGAAATTGCAACAATTGCCGTAAAAGAAGGATACTTAACTTCTTGTTCTATTACTACTTCTTCTTCGTCTTCATACGAAAGGTACTAAAATCGGAAATTGTTACAACCCCGCGAGCTTGCTTTTAGTACCGAATTTACGACAGAGTTTTTCCCATTTTTAATCACCGTTTTTTGTACTTGTTAACCCAATTAATCGCGCCGTGGCATAAAGTCAGCTTAGACATAAAACCTCCCCTCTTCGCAAACCTGTATAATAATTATTTTACATCGACGAATCTATATCTCTCGACACAAGAATCATTTAGTAAATGATTTTATAATGTCGTATATTATTGATGGTTAATTACGTAGAAAGCCTAACGCGATATATATTTCTATTTAATGATTACCTGAACTCTGAGAAACTTCCAGCTCAATATCACTCGAAAAAATTTATCACGTGCGAAACAAGAGTTACAGAAATTTCGACTAGATATACCGGCGACGAGGTCCGGACTGACATAAATATGGATATTGTTTGTTTATGATATGAAAACTGCTTGTTGATCATTAGACGGTATTTGTGGCTAATACAAAATGTCATATACCGTTATAAAAATACGTAGGTGTCCAGACTGGAAGAATCACAAAGGACAGAGTCATGGACAAATGCCTTTGTAGTAATACCAGGAAAATATGATAGCTAACGAGCCACCTTTTCAGATTGGACATGTTATCGTCATATTTTTGTTAGGGAAAAAAAAGAAGAATGTATCCTTGGAAAGTCGGAATTGAGAAGATCTTTCCTCGAACTCGTTTCTCTCAATTAATCAAATTTTTTTTCTCGCCTTTAGTCGATATAAGTGCAATAAAGAAGAAGGAAAAATGATTGTATCGCTATGCGTACAGATCTGTTTGTACAGATCTTCGAAATCGTAGCTCTTCAATAAAAAAATAAAACACATACCGTACATCACTTCGTTACGTAATAGTATGATTTATAGATTATACGATTCATTATTTGCTGGTTTGAATGCAGAGAGCCGTGATAATCGCAGGCTTGGAAACGCCGAACTATATAATCAGATTCAAACATCATAAAATAATATGCATTACTTTTGTTTCATTGACTCTTGACGTGAAAATCATTAAAACAATTAGATTTTTCCGAAGGTTTGAATTTAGAAATTGATAATTAAAACATATCGTACATATAGTCTTTGAACTCACTTTTCTTTGATGGTTCTTTAGTTTTTATCGTGTCATTTCATCGCAACTCGCGTAATTGCCTCAATTCGAATATAAATTTCGGTGACACAAGACGATTTTTTGGGATATTATATAGCAACGCCTGTTTTGTAGTTTCTAGTGATTAAAGTTGAGGACAGTTTCCCCACTCTGAACTAGTATAGAGCATATGATAGCTCTACAAACGCGAAAGAGAAAGCAGTGAGTATAAGTCGATGAGCGATGCTACGTACTGCGGTAGTTGGGTAGAATATTGCGTTTCAACGTATAGCGAATAACAATACCCGAGTTTAAAAACTCTCAGGTAATTAAGGAGCGGAAAAAAAAAAATTACCGGAAAATGTAACTCAGAATTGAGTCAACTTAAAAGGAAAAAAAAAAAGAGGAAAAATAAAAACTAGCTGTTGATACATTTTCTTCTTTTTTTTATCATTTTTCAAACCTGCTAATTACCTCGTCGACCTCATTTTTCCAAATCAGCAAAAATTTTCTAAATTATTGTCACTTACCCCCAGGAGCTGGGCGATCCCCACTTCCATGGTATTTCTACGGCGTCAACTTGTTTCATAATTTTTTTTTTTCACGGGGAAAGAGATAACTTGTTACCCACCTTCGAACACGAAGAGTTAAGAGCTTTCTGTCGCGGCTGGCATTGACCTGCTTGCCAAATATATTGCATACAGGTATATAATCGGTAGATCGACTGGTTCGTTTCGCGATTGGTATTCATTGATGAAACGAGTCTATCGCCTACTTCGATTCTGGTTTATCAGAGCGTAATATAAAGTGTTCTATTTATAAAAATTCACCTGCGCTTATAGTATAGGCATGAGTTATCAACCGATTCACAGATTTTTAAAGAGATTAATACCATACTTTAGTTATATACACTTTTTTATTTTTCTCTTACTATATTCCGCTGTATTCATTTCACTTCTCTCAGTTAAAACTGTCGGGCATCCTACAAATATGTAGATGGATAGAAAAAAAGAAAAGAAAGAAGAAAAAAAAGCATTACCCCGTGTGAGATGCATGTCATAAACACATAGAAAGTCCCCACGTATACAAGCAAACGCGAAAAACGCGCGTGAGAACGCGATGAGATTAGTTTTACAAAGTACATCTGGCCCGTCGTTATTTCTCTGGCTATAGACAACATTGGGCGAGAAAGAAAAAAATAAAATACGTAGCTTTAAACAGTCAAGGAATTTTTTTTTTCTTTTATTATCACCTCTTTATTTACCGTCTCGCGTAACTAGCTTCGTCAGGTAGTGCAGTATACTTTCTGGCAGGGACAGGAAAAATTATACGATATTATACCAGAGGTTTACACCGTTTCTTTACTCCCTTCTTCCTCTTTTTGTTCGGATCATAACTTCGGTTCGGATAGAATTTTTATTATTATAATATCATATCGAAATACGTTAAATAATAACAATTTTTTTATTATCATTTGATGAAAATAACGTTATGCTTCAATGACGGAAACCGTAAGACAGTCCAATCTGTAATGAAGCAACAGGTAACAGAGAGACTGACTATGAGAGACAACTCGTAGCCTTCGTCTCACTCTTATTTCGTTCATATATCTATATTTACTATTAAACAACTTTTGATGGATTGTTTACTATTTTTATCATCCTTATACATACAGAATGGCTTCCAACAGATTGAAATATGTTTTCAATTGATAAAATCGCGTAGATGGAAATTTTATCAGAATTTTATTTCCACGCGAACTTTCAATCTACAGATCTATGAGCGTTTCCGTAATATTTCTGCAGTTACGTACTCTTTATTTTTTAGTTCCCCCAACTAATAAGGCGCGGTTTATACCATTCGCAACTCCGGTTCTGAAATATGGCAAAACGTCGCTAGGAAAATGTCAAGAAAATTGTACTCGACGCGCGTAAATGGGCATATAGACTGTGACCTTGTTCAGGAAGTGGTTTTAATTTTTTTTTTGCCTTCCCTCTAAAGTGTAGGTAGAGCCTTTGATAATCTACCTTAACGAGTAGGATTTCTCTTTTGACAAATACGCTATTGAAAGCAGAAAACAACAACTTGTTATCAAACATTTTTCGTGGGAAAGAAAATTTAGATAACAAGAGACTATTGGTTCATGTAAAATTCCATCCTATCCTGATTTTGTTCATTTTATAACAAATTCAATAATAGGATAGAGATTATCAAGTGATTCAGAAGTACGATGTTTTCTTACGCCGATACGAAACGTTCTCAATTCGCATAGTGAAACGATACTAAGAACTTTTTTTCGCAATTGCATTTCAAATTGCAAAAGTTCTTTGGATTATTTTCTCACGTCGACAGACGATACTTCAATACCATCTTAGTATGCTATTATACATTTATAGCTCCAGACTTTTGACGCTTCGTACTGCTTTCTGTTTCCTGGTGTACACTAACTGGCATTTAATTTTTTGTTTTATGATAATCGTAGGAAATACAGGTGGAAGCTTTCTCCTGGCCACAGTGGGAGGATAGATACTTGAATATGAACATTTCTTCGTGATTTATCCAATTAACAGTAACAATATAGATCAAATAATTCCTAATTCGTTAAAAATTTAACTGGACCGATACACCATAGACAGTATTGAGAATCTTGTTCGAAAGATGAATTTCAATTTCTAATGAATCGGCCAAAAATGGAAATCGTAATCAATCGTTAGCTGTAGATAATCGATTGTATCCGAATAAATATAACGGAACGAATAGATTGATCGACGACTCGTTGATACTCTTCTCCGATTATATACCATGATGCGAATAATTTATTCTCAAGTTATACGAACAAAGGAATACCTGAAATCCCACAAGAAATTTGCGAAAGGCGTGTAAAGAATAAATAAAGAAATTTTGCGTACAATGGATGAAACAGAAATTGCGAAATAAAATAATTGCATATATTAATTCTTCGGCGATTCTAGTAACGATTTATTATACTTCCATGTTAATATCATAGCTATGTACCCAACGCATAATGCCACCACTATCATACGCGCAGCTGCAGCCTAGAAAACTTGGACGTAGTACCTGCCCATAGAAAATTGTAAACCTTCTGTGAGCTGCTCGTTACAATTACACAAGTCGCGTTAATTAGTCAATTAGTTGTAAAATGAAAGAGGAAAATAAATGAATAAAAAAAATGACCCGCTATGAACGACCGTCTGAATTTGCGCAAAATCTCGACTCGTAAAAAATGAAAGGAAACGAAGCTCTGTAATTATTATTCGACGGGTTTGATCAAATTGAGGATAAACCCGTTGTTCAATTTTGTTATAGGTACCTAAGTATGTCGTGATGCGTTTTTTTTCTTTTTTTTCTTTTTTTCTTGTCATTTTGACATTGTGCAAGACCTGCAGGAGTTCGAAACATGAGGTAAGATGCGGGATGGACTCGAATACGTAGAGACAAATGATGACGAGAATAGAGTCGAGGTAAGAGAAGAGCTGGTGGAGGAACTGGCATTTGTATGCATTGCTGCCAGTATTTCCTAGCACAAGCTCGAACCATTTCTACCCTCGAACTCACTCCGCTCTTCTCTCCTTCTGAGCATCGTCCGACTACCACCAACCGCCTTTCGCGTCCTGATTACTGTTTTCCTTCGACATGGAGTTCGCCACCTCGTACCCCGGGGACTACACTTTGTCGAGGCAACCTATTGGAAAATAGGGAAACCAGCTTGACGGTTTCCCGCAAACCCTGGTTTCTCGCTCTCTCTTTTTCTCTCTCGTCTCTACTCAGCGCGTAGTCAAGGGGGGAATGAGATTCCACTCCTAATCACGTTTTCCACGCGGGCTAAGTTACGTAGTTTACACCGATCGGGCCGTGACATGGTACTTAAAGTAACGCCGTAATCTGATCCAGCTCAACACATGACAACCTCACCAAAATTTTCACCGAATTCCAATAATTTCCTATAATTTTATTAAACCGATCAATTTTTATTCAATATTTTCAATCAGGTCAGAAACGTTTTTCTTTTTTTTTCATCTATAGCGTTTCTTTCAACTTCGTTTTCATATTTTAGGGGCCAGGATGAAGTTCCGAATTTGAATATTATCGCGACTCACAGTTTCCAGAAAGAGTATTTTCCCGATAGTCTATATAGATTCAAAAAACTTTGAAACGAAGAACACCTATAAGGTTCAAAATTCCGAAAGCTGAAGATGCGAAAGGCCGAACCTCCGGAGCTTGAAATTCGCGCATGCACTCACTCAGTGTTTGATAACTTGGGCTGTATTGATCGTATCGAAACCGATAAGAGGTCAAATTAATCGTCTTGAGATGTACTTTTTTGAAATGGAAGTTTCAAGATCCTATCAATTATTTATATCATCGAAGTTATCGACTGAAGTAAATAAAATGGGTTTCCGTAAAGAGGGTGTCGATTAGAATCAACTATTTTTTGTCTTCACATCCTGAGAAATAGATCAAAATTTTCGGATTTCTGGGATTTCGGGGGTCTGGACTTTCGGAATCGTGGAGTTGCGGGTATTCCGACTTTCCGGAATTTTAATTTTCTAAACTCCAACATTTTGGAAAATTCGAAATCGTCTCAAACGGAATTCGGAATCTTTACCGTTCGTAACTTTATAAAATTCGGACCTCCCAACCCGGCCCCGTATTTCATTTCAATCCGATATGAAGTCGCTATCACAGTTTAAAGTTGAGATTGTAGATCGTGAAACGAACAGGTATACCAGCTATTCAGATAAAGTTGGAAAAGTTTTACGCCAATTCAATCCACTTTTTTTCTGAATTTATGTCAAAACTGTGTCATAGATTTTGAACAGATCCCAGCTCCACGAAAAAAGAAAGAATAAAAAATGCAGCGATGTCCCATTGGTCGTAAAAAAAAGGATCACTGAATCGCTTATTTGTATGGCAAATTTGAAGACGATAGAAGACACCGTGCGGTGATCACTGGCATGGAAATCATGAATTATTTATCGAGTTACAGAAAAGCACTTGGCTCTATAAATAGAGATAATTGCAGAGGACTCGTATACATGTAGGCAAGCCCTTATAGGATTCGAATCGCTAATTGGCCCGGGACTTCAGCGTTTTTTGAGATGTATAAAATAATTGGACTGTGAGATTGGAGTTGATGTAAAAGGCGTTCGGTAAAATTTCGAAGGTTTTGGTACGAGCAATGACGCAAGATAAAAATAAAAAGAAGGAGTAGAAGAAGAATGAGAAACGAGTATCATCCACAAGAGTAGCCTGGACGCGGTATCGTCTTACTTTCAACCGCTACGATACGGAGCGCATGACTGGATCCGGTATTATTATACTCTGAATACGAAAACAAGAACAAAAAAGCAGAAACCAATCCTCTCGTTTTACGAGGCTTCTCAGTACATAAAATTGGATGGAGTTTGAAGCCAATAAATGAAATTAGTTAAGGGTAAACGTGGAGCGGAGCCAATGGAAAGCAATTTTCTCTGAAACCAAAAACGGAAGAACAACAAAAAATATGGAACAAATATAAACCGAATTTCGAGTAAAGTTTTCTCGAAACTTTCATCGCCGTTTAATGCCAATGAATTATAGTGGTATTTGTACCACGTGCATTCTATGACATACCAGGGTTACGGGCACAGTACCTCCAGGCATCATGTTGAAAAGAGAAATGTATCCGGGAGATACGAACCGCGGCACGTTTTGGACGCGGGCATTCAGTCCGAACGCATTATCGTATGCAGAATGCGTGACCACGGGAGGGTATTAACGACCCCAAAGAAGAGACAGGTCACGCGTGATTTACCCGTGTACATTTCACTTGGGATATATGCATACATATATACATATTCCAAATGGTGGTGGGAACTGCAGGACAGCGAAGTGATGTGACCGACCAACGTAAATATTTCCTTCCTCGGGATAAATAGCAAATGATATTATAATTTCGTCCGATGCATAAATTAATCATTCATTTCAGGGTATGCACGAATAGATTCAAATTGTTCATACCATCTCTTACGCCCGGAGCTCGGCAGGCGCTTTCCCACATTACGAAAATTATTATTCATCAATTTGATTGGATTTTTTTTTTGTTCAACTGTATTTCTATTTTTCAAAATTTCGTACAATCATAAGTTGAACTGTTTAACACGATGTCCGATCGACATTTTTCAAGAAATTGAATTATGTTGCGAACAGAAAAAGAGAATGAGGAAAATTCTTCGCTCTTCGATCGAAAAGTATTAGAACGCTCTACGCTCTGAATATAATATGATTTCTTCGCCCCTGGTTTATTATATTCAGTCGGAATTACATCCATTAAATTTATGAAATTGCGTAACTTTTGGATGTCTAGCGCCTCCTGCAATTCCATATACCTCTTTTAATGCCTTACGAAATGACATTTTTCGTAAATAAATGTGTAGCTTGTTTCCGACTAGAATCGTACGCACGCAGTACGAGTGTGTTATATGGATAGATAGGCTGACGAACGTGAGGATATCAGGTGGGATAATCCCTTCGCGGATATACCTTTCACTTGGTGCAGCGAGTTTCCCGACGCATAATGTGCAGACTATTTTCTACAGACATTTTTTAATCTACACGTTTCGACGACGCGAGATATTGGAAAAAAAAAAAAACTTTCAGTACACTGTATCATTGGCTAGAATAGTACCAACATTTATGCAGTAAGATTTTACACGAATAGATAAATAGATAAGGGAGTAGGTATAATAATAAAAATCGTTAGAGACACTAAATCGATATGTGAAGACGTGATGATGACGAAAGAATAATTTCTCACGTGTCACGATCAAGAGTAGGTTATCACACTTTTGGCACTTGGCCACAATGAACAGTATATCCAATGAACCGATGATTGCGTCAAATTGGTTGCATTATTTTCCGTGCATAGAGACAATAAGACTCTTCAATTCAAATTTCATATGCAGTGAGTGTCACCGATTCATAATTTCAGCCTAAGCGATGGTGAAATTTGATTCTGCATTTGAAATCGTACTTGTATCGGCGTCACCCCGACTTTTGTATTTCAACAGATGGAAATTTTTACTGAACTTCTTGTTAAATGCGACGAAGGATATTTTATTTGATTCGTTTCGTGAAGTAAGAAACAAATTATGGACGTCCCGAATTTTACTTATGCCTCGACGTTATTTCAGACGGAGCGGAAGATCGGGAAGAAGGTGAATCGAAGATCACAAAAAGGGCGAAACCTCTGGACCCGGAAGAAGATGATTATTATTACGATGACGTAGACGAGAGAGACAATCCTACAAATGGGGCCCCGGTTGCACCACCGGGATTCCTCAGCCCTTCCGTACGAGAGTATCTCGATCTCGGAAAATCTATACCTGGTAGGTACGGTGACTAATGAAAAAATTTTCGAACACGAAGACAGAGATTCTCATTCGCAAGTTTCTACTATTTCATCAATGCAAGATGCAAAGGTAACAAAACGATGACCCAGTTGACAAGGGAAGATGAAATGGAAATATCCAATCACTGGGATCGTTTGACCCACGAGTAACTGGTGGAGGAACGGAAAACATCCTCCGACAGTATAACGCGAATCATTTGATTTTAACTGAAAAATGTAAGTTTCCAACGCTGGCGTCGTATTTGACCGGTCAATTGAATCGATATGAGATCTTAGAGATAGTTACCTCATTGACCTGACGAATCTCAATCTCACGAAGGGCTATGCTATTCCTGGCACTCGGGTATAGGATAATGAAATACCTCTCCTCCTCCTCTCTCCGGACTGGATCAACGTCGAGTATAGGAGAGAGAGAAAGATAGAGTCTGGTCTGGTCTGGTCTGACGGTGGTACCAGGGTACTGAGCACGGAGTTTGTATGTGGCCTTGGGTACAGAGAGCCAGTTTCGTTCGCTTCACTGATTTTACGATGATGGGCGAGCGGAAATGTAAAAGAGAATCTCTCTTCTGCTGGGTACGTCCTTCATTTGCCAAACATGAGAAATAGATTTTCATGCGAGATAACCTTTCTTCCTCTTTCCTATTACCTCGACTACTTTTTCCTCCTTATCCTGAGCGGTAGTTACCGCCTCCTCTCTACCTTGCAGATTTTACTTCTAATATCTCGTTCCAACAATCCCGAAGAATGAACGAGATTCGAGATTCTACCTTCCGGGCTATTATGTCGTACATCGAAGAAATTCTCCCGCATAAACTAGTAAACAACTTCGAGATCATACCATAGCCGGTATATATGATAGATGACATATTTCTTTCCATGGTTTCATCAGGGATGTACTATTATATAAAAGGGTACCATATACCGCGCTGGTGCTTCATTGTTCCGGTCGTCATATCAACAGTGGTAACGTCAAACGTCGTACTATTGAACGGGATCACGATTCCGTAAATATTTCTTTATAGGGTAAAATGAAAGAGAAAAAGTTTTTGTTCCTCATTTTTTTTCCTCTTTTAATCGATGATGATTGAAAATCGAGAAATCGGTGTTCTCTCAAGTATAAGGTACACAGTCATCGTCGACCTTTGTTACTCATTCCTCCCGCAGTACATGTAGACAATGAATACGAGAAACCATGGAGACCGAGAGAGCGGCTAGATATTTGTATTTATCTCAACTCCTGGCGTACCAGGTATAGGTATATCTGTACAATTTCGAATTACTACGAACTTTGGTACACCTATCCCTCCAGCGACAAACTCACAATTAACTTTAGCTTCCGGAGTTACGAACATTAGCTAATGCACGAAGAAATCTTCCACCTAACGGATAATTGACTCTGTTTACCCCGAGAGAAATCCCATATCTAAATCCACTTGTACCGTTGGTTTAATTTGATTTTTTAACGATTTCATTGTTCCACGAGCCTGCAGTACGTATATGCAAACGCGCCGAACCACACAACTCGATATACCTGCGCTAGAGTTCATTACAAAAATTAGAACACATAACTTCAATTAAATATTAATTGCTCGATATTTATCTGCGGTTTCTACCGCCGCATTGTAAAAGCATGGAATAATTCAAAAACGGATCGATAATTAAATAAATATTTCAGGTTGCGTTAAAGGTGGTGAAGAAAATTCACGTTTTTAATAATTTAACGGAACATAAATTTTTGGTATTATGACACGACGGTGATTATCATTCTGTAGTAGATGCGTCTAGTGTTTACCCGTATCATCTCGAGGCACACGTTTACTTCTAACACTTTCTAAAACTTGTCGGTAACGCTGAATAATTTCCTCCTCATATTTTGATGGCCTAGACTCCTCTTCGGCTGGTATCAAGAATCCCCGTACCTCGAGTATATTGAATACAAATATGCCACTCCGCGGAGAACAAACTTGTTGACAACCTTGCGGAAAATTTACGTAGATGTAAAGTTTCCCGTGCTGATTATTATATACAAGGTATAATTACTCGGTAACTTACGGAGCTTCTAAAGCACTTACTTACTTAGAAACGTTGATTACTGAATCGAGGTTCATCGATTCTAATATCCGACCGAAACAGGCATTATTTCGCAACGATATAAAGTGTCATTCGTCTCCGTATGCAAAACATAATCGTCGTTCGTTCACGTTCATATAGGTATATGTATACACGAGTTAATTTCCTCATTAATTATCTTCTTCGTTTATTTTTCCGTATTCCTCGGCCTTTAGACTCGTCAGTTCTAAAATGAATCCGTGGTCAGATTTGCCACCGAGCGTAAGATTCTATCGTATTATAAGTATTGCATAAGTAGAGAGGTGCGCGTCTCCATGTTTGAATAGAATTACGTAACTTATTCCATGCTAAAATATATATGAAAAGTTAATTACTAACAATAAGTTGAACTTCGATCAAGGTGAGATTTCATCGATAATCACGATCAATTATATCTAGACGCCTCGTCAGCTACGCATTGAAGTAGTCATATTTTTTTACTTTATTTTACAGGTAGACCGGGAACGGATTATCCAGTCTTAGCAAAAGTGCCATACACAAATTTCTACTGCGACGATCAACCATATCCTGGTTTTTTCGCTGACGTTGAGACAAGATGCCAGGGATGGCATTACTGCGATATAGACGGACGACAAGCAAGTTTCCTTTGCCCAAATGGTACTCAATTTAGCCAGGCAGTTTTTGTCTGCGACTGGTGGTTCAATGTCAGATGTGAACTTAGCCCAAAACTTTACGCTATCAATAGCCGACTTTATCAAAGGCCTACTGAGAGCCCGACAAGACCACATCGTGTGATAACGAAGGAATTACTCGAGAATATATTCGTCAAGCGAAAATAAATGGAAACTGAGTTTCTGAAAATTGAGAATAATCGTTTTATATGCGAACGATAGAAACTAAGAAAAAAAAAAAAATGATAATTAAGTATTCTCTCTTAGTGTAGAACATACCGTTGTTATAAGAATAGTTCGTAAAGCGTATGTATGAATAATAATACGTAGAGTTTTCCAAAAGTCATGATTTAATTTTAGAAGACGTTGTCGTTTATTTTATAATATAAAATTTAGAAGATGTAACAGATTCAGTTCGATTTATTATTAGTTTCTTTTTTTTTTTTTTTGAGTAAAGATGAAAACTTCCGGACGGGTTTGTGACGATGATTGATAAATGGGTGGAGAATGTAAATATATATATATATATTATATATATGATAATTATATATTATTAGTTTTGAATTAACATAAGTTATGTTGGATTTATTATGGCAGAGTTGAACTTCGTAGTCGGTATGATTTGTTTAGGTATTAAATAAATTTTAATAGGAATTCATTAAAGTATTACAAACAAGGGAGTTGAATAATTAATTAGTGTCTAGAATATTGAATAGGAACTAGGTGAACTGCGAAACTGAGACTTGGGAGACTGGGAATTTGGCGATGAAGTAACAAATTGCAATATCAAAGATACGATGATTGAAATACCAGTGAAATTTTAATCAATGAAATTGAAATAACAAATGAAAAAAAACTACATGTGTAGTGCACCTGTGGTGCACGTGTAGTGCACATGTGGTGCACATGTGGTGCACGTGTGGTGCATGTGTGGTGCATGTGTGGTGCATGTGTGGTGCATGTGTGGTGCACATGGGGTGCACATGGGGTGCATGTGTGGTGCACATGGGGTGCACATGTGGTGCATGTGTGGTGCATGTGTGGTGCATGTGTGGTGCACATGGGGTGCACATGTGGTGCATGTGTGGTGCACATGGGGTGCACATGGGGTGCATGTGTGGTGCACATGGGGTGCACATGGGGTGCACATGGGGTGCATGTGTGGTGCACATGGGGTGCACATGGGGTGCATGTGTGGTGCACATGTGGTGCACATGGGGTGCACGTGTGGTGCACATGTGGTGCACATGTGGTGCACATGGGGTGCATGTGTGGTGCACATGGGGTGCACATGGGGTGCATGTGTGGTGCACATGTGGTGCACATGGGGTGCACGTGTGGTGCACATGTGGTGCACATGTGGTGCACGTGGGGTGCATGTGTGGTGCACATGTGGTGCACATGGGGTGCACGTGTGGTGCATGTGTGGTGCACATGGGGTGCACATGGGGTGCATGTGTGGTGCACATGGGGTGCACATGTGGTGCATGTGTGGTGCATGTGTGGTGCACATGGGGTGCACATGGGGTGCACATGGGGTGCATGTGTGGTGCACATGGGGTGCACATGGGGTGCACGTGTGGTGCACATGTGGTGCACATGTGGTGCACATGGGGTGCATGTGTGGTGCACATGGGGTGCACATGGGGTGCATGTGTGGTGCACATGTGGTGCACATGGGGTGCACGTGTGGTGCACATGTGGTGCACATGTGGTGCACGTGGGGTGCATGTGTGGTGCACATGTGGTGCACATGGGGTGCATGTGTGGTGCACATGGGGTGCACATGGGGTGCATGTGTGGTGCATGTGTGGTGCATGTGTGGTGCATGTGTGGTGCATGTGTGGTGCATGTGTGGTGCACATGGGGTGCATGTGTGGTGCACATGTGGTGCACATGGGGTGCACGTGTGCTAATTGGAATCGAGAGTTGGTTGTAGTTCTTTTTTCTTTCTTTGAGAAATTTTTTTTTTTTTTTTAAAAACCCAGTGAAGTAGCTGTAGAATCAGCTACGAATGATTACGATAATATTTATGTATTTATATATTCATATACACATATGAAAAAAAATCAGTAAAGAATTTTTTCACGGTACGATGCACCAGGTGGCTATTTCTGTCGAACGAATTTCCGAATACTACTTACCGAGAAAGGTATGAAAAACGTTTATCTGAAACGCGGCGATACGAGGAACGATAAAGTTTGAAAGGGGTAGAGAGAACCAGGCTGACAAAGAGGTTGACGACAGCACGAGACCCAGAAAAGTGGTAAAAGAGAATCCATCAGGGAATCGGGTAATCAGGTGGTGCGCGCGCTCGCCAGTTGCAGACACCTTGTTTTTAGAGATCCAATTTCGCTGTCGATCACGGGGAAAGGGTCGTTTCGAACGTTGCTTCTTTTCAAAAATAACATATATACATACACGAGCGCATGCGAAAAGCTCAAATAAATTTCGGAGGCTAGAACATACCGTATCCTTAAACTCAACTATACCACAACACGCCGAAGAATATCAATTGTGACAAAATTATCTCCAAAGTTACAATTCGTAATATTTTTCACAAGTATATTACGATTCGCACTTTGCGTCCGATGTATACACAGATATGTATATCATCATTTTTGAACAGCTGCCTGTATTTAAAAATTTGTAAAATTTGGCCGAACTTATGCGAATTATTATTAAAATTACTCATTCTGGAACAGTTAATTGGGCTACTTCACTTTTCACGATTTATCGGTGTCTCTTATCTTTTTTTCTAACGTAGAAATATACAAATTAGGGTTAAAGTTTGATCATTTTTTCTGTCCAAATTAGAATACAGTGAGAATATTAGCGCTTGTTACGAAGTAGGCACTGCGCTTACAATGAACGAGAAACAATTTTAAACTCGAGGTACCTAGTACCTACTCGTCGTAGTCGTTGTAGAAGTCCTTTGAAATTTTTTGTACAAATTTAACGTAGGACTAAAAAAAGAAATGGAAAAAAAAAGAAAGAAAATTTTCACTTAACTTTCGAGTGGGTATTCAAGCGTAGTTTTTGTTTGTTACTACGGCACTTGTTATTCGTATTTTATACACCTGTATAGAAATTATTGACAAGTGTATTATGTATGTGCAGATATACGTCTATTTAGGTCAGTAATTACTTCAACACTGGTGAAACAGTTTTTCTTTTTTACCGTTTAGGTATAAATCGAACATTTGTAATAATGTATTAAAGTTATTATAATAGTGGTAATATTAATGATAATGTACGATAGTTTTGAATATTTAAAAAGTTATGAATAAATTGTAAAGTTATTCCGTTTTATCAGAATCTTGTCTTGCAAATTTTGATCCGTGAATTTTTTTTATAGACTCGAAAAAGCTCGGTATACCGACGGATTTTGACGAGGAAAAAAATAGGGAGAAAAATTTTGCAGACGTCTCCGAAAAAGTCTCGAGTCCTTTGAGTCTCTGGGTAGAAGCGATGGGGCAAAGTTAACGTTGTTTTCCCAAGATCTTAGGATTTCATTCGTTTAATTTAACTTCCTTTACTCGTAACATGGCTTTATACGCGAGCACAGTTATTGCCCATGTACACAGTGAATTACTGACGTTTTCATGTAAGTGGGTTAAGGTAGCAATTCGGTTTACGATATTCCAGAATATAGAATCTAGAATTCAGACCGAGTTATACACACAGAGCATCGCGAATTCTCCCTTGGCTGAACATACATAATTTTTCCACTCAAATTTTAATCAAAACCCGCAATTCAAATATTTGTCTTCCGAAAGAAGAACAAAATTCAAAATCGAAACTGAATAATTGCGTCCATTCCTGTTCAGTTTTTTTTCTCGTCACCCTACATTCGCCAATCAAGATAATATACTAAATACTTGTTTGATACGTTCGTGTGAGTCACACGAAGTGCAGATAGGGTAATCCCCCAAAGTGTATTTAGATGAGGCAGGAACCTACTAACTACACACTGCACGATCAGTACTGGTAGTCACCCCTCAGCTATTTAATTATTTACGAGTATGAGATGCGTTGAAGTTTTCTTCTCGAAAGAAATCTGTTCCATCGACACTCGGTATATAGAGTTGAAAAGTAATCCTTTTAGTTGCGATTTAAAACCCATCTCGATACAGCGCTGCGAAATTATTGCGAACAGGTATACATATAGAGGTATAGCTCTCAATCGTCATCGATGAAATAGAAATGCTTTCAGTACGCATAGACGATTTTTATATCGATATAACCGTGAATAATTACGATATATTCCAAACCATTTTACTATTTCTTTGTAACTCTTTTTCAAGTTTTTCAATTTTTTTGTTTTTTTTTTTGTTTCATCTACTCTTTGGCTTTGCGATGATGTGTCAAATGGGATTAAAAATATTGAATAAAACGACGTGACAAAGGTGAAAAGTTTTTAGTATATATAGAATGAATGGTCGCCCTTAGCCAAGTGTGTATCGGACACGAGTTAATCAATGAATCGCTCGAAGCGCGTGCAACGAAGTCATCTTTTCTGACAGACGCGAGCCGATCCAGCCCGGGGCGTGTAAACTAGTATGAATAATTAAAATTTCCCTTTCAAGTTTCGGCTTTGTTTATACAAACGAAAACAATTTGTTCTGCAACCGATATGAAAACGTGAAAAGCAAAATGGAGCTTCGAGCCAGTGATTCGATGTGATCGAATCAGTACTAACGAATGAAAAAGTATTATTTATCTCGTCATTCTATAACCACCTCTATCTCGAACCGGAAACAAAACTAAATAACAAATAATTTTATCCGCAAAGCTTTTAAACAGCCGATCCTTTTCTATCTATCTTTCTATCCATCTATCACTTTTTTTTTTTCACCCCAGAATGAAATTTTCACTAGATATATTCACAGTATAAATTTAACTCTATTATTCGTGTAGACCGAAATGAAAATACTCTTCAGATCTGCGTTTACAGAAAACGCGTAGTTTTCAATCTTCGAAAGATACTCGACAACATTTTGTACAGAGATCGGTACATACGACCAATGCTTTCCTCGAGTTGTTTGCTCTCAAGACTCCCACAAGAAGAGTTTCACTTAATGCGCTTTACAGTTGTTTGCAAACCGTTGTGAAAAGTGGTCTGAATCGTTCTATTCAATCCAATATTGTCTCCTATATCGCTGCACGCGGTTTAGAACCGCGACGGTCATCGGTGTAAATCGATGATTACGCGCGGTTCGAAATATCGGAATACGCGAAATCTCTCTAATTGTAAAATTCCGATAAAAAAAAAAAGATTGTCATCCCGTCATAACGAACAACCGATTTAAACAGAAATCTGAATAACAAGATCCACCCGTAAATACGAGATGAGACTTCTGCATTATAACTTCGAGTCCGGTTGGTCCAGCTTTCACCGCGAGCAGTACAACGTCCAATCTTCTCATTGCCCGAAGGTATTGAAGGCACCTGTCTGGCTTTGGCCTCCTATTCTTCATGGACAAGGACGTGGAGCATCGGACGTGTTTGAAGCAGCTTCCACGTCTCAAGGCCGTTCCGCGACGCCCCGCGTAATTAATGGCTCGCCGAGTTCTGCTAAATCTCTAAGTCTTCCCACGTGAATATACGACTAAATGGATTATTGACCTTTGATGCCGATAAAAATGGGAATCGTTACCTATTTTATTAGCCATAGATTCGCAATTGAATATAAAACAGCTCGACACCTAGTCACCTCGGATCTATCAAGTAAAATTCATCCGAATTTAAATTAACTAACATTCGCGACTGATATTGACTTGCAGTTTCATGTACTATATAGTATATACCTATATGAATGTACACGTATATTCGCGTTGGAATCGAAACGGAACGGATTTGTTTATGTAACTGCAATGAAATGCTCCCTGTGTCATTTGACAGTACTAATTTACACCAGCAGCAAGCTAATCGCAAGTCAAGTACCTGATACCTGGTCCACGAGCCAGTAATTTAAAAACATTATAAGTATAAACGTGACGTAAAGGTAATTGTCTGTCACTATCCTAGTCCGGACTTATAGATCTTACTGTAATTACTTGAGAAAGCTGTGCAGCTAAGACGCGAACTTAACGGTGTAGCGATTTAGCGATTTCAAATTTCGTCATATATAACCAGTCACTAGTCGATGGAGATCAGTTTTCATCATTATTTTGATTGAATAATGAAACGGGGCACGATTAAGGGGCAAAATTTCTTAGAATATGTATAATTCGACGGTTCAATAATTAATCAGATCCTCGACGTAATTTATTTCGTAATTTTTTTTTTTTTTCTTTTCAAATGGGAATTTGGTAATTCAGAAACGGAAATGGCGAAAGTCAGATATTTCCGTCAAATGCCAAGGAGTTCGTCCATTGGAAACGTGATTCCTTTTATAAAAGGACAATTGCTTTCACAAGGTAAAGTCTTTACAATTTATAACGAAAAATTAAACATCAGAATAGGGTGGGAACCTCGAACTGTCAAAGGGAAAAAATCTCTCCAAACTTTTACGTCTCATTTTCAAGAATCGCAAGACGTCAATTCCCTCGAATACATTAGTCTTACATTGATAGGAGTACGGCTGGTTCCTTTCCACCTCCTTCGATCTCTTTTCACCAGCGTAATTATACAAATCGTCAAGATATTTACAATGAATCTGAACAACGAATGAATTTCAGATGTTATAAGCTCGGTGCTTTATTTAATTTCAAATCATTGAAAGCAGACAACGACGACGACGACGGAGCAAGTACAGCGACCGTTCTAAATCCACGAAGAGAAGAGGATACCTACTCATTATTGACGGCGTATTAGATCGGCTTTGCAGCATCCAACTGAAGCGGGAGCTGCACGGATGCTGGGATCTGTACAGATAGAACTGATATCCATAATAATATCAGTATGCGCGTATATGATATTGGCTCTGGAATACGTAGAAATATAATAGGAGAGGGGACAGCAAGTCGAGTGGATCGAGAATGTATGTAGGTACATTTATACCCAGAGATATAGTTATACGTGTATGTGTACCAATCTGCGAGAGAATATTATTTCATTACATTGAACTGAACTGAACACACGAAGCGGAGTGGTTCGTAGTCCGCAATTTGCAGCATCTAGCAAAGGATTGTTTTATCACGCGTTTGCGCTTCGACGAGTTTATATATCTCTACATCTACCTATTCCACTACTTCTGCATCGCGCAAAACGATACCTACCTACTACGTGATTGAGAGAGCTGATATAGATACGAGCATGCGATCAATCGAATATGCTCTCGACGCTATGGTTAGAAGGGAAAACCTTTGTGACGAAACAACTTGCGAAGTATTTTTCGGGTTGAAAACCGAGAAATTGAGATCACTAGACGAGCTTTTCACGGACAAATCGGTCTCGATTATCGTTGGAAATAGTCAGTAAGGTGCGACGTAAAACGTGAAGTCAAGAGGTCAATGGGTTAGTTTTACCTGTTGAGATATTATCTACTCAACTGTCGGTACAGCGAATTAATGAATCCATATTCAAGATAAAGCCGATGATAACTAGCGAGGATTATTTATTTATTGTAAACGAGCCTTTCATCATGAAAGAATTAGTTCGAAAAAAAATTGTTATGCTTTTTCAAATGAGGAAAAAAAGAGAAAAAAAATTTATCAAAATTTATAGAAAGTGTTGTATAAAAATGTCATACTCGTAAATCCTTGCTTTACACGTGATAATAAATTTTGATTGCACTTGGTCTTTGAATTTCTCTACACTTTACCCTCCTGCTGCTGCTGCTGCTGCTACTTGCTGCTTGCAGCTTGCTGCTATACTCTCTTTTGCAGGATCAAAAGTACACATGTTTGTACTGTTCCTTGATAATAATGCTGTTTACTCGAAATCTATCGTGTTATAAGCTCCGCAAAGATGTTTGTCAGCACGTAGTACGCCTGGTTATCCTTGAGCAAGTGTCAACTTTACAGCAAACAATTTTATAGATAGAAAAATATCATTCTGAAGCCAGCTGGTTCTTTTCATTTATTTATATTTTTTAAACTCGTTTGTGATTATCAAATGCTTTTTTTGATCTCTCTATATTGGAACAATTAGAGATAATCTGGCACTCGTAAGCTCCTACGATTTTTCAATCCCATGTTTACATCGCCTTGAAAATTGGGTAAACTATTTATCGACCTTTTGTAAATGGGAAACTAGGGCTTGAAGCAGTTGAGTTTAATCAATGATGATTTGACGCAACTATTAACAGAATTACGGTCATGAGTTTCATCAATTTTCTGTGTCAGTGATTGTGTATTGTTTACAGAAATTGAAGGAGCGTTACATTAGTAATTACGAGGCTGTAGGCAGCCCGTATAACGAACCTATTCAGATTGTTTCTATACCTATTTAGGTCAATTTATTCTTCCACATAGCGTTGCATGAAAAATACGGACTTTTACCGTACCCACCCTTCCGGCTGCATGCATTCCCGTGATATTTTTTCATTACGACAAGGTTTTTCGTCGTATTACACGTCGGTCGAATAAAAATGTACCGCGTACCGAATATCAAAATTAAAACATATTTCGGATCAAAATCGCCCCACTCTTTCACCCCGCGGCTTTCGATTTTATTAATAATTATCTGATTCAATGAAAAATGACCAAAAGACTTTGTACCACCGTTTTGCATGCCTTTGACTTCATCGCTTCAAAGGATTTATATTTAAACTTTGGTAGTACGCCTACATCGTTGCAAAAATATATATTCCTCATCCAGCTAGTGTCGATCTCTCAGGTTTTCAACTATCTCCGATCAGAAAGATCACTCTTCAGTAAATTCCAAAGCATCGCAGATATTCGCGCACACATATATCAGAAATTATTCATTATTTTTACATTTTACAGTTTCTCTTTATTTTTCCTTTTTACCACGCGGTTGTCGCGGTCTTGTATTTGCGGAATTGTTAACCGCAATTATTATATCTAGTCGAAAAAGATATCCGGGTAATACTTTGACGAGCGGACACACGAGAGAATCGTGAAACAACGTCCACAGACTCCACGTGTCTCTACCGGGTATCCAGTATACCAATGACAACTATCTTGGTACATTTCATACCGGGTACATACCTGTTAGGTAAACATTTCAAAACGAGAACCCCGTCAAAGTTCGCACACGACCCCAATCAGCTAAGAGATGGGCGTCACGATAATTTGCATACTGGCTAAACTGAGCCATTTATATATGTATATATGTATATACGTATACGTATATATATCTAGCTACTAAACACTTTAGCGTAAAATACTCCGTTGTGTTATCGACGTACCTACATACCCGCGGCAACGCGTTGGGGTAAAGTGTTTTTGAGCGTGTATATAGTTAGTATAGGTATAGAGAGATCTGAGGGTAGGTACAAGTACGAGAGGGAGAGAGAGAGAGCGAATGAAACGTGAGTATTAGATACTCGTTTTAATTATAACACAAAGGTGAGCCTGGAAACTGATGCAGAGATCGTCAATACGGCAGTTTAAAACGGCTTTGAAACGATCCTCCGTTGCATGCGGAAGGTTTTACTACCGCACACAGTTTTCCCATGGCTTTGACGTGCCAATGAACGCTTTGTGCGGTATACGAAGTATCGATCTGAAACGATACCAGATATCGTTTCATAGGTGCATTACGTTTCCCCGATCCCAGAAACTGCATTATACGTGTTATAAACAGGTTTACCTATATAATACAAATATTCTATGAAACTGCTTCTCTTCTCACCATATATCAACTATGGAACATATACGCATACACGTGGAATAATGAAAAATGTGATTTCCTAACGGTGAGATATATTCCCGTGATTTAAAACATCGCGAACAGAGGAGCAGTTCGGGGTCTGTGAGAGGCTCGTAGTTTCGAGATGAATAAAAATTCGAAAGCATATCATTTTTGTTGACGGTTTGCCAGGTCATTATTGTAACTGTTCACGGTTCTTTCACTTTCTATATACCTAAATGTAACACGATGCTTCAGTAAAGGTATCGAGATTCATCGGCATCGTCCGATTCTGCGATAAGCCGATCAAAGAGATAGAATAAAACAATTTAAACCTTGTGGTCAAATATGAAACTACACAAAGAGTACCTAGATGACAGAAAGTAATAAATGAACGTTAAATCAGCCGTAACTTTGCAGCAGGAAATTTATTTATTTTTGGTTGTATGGTCAGTGGCAGTAGGCAAAAGGGATGCTGCTGCCGTTGCCGCCGCTGCTGCTACTGCTCGTTGCTGATTGCTATTTATATACATTTGGCGTGTAAACACCAAATCGAAATGAACAGCAGACTAAAAATCTGGCAAAGTGGTACTGCAGGGTCGAGGCCCGGTTGTATTTAAATTAGAAAAATAACACTTCGCCGCTAGCTACTGTCCCATCACTTATTAGGTATATCAGAGTTAGAACGCGTTTCGCAAACATATGAATATTAACATCCGAATAAGCAGATCTTTTTCATCATCTGATCAACAATAATGAATAAATATTGGTTTCTTTTTTTCAACAGATTCACAGGTGATTCATCATTTCATGAACCCTTGTAAAAAAATGTGGGTAGGTTACGTATAACAGAGCGAGAAAATGTTGAGTGTCTGATTATAACTTTCATTATTTTTATGGTCCAATTGTTTATCGAGTGTTCGTTGAGTGTGTAAAATAGTTAGTAATGATAGCGGTACGGAAGATGTAAGAGTTCGTTGAATAGATCGTATGCCATACGTTATTGGTCTCCTTGCCAATTACCGTGTTATAATTACGGGCTTTATGATCAACTAACAGAAACCTACTTTCACTGAAACATATCCAGGTACATATCTACGAACATGATATCCGAGGTAAGGTAAGAATCTGAATAGGAAAGTAGGGATGTGAGTGTTATAATGAGTCTCGCAAAAATGATGAGAAAAGTGAAAACATCGAGATCGCGTCTCGATTCAAGCAGCGAAAATTTCAATTTTTACTAACGATTTACGAACCACGCGCTAGACCTTTCAACGAGAGAATTCAAACGATTTGTTTGATTGATAAAACGTCAAGGAACATGTCGTGTGATTATAGGAGCATGTCTAATCCGATTAGACGTGAGTAGAAGAGAAGAAAAAAGTGAAATGGCAACGTGTCAAACATTTCATCATCATCCACACAAATTCGATAATTATGAAATTGAGAAAAAAACAGAGTCGGTGATCCTCCCGAGTCGTGAAAACGGTTCTAATTTTTCTCTAATTCGTTGTCTCAACACATCAACACTTTCTATTCGATTCCTATATTTTATGCAAACTTAAAAAGTAGTAGATACATCTTCACCGTGTCTGTCGATGTCTATGCCCGAAGTTTGGATTCTGGTTATTCTATTCTTCGATCTTGGCGATCTTCGCCTTCTCAACAATTTAGTGTATTCGCTATTTTCAGCCTGCTGATTCGCCTCATCGTCGCACAATAACAAAAATAACAACAATTATAACATTTTGAACAATGCATAAAGCGGAACGTTGAAACTTGTTAATACACTGTACAAACTAGCGACGTCGTTTCAATAGCAAAAGTTAATCCCTTGTTAGTAGAGGAGTTTAATTTACCCTTATTATTTCAAGGACTCTGAAAATGAACACCGCGAACTGCAGCAGGTATGGGTATATAAAATTAATTAAGAAAAAATAAATTCACGCTAATTGATAACCGGAATGGGAGAAAAAAATTTGAATAAATAATTCATCGACCCATTTACAAACCCGAAATGATTTCAATTTTTTAGGTAAAAATCTAATAACCCTAACTCTCGAAGAGAGAATGTCTCGCGGTGTTAGTCACCGTCGTCGTTCTTAAGATTGGTGCTTATGGAATTTACTCAGCACGTTGGGTGAAGCGAGGTTTCCTTCAACAATGGCTATGCAACGAAACATGGTCGCTATAAGCTTATTAGCAAACGACGACCAGGCCCGAGTTCTTAACAGCTCTATGCACACCGCTAACCTCGTAAGATAGCGAAACACAGAACATAGTCGTGTCCGTTTCCCACGGGCCCAACCCCAGACGTTCGGATCCAGATTACTTTGCTTTCGTAAGATGTATAATGTGTATATAATATATGCCTCCCGGTATCCCGGCGTTTAAGACACTAGGCTACGTCTAAATGTGAACGAGATTATAGAATCAGAGATTTTCATTTATATTCAGAAAAGTTTCGGCATTTCGATTATTCGCGAATAAATTTCGGTGATTTGTTCCCTGGAATGATATTCGCGTTACCGCGAATAATTCTATATTTTACGTGAACTGACTTATTCTCACCGAAGAGCGATTACGTATGTGTGGAGATATTTTCAGGTGAACATTAAACATGTATATCGAGTCCGGTTTCATAATTGATATTAATTTGTAATACCTGACGAATGGGTTTATTATACGCTTTCGCGCGTTATGATTAAACAATTCCGAGCTTAACGATAAATACCATCACTATTCGTTCCTGTATTTAATCAATAACATTATTTGTTAGACGCAGTATACGATTAATTATAGGGTTCACAAGATTCATGATGAAAAACTCGAATCTGTCTATCGCAAGGGGAGAAAAAATAATTCGAGTTTTCCAAAAAAATTCGTATAAATTACTCGATTATTAAAAAAAATATATATCCTTCCTTTTCTCTGTTATCGAATAACATCTCCAATAATTTTTTGGTGCGCATCGACCAGCCTTAAAATTTCTGAGCTACCTCAAAGTTGTAAATGCAGTTGATACACCAGAGGTAAGTACCTAGTTAGTTAGGTAGGTAGGTAGGTAGATACGTCGGCGTCGTCGAGGTCGTCCGATTTCCGCTGACACGTCCGACTCGACCTGGGACTTGCCTTTTACCGCCTAAGAGACGAAGAGAACGTATGGAGAAAAGTACGTCCTTTGAGTGACGTAATAGGCGATAATCTCGAAGAGGTGGTAGATACCGAGCGGCATAAGGCAAGCGAGAGAATATAAATGATTCTAAAAGTAGAACGCGATCAAAAGCTATGTAAATTACTTCATTTCAGTTTTTCTTTTCTTTTTTTCTCTCTTTTAATTTTACGTAATTTCTTGGTCTTCCTTTCGAGCTGCTCGAGGATTTACGACACCGGTTGGATCGATCAATGTATTCTTTTAGCCCATGGTTGTATGTCGAAATAAAATATATGTATATATATAACCGGTCGAAATAGTCTCCGAAAAAGTGACGAAGAGAGGGATGGTAGACTAATTTAGACGACTAGGGAGCGATGTGTGTTGCAAATAACAGAACATCGAACAACTAGAGTAATGTTTGAATTCGAGCAGTTAATTTGTTTGAGTAAATTCAATCGGGATTCTCTTTCGACAAAAGCGTTCTTCAAACGAGTTGTAAATTACATTTATAGCTCAGCCATTGTTTTCTACACTATATGAGGAAATGAGTTTTATTAATCAAACACTAATATGGGTATAAAGGACGGAGTGAGTTTATTTCCGATGGGACAGAGGGTACCTACAGGGAAACTTATTGTTAGTTCACAAAAAGAGCTGTGACGTTAAAAAAATCCGAACTATGACAGAAGGCTTTTTTTTTCAATTTATACCACTGCCGATGTAGAATAGAATGAATATAAAGTAAAAGAACAAAACGTCACGGGGAGATTAATAAACGGTAGAACTGCGTGTTCAAATTTTTAATTCTGTACCGTCGAATTCGTCAAATAATTAAATTGTACGAACCGAGTAATGAGAGACGATAAAAAAAAAAAGAAACGGACATTTTTTTTTCATAAATAACACGTGAAATTTGAACTTCTGATAAGCTCGGAGCACGATCGTAGCTCCATTCCTGATCGTTAACTTTAACACAATCCTTGAGTAATTATGTTCTCAATGGCGTGCAAACATATGTACGATTCTTGTCTATAGGTGTTCGTATTTATTTCATGTAAAGTGAAAGCAATCGTTCTTGGGGAAAAAAAAGGAAAAATTGTTTAAAAATTTAACGTTCTAAACTTATGTGAAAAAATGTAGCGATCGATTACAGGATTGACGTTTCTAATTTTCCTGGGGTGATTTTGACGTGCGAGACAAAGTTTTATAAGGAAAATTTACCGGTCTTAGAAGCTAGTTTAGTTTTGAAATTGGAAAAAGAGATCGGTATCGATGTTTCTGGTTCACGCGAGTCATTTTCAAGTGCAAAACTACTAGAGTTTGACAATTTATTGTAACGAGTTGAAAGGAGGTGGGTAAAGAACAGTCGGATTGAATTTTTTGTTAGATTTTCAAAATTTGACATTTTTTTTTGTCCCGGCGGTATTGGCCGATCAACGAACCGGATTTTGACACTCGTCGTAAAAAAATTGGAATTGGAGATAGAATTTCGCGACACGTGACTGTGCAGCTCGTATACCGACAGCCATTTATGCTCGAAGCTCGTGAAAAGCAAAATCAAATAACACGCTGGTCTATTAAAAGGCGAATAAAACCAGGAGGATTATGATCGCATGTTTCAACTCCGGTATGAATAACGGACGTTTTATGCGCCCGGGCTTGCTTGCTGTCCGGAACGAAACGCAAGACCAAAAACGGGAGGGCCCATTTTGGCAAATGCAATAAATGCAGAAAAAACAAAAAAAATTAGACGTCAATTTGTATTTTAAAATTCTGTGCAATTGAGGACCACGTTTTATTTTCATTCAGTCTTGTATTACGTGTCGAACCACATAATTTGTTGCTTTTCCGAAAATAGAATAAAAGTTATAATCAGAGAACAAATTTGAAAATTTGCAAGAAGCATTTCAATAATTATGACCGAACTATTTCCTCTCCCACATGTCGGTCAAGCTGTACATACAAATCCATTTCAGAACCTCAACTCACCTGCAGGGTGCTGCATTATTCTGCAAATTAAATTGGACTGACACCTTTTCGATACATCAAAAATGTTATCAAATTGGAAATTGAGAGGGCGTCGTCAAGGACCCGCATTTCCAACGATATTCCAACTTTATGTGTAACAGCAGATTGACTAAAATCGTGGTAACTACTCAACAAAAGGGAAATAGAAGGAACGTGTGACGTACCTAGACCTACATGATTAAAGAAATTATTCAGATAGTGATAAAGTCCGACGAATACATAAAATTATCAGGTAAATGATTATTCGGCGAAGTTTTGTGAACTGGGTGGGAAAAAACTTTCACAAGCCTGTTGGAAATGTAATTCGACGTGCTCTACGTGGCCGTAGGCAGAATTACCCCGTTATCGTTCAGCAGTCTCCGATTTTATTATACAGATGATGAATGAGGCGTGCGAGGGAGAGAAAAAAGGAAAGGAAAGAAAAGAAAAAAAAAACCCTAGTCCATAATAATTATCTCGGTATTAAAAAAGAAGCCTCTTTCCGAAACGGGTTAAGTACAAAAGCCGATAAAACTTGTCCATAATGGTCGTCGTATAGAACCTCCGACGAATGCAGATATACATATATTATTGATCCCCAACTTCCGGAGAGAAGCCCTTTGCGTGTGTGGAAACAAATGTCAACTTTTTATCTCCGCAAATCGATTCCATCGCGTGCAGTAGGTATTAGTGGTCACCTTCACCTCCACGGCTCAAGCCATATGCAAAAAATATATCGTAGAGACGCGTGAGTGCACGATAAGATAATTATTGGCGAATAAAAATTTAACTACTCGTATATACGTGGGTAAGGATTGTGCATATTTCAATTAGGAAAAAAATCGTTCATGAATTTTTTCCGAATGAAGTTCCAAGTATTTTTCCTTTGTGCGATTACTCCAGGGCAGCATGTAGTATGCAATTACACGAAATTGAGAGAGCGAATAGCAGCGGTAGGTTGGCGCACGATTCAAAATAGAAGAGAAGGGAAGAGAGGAAACAAGAGGAAAGTAGAGAACCGTAAGCAATACCTACTACTACATTGAAGAACTTGCGATTAGACAGCAAACGTCACCAGAGCCGTACTCCATCGACTTACTGGTAGTTTGTTTTATCAGTAGGTAACGCGAAACTTATTGCACATCGAGAGGGAGCGCGAGAGTAAGAAAAAGAGGCGTATTTCAGAGTAGAAGCTTGCATCCACCTCTTACATAACTTCTTAGAAAAGTTGTACTCAGAAAGTGGAAAATAGTTCGCGATCTGGCGATACGGTATTAAATTCTTTCCGATATTTTCCGATCCCGATATATCGGGTGACTATATAGATATAACATTATGCGGAGAGATGCGCAAATAGAAATGAAATGTTTCCCCGATTTAATCGAGTAAAACTTGTCGAAAATTAATCAGGATTATGAGAGAACAGCGGGTTTTTGTTTATTTGGAACACGGATCACCGACAGGTATCCAGTTCTCATTTCGACTGAACAACTTTCGTATACGGAAGCCAGTTTTCTTCTTCTCCGTCTTCATCTTGAGTTTCTTTCGGGTGATATTACAGTCGGTGCATAGCGCGAGGATCGAGTCTGACTTTTGAACTGTGGCCTGAATTCGAGATTCTCTCGACTATCCCGTTTACTGTTCATTGAAATACAATATTTCGCTATGTACGTACCTATATATACATATATTGTATGAAGAAGTGGATCGAATTTTTTGATTTGTGAGAAATTTTCACCATCCCCTCTTCTTCCTCCTCTTATTATCATCTCGTATCAAATCTACCCCGAATACGTGTTTAAAAAATCAACAAAATTTTTCCTGAAATTATCATTTCATGTTGTATGATATGTAATGAGCGACAAGTTTCGAGCAAACGTGTATACTTATCCTATCCGCGAGATAGGTACTGCGCTTAACCACGACGCTCTGGGTCGTAAGCGAACCGTTATTTCTTTCCATGCAACTAGATTTCTGGGTGCATGGCCTCTATTCCTCGGGGATGTTAACTTAGGATTCAGGATATACCAACGGCAGTTTAACGCCACCCAATATGCCCCGTGGCCCCAAGTTTATACGCTAACATGTAATTCAACGGTAGAAGAATCTCTTGGGAATTTCTAAACGAAAGCATAACTTTTACAACTGGGAATAAAATTTAAGCTTCTCCCTGATGCCACCCACCCTCGATCTCCCCAACCCTCTATCTGGTATGCTTCGCTTCGCTACGCGAATCGAGATAAACCTTTTTCAACCGCGAACGTTTTTTATGTACGTTTCCATGCCAATCGGTAAAAACTTTTGAATAGTTTAGTTCGGAATGAAAAAATGAAAATGGAAAAACGAAGAAAAAAAACAAGAAATAAAACTATAGCTCTAGGATTTGATCGATCACGTGTATCACAGATTATCTGAGCGTTGAAAATCGCGAGAATTTAATGATAAAAAAAAAAGTATAAGGTATACGCAGTGTTCTATTATTTGCGTATGAAAATGAATTCAATTTTAATTAATAGTTTAATCAGATAAGATTTCGCAAGAATGTATGGATTTTCATAGATATTTCCTGCTGCGGTGAAATTTGTGTAGAAAAATCATTTTACTACCACCGTTTTAGTTTTCGGGCGTAAATATATTCGCATTTACGTCGTATAATGAAATATAAATTTACGGTGTACTGGCTGCCGGGGGCTGGAGTTTTATTGAAAATTGTGAAAAGTGGTATTGGCAGGTGATGGCCGGAAGGTAATTTATTTCCTATGGTCATTATCCAAAACCACGATATTTTATTCGATAGACGAGTCGAGGGAACGGAATTAAATTAGTTAAAATTTCATCAAATTCAGAAAAAAAATACATATGTATAAAAATATATAACTTTAACTTATTTAATATATTTATTTACTTTCCACCTGGTATTTTAAAACGGAGCGCGTCAGAACCGTGGAAACGTTGGAGTTACGCGTTCTTACTGAGAAATTTATGCTCACTAATTGTGGTAATTGCGGGCGAAAGTAATTAAAGTAATAACAGCTGGCCACTGCATACGTACGCGAATCAACGTCGCATCAGAAGACCTAAATTTAGCGAACGACATAACTTCACTCCTACGTTCAATTCGTAGAAAAAAACCAAACCTCGGTCTGGTATTAAGAAATTTAGAAATGCGGATTAACTTGTGTGCAATGAAAAATATCTGAGTTCACATAGAAACAGGTATAACCAAAGAACAAACTAATATAACCTGAGAGAAAACTGTGTCAGCAAAATCCAACTTACTACGATATTTCTAGGCCAAGCAGATGCGGGAACGAATAGAACAGTTTTATTCCTTATCAGGAATCGAGCACTTCTTCTCCTTTTTTTTCTCAAATGTTTAAAAATCTTTGCGATATATAATTTGAATTCGATCGACGACGATTTGCTTCAATTTTTTTCCCCCTTTTTTTTCTCGATATATGTAAAAATGTCACAAAGTGAAAAACAAGAAATGGTGCCTGAGAATTGCGAAACTGTACGATTTGTTCGGCGCCAATATCTGATGCAATTTACTTAGCCTTCTATACCCGTGGAATCATTTCTCCACTCCACTCTACATTTTGCGTTTCTCTAACGGCAACCTCTCACGCGAACGAAGCCATTCGTATTCCAAAGATCTACGCGGATGAAATCTCTTGGTCCATTTACATCCGCGGTAAAAATGTACATCTTACGAAACGCTAACTAGGAATGTTACCTTGGCAATAATCAATCGTTCCGTTTAATTACTTTTCGGATTTCCTCTCATAAACGCGACTCAGTTTAACTTCCGTTACATTCGGTCGTTAATTGATTTTCCGATTTATCGAAGTCGAAAAAGAAAAATCCCCGAAAAAAAAATGTTATAAAAAGTTTGTAAAAAAATATTTCATTGGTAAATTATTGACGTGTGACAAACTTTCAAGATATTCCGTACAGATTTCGTAGATTTATTTATTCAGAGATTGCACGGTGATCGTTGACACCTACATTTTATTATTGACAGACCATCCTTTCGAATTTTTCAAGGATTGTGTCACATATGTTGTTCAGAGTTTGTGGCATCGCTGAGAATCCGAGAGAACCAAATTAGGCGATCGTATCGCGGATACATATTAATTGTTAAGATCATAAATCGCGGCTTTTACGATCAGGAGAAATACTTAAGCAAGTGGATTAGTCGGTCCATAAATTATAAACGAGCATAACGATAAATAAATTTGATTTTTTGTTCGAATCTTCGGATCTGTTTCCCTCACTTACAGACCATAAACAAAAAGAATCCTCCGTCTCTACCTAGGATATACGTATCGCTGTTGACGATGCGAGAGGAAAACGTGGGGAGCGGAAAGTGGGAAAATTATTATTCAATCGGGCGCTCGCAACAACTGGGCAATGACCACGCAACTAGCCTTCCTCCTCCACGTATCTCTGTGTAATCAAATTCTGCACAAACGCGAAGCTTGTAAGGTTCGAAAATAAAACTGACAAACAGAATTGTTTGCAGCTGTACGATTCGAACCCTTTTCCGTTCATTTTATCAAACGTTTTCGCAAATAGAAATTTCTTTGCAATTGATTTAAAGAGAATAAAAAAATTTCTGATAAAAAAGTTTGCGATTTTTAACCGGTTTAAAATAACGGATTTATTTTCGAATTTTCTCAAGAAATTATTTTTCAAATTGTTCCAAGCCACTACGCGGGTCTAATTGTAAGTGGATTTAGCAATTCTCGGTACGCAGGAATCTGTTGAAATTCACGCTTGAAGAAAACAGATAAGTATATGAAAATAATAAAGGATGAAATAAGACACGTTTTTGCAGCATGCGTGTTTCTCCTTTCACTCTTGGCTCCGATATTATACTATTTATTTTTATACTAGTAATAGAGGCGCTATATGTGTGGTGTGATTGTAAAAGAATAAAAAGGAAAAATTAATGAAAGAAAAGAGAAGAAAAAAAAAACTAGACATTCTCTCAAGTACCCGAGCCAAACTTTCCAGAACATCAGTCCGTCAATCATTCGTTATGCCAAAAACAATCGCGTTAAAAAAAAACCAAATTCGAAAATGAATTCACCGACCATTTACAGAAGTGAAATTTTTGAAGCCTAAAACAAGTTTTGAAAAAACGTCCTTCGTTTCTTTCTTCTTCTTTTCTTCAGAATGAGAAAAAAAAAAAGGTGTGTCAAGCAATTAGAATCGATAATACTAATCAATCGCAGCTATTCATCGAGGCTCATGTTCATTAAGTAGCGTTTAATGAATTCTATAAATTATGCATCGACAATATGATGCGTGATTTTTCCGTGAGAAATTAGAACCGGCAGATAATTAATTGCGGCGGTGAAAACGAATCGATTATATTGACGTTCGCTCCACTAATGTATTCGCGACTCGTATAATACGTACTCCTATTCTATACGGTAGTCATTGGCTTCTGTATAAAACTGTTTCCGCGAAAATATGAAGTTTTAAAAATATTTTCTGACGTATCGTCAGGGAAAGAAGATAATTGAATATCTCAGGTCGTTTTTTCTTTTCTATTTTTTCTTTCTTATCATTTCTTTCGGCCTCTCATCGATAAATCTTGCGGAAGTTAGAAGAGCGCTGATAGCCAGACATACGCACGGAGCAAGTTATGGAATGGAATAAAATTCAAGCCGACGAATGCATTAGCGGAACAAGTGAAACCTGTGGATTCCTGGGTTACCGCATTCACTATTTATGTATCGTTGCGGGGTCATAATCCTGGAATAATTAGATAAGATCATTAAAATATAATTGCACCGTTGCTTTTACCCCTAAAGCTTTTATTAATACGTCGAATTTCATTTCATCTACTTCAGTTCATAATTTCGATGCCATAAATGATTGGTAGGATTTTGAAACTCCTTTTCCAAATAGTGCAACTCAAGACGATCAATTTGACCGCTTATTGGGTTCGATATGATCGATACAGCCCGAGGTATTAAACGCTGAGTGAGTGCATGCGTGAATTTCAGGATTCGGAGGTTTGGCCTTTCGGATCTTCTGCAGCTTTCGGAATTTTGAATCTCCGGTGTTCTTCGTCAAAAATTTTTTGAATCGCTATGTAGACTCTGGGCGAGTCGGTAATATCCAAATTCGGGACTTTAAGTGGGCCCCCACCCGGAAACAAGAATGAAATCAGTCGTTAATTTTTTTTTCCCAAATTTTCGATAGTTAGAATCCACTAAAAGCTTATTAACGAATAACCGGCTGGATTTAATTGGAAGTTTTTTCCTAAAATCAATTTATTACATCAAATCAAAAACCGTGTTCTGATTCAACCCGGAAAGCCGGATATTCCTGGCATAAAGAATTGATCTGTTTCATCGATTGCATAGATTTGACAAGTCATTGAAAAATGAGATTTCCATTTCCAATTCCTATATCTAGAATCAAGTCGAATAGAATGAAAGAAAAATAGGAGGAGTTGGCAATTAGGAAGTGACCTTTGAGCATGAAATTTGCATTTCGTCGTTCCATATCTTCGATAAAATTAGCCTTGTCGAGCACCATAAAACCGCCAACAAATCGGCTCAAATTTGCCACCGAACCGTGACGCAATAATTGTACACCAATTTAGGAATACCGTTGTCTCTTGTTCCTCCAAGCGAAATAATGATTCATACATACGTCTGTCTCTAATCTTGAGTAACAAAGATCGGATAACGAAATAACAGCCATTGGTCATTTCTGAAAGAATCCGGAAGTCTAGATCAAGATCATTAGACCAGCGGGTTTCGCAGGCGAACTGAGCTCTGTGCCGATTGAGAAAGGCGATATATTAGCGTTGCACATTCCGTAACGCCGCACCCGCACGCTTTGATATACTCGCCGTTTTGAGGCAAGATGAGTTTATCGGGTCAGCCAGTAATTATGCAATCGTATCTACGCGTTGAAAAGGCACTGTAGTCGCTTCAGTAGTACATAATTACGTATTCATAATCGATTACTTACGGAGTGTGAAGGAGCGTCGAAAAACTCGCGATAGAAACGAGGGTTTGCGTAATATTTGAAACAATCTGGATTTCACATAGGTCGTTGAGATCCGAATACGCGCTAATTTCGTTCTATCTTCATTTTTATTTCTTATTCTACAGATTCTATGGATTAAACAGGTGTAGCTCTCTATTTTCCCATCTTAATGATATACAACAAATAATTCATACACGCTGTCAGAGCTCGGTTTCATATTTCGAATCTGTTTTCATACTGATGCAGGTGTAGCGACCAACAGGATCGGAATACTATGCCGATCACGTAACTTAATATTAAACTATTGCTTTCCATTTAGAACGTTTCGAGTTAACAAGGCGTAGTGGCAATAATAGCATTGAATTATGTTTCAGTTCAGCTGTGAATAAATTTTAAAATCAACCCATATCTTCATAGAACCGGAAATCTCAAGATCTTGTGAATTTTGCCGTGGGCTCATTCGACATCAGGCGTTTAAATAATTCCGAAAATGTCATCGTCTGAAATTTAATTAATTTCAGACACCTTGTTTCGATCCTTGAATTCATTTATAAAGATTTCATCGAAAATTTTTCTTTTTTTCTGCCTCGATATTAATTTTTACTTATTTAAGCTCGCTTGCTTATCTGTACAGTTAAACCCATACGTATACGTAGCCGTTGATCTCCTCGAAATATTTTTATCCGCAGACATGCATGAACTAAAATCGTGTGATTTATGTATTAAACCATGTAGGCTATACGCATAAAATTTTCTCTTTTTATTGAAATTTCGCGCGTTTTAAATAGTCCGAGCACGTAATGGTACAGTATCCAATTGATATACGGATATCATCATACTTTTTCGTAATTCATACCCGACGTGTCTCTATCCATCTATCTGTCTCATTTTATTGTGGGAAATAGTGACAATCGTCGGTTATAAACAGAAGGGAAATTTCTGTCTATACGCGAAGCTAGATTTATATCTGAGCTGAGAATATGGATGATAAAATCGCGAAAAGGGATACACCCGCACTTCTTCATTTTTTCTTTCTCCATTCAAAGTATATTTTTCGAAAAACGCAGTCTGACCGCAAATAATCGTGTATCCCTTCTTCATTTTTCATTTTTTTATTAAAAATTAGTAACGTAGTGAAAAGTAGGAAACTCGTGAGAAATTTTTTGCACGAAACAAAGATCATATGTCTATAGAGAAGATTTTGCAGTAAATTTGGTGTTTCGTTAGTTTCTTTTTTCTTTTCTCATTCTTCGTTGCTAAGATCAAAGATTGAATCGAGATGTATAGTGAAGTGTGAATAGGTAACATCGGGTGCTTTCCTTTGCCGACAATGAAATACGGGTGATCCCGTGAAATCGGTAAGAAACAATAGATTTGGAAATATCTCAAGATACGTACTACATCCAGAATCTATCTATCGGTGTGTGCTACTCGCTAGTGTAAATAAATACGTTCCGCTACGAAAACGGAAGTGAGGCATTGCCAAGATCAAATACAATGAACTTCCCTGCGAAACGACCTTTACCATTGTTCAAAATGGAAAGTCTTTAGAGAATAATTGTGTGACTGATATGTCGGTCGGTGATATTACGAAACTCGAGTAAAAGTATAGTATGCACCATGAAAGAAGAATGAAGCATTTTCATCCCATTGTAAAGAATTGAGCCGAAATTTTCAAACAATTACTGAAATGAATTTTTTTCTAAATCTAAAATTCCTCGACTACGAGAGAAAGCAGTAGGAAAAAAAAATGATTTCGAAAAAACACGACGTAATTGAACCGTTTAATATTCTATATATAAATTCAAGATAGCGTCGCGCTTACGTCCTGGAAAATAGGGGTTTGAAATGAAAACGAAAATCTCCCTGGCCACCTATACACCTCATGGTTAAGTGTGGAGAACGGAACAACTGCAGCAGCAGAAGTGCAGCAACTGAACACCGACGTGGAAAATACAAGCACGCTTCTCCCGCGCTATACTTGGTAATTATACCGCGTGTGACGATATAGAGAGACAGTTTACGACATGGCAGGCCAGGTGGATGGTAGAAACAGCAAGAAGTATGTATGTATGTATTTATTCGCGGAGGTGGAGGTGGAGGTGGAGGTGGAGGTGGAGGTGGAGGAAAGCTGAACTGCCAGGTATAATACCTCGGTCACTACCACAACCACAAATATTACGGGTCCAATAGACCGCCAGAGTTTATGAGACGAAGAGCAAATGCTGGCTAATATTTCGCATGCGGCTAATTAAATTCTTCATTGCACCACGGGACGTGGTAAGCAACCAGCCAAACGAACGAACGAACGAACGAACGAACGAACGAAGTCGACAAAACTGGCTTGTTTTCAACTGCATTCTGTATTTTCTCGGAATACGATTACGAGAGGAGCACAGCCTCCTTCTCTTCCTCCTCTGGAGAAACGGCGAAATTATTTTCGCCGTTAAATAAATCGAATTGGTAAAAAAATAATAATAAGTACAGGTTGGAAAAGAAAGAATCGGAGGATAGAGAAGGAGAATTTTAATTGACGAAAAAGGAAAGAAAGAAATTTAGAAAAAAATTGGATTAATTGATTAATTGCTTGTGCTGCAACGGCTGAAAATTACACCTTGCCCACCCACCAACGTATCACATGTCTCAACACTTCATGCCTCAAATCGCACGCTAGGTTTTTTAAAGAAAAATCATTCTTGTATTTTCTTCTCGCTTTTTAACTTCAGTCTCGTGGATTCGAAGTCTTTTTATTTATTTTTTTCATTGAAAAGCGGGAAATTCAGTGTATTAGACATCTTCGATCAGTCTATCAGATCCCTCCTTTCCGTTGGAATAACCTGCACCTGCCACAGGAAATATTATATCCTAAGCGAACTAGTAAACGTTGTGACTCGACGTCTTTACCAGACGGAAAAGCCCTCATTCTTTCCACCACTTTGACGATAAAATAACCTCATTCAAAGTGATAATTTATTTTCTCCTTGATCTGGAAAATTACTTCTACAAAAGTGTGTAGCTACCTATCTGACATTCGATTCATTTATTTCCCGCGTCAAAATCAGATTGGAACGTATGTATTTACTTTGCTACGAGAAATTGATTCGGAATTTGTAAGAATCGGTGTATCCCAAGTCGGTGAGTAAGTAAGAGAGTAAAGCGAAATATGCCTCGAGGCTAACTGCGAAGTGGATCTCTCAGGCTTCCTTATAAATATGTAGAAAGAAGTATTGGAGAACGGAGACTTGGTTCTACCATAGTATCGAAGCAGAAAGAGGTAGCAGCCCAGTGTTCTTCGATTCAAACCGAACTGACCGGCAACTGCTGTTTTTCCCACCACGTTCACGTTCACGCGATTCAAAGCGATGCGATGCGATGCGATGCGATGCGATGCGATGCGATGCGGAGGCAAAAGCAAAAGCAAACTTTTGCTGGAAGTAGGTAGCCAGACACAGTCTCCCTTCGTAAGCCGACACAGTTTCCTTACCGACGTTCGAACGAACGTCCGTTTGTAAGTTAGTTCGCGATCCGAGGACACTAATTTATCAAGGAGTATGGAGTCCTCGAGAAGAATCCTGATTACCGTTATTATCATTACTGGTGAGTCGAAAGTTAAGATTCAATTCATCTGATATTAGTAGAAAGTCCATACCCAAAGCTGTGTCGAAATGTGAAGAATTAAAGAAAAAATAAAACAGAGTGTGATATTCCAGAAGTAAAGAAGTCGAAATATTTTTTGATTCAAAAGAAGAACTACGAGTAAAAAAGTGAAATTAAATACGTCAGGAGTCGAGATGTTTTAGAACCGATCGGTGTAGATTTTTAGATACGTGATCAACTGAGTGGAATATAGTCAGCGACAAAAGAGTCAGATAGATATCTGAAAATGTTTCCACGTTCAACTCTGTTGAAATTATTTGAATGAAGTTGAATAATATAAGCCGATGAAAAAGTTTCTAATAAATTCTAGTTATACCGCATCCGAGTAAGGTATAATATAATATAGGATGAAATTTCTGAGGTATAACAGTGCAGAATCTGTTTAATAACCGCGTAAACTTATATCCATCGACTTATGCACTAACTCTGAAATTAATTGTAAGACGATTCCGGTACAAGCTTATGTATAATAACGCGAACAGCAGCCTTCGACCCGTTCGACGATAGTCACGGAAACCGTGAGAGACAACACCGAGGGAAATCAAGCATCCAATGCTTTTATTTGCATAAAATGATGGGACTTGGGTATATCACGTTTGACCGACAGATGTTCTGCATAACTATGACGCACTTTGAAATCTGACTATATGCAGATCTGATCATTTGTGACTTGCAGTGATAGAGGCGATTATCTAACGGCAGAAGCGATTGGGTTCTATGATAATATCGATGTGTGAGCGTGTGCGTGTAGAATTTAAGAAATATTTTAGAAAATCTGCCTAGACTCGACTTCTTTTGAAATCTATGTGTATGGAATGAGATTTCTGAATATAATAGTACATAGGAATATAAATTCTAATTTGCAATTCGAACTGGTGAAACTGGTGTGAATCACACGGCCGATCGCTGCGATATCGTTGTAAAAAAAGGAGAAAAAAAATGTTACAAAAATATTTCCACGCTTTAGCGGACAGCCTTGAACGTTTTTCGTTCATCGGTTCAATTTCTGTATTAATTTAACCAACTTTTGGTATCGGATCAAGTTTGGTAAAAAGGATAAGCAGAAATCGGGAAATCGAATAGCCTTGAAGCGGGCGTTTTACGAAATATCAACTTCGTAAGTTATTCATTTTTAAATCGTCATTGACCACCAATTATGGAATCATCGGTACGATTAAAAAAATAGAACGGTGAATCAGAGGACTAGATTTTTATTTTTGATGGATCGGGGAAACTTTTGACGTTCAAAAAAAAAAAAAGGAAGAAAGAAAAACAAAACCGTGAGAAAACGCGTACTGTGCAAGAGTTTAATTAGTCCTCGAGAATTTATACGAAAATGTCAATGAGGTTTCCCTACCATCGAGATCGGAGGTACTCCTCATACCCTTTTGTGGTAATCGTGTTTCTCCGGTTTTTCCTGTACTCCCTGTTTTCCCTGTTTTCCATGCCGTGTCAGACGCTTCCTCCCTGCAGAGGGTGGCTTTCGAGCGTCGCTTTACTTCTAGTTTTCCACCCTCTCTCTCTCTCTCTCTCTCTCTCTCTCGCTCTCTCTCTCGCTCTCGCACTGAATTTTTCTCTCCAGAATTCGAACCACGTACATAAATATACGAACAGAGTTCGCGAACGTAGTATGTACCTGGGTACTGGCTAGAAGGTATATGTAGTACGTATATCAATTGAAATACTTGATCACCATAAAAATGAATACATGAAGACTTCGTAACAGTGAATTGTATCATAGCGAACGTACCTGCATGACTCTATCTAGGTAGGAATATTTCATTATTCCTTTAGCACTGTATTCTCACGTGCGTGTTAGTAAAATATTGAAATAGAAAAGTGATAAAAATTGCGAATAAAACAAGTCGAGATATATACACCTTTACCTATGAAAATAAAAATAAAAATAAAAATAGTCAATTTTTATAACCGAATTTTCAATTCCACACGCGGGAAATAATGAATAGTTCAACGATAATTGACCTCGTACAAATGAATAAGAAAAAAGTGTTGGTCATAAATGATATTCATATCGCAGAAAGATTTTTCAAAGGCGTGAATTATATACCTATACACACATACCGAGTATAAATTGCAGGGTCGTCAATTAGGTGAATCACATTTGGGTTAACGAAGCGAATATCTAGATCTATAGCGATGCGATATGAGTAAAAACAAAATTAAACAACAAAAAAAAACCAAGAAATGTTAGCATGAAAATAAGTATGAGAATAAATTGCGGGATTCCAACTTTATTTGGCATGGTGCAAATTTGTTTTTTTTTTTTTTTTTTGTACACAGGAAGTTTTAGCACTTTTTGAAGCCACAAGTGACATGCATAACTCCCAAGCGACAGCATCATTACGACTGTAATTTTGTCGCATTAGGCATGAAATATTTTTAATTGGTGGCAGTGCGAGCTGGTATTTGACTCAATTAAAAATCTGGTGCCATGGAGAAGAAGAAAAAAAGAAAAAACAGAATCAGATTATAATAATTAGGCATTTTGAGGTAAACGCTTAGATTAGAGAATTAAAGAGATCGTATTATTAATTAAAAGCGAATATATATGTATATGTAGGCATATACTTTATTGAATGAATCGTGTTTCTACTAAATTGTAATAAAACCGTAATAAATGCTACGTGATAGTGTCTCAATAATTTGAAATTCGAAAAGTCACGCCAAGCAATTTAACCAACCGCATCATGCATAACGCGTGACAATAACCTATTCAAAAATCATACTATTATTGTCCCTTTGCCTAATTGTGAGATCAGATTAGTTTTTATCGTTGGTATCACGTAGCGTGTCCTCGGTGTCTGAACTAGGTACCTTTGTCACGAAACTAAAATAAATTGCACGCTTTCGTATAGTTCGCCATTATACCAATGAGAGAGAACTCAGAATTTCGCTTTTCAGATCTTTTCAAAATAATTTGCTACGAAAATTGATTTTTAGTGAAAAAAAAAAAAAAAAAACAGGAGAAAAGAGGAACAAAAAAACCCATGCGAAAAACGGAAGACACGTATCATGTGTACTCCGTTCTACATACTCGATCATTTTTTATGCGATTTTTGGAAAGGAAAAATCGCTTCCAGCTCTGTCGCATCTATTACGCTGAGTCAGAGATTATTATTCAAGCACATTATGATATAAAGCAGGGGATGAAATTACTCACAGTACAAACTGTCGTTGTACACATACCGCGGGGGGTAGAAAAAAAAAAAAAATGCGGATATATTCGTATCTGAATAATTGAAGTAAATCGATTGACGAAAGAGGCTCGACGACGACACGTGACGCGTTGCGAATGTACTTTGCTTTTTACACGCATCACGAAATGCAAATTATAGATTATACCTGGCTGCCCTACTTACGCATGTATTTCATAGATTATGCAGAAATGAAGAATCAAGTATAAAGGATGCAAACATTTCGTGAGCGTTTAGTGATTTATTTTTCAAATAAAATTACACGCTTAGAATCATGTTATTTATTGTCATTTGCAATTATAATATTTCCGTAACAAAACTGGCTCGAAAATGATGAACTGGGTAATAATGAACGACTCGTGGCAATTATTTTAGTCAAATGTTGAGACGCATCGATAATGTTTATAATTATTACTCATAATTCCGTCTGGGAAAAGATGGTGACACGGATAGGTATGTCATTCGTACGTATCAGTGTAATTGGAATCACGCTAGGCGCTGCGATTTTTTTTTTTTTCTCTTTTTAACTTGATATAATTATTTTAAATAACCTGCTCTGACGATGGGATTAAAAGTTTATTAAAGAACGATGCTTTTGGAAGAGAAGAGATAGAAATTTGAAATAGTTTCTAACAAAATTATCTGACTTTGAGGGAAAAAAACAAAAAAAAAATTAATCAAAGGGAAGTTGATGAATTTTTTTTATTTTCATTTTTTTTTTTTTCGATTTCGAAATTTTACACAATTTTAAACTTCAAAAGAACGGGACGATTTCAACCGGCAAAAATATCATAGCGGATATGAAATATCTCCAACATATTCGTTTGACGTTCCTAAATATCTATACACAGGGATAGAATGACATGGAAATATGTTATTTGGGAAGCAGCATACGCCTATATATAGTTATATAATATATGTGTATATACACATAAACCGATCATTTCTCTGGGAGAATATTAAATTTTAAACCAGAGCTTTTACGTAGGTAAATATTGGCTCCGGATTCGTAGAAATACGTGACTAAATTTTCCCGTTTTATTATATTTCGTAGCAAATATATATATAGGTACGCTATATATATATTTCGCGCGTCACCAACTTTAGAATTTTAATTAAAATCGATACCCCGAATCCGTGTGGTATGAAAATTACGGTTTCGAAATTGTAAAGGCCATGATTTATTATTATTTTCTTTTTCCCGAATCCTCAATTTGAAAAATAATTTCACTCGAAAAACTGACCGAATTTTAATTACACGGATCACCGATCGTTTGGAATAATATTGTCGATTTTTTTTTGCTATTATTAAAATCTCTCTCTCTCTCTTTCGCTCTCTCTGAAAGAGAAGGAAGAAAGGAGATGAGGAAAGATTACTTTCCCCCTCGCGATTTTCTAAATCGTATCGAAAAATAACGAGTCGATACTTTTTATAACGCCAATAAATATTAAGCGTGTATGGCGATAAAATTCTTTTGTTACAATATTTTACTCGAACAACTCGATCGTCGGCCGTGCATCTCTCAGGGGTGTAAAACAAGTATTTTAAGAATCACGTCGTCGCTAAACCAGGAAGGTTGAGAAAATTTACGATAAACCTATAGCACAGAGCTACGGTAAAACTTGAGCGGGTATCAAACGAGCTTGTAGTCGTCGTCGTCGTCTATGTCGACGTTGACGTCGACGTCGACGTCGTGGTTGGCATCGAATAAGGCTGCTGCACTCTACGGTACTTGGTATATAGTGTATAGACAGAAGACCAACTATGGGTGAACGAGTGAGGCCGGGTAAATCCGGAACCCTGAGATGTAGGTCGATATATCGGAACGCATACAAGCACAATCTTGTCACCTGGTTCAAGAGTGGCAAAAAAAGAAAAGAGAAAAGGGGGGAGAAAAAAAAAGGGGGAAAAAAACCGGTACGAGACTCGATCGCTGATTCGAGAGAGAGAGAAAAGGAAAAAAAAAAGAAAAAAAAATGGAAAAAATAATACAGCATAATTTTCAATTTTTTAAAGTGTTTTCCGATTATGAAAAAACGCAAATTCCACACTTTCGCAAGAAAACCACATATTTTTATATATATATATATATATATATATATATATAGGTATAAAGTGGGTGTGTGTGTTCTAGCTACTATATTTAGAATAAGGATGATCGTGGAAAGTGTGTAAAAGAATAAAAAAAATAAAATCATTTTTATATATAATCGAAAGAAACTGAACAGAGAGCATTTTTCTTTTCAATCGTAGCTATGTGAGCCTGATATAAAAAAAAAAAGACTTCTTCCTGAATGATCATTTTTTCAAAAACTCCTGTGGCAGCGTAGTCGAGGAGTCTCTAGTTACATGAGGATGCATCGCAAAGCATCATTGACGAAAGGGTTATTTAGAGGCGGTTCAGTGCGTCGATACAGTTTGTAGATATTTATTTTGTCCCTTTTTCATTCATTCATCTTTTTTTTTTTGATAGTTTGTAATGAGATTAAAGTACACTTCGCCTGTTTACTTATCGATGCGAGAGGATATATGCGGAAGATACGTAGATATAATACGGCATAAACAACTAGTGCTGTACTGCAGGATACATGAGGGAGCAGCGGGTTCATACCGAAGATGAAATTGATGGTAGGTTCGGTTATAAATTCACCGAGGGTTGGAATATCGAAGTAAATATAATATGTGGCTATAACTATTATATATATATTATATGCTATAATGCCTAGTACGTACCTACGTTCTAAAATCCTGCAAAATCTATATTTTGTCAATGGAAAAGAAAAATGAGAAGGGATGAGAAAAGGGGGCATATTATGATGTAGGCAGATAGATAGATAGATGGATGGATGGATGGATAGATAGATAGATAGATAGGTAGGTATAGATACATAGTTTTGAGTAAAACGTTCCTATTGTTCAAATCTCTATTCGCGTGGAATGCGTCGTATGCGGGCATCAGGCGGTTTCATACCGCGAGTTGGAAACGCGTGGAGGATTCAATACCACTGCTATTAGTAGGATTAAGTAAGTAAACATGTATATAGATATAACGGAGAGATTTGCGGTAGGAGTGTGTGTATATTTATATATGCATACGTACGAAACGATTTGCAAATATCCATGATGCCGCTTGCTATACGATATGATATCATACCACATCACCTTAGCTGCTGCTAAATTATACCTACACCGTTTCCAAGACTGTTCTCTCTGCAAATCACTATTTCCGTATCTGCGGTACATGATATAAAGATGCATTTTTTTAGACCGTCTTACTGCGAAAATTTGAGAATAAAAAGAACAGTTTTTATCCCACGAATCACGAAAGGAATATTCAACATTTACAACACACGTAGCACGCATGTTAAAAAAAAATTCTTGACACCTTTTCTAATCAACTTGTTGGTCCCAATTATTGTATAGAAACTTGAGGCTACGATTCGCGGAGTAAAACCAGGCATTCGCAGTCTTACGGAGACAGCATATTTACCATTACGCATCGAAACAGCTCACAGTATGTTCTAGGATTCATATAGAAAGCTTGAGTATCACCTACGAGGCACGCATGTGGATATAGGTATACATGGATGACGCATTTGCAACTCTAAGACTATACATACACGTTCGTCTATATATCCCGTTCCGAATACGATCATCGACGCGTGTATTTAATTACACGAAGATATCACAGTTATTTTTCATACGGCAGAACGAAAGAAGTAAAAAATAAGATTAGGAAAAAGAAAAAAAAAAACTTGAAAATTGATTTAACTAAAATCGTAACGATTTATAAAAAATACGGTATAAAAATTTAAACGAAATAAATCTGTAGTTTTACATCCCACCGGAGATACAGGTATATGTATATATATATATTATGAAGTAAAGATGCAGCGATGCGCGATGATAAAACCGCTGTTCAACTGCATAGAAAATGGGTAAAAAAATATTTTATAAACCGAACTGCAACCTGCACAGTTCCTACGGTGTATAGCTGCAGCAACAGCAGCGGTAGCACAAAAATATACGTATAAATATATCTATCAGTGAACCTTTGCTGAAATAACATTTATTCCATGCGGATAAACGCCCCACGGTATTACGGATAGAGACAGGGAGAGTATTTTCATACGGTGAAACGAGCAAACAAATTTTTTGGCACATGATATAGGTATACCAATGAAACTATCATCCGTTATTAATACGTCGATACATATTTAGTTTCAAATGGAAGAAGAAAAAAAAATTTTCAAAAAATTAAACATCTGTCGGGGCACACTGGGGAAGAAAAACAGAATCAAACATTTTCAACATAATTTTCCCTCAATTTGATGTTTCTTTTTTTAATGTTTTGAAATGCGTATAAATCGCGGTGGGATGTTACCCCGTCGTATGAAATACACATACAGTTGAATATTACGAAGGAAAGATGAATTTCAGTAGCTGTATATGTGTGTGTATATATATATATTAAAGTATACGTATGTGGTATATAGTTTTCCCCGCGTATGAAGATATTTTCTGGAAAATTCACCGCGTTTGATAGACGAAATTCATAACTTTGTAGCTTTGAGAATTTTACTGTCCCCAGCTCCTGTACCTATACCAAGTTTGGTACCCTGCGTACTCTACACACATGCATGTATCATACAGAGTATAAAAATGCCCCGTGGTGCTGCGGTATTCCCTCCTCCCTATCTGCGCCACCATATAGACAGTATTTCGCGCAGTCTCGAACGAGTTAATCAAGAAAATACAGCCACGTGTTTCAACGGGTTTTACTAGTTCAGCGACAGCTATACTACCCGTGTATAGATCTATGTAGATATACATATATATATGCAAGAGTACAGTGAAATTCGAACAATTGTTACTACATCCGATCTAAATTTGGAGAAAAATATAAATAAAAAATTCATCGGATTAGTACTTTTCATTGTTAGAATGTAAAACAGAGATCTGAACAAAAAAAAAAAAACAAAAAAAGTTATTCGATCAATTGACTTGAATTTTAATCAAATTTCGCCGCTCATTCTCCAATTATCAATTTTTTCTCTCCCTGCTTCTGCTTTCCTCTTCTTTCTCTTTTTCTTTTTCTTTTTTTCTGCTTTCAAGTCAATCATTCCTCGATAGGAGAATACAACACAGTTTACAACCTCGTTGTAAACTGTGTCGACCACATCATGGGGTCTATGTATACCTAAAGCAAAACATCGGAAACAGGAACAAATTGGAACTAACTGTTTCCACCGTCTGTTGCAGGGCCGAACCAATTGTCCCTAGTTACTTAGCGAATTCAAAATACCTGCCAACCCCATTCCCGGCGTCAATTACCGGCCATTCAACCTAACCATGTAATTAATTTAGATTCCAGACCCGTCTCTGTTCCCTATTTTATATTACTTGTTAATAAATCGGTAGATATATTGATAATTTCTTTCAGTTCTATTTCTCTTCATCGTATTCTTTGTTTAGAAATGAATGTAAAAGTATAACTCTGAAATAAATTAGATTCGATGCAAGTCACAGTACCGCAGTTTATCTTATTTCCGGTTTTTATACCTGCTATCGTCTGCAGTAGCAGCAGCAGCAGCAGCAGCAACCTGTGATGGTTAGATCGCTCTGTACTATGCTACTACCACTACTACTAGAACTAGCAGTCACTAGCTTGTAAACCGGTGGGTATACGTCCACATATACATCAAGAGTAAAACACAGCATGAAGTAGATTCCCTCAATCCTCTTCCAGCTTTACCCTGTATATCTACGAAGACTGCAAAGCAGTTAAGTTTTACGGCTAGGTTCGCGGATGTGTTTTGACAATTAAGTGGGTACACTAACGTAAAGCTATACCTAAGAAGACGCGGTTAATTTCTAGATTGGATAAGACGTTCTGAAAGAAGCAACAAAACGAGAAGAAAAAAAAAACAAAAAAAAGAAAAGAAAAGAAAAACAAAATTCAGTAGGTGTAATAACAATTCAGCTTATATCCCTGGTTTGAAATTTATTCCGAACCTCTAGCACCCCGCTGGACGGTCTAACCTGTTGCGTTTTCGAATATATCTTGAGGCTCTTGTAGAGCGAAGAAAATCAGGCCGAACTTACGCATCGATTTATTAATTTATTGGTCATTGCTATACGCGGGTAAAATTTTTATCCAAATATGAATACCTGACTCTTTTATCGATCATATTTGAAACGACCGCTGATTCTGATTTATAAGATTCAGTTTAGGAAGATAAATGCGGTAATTGACTAGTTCGTTCCGTTAGTCAGAACTTGTTTTAATTTGATGAATCTAGAGCGAAATATAGAATAAAAAAAATGTTTTAAAAAAACTACCGACTATAAGGTAGGTAGGTATGTATACATACATACGTGGTGCAGGTAGCAGCCGCAGTAGGAATAGCCTGCATACGTGAGTGACTTTCCACAATTTTTGTGGGTGAGGAAAGAGGAGAGAAGAGAGAAGAGAGGAGAGAGGAGAGATGAAAAAACTTGGGACTTTGACACGGGGTCATTATGTTAATTGCTAAACGTTACCACAGGCCGCGGGGAAGGGAGATTTTTTATTTTTTATTTTTTCCACGATAAAAGGAGAAGCTCGGAATCTACCCTGGTCTTCACCCCATATTTTATACTTAATCCAATTAAAACCTTTTTCACACGATTCTTTAACCGTATAAAAAGCAAAATAGAACAAAATGTTAAATCTCTTTATCAAATAACAGATTTGTTGAACTGAAAACATGATAAATATAATTGGGGCACGTTATGATAGCGGGAAGAAGCATGTCACTGAAATTCATCGAAAACCCCTCTACCAAGTAGGTTCCACATCACTCGTAGCCAATAAATAGACGAATGAATGAATGGATGAATGAATGAATCAATATATCTATCTATCTGTACATACATTCGGTACAAGATTATAATTTAACCTGTACCAGATGAGGGTTATTAGCGAATCCGACTGCGAGAGTAGATATATCGAGAAATGAAATTAATGATGTGCGGAGATGACACCTTGACCTAATCCAACGAACCAAGTTCGAGGACCTCTAGATTAACGAAGAGAATTTCAGAATGAAATATGGAAGTTAAAATCTGTAGATATACTTTACCTCTATTTCTATAATAACATCATTTTATTATCCGACGAGTTACTCGTAGTTCAGCATTTTTATCCCATTTTCTAAACCTTTTTTTTTCTTTCCTGGTGTTCAACAACAAGAAAAAAAAAAGAAATAAGGAAGGAAAAAAAAGAGGGCAAAGCTACTCTAGAGTTGACTCGAGTCAAACTTGAGTGAAGAAAACCGTATAGAATAAGACGCAAGGAAGAAGCTGCAGACAGTAAATAAAGAAGCTGTCGAGGCGAAGACGACTCGCGATACGAATAATTAAAATTTTCCAGTAGAAGAACTTAACTTTTACTATATACCGAGAAAAGACGAGTAAAGAGACATGGGAGAAGAGACATCATCTTACACTCCGCTAAACCGACGTTTTCCCAAAGGTGGAGGAAGAGGACGCACGCGAAACGGCGTGTACGATGAAGTTTCCTTAAAATGGATTATTTTCACTCGATGTTTTGCAACGGATCGCACAACTTCATAATATAATCAGATTTTCAGTTATATACCAAACCGGTGGAATTAAAAAGTTCATAATTTTTATTATAATATAGAATTAAAAATCCGACACGGAAACACTCTTTAGAATTATTATATACGTTCAAATGACTATACGGATGAATTCAGTCATCTATGAGTTTTACTCATACTTATGGATATATATATAAATAGATGTAGCAGTCATTCGACTCTCTGTAATCTATACATTTGTTAGTTTATAACAGTCTAGCAAACAGCTATTCCCGTAAACCGGTATATATATAATTATATACAGAGAATACTAAATTCGAGAAGTTTTATGCACCTATAGTAAATGCAACGTCGTACCAGCTGTTAGTGTTTGATCCACCGTGATAATAGATCGGTTCGAAACTCTCTAACTTTTAACGAATTGCACGTTAACAAACCAGAGTTCTTTGAAAAGCAGACTATAATATGATAACTAGATTTTCCAACGACCCCCATACTTCGGACTCCCATCCTTACTCGTTTGTCGATCAATATTCGCGAAGAAATTATACGGAGAAAGATGAAAATTGAGTTTAAAAAAAAAATAAAAATTGTTCTTCGACAAGTTTTCTGTTTAACTCGTATATTACACCTGAAATATGTAACGGCAGTTGGTCCGGGTTCGGTGTAATTAATCCATTAACGTTAATGCGCGATTCTCTATTCATATTTACGCTACCATGTGATCAAATACTTAACGCGATCCACCTAACTGGCTCAAAATATTCGCCTAGTTTAAATTAGAGCAGCAGCAAGCGGATCTAGTCCAACTTACGGATCTCTATGATATTTCACGAACGTCTGCAGCGTTCGTTCCACTAATTGAACCAAACTCGTAATTCCTAGTTCATATTTTTGAGGTCACGTTCCAATTTTTTTCTAGTTTTTTTCTTGCATCGCGTCTAACTGCGAAATGAAAAAAAAAAAAAAATTTCGAAAACTAGTCCGCGGAAAATTGTTGATATAAACTTCAACCCTGATGTGATGCGACGTGAATATTTTTTTTTTTATTATTTATTATTCAATTTGTGAAAATATTTCGCGGATCCGATTATAATTGCGAGAATGATCATTGAGAATTACAGAGTAAAAGTACAATAATAATTGACGATACCAACGATCACCATGCATGTAGAATAAGCCCAGGTATACAATTCTATCTCATACCGCGGAATAAACCGCTAAGCACAAATAGAACTAACCGCAAACTATAACCGTCGACATTGCTAATTAGATACGGAATAGCTCCGTTGGTATACACTACTGCGAATTGTCATACGGAGTTTAGATTAAATCTGAACTAACGCCACATTGTTATTATAACGCCAATAAAAATTATTCGACTAAATAGAAAATTTCACTTCCTTCCGTATAGGAAAATAATATCCCATTTTCACCTTCCCATTTTATGAAGAAGGTTTCAAGAAAATTAATTAACCGTGTGTCAAATAAATATCAAAATTGTGGAAAAAAAAATTAATCCAAAAAGTTTTTTGTTTTGTTATTATCGAAGATGCCTCATAAATACGTATTTTCCGCGCATAGATATAAGAAGAAAAAAAGTGAAACGCCTAATTGTTTCGAGGTGGAGGTAAAAAGAAAGAAAAAAAGGTAAAGACACGGTATACGCGGTCGAAATTAAAAGTCTAGGCTTTCTTCTTCCGGTTCCATACACGATTCTGTATCTTATGCTATGGAACGTATAGAATTGGGTTTGTATATATGCGTGTGTGTTGGTACGAAGTGATTCCCGATGGATTAGAAACTCCGGCGTTTGGTAACAACTTATAATAGGCGAATAGATATAGAGTATAGAAGATAACAATTAAGTTCGTGCCACGGGGCTAACTAGACAAGAACCAAACAGCCGTGTTATTATAGAATTCTGCATATTGTTTATTACTTATTAATACCAAGTGTAATTAACTAGGTACAGTACAGACTGAATTTCTGTAACTCGTAGCTGCCGTACCAAATCTCTAAACACACCTCAGGGGGTGTGAAATAATCATATTACCTATTGTTTCAAATTTACTCCTCTCTTAATCCTGGTGTTACGGTGGTGAAACCCCGCAAACTTTCTGTACAACATCTAGATTCGCGTTTATGAATTTATATATTTATATACGAATAGATTTTATTCATTCAGCGAAAATTCGTTGATGCAATTGATTGAAATTTTTTTTTTTTTTTCATGGAGGACAGGAATCACGTGATACCGTTAAAAAAAAAAAAAATAAAAAAAAATAACGTATTTATATTTACAATGGAAAATCCATTATATGGAGTGTCTTTTCTATCCATCTATCCATCTATCTATCTATGTATGAATCTATGTATCTATCTATGTACTGGTACTGCAGCTTGCAGTCGACCGCTTCGAACATAGAAACTCTACCGCCCACGCTTTGTCCGAATCAATCTATCTAACGCAGAGGTGCGACGTCGTCGATGGTGCCAGGGATGACAGGATTCACTTCACGTTTACATTACGACGAGAATTGAACAATTACGCGTGGGATTGAATTTTACACTCTGGCGAACGCGGATATCCGTTAACAATGCGAATCTGGTATACAGTATACGTATAACTCACGGATGAAGTATAATATTAAAATGAAATAAAAAGGAAGGTGAAGAAGAGCAAAGACAAAAATAAAGAAAGAAAAAATTACAACCATATAAAAATTTGCGGAAGATATGTATTCAGCGAATTTCACAAAGTATACATCGAAACTCAAGCTTGTCACCCTTAATTCTCAAAATGAAGCGATGTTGCAATAAATAGATATAATGATTTTTCAATCAAATTTGTATGCCCGTAGAATTTCTTTCTCAGATGATTAAAAATATTCGTTGATTTTGTCATCATTTTTTTTTCCTCTCTTTCTTTTTTCTCAGCAATAATGAAAAATTCATTCAAATTGAAATATCAAATACCTAGTGAATAACTCCATTTAGCGAGAGAAATTTAAGCAAGTATGACGTGCAAGGTTTCCCTCTTCAATGCCTACGTATATGTGGATACATTTGATGTGTACGTATAGTCGTGCCTAAATTCACAGCCACATGATAAAGGCAGTCAAGCGTGTCAGGTGAGAATCGCTTCGCACAGTTCTTTTACGCTTCGCGTTAAGTTGCTGTACTTTGCGTTGCGTTGCGTTGCGTTGCGTTGCGTTGCGTTGCATCGCATTGCATTGCGTACAGTCTTCGTTACGTTACGGAATTGCGTCCATATGTGTCTACGATATATACATTTATACCTACCGTACCTACGTACGTACCTACCGTACCTACCTACCTACCTCCATAACTGTGGTGAATAAAACGAGCCTGACTACTTAGCATGGGAAACAAGTTTCGCTTCAAGTTACCGCAACAAAACCGCAAGAAACGAGATTCTTTTGTGCAGCACGTAGTAAACGTCTGCAACACATGTCATGCCTGTGTGTATATGGTATAAGAGAATTTGTAAAGCTTTAAATTACACTTCGCGTGGGAGTACTTTTTTTATTCTATCCCATTAATATGTCTTTTGCCATTTTTTTGCAATTTTTTTCTCCTACCAATTCCGAGGTATTCAAAATTCGATAATACATGTATATAGTACATAGCGATAAATAATTGCCTAAATTCAATGTTTCGGTATACACACCTAAATGTTTCATTAATTATTCTTTCGGGTTTCAGAAAATGAACGACTCGACTATATAAATAGTAAATACGAGGGAATTATTTATAACTTTCTCCACTTAATTACTATAAGCAAATATGGTAATCGATTTCTGGATAAATGTTTCCCTAATTATTTAATTATTTCATTTATTAGACATTCCTCTTTTATTTTTATATAATTTATTCATCGGAACTGTTATCTCTATCAATTTGTAGGCAATATTTTCCTTCGCCGAGTTAATAATTACACGGCAAAAGTGGAAATCATAATTTATAACATCGGTGAATTTTACTCCCATAGATAGCTTTGCATTATACCAATAATTTTTAATAGACTCTTGTCACATTTATAAACGACGAATAACGGTAGGTACGAGAAAATAGAAAGTCCGAATAACCAACTAACCCAATACGGGTCTAATTTCACTCGTTACTATATGATAAGCATTATAATAATATTTACTTATCGTATATATATACGCATATACGTACACCACTTAAGTACGCGAAGTGTCAATGATCTGACAAAAACCGAGATCATATTGTCCGAGCAGTAGTCAAAATACCTCGAAAGTTAGAACAATTCGATATTTTGTTCATATTTTCTCATCTAAATCAAATTTTCATCTAGATTTATCGTAGCAACTGAATAATTCGATTACCTGCTTTCGAAGGAGTAGAGATTACAGTAACGATTCAAGATCGACATATTTTCCCGGTTAAGGTCAGTCGAGGCAATGAGAAGTATCGTATACAAGAAAACGGCTTTGAAAGTTATAACCCGTTTTTGCGTCTAGTTTTGCCGTAGAATTTAGAGCACCGCGGTTTCCAAGATCTCGAGAAAAAAGAACCCCGTTGAAAAACTGCGCGTCAACCTTAACTAACCGGAAAGCTCGGTTAATAATTGAGCCCAAAAATCTCTCTTGCAGATCGCTAAAGAAAAAAAGAATTAGAAATCGCGGAATCGTGCTGCTCCCTTAAGTAAATAAAGGAATAAATTTTATACCAATTTTCATACAAGTATAAATAAACTAAGGCCAAGTTGATAGAGACGTTAAATCAACTCGTAAGCGTTTTCTCCGGTCTCATTATTTAAACCGGACCTCGGTTGATCGCAGGGGCTATTATTACCTACTCGTTGCACCTACACAGGCTACTTGCGAGAAAGTGGATGAAAGGTGGTACCGGAATTAGTCTGAGTTTTTCTCCTCCACAAGTTGGTCGTTATATTACGAGACTTACGAAACAATTTTCGCTTTTATCTGCTCTTATAGGAAGCTTTCAAAGTATAAATTACTATTTCATACGATCGCTTATCTCAGACTTGAACTAATCATTCATCGAAACATTCAACGTCTATGTAGGTAATTGATAATCAAGACTCAGGAGTTATTTTCTTCTTTTTTTTTTTGTTAATGATGAGTGATCAAAAATGTTGAATTTCATTTATTCACGCTGCAGATTATAGCTTCAGCAGTGTTCTGCGAATAAACTTGACGGTATATCATAATTTTTGAATAGCGAAAATTGCAAGGAAGAAATCGATCCTGATCCACCTCCTCGTGGAAAGTTTATTTCGGGAAACTAAAACGTGGCAAAGGGCCAATTTGTCACCGCCTCGGTGCACGCTGTTCTTGCCAACACGGAAATACCAAGTTTATCGATTTAGGTCATCGATTATTATCATCAAAGTTGATCAGGAAATGAATTGACGTTAAATTTCTGAACGCTTTTACTCTACTCATGCTACATAGAAAAAGAAAGATCAGGCGTTTTGATTTCTTTTTGAAAATAGTAAATCAAGGTGATGCTGCGCTCGTGCTTTTCCATCGAATTGGAAAATCATACCACGGGAGGAATATTTTGAAGAACGAATTTTCCTTCGCAACGAAGAGCGGATGGTCAAGAAAGTCGAAAAAAAAAGAAGAGAAAAAAAGAAACCCCGAATCAAACCGACTCCCAGAAGGAAAATTCGTTCCGATAAATATTCCGCCCATGGCTTGATTTTCCAATTCGATGGAAAAACACGAGTAGGTATGGCAGCACCTTGACTACTTTTACAGAATTTTAATGAGCCAATAATTAATAGTTTCAACTATTTTCGAATAATCCTGACAAAGGCTTGTCACTACGTACGTATTTATGAATTAACAATTGCCTCGTAAGTACTTTGAATCGATCGATTGGTTCGCGGTACGTGACTGCCTGCAAGTGAAAAGTTCAATCGTTTTAGGCCACCTCCCGCTGCGATGCAATCCGGGGTTTAGGGCCGATGGACGAGAACCATACGTGGCGGAAAAACGAATCAGTAATGAGGAAATAAAAGAAAAAATGGTGTTTTTTTTTAGACCAGAAAGAAAGATTGGTCTAAATTGAACTAAAAGCGATACAAATTTGAAAAAAAAAAAAAACATAGAAGACGATATAATTCAGTTGGCTAATTTCCGCGAGAAATAATCGGAAGAAATTTCCTCTCAACTTTATGGTATTGACGTTAATTCGGTTCGACACTTGAAGCCCACGAAAGCTTACCGGATCTTGGGCAATTGTTCCCAACGGAGTGCATGGATAAAACGTAGTAATTCAGTAGCGCGAGTGCAGCGGTAGCGCTGGCGGTAGCAGGAAGTTGGGAGAATTTAATTAGGACGTAGATACGTGTATCTACATATACCTATGTATATCGTATAGGTATATCCTCGCCGTGTGTAATTCGCTAAAATGTTCCCAGCGTTTCAATTACCAACGTTTTCGACTTTATTTTATGTATAATATTATACCTTTATCTTTCCTGCACTATATTCTTCACACGATGTTATATTCCTCGGTAAAAACCGTTAATTGCGTTCCCTTAGAAAACGAAAAGAAACCCAGAACTGATTTTCGAAAATATTCACAAAAATTCTCTGTCAAAGTCGACAGTATTTCTCTAGCTTTTTTTACCTCTCCTTCATCCCTTAAATATTTGATCACAGTACGTGCAGGGTAAATCCCTTTAATAAATAAAGAGAGATTTTCACACGCAGAGGAGTTTCATTTTTCGTTCTTTTTTTTTCACCTTTTTTTTTTCATTTTTATTTATATCCCAATTGAATTCGCGGCCGCCTACCTACTGCAGTACACCTATAAACTCTCTTTGATGTAGCTATGTGCAACAGACTATTGCGCTCTTTGTTACAGATTGCCACGTCGAATAATCGGTTTATAAAAATTCACGAACAAAAATTGTACGCGTAAAAAACACTGGCCTGAATATATCCCCACAATTTTTCGATATTTTTCATCTCGTTTTCTCTTTTTCAGCGATATTATGGTCCGCGAAAAACTGCTCGGCTTCATCGCAGAAGACTAATCTGACTAAAACAACCCTGGAAGATGACGAGGACCCGATTTCTCTTTCCGAAGAAACAACCTTCAGAGAAAGATATCGAAGACTGATACCATACATGACTTTTTACGTTTCGAAGAACCATGTGATTCCTCAATCACAATCTCCGCCCTCCTATCCGAGCAGAATTCCCCCCCAAGCAATCAAAAGAAGGTTTCAGTACTCCGGGTCGAGAATTAGCAATCCGCCCAGCAACGTTTTGGGAAATAATTTGATCAAGAATAATAACAATAACAATAATAACAATAACAATGTCAAGAACGGTAATCAGTATTACGTCAGTCCTGTTATACAACAGGATAAATTCATACCGTCTGTTCAGTACGACCCGAAAGACATGGACAACGAGGAATACTTTACGCCAGTTATTCACAACGCGAAATTAAACTTTGAAGATTATCAAGGCATGCTTTATCCGAGATATCGAAGTCCGAGGCCCACGTTAACTCAGTCAACGACATCCGCTGCTCTTTCAAATTTACACACCGAACAACAGCAGTTACGCTTTACAACCGTCAGTCCAACTACGATCAACTTCACCCCGAAATACGGGGATATTTTGGTAAGAAAAGAAATCCCGAAATCGTCGGCTGTTACGAAACAGAATTTTGGAACGATCTTTTATCAAAGACCGACTCAAAGACCGTATAAATTTGACCAGGAAAGGGAACAGGCCTTTTTTACAAACGAATTCGAGCCTTTGAGATTTCCCAGACCCCAAACGCCGAAGCCGTTCGGATTAGCTGAACAAACGCAGTATTCAAGGCCTCGTAAACCGAACGTTAATCTTAATCATATAGTGAAAAGTCTTCAGCTTACTAATCAGTTGCCGGAAACACTGAACGCTGATAATATCGATGACAGTATTAAAACTCTAGTTGAGATACTAGGGCTTTTAAACAATGGGGCTAAGAACGAAGTTCCATTTCGTCAGGATTTGGCACCGGTGAATACGTCGCCTAAATATGGAGACTATGAACATTACGAGAATCGTAATATCAGACCAAATATTCAAACTGAAAGACCTTTCGAAGGAATTTCTAGACCCATTGTAGTTCAGGATGAAATTGAGCCGGATATAAGGCCGGAGCTAAATAATGGACCGTATCACGTAAACATAATCGATGTTGGGTCGAGGGAATATCCGACTACCGAAATCCATAGCGTTGAACAGTCTGAAAATCCGAATTTTATCGAATCTACGACCCCGAATAGTAATTACAAAATTAACGAGGAATTACCCGAGGATGTTTTAGAACATGATGAAATGATCGCCATTCCTTTGACCACTGAAGAACCTGCTGTTAATTATCCACCACCTGATGGAGCCTCGTCACATACTCAAAACTTTCCACCTACTTCGGTTAAGTACGGAGCTACCAGGGGGAAGCCGGATGTAGATTATCCGGCTTATGCAACTATACCGAAAACTGTATTCAGCTGCACCACTCAACGATACAAGGGATTCTTCGGCGATCCTGACACCGGATGTCAAGTAAGTCGGATATTCTGGCTTCAAGACTAATTCCAAAATTTTTTAATTCAAATTTCATGGAAATTTTTCAACAAGAAATTCTTCAAAATATCGATCAACGAGAAATAGAAATTTGCAATTTAAAATGGTTTTTTTTTTCGAGATGTAATTTGAATTTCCCCAAATTTCACGCTATTCTCGATTTTGAAACTACATAGTATTTTTTTTTTTTTCTTTGGGACCAATACTTCACGATATATGTTTCAGATATCGGAAGCTGGGGATTTTCAATATGAAAAATGCAGAATCGTTCATTTTCTCCGATTTACTTGTGACGAAATTCTTTTTTCACCTATTGTAATTCCTAATTTTGATAAATTCTTTTCTTTTTTCGCAGGTCTGGCATTACTGTGACTTGAATGGCGGAAAGTCTTCATTTCTGTGTCCAAACGGAACGATTTTCAGTCAAGTAGCTTTGACTTGCGACTGGTGGTTCAACGTAAAGTGTGAATCAACGACACAGCTTTACGTGTTAAACGAGAGATTGTACAAATATATTCTTCCAGTAATGCCTAAATTTCCGGAAGATTTTAGCGGGCCGGAAGTAGACCGATATTTAGAACTAAAGTTCAAGGAAATGGAGACAAAATTGAAAGAAAAAAAGCTCAGAAAACATGAGGAAGACTTAAAGAAAGTTAAAAGCAGTCCGCAGGTGGAAATCGACACCAGTCATATCGAATAACAAAAAAAAAAAAGAAAAAAAGAAAAGAAAAAAAACGTAATATTAGGTCTAAGCCTCATCCTTTCTCGAATATTTGTTTTCCTCAGTAACCAGTAAAAATTAACGATTGAAACAGCGGTCATAAAATTTGTTGAAAAAAAGAAAAAAAAAAATTAATTTGTCAATTTTATAACAAATTTTATTCAAACTATTAATCGAGGTCCAATTGATAATCAAATCTGCGTGATTATGAAAATCTAAAGCGTTTTTTTTCTTTCAGCCCCTCTAGTCATAATAATTGTTATTACTTAATTATTTATGTGAGACTGTGACGAGCCCCATTCTTTTCGTTGAAATCTATTCAATATTCTAAAGGCTACTGGCGATGTCTAGAAAGAATTGTATCTTTATCAAAGATCGGAATGCGAGAAGATTATTTTTTCACAGATACAGTATTTACGGTGAAGGTGATATTAATCGTTATACTAATCGGATTTTACATTGATATTATTTTCACTCTAGTGCCTTCGATGCATGAAGAATTGGAAAAAAAACCGAGTAGAGCATAAAAAACACTTCTTCCTTTATACGTATTCGCATTATTTTATTCCACGGTGGTTAATTTCAGTCGATTTTTATTCGTAAAAATTTATGAGATAATAGTGTGTATCGAAGGCATTGAGTAAATGAATTAAATTAAATTTTTATCCTACAAGAGTACCTAAATTTCTTTTGCTAGTTTTGTTACCTGATTATTGAATAAAGCTATTTATTCATTTTCTATATTATATGCAGTAATTATTTCCACCCAAAAAACCAACGCCTGCGAGCCAGCTTATAACTAAACAGAAATCTTGTTGTAAATAGAAAGACAGAAATTTCATCCAGATCGCAGAAACTGTCCAGCAAATAATAACACCTATTTGAAAAGGCGTAATTCCCTATACTTACTGCGCATCAAATATTTTCTAAAGTTCTTTCGCCGGATGATTGGACGCGGGTACAATGTTAAAAAAAGTCATAATGGTCTAAGGAAAGTGTTTTAAAAAACGGAGATGAATTCTTCTTACCTTTTCGGCTAGCTTAACTCGCTGCAAAATCTCAGCTAATTTTTCAATCGTGTCTTCAATTTGTGGTTTCGATTCCGCGACCTGAGAAAATAATAAATAAATATAACGAAACTGAAATTGTGAGTAGAATTTTAAGAATTTATTATATAGCGTTTCTTCTTCGTGGATTTCTAGAAAATCAATTCATCGAGCACATGAATAATAATCAATCGACCCAATAGAGATTAGAGGAATTAAATAAAATCAAGTTAAACGAAATGATAAGAATACAAAAAAACCAACCTTTTGGGGCTGAGTGACTATGCAATGGCCTTGATGAGATACCAACAAGCAGTGTGTACAGGCAGGTACATCGCATTGAGCGCAGTGAAATTGGATCGGTTGAAGTGGATGTGTTTCGCATTTTGTTATTAGAAAGTAGTAAATATCGCTGGCGTCGTCTGTCAGCGATATTTTTTGATGACTCTGCAGAGCTCTTCCATGAATCTGTTTTATAAAAATAAAGATTTGATCTAATGATAAATTGATCGATAATGATCGAGTAATGTTACTTTAGAACCTAACTTTTTATCAATTATTGAATTGAATTTGTCAAATGTAAATGAAACGAAATAACTTCTGAGAAAGGTAGTAAGATATTGTATGATTAAAAAATATAATTTATCTCGTCTGATAAAATGTCCACACAAACCTTTGCGTAGCATGTGTTGCAGAAAAAGACATCGCATTGACGACATCGAAACTCTGCTTTTAGACCACATTCAGAACAGTTTTCTAATTCAACAAAAGAAAAAGAAAATCTATGGTCAACTTACTTATCAGTGAGTGAATTGAAATTGATTTGAAAATAATACTTCTCCTTCAATATTTAGTAAGAGAATAAATAATCAAATAAATTGTTTGATCCACTCTTAGGAAAAGAAGGCCTTTCTTACGCAGGCTTTTTGAAAACTCTCAATATCTGGATTCGTCTAACATCTTCAGATTTTCAAGACAAAATTGAGTAATCAACTTTGAATTGAAATTGATTTGAAATACATTAATCTACTTTTTGTGGTGAAAACTATTTTTTTAAATGAAACTAAGCGCAATGATCGAATCTTTTACATTCTGCTTCTAATTTCCCCTGAGATAATGATTAATCTGCGATTTATGAAGTGAATGAATTCTATATTCTAGCTCTGAGCGCTTTGTGTAAAAATATACTTTCTCAAAATAGTTGAATCCATCATTATAACAGATTTTATTACTATGTTATCCTAAAATCTGAGTTATCAATCAAATCTCTTAAAATTCAGTCGACCCTGTGATAAAGTGTATTGATGTTGTTGAGACAGATCTAAATTCTGTTAATAATAGTGTTTTTTAATTTCTAACGAACCTAGATCTTCGGTAATAGATTTTCTGAACCTTGCTGCGTTCGGTTGTTGAAACTCAATATTTGGTTCTGTAGAATTGACTACAAACTGGGTGGCATTGATTAATCCGAAGAGATACAAGTTAACTAAAATAGTTCCTTGCTCGTTGAGATTCTGGTGGCGAACTATGCCGCAATTGCTGCAAGTCTTGTGCGGACATGTCTTGACACAGGCCTCACATATCGCATGTCCGCATTCTAGCAGCAAAGGAAGCTTACCGCGGAACTGATGCGCTCCTGAAAAATGAATGAAAAAAACAAAGATAATATGTGAAATCAACGTGAAATAATATATCTTCTGAATTACGCGAATTTGAGACAATTGGACGAAACAAAAGGCGGAAATTTAGCGCAAATTATAATCATGGGCTACAATATTAACACTAACGTGGCAGGATTGGTGAATAATATAGAATTCTGCGTCATTTTAATTAGTGAAGGATATTCAATGCTAAATTGCGATATTCCGCAATGTTCGATTCGTCAGTTTGAATAACACGTGCCTTGTGTTCTTTATTTTGCTTTAGTGGGAATCAAAGCATAGCAGCAACTGTTGTTTACATAATTTACGTGAGGCGAGTAGCCATATTTTTGAAGAATGGAAAAGAATAATATTTGTACTACATACATTCAAAACACGTGTCATGCTATGAAATATGGGATAAAGCGAGACAAAAAATGAAATAAAAGATATTTACTTTGTTACAATTAGGAAGAATTTTTCGGACAAATAACGACAAATTGTATTCTATTGGGAATATAGTTCTAAATACATTGCGTCCACATAAATATAAATGATGCGAATGTAATAAATATATGTTTATTCCCCGATAGAAAAGTTTTGTTATTTATTATTTGGTACGCAGGTGGCTAGATTCGTTCTACGCACACGCGTGTCGAGAAGGCTAGATAAGCCGGCGTGTGAAAAATTGGAATAATACATTACGTACCTCGAAATGGGAAGGCGTGCTTGCAGTTTGTACAGGTGAGATGTTTCAGTTTAGCGTGAACTACGGGATACATTTTTAATGACGAATTGTCACCCTGTCGTGAGTGCATTTTACCGAAATGAAAAATCACAATAAAACAACCACTGACACTACGCTCTACATCGCCACAAATAAACGTTGAACGTTCGGTTCGAGTACCATTCACGCGCGCCCCACGCTACGCAAATACGAAAATAACGCCATCTGAAACTGGAAGTTACACCTTTTCAAATAAATGTCCAGGACTTTTCGCTATCACCGAGACGATAGTCCAGCTTGGAAATATATGATTTGGGAATCGATTTTGGCCAAGACTGTTCCCATTATTTCAAGATTATTAGAAACATATTTCAACACGTTTATTCCAGCAGCGATAAGTCGTTCCCTACAAACGGGACTGGAAACAAATCAATAGCGCGTCTGGCACTACTTACCAACTTACCGACCGCCAGAAAAATCAATTTGCACAGAATTAATTTAAAAAATTTCTCGAAATTGAATACAAATATAACAGAAACTTTTTTCTTGTTTTTAGCTAAGAACGAATATGAATTATCATCTGACCACGACGAGATGGTAACTTTAAATTGTCTGAAAACATTCCGTTTTTAGATTAGCGATGTCGGTAAGGCAGGACTCTAGCCTATTAGACATCGCGTCACGAATTTTGAATTGCTGTTTCAAGGTGACAGAATACCATTCAGCATTCGTAACACTGTATGCAAGATTCACTGTGCTAATATAGTATGAACTATGAAATTTAATGAAACGATTTGAACTTGAGCTCAGTTATTATATCCCGCAGCTATATTCCGCCTTGTCATCAGTCGGATTCTTTAACTTTTTTCTAAAGAATAATCACAACAATGCATGCGGGTATAAGGGACATTACGGTTTGCGCGGAAAGCGTAACTGTACCTTACAATTCCTTCATTTGAAAAATATATTTATAGGGACGAACGGTGTACGTAACGGGACGTCAGTTCCAAGTAATTCCTCTTGTACTAGTACTTCGTTGTACGTTCACATATTATAGGCTCATACGCAAATAATATTACGCTAATTTAGCAGCTAAAAGATTGAAACAGCGATAAAATTTAGTTCTCTGATAATATGAGAGCCAAACCGCAACGTCATGTCACGTCGGTATAAAAACGGGTTTCGAACGTGCAATTAAGTATAATACGTAATTGCACATAATTCATAATATTTTCAAGTTAAATTCCGACAAAATACATAGTATAATTGAGCTTGCAATATTCACATTGCAACTTGTCCCTAAAAACCGACTGAGAAAGATGTTACAACATTTACAAAACATGATAGTACATATATAACTATTTGCTGTTATGTCTTTAACCGGTCAATTAGCATATTCCAGCGGTTTAAAAAAGTGTTACAACATTTAAAAGTCCTATACCTATATACACCGAAACTGTACCCACGTCTATAAAATGTTATATATATATATATATATATATATAAATATTTAAAGTTCGAACTGTCATGTCGTCCTGATTTGATCATCCAGCGGACTAAAAGTATATATAAAGAAAAATAAAATGAATATAAAATACTATCCACAAATCTCAAAGACGATAATATTTTTTCTCCTTTTTCAAACTCGGTACTTATTGAGTTTCATAAATCAGCCTTTAAGCCAACCCATCGCGGGTATCTGGGTCTAGGTGCGGTCAGAGGGGCCGTTACAATTCCAGCTGACCACAAAACAGGTAGAGACATGATCTGGTCAAACTTCAAAGCGTTGTCACTATGGACACTCTCTAGGCCTAGGCATCACAGGCAAACAAGGTCTAGGTGCCATCGTTACGGATGCAGAATCTATACCTATATAGACATCTACATATAATGTCGTTATATGCACGTGCATGACATATATACTTGTAGTATATGTGATGGTACACGTGTACCACGGGCAATACTATCGTAGAGTAACGTATATGTCGATGTATATCCACACTTGTTTTCACCGTTCAAGGTCATATGCTGAGCGCAAAGCCCGGATCCGCGCTTCTCCCTCTCTATCTACACGGCTTGACTATCGCCCTTACATTTCGCTCTGCAGCATCGATTTACCCATAAAAATACCGTGCGCTTCAATCTATTATTTTCCTATCACGATAGTCCAGCAAATTTCAGATGCAACTCGGAATTTCAAACATTACAACCGGATATTGATATAACGAGAACCTGGACGTAAATTACCTATCCGCGGTGATCATTACTTTTCAACGTTCTTCTCAGAGTGTGGATTTGATCATTAAAATTCTAAACATCCATAGTATCTAATGACGTTAATATCTGTCGAATCGAAACTTGTCAGTTTTATTTCATTTTTATTTAAGACAAAAAAAAAGACACTTATAAACTATCTCGTTCTATAAGCTTGGTCATTGCAAATCTTTTGCAAAAACGCCTTTCGAAATTTGACATTTTTACACGGAAGAAGGTCAAATAAGATTATAAGTCGCTATCGAGGTATAGTGAAGCGATTTTTAATTACATTCTCGTCTATTTTAGCGTCTAAGAATTTCATACGCTATACATATATATAGTACCGAGTCAAATCCATCGCGCGGACTCTCGACCCGTGAATAAGTTTTTTTTTTCCTTTTTTCATTTTTTAACGACCTAAATAGAGAAATACTGATTACAATAATTAAAGGAGCTAGGTAGGTACTAAATACATATATATAGTTGCGGAAACCCAGTCGAGACAGATGAAAAAGATATACCATTTGTATTACTTATAGCTATATGTATGCGAACCTAGACGCAGTATAGGTATATATGCCGGGTAAATTTTTCCCGCAATACGTGCTGTGAACATACCTTTGGAGCCTGAACAATGCACGGTGACATAAGAAGGTATGAAAGTGCGTTGAATGCGGATGCAGAGTGGCAAATATGACGGAAGGGAAACGGTTCAGTGGAGAAAGAATGAAAGAAAAGTGCAGCGATCTCAGTCAAATAGTATTATAATATACATATAGTATATAGTAGTACTGCGATTTTATAACAGATGTAAATATAACAGCTGAAAAAATTCCTCGGTAAACTCGCTCTGTGCTATATGTATAGTATATGGAATCGCGTATTACCACTGAGTATTACTGATGTCCGAAATGCTACATTTTTCAAGGTTTAAATTATCCGCCACATATATAGGTATCTCTTTGGCGTTATATACTATTACCGCGTTATCCGATCAAGAATCAAATGCATAATGCATTCACTGAACGCGAGATATGTATACATATAGCTGAAAGACATTGTAATTCATATATTTCTCGCTTTTGTTCTTTGGGTCTCCAGTGATTGACCTTTTTCGGAATTTTAAATCGCATCGCAATGCTTCTATACTACCATATACATATGCACGCATAACACCGATGCACACATGGATGCCTTCATCGAACGTGTTTAGTTAGTGTATAGAACCAAACTCCATCACACCTATAATACTAGAAACTTTTTATATAGTATACCTCTACCTCCGTGTAGGCACTCAAAATCTTTCCTTCAGCGCAGGATCCATTCCTCGTATACCCACCTCTTATACCTATATACTTTACTATAAGTTTTCAAGATAATCTTATAGAAAATATATAAACTTCGATTGGAAAATGCGCAGTACGTTCTCTAAAACATCGGAGATATTTTCATGGCTGGTGATCAGAAATAATCAGTTCCTTCACGTATAAACTATCAAGTTTCCATATCGATGCAAAGCTGTACATTGTATACCTAAATTGAACAATAATGATTATTTGTCATTTTCGACTGGTCCAACTTTGATAAACGGAAAATCTTCGGTTTTTAATTCATAACGACAGATGGACAGTCTTTGGATTCCTGTTATATTTGATCCTATTTTTGAAAGCCGCGTTTATCGGAGCTATATAATAACTATCTATACAGCTGTAACTACTACTGCAGGCTATGAAGAAGGAGAGTCCGCACTTCTTCGCACAATCAACACAGTTGCCACGAGAGAATTGGCTCTCCTTCTCGCACGCCACGTGTATCCACCCCGTTCCCCCTTGAACCGCTATCGGAAGTCCTTGCCTCGTTTCCAGTTTCCAACTCCGCGAACCACCCACAAGCAGCTATATGCGAATTACGTGTTGATAATAGCCCGTGAGCTACCTGTCGCTCAAAATAACGTTATTCGGCTGCTTTTAATACCTGAAAACTATATCGTGCCATTCGATTATATTCAAATTTCCAGCAAGTCAAATCCATTGCCGCTTGCCTTCTGCAGTCGATGAAATAGCTATATAAGAGAGGTTTAAGTGCCCAAGATCTATTGTCGATATCATTTGTCTAGGCTTTAATTAGGGATTGTTATTAACTACTGCTGTAATTGTATATAATACGCGTTATTCTGTAATTGAGGCTCGAGTATAAATTGCAGATTATATCTATAGTATGAATAATAGGTAAAAGCTTACATATACGTATAGATTAATAACTTGAAGGTTTTCCGTATAGATCCCTACCCTTGAACTTGCACGATTCTGTATTATGTCTTGCTAAGGAGTGCAAAATAAATTTCTATATGATTATTCCTCGATCGCTATGAGCAATAAAGGAGCTACTCAAGATCGGTACAAATTACCAAGTTGTCGGGTTATATAATCACCAAGGTACAGGCAGGTATATATATATTCGCCGTCGTTCACAAATGTCAAAGGTATAACGAACCAGAGGTATTCGATGTAGATAGATCTTTGTATAAGAAAGTGTATATCGAAGATACATGATATTTTTTTTTTCGATTTAAGAACAATTATCTTTGAATACCAATTCGAATGTATGTACAATATATCATTTTTCCCGAAAAAGACAATAAAAAATTGCATATTTCATTCACCACGTAGGTACATTATATTATTAGTTGTTGAAGTTTCTTGTAAGGAACTCTATACAATTTGTCACCACTCACCTAATTAGTTATTAAAGGTATGTATTATATACATACATATCAGATCTGTCTACTTCCAAAAACTGCAGACAACAAAGTTTGACTCCTGGTAATACGAGAAATGCATATCACTTATTTCGCATTCGTATATTCTTCGCCACCCTCGAAGCGCACTTTTCAATATTATAAACTCACATTTTACTTGTCGACCGTATTAATCAATATATAGGGCCTGCGGAATGGGGGTAGTAATGTGGTAATACCGTGCGACGTGTCGGTGCGTCACGTTAAGTTACGTTAAACATGATGGTTTCAGAAATCATACCACCTGAATTGCTGAACATGATCGAACACATACTCTGTATGGTCTTCGGAGGTCCATTTAGCTTTTACTCATTTTACAAGATTTTTGATTATAATATACTATTTGAGTTTATGTAAAAATAACCATATACCCAGCACGAGCGATTCTTATATAGCTGCAATTTCCATGCAGTTGACTTGCGAATCGGATATCTCTGAAATGAATCAAATCAATCATCAGATGAATACAGTTTGCGTTCATCTCCTGCAACCTGAAGTGGAAGTGAGGCTTGAAAACTGAGAACGAAGAAAGAAACATCGTTTCCAATAATAAAATGATATATGCATATCTTGAATTGGGTATATCGAATATCTGCACATATGTTATTATAAATCGTACATGTCTACGCGTGCAAAGTATATACCGGGGTCCGCAAGACCCGTCTGAGGAATCGCAGGCAACTGCTGCCCAGTGTTGTGAGTTTCCGAACAATATTACTATACTGCATTCAGGTGGCATCAGCTAGCATACCTATACCTGTCAAGGCAACGGTAGCTAGGGCGTTGCGAGGGTTGCTAGTGTGCTATATAATACGTGTATTATATCCGCGCTAGATTTTCTGCCCGAGTTCAGATCGCAAGGTAGCAGCTAGGCGTATGTGTAGAGAGATGCAACAACTATAACGCTGGCCCGTTGAGAGTTCGATTGTTGTTAGCACCTAGTCGCACCGTATACCCTTTCTATATGTAGCACCAGCGGTAGGTACCAGTACCTGTCTGTTGGTCCGCTTTACGTACCCCCGTCGTCGGATGGATCCGCGAACACCGAGTCCCGGATTGTGGGGCGGTGTTGATAGGGGTTGGTTGGTCCGGGTGACTTGGAGGGTGGTAGAAGTGGAGGTGGTGCACATAAAATCCTTCGCACATGCCTGGTGCATTCATTAGAGGGGATGTGCGGCTGCAGCCAACACATCCCTGCATCATTCCGCGGCGTGCACTTCGTGCGCAACAACCCCCGTTCGCGTATACCTTATACTTGCGCTACTATCTGGATTTAAACGAAAGAACGCGACGCGATCTCGATCATTCTATTATATTATATAAGTTACGAAAGTGCATCGCTAAGATCTTCTTGGATCGAAATATATTAATTGTTATTATTTACACGCTTCTATATCGATGTATATTATATTTTTACTTCATTCCAGTGAAATGATTAATGAATAAACTTTTTTCTTAAATAAAAGAGAAAATAATTATTATATAACAAGTTGTGAGGGGGGCGGAATAATAAAAGTGCGACGTTCTTTTTTCTGATATTATTATTATTATTGTTATTATTATTGAAAGACAGTTTTTTGAGAGTTTTAAAATAAATAAATACATAAATAAACCCCTAAATCGTCACGCAAGATTCTGCACGGAAGAAAGTTTCAACTCCGACGTCCAGATTGCCGCCAATTTCAACCCCAGCGTCCCATAGGCCCGCGGCTTTAAGGAGCCGCTAATAATTTCATGTCCATGAATTTGAGTAAACCAGGTAACAATGCGCTCTTTTCAAACAGCGCGCGTTGCTTGTATTATTATGAATTATTTATTACCAAATTCCGCGGTTGGCAGTTGACGATATCGAACAGTCATTTCAAATATTATTATCAAATTTCTACATGGAAGAGAAGAAAAAGAACAAAACGTTCATTCCGTCGTTCGTGCTGATATTTGATTGCATATATCCGATTAAATTTGTCGCATTTTATATGATAAGATATGTGTGAGTGTTATCGCGTTGTTTTTGATTGAAATGTTTCAAAAAAATAATGTATATACGTAAGAAGAAACGACGCTGGAGGATAGTAAAATCATTTCTTACTACTATAAATTACATTTACATGAAACAGTTCTACCGTCATATGTATAAGTATAAGTATCTATAGTTTATTGCGTAATTTTTGAGTAATTTAATCGAGCAACAATTCATCATCGAAGATCAACAACGAAGATCAACAAGGAAGAACAGAAGATTATGTATTTTGATTAGTAGTCAATTGTCTCTATATGTTGAACTATTGAATTTTGAATTAAAGCTTGTGTTTACAAGTAAATTCGTAAATTTCTACCTGAAACGGTGGTAATATTGAAATAATATAATGAAAAACCAACGACGATATGTATTGGAAATTGAAAGATTGAGAAGATGTGTTTTAAACTATATAAGAATTGATCACTTACCGTAGACTAACGACGTTAATAAACGTAGCGGCGCGATGTCGCGTCGTGTACGATGTTTGAATTTCGGCGCCCTTTTCTCTGCTGGTTCGGCAGATGCACGAAGGTCAAAAGTATTTTAAAAATAAGGCTGTACTGCTAGGCATTAGGAGATTGATATGGCAGTGGATGTTAAGGGTCGGGTGGCGTTGTAATGGCAAAAAGTTTGCGAAAGGTGAGTAATTTTCCGTATATCAACAAACCATCGATATTTCTTAATACACAACGTGCCTCGTGTTGCTCGTACGTATACATTCCGTGATAAAATGCGCCTCGTATAAACCGCGCATAGCCTTAACCATTAAAATATTAAATCCGAAATTTTTCGCGAATGATCGTACCAGAAATGCACAGGCTACAATGGCGACCAAGCTTCGCGAATAGTGACATTCTCGAAAACATTTACTCCGAAAATACAAGGAATTAACATATTCGTGGGTGGTGTATATTGCGACGCAATTTCCACTCTAACCTCGTCGACAGCCTGACTAGTGGCATTTTAAAGTATTCGCAATCGCGTTCCTCCTTAGCTTCGAGGTCGAGTTGCAAATATGTTTTTGACACGTGTAGTAGCTCACACTGAACCCTGAAGGGTTTTACAGTTATATTGCAATGTGGCACGTTTGCACAGTGTGGAAGAAATAGAGATTGTGGAGTGAGTGTTTAGCAGAGTTTTATCCCTTCAGTTAATAATACGGAGTGCAAGGGGGTTTCTGGGTGTCTCTTAAACAAAAATTGCCCTCATATTAAAACAACTGTCCAAAGTACATAATTATTTATTTTTCCTTGTTTTTTTTTCTTCTTTTTTTTTCTTTCTTATTTTCTTTTTTTTTTTGGTTATTTTTTTCTTCTCTTTTTCCAAAACAGGGCCAGAAGTTTAGCGCAGTTAGTTTGATTGTAGGGTTGGGACTGGAGATAGACAACATGGACCAACAGTATTGCCTCCGGTGGAACAACCATCCCGCCAACCTTACGGACGTACTGAGTTCTTTACTAGCACGCGAAGCACTTTGCGACGTTACTTTGGCATGTGTCGGTGAAACATTCAAGGCTCATCAAACTATATTGTCGGCGTGTAGTCCGTACTTTGAGAATATATTCCTTCAGAATACACATCCTCATCCAATAATATTTTTGAAGGATGTTAACGACACGGAAATGAAAGCTTTACTACACTTTATGTACAAGGGCGAAGTAAATGTTAGTCAACATTTGTTACCAATGTTCCTCAAGACTGCCGAAGCATTGCAAATTAGGGGACTCACTGATAATAGTGTAAATAACAAAACCGAAGAGAAAAGTCCCTCGCCTGAACCTGAGACACAGACGAGTACGAGGCACACGGAATCACCAAATCCTCAATCGCATCCAGAAAAAAGGAAACGAAAGATATCAACCAGTTATGATGTATCGCTTACCGGGCCTCCGAGCGAAAGATTTTTGTCTGATTCTCAGGTAAGTTAATTCTATTATTTATTTCCACATTTCTTGCCTTTCTTTCTATTTTATGTGTAGTTCTTCAAGCATTATCGTTCCCGTGAAACGGAGATATTTCTTGCCAAAAAATAAATGAATAATGATCATTTTTTAAAGGAGTTTTAGAAAAAAATTATATTCTTCGTTGGAATAATTTTCTCCCAATCGCAGATGCTTCTGTTCAATTGACGTTACAAGTATTTTTTTATGAACTTAGTAACAGACGTTTTATATTTACAATATGTTTCCCATATGCCTGAGTAGTGAAATTTGCAGCGCGTCTTTGGTAAATATCATCGTTCCCAGTTTCTCTTTTGCTTTTTTAATCATCTAACAATATGTATATTGACCGGTCGATGTTAAAAGATGGAAGAAATGAATCGTTACAGCTTAGAAAAAGAATAAAAATTATATAATTCATGGAAACTATAATAATAAGAAAATTATATTACGTATTCGAGGAAATAACACGCGTTCAGTTTCCTTCAGACTAATTCTTTACACCCTGAGGACTTGAGTTAGATGATTAAGCTGAATAATATTTTTCCTCGATAGTTTGATCTGTTTAGCATTCTTAATCCTCAACTACCTTTGATCTTTGTTTAATTTTCTCGCACGTATTGCAAAAAAATGATTAGCTAGTGATATTGCCTTCAATTCTTAAAGATTAAATAAAACAAGCCTGCGTGCTAGTGTTAATAATAATTGAAGAACTTAAGATGGATATATTCTTATGTAATTTAAAATTGGCTAATATATTTCTGTCTTGGTACAGCTGTTCAGATAAGATTAATCGCAACGCCACCTCAACATGTATGGCAAAAAACTTTCTGATCCAATTTATTTAGCATATTACATATGGGTCGGTTTAATAAAATAAATATTATCTACATCTTTTTTTTCCGCGGCTTTATGTACTTTATAAATGCAAATATGATTATTTAAAAGATGACTCTAGTTATTGCCGAAAATGAAGCGAATACCAAAACTATTTTTATCATATCGGCAAATGGCTGAATATCCTTTTCTAAATATTGATTTATGTATGATGAAACCTGCAAACATTTCTGTTTACTTCTGTGCAACACACATTTTTTTAACTGTTACTATGCTACTTTGGAAAAATTATAAAAAATTTCAATCAATTTAGAAAGTTCTTTTTTGAATTTACAGGCATCCTCTCAATGTAGTTACAAATCAAGTCCCCCAGTTATTCCGAAATTAAATAATACGCTGGGGAGTGATTTGGAGGATGGTGGAAGACCCATCACTCCAACGTCTCAGCCTCAGCCTCCTATTAAACAAGAAATTGACCACCACATGCCTGACTTCCATGACAACGTCTCCCTTTCTGTGAGTAACAATTTTCCATCATTTATATCATTCATCGTCGGGTATTAGCATGGAATACAATTCAAATTTTTAGAACGCTATAACTGCTGAAATTCCACAAAGTTTTCCTCTCTTTTTGTTGACTTTTTCAATTAAATAACTTCCAACAAATTGAGGCATTTAAACTTTACGCCCTATCTTATTCTGTCAATTTTGTTTTAATAGAAAATAAAAATATATTCATAAATTTTATGCAAATGCTAGTCCACGTAGAAGAAGTTCTAGTTATCCATTAGCATTTTGTTAAAAAGATCAGATTCCTATTCAACAAACTTATTTTCTATTTGTTATTGAATTTCTACAGAAAAATTTGATTTTCAGTTGGTCAATATTTGGCAAATCAAATTGATATCATTGTATTAAATCCAAACTTACCTGATGAAATTTCTCGATTATCATGCAATACCGTAATCACAGTTGGTATTTCAAATATTTTACTGTAGGAGAACTTGACAGAATTTTTTTTTCTAAAAAAATACTGTGTTTATTATAATATATTCTTGAAGTTATAAGTATGGATCTGATAACTGTAAATTTGCTTGGGTACTGACACCTAAACTACATGCCTTTGTTTTTAACTAACTAGCGGCTCGGCAATAATTTATAGAATTTTCAATAAAATTTCTACAAGCGTGATAATAATTTGCACATATATTAATTATTAAATTACATGAATTTGATCCAGACATTAGTACTTCTTTTGTAGTTGGAGATAGATTATTTTAACGTCCGATGCAATGAATGTGTCTGCGCTGATCATTTACGCCTCTATTGTTGTGAAGCTGATTTTTTAATGATTGTTAAGCTCAAGAGGGTAGTCGAAGAATAGATTTTAACTTCTGATATCTATTCTGCATATTTATCAATTATAACGATTTGTACAAAAACTGAAATTGAATTGAATTGAATTGAACTTATCTAGAAATTAGAGGAGATAAACGTTCTCGTATCAACAGGCAGAGATTAAGTGTTATTTATTTTATAATACATATAATCTGATGAAATACATATCGGGATGAATGTGCAGACTTTGTAATTACAAAGGTCCACTTACCAAGAGCTATACTTCATACTGATAGCAAATATTGCGGCCAAATTATTTCTGCTGCGCCAGGATTCATGAAAATTCCCTGATTCTAGGTAAACTAATATTAAGTTAAAGTAGCTAGAAGCTGATGCGAGTCCTGAAATATGGACACAGATTTAAAGTATCTAGGTAATGAGATTGTCCACGAAAATACACCTGAAACAAAATTAGCTTTGTGACTAAAACTACATTCTTAAAATACTAATATTAATAATTAATGTGAAGGTCTGGTGTCTGTTACATGGTTTCGTTACTACTTCCCACGTGAAATTCTTTCTGTATGAATAATAATCTGCCGCGCTGTTGAATCTTGCATTAGTCGAACATCAAACATTTGAAGGAAGGGATTTTTCAAATTGAGATAATGAAAAAGAAAATTTGCTTATCTTTCCTAAAGACAAAATTAAAATGTGTTGATTAAACACATGTCCTTTCCTTCTCTGTTGACAGACTAATGTGGCGTGGGTGGTTCAAAGAGATGGGAAGAGTGAGGAAACCAGGGATGATCAGAGCATGATAGTTCCTAACAGTAGCGACTCTCCTCTAGCTCGCGTCTCACGAAAAACTGCTATCATGGCCGGGGGCTATGTTTCAGTTAGAGTGCCAGATGCCTTATTTCATTATCACGGGCAAACAAAGAATCTTACGGGACCTGAGATATCTTCTCGTAAACACCCCTATCCGTTTGTGTCTCATAACATGGCAGAAGCCATGCCTCAACAAACTTCTAGTTTGGAATCTCAATTTAATTCAATAACCGGTACATTGCAGGGTGAAGATCATTTCAATAGAGACGCTAATTTAGATACGTTGAGGAATAAGATATTAGATGTTCAATCAGCTTCTTGCGAAACATTATCTCGTCCTCTTCCACAAGGGAGAAAAGTTGGAAGATTCAGGCCTAGTTGGTTAGAAATGTTTCACTGGTTACAGTATGACGAACAATTACATATAATGTTTTGCAAGTATTGCAGAAAGTGGAGTGAAACCATGCCGGAAATTCGAACATCCTTTGCTGCGGGCAATGGAAATTTCAGACTCGAGATAGTCAACCATCATGATAAATGTAAAGCACATAATTTATGCGTTGCAAAAGAGGCTGAATCAATAGAATACTTTCATCACCACATATAAATCAGCTTAATACTCCTACAATGTGATATGCCACACATTATTCGATGCATTTATTACGTGAGCAGCTTGAAAACTAACTTAGGAATTTTTAATCTATTATTCTTGAACTTAGGATAGGTGTAATGAAATTAGATTACGCATACATTGTATATATACAGTATGAATTGTATGATATTCTGGTTCTGGTCTAGCTTTTGATATTATCATTTGGTACCTATGGGCCAAAATATATTGTGATAAATTTGATAAAAATGAATAAAAATTTGGAACTAAATACGTTCCATGTTAGATTTCCGTTTACTCATTTCTTAATAGTTTGTAGATAAGGATTACGCCTTGGGCAGCTTGTGTAACACACAAAGTCCTTCGAGCAATCACTATAATTACCAGAACACTAAAGTAAATTTTATGTAAGCTATATTGAGCAATATTATTTTCAGTTGGAGGAAAAATTTTACTTTAGACAATGACAAGTCACTAAATATCTGATTTTATTTTTATATACCTACTAGTAGTAGAGGAAAGGAACTTTAGTAGAGATAATCTAATCTAATAATGAAAGCTTCACAGCTGTTTTGATCAACAAATTTTGTATCATTGATTTTTGTCAGTCATAGTTTGATACGATTAATTTTTTTTTAATGATCACATGCCCGATGTGGGGTATGTTTATATACCATGTGATAATAATTAATATTTTTGCATATCTACGATCAAGTTTGAAAAACAAATTAATCAGGCACAATCCATATTATGTTATTTATTAAATTAAATAGCCTCAATAAATATGATTATTGTTTACTAAAGAGGAAGTATATCGCTTCAGCTTGGCAATCATTATACCATTCTCATTCTATTTGTTAAAATAGTTTTAACAGTTGTTAGCTGAGTATCGGATCTGAATATTAGACATTAGTCTAACAATGATTGGGAATTCATTAATGAAGAAATTTTGGTTATTCAATTACTGTAAACTTCGTAAATATTACTTTTTCCTTCTTTTCTTTATTTTTTTTTTACAAAGAGCGTAGCTATACTGTGTATATTGATTTAATCTAACATTGAATAATCACATGATTGTCGTGCGCAGGGACATCCTGTAAGTCTCTTAGGAGAGGATGGGGGGCCGACTACAGGTGCCCTCAGCGACGGCGTACCAGGAACAGAATCATCCGAACACCACAACCCACACGAAATGCTTGACGGACTTGATGGTAAGATCTGAACTCATTCAAATAACATTTTATTATGATCTAACATATTTCCTATGCTATTCAATTCAGCAATTAATTATCTAAAAACTGTAAAGAAGAACGAACAACTTATATGAACTGCTCGCTACTGTGAATTGGACTCGAACTTTTGAATATAAATCTAAAAAAGTTGAGATAAATGCCAAATCTTGACTGTATTTGTTCAGCTTTGGCTTTACTCTATCAATCAATTTTTATAATGATTATTATCTCTTGGTGTGAACTCTTGGGGTTGTATCGATATGGTAATTAGAAGTACATTTTAATTTTAACATTCTAGTCCTTGTTTAATGCACATTGCACATGTATAGGTTTTGTTTTTTCTTTTTGTTTGGGAATTCGTTATAACGTTTGATGACGATTAATTGTCAGATATAGGAAATATGTTAGATGAATAGAAATGGAGGGACTATGTTACGCATGCTTAATAAAATAAAAAAATTTCAAATATTAATATAATATAATATAGTATAACATAACATAACATAACATAACATAACATAACATAACTTAAAGTGTCCCTCTATTTCCAATGACGTGAGTAGCCAAATGTAAAGTATAGGAATCCAGGTTATTATTATGTAAACTTTAGTCTTGTGGTGATGGTATTGTGCATTTGCTGATTCAGTGTGTTAGAATTATGCAAGTGTGTTATCATGACAGCACCTAACTATTTTCGTTTGGTAAAACTATAAGCAAATGGACCATACTTGCGACATTTGAATATTGCGTGTGAGTTGAAAAGTAAGTTTGATTCCGTTTAATTACTGTTGTATTTTAATACGTACGAGGTATATTCTTCGAAGATATTTAGGTATTCAAATTTCCAGCGTTAGAAGAGACACAGCACGGTCACACAGTTCTCAATTCATTGCCATATAGAAAAAGGAAAGCAAAATAAATGTTCATAATTTTTCAATGTATGATCCGTGAGTGGTAACATTACTTTCTCAATGTAGCATTCTTTACTTATTGATATATCTTGAAGGAATATGTTTCATTTTACGAATTCAAAACTTTTTCGGAATTATCAAGTTATAATAAAAAATTAATGTTTTACTGCTTAATAAATATTTAGTCTTCTATCTGATCATTAATGAATCACTTCTTTTTTATTCAGACTTGTAGTTCATGTTTTTCAATTCGTAAATATCACTGTTCCTGTTATCAAATATTAATATTCAAATTGTGCTTCATTCAAGAGAATCCTGCCAAAGATCATATTTTTATAAATTTATTAGAACCCTGGTTTCAATTTTGCAATGAATCAATACTGTAGCTCAGTCTTCTTCGACGCCGGGGATAAAAATATGTGGTGAGATACTTTGAAAAAATACCCTGCACAAGAATGTATGTACGTATAAATGAATAAATATATATATATATATATATATGCGCGTGTATGCTGTGCTTAGGTATGTATGTATGACGCGTATGTGTGTAGCTGTATGTATGCAATGATCAATTGCTGATTTGATAGTTCCGTATAAATTGGGGTTTCCGGTGCATGCCTGTATTCTACTCTCTTGCATACTTACCGTGTCCACATAAAGATACCTAGCGAAATCGATCATCATTTTCCATATCTTAATGCTGTTCATTTGCTGCATGGTGTTATCACTTGACACTGTCAATTTGAAGGATAAATATGATTGCGTTTAATATACTGCGAGTGAAGATATATAAAATTCACTGTCGTGATGCGTTTGCGTTCTATTTAGCAACAGTCTTGACAATGTAGTGTGTGAAATAAATAAGTAGAAGAGCCGAAGATGAAATGACGTCGTCAGTTGGCAATTTACGATGTTTGACAAAACGTAAGCATAAAAGTATTGCTATTAGTATTCTTTTTTACTTTACATTATAAAAGTAGGTGTGTGCTTATACAATATATCTATATATATATATATATATATTTGCTACAGTAGGTTCGGTATGTTGTTTAAATTGATTAAATGTATTTTCTATAAAGAGATGGTAGAGCCTGGACTTTGTTAGATTCAATTGAATTGAAATACATGAAAGATTGAAAAGGGGATGTTGTATTCCAGGATCAACAGGAAGTTGCAAAAAAGAAAAGGACATAAAATATGACAATTATAAAATAGAGACACACCTTGGTTTGGAATGTTGTAAGATCTGTGGAAAAAGCGTGGCCAACGTTAAAAAACATATGAAATCTCATTTTCCTGATAAATATCAGTGTCACATATGTCTGATATCGTTGACCAGATCCGACAATCTAAAAAGACATATTAAACTGAAACATGGAATTCGAGAAGGAAATATTTCCTCACCGTTTATGTCTTTGGATCCGAAAAATTTTTTAGGCAAAGATAATGCCGAGTATCTCACCTAAAGTAATAACAAGCATCAACACATGAATCGATAAAAGACAAAATATTATTTTTAAATTCACGCACACATATTTATATTATTCCCTTCCCAATATCTATTAAAAAAAAAACCCACCCTCCTCTTCCCAATAATATACTTTGCCATTGTTGTAATTGCAATTTTAATTATTTATTTAGGGAACACAGTATTATACGAAAGGTTGTGAAAAACGTCGAAGACTGAATAAGAATTTAGAGTCATTAAGAAAATGGCTCAATTAAGTCATTTATAACTAGTCTCGAGCCCATAGGCTAATATAAACAGGATTTTAGGCTTTCTTGTGGTGCCTTTTTAGTACAAGACTAATCAATATTTAATCTTTAATACATATTTATAACAGTACATACCTAGATTATGCATGTCTGACCACACAACTACATTCCATCGCAATTCTTTCTTTTTTTTAGATGGTCATTTTTACCCTCAATTTTCTCTATTTACAGATTCGACATTTTTTACTCCTCCAAGCATTGAAAGTGTGCCGATATCGGATATAGAGAAAGTAAATGTGTCAGATTTTTATGAAAAACTACCGCATACGTATACAAGTAAATGTAAAATATGTGGTAGAATTGTATCGAATTTAAGGAATCATTATTTGACGCATAATCCAGGAAACTATGTATGCCCAATGTGTGGCTGTCATAGAACAAGATTAGATAATCTGAAAGATCATATTAAACGTAAACATCCTAATATACAAATAGTTAGTAGCAACACATTTTTTGGCTGAATTAAATTTCTACATAACATTTTCAATCGAAAGATCGACAAAAATTCGGATAATTTTTAAGTATACAGAAATAGCTTCTTGGTTCAATTTTCGATTCACTTTCCATGTGCCAATACTAGGACGACGTAAGCGCAGAAAAATGAAATGAAGTAGTGAGAAGTAAAATAAACCACAAATCTATCTCTTAGCTTCGATATTGGCAGATTAAAGTGCATTTGCTTGAGACACAGTCCTAGTATTGACCTAGGAAGGATATTATTAATTCTAATATATGATTTATTATTCTATATAACTAAGATATGAGTGTGACTAAATTTAAGTAAGAATTATTAAGATAATTGAGAATCGCTACTCGATATAAGAGGGTCAACGATATTCGATTAAAAAGTAAGTGAATGATTGATGACAGTGAATGTGAGTGATGAGATTGTAAGATCATATGTTGCCAAGGGCTAAGGGGGATCTCTCCTTCTCTCTCTCTCTCTGTTCCAGTGTTGGCCAGTGATGTCGCACTGAAGAGAGAGGAGGGGATTTCCCTTCTAACTCAACCAGCAGAGCTCCGGCTTTCCTGCTGGATGCCTCCTCCCTCGCGACCCTCGGATACATGGGTAATGAGAGGAGCAGAGGCAACTAACGGGTATAGCATGTTCATTCCCATATCCAGTGATTGCAGTCCTCAATTATACAGCTGTCGTCAGTGTGGTAAATCTGTCAGCAATCGTTGGCACCACATTCGCTCCCATCAATCGCAGAATTGCCATTGCCCATTTTGCAATACTGTATTTACTCGAAGTGACAATCTTAAAGCACACATTAGAAGTAAACACTCGTAATTTTTTTAGATTATACTTGCAGGATAATTATTTGACAATTGGATTACGTAACAATAATTCTACTGTATTAAGTAATACCTCGTTATATAGATGCTCGTTTATTAACCAAAGCCTACATACTAATATCACCTATAAATCATTGGAGAAATTTTCTATCAAACTGATGTCACGAGGATATCACCATTTCATTCATACTCGCTGAGCCATTGAATGTTAAATTACTTCACCCCTCGCAATATAGATCAAACTGTATACCTGGTGTTGAACAATGCCTTGATTAATAGTCTCGCCGAATGTGAATTCATTGGTTCAACATTGGGAATTTCACTTTCAACAGGTGATCTATCCATCTCACTGCTTCTGAGCCTGAGGCTTGGGCAAAGTCGGTTAGTTTTGTCGGTATAATATAGATTTATACTCGCTAGAAGTGAATTGCGAAGAGAACGAGTATTAACAAGCCAGCGTAGGTATTTGCTATTATGTGCAACTAATAGATATCTATCATTATATTCCATATACAGGTTGTTTCGATCTACAATCTAGTAGCTTGTAATTGAGAAGAAAAAAAAAGCTTCATTACGCATTGATCATTATTGTACCCGTGATGTGCCATACAGAAATATATAGTGGAATAAGTATTTAATTTGCTTTTGAAGCCTAATTTATACCTAGATATTAATGTTAGATGATAGAATATTATAATGTAAATTGTAATATTTTTGTACTGGCTATTTGTGAAATAAATGATAATTTTACTTTAACAGGTATGTGTTTGTTGGTGGGGTGCAGGGGGGAACGAAATAAGGGTTCTGTGAAAAATTGAATTACGTGTTCCCAATCGTTGGATGCTAGAAACCGATCGTTCCGTTTATCAGTTAAAAATAACAATCATCATTTTTGACTGGTGTTTAATCCCCCCTTCTATCTCTCTATTCTATCTCTTCCCTATCTGTCGCTCTCACAAGTAATTACATGCAACTGACACTTCACAAGAATCTAATAATCTAACAAGGACCCTACTTTAACAAAGGTACTCTTATCGTTCCCAATTTTTGTGTACATAAATGTTAAACTGTTAATATTTTCAAATTATCAAGATTTCAACTACCGACATTTAGTGTGCTGTCATGAATAATAAGTATTATCTACTTCAGGCTACGATACCACAAATAGTCAGTGGCTAAACTAACTTATATACCAGGTGTACAATAATTAAGGTTATTGATCTAGTTGTCTTGACGTTATATTTATGTGACCTTGCTCCTTTTCAATTCATCATCTAGGATCAAATTCTGAATATATATATCTTTACTACAGTATCATTAAATACATTCCGTGTTCAATTACTTTGCTACTACATCTCTGACTAGTCGGTAGTTCCCTGGTTCTTTAAAATCTCATCATAATCAAGCCACTGACCAGTTATTTGCAAATTTGTTTAATAGAATACGATATAATTAGCCAATTTCTCAAGTTTCGCGATATTATATCTCTTACGCTAGTATAATGTTGCGTATTGATACTAACCAGTTAGCCTCTCCACATGAATTTGTCAAGCACTAGATCAATGCGAAAAAAAAAACATGTAGCGAGCATAGGTGGGGAAGATGCAATTGAGTGACTTGTCTTGTGTTGATGTTGCAGGTTCAAAAGCCTGGCACATGCGGCTGACGTTTGACCGGGTGCCAGGCGGCTGCAACCTTCACAGGTGCAAGCTTTGCGGCAAGGTGGTGACGCACATCAGGAACCACTACCACGTCCACTTCCCTGGCAGGTTTGAGTGTCCTCTCTGTCGTGCGACGTATACTCGTAGTGACAATCTGCGCACACATTTTAAATTCAAACACCCCGAAGCGAGAAAGATCGATCTTAATGATTTTATGGCCGGTTCATTGGCACTAGCTACCAACAATGATACTATGAACACTCTGTCTTAGGCGTTAACAATATTGTTTCGCTCTTAAGGAGAGGGTTTGATCATTTTGAACACCAAATCTATAGGTTCTACGCTTAAAAAACAAAAATAGTAAAAAAACAGGAAAAGAAAATTAAAATTACTTGAGCTAAGATCTACGAACTATGTATAGGACCAAGAGGGTAAGCCTTATAATTGGTCCAAACGTTATGGCAATTTAAAAACTATACATAATTGGGAGCAAATGTGGTGCCAATTCCTCCCTTAGTTGCTGCTGAGTAGCGTTGGCAAGTTGGCAGCCAGAAAGAAAAAAATAAAATAAATAAAAAATATTAATAATAATTAAAATAATGAAAAAGATGAAAAAAAAATAAAAATAAAAAAAATAAAAATAAGTAATTCATTCGATTTGCAGGGTGAGTTTCATATAGTTGTTGAAAGTTTTTAGTTGAATTTCATATTAGATTATAAATATAATTTTCAAGTCAATAGCAATATTAAATACTATAATACACTTTAAATGTTTAAAAATTACTAATCAACAACGAAAATTCTGTCCTATGTGTCGCCAATTTTTTGATATATATAAAAATGAAAAAATATAAAGAAAAAAGAAAAAAAAAACTAATAATAATACAACAAAGAAGAAAACTAAATCTTTTCTCTAATATGAACTTTGACTACAAAACGTTATTTGTTACAAACACCTAAAGTCTATATAATGGTAAAACTGCACACCGCAACTATAATGCAGCAAATAGTGGAAAATTATGAGACATTCCACGATTGGGACTTAAATCTGTAGGCAAAAAAAAAAATAATAATTATTGTATTGAATGATTTATAGTACTATATTTTATACTTTATATAATCTACTGTTATATTCTACATTGGTTGGAGATAGTAACATTTAAAACACAATTTATCCAAGGGGTGGTTAGATATTCACGACATCATTGCACATTGATATTTACTTGGTTGGGGTGCAATTCTGTTTTTTTTTTCTTTTCACATGAAAATCATGTATCATATAACGACCTATATATTGTAACGATGACAAATACACAGTCGATAATAGCTATTCAAAGGGCGATGGGTTTGAAACTGGCATGTCACCATCATTATATACAATTTGTTTTGTTTTCTCGAATAGCACTTTGCATAGTTATGGGGCTACATGCATACCTATAATTTAATAATATATAACCAGAATATTAATATATTATGCAGATTATTAAGTATAATAATATATTGATAATTTATTTAATATTGTTTTACTGTTTTATGATTTTATATATTCTATTACTGTTTGATGAGAGTATATACAGCTATACATAAATATTAATTTATTAACAGTGAATAAAATGTCAAGGTGCACCGTAGGCCTACCCCTGGCAGACCAGATGCTGGTTCTTTATTATTGTTTCAAAGATACGGTCAAATACTACGCTGTAGGTGTTCTACAGTAGCTCATACTCCAGCTTACCAAATATTTGCCGGGTGTTTAGCTAAAGTGAACTGTTATTATTTTTTTTTCTTCTAAATAATTGAGAGAATCAACCACTTCTTCTAATCCATGTTGTTTGTTTAATATGTTTTCTTTGACTCTAAAAGTAATAATAATAAAAACAAAAAAGAAAAGAAAATTATCTTTTATACTACATTTCATATTACGAGTTGTCGTCACTCGTAAGCGCTATCTAAAGTCAAACTTTTTTTTTTGCTAAACAAAAGTCACTTCAGATAGCTCTCTCGGATATTTCACATTCATTTACCATAATGTTGATTTCGACAAAGAAATACTCGGCACAGATTTCACAAAACAAACAGCTTGCACTATCGCAGGCTCCTTGGCTGTTATTGAAACTTTTATTGATTAAAATTACTACTACATATAGGTATTTATATATTTACAACTGCGTGGTGTGGAGTGGAACATTGTGATATAATAGATTGGTGCTAACACCTTATTGAAATTGAGAAGAATTTAAAGAAATCGTGCAATATTGCGATAGTATGGAGCGAGGGGTTATTTCTCAATAACTATATTAAGTTTTCGATTTGTCAACAAAAGTAAGAGCGGAGGCTCAACGGGGTCATAAATTTGAAATTATTAGCGATTTGTGTAAATAGGAAATGTGATACCACGACACGCGAGCAGGGAAGTTCTGGGGTGGGAAGGGTGGAAGGATGGGGGTTGGGGGATGAGGGATGGGAAACGGAATAAGAGTATTAATTGAGTAAGGGGATTAATGATAAATTGATAACGGCGGAATACATTGAACTAAAAGCGAGACAAGCTACGATAGTGCGGAGAAAAAGAAACTATGGCTGTGCAAGAGAACATTATGAGTGTAGTTAAATAGGATAGGTGTAACCTAGGGTCTAGGCTTAGCTGATAGGATAAGGGTACGTTAAAGTTTCATTTTAACGCGTAGACATCTTGTTGAGTGATAACACCTAGCTCCTTGTACATTATTATATTAAATAAATACTATTATTAATATCTCTTTATATAATAATATATACAAATTACAATTAATTATAATATATCTTCATATTATTATTATTATTATTATTATTATTATTATATTATATAAAATATACATTATGTTATTTGCGGGGAAGTTGTATATCTCGTAGAGGATTATTCTATTATCCCTGCAAGAGGGAGGTTTTTTCATTCAATATTCTGTTACTGCAATCTCATAATTAATGAAAGTTGTCATTTCTTTCACGGTAAATAATAACTTTTGAAGAAAAAAAGATGGGTAACTCGTCATGGAGTGACCATATTTGCATTTCTTAATGCAGTAGCAGATAGAATCTTTTCTCAGAGTCTTCTTCATTTTATTTACTCTGTCGCGCCTTCTATTATAAATTTGTGACATTGCAGTTACTTACCGGCTGTATCGTTATTTGACAACATCAGCACACTGCGGCACTATACATAAACATAAACGAAAACTGCTGAAAGTCTAGAGCTACTACGCTACATTTATACTACCGTACCCTAGTAAACATTACCTTAACATTTATTCAATCTTTTATTACATATATAACAGATAAAGAAGATCGTTTTACTATAACAAATAAATCATTATATAACTTTGGCTCGAAACGTACAATAGGCACATATTTCTGACCATGCAGATAACTAATAATTAAGAATAACCGATTTTATTACAAAAAAAAATTATTATTATTCTAACATAATCCTTATGTTAAATTACATTATACATTATACATTTTAATTATAATGTAGATAATATGGATGAAAAAAAAAAAAAATTAACCACATGTGCATTTAATGTATTTCTACTAATTTTTTGATTAAACATAATTGTGTGTTAACTGTTTGTTTCATTTTCCAGCTCTTATAGATATATAATGTGTTCGAATTGACCTAATTAGTTTATAAGTAATAATATACCTTACCATAAGTTTAGATATTCTCTTTAGTCTATGTGATTTTGTCAATCCAAATGACAAAGGATATTGTAAAAGTATTGCTTGCAGGGCTGGGGAGAATGGCAGCCGGCCCGTACCCAGGTGCCGCGGTCCAAGTGCAGTTGTTTTCCAAGCTCCCCAAGCCTTATGCAGGTGCCCCTACGCTCTACAGTTGTACGATGTGTGGAAAAACTGTTCGCAACAAATGGCATCACAACCAGTTTCACAATCCAGTACAGTTCACTTGCCTCATATGCAGTAATATTTACACAAGGATTGATCACTTGAAATTGCATATTAAGACCAAGCATTGAGAACTGTACATTACAGTTCACAGGTACCAAATAACACGTCAAAATATTAAGACAGAACTTCCAACGATTGGCCGTTGTACTCGGGGATCTTGATTGAGATTTATACATATATCTCTATTTGCATTTAAAGGCCTGTGCTAGTATATTGACGTTACATGTATATTAAGTCTTCCGTACTAATGTAGTAAGTAATAAAAATTATCGGTAACAATTATATAGTAAGTTTGTAATATTAAAATTTCAATAAACCTTATGCAAGTAACTACAATAGATCGTGTGATTTATTTATAAGACTACTGCCATGACTATTATTATTATTTTTTTGTTAGAAACGTGCCGTTTGAGGAACATGCAAGTATGAATGGAATATAAGTATAGGTAATGAAAAATCTGATATATCCTAATACACATATTATAACTATATATGCATAATCGTGAAATTTGTATAAAAAATATTTTCACCCTTTTCTCTATTGTTGCAGAGCTCAAAAACTGGAGGATATCTCAGATATTTGAGAGAGTGAGTAACTCTGACGAGAGGAGAAGATGTTCGTTGTGTGGTAAGGTCGTTACTAACGTGCGGAATCATTACTACGTTCATTATCCAGGGAAATATGCTTGCCGGCTATGCCCAGCTGTATACACTCGTAGTGACACTTTGTTGACACACACACGTGCTAAACACGCCCATGTACAATAACGTACGAAATATTATCAATCACTGTTAAACTACTTGGAAAGTTCAACTTTTTCTCATCAGAGTATATTTCCTTCCATTGTTCTACTACCTCCCGCGAAGCTGGGAGCGGAATTACCGATTGCAATTAGATCGTGAACAATAAATACATGAAGAATTATTTTTAGGACGATTATTGATCTCAGACTTTGAGGATGTATTCGGCAAGCTTAAATCCTGTGAGTTTCCAAACATCATAGAACTTTGTAACAATAACTTTTGAGAAACTTACTACATTTCAAGCAACAGCCTCTATCGCTTATGAAAAATCGGGCAGCAAAATTATTTTTGGTCCTTTTGCCACACAAAAGTACATCTTCACTTATAACTCAATGCTAAATGGTGATCGTTTGTTTCTTATATAACTCCAGTATCGATCTCTGCACAATAGAAATTTACCTGTGTCTCATTGATCTTGAAACATGCAGGTGTATCTGTACTCAAGATACTCTTATAATACCTCAGCAAGATTAAATTTCACCACGTCATTCTAACACTTGAGACTAATAGGAACTGAGATTTGCTTAGGCGAATAATTCTCATTGTATAAGACATAAATATCTTGATAATGATGTTATTTCATACAATTAGTTCAATGCGTTACTTTGCTATACCAAAAACTATTTTCACTTCAATTGCTAGTGCGCGATTAACTAGGTTACACAATAAGAATTACCTTTTATTTTTACAGTAACATATAAAAACCAAATTGGACTGATAAAATCATTAAGCTAGATTCGTCCCTTTTGAGAGCAATAATAATGTAAATTTTCATATTATTACTTGATTTTATACTATTTGTATTATACTATTAAATTATTATATTTTCATGTCGATAAATTAATATCTATGATCTACGTAATGTGAGATAAGTGTATAGCGTATCAACATACATACACAGAGGCTCTAATGATATGTAACAAGAAAGATGTAATATATTAATAAATAATATAGAGATTTATTTCAAATTAAATTTGACTTTTGTATTATTACCAACAGGGAATGATTACGTGTATGAAAAAATTCTCCCCTGAGAAGATTAACAATCATCTAACTCGATTCTGCTCAAGTAAATATACGATAGGAAAATTGTTCTACTCATTGATACCTGTATGTGTGCGTTTTTATCGTAGTATCGGTGTACAACAACTCAATTCCAGAATTCAAAATATGGGATTGTCTTGCGAATGTGAGAATGAATTCGTCTGAATGGTATGCTCAGGTCTGATACAGGTGGAATAACTATAATACTTAATGTGCATGAGATAAAATGTAATGTTCGTTTTCCCTTCATAATTTCATACGATGATTGATGTCATTCAAGGAGTGCAATTTATTACCACAGAATGAAATAAATGCAGAATACATTGAAAAAAAATACATTAGAGAGTTGGGGGTTTTCAGGTACAATTCCAAGTGTTCCGGTCGGACTTTCTTATCACGAGATGTTCGCCGTATCCTTGAGCAGTCCTGCGCTATGGCGTTGCCGAGCTTGTGGGAAGCAGGTAACCAACCGATGGCATCATTTCCATATCCATACGGCTCAACGCTCATTGTGCCCTTACTGTCCAGCCACGTATAGCCGAATCGACACGCTACGTTCTCACATACGCACCAAGCACAGAGACCTACTATTCACAAAGGCATCACTGTAAAAACTAGCTTAAACAACTCATTAATTCTTTAAAAAGTATATTGGTGAGGAAAACCTTTCATATATTGCTTCGTGAAAGAAATTTGATTAGAAAAATTGATGGAATTGTTATAAAGTGACGATGCGAATTACAGCTCTTGCAAGGCAATTAGAGACGACTAATTTTTACCAAAGTTACTCGTTTTACAAGCCAACAAATGATATAGCGAACGATTATTGCATTTATATGATATCATAACAGTGCATGATATTTCAGGGGGGAGCCGATATGTTTTTGGTAGTTCTATGCTGTCACTGTTTTTCCATTCATGCATGTAAACTAGAAAATGAGAAAAACGAAAAAAAAAGATAACGTCACCCTGTTCTAATGTTCATAATCAATCATCAAAGAGCTAGCTTATATTATCACATCGTCTCAGAATTTACTATAAATCGCACGAGAAAACGATTCGAATCAACTAAATCAATATCCATCCAGTTTTATATGTAAATGCGTTTATTTCTCACGTATAATTTAAGAATCTTGAGAATTAAGGATGTATTTTAATTATTGAGCTCTATCTTAAAGATTTATATTTTTTCGCTAAGTACAAATTTAGGGCATCTCTTTTAAAACGAATTAAAGTACTTCAACTGAAGAGCAGGGCACATTTATTAGAAACTACTTAATATAAAGAATAATTAATGATCAATTGATCAGATCACAAAAAATGGTTGTTATATGAATATCGAATGAGTGTAATTTTGTTGAGAACATTTTTATATATAAACAATACATTACCTTGTGATTAACTTGTTTTTTTTTTTACATTAATCCAATAAATTTCCATTCAAGTATACATATACCATAGTATATAATTGACACAAGATGATGAATCAATCAACATGTAACACTTCGGTAAGCATCATTGTAATCTGTTAATTATTTTCTTACCCATCATAATATACACATATAGGATTGAGTGAATATTTTTGAGATCTAAATAACATGGCTTAATTTATTGGATAGCTTTGAAAACTTTTAAGTTTTTTCATCCCGCTGCTATTATGCATTTCTGGAATCATTTATTATATTATGGCTTTATCGCCACAAATAATGCTAGATGTAAAATTTCATAAGTACAAGTTGTTTGCAACAGTGTTATAGTTCTGAATCCTGCACTGCGGTTCATCATTGTATATATTTATTATTTTCGAGCTTAGATCTTCTCGAAGAGCTAATGTGTTACTTGGTCTACGTTGTTAATTGTGAACTATATAGATTCATAGAACTCAATCTCAATAATCGTATTATGTTACTCAATAGTAGTTATAATATTTATAATTCATCTCAAATGACACTTATTATTCATCTTATTTACACAGCTGTGATGTCACGTAAATAAGTATAAATATAAAATGACTATGTGTACCAATATGTATTTTTGATTTAATATTATGAAAATTTAGAAAGAAAGTTATTTCATCTGGCATTGCTTTCTCAAGCTATTAGTCTTTAATCTTTATTATACAGTATTAAGGAGTTCTGATATCCAATAAAATAATTAACGATGAGTTTGTAATTGTTTTAAGCCAACTTAATTTTATATTATTCAATTAAACGAATAATCAAATCAAATCATTGAATATAAGTCATCATTTTAGTTCAAAGTGCGTCAATGTATAATTTTCCTAATTTCTCTAATTGATTTATCAGTAATATTTTCTAATCAGGGTAAGATCAATGATTTGATAAAAACTTTACTGGCAAAAAATGTTGTATTAAAGAGTGAGCAATTTGAGAAAAGAACAAAATCGATTAATGGTATTCAGATATAAAGAAAAAAACAGTAAAAAATAATAATAATAAAATATTAAATGAATTAATGTGATTACAATATAAAAATGTCAGGTTTTTCAATAGCATATAATACAACTATACCAAGGGCTGTGTGGAACAAGGCAAAAAAAAACATTACAAAATACATTTTACTGATTGCAAGCTCATCTTGTGTAAGGTTGTAAATGAATGTTGTATGTTTACATAATTTTAACTCATTTGTATCATGTATTTTTGTGAACAGTATTGAAAGTGTTTTAACTCTGCTGTTGTACAGTAATTAAATTTATATACCAGGATGTACCTATAATGTATATAGATATATTTAATTAAAACGAATATCAATTTGTGTATATCTGCCAGCTAGACACTCATTTCCATTACCGATATCAACAATTCATACTATACCCATTCCATCTTAACTATAATGATAAGTATTAAGCCCTACTGAAGATATGTTGATACGCAATGCAAATTCACGTTTATTCATTATTCTTGATCACCCTGTATATAATTAAAAGTTTGAATAATCTGAAATTGTTTAGAGAAACATTAAACATTTAATTATTAATCACAGAAGTCAAGTGTTTTGCTCATAAGTCCAGGAAATCTCAATTCTGACATTCATAAATTGAACTAAATTTTATTAGTTATTAATTATTCGCAAGTGTAAATTACTGTATATTTCATCTTGAGCAAAGCTGGATTCATATCGTTAACAATTAATCCACTGCCATGTATGGAAACGAGTCTTTACCAGTTGAGGAAGAATCTCACCTCCCAGATTCAGCCACTGCATCGACAGTTCAGGCTGAACGTCAAAAGCAACAACGTACTCTTGAATATCTTTTACAAATAAACGGACATAAACGATGTGATAAGGTAAATGGGATCTGAATTCTCAATTCAGATACAGTTTACAGTTGAAAGTCAGAAGGATTTGCTATCATATTTATTTGATAGCATAAATATCTTACTACTTTCTCACAGGCTTTACCTGACGAGCTTCTTGGACATGAAACCGTTCATGCTTCGGTTTCAAATGTCGACAACGATTTCATGTCCGCAAAAGTATTGAATACACTATGTCAAGAGTATGATAAATCTGGCGATTGGAAAAACAATGAAGTTTGGAAACCGCAAACAAATCCACTGCCAAAAGTGCAACCCCACAAAATAAATGCTGTGGAATGGAAATGTAGAAATCTATACAGCATATCGAATTCAAATCGTTACAGTGGGTGGAATAACGGGTACCCAGATGTCGCAGGTGAAGTTACAAATTTTGTTTACTCTCCCGGTTTTAAATAGTAATAAAACTACAAATAATTTGTAACGCTTTCAGAAAGTCTACAAGGTGAATTCGCCAAGGATCGAGACCATAATCTACTGTTCAACATCCGCGACTATTTGGCTGGATATCAAGAAACCCATGGGACAGCACGGACCGAGTATTCATTCGCTGCTCTCATAAGTGTGATGGGACAATCTACAGGCCGAGCTCTCCTCGCTCTGTTTTATATTATAGTCAATATCGCTCCTGTTGCCGAAGTAAATAAAAATAAGTATATTCTTTTTTCTAAAATACAATTTGAGAATTCAAATCGATCAATATGTAATTTGTATTCAAGGTCTTTCTGTACATTCTGCGATTCGTCCTCGACAAGGTCATCAATATTATGAATACTTCGGAACGACAACAGATATTTGTCAAGTATATAATTCTTGGATTACAGCTGCTTACCATTTATATTTGTCTTGTATTCATATTTGGCTTCATTATTACGCCAATTGTATATATGGTTATAGAAATTTTGACGAAAATCATGATGTTCAGTTAAATCATGGGCTCTAATTTGAGGAATCGGAGATTGTAGTATATGGTGCAAATTAAAGACTAGATTGCTTTTATGTATCTTATTTGCACCTTTTGAAAGATTCTTTATTATTATACACGTATTTTGTGACAATTTTGATGACCATTTTGTAAAGTTAATTGTTTCAATAATTATGAAAAACTATGTAAACTTGAAATTGTAAACTTGTATAGCGATTGTGTGAAAGTTGAATATGTGTCTAAATATCGACCGCGATTAAAAGAAATTACATTGGATGTAACTCTTTTTTTGTTTAGTAGCCTTTAATATACCAATAACATTGTGCTCACAAGCTAACATTTAAAATATTTATAATTTTTTTATATTCATCGATTATTAACCAATAAAATATTTATTTTACGTAGCGTCATGGAATTGCTGATATCAAATCAAATATAACGTTAACTAAAATCATTGCTCTGCTATATATTGTACAAATTTGTTTAGAGCTTCTGAACATCAAGTTCTGGAGGTAATTTTTACGGGCATCATGTTTATTTCCATTCATTCCTATATGAAGGATGAGTAACTCAAATTATCTCAACTTGATACAGAATGCCATGGATTAGAAATGGAAAGTCTAGCTAATACACAATCATTGCCTATTATATGAATGAGTGCCTTAGAATAGTAGTTAAAATATATTTACTACAATAATCGAAATGAAAACAACTGCATTTGCTAAAATTGGTAAATTACCAGAGCCCCAGCCGCATTCGAGATCAGTTTTGAGAGCATCGAGGAGAGACATGTTATTTTTATTTATACAAAAAGTCTCACGAAGATCGTCGTCCCACCCATTATCCCAGCAATTATATTTGTCATCCTCGTCAGGCTCAGAAATATGATCTGAATACGTTCCGCACTCATCTTCATAATATTGCCGCTGCTTCCGTTGCCACATCTCGACCCAGCTGATGATGATATAAAAGTAAATATCACATAATCTTAGGAACTGCTTTTAAGCACTTGAAGAATAAAATTAATTAAAATTTCATCATTTTTTAAGTGCTCACCCGATTTCACAGTCGCAGTTCAAATAACTGCCAGCAAATCTAAGCTTTGTGAGAAATGCTTTTCCAGGAACACCCGGTTTGTAGCCAGATGAAGGATTTCCTATTGTTGTCACAGCATTCTCATGTAAATCAATTGTAATATTCCTTGCGCTTCCAGCATTGGTGAATAATTCACGAGGAACTATTTTAAGGCTTGTATTGTATAAGGTAAATTGTAACTGAGAGTTTCGAATGCCCTAAGAAAATTGAAACCTCAGTTAATATAAACATAAAAACATAATATTCAACAGACATATTACGTTTGAACAGTTATTCATATATATGAAATATACCGTACCTGAAATATATCTTTGTATACCATTGTCAGGCCTCTTCCACTAAGAGTCATATTATATAGCTTTGCTGGAAATCTGCCTTTCATCTCTTTCTCCAAATTAGTATCATGGTCGACCTGTAATTGAACAGACATACATTTATTTCTCACAAATTATATACAAATCTGGAACGTGTGTAACGGAATTTCCATTATGACCTCAATGTGTAAGCTTCGAAGACCATGATTATAATCCAAGATGCTCGGCAAGTTGAAGTGTTTCACATTTTTATAAGTTGTTATGTGTAAACTACGGAGTTTTGCTGCCTTGCATAATGCTCCTGCCTGTAGAAGATTCATTTAGATAATCATAGAGTCAAATTTCAAAAGTTCCGCTGCTATAATTGAATGAATCTGCTTACTTCGAACACATCCAGAGGTAGTCTTCGGATTTCAAGCTCTTCAAGGCTATCAGCAAGGCCCAAGAAACTTGTATTAGTAATGCTAGTGATAGGATTTCCAGCAAGATTTAGCGATCGAAGCTCAGGAAGTGTGTGAGTTACCAATGGCACGTTCATCAGTTCATTGTAACTAAGATCTAAGTCACGCAGTGATGTCATATTGGCAGCCATGTCCGATGGTATAGACGAAAGTCTATTATGTGCCAAATAAAGTGTCCTCAAATGATGAAGTGGTAGTTCTGGAATCTGAATATGATCACGATGAGTGTAATGTTACTTTATTTCTATTTTGCCTTTTATAGTATAATAACCATTTACAATAAAAATGCAGTTTTGGACTTACAACGTAAAGCGACATGTTACTCAGCCCAAGGGTCAACAGCGTATCTTCCAGGCCGTGAAAAGTCCTACCGTGAGCTTCCAAAATTATTTCTTTATTGTGACTTAGATCAAGATAAGTCAACATGGCTAATTCTGAGAATACTCCATCATCAAGCCTTACCAGCCTATTGTACGACAAATCTAGCCAAGTTATGTCCTAGAATTATGAAACTCGAAGTTACCTAGCTGCTCGATCCTTCAGTGATAGTTCATTTCGCTTACTGATATCATAAGTAATGCTAGTCTCACCCTAAATCTGAACACAGCATCGGTATTGTGCAGACCAGCCAATACATTCCACGACATATCTAGGTTCGATAATGATGCCGCTGCGGACGGAGACATAGTCTTCATTGGTAAACGCATGAATTGATTATGGGACAGATCTAAACTCTCTAAGGTTCCCTCGGTGAATAAATTATCTGGCAAAGCTCTCAACTTGTTATGTGATAAATCCACTATACGTAATTTTTTTAAGGGTCTGAAGGATTCCACAGGAATCTCTGAGATATCGTTCCAAGCCATCAACAAAATCTGGATAAATTACATTATTTTATTGTATGATATTGCTTCATTTTGAATCTAAATTCATTTGTGTTTCAGACCTGAAGGTTCCTTGTATTCTTGAAGCAATCAAAGTTGATGTCCATCAATTGGTTGGATGCTAAATCCAACCATTGGAGATGAGGCATATTTCCAAAAACACTCTGAGTTACATTGGATAATTTATTGTGAGCGAGATAAAGATGTGTGAGCGAAAATTCAATGGGTCTGAAGTAGTACCTCATTATATCAGATATATTGTTCCAACTTAAATCGAGAACCTTTATGTTTGATTGGATATTACCTCCGACTGAAAAAAAATTATGATATAACATACAGAATAACTATTATTATTTTAAATCTGCATTATACTTACTGTTAGTTGGCGGTGTGAAAGTTGTACTATTTATCCATAATTTTTCCATTTTATTATGGCTAGCGTTTACCTTGAAGGAAGATAATGTCCCTACTTGATCGAGAGACATGAAGTCTAATTCATTCAGTTCGTTGTACGCCAAGTCAATTAACTCAAGATCAGGTAGATTCTAAAAATTAGAAAAACATTGTTAGCGGAGCTCATTGTTAGGATACAAGTTTGATGCGGGATTGAATTCCACACTATAGGACTACCTGGAAAGCTTCATCCGTTATATCCTTGATTTTGTTACCTCGAAGATTAATGTATTTCAAACGATTCATATTCATGAACGCACGGCGTTCAATTCTGTCTATTGCATTGTCCTGTAAATTCAGAATAGTCAACGAAGATAAATCTACAAAACTACTGCTTCCGATATATTTAATGTCGTTGAATGCAAGATTTATTTCGTCCAGAAGTGAATGAATATCGCCCTGAAATCAAATCAACACTTCATTTATCTAGTAGAATGAAATAATCCAAGCCTGTCTATAATTACTCATTGAAATTATATTTATTTGTTATTCAAAAATGTTAAATCTCACCTGAAAGGTACCTTTCTGTATACTTTGTATTTTGTTATCCTGTAAATCAATGCGTCTAATCCTTTTCAGGAAATGAAATGCTGTTTCAGGCATGTTTTGTATTTTGTTATTGCTGAAATCAAGATGCTGGAGATTTGTTAAGGACTTTAACGGACCAGCTGGAAGATTCGTAAATGACGAAGAGAGACCGTGCGATATTTGTAGCGTTAAAAGTGAATGCCCGACCTAGTGAAGATAAAACAGTACATGTTATTACATGCCAAATAACACAATTGGATATTAACTTTGTATCTCTTCACTCACTTCAGCGAATGCATCATCCTCGATCGACGATATTGAATTCTCAGATAAATCAAGATACTTAATACCTCGAACATGCTTAAACGCATGGCCTTTTATAGTGTCCAAATTGCTCTGGACTATTCTGAGCTCTTTCAAATCCATTCCAAAATCTAAAAAGTCTTCAGGCGACAAGGTAGACTTAGGCATTCGGGAGAGAGATATGAAGCGCAGATTCCTCATTTCCTTCAAACTTTGTAAAGAAATTATGCGATTCTTTTTGCCGCTCAGATCCAAATTGTAAAGTGAGTATTGAAAATCGTTGAATACGTCTCCTACCAGAGGAATTAAATTTATTACAAATTTTCCGATTATCAGCGCGGCACTTAAAATTAAATATGATTTCACCTGGCGCAGTCGAAGCGTCGATTTTATTTTCGCTGAATACAAACGTTCGCAGATAGTCAAAATCTTTGAACAAATGTGTTGGCAGTTCTGTAATGTTATTTCCAGTCAAATCAAGCAGTTCCAAAGAAGATTCCAGCCCGAAAAGTACAGGAGATGACATCTCCATTAGATCACAATCGCTTAAATAGAGTTCACGTATTTTCGAATCTTTGAATGCTCCTTCCTAAAAAATGTAAAATGTAATTGACTAACTTCCATAGAAAAATTTCTTTCGCACTATCTAAAATCAAGTACCTGTATAATAGTTAATGGATTCCCATCGAGGTATGTCTTGTTAACTTTACGAAAATGCTGAAAGGCTCCTGGTATCAATATGCTAATTTGATTGTAGTCTAAACGTAGTATATCCAGAGACATTTGGAGCCCACGAATTTCACTCTCAATTTGTGGATCCAACATTTTTGATATTCTATTGTAACTTAGATCTAAGTATCGCAGGTGTTTTAGTGTTGAAAGTTGTGAATATGGTATATTATTTAGTTGATTATCGTTCAGATAAAGGTGCGTAAGAAAATCCATTCCATCTCTAAACACCGTTGAATCTATTTCCAATAGATTATTTCCATGAAGATCTAAAACTTCTAAAGATGATAGGCCACTGAATGCATTTGCTGGGAGTCTGTCTAGGAAATTTTTACCCAGTCTAAGGGTTTGGAGGGAGGTATTGAGGCCTCGCCAATTATCATTTGCAATTTCAGATATCCGGTTCCCTGAAAATTGAATAACGTTTATTTAAGAGTGTGAATAATTTTCCGATATCAGGCTTCCAGGGATTACATGGATTCCGACTGATTACCTGTTAAATCCAGAAGCCGTAATCTTTGCAAATGTCTAAAAGACCTGCTAGGTACATAAATTAGATGATTATATGGAAGCTCTAATTCCCATAATGATCTCTCAAGCCCTAGAAATGCCTCATCCGGTATGTCTGACAAAAGATTGTGCTTGATCTGCAGTTTGTACAGACCTGTAAATATTAATAAATGATGTGAAAAGGGTCAGAAGTTATAGTAAGAGGAGATGCTAATCAAATCTCACTGAATTCAATGTATTATTGGAACTCTGTCTAGAATGGAACTCTAATTTGTTAGTGAGTTTATTACACTACGGATACACATACCAGTATTGATTAGAAATTGTGGCTGTAAGGAACGCAATCCATTATTTTCGAGTTTGAGTATGAATACTTTTGAAGAGTTAATAGGCTGAGGAATTCTGGGCATTGGCACATTGTAACAAGATACAATTCCTAGGTCAGGAATGGCTTTGGAGCAGCTGCAGAGCGGGTTGAAAAAGCACGGAGGATATTGCACTTGGATTTCGTGCATTCTGACCATTGAGGACCAGAACATCAAGATTAGTGTGATAATCAGCATAATGTAGCCCATTTTTATGAATGATCCCAAATTCTGGAAATATAATAAAGCACGATAGTTATCATGTGGAATCAGAATCTGCTGTGGAGAAAATTGAATTTTAAGAAACTTCCGGTGTTATATTTTGATTTATGTATCTGTTTAACTAATATTTCAATTAATAATCTTCATTGTAGTATCATGTTTTGCACTAAGATTATACGAACTATGAACTTATAAGGAGCACAATATTTGAACCAAGTATATATTACCATTTTTTTTGTACAGTGTAGTTGGGATTGAAGAGGGACGACTGAATGCGGAATAAACTTGAATGTGGGCCACTGGAGAATACTTCACTTACAGGGCTTGAGGATTAGGAGCATTTTTTGTGCTTCCCTTTACACGATTATACCCGTGATGTCAACTTAATGTGAGTAATATTCCATTACAACCGATATAAAATCATCCGGTTCACAAGGCTCTACTTTTACTTGATTAATTAAACGTTCAACAATCAGACACACGTTAGGCTTAATTATTGATCAAATTGATCCAATCAATTCTCTAACAGGTATAGGAAATTTTTAATAAAACAGAAACGCGACCTATCTTCACATATAAGATTCAAATAAGTTTGAAAAGTATATAATGTGAATTGTCAAAAGCTCTGATCTCATTTCCGCGTACTATTTGAGCCACAGTAAGCTCAAGGCTTTGTATACCCCAATAATTATATTTCCTGGGTAGAGCTGCTCTACTTATTTGACCCAAATGATTTCCCTGCTTTTTTCCCACCCACAATTTATTAGTAATAGCAAAAACACTGAGAGGTATGGGAAATTGTTGTTTTTTTTTTGTTTACTTTAAACTGGGGCCTACTGAATTCGGAACTTAGATCACTAATTCGTAGAGATGTTTTATACCAAGCCCTCAACAACTTTTATGGGTAATAGTAATAATTAGATAGAAAAATTTATTTAATTAAAATATTTTATTCAAAGATAGTTATTAATACTACAGCATACATAATATGACCTAATGATTCAGTTGAATTGTAGAAATTATAGCAATAAGAGATTTTTATTGCATAAAAAAAGTTCTATTTCTAATTCCACAAATCTGATATAGCTAAAATTAACATAGTTAATATACATAGTGATGATATCACTCTGCAGATATGAGAGGTCTTAATTAATCTAGTCGAGTCGGTGACAGTGACTCGACTAGATTGATTGAGACCTCTCCTCATAACATAGGTAATGTTGTATTTTCAGAAACAGAATTCTGCAAGTCTGAAATATATTATTGCAATAAATGTATCGAAATTGTATTCCGTTTGATTTTTTTATCGATGACATGAGGGAGTTTCTATGATAGGGAATAGGTCTTAAGAAAGCACAAGAAAATAAGGAAAGAAAAAATGATAGTTATTCTGTAAATGATCGTAGGTAAAGTTATGAAAGGAATAATACATGAACGATGTCTTATATAGGGATCGACCAGTACAGTTTCCGATGGTTTACCTTCCCCAAAACTTTGATGAATTAATAATTTACTGTTTATTGAGAATCACTCGAAGAACTACTTGACGAATCTGTAGACATAACTTCAACGTCTTCCGTCTCTTGTTTATGAGTATTCATTGCCACACTTCCTTGACCACCTACGGACATGTGGATTTCTCCTGATGGATGCCAGGCAAATTGGTTCGCCTGGGATACTGGAGGCTCTGAAATTTCCCAATTGTTTTTATAAACAAAAATGCGTTTATTTACAATTGATAAAAATAAATTCCAGCAATTTCATTAATGTTTTTCTATATCCAACGATCTTATTTTAATACAAACAGTTCGATTTTGTTTCAAAGTAACTATCTGTTAATCCTAGTTATTTATACTAATGAAATTTAGTATCTTGTTCGATGGATTCAGATCTGATTGATCTTCAACCAATATCCTGCAATTTTCAAAAAAATTCTCACCTCCTGCTGGATGACCAGCACGATGTAGTTCAGACGGAATGCCTGGATGAGATCCAATCATTTGTCCATTTAAAGGCAGGTCGCTGAGTCGACCCAGGAAGCCCAGTCGCATCTCAATATCTATAAAATGTTCAAATAATTGACATTTACGAAAAAAGACCAAGTTTTGCTTCTGATACCCTATGTACTAAGAAAAGGTATTCAAGTAATAATTGTCAAGTCTAATTGTCAAGAATAATAGGCAAGTCGAAATAATAATATCTATATTGACCCACGAATGTGATCTAAACATAAATCTCGAAGTCTGGATTGTAAAAATAGTTAATTAGACCCATTAACCATGTCTAAACAATAATTCCACCTGTTTTGGTACCCAAAATAGAAGAATGATACTGATAACACATTTTATTGGTATATTAATATTCTTGAGCAACTCAGACATTCCCTTATAATTGGTGGCATTGGTGATGATTTTACCTGTTGGATAAGGTCGCCGAGGATCACCCTGCTGCCAAGTTAATGGAGCGCAAACAGCGTTAGAAGCGCTAATCCGATGAGCAAATTTGATGAGTTCTTCTGACGGTACGGGTCTTTTATTGGCTCGAGATATAGATTGTAGTTTTTGTTTAGCTTGATATATAGCAGTGGCAAGAATTTGTTCAGCTTCTTTAAGCTGACGTTGTAATTGTTGAATGTCTTGATCTTGCCGCTCGACGTCTGCCTTTAGAGATTCCATTTTTTGATTTGTCTTAGCCTGCTCAGCAGCTAGTTTCAGCGTTGATTTTAACTCATTGTCCTTGGCAACTAGTAATTCTGTCAATTGAGCATGTTCGACGCTAGATAGTTTCAAAGGCTTTTGTGCTATCGTGTTTTCAATCAGTTCTCTATAAATAAAATAGAAAAAGATATAAGAAAGAAGATAATGAGACGTGTAAGTTTTGCTACAGGGATTCGATTTAATTGAGAGAAAAGTGAATAAATGTGATTTCTGTTCTTGATCTTGTTTTTCTTTTTTATCTTGGTTCTTTTCGGGTGTTACACTCACTTGGCTATTAATTCGATGTCATCAACAAGGGATAACAATACTTCGCGCGTACTGCGATTCGATGCCATTTCTAGAAGGTAATAACGAATTTTTATGCAAATTTACACCTCGTTAGTCACTGTTCATTATTGTTCATAACTCAACACTGTCAAAGTTTGTTACTCGCTGTTACCGCGTTTATTATAACCTAACTCTAGCCCCAACCTAACATGACATAACGCTACATAACCTAAGTCTCAGCTAAAATATAAAACAACACACGAACGCTTTCTGCTGTCAAAAAACGTCAACTTATTTATTTATTTGGCCATATTGTGCGGGGTTCTATTCACGATGACTGACTTTCTGCTCGGAACGTGTCTTTCGATGTGTCCTGATAAGGAAAAGTGGATGTAAGTTGTTCGTATTGTCTCTAATACATATAAAACAACACCCGAACGCTTTCTGCTGTCAAAAAACAACTTATTTATTTATTTATTTACTTCTGTTTATAGCATCGCTATCATTCTCTCAATATGATATTTATTATTTAGGAGAGAGCGTGAAGGCCTGCTACATGTTTTAGAGATAGACGAGAAAACGAAACGTTTGAAAAGACCGAAAGCTGATTCTTCAAAAATTGTTAAATGCTTCAGTCGACCTGCCGCAGGACAACTCATGCCAGATACAACCGAATTGCGACCAGCTCCTGTTTTACTTTCTACTATCAGATATTTATTCACGAAGTAACTTATGAGCTAATAATTGAATATAAAAGAGTACATTTTTCTAAACGAAATATTTAATTGCAGGGTTGTTACGCGTGTTGATTATGATTGGGCCGTGATATATGATTTTGTGTTTGATCGACTAAGAGCGATAAGACAGGAAGTTGTAATCCAAAGAATTCAAGGACTGCAAAGCATCCAAATTCTAGAGCCGATAGTTAGATTTCACGCTTATGCTGGCCAAAGGTAACTAGATATTTTCACAGCTGTCATTTACTTGTAACAATGTTAGTTTTCAGACTATGTGAAAAATCCATATCTGTATTTGATCCGAAGATAAACAGTCAGCATCTATTGGAATGTCTTAAGCAACTGCTCGTGCTTTATGACCAAATTGAAGAACGGTCGAATTCGAGTACTTCTAATCATAAAATCGAAGAAGATACTGAATTGCTTTCAATAGGCAACAACAGATCGCAAATGGAAGCTTTATATATACTTTTACACCTTGGCGATGTATCGGCACTCAGAAGAGGCTTATCCCTTCCTGAAAAGTACAGGTGGACTGCATTGATACATTGAAACACTTTGATTCGATGTTAGGAAACAAATCCTGTACTAAATTAAACTTTTACATCTCCAGGAGCAAAGATGTGAAACTTTCTATGAAGATATCCCTGGCTTGGTTTTTGAAGAATTACGTTAGGAGCTTTAGATTTATACAAAAGCTTCCACCGCTGTTGATGTTTGCTGCTTTTTGTAATTTGAGGCAGTTGAGAAGGTATCCATTACACAGTGCTAGATAGAACTTTGAATTCTGACGAATAAAAACTGATTAGGACTTTTTTTCAGAGATACTTTTCAGATTATGAGCTCAGCGTATAACAGCAAAGTCCTAACATTTCCTGGGCTAAAGTTACAGGAGATTTTGATGTATAAGGATGTTGAAAAGCTCGCTGCAGACTGCCAGCTCTTTGACTTATCATTTGCACAAGAAAATGTGCAGTTGGAGGCAGCGAAATTTAAAAAGGAAGTTTCATTGGTGAGGCTGATACTATAATAAAGGCTTCAAGAATTGGAAAACAGATTATTAACTTTGACAAACGGTTGCAAATTTTTCTTCACCTAATTATTAAAGACTCGGATAACTAACAAGACTTTCGGCATTCGTTACATTCAGTTCTTTGGTTTTTGTAAACTTAATACAGGCTATTTTTCCTTTTTCAGGCACATCCGGACATGTTTTTCACGCTCCCAGTCTACCAAGGATTTCTCCCTGATATTCTTTTGAAGAATGATGATACTGTCAACGATTAATACTCACCATTTGAAGTTGAGTATGATATATAGTTAGCAAATAATTGCAATTGTGATCAAAATTCAACATTGTAGAAGAAATGTGATAAAATTTTGCTAAAGGGATACGAGAAATTAATCTTTCTGAATGTGTTTGAATTAGGGTTTAAAGTTGCACATTTCGGAATTGCGTTTTTGAACCTAGATAAAAAGAATCTTATGCAAGAATTGTGTCATTATTTATTATCAGAAGGTTATAAACGATATTCATTACCACGTTTCGTGGTAATAATGAACGAATGTGATTTAATCTTCTGAAATTGAATCGTGTTTGAACTCATCCTGATAAGTAAACTAATATCTTTGTATTCAGAGTGTTGATTTAATGAAGGTTGTGGCGAGATCGGTAAAAGAAGACAAGACAAGGTTTAGTTTCATGTGCAATATTTTTTTATTGAATTTCGTTAATACAATACATGATAAATTGTCGTGTTAAGTATGTTAAAACAACCAATACCCATAAACGCATGTAAATTGCATTATTAAATTTATACATTTAACATGTAAAAAAAAATAGAGTAAATGCATCAAATCCAAAGTACATACTACTTATTTAACAAGCTTAAAATTTAGTTGCTGTCTGATAGTACATATTACTTTGTAATTTTGTCGAAAATTGATGAACTTTTGATCCTGATATATTGAAAGAATTTTGAATGAAGAGTGTACAGAACAATTGAAATATGTCTAAAGAAATTGTGGCGAGCTGGTGTAAAAATTTGGAACTTATTCTCTTATTGTTTATGAAAACTTTGAGATTTAATGAGATTTGATATCGTATTAGTAAAATTATCGCTTAAAGCCATTTAAATAACTAATAAATAAACCCATTTCTTAAAGCCAAATCATGGCGAGTGATTTTATTTTCATCTTCAGAAATCTTTAAATTTCATGAGTACTTTAAGAACGTAACATTGAGTAAATCAAGTTTTAAGTTTCTTTTTTCAGAGCGGATTGAAGCAACGCTGTCCGCATAGATATTACTAGTTTTTCTAACTCTTCAACCTTCATTTTAAGAACTGCATTATCTTTTTCCAGATCACTTGCTCTCTTCAACATTTCACTTTCCTTAACTTTTTTATTGATTCTAGATTTTCTTGAAGCCTTGTTATTTTTTTCCCTTAATTCTTTGTAATTATAATCTGATGTATGTGTATCCGAATCGCTATCTGTATAATTTTCAACTTCTTGATCGATTTGTTTAGATATTCTCCTGTTTTTTACTGACGAATTTTTAGTTTTTAAATTTATTTTTAATGGCGGTACATAAGGTTCAGCTTTCACTCTTGCTTGACTGATTCTTCTCTTCCTCCGGATTTTGCTTTTGTTTTTATTTTCAGCTTCTAAATTCTCCACAATATCTGTGGTTGTAGATTCTGCTTTCTCATCGCTGTTCTTTCTCTCAAGTATATTACCACCTTCCTGTAACATAAAAAAGAAAAAAAAATAGTAAATAAATACCAGAAATTTGTATCTTTTTGTCATAGAAAGTGATAAATGATGATAAAATAAAACCACCAATGGAAATAGATTACTTACGTCAAAAACGTATGATAATAAATCGAATGATTCAGATTCGGCGTCAGCCGTTAGTAGTATATCTCTTAAATGTTTTTTCTCCAATTTATCGTCAGTATAATTAGTAGAGGATGATTGATAGCTTTCCAATATTATATCGTCAGTTTCAATATTTGTAGGTAATTCGTTGCACGTAATATTATTATCTGTTGTATCAATTGGAAACCAGTTATCTATGGTTTCGCTGATTAGATCCAAGCTGTGATCTGGAACGTCATCATTTTTGTTTGAAATCAACTTCATATTATCTACTGTCTGCTCTCCATTTATGTTACTAGTTGTTGGCAGCACATTCAACCAGACATCTGATAAATCTGTTATGGTATTAAATTGGTCTTGCCCAACGGGCAAAGACTCATCGAAAGACATCCCTGTAGATAGGGTGTTATTATCTACTGTCCAGTTCTCATCTATCCCTGCGATTTCGTTCAATTCCGATTTATTATTAGATAAATTGTCGTAATCTTTCACACCTGCAACAAAATCATTTCATAATTATAACTTATTTTTCACCTCATTTCCCCATATACAAATTCTTTTTTCTCTTTATATTTCAATTCTCACCTGAATTTTTCAGCGTAATTTCTTCACCTATATGATAATCTTGTTGTCCTTGAAAAGGGGGTGGTATATGGTACCGATTTATTCTTCGAGGGTCCACGCACCAATCGCTTAAGTCCTGAAAATTTTCTTCCCAAAATGAAGGAGTTCTCTTGCTTTGAGAATTCTTTTCTGGGTGGGGCCAAGGTTCTTTTAACAGTTCTGATTCCATCACCGGGCTCAGTAATGGAAATATTTCCATTTTTGAAGATGAATCCTCCGCTTTTGTTGGCAGGCAGATCGATCCATCCGTTGATCTCAATCTCACGCCATGTATAGCAGATGATTCTGTTAGCAACGGACTCCATGGTTCTGTTAACTAGAATCATTGAATTCACAAACATAATAATTTATCGTCAATTTCATGTAAATCATTATAGTTTATCTTTGAACAAAATTCATGGAAAATAAACTCACAAAGAGTTCGCCTGCTTCCTCAAAGGAAATGTTGCTGCCTTCTAGTTGCTCGGGAATTGGAGGGAATCTGAAAGCCTTAAATCAAAACAAGTCATTAGAAATGATCAAACATAATACGACTCATTATTAAAAAAATTATTTTTCAGAACTATGCCTCCAAATAAAGTTGGTGGTAAAGGAAATAATTCATAAAATAATTCTGAATGTGATGGAAAGTTTTTAAACCATATAACCCTCGGAGCACACAGTACTGGAGGGAGCCTAGCCAAGTAAGACAGAGAAGAACAGATTTTGATAATTTCTATCTTATACCCGTACATTTCTATTGGCTGAGACCTCAACCCCTCTCCTTGATTAAAGTAACATATCGCGTTTAGGTGGAGCCCAAAGTGGGGGGCACATAGTTTGTCCTTGAAGTTGTAACTTTATCTCGCTATTTTTGTGATAGAGAAACAGAGAGAGAGAAAGAGAGAGCAATAGGGATGATCAAAATCTATCGTTCTGTGTCTCGTGTGTTACATTTTTTTGTCGCTTTTATGCCTTCCCCAGTATATACATAACAAGGTTAATTGGTCATAGAAATTTGCTCTCTCAATTCAGATAACAAGCTTTGGGTGGGTCAGAATCAACCTGGCTGTAGGCGCCAAGGTTGAGTTCGATAAAACGATATCAGAGCACTCATGGCTATATCTTTTTTGACTAATATCTATAAGTGGAAAAGAGAGAAAGAAAGAGAAGCTCATAGTGTCTGTGATATAACGAAACCACGCCCTGTGATAAAAAGCCCGATATACCGATTTATAGAATTGATGTGAGGAAAACTAAAGGATAATCATTCAGATATATACGTACAGGACAATTTATGGAAATGAATAATGATCATTTTAGCGGTTAAAAAAAGAGCTAATTTTAAAGTATAGTTTTGTGAGATGACTAGTGAAAAGACATCGACATTTAATGATTACGTAATGTTCCTTGCAAAACTTTACAATATGCTATAATTATAGCTTACAAATTGCCAGTACTTACCCTCCCTGTAATGTTGCTTTTGAAGTCAGAGTCGCAGGGTTTAATACGTTTTAAGACGACTTTGTTGCAAATTTACTGTTTCCTTGAGTTTTGTAGAATTTCGGCTTGACGGCCCGGGTCAGCTATCTCCAGTTTCGGTTCGTGGAATGGTATGACGACACTTCGGCGACGACCTTCGTATCTCTAGACACGTCACGAGGCTCCGGGGGCCTTTTAATAGCCTCTATGGAGGCTCTTGCGTCAGGTTCAACCAATCAGTTATAGCGTGAGCTCATTTTTAGCGAATCAGTTCGCTCCGGTCGTACTATACGTCCTGCAAACTTGCGATAACCATACTTAAGAACTCAAACCAATCAGTAGCTAAGTTTTCGCAACAATTCTTTTTCTATTTTTTCATTGGAATATATTTTGGCGGTCAGAGAAGCTCCATCGTGCGGAATAAATAGGAATCAGGGATAAGCATATTCTGGTTTTGCTAAGTCCATGGGTTTTGCCGTCTTCAAGCCTATCTATTCAAGTCTAGCTATTCATGCGTCAATATTGAAGGTTTTTAGAACGTTTGGTTGACTACGATTGCCTGAGCGAAAAGAAACGTCGACCAATCAGTAGAGTTTCACAATTCAAAAGAAATACGTTTCTATGGAACTTACGCCATGTAGTGTATTAAGATTAACGGTGAAATGTGAGCTTGATGCTTCGACGGTTTTCATTATTTTAGTAAATGTTGAAGAAAGTATTTGATGATTTATAGTTTTATATTCTCAAAGAGATATTCTATCGTTATATGATATCGTTCTAATTTTATAATTCATCCAGATTCGTAACTATGGATAATCCTAAGAATTGGTAAGTCTTTTGTTAGCCCCCATTGAGAATTTTGTATACACAAACGCCCCGTCAGAATGACTCCCATGTTAAACCGTTGAAAGTTTAAAACACTTCTATCATTTCTCTCATCATGTATTCAGCGATTTGACAATCAATCAAACATCTCTTCTGTTACATTCAACTCCTTCATTCATTAAACATTTCGTAAACAGATGCTACAGGTGTGTGTAACACCAGCCAACAAATCTCGCCTGTAAATAATCTCTAGGATCCAAATTTTCTTTGTTTATTTAATTCATCGTATCGTATAAGTAACCTAAATTATAAACCTAATAAAAGTTGGATATTCTATGCTGAGACCAACTGGTTTTTCATTCTTTAAAATTATCTTACGAAACAAAGTTTATATCATGGTATACATATGCATGCTTGGAGATATGTGAAACCCAATATATTGTTATAATTAATTTCTAGGGAGGAAGTCGCAGATAAGATCGATAAATCGATCAGAGGATTCTGTTCCAAAGTATATCAAATTTGGGATGAAATGGGTCTTGTCCATGAGTCGAAAATGATACGTTTCAAACAGGTTTCGGAGCATGTAGAGGTAATAAAAAATATTTTATATTTTGTTATATTTATACTTCATTATCTATCCAAAATATCATCCATTTCCCGAATCTTGAATAAAATGTATTCAAATAATGTTTGGAATATTGTTGAATTGAGGTAAACCATTATTCATTTCGAATGAAAGTTTCCCCTACTTTTGTTAAATTTATATTCGAGTTCCAATTAACTCGATCAATCTTTTATAGGTGGTATTTTTTCTATTTTTGTTTTGCCCTTGATGAGTTTTTTTTCTCTTTTCTGTTGAACGAAACTTCTATATTTTGATTAGTTACTCATAGAATTATTTCCTTGCTACAGGATAAATTTGCTAAGCATCTTATTGACTTTTCAATTATTTACGTATTCAACAGGATTTGATATCAGATATGCTAGGCGAAGCTGAAAGCAGTAGAAATATCTTACTCCAGGAAGTGCAGGATCTCATAAGCGAGGCAAACAGTCTTTCTAAGGTTTGCTTTTAATATTACACATTTATTTACATTCTCTATATTGACATTTCATTGATTGATGTTCCTTGGTAATATGAGGTTATTATTTTCAACTTGCCAATTTCACTAGATATGTTATGCAATTGTTCTTACCTTCAATATACTCTATATGTGCGTTATTTCAGGATCTGCAGGGTGAAGTTCGGGTCACAGGATACGAACATTTACCACTCCTGGAAATAAAGTCGAGAATGTTAAGCCAGTTGCAGAACTTCCGCGCTATCAAACAACAGCGACTGAATTCCGCAAAAGAACTTCTCAAAAGAGTAAGTTATACTCTAAAAATTGCAATAATTTTGCTTACAGCTATCATCTTGATCGTTTTGTTTTCTCGCTTGCAGTAATCGAATAAATGTGTAGCTCATAATATGAATTTGTTATGTGTTACAACTGCAAACGTTTCCTGAATTTGTCGAAACTATTTTCAGGAACGCGAAATTTGCAAGGCGCTTGGCTCTGAGTCCATTGGTATCAATGCGGAACTTCCAAGCGAAAGCGAGCTGCAAAGTTTCCGATTGTATCTGGATAAGATCGAAGCTGAGAAGGTGATTATTGAGAAAATACTATTTCTTGGGAATTTTCGAGCTGCATTTTTCTCGGACTCACTTGTAAAACTGATTGTTTTATTGAGTTTTTTAGCTTTGACAATAACTTATTTTTGTTTTTTGTGTTCTTTTGCTTATTCAGATGCGTTTGGAAGCAACATTTAAAGATTCTCAAAGATCAATAATCGATATGATGGACAAACTGCACATATCTCCATCAGTAGAGTTCGAAAGTCTGGTCTACAATAAAGAGGAGGAATTTGTTTACAACAACGCGAACATGACGAAGTTGAGAGAGTTGGAAGATCGTCTAATGCAGCAAATTCGAGAAGCTAAGCAAGAAGCAGATGAGAAAAAAGACCTGCTACAAGATTTGTGGAAATATCTAGAAGAACCAGTTGAAAAATGCCAACGATTTCTTGATTCTCATACAGGGTATAGCCTTGTAACATTGAAAGCTGTAAGTCATTCCTTCCGACGTTAAATATTTGCTGATGCTGATCTTCTAGAGTCAAAACAAGCCATTTTATTTGTTATTCGATTTTCAGTTTGACGAGGAAATCAAAAGATGTAAACAAAAGAGGAGTGAAAATATCGCCAAGTATGTGGCTAAGGTACGTTCCCAAATAGAAGCATTGTGGGATCAATGTCAAATTGGAGATGAGGAACGCCGAGCTTTTCATCCAATGCAGTATCAAACTTTCACAGAGGATCTACTTATCCTCCATGAAATGGAGGTGGAAAAGCTGCAGAAATACTACAATGATAATAGGTAGAGTCTTGATTAATTTGTCAAGTATGTAACTGTGTAACTGTGTGTAATTTGATAGTATAATTCTAATTAATGGCATTAAACCTATAATCCATGGTTATTTTTTTACAGACCGATATTCGAACTCCTTGAAGTACGAGATAGTCTCTGGCAGAAAATGGAAAACTTAGAACAGCGTGCTACAGATCCAAACCGTTTTCACAATCGCGGTGGTCAGTTGCTAGCTGAAGAAAAAGAGCGTAAAGTTATTCAAAAGGTATTCAGAGCGTTTCTTATTTAGTATTTTATAAGATATAAATTATCTGGATGAGTTTTATGAATTGTATCGTCAGTTTTGATGGAAAGAATAAGTGGAGTTACAGAGACTTTCCTGTTTCAATAAGTCCATTCCTCATGATTGATTTGTTCAAAGAGATGTCAGTTATTTATTAATTGTCATGTCCAGAAATTGCCGAAAATTGAAGAAGAAATACAAGCATTGGTTGACACTTATGAATCAAAATATGGAAGGCCCTTTACCACTAATGGCGTACCTTTGGCTGAAGCTTTGAAACGATCGTGGGCAGATTACGTTGCTGCTAAACAAACTATGATAATGGCTAGGGTAAGGCAAACTCCTCAGAAAGTCTAGGTTCATAAATAATCCTAGAATATAAATCTGCTGGTGCTGAGTGTTCTGAAAAATTCTCTTCAAACTGTTACACGTTCAATTTTGATAGTTGATAAAACTTTTTGTTGGTAATTCCTGTCTGGAATAACAGTGTTTAATATCAAATGGAAATATTCATTATTACTTATTCTAGCTGAATTTATATTTAAATTAATGTTGACAGAAACAAGCTAGGGATCAATCTGGTAGTATGAAGAAGACACCATTGAGTGTATCAAAGCGCACACCATCAGCTATGAGCATGAGACGTCCATCCCCTGCAACCTCTGCTCAAAAGAAGCAACAGAATGATCTCACGCCTTATAATCCTTCACGTAAAAGGCGTAATGCAAGCAGTGGATCAAACCGGGCTAATCGTAGCGCGTCAAAAATAAAACGAAGAAATTGCAAGGTATGAATATATGGATGAGCTATAAATAAGCTCGACTATTTCTACCTTTTATATCAAATGTTATGATATTTTCTTGCCAACTGAGGAAGATGTTGGGAATATTAGTGATAGAGACATCTTTGATTGACAAAGCTTGTTACTTATGTTATAATGGATTTTCAGCAAGCATCAAGAAGAATATTTCCCGACTCAACGCATATTGATAACGAAAATCAGACATTGCTACAAGTCCCTGGAAGTTCAAGCACCAGCATATCTTCGTACGGAGAATTTCAAGAGCATTTAGAGAACCGAGATGAGTTACGGAGTTCAGTTCTGCCTCGACAAATACTGAAAAGTTTAAATCACAAGCCCAGTACATCATCGAGAATAAAAACGCCCATGAAACCACGCAGGAAAAATTTTACAATAGCTGTTAACACCCCCCGCAAAGGGTCGCCGAGTAAATTAGCGCAAACATCTCGTACGACACCCCGAACACCTCGTACACCTTGTAGTCCAAAAGCTACATCAACTTCGCGCCTCGCTCCTGCCCCAGGCACTTTACCTTTTATATTCTGAAGCTGTGTCCAAACTTTGGAGGCAGCTAGGTATTTTATATGCTTAACACATTCACGAATTTAAATATGACTGTTGTGAGGGTCTTTTTTTTTTTCTCTTTGCCTTGAAAAGTAAATTCAATTCATTTCCCAAGTTCTAAAATACTCTTGTCGTTTAGTCTTATTTAATCATACAACAGTATGAAATATGAATTTATAGATTGACTTAGTTAAAAAACAAAAATATCGTCTAAATTGTTGAAAGTGCACCATTATGTTCGGTTTGAAATTCATATAACTTGCACACAATTGGTTGTTCTCGTTCATTTTAATAATTAATAACAGCATAGCTAATAGTTATAGTTAAAATTGTTCAAATAGTAGATAGAATAAGTAAATATTATTGTGTATTTCTTTTTATAATACTTTATACCTATAATATACTTGTGTATAATATTATAGTACTTATTCGTTTTACTATTGATAATTTATTAACGAAAAAGAAATATAAATAAAGTACTACAAAATTATTTACAGGATTATTCTCGTCGATTTTATTCGCTCCTTCCTTTATCCAATCCTTCAGAATTAACTAATTTAATACATAACAATTATGTCTTTTTTAATTTTTTTACGGTGACTGATGAAATACGAAATAAAAACACATGGAATTCTGCCAGGTATTTCAATGACTTGTAATGATTATCATTAAAATATACCCGTCAATTTTTGAAACTTTTTTAAAAACAATTTTATGGCAAAAGTAGTTCGTCAACTCGACCGCGAGATGGCGATACCATTTGTCGCCCCGTTGGCGGGCAAGGACGAGCGGCGACCTTGACCTTGCGTAGGCGCACCTGTCGTGGAGTCAGTGGCCCTCGTGGCGTCAAAGGGTTCGGATGGGGATTGCGTTAACGAGGTACGACTGACAGATATCGAGAAAGAAGTACTCTGGATGCAGAGAAGTTATCGCAAACTAGACAACGTACTTGATGACGGTAAAAGATGTTTGTTTTCTAGTTTTTGAGTAACTTACAGAATGATAGCGGTATTACAACGCTTGTCTTTCTGTTACAGTTGAATAAGTTTCTATCAGAATACAAATATCTCCGTCGAACAATGATTCCCGTTTCGAGACTGGAAATCTAGGACATATTTATTTTTAAGAAACAATTATAAATTGTACATCTCATTGACAATAATTAATATTGTAGATGCTGGCAATAAATTCAGAAATATATTAATAAATTGCTTTCTTATTTATCACCTTCCTGTCCTTGCGACTCGTTTTTTAAAACAAATTCAGTACACTTCCTCGAGTCAGATGTTCTCCTAATACCAGGACCAATTTCCGATTTAACATTTCTCTACTCCGAAAAACGCTAGTATAAATGCATATACATATAGACATGCAAGGATATACGTATGCATATACACACATCCTTTCTCCCGCCAAAAATTTCAGCACACCTCCTCGGGTCAGATGTTCTCCTGATACCAGGAGCAAAAATTTTCGACTTAAAATTTCTCAAACTGAGAAAAACGCTAGTATACATATTAATATATAGAGACATGCATTAAGGCGCGTATGAATGCCTATATCTATACACGTATCCAAAATTTCGGCACACCTCCTCGGGTCAGATGTTCTCCTGATACCAGGAGCAAAAATTTTCGACTTAAAATTTCTCAAACTGAGAAAAACGCTAGTATACATATTAATATATAGAGACATGCATGAAGGCACGTATGAATGCCTATATCTATACACGTATCCAAAATTTCGGCACACCTCCTCGGGTCAGATGTTCTCCTGATACCAGGAGCAAAAATTTTCGACTTAAAATTTCGCAAACTGAGAAAAACGCTAGTATACATATTAATATATAGAGACATGCATGAAGGCGCGTATGAATGCCTATATCTATACACGTATCCAAAATTTCGGCACACCTCCTCGGGTCAGATGTTCTCCTGATACCAGGAGCAAAAATTTTCGACTTAAAATTTCTCAAACTGAGAAAAACGCTAGTATACATATTAATATATAGAGACATGCATGAAGGCGCGTATGAATGCCTATATCTATACACGTATCCAAAATTTCGGCACACCTCCTCGGGTCAGATGTTCTCCTGATACCAGGAGCAAAAATTTTCGACTTAAAATTTCTCAAACTGAGAAAAACGCTAGTATACATATTAATATATAGAGACATGCATGAAGGCACGTATGAATGCCTATATCTATACACGTATCCAAAATTTCGGCACACCTCCTCGGGTCAGATGTTCTCCTGATACCAGGAGCAAAAATTTTCGACTTAAAATTTCTCAAACTGAGAAAAACGCTAGTATACATATTAATATATAGAGACATGCTTGAAGACGCGTATGAATGCCTATATCTATACACATATCCAAAATTTCGGCACACCTCCTCGGGTCAGATGTTCTCCTGATACCAGGAGTAATTTTCAACCTTAAATTTTCCTAACTATAAATAATGCCTGTAATGAAAATTTGCGGGAAGGGAAAAGTAGATAATAATGAAACACTTGGTTATTGGTATATCTGGGATTTATTTTTGTAGCATAGTTGCAATATTACCTATACACTGTTAGAGTAATTTACAATTTGTAATTGTTCCTTAACAATAAATATACTATATACCCATCGCAAATGATCGAGTATCTTTATTTGCTACATGCAACCAGCAGGCATACGAGCTATCATTATTCAAACTGTATTCGTATTACGGTAAGATACTAATTTTAGGTCGAAAATGCTGCTGGAAATTTAGGCTGAAATTAAAAAAAAAAACGAGTCGTCAGGACGGGAAGGTAAAAAATAAGAAAGCAATTCATTATTAATATATTTGTGAATTTGTTGCCAGCATCTAGAATATTAATTATTGTCAATGAGATGTACAATTTATAATTGTTTCTTAAAAATAAATATGTCCTAGATTTCCAGTCTCGAAACGAGATTCATTGTTGGAAGGAGATATTTGTATTCTGATAGAAGTTCATTTAACTGTAACAGAAAGACAAGCGTTGTGATACCGCTATCATTCTGTGAATTACTTAAAAACTAGAAAACAAACATCTTTTTCCGTCATCAAGTACGTTGTCTAGTTTGCGATAACTTCTTTGCATCCAGAGTACTACTTTCTCGATATCTGTCAGTCGTACCTCGTTAACGCAATCCCCATCCGAACCCTTTGACGCCACGAGGGCCACTGACTCCGCGACAGGTGCGCCTACTTAAGGTCAAGGTCGCCGCTCGTCCTTGCCCGCCAACGGGGCGACAAATGGTATCGCCATCCCGCGGTCGAGTTGACGAACTACTTTTGCCGTAAACAAACGCTCGCCTTGTTTCGTGCAATTCTCCTGCATGCATGTCACGCGGGCTGCATGTGGCAGAGTACATGTGCTGGCGGCAAAAGTAGTTCGTCAAGTCGACCGCGAGATAGCAATACCATTTGGCGCCACATCGGCCAATTTAGTGATTTCTAACGTTAGTCTGCTAGCCGTCAGACTTTTTAGTTATCATCATATTTCCGTCTATTATTCAAAGTCATATAATAATCATTCGTAAATTATAAATAATGAAATGTTAGATTCCTCATATACTGCTAAGCTTCCTGTGTTTTAACCAATTGCTTCGTCACTTTATACATTCCCCTTTCTGCGCCTCCTTATACCAGATCAAATGAGCGGGAGGTGCAGGATAATATAACATAAGCATTTAATAATAGTTAAGACGTACAGATCTAGCAATCATTCATCCCATTCTGACAAACAAACGATTCCAGATATTATAGAGGGTCTGGACGACGGGAACTACGAAGCAGGGGACCTGGACGACTAAAACAATGGCTTTAGTTATACTCAGGATGTTCTAGTCATGAGCTTACACCAGCCACGGGGACGAGCGCTGCACCGATTGCCTTATCCACATTTTAGCTCTGTTATTAGTCACCTTGGATTCTATGTAACTCGAAAACTATCAGTCTCTCAAATTTTTTGTGAATATTATTAAGTCTTAGACTTTCATAATGAATCGATCCTAAAACTACAGGCTGCTCAAACTGAACCACCCTGTACTTCCAGCAAAATTTTCAATTTTTATTCTATTTGAATCCAGCTGAAGTATGGAGTACTCGGTGCTACCGTCTATTACAGCGAAGTAAAGAGTATAACGAAAGTGCTTTTAGCTATCGAGTGATTTTACTACCAAAGTGTTTTACGAGTATTTTCATAGATGGCGGCGAAAGCACCAAACCATGTTTTCTAACATTATCAGACCGACGTGAAAGTGGGGGAATAAATGATTAAACAGGATTACGAGAAAGAGTTGAAAACCTTTGGTATTCGTTGTAAATGAAAATTTGTCGCTGTTTTGAATTCAGGGATTTTACTTTAGGCGGATATTCCACTTAGGACAGGCCCCTAGGTCTGTCGAAAGTTCAAAAAGCGTTACAAATATACAATCAATTGATGTTGGAAACGATAATAGCTGACAATGAGGCAATGAGACAAGTATAATTGCGTTCGGATGCGATGCGTTTAAATATACCTACTATTCATTGTCGCAACCGCACCTTTACTGTGCAAGATCTCGAGGTCAAGCGACTGCTGGTTGCCGACTTGATCGTCCCAGTAACCCAGTTATCAACATCCCTTTCAGTTAAATCCACTTTACCGTTTAATGTATCGATACGTTGACAGGATTCACTTAAATCTTACGATTTGGGTGTGTCCTATCTCTGGATTGTACATACCTCACGATTAGATCCCCCCAGTAGCAATTACTGAGCTTATAATTCCGAGTGGTTAATATTGCCGCTAAGTTACACGTGGTACCACTCAATTAACGTTAATATATTGAAGGACTAACGGCGATGAGAACAGGGAATTCATAATACCTCTATGCAAATTGATGATGCAGCGTTAGGTAGAAACTGGAATGCAAATTTACAATGTAAATTCAGTTTTCGGCTCGAATTTCTTCTTCCAATTTGTAATATTGAGATTTGTCTCCGAGGGGATTGACACTTTGTATTCTTCTAATTGATCGATCGCCTCTTTCACCCTTTTTACGTCCTCGAATATCGCCTGGAGAATTTTGAAGAGCAGAGATCTCGACTCGAATTTATTTCACTGTACATCCATCTGCTATATTGATTATGCACACGGAGCATGGACAATCGAGTTGAGAAGTAAAGTAATATCTTGGAAAAGCAATACCGTGTTTCTACGAATACGTCGAATAATTCAAGAAAACGGGTTTCCACTGGTAGCAAATTATAATATAATAGAGGGACGATATTGCTTGCGGTAATAGATAAGTCAGATTCGAGAAATTGAGGCTATCGTTACTTTATAGAAAAGTTTATATACGCGATATATTCTAACACAGAGTTCTGACGCACTTGTGGAACCCTCGTATACCTATAGATAACTGATGCTTTTACCGGTAGCACAATGAATCTCTATCTGATCCGGTTTTGACAAAGTTTTCACAAACTTTTACCAGCCACTTGAGCTTCTTGACCTCAGATGTTAAGGCGAGTCGTGAGTTCGGACACGATGCTCAATTACTGAACTGAATAAAACGGGAAAACCGTTAACGCCGAACACTCAAAACTGTCATCTCTGTTGATGTTATGATATCGTGAAGAGAAACTCCAGATTTGTTGAACAATTCTTCTTGTCCCCGGAAAATGTGGACAGTATAAGTTTCACGGTTTGATTTAAATGTTAAAATTTTGATGACTCGGTAGGTATTGCTCCTCCAATTTCTAATAGCGGTTGCTACTTACAAAAAAATTCTCAACGTGTTATAAATCCTTGGCTTTGCAGTATAATTTGATGCGGCGATGGTGCGGCCCGTGGAATTGTCGAGGGGTAGAAAATCGTGTTCCAAACTCTACCGTGACAAACTTTCAACGAAAACTTTCGTCGTCGGCATAACGTTTGGCATCCCCCTTTTGCTCCTTATTCTTCACCCGCTCACACAGCCTTAACTCAAATTGATATCGGAGTGAGTGGGAATTACGATTCACTTCAATTTTACACAGGACTTTGGATTTCGTCGAGTTTTGTGCAGCATATCAACTATGCTGCAGGCGATGCGAGCTGTTCAAATAATTAGTTTCAATTCCCGGTCCGAAAAAGTTTGAAAACAAAAATTCCACTTTGCCAAATGATTTTTGTCGTAAACTAAAACTGCGAACTCGTGTATTTCAAGTTGAAAGATGCAGGGGAACGGATCTCCGGGTGTTATACTTCAGACGCCGAGTTTAATTCATCGTCCAACAAGAGCGTAAAATGAAAAACATGTTGGACAATAAGTTACCTACCTACTCCTCGCAATTGTCGGCCGAGGGGAGTAAAGATCTTTCTCCGAGTTAGACCCACGCCTTTCAACGTTCGCGAAACAGCGCAAGGCAACGAAGATTAATCAAAGTTTAATCAAAAATTCTTGGCACAGAACAGAAGCAAGCAACCCGCTCTTTTCGCTACGCGGGACGCACGCTGAACGTAAATACCATTTTATCAGTCGCGACGTAATATCCCCTTCTTGCCCCCTTGCAGAAAATTTATTAAGAGCTCCATTAGGATAACAGTTGGACCAAGCGTACAGAGTATACGTTTCTTATTTCCATCACAAAAAGACAAAAACACAAAGAAAAATAAAAAGAATAAGAAATAAATTCCGAAACCAGACCATAGCCGCAAATCGCAGATATGAAATCCATTTACGATTAGCTTGGAATTTCCATCGTTTTTCCTTCCGTAGGAAATAATAATGAATTGTGATGATTTAAAAAGTTGAATTCTGATCGATTGTTTGGTAATCCTCCGAATGTGCAGTAGCTACAGGCCACGGTCGGTTCTGCATAGGGTACAGGTATAGGTGTATACATACCCGACGCAGCAAAGTGTAGCATACCGAATGATGACCAGTCGAAATAACTACGTAGGTCAGCTTACTGTTATTGTCGGAGTTGGACAGAATGGAATTACGTACCAGTACGTTACCCACGGTAAAATTTGCGTTCCGGGGTATATAGTGGTATAGCATGCATTGCACCTATACCTGCAACGATGGAACAAGTATAACCGTAAATTTGAAACGATTTATCCGATCGTTCACGTACCCGAATACAATACCCAGTAAAGGTATATTCGCCGAATGTTTGACAAAACTAACAATTGGAAGAATTAAATATTGAACGAAATAGATATAAGGTAATCGTGAATCCGTCAGTTGAACGGTTAGATGCGATGTGTTAAAAGAAACGCAACAGTCTCTAATTCTCGTTTGCATTTACGAACATAAAAGGCGAGTATAGGTACCTTATATATTCCGGGCTACACTTGTAATGACGAAAATTGCTAAGTAACGGGGGTTGAAATTCTGAGTACGAAATGGTAAAACTGAAAAGAGACGTACCGAGGTGGCAGTGGTGGTGGCGGATTTAGAAAGAGCTCAACGACGAAACTGTCAAATAAATGAACGTTATAGTCGGCGAAGCTGGAGGTGGTGGTAGTTCTACTCCCTTTTGCGGCTCCCTCGGGATCAGAGCTACGATGCGTGGCAGTCGACTGTGTGCGGGAGGTAAAGGGGACCAAGAGAGAGAGAGGGAGGGTTACGTAATTTATTCAGCGAGGGAGAGAATTTCTCTCTCTTCTCGGTCTCTCTCTCTCTTTCTCTCCCATTTCTCTTTCTCTCTCCTTCTCTCTGCCCTCAGTGTGCAGGCTGGTATTGCGGCGCGGGAAATGTGCGGGGATAGAGGAGCTTCCCGGCGAAATATACCGTGGCGTACAACACGGCGGTTGTACAAGCGGCTTTTATTCCGGAAATAAAACCTCGGTTATTTTTGTAATAGCGCAAAAAACTTGATCGTTTCGTTTCGTTCTGTTCTGTTCTGTTCCGTTTTGTTTTCAGGGAAAATTCAATTCAGATCCAATAATGACGCGAAACATCGCGGTTAAATACCGTGCGGTAAAATGAGGGCGCAGCAATTAACTACGTTTCCTCGGTTTTTATTTTTTTTTCAATTTTTTTTTACTTCTTCCGATCTGCTGTACGCTCGGGGAAATTTAGACTTATTATATACTACATAAGACTAGCTATTAAGGACAAAGAATAAGAAGAAGAAGAAGAAGAAGAAGGAGAAGAAGACACCTAAAAATTGCGAGCGGAGAAAAGTTCGGCGTCCATTTGAATACAAATTATCCAATCGTCCTTTGAGACGCGAATAACATCTGATACGAAATACTTGAAGAATTACAGGTCGTCGGTTGTTTTATTCAATATCCGCAGGCTGTGACCTAGCCTTCGGTATAAACCAATACATATACGTATATAGGTATGTACAAGAACGAGCGTATTTCGTTCGAATGAAATGAAAATCGAGCGGAATAGAATTTCCCGGTAGCTCGGATCCAGGAGACTCTGCAAACCTCTGATCGAGAATGTTTGAATCACTTATTTTCAAATGATGGTAAAAAAAGCCCTCAAAAATACCCTTGAATTTGCCGAACAGATTCGTATCGTTCACCGTTTTCTACTACACGAATGATAAATTCGTTCTATCATTCTCTGGTTGAATAATATCCCCTCGTTACGGTCCGACTTTGATTTCCGATCGATGAAAATCTAAAGAACATTCAGTTTCCGGTCCTCGCGCGCTTTCACCTCGACGACGCGATGTAAGGTTGTAGACAGAGATGAAATGGCAAAAGGGCGAAAGCCGGAGAAAGACCGAGGAACAGGGTGATCTTACCTTAGGCGCGGTGGCGCGAACGAGGGCATTTATAACGCAAATCCCTCGGTATGTCATGGAAATCCGCTCTGTCCCGTCTCGATGGTAGCTAAGGGTACCGGATCTCTGTGGTATAAGAGAGACGTGAAGGCTATAAAGACAAAGTCAAGACGAGAGGGAAGTGTCATTTTGACTGGCGCGTACACGGGCCAAAATTGCCTTTGGTTGAAAAGTTTGTTCGCAGGGTTAAGGTCAACGTCGCGGGACGATGATGACGACGACGGGGACGGACTTGAAATACCAAGGCATGGAAGAATTTTTGGAAAATGTTTTCCGAGTTTAAAAAACGCCGGCGATATTCAAACGCGAATAAATATATGTTTATAAATGAGTTCGTGTTCTACAGATTCGCGACTCTCGAGCCCATCAAAAGTATTGATTAAAAAGACGTCTGATCACGTTTCAGGGTTACACTCCAGTTTTGAATACCTAATTTTAACGTGTCTGGATTTTTTCATCGACACGTCCTTCGGCCGGCTCAAGACTTGGAACTTTAAAATTTGATACGGTTGAGAAGTTTTTCACTTATTTTAATCTGAGATCTTAAAAATTTAACACTCGTCATTTAACTTTTTATCCATTCTCTAGTATTAGGCGAATTGAAGAAATCGTTCTGGCTCGCTGTTATTCTCTTGATAGCATTCATTGATCGCGGGGTAATTAATTCCGTCGTTTCATTCTTTCGGGTTCAATTATTCGACAGAATCGAATATAAAATATGACAGACGTCATCCCGTGCCCACTCACCTTTCTCTCGCGTCGTAAAAGTTTAAATCCACTTCCGGTTCTCCCTTGGGATCTTGGAGGTGAAGCCGAAACTTTGCTGACCGTCTATTTATCCTCGGGCAGGGTTTGAGCTTCGTAGTTGTCTCCCCAAATCTGTGAATATGAGTCTGAAAATAATTCCGATATAATTTTGGCAAGAAATTTCTAGGGTCAATCAATCGGCAGGATTTGAGCTTAGGTCAGTGAACTTTGACATCCTCACCGAGACGAGGTATACCGCTAGAATCCTCGGAGTTCCACGCCTACGCATCGCGCTGCGAGACTTCTCCGGAATGTCTGGTTCAAGATAACGTTGGCGGTGATGCTTTATTGCTTTTTGAAACAAGTTTGACAAACAAAGAGAATTAGTGGCTCTTGATTCACGCTTTTCAAATGTCTACACCACGGAATACGGCGACCTATCTATACACCCGAGATATTCTGTACCTACCTAGTGAATCCGCGAACAAGACGACCGAGACTTTAAGTTCGTCCTTTAAAAGTTTTCACCAACTAAATAGAAAAACGGCTGCTTTCATCCAGTGAAGTATCCACGGTTGAAGGGTGCCGTTTTTTTCGTTTTATTTACGAAAATACGTGCGTATCTGTATTCGGTAATTCGTGTGTCATGGTAAATAAATCGATTCTAAAGTAGGGCCGGGGTTTCCCTTGGATCTACGATTATTTTTCGATTTACAAGCCCGAGGGATCCATATTGAGATTTCGCCTCGAGTCCCAAATCTCTTAGTACGACTCTGATGTCATCTGTCATGGAGCGGGGTGCGTCGTTTGGGCGCAAAAAAGGTTTAGACAAAAAATTTGACGAGATTTTCGGAGAATTTTTCACGCGATTAATCAGTATTTTGGGGATAAGCTTTTTATACTTTATGCAACTATATTCAACGCGATTTTGATTCCAGTATGCAGAGAAATTCTCGGCTCGAGAATATATATGCCTGCTCCTCTTCTGTTACGCATCCATGTACTATGTATACGGTTCAAAGCGAGGAAATATGAGAAGTCGAGTCTCACGTGACACTGGTGGTATGAGGTCGTAAAAATTCCAGCAAACCCCTAGGGGTAATAAAAGTAATAATCCGACCCTAAAAATTAGTAGAACTTTTCCAACTATAATTGGTATTGTAATTTAAGTTCATTCGGACAAGCCAATACAACCCCTAGCGTCAAACACAACCCGTGTTTCGAGCAACTCTGAACTCGACTCTAATTACAAGCATCATAAAATTAAAATGCGGTAGATATTGGTTTTTCGTTGGCTTTTTTATTCAACTTTTTTTTTCACGTCGAGCCTTTCCCGATTTTCCGATAAACACTATTGTCGTTGCAAATCTGCAGTTAGCGCAGAATTGTTTTGTTTATTATTATTAATTAACAACTAACGAGTAGTTATGAATGAAGAATATTACTCAACGTTTTCACAATATTGGAGGAATACCCTGTGTACCTACCTAACGCGACCCAATTCTGTACTACAACAATTTTTGCTGCACTTGTATTATTTCCAACAAGAATTTTACCCAGTGTGTCTGCAGACGTGGATTTGAATTTGAATACGATATGCAATTCAATGAGACGTTAAAGTCGGTTGATACCAATTTACTGTTTACTTGACTTATGATCGGTGACCTTTCCCCAACTTCCTCCGCGAACCTCAGAGGGCTCATATTATCCCTCCTAAGGAAAGCTTCGCAGTTTTTCTCTTTCTCTCTTTTTTTTTTTTCTTCCTTTTTGCTAGACGAAAACCGCCCAGTTCTTTTTCGCCCCATTGGCAAACGGGCGAGGAACCAGCTCGGTTAAAGAATGGTGGCCACGCTCAACCCAGCCTCTGTGTTACTATAAGAGTGCTCAATGACCATCGCCCTTCGGGCAAACCGAGGGCGGTAAATAACACCAGTTGACAGGGCTGAGGTTGGGTTAGATCAGACGCCCGTTTCTACTATCGTTTTATCCAATTTTTTCTTTTTTTTCTTTCTTTTTTTATCTTCAAACAACAACGCAATATTTACCGTGAAAAATTACAATCCTATTATATGAATAGTAGATCGACAACGAGCAACCCTGAGGGTTGGAGTGAAACGTATAATGATATCAAATAACGAAAGCTGCTGAATTTGAAATTCACTTTTCGAGCCTCTGCAGAGGCGGAAATAAATCTTGATTATGCATAGCAAATAGCTATGATGGTTATTTATATTGCGGGTAAAAATCGTCGAGATATTTTAAAGACGGTGGATTCGAGAGAAAACGTGAAATAACCTTCACAAGATCTCATTCGCGAACACTTTTTTTTCAAGAAAAGAAGAAATTCCGTAACTCGTTTTAGCAAAAGAAAATAAAAATCGGGTTTTCAAACTGAGATTCCAGATTTGCCAATAGTTTCTCAAAAGTGACGTGTGAGATTGAAAGAAAATTCGGAGATTTCACGTGAATCACATCTGAGAAATTCCTACCCGGGCTGAAATCTTGGAATATTTAATCTTGACGAAAAAAAACAAGCGAGATACAGAAGAAAAAAGGGAATACCGATACCGTTTCTTACACCCCAACGAACTTAATTATGAATTGAGCTTATTTCGAGAGGGATGTTATATCGGGGGCATTTGAATCGATGTACGAAGATTGTATTGAAGTAATTGATAACGTAGGTTGATACCTCGTGACGTCGGGCAGAAGAGGGTTGAGATAGGCGGTCGCGACCCGGTCGCCGATATAGAGAGGGCGAGAGCCTGGAGCAACGGAGTAAACGGGGATAGCACAAGGGCAGAAGGGCGTCGCGGGGTCGGCGTCGGACGCGGTTGCTATGGCAGCCATGGCTGGGTCCCGCAGTTTCGAATGGTTTGGGTAATGTTCCGAGGCTTGAAATGGATTTCTCTCGCCTGGCTGGCAAACGAGGTTAGTCAATGCCTAACGCACAAATGGGCATAGTTGCCTAATTAATTGTCGCTTATTACGCCACGTCGTTTACCGAGCTCAGAGTACACGCTCTATGCCGATTTCAATACATGGATGTATTAACATTCGAGATATTACGATACGAGAATTGATCCAGATATCGAATAGCTGCGATTATCTGTTCCCAGGCTAGTGCACTCGACGATAAACCAATTCCTTCTTAATTGATCGGCTATAGAGAAATCCTGCATGGATTTAGAATAGAGAGAAAATATGCGAAATTTTTCTCAATTAGAATGATACGAATCGTATACATATATATACCGGTGTATGTATGTACCTGCGTGAAGTTTAGAGGTTCAAAACTTGTAGGATCGATTTTTTGAAGCCGTGATAAAGATTATTGGTTAAACAGTTAAGCGTTAAGTCAAAAACGGGTTCTTCCCTCGTTTAACTAACCCCATGAAGACATCCCGCTCGTTGAACGTTGTAAAACGCGATAACCGGAGAAATTGGTGTAGCTATCCAGATCACGTTCGAAGTTTCCTTCTCCCTCGAATTACCGCTCGACTCTTCCGAGGTATAAGAAAAAGTATAAGATCCCTCCAAGTTTTCGGTTTTATGCAAAAGCTGTATAAAAAAAAAAAAAGAAAAAAAAAAGTAAAATAAAAAAGATAAAATAATTCAACTTGTTCAAAGAACCTTTCAAAGTAATCGTTTTTAGCTGCAGGGTCAAGAACCATCATTTATATCTTTTAACGATTTTGTATAGCATACATAGGCTGCAGGGGTGTTCGTTTGATGAATTAATTCACGAACAGCGTGACTCGACGAAAAGTACCATACCTTTTCATAAGCCACATTCGACTGACGTTAGAGCACAATCTTCTCAATTGAAAAATCAGAAAAATCATTAAACTTCATAAAACAGAAAAACAAACACCTAGACGGGGAAAAACGAATTACAAATTGCTAAAATGTTTACAGCTTCATACCGTGGTTATAATCCACACGGCCGACCTGCCACCGACGTACTAATTACTATACGTTATTATAGCGTAATGTATTAATTTGTAGTTCCTAATTGACACCGAGGTCGTTATGAATAAGAGGTAGGCGATAAATCCAATTATTATATGAAATTCGTTTCAATTAAATATCTCGTATAATTTGGATGAAGTTTTAAGGGCATATTCGCACAAATTTCCGACTTAAATCTATGCGATATCTCTTTCTTTTTTTCTTCCAGTACATAAGTTCAACTTACGGGGACAATAAAACGTAAACGTATATACGCTTACCCGGTATACCCTACTCTACTGCGAAATTACGTGCCTACAGATAGAGTATAGTTGAACCTCTGCGCCCCCGTAACCCTTTCAAGACTTTACCACAAACGTGAACTAAGGCCTAATTGAAGCGTAAATATTGTCGACGCAAAGGAGTTAAATAATTACGATAAGTGTGTGGTTAGGGCGAGACAGGGTTGGGGTGGGGCGAAAAAGGGTAGTGAAAATTCCTTCGCTTGACCAACTAGTCGGTTTACCTTGACGGACGTTTGACCTGAATTCAAGCGTGCCTCGGGCAGGTATATTATTACCTGCAGGTTTAACCGACTTATTTAATGTATGTATACATATATATATACAAATTCTAGTATATGTATATAAATATACTATATATATATATATATGTTGAGAATTACCACGTTGAGCTTTTCCATCTTAAAAGAATTCATTCCACGTTCTTAGAGGCATTTTCCGTCACTGATTGATTCCTGATTCCGATTGACAATTTTTCTGAAATTTATGACGACGCTGGGAAACGAAGTTTGATATTTTCTTGATCGCAATGCATGTGTAGGTACGTACACCAAGGTACACTTGGCTTCTATAAGTCCTGCAGGATACGGCTCCGATTGGATTTGCTTTATATCAGCTCACGGCCAATTCGACTCGGGCTGTAGATTGCAGTATATACGTGGTAGAAAAGCTTGAATCGAGTAAAACGACGCGAGTTACAGCTTCGAAAAGCGAGTGGGGTGAATGGAACCAGCACGAGGAAACGCTTCGCGCTCGATGGAATCCATAAAATAAACCTGCGGAATGTATACTGCGCGACGTTCGCCAGGTGGATTACAAATTTCTTCGATGTACAATGTTTATCATCACTAGCTTCCCAAGTAACAATTTCAAGTGGCATACAGCCATACAGCCGCTGTATGGCTAACCTACCTGACCAATGTGGACGCCATGTCGACCGTAGTCGGTTTTATCTTGGCTTTTATCTGGCAACGACGATCAACCCATGTCGTTCTTCGATGCTAGCAACTAGCTGGATAAACGACATGTAACATTCATGGTTTCGACCTGGCAGCTAGTTACCTGCGACGTCAAAACCGTGAAGAGACCATGAAGTTTCACCAGCCTGCTGCCATGTAGCGGCCATATGAGTTGGTCATCGTTGCCGAGTCAATGTCAAGAAATAACCGGAAACCGATACCTTTTCTTGCCTAACCAAGGCGATGAAACCAATGTCGTCAGCAAAGCCATTTCGGAAATCCGGGAATTCCTTTTTTGGATCGAATTGTTTTGGCCACCCATATATCTACACCGTTTTGAAAAAATCCCCGACTCCACCGCGAGTCTCGGAAACTCAGAAAACCTCTCGATGCCAGGTAGCGACTTGACATGGGATACACATTCAGAAGCTACATCAGCTATCCATATAGTTGCCACCTTGATTCAACGTTGATAAATTATGTCGGTTAGCTTGATTATTGCCGTAACAGAAACCCATATCGAAGCGATGCTGCCGTCAAGTTGTTTTCGAATCTAGGCCTTTAATATGATCTGCCGATACTGTTGCCATGTTAATGCCATGTGGCATTAATGTGACGGCAATAATCTGATCATTTTCTCCAATTAAGATCGAAGACGAATGAATAAACTTTATGATATTGAAGTTTTCAAGAAGGGTGATTTTTTCGAGTTCCGAAACTATAACTAAAAAGATGAGGTCGAAAATGACTACCCTGAGTCCAGCTATGGGAACTTGAACCGCAACGGGGCGGCCGGTTCTCTTATAGATCGCTAATAGAGCTCTGCGCGTGCCTGGTGATTGCCGTGACATTGATGCATGGGGTTGGTTATCCGTTACAAGATCGTAGTGCGAGTTTGATTGAAGGATTTATGGTGTCTCGGTATGTTTCTAAATAATTAATCACGATATAAGCAAACAATGAATAACTATTTGCCTCTACTGACATACGTATGTAATTGCATTCCGATATACATGTACACACATACACGTGTGCATGTATTTCCCAGGCATTTATGCATGTCAAAATTACATAAAAAGACTCTCATTGTCAAACATAACATATATATTTATTTAAACGGATATATCTATATACTTATTGAAAGTTAATTTAACTGGCTCACATTTGCGCATATAGCTACGTATAGATAAGTATATATACAGTTCAAAGTTTATATTTGTGATACTTTGGGAATTTTACTCAAAAGAAAGGAAAGTCTCGCCTCGCCTCGCGCGAGAGTCTCGTAATCCAATTTCAAACTTTCAAGAAGCTCGCCGTCCAACCGAAGAGACAACTATACTTATCTATACCTATAAGTAGGTATGTGTATACTCCATACAATCAAACTAGCGGGAAAAATTCTACAGGATTTTCATTTTATACTCTTTCTAGCTCTCGCCATCGCTCCAAGGTCTTTGCGGCTTCATCAACGAATATACATACATCACATATACGTATGGCCAGGATTCTCAGCCTTGACATCCTTCTCCATCTCGTTTCACACTCGAATAATATTAATTCGGGAATTTAATCAACGGATAAATCATTAATGGTAGTTTTAATTTCGCGTCTATTCCTCCATATGTTGTAAAAAATTCTCTTCATTACTTATGACTAGCTACACTTTGGCAGCGGAGCTAGGGTTTCGCAGATAATTATTGTGTGACATAAACAGCTCGTGCTTGGGATATATTAGGTAGGCACTACATACTACCTGTGTGTAAATTACGTCACACATTAAAGAGCTGACGTAATTAACATTTCTATGCATAACAGCTCACTAGGTATATACGTATATTGTATATGTATACAGGGTGATCCACACCTTGGGGAAGAAAATTATTCACATGCATATTTCTCATTGAAATCTAAGAATAAAGTTCCTTAGCAAAAACTTCGAGGGACCAGTCGTTCCTGAGATAGAAAAGGTTTCGTCCGCCCAATGAGACGGCCGTATCGTAGCGACTAGTGAATTATTATTCGTGGTTGTTAATTGGATGCGAATGAAGTTTCTGAAACAGCGTGGTGTATCTTGATCAATTGCAATTGACACGAAATGTCAAAATATTTGGGGTTAGATACGTCGCCATAACAGTAGCCATTCGGACCACCTGGACAACGTCAACTACGGGGTGAAAGACGTGGGGCACGAGAGTGACCGACTGGACGACTCAAAGACTGAAAATTACTGAGAAACCAAAATTTCGGACAAAGGTCATACGCCGCGGGCATCGTTAATTCTACAGGCTTGATGCGGGACTGAGCAGGACACGATACGGCCGTCTCATTGGGCGGACGAAACCTTTTCTATCTCAGGAACGACTGGTCCCTCGAAGTTTTTGCTAGGGAACTTTATTCTTAGATTTCAATGAGGGATATGCATGTGAATTGCTGTCCGTAAGGTGTGAATCATCCTGTATATGCGTGGCACCGCAGACTTATGTCTTGATGATTACATACGATGACTGCAGTATCGTCACAAATATATACCATGTATGTACCTATACGTATTTATACATAGCTGCATATGTACATCTATAGTGGTAACGTAATATGCAAATATCGAAGGTTAAGGTAAACTGCTAAACGTCCTGCCTCAGCTCTGACTCGCTCAAGTTAACGCGTGATGGAATTAACCGCCTGATACATTGATTTCCTAGATCTAATTCCGCGAGTTGAAGGCATGGAATACTTATTCTGTTCAAATCGTCGTCACAATTCTTCAACTAATGATACTATCCGCGTCTTGCCGTTTCTTGGGTACTATAACTGCGGTGTAGACATAAAAGACAAGTTCTCTCGTACAGCAATTACATCCACGAACCCTGCTGATCGCGTATAATTGGGTCACCGGAGCTCACGACCTTCTAGAACCACGTTCTATACGAAATTGTTACAGTTTATGCGAACAGCCGCTAGATTCGTTTACTTTAGCCGCGGTTATTGGGGAAACGATGAGAAGTTTTCTCGAATTTTCGTCATTTCAGATTCGGATCGAACCTCTTCGCGCTTCAGGACAAATTTAGAAACGGGATTCTCGAATGAACCCATAAATCCATGTACTAGATTCTTTATTCCACTCTCCTTCTGATATTATGAACGAACAAATGGGAAATCAAGAATGAAGGATCGCAGAGAACTCGGGCAGCGAATAGCGCCGAGTTCAAGGGCGCTTTTTTCTTTCACGGCTAAGATTCCCTTCTCTCGTGTCTTGCCTTGCCTTGCCTTGCCTTGCCGCACAGATGACGTTAACAACTCACCCTTTCCTTGCCTCCAGGCCTTATCCAAGCGAGTTGACAAGTGAAAAATAGTGCCCTGGATCACGGGGCGAGGAGTCCAAACTCCCCTGCAGTTACGGAAGAACGATTTGGAATTATTGCCGCGACATCGAGTGACGTATATCTTTACACATAACTATTAATCATGAAACTGGAGCGACAGTTTTTCGATGTTTTTTTTTCAATTTTTTCGCCTGTTTTAAAACATTATTCTTATCTTTTTTTCTTAGTCTCTTTATTCGATACAACGTTCATAAAAAAATTGCGAATCTCATTTCCAATCGCTGTAGAAGAGTGACGTGTGTAAGATTTCTAGATTACAGTTATCGCGATCAGAATTGATAAACCGCGCTGATAATTATACATACTGTTGATAATTTATATACGTAGGTATACAGTATAAATTGGAAACTGAGTTAGTTTGAGAAGCGGTCTACAAGGTGAACGGTCACTCGAAATGGAAATTAATTATGGGAATGAAGAGGAAATTTATTCGTGGCTGAAGCTGAAAGTCTAAATTAGATTCGTGACGGAGAGGCTTGCCCGCCAACAGATCGACTATGTAACTAAACTCTGATTCGGAAAAGGGGAGCCGATTTGCTAATAATAATTAAACGTAGTAAATTCCGTATAAAATTATCATCAATAAAACGTGTCTCCGATTTCGATCAATTTTCATATCGCTTTCTGGTTTTAATTAATTTTCATCATTTGTCTTAACTAGTCGATGGACATTTGGTACAGCCGAAGAAAAAAAAAGGTCAGAAGCTGAGGGATGGAAAATCTTGGATTTATCGATCGGTGAAAAAGCATAAGTGATGATTTTCGCAAAACTGTTGCGATTTTGTCTCCCTGCGGTTTTTCATCCGACCCCGTGACCCGAGAAGATCGTGTCTAGTGTATTATATACCTAACGGGCTCTTTGTGCCAGCAAAGTGAAAAGATCGAACCAAGCCAAGGATGATTCATTGATTCCCCCCGAGGCACTAGGCTCGTGTGACCCTGCTGTTGTGTTGTAGCCTACCCCGACACGTGCAAAGGCTAGAGCCAAGCCAAACCAAGCCAAGCCAGACCAAGCCAAGCCAAGCCAAGCCAAGCTGGGCGTCTACAACTACTACGACGTTGAGGATATGAGAGAAGAGAGGAAAGAACTAGAGAGTCGAGAGTAGAGAGGATGGGAAATCAGCTACAAGTCTGGTCGATGCAACGTGTTTTTTTTCCTTACAAACTTGTATTGGTATATTATATAGCCGAAGTGCGAGTTTAGTGGTTAATCCAGGGGCCCTCATTTTATTTTTAGTATCCCTATATAGTATGAGGTATACAGATTTGAGACCCTTAAATTTAATTTAGTGTTTCTTCCTTGACCGCATATATGTATTCTACGTGTTTAAATCTTGTTCAATTTTTTTCTTTTTTTATTCCTCGAATTTACTAAACGAATAATCGTTGAGTGGTACGTATGTAAATTAGTAAACCATAATCGACGAATTTATACATCCAAGATAAATCTTCGACCCTGATTCTATATACCGAAAAAAATTGAGAGGCTAAATTCTATTTTGGTCTTTGTTTAAAGCTTTTTCGTCTGTTTATAATTTGGTATTTTTGAACGGCGATGCAATGTTCCGTAAAAATATTTGCGAATCTCTTGTGCTGCAGTATCTATATGTATGTGTATATACATATATCTCTCTCTATCTCTCTCTCTACTCTCAAGGCGCTGAAAGTTCTAAACTCGTATAAAGTTTATAGCTTCTAAAAAGGATCGTGTTGTATAAAATCGATATGTCGAAGCTTTCCGATATTTCTTGCAAAACATCACGTCCTTGCACACCGGTAGCTGGTATACCGTAGGTTCTTATTTTACTCCCTGTCTGCGAAATGGGTAGAATAAAAGAATTCCGTTTCATAAAGGGAACAACGCGCACTAACTCATTAAAATTTCTTTATTAGCGAAAGAAAATATGAAAACAATCTACATCAAACGATTTTTTAAAACTCCGTTTTTTCATTTTTTTTTTTCTTCATTCGCATAAAACCGTCTTCATAATTAAACAATGAATATAAAATAAGGAACAAGGAGTTACTGATTATATATTTTTATCTACCCCTGGTATACCCGGGAGTTTCATTAGGGTTGCGGCTGGAGAAGGCCTGTGGTTATTTTAGGGAAAGATAAGAAATAAGAAATAAAGAATCTGGAAGAACGTTAAATTTGAATGTCTGTCTAATTTGAGTAGACCTGAGTTCTATTTGAGCAGACTATTACTTGAAGGATAGTTCTTCTCGTTCGTTATCGTCGCCAAGTAGTCTGCTGGCATAAACAATTGAGTTATAACGACGTAGTCGTCTCCTAATTTGTTTCACCGTCGACAGCGTCGTCGTTTTCCATTAGTTTATACCTATAGAGCTAACACAACGAACTAGGTATGTACCAACTACCACCAGGACAACAATTAGCAGAGCTTTCCGCACTCCGTAAACGTATAGGTATACCGTGTACACATATGTACGTATATATATGTAGCTAGATATTTTCATCACCGTCACCGACTGTTCATTACGTAAATAAATTCGTCCGTGACCACGTATCTCGCTTTACGAATAGATGTACGAATATGAATAAATTTATATACGTATTTATGGGGCCGGGCTGAAGTTCCGAATTTTGAATGTCCCGAACGGTGGAAATTCCGAATTTCAATATCACCGACTTACAGCTCGTAGAAGGGGTATTTCCCCGATAGTCTACATAGTCGATTCGAAAAACTTTCAAACAAAGAACACCGGAGGTTCGAAATTCCGGAGCTGAACTTCCGAAAGGCCAAACCTCCGAAACTTGAAATCCACGCATGTGTTCATTCAGCGTTTAATAACTCGGGCTGTATTGATCGCATCGAAATCAATGAGTGGTCAGATTAATCGTCTTGAGACTTACTTTTTGGTAGAAAAGTTTCAAAATCTTACCAATCATTTGTGACATCGAAGTTATCGATTGAAGTAGATCAAATGAGTCTCCGACCTTTTGGAACTTTAATGATCTGATTTTGAACGATTCTGAAAATTCGAAATCGTCTCAAACGGATTCAGAATTATCACCGTTCGGAACTTCAACTCCGCCTCGTAAGTATAATTGATACACGCATTCGTGTGATACACGTTGTTCTTTAAAAAAAAAAAATTCGATGCAAAACAGATTTTTGATGAAAATAAAAAAGAATTTGATCAATTTTCAGCTGAGGTACCCCCTTCGCCCCGGTCTCCTATAACCCGTAAAGGAATTTAGTCGTTTACCTGCAAACCGCAAATCCCATTTTCTTCAAAATCACGAGGGCGGAAATTAAGACGCATCAGATTTTGTGTATTTAGCGGTAAGATTAGATTCATTCGCGGCGTTATCTCGCCCATTTTATTAGATATAGATATACTGTAGGTTCGTACGTATGGATATGAGCGTATAATACGACACGCATTACACCTAAGTAACTACATGTAATTATATACCAGACATTTTATATTATTACCTCGACCATATCGGGTAGGTATAGTAATTTGATAAAATTATGGATAATTTCATTCAATTTCATCCCGTTAATTATTATCGTGTATAAATTGAAAGGATCAGTGAAATCCAATTGCATTTCAATGGGACGTTAACGAATGACCTTTTAACCGACCATAGCCATCTATTTTTATTCATTTTTAATTTTCGATATAATTAGCCTTGCTATATCATAATTGTATCAATTTTGACACCTTAATTTTTATCGCGAAGTTTGAACGTCTCTCCCGCTCTATCTCTCAGTGTTTTGCTTGAAATTGCATACCTCATTAAACGGAAAAGCTCGCTTTGAGCAGGATTCCTCAGCGCCTGTTTTGACCAAAGGTGTTTATTTTTGGTCGTCATAGCGGCTTGAAACCATGTGGTTGTTATCGACCACCGAAACAAACTCTCCCAGAATTTTACGTATACATATACATATTTATATACATATATATATATATATTTATTACCCACGCATAGCTATCAAAAGTGTGTAAGTCTCGACGGATTTTAAGGACGATTTTCTCTGTAAGAAAAAAAAAAAGAAAGAAAAAAATCCACATCGCGCTTTACCTCAAAGGTAACGATAAAAATTCCACCATATAACAATTGCAGCTATAATATAATAATATGTTGTGTAACACGTTGAAGTCGGAGGAATCTATACAGGTAGTTATACGGATAAATATATAATGAACTAAAAATCCTTGAATCGGAAAATGGTCTGAGACCTTCGCAGTTCTAACTTATTATGTTAGCTTGATTAATTGCCGAGGCAAAATATCGAGATAAGAATTAGAAACAGGCAATCTACTCGCCGATTGCTTATCGAGTGATAGGTACTCGTGCTCCGGAACGTGATAATAAATTGATACAGCTGAATCGACTCAATTTATTTTTCTCTTTTTTTTTTCGTCACGAGATCGTACAGGGTTCATATCTTTTTCAAGTTTTGACACCATTAATTCTTTTTCTTTTAATCAGTGAAATTATAATTTATAACGGTGACTTTTTAAGATACTTGTACCAATCAGCTATACATTACATAGATCAGCGTACAACTGACTGGGCATTTTTGTTGTTGCGTTTTTTTTTTTTTGCTGTAACATGACGTATTTCATCATTAATAAAAACATATAATAATGAAAAAATGCCTATACTATAGGTATAATAATTAGATTGTCGACGCACGAAGTCTACCGATTACTTATCTCCGAGTATACTGACCTATCCTTGACAAGTCCTTGACGATTAAGTCAGTGACGCATCACATTTTATTAACTCGAAACAGCTTAACCTCACGAGTCCGAACGTACTACGTATGTACCCCAGACCATGCAGATTTATTTATTTTTTTGCCTCAAATTTCTCGCAGTTTTGATAACTAATTTCTTTCAATCTCAATTTTAAAAATTATCGTTTGTTTTCAACGTATCAAATAATCCAAGAACAAATTTAATCATCATTTCGATTCATAAGAAAGAAACAAAAAAAAAAAGACCAAAGTGCAAATAATTGTTTCTGATTTTGGCTGTTGTTCTTCTTTTTCCTCAAGTATTTTATGAATATTGCACGTATAAACCTAGCAATTCCTTTCGGGTCACAAGGATGTCCGCACTTGTTTAATTCAGCTCCTTTTCTCCCGTGTAATTATTTCCTCATATGGATCGTATATGGGATGAATGGGGTAGCAACAACTCACAATGGTTCACCGCAGGTAAATACCAGGTGGAAATAATGTAGGCCGAGCCAAAGCATTGCAGTGTGTCACGCTTGCCATATAATCACCGGGGTCGATCATTCAAGCACAAAAGACTGAATGAGACTTTCCGATGGAGAGTCAGCTCGTTTGACAATGGTCTCAAACCACACCGATGATACGATTGCGTGTCAGTTACGTAATTCCGTGTATCGGTATGTAAGGTAGGTAAGTATGTACGTATTATACCTACATACGTGTTTCTATGTGCGTATAAAATGTTCTTAAATGATGTAGAATTTATGCTAAATATTTTTAATTAAATATGTACCTTGGGGATATATATCGAATACGTCGGAACCGTTGACCCGAAAAAATTATTACTGCGTGAATGAGGAATAACGCGGTGTATAAACTAAAAGATATGTTGTTCATTCCGGTTTATATTTTACGTCTAGAAAATAAATGACGCGTCTTTTGAGTAAGTTTGGCAAACTGTTGGCTATTTAAAAATGATCGTCGCGCGTCACCGTTCTATTTGGGATATGTGAGAGAAGAGCTTGCGAAAAACGGCGGATAGATATATACACACACACCCGCACGAACCGCATGCATATACTGTGCCATAGCATGTATCAGAGTTCGGAGAGCCGAACGAACGTGCTCAATCGAGCGACGAGATATATAGGAGTTTAAAACTTGACCTAGGTTCTGGACCGTATTGAAAAGAACTTCTCTTTACTTCGCGGGACTTATGCGGCATGCATATACACCTAAATTGAGATAAACTACTCAATTAGGTATAAACATGTATCCCTTTGTCTCCTATTCATTCATTTATTTATTTGTTTACGTTATTACAATCAATCATCACAATTTACAAGTACAATCGGTATTAGAGTCTATATTAATTGACACGTATAATTAGCATGCTAATTCTGAAGCTGACCGCTCGATGAGTGGAATAGTGATTAAGGCTGCAGACATTTGATTAGCCTATAAATAGTGGCCTTTTCTTTTTATTAGGGAGAATTAAGTACACGACTCCCTCCTCTGATCAGTGAATTTGATTTGCAAATCAGATCTAAACGTCGGAAGAAATCCGACTATACATTCTCCATCTAGATAGACTGTTTATTATACATATATGTATATCGCTCCGGATTTCCCACGCGCTAATAATTAATTAACGATTCGGTCATTCGAGATGTATTATACTTATGTACTAGACGAGCCTACACTCGCGTCGGAGTCGTGGTCTTCATGCGGTCTACGATAGTCGTCGTATGTGACCAGTGCTAGAGACTCCGCAGCGTTGCCGTGGTTCTGTTTAACCCGTCTTTAAAAGTTAAAACCTTGTGACGTAACTAGATTTTTAAGCTTTCCTTATATTACCAGTGTATATCTTAAAGGCTAAAAATGCTCGTTAAAATATAAGAGCTGACGAAAGAAATAGCCGAAAATCAATTCTCCCCCCTTCCACCCAGGCCCCTTCCGCTTCTCCGAATGTTTATTCATCGAATTTGTACGACGTTCACGTTCCTCGTTATCGAGAACGCGACCATCTCTCAAACTCTAAATAGTAAATACGACGCGTAAAGCCCCGCGACAGACGACTTGAAAACTCTAAAGAACCGTATGTCGGTCTCTCCGGTCTCTCCGGTCTCGGCAATCGCTTCTTTCTTCCTCTTCTTCGTCTTCTTCTTCTTCCTCTTCTTTTCGTACCTATATCTACCTACGTATACATACATACTATACGTGTAACGTCTAAGTTGGAGGTTTGTTGTGTGTATTATACGCGTTACACGGGAAAGCTGGTTCCCTCGTTGTGTAGCGACACGATTAAGACTTGGCAACAGTGCGTACAGTACAGCCAGTGCTGTGCTAGTCGCTAGGACCGTCTCTCTGCCGCGCGGTTATACCGTACGACTGTGTGCGTGAGGTGGCAGCAAATCAGGTGCGGCCCTTCCCGAGTTTCCGAGTGCGCCGCGCTCGCTGCTCCCGTCGTCGTCGTCGTCATCAGCGATCAGCCGCTCGCTCGCGCCGCGCCGCGCGCGCTCAGTTCGAGTCGGACCTCCGCCGGAGTAAGATTGCGTCGTACACCCGTCGAGCATAAAGTTTGTTGTTTGTCCTTCCCCCCCCCCCCCCCCAATATAAGCGATTTTATCGCGCGTTCATCGAGTCCGCGGTGTTATTTCGTTGCTAACAAAACGTCTGTAAAAACGTACGATTATTATTATTATTTCGACAGTTAAGAACGCAGATAGTTCTTCTTTTGTTTTGTTTATTATACGAAAGTGGTACCCGATACGATCGACGTTAGTTCAAACGGTTTTCTCAACCGATAATAATTATTCTGTCGTGTTAAGACAAGAAACGGAGAGAAAATAAAAGACAAGAAGATGGTTTTCTTGTTCTTCTCTTACGTTTAACCCGCACAACGGATATTAATGTGAAGTGATTGTATTTTCGCTTTACATCGCTGATAATATGCTGATTCTGTGATGGTTTGTTATTTCTGTGAAAATATAATATGTGTACAAGTTTAGTTACATGGGTTAGTATCCCGGTGTGTCCTTGACGCGAAGTTTCGTATATATCTGTTATATTACTGCTGCACTCGGCCTAGTTATCTAAACCCGTCGCGAGTTTTACGTAACGCCGGGGGGTTTGATCGGTACCTACCTACCTACCTAACCAACTAACCAACTAACTACCAACCTACGATTTCTTCAGCGGACTTGCCATCCATCAAGTGTCCAAGAATCGATGCTTAACCGTTTAATAAAGTGAACAGAATATTAATAATAATAATAAGAAGAAGAATAATAAGAATAAGAATAAGAAGAATGAGAAGGAGAATAAGGGGAAAATGTGAATTATAACTAATGTGATAAAATAATAACGAGCCTCGGTTTATTTGCGGATTAAAGTTTGTCAAGTGAAGTTCTCTTCCCTCGTATTGTTTGTTTTTATTTTTTATTTTCGTTGCTTTTCTCTTCATCGTTATAAAGCAAGCGAGCGATTATTATTATTATTATTATTATTATTTTTTATTTCAATTTCACCATACTCTCCGAACACGCGAAGGCATCGCATCGTCGTAATTAAATTAATACGTAAATAGTCTAATTATAAATTCATATCTACATATTATAATTCTTATCTTCATTGAAAAGAAAAAGCCTAAAAAGGCTGCTATAAAACCGTTGTGTTTTCTCATACGTATATTAAATATATTATAAATCACTATAATAGATTCTAATTCTCTTTTAAAATCATAATAAGTTGGTGCTGTGGTGAGTGCAATGGCTGTGCCAAATACTTCTAGATAAGGATTGATTATCGTCCCTCTCTATCTCTCTCTCTATCATCTTATTATCATTATATATCGCCAAAAGTGCATTTTAGTTAATTACGAGAAGAAGAAGAAGAAGAAAAAGAGTAGTTCAGTGGTGCTTGAAGTTATATCACAGTGTGCAAGTTTACTATACCTACCTACCTACCTACCCACCCACACAGTTTATCATTACGTATTGAAATAAAAGTAAACGAAATAAAGTGACAAGTGCCCGTTTTCTTTGGATTATATTGGATACATACATTACCATTGGATAGCTTACTCTGGATGTTATTTATGTGAGTACATATTTATACATATATATAATAATCTACCGAGTATTTATTCATCTCTCTACTTTGAGAGTGAGAAATTCCTTCTACCTACCTACCTACCTATCTGCCTACCTACCCAACTTCCGCCGCGAAGTCGCGAAGTCGTTGCTACGACGTCGTAGGTATATTTATATTTAACACTTCACAGAAATTGGCGCTACGCTTCGCTTCGCTTCGTATAACTAAATTGAATTCTTGCGATAATTAATTCACGTCCTAAACCTTTGAAACACTTATTATTATCCATATTTTTCGACATTTCACTATGACCATAAAACTCGACGATTCTTATTGAAGTTTATAACATGCTATCTAAAATTACAAGATAATAAGATCGTTTTATTGGCACTTAAACGCGGGGGATTTTCACCGGCTTTGACACGGGAACAAAAGATTCAGGCATTTAGTTTTCCTCTTTTAAACTCTTCGGTACGATCTTTACGCTTTTCAGTCTCGTCGCTCGGTTTCACGCGGCGATATCTCATCTTCTAAGCTCTGCGAATTTTATTCCTAAATAATAACAATTTTGAACCGCGTAACTATTCGCAGGCAAATTAATCGCCGGTTGTTCCAGTAACCTCGTTTACTTGCTGTACTCGTGCAGGCAGGCAGGCAGACAGGCAGGCAGGCAAGTTTCTATCTCGCTTCACCTCGGCATATATGCGATGCACTAACGTATCGTATACCTATACCTACACCTACCGACCTAAGCTAGCTCGTCGCGATGTTTGTTATAACAACTCCGAAGCATAAACCGGGATATTACTAACATGCGTTAATTGCGTACTTGGATTTCCCCGCCCCCCCTTTTCAAAGTGTTTCAGATGTTCGTCTCATTACCGCGGGTAGAATAGAATTGAACATTTTTTCATTATCACCGGGAAAATGGGAATAGAAATCAGTCCCCGTTTTACTTTTTTTAACTAGAGGAATTTATAAAAGTGATGAAACATCATCGAAGCAATATATTGAGCTCGTGACTCATTCCTAAAAATCTTTCGAAACCTTGCTTTTAGCTACTCCCCCTACTCTGTGTCCAACAATAATAGAAAATTGGTTTTGAAACTTTTACGTGTTTATTTTCTGTCTCGCCAGTTCGTTGTACATACGTGGTTGTTGTTTACTCTCGACACGTGACGCGTTGCGGCAATTAGGTGAATCTAATCATTTTACCAGAAAATTGAAATTTACCTGAAATTTTTGAATACCATTAAACTGTAGACTTTGCGAATGTTTTAACGCAATTTAAAACAGCCGCGATCATTCATCGAAGAGAGATTCGTAATTGAATATTAAAAAAGATTGTAAATAATAAGTTTTGTCTTTTAAATCTCTCTGTTTAATCCTATAGAATCGTTTAGTCGAGTTTAGGGAGTTACTTTAATAGTCTGACGCCCGGAGAAGACTGCAGGCAGGCATGCTACCGCTTTAATTCAGGCTTGGTTATTTTTACGACAGATTTTATAGGGTTTTAGCTGCCGGCGACGTCCAAATAAAATACAACAGTGCGACCGTGGCAAAAATATAATAAAATAGTATAGAATGAATGAAAAAATAAGACTTTTGCCATGGGGTTTTCTACAATCAGCCATACCGACCAGATACGGTTCTTCTTACTTCCAAAAACTGTTCATTCTCTCTTCTCTCTCTCTCTCTATCTATTTTTTCTCTCTCGCTCGTGTTTACTTATAACATTGTTTTACCTACTTATTTTTTCTCGTTTTTTTTTTTCTCCGCGTACGTACGTACTGTCTAGACTTTGAAATCGAGCGAAGATTAAAGAGACGGTTGTCGTCTAGCAGCTGATCGAAGCAGAATATTTCTTTGCTGCAAACAGTGTAAACGAAAAGAAACAATTTATTGCGAAAAAAATGTATTTGACGTAAGCAATCATCGTTGAATATTAAAAAAAAAAAGGAAAATGAGGTCAATTCGTTACGTCGAAAAAAATCTTCTGGATAAACTTAATCGTCAGTTGAATATCGGTATTTTATTTCATTCGATCGTCACAGAACCAGCATATGTATATATACCCTACCCTACCCTACCTACCGAGAATGAAATTAGTGGCTGTCAAACATATACGTTCATTCATCATCAACACCGTTGCTGTTTCTTTTTTTCTCTTTTTTTCATTCTTTAATTCGTTTCTTTCGCGTCTGCGGGTCAGTGAACAATTCCATCGCGTGATACTCGTAAATTCGTGTATATCTGTTCGTGTGAACTTTGATAATAAGTGAAAAATATTCGCTTATTAGGATTGGGTACGGTATATTAGAAATAATTGCTGATTCCGTTTATCCCTGTATTGTATATAAATTTTTTTTCTTCTCTCAACTTTATATTCCTTTTCTTTTTCCTTTTCATTATTTTCACCAGTTTTCAGGGTATACCTTCTTTTTTTTTCTGCCAATAAAAATCGCTCAGCAAAATTATTAATAATCGCCGCGTATCGACGCGAGTCGAAATTTTTTGTCAAGCGAAATTATTATTCTTTTCTTGCACAAATTTTTATATGGAATGTTGTTACAATTAAGGTTGAAAAAAATAATCTGATAAATACAGAGCCGCGTTTTATAAAGTAAGAAATGGAGTTGGCGGTTAGATCAGATCGTACGCAAACACACTACAACTTTCCTAAAATGGAATAAAACCAGGAATCGATCGTCCGCGAGGTTGTCCTCGGTTGGATAGGCAGATAGATGGATAGACGCACCTTCGAATTAAGAATTCCATAGCCGATCGATCGATTCGCACCGAATTCGTACGTACCGCCGTTCAAGACTCGTTAATGAACGACGACGACGACGACTACTAATTAACATATCCGGTTTGGTCTCGACCGTGGAGAGAAAAGTAGGTCACTCGATTCGTTACTTTTTACGTTAAAGTCACATCGAGAAAGCTCGAAAGTTTCGAGTAGTTGATGTAGCGTCTTCTTCTTCTTCTTTTTCTTCTTCTCCTTTTCTTCTCTCAACATAATGTCTGCCAAAAACTTTGAACGAAATACACGTTTATGTTTATCGACAGAATTCTGTACGACAGGATTCGATCGGACGATTATCTGCTTCCTTACTCTGAGAGAAAAATTAGAACTTATTATTTATTTGAAGAACAACGAGAGAAAAAAAAACAGGAAAGAAATGCATATTTGTTATGTACCTCGGTGAATCTTCTATTTTTAACAAAATTATTATTATTCAAATTTTAATTTATCCGATATTCGTTGGCGTTACGATTTTAAACGCAGCCTCAGCTGCACTAGACGTGAGAAAGTGGGGAATATTCAACTATAATGCGGGGAACGTACGTAGGTACGTCCACTTGACTTTTCTCGCGAAGATTTTCAGACTTCGAGTTCCTCGCGCAGCTTGAGAAAGTAGCTTCGTTCCGTCGTCGCGTATACCTACGATTTCTCCCTGTCCAGGAAGACATTCCTCCACGACTTCTCGATCCAAACTTCTGAGCTACTTCCCAATTCGCTTAGTGTCTGTCCCGAAGAAGAATATCGACATCAACGACTAATTTTTCTTTTTCTCATTTTCTTTTCTCCTTTTTGGAACTATTCACATATATATAAAAAAAAAATCACAATAATAAATAATAAGACTGGTAATTTTTGACAAGGAAATAAAATTAGAACATGACAGATTTTGATTATATACGTGTCCTAATTATCAATTATTAACTTTTCATTTTATTTTTTTTTTAAGAAAAAAACCTATCCTTAGAAAATAACTTGACAACTTTATTCTATGCAATTTCGTTCATTCACATCCACGGGTAGGTCTTCATTAAACAAAGTTCTTTAACTTGAACACAGAGAGGCATTTATCCAAAGCGACCGCGTCCGATATATTATTATGGGGAGACAAGAAATAGATAATTTATTGGACAAACCGGGAGTAGAGGTGGGAAAAAGCACAATGGTCTGTTCTCTTCATGACACGAATTTACTTCACGCTCGATAAATGCGTCTCTCTCGGGTCTATTTCTTTTTTTTTTTTTCCTTTTTCTCGTCTCCTAATTTTTACCGTAAAATTTGGGCACGTCGTCGAGTGTTCATTTACTTATATACGTATAGGTATGCATAGAACCAGAATATGCATATGCATATATTAGCGTCAATGAAGGAAACGAGTTTTCCTTCAATAATTATCTAATGAGAAATTATACATATACATATAACGAAAGAAATCAGAAATTGAATGAATGAATGAATTTTCTTGTTACATTTCCTTGTCTTTTTCTTTATCACTTCTGGGAATAACTGTTGCTGGATGGGTATACGTACTATATTATTCAGAATTGAAGTTGAAATAATTCACGGTGTTGTATAATTACTAACGCACGGTCATGAATTTACATCTTACCTTGAATTAAACGCGTGCATCATTCAGTAGCGCCTAAGTAGAAGATTATAGATTTACTTACCAGACAAGCTAGGTAATCAAATTTGATAACGATCATTATGGCTATTTGACGCGTTTTAAGACACCAGATAATTTTTACGTCGAAAGAAGGAACAGGTTATTAAACACAGTCTGGGATTCGCTGAGTAATCTCATTAAATTGATATGCAAGAAAAATAAAGAAATACAAAGAAAGATTCGCAATAAAAACACTTGAAAAAAAGACGGGATCGGGGATGGCGAAATAATAAAAATCCGATTAATATTTAATGATAAAAGCAATCGTTTTTTTGAAATATCTCGACGAAAGTCCCTGCTTTGTTTTTACAGATAATTCTGGGCTGCCTGTATAAATTTATAGGGAGAGAAATAAGGAAAAAAGTTTTGTCGTTTTTTTTTTTTTTTTTTTTTCGCGTCGGTGCGTTCATTATAGGATATATCAGTGGGATCCAATTGCTCGGCAATTGGTATAGCGATCGTCTGACTTTAAAACGTGCACTTCACTTCACAGCTAGTAAGAGAGACCGATCCCCCTAGTGTAACAAAGAACGTTGACGACCCTCGAAATCCTTGCCACGACCCAAGATGACCCGAGGCGACCCAAGCTCTCCCCTCGTACTGCTAACCTTAAACCCTAACTGTGAGTTATTCTCGACAGAGGAAGGCAGAGACGTATTCTGGGTCGTATTATCCGTGTAAGGGTGACGTTATATAGAAGAAGGGAATTTCTGGTATCGTATAGACGACGGCTACATCCTTTCCTCTTATTTTCCCCCTTTACCTTTTCCTTCTTCTTTTATTGAGGTTGAAATAAATAAATAAATACGTATCTACTTCGATTGGGAAAATCTCTATTAAAATCAGAGAAGAAGAATCGAATACTTTTCGCGTCTTTGGAGGTGAATTTTGTAACAAAGCTTATCATTTGGAATTTAGTTTAGATTTTACTTAGCCTCCGGGAGGAGAAGGGATAAATCCTGTTTCTATTCCGAGCTTTGTGTTTCTCTAAATCGTGTGAAATGAAGGAAGATTTCGTCGGGCGTAAATTGTTTCGGCATAATTGTTATCCTCGAAAGTTAGAATTAGCTGATTAAGGTAGTCACGGAATTCTCGTTCTTTGATTCGCGACGCGTAATAATGTATACCGCGTAATTACGTTGTACCGAATTACGATATCTCCCCAAACGTACGCTAAGATATTTCAATAGAAATTTATCCACATAACTAAATACGGGTCTCCCTGCAGACTCTCTCGTGTATCTTCGTATCTTCTTACGCACTTGTTACACTGAACCGAAGAACAGAAAATAAAAAGAGTACTTGATCGATATTTTATAAAAAGGAAAAGTAACGCCGCACGTACATAATAATAATAATAACAACAATAACAATAACAATACGGTATAAAATAAATTTAGAAAAAGTGTAAAAACGAGTTCGAAGACTACGTCAAATCTCGCAAACGGTATAATTAATGACTCGCAGGTTGAAAGGGCAAACAAATTTTCCACACGCGAAGAGTGGGTGAAAGATTGAATCGAGAAAGGAGGGAAAAAAGGAGGGAAGAAACGAAGAGAAGGAACTAAGTAAGTTTAGGAAAAGAGTAGCTAGGTATGTAGGTGGGTGGGTAGGTATGTAGGTATATACGTCGATGGGGGGTTAGAGCTGCCAGCGTTAGATGTATTTCGTGACTCGGGTAGAGCGAAAGCAGTGAGCAAGGAGGAGGCAGGCACAGGTTGCTTTTTTCTTTTTTCTTTTTCTACTCACGCATTACCGATGACAGACCAGAAGTAAAGATAAGATTGATAGAGCGGGGTGTTATAAGTGGTGTAGATCGAAACCGGGATAAAATAAACTTTGGTCAGAAGATTGATTATAAACAACGAAAATTCTAGCGGAGTTAAAGAACCGATAGGAGTCTGTCAATTTTTTTCTTTCTTTCTTTCTTTCTTTCTTTCTTTCTTCTTTTTTTCCATTTTATTTTTCTTTCAATTCGTTATAACAACTAATACAATTTTAACACGTCATATATAAATATATGTATATACACACATACCATATGTTCTACATTTCATACAAGCGAAACGAAGCGAATGAAATTTTTTGAGCAGCCAAAATTTTATCAAAAAAAAAATCGAAGACCTGCCGACTGCCTCTGGGTACCGCTTTTGCTTTTGCTTGGTCGGTTGCCTTGCTACTTGCTACTGGTTGCCCTGGCGACCCATACCACCCGCCATCATGCCACTGTGCGTCACTTAAACTGCTCCGTGCTCCAGAACCGGCGTTTTCTCTCCCTTCTCTGTACCTACTCTTCTCCACCTACCTACATATCTACAGCTACACCTACCTTCGACGTGCGGTAAACCCTTCCTTCCTTCCTTCCTTCCTTCCTTCCTTTCTTTCTTCCTCGCGCGAGAGAAACACGCGTGTGTAGGTCAGGGTACGGGGGTACTTATCAATTTCAGTTTACCGTATAATTCATCAGAATTGCCGTAAAAATACGTTTTCCTATATTTTTGTTTTCTCTTCTTTCTCACCCTAAGAATTTATGTTCTTTAAGTTCAGGTAGTACATAGAAAAGGGTTACCACATCGCTTTATACAGTACTAATGCTTCGATATTTGATAGCCAATCGATTCGCCGAGAATTGACCACGTCCGATGGTTTAGATCTCGGGTGTTCGAAAATGAAGGAGTCTTCTTTTATTTTTTCAAAATACCCGTGTTCCGTCAATTTGTATCTTTACAGGAAGATCAAAGCGATAAAATCTACAAGTATGCATGCATGTATGTATGTATGTATCGAGAGGTTATTCATGAGGCAATAGATAAACCGAAGCAGTGGTATATCGGTAGATTGTATGCATATACTATATATGTCTATCGGTATATATATATAATAAAGGCCAAGATTGCGATTACCCGGAAAGTTGAGTTTGGGTTTTTAGATTTTTTCCTTCTTTAAAATAAAACCGGGAGAGTTTCCCCGAGTCTCGATGAAACTGTCGCAACCGAATGGGAATGGGAATCGACTCGTATGCATAATCCGGGCCGCCACGCAGGGCATAGTAGAGTTGAGCTTGAATCGTGTACAGGTCGACGACGCCGCAGACGAAATAACCGAGTGCCATACCGCACCGTGCGACCCGAACTCTGCGCTTGCCTTCTCTCGTAGTATCGCGAGTGGAGTAGTACTCTAGTAAGTATGTATAGATACCCTACTCCGCGCAGAATTCTCTCTTGGAATTACTTAGATAAGGACAAACGTGTTACGCATTGAAATCGTACTGTTATAGATACAGTCCTTGCGCCAGGTCCTCCTCTCTTCTATTATTAAACTAGAAAATAGGAGTTTCGGAGATTTTATTTCACAATTTCCGAACACGGAGGGGGAACAGAAAAATCAAAATATTTCTTTTTCCTTTTCGCTCGTTGACGAAGGTTTCGATCTTTTTGTCGCGTGAAAAAGTTCGTTGAGAAATAATTATTTTTACTTTAAAAAAAGGAAAAATTAAAAAAATTAGAAAAAAAATAGAAAATTTTATAAAAAAATTAAATAGCGAAAAATTGTATTTTTCTTTTTGCTCATAATTCAGCCTTGAGTAACGAAAGTCGATTCATTGTTTTCTCGTTCTTTTTTTTTTCTTCTTTTTCTTCATTGAAAAATAAATTATCACGTGAAAGTGAGCGGTTAACATACTGACCCACATTTTCTCGAGCTCTGGCTTGCTTGTATATTCGGTGAATGTTGATATTGCGGAGGTTCCATGTGTTTTATTATTTTATTCATCGCTAATTATGTTCACGGAATTTGTGCGTGGAGGCGCATACCAAGGATATTTCACTGTCTTTATTCTCGTGAGATGTCCGTGCTCGCGGCGATCAACGATTCTAAAATTTGTTTTTGACATCTAGCCAACTAAACAGCTGGAAAGGTCGCAACTCCGAGTTATAAATATATATGCGTAAACATATACATATACTACACGTTCTATATTTTAGTAGTCATTCAGATTAATTTCGGGAATTTTTTAAAGAGGGGAACAAAGAGAGAGAAAAAATTTAAGAAAATAAAAAATTTTTTAATGAAAAAGAAAACTATACAAAATATGCGCAAAGTCAATTATCGAAAGCGGGTCTACGTCACCACGTGACGTCATCGGGTGATAGACGTACCAACGCGTCACATGTTTACGCGCCTATTTCATTAACGATTGATTTTTGCGTTTAGTAAAAATTCTGTGAACTTTGAAAAATGAGATGAAAAAAATTTTTCAACGAAGAACACTCGCCGAAGTCTGAAACGTTAGAATTAGTAATGGCATAGGAATGCTAGACGACTCTGCTCCGCGCTCGCTTCTATGCTTTGGAAAAGTTGCTTGCTTCGACACAGAGGATTCTAGTTTCTACGTTTATGGTAGGGGTTAGGATTGGCCTGAGTCTGGTTTGGGCTGGGCTGGGTTGGCAGGTCTAAAACGACGCCACGAACGCATAGCGAAGAGATTTCAAACGACCCGAACGACCCGAACACCTGAACACCGTCGCGTTTTAGAAAATAGCCGAAAACACCTAATTCTGATTTAATAATACATTTATATTCTTCACCTCGAGATTTTTTCGTTCTTTATCCTTTCCCTATGTTCCTTTTTCTTTTTTTTTCTTTTTTCTTTTTTTTTGCCAAATCCGTGTATTTTAATCCGCAGAATTCATTTTCTAGTTTATTCGATCTATAGCTACGTACTGACTGCATCAGACACCTACGTATCCCACTTAATCTTCTTCTCGGCGAGTAGTCAATTAATTAACGATCATTTCCGTATGTGCCTCAAGGCATTCCCTTGTCAGTATACATATACGTATCTGGGTATAAGTTGTCTGCGCGGCATTAGACTCATTAGATTCATTAGATTGATTAACCTGTCGATGCAGTTCTCAATTTGTCAAACTGCTACCAACTAACTAACTAACTGCCTGATCTGAAATATTTCTTTCATTATAATTCACTCGTTTACTATATTTATCATTAATCTAATTATTTTCAACGTCACTCTCTCTTCTTCTCTGTTCTTTACTCTCTCTCTCTCTCTCTCTCTCTCTCTCTCTCTCTCTCTCTCTCTCTCTCTCTCTCTCTCTCTCTCTCTTAAATTCTTTGATGTCACAAGTTGCTTTTTCACAAGAATTCGGAAATCATGGGACGGGGAAAAAAAATATTTCGCAGAAGGTATTTTTTCTTCGGGGAATCGTTTTGATTCAGATAAACGAAGGGTGGTCGATGAAAAAGATTTGTGAAAAACGAAAATTGAAGAGAAGACATCGTTCTTCGAAATATTCCTTCCCATGGCATGATTTTACAATTTTATGGAAATGAACGAGTACGTACGGCATCAGCTTGATACTCGTAGAACCTGCGGCTATACTAATTGTTAAAAATTAGAAACGAAAATGTTCGATCGAATAACTGTATCCACGTAGATAGGTACGCCTTTGTTTTATTTTATTCTTGTCCTTTTTCCAAGAGAGTCTAGACGCGCCGTTTTTCGGTTCTTAGATTCGCGTTACACGCTGATGACTCGTTGAGTCTTAACTTTTTAATAAAAGACGTTGTTAAGAGGGTCTTAGTTATAGGGTGAGGCCAGGGTCCCCCGTTCAGCTTCAGTCCCGTCAGTAAGGTGATCGTAAAGTTTATTTGAAAGGTCGTGAGGGTAAAGAGGAGGAGAGAGAAAAGGAGAAAAGACGAGCCACTAAAACACTGGGGCCATCGAAAACGGGTCGGGGGAGGATGAGGATGAGAAGGAGAAGGAGAAGGAGAAGGAGAAGAAGAAGAACGGGAGAGAAAACGTCTTTTAATAAATCAATATCGGCACAGATTGCCTGCGCTTTTCCACGCCTACTTTTCCAACCATTTCCAAATTTACTTTCCACCGTGACGTTAGCTAACGTCATTCTTCATTATTATTTCAAATATTAGATCTTGTCACTTCGGTTGACATTAAAGAAGTAAAATATTTTATGCATTGATTGCGATAAATTATCGATTAATTTCAAGCAGATAATTAATAGTAAATTTGAAAGAAAAACAAAACTGTATGAACGTTAAATAATATATTTAAATATTCGAACAGAATGCTCGATATTTCTACACGCGCCATAACGTTAACACGTCGTCGTTGTTGCTTCGGAGTTTAGACATATTATATATATGTACACGTGTATAAAAATAACTTAAAATATAATAAATATAATAATATCTATCTTCGTCGTCGTCTTCGTATACCTCGTTCTCGTCGTCGAGTTGTTATCGTATTACACACTCAACGGCGGCAGAGGTTATCGAGCTGACAAACTTTCTAGCTAACGGCAACAACAAACTCGCGAAACCTTCGTTCGGTATCTATATACGCGTGTACACGTATGTATATTCATACACGCATACATGCATACATACGTATATATGACTCGTGCAGGTTGCACGTCGTGAATAAAATTCCGGAAAAGTTTAACTCGCGTGAACAAAGATAATGTAAAATACATGTTATGGGTGTTGGCGTGTTTCTGGTACTTTGGCGTTCACCGACTTTCTGTAGCAAAGGCTATAATAACCGTACGGTAATGTATAGTAGGTATTGTATGTTATACGTTCAGTCGTATACGATACGTTTTAAGCACGCGCGGGAGAGCGCGCGCGCGCGCGCGCAAGGCAAGTTATCCGTCATAATATATCACGCAGGGAATCGTGCAGTAACGTTATGCATATCTATAGGTCTTTAGGAGGGCTCGGAGTAGAGACAGGAAAATCATTCGATCGTTCGTTCGTTCGTTCATTCGTTCGTTCTCTTGTCGGCCTTCAGGAGATTAACAAACCGTCAAACTGTCCAGAACATTAGTGAATTACGTCGCCGCATATATACATATACATGTATAATATATGATCGTACAGATACGTATACATTCATCTCTGCAATCCGGTCGACGTTACGCGCTGTTGGAACTTTTCATTTATATTTCTACGTACACACATGTATGTATATGTTGATCGATGTATAGTATCGGTATAAAGTGAAGATAGTACGTACGAAATAAACATATTTCAAATGCATATACCTAATATATAATTAAATATAGAAAATATAATCGTAGATGGTTGAAAAATTTTATATCGCCTTTTAACCTTTGGTTCATCGATGTTATTATCTAATCGTTTAAATATACCTTTCTATATTTTTTTTACTCCGTATTTTTGTACGGGTGTGTGTGTGTGAGTCTATATATGTATACATGCGTATACCGCGTGTAGCTATTTAACTCGTGAAATAGTAATTTCAATTAACTTCTCCAGCAGGATATTAAAAACTTTTTCAATATCCCCCTGCGAATGATACGAAATTATTATACATCTACGTATAGTAGATACCTGTACGTATAAGGTATATAATGCGAGAATCTGAAACCGAGTAAACGGTATATTTCGTATACACAAGATATTTTATTAAGTTTAAAACAAAGTTACCGAAATGTGAATCATTTCTTTCTAATATATTTTCTTTCGATTTATTCAAATTCTATCAAACTATGAAATATCGTTATCCTCGGACGATCTTTTTCCTCTTTCTTATTCTTGAGTTTTCTTTTTTATTTTTCTCCCTTCTTCGGTACCAATTCTTTACAGCTATGTACAGACATACGATTGCGGAAAATCATCTCATGTTTTACAAAACTTAGGTTCTACGTATATATGCATATATATGTGTGCGTGTGCGTGCGCGTGTGTGTGTGTGTAATATAGTAATATGGATACCCGAGCTACTGGACTTCCACATGCCCCGTTAACTGTGAGAAAGTCGGACAGGCAATAGCCCACTAGTAGCTAGCTCGCGCATCACGGTTCTCCTCCAACTTTACTTCACTAGTCGCGAGGCAGCCAGGCAGACATTCAAAAGACAAAAAGTGGGCCACGAACAGAGGTCTCGTTTGTTTCTTCCCCTCGCTCTAACTTTCTCTCTCTTTTTCTATTTATCTCTTTATCTTCTTCTATGAATATTCTACTTATACCTCTATCTATATACCTAACCGCGTACTTAGTACCCAGATACAAAGTAAACGTCGCTTTAATGTCGATTCAATCTCCACTGGATCAGTATCCTTCAAAATTACTAATCCTATAACACAATCATTCATTTTGTGGTTTACAATTATTTGAAATCTTCAACAGGCAGAACCGGAGCAATGACGGCACCTCAGTTGAAAAAAAATAATTTTCTTCTCTTTTTCGAAGAAAGAAAGATTTCGGAGTAAAAAAAGAAAAGAAGAATTTATCAATTTTTAGCCGAGGTATCCACTTCGCCCTTACCTACTGTAAAAATGTACTTTGAATGCGTGCGAGTTTGTACGAATGTGTATTATACACGCGAGGTATGAGGAGGGGTGGTTTTTTCGCGCTTGACAAGGAGAAAACGTTCGGGGCGCGTAGCTTACAACAATGCAGTTCCATTCTTTGAGCTTTGTTCCCGCGAGAGGTTGGCTGGCTGGATGGGTGGCTGGAGAGAGACTAGGGGTCCCTCTTCGTCGTCTTCGCGTTGTTTCCCCCTGGGTTTATTCGCCCCGACGTTTTCTCTCCTTGTATATACCTAAAGTCGCGACTAACTGAGCTAGCTATATCGTATACTTACCGAAGTGGGGGACGGAGGAGAGCAAAGGACGTAGAACCGTAAGAACCGTAAGAACCGAGAACCGAGAACCGAGAACCGCGAACGAAGAACGAGGAACCAAGAACCAAGAACGAAGGACTCCTTTTATTTAACCTGACACAATGGAACCGAGATAGAAACGGGGGAGTTTCTCGTTTCTCGTTTCTCTTTCGCGGATGAGGGTTCGGACCAAACAAGTACCTATCTAGATGAAAACGAACTCAACCTCCTACAGTCATACTCCACCTTATTCATTTCTCCCAGTCCAGTCGTTAATTTGGTTAGAAATTATATAAAGAACTTCGGCGAGGCTTATTTGTTTTATTATATTAGAATTTTCTCATTTTTTCATCGCCGTTATTTGTATGTATATATACTGATATCTATATTAATGAACGGGTATATAAATAAATAAACTAGAAGCTACTAGAAAGGAGAATTTCTGCAATCTCATCTTCGGCCACGTGCTCGCATGAAGATATGATGATTATGATGATGATGATTGGTACGGTTGGTTAAACTTGTTATAAGAAGAATCTAGATCAAACGCAGTTTGCCATCAGACGACGACTGATCAAGAGGCCTAGCGATGGTCGGACGTGCCCAATTAACGCCCGTGTAATTATTCGCTTTGACTTCGCGACGAAAACGTCTCTATTTTAGTCCTGCTATCCCCTCAACCTCCTCTTGTTTCTGCATCTCATTTTTCTCGACACGGTGGTATCACTTCGCGAATATATATACGTATATAATATACTATATATATGTATATACGTCCGCCTTCGCGTCTCTACGGTTTTGTAAATATATTATACTGTAAAGTTGAAGGAATTACAAAAAATAAATAAAAATTTAATAAACTACGGTAGAAAAAAAAAAAAGATCGCTCCATTCGATTAGATTAAGTTCTAATTTTCTATGATGAACGACTCACATAGGCTACACGTATACCAGATAAGAAAAGAAGTCACTTTGATAAGTCGGTGTCTGATTGCGCGGCTTGCTCGTATATTGATAATGTCTTATTGTCAGATCAGATATAAAAACATAGCGTATTTATATATATATATATATATATATAATATATATGTGAGATAACGTTAGACGAGAATAGGAGGTATCTGCGCACGCGTATGAACGTATCACACGTGGTAGATAGGACCTTCGTCGTTCACAAGTATGAGGATGAGAGGAGGCTTGATAGTTATACGTACGACATATAGGTATACAGCAGAAGCTTAAGCACAGCTCAGCTAGACAACGCGAACGTACAAAACTGTACGTCGTCGGGAGTTTCGCGCAGCTGGTTGCGGATCAAAATAGATCGTTTCAAAGACGCGCATAGGGGCGAAGATTTGACCGACCCAGTTTTTCTTTTTTCATCTTTTTTTTTTTTTTTTTTTTTTCTACCTATCAGAAGATGAAGAAGTACTCCACCTGCATTTCTTCTGCTTCTTCTTTTTCCTCGCCTTTTTTTCTTCTTTTTTCTCGTTACTTAGTGTCTTTTCCGATAAAAAAAAAAAAAAAAAAAAACTGTCTAGGTACATCATACCAGCTACCTCTCGTATTTTATTTCTAAAAATTCATTCATCGTTAGACACTCTCATTTTCTTCTCCCGAGTCAGTCTCGAAAAGAGAATACGTGGGAGATTTCTGGCCAGATAAATTCTCGGTTTTGTATATCTATCCACGCTTCTACTAAGCTATTGAGTAACAGGAAGCGTATATAAGGCGTGCAGGGAGTAGTTTCGCGAATCGATATCCCGATAGTAGACGTAGGTATATGAGCCATACGAAATGGGCAAATTGCATAAACTTTTGAATAATTCATAGAAATTCAACGTTTCTTCTCATTTTCTTATACATATCTCTCTTTCTCTCGATTTTAGGAATAAATCGCGGTATAACAGAAAAAAAAAAAAACTTCTATTCTTTTTGTTCTTCGTTTCTCTCTCGTTATTCTTATACATAATATACTTTCGCATGGTGTACTGCAGTTCCGCTATGCTTATACGAAAATACAATGACGGTATGTAATTATATATGTACATACCTACTGCGATCATCGGTATGGCCTCGTCGAAAACAACGTTTCGAAGTCAATTTGTCCCTGGAACTCCTCGCGGTCCGTTGCCTCATCTTTGCCTATGTCGTATGTGTATCGTATCGTACCGTATCCGTACCGTACGTAGGTATTGCACGTATGTACACGTATATACATATACATATATGGTTAATACGCGTTTCAGAGTTTACGCTTGTACCCGCGGGGCGTTACGACGCGCCGCGGTGCGGGTAGGTAGACGTTTTTTATCGTTTCTCGCGGTTCATTGTCACGGACGTGTAAACAGTTTTTTATTTACTCTTAAATGTTGTTATTTTATTATTTTAATATGTAGAATATAGAATATAAAATGTAGAAAGAGAACGATTTCTTCAGAATGACCAAATAACGCTGTTTCTGAAAACTTCACCGACAAAAATCCGTTCTCAGAATATTTCCGCAGTCTCTATATGCTTGGGGTATAGCCAAAATTGAGAAACTTTGGGATCGAGGCTCGAACCAATAAGAAGTAAGAAAAGGAGAGGAGCCAAATGAAATAAAGAACGAGAAAAAAAAAGAGATGTTAGCTGATCAAACGTTTTTGAGGTCTACAGGCCGGTCAAGTTCCGGAATTGAGTTCTTGCCTTTCTTTCCATGTAGGTATATACCTATACATAGATATATATGTATTTATATACCAGCCATTGAACACGCCTTTGGCATTGGCTGAAAAACCTGTCCTGCTTTGGGGTCGGTTCACCCTCTTATATCGCTCGACTGTTTACACGCTCGTAGATTAGATATAAAGGTATAATGGATGCTACGAACAAATACTCGTTTGGTCTTTTTCAAACAATAAAGAACGCCGCTCTTTCCCCTCAAGGTTTTCATTCTCCGTGTCATTGGTCCTCGTTTCATACGTATATACATAAAAAAAAGATTTTCTTACCGAAACCCCAAGCTCTTATCTCGGTTCTAATCACTGTCCCAAAGTCTGCGAATTTCCCCATTTACCTCGAGACTAATTTTCGTTTCCTATCGTAGTGACGTGAAAATCTTACAGATTTATGAATAGGTACAAAATTGTAATTGTCGCAAAAAATAATTAACTGCGAAGTGTAAGAAACGTAACACGTTACATACCCCATGTTTCACAGTCTTGGATTTATTATTATCTCAGCTAACCTACGGTCTGAATTCTAATTTTAACGACTATGGTGATCGTTAGTTCTCGGGCGTAGGTGTAGCATAGGCATAACCGCAGAATGTCAATCGGCTTTACCTTGAATCCTTATTACCTAGGATATCGCTTATCGCGAATCCTTTGACGTAGCTCTCATTCATTCCAACTCAATTCTGTATTTAGAATAATCCAGTCGCAATTAGAGGTGATTTTGATACGTCAGAGGGTAGTTTGACTCATTCGTGTGAGTAAAGTTGACCGATGTGAACTAATTCGTGAATAATAATTGTCCCTTTGTAAATCTATAAGAAAAATGAATAATCTAATCCGTTTATCACTCATTCTATACGTTTTCCACGTTCAGAATGAGGCCTGGTATTTATAGACCGCGTATACGTATAAGTGTCCGAGTTCTGCGGTAACTAATTAATGACAAATACCTTAACCTACCGAGAAGTGGAACGAGGGGAATATATATGATAACTCAGATTTATTAGCGAGGCACGTTTTTCGAAAGGGGGCAGAGGTATGAATAAGAGAATTTATGGGAGTGAGATTTAACGAAATGAAGTGGCTGTCCCGTTTCGATCGACCGTAATTCTGTCCCTCCTCGAATGCCATGCTGTGCTGAACCGAGCTGTGCCTCACTCTCTCTCTCTCTCTCTCTCTCTCTCTCGCCTTTTCTCTTTATGCTTTCCTCCTCCACCCTAGTCGTATCTCGATTCTCTCTATTCGCCGTAATCATAATATAATCGTACGTAAATTGGCTGCAATCGAGCCAAGCGAATCTCGAGCCACGGTCGGTCGTAGTTTGCGCCAGTTTTGGGGTCAACGCATTGCCAAGGTGGCCCGCCGCGCGCGAGACCCCGTACTCCTCGTATTATTAATACCTACTTATGCTGCTACCGCTGTTTTGCCGCTACTGCAGAATCCGAGTGCAAATTGACACGGGCTGCAGCGTGCAGCGGCGATCGCGAATTATATCTAAACACGTGTTTGATCTCGTTTCGTCGCAACTTATAGAAACTTATACGCGAGTTACGATTCGGATTTTACTTATACTTATTACGGGTATAAGAATTCTCGGTTTCTTACCAAGAGGAGAGAAGAGAATAAAAAAAGGGAAGAGAAGAGAAGAGAAGAGAAGAGAAGCTTGCGTCTGACGATACTTCTCAAGGTCATATTATACGCGCGTCTCTCACGACCGCGACGCGACGCCACGAACTTTGACCTTTATGCGGATCGAGGCCACGAGTTGATTCGCTAAACGCGAAACAATTACTCGCCGATATTATTTTTAAGAAACAAGAAACTATTTTCTTTTCTTTTTTTCTTCTTCTCTTTTCGCTTTATTATATTTCTCATATATACATTTCTCATACCTACCTCTGTAACACGATATTTTATATATACATATACTATATGAAGAATGTAACGAAATATTTGTCAAATTCTCCTAGTGAAATACTGACGCTTTCTTTCTCCTTCTTCTTCGTCTTCTTCTTCTTCTTCTTCTTCCTCTTCTTCCTTAACGTCTAATTTTTATTGCCTCTTGTCAAGTTTACATCGTGGGAACGTTAGAAAAAAAAATATGTGTTAAGAATTTTATGAAATCTTATATATATATGGTTAGTACATACATACTAACAACTAAGTTATCCTTTTGATCTCGGCTCCCCTCCTCCCGCTGTATTTGTCTTCTCATATTCTTATACGAGCTGTTTAATTAATTTTTTAATTGTTCTTCTTCCGGGTGTCTTGCGGCAACCCGCTATACCGTTGCGGCATACGCTGCGGCTGCGGCTGCGGGTGAGGCTGCGGCTCTTTCATCTAGACTGTTTTCTCTATAACTAACCGCCACGGTAATTGCGGAAAGACAGTTGCACTCCGCCACTATATTATATATATAAGAACAGAGTACAAAGTGCGGAATATATCGCGCGACTAACTCCGTTAGATATAGTCGGAACTCGTTAGCGTGGATTGTTTTAATTAACTTGTCCTTTAACTTTTAGCTTCGCTTCGCTATGAGGATAAGAAGTAACGCCGTTAGAGTTGCAGCTAGGGGCTATGAAAGAAGAAGAAAAAAAAAAATTCCCATGTTTTCTCTTCTTTTATTTCTGCCCCCCCCCCCCCCCCCCCCCTTTTAAAATTAATTTTTTTCCTAATATTTGTGAAATTTCGTACGAAATTTGGCGAACGTACGTTCCGAGGACGAAGCTATTAGAATTGTTGCACATGTATAGGACGCAAGCTGCGCGTGTGTTAACGCTTTAAGCCCCATCCGCGCGTAGACCCGTATAGACCCCTAATTCCCCTCTCGGCGGTCGACATAGCGGAAAGGTCATCGACACGAAACGCACGAACTCCGCCAACTGTATATACCTACCGCTGCAGCAACACGCTCCTCTTCCTCGACGGGACCGTTTGTTTTAGACTCGGGGAAGAAGAAAAATAGAGCGGGAATCTTGATGTCCCTTGACGCAGATTCAGATACGCGATTAATACATAAGTCCGGATAATTCCGAGTCAAGGAACTCACAATCGGTTCTTCTTCCAAATTTTGATCGTTTTGAAATTTTGAAATTTTGACATTTTTTTTTTCTTCTTTCACAAATTTTCAGTTATTTTCTATATTCTCGTTCGAGAAATCGTGATTTTTTTTTTCTATTCTCACATGTCATTGCGTGTATGCGGAACTGTGCGCTGATCCGGAATTTGAGTATCGTGACCCGGCAGGGTTATTACCAAATAGGTGACGGAGACTTAGGTTCAGCTTAGGTTTATAGTGCTTGTCAATAGGTGTGTGCGCGTTTGCTTAACGACAACGGGTCTCGTGTTCTTTCTTCTTCGTCGGGTTAACAATACCCATGTGAGTTTACCTACGTGAGAATCGCGTGTGACACCGTTGCAGGAGCGAATGACGGTGTAACAAATTTTTTTCACATTTGTTTTGTTTTTTGTCTTTTTTTTTTCTATTTTTTTCTTCTCCCGCAGGGGTAACGTTGTTATAATTGAATGACGCGAGATCAAAGATCCCCTCTGATTATTTGTCAAGAATAATTGAAAATATAACTTGATGTTTACTTTCTATATACTTCGCGTAATTTTATATCGCGAGGAACAGAAAATAAAAAAATAAAAAAAAAAACATAAAATAAAAGAATCTTCTTCAAAGTTAGACCGAAGTGTCGTGAATCATATTTTTATCATAATTATTTATCGCGGTTATATACATCTGGATAGTCGAAAATTAGTTAGCTTAAAATTCACTTTCTTCAAGATACTTTATATCCCGAGGGAGGGGAAAAAAAACTCGCTCTATAAATACGGTTTACAACAAAGTTTCTTCTTGTATAAAAAATGAAGAGAAGAAAAAAAAAAAAAAAAAAAGAAGAAGAAGAAGAAGAATCGGATGTATGATAAGTTAGCCGTAAACCATGAACTTTGCGTAGGAGTAGGTGTATATTACGTATGTATATACGATATATCTTCGGTTAGTATAATAAGAGCGAGAATTTTCTTATTTCCGGGATAAATTTACTACCTACCGTGAACCAGTCGAGATAATTAACCTGCACATTTATTCTAAGATTTTATTTTGTTCCATTTTATCCTATCCTCTTTATCGCTGCTTATTTCACTCTCTCTCTCTCTCTTTCTCTTTCCCACTCGAGATCTCATTTTACCAATTATAATATTTCCGGGTGATTCCGATCGCTTATTTATCATTATCGTCGAATATACTCTTAAGAAGAAACTTACCTCTATTGCAACAACAGCCGTGGTATACGATGACAGCTGGTTAACAGTCACGTAATCCTATAGTATACCCAACCACGTCGTCCTCGTCCTCGTCCTCATCCCCATCGTTCTCGTAGTTAATCGAAAGCCACGATTAAAATAATAATGCCTGACCGTGAAATAATTATTATAATAAAAATAATCCTATATATACTCCAACGAAAGGAGATATAACAATAATAATTTCTATTTCCATTCGATTCGCAAAGATAAAAAAAAAACCTATCTATAATATGGCTATTGTTCATATATACTGTACAATCGAAGGCATAATTTTTACTTTTTTTCCCTTTTTCACGCGAAACGTGGTGCCTATTTGTAGATGTGGTGTAAAATATATTGTTGTCCATTTTGTATATACATATTTTGTAATACATATATATATATATATACATGATACTTATGCTAGTAGTTTTATAGGTATAACGTAGTATATACACGCATGTATAACACCGTGCACGCGGTATCGTTATGCAACCATATCTGGCATGGCGTAGGCCCATAGCTTAGTTAGTCCAAACAAAGGATAAATATAACTTGGTATCTGCCGTTGCGGCTACGGCTGCTGCGAAGATGGACGAAGAGGAGACGACTCGCTATGGCAAATGCGAACCTCGTCTGACGACGGGTGGATGGATAGAGAAAACCCAAGAACGTTTGAAACGCACTCCACGGGAGATGCTCGGCAATTATCTGGCAATTAGAAAGCAAGGTCGTTACCTTGCCCCGCGTCGCGACGCGTCGAGTCGCGTATTATTCGCGTATAAAATCTAAGTAAGGTATATATAGGTGTAGAAAAAAAAATTACCCCTTTTTTTTTTCTTTTTCTTACTTTCCGTTCTTTCATCACAATCTACAAACGAATGAATAACAGAAGGAAAGAAGGAGGAAAGAAGAATTTTCATCACCGCAGAATACTTTACCCGATTGCAAATTCTTTTTTTATTTTTGTATCAAATAGTTTGACTTTTAGGTATTAAGATGGTAGAGAAAATAAATTCGTTAACTAGATTACATCTCCTATCGATCTGGATATTCGTGCCAGTTTGTAGGTGTATGTAATCCCTGCTTGTAAACATACTTTGGACTTAGCCGAAATCTTAGGAGGATTAGTAACGTTGTTGGAAGTGCATAAATTACACAGATCTTCGGTGTCCCTCCGTCTTCGTTCACCTTAGTACTTAGATACGGCCTGTAATAGTTATTAACTGTTCCGCTAGACGGGAAATATACAATGATAGATCATTCTTATTTCGTTAGGAATGAAAGGCGAGAGGAAAAAAAAAACGGAGGAAACCAGAAAAAAGAAAAAAAAAAAGGTTTACTACGAAATAATCCAACCGTATACTCATTCGTTTAGCGCGCGTGTGTTTGTCATTTCGTGTATAAGAATAGCCTGGAAAAAGGAAACCAAATGCTGAAAAACGGGGAAAAGAGAAAGAGAGAAAAAAAAAAGAAAAAAGGAAACAACAAGGTTTATTTAAATTTCGGATGTTCGGGTATAACCGCAGAGTTTTCCCACTGTACCGCGATCACGACGATGAGGATGTTTCCGTGCTGTTAACTAAAACAACTCCTTTCAACGTACAATAAATCGATCTGGCTATACCAAACAGTTTAGAACTTGCTTAAGATCTCGCTGCGTACTTATTCGTGCTTTCCCATCGTATCGGAAAATCATACCACATGATGAATACTTTGAAGAACCGATTTTCCTTCGGGGAATCGTTCCGAATCGAATGAACGACCAGTGGATGATCATAAAATTTGAGAAACACGGGAATAAATTTTTTTTTTCTCTTCTTTTTTTTTTCTTTTTCGCGAATATTGAAATATATGTTATACGCAAATGCCTAATTCGAACGAGAGGTCAAATATTCGCATTGTTCTTGTCGCTCGTAGCAGCAGAGAGACGTCGACCTGGTTTTAATACGCATCGCGTAGGGCTAGTAGATTGCGAAGAATATGATTAATGGAAGTTTGCAACAGCAACAGCAGCAGCAGCAAGCGAAGTAAAATCGAATCGCAAATTTAATGAACCATAAAAGCAATTTAGGCGAGGCTCCCTGACTCCCTTCTACTTGTCTCTTCCTCTCGTCTCGAGGCCTTGATTTCGGTTACACGGAGCAATCCTTATTGTTAGCTTCCATTATCCCGCGAAATTCTGGTCAGATTAATTTACCCAGAATTGAAAGGAGATTCAATCCTTATATTCAGGGGACAAAAAATTAATACCTATAGATGCACCATGCACTCATATCCTACGACAGATTTTCAGAATCCATTATTTCAGAAGCGCGTTACTGATCCTCAGTGCATATATCTATATTCTACCCGATTTTTTTGTTCGTTCTTTACGCTTTTGGGATCCAAGAGCCGAGATATTATCTACTACGCGTATAATACCCGTATGTATATCGTACCACGTACTCTTCGGCTCTTCTTTTTCAATGCCGTATATATTGGCAACGTTTCAACGCACAGCTAAAACTTCAACGACAGAATATAAGAGGAAGTATTCACAACCTGTTACCAACTTTTATCATCTCTTCATACTTTTGCTTATTCCTCCGTTTCAAAAACTATAATACACACACGATCGAATTTGAACACCGGAGGTTCAAAATTCCGAAAGCTACAGATCGGAGGGACCAAATATCCGAAACTTGAAATTTCCGCATGTATTCATTCGGTCTTCGATAACTCGGGATGTATTAATCGTATCGGAACCAATGAGTGGTCAAATTGATCGTCTTGAGATGTACTTTTTTGAAAAACGAGTTCCGAAATCCTATCAATTATTTATAACATCGAAGTTGTCGATTCAAGTAGATAGAATGAGTTTCCGTAAAGAGGGTCTCGATTAGAATGAAATATTTCATGTCTTCGCATCCTGAGAAATAGATCAAAATTTTTGGATTTTTGGATTATCGAGGGTCTGGATTTTCGGAGTTTTGAGCCGTCTGCACTCCAACCTCTCAAAATGTTAATTTTCCGAACTTAAACGTTTCCGAAAATTCGAAATCGTCTCAAACGAATTCTCAAACGAAAACCCCGGCCCCCATTTGTTATTATTTAACGATAAACAAAGAAATAAAGAAATTTTTGGCACACCACGGGGTGAGTATAAGGTACAGCACCCAGGGCGCAAGCTGTGTGACCCAGATATTTATACAGTTTGAAGTTTAAATTACGCGTAGCTACCGAAATTTGCCTGCATACTTACCACGCTATTGCATATCGTTTGAAATTGTACAACTTTGTATATTTCGAACGACACGTAAGCTGTAGCTGCAGCGGGGAATATAGTCATGTCTCGTTTAAAAATTTTTATCGTTCGTTCTAGCTGGTTTTTTTAACGGCGTATATGTGTCTCATGTTTCGCGCGAATCCCCATCTTCCACCGCATTCTTATTAGTCGTATGATCTTTACGATCGGTATAGATCTGTAGATGCTGCAGCGCCCCTGATCCCCTCGCTCCAAATTTCTTCTTCCGATTATAGCTCGGCTTCCAAAAAAAATTCTATACGCGACGGGATGAAGGAGATAATCGTTTTCAAAAATTTTCACTGCGTTAGATACAAAGGGAAAAAAAAAGAAAGAAAAAGAAAACGAGGTGAGGGAATATCAATTAGATATCTAATATTTTCTCGTCGCGAGGTGTCTCAATCCGATTGTTTATTAAAACGATTGAAAATATACGAGTCACGCGATCAAACCGCTATTCGAAGTAACAAACGATTGTAAATCAAAAAGTTTCACTTGCCAGAATAGTTGGCCGACTGCCAGCCTAGATTTAAATACACTATTCCGAAACCTACTTTTCTCTGCGTCCGCGGACTTGCATTTTTGCTTTGAACACACGAATTCTGACCGCTTTTATAGAACGCGCCGTGAATCACAGTTCGTTAAAACATCACCACGTAGAATGGAATTCTTGAATACAAAATTTTCTTTCATTTATTTATTTATATCGTCGGTCTAATATCTCAATTTCGCGGTACCAACATAATCAGCCATTTCAGAAATCTCTCATACGTACCCATACACACCTATAAAGTCTAAAAATCTCCGCTTTACACTAAATCGTACAGATTCATGGAATTAATTCCATTCCATCAACGGGCCTATCAATATCCTCGTTGTCAGATAAATTCGATTAGTTTAAAAATTAGTATATAACAAAAAATAAAATAAAGCGTTTCGTAATTGATCTTGTTTTCGAAACTTCGTTATCGATCGATCAATTGATCGATCGATCGATCGATCAATTAATTAATTGACTTATTAATTACTTTCATTCGTCGTAACATCGAAACGTTGAAATATTTTCCAAACCCCATTATTACCTCCCTTGGCCACGTGCCTGAAAAATAACGTTAGGGTTTATAAAACGGTCAGGGTCGGCGAGCCGCTCGCGCCGTTCCCCTATCTCTAATTCTCGCTGTTCGTTCGTTCGTTCGTTCGTTCGTTTGTTCGGTATGGCTAGCTTAGCTGTACTGGATGGATGGATGGACAAACGCGCATCCCACCGGATATACGTGTACGTATATACCTACCTACCTACCTACCTACTCTTGAAACAACTAGCGAGGGGCTCACGCGATTTCAAAGCGCGCTAATTGGACGACAAAGGGATTTTCTTCGTTATGTCGCGCCCTCTTCGCGCTCCGCTCTGCTCCGTTCCGCGCGTCTCTCCTATACTCTAACTTTACTCTTTGGTCCGACACAATATTATGCCCAGAGGTAGATGAGGAGGAGAGGAGAGGAGATGAGAGATCCCGTTGGGATGCCAGCGAGCAGAGATATCGCGTGATCCCTTTTACCTTATACCTTAAACCTCGTACCTTCAAACAGTAATTCTCTTGTATAAAATAACGTTTGACCTACGGAGTGCTTATATTATTATTATCAAAGAAGTAATCTTCTTCGCATTAAAACCCAATCCTTCCGGCTAATTTATTTTATACACAAATATTCTTCGGTCAACGATATATTTCATTGACACAGAAATAAGATCAATGTTTCATGTAGGTATATCGTATAGTTTCATTAAATTTTAGCCGGATACTCGTTATTCTTATTTTCTTTTAATTTAAATTGGGAGTAAAACTAGTCGATCCCTCGAGGGTTTGAGAAAGTTTTACACCTATCCTTCTATTTCTTTTCCCATAAGACTCGTATTATTTTCACCGTTCGAACGATGTAACGGTATATTCTAGAAGCGGAATGTGGCGCAAGGGTATAACAATGCCACATAGGGTCGTATACCTCCGTTGTTTCAGGTCGACGATATGTCTCGGATATATTTTTTTTTTCTCCTTTTTTTTTTTTGCTCTTCCCGATAATCATTTTACCCTTGATCCGAGTCAAGTCAGAGTTATGAGACCTTTTTTTCTTCTCTTCACTTCACTTTGCTTCACTTTCGGTTAATACATTTCTCCCCGCTTGAAGATCCTATCCTAATTTTTTTTTTTTTGTACATATCACCTGCGTAAGGATTCTTTATCGGTGCGGGGGATTCACTTTGTTATGTATGTACCTAACTATGTATGTATATTATAGATAAATGTGTTCCTACCTATACCTGACCCCACCTATTAATCGTTGAGACAGCGCCTTTCGCGTAGTTTATCCTCCGCATGGCTATAAGATAGATCGACATTTTTCTATCTGTCCAATCTGAAGTATATGGAAAGAGAAGGGAGGGAAAAGCTGCGAGAAAAAAAACGCCGAACACTTACTAACGAAGTCTAGAATATATACTATATATATTATATATATATGAAGTATATAATAAAAGAAGGGAAAGAGAACAAGCATTTCTGACCCTCTGCAGACATCCACTGGGTACACATAAACGCAGGTCACACGTGTCATTCTTTTTCGTAACATTTATACGAATCGGTTTGTATACCTGAAACGAGAAACAGAATCTGTGTAATAATAATAATAATGACGATGATAATAATGATGATAATCAGAGAGAGAATGTCCAAGTACATCATTTGAGTAGAACAAATTAGCGATCGCGGGCTGAATAATAATTAGTGAGATTTTCCTTGAGGTGCAGACGAGAGAGAAAAAGGGAGAGAGAGATAGAGAGAGGGAGAGGAAAAAGTAATAAAAATTCGCCATGAAAACAAGCAGAATACCCTTCTCATTAAATAATTCTCTTTTCACCAGCAATTATTATACACTTTAAGCGATTGAACGCGCATTTTTTTCTTTTTTCTTTTTTTTCTTCAAACATTTTAGTAAATTGAACAGATTCTCGTTAATTTTCTCATAGACGTATATACGGTATAACTGGTTACATTATGGTATAATTATACGCACGCTTTTCGTATGTATCAAGTAAACGTTTAGCTAATTAAAGACAAAAAAAAAAGAGAAACAATTACAAACATAATTCGATCTTTTCATGTTTTGTTCGAAACGGGTAGGAGAGAAGTGAGAGAAGTAGCGAGGGATGACTAGGAGACGAACGAAATTCTTGGGATAACGTTGAGGGGTAACGATAACGTCTGGTCAGGACGCACGACCCCCCTGCTCGTGATAGTAGAATCGATCGGGTTCCACGCACACGCGTAACCATTGGCCGTGTTCCAACTCTGAATAAGCCGCGAGAGAGAGAGAGAGAGAGAGAAAGAGAGAAGGAGAGAAGGAGAGAGCTTGTATATACCTAACCATCCCCGTGTGTTTGTATTGTATTGATAGACACGCGAACGCGGGTCGCAGGGGCGAATAGCAGTGCGCCGCGGCGTGGTGGCTTAAGCTCGTGGTGCGTTGGTTCGCGTCCTCCGCAAAACGGGACTCCCCTCTATCCCTCTATCCCTCTATCCCTGTTTTCCTCGTTCCCTCTTTCCCTCTTTCCCTCTTTCCCTCTTTCCCTCTTTCCCTCGTTCCCTCGTTCCCTTCCTTCTGTCCATCCATTCCCTCGTTCATAGCCAATCGATTCGATCGTCGGGACATAAATTCATCTGGCTTGAAGCGACCGCCTCGTGATTGTCCTTTGTTTATTGCCTGATCGTGTAGGTATAATAATTTACTACCATCCGCGTTTTTGTTTCGATTAATAATCACGCAATTAACATTACAACGAGAAATAATTCATTGATCGAAAAGCAATTAATTAATCGTTATAGTTTTTTATAGTTCACCTGACCGTTTCTATTCTATACATGTGTATAATGCATATATAGGTATCTATATAAACGTATATAGTCAATGGCCGAGCCGGTGACAAAAAAAAACATTCGATACGTAACAGTATGAGTGAGCATTAAATTATTTTCGATTAGGTATCGATGGACCCAAATCGACCTCTGTCAATAACGATAGCGGAAATGAATTGCTTCAATTCGTTGGATTGAAACTATTCCGACACTATGTTCGGAATTCGTATTAATCCTCTGTCCCGTTCACATTGTACCTACCTACACATCTACCTCCTCTTCTCTTTCCCTTTTGCTCTATTTCAGGTATATAGGTATATGATATGCTCTTCGATATTTCATTCGGTGGAACAGATCCATCCACCGGCACCGATTCTTTCATATAGAAAATTCTATATCGATATACTCATATATTATATATACGACACATACGCTTTCTAATGATTATACACGCTCTCAAAGAGAATTGATAAAATTGTATTTTTTTTCCTCGAAATTTTTTTTTTTTTTCGAGAAAAACTCCGGCACAAAAAACTACTTCGTCCCGTTCTGCCCTGATTAGTGTTTATTATCTTGATATTAATTCGAATATTTTATGAATATCGATGATTTGATTAATCAATTTTGATAATTGATTAATCAATTACCCGTTTAATTGTCTGTAGTGTTAATTTTTCCTACATATATAATATGTGTATATATTTTTATAATCCGATTTCAATAGTCGTTTAATTGGTTGTTGTGCAGTCGATTGTCGGATATTTAAACGGATAATTACCGGCACGTGTCTCGTTATGTTTTAAAACCCTCCTCGATCCTCTCTAGCTGCGATCTCTTCCCTTCTCTCCGGTTCTCTTTCTCTTTTCTCCCTAAATATGACACGTGACAGTGCCGCAGGCCGCAGGCCGCGTGGCTGGCTACAAGCTGTATGACTGGCTCGGTATTCTATATTTAGAATACACGCAACGACGACTGCCTTCTCGTCTCGATAAACCAAGTGCAGAGTAGGTATAGAAGACATATCAAACAGTTTTACTCTGAAATAAAAAGAAATAAGAAAATAAGGGAAAAAAATAAAAGACGAAATCCCCTTCACGATGTGTATAAATAAACCTCTAAAACGGCGAAAGTGTCGACTAATCTTACGATAATTGCCGGATCTTTACTCGCCGCGAGAGAAAGGGAGAGTGAAGCTAGTTAGTCACTTTCCTATATTGTAATAGCCGTAATTATTATTTCGCTTTGTTACATCCCTTACCTAAGGTTATAGAGAAATTACTAAAGAATCAGAACTCGTCATTGTATGACCAAAGGATTAACGATTCATTTCCTTTCTTTTTTCTTCAACTTTTCATATGGTCAACGTGACCCGTTTAGACCTTACTTCATGTTCAGATACATGCATGTGCGGGGTAGGTAGGTATATATGTTCATAGTATGTATATATGTGTAGGTATGTATAATTGGATGGAAAGAGCGTCGGGGCGCCAGGCGTCGCGTTACGCGTACTACGCACTGTAATCACGCTTACGTAACGCGTGCAAATTGCAATCACGCGCGCTACACTCAATTGCCGACGCCGTCCGGGCGCCGCGCCGGACCCTTTTGAACGTCGATTCGAAACCCCTGATACGGTCGAATTCGCTACCAATAGAACTTCGGATTCTACGCTCGCGATTATTCCCGACGTATATAAATCTTATGGGATAATTCCTTTTTTTCTATCTTCCTTTTTTTTCCCGCGAAATCAGGAGGGATCGCCGGCTTCAAGGCTATACCGGGATAAAAAGAGAGACGACGAATGAACGTAGAGGAGGAAATAAGTTCGCACGTTTATCGCTGTACCAGCATATAAGTGGCAGGGGACTTATGGTTTGCGTGAAATTTACTTCCTTACATGTTGCTTTAGAATTGGTCTGGGAACTGGGACAGTTTGCGGCAGTATATTAATATGCGATATGGGATTCGCGGAGAGCCGAGGTTTTTCGTTATTTTCGATCTTTTTATTCCTCTCTTTCTCTCTCTCTTTCTCTCTCTCTTCTCGTGCGTTATAATTGTCAGAAATTTGTATAACGAGTTTAATAAGTGTCTGAGAAATAATAATTTATTAACCTCGATTCCGGTGGAAATATTTCATTTAGGAAAACGTGGGTAGGTATAATTCTTACGCGTGAACCAGTAGAAAAATTCGTGTAATACACCTATACGTCGCGTATTTTATTATTCAATCGATATTTTTCTCCTCATTAGTTTCGCCCGTTTCTAGGCAATAAAAAAATGTATTTCTATCAGAGAATATATCTACTACTCAAATTTTATAACCTACAGAGAAAGAGAGAGGGAGAGAGTGAGTTTATTGTCAAATAATGTCATAGTTTAAATTTCATTATGATTATTATTGCCTTCGTGCGGTACAGCGAAGCTCGTTCGTATAAATCGTCAACTCATCGTTGCTGAGAATAAAATAAAACGATGAGCAAAGATTGAAGAGAAACTTAAGAAAGTTAGGCATAGCAGGTAACAAGAACTTGTAAAATTTATCAGATCTGCATTCTGCACACGAGAGTTTATACACATAGTATGGGACAGGATATCTGCTGCATGGATTCTCAGGAATGTTTTTAGGGGAAGTAGATGAACCCCGGCATTCCAAAATAAATTTCTAAGGTAACTTTATAGCTACTATGCATATAGATTAAATTCTTTACAGTTGAATTAGGATCATTGTCGTCGTCAGAAGATTATCATGATTCAAAAGTTAGGAACAGTTTTTACTTTATGCCTCACTGGTCTCCTGCATTCATTGAATTCCTCATTTTTTTATTGGAAACAATTCGAGATCTGAATAGATCTAATCGTAAGAAATATATTCATTATTTCATCCCGATGCGAGATTATTGATCATCGGATAACTTTATACAGTCGAGACGCTAATTGGCGATTCGATATCAGTTTACTTCGTTATTTCACTTGAGAAGAACACTCTGCAGTATACATTCGAAGAATCAGTAACTAGGGGTAGGTAGGTACCCTCCGACTCCGTAATTGTCAATTATGAGCCTGTTATTCGTTTTGTAAAACGATTGCAGAGGCAGGTGAAGATAATTAAAAAAGTAAAGATATACAGAACTGACGATCAACAAGTACCTACCCAAACGACGCGAGACAGAAAGAAATAAAGCAAGAAAAGAAGAGAAGAAGAATCAAGATTTTCATCACTAATGGACTTTCTTTTTTTATGTTCGAAACTGTAATCACACATCTTAACCTGCAGGATGGACCATAGAGGCTGTCGCCATTTATACCTACGCGTTTAAGATATAGATATAGAGACCCAAAATTGGAGAGAAGGAGATTAAGCAAAAGAGAAAGAGAGAGAGAGAGAGAGAGAGGGAGAAGGAGAGGAGATTTCCATCTGGTAATTGAATATATATGTGTGTGTATGTGTATACGCATTTGATTACGTTCTTACGACGCGTAAACAAGCTGGGTGTGATTTGGCGAAGCGAAGATATATCCCACACCGCGTCGCTCTTCTCTAGATTTGTCAAATTAGGAACGATGAGAATGATATCGCTGTCTGTGTGTGTTCGCGTACAGTACAAGTAGTTAACAAGTTAATTATAAGTAAATCTGTAGGTTGATCACTTTCCTCGATTTTCTCCGCTCCCTATCTCTCGCTCGTTCATTATCTGGTAATTATTCGAATTCTTCTTAATTAATCAGTTCCAAAAATGAAGAAATATTCCCCCCCTCCCCACCCTCCCCTACCTTATTCGTCAAATGTTTTTTTCCTCTTCCACTCGCTGAATCGCAGAGGAAAAACTTTTCGCGATATAAATTTCTTTACTGTGTCAAGGCCGCGGGAATTCTCCCATTGATGTTCCTACGTAAGTGTGCGATCGGTGTGTCGCGAGCAAATGGATTCTATATAGCTGCTGCTTATTATAACCTAAAGCAATAACGAGGTCGTCATTTTCGTCACATCTGTTTCGAAATGAACCGTTGATGGAAAAAAAAAAAAAAAAAAATTACGAAAAAAACGAGGGAAAAAAAAAAGGAAAAGTAGAGAAAAGCGCAGTGTGCGGAAAAGGGGTAGGTGGGCATTTCGTATATTATACGATGGAAAGATTTCGATCCGGCTTTATTATTTTTTACGTACGATATAAACGATACGAACTCGCCTCGCATTCGCAAACAGGTTTTGCACTGTGTTTGGATGCCGGGGGGAATACAAATGGGTTTTAATAAGCTCGAGCCAACCCAGACCCCGCGCAAACGTCTGTCCGCCCGTTCCCGTCCTCCGTGTATAGTTGTATATGTAGTACGTAACATGTCCCATCATGGTGTTCCGAATATCCATACACGCGTGTCTAACGACTAGAAATTTCGAATCTCGAACTCCCTGTGAAAAAAAAGACAAAAAATAAAAAATAAAAAATCCAGAAATTCACTCGATTCACTAAATCTAATATGACGAATTCCACGTTCCCTACATCATGCACCTCGTTTCATTTATCCCTGTTATTGCCATCTATCTGGTACATATCTAGCTCTCCTCTTCCTACTCTAGTTAAAAATCTTTTCCATCAACGTATTCTAGCCTCTGGCCTTCGCTCCTCGTCCGGACTACGTCAACGATGATAAGAGAAATAATCAGCTTAGGCATAACTCGGTTTTAATATGTTCAACAAATTTGACGATAACCAGGGCGACGTGCTTTTCTCATCGGATACGGCAATCATGCTACCGGAAATAATATTGAAGAAAGAACGCATTTTACTTCGTTCTTGAAAATATAATAAATGACATAGTATAGTGCAAACGATTGATAAATTGAGATGTTGGTATGATTATTGAGTTTTGAGCACAGCGATCGTGAGTTATGATCACGTGTTGAAGTTAGCATCTAGGCTGATGTTAGCGATAGTAGGTATATTACTATAACTATAAAGTGAAACTAATATCTAATAATTTAACAAACTAACAACTACGTTCCCCGGCGCTGCAGCATGCGGCATATCGTATCGATGCGATTAAAAGTTTCTGATGTAGGTTTATTACGGTTCAAAGTTTCCTCGATAGTATAATTTCAACCTATTCTCTCTACCATGGAATACGCTTTACTACAGAATAGTTTAATTACCCTGTCTTAATTATATTTCATCTTTTTGTTCCAGGTAAGTTCAAGGAGCTTCCTACTACTTCATCTCCGCGTAGTTACCTAGAATCTCTTCTGTTCAAAACTACCGAAGGTATCTTTTAAACAAAATAATTAATTACGTCTCTCGCTCATCTACCTTATTTCATTTTTTCGTAACGTAACGCGCGTAGATCGATATATGGAAATATTTTGGCAGCTGAGCGGAAAGGTTCGACGAACCCGAAGTGGTTTTATGATTTTTTCTTTTCCTTTTTTCATTATTTTTCTTTATTCTTCGTTATTTTATTTTTTTTTATTTTTTGGGGGAAAACGGGACACCGTCTCAACCCAGACAATCAGACCGACGCTGGCTCGAGAGCTTTAAGTATAGGTTACCGCCAACCCTCTGAATAATTTCAATTCGTCCCTCTTTCCGAGGCTGCGTGCCGTCGCACGCACGTGCGCCTAATGTATTACTTGACTTTGCTCCTTGGCCCTGGTACACGCTCGATAAAGGAAACTCAAGTTTCCTTCGTTGACGATTCGGACCGACGATCAATTCCTAACGAGATTCGGAAATTGGGCATTTTCGAAATTTAATACAACCTCCGATTTTATTCTTCTAATTTCTCACGATTTTTTTCCTCCCGGAGAACGACGGGGTGAAGAAAAGAAAACGAAAAAAACGAAAAAAAGTATAGGAATACAATTTTTGTGAAAGATATTACGCCCTTGATCGTATTTTATTATAAAAAATGAAAAATTTTGATGCACAGAAATCAACGCGTGAAAATCTAACGAATTCGAAAATATCATCAACTTTGACTATCGTACCGCGTTCTTTGATAATAGTGGAATGTCGTTTCGTAGTCGGTGAACAGTAACTGGACCACGTAACTGCTGAGTAAACACAGAGAGACGCCCGGGCGCGGAGAGTAGCGTCCGTGAAGAAGCAAGGCGAGTCTGTATAATTCGAAATCCTTGGCTATCCGCCAATGGGTAGCATCCGTTCCACAAATACAACCGAATATATACTATACGACTAACGGCGTTAGAAATAAGTTGATTAAAAAGCAGAGAAACGGAAAGAAAAAAAGATGGAAGAAAGTAGATTTCAGAAACTTTTTCAAGTGCTCGATAATTGTTATCCGGGTTGTTGATCACCTAGCCTTTTACGAGTCGGAGACTAGCGAAAGAAATAGGAAACAGATATAAATCTTGAATTTTTGAATCATGTGGAAAAAGAAGAGGAAAGAAAGAAAGGCAAGAAAACTAGAAAAGAACATCAATCAGAAGCAGACACGAATCGAGTCAACTTGCGGCTACAAATTACACGGGCAATCAATAAACCATTTTCACGCGGCACGCAACGCAACGCCGCGAAACTCTAGTCTACTCTGAAATGCCTGAAATACTTGAAGAAATACCAGCTAAATTTAATAATCCTCAAGGCTCAGTTTTGATTAATTTCTAACTTTCGACTCGGCTTACTCCTCGTTTTTGGGCTGGGTAAAACGCGGTCGGTTCAAACAACGTCGTTAAAATTCAGTAGGTACTCCATAACAAACAAGACTGCGGAAATAATTGTCTGTACCCCATACCACCTCCTACCCTTGCTAGAACAGTGCAAATGTAGAATTTGAACTCATATGGAAACCGAAGAAATACGACACATCCGATGTAAGATTGGAAAGAAACGAATTCATACGGGAACAGGAAGTGATTAATTATTATAACTTCATATATACCTATACATATATATACGTGTTTGAATGATTCTTCAACAATTTTTATACCTCGTCAAGGCCATCTTCGCGGAGTTGAACGTAATTACGGGGGAAGGATCTAAGTCGAGTTAACGTGGGAAAAAATTAATGCTTCTTATTATTATTATGTCGTACAATTTGTAACAGCAGCAACGATCTGATGTTGATGCAGCCTTCCAAGCTTTAAACGTTGACTTCATACTTCGTACTCATGTAGCGCTTATGTCAAGGCCGAATAAATTTTCATCCATGCATTCATCTACGTATATGTATATGTATGTAGATACACGCATATATATATATATATATGCATTCATATATTTGTATGCCACCGTCGCGACGCGACACGTCGTGCCAATCACGTCCGCAACTCTGAACGAACGACGACTGTATCTGATCTCTCTCTCTCTCTTTCTCTCTCTGTCTTTCCTTCTATCGCGCATTCAGAGTCACCGCAGTCTATAGTTAATACACCAAAGTGAAAGCTGCGGTTCCAAAACGAGTATTTCAAGTCGGCACTCGAATCGACTCCAATTTAACGAGGTTATGTTCCTTGACACGCGTAACACGTGGCCCAGAAATCAAACCGGCGTCGTATCGTCTCGCACCGTAACAGCAATCCTCTCTGCCCACTGTATCTCGTTTAGTTTATCTTATCTCTTTTATTTACCGTCTATTTATCCTTCCCTTTTCCTCTCGTCACACGCGTTACGATATCGATTGAAGTTTTGGTTAAAATTTCAACGAAAGTTTTTCATTATTTTACAAACATTTTTTTACCTCTTTATCCGTCCCTTCGGACCCTTCTCACAAATTTCTACACAGCCGCTTTTGATTTCAAACATTTTTACGTATACTATGTATAATTTGGTATTCTTGCAAAATTTTCGTTCTCGAATAACGTATAGGTATAGCATTTCAACGATAGCTGTTCACGGTTGAATTCCAGATATGAGACCAGACGTACCCTCATTCGTGTGATTTCTCAGACTTATTCGTCGCATATTTACTAAGAAACTTGTATATTTATTTAGGCTAGCCAAATATCTAAGGCTAGTAAAAATCCTACGCGAAACTTTGATGCGAAATAAATTTTCTCACCTCACCTATCTGTATGTATATTTGTAAGTAGGTATTATGGGCTATCTACACACACTACATACATTATAACTATGTATGGCTTACTCAAGTCCTCTGTAAATTTTATATTGGACAAAACCGCGGTCGTAATAAATCCACTACGTTCTTTTTATACAAACTATGTAACGGATCAATGACGAGGTCGCAAGTAGCCGTATGCTACTATATCGGACAATTTGATTAAAAAAATTGAACGGACTGTACGATAAAAAAAGATAAAAGTAAAAAATAAAATGAAGCTGTTATAATTAAACGCGAAATTTTCGTCGCGCGAGTTTCTGATTTTTCTATCGAATTTTAACAATTTTCTGTTTTTAAATCGAAACGTTTTCCGAAAGCTTTAAGTAGTTCGATTCCGTCTTTGCTACCTGGAGGTAGAATAAAAGTAGGTAAGAGGTATTCTGTAACGGAATAGTATGCGAGAAAAATTCCTCGAGATATTATCGGTGAAATCCATTCCCTTGGAATTCAGCCAGACATATGTCATCTAGCAAATCAAATATATAAACATCAGAGTCTCAGTGTATTCTTTATTCGTGTTTTATACCGGTAGAATTTCGCGAGAATTTACTAACCACGTTTAATCTCACATCCGACTATAAACTCTCATTAATATTTACTTACCTACCTACTCAGATATTCACCGATGTATACCCGCTCTATCGTACTCTTGAATAAGAAATCTCTCTCTGACGCCACAGAATTTAAGATCAAAAATTTCCCGCTGGTATTGAAGATGAAAAAAAAAAAAAAAAGATCGATTTTCAGTCCGTCTAATACATGTATAATGTACATCGTAAAGAATTAGATGCTCCTGGCGTCTAGGTGGGCGATGAACTTGAATCGTACAGAGGTGGTATAAATCTGCTATGCTCTTTTCATTTCTTTGACAAAGTTTTTTCGAACGCGGATAAATTCAGAGTCCTTGTAATCGATTTCTTTATTCAGAAACCATCGGTTACAGTTATCGTGGACCATGCCTTGTTTCTGACAGTGAGACTCACGTCGGTTTGGCAGCAAAGACGGCTTCAATGGTCGGAAAAACGCCTCCGTTTTTTTTTTTTTGGGTTTCTAACGAAACGTATGAATTCTAGGAATCAAACGCGACAAAGTGTCGATATCGACGTGTACACTGTCGTTGGACTGTACGATTCATTGATTGACTTAGTCTCCGAAACTCGTGGTTGATTCAATTATTTCGAACCCAAACCGATGAATCTATCCAAGAAAGAAGAGCGAGTGAAAGATACGAATAGGAAGAAAAAGACGGAACTTCGCCCGGGCGAGTCTCCACCAGAAGTTGATACGGCTAGTTGAAAACGTCTTCGAGTCGATACTTTTCTAGTCAATAATTACAGAGTCCTCCGCGAGCTTCAGAAGAGATGGAATACGTACCAGCAATCCCATGAAAAGTGTTCTTCCCTCACTGGTCCAGCTGAAATGACCTCGGATAACATCAAGAATAAAGCCACTGCGCTGCACAGTATCTGTTCATCTGACCTCTCGCGCTGCACTCAACATTGAGTCAGACTTGCTGAAATCTTTGAACTATGATAATCTCATTCAGAAATCCAGACCTGTGATTTTACGAGACGACGTGCATTTGGAATTTATATCTTCTTTGTCAGAGAATATATGAAAGGTGGTCAAGCCACTCGACGCTTTCCAATGAGAAAAGTCCCGTTCGGTATTTTTATTCTTCGGGTAATTCGCGACTGTCGTGAAAAGGGTAGCGAATAGTATTAAGCTTGGGGAAACCGAAGCTCCGAGTCTTCGTCTCTGGATTTATTTAAACGTAAACGAGCGTGAATCTATATCTATGTATCGGGAAGAAATTTATCTGACAGAAATAAAGTCGCGAGAGCTTTAAAGTCGTGCTTTTCTTGCGAGGAGTTAGCGGAGGAAGACAACAGGAAAAAATTAAACGAACGAAGAAATAAATTGAACGTCGTCTCTGATATCTGTAAAAGTTATTTCCTCGGACTGGTCTTATACATGGAAAAGTTTCCGCTACTTAAATTCTACTATTCATTCCTCTCCAGCATTGGTAGGATCTGCAGTTCCGATAAATGGCCTATGAGGGACCGCAGATAATCGCCCAGAATTACGGTCGATGAACTAAACTCCGAATTATCGAGAATAGCCAAATTCTCCAAGGGTCCAAAGGCGCATTATATACCTACTCCATTTGAGGGAACCAAAGGGCGTCGACGACGATTATCGTATAATTATTCCGTTCTAATCGTTTCGCATACAGTTTATCGATATATACGAATAATATGGATTTATATCGAGCTCTGTATAATATATCGAAGAGAATTTCTCCCGACGTATCCCCTCGATGTTACAGGAAGGCGACCAGTTTATATTTTATAACATTTTTATCAAGTTTTCTCTTTCTCCGAGCTTGTTTATATCGCAAGATTTATAGAGTCAATGTTTCATGGGGGTCGGTTGGATGGCTGGCTGGATGGCGAGTAAGTTCTACGGGGTTTGGTTCGGATGGAAACTGGAAATGATGTAAGCACGAAGAAAAGACCTAAGATGTGTTCGCGAACGAGTGAAGGATGCTGCGGGGGTCAGAACCGTCTCCGAGGCGCCCGTCCGTCGCTAATGGAATCGTGTCGAGTATATTTTTGTTGCGGTCGTCGAATCGATAGATGGAGGAAAAATCTTGACGCCCAATAGCGACAGATGCAGCATATTTATGATTTTCAAAAAGGACCGCGTATCGAATCTCTATGAAAAGATCATCTTTATGAAATGCGATTTTATTTGATGAAAAACTTATCGCCAAATATGGGAATACGAGTTTCTGTTATCGGCAAAAAGATTACTTCTTTCAGAAGACCGGGTGTAAAAAGCTATGATCTCATCCGGTACAGTTCGCTTCTATAACGTGTACAAATCGTTGTTGTAACGAATTCGTTGACCGCGAGGTGAAGAGTTTGGGTAAAGGAAGATAGAATGAAAAAAAGAGAGAAAGGGAAGAACGTATCACCGAGTTTTTTGTTCTAGAATTAAGAGGATCGTGGTTCTATTCTCTATAGATAAAAACGATTCAAATAACCGTGGCTTTTCAACGAGCCCGGGATACAACGGGTAAGAAGAGTGGAAAAGCTGGTAGAGCTAGAAAGCAGAAGACCTGGAATCTCTTGTATCAGGCCAGCGGCTGACAAAGGAGTTTTTCATGTTAATTACAAATTCAATTAAGATTCAACCAATTAGCATATTACAAACCGTCAAATTCACTCCATTCACCGAATCGCTCGGTTACGTAAATCAAACAGTAATTACATCTTGCATACACATCGGGCACAGATCCGTAGGATATAAACAATAAAACTAGTCCATAGAAATCTTGTGGCATGAAAAATTGAACGGGATTTAGGTCATTCGTGTATCTGCAATATGAAATTAATCGTTTAACAGCTCCGCGGATTGAATTAATGCGGTAAAAGCCGTGAGATTTATTCATCGCGAATTATCGAATGTTCCTAAATAATCCTCTTATCGATGATGCTGCTTCTCAAACACGTGGTAAAGCGCACAGGCAGCTAACGGAAAGTCTGACAACGATTTATCGAACTATCAATTTATTATTATCCACTTTTTCATCACTACTTTCCGGTCAGTGACTTTCCCCTGTTATCCTTCGCCTGGGGAAAATAGACGATGATATTTTCTCATTCATTGTCAGAGCCTATAGACTCCCGCAGCTCTAAGGGATACAAAAAGCTAAATAAAGAAGACAGAGTTCATTTCTTTGGAAAATAATAATCGTTCGTTTTCTTCAGATTTTGTCCTCCAGTATTTTTATTTGTTTATATTTATTTGATTTTTTTTTTCAAATCTTTTTCAACGTAATGGTAATGGTAACGATAACGATAATACGAGGGCAATGAAATAAAGTCCTGGAAAGTTTTCTGAGTTAGAAATTGACGGCAGAGATTCGCGCGGAGTTGCGAAACTCGCGGTGTTCTCCATGACCAAGGAACCAGGTGAAAGCGACCCACTTACGAGGAACAAGTAATTACGAGCCTTGAACCAAGTGCCAGCAAAAGCAACAGCAACGGCGGCGAACTAACTTGTCTCGAATGTTCCAGCAGAGATACTGCTTAGATCGCCGGGCGTTGGTGTGTTGAGTGTTGAGTGAACGGACCAACGGACCAACGGACGAACGGACGGACATGAAACCGTTAGGTGTTCGAGAGAATCCTCTTGAGAATTCATCGGAACGTCTTACAGTTACCTCAGCTGATTCACTCCCCGCGCTTAACGGAGTTTTCAAAGTCACTTTTGATCCTCCTCCACGTCTTTCTGTGTTTTCTTGAAGCCTTGAAGCCTTTCGGTAGTCCCTGGCATGAAGAAGTAACGCTTTTAGTAATTGATTGGAAAAACAAAAATAAAGATAAAAAAAATGATAATTTTCACGTGTTATTTCGCGTAATTCTTGCCGATATTATGGATGAAACGAGGTGAAAATTGATTACCGAGTTACGAATAATTGAAAAAGTAGGTATTTTCTTATTTTTTAATTTTTTTCTACTTTTAACAAAGAATTTAATGAAATCCGTCTAACGATTAGATACAGTTTATTTCGGTTGAAGTTTGCGAAATGCCCGAGGCACGCGAACTCGAGAAGAGTGACGAGGGGTTGAAACAGAATCTGTGTGACACCCCGAATTAATTCTGTCGAGCTTTCAAAGCTTGTATATAATAAAAAAAAAAAAAAACGAAAAAGAAAGAAAGAAAAAGAAAAAAAAAAAAAAAAGTTGAAGCAGAAACGATTTTTCAAAGCTTCTGTTAATTATTCTAAAGGGAGTATAGGTATCGATTGCCCGACGTCCTGCGTGGCGTAAAACTAACTCGTCGTTCTCTTTAATAGTTAGAAATATATCTTTGCTACATATACTATGTATATATATATACATATATTCGTACAGAATTTGTGTTTCCCCGAGTTTCGCAGTGCTTGCTAAAGTGGAGTTGAGTTGGGTTTTCTATTTACTAAATAGCTCATTGCAGTTGAGGACTTCGCGAAAACACACTGAGTCTGAGTCAACGTATGTTTAGTACGTTATACGTACTACCAGAATTTAAACTCGTTTCGGTAACAACGCAATCAAAAAATATAAATACATTCAGGTATATAACGACAAGGTAACAAACTAAATAAATAAATAAATTTACCTGTATAGCCCCTGTGTAAATATAAAGAGAACGAATGTAGGCAGGTATAATTTTATAATTGCACTATTTCATTTTACCAGAAGGCAAGCTTTTTATTTTATTTTTTGTCGCATTATAACTTTATCGGGAAATTTATAAAAAATGAAATCTAAAAAATACTAGGTACTCAAATAACTCGTTAAAATTTTTCTTATATTCATTTTTCATCGTATACCCTCGTGGTTTTTACATACCTATATGTATAGCTTGAAAGCTGCACGTGTCATCTATTACTTTCCGTTTTAGTAAAGCAATCTAGTTCCTACAGTTTGTGATTATTTTTTATAATTTTAAAGTACAGAGTGAATTCGTATACCGGTGAGAGAGACTTCTTTGAAGAATCCGAGGCATTCTACTTATAACAGATTTACGATCCTAGCTCTTCTGTACAAAACGGTTTTATCAAGAATGTATATCTTTGTCGTATTTCTTTTTCATACGGAGAAAAATTGTTCTTTATGATATCGAAGAATTCATTTGAAAATTCATACTCTCGAATAAGTTTTCGAATAAATTTCTCTCCATATCTTCTCTCATAGAATAATTGCGTTTCACGTCAGTAAAGTCAGTCTAGTAGATCGGTATACGTACCTACTGAATTTATTTTTCATCAGTCGTCACCAATTTCCCGTTAAATTCAAACCCGCCTTGGCTGCAAGCTAACCCACTTTTCAACGAAACTTTTATGTCGTAAAAAAAAGTTAGCCGTTCTACTACTACGACGACGTCGACGATTTCGTTTTATATATACGCCAGGTTGACACGAGACTAATCTCATTTTCCAGATTACGATCACCGTCCAAATTATTCCATCTAAAGTGTCTATACCTCGACTTATTGGCTTTTCGATTTACCTATAACTTCAAATTTTTCGTTATTCATCTTTCGCCGTTTTATAATAGTTGCTAATAATGTTACATCTCAGGGATATTTATCGATAGAGACAAGTTTGGGTAGAGTTAATAATTCGACGTTTAAACCTGAGAGGTACAACAACCTGCGCTCGATCCTTGAAGTGATGCCGTACCTACTCGTGCCTTTTCATCGAATCGTGAAGTAATATTTCGAAGAACGAATCCCCATTCGGCTAAACGTTTTGATTTGGATAAACGAAGAGCTAGTGGTGGGAAAAAATTCGAAAAAAAAAACGAAATTAAAAACACTGTTTTGATCATCCGTTCTTCATTCGTCTGAATCAGGACGATTTCTCGAAGGGAAATTTCGTTTTGATAAATATCTGATGATTTTTCGAATTCTACGTAAAAGCAGGAGTACGGTGTCACCTTAACGACGCGAGGAGGGAACCAAGGAAGGTAGATACTGTCGCTTGCGGGAAATTCCTGACCTCGCGACGTCAGTATGTTCCGGAAGTTGAACTCTAGGGTTGGTCGGTAGCCTGGTTCGTTGGGTGGCAAGGGCGACGAGGGTGGTAGCGGGGTGCTGCATTGATCGGGAGGGCCGCACGGGAGCCACACCGTTGGCAACACGGAATCAGGGGGTTCCTCTCACCCTCTCGCCTTCTCTCTCTCTCTCTCTCTCTCTCTCTCTCTCTCTCTCTCTCTCTCTCTCTCTCCCCCTCTCTCCTCTGTATATACATACGATATATACACGCACTTACAAGTATGTAGGTATCCATAGACTAATACGTCTACGTGTACCTCCACCTCTGTACGGTAGGTATGCACGTTACACGTTACAGTGTTAACAGACATTACTTGACCGACTCATTCCGCATTCGGTACATATATGTAGAAATCCATTAATCTTTCATTTTTGCGTACGGAATATAAATTTTCTTTCGTATTTTTTATTTATTTTTTTCTACCCTTACTGCACAGTGAAAATCAAACGACGAATGTGAAATCAATCGGGATATCACGTTTGTTAGAAAAAAAAAAAAAAAAAAAACACTTGGAGAGAGGAAAAACGAAACTATACGTTGGTGGATATTCAGACTTGAATATTCTCTATTTTCGTAAAATTCTGATAAGAAAATAAAAATCCGATATACATATATAGATATATATATGTAATAGGTGTAAATTTGATGTCTGTCTGATTTTCAATCGGATTGGATATCTGTCTAGCTGTCACAGGTGCAAGTAAACGCGAGTGTTTTGCTATTCGGATTGGCTTGGCCTCCAGGCAATCTATCCCCCTTTGAAAAACATAAATCTGGCTTAACAGGATGAACCAGGGTGAGCGAGAGAGAGTAGCCGAGACTCGGGGGGAGTGAAAATACTTAAACTTCTTGAAGGGAGAAGAGAGTTTTATAGGTGAAAGAAGCGTGAATAATCCGTAGAAATTTACTCTTTTTTTTTTCAATTTTATTTTTATTTTCTTAATTTTTTTTTTCAATTTCTTTTCCATATATTCGTACTCGATCCTTTCATAGATCGTTCATAACTATAAGTATAGAAAAAATAATTAACAAATTAAGAATAATTTGATTAGCCACATTATAATCACTTGTCTCGACCCCCTTTTTAACTTTACACGATGCGTTGAGTGAATATACCTCGTATATAGGTATACCTGTATACTGTATATACATATACAGTCGTTGCGTGTTTCGTCCCCATTAGCCAGCCCTCTATTTCTCTCTCTCCTTCCCATTTATCTCATTATTTTTTTTCCCTCTTTCTGACCAAACTGCTGTTGCTACTAGGCACTATTCCCTACCTCGTGTAGATATATCTTTGAAAGGGTTTTCATTTGTATTAACCGCCTATCGGCTTAGTCTTCCGAGGGACTATCGAGGCCCGTCCACGAAGGTGTCAAAAACTTGATTTATAACTCTCTAATACTTGATCGGAGTCGATAAAAAAATTGAAACATAAAAAAATGAATCCATCACTTGGATAAAAAATTCTCAAATAATTATCTGCAGGTACAGTGTATCCGGTGGCGATGAGACCCTCCTTTGTAGTCGAGGCGTTCAGTACTTATCGCATGTAAACGCGAAATAGTTATTTGCGCAATGGCACAGTGTTAGCTGCGAACCCATCTATGATATATATATACACTGTACGCATACATACATCTACGTAACCTCGGACGATTATCGACAAAGGTTCGTTCGCGTGTTGTGTCTGCAACGGGGAAGTTAAATGATGCTGTTCAACCGTGTGATATTATACTTGTATGTATATACAAGTATGTGGTATACCTACGTATGTAGATATATGAATGAGGATAAAAGTCGTTTGTATACATATGCGGAATATTAGCGACAGGGAGAAGATGTCTTTGAGATTGAGGGTTTCGATTGTGTACTTGACATTTCGAGTTTTTAGCTGCTTTTAGGATATTATCTGGTTTCGGTGCAGAAAGGGAGAAGATCAAGTGTGTCTGTCACGGGATTACTTAGACCGATTCTCCCGCAAACTCATGTGGGCGAATTACGTGGGTGGTCGTCTGTACGCGTATAGGTATACCAGAGAAGCTAAATATAACCGTAAACGTTGTTTGTCAAAAGTTAACATAACGCGAAATAGGTACGTTGCTACGGTAAGAACGCCTCTGATCGTAAACTACGAGGTATGTACACCTATCGTCAATTTTATTCGGGTGTAGAAATGATCTTAATGCATAGAATAAAAGGTGGGAATTGAACCTACCTCGGATCACATGCAATACGAGAAATTCTGTAAAGGTGAGTTTTTCGTTTTTATGTAAATCAGTAGCAGGTATATATATATATGCTTCGAAACTAGTGATATGTCCTAGGTATGTACGGAGCTGCTAGGAATGTACTTGAATAAATGAATAAATAAATAATACATTGAATAGTGAATCTCCGACGTTAGAGGAGCTCCACAGCTATCCGATTAAATGTTCGGATGTGTTTTAGCTTGAATTTAGAATGAATTATATTACACAGAAATTTGACCATGTGTCTTGGGCGGCTGATTTTCATTCGAGTCTGTTAAACGAGGGTGTAATTTCATTCCAAAATTCCACGCTGGAATAGAGAGAGGATCAGCGAAACGAGAGAGGAAGAGAAAGAGAAAGAGAAAGATGACCGTATTGCATATACATACGTGCATGTATGTAGATATATATATATAGGTATATAATGTAGCAGAGAAAGGAGAAAGTGACCTCTGGGCTCTCCAGTCCGCGGTTTCGCCGTTATTTCAATGTTTCCGGTTCCGTGAGGCCAAGTGTAGCAATTTGAAAAGTTTTATCCAAACGGTGGAAGGATAATCTCGTGCATAAGTTTCGGGGAAAGTACCAGGTGATAAATGGTATCTTGCATGACGTAATTCCTTCGTGGTATAAGACAAGGGATCAAGGATATAATATTTCTGAAAAATTCTCGTACGTAATTTCATATGGACAATAAATTACGCAAGTTACACAAGTTTCGCGAAAAATGATGTCGCCTTTTTTCTCGGAGGAAAGGTAATCGGAAGAAAAACACCTGAGTCACTCACCTACGAGCTTACCTCGTCGTTATCAACGCTATCCACATTTTCTGTCGGAATATGCTGATCAAGTGTATAATAGTACCGCTGAATGAAAAGTTGACGTCTATTCCTTGGAACTCAGATTTTAATCTAATCTATCGAAATTAAATCACTCCGCTTTTATCAGCCGCGAGATAAACTTGAGTACGTTTTACTTGCGATCGCGATGACATTGACCCACTACTCGGTTACATGAAGAAAAAAAATAAGAAAAATGAAAAACGAAAGGAAAAAGGAAATTTCTCTGTAGTCTATATGCTTTCTTATATACAGAATAATGTTTATATACGTATAGATACTATAAGTGAGATACGATAGCTACTCAGGTGTCACTAGGTACTCCTGACGTTTCAATCTTACGACGGTAGACAGCCTCCTCCCATAGAACTGAAAGGACGTCGCGGGTTTAGTGAAGAGGGTAAAGGAGGGAAGAGGAAACAGGGGGTAAGGAGGATGAAGGGTGGAGAGATTCAGGGAGAACCAAGTGATATGCAAATTGACTTATTCAGATTCGAGCGCGTTTGCTCGACTCGACAAGAACTTCTTCGTACCTGTAGTATATAAACGAGATATATCTATACCACCAACGGTTAAAGGTCACTATCCTGAAAATCTTTATACTCGATTTTATACAACTCGCGTATACCCGATGCCCGCCGGTCTGATCAAAGAAGAAATAGACAAACGGACGTTTTTAACATCTGCAATTAAAGGTAATTATAATTAATCCAGATACGGTGCAATTCGGTCGTTTTTATCAACTAGGGGGTTGTATAAACTTGAAACGAGCGTTTCATCTCCCTCTATTTCTCTCTCTATCTTTATCTCGCACTCGGTAGACCGACGCAGACGAGTATGCTAATGCGATTATCGCCAAACCGGTGGTTTCTCGTGCCTACACAATGCTAGTCAGAATTGAGCATCTGTTAGTCACGAAGTCGTTAATAACAGCGTTTACTCTCTCGCCGCTGTAGGATTTTAGCTTGCACACGACACCCGCACTAGCACTAGCTGCCAGATTTTAGACTTTAACCGACCACCTGGATCGAGAGAGCGAACCAGCCTCTGGACCCCAACGTTATTTCATGGCCGTATACCTCGGTCTCGTTTTCATTATAAGACTTACGTAATTTTAAAAATTACCACACAAGGGAATGTAAAAAGTAGAGAGAAAGGATGAGATGAAAATTTATTGCTCTCCTTATTTTGTTAACTATTTTCTAGCTACGTATTCTCTTTGTCGATTTATGTAACGATGAATACCGGCCCGAGGCGAAGATTTTTTTAAAGATGATCTCCGGGTTCTCGTGTTTTTTCATCGTATTGGAGAATCATGACGGAGGAAAGAATATGTTCCATCGGGACGATTTTCCCTCAGAGGAATCGTTTCGGTCTCGATGAACGAAGACCGAATGTTATAAAAATTAGAGAATAACCAAAATTCAATGAAAATTTTTTTTTCTCCTAAATTCACGCTTTTTTCTTCAATTTTTTTAATCATCCGCTCTTCGTTTATCCAAATCAAAACGATTCCCCGGAGGAAAATTTCATCCGACGAATATCCTTCCCGTGACATGACTTTGCAACTCGAACCTTAAGACGTAAGGCAAGAGGTAGGTAGGTGTAGTATACATCGTGTCGTTGTTTGACGGCCGAGAAACCGAGCGAGGGAATGTAAGAGGTTTGACATTGAAACCGTAATGTCGTAATATCATTAACGACGACGGCCTTGCGCCGCGACGGCAAATTATATACCAGTTTTATACGTTAGATAGAAACCGACGTTTCTTCTCATCTCGCTGTATAGCGACCCTGATATTTTTGTCTTTTACTATAAAATAATGAAATTTTGCTTTTATGACCGTATACTTGAGCAGTAAACGATCTCTTATTCGTCTCTCAGACGTCAAACGCCCCATTGTTATACCATTACGTTATACATATATACGTATAGGTATAACAAGCATCGATTTCGGCTGTTCAAGTCTTCAGTCGAATATCTAGATAATTAAAACCCCTCGACACCGACGAAGTAGGATCAAGTATGATTTCTGGTATATTCTAGCTCCATTGTCCGCTGTCGAATAACAATGATTTGGCTATCGAAATGTAACCGGATTTGATGTGAAACTCCGCATTTCAGAAACGATCGTACTCATCGCAAGTAAATTTATATTCAATGATCTAAGGGATTCGATCTAATTTTTCTTTTTTTTTTTTTTTTTTTTGTTCCAACGAGACTATAACGGGGCTCTCGAAGGACGGCGTCTGTCGTTCAACCCAGAACTCGATTGATATAAGGGCTAGGTACTCGCGAAAGGGGCAGCCGAAGATTCCGATATGTAAACCGACGAAATTGACCGCCAATAGCGCCTGAATCAATTCTGGTCAAACATTGATTGATCGTTTCAGAAGTGAGCGATGAATAATGGTGCGTGTCTCTGGTGTGGAAGCTGCGAAAGTTACACGCGTCCATATGGCGAAAATAATTTTGCCGTTTTTTTATTTTTCATGTTATTATTATTATTTCCTTTTTTCTTTTGGCAATGCAGTAAATTTTCCCTTTCTATTTATTCGATCGCGATCTCCTCCCCTCCAGTATATTGCCGAAAGTGGTTCGACTCTTCGATGAAAAAAAATCGCCTACAACCCGCGAGGGAATCGAAGATGGTTCGTCGTTGTAGGTGAGTTAAAGGCAGCACCGCACGCACCCGCGAGATCTCTTCACCGACTTCCCGGTTTCGTTCTGCAGTTCGCTGCCTCGTAGCCCGACAACTTTTCACTCGAAATGGCAGAGAACGAAAACCTTCATTTCCGTAACAAATGTCCTGTCAACCACCCGCGTGCGCCATTCTGTCCTTTCTATACAGATATACACGGGCTTGTATACAACGGACGGAGAAAGATAGAGATACGGACAGAAAGCCGTACTGACGGAAACGGATGATATTTTCTTTATCTAATTCTTTCGACGGTTTAACAAATTAATAAAACGTCTCTTTAGCAAATGGGGAATCGATAGTTGTTACAGAGCCGTTTAAGTATGTCGATAAATTCCTGGTTATACATATATACTATATATTTGAAATTAAAAAATAATGTTAGAAACGAAAAGAGGGACTGATTCATTGACTATCAGATGCTAAAAGGTTGTAAATGAATGCGCATACTTTGACATTTGCGCCTCGCGATCGGTTAAACCGCGATGTATACTTTTTTTCTTCACCTCACTAATTCCACCTCGTGGGTGTCTTCGAATTCGTCAGGTCATTCACACTTCTCGATATACGTATAGTGTACGCCATATTTAAACACGACATCGTATTATTGTCATAGGAAATGAACACTTCGGCCGATTTTCACACGTGTGATAATTTTCATATTTTGGATGCTGCTTTCGAGCGACTGTTGCAATTTGGTTCAGTCTGGGTACCTATCGATGGTCGATATTTAGCTTACGTTAACGTCTAGACGTATTTGTTAGTATTACGTTCAGTAATGGGACCCTTAGGTCCAAGATCTCTGCTAGTGGCGCAGAGGGGGATGCGAGATAGAGGCGCTTATGGTATTGCCTTTGTCTAACGTAGCCACAGCGCTAGAAACGTTGATTTGAAAGAGGTAGTTTCGTTTTTGATCTTGAACAGAGAACTGGTTGCAGGAATAGACTTCTTTGAGATTCTGGAACGGCTCGTGGATTTCTTATCGTATTTCCCTTTACGTTACTAAAGCTTACGAGGTAATATGCTGTTGTTACATCGCGCTGAGGTTATTGCGAATATATCCCATTGCTTGTTCAAATGACGGTCGTTTAAATGATTATCCTGCAAGAGTAGCCAAATACGCTCGTAACCGATCAGATCCATCCGTTCACTCGGTTCCATTCTCCGACATATAGGTATATACACATAGGTATATATTCATACACGTAAACTCCCGCGTACGAACTGAGTTTCCTACACCCACGCGATTCATCGCTAAATATAATCAACTCTATTTCTACGAAAAGAACCAATAACTTTAATCATCGATCGACAGTGAGATATGATTGATTTTCTTCCTCGTTTAATCCACTCGAATTATAATCATTATTTTTTTACTTTTCCAGCAGAGGCATTTCACATGCGCGTTTAACGAGCTGTAATAAATTTTAATTAATTGATATATTACGTCAGAAAATTAAGCCTCTGACTAACTAAGACGACACGCGAGCGTCAATTCGTTATCTATAGCCTCTTGTTTCGGTATATAGGTACATATGTGCGAGAACTTGCCATTTGCCAGTGACTGGTATAACCCGTTGATGAAACTTGTTAGCGATCTGACCGCTAGTAACGGTAGTTTTAATGGGGAAACAGGATGTCGTAGTCGTAGTGGATTTTAGATATATGGGTTGATGGATTTTATCTCTTACCGATACAATATTGATTCCATTTTATGACCACTTCGGTGTGCTTTTCGTATATATATAATATGTACCTATATAGTATACAGCTCGGTTATTTCTAAAGATTCGGGAATACCGTGAGTTCAGAGCGAAACTTTGCCGAATAATTTGTTCGTTTGAGTAACAAGAAATTTCTTCTTTTTTTCTACCATTTTGATAACAAAATCAAACAACATTCAGAGTAATGAAATAACAATTTATTCATTTACCCATACCCATAGACCCGAAAACCAATATTGACAGAGGATGAATTCTTGCTTCATATTCTGTCGCAAATAAATATAAACTGATTATTGCAAACCTTTTTTATCCGCCGTTTATACCCGCTCGAAGTTTGTATCAACTGATGAAAAGCGCCGGGCAATAACAATTGGCAGAGTATACCTTTTATTTATAAACTATTACCTCGAGATCGACGTACTCGGATACCACGCTGCAGTATAAACCGCTCGTTATGAGCTTTAACGACTGTAAAGTGGTCGATGGAATGGTGCACCAGCATGCTCGTTGGGTATATCTTTATGCCCCCACGTATGTAGGTACCTACCTGTATTAATAATACCCATCCGAGTTAGTATAAAAGGTTGGAAGTGTAAAGAGAGAGAGACTCGACACAATGTAGAGGACACGGACTACTGTGAATTGAAATGCAGCTTTATAAATCGTGCGAGACAAAGGCGTGTACAATATCCGTCAATTAGGTAACCTACGCAGATCAAACTTTGTGAAATGAAAGTTGCGATTCTTTTTTCGATCTTTACTCGAAATAATTTTAGACCCAATAATATTTGCGGAATATTTTTATCGGCTGGATTCTAAGGGATGAAAATTGAGGGTGAATTTATTCAGCTTAACAGTTCGATGGAGCTGAAATATCTGTCTCGAGTATTTCTTAGCGATTTATGAAAAATAAGGTGTAAGATGTTGAAGAATCGAATTTCTGTACTATATAACATTCAGTCTCGAGATATTTATCAGACCGTACAGCCCGAACCCTCGAGGATTAAACTGGGTGTATAGGTGCACACGTACACACACGTGGCTACGTAGACAATTTTTTATTTTTTAAGCCGCAGCTGTTTTTTGCGCCTCTTTGAGCCAGACAGTTTTTTCTCTTTTTCGTATTTTTCATCCAAAGCATATACCAACTTTTTTTCAACAAAATCGAGCGATGGCTCACCCACCCGTTCTACTTCTACTCTTGAAATAAATACCGAATCACGAATACGTTTGAGACAAAGTGATCCTACCGCAGGTCGGACTTCGTCGAGCTTTCGTCGATCGCCTATTTCCACTTCATCTTTTTATTCGGTTTCTTCGATCTTAGATTTTTACTACAGAACGACGTGAAGTCGACGAAGATGGATCACTTCCCAATGTTAAACCACGCGATATCTCGAAACATTTTTGACAAAAAAGACCGAAGCTTCAGACATCATCTACATTTTGTGGGTCTAGGAGTTTAGAGTCCAGTTCAGGGATCTTAAATTTCAATCAAAGTTGCGAGAACATTTTCCGTCGAGTCATTCAGAAATAACGACCGAGTCCATCTCAGGGGACTCCTCTTCTTTCGCATGAAATTGTAAAGTTGGTTCTTATTTTCGAAAGAGGACTTCGAAACGAAGAAATTGCATAGGAGCTACCTCGATTTTTTGAGGCTAGGAAAAACTGCGTATAAATGATTCAAAAAATTTGGTGTTCCATCGCTCCCCGTGCTCCTGTACCCCAACCCAATTTTTCAACGTATTATTCGCTCTTTACTTTCCAACTGTAAAGAAGGCACTGACTCCTACTCACAATTTGCGACAGGAGAGCGAAAGAGATAGAGGATCAGAGACGTCAGAGGGAAAAGAAGGACTCGTGGATGGAGGGTGAACGCACTCGATGCACACACTACACAGTCTCGTTGTATTCGAGTCTGCGAGAACGAGAGAGGGTGAGGTAAAGGGATGGGATGGGATGGGATGGGATGGGATGGTATAAGCGGGGAGAGTGGAGGCCGGTGATTGTGAAAGTGAGGCTCTGCCGAGGGTCTCTGGCATCGATCGCCCTAGCTTAAATACATCCAGCCGAGCGTTGGCTTCGCATCGGAGGATCCATTTCGCGCCATGGTTATTTTAGGGTCAAGGGTCAAATCGAGCCTACAACCTTGATCTAAGTTTAAGCCTCTTGTTTGTAGATCTCGTACGGAGATAATTAGTTAGAAAATAGAGCGAGAAAGTTCACTTCCAATTAGATTCCGTGGAAATTTTTATCCACTTCATTTTTTAAACTTTTCGACATTTTTTCTCCCTCCGTATCCTTATCCTGTACCATACCTATGTGTATGAGTACAAAGGCCAGCGAAGAGAGTCAGTTATCGAAGGGAATCAGATCTAAGTATGAGAAGCGAGGAACTTTTTCTCACCCCGACGAGAATAAGGTGTTTGGAGTCTACGGGTATTCTATATAAAGGTATACATATAATCTCGTAAAAATGGTCCGGACCCAGAGCATCGTTGAGCTGGAAAATACGACGGATGATATCTTGAAGGTATTGGACGGAAATGAGTCTTTGATCCTATTAACAATTCAACCGATCGCTTACAAAGCGGATATCAGACTGATGGAGTATGGCTGTCACAACGCTCAACTTATTCCTTTTTTTTCCTCTTCTTTCATACCTCGCTCGTTTTAATCCAATTATCAATTACCTCTTTTCAATATTAAAATCGACAATCAGTGAAAAAGATTTATTAAATAAAAGCAAGCTCCTTTCCTTTCTCATACTTTCAGACTCGATGGAAACCTTTCGATTTTCCTTTCAGTCTCCAAATGAAATCATAGACTTGTTGGAATTAGATTCAAGCATAAATTCGCTGCAAAAATGGATTCAGTTTTTTCTGTTTCTGTTTCTTTTTTGTTTTTTCTGCCTTTCACAATTTTTCCATTTTCCATTTTCCACGTCTCTTGCACAATGCTATCTGATTCGAGCCCGAAGAGTTCGAGTAGACGTTGATTATTCGGTAACCCGGTAACCACCATACCGCAGACAAGCGTGACTGTAAATCGATAAGAAGAACCTGGAAAGTCGCGTTAGTACGACCCGTTGATCTCATTGGTACACACGTAACTTCCGGTTGAAAATTGTTCGTAAAATGTAGCTGAAAATTCTTTCCTCTTTTCTGCCTCGAAGCGAAAGAAGAAGAAGAAGAAGAAGAAAGAGGAGGATGATCTTTCTCTTCCTCCGTTGAAAATCTGATTATTATCGACCGTCTTCTCATCTTTCTTCCTCTCTCTACACCTCTTTCGCTCTTCCTTCCTTTATCACTCGCAGATTCTATTCTTCCTGTTCGCGTTGCACTACGGGCTCGTAAAACGTCTACACGGAACCGTTGCAGGCGTAGACGCTGCTGCGACGCCGTACCTTCGGTCCTTCGGATAAAAATCTACGATTATTTTGCCCAGAGTCGACGCCCTCGCCTCATTCCCTCCACGGATGAATTCTTCTTTTCAGTCCTTTTTTTTCCCCGCTCTTTTATCCTCTCGGTATAAAAACTACCCGGCTTTAGGTTAATTTCTCGCTCATGATGTATATCTTGCTTTTCTCGGTGTCCATTGCTATTCACAATTCGAAGGTGTATATAATAATAAAAATTACATGATGGGGTTCAAATTAGCGCAAAGCTGTCAAGTCTGTGTCTGCGTCTGATGAATTAAAGGATGTTAATCTCTCTTCTCCCTGACGATTTACGCGAAAAAAAGGAGGCGAAAGAAGTAAAAAGAACCTGGCGAACTTCAACACCTGATTGAAAAAGAGAGGGTTGGGCTGGAGTGTTTCTTTGACATTTTCTCCAATCCTTGAAGATCGGTTGAGGGCAACAAGGGTCAAAGCGATGGGTGGAAGAGGACCTTAGAGTTTGGAGTAAAGGTGCACCAAGGCGCGAATAAAAAGAGACAGAAAAAATGAAAAAACAAAAATGGAAACGCAAGGCCTAAAATAAAATTGAAGCTTTCTTTCCAGCGTTGTATAGGTACTGCTACACGTATACTTCACTCGGTACTGCTACCGGAAGCGATAGTTGTCTGACGTTTTATTTAATATCCGGTACCCCCGCTCGGTGGTGGCTTCCCTCTCAACAGACATCCTCCTTTTTCTTTTATTCACTTCTCCTCAATTCTTCTTTTTTTTTTCTTCTTCTACTTTTTCTTCTCGCGTTTCATCTTAAATCCTCTGCCCGACTTTATCTATCTTCCTACAGATTTTCTCTACCTCAGAGTTTCTCTCCGGCGCCAATCCTTTATTTTATATAACGGATAAATTCTACTCAGGTGTATAACGACGGTGTGTTCATCATTCATCTGACAAATAGCGCTTGTGGTTATTCATTCATCATTTAACTCATCTTATGCTATTCTTCTCTGTTGTACCTACCTACCTACCTACCTACCTGGGTTTATCATATAATTTTTTGGTCGTTATAGATCGTGAATTACAGATGCCCACTTATAGTGGTCGGAGGTAATTACTTCACTCCATCCGTTGATGAGAGGCATTGAATAAAACACCGTGGAGTTAGGTACATACATAGGTATTATCAGAGCTAAAAATTTCGCTGTTCGTGACTTCCGCAAGTCGACTTTAGAGCTACGCGACGTTGTCGTTCGCAGACATGTTTTACAATTCAAATACTACCTATACCTCGGCAAGACTTTACCACTTTGTTTGGGAAGCCCGCAAAAGCGAGCAAAAATACGATGAGAGGAAAAGAGCGATATGTATTTTATGAGTAGAAGAAACTTTGATTTATTAGTACCTCGTCGTATCATGGGCTGGTTACACGCTCCGATTTTATACGCCACTAACAAGGAGACGAAAGTCGGATGAAAAAAAAAGTGGCCAAAAGTTAGGTGGACAAATTTTCCGATAGATGAAAAGTTTCGTTAAAAGTATTGGGAAAAAAATTTTGAAATTTATTGACACGGGTCGTTTTCACGTCGGATAAAAGCCGAGTTCTCGAACCGTGGTGTAGGTATGTAAGATTTTTGTAGAGCATGTGATTTCCACGCAGAAGAACAAATATCGAGTAAATTGGAATTCAAAGAAAAATCACGTCCGACTTATCCCGATTCACTATCTCATTCACGTGCTCAGGTTTCTACAACGTCGCCGAGTCTCGCCTCGCCTCGCCTCGCCTCGCCTCGCCTCGCCTCGCCTCGCCTTGACTTGGCTTGGTTTGGCTCGGTTTGGCTCGGTTTGGCTTCGCTCGGCAATACCGCCTATACCTATGTAACTGCGCTTTAGTTCCTATTGCTTTAACCTGCTACGTGATGCACGTACGTAGAGGTAGGCATCTTAGAGCAGAGTTGCTCGTAGAAATAGAGGCGAATGGATTTCGAAGAGTGGTGTAAGAGAGAGAAAAAGAGAGAATATGAAGAGGGGTGTTGGTTAAGGGGACGAAAACATCTGTGGCACATGTGCGTGATGGCTCGTTTGGTGTTGGTAGCTATATAAGTTCGTGTGGCACTTAGGTACCGCGTCGACGTGACTCGAGCCAATTACAAAAACAATATTAACTCTTGAGGACAGACTGGTATTATGATTATACTCGGCATGGCTGTCACCTCATTCGCCTTGCAATTCGTTAGCCTTTCGACACGATTTTTAATATTAAACGTACTAATTTAAGATTCGCGTTTTCCTTTTTTTTCCCGCGCTATTATACTCACGAACGATATTAAGTCGGGTGATTCGGAGTGGTTCGAAAGAACGTATTTTGTAACATTGATTTTTTTTTGTAACTCCTTTGAAACGAAAAAATTCTCGTGTCTCGTACTATTTCAATCTACACGGCGAGAGCTACCTGATGGGTAATTATCGAACGTGTTAGTTCGAAGGTTCGAAGACTCAACACGATACTATTTCTCGACAAAAGACAGAAACTCCCGGCGTTGCTCAAGGCGAACGAGTCAGGAAAAGAGAGACTTAGAGAGCGAAGAGAGACGGAGAGCGAGAGTAAAACAGAGATTATTAAATTCTGTGGGATATGTTGGTACAAGTACGTAACGGAGAGGTTCGAATACCGAGTTAAGTAAATGACAAAAATTTGTTGATCGATAGTAGAACGGTCATAGAGGTAAGAAACAGAGTGTTTAAAATTTTTGCAAGATGAAAAAGGAGGAAAAAGAAAAAAGAAGATTTATTAACGTCAGGGAAGATATGGTACAATAAGCCAAGAGTAAACAAGCTCGATAGGTATAACGTCGACGTGAAAGTCGAGTAAGCTATAAAGAGAAAATGAATAATTGATGAGAAAAACGAGAAGCTGAGTGACACGCGGCATGGCAGCGGGAGAATCGGAAACAAAGAAATCTCACGCCTCGCGAGATGAATTGCGAACTGTAGGTAGGTAGGTGGGCATGAGGCGGGTGGGTAGGTAGTGTATTCAACGTCGAGTTCGATCGAAGGACGTTTCATCGCTCGCTCGTTCGCTCGTTCCTTCGTTCTTTCGTTCTTTCGTTCATTCGTTCGTTCGCTCGTTCGCTCGCGGTTGTGAATCAACGCCAACCTGTTTACCGCTCGCCTTTAGGCGTCGAATCGACGATGGGATACCTACGTAACTATGCTACCACCACCCACTATACTCGTACGACGAGACGCGACGCGTTACGGATCATCTCTTATAAATTTATAACTTACTTAACTATAATATTATCTAGGCCTGAGTCACACCTGTACAAATATAATCGGTGACTATAAATAATTTAACCGCGTATAAATATATTGGCTGAAATTTTGTTTTCTATACATTCGCGAATGCGAAATATTCGCGTTGATGTACTAGATCGTGTGTTTCCTTTTTTCTTTTTTCGTTTTATTCATCGAATATTGAATTTCTTTCAGTTTTCTTCATTCTCATTTGTTTTCATAGATTCGGTCGAGATTGGTATAGCAAATGTTTCCGTATAGAAAAATTCGTATAATTATTCAACGGTAGATTCATGTTTGAGGAAATCAGTTCTATCGAACCGGAAGCAAACCAGGCGCCATGTTTATGTATCAATGTCGTTAATTATGCTAAGCGGCACCCCCTCGATCCTACCTTTCCAAACTCTCGTTGCTCGCTCGCTCGCTAGCCTCTGTGTATCCCGGGGGTTCTCATCACTGTTAAATCGCAACGTCGACGAACGTTAATCGATTGCTGAGACGGGGACACGCCGTCACCCCCTCAACGTCAACGTCAACGTCATCGTCACCTAGTTTTCCACCCGGCACTCAAATACCTCCGTCTCTCGTTGGCGGGGGCTTATTCAACTCCGACGACGAGACGTGGGGGATGAATTGTTAATCGTTATACTTAAATCTCGCGAATGTAGTAGCGTCGTTAATTTTTATGTAACAAGTACAAACACCTAGTCGTTAAACAAAAAATTGTTTGTTTGCTTCTGGTCTTGTTTAATGGGATTTGGTATAATAACGAAGGATCAGGTAGACGTAATTGTAAGTGTGATTCATTCGGTGCTCAAGAAATTGTCGGACTAACGGACGTGGATAAATTGTTCGGCTTCCGGTCGGGATATATTGGGTCAAGTTAGGTTTGGTTGGGTTAGGTTAAATCAGAGTGAAGCCAGTTTGAAACATAGCCAGGAGAGCAATTTCGACTTCACCAAAGTATTCGCTCTATTATATATTCGCTGTTCACTTACTCGCGATATTCATTCATTCATTCATTCATTCATTCATTCATTTATTACGTACAAATTTTTTACCTTTTGAAAAATATTTATTGCTTCAGATGTAAAAAAACGTTGATTGATATTACATCGGGTAATAAACGAAAAAAGAGACGTGTTGATCTGTGATAATTTTTTATTAACTTCGCGCACGAAATATATACCCCATGGTTTTTATTTTAATATCGTTGAAACTGACTATCGGGATTTTTAGTAATGTTGCAAAAAAGTGTGGTTCGTCCGGCTTGTTCGCCTGTGTTTAATTTATTTCTACTTTTTATTTTTATTTTCCATTTCGAACGAATAATTAAGTCTGAACTCGTCCCGCGGGCGAACCTATACTCACACCTATACGTAATATATGCACGTGTTCAAACATGATGAATATTAACGATCTATCCTCTTTATCGAACTGAAATTACCTCGAAAACCCAAATAATTTAATAAATTTCCCAAGTTAATACTTCACACGAATACAGAATCGTGTCTAGTCCCATTTCACTAAATTCTGTCTAATAATCTATCTGGGTAAGCGGAAATCGTTCTACCGTGTCTTATATTAATCTGCTCTGTTTATTATCTGGGCAAATATACCTGGTTATCATTATTATTGTGACAGATATCGTTAGGCATGGTAGAACAGGAAAAGAAATTTTCTAATTCATTATAGATGAATTTTTGGACTGTATGAATTAATTTTAGTTCTACGTAAGCGTGGGTTTTTCCTTCTTTTGATAATAATCAGCCTGCAATTTGATCCGGCAAAATGACTTTATATATACCTGGGAGGTGATGGTGATGGTAGTGGCTCCTGCTGCTCGGCTACCTCAAAAGTTATTCAATTATCTCCACGCTGTAAAAGGAATGAAAAAAAGAGTAACTGCGAGAAGAGAAGACCCGGAAAGAGAAGAGAGAAAACATAAAGGGACCAGAACCAGAGAGTCGCTCCCCCAGACTTCGGCGAATTACCTTCCATCTGGATTACGGCGAAAGCAAGTTGGATTTTAATCGACTTGTTGAGAAAAAAGGAGAAACGAAAAAAAAAGAACGGAAGAAAAAGACGAGAAAAAAAAATATAAATTTTGACCTAGACTTTATATAATCGATCGAGAATCTTTCGGATCTTGAAAGAACCTAAGAATCCTAACTTCTACGTTTGGAGATTGAACTAAAATTATAAGCTACGGTGAAAATAGTTTTGAATAGTTAGAAATCAAGGTACCTATCGTTCGATGGTTCTATTTACTTTTTAATTTTCTTTCTGTCCCAGATTTCTATCCGCCGATTTATTCCCATCATTCTCTCTAGTATTACTATAACGTTGCAGAAACTTTTGTTACTCCAAGTTTTATTACTTTCGTAACAGATTACCACTGGTCAACTTTTTCCTTTTACTGCGTTAATGCCTTCGCTTATTATATATATGTATATACAGAGGAAAAAAACACCTTCGGGTTCTAGATTATTGTACAAATATTAGGATCGGACTAAAAATTAATCGTGTAGGAAAAAAAAAATGAAGTAAAATTATATGAAACAGCTTTAAGTCCTCTCTCTAGGTTACTAAAGTATCACAGTAGAATACTACCGCCTTGTTACGTTATTAAAGACCTCGCTTCTATAACTCGATCAAGAATTTCCCATTTAAACTTAGCTGCATCACACTGCACACATACGCCAGCCCAGCCACTCCTACCTTCACCCACAAATCGATGATTGATCGCCTCTTGCTTCACTCGAGATTCCCCGAGGCTTCCGCATACATAAATATTAATGCCAAGTGGAAGTGGCTGCGAGAAGGAGGTAGAAATAGACTCGTGTAATCCAGCTGCGTATTTATCTTTAATATATCTACACGTGTGCGGATAATGTCGAGCATAGCTTTATAGCTGGGGTTAATTTGCATAATTGTTTTCCTCGGTCTATTCTATTCCATTTTATTTTTCGTTGAAGCGAAAATTTCACTCGAATTTCATTCTTCTCGCCTTTTCGTGAAACAGGTATATCCAGACGCGTATTAAACGTGTATCTATATAGGTATACTATATCATCTAATTTGTATGAATTATTTTTAGAACGGTACAGATAATATCTCCCTCTCTCTTCAAGGTTCTGAAAGCGATAACGCACGCAGCTGTAGTGTGAATTCATGAAATTTACTACGATCTGATTAAACTTTATCGATATGCCTATACTACAACTGGGCTTGCCTCGCTGCCTTCGTCCGGGGAGAACGAGACACTCTGCAAATACATTTATATTTATATATATATATATACACATATATATACATATATAATTTAAACGCGGTTAAACGTCAAACAGCCAATTAGCCGAGTAACCATACGATTTAAACTCGTAGCTCAGTGATTCACTGCAGTAAATTACCACAATCGTTAAATAACTATACGTACTAGAACGCTAGATGGATATACATACCTACTCCAGCAAGCTATCTACCTATACTATATACGAGAGGAAAAGCACGCCGGAAGTCCATCCCGCGATAATAATGTGTAACACTATCATCGAGTAATCGGCTGTCGTTTTACGCCTCGGTTTGTGGCGCGCGTCCTTGCAACCATGGCAAGTTCAATCCTCGTTTTCACGGTCCCGTTTTAAAGAATGAGTAAGTTATTCTAATCAGCCTCTGAAAATGAAAAGTCGACTTTTCACCTGATCTTTACGTGTTCCGGTCTGCAAAATCACCTCCGATTATTTTTCGATAGACGTCTGTGGGTGTGTGATCGATTCTTTGTCCGACGATATCTCGAGAACGAATAAACGGGTTTCATCCGTCTTGGTATTAATCGATGCGGGCATTCTCAACTTGGAACTGATTAGATTTTGGATTCGATCGGTTGGATAGTTCTCGAATTATTCCGAGAAGAAAATTTTGTAAGAACAACAGTTCCAATTCATGATATCTTGAGAACGGATCAACGGCTTCCTATGATTCTCGTCTCAATCGATAGGATTTGCTCTGACTCAAATCTGGTTGAATTTTTTAATCACCCGACTCTGTAGTTTTCGTTTTGAATAACAAAAATAACTTTTCGCTCGTAACACTTTTCTCCGTCGTTTATGTAAACTTTTTTACTCGGAATACTGTTTTTTCAAATTCTAGCGCCGGGCCATTTAGGTCAGCCGACCGCAAAGAAACGCGTGTCTCCTATTCCGAATGGTTTGGAAATGGATATTCGAAATAGCAATTTATCGAGAGTGGCTATAATCTGCGCCACCTAGTTTATTAAACGATCAAAGAAAATCTACCAATCTCTCTACGAGGGCGTGAAATTGGCCTCTGCCTCCTTACCAGACCCCATTATATACTCATTCGAGTTTTATTAGATGTGTAATACATGTGTGTGCATCTTACTACCCCGGGAACCCAGGTTTGTTCCGAGCTTCGGTAATATACCGGTTTCTGAACCTGAGAGCCCCGCAAAGAGCTGGGAAACACAGAGAGAGGTCTCGCTGAGCCAAGAGGTTGGGAAGAGGTAGGATAGAGAAAGGGGAACTGGTTGTGTCTCGGTGTTCCCGGAGGATCGGTGCCAATACGGAGACACAGGTGCTTCGAGTCTGATTCGTGAGCCGCTTGTTACGATCGGATAGCGCGTGTGCTTTTCTTTACCTCGGCACGACGGGTCGCCTCTGGAAGCCCAAGAGACAAAACCAGCTTCTTTGCCCTATTCCTGAACTACTCGACGTTCGTTCACAAGGAATTATTAGGTTTTTAATGTTTTAAGGACATTTCTCTCTCTTTCTTTTTTATTTTCTCTCCAAACAGAATCTCGATTCGTCCCTTCTGTAGTTCTAGGAAAAAATCTCTTCCTTTGATTGTTTCAAACATCAGCTGATTCTGTCTTCCTTTTATTTACCGAGATCCGGGTAAAAAAAAAAATGATCGATTTTTGCGTTTTTTACTCAAGAAGTTTCTTTCTCTTTCTGTTTCAGGTGAGTAGAGCATCTCCTCTTATCTCCCAGCTCCTTCCATAAGGTTTGCAATTATCGTTACTATTACTAATTACGTGTGAAAGAGAAGAGGGATAAGAATCTGAAAAAATGAATCCTGCTATCTTCGAATAGTTAATCGTCTCATATCGTACGGCATATGAATTTAATGCTGAATGCTTGCTAGGTACGTGGAGTATATTTGACGACGCGGATATTAAACGTGCATATTACGCACCCGCACATATATAGAGACAGTTATTCCAGCTATTCTTGAAGTTTAACGACGTAGCGACTGACAGTTAAAGCGCGTGACGAGGAAAACGGTGAGACGAATTCGTCCAACGCGAAGTGAAGCGAAGCGACGCAACGCAACGCAACGCAACGTGACACAGTGCTGGATGAAAACCGACGACTACTTAGTTGATACTACGTCGTCTATCTGACACGCCAGCCGTAGTTTGCTACTCGTCTTTCCTCCGAGATACGCTTTTCCTCCTCTTCTCTCCTCTCCTCTTCTCGAGTTACCAACGCAAATTTCTACGCACCGTCTGTTCTCATTAAATTAAAGAGCCGAAGTTAGTTACTTCACTTATTGCCGAAAGATATTCGCGTACATGCGCGAATATCTACGTGTACGTAAGGAACCGCCCGGGGAGGAAGTAGCTAAAGCGCATTCTCGTCTTTATACTCTCGGAATCAACTCTATAGATGTTTGTTTTACCCCGCATCCCTCGGTGCACTAAACCAAGCAGAAAATCTAGCCTCCCTAATTTCTCCACGTAATGTGCTGCAGTCCTTAGAGGCTCGATCCCAGAGTCGCGAATTTTTCATATCAAATCCCTCGCTCTTTTTTCGCTTCTGCATTTTCGTCCACCACTGCGTTGAGATGAAGAATCGTTATTTAATTAATACGCCATCATTAATGACTGAGGTTTCCAAATTTGAGTGAAAATTTTTCCAATTTTGTTAAAAACGTCGACTTTCATCCTGACGATTTACACCCTCGAAATATAGAGCAGGGATCCCCCTTTACTGACGACAATTTCAGAATCGTTTTCTATATGAGAGGAATTCGCGTAGTCGTTTGTACAAAGTGAATCCCGTATACCTGTAGGTATCTACCTAAATACAAAGCGTTTTGGAATTTGAGAAAATGTTACGAGTACTAGGTACTGGTACAGGGTGTAAATTATTATACATCGACACACAATCTCGAGGCTTTGGGAAATTGGCCATAAATTCAACCTCGACGATCGAACTCCGGACTAGAATGGCGTGCAACTATACGATTATAGTTTGTTATGACCCTACGCGTGGGTAGCGTGAACGTGACTACAGGTCCTTTATAGAGGTAGGTAGGTAGGTAGGTAGGTACCCTAAAGACTACAGAGTAGTAGAGGAGGTCTGTGCCTAGCCAACTCGAGTTGTTTGCCTGTGTATCTTCTACGAGTCCCAGTTTCTCCCTGTACACACAATACGCGTGTATGTCAGATCCATATAGATCTAAATTTTCATTTATATGTATACGTGTATCTGTATGTATATGCATAGGTATGCATGTGAGTAAGACTCGACGGGGACGATATTATCGTTTGAGTTTCAGTCACGTGCGGAACGTTTGTGACGTACAGCTATCTTATGTTAGAGAAACGGAAGTGTCGATTGACTCGAGCTACTTTTATAGCTTACATTTGATGCCACCAATGGCCCTGGGTGAGTAGTTACTTTGCTCGTTCTAATCGAGTCCGGGTACTCCAGTTCGACGAACTTTTTCAAATGATTCAATGAAAGAATGAATGAATGTAGGAATGAATATTTCGAACCTTGCTATCCCATTCGTCCTTTGATCCTTTTATCCTCAACAATCTTTTGAGGACAGTGGGCAAACTGATTTTATAAAATCCACAAAAATTCTATATATTTCATGCGGAAGAAGAAGAAAAAAAAAGGAAGAAGCACTGATTTCAAATATAAATCCACCTATTGAATAATTCTTTCTTTATACATTGGAATACAGCTTTTCACTCGGATCTTGAAAGCTGTAATCAATCAGGCAGGAGGAGAATAATCTAGATAAAATTTTCTAATTATTATTCAACCGCGAAACTCTTTATACCTTCATTTTCATATACCTTTTGCAAACTACATAGGGAGGTCGAAGTTCGGTAGAATATTCTCCGATAATTAAATCGATATTGAAATTCTGAAGATAGTCTATTATTAGCAATTTACTCGCCCATTTGATTCCGTGGTATAATTATTTTCATCTAAACCCTGAATCGATTCAATTCTCTTCGGTATAAATTATACCCGAATCACACTCTTCTGTTAACGAAGATCGAGATAGATCAGGTTCGTAATAAAACTTCGTGTACACATCGATTATATAGTCCGGGGTATAGTTTCCGTGGGGAAACTTCAGAGTAGATATACATACTCAGCGAGAAAGACATATCGGAAGTTTCATTGACTTATAAGATAGTCTGATCGATTTATCGCTCTATGATCTCGGGTGCGAAGATTCTCTGAATAGCTGGGATGAACGTCTGTAACGTAACTAGGGAGATGAACGATTGAATTAAGACTTACACCTATATAACCTAGGGGCGTGATCCATCTATATTCTAAACCTGAACGTTAGTGTAACATCTTCTCAAATGTTATACGAAATGTATAGTAAATTCGATTCTCTTTATGTACGTGATATTCGGTGAGCATAACACGACGACGTAAAAAGAGACAATTTTCGTTCACCCCTCCGGTGGTGGCACAACATAATTTTACCCTCGCGACCGCATGCTTAGAGTTAAGTTAAGTTAAGTTAAGTTAATTGGATGGGCCGATGCCAAAACGAACTTTAGGTTTCACCTTTAAACGACTTTGGTCCGTTCGGTCGTTCGAAATCGTCAGCGTATTTCGCGGGCGGAGAACGAAAACCCTCAGCTTCGGCACCACCATCGGCCAATTAAACTTGATGTGTTCTTCAAACTTCTACACCGTAACTTTCTCACCCTAGGCGATCGAGACGAAGAGGAGAAAGTTCACACGGTAGTTACAAACTGGGCTGAGATCTATACCTCATATACACGATACATTTCGCAGCCGCAAATAAGCGAATAACGATCTCTTATGGATCCTATCGGTTTCGCTTTAAAAAAAAAGGAAAAAAAAAAACGAACAAACGGTTTTTCCCCCTTTTATTTTTCAACTCAAGTACGAGACTTTCTGATTTCCGTGGATTTCTGTCGATTTCAAGTGATTTCGGATGATGACGGCTAATTAAGGATCGGATTGATTCGGATGATTTCATGCGATTACGGATAATTCCTCTCGCTGAATTCCACTTGCCTTAGGACTGATTTCACTTGATTTCGAGTGACATCGTACGATTTCGTTCTGATTTCTAAAGACTTTGAATTGATTTTAAACCAGAGTGTGGGTACAGGTGATTTCGAGATTGAATAACCCCTCGCGTAAGGCATAAGTGTACCTATACGTGTCATATTATTCGCGATGACGTTCGAAACTTTTTCACGATATCCAACCAGGTCAGTTAGTTCGTTCTGCAGATCGCGGTGGTCCGTTGAGTGTAATCTTCTCTTCGGGTGTCCGATCGTTTCCCTGGAGAACCATGAAACGAGCAAGCGGGCAAGCAACCAAGGCAACGACGGCGGCGGCCAACGTTGTCTTGAAAGTTTCTCACCGCCTTGTAACAAAATTACTCTCAGAGAACCTAGCAGAGGAACCAAGGAAGGAAAGGAAAGGAAACGAAAGGAAAAAGAAGAGACAACCGGTTTTAACCTCTCGTCCAATTCTCTCCCTCTCGGTCTATCTATCTCTCTCTATCTTTCACTTTTTCTCATTTTATATATATATATCCATATACCCTTATCTCTCTCACTCTCTCGTATACGGTTAAATCTCTCACACACAATCACTTGTACAAGCTTAAATACGGATTACTACTCTGGTGTACAACCACCGCCGCACGTGCACACGTTTAAAATGATCCGCCGAACATATGACTGCAACGCATGTCCATCGAATTCGAAAATCATGCCAGGGCAAGGTTTCAAAATTTGATGTATAATTTTATAAGTTCGTAGATACTTGTTTATTATCAATTAGTGTTCGATAAGTTAGTCGATTAAAGGTTACGCACAGACGTATTGTAGGTATAGGTATGAGATGAAATGAATTCAAAGCTGATTAGTTATGGGTAGATACGTTTCGGCTTGTTATGCCATGATGGAGGTATATTAACCGCTATTCATTAATCTTGTTATACCGAGCTCAGAATAGATGGATTATTTACGACCATATTCAGATCAGTTTTCTATACGATTTCGTTAAACTTTCAAACCTACAACTCTTACTTTATCACCTTTGGAACATCGCCAAAGTATGAGTTATAATATAATCGAACGCAGCTGCTGCTGCTCTCTTCTCTCGCGGGGCGAGATTTCGAGTTGGGAATAAGATCTTCTTGTATACAAATATATATATCTACACACTTATCTACGTACATAGATCCAAGATCCTCGACAACGTCTTTGATCGAACGTATACTCTTTTGAAGAAAGTAGTTTTTTTTTTTTTTTTTTCTTAGAACCATTCGAAGTAAAAGGAGTTCGATCTTGAATTATTCTATGTATTCTTTTCTCTTTAACTTATTGAAGTAATATTTAGGTAGACACACATCGTACGTTTAATAAATCACTTAGGGACCACAGAGCGCTGGCTAATTGCTTACTTTCACCTTTCATAATCCTCTGAGCGTTTTAGAAATTAACCCTCATAGTCCGAGCCTCGGATACCCTGATATAAAATCCTGGATATTTAATTCAGACAGTTTTTATATCTATTGGATGGGAACTGACGCCGAATCGCGATTCCCTAGGAGTTACAAAGTTTTCAACTTAGTTCTAGTTTCAAATTGGCTGCCACTAGAATCACAGAGTTCGTAAGCTCGGGGGCTGATCGCGTCTACTGGAAAACAACAGTTAACGGAAATTCAATTTTCCGATACGACACGATACGATACGATACGATACAGTTTTCCTCTTTTTTTCTTCAGATCCTTTCAAATCTCGACTATCATTAGTTTGCATTTTTTCGTATAATTTTCTTCAACTTTTATCTCCTTCCTCGGCACGGGAAATCATCGTCAATTTAAACCAACCTGTCCAAAGTTCTAAGGCCGTACATACGGCTCGTGGTGAGATGCATGGAGAATCGTATAACCTCGGGATCCCTGCTTTTTACGTCCACCTATATTCTTTAACGTAACGAACAGGAAAACGACGATTCGGACAAACGAGGGAGATACTTGACCGCGACTATTCTAGCTTCTGCTACTTAAATGACAGCTTTCAAACGGAAGGGACCCTGCAATATTTCTAGGACAAAATAGGTGTTGGCTTTATATTCAGGAAAAACTGGAAATACACACCGCTCGAATATTTTTGTGAACAAAGATGACACAGTTAGGAAAAATTTCAGTTTTATTCGTTTCTTTGATATCCAATCTTTGACTTCCTATAAACTTAAAGTCTCTCGAAGCTTTTGAGGCAAAGGTAAAGTCAGAGGGACTCAGAATCTCTCCGATCTGCCAAAAGCTGCGTTTTCTCTTTCGGCGTATTCTCTAGTTCATGAATATTCAATCGCCGATTGTTTCCCCGCGATACTCCGCCGCTTTATCTCTGCAGTTGTTTATTGGAATTTTTTCTTTTTCCTCTTCTTTCCTCCGCGGGGCGTAACATTGACAAGTGATATTTCTTACGTGGGAGTAAACTGACAGCAGCGTTTATCATGTCGTCTTCGAGTTTCTTCGAACCGATATCTTCAATATTATTGGTCAGATTATCGCTTATCGAGTTAAATGTAAGAGAAAAGAAAAAAATGCGTTCTATATTTTTTTCATACTTTTATGGAAATTCATTACATCGTATTCTAAAATCAATTATCGTTAAATTGCTGCGTTCCATTCATTTCCAATCTGTTTATGGAAACGATAAAATTACCTCATTTTTTACTGAACGAGCAAAAACTAGGTGAGAAGATTTCATATTGTTAGACCGCCAAGAATTCTGCTAGAGATTTAACGCTCGCCTTCACTCGGACATCGTGAACCTCTCAGTCTCCTCTCACCGTGTTACCACTTCCGGGTTTTCAACCCACTATCACATCCTCCCGTTACAAACGGTCCACAAACGGGATTTGAACAGCATCTGGATTTTCGAATCTACCTCATCTTTTTCTTCCTTATATAAAAGTTATAATACACCTTGAAGTAGGTATACGTATGTACATAGATACCGTATGAATATATTTATTTCATTGATTTCTCGGACTGACGAATCTACGCGGTATGAACTCTTCTTTGAACCAATAGAAAAATGAAGGAACGAAATAAATAAGGAATATCTGAAATCTCGAGAGAATCGTTCTGCCAATTTTTTATTATTTTTTGTTCGCGATTATTTGGGTCAAAATTAGCATCTTTTCACCCCTTGATATTTGGAAAGCTAGGTAGAATCGCGCGCTACGGGATCGGGAAAGCGACACTAATTCCTTTACGTGCGCCACTTTTCGCACGCCACACACACATTTGCCTACCTTGCAGAATTTAATCGCGCCTCGGGTTTTACTCGCCGTTCGAACTAAAACGCTTCACCCAAGCCTGCAGGCAGTCAGGCACCCAGGCACCCAGGCAACAACGATTTGACGAGAATATATACCTAGTAGGCATATATTAATGCACACTATAATATGCACATCTATGTACGTTTCGTTACGTATACGTATCAGCAGCACGTATTCATCGACGTGGGCAAAGCTTCCGTACCGGCTTTGTTTCGTCAGCCAAATGCCGTCGGATTAACGTCGGTTTAACATCTGGTGCTGAAGGTTAAAATCCTACTTCGCCAATTTTTTACGGACTCTTTCTCTGGAGCTTCTCCCTCTCCCTCTTCTTTTCGGACACTTTTATTTCTCCTTTCTTTCCGATTTCTTCGGTCTCGGCGATAAAGTTTGAGGATTTTTATACCTCACAGGAATATCACATTCTCATTTATTTCCATATCAATTTTCGTTCAAAATTCTAACCCACTTTAGCTGTCGTCGAATCTCTTCGCCTCGATTCATACTCGTACGAATTACGCCTACGAAATACACGCCGTGTATGAAAGGTCAGAGTTCTGGGTACGCCGTGTAGAATACGACTACGCGTTTCAGGACAGCTATGGACACTTATGAAACGACCAAAAACAGGCCTTACAAGGGACAGAAATCTTTTCATTTTATTTCCACTCGAAATTCACTCCTCAATGCTTCCATTTCTTGGCCTACTCATTCCCCAACGCGATTCTCCGTCAATTCGTCATTCTTATTTTTGCATAAATTGCACACACGCGAAACTGCGACGTTATCATTCGATAGGTTCATTTATAATTTTCAAATTCGTTGCTCATTATTATTCAATCAGATTTTCGTCATCCGACGTTCGTAAAAAAAATCTCTCGAATAGGAGAAGATAAAAAAAAAGAAAGGAAGAAAAAACAGTCGCCAAGCTCCAGGGGTTGGTGTCTGTCCCCAGGGATTTGGTATATATATCCTCGTCCTTTTCTTCGTTACTTTAATAATTCCTCGGGATTCATTCGCGCGAGTTGAAAATGCACCGAAATTGGAACATTTCTTTTTCTTTTTTTTCCCCTCCTTCCCTTTTCCATGTCTCTATCCTTGCCGTGTTTTTTACCCCGTCTTCCGCGACTCTGATGGGTCTACGTCCCCTGACTGGCCCAATGTGTACTTCTTCAACTATCGTTCGTAAATTATTCATGCCGTGACACGGTTGGATACCGTTTCGCGAGGGACCATAATATAAGGGGCGAAGAACGAACGCGGAGAGAAAAAGACGAAAATAGAGAGAAGGAAAGTTCGCGAAAGAGCGAGACCGAGGAACGGGGTTTGGCAAACTCCAGCGGGTTCGCTCGACGATAACGACGCACATTATATTCAAACAAGCCTTCCCCTGAACGAAACTCTGCTGCCCTGTCGTTCAAAGTGAAACTGGGGGTTAGTTGTGTGGGTGTAGGTGCGGGTGGACCTTTACGCGGCTCGGTCCCGTCTGCTTAATTGGTTTTCCTCTTTAAATCTGTTCAAAGGTAAATTATAAAGTAAATATTACGGAATCGGAGATATATCTCTTCTTTTTATTTTTACAGCGCGGTTAGGTGGGTATATATGTATACTTTAGGTGAAACGGAAGGACCTGTTCGTTCGCTTCCGGTATCAAGTATTTATGAAAATCAATCATTTCTTGTTCTTTTCATTTTCATTTTCATTTTTCTTTTTCTTTTTCTCGTCGAATACTTATCAGAGGAAAAATAACTCCTAGAAGGAGAAGAGAAAATTCTTTTCTCAATCGTTGAACGCTTGAATTAAGATTGAGATTACACGAAGTGAAAAGTCCCTTTTGTTTTATCTCGAGCTCCTCGTCATGTCGATTTCTTTGTCCTCACTGGGAGAATCTCACTTTGCTGTACCCATTTCCATCTCCCTCTCTCTCCGCAGATCTTCGTTTTATTTATTTGACTCGAATAAGGAACACTTTCGCATCGGCGAAAGATTTCAAACCTGAAAATTATCAAAGAAATCCGTCTTCCCCTTTCCCGTAAGAAATACTAAATCAACAAGAGAAGAAAGAAACAGGAAAGCTGAAAATATTGGAAAGTAATTCTCCTAATATTCGCTCGATTCTCTCCCTATTCTTCAATAACGTTATTCATTGGGTTCAAAATGATGGATGGATCCACCTGACCCTATCGTACAGCGTTCCGGAGGGTCAGAAAGTTTAATCTCTTCGTAAACTATGTACCTATGTACCTACGTAGATATACCTAGGTAGAGAATCAGGGGTGGTGGTCGAAATCTCGCGCTGTCCAACAGCCCCGAAGGAGCCGAAAATTTGGGGGAGAAATTTCAGCGCAACGTTATTAGGCGAAGTTACGTAATTAAGCACGGAGTAGGATGTTGTAAAGCGTCGTGTATCTCAATCTTGCAGCATCGTAGTGCCGCGTCGTCAAATTATTATCTTAATTCGCTCTTCTCGATTCGAGGTTTATCTTGCAATTGGAAAAAATTCAATTTCTGTCAACAAGTTCATTTCATACAGTTTGTTTTTTTTACTAATTAAAATTACGCGTTTCAACGAGATTCTTCCAGGTGAGAAAACGAGTTCGGAATTTTTTCGACGGTGAAAAATGAGAACATTATCGCAACGAAGAAGAAATTTTGTGATTCTGAATCACTCAGATTTGACGAAACAAAAAATTGATGAAAATATATCGTATGTAAAAATCTGAAGAAGGTAGCGAAATATTTAATATGGAAGATTCTAAAAGCGTTATAGAGCGAGTCGTTGTCAGGATCAAGGTGTTCAGTTTCCGAGGCTCGTTTCACGTTATACGTGATTCAGAATGCAAACGTCGACGCAAAAGTTTTATTGGAACGGAATGGGGCCAGAGGGTTGAGGAAAAGTGACATCGATCCACTTTCGTCCGCTCGTGCAGGGACAGCCTTACCTTGCCTTGCTTTGCCTTGCCTTGCCTTACCTTGCCTTGCCTTGCCTTGCCTTGCCGCCTCGCGAACTTGGTCCACCGCACCTACACATCACATACATCCTTCAGGTGTACACCTTTACCTTTACCCACCTAGAAAGCGACTTGTGCAACTCTCACGCTTTTCAACTCTCGGTAAAATATCTTTGACGTTGGTTGAAGGTTGGAGAAAGTGTTTGTCGAATGAAAGAAATTTCTATATATGTCGGTAGGTATACCGATTTACTTTCAACGATTTCTTATTGTAGTTAAATATGTTCATTTATTACATCGCGAATTTTATTTTTTTTTATTTTTATTTCTTATTCTTTCAATTCAAGTTCCATGTTTCGTATCGATATGCTTTATTGACTTGAAACAGTCTTACACATATCAGGCAGCGTGTTTTTCTACTGAAACAGGAATAACGGAGAAATAAAAGGAACTGTGCTGTTGCTTTGTCGTATCTTTAGATAGCTGTGGTAGCCAGGAAATGGCTGACCGCAATTCAGTTTAGTTCTAAAGTCAATTAAATTCAACCTGAAACAACTTCTCGTTCGGAATACTGTAGCACGTAAAGCAAAATGTAGAGTGTGAGATAGAGAGTGAGAGAGAGAGAGAGAGAGCAGAGAGTGCTGGAAAACCGCGTCAAAAGCAGAATAAACTTTGTGCTTAAAATGAGATGATAATTAGATTCTGAAGTAAATGCCGAATCGGAGTTTCTAACGGTAAATTATTTATTAAATAAAGCATGGGGTATAACAAAAAAAAAATTTCGGTGAATGTTAACAATAAAATGAATAATTTTAAAACCAGTGCACGTGAAATTCTTCTTTTTTTTTTTCATTTTGCAAATTCACAAGAATTATAATTTTTGATATAATATTTTCTTCTACCAGTGATTCAATGAAAAATTATCATTCCACACCGGTCTAGCTGATATGACCCCGGATAACGTCGAGAATAAACGTCTCCTGCGTGTTAAATTTGGAATTTTTGCCACCCCGTTGAAAGGAAAAAAAAAGTTCTAAATTTATTGTGTATAATATGTACTATATATACCTATATGTATCAGTTTCGCGAAAACGTCAATGAATTAACGATAAATTAACGAGAACTCATTCAATGGCGACTATTTTGGTCCAACTCTCTTATCTTTTTCCTGCCGTAAGTTGAGTAAGTATTACGTTTTACACCCGACCGACCCTGTCTCCTCGCTGGTTGCCACTGCTGAGTTTGTTTTCTCGCGGATCATCTATATTTAGTTTCTCTAACATCACGGGGGATTGAAACATAGGCGTTGCAGCATCTTGTACGTAGTACCTAAACCGAAACCTCAAACTGTTGGTAAAACTTAATACACGAAGCTTCAAGCGCAGTCTACCCTTCACTCAATACTTTACCCTGCAAGTCTGGAATTACACCCGTCTTTAGTTAGGGGGAGAAGATTTCCCCTTTATTATCTCGTTCCCATTGCAGTATACAGATCTTCCCACTTCTTGCCTTGTCTCCGGCTTTCCTGGTTTTAGTTTTTTCTACGGAATATGATTTTTCTATACTTACCTTGCGGGGCTTAGTTGAATTTCGTTGGGGGATCCCCGTGTTGCCCGGGGGCCACCACGTCCTGCCGCAGCTCCTGGACGACCGAACGACCCGGATCGACCCGTCGCGAAGCAAACGCGACCTCTCGACCTCCCTTTATGCGATCGTAAACTTTCAAAACTCCTTTTCCATTCCGCCCGTTCTCTCTTGTTACAGTTAACCCCGGCTCAACTTAATGTAATCGCACTTACCCACCGTGGCAATTTTTTCTTCAACCCCTCTCACCCCCATCGCACTCCCATAGTACAAGCTTGTACGATATTATTCGGGGTTTTCATTGATCGTGTGAAAAATTGTTCCGATAAAAAATAAAACTGATACATCAGGTATGGCAAAAGTCTCCGGGTTTCACCCCAAGCTTTTCGACATCGTCTATCTAAGAACGTTTTTCTCTTAACAGAATTGCTTCGTTTCATATTGGTCCGAATTGGTTCGATATGACAATAAGTGAAAAATTGTGTCGAGATAGATTAGGGTTATCGGTTCCTGCGGTTGTTACTAAACGTGTATTTCATTTTTTTTTTCCTTCTTCCTGTCTGCGCGTGTGATCAATTACACACGTGAGCGTGTAATGCATACGCACACGAAAGCTGCTATCACAATTTTTATATGTAACCTATCACTCTACGTAGATACTTCTATGTATTAATAAACACCCATACGTAATGCGACACGCGCGTTTATCATAAACTACTGTATAAAAGATTGCAAATATATATATAAACATACACGTGATAGATCGTGATAATATGCCAGCAGTTCGCAAATAGCCAAGCTATATTCGTCTTAAGCATACAATACTCACATATATTGTAAGAAAAAAAAAAAAACGAACGAAAATGGTATCAAGACGACCGAGGTGTTGTATTTTATTTAGTGGGCGATTAAAAGCCAATAAAGGCACGGGAAAGTTTCGGGGTGTAAAAGTTCCCTTCGCGAATAGCGTGGATTACAAAATTACGGAATTAATTCGAGGCGTTATATAGAACCCTTTGTACGATGTATGGGACAAAATAATTCAACCTTTACAAGGTTCCCATTGGCTTCTTTTTACAATTAGTTAGCCCGCGGGTATACAGAATCCTTACATTTATATTTATGCAAATAAAATAATTAATCATAAAATACCGTAGGTGTGGCGTAAGGAAATTTTTTTTTGGGTAAAAGTACGTGGAAACTTCACGTTACGTTTAGTAACACGTGTGTCTGGTACAAATACCTCGATCAATCAAAAGAGGCTCTCGAAGCCTCCTTCGGATTCGATCATTTCCTCGTTCGCGCTTTCGTTCACTCTGCTTTCAGTCGCCAGTCACTTGATCCCTTCTGCGTCTGTCATCCTTCCTTTAACGCACCATTTCACCATCTTGTACAGAATCCTGTTAGGGGAGCCGTGTTAAAAAAAATCTACAGTCGAAAAAAAAAAAGATAACGAATAAAAAAGTAAAAGCAAACATGTTTTGATTTTTCCGTCCATTTCACTTCATTCGATTCCATTTTTATTTTAATTCGATGTTAATTTTCATGTTGTAGTAGATATCGGGGTTGATTCCCATCGACAAAGTCACAGCTAGAGATCGGTGCTTGAGTCGAGATTAATTCTAATCCACATTATTGGTGGAATCGAACGCCCAAAGTACCGACTAATTGCGTCAAGTCAATCGCTTCGTGCTAATCGCCTAGCAAGGTTCACCACACTGCAACTGAATGCTGTTTCGGTATCTCTATAATCTTCTCATCCAACTCTATTCGACCATAGAAATACAAAGCCAAAGCCAGAGCCAAAGCCAAAGCCCCAGCGGTATCAAAAAATTTTCCAGAACTCGTTTTTTACCCGATATTCATATAGCATAGGAAAACGTACTGAATGATGCAAGGAAAAATTGAATAAATATCGCTAGGGCATTTATTTATTGATATATCGATGAACGACAGTCCTGTTCGAGAATAATAATTGGCAAACTTTTATCCTTCTCTCTTTTTCTTTTCGGCACATGGATTAATACCGCGATTTCCTCCCTTCGCTTCTTAACGCACACTTTACATCCCTTATTCCTCGGATCACGCTCCCCAACAGCTACTTCGGAAAATCTATATTGCGCAAATTCTCCCTCAGTAATTCTCCATGAAACCCTTGGAAACACAGACGGAACCGTGTTATATACAGGGTCGTAACTCGTAACTGATTCTGGCGCGGCGCAAGGTCCGGTTTATGGAACGATTTTGCAAACGACGGGCTTGACGCGGTCGTCGCGACGGAGATGTATATATATATAGAGATGCTATGTATACCTAAGTGAATATTTTTTTCGACAGATTTAGACTATTCTCAAGTCCGTGGGATTTTCATTTCAAGCTCGTCGTCCTTTCTTATTTTTTTTTTTTTTTTGGAAACGCGAAACGTAGTTTGAAAATGTATTTTTATTCGCCTTTGATGAATCGCCTCTACAATATTTAGAGTCGATTGTAATTTGTGTATTTATCTATCCGCCGTTGATAGTGGCCTTATTAAAATGCCAATTCTTGAAACGAATCTGGCTTAATGCCACCGCCGGAAATATCGACGAGTTACGAACTGAGAGGTAAATAATAGCGTTTGGCGTTGTGACCGTTGTAAACGATGGCGGTGTGCAGGTTCGGTTAAAAATAAATTCACCTCGAGGAAATTATAACGTAGAGAGAATTCAGACGTACGAAAATATTCGAGAGATTTAGGAAAGATTGAGAGACCGGAAGACCGGGGAGAGGGAAAAAGGGAAAAAGGAAAGAAGGGGAAAAAGGGAAAAGATACGAACACAATGTGGAAGGGAAGGAAAAACGAGAGAGAGGAATGAGCTGACTGTGAATGCCGTCGAGTGGAATGCCGTTGAGGGAAGATAAAAAGAAATAATGATAATAAATAACAACAACCGTAGCTTGGGTATACGTAGTAATATGTCAACCTGTTATTTGCAGTGATGAAGTGAAGATATTTTTTTCATTTTTACTTTGACTGGTTTTTGTCTCTTTTTTCTTTTTTTTTTCCCCGATTCTTTTTTCATACTTTTCGCTGTTACTTGCAGAAACTTAATTCCGATAAAATGTTCTGTGAAAATGATAGATATAGGTAATTAGATCATATTCGAAATGAACACTAAATGAATAATCGGTTATTGGATTAGGGGTATCAATTAAGTCCGTACCAACCCGATCCTTTAACCACCTGTCGTATATCTGCATCGATCCATCCTTGTACCGGATACAAACAAGGAGAAGGACCATTCGCCGCTCTCCAATAACTATAGACGGGAAAGTCCTTGTGGACGTCGGTGAGCCTATACCTACTTGCTAATTATTAGTTGCTGAGTGGTCATCGATTTTCTGTTATCACGACCCGATACACAAGCCAGTAAATAACCCTGACCGTTTCGGTTATGTACATATACATATACATATACACATATATATACATATACATCACCGGTACTCTTGTACATCTAGACATACAAGCGTAGAGATAACCTGGTCAGGTACACACGTGCATTTAATTACATATGTCGTATATGTAGTGTCCCTTTCAAGTAAGAGATGTACATGTGTGCATGTGTGCGCGCGTGCGATATGAATATCGAGTAATAATCGGTTTTTCTATTTTACCGAAAGTCAAGCTTGATCAGAGCTAACGAGAACTGTGTGATACATCGGAGGAAGAAACCTAACAGATTTATGATATTTTCAAAATCGATATTTTTCGTACTTTATGGGAAGGTTGAATATTATAGGTAGCTAGGGAAAATTCTGCTGGTTTCAATGAGCGTGCGAGTACTTACTTTACATTGACGTTTTATTATTCATGGAAAAATCTAGACGCTGGTAGTTGATATCGCGAAACGATCGTGTGTACTATATACTGCCGCGATATGCACTCAGCGGACTGTAATCGATATGAACAGTTTTACGAGAAAGAAGATCGTCGGGGGAAAATAAATTGTAGAGAATTACTCGCGGAGAAGAATAGATAAAGAAAAGAATTAGATGCATTTCATCATTTGGTCCATCGATTCACTCCACTCGTATAATCGGGAGTCAGCGACTGAAATAAAATCTTTAAGTAGCTTATTTCCTTGTCTCATTCCTAAATCCTGCGATAATTCGTTGAAGGTGGTCTTGGTAAACCGATTTTATTACAAATGTGAACATTCTCTCGGTGTTCGGTGGATTTTTGTCTAATATTTTGAACCGACTTGACCAACGTGTCACACGTTGTACAACGGTTCACGTCGCTGTAAGCCAAGCATATGTAACACTCTTCTGCACTAGGTCATTCTGCTTGTATGTAAAACTATTATTAGCAACAACGGGTAGATATAAGAGCAGATTGTTCAGCGGCGTGTCAACACTTTGGAAACTCGTACGTGCATGTATGTATGTATATACGGGATGTTCGCGTTTTGGCGTCACAAAGCACTGAAAAATTCAGGAACCTACCAAGCTGCTGCTTCTTCTCTAGCACGTACTTACCTCGTGGAAACTCTCCCCTTTTTTCGCCTGAAACCACCCTTATTCCGCCTGAATAGATTTCTACTTGGCTCTCGAGTTCGCGAACTTGAAATCAAATGCTACATATGCTATTCTACATTCATATACGTATTATATACACAAACACACCAGAGAGATAAAAACCAGGAAAAGATTGATTCAAAACTTTTCATACGACTTTCAAATTTCATATTGTGTTTGGTGAAAAAAATTCACTTAGGATTACTTCATTTTTCTTTTTTTCCTTTTTTTTTTGTCGTCTCTTTTTTGAAGTTAAACAAACGGCACTACCCTAAACGACAGTCGAAATTGTCCGGTCGTTAAGTCGTTACGATATCCTCTCTCCGTCTCTTTATATAAACAAGTAGGCAGGGGTTTGATTATCACCCTCGGCGGTGAAACTAATTTCCGCCCCTTTTTATGCGCATGCAAATTGATTTAGTCTGCCGTAAGGTATCGCCGCCACGTTCTCCGCTGGCTCAAATTGGCGAGCCAACTGGGGCGGTCCCAGAACCCTCTGATGCGATTATCCTTTATTGTCAAGCTTCCTGCTCGAAGTGTCCAAGCACTTTTTTTTTTACCTTTCCTCCTTCCTTCTCTCCTTCAACGATCTACATTCCGTAGCCAATTACTCTAATTAGAAAAGAATCTTTACATTTGATATTCTTTACCCTTTGAGAAAAATGATCGTCTTCGATTTTTGGCAAATTTTCATATTTATTACAAAATTCCAAACGCTTTCTTTATCGAGACAAAAATGTTTCTAGAAAAATTTTGATAGGATATGGTTCCGACGTACGAATTACAGATCGTTTTGTCACCAAGAAATTCTCAATTCGGAGAATCATACTGCTCGTTGAAATCAGTTTGTAATAACTGGCACGGTAGCTGTAAAGCTTATTTCTACCTCTTGTGATATAAACTACCACTCTTCCGACCCGCTGCATGTGTTAAGCTTAGTCGAAGCGTGGAGGTACTTCGCTACAGGCCTGTTAAACGAGTGTTAGTTGCTAATGGAACTAAACTGTCGAGTATAACGTTACGATATGATTATATATAATTCACATTAAATAAAATCCACTTAGTACGTGTTTTCACCGATTTTCAAAAGCTTTGGAGTTCAGAAACGGTACATCGAGCCTCTCTTCTTCTTCTTCTTCTTCTTCTTCGAAATGTTCATAAGCCGCGAAGAAAATCGTCGATTCATTTTCCGATAGTCGAGTAATCGATCTGAGCCCTCATTAATTCGTTCGATCTACTTTGAGCTTAAGAATAAGATTTATTCGCTATGTAAATCGTCGCTTTTCTTCGCATAGCCCCGCAGCTGGTAATCCCAGACTGACAGAAGGGAAAAAAATGAATATTAGTTTAACCGTAAACGTATAACCGGAGCCAAAGTTAAATTATTTCAAACGCTTCGACTCCCTGCAGTGTGTACACGTCTCGTGAAGAACATAACATATGTGCGCTTATTTACTCGGTCATAAAGCGTTGCTACACACGCTACGTACCTACCTACCTTACTAACTAACTACATAACTATCTTCCACAAGAGGCCTAGTCTGGCTGGTCAACTTTAACTCCAACTAAGAAATCGATGAAGGTGAGTTTCTTGGCCGACTTTACATGTATACCACCGACGTAAATCCGTATCGTCAGATTCTTAGCCGTTGGCTCAATTTCTACTTTTATTCTTTTATTTTCGTATTTTCTTCTCGGTAAATGATTTCCGTTTTAATCGAGAATCGACGAAGCATGACCAGCGAAGCATCGGGAATACGTAACTCGTTGCGAATAATTAGGAATTCGAACGAAACGGAAGAGAATCTTGAAAAGAATCGAAAGATTTTTGCGATAAGAAAAAAAAATCAAAAAAATCAAACAAAATTTGTTTCACTCGGATGGACAGTTCTCCGCCGTATAAAACTTTCTCCGTTAGTAATTCCTCGTTTATTTCCGCCTCAGGTCAACTGAGTCAGCGGTCAGGACCTGCTAATAGCAGTCGTTAAAATCTCTGATCCCAAGCTAGGGTCGAGCAGCGGGGGCGTTGCCATCAGGCCTGTCTCACTCGATAGACAATAACGATCTACCAAAATGATAACGAAACTGCTAGCTAACGTGTATACGTGTAGGTTTATCGACCGGCTTTACCTAGCATATTAATACAGTTCCTTTATCAACATTTCTTTTTTTGTTTTTTTCTTCTTTTTTTCTATTCGTTTTATAAATATCGCAACATATACGTGAAGTCATCCCACCTGAAATGATTATAGTTTATACCGCACGACAACTCGGAAAGAGAGGTACCGAACGTTTTTCTTATTTCTGATGAATTTATCAATTAATTTTTAGTCATTTTTTACGCGTCCATAAAAGGAGGAATGAAAGCTCGCCTTGGTCAACATCGTATCGCGTATGGTTCGGAGAGAGCTAGATAACCTCGGTGAGAAAGATCATCGACTGCTGCGTGAAGCTTGTGATAAATAAAAATCCGAGATTATTGTTATTATTCAGCGTACGGATGTCTTCTTTCTTCTCCTTCTTCTTATTTTCATACCGCGAGTCTGTCTGACGATAGTGACAAGAAAATGAAAATCAAAACTCCGGTTCTTAATTTAAGGAAAAATGAATTTTTCACACGGATTTTAAATCTGTTGAAATCTGCTTTGCAAATCGATTCTGCGAACTTTTCCGGGTCCCCGTGGTACGGGCGCGGGCATAGTGTTGCACTTAAATTTCATTTCTATGTACATACGTACCTATGTACGTGCTCGTTCGACCAGAAAAGCACACTTTGTAATTAACACCCGGGGAAGTGAACTGCTCCGTACCAAAGTCGTAATTCGACCGAAACAGGGTGATGTCACCAGTTATTTCTACAGGATAGACTACGTAGACGTTTGAATATCTGACTACCAATGCGCGTAATTCCGGCACTGTATATCGTACCTACTGTTCAAGACACTCTAAGTTCTATAAATAGTCGGTGCAGAATCGCGTGACGCGAATCTTAACTTCTATAACTTTTAATTCTTAATTATTCTCGAGTCTCTCGTTACTTATTTCCGTGACTTTAGTCTTTCTCTCTTTCTCTCCCTCTCTCTTTCTCTCTCTTGCCACCACTCGAAGCTTCCGGTGCTTTAGACTTTCGTCAAACGGAAGATGAATTCCCTCACCCTATTTAATTATCATAATTATAATGAAATTTTTATCCAACTTTACACACCGAGTTGGTTAATTAATACCTCGTTACAATTATTGATGATAGCGGATTTAAGTCCGATCAACAAATCCTGATGCAACGAATATATACGAATAAGAATGGGATCGGGGTAAAAAATGATCCTGAAAACAAAAACGTAGAGTTTTTTATTTTTATTTTTATTTCTCTTTTCATTCACATCTCGCAAGATGTTTCCCAGATATTCTTATTTCCATTTTCATTATGTACCCTTCGTCCACACTCGCTATATGTGGACTAAGAATATTTCTTCTACCTACCTAGATGCCGAGTATACAATATAAACCGGAAATGTCCAACTAAAATCTCTGAAGAAGTAACGCGACGTTTAAGTGAGCAGTAACCGACAATAACCAGCTGTCTAACCAACGGGCGTCAAAGCACCGTCATATCTCACGATTTCCTACAAAATATTGCGGTCCTCTCGAAAATTTCTTCGAGACAACAACGCGAGGCGATCCAATCTCCGCCACGGCTCGCTGCCTCCCTTTACCGTCCTTTCTTATTTTATCCCATCCTCCATTTTTATTCTTCTCATTTTCTTCTTCGTTTTCTTTCTTCCTCTCGAAACTCTATTTCTGTATTACGAGGTTTGAGAAGAAGCAAGTTTTCACGAAATAACTTGATTTTCATGGACAAACATCTGAGCGAAATTATTAGCCGGGATTTTCGTTGCTGGTATCGTTAGAACGGAGGGAAAGATTTGAACAAACAATTTGACGAGAATCTCGTACGTATATGTATATACCTGGAATGCAGAAATTTATACGTAATGTAAATTCTCACTGAAATATATCTAGAAGTTATACGAATTAAGTAAATGCTGACACAAGGAAACGGTCGGGAACGTCTGCCTTTTCTGCGACGCAAATTACGTCGCGGTATTAATTATTTATCGTGGAAGATATTCGCGGTTGATCGTAAATTATACAGATGCTTATATACCACCGCGACGATGACAGGGGAAATATTTTCAGTTAATGATAATAGAATAAAAATTAAACGATCAGAAATATTATCGACGTATTACCGACTATCGAGGAAAACCAGGATCAATGCGAAGGATTCAAGGAGTAGAAATACCCACGTACGTTTGGCGAACAAAAAATTCCGCACACCTACCTATACACGATTGAAAAATGTTGCCAATATTTTATAGATGCATAATGTATATAGTATATATACATGCGTACACATCTTACCGGCTCGTATATCTCCTGAAAACTTTTTTCTCACCTCTATGTTATCCTTCTCAATTTTTCTTACCGCACCACACATGTGTGTGGTCGAAATTCGAAAATATAATGCTGAAATTTTTTGATGTACTATATACGCGAGCGAGTGATTGACGTCGGAAAGATATTGGAAGCTAACTACGATCAGAGAATCTTTATCTTTGAATTCGCAGGGATTTATCAGCAATCGCTCAATTCAAGGCAATGAGTAATCAGAAATTAGCGTAGATTTCACGAATTGAGGCAACGAATTATTCACCGATGTTTCATTACACGGTAAATAAGAAATTCATTATATTCTGACCCGAGACACTTGCGGGTATAGATTAAATCAATCTTGTTTACATGCTATAAATAAGAAATGTTGTGTCGTCTTTAGTTTCCTAACATCGATCGATCTTGTCATGATTTCCCTGGAATTGTCTGATAGCTTGCAAAACGACTCACGGGCAAACTGTGGAGTCAGTGATTCGAACGGCTAGGTAGAACAGAGTTCGTTGACTCACGACTCGAAGCGTAGAACTGACTAGGTACTAGTTACGCCATTCGTAGCCTCAATTGCGAAACTTTGCCATTTTTTTTCTTCCTTCTTTCTCTTCTTTTTTCTCCACCACGCTTTTAGTCATTCCGCAACTCCTTTCCTGAATTTTTTTTCGTAGCCCCTAGCTCTGGCTTCCTGAGAATGGAAAAAATTCAAAATATAATAAAATACGAAGACACATATTTTTGAATATATCATTCAGATCGTATTATATCGTATCTACTCACACGTGTGACATTATACACCTCGGTTTCCGATTTCTACTGACTTAAAGAGGCATCAACCTCTGACTTCCGAGTTGACATTTTTTCCTTACGGGATTCCTCGAAGCTTGTGAAATCGCATAAAGTACCAGCAGAGAGACAGTAACCCCCATGAGGCGGCGAAGGAACGAGGAAGTAAGGAAGAAGGTAAGAAAAATGGGGGAGAAAGGATAGACGAAAGTTGAAGTTGGGCAGCGAGAGGAATAAGAAGAACAAGCTTTGACCTTTTTGGAACAAACGAGACATTCGGCTTGATATTCTTTGTCACATACCAACATACATCGCTGTTTCATCTCGCGGCACGCGATATAACAATTTTTTAGCTATCTACGGTTTGCTGCTGTTATACGAAGTACCCGAATTTATTCATTCGTCTTTATTTTTATGGCATAGATTTTTTATCTCACAATTTTTCGACGTTTCTATTCTCGCCTACAATAGCACCTCGTAGCTGTGGCATATTCCACTTCCATATATATATACACATATGCATATATAGATAGAGAGATATATTATCCACGTATAACCACTGTGTAACTTTACCCTGGTTTTGATGCAAATTGAAGATAGACTCCCCCAGATGCGTATATGTATAGATATACAGATACTTTAACTGACTGAGACTACTCACACCGTGATATCTTATACCTCGTCACGGATACGCATATTTCTATACACGTTTACTCGCCTCGTGCCAACCTTTATAAGTACACATATGTGCGATACAACGACCTCGACTTGAGTCCACGACGAGAAGGAAGAGGAGTAGGAGTAGGAGGAGATCGATACATCCGAAGAATAGGTTGAACATGATAGATATATTATCGTACGTAACTTACGTATACAAGTTCACCAATTTATGTATACATACATACATACATACATAGATCTGCAATAGGTATATACGGTTGCTATTAGGAAATAGCGACAGAAAACTCTTTTCACGAGATTACGTACACTCCTTCGTTCTTCATGTACCTTTAACATCGTAGATGTATGGATATACTCATATACGAAAAGTTTGAAAGTGTATCGTCGATGTGTATGTATAGTTATATATTTATATATATATATATATATATATATATATATATATTCATATGTGTACAATGACACTGTACATATACCGACATACGCAAGACTCGATATCATACTGATTGTTCGATCCTCAACAGTGTGGGTATTCTTCGATGGAATATATCGGCTCGAGCTGATCTGTGTTTTCCAATATACTATCCGATATCCTCCCGCCCACCCCTGTTCTCTATACAATAGAGCCTACGACGAAAGAACAACTTATAGCTTGTATGTACTTACGACTATATGCGTTATTCTACCGAGGACCGCGATCGAACCATAGCCTCGTGTTTTTCCATCGAATTGGTAAATCATGGCACAGGAAGGATATCTTTCGGGACGAATTCTCCTTCGGGAAATCGTTGTGATTTGAATCAACGAAGACCGAATGACCGAAAAATTTGCGAAAAAACAACATTTTTTTTATCCATCGCTCTAAGTTAATCCAAATCAAAACGAATTCCCCGAGGGAAAATTCTTTCTGATATAATTGAACTAGACATGTAATAACATTTTTTCAACCTTCCGTATAACCGGAAATTTCATTACATCGATTCTACAGATATTTCGAAAATAATTATATTATAGCTGTGAATCACAGGCGGAAGAAGATTATCCCAGATTATACGATCGAGAGGTCGTACATTGATTGCAAAGCCCGTTTATATTCTACATTTTATATTATTCGACCGTCTTCCTCGGTGTGCTTTTAAAAATAAATGCGATTCTACCCAATATAGACTCGTAATAGTTGAGCTTGAAATAGTGCGGATTGAGTGAAGCGGTAGGGAAATAAGGAGGGAATAATAATCGCTTGGTTATACGATACGACCGGATAAACCGTGAGGCTTTAATTCATTAGGGAAGAAGAAGAAGAAGAAGTTGAGGCGAGCATTGCTTACCTACTATCGCGGAAAACTAATCATACGAATAGCGGAATCGGACTTCGTTTACTTTTACCGGACAAGCACAATTATCGATCATGTCTCAACTATTGTCAAGTTCGAAACCAAAGAGCCGAATTTTGTCAATTTCGCACGAGAAATGAACAAAAAATTACAAAACGAGGAGGCGAATAGTTTCTAATGGTTTCATTGGCCTTCTGGGTAACGGAGATTAGTCAAATCGTCGAAATGTTGATTCGCCAATTTCGCTCCCGTTGAAGTTAGCCGAGCTTCAATTGCCGGAAGGAAATGTAAATGGGAAATTGTTCGGACAGACGGACCTTGCAGCCTCTTTTTTCTTTTCCGCTTTCTCCTTCTCGTTTCCTCGTTATTTTTTTTATTTCTGGTACAGGATGGTCGACAGAATGGGCAAAGGAACAGCCGAAAGAACTACCCGTGCAAGAACAATTGAATTCTTTTATCCTCCCGTGGGTTCAGGACGCCGAGAGGCGCGTATAGGAGTTGAAACGTGTTCGCGTCTCTTTTATGTCGGTTATTATTCGCACCCACGTTTCTTTTTCATATTTCTTTTCTATCTCTTCCCTATTTTCTTTATTTTTTATCTTGTTCTCAAAAACTTACCCCGCTGCCAGTAAAAGGTCAAGTTCCCCCTAGGCCTTCGGCGCGATTTCAATATCTTTTGAATTACCTACCTTCTTACCTTTTATAGAATTCGAAATCGTATTTTTCATCGAAGTAAGTAAGTTCCCAGTATGAAATACCAACTAGTTCATCTTCCTGAACGCCTTTTTATTTTTATTTTCACAAAAAATTAGCCAGTGAAATGAATTTCTGCTGATTTCAATATTTCCTGCGAGAACCATTCTCGTATTTCGTTCTTTACCCTTTCTGTATAACCAATTGGATGACAAAACAGTTTGACGGCCTGTCCATCCACATAATCACCGTTCTCTTACAGAATCCATACGGTATTTTGTCAAACTTAACTTTTTGCACTTTCAAAAGTCGGATACTACGTCGCTGCGACTAAATATTTTTACGGTGATGTAAGTCCTGAGCGATGCTGTCGTCGTCTCAAGGCCAACGAACACTTCAAACTCCAACGCGTGAACTTCGTTCTATTCCACTCTATGGATAAGAAATTTTTCATAACAAATTCCTGCAGGCATACATGACGGAAAGAATCTATTTGAGGAGAAAATAGTAATACGAAAAAAAAAGAGAACGAAAGAAAAAGAAAACGAAAAAATACGTATCATTTTTCCTTGCATCTCACTTAGCGCATCTTGAATATGAAAACTTTTATCAAAAATCATTTCCTTAGAGATGTTTACCCATTATATACTAATCGATTGGAAGTTATCAGCTACACGAGACACTCGAGTAAATTTCTAATAATAATTCGTTCACGATTTGCAACCTTTCTACTCTTTACGACCAACGATAAACCTATACGATATATTACCCAACTCTTAAACGTGGATCAAATTGAGCTCGCTTTGATCCGGAGTTAATGAATTAACGGTAATTGGGTTTGCCATTAAAGTGTCACCGTGCGGTGGCCAAAGTCGTTAGTAAACGAAGATCGGGGTAAAGGACTCTCAGGGTTTCTTTGCGGCGCTGATTTCAAAGCCGGAATTCCCCTCTCTCTCTATTTTATCTTCAGCTTCTCAGATCCTCGAGAGTATCTTCTCTAATGGCGAGAATTCCGATCGGAATTCATCGATTTCATTCAAACTAGTTCAATAAAAAATTTCTGAAGAGATAAACCCTCTTCAAATTTCACTAAACCCCGGAGTTAAATAATCGGCTGTAATTGTCCGAAGTTAAATATTGTATCTTTCTACGTTCGATTCGTTAATAACGCGATTGTCCATCGTATAATACCAATTTTAATTTCGAATGACACTGTATAGTATATTACGAGTGTTAAACTATTCGAGTATTTAAACTGAATGTCAGCATCGAATATTCGCTCGTGTATAGCAGGGGATTTTAGAGCATATAATTAGAGCCCGAAAGCTGAAGTCATTAATTGTTTGCTCGTCGGGTTTCATTTAGTTCCAGCGCCCCAGTATCAACAGAATTTTATCATATTATCAATTAACGAAATTTAACAGTCAGTTTATTTCAATATACCGATATTCATCGACTGTCTTTAACCATTTCTGATCCCTGATTACTCATACATTCAATTAACTCAATACAAAAGCTGTGATCCTATTCTACAGCTGAAAACCCTCGGCTTTCGGTACCCAGGTAGTCTTAGGGCATGGCTTAGCCCACGGGCGTAGCGATGAAATTTCTGTATTTGAGTAAAGAAAAATATGTTGAAAAACGTATATTTTATCCATTTCGAGAGGAATTTTTACGAAAAACTTTTACGAAAACCTTTTACGCGCAAACATTGATAGTATGATACGCTCGTATCCAGTTGTGACGCCTCTCTTCTTCTGCTTCTTCTTCTTCTTCTTATTTTCCGTGGACGAAATCAATGAGATACGTGCGCTTTGAATTCGAAGAGATTTGCGGAGGAGGCTGGATGCTATGCTGGATGGGTGAGGGGGATGCCAAGGTCGATGTCTGGCACAGATTTACCGAGGCGTCTGTAGGGATGTAGGTATAGGGTTTCCCGAGATAACTGAAAACCTGAAACGTCTTCTTTGTTCGTAGACTTGGCGGGAAAAAAGAAAACCCCCTCAAAAAAAAAAAAGAAAGAGAAAAAAATCTGTGTGTATGTATGCAAGGTGTAAAGAAAAGGACTGCCTGGATTCGAAACAAAGAAAAAGGAAAAGCTCATTTTTGATGAAATTTTCGTCCCTTTTCTTCTTCCTTTTGTTTTTTATTTTTTATTTTTTTTTCATTTTACTTCCAAACAAATCGATTTTCTTCTTTCTTATACCTGACGAATTTTATTCTTATGAAGCTTGTAGAAATGTTTTATAAACGTTAACTTATATCTCGGCCCCACTCAGTGTACCAGAAGCCTAATAGATTTACTCGAGCGTCGCACCGCAGACCCTATTCAGATTTTTTGAAAAGCGAGAGAACTGACGCGACCACCGCGACGGTGACGAAGACAGCGACGGCGTCGGCGTGTTGACTAGACGTGAGACGTTGAAAATTTCATTTCGTATTAAATTTCCTCAAGTTTACAAGTATGGCATGTATTCGAGGTGAGAAACTTGTTAAAAAGAAGTCACTTCTTGATTTGTCGAGGTATGTTTAACACGCGTATTGAAAATCACAAGGTGTGAAAAAAAAATCTTCTGCATCTTACTTAACACACCGTTTTTTTTTTTTTTGATTTTTTATCTCCCACTTAAATCTTCTACTTGTTAAACTCTCAGCTTTAACATTATACATCCGCAACTTTACGCAGACGTCAACTAGCGGGGAAATTAAAAAAAATTGTCTCCCTACCTCGCCTGTACGCATTCACCGAGGTATTAATTCTCGACTCGATAGAGAAATTCAATAACTTTAGCCACCGAAACTATGCGTGAGCGGTTTTTCTTTCCCCCCATGTATACATATCTTTGGAAAAGCAGTAAATTTTCTAAAAATCGACATTGGTTGTGGATATAAATTTAATAAAATATCTCAAATCGAATGAGTTTTCATACGATTCGCCCATAAGACGCGTTTGGCTCGTTAGAATGATTAACATCTCGCGAGTAATCGTGCCTATACACAGAACTTAAGGTGTATTCAAAGGAAAGCTTCAAGTTTATCTGATCTGAAGCCAAGGCGAAAGCAAATTTGCTCGTTCGCGCCGAAGAATCTCCAATTTAGATTCTCAAACTCGGCTCTTCGCGCGTTCCGCGCTATTTGACTCCTTTCACGATCTTACTGCTATACTTGCTCGCTGCGTACCGACGCGACGCTAAGATAACGGTTCAAAGGTTTCAACTAACTCGGAAACGGTTGACCCTCAGAAACGATTTCGTTATTACACGTCGTGGAGTAGACGAGATAAAAGGAGGAAAGAATCTCCACGTGATTATACGTAAATACGTGAAAATATCAGAGAAATAGAGATAGAAGAGGCGGCGCTTCCTTGACCCTGCGGTAAACCGTGAACCGTGTCTAATCTTACGAAACAGCAATACTGCTGTCGTATTGAAACGATCGCACGGCGCGATATGATTCAGTATTACGATACCACCTGAATTATTATTCAGTATTTGAATTTTTTATTTTCTTTCATTTTTTCCATTAATGCAAGCTGTAATACAACCGATCGGTATGTGATGAAATTACGAGGTAGAAATTTACTCGATCTATTGCGTGTAAATAAATAGTTTGTCTATTTTCACGTATAAGACGTGCTGAGCTTAGATAGACACGGAGAAGACACGCGATGGTTTCGTACCGCCGGAGAGGAGATAACTTTTTGATGCTATGTTATCCGCTTGTCATATCGCCGGGTGTATCTTATCCTGAGTATTACTCAGATTTCAGCTCGTTTTAATGACCCGGAAAAGTGTTTCCGAATACCTAGAGAAGAGTTCTACACGTTTTAGAACGATTTGGCTAAAAATTAATTCAGTCAGGGAAAGAAAGGAAACGTCTATTTTCATACAGTGATTAATTTTTTTTTTTGACCGAAGGCTATTCGCTTATGTGGAACAAAAAAATTTGGATGAAACTTTTTTGAGGGAATTGAGGAAGAAGTTAGCTGAGATTAGATATAAACGCCTGTCAACTTTGATAAATCTTTACTTATCAACGAAGCGGGGTTGTGTAATATAATCGGAGAGATTCGTAGCTTGTTCGTGTTTCCTGAATCGCGAACTAAACCACCCCCCGTTTACAAATCGAGTTCACCTTATAATCCGGCGTTGGTGAATACCGGGTTGGGATGACGAAGGGAGTTAGAGAGTTTCGGGAAGTTTGAGAAGGACAGTAAACGTTGGTGGCAGTAGAAGGAGGCGTGGATAATTAGGAAAATAAATCAGAGACCTTCGCGCCATTTAAGGACCGCGAAACATGGGTTTGTAGGAAAAATGAGTATAATTGCGTATTGTTTCGTCTCATCTCTCCTCCTGCATCCAGCCGCAGAGCTGTTTCTCTCTTCTCGACTCCGGGGAACGTACGTAAATGTGTATAGACCCCGACAAACCGAGCTGCCGAGTTTCGCAGCAATTAATTACCTAAATAAAGCACAAGTGTAAAAAATGTTTATTCTCGTACGCTTCTATAATTTTTCATACATAAACGCTATGAGAGCCATGAAATAAAACAATCTAATAAACCGGCTCCCATCCATCAAGTTAAATTAATGAAATCGATTCATAATTGTGAGTCTGTTAAACGACAACGTTCTCCCCGAACTAAAAAGTCTTCCGAGTATGATGAAAAAATCATTTAAACTTATGATTAATTAACAACGCAGAAACTTTCAAAGCCGCATACATTTTTACAGGCATTTGCTACTCGTGACTATTTTAATGATTTTTTGCACTTTGATCAACGTACAGTATAAACAGAATAGCGAGGTCGTGAGAGAGAGAGAGAAAGAGAGAGGGAGAGGGAGAGAGGGAGAGTATATAATTAATCAACTACAAATGAAAATACACTTCTGAAATATGATGGCGTAGGTGATAACGTTGTTCGTGGTAGTGATTAATATTCATTTGTAACGCACCTTATTCGGGAAGCTAAGGTTCATAGAGATAATGTCATTTTCTCGAGGTAACGTTGCATTAAATTTCCTCCTTTTCGAGGAGATTAGCGTCCTCCAGGAAGTCGGTAGAAGTGGTTGTGAACCTAGTACCATAGCTGTTTGTTTCTCCTTCACTTACCACACCGGTACGTACCTATTCCAGCTATAGATTAACCTACTTATTCGTTTCGCATGAACACACGAACACACTATGAAATACACCTTCGATTACGTGTCGATATTTACGCAATAATTTATCTGGCTATATATAACCCCGCGTATTCCCATAATACACGAATGAGTCGACGCCCACGCGTACATACGTATATTCCCCTTCCGCAAATCGCAACTAACAAATTTTTACCATAAACGATGGTCTTGGGTTTTCTTTTTTTTTTTGTTTTTTGTTTTTTGTTTTTTATTCCCTTCGTAACTTTCGACAGCGATATTTTTTTATTTATTTTTTCACCTCTTTCTCTCTATCGCGAAATTTTGACGATCAGACATTTCCCTCTCTCTTTTAACGAGTTCTCTCGCGGCACTGGTAGTATAAATAATTTATACCAGGGCGGTGTGCGGTACGATGTATTGCATTAAATATGAAAACCAATATAAACTTTTCTCCATGTGCCGAGCGAGAGAGTGAGCGAGCTAGCTAGCTTGCTAGCTTGCTAGCTAGCTATGCCAACCCCAGCAGGAGCTAGCAAGAGTGCCAGGACGTCGAGCGTCACGACGCCCAGGACCACGTATCGACATTTAATCAGGAACGTGGTTAGCCTACAAATGACAACCCTATTTCGCGTATCGACTGACGTAAATAATACATTTGTTAACGATATCAATAGGGTCGAAAGGAAATAAAAGAACTTCAAGTTCACCGCGTACCATACCCTGACTTCTATCACTGCTAGATCATAGTTTTCTCCAATTGAATCTAGAATAATTATAAACCTAATTCACCCGTTTCTTATAATTGTGTTACAGGATGCAGAAGGAACGCCGAAGTACCTCGGTGATCGAGGTAGCGCACACGCGCCCTGTTAGTAGGGCTGGCTAGTAGCCCTGTTGAAGCCCATTCCCGACACCCTGCAGGCACACATCAGGTAAGCTAACTAGCTTCGTAATTGCGACGCATCGTTAATTCGATGGGGAATCAGAGTGGAGTGATTTTTGTCTCATTTGTTCAGTTCTTTTTTTTTCTCGTAATTTCTTTAAAAATATTTCGTAAGGATTATTTTTACTGTAATTGAAGACTGATGGACAGACAGATACGAGATTCATAATGAGCAGGATATTACTCATGGCTGGTCTGTCTACTGATCTTTATCATCTCTGGATTCAAGATGGATAGATAGAAGTTTTGTGGCGTTTCATTTCCTATCTACGTCTCTGGAGGAGTTAGGCTTTTGGTAGGTCGTACGTATGCGAGTTGCACCGATGCCCGGGGGGAATATATCTCGAGGGAGGTCTTGTAATCTCGTGGTTTTTAGCCTGTAGTAATTATGCGCTCCTCTAACAATGGGAAAAGTGGAATTGAAAAATCTGGAAATAGAGAGGGAAGGGAGTAGGTATGTGAGTACGGCGAGTCTCTTCTCTCATTTGATATATCACAACCGATTCATTTCTCGGTAAACCGTACAACAAATTTTACCGAATTCTCGTAATCGTTTTTTTTTTTTATCGTATTTTATCTAATTTGAAAAAGACGAAAGAAGAATTTTCGCATCATTATAATTAAACGGCTCGACGATACTTTTATTGCTATCAGATCCAGGCGCGAGGGTTTAGATTATTACGATTATTATGAGATCGTTTGTGCTCCTTTGAGGAGGTACTTTTTTCTTCTTCTCGTTACCTAAAAGGCTTGCCAAGCAATTTTCGGCCGACCCTTATATATTACCGGGAAGCAAAGCAGGATTGTCTGTTTCGTAATATTTTTTTAAAATTTGCTAAAAGTTGACAGGCCCGGTTTTTTGCACGCGATATGTCTCGAGGCTCTGGTATAGGATATCGATTCCCATTTGTATACCCTCCACCTCGGCAAAAAAAAACATCCCTTTCTTGTCCTACGGTATAGAGGTACTAACCCCGCGTGGCCTGTCATCGTCTTGTAGGTATGGTATCGTCGTCGTAAATTCTTGCCCTGAAACCGGTAATTAGGATCCGAATTAGAAATTCTAATCAAAGGGCTATGCCGCGCGTTGGAACAATCGATTCAATGAATCATCGCGATTTTTCAATGTTTCGTAGTACCTTTATTACATCGTTATTAAATGAATTATTCGAATCCACACTTTGCTTTGATTTTTTTTCTTTACTTTTTATTTTTATAATTTTTCGATTCCACCGAGTGAATTTTTACTGTTATATTATTATCTCTTAGAAATCTATTTCCGGAATGAAAGCTATTTAACCCAGTTCTAAATAAAGCTCGGTTTTAATTCCCTAGGATTTCGAACGAGCTTACGACGACGACGACGACGTTTTCATTCGCATAAAAAAAATTTGAAAATAACTTTACAACAGCTGCGGTTTCGTTCTCATCGTATAGCTATATAGAGCGTTTCTATAATCGTTGAAACATTCTGAAGAAGATAGATAAAGAGGATAGGAAAATTTCTTTTTCTCCCTATCGCGTACAGCACGGAAAATATAGTTAAACGCTCCTGCCACCAACCGCGTCTGCAGAAGCAGACTCGTTCTTATAAATGAGGGAAATAATGTAATTAGAGAGTCTAGGTCGACGTCGACCTCGAGACGCGTCTGAATTTTTTACAACACAAGTCGGACCGTGAGACGAATTAGACGATTGTTACGGATCTGGATACTCCGCCATGCTTGCACCCCACTTTTTCTCTTTTCTCTTCGTCGTTTTCTTCATATCTTCACTTTTAAAATATTCATCAAACTCCCTCGAGTCTCGCTTTAAGATCTACTCGAGCAAACGCGAATATCAAGTTCCGAGATGATTATTTTATTCCTCAAAATGGGAGTAAACGCGAACGGCCTTAAAGTTACATATTTACATCGGAAAATGTATTTCAAATATATACCAATTTTACAAATCGTTTCCCGCCCCAATAATTAACCCTTTAATCAACTTCTGTACTCGCTAAAATACCTTCGGAATTTTTTATTTCATTTTTCTCAAACCGATCGAATCAATTATTCGCCCGATTTAATTTCGTCATAAGTTTAAAAATTCACGCACACGCGGATATGGATGTATATATTTATGCGGAAAGTTTGTAACTCGCGTTAGCCAGAGGTCGGCTATGTTGGTACGGTATTAGTTACCCGTCAGCCCTTCTCTCTCAGTTTCCTCCGTGTCCCTTTAGCCCGACTCGAAAACTCACCCTCCTGTACATACATCCACCGAGGTTCCCTGTGGATTCAGGCCGCGATCCACCGCTACGGTACAAGTAATTAACTTCAAGTGGCTAATTAATATCAATGCTGCGCTGCCGAGAACCCGTTTAGTCTTTTTTATTGTCTGTTCTTTTGCTGTTTTTCTCATGTTTTATGCTGCTCTATTTGAACCGTTTATTTTTATCCGCCGTCTTAGAGTCGGTGGGTAAAAATAAGAATGAAAAGAAGTAGAGTCTCGAAACTTTTACCGAGGGATGCCGCGTCAGCTGTTCGAATAAGATGAAGAAAAAATAAACAGGAGAGGGGTAAAAGAAAGAGAAAAAAAAATTCATTTTTCTCTACTTGCTACTAAGACGGTGGTTTCATTTTATTACCTCGCGATTATTTTCTCGCTATTAAAAAGAAACAGAGAAAAAAAAACTAATTACACTAATCATACGTCCCGACGTTTCGGTTGTAAATATGTTACAACGTTCTCCGGTTTCAGACGCGTTCGCAATGAAATTTTATAAATCGTACAATCTGCGATAAAGTGATAGAAAATAAATTCTCCTAACCCGAAAAACTTTACAGATTGTTTGAAATGAATTTTTGCCATGAAATTGCCTCGTCAAATTGGCTGGTTCTATATCGCTATAAAATGAAAAAATAAAATGCATCGACTACCACCAGAGAGGAACAGTAAATCGACGAGTGTATTTGATCGTTGAAAGTAATTACGATATCACTTTACTCCCCATCTGCAGACGGCGTTGCCCTGGTATATACCTACCATTCATATAATTAGCTCTAATTTCCAAGCAATTAATTTTACAATCGCTACATCAATAGACCGAAAGCTGTACTCGCTTCAATTAACTGGAAATTATTCCGTTACATCAGACGCCACAAATCGGTGGAATAATTCACCCATTTTAATAATTGTTACCCTCGATGGACTCGTCGGATTTTTATAAATCATATCAACGTACGAAATTTACTAAAAATTCATATTTTACCGGAAAAGAGTTAACGCTGGAAAATTAACATATCCTACCGATTATATTGCGGTCGAATGAACTCGACGACATATGTATGACTTTGCAGTTGATCAATTGGCATCGAGTTATTGATTTCTTTAAACAGTTAATGGAATTAGGATTCATAAAAATAAAAATACGAGCTATTGATTATTTGCGCTTGATTTTTTTGGATAAACTTTATTTTGTATGAAATTGTATATATATGCGTGTGCAACGGAATTCGTGCGGCTTACTCGACACGTACTCCAATTAAATTAGCGTGACTTGAAGTTTGTTTTAAAATCAGACTAGAGGCGTTAAAATAAGGGGCCTCGGACACGCGAACAGCGTCGATTTCTTCTGCTCGACGTCGATCCTGAAATACGGACAAATTCAACGTCGATTTTTACCCGGATTTGAATGAAATTAAAGCCGATATTTCCCTCCGTGTCCTCATCACTATGCATTTCGCTATATGCAGATTGAATTTCTTTTATTACTTTCGCTTTGACCAGGCGTCGTGCCATTGCGCTTGGTACAGAGCACGGAATTCGGTGTTTTCCGATTGCGAAAAATGAACGAAATTAGAACAGACTTCGTTAGCCCATTTATCTCGCGGTAAAGATCGATCCATCACCTCGATATTCCGAGCTTTACTTCGCTTTATGTTGCGTGGGAATACTGTTTCTAAAACGATATATTGCTTCATTTACGGGCTTCTAGATCCTTTGGTAAACCCATCTCTCTTCCGATTTGTATTTCAATCGCTTCTACACCTCGGTGATGCTTCTCTTCCATATCGATAGAAAAGTGTCTCCATTAATTCGATTTCGCGGTAAAATCGGAACCAATAGATCAAAAAAGGGACAACGATTTCATTCCTTTCTGGGATCATTATTCGTTTTAATTATTCATTGAGGCTCATTGAAATTCTGATATTAATCGTGCTTCAAAAATAGTTTGATTCTGAAATGAATTCATTTTAATTTAAATCGCAGAATTCTGTCAGCAGGATAGCTTCGATCGTTTGCGTAGTCTGTTTTCTGTGTCAAAGCTATACGTGCCATGCTACGGACTACGGCAATACAAGGATAGAGAGAAGAGAGGTAGATACTTGCCTCGGGTATCGAAATTTTCTCGATGAAATATACTCCCTCGAAAATGACCGAGCGTTTCCCTATTTTCCGATAATTTCCGCTTCCCTCCTTCATCTCTCCGCTTCTCTATACGAACATAAATATACTTCCGTGAATGTATCTACTGCGTATTGATTCCAGGCTATTCCCTATCGCTACTATGTATCCGCGATTCGCTCACCATCATCGAACACCGATCAAACAAACTTTGGGGTGAAACACCCGCCCCGAAGCAAAGAAAGGAATCTTATCGAATGAGATGTTTCGTTCTTTGGGGGATTTTAATTCCGAGCACCTACACATGATTAAATAACGCGATTTTATTATAATTTCGAATTTTATTCCGCCCCTTGGACTTGGGAAGTAATTGGTAAAAATAGGGAATAAAAATAAAATCCAGTTTTTAACGTTAAGAGAGAATAATTTGAAACAATTAATTCAGATTTTGGGAAGGTTAATGTCGACGAAATTTATGAGAGATTAACGGCATGCTTATGGAGAGATTAGTTCCACGCTGATGTTGACCTCAGGTATAGAAAATGATCGACAAATCGCTAATCCTGATTTAGTTTAGATCCCACGGTTTCGGGTAATCTGTGAAAGCGGCGTGGCCAATCCTCGCAGAGAGAAAAACGTGAAAATATTTCCTAACGTCTAAAGCAGTTGCTCTTTACCCTCGGCTCTGTCAAGGCGGTGTCAATTATTCACAGCCTCGAGAAACGAGATTAGGAACTCCGCGAGTTTATCTTCTCAAAGGTTTTAGCTACACGGTAAATCCGTTAGTAGGATCGTAAAAAATTCGTGGAAGAAATAAAGCGATCAGAAATTGTGTGACAAAATGATTACGTCTCGATCGATCGATTTCTCAATTTCCGTCCATGCTCTCCCTCCTCCACTCGACAATTTCTAATTACGGTACGTATACGAGGCTTACGCTCAAAGTATAGAATGCGGTATGAAAATTGTTAAACAGTGTAACGCAACGGAGCAAACAAACCCCTTATAAATAAAAGACATAATTCGAGGAATAGCAGGGGGTGTCTAAATTCTCGAATAACATTGCCGCGATGTGATTTATTAGAAAAGTTTCCGGCGTATACTTGTTGGTATAAATTCAACGTGTCTCACTCTCATTTACACCGTTATAAGGGAGAGTATTAATTATTTGAGGTAGATATTCCAAGCACGCGCCCGTATTATACTCTCCTCCCGCAATGGTTCGCGAGAGAGAAGGACCAGCCATGCCGGAGCAGAGTAAAGCAGAGCAAAGCCGAGTAAAGCGGAGCAGACACAGGACCACCGTAGTGGTATGAACGCATATAATCGATACGCACCGAGTTTCGAGCAGGAGAGCCAGAGAGAGAGAGAAAGAGAGAGAGGGAGAGAGAGAGAGAGAGAGAGATGGAGAGAGATGGAGAGATATTGGTTACCAACTTGTCTCTAACAGCTTGCCGTTCATTTTTGCCGTCACTGCATTCGCCAAGGGTGATAACTACGGGTTCCAAAGTGTCTGAGTACCGTTTCGAGTATCATACGACATTGTGGCACCTCAAAGTCTATAGATAGATATACCAGAGGCCAGACAGTGTAAGGGACTAGACGACTAGACCTGAACAAAGCTTTTTATTCCGATAAAATCCACTCGATAATATCATCTCGATTTATCAAGCTCGCGCATATTTTCCTCGCTATTTTTATTATCTTTTTTTTTTTCTCTTTTTATTTTATCATTATCTAGATGAACGGGGGGGTATTATATACACCTACCCATTATTTGACCGGTGGTTGATTAAACTTCTCTTGTCGCACGGCCGCGAAACGATACTCTTGGTTTATTTACCGGTTACGTTGTAACGCAGCGCGGAAAGGGACGGCTAAACACAATCTAGGGAGGAAACTGAGAGATGCTAAGATCGGGAGGCAGCTGTTGGTCGAGCAAAGTAAAGGAAAGTAAAGGAAAGTAAAGGGAAGGAAAGGAACGGAAAGGCTGGGGTGTAATCCCGACAGATTTACAACGCCATAGGCGAAGCAGACCCCCGACCGTGTGATTGCCGGGTTCAACTTACTCTTCTATCGTTCCTAGTTTTTACAGGGGCCCAGAAATATCTTCCCTTTTACCGCCGTGTGATAAAACGCGGTTTTTATTAAACAAAGCTTTTTGTCTTTCATGTTTAGACCATGGGGCACCGTCTATCGCTAACTTTGGGCTTAGAAAAAAAAAAAAAAATACAATTATGAGAAAATTTCATACAACTGAAAGGAGAAGATAGAAATAACTGCAAGCGATTGTTATTCCATGATAGAAATCATCGCGAAAAGTATCGAAGAAGACGTGAAACAAATAGCAGCTCTCGAAATGCAGAATTCTGTGTAAGCTTTGCGACCGTGGCTTTCGACATTACGCTTTGCTGCTTCTCGCTTTTGTTCATTGAACTGCAGTAGTTGAAATCTCTTCTTTGGTATAATCGAAGTTCAATTAATCGCCAATACGTTCACTGTGAAACGTGAAATAAATTCACAGCTTTGATGAAACCTGCGGTGCGGTAATACAGAGGTTTGAACTGCTACACTCTACTTGTTAGCGCATTGTACTTACTACTTTTTGCGGTTACAGTAAAACGTTCAATGATTTTCTATAAGAACCGGTTAGCACAAACGGTGCTTCCAATATGTGAATCGCGTTTCTATTCGACTCGCGTAAATTCGTACTTGCAGGGTTATGCATAATACAACAAAACGTGTGTGTAGGTATGTGTGCTTAGCTCCTGTGGATGGATACAGTTATAATGGGTATATCCAGTCGTACGTAGTACATGGTACAAATATAAGCGGAGGAATATATTTCTTCGCAGTTACTTTTCATTTTTCTTCTTTATTTATTACGTTCTTATTTTTCATTTTATTCAATTTTTTTTCATTTTCTTCTTTCTCATTTTTTCTCTCTTCTTTCGTTGAAAGCTTTTACTCGAAACGATTGCGGACTGCGAAGGAGGGATTTCTTTGTCGTTTGTTGTACACGTTTTTACGAAATTGAGGGGAGCTTTTCACGCCTGTAGGTATGGAAGACCGACGACGACGTTGCAAGCCGTCTAGACGAGTAGATGGCACCTGACGACGTTTCGAAAAATATCACATACGTTTTTATTTTTACATCAAATTCATGGAAGTAATAGAAATCCAATTTTCAACTGAAGCGAAATTTGTTTCATAACATCGTGTTCTGGCTGCAGCTCATGATATCCTTATATTTACACATTCTATATGTATATCGAGAAAAGTAATTTACTATTGAAAGTTTTTCAAAGAGCTGGGTAAAATTACCCGCTAACTTGTTACATCCTTGGGAGTATATACACCGCGCGTAGTTACTTACATCAATATCGTTGATCCTGAGCTACTGCTAAAGTTGTCCCACCAACCAAGCCAAGACGCGGGGTTTGCTTACTTTTGAAAAGCTCAGCATAACTCTGTTCATTTTTCCATTACACTTCGAAACGTGGCGAAAAGTTTGTTTTTGGACCACCGCAGTCCGGGAAAGCTCACCGCCACCATATACCGCTGCTATAATATATCGAGCGATTTATATAACTCACGTCCGAGAGCTTTGTTATCCTCTAGTTTTCCCACCCGCGTTACGTCCGCGAACTTTTTGTGGTTTATATTATAAACGTGTGGTGCCTTTTATAACTTATGTATACCATTATAAATAATATATAGAGTCATAATAATCGTCTCACGCTGATGTTTCGATAAAAAATTATTTCCGCGTTTTTATTTCAAGAACAATTAAGTGGATTTTCGGTGATTAAAAAATCTGACGGGTTTTGTCGCTTTTTTTTTTTTTAGACAGTAGTTTCATTCCTTTTCTTATCTGTAGAATTGTTCCGTCGTCAGCTGATATTCTATCCAAGAGATCTACAGCGTTGAGTAAACCCTGGTTATTCGAGCCTTGAAAGAAATGCTTTTATATTATAGCTACGCTTTTCTATAACAAACCACTTTATCATATTAACGGGTCTGGCAAAGATTCTCGCAACTCTTCTCTACGACCGTATTCGCAATCCGTAGTCAATGCGGTTTCAAAGATCAGCTCCTGTTTTATACGGGGATGATCTACGACGACACTCGCTCATCCTTTAATCCTTAATCTTTCGTAACAGACTGCAAGGAATGTTTTTACTGCCTTTTCACGGAAGTAGAGAGTATTTCGCTCTTTTATACTACAAGCTCTTTTTATCGTAAGCTGTGTTGTACTTGCTTGAATCGACTGTACAAATCCTCGCGTTGAAATTGGCAGAGTTTACTCAAATTTCAGTTTTTTTTCTTTCAACTTATTCAACTATCCTTATAACTATTTCCTTCGATATTTTATCGCCACAAATGGATTGGCTTATCGCACCAGCGCGGCGTGCCGAAATATATCCTTCGGTTTAAACCCAACTCTAAACAACCCGAAATTCAAACACGCGTTCGTGTATATATGGATGAGGAAGCTTTGGCGGGGGTCTGTAAACTAATACGGAGGGCGAAGTGTAACTTAGTTCGAAATAGTTCGTTGATTAAAATAATAATTATAGGCACAAGGGGAATCCTCTGACCCGGTGATTCTGGCCCGTATGCCAACTAGGCAAGGCACGATTAAAATTCAATGTTATTCTCCTCCTCATTTGCTCCCTTCGTCGCAGCCCTTTCTCTACCTATACCTACCACCTCGAGCTCCTGGTTATACCGAACGTTCTCTCGATGCAGAGCAAAGAGCCAAAAGCCAAAAGCCAAAAGCCAAGAGGCAAGAGGCAAGAGCCAAGGGCCTAAAGAGAGAGAGAGAGAGAGAGAATTTCTCCAAAAGTCGCTCCGCCCACTAACAATCGTGGTAGAACGCGTTGCTTTGATGTAGATTTCAAGGGAGAAGTATCGTCTGGGTTTTGGGGTCGCAGGGGTAAAGTGAGGCACGGGATTAGGTGAACGAAGAGCATGGTGACTAGCTGCTGCTTCTCCTTCTATACGAATGTTGTGCCTATCTACGCGAGATGAAAGACGCTGGAAGAGAAGTTTAATATCACGTTCTGAGCGTGACAACCGTATACCAGTATGAATTACGGAGAAACCAGCTTACACATCTGACATACATAGAAGTTTGTTTTTATCGTTTGATCGACCATTTGACGTTGAATCAAATCAAAAGATAAATCAGATTTTTGTAATCTTTCGTTCTTTTTTATTTTCGCATATACATATTCGGAAATCTTTTATCAGTTAACGTGCCAAAGCTATAGCTGATTTTATTTTCGTTTTTTTTTCGTTTTCTCGGGTCAGAAGGCACGCCCCACACTCCTAAATTCAGTTTACTTTGTATTACTTTGGCAAACAGTTCTTAATTAATGGCGAAGCGTATAATAATTCGGTGTTAGTCTCTCAGGGAAAAGGAAGAAAAAAAAAAACGAAAAAAAAAGAAAAATAAACGTATATGCCTACCGAGAGGATAAAACCCTCGTAAACACTTCGGTAGTAGGCAATTTGATGATGAAGTAAAAGGGATTTTGCGAGGGTTCTCCGCGGGCAATACAGGGCCAGACCACAGGCCCGGTGAACTCGTAAGTCCCAAGTTTCACCTTATATGGTTCTGCGAAAATGGACATGAGAAAGAAAACGGATAAGGGAAAAAACTGAGGAAAGTTTCATCGTAGGAGTTAGCCTGGGTGAGTCTGACTATGTATGTATAGAATCTGGGAGGTCCGGTAATTGTGTAAATTGGCTGGGGCTGCCAGACGCGACGAGACGACGTTATATGCACACGACGTGCCCTATATGTTATACTCTTGACTGGTTCACTGTGAAACTAGGTTAGATAAAGAGGAGTAAGAGGATAATGGTGGAATAAGAAAGAGCTGCAGCAGCAGCAGCCTCTTTCTGTCGCCTCCGCTTCGTGATATTAATAAAGTAAAATCTTGACAAAGGTTTGGGTGTAGGAGTAAAGAAGAGAAAAAAAAACTGTAGTTATCTGAAGACGAACTGATTATACCCTACCTGCGGACACAACATTGTGAAGAATAAAGGAAGCGAAATACTTGAAAGCAACCCTTGAATATACAGAGAGAAAAAAGTACATTGTAATGTCGGGAAAAGATACCTGGGAACTAATTAACATAGATTAGCCTAATTCACAATGTCTCGGAGATCGGAGGGTAGAAATAGGCATCAGATCGTTTCAAGTTTAGTAAAATTCACGCGTATGGCGACGAGGGGACCAAAGGAGCCCCGGGTCACGCGAAAAGGAAATGAACCGAAAAGTAATCAAAGGCTGTGAGCAAGGTTGTTGGGGCGGGGATGACGGATGAGAGGTGAGGATAGCGGCGAGGGGTGAGCGGCGAGAGGCGAGGGGTGAGTCAAATGAAACGGCGTCAAGGCGAATAATTGATTAACACTTGTAGGTAGGCATGTACCAACTGCTGGTGGTTCGTTGGTATAGTTAATGGGCTATTATACGTCAAAATAATATCTCAAAGTACGATCAATGTGTCTTTATAGGGCGGTTGATTATTTTTTATAAAGTCACAAGCCGCGGTACCCGCGGGTATATGGATTATTAATTGACCGCGCAATGGTGCACGATTCTGTATACGGTTTTGCGAAATTTTCGAAAACCAACTAAGGCAGTGGATGAAATTATTCTTTCAACTCGGAAAGAGTATAAATTGGAACGGAAATAATTTTTGACTATTTCACATCGTGCGGTATATACTTTCCCCGTTGTCATACAAGGAATTATTTTTGCAGGCCGAGAAGTTTGCGGGAAAAATATTCGTTACTTCACTCTATCTCTTATAGGGATCAAGAACTGCTTCGTCACGTTCAAATCTTGATGAATATTCATGACGCTGTATCTTCACCTCGCTCGACACACACCTCACCTTATACCTACATTACAGCATAGGTATGCACGTTACTCTAGGTTCTTTCTTTTCTTTTTTTTCCAATTATCTGAACAGGGTTAGCGCGTTCAAACGATCTCAGTGTAAATTACCAAACAACTCTTTGGCGATAGAAGAAATCGCTGTCTTTTTATCACAGACCAAAATTCTGGCATGGACGAGGGTAACCGACCCTAAGAACAAGCTTTGCCTCGTCAAAGCCCTCCTGCACCCTTCCTTCCTCTCTTTGCGTTGGAGAATTTGAAACTCCGTCTCTCCGATGCGAAAAAAAAGAGCCGGCAACCAACCGCGAGGTATAAAAGCCGCATTAAATCGATCCGAAAGTTAATCTGAATAATCAACGTGTTTTCCTTCTCTCCTCCTGTTTTCTCAATTTTAGGGTAAAAAGAAATCACGGAATGACGCGACCTGCAACGGGGCACGAGTTATTTCGCCCCTGACACAGCGATCCTTTATTTCTTTGTTGGGCAAGACCTCGCTAATGTTTCTCTCCCTAGTTCTCTCGGTTTCCACCTTTCGCCATAGTTATACCCATGCCAGTACGAACCTTAGCGAGCGCCGGTAGTTACGCTTAATTATTTCGACAGAGAGAGAGACAGAGAAAGAGGGAGAGAAGAGGGTAGAGTTTTTGCTTTCGCCCTACCGAGAAGGGACAAAGGGCAGAAAATTCGTTCGGCTTGTTTTCCCGCTGCAAAAACCGTTAAGTCAACTTTACTCGTTAACGTTTTACTTGGCTACACGAGCGTGTCTTAATGCTGTCGTAAAAGATGCTAAGTGGGGCATCGGGTTGACCCGATCGAGGAGGTAAAAATATATCTTAAAGTCGTAAAAAAACGACTCTCATTCCTCATTCTATTCCCGGTCACATCGCTACATTTTTTCTACTTGCGACAAGTAGACCTCGAGTTAGGAAACTATACTTTCGAAACGGCACAACCCTTTCCAAGATCATGATCAGTCATAGAATGAGATTTTTTTCAAAAAAAATTTCAATCCATATTTTCAATAGTTGAGATTCAAAAAATATTACTTTTTAATTATACCTACTACAGGCGAGAGAGAAGCGAGTCCGTAAATATCTCCAGTTCCATTGCTGACGTCCTGTTATGGTAGTTTCATAATTAAGTAACTTTGTTCGGAGTAACTCTCACGCGAGCTATTAGAAAGGTAAGGCGCAAGTTTTCCTACTGCACCAAGTAGTTCAACTCCACTCGTAGCTCTCGTACCCTACAAACCCTTCTCATACTCTGTTATTGAACAACGTTCGGCTCGGTGCTTTACCATCGAACTTCGACGTTCATTGAGATCCAGGGCGATCATTTCTATTCAATAAATGATAATCATCAGACGATTATCTTACTCGCGTCTATCGAATGTGCGAAAAATTCAAGCTCATAAATCACGACGCGTTCAAATTTAAAAAAGAAACACAAAAACGAGTTTGTCCTTGTTTCGCGCGATATTCTGGCGTTAAAAAGGTATAATACTCTTTTCGGTACGATTCCTTTTATACATAGGTATAATAATGAAATTGTTTAATGGTGTGGAAGTTTTACCATTTACCATAATTGAATAATTTAAGAAAGAAATTTTCGCGCTCGGTGGACTACATCCAGCGGTTAAAAGAAACTTTGTATCGTTTATCTTTATGCAAAGCTATACCCATACCTATACCTATACCTACACGGTATTCGATTCGTAGATTGTCGCTAACTACTGCAGCTATGCTATAAACTTTGTTGAGTTATTCAATTCGCAGAGCATAAACTGATGTACTCGACAATGACCGATATAATTAACGGTTAGAGGTCGTATAATGGTGATAGTAGTAGTAGTAGTAGTAGTAGTTTGGTGCTAAAATTACCTGCAGTGGCAATAAATTTCAACAGAGACAATTATTTTCATACGAGAATCCGATTCGCGATGATATTTTAGTTCCAAAAGAGTTCCGCGCCTACAATAATCCGTAAAATAATGGGAGAATTGATGTCGAAATGATTTGAAAAGAAAATCTCTTGCGGAAAGGAGCATTCGAGCGAATGCACGTCGCTATAGTGTTATAAAGGAGGAAAATAAAATCATAATTCGTTGAATTAATGTATACCTTTAACCACGGAGAGAAGAGAGAGACAAAAAAGAAAAGAGAGAGAAAGAAAAATATGTCATTTTGAACAAAGTTAATCCTATATAAATTGCAGAGAGTATCTCGCTAATTAACGGGTACTAAATCCGCGGGTGGTTCCGTCGACCGTTCAAGCAAAGAAAGAACGAAATATAGCAGGAAGTAAGTGTAAAGCTTTAATCCATTAAAGCTGACGAGACAAGAGAAGTCGAAAAAAGTGTGACAAGGGGATGATGATGCGCGGAAAAGCAAGAGATCGTACAATTTGTTTCCCGGTTTATTCGACCCGTATAAACACACGTATACACGCGTTACGTTACGTTACGTTACGGTACGTCGGGTATCTATAGTTTGTCTGCGTAATCGCGTTTGCATTAATTTAACCTCACTGCAAAGCTCCGTATTATCCCCCTATAACCGTAACACACAAACCTGACGACGTTCCTTTAACGTTTCACTTACGTGTCATACATACACTCGGGGATATATTACGAATGTGACTAATAAATCTATGAATCAGATATTTACCAACGGGATTCGAAAACAGATGCTGTAAATTTGGGAACGATAATTCGCGAATTATTCTAGGTATCTAGTCGGATGAAAACGCCACAATTTGAGAGCTATTTCGCGCACTGATTTCACGAGTAGTAAAGCCTGCTTTATGGTCCGACGATTCTATCCGTTTGTTGGATACTTATTGTTAGCATCGATATAAAGAATATAACAGTAAAGATATGAGAGGAATGAGATGGTGTTTCGAGTTGTTGTATAGATATACGAGGATGACGAGAGTCTTGGGATTCCGAGATTTGCGGTATTCGACTATTTTTGTTTCTTTCTCATTTTTTGGGATGCTTTGAATAATAATTTGATAGAAATGAATAATCGCGATTCCTGTTTGCCGAATTTCTACGACCTTTGAACACACAGCTGGGGTCGACGGGAATTCATAAATTTTGTAAATACGACGTTCCACCGAGCTTCATTCCGCATCGAACGAGGGGAAAAACCAATCACGATGAAAATGACACGCGCCTAGAGGGTGAGAGAGAAATAGGGAGAAGGAAGGAGCGACGGAGGGTGACCGTGTATCGGGCATGCCTCGTTAAATTTATTATTAGCATCGTTAATATCGCTAACAAGTGGGCGACGACTTAAATCATATCGCAATAAATCGCAAACAGTTTTTGTCCACGCGGATATGACATCTCTCCGGCGATTATATAAATTCTCCATTCGCTAGCCAAAGTTCTAATCGGGTAAACCAACAATCGCAGATAAGCTCGACGAACAATCAGACAGAAAATTACTTCGAACGGTACGTGTTTACTCAAACTTTGAATTTTCCTTCTCTGGATGGAAAACCGTATGATTTCCATATCCAGGTATGCGTAACGCCGATGACGTGCAGGGATACATGCATGTTAAATGAGCCAGGTGATAGAGGAGGAGCGTAGTATGCGTGTCTAAAAAGTGACGGTGATTCTGTTTCGGATTACGACCTCGTAAATTATAACCTTTTTTTACGCCTCAAGCGGCTGAACTCGGGCGCTGTTAGTCTCCGCAGGAACCCAGAATTGGTTTAACACGTATTCTCCACTCATGCCCAGGTAACTTAGGGCGAGAAGGTTTTAGGAATTCAAATCTATCCGGCGGTGGATTTCTAATCACAGAAACAGACCCAGGATTTGGATTTTGCTCACTTCACGAGCGATCTCTTTTTTTCCGAGTCACGAACTCTTTAAAGTTTAAATGCTCGAGTAAGGTATATCCGCTCTGACCGTGTGACGTTGAAAATTTAAAACCCTGCGCGAAAGGGAGGAGGAAATTTACTGAAACGGAAACAGATTTAATTGGTACACAGCCTCTTGTTGCAACGTACCAACGCGATCTCCAATCCCCTGACAACGAACGATCAAACCGAGTCGAATTGCGAGAGCGATTCGAATAACCTTGATTATTTTTATTCATTTATTTATCACAAAATCAAGGTTGGACTTTGAGAGAAAACTCGCTCTTAGGTATACATATGTTATATATGTGAGCGGCGAGATGGCTGCAGGGGACAAGGTTTGACTTAAGTTTACTGCTGTATACGTAGGGAAAAATTTCATTGTAAACTATTTATGGATATCGGCATGGGGTCAAAGGTCTGAGAGCGTAACTATGTATACTTGTTCGAGAATTCAAGTACGAAGGCAAAAATTATACTCGAAGTAACGGCATATGAAATATTTGGAGAATCGTGAAGTATGTGAAAAAAAAAAAGTTTCGAGACAGTTTTCACATCGCGTTTTTATCCCCTCTCGTCATAATCTGAAAGGGGTGAAATTTTTTTTCGTTAGTCTCGTATCTTCCCGCGAAATGGTTCGTACATCACAAAGCAGCAGATATATTTTCACTCCACTTTTCCAACGACCCTTCATCACTCCATCCCTCTCTCACTCTTTCTCTTTCTCTTTCTATTTTCCTCCCTTTTATCCCATCCTTCCTAACTTTTCGCTCCAAACTCTGGTGTCTACCGGTACCCATAGTTATCGATCCCAAAATAATACCAGATGACTGTATCCCCGTCGTGTCACTCGCCATAAAATGTGCGTGGATTCGTTCTCTGGATGAAGCCTTCATTCCTTTGTACAATGAAAGGTGACAAGAAAGAGGAAAAAATTAATTGCGAGTGTTTAGGCCCGTCAAATTTCCTGACATTCCCGTTTTTAATGGAATTCTTATTATGTTCAATGTTTCATTAATTCATTAAGCAGAAATATCACGTCTGTATTCTACTATAATACGAGACAGGTGTTAGGTATCTTGAGCCATACGGTATTCTTATTACCCTGACCTTGTCCCGGTTGCTCTTGAAGGTACTTTTAACCTTTTACTGACAGGAGACCAGCCTTCCCCGTCTACCGACCCAAGCATTTGCATAATTTTACACTCCAGTTGTGTCACACTACGATGGCGCGAATTATTATCGTCTCGATTTTCTCCTTAGAGTAGCTCACTAACCCTCGTCAAGATAAAGGGATGCGACCTTCCATCGAAACAAGATATAGTTGATAGTTTCATCTGAAAATATATTTCATTCATGTTTTTCACCCGATACCTACTCAAAAATGTCTCAATTTTTTCCAATCACTAGTCAATCCCATAGTTCGTATCGTTCAGGTAATCTATTGACATTTCTGCTCCGTGTGATAGTCTCGGTTATCATACCTTGAATTACATACTTCCTCGGTTAAGGTCGTCACAAGTGTCTAAAGCCCGAAGGTAAATGGATACGCACGTTATGTGCCAATCTATGGACAGTCGGAGATATATGCAACTGACGTGCAATACGATTCCCAACCTCCGTCTCCCGCTTGCCTCACCTAGTGCTAATAGAATATGCATGACATGCTAATACAAGATGTACCTAATCTAATAACGCAGCTATACGCCTACTGTCTTTGTCTTCTGTCTCCTATTCCTCTCACTTCTATCTTCAGCTCTTGGCTGACCCAGGGTAACGTGACGGATACGATTACCGTAAATTCTGGTAAAAGTGTAATAATTGACATTTTTAATTTTAGGGTTCGTTAGTATCTTTCGGGGTTTTCTTTCTCTTTAATATTGTCTCAGTTGGTCGTTGGATGAAATAGAAGCTCGACAAATCAAGGCACCTACACGCAGCAAGTGATTTACACGCGATTATACCTATATACGAGTTTTAGTTCACACAGTGTGATGAACTCTGGTTTTTAATTACCCGTCCGATGATCACGAGAGGAGGGATATTATTAGCTTCGTTGTTATTCAAATACGTTATCGTAGTGTTCTCTTTTCTACGCGTGCTGCGATTTTTTTTTCCATTCGTCATTTCGCGACGCGAGTTTTCCGGTGAATGAACGTCGATGGCAAAACCACACGCGAACTACTACATCTAGGTATATAGATTTTGAGTTATATGGCGATAAAAGTAAAAATCGACGAAATTGATTGCATAAAATCGCAGTTTCGCGGGAAGTATATATAGAGATTGAGTTAGGGTAGCCAGGCAGAACCGCTCCGTCTACCTTTGTCCAAATCCCAGAGTCCTTAAGACATGCTAGACCGAACACCCTAGTCTTCTCAGAATCCCTTGAGAAAGGTCGTTCGCCAATGATTAGTTTGGTTTGAGGAAACTACGTGCCCAAGAGCCTGTTTTCGACTTCAAGGCTAATATAAATGCGACTGACAATATAGTTTGCGAGAAATTCTCTGAGCCCGGAGGCCCGAAGTTAACTTACCTAACACCACGGTTCTTAAACTTTTCACATTAGTTTCGGATTTTGTCTAAACTTACGCGTTTTTGAAACGTACCGATGAAAAAAAAAAAAAAACTTGTCAAAATATTCAAAAAGCCAAAATTATTAATAATATTATTAATTCTGAACATTGCGTAGGATTTATGTAGAGCGGAAACTTGGAATGTTTTGTGCGGTGAACCTGCTTCCTTCTTTCACTACTCTGGCTTTTAAGTCAACGTAAAAGAGCGCGGGAAAATATCAGCCGAGAAGTGACTTCGGTTGGTATTAATGTTGGTTTTTGTGGTCTGGTGTAGTTTGCCTTTGCCGTACCTCTGTTTCTCTGTTTACTTTAGAAGCTCGTTATTCCTAATTCCGTTATGACTTATCGTCGGAAAATTTAGCCAGTCCTTTTTCCCCTTTTCTTCCATTTTTTTTTTCTTTCGTTTGGCGGTGTTCTCCTCTCAGCAGATTTTTCCTTCCAAATATCACAAAGTATATTTCGTCCACGGAAGGCCCTTCGTTTCATACAAAATATCATTTTTTTTTTTTCGTTCATTTGTTATATTTATACGTTTTACAATACAAATAACGAAACACAGTAAAATAGTCAATTTTTATTCCACTTCAAAATTTCTCTTCTTTCTGATTCCAGGTGAGGATATACCATATCTTTGATCTCCTACCGCAGGTATTTCCGGTTTAAAAATCTCAGGTAGAACGGCAAACCGAGGTCAAATTCGGGGCGCAAATGGACCACTAAGCTGTTAAGAAAGGGAAGTATATTAACGTAACCTTCTCGTCTGTTCTTAGAATTCGACATTAATCGTCTGCTCGACGATGTGGTCAAGCCTTCGGATTAATAAAAATGATTCGCGGAATGAACTGTTGGAAATTTCCTTTTCTCAGAGACGAGGTTCATCGTTAGCTCGAAAGAATAGTATGAAATTGTGCATTACGTCTAATCGTAATAATGAAGTTTTGAAAAAGCTTTCAAAACGTAACTTGACTCAACTCTCGAGGCAATTAACATTATACGGTAAAGATTAGCTCGTAAGAGATAACGAGAAGTACCGCAACTTATTGTTAGACGGAGAGATGATAAAACGCTTCAGAATGTGGTTACTTACGTTAGTTGGCGTGCAATTAAATCATAATATACACTCCGGAGCCGGTAGGTACGTACCTACCTACCTGCTACTATACTTACTTACTTAGTCGCGTAATAAACAAGGATCTAACGATAAACGCTAATGATTTATGTGGAAAAACGACTCTAGTCTAAAGATCACTGTCTTCTTTCCTATTAAACTTTATTACTCATTTATCATAAGCAGAAAAAAAAAAATGAAAGACCGGGAGCGAACTGTTGATACCCAAAGGATTTCTTTCCCTACTCAAAAACATATTTATAGATTTTTTGAATACATTCGTTATTTCATCGTTTGTTTTATCACAATACCTATAGAGTAATATAGTAGTAAAATCTGTCGGGCACCGAACTGTGGTGTATGTAATTAAATTAACAGAAAGTGGTTGTCCGTGTAACAAGTAGTAGGTATATCATGGATAATTTATGTAAATTTTATCGCCTTACTAACAGCTTATACATAATTTCTATTCAATTAAACTATGAATTATGAAAACTAATCAAACCAGAAGCTTTCCTCATTCGTAATTCTATAACGATAACGTCGTTTATCTATTATCACGTATAAATCCATTTGATAATTGACCGAATAATTAGCTTAGCAAATTTCTACTCCAGAGAGAAAAAAAGATTCAGTAATATATTAGAGCTTTTATTTCATCAGCACGGTGATGTTAATTCCATTTATTTATCCCCGATTTTTTATGCTTCATTAATATTTATATGTTTGCATTAGGCCATTTTATGCGTATAAGTATATCCCCGCGTTCTCGTATACATATATATATATTTATATACATTTATGTATGTATATTTATACCGTTTATAGCTCGGCTGATAAAATTCTACGGACGTGTATCGATTTGATTATCGATATACAGGCATGTTGACGGTTTAGAGCAGCAGATTTTTCCCCAACCGCATATGACACGAAAAATTTTATCAGGGAATCATAAAATTTCTTGAATTTTTCTCGATACTCCGACAAGCGTGGTTTTAAATATTATTCGTTCAAAATTGAGATAAACGAGTCCGGAATGAAATGGAACGTAACGTAACGTAACGTAACGAAAGAGAAAACGTGTTTAATTAAATAATCGAGTGTCAGATTTCATTCCGATCTGGGGTCAAGAAAAATGTACATACATACATATAAATTTGGATTATTGGACACATCCGTTTAATTTCTGACTCGGAAACGCGTTGGAAAATCAGATATCATTTGTTAATCCTTAAACCGTGGCTCTGTACTGTCAACTGCTAACTCTGACGTACAGGAATTGAATAAAAATGAATCCGGTCATATCGTGAAAATTCGGGGATATTTGAAACGATGCGAAAAGAAAACTAGAAAAACGGGGGATTCGTTGTTTGTGGAAAATCGGCTGTATCCCGTTTCACGGTTATTTGAACTCCGCCGGTAGAAATCACCTGTTCAACCGTAGCTTTACTACAGGCAATGATAGGGTATTTCTGTAGTGTACAAATTTACACAGTGGTTGTTATATACCTCTAGCCTTAGATATGTATATCTATACGTATACAATAAACGTACTTTCGACTCGCTTAATCCTTCGCTCTAGCCAACCCAACCCCTCAAACGGGGTTTCTAACGCTTGCACAAAAGCCATCGTTAGTAACTTCACCCCTCGTCTAAACTTGCTCTTTTCTCTCTCTCTCTCTCTCTCTTTTTCTCTTCATCTCTCTCTATTTCTCTCATACTCCCTCTGGCAGCATCGTTAGTTGCCAACGGTGCCTCCTCCTCGCCTCCTCCCGCATAACGTATTGTTCCAATTAATTATATGACGAAGCGGTTTATCAAGTTATAAATTTATGATATTAAAATTTCTAACTTTTAGAACGATAATTAGTCCGCCATTTCACCAAGACCGATTCAAGTCGATGGTATGAAATACATACATTTAATTAATTATGAATAATATATATGACAATAAATCCACCAACAAAAATTTTACAAATGAAATCAAAAAAGTCAGTCAACTTTCGTATTCTTCGCTACGTTAACCGAGCCTCGCGGTACTAATGAACGCTTTAGCTAATCGACGTTTGTCTTAACTACCGCGATGTTACGGGTTGCATGAGATGACATACATATACGTGGGTATGTATATCGATTCTTCTCTCTCTCTCTCTCTTTCTTTCTCTCCCTCTGTCATTATGTATGTATGTGTGTGTATATATAGATATATATATATATACGTATATCTTTCTACGTGGCAATCTGAAAGCGGACGAGAGAACCCCATTGTAAAGGTGCTGACAAGGCCAGATGTTTCACTTCTCCGGGACGTTATCTGACAACTTTTTGTCGCGACTGGAAAAGTGGCTATTCAAGGATCCAAAGAACTTTTGGCTAAATTTCCCGAATATACCCGTGCCCAGATTTCTTTGATCGTTCAAAGAGCCTCGCTGCGGATTGACGTATAATTCAGACATTTATTTTCATATGAGGTATATATTATAGAAATATATACCCATACACGTAAGAAAGGAATTCGCCCAAAGGATCAGAAGAGAAAATCATTAATCGTGATTTTTGGTTCCTCCAATGTTACGTATGGGGTTTTATTACACGAGAAAAATTCTCGTTCACAGAAAAACCCCGGAGGGTAATATTTTGTCAATATACTTGGACACAACGGCGAGCCAGGTTCTTTTTCCCTCGAAATTCAATTCGACAAATTCGAAGCAATCCGCCCCGCAGTAGCTGACAACCTTCTCCCAGCTCCTTTTATTCCCTCTTTTCTTTCTTGCTCCTCTCCTTTATTCCCTGCTCTCTCATTCTATTCTATTCTCTCCTATTCTTCTACGTCCTCCTCGCTGCTCCCACATTAATCTCAATCTATCTCTCTCGTCCTCTCAACACTCTCAACATCTACCTCCCTCTATTCCTCCCTTATGGGAGGGATGCTCCTGCATCCCCGTTGTCTCTCCGGGAATTCACCGATCCAACATTCCAAGCGTATCATCGCTGTCCTCGAGCAACCAAATACAGACGCTCTGGTCGATCCTGAGGTCGATAACATTAACCAGAATTTGGTACTGAGATTAGATTCTTGCCGCTGCAATACCGCGAGATTGCAGAATAACTGAAAATATATCCCCGTGCGTATTACCTCGTACGCATTTAATCGTAAAGATCAGTAAATTAGTAGATAAGGTTTTCAATTGCGATTTTTTCAAGTAATACTTCGCTCAACTTCTTCTTCACTAATGAAGTCGAGCCTCACGGTTTACCCGGTCGTATCGTATAACCAATCGATTATTATTCCCTCCTTATTTCCCTACCGCTTTACTCAATCCGTACTATTTCAAGCTCAACTATTACGAGTGTATATTGGGTAGAATCGCATTTATTGTTAAAAGCACGCCGAGGAAGACGGCCGAATAATATAAAATGTAAAATATAAACGGGCTTTGCAATCAATGTACGACCTCTCGATCGTCTGATCTAGGATAATCTTCTTCCGCCTGTAATTCACAGCTATAATATAATTATTTGTGGAATATCTGTAGAATCGACGTAATGAAATTTCCGGTTATACGTAAGGTCAAAAAATATTATTACACATCTAGTTCAATCATATCAGAAAGAATTTTCCTTCGAGTATATCGATGAGAGATTAGCGATATTAGCGAGAGGAATGAAACGACTTTAAATTGATCTCTGGATTGGAGACTTCTTCGTCTTTGTTCTCTTTTTTTCCCTTTTTTTTTGCGGTTTTCTTTCAACTTTATACGGGAGACGGTGTGTACCGCGTTGTTCAACTTGTCGAGATGGTATATCGCTGTGATTTTCACGTATTATCTGTTATACCGTCGAGAATTGGATCCAACGAATAAAACGAAGAGATCAAAGCGAGTCGGAAACATGATTGTAAATTGGAAAAGCACGGGGACAGAGTGGTGCGGTGATACATTTTTCTCTCAAACACATCGTACGATCGTCTCCTGAAGTAATTTGTCGAAAACAGAAACCTCCGTTCTTACATATTTTTTGCACAACTATAACAAAAAAAAATATATTTTTACAACTCTCTCATCCTTCTTCCATATCGTTTATAAACCATACCCTGTAAATTTTTCAAAATCGAACAAAAATTGTCTCTCGATCAAAAAAATCGCCCACAGAGATATGCCTCGACGGCTCTTCGCTCCCTCGAAAGGTCTAGTGGGTCTGTGGGTAGTTGACTGGCTGATTGGTTGGTTGGCTGGGAGTTCGCAAGGTCGGTCGACGGCCTCTAACTCTCGAGTATCACCCGGGCGACGCCCGCCGTCTGCGACTTTGGTAATGAAGGTGACGACGTCCCAGGCGTCTCGGTCTGAGGTACTAAGCCGAAAATTAACGAAAAGTGGAAAGCTGTGATTATGGTTCAAAAAATCGGCGCGGATTTAGAAAATCTTCGCAATTACTGCTTCGCGGATAATTGTTGCGAAAAATCTTTAACGTATTGATATTTTTATCTTTTTTTTTATTTCTCGGCTCTTTTATTATAGACGCAATCTTTTTTTTCTGTATGTAGGTATCCGTTTTTTTTTAAATTCGCAACAACCGCGGTTCAGACCCTCTCTCACTTATACCTACCCCATCGCATCGAGGGGTTTTAGCTCCACTCTGCGTCGTATAACGGCGTGTAACAGCGTACATACAACGTATTTGACGACAACTTTAAACGCGAATTCCACTGACAGTTGGGTTATAAAAAAGAGCGGAGATATTAAACGCGCTAGCGAGTTGTTCGTTCGTTGCTTCTATTCTTGCATCAGCGAACAGCCACGCTGTAGATATACGTATATACCTATAGTCATATTCTGCCCGTGCATCATCAATCTGTCGGAGAATCGATCCTCTCCAATTACGCGCTGAAACTCTGCGCAAAAATTCCTGATATTCAAATTTGCGTCGGAAGAAAAAAATATAACAAAAAAAGATGTAAAAAAATGATACAACTGCGTGGGGAGAGTAAATGACAGCGATATTTCTCTCCCCTGCAAGGCAAAATGGGTATAACGATCAAATACGAGCGAATAGATAAAAATTACTATCCACGGAGAGACGACGGTCTACGGATTTTGATTTTTTATTACCTCGTATATTTACAGCTTAGGGATAAATTTGAGACGTTTATATTCATTTTAAAGTATATAAGGCCGTCTTTAGCGAAAGTTTATTCAATTTTTTTACCACGGGTTAATAAGTTCTCTCGTTATTTATAGTATATGTAGGTAAGTGCGACGTGTGATGTAAAATTCGACGTATAGTATATTTTGCATGACGTTGTTCCGTGCAATTGAGGGGAGTCTTTTACTCGTCTCAGTTGTTTCGTTATTGCGACTTTCATTCCGTTAAATTACCACGTCTCTTTCTGAGTTCGCTCCCATCGCTAAACCGTTTGTTGATTGTTAGATTCAGAGTTAAATCTACTGTACTTAATTGCTATCCATTAATGTTTTAATCACCGGGTGAGGCAACTGGTGAACTGGCAAACACGTTCTAGTGGTAATCTCAGTCCTACGTGCGACTTGAACGACTCGTAAGTTAACTTAACCGAACTTTGACTGGAAACTGATTCACGTAATCGTATACAGAAAATTTGCAAACTCTACGTTGAAAATTTTCGAAATTAAATATTTCATTTTTTTCTTTATTTTTTCTTTTCTTTAAACGGATTTTCTTCTTCTTTCTGAGTGTACGTATATGTATATCACCGGTTCATAGAATCGCTCAAGTGCATAATAGTCTACCGGGAGTAATTATTCTGGTGCAAGTTAGGTCGTAGTGAACGGCGTAGGTGGGTAGGTACGTAACTTAAACTACCGTAAAGTTTGGTAGGGAAGCGAACTGTGCCGGGCTGCTAATAGACACGCAAGGGTGAAATGTGATCCTGTTTATACTCCCCCAAATTCGTTCGTTTTTTTTTTTTCTCTCTCTGTTTCAGTCGAGATATACCTCCGGCACATTTTACTGATAAATATTAAATTACCTTAAGTTTCCGGGCAGGCAAAAAATGTTCATAAAAATTAAAACGCGAAACAAAAAATGGTAATAAAAATGGAAATTACGCGCGGATCCAGAATTTCTTTCGAACGATTTCCTCCTGCGCCAATATTTCTGCACAAATTTTCACTTCCGGGTTTTAAGAATAGCGAAAATTCACTCGCGGGTTTATAATTCTTCGACTTAACGAGTAACCTTATTCCAGATACACTATATATCCCCCAAGGTGCTATCAGAAACATTAAAAATGTCCTGTTTGCATAACAAATGCATGCAGGTCATTATCTTCATGCAAATACGAGGCCGATTATTTCCACCGTGGCGCCAAGCCTCCAGGCGTGAAGGGCAGGTTATAGGGGTTGAGGTAAAGGGCGAGGAGGGAAGAGAAAAAGAGCTGGAAGGGAGAAGGGCCGAGACTCAAGAGAGGGAAGATTAAACTGAGTGTAAATATTTAATTAAATCCAGCTAGAGCGCAGGCGTCGGGACGGCGGTTCTAGTTGAATCGTCGACCTGTCGTCCAACGTTAATTTGCCCTGCAGGGTATGCGAAGGCTAGGTTCAAAATCCTTTGCATTCACAGCTCGAAATTGTAGCTGTTGAATTCTAAACCCGTTGCTATTTACTCGCTCTCGGTAAGTTTCCTGGTTTAAATAGAAAAGGACGACGTTGCAAATTGTTTTTTTTTTTTTCAATTACTGAACTACCGTACGGGTTAGTCTAGTTTCTAGTTCGTTCCGCTTGCCTGATTTCAAATATGTTATTTTCTCTTCAAACCTTGTATAAAATTTGGAAATAAACAAAAATAAAAAATTCCTCAGAGACATTCAATCAAAATTCTCATAGTTGATTCGACAAAAGGAAACAGACGGAACTGAAAAAGAAATCCAAGAAAAGTTTCCTGCTAGATAAACTTACTCGGGAATAATAGAGTTTCTTACTTTAAAACTTTCTTTGAAGTTGTCAGATTCTGGAATATAAATATTTACTCTCGTCTGCCCGCAGACCCTTCGGATTTAGGTATAGACCTCAATGGTCAATATACAGATTTCCTTACGTCTCACTGCCGCAAATCGTTCCTCATAAAAATGACAAACGGAATTTGAATATCGAACGTTTCTATTATCCATTTGATATGCAGTTAACCAAACCTTTGCTCATTTGCTAAGGGTTAATTTAATTTCAAAGAGAAGAACAACGCTCTGTGACCTATGCCAGTATAAAGAGATCGTTGCCCGGTCGTTAATAGTCAAAAGGTTGTCTCCCTTGCGGTTCACTGTCGCATATACAATAGGATATGAATTCATTTGCAAAGAGTTTGAGAGAGTCAGTAAGAGACTTAGACCGAGATGGATAAAAGCTTTATCATCGTTCTGGCCTTGATTCTGATTATTTCGTGGTACCGGATCGCTAACCGCAGTTGTGTATAGCCAGTCTGACTCGTGTATAGGAAATTGAATGAGCGAATAACATGTAAGTCGGTCAGTAACCTCGCGTACGTCTTTCATACTCAATTGCGCTCGTAGGTCAGTCGGGATAAACTCTTTGCAATGAAATTTTAGCGATGAATTATTACACCGTCTAGTCGAGCATCTTCAAGTATTTCGCGTAATAAGGAAGTGAGAATCGAACGACGTAGCGGTACTATGATGAAATTTAAGAAAAGAGCAAAAATAAAAATGAAAAAAAAAAATCTAAAGTCTGTTTGTTCGGTTAAGAAAAAGTTCAACAAGTTTTAAATTACAAATGTAGCCAGCCACTTGTTTTCGCGGGTCTAATCTTATTTAAGATAACTTAGCGGCGTTCCGGCGTTCCAGCGTTTCGGCGTCTCGCGAGCGTCGGGAAGTATAAGAGGGAACATGTTAAGCTCACGGGTAGCTGGTAGCTGGTAGCTGGATGCTGGAAGTTGGAAGTTGGGCTTGGGACCCACTTTACTTTAGTTTTCCTCTGTCTCTGTCGGGTCGTTTGTTAGCCTTTCTCTATTTACCGTTCCACCGTTCTCCGCCAATTCTACGCGACCCGTTTTCAGAACTTTGTTTTATCATCCTCGAAGAATAAGTTCCGCTTTATAATGCATATTATAATAAATACTGTCATACAGCTTCCTATCTACTGGAATACAAACATTAGATAAACTATCCTCGTTTCTCTTATGTCTATAGATTCCAAAATCAAATCTACGATACACGCTTTTATTTCTCCCTTCATTTTCTTATACATCGTATCGAATACCCGCAAGACAGTTTTAGTATTTTGGTACTAATATTTTCCTTACTAAAATTTTGGTACTAAAATTTTGGTACAGCATATATTCCACGATAAAAAAATAAATCACGAAAAAGAAAAAGCGTACTTTGTTCAATTTGAAAAACACGCCTTAGCACATAACGCTTGAAGAATTCCTCCTCCAGCCTCTTCGTTTCTACTCGCGACGTCTAGTCGGGTCTAAACGAAGTTGATCGCTTTCAGGACGACTTTTCAGATCTTCGAGGGTCTCTTGGGTCAACGACTCGCTCCGCGATACCGAAGCAGTGAAAAGGGACTCGGATCCGCGCGATACCTCGCGCTGTTCAAGTTTTCGGCGATACCATAATAAAATTTTCTCGATCTAATATGATCGGGATGAATTTTTTTAAACTTCTGTTTGAAAAATGGTGCCTGTACTTGCAAAAATCTCGGCCTTTTCAACTTTCGAATCGGGAAATCGTTGGATTAAACCATCAGACTGGTACGAAAGTTAAGAAAACATTTCACCCATTGATGAATTGAACGAAAATTTTTCAAACCTAAAACGCAAAGAGAGGAGGAAAAGAAAAATTGAGGGGTCGTAAAACTGGTTGGAACGTCTGGGCGACCGGGGTTGGATGTATAAAATTAAATAAAAGGATAAGGGAGACCGTCGCGCGGCTCTTAACCTCCGTCGACATTCATTCCTCCATCCTCCTCCGAGCGTAACCCCCTTCGTCGAACCACTCTTAGGTCATGGACCAAAGTTCTAGAGCAGCCTCCTTCTGGAACGAGCCAACAAGCTCATGGCTCTCGGAAATCGGGGCGGGTGGGGTGTAGGGAATCCTGGAAACTGCAGCAGCGTTCTACCAATTAAAATGTAAAAACTACCTCGGCGATCGTTTCGGTTCACGGATTTACTTCCTTCTTCTTATTTACTCGCGCTATTAAAAAATACCAGAAACCACTGGATTTATTCCTAGTAGCTCGAGTCATTTCACGGGTTACTATGCGTATAATACGATATCGAAACACTGACTTTGTCCTCGTCGTATTTTATCATTATTTCATAAATTTAATAAAAACACATTATAAACGCTGCGAATTACTCATTGTTCACCGCATACTATATTCTTCGTGGTTCCTTAAGTATAATTATTATATCAGATCGTTTTATAACTCGCGATTAAAAGTCAGTTTTATAGCGGAGTAACGGAATGACATTGGCATAGCTACGAGGTCTGGTATGAAAGAGGAAATGACGATAAGATTGAAAAGAAATTGTTGACATTCCAGAAAGTCTTTACTCCTTTTGCAGGTATTGTGCCCATGTATATACCTAAGTAGGGGCTACGTGTGTATATAATATATACCCGGGTGTGTATATACAGCCGATGAATTATTAGAATCGATTCTATTCATCCGTTTGAATCGGTCCAGTCGAGCAGCAGTGTACACGGGCGAAAGAAATAAGAAAGGCAGATGGTGTCTTTTCTCATCTGCCATTAGCTTCCTACCTCCTTCCATTTTATCTTCATCTTAATCATCTCCTTCTTCAACACTTTTCTCTACTATTATATAATATTCCTGCCTCTTTTCCGCGCGGTTTTCCTTATTATAGCCAAGGCAGACGTTTTATCTGCCCAGCTGTTTATGACAGGTAAATATAAGTACTGTGGGATAATCTAGCTAAAAACGTTTCTCTTTAGTTCTGTTTTCCGACGAATTAGTTGAGCAACTTATACGTTTTGTTACAAGTTTAATTATCGTATAGAAAATTATAATTACAATAATGAAAAATATCAAATGGTATAAATTATGCTCGTGGTTTTGTACAGACGATTTCAACACACGTGGGAATTTTTACCTCGATGTTTTCCTGCCCGTCGAAACATTTTCATTCGCCTCAATGGGTTGGCAAACGCGTTACTTCCAATGAAAGGTTGTTCCAGAGTGTTTGCTACCCGTTCTGGTTTATTTTCTTTACGCGTCGTGAGTTTTGCCTCGATTGATAGGTCCTTGCGATAACTTTTGACGAATCAAAGTTGGTGTATCGCAAATGTCAAACCAATTTGGACGGTAAAAAAGTACGTACATTTGATCGTAGGAAAGTCTCGTTTTTTTTTTTTCTTTTTTTTTCTCTTCCTATACAACGAAGAAAATGATTGCACTCGAGAAGCTGACATGTTGCATTGGCTTGTGATCAGGTGATGTAATAATCGATCAGAGCGCAAAAAACGCGACAACATAAACAGAAGCTATGAATTATCTCTGGGTACGGTTCAATTACTTTCCGATATGAATTCTCAAACGATTTAAATTTCTTCTTTACTTTTCGAGGCGAGTATAAAGTGAGGAGAGAAAAGGTAGTGGCGCGGGAGGTCAGGCCTTGGTTAATCCAGGAGTGGAAAATGGTTTTAATTGAGATCCGTGGGACAAGGCGTTAGCGAAGCAGAGATAAAATGTAATCTCCTTCAATAACAATTTCCTTAATTAAGCGGAGGCTATAACCAGTCCGATGCTCGATTTCCAAAAAGGTAAAAAAGCGCAAAGTGCTACGTGCTATAACTGAAAATGTTTTGCGGTATCAAATAACAATAATAATTGACGAGTGGTGAAAAATATTTTCGCCAATTCTGATCCAGACTTATTTCTCGCGCATAAATAAAACCGAAACGAGGACTGAGTGAAGTTTTTTCAAAATACTCATTCAGCCCGATAAAAGTACACAAACCGGTGGCTGCATGAGTATTAAGCTTTCAGGGAAAGCGTGTCAGGATTATCGCTGACTTATTTTCTCGGCAGTATATATCGATTCATCCTTATCGAAGATAGATTTACCTACGACTGTTACGTACAAACGTTCGCCATTGCAAGGTGCATTTTATTGCCTGTTCATAAACTGAGTAGCGTTGAAAATTTCGACGAGAATTTAATCTATAAAGATTCTGCGATATCAATTCTTCGAGTCAAAAAAGGTGTTTCTAGCATCTTCATTATAGTCTTGGACTTCTCTTTTACGGATTTTTAAGATCTAGATACGGAGGTTTTTCGGAAGTGTATTATAGACGCCTGTAATGCTTTTAGGGAAAGTGCCACAGCGGGGAGAGATTAAAGCGTTCTCTTGTTCGGAGGTATTTAATTTATGGCAAACGAAGCATGAGAGAGAAATAGAGGGAAAGAGGGGAGGAGTGAGAAGCTGGAGTTAAGAAACCAGAGAGCTAGGTGGACATTTGCTGACTGAGAACTACCTTCTCCCTTTTGGCCTCGTGAGATCGATATTACTCGGGGGCTAACTAATGACCCTGTTACCAAGAAACCCCACGGGTTCGCCTTGTCAATTATTATACTTTACCCGTGCTAATATCCTGTTTGGGAAATACTCAACGAGTTTTAACATACACGATAGTAATTTGAAGCGGCATTCAAAAAGTGGGAAATGAAATTAGTCTCCAAATGTGATAAACCCGCGAATATATGAGGATAGAAGGTGAAAAAGTGCCGTTGAGTCAATTGTTGAGTTAAATCGGAATAGCTTCGCTCTCGGGATGATTCGTCGTTTAAAAGTTGAGGTTGGCGGGAAAGTGAGTTTGCGCGTGAACCAGAAGCCCGTCGAGTCGGAAGGTTAAACGACAAGTTCGGTGCCCGGTGCAATAAGGCTAATGGAAACGGGGGCGGTGAGGAATGAGAAACGGAGTAGAGAAACCTTCGTCGTGAGCTTTCATCGCCATACTTTGTCCGTATAGTCTGGATTTTCCTCGTACGGATGTTCCTCGTCTCGTTCCCGGTCTTATTTCCAAATGAAACAATTCGTAATCAGCGCGAGAAATAGCTAGCTGCTATAATTGTCAGTCTAGTTCTATTCCCTCATATTTTTATGGAAATTTTTCATTCGTAACTTCCGAGACCAATTCACGGGTAAACTTTTTTTCATAGCGTTATGGAGGCGCGCGCGATCGGCTTACTCTTCGATTTTCAAACACCGGGAATAATAAATTTAGGGTGCGATTGGGGCCGCTCGGAATAGCATGTGTCGGCGACACGAGTGGAATGGAAGAAGGACCTCTTTCCTTCCCTCCCTTTGCCAACATTTCCTTTTTCCATCCCCGCACACCTTACCGCGGGACTCTGAGAGAGCGATATTGATTCTCGCGCTAGCATTGGCGTAGGGAAGAGAGTCTTTAGCTCAGTTCACCTACAGGTGCCATTCACACACACGGAGAGTTTATTTCCCTCACTCCTCTGCTTGTTCCCGTTCTTACGGCTTCTCTTTCTTCCGTCTCTTGTTTATACAGCCTTTTTCTTTCTTTTTTTTTTACTTTTTTCTTTTCTCTTTGTAACTTTTTTTTCATAACTTCGTAAGCCTTATAACGCGTCGTCTTATAGCTAATGAAGAAACGATGAAATTATTTATCTTACAAATCGCCACAAATTACCCAGTTAGCTTTTCATCGGAACTTTAGTCATGACCCGCCTAAGGGTACAATTACTCGCACGCGACGGATCCTAACAACTTTTCTGTTCACTCGAACAACCGCTCCGTATTTAATCGCTTGGAAATTTTCAGTTCATCTAATAACGCGGACGAAAGGTAGATAGGTAGGTGGGTCGGGTCGCAAAACAGATTTCAGTCTTTATAACTTGCAATTAACAAACTAATTATAACTTTTTATCTGCAACCTCTTACTGCAGATGGTCTGATTTCATTATTACCTATTCATATCGATGTATATTATACATACATATGTAGGTACTGTCACTCTTCATTCATACGGTTTGCATTTCATATACTCGACGCAACAGACCAGCGTAAGTTTCTAAGTTCGTTTTTTCTTTCGCGTTACGCTACGCTGGTACAGTTTCGCGGTAAGCTTGTTGTTTATCAAGGGTAAAGAAATCGCCGAAACGTGACAAAATTATACGTAAAATATGGGTTACTCCGACAACTTTATGATATCATGTTTCTTTTACACGATTCGCAACCGTTACAAGGACGAGGACATTTTCTTTTCTTTAATCTTACGCAAGGTGTACGTAATTTTACAACTTCGCCACAGCCTAAAGCGAGAATGAGTTCGGTTCTTGCGACACAGAAAATTAGCAAACTGATGAATGACACGGGAGCCAAACTCGACTATCTAATCTTAGAATAAAGATACGGTTATGATTTCATTGGCTCGATAAAGTTCGATGGCTCTTAGTTTACCGGCACGTTTTCGAACCGATATTATCTCCTTTTGACCGCATACAGAAGAGAAAAATATAACGGCAGAATGAAAGATGTCGAGCGACGGGCTTGCGTGTCCCGAGTCGAGCGGATGAACAGATAGAAGACAATGAAGATTAATGCACCGGAGCTTTATACCTCTCTTCGTCTCTCGAGACCGCGGCAGGGTACCGTTGATCCTTCCTTTTAATAATTATGACCGACATCCAGATTGCATTCTCGACTTAACGAACCTTTCATCGGTACGTCGTGCTTGCATTATACAATAATACCAAATGCTCTTGTATTATGCTTCCGATTACTCCTCGTTGATATCACAATCGGTGAAAATGATTATATCATATTTTTCATTGCAAATGCTGATCTTAGGCATGAAACATATTCGTACCGAAGTCGTATATACTTCAATTCGAAACGAGTTGGGCAGCTATTCCCTTCGAGAGATAAAGGAAGAGGGATAGATTCGGCGGTAAACCGCTCAGTACATTCTAGCAGTCGACTAACCGCAATTTCCCTTCTGTTCTCTTTCCAGATTAGCAGCAGTTGGCGGGACATGGATGTGAGCTTCACAAACGTGTTGGAGGGGGCTCGCCAGTACTTCCAGGGACTTCCCGTACCAAGTACAGCCGGAACTACCTTGTCGACGGATAACTTAGCGACATCGACATCGTCCTCTTACGGCCATGTCGACGTTATTGCTTCGGGAGCCGGACCAACGTCCTCGACAACAATTGCTGCCGTTTCACGCGAGGCATCGACAAACCAGCAACGCGTTGATTCCCGGACGACGGAAGATCCCAACAACCCTAATCAGGTGGCAAACTCTTATTGGAATCCACCTGGACCCGTGGAACCTTACGCTCCGCAGCCAACCCGCGTCGAAGTTCCCGACACCAGGCCAAGCGACGGGACGTGCATTAGTCTTGAAGTTCCCACCGGATCCCTAACCGAAATGCAACCAGCTAACAAACACTCTTCGTCAGCGGCTCAACTCCATCAACTCCAACCTCCAAAGACATGCAATTCGCCGCCACCCGTTTATCAGCAGCTCAACACAGTATCAAGAACTCCTTACTCGACGGCGACGGATATGCAGTCCAGCTATCAGAGTGCTGCTGAACGTCCTCCGCCAAGTTCACCAATGGTGGCACCCAGGACGCAGTACTATCCGCGGTACCATCATCCTGATATTACAAAAAGTACGCCGCTTCCGATGACCCAGAGCTCTACCTATCAGTCGGCGAATGCTGTCCCGGGTTCTGGTGTCGTTCAACAGCCTGCGACTAGGTCTAGTCCGGCTGAGCAGGGGTATTCTTTACCTCCTGGAGCCGCGGCTCAAAGTCGCGTTCACGAAAGCCCTGATCTTCATAGGAATCACGGCTCTGGATATGTGCCATCGTCGGTATCGAATGGTGGGCATCAGCTGCATCCTGTGCAGAATTATGCTATGAGAAACGCGCTTCCAAGTTCAACGCAACAACAGCAACACCAGCAGCATCAACACCAGCAATCTGCCGTACCTGCACCTTCTACCGTTAATCAAACTGTTAATCATCAGGTCGCCGTTCACGGCAATGCTCACACGCACATTCCTTCGCCCCATAATCTTCCGGCGCACATTCCATCAACGCAAAATTCAAGTAGAGTTAATCCGTCCCCTCTTCAACACCATAGTGGTATTGGGGCCGGAAATCCAAACGGGACTGGCTATTGTCCTAGAGTTTCGCCTCACATGCCAACCCTCAATTCGGCTTACCACTCTTCATCTCCTCACGAAGCGAGCCCTCGCCCGGCTCCTTCTCCCCATGCCAGTAACAACTCAAGTACCTTTCAACCCCACTCACCAACCTACCCTCCGCCGCCTCAACCACCTCAGTCGACGACTCATTCCTATCCATCATCAAGCTCGCAGCATTATCAGCAAGGTTCTTATCCACCTAGTGGGTACCAGCAGCCACAGTCCTCCGCGTATCATCCTTTGCAGAAAAATCCCAACCCGGGATATTACGCGCAGAACACCCGGTCCCAGGCTTATGCAGCTCCGCAAGTCTCTGCGCCAACGACGGTTAACAGTGGTGCATACATCGCCCATGGAAAGTCAATTGCTTATAATGGTGTTCAGGATCCGAATAGGAGAAATTGTTCGGATGGATCTCAGTCCTACGGTGTTCAGTCTTATCAAACGCCTGCTACGGGACAGAGGACTTCTAATACTCACAATTTACCACCAATAGCTGCTCTTTCGTCCTATCATTACCATAGAAATTCGAGAGAAGCTATGTCCAAAGCACAACCTATGCACAGGCAACAACGTCCTCAGTCTTCGACAACGAAGAATTCTTCTTCGGCCAGTTTACCGCCGCCTATTCCTCCCAATAGGACATCCGAGTATTCAGTTACCGCCAGTAACCATCCTGTAAATGGGAATATCGTCACCTCTGCTAGCTCCATGTACAGCAGGGTTGGGGCACATCCAGGTCCAGCATATCCGCGATATGCTACGACAATGGCGCCTAGTCACCATGGTAGTAATGCTACTAGCACGACAGTGACGTCAAATGGTGCGCCAATTCAAACCAGATCGAATGCTCCGACGCCTGTTTCCTCGGCAATTGTTCATGGCGGTTATTCGACCAATCCTGGACGCGCTGTGAACCCTTATCCTTCGACGCCGCACGCTCCTGCGGATAGTTACGCTTACAAGGATTACCTTAACCCGTCAACGGCGTATCCTACGTCCACTGTGGTCAGCCAATCCTTCCCTCCACCATCGTCTAACGCGAGTTCCCTCCAGACCAACGGAACGTCTAACAGGAAACGCGAGTCTCCGCTCGATCTTTCGCTCAGGACGATTAAGACACCTGCGGATTCGACGGCTCAGGATGACCCGGAGGCTTCCAGTGGAGACAAGCTCGTTAGCAGCTCTAATAATTTGTCTAGAAACAGCGCGACGAGAACCATGATGCCTCCGGGCGCCGCGTATCCGGCTTATGACGGGAGGAGTTTCGGACACTCCCGAAGTCCTGCTTCTGGAGTCAGGGCTTCGACTCCTCTGCAAACCGTCCGTGCACCGAAAGTTGATTTCCTACCGAACTTCAGCTCGACGCCTCTTCATCATCCGGTACAATCCCGGGAACCAAGCTACGAGAATAATACCTCTCTTCGTAGAAGCACGTCGCAGCATTTGTATACGCCGTCTCCGCGAGCTAACCCGGCACCTCTTCCTAATATGTCAACCTTTAAGAAAAACCCTGCTTCCTCGTCATCGGGTTATGACAAAGGCTCACCCTATCATCCTAGCAACGCGATGCGGACTAGGTATCCGACTGTTGTTGATCCTAACGGCAACGCGATTGCTCATCAAGAGTACGCGGCTGATCCTAACAAGTACTATGTCGATCGGGGAAAGGTCTCTCATCATCAGGCAGCTTATGTCAGGGATCGACAGCCCACGATAAAAAGGCCGGCTGTCGACACTGCCTATACTGTACCTAGTAAACAGCCGCGATTAGACACCTGGCGAGTTAATATAGACCAACAAATAGAGCAAAGACTGTCTAACGCACTTCATGAACGCCAGCAGCGTGAGGAATTGAATTTGCCAACGCCGGTACCGAACGGTATTGCACCGGGTGGTACGGCTGGCTACGAGCAGCCTGGACATCGGGAGAACACCTATAATTACTGTGATAAACGGAGCTATTCGGACCCAAAGGGCTCCAGAAGTTCCTTTACCTCTTCGCCGTCGGTTGCTTACGGAAATCAAGGAAATCCCAGAATGACCGGACACCCGCATCTTCCTCAACCCACTGGACATCAGACTTCGTATCCTAACTACCGCCCAGGGCAAGGTCAAGCTCTCAGTTACCGAGTCCCGAATGCTGAACAGTCTGGAGAACCACCTAGTAATACAGGAGCTAATAAAAGGGTACTCAGCCTTCTTAGGAACAGCTTGGAGAACAAGCAACACCGTGAAGAACAACTCAACAACAGCCAGCAGCCAATCCTCGCAAATCACAATCAGCAGAGTTTTCAGAATAAGGTAATATCGAACTCTGGTGGACTTGGACTCTAGAGCATTTTGTGGTTTCCCTTCGACTTCTCAATATTCATAACGTGTCCTTTTTTTGCCTAATAGGTTGTTGCGCCGGTTGAGCCAAAGACGAATATCGGTAGACATAATCTGTCTCCGTTCACAGCTGCCAGTCTTCTTGAAAGAAACAGCACTACTCCTCCACACTACAAATTCCACGTGCCTAGAGCAGTGGATTCAATAATCCAGGAACCATCTCGCAGCTTGTATGGCTCCAGGGTGAACTCTTCAGCCATGATCCCTAGCAAAGAAGCTAACTCAATGCCTAGAGGAATTGAGAACCAGATTCTTCGCGACAAGGATGATGGCCTGGCGGCTATATTAGCTGCTCGGATACGAACTAAAGCTGAGTTGAAACAGGTGCGTCGATATATAGAATCAATTTGTTTATTCAGTCAGTTATTTGCCTGCTGCAACACGATCAAATATTTTTGTTCCCATTCTCATCTATTAACTCTTGTATACTGATCGACGTTTTATCAGGTGGGAGCCGGCCAGTTTGGTGCTAAATCAACGGCACCATCTTCTCAGGAAATCTCCGCGACTCCAAGAGGTAATCTATTATTATCATAATATGTAATTATCTTTACTGTTGATCCATTATTGGATTCTATGTGTTTGTCTTTTTATATCGCAGTAATAATTCTTACAGAGTAATTGATCTCACACGATATTTCTTTACAGACATTGAAAATGGAGCCTCAACATCTACTCCGCAGTCGGGTTCATCCGGGGGCAGTCCCCCAAAACTAACTCGTGAACAAGCGGCCTGTCTTCCACCACGAAGACGCTTATTCTCAAAGACTGAAGAAGACCTACCTGTAGCAGCAACGATTCCTGCACCTGCTCCTGCTCCAGCTAAGGCTTCAATGGTACCGCCAAGAGCTAGCGATATTAGGAGCTCCTCAGAGACCTCAGTCTTTGACTTCAGAGAGAGTGACTCTGAAGGTGAAATGCCTGTCCTAGAGAGACAAACTTTAGAAGAAATGCGAAGGGACAGAAGACAGCTGTCGAAGGTTCAGCCTCCTGTGCCACTCAACAATGCGATATACATCGGAATGGCTTCATCGTCAGATTTAGTGAAAATAGAACTTAAGGTATGCAAACTGTTCTGATTTGTCTCCTTGATATGTGAAAAGTGTTCATGTTTGTAACTTACTAAACCAGGGTCTGTTTTTACAGGAAAATGACAAAATAACTGAACCTGATTCATTCTGGTCCACAACCTGTGATAAATTTATGGAACAACTGAGGAGCGGTGATGTTACAACCAAAAAACGTGGCAGAAGAAAGAAGAGTGAGCCTGGAACTGTTCCGATGACAAAGTTGGAGCCAGATTCAGCGGTGAACACTGACACCGAATCAGTTTCTCAAGTCGAATTGAAACCTGAAGACATTAAGCAGGAGGTGCCGGATCTTCCAGAAGATATAAAGATCAAGGAAGAAGTGGTCGATGTGAAGACCGAAGACGATTGCATAGAGAATGTGCAAATAAAGACTGAGCTGATAGAATCAGAGATAGATACTGAAAAGGTTGAAAAAATTATCGAACGAGACTCCGACGAGCTGCCTCTGATTCAGAGAGCAACACGAAAGAAGACCATAAAGGTGGACAGCGATTGCGAGGAAGAGATCATCGGGAGAAAGAAGAGAACACGTCGCGGGAGTCGAATAAAACTCGAGTCTTCTAGCGGAAGCGAAAGTTCAAGCGAGGAAAGCGATGCTAGCACTGAATTTGGACATGGTTCTTCGGTCGCTGATCGACTACGTGCCAGAAAACGATCGAATACTCATCCAGAAACTGAGGGCATGAAGTTGCGCTCGAGAGATACAACCCCCCACAAAGCAAGTAGAGAGAAAGAAGGAAAATCATCACCATCAAAGGGCAGCATTTCCCAAAAAGCTAAACCCAAACCATTATTTGGCGACGGTAGTGACTTCAGACCGGGTTGGGAGGAAGAAGTCTATGTTTACAAAAAGTCTCTCAGAATGCCAACGAGGCTGATAACTGTTTCAAAGCCGTCCAGGTTTCACAGATTATCTACATCTCTTCCCGATCTGGACCCAGGTTCACCAGCACTTTCAGTGTTCATGGACAGTACTGATATTTGTCTTAGGAGGAAGAGGATATCAGATAGTGACCTTGAGTCTAATTGCAGTTTTAGCGTTGCTGGATTAGAAAGCAAGATTGACGATGAAGAGGCGACTTCTTCGACAACTATGTCCTGCCCCATAAAAACAACTCGACAGACTCGATCAGACAGTAATTCCATCGTTGATCTCCTTGCTCAAAGAGTTGGTACTAGTAAAAAGGATCAGAAGAAAAAGGCCAAGGATAAATTTGACCGCGGCCCCAAGGTTCTTCCAAAAAGTAGCAACGAACCAGAGCTATTAGCCACGCCCAGTTTGACACAGCTTTTATCAAATGAAACTGCACCAGCACCACAAAAAACGAAAGGGAAGACTCCCGTCAAAAGTAATAAGTCACTAAAACCAATAAGAGTTATGGACTCCTTCCTCTTAGGATATTTTCGTAAAGAGACTGTGAACAACTTCAGGGATGCTTTTAAGAATAATTTACCAAATGAATTTTCTACTTTCGTTCTTAAGAGCAGGACTAGAACTGAGACACGAGTTTTAAAGAAGCAGGCAACTATCAGGGAAGTTTTTGGTGAAGATAGACCCGCTTCTGCACCACCGATGCAAACTCATGGCGATACTTCCCAGGATGATGATGATTCTCAAAATGAAACGCAAGAATCAACACCTGGAAAGTCAAGAACACTCAAACAAAAGGTCGTCTCTCGTCTCAAGAGTGCAGGAATATTGAGGAGCAATAAAGCAATAATGAAATCTAAGTTCCATTTGCTTAATCCAAAGAAACGCAATAATTTGCTGAAATCATTGGCCAAGAAAAAGCTCCAACATATAAAGAAAGAGAAAGTCCCAGAGGAAGACGGACAAATTGAAGAGTCGAGCGAAATACATGAAACTGAAAGTAACGAACCTGAGTTAGCAGGAAATGTGGACGAGATAGAAGTTCCGAATAAAAAGAGGCTTAAACTCCGCACGGGAAGAAGAAAATTTCGATCCGGATTTGATTATATTCGAAAAAAGAAAAAACCGTTGAAAAAAGACGACGCACTTTCAAAGGAGAGAAAACGAGTGAGTATTAAAGTACGTTTTGATTCTTTTACTGCATTCTTCTTTATCGATAGTCTAAATTTTCGATTTCTCAACTATTGCAGCAATCTTTGCCTCGGCCAAGCCCGGAATCTGTAGCTGATATACAAACAGAAATCAGGACTTGGGTCATCAAGAAAGGCGTTGGTGAAACCATACTCCACCGAGCTGCGAGACTTGGATATACGGTAATCATAACTTGTTTCTACAGCTTTCTAACAGTATACCAGCTAATTCTCACAAACATACAGGCTTACAATCAGCAGCTTTCTCAAAGACACTCCACAATTCTAACAATAATCTTCTATTCCAGGATGTGGCTGCGTATTGCTTGGAGAAGCTTGACAGTGCACCGAGTCCTAAAGATAACGCAGGTTACACGCCTCTTCACGAGGCTTGTTCAAGAGGGCATCTAGAAATTGCAAAACTGCTGCTTGCCTACGGTGCTAATGCTAGCGAAAGTGCAAACGGTGGAATAAGGTGAGGATAAAATAAATTCAGGATTTCTTTTCCAGTAGATTAGGAACGTTTGATTATTTTTTTCTTAATTTTCTAGACCACTACACGAAGCGGCCGAAAACGGAGCAACCGAACTGGTAAGACTCCTGCTTTCCTATGGTGCCGATCCGCTGTTAGCTACCTACTCTGGCCAGACTCCTCTAATGTTAGCTACAGACACGGACGCATATTTGATCCTCGAACAACACTTGGACGATGTTCAAGGACGTCCTGCAGCCCCATGGAGTTTTGGAGGTCCATCGAAAATTTTCGGTCAGTAAAATATCCCAATTCATAAAAATATCTGGATTTTATCCCTAAGTTATTGCTTTTTGCTGTCTAGAATACCGCTGAAACTTTTAATTGTATGTAAATTGCCTTATCTAAAGTTGTACAATTGCTTTACAGATCTTGTGGAGTCTGGCTACAGTCCTTTGAACGATCTTCCCATGGATATACCAGAGCCAGAATTAGACGATATTGAAATGGAAGTGAGTGACGTGAACTTGCCAGTTCTATATTCCCTAGCGAATGATCCTGACAAGTGGGTTCTTCTCCAAGATTTGACGGCAGCATTAAGAATAAAGAGTAGAGATGCTCTGCTCCGCCAAGTTAATCCAAAAGCACCATCCGGACCGCCAGCTGTAGCTCACAGGGACGTAATGCGAGAATTGAAGCTGCCCGATTTTCTAGAACAGTCTAGATGCTGTCATCTGTTGAGTGGTGGAGAGAGAATAAATGTGCGCGCTTCTAAAGTGACGCTTATTAAGTACAATGAAAAAGTTAAGTCACTGCTTAATGTTGAGCAGATTGTGATCAGCTCAAGATGACAGGAAGTGCCACTGGGGCAGAATTCATCTCTCCAGGCTAGGCCATCCACTTCAATTGAAAATGAACTTATATCTACTAAAATTGATAGCAGAACTACGTCTTCTCTTGGATTCAAACGAGAAAGACATAAAAGAACTAGACAAACTAAGAGAAACTTGTTAGGGTAAATTAATGGTGACGTTGAATATATTTGCCGATAATATGGTCCTGCAGATGATGCAATATGTTATTTTAATGCAAATATTGTGGATGATTCGAATACTCGGGATCTCTCACGGTCTCAGCATTTTAAACGAGCAATTAAAAGCGGGTTACATATTAAACTGTTAGTAAATACGCGTCTTGATCTAATGCTGATGCAGGTATAAGAAATAATAAACGTCGAGTCTATATAGTTTTCGAATTTTCATACGAATAAAAGTGAGAGGACAACAAAGCAGCAACCTGTGACATTATATTATTAGAGTATTTATTGGATATATATCCGTCGGATGATATTTTAATAATAATGCCTAATGGCTGATTAAATAAAGATTTTAATCTATCGCTTTTAGGATAAAACTGCCGCCTGGACAATAGAAAACTCCATAGATATTTCAACAAGGGATTATCAATCATTATTGCTACTTTAAATTCGAACAATGTTGTACTCTCTCTCTCTATCTCTAGAATAAGTCGATTGATATATTCTCAACTGGTGAAGAATGGCATTACGAGTATTCCCTTGTTGGAAAATCTTGAATAGGCCAATTCTATAATTAGGATTACACATGCGGTATGGTTACTATTGTAGTAGTGCAAATACTGATAAAAGAAATAATATAATGATATAAATAATTTCTAAGATTATTGCGTTACCAATTTTTTTATTTTTGTTCTCTTTGATTCGATTTAATTTAATAATTATTGATCGAGTATATACTATAATTAAATATATCTGTATAAACTATTTCTTAACTTTGATTGATTAATTTTTCAATGTATACATTTTTCTAGATGCTAAGGGGGCATTTATTAACTGGGCAGTGCAATCGGAGAAAGTGATTCTATGTGGTAATACTCTTGGGTAGACTGATAGCGCAATTATTATAAAAGAAAACGACGTTTAAGTAGACAAGTTATTTCGTTTAACTGCAATATTATAATAACAATGTAGTAATTTTCTCTGTGCAATAATAATATGACCAGCTATATAATTTATCTAAATCATTTCGGGAATCAATTATAACTATACGAGTATCAATCATTTCATTGATTAATGCAAAGATGAATTTTGAGTTGATGTCACGTTCTGTGTGAAAGAATAAGAGAAGAAAAAAATGGTATTTATGGTAGATTAAAAAAAAAGGTAAAATGGACAAAAAAAATATAAAATAAACAAAGTATTTTAATTCAAGCAATCTGAGCCCGTGCATTGAAAACTATAAAGAAATATTATCTGTATAGTGTAATAACTAATCTACGTACTTATTCTTCTACCATTTACTGCAGTTCAACTTTACAAGTTATAACACCAACTTTTAGTGGACTAACAATAATGCAACACAATGCTTAATGCACTTGGAACTAATTAGTTGCTATGATTAAACAATCACCGTTATGGAAAATTGTTTATTCTGCAGATGATGTATGCATATTTTGATTGTTATAATCAGTCTCAGGGAAATCTATATGTGTATTCTCAAAAAATACGTTGTACTTTAGAAAGCCTGTATAATCAGATAGACATCCATAGTTATATGATCTATGAATATTGTATTAACTACGTCAATTTGTTAATATATTGATTCACTCCCATTCGACGGTATCTTCCTGTCTGTCTGAGTATACAGTTTGTTAAATTTAAGAAACAGAGTGAGTAATGAAACTTAACAGACGGTGTATGTCGATGTATATATTGAATGTTTTAAATAATAAATATAAGTTCGAGTGTGTCTAAAACGCTAATTAATTTACAGTAATTTGCTCTTATGTAAAATTCTAAAATGTACGTATTGTATGTATCTATATAGTGGAAGTGAAGAGTATAATGTAAGTAGCCGCAATGTTTTAATTAATTAGTGTCTCCTTGTTATTATTGTAAAGTGTAATAGTCTTAACGTAGAATAATGTAATACAGTGAGCAAAATATACAGGGATGCCTCTGTATATGTAAATACTTAGAATTATTGTATTCGCTTTTTTATTGTACCATATATACATAACGAATAATGATTATTATCGATGTACATTTTCTTAGATGTAACGTTCCCTTGTATTTATATATATTCAAGAAACTTCTAAGTGTGTTAATAACTACGCTATCGCTTTATCAAAAAAATATGAAAATGAAAAAGTAAAAGTAAAAGAAAATGAAAATTATATATTGAAGATGGAAAGAAAAAATATATTTTATTTCGACAATTTAGTTCTGAAACAATATTATAACGTGAAATGAAAAAGTAGAGTTTCTCTGTGATTCGTAATAAAGGAAAATAAGATTATGATTAATTATTATTGAACAATTCTCTACGGATTGTCCGACAATTTCGCAACACAGAATTTGTGATTTCTTTTGCTAATAACAGTAACAAGTTATCCTATTAATGTAATAAAACAAGTATTTTTACTGAAATTCTTATTCTTTATTACTTTTGACCACAGTATTTCACGGTTGCCTACATCATCCATAAACCGTATTAATTTACGGTGCGAGTCTTCAAATGCAGACCAGTAAGAGTCCACGAAGACTGACAATGAGTGACTCGATCGTTACAACTGCAATACGCATAGAATCTTTGCTAGCCAAAGACATTCGGACTCCGATGAAAGTTTATTCAACTGTAACAGAGGGATGAGTGTTATAATGTCACTACCATTCAATACATATAGATTGTCTACTTTGCAATTTCTTTGAGTACGGGGTATCGCTACGAAGATGTTCGTCAGAGTCATATCTCGTTAACACAACCCCCGTACAAACCCGTTGACGCCACCGAAGCCACTGACCTCATGGCAGGTGCATATATCCTAGGTCACTGCTGCTCTGCAATGGGTACGCCTTATGTTATATGCAGGTATGCAGCCTCGGTTTATATCACGAGAATGAAACGCAGGTTACATACAGGCGTACCTATTTTTGTGGCAAAAGTAGTTCTTCTGTTCGAACGCGAGATGGCGATACTATTTGGCACCCCGTTGGATGAACTTGCCAAGCTAGTAGGAGCACTGACCCAGGATAGAGGCACCTGCTGTGCCGTCAGACGTCAGTAGTCCTCGTGGTGTCAAAGAGTTCGGATGGAAGTTGTGCGTCACGACATTCGACCGTGAATTTTGACAGGCCAATGGAAATACTCCCAACGCGGAAAAGGTATCGCAAAATGAATAATAAGTACTCATTGGCAAAAAAAGATACTTCTTATCTAGTTTTTAGAAAAATTCTGTTCTAACTGCAACGAACAGGTGTTTATACAACACAGTCTTTGTAAAGTTAGTTATATTAGCTAGTTTATCATTGTAATACAAATGTAGTTTAGATCATGATAACTTGTATGCTAGGGAGCAAATAAAGAGATCGGATCAATTGCAATCTGTAACATTTATTTTTAAGAAACAATTATAAATCGTACACAATTTTGACAATCGGTAATATTGTATCGACTCTAACATCAATAAATTGCTCGATATTAATATACCAATAATCAATTGCTTCGTTATTTTCCACCACCCCTCCCCCCTTCCAAACATTTCAGCACATCTCCTCGGGTCTGATGTTCTCCTGATACCAGGAGCATTTTTCGACTTGAAATTATTTTAACTATATCTACTATCAATCAAAAGTTAATTTTAATGTAAGCGTTATTTTTGAAACTCGGATGTACAGTAAGGATATCTTAGCCGCTGATATTATTGAGACAGATACCGAATTCAAAACATATACGAAAATATGATCTCTTATTTCAATGAGGCGTTTGGCGTAGTCGGTAGAACGTGCGACTAGAAATCCGAGCCAGCGCAAGACCCGGTTCGATCCCGGCCGAAATGATGAAAAATTTTTCTCATATAAAATTTCCATTTTTTCGAAACTGACCATATCTACAGATAACGTAGCGACACCTATATTTCTGTGGCTGTCAAAACGTCTGTAGATATGTTCGTACGACAGCGTCGTCGGTAACCATATCTACAGACAACTTACCGGCAGCTTCGGCTACCGGTGGCTGTCAAAATGTCTGTAGATATATGTTCGTACGACAGCGTCGTCGGATTCGGAAAAATTGAACCTAGGTATGTAGGCTTGCTAGAAATAAAAGCAAGAGCAAGCCGAAGAGGAGCTCCAGGTGGCCGAGCGGTTAGGTATGTAGGTTTGCTAGAAATAAAAGCAAGAGGAAGCCGAAGAGGAGCTCCAGGTGGCCGAGCGGTTAGAAAGTAGGGCTTGACTAGAAATAAAAGCAAGAGCAAGACTCCAGGTCCAGGGAGGAAGGCTCTGGGTGGTCAAACGTTCAGAAAATCAAATTTTTGTCAAATTTCGGGTATTTTAACCGAAATACTACTTTGAATATATAACCCATTTTATTTTCGCCCGAAATTTAAGCATTAAATGGCTCAGGGGCAAAAATTTAGCTTCGTACCCGGAAAACCTGGGTTCGATTCTCCGAGCTGGAATTTTATTTTATTTTATTTTTCGGTCTGCCCAAAATTTTATTTAATTTTTATTTTTATTTAATTTTCGATTTTATTTAATTTTCGAAAATTTATTTTTATTTTTATTTTATTTAATTTTCGAACTCTGGAGTTCCCCCACCTTGCGCCGCTTTTATTCCTAGTCGAGTCCTACCTGTGACGTCACCGGTGATGACGGCCTACCCCTACTACCTCACCGCATATCATGCTAAGTGGGGGATTTTTATTTTAGTCAGAAAATTTTTCTGGATTTCGGTCGGGATTGAACCCAAGTTCGCTCGCTCGCTCGCATTTCTAATCGCACGCCCTACCGACTACGCCAAACGCTTTGTTAAATATTATTGACACTTTTTCGTATTAGTCGTCAATTTGTTTGGCTGGACAAGGGATATGTATATAGATATAGGCATTCGTACGTGCCTTCATGCATGTCTCTATATGTATATTCATTCAGACTAGCGTTTTTCGGACTTAGAAAAATTTTAAGTCGAAAATTTTTGCTCCTGGTATCAGGAGAACATCTGACCCGAGGAGGTGTGCCGAAATTTTGGATATGTATATAGATATAGGCATGCATACGTGACTTCATGCACGTCTCTATATATTAATTTAGACTAGCAGTCTTCGGAGTTAGAAAAATTTTACGTCTGAAATAATTGCTCGTGGTATCATGAGAGCATCTGACCAGAGAAAGAAAAGATTTGCTGGTAGGGGAAAGTGTAAAATAACAAAGCAATTGGTTGTTGGTATATTTGCGAATTTATTACTACAGCATCCGATACAATATTACATAGTGTCTAAGTTAGCGGGATTAGAAAATAACACTTGAGAACTGCGTGAGTCGCCTACGAGTGGCTAAAGGCAAACATAAATGCATCTTCAGCTAGTTCTTTAAGCGTAATTTCATTATTTTTTAATCCATTGGTCTGGCACCTGAAGGAATCGCACTAAATTTATGAAAATAGTATAATTTATTTCTACAAAAATTACATCACAATAATTCATTCATAAAAAAAATTACATCTATAAGTTATTTCACGTCATTAAACAACGGCATGTGTAGCTCCTTCTCTCTCTTGAATAAAGTACGTTAGTTTCGGCAAATTTGGTTGTCTCTTTATCGAAATCTTACCACACCAGATACTGCATCCCACGAAAATGATGCAAATCCCGATCAAAACTGCGAGCGAAAGATTCGACTCAATTATTCACGATAAATCGTTAATCAATGAATCAAAAAGAGAAATATACGAACCGTAAACTGTTGGCAGAAGGAAAAGACGATAGCTACTGATGTTCGACTCGTTTATATCTGGCAGAACTTTGTCCGCTTGTGACGGAACCACATGAACGTCTTTCCATGCTGGAAATCCACTTGGAAATGAGACGGTTCTTTCCTCAGCATCATCTTTAACAGTCTGACCTCTTCTTCGTTTAGATTTATGATGCACCCACCATGGATCATCGCTTTGATCTACAGAAACGTAGGAAAATGATTTCCGAACAACTATGAATGATTATCATCAGAATGACTGCATGTATTCTTGAATAGCAACATACAAAAATAATTCAATGTAAGAAAACCGTAATTATTTGCAATTTACTACCGGCATTTCCGTCCCTCTGAAGACCGGCTACGGCGAGGGACTCTTGCTTCACTGGTAATCCGGCTCCGAACTCAATTTGATCGATCAATTTGACTGCGGGGGAAAGATCATCCAGCTGAGGATACCCTGGGTAGGTTTCGGTATCGCCATAATCGAAGGACACTTCCCTTCTCCGATCAAATTCCTCTTCAAGTTCAGAGTCATCATCAGCACTATTTTTCAAGAAGCCAAAGCCTTCAATAATGTAGAGATTATCTTCCCTCGTCGTAAGATTCTGCGGTTCACGAGTCACCAACGAAGGAAAGGGTTCTTCCTCAGATTTATCCCTGGCAATTAAATTTTCACGAGAATTTATGGATGGAATAAAAACATTCAACGAGGAGGCGTTGCAATGTTCCTCGAGGTCAGCAAACGCTGTGAAGAAATGCCCTGATGGTGTTGTTTCAGATTCGAAGGGGACATCGGATTCCCCAGAAGCCAACGACTCGCGAATGACTGGCTCGAAATTTTCCAAAATGATAAAGCCAGAAGAAACCAAACTCTGAGCACCTTGGTGCTCATTAATTTCAGATTGAGACGATTTTACAGCTCCAGCTTTTGTCTCATGGCTTTTGTTCGCTGTAAGTGACAAGACGACTTCTTTTTCTTCAGGCGAAATAAAAGCCTCTGGCCTCTCAGGTTCGTGTATCGAACGAAAAGGCGTTTGTGTTGAAGAGTGTCGTGTTAGACACTGTCCCGGATCAGAAATACTGTTTCTAGAATCTGACAGCGTTATTTCGCTACTACGTCGATGATAAAACGGATTCTCGCTATCGATTCTTCTGAGATCTTGCAACCTCTCGATCGAAGAGTCAGAGGCACACTGTGAAGATGAAGACTCTAAGTTCAGCACCAATCGGAAGGGCAAATCTTTTTTTCCAGCGACTCTTTGATCCGAGGCTTTCGTCTTGGATAACAAATCCAGCGAAGTAGAAGGTCTTGGAAGCTTAACATCTTCGACTATGATGTTATTCTTCGTTCTAGCTTTGGCAGTCATCTCAATATTCGAAGGAACTATTAGCTCTAGGGGACGTTCGATTTTATTAGTCAATGCACTGACTGGTGAAACAGAGGAATGATCAGACAATTTATTTTCAGAATCAGGGAATGTTAAAGACTGCAAATGTTTCGCTGGAACTGCACCAGATTCAAAAGAGATATCCGTGTTTGTGATTTGTGTAGAATTGCTGTAGGAATCGGAGCCGTGAGTTTCTTGCAAGTTGACGTTGTTCAGAGTATCGACAACTTCAGCTAAAGATATACGATTCAAAGTGTCGTCAACTGAGACCCAAGAATGGCCATCAACATTCGGTGGACTGTGGATTGAATTATTCTCAAAATTAGTCGAATTCGACTCATTATCATTTTTTCCTACTCCCTTCGAACTTGTTTCCCTGGATTTCCTTGACGCAGAGGATTCGCTAGCTATTGAAACCAGAATTACGGAAAAAGAAGAATTCAAATTCGCTACAGATTACTCGAAGACAACATAAAATATGCTTCGTGTCTCACCCGAATCATCATTTGTCAAGTTATCCCTTCTCATAGAGGAAAATTCATTCGGCAAACTTTCTGCATCTCGACTTCTCTGCGTGTGAACACTGTAGATAATAGCGCTCTGGATAGATTGGCCACGATCAATTCCGTCGTAAGTGAGATCAGCAGATGCAGATTTAGACTTATCAATTGATTTATCCGAGGTCTGGACCGTTGCTATCGTTGTTGACAAAGAATGATCCATCGCTAGAGACGCGGAGGCGGTTGAATTTCCCGATCGCTTCATTATCTCACTCGGAGAAGTGGACTGGCGGATTTCTTCAACACTGTCAAAGGTGAATTCCATCAGCTCAACCGAAGACGATTTCTCGTCGACAACAGATCCCGCCTCCGAAGACGAGGAGGAGTTGTTCCAATTTTCTGTAAAACCTGATAATCAACGATTGTGTAAATTAATAAGTCATCGACACTGATGGTGAAAATTGAAAATGGTACGTCAATATTCCGTCCAACCTGAACTGGACGTCATCCTGGAAGATAACTTGTCAAACTTTTTGTCAGACGTATCTTCAAGACTTCCGCTCGTGAAGATAGACCTGGAAGAAGCTGTGGAGATCGAATCATCGTGACTTGTGGTAACCGCGCGAGTTTTTGGCGTTGATTCGAGCAGTTTTATTGAATCGGTGTTATGCTCTGGATTGTGGAAGAGAATCTGCGATGGAACTCGGAGGTGGTCAGTGCTGAAAGGAATCAGATTGCCGCTTGCCACGCTGCTCTTCGTTGAACTGGTACGTGCCTTAGGTCTAGCTTCGTTGCGGTACAATTTTGAACGACGAAAATGTCGCTTGGAATGAGACTGCCCGTGAGTTTCTACCCTTGCAGCGTTCATAGAAGTCTCTGCACCGTCGTCAGGTGCTACTATAATTCAAAAAAGTATGACAGGAGACAAAAAAACTACCCAGAAAAAAAATAGCTGAATTTGAAACACCCTTATTACATCATCACTTGGTCGGAGAAATTGAAAGCACAGTAAAGAGCGAGAAATCCGTCCATTGCAACCTCATACCCACCAAATGCAACAGTTACGTTGAATTTTGTCAAGTTTGTGGCAATTTCAGCAGCGGCAGTTGCTGCTAGACTCGAATGAAGTCCCTGGCCTCTGTCTTTTACGGAAGGCTCGTTTTGCGACTTTCTTATCCCGTGTGAATTCGTGGTCAGGGGAAGGGACTCGTCGCTTTCTATCATTTTTGGGGAATCATTTCTTCTGCGAGGTTGTTCATTCATCGAAGATGCTTCACGCGTCGCTAGGCCTGAATGTACAGTCGAATCAGTGAATCCCTTGTTGAGCAAAGACAAGATATCCGTTAAGGTGTATCGTGTAGACCTTTAAGCTGGTTAAAACCAGTAAAGTGATCTGAAGAAAATGATTTCTTGAAGCGTAGAAATGGTCGATAAGATAAAATTTCATCCCGTACCCTAAGCACAGTTATCGCAGTTTTACTGAGTTTGCTCCCAGATCCCATTGAGCAATAAAGTGGTTGGTCATTATTTTCAATATTGCCGTGTTTTTATGGAGGCTGAGTTATTTACCTGACATTATTTAATTACTCGGACTAATCTTGGCGATAAGGCATTATATCGATTACATCAATTGGATCTGCTGGTTAGGTAACATACTCGGCACGACGCAATTAAATTCATATCCGTAATATATGAACTATGCTCATTAGCCTGTCGTAAATAAGCATAATCCATAAAGTGACTTATATCCTTAGCATAAATAATTATATTTCAACGAGAAAAGATAGCCGAAGAAATATTAAATACTATTGTATACATCTGTACATGGTTGAAATTTCAATAGAAAGTATATTAACAGTAAACGCCTTCGAACCTATAACGATGAGGCATAGAAGCCATCGGCAGTTCCACATCATCTCGCAGAAACCGTTTTCGACTTGTTTCGTATTTAGCTGATCCGCGGGCTCAACTCTAATTTCCACCTATATACCATTTCGTGGAAGCTAGCATTATAAAACTATTACACGAGTTTCTATCCGAAGGAAAATGTCAACATAAAATAAAGTTTGTTTATACAACGACAGTTTGAGGCAATAAATGAAGCACGTCCTCGCCCTTCCCTTTTGCCATTCAATTATTTATTCCGCAATTGAATGTAGGTATGTATTTCCCGATTGCTAAGATCAATTCCATTTTCTGACTATTAATGCAGTTCAGAGCAGTTCATTTCGAAAATAGTAGAACGATCTTATGGCTTGGAATGAATCATTCGATGTGGAAGCTGCTCTGCAGTGGACTGTTATTATAACGTATCATCGCGTTTCGTTATATTTATAATAACAAAAAAACTTCTTCACGATACCAACAGATATGCTTGGCGTCTGAATGCTCGGTGGGCTCGTAGGTATACGTTATTGCATAAGACTTTCGAATTTAAACTTGACCTGATAATAAATATTAGAGATCTATCAATAGGTGTATGTATACATATATCCAAACAAGGCGGAAAAGAGTATATTGCACGGTAATTTTCATCACCTTAGAACCCCATGGAATCACTGGAAATGCTACAAACTATGCAAAGAATACAGGTTATCAATTAAAAATTGAAACCCGAATTGATTTCTTGCAGAGGCAAACGTTTAAATTCAACGAGATATGGCAATCATTCATGCCTATCGTCTCAAATCATCATCAAATCGTGTCAATTACAGATTGTTTCTATCCAGCTGTTTTTGAAATCATTTAAAGCCAGTTTTTTGAATGTTGAAATTAGCAAATTCATGTTGGGACAAAACCAATGCTTTTCTTACCTCACCAAGGTGATGAAAAGTGAAAAATACATCACTTGAACAATGCTCTACTCAAGAAACACATTCAAGTTTCTGTGACAACCGATAAGTATAGGTGTAATGGAAAAACCAGTTTACTAAAGATAATTGCAAAGCAATCCTCAAGAGCAAATCACATTCCTAGCTCCTCGTACAAAATGTTGCACTTTCCATGCAAGAAAGTGGCAAGCCAACCGAGTATTTTAGAAGTGAAAGTCCGCTTAGCAAGCTGTACGAAATAATACGTTAAGTTTAAAATTGTGAACCACTTTAATATAAAATCTCGTATAACGTCGTAAAAATCATTGACATATTTGAACTTATTTTAGATAAAAGCAAACGAGGCCACACAATTTATAGGCTCTATGACTGAAGATCAAGAAAAACGGATCTACCATCTACAATTTATAACTTATGAGTAGAGTTTTGTATTTTGATTTACAAATGTAGACGATCTAAACTATAACTGGTGTGAAACAAACGCAATAAATAAATCAAAGGCATATTTACCATGCTTTTCATTTGGCAGAAAAGTATAGTTCATGTAGTTCAAATCCGTGAATAATTTCTAATCTGTATTTTTTATTATTTTTTTTTCTCCTCATTCTGACATCTCGGGATATTTGTGCAGAATCTTTTAATTTTTAGCAGCAATGCCGCTAACTGCGCAACTCATGATACACCGCGTCGCAGAACTCGGAGTGGGGTATATCCACTTCAATATGTGTGTGTATGCCACCTTATATACACAGACTAGAGTTGCAGAGTAGCCAGTCGCGAATTCGATCTATTGCGCGTGAATTCTGTCTTTGAGATAGTGGATACATCAGCAGAATACCGACAGTTCGCACAAGCTTTTTACGAAGATGTCTACAAAAAATGAAAAGATTGGAATCATCGGAAGGTAAGTGAGGAATGATTATATTATGATATCCTGAGACACGCGACCAAATAAAAATCAAATGGAAATTGAACGAACTGTTGAATAATAATTGAATTTCTCGATTCGTAGCCACCTTTTTCATTATTTGATAAAGAATGTGAAGCATAAACTTAACTCAATTTTCATGTAAGCTTTGATCTGATTACAGCGGTCTAATTGGACGTAGTTGGGCAATGCTGTTTGCCAGCGTCGGCTATAATGTAACAATCTATGATATTGTTGAAGAACAGATAACAAATGCTCTGAAAGACATTCGTGAGCAGCTGAGTCGCTTACAGAAGAGTGGTCTCTTGCGTGGAACTTTGGATGCTGATAGCCAGTTCAATATTATCAAAGGTCAGTGACGCGTGCTTCTGTTCAAGGTCTCTTTTTCCGTCGAAATTTCACAATTTATAACATACAGGCTCGAACTAAATCTCATATTGAATAACTTTTCTTTAAATCAGGATCCACCAGCTTGGCAGATACTGTCAGAGGAGCAAAATTCGTTCAGGAATGTGTTCCCGAGAATTTGCAATTGAAAATCAAGCTTTACAATGATCTGGATAAAATCGTCGACGATAAAGTCATTCTGTCCTCTTCAACATCCACATTCAAGCCGTCATTATTCAGCGAGCAGCTCAAACACCGCGATCAAATCGTCGTCTCACATCCCGTGAGTATATTCTATACAGGGAAATAGCCATCATCATTTTTCAAGCAAATGATTGCATCTAGCAGAAAATTCATCTTTGAATGAATGACAAAATCAAGATGACTGAAACGAGTTAAACTTCAGTATTCAGTTATGAATAGACCGAACTCAATGGAAATATCCCACCAGAACAGAACAAGCACAAACAGTTTAATACCAAACTATCAGCTATCATTTTACAGAGCTGTTTTATCAGCTCTCTTAGAGATATGTAACGTCATATATGATGTTAAAGCGGAGCAAAGATATATAAATAATTGCCTTAATGTTTGATAACTGAACAGTATATACTGTGATTACCTATAGCAACAATTCCAATTGAATCTAGCGTAATGCGCCATGTTTTGTAATAATAATTATTTTAAATGCAGTGACATTTCTCATTTACTTATTACAGGTAAATCCTCCGTATTACGTACCTTTGGTGGAGATTGTACCTTCCCCATGGACCCGGCCAGATATCCCAGCAATCACGCGTGCGTTAATGTCGGAGATTGGGCAGGCGCCTGTTTCGTTGAGTCGTGAAATCGATGGATTTGCGTTGAACAGAATACAGTAAGTAATCATTAATCAGCGATCGGGTATCAGCAATAAAAATGATTTTGACAGTTCGAGATAGAGTCCCGATCCATCAATCACGTACCAGCAGCTTTGGCATTCGATTTAAATCTTGGCTGTTATAATTTATAATACCACAGAAATAGAAATTTATTCCAAATGCGTTTCTAATCCTAAACACGAAATCGCGACGAAGGAAATAGAAATACATTGAGAAATATTGAGAAATATCACAGACAGACTCGTCGTTGAAAAAATATTTCACCATTCTAATCGGCTTAACTTTCCGCGAGATAACAACTGCGCATGTGCAATTATCAGGGCAATGAACTGATAGTAGTTCAGAAATAGATTTCCATGTCCCCCATGTCGTTAGCCGGCTTACACACACTCTACTGCTGTAGATATCGATTATCACTTCTTTAGTTCCGATCGACTTAAACTATGCAGACAAAAGATTAAACAACGATTTAATGTCGACTTCATTCAGGTATGCTATTTTGAACGAAGCGTGGCGATTGATTGCTGATGGCATCTTAGACGTGAAAGACATGGACTTGGTAATGAGCGAGGGTCTTGGAATGCGATACGCATTTTTGGGCGCCTTTGAAACAGCCCATTTGAACTCCGAGGGTGAGTTCTGTGGCATCCTGAAACAGGATTTGACCAATATCAAATATCAGGAGTTTATTAATTGAAATTTCATGCCCCAGGAATGAAGAGGTACTGCGAAGTGTACAAAAACTCGATTTACGATGTCAGTCAAACGATGGGACCCGTTCCTAAGTTCGAAGGCGAAGTTGCCGACAAGATTTCGGATCAACTGAACGCGTTAACTCCCATCGACAGACTACCGGATAGAAGAGCCTGGCGTGATGCTGCTTTGACCAAACTGTCTATACTGAAAAAAGAGATGGACAAGGAATGGAAGAGCAGCCAATAGGTTGATCACGTGAAAAAATTCGAAGTTGGTTTCCGAGAGCGAATGCTGCTTTTTCCGATCGCCAAACGTAACATCCTGGACAATAAGTGCTGTTTTTTAAACCGTTTTCAATGTATTTATATAGCCAATGAAATTATAAAAGAGGTTTTAATAAAAATTATATCTTCAATCCCAACAATTTTTATTTCTCCATTTTCTATCAATTCGTTTCTGTAATATTTACAACTCACAGACCCACACGCGGTGATAACTAATCGAAATAATGAATAAGTTTCGATAACTCTTTTTGAAGAGAATTTCACGTCACGGTTAACAATCGAGTAAAAAAATATATAAAACCGCAAGAAATCGTTCATCATATTCAAACCCGTCGCCAATCACCGTTCTGGAAGAAAAGAAAGAGAGTTTGTTCCCATATGATGATTCGGATGCTGCGGGACGCCGCCTCTAGTACCAGTAGCATACAACTGTTGCTGAAAGTTGTGATACTGTTGTGCATAGTTAGGATCCGCCGTGGGAGGCCCTCCGGCTCCCATAAATGGACCATTTTTGAAGTTGTTTCCACCTCCATCGATATTAGGATGCATTCCCGGTTGTGTAGGAGGCCTAGACCTCACTCCCATGACGTTTCCCTGATTCCCAGCCACATACATCCGTGGATTGGGCATCTGATTCGACATCTGCGACATCATATCACCCCCGAATGGTTTGTTTTCCAAGTTCATACGATTCCCCGGAAAAACACCACCGCCAACCATATGCTGCATACGAATTGGACCCGGTCCTTGATGCATGTTTGGAATCTGAGGACGCATCTGGCTGTGGTGATAGTTTGGACCCATCTGAAACCCGTTAGGTCTTTGCGGTCTGTTCATACCAGGGAAAACACCTTGTTGCATGTTGTGCATGGGACCCGGGTGCACTGGGCCCATATTATTAGTGAAACAGCGTTGATTTGGTGGGTTTGTAAAGCCTTGAAGAAAGTCGAGGCTCGGTGGAGCCCGCGGACCCCCTTGACAAGGGTTGGGCTTCGCGGCAGGTAAATACTGGATCGTGTTAGGAGCTCCAGGTTTTACCTGCACGTTAGTTCTCATAGAATTATGAACGTCCATGGGTCTTTGGGGGCCGCGAGGTTCACCGTGGTACACAGATGGATGCATAGGCCCATATCCTATCGGTGGTCGATTGGGAATTCCCAAATTTGATGCCCTGGGTGCGGGACTGTAGTTCGCAGGCATACAATTGCCTAATCCAGAAGCGAATCCACCGATATCTCCGTAGTCTCCACTGGGAGGGTTCATCTCCTGCATGGTATGCATATTTTGTGAAATTCCGGGCGGGTTTCCAGAATGCATTATCGGCCCGTCTCCCAGGCTCGGCGTGATGCTTGCTAATTGTTGGCTCATCTGAGCAAGCGAAGTAATTGGATCGAAGTGGTTCGTACTCACGTTTCCCTGGATTCCTATGCAGCTGTTTATATTGTTCGGATTCAGAGGGACGTTGTCTTGCTGACCCCTGATGTTCATCGGAGGTCTACCGCAGGAAAAATCCGGGCCATTTGACTGCAGGGATGTTTTAGAATCGTTAGGATTGCCCGGGGTAAGTTGATGCTGTTTTTTGTTAGACGAAGGTGAGGCGGCATTCGGTTTGGGAGATTCAGGAAGTGTTCTAGATCGACCGATACCGTCGGTTAAATTTTGACCATAAGATGCAGGGCTGTTCTGTTCACTCTTTACTTTTTCGCTGGTAGTTATAGCCGAGGATTCAAAAGGCGTGTTATTTGATGGAGTGCGAGGTGTTCGTGGGCTCGGCAAAGGATCGGCGAATCTACGATCGGTGTTTTCTGTCAAAAGATTCGTCCCAGATTCGGATAACATTCTGATAGATGAAGTGGCGATGCTGCCTGCAGTGGTACTGAAAAAATAAGCCATTATTCACTCTGTTCAATCGTCATATCACACAAGTTTCTCATTTTATGTTAGATCGAAACTTACGATGGCGAATTATTGTCCTTGAGGCTGGTATTGGGTTGTTTTTGGATCGTCAATTCCTGGCCCTCGAATGTATTAAGATATTGTATTTGCTGAGGACTAGGTACCGGCATCAGATTTGCTTCCTTACTTCCCATAACTGAAGCAGATTGTTCTCTCTGTTCATCGTTCACGGATTGTAACGTCTGACAGAGTATTTCATCCACTATAAATCAAGCAGAGTAGATTTGCAATAAAGACTCTTGAACCAGGAATAACTGTACAAAGGGTTAATAATTACCAGTCGGTGATTGACTAGCTGCAAAATCAATCGTATCTTTTTGTACTGTTGGTCCACCAGGGCTGAATGCAACTATATGATTTTGAGAAGCTGGTGTCCCAGGGTTACTGTGATTCAAATGGTTTTCGATTCCATCTGAAATCCTTCCAACTCCAGAATTCAAAGATTCCTGTGTCAATGGACTTCCTCCTGCAGGTAAATAGCCTGGTCTTTGACCACCGTGGTGAAATTGTCTGCCATAATCTGCGGGCGAATTCAAAGCCGAACTCGCACGTGGTGATGGAAGCGACAAAGTACTCGTTGGATTATTAGGCGACGATGGATTCGAACTCTGCAATGCAACTGGCACACTTGCCGGTCTTGTTGATTGGTGGTACGGAGGTGGAGGACCTTGATTTCTCGAACTTGTGGGTATACTACCACTTGACGACGCCACCGCAGCATAATTTTCAGCTGGCACCTACGCGAGGCACCTCATGTGTCAGAAGGTCTTGTACGGGTTTCTAAATTCTGGGTTAAATAATGTGATTTACCTTATTCTTTGAGTCAATAAGCTGGCTTGGAAATTTGTCCCAATCGACACCGGATGAAAAATGATCCAAAGGACTGACCGGTGGCGAATTTGTACCGTCTGGTCTGAACGGTTGATCCTGATTGCCTTGAGTAGTGGCTAGAAAATCATCGGAAGATTCTTTTCGATCGGGAAACAATAAAATTTGCATTTTTCTTAGAGCAGCTAATGATTCTTCGCGGTGTTGACGCTGTTGCGGAGTCAAATTCTCATCGGGAACTTTAACCCCCTGTAAAGAAGGCTGCAGACTGCTGGGACTCGAACAATTTGTTTCTCCAAGGGAATGAGGACTGGGCTGAGAGTTCACTAGACCCAAAAAGCATTTTCTAAATTTCAATCATTCTAAGGAGTTCAAAATTCGCTTTCAATGTACTGAAAGTACAACCCTGATCATGTTAATCATTCCCAATTACTTACCTACTTTGTTGATGGTATCGTCCACCGACGACTCGGTACTACCTACAGATTTTTCACAATTTACATTCCGAGGATTTGATTGTTCATTCCAAAACGGTGGAGGGTCTGGATCTAACACTGGCAAGTCGGGAGTTTGGCGGGTGAAATTATTGCATGCCTGCTGGTTTTTTTGCCCATTGCCATTGAAATTGTTTAACCATTCTGCAGGACTTTGGCCACTTTTTATTCCTTTGCTCGGATGTTCCTGTGAATGAAGTATTTTTTCATTGAGCCTAATATGTAATTTGACGAGGAGAGGGACAAGGAAATGATAAATCTCCGATTTATACCTCGAGAAATTGCCTTGTGCCTGGTTGAGCGCAATGATAAGCTACCATCGATGGAAACTGGCCTCGTAAAACAGCTTCGGCGCCTTTATTCGCAAGCATTGTAGAAAAGACAAAGACCTGACTCTGTTGTTGCATGAATTGGGATTCCCCTCCACTAGGTCCATTTCGCCTACATTTTCCGATCGCGTTTGTATCTGCAGATTTGGATGTCGCAGCTCTGCCGCAATCTAGCGAATAGAATTAATATGGATGAAACTTATGCGCGGAGAATTTTCTGAACTGTTCTAATCTACACCTATGTATTTGGTATACTGACCGTTAGATACACTACACGCTGGATACGACGAATTGTTTTCCAATTTTACCGAATTCAAACTTTGTTGATTACTGGCGCCATGTTTATTGCTTTTGTTTGCTGTATCTTCTGAGTTTTTAGATACTGGATTTGATTCTCTGATACAAGGCTTTACATCTCCTTCAGGGACTTCGCTGCCAGCTGAACCCTTCTCAATCATTTTGCAATTATCTGTACAAGGTTCTTCTTTCACTATTGCATTGGGCACACAATTTAGGTCGTTCGGTTTTTTCTCTGATTTCATTTTAGTTGGCTGTGATTATTTCCTAAGTGTGCTGAAAATGTCGAATACCTAGCAGAGAAGATAATAACGAATTAAGATCATCTCGAATAGATTCAAAATAATAATTCGTTAATTAATCTATACGAATTTCTATTTTAGGTAGACGTTCATATTACAGATTACTATATGCACCGAAAACTCCCACTTCATCGATTTTGAAGTTTTCAATTAGCTTCAGTCGGTTAAATCATCGATAAGCTTGTAGAAATAAAAACGTTTCCTATATAATTCGATATGTAAAATAAATTAACATACCCAGATAAAAATTTTGTATCATTACATAGATTCATCAAAGCAAAAGTCTGAAAGGAAATATGATAATTATCGTTTGTCGGATATGGTTGTGTGTTAATGCAATTTTCCTGCTTCACCGATGATTTAAGTTTATAAATATATGAATTAAATTAACAAGAAGATGAATTTTAGTTTTTTATAACAATAATCACTTTAGCCACATAGGCAGCAAATTAAATATTGGGATAATAATGTTTTTCCCAGATGTCAAGAAACTGTATAAATTCGAGAAGCAGCTTCTATCAGTTCATGTAAACACAGAGTAGAAACATACCTTTGACATTTATGTACACTTAGAGTTTAATTAGGTAGAACGATGTACACAAAATCTCGCTAATAGGATATGACTAATTAGAAAATATATTAACAAACAGTTCCAACAGCAAGGAAATTTTATCGGTTTTAGAATAGAATAAAACTTTGAGGCGGCAGCGTAAACTTATTTTTCACACGGTCTCTATAATACAACCGTGGTGGTAACTGTTGACCCAAAAACTGAAAAACCCAGCTCTCGGGCACCTTATACTCAACAGGTATGCATGTGGTTTTAGACCTGGGTTAGCTCAGCGCCTTGTCATTGGTGGAATGTACAAGAGGGGATAAACTCGAACCCCAAATTTAGCCAATAGGGTAATAGGTAATTGTCTCATTAGGGGTAGCCGAACAGACCGATTCCAGGAATCACAGTTGGCACCCTTCGTAAAAGTCGCTTGCAAAAAATTTTCCTTTGAAAATCCAACGTTGCGGATTTCAATGTTCTTTTTTTTTTGCTTCCAATCAATTTCTATAGACCTACAGTCGCATAACATGAAATCGTTGGAATTCATCTGTGAATACCGATTATCTAATTTGTCGTGATTCCAGTATTTGATTTTTTTAAATATGTACTAAGTATGTACTTTCCCATTGCTATGCTGATTGCGGCTGGATCAATGTGCAATTCCATAAGGAATGCATTCATTTGCGGTTTGTGAGTCACCAGGAAACTTTATGATACATACACCTAGTTCTAGATTTCATCCTGAGTGTCAATAACGCAAACTAATTGTAAATATGAATCTAACTAAATCCAAGTCGTTATTATTGTGTATTCATTCAAGTAAAAATAACGACAGCTTCCGCTACTGATTCTCTTGGATAAGTATATCAACTAACGCCATGAGGTCATAACCGCAATGCCAAAAGGTCGTCATTTTTTCTTTGTATGTTAGCATTTGCTTAGAAAATAATTAAATCACATGTATAACTTCAAATCCAAACATTGAAAAGGTCGAAGCAAAACGTCGTGCTTCTGGCCCAAATTTTTCGGAAATTACCATTTACTAATGCCGAAATTATTTGGAATTGAGTTATCAGTAGCGAGTTGCCACAGCATGAGTTGAACCCAGAGCTGTAAGTGTGGGACTATGTTATACTCCTAAGCGGTTTTAGTTATCGCTATTTCCGTATTTTCATTTCTATTTTAGTCCTCCTTGGATCACAAGAGACTCGTTAAACTATTAATATAATATGATGTATGACGCCGGAAGTCTGATGCCTATTTCGATTATTTTATTATTAACAATGGAAAACAACCTTTACTGGCATTGCACGCAAGCAGTGCGGCTTGCCTGCTGTTCGGCGTATAGTTAGAACATAGAATCGAATTTTCCTATACCTAGTAGGAAAAGAGAGTAAAATTCCATAAAGCTATGAGTTGCGAAATAATCATATTATATTTATGCAGGCAAATCATGATAATATGATGTATAATATCTTCTGCATTAGCTTAATTATAATTTCATAACTAACAGCGGTAATTTCATATACGCAGTTTGTATTGCCCCCATAATAGATAAGGCCAATTTTAAATATCTACTATATTTATAACGTGTATAGTTTGTAAATTTATACGATATTGTGTAATATTATATACGATTTACGTTGAATAATGGTATAAGCTTTATGTAGTTAGTCATAAAATGAAATTGGGACATTTTTGCCTCGGGAAGTACAACATCGGCGTTAATATTGAACTCCAATATGCGAATATAAGCGTATATTAACATCGGGAGTTCCCCCGACGTTCTGGGAAATCGTTGAACGAGTCACGTGACAAGCGAGGAGGGAATTGAGCGAGTCTGATTCGTCGAGTCCATGTATTATCGCGGGGAAGAACCTGGAGAGTCCATCAAGGTTATGCCGTTGACGCGTATCCAAAATAAAAGTTAGTTGCTGTACGGTGAGTACAAACGATAAAGTCTCTAAAGTTGACACAGCGTCCGAAAGATTATTTGAAGATTGAACCTAATAATAAAAACAAGTTTTCAGTTCTTCGTCAGTTTATACGTGGAGGTTACTTGAGTTTTTCTGTGTGTGGTGAACGAACGCGACGCAATTATTTCCCAGTGCTTATTTTAATCCTTTAACATATTTTACATTCGATACAATATGCCGGAGTCCTACGAGAATATGAATGTGTTGCAGACCCTCGGGCAGCTAGATGATTTCAATTATCCATTTGTCCATGGTAAATAGCAGATTTAGTTTCGAGATTTCGTTTTAACGCTCGACGAGCCTACCTACTATTTTACTTTTTAAATTTTTAAGGTACTACTTTAATATAAAAACATTTGCATGGGTGTTCGTCATGGATATTAACATATTCTCAAACGTTCTTATACTCAACTTTTGAACGTTCATCGTAATATAATGTCGCATGCATTAAGAGAAGAGACAAAGAACTTACTGTCTAGAATATATATACGCACTGTGACGATGTATTTTATTGAATAACATTACAAATAAATTAATATCACGTACGCCTATGCAAATTGACCCATAAAAATGATTCGAAAAAACGTCCAGAAATTATCGTATTATATTTATCTTAATTACGGAAAGCCCAAACGACGATTGTTTATCATTTAAGAAATTATAGATACGAATATTTGTTTTCAATTGTAAACCACGGAAGTCTCGGTGATAATTTTACCCCTATTCATTATTATTTCTGAACAGCAATGAATTCTCTTGGCATCATGAGTCCAAGCAACAGCTCTGTGGATTCTCAAATGACCAGCAGTACGCCATCACCTATGTCGGTATCAACGTCACCAAGCCACACTTCGTCGCATTATATTACACTTCCTAATGCCACGAGTATGTATAGATTATGTCTTAGACTCGATTAACTCTAATAAAGAAGACTGAGCTTTAAACTCTTCAGATAGCAGCAAGTGTCAAACAGAATGCTCCAAACATTTGAGAAAACTGCTATTTTTCCTTTGTCCCTTTATTTTCAGGAATTTAATGCAAATCATAAAATATCAGTTTCTGAACAACACTCAGAGTTCGATAAGCTATCTCCTCCGTTAAAAATTTACGATGTTATTACTCTCTTGCGCACTTTACAGTATGGGGGAATCCGTATATTGAAATCATTGAACAACCGGTAGACAAATTCAGGTTTCGATATAAGTCTGAGATGATGGGGACACACGGTAGTCTAGCGGGTGCTAACAACACAAATAGTCGCAAGAAACAAGCGCCAACTGTGGAGGTAATTAATCAAAAGATAAAACCTGATTAAGATCAGTGATTTATCAACTCGAATGATTTTCTATTCATCTAGAATATTTCCTTCTTGTTTTATTCTCTCATTTAAAGAATATAAAACCTTCAAATTCTAGCTAAAAAATTACCCTGGTCAGGCTGCTATTATTCGCTGTACCCTTGTTACCGCAGATCCGGACCGCAGAGGACCGCATGCTCATCGTTTAGTACGAAGAGTTGGAAACCAAGATGAGGATGATCCTCATGATCTTCCAGTTTCACCGGAATTAGGGTTCACAGTCTCGTAAGTCAACAGTTTGATGCTATACAGTTCCACTGAAATTTTCTGATAAATTAAATAATGAATCAAAGAATAAAAGAGAGAATTTCCTGGGATATAAATCTGCTTTTATATTTTATATTCACAATGGTAATTATTTCTGTCCAGGTTTCACGGAATGGGTATCATTCACACGGCTAAAAAGCACATCAAAGATGAACTTGTAAAAAAAAAGCGTCTGATAGCTTTACAGGAGGCAAAACAAAAGAATATTAACGCCACATCGCTGACTGTTCGTCAAGAAACTACGGTATTGTATTAATTATTGGTTGGAAAGATATTGCCTGTGTGATTTGACTATTGTTGTAGGGAATGTTAATGAATTTATGTAATTTCTTTCATAATTAAGATTAAAATGGAGGCAGAGGGTGCCCAGAAATGGATGGGTCTTAACAGTGTAGCGTTGTGCTTTCAAGCATTTTCGCAAAATAGTAACGGGGTACTGACTCCTATCACAGACCCAGTGTATTCAAACCCAATAAACAATCTGAGTGAGTAGCAACATAGTAGTAACATTCAAACGGGTCTTTATTTATCGATGGGTATATTTAGCAAGGTATGATTGTCTTCCAGAAAGTGCACTCACAGGTGAGCTAAAGATTTGCAGAATCGACAAAACTGCGGGTACTTGCGACGGAAACGACGAGATTTTCATGCTCGTCGAAAAAGTAGGAAAAAGTAAATATTTTTTCGTCATTATTAATAATTGGGATTCAACAGCTTGGACCTGAATGTTTGAGTAAAATAATCGGAAATAGTTTCTCACCCTTATTTTTAATCTTACAGAAAATATAAAGATCAAGTTCTTTGAAACAAATCAGGATGACCAAGAAATTTGGGTTGATTATGGCCGTTTCTCTGAACTAGATGTTCACCATCAGTATGCCATCGTGTTTAGGTGAGTTTTGAAAGTTCGTCTGAATTACCACGAATTAGTAATCTTTTATTGGTCAAACTAATTCGGAATATATATTTCTTCTGTTACAGAACGCCACCGTACAAAGATGCAGATATAGCCGAACCAAAAGAGGTTTTTATTCAATTGTACAGACCAACTGATGGAGATTGCAGTGAGCCTATAAAATTCACTTACAAACCAAGCGATCGAATGATAAGTAAGTGGTAATGGAATCTGGCAACATTAGTGATTAGGTATTTCTGGGAAATGAGGTGTAGAATGAATTGAAAGTGTATACACCTGAATATGAATATCCCAACTGGTACCAGTGTAAGAAATGTATACTATGTCTGTTTTTCAACAAGTAGGTAGAAAAAGGCCTCGCATGTCTTTTGGAAGTAGTGAATTTTCAATACCTACAGTATTGAATACAATGGTGACAGATAATCCGGCACCGATATTTCCATCCAATACACTAAATAATAGTTCAATCGAACTGAGGAAACTGATGACCGATCAGTGCGGATCAGAAGAACTTCAGAATTTTCTCACTAATCTTGAGGGTGAATCTTTTGACGGTGAATACTTGAACAATTTCTTTTCAAATGATCTGAAGAAAGTGAATTTTTAAATAATTTTGTCTAATTCTTTACATCTACAGAATACCTCAAGTTATTCCCTGGTACACAAACTACGGGATTAACAGCAGACGGGCCATCAAAGAAGAAGGTAAATTATCCCGAAAAAAGAAGAACATGTTAGCCAAATGTTCTATACACCGCCTCCTTCAAGTCAAGTTTTCATCTCAAAATCCTCACTATTTTTAAATCTCCTTGAATTTTTTATACCTTATTCTATGCTGCAAATTATCTGCCTTTAAAACCAAAAATTACCGTATTTACATTATTTGGCAACAATTCTTTACCAGAATAGTTATTTGCACGGCACACTCGTCACGAAGTCCCTCTTTCCGCGCCCGTGCCCTACATCCTATTTTCTGCCCTACCTTTTGTCAAAAACGCGATTTTTGTGGAGCTTTCCAAGCACTAGTGATAGTATTCAAGCACTAGTGCTTTGAAGCTCCACAATAATCGCGTTTTTGACAAGAGGTAGTGTAGAAGATACATTCAAAACTTTACAAATTACATTGGATTGATTCCTTTCGTGGAACTAGGTTTCGGAGACATAAACACTAAAAGAAGTAGGGGTGTACAAAAATTTCAAATTCTATCCCATTGAAAAAAGTCACGAAGTTAATTTTCATCATATAATAAGGCATAAAATATTGAAGTAAATCAAAAATCATGAGGGTTTTGGCCCCCACATGCTTACATTTGTTATCTCCTCGGTTTAGGAGAACGTTTCTTTTGCGGAAACCATTGTCAAAGAAATTGGTACTATACTAAAAAGTGGGAATCCAAAAGTACACGATCAAATACTAGGATTGCTAAAAGAAAGAACAGTATACGGAGACTCTCCATTACACTCTGCGCTCAGACATGGCCAACTTAACTTGGTCAAATGCATTCTCTTGGTACTTGCAAGCAGCCCAGTTTACAAGCCCATCGTAAATTCTCAGACCAGCTCTGGACGGGTAAGTTTATTTCATCATCCACCAAAAAAGAAAACAATTGACCAAAATACTTTAGTTAAAGATTTTAATATTTGCGTATCTTTTCCTCTTTCAGACATGCCTTCACTACGCTGTAGAGCAAAACCAGCCTGATGTTACAAAGGCACTTCTCTTACTTGGCGCAGATGCTAACACTTGCGACGATCACGGTGTTTCACCCCTTCATGTAGCAGTCAAAAGTATAATACATAACATATTCCAATTGCCCTGATAAATAATTTGAAGGATTCATTCCCATACTAATCAGTTATTGCATTTTGAATAGTACCAGAAGCTGGACTCTGCGTAGAAGCATTGCTACAGGGAGGAGGTATAAACCTTGAAGCCAGAGACGACGCTGGATGGTCCGCACTTCATCTTGCAGCTGAAGCGGGATCAATTAGAGCAATCGAAGCTCTTGTCAAAGCGAATGTTGACGTTAATAGTACAGATATGTCTTACGGACGAACGGCGCTGCACATTGCAGTGGAAGGAGGCCATAAAGAGATTGTAGAATTTCTGTTGAAAAAGGTATATTACAGGATTTTTAACACGCTTTGATCCCAAATGGTTTTTTGATGTTTTAATTTTGATTTGATGTTTCTTTCAGACTAAAATCGATGTCAATAAGGGAAACTTCAGTGGCAACACAGCATTGCACAGCGCAGTTGTTAACACTGGTGAAAGAGCCACTGAACTTTGTGAACTTTTGGTACAGTACGGAGCAAATCCGTCGATTCCAAATAATAATAGAGAATCGACTAAGGTGAGATCACATGGAACTATTCCAGATGAATTACCCGAAATATTAATTTTGTAACTGCTGAATCACGTTTATTTGTCATAACTTGGTTCCAATTAATAGGATTCTCGGACTACGGCTGTAAAGGATGAACTGGAATCAGACGATGAAGATGGTCAAGCGGAGGGGCAAACCTCATTTGATCTCGCGTCTAATAAACCTGAGGTAAGATTTTCATTGGCTAGAAAGTCCAAGACTCGAATTACTGCAGCTTTTCAACATCCTTCAATTCTTGAAGAACTCTAAGTTTGTGTTTGTCAATATTGAAGTTTGATTTTCGAGGTTTTCTGTAGACGATTAACTGCTGATTGATTAATGATTGCTCGGTTTCACAGATTCTACAATTACTATCTGGAAGTAGTCCTACAGAATCTGGTAGCTCAGAGTCGCGGGTGACAATAAAACAGGAAATTGATGAAGAAAAGGGAGAGAAGGAGGGTAGTTTACTGGACCTGAAAACTCTGTCTCTTCTAGCTCCCATATTAGATGCATCAAATTGCTGGGGAAAATTGGCCAAATCATTGAACTATGATTACTTACTATCGCAGTTGGAAAAAAGTCCCACAAGTCCATCCTATACGTTACTGTACTATATGGACGTGAGTATTTTCATTATTAATCGACACTTATATGTACGCTTATCTTCCTGTTTCGTATGAGCTGATAGATAATTTCTAATAATCTATGTCTTTTTTTTTAAGGTACAAGCAGACGTAACAATTGGAGAATTACGATCCCAGTTAGTTGAATTCAACGAAACTAAGGCTGTTGAAATAATCGATGAAATGATTTCGAGGCGGAATACATAATTAAAGTGTAACACTATTGAACTTTAATATAATGCTGCTGGTATCTTGATCGCTGTATATTTCGTTTTTTTTTTCTTTTAATTTCTTACTATCAGGCTCTCGTCATCCATTTCATATTTCTTTGAGAAAATATACTGAGAGGCGTTATATTGTCAGAATAATATAAAAAGAGTGTATTTAACTATTTACCTATATTTTGCGATGAATCTTAGCTATCTATATTCTTGCAAATGATTTAATCAATTGATCCATTGACCGATCATATTTTGATGATAATTGTATGTACTTTAATTTGTACATAAATTCAGTTTTTTCATATATGGAGAGACTATTCCGATTAAATAAATATTATAAAACTGAGATAACTTTATTACATTTTTATAGATTATACGCGAAAGAAAAGAGAACGAAGTTTTTTTTTAGAACGTTGGACCAGACGGATATTATCTTTGTTTTAAGTTATTCGTTGTTTTTTTTTTAAATTAGGTATAATGTTTATTAACATCATTGTAATTACTTTATTCTTAAATATCACCAGATAGAATCATAAGGGGCTTGTATGCAGAATATATTTTAGAGTGGAGTGACAAAATGTGCCAATAATTCGATAATCGATAGTAAATTTCCGTCATTTTCATTCATCCAAATTTTTTTCTCCCATTATTATCAATGTCATTTAGATTGTTTTCTACATATATATTATTGTACGAATGTAAATCAATATTACGGAAGAAAGACTTGATTATATGCTAATATGTAAATCTATAACTAGAACTAGTCGTTGAATGAATTTGATATGTACAGCAATAATTAGCTCAAACTTTTTTATGAGTATACCTATTTGTATGAAAATTAATAAATTTTCATTATCCAAAGCTTATTTTATAGTGTCAATATCCATTGATCATATTTATGATACAATTCTAACATTCTCATCTAATCTTGTATAATATATACGTTACTCTCTAAATAACAAAAAATAAAAAACATGTTTTACGTCTCAAAAACTCTTCACGTTTTATTTAAATAAAACCCTCGACAGATCGTCTACAGGAATTTCATATCATTTACTGATAACATTTGTAGTTAGTACGCGAAATATTATTCGAATTAATTAACACAGAACGGTCACATGGTAAGTTCTGATTAGATTTGCACGCCACAAGATAAGCTATTGACGCGAGTAATTAGCATACATTATATACAGTTCATTGATAATACGATGCAACGATATCGGAGAGGTATTTACATTTACAGAGACATAGTATGGCGGCAAAGAATGATCAGTTAGAAAGTGGAAAGTGGAAAGAATGAATAATAACGAGAAAATATCGGGGAAACTAACTGTCGCGCGGTATAATCGAGCGCAATTATTTTGCAACAAAGTACGCGTCAGAAAGTGATGGGTATGTAATGTTATTCATAATAAACATTTTTTTTATCTTTGAAAAGAATGTTTCATACATTATCTGTTTTTAAAGTGTTTATTCATGATATGGAACTTGACGATTCCTCGTGCGGCAGTACATACTATAATAAAAACTGGATCCAGTGATTTGAAACCTCATATGATAGCTTATTAGATGTGGAATATGAATGTCGTTTAGTGAATTAGGAAAAATAATTCCACGCGATAGGAAATTTTCTCCTCAATCTATTCATTGCAAAATTAGAGACACCGTATTAGCGATTTTTTATCTACACGTAAGCCGGTTGCACGAAGTGATTCTGAATAATTTTGAATAATTTTGATCAAATTTAATTAACATAATTGACGAAAACTACCCTGAAACTTTTCTTCTGGTAGAATGGTTTCATTCGGAAATTATTTATGGGATTCAAGAGAAGAGGTTCTAAAGAGAAAGATACATTATTTTACGAGACGACGCGAAATTTGTGCAACTGCTGAGCCACCTTTCTGTAATTAATCATTTTGAAGATATAAATGGATTCTCAATTATGATCGATTCTTTTTTGAAAGCATCTGCTTCCCGCGGCTGTGTCAATAATTGTATCGTATATCATTCAACTGAACAATTCATTCGCCGAGTATACAGCAATAGATAAGAAATTTAAAAACCTGAAAGTTTCATATTGAATTTTCTTATTAATTCAGGTATTTGGGAAAGACTGAAAATGTTTGAATATCGATTGTACGCGCGTTGAGATTTTCTCCAATTTCCGAAAATAAAAAAAAAGCAAAAGAAGGTTCATGTTTAGTATTTGTCCACTGAACAAAAAAATCGATTTTGATTACTCCATAGAGAAATCAAGTCCTGGTACAGAGTCGTATCAATAGAGAATTTAAAAACTCTCATAATTAACCCTGAGACCTGATGTATTGAGAAACTAGACCACCTAGGTTTTCATCCATATGAAGCAGCATCCACACACCCAATATATTTACACCGTATTTACATAATGTATGTAAACGTTGAGAACAGCAGCGAGATCATTCGTAGCTAACGCGCCGGCGGGACTTGTGCTTCAGTTCTTATTCTCGTTACGAAAATGACCAAACCAAATCCAAATCCGAAACAAACTGTGACTTACACTCAGGTGAGTTCAAACTAAGGATGAATAAAATATTTCCTCGTTCAAAAGTTCGGTAATTTTGAAAATACCATGTTTATACCGAGATAATGGAACATTACTTATTGTCCATCAGATCGCAGGCAATAAATGTCGTGATAAGAATGAGGATGAGATGAGATTTAACTTTTTTTCATTTGATCAAATCGAAATTTGAAATACAAATCTTTTAAGTAATACAATAAATTGAGATGAAGAATTGTATGCAGAAGTTTAGAAAATAATATACGATGTTTCCGGCTTTGTGGTGTAGGCTATATGATTAGAACCGTATGTAACTTTGTCGTTGGGGTTAATTACGTATTCCTCCAGAGTTCTTGAAGAACACCTAAATTTTGCTTGAAAAAAATACCGAAATCAAGACCTCGTATCTTCGACATTCAGACGTGAAAAATGAATGTGTTGTAAAGTCTCTGCGTGCTTTTTTGACGAAGATACGAGGTTTTGAATTTGGTTGTTTTTCCAAGCAAAATGCAGTTGCTCTTTGAGAACTGTATGATACTGACAAACTTACTGTACGAGATTACGTCCTACAATTCTTTTGGGCAGAGCTAGAAGATAAGAATTAGTGAATATTCATCATGACTTCAGCATTTTCATTTCGGGCGATGATTTGATGCTATGACTCGGCATATAAAAGTAACAAGAATTAATTAGGGACACAGCGTATACTGAATAAAAAAAAAATTGTTATGAAAACATCGGGGCAGTAATCGTTTCGAATTGTCATCACTTATCACGAATTTAGACGTTATGTATATCATTAGTAGTTCACTCATCATTCGTGTCTTGTGTCGCATTTAAATACAAGTTCGTGATTTCGAATAGGATGTAGATTATATTACATATATCCAAACATTGTTTCCACGATTAGATTTAGATTTATACAGCTAAAGTTAAATTCTCGAAAAATTTTCAGCTCTTCATCAACAATGAATGGGTCGAATCAGCAAGCGGGAAAAAATTTGCGACCATAAATCCTGCGTCTGGAGAAAAAATTGTTGACGTAGTCGAAGGTGACAAGGTGAGAGAACTTACACACAAGGCATTGCGAACTACAAGATTTGTTTGAATTTGAACTATATAAGGTTTTGAGGTAACGGTCAGTACATTCTCTTTCTAATGTAGGCCGATATCGACAAGGCAGTTGCAGCAGCGAAAAAAGCATTTGCTAGAGGATCTGCCTGGAGAAGCTTAGATGCTTCAGCTCGTGGAAATCTCATACGCAAAGTAAATTGCATCTTTTCATGTGCTAATGATATTTGAGGTTCGAGTTTGAACTTGAATTTATTTGCCTGGCTTGCTTCACAGTTGGCTGATCTCATTGAAAAGAACGTTGATGACTTGGCAAGTTTGGAATCGCTCGATAATGGCAAACCTTTTAAAAATTCGTACGGCGAAGTACATGCCTGCGCAAGTATTTTACGCTATTACGCTGGATGGGCAGACAAGGTTCACGGCCACACTATTCCCGCTGGTAATATGCCTATTGCTACGGCAAATATATCTACTCATTGTCCAGTGATTAAATTTTGCCCCTAGCTGTTTCTTTAAAGATTGAAATTCATGAAAATGTTATATTATCGATGTCATATAGACGGCAACACGTTCGCCTTGACAAGAAAGGAACCGATCGGCGTTGTCGGCCAGATCACCCCCTGGAACTACCCTGTGGTAATGATTGGATTGAAGCTAGGACCTGCATTAGCAGCGGGTTGCACTGTGGTCTTGAAACCAGCCGAACAAACGCCTCTGACTGCTCTTCGAGTCGCTAGTCTCGTCAAGGAGGCTGGATTTCCTCCAGGAGTCGTCAATGTTGTGCCAGGTTTTGGTCCGACAGCCGGAGCCGCTATTTCAGAACACCCTGATATCGCTAAGGTCGCATTCACCGGATCTACCGAGGTAAATACCAAAGTGTTCCTGGTCTTCCAAGTTTACGTTTTACACTATACGTACTACGTATACGTGGTTGGAATGATTCGTAAATTCATCGAACGATTTGCAAATTCTCAAGATCAGATTATCCTACTTTGATACAGCTTGTGAAACTCGTGCACTTACGTAATGAGTTGAAACTCAGTCGAATTCAATTTTTCATTGCTAATGCTTCTCTTCATTTCCGCGACTTCAACAGGTGGGACATATAATTATGCAAACTGCAGGAAAGACCAATCTTAAACGTGTCAGTCTAGAGTTGGGAGGAAAAAGTCCTCTAGTCGTATTCGACGACGCTGATCGTAAGTGACTATAAACCCAGTATAATACTAATTTATGTATAGCTCGATGATAAGTCATGTATATACATCTGATCTTGTGTCGAGACATACACTTGAGTAAGACGATTTACTGCCAAGTAATAAGAAATCCGTTTAAATATCTGCTCTCAAATCGTTGCATATACTATAGTAGTATAACACTACTGAATATGTTCACTTTGTCTTTGCACAGTTGATTCCGCTGTGCAGGAGGCCCATGATCTGTTGTTTCTCAATGCTGGTCAGACATGTTGTGCACCAACACGAGTCTTCGTACAGACTGGAATATACGATGAGTTTGTGAAGAAATCTACTGCGTTAGCAATCGCGAGAAAAGTTGGCGATGCTTTTGATCCGAATTCACAGACAGGTCCTCAGGTACGTGGATTAAAGAACTTCGATTCACCTACAGTAGTACCGATGAATTGAACTTTCTTAATTAGAATTCACTCAATTTTAGATCGACACAGAAACCTTTGAGAAGATCTTAGACCTGATCGAGTCAGGAAAGAAAGAAGGTGCGAAATTGCAAACTGGCGGAGATCGACTCGGCAAAGTCGGTTTCTTCATCCAGCCTACAGTCTTTTCGGACGTTAGAGACGACATGAGGATTGCCAAGGAAGAGGTAAGCGTACAAGACGATTTCGTGCATTAATATTAATCCACCAGTTCTCATTGGTAATCCTATGCTCCACAGATCTTTGGACCGGTGCAGTCGATCTTTAAGTTCGATACTCTGGAGGAGGTCATCGAGAGAGCCAACGCTACCTCATACGGACTGGCTGCTGGGGTCTACACCAAAAACATCGAGTTCGCTTTGGAGTTCTCCAAAGCCGTAGAAGCTGGCGTTGTTTGGTAAGAAAAATCAAAAACCGAAAAAAATGCGCGAAAAGCCCAAGAAAATTGACGGACGGTTAATGCTATTATTTCGTATTTCAGGGTAAACCAATGGGGTAGTGTCGCCCCACAGGTGCCGTTTGGTGGATATAAAGAGTCAGGCATTGGAAGAGAAATGTAAGTTATCCGATGTCTGCCGTTTGGCATTTTGACCTGACATCAGATCGCGTAACTATCGTTTCAGTAACATCATTTTTCTCGTATTTCAGGGGTGAAGAAGGGGTGAACAGCTACCTCGAAACCAAAACTGTATCCATCAAACTACCCTCCAATCATTAAGCTGGTCTGAAATGGAGAGTATCTAATTCTGTGTCTTTAAGAATAACTGTCATTCTAAGCCATAATCAATGTGAAATTATTAATCTATCTATGATTGTTCTACATGTTAATTATGATATTCCTCGATAAAAAAAATACATCCAGATATATATGCTCATAACAAAATTGAAATTGGCATTTGTTGTTTTAATCAAACCCCAAAGTATTTTTCTTCAAATACGAACATCGTTTCATACACTGCACATCTTTAACAACTCACATATGTATATTCGTTGGCTGATATCCCTCAAGTAAAGTTAGATCAATGTATCTCGCGTAGTCATGGAGCATAACCATCCGCTGTAGTCGCATGCCATTCACTTTGCGTTCATTTGGCATAACAGAAAGAAAATGAATTTTGGAAAAACTATTCTCCTAGAAGACATCAGAATATAAAATATTTGACTGCGTATTTATATTCATCTGAGAATTTTTACTATAACATTCAATTTTGTACCGATAAGTGGGGATAAACCTCCATATGATATCTGATGATTGATACGATCTTATCAGTCATTTTATCACCGATATCGCTTTCGTACAGGCGACAAATACATCCAACAAAACCTGTCGCCTATGGCAGTGTGAGATAAGATTTACACAGGTATGATGCAAGACTTGAAGTCCTATCGAAAATTGTACAAGTCATCTGTCATACCCTACCAAAATGGAGAAGGCATGGTTATATAATCCACGCACGATGAGTATCTACATTCATACCGAGAGAGAACACCGGCGAGATCGCGAGTAGACGCATAAATCCCAAAGACGATAGCCGTACCACAGTTCCTATTCTCGCAAAGAAAATGGCAAAACCAAATCCAAATCCGAAGCAGCCTGTGACTTACACCCAGGTAAATTTGAATTGAAAATAATCAAATAATAGTTCAGTGAATTAAAATAATACGACGTTCTCCTAAGAAATTAGCACATCGATTATTGGCACATATCTAGAGGTGGCTTGTCCTATGTATATTTTGTAACGTCAGAAGCGGTAAATTTTCGTCGACAAATTGAGCCTAAACGGGGCGAGGAATTTCACGGGAATGATTTTTTTGTAGAAGCTAAAATTGAAGTGTAGGCCGCTTGCTCAGTGATTTTCAATGTAGACTGTAATCGAATAAAAAAACGAATGAACGAAAATTATATTACATTTATACATATCACTCGGCACAGGGAGCACGCGGCCTGTAGAAATACATGCGCTGTTCGGGAAAACTCATTTCACCCGTCTGCTTTCCGTAAATAAGGCTGCATTTGTCGACGAAATTTTTAGGTGATACTAGGCAAAAGACGACGCAGAAGATGTCTCTAATTTAGCTTACCAGTCAGCACTTAGGAGCGGTGTGGTCATACAAACAAACATTTCGAAATACCATTACGTAGTGTTACATACATGTATTGACGTCGCCATTCATTCTGCGATCTGTTCATACACGAACATCGATATTTCCCAGCGTGTCACGTTACCATATGAGATCCAGACGTTTGGCGACCCAATTTTGTCTGGATTAGTGTTTACGCTACTTTCTGGTAAGTGGCAGAGGTAGTACTTCCGATTAGCTTGAAATCCGGCTAAACTAACGTCGCGAAATATATGTAGGACATGCCACTTCTTTGGCACGTTAATTCAAAGAGCTGAACTCACATGGTTCAAAATTTTACAGCTCTTCATCAACAACGAGTGGGTCGACGCGGTCAGTGGAAAGAAATTTGCCACTACAAATCCTGCGAATGGGGAAAAAATCGCCGACGTAGCCGAAGGTGACAAGGTGTGGCTATGATACAAATGCGAATTACGGAGCTTTTTATCGCTTCCCGCCATATGCCAAACGTCGAAATAAAAGATTAGATTTGCTTCCAACTGTATGATGGCCGAAAAAAGAGCGGTCTTATGATTTATGTATTTTTACGTTTTCTTCCTAATATAGGCTGACATCGACAAGGCGGTTGCAGCAGCGAAGAAAGCATTCGCCAGAGGATCAGCCTGGAGAAGCTTAGAAGCCTCAGCTCGCGGAAATCTTATCATCAAAGTAAATTAGATCTCTTTTATTTTTGATTCCATGTTAATTAACTAATCCCTGTTGTTCTAGACGGTAAAATAATTTCTAATTTATTCGCCTCGTTTCCTCAACAGTTGGCTGATCTCATTGAAAAGAACGTTGATGAATTAGCAAGTTTGGAGTCGCTCGATAATGGCAAGCCTTTCTTAGATTCGTACATGCAAGTTCGTATGTGTGCACATTCGCTTCGCAATAGTGCTAGCTGGGCGAATAAGATTCGCGGCAAGACTGTTCCCGGTGGTAAGTCTCTGATCGCCATAGTGATCGAATTTTGCTGCAGACGTGTTTGTTCATATATGAAATTCATTGGAAAATGTTGTCCTTTCGATTTGACATAGAATCGTTCTCCTTGACAAGAAAGGAACCGATCGGCGTTGTCGGCCAGATCATCCCCTGGAACTACCCTATGATAATGCTTTCAATGAAGCTAGGACCTGCATTAGCAGCGGGTTGCACTGTGGTCTTGAAGCCAGCCGAACAAACGCCTCTGACTGCTCTTCGAGTCGCTAGTCTCATTAAGGAGGCTGGATTTCCTCCAGGAGTCGTCAATGTTGTGCCAGGTTTTGGCCCGACAGCCGGAGCCGCTATTTCAGAACACCATGATATCGCGAAGGTCGCATTCACCGGATCTACCCAGGTAATTATCAAAGTGTTCCTAATCTTCCTCGTTTACGTTTTACACTATACGTATTACGCATACGTGGTTGGAATGATTCGTACATTCATTGAATGATTTGCAAATTCTCAGGATCAGATTATTCGACTTTGCTTCAGCTTGTGAATCTCGTGCACTTACGTAATGAGTTTGAAGTCAGTTCAATTAATTTCTTTTAATGCTAATGCTTCGCTTCATCTCCACGATTTCAACAGGTGGGACACATAATATTGCAAGCTGCCGGAAGAACCAACCTGAAACGCGTCACTTTAGAGTTGGGAGGAAAAAGCCCTCTAGTCGTATTCGACGACGCTGATCGTAAGTGATCGTTCAAATAAAAAGCCCCTCACGAGCTCATAATCATTGCATACTGGAGAATAACACTACTAGATGTGAATACCTTCTCTGTCTTTTCGCAGTCGATCTTGCCGTCACGACGGCTCATAATGGGATCTTTATCAATGCTGGTCAGACTTGTGTTGCACCATCACGTGTCTTCGTGCAGAGTAAAGTTTACGACGAGTTTGTAAAGAAATCTACTGACTTAGCTGCGGCGAGAAAAATTGGCGATGCTTTTGATCCGAATTCACAGACAGGTCCTCAGGTACGTGGATTAAAGAACTTCGATTCACCTACAGTAGTGCCGATGAATTGAACTTTCTCAATTAGAATTCACTTAATTTCAGATCGACAAAGAATCCTTTGATAAGATCTTAGAATTGATCGAGTCAGGAAAGAAAGAAGGTGCGAAATTGCAAACTGGCGGAGATCGACTCGGCAATGTCGGTTTCTTCATCCAGCCTACAGTCTTTTCGGACGTTAAAGACGACATGAGGATTGCCAAGGAAGAGGTAAGCGTACTTGACGATTCCGTGCATTAATATCAATACACGAATTCTTATTGGTAATTCTATGTTCCACAGATCTTTGGACCGGTGCAGTCGATCTTTAAGTTCGATACTCTGGAGGAGGTCATCCAGAGAGCCAACGATACTAAGTACGGATTGGCCGCTGCAGTCTTCACCAAGAACATCGATAATGCTCTAGAGTTCGCCAAAGCTGTGGAGGCTGGTACGGTTGGGTACGAAAAAAATCATCAAAAAAAGATACGCGTGCGAAATTCATTGGAAAAGTGACTGACGAGTGTAAATGGTATTTTTTTTTTTTCAGGGTAAACCAGTATGCTGGCGCCGGTGCAGACTTGCCTTTTGGCGGATATAAACAGTCTGGCATTGGAAGAGAAATGTAAGTTATCCGATTTCCACTCTTTAATATTTCGTCCTGACGCTAGATACCGCAACTGTAACTTTTTTTCATATTTCAGGAGTGAAGAAGGGATCGATAGCTACCTTGAAATTAAATCTATTTCTATCAAGCTACCCTCCAATCATTAAGCTGGTCGGATGTAGCGAGTAATAGATTAAATCGTCATTCCCCAATGTAACTCAGAGAAAAATGAACAGTTATTTGTCTTTATGAACTACTGTTATAATTAAAAATGCGCTGTTTCTCAAGTTAATTATGATATTATCCGCAATGAAAAATAAAAATAAAAACTGGCTTTCTTTTTTTCTTCTTTTTGTAAACGTCACGGTGTTTTTCTCCTAAGGTCAACGTCGTTTTATATAGAAATTCGATTCACATCTTGAACAATCCATCTCTTGATTCGTTGGACAGCATCCAAATTAGATAATCATGCGTGAAAGTGCAACGTCCTTAGTCCACTGTGAGGGCAGCTGTTTAATGAATTTTCACTTACAATGGAGAAATGCCCATTTGAAATTCGGAGCAAATTGCAAATTAGACATTTTGTCAAGAATAAGACGTTGCTCCGTGAAAATAGACAGCTATTGAACAGCTTGGGTTTTCTTCTCTGGGTATGCTAACGATAAGTTTTCAACCAGAGGGAAATTTTTTATCCGCGTACTTCTTATTTGTTGAATCTTGTCCAGATCATTTGCGACGATCCCTATTTGCAGGCACTTATCAACATAATTTTATCGGTCATTTTATCATCGATTTTGAGTATTCGATGGTGACGAATAAAAGTGAAAACAAAATCGAGCTACTTAACATGGTTTTTCATGGAGTTCGCTTAGTATGGCTCAACTGTCAGCCACAAGTAGTTAAATATTTGCTTCATTTATGTTATAAAAAAATGAAAATGTTCTTCATATCAATCGTTCGGGTTGTGTGATAGAATTGACCAATAAATCATTTGAGTTTATATGCATATCGCGACTATAATGTCGCATCGGTAAGGCGTAAACTCCAAGAACGAGATTTTATCGCCAAGAACGTAGTATAATTTTAATTTGCTTGAAAAATCATTGTAAATCAAAAATGGATCGAAACTGTAAAATTAAAAACTTAATAAATCAAGTCTACGTGATTTTATTTTCAAAACCAAGAATCAAAAGGTGAACTCGCCAGCACTTACGATTTTCTTTTACTACTTCTACTTTAAATCGATCAATTATTGCAATAAATATTTGCAACAGCGTTTACAGTTTATCACGGAATAATTTTGCCGAATTAGTTTCTATTTATCATTCAGTTTTGTCCTGATAATTGTTGTGCAATCCTCCTTCACAGTCTCAGACGAGCATGATGTCCTCTTATCATCGATATCACCGTGTAATGGCGATATGTAGGTTTTAATGAAAAGAACAGCAGTCCACAAGTTACAGCAGTGTAATCATGAGTTTGCTCGAATATCACCGATAATTCAGCAGCCCTGAAGCAATATCGTGCAACCGATATCGCGACGAGTATATTTAGTGTACATTGATCTCTCTTTACTCGATAAAATCAGGGCCGGGCGCACTCGCCAATTCTATAAAGAGCCGTCAAAAAATTTGGGAGTTTAGTGTCGTCATATACGTCAACTACGTTCGCGAAGATGTCGGCTGCTCTGAATCCATCTGCCAAGGCAGACCCAAAGCCAAAAATCACCTACACCAGGGTAAATAGTGGAGTGAAGTAGTCAGATACTTAACTCGTCATGAAATTAATATATTTTTCATAGTAATCGTTTATTTTGTGATAAGCTTCACCGGGAAATCGCAAAAACTTTCGTATTTTTCATCAAAGAACTTAGACACGACGATATGACGATTTTCGGAACGATTTATATTGAAGATGTGATCATTTTTTGATCAAAAATATATTATGGCGAATATAGGCGCAGAGATACGTGAGATTTTGTGATTGGTAAAAATTGCGAAATACCGTTTACGTAAGTAATCGGGGTCTCTGTAGATTAAAGCTCAATCGAACCATAGATGTTACGCAAGATGTAGAAAATAAATTTTATCTACGGTGAGATATCAAGAGCTGACTGAACGAATCGGTCCAATCGCGAATCATGCTGACAATGTTAGAATTTGGTACGGGCTTTTGGTATCATTTACAGCGAGCATCAACATAGTCATTTCAAAATTTATACGTAATTCAAGTCTGGTATTTTATAACATTGCGTAGCTTTTTATCAACAATGAGTACGTCGAGGCAGTGAGTGGGAAAAAATTTACAACCTTGAATCCCGCTACAGGCAAAAGAATCATCGATGTTTCCGAAGCTGATAAGGTAAGTTCGAAACCAATTTTGTTTAGACCTAAACAAAATGACGAATTTATTGTCTTTTCGAGCTTCGAAAAAATTTGGAAACACTCAGCAAGATGTATTGACGAGCAGATTTATTTTTTATCATATTAAAGGCCGATGTGGACAAGGCAGTGACAGCAGCAAAAAATGCATTCGCCAAAGGATCAGCATGGAGGAACTTGGGCGCCGCAGCTCGTGGAGCTCTTATCTACAAGGTCGAAATTAACGTGTTTTACTTATTAACTTTAAATCGAATCTCGGTTCTTTCGTTAATCCGCAAGTTTCCAATCCAACTTTAATATTATTGTTAACAGCTGGCCGATCTGATTGAGCAAAATACCAACGAGTTAGCGAGTTTGGAGTCACTGGATAATGGGAAACCGTTCCCAATGGCGTACGGCGAAGTTCAAGGTGTCGCTCATATTTTCCGCTACTACGCTGGCTGGACAGATAAAATACATGGAAAAACCGTTCCCGGTGGTAAGCTGTTCACGGTGTACATTGAAACTAAATAACAAGAATTTGTGCCATTCTAACATGGCCCTCACATTCTATCCTACTCGCGACAAATTCACGTTTGTAAAATTGATCGAAAACTTTTCTTCTCAACATTCAATATAGACGGTTCTTTGGCCTTGACAAGAAAAGAGCCGATCGGTGTCGTCGGACAGATAATCCCCTGGAACTATCCGCTTATGATGGTTGCAATGAAGCTGGGGCCTGCATTAGCAGCGGGCTGCACTGTGGTCTTGAAGCCAGCCGAACAAACGCCCCTGACTGCTCTTCGAGTCGGTATTCTCATTAAGGAGGCTGGATTTCCTCCAGGAGTCGTCAACATTTTGTCAGGTGGACCAGCAGCCGGTGCTGCGATTACCGCACATCCCGAAATCGCTAAGATTGCCTTCACCGGTTCTACTGAGGTAATAATATACGAATACAACTTCTGCAAGATCTTTCCCTGATTTTCGGATTTAGCTATCATAAATTCGATCGATTTTTTTCATCCTTGACTCAGAGTCTATTCTGTTCAATTATCTACCTCGCGAATGACAACAACGGAATGGTCTGATGAAAAACCAGACTCGATCCAATTAAAAGAGCCAGAGTATCTCCACGTTTTCGTTCTATATCCATAGTTTGATCATCAAAAGGTGATTACCGTTTTTATTCATGATTTCAACAGGTAGGACACATTATACTGAAGGCTGCAGGTGAGACTAATCTAAAACGTGTAACACTCGAACTGGGCGGAAAGAGTCCTTTGGTGGTCTTCGACGATGCTGATCGTGAGTATACGAATACATTAGCAAATTCACAAATTGCGTTTTCAGCTTCTTTTCAAACATTCCACAGATTAATCATTGAGCAATGCACTAACAAGAAAGTTTTTTTTATGCAGTGGATGCCGCCCTTAGACAAGCTCACGATGGTGTATTCGCAAACGCGGGTCAGACTTGTGTAGCACCAACCCGTCTCTTCGTTCAGGCTGGAATTTACGACGAGTTTGTGAAGAAAGCCGCTGCCCTGGCCGCAGCAAAAAAAGTTGGAGATGCTTTCGACCCGGGAAGTGAACAAGGTCCTCAGGTAGGGAAATCAGCCCAATCGTGGGAAGAGAAATGACGGTGATAACAGTTAATCTAACTTGCGTAAATCACTTCCGTTGTTTATAGATCGACTCGGAGTCTTTCGACAAGATCCTAAATCTTATCGAGTCAGGGATAAAAGAAGGTGCGAAATTGCTTACTGGCGGAAAGCGCCACGGTACAACCGGCTATTTTATTCAGCCGACTGTCTTTGCGGACGTCACTGACAACATGAGGATTGCCAGGGAAGAGGTAAGTTTACCGCGGAGACGAAGATACTTTGTATTTGGATCAATCCATCGATTACTATCTGTAATTCTATGCTTTTTAGATTTTCGGACCAGTCCAGTCGATCCTGAAGTTCGATACTTTGGAGGAGGTTATCGAGCGATCGAACGACACTCATTACGGTTTGGCAGCGGGCGTCTTCACCAAGAACATTGACACCGCTCTGGAGTACGCGAAGGGGGTAAAAGCCGGCACCGTCTGGTAAGATAAAAATTCTGGAACCCGGATGAAAGAATCTTCTAGGAAATAAAATTGACCAACGAGTTATGCTATTGTTACTTTTTTTTAAGGGTAAACCAGTACACTGCTATATTGCCGCCGCTACCATTCGGTGGCTACAAAGAATCTGGCATTGGACGAGAGTTGTGAGTTTATTGACCATTTTGATCTTTGACCATTTACTCGGTTCGAGATCAGACAGCAGTGACAAGTATTTTGTTTTATGTTACAGCGGCGAGGAGTCGTTGAGTAACTACCTCGAAATCAAATCAATTTCGATCAAACTACCAACAAGCGATTAAACTGACGTTAACTTGTTCTCCAAAGAAACAGATTTTGCTCCTACCCCGCTCGTCTGAGATTACGATATAATTTCATGTCTATTTAAGAGGCAAAGTATCGGTTTTTTATTCCAAATTTATTAATAATCGTTTTATATCAATAATAAATTTCTTCCTCTGCTATGTATTCCGGCTGTCTTTATTTTCCCTGTCTCCAATGAACCAAATTTCATTATAAGTATGTCGTGTCTGTAATGACAAAGTTTTAAGCTATATACAGTGTATAATTATTTAATGGCTATCTACTGTTCGCAAATATAATGAATACTATTATCGGTGCTGGTGTCGTTTTTGCATATGGATTATAAATAAAATCAAAAAGAATTTTTTCAAGATCATAGACATACAATTATGGGCTCAACCTTGTACAGGCAACTTATCGCGTGTAGCACGAACAGAAAATTGCCTATCATCTAATCCTTTGCGAAATAATTGAGCCACGATGAAAAACCGACATTACTATAATCGACCAATATTCCCGCATTACAGACGAAGTAGTAATATTTATACCTATGGTACATTTACGTGTGATATAACGATCCAATTACCTGTTTTTTGCTCAATATAGGAATTGATTCTATAAAATCATCGCGACAGGTGTCATTGTCTACAGTTATACCAAACGAGCATGTTAATTCTTACTTTCATCAAATGATCTGTCAAAGTTGACATCTACACCGATTCCGAAACAAGTTACCTTTCTTTTCTATCCACCCAATGAATAGCCGTATAGACGAACATGAGACAGTTAGAATAAGTAAGGGAAATGGGAGCAGTGAATGAACTCCGAAGGCTGGCGCCTAATTCTACCTTCTGTATAATTGCGTGAACAAATCACTAAAAATCTGCAATTCCAGAATACGTGCGCTACTAGGAGGTGTCGATTTGTCACACAAACGCGTGATACACCAGACGACGTAATCTCGTGGAATCTCTACATCTTACACGTGATATCACTTCAATAGAATTCCATTTCTTCATACACAGCTCTGTAATTTACGTATCTAATTGTTCCCGAAAAAGTTTCAATGCCCTGAGAAAGTAGGACACTTACAAGTTCTATTCGTTATATTCTTTCGTCGGTCAGTCGAATGATATCCAAAGGAATAAATGAATAATTTCTACATCCCGCATTGACTTTCAACCAGATCGAAAAATAGGTTTAAAAATGGTGGGGAAAGATCTATTTTCAAAGGATTATTATTTGACATTATCTAGACAAGCGTTCTTGCGATTTTAACGGAATGTCTTCGTATTCCAATTCTCGCCCCACTGAATATGACACAATTCGAATAAGAATCGCTGGAAGGGGTATCAGTTTGAAATTTCATCCGACCACACGGGTCAATGATTGCACTACGTTGAAGAAAAAAAAAATGAGTACCCTTTTGAAATTTTGGTATTTATTTCTCTATATTTAACGTATATTGAGAGTATATAGGTACAGTTTCTTAGATACAGTTACCAGTGAAAAGAATCTAAAAAATGAACACTGAGTATATACATATTTTGATCTTATTAAAATCCATTTGAAAAGAACCGATGGTAATTGTTTTCATTAATATATTGTAGTAAAAAAATAAAAATAAAAAAATAAATATAAGGTTAACAGCAAGTATTGTACGCAAAATATGATAGCGCTCCTAAAGCTTTTTTTGATCGGCGGGTACCTCAAAAACTAGACGTAATAGGAACATATGATGTCCACTACTTGCAGATTATACATCATAGTAAGCTTCTACAGCCATTTCATTTACGGGTACTGATATTGTGTAACATAGTTATTATTTAATTTATTTCAACGAAATATTATACGCAGAAATGACTCTACCCATAATTCCCAGCGCGAATCTATACAAGTTTTTTTTTTTTCTCTTCGATAAGTGACGAATCGAAACCACCTTCGAGGGATATGTCTTTTAACATTATAAATATAGAAAAAGTAATAATAACTGAATCTTCGTGAATACAATCTGCCAGACTGTAGTTGATATGCGTTCATGAGTACGAGTTACATGTATCAGTTAACCAGAGATGTATAGGTGAATAGGAAGATAAAGAACGTATAAAGGCGAGGGATAAACCGCTCCAGCACATAGTGTGTCTGTTTGCTGAGAACGGGAGTTGCGAAAGATTATTCGCGTGATTTGCTACCGATCACTTTCACGATCTGAGCCGACGTTAGCGAACGAATTTCGTGTCCCTTATTCTGTGCTTTGTGAAACATCTCGATACTGCGCAAGCGTCCCTGTGGTATAAAAAAAAAAGGAAAAGCTTTCCTCAGACGCCCCCAACTTGCGCAGAAACGGTCTAGCGAAATGGCGAATCGTAATCCTGTCATCAAATACACAAAGGTAAAAGAATTTCTTGGATTATAACTAGCTGACCATTTCTGGACAGGTCAATTCTCATTTCAATTAAAATTTAGTATCACGGGGTGTATGGATAAATCTAATTTCAGAATAGTGTTGCGACGTGGGAGCATAGAACTTAGGAACGTATTCAGTTAGATTGACCGAAGGTCACTACTTTAGTTAGCTTGCAAGTCGTTATTGAGCTGTGTAAGCCGTATCGCTGTTAGCGACATTCCATATGAAATTACTACTCGCTGTGTCGAATTCTATCGCGAGAATATTAATTTACCGAACGAATGAGTGATTATTGAACTACTTCGAAGTGAACAACTGTAATTAATACATATTTTACTCATCGATTTATTACAGTCAAAATATGATAAAAATATTTATAAATCCGGCAACGGCACGAAGGTCGCGAGATAGAGACGTCGACAAGGGAGTCCAGAAATAAGTAAACATGTTCCAGAGTTACATATATAGATCATTACTTTCACAGTGGTCGGAAATTCTCTTTTCATAATACGATGTATATGAATAGCCCTGACTTATGCATACGTGAGCTAATTCTATCCACCTGTCGGACAGTTGTTCATCAACAACGAATGGGTGGAGGCAGAAAGTGGCAAAAAATTCCAGACAGTGAATCCAACTACCGAGACTGTTATAGCGGAAATTTCCGAAGCTGATAAGGTACGTAGATGCACTTGCTGCAATCTGGTGAAAACATTTTTTTTCCTCTTTTATCTTTCTTCAGATATTAATTTTTATTGAAGAGGATCCTGAATATGAATCGAATGTTCCCTTCTTTTTCAGTTCTTTTCTTTTCGTTTTGTCTATTTTGTCTATTGTTCAAATTTCCCTTTAGGCTGACGTTGACAAGGCAGTTTTGGCAGCAAAAAAAGCATTCGCTAGGGATTCGCCATGGCGCAATTTGGACGCTTCAACGAGAGGAAATCTCATGAACAAGGTACAGGTTCAAAGCAGACGAATTTTTCAGAATTTTCAGAAGCTTTAATTTTTTATTTTTCACTCGCAATTACCGAAATCTTACAACTCATCCTCTTTTTCTCCTACTACACAGTTTGCAGACCTGATCGAAAGAGACATCGACTACATTGCGAGTCTGGAATCTTTAGATAATGGAAAGACATTCGCAGCTGCACTTTTTGACGTGCAAGCTAGTATCTCAACGATACGCTATTACGCCGGCTGGGCTGATAAGATTCACGGAAACACGATCCCCATAGGTAATTTGAAGATTCGGTAAATTTAATAAAATAAAGAGCCTGCAGTTCCATGCTTTGATTTGTTAAGTCAACTCGCCTGTTCGCTTTTAATCCTATTTTTACTTTTATTTTTTCTTTTCAGATGGAAACGGGTTTGGACTAACGCGAAAAGAGCCGGTCGGTGTCGTGGGACAGATCATCCCCTGGAATTACCCGCTTTTAATGTTATCTTGGAAATGGGGACCAGCTCTAGCAGCAGGATGTACGATCGTCCTAAAACCAGCTGAACAAACGCCTCTGACCGCCCTTTACGCAGCTTCTCTTGTAAAAGAGGCTGGATTTCCTCCAGGAGTAATTAATGTATTACCAGGGTACGGACCCACCGCAGGAGCTGCTATTGCAGAACACCCCGACATCAGTAAAGTCGCTTTTACCGGTTCAACGGAGGTAAAAATTGGACCGAATTAAATCTCCGGAATAGTTGAGTGAATTTTGTATTTTTAACTTTTTTATTCGTTTCATTTATCTGATCTAGGTCGGTCATCTTATTTTGGCCGCAGCCGCGAAGACCAATTTAAAACGCGTTAGTCTGGAACTGGGAGGAAAAAGCCCAGTGGTTATTTTCGACGACGCTGATGGTTAGTCGAATTCGCAAATCATGTTACTCAATCACGCGTGAAAGAAATTTCAGATAGTGACTTGAAACGATTAATTCGTATTTTTCTTTGAATTTTTCTAGTCAACGAAGCCGCAGATATAGCGCATGCTGCGCTTTTTGAAAATCATGGACAATGCTGCTGCGCTGGTTCACGGACTTATGTTCAAGCCGGAATATACGACGCGTTTGTTAAGCGAGCAAAAGAATTAGCCGAGAGTAAAAAGGTCGGGGATCCGTTCAGCTCGGAAATAGAACAAGGTCCACAGATCGACAAGGAAATGCTTGATAAAATCACAGATCTAGTAGAGTCCGGGAAAAAGGAAGGGGCAGTTTTGCAAACTGGAGGATCCCGAATCGGTAGCGTTGGATTTTTCTTTAAGGTATGAGAAGAATCACGTTTCTCATTTTATTTTATACTTCGATTTTAGAAACGGGCTCACTGATTCGTTATTCTTTCGTATTTTACAGCCTACTGTATTCTCCGAAGTTTCTGACAACATGCGAATAGCAAAGGAGGAAATATTCGGCCCGGTACAAACGATCTTCAAATTCGATACGATCGAAGAAGTTATCGAACGCGCTAACAACACTTCCTACGGTCTTGCCGCTGGTGTGATAACCAAAGACATCGACAAGGCTTTGACATTTGCTAAAGCAGTCGAGGCAGGAAGCGTCTGGTAAATGAAGTCAATTTTATTTCCGCTAAATGATTCGTTAATAATTCTAGACCTCAATAATCGTTTATATCAATAAAATTTCTCTCGTTATTTAAGGGTGAATTGCTACGACGCTGTGACACCGCAAACTCCGTTTGGTGGTTACAAAAAATCCGGCATAGGACGAGAGCTGTGAGTGTACAAATATTCAAATATCAAGAAAATTTTGTCAAGTGATAATTAAAAAACGGATAAAACTGTCCATTTCTATCTCATTCCCTTTGCTTCTTGTTTCACGATATTATATGATACCTTAATGATTTTTTAATCGTATTTAATTGTCTAACACATTGATTTATTTTATCCACAGTGGCGAGGATGGCCTCCACGAGTATCTCGAAGTGAAGACTATTTCTATAAAAACATCAACCAAGAATTGAAACCGTTTACAATAACTACCGCATATCATATAATATTGTATACAGTATACTTTTTACTACCCCAGTGGATTGTTTGAATACAATTTATATTCTCAATTGAAAAAATACGGCTATCGATTTATTTATGCTACTACTTTGTCCCTTTTATTTTTAATTCTTTACAATTGGAAGAAATGTACGTATGAGTATAGAGAAGAAGAGACTTGAGTTTTTATAAATGAGAAGGAGTAAAATATCGACGGTAGAATTGCTTCTTTTTATTGATACATCAGTATACGTTAAATAGTTTTTCTATATAATTCAAACTGCTACTTCAGAACTTTTCCCAGATATTTTATTTGAGCTCATAAAGTTCTGCGACAATCAAACGAGTTTGACAACTGTATCTAGTGCGTGGAATTCCTAGATAGGAGACAGTTTCGGCTTCACCAAAATTAGTTACTAGACGTCTTCGTCGTCTGGAGGAATTCCCAGCTCTGCATCGGTCCATTTCGAAGGATCGGGATAATCAAATTCCCCCTTTATTTATCAAAGCCTAATAGTTAGTTAGGGGAATACCAAAATTGGCAAATTAATTTAAGAGACAAAATAGTTTCATTGGATTAAAAATTTATCGAATAATTTCCAATCCTCGAACCTAGAAGATGGAAGAATTACTTCGGGGGATAAAATTGCTTCATTCTAATGACACTTAATCAAAGAATAAAAATTTCGAGGATCCAAAGAATCAAGAGAAAAAATGTAGAATCCCAATCATCTGAATCTCAATACTATTGGCTAATCAAATATTCAAATTCTCACAATAATATGATCATAGTCGTGCCAAAGATGCCACAGAATCCACCACCACGCAAATCCACCCAGTAATTCTGTGGCTATAAAGCTCTTCTTATCCTGCGGTGGCCCAGGTAAACGGTAAACAGCTCTGCAATAACAGATGCTCGTTTTTCATCAGTTATTCTTCACAGTGGTTTGCTAATTATAGTTATATTCATGAAAGAAAAAGGCAGAAAACATCTCGGATGATATTTTCGTCAGAAATAAATTTAGCTTCACAGGCTTTGCTGCTATACGTTATATACTTTGATTATTACATAATTTGTTTCTCAAAATCGTCGGTGAATCAAATAATAATTAAATAAGTAGTTATGTATGATGAAACTCTGTTTTTTTTAATTTTTATAGTGGAATAGTATTGATTCTAACCTAAAAATTTCTTGATTTGAGGTTACATAATGTCCGATCAACTTACCCGTGGGAGTTTCGCACTTGTTGCAAATTACTAGCATGATTTATTTTCGATACTTGTCTAACGGCTCTCAAGAAGCTTAATCCCCGAGAAGCTAACATTTTTAACGGTTCTCTTTTACCTCTTTATATTTTGTGCCGAATATTCTATGCGTCTACTATCGAACCTCAAAGACTACGAAGATTAAAGGCGGACTTACTGCCCTCTAGCGAGACCTTGGAATAATTTAAAGGCACTAGTGTCGTGTCTGGGATGTCGGTGAGGAAGGCTTTTGCGTTGGTAACGCCAGCTATAGGCAAAAGTGTGAATTTGTAATCACACTAACTACGAGGGCCTTCATCTTATGGTTTCATGCGAGCCAAGAGACCCCTGAATAATTATATGTCGAAATAACAGCGTTTGATATTAGCGTACGGAAAGAATTGGGTTAACGTAACATTGTTGTAACGTGAATGAATAATTTAAGACAATGCAGGTATTCGTGGCTTAAGGTGATCTCTGGACGACAGATATCGTAACACGGCACGGATACGAGTCGCAGGAAGATCCACGTCCTAAATTGTATAAAAAAAAAAAGAAGAAATTTTTAACTCACGTTTGTGATCCAATCATCCATTATCTTCACTCTGCGACGATTCTCTGGATTGACGAAATTCCGATCACACTAGACCCGATCGATTCGTTATATTACGATTGCACACTGCACTTCATAAGATTATAAATAAATAAATAAATAAAGACACTACATATATCGTTGACACGAAACTTTTTACAACACATTTGCAATTGAGATTATATATATTCTGATACTAGTTACTGAGACTCAGCGTTTATAACTGTTGCACTATTTTCATACTCATAAAAATTCTCTTTTTAACAAATAAACAGCATAGAAATGTCATCAAAAAATACTACGTTGCCTACTCACTACATATGTCGCTTGCGGAAGCGCAGGACACACTGAACTCGTTGAGCCGGCGAGTCACGTGGGAGTATCAAAGGCTGCAGTGCTACAGGCGTGTTTCTTATATTTTGACCTTCCGTCTGTTTACGAATATACCGATGATTGGAAATACACGCGGCAAATTGAAATTTATCTCATTAAAATGCGTAGTAAATTCTCGTTATATCGCATATTGTATTATATTGATGAATTGTTGTAGGATTGGGTGAAATGTATAGTTATATGGGATGAATGATTGACGATATCATCTATATAGTGCTTTATTGATAACTGTAGTATCTATTAAACTATGCTACATGTATTTTCAGTTTTTACATAATATTTAAATGTATTTTAAATAGGCTACGTGTACTATTACACTGGAATATAATCTGTATACGTATCATTTAACGATAAGAAACGCAATAAAAAATAAAGCATTCTTCTAAGTGTTTTTTTATTGTTTAATTTTTTTTTTGTTTGTGTCTGCTTCTTCCAAATAAAATAATACAATTCTTCGACACTCTATATTCGCAATACTTTCTAAACCTTTATTTACTCATATCCCCAATTTTATAACATGTATTACACGCACGATTTATGATCATCGCATGATCCCGTGCGATAACGACAATAATTTGGAATAAATCATGTTATAAATAGTCTTTAACATTTATGTTCTTATATTCAATCATGATAGATTTCTCATACAACATTGCTTATAGTTATATTATAACTTTCTTTTTTCAAACGGATAAATGCGTATATTAACGTACTCGCATACACTTTATGACATATTACAGTACCTACTGCAGTAAAGTTACTTCTTTTTAAACAACAAATTATAACGCTTTCTCCTACGTTATTTCTCCAACACGCCGTTTCAATGCTGAATTTTACATACCTGTATATTATCATATCGATCAGAGTAGATTATAGATATCGAATGTTACGATAATGTGATGAAAATTATGAACAGTAGCTCAATTACTGTTTTTCCTGTCGATTTATATAATATATATGAATATTCTAGAAATACGCTCCGATTGCATCCTACCTTGATGCACCTGCATCGAATCGGTCCAGGAGCCACCAGCCTGTACACAATAACTGGCTCCTGTTCCCTTTTCCAAATGATGTAATAGACCTTCAAAATTCTTACATGCAGTATCTTGTCATTGAATTTATTGTAAAAAGGATTAGGATTCAAATTTATATCGATAATATACTTGTAGTTGAATTAAGTAGGGCAGAGTTTGAGGGTTCAAGAAGTTTTGCCTGAATAATTGTAACTTGAATGGAAATAAGTTGAAGAAAAGAACGAAGTGTTGAAACGACGTGTGAAAATAGAGACAAGAAGAAAAGATTTATTTGAATATGATGTGGGTACATAATAGGTAGGTACTCCGTAACGACGTTGGGCGTATGAGACGTATGTAGTTATAGCCAATAATAATTGTAACTTATATCTTTTACAAATTAATTATTTTATTTATTTTTAGTCGTAATTCTATTCCATTTGGTTTCGGAGATATGGTGTATATCTTACTTCGTTTCAAAGTCGATTGAGTTCGCACCGCGGTACGAAGCCAACTGTAACACAAGATGGTAATTTAAATAACAAACATTTAAACACAAGAATAACATCAACAACCAAGAATCGCCTGAATTATTCAAACCCCTACCAATTGTTTAAATAATTAATAAATTCCCTACCCATTGCCTGATGAAAGGTGACAGATTGAAGCGAGGATGTTGTTGTTGAGGACTCAGAACCTGCAACGGTTGAAAACGTGGCATCGGACGATCCTGATAAATCTGACCAGCATCTGCTAAAAGGAGTTCTCCACCTCCTCGGGGTGTCTCGTAGTCCTGAGTCTCTTGATTGACACTGACATCCTCCTGCATAGTGTCTTCCAAACGATCAGATGGATCGGACCTTTTTCCATGAGCCCCAAAGCAAGAATGACCAAAAGCAGAACATCCTCCTGTAACAAGATCATTAATTCACGATTAAATGTACTGCGGGCTATAGTTTTCTCGCATATTAAAATGTTCACACGGATATATACATATATGAACATACATATATGCATGAATAATCGTTACGAAAGATCATTATTAATTAATATTATAAGCCTGTTTGGATTTAAGCAAATTTGACTAGATTCGTTAGTTATCGTATGACAGAATCCTGTTGTGGTTATTTCGTCCTTTGGGATTGTGTAATGTAATGAGAAGAATATACGATTAGCATTAGTATCGTTAGCCATCTATTACGTCACGAAATTATTCGATTACAGCACAGGTGTAGCGTAATGATAATTATAAAATATACATCTTAGTTTATACAGAATGAAATGATCATAACACACGCTAATTAGCCGGGTAAAGTCTTTAAATTAAATACGGGGAATTTTCACGATACTGTTATAGCCCACCCGATAATTGGATGCTTAAACAAATGGCACACCTGTTGACAAACGGGCTAATAGATCGACGAACGATGCGGTTAAGGGAAAATTCAATTTTAAGGTTCAAAATACCGAGGGAACAAGATTGTTTTAACGAAGTGTTCAACGGCGTGGAAAAGCGGAACAATTACTTGTAAATAATACTACCGTAAATCTATCGTATATTCTCAAAGGACGTATTTGACAGAGTTTAATGATTATTACGTGAAAAGTTGGCGAGCATTTTGAATAAATTTCATCGAACATCCCTTAAGTTTTTAATCGCTAAGTTGTAGGGCGAATAACACTCAATTCTTTGATCCAGTTTAGAAGATTCGGGATCAAACTTTCCAGGCGAAATCCCACGAGTGTTGTGACAAGTTTGAAAGGAAAGAGAATAAGACTAAGTTTGAACAGTTATGGTTTTAGAATGGAGAAATTCTACTTTATAACGATCGATGTTCAGTGATTCGATTTGCACTATGCAGATTTGTTCGAGCGACGAACGAACCGTGTTTAAGTAAGCATTGGAAAACTGTTTTATGTATAAAACCGCGGAAATTAAGGTGAAGTTTGTTGGGCTATTAACTAAATTATTAGCTGGAAGTGGGTAATTGTTTTAAAGTCCAATTAAAGTGTGCGAGAGAAAGAGAGAAAGAGAGAGAGAGAGAGAGAGAGAGGGAGAGAGAGAGAGAACGGTATCATAATTAATCAGAATCCAAGGTAATTGTCTGTTCTCAGTTTCGTCAAGCGAATTAACTAAGCTATCGCTTCTACCTGATAAGTCATACCTCACGCCGAATACCGAATACTTTGATTCTTAAATAAATTCACAGATGTTAATCTAGCTGTTTTTCTATTTGAAATTCGCGTACCTGGCTGCCCGAGGAGATACTCCACCGAATGGCCAAACTGAAAATAATTGTGACCGGGGTTGGAAGAGTGAGAAAGAGATAACTTTGATTAGCTTAATTTGTGGATATCGTTTTGTGCGTATCCCACATGTTTTTGTGTATTCACAATTAGTCAGGTGTAGTACATACGTATGAGATATGTATAATTATATGCATTCCTCCCTTTGTTAGCAAACAAATTGTATTCGGTTCACCTGGCTCAGCGGAAGATTTGTTTATACGTATAATAATATGCATATACTACGTTGCTACTTGCCCTGGGATACACATATATGTGTCATTTGCATTTTTCAAGAGTCTCTCGAGGCATTCATCGTGATATCTTCGTAATTATGGCATAACATGAAGAGGGTCAATTTTAAAATTGACATTATCAAGAATATGGGAGCTGGAGGCTATTGGTTCCCTCTACTGCTAATTGAGGATGAAATTATTCAACGAATCTTGTAATAAAATTGCGGTTCGTATAAAACATTTCTGTGTAGGTACTCATTATTTTATTATCCATTTCTATGTATAGACTTACAGTGAATCAAGCTGCAATCTGCGTAACGAATCTTCAGAGAGCTATTAAAAGAAAAGCTGAAAAGCAACAAAAATAAAACGAGTAAAAAAAAGTTTAATTTAATATTTGACTTGCTACGTAGAAAATAAAATCGCTCGACTTCGCTTTAGCCTCTAGAGCCTGGGATTCCCTCAGGCAGAAGCTACCAGTTGCTCTTTCATTCAATTACCCGCGCAAACGTTGCGGGATAATTAACAGTTCAGGTTAGCCCTTTCTTTTTAAGAATTGATCCGTTTTGCAAAGGCCCTCGGCGAAGCAAAGGATGTATCACCTCGTCTCACCTGATCATCTAACTAGCCAAGACTGATATCAATTTACAGAAATTCAATTAAACAACCCTGTTTAGGTTCAGGTTTCACCTAATTTAGGGTAGGCATTAACCTTTTCTCCACCCATTATGCTTACGGACCTTTAGGCATAATAAATTTAGTAAACGTTGATTCTAGCTATACCATTATTACAAGGTGGTCAATTAGGTGGGATAAATAATGAAATTTTCAAGAAAAATTTCATTAAAAAATTGGATAAGTTGTATGAGAGTTGAACGCAACCGACTCCTGAATTTTGTTGTATAAACCATGAAATGGTATTATGCTAAGGGATGATTTCTACCAGCTCAAAGAATTCCTTTAGAAAAAGTTATTATTAATTAAAGTTTTCCTTTGATAACCGACGTGAGGTACATATTGCAACTCGCTACAGTACACCCACCACATATTCTGTAAAGTGAAACAACAAATATTTTTATAAAACAGTTGTACCAGGCGTACATATTCCTGTATGTATGCATAAGTGACAAAAAATTGCGAAAAGGGTTTAGCCCGTAGGTAAAATGAACCCGTTAGCCACTCGCGATTCAAATACCTTTTCGCGATTCTGTAAGTGAATTAAATTACACCTACCTCAGGCTTTTATTTTCTCTGGAAATTTTTTTCACCCCTCTATTTTATGCATTTGTTCAGAGTAATGAATTCATTAATAAAGAAAGAGAAAAGAAGCACCTGATATCATTAAATCGCAGAGTACACGATCACCGCCGTATCCCGTCTCTTCGATATCTCATCCGCACGACCTACCTCAACGCAATTATCAATGGCCCACTACTTCCGTACGATTCGAATAACTAGCGTGATAAATTAACGCCGTTTTTATCCAGTTGTTTTATTACATTATCTTTTTGTTGCGGATAAATCGAGCCTTTGTGAAGTTCTGACGCGATAAAAAATCCTTTTTACGTCAGTCACTACGTTTATTACATTGTGGTTTGGATTTTTGTTAGAAAAAGGGATTTGGCACGTTTGCAATTTCATTTGAATTCCAGGATATTTGCAGTTGTATTGCAAACGAGTATTAGTATATTTAAACCTCTGCTAATTGTGCAGCTTTTGAAGAGAGGCGCGAGGAGCTTCAAAAGCAATAATTCCGATGTTCGTGGAATCAATTTCCTTATTAGCTTGCTTCGTCGAGGTCCGGTTTGCGACGGGATTCAATGCAGCAGATAAAAGATATAGATAAAACAACCTTATAGTATTGATCGATAATGAGGTTGAAATCGATTGGTTCTAAAAACTGTGAAAGTTAACACTGCAGTATATCAATGCGTACAAAACCGTGTATAAAAGGGTATTAAAAAACGTCACTCGCTTGTACCTAGAAATTATATGTCTATAATCGAGAAAAGGTCAAAACAAAAAGAGGAGGTCCTTCGGTAGGAACGTTTTGTGCGATGAACTGTGGCTCGCCTCACCGTCTATTCCGAGGGTTGATACCCTTCATTTAATTTTCTTGTATATCCTGCGATTACAGTAATGGAGGTTGAGTTGAGCGACTATAATATAGCGTCTAAAATTCCCGCAGCTCTTATCAAATAAACGGTAATGTTCGGAAGTTCTGTGAGTTGAAAAATAATGGGTTCAGAAGTGGAATAAAACAGAAAGAAAAAAATACAAGTTGGGTAAAGAAGAAAGAGAAACTCTCAGAATGACCAATAGTGCTTTAGACACCCTTTTATCTTATTGACACGTCTTCAGATTCTTGAGACCGATATATTTTCTTAGCGAGGCAAGAGCTGCAGCGATACACCTAGCACCTCCATCTCTTTTGTGAAACACAATTTTTTGTTGTAAAACAAACAAAGAGGCACATTTTTCAATGATAAGAATGAAATCAATGGTGTACCTAGGTTGGTGAGGCGTCTGCAGTTTCCAATTATGGTAGAGTAATACCCCGTTATTGAAACGTGCCGATCGAAGGCGCACGTTTGCAATCAGTATATAGATGCAGGGATCTGCGCAAAATAACTAATTTTCTTCAAGATTCAATATAGTTAAGCTCTCGGGCCGAGATAGACATTTAATTATTTATGAACTAGTTGAATTTAAGAAAAGTGCGGAAGCTTTTATCCTGAAGCCCGACCAAATGGTGAATCCGAGGCAAACCATGGACAGACATAAAATGATTTCATACGAGCGAAATGAATGAATAATAACGATAAGAGAGCCCAAAATCGTGCAGCAGAGTTTCCTTACATTTGGTGCACTGCAAACATCGTTAGAGTACAGAAAGTGTGACAGACGTGCGACTGAGTTCCTAGCTGTGCTATAAATTTGCATAATTCTATTCCAAACACGTAGCAAGTTTGCCCGACTGACTAGGGTGGCTTACGGGGGTTGAGGGCAGTGGTAAGAGTTGCCCTTACGATTGGGCGTACAAGCCTTGTTCGAAATGTCGAATGATTTAATTAACCGAAGCAGGCGTATGATTGTATAATTAATGAACCGCGAACGGAACAGTATTTGCGATTTGCCAACTGTGTTTGATAAAACCCTTGCGTAAATTGTCCTGATCAACGATTGATCAGTAGCTGAGGGACTGATAAGATAAACAAATCAAACCGATGAGTATCCTTCGAGCTTCCTATATATCATGATAATTATAACGAAAAACAGGGGTAGATACATCCACATCTGGACTTTTGAAAAGCCTGATAGAAAGAGAATTCGCGGAATTGATACTAAAGTCGTCAGATTGAAATTTATCCCCTGAGAAAGCGATCGTCATAATTTGTACAAATCTGGGAAAAAACAAAAAATAAAAAATAAAAATTGGGTATAAATTATCGATTTTTGTACTCAAATACTTGCGGGAAATGTTAAATTTGTGCAGCTGCAGTTGCCTGGGTTTATATTACGATAAATTCAAGATCAACTGGATCATGGGGATATACCTTATAAAGTAAAGTAAAGTAAAGTAAAGTAAAGTAAAGTAAAGTAAAGTAAAGTAAAGTAAAGTTCGCAGCTACCAAGAGATCACATTGCACTTTGGGTATTAGATGACGGGGTGAAAGAGCACTCTATAATCTGTTTTTAACGCGAATGTGGGTCGTTCAGAGATAACGACATGGATTTACAAGTTCGCTCTTTCCGCTATTGTTTCTACTCGCCTTAGATAGGTACTACCGATTGTAAAGTGTTACAAAGCAGAGTTACGACCATTCGAAGATCGCCCCAATCGGCAACGGAGCGATGTTTATTTTTAAGAATATTTGAAAAATTCAAAAGAGGAAAAAATTTTTTTTTGACAAAGATAATCAGTCATACGAGTTGATATGATGAATAATCGAATGGACACGAAGCTTGGGCGTCGTACCGTTTCTTGTTTAATTAGTTGCGAGGAGAAAAGCTTTAATTAATGAGCAAGGTTGGTATTGCTGTGAATTTATCGTTAATGACGAAAAAGAAACGGAGAATGTCTCGAGATGGTAGAACGTTCATTATTCAGGAGAACTCGTATCTCGTGAAAATTTTCTCTTCGAGATATAATTTCTTTTTTTTTTATATACATAGTAGATGTCGGGAGGCCTTTTACGCAACGATCTCAAAGTGGGAATGTTCAGAATTTTTTTGTATTTGTCAGAGGATTGATGTTGATATCCTCCGAGCAAACAATCCTCCGTCTTTCGTATCTCTTTTAATTTCATGCTAATTAATTTCCCGAGTATTATCCAAGAAAGAAATGCACTTATCACACTGCGATTTACAGTCATTGAAAATCTCGGACCATCCCACGTATGAGCAATACAAATAATCAAAGGATTGCGGCGATCGGTGAACACAATTAGTTCGCATTAGCTCCTTGAATTTGATCAGTCCCTTAATAATCACATTTAGTTAATTAGGATAGGCGTAGGTGCTTGAGAGAAATTCACCTCATTTGGCGAATGATCGTAATATCTAATGCTCTCTTCTCTCCCAAGAGGCCTGCGTTAATTACAGCAAAGTGAGTCGGTCTCAGTGGCAAACATCTTCTCGTATAGATACCCACGTGTATAGTAGGTGTTTGGCCAATCAATCAACGCTCAAGGGTGAGATTGGTTATACCCGGAAAGGGGCTGCTGCCATCACATGGGTGAACGCGCTAAATCTCTGCGTCAACGAGGACCGGGCGTTTCACTTGATCGTCTCAAAATGTCTTGACACGTTAGCCTGCACAACGTAGGGTAGCTTCACGGTCCTGAACCTAGTGCCCACTCCAAAGTAGGCCCGTAACTTGATTAACAGATTATTTATCTAATCGAATCTCCCTCACCATCACGGCAACGATATGAAATAAAATTAGGAATGAGTGAAAATTCAAAGAATAAGCAAAATCTGAGATCATCCCATTATGTGGAACTTGTACGATTTTCTCTGAGACTTTGTCACGGGATGAATTATATTTTTCGATGTAATAATGATTCGAAAATTGATAAATTACGTCTCGCGGAGATTTTTTAAATTCCACTTCCGTACGTGGGTAATGAATATTAAAACGGGTAGCGACATTTTAGTGTAATTAAAAAAGAAACAAATGACTTACAACGGTTCTGGTTCAATGTCATACCTCATTACCCTATCCGCTGGTTTTGGGAAGCTTCCCCTGCAGCTACAATAAGTAAATTTTTCTCTTTGTTAATTTAATTTCATTGTCTGAATCTCGTTCCCACCCTGTTGTGAGAGAAAGCATTACCGAAAGCAGGGGAGCGTAAGAAATAATATAAAAAAAAATATACATATTCTATATAAAATTCATCGTTGTGGAAAAAGAAATTTTTTTCAACCGCGTCAATCGTCGAATTAATAATTATATCCTGTTTTAATTTCATTGTCAAATTCTATGAATATTATGAAGTTACTTGAAACACTAATTTTTCCTATTATGTACGTTATCGGATCAATAAAACATGAATAGAAGATAATCTGATTTAATCGACAGAATCGAAGCCTTAGAAACATAACGTCATGGACTAATCAGTAATCAATGAACATTAGAGCCTCGTATTTCATTCCTTCCAAAATCCAAACTTGATGGTATATAGTCCCCGGATATTAATTATACAAATAGAATTATTCAAAGCTGTATCATACGTGAAAATGATTGCTCGTATTAGTTTATTCGAGTTATTCGGAGATTAAATTTTTTATCCACTCTGCCCCGAGGTCAGAAGAGTGGACGTCAGCGTCCGCCAATTTTCTGCAGATGATAAAATAATATTCTAGTCTATTCGCGTAACTGTAAACGCCAACCCCACATCAAGCAGAGCGATATAGTATTCGTTCAATTCTCACCCCGTCGAGTTTTAGTGACTTTGACATCGAGGCGAAATTTTTTTTTATAGATTTTCGTGAGATTATTCGAAAGATTCCTTATGCGAAATCGGACACAAAGTTTCGTGTATGAGATAATATTAAGAGAGAAAAGAAAAAGAAAAGAAAAGATCAATCACTCTTTTTTTCGCGATTGGTATACATCAATTATCTCAAAGCTTCTGGCAAACTAATTCAACTCTATCATCAGCTGTACATGTACAAAATATTTTCACACGATAGTGATAACGACAAAGAAAACTACCCTTCAATTTGCCTGACGAAAAACTTTCATCGGAATTATCGATCGAAATATTCAAATTAAAAGAACATCACTGCATAATATATCGTTCGACGTACCATTCAGCGTAAAATAGTGTTATAGATTTCGGTTTAGCGGTCAAGGTATCAAGAGTTAAAAAAATTCCCAAAATCTCAGAGCATTGGTGAAAGAAATTTAGTACCGAGAAGGTGTCGGCGTATGATGATAAGTCGAGACCACGTCGTACGTGACTGTAATAAATATATTAGGTCACACCAAGCGAGAACTCTTTCACATGACGACCGCAAACGAATAGGGTATTTCTAGATTGCCACGTTTCAAGTCTCTGGAGTATGAAAAACATTGACTAGCGCAAAATATATACACGAATAAATACACCTAAACGGTATGTTCGCCCAGGGCGTGCCGGTTGTTTCTGTCCTACGTGAATTACGAAATTACGTGAACTGGAATCTAAATCTACCCCTGTAGCCGCCGGGCAGTAGTTATGGTTATGCCAATAGTGTTGAGCACCGTAGGAACCCTCAGGTCTCGTACCTCATCCATCGCGGCTTATCCTCATCGTTGCGCGGCCTTTTTTTTTTAAAGAAAATAGCAGAGTCCCTTCAGTTTTCATGCACAATATTGACCCCTTGATAAATATGCAATGAGTATTTGATGTCGCGATCATATATGAGAAAAGCTCGATCCGAAATTTCCTTGTTAGAATTACAGATTGTCACGAATAGCACAAGCGAATCCTTTAAAATTTCTGCTTTTCTGATTTCAACATTCAGTCGTTCTCATTTTAATTTAACTTTACATTTCCAGTAGGTATGTTGTTTCAATTTTATGTAGGTATCTACCGGTACTCTCTGTGTCTGGCTGTTCCCGAGGGATGCTGCCCTCGAGCGTAATGAGCCATGTTTGCTTCCTTCTTTTCCAGGGTCTCTGTCTCTTTTCTTGGTTTGCGAAAAGGGCGTCCGTAAACTGAAACAGTCTTGTGAAACTGCGTCGTTTTTCCTAGTATCCGTAGTCTTGAAATCGGCGAAATCTACAGCTCGGAGAAATTTCCAATCGATTATAATGATCAAAACCCACCCAAATTCACGGGGGGGTTGTTCAGGCTGTTTGAATATTCGACTGAAGAGCAGTCCCAACTCTTGCCGAAAGAAAGTCCCAATATATTTCACCCCTTGGGGCGAGCGGTGATCCTTTGTTCCTGAACTCTGACTGTGACGGTTCCAAATCTTACCTTATCACTGTCACTTGCAGGCATAGTTAGATCCTCAATCTATTTTCATGAGACCTTGATAAAGGTAAGGTAATTATGACGTTACTATCAACTCGAGAAAAAGCATTCAAGCAGTGGTGAGGGAAATTTTCGAATCGACGAAAGTTTTGAATTCGTATATTTATTTGCTATAGCATAAAAATTTGCGGGGTGAAAACATGAACAATAATTTATTGGAACGTTCTCTGCGATAGTTGAACAATAAATGATTTTTTTTCATTTTCTATCGATCGATACTATTCTTTTTCATTTTCTTCTCGATGTACCAGACAACAAACAGTCTACAACATCCTCGTAAATATTGTCTTTTCTTAAAAGGAATTAAATTTACATTGCGAATGTTCATGCGGTTTGGTACGTGCAACAAGTTATCTCTGAGGCTAAGAGCTTCGCCCACATTCGAACCGTAAACAACGTGTGTAGATAGATATACCTACAGTGTACGAATTTAGGGGTGCTGAAAATCTGCGGGAGACATGATTACAGTTGAAACTGTTGCATGCCGCTCCGGCTTTTCACTTTTCAGCTTCGATGCTCAATTATAATTTTGTTGACGTTTCAATTTTTGCAAAATTTAACCGTCGATGGCATCGCTATAGCGATATTTTTCGAGAGTTAAATTACGTGAAAATCAAATTCTTTCCTAGGGAACAAGAAATGAAATTTTTTCGGAAACTGCAGGGGCTGAACAATGTAAGCCCCGTTGGATTTCTTATGGTTTAAATGAAGAGTATACAATCGTAGGCGAGTACCTATTTCAAGTAATCACGCGAATTTCTTTTTCTCTTGAGATTAGGGTTAGTTGGTATACGGATCTTCTATTTTTTCAAGACACTGAGGTAACAAGATACTCTAAATGTAAAGAACTGCCGTAGCGTTGCCGCGCATTCAACCTCCAAATTCTTTTTCCACTCAAGTGGCAATTCAGTTTCTGAAGATCTCATGCGGTTATTTTTATGCCACTTCAACTACCGGAGGGAATAGGAGTACTCAACACCATAACATAACTGTTTCTGCAAAAATAGTAAAGTCGTCTGAAGCAAAATATCCACATACTGGGACGTGCGTTTATCTGGATATAGGTATACGTATAATACGCGTACTTTTCGAAACGTCAAAAAAATTCTTTTACCCCTCATCGACAGGTGGCAATACAGTTTGAGGAAATTTCATACGGTTAGTTTAACGCCATTTCAATTTCTGCAGTTAATAGAAGTAGCCAACGCCATATAATATAAAAAATTCTATGTAAAAAAGTAAGCAAAACTGTCTCACGTAAAAGATACAGGCGCTACGTTTCCATGTACAGGAAATACGATACCCGTACCTTTTGTAGTTAAACGTACGTATATCGAAACTGTGCGAATCTGTGTGAATAAAATTTTGTTCAAAACTTCGAAGTCAGATGGCAGGGTACAACGTTAATTAATTAAACAATATAACGTGTCTTAATTGTTAAGCGAAAAGTTTCATCTCTTCAGAGATTCTATACAAGATCCTGTTCTTCAAAAGACTTATAAAGACAGATAAATTGCGTAACTTGTCGTCTAAGGTCTATGGGGGAAAAACTTGAGGCTGTTGTTATCATAGAAATGTTTGAAATCTTCGCAAAGAGTTGACAACTTTCATTCCATATATCTTCAGTGAAAAATTACAGCTTTCAGATTCATATTTTATTTTCATAAATTTACCATCGAAGTTTATATATGAGTCTACACCTTCGATTTGGAATAAATCGAATACGTACATCCTGCATCCGTTTCCCTGAAACCTTAGTCTTCAGACCTTGAAATACATAAAAGGCTTCCGAATACCAGGTGGCAAGTTTCGTTCAATAATCGATAATATGTTAAACATTAAAGACTCGATTATGAATTTTAATAAGAAAGTGATATTGTGAGCCGGGCATTTTGATCCTGGATTAACTTTTAAGCCCAATTTGAAAGTAATATCAGAAGGTTCAAAAATCAAATGTTAATTAGCGCTGCCAATGATAACCGTTTCCACAATTCCGATCCGATATTCCCGATTCCGAGAAAATCAAAAATGGAATTGATCCTTCAGGATAATTGACTACGGATAAAATAGCTGGTGAAATAAATCTTTGCGATAAGCTGCCTTTTATTCCCCCGAATACACGATATCTACGTCAATATCTTGGTCCTGAACGAGATCCGCAGTTGCAAGCAAATACGGGGTAAAAGCTGCTGTTTGAAGGAGCCCCTAAGATTTCGCGGCATCAAAAGGCTACATGAAACTTCCCCTGAGGACTTCCGGTTCCTATAATAGCGTCATCAGATCTGTTGAAGAATTCACCGAATTTTTACCGAATCCGAACCTACCGGATATATGGTAGATGAACGATCAAATTTTTTCTAACTATGTCGAAAGATATATCCTGTTTTTCGGAAGTAAAATAGCTTATTAGCCTCTAATGACTTGATTACGGTCTCTCGAGGTCCGGCGATCTTATGTCTGAGGTACCTTGGCGTGTGGGTGTGACTTTCTGATGGCACTTTCTGCCACTCAGCAGCTGTAGCGCTTTTCGTTTTCGCATTTCGATCGATCTTGTTGCCGATGCAATAGAGCGAATCGATGGGTATTCATTTCTGTTTTTATTGGGTACCGTGCAATATAGTTTTTCGAATCAATTTCAAGGTTCGGGTTTTCACACCCTCGACCCGTCTCATGCTCCAAAATTTATTTGACGGTCGAGAGATAGCATTGCATTATTTCGATGGACCAATCCATCGATCTGACTATGGTTTTGCCGGAGTTTCCCGTGTAGGAAAATTTCGCCAGCGACAAACTTCTTCGTTTCGTTTCTACCTGCGAAATTAACTGGCAAATCTCCACTATAGTTTTCATAATGAAAAAAAAAAAAAGACAAGACAAATTGGCAGGATACTGGACGCAATTTTTTTGGCCTACAGTTCAGTGAGGTGTCAATGTCTTCAATTTTTATACTGAACGATATCCTTGATCCTGCAGCCCTTCGTAGGGAGTGGTGACTTGGGGGCTACCTAGTGATATCGGGTAATCCGTTAGAAGATATGTATCCTTAGGGTAAACAGTTTCGTTTGTAAAACCGTGAAACGTAAATATTTAAATTAGTTTCCCAACGCCGGGTTATAAAGCAGTGTCCGGAAATCTATCCCGTTCAAATCTTGCGTTTGTATACATAGCGAAATGTACGCAGAGACGAGGGAGAGAGAGAGAGAGAGAGAGTCAGAGAGAGCGAGAAGGGAGGAAAAAAGCGTTAGAGCATGGCAGAAGGGGCTTTTAACATTTTTAAATTCGTTTGATGTAGCTACATCGAGCAAACGTTAGACCAGATACATGAAAAGTATTACTGTGTTGGTTAACTTTAAAGCAATCTTCGTTAGCTCCGTGGTTTGATGCGAAAGGGTTCAAGTTCGAGCTCCTTTTACCTTTTAGCAAACGGTTCATCATTTTCTGTTTTGCATAGGATACAGTATACGATGAGCGCCTAGTTTCATTTGTATCCGATATCAACATATTATTAAATCAATAAATTGGAGGTATGAATATTAAATTATACATCGCATGGTACCTTTTAGATATCATTGATTTCCGACATTTTTCTTGAAACATATTTCGACCTTTCGGTTTCGAAGTTTCTTGAAATTTTCAAACAAGTGTAAGTACGATAACTTCCAACCCGAATGATGGATATATTTCGATTCATTTTTAAAGTACTCCTGTTGATTCAGAAATTTGAGGAACTTTGCTTGAAAAGTAACAGCAGAAATATGCAAACAGATTTTCTCGCCCCTAAACGTTTTTGTTCGTTAAACGGTTTTCGTTGAAAGCTTGGAAGAGTTGTAATTCAATTTTGTAACGCTATTGAAGATATGTCTAAAGTCAAGTTGTTGTTAAAAACGAGTGTTCCCAGTTTAATCTAAACAATGAATAACCACTTATTATAAGACGTGATCGCAAACAATAAACGTTAAATTATTTCGTGCCAACTTCTGATTAACAGGAGATTTTATGTCCAATCTGCCAACTGCAGTAAAAATTTTATTCCATGTTATATCTCAAGATCGGAAAATTCTATTGCACATAAATTAATGTAAACAGGTATATGAAATTACACAAATATTTTCCTTCGGGTTTGAATACCTTTGATTGATGATGAGTTGAGTTTATTCAAAGATTGCCTCATAAAACATTAAAATATGAAAGTTTCCGCGATGGAGAACTTGTGCATTACATAAAAATTTACGATAAATATATATCGTGTTATACGGACATATTCATAAAACGTATGAAACATCTATAATTTTTCGAATCAGAACTAGTACCACTTTATTTTATTTGATCCTATTTTGTTGGGAATAATCCGATCACTGTTTACATTTTTCAATATCCATTTCTCTGAAACTAGATGATCATCCGAGAAAAGCTTACGTCGACGCCAATACGAAAGCCTCGGGACCGAATTTATTTTAGGTATAAAGAACACTTTCGTGAGTTATCCATTTTCTTGTTCGCATAATTCATTCTTCATCAATGAAATCTTATCGAAGATAAACCGAGGCTAATTTTCAAAAACCTATTTTTTTGTTCTTTTTAATTAACGAGGAAAAAGTATATACGACATTATATCGAATCCACTGAATCTGTTCTGCCGCTTATACACATATAAAGTATAGTCCATATAGTATTGGCACTGTATATTGTTTATCAAAGTCACGGCAAGGTAGCCCCTAGATAATAATTTGATCAATAATTAACACGGAAAGTAATTACCCACAGCTCCGCTGTCGTGGTAAATTTTCTCCATTGATTGTGTCTTCGAAACTTTTAAATTATCCCAATACCAAAATCCAAAATTTTCAACTCCCACAGTGTTTTTCTCAACTTTTAGACCCTACTTCGTTCAACTGTATTTTTCCAACCTACCAACTCAGCCGTTATTATTTAGAAACTTTTTATTGTGCGACTGGTATTGAAATGGAATGAAGAGTAAGGACTCATTTTTCAGCACGATTCGAATATCTGATATACCTGTATACGCGATGAATCAAGCGATGTATAGACTAGTATATATAAAGAAAATTGAAAAATGAATAAGAACAAAGAAGGAAAAGAAAAATACAATCTTTCGAAAGATAAATTTCAACATTTTTAGCCCGATCAAAAGTACCTCGGCAAGTACAATCATTGATTGTATAAGTATAATTCATTTCAAGCAGCTAGACACTGAGGTGAGAAAATTGGTTCGCTCAACTTTGAGAACTGTTCGAGTTGATTGCTCTACCTAATTCAAGACCCGGGAATCAAATTGGAAGTGTACCTTTCGACCACTATTATCCCCAAGCCGGTAACGCGAAGGACAAAATTCTAGGGGTGTGCTACGCGCAATTAGCCTGTCAGCAACTAGCCCCGAGTCCCCTCAATTAACAAAGCCAAGCCAAATACGTATAGGTATGTATCGGAGTAAATAGATAGACACATGTGACACAAATTGTACTAGTTATGGGACGAGGTGTGCGGGGATTAACGACCAAGTTTGAAACAAATTTTCCCAGTCCTTCGTACCTCGAAAATGTGAGACCATCGTATGCAATTCATTCGTCCCAATGCCATATTTCAGAAAAAAAATTATACTTCTACTTTTTCTACGTATTAGATAACTATGCAGATATTTTACGACTCGAGTCGTCAAACTTGTCAGTGGTTTAAAAAATGTATGAGCTACGATACGTGAGATAAGATCATCCCCTTGTAAAACGAACGTGTTAGTATATTGAGGGATTTTATAGGGTGCTCGTAAGGGGCTGATAAGAAATTTTCTGTGACGGGCGAAGACACGATCTAAGAATTTTTGGAAACATGTATTCCACTAGAATAGCTACGAATGCTTGCGACTCGATCGCGGTTGCAGCATTGATAATCCTTGGCGTATTATTTTTAATCACTTTGAAAGTGTTCGAAAGTGTCCAAGTAACGGAAAAAAAAAGGTGTGAACAAACTGTGACGAAGAATTGTTAAGTCACTTTGGAAAATGAGAGGAAGGTTTCCAGGAAGTTCATTACGACCTGGTCTTCGAGAATAATAAAACATCGGGTCCGCCAACGGAAGTAATTAACGCGATTAGCACAGTTGAAAAATGAACGATTGAAAATCGACGATTGACCTATTAATATTCAATGACTGAAGAAATATTTCAGTTTCTACTTACGTTTAGCTGAAGCTTCTATCACGAAGCAAAGCACTAAGAGAACGGCTACGCCGAGCAAAGAACGGGGGGATGATGCAGGTGAAGCCGATGTAATCTTCATTTTTGAAATTCTTCTACTTCTCAATCCTCGTTTACAGATAATTAAAATTTCACCAATTCAATTATCTAACGTTGTTAGATTATTTATTTTTCTACCGCTACTGCTACTGCTGCCACTGCCTTCCTTCCTTTCGATATCCTCTTGGTCTGTCTTCGGCGAGCAGGTGGTTGCGAATGAATGAGGTTCACGATGCGCGCCCAGTCTTTTACAGAAGCCGAACGGAGTGGCGCAGCGTACCCCACGCCTGATGACGCCAAATGGGATGCTGGGTACAGGTGGTGGTGGTGGTGGTGGTGGCGGTGGTTACAGTGGACGTGGACGTGGAGGAGTGTCCTGAAAGTAAGAGGGAGTAGGTGACCCTGTGATGATTGGCCCACGTCGACCGGATCACAGGTTTTCAGGTGGTGATCGATGCCCGTTTACGAAGAAGTCAAGATTACGTGGATATTCCACCTCCGCAAAGCTGCAGCATGTGCCCCTTTTCAAAGAGTTTGAGGGTTTCGAAGAGTGGAGGGTAGGTAGAACCACCGCGCCGATCATCTATGCTCAAGACATTTTACATTGAATGTAAAAAGGGTCGAAAGTTGCCCAAGAATTTGAAACTGGCCAACTTCTGAAGGTAACGGTAACCGATTTATTTTATAAAAATCTAGAACGTCGCGCACATACATCGAGCTGAGAAACTCCCAGAAGTTTGTCGAACAATTGATTTTTTTCCCAGAAATCATTCCGCAGGATTATTTCAGAGTACGCAGAAATACCACAATGGCAGGTCGTCATCAAGCGGTTGAAAATCCGAAAAAGCGTGGGACTGGGAAAGAATTCGTCAAAAGCGTTCCAGAGATAGGCGGGCATTTCATCACATTTTTTTCAACTCAAGGGCTGATTTTCATCAGGATTGAGTCGACCCAATTAGTCATTCAAGTAGAGTAATAAAAGAGCTTTGAAACTCATCGCAAACCCTCACATTTTGCTATATTTCCTAACATCGCCGAGGTGCTGGATGAATTAAAGACGAACTTACGTATGTACATTGATAGTAGGGAGTATCCATCGTGAAAGAGACTTCGCCAACGACATTTTAGACGATTACATTTCCGGGTCTATTGCCATCAATATCGAGCCTCGGACTCAAAACTCTCTTGACTTGATATATGATGAATTGCATCGACGGGATAGTGTCCACGTGTGAAAATATAACATCGCATGTTGCTTCACTTATTTTATATCACGCATCGACTGAATTCCGAGCGACAGGGTTTAGCATGAAATTCTTTTCCCGAGAGGTGAAAACTAAAAGCTAACACGTCGGGGTACAATGAATTTGAATTATCTGTAAAACTGGAGTCCTTTGAGTTTTCATCATCGGATCTATTGTCCTAGGATATTCTTTAGCGCGATTCATCAGTCGGCCGTCATAGAATTATGACAATTAAGCAGAAGAGAGATGTTGATTGGTAACTAAATGGAAACCGCTACGTCCTTCGGTATTATTGAAATTCAAAACGTCCGACATCCCAATATCCGCAGGATAACAATGCAGACAACTGTGTCATTAAATTGGCGTAAAGTTAGAGCCATGTTTACGATGCTCTTGTTGAGGTGAAGCAGTAAAAGATTAATCGAGCCTAAAACACGTATGAAAATATTACTAGCGCGAATTCTCAACGCCCCTCTGAATTTCAAATTCTACTCCCTTTTGCGCCACTGAGTTCAATGTTTAACCGAGTCAAAATACCTGAAAGTAAAAATAACATGAGGTCGAAGATAAAATGAGGAGGATCAATATTTATACGGAAAGTTAAAAAATGTATGCACAGAGACGTATGCATCTACGTGTATATGACACAATACAGGCTGTAGCGTTGTGCAAGGTAATATCGAAGATCTGAATAGATTAATTTGATGAAAAATGCGACGCAAAAAAGGAAAGGGAACGAAGAGGGCAAAAAGAAAGAATACGACAAATGGAGGCAGAAAAATATCAAAAGTATCGGGAATATTGCGAGGCTGAGAAAGGAAATGAAATTGGTCCCTATATACGTTCGAAAGAATAACCGATAAAAAGATAGCACCGGGTTGTGTAACGAAACGCCTGAATCTACTCCGGTAATTCGACATGGGATATAAGAAACCTGTGTAGAAGACAATCGATGACAATCGATACGAATTAAGGGTTTACATGTACCTTTAACTCGGATTTCCATTGACATATTTAGGAAGGGTGTACGAGGCAATGAATTTTTTCATCGATACGAACACGAAGTATGATTTTCATCAACGTTATTCCCAAAAAAAAAATCATGTATTCGAATTTTGAATTCTTTAAGTCCAACCGTTTTTCACAGCCGAATTTTCTAAAACTTGTTATTTTTGCCTTGTGCAGAATTGCGGACCAGCCAATGGTCTAAAAAAAAACTGATGTTTCGGGAAAGTATTTTCCACAGACGGATTGGAAGAAAAAGTTCTACAACATCAAGTTTTTCCAGGTCGTTACGCCATTATTACGTATTGTCAGTTTGTTTATGAGCAGAAAATTGAACTTAAAGAAATAAAAGTAAATAAAGAAAATGGATATTGTTAGTCCGTTCTATGGAGAAAGTCGCATTGAATAAGCATGTCAAAGCTCAACAGTCCTGCTGCTGAAACTTCTTTCGCAAAATTCTGCACAAGGCGTACGTAAATAACAAGGTATCCGACATCTGGCTGAAAGACGGGCTGATTTGTCATACTTTGAATCTTGAATAAATAGTTTTATAGATTAAAAATCCATCAATAACATAACTTACATTGGCATCAATGAAGAAATGCATTGTCCCCCCACACCCTTCCCAAGATTCCGGAAACCACATGAAAGTAATTGATAAATGGAATAAAAAATCGTGTAGGGAAAGCTGTTCGAAAGTTTTTGACTGGAGTTTCTACCCTGTGACGAATCCTGTGATAAAACGCTCCCATATCGAGTGTATACTTGCGTTGATGATGTAAATTGGTTGTGAGATTGCGAGGAGTTAAAACTCGCGAATGGAGTAAACGGTCTGAATAATTTCCGGTTAAAACTGCAGCCCTAGTTATGTACCTACTCCTAGAATTTGTTCCGAATTTATAATACCCTTATGAATAATCGTCGCTGCGAAAAGCAGCCGTCGCGGAATCGGGACATCCGACAGTACGACTGTAGAGATGATGATTAACTTTGAGTTAATCGCGTAAGTATACCTTCCTATATATTATATCTACCTCCACCTATCGCTGAGAGCAGTCAGTGTATGGAGGCAGTCGAAGGGGTGGAATTTACATAACATCTGCAAAAGCCAAGAGAAAAGCCGGCGAGACGTCAGAACGCTTTCACAAACAAATTGTATTACCAAGTACTCATTCCCCTCTGCACAGCTCACTCTACCTATTTCTCTAAACTCTCCTCGCCCTCGCTTAACCGAGAGCCGGAGGACCCTGCACCCTCGTTCAAACAAGTAGTGGGTCGATCAAACGTATTTAACGTTCTCAGTATGACCGATTTGTTGGGAATTTTTTTTCTTTTTTCATTAAACTGTAGTCGATATTTGATTCATTGCAAAGCGCGACGTTTTTTAGCAGAGAGAATCAGAATTTTTTTTTAATTTTACAACGCGTTTTGGTAGCCGAGACGTGAGACTATAGAAGAGGACGTAATATATAGAGAAATGTGGAAAGTATTGTGGTCTTTTATTTATTCATAGATGTGTGGGGTGCGATTTAACTTCAACCTGCAACGAGGGTGTTGTGATTTCTCTGGTGATGTTGTAATATGAAAACGAGTGGAGGAAACTGGTGCAATTCCATTTCCTATATAACAATGATTTGTTAAAGAGGTTTTCATCGCGTTATGATTTTGCCGTGGAACCGTTTACGCTGTAAAGTTGTTACAGCAGCTGTATGTATCCTCGGTTAAAATCATTTCCCGACTGAGAACCGGAGGTGCAACGACCAATCGCAGAGTTCAGAAATACCGCCCCGGGTAAATTCTAGGAAGAGACACAATTTTCTTTCATTTCCACCTTCATCTATCGAGATTTTAAACGAAATCCTGATTCAAACTCTGGTTTTCATTAGCACCAATCGCACAAACTTTAATTAATATATCTCACACCTTTTCAAATCTCATTGGCAAAAAGGTTTGGCAAGTCTTCCAGCTCTTCTCTCACTTTTATTAATTTTATGCGTTTAATCATCCCATAATCACCGTGAAGACAAAAAGGAAGAAAAACGTTCTAAGATTGGTCCATATTGAATTGATGTACGATTCCGGCAAGCAAACTATTACAGAAGTGTTCGGAAACAAGAATTAAAGGAAAAAATCGGGGAATCCTTACAGCCACTAATTAGTGACGTGGCTAGTCTATAGCTGTATATGTAGACGTAGGCGGTGACTAATTACACACCAAGTTTACCTGAGTCCTCGCCATGTTAATTATATACCGATACTAAGGGCAATGAAGCCACCTGATCATCGCCCAATATTGATGGGTAATCACTTACTCATAAGTTGTGATTCGGCCTAACTACCTAAAGATTTCAAGCCTATATAGTATATAATAAGTTTGTCCCTCGCACAATTACGCACGCTTAGCTCCGTCATGATTTTACACAAGTAATTTTTATACCATATAAATAGATAATCCGATCTCAGCTCATCCCGTAATCAGCCCTGAAAAAGATCTCGAGAATCCTTAGGATCGATGACAAAAATGATCTAGATGGGTGGATAATTTTTTTTTTTTTCTTTACTACAGTGGTGAGTATTTTATGTGCGGGATAATCCGCAGCAAGAAACGACGCAAACGTCGTGTATTCAAGGATAATACGATGCAACTCTGAATTCTATCGACCCATTGCAACGGCAAAAATAAAGAACTAATGTAAAAAAAGGAAGTGCTTTTAGCCGCGAGTCATAACAGATTAAAATCGTGCTTCTGGTCGAACAAGGCGTCAGAAATTTCGCGGACACGGTACTCCGACAGGCGATAGGCGATGAAATTTCAGTTTCGTGATGAACTTTTTCGGGAAACTATTGAGTAGAATCGCGAGATAAAATATCAAAAATTGATTTCTCAAGGTAACAGTTTCTCGCCAGAAAATTAGAACGAGTTACAATTAAAACGGTCCTCTCATTTGCGCGAGGGGGTACTTTAACTCCTGATTTTGTCTCAAATGAAAAGAACCCTATTATTTATCACTAATTTAACTCGACTGTTATTTTCTTTTCTTCACCTTTCTTTTCTCTTCTTTTCTTTGATTTTCTCATTTTTTTTTCATCTCTCACGAGTACGGTTAATGCCGCAACGAGATCGGCTTTAAGATAGAACAGGAGCTACACGCGTTTATCGGTGGTGTTAAAGTTACAGAGTGACGACGGACATGACGGCATGGAAAACGGCAGACAATACTTTGCTGATCCGTAAATCCGTCGGTTCCCTAACCCATGTCTCTCTGTGTAGTAGAACGGGTACATTTTCATAAAGTTATTAGGTACCGTTAACAAGTAATAATATTCACAAGCTTTTGTAATGTCTGAATAAAGCGATATCAGCAATTTTCATTCAAATTCAAAGCCTCGTCTACAATGTCTGACTTTTCCCATTTCTCATCCTCAAGCCCAATAAATGTACAACTCATGTTAGCCTTTCCGGGGTTTTGGAGAAAATCAAAATTGCGGATCAGAAAGTTGAAAGGATTAAGAAAGACGAAGAAAGACTTTATGTCCAATCTGTTTCGCTTTAGAAATTAATATTAAATCGTAAATTAACGGCGTGAGATAGGAGTTACAATATTTCGGATAGCCCATCTCTTAATTTTTCGTTACGTATCCACATATTAACATTCACCGATTATATGTTGACCATCAATTGACGTTTCCTGTACGTCCGGTGTTATTCTCAATGGCTTCTTGTCAGCCTAATTAATATAGTTTGCGTAATCATATCGATACGGGAACTCGGAATCCGAATCCAAACTTAAATCAAACGATTTAAACGCGGTGTAATTCACCGTGGGTGCGGTTATTGTCAGTAGCGAATAATATACGAGATTTCTGCAGTAATATATATGTTTTTGAGGGATAAAAATTGCACTCACGCCGTTTTGAACTTCTAGTTTCCGAAACCTTTTCCCTAAGTCTTCTCAATCAAGAATCGCTTATGTATCAATTTGGCCATCTAGAAACGGCGGGCATCAATCGACTGCAAATTGACTGATTGAAGGACCAGTCGTAATCTTCACTGGTTCGTCCGTGGTCGAAATTGCAACGATTTAAGATAATTGGGGTGTTGAAAGATCGCAGATTCGTTTAGTGAGTTCTACCTGCAATCATGAAATCGCAATTTTATTGGAAATTGGTCACGATAACACCCAGAACATCACGTAATCCTTAATACAATCAAACGTCAGTGTAGATACATCCCTTCAAGAACCATAATTTTCTACAAACTTATGCGTATAAAATATCGAAGGGAATCTCATATGTCACAAACGAACGTAATGGTTTCTGTCTTACTTCAGGCAGAAATTCGTAACACGAAACATGTCATAATGATTTTTTACATTAACGAATTTTTTGATAATGTTGCCAGTATGTAATTGGCGGTACAACAGAACGGCCTGGTGTCACAGCGATCAAAAAACGGTGACCATATTGCTCGTTAGAAAAATACGCCCTCACAAATGTCTCTTGCAGTTTTCTCCTAATTATTCCATCCAATTGTTAAGGTACACCTCGTTCTTCCTCTAGTTATCTTACCCAGTGCATTATATGTGGATAGGTACGAGATAGAATCTAGCGTCCCTCGTACCTGTTCTCTCATCTTTGTAAAGAACTTCGACGTTCGAAACAGAGATCAGTTATCAAATCTCTACACGATAATATCTGTTCAACTGTCTCGTTACGTCGAGTGTTTGATTTTTTCAAACAATCGTTACGTTTTTATTCACCCCCATGGCTATGCTTCATGTTCGACAAGCCTTTGTTCGAATCAACTACTCATCCGACCATAAACTGTTAATGTCATACGAGCTCTCCGACTATTCGACCCCTATATTATTTGGAAATCGAATTTTGATGGCAGTAGGGTTTTGGAAAACGATGAAAATCTTATTTCCTTAAAAGCGTGGTCAAATCTGTTTCCCATTTTGGATGATGGGACGCAAATATTCCGATCGATCATTTGAATAATTCTATAAAATTTGACTGTTTGTTGACTATAATTTTTCACATATTTTTACAACTTTATTGTTCAGCAGATTTCAGAATAAGTATTGGTGCGGGATTTGAACCAACGTATTTGGATTTTATTTTCATTAAAGCTGGCCTAGCAGCTCATGATACAAAATGAAAATCCGGTGTCGTTAGGATGGGCTGTTTTAGCCTTTACCAACTTTTAGCCACGCAACCAACCGCGTTAAAATGATACTCGTATCGTTTTCCCCACAGCCTTTATGCCTACATTTCCCAGCGGATATAGGCCGATTGGTAAGTGGTGAAGGTAAACTCCTCTGTGCGGAAGAAAACTTTCATATCACGATATTGTTGGTATAATTCGCATCAAACGAATGAGAAACATTTATATGAATGTTTATATCAAAAATACACATAGGTATAGTTGAAATCTCTTCAATTTTTGGGAATGGATTCAAAGTCTGGAATTTAATCGTTAAATATAATATGTTACGTATTAACATGTGGTATCCGTAGTACAAAACACCTCTTCATTCGATATACTTTAAATAGAATAGCCTCTCGTTTATTATCGCTTAGCTAGTGAGTTCCCATAGCAACTTTCGGTAGGTGTACTACCTACCTCGTACATTTATGAATCTAGTCCAAGTACTCGAGTTCGTGGGATGTTGAAAAACGGAAAAAGAAAACAGAAAAACAAGACGGGAGGCTTAAGCTGTGCCACCTGAAGCCACCGTTTTTTTCATAAACCACGAGTAAATATGTGCATAATACATATGAATTTTAGTTCCTATATGTATGCGAAAGTTCTGCATAGTTACATAGGTATATGTGTATAGTGACGATAAGTGGAATAAAGATAAAGGTGATCCAATATGCCGTGGGAGTTCCCACGTGACTTAATGATCAGGTCTTTATCGTCCACGTTTACCCATATGTTTGCAGCACCAGCAGGCGAAATAAGCAACATACAGTAAACATTTACTTCCGTTCAATGATCTTGATTGTTGGTAGGAAGAAGAATGAGCGAAGAACATAAATAAATGTCGAGAAAAATAGGGTATTATCATCCCACGTGCAGTGTGGTTCTGATCAGTGATCGACGACCGTTTTACCTTGTTTTCTCGATCCTAGGTGAAATAGAATTGAGGTGAACATATCGATGGAGTGAAAGAAAATGTCTGAGATCGATTAATTGGGAAATAAAAATAATTAAAAAGTGTAAAAAGAGTTTGTCATTACTGAAGGCTAATTAATATACGGAGTACTACATATATAGGAATTGCTCTCCAGTACTTTCTGCAGGAAGGAGATATGGTCGTATAACGTAATTAGAAAAAAAAAACCATTTCAAAGGCGAGGATTTTACAAAATATTGAGATTAGCTCTTTGTGGGTATGAATTTTTTACGGATCTCACTCTCAATTAACTCGCATATATGTATATTCCTTTGTTCGAATATGCTCACAATGAAAATGACAATAACCTTTGAATCCGCATGATCAATGCGCGAGATTAACAGATGAGGTATATAAAAAATGTATAAATGAAAAAATCCACATGAAAATCGGAAGAAGAATAAGTTCGCCTCACGTTCGGTCAAGACTGAACCAGATAGAACGTTTTGAACCGCAAAGAAGCGCCTTCAGCATGAAAGAGTCAGGAAAATTTGTTGTAAATAATCTATCAAATTTTGTCGAAGACGATTATCATCTCTATTCAGACAACAATACGAATTACCATGTGAAACACTGCAATTATATCGATAGTATATATATACTCAATCGATTTATTAAAGGTATAAGTAATACTTACAATTAGGTACAGGTAGTGCATGCAATATGGTTGTCGAGGTTGAGACAGTTAAGCCCAGACATATCACGTGCATTGTAATTGCGTCGTGGAATATTTCCCGTCGCATAACCTTGTCCAGAATATTATTTCGAATGACTAATTACGTATCGAAAATTTCAACCAGATCTTAAAAGTATACAATCAAACCGAAACGATCCTGCGTAGCGTCCGTCAATATCGTTGAATGAACATCTGCAGCAGTTATCACGTCAAATGCAGGATGATGTGGCCTTGAAAGATGCGTCTATCTCAGACACGTTTTCAGACATATATATATATATATATATGTATGTATACGAGAGCATTGAAATTCGATTATGACCGAATTAAGGAAAATATATATGTAGATATACATAATGGAAGCATTGAAATTCAAAAATGATCAAATTAAGCACCACGCTAATATTACACACTAGGGTGGTCATGTTCGAATTTTTTTCGCTCCAAGGAGCTCAAACAGCTTCAAATGAATAAAAAATGAAGGAGTCAAAATCCCGGCCTCCTAAGTCCATCCTAAATACTTCCTCAAAGCATCCCGAATTTCCCGTTTGATTAACACGGGACTTTTGACTTCTTGCGGTTAATTTTTGTTTCTGATCGCTGTGCGGCTGCCAAAAATCTGAAACTTGGCGAATATATTACCTAAAGTAGTCGGTGTTCCGTGAAATTTTTCGGATGCTAAATAAAAAGAATAAAATGTTGTAGTATACATTTCCAGAAAATTGAAAAAAACTTACTTCATCCAGGCGTAGCTCGGGAAATAATGTCGCGAAAAATCTCCAACACCCACTACTGTAGGTAAGATATTCGCCAAGTTTCGGATTTCTGTCAGCAGCACAGCAATCAGAAACAAAAATTAACCGCAAGAAGTCAAAAGTCCCGTGTTAATCAAATGGGAAATTCGGGATGCTTTGCGGAGGTATTTAGAATGGACTTAGGAGGCCGGGGGTTGGGCTACTTCATTTTTTATTTATTTGAAGCTGTTTCAGCTCCTGGGAACGAAGAAATTCGAACATGACCATTTTAAGGACCACCCTAATACACACACGTATACATATACATATGTACACACACATACTTTGCACAGAACAAACATTGTGAAACGAGGACTAAAGATCTGAAACAAGCAAAAAAAAAAAAAGTGAAATCAAAAGAAATAAAAAACCATCCTACCTGCTCCTGTAGATATTCACTACATTGAATCAATATCATTGAAAACTCCATCGCAATTGATTAACTATCGTTTACCTTAAAATCGCTCGATACGATTATTCACGTTCACTTTATCCCAGATTGTTGAGTTCGCAACTTATTGTTATTCGTGACACGAGGGTGGCCTTTCAACTTCCTTCCTACGGATATTTGGTGCCATTCTAGTTCTTCTTCAGCAGATATATACCTCTACACATGTATGTCTGTATTGTATATCACAGTATTGCTTCTATGATTGTAGACTATGCCAGCATCAGCGAGAATCCAAGGATATACTTACCTACCGCTGCAGAGGGTGTTGTGCACCGATGAATTCCCTGCATTCTATCACCTTTTATACTCTGATGCACCGTTATTTTCACCCACCTTTACTGTGCACCCTGATTCCTATAGATACGTCGAATGTCGAGGTGGATGGGCTTCACGGTACAAGAATCTGTTCGACTACCAGCTCGAAACATGACGGGAATGATCCGCCCTGATGCATCTTCTATCTCGCGTGTTTTGAGATCGCATATTAATCGTTACTGTATTATAATACCGGCTGCATACTTTCTCCACTTCTGCACCCCTATGAATATTCAAGATATTGCTGCTAAACCTCTCTACAAGTACCTATATGTATGGATCGAATAAATTTTTGCTGTTTGTGACCGATCATCAAAAAACAGAGTTTCAGAGGCGGTATAGCCGTATCATTTACTAATGGTAATGAATGAAGTATAGCTGAACTGAAAATCTGGTAATGAATATTTTCCAGGAATTATGTACAGCCAATCATGAATTGCAATAATGGTTTACGTCATGAACTGCATTTAGTATGGCCCAACCTGCTTCGCAAGTCGTTGATAGTACATTATTATTATAAAAGATACGTTACGTCAATGTCCAAGAACGTAAGATGAAACAATCTGGTTAAGTGGCATTTGTAGCCTTTGATAGCTTTCGCCGTAGATTGCAAGATTTTACCTTGAACTTTGGGGGAAGTCTTATTGCTGAGTGAAATTGGAGATTGAAGAATTTGTTTCACTGTACAACAAGTAAATTATTCGCAATGCAATCTACAGGGTGATAATGGGCTGGAATTTTTGATTTTTGTCGATAATTAAAAACGCTTTAGTGAATAGAAAAAGTTTATCACATTACAGAAGATTGAAACTGAAACTGAAACTGAAACTTGAACTTGTCACTGTACGTATACCTACCGTGGAAACAAGAACTGAATGCTTTCAGAACTCTGTAGCGCGTATCGTAAACGCTTCTATCTTTGTTCTCGTCGTGCGGTTGCTTTCCAACACTTTAGTCACATACACATAACAATATGCAACAATAACTCTTCGCGAAATTTCAAGCCTACTGTTTTAGCTAAATTGAATAGAAATGGCAAGCGAAACAGAATACCCGGCTGCACAGTCAAGCAGAACCCGTAATGTTATGCATTATAGTTTATACCATAAACTTTCATTGTATTTCAAAGATTTGACTGTATGTCCTGGGTATCGAGTTTTCAAATTTTCCACATTTATTAGATTGGAAAAATGGAGTAATCTTTTTTCTCCCCTTCTGGAGACAAATGGTTCTCTCATTGAATGAGAAAAAAACGGAATATTTTCTCCTGCATACATCTGTCTAATATCATTATTCTGTTGCTTGTATTTTTTTAAATCATTTTCTTAATGAAAAACAACAAATGCGACTAACTTTTATATTTCATTGAAATTATAGTCAATTCAATTTCTTGTCTCGTCCCAGATTCATTTCACGGGTTCTGCGCGTATTATTTTTCTCGTCTTCTCTGGTGCTAAATTTTTTCGCGATTTAAATCTTCATCAAGGGACGCATTCGGAAATTTTATTCAAATTAATCGTCTGCGTCGAGTGGCTGGATCAAGACATAACTTTCGACGTACGCCAGATCGTCGCTTTAAGCCTGTATTATAATTTCATGTATAACATACCTATTTCTGAAATCAAAAATGGCTTTAAATGTAGAACGAGTTAGGCGAATTATAACAGAAATATACCCGTATGAAATCTAATTATAGCAGCGATTTATCAACGTTCTTCTGTAATTATGCTAGTATTTCTGACCTACGTCTCAAACTTGATCTTTCCCCCGTGAGAAAATTTCTTCAAGCCTTTGCCATTTAAGAAAATCCTCGAAACCCTCTTTGCGTCTATATCTCGCAATTCTTTGGATCAATGAAACTTTAGTATATTATGCTCTCTTTTGAATAATTTACGTGATAGATACATGAATTTCGATGTTGAAATCAATTGTGTATCTACTTGGCTCTTTAGGCAACCGATAAATCGGGAAAGTCCTGATAGTCGTAAAAACGCTCGATTCTTAAACTCGTTCAATGGTTTCCTATGGAAATAGACCCTAGTTGCTTCGGAAACTTCTGGAACGAAATCATATGGTTTCAAGAGGTGAAAGTAAATCTTGGTTTTAGCTCTTAGCACGAGAATTGAACGAGGGTAGGATACCTCTGAAGACGGGGAAGATGTCGAGGACTCGTATAGTAGGAGAGAGTACTGACTTCTTTGTTCGTTCAGAAGCTTGAAACAACAGTCACTCGTACCGTAACGTTCGCGAGTAGAACATTAGAGTATGGTAAAATTTGTACCGGGTTCAAGCCAGAAGATTGTGAATTTCTAATTCCGTGTGTCGTTGTAATTGCTTTAGTTCAAAGTGACACTAAAGTACAACCCCGTATTACGGTTGACTCTGTATCAAATGTGAACCTGCAATTTCAGTGTGGTTAAAATGATATTTTCTCCGAATCCAGAAATGATTTCTGTTTGATTCGAACAATCATAACGATGAAGCTTAAAATTAACGGAATTAAAGGCACGTGGCGTGATAAACGCGCTTTGGATCGTGAACCGAGTTGTTCGGGTAAATCGATCGCTGACTCAACCCACGCGGATATTTTTTTCGCCGCAAATTATCATGCATCGCGAATCGTGAGTCAACGTTAATACCCTCGGTTGTTAAACCAATATTTTGACCCCCTAGGTAAATGATAACGTTATTAGGTTTACGGCTCGGGCAGTGTGGCCTGAGTGCCTTAATTAGTAATCGATGTGGCGTCCGTTGCGTGTGATTATTAACAAACGTTTTATCACCTCATCGCTAAGAATTCAACGAACGAGTACTGCCGATAACAGATTACGAGCCCTCTGTCTTCTGACTTTGCTCGTCGCGACGTCTTCCTACGTTCAAGGTACTTTATAGTATTCCAATGTTCTTCACATCGTGATCGAATTCATATAAAATCTCATATAAACTTTTGATCCGGTTCTTATCAAAGATTTTCAGACATTGTTCAATTAATGAAAATATCATTGAAACTTTGGAATAACGAAACGTTGGTGATGATGCTGCATAAACAATTCATCGATGATTCAATTTGGAGTATAGAAGACCGCCTTTGAGTAGCTATATGTTTTCGAGCTTCCATATTTCCAATAAGTTCGATTTGATGGAATTGAAAACGTTTCCCGGCACTGAACTTTCGAGTCAGAATGTCGATTAGCATATATCGAACAGTGCAGCCAGCAATATGTGCGAGTCAATACAAACAGGGCCTCTAGGACTGGTCGATGAATACGGGAGGGTTCAAGTTTAAGTTCAAGTCGTTTCGATCGTTTCTGAACAGAAAATCGATCAGATATTCAGGGCCACATACGAGTACATTGAAACTTTTAATGATGAATCTGACACTTGCGTATTCGATTCAATAATCCGCCAACACCTCGAGGGTTTTTTTTCCAAAGAAAGCTGACGGTATTTAGTTAACTTTTTTCCAACAAGTTATCCGCGGTATTCATTTGTACGCATTTGTGGAATTGCGGTGACAATATCTAACCATAAAGTAACTATAATACTAGAACACCACGAACGAGCCAAAGCAAAACAAAGTGCAATGTAACGAAGACTAGCGACCTGGATACCGCAGTACAGTGATATTATGCTATTGAAAATCTCAACTGTTGCTAACAAGTTTAATTAACGTAGTTCCCACCTGCACCAGGATTCCGAACCAGGTGCATATACGTATATAGCTGCTGCAGGTATAGCAGCTTGAGGTTTGGCAATATAATCACCGTATAATCACGACTAACATATTGTCATCTCATGTCTGCATTGCATAAATTAGTCACAGACTTATTAGTAGCTAATTTGATTATCGGTTAACCACTGTGAACGTATATGGCAACTGCTTCAGCACAATTGATGTCACACAGAATACCGAATCAAAGAAGACTTATCAGAAGCTCGAGGGCGGCGAACCCTTACTTATACTTTTCCGACGAGCCACTCTTCGGCTTATATTCCTATGGGAGTAGATTAGTGACATAAAGAACGCGGTGAGACTGCTTGAGAAGTTTGACATAAGAGAGACTGATCTTTGGACTGATCCACTGATCTTTCGTGTCTCAATTTACAGAATCATATACTGCACACCGAAAGTTTTGGTGTTCTCTGTATCCTTTTCTTCTTCTGTTTTTTTTTCTTTTTCTTTTTATTTGGGGAACGCAAATCGGTGGATTATCCAGGTGATGAAGCAAGTGAGAAGCAAATGAGGCCGACGGTTCTTCCATCTAATTCTTTTTTTTTTATCACAGTTTCATTGCTGTTTGTTAATTGGGTTACGACTAGGTGGAACTTTTGGCAACGCTATGATACGTTAGCAAGTAGAAAATTAGAGTCTGTGGCGTTGTCTTCTTGCTGCTTTCGTACTTAGTTAATTGAGAATTTCCTGAAATTAGAAAATCTTATCGTTGCAAGACACGGCATGCGAATAAGCGCGAATAAAATTGTTATGTACGTGGAGAATTTCCGGGATCTATGAATGAGTGAATGATTGAATGAATGAACTTGAACAGCAATGTAATTGAGAAGCGGAAAAATGTTTATTCATGCCGTTATACTTCACACTATTGGAACGGATGATAGATCTAAGATTCACGCTCTTGCAGAGATCTTAATTTGAACGTGACAATGACCGTGACAAAGTGTACAGTTAGAGCTGTAGTACTCATTATTCCACGCACTGACCGCTATCCCGGCCAAGATACGCGTAAACCTCGTTAGCTAACGATAAATGGAATTAGATGAATGATTCACGCACCAGCATTCATCTGCGAATGCGGTCAATAACTTATTTCACGGGCCAGCAAGTCTCATAATTTTCGACAAAATTATTTTCAATGAAAAATGAAAAAGTACTGTACGAGAGTTGAACGAAAATCGTGTAATATATTTCTTCATAAAAATTGATTACAATTTATTCAATTCCGATAAAAGGAAATATGAGGATGCAGCTAAAGCCATAATCCAGAGTGACACGTGAGGAACACGAATCCTTAGCGCACGTTCGACCCACTGGTTTAATTTTACTTGGTGAAGGAAATCGTGGGATTTTGGAATGAGCGTAAGACGGATAAATTGTAACACAGCCTTTACGGAAATCAACGTTTGCTCCAGTCTGCGTCCCGAGGGCTTTTCTATTCCCGTATATATTCCGACTTGAGGTAAAAATACGAACAAGTGGTCTTTGAAGACGCGGACGTTGCAAAGACTTTTAAACTGTATTGGCAGCGGTTAAGACGGTATCCTTCGTATATCAAGAAATACCTTGGCCATAAAATTTTGCCTATATGTAAAAGTTGTGATTTAAAGAATAAACTATCAAACGCCTATGAATTTACTAATCGAATTATTTTCATTGAATAAATAACTCGTGATGGACATAGGGTCGAAATTCTGGGATCTTCTTTTAAAAGTACAGTCTTTAGTAAAAGAGCTCCTGAATTCGCATGCGTAATCATGCGTAATTCGAAAGTCAAGGAAACGTCCTTGGTCACGTTGCCAACATATGTCCACCAATATTGTCTCCTGGGTTACAAAAGTTCGTGAGAGATTCAGAACGTAGCTATAGTTTGATCCTATATAAACGCTTACTATCTTATGATACATTTCCACCCATAAAGCTGGATTCAACAAAAGCACGAACACCCCGACTAGACATCCATACATACGTCTGTGATATACAAAGCACGAAATTATGGGAGTATCATCACCGCTACAGCTCTCTCCTTCTATATGGTTCACTTTTATTTCTATCAACAGTGTTATTGGTATGAGTCATACCGTAAACTATTTTGGTTAGCCTTGGGGGACCAGCCCTTTCATGATATAAATAAACGACTTTCCCTTTGTTTCTCTCCCTCATTCCCATCTCGATATAAAAGAAAGGTTTCCCACGATGCCACAATTGTCCGACTGACAACCTGGAGTTGAAATCACTTCATCTTCTCACTCAAGATGGCTCAATAACTGCGATTAAAGTCTACTGTGAATGACGTTGCAATAGGAGGAAGCGAACTTTCCTCAAAGCAGACCGATCTCGACGCATTTATATCCAGTTATACGTAGTGCACATATTACCTACCTACCGAACTTGCAGATATTATAGAAACTCTTGAACTTTCCTACCGCAAAGTTACGAGGGCAACTTTTTTCAACTTTCCCTTTTACGTCTGTGTTGCAAAAATCAAGTCCGTTTCTTGCTGCACCTTTTATGAGTACAGCGATTCCTAGTTAGAATCTAATTTCCTGAATAGAATTTTTTCAATTTTTTGAGACATTGATTTTGGCCGAACCTTGAGTAAATATCGAGGACGTTTTGATAGGACATACTGTGTATGTATACATAGGCTACAAATTTATTGGATTTGTATTGTATATATATATATAATTACAGTCCGCAATCATGGACGATCATTGGTGTTCCAGACGGCGAAATCATCCCACGGGTACATTCCTGGCGACGTAGATATAACCGAGGTCCTGAATCTCTATATCTAGGCTATGGTGGGAACCCTTGGGGCGCATCCACGCCCGCAATACACCAGAATCACCAAACGCGTTTTTTCTGGCAAACAGAAAGTGTCCTGCTACAAAGCAACGATTCCAAGGCAACAGAAGCAGCGTAAATTATATATTTATCGAATATACACTCGAGGGACCGCGCCATTTGATCTAATTAAATCTTTGTATCAATATGCGGTATTTACCAATTATCTGATCGCGATTGAAATTTCAGAGAATTCATTTTAGCTCCAAATTCGACCCTTCATTGACAATGAAAATAAAAATAAAAACAAGTAGTCAGCTAGCTAGTCAGTTCGTTAAGCTGTGCTGAGAGCACTCTGGAAACGTGATATTTTGTCGGAAAAATTCTGCCCCTTCCAGTTAAAATATTATATCCAGAATTAGTTTCATAGAACGTAAAAAACATGACATGTTCATCAAGTATATTACAAATATATCGCAGAGAGGGACTGTTCTTTTTATACTACAAATATATCGTACACAGGTACTGTTCTTTTTTTGTTACAAATGGAACAAATTAAAAAAAAATTTCATACAAATGATGGGGGATATAAAAATCTTTTACATATGCTCGAGGGAAATTCATCTGTTTTTGATTATGTTAGTCGACATGGTGTTTTTAGGGTGATACCGAGAATCAGCTCTTCCCTCAAAAGATCAAAGAGGGGTGTCGTACACCTGTATAATATGGTCGTATGTGCAACCGGGTGCAATCCACTCGCCTACAAAGGATACGGATGTTACTGTGGTTTTTTAGGATCTGGATTCACTATCGACGGTATTGATAGGTGAGCTTTTGAGGAAAAATTAAGATATAATTGTAATAGGAATCGAGCAAATAATTAAGTAGATAAAATCACCTTATTCTTGTCCATGAACATAAAATCGTGAAATGTGTAGCAATGTGTAGGTGACGATCTATAATTTCGCCACGTTCGTTCATTCGAAGAACCTCAATCCATATGCATGAACTTACAATTAGCTAATGGGGGTTCGGAAGTTTCTTACTTTTTTTTGGCAACAGGAGTTGATAAGGGCGAAGAAAGATGCTACGCCTCTAACTAGCGTGCCTCAAGGGAAACGCCAGGCACGTTGATATGCTGAATTTTGAAAGAAAACACGTGTTGACGTTATGGTCGAAGAGAGACTACTATCTAAAATCATAGTCTAAACAATAAATAACGAGTCAAACTTTACCCATACAATAAATATAATTGATAGATAAATATCGTTTTTGCAGGTGCTGTAAAATGCACGATTGGTGTTACGAAGCGACCGACTGCCCAATGTTCTTAGAATACTTCGTTCCCTACTACTGGAAATGCTACCGTGGAAACAAGCCGATATGCGGTAAAAACGAGAAAACAAAAATGAAAAAGAAATATTTTCACAAAGTTTCTTTGACTTGAATTCGACTGTGGTTTTAAAATTTAATTGCTAATTACTGTTATTTTATTCCAGCCGTTGAGCACGGGAATTGGGGTGGATCTGGATCATGTGCTCAACGTCTGTGCGAATGTGATCGAGCATTGGCTGAATGTCTACGAAGGTATCCCTGTCCCAAAACCAAAGCAGTGTGCACATCTTCATCGTGGCGATTAGTGCAAAATCTCTTCATGCTCTTATAACTGAAATAATTACTAGCCATATATAGACCGATATCAAATTGCGTGTGAACTATTGTTATAGTGTACGAATGGATGCTCTTCTTCAACCCCAATTCGCAAGTCGAATTTGTTCCCAGCTTGTTGCGCTTCTAGAACAATTAATCATTTAAGTAATGATGGGAGAAAAAAATAACATTAAATATCGTAACAGTAGGTACTATCAACGTGTACGGTGATATCTTCGCCAAAAGTAAATAATTAATATTGCGAAATTGTATGATAACATATTCGTGAAAAATGTACGATTTATGAGAGGACTGCTGTTACTCGAAGTGAATATAAATGTAAGAACAACAAATTTCAGTGTATAAATTAATTGAAAAAGATCTACCCCCGTAATGACGTCTCTCCCTTCGATACTGTAGCTTGTATAATAGTTGCAAGAGATAAGCTTCTGTGGAAACGGTATAGTAGATGACCCTGCGATGATTGGCTCACGTAGAGCGACGACGACCGGATCAGAGTCTTGGAGCTAGTGATCGATTCCCGTTTCCAAAGAAATCAAAATTACGTGGGTATTCTACATTCGCGGGGTCGGCAGAAGCCTGGCCCTTTTCAAAGAGTTTGACGGTTTCTCGCGTACAACCGGCGATCTACTTCCAACATATATTTCACTTTAAATTCCAAAAGGGTCGTGGTGACGGCCGTGCGGCTTGGAAAGTTGGAAGAAATTTCGACTGCTCAACTTTTCGACTTAACAGCAAACCATTCATTTCATGAACAGTTAAGGGAAGGCTGTAGTATTTCGTGGCAGTCATGAACGTTTTTCTAATTTCATCCGACGTATTCATACACTCATAAACTGTTGTAGTTTGCAATCGTAGTTCTAATATATTCTAGTATTATAGCTCATAGGGCGATTCTGAGTAGGTGAAGATTAACAATTAGGAATTAGATAAAAGGAAGTCATATTTTTTATGGGATACCGTTATCCAGAATTATGACACACCCTAAATAGTTAGCTAAACTTATTAACAACTAGAGTAATGACATTGATAACGCAGTTGCGGTATTAAAGACCCAAGTGATAGGGCAAGTACTTATAAGCTATCAGCTTTGCAATTTTATACATGAAGAAAACTTTGTGTGCATGGGCTAGAAAGGTAGGGTCGAATTAATCACGAGTAGAGCCGAGGGGTAGATTCGTTAGTTTTCTTTCTTTTCGGTTACCGTAAAAGTCTTAGGTTTTTCGGAATCATTGAAATTTCCTAGGTAGATCGCTGGGGGGCAGTTTTTCGGATGCAAAATTGCCTTTTCGCTATTCTAGTATGCGGGATGCAGGTTTTATAAATTGAAACTTAGCAGAACTCGTTCGATTTCAGAACTAGAAGATCTTCGCAAGTCGCGGAATGAAGATAAATAAGAACGGGGAAATGTTTTAACGAAGAAAGTGGGTTATTCAATTAAAATAAATGATACATGACGAAATCAGTTTTATGATAATATATGTTAATATATTTACGAAAAATATAAGATTCATTGAAAACTGTTGTTACTCAGAGTGAATGTAAATATCACGACAACAATTCTCAGTGTATAAATTAATTAAAAAACCCGATCCCCGTAATTACGTCTCTCCTTTAAATACCGTAGCTCGTGTAATAGTTACAAGAGATAAGCTACTTGTTAGAGAGTATTCACACCACCAGTCAAATGTACAATCCTGTTCTTATACTTTTTCGATATGTCGTGTTCGATCTGTAAGTGAAAGATTATTCGATTGAGTAAAAAATGAATAGTACAAGAGAATACGAGAGGGAATTTCCAGTATCAAACAGCAATAACCTCGGCCTGCAGCTCCTTGGTCCGTTGAATAATTACTTTTAAAGTCGGTTGAAGAGCTAGAGCTTGATTTCCAGCCTCTTCTCGTTTTTGACTAACCAATTTTTGAAGAGCAACCATCTTTTCAGCTACCGTTAATTTCTGCTTACGTGTAGCCGCGAGCAAATCCACGTATCTGTAACATAAAAAGGTACACAATGCTCAAAACATGTTTTGCTAAGAGAATTTTGACTTTTTTAACTTTTCTGACACTGAATAAAGATTCGCTTTTAATCTCTTTGTTTCGATATAAATACATAACATTTATTTTCACCTCGGCGAATGCTTCATGTTATGCAAATGTTGCACTCTACTGTCCAAAATTTCAGTGAGAAGTATCTGCACGTGGTCTAACATGCACCTGGTGCTATCAGCAGTGGCAAGTTGCAGCATAGGAGGAGCTTGCTGCATTTGGCTCATGCTCAACAAATTGTTTCTACTATCTCCTTGAAACTCGTATAAACGAAGCTTGAGAAAAGCTTCAAGCTGAAAGATCAAACGTTAAGTTACACATTGTATGCAGAAGTTTATGTTAACAAAATAAACGAGTTTAAAAATTCAATCACCTCTAGCAATTGATCTATGAACTCGTTTCTGGTCGAAGGATTATCAAGGACAGTGAGGGCTTCATTGCCAGATGCAACTCCGCCGTCAAGACCAGCGGCTTCCACTACAATCCCAGATTCTTCTAGAGATATATTAAAGTCGATTTCTTCCGCTGTACCATCAGCAACCTCAATGTTACCCCAGTCTATGTCTCCTTCACCACCAAAATCTATTTCCCCTCCTTCATCTAATTGACCGAAATCAATTTCCTGAACTGGTTCATCCCCAAAGTCAATCTATATCCAATAATCCATACATATAATTAGTCCAAGTGTTAAAAATCCTTGAAATCCAGTCCAGAACACATTTTCGTTAAAATTTATCCCATACCTCGCTATTCTCCTTATTTTCTTCTTCATCATCATCAAAATTAACATTTAGCGCAGTTTCAAGAACTGATAAAGGTGCTTCTCCATAAATCCATTCATAAGTCGTAGTATTTCCCTTGTCTAGAATAAAGGAATGAATATAATTTGGAATGAGTTGATTTGATTCATACTAATAGATATCTTTCATTCAATAATTTCAAAACCATCTTACCAATGACGTATTTAACCATTGGAACACACCCGCCGTCGTGCTGTCTTCCCAATGTGAATTCAACGAAAGCAGAATAAAATTCAACGACGCTATCAACGGCTTTAGCTTTATCTGATATTCGTTTATAAATATCTGGCAATTCCCCGACTCTTTCGACCAATTCTTTCTTTATTTTATGACCAGAAATTCCTAGCTGTTTACAAAGTGTTGTGAATTCATTCCGTGCTATGTTCTCAGACTTTTTATACTCCGCTTCCTTTTTTTCGAAATCCTGTTCCAGAAAGATTTTACACAGGTTTAGTAAAATTGAAAGTAAAAAATCGAAAAAATAATCGACCAACAAAAAGAACAAAACTCTGCTTATTTACATTTTGCATCTGTTCTAACTTCTGGATCTGTTTTCTGAAGCTTGGTACTTCGAAATTAACGTTTCTCACAAGCATCTGAGCAGCTTCGGCAAGATAAATATTCTCCTTTTCATACAGACGAACAATCTCCTGCCAATCTTTCATTCTTTTCGATCCGTAACGTCCGAATAAATTTTTCGAATCTGCTTCAGTCTCTTTTAAAATTTCTATTATCTTTTTACAGTGAAAGTAGTTTATGTCTGTGGATAATAAAACGTATAGAATTCGATCGGAATTAGATTGAAATTTGGACAAATTATTCAGATTCAAAGAGTCAAATCTTTCTTACATGTGCCAGATAGGAGTTTAGCGATGCCTTCATGGACAGGCATATCCTGTATAGCGTTATTTATTTTTTCTCTGATAGCTATAACATTAGGTTGCCAATCTCTGCTGCAATGTCGTCTATTTATTAACCATTCTAGTAATTTTCCTGCGTTTATATCGATCGGGATATCCTGTTCCTAATAAAAATGAACATTCGTTTCATAAATTTGTAGGTTATAATATTTAGAAGACATTTGCTACGGCGGTAGAGGTTAGATTAGAAATTATCAAACAATGTTAACTTTTCTCTAGATATGGGATGTTAAATTGCTGATATTTCAATATTTACCTGCATTTTAGATGATTTAATGAAAGATATTTATCGGTAGGAGAATAATTTGTGTGTTTTACTACACACGTAGCATAACAGCTGTTGTGTTGACGTTTCATGAATCGAGGCGCATGCACGTGTATGTATACCACTGATCTTAGTATAGAGATCAGTGATGTATACGCAGTATTTGGGAGGCGTGGGGCAATGGATTTCGCTTAAGATGACACGTCTTACTTCCGTATCTACGGGGCTTTCGATATTAAGTAAAGAGATAAAAGAGGAAAAGAAGAAGCAGGATTTTTTATCAATAATTATTATCATATGATTGTAGATCCAAGATCAGTAAAAAAATTTTTAGGGTAACTAATTGAAAAATCTAGTCGTAGATAATAATTTTCTTAAAGTTTAAATGGAATTGATTCTTGAACTATTATTTAATGGAATCGTAACCTTTTGGGTATTTGTGATTTATTAATGGATTCTTAAATAAATACAATGTTTACCGAACTATGAAAATTCTACTTTACTTTGATTAGAGCATGAAAATTATCTAGAAGCTTTTGGAGCTCATAAAGCAGTATTCTAAATGAATAAAAGAAGATTGCATTCATTATTATCATTATTATTATTATATTAAGACTGAATAAATTGATGAATGAGCAAAATTGTCCAGGCAAACATTTTAATCAGTTATATTACACACATACAATAATAAAAACATTACTTGTATGCTGGCATCTCTTACAACTGCAGTCGGTTTAGACATAGGTTTTTTCTTTGCTACCGAAAGAAAGATCCCGCTGTTATGTTACATCTTAATAATTAGGATAATAACAGCACCTATAATTAAAATGTAAGATCTACCTAAATTGAAACAAAGTCTTATTAACATAAATTATTCCCCAAAATAAATATACACTAGAAGATCGTCGTTGGAAAATAAACGACAAAAGGGTGACTTATATTTGAAAAGTATTATTTTTCATCAAACATAAGATAATCAGTTTGCACCAAGAGAAAATGAAAGCTTATTTGAGATAATCAACACTAGTAACAAAAAAAGAAAAAAAAAATACGAGATATTATCGTCCTGCAAAATCTACGTAATAATAATGTGTTTTTTTTTTTTTTTTTTAAGATCGATGAATTAGAAATAACGTATAAACGTCGACTGATTTGATTTGATTGTGAATATGTGCATTCCTCTTAAATTAACTATAACTTTTGGTAAGGATTTCGTTCGGTGAAAAAGTTTCTCAGGACAAATACTTGTCCAATTGTAATAATTAGTACCGCTATGGTCTCCATAACTGACCACCACATAACACGCTCGTTTAAATCTTCAGCTCGCTTTCTACCCTGTGCTTCTCGCAACCGATGATGAGTCTGATAGTCAAGAATACTATTCAGACTCTTGTGTACCTCTTGTGCCGAAGACTCCATCTGTTAAATGAAAAGAAAAAGAAATATAGAGATTATTACAGAAAATTTCATTTACAAGCTTCGCAGTTATCAAATATACAAACAATTCTTAATTCCGATCTACTTACCTGAGTCATCACAGTTACATGCTCGCCTAGACCAGGCAGAGGGAGTTCATCCCCAACTTGGAAATCCATGTACACAAGCTTGTGTGAAAAGGTAGAAAACTCATTGCTGAAGCAAGCCTTATAGACGCCTGATAACGCTGGTATAAACGTGTGCGAATCAAACTGCGTTTTTACTTGGCGATAGATTATCTCCTTGTTAGGAGCCTCCAATGTTACATCTACATCGTACTGGCCTCCCGTTACAACCTGTTAAAAATATGGAAAAATAATGATCTCAGTTTTCTGGTGTCTAAGATTTCTGTGAATAGATTTTCTCTTTTTCCATCTTTTAGGTCTCGATGAATAACGGAAATTCGTTTCTTCTCTTATTTTGTTCTAGATTATCCGTCTAATCATGTGTTGGTATTTATCTTAGGTACATTTCAGTTAGTAATGTGTTTGTGATAAAATGACATATGAGCATTTGCTTTGGTGGCAGAAAATATGGGTACTTAATGGTAAAATAAACGTGAAGAAAAAAAATTAGGAAACGTATAATTTTATTGGATGGAAAGCGGTTCATGTAATTTATGTAATAAAATACCGATTTTTTGATAATCTATAAATACTCTGGACGCTATTTCGATGATTTTGTACGTAATTTGCCCCTCCCTCTGAGATCGAGTTGTCCGTATTTTGTACACTAAATGAGGATATGTGATGTATTTCATCCGGTACGGTATAAGGATTAGAGTAAATATACCTGAAATTCAAGTGTTGACGAGATATTTTTTCCAATTTCTTGATAAAAGCACTCTTTGGCATTGTCGGGTAGCTCGAAGGTTAGTTCAACGCTACCTGCGTGAAATACGGCACCGAGAATTGCTGCGAGAAGTAACCACGTCATCCAGTAGTCCATTTTAACACAAAGACAAAGACACGCTATAAAATTTGCATTTATACACTATATTAGGCTATCTTATTTGGGGAAAATTTAAGTTTAGAAAAGTCAAAATAATACCAGCTAAGCAAATTTATATCAAACAAGCTATTTTAACGTGGCCGGAAACTGACTGCCGATTCACGAAGCTCGATTCACTACGCTATCGACATCTGGGCTCGAAATAGGGAACGATTGTTTCCCGCGCAATACGTCACTAAAGAAGAAATACGAAATAAAAATAGAAACATAGGAGATAGTAGAATTAGAAACAGAGATTGTTTTCAAATGAAAACCACTTATTTTGTTTCTCATTGCCTATCTGTCTTTATTCTTCTCGTTGTAAAATGATCTGTAATATTCAGCCCATAAATCAACTAGCTAATGATTATCTACTGGATAGAAAACGAAGTTATTCATTATTAAAACTTTGTGACTGATACTTATGTGACTAAATTTTTCGCTTCTCCTATCTTCTATCAGTATTCCGTTACAATAACATATGCAAATGATTCTACACCGAACTACTAGATGAAGTGACGTGGAACTGAAAATCGTTAATCAAAGTCTCAGGATATTCCGACTTTTGTCTATTAAACTCTTCTAAGAACAGAGACCAGGCTTTAATCCTAATTACTATCATTTTTTCTTTTACTTCAGACAGAATTGAACTACTAGCTATCAGATCTATATAATTTTGTAATAATATTGAAACTAATTATTTAATACAATCAATTTAACAATGTCCCATAACTGATTGATTGGATTCACATTATCATAATCCTCTGGCCTCTTATCTCTAACTAGACACGTGAAGCTGACAATGGTTTCGATTATATATCATTTGGTCCATGAAAGAAATTCTAAATCGATTATCACACGTTTTTTTACAGTTGGAAAACAGACTCCATTCTGAGAAGGAACAGCTGCTATAAATGCTGAATTTAGGGACATCAAGCTAATAGACTACAAAGGAAAATATTTAATATTTTTTCTTTCACCCTCTAGATTTGTGAGTCTGAAATTTCTCTACCATTTGATAATAAAAATAAGAATAATGTTGAAGATTCGTTCGTTTCTAATCCACATTTTTTATTTTCCCAATATTAAGCACTTTTGTCTGTCCGACCGAGATCCTAGTCTTTTCAGATTGATTAGTTGAATTTAAAAAACTGAATACTGAGGTAATCACAGCTTCTGTAGATTCCCAGTCCACTCATTTAGCCTGGATTAATACACCTAAGAAAGACAGAGGTTTAGATAAAATAAAGATTCCACTGCTCTGTGATCTCACGCACAAAATATCAAAAGATTATGGAGTATATCTTGAAGCTCTTGGCCACACACTACGGTACGTACGGGACGACATTTTCTGTGAAAAAACACATCAGGGAGTTGAAAACGTACACAAAATGAACAATTGTGCGTGACAAATAAGTCCATTTCGAAAATAACAAAAAGTTTCTCTACCTGTCCGTGCTCAAAGTGGATACATACTGATTACAAGAATCTCATGAAAGCCTTTGAACGAATCTTTTATGATCTGCTAATATAGCTGAGCTTCGACCCTTCTGTACATCCCAGAGAATGGCAGTATTATCAACAGAGCCTAATACCAAATGGTTAGAATCAGGAGACCGACTTAGATCATGAACGTCTTCGACTTGGCCTTCCATAAATTCCATTGTTCTTTATTTTGGTTTGATTCCTTTTCTGCGAGAGGCGGAGGTTCAGATTCGCTCGGTTCTTTCTATAATATTATCGCAGATCCTATAAAGAGAAAAATAAAAGGAATTTCATTAGCGTGAGTAGCTTATCTATCGTTTCAAGGAACCAAGACATAGATCATTAATTAATCATGAAAAAAATTTGGGATTCTTATTCCTTTGGTCACCGTCATCACCGGACGCAAGAATTTCACCGGACGCAAAATCTAACAACGTTTACCGCCTTCTGCATGATGACGACTCAAATCTGCAGCAAACTCTACCACCGTTGCTCCGAGTTCATTCACTTTGAGGTGCTAAATCTGAAAAATTGCAATTACATTTAATTAGACATAGGGAAAATTGTGAATAAAAATTGTTGTCTGTCATGGGACAACATGGCGACGACTAACAATAAGCGTGTTGATTATTTTAACAAGCGATCAATTATTCTCAACTTTCTAAGGATTATTGCACCCTTGGAAGAAAATTGAGACAGATTTTAGTGATAGACATAATGAACCGCGACTTTAATACAAAATTCTTATCATTATAAAGGTAAAATTAGTGATTTACCAGAACGTGTGAATCAGCACCAGCGGTTGCTAAACGCCAAAAAACTTCCCGTCAGAAGTCTTGTTACACCAGGTTTTAGGGCAATACTTAATACAGGATCACGATTATGCCATGATACTTCAGGAATTGTGCACTTCATTGTTTATATGTAATATATAAATATTCACACAACGATAACAGAACGCTCAGCTTTGCTCTGATGTGAGGCTTTTTGTAATCCTTTTTTCAAACTTTCTTTATTCTTTTTCATACAACATAACATTAACCAGTTTTCATATGGCAGAAAATATTTCGCGCGAAGACTCCACCTCGATTCAATAAATCGACACAGAGTAAGACCTACGGTGGAAAGACCGCTGGTCAGTGTGTTTCCAACGATGTATCGCAGAAGGCATTTTAGTCCGTATAAATTCTACAGCGTGGTGCTGCCAGACAGGCTGCAAGTTGCATCACCTACGGCAAGAGTGGTCACGTAACGGAGGCTGCCGGCTGGTCAGTTGATGTTGTTAGGGGGTCAGTTTGTGAGCCTCGAAGCGCCAACAGGGTATCGCAGGAGATACATTCGGGAGCGACAGTAATTATTCTGTGATAATACAAATCCGTCGAATGCAGAAGACTTGCCTTTGACAAAATAAGACTTTTCTTGACTAGTTATTGGAGTAATTCACAGAATGACAGTTATATCAGAGCAGTCGTGCTTCTGTTGCCGATCAAGAAAGTTCAGAGTCGAAACATCTCCAATGTAACATTGAACTTCAGCTTTGTGAAATTAGTTTTCTACCCAGCTAACACAAAATACTTCTTGACTTATCTCAGTCCTTTATTCGACTAAAAGACGACTAAATGCTGCCGAATGTCTGTTCGTCAATGATAACTTGTATGACAGGAAGCGAATAGATTCGTTCAATCGCAATGTGTAACATATTTGTTTCCAAGAAACAGTTATAGATTCTACACATTTTGAAAATTAGTAATATCATATCGATTCTGCATCAATAAATTGATAATTAATTGCTTGCAAAGCGTGGCAAAGCGGTAGCTAGCCACGTATGCATGCATGTATACACTGTAGCTTTTTTTGGCCAAAAATGTCAGCCCACCTCCTTGGGTCAGATATTTTCCCGGTACCATTGAAACCCAATTTCGTTTGCGTATGCCGAGGCATACCGAATGACTTATGATAGGCACCGAATACAGCCTAGGATTATAGATGCGTCTGACGCTTGCCCATTCTGTCAATTATCTATTATGTTTAAACATCTGGCTACTATGCTATCTATCTTTTCATTTCATTTCTATTTTCTACTCGTCGCTGTTCGTAATTATATATTTAGCTTATGCATGTATTACTGACTGCTATCTCTGTTCATGTATTATTTCTTATGACTCTGTATACTTTGTTTCTGCGCTTGAGGGGATGCTATCCCCAAGCGCCTATATAATAAATGTCTCTCTCTCTCTCTCTGTACACATGAAAGATACCATACAGTCTAGAGGCTAAAAAAAACAAAGCTTCATGTAGTGTAGAAATGATGAAAGTCGAATCTTATTAGTGAAATTTTTACATCAACACTAAATGTAATGAGGCACTCGAAAACTTGTGAAATAAATCATTCAACCGAATAATCTGTAGCTATAATTCGGTAGAGCGTTATATTAATATCATTTATTTCAATCGAAAAAATAGCCTGTTGTAAACGCAAATGGCAGTCACCTAAAAAAAATATTTCAATGGATTAAGACTGTATTTATTTATTTTTCTCTTAATTTCTTTATAAAAATAATGAGGTAGATTTAGGCACTTTGCGCGCTGCCGTCGGATCGCAAATACATTCAGAACTCAAGCTCCCTAAACGGGGGTGTCGAAAAAGATCAGAACAATGTTTTTCAAACGGGTTATAACTCATCAATGTCAGATAGCTTCTGCTTCTTCTTTCTCCTTATGCAATGTCAGATAGCTGCAACCTTCACCGTCGACCTAAACCGAAAGCAGCAAACATAGGGACTATGCCACTGCGTGCCTCGCACATCAACTATAGACCTCGTCCCTCTCGCCATGCTCGTCTATAAAGTCCCGGTGCTGTGCATCTAACTTCGTGATACAGAAGTTACGTTTAGCTTGCTCGTGTATCAATTATGATCCGACGGTTACTTTAATAATAATCATCTTTTCACACTATTCTAGAGGCAACAATGCGGATATAAAATACATATTCTGACACGGTTATTATTAACACAATTCCGCCACAACTCCCCCAGATTCGAATTCAGCGACCCCAAAAACCTATAGTTATGATGACTGTGATTTTGAAAACTCATACGACTGTGCATCACTATTTTCTTACTTTCAACAGCCATTTACTGAAAATCGGCTCGGAGGACCCCCCCTTCTGACTTTAGATTCGAATTCAGCAATAAAAAATATGTAAGAAAATATGTTTCGCGTGCCGAGTTCAGACACTTTTGTTTTAAATATAGTAATATTGTACAGAGTAAATGTACAAACATAAATTTTTTGTTTGAAAAACACCCTCACTATCAGAAATGATTCTCTGATTTATATCAATCGTTCGGTAGCCTTTGCATTGACTAGAAGACGACGAAAAGCTGTCGGGTGTCCGTTCCGTCGAGCAGAACGAATATGAATATACTATACCATATTCATTACCTTGTACTTTGTTAAATATACTTTTTACGAGCTACACCATTGGGATATTTTTTGTACATTTTCACGTGGAAAATACATTTCACGAATTATGAGGTGGATCTTCATTATTTTTCAAAATTCACCACTGATAGCGCTTGAGAAATTTGTTATATTTTAGTAGATGTTTCTGAATTTTTCCAGGTTCTAGAAAATGGGTGTTTTTAGAACGACTAATTAATTCATATTTACGACATGCATGGCTCAGAGAATCTGAAAATATTGGGGCCTCGTTCTCCGACAAGTATTTTTATATAAAGAATATTGGAGCAAATCTAAAAAATCATTTTGGTCGAGATGTCACGGAACGCCCCACACACATGATGTTACACGAATATGCGTCGATAAAAAATTTCAACTAGAACCCACGGAGCGGTCGACCTGGGTCACCTTGAACGATGCCCTAATAATTTTCGTATTCTTCATACTCATAATTTCGATGCATTTATTAACTCCATTATTGCTTACTGTAAACATAGATTATTATTTTTATTTTCTCTTTTTCTCGATTTTCTCTATTTGCAATTTATTTGATATTCCTCTCATTAATATATCGGCTACTTTGTATATACTAAAACAGATACGTCTAGAATTTATATCTGATTTGTCTTTTATTTTTTTATTTTTCCGATACGGAAAATCATGTCTGCAGGCCTAGCCTGAGGATCGGATGGACGAGAGGATCCGAGGACGAGTCAGATCCAAGAATGGCATACGAAGAGTTTATCGACAAATTGTCGAAATCGAATCTGACCGTTGCATTAAATATATCTACTCGTCGAAAGCGAGCCTCGCCGCCCAACCGCCACCGAGGAAGTTCAAGCAAGCATTAACGGTCGGCTGGCTGGCCCGCAATTTATATCCCGTCTCCATCCTGTCGCGAGCCAATAGCAGGCCAGCCTGACCTCGGCGCGACCTGGGCGCGGGTATATAAGCCTGAGCACGGCGCTGATCCGGCTTTCCTGTATCAGCAGCCGCCGAGGGACATTCTCGAGGGAAGACATCCGACGCTGGCAGCCCAGAGCCGGCGAAGGGTCGGCTGGCTCGCCGGCAAGCCACGTTCCTGCTCCATCCTGCCGCCGAGCCAATAGCAGGCCAGCCCGACTTGCGCCCGAGCTGGGCTCGGGTATAAAAGGCTGAGCGTGACGCAGATCTGGCTAAACTGTAATCGCCAGCCGCCGAGGTATATACTCCAGGGAAGATAGCCGCCACTGGCGGCCCAGAGTCGACCCGCCACTTGCGGCCCAGAGCGGACCCGCCGTATATTCGCAAAAGAGCGGTTGGGTCGAGCGTTGCTGGGCCCATTCGCCACTGACGATTGGATGGAGGATTAAGCTTGGTGGGGTCCCAAGTACGAAGCGCAGAGTATAACTGCATGCGTGTCCCGACAATCTGATGAACTGAGCGAATCCGAGGATAACTCAGGCGCAAGTTCACCGTTGAATTATATAAAAGGTAAATAGCATTTTGTGACATGTCGCCTTGTTATTCAAGTGTAATTCTTGGAAACATTTGATTTTTATCCGACATCTAGTAACGCAATATTCTAACTTATTTCTTTTTCGTTCCAACGCAGCGGCCAAGCAGACATCCAACTGTGGTTTCTCTCCCGGTTCTTGGCAGCATCGGTGAGTCGCATAATTGTGTTTATTTTGTTTCATTTATTTGTTTATACATATGAATCGAGGTAGGCATATCTTGCGTAAGTGTCAGTCATAGGCTCGAATTTTTATACACGTTATAGCCGAACAAATTATAATTATTGAGACACGCGGATCGTAGAAATATTTCGAAATTTAGTTTGAATTATCCATACTCGCGAATCGTAGATTCATGTTGACGTTTCAGAAGTCAACTCTATTTTTAATAAACCGTTACTAGATTTAGTAGATAATTACATCGACTCGCGAATCGGAGATTTGTTTTTCTTGAGTTTCCGAAGCCAACTCTATTTTCAATTAGGCGTTAGTGCACTTACTTTTTGATTATTTAGACTCACGAATCGTAGAAATATTTTGAAATTGAGTTTTAATTATCCGTACTCGCTAATCGTAGATTTATCTTGACGTTTCAGAAGTCAAGTCTATTTTTTATTAGGCGTTACTGAATTTAATATATAATCACATAGACTCGCGAATCGGAGATTTATCTTCAAGTTTGAGAAGTCAACTGTATTTATAATGAGGCGTTACTCGACGGAGTATATAATCAACTAGGCTTGCGGATCTCAGAAATATTTATTAATTTAGTTTTAATTAAGCAGACTCGCGCATCCAAGATTGACCTTCAAGTTTGAGAAGTCGAATGTATTTATAAATAGGCGTTACTCGACGGAGTATATAATTATTTAGGCCCGCGAATCTTGGAAATATTCATTAATTCAGTTTTAATTATCCAGACTCGCGGATCGTAGATTTATCTTCTTTAAGTTTCAGAAGTCTACGTTATTTATGAATAGCAATACTCGACGGAGTATATAATCAACTAGGCTTGCGGATCTCAGAAATATTTATTAATCTAGTTTTAATCAAGCGAACTCGCGCATCCAAGATTCATCTTCAAGTTTGAGGAGTCAACTGTATTTATAATTAGGCGTTACTCGACGTAGTATGTAGTTACTCAGGCTTGCGGATCTCAGAAATATTTATTAATCTAGTTTTAATCAAGCGAACTCGCGCATCCAAGATTCATCTTCAAGTTTGAGGAGTCAACTGTATTTATAATTAGGCGTTACTCGACGTAGTATGTAGTTACTCAGGCTTGCGGATCTCAGAAATATTTATTAATCTAGTTTTAATCAAGCGGCGGACTCGCGCATCCAAGATTCATCTTCAAGTTTGAGGAGTCAACTGTATTTATAATTAGGCGTTACTCGACGTAGTATGTAGTTACTCAGGCTTGCGGATCTCAGAAATATTTATTAATCTAGTTTTAATCAAGCGAACTCGCGCATCCAAGATTCATCTTCAAGTTTGAGGAGTCAACTGTATTTATAATTAGGCGTTACTCGACGTAGTATGTAGTTACTCAGGCTTGCGGATCTCAGAAATATTTATTAATCTAGTTTTAATCAAGCGGCGGACTCGCGCATCCAAGATTCATCTTCAAGTTTGAGGAGTCAACTGTATTTATAATTAGGCGTTACTCGACGTAGTATGTAGTTACTCAGGCTTGCGGATCTCAGAAATATTTATTAATCTAGTTTTAATCAAGCGAACTCGCGCATCCAAGATTCATCTTCAAGTTTGAGGAGTCAACCGTATTTATAATTAGGCGTTACTCGACGTAGTATGTAGTTACTCAGGCTTGCGGATCTCAGAAATATTTATTAATCTAGTTTTAATCAAGCGAACTCGCGCATCCAAGATTCATCTTCAAGTTTGAGGAGTCAACTGTATTTATAATTAGGCGTTACTCGACGTAGTATGTAGTTACTCAGGCTTGCGGATCTCAGAAATATTTATTAATCTAGTTTTAATCAAGCGAACTCGCGCATCCAAGATTCATCTTCAAGTTTGAGGAGTCAACCGTATTTATAATTAGGCGTTACTCGACGTAGTATGTAGTTACTCAGGCTTGCGGATCTCAGAAATATTTATTAATCTAGTTTTAATCAAGCGAACTCGCGCATCCAAGATTCATCTTCAAGTTTGAGGAGTCAACTGTATTTATAATTAGGCGTTACTCGACGTAGTATGTAGTTACTCAGGCTTGCGGATCTCAGAAATATTTATTAATCTAGTTTTAATCAAGCGAACTCGCGCATCCAAGATTCATCTTCAAGTTTGAGGAGTCAACTGTATTTATAATTAGGCGTTACTCGACGTAGTATGTAGTTACTCAGGCTTGCGGATCTCAGAAATATTTATTAATCTAGTTTTAATCAAGCGGCGGACTCGCGCATCCAAGATTCATCTTCAAGTTTGAGGAGTCAACTGTATTTATAATTAGGCGTTACTCGACGTAGTATGTAGTTACTCAGGCTTGCGGATCTCAGAAATATTTATTAATCTAGTTTTAATCAAGCGAACTCGCGCATCCAAGATTCATCTTCAAGTTTGAGGAGTCAACTGTATTTATAATTAGGCGTTACTCGACGTAGTATGTAGTTACTCAGGCTTGCGGATCTCAGAAATATTTATTAATCTAGTTTTAATCAAGCGAACTCGCGCATCCAAGATTCATCTTCAAGTTTGAGGAGTCAACCGTATTTATAATTAGGCGTTACTCGACGTAGTATGTAGTTACTCAGGCTTGCGGATCTCAGAAATATTTATTAATCTAGTTTTAATCAAGCGAACTCGCGCATCCAAGATTCATCTTCAAGTTTGAGGAGTCAACTGTATTTATAATTAGGCGTTACTCGACGTAGTATGTAGTTACTCAGGCTTGCGGATCTCAGAAATATTTATTAATCTAGTTTTAATCAAGCGAACTCGCGCATCCAAGATTCATCTTCAAGTTTGAGGAGTCAACCGTATTTATAATTAGGCGTTACTCGACGTAGTATGTAGTTACTCAGGCTTGCGGATCTCAGAAATATTTATTAATCTAGTTTTAATCAAGCGGCGGACTCGCGCATCCAAGATTCATCTTCAAGTTTGAGGAGTCAACTGTATTTATAATTAGGCGTTACTCGACGTAGTATGTAGTTACTCAGGCTTGCGGATCTCAGAAATATTTATTAATCTAGTTTTAATCAAGCGGCGGACTCGCGCATCCAAGATTCATCTTCAAGTTTGAGGAGTCAACTGTATTTATAATTAGGCGTTACTCGACGTAGTATGTAGTTACTCAGGCTTGCGGATCTCAGAAATATTTATTAATCTAGTTTTAATCAAGCGAACTCGCGCATACAAGATTCATCTTCAAGTTTGAGGAGTCAACCGTATTTATAATTAGGCGTTACTCGACGTAGTATGTAGTTACTCAGGCTTGCGGATCTCAGAAATATTTATTAATCTAGTTTTAATCAAGCGGCGGACTCGCGCATCCAAGATTCATCTTCAAGTTTGAGGAGTCAACTGTATTTATAATTAGGCGTTACTCGACGTAGTATGTAGTTACTCAGGCTTGCGGATCTCAGAAATATTTATTAATCTAGTTTTAATCAAGCGAACTCGCGCATCCAAGATTCATCTTCAAGTTTGAGGAGTCAACTGTATTTATAATTAGGCGTTACTCGACGTAGTATGTAGTTACTCAGGCTTGCGGATCTCAGAAATATTTATTAATCTAGTTTTAATCAAGCGAACTCGCGCATCCAAGATTCATCTTCAAGTTTGAGGAGTCAACTGTATTTATAATTAGGCGTTACTCGACGTAGTATGTAGTTACTCAGGCTTGCGGATCTCAGAAATATTTATTAATCTAGTTTTAATCAAGCGAACTCGCGCATCCAAGATTCATCTTCAAGTTTGAGGAGTCAACTGTATTTATAATTAGGCGTTACTCGACGTAGTATGTAGTTACTCAGGCTTGCGGATCTCAGAAATATTTATTAATCTAGTTTTAATCAAGCGGCGGACTCGCGCATCCAAGATTCATCTTCAAGTTTGAGGAGTCAACTGTATTTATAATTAGGCGTTACTCGACGTAGTATGTAGTTACTCAGGCTTGCGGATCTCAGAAATATTTATTAATCTAGTTTTAATCAAGCGAACTCGCGCATCCAAGATTCATCTTCAAGTTTGAGGAGTCAACTGTATTTATAATTAGGCGTTACTCGACGTAGTATGTAGTTACTCAGGCTTGCGGATCTCAGAAATATTTATTAATCTAGTTTTAATCAAGCGGCGGACTCGCGCATCCAAGATTCATCTTCAAGTTTGAGGAGTCAACTGTATTTATAATTAGGCGTTACTTGACGGAGTATATAATTATTTAGGCCTGCGAATCTCAGAAATATTCATTAATTTAGTTTTTATTATCCAGACTCGCGAATCGTAGATTTATCTTCTTTAAGTTCCAGAAGTCAACTATATTTATAATTAGGCGTGAGTCGACGGAGTATAAAATTAACTAGGCTTGCGGATCTTAGAAATATTCATTAATTCAGTTTCAATTATCCAGACTCGCGAATCGTAGATTTATTTTCTTCAAGTTTCAGAAGTCAACTATATTTATATTTAGGCGTCAATCAACCTAGTTTTTAATTACTCAGACTCGCGAAACCCAGATTTTCTGTTTCCTGGAGTACCAGACACTAACTGGAATTTCGTATACTCATTTTTCGTCGAACTAATTTCATTCAAGCAGCCACGCACACCATATGGAGATATCAGCATGATTAAATCTTCTTATGTTTCTGCTTTTGCATTTGGTTTCAACGCTTTTTTTTTTTGTATACGCCTCGATAGGAGTCACAACACCAGGCAATGGAGTAAAGGCTACTTCGGGGCTGCAAAACCCCTGGCGAAGGGCATAAACACTTGCTGTGGTGTAAAGATTTCTTGAAAGGCATAGATTGCTTTGCATGTCTTGTTTCTAACCTGCTTCTTTGTGGCTGCTTTGTAATGCATTAGTTCGTTCATCCGTTCAAATCGGTTTTCAGTTAGATACATACCGATGCAGGGCACTTTGTACGTGACGGGCTTAACGAACCCGCTATACTCGAGTTGCTCAGCTACGCGAATCGTAGATATATTTTCCTTAAGTTTCAGAAGTCAACTATATTTATAATTAGGCGTTACTCGACGAGGGATATAATTATCTAGGCTTGCGGATCTTAGAAATGTTCAGAAATTTAGTTTTAATTTTCCCGACTCGCGAATCGTAGATTTATCTTCTTTAAGTTTCAGAAGTCAACGATATTTATAATTAGCCGTCAATCGACCTAGCTTCTGATGATTCAGACTCGCGAAAACCCAGATTTTTTGTTTCTTGGAGTACCAGACACTTACTGGAATTTTGTATACTCATTTTTCGTCGAACTAATTTCATTCAAGCAGCCACGCACACCATATGGAGATATCAGCATGGTTGAATCTTCTTATGTTTCTGCTTTTGCATTTGGTTTCAACGCTCTTTTTTTTGTATACGCCTCGATAGGAGTCACAACACCAGGCAATGGAGTAAAGGCTACTTCGGGGCTGCAAAACCCCTGGCGAAGGGCATAAACACTTGCTGTGGTGTAAAGACTTCTTGAAAGGCATAGATTGCTTTGCATGTCTTGTTTCTAACCTGCTTCTTTGTGGCTGCTTTGTAATGCATTAGTTCGTTCATCCGTTCAAATCGGTTTTCAGTTAGATACATACCGATGCAGGGCACTTTGTACGTGACGGGCTTAACGAACCCGCTATACTCGAGTTGCTGAGGTACGCGAATCGTAGATATATTTTTCTTAAGTTTCAGAAGTCAACTTTATTTATAATTAGGCGTTACTCGACGGAGTATGTAATTACTGAGGCTTGCGGATCTTGAAAATATTTAATAATTTAGTTTTAATCACGCTGACTCGCGCATCCAAGATTTATCTTCGAATTTGAGGAGTCAACTGTATTTATAACTAGGCGTTACTCGACGAAGTATATAATCAAGTAGACTTGCGGATCTTGGATATATTTATTAATTCAGTTTTATTTATTCAGACTCGCGAATCGTAGATTTATCTTTAAGTTTCAGAAGTCTACGTTATTTATAAATAGGCGTTACTCGACGGAGTATATAATTAACTAGGCTTGCGGATCTTGGATATATTTATTAATTCAGTTTTATTTATTCAGACTCGCGAATCGTAGATTTATCTTCTTTAAGTTTCAGAAGTCTACGTTATTCATAAATAGGCGTTACTCGACGAAGTATATAATCAAGTATAGGCTTGCGGATCTTGGATATATTAATTAACATAGTTTTATTTATTCAGACTCGCGAATCGTAGATTTATCTTTAAGTTTCAGAAGTCTACGTTATTTATAAATAGGCGTTACTCGACGGAGTATATAATTAACTAGGCTTGCGGATCTTGGATATATTTATTAATTCAGTTTTATTTATTCAGACTCGTGAATCGTAGATTTATCTTCTTTAAGTTTCAGAAGTCTACGTTATTTATAAATAGGCGTTACTCGACGGAGTATATAATTAACTAGGCTTGCGGATCTTGGATATATTTATTAATTCAGTTTTATTTATTCAGACTCGCGAATCGTAGATTTATCTTTAAGTTTCCGAAGTCTACGTTATTTATAAATAGGCGTTACTCGACGGAGTATATAATTAACTAGGCTTGCGGATCTTGGATATATTTATTAATTCAGTTTTATTTATTCAGACTCGCGAATCGTAGATTTATCTTTAAGTTTCAGAAGTCTACGTTATTTATAAATAGGCGTTACTCGACGGAGTATATAATTAACTAGGCTTGCGGATCTTGGATATATTTATTAATTCAGTTTTATTTATTCAGACTCGCGAATCGTAGATTTATCTTTAAGTTTCAGAAGTCTACGTTATTTATAAATAGGCGTTACTCGACGGAGTATATAATTAACTAGGCTTGCGGATCTTGGATATATTTATTAATTCAGTTTTATTTATTCAGACTCGTGAATCGTAGATTTATCTTCTTTAAGTTTCAGAAGTCTACGTTATTTATAAATAGGCGTTACTCGACGGAGTATATAATTAACTAGGCTTGCGGATCTTGGATATATTTATTAATTCAGTTTTATTTATTCAGACTCGCGAATCGTAGATTTATCTTTAAGTTTCAGAAGTCTACGTTATTTATAAATAGGCGTTACTCGACGGAGTATATAATTAACTAGGCTTGCGGATCTTGGATATATTTATTAATTCAGTTTTATTTATTCAGACTCGTGAATCGTAGATTTATCTTCTTTAAGTTTCAGAAGTCTACGTTATTTATAAATAGGCGTTACTCGACGGAGTATATAATTAACTAGGCTTGCGGATCTTGGATATATTTATTAATTCAGTTTTATTTATTCAGACTCGCGAATCGTAGATTTATCTTTAAGTTTCAGAAGTCTACGTTATTTATAAATAGGCGTTACTCGACGGAGTATATAATTAACTAGGCTTGCGGATCTTGGATATATTTATTAATTCAGTTTTATTTATTCAGACTCGCGAATCGTAGATTTATCTTCTTTAAGTTTCAGAAGTCTACGTTATTCATAAATAGGCGTTACTCGACGAAGTATATAATCAAGTATAGGCTTGCGGATCTTGGATATATTTATTAATTCAGTTTTATTTATTCAGACTCGCGAATCGTAGATTTATCTTTAAGTTTCAGAAGTCTACGTTATTTATAAATAGGCGTTACTCGACGGAGTATATAATTTACTAGGCTTGCAGATCTTGGATATATTTATTAATTCAGTTTTATTTATTCAGACTCGCGAATCGTAGATTTATCTTCTTTAAGTTTCAGAAGTCTACGTTATTTATAAATAGGCGTTACTCGACGGAGTATATAATTAACTAGGCTTGCGGATCTTGGATATATTTATTAATTCAGTTTTATTTATTCAGACTCGCGAATCGTAGATTTATCTTTAAGTTTCAGAAGTCTACGTTATTTATAAATAGGCGTTACTCGACGGAGTATATAATTAACTAGGCTTGCGGATCTTGGATATATTTATTAATTCAGTTTTATTTATTCAGACTCGCGAATCGTAGATTTATCTTTAAGTTTCAGAAGTCTACGTTATTTATAAATAGGCGTTACTCGACGGAGTATATAATTTACTAGGCTTGCAGATCTTGGATATATTTATTAATTCAGTTTTATTTATTCAGACTCGCGAATCGTAGATTTATCTTCTTTAAGTTTCAGAAGTCTACGTTATTTATAAATAGGCGTTACTCGACGGAGTATATAATTAACTAGGCTTGCGGATCTTGGATATATTTATTAATTCAGTTTTATTTATTCAGACTCGCGAATCGTAGATTTATCTTTAAGTTTCAGAAGTCTACGTTATTTATAAATAGGCGTTACTCGACGGAGTATATAATTAACTAGGCTTGCGGATCTTGGATATATTTATTAATTCAGTTTTATTTATTCAGACTCGCGAATCGTAGATTTATCTTCTTTAAGTTTCAGAAGTCTACGTTATTTATAAATAGGCGTTACTCGACGGAGTATATAATTATTTAGACCTGCGAATCTTAGAAATATTCATTAATTTAGTTTTAATTATCCAGACTCGCGAATCGGAGATTTATCTTCTTTAAGTTTCAGAAGTCTACGTTATTTATAAATAGGCGATAGTCGACGGAGTATATAATCAACTAGGCTCGCAGATCGTAAAAATATTCATTAATTTAGTTTTAATTAGGTGACTCGCGCATCCAAGATTCATTTTCAAGCTTGAGGAGTCAACTGTATATTTACAACTAGGCGTTACTCGACGGAGTATATAGTTATTTAGGCCTGCGAATCTTAGAAATATTCATTAATTTAGTTTTAATTATCCAGACTCGCAGATCGTAGATTTATCTTCTTCATGTTTTAAAAGTCAACGATATTCATAATTAGGCGTTAGTTGATGGAGTATATAATTATTTAGGCTTGCGGATCTAGCTCATATTCATTAATTTAGTTTCAATTACGCAGACTCGCGAATCCTAGATTTATCTTCAAGTTTGAGGAGTCAACTGTATTTCTAATTAGGCGTTACTCGACGTAGTATATAATTATCGAGGCTCGCGGATTGTAGCAATATTTTGAAACCTAGTTTTAATTATCCAAATTCGCGAATCGTAAATTCATCTTCATTAAGTTTCTGAAGTCAAATTTATCTATAATTAGGCCTTACGCGACTTAGTATATGTATAATCTCATACACTTGCGATTCATAGATTTATCTTCAAGTTTCCGAACTCAACAGAAATATCTTTCTTTAGTTACAGATTGACATCGATGATACCACGACTTCTCCAAATTCCACGGGATCTACGAATTTTACTGATTTTATGCTTTCCTGTTGTTTTGTCTATCGTGTAATTAATATCATTGATAACTGTTGTGGTTACTAATTTATCATTACTTTTCTGACTTTTGTTCATGTTATGCTTTAGAAATGATGTTTACTGATCTTTTTTTCATATGTATCTCTGTGAAAAATGTTTGTTAATGCTACTTTTTGATTTAATTACTTGTCCCTCATTTTCGCTATTTATTGATTGAAATCTAATTGATGCTCTGTACCTTTTACAGGTCTCACAGGTTTCACAGACTCTCCAGGCTGCACAAAAACTCCAAGTTTTATCGTTTCTATGCCTCTATTTTTTTCTCTCGTGTACTCAATATTATCAGTAACTGCTGTGTTTTTTAAGTTATCACCACTATTCTGACTATTGTTAATGTTTTGCTCCGTAAATTATTTTGCCTGATCTTTCTTTTACATATATCGCTGTTATAAATGTTCGTTTATGCTACTTTTTGATTTAATTACTTGTCCCTCATTTCAGCTATTTATTTATCGAAACTTAATTGATCCTCGTTAACATCTTACAAATCTCACAGGTCTTACAGGTTTCACACACTCTCTAGGCTCCACGACTTCTGCAAGTTCCACGGGACTTACGAATTTTATCGACTCTATGTTTTTTTATTCTCTTCTCTTGTGTTTTTAATATTATTAATAACTGTTGTCTTTTCTTATTTATCTCGACTATTCTGACTATTGTTAATGCTATTAATGACTAATAATAATAATAATGACTATTTCGCTTCACAAATGATATTGCTTGATCTTTTTTTTTTACATGTGTATCGCTTTGGCAAATGATCGTTTGCGCTACTTTCCCATTGATTTACTTGTTGTCTCTCATTCAAAGCATTCATTTATTGAATTTTAATTGATACTTGTTACACTCCATAGCTCCGACAGGTTTCACAGACTACAAGTTCTTCAAGATCTCAAAGTTCTATTGGACCTGCGAGTTTCATCAATTCAATGTTGTTACTAACTACCCCGTTCTATTTTTCAGGCGGGGGGTGGTGTTGGTTGCCTTCTCGTGGTGCCCCCTGAACAAATGCGCTGATTTCATGATCTAACAAACAATAATTGTACCAAACACTTTCCTTTGCGAATGACGTGAATTGTTGCACGTTGAATAGTCAAGTAATTACGTATACATGAGTCATGCCAATCAGCGCATTTGACTAAACAACCAGCTCTCAGAATAATTTCCAATTAGTTTCGTGCCATATGCAGCTGCTGCCCACCTATTTCAGTCGACCTGGACTAAATAAATGGGGAAATGTATCTCGTATTTGATACAGGAACTAACCCTCGGAATTCCAATTGCCGAAAGAAGAAGACTAGAGCGCAGATCGTGTTGATAAAGGAATCTACAAGGTTTGACAAGGCCTTGAAGCCCTGGCACTCTTGTGAAGTTGCTTCAATTTACCGATAGCCAGCAGGAGCGCTACATCTCTTAAATTGTGATCGTGGCGACACATATACTTCCATCATTCACTTGTGGCCAGGATCTACCGAGTTTTTCAATCAACTTTGGAGGTAACGTAACAGGAATGATCTCACGAAGAGTATTCTGATTTTGAATTCAGATATTCATTTCTTTTTACTCGATTACAGATCATATTGATGCAGAACGCGGCCCTCCACTTCTTAAGAGGCCGTTATGTCAGGAGATAATAGCCTCCAATTACACACGTTCTTGCTGCGGATGGAACATCTCACCGTTCTTATCTACCTAACTTCTTCGCTACGAGTGCTGCACTGTCTTTCAACGTAGATGCTACTTTTCACATCTACGAAATCGAGTTTGCCTCTACTGTACGATGATGTTTTTCTACTAGACTCGTTGGATATCTAAGAAGGTCTTATCACTGGAATGGATCCGAAGGTAAAGTTTCGTTCTATTTCTTGTCCGTGAGAAGGAAATCCTCCGTCTATCATATTTCATCTTCTTAAGAAACATCAAAAATAATAAATCAACATTAGGAACCTGAAATTTTTGCAAATTTCTAACGTCTATTCATTTTATGCAGCGATCCCTGGGGTTACACCAGGTAATAAGAGGACCAACGACTACGGTATGACCTCAATAGGAGCGGCCTGCTACCGCCGTTACTGCGATACTTCTAACCTGGAAATGTTGAGCTTATGTCTCCACAAGACTGTGAAGACAGACCGATGAATTTTTTTTATCAGTCATGTAACACAAAGACAGTTGATGAAAATAATGCACGGCAAGCTGTACAAGGATAACACTGTCATCGGTATCAGGTCTGTACGCCAGTTAATGAAATCCCTTCGAAAAATTATCATCACATTTTTCCATTTGTTTATTGACTCACAGAGCATTCGCTGTTTCTATTATACAGAATAACTTATGTGACTAAACTTACAACCATTCACATCTTCTGACATTCATTCTATTTTAATCATGGATTTTATTAATTTCATAAATTTCTATACTTCTCTACAGATCTGCGTGAAACGATCCAGATGACTTCAAACAGAAACAGGCCTCTGCATGAACACTTTTGTCGCTGTATTTGGCTACATCCCGTTACTGCGGTCTAACAGTCGAGCTGAATCCAGTTTTGTTCACAGATTCTGTGAGCAGCCTGCGTAAAAAGTACAGGGCAAATGAACTGATTAATGACTAATGTTTGAATATCATTTTTGTGACTGTTGTAAAGCATATTCAATTTTCCAATCTACCAATACCACTCGTTGTGCGAGCACTTAGGTAAAAAGAAGTTTGCGTATTATAGACTAGTTGGCAGCGGCTATAACTTTCTCCTATTCTCTACTTATATAACAAAATGCGGTTGCCCCGTATATAATAAAATACACCTACGTATATCGATAATTATAATTATTTGATAAATTATTATCATAGGATATTCTTATTTCTATTTTATTTATTCTCCTGTTCTTGTATTTTACTTATCTGTTTATTTTTATTTTCTTTTGTTATCATTCGTTTTTACTCACTTTTTATCTTTTATTTTTAATTATTATTTATTTTACTATTTTATTATTATTTTATTACTTTACTATTTCTTTATATGTTATTATTTCTCCGTTATTATTTTCTTGCATTTTTATGTTCACTTTTATGCTTACTTTTATTATATTTATTCCTTACTTTAACTTTTTTTTCTATTTATTTTCCTGTTCTTCTAGTTTACCTGCCTATCTGCTTACCTCTATTTTCTTTTGTTCTTATTCGATTTACTCACTATTTATCATTTATTTTCAATCGTAATTTATTTTATTTGTTTTGTTTATTTCATTTATTTTATTTATTTTATTATTTCACTATTATTTTATTATTTCATAATCTCTTATGTTATTATTTTATCATTTTTATTCTCTTTGCATTTCTATGTTTGCCGTTATGCTTACTCTCATTCTTATTTTTTTATTTACTCCTTATTTTTAAATTCTATTTTACTATTTTCCTGTTCTTGTATTACCTACTATCTGCCTTCTTCTATTTTCTTTTGTGACCGGTCGTTATAATTATTTATTGGTCCGTAATCTTTGACTTTTACTTCTTTTTTGCTATTATTTTGCTTTTACTAGTTTTATCTTTACTATTTCACTAGTGTTTAGCTTTAATCTTCTCATCTGCTTTGCTCTTATTCTGTCTTGTCACCGCCTTGTAATCTTTGCCCTTAGGCCCGGTTATAAAATGAATCACATTTACATTTACATTTACTACTTCAATATTAGCTTGATTCAAAGCTTCTCAGCTTTACTCCATAATGGCCTAGTTTTAACATTTATACTTGAAATGGTAATGAATTTGACAGAAACAGTCCGCTTCCCATGGTCTTGACGTAATATTGTGTATTCGAAATTGATAACTTATTGCGATACATTCTTGTTACACTCGATTTGTATCAATTGAATTATGGATTCTGATTGTTTACTCGATTGTACGTGGCAGCGAATACGGAAATAATAAATACATTCCTTGCCATTTTTGTCTGTTTCAATTAAAAACCTGGTTAATCTATTTTGTAGACTGTAAGAATTAAATTTAATACGCGATGCCCCATGCATTATTTGCATGATGTTCAAAACATCCTCGAGTCAAAATACAAAAGAATAAGTATTAGGTATTAACTGTCGCTGGGATTTTATGACGAGGTCAAATTTACAATGAATGATAATCCATTTGTTGCCGTAACTTTTTCTTAGTTTTTTCGTTTATGGACTCTACACATAGCGCATTAGATTCTCTGCTAGAAAATACTGTATTTTATTTTATAAACTCCACGTCGTCTGTTGTCAACGTGACAGTAAAACCGCCAAGTTTTCATAAATTCCTGACGCTGTCAGCTTGGTCGTTTCTCCCAGCAAAAGGGAAATAATCTCTCGGAATAAAGGAAACTAGATGATTTTTATTGAATTGCAACATTGCTTCCATAATGCATTCGAACGCTTTACAGTATATGCGACTCGCAGGTCATTTTACGCTCTTTCAAGTTCGATAGTTTCGCAGCGAAAGCGTCACCAGCCAGGCTACGAGGTGCCTTGACCTACGATAAGGGACGCATCTTCCAAAAGTTGATGATAAATTCTTGCAGCAGATGTTACGGGGTCGGTGACCCTCGTGACCTCAACGAGGCTTTGCCGAGAGCCCTTGTGAGGGTATATAATGATCACATCTGAAACTGTTCGGATATAACAATCAGCATGTATTAGGATTGTTGACCTAAGGAACGTCTATTATCATGATGAACTGCAGCATCCTTTATTAAACATACTATAAGATCGTGAATCACCAATCGCTGCATTATTTCGCCCTTCCCATTCTTCATATAGAAGAGAAAATCATGAAAATTGTATGCGTTCATAAGTTAGAAATTATAAAATCGACATGTGTACGCCTTATTATGAGTAATCCGCATTTCAGTTCTGTAGGTAGAGTTGCATATGGATAAAGCACACTGATGTTGCGGCAAAAGTAGTTCGGCGACCTGACCGCGAGATGGCGATACCATTTGGGACCCCGTTGGCGAGATTAGTCGGGCAAGTAGGAGTACTGCCGTAGGGTAGAGGTTCCTGTCGCGGAGTCAGTGGCCTGATTTAGTAACTGAAAGATACTGAAGATTAAATCCTAGAATTTCAAAGAAAAGCCGGAAGCGCATTTTGGATTGGAAATAAAAATTATTCATAAGCGTAATTGCAAACTGTAAATGGACCCCAAATGCACCGATTCCAACTTATGGAAGATTGCGTATAGTTGAAAAACTCCTTGCCTGCAGATTTCCATAAATGCTCTTATCGTTAAGTATCGGATGTACGTCTGTAATATCTGTCTTGAATGACCGTTTCCACATAAATTCCAGCCTTTGCAAACCAAATACTTGTGTAACTTGATTCTTTATGTACCATGTTCCATGCCGATGGCGAATCAACATCAATTAGTGACCTTGTCTTGCGAACCGGATCATTACTTTGGATATACGTACATTTTCTCATCGCTTTCCCTCTTTCTGCCGCTCCGTTTGGCGTGAAGAACTGAAAAAAATGGATTGAAGAATTGGTAAAACGCGGCTGACGATCGAGGAGAGACAAAAATAAACGGGTTTTTGATTCCAAGTGAATAATACGGAGTCATTAGCCCATATAAACATGTGTATTAGCGAGGATGTGTCTACAAGGAAGATTTGCGGTAGAACTCTGTGGAAGAATTCTGCAAATGTGTATAAATATGAGACTACTTTATGTCAACTGCATCAGTCGAAGCTCAGTTCTCCGCAAAGACTCAGCGATTCGAATTACTTCTCTAGCAATCAAAATCATCCAAAGAACACCATGAAGATCTTTGAAGTTCTAGTCCTGGTGGCTATTCTCGCCTACACTTCTGCAACACCGGTTCCTGAGGTTTTCGATGAGATTTACGATCGTCCGATTCCAGCAGTTGGTGGCGAAATAAGTGAGTATTCGGGTAACTAAGCTCCGTACTATAATTCATCACAATCAGTTCATCTGCCTAACGATTTGCAAAATAAATACTCGAGCTTTAACCCTGCTGCAAGAGTCCATAGAAGCTGATGAACTGCGGATCGGATCCTACGGATCCGGATAAATCCAGATTCGAAAAACTGATAGAGACGGACTTTTGAATTAGTCTTCCGAATCCGTATGGATCCAGTTTATATGTTCCTATCATCTCTGCTAGCTAATTGCTAACCATATTTATGAACATAACTAGGTATTGTTTCAGTTGAAGACGTTAACTTCTATGGCGGATTGCCCAGCGCGGAATTCTCATGGATCAGACATCGGCGTCGAACTTGCGATGTTATCCATTTCAATCGTCATGGAGCATGTGCCAAACAATGCAGAGTCCAAAATCACGAAGGTGGAATTTGCAAGGGTGGAATATGCGTCTGCAGGGACTAAATATTTCGAGCTCATCCTCAAACCTGAACCCATTGCTGCTGCTCTACATTGAAAATGTAATATTTTTTTCAAGAATACTTGACCATCTCTAGATTTTTTGAATCTGATTAAAAGCTCGTATCGTATATTATCACTGTACACTGGTAAAAATAAGTATGATGCTAAACGACGACTTCGATTTTACTGTTTGTTTTAATATCGCTTTCACTCAATCCAGTATAACCGCATATTTGTTGTTCTGAGCTAAAAAAATAACAAAGTCGTTACGATAATATACGTGTTAACATTTTACCTACAAAAAGCTATCGTTATTATATCGACCGCGTCAGATTATTATTTCGATCGAAAATAAATGCTGACTAGAACCAAGTTTTTGTACCCTTTGCCAATAGTGATTATACCAATCGTCGACAGAAATGAACCAAGATAAAATCATTGTAATAAATTGATTGCACCTATATGTAACATTTCGATGTCCTCTCTATTTTGCCATGAGAGTTCTAGACTTTGGTTTCCCATAGTTTCCCCTGGGCTTAGATTATCTGATTCTGGCTCACCCAATTTAGTTTCAAATAGTCTGGCTTCCTCTAACTTCCCTAAACTATGCCTTGTATACCATACCAAAAGCATCATAACCATAGCAAGTGCCAAATATATAGACTAGATGATAGGATAGACTAGAGATAGAGCAGAACATTTCCTATTTTCTTTCAGTATTTTTATTACAGTTATAGAAAAGACTGATATTCCTCTTTGATATGTCGATCAATTGGAACATTAGCTTGTTCTATACTGTGAGAAATACTGGGCAACGGTTCTATGTATGTACATCTTACTACGAAAAGTATCCCCGTAAGTAAATTCCAGATTCTGCATAAATTTCAGCTTCTACTATTCAATATTTGTGCGACTCTTTTTTATATGTATGACGTTCCACGCCGATGGCGTGTATTTACTACGAAATGACCTTTCCTTATGAACCAAATCGTTATTTCAAAGATGCGTATAATATCTTCTTTATTTTATCGTATATTTTCTTGCCGGGTTTTTTTTTTCCGTTTCTCTGAAAGCTGCGAAGAATTTACATACTCGTTCACCGTAAATATTATCACAGACAAATATGGGAACGACTCTTGGTGAGATCGTTAATAATTTTATACGCAAGGTGCATGAATCGAATGTTTTAGCTCGAACGATGATTCTTCTCATTCAGCGGGAATTCTTAGTATCCTTTACGTGTTCAGATTTATGATCGTATATGCTGACCACCAAGATAGTGATCCGCTTAGAACTAATTCCTCGAATTATCTTTGCCACATTACCTCGCAACATTTGCAACGTATCTTAAGAATTTAATAAGCCACCGATTATAGGGCATCTTTTCCAATGGGGCACTATTCCCATATAGGTAACTCCTAGCCACAAATCCTTTGTACATAATAAATTAAAGAGGTCGATGCGGTAAATCAAATATTTGAGGATGTGATGAAATGAATTATTTGTTTATGTAGAAAAACTATGACTGTACAAGAGAAACAAGTCATAAACTGGTATTAGCGCCAGTGACGATGAGCCTGAAACGAAGACGAGACGTGTTACCGCATATATAAAGATTCTGGGATTTCGTATAAATATGCGAATACCGCATGTAGGTAGCATCAGTTGGAGTTCGCTTCTTCACAGAGATTCAGCGATTCAAATCACTTTGTAAAAAAATAAAAGTCACCACCCATACACGCCATGATCAAGTTCTTCGCAGTTCTCGTCCTGGCGGCTATAGTCGCCTACGTTTCTGCAACTCATGCTTCTGCCCAATTGGACAAGTACCTCGGCGAACTTCAAGATTTCAAGGGTGGTCCTATAAGTGAGTATTGATTACGAAAGTCTTCACTAATTTACCACATTCCGTTCTTCGGCCTAACGATCTCTGAAACGATCATTAATGAAGCTTGAATGATATTTCTTCCCCTTATCTCGCAAAGTATCATCATTTAGTCAACGCTCAGTCGTAAATTGCAGAGGATTGCATTGACCCTGGTTGCAATTTGTTTCAGCTCTAATCCAAAACCATTATCGTGATGGTGAGTATTCACCCCTAGGATCACCACCCCCAAAATCGCCACCTCCCCAGCCCGACTGTATCAGAAGACCGCAATTAGAAGTTAATGCCGTATGCTCAGAGGACTGCATTAACCGGTCACATAGAGGTGGATCCTGCAAAGGCACAGTATGTCTATGCTTTGACTAAATCCTGAAACCTCCTTCAACGATTCAAACATTTGCTGGTAGTCAAATGTATTAGATAGTTGGAAATATTTCGGAATAAGTTTTTAGCATAGATTCCTAGTAATTATCGGCACAGAGCAATCCGTCATTTTGTATATCGGCTAATATCCTGGACTCCAATATTCCTGAATCCGATTAATATTTGTATCTCATCCTTTAACATGCTCTTCGTGTCGGGGCATACTAAAATCTCGTCAGAACTGATTCTAGGGTTCTAGTAAGAGGACTTTCTGTCCTGTGAAGTAGTTATTTATTTTATAAGTGTCTTTCAGTCGCGAGATCGATGAAATTTGGAGAACCCTAGGGTAGAAGGTGTCTCTAAATCTTCGTAGTAATTACACAGCTACTGATACACCGTACAATCACTGTCCGACTCACTCCAATTGATTTATGTTCTACATGAAACAGGAATATCAGTATTACCGATAATTATAATAAATGAATTGCCGTTAGTTGCACCATTATTTAGAAACCTCCGTGCACACCGTTGTTTCCTAATTATCCGAAAATTTTAATGCGAACCTAGGCGAAGTTTTAGTATACGGTTAATCGTAGCAGAACGTCCATATAACGGTACAGCTACAGTTTCAAGTAAACGATCAGCTGCAGCTATGTAGTCTGTACAGTTCTCTGGTTTTACTCTGCCTCAGTACTTATATTATAAAAGGATTCGAAATAATTTCGAATAAGTTTTTGCCGCAGAGAATTCAAAAAGATAGCGCAAAACGCGGCTGTCGATCCGGGAGAGAGAAATATTAATGGTTTTTTGATTCCCTTGACTATATTTATTGCCAAACAGTTTTACATCAACCATTTCCCACGAGGATACGATATAGTACGAGCTTCATGTTTGAGTTACGTTTGCCCCTCGATATTCGCAGATAAAACAGCTAGATTACGGGCAATACATGTACGATATATGTATTCATTTATTGCACCGAATTCTGCGTTAAACCGCGAGCTACGTGCTGTACATTTATCGGTTAAACAAGAGCCAAGAGACTCTGGTATAGTTTGGATGGTTTCCAGCATCCGCAATCTCGTTTCAAAAGCTTTTGATTCTCTCCAATTAAAAAATCGTGGGCTGAAGCGGATCCATTGAACCGATTGATCGACGCACATTGATGGATATATATGCGGGGTACTAAACAAATCGAGATATCAAAGCTTTGGTGGATTGGCGGAGTATTTTTATCCCCGCTTTTTATAACCCCCGTGCGAAAACATTATTTTTTTAGTTATTTCAACTTCCCGACGAAAACTTGGTTTCGTTTAATTTTTTATCAATTTTTTATTGCAATCTCACGTCACGTTTCCTCGCCCTATGTACAGACTGTATGTGGAACATGAAATATCAGGCAATCCGTACATTCTCAGTATACATGGATATATATCTACATTATAAATACATGTTATACAGCTAGGTGGAATTTTCCTTCGGGATGGAAAGGGGCCATGAAACGAGAGGGCATGTGTAACCGTATAATATATGTATGCCAGAGCATCCACGAAGGTTATACTACCCCCGCTTATTTATTATTACTCAGGTACCTAGTATACCAAACTGCGTTGTTTTATTAAAGAAACCTAGGAGTTTGTGTACTACAAATTGGTGCAAGGGTGGGAATTTCCTTTTCCGAACGTCAGGGCACAGTGGTCTGGAAAACCTTCAAGTTAGGAACTTGAGACTTCAGTTGTTATATAATTTACATTATTCTACTCAAATCAAGTTCATCATTATTTAAACAAATCATCGATCTACTAAAATGTCAAGATACTCCAACTTTTCCATTGACAAAATATCTGGCAACAAACTTCGAGTTAGTTTAAAAATGATGCTAAAGAGCTCGTTTTTTTTTTCCTGTTATTCTTTTCTCGTTTTAATTTGCGCCTCTTTTCCGCCTCCCTTATACCGCACGTATATATCCCTCTGCAATTGGCAATGCAGAACCCACTCGAATATGCGAGGCATCGTGGCGCCGTATAGTCAGAGAGGGCTGAAGGTGAAAAGAGATAGAGAAGTGAGAACTGAGGTAGTTGAATAAGGAGGCAAAGAGTGGAAGCCAGTGAAAGCAAACGACGCCGGGCGTCGGTCGAGGAGTAGAGGGGAATTCGTCCCTCGCGGCGGGAAACCATGCGTGACCTCCTGGTTCTCGGCCACATCGCGGGCCGTAGCGGACACCAGTATGCAACGAAGGGGTCCGGGTCGCGGCTCGACAACCTCTGATACCATTTACCAAACTACGTCTAAGAAATTTAAACAATATTATTATATAAGGATAGACAAAACTCAACTACCTATACCCTGCATAGCATAGGTACTCTCGTATAATTATTAATGTTACGATACTGATCGTATAGTAAAGTGCAGCGGGCAGTGCGCGTTATTCTATTTCGTGATAAGTTATTATTCAGTGCACTTTGACCTCATATGAAGACTTTGAAAAAACTACCGAGGAACTAACCGAGGAATGGATAACTACAGGCTGCGGTTTCTCACATCGAGATAAGACGGAGGAGACTTTCTGAGTATTAGATGCATAGAAAAATATACATCAAAGGTATATAAATTGATTATAATTTATTACAATCTATATTATTGATATACCGTATATACGGGAGATTGATTGTTCTTTAATTTTATACGATATTTTCTTAGAATCGCATATTGCGAGTTCAAGTACTGCATACTTTTATGTACTACATCGGATAATCACATACGGGGTAACATATTGGAGTGGATAATGTTTATCACTGTATATACACATTTCTATTATGGATCTAGTTCTCAACTCGCTGCATCTTTCTGAAGTTCACCTTGCTCTGCACCGCTAAAGATTATTTATAGAAACCTCAACTCGTTGAAATCTTGGAAGCGATTATAGGAATCTGGAAAGCCTATTACGCATTCCATAGTCACGTGTGGATCAGGCATCGGATCTGAAGCTTATGTTTCGTCTATCTTGGCGATACTTCTTCCATTTTCAATCATGATCGTCGTTTTCTATAATATAATATACTGCAAAGGCGATACCGAGAAGACAAGGCTTCGGCAGCCTCTGGAAATCGGCAAGCCGCGATTCGTAAGCCTATTAAAGTTAAGGCGACTCGTGAGCTTAGCTCGATTCTAAAGGCCACATGCTCGTTTTGTAAGAAATCTGAGGGCACAGGTTAAGAAAAGCATTTGTTCTTTGATCATTCCTTAATTTCTGTACCAACCTACTTCAATGTTACTATAATCGTTTATTATTTTCATGGTTCCATTTAAACAACAGCTATACAAGTATATTGGCTCATGGTCCAATGCCCACGTTCCTCTCGAATGGATTATGAGCCGAAAGTTAATTGTCTGATCCATTGAAGCGTCGCGCATTTCAAAATTTCGTAAATCGCGGCTTATGTTAGTTAGCAAGCAAAGCGAGAGACGGGCGTCGCGCGCACACGCCTATACACCCTAAATAGGATAAAAAGATCAAGGCTTGACGAATGAACTGGGTCAGGCGGGCTAATTTCAAATCGTTCTTATTTTCAGCCCGTAATCATCTTTCCGCTCGAATTTTCTATCTGTGGTTAATTGCTTCCGAACAATAGCCTGCCCGATGAGCGTTGATGATACTCTCCAATGATCCGAGTGACCTTTTCTCTCTTTCCCCTCTTTCTCTTCAGGCTATGAATTTACCGAGCTGCTGGTTAATTTATATAGCTTTCGATTAAATTTCATTTCAAATTTAAAGATGTGAGAGTAGGTACTCAGTCTACTTATTACTTTCTAAAACTCTATATCATCAAACGAGAAGATAGCTAGAAGAAATGAAAATTCGTTCAAACCCTTTTGGGAGAGAACAGCTCGCATCGTATCTCGTGAAAAGCCTCGACAACTTTCTCGTATAAAATTTTTTTTTCAAAACTTTTCAAAAGTCAGATGGAAAGAGATAAAGATAGAATGAAGGAGAGTAAAGTGGAAAGAGATTAATCTCGGTGTACTATTACGGTTGACCGAGTCAATCGCTCCAAACCGGTCGACATTCCTGCCAAGGTCTCACCATGTTTGTATATAAGTGTATAAGTAAACGATATTGAACTTGAGTGTATAATTAACGGGGGTAAAAAATAACTGGACCAGTTTATCGTCGAGATAATCTCTCGATCAGTCGAAAGTGTAATAAGCTTCCTTACGAGTTAATCCTCTTATAAATCTCTCCTAGTTTTTTTACAACTATAATAACTATGGAGCAGCCTGTAGAAGGCAGAAAGTTGATTCCGGTTTATTACATAGAAAATACAGACACGGCCTCAATAGCGAGACGAATAGCCAGGTTATACATACAGCTCCCGGTCGTGTTCTTTGTCAAAGAAAAAAACCGTAAGAGGACCTCTTCAGACTCCGAAAGTAGAGAGACAAGGGTGACACGGGGGCGATATTCGTATGGAACCAAAAGGGTATAAAACTACGCGACAAATTCCTACCCTAAGTCGCTAAGACCGGAGGGTGAACAGAATCTCGTTTTGATGGATTGGGGCAATTCTAAAACATGTAAAAAGGAACAGATCGTTAAGCGACGAGGAATTCTTTCCTTTTTTTCTCTTTGCATTTCTCACATTAATACCCTGAGATCTGTATCAGAAACCTGACAAAATTGCAGGTGCAAAACTGACTTATTGGATTTATGAATTCCTCCTCTCCTGTCGAGGACACAGACCAAATACGTCGCGATGAGAAACCGCGTTGTGTGCCTTGTTAGGCGTCGTCCTTGTCCAGGGCTTGCCTTGTCCCACTATTAGTTTATAAAATAACTTTTCCTTATTATTTACTTTTTTTTCAATAGGTGAATTCATGAAAGAGTTTTGCTATAGCCGCGGTAAGATCGGAGTAAAAAATAGTCATCGGTACCTCCCTCTATCTCTAATCTTACACAGAGTCCATTCTTTTTTTTTTTCTCTCTTTTTTCTTTCATAGCTTTTCTGTTATCTCAACCTTCTCAGTACCGAATAGTAGACCAAACTTGAAAGGCTAACGCCGGAGTTACGGAAGCCTAAATCAATAGTGCATTCACCTTTGACAATCGCTCACTCGCCAACGTACTCGCTGCAAAAGAGGAACTACCTGGTAGGACCGGTCAAACTGCGGTCAGTTTATAAGTAGACCGAAAACAGCTGCTGAAAATCATCAGAGTGAGTCTATTCAAGTAAAATATGTACAGATTTAAAGATTGTTCTCATTTATGGAAGCCTGATGGTTTTTGCGATTTCAGCAAAATAGCTGGATGTATGTTATGCAAATACCTACGTATATAGTTCAAGTGCAGGTTGACATTGAATATTGAATTAGAGAGGGTGAGAATTATGGGATTTTTTTTTTTTTTTTTTTTCTTATTATAAAAACCTCGCAGAGAAACCGTAGCTGTGTATATCTCATCGTAATATCGTAATTGAATAAGCTAATTATGGAACTTAAGTTACGTATACCCCGTTCCTCAAGGTCGCATAAGTCGCTAAAGACAATCCTCCAACGGTGAATGGTTGGACATATAATAATTTGCGGAATAGAATTACTACCAATTAACGCCAATTACACTCTTCTACTAAATTAACAAAGTTGAGAACTCCTGTCCCCTCCGTATAGTACAAGCATTAACAATACCACGCAGCTCTGCGCGGAGAAGCCACATTGACGGAGTGACTCACGCCAGTCCGCAGGGTACCTACTCATTCCTCTTACCTTATATTCCACAAGAACCACCGGCAAGTAGACCCTTCACTTTGTGGTACGTACCTAGGTGCGTCTACCTCTACGTATCACAAAGTCTAGGAGTCTAGAGGACTGGAAGAGAGTAGAGTAGAGAGTGGAGAATTGAGATAGGAGATAGGAGATAGACTTGATGTGTGCATATATAGGTTTAGGTATATGTCCTTTCTATCTCGTATGTATACATATATCTACCTATCCAGAGTATAGGTAAATGTGTATACAACTATGTACATATGTACACATGGACTGTGTGCAAGTATACCTAGATAGGAATCGATCCGCAAACCCGTGCGCGTTGTATGTATATGTATGTACGTATGTACATGTAACTATTATACTGACTTTCTCTCAAGGGGCAGAGAGAACAGACGTCGCTATCCTCAGGAGTATACAGAATTATACCAAGTCTCGGGAAATTGATATTTTTTTTTTTCTTCTCGTTGTCAGTTTCTGGGGCCAAGGGGCTATTCAATTGTATGACTCGGCTTGAAACGTGTTTTGGAGTTGATTGAAAAAATAAGGAAATCGTAATTTCGGAATTAGTTGCAATTCGAAACTTCAGTATATGACTGAAGATTGTAAAATATCGTCGAATACCGATCAAAATTTAATCTATATACACTTAGTCAGAGATCACGTGAAATAACTTGAAAGTTTTCACGTTTCTTCCACTAGTTTCATTCTTCTGCTTCCTTTTACCGTTTTCCTTTATTTTAATTCCGTTCTTCCTTATTTGGAAACTAGTTTTTCTGTAAATTTTATACCACTCACGGTTTCTGTTCTTTTCTGTCGTTTAGTTCGGTCCTAGAATCGGATGGAGTGTGAAGGACCAAACAGGAAGAATTGCAGGGTGGTTAAACGTACGTCTGAGAGAAAACGATGACGTTGCCGGTATCAAGTTATGAGGAACTTCTGGTCCAAGTACGAGGTCTGACTCATGAGACGATTCTTCTCCAGCGTCAATTATCTTCCGATCTTTACGACGATGCAAACGGGACCGACTGTGATTTCAATCACAATTTAACTCTCATCAAAAAAAATTACGAGAACGGTAAGTCCCAAGTCCCAATTTTAACTTATCAGTTTATCAATCGTTCTAAGTGGACCTCATTCTCTTCAGCTCCCACCGTAGCTCTCACCGATATAAATCACTGGAATTTTCGGTCTGTCTGTATAATTTTTGTGTAAACTTACTCGTCTAGACAGTTACAAAAATATCTTGAGCGTAACAGCTATTCTTCATCATATCTAGCCTCGTATACATGAGTATTTATGCATATGTGCGTGCAAGTCCGTTTAAATACGCGGTTATAGTCTCGGTTCAAATAAGAGATCTTCACGGCAGTGCTTTAGCGGTAGAGGCTTCAGTGTTACGAGATTACTGATGCACCAGCAGTATAAGCAGTAGCACCAGCAAAGTATTCTTTCGCCTTGATTTAACTAGCGCAGAATTGGAGTGCTATGTCTGGCTGCGGCTGTCTGGAGGCGAAAGACAGCGTTTGGAACTTTGCCATGGGGCAGTAGGTAGGTACGGAATCGACGGTGTAAGAGGTAGTGAACCAAGAGTAAATGAACAACAAAGAGAAAATAGTGAAGCTAGGAGAGAGGAAACAAGAATAAAGGTGCAATAGCATTGTCAAAAGCGTTTTGCTTTAGTCGTGAACTACCGCTTTGCGGTTTGACTTTATTTTTATCGCTCGATTAAACTTCACCCATATTAGTTCTTAATTGGCACTAGTCACGCTGCACGACTGATATACATTATACCAGGGTTAACGATCAATTAATGATTAACAATGAAGAGCCGTAATTATACAAATTTTCGCCCATTAGACCCTGTCTAACTTCGGGATCAAAGAACGGATTGAGAAATTAAAACCAATTACAAATTTTCGGATGAACCGGGATAAGACTGAACTATAATCGAAGTGGACTAACTCCTGAGCTATAAATTTGGGTGGGTTGAAGGAAAGCGTGGAAATAATCCGGGATTGGAAATCAATTATTCATTCCGTGGATTTGTAAGCATTGGCTGCAGCTTCAACTTGATCTTCGCGATGTTCTATCTACGTTTGACTTCCTGAATACAAGAATTTCTCCTACCTCATCGAGGAGAATGAAAAGGGGCTGAATTAAATGCGTTTAGTGAATCTAAAAGAAGAATTATAGATTGAATAACCGAGTAATTATAAATAAATTAAACTAACTTACACACACACACACACACACACACTATGTAATTGAGTCTGACACAATGTCCTTAGTACTATACACGTCAAGGTAGCACATCGTGTCTATATACTGCACCGGATGTTTCTCTTAACAAAGTAGGTATATTTTACTTGAAGTGGGAGTTCATGGATGACACAGACGTGACTAGTATATGAAACACAGTTCATTGTGATATCAAGTAGAGCGATAGGACATCCATATGGAAGTATCAACTCCATAAAAATCTGAATAATATTCAATATACTTGAATTTGCACTATCATATCATACCCAATTACATTTCTGACCATGCAGTATCCTGCAGGCATTAATTGAACGGCGAAGCTTACATACTGGTTTACATACATATGCAAATTGATTAGTCGTTTGATTCGGACATTCATCCCGTATTCTAATTCCCTACTTTGAATTGATCGAACTTATCGAACTCCTGCGACGATTTCCTCCCTTCAGACTTCCACTTGCAATTAGTCACGTGTACCTGAACCCAATTGATATTTTTATATCAACTTTTAAAAGGCATGAGGTATCTGCCAACGAAATTTGGCAGCGTAAACTTAGCTTTAGGGTAGATATACTAGTGTGCAGACCGTAGACGAAACAAATATGCAATTTTAAAGAGAGGAAGCAAAAGGCATGGTGTATGAATATATACCAAGCGACATGTACAGCTATAATATGCATATGGTAAATACGTATCATTATTCATGAGCAACTCATACAGAAACTGAAACAATCGAACGGTACGTCAAAACTGCAGTGAAGGTTCAAATTCTTTATACGTGAAAAAAATTATTTTCGCACGTAATTATTGCATAATCGATAATGACTTTAGACCGTGTGGCTTTGAAATCAGACCATGGGCGACTGGTCGTAAATACTTTCGATAATGTATGACTTAGATAATCGAATCTCAGCTACGAAAATTGATTACCGTAGTTTAACAGGTTAACCCGTCGCGATCGGTAGAAGAAAATATCATCATACATGTATTGAAGCGTTCAATGGATTCGAAAATAATTATAACTCAATTAGGAAAAGGCTGCGTTGTCAAATTGAGGAAAATTTCTCACCAGCATGGAATATCTTAGTAAGTTTCTTTCCAAAATTTATTCAATTTATTCTGAGATTTTGATTTAGATTATTTCAATTAGACCTCATTGAGGTCTCCGTTTCTCAAATCTGTCAGATATATATTTTTAACCGCATTAGTATGGATTTGACGAGGAAGAAAATAGAGACTTGGTATGCCTATAGATGCAGAGATTGCAAAGTCTGCAGTTTGGTATATTTTCGAAACTGGTATTATTACTTCACTTCTTTATACCTATATCTATACCTCGTGCATCCGGGTACATATTGTAGGTATATAAGAAAATTCTAGTAGATTGGGAGAACTGAAGGTATAGTTAACCCAGCATTAAAGATTGGCACGAAGCCAGTCAAACGGTAGCGAATAAGCAAGGGAATAGATTACACTATAAAGAGTCTGTAAGTCAAGAGCCAAAGTTCTTTTACCAGTGCGCGGTTCGTTTTTCTTATCATTTATATTCACTCTTAGATGTTGCGAAGAAAATTAATGACTAGCGGCTATTATCGTATACTTAAAAGATAAGAGAAAATAAAGTAAAATAAAAGATACATTGAGGTTTAAATCCCGGTTCTGCTAGGATGTGGTTATCTGGAAAACTTGAAGAAGATAAATCACATTCAGAATTTACCAGGCAGAAAGATATATATATATATATATATATATATATATTTCTTTTAAGGATTTCTGTAGACAGTTCTTAATTCAAACCTCCAATAATCATCAGTTAAATTCAATTCGAACGTGAGAATTGGAGAGACAAATGTAGATTTAAGTGTTTTCTGTTACTTCTCGTGTTTCGTTAGTGACAATAGATTCCTGTCATGATTTATGTGATAAATAAATGAAAGAACAACCCATATAAATTTAATCGTTCACTGATTTATACATCTTCCGTAGTTTTTTGTGAAATTTTCGTTTCCATTGCATCAATCGCCGCGTCTTTGAGTAAGGAGGAAGTCGCGGTTGTCCGTATAGTTTGTTTTTCTGCCCAGTCTTTCTCGGCGGTTTACAAACTTCTCAAAAACTGTTTAAACAGTTCCGTGGTCGACACTGAACAGACCGCAAGGTATATTATATAGCAGTTGAAACTAGCCCTCGAAAGTTTTCCCTATAAGTGTCATCGACTTCTTTATCATTCTTCGCAAAACGGAAGCTATACCTCTTTGCATTTGGTAATAAAGAAAAAAATCGATCTCTCTTTTACAGGAAAGCTGTTGTCTGATTCATGCGACGTTGTCTTACGCCAACGTGAAAATAACCGAAGATTCGAAATCGGACAGAGTCAAACTCCTTCGCGAAGGTAAGAAGCTAATAGATATTTAAGTATTCCAAAGTCCCATTCATCGATCTTATGCTTATTATCAAGAAACCCGAATGCAAACATTTCGGGTTATTTTTATGCATGTTTAATTTCTTTACCAAATTATTGAACGCAATATTTATACACGTGACTATTGACGCGATCATTACATCGATTAGACAAGCGAATGATAAGGATGCTGTTTATCAAATTAATTTTGATTATCACGGATAAGGAAGCAGTAACACGTTCCTCATTTATTTGTTTTCATTATATCAGAAGTTCTTCAGTCAGTTTATGATTATTTATTTATTCAACGTTTGCAACTTCGTTTTGATTAGACAAAGCGATGTATCTAACTAAAGGAGAAGAATTTGAACATAATGGTTAAGCTCGAATAGGTATATTCTGTTAACTTTGAAAGTTGACATTGAACAAAGGTCTAAAGAAGCTTGTCCTCCCTCGAGATGATATTCACTAGACTGGTAAACGAGAATAGGCATATTATACATAGATAGCTTAGATTCTATGTATAGACTGGGTCACCCATCTTCCACATGGGATCAGGGAAGATCTATTTGCCTTCACCCGCACAGTTTTATTTACGACGTGCGAACGCAGCTGTAACTAGACAATCCTGAATACGATATGCGATGCGAGACTATAAGGGCTGAGATTTTAAACCCTCGACAAAAGAGAGAAAAAAAGATGCCTGTGAAGTCCTCAAAAATGGATTAGAAAAAATGATATGACCAAGAAAAAAAATTTCTAATCTTTCAGTTTAGTCGACAGAGTTGGATCCATAAGAGGCGGATCATCGGCTGGTGGTTTCCAATCTGGAGAATTGACCGCGCGTCTTATCGCCTGGCAAAATCTTCAGATTCGCCAATCGTTCGAGGTGAGTTTAGCAAATACATTTATCGTCTCGTAACCTGAACGTCTGTGCAATGTTCTCTAGGCTTCTTATCGGCTTCTCGTATGTACAGCTCGCCAGCTCGTTTCGCGGTGCAACGTCCTCGCGAATATATACGTATACGTGTATAGACAGAGTTGTATATACCTTATACCTACGACACGTATACATTTGTGTATTAAGTAGAGGGAGAGAAACGTTTTCCACATGTGCACTAGCCTCTTTCGGTCCAAAAGCTATACTGACTCATCGGTTCCCATTTGGCGAAAAATGCAAACGAATAACTGTTTGTCATTGTCGAGTAAGAGTTTTTTTATTACGTCTAAGGTTCACTGGTTTACTTACTCCGAAATTTCCTGTTACGTATACATACATAGATCGATAGGTGATTGATAAAAGTGACGAAATTCGTCGTTAGTTACTGAATTCGTACGTGACGATTCGATCAACGATTCGAAACAGATCAAAATAGTATAATATACTAGGCATACGTATACATGAACCATTTTTGAATCGCTATATATACAACTTCGAAGTGGATCTTGTTTGAATAAATTACTTTATCTGGCTTCAATTAATTAACTTATTGAAAGACTTCAGTTTCTAGAACGAAGATACAGCATTATTTGATCCGTTGAACTTGCGACGGTATCAAGTACATAGGTAGAGAGAGATTTTTCAAAATATATGTCTCTCGATTTGAATTACTCGTATAATAATAGTATACGAGGGTCTGCAGCTACTGCCGTTACAGTTTACAACTCTCGTATTATATAGAACCGATACGTTTATATAGTCTGGTTATATTTTTGCGATATACCTCGCGTCCTAGTTCGCCAAAAATATCCATCAGTCAGGGCCGGTATAATCGGGGTATGAAAACCCCGAGAAAGAAGCACGATTATCAAATTATACTGGAATATACAAAAAAATGTAGCCAAAACCCCAGGTTCCTATCGCAATTCTAAGCACCGCTCCAAAGCCTTCGAAGTTTCTCATTTGAATGAAACACGATTTTTTTTCTTCCTATTGCAGTATAGTTCTGCAAAATCTCAAACTTGGTACACTCCTTACCTGTAGTAGTAGGTATTTCACGAAAATTCGACAGATCTTCAACGATAAAATTTCCGAAGCTACAGCGCACCAAAAAAAATTTCTTATCTCCAAATTGTGGTAAATAAAATTTTGTCGTTAAAGACCTGTAAATTTCCCACGGATACCTACTACAATAGATAAGAAGTGTGCGGAGTCTCAGATTATTCGAAGCGATAATGCGATAGGAAGTAAAAAATAACCCCGAAATTCTAAAAATCGTGTGTTATTTGTATGCGAAAGTTCGAAGGGTTTGGGACAGTACTCAGAATTGAGATAGGAACCTGGGATTTTTACTACATTTTTTTGTATATATTTGGAGACATTTCTGGACCATGGGAGCATCGAAATTCGAATATGACCGAATTAAGGACCGCCCTAATATATATCTACTGAATCTATGGATACACATCGCTCGGGGTACTCGCGATCAAGGTTAGATGATTTATGCCTCGAAGTTCGCTGACACGACGCACGAGTATACGGTGTAAAACCGTCCATATGTGTGTATATATAGGTATATATAAACTCACTCCATGCACGGTGCAGGGATCGTGTAAGTTTCCGTTTCGGGCATGCGCACCCTTATAAAACGAGCTATAGGTGTCGATGTAGCAAACGTGGGGTTTGTTCCTCGAGGGTAGAAGATAGGGGTGGAGGCGGTATGCGGGGTACAATTATTGATCATTGCTTTGCAGGGGTTGCGACTTGCGGCTGGAGCGAGGAAATTCACCCCAGAGTTTCGGTCTGATATGGGATATGCTGCAGGAGCTGCGTGCAGAAGCGACGATGCAGGATCGCTAAGATCCTGATCAGATGTAGGCCTAGGGCGAGAGTTAGGGCGAGAGATGAAATTCGAGGGTTCATTCCCTTCGTCCTGAACTCTGCGGGGATAGAATTATTGCATTCATTCTCATACTTTTTATATACATTTACGTTCTTATCGATCGCTATATACGGACACGTATTCGAGCCCCTCATAGGTATCGACGATCACTTAATTTAGGGAAGCAAAGCTCCGGTCGACGGGGAAGATTGTCTATGTGTATGTCGAATTTTTTTCACGGTGAATAGAATAATGCTTTCCTTTCTCGACTTTATTCGTTTTTGTACTTTTTATAATCGAGTCACTCGTACTGGGGATAATGGATCTCTAGTACCGCGACCATCGCGGAACAAAAGCGACTAAAGTACTCTCTTATGAAAAGTACATACCTACTTGACCCGGACGTTAGTTATATGGATATTATGTATTGTTGGGTACGTGCTGAGATAGGATTTCCTTAGTTTGGTAAAAGTTGTGTACAATAGAATAGAGAAAAGTATCTATGTGTCGACGGAAGAGTATCGCGGCTATATCTTCTTTATTCGCAGGTAATTTCCGAATAACGATAGATAGGAACAATATATAAGGTAATTGTCTGGCTTGAAACAGAAATCGAGTTTTATCACCGATCGCTGAGCGATATATTGTTCAAGTAAGAGAATCGAAGAAGCCGAGCTAAAAGCTTCGCAGTGGTAAAAAAAAAGAAGATGAAGAAGAAGAAGAAGAAGAATAAAGAGGCAAGAATACGAAAGAGAGAAGGAAATAGGACGAGGGAGTGAGTCAGTGATGGTGTACAGACGCCAGGGCCAGACCCACAGCTGTTTCAACCTCGGACCCCAAAGCCCCCAGTTCCCCACAGACGCCAGATCATCCCGGTAGTCCGAGGACGCCGGCGTTTGCTGGTTTTCTATCTAACGTGTGACTCCTAGTCTTGTCTTGTCTCGTCTCGTTCTTAGACTTAGTGTTATACAGCCTCCCATTCTCTTGGTCCAGTTTGATAAGCGTATAACGCATCGCTTTGCTACAGTGCAGCGTCTCTAAGAATAGAATAAATCGAACCGTTTGCGGAAAAGTTACAAAGATTACGAATTATTTTGAGTATTAGGTTCCTAGGCTGATTATTCAAATCCTAATTACCATGAGAGTGAGTTTATATTCTAATCGTCACTTAGATCGCTGATTCGATGTGTAATATCGCCTTTTAGAAAAATTTACTTCACACGGTGTGTATAAAACGTGCCAATTTAACCATCACGATTAATGACTCTTCATTTATCAAGTGTCGTTGAACTCACAACCTCTGATACTCAGACATATATACCTATATGTATGTAATATGTAATACCGTAAGTGCAGCATCGAGTGATATCATATATATTCAGGGATTATTAACGCGGAATGAAATGATACGAACGAAGATTAAGCAGGGCATATATTAATCTATCGCGACTTTTTCACGGCTAATTTTTCCTCTTTAGTAATTAAAAGATAACAGAATATATCACTGTAGCCATAGGGGGAGAGATTTTCTGCATAGGTGATCGAAAAATTGCAAATCAAAATTACGATTAATTGGGATAGAATAAGGAAAGAGAATTTATTGCTATAATTATACGAAAGGCAATTGCATCTTAATTTGCGAAAATCTAATACATCGTTAGCAGGCGATTGTCTCGGGGCGTTAAATGTCAACAAGAGATTTTGAAAATCTTTGGTTTGGCGTCTGCGCGTCTGCCTCTTCCTCGTCTATATTAACCGGCGTGATATATTTGCCAGTTGTGAACCGGACGACAAGGGCGAAGTATAAACGCCATAATTCTAGAATCGGAGTGTCAAACATGGCTGAATAATTCGGTGATTCATTCGTCATTGTTTTTAGTGTAAAAAAAAGCGAAAAAAAGGAATCAAAGGAAGAGAGAAATCACGAAAATCTTAACATGTCTGTAAACGATCAGCGAAACGACCATCTTGTTTTTAGTGGTGAAGTGCCAGTTACAACACTGCAGTGCAGCGGTGGACCATCATGGAAGATGGAGAACATACTGCGATTAGGATTGACGAGCAATTCTCTCATACCTACGCCGAAGAGCGGAAAATTTTCATCGTTATCTCCAGCTTCTGCAATATCTCAAAAACCATACGATAAAAATAACTCGAAACTATCAAAAACAGAACAAAATAAACTAAGATTAATACTTCAATACGGTGCTGCTACTGCTGCAGACCCAGTAGCAGATCACGATCACCGCGACGCGGTTATTCACGCTGCAGCATCAATTCTCGATACTGACGATGACGCGGATAAGGAGAAAAGAATCAACATCAAGTGCGCCAGATCTTCAAAAATTAATTCACAGACTAAGATTCCCGTGCATTCTTTGGATACTATAAATCACCGATTTGGCATGGACAAGGTGACGATGAACAGCATTTCATTTTATTAAAAGAGAAGGTTTACATTTGTCAGTTTTTATAATATATACTGCGGGGTTGAAGCGAATCGGACGACAAATTAAAGAATTGAAGCGATCCTTTCGGCTTGACAATTTTTGTCAGTAGATTAATTCGTGCAGCGGGCGACACATGCAGTCTTTTTATTTTCTTCTTTCTTTCTTCTTCTTCTATTTTCTCTGCTCCCTTACCCTTGTTTTAGAATCTAGACCCTATGTAGTTGACACGTGTAGCATACGCACACCCGTTAATCTTGCGTAGGTATACGTAGGGACGTATCTGAGATGATTGATTGCGCTCGAATTATTGTGTGATAAATCTGAAGACAGAAAAAAGAGGAGCTATGTTTTAGTCATCGGCATAGACTTAGGAATTTTTTTAAAATTGTTTCAGGCATGAAATTAAATATCGACCACAGTAATCCGCTTCCGTTTTTGTTCAATATCTATACAGTTAGAAATTGATACGTATAAATCGTATAAATCGTATAAATCGTGATTCGTGAAGACATAGCTGTACGTCAGTAGTTTTAAAAACTTTAGTTATAGTCAACCAAGAGAACCGCAATTAAATCAACCACCGTAACGTTCAAAGCGTAAAGAATATAGGTACCGCAAGATATCTTGGAAATCCTATTTGTTGCTTCTGGATATAAAGTGAGAAATGAAGAAATCACTAAGGCGTGGAATTTAATAGCTGTATAAGTATAAATATCCCAAAGTTTCGATGATATGTGTCTATATGATTTTTCGCATAGAAACATAAGCAAACTAAGCTGATTGCTGGAGAAATTACTCGTTGTCAGATCCGGGTGACTCAAGCCTGCAGGAGAGACAGATGCGCGAAAATTCTAGGCGTGTCGAAGGTTTAAATATTCTGGGAAACGCTTATTCATGTATTATATATATATATTTATACGTATATTGTTTGTCAGGTAAATAAGTATATAGAGATAAATTGAAAATCACCCAAGTAAGAGTGACTAATGCTCAGAAAACCCCGTTGGTGAAGGTAAATCTAAAGACAAAAGCGTCTGCACAGAGTCTTGAGCCCTTCATGCACCGTGAACAAGCACAAAACGTAGTTTATATTATAACTGCAGGATTTCGAAAAGTATCGAGTGTCACGTACGATTCACTTTTTACTGAATTTGGGTCAAGCTGAATCACGTGGCTTCCTTATACATCGAGAATCATTTGCGAAATTGTGCAATTTATTCAATTCTTCTGATGCAGTCTAATCTTTACCGAAACCGAATCGCAATTATATACTTATTTCATATAGGTATAAGTATAAATATTTACGCCGTTCTTAATTTGAGAAGCTTAACTTAGTTAATCGCGAAATATGTTACGCGAGATCCGAGCGTCTGTAGGAACGCAACGCTTACGCGCACGCGAATACACTTCCGGTTTACGGTAAGACCAAGAAATTGGCCTCATCCTGTACGCAAGACTAACATTATACAACGCGTATCCTACGTGTGCTTTACGCTACACTCCCACACAACGTCAACTCTTCAAACGCTATTTCCGATTATTATACCTATATCTAGTAGAACTTCAAAGCGTGACTAAACTATGCTATATATTAATATTCCAGCGAATTGAGAAGTCTTTTGGTTCAGACTTATATATATGTATATATGTAGAGCTGTGTTTAAATCGCGAGGGAAAAAATCTCAATGGGTTTATCACCACGCGATTTATACCCACAGTTTGAAAAATTGACGAGTCTTGCAACCGGCCACGTGGACCGGAAGTTATCGCATTTAGAATGTTAATAGAATCCGCTCTTGAACTTGACATAAGGGTTTATTGTACTCCAAAGAAGTACAATACAACGGATATAACTAATGGGAATTACGACATATGTTATACATACTAATATGTTATAAAAATAGGCAGATCACGATTACGCATTAATCAGAATATCTAATTGCTGTTAGTATTCCAAATCAGCTATGATATACGCGAGTTTTACTATCACGTATATCGTCATATCCAATAATAAAACATATTATCTAAAGACTTCCTTTATCTCCGAACGGGTGACTAAGAATTATTTGAGTGCTGATTCTGTTTCGGGTATATTCGAAGATGCATGAGTTATAGTTATATCTACCCGCGTTTACTATAACTAATTACATTTCTAAAAGTTAATATTATTTCGCAAACTTATATTAGGCTCGAGAGGAATACGAGGAGGAAAAAGATGCTAAGGAAGAATCCGCGTCTTCTGGAGTATCAGTTAATAATTGTGAAAAAATCCTGGGACCTTTAACGGAAGTAGACCGACTTTTTGGAAACTCAGCGGTCCGTGATGATGAACCTTTAAAATTTACGGCCCTGGGAGTAACTCGGCCCTCCGACGCCCCGTCGACGCACCCAGCAGTAGCGACGACGCCGCAGTCCCCTCAGTCGCAGAGACGAATACAGACGCGATGTACGCGAGGAAATGTCGCGCGCTCCCTACGTCCCGATACCGCGACGCTAACGAAAGTAAATAAGGAAGATGTCATGGAGCCGGAATTAAAGGAGAAAGATGAACACAAGTCGAGCACGCCTAGTCCAGAGGTAAGAGGAAAATGAGCAAAGATTTAATATGTATAAAGGAGGAACGGTATAGTCTGTAAACTTTGTAGATATAATATGTAGATCTTAAGAGTGTAAAATGTAAGCGATCTAATGAACGACGAGTGTAGAGTAGTGGCTTAGCTGCGATGTGCAAAGATCTTAGTTATGAGTGAGTGAGTGACTGACAGACTGTTTCTCGTACGTTTTAACGTCGTAGCTTCCGCGCACACCGCAGCCGAGAACCCGAAACTCGAGGTATTGATTTTCCGTGCTCTCGCGGCCGTGGTGCGTTCATTCTTTTATAGCTTTACTACAAAAATGATCACTTTGTGTATCGCTACTAACACAGGATATTTATATTTTCGTATTTGCTTTTCCTAGGATTCAGGAGAAACACTGATATCTACTACTGGATATATAAATATATTTACACACTCTATAGCAACACCCTCCTACGCGGTCTCTATTTATTTTTATTTCATTACAGAGCTCATAGTCAGTTTCAGGGGCGGCGATTCTTTCGCCATATATAATCATTAAGGCCGACTAAACATGAATATAAATATTAGAAATTAGCACATGTATGCATAGACAGACGTAATACTTCCATTGAAACAAAATTTTTGCGATCATACTCGCGGTAATTAATCACAACGCTCTTTCCATTGTGTCACGATTCTGCAGCAGGTATAAATCTGTTCTCTCGATTACCTCGTTGCAGTATTCGACGCCTAATATTAAAGAGCAATAATAGCATACATATATACCGTCCACTAGCATATACTTACATACGTGCATGCCGTTGACGCCCGTAAATTTAATAATTAATTATAAAGTTGCGGTGACACGTGTTGTCGAGCAGGCAATAGAGTTCAGATTCGTCAGCGACAAATATACTTACAACAATCGTTCGCGTTATCTTCTATCTTAAAATTAGAATCTAAGATTACTTTTTCTCCACGTATGAAACCGACAATAAAAAAGGCACTTATTAAATTTTCTCTATTCGTCACACCAATCTATTTCTCAATTTATTAATGTTATACGTTATACAGCTGATGTGAGTAAAAGGATCGCGTATCATCTTACATATGATACACTTACGTAGCCCGGAATATCACCAAGTCTATATACGATAACTATGGATATAATCATACAATCCGCGATGATATATAGGTATATTGACGATTTTCGCGATCTACACACATCAATCTTATATACATATATTAGTAAATACGAAATTTCATATCCAACGGTAATTGATACTCACACATATCATATCTACGCGTGTTGAGTAACACGATATACTTACAAGTACATAATCATCGCGGTAGGTAGTACATTCACGATTCCCTTATTGCTACAGCTGCAACAAATACGTAAATTTAAACGTTACATATAGATTCTACAATATTGATTCTTACTTATGTTAATTATATTCGATTATCGTTGCCCTTCTAGTTGCTCGCTAGTCGCGTTAAACCGTACAACGAAGACGGTAGTAGCGAAGATGAAAGTGGACCAAGTACTTGTTCGCGAACCCAAAGACTATCATCCCTCTATCACGGGACTTGGCCGGTCGAACGAGGCCTATGGAACAACCAACAGACCACCCTTGTTAATCAGCAAAGCACTTCCACGACTGTGCATAACGTAAGTATAAAATTAGAAGAAAAAAAAAATTGACGAGAAAAAAAAATTTGAAAATTTTCGGAAAAAAATAATAATAAAAAAAAATTTGAATGAATGAATTTCTAATGAAGAAAATCTATCAATTGAAAATTTCTCAACATTAGGACATAGCAAGCGTGATGAGCTTCTCCTCCAGCGTAAGCATGGGAGATAGATGTCCCGCCGGTATGCAGGGTCAAAGAAGACTCGGAGCAAAAGTAGACGTGGTATATAGCTTGTTGGGAATGTTGGGTGGAGCTGAAGGGCGAGAAGACATGAGCGCTACTTTGTTGTCTATGAGTAGTTCGACGGATAGTTGTTTGGCGATGAGACAGTCCGGTTGGTCTTATTACATATCATTACTCTAAGAAATTATAATTGAGAAAGAAAAAATGGGGAAAAAACAAACATGGTCTTTAAAACCCTCCATATTAACGATCGATTATTCTCTTTCAGGGTGTCTGCCGCTATTAGTTCAACTCATTCATGCTCCAGGCCAAGATCCTGAGACTAGGGAAAGGGCCTCGCAAGCTATTCACAACATTGTACACTCTAGAGGTGAAGAAAGAGCCGGGAGAAGAGAAGCCAGAGTACTCAGACTGCTGGAACAACTCAGAGATTACTGTCAGACATTGAGGACAACTCTAGAGGCTGGTCAACCGCTTGGTAAGTATAGTTCTTCACGTTTTAACAAAGAGTTTATTCTTCCGGTGTTCTATATGGTGAATTTTTTGATTTCAGATGATTTTGACCGACATCCAGGGCCCACAATCGCTGCTCTGATGAAGCTGTCCTTTGACGAAGCCCACAGACACGCAATGTGCCAGTTGGGAGGTTTACACGCTGTAGCAGAGCTGATAGAAATGGACCATGCAGCCCACGGTAGTGAGTGCGACGACCAGAACTGCGTTACACTGCGTAGATACGCTGGTATGGCACTGACCAATCTGACATTTGGTGATGGAAACAACAAAGCACTACTTTGCTCTTTTAGAGAATTCATGAAGGCACTTGTCGCACAATTACGAAGTCCTAGCGACGACCTGCGCCAAGTCACTGCCAGCGTACTAAGGAATCTTTCCTGGCGCGCTGACAGTAGTAGTAAACAGACTTTGCGAGAGGTAGGAGCAGTCGTTGGTCTAACAATGGCTGCTATGGAAGGAAGGAAGGAGTCCACCCTAAAATCCATATTATCAGCGCTATGGAACCTTTCCGCACATTGTAGTACAAACAAAATCGACATTTGCGCAGTAGAAGGTGCTCTGGCTTTCCTTGTAGACATGCTAAGCTATAAAGCTCCCTCGAAGACTCTGGCGATTGTTGAGAATGCTGGGGGCATATTGAGGAACGTTTCGAGCCACGTCGCAGTCAGAGAAGACTACAGATCAACTCTGAGAGAGAGAGGCTGCCTCCAAGTACTTTTGCGCCAGTTAAGATCCCCCAGTTTAACTGTTGTCAGTAACGCCTGCGGTGCGCTTTGGAATTTGTCAGCTCGCTGCCCGCAAGATCAGAGAATGCTGTGGGACCTCGGTGCTGTTCCCATGCTCAGAAGCCTTGTTCACTCTAAGCACAAGATGATATCGATGGGGTCGAGCGCAGCCTTAAAGAATCTATTGGGCGCGAGACCTGGCAGCAGCAATCTTGTCCACTTAGATTCAACTGCCAGAGGTTTGGGACTCCCGACTTTGCCCACGCTGGTCGCCCGCAGACAAAGAGCACTCGAGCAGGAGATAGATCAAAACTTGGCTGAAACTTGTGACAATATTGAGCCCAGCACTTCACCAACCAATAAAGAAGACAAGTTCGGATTCAAAGTCGATAGAAGATTCGCTGAGGCTGATTCTAGGAGCAACCACTCTTATCAAATGCAGAATAGCCAGCCAGGCCCTTCTTCAATGAGATTTAACTCCGTTGCTAGGAGCGAGAGCAGAGAGAGTATTCGATCAATAACAAGCACACACTCTGACACAATCTTTGAGAGAGTAAATCGGCACGTATTGAACGGAGTTTCCCCCACAGAATCACAAGCTAAGCAACAATCTGCCTCTCTTCATTCTGCGACCGGTTTCAACGCCGGAATATCCACCGAGGGTACCGCCAAGGGAGGTAATTCTGACAGAAAGTATGTCCTAAGATACAAGAATGCTGTTCCGGAAAGACACAGGCCAACAAATGAACTCTCTTTCAATGATGTAGCAGATTTAAGATGCACTACTTCTACCATGTCCTGGGCTTCCGCTGCTGATCAGGAAGCAGCCTGCTCCCAGATAATGTTCCATAGTTCAATAGAGGAGAACTCTATGTCTAATGATTTCAATAAGCCGTCTGTATCTAACAGAGATGATATCAAGTCTCAGTATCTTTCTAAGGATTGTGAAGCAGCCGGTATTACAAGGTCTGGATTAAGTCTGCCGGTAACTACTTCTGTACCACGTTATGCACAGAGCACCTCATCAGAAGAGGTAACTAGTCTGCAGTTGGAGAGCGGGCTGAAATATATTGAGGAAAATACGTTATGCCAGAGTATTACTGCTTCTAAAAACGGCGAAATTAATGGAGCAATAAAGAGGGAGATCACTTTACCCAAACCGATAGATTACAGATTGAGATATACCTCGCGAGGACTAGAGGATGAGGAGAACCAACATTCCGGCTACTTTGCAGAGAGCGAAGAGGAGCTGCCTCAAAATGAATGCCTAGAAAAGACTCAGTATAAAATACGAAGTTCAAAAACTAGCAGAGAATTGAATAGCAAAGATACAGCAAATGAATTGTGGAGAAATGAGACTATCCAAAGCCAGAAATACCCCTCTGAGGCAAGCTCATTAAACTCGTTGGATAAACGTGTTAATTATCGCATTGATGAAGTGTCTAATTCAAGTTCGACCAGCAGCTCTTTGACCACTACAATTACGGCCGAGAAATCGGCGGCTTGTATTGCTAATGCGGTTCTGGTTCAAAATTCAAGTAACAAAATTGAGGAAGGCAATAATGATTCGATGGTGGAGGCAAAAAATGATATTTGCACGCTTGACAGGGGTTAGTACTTTCCTGATACGCACTGTAGTCTCAACTGATTCCAAGACCTAGCTACCGCTCCCTAGAAAACCCTTAGAAAACGAAATAAAATTTCTATTAGTTTCAGACGATGAAAGGGCCCACAACTTCAACCATCAAGAGGAACAGAACTCTCTAACATTTCCACAATATGATTCCCTAGGTTTGCTGAGCGGTTTCGATCAGGATTCAATTCATGGTGATCACAGCTCGCTTGTCAGCAACTTGAGGTAAAATCCTGAAACCCAAAGGCAAAACCTGATTATCTATGCATATTTTCTCCTGATAAGAAAGCTAATAATTTTCTATTTCTCTAGCCAACAGCTCCAAAGTCTTACATCCGAAAATGACTCCTTCGACTCTACAATTGAAAGACTTCCACTAAGTGGTTCACCACCAGCTTCTACCAGCGAGACGAAAGATCAGACTTCAGGACTTTGCTTTCAACGTTTATGTGAGCAAAATGATTTATTAGAAATAGTTTTTATCAGTAATAAATTAAACGAATATTAAATGAACATAATATCGTGACTACATGATTATTGCAGCTCATCCGGGACCTTATTCAGTGAAGCGCAACACTTTTTTCGACAATGTAGGGCCGAGCAGCCTATCAATCGACGATGAGCTCAAGATTGCCAATGATTCCAGACTGAAAGAATATGGCGATATATCTGCCACGGGTGTTTCTGATACCGAAGAAATGGTGGAACCGTTAAATCTGAATATTGGAAGCATACTCGAAGATAATGAAGAAGATAATGAAGCCAACGAAGTAGATAATGACAGTGACGATATGCTGGCTAATTGCATTACTAGTGAAATGCAAACCAATAGGTATTGAACGGAATTTCATTCATTTTTTAACATTATTTCACAAGATTATGTGTCATTTTTATATCTCAGCTAATTACTCTTGTGTTTTTATTGCATAGGCATAGGCAGCCGTTCAGAAGAAGCAGTTTAGAAAAATCTCCTCAACCGGTCAGCAATTTGGCCAGATATCAGACCAGTTCAGCTCTAAATCAAGTAGACACAGCAAATCGAAGTTTCCGACAATCCAGTAATGATGGTAATGATATAGTTGTTGCTGACAGCAAAGATGCTGGTCGGATTTCACGCACGCAATCACCCGTATCACTGACTGATCCAGAACAAGACCTGGAATCGACTGGGAATTGTTCTGAAGATTTTTCAATAGATCTGAGGCAGAATACGCGGCCAGAGGATATAAAGGTAAATTATTTGCCACAGGAACGACTGAAGATTATATCTAAATCTCATAAATAATGAAAATAATTACTTTCTGTATAGATTCAACGTGATTCTACTATTCTTTCTGCGTTTTCTCCCATCTTTGAGAATTCAGAACTCAGCTTACACGCAGAAGATGATCACGACGGTCAGGAAACAGCTGCAATCATCGAGCCAGCAATTACTGGTATGCATTTCTTTAATAGATTCATAAGTCTCAATCAGTGTGTATATCATGCAGAACTGTAATTAATACTAATTGATATTCTTGTAGTTTCACAGACAACACATCCAGCTCAATTAAACAGCGAAGATCCGACACCGCCTGAATCTTCACCTGCTTTGCTAGAGGAGAATGTTATAGATGCTCAAATGTTGCTCTTGAAGATCCAAAGTGTGTTAGCAAACCGTGGGGGTAGGGATATGACGGAGAATCTAAATGCTGCTACTCCACTTTCAATGCCAAAGATAATCTCTAATGAAAATGAAGAAACTGAGAGTAGAACATTGTTCGATTTTTGCACGGATGCTGCCAGCTTGGAAGATAAAGACCCGCCGAAGTTAGAGAGAGTTTCGCCAGAAGTTTCATCGAGTAAACTAGAAGATGATACAGAGAACACGAACATCAGTGAAGAGGAAAACCTAAGTGACGAAGTAATGTCGCCGACGATTGACCCACTGTTTTCTGCGGTAGAAAGGGCTGCGAATAAAGTAGATCGTTCAAAGAATCGAGAAGAGACAGAGGAAGAATATAGAAGACAAAGAGACCCAGATGCTATGATTGCCTCTTTGGATAGATTGACTGCTACTTTAGTTCAACAAACTGAGGCAATGCGAGAGCGTGAATCTTCCGCAATGAAACAGAGCGTTGTGAGCGATACTTGGAACGAAGATTCACCTAACGATGTCTCATTTCCGAGTATAAGCGTCAGCGCGCCTTTGATCGCCTCTTTTAAAAGCGACAATCAAGAGGATCAGCTGATTCCCACGCCTGAGTATTCAGACGAAATGATAGGAATCCAAGAAACGATGACAGAGTCAAGGATAATTGAAAGAGAAGCTAATAAACTGGCTGAAGCAGTAAATGCCAGAGTCGCAGAATTTGACTTTGAAACAATGAGCATGACTTCAATCGATCTTGAAGCAATAAAACCTCCGTCCACAATGGGAAGTCTTGTGTCGTTGACCACCAGTTTAATAGGGCCTATTGATAACACTGAAAATTCAATGGTCAGGGAAAGATGCCACTCTGCTTCTCTACCCCCACTGCAATTGAAGAGTCAAATTGGAAGCGAGTATAGAAATGGCAGAAAAAAGTCCCTCCCCGCTGGCGTTATGGCTAAAAGAGCGCTGAGCCAGTACCAAAATCATACCGGAAGTCTTGAGAATTTATTGAATGAGACGTGTACCGCTAGCATTTCTCATTTAGAGAGTGTTAAGCCTCCTTCAATGATGGATGAACTCTTAGATGCAATGGACATGGAAAATAGCATGTTGAGCGTTGCTAGTATTACTTCAGAAGTTGCGGACTCAAAGGATCAGGATTCACAAAGTTTAACAGCCAGCGATCCAGTCTTTGATCTGCTGAAGCCAGTCGCCAATATTCTGTCTATGACCTGCATGCGGTATGCCGAGTCTATGCAAGTCAGTGGAAATAACAGCCTCAGCGAATGTCTTGAGAACATAAATCCACCCTCGCTTTTTAACGAGGTGAGCGAGATGGATGAATCTACGATGGAACCAACTAGCGAGACATTTTGCAGCGATACTTTGTGTATAGATCACGAACTTCAGACCGACGAGGTTTCTCATGGTCGTCCGGTTTCTATTGATAGAATAGAGGAGGGCGACAATGATACCGACGAAGCTGCAACCCCTATTCCTTCAGAATATTGTGTCACCAGTTCGGCTGAGTCTACACCAAAGAAAAGACACAGCAAAAGCAACTTGACGCCCAAACAAAAACGACAATTAGCCAAAGAACGGTACAAGACCTATACTATCGCTGCTGAAATGGTTAAGAAGGAAGAGGAGGAGAGACGGAAGCATGAGAACGAGGAGAGCAGAATTAGGAAGTACCCTGGTGGTAAATGCTCACCATTTTCAAAGCTCACACCCAAACAACGGCGGCAAGAAGATAGAGCTCGATTTCAAACTCAAGTCTTAAACAACCCATTCCCTGTCCTGAGTGCTTTGGATCCTCCGCAATGTCAGACAGAGTTGACTTGTACTATGGAAAATGCAGAACCCGAAGAGGCTGGATCCATCCCAAAGTCTGGGATTCCAAAGTTCAGAAAATTGTCTGGAGGTAAAACTATTAAACAAAAACGGGCTGAGAATAAGGATAGGTTTCGAACAAGGACATTAGATGATGAGGAAGCTCAGGAAGCTAGTAGAGATGTCGACGTTATAACATCTGCTTCTCAATTTGCAAGTTCAGATACTTCTATTGAAACAACATTGCATATTACTTCTGGAGAAATGGAAACTATGCTTGAAAAAAGCGCTAATATTGTGCTCAATATATTGGGTCGAGAAAAACAGCATGGCGAACCAACTGGCGATGATGTTTTGATCGATTCTGAGACATTGAGTTTAGTGTCGAATGATTCAGAGCCAGAACACGGCCTCAGAATGCGTTTTGGTAATTGTTTATCGAAGAGGCAGGGAAAACCGCAATTTTCAGAGCCAAATTTTGCCTTGAAGGCTTTCTCCCAAGACCTTGGATCAGCAGTGCAGAACGATATTCGACCAAGTTCAGATTCTGAGAGCGAAGGAGAGTCAAACAGTGCCAATGAGCAGTCTCAGATACCAAAGAGACCCAGAATTGTAAAGCCTGGTACAATGAGCAGGGATGCTAGCGTTGATTCGAATGCTACAGATAAATCCGAACCAGAAAGCCCAAAGACGATCAGGGGAAGGAGGAAAGCACTGTATTCTAATCCTAGCACTCGGAAATCAACCCCACAGACTTCTCCTTCAAAAATAGCAAACAGTGCTGTCAGTGGGATACCCATCGGACGCAGTAATACCTCGCCTCTAGTCAGAGGAACGAGAGCGGCTACATTGAGACAAACGCATAATCCAAGTTTCCCTACTAAGAGTCCGCAAAAATCAATTGCCAGTTCTAAAATCGTCTCAACTGCGGCTGCTGGTACTGTTGAAAAACGGGCACGAGGTGGCTCTGCATCGGCTGCACACAGGACTTCCATCCCTCAGAGAGGGACTGTTTTCAATTATTCCAAAAGTACCAAACGTCACACTACACCCTCAGGCTCTGTATCTTCCCACGGAATCAAAGAGGATAAGAAAGAGCCGGTGATTAAGCCTCTTGAGAGGCAAGGAACTTTCACAAAAGAAGAACCAGAGGTTGAAAACGCGCCAACAGTGCTTCCACCCTGTTCACCAAGCAAGAGCAAAATTGCAAAGCCAATAAAGACTTCACCTTCGAGAATTCAGACTCCTAGTGGAAAATCTAAACCAATGACTAAGCTGGTGCAAATACCGCAGGCCAAATTCACCAAGACATCGAGTCTGGACAAAGATCAGACAAAAACTTCTTCCCCAACGGTTACTTATCAAAGAAAAAGTCTCATAGGATCACCGATCAAACATTCTCCAAGTAATCAAAGTCTACAGAGCAATGAGTCAGCCAGAATGTCTAAAAAGACGAACACTCTCGGTCAAAGATCCAACAGTAATTCAAGCATTGTATCAAATTCTTCTACGGGCGTCCAGCCCCGGCGTATGACGAAAGAAGCCACCAGTAAAATTGCCAGTCTATGGAAACGGGTCGAAGAAAGCAAGACAAAACAACGTTTTGAAAAGAATGATACAAGGCATTGGATCACACCTGCGACTGGCAGCATCGAAGCCGGCAGTCCAGTCGTCACTAGCAAACCACCGACTTTCCGATTAATTAGAAGTTCTACTTTTGAAGGAGTCTCAAAAGACACAAGTACAAATGGAGGAGCAGGAAAGCCCAAGTCTAACATGGGAAAGCGCCAGTCTAAGGTCTCAGATGCCCAAAATGTTGGCCCAAAGTACCGAAATTCATGCGATTTGAGTGGAATGAGCATCGCGGAAGCACCGTGTAAAATTCCAATGAAATATTCCAACGATTCAAGGCTGAGCAAAAAAGATACTATACAGATCGGTGATAGCACAGTATTTCTGAGGAAGCAAAAGAGCACCGAATCATCGGTAGATCCAGAATCTGATCCCACTAAACGTCTGTCTCGTCTTGGATCTTTCATTAGGGTTGATCCGCCCGAATCCGCAGACAGCAGCAACGGTCAGAATCAAGCTAATGTTAATTCAGTGCGAGCACCAGCTTCAGCAATTATATCACCGTTTAATTACAATCCTAAGCAAACTAGCCCAGTAAAACCAAGTACTAATGAGATTGATGATAAACTTGAGATCTCAGAATGCCAGATGGAGATTACTACTAGTTCCATGAGAGTTACTACGGTATGAATAGGAATAGCTCATTTCATTTATTCCTCTGTTTGATGTCTGAGACTGGCCATTCTACCTACAGGTTCCTTTGGAGTTGTCATTGTATTTTCAGAGTTTTAAATACCGATTTCGTTTATTTGTATTGTATTAACATGCTGCAAATCGTTTCTATCAACTCGCAGATATTTTATGCTGACTCTGATACTATAAGATAAATTTCGAGTTGGAATGGCTAGTTTCATAAAAGACTTGATTACTTATACTCTTATTGCATAACTTGCAATTTGTATTATGCAGCAAAGAATATCTAGGTAGGTTCAGAGCCGATTATGATATGTGACTGTAAATATGATTATTCAATTATCCCACTCTGATTGATTGGGAAAATTGATTGTACCGGAAAGATTATTACCCACAAGTGAATATTTATTTTATTCTGTATATAATGAAAGAAGAAGAATAAGGAGAATGAGAATATAGAAAAGAAATAGAAAAGTTAGTTGTTAATCTATGTAATCGGATATTATTATTATGTATGTAATTTAAAACGTGTACGACATTTTTCGTTCTCACTCATTGTAGATTTTTTGGGGATTATTTTGAAAAAGATATTATCTTGTTAGAAAATGAGATGGATGTAATCATATTTCGAAGACTGATAGTGGCATTGAGATAAATTTCGGAATTTGCTTGCCATTTTCATTACGGTAATAAATAAAAATAAACCGTCGTTGTAAAATGTATCTGAAATTAATAGCTTTAGAATGGTCGTAAGTTTAAAACAAACAAAAAAAGAAGAGGTGAATTTTACACATTCTACAAAGATATTTCAAGCAAGTGGAGAAGAACCAGGCCTTTGTAACTATCACTTTATGTTTCTAGTCTACCCGCGAATTTTGTAGAGGGTAACAAAGTTTATATTTTCAACATTAATTTATATCTTAAATTGCACGTTAAAAATCTACCTAATACTTATCTACCACTATCCAAAAAAAAATCTAACTATATCGTCATTTTTGATGTATACAGACCAAATTAGACATTTTTAGTTTGACTAGACTGAAGAATGTGGCAAAGAACGATTGTTCCAACACGTTTATATGTATGCACGAAGCCTTTGGTTTCACACGTCTCTTAATTCGTTCTCTGGTTCCATTTTTTTTTTTTATATTATATAAGTAATTATTCATATTTTGTGTGTTTTTCTTGTTGCAATAACGTCTTCGATAAATACTTAAACGAGTACCTAGATGTATATATTAATTTATTTTTTTACATTATTTCGCATTTGTTATATTATTTTCTTATTATTCCCACCTGAGTCAAACACAAACAAATATTCCCCGACTTAGGGTGAATGCTTGGCGTGGTACTCGAAACGGATTGCCGCGGTATGTGTAATTGAGAAAGGAAATCTTTACTCTTATTAGTATATTTATACCCTGTTCCAGTTCAGATTAATTCAATTTAATCTTACCAACTTGGATAATAATCGGGGTCTCATTACTTTTGGTAAATATTATATAAAGTTCTATTGTATTTGGTCTGTATAACACATGAAATTTAATATCTGAGGTTTTCCTGTGTAATCACAATCATAAAAGCCTCTCTATTATATATAGATTATAAATGTAATTCCTTCGTTGTTATCATTTACGTTTGACCAATATCCAATAATTTGTATATTAATTACCATGTAATAAAATTTATAGCTAATACCGTTTTTCATCAATTAACAATCGCAAATCCTGACTATAAAAAAATAGACTTCAATGATATAAGATATTCAATCTTTTAAAAAAATCCTTTATTTTTATTGCCGTTTATAAATTAATCGGAATTATCATACAGGACATTCGTAAAGATTGATAGACTTGTCTTCAGATACGGACATTAGCATGTTGTTTTTATCAGGACTGTATTTAACTGCCCAAACCTGAAATTCAAATACAACAATTGATTAATTAAATTGATGAAAAAGTGAGGTAGACTAAACAGGAATCTTTTTAGTTTAGTACCTGATCATTGTGTTCACTGAATGTATGAAGGCATTGACGCTGTGCCAACTCCCATACTTTAACAGTATGATCCGAACTGCTTGAAGCAAATTTTTGACCGTCAGGAGCAAAAGCTACTCCCAATACCCAAGAAGCATGACCAGAGAGTGTTCCTGCTACATTGGCATCTTTGCTATAAATTTGAGAGACAGAAGTTTGTAAATACATGATTGAAAAAAAAAAAAACAGAATCAGTGGAGATAAATATTCTTCAACTCACATATCATACAGTTTCATGTGTCCGTCATCAGAGGCAGTCAGAAGGAGCTGAGAATCTGGAGAAAAGCTAAGTGATCTGATCGGCATAGCGTGACCTGTGGATAATTTTTATAAATTATAACATGAGACCAGACAGAACCTCTTGAACCGTCGAAAAGGATCTAAAAAAAATGTAAATTGATTCACCAATTATTACACACCTTCAAGTGTCCGAAGAACTTTTCCATGCACTACGTCAAAGATGTTAATAATCCCATCGATTGCCCCACTGGCAATATATTTTCCATCTGGACTCTGAGCGACATTAAAACAGAAAATAGAAATTGTTTTACTTCAAGAAACGAAACACAGCCAATCTCATCGAACGATATTCCCGTTTGTATCAACTCACATATGCTACACTAAGGGTGAATTTCCCTCCTCTTGTGTCTAGGGTTTGTTCTTGTTTCCCAGTTTCTGTACTATACAGATGTATTTTTCCAGCGTGACTGCCCGAGACAATGAATTTATCATCCGGGGAAAAGACCACAGTCCATATATCAACCGGGCCAACATCTATGCTTGAGACTTTTTCCCCGGATTCCAAGTCCCATAATCTGAGGCTAGAGTCTAAGGAGCTGGATGCACATCCTGTAAATTTGCATTAGAATTCTTTTAAATCTGGGGATTAGGTGTTTCAGTTTATCAGATCTTATCAATGATCAGTGATATAGTTACTCCATGGTAATTGTAACGATTTACAGCTCCGACTTACGGGTTCCGTCAGAATTTACCGCAACTGAAACAACGCCTAGCGAATGTCCGCTCAATTTGTGTTTCAGTTTAAGACTGCTGTTTGTCACTTGCCAAACTTTGACAGTGTCGTCGACTGAGCCGGTTACTATGTACTCTGGTGTCTCGTCTTCGTTAGAACGCATTGAGTCTCTGCAAAAATGAAGAGAAAAATGGGAATTTGTAATTAAATTAAATGTTTCGATTGACTTTGTTGATTACTGACCTAGAATCTTCATTGTCTGGTACAGTACCATTCTTTTTCTTCATTGAACCCCAAGCGCAAGCCCAGATGCTATCTTCGTGGGCATTTTCAGTTTTGTGGACTAAACTGTACTGGAATTTTAGGAAGAAATGAAATTAGTGATACTATCGTGGGAATGCTTTTCGTCCGAATATTCGAGCCTTGATTTGAATTTAGTAATTGTAAGAGATTTTAAACTAGACAGGATTTTAGGTTATAACCTCAAATTCGAAATCGTAAAGATTTTCTACCTATATTATACCTCGTACTTACCATTTTACGTAAATAGGTATATTTTCACAATAAATCTGATGAGAATAGATTACACAATTCGAACAGTCCGTTGGTTTAATTCGAGTAATAATAAAAACACGTCAACAAATTTTTAGGTTAGTTGTCTGAGATTAACTTTTGGTTAATATAATTCTGCACTATCCGTCTTGAAACGTTTACAAATTTCTATATACATACTCTAGGCATTTTATAAAAATTCAGTATTCTTCGATTATTAATAGTCTAAATACTTTGCTCGTTTGACCGATATATTTAGCTTCGCCGGATGTAAATATACAAATTTATCGAATACACCATTATTGTTGGGGCTCTTGTATTTTCAATGAATGTGACGTCACACATGCGAGCAGAAGACAGAGCTGTGATTGGTGGTTATAAATAATCCACCTGCTACGCACCTGTTCGACCAATCATAGCTTGGAATTTTTACTATACGTTTACGCTCCATTCATTAATAGAATGAGAAGTTTCTTCGTATAAGCATTACATCTGTGCATGTCTGGTTGCGTGCGACACGGGTTGCTACAGATTTATAGGTAGGAGACTGATATGAAATATGAATAGATTATTTCGAAATCTTTATGCTGCACTATTTAAATTGTCGAGCGGCGATGAAGGATTATTTTCTTTCTGAAAATGCCGATTATAATAAAAATCAGGTTTTATTGTTGCACGAGCTTTTAGAGACAAGTATAACCAAGTTATGGTTCGTGAGAGTTGTTCAATAACTCATTAATCTAGACAATGTATTCTGCTTATAATAAATAATACTAAACTCACAATCAGTCATACAATCGGAATATCATGAAATAACGGCTCTGAGTTTGAGGAAGCAAGGATTTTGCATATTTGTCAAATGATAGAAAAACTAGGTCGATAGCTGCGCTACGGAAAAAGGCATAATAATCTTCATTGGAGGAATTCCGATGTTTTAGCTAAAGCAATTATTGGAATTCGTCACGTATGGGCAGCCTTATATCATATTATGCCTATTGCATATGCACCGTTGCACTGGGAGCGCCTATTTCCGATTGCACAGCTAGGGCTGTTCGAGCATAAACCGTCGACGCCCTCGACCGCTACCCTGACCTGGTTGTACAATATTTTCCGCACACGCACGTTGTTTCACCCTAATTGTATTTGAGCATAAATACCATGAGCAGAACTGTCCCGCGCACTATAACAGTGTCACCCAGACTTGAGGGAAGAGCTTCGCTCAACGAAAAACAATATATTCCATTTGTTTGAAGAAAAAGAGCCGTTTTGATTTTCATTTCTGAAGATTTGTTCGTAATTCACCATCAAACATTAAAAAGTAAAAGGTGGTGGATTAGTCATTGTCTCATAGTTTTCAAATGTGCAATAAAAATAGCGACTAGTTTTCAGTTCGCTGCTAATCTCAGCGATTATTCAAGCGACGATTTTGTCTCTTTCTCTTCGCAATTATTTACGGAATCCGTATTCTAGGCTGTAAATCCGTGAGATGAGGGTACCGACGTTTTACTGTCTCCTCATTACTCTGCTAATGAAAACTGCAGCGAGTCAAGATGATGAGATTTCACGGTGGATATCCGGGCTACGTACTCTGTTGAAAGGTTGTCCACCAATACCGTGGAAAAATTCTGATCAACAAGATTTTATTCCTGTTCTTCGTTACTGCCTGCAACATCGCGCCATCGTAGCAGTTGACAGTTTACTTGCAGACGACGTTATCCCAATTCTTGATGGTATTAATTTGGTGCGATACGAAGATCAGGAGTATAATATGACGGGCAAGGAATTTGACAGGTAAATTTAATAATAACTCGTACGTCGAGTTCTGATATCGATCGATAATAATTAATAAATTTAACGGAATTTAATTACCTCAATACACATTTTGATATTCAATTAAGCCGTATTTCTCGATGTTTCAATAAAGTAACCGGATTTGTGGTTCCTCTTTATGAAATACTCTTCCAGTCGATTGGCTTTAAGAAGTTATAATATGATGTCTACATTCATGAAATATGATTTTATTGAATATATGGAAGCGAGTGAATCGATTCACCGTGATGCCCGATAAATCTACATTTTTACGTCATGCGAAATTTACTAATTATGCCATGTGAATTATAAAACCGAATAAGAATTACTTTTCAGAAATCAGACGAACGGTATGGAAGACAATGACAGTCCAAAAATTGATGAGGGTTGGCAGGCAGTAGTCATGAACAGACTTACGAGATTGTTTCGTACACATGTTCTTAAGGTAGATCTCGATCAAGTGTCGAAAGCTACTGGGTTATCGACAGGTAATTTCGAAGAAAACGAAGAAAAAAAAGAAAAAGAAGATGGTGAAGATCTGGTCCATGGTAAGACGGACTGCAATATTTTGTAGACAAATAAAAAGGAAATAAGACTAGTAATAATTGCTTGCAGGAAGAAGACGTCGTCACAAACGGAAAGGTATGCTGCTTCCCATAATAATGATGGGATTTCTTTTTATGGGGACGATACTTATTCCAATGGGATTTCAATTTCTCGCTGTATTAGGCGGCAAGGCTTTAATTCTTGCTAAAATGGCTTTAGTCCTGTCGAGTATTCAAGGATTAAAGAAAATTGCTACAAGCGGAGTGAATTACGGATTGTATCACTCACCCGCTTCCGAAGGTTGGCACGAACGAAGTCATCAGGGAACTAAAGCACCGAACGAACTCCGGTACCAAACTGATTCCCGCGGGCAATTCAGTCCATGAAATCCTGTGAATTGACATCAGAAAAAGTTCGTAAAAAGAATAACATAATTATTAGATTATTAATATTAATCTCTTTTTAATTGGCCGAAATTCATGAATGAAGTAAACTTTTTAATTCGAGAAGAGCGAGTATTTATTTAATTTGCATTAAGCTGCTGTCCTCTGGCTATGAGAACTGTGACTGAAAAAGTAATGAAAAACAATACTGTAGAATGTTTTTACTGTAAGAATAAATCAATGAACCATATATAAACATTTATGTGGTGTTCGTTGACAAAAATAATCAAGAATTTACCATTTAAACTATTTTAATCTTATATAAGGTGATTGTTCATTCTTCTATAATTAATTAATAATTAAGTTAATTCTTTTATAAGCCGCATTTAGCGATCAAAGGATTTCAAAACATGTGTAAAATTTTTTTCCACTCGTAATCAAAGTGTCTAAAACATCAAAGACGTCGGTTTGTCGACACTACAATTTTCTCTATGAAAAGCGGGCTACTCGCATATACCTATATGCTTATATGAAGTTAAATTACATCACGAATTAGTGTATACGTTAAATGGTTTGATTTTCCACTTGGCTGTACAGCCGATTACTCTGTTCAGAGATATACCAAAGTTTTAAACTCTAAAATGGATCCATAAAATTTTGTGTTTATACATCTGAAGGATGAATGAACATCATGGCGAATTTTATTTGTCGAAAAGTTTGAATCAGCTTCTCAAACCCCGCCGAGAAGCTTCACTGGACCCGAAGACAGGATTAACATTATTGTATTGCCTTCGGAAGCGATCGTCCTTTCGCTTTTGAACTTCATCAATAGGGTCCCATCTGTAGTAACACTAATTCGACCCATTTCCGTCGCCGTGCGACCGATGCCCATTCTAGTTTTGATTCTATCTATTAATGGGTATAAATTGATATGCGGATGATTTGTTAGGGTAATCAATGCGAGAATGAAAGTGCAAATAACACCATAATATTGGCAGATAGAAAAACATTTTTTAATTGGCCAATAATCATATTGCAGATTCTAGAACAGAGCCGATTACATATTAAGCTCCTGATTTCCATTGCATAAAACAGATGAGGTGGACTCCCAGTATTTGCAAGTCCGATTAATTATAATTAGAATCGTTATTATCCGAAGCGAAGTTTCGTAATTTGAATGTCTACGTATACGGGTAGCTAAGCCATCCATGTTTTGATACTAAAATTCATTCACCTTGATCCTAATGAGAACTCGAAATTGATCTTCAACGTTGGCAAATTGCTGCATTACGGCTTGGGAGTTTCACATCACAATACCAGCTTATATAAAATCTATTCGTTCCAAAAATATAGCAATATTTAATTATTTCTCACATAGAACCTAATTTTCCTCATTCGTATTTATCAGTAAAAAATATGGCCGTAACAGAACCGCGGTTTTTAAGCCGGTTACACATTTATAGGTATATCGTGAAAATCTATGTTCTAAATAACGGAGATGTTTCGAGGTTTGATCGAGCGAAGGTCCGAGATACAGGTCTTAGGCGTTGATCCGTTAATACAAAACGTCGTCGATGGGGTCCTGAGGCAAGCTTATGAAAGGATGGGCTTTCCTATCACGATATTTCCAATTTATGAGGGAATTTAATAACAGGTAACGACGGACGATTAGAGAGGACAGAGGCCTCGGTTTTGTCGAGACTAAATTACCTCTCAAGGATATTAAAGCTGATATTTTTTCCACGAACAGCTCCTAAGCATACCTGTATTTTACGATAATTCGCACCGAAGTCATCATACATTTCCTTGGGAAAAATGAATATTTAGATTCATACTAAAAATATTGTGAGACAAAATACATGTTACCGGTAATTTATTTACGTAGATGTATTACATTGATTTGTCATATGAGATTCAGTGATGCATAAGGATTTGGCGTAAAAATCTTGACCGAGTTTCTCCAACGATTGTACAAGTTCTTGAGTGTTCGTGCGAACCCTGAGATCGGCTGATTAAAATGCGCGTGAGCATCCTGAATCTCGATCCTGATATCGGGGATTCGATTCACCTAATCTCTGAGCTTGTCAGTCGATCACATTCCTCTATATCAAGCGCTACGTAGTCTAGAGTCAATTCCTACACGTTTTCGATTTATCTTAAACTTTTCTTCCGAAGACTATTCATCCTGTTTTACCCCAGTACATACTTATTCCTATTATTAGTCTTTCAAAACCAACTTGTTTTCGGTATTTAATGAGCTTGCGGGGCTCTATTATTTTCGAATGAAAAATGAGAGAAGACTGGAATATTCTGCAGACTAACTTATTCCAATCATGTATTGCGGTGTTTTTTTCGAATTTATTTTTCACATAAAAGCTCGGGCCAGAACAGTTTAACATGTATATATAGATATATGCTTGTTCACGGAAGGCTGGTACTTTACCAGAGGACAAAAGCTTCGTAAATATGGCACAAAGTGGTGCGAGAATTTTATTTTCCTCTTGAAACAAAACGATGATTTATACCATTGTGGTATTCCCGCGGTAGGAAGTATAAGCTAAGTATAGTTACTTATGGTACATTTTCCTTTCTTCTCTTTTCTCACCACTGCGCGAGTATTTTCGCGTAGTCAGAATATCTGATTGTGTCACAGAAGTGATATACCTGTGTTCCATTTTCAATTTATGTATGCGTATAATTATTTCCTCGAAATTAACACGTGGTATTACTTTTTCATTGGAAAAGATTACCCTTGTATATAGGTATATGCCATGTGTAGATAGATAATTGTCGTAGTTTTAATTTGAATTAAAAAAAAAGCGTAAACACCTTACCAATACAACGTACATATATATACCTATGTAAGACTGATTGCGAGATAAAATTTAAAAAAAGTTGGCAGACTTGGCGGATTGTAAGATGCTGTGAGTTCCCACGTGATGAATGAAGGCTTGATTACAATTGATGACGTAGGCTATTCAGTGACTTTTTGATTTATCGTAAAATAAGACGAAGAATGCGATTTCATTCTCACGTGAATTGTTTCCAACCACTTATATCTGAGATAATTTAATATTCATAGAATATGAAATTATTTCTGTACTGTCTTTGACATATAGGTATGCTAAGAAATGCACAAACATGGATCAACTCCCGAAAATGTTAACTGATAATGAGCTTGTTACCGTAAACTCGATTACGTCTACATATAGATATTTGTAAATGATATATCTGTATGTATACTAAATACTATAGCAACTAAGCACCCGGTGTGCATAACTTGTATCGGAGCAGATCAAACAGGCAGAGTAAATTTGATAACGGCGGCCTGGCTGTCTGGTCGTAATTCTTAGACCTGTGTACAATGAATGGTATGTGTGTCTGTGCTCTCGTATGCCCACAATGAATATCGTATATGCTGATAGTCGTGTCATATACCTACGCAGGTTATTCGCGTATAGTAAAGAAATATCTAACGACCGTTTAGCTTATATCAGTACCACAATTCGAACCACAACTCTCAGAAAGACTTTACCAAGTGGTCCGCGGCGTAGGAAACTCAAATTACCCATCAGTTGCTATTTGAGTCTCCATTTGTCGGTTCATTGACAGCTATGCACCCGAAAATAAGATTTGGAATAATAAACGCGTGAGTAATTAGTTATATAATTTTCTTTTCTCGATTGACGGAAAGTTTTGCCTATCAAATTACGTCACTAACTCATCGTTGAAGGTGATTTTCGTTTCGTGTAATAAGAATGACAAAATTATATTCAAGGCTTTCTGTCAAATGATTAATTTGGCAAAAATCTTACCGATGATATCAACAAAACTCGGTTTAAATCAGAAATTATAACAGCCTGGCGATCGATTCAGGGGACTCATTCTCACCGTTTTGCAACACGTTTAACAGACCTGAATATCGCATTATTTTCGCTTTGATTATAACGCGTATCGGTTAGTCAAATTCAATCAAAATTGATTACGAGCTACATTAAACAACGGGCAAATAGGCGAGACAATATATTCTCTTCTACCTAAAGGATAACTCGTTTTCATTGCTTTGCATGATTGGCTTTCAAATTTATCCTCACTTTAGTGCGCTGTGTCTCATATTGTCGGGTTGTTCGTGAAAATGCATAAACATTTATAGATATTATGAATTCAGAATTCAAATTTCGGTTGGATTTCGTCTGGTATGTCGATCCTGTTAACAATTAAATCGCTAGGGCTCTTTTCGCAAGCGAGCATCAACTGTCTATGAAAATAAAATGTACGAGTCTGTTCAAGTATTGGAACACATCCTTCCTATGCATTTCATATTTGAATATGAAGAGTGCTCGGATCAAGTGCATGTGGGTTGGAATATGCGTGGTCACATCTTCGGCGATCAGGGTCAATCGAGAATTGAAAAAATGTGGAACCACGTTCAACAATCGGTCTAATCCTTAGCCGTGAATTCTCCCGGTCGATTTTTTGCGATATTCAATAAAGCACACCAGTAAAGATTACATTTTTCAACGAAAAGTGGTTTTTAATAAGTCCATTCATATGTGAGCGCAAACAAGATATGTATATAATTGCAGCTGAATTCCCTCGGACCAGTATCGTTTCATTTACAAAGGGCGAGCCTTTCAGGTCAGTTATTTCCTGATTGAGGAATGAATTTCATGAAAATTAAAGTTCATATATTGGTAAATTTATTTTTCATTAGTTATATTCTCCGTGCCGTCGATAAAGCTTTTTTTTAGCTTCATGACGCCCACCTTTTTGATTTTTTTGTCCCTTTATTTATTGATACCAATTTTTATATGAATGTTATTATATCTGCGCGTTCCGTGTGCAAGCAATTAGTATCGTATTATCTCTGTTTGCAATCCTCGCGTATAAAACCCCCCTGCCTACGCGCGACAAGGTCCTACCTATACGCCAGTGTACGTTTATATAGATATATTTACGGATCTATAGGTGTTCATCGAGTATATCTATGAATATGAATATGCACCACCTTGGCTATCGATGAATAGACCGGATATTTTATGGGCTTGTGCTATGCTGTAGAGAAAAGGTTACGAGCAGGAAAAAAAAATTTTCTCTGCTCGTTTCTTTGACAGAATTCACAGAAAGTATCGAACATCGAAAGGTCGAGTAGGATCCACTAATTATGAAGTGAATTCCGAGGTCTTTGATAACCCTTTCGTTGTAGTAATGAAAATTTTCATTTAAATTCATGCTCGCTTTAGAGGAAAATATTCTGTGATGTACAGTAACCATATAAATTCAATATGGAGAAAATTGCTTACCTACACGCTATTGAAAAAAGGATCACGGTCCTTGTGAAAATATTCATGAAGCGAAAAAGGTCTGCGACACACAATACTGAAAATCATAATAATTATAACGAACGGAAATCTCACAGATTGTAATACAATTTAATTATAATGGACATTTTGATTGGGCTCTTTCGTCTTAAAATTGAAATACCATTCATCGTAGTATTTTCCGCATAACATCGAAGGCCATTGACTACGTGTATAACGTGGTCGTGGGTATAACGACGCATTTGCGAAGAAGGAGGACGTTTTTGCGAGACCCTCTTAATTAGGTATCGATATTTTCTCATCTCTTCTGTGTCCCAAGAGATTTCAAGCCTAAGACATTGATTGGCTACGTTCAAATTTTGCTAAGGGTGGTCTTCGCTGCCGATGAAAAAAAACGCTGAAAACATTCTCGAAGGTCGAGGGTTTTCGGAGTCAAAGTGAACCTCGAGGGGGAAATTTGTAAAAAAAAAAAAATCCGCAATGAATATTGAATCGTAAAATAATTGGTACAAAGTGCAAACAATGTGAAATTAGCTTTTGGGGTGACATCGGATGGGTGTCAATACACTCGATCGTAGAGAATTCCCATCTGAATATTTATTTCACGAGAAAATGTGTGAAAACGAGATCCTACATGAGGTGTAAACGTTTGTTGTTGATTTGCCTGAAATTTTACGAGGTCATCGTCGTTCCAACGCCACGTGGAAAATTACGCTTCAAGTATAAAGCTTTCAGGGTATAAAAAAAAAACCTCGCCAACAGCTTTCCCCAAGATCCTACTATAGCTACATACTTGAACAAATATATAAAAAGGGACAAAAAAAAAAAGAAAAAAAAAATGGAATGGAAAATCTGCGAGGACTCTTTGGTATCAGACGTGCAAAGAAGTTCTCTTAAAAAACCATACAAAAAAATTAATATTTTTTTTCCATGCGATGAATGAATCCCCAAAAAGTTCCCGATCATTTTTGAAAGCCTGTGTTCTTAAGCACATCCAATTAATAAAATGATATCTGCATATAATAAAGCTATTTCTCTGTCTATTGTGGTTTCAGGTAACATGTGGCGGTTGATATGTCTTGTCGACAACGGCTATAAACTATGCGAAAGAATCTAATCTGGTTTTGAGAGGTCTTGACCAGAGGGATCAGTGGAGGTCATTGTTTTTTTCGGCTATTCTACGACGTCTTTGAGCAAGGAGATCCTTTTGGAGGCATCCGGAAGAGGCGATCCAAAAGGTCATAAAATCTCCCGTGGCACTACGTTATGAGAGGATTTATCAGATTGTCAAAGCTTTCACGTTCTCTCGAAAAACCTTGGAATTTAGCAACCATGTAAAGAAGTCTTTCGGATTTTTACACCATCCTACTCTCAGTCTCACTGCGAAGAAGCTTTCAGATGAAATCAGTGAACCGCCCAGTGCTTAATTAATTTAATTCCATCTTTTCCGATACGTTGAAAGTGAAAAGACATTAATTATTGTTTCGAAGACCACGCTTGTTGCTTCGATTTCGCAGATTTTTCACACTTCTGAGGCTTAGCTAAAATGGTTAAATCTTGTGGACCACTCACTATCAAGTGCTGGGATATATTGATGCTCTCCTGGAACGGTGGTTCTCACTTTTTAAACAATCTTGATTGAGTAATAATACGAATCTCCCAGAAGTGTTTCAATTCGTTTATTACTACAGGTATATAAAACAAGATAGTGAAGTTAAATGATCGATCCTTTATAACGATTCAATATCGTTTAATACGTTTGCAGAGTAGATGTATAGGCCGTAACCTGGCCAGCTAATGCCCACCTAAACTTCTTTATGACAACATAAAACAGTCAGTGATGGTCAGCTAACAATTTCAGTAATAACAACGAACTCACTTATGGTTACTTATTGGCCTCTAAAAACTATCGCGTGCTAACCAGAACTCATCTGCATAGATAGACTTTGAATATCAATTCAAAAAGCTGATAGTATAGACTGAGGATAGAGTGACTTGCCTAGGGGAGGTTTTCGAAGTCTGATTTGTTAATTATACCGTTGAAGAAATTAAATTGCCAATAATTTCAAGGGTTGAACAAAACTTTGTTCTCATCAAAATTTGAATTTCAAGTGAAGTTCGTGACCGGAATTTTCTTGTAAGGCCGCTAAGGCCATTTTGGAAAAGTTGAAAGACTTGTTTGTGCGTTTTTCTTTCGCACCATCACTGCATATATCTACATAAAACTAACATTGACGTTGTGGATAAACGGGGTGCAGTCGAAGTTGTGTGAGGACGCCTATGGTGGCGTAGGTTTCGGGAATGCGCAGGGAGGATAGAGGGTAACGCGGGCTATAAGAGGGACGCCGAGCGTCGCGACGCCACAGAGGCTTCTGCTGTCCCGAGTCACAGATTCCATTTATCTGTCAGACTTTTTGAACAATCGTTAAATAATTTTCTTCACCTTCGTATCGAACCACGACTCCAAGCAATCTACGAAACAGGATGTTCTCCGATTATTCCCCCAGGATCCTGCAGTATTTCACCCTTATAGTGACGCTTCTTGGCCTCGTTGTCACTCTAACATCTGCTACGAGCCCCGATCTCGGTCCTCGACTCGAGCAACAGGTAAGAATCATCTTATTTCAAGATTTATACAATCTTTTATTTCTACTGGAACAGTCTTAAACGGCTTTCCTAGTTTAGGAGGAAAATTGAAGGATGGAAGTGGTTGTTGCTAGGACTCGAACCACGTTTTACGCTTCACACGCGTATGAGTGAGGAAGTGCGTGGTAGTAATAATTGTCGATTCATATATAATTATGCATGAATATTTTTGAGCTGAGTTTTCAGAAGGATTTTATATTTTTTCTTTAAATGGCTGATTGTTTTAAGAATTCGAAAAAAACAAAAATCGCCACTTTTTATAATCAACCGGTTCTGTTTACTGGGTAAAAATTTATCATGAAATGGCTTTTAGCGAATGTCGCATAACAGGACATGTGCCGCGGCGTGATATTCTGATATTCGATGTAAGCTTAGCTTTCGGTGGAAGCTAATGGTTTTTAGCCCAAACTTAAGTACATAAATATAACCATGTTAACTAGATAACTAATTGGCAAATATTTGTGGCAAGGGATATTATCAGGATTTGCATTCTCTTGGAAACGTACAAAAATTTTATTAGATACCCAAACCAGTCAGTGGTATGAACGTTAGCGTCAATTCGAAAGATCACGAGGTACACAACGAAAATTGAACCGTTCATATACGTAGATATGATAATCACCCAATTAGTTCCAGCTGAAATTAGTTGGTGGATGAATTAGGGCTGTATTGTAACGTTTCTTTTGGTATTATTAGAGAGTAGAAATTTTTTGATACGAACATCTTTATGTTATGGTCTTTGTCGTTGAATGTGATATCTTTCACCTTTGGAATGATGAGGAATTTTCATAGTACATCATATGTGACGTTTGAATAATTGCGATCGTTGAGAAAGAAGGGAGGAAGCTGCTTTGAAGACGAATGTAAATTATTCAGATTGCTTTCCAGAAGTATTCTTGCTTCACTGCTTTCCATAAATTCAATATTTTCGGGAATAATATCATCGATATTCGTGCTTTGATCTTTCCCTCTCCCGTTTCCTCCCTACCTCTCTCCCTCTTAAAATCTTTTATTCCTGCAGCCTTGAGTAAGGAGATACAGGAATACGCGATATCATTCTAGCCGGTGTTACGGTTCAGATATAAATTTTTACGGCGAGTAAATTGATACTTATTTCGTGATCCTGAAAGAGAATACGGAGAAATACTTACTTTTTAAATAGTTTCTTCGTACATAAGGAATACACAGATTGATATTTGATTGTGCTGATAAAGATTGTCAGAGCCTTGACGATTATAATAAATAGAGTATAAGGACGAATGTCAAGCTGAATTTTCTTATCAAATCTGTGAATATATTTACTAAAAACTTAGTTTGTATCGTCTCCAGAATAACAAGTTTATTTTATTTTCCGCGATGAAAGTTGATAAAAAATATGAGAATAAACTTTGGCTTCCATAACATAATTATAAGTTACACAGCTGGATTGAACGTTTGAAGACGTCTTCTTATTTCATAAAAGAATCTCAAGCGGAACATATTAATTGGTCTTTATTTTTTATTAATATTCTTCCCGTACAAAAAATATCAAAGGTTTCGCTCTATCGCGACTGGAGTGAAAATTTCTCTCACAGAATGGAATAAATCGTTTAAAAAACCTTTTAAAAATCTTCCGAGCGTGCAGTGGGCGAGTGCGTCGCACAAAAAGAAATTGACTTTCAATTTCATTTTCATTATTCCGAATTGACGGATGAAATAAAATTCCATCCGCACAAGGTAAATGGATATATTGATTCGAATCGGTGGCTCGCTTGTCATCACAGACAGTATTGCATCCCTACGTATATAACAATTTACGTCTACGGTCCAGGAGGGAATACACATACGGATGTATGCCTCTCTACAGATATATCTCACACCCGAAGTGCACGGTTAATTAATTAAATTATCATTATCATTATCATCATTATTATTATTATTTCCTCGTAAAGTAGCGAACCACGCGGAGTGGTTCCGATACAGAAACAGCTATAGGGGTTGAATACAGGGGTATGAGAGTAAATGGGAGAAACTGAACACATGTGTACTGGTATAGGATAAATGGGGGTGTCATGTGATCAATCAAGTACAGTATAGTGTCGTCTAATTGGCGGTTACACCTTGGCGTCACACACGCGTTTTACCCTCGTACAATAGTTGAGGGTGTGCTTAATTTTACCTTTTCAAAGTCCATTATATTTCCGGTAAGATAATTGAGTGTACAGTTCTGTTATCTTTTTTGTCAGTAACGAAGAGGAGGAGATGAGGTATAAATCGGGGAGATAATTTCATCAATTGGTCTTATACCTACGATAAAATATTGACTTTTTAAATGCACGATCTTATTACAGAATTGACGATAAGTAAGAAGTCAGTTTCAATTTATTCCTGCACTCGAGCATAGTAGATTATGATACGGTTATAGTGATAGGAAATATGCTAAATATTTTTCAACTCAAGATAAACGAATCTATGGTACTCTGCCAAGTGATGAAGATTGGAGACGAGGTTTCGAGAATGAGAAAAGCAACCTGCGTGTCGTTCAACAAATATTTTCGAAGCCCAAAATATTGTGTTTGGAATATTAGTTATTGGATATATGTATAGGTATACGAAGAGACGTTACTGTCATGAGTCGAACAAAATAATTGTTTTTTAATTATTTTATCTTCTCTCTTTTCGCAATAGCCGAGGATTTGCTCTTCACATGGAAATTTTAATTAATGTCCCCAATGTTAATCTGGGTAATTCAGTTATATGAAACGCATAGAATATAAGGATTATTACAGCTTAGAGGTCCAAAGCCTGCTTCCATTAAAGCGAAAGGCTATTTTATTGTCACACACTGCTAATTTGAAACGGGGGTGACGTTACATGATTACTTTTTTCATGTACCCATTAGATCCCACTGGATTTTTATGTCGTACATGGGGTCAAACTCTGATTCATACTCTATTTTTTATATTTATCGACAGGCAAATGGAAGAGGACGTCGCACGAATGAAATTACATTTATAATTAGTTAAGTTATATCATCGAATTGGGTTTCGGTGAAATTCAATCAAAGAACTGTCGGAATGACGTTGTTTGAGATAGATTTTAGATAGAGATACTCGCGGTGGGAGATTGAGTTATGTACATAACCGGATTAGTACGTCAAACGTGGGAACGATCAAGCTTTATCAAAATCAAGATTTGACGAAACGGCTCCACTGAATCAGCTGTTCTCCCCACAAGTTTCCCTCAAATGAACTTTTCATTAAATTACAAATGCCAACCTCGGAGGTATCTACCTACGTGTGTGTCAAACGTAAACTTCATGCATGGGTAGGTCCATGTGACGTTAAACTGTCAACATGATATTTAAAAAGCAGATATACGGAGAACCTGTCGCTGAAGTTGACCGGTAGGGGTAAAATTAGGTGATATTATCACATGGACCTTTTTTACTTCTATACTCTTGAAAGATATCGATCAATTAAATTTTCACAACTATATGGGGGCTGTTCTACGCCCGTATTTATTTTATATCCTGCAAACGCGGTGCATCTGATTAAACAATAAACGTAGAAATGGCTCTTCATGCTCGTTTTTTTTAAATTAATTTATAGCTGCCGATGGCACCGGATGTTCAAACAGAGGCTGCACTCGATCCTTATTTCCTCGAGGAACACCACGGGCCCCGGGAATCACGTGCAGCCGTTCATTTCATCTCAGGTAATTTATTATACCTAATTAAGAATGTCATTGATCGATTTTATCTCTCAACTTTTAATTGGCTATCGCTCGACCTGGATCCAAATAGGCTTCTGGACCACGAATCTTCGTAATTGATTCGCAGCTAGTATCGGTACAAAAATGATCAATTAATTCGATATAAACGGAGTCAATCAACTCATTGAAAGCAGGTCTGATAATTGGATGAATTTCATACAGTATATTTCCTTGCAGATTGCATGTACGTTACTTCGGAGGCTGGTCATTTCGTGTATAAATCACCATCAAACGACGCAACGGTTTGCGGTGTCTTTTTCCTAACCGATCCAGACCGTCGAGTCGAACTCCACTTCTCTTACTTGGACGTACCTTGCGAGCGAGGTGGTCTTGTGTCAGTAAGTATCAATATTTGGCTCATACATTTCGTCGTCTAACTCGAACTCCAATTACTAAGGTTTCCCCATAATCGACTGCAACTACTTCGGTCAAAGTTAAGACTACACTGAGACATGTATGTGCTGTGTCGATAATTCACTTCACGAAAGTTATAGCTGCACGCTTCACATACGTACAACTATAACTTAATATTGCCTTTATAATTGTTCCTATCCAAGGAAGTGTATAGTTTAGTTTCAAATTATTTCCCGTTACAATTATTTCGCTAATTTTTTGGCGACGAGCTATAATATTATCTTGTGCGAAATTTTCTTTCAATTTCCTTGGTTTCCGGGATACGTAATCGCCTGGAAAATACCTTGTCGCAATCACAGAGTTCTTTTTATATCATCTTATAATTTTAGACAGATAAATAGATCAGCCGAACTTGACCAATTTCTCATTTCTAATAATTATATATATTTATTTTCAAATCGTTTCATGAAATTATTTAACTGCGTATAGTTCGTCGATGGATGGGAGCTGAATGGGGAAGTATTTCCTAGTGCGGCCGATCATCCGTTGTCCTTAGACGAGAGGGTGTCCGAATTTTGCGGCAGACGTGTGAAGAAGGTATTTTTGAGTACACAAAATGCGGCATTGATTCAATACAGGATTCCTCATAGAGGACGTGGTTTCAGCGTGATGGTGCGTTACCCAAAAAACCCAACTCGTGAGTACGAATAAATTGCAGCATATTTTCTTTAGACGTATAAGCAAATTTTCACTTTACATTTCGTCGTTTGAACAGTCGCTCTTTCTCATCGGTAAAATACACCGATTCACCAACGTATGATGAACATAGATGTATACAGGTATCGAATATACCTACCTTCAAGAATATTTCCAGTATCGTAGAACTTTAGTCCGACGTTGAAAAAACACGCGATTTATACCCGTCCCATATTTTTCTTTCACCGTTTGTAAACTTTTAAATCATGTGAATAATTTTGCCTTCTGTTTTATCTCGACGATACCTTTTTTCGGTATATATTTATGAATATACATATATATATATAATATATATGCATGCTATGCAAATCGTGTTTTCTTCCAATACCGATAGAAACGGAGAGGAAATTTAGTCCAAAGTAATTAACGATGCTCTCATACCTAGAAAACGATTCCTCAAGCTGAACGAAAAAAAAGACAAAAATACGATTTTGCAGGATAAATTTCAGCAAAGAGAAATTCACTCCCATTATACCATGGGGCCATTTCATTCAATTGTTATTCTTCGCCCCGTACATTACACCTCTGCTAATAGAGCGGACGTCAAAGTTAAGGTACAAAGTGCTCTATTAGGTATCTTACGCAGACGGCTCTTTGACTATTACAATTCAGACACATGTACTCCGGGTCGTTGGCTCAGTAGTTCGGGGTCCGACTGAAACAATATTATCTCGAGTAAAACCCATCCGTCAATTGTGCTTTCAGATATATCTTTCCTAATGGAAAAACAGTCCCTCTCCTTTCGTTATTCGAATTCCTTTTGTCCTTTACGTGCTCGGAGTGTAACCGTATATGATAACATGATAGGTGTGTGAAAATTGAATATAATCTTACACGGAGATATAGAGATTCTCGGAGAAAAATGTATTAGTCTTTGAGATAACAGAGGGAGACATAAGAATCGAATTTGGGACAACTCCCTGCGGCGCTGACCTTTCGACGAGATAAATCAAATGGAAAATGACAGGATTTTTTTGGCAGGATTCGGAAGAATACGTCTTTTCAAATGTGAGTGACAGCCAAATTTAAAACCTGTCGTCAAAACGAGGATCGGTAGGTTTATATGACGAAGGTATACCTATAGGTATATCCGCTCTTTCGAATTTTCAACCCGCCGTAAAATAACTCGACCGATATCTCTTCAGCTTCCTCTATAATGCCAGCGTTAAGTAATGCTGATCTCTTCGGTATAATTCCGAGCTTTTATTTATTATTCAGATCACTCCGTATGAAATTATCACCTGAAATTACAGCCTGCAACATCCTGGTAGACAGCATGTCGGATTTATTCACTCTGCGAAATTACGGGCGCCGAGTAAACTGTACCCTCAGTGCTATGTACCCGGCTGTGGTGCGTGTGATTGCTTTGGGAGTCGGCATTGGAAGTCCCCGAGGTGCTAATCGAGAAGTGGAGACAGGAACTGTGCACCAGGTTGGTCCTGAACGAGGCATTGGTAACGCTAAATCGCAAAATTATTGAAAAAAACAAGAATACAAATTCGCGATTCATAATTTGCGGTAATGAATGGACAAGAAACCTGAATACCTCACGTTTGATCTATTACTTGCAATAAGCACCAGGGGTTCTAGGTGTGTTGGGTCATTATAAGCTTGTCGTTAGGCTCAAATTACCCGTTAATTATATCAAGAACTACGTGGGTTCTCATAGTTCTCTGATAACGATCAAAGTTTAGACGCAGGCTAGGTACTACGAGATGACCAAAAAGTCTTGATCCTTGCGGATTAAATTTCCATAATTGAGAAGGCTAATTATTATTCCTAATCCCGTTACAGTGCGCGAAGAGAGGCCTACAGGATCATGTGCAGATCGGAGGAAGCGATGGGCTGGATTCCACCCGTCTAGTACTTTTAGATTCAATTTGTGGCGTGAATTCTAAGCCAGGTGAAAATCCTTCGTTGATTATCGATTGATTTCATTGTACTTTTCACTAGGAAGAATCATACATAATTGAATCACGAAATATGATTTTCATTTCGAGTGTCCTGACTTGAATACATCTTTTCGAAGGAGGAAAAAAATCAAATATCCCCAAATTTTGATTTTCAGAGAGCATTGAGAACGTTATGGGCTGCGGGGTGACGTCGGTAAGGCTAGTATCTAGCGGTCAGTTTGAAAATTCAGTGACCGTCGCTCTACGCCCTGCGAACGAAAATGATATTCTCGATGCCAATCTAATTTGCGGTGTTTGAAACTACCTAAAACGTGAAGGTTTTTTCTCAGTGATGATTCTCCGATTCGCATACTAGGTGGGTAGCTCTCTCTTATTTCATTTTATTAAATTTTCTCTACAAATTCGAAAAGGAAAAAATTAGTTTAAACTGATCTGCTCCTGAGGATTTTTCAACGTGTCAATTTCTCGACGTACCGTTCCCCTGGGACTTGAGAGGGAAGAAAAAAACTGCTTGAGGATTCTGAAATACTTACTGCAGAGACCCATGCTGCATGAAAAATACTGCTTGTCTCTTCGTTCACTATAGTCGATAAAATGATTATCCCAAAGAAGACTACGTGTTGACTAAAAGAAATTCAATTTTCCAAAATATTTTCACCCCTATGCTTCTTCACTTTTCGTCTTACATTATTACTTCTATACATATTTTACACAGTAGTGATTTTATTCATTGTGATTTCAGATACTTAAGATACACAACATTCCATGTTTCAAGATTTTCGAGATAATAGTTTAAGACGAATATACAAGGCGAGCAGAGTAATGATTTTTTTAATACGTTTATGGACAAAATTTGAAGATTTTCGCAGCAAGTATTAATGTCTACGTTTTCGCAAATCACAATCTACCGCTCATATATATTAAACTATATCTCTGACATACATATGTTGTATATTTCGTTATGTTTAAACCTTAAGCACCTACTTTATAAAATTTATTTCAATAAATTTACTGTAGCATATGTTATTTAGCGGTAATGCATTAAAAAATAAAGAGAAATCTAGTAGCCTAGTAATAGAATCCTGAAACATACGGTCCTTTCGTAATCAGCGATCATATTATTGATCGATTGAATTCCTGTCAAAATTCCAAGCTATCTTTCATTTTTGATAATCTAGTCCAGTACTCGACTTAACTTTTTTCTGTGTACTAACATATTTTCAAAAATGTCGACGCTTTCGATTTTACCAACGGTTCCGCGGTTCTAAAATCGATCGAAATTGCTCGACGGTTGTGAAGACAGACACCCTGCACCCCCTATATTCAGCTCGATATCCAGAGCTTTACCATCCCTTGAGAAGTCTTACCGTTTCCCAAATGTAGCAGGGCAGTGACGCCATCTGGTGCACTTCTATTACCCTTGAATTTTCGTTCAGCCTTGACCCTGATATCATGAAATATTAATGCACCGGCTGAAGCAAGGGATATTGTTAAATTCTCCCGCGATTTGAATACGTTATTATTAACAGTATAGAATTGGGGTGACAAACAGCGTTGAAATTAAATGAAATTCGGAAATTGCTGGTTATTGTAAATTTCTGCCAGTGCGCGCGTGATGAAGATTTCTCTGCTTGGTTATTATCAAGAAACTTATAGACCTGGTTCTGAGTGTAAGTAGGAATTTTGTCGAGCTTTCAAAATGAATTTACTAATCATCTCCGATTTTATTGGATCTACGAAAACTGACGCCTATAATTAAATCCAGCCAGATTATTCGGGCGACTTTATTCTTAAGCTTCTTGAAAAAGCCCGATGGTAGGTAAGTCTTGCCAAGGCGCTAATCGAATCATTGATTTTTCAGGTTCTTAGGTTCTTCGTATATTACGATGAGGTGTACAGATTGATTGATGGCATTATACGAAATCAGAAAATTCACGCCTGCACTCGACGGCTAAATTCAAAATCCTCAAGGATCAGAAACTAAGCAGTTCATTCTGCATGATGGAAAAAAAAATAACAAAATAATGGTTTGAGGACTCGAATTGATTAATATTCTTGTTGAAACTAATAGCAATTGATTCATTTTGTAAAATACTGCATTCCATGAAACTAGTTTAACATGTTCGGTGAAAACCATATGAATTGTCAAATCGATACGCGATTCGAGACTCGAAGTTTCCCTTGCAATTGAACTCGTCGTCATTGAAGTGAAGCAGGTGATTTTCTAAGTTGGCTGCAATCTTAGACAACCTGTAATTACTCAGTGACCCTTGCAGCGTCTCTTCTTCGTCCCAGATCCAAGGCACCCGGGTCAATTAAGCGACCTCTCCATGTAGCATATGGGTACGAGCGAAGTCGAACTCGACGACCCGACGCGTTTCGGTATTTTAGTTCCGTCTACCTTAATTAGATTCGGTAACTTTTCCAACAAACTTTGGTAGCGTTAGATTTCTACCGACATACACCGACGCATGACATTTGGTTAACCGTCGAACCAGATATAGTCAAATATTGCCGAAAGATCAAACGCTGCAATTCGGATGAACAAAGTCTGGAGAAGATACGAAGTCTCGACTTCCGTTTAATTATGTTACCAAAAACGGGAATCAGAGCTTCTGATTAATTGCAAAAGAGAAATCGATTCGGGAACAGAACAAAGATCATGTCATTATTATAGCGTAGATTTTGGGAAAAAGGGAGTCGGAGATCATCCCCCGTTGTCAAAGCCTCATCGCTATTTTCGATAGGTTTTTTTTCGGGAAAAGCGTAGATAGAGATGAAGCCGTGAAGCTAGGAATGATCTCTCAAGGCATTCGGGGACATCACGTGTCGCCTTGAGCCTGACTTGGATGTTCAGCAGAGCCCCAAGCTTCCGTATGAATACTAAAGTATATATGAATTCTTAGCGACAGCTGGCCGGCCAATAAAGATTCAGAGTTGATGTATCTATGCATATATACTATATCTTTCTATCGACGCAATCCCTAAGACCTGTTGAGGTCGAGGACCTTACGGCTCTATCGAAATAAGTTGGAGGTGTCCAACTAAAAAAAAAAAACTACAAAGATTCCACGCCTTCGCGAATCTTCTTATTTGTCGTTTTTATAAAAATTCGTAAAATCTCCCTTATTCCTTTTACTATAAAATATTAGGAAGAAGAGTCAAAATATTTTGATGCTTGTAGTCTTGAAAAATTAAGAAGCTGCTCGAATTCTGTATTTTGAAAAAGAAAGGCTCACTAGAGAAAAATTAGAAAACAAGTCCCAATACATGTGTGTACTGTATAAATTCGGCGACACGTTTCTGCAATAACGGAGTAGCTTGCTTGCGGTTCAATTTTAAATGAAAAAGATCCCCGACCGATCGTATATATCTTCGAGTCTTACCTTGGAATAAAAACGGAGAGAATATCATTCCAATTTTTGTGAAAATATGAAATAGAAATATTAACGAAATTACCTTTTGTTATATTAGCTGGTGGTTCGAGATCTTACCGACTCGACGACTCGTGACAATAACTTCGTTGCGAATTATGTATGACAGGGAGAGACAGATAACAGACATCAAACCAACCAGGCTAGTTATGTCGAAATATTATTACCGAAGGGATTGGGCCTGTAAGAAGACACGAGAGAACCCCGTCGCATCTTTTATTCGGATCTGATATCTTTTTTCTTTTTGCCTCTGGGGCAGAGAATTATTCGAGTTTCTATATATTCGATGTACGGATAATGATTATCGTCATTTTCGATGTTACTGTCATTATTATCGTGGCATTTCTCTGTGGGAAAAAACTAATCGAAATAGAACAACAAAAATTGAGAATTTATTACTTATATATCCAAAGCTTTGAACATCGGTATTTGTTATCCCCGAACCCCCCATTCGGCAGCCTTTGTAAATTATATTCACTTTCAAAGCATATTACTTTTTTCACTCGAAGTTTAATATCAGATCGTAAGGGCGGAGAATCGCGTCTCAGACTTCCTCTTTGACTAGACACTGATAAATTTGCACACAACGTGCAAATGGCATTTTGGTTCGTTTCACGAATTCGAAAAGCTTTCTCGTAACCGCTGAGGCGAACGCCTCGTCGCGGTTGTAGGTATAAGGCACCCTGCTTGCGGAGTATCTTGGAGCAATGTACATAGATATAGTCACTATTCACGGTTACTTACTGCACCTACGAGATACCTAAGTACAGGTATGTCTACTTCATGCTCTCTTGCCCTAAGGCGACTTTACGTTTCCTTCACACCTGAAACTATTCTGGATTTTATTTTTAGATTCAAACTTCTTCGTGCCGGTAATAGGAATAGGGGCCAACTAATTGTCAGCGATGAACATCACCCTGGTACAGTATATTCTTGAATGATATTTACTTATCGTTATACTTATACCGTCACACTCTAATCGTAAGCGCAACCGACGTATGTATTCGTTATACTTGTAAAATCTCGATGAATGATGTTTGCCTGGTACAAATACAGCTCGAGGTGAAGAACTACGTTGTATCGAAAATAAAGGGACCCTTTTTGGTTAGCCAAGGTTAAGTTTTTGATCGATGTCAAGTTCCCGTGGAGAATTGAGACGGTCTTGAACTTGAATTTTGTTGGAATAGAAAATGAGTGAATAATGCTTTAGCTACAGAATTTTGAAATCGATCAAGGGACCAGTTTGGCTTTGGGATTACAACTCGTGTGTAAGAACCCTTAGGATTTATACATTTCTTATTCTACCCGCCATGAAGGATGCGCAAAGGGGCTGCATGGCGATGGAGAAAATACGAGGTAAGAGCACGCGACATTCCAAGGTGTACGCACTCGTAAAGCTCAAAGGATATATACACTTCGCGTTATGCTCGTTCACAGTGGGCTGAAAACCAGACCGCGACATGAAAGCAGAACCCTTATTTCCAGGGTCTTTATTTTCTTATTCGAGGTTGAAAGCGTGCGATAAATTCGTAATCACCATTTTCTCAGACCTCACAAATTTTCACCCCGATTTACGAACTCCTCTAACTTTATAGGGGCATATATAAATGTTCGACGATAAAAGAACCGAGCTCAGAACTCAATTGATCGAAATTTCTTATGAATCATGGCATCGGATTATCGAATCTATCATATTTCATGTTATTAAATGATGACAGTGATGTTGGGGAATGATTGCACAAACATTTTTATTTATTTTCACTTACAAGGGTCGTAATTGTATTAAGGGTTTCCATCGATCTACGATGAATAATTGATCAGCAAATTGGAGTCCATACTTCGACTCTGTATTTACAATTAATTACAGCTACCGTTACGGCACGTGCCATTATTTATAACAACATTACCCCGAAGAGGGTGAGAAAGCAGTGTTCCAAGCAGCCTTGGGACGGTGACCCGAGTGCCCTGGGGTATAAGATATCCACGGGAGGCCAAGTGCCGCGAGAAAAGTTTAAGCACCAGAGTTTCACGTCCGAATACATCGACAAAGCTCTTCTTGGACTTGAAAACTTTCAGAAACATGATTTCTCCCGCGATCAGGAAAACTTCTGTAATCTCTCGTAAGTATTACCTACCCACTGAAGAATTAATTTTTTCACTAATCAGAATTCACTATTCATTTATAAAAAATAACGCAATTCAGGAAAACTTGGATTTATATTTGATTGAGAATACGAGCACGCTGGGCTGACAGTATAGTACGCCGGTGTATCGAGTCTGTATTTTGATCTGATTAGTAATTAGTTCAACTTTGTGCAACTTCTTACGCTTACCTCGAAAATTTCTTTCTCATTGCTCGGAATTACATAAAATCTTTTCAATTCTAACTTCCAAATACGTATTTTGGTAAGAAAGTTTCACACCGATTGCACGATAGGCAACTGTCGTTGAGATACACTCGACTATACTAAGCAGAGCATCAATTTACTCGTGCTTAAACGAAAACCAATACATCACTGCTCCAGACTTCGCGATATAGTTCCCAGCCCCGTACCGTGTAGCTGCAAAGTAGAAAGTTCTGTAAGGAAATGGGCAAGTTTAATGTGTGTACTTTAAAATGCAGATAAATTCGATTCCCTAGTTTCGTTTATTTCGGTCGCCCAAATTCTTCTCTGCTCACTCGACAATCACGTCTATCGCAAAGTTGTTTAGCCTAAGAATTAAAAAACCTTGAATTTTCCTTCTCTTTTACGCCAGTTTAAAAGTAACCGAGTTTTTCTTGCCCGAGGGGGAAAACTGTGTTCGGTAAATACCAGGTATATGCTGGAGCAATTACCTCTGGCTCATTGCCAAGGGGACCGGGATGCACGCCCTCCGGAATCAGAGAATACGTTCGGATTTCATCCCAGAGGATGAAATTCAGAGGCCAATGAAGCGGAGACAAGGATTAGCCATGGATTATAACGAATGATCCAGTCTCAAAGCTAATTACGAGCTTTCCTTGAATTTTCATCGCTTTTACACACCCTGGCAGGGCCTACCACCACGGTTATCAACGCCCTCGAGTTAACCCATCCGACGAGATCTCGTTTTGATTACTTTTTAAAATATCTCGAAGCTATTGTCTCACCTTCCTGCACCGTTTTGCAGCATTTGGAGCCTGTCCAAAACAGCCTGTTGAATCGTGTGGCGGCAGGTATCTATTCGTAAGGGTTGACGGGGTGAAACCATACCTCTAATGTACGAGGTAGCAAAAAACTGAAAGACATCCTTCCGAGGTATCGTTTGACCTGCCACGATTTTGTTTCCCGCGAAAGTCTTATGCTGATAAATAAATAAGAAAAGAATTTCACGAAAGTTGTCAACTACTTAGACACGAATTTATTCATCTGATGATCACTGACTTTGATAGGCGGTATAGGTGAGATGCGATTTTTTGTAACCGCAGTAAGATTCGCTCGTAATCTTGATCACTATTTCGTGATAACACTAGTTTGCGCAAGTGATAGTTAATTAGTTTTCCGGCCCCCCAAAAACACGCTCAATTATGTCCCATTATGTTTCATTATGTTTTAATTTTCCACAACCTGCGATTACACTTAACCAAGGAATTAAATGGGTAGGTATACACACCGGGAAACTGCGGGTCCTCTGTGTATGTATGTACGCAAGGATAATTATACGGGTAGCAAGGAATCGAGTGAGGAATAAGCCCGCGTACAGAACTCCTAACCAAATAATTTCCATTATTTGTTTTTTTATAATTATACATATACTCGCGAATTTCTATACATTGACACTTTGACATTTTTTTATTCATCGATTTCTCGATGAACGAACGAATTACTGTATATCTGCCGTGTAACACTTAACCCTATGCCTGCGGGTAGAATACATAAACCTATTTGAATTTAACCCTCGAATTTGCTTTGAATCGACATTCGATTTCGGAATACAAAAAACAAAACAACTCCGTTTGAAAAAAAAAAAAAAAATAATCGGGGGTTTTGATAATGCCGGAAAGAGTACCGTGCCTCTGAATAATTTCGAACTGTTCGTCAGGCCTCGTCTTTCTGGGTTTTTAAATGAACAGGTTTCGTAGGTAGAAATATTTTCCCCAGTTTTCAGGGTCTGAATAAATCTAGGTTCACGTGTTCACGGTTCAGGACTCGGCACCTTGAACGTAATAAAATATAATATCTATACCAATATATAGATACACGTGAAGTTTATGTCACGTGTCAACGCGAGCTTAAAGAATTTGTCATATCGAAAGCAGGTTTATGTGTAAAAGCTTAGAGGTGGTTGGCGTCTATATGCCTACACCGATTTGAACAACAAGTCACGCGAACCTCGCACCAGAATATTTACAACGGCTTCACCTGAACTGTGCAGTCGAACGCGATATAAATTACAGCAAGGATTTGAATCAGCCTGATTTATAGGAAGACAATGGTTTGGCTTTGATATTCGGATGGTCGTGGTCGTGGTCGCTTCGCGAAATACAAATTTCAGGATAACGTGTGCGAAGCGTGATCACGGCGTCTTATCGATGACGTGTCATAGTCAGGGGCTGTTCATAGAAGTAGCGAGAAAATAAGGAAGGCGAAAGTTTGCCTCATTTTTTAGGCAAACGTAATAACAACGTCTCCCGTATTTCCGGGTTCAATTCTTCCCATAGTGATTTCCGTGAAAACCGAATCTCGAGAGGTTTGGCTGTTCGTGACGTGCCAATTAAATTTGATAGGTGTCGAAGTGATTTTATACACGTACACGAGTAATGGTTATTTTTAAGCCCGTTTCTGCTACCCGATACGCACGTCACTGCAGACGATATTTCCACTTTACTTTATTTTTCTTTGAGAAGATTTTCTTCCCACCGCAGAACGATCCTCTTTTCGTACATCGGAAAAGGGGTTTCGGGTTCTTTTCGCACTCTAGTTTGCGGTTCGCAAGGAAACTTTAACGAGAATCTATAGAAGTGAAGAACAGCTCTTGGAAAAAACGAAGTTATATATTTTTCTTTAAGAAGATTCGAGGATTGCTTCAATGATTGAAACAATTTGATAAATTGAACAAAAAAAAAATTAAGCGAAATGAAAGAATAACCAATTTTCAAAAAGTCACACAGATATCTGTAGAAAAGAATCTCGATCATTTCTATACCTCTCGTGACAGTAACTCGTATAGGTATAAGAATAATTAGGTAACTGTTAGGTAGGCATAATAATTTCGTCGTAAAACTTTGTTTGCCCCCTGTTATACTACATACTAGCGTTATTAGAATAGGCCACGAAGCCCTGTAGTCATACCGTTCGCAGTACGCGTTGTTAAGCGTTGTTAAGTGTAGTTACGCGAACTACCATCCACTTTACGTCCTGCACCCACCATATCTAACAAGTAACAACAGTCTAGTATTACTTCAAGGTTTCCAGGGTGGTTTTTACCCCCCGGAGACCAACGACAGTATGTCAATTAAACGTGCCCGAGCGTTCTCAAGCCATTATACGAGCTGTGCCAGACATATCGCAGTTACGATTTGTTGCAAAAAAGTCAGCAGCATATTTTTGGGCTTTAAATTTTCTGACTTTTTCTACCGCATCGTTGATAAAATGGGCCCAGGAGAAGGCAGATCAAACTTCTTGCAGGGATTTCGAGAAAAGAAACTTCTGTTTTTCGTAAAGTATAAAGTTGCCTCGGATTGAGTCTTTGTTTTGTCTTTTTTTTTGTGGCTACTTTTTAAATTATTGCTTCGTATCGAGACATGCGCATAAATCTTCTTCATCTCAGTTTCTGTCTTCTGTTTTCTGTACATATTTTCCTATTTCATACCATAAGATACTTAGGGCTTAACTCCGTAAGGAAAATCGTCTGGCAAAGTAGCAGCCGTTGTCGAAGGACAAATCGGTTTATGATTTTAGGATTTCGTCCCACTAGGGTTTACCGTAAGTACATACTACCTATGGCCGGTTCGCGATACAACTTCTAGGTATACAATATTGAACTACAGCTCAGAGTCTGTTGTCAGACGTTCTTTGTTCTGTAAGATAAACAGAGGCAAGAATAAAGTTTTTATTTGAACTTTATTACGTTTTTTCGTGAGCTGGCATGATAATTCTACTTGTTAAAATTCCGCAGTGCTATTCTCGTCAACCAGTTAAGGGCGTACAACCTTTTCGCGAATTTTCTACTCGGAGAAATGAGGTGATCAATGTTCGTACGTACTACATACTACATACACGTAACTGAAATCAACTCACTCAAATTTGTCTGTAGAGAGAGAGAGCTTCGACGTACACGTGGTAGCTACAAGCTACAGACTTTCCCAAAGCCTATTCGTGCCTGTTCACTTAGGCAAACTCAATTTCAGGATGAAATTTAATTGAGAGACTACGTGACCTGGCAACGTTGACCTGTATACTTGGCGAACGAAGATCGAGTACGCAGGTTCCTTTGAAGGGTCAGTCGGGAGCTAGGATACGGAGGGTGAAGAAATAGAAGGGAAATTAAGGTGTAGGTTTTCCCCTGTTTTTACCCTGCGGCATGTCTGCTTGTCCCAAGTTGGCCCTGAACAACAACAGAATCAAGAAAACGACCCTGTTTATATGCTCAGCGAAATAATACGCGGGGTAGTTAACCCGCGGGAGATATTTCATTTTTTTTTGTTTTCGCCAAAGGTAAGAGGCGTAAAAATGTGTGGGTGCGAATGTATGTAGTGAAAAAACCCTGTAGGCGGGCTTAAAATAAAAAGAATCATGTTCTGTTTTAATCTCAGAAGGGCTGTAATATGGCTACCATCGAATTAACCTGAATTTAGTCCACAAATTTTAACTAAAAGTATATTTAGAATTTCGTTTAGATTATCCGACACTTAATCTTCGGCTTTTAGAGATGGCAGTATCGCTTTTTAATTGAAATTGAATAATAGGTAAAAATGATAGGTAAAAGTTCGAACCTTTGGTTTGGGCCTCGTGACTAGTAAACTGTAAAATATGGGGTGGTAGTCAGTCGCAAGATTGTTAATATAAAAAGTTCTTCATGTATTTCGAGCTGGAGAGCTCAGCGAGCGATTTTCAAGTATATAAATTTATGATTATATTTAAATTTGAATTTTTCAACAACGTGCCGTGACAGTTTCTCGGTACTTTGCCATTCAATGTATGCGTAATTCTTATACTGAATGGTCTGGTATATCTATATATATTTTTATACAGCGATACGCGAGTCACTCTAAATCTCGAATTATTTTCTCGTAAACTTTTATAGCTACCAGCTCTATACGGGTATTTCGAACTGGTCTTTTTCTCCATGAAACTTGGCAAATGACGGATTAAAAGTTTCGCCTAGTTTCGCCTAGTTTAAAAGTATCTTTCCTTCGCTAATAACACATCGTATAAAGCATCCAATGCACCGAATAACTATAGAGACGTTTATATTGGCTGTTAAATTTATAGGGTGCTAAAATTTAATTTTATCATCATACGTTACACGGATTTCTTATTCTTCATTTTCTGCTCGCGTTAATTGAGTAGCTGATCACTTTAAAGAATTTTTAGCTAATCAAGAAATAATTCAGGCTTTCATTCTTTCTTTTTTATTCAAAAATTGAATATTTTTTAAGGTGGATTAAAAAGTTATTTTCAATATTAACATTGGCACGAATACATGTATAAATACGGATTTTAAAATCTCAACTTTTCTAATAATTTTCTAAAATAAAGAATAATCCAATTTACAATGACGTCATATCAGAGGTCACCGCCAATATGTATTGACGTCGTTATGAAGGGAACGGACGACGGGATTTCACGCTACCTTTCGTGAATATTTTCGCATAGAAAAATCTGATAAAGAGACACGCAAGCTTACAGCTCTAACGAGGACATTGTCCGGTCAAAAGCGGAGGAATTTTACCATGGCCGTAAAGTGAAACAGTTTTTCCTTCTTACTTTTTTACTTCCACTTTTATTTATACTGGAATTCGAAACTGCCATGATTTAATCAGATTACAGTGATGCTTCCTGGCGACTCGTATACTCATTCGCGATTTTGCTACGTATATATATACCTATATCTGTGTATTTTATTCGATCTTAACTACGCGCTGAATTTTCGCATATTTACAGAGAGAATCTTCTCTGGAAACTTTGACTTCGAATTTTCCATCTGAAACTCTTCGTCGTTTCATTTTTTTTTTTTTTTTTTCACCGTTTAAACTTCCGGGTAAAAAGTTTTCACCCGCTCTAGCTACTCATTGCATGTATAAATAGTTCGCCACTTCACGCTTTCGCATATACCTATATATATACTCCAACTAAATTGGCAAATCTTATGAATTAAATATTACCCGAATTAATGCTTACTGGCAATGCGTATACCAAGCCATTTGAATAACACCCGTTTACCATAGGTTTGTAATTAACTTTGGTACTCCATTAGAGAAATAGTTCGGTGCCTTCATCCCGGGAAATTATACGTCTAAGAAGTTGGGAAATTTATTTATGTGGAAAGATAGTCCCAGACTCACGAAACGTCATTACAGTCAAGATTTCCAACATTTCTCCTTTCTCGTGCAGTTAAAAATGGCCGTAAATTTTCTTTATATCCGCATAGTTCACCCCGTATGAAAATTTAAGAGGAAGAAATTGTTTAAGAGATATACAATGAATGAAAGAAATATATATAACGCGTGAAAGAAGTGTTGAAAAATTGAAAGAATCCGGAAATGTAGCTCGACTTTTTCTGCTCTACTCTTCAGAGTTTAATATATTGTTCATTTAAATGTATCCCCCATTCATGCGAAGTATAGTATTTTATATCTCCGAGGGTATATTTCGTATTTCCCTTCTAGAATTTTCACTTGATTAAAATCGTCGGTGTTTCGTGAAGCGTATTGAATCATATCAACATTTTAATCATTTCTATTCCGATGAGTAAGTATTCTATGGTTCCGAAAACGCTGCCCATATTTCGACTAGTTTCGAGCTGTAAGATCTGCTTAATTAATTTCATTTAAATATAAATTTAACGAAGACAACTTACGAGGCACTTTATCATCAGAATTCTCGAGAGACCTCGTTGCTCAGGCAATTAATTTCGTGACGGTATAATAATTAGAACCAGTTCCAAGAATTCATAACAAGTAGGTACCTAGGCCGTAGTTGTACCGACAATCTAACGCGCTTAAGTATAAGCCTACCAAAATTAGCTCTAATAGATTAAAAAATGATATCTTCTCTGCAAGCTTACTCTTACTCATTGTGTCTCACTTGAAATTCACAGAATTTGATGTCGAGATGATGGGGTTGAAAGATTGCCATATCTCGTTCGATATGAGCGGCTCGTTCTATGAGGAAATAATTAGGCTTTCAGTTTTGGAATGTCGATTTAAATTCTTCGCTCATTTGATAATAATTTCGGTAATTATATGGGTTCGTGGGGTGACTGAAAGTAACGTGGAAGAACCGCCTTTTTCTCCTAATTATTTTTATTCTGTACCGAATCGATAATTGCTGACGATCGATTCAATGAAGAAAACAATTACGCGATGGTTTTCTATTTCTATTCATGTTCGACGTCGAGCCTATGTTCTCTTATACGTATACTTAACACAGGCAATTCATCAAAAATTCTTAAGGAATTATGAACAAAAGTTCCTGAGTGCTGTCGCGAGACAATTTGATTAATTACGGGACAGATTGGAATAAAAGCTGGTCACGGGGTGTGAGAATTGAGCATGAAAAAGGTCCAAGTGATTTAAATGATTCGTAAAATCAGTTTAATTAACATCGCGATATATCAGCGGCCCAAAACACCTTTTCCTCATTGCTAAAAGCCTGAAATAATCCCTCAAAATCATTTTCTGAAATCACCAAAAGCCTCGTCCTCTATTCTCCATACTGCTATAAATTTATCCGAAATCCAATGGTACAAAAAATTTGAACGTACATTGATATCTTGAGCTCAAAGCAAGAACTATTCTTCTAAATCGAAGTGTCCCTTTCCAGATCGCAATTTGATCGGAAGAAAGCTTCAAAGGTTATCGTTTCATCTATCTTCATTGGAATTTGAAGCCACGTCATGCATCTGTTAGTGTATTTAAGGTCATAGAAGTATGCGGTGGAGCAGAGTGCAATCGGAAAGCTTTCAGTGATCCCACCTTGATTTAGGATGTCTGATCGATTGATCTGTGCCCCGGAAGATCGATTCTATACTTTTATACCGGTTGACCGATCTCGCGCCAGGCTTTACTCGTCGGTTATTCTTTCCAATAACCTTCTTATTAAAATTCCACACTCTTCCTCAAGCGACAAAGACTTATTTTACCTTTTCTCTTCTCGGAGTAGAAAGGAGAATTGCATAGTAGATAGACTGTAAAGTAGAGACTAAAGATTTCAGCTCTACAGACTTTTATCTCTCCTCTCCGATTCGCGTGCCGATGGAAACCAGTTATGCTCACAGAGTAGTGCGAGCTCTTTCCGCTTTTTTGATTTTCACAATTTTAATTTAACTATTCACGCTCTTCTCACTACGAGGAATTTCATTCTCTCGAGGGATTTCTTTTCCCGCTCTCAATCACTGAAAAAGTTTCACCCTTGAATACCCCTCGAAAACGAGCGAGTCCACTCCTCTAAAGCAGGACTGAACTTTCTGGAAACTTTGTGAAAAATTTACAACCGCATATTTCGTGTAGGACAAAAGATTTTCAAGTACAATCGTCGACCCAAGTCTCTTTCAAAGTATCTAGTAACAATACCTCTTTGAACCCAAATATTAGTTTTCGGTAAATTGTGCCATGTTAAATCGATTGGATATCGCCGCAAGCTCGGCGCAATCTACTTGTTAAAGTATACTAAGTGAAAGTTTACGAAGATTCAAGCTTTCACAAGATATCGTCATGTGAAATCAGCTCTGTTCTTCTCCGCAGAATTTTATACCGGCTCGTTTCCTTCGGCGAGAATATTTTCCATCGGCACATTCTATTCTCTCGCATTATTCCTCTATATTATTACCAATAAAGGTCCTGATTAAAATTTTCACACCCTCTTTGAACCACCGGGCTTTTAGTTTCCACCGAGAAACAGAATTCATAAAAGCAAGTGCAACGTAACGTATATCACCTGCACCATAATACTATCGCGAAACCCTCTTGGTCTTCGTTCTTTTTCACATATCAAAAAAAGTGCCTGGTACATTTTTACCACCATTTTATCTCGGCGCAAGTCTGATGCAAACGAAATACCTCTGAAAATTAAAAGGTCTATTGTGCGCTTGGTACATTGTTAAAAAAAGAATACCAAACAGTTTATCCTCTTCTTTTTCAACCCCAAGTAATGACTCGCTTGCGTTACACGTGTAAATCATTAATGTAGTTCATTTTAAAATTCCGATTGCACCGATTACTCGTTAATTATCTTCGAGGCTTTCACGAAACATTTGCAAAGATTCTGATTACATAATTTTATCATTGAAATCGCAGGGCTTTCAGACACAAATGTACGTTCGGTTGAATAGATCGATTCGCTAAGCAAACAGTATTATCTTGCTGGCGCTATTGACGTTTGTTAATTGGCTACTGCATCTGGCACAACAATCATGACCAATCAGTTTGTTTTTTTTAAATAGATAACAAGTATTTCGACAGATGACTTGGAAAAAAAATGTTTTTACGTTTATTCGCAACGAGTAGATATTCATTCAAACAATTCATAATCTTTAACTGGATATTGATTATCTGTATTATAAATATTGTAAAATTATTTAAGAACTATGTTCAAAATAAAAGTAATTGGCAAAATTCGTACATGGGTCATACAGGTGTGAAACATTGGGTGGATTGTTAGTATAGCTAAATGCGATTGATATGCAACGTTGGATTTAGAAATAATCCAATTGCGGTAAGCCTGTAAACCTCTGAACGGTCAATTATAATCAACGTCCACGTTCACTGTTCACTATTCACTATCCACCGTTGGCCATTATATGAGGTCGAACGTAAGCCTATAGAGATCGCATGATCCTGGCATCGGTTGGATAAATTATCTTGATTTGAACAGAAAAAATATTGTCGAGTGAGTACGCGAGTCGGTGATGGTAATATCATTGCATAAAGTGGATGAGATGAAGCTGAAGAAAACGAAGCTAGTTAAAACGCGTGTTAAATTAATTCCCTCTGAGTTTCTGGTGATTAAAAATCACGAGAGAGATTTTAAGCCGAAGTTTAAACCGACTATAATAATTAGTTGTTTAATTTTCATGCGTTAAAATCCCATCGGGTTGGCAATTAAATCCTTGACAATTAGCCAGTTGCGTGTCTAGCAACAATGCCATGCGCGTTACAATCGAGCATTGTTCCTAACTGCTGCTTGTAAACGAAGAAATTCTTAATTCCCTGCACCTAAGGGAAACACGGACGGATTAATTTCCTGTGTTACCTTATTCCTTTTCTTCAATTTTTCCATTCATTTTTTTTATTTTTTTATTTCTTATTTTTTATTATACAACCGACGTTATGACAGTCGTATAAAGCTTCGACACGAAACACATGTTCTACACGTGCTATGAAACGCAACTGAAACTTATCGTTATCCAGAAATTAAAGGAGAACTTTTCAACGAGCTGGGACTTCGCTGAATAATATTTACCCGATCTTTAAAGAACCTTTTAATTCTTCGGCACACCTATGAAATCTTGAACTGTACCGTATAGAATCGATCTAGAGACTTTCGTTCACTCTCCCGCGGATTCATACAACTTTGTACCTTGAATACAAGTCTGATCGAGCTTACGTGGGTCGTGCAGACGTCGTATCACGGAAAAAGTACGAGTTTGAAAGAGAGCATATATGTATATGACTCATGGGCTACTGAGATAAGATTCCTTCAAGATTTTACCGTTTCTTGAAAAAACGGTAGGAAAATGAAGATCGAAAAATCGTACGTAGATAAAGGTTTAAGAGGATTACGCATAGAGTGTTAAAATACAGACTAAACTATCGATCGTCTATTAAAGCTCTGGAAGAGGATAAATTATACGAGTTAAAAGGATTTTAGATAAGGTGCAGTGCGAAAGTTTGCTTAAATGAAAGCTGATAAATAGTACTTCAGACTTTAAAGTGTGAGAACTTTTTCGGTGATTTATTATGCGGAATCTCATCTTCTATATTCGATTTCTTCTTTGAAACAAGGTAGCTGTAGGTATCACTCGACGCAAAGATAATTTTCGCGTAGCGTTCTAGAATGAAAAAAAGAAAGAGAAATCAAATGAAATTCATTCGATGTGTGTGCGAAGCTAATTATTTTTCGCATAAGGCAGGAAGACAGAACAGATTAAAAATAAAAAGTCGGAGTAATAACGCGAAGAGGAATTTCGCGCGGTGAATAGAAGAGGGAAAAAGAAATTAAAAAATTAACAATAAAACAAAGGGATGAAAAGAGAGTGGTGAGAAGAAAAAGAAGATCCAGAGCATAGCGAGAGATAGCCAGGGAACGGCATTAGCAGACGCAAGCCAACCTGGCAGCCTGTTGCGTGACCCAGCCGATCAATATTGGCTGGCGAACCAACCATCCCGGCGTACGAGGAAGAGGCTTTCTACGTTCACTACTTTCGCAGGCCAGACATGCGGAATCCTTTCGTCCTGGATTAGCGTCGCCAGGTTCGGTCGGGGAAAATTTTCTAAAAAGACGTCAGGGGCCGCAGAACTCCTGGCAAAGTCCCTTCTTCGATGTGGAATCGGTGTACAACGTATACTACGATGATAGAGGAGAGCAAATTGGAATGCACCGAGGCGTTTGCGTTCTTTTGAGTTTAGATAAGACTTACTGATCAATACCGACGCAATCAGGGTGAAATAAATATGCAAAGATAGGAGAAAGGAGGAGCACGTAGTTGGAGTAATGAATAATCAAGAATTTTTCACGAATTTCGCATGCCCTTTATTTTCGACGATATATATATGTTCGGGGACAAAATGTATTACCAATTTTTCTTGTGACCTTTGATGTGACGGTAATAGAGGTGATAGAATATGACGTGGCTACATAACGAAGCTTCAATTATAGCCCATCACACCTTTCAATCTTCTTCGCTACTCGACACTCGACGTGGTAATCAATGCTTGCAGGTGAAACCCACCTGGTCAGGTTGAAAAGCGGTGGGTAGAACCGTTTAAATTTTTATTACCTCACTGCTTACGTGTTCAAAAGTAGATAGGGTATTCGTTCGACGTACTGTTTCACAGCTAGTCATCCTTTCGAATCAGACATTCAATAATTACCAAAAAAAAAAATCTTTCTCCTTCGTTTCACGATTTTTCGACGTTGATTAATCATTCATATCATTTTCTCGACTAGCCATAGAGCAGAGTGCCATGTGAGAGCGAGAGTTCCTAAACGTCTAAAGTACGCGATGCACTTTCCACCCATTTTCCTATTACCTTTTCATCTCATTGTCGTATTAACCCTCAGATATCGCAGGTGCACAATACCAACATTCATGCTAGATATATTTACTCGGAAGAGCTAGTAGTCACTCAGAGATATGAGTAAAATCTAGTCACGTAGAGATCATTTGCACCCTGCACTCACCATGCATTTCTCTTCAAAGTGCCAGCTGCAGTTTCGGGAGATAAGCTACGGATGTATGTATACGTATACACGAATGTACAATGTACATTCGGTATCACTCTGCTTCCGTTTCTAAATACTTCACCCGCATATCCTGCCCTTGAACTGGATAGGATGTGATAGTTTTGTGTACTTCACTATAAAATCGGAGCCGAATATTCGCGATTTGTTAGACCAAATTATCGGAAATCCTGTACACGTCGATCCTCGACATTCGCGCATCCATTTCCCCTTCATTCCGTACCGTTGGTGGTTGTAACCGCAGACGTGTTCAAGTATACGGATCGATGTCAATATCGTTGGTTTAACATTGATGAGCGAGCACCAGCCCCGGGATTAATGATTAAAACAAGAGTCCTCGGTATGTGCGTGTGCATATAATATCTCCATTCAACTCTACGCAAGTTGATGAATATGTATATCGGCGAGCATCGAGTAGCTTATACAAGCGGCTTTATTTTTCCTTATAATTTTCAAATTTGGATCAATATTTCAATAGCGAATGTTCATCAGGGATTTGAAAAAAAGAAAATGCTTTAGTTTACGGCTGGTTTTCGTTCTGATATATTGCCAGGCAGAGGTGCGTGTCTCAGGTGTAACAAGGTGTAGTACGATGGTTGCAGGTCTCGCTTCATCGTCACCCCAACTGACAAATATTTGCCAGAAGGGTGAGAAACGGGCGGACTAAGTACGCGGTGGAACACCATCTTAGGAAAGCTTCTAGACCTTCGACGTCACACCCGAAAATATGCGAATCCAGGCCACGCACGCGTACGACGCAACAAGTAGGTCTCTTCCGCTTTGTCATGGTAAATATCCTTGCCAGTTGCGGATATTTGGGGATCAGGATCGGCCTCGCTTCGTATTGCCACTTAAAAATATTAATAATGATAATATTGTAACGATTGCGATAATGATAACATGTCTCTATCGTCGAGGCGATAGAACGAAGTGTAACAGCTGCTTTACAACTTGACCCAAATCTTCCAAGACCCCGTAATTAGGAAGAGTTCAGAAAATTAAGGCCGCCGCAAAAGACGTAATGGTTGAAGTGAGTAATTGAGAAATTTGAGAGCACAGATCATGGCGATTGAGTTACTTGAGGAAAATCAGTGACACGAAATTGGTAAATGACTGAATCTCCTTGTTTTTCGTATCGAAAAAGAAGAGATGGGGAGATTTCAGATTCGCCGAATATCTGGTGAATAGTAAACAGAAATTTTCCAGGGTATTGATCCAGACTTTTTCATTCATCGTGAGAACGACGTGCCGGAAATTGTTTAATTTCTGGTTCTTCTCTCAGCGCATTTTTGTTCAAACTGGCGTAAGCTCGGGGTAGAATTTTGGGAAAACTTTTCTCTGGGTCGGCGAGTGTCTCAGTCACCCTCAAAGTGTTTGATGCTATTTTTCGGATCCTCAAAAGATCCCGTTTGGCATATTTTCTATACTTCAAACCGAAATTTCCAGCTTTGAGTAAGGAAAAAATGAATAGAATGCGGAAAGATTTTCCGCCTCACCTGCCGAAGGTGGTAGAAAACTGTGGGCAGGTGGCAGGTTCATGTGATATCGATTTCTTACGAATCTCTAGTCCGGGGTTGTACCTCGCGTCACGGCGTGCGTCAGGGCCGGGCCTGCAATGTGGAACTTGGTAGGGTGCTAGGATGAGTAGGTATTCTGAAAAGGGGCGAACAAAATTACCCTCAAAAATCGGGACAAAGGTCATCACTCTCGACTTCCTCTTCTCTTCTGGGACCAAAAGTAAGAAGTGGGCACTTGTATTTACTTGGCGGATGCTGCCACTCGTTTTTAAAGAGGAGAGTGAAAAGAAGAAGAAGAAAAAAATGAAAAATAAAGCAAGGGAAAGGTAAAAGAAAAGGTAAAAATATTAAAAAACGAACGAAAAGAGAGAGAGAGGAAAAAAAAGAGAACAAGAAAAAGAAAGGAAAAAAAAAGAAGAAAAATTGGGCAAGGGAAAAGGGGAGAGCCAGAGCCTTTCGTGCCGTTTGCCAAAATAATTGACGCGTTGGTATATTACCGAGTTCACGTCCCCGCTAAAGGTCAGGTAGGTATAAGGTCGAGTATAGGTAAAAGGGGATGGTGTGGGGAGTTAGGAAGAGGATAAGGCGTAACGGAAACGGTTATTTGACTCGATGTTGCTGCTGCAGAGTGAGACGTGAACGAGCTTCGTTAGTAATTTCTCTAAAATAATTAGGCTCTCGTGAGAATAATAATTGGAGCCTTACGAGAATATTCCGAACCAAGGGAAGAGCGAAGCGAAGCGAAGTGAAGTGAAGAAGGGCTGCAGCAGTATTTCGTAGACGACATGGTCCCCATAATATACGTCAAAGCTGCGTAAGAGGCAGATCTGATAGAGAGAAAAATGATAATAATTCATTGCGAAATTGGAATAGAAGAAAGGGAACGATGATGCTGAAACTATTCGCAGCTTCCGTATATTTGGACATCTAAATTTTATTGAAGGTCTTCTTGTTCCTTTCAGATGCCTAGTGACGCAAATAATGACCTGCTAGGCATCTCTTCGGATTCTATTTCCGGCGAACCGTTCATTCCTAAACGGGAATCTATTCTGCTCCTTGTCGAGAAGTGGGTTAATAATGAATAGTCGAGTGTAATTTGGTTGGCTTAAAATAGCGATAGGGTTTTGGGTATTTGATACGGTAAATGTCTGGCGAGGATCTGATCAATTTCTCCGAAAGTTACTCCATACGATTCGCGGGGTTTTATTCCACCCTGAAAGTCTGCGAAACTGGCTCTGTTCGATAGCGGCTTTTCCTCCAACTGCTTTTCACTCTTTTCAAGCAAATCTGAATTCGGTAGGATAGAAAAAAAAACAGAAACAGAAAAAATAAAAAAAATGTTCCACAGCCAAGGACGCTAGCAGGTTAATCTAGTTGGATTGGATTCTCGGGCTTCGCTCGCTCGTGCGAGTAAATTTGCCCAGGGATGGGTAACCCCCTGATCAACTACAAATTTCAATATTCTAACCACGCCTCTGCCATAGCTTCATACGTCCGACCTATTCTCTCGATGTTATTAACCCTGCCTCCGCTTCGTGGAAAATCTTAAGCTCTTGAATCTGAATTCTAGAAACGAGGAAATCACTGGCCTCAGTTATTCCGTTCTATAAGCGTTTTAGAATGAAAGTTTCAAGGGAAGATTTTATGCCGAGATTAGCCGTGAATTCAGATGGCCAATTCTTCTGCCTAAACGAACGGTGAATCAAAGATTCATATTTTGCAACCCTGCGGCATCGATGATATCGACTATATAGGTATATAAATGTACTTTTTTCTCAATTACTAAAATACACAAAATATTGAGATATATTTTCAGGGAAATGGAAGGCGGAGCGCGGTGGCCGACGAGCGCTAGCTATTCAAATAAATTCCAATTAATTCAAAAAAATATTTTAAGCCCCAGTTCTTTGATATAATTGGATTGTAAATCCGACTCAACCAGGTGCCTTACGTATTTATATAATGGAGAGAGTGTCCCGTGATCATTATCTCGGGTTTTCTTCCCTCATCCACTAAAATCGTTTTTCTTTCATTTTATTCGCCGCAATTGCAAAGACTTTGAGAAAACAATTGGATAGCCACTGCAGGACACTCGTGACCTCGTCCCTTTCAGAGGTTTTACTAAAATTCCAAGCACGTAACTATCGAACTGTGGCGTGATTGAGAATGAAAATAAAATACGTTACACGATTCTCCAGGCATGATAGTACCGCGATAATATTTCTCCTATAAATTTTCCATCCAAATATATACTTGGATATATGTGGAAAGGAGTTTCGGGTAAAATTCCGCTCATTTTCAGTATCCGCAAAGAAACGTGACGTACATTTCCTTCACTCGTTATTTCAAACCGTGACAAAATACCATTCGAAGGTACCGCTACCTTAAGGTGACGATCCTAGCTACGACGCACTTGTAAAATCGCTCGCGATCGTATGGGCCAATTGGCCGGTAAACGGATTATATTAAAAACAATTTGATAACTGCATCACATAACAAGATGCGGGCTGTACTTGCAATCAAAGCAACTTACGAATGGGTGACCGAGCAATTCACGACGGAAGTTGCTCGTTAACTCTTCAACGGAGCTAGCCAACCGTTGATCATATCCCTCGATCAGACGATGATTGTTCAGCAATTGTCAGACACAATTGTCGCCTGTGTACCAGGTAGACGGTTAAGTTAAAAGCTTCTTATATACCAGAGCTCGAAGCTTTGTTTTTCATCTCTAAATTATAAACTGATAATATTTGAGGAAAGTGAAAGGAAGGAATGAAATTTTGATCAGTAAAAATTTATTGGGTTAAAACGGAGGGTAAAATCCTTTTCTTAACCCTAGATAAATTGCGCACTCGAGTATAAGATGCGTGCATTAGGTATTCTCGGAGAAGACACACCTGGCGCTCGTGATAAAAGATATAGGCGTAGGTTGTTGAGTATTCCCAACGTGTTTCGGTAGCTCCTGTAATTACATCATGCATCTATAGAAGCTATGTCGTAGTGGGTGCTGCCTCGCGGGTTCCTAAGGGCGTATTTCAGGTGGTCGTATATACGCAGAAAACGCGACCCAAAGGGGTCTAGGGCTCTTTTTTGGGGTCAACGTTTGTTCGAGGTCAAAGTCAGTCCTGAACAATCGAAAATTTCATAGCTCGATGTGTAAACTGTACGAAATAAATATTTATACATTTTGAACAGAATCGATATCCAAAATGTCGATTTTCTCCCTCGCATTTCAGTGAAGACTCGTTCGGAACTGTTCCGGGTAAAAATTTATCAAAAATTGTTCATCCACCTAAATTACGATATTATTTTTACACTCTTCTCTCCTTTTTTTTCTACTGGGATGGTTCTTTCTTTGATCCCGATTGTTCCCTTGGTTGACCGGAAAACAAAGACCAAGCCGGAAGCCACGAGCGTAACGACTCCTCGGAAGTAAAGGGGTACAACATACCGATGAAAAAGCGGAAGCTTGCGGCGAATTAGCGCTTGCATATTTCACCGGGTTAGTTCTTCGTTCAGGAGTTGGGCCTCAGTGGTTGGTTTTGCTCGGGGCGCCCGCGCCTTGCGCTCGTTCGTCGGCTCGGTGGATGTTAGGCAGTCAGTCGACCCCGTGCATCGCGGCACGCTGGCCGCCGCGAGGATATCATCCATAATACGTATAGTGGCGTGTGCGAATTACTCCTGAGATTTGATATTGAAGAAATAAAGAATATGAATTAAAACAGAGTTAGTATCGTATGAAGTAAAAGGAAATTTGTCTAATCAAAAGTTTTGGTCCGCAAATTTTATTACCGAGTTAAAACTTGTTGATCGAATCGACTCGCCCTTACGTTTGTATAAGAAATAATAAGTTGACGGAGAGGCGGCGTGACGAAAATGACGTCCACCAGGCTGGCAGTGACCGTAACATTTTTTCGTCTCCTCCTATACTTTGGGGGTGAATTTATCGTCGCTGGTAATTCACGCGACGTACACAACGACCCTTTGGTAGTGGAAACAACCAGCGGACTAGTACGAGGCTTGTCCAGGTCAGTCCTGGGCCGTGAAGTACATGTATTCTACGGAATTCCATTCGCCAAACCTCCGGTAGGTCCACTGAGGTTCAGAAAGCCCTTGCCGATTGATCCTTGGCACGGTGTGCTCGAGGCAACCTCTTTACCGAACAGCTGTTACCAAGAGCGTTATGAATACTTCCCTGGCTTTGAAGGCGAAGAAATGTGGAATCCGAACACGAACATTTCAGAAGATTGTCTCTACCTCAACGTCTGGGTACCCCAAAAGCTACGACTCAGACACAAAGGCACCGAGCCACCGGGAGCTGAGAGACCAAAGGTTCCAATTCTCGTATGGATTTACGGAGGTGGTTACATGAGCGGTACAGCTACCCTAGACATTTATGATGCTGATATAATGGCTGCTACCAGTGACGTGATCGTAGCATCGATGCAGTACCGGGTTGGAGCCTTCGGGTTTCTTTATTTAAATAAACATTTCACAAACAGCGAAGAAGCTCCTGGTAATATGGGGCTTTGGGATCAAGCACTTGCTATTCGATGGCTTAGAGATAACGCCGCGGCGTTTGGCGGTGATCCAGACATGATAACGCTATTCGGCGAGTCAGCGGGGGGTGGTTCGGTATCATTGCATTTAATATCGCCGGTTACGAGGGGTTTGGTTAGGAGAGGTATTTTGCAAAGTGGTACATTGAATGCACCGTGGAGTTACATGACCGGTGAAAAGGCTAATGACGTGGCAAGAGTTCTGGTTGATGATTGCAACTGCAATTCAACGATGCTCGGTGACAATCCATCGCGCGTTATGGCGTGCATGAGGTCTGTCGACGCTAAAACAATATCTGTTCAACAGTGGAACAGCTATTGGGGCATACTTGGATTCCCTTCAGCGCCTACCATCGATGGCAAATTTTTGCCTAAACATCCACTCGACCTTTTGAAGGAAGGGGACTTTGAGGACACCGAGATATTGATTGGCAACAACAAGAACGAAGGTCAGTTATCTACCGTATTGGAACAAAAAAAAAAGAAAATTACAAATTTTGCCAACATTTTTATTCGTACTGGATTAAAAATAGATCAACGACACGGAACTTTAGCTTGTAATTTTACTTTCGAGAGATACGTGTAGGTATATGTATATTTGTATATCTATATATGCATGAGATAGTGTAATATAAGATTTTACGAGAACTTAAACCTTGGCGAATATTCCGGGGGAGGAGATGGCGGATCTAAAGCGAAACGAGCAATCTTGTAAGATTACTAATTGAGGTGTTAAAAGTTAAAGCAGTGTAAATCTCTTTTTATCGGAATAGAAAATGGGACAGCTTCTATAAGCGCGGGTGGACATTTTCCACGCTAATTTAAGAGTTTCTAATACGTGGTGTATGCGCCGGCACGAAGAACGAATGTTACCATTAATTATCAAACTGGACACGGGGCTGTATGGCATCCGACACTGGTTTTCGCCCTGTTTTAAACACTCGACATTTTTTGTTGGAGTCATTTTTTTCAACTGGTTTAATCTTACCCGAAAGAGCGCTTTTCGTGCCGAGCTACAGGGGCTGAATTTTAACGAGCTTGTAATTTTTTGGGACGCTGCACAGGCTACGCTCCAACGTGTAATATTAGTTTTCACGCCGAATTCAAGTTTTCGCGCGTAACTTTGAAGAGGGCCACGTGGGATTAGGGATAGTTAAAGTTTCTCTGCGAAGTTTGTACTTACTTACCCGGTACCCTACCCACCTACACCTAACACCGTCACGATCCGATGGCTGATTCCCGAGCTCATACATACCTCGCCCACAGTTTATCACGGTTATTATTAGCAGAGATTCGCGCACTAAAATGCGGAGAGAAAATAACTAAAATACCGTCGAAATATTTTAGAAAAAAATAACGAAATTAAGAGAGAGGGAGAGAAAAGGGCGGGTCGAAAGGTCAGAGAGTGATTCTTCACTCTAAAAATTATTCACCACGGTAGTACTACTTTGCGATAATGGTAATTATATGCAAAGGTCTCAGAGATTATAATAAAAATCTTGTTTAAATTTGATCAAAAGTTAAAACCTGTGCCTGTCTGAAAGAGGAAAGAGAAAAGACAGGAAAGCAAGAAGATCTTTCGTAAAAAAGTTGGGATACATTCGTCGTTCGACAGCTCGGAGTAATATTGACATCGGGAGCACACCCATTGTTCATTATTTTCCCATAAATTGAACAAAACTCTTGACTAGTCTCTGTCGATACGGTTGATGACAACCGTGAAGACCATTGTGGTCTTGTTCATTAATGTTGGAGAGTTTGTCTGCAGATCTGGCGCCGTGAAATTCATCAGGTAACGAGTTAGCGGGGATAAGGGGTGGAGGGTGGTTGAGGAGGATGAAACGTTAATTAACGTGGTTGGCACGAAAGCGTGGTTAGGTTTGCCCTGGAATCTACATAACCGGGGGAGTACCCTTTGAGTCAAAGAATGCTTTCACGCTGTGCGAGTACATACCATACACGACAAGACAGTGTCGTATGTTTCATCACGTGTTGTATAATATCCCCAAGAATTCACCCCCCGTAATATTAATTAAAATCTTCGGAATAGTTTGATTCATTTTATTTTTCTCTTACAACGTCGAAGATCAGAATTTACCTAGTTTTCTCACGTAACTAAGGGTTGAAGAAGTAATACTTTAGAGAAACTTTTGATACAGAAAGTCAAGTCGTTCTTCATCCCTGATTTTGTATACGTCATATATGTCTATATATGTGCGTGCGTATGTGTGTGTTTGCGCTTATGCGACTCGTGTGTGTAAAAATTGATTTAAAATGATACATGATTGGGGTAGGGGAATAATATCTGTCACAATACCAAGTGTCCTCGCGCAATAGATAAGCTTCTGAATTATTGATGGAAACCAATCGGGTTCCAATTTCTAACTATACGGTATAGGTATAGGGATACATATGGGTGTCGTAGATCGTGACAAAGTAGATACAGTTTACGAGATAGAAATCCGATCGTGTATAGTCGGATAGATTTTCTTCTTCACGCTTCTAATAAAGAGGCGAAAACGTCATCTTGTTTTCTTAACCTGATCTTGTTTTTCTCGTAACCTTTATTCTCGATTTCCTTCCTCGTATTATACCTAACATCCTAACTACTCGAGGAACATTCCCTAAGCTCTCGATCCACATTATACCTTATACCTATTTATTCGACGACCTTGCAGCCTGCTGTTGCTTCGATTAATAATTCGCAATGCGATACCTATATTTAACCATAACGTCCATAGACCTATTAAATTTATGCTAGCTCACTGTACTCGCTCCGTACTCGTACATGTTCAGAGAAACTTCGCCAGAGCTTTTTTTTATGCAATAGTTTTCCACGTAGTATTTTGCACATATGCGTGCTAACTTTTAATACCGAATTTCTCATCGTCGGGTAATCGGCGATTGTATCGTTGCTGCGATGGTAGATATCGAGGTTTTTTTTTCACCGGAATTTTCATCGCTCAAGTGATTCGTTGGATTCATATGTCTCCCATTATCCATTGAAATCTGTGAATAATTACGTAAAATAAACAGATGTTGAAGTACCGTAGAGCGGAAAGGTAGGCACAGTGCATTGAATGGGGATTCAAAAGCCTCTTCTTTTTTCAACCCTTTTGTATATTGTTGTGTCATTTTTCGTAGCATCCAATTTTGTAAAAGGCTGTTGCGAATGTATACTCTTTTTATGACTCTTCGCGAATTTTTTTATCCAACCCCACAATGACGTACAACCCTTACTCCTCCCCCGCATCAGCCTCCCTGGTTGTGTTTAAACAACACGTAAAACCCTCGAGTGTACAATGAATCAAGGCTGTTGCACTTTATCCTTTTGTATCTTTTTTTTATCACATTGCTCGTCAAAATTTTAACTCTAGCTGCAGGTTTTCATCGATTACATCTATGAAATCAACCTTTTTCAATTCATGGACAGCATCGTGATTATTCCTCGTAAGCAACGATCTTAGATTAGTTTTCCGAGTGTGAGAAACTTCGTTGCTAGCAGTAAAGCGAGAAGTACCAGTTGTAGGTTGGAGGAAGGGCGATTATTATCAACCCGTAGTGAAGGACCCGTTCGGTCTTTGCGGGATGACTGACAATGAGCTACATCAGATTTTTTCTGAAAAAAAAATTTCAAGCCTCTCCGCAAAGGCAGCAGCTACTACAGTAAACTACCGACTGCGATATTTTACCGAGATAAAAATTCGTCCCTTGATGTTAGGTTCACATAGCGTTTGAAAAAAAATTGCGAGACTTGAAATCGTCCATAAATTTATGAAATAACGTATCCCATAATAATCTCATAAGAGTCACAGTTAGCAGCGGTCAGTTTAACTTTGATAATAAATCTTATTTCTACCTGGCATTTCTCTGTGAGCGATCGTGTGCGATAATAGTCTCTTGCAGTGGTCGTTACTTGCGATTAGAAAGCTCAAGAGGTCCGTGATAAATGGATAAATGCAATCGGATACAATTACTAACAAACAGCAGCTCCGGTAGATTAGAAATAGAAGTTGAATTAGCCCCTCTAATTATGCGACTACTTTACTTCTAGTACGAATCTTCAAGATTCTGATAATTTCATCTCTGGCTAACTTAATCGGAATTATTATTTCGATCTCATATAATTATCAGGTTATTATATATGCAAAGCTCTTTAGAGCTAGGATCAATAAGTTATTCCGTACGAAACCCTTTCGCTATTATAATCTAATTAAGAACCGATTATGTGGGCCAGCAGCGAACGTGATGTTGCATTAACCATCGGGATAACGTGCGTAAACTGAACGTCGGATCTAACTGAGGGTAGTAAAAGAGATAGCCTTTGATCCCTGAATCAGGAAATCCGAAACCGTAAATCTTTTATTTTCTATCTGAATTCTGCACCTATAACCTGAGAATATAGTAAATTTGAAAAAGTTTGTTTACGCCTCTCAGACGTCAGTTCGAAAATTGTAAAGATGGAAGACTGTGGCCGTAGGGAGAACTGAAGCAGGTTCTCTGGACGTAGGGCAAATAGCAAGGGGAAGATTCGTACCTCGCATCGCATCCTAGTACGTCGGAAAACGTATAGGAATGAAAATTTGATAAGAGATATAAAAGCATCTTCGAAGCTGCCAGCGACAATACGGGCTTTCGAATATATTACCTTCGTTTCACCCTTTTACCTTTTTTTTTTCTTTCATTTTTTTCCCCTTTTTTCGTTTTTATTATCTCCGTACAAAGCACGAAGAAATGGGGTGAGCTCAGGCCTATGTATTTCCACGCAGCTACCTTTTTCTCACATACATGAGTAGATCTGCGTATAACACGGTACATACATGTATATGTTTTCACCGGAATCCGTATATCTTACATTTTTCAATAATTTCTGTATTATATTATTAAAACGTTTTAAATTCATCTGTAGAATATATCTGAGAAATGTGATAATTAATTCTAATTAATGCGTCCTTTATTTTTTACTCGGTTAATAAATCGGACCGAACGTGAGGTGAATAAAAATGCTTGAGGTAATAAACGAAACTGATTAATGTTGCCAGTATATTCACGGCAGGATATTTGAACAAGGTTTAAACGAACTAAATCATCGTATCTATACCTATGCAGTTCATGTATACATATATGTATAGATACGTATGCATATACATATGTACCATATGGGGGTTTGCGTTGCTGCATTCAGCTACCATTTAACGTTGACCCAAAACGATTAATTCAAACCGTTCACCGAGTGCAGTGGGAACTCGCTCACGTGCTGAGGATTTCTGCTGCTTCTGCAGGGTGCATGTATGACGTAAGATCCGATAAACATGGAGCGTGTGTGCAAACTCTGATAAACCCTTGCCGATAGTTTAGCAACGAATATCAAGCAACGGTTTTGCACGAAACGTCCTCCGTTCCAGGGTAGATAATCCTATCGATCAACCGCCTTGCGGAATCTTTCGTTAAAGCTAAAAATACGGGCTTAGAATTTCGACATTTTTCTCATATTTATTCGCATCCGTATACTAACGGAGAGAATTTTTTCGTTTTTCTTTTTATCCTCTTTTTTGACATTACTAAATCCGCTGGTGCAGTCTTCGCTTTATAGTATCCACCAGCCTTGTGCGATTCTTGTCGACGTGTTAGGGCGGCTCTAAATGATTTGCATCCGACCGCCGTGCAGAATTTCAAATAGTTTTAAACTCCGTGAGCTTTGCTCGGCGACTTAACGCTGCATTTTTTACAATCCTGGTTCGAGGAGGTTTCCCGCTTTAGGAGGTATACCAGAGATGCTATTTTATATTCTGATCAGCTGTATTTCGGTCTTATCCAAATACGGGTATTATTTCTTGGAACATTGCCTCGCCCAGTATGGGTGTAAAACTTTGATGCGTTTTATGAAAAATATAAAAGTCTCTAGACCCTTTTATCGCGAGTTTCGCGCGAAGTTCAATACCTGGCAATCGTAAAATGAAAAGGCTTTCGAGTTGCATTGTAGCCGTGGGTTTTCCGTACCCCTATCGAAAAAGCAACGAAAAAAAAAACAAACAAAAATGAAACGCGTGAGCAAAGGTCGAAATTCAGGGCGGCTTTTTTACGGCTCGGCTCCTGCTTCGTTATTCATTAATCCCTGGTTATAATTTGACGAGGATTTCGGAAGAGCTTTGCCATTGTGGTATCGTTAGAATTGTGATAACGTTTAAATCATAAACCATACTAGAATATTTATGAAGCTTTAAATTTATCTCAACAATTTTTCATACAACGTCACTCGATACTCTTCTATAACCGTTACAATTCACGGCTATAAATCATTTTCCTTCTGACATTTAACCGGACTATTTTCAACACACCCTTCCCGGTCGTTATATCTATATTTGTCAATTTTTGTCAACCCTTTGTTTCTCTTTACTTCTGCAGCTGGGGCTGAAGTTATAATTTAATCGCGAATTGATATTCAACGCATCGTATTATATTATTCTATTTTATTTCATTCAACTCGAAGCTAACGTACGTCATTAGTTAATTAAAAATCGATCAAATGTTAGATGAAATAAACTTAGCAAAAACAAAAAACAAATAAAATAAAAAATGAAACGGAATACCAAGTCTGTTAATAAATGTATATGTATATTATACCGCGCGTATGCTGTATGAAATGTGCAAACGACAGATGCTTGGAACTTATTGTGCAAAAAACTCTTTCAAGGATGGCAAAAAGAAAAAAAAAAAATGCCGCATTTATAACGTATAGATTGTTGACAAACTTGGCTACGTTACTGTAAGTATAGGGACTGCGTACTTACATCGGGGTAAGGTATAATGATATTTTGATTGCCTTCGCAGTCGCCGGGAAACTCGCAACTGAAATGGGTGTCATTAGTGCAAAACTATACGAATATAAATATAGATAGAAGCTCGTATTTGTTCCTAATATATAATTCCTAATCATTTTGTCATATCGATTATCCGCCGCGACTGATTGTGAAATCCCGAAAATTTTTGCGCAGTGACAAAGACGATGGAAAAACCTTGAACGAAAATGGAAAAAAGTGCTTTTTTTTCTCTTTTTTTCTTGTTTTTCTTGTTTCTTCAATTATAAAATCTTATCGTTGTTTAAATTCATTTGTGAGCCAAGCTGATTCGTGGGACTGTCATCACGTGCGGGATGTTTACTGCATATTGCATATTGCATTCTGTTATCTGTGACGTACCTCAACTTCGAGTTTAACAATACGAAGATATCTTGACGCAGTTGGTATAAGGTACGTAAGATTTTATGATTAGAAAAGAGTTTCTTCGCCGTTGGTATACCCGGTTCTACGACTGTAATAAAAACCTATGTCCTTTTATATATAAGTATATATCTCAAGAAAATTCAAGGTAGGTAGGTTGGTAGGTAGCTTTTCCGAGCTAAAAGTTAGAGTGGAATATTCCGTTTCGCATTCGATATATCTGAAATATTGAAAACATATCCGCGAATGATCTGAGTATAAATCGGACCTATAAATTCTCCGAGTTTGATCAAATTACGCATATGGACGCTCGTTCTCGTAACTGTCAACGAATCAATCCTATTGATATCGTCGGATTAATTTTAGCCTCGTTACGGAAAAACCCGCGTATAAGTCGAATTTTCATCAATTTAAAAAAAAAAAAATAAACCAAATTACAAGCCAATAATTCAACCAGCTGAACCACCGGAGTAATTACAAAATCGTTGCCAACAGCGAGTGGTGTTTTGTTAATCAAATTTACAAGCCTCGCGGCGGTTGGCCATGTTTACCGATGATAAGGTATAATTCCTTTTTTCTGTTTTGTTTTTTTTCTCTCTTTTTTTTTCAAACAATAAGCACAAATTTCGAATATATTCTAATTACGGTGTTTTCGCTCCGATATTTTCGCTGTATATGAACATTGTTTCCGTATCGATGGATGTTCCTGGTATCCATTATAGATATTTACCATCCGGGGTGTGGAAAAATTTTTGCAAATGTTTTTGTGGTGTACCTACATCCACAAAAAATGATTAGAATGGAAAAAAAAAAAAAATTAGGCAAACAACTAATCGAGTAGTGTTCGTTACGTAGTAGGTATGGTTGTCTTTAGAGACTAGTTTGTCCGTCGACAAACCGATAATTGAGTTGAACTGAAAAAAAAAGAAAAAAATTGAAAAAATTGTTGATCATTAGTCACGCTAGGTCTGCATGCTATTGATATACTATTTATAAAAGGTACGATCGCATTCGCTCGTGCCACGCCTAGACGTCGCGCCATCCGTTTGTTTTCAATCCGTAGATACCATCTTCCGGTCACAAATGACTTTATTGGCTCTTTCCTCGACCCTTCCTCTCCGTCCCATTTATACTCTTTAAGTATATAACCTGCCTTTATATATATGTATACTTCGTGCGTGGGAAGTTGAATAAATTTGATCAAAAAGAAAAATTCCTAACAAATCCGAGACTTTACCACGTTGAACGATATAAGGTCGATGATAATAATAAAAAGAGAAAAAAAAAAATTATCATGTTTTGACTTCTTCAATTCTTAATTAAAGAAAAAATAAACTCATCCAACATTTAATGAGCTCAATCTTTATTGCCAGAGGGTAGAGGATCGAGTGAAAAATTTTTATTTCAAATATCAAGCGTAAAGTTGAAGTCTCGCTTTTATTTTTCTATCCGTAGTATCTAGGTATGTACATATAAATACATATATATGTACGTATGTACATAGCGAAACAACCTTATACTCGGTTGTCACTGTAGGTTTTTCGCTTCTCGTTAAAAACCATCGTTTTATAGCTTTACGCACGCAGGGTAGCGCAAACCCTTATACAACGGCGAAGCGTACCAGTCCGCAAATTGTCGTATTAACCTTTTGTTTCTCTCACCAAGTGTTTCGTTACCCTGTACCACAGCTATTTTATGCTATACGACAAGGCCTCAAGAGGGTTGAAAAATATCGGGTTGTCCTTATCTAAAGTTTGACCGTATCCGCCCTACGGATACGACTGAGGTCTCTATATTTATGAATGTCGTTAGGATGTCATTAGATTTCTTTTTTTTTTTTTTGGCTATTTTTTCATCTAACAAAGGACGAGGAATCGCTTTGAAAATCGGCAGGATTTGAAACGGCACAGCCATTTTTTAGACCCTCAAAACTTACTCCTGAGCCAGTCACGCCTTAGACTAAACTCTTTAAACGCCAGAGATTCGCGTAATAGGCAATCGGTGATCGAGGAATTCTGAAGTCGTGAAGCTTTAGATATTTTTTCATAATAACAGATTACAATCTTTATTCCAAAGTTTCGAAGCTTTTTACAAAGGTGGAATTCTTTCTATAATTTTTTTCGCGAATACAAGATCGTTATATAGAGGAGCCCGGTTCGCAATTACCGTATATCAAACATTAAGGTGAAGGTATAAGTGGGAGAAAAGGAGAAAAAGAGAAAAGAATTAATATCAAAGAGCCAGTTTTTACCTCGTTGCCTAAAATGTAGTTCGAACCCATGGCTCGCGTGCTAAGCTCCTTTCGCAGTATATCAGTTCGCTAACACCTATATCCGTATATTTTTAGTATCTTCTTCAATTTATGCCGGAGCTTTTTTTTCTTCTCTTTATCCTGAGGGAACGAGGGAGAATTACGAATTATTTTTCGCTATAATATATCATTAACGCGAATAGAGCTCTCGAGACTATACCGCAGCTTATTTCTGCAATCCACGATCGCTACGAGGGACGATTATTTATTGCACCCTCACATACACCTCTGTACCGGGCCAACACCCTAGTCTGGCAAACTCACGTGGTTAGTAAATATACCATTTCAATGCTTCAGTCGTTAAGAACAGTGCGCTAATTACACCTCGGAAATAATTGAAGCGGCGGATTGATCCATCATCGTATAGGTATAGATGTAGGGAAATGTGTTATTCATATCTATCTAATGATCCAATTTATTAGCCTTGAGAAATAATCATGGGCTTTATATTATTCATTATCATGTCTCGTTCATTACTGAGGGGTAATTCAAAAATTGATCGACAGGATTACACTGCGATATTTTATAAATCGGTTATAATACGATATGAAATAGACTTTCTCGTCGTTCGTGACGCGTAACGAAAGCTGGACAATTTTAGTATCGACTTTCATGTTATAAAGCATATATACGTTAACGTGGCATCTATGTACATACGTACGTACGTACGTTGTAATATAGCTTATTATACGGAAGTTCTTTAAGTCAACGGGAAGAGTCCCTAGAGATCGAGGCAATAAAGACGAGGACGCGTTTCTCGAGGGTTGAGTAAAACTGGGAAAAATCAACAAAGGGATGTGTCCCGAACTCTTTCACCTCCTCCTCCACCGCGGAAACGGCGAGGTTTTCTTCACCGCGTTCCTCCGTTTTATCCAATAACCCGACGTCGCACGTCAACACGCGATTATTACACAGAAAAAAGGAAAAAGAAAAGAAAAGGAAAAAAAAAAAAATTATGGAGAGAAAGCCCCAGGCTCACCTAGCTGCTAAGTACTTTGATCAAATTCTTAAATCGTCGTATAAAATCTCTATACGTAACACAGCGTCGTAACGCGGTACACATATCGCTTTAATTTCAAATTACCATAAAAGTATACCATCACTATACCAGTTCGAAAACCTAATCGAACCCCTCGGATATATCTGCGCAGGGTATGGTAGGTATAAATACAATAGGGGGTGAAGTATAGTCGTATCGTCGATTCCAGGCATGATGCGAGTCGTTTATACTCACGTTTTTGCGAGAATTCGAGCCAGCCAACCTCGCCTCGCACCTACAGATTGCGTGTTTATGATCCGAAAGCTCTCGGATGGATGCGGATAGGTGCTTCATTATGGCCAGACAAAAGCCTTTTAAGGACAACAAATGATCCATTTCAATTATCCGCGTATACCATATCCGAGTATAAATGGTTAAATAAGGAGAGAACTAGTCCAATTTTTAAATTAATTATTATTCGAAGAAATTCTAGATTCAAATACAGTATAATCGTCGCGTCTATGAATTCGAGCAATTATAGCTAGCCAGGAATGAAAAGTAAGAGAAGGGGTATATTCAGGAGGATTTTCGTTATTATGGGATGAAAGATCTGTGCCTTTATCGACGTGAAGAACCGGGAAGTTAGGTCTGTAGTAGGGTACGTTGAAGTACGTCCAAATTGCGAGGCTCGGAGTATTGGGTCGATAGCAATCATGGAAATGGGTAGAAATCGACACGGATGAGAGGCGAGTAGGTACCTAGGTGAAATTCGAAGGATTTGCTAGTCGTTTTTTCATGCTAGTTATCCATTCACCTGTGCGACGTCGTTCAGTGTTGGTTCGACGCCTCTTTTGTCGTTTACCTTTACAATTTATAAGAATTGAACTATCGGCAATACACGCCTGTTACCTACGGCATGGAAATTTCTCCCAAAAAATCATCGCTGATTTATTTTTTCGCATCAGACTCGGATCGTTTCCCTTCTTTAATCCAGACCTTTTAATTTATTCATGGGCGAACCCACACCTGTGTAAAGACCGGAGTACTGCCGCTGGGTCCTTGCACAATTTGCATTCTTTCGCTTTACCCTTGATGCATAAATACGCAGACAGCTACGGTATCAGGAGATCCCGATAAATTATACATTCGCTCAAGATTGAGACCAGGAAAATATTTACAGACTGAAACTTAATACACCTGCATATTCCCCCTATTTTTCTCATCTATCTTCATTTAAGCTCATAAATAAATCATTACTTCCTTACCAATGCAATGGCTGTCAAGAATACAATTCTTACCTCACGTTTTAATTTTTCATTCTTCAAATAATTTTTAATCTCATTTTACCGGAGAGTCGACTTACTTTTCTTTTGGCTTTCAAATATTACGAGCTTGAGACGGGGCTTTAAGGCACCCCGGTGACGGCGAGGAGGTACGGTGCGGTTTGCAATAGAACATTTGTTAGAGAAACTGCCGATTTTATTCGCAATTCAGTGAGCTTTAATGTCCAATATTTTCCCTCAACGGTTGCTATTATATGTTCCGAATTAAACAGAGTTTGTATATCCGGGTGACAACCCTTGGCTTCTCGCACCGGCTAGCTTTTTACTCTCCGCATTTCGAGTCTCTATAAAACTTATTATTTCCATTTTTAACGGGCTCAGTTTTATCGCTCAGGATTCACATCAAGTTAATGACTACACCTGCTCGCCTTATAGACTTCTAAATTACTTGGGCTACAAGCCAGATGTGCGGGAAGAAACGGAAAGAAAAAAGTAAAACTAGGAAACTGCATTCGAAACGACAAATTTTTTTAACGTGGAGGTAGAGGAAATGATTTGTCGATTATATCTGTAAATATCTTTTGTATATTTTCAAATAGATTGAATCACATTTTTGGTATAATATGAGAAGTTGATTCCAGCTCGTTTATAAAGTAATTGAGCTGTTCCAAAGCTTTGAAGATTTTGAGAATTGTCCGTCTGGTCTGCAGCCTGAGATGTCGGATCCAGTGTCTAACGTTGTCTGTGTGTTTCTGGTAAATCCAAACGCTTTGATAACAATCGTGGTTTGGAGACTAAACTAGGTTATGACAAGGGTGAATATAACAGAATCCAATTTCTACGCGTGATAAAGCCCTGCGACTGGTCAGACACGTTTCATTGATAATTATCTCCGTACCTGTAGAGCGAAGTAGACCAGAAACGCGTGGCTAACAGTCGCCCAATTTATTCTTATCGCATTACGTATATCTATAAATTCACTACATTCTACTATCTTTAGATATGTATACATACGGATATGTATGAATGCACGCCCACCTTGCTTCCGTGAGATTTTATCGCTCCGGAATTGATATGAATATCAATTATCCTATATTAGCAAGTATAAATCTCGGAATGGATCTAAACTCTTAATGCAAAGGCTTTTTTATTCATGCAGAAGCCCGAGGTTGATGAGAAGTAGATTCAATATTGTAATTGAGAATTAGCCAACAGGTGATAACTACCGTCAGGAATATTGACTCGCGCGTAGACCGTCTCAATACATGCTGCACGAGATATCGGCTCAAAAAACAACGAAGATTGAATTAAATCTGGATAAATAACCAGAAATATAATACTTCTGTGTAATCTTTTTAAAGATGCTGGTTCCAATTTCGATCTTACGGACTCGGGGAATGAATCTACGTACGGGTACATATCTAAGAATCAAATGAATAAATTATCCATGTATGCTTATTGCTCCGAAGTTATATGATCCAATCTGGAGCCTTTGGATTCGCAGCTTTTAACACAAATTAGAATAACCTGGGCCAGTTCAACAAATCAATATATGGAGAGCACGGCTTAATTCGGTAGCAGATATAACTTTCCAAAAGCACACCACGGTGTAATTTGGTTACGGAGCTTCTCGTTTGTCGAACCGGCGAACATAGACGTAAATTCAGATGACTTGTGTGTGGGAAAGAATTATTATCGCGAATCCCATAGCTCAGACCTAATCCAAAAAGTCGGGATTACCCGTTTTAATTTAGTGCACGGTATCTCCTTGACGTTTGCTCCTAAAGCTAAGGATAAACACGCATGCCATACGGCCAGGTGTGTACATCGCCCTTTGGCAACGTCTGACTTTCCATTTATACTCACATCCTTTCCCTCATCTCGGTCCCCTCTGGACCATTTGTCTCTTTGTTCGTCCCTCCGTGTCTCCCTAGTCGACAAAGTTTCACCGTCTCAAGGTAACCCGGTAAATGTGTTTTGTCTGTTTCTCAATGCTAGCATCATGGGGTGTGACTCCAGCTGGCTTTGGGATCCCCCGCACAATTGCCTGTTAAATTTTCGTTTGATATGTCAAACAGGCTGTAAGAGTTCCCCCGGTTTAATTTATTAAATACCATAATTATAACGGTGGAAAATTTCTCATCCCCCTAAAACCTCTTTACTTGCTTTCTTTGAATCTAGAATAACGTATTATTTCTATTTACCGTCATTCGTTGTTTATTCATTCGGAAAGAAATAGTTTGAACAGTTCCTAGTAAGAAATGACGATACCTACCCCCTGCACGCGATGGAACGAGAGTTAATTTAAAGTGTGCAAGAGTTACCAACGAGGTGAAAACCAGGATGTGTCAACAGTTATTTTTCACGGGAGGTGAACTCGTATTTCTATGTAAATTTTTTCTCTCCTGCCGTAAATAAACCCATTAATATCAGCTCGAGGTTGTTGGCTGTTTTATTTTTCAAATGAGGGTAGCTAGCGTCGCTCTAGTAATATCCCAGGCATCATCTCTTCGCTACGTAGCTGAGGACAAAGTCACTGCCTCCGGCTGATCGCTTTCAGCTCTAGACTTACTATGTCAAACGACTGACTGACAGACCAGACCCTAACAAAATTTCATGCACGATTAAATATTAACTTACGACCCGTCCTTCCGGGCTTTTCTCCGGTTCTCCTTTGGGAACGGAGGTAAATGTCGGGATATCCCAGCCACTCTGGACCCTTCTTGTGTCCTTGGAGGTAGGCAGCTAGAATACTCCAGGCAAGTAATTAATAATGATCAGGTAGGAGGATCGAATACTGAACGGATATTCTTCACCGTTTCTATGATGCCGCATTGGATTTTGATAAAAATGAAGATGAAAAAAAAAATGAAAAAAATCCAATTATCACAACGAAATTGATGCTGAATGAAAGTAGATGCATGCTTGGTCTGGAATGGTAGAGCAAACGAGACTTAAAAACTACCTCCAGCTATAATAACTCGAACTAAACTAACAATAGTAGTTGGAAAAGGAATAAATCGTAAAATAAATATAGTTACACATTCATTTTATCATGCGGCTATTCGCCGGTGAAATTGTAATTAAAGTTTGCAATTAGCCGAGTTTGATCAAACAAATCCTTTTCCACGTAATAATGGATCGTGTATACGCGTAGACATCTATAGCGTAGCGAAAATCAGAGTACCGCGGTGAAATGTGTGTATAAAATAGTGGATGAGAGGTTTCTGCACTTATGAGGTATACTGCATTGTATGTCAGGCGTCATTATCAACTTGAATAGGGTTTGAGTTCCTTTCATCGTGAAAGCTTTTTCGAAGTACTCACGCATATTGCAGGAAGCTGAATTCTGGGTTTGAATCGTATAAGTGTTGATTAGTGGAAAGTCTCCGAAGAATGAAGACAGACGAACGAGTAGGGAAGATTTTTGAAGATTTAATAATCCTGGGGGTAGGTAGGTAGGTAGGTAGGTACGTGCTGGAGTAAAGGAAACGGTAAATAGGTATGATGTATAACGCGATTTGCACGAATTGAGAGAAGTATGAATTTGTGAAGTCGTTTTTGAATTTAATAAATGGAACAGAACCACTCAGTTCTCTTTGAATGTCAATAAATTAAAATTCTCATATCTCGCACATGTGGGTGAAACAGCGTAGCGCGTTATTGTGCATGTTGAAGGGGAATTAAAATTTCATTTATCCCTAATTGTTTCCGTTTATCATTCCACCAGCGCATAAAATAACCCACCATTTTTGTTCCTTTCCTTTTTCTTCTCGCTCTTTTTCTGCAGCACTCGCTCTTAGGTATTAGCGTTTCGAATATGAGAACTCGTTTCCCGTTATTCCGTTGTATTCGGGACGTTATTTAAAAATTCTTCTATTCAAAACCTTTTTGATTGAACCAGTGAATTGTGAACCGGAAGTGGGGCTGGAACTCGCTTTAGTCACATGAACCATATTGTGGTGATTCTGTTGTATCGCTAATGGCCCCCTCGGCCATTAAAATTTATTATAATTATACCGAACAAGAAATACCATCACCTCAAAGCTTGGCAAAATTTTGCTCTTCGACACATGTTCTTTCCCTCAAAACTTCCGATTCAGGATTTTTACAAAACTCAGTTTCATTGAAATTTTCTCTTCATTTCGCTCCTGCAAATACCTCGTACCTCTCCAACTGCGAGTTGTGGAAATATTTAAAGAAAAATAGAACCAAGAAATCACACTTAGCAAAAACACTTTTCGCACAGATCACAGCTTCTTCTCAAATTGTATTCAGAAGTGATATCATCATTTTTAGACTACAGAGTACAACATAGATATAAATCCGTTTCAATATCTATCCCCCAGAGTCCTGGAAAATTTGATAATTTTTTTTTATCAACAAAAAAAACTTTCACAAACAATACATCGATTGTTTTGACTAATGGTAATGTTTACTCAGTCACGTTCGGGAAAAAGCTCTCTAAATTGAGCGGGCGATGGTGGAAATGATTCATTTTTCAATTTACAAAATTGAATCAAACCTGGTGGGAAATATTTTATTCTAATTTCTTTTTTATCTGGTCCATCTGACCTCTCGAGCCTGTTTAACCAACGGCTAACGTGTGTACGGGGATGGGAGACCCGAGAAGAGAACATAGTTTGATACAGCAGGTTCTGGACCAACGATTCGTTGGGTTCGAGCGTCTGCCTACCCCCGGGTTAGGTACCTACATAATGGAAAACGATTAATTACGTCCTCTGTAATCCGATGCCTATTTCCTCACCTTGCCACAAACAATAAACAACGTAGACGTCTCTACAGGATCAGAGAACAAGAGAATAAGGGAAGTAGGGATCGAATGAAGTAGGGATGAAGGGTGGAGGCGAGGCTATTGACCAAAGTTCGTTCTTGCCTTTAGAAGTAAACCGTCAATCGTCCACTTCTATCAAACTAGGTATGTTCCTATTTGACTGTCTTTCTATGGTTTACACAGAGATTCAAGGCATGGTAGACACGTGTAGAGCTTTGTACAATTTTTGAGATACGGCGGTACAACGGATATAAAATTAGTTTTTATCTTCCACCCGATTTTTTACCGATATTTTTTTTTTTTTTTCATACTTATATATCATATCCATCGTAGTTTTACTCGTAGATGTCGAGAATCAGGAATTTTCAGACGAAAGGACTAAATCTGAATCAGATACGAAACAGCAAAAATTTGAACTCCGTTCAATCTAGTGAATTTTATACGTGACACGGACGTTTAGATGTATATTAGAGTGTAGAAAAAACGGTAGTATTATTTATTAAATTTTAAACCCTGTAAATCTCCTGGTTTCGTTCTAAGATTGAAAATTCTCTGAGAATCTGTACGAAAGTAAAATTTTTGAGAGCCGTCTAAATCGACTTACCTTTTTTCCATTCTGGTGAATAAGACGTCAAGAGACACCCCTCATATTTTCAATCTACATAAATTTGTGGATTTTTTCTTTTAAAGACATTCGGTAGAGAGTGTCGAAAATTTCAAGATCTTCTCTTCAAGGAACCGTTTTTTTTATTTTCTTAGAAAAATTTTCTCAAAAATGTATTAAATAGTGATTATGCGCGATTTTATATCGAAACTCATTTTTCTTGATAAATTCTTCAATAAATTTTCGAGTAAAATATCTAGAAAACGATTTTAAGAAGATATTTTAAATCTTGTCGATGCTTCCTTATTACTTTCATGAAATTCTTTTTTCTTGCGAGGTAATATAAGATTGGAAACGACAGCCCGTCTTTTCACGTGATATTTAAATGGAAAAACGACAAGTCTATCAAGGCACCTCTCAATCATTTTTTACCGGGGCTCAGATTTTTCCGAAGGTTCAATTTCATCGTCAAACTAGAAAAATGGATTCTAGGGATCAGAGGTCAATAAAAATTATACCAATACGATCTTCTTTCTAAGAGATACCAATACGTGAAAATATGAGACAATTCTTAGCTGCAGGAAATCGTTATTCGATCTTCCTCTTCACACCGTAAGCCGTTTACATGATCAAAAGTATGACTCGGTGGATCGTCAACCCTTTAGGAAAAATCTTCAGTTAAAGGGAAGCCGGGTCATTTATCCAAAGGATCTTTTACCTTTGATTTTACCTTTTGATTCAGAGTCTCTGATACTCGCTTGCTTTGACAAAAGCATTCTCTGTAGTTCATGATATTGAAGGAATTTATTACCTCAGCGATCAAGAATGGATTCAAAATACCTACTTCAACAAATATCGCCCTTAGACAGATATATACTTATATCTAGAATATGAATTGCATGGCATTTGTAATTCAGCACGTATCCGTATAATTCGCTCAAAGACTTTTTCTCTGGCGTATCCGTAATTAACGAAGTACTGGATCATTCCTGAAGTCGCGGCTTGTGTATGTTTAATGATATAATGTTTCATTCGATATTTTCATCGTGAAAAAAGTAAAAGTGGTTAAAGAAAATATTATCAGAGTATATGTGAATGCGCCGGCTTGAGTTTTTTTTAATAATTTAAAAAGGCTTCCTTTGAAAAAACACGCCGCGTTACGTGGTGATGTCATTCATTTTTTACTGAATTCATACCTCGTACATTTCTAGGGTTGAATCAAAGGAGAGAAAGGTAAAAAAAAAAAACTTCTCACCGCACACGAAACGCTATAAATCGTAGAAGAGGTTTGTAAAGAAAGAAAAAAAAAGATAAAATATTACCACGTTTATTACACCCTCTACCTGATTGTATATATTATATACACACGTTGTACCGAATTTAGTTAAAGCGTGTAAAAAGCTACAAACAACCGATCTTCGAGTTCGAGTTTCTTGGTAAAGTCTGGGTTAACTTTCGGGACGCATATGTCCCCGGGATTGTTTTTGCGAGGTTAATCGGTGGAGCGTGACGGGTCACCTGGTATCCATCCCAAGGGAGACAGAAATGTATAGAACTGAAGGACCGAAAGCTTCCCAGGGAGCTTGGGAGATTCTGGAGTGGCGGGATGATGGAGGATGAGGGGTGGGTGGGCCGAGGTTCCTTGTCTCCAGAGAGTTCACGCCAGGGAGCTAATTTTATTTCCTTTTTTTATTCCACTTTTTCCTCTCTTTCTCCCCTTCTTCGTTTTTTTTTCGTTTTTCTCTTTTTTTTTCGTTAGTTTTTTTTTTTTACTTTATTTTTTGGCTATCTCTCCGTCTACCACCGTTCGTACAGGTAATATCTAGACCTGGTTCCTCCGACCTGTGTCACTCGGACCAGAATCGCCAGGGTCGACCTACTCCTGGTGATTGACGAGGGTTCAACTGAGATATTGCTGACTCGAACCCCTGCGACGCACACTGTCGCCCTACACCCATAGCCCGCTCTTTTTATTCCATGGATTTTTTCGGACCCCCGAGATTGACTGTATACCTACCTACTAACCCACAGCTTTAGAGCACACAAATTACCCTATAAACTGTTCGAATTTTTCAAATTAGTGGAATCGTACGTTTCAATTCCGTTTCCATGTATACATATACGTTCATGATTTTTATTTATGTGAGAGTAAATTATTTTTTATCGTAATTCATATTTCTTCGTATCATTTTTCTTTTCGACAATCTTACTCGCCCAGCCGAGGGAAATATACGGATGATGGCAATAGGGGCTAGTTCTGTACAAATCAGGGTTAATGGCAAATTTGAATATCCGATTAAATACGCCGAATTTTATCGAACAGTTTTATCGTTTAATGCCAGACAGAAAGACTAAGTCAATTAACTCTCGACGCGTAGGTATTACGCGGTGTTAATTGTATCCTCGCGTTTTTTCTTTCTTTGTTTTTTAATTATACTTACTGTAAAGGAATTTTTTTTAATTAGCGCTACCTAAACGTGAATAAGGTATTCATTGTGTGTTTATATAATATTTATGTATCACTGAACCGGTTTTAATTTTTAACTTAAATAAGGGGCGCAACGAAATCCGATTTTTACACCTTTTCATTCACTAATTCTGGCCGATAGCGTAACCTCGATATATTTGTTATTAATGTGAATTTAACGATGATTGACACGGTTAAAGATTCTATTCATGATACGTCAGTCTTAGAATTGGCACACGTTTTCGCCTCATCAATGAATTATTAGTTTTTTTTTATAAATATTTTTCTCATCGTCAGTCGCCTTGTGAATTGATTTGAAAACTGTCGATATTACAAAATCCTCATTAAAATCCTCATTTTCTTCTATTTTTTCATTTAACCGCCCCATTTTTTTAGTCGAAGAGAGAAAAATGAAATACAGAAGGAATTATTTTCTGTACGTGACTCGCGGCTGAAACCAATTCTGAATCTTACGCGAGCTGCGTAAACAAAATATCGTTTATTCGGGACATTCGAAAAATAACATACGTCCATGTACAGGAGCGAGTGAATCAATTTGAAAAAAAAAATTCCTTTTACAGTAAAGTCGCAAAATTTTTCTACCAACTTTTTATCGTTAGATTGGGTTCTTTTTTTTTGTTTCTTTTCTTCTTCTTTTTTTTTCTCATTATTTTACCAACCGATCTATATTTTAGCTGAAAATTAATGCAGCGAGCCCCCAAGCGTCGTTTTTCTCCTTCGACTTTTGAAGCACGTAATGCAATTTGTTCAGCAGATAATTTCTACGGTTCGCACTTTACCTCTGTGAATGTTATTCGACTCTATTTTATTTCATGCAAGTAAATCCAACTCCGAATGCTACTCGTAATTCTTTGAAGTAATATCTTCGTATAAAAAATTACGTGTATTCTTTTTTTCCAAATCCTAGAGGGGAGGACGCACTCTTATATCTTATCGGTGATAATTTTCGCGGTTCTGCGCCAAGGGTGAAGCATTTTTTATTTCCTTTGTACCCTTAACGCTGAACGATAATGCGATTGTCAGATCCAGAGTTGGTAGGCAGGGCTCGTATCGGTGCTAATGACAAAACCAACTTCGGGAAGGAACTCCGACGAAATACTCGAGAGGAATGAATCAGGAATAGAAAGGGACGAAGCGATTTACCTCCCGAATTACCAAAAGGGGAGCAGGGGTAGTTTATAAAAGAAAAATGAACGGATTAATACTCAGTTTCGCGTTAGAAATAAACGTGTTATCGCTCCAGGAAATTTAATCGTTAAATTAACGCTCTGTCAAGGCATTACAAACTATTTGCATAATACTTGAAATCGGTAGGAGGAATAGTTTTAGCTGCATTCACTCGCTAAGCTTGATCGTAGCCTCGCACCCCTTTTCGAAGCTGGATTCTGTTGGCTCTTATCGACCTCGGATCTAGGTCAGATTAGCTTTCAGTACGGTACCGAGAGTACCTCTGAGTATATTTTTCTACCGATTATATCTACAAGGTAGAATTCTTATTCAACAGTCATTATATACGCATGTACAATTCATTAAAATTATCGCGAGACGATTTATAATTCACCGATCAAAGTTAAACCGGGTCATTCTCATAATATTTAACGACAGTATAGTTCTAAGGCGTGAATTTCTTCCTTTCTTCTTTTCTTTTTCATTCAGATGGAGTGAATTTTGAAAATAATTACGAACCTTGAGTCCTGAGTAAATAGAACGTAAGAATATTACGAAAAACTCGGTTCTACAATCTGGACTTTCGGGTCTGCCGAGTGTTTTCGTTACAATCAAAGAATTTTTTTTTTCGTTCTCTTTTTCCTCATACCTACCCTATTTTCTTTCTGCTTTTAGTATAAACTTTCTGAGCTTATGGGTATGGGGGCTACCAACAATTCCGACTCGTTTTAACCAGCTTGCAACGTCACGTACTCTCATTGCGTGTTATCGCGACTCGTGTAATCATACTTTCAATTTCTTCCGTGACATTTTCTTCTGAGAAAAAAGTTCGCTGTGAATTTTTTTTCACGAATTAAAATTTCGTTAGAATTTAATGACGATGTTAATGACTCGGATTTTAACATTCAAATTAGAATTGCTCAAGGTTTGATCACCAAGGTCAAACAAAATCGTCAAATTTCAGACTGTAGGTATGTCAATTATTTCGTAAAAACTAGATTGCTCTTTGATATCGAAAAGCCTCGTTTCTCGTGAAGCTTGATTGAAGGAATCGGGAAAATTCCACCGTCAATAACATCAGTTCGTAGATTTTACGAAGGTTTTGCCAATCCGGAACAAAGAGTTTCGACCCGGGATAATCCAGGCTTCTCAGCTTCGGTCTTGTTTGCCAAGGACCTAGCTAACTCCGAGGTAACTGCCCTTTGGAAGCGCACGTCAAGAATTATTTGCCGAATTACGCAGCTTTATTCATATACCTATAGATTTATTATTTTTTATTTTTTATTTTCATCATAGGATCCAAAGAATCTTAAGGACAAAATCAAAGGACAATTTCAAGTTGTTCGTTACGAACTCGTTTTATAATACCCGGGCGACTTTCAGAGCGAATAATTACATCGTTAATAATAATTTCACTGCTTTCTGTGCGTGGTGAGGATTTCAGAAACGAAACGGATTCAGAGTAAATAATAAGCGAAGTCGTTAAAAAAAATTAATTATAGAAGGAGTTTTTTCTTTTTTCTCAATTTCTTTTTTTTTCTTTTTCTTTTTTTTCTCTCATCTGGGGTAGAAAACTAATCGTTATCTTCGCGAATAAGCCTCCTTCTATATTTAACCTTTCTCGCGACTAGTACAATGAACTAAAAAAATCCTGGATACACTCATTTTTGTTTAATCAAAGTCGGGAAAGAATACGTTGAAAAATCGATCACCTTTGTTCACTAGACATTGAAATCAAAGGGTTCTCGTCGAGGTATATGACGCAGTGTTAGGTGTATTGTGTACCAAATACCAAATCGATATTTTAATAATGGAATGAGACATTAGTCCGCAAGCACTGGAGACAATAGACCACATGAATATTATTTTACGAGCAAACTCGAATGAATATAATCAAGCAGTCGATCGAGCTTGCAAGCCTTCTCGAAACCGTGGCCTTGACATTTCGCTAAATTATTTAACGCTTAATTAAAACCATTAAAAGTTACTAGAAAATTCAGTCTTATTAATTATCAGATAGTTTTACATAAAGTTCTTAACTATCGGCCTTAATTTCTGCCCATTAAAGTGTACAGAGTCAGTCACTTAGAGCTTCGCCGTAGTTTCAAATTCTCATATCATTTACTATTCGAGAAACGAGAATTATTATCATCGACAATTTATAACAATGCAATTAAACGATCGCGTTACGCGAGGCCATTAGTGTCTTACATAAGGTTTGTTTTAATTGTAGAAAACGTAATCCGGGTCCAAAAACATCTGAAATGTAAAAAAATCCGTCAAGTACCCAAATTGTCTTACAATGAAAATTCACGACAAACCTATCGCCAGTCTCTGGCATGATATTAGGAAAGCCTGCAGGCTTGCAAGTCACTACAATTTCCCCGCGAGTATACGTCGCGAATTCGGATCTCGCTCTTTCGTGTAGTGATATCAAAACATCATTCCAAGACCTAGGTACTTGGCGGGCACATTTTTGAATGAATTTTCATTGTAAGACAATTTGGGTACTTGACGGATTTTTTTACATTTCAGATGTTTTTGGACCCGGATTTCACTTCTTTTTGTAAGATCGTGATAACAAACAATATTACCATGTATCGTATACATACCTATATGCATTATGCATGACCCCCCAGACCCCCGTGCATATATAATGCATAATTCAGAATACATTAATACACGGGGTCTGAGGGTCGTGCATAATGCGTAATGCGTAATGCAGTAATGCAGTAATGCGTAATGCGTAATGCAGTAATGCGGTAATGCGGAAATGCAGTAATGCGGTAATGCTGTAATGCGGTAATGCTGTAATGCGGAAATGCGTAATGCGGTAATGCGGTAATGCGGTAATGCGGTTATGCTGTAATGCTGTAATGCGGTAATGCGTAATGCGGTAATGCGGAAATGCCGAAATGCGGAAATGCGGAAATGCGGTAATGCGGTAATGCTGTAATGCAGTAAACGTAAAAGAGGCCATCCCAAACTGCGTTTTTGCCATGTCAATCTCACACGCAGTTTGGAATGGCTTACTTTTACTCCCTAGGTGCGTAATGTACTATTTTCTTCTTCTTGTCTTGTGATTGGTACATACTTTTTGGCACTTAGGTTTTTATTTTTTCTGAGGCGTATCAGAAGTACCTTTCCTCTCCAAAACAGAGTGGGTTTCATTCGATTTGCACGTAATTTGACGTGGTTACACCAATTTTCGCGGCAAAAGTCAATCTTTCGACTTTTTCGAATTTCCCAGACTTCGATTCCCGAAATGAATGGACTTTTTGGACAACCGAGTAAAAACTAATCTACCTGTCTTGAAACTATATACTTTCACTTCACAATGCCAATGGTTTTACTCAATTACGTTGAAAATTAACGGAGATATTGCAAATTTAATTTAAAAAAAGTCATTTTCACAAATTTTCACTAATTTTTGACCAACTTTTCAGACTTCACGCAAAATTTCCGTGGGCCTACATGCTTCTGCATCAGGAAACAAAAAGAATATAAAGCATTATGCATCGTGCATTACGCATTATGCATTACGCATTACGCCCCTGTAGGACCCTTCACGTGAAATTATACCCGAGATATGAATTTTTCAAAATTGGGGTATTTTTTCACCCCACGTTACCGGAATAGGTTACAAAAAATAAGGTCACCGCTCTAGGGTTAATAACTCCACAATGGAATGTAGCCAAGGACACTTTAGGATAGTAGATAATAATAACTGTCATCGATGAAACATCAATTACATTTTATATAGCTTGAAATTATTGAAATTATTACGGTTGAGGGTGGGCGCTTTTTTTCTGACGTCACGAGATTCTGACGTCACGAGTATTCTGACGTCACGAGTACTCGCCGCGTGCGCCTCCATGCGGCCATTTTTTTTATACTTAGCCGTACCCACCACTTCGTTACTTTATTTATATCTAGCAACCGAATGCGAGTTCACATTCGGCTCAAAATCAATAGAGGGCTGGGAAATGACGGTGGATACCTACGTTTAAAGTTTCAATTACATGCATGCAGCTGTTCGACAGATATCGTGGTCCATGTCTGCGAAAAATCGGGCGGAGAAGAAGAAGAAGATTAATTTTTTTTGTAATCTTTTTCAGCTTTGACAATTAATATTTCGAGATCCGTTTGACCAATTTGGTTAAGATTTAAACTACAAAGTCCTTTTAGGTAAGTCTTTCAGCCCTGTAAATAACATCCATAAATATTACTCCCTTCCGGAGATATGACGTACTCTTCTATGCAAAAGCGTGATTTCAACGACCCCCCGGGTAAATGATTCTTGCTAGCGCTCGCCTGAAGTCAAAAAAAGAAAAAAAAAAAGCGGCGGGGGGGTACTTGACGGCGATTCGCTACCGCGAATCTGGATTAGTTACTCCGAAGTACTGAATCTTCAGAGTTGAGACAGTCAGTATGAGTTTATAATAGTATTTGTATTTTTTTTCCTTCCTTTTTTTTTAATCATTGTCATTTATTTTATACATGTATATATTTTGAACAGGGATCGCCGTTACGGTTTTTATACTTTTCACCGACAGCTTCATCATTATTTTGAAGCGGTAGCCCCGCTGAACCAATTTGTTGATTCGTTGAATTATTCTATCTCGGAGTCTAGAAATCTCAAAGATCCAAGGATCATCCCTCAATAATTTGAATTCCAGTAAAATTCTCTAATTTTTATTAAAATTTGGACACGTAACTAAATTGGGACTACGTGGAATATCGCTGTACAATATAACTCGATAAGATTCCGTCTTGTAATGTTACCTACTTCACCTTCTATAATATTTTATTCCCTTTGGTCTTGCCAGCGAGATATTTTGAGGAAATTTACGACAAAGGATTCTCACTGTACCAGCTCAATTCTTAATCTTTATAAATAAGTTATAACCATATTTTCGACAGGAATACAGACCCAGGAGCTTTCAACAGCTCCGTCTGTATTTCAAGTCATATATGTTTCACTATCTCGGTTAAACAGAGCTAATTTTCGTCAGCCTCATGCCGACTATGTTTCTATTCTATATTATTTCTAATTAAGATTAATTGTACTTATCTAATTTTCATTGACCCTCAAAAAAAATAAAATAAAATAAAATGAAATAAAAAAGGATAAGGCGAAACATAATGAAATATACGATATGTTTAAGAGTAACGTCTTTCGTCGGACGTAAGCAATTAGCTTAATTATTGAACAAGCCTCGAGATATCGCCGTCAGAAAAGAGGTAGTCATTTTCTTTCATTAGCTTCGCATTAATTATTAGACCCCGCTTTATTTCATTTCCTCTCCATCTTCTCACCCATTATTTCTGCATAAGGGCTACTTCAAATAGCCTCGTTGTAATTACTTTACCGTTCAAACCCCTCAGCGCGTGACCCTGTTTGAGATGAAAAAAAAAAAATTGATTCCAATCAACGTCGCGTTCATTATCATGTAAAAAAAGCAATATTAAGAGTTTCAGGCAATTCGGATTTCTATCGGTCCAGAGAATTTCGTAAGGCACGATTATGACACAAGCCTGTGAATCGGATAGTTTTTTTTTTTTGTTCAATTTGACTCACAAATCACCCGTACCTTTTACTCATTTTTTGGAATCTAAGATTTCATCTCGGGAAAGAAGAAAAAAAAAAATTTGCCGCTTCAGAAATCTCGGTGAAATTTCACCTCCTCGGGTGCGCGAAAACTTCTCACACGTGACGCAACTTCATTTACATATTCCTGGTGACACTGGTACGGAATTGGTGTGTCAAAAACCCTAGAGTATACATAAATAATACGAAAAGCACCTCGTATCGATTCCATATTCCCTTTTTCGTACAAATCTACCTTCGGCGGGCGGCTTAGCGAACGAAACATGCATATTTACATTCGAATTTTTTCAAGCCTTGTCTCTACTGCTACGCACAAAAAATCTCCATGAATTCGTATTTCGAAATTTTAAAGATAGATTCAAAATCCAAGTTCTTTTTTTTATTTTCTAAAAATCAATCCAAATCCAGTTCCATTCAAGATATTCAAATTCACAAAATAGGTACAGTTATCGATTCAAGTATTCCACGTTTCTCTTATTTGCAACGCAAATTTATTCTGCCCATCGTCAATGTGCAAAAAATCTCACGCGAATACCCATTTTTCCTAATATAACCAAAAGAAAAAGAAAAAAAAGAAAAAAAGAACAAAAAGTTCCACCCCGCCACGTCGCATAGTTTAATGATCGTATTTCGCGACATTTTCAGACTGCGAAAATCGAACGAGCTTCAATTAGTTGAAGACTTGAACAGGAGCGGCTGATCATGACTAATTGTTTAACGAGTACAGCTGTTAGGCCTATAAGTAAATATTCATTCCAGACCTGTCCGTACGGTTCCGAATTTGTATTTCGTCAAAGTTTAGTCTCGATAGTATCGCCAATGAGGGGTAATTTGTTATCGATGTCTTCCTCGAATCGATAGATTCGCTTCATTAGGGTCAGTCGGATCAATCTATTAAATGGGCCAAATATTATCATTCGGTGGCTCATTACTCGATTGACAAACATTCGGCTCTATTCGCTCGATAATCGCTCGCCAGTGGAATTCTAAAAAAATAAATTTATCCCAAGACGTGAATAATTTTGGCTAGTTTTATTCGTTCCGATATTTTTCGCCCGGATTTGGTCACGCGGATATATTGGTCAGTCGGATATACGTGTGACCCGGGATGTCAGGCCATAAAATATTCCACGGAGTTTCGCATATTCCACAAAATGTATAGTTTTTATGGGAAATTTAGTCAGATTGACTGCCTCCTGAGGCCGTAAAGTCCAACGAGCTGTTTTTCTTTCTCTTTTTTTCTCTCGTTCCTCGTTTCTTTATCATTATTATTACGGAAAATAGCCTCCGTTTATATTGCTTTTATTAAAAATGAAACGGGCTTTTCCACAACTAATTTCTTGCTGTTTTGTTGTTTATTTTTTATTTTTTTTCATCAACTTCTCACAGTGCGACTGACGTGCTACGATCAAAAGTCTTTCACATCGTCGGTTTACGTGAGAAAAAAAAGCTCAAATTCGGATTTCCTATACCTTTGGAAATCCCCTGTATTAGCGAAGCTTTCGAGTTAGGATTACGCGATTACTGTCTGTAACTGAAGCAAAGTGAGTAGATAAGATATGACAGTTCTGGATCCAGCCTTCTTTATCGGCCGAACCGTGAGGGTAAGTTATCATCCATGTTTCTCCATTACCGGTCGCATGGTAACGATTTTGGATGATGGTAACGATCGCTGAGTTTTTGTTACCGACAATCGAGGTGGTAACTTATGGATTTGTTGGCTAAATCTTATGGTCGATTTCTGAACTTCTTCGCCCCCACCACCCACCTACGAGATCGGTCTGGTAACCTGTTGCGATTTTCTGCCATGCGACAGCGCCGCTACCGATCTCTGCATTTGGATGTTACCGCCCGACTTTCCGCTATGCAACAGCGCCACTACCGATCTGCATTTAGATGTTACCATCCGATTTTCCTGCCATGCAACAGCGCCACTACCGATCTGCATTTTTAGATGGCTGCGTATCTTGCCGGCTGACGAGCTGGTATGTTATTATCCGATTTTCTGCTATGCAGCAGCAGCGTCACTACCGATCTGCATTTCAGTGTTATATTATTTCGATTTTTCCCCGTCACGCAACGATGTCACTACCGATCTCCCCCCAAATACGACTCCCTTTTTCAAGAAATTAAAATCTAAGATGGCGGTGTGATTTTTTTTAAACTGCAAAAAGCCAAGATGGCTGCTCTGAAATATTAAACTCTTAGCTTATATTTTAATATTAGCTGAAATATTTGAAGAGTGACTGGGTATTATATGCGAGCAATGACACGAATCTTTTAAAAATATCTAACGTTTATTCAATATAACTTAACTCTAGCCTATGCTCAATAATAATTTTCTTATACGCTATTTCTTAAGTCTAACCTATTCTAGGATAACAATTTTCTTAAAACTATATATTAAACTGACACTTAAACTATATTTACATAGATGTGGCGGCGATCATGCCGCGCGTATCTGAAACATACGGGTATATTGCAATAATCGAACGGTATGTGATGAAAATGATATTAACTTACCGGGTGACGAGTCGGGGTGTCACTCAGGGTCGGTGATGTACCCGAAATCCTCCCACCACCTCGCCACCTCCTCTGGGACCCCACCGGGCCAGCGCCGCCGTTCCTCGTATGCTTCCCTGGCATCGGCGAGGTCCCACTCGTTGTCGGGCTCCTCACCCTCCTCGGCATGTCGCCACCACAGACCCTCCCCCAACAGAGGATCTTCCACCACCTTCTCCATCACCTCCTCCCCCTCCTCCTCCTCCTCCTCCTCCTCCACCTCCTCCTCCTCCTCCTCCTCCTCCTCCTCCTCCTCCTCCTCCTCCTCCTCCACCTCCTCCTCCTCCTCCTCCTCCTCCTCCTTTCCCACCTCCACCACCTCCTCCTCCTCCCCCACCTCCTCCTCCTCCTCGTACAAGCTCTCATAACCATCATCTCTACCGTCATCGTCCCACCCCTGCCAATGCTCATCGTCAAACCAATACATATCGATGTTCATGCCTGCAATGTTAAATATTGATTACAAACTATATTCATCATGAAAACTATAATATCAAAGAATAATGATACTTACTTCTTACTCTTGTACCTTCTTGAAAAATTGTTAAAACGTTTCTAAATTTTTCTTTCCACTACCCCGACCGGCTGCAGAATGTGTAAAACGCCATGCAAACTTGCACTTTATATTCAACTAGAAACCCGAAATACACACCCAATATTGGTGGAGCTGCCCAATGGCAAACTCCAATAATATTTTTTTCATGAAATGGGTGAAACCTAGGTACATACCATCCCGAGCAGAGGGAGTCAAACCTAAGGTACATACCATCCCTGGCGGAGGGAGTCAAACCTAGGTACAAACCGATTTTCCAAGATGGAGTTAAGACCTAGGTAAGAAACCAACCCCATCGAATATGATTCCAAACGCTTAATTTTTTGCTGTACGCTGTCTGTGCAATTTAGACGGTTCCTAGATAAAATCGGTCAGTCCCTAATGGATGGGGCAATAAAATGTCGCTCGAAACGTCGGAATTTTTTTCACCCACTTTAGCGTTCGAAACGCTTGAATTTTGTGGAATGCCGCCTGCACATCTGTGTGGTCCATATCACCGACAAGTTAGATGTCATCTAAAATATTAGTCTCAATAATCCCAAAACGTGTGCAGCCTCTCGATTGTGGAGGGGATGAGTGCATATAAAACCACAAAGCCATTGAAAGGTGAAAACATTTGTGTGGTGTTGACCGTCGAAAGTTGAGTTAGCTTGAAACTGAGATTCACCAATAATGGACAACGTTAGGTATATGGATCTCGTTGAGATGATGGAGGAGGCATACAAACTGCTACGGACACAACCCCCTGAGCATGTGAATGAAAATATTATTCGCTGGTGTGATATCGGGCTTGAAAATATTAGATTATTGAACAACATTTTGATGCATTCAAAACTAGGCGTGAGTGAAAAACAGCAGCTCCAGCACATAATTTCACTCATGCAATCATGCTTGGTGAAATTTGAACGACAACGTGCGGGTGTTGTCGGCGGTAATATTGGTGATGATATTCATAATCGTGTTCGGTGGAATGATATGGAGAGTGCCTTCAACTGTCGTCTACGCACCGGAGCTGTGACAAATCTCCGCCACAAAGATTTGGCAAGATTTTTAGCTGACACTGGTGTAGTGACAATTGAAAAATTAAAAAATGTACTTCGCGATGAGGGGGGTATTAAGGTGAATGTGGGGGTTTCGTGTAAATTTGAGAACGTCAGAAACGATGAGGTCAGCCTGGAAGTAAAGACCTTTAATACACGAAACGCAGCGATTCTCCCATCGACAGATCTGGAAACCTGGTTCGCCGATAACGTGACGAATCCCCTGCTAATCAAGGTGGAGGATTTCGAGCAGTGTGACTCTGGTTGGAGTATGATTGAAATCATTAATGCTGTGATCAGCATCAACCGATACGAGCCTCTTTGTGGTGGACTCTCTACGTTCGTTGCGCTGCCTCGCGATATTCAACTGAAGAAAGCGGTGATCAACGTGCAGAACGATGATGATCGATGTTTTCTGTGGTCCATTACCGCAGCTCTCCACCCCGTAGACACCAACGCAACCAGAACACACAGCTATCGACGGTACATATCTGAGCTGGATTGCACAGGTATCAAATTCCCTGCAACCCTGCGTGATGTGGAGAAATTTGAAAAATTGAATAATTTAAGGATCAATGTATATGGTATTGATAACGAAACTTCCTCAGGCGTAGAGTCAAAACAGAGCATTATCACCCCTCTTTATCTTAGTAAAAATTCCATGAATCCTGGTGAAAATACAGTTCACCTACTTATGGTTGAGTGTAACCGAGAAATATCCGATCATGATGATGGTGATGATGATGATGATGATGATGGCTTGAATAATTTCAAAGCCAGATTTCACTTTGCATGGATCAAAAATCTCTCACGTTTGGTTAGCAAGCAATTATCGCGTCATGATGGCGAACAATTTTTGTGTGACAGATGCCTGTGTCACTTTAGCATGCACAGGGCATATGAGAGTCACAGGCAAGATTGTATGCGAATGAATAGCATACGGATGGAATTTCCAGCTAAAAAAGAGTTAGAATTTTCAAATTTTCAGAATAAAGGGACTGTGCCGTTCGTTGTTTACGCGGATCTCGAGTGTATATTGGAACCGGCTGTACATGAGTCTCAGGAGCATATTCCACACAGCGCGGCTTACTATGTACATTGCTCGTACGACGAAACATTATCGGAATATAAGAACAAACGCGGACCCGATTGTGTTGAATGGTTCACCGATCAGCTTCGCGAATTATCCATTAAAGTAGAGTCGCGCATAAAAAATATAATTCCGATAGAATCTCTGAATCAGGTACAACGCGACCGTCATATGCGTGCAAAAAATTGTTACATCTGCGAGAGACGATTTTCACCGAATGAAAAGAAATGTCATGACCATTGCCATTTCACGGGTAAATATCGCGGTCCCGCCCATAATCGGTGTAACCTGAATTTCAGGGAGAAACACACGATTCCGGTGGTGTTTCACAATTTGTCGGGCTACGATTCACATTTCTTGGTCAAGTCTTTAGCAACAAATTTTTCGGGCGAAATCACGCTGTTGCCCGTTAATAAGGAAAAGTACATATCATTTACAAAGAGAGTTGATGGCACCACCATGAGCTTGAGATTCATAGATTCACTCCGATTCATGGCCAGCAGCATTGAGAAATTAGCATCATACGTGGACGATTCGGATAAAAAAATAACGCGAAAATTCTATGCCGATGCGGGGAAATTTGATTTAATGATTCGCAAAGGTGTCTTCCCCTACGAGTACATCGATTCTTGGGAAAAACTTGATGAGTCTGAATTACCAGCTAAAAAAGACTTTTATTCGAGACTGAGCGATTCCAATATTTCCGATGATGATTATCAGCACGCAAAAAATGTGTGGGTTGAGTTTAATTTGAAAACCTTGGGCGAGTATTCGGATTTGTACCTGAAAACCGATGTACTATTATTAGCCGATATATTTCAGAATTTCCGCGACAGTTGCTTTAGAACATACAATTTAGATCCGCTGCACTATTACACAGCACCGGGACTTGCTTTTGATGCGATGTTGAAGCATACGAAAGTTAACCTACAACTTCTGGACGACCCAGAAATGATATTATTCATTGAGAAAAGCATAAGGGGCGGTGTAGCACAGTGCTCAAATCGCTATGGTAAAGCAAATAATCGATTTATGGGTGATGATTTCGATCCCGGCAAAGAGGAATCATATCTCATGTATTTCGATGTGAACAATTTGTATGGTGCGGCTATGAGCGAGCATTTGCCCAGCGGATCGTTCGCGTGGGAAAATGATGCCATTGACGTAATATCTCTTCCGGATGACGCACCAATCGGTTATATTCTAGAGGTGGATTTGGGTTATCCCATAGAGCTCCATAAACAGCACGCAGACTTACCACTCTGCCCCCAACATTTCATACCGCCTGGTAGTAAAATTAGAAAGTTAGCGACAACGCTCCTACCAAAAGAAAAGTATGTGCTGCACTACCGTAATTTGAAGCAATGCATAAAATTTGGCCTGAAGCTGGTGAAGGTGCATAGAGTTCTCAGGTTCGCGCAATCCCCATGGTTGAAACCATATATTGATCTCAATACAAATATGCGAAAGCAGTCGAAAAATGAGTTTGAAAAAAATTTCTACAAGCTTATGAATAACGCGGTATTTGGCAAGACTATGGAGAATGTGCGTAACCATAAGTCCGTTAAACTAATCACAAAATGGGGTGGTAGGGGTGGTGCACGCGCTCTCATTGCAAGACCAACATTTCATAGCTGTACCATATTCGATCAAGATATGGTTATTATTCAGCTGAATCGTACCAAGGTATATTTCAATAAACCCATATACATTGGTGCAGCAATTCTTGATCTTTCGAAAATATTTTTGTACAACTTCCACTATGAATATGTTAAAAATAATTTTTCAAATGGTGAAGCGAAATTAATGTATACCGATACCGATAGTCTGATATATCAATTTACCGTACCAAACATTTACGAAATCATCAAGCGTGATGTTGCGACAATGTTCGATACATCAGACTACCCACCGGATAATGTCTATGGTATTCCCTTAATAAATAAGAAACGTCTTGGCCTGATGAAGGATGAGAATAATGGGAAAATTATGACTGAATTTATCGGACTGCGAGCGAAATTATATACATTCAAGACTCGAGGGGATGTCGATAAGAAACGTGCAAAGGGCGTAAAAGGTTCCACCGTGAAATCCATCACGTTTGATGATTACAAGCGGTGTCTTTTTGATCATCAAAATTTAGTTGAAAAACAGTGTATGATAAAAAGTAGTCGGCATACGGTTAGCACTATTGTACAAAATAAGTTAGCCTTAAGCTGGTGTGATGACAAGCGAAAATTGATACCTGGAGAAACCGATACTCTACCCTGGGGTTACCAAGATTCTGTAAACTAGCAGATTCTTCTAGTTGCCAGAAAGTTTTCTCAGATTTTCTCAGATTTTCTCAGATTTTCTCACATTTTCTCACATTTTCTCACATTTTCTCACATTTGGAAAATAATAAATAAAATCTTTCCCCATTTACTTTACATGTGGAAGACGAAAACTTTTTGCAAATCTGAGAAAATCTGAGAAAATGTGAGAAAATCTGAGAAAATGTGAGAAAATGTGAGAAAATCTGAGAAAATCTGAGAAAATTTGAGAAAACTGATTGAGAAAGAATTTTCACCTTGAAGACCATGTAAACTAGCATTAAGATTAGGTGAATAAGGAAACAGTGTGAATATGTTGATAATAAATTTCTTTATTAAAAAATTACATGTCTGATTTATTTATCCAACTATTGTGCGAACTATCAAATCCTAGCCATTTTACATAGAGCCGATCACCGTGTCTGCGTAACACCTTTTCTACAAGATAACCATCAGGGTATTGCACACCGCTGAGCTCCTCCTCGTAGAAGCCGCCTTCGATGGGCTGATTCAGGTAGTCGGTGAGTTTGTATGTCGGAGGGTTGGTGTTCTTCACCTCATTAACAGTGAATATTTCAGTTGTCCAGTTCGGTGTATACCCTTTTTCAAACAAATTCTTATATTTGCGATGAGGTCCGGGAAAAAAATACCAAATATCGAGATTTTATTGCCCCATACATCAACCTACCAGGAAAAGAAACGGGGGAAAGATCTGGTGAAGGTTTACCCACTCATAAGATTGCACGAGGGCAAAGCGTGGATTATGTATACTGGGATGATCCTAATGAGCTTGTCGATCGTCTCCGACTGCTCATGGCATCTCAAGCAGCCGGTAATACTAGTCATACCAATGAAATATCCGCCATTATAGAAGAGTTACGCGAAGCTCGAATCATTTATTAGTGTGAGACCACGAGCGAAAGACATCATTCCATCGGCAGTCATCAGACAATGAGTATCGATATATTTGGCCGGCAGCTAGCAGGCAACGGTGGTGGAAAAAGTGTTATTCGCGGGCCTCAGGGTGTTGGATTCAAGATCACAGCTGATAAGCAGTATGATCTAGACGGTAAACGATTGTGTAATATCGCCGATCCGCTGGCCCCAGATGATGCCGTTTCCCTCAAAGTTCTCGAAAGAATTATAGAGGAAAAACTCGATGTTCATCGTAATTCCATCAACACGAAGATTGAGAATAATAATAAAGAAATTCGCGAGCTCATAACACGCATTTCAACGAATATTGCCCGATTGGAGTATGTTGTTGATTTATTGGTAAAATCTCCCGCGGGTACAACTACCGTGTTTACTGACCCCCCTGAGAATGATAGAATAATCAGCGATACGTGGACATATCTGAACTTTAACAATCAACAACATGCAGAGAACAATAGCAACCGAACTTCATAGGCCCGCTAGACGCAGATATTCCCGACGTTATGTGGATATACGCGCTTTGGATGAGACCTGGCAAGCTGATCTTGTCGACATGTCTGCATACTCATCCGTCAACAAGGGCTCAAAATTTTTGCTCACAGTGATTGATATATTTTCAAAATTTGCTTGGGCCGTACCAATCAAAAGTAAAAACGCCAAAGACGTAACAGCTGCGATGAAATCTGTGCTAACTCTGGGTCGTGTACCGAAACACTTACACGTTGATCAGGGCAAGGAATTTTACAACAAAGACTTTAAAACTCTTATGAAACATCATGATATCAACATGTACTCGACATTTAGCAACTTGAAGGCATCGATATGCGAACGTTTCAATCGAACGCTGAAAAATAAAATGTGGAAGCAATTCACACTTCAAGGTTCTCATAAGTGGATTGGTATTCTACCGGATTTAATTGCATCGTATAATAACACCAAACATCGCACGATTAGAATGAAACCAAAAGATGTGACTACGGTCAATGAAAAACAAATATATCGAAGTGTGTATAAGCCCAGGCAGATCAAAAGAAGCAAACGAAAGCGAAAATTTAAAGTTGGCGATAAAGTTAGAATTAGCAAATATAAGAATTTGTTTGAAAAAGGGTATACACCGAACTGGACAACTGAAATATTCACTGTTAATGAGGTGAAGAACACCAACCCTCCGACATACAAACTCACCGACTACCTGAATCAGCCCATCGAAGGCGGCTTCTACGAGGAGGAGCTCAGCGGTGTGCAATACCCTGATGGTTATCTTGTAGAAAAGGTGTTACGCAGACACGGTGATCGGCTCTATGTAAAATGGCTAGGATTTGATAGTTCGCACAATAGTTGGATAAATAAATCAGACATGTAATTTTTTAATAAAGAAATTTATTATCAACATATTCACACTGTTTCCTTATTCACCTAATCTTAATGCTAGTTTACATGGTCTTCAAGGTGAAAATTCTTTCTCAATCAGTTTTCTCAAATTTTCTCAGATTTTCTCAGATTTTCTCACATTTTCTCACATTTTCTCAGATTTTCTCACATTTTCTCAGATTTTCTCAGATTTGCAAAAAGTTTTCGTCTTCCACATGTAAAGTAAATGGGGAAAGATTTTATTTATTATTTTCCAAATGTGAGAAAATGTGAGAAAATGTGAGAAAATGTGAGAAAATCTGAGAAAATCTGAGAAAATCTGAGAAAACTTTCTGGCAACTAGAAGAATCTGCTAGTTTACAGAATCTTGGTAACCCCAGGGTAGAGTATCGGTTTCTCCAGGTATCAATTTTCGCTTGTCATCACACCAGCTTAAGGCTAACTTATTTTGTACAATAGTGCTAACCGTATGCCGACTACTTTTTATCATACACTGTTTTTCAACTAAATTTTGATGATCAAAAAGACACCGCTTGTAATCATCAAACGTGATGGATTTCACGGTGGAACCTTTTACGCCCTTTGCACGTTTCTTATCGACATCCCCTCGAGTCTTGAATGTATATAATTTCGCTCGCAGTCCGATAAATTCAGTCATAATTTTCCCATTATTCTCATCCTTCATCAGGCCAAGACGTTTCTTATTTATTAAGGGAATACCATAGACATTATCCGGTGGGTAGTCTGATGTATCGAACATTGTCGCAACATCACGCTTGATGATTTCGTAAATGTTTGGTACGGTAAATTGATATATCAGACTATCGGTATCGGTATACATTAATTTCGCTTCACCATTTGAAAAATTATTTTTAACATATTCATAGTGGAAGTTGTACAAAAATATTTTCGAAAGATCAAGAATTGCTGCACCAATGTATATGGGTTTATTGAAATATACCTTGGTACGATTCAGCTGAATAATAACCATATCTTGATCGAATATGGTACAGCTATGAAATGTTGGTCTTGCAATGAGAGCGCGTGCACCACCCCTACCACCCCATTTTGTGATTAGTTTAACGGACTTATGGTTACGCACATTCTCCATAGTCTTGCCAAATACCGCGTTATTCATAAGCTTGTAGAAATTTTTTTCAAACTCATTTTTCGACTGCTTTCGCATATTTGTATTGAGATCAATATATGGTTTCAACCATGGGGATTGCGCGAACCTGAGAACTCTATGCACCTTCACCAGCTTCAGGCCAAATTTTATGCATTGCTTCAAATTACGGTAGTGCAGCACATACTTTTCTTTTGGTAGGAGCGTTGTCGCTAACTTTCTAATTTTACTACCAGGCGGTATGAAATGTTGGGGGCAGAGTGGTAAGTCTGCGTGCTGTTTATGGAGCTCTATGGGATAACCCAAATCCACCTCTAGAATATAACCGATTGGTGCGTCATCCGGAAGAGATATTACGTCAATGGCATCATTTTCCCACGCGAACGATCCGCTGGGCAAATGCTCGCTCATAGCCGCACCATACAAATTGTTCACATCGAAATACATGAGATATGATTCCTCTTTGCCGGGATCGAAATCATCACCCATAAATCGATTATTTGCTTTACCATAGCGATTTGAGCACTGTGCTACACCGCCCCTTATGCTTTTCTCAATGAATAATATCATTTCTGGGTCGTCCAGAAGTTGTAGGTTAACTTTCGTATGCTTCAACATCGCATCAAAAGCAAGTCCCGGTGCTGTGTAATAGTGCAGCGGATCTAAATTGTATGTTCTAAAGCAACTGTCGCGGAAATTCTGAAATATATCGGCTAATAATAGTACATCGGTTTTCAGGTACAAATCCGAATACTCGCCCAAGGTTTTCAAATTAAACTCAACCCACACATTTTTTGCGTGCTGATAATCATCATCGGAAATATTGGAATCGCTCAGTCTCGAATAAAAGTCTTTTTTAGCTGGTAATTCAGACTCATCAAGTTTTTCCCAAGAATCGATGTACTCGTAGGGGAAGACACCTTTGCGAATCATTAAATCAAATTTCCCCGCATCGGCATAGAATTTTCGCGTTATTTTTTTATCCGAATCGTCCACGTATGATGCTAATTTCTCAATGCTGCTGGCCATGAATCGGAGTGAATCTATGAATCTCAAGCTCATGGTGGTGCCATCAACTCTCTTTGTAAATGATATGTACTTTTCCTTATTAACGGGCAACAGCGTGATTTCGCCCGAAAAATTTGTTGCTAAAGACTTGACCAAGAAATGTGAATCGTAGCCCGACAAATTGTGAAACACCACCGGAATCGTGTGTTTCTCCCTGAAATTCAGGTTACACCGATTATGGGCGGGACCGCGATATTTACCCGTGAAATGGCAATGGTCATGACATTTCTTTTCATTCGGTGAAAATCGTCTCTCGCAGATGTAACAATTTTTTGCACGCATATGACGGTCGCGTTGTACCTGATTCAGAGATTCTATCGGAATTATATTTTTTATGCGCGACTCTACTTTAATGGATAATTCGCGAAGCTGATCGGTGAACCATTCAACACAATCGGGTCCGCGTTTGTTCTTATATTCCGATAATGTTTCGTCGTACGAGCAATGTACATAGTAAGCCGCGCTGTGTGGAATATGCTCCTGAGACTCATGTACAGCCGGTTCCAATATACACTCGAGATCCGCGTAAACAACGAACGGCACAGTCCCTTTATTCTGAAAATTTGAAAATTCTAACTCTTTTTTAGCTGGAAATTCCATCCGTATGCTATTCATTCGCATACAATCTTGCCTGTGACTCTCATATGCCCTGTGCATGCTAAAGTGACACAGGCATCTGTCACACAAAAATTGTTCGCCATCATGACGCGATAATTGCTTGCTAACCAAACGTGAGAGATTTTTGATCCATGCAAAGTGAAATCTGGCTTTGAAATTATTCAAGCCATCATCATCATCATCATCATCACCATCATCATGATCGGATATTTCTCGGTTACACTCAACCATAAGTAGGTGAACTGTATTTTCACCAGGATTCATGGAATTTTTACTAAGATAAAGAGGGGTGATAATGCTCTGTTTTGACTCTACGCCTGAGGAAGTTTCGTTATCAATACCATATACATTGATCCTTAAATTATTCAATTTTTCAAATTTCTCCACATCACGCAGGGTTGCAGGGAATTTGATACCTGTGCAATCCAGCTCAGATATGTACCGTCGATAGCTGTGTGTTCTGGTTGCGTTGGTGTCTACGGGGTGGAGAGCTGCGGTAATGGACCACAGAAAACATCGATCATCATCGTTCTGCACGTTGATCACCGCTTTCTTCAGTTGAATATCGCGAGGCAGCGCAACGAACGTAGAGAGTCCACCACAAAGAGGCTCGTATCGGTTGATGCTGATCACAGCATTAATGATTTCAATCATACTCCAACCAGAGTCACACTGCTCGAAATCCTCCACCTTGATTAGCAGGGGATTCGTCACGTTATCGGCGAACCAGGTTTCCAGATCTGTCGATGGGAGAATCGCTGCGTTTCGTGTATTAAAGGTCTTTACTTCCAGGCTGACCTCATCGTTTCTGACGTTCTCAAATTTACACGAAACCCCCACATTCACCTTAATACCCCCCTCATCGCGAAGTACATTTTTTAATTTTTCAATTGTCACTACACCAGTGTCAGCTAAAAATCTTGCCAAATCTTTGTGGCGGAGATTTGTCACAGCTCCGGTGCGTAGACGACAGTTGAAGGCACTCTCCATATCATTCCACCGAACACGATTATGAATATCATCACCAATATTACCGCCGACAACACCCGCACGTTGTCGTTCAAATTTCACCAAGCATGATTGCATGAGTGAAATTATGTGCTGGAGCTGCTGTTTTTCACTCACGCCTAGTTTTGAATGCATCAAAATGTTGTTCAATAATCTAATATTTTCAAGCCCGATATCACACCAGCGAATAATATTTTCATTCACATGCTCAGGGGGTTGTGTCCGTAGCAGTTTGTATGCCTCCTCCATCATCTCAACGAGATCCATATACCTAACGTTGTCCATTATTGGTGAATCTCAGTTTCAAGCTAACTCAACTTTCGACGGTCAACACCACACAAATGTTTTCACCTTTCAATGGCTTTGTGGTTTTATATGCACTCATCCCCTCCACAATCGAGAGGCTGCACACGTTTTGGGATTATTGAGACTAATATTTTAGATGACATCTAACTTGTCGGTGATATGGACCACACAGATGTGCAGGCGGCATTCCACAAAATTCAAGCGTTTCGAACGCTAAAGTGGGTGAAAAAAATTCCGACGTTTCGAGCGACATTTTATTGCCCCATCCATTAGGGACTGACCGATTTTATCTAGGAACCGTCTAAATTGCACAGACAGCGTACAGCAAAAAATTAAGCGTTTGGAATCATATTCGATGGGGTTGGTTTCTTACCTAGGTCTTAACTCCATCTTGGAAAATCGGTTTGTACCTAGGTTTGACTCCCTCCGCCAGGGATGGTATGTACCTTAGGTTTGACTCCCTCTGCTCGGGATGGTATGTACCTAGGTTTCACCCATTTCATGAAAAAAATATTATTGGAGTTTGCCATTGGGCAGCTCCACCAATATTGGGTGTGTATTTCGGGTTTCTAGTTGAATATAAAGTGCAAGTTTGCATGGCGTTTTACACATTCTGCAGCCGGTCGGGGTAGTGGAAAGAAAAATTTAGAAACGTTTTAACAATTTTTCAAGAAGGTACAAGAGTAAGAAGTAAGTATCATTATTCTTTGATATTATAGTTTTCATGATGAATATAGTTTGTAATCAATATTTAACATTGCAGGCATGAACATCGATATGTATTGGTTTGACGATGAGCATTGGCAGGGGTGGGACGATGACGGTAGAGATGATGGTTATGAGAGCTTGTACGAGGAGGAGGAGGAGGTGGGGGAGGAGGAGGAGGTGGTGGAGGTGGGAAAGGAGGAGGAGGAGGAGGAGGAGGAGGAGGTGGAGGAGGAGGAGGAGGAGGAGGAGGAGGAGGAGGAGGAGGAGGAGGAGGAGGTGGAGGAGGAGGAGGAGGAGGAGGAGGGGGAGGAGGTGATGGAGAAGGTGGTGGAAGATCCTCTGTTGGGGGAGGGTCTGTGGTGGCGACATGCCGAGGAGGGTGAGGAGCCCGACAACGAGTGGGACCTCGCCGATGCCAGGGAAGCATACGAGGAACGGCGGCGCTGGCCCGGTGGGGTCCCAGAGGAGGTGGCGAGGTGGTGGGAGGATTTCGGGTACATCACCGACCCTGAGTGACACCCCGACTCGTCACCCGGTAAGTTAATATCATTTTCATCACATACCGTTCGATTATTGCAATATACCCGTATGTTTCAGATACGCGCGGCATGATCGCCGCCACATCTATGTAAATATAGTTTAAGTGTCAGTTTAATATATAGTTTTAAGAAAATTGTTATCCTAGAATAGGTTAGACTTAAGAAATAGCGTATAAGAAAATTATTATTGAGCATAGGCTAGAGTTAAGTTATATTGAATAAACGTTAGATATTTTTAAAAGATTCGTGTCATTGCTCGCATATAATACCCAGTCACTCTTCAAATATTTCAGCTAATATTAAAATATAAGCTAAGAGTTTAATATTTCAGAGCAGCCATCTTGGCTTTTTGCAGTTTAAAAAAAATCACACCGCCATCTTAGATTTTAATTTCTTGAAAAAGGGAGTCGTATTTGGGGGGAGATCGGTAGTGACATCGTTGCGTGACGGGGAAAAATCGAAATAATATAACACTGAAATGCAGATCGGTAGTGACGCTGCTGCTGCATAGCAGAAAATCGGATAATAACATACCAGCTCGTCAGCCGGCAAGATACGCAGCCATCTAAAAATGCAGATCGGTAGTGGCGCTGTTGCATGGCAGGAAAATCGGATGGTAACATCTAAATGCAGATCGGTAGTGGCGCTGTTGCATAGCGGAAAGTCGGGCGGTAACATCCAAATGCAGAGATCGGTAGCGGCGCTGTCGCATGGCAGAAAATCGCAACAGGTTACCAGACCGATCTCGTAGGTGGGTGGTGGGGGCGAAGAAGTTCAGAAATCGACCATAAGATTTAGCCAACAAATCCATAAGTTACCACCTCGATTGTCGGTAACAAAAACTCAGCGATCGTTACCATCATCCAAAATCGTTACCATGCGACCGGTAATGGAGAAACATGGATGATAACTTACCCTCACGGTTCGGCCGATAAAGAAGGCTGGATCCAGAACTGTCATATCTTATCTACTAAAGTGCCGGGTGCATTCGCAATTTAGTTCATTTACACCGTGTGAGGACAGGGTTGCAGGTGTTACAAAGGGAAGCAATAGATAGCATCGCTGCAGAACGCCAGCTTCATCCCTTGGAAGTCTTGATTGGACGTTATTCGAGCCGGAGCTAAAGTTCTCCGGCTAATGATAATTGCGAAGGTAATTTAGAGCGGCTTAGGTTCCTCGAAGAAAAATCATTCCCCTGTTTCAACTAGGCTTCGAGATCTCGTTCTTTCGATGTTTCACTTTAATCGAATCGATGTTCGAGTGATATTTGAATATTTATTAAGTTTCGTCGAAGTTCGTGAGAGGTGGTGATTAACTAATAATTAATAGGGATTAACTAGATGCTGCAAATATACACGCGGAAATTCATTAACGAAACTTTGTTAAGTATCACTTTCGGATGGTATCGTAAGCCATAAATTTTGGCCGTTTAATATCGTCCGATATTACTTTGGGCAAGTTTATCTGTAATTAGTACTCCTGTACCAACTTCGAGGCAACCTCATTACCAGAAAACGCGAATTCCAATTATTTAAATGACGCCTATAGCTACGCACGGTCCACTTCACCCCTATTGTCATTTTGCATCTCGTTTTCTATACTCACCGCGAATCTGCGCCACACCAAGCGTTCGAATCAATACCTGATACTGAAATTAAATTAATCGTTAGTTTCGATGTGTTCGTTTTCAATTTAGCTGGAAAAATATTTGCTACAATAACCGTGAATTTCGCGTTACAAAAATTTGCGGAAATGTTCAAATTCTATACAAATAACGAATATTTTTCATCAACTTCGTAAATTTTTATACACGTGTGTATTCGTGAATAAATAGACATTATTATCGCCATTGATTAAGAGCTTAAAGAATTTCTTTAACACATAGGTGTGTCTTCGTTTGTTTGATTGCTAAATTTATTATTTCACGTTTACGTTATGACACGACAACGCGTGAATATTTGAAGAGCTTTGTAGATTTTCACGCCTGCTGAAAATGTCACCGTACCATCAAACCACCCTTCTCATGCCTAACGACGTACGCTTTGCCACATACCCAAAAACAGGATTATATTTAATGAAATAACGAGCAACAAATTTTATCCATCTACTTCCCGCGGGGGCTTTGGTAATAAAATTTTAAATAAAAGCTCGGTTGAAATATCGTGAAAAAATCTAACCAGTCATATTATTAACTTTTGCATATAGACAAGTTTTAACAATTTTTACAGAATTTTGGCTATAAATGCATAAGGCGTGGTTCCAACCCTTTACAAGCATTAGTAACGAATAATGCCAGATTTTTTTTTATCTTATTTTTTTTGTTTTTCCTATCTTCATTTTTCGTCGTCAGTGTGGCTGGTAGGTACCAGGGATTGTAGGAGACTAGCAGCTATAAGCATCTGTGTGTTTAAGAGGCGTGGTACACGGCTGATATAGGCTAAAGGGTGAAGGGTGGCGTTTGGAGAAGAGTAAAGAGTCGAGAGTGAAGAGTGAAGAGTGAAGAGTGAGGAGTGAAGGAGTGAAGGGTGAAGGGTGGTGGTTGGAGGCGCCGCGACGTCGGGCGCCGTAATTACGATCCCCACGGGCAGACGTTCGCTCTATCGCTGCATCCTGAACGCCACGGTATTGTCAGCGTTTCGCTAGGTACTCCATTCAGTTAGAATTTTTTTCTTTTTTTTTCCCCTCTCTTTTGATTACTCGTTTCATTGCCTAACCAACGACAGTATGTAGTTTTTTCTACCCTCTCTTTTTTTTCGAATTTTTATGGCTACGAAATTTCTAGCTATCGTTGAGTTTCGATAAATTAAATTGTTCGCTTCACTAGACAGAAAATAATAGAAGAAATTGAAAACAACGGTATGAGAGTACCTAATAGAGTTTCAACTCCCGAGGGAATCTTCTCCGAGATGAGAATTTTCTCGACTGACTAGACTGCATCCTAGATCCGTGTACTTGTTATTTTTACGAAACAACGAACCGCGATCTATTACTTTCGCTGCAAGCCGTACTTAGATATTTTCGCAATTTCTTTGCTGCTGCTGCTCGCGGATTATAACTCACGTCAGACGGTCTTGAAAAATTTCAGACACGCTGCTGATACTGTATACAGATAATCTCTATAAACCCTAAATTCTCGACGAATTTCATCCCCTTTAATACATCGTAAAGCTAGCATCGCGTATCACATTGAGTTTGCCGATAAAAAATATGAAATTTTTTCCTTTTTCTTTTTTAAAATTTTTTTTAAGAACGGCTCTTTTGCCCTTGCGCGTAGGACCGGCCCTGTATTATGATATAGCAAAGCGAATCTCTTGGAAGTATTATTATAAAAGTTTTTGAGAACGTACGAGAGAGTTCCTCGCGAGTATAGAACCTCGAAAGGAATTTTTTTTTTTTTGTTTTTTTTTTTTTTTGTTCTCAGTTTAGTTTTCTCTGCACGCTCTGGGTAACCTTCGTTGCCCCTCTTTCCCCCTCAATCTTAAGTCTCTGGTTCTCGCTTGGGCAAAGTAAAGTTTTCTCGCGTTCGACCAAAGCCTTTTTCGATGTCGCTCGGGATGTCCATGGAATGCGGATTGATGTAGGTGCCTCTCAGAATATCTAGTTTTAGATTCTACGGTGTGGTAGTACCTCCTACACCGGGTACAAATTGCGACATGATTTTTACCCCGATAACACTGAAAAAAAAAAAAAAAAAAATGAATGAATGAATAAGGAAAACGATGAAAATGCAAAACTTAGTTGTAATTGCTTTCACGATATCCACTAAACGGTGAAATGGAATTAAATCTAGACAGCTAATACTTCACAATTACACTGTGCCTGTCACTAAATTAAAATCGAGTATTAAATGGGAGATAATTTTGAAGAAATTAATAACTTTTAAGTTACGTTAACTTTTGGTATAATTAAAGTCCGCGCTTATTAAACGGTTCTAGTGTCATAAACTTTGCTTTAGAAAGGTGTAATAAAAATGAGATTATATGTATCCACACGTAGGAAGGGATACCTATACCTACACCGCCTTCTCATCAAATAGCTGGCGACATAATTCTTGAATAATGATAGAAAGCGAAATAAAAAGAGGAACAAAAAAAATAGAAATTAAATTTTGACTATAAGTTAGTTCGAATCTGACAATTTATAGCCACGTTTATAGTTATCCGCGTATACGGAGTGGAAAATAAATTAGTAAAGTTGATCTCTGGCTCTAGTTCTCATACCATCGTTAGTTATAAAGAAGCGAAGACAAAGCGGAAGCAAAATGAGACCACAAGATAAAGGTGATATACGAGCACGTGGGTGTGGCTTGTCTAATAGAAGAGGCTAAACCGATTCTCGATAGACACAGGAAACCGTATAGTGCTGCTTTAAGGACTCTATTCGATGTTCCATTTACAATTTTCTATCTAGACTCGTTGACACACATGTTTACATGCATATAGGCGCAGTGTACGTAAATCAACATACACTCCCTAGCCATATAACGGGAAATAATTCTCATTTTATATCGTACTCGCTTTTTATTTTTATTTTTTTATTTTTTCATTTTTATTTAACTTTACGAATAGTTCAGTTTATCGAAAAATTACACATTGTTTCGAACGTAAAATCAATCTCCGTGCCACAGGTAATATTAATCGACAATATTATCACGCAATCTCCTGCAGCCAATTTTCGGGTAAAACTGCTCGTCAATATTCTGCTTTTAACGATTGCTTTTACGGGGTTAATACCGTTTTCAAAATCGTCGAATTAACCATCGGGAATTATTCGGACCAGTAATCAGTTCGCAAGGCTCCACTACATCTCGAATAATTCAGATACTAGTTAGCAGTATCGGTCAATTCACGACTCAAAGGATTCGTACTCTATATACTCCTACGTACCGAGGTCCTGGCTCACTCACATCAGAACATCTACATTTAGTCATAGGAGGTATTCTCACAGGAATTGGCAAGCTCTAGTTATTCAGGATATTTCATATCGAAGTTAGAATTAGAATAGAGAGAAATTCCGATTTTAGTTACTCATATTCCAACCCGGTTGAAATTTTTTAACAAATTATTCTACGCTGCCTTTCGCAGTTTCTTTTCCGCATTGGAATTAGTTATATTCATATTAAAGCCGAGGGGATATTCGACCCTATCATTTCCTCATTATCCACTGAAACATGGCGCTGGTCGCTTTGTAATTTCGTTCGTCCCTCGTCGACGGTGACGTCAGTTGACGTATCGATGTGATTGTATAGGACTATCGGGCTATCGCTCATTTTGTGTCACACGTCTCGTAAAGTTTTTGGGGGAAAATTTCTTTCCGAAAAGACGAGAGACAGCTGCCTCTGTTACGTTATACGTCACACTTTCGTTATCCGAAAATTTTTAATTGATTATAACAACGGACGTGAAAAAGCATAGCAATTTCCACGGTAACAATGTTCGTTGAACTTTTCTAAAGCTTTATAAAGCCCCCTTATTAACGCGGCTTATCACTCGACGGAATAAAGTTCCGAAAAACTTGTAGGTGCTCTTAGAGATAAACTGCAGATGATGTACCTACGTACATACGTGCGAGATAAGTAGGTACAAGGAAACGAGCTTTTCATGTTATTTTCTGAACGACGCTTTCCTTGATACAATTACGACCAGCGTTTAGGTCCTCGTACAATTTGGACCGAAGACGAGATCTGATCGAACCTTTAAATTATTTAAAAATGGTCCGAAAGTCCTTAGGTTGCTTCTTCCCGCCTGCAGTTAGTAAGACTCTGATTGTAATATGAAATTTATTGAGAATATAAGTATATAAAATATGTGAATTACAAGATAATCAAAATCCTCTTCTGAATTCATCTTTGCTAATCTCTAATCATTATCTTCGTGCGAAACCCGGTAGCGTAATTTATATACGTTTAAAAGTTCGCTCGCAGACAAAGTCTCCAGCACAGCTATACTACGGGTGATAATAAAATGGTCGTTATTTTTTATAGCTATAAAAACTGTAGCTTAGCTAGTGAATATTGGCTGAGTACGAATATTAAAGGCTATAATATATATATATAGGGTAAAACTTCCCTCGCTATGTGTATAATACATAAGTTTTAATCTTTTTCATCGATCGTAAAAAAGCTCAGGTGAAAATTTTCAGGTACCTAGTTATTCATAACTATCGTTAAATTTTGAGTGGCAGAACTAGTCATACAGTTCCTAATGTCTATCGTACATGGATCGGTCACAATTATAACAGTTACACATATTAGACTGACTTATCTATCTTTTCGAATACATTATTCACTCCGAAAGTTTGAGCAGCGTGATACCTCATCCCCGCGGTCGTTACGGCGTAGCGTATTTTTTATGGCAGAATAGAAACTCGAAAGAAGATCAGCATAATGCGAAATGCGGAATGCGAAATGCAAAATGTGAAATTCGCGAGTGAAGAGGGCTGCTGTGCGACGTGCGACTCGCCCTCATCATCGCGCTACACTTCGGGTACAGGGGGACTCCTGTTGTCCCAGGAGGCTGGGATCGCTCATGCATCACGCATGATGCCTCACGGATATTCTGGCAACGCGTTGTATAAAGTTAGGTCCCATTCAATCTGTGGCTGCGTTTTTAAAAAATGTAACGAAAACACGTGAAAATACTTCAAAACTTGATATTCCATTTATTTATTTTTGATTTCATTTTGTCTCCGCAAGTACATATGTTATATGAAATGAAGTCATACGATTCGTATTGTTCTGTCAGGGTTGTAAATCGTCGAGTTTCAACTCTGACATTTTGTTACGTGAAGTAGACGCGATGGTACAGCTGTTGGAATGATGGCTCCCTGTATAGTTTGCAGTTCCGAACCATTTTCATGGCGAAACTGAAGCCGAAATATTAACATTCCCTGGTGATGGTAGAAATTTCATACGGATAGGTAGGTAACGACGTATAAAATGGAATTTATTCGATAAAAAAACGTTTATTATTAGCGTAGTACATGGAAGTTGTCTATTTTCTTCTTTTTTTGGAAGATTCGGGATTCTAGTTTTCACTTTCGCTTCAGGAATTTTCGCCAATAATCAATTTTGTCAGATTTTCCGCATGGTGATCCGCGGTAGGCCACACATCGTAAAAGAAATAGCAGTGAAAGAAAATTGACAGACTCTACCCCGAATAAATCCACACTGTATGTATTAGCGGCGTGATTCGCAGATACCATTTCCGGGAACAATCAGAAATAAGATGGTTTGTACGCTGGCCACGCGCCAACGTGTTCGCAATCTCTTTATCTAAAAAGGGCTCCTTCCCCCTATTGAATAAGATGTTCCCCAGGCGGCTGTAATAGTCATTGCGTTTGTCCCGGTCCCAGGTGTTGATGAGAAAAAACGTGGCAGATATATAAAAGTGAAAATTTTCCGAAGACTTTTCTTCCATCTGTGATAAAATATCGCAAGATTAGCTAACCGGTATTCAAGTGAGCACTGAAGGAAAGAAGGGATACGAGAAAAGCCTGAGAAAGTTCGAATGCAGCTCGGCTTTAATTTTTGAATACTTTTTTTCGCTTCTTGGTTTTCGTTGATGATCGACGATGGTCTGTCGTTGACTTCTGAGGCAGAATAGTTTTTCCGGGTTTCATTATCGCCGAGGGACATTTCGGGTTTCATTGAAACCCGCGGATAAGTTACGATTCGGGAAGTCTGGCATCTAATTTATCGAATCGTATCCCGCTAGCCAAAAGCTGAGTTTTCTTCAGTTCGTCGAGCCCGAGCTCCCTTATAATTTGTCACGTGCAACACGATCCGGGGTGAAGTATCGGGGGAAACATTTCATCGCGGGTTATTACGACCCATTCGAATCGACACTGCCCCTTGATGATAAAAAGGATCAATACTAAAATACAGAGAAGTAGGTAATAGTGCATGCCTTTAGTGGAACCGAAACTTTAGTATTACGTAAGCAAAGCTCCTGCTGGGACCTCTTTTAATACACTTCCGGACAAGCTGCTGTTTTGATAATCCATCACCAGTTCGCATACAACCGAGCTTTATACTTGGCTTTGTTGATCGCTTTGGGTCACGAGGGCGCGCCTCGTGGAACTTTAAAATGTGCTTTCCTATTATCTCCGTCTCAATGCCTGAGGCAGATGGGAGAAAGCAAATTCATCAAAATCATTTTTCCCTTCAATATTCGGAGTTCAAAATCAAATTCACGTGTACCAGTAGGAATTTGTATCAATCAAGCTTACGTATAATATATATTTAATTTTCTGTTCGAATCGGTATTCCGATATGAAGAAGAAAAAATCGGAATATATTTAGTTTATGCTGAAATTTCTTCCATCAGGTTTTTTTTTTTTTATCTTCTTCTTTTGCTTTACAATTCATCGATAATTACTCGACTACGTATTTTGGGGCTAGATATTCAAGGAAAATTAGAGTGTCGAACTATGATAACGCCGGTAATCCAATTCAAAGTTGAAAAAATATTTCCGAAACCAAATCGACGAACTGCTCCGAAATTTAAGCTTCAAATTTCACGTCCCTTATTCTGGATTTGATATTTAGATCCATGTTTCGTTTCCCACAATAAGACGCCCTTGGAAAAGCACTTTAACTTCTGTCGAATGGAACTTTCTTGCTTCGTACATTCAAGTGCATTTCAAGGTGCAATAAAATTGTCAGGGCAGGTCGAGGCTGTAGGTAGCCAACAAGTTGCTGGTGCTGAATCGATAGACTCGACAGCACCGCCAGCACTAGCAGCAGCAGCAGCAGCAGTAGTAGTAGAGCCTGGGCTCGAATAACGCGTAGAAGCAGCCCGGGGCGCCCATGCGGCTAGCCCAGGGTAAAAGCAGAGAACCACAAGCCCCGGGCGTACCAGCTTTCTAATTGAGTTCTTCTGCATTCGACATTATTTTTTTTTTTATAAAATACTCGAGGCTGAATAGTCATTCTTTATTATAATAATGAAAGTAATGCATCTCGTCGAGTTCAAGCTCACGCAAAGATAATTGAATTCAAGTACCGTATGTAACGTGTCCCGATTTCTTTTTTTAAAGACAATATTAATTATTCAAAGCTTGATCATATCTCGGGCGAATTCAAATTATTTTTCGATTCCGTAGGTCTTTCCTCTCTATCAAACTGATCGAAAAGTATTTGAAATGAGTCACAAACTAGACTGGAAGTTGGTTCAATTAAAACCGTTTTTTCATTATTTCGCCGGTTCTTTTTTCTCCTCCTTTGCGCATGCTTTCGTCCTTTGTACGCCAGTACATCGAAAATGAAATATTTTTAAATACGTATTGGTATGTATGTACCACCTATTGTATTGTACGCTATGGGTACAAAAGACACGCAGTTTGGTAACGCAATGAAACTCCGTTTGATCAAATTTTTGAGCTAACTTTCCGTTTAATATTCGAAACGTTTGTAATTGTTTTTTTTTTGTTGTCTCTTCTCTCCATTTTTCAGGTACACGTATAACCGAGGTACCTATACACTATCGCTATAATTTCAAACAAAAAAGTTACACCCGTAAAATAGCCGGCGGGTAATTGAAATGCCTCGCTTACTCGTCGAAAGCTAAGTCAATTTAAGTTAAGACCTTTTGTACGTCGATAAGGTAACGAAGTAAAACGGCTTAGGCACGCAAAAGTAAAGTTTCTTGGGACTTACAATGTCGAGTTCAACTCACCCGCTACAATGCGAGAAAAAGTACCGACTACTTGTTCCATGGAAAACAAAAATGACATCGATGATCTAAATGGGGCTAAATTCCGTTTTTCATCTGCAATGCTTCTTGAAATCCACGTCAAGCTCGATTTCAAATTCTGTCATCAATTAGAATGAAGTTACCGAAGGGTTAGGGTCAGGGAAAACCTGGAATACGTAGTAGAGCTCGAAAAAAGACGATTCAAGAAAATAGACGAGAGGAAACTGGGAGGGATACGAGGAGCTTTTTTTTACAGCGCGAGGAAACATACTTTTTCATTTAAGAAAGCCTTCCGCTTATGTCGGTGCATATTGCATTTCTGCGAGAAAGACTTCGGGCAAAGTTTATCGTTAAGATGAATTTTCTTTTCGGACTGTAAAACTGCGTTGGTATTCCTCGGTATGTCCGATTTTGTAGTTGATTGAAGAAAAACTAAGTTTTCAAGGGAACGAAGGGGGAATTCTTTTACCAACAATTTTTACAGAGCAGAGACGTTCCTCCTCGCTGCATGGTACTGTAGCAATTCTTTGAGGAAACGCTTCTCGAGTGTCGGCCCATTTTCGTAATGACTTTTTCCACTCACTATCAGACGCAGAAGTATACAACGTCGTTTGTTGTAAAAGCTTGCGCTCGAGTCAGTGTAATTTTTAGAAAAATATCCCCGGTGCAGTTTACGTCGTTTCAGAACCGAGAAACGCGAAAACGCAGCGTATGCTCTTCAGAGACTGTATCGCATCTCGGTACCCGGCTTATCAAGAAAGTAGAGAAATACTCTGTACGAGTCTGTCTTTAAAAGCTTCTCACTACTTTCTTATCCAAACTCGTTTTCCCCTTATCTTATACGAGGGATGGTGCGGGATTCAATATAACCCTCGCGAAAAAATATACGACCTGGTGTCCCCGATAACGATACGCGGTGAACTTAACGTCATAAACTTTACGTCCTTCTATAAAATGCACTGTCGTGTCTAGGAACTCGTCAAAATATTCTCACTCTCGTCTCCACCGTATTATCACGCTGAAAATTGGTGAAAAAAATTAGTTCTAAACTTCCTTTTGCAATTTGTATGAGCAGATTTATCGACTGACAGCTACGTTGCGTTAACTAATTTATACTAAACCGTATATTTGAATAATTTATCTAATTAATCCATTAATTACTCTCGTAATTACAATTGATAATCCTCTTCGAATAGAATCGTAGGCGAAACAGTAACGGTAGAATTGTACATGCCGGAATAATACCTACCCACATCTACCCTCCGGGTTTAGACGCAATTCCATAATGGAATGTCATAATGGAATGTATTCGTATATTATTTACAATTCACAAAATTTTCATTATTTCAATTCAGAGTTCGAGTAATTGAAACGGAAAAATGAAGTGAAAGTATTTAACCTTTGTGGATGGTGTGCCTAATTAACAATGCCTAATCCTACCATGTGAAATCGTCCACAATTTACGTTTAACACGATGTTAAATTTTTGTCACGATTAAAAATAGCCAGCCAGGGCGAATACCAGGCTTAAAATTATAAATCTTGAGCGATTACTTATATAGCTATAAGAAAGTGTATGACACACATTTGTTTTTTTTTTTTGTTTTTTTTTCTTCTTTTTACTGTATGTGGTAACCCGTCGATGGAACCGAGCGTAAATAACGACCACTCTGCACTTTGGGTTAATTAAAAATGGAGTGACGTGTTTTTTCTTCTTTTTTTTTTTTTCTGGCAAAAAAATTGGAGTAGCCTGTATTTCGAGGATGAAAAAAAATTGGGCGAGTAAAATTGTGCAATGATAAATGCTGTCGAACCACTTTTCATCTTTTATATATAAAACATAGAATTTTAATGATATTTATAAGAAAAATTTTTCCGTTGTATAATCGTAGTGAAACTAGGGCAGAAAAATTCTACCTCTTCCGCAGACTGGTTTCTGAATTTATTTCACGTGTATATATATATATATATATATATATGTATCAGAACGTTGAAAATATTCTAGTACGTATTGGTACATATAACTGCATACTGCAGTATACGAGGACATCGTGCCACTTGCATTTCCGGGTTATATAAGCGAGGATAAAGGTAGGTACTTTTATTTATATCCTGTTACACGGCTAGAGACAGCCGCTCGAATTTTACGGCGTGGAAAAAAAAAACCAAAAATAGAAAAAAAAGAAAAGGAAGCGGGAGAGAGAGAGGGAGAAAAAAAAGAGAAAAATTCACGTTGTATACGGAGCGGAATAAAATAGTAAAGTACGAAGCGAGGAGAGTAAAAAATAAATTGAACAGAGAATAACGGTGGCGGACGTTATCCTTTCGGTGAAACATTCATTGGCCAGTTTTACGAGAACCAACCCTTTTTACCATCCCGATTCTGAAGGGACCTCGAAAGCAAGTTATTGTTACTGGTTTACCCAGCTAATTTCGGGACTAACGTTTGGGCTAATTCAAGCAACGTGGCCAAGTGAAATGACACACACCCAAGTTTTATCGCGGCGTAATTCACGCGACATTCGATCACTGGGAAGCTAATTTTTTAAATTTTCGATTCTCGTACTAAAATGGGGGCTCTGCACGAAGCTAAAATTTTTCATCGACTTTAATCGGTCTAATCGATCTACGGCACGTGTTTATATCCGAACACATGCGACCGCGTATATATGTAATCTACGTATGGTAAATGGTAACGACCTACTTGGAGCCGAAGGTATATATGAGAGAGAGAATTGATAACGGAAACTCTGAATTCACGGCGTGTGACTAAAGACCTGTCTGTTTCAGAGAAAAAATATAAACGTGATTGTAAAGCTTATAAATGGCAAAGATAAGGCTAAGCGCAGGCATTCGTTATCTCTCGTGCGAAAAGTGGAAGAAAAGTTGGAAGGTGTTTCTTCTTTTTCGTTTTTTCTTCTGCTTTTTTATTTTCATTTATTTTTTTCTATATCTGTCAGACGTTATCACTTACGAACAAACATCGCCACCGTTACCTCCGAAGATGAATATAATTTTCCTAAAAATTTTTAGCGAAAATATACCTCTTATCAAATCTCGTCAATCAACGTTCAATGAAACATCATACCGGTCGCTTGTTATGCTATTGCTCGATAGGGCTCGGGACATCCTCGGATGAAGAAGTAGAATTTATAACCCACAGCCTCAGCCTTTATTTTCTCCTCGGCCTCAGCCGAAAATCAAAAGCAAAACTAGACTTCGTCCCCTTGAGAAATCTCCGCGAACGGTGACGCTAGAGTAATTTCATGTTTCTGAATCCAAGCCGGGTGGATTTGGATTTGAATTACAGTCTCGTAGGGAAGTGTAATGAAAACTGACAATTGGAGCGGTGATGAGAGAAGCTTAATTTTACTCAGTCATTAATTTTCAGGCGAAGTTTTACATCGGTATTGAATTTATACGTGATATAATTATGTGATCCCATTTATCTGATGTATTCGATAAAAAGTAAAATTTGTGTTCTATTATTGTTTCAGGAACTTACTTCATACTCTACGACTTCATCGATTACTTTGAAAAAGATGGGCCGAGTTTTCTTCAGCGTGAAAAATTCCTCGACATTATAAACACGATATTCAAAAATATGTCGGTGCTCGAACGAGACGCTATCACTTTTCAGGTAAGTCAATTCGCACGGTCAATTAATACCAATAGTTATTATTTACGACACACTGCGTAAGCCTTTGAAGGAAATTTACAGTACCTATCCACGATGAGGAATATTTAGACGATATATAGCCTCGGTAAGATTAAATTAATTCTTTAAACGGACCCCGGACCTTCGTGGTTTTGGTGGTGCCACGTGGATAAGGCCTTCATCAACCTATAAATTTCCCTCCGAACGGCCTAACCAAATACAAACTGCTATGCTAACATTAAATCTTGTACAAACCTAGACCCAAACCCAAACCTATACTAAACCTAAACGAGTGATCGTAGCAAACCGAAACAAAATCAATCAACTAACGACGATAATCATAATAATAATAATAGTAACGAATCTCAGAACAAATACTTTTCCGGCTCGCAATTTATTCAATCACCAAATGATATGATATGAAAACCGAAATATATCCGAATGGATCAATTAATGAATAATTTTGTGGCTCTAAAGTGCCATCGATGATTTAGACTATTGGCTTTGACAATTAGAATGGTGAGTTCGATTATCTCGTAATCGGATGCAAACGTTTAGGGATAATATTCTTTTTTCTTAATATATGTTGTAATTGAACTTTATATAGCGATTGGGTAAATCCAGACCAAGTGGTGTTCCATGTGTAGACTTTAACAAGGAAGAAGTGGGTAAAAGCAAGACGCGTGGGTATAAACTTTTTCTCGAGTTCCGTTTTCTTGGCGTAAATATTACAACCCCTATACGAGATCGGTGAAAGAGAGGGAAAGAGAGAGAGAGAGTTACCTTTTCTGTACCGACCTTCGTAAAATATCTAGTGCCTGGCCGAAATCTAAACCTCAACCTTTCTCATACCTCTATTGTCTTTCACTTGTAGTTACTTCGCAGAAAGTAGGTACCTACCCCACATACGACTACCTGCATAAAATATTCCTTCACATACTGACGCATGTACCAGTCCTCATAAACCCAAATACCTCTGAACAAGTTCGCATAGGGTATATCCTGCGTATATAAGTGAAACAGGCCAGTTCATTTTACTTCGTCTTAGTACGTACTTCACATTATCTTCTTTTATTGAGAGAAAGAGGAAATAGAGCATCGGTGTCCCTGCGAAAGTCTGTATAAACTTTCTCGAGATGCTGGAGAACCTTTTTTCGCATTCATTCATTCATTCATTCGTTCGGCCCAAGGCTTCAGGCTCCTTGCATAATTTGCACCGAGAACAATGAAGCCTTCGACCTAGTTGTGCATGTAATATATGTAGATATGTAAAGATGTTTATATACCTTTGTATGTGTTTCAAATTATTTCGGATTCTTCACAGATTTTTATCTCTTCTTTGTTCTTGGTTGTCTGGGTTTTTCATTTTTCTTGAAACGTTGGAAAATCCGACGATCGTAACATTCTACGGCTGTCCGACAAATTCCTCGAATTATTTCAGAAACGGGTCGATGAAAGAATATGAAATTTACAGGATTTTGCATTGGGTCAAGCTGGCACTGCCATGTCTTTACGTTGACTATGGCTGCGACTTGAAATTGTTACCCGGAAAGTTTAGCCAGAAACATCGTGCCAAAGTTTTGAATTTTGATATACAGAGATGAACCAGAAACTAGAGACCGCGACAAAGGAACCGTTAAAAGTGATTTTCTGGAAAGGTGGCCCACATTCGCATGGATGCCTTGTAGCTAGCGAACTCGCTCAGGAAATGACAAAAGCTTTTCCTCCTCGTATTTGAACAAAACAACGAAACTGAACTAACTGATGCTCTCGCGAAGTTCAACTCCAATTTTCATTCTCCTACGAACAGAATCTGGGTTACCACGATCTACGATAGACTTAGTTCAGCATCAGACTTGCTGCGATATATCCCGAAGTCGCATAGATTAACCCAGAACTTAGTTGGCTCAAGTAATGGAAAGACAGGGGCTTCAATTTTTCAGTATAAAAATGATTCAGTCGTATTATTATTTCCCATTAATTCTCTTCTCTATGAGTTGATGAAATTTTTATTTCAATTGTGAGTCAGGAAGACTGCTCGCAAAAGTTTAGTCTAACAAAATGTAGGTCAATGGATTTTAATATTTGATAGATGTCACAGTGGTATAAAATTTCTGCAACATGTCGACCGACGATTTGTACATTATTGAGTAGACGGTTCCCAGGTCGCTGGGAGGGACGTATCTTTTCCTCAAACTTGATACTTGGACCTCAGTTCCCTAGGGCAGAGCAGAAAGTAACAGAATAATAAGAAAAAATCTTCGTTTACGTCATAACGAGAAAAACAAAAGCCTCCTCGTCGTCGTCTGAAAAATAACATCTAATTTCTCGTGCAATTACCAGAGGCATATATTTCGCCTGACGATGGCAAGTCTCTTGGCACACTCTCCGAGTTACGACTTCCCTCCTCGCTTTGCTTCAGAATTTATAATGTCTTTTCCACTCGCTGACTGATGCAGTAACAGGGAATATAATTATAGAGCCGAAAGTTTTCACGTGCCGAATGGATCATAGGTCATTTAAATATTGCTTATTTCAATTTTTTAATCAAAGCAGAACATGTTTCTGACGAACTTTTTCGAGTAGCAGTCATTTCGGTTCTCCGACCTGAAAACTTACTCTCGATAATATAATATAATACTTTTCCTCGAACGTTGCACGCCCACGTCTGTAATAAGCTAAATGGGGACTTTGCATTAGCCGAAGTGTGTTTGCCCATTTTCACTGTCGAGAGAGAACGGGACTGAAGTAAATAAAAATATTCATCAAGCAATCCTTTGCTCGCGTAATTTTCTATATTTATACAAATGTACTAGTATCCGCGTTCATAGACCGTTCGGTTCGAGAAAATAAAAAAACGAGGATTACAGTGTACTTTTTTTTAAAGCAGTAGTTATTTTTGATTGCGAAAGAAATTTTCTTTGAAATCGAAGTTGAAAATTGTATAAAATATTTTCTTATAATTCACTCGATCCCGTCTCACATCCTACTCGCGGAAATATTTGTTCGTTCAATATTATTTTGCGATTAACTTTTCGATTTGAAATTATAAAAGTTGAATCTCTTCAGACAGAATATAGCTTCGTATACCATCTCCGAAAGCTCGAAAAGGTACTCGACGCGACTACGTGGTTAGCAAACATTCATCAATTCGATTCGGCGCGGTACCTATACCTACCCCTTGCGGGTAATTTAATCTCGTGAAGTAATTTCTTATACTGTATGAGAAGCACATGAATGTTATTTCATTACGATTTACATTTGTCAAGATTTTCGTCTAGCCTCGATCCATCATTTCTTAAAACATTTCGCCACAATAATTCTTTCGTATTAAGATCACCCGATTATATACATGTAATATAAAGCTCCGGTTCCTTTTCACAAGCACGACTCTACCTTTATCAAATCATATTCTCTCGATGATCCAAAGATACGCAGCTAGGTATTGCTCTAGCTACCCATTTCTCAGTCCTTAATATTTCAACCCGTATTTCGCATACGGTTCTCTTCAATAAAATTCCCGACTCTTCGGTCACTGGGTCATCGGGTTTTTCAATACCTGAATCTAATCGTGCACGCGGAAATTAGGGCGATGAAAATTTCGTCGAAAAAAATAAGTGGAAGCATGTGATGTTATTTGATCTACACAAGAAGACATCTCAAAATGGAGGGAAACGGTCATTTGTCGAATCGTTTATACCTACCTAAAGAAAAGCTCTTTGCTGCACGTGAAATGCAATTAAGTGTAATGAGGCTTTACATATGAGAATAGGCGTACATTTAATATACATACGTAGATGGTTACACGCTTCCACGCGGAAATTGTATCGGAATATCATCAACTACAAGATTACTCCTGTTCTGTCCCTACGTTCCCTTGCGAGTCGCGTCATCCCTAAGGAAATGGAGACTGGTTTATATACCGAGAGATTTTAGATACGTGTAGATGGTAGCTGGAGGTAAAGAAAGCCTAAACTGTACGTACGTAAGTATCTATACAGCTACTGCAAGCCAGGTCAAACTATGTATTATTGTAGCTTTACTCACATGGCAGTGATGAATGAAGGCTCTTTCTAATCCGAGGATAATCTTCAGCAACTGACCGATCCATCCACCGTTCCATTTACCAGCTTCCGTTTCAGTTTTACTCCAATTCTACCTTTACTACCGGCTCAAGGATTCCGCCGAATCCTCGCGAACTTATGCATCATTTGATTTCATGAAGATAAGAGCCTGGAACGAAGTATTTTCCTTTCCTGTTCTGTTTTTTTGATTTCTTTTCTTTTCCCCCGTCATTCAGGGTTTTGTTTGCAAAAAGGCTTGGAAAATTGATATTTAATTGCACGTGGACGAAATCCTTGGAGCACCCGCGCCGGTAGAAGTCCTATTTACAATTTCGAACTTGGAGGTCTTAGTGCTGTATCGACGGAATGGTATTAGTTCTGAGCCACCTTGATTGATTACGAAAGCAAGCTTTTCTCAGCGAGCTTATTCGACTGATTTACCGTAGCGGAGATTTAACCGAGGTCAACTTTCGCCTTTCAGGCAATGACGCAGGTGTCTGCTAAATGATTATCAAGCTTGTGTAAACGTTCGTCTCGTTTAATTACTTCGTAAACGTTTTCCTAATCTCTTTTTTTTTTTTTACTTCGTCCATTTTTTTTTGCACTTCGTTAATTATATTCAGTTCACTTCAGCTGCTACATCTTCGCAAATTATCCGTCTGCAAATATACGTTGACGTCGTACTTTATATAATTTCTAGCAATTATTTTTCTAGTAGATATGATACGTCATAAATTCCACCGATTCATGCACTGCTGCAACTAGAGATACATTTTCTGGCTTTTACATAATGTATGCGAATTTAAGTGCTCGCCGATGTATCTGCCAGCTGAAACTGAATTTATAGCAGAAATCATATTTTATTACATACATCGAAGCTGCTTTATTTTTCATTTTTGTTCCATTTTTATTCTGGTTTTTTTTGGAACACTCTACCCTTTAATTCACAAAATGTCTCGTTTTATGCACTGCAAGCGTACGAAGTATCGGTTTACGATGCAAATTTATTTCATAAACTGAACCTTCCGCATAAGAAAAACGTGTACTGCTCACATTTTATTTTTCTAACAGATAAATGTCGAGAATTAACAAAAAGTTAACTTATCAAAGTAATGGAGTACGGATAATTAAGTCAATTGTTTTTCACTGTGAGATTGTGTCTCTTTAAGCTCTGTTAATTTTCAGTCAGTTTTTCGAATCCCTTTCTTTTATTGGTGGGTTAAAATTTGAATCGAGAATATTGCGAGACAATTGGCACGTTTTTAATTAAACCCTTCGAAAGTCAGAGGCTCGTTAGAGGATCTAAACTTTGCCTCTGATTTTACCCATTCATTTCTCCTGCACGCTGTGTAGAAAGTATTAAGAAACCAAGACCTCGTCTCATCTTGAATTTATACATCGAGATTATTCCGAAGCTCAAACTTTTCAGGGATTCAGGATCTGTGAAATTTTTTAATTGGAAATACTTCAATCATTAATCATATTCTTTGTTACCTCTAACGGTATAATTCTTCATTATTAATACACCTCGTCATCGTAATCTTACAGAAATTATATCTCGCTAATTATATTTCGCGTCAACTTGTTCTGCCGATTTTTAATTTTTTTCCCGTATTTGCCTTTCGCGTGACAGAAATTTTTATTTCTGACCTAATATCTTACTCGCTGTGAAACAACACGTGAAATACACGTATCTATATTACAATAACCCGCGAATCATACGAGCTCAACATATTTTTCAAAAACGATATGTCAACTTTTCTCAGAATTTATTAACCTTCATTTCTAATAACAAATTCTGAAGAAATGGTGGTCAGAAAGAAAGGAAGGAAGAATACACTCATCAAAATATTATTTGTGCATTCTACCCCTAAGCGCAGGGAGAAAATTCTCGAAAAGAACTGAAGGCTACGTAGATTCGGTCTTTTGGTGTCGCAGGAATAGAGGAGAAGACTTGGAAAGGCAAGTCATCAGCATAAACCAATCTCCGATCGAGATTGAATATACAAAATCCCCCTTTCTGGCTCCGGCCTTCTCTCCTTTGGTTTCTTATTCTTTTATTTTCGCGTCTCTTCTCGCTTACCTACTTTTCCTCGCTGCTTATTCTCGTCGCACATCCCTAGGCAGTCTTACGAATACGAGAGGCGTAACTGTTACATATACTTATTCGGTGTACTCTTTCGTATGGAGTTCGAAATATCTGATCAAGATCAAACGATAGGAACAATAATCTCCCCAAATCGTGGCATGGGTGATTGCAGAGGGAACGTAGCTGAACTAGATGGGATATATAAAACATGTTTTCCCACTTAACGTTCCGCTGGAAGTTTGAAACTTTTGAAATTAACTCGAGAACTTGAAAGAATAGTTTTCGTCCATCCTAATGTTATTTTTCCTCCGTTCTCTAGAATCTCGAGAAAATTAAACATCCCGCGAGGTTTTCTTTGATGCTGCACCTTCTCTTTGATCATATATATTCGAGCTACTAGTTCGCCATGGTATTTGATGTACATGATTCAGATTACCGTGAAGTCGATTCGCCTCTCTTTCGTTAGAAAAATTATTGAAATTATGGAAGAATTTTTTTTTTTTCAACTTCCATCTAGATGCGAGTTCAAAATCTGTTCCTGAATAATTCAAGTTTCGAATATAATAGGGTGGATAAAATCGCTCGGAAAGATCAATGTTCTCGGAAATAAACTGAGCCAAAAGTATCTGACAGTTCTGCCCTGATTCCAATTTTTTATACAGCTTTTTAGGGGATCATTCTTCCCCTCGAGCTTTAATATATGAGAAAAGTCTGAAGTTCGCAAAGAGTTTTTCAAAGTAGAAACGTTTTTTTTTTTTCTTTTCGTTTTTTTTTTATGAAAGAAGATAATCAACCATGTGGCAGTCTTCATCAAGAATTGAAAAGCTTCACTCAAGCTATCAGTACATTATTTGACTCTGAAAATTCTAGAATTAGCGGTAGAATGTGAATAAATTATCTGCTCATTTTCCGTAATGCGTCTGAAATGATTCTCTGAGTTATTAGCACAAGCTGCCTACCCGTGTATGGTATTTTAGGTACCTGAAATATAGAGATTGTTTGAGAACCGGTCGTTCCCATCTCTTGACGAGCGAATCAGTTTTCGGAAAAAGAAATAACAGCTTGAAAATTTGATAATAGCATAAAATCATGATGAAAATTTGGGACAGTCGTAGAGTTTTACGAACCTAACGTCGCCTGGCAATTGACTTTTTTTTCTATAGAAAATAATGTCCCAGGCGACAGATTTTTTTGTCGTAGAAAGTGCGTTTGATAACCCGACCTGCAGTAAAGAGCCAGAACATATTTACTCCAGATTTACAACCCGGCCTGTTTTACGCTCGATATAAAACGAAATGAGTGGACAGAGTTTAGGATTTTTACAACACCGAGGGGTGGATCAAAACTCTTTGAATCCCCCAGATGTGTCACTCGTGCGACGAGCCAGGATTGAGCCGACCTTTTCCAATAGTAATTTTCAATGAACCTGAACAGGATGTCGATTGTACGATGTAGCAATCGGCCGAGATGAGCCGCCCTTTTACTTCACCAAGTATATATTTTCGGTTCCTTCGAAAATCAAACGAGTATAAAACGAAGCACCATATTCGAACCGAATGATCACTGGCACCAATTTATTATTCACGATTCGAATATATATATATATCTTACTCTATTCGAAATCCGACGTTGGTATTGAATTTATTCATGAACTTCGTAACTTTATGCCTGAATTTAACAACTAAATTCGTTATATTACTTTTGGTAATTTTGTTTTCCGGTGCAGTGGGCTTAGCTTTTCAAGGCTCACGCACACCCACAAAAATCTTCAATTCAGTTTCCTTCCTCAATCAAAATTCTCGGCTATTCGGCTAACGAAGATTTTGTTTTCAATCAAGTAGAGAAAAGTTCGTTAGGCTGTAGCGCTGATAATTTTCCTTCCTCGTCAAATTGAACTTAACGATCATATTCAAATCACACGAATCGCTGATCCGGAGGTATAATTATTGGCCAAATAAGTCTTCGAGCTTTCCAACAAAAATAGAAACCGAAGGTTCGGTGCGCCGGAGTTCTCTATTCCAAATGGGTAATTCTCTAAACGCGAACGCGAATATCAAGGCTCTGTTTGGTCGCTATGGCATCGAGTGAGCCCAACTGATCGTGTTACTCGACCGCATCGCACACGATTTAGTCTTGGTGATTAATTCGAGCTTGTTAAATTGGCGAGGATGAGAGTTCGTCGGGTTAAGTTAATTACAACGTCATCAACCTTCGATTCTATTTCGTCGGAATAATTTTATTTACTCACCGCTGCCGGGACACTAACGAACGTTACATACATATACGTGTATATGTATATCTACCTACTTCCCAAACTCTCGGTACACCCAGTTTGACCCATTGATTTTCGAGAGGGGATTGGATTTTTTCAAAATAACTCACGACATCGCGAAAGCTCGCAAATTTCAATTCCCGGATATTCCGGAACCTTAAAAACCTGAAGAGACAAATAAAAAAGAAGAAACAGTCTCTCTCTCTCCTCACTGTGAACTTCGAACTTAATAAAATCCTGAATTATCTTCGTATAGCGTCTTTGCCAAGACTTTCCGGCAAGTTGTCTACTCTGTACAGACATTTTATGTACGAGTGCACGACGAGGTAAATCTCGTTTAAAAAGTTTTAATCGAACCATTTCACACGCCTTTTAGTTCGAGCAACAAGTGTATAAAATCTCAAGACCAAAGTAATTTTACAAAAACTTTTTTCACTGTGATATTCTCTCGCTCGTTATACCGAATCAATTCACGCACGTATATTACGAGAAGTCATACCCAGATACCAAAATAAAGTTTTTAATTACACAAAATTACGGCGTATGCCACTCACCGCTCATGGATTCTCATTGCCTCTGATTAAATTCGCTGTAATCTGACGCCTGATAGTTAATCAAGAATTTATATGGCTATGCGTATATTAGATATTCGGTAATTTAAGCATATAAAAATGAATTTGATTTCAGTATACAGACTGGGAACACGTGAGCGACGGTTACTTGAACCAGAAAATGATTGGGGATGTAGTAGGCGATTACTTCTTCATTTGTCCGAGCACACACTTCGCCCAGCTTTTCGCTGAACGTGGAATGAAGGTTTACTACTACTTCTTCACCCAGGTGAGTACTTTCTTGTCTTTTCTTTTTCTCCTGTTGTTCCATCTCAGGAAACTTATTGCGAAAAAGAAACTCGCGAATGGTTCGAGAGTGATCGTCTTATAAGTCCGAAATCTTTGCTCAATCTTCGAATCTTCGACACGACATCTTGACCGGAGCTTTCTAATATCAATTACATTTAACACCGTCGAGTGTCAAGGGGAAATCTAATTTCAGAACCGTAATTATCACGGGCTGTTAACAGACCGCAAATTGAATTTAGATTTGAAATTATGGCACGATATCATCCACTGTTCTACCCTGTGTAATTATATAACTCGTCAAGATATGGGGAAGCTGGAGGAACGTTCTTTGTGCTCCTCGCGGTTCTTCATTTCTTCATTTTTCCTCTTTTTACTACTTGTTGTTTTTTATTTTTCGTTTTTCTTCTTCTTTTTGTTTACTTTTTTTTTCTCACAGCCGCTGCCACCTGGCGCGGGAAAGTTTTTCAAACTTATTTTACCGTCCTGCGAGACTTCGGTCTTTGTTCTGAGGAAAACTTTTATACACAATGAGCTAGAGAACATTTAGCAACGGAACTACTTCTAGTTCTTTAGAGTAAGGCACCCTATTCAAGTAAACAAAATATATTCTTACACACTTTGCGTATAACTCGCGGTGCTGATTGTCGGAAATGAAAGAAAAGAAGGCATATACTTTTATAAAAGCGGTAAGACCGCAAAAAATACTTCTTTTCAGTAACGTATGCGATCAAGTTTTAATGAAATACGCCATATATACGAGGAGAATAAATTTCGATCTTTATTTATTAGCGCATAAATATATGGTCTACAAAGATCGTTTAGTTTTAAGGATTATTAATCCACGGTGGTGGCATATCTTAACGTCAGGTATAATATATTGAGGTCACATTTTACTGGGCGGGAAATATAAGCCAACAAATTATTATCTTAACGAGTTCAGCTATAATATAAGCTTAAGAATCCTCATAGCTGAAATCTCGTTAAAGTAACTGCAAATTAAAATTTGATAAATTGCACCTATAAATCTGATCGTATAACATACGGAATTAAAATGAATTCTCAATCGTCCTACGTTATCGTGAATAATTTTCTCTTTCCCTGGCAAAGATATGATTGAGAGATATTTTTCATTCCGCAAATTTACGTACAGGGTTGAAAATCGTACATCATTTTCATCCGAACATCAAAAACGGTATTCAATTTTTATTATTTTTTTTTTAATTATCGAAAGCTATATTCAGAACTATTTTACATCGTATGAACTAAACTGATGGAGCTGAGAGTAAGCGAAATCTGTGAAATTCTCTCAAAGAGAATTTTTCATGGAACGAAACGAGTTTTCGGGTAAAGAGGTTGTCCTATATACCACCACGTGTATCCAGGTTGCAATTCTCTTAATTAAAACGAGAGCACTGCCGTCAAGTCGAACTAATTAAAGTGCAACGTGGTCGACGCTCCTGTAGCACACCTCGACCGTTAGTAGTTTGGTTTTCTGCTCCATTCATTGTTTGCAATATTCCATTTGCTGGATTAGAAATGGAAGTTTCTAGTGAATGTTGTACATGATTCAAGTTTCAAATATTCCGATGTCGACTGCACATTGTGTCGACTGTGCATTATAATTGCCTTTATTGAGAAGCTGGTTAACATCGCGAATACGAGAACTCTGGCTATGAAACATATTCGCGGAACATGGATCCGAGAGTTATCAATAGTTTTTTCATTCCATTGGCAAAATTTTACCCGTAGTTCAAAGCGAGTGATATTTGCCTGAAACAAATAATGGAAGTGTCAGTTCGCTACTGCTGCTAACTAAATTTGTACACAATGATGGTAAACGCATCGAAATGTTGTCGTATGGTCGACAGTAAAATAATCAAATCGTGTAGCTGACACGCACTGAACGAGCTTTGAAAAAATTGTCGAAAAATCGGCGTACCGCACAAACTTGTTGCTGTATGCATACAAAACAAAAAATAAAAAACTCAACATGGCGCAAAGTCTTTCTCAATAAACGATACGAAGTTTGGAAGAAGTTTGGACAGGAATTCGCTGTCGAACCTATAAGGTTAAAGAAGAAGAAAGTTTCTTATCTGGATAAGGGTAGTTCTTGGCTCGCGTGAGTCATATTAAAGTTTAAACAAAGCCTAATCTCTGCAAATGCGAAATAGTAGGTCAAAGAACAAGTACAGGAAAATTGTTGACGCTAATAATCGTACCTACATATTTATACAGGTATGCATGTGAAAACTGAAAATTTCAACGGAGTTTTATGAAATAAGTTTGGTTCGATCGAATCGTGACTGACAAACTCACTTCTCAGAGGAGTTCGCGGCTTGCAAAGTGAATCTAAACCCATTTATGTTTTTTCTGTTAGTCTTCAACGTTTTTCTATTGGCACTCGAAGAAGTTCATAATCGAAATACCTTCTTGAAAAAGTTTTTCCTCCGTCATAACTGATTCGAGAATTTTTAATCTCTCTCTCTCCCTTGAATATAATTTTGTATATCGAATTTTATTCACGTATATCTGAGATATTTCTCAACCCATTGAATCTCGACAAGTTGCAAAAAATAAGGTAATATCATGATGTCAGTATGCGCATGGAGGAGAGGAATTTTAATAAAATTGTCTGGTCCAAAGCTGCGAGCTAACGTTAATATATTTACATCCAGATACATGTGTTGCATGTATGTATGTATACACATTTAGGTATATGAAAACGAGGCAGGATCCACCACCTTGTGTGCAACTTGTACTTTATCGGAGAATTTCCTCCGACAATTGCTCCTCTCTTGCTTGACTTGGAAATTTGAAATTTCTTTTTGTATTTTTTCTAAATTTTCCACTTGATTGTATACCTGTGTGTATATCTTGCTACGATAGGCAGTAATTTGACGATCCTCGAATACCTCAATCTCTCGATCTTTCGTCTCTTATCACTACCCATCTTCTCGTCTACTTTTCCCCTCAAAATTTGCATCCACTACGATATACTTTTGGTTAAGTAGTTATTTGACTTCTTACCAACCTGGTGATACGAGAAAAAGTATAGGTTTCTATCGAAAATGACTTTTGCTCATTTTTTTCAAAAGAGAAACTTGCACATTCCAAAAACGGTAGAGCTGGTAGTTTTGGAATTTTGAATTTCGGAGACTTGCGGTCGAGTCAACGAATTATTTTTTCAATAGTAGGTCGAATGATCAGATGGGTTTGCAGGGTGATAAAAAGCGCCGTGAAAAACGCTGTTTTTCGGTTTGTTTTTCATTTATTCCGAAGCGCAGATTCGTACGTTGGTGAAAAATTGAATGGCATCAATTATACGAACGTGAAAAAGCACTAAAAGCTGATATAATAATTGAAAATGTTTAATTTACGTTAAAAGACATTAAATTTCATAATTCTTTTTTTACAACAAATTGAACCTTTTTCAATTTCACGTTAATTCTTCAGCCGTAAAATCATTTTCAAATAGAATTACAGAGAATTACTAAGAGATAGATTCAATAGTTGATTGGCGAGTCTGCCTAAATATGGCACCTACTACTTTAACTGAGCCCGAACATCGATCGAAGTCTCATGTTCCTTAAACTCAACCCTGTGGCCGTAACTTTCTACGTAACAGGCGTCAGGGGGAAAATTCAACGAAGGAAATGGGATTATACGCTACGCGTCACTGGTAACAATCGCGGATCAGGATTCCTCGTGTCTTATAGATATATATATACATATATATATAATCGAGTTCCCGGATTGACAGAATCAGTCTTTTACGAAAGAAAAAAAAGAATTCCCAAATAAATATAAATAGCAAAAAAATGAAAAAAACGTGTAACAATATCTCTATCTCTTATTTAACAAAACGTTTACCAACTCCGTATAGAAACGAAGTGGGGACGAGATATAGTATACGCTCGAGTAATTACCGGAGGAGGTAATTTATCAGGACGAAGAATAGCCTAGTGGGATAAGAGAAGAGATGAGAAGAAACGGGGGAGACAAGGAGCAACAGCTAAGAGTATATCATTATTCATGCGCTTGCCTAATCTTAATAACAGGTCTACAAGTAACGGTTGGTAAGCGCCACGCACTCAAGGCGCAGTTAGTTTCGTACGCGGGAAAAGCTCCTGTTCCTCCTCGCTCTCTCTATTTCTCTCTCGGCCCTCTCAACGCTCTCAACTTTTCCTGTGGCCTCTGCGGTACCACTCTTGGCTACCCTTGGCCACGCACGTCCGAGATAAGGGTGTGTTCAAGGAGCACGGAGCTGATTAGCGCGCTAAAAAGTGTCCCGCTGTATCGTGTATCAAGAAAAAAAAGAAAGAAAAAAATTCTTACCCCACCTTATCTCGACTTCCGGTGTCATGGTAACTTAACGCGAAACCACGGCGAAGATCTTCCTCTAGTTTACGCGAATGTGGAAAGTTCGTTACGATTCTTTGACGCATTAGAATTCTTATCAGAATGAACTCGTTTCTCGGTCTCCCGCAAAAAAAAAATTGTCATTCGCAAAAAATGAGAGAAAAACGCTAAGGCTCAATGACAGATTTTCTCTTTTTGTTTTACTCTGAGATGAAAAGTTCCGGAAATTCCTGCTGTTCTACCGTCCGGCTAAGATTTTACCAAGTAATTTCCTGCCCGATTAAATTTCATTATAAATGATCTTTACGGTTCTAAGTGTCTTAATTCACAGAGATATTATTTTTTTCAATATCTCGGCAGTCATCCCCTATTGAACAGTAGCCCCGTTATTGAAATTTTTTGATAATTTTTGACGTTGTTTTTCGCGTTGTTCGAGTTATTCGATAACTAACCACTTGAGGCACTCGATCGTTGCCAAAGTTTTACCGTTTGAGTTTGAGGGGTTGTTTGTTAGGAAAAAGTTGATTAAAGAGGAAGAGAAGACGAGTTGAAGGCGAGAATTACTGCTGACGACTAGACGTTAATCAATGCGGTAAGATCGTACGTTATATATCAAGTTTCTAACTTCTAAAATGTGTTTCCGGCACGTCATTTAACGACGAGAAGCAGCCTCATAAATTTCCGAAACTTTTTCAACTCCCAAACACTTCCCGAACTTCTATTCGGCCATGATTCTGTTTTCACGACACGTACCTTATCCTCTCTAAGACTCGAAAGTCGATGCGTGACAAGCTCTCTCCGTATACAATCTCTAACAAAAACTATCGAGCATCCTTGATTAATAAGTTTCAACAAGTTATACACCAAATATCGAGTTCAAATCATCCCTCAAAATTCCTATTCAATTTCCGGCTGTTCGAAACTTTATCAAGCATTGATTTATCCGAATAACTTGATTGCAGCTTCAGATAGATTGGTTCTAGCAATCCCCTAGAAATAATATCTTTTCTTATGATAGAAGCACCGGTTTTGAATTTCTACGTTAAGAAAAGAGGAATTTCCCCCAGTCAGAAGATGTTTCGAGTCTTGAATAACGTAATGATATCATAAACCGTCTGATTTCTCAGTGTCGCTTTGTCCGACGTTTATAACGAGGTTTTAACACCTTTTACCATAAAGCAGATGGCGAAGTTGGCTGAAAGTTGTACCTATTTCGCTTCTTGATGGGTACCACATATCTCCATAATTTATTACCACCGTTTCACCAAAGTTTGACGGTCACTTAGGACAGAAAACCGGAGCCTTTTGAAGTGCGATTTCCAAGGGGATGATTCTAAAATTAAGACACCTTTACGTGCCGGGAAGTTTTCCCGTCGTCGTTAAAATATTTCCCACTTGTTTTATTTGTCTCATTTATTTTTTACTTCAATTTTTATTCCCTCAACCACCGTGCTCGATATACCATTATCCCGTAAATTATTTCTAGAGGATCGAGGCCTAGGCGCTCGAGCCTAGCCCAAATAAGGCAATTTCTATTTAACCATAAATCGATACCCGTACAGACTGTATAATTTTCTTCATAAAATCGTTATCGACGTCACGTTACTTGCGTTAAACAGTCAATGTCGAATATCAAAGTGTCAAATTATATTTCCCTCGCTCCCATACCTCTGATTCATTTTTCTAATCAACTTATCAATAGGATTAATATTCCTCCTGCTTTATTCGGATTCTATTCATAACCGAATATACCAAGAGGCAAACGGCAAACGTCATTCTCGGATATGCAAGTAATTTATGCCAGTTGCACCACTTCTTGCAGCAAATAATCTTTACGAGCGATCAGAAAATTGGATGTAGATGAGGCGATATTCTTGAATAGATAATTTCCGCCTATAAATTATCCTCCTTCACACTTCGAATTTCGAGGCGTGTAGAATCTGGGTTGTTTTATCGCGATATATTCGGTTAAAATGAAAATGAAGAAACTACTTTGCGCAGGTGATAATCTGGCGGAATATACCAAGGACAATTACCGATATTACGGCATCGATCCAACCCGATTATATTGCGACGTTTGTTAGCTGCTCATTTGCGTTTCTCGACGACTCCCTTACGCGCTATTCTCCCTTATCTTCAACGATTATGGCCGACCGATTGACCCAATATTGCGGCACGTACGAGAATCGGCAAGAATCCATAGTCATGGAAACGGTACACATGAAATTTCCAAGAAATGAGTTAGCTCCCTTATCGATAATGGATATTCCAAAGTCCCGGGTTACGATTAGCAACCTTTTGCCGCAACCCCGACGCAAGGTATTTGTCGATAGCCTTACGGGCATGAGATAACTCGTTCAGTCTCTCTTTGATAACAGCTATTAAGTAAAGCCCGGGTAGAATTTTGGCCAGAGAATTCTCTCCTATCGATTAAAGTTTAGCGTTAAACCGCGAGATGTTTTGCTAAACTAAATTCACTCGCCTGCATATAGTATAGGTGCATGCATGTATGTAGATGTTGTTTCACTTCACGGAGTCGTTGACGCAGGCCAGAGTTTCACCGTTGCATCGCTGATATATACGTTACACTCATGTCGAAGTTTCTTAATTAATCAATTTATTGATACCGCTGCGATGGTTGTTAAATGAAGCGTTGTGCAGGTAGTTTCCGATACCGCTTCGATGGGTGCAAACAGTGAAAATTGAGAATAACGAGGAGAGAAATTATGCCCGGAATATGAAAATTTACATTAGTTCGTTTATTCGGAGGAAAAAATTCACGGTCATGTGTTCGAAGTCACATAGAATAACCGTATGATAATTCCGCGAATAAATTCGACGCTGTATGACACGGACACCATTCAAACTCTTCTTTCAGGCTGAATCGTAATTTCTGACAAATGTCAAACCCTCGAGAAACACATGTCTGGAAATAATTGCGAACAACGTACACTGCGGTCATTCCGTTTTCCGATGACACGTGATTGTCGAGTTTGCTGTCCAGGTCCTATCTAGATTCTCACCTATTAATGAACACGTGTTCAACGAGTCACATTCGGAACGACAACACCTGGTACCTCGAGAATCTATAATCGGGATCTAGATCTTCCCAGAAAACCTTGTGAAACAATTTTCGCTCTCGAAACTTTGCACGAATAACAAATTCCGCCATACCATATACCAGAATACATTGAAAAATCTCATTTCGAGGGTTGAAGAAATTCCGGAAGAGTACCTCTAGATGCAAGAAAGACTCATGATAGGGAAACAGACGCCACTTTGATCTAACACACACATACCGATTATAGAGAAATTCTCGTATTGTATCAGAGCGAATCACGCTGTACCTTTGTTACTCCCAAAGCACGGTGAAGTTGATGTGCCCGATGGTAATCTTGGTTTGTATATGCGTAAACCGTGAACCTATACGTGTCTGTTCCATATATACGAGAGACATTACGTCCGGGTCGCTTTACATCTCGACTAGGAGAGACCTGGCGCGTCTTTGCCTGCCCTAATCTGGTCTTTACTACTTCAATAAGCTCGAGGCGGTAGAACCACCCTTATACGCATTCGAGGATTCACTCTGGCTCGCTAATCTCCTGCAGGGCTGAATCTCCCCCCTCTCTTCAACCCCCCAGGCTCTTCTCTGGTCCTGCTCATACCCCACTCTTCATTACAGGGGATCCTTTCTTCCATTACACTTTGACCTTGCCTCTGGGAAGCTCGTCGTGTCGTCAGGAATGTGTAAGTACCTCGGCACGCGTTTAGAGCGAACTTGTACCTCCCAGGTTTTGGGCTAAGTTAAGAACGTATCGATTTGAGCTTTGCGCTCGTACCTTGGAGAAAGAACTACAGTGGATTAAAACCATATGATATTCTTTGTATTCAGAATTCTATGTATTCCCTGATCACTGTATTGCTCGACTTGTATCCACTTTTCGAATTCAGCCAATTTGCATTCTTACTTTCGCTCGAATTTTTATTTATCCAACTTTTCGGCCGACTGCGTTCAATTAAAATGAAGAAAACATGATTTTTACTCTTAGTATCTGAACCCCCTTGGACGAGCGTTGGCGATGATTATTCTACTTCGTACGGAATTACCTACGCCCGAATAAACGCAGGTTTAATTTATAAGTCGCTGGTTATCGCGATCTCGAAACACCGAACGTGTTGTTGGTCCTTTTGAAAGCTCGGCTTTAAGTCCCCGCGTTACTTTATGCTGCGTGGGTTTTTCTCCGTTCGACGTAAAGAGAGAGACAGAGAAATACTGAAGAGAGAAAGCGAGAGAGGCCGAGGAAACATGGAAACGTAGAAACGTAGGAACACGAGGAATAGCCAAAACGAGGGGCCTAGGAAAAGTCCGTTAAGCTGCGGTAGCAGACAAGTTAAATCCAACCATTGGCTCTTTTACTATCCAAAGGGACGTTTGGTGGCTCTAGAGTCCAGGATGGCCCTTTGTACAACGTCCTTTAATTTCTTGAGAATTTCCTGGACCTTTGTGGTCATTCCCCAGGGTCGTTTGCTACCTACGGAAAAGTCCAGCTTGCAGATGTTTAATTACACGGCCGTTTTTCTTCTACTTTATCTATTGTCCTCCCCCTCCTCCTCCTTCGTCTATCCCTCAAAATTACATTTCCTTATCTTTTGTTATAAATAGAAAAAAAAAAGAGAACTGCTCGTGTGACTCTGCTGCTTTAATTCACGTCCATTTACGCCACTTGACTTTTTATTCTGACCTACATTCCTGCGCTATGAATTCCTACTGGCATTCTTTTCGGACGCCTATCCCATCAACACCTCGTCCTTATCCTCGTAAAACTACACAGCCTCCAGGAAGATGGACAGCGTGATCCTCGTACAGAAAAAGTCCCTCTTGTCACCTGGTAGGAAATATTCTTTTTGACAGATCGTTGATACTATTATACGACACAGTTGATTCGTCAGAGAAGTTAATCGGTCCCCGTATCTCGAATTCGATCGGTAAATCGTGGTCTCAATTGCATATATAATTGCGGTTGAAAAATTATTAATTAGTCCTCCATAAACGTGAAATTTTGTTGTTCATTCATTTAGTGGATCATAATCACGCAGGTTGTGCGTGAACATACATGTGAGTGGGTATAAGGCTGGTTTTTTTACTCAGGAAAACTCGTTTAGGTATAATAATTAATTGAAAAGGTTCGCTTCGTTTACCGCTCTCTTTTCTCTACGGTTTTTTAGTAGCACTGGAAAACCCAGCCACGTGTATAATCGGAATTACTGAAAGCATCGGTCTACGCATTACAGGGAGAATTTAAATAGAGAATGAAACGATGCTGCGGTTTAATATCAGGGAAGAAAAATTTCCAAAGGTTTGAATATAATTGTGAATTTCTTTTTAAAAAATTCTACTAATGATCCCGAGGCCAACTTCCCACTCGAATTCTACCCACGTCGGCAACATTAAGTCCAATTTTTCCAACGTCAACTCTTAAGGGTATTCACAATAGCTTCGTGAATATGTCAGCCTCGCCATTCGATTCTTTTTTAGCCACAGAATTTATTCGTAAAAAGTATATATCCGATGATATTTTGGCGCTGACAAATCAAGCGGAGACCTGAAACCAATATTCAACACATATTTTAAATTCCGTTGATGAGAAAGAGAAAGAAAGAAAGAATAATGAATGAACAAAATAAACTTCTTCGTTTTTTTTTGTCTTTTACAAATTTCTTGGTCGAGAGGGTCGCGAGTTTCTAATTACTCGAGAAGGGGATAAATTATTCATAGACTACGTAAAATAGCAAGGAAAACAGCTACTTCTACTAAAGTTGTCCTCCGCCACTTTTAGCTGTCACTCACCGGTTGACAGACGGCCTTCCAATTTGATCCTCTAGTTTGTGACGTGTTTCAACGTCCAACTTCGTGTCTGCAGGTTTCGGGCCCGGATAGTACCTCGTCGAACCCTTGTCAGGACGAACATTCTGCGTCGCGTCTCGACCCATCGACTTTGTTGGACAAGACGAAGAAAGTAAAAAGGGAAAAAATGTAGTAAATGATAAGAAAACAAAAGAAAAAAAAAACTAGTCAAAATTGCTCGTCGATTAAATCGGTATTCGCAGCATCATAGTTGCAAAGCTCGTATTTGGCCTCGTCTCACAGGTTCGTATCCTTTTAACAAGCAGCTCCCCTTTCTCTAAATAAAACGGCCGTGCCTTAATTTTCACTGCATGCTACCAGGCAGTTGACATTAATTTAATAGTCCAGCGATAGGTTAATTCTTTGGGGCATATCGCATGCCCGCGATAATGCCCGGCAGATTTAGCTACCGCATTAGCTACGACATGACATAACGGCGAGTCGTGATGCAGGCTTCGTTACGCCCGACAGAACCCTCGTCTTTCAAGTCAGATTTCACCTTACGGACTTTACTCGACAGATTTTATCTCAAACTTTAACTAGCTGTGACGCCAGGCTCAGGTGCAGATTACAAACCGTAAACGTCAAGGATGCGTTGGTTTTATATAACTTAATTTTTTGATGAATAATTTATTTTCCAAAGTCCGGCTAGGTGCTTCCTACTTTTTAATCTTCGGATCCTTCTCGCAGATCCGTGATATAAGACACCTCTCGGAATAATCCCTTTCCAGGGAGAATACTGATCCATAACAGGCACTACCCCCCCAAGTTCTGATTCGTATTATATGAAGTGGCACTCATTGTCAGACCACAATATTCTCGAGGATCCAGGCCATGCGTACTTGACGCGTAAAGTTATGCTAACGACGCTGTTAACGCCGGTTCCCTCGGTGTAAAGAGCCTTAATAGTCAGTTGTGTAGCTCGGCAATAGCCGCTGACAGTTTCTGTCGTCAGCAGAAATTTGGTCGACGACAGAAAACCGATGACAGCGTAGGCGGAGGTATCTCCGCATGCAACCACACGTATATACAACGTATTCACGTACACCCGTGTAAATTCTCTGAACCGCAAAATTTTTACCCAAATCTTCTGACAGTGAAGACAAAACCAGCGAATTTCAATGACGAACGAGGATCACACGGAGTCATATTGTGGAATCTGACTTCTGATACCTCCTCGAGCGAACATTTAACTGTCAATAAGTGTCAGGCTTTTTTTATTTTTAAACGGTGAAATTTTCGGCAATATTTCCTTAGATGTATTCCTGGAAATCTGGTGAATGAAAGATGTGAAAATTGTTCACCATAAATCATCATCCAGGGTATTTAATTTTCTTAACTAACGTCAAACGATACGAATTATACCAAGAAGATAACGAAATCAAATTTCCTCTCGCGGTACACCTTATGGCTCCGTTTAGTACCCTTACCAGCGTGTAACGATTTCCGGAACATTTCTCGAAAACGGGTATTGCCTTCGTCGCACCTCATGAGACGGCAATCAAAGAACCGAGTCCTGATATCAGTCCGCTATCATTGTAATTAGTATTCATATTTATATCGGTTGAATCTGAGTCTGAAATATACTGTCACCAAATTTCTGGCAGATATCCACGTCGATAAAAAAAGGGGCAAGGTAATCTTATAGAAAGCTAACGCGTGATCTGATCAGTAAATTAAATATCGATAAGCATTTCAACCCCGAGTATAGTCATTTATTGATACTAGTATTCCACAGGCGGTAAATGCTACTGATCGTTGCCTATTCAACGATACCTCAGAAATCAATATGGGAGCTGCTACTTTATATTATAGACGTACGTGGGTACGATTTGGATCATTAGAATCTAGTTATCCACGGGTTCGGTTTTCAGATCATATTCTCGTAGCTGACGATGAACTTTGACTTCAGCTTTAACGCTAATGAATATTATTATTTATATCATTCGAGAAACAATGTTTGAGTACGTCGTGGCGCATAACAAAATATGCAAAGCAGATCTACGTCATTTGCACGATATATTTGATCCAAGTTTCCCATAATTTTTTTTTTTTTCTTCTGGAGTCGTACAATGCGGAAAATGAAATCTATAGGATCGCTGTTTCTCTTTCGGAGAGAAATAGAAACGCAATTTTTTCTCGAAAATAATCAAACACCGGGAGGGTTTTACTCGCGAAAGGAAACGGAAGAGAATCAGGACGTGCTCTGAACCACAAGGTCCTTATAAATAATGTCGATCCAAAGAGTCACAGCACTTTCAAGCAATTGATTAAGCATGGCGTAGTAGTAAAGAGGCGGTTGAGTGGATGTCAGTATAGGTCACCCAGGAGAGACGTCCTCGAGGATAACGGATGAGAGAGCAAACCGAGCTGACTCCTGAGGTTTTACCACCCGGAACTGGTGGATCTTTTTTCACGGAACCCACAGATCACATACGAATACTTTACCGCGTGGGAACACTGAATAATTCATAAGTGCATATCGTGTTTCAAAACTAGAGGGAGTAGAAGGAAGAAGTAAGGCGAAGAATTTTTATAAGGTGAAATAACGGTGCAAAGTTTTTTTTTGTTTTTCTTTTCTTTTCTTTTTTTTCTTCTTTCTTATTAATTCATATGGCATACAGGTATATGTACTAGTTTCTATAAGTCTGAACTAGGCAAAAGCCTCTCTAGATTAGATTAAATTTCTACGACAGTTCTTGACTATTTACCCGAACGTTGACGTGACCGTATAATTTCCATATCATTCTATAGCGTGACCTGAGCTCAGCCTTGGATAGAACTTCGTTCAACTTTGTCTTAATACAAGTTACGGGGATAATTAGACTTTCGGAACTCCGAAAACAAGACGAAACGCGAACCATTACCGCTGCTGATAACTTGCTTTATACGAATCGACCTTGTCAAACTGATAGCAGATACGAAATCGCTTTGACACGTGGCGGAAAATCATTTTTGAGAAGAGAAAAAATATAAAATATTCATCTCCAAGCTAACCACGATACTTTATTCTACAATATCGGTCATTCATGCATTCATATTCTACAGATAATTTGACAAAAATCAACCAACAACTTCTACTATGAGAATACAGCTTATCAATTCAGAGAATCCCTTTGATTGACGTCTACAAATTAGCCAGAAAATTTTTAATTCAAAAACTCCATAGCTGTGATGCAAAAATGATTTTTTATCATCTTAGTTCTTTAATTAAAAATTTTCTAGCTCATTTCTGGAATATATAATTCAATGAAATTTACCCAGCTTCTCTAAAATCAGTTCATGCTTCCTTATGGTATATAAATTACTTAGTATGGGTAAAGTCATCTTTAAAGACCCCCTTTCAAAAGTCAATACTTGTACATTAATGATAATATAGTAGAGTGCAAATTTGTTTGCAGATGTTACGTTGTTTGTTTGTTGATTGGATCGTGAAGCCGGCACTTGGTACTCGAAGAAAGTCGAGTGAGCGCACCTGCGTAAGACTCGAAACTTCGCTTCGCTTCCATTGTTTTACTGTAATTATTATTTGACGAGTGAGTGGTTGTTCAAGTATTAACGAGACAATGTTTGCACCTGGTTTATATACTCCGATCTTAATTACGACGCGTTTTAATTGCACCGGCCTTGACTCTTGATTCTACAGCGCTTCCAGCTTTGTCCTCGTGGATTCAAATTGAATGGAAGAATTGTCATTCCTGACGTGTACGCGGCTTTAAATGATTATACCACGGCAAGTGTCTGTGTCTCGGCACACCTGGACATCCCGGAGGTTTTCAGCATTCCGAAAATCAACCGTGTCATGCTTTTTAATTGACACAGCGTCACATCCGGCTGTTATAAAAGCTTCGATTCAAACCCACCGCTGACTCTGATTCAGTTTTATTCTTTGTCTGACGATAAAACGAACCAGAAATCGTACAACGGTATACTAGATATTAAATGAGTATAGATTTTAGGTTTCTAACGTTAATTTAAAACAAGTTTATAGATGTACATCCGAGAACTTGAAACGACGATGAAAAAGCTTAATTCGTTGTTGGAAAAAGTTGTGTGACGTTTTTCATTCCCAGGATAATATATCGTCTGCTGAAATGTATAGTTTTGTACATTTTGTGTTAAAATTATTGAGATTGGGTAATTCGGCGTTTGAATATGTCGCATGCGTGACTTTATTTTCGTTTATTTTCCGCTCGAGAGAAAAGGGGGTAGTATCCCTTCGTTGTTGTTTATTTTTCCAAAACTCGTTTACCCAAAGCTGGGTTCTTCCAGTGAAAATAACCCCCGTATTTCTCTGGGCTACATTCACCTGTAAATTACCCAAAACTTGCAGAAGTCTCGAGAAAAAAAAAAATTTATTCTCACACCTGTTTCCACCGAGCTTAATTACCACGATAAAAATACGTTACACTCGGTCGTGTGAATTCTTATCTGAAACAAAAAGAAACTAATTAATTGCTCTCGAGGAGGCAAACTTTAATCCAATCATTATCAATCAGTTATCTTCGGATAAAACTTCGTCTCAGCTAATTTTCTATACTTTTAAATATATTCCATCGTCTAATTCTTCGAACTGGATTGATTTTTCCACACCGATAATATCGGCGATGAATAACTTTTTTTATATCACAATCACGGTATACGAGATTGAAATTTTTTACATATGGTATCCAAGTCGCTCGAAGGTATATCATTTTCTTCTTTGTCTTTATGAGGTTCGAGGCTCCAGACTCTCGAAGGATTGGAGCTTCAGGGTCTATCCAGTATCCTAAGAAGAGAGTAGTCGCAGGATCGAAGTCACTCGCGCGTGTAAATCCTCCACTTATCTTTGATCACTTCTCCTCGACTTTGGGAAGACTGGAGGGCGTTTTCAGCCTTTTCCTTGCAGAGAATCGGGCCTCCTCCTCTTCCTCCTCATCCGCGTTCTCCTCCTCCTCGTTTCTCCTATCCCCGCTTATCTCCGCTCCATGTTTATTTATAATAACTCTTATATAAGCCCGTACAAAGCGGCAGCGTTAACAAAGAGATATTTTCTCTCCCTTTCTCTTTCTTTCTCTATCGTTCTCCCTTCTCTCTCTCTCCCTCTCCCTCTGCAAACCCGTCTTCAACACACCACCCACATTCTACTTTCCGCCCAGATACCGAAGATAGGATAAAATCTTTGGGGCTGAAACGTTTCTCCCTATGTGAGGTAATCGGCCGCCGTTTCCTCACTCGACGATCGTCCAATTATTACGAGTGGATGCTTAGCGAGATTCATGCGCAAATCGCTTCGAAAGTCGTGAAATTCTGATCCCCGCCGAAGTGGTACCCTGCATGTTCTTACAGAATCTTCCGCCATCCGCCATCACGTAATTACTCGTGAATTATTCAGCTCGAATAGAGTCACGACTGTACAGCCAAACTTTCGATCAATTTGATAGAAAACGTTAATACAAAGTGGAAAAAAATGTTACGTTTATTCCAAAGAGCGCAAAACGATTTAACGATTGGAAAATAACAGAATTTCGATTCATACATCAGGAAATGTTTCCACGGTTTATATATTTCTTAAAAGAAAAATGTAATCTCGTGGATTGATTTTGTGCACAACGGAATATCACCGTGCGTCGCTCGTCTCGATGCAGAAACTCGCTTGTCCTCGGGCTTTTCGTATATGTAACGAAATATTTCAACGTTATGGAATTTACCGAGTATATAAACCATAAGTCGAAAGCTTACCATATGTATTCCCCGTACGCTAGGTCACGATTCCTACTCCGGTACAGTGATCAAATATAAATGCAGCGTCGCAATACTCGAGCACCGTAAGGGAGAGATGGGCTGGCGTTACAAGCTGATAGACTGAAATAGCTGACTCAATATTTCAGAATCTAATCTTCGAGTGTGGGTTCGGGGGAAAAGCTCAGGGCAAGAGGGACCGCGGAGGGGCTAATTGGATCGTTGGTGATACGAGAAAGTTAAGTGTCGAAAGCTGAACGGAGATATTACTACGAGGGTGTAATCACCTACCTACGAAAATCGATCGATTTTTCAAGGGTGAAGAAATTCTAGTAGGATAACGATGATTGATCATTTCGATATATCGAGGGGTGACAATATACTCGTGAAAAGTTCACCAGCTGATCCGGAAAGAAATAAAAATTAAATGAAATATAAATGTACGTAATGTAAGCCCAAGTCAAGTTTGAAATCTGGTAAAAATTCTTCATTCTACGAGACCCCGGGGACTAATATGTGTCTCGCTGTATCTAACTTCTCGCTGATTTATCACGAAGTTAATACTATTTACGGAAATAATAGGTAGAAGATGAAAAGTTTACCTAAGGTCAATGGAACGCTTTGACAATCTGCCTTCTGGGATATACCATGGAACACGTAGGTGGTTAAACGTTCGCGGAATCAATGGGGTTCGGGAAATCCGAACCCTTTCCTTCAGACACGGTTTTGCGGTTGTTCTGGTGAATTACCTTTCGGCAAGGATGGAGTGCCTTGATTTGGCCGTGAAAACAACACCTGAAATATCTCCGCGAGGAATGAATCCCTAGAAGGAGAGATAAATCATTTGGGTGGATGAAAAATAATGAATCCTCGAATGGTATATTCGCGTTCATTTTTACTTCTTCTTTACGTTTTTTTATTGCTTCTCTTTTCGCGGTTTTGATTCAAAGCCAAAGCTCGAAGCTATTTAATAACTCATGCGGGATGCCGATATCGTGTGAAAAGAAAGAAGCACCGCTAATCGCACTGGCCAAGCGACTACTGCATAAATCACTACGTTGGCTTCGAACACGTCGCAGTCGTACGGCCCTCGATGTCCCTCGGGTATCCTCCAAGGCTCGGATCCCCACCAAATCGGCCTGAGAAGCCCCGAGGCATTTATATCGATGACGAACTTCAAAAGTGACCTCCTGCTACCCTCGACCTCTTGGCAAGAAGCCGAAAACTTTTCAGCGAAAGATACGATTTGCGAAATTATTCCATCAGGGATAGAAATGGACGTATATTTATACCCTCCAAATAAAGAAAGGAAGGAAAAAGGGTAACACATTTGTCAGGTCATAAATACATTGGCAAAGATTGGTTCTACCTTTTGATAAATTCATCAACCGACCAAATATAGAACTCGAAATCAACCTCAGTAATTATTCAACGATCTCTAAGGATCCCAGGTAATGATTGAACTATTTTCGGGACTGTCAACTCGCCCGAGTTCTCTCGGCTATTGATTACAGAGAGCACGAATTGGCCATGCATGGAACACGTAACGTTAAATAGAAAATGAAGTAACAAATTAAAGGGCTTTGTTGGACTCTAAGGAGAACATATACCTAATTCGAATGAATCGATTCAATTAATAGGCAAGAAATTTTCGACGAAGATGTCTTTGGCAGATGATCGACGAAATCCCTACTTCAAATCGGCTCCCCATGTACTTTAATGCAAAGTTTCAACGTTTGAAGAACGATGTTTGATTCTTTGTCGATGCTTGCCAAGGAATCCTTCAGGACGATTTTTAGCTCCTCGCTTTTACCATCCAGGCTTACGTTAGCTCAGGTTATGGTCCACGTGTTTGAGAAGGCAAAGTAATTTAAAGGACAGCGTTACCAGCGCTTCGGGGCACAAGGGACAAATTTACAACCGACCGTCGTAACTTTAATTGGTGTAACTTTAACCCAAGTTTTCATCGTCTACTTTTCTCTCGTCTTTACCGCCACGAACGGTCATTAAAATGTTTAATTTCTCATTAAAACGTCTTTGCCACATCGCAAACATCACAGTCAGACCAGTCTTATGCTGCAGCGCTGTGTCATTCAAAGCAAACCTCCACTTCACCTCTTTTCTCTTTACTCCATTAATCTTTTCGAATTTAAATGACGTCCGATTTTTTTTGTTTCCTTCCACAATGTATTTTAGCTTGAATAAGATTTGATTTTCATTTAACACCCCGAAAAAAATTTTTTGGTCCACCAAAGTTGACGATCATTTCTAGCGACCCACGTCTAGCACTTCACCGATTACAATACCGAACGAACGTCGAATTTCGATGAGTTCTTTAAAAGTTTAGATTCTTCTCTAGCTCTGGTGGAGGGCCTTCGATACAAGTCAGTCCTAAAGCGATAACTTTATTTTGAGTTAGATTTTCCTAAAAGCTCTCCGGAGCCTACCTAATGTTTTTATTTCGGGAATTTCGGAAAGGGCCTATGCTACGTGACCCAAATACCCGAATCTTCTTTGAGAGTCGAATTCCTTTCTCCTCTATCGAGAAGATTCGGTGAGGGAAAACTGGAGTAGAGTTGGCTATTTACAATTTCGTAGAACTTTGAAAGAATTCTTAATTCGAACGTATGTACAGCTGGATACGGTATAGCTACCTTTTCCGAAAGAAGAAGTTGAATTATACCTACGAAAATTTTGGAAGCCACATTGGAAAGTCCACAGAGTCACATCTTCTCCTATAAAAGGTTGAAAGCTGAGCGGGTAAGCCCTTCACGTTAAGATTCTTGTCTGGTTATTCGTGGTTTTCGTTATCTGTCGTTAAAGTCTCAAAAATACGTTGGATCTGCGCCTGAAACGGTTCGGAAATTTCCGAGCAGAAAACTTTGGAAGATTTCCCACTTCTCCGCGCTCTATTCTACGGCAATAACCCGTTTTCCTCAAAGTATCGCATCTCTGGTTTCAAATTAGCAGGATGATTAGACGAAGGAAACGATATTCTGCCGCGTCTAGATCAGTTAATTAATTCTCTACTTGCCTGAAACTAACGAGCGTATACATTAGTACGATTTCGAAAATGTAACGAGCGTTAATTCCATGCTGACAAATCGACCGCAATTCAGACCTCAATAATTGTGAGTAAAATTATTCGAAAATTTCGATTTTGGAGAGTCGAAAAAATTCCGAAGGATAAAACGAGTCCCGTAGGGTCAAAGAGACACAGTAATTGAACAATAAAGCAGAAGACATGAAACAAAGGAAATTACGCAAGTATTTAACCAATTTTCAATATTATCGACAAAACGAAAAAAATTTACACGTAACGTACCCTTTGCTCGGGGCATTAATTTAGCTTTAGCTCCCTGATTATCGGGTAAGGTAATAAATTAGAGGGTAAAATTTGTTAGAAATTGTGAAAAATTCACAAATTAATTGAAAGAGCTTTGATAATACCGGCAGCCCATAACCGGCCATAAAAAAATTAACAAAAATGAGAAAACAGAAAATGAAAAAAAAATAAAAAAGTTCAAGTTGGTAGCATAAAGTGGTCTGAGAGAGAACAGCAATCGGCGAAAAGGTTACCCTCGGCAAAATTTTGAAGGGTAAAGATATTAGACTGTTATGGCAGCGGGAGGCAAAGTAAGTAGTTGTAGAGTGAGCAGCATTAGCTATTTACAAGGGCAAAAGGTTGGTCGACTTGAAACGCCATTGGTATAACCTTTGCCCCGAAAGCTCGCTTTTGCGAATAACGTCTCTCGCTTGTTGCGACAAAATAATAGCTATTTAATAGGGGCCTTGATCCTTTGGGGTGAAAATATGCGTTCCAGTGACATTCTGTAATTTTGATTATCGCAGGTTTTCGGAATAATGAAAGGGGATTAGGTTCTTCGAATGTAACCAGGGTGAGAACTGGAGAACAGGGTGGCGAGCAGATAAAATACGTCACTTGGAAGAACTTGGGAAGTAAATGTTTAATTTTCGTAGAATTTCTTACAAGGGTTGACGATACGTTAAAGGATTTTCATGAAAAGTGGAATTGAGACAGTCTTGGTTAAAACAAAGACAGCTTCTCGTACAACGGAGAGATAATGCCTATCTCTGAAGCAAAGCTATGGCTTAAAATCTTCGGAGCGGATAAAATCAGGATTTCTCGTTTCCTCGAAACTGCGTTTCAATTAATACGACTTTTCTGCTCGAGTTATTTCTGTTATTCGAAATGGTACAGTAAGGCGGAAACTTACAGGACAATCACCGAGGCTTCTCTTTTTCTCTCTAGACATAGCATGAGTTTGAAAACTATTTTTCTATTACTTCTTTTCTCAGAGATTCAACTCGTGGATGAATTCTTTTGAAACTTTACTTTCGTTCTGGTTGTCAGATCGATCTCTCATAAATTGAGGTGTTCCAAAACAACGTGAAACCAACTTTAAAGTTCGTGGTTATGCGAAATTCGCTCAAAGTTTTACGAGTCTAATCATTCAGGACTGTGGAATACCTTTGTACCAAACAGCACACCTATATCCTTCTTCTCTCTCGCACTAATTGGCGCCAGACTTTCGTCAAACTTTAATTTTCTCTGTTCAATTTTGTCTTCAAGTTCAGATTACAATTCCATGTTTTCCGGTACGAGAGTTCTAAAAGGATAAGTTTAAAATACTTCGAATAAAATAACTTGAAAAACAGCTTCGGAATGGATTTATCTCTTGAAAATTACTATAATGAAAAACCGCCACTCGAAGATCAAATCTCTTCACGAATTACCACATAATTACTACAATTATTATCCTAACATGAGAAAATTCCCAGGACCTCGGTTTTACTAGCCACCGATCCACGGTAGTATTCTTCTCCATTTCCTTTACTCACTTTTCCTCTTTCTCCCTTTCTCTATTACGTTCTCTCATCCCCGAGAGAATAGAAGACCGAATAAGATCTCGTTGTTACATGAGAGGTCAGACTAGCTGACCACGGTATGGGCAGTAATATTTCAGGTACTGGGCAACGAGGGACGGATAGGCAGACAGGCAGACAAACGGACAGAGAAAAAGCTCGGAGCTTTTCGTACCCGTAAAAGTACTTGGAGGATAATTTTATGCCGAGGAAATAAATCTCCGTGAAATTTATTTGAAAGGCCGAAATTTTCGACCCAGGTAGATTTTACCAGAGATGACAATTTTCAAAGATTCCTCGAGCTGATTCGACGGATCAATTTTCCCCAGTAAATCATATTTCAAAGGTTCACTTCATCTCCACCTGTGGTCAGCCAAACTTGGAATTCTACATAGAAAATAAAGCTGATAAAAACTTTCATTTTACAGTCGAATCTGCCCACCTCAGTTAACGCCAGAGTTTGGCAATTTTGCCTGACATCTCTGACATTTCGGTTAGCCAAATTTAGAACCCAGCTTTTTACTCTGTCGGGCGAGCTGAAAATTTCGTAAAATTTATCTAATTAGTCGTACTTCCATTTAAACTTGTAACAACTTGACGTATACCGCGTGCTTTTTGAAATTAGTAATTTAAACCTTCTGGTTTCGTGGGAGAGGAAAAATTAATTAAATGCGTGATTCAAAAATTTGTCCCCTGATCACTCACTTCTCTGTCTAAGTTTTTAGGATAGAATACAGTTCGTGTGTAGATCGGGTCGATTCCGGCTCCTTTTTTCTCTCAAACTTTCCTCAGCCTCCTTCGGCGATCCTTTATGTACGAAAATCACGTTAGACGTTGATATTTTTACGATTTCACACAGCCGAAGGTCAAATTGAAACACCAGCATAAATTTCCGATGATAAACCAGACGCCTCTGACTACCCCAAACGTGGGAAACTGGCTAAATCTTTCACGAACTACTTGCCCATAGAATTTCCTCGGAGAGTTTGCCACAGCCGTATCTATTATTCACGACCATGTTCAGTCAAATCTCCAACTTTTAGATGCCCATGGAGGTGACTGCTGTAAGCCTCGGACTAGGTACCTACAACTCTGCTGAATATGACGCATTCATATTCACCTAGCAAACAAGACTCTATTGAGACCGTCTCAAACCACAATTCTAAATCAAAAGTGGAAAATGTGGAGCAAAAATTTATTCAACGAAAGACAGCGAAATCATTTTTCATTTTCTCGTTAATCCTGCGATTGATCATTTATGTATTCGTCTCTGCATTAATTTTCCATTATTTTCTAGATTGTTTAATAGAATTATTGGAGTCATGGAAATTCTGATCCATCTATAATTGAATGTTTCTTTTCTGTTTCAGAGAACTAGTACAAATCTTTGGGGCGAATGGATGGGCGTGATGCACGGTGACGAGATCGAGTATGTTTTCGGTCATCCGTTGAACCAGTCTTTGCAATACAACAAAAAGGAACGCGATCTGTCTCTGAGGATGATGCAAGCATACTCGCGGTTTGCTCTTCTTGGGTGAGAATAAAAATCATTCCTTTTATTAGAGTGAAAGAAATTCGACCCGATCAAAGCTCTGGCATCTCTCTTGCCACAAATCGCGAGAATCGCTGAACGAATTCAATTCAGTTCATCTTTCGCGCTCTGCATCTTCATTCCAACTGAGATGATTGACGGGCAGGCAGACAGACAGTCGATAATTCCCTTTTTCCAACGCTTTATATTTCTATCATCCACATTTTGATAATATTTTCCATTTTACTGCACGACCGTATAGTTGATAGACCTACTGCTTCCGCTTACACAAACACTTTTACTTATTTCTTACTTTTCATTCCTATTTTATTTCCAAGCACGTTCGTGTGCACCACCTGATGGAATATTGAGCCGGAATAAGCCATATCGATATATACACTCTGTCCATGAATTATTTATGTCATTTATAGCCATACATATATCTTACACGCGCTCCACGTCCGAAAACTCCATCCCACTTTTATCCTCAGGGAATTCTTCGATCCGTCCAAGGCTTGATACCATCTAGATTTCATCTTCGGACTCGTTCATATATCAATCTACATCTAATTCGCAGGAGTGCCCAATTCGTCAAATTAACCCTTCCCTCCGAGCTGCGTGTGTCACATAATACGACGCCTAAAAGTTTATCAGTTTCGCGTCGAACATGAATTTTCCCGAACAGAAATTTCCTTTTTCGAACGAGGGTATACCCGACATTTAAGTTTCGTGGATAAATAGAATTTTCTTCAACCCCGCGTATCTGTGCCTAATTAAACTTTTCGGTGGTAAACAAATTAGTTAGCAAAGTATAATCAGCCATAAAGTTGTCCATAAATTTTCTGACTCTAGAAAAATAATAATTTACTTTAAAGTACACTTTTAAGGCCGAGAGAATCGCTTCGCCGTACGCAAAGGGTGCTTTTTATTGAGTCTGGCCACCCGGATCTTCGAGCGTGATTAATCTATGAATCTTTCTAACAGCGAAATTCTTCTACCTTCGCTATTGAACCATTAGATGAATGACTCTGCAGGGAGCTGGCTGCATAAAATTGTACTTTGCACAAATTATTCAATTAGAAAAGACAAATGGTTCGCGTTCTTTTTTTTTTAATTTTTATTTTTCAGTGATTAATTGGTATAAAACGATGATTCGCTACGGAAGGTTTCCGTCGATTTACCAAAAGAGTAATACCTCATTTTTTATTACGGGTAAATATCGTGTCACAGGTAAACCTGGTGACCGGTCGCTGCCAACTCGGGACAAATTGATCAAGATTTAAGGTCATGATGACACATGGTAGGTGTAACAGTAGCGGATAAACTACGTTACGTGTTATCCAGCAGTATTTTTCTCAATTTTTTATTTTTTTTTTTTACCTCTTTTTCATTTCCTTTTCTACAACATCAATCTTTCACTGCTATCTAAAGAAAACGTCCGAGCGATTAGAATTCGCGTTTAAAATTATCGTATTATTCAGAAGAAAAAATATAAATGTATATCGCTTATAAATTATAACAAATATTTATATAGGTATACGACGATAAAAGGTAAAGTACAAAAAATTCGGTTCACAAATATTGTAATTATTGATTTATTATTATTTTCTGATCGCAATTTTATACAGTGAAGGAGTAATTTGTGTCTAATATATCTTTTTTGTATAATATTTCACGGAATTGAATATATTTGGATTTGTTAATAACGTGACCACATCAAGATAAAACTAAGAGCATATTGTGGTCAACTGTGCTTCGTTGGTGTAGACCCAACTTCGTCGGCCAGTATTCCGGAAAGTCGGGGTTAGCACAAAACCACCCGATAACTTCGCTCTGTGCTGCCACGGATGCTGGGGACAATGGACCACTACCGCGGTAGCAATCAGAGATATTGATCAACACCCGTATTTTCCTTGTACATCTACCGAATCATTTTCTCGAAACACGAAATGATACACACAAAGCAGAAGAATAAAAAAAAAGGAAAAAAAAAGAAAAGAAAAGAAAAGAGAGGGAGAGAAGAAGGGAAGAAAAAAATGGAGAAAGTATTTGATCTCGCTGTTGATATGAGGTTTTTTTTTTTTTTTCTTTTATATTTTTTCACTTTTTCTTTTTTTCTATTCACATCACCGCCAACCTGCGTGCGTCGTGTGGTCAGAAAAGATGTTTTCGTTCAAAAAGCCATCACTCCTGACCACGAATACCACCGACGTCCACCGCATTGCCCTTTCAAGCCGAAATATCTCTACGTCGTGATTTCTGAGGGAATTTTTTATCTGACGAAAAAAAACGAAAGAAATGAAGAGGGAGAAACGATGAAAGTATATATAAAAAAATGTCTTGATTTCTTTCTACAATGCAGCTATCGAAATTGGCGCACCAATTTGTTTAAATTATCGTAAAAGTAGCTGTCGCTTCATAAAAAATTAACTCTTTCTTTATATATACCTACTTCGTCGAAAATTTCTTTTCATCATTTATTTATGTACTGTGCAATTAAATACATACATACAGTCGTTACGGGCTAGGTAGACAAAGCTCTGACACTACACCTATGTATATATTGGTGTATGTATATATACACAGCTAAGAGTATATGTATGCTTTGTTTTACCGCCGGAAGTTCGTCGAGGAAGGAAGAAGCTTGAGCGGCAAAGCACACCCCAGAGGCTGCTATAATTCTCTCGCTTCACCCTCTCGGCTCGTCCTCTCCTTCTCAGCGGATCTCGCTCTCTCCTTTTCTCTGTTGCTTTTTGGCATATATGTATACATACATATATACATATATATATATACATGCCAAATATATATATATAATACGTGGGTACATAAACTTATCAAAATTCGCCCAGAACCCGGATCCACCCGCAAAAACATCAGCGAAGACCTGCCTTACTTACAAATTTTTATATACAAGGTCTCAATACATCTGAATAAGATCGTTTTCTGCAGGGGAATCTAAATCCTTTCATACGTCGTACAATATTATACCTTATAACATGTTCATTACATCGATTTATAGTCCTGAGGAGAAATTATGCACGTATATGTGTAGCTTGAACGTTGAACTAAACGGAGAGCTTTGAGTTTTTGAAAATAATAATAATAACTAATCGAGAATAATTTTTTTGCTATACGCGATTGTGTCGACTTGTTTATTTCAGAAGACCGATGGCCGAGGGTGTCGAGTGGCCAACTTATTCAAGGGATCGACCGCAATATTTCATTTTCGACGCGGAAGAAGGTGGACTTGGTAAAGGTCCGCGGGCAACAGCCTGCGCATTCTGGAACGAATTTCTTCCACGACTTAAAGGTGTCCCTGGTATGTATTTGTCTATACACGAGGGTCTTCTGGCAACTATTTTCAATTTACTCTCATTCGGTCTTTTTCTATCTTCCCATTCTCCGCCACAATCGGCAACTACACTTTGAACGTCTTCCGAAACCTTAGGGAATCGCTTATAGCAGGCAACTAGAAACGGCAGAAAGCACTCGTTCCTCAATCAATGGTTATAATTTTCTTGAATTTTTTTAACCTGATAATATCCGTAATTTTCTTTCGTTGACAAAAACGCGAAAAAAAAAATATGAAAATTTCAAATCCAAGTAACTCGGAAGATATTTCGTGGAACAGCTCTCGCAGATAAAAATGTCGTAAGCACATGTTCCGAATTTTTAGAATATAGGGAAAGAAAAACGAGGTCCTTCACGGTTGACGGGTCTCGCATCAATCAGATCTGTATTCCAGTATAATTTATTTAAATATAGAATATAGAATACAGTTGTGCGAGATGTATATATATACATATACATACGTACTTCAGAATACCCTAAATTCAAATATTGATTACGTTTACATTCGGCGACAGTATTTATATTTATATTCAACAGTTGCTAGCCAGTTAATTTTGAATTTTTGTTTGCTCAGAATATTGGTTCGTGATTTGTAATTATTATTATATCTGCAGAAGTAGAAACGGATATTCGAGCCGATTTATCTCTCTCGTGTATCAATTTCCAATCACGCGTCACACAACCTTGTTTAAAACAACTCGCGATTCCCGGCTCTGTACTTCCTACAGTAATACAACTTCTCAATAATCGAAATATAATCAAACCTCAAATATATCATTCGTTTCACTGTAGATAAGGAATTAACCGATTCCCTTCGATCCGAACAATGAATGGATCGAAAACGTGGGAAACTGTATAACAGCTATACCTGCTCCAAAAATATGATCGCGATTCACACGACTTTAACCGCATAAATATTTTTCAACTGCATTATCGCATTATAATCTTAATTATTCATCGGTTATCATATCATCCGATTAGTATAACGACCAGGATAGCTAGTAGTGCCGATAATATTCCAAGAAGGAGTAATAAAAACACTTCACCAGGGAATTCCGGCATTGTTCGATAAAACTATTCCCTGGAATACTGCACCTGCATCTATCTGCATTGATCGCCTTAATGAAAGTTAACTACGATACCGCGCCTACGAAAGAAACGATTAAACAGTATAAATAGCCTCAGGAAATTTACTGTGGCATTAGACGAACATGCGATAAAATAAATTTTCTTTCTTTTTTTTTTTCCTTTTTATTCTGTTACAGATCCGCCTGAGTCGTGTGACGGAGCCATTGCATCGAGTGTATCAGCAGGAGCCAGACGTCTCTACGATTTACTCAGCTCGATATTATTGTTTTCTATTTTATTAACAACTCCAATAATTATTTAAAATTTTCTGACTTGGAAAATAACCCAGAAATACAAGAGTCCCGTTCGATCATGTTCAAAAACAGATCAGGAATTGAAACACCAGGTTACTCGAAGTCATCCAATTCAATTGGCGACCTAGAGTAATGCTGCAATTATCGTAGTCCGATTGACGCGTGAAAATTAAGTAGAAAAATGAAAAATGAACCAAAAAAAAAAAAGAAAAAAAAACTTAAGAATTAGATTTCCTGGTCATGAAAATCTGTCCCTGGTAGTACGACCAAGGAATGATTTATCGCCATTAAAATTATAAATTTCCGTTATCGCAGCAGGAACATCTGACTTAAACGGCTGTTAATGTTAATTGCTATAAATTGAAATGAAAGCAAATTATATGAAAGTGTTTGGAACCATAGCCGCAGGTTTGAATCGAAGATGTATATGATTCGAAAATACGTGAGTAAGATAAGTTTTGTTATCAAGATTCAATTATGATGCCGTTAGAAAATTGAATGTTATTTTAATAGCACTGATCAAAAGTTTTCCAAAGATGTTCACCTGCACGAGTCAATATATATTGAACTATAACTGTACAATTTTTTTCCTCGTATCGTTTGTACATTATGAATTTGTGATTTTAATTTCAAGTTCAGTTACATACGCGAAAGCTTACCCCCATGTGAGCTTTTTGAATAAAACATCTCCTCATTTCTCGTAAATATTTTATCACCCATAACTCTACGGTTTATGATTTAACCTATACTGTTAAATTCCAAAAACCAGAAGTAACCGTTTACCTGCACGCACCTACGCTTCAATTTTACCCTAGTTGCTGTACTGTAGATAAATGTTAATTGTTTGTTTAGTTAAATATGGCGGATAATAGAGAATTAACTGTTAAACTATGTGAAGAGCATCGTAATCTTATTAATTGATGATTAAAACCGGAGTAGAAGGTTTCGGATAATCGTGGATTTGAACATCTGTACGTAAACCGTTATTCATGCAGATAATTATTGCTAGACCTTAAAGCTGAATTGGTAGTTTTCATTTCGTTTTGAAATTTTTAAAAAGGCCTAAAACGGATTGAATAACCAGGAGAGGAGACGATGCGGGATAGAAGACGCTATCCGAGAAACAGACGTGTTTGGTCCAAATTAGATATCTAAATTCGGACAGGTAATTAGAAAATATACATTTTTAGACCACGTAGATATACGTATTACGTTATGTAAGGTGTCCTTCGATCGAGTTAGAGACGAATATATGGGCTAAATAAAATTTGGACATCGTACAGTACATTCCAGTATATATATATACACATATATTTAGAACGTATTAAACAATACCAAACAAACCAAAAAGAAGAAGAAGTATATTATTTAGGTATGTATAACACTGGGTGTATGGTGTCACATATGGATATAAAAAATAATTGTATAATTCGCTACGAAATAGGCTGAACAATATGTCGATTAAAGGTGAAGAAATGATTTGTAAAATACGAACGTAAGGTTATCAACAATAACAATAATCGTGCTAGATATATTTAGGTATAAAATAAAATATTGTAACTTTGAAAGAGCCGGAGATCCCGCGTGTCGCCTTTATCTGGGTGGTGAAAAAAAAAAGTGACAAAATTGAATCTGAAAATTTATACCGAGCGAAATATATACATGTATATTTGAACAATTTGTCGCAGGTCAAAGACTTCGGGAAGTACTGGAAGGTAGTTGTAAATCATTTTTACAACTTTGGATCTACATCTCGTAGATATATGCACATACAAATTGCATCTAACGTAAAATGCAAGTACAAGAATGAAAACAAGGTCGAGATGATATGACGCTCGGGCTTGTAGTGCATGCAGCCGTGTCATTCCTGAGAATATATTTCTTGAAGTGTAGGTATATCATGTGCAAAAGCAGCGTAGTATGCATGCGGCTGTTATAAAATTCATATGAAGTCTGGGTGGGTGACTACGATACGCTTTCGTTTTACGTGTTTGACAAGTATATCTTCTGTCCTTGTATTCTCTGGTGACAAGAGAAAGAAAATTAAAAAAAAAAAATCTGTTCAAAAAAAAAAAAGGAAGCGAAGAAAGAAAAAATCGCGTATTAAGGTGAAGGAGAAAGGAGAACTCGGAATCTTTTAAAGTTACATCTAACATTATTGTATGGCGAGTTTGTTGCGAAGTGTTTGAAAAAGCAAAGTCTGTTCACGGGACTTTAGCTTCTCGAAGAAAAAAAATTTCGGTAATTTGCTAATTATTCTTTTTTATTTTCTTGTTTTTTCTTCCAACTACGGAGTTTCAAGTTTTCAATAATTCTCATCGGAATAATCTCATCACTTTTCTTTTCTCTTCAAAGTTACAACGTGCAATTATTTGGATTTGTAATTCGCTATTTTTTTTTACCGAAGTTTTTCTGTTACTCGATTGATCGTAAATCAGTCCGTCAAAGACTCTAAACTTCGAATTGCCGATTGTTTGTTAAGCGATAATTAACTTCGACACTCGCAACTTGAAAAAAAAAACGCGCTATACGTATATTATAGTTACATACTCTATAAATATAAAATATATATAAAAATATATATATATACACGTGAATCTTCCATTTGGTACATATCACCCTTACGCTAAAATTATTATTATTATTATTATTATTAATATTATTATTATCATAATTAATACTATTATTGATAGTGTTATTATATATTAGATATACATACATATTATAGTATAATTATTTCAATTACGTGTGTATAGCGCTGTAATATATACATATATAAATGTCGGATGTAGAGATTGGCATTAGATATAAGCATAATATATAAATATATATATATATATATAATTGAATTGTTAAATTTCAAATAATATAGAAGGTATTTAGATATTTTGACGAATTATTATAGAAATGAGGTTATTTTTTAAACGAATAATAATTATAGACGTAAATAGATATTGTTTGATAGTCATGCTATTGCAGTATTGCTCACAGATTATCCTGGTGTTTCTGTATACCTATATATTCGGAGCTTTAAGTGAATAATAATTATTATAATGCTCAAAATTTAGGGGCCAGTTATTAAAAGATTGTTTTTTTTTCTCTGTTTTTTTTTTCTTCTGTATAAAGCCTGCTAAAATATTCTTCATCCCTTAGAAAATGAGCTTTTCAACTTGCTCGAAGTAGCCGCGGAAAAATTTACACAAAAAAAAAAATGCTAATCCAAGATTTCACCAGCTGATTTTGTTTCTGTGAATTATCTATACCATATGCTTATATATCTACCTACCCAAGAAAAACGAACAAAATAATACTATACAATTCAAAATCGCTTGAAACCGAACTAGAAAGAGAAAAAAAAAAAGAATAGAATAAAAATGACACGAATTAATATATTTCAAGAATGGTGAAAATATAAATGGGCAATCTGCGTATATAATTATGGCAGCATGCATGCGTCGTACACATAGATATATATATATACCTATAGACATAGATTATATAATTATATAATGTACACGCGATCATATAAGAACGCAGAGCACGGCTTTTTAGTGTAAGCACATCATCACATATCACTAGCATTAGCTAAACATATATACTATATCCCACTGCAGTGAATAGTTTTTAATTCGCACATATATATAAATATATACATAGCACTATAGATTTGTGCCTCGATTATGATGTACATAATTTTTCATCGTTCGTCGTGTATTAAATCAAATGCCTATAAATAATTAATCACGTGTGAAGGCATCTCATCAAATTTATGTGACGATTTTATGTCATGTTTATAAGTACGTACATATACCTACCTATATATTATATATTTATATATAATTGACCTGTTAAATGGTCGATCCTGTATTAATTAATACGATACCTAATGTCCAAAAGAGTATAATGATAGAAATTATAAGTTTTTTAGAATAACTATACTCTAACACCTTGTTCGTGTATGTGAAATTGTAATTACTGCTGTATCGACACATACGCATATTATCTACCGTACATATATTGTTGTATGTATTATATCAAGTTGATCGCATAATCCTGATGCAGTGCCTACACACGGAGCACGCGCTAATGACGTTTCATACAAATTGAACAACGATCCAAGGATTGTTCTTATGATTAACAATTAGTAGGCATTGTCTCGTTCTCTACCCGACTATATGTATAGATATATATATAATAGGGAAAAGGTGAACGTCGTGACTAATTCTAAACGAGGGATGAAAACGTGCTAAATCTTACCTAGCCAAGTTACGAAAATTTAAATAAATTATGTATAGTAGTTGCTGTAAATTCATGAAACGTGAACCGAGAAAATCGGCGAATGTTCCACTACGATATTACGCCCGGAATCTTATTCACAGTTTTTTTGGAAGGACTTAGCAGTAGCGAGGAAGCAGAAAAGAAAAAGGGAAAAGGAAAAAGGTAAAAGGAAGAATTTTCATGAGAGCAAAACCATTTCCTGTGATATTAAAGTCCCTGGGCTCTTCTCTGCTTCCTTTTACGTTTTATATTTCGCTCTACTCCTACCTGTTATCTGTCATTTACAGATTTCTCGGTCAAGGCATTCTATTTTACTGCACAGTCAACGACGATTCTTCATTTTCAGAATCTGATCTGATATTTATGATATATATCATCCCGCACACAACTAAAGCCGGCAATCTGTGAATTGTGAATTGAAATCTGAATACTATCTATCGAACGCGAGAGGAAAATCAATATACATGTATGTTACCTAGTGTATGACATCAATCTATTATAAGTTTTTAGATATAGAAATGACTCAATGATTTTTCTAAACGCTCTTGTTGCATGGACATGTTATAGATAAATTTGCATGGCGATTCGTTGAATTTAGAAAGCGAGTGGGAATTTCTCAATTCGGGGATTCTGACGATTAGAATCTGAATAGATCAATAGATTAGTGAATAGAAAAACTTTTTCTTCCATCAAAAATGTACTAAAAATTGATGCATTCGTTTCCTTAGTTCGAAGTAACAACTTTCTATGATATGCTTGTGTCATAACTATGCATTACAATTGTAATCTTTTTCACTGCGGTATTCCGATTAAACGGATACAATTAGAGAGTCTGAGAGCTTTGGTGTGCTTTAAAGCTGGATTCTGCGAATGGTTGAAAATAGGATATGAAACCATCTGACAATGAGTATGTATTCGTAAATTGTGACCCAATCATTCTCATGCCTGCATCTGCTATAGCTACTAATCAGTACCTATATAGACACTGCAGATTCCTCGTTTTATATACATTCGTGCTAAGGTCTCGTAAACTTTTAAAGTCTGTGTATAATTTTCTGTAAGAAAGTGAAAGAGTTTTCCGTTTTCTGTTTTTTTTTTTTCTCATTTCTTTAATCTTCTTGCGCAATTGTAATTAAGCTAACATCTCTAAAGATTCAATTCAATCATCCTAACTCTGAGTATTGAAAGCTTTTCTTATTTGTTGCCAGTATATATCCGAGTAACAAGTCCAAAGAACACTTGACTCGTTCCATTGTCGAGTGGTTCGTGGTAATATAGAAGAAAGCTGGAGTGACTGAGCTTCTTTATAGATTCTATAGAACAGCTGTTGTCCAGTGAAGAAAAAAAAAAAAAAAATGAGGTTCATAAATTTCTATAAGAAAAGAAAACAAAAAAAATTAAAAATGAAAAAAAAAACAGAAAAAAAAACTGAAAGAAGAGAAATTTAAGACGTGTAAAATACGATAACGCGGCTACTTTACCTGTGTCTCGCGAGTAATTAAAAAATTTAATCAGTAAAGTTACCCTACAGTAGGTGGTGTAAATTTTCCCTTGCAGTAACGTTAATCGGAGTGATTAATGATTGTAATTAATTAGATTCAGGTGAAATTTTTCAAATGACAATTACAATTCTATTACAGGGTTATATATGATATAGAATACAAAGAAAATACAGAGCCAAAAATGTCTATATTAGTTACCGAGTATTTGTCGCCATAAATACATACGATAATTGTTCTTTACATGATTCAAAATTATAGGGTGAAAAGTGTAAAGAAAAATTGAGAACGGTATCTACCTACCGTTTAAAGAAATATTTTCTCACTAATCGAACAACTCGGCAACGTACCACGCGCGTACCTTCTGTGTATATTTATGGGGCCTAATTGAGGAATAGGCTACTTTATAATATAAATGCACTCTGCACTGTTTCATACACGAATTGTAGATTTTTCAAACATCACTCTTTAATATTCGGCCTACACTTTAGAGATACACAGCCCCTGCGTTTCTCATTTTAATCCTTTGGTTGGTATATAAATAGTCTTTTACACCGAGAGCTGTATAAAATTATAGTAAGCAAATTAATTACGCGTTAATTACTACCCTGCAAGATGATGAACTTCGCTTTATCGAAGGTTACCTTCGGGTTCATCTATCTCACTCAGTAAATTATCAATGAATAGTAATTTGAATACATTTATCTCTATATATGCTGAACTGCAACGAAGAACGTTTCATTCCGTCTTACCTCGAAGTCTTTTTCTACTTATTTTCGCCAGCCACTATCTCGCGGGTTGTATTATAGAACGATATGATTTTCCAACTTTGGACCAAGCCAACGCAACGGACCTACAAACGAGTGTATACATCATTAAATATAACATCATTTATAATCCAAGTAATAGATATCAAGTTTTATTTAGCCTATTATAACTTTGCCGTAAATAATGACATAGATCTGCGGTATAAAGTGCGTTTCATTATTCTGTAAATACACTAACAAACGATGGATATTATGTTTTACAATAGAAAACTTATATTTGCTTGTAATAATTATACGTAATATAGTATAATTCAATTGAATCATTAGGCGTCGTGCAGAATATGAAAATAATTAATTGCAACAACTATATAATGTATAATATGCCTGCAGGATTATCCGTTCGAACTTTAGAACCTCAGAACGCCTTGCGTATTAAACTGGATCAGATATATCGTATATCGTATGTTACCATACATATATACTACATATATATATATATATAAGAAAAAAAGAATATATATAGAAATAATGATATCTAACAATAAACTATGATATTTTTCAAGAGTTAGTACGCTAGGATCTGAATCAGTTCGAACAATCCATACTCAACTGTGATGTGCTTTTCCCGTACCTACAATATACCTATACAATTCTATATAACTTAGATTCGCATATATATATACATATATACCTACGTTACTCGTTAATCAATGTGACTGCTGAGAACTTGCGAGATATACGTTTGCGTCAAGTTGCCAATTAATATGTGGGACCTGTTTAAATCTTTTTTCATAGCCACGATAGATATGGCGTATAGTTTATTTTATTCTCTGTAACGATTAGTAGCTCTAGCGACTCGACACAAACGATTCCTCCCTTATTAATATATTATATTATATACCTCTTATATTAGGCATATGGTGTCTGTGACCCGAAGGCAGTGACGGTTCCGCTGGTCCCTGGATTTTATCACCAAATTTTTATCTTTTTTCAATTTTTTTTTTATTTTCTGTGTTTTTCTCACAATTATTTTCATCGCGGCTGAATTATAGATTGATAGATTTCTAATAGATCGTAGGACCTAAGGTAGAACTGAGACACTCTATAAAGTAACGATACAAATATATATATATTATACCTGTATACCTAAGGGTTTTTAAATAAAAATTAAACAATTCGAAGGTGATGAAATCGCAGTGGGGTAGCGTCAGGTGTTCCTCACGACTCCTTCTATACGAAGTCAATGTAGATTATAGAATTAGATCTAAAACTATATTGTGTATATATATATATATATATCTATTATTTTTTCTATACTTCAAATAGCTATCAGTTTAATTTACACTGATTTCATACCTTTTTTTCCTCCGCTATAATATCGAGCTACCATCGAAGAAGAATTTATGATTCTAGGCTGTCTTATTTTTGACTTACCGAACGTTCGTAAACTCGAATGAAAATTGATAAATCAGAAGAGACACACGATAGGAAAATATTGTACTTGACATCGATTCGAAATTGTTTTATAATTACGGGGTTTAACGAATGAAATTAATAAAATAAAAATTCTTACGAGTAGGAAAAACGACACTGTAAATACATGCAATTTCTACCGTACAATGTAGACTATACACTTACTATATACAACTTTTATGGTAGGTATACGTAATATATCAGAGTTTTCAAACAGGATGTATCTATGTGACATACATCTGGGGGGATTCGTGCAGTAGAGGTAAAGACAAGAAAAGTCTCTCTTGTCATCGACAGCTCTTCTCTTGTAGTAAATATAGCTGTGTATATCGTATCAGAAATCAAGATCCTATAGACGCGACACGTGCCACCGGCTAGACAATCTGTCTGTAAATTGCTCCAGGGTTATTCCAGGCCAATGGATAATTATGCAACATGTTGATATTGGTTCGCCCATATGACATCCTCCGCATGTTTCCGTCATCAACGGTACGGCGGCGGTGGGCCGGATTAGTCAATCAGCCGATGAGCCGACGAGCGGATTAAAAGCCAGTCGCGATTTTACCGTGATCATGATTTCCACCGTGGCTAGAAGAATTATTTTCTTATTTCTTAATAGATATTAAAAAATGAGTTTGAAAATTGAAAAAAACTTTGAGGGGACCATTTTGCAAGATCATTCGATATTCGCCAGGCACGATAAATTGGACAAATTACATCAGAATTCAAAAGAATGCTTTCAATGCTTCTACGTTAATTAGTTGACGCTTTATCACGAAAAAATATATTAATGAATGATAGCGGAGCCGAAGTGTGGATCTAATACCGATGTGAGAAATTTCAAACACCTCGTTCATAATTGATGTTGAAATTGTAAAGTCGTTAAGTATACGTATAAGTTACGTGTCGACACGCGAGAACATCCGCATCTTTTATCCCATTAGTTTTCATTCGTTGGGTGTTAATGCGTTTGTCAATTCTTCTAGAGCCGACTTATTCTCTTGCGCAACAATAATTCCATCGGCTCCACAAGATATTATAAGTGATTCAAAAATAATCTCTAGATATAAATTATGGTCAATATTGAAATTTCCAGAAATTACGTCTCCAGAAAATTTTACCGTCTTTACATTGCGAGGCGGTCCGCAAACATCCTGCTCCTTTTTTTTTAATGCGATTACTAAACGCGTCGACGAATCGTGGTCCGGAGCAAAATATCTTATTATATATGCCTTACGTAGTCGCGTCTTAGGGTGAAATGGAAAATCCATCTCTTTTATTTGATCGAATATTTTCATTACTCGGTTCGTTTTTTTCTTCAAAATTTTTCTGTAACGTTGCACGAATCACATCTTGTTCTTGATCGCCCCAGATTTATGATATTTCTCAAATTTTCTACCCAGCTTTAATAGTGCGAGTCTTAAGCTATTGAAATTATCGTTTGAAACAAAAATTTATGGAGATAGGTAGGCATGCCTGAACTACACACCTATATATACATAAATAGATATTATATACAAGATATGTATAATATAGTTTATATATATAATTAAAAAAAGTTAACGCCGTAGAACGGGTATTGATATCCCCGTATCTACTAAACTGCACTGTATCCGCGCTGTAAATGAAAGGTAGCAAACTGTAACGTGATATATTAAGTGATGTTTAAATAAAACATCGTCAATTGAGAAAAAAAAAAAATATATATATATAATTAATTACAAATATAATTATATATACATAGCAATTTAATGTGCTACAACGGAATATCTCACTCAAAGGTTGCTTTGCTTTTATCGATTAAAAGAAAAAAAAAAATATTAATAATATTGAAAAAAACTAAATAAATAACGATTGAACAAGAATATTACGTTTGATGTTATTAGGTTAAATAAATATTATAAATGTTACCGTTGTATGTATAATTATTATCCGAAACAGTGTAAGAAATATCATTGTAGTTATCACGAATAAATTATATAACGATTACTATGATTTCATTTAAGGAAAATATTTCAATCGGCCCTAAGATTTTTATTTTATTCAAAGTAAGGTACTCGTGATTCGTAGATCCTAGAGCAATATTCATGTACCAGTAATAATTGTATCCGATTTGGTTATTTTTACCAGAAATTTTTAATCAGTACCCATACCCTGCATTTCCACTTTTCAATTTTCAGTAAGTACCACCTGCCCAGCAGGCTTTTATTGAAAATGAAAAATAACAAACTCTCGGTTTCCGAAGCAGCTGAAAAGGCATTCATTCTAATTCTCTACCCCTCCCGTGGCTCCGCATCCGCTTCACCTTCGCTTATTCAATCCCTGAGGTGAGGAGCCGGAGAGATGAGAAAGTCAAAGATAACGAAGCAATTTATTAATCATCTATCTGGGTCTAATTGTCGCTGAGGGTTACCGATACGATACTACTCGAGTGCTCAGCGGTGAATACAATTTTTAATTGATTCTTGAAACTGAAAATGTGTCGCAATTGCTCAAGGGGGTATATCTACACCTTGGTAATTTTTGATTGATAGTATTTTGAGACGGAATTACAAATTATTTGACATTTCATGGACATTGCTATTTATATAGATTTATTCCACCGAAGAGAAAGTGGCTGCCATGGGGTACAGGTCGTATCGTACACGGAAACTTATCAAAATTTGAAGGAAATATTTTACATTAGTGTCATTCCACGAGACGATCGCTTCATCGCAGACCATTTGAAAATTCAGAGATCAATCGTTGTTCATTAATCGTGAATAATGAAAATAAGGAACAACCAATTTTTAATCATTCATTCAATACCGACTTTGGCTAGAGATCACCGTCTGACGTCTTAGTTCTCGAATCATCTCTAATCGTCGCCACCGCATTGCGTCATCTGTGAATAAATGAGGGAATAGGAGAGCAGAAGAGTGGGCGAGCCAGGAATAGGGATGTAAAGACGCCGAGGGGCGAGTAACCCAAAACCCACGCACTGGCTGCACGGAGTATCTACATACATACAATGGGCTACCCAACCTCGTTGCGTCAGAGGAAAGACTCTGAAGAAACTCAAACGCTTCAAGACCAACGACCACAAAGGTGCTTTTATGAAAAATAAGGTTGAGAGCTCTCCGATTCTATTTTTACAGTTTTTTTTCCTTCTTTTTTCTTCAATTTATTTATATCCTTTTGTATTTCATCCAGACAAAATTACTCATGGGTTACCGAACAATGACCGAAAAGTAAAAAAAAAAAGGTAAGGAATTTTTTTTATACGAAATTCGTAACCTCTCTTGCTTCAAAACCCCTGAGATTTTTATCAACTTCTTGTTTTGATTGTTTCGGCGATTTTTCCTTCGGGAATCAAATGATATTCGTGAATTCTCTACACCCACGTTATTTCCGTACTACCGTACCCTGCAGTTCCAACTCTTGAATAGATAAAAAGCTCTACTCGTACATCCCGAAATAATTGAATGTACAAAAGACACAAATATACCATAGCCCGGGAGTCGTAAAATCAATAGAACCAAAGGGTGTTATACTTTCGCGTCTATCGACTGACTCGCACGTACGCGCTAGAGTAGCTAAAAGTTTTCTCTCTGTACTGAAATTCTACCAATAAACCATAAACTGTTTTCCAACCGATGTACTAACAATAAGTACCTATCGGAGCACCTGAACCCAGGAACAATGCAATTCAAACAAAGCTTGCAAGACGTATGAGTGTATCGAACTATCGACTCCAACGAGGGCTGAACGGGTTGCAAGATAATTAGTAATTAGGCAACCACCTTGATTACACAGACTAGCCTGGTAGTACGATATTCTCCGTGGCCGTGTACCAGTTAGCTAGATCCTGGCTGCCCTATTTGAATAATGCTAATTTCAAAGCCCACTAATTCGATCCCCTGTAAATGGTTTACCGATCCTGCCACAGTGTTTGTCTAGCCGCGAGGCTTAGCGTCCCGGCACGTTTCTGATTTGCATTTAATTTGGTGGTAAGAAAGATGGGGCAGGAAGGGGTAGAAAGAAGAGAGAAGAAATAAAAAAAAAAGAAATAAAAAACCGTTCAATCGTACCACCAAATGAGAAATCACTTTTCGATCGCTATCGAGCAGAGATAAACTGCAGACTCTACCGCGCTGTCTTCGTCCCACGCGGTCTTATAGACTAAACCAAGTTTAGACAAGAATAATGGCTGAGGGTGCAATTGAAACGATAAATCGAACACAGAGACTATACGCGTGGCTAGAGATCTTAATTGAACTCGACCATTAGGAGACGCCTTTGCTTAGATACTCGGAGAAAATCATAGATGAAGAAAGAAGGGTTGATTAAATCCATACGCAAGAATCGTCGGTTTCTAAGTGCTGGCACAGCGGCATTGATACGAGTGAAGAAGCTTTCGTCTCGCCATATCTGCAGCTTTATAAAATGATTGATGAGAATTAGATTCCGTGTAATTTGATTTTTTGCAGGCTGCGTTTATCCCAAGGCAATGTATATTCTTAGGATAAAAAGCCTGTTTAAGTGTGATTTGAATATCGCCTGAGAATGTTTGTTCAGATTAGACGGAAGCCGGGAGGAAAGGTGATTGATTATTATTGAAGGCGGAAAAGAAGCGGAATAAAAATTTGAGAAATCTCTAACGAGTATGCAATCATGAATTGCCCATAACTACGGGCTCTCCAGAGACCTGATCGAAACCATATTCACTAACTACTAGCTCATTGTTTTCTCGGGTCTCTCAAATCGTCTCCAATGTTTGTTGTCGACGTTGCCGATCCGCAGCTACGTGCTCTCGAATATACATGCTCCCCAAAAACGCCTTTGTTGCAAAAACACTCGCCATCGTACATCAGCTCCTACCCTTATGCTCAAGAAAATGAACTCTTCATTTGGAAATTGTTGACATCGGATCTTATTGCCAAGTACGTAACACTGACTCGACATGAACCGTATTATGTCGTATCGAATGATCAAATCGCTGCGATTGACATGTAAATAAAAATATTTGGAGCAAGTGGTATCTGGCGAAGCTATTGTTATGAATATTTCTCGTTCAGGAAAATTCGGTGCCCATCTGACCTCAGTGTTGATCTGAAATTAGATGTGGCTGGGTGTAAAATTTCTCATCGAATTATTTTAGGGCAAAATTATAGGGAAAAAAGTTATTCTTATTCTATTCTCGAGGTAACTTGTGGTATAATCGATCTTCAACGTATGTGAATAATTATCTCTGGGAAATCCAATTGCGGCGTACGGTAGCGGTAAACGCTCGGTATGGTTAAGCCGAAGCTGATAACCCGCGTAATAAAATGCGTGTTACTTGCTCGGTTAAATGAATACTGCACCATAACCGCAGTGGAAATTCAAAAAGTTTGATATAAAAGTGAAGAATCTTCCGCTGGAGCGGCAATTACGATAACGTTGTCTGCTTCGTAGTTCTAAAACCGATTTTCGGAATCTCGCGGATCTATGCAGCCGATGACAAAGTGATCACAGCTGTTTCTGGTAAGCATTTTCATATCATTATACAATTTTTTTTTTTTTTTGAATGGCTTAGCGTGAGCCTCTACCAAGTCTCTCGACACTCTATTCTCATGATTATCACAGTGTTAAGTAATCACAGAGATTCTACGTCTTAATGATTTGCCTAACAAAGCTAGTTAGGTTCAAACAGCTAGCTGGTATATGCTTCGGAAAACAAGGCACCAAACGTGCTCCTTAGATCCAAGCTTTTTTTAAGCACAAGCTGTATGTACAGAGGTATAACGTGTGTAACATATAACCTTGCACAACCTGGATCGTTACTTGGAAGGTTTTGTAGTAAGTTAAACGCGCCGACCCAGCGAAGTAGTGCTCAAAACGTAAATCTCTGTTTAAAAAAAGCTCGGAAATAAGCGACGCGATGCACGGTTACTGAAAGCCAAATTAGGTGAGAAAATTTGAAGAATACTTTGAAACAATTATTTATTCAATATGCATCATTTATCGGAACATTTAGATTTGTGAACGTCAATTTAATAGTATAATTCATAAATATTTGAACAGATACGATTTTTGGGAAAAAAATTTCGAGGATGTTTATCGACAGTTCGTAACGTCTCAACGATACTTTCACACCCACCTTTCAGATAATAAAACGGGCGATTCATATCTGCGATATCTTTATCGCTTCTAAGTTGGATCACGTGGAATAGCGTAGCGTCGCGTGTGAATAAATGATAACATCAGTCTTTAAAGTTTAGAGCTTACAAAGCAAATTGGAGAGCGGAACTTTACCTGTTAAAGAAACAATGAGATTTTCAAGGAGCTTAGAACTAGATTTTCTAGTTTCTTTTATCGTGATCTTTCGCCCCTACAGTGTACGAGTACCTGATCAATTCCACTCGAATTTTCACTTATTGGAAAGCTTTGCCCAAAGTTCAAGAAAATTACCGCTCTTCCAATTCCGAGATTTCGCTAAAACATTTTCGTTTGCAAACTCATTTCAACTCACCTAGAATCGAATCTGCGACGCGGTAACTATGTTGCGAATTCATGTGAGACCGTTTTTTGACCTGATTCAGAAACGAGAAATCGACGTCGTAGATCGTGGCTGGGTCGAGCGGAAGTCTACCGTAAATCTGCCATCAAATCCGCATGAATATGCTGTGCCATAGATTCCTCGTTTCTGAATTTGGTTAAAAAACAGTTTCGCATTTGAACGAATCAAAAGTATCCTGTTAAAAATGTACATCTCAGATTTTAATGGATAACAAGATGTGTCTGAAGTAATTAACACTTCGACATTTGTAGATTGAAAATTATAGTGCACATTAGTTACGAAAGTTCAGTAACAGGTGTGCAAATTCAAAAATCGTTTACATATGATCGAAATTAAAGAAAGCACAGTTCGTGAATCGAAAATCACAAGGAGAACGGGCAGCTTCATATCTTTGATGAATTTCCTAGCTTACAGTAATGAAAAAGATTTTTCTCTTATACGTATTCATATAGACATAGATCCATTATCTTGTGAATATAATTAGCCGCTTATAATTGACTACCGATTTCAATTTTTTATCAATGATCGTCTCATAATCTGTAACATATGATCTTCGTAGTGTAACCCATTTAAAAAACAATAACGAAAAAGGATATGGAACGATGAATGCATTCCGTTCTCTTAGCAACAAAGCATTAGCTTAATAACTTTATAATGTGTTTGGTTCATAACGAATCAGCTCTCCAATCAAAACAATAAATACAATTATCACCGTAGACAGAGTGTCGTCTACGTTCCATCATGATCTTTGATAAAAGGAGAAGAAAAAAAACGAAATCGAAAAAAAATTAACGAATTTAGATAAATGCCATACGGCAAAGTAGTAAGCTAAAAATCACATCAAGACGAGAAGAGGAGATTTGGTTTGAATTTCATCCGAAAATAAACTTGTCCCTGACACTGTTCTCCCTATTAAAAAGACGCATGTCTTACATTAGGCGTCGTTCTATCTCACGTATTTCCCCGTAATTCCAAAATCGTACTAATACATGCACGAAGCAGTTTACATAATTTAACTCCGAATAATATAAATATATAATGTTTATTCATGCGAAAGTTAATGTTAACATCGTTGCAATACGTAGATGTATAGCATACATGTATATGTGGGTGCAGCAGCAGAATATTCAACTCTGTTATATGCTAAATAGTGCCTGTTTCCTACGATCGTTCTGGGCGTTAGTCGTATAAAATATATGTGCGATATATCGGGGAAATATTATATTCCGACTCGAGTCAACTGATGATATAATCATGAATACAACGATGATTACTCGGGTGAAGATTAAATCGATTTTTTCGATCTTTACGACTCTGCTATATACCTATGTGTCTCTCTCTGTATTCGGCTGATAGATTCACTGCTAATTTACAAGCAACCCAAAGCAATGGAATTGAGAGGTGTGTCTCAGATTTGATTTTTACGATGCAATATCTCAGACTGTCTAATGCTGTCCTAATCCTGACAATGAGAAAAGAGGAATTATTACCAGACTCCGAATTCAATCGGGACTTGCCTGTATCTCGGCTATTCATTACTCGCAAGTTCACATCTCGAGTATAACTAGGTAGATTTAACACGCGTGACACGAGAGACAGGAACGTAAAATATCAGAATTCTTCTTCTATAATTTCTTGATTTCTTATATAGATTTCCGGGTTTCATGTGCTTCTCAAAAAAGTTGGCCTATAAATTTGGTCACAGTGGTTTGACTCTGGTCGAAATGTTTTCATTTAGAATCACTGGCAATCAATACATCCAATTAGAAGACCTGGTACTTTTTTTCCGCCACGGCCATTGATTGTAATTTATAACAAATTTTTTGCAGACCGGAGAATGACGTATTGTTGGCAAAAATAAATACAGGAATATGAAACTCCAGTTTTTCTAAAAAGTATCCGCAGCTTCACTCTAAATGATATTAATAATCGATGAGCGTGCGGAAGTTGTTTTCAGCCATACTTTAGCCACGGATTTTTATGAAAACGAATTTATCCTCGTTCTCACGATAATCGATCATTTAATTCTCCGTATATAAGAATGGATCGCGTAACGGCGACAAAAAAGGTAATAAAAGGAAGAAAGAGATACGGAATACTAGCAGGAAATTTGAATCCTCTTAAGATACGTCCAAGTTTTTAAAGTCATTCGAATGCCGATCGTAAGAGAAGATCAGCCCATCGATTCACATTCCACAGATTTATCGACCAGTTCGATAAGGCATAAAAAAGTTGGAAAAAACCACAAAGTATAAAAGAACAACGCGCGATACATACCGCTGGACCACGAGAACTTTTTTGTGGGAGATATTAAAGAAAACCATGAATCCTTCAAATTTTATTGGCGAATAATATCCCAGCCATGCTATGTAGTACGTGACGAATTACCCGGTTAATAAATTAGTCTGAAAAATTCGTTTTTATAATCAATTTTTCCGGAAGGAATCCAGCAAAATAACTTTTTCAATGTTTTTGCATAAAAAGCATCGGCTGCCAAGAAATTAATGTACGAAATTGATTCGGGAGAAAATTTTTAATACAAATTCCTTACTGTTATTGAGTTTCGCTTACAGTTTCCAATACAAGAAGAGATTGATGTATAAAAAATTGAATTTTTTTATCCAAATTAACTTTCGCCTTTATTTTCCACACCTTTACTCATATTCTTGTCTTACTCTCATCCATCTGTATGTCGAGAGATGAGCCAATTCAACGCATTATATCATTCGAAAATACCATTTATACGTAAATATCCAAACGTTGGTGAAGAGAATCAATAAAGGCTGTCAGTTTATATAGAAGCAATACGTCTTCATAAATATACAGAGCCCCCGTAATTTATATGCCTAGGGCGACTTAAAAAATAAAATAATTCTACCGCGTCAATTTTACATTCGCTTAATGATTAATTGCGATTAGAACCAGTCCACTTTGCGTCAGGCCATACGGTCGGTCGATGTTCGCTCAACCATTAACACACTATATTAATGCGTATGTGTAATTGAGTATGGATTATGGGCATTCACTCGATCAGCACACCTGCTGGATTGAACAAATACACATTTCGACTGTATATCGAAGTATCGTACCGTGTACGCTGTGAATCAGTAGCGGATTTGGGTTTAGATACGTGAGGCCTTGGCCTAGGACTACGGGAATTATTTAAGGCCTTGGCCTAGGACTACAGCGAATTATTTAAGGAAGCAGCTTACATTAAAATAAGATTATCAACCAAGAGAAGAGCTTCGACGAGTAAAAAAGGAGCTAGCTAAAAGCAAGACACGCGATTTGGAGTATAATTTACTAATTTTTTAAATCATCGGATCAAAAATTTATCCGACTGTCATCGACTTGGAGCGAATGTTAACAGGGAACCATTAGAAGTGAGAGGGTCTAACGGTTTTCTTGAAAAGTGTTTTGCACTACACATACACGGTGATAAGTAATAACGCCGTATTTTCCATTACTTGTGAGCAAATATAATTTATTATTTTATCTATATGACATATCCTTATGTACGATTGTTATGTTAACAGTTTGTTAAGGGTGCAATTAGTTTTGAGGCCCATGGGATAATTTGAATATGTGTAGAACATCACGATACGTTATGATACGATCCTATACACCCATACCTATAGGTAAACGAGGATTATGTATGTACACATGTACGTAGTAGGCGATATTGTATACCTATTCGTGGACACGAAGATCTGATTGTGAGACGCATGGCAATGAGATGAGTAGGTACAACGGATTGTGTTGTAGGAATAAAGTTGGATAAGAGAATCACGCGTGTGAAATATTTTCGCATATAATAAATAATTCATTTGTAAATCGAGTCATGTCTGCTTAAGGCTGGAATTCGAGGGAGTAAACCCTGCGAGGATTTTTAAAGAGATTTTACCCTGGACTGTGAGAAAATGAAAATGAAAATTTCTCAACAATAATAGCGAATCGGTAGTGCGAATACCAATCCGAAGTAAAACTCGATAATAAATAACAGTTTACCTGGTGGGTTTGAGTTGAAAAAATATCGGCTGACAGGTGGTTTCGCGTTTTATAGAAATAATAACGCAGTATGTAAGAAAACAAGCACCAGTAATTTTCTCGCTTTGAGATGAAACGCATGTTTTCAATTCCTCATACCCTTCGAACCGCATTCGTAGAGGAATTCTTGATTATAATAACGAACTATATAGGTTCTCGTGCTAGAGACGAAATAAAAGAAATCGCATTTCTCCATTTGGCACGTCGAAGTTGCCGTTATTTGTAATTTTGATTAGATTTTATTTGCAAAAAAATGAATTCTCAAACACTATTACGGAGATTGATATTGCTGATCTGAAGTGCAGGCGGATCACGTGCTTGTGAAAAGCCTTGGTATCTTTTGACTTACGGTCCTCAATCTTCCGGTCAACTATTATTAATATTGACACCGTGTCCAGAGCAGCGTATACCTATACCTATATTCAGTATATGCATATACACGTCCATCCCAGTCTCCTCATAGTTAATGAATATTAAATTTTAGGCACTTGAGGGTCGCCGGCGTAAGATTCTGATTAATCAGTTCTCCTTACTAACAAGGCTGCGCAATTACTTACTATCAAATAATTAACCTTGTTCAATCGCCAAGTAAAATTATTCCGCTCGGTTTAACGCATGTGTTGCATTATAATCTTCAATCTATACTTTCCTATGAATGGTTGAACGACTCTTTCAATTATCAGCTGCACGAGTTAATGACGCGATTACGGATCTCACGGTATTTTGATAAGTGATACAAGACACCCAGCGAATGGAAGGAATCTTCCAGGACTTAACGATCTTTTTTACTTAACTCTCTTCTAATTATCTTCCATCGCATCTTTCGGCTTAATATTTTACTCCTCGCGGATCCGAGTTTCGAGGATGAACCTTCTCGGACATTACAGCAACCAATCTATCCGTTCCTTTGTATTTTTCCGTGTTTTCTGTTTTTTTCGAGATGACAACGAGACGACGAGAAAATCGGTGGTACGTGGACTGTCGAAATTACTACCTCACTCTATAGCCCAGCTTGGCCACTACTCCATTCGTGATATATCCTATTGTGTTTTCAAAGCCTCCACCCTGGGCATGCTGGAGTCAACCCCCTCTCTGTAGCCGCGTTAGTAATCACCTCGACATCCACGCGTCAGCGGGTGTAACATACCGAATATATAAAAACCAGAGGACTCTCATGGCAGACTATTAGTCTCGCCAGATCGGAGAACCCGTTCGGTCACTTAACATACATATTAACTTTATCGGGATCTCTATATTATACCAGTTTCGGCTAAATCGCACATTTCCCATTCAGCTAAGAGCTACAGACAACGATAATTTACATCAGCCTCTTGGCTTCATCCGACGTACTCGGATCTTACAATCGATAAAATTCATAGCTAGAGTCAATCTCAGTTTTTCTAGTTTCATCCTCCGACTTAGCAGCCAAAAAGAAACGATGATCGTTATCTGGAGCGTTCTTCTGATGGTTGCACTCTTCCATGTCAGTGGGACACAATGCAGTGGATGTTCCGGTTATAAAATGTTACGTAAGTAAAAATATTAATCTTCGATTTTATTCATTCATTATTTACCACACACGAATTTCAGTCAAATATTTTCTCTCCAATGGCTTTATTAGCCGAAAATCTCGTATTTTAGTTCATTAATAAATAGAGCTAAGCGCGCGCTCTACTTTTTCATTTCAATTGAGAGATTCCCTTCTCCTTTTGGAAGGGGGAATTTGAGAGTGTTCGATTTTTCGATTTTCAATTCCCTCGTGTCCAATAGCCCGCGAAAATGAGCAGCCTTTTACACGGAAGTAATTTTTCCTTTTTTTTTCTCTCTTTTTTTTCCCACTCACTTCCGGCGGGCCAAAAGACTTCCGCTATAAACGGCTCAATTTTCAATCGAACTTAGCGAATTGAAATGGAACTCCCAATCATATGATAATACGCATCGGAGCAGCTCCCGGCACCAATAATTGAGATTACATAAAAGCCATTAGGTAGAGCTGGACGAAATCTACCATCTCTTTAACCCCACGGTTTGCACATCGATATACATATAGTGATTGATTACCAGGGATCGTTAATAGACAGGAAACTCAAACGATACAATATATTCGCACGCAAAGATTCGTGAGTGAATTTGTTTCGCCGCTATACTAATGTATGCGAATTCTATATATAGGAGTGTTGTTTGCCCAGTCAAACGAAACGAAACAGTTTGCTTCCTTCTCTTTGAATTTATACTATAGAGTAAAGACCTATTGCAGTTTATAGAATTTGGGCATATTTATGTTTTAATTAAGTTTTTAACGTCCTGAATACATTTTTTTACAATGCTACCGATTCGCAATAGTTGACAGATTCTTATGAGACAATCAGCCGAATAATGAATTGATGGGTCTTCGGACTCCGTATATCTATAATGACATGTGAGAATTTTATAGACCGTAGAACTATTTAAGTGATAGATTATATCGTTACTTTCAGCCGATATATATCAGACGTGCGATTTGTTTATCATTTTGACTGCCGAATTTCAGATTCAAGCAAAGAATTGATCAATTTTATTGACAAGAAAACAAATTTCTTTGATTATAGGCAAAGGAGGACTCTCGTGTCAGGACAGAAAAATTATAATCGACGAACACAATCGATTGCGACAGCAGATCGCCTTGGGAAGAATTCGTGGCCAACCTGCGGCGTCGAATATGGTAGAAGTTGTGAGTACACAAACATATACACACATATGAACTATATTTAAGAGTAAAAAATACGGTCAACCGAAATGTATTTCGTCTCTGTCTCTCATTTCTAGAAGGGAACAGCGATGTTAAACTTGTTGATTGAATGAATACAGATATTGATCGCTTCTTCCGCTCTTCATATTCATATCGCCAACGGCCCATGAGTCAATGTTATAATTAAGATCAAAATTTTATTCTGCTTTCGATAGATGTGGGACGACGAACTGGCCAATACCGCGCAAAGATGGGCAAACCTTTGCAGTGAGGATCACGACAATTCTAGACACGTCAGTAAGTAGATTATTCAATTTATTCATCAAGAAGAGACACTGGGCTACAGAAATTAAAAATAAATATTTAATGGACCGGGTTTGGGAGTCGTAAGATTCAACGAAAATTTCGAATGCAATAGATTTTGAGAATCTGCTCGACATATGTGTGGCCTTTGCGTCGGTAAAAACGTATGGCTTGGTAATTATTCGAGATATGAAAGCTATGGAATAACAGCTCCGATTATTTTCGAAACTCGTACAGCTGTTGAGTAACGATCTCTTGTATTTTTCCTCCAAAAATATATCATCAATCCCGGTTACTTTTAATAAATCAGTACGATCAAGCTAATCCTCTGAAATCCATCATGCATGTGATATGGTAGTTAATCACAGCACTTAAACACGGATGTTGTTTCTTTCCAGAAAGATTCGCCGTTGGTCAAAATCTCGCTAGATCTTGGACTACCAGGCCTCCTACTTCAAACGCCGATGCACTACCCGATTTTGTACGCCAAATCAACAACTGGTTCAACGAAGTGACAAGATTTCAGATGAATGGCCTAAACAGTGGAACGGGTCATTATACTCAGGTTCGTATTTTTTAAGTATACTACTATTTTTGAAAGTGAAATCCTCCGACGACATTCATAGGTATAATCGAATCCACGTGCCACAGCACGGATTGTCAGAAATTCTGATTCAGTTTCTTGGAAAGGAAAAAACACGAAGTAATTATTTCGTTTTGCCTCTAGCGCTAGACATGCGGTTATTAGATTCTAGTTGCGTCAGGATTGGATATGGCATAACAGAAACGACACAGAGAAGTTAAAAAGTGTTGAACAATATGCCGCGACTACAAAAAACGTTCGTTTCTTCGATTAATCAGTCAACTAATTGATGAATTAATTTAATTTTCAACTCAATATACTTTTCAAATTCGATTCTGCTCGTTCCAAAGGAAATAAAGTTCGCGAAAAAATTCATTGCCTGTCAGAGCCAGCCGTCGCTTTTCCAGACTATGATTTATTACGATTGACAATAAGAACGTTAATTTCAGATTCATAGCGCAACGGATATACCGTTAAAATTAGTTTACGTTATAACACTAGTTTCGAACTCTGTAACTTAAGGAATACGTGATCCCGACTGTGAGAACTCTGAGACTTAAGTGTAATATACGAGTACAAGATTAAACACTAGCGAGAAGTTTCTGAACTCTGCAACGAATGGTACAATGCCTTGGTCTAAAGCTTAGAAATGCCAATTGGACACGTTCAATCTGAGAAACGTAATACTTTTTCTCAACAATGCATCCAAGAACTTTTTTCAATCCAATTAATTAACCGTTGGTAATTCGCATTTACCTCCACCGCGTTGAATGGCGACATGTTTTCACCGATTCGAAATGAAAACTTGAATTCAAATAATTTAAAATTCGATTTCTTCGCCCCTGCAGGTTGTTTGGAGCAATACTTACGCTGTGGGATGTGGATACTCTTACTATTGGGATCCTCGACGAGGATATACCAAGAATTACGTATGCAACTACGGACCAAGGTAAGGAAAATCTTATTTTATCCGTTCAACTGAATTAATAAACGACCATTCACTAACCAAGTTATAAAAACATGAAATAATTTATATTCCGATATATTTTTACAGTGGAAATATCCGTGGACATCAGCCTTATGCTAGTGGACTACAATCCTGTGGCCGATATGGGATGTTCAACTCAAAAAGCCACTCTGGTCTCTGCTGTGAGTAAATTTCTGCTTCAGTTATGCTCAAGAAAAATCTTAATTGACTGTCCAAAATTTCAAACAGTCTACAATTATGAAGTAAAGGAATGTTCAAACGCCGTGTGTGTATTTTTTGTTCCAGCTGCACAAGGAAATTTCTATTCGCTGGGATCCTCTTGTGCATATTACGGTCACGTATAATTATATGGTTGAGAGAAGAAGAATGGAGATTTCTTGAAAAAAGTTAATATTGCCGCCAGCTGCCTCATCCGTACATACAATTTCCATGATCCATGTGTATGTATACTCCGTAAGCCGTCGCGATGCACAAAGTTCTCAAATACTGACCAATTTTGAGATGCAACCGACGAGATATAATATTTAGCGACTAGAATTAGTCGCGAATTTTGTTTTTTCTTCGATTAACTAAATTAGTGCTCTCTTAAAATTCGTTATTACTTGTCATCATGGCGTGGAAACGTGATAGTGATGAAAATGCTTCTAGTCGTTTAGTCTAATCGCCATTTAGTTGTATAAGTTAAGTCATGGTGCATAATTAAATGATAAAAAGTGAATCTGTTCTCCTGGTACGAGAGCAAAATTTTCAGCAATTTTCACTGAACTTAATTCCAGACTTTACTTCACTCGTCCAACACACACATCTATGTATAACACACTTCCTGTAACTTCACAGCGGTATGAATCTTGTCATTAAAAATCACTTGACACAAAGTCAAGTTCACATTATACGAATATATGTTAGTTGCTATAGTAGTACATCAAATTATCATGAATATTCTTTTACCCATAAGGTATGTTATATAGTATATAATCTAGATAGATTAATGTATGGTATGAATGTGATGCAGACCTGGATATACCTATAACAATGTTATGTGTTATTTCTAAGAAATATATTATAGTTATACCTTTGCTGATATAAAATTTGAATCAAATTTTATTCTTTACCAAAAACCGTGATCCTTCACACAGTTGCTAAATTAATTTTTCAAAGTATGTTGAAGGAAGTGCTTCAATTATAGTCATATTTTTCATTAATAAAGTCTCTTACAGACAACGTCTTGCAGCAACGAGTTTTATTTATATCAAGCGATTCAATCACACGCTTGCTCGAACAGAAATTAAGATTTGGTACGGATTCTTTATTACTTATGGCCTTATCGTTTATTATTTTATTTCTAATAAAAATATGTGATGCAGCATTAATAAAATATTACTCATTGTCAAAATTGAGTACAATTTGTAATTGTTTCTTAGAAACAACTTTGTACTCATCGCATATTTGCTTCCTGGGATACAGGTTAATAAGTTTGGAGAATTCCTATTTAAAGGACTGTCGGAGTCGTATCTCGTCAACGCAACGTTCATCCGGACTCTTTAAATCTACGTGGGTCACTGACCCCGCGACGGGAGCTCTTACCTTAGGTCGGTGATCCTACTTGCCCGGGTAGTCAAGCCGACAGGTTGCCAGTTCGGCCGCGAGATGACGATACAATTCGCCGCCTCGTTGGCTAAATTAGCCGGGCAAGTGGGGTATAGGCACCTGCCGTGGAATCAGTTATCAGTGGCTTCTATGGCGTCAAAGAGTTCGGACGGGTGTTGCGTTAACGACATACGACTGTGAATTGTGACAGGCATCGAAATGGAAATACTTCGAACGCGAAAAAGTTGTCGCAAAATGCACAATGTACGCATCGACAAGAAAATATTCTTCTTGTATAATTTTTAGAGAAATTTATTGAATAATGGTGATATCGTGACATATGTCCTGTTACAGTTGAATGCACTTCTATCAAAGTCCATACATCTCCGTCCAGCAAGTATTCTATTCCAATTGCACCGAACAGGTGTTTATATAACTCAGTCTTTGTAAAATTAGTTATATTAGTCCGTTAATCATTGTAATACGAATCTAGTTCAGATTATGAAAACTTGTATGTTAGGGAGCAAATAAAGCGACTGGATCAATTGCAATCTGCATTAATAAATTACCAGATATACCAATAATCAATTGCATCGTTGTTTTCCACTTTTCCCTCATTGACAAGAATTTCAGCACATCTCCTCGGGTCTAATGTTCTCCTGATACCAGGAGCATTTTTCGACTTGAAATTATTTTAACTATATCTACTATCAATCAAAAGTCAATTTTAATGTAAGCGTTATTCTTGAAACTCGGATGTAATGTACAGTAAGGATATCTTAGCCGCTGATATTATTGAGACAGATACCGAATTCAAAACATATACGAAAATATGATCCCACATTTCAATGAGGCGTTTGGCGTAGTCGGTAGAACGTGCGACTAGAAATCCGAGCCAGCGCAAGACCCGGTTCGATCCCGGCCGAAATGATGAAAAATTTTTCTCATATAAAATTTCCATTTTTTCGAAACTGACCATATCTACAGATAACGTAGCGACACCTATATTTCTGTGGCTGTCAAAACGTCTGTAGATATGTTCGTACGACAGCGTCGTCGGTAACCATATCTACAGACAACTTACCGGCAGCTTCGGCTACCGGTGGCTGTCAAAATGTCTGTAGATATATGTTCGTACGACAGCGTCGTCGGATTCGGAAAAATTGAACCTAGGTATGTAGGCTTGCTAGAAATAAAAGCAAGAGCAAGCCGAAGAGGAGCTCCAGGTGGCCGAGCGGTTAGGTATGTAGGCTTGCTAGAAATAAAAGCAAGAGGAAGCCGAAGAGGAGCTCCAGGTGGCCGAGCGGTTAGAAAGTAGGGCTTGACTAGAAATAAAAGCAAGAGCAAGACTCCAGGTCCAGGGAGGAAGGCTCTGGGTGGTCAAACGTTCAGAAAATCAAATTTTTGTCAAATTTCGGGTATTTTAACCGAAATACTACTTTGAATATATAACCCATTTTATTTTCGCCCGAAATTTAAGCATTAAATGGCTCAGGGGCAAAAATTTAGCTTCGTACCCGGAAAACCTGGGTTCGATTCTCCGAGCTGGAATTTTATTTTATTTTATTTTTCGGTCTGCCCAAAATTTTATTTAATTTTTATTTTTATTTAATTTTCGATTTTATTTAATTTTCGAAAATTTATTTTTATTTTTATTTTATTTAATTTTCGAACTCTGGAGTTCCCCCACCTTGCGCCGCTTTCGTCCTACCTATGCTGAGTACCCCTACCACCTCACCGCATATCATGCTAAGTGGGGGATTTTTATTTTAGTCAGAAAATTTTTCTGGATTTCGGTCGGGATTGAACCCAAGTTCGCTCGCTCGCTCGCATTTCTAATCGCACGCCCTACCGACTACGCCAAACGCTTTGTTAAATATTATGAACACTTTTTGGTATTTGTCTTGAAACTTGTGGTGGGACAGAGGATATGTATATAGACATAGGCATCCATACGTGTCTTCATGCATGTCTCTATACCTATATATTAATATATACTAGCGCTTGTCGGACTTAGAAAAATTTTGAGTCAAAATTTCTTCTCCTGGTCTCAGGAGAACATCTGACCCGAGGATGTGTGCTGAAATTTTGGATATGTATATAGATATAGGCATGCGTACGCGACTTCATGCACGTCTCTATATATTAATTTAGACTAGCGTTTTTCGGAGTTGATAAAATGTTAAGTCTGAAATCATTGCTCCTGGTAGCGGGAGAACGTCAGACCCTAGGAAGTGTGCCGAAATTTATGTCAGGGAGGGGAGAGTGAAAAATAACTAAGCAATTGATTTTTAGTATATTATATCTGGCAATTTATTGATGTAGAATCGATACAATATTACTGATTGTCAAAATTGTGTACGATTTATAATTGTTTCTTAACAATAAATGTTACATTGCAATTGATCCAATCTTTTTATTTGCTCCCTGGCATACAAGTTATCATAATCCGAACTACATTTGTATTACAACGATGAACGGACTAATATAAATAATTTTACAAAGACTGTTATACATATAAACACCTGTTCGGTGCAATTGGAACAGAATCTTTACTGGACGGAGATGTATGGACTCTGATAGAGGTGCATTCAACTGTAACAGGACATGTGTCACGATATCACCATCATTCAATAAATTTCTCTAAAAACTATACAAGAAGAATATTTTCTCATCAATGAGTACATTGTGCATTTTGCGACAACTTTTTCGCGTTCGAAGTATTACCATTCTGATGTCTGTCACAATTCCCGGTCGTATGGCGTTAATGCAACACCCATCCGAACTCTTTGACGCCACGGCGGCCACTGATTTCACAGCAGGTGCCTGTACCCCAGGTCAGTGCCCCTACTCGCCCGGCTAGTTCAGCCAACAAGGCGGCGAATTGTATCGTCATCTCGCGGCTGAACTGACGAACTACTTTTGCCGCAAAGATTTTTGCGCTTTATCGCAATCAACCCGCGTAACAATCGTGTGATTTCTAACTTAAAATTTCATATGGTAAAGCGTACCTTTATCTGCGTCCTGGCATACAAGTTATCATAAGATAAACCACATTCGTATTACAATAATATCTCACGTAATATAACTAATGATATAATGAGGTATGGGTATATATTAGACAAGTTAAGAACTTAATCTAGCGATCGTGTAGGCCTCCGATTCTGATAAGCGAACGATTCCTGACAACCAAACGTTCAATTGATCAATTTAGACCTTATGTAACTCGGAAATTATCGGTCCCTCGAATGTTCAGTAAAGCATATTTAGTCTTAAATTTTCATATAGAATCGATCTTGAAAATATGGTCCGGTCAAATTGAATTATTGTGTACACACAAAGAATAAAAAACTTCGAATTTGAATGTAGATGCATTTTGAAAAAAAATATGCACATTGAATAGCTATACATTAATTGAACAGCTAAAAGTAATACAAGTCAGCAGGTGCGAAGTCACTTTACTTAAATTTAGTTTCGAGTACATTACTACTGGACAAAGTGAATGTCACGCGACGTTCGCAAGGTTCTCAATGCAATTTATATGCAATAAGCAGACTGAAAAAAAAACGAAGAAAAATAACACAGACACAGTTGTATTGCTGATTTCTCGCTCAACGAATGCTGGAAAATTGGTTATCGTTCGAAAGTGGATATACGCGGTTTATGACGCGAGATTTTAACCCGTTGATTCCTCTATACGGTTCCTCGACTCTCACGACAAAACACAAAACATGTTGAGTGTCGACAAGAGCGATCCTTTTATCGTTAGTGACCATTATGGCGACGGTAATTATGGTCCAGAGTTCAGAGAACAGTCAGCCTGGGGTAGATTCTGTGCTTCTAGGAGTTTATTATCGCCTTACAAATTTGAATATACTCTTTCACCGCCGAATTTTATTCGCCCGCGATTATTATACATTATACTTTCTCTCTGGATCATTACCTCATCAATAATTATGGGCATTGAAGGCCAAAAAATTTGCTCTGATATGCACGTGAAGGGTGAGTGTATAATTTTTTTTTTTTCAACTAGACCGAAATTATTCGTCTAATAAAATTTATGATATTATTGTACAGAAGAAAATTGTTTGGTTTTCACCCCACATAACGTTTCAATGCCGTGTTTGAACCATTATATCCAAGACTTGTCGTTTGTAATTATTACTATGCGTACAAGACGATTGATTTCTCTAATTTTTTATCTTTTTCTTCGAAGATTACAGGCAATGTTCAGACGCGAAATCTACCGACACATCTATTCATCCATTATTTTCCTCCCTTACAGAATCAAACGGTATTACGTGCGAAATAAAAAAAGATATTTTGAAAGCCCACAATGATATCCGTCAAACTGTAGCGGCTGGTCTTACAGCCAGACAACCACCCGCCTCGAATATGCGCGAACTGGTGAATATACCAAGTCTTGATATTCTTAGACTCAAGTGCTAGTCTTTTGCTAATTAACATATCGTCGCCTTAGTGTGTGAACCTGCTGAATCCATTTTTTATCTCATATGACATATTAATACCGTTCGAAAGAAAAAGAGACGCGGCATCGTCCAAGTAAAACAGCTACTTCAATCTTAGACTGTAAGTGCCGGAAAATATGTTTATTTTGGGTCTACTTCCTAAGCAACAAATATAAATTTTTAGAAGTTTTTTGTCTGCCCTCTAAAATGTTCTTGTAGTTAGTTAGCAGGTTTACACTTTAAGGCGACGATATATGGAAAAAAATTCACTGGTAGCTGCACAAATTATTCGCCGATTCTTTTTCCTTCCAATATTAATGAGCAATCGATTACTTTACCGTAATTATTATTGAAGAGATTTTAATATATAGTACTGGGATGAGGAACTTGCCAAAGGGGCGCAAAAGTGGGCTGACCGTTGTACGTTCGAACATGATGAAGCCATCGACAGAGACAACTGTACGTGAGCTTAATTATTGCCGACTGTATATTTAACTAGCTAAAATTTGAATTATGTGCAAACGATCGTTGAGAAGAGGACACAAGCTAATTTTTGAATATTTTTTGGTATATAACTATATACGTATCCACTTGTTTCGTGTTAGCAAGATTTCAAGTCGGACAGAACATTGCGATATCGAAGAACAGAGGCCGAGCTCCTAATGAAAAAGAATTTCGTAAACAAGTTAAGAATTGGTTTGAAGAACATGCAGGGTATACTTTTGGTATATTCGACGAGAGTCTACAATCAACCGGACATTATACTCAGGTATATTTAACAGTAACTATAGCCCGGATTTAGTATTACAGAAAATATTGATAAGAGTTGATAATATGAGTGTATTTGTTAATTGATAAGCTCGTCTGGGCAGAAACGTACTTGGTCGGCTGTGGATATTCACGATTTGAGCAGGAAATTCAGAACATTAGTTACCGTTTGTACGTCTGTAATTACGGGCCATCGTAAGTATAAAGACTTTAGACTATCGGAATTACGCCAAGGACAAAAATCGCCAATGATTCAAATTATATAAATTTTTTTTTTTTTTGGTTCCTTTCTACAGAGGAAACGTGCTCGATGAAGAACCGTATGTAAAAGGAAACAGAAAATGTCCCGAGGATACGATACCGTCTCGGAAATATAATGCTCTTTGTGGTATAGATACGCTTCCTCCAACTCCTGAATGAGAACTGAAATGAAAACCACGAGCCAAATAAACTAGAACACAATAGACCCGAACTTTTTCTCTTTCAAAATATTTGAAAATATTCCCGTAGGCAGTAAACGATTGTTTACGTTCTTTTCTCTCACTGAATAGCAGTGGAAATAATGAAATACAAATAGATAACATAGAGACCTGGGGGCTCTACCTAACATCTGTTATAAATATTTAGGGAATGAATTTTTTGCTTATTCTACCGTATAAATTTTGAAATGAATTTTCAGCCCTGAAATCACCACCCACAGACAATTGTGGTGAATCTTTGGAACAATTTAACAATGAGGGAAGAAAGAAGCAGCGATACCCGGTAAATTCTAGACGCTCGAATTGGTTGCAAAAATTTCAACGGCCGGATGAAAATCGGAGGATTCTACAGAATAGAAAAAGTTTATCGGCTGTTGGAATTCGAAATGGCAATATCGATCGATTCGATTCCGAGGACGATCTAATTTTCATTATTTTTCAACTTATTATTAGAATAAGGTGATTTATTCGCCCTTGAATAAATTGTTCCAGTTTTCAGATTAATAAAAATGAATTTTTCAGACTTCGATAAGCTGGTAGTAGAGGTTTATATAAATAGTTTCGAGAAACAAATCCTCACTTAAATAATAGTATTTATTCTTATTTTAAAATATATATAATGTATCGCATAAGTATTCACAATGGGGGGGAGGGCTTTGATTTATAAATTCTTTATATATCTTTACAAGTGACAGATAAATTAAAAATATCAAATTTTGCCGATGTATGCGGCCTATTGAATCAGACGTAATATTTTAGTTGAGTGTATAATCACCAACAGATAGGAGATGTAAATTTACGAATTATAATCTCCATAGGATATAGAAAGATCTCGTAAATCTCCTCTACAATTATATACCGTCATACTTGGATGAATTTTATCGTATATAGATCTTGTTACTCGTTATGCACGATAAAATTTGTTGTTAATTGCGTAAAGTTTTAATGACTGATTGTAGTGAAAGAAAAAAAAAATTGAAGAAAATAGTTTATTGATCAATAAATTTAATTGGCACTTGAAAAAAATCTAAATAAATGAGCAAAGCTAACGTCTTATTGAAATCGACAATATTTTTCGTATGTTATATTATAGCTGTTCTTTCATATCATTATAAAATACGGTGAATGTGATTATTTGATAATTTATAATAAATAACGATTTTGTGCAGTCGATTATTGTTAGAATCTCCTTTACATTTCTATATTCAATTTGCATACCGGTAGTCATTTTAAATCTGACTGACTAGCATACAAAATATGTATAGTTACGCAGGTATCTGAAGTAATATTAATATATACTATATATATCTAAACATGAGTATATATAGGTATATAAAGTTCAGTAATTTTTAACAATAAATTTATGTTATGTATAAAAGCCAACAGCGATTATAGGTATATGTATATGTATAAATTCTGCACTCACACGACGGATTTTTTGTTCAATTTTAATATAGCGATATATAGTGAAGTACAATATAACATATGTATGTATGTACATTTTATATATTATTTAATCAATATATGTATATAAAGTAGAGACAGAATCAAGCGCCTCGAAACATCACGTAAGACTAAATATCATGATTGATTTTAAACAGTGCAGCTGTCTAGAGATCGTGCTATAACAATTCAAGCTTCAATATTTCGTAAATTAAAAAATCCTATCCCAGTGTTAATGCCATTTAAAATCAACAGAATTAATTTTTACAATTCAACTAATATATTCAATCGAATTTCTGAGGCCTTAAAAACTGGGAAGATTATTTTCTTAAACATCTTTCTCTAACAATTAGTAGCTCAATATCACGGATACCATCACTTTTTGTTATTTCTCTATTTTCACTCAATCACTCGGTTGATATGAAGTTATTAAAGTTTCGATTCAACATATCGTCTCTCATCCTAAACTTGTCAGTAAAATAATCTTTTCTTGTTACTGATTCATTGCTATGCTCTGTGATCGATTGTATACATGCAGAGCTGATACTATGCATGATACATATATACAATATAACACTGCACAAATTTCCGCATATAAATACCTGCATATATATCTGTATATATACACATTGATAGAAATGTATGAACAATGTTCGTTAAACTATCTAGCTTCTATAAGCATCTAGCACTAGCATTACTTCGCAGGATTTGGCTTCGTCGATACAATCGCTTGATTATACCTCGGTAAACAAAGGCCAAATTTAGTTTCTATGCCAGTGAAGATCGGCAGTGCAACTTGGTATCCACCAATATGGTCTGGGTTTGTCGATCGTATTTCATCCGCCACTCCTGTAGTAGGAACCTTTTGCTCTGAGCCAGTCGGTCGACTGTGGAAGATACAGCTTGTTACAGGCAGTTTAAGCAATGATGAAAGGATTCAGTAATGATTACATATGAGGCATAAGAAGCTTTACTTATCGAAAAACTCAGCAGATTTGGAGATCCAATAATTATTAAAGAAATTTGTATGTATGAATATGTCCTCAAGCGGTGATAAATTGATTACGATAATAACAAGCTCGATATTAAAATGAATTTTTTACTACTAAATATTGTTTTACTTACGACCCTCCAAAATCAACAACGAACAACCTCTGAAGACACTCATAGGTGAATAGAGTAACACCGAACTGCGGCGATGACCTCAGTACTCGAGCTAGAAATGATTAAAGCATGAGAATATTGTGTTCGGAAGAGGTATTAATTGGTATAATGCCAATTGTTGCTTGTATGTCAGACAAGTTCATCAGTAAACTTCTGATCAATAAGTCCGAGATTAGTGTCGAGTGGATAGACACCTGATATTGATATTCAGCAGGGTTTGAATTTTTTCCTCAATATCTTCAAGACAGATTGATTTAGTTAGTTTTATGCATAATTATATAGTTAACGTCCGGTGCATGGTCCTTTCTCAATGAAATATAATGGCAATTGATAGAGACAAGTTTTGAGCAGCGGTTAACACACATGATAATATTGCATTACCTAATCATTCACTCTCCACACTAACATAAATATATTGAATAAGATAATTGTTAGGGCACGAGCAGTCTCCAAAGAGAAAGGGGGTATACTCACTCACAAGTAAGTCGCCGGGTCATATTGAGGAGAAACATGGGCCGATGATGCAGCGGGCCCAGCCCGAAGCATTCAATCGACCACAAGAAAAAATATTACTAACTAATCGTCATAATAAAGTGTTTTATTCACACTGAGATTTACTCAAAGCCGATAACTACAAGGCCAGCGGATGCGTATAAGCCGTTGAAGCTACTTTACGCTCAATTTACGTATACTGCTTGGAAGCCAAGTTTCACATATGCATAGTTCAGCAGATGAATCGAAGAATTCAGAGCTGAGAACTACAGCTGTTCATCCAAATCGAAATAAATATGAAACATACCTGTGGCACCCTTCCAGAAAGCTCTAGCACCTTCCTCGCGGTATATTTTACGAGCGCAATCAGTCACACCGGTATAAGTTGTCTGACCTTGCCTCGCTACCACCTGTATTAAATTATCAACCAGTATTCAAACTATTGTCTTCATTTTTTCGTATGTCATAAGGCAACTTAATGATAAAATTATCAAATGAGTAGAAAATCACCTGCAATCTTGTCTTTATAACATCAGCTGGTGTGACCAATGCAGCGGCTGGAACACCGGCCATAGCTCCTGCTGTGAGAAGAGATACCGGTGTATTGTATCCTCCCTCATCAGCCATTTTAGTTTTAAGGTGAGCATAAGTAGGGAAATAAATTGCACTGAAGGGTACATCACGCAACAGGCAAGCCCGGGCTCCCTAAAGTAAGAAGTAGTTGTGTTGAATGTTTGCATTGGTCATTAGATCTGTTTTATTTATCAGATTGATACCATACCTTGTAGAGACCGAACAATCCTAACTCCTTGACAACTGAAAGTGCACTGACTTTTGTACCTCCAGCAATTTCTCCAGCGACTTGTAGTCTGATTTTGACTATTTCGAGCGGGTTTGTAAAGACTACTTGAGAACCTCCAGCCTGTAACAAAGGGGTAAAAGTGATCAAGTAAAAACAAGAGCAAATGGAAAATTTCTTGGATAGAAGATGCGTACACAAGCTCCAGATATTATTTCCCCAATTAGAGGAAGGTTCCCATTTTTGTCCATGAATTTGTCTCTCACAAAATCGTTGACGGTCAATTTAATGGCTTTTTCAGGTGCTACTCCCATAAGTTGCGGAACCAGCCCACGATACAATCCGGTAACACCTTCGTGACGAATGACCTGTCAGACAAATTGTACCGACTTCATCATTAACAATGCAGGAAGAGTTATGTCGTGAGACTTTTTCATTCCAACCTTTTTGAAGCAGTCAATGCTGTTTCGATACATTAATTCACCAATGAATGAACCCGTTCGCTGATTTTGCATACGAGTCTTTACCAAGTCAACTGGGTATACTGCAGTCGCTCCAACGGCTATGGGATAAATTTAGAGCAAGATAATCATTTACATGAAGAATTGTTTGAATATATTATTTTCTATCAATCGAATATGTGGCAGCCTTTTTAATTACCTCCACCAATTGAACCGAGTATAAATCTGTATCCACTCTCCAGTATTTGAGTTATAACTCCACGCTCGTCGGGGCTCTGAAAAATAAAAAGATGTATATAAATAATAAATTCATGTATTTTAAGTAATAAAAATAGTTGTGATTCATTCTACCTTCAATATAAACTACATGATAATATGAAACATCTCATTTTTATTTTTGTTTTCTTTGAATTCCTTGAGAAATGATCTGATTTGTTTCTATTATTCCTAATAAGATGGAAATAATAAAATTCTGTTCGAGAAATTTCTTGAGATTTTAAACTCACCGAGACTGCCTTGATTTCGGCGAGGCGCTTTGAGATTTGCTTGAAATACTGTTCTGGTGTAATGTCCACTAGATCGTTGTAGACTATTCTCCTGAAAATATAGTAAAAGATAATGAATTGTAACGGATTACCCCAACTCCGATAATAATCGTTTGAAGAAGCCTAAATAGGTATGATAACTACAGGTGAAATGTGAAACATCGTCGCCTCACGATCGATACCTGCTTCTCAATACATTGAAATAAAAATAAAAAATCATAATAAACGGATATTGGATATAAATTACATGTGAAATGATTAATCATCGTCATATGAGGATTATTCTTGTCTCAGGACGCTTGCTCCACTGTTGCAGATAAACACGTATGCAAATAATAGCTTTCCATGTAGAAAAATAAAAAAACATCCTATCAGGAAATAGAACCGCTATAAAATCACCCATGTTTATATATTCATTATTATAGTAGGAATAACGTACTATAGAACAAGATATTCGGAAATAGCAAAGACGCACCCAAACCATGCCCTTGCCTCAGAATCTTCCGTTGCAGAACTGATATCCGAGCAGCGTAAACACATAAACATTCATTCACAAGTCCAATTATGTACTAGTTCTCGTATTTAATTATCGGGAAGGTGTCATTCATTCTGATATCTTTTTCATAAATTATAATTATCGGCGCAGTGGGCTCTGTTCCCCTCTTCGGCTCCTGACGAGACTCCGAATTTTCACCGTGCTGCTATATAGAAATACTAATACCGACACACAACACCGATACTTAACGAAATATAAAAACGATGTAACATACAAATATCCACACATAGAATGAAACACTTGAGTTTGAAGAGGAAATTTCACTCCTACATTACGTGAAAAGAAAATTTCTGAACACTCACCCAGTTTGGTGAAGAAGATCGCAGAGTTGGAACAGAATGTCTACTTCTAAAGGTGTGATCTGAGACATCATTTGAGCAGAGTGAAGGAATTCCTCTGTGAAAGGGAAACAAAAAGGAAAATAAGGCATTAGACGTATTTAGACGACGAAAAAAATCTAGAGAAATGAGATTCTCACCTTTCGTTACTTCTTGATTCCTGTGACCGTTGGTAGCGTTTAAATATATGCGTTTAATGAGCTCCATGTTATTTAGCAAAGAGGTAAATGCCATGAAGTAAGGAAAACTGACTTTTCTTCCTCCTTGGCCAGCCCCTGCAGCCTTTGGAGTAAATTGGTCGATTATAATTCTCTTTATTAATTATAATTCATCAAATTATCGATTAGTCATTGAATTGGCACAGGCAATGAAACTTACCGCAACCAGATTGTCTTTGATCTTTTTCGTCAACAGGTGACTTTTTATGCTAATCATAATGTCTTGAAAATCTAAAGCGGTGATGAATCCCGCACCTTCGGTATCGAACTTTCTGAAAGCTTCCATCGCATATTCTTCGTGAAAATCCTGTGGTATATAAATGAACCCAGATTTTTATGAAATTCTCTCGAAGAATGAAAACTATAGGTGTATCTGTACCGAGGAAAATTTAACTCACGTGAAGAAATTGGCTGAACTCGGCGTAATTAATCAGCCGTTTTTTATCGTTGCCGAAATAAAGCTTTATGAAATCACTTTCCATGTTAAACGGCATCTTCTGATGCAGTACAGTTTTACGCATCACCTCAGCGAACTCATCTAAAATTATATATTCGCACAATATTCAAGATACTTACTGCATCACAAAAAAAAAACATTTTTAAACTCAAACAAGAAAATTTACCAAATGCAACCATTCCGTTTCCATTAGTATCAAACAGTTGGAAAGCCGTTCTGTAAAGCGCATCCGGTACGCAAAGTAGACCTTCAAATGCCTGGAATTCGGCGAATGAGATGAGCCTGGTAAAATAATAGCAAATTGGTATTGGCAAAAATATTAAGACAGATTTATCTTCAACATTCAAATAAACACAATTCTTTTTATTCTTATTTTTTAGACTGACCCATCTTTGCTAGTGTCAACGATTCCGGCAAGCAATCTAACAGATTCAGGATTAAAATCAGCATCTGTGTAAAAGCCCAGGTAACTTCGGACAAAGTCAGTTGGGGTCATAAATCTCTCTCCATTTTTTTCCTGCGTCGCATACTGCAATTCAAATTAATACAAGATTTTTTTTTATAAATACGTTCGAGCAATTTCTAAACCAAGGATTGCAATTCTTTCAAAATCAATTTACAGTCAACAAATTGATCATAAGATTCAATTTTTATTTCTCCTTATCGCACTTGAAGACTTCAACTCTAAAGATTCAAGAATAATGAATGAAATTGCGTCTCATGATTTCATGGTCCGAAAATAATAAACAAAAATGCATTATTGATAAAAATTAATACATTTAATTAAGCGCGCCTTATTGTCGGCAACTCGTAAGCCACATTATCTGATCAGAGTCTGGTGACGAATTAAAGAACTACTTTTGCCGCAAAAGAACGGGCGGTGAAATGCAAATCGCCATGGGAATTCCTTGCATCGTTGGATTTGTAATTCGTTTTGTTGCGAAAAAATGATTCGACGGTGATTCACAAAGAGAGTTTTCCGTAGTTAGAAGAAGAAATGATGAGTTATCATGATTACTGTAAAACTACGAACAATCAATATTCCCTCGCGTGAAATTTCACACCCTCCATTACAAAAGTTTAATCTAATCAATTGATTACCTACTTTGAATTCGATAACGAATCGACTCTGATACCAATTTGAATTAATTGAACCGTAACGTATGAACCCAATTTCAATTTCAAAAATGATTTCACGACATCCACTCAATTGCATCGTGCAACTTTTGAACGTACTGGCATTTTAAAAATTGGTGATTATTGCTATAACGTAAAATACATTTCCGCAGGTAACGATGTACAGAATCAAACTGACTTTCAGACTTCATAGTTGACTATTCTCGCAAGATTATTTCATTCAATACGAAAAAAATGTTGTCATTCAGTAAAATAGATCGACGCAAGATAATAGGAGAATTATTTCAAGTTTTCCACACAAATAATAGATTCATCTGACCAGATATTCAAATAAAATGGAAAAAAAAAAAAAAACTTTTTACAAAACGGGTAATTCTGTCACACGGTACTAAATTATAACGCTCGTAAAATTGAAATATTGCTGGCTGAATATGCCTTGTCAGTATGTCAAGGTTCCGCTGATTAAATCTGACTTACCTGATTGAAGATTTCATGAAGTCGATCAGTGTTCGCTCGTTTAAGATACCCGGCATTCTGTAAAATCGATATAAAATCAAATTACGATCCGTCACAAACCCCACTCCTATATTAAACTTGACGAACGTCACATAAGTTAATTCTACCAGAGATAAACCTTCTGCAATACATAGATTTTTTATCTTATCACCATAGGATCGTTTTCAGTATAGGTATACATGTATATACCTATGTATTTATCGAAGAACTATTATATCTCGTAAATTATATGTTATAGATTTGTGAACGCCCTTGATTATTAATAAAAGATGAAAAATAAACTCGATTCGATTATCCCGAAGGGTCATAAAAACCGTGAACTGGTGCACTCGCACAATTGTACAACATCTTGAAGCTGATGCAGTTGTTATGTAACACATACATTATATATATATCGGCAAGGTCATTCGAGGAGGCCAAAACTCACTTACTTATTACAATATCATCAGCACAAATCAATATAGCAGATACAAATCTATATTTAGCAATCGAATTATAACGAGACGAATAACTGATTCAATTAACCCTGCGGGTCGACTATTTTCATGACTTCCTTAATATGAATACGCACAGTCCCTCCTCAATGGGACAGTTCATTGATCTTAGGACCACGTGACACTGTGGTTTCATTCACCGAGAATATAATATGCAGAATGTATTTCAGAAAGCTCTTTCCCTTTTCCGTTTCTTCTCTTTTATTCGAATTGCAGGAGTTATTTTTATAGTATCTATAGACGTTATATTTATTTTTGTATGTGATAAGAGTTTATACTCTTTCGTACTCTGGCCATAGACATGCTGACGAAGTAAATTGATGGTTTTTCTTTCTTAAATTTTTGGTAATTCGTGCGAATATTCCCCGCACCACTAATAACGAAATGAGTTACTAAACGACGCACTGTTCAAGAGGGGGTAAACCACACGCGATCCTGGAGCACATACGATCTGATACAACGTCGCGTTAAGACTAACTGTAAAATCAACGACCGTAGGTACGACGATTACGTATGGTACTATACCGAAGTCCTCGAGTTTCAGCTGATTAGCGATATCACACCGAAAATATATCATACATATTATATTGCAATTGCGCAAGCGTAGGTATGAAAGAGAAAAGCGAAATATAGTTTTTCTCGTTTTTTTTTCGCATATTTTTCATTCTATAGGTATACCCCTTCCGTTTTTCTTAGATACAACTTTTTTCGGTTAGAAAAGATCACAGCAAGCAGTCAATGCCGTCAATCGACATCAGACGAACTTTTTTGCAAAAAATAAATAATTCAAATTGAAGGGAAGAAGAAGAAGAAGAAGGTGTAATAATAATTAACCGAGAGGTCTTCAATTACGTGTACAACGCCTTCGCATATCACGTGTCACGTAATACCTTACTCCTCTCCTCTTTGCAGGTGCCAAGGTTAACAACCCTTTTTTTTTCTTTTTACTCTCGTAAATTTCCTCGGCGAAATAATATATCGAAAAACGAAAAAAAAATGAATAATAATGTCGATCAATATACATATGACCATCAGGTAAAGTGGTACTCACCTGATTAAAAGCAAACACGTAGTACCCACTTGTACCTAAGCTTTTTCAGAGTTTTGAAAAATGAATTAACAATCCATCATAACTTATCGCAATCGATAGTTTTCGTTTTCAAATAGAATGTTCTTGAATATTCGCACAAACTTGTCGCAAAATTAGAGCAAAATTTAAAAAAAAAAAAGAAGTTCTCGATTTTCACGTAATATTCGTATTGCAAAAGTAAAGTTGCGAAAAACGAAAATAAAGAAAAATAAAAAATGGTTGCTCCATGTCACGTAACAATACCCTCTCGGTGACCTTGCGCGGTATGTTGCGTGGGCGAAATTTCGTGCGAAGTTTTTTTGTATGATCGTTAACATAAAGTCATCGATTCGCGAATATAGAGTAGCGGAGAATCATTATACTCGAAATAATGATTATACCAATTACCATTATGTATAGATGAATAAAGCCATGAATATCGTACATCTGTACAGCATATTTTACAAGTAACAATGAAATAATAATAAGGGACTGACCTCTCCGGAATTATTGTCATCGCTCAGCAGCATCCTGATTGCGTAATAATTACTCGAAAACTGTTTCACGTGAATACTTTCTTTCTTTTCCTTTTGCTTTTTGGTTTATTCTGCTTCTTTGCCCTTTTTTTTAATGTTATATGTAATCGGAGCGTTACTAATTTTACATTCCTTTCACTGTGCACTGAGAGAATTTATCATAAACTGCTGTCGCTAATTTTTATATACTTGTTATTTTAGCAACTTTTTGCGATTTTTTGTCAATTTTTTTTTTTTTTTTTCGATTTTGGTTTTACGAGTAAATCTAAATATTTTAATATCGGAGACTCGAGAATTCCGTTCGTTATCTAATGGGCCGCCGTGATTTGGCCTCCTCTGTCATTGAGGGCTGCCCTACTGCGGTGACCGTCGCTTCTATGTAACCTCGAGGTTTCCGACGACTTTACTATACGTTACGTTACGTCGCGCAGGATGAAACAAATATAATCACTTCGCGAAGCTGCAAAATTATTCTAGGTGGCAGTGGTGGCCTCTTTCAACGTATATACATATTACATATATCTAGAAACTGGACGGAAAGAAAGGAAAAAAAAAATAACGAATTTCCTATTACGGGCAGATAACGATCAAATTTAATTACGATTACACCTACGCCTAATAAACAGCCGCGTACTATAAGCTACCGATCAAGAGGTACTACAATATATTATAATACGAAGGTTTCATGACTAGACACTTATACCAAAATCCCCCCACGCTCTTAAACTTTCTCACTTTTTCTCTCTCGCTCTCTTTATCTCTCGGGCTTAATTGATCAAAGCTCCGGAACAATCGCAAATTTGCGATAAATTTGATTGTCACTTACCAGAGCCGAATAATGACGTATATTGCTTGACCATCACTGATATAGCAGCGTTAAACTTATTATAATAATTATATCTATTCAACGCGGTGGTCTCTTGGCCTGAATACTACCGGTTTATCACAAATACTTATTGACGGTATATTTTTTTGACCGAAAACAAAAAATGAATGAAGTAACAGAAAAAAAACCTGAATCCGATTAGATGAAAAGCTTGAGGATTGAATGATAGATAAAATTACAATCGGAAAATATGTTAGAGATATAGAAATTACCGAAGATAGCAAGATCAGAAACCACTTGTTGCTTTTGTGATCGAGATATGTAAGATGATTATGTTGGGCAATTTTGACTCGTTGCGAAAAGATGAGTAATAATAGTCTCGTACACATTCTGCGGATACTATATCTCGTGGAATTGTACTCGATATAAGATATTATAAAACGATATTGAAAACAGAATAAATTTATATTATATTAAACAAATAATACGTCAAAACAAATAATCAATACGAGATAAACCCCCGCGCGATTAACGCCACGAGTCTTCAGGATTGCGGAGAACACTTTGACCTACAATATGTGTATAACGTATAACAAACTCTTCGATTAAATTAAGCGAATAACAACTTTGGTTTGAAACACTACATCGACAATAAATTGGCCAATTCCAATTTTAGTTTTCGGTCTTTAGTTGCCAGAATGATCTTAATTAATTCTCGACTCCGGATTCCCTGAATTATACTTATAATTGGTCATATTTTCGACGTCTGAATGACGACTATAATCAATCCTTGGACTATGATTTAGAGCCAAAAAATAATCGCGGAACTAAGAATATTTGTTCACATTCAAGTATATGGGGGGAAGAATAAATCCAGCTAAAAGACTGGAAGTTACTATAGAGCTCATTAAAGCAGTCATAGCGCAGTTAGACGCGTACTATTGCTCACTCTAATACATACCGCTGATTTGTTATATTTAGCGCTCGACCATACAGCCAGTGCAACAGTATACGTATATCAAAGTATAAACCGGACGTAACCGGACGGAAATTATCTCTCCTCCATATATGTACAGTTATAATGAAACATAAGTATAACAATACATGATATACTTGTACCGAATTCTTATTATCAACTTATCTGTTCATATCTTTGAAGCTTAAATGCAGCTTGGCGGAAAACTTCAAGAAAATTTCCATCTCTATACGGACACATATGCCTCTGTACATGTATATCATAAATTTTTATCTCGATAGGGCAGTGTGGCTGGTCATAGATATCACCGAAGTATCACGTAACAGGCGATCCCTGTGACCCTCGTAGGCACATTACTTACATAAAACAATTATTTCTACGAACAATTACGTCTTATTGTGTTGCAGTCTACTTTCATACTCGTATACCTGTACTATATGTTACTTCTTCAGGATTATAAAATGTAGGAAACTCGATAGTGTTTACGCGTTTTAAAACACTACTATATACTGCGTACGTAGATTCTGTTTAGCTACACACGTAGGCTTATAGAAAAACATGTCTTCTATTATTGCGAGATTATTTCCTCGGCTATATACACTGATTATAACTTCAACTACGTCTGCAGTTGTCTTATTCATTATCAAAAAAATTTTCAAACATATTTATTAGATATTTCATTAAATTTCACCACATATGATACAATTCTCGGACGTCATATCAGTTATCGAATGATACATAATATTTGCATGCGCTAAAACACCAAGGGTTTAATTCAGACGTGATTTGATAGAATGATAATCTCGTTTTATCGTTAAAATTGAAATATTTTATTTCGCACCTTTAGATCATTCATGAAAAAAAGACCGGCTCTTTCAAAGTCACAGTTAATTTTTCAGCAAACTCGGTAAGACTGGGGATATAAGTGCAAACCGACGTCCGCGACCTGTAAATATAGTCTACCTATAAACCTACATTGCAGCAGACGATGCAGATTTACATAATACTGATCGGGGAGCTTCCTAAGTGTACAATATTTATAACGCACACGTACATAGACGTATATTCATGTGTATAGATATTTGTATAAATGTGACACACGCATCTAAGACGGACTATACGGATCAGGCGGTGAATGCGTGCTACCTGACCTTGGCTTAACATGTGAGAAGACGACTGCTCGCTAACTCGCGCGGGTCGGTAACCGAAAATGCCAAAGCCACGTCACATTTTTACGCGCGAGGTTTTTAAGATCGACGCGTGATCGGGCAAGACGCGGTGGGCCGGAGCAAGACGTCGACGCGAATTCTTAGTTTTTTCTTTTTACTTCTTATTTTTCAATCCGGACGCCCAGGCCTGAGTTCATCTTACCTCGAGTATATATATATCTAACTTAAGTATAGGTATGTGCCGTACACATATCTCATGCTCGCCAAGCCGCACGAGTTAAGAATTATTTGCCTCGTATTTATCTTTTTCTTTAGGATATTAAGATCTAGGAAACAAGAATCGCGCAATTTTAGATATTAAATTTGTCTTATGGTCCTCAAAGTCTAGGCGGGAGATGCGATTTCATTTTTATCATTTATCTAAACGATTGCGGAGGATTGCTGACATCTGGTATATAATCAATTTCACATGCTGTTAAAGAAAAGACTGAATACTAGTTGATTAGAATTTCAAATGCCGTAATCATCGCACATGTAATCGCACAGCAGAGGGCATGAATAAAGAGGAAAGAAACATCAATCTCCTAAATCCGCTGACAATATTATTAACGAGCGTATAAAATATGCATTTTCCTTGCGTTAGGCTAATTCTCTGCTCCGTTATTTAATTCGTTGTTAAAGACCTTTCAATATCCGCGACTACCGAAACTGGAACTGCAAGTTCAAGTTCAGCCGGTTATTCCGTGCATCGGTATCGTAGGTCGATGATTTTAACTTATATGCATATACCGATGCAATACGCACGTGTTACTTTGATTGACCAGTTTATTATTTCCGTTTAGAGACTTTCTTTTTCTTTTCTTTTTTTTTTCTGTTATTCCCGTACCAAATAATCATATCGCATTGGAATTTTAACGACAAAAGTTACGAGACATATTGGGAAAACAAGAGCGACCCCAATAATGAACGATTAATGTGTTTGGTTCTTTTTTTCTCTCTTTTTTATTGCTATAGAGATTCGATATAGAGAAGTATGAAAATAAGTGTAGTTCGAACGTTTAGACTGGAGCTTAAAATAACGAAGGTTATATTACCTAACAGATGTTATATTAATATTGTTAAAGAAAAGAGAACTGAAAATGTCTGGAAATAAGCGTACTGGTTAATACGTAACACGGGAACGGGTAAAGACTGAGAAGCATGCTAAACGTGGTTTGCGAGACCCGGTGACCTCGAAATTCTCTGTTGAATTTGCGACAGTAGGTACTAGTCAGTTAGATCGATATTTGTTAGTTCCGACGTCGAACACGAGCCGATCCGGTACTATGAGCAGGTGAATTTTAGTGTCAGTCGAGGCGTGGAACCCTCGACGCATGCACACGCGTTAATTATTTGAGAATCCAGAGAAAAAATGGGAGAGAAAAAAGATCACAAAATTAATATAGGGTCTTATTGGTCAATGTCACGTTTATTTGACAGCTGTCAAGGAGATTAAAAGAACTGAATGCCGCCTATAAGCCGCTACCTCATTATTATCTCTAAGGGTAAACAACGAAGGATTAAAATACTGTGCGATATTTATACATAACGACGAAAAAACATTTCCGAATCAAAATAGAGAAATAAAGAAAAAACTTACCCACCTCTTGACTACTGGACGCATGAACCGTGAACCAATCCTTCAACATTCCCGGGAAGAAATTCACCTGAATGTATCACATAATATTTGTAAAGATTAAATTACATACGTAGAACACTTTTTCCTCGACTAGGTGTAGAGAGGGTTTCTTTTCTTTTATATTTGTTATTTTTACTTTATATTTTGTTTCTTTTTTTTTTCCAAGATTGAATTCGGATTCTTGTGTCGATTTATTAAACTATAACGTTTACCTGCTCTTTGAAAACACTGTCAGGAACGACGGCTGCCATGCTACTGTACTGCTCCGGCACAGAGAAAATATTTCACTGCGGACATCTCGTGGCATTGTTGCGAATTTAAAGTCTAGCGCGAATACACGAGGTGGCGGAAACAAATGAGATCATCACTAGATCGAGATATCAAGGGCGCGAAAACATGGGCGCATTCGAAATAGTTGAGATCAGTTTTTAAGCGGCGTTTGTCAAAAGTTTCTGTCACATCTTGATAAGGGATGAAAAATTGATTATAGTTTTTACATCGATACACAATATGATGAAAATAATTTTGTAGTTTTAAGTTAATTAGATAGCGCTACTTACAGTTTAACAATAACTTGTGAATCATTTTTGTTTTCATTGGATTATTTACTTCTTTTATTATGATTGTTCAGTTGTTGTTATAACTTCAATATGCAAAGGATTACAATATGACGCTGAGTATACAATCAAAATTTGTCTAAACTGTTTACAACAGATTTCTTATACAGTACAGCTTTTTTATATATATATACAAATAATATTATTAAAATAATATAATGAACAATAGTGATCGATATAATATATTTTATGTATAATCAAAATGTCAAACCTTACTTATTTTGGTCAATAATAATAATTGAGAAGATAGAAGACAAAAACTTAGCAAGACACAAATAATTTAAATACAATATGACTAGAAATCATGCTTGTGCCTTTAAAAAAAATTCAAAATATATACGATACAGATGATTATTTATTATTATCATTATTCTTTGTGAAAGAAAAATTATTTGTGTGCAATTAATTGATCCCCGTTCTCTGCAATAGATATTAGGTGGCTGAATTTTATATTTATTTTATATATTTATATTCACAATCATCGTGAAAATAAATAAAGAAATATCACTTCTACAACAGCGATTTCCCTTCAAATGATTATATTATGTAACAAATAATTGGTTATTCAGTTGTAAGATTGTTTGTTTTTTTTTTGTTCTAATCTCGTGCGGTGATTATATCTTTATTGATGCCTTGCACTGTTCAAGGATTATCTACTTTGATCAGCACGTTAATAATTGATACTAATTGTATCGCCAATATTCAATCATTTCTCTCTAGCAATAATAATAGACAATATTGATCTGATTACGATGTTATTTTTCTCCTTTTTTTTTACTGTTTTGTTTTTACAATATTAATCCTGTACCAGGTAAAACCATTTAATAAGATATCTATACATAAACACGTTTTATCATATATTTGGCTATTAATAAAGTTTTAAATAATATACTCTATATTCACTGAACATCATTTCATGCGTACCTATCCTTATCCAGTCCCCTTAATTAATTCTAATATCGGAACGAAAAATTCGAGAGCTTTCAAGTATCAAGAATTGTAACATAGGTATGATTACACTCATCTCTAGAAATTAATCAAAATAAAGAACGAGATAATATTGAAGACTACGACATTTACATTCAATTCAATTTGAAAGATCATTTTGTTTTGGTACTTGCAATGTAAGATCTCATTCCCACGTTTATTAATCAATTAAATTTCACCTCAGAAAGTACATGTTCATGATTATGGTGTTTGTCTGGCTATAGACAAAGCCAAATCGTTGAGCTGCTTTCTTTGAAAAATTCCCATATGTCTACTGGAGTAGATAGATATAACTTGAGTAGTATCATCGTTTTCGTCCGTTTTTTATATTTACATTCAAGAAATCTAAGTCCCAAATCAATTTTATTGAACGAAAAGTAGATCTCGAGCATCTTTCGGATTTTTTTTTATAGTTCGAGCTTTTAGCGTTGTTCTAAGCGATACGAATTTTTCGATATTCATATATATATATGAATTAACAAGCATCAATATAAAAAAGATGTTTGCTATAAATTAATCTTGAAACATTTCACATTGTATGGAATATCAATTTGGTTTACAATTATTTGTGAACGCAAAATGTTGAATTATCGTCTAAAAGAATGAGACCGTATTTCCGTTACATCACATATTCCCATCTATCCTACCTTTTAGAAGCGTAATTTATTTAACTAAAATTTAATTCTTTCTATAATCACTAAAGATAGTACGCGAACCACTTTATGTCTATCTAATGATGACCAATAACTTTACTCTCCAAAATTGTAACATTAGTCTTGTTCTCATTGCAGTCAGCTAAATTATTGGTCATATAAATACTGAAGCACTAGATCTATGTTTGCTCTGGTAATTGTTATTTTTCTCGTCTTCTGAATATGCATAAAATACAGTATTTATGTGATCTATTAATTCACCAAATACATGAATTTGTTTATACGGAGGTGACGCAAATAATCATCCCGCAATTAAAATAGTAAATAGTAAAAGTTTTTATAACAAAGCAGAATTCATATATGCTTCGTAACAATTTACAATTTCACGTAGTATATAATATAAGCTACGAGTCTTCTTAATTCAAGTCATACACAAATTGTCTACATTTATTTTTAGCTATAGTATCATTGCTTGTGACAGTAAAATTATCACTATAATATCAATGTTTTCTTTTCTTCTTTTTATTTGTTATTCTTTATACTTATGCAGATACGGTATTGTCTATTATGTAGTTGTATGGCTTGCGTTATAATCGTATCACGAGCCAATGAGTGTAAATGTTTTTTTTAATTTCAAATTGATTTACTGTGCCCGTACTAAAATATTTTATCTTTCCTCTGAACCGTAATAGAGTCAAAATGTGAAAAACAGTAACACGCATCAGCTCAGTAAATGGAAAATTAAAGAATTGACTTGATTTGAATGTGTACAATATAGTTGTATAAAACGAAATTTCCTTATGAAATAATATAATACAAATGTCACATGATTTAAAAATCATCAATATTCCATTGCGTAATATCAAGAAAGTAATTATAAAAAAACTTATAAACAGGTAATATAATAATTGTCGTCTCCTTAATTTAACACTGATCGCTATATTATTGAAAGCTATAATTCACTATTCTAATACTATGATCTAAGTTCTAGATTATATAGGGTAATTATTGCAAAACGAATTTCATTGCTCTCTTGCTTTTCCTCACCAGTTCTTTTTGCTCCCTGATATAGAAGTTAATACCTATGAAATCCAATTATCAATTTATAGGTATAATCACCCTTAGTACATTTATTTTATTCTATAATGACAGTTTATATCTGACCCAGTTGCAGGAAAATGTTCTGCTAAACTCAAATGATCCTTATTTGGTTTGCACATGGCTCATCTGGTATAATTAAAATATGGTCAATACTATTCTTAACTCGATAAATAGTTTAATACACATAATCGAAAATGTCTGTACTGTTCTTTCAAAATTATCATCTGGAGTTAATGAAGTTTAGATTCATTTAGTGCATAAGAATCGTTAGTAACTTGATTTTGATCGCAGATGTAAGTCGCAGTATTATGTATTGCGATAGTTCTTTTATTTATTGTCAATTTTGAAAAAGTTACATGTTCAATTCAACCTGCACATGTTCAATAAAACGTAGTAATAAAAAATTAATTCTGTTTACTTCTATTTGAAAATGTGTACGATTTAGTGCGTTTATAGTAAATAATTGCCATGCAAAAACCCGTGCTGTATTCGTTATTAATTGAACAGATGAACATGTAATTAACAGCGCAAAATCTGGTGTAGTATGATTGCAATAAATTCGTTGTGCAGGATTCTGGGCACACTTATACAAGTCTAGCATGAATTTCACTTCTCGATAAGCTTCAGAGACATTCATGACTATTTACAAATCGTCTAACTCCAACTCAGGAGCGAACGGTATACACGATAGAAAACCTCGTTCAACTACATTAAGTGTTGGAGTCTAATGAATGTTGCAATCGCAGTGAAGAGTGACAGCCTTGACAGACTCTCACAGGTTTCAAGATTCCCAATCTTGAAATCTTAGATTCAAATCTACTGCATCTTAACACAAGGAAAATTTTTCGTTAGTTTCAAACTCAAATTTTCCTTTCACCAGGTCTGATCCATCTCCTAAACTATTAAACAATTCCCTGTGGATTTAGGTCGTTATTTTACTACTTACTTTGAGCAGAAGACTTGACCACAGTTTCGGCAATGATGTCGTCGTTCGTAAAGATTAAATCTTACTCCGCAGCCGGCACAAGAATCAGCTCCTTCATCTTTGAGCCAATGATCAGCGACGGTTCTCCCCGGTTGTTCGCACACACTCCAAGAAAACACACGTCCTCTAGTATCGCCAACATAGACTGCTCTGTGATCTCTGAAATTATGTTTTTGATAAAATCATCCCTTCAATTGCCTCATTTATGAAAACTAGATCAAATACAAAAGAAAGTATTTCTTCTCTGTAGAAGCGAACCTTGATACAGCGAGAGCAGTAATAGACGCAGGTTCGGCATTATCTTTACGATCGTAGGCAGTATGCATGGTCAGCTTGCTCCTAAATACTAATTGTCTTTGCCATTTAAACCCATCCCTAAGAATATTCTGTGGATTAATTTTTTTCGGTTTTGTATCCGCTTCTGTAACCATTACAAAGCTGTCCGTAAGACTAGTGTCACTTTTACTAGCTCTCAAAGCACCTTCGGTAGTATCCCCTGCACCCACGACAGATTCACTGTAAAAACACGTTTCAATAAATACAAAAGTCTCCTGTATTATTATTGTTATTTTGCATAGAAAATCTTGGAGATATTTTCAACACTCAGAAGCTACAAGGTCTGCTACCTTATTTGAGCTCCTTCGCTATCAGCTCTACCACCGCCTTCACTTTTCCTGAACATTGGATTGCAACGACTCTTTCTTCTCAGTACTACAGTAGCAGCATGATTACTCTGATGCAAAGGCTTGTTGCTAGAACCATTGCTTGATTCATTGTCAGAACACTCTTCTTTTTCCTCATGAAGACGAGAAGCTTCCTTAGCATTCTCGGTCTCTGAGAGACTGCTTTCAGACCCACTCTTGACCAGCATACCTGTAACAAGACAATAAAGTGATGAAGTAAAGGGTATACATATTGATTTCATATTTCGCATATGATGACTAACAATAAAATACATAATATTACACGCAAATAAAGGCATCGTTTTTTACCTGAATTTTCGGTAGACATACTTATTTGCTTGACAAGATCATGCACTCGTTTCTTAGTATTTTCACTGTCGCTTTTAACATTTGTTAACTCTGTTCCTGAATCTGTTTTCACGTCGCCGTCTTCTGCTTTGTCTTCCTCGGCGGGCACTTGGACGTAATCCATTGACCACATCTGTAAAAGATAAATAATTCTCATAATTATTTAATGTTTGAGCATCACCTGTTTAATCTACTAGAGAAAGGCTAGGATTTAACGTACTCTTGCAACTCCATCGGTTGATCCAGTCATTACAACATTCTGCGAGTCCCATTCGTGAGTCTGGCTAAACGCTACACAGAGAATTTGCTGCATTCGATCTGCTCGGCCAACGCAAGTATTCACACTAGCCAGTTCTTCGCCATTGATACTCCAAACGTGGAGCCAAGTAGCAGCGCAAGTTGCGATATCACCCTGAGATGGAAGAGGAAAGAAAATTACACGTGTAATAGAGAGCTAACATTTCTCAGAGCATATTTCTGACAGCTACAAAGAGAGTTTCTAAAATAATTGATATATAAGTACCAAGGATTTACCGTTAAATCGTTAATAGCAACTGCAGCAACTGGCCCTGCGTGGCCTCTTAACTGTCGAACAAAGAGGCAGCGAGAAAGATCCCAGATAATTGCAGTCCCGTCGCGAGAGCCAGAAACAATAACATTGTACGCTGGGCTTGACGCTAAACAAGTTACAGCATCTGTGTGACCATACAAGCATTGCTTGATTGAGAGTTGTCGTTTGGCATATTCCCAGACAGTTACAACCTTAAAGAGTGGTGAAATTTGTCAATTGAAGAATTACATGAAGAATGAAGATATCAAGCCCTAGATTTTGGATTATGAAAGAAAATCGCATACCGAACTCGTTCCTGCAGTGACAATCTGTTTGGAAGATGGACAGACACATGACACGATCTCTCCGCTACTCTGCATCATTGCCTCGCAAACAAATATTGCTTTATCACTGTCGTAGTTTCCTATTCTTAAAGAATGGTCAGCAAATCCCCAGGCAACATATTTATTGTAGGAAGGTGGTATCAACGTTTTGTTCTGCTCTACAGCTAGCACAGCTTTATCTAGGTGAAGTATTTGACCAACTGGTCCTTTTAATTCTGTAAAACGAAACCAAAATTCTTTGAACTGCTCGGGAATACAAAATAATCAAAATTTTCAAGCTTGTATAATGTCTTTACATATCAAAGATTAAAAGCATCAGATATATGTATACCTTTGATGGGTTGAAGTGAAGGTTTCAAATTATCAAGATTATGGAAGAACAGTCTATCGGAGGTGGTGATACTTAGGCCTGGAGTAATGGGTCCAGGATCAATAACGCTGGTTCTTTGAGTCATCTTTTTTGCTGGATGAGGTTTTTTGAATAGCTGCTTTGGAATCTGGCCGAAATTATTGATGAATCCAATGGTCGCATTCTTCTTCAAAGGATCGTCAATGCTATGAAGTATGTGAATTGATTAGAATTCAAACTCGAATCTATTTTGCAACATAATTCATAATTCCAAACAAGCCATTCTATGACAGATCTCCTGATTGCAAATACTTACTTATAAATATCAACGTTTCCTTCATAAAAGAGATGATGGAATACGTTGACGGCGTCAACAGCGGATTGACCATTTTGTTTATATCCAAATATCAAGTCTATCCACTGGTGTAAATGTTGTGAAATGTAATCACATTCCAAAGCAAGTCTATGCACTCTGATAAATTCACGCGGGTCTTGCTTAGCCCAAGGAGGAAGAACGATATCGCCTAGCTGCACACCACTTTGCTTAGAACCTGGTAAAGACGTTATAAAGTAAGTTCCAGTAAGTATTCATCCGTTAGTTTAAATAATATAAAAAAAAATATATAAATACCTAAGTCGAAATTGTTCGAATTGATGAGGAACTCTGGTAGATAAAAGAATTCTGGTATGAGTTCTTTAACATCTGCCATGTTATGTTTGGATGCAGAAAGCCAAGCTTCTTTAACGCTATTGAACATTCTGTCAGCCAAATCGAAGTGACCACCCTAAAAATATTAGATTTTATAATCACTAAGTCATAGAATTTAGAATATTGTGATTATCAAACGAGTACTAACTTGCAGCCTTAGGAAATGTTGCGTAAATGGCTCCATTCTGACTAAATATGAACACACTATCATCGCTGAAGAATAATGAGTCCCATAATGATACGGTGGAGTTTCTCCATGGGGATCGTCCCATTCTTTATATCTGAAATCATTGCCAGAATTTGTATACACTCATATACTTAAATTCTGCAGAAACTTACCTTTTTTTGAACTGCAAAAGTCGCTCAGGACTTTGAGCCCCCATAGGTTTACCAAAGTCCCTAAAAGTTGCGGGATCACTCAGATCTAATTCTTCACTATCATAGTCAGCCAATATCCATGGAAATATTGGGTATTGCATGAGATCATTGTAGCTACGACCAGCTAAAGTATTGAGATGCATAAGGTACTGGAAGTTGGATATCTCCCCTCTCTGAAAGAATAGTAATCAAATTTACTATCTACGAATATAATTTCGATAGCTATTCATATTCAATTTTACTGACCACCCATCGTTGAGTGACGGATGTTTCACCGATCAAATTTGAAAGCAGACCTGTAGCCTGCTCAACATTTGCCGTTCGTTTCTGTCCTGCTACAGATTGTTGAGCACTGTCAGCTATCGCTGTTGCAAAGGTCATAAATCTGAAGAGAATTATATTAGTAATAAAGGAATCATCTCATAGCTGCGGCTAATTTCTACCGAATTTGATATAAACTTACCGTTGGTATACTTTGTTTCTGACTTTTCTTGGAAATGCTAACAGATAATTCCGCCCATCACCGCTGAACACTTCCAAGGCCATTGGCTGCAACAAGTATCTCCTCTTGTGCACTTCCCTGTAAATAAACGTAGAGAAGTGGTATTAATTTCAATCACACGGTTGATAAGTTAGTAATATATACCTTATGTCTTCGTAATTGAACTTTGAACACTGTCTCATAGCTCTAGATCTTCTTGGCGAACCTGGCGAGGGTAATATGGGTTCGTAAGCCTCTGGCAGACTTTCGATGTCTCGAATTTCTCGCGATTTTAATAAAGTAAATCCGTCTATCACATAGAAGTGTTCTTTGCCAAATAAAAGCAGCCCCTCAGTTGTATCTAAACCTTGTATTCTGGCACATCTGAACATATGGCTTATCTGAAAACAGCTTAGTTAGTTCTCAGTCTCCTTTATTGTTCACTCTATAAAGACAAGCCTTTATACCTTTTCATGCTCTTCCAATAATCTAAGCAAAGTCTGATTGTCAGGAACAGTTTGATTGTTCTCTTCTTCTTGCTCAATATCCTCAGTCGCTTCATCAGGTTCGCTAGCATGGCGTTCTAAAGTGCAAGGTACCATTGGCACACTTTCTGTTGAAGTATCATTTATATTCAATGGAGTATCGTCTATAACTGGATCACGTTCTCGCTCGAACATTCCAGCAGAATTACCCAATTGCTTCAGGTAATAATCTTTGCTGTCCATGCTAGTTGCCACCTTATATTTCAGTTGTTTCTGTGGAAAGAAGTGCACCAAATCACACAAAGATTAGCATTTTGATGTGGCTTTGAAGTCACAAGATGTAATTACGACTCCAGCTTCAACTTACATTGTCAGGATGCTCCAATTCGGGTCTGTAAGGATAATGGATATAAAATAGATCGTTCTTCATCATCTTTTTACGCATTCTACAAGGTCCCTCAGTCATATCCAACATCCATTTGTCAAGTCTGGTGGGAGTCGGAGGTCCCCAAAGACCACGCTCTCTTGTAAGCTCTGTTTCTGTCTGTAGCCATTCCTGAAATGAGAATAATTACAATTGAATATGGCACTGGTAGGTCTGAAGAAAAAAGTTATCATAAATCATGACTCATAATTCCATAGTCGCAAAAAAACGTAAGATAAAATACCTGGTAAACATATCGCTGAGTATGCTGATTGGTATGCTGATGTTGAAGGCGTCGTGAAGCAGCGAGTTCTCTGACTAAAGCAATGTGCTGTTCTGTCCATTGAGCAACAGTGTTTTGATGAAGTCTTACTCTGACACGAACAGATTCTTCTTTTCTAACTTTAGTCCTACTTGCCAATCTCGTCAGTCCCCCAGTAACCTTCTGAATTTTCTGTTAGCGATAAAAAAAAATGTTAGATAAAAGACTATACTTGTTGCATGAACGTTTTCCCAAAAACATTAATTACCAATACCGACTTACAGATTGTATTTGATTATGCAATTCCCAGGGTACTCTGTACGAAGCTTTTCTCTCCAAATCGACATAATTAAGCCAGAGTTTAGTGGCTGCTTCGGAAACTTGATCTCTGACAATAGCAAGGTCAGGTGCACGTTCGTTACCAGTAGGAGGAACGAGAGTTACTTTAAATACTTCTTCAATAGCCGGTTTTTTACAGGCATATAATTCCTCCCATACTCTCATTGCTGCTACAGCCATCAAATTATGCCCTTGATGGGATGTTAATCTGTCGTCACTTGCCTCAACTTGAGGATTAACGTGCCATGTAGTTTTCATGTTTGTGTCCAACATTATTTTCATATCCGCGGTGAGCTGGAGCAGGCAGTAGGTTAAACAGCCAATAAATTCTAGCTCATGATTACCCGCGCCAAATACCAACAATCTATCAAATCGAAATAGGAGTTTAGAGTATACCTTAAAAGTTGGAGATGATAAATACAAACGAAAATTCATAATTGAGTATGTACTAGATTTAATAAGATGAAATTACCTGTGATTAGTCAGTTTATGCAATGCTTCTAGCACAGCCATTTGATCAGCGATAGAATCAGTTGCTCGAGAAAGAAGGAATAGAATTGTTCTATTAAGACAATGATGAAGTCCTTCCATGCTGACTACACCAGGCCTTCGTTTAGCTTGTCCAATTAATTTGACAATAAAGTCAAAAACTTCGTGCGGATCTTTAGTTAGTGCTCCTGATTGATTAGAGAAAATGAAACGTTTCTTAGTAGAGGATTAAAGTTATAAAATTAATTTATCGCAAAGCATTGGATCTCACCTTGCCATAATTTATCCACTATTCTAGCAGCGACGTAGCAAACATTACTAGTTATGTTATTAGCCGACCCTCCAGGTACTACAGGCAAGGCAGCTTGTTCACCAATCAATACATCTGCTGCTAATAAATGCTCCATTAAAATGGACAGTACTTCTGTTTGGTAGCGAGTTTGCTGGCTAGTTGATGCGTGTTCCGGCCATGCTTCTAGCACGAGATCAATTGATGGCGGAGACTTTGCAGTTACGGGCAAGGATAATGAGTCGACAATAATTACTCGGAGAAAATCCATGACAAATTTCTTTGCTAGATGATTTGTTAGGCCGATATCCTTTGACGGTGATCTTACTAGTACTGGTTCCTGTTGAAGAAGTAATATTCTGAAGTCGAGACTCTCATATGTTTTACTACTAGACTGAAAACTTGAGTTGCTGTATTACCTCATCCGCAGGTGTACTAGCTCCGCTACTATCTTGACTGCAACTAGTTGGTTTTGGAAACAATGTCCCTGCGAGTGCCCCCAGCACTTCAGCAGTCATAAATACTTGCATAAAATCGTTAAAGTTGTGGTAAAGGAAAAATAGGAATTGTATGATTGTGACTGGATAGTCGTTCAGCCATTCAGGCAGCATATCTGACCTATAAAGATATTATTATCAAAAAATTAAGACCTTCTAAGACTCTGTTGATTATGATATAGTTTTAAACAGCAAACATACCCATTCAAATGACTGTTAAGCATGGTGCGAACCATGGCCAATAGGGCAACAACAGCTTCGGGACATAAATTGATTTTCCCAGTGAGCACAGAAAGGGAATGATTAGCTGGCACGCCAAACATGAAACTCCAGACGTTGTCCAAGTCGAGCTGAAATGATTAAAGGAGAAGAATGAACTTTAGTTTAGCCTTCTAACTCTGATAAAATCAATTTTGAAAATATCATAATACTTTTGAATCGGCAGGCAAAAGTTTAACGGGTTGCCCCATCATGAGAGCTATAAATAAGAAGTATAATTCTGGAACAAGATCAACATGCTGAGGAAGCAGCCATCCAAGATGCTGAAATCCTGGTACGTGGAGACCAACTGATTTTATTTCTCCACTAGGCATTTGTTGATTACACCCTGTAATGATAAAAAGAATTTAGCTGCGTTAGCAGAACTTTCAAACACTCAAATTCGTAGAATGAGAATCCAGAAATACTTGCCAAGTGCTAATTGCATTCTGTTGTGATCCGTGTGCCTTAACCAGCCGCCATTGCTCGTTCCGTCTTTGAACTTTTGGAGTATAGGCTGTACGGAGGTGAGGGCTACCAGAATACGCAATCCCCATACAACAGTAGTGCTATGAAGTCCGGATTGTAGAAATAAAAGTACCCAATCCAGACCCAAAACTTTGACAACATCTTCACACATGCTGTGGAAAGATTCGATAGTTAGTATGCAGTGGATTAATTAAACAAATTAATGTTATCAATGACTAAACAGTTTGCTTTCGGTTGAAAGACCTTCTTTATCATGAAACGTCATAGATTAAGATTTTCGCACCTATTAGTCACTTTTAATCCGTTAAATAATAACGAATGTAGTAGCTGCAGGCATCGATTTCGCAACAAAATATTTTCTCCTTCTCCTTCTTTCCCATTATCACCTTCTCGTAGAACTAAATGCTTTTCTGATCCAACTGGCAAAGTAGCGACAATAAATTGTCCAAACCTGAAATATGAGACTGCAGTTTTAGAAACGGGCATTTACACAGAGAAGAACTTGATTATTCCTTTAAATGAGCTAAAAACTTTACCACAAAAGATCAGCCTGTCTTGGTTGACCCAAAAGGATACTGAGTAGCGCCAGAAGAACCTGCCGTGTAGTATTTTGCTTAACATCGCTGAGAATGTGTAATAGTTTATGAACTAGTTGTAGATCCCTCATTATTCTAAGATTGGTTCGTTTTTCGCTAGACTCTGCAATTAATTCATACAAATGTTCAAGAAGAGAGCGAAGTAGTTCTCCAGGCGCTTCATGCCACACCTAAAAAAATAAGTAACATTGATTAGTTATTGGGAGAGAGGTAAGTTGAAATTTTCAACAATTAGTCGATGATTTACTACCTCCAAGTCGCATAACAGATCTTGAAACGCCGTCAAATTAGGAATGGCACTGGTTTCTCTGCCACTATCAACTGTGCCTACCAAACTGAATGTCAGATGGAGAATATGACTATTCAGTAATGGACATTTTCTCCTTAACAACATCGCCAATGTTTGGTACCCCCTTCTCCGGTCCATTTCTTGTTGAGCAGCTTGATTTGAACGGACAACACAAACAAGGGCTTTCACAGCAGCGTAAAGAGATTCCACATCTTGAGCCATGGCAATAAGTCCTGTGAAACAATTTTTGGAATGGTTAAATATCACAGAAAACTTTTTTTGTGAATGTTTAAAATCCTGAGACTCTTCGATACATCCAAATTGTTTAATGGAAGACAACTTACCTAGCAAAACAGAGCAGCCACCAACATTGTCAATCATTGTGGCCACGGGTCGAGGACTGAAGACTCTTACTCCAAGGTATCCCACGACAACACCGCCAAGTGCTCTTGCTGGGCCACTCAAATGCCCCGCAGAGTTATGAAGCACACGAATTGGTGTAGCATTCTCATGAGATGACATGCCCAACTTTTGAAATAATAAACAGAAGATTACAATACAGTGGAGAATGAAAAGAACTTATAAAAGCATAGCTTTTGTAGATGCTTTCATTTTATATGAATTTATGTATCTAATTTGTATCTAAGATAATATTCCGGTGAATCTAATACCTGTTTGGCTATTGATTTGTTATCAGCGCGGCTGTAGACTTTCCTGATTTTTGCAAGGGTCAGTTGTGACATCGCTTTTGCATTCAATCCAAATACAACCTTTTCTTCAGCTACTAGAGCTGGCAATGGCTCAGGACCTATTCGAAAGACGTGATGAGATTTAGGTTCAGAAAAATGTAGCTATCATTGTCTCACAGAGCGTAGAGGAATGCTATACATTATTCTGTATGCAATATTAAATCAAGTTGACTCACCTAATAACTGCGGAGCTTGTAAACTACCCATGTAATGCGGTCCCAGCTTAAATAAAGTGGCTATATTTTGAGCATTGAATACTTCTTCGACAAGATGACACGGTCCTTGCTTCCAAGTCAGCCTAGAATACCTTCTCCAACAAGGTGGGGTACCGATGTATCCATAAACTGGTGATGCGACAGTCAAATTGGCCACACCGCCCCCGGGTGTTTGTGATATATAATGCAACTGAGAAAAGAAAATAGATTAATTCAGTAGGATGTAATAGATTTAAGAGAAAGTTTGATGTATGCTTTTAGTCTTCAGCGGTGCATGGACAGTTGATAAAAATAACTAATGGCATTTATCAGAATTGAGAAAGCTTGCCTTTTGACTGTAGATGTGTTGTCCATCCAAGTAAAGCGAGAAACTAGAGTTTTTCAGAACCGCGCGGTTTAATACGATGGCAATGTGATGCCATTGACCCTCGTGAAGTAAGTCTGGGCACCATACTCTCGCTCCATATTCACCTGTTACTTCTGGTTCCCATTCTCCTACGTCTGTGTTAAAGAATATTTATTTATAACGTATGACAGATCTCAAAGTATCATAATTTCAGTAAGAGATGCCCACTTTGCGGCAAAGGAGTTTCATGTGTTGATATGATTATCGCTTTGTCTCTTGCACTGAGTACTGCTGTAAGACAAATGAGATCCCTCGATGATTGAGGACTGCGAACCAGAGTTAGTAATCTCACGCAATGCGGATCAGTTCTTGGATCGCTGAACTTGTCCACACATATCCAAGTGCTAAACGTAAGTCCAGTTTGTGGTGGGAATAATCGATCACCTGACAGATAAAAATTCAACCGATATTGAGTCAACTAATGATCATCACGGGACATTACCAAGAAATTTACAAGCTATTAAATTGGTTCGTAAGAAATCTTTATCTCCTTATTAGAAAAAACAGTCATCAAATGTTTCTGATATCATTTCTTGAACAATAGAACCAATTCAGTATACAAATCAATGTTTAGTTATTTGAAAACACAAATAAATCCATTTACCAGATCCAATCCCTCCCAGAACGCTGTTATCAGCAGTTACAACTGTAGGAGGTGTAGTACTTTGAGGAGCGACACTAGGCAAATATAGACAAGCAAATCCCTCCGCACTCATGTCCAATTCAACGAATGGTGGAAGTGTACAAGATCCATGAGCTCTAAAATCTTTTGGAGTCGTCATAGAGACTAGAGTCTTGATACGTGTCAAGGGAACAGGTCCCCCAGGCTTAGGCCTGTTCGGTTCAATATCATCTAGCGATATACAGCATAACGGCTCTCCAAGCCGTAGGAATTCCCTGGAATAAACGAAGATCAAAACCTCTGGGGAGGAAGATAGATTCATCTAATAATACCTCAAGTCTGTTGGTTCTAAAGACTGTGCAGCGAGTCGTTCGATTATATATTGCAGCGGTTGATGCAGAGGATGCGTTTCATCTTGCAGCGCAACTTTTCCCATAGTTAGTAGTTCCCCAGCCATTCCAGCCTCGCACATTACTTGCTGGTTTCTCTCCGACCGTACTAAACTCTTGATCACTTCAGCTATGTACAATTGCAAGGCCAGAGCGATTTGGTTCTCTGATACGTCTGTTATCGACGGTAAAAGATGTAACATCCCAACTACAATTCCAGGGTGTATTACAATCGGTTCTGGAGTCGGAGGGTTTAGGTTCAACGAATTCACACTCGATCGTTTACCGCTGCCAGGCGAATCGAGAGACTTTTGATGCTGGAAGGAAATTGTTATTCAATATTCGAAGTTTCACTATTATGAAACTTTCATTTTTCGTTCTCTTGACTTACCTCAATATTCACATGCCTATGGCTCGGAGATCGCACTCCAACTCCGGTCATATTTGGTTTGTCAAACGCGTCTAATGCGACGTCGTAAAGCAGCCTCATTAATAAACATGCATAGCCAAGGGCCTTTGGCATCTCGGAAGGAAAAGCTGGATCCAAAACATTACTAGTGAATAACAGATGCAGAACGTTGTGATGATTCGAGGTCAATACCACGTCGGAATTGGTCAGTTTTGTTTGAGAAGAGAAGCAGCCGAGGAGACGGAGAGTGTCGCACAAACTCGACTGGCATATCTGTGGGTACAGTGAAAAGGAAAAGCAATTTATTCACTGATAAATCCTATTGTGTATCTTGAAGGATTACCTCATGATGGAAAAACTTTGCATTCGCTGGCTCAAACCGCATAGCAGTACTTATTGTGTGAAACACAACATGCAATAGTGTCAATAGTGGAGATTCATTGGTGAATGTTTGTTGGGATACGTCATTGCACGGCTCGTTATTTTCCACAGATCTGTTGCCTAGTCGACCTTCCAAAGAAACGAGAACAGACATTACGTAGACAAATCCTCCCACTTTACGAAATACTGTTCTCGTCCGGTGGGATTCTCGCAGGCAGGCAAGCAGTGACTATAATAATCATAAAATTTCAGTGAAGAAACTATTAGACATAAAAAAATTCATCTGTTCATTAATTCTTATGAATCAAACCTTCAGAATGTGGGTTTTGAGAACCAATGCATTTGGTAGGGCAGAATGCATCACACCAAGTAACGTCGCCATGTCGTCATCTCCTCCAGCACTTATCACTAATTCTCTAACTATTCCAAGTGCTTGATGCCTGCAATCGGTATACGGTACAAGATTGTGAGAACAACGAGCTCCGCCACATTCCCTGAACACGTTAGCATTTTGAACATTGCCTGCTAGCAGGGTGGTGAGAGCTTCCATGATCAAAGCACCCAATCGCTCTTGATCGGGGCACATTTTGTACTCTGAAACATTGAGAAGGTAGTTTAGTTGATTGAATATTCGGAGCAGGATTAATTTAATGTATTAATATTAGGCATCTTTATACCTAGTCCTTGATCTTCCGCAACTTGTTTATCCTTTAGTAAAGTCGCATATCGATGGAGGCACGTGACAAATACTTCTAGCATTCCAACTTCTCTGTATACTTCTTTGAATATAGTATTGTGCCTGACAAAATAATATTCATGAGAGATTAATAGAGAATAAGTACAGAAGAATTATGTAAGATCAATGGACCTAGTTGATATAATTTATTCATCTGATTACCTAAGTATATTTAAGAGTGTTTCCATGCACATTATACTGCAGCTGACTGAATTATTAGATTTAAGTAATATCGAAAGTGATATGAGTTCTTTGCAAGGCACAAAGTTCAGTTGAAATACTATAAATTCAAGTAGCTGGAAGAACTTTTCCTGAATTTCAGGATTTTTCAGGTGAATCTTTTCTGCAAATTGAGAAAGAGTATTTTGTCCTTCCAGAATGAAGTAGTTCGCATTGTCGCTGTGGTAAACACTTGATATCGCATCTAATATTGTACAGCATAGAAGCGGGGAGTTTGATTTCACGAATACAGATTGTAGGACTTGGAATGCTTGTATGTTGCGAACGCTTCCACCTGAAAAGAGAACCACATAAAAATTAACGAATTTAAATGACAAACAGGTTCTTCTAACATTGTATCAAGTAAATGAAGACCGAATTTTACCTCTGTTACTTGGTTGAGGTAAAGTGAAGCCGAGCATTTGAAATAACGATCCCATACTGGCTTGACTTGGTTTAAGTTCTGTGTGGCCGCACATTGTTAGGGAAGCTAACATGAGGACTAAATTTCTTATAGCGTCTTGAGCCTCTGCTCTGCCGTCTTGTTCTAGTCTCGACGGGGCATGTCTGTAAAAGATTTAGGAAATATAGATTGGAAAGAAAAGGCTCTAAATGATTGAATACACAAATTCTTACTTCAGCAAAAATTCCGATAAGAAAATGTATCCCTGGCATGCTCTGAAATCATCTAGGAGAGTCTGTGATACTTCGCTGGAGTCTTTTAAGAAGCAAAATACCGTCACAAACATCTCAACAACTTCTAAAGGCGCAAGTTCAGGTACTCTTTGCATATTATCTATGCAGAGTGCTATACAGCCCTTGTCTGTAAAGAGAAATACAAAGCGATTGATAAATTTATCGATGATTTTCAGGCAGATTAGACTCCTAATCGAATCTATACTCACTATGGATGTAGGCGACCACATTCTGTGTTAGGCCGTGACGTGATAAAGTCATCAAAACTTCGGCAGCACTTTTACGCCACATAACGTTGTATTGTGGACACCAGCTAGTTATAGCAGAAAATAGCAAAGTCAGATCATCTTTTCTTGCTAATTCTTCCGCCGGGTATGGATGACTGCACAATCTGACTAATACCTGTTTGCAAGAGGCGCCAATGATTAGTTGAATTTGGGAATTGAATGGATTGGTATCTTTCTGTTTTGTGTAATCATGAGTGTAAAATCACGTTTAAAGAAACCTAAAAAACCTCACCTGAACGAATATCTTTTGTAATAAGATCCTGCGCTCTCTTGGAGTAAATTCACTATTTGTATCAGCTACGTCAGCCTCGACTTCACTCATTTCAGGTAAATCGAAGAATAAATAAAGACATTTAACTAGGGTTGATGGTACTGAGGCGGTGGTCATCACCTGGAGAGAAATATTTGGTTTAGTAGCAGCTAACAAGCACCTAAAGTTTGGAAAGGGTTGAATATCTTACCTGTATAAGAGAAGTATCTCCAGCGGCGAGTAGATTCAAAGCTGAAAGTAGCATCCATCCGTTACTGGATTCTTCACTATTTTCAATCTCGAGAAATTTTACAATGGCACAGCTAGCTGTCTCAGTACTTTGGTTACTGGCTCGTCTTCGAATTTCAGAAACCATTAACTTTGATACTTGTTGACTGAATGCTAATATGTCCCAGAATTTTTCGTTCATATCCCCAGAAGGACTAGAGCCGAAGACCTTATATCCAAATGAAAGAAGAGAATATCAAACATGAATTCAGAAGAATTAAAACTAAAAATCAGGTATCAGGAATCAAAAAACCAACGCCTAGAAAACAGAAAAACATTTTTTCAATAAAATGTCATTACCTTACAGAAAAGAGGCAACATGTTATAAAGTTTATCATCCCGTTCAGCCTCAGTAAGAGGATGCGGAGGATGCGTATATTCTGAGAAAAGTTTTTTAAGGTGCATTAAACCGAGCGCAGTATGCTGTGGATTAGCTCCAGGACCTGCATCATCGATACTGCCGCTTCCTCCGGACCCAACACCAGCAACGCTGTTGCTACCTCGCAACTTGCGCATTATGTTCATAGTTGCAGATTTCCTGAATGTAAAACACATCTATTGAAGCACCAATAGATAAATAAAATATAATAGAAGCGATCCGGATGATAATTCATTCAAATAGAGACTTGGCTGACCATATAAGGTAGCCAGTAGTTGATAAGTAATTTATAAATATATGTAGGTATATAGGTGTATATGTATATGGCAGATTATATCTTTTTGACCACAACTTTACTTATTATGTTATACAAGATCAACCCTAGGATTTTGTAGCTGATTGCTTGCCTACATCTCATTTTATAGATGAGTTGATTAATATATAAGACGGTTTAATAAATTGCATTTACAATTTTTACCGATATGAAACGGACAAAGAGAAATTAGTTGATTATTAATTAAAACGCTCACTTTATGTGTGACTAGAAATATCAACAAACGCACTAATATATCAGCTGACAATGTGGTTTTTCAAGAGTAGTATATATGTATATCAAATTACATTAATCTTTAGCGAATTGTATTTTTTTCTTTTTTTCGCCTTACTTTGATTTGAACGAAGATCTTTTAATATTGAATACAGATTTTTAAGAAGTAAATCAATGAATTAATAAATAATCGAATTATTATAATTACTTTAAAAGGCCGTTGGTAATAATTGATTGAATTTTATATTTTCGAAATGATTAAACATAACCAACGGCAAGTTTATTTACATCAAGCATGTAGCGAATTTAATATAGTACTCAGCGTTATCTGATTAGGAGCGATGATTATGATTGAGAAAGTTATCGGCTCAATATTTACGTCTGCCTTCTGTCAAATAGCCGTAGAAACGTCATTGGTAAAGGTATATCTAGGATATATCGTGGATATGATTATTATAAATGACAGAGATGTTTTCCGGACCGAAATACTAACGGGGAATATATACGAGCGTGTTATTTTACCTGTGATTAGTAACGGGGCGACAATACTCTACATTTTCTTACGTAAAATCACTTTTCCTTCGGCCGATTTTAACGTTTTACTGCTAGCAGACATTTTGACATTTGATGGCCCTCTCCGCTCTCAACCAACCACTATACGTCGATACTTATCACGTGACCTGTGACGTACTACGACCAGACGCGAAAACTTGAAATAAATATTTTCACATTATTTAATTATCAAACATGCACAGAATTTCATTCGAGAAACTATAATTTCAGAAGAAAATGTATCATAATTATCACAAAGATTTTTTAAATCTATTCACCAATTCAACCTCTCATAGCTATGTTAACGAATGTATACATATTGTGATCGTTTAGTATAGCACTTAGACTTGCGATAATAATTAAGAATTGTTGAATGATAATTATTGAAGAATATAGGTAGTTTAAAAAACTTGTAGAAATATAGAATGTAAATCGATGTTGGTTGAAAATTTTGATTATAAATTTTGAAAGTCTGGTTCGGTACCACTATAATACAATAATAAGAGTTGTGGTAGGGCAGTCTCTCTCAACTGTACACAACTTAATTTATACAGTTTATAGGAATATATTCAGGTTGAATGAGATTAAAGCTAGTTATTCTAGATTAGTCATTTATCAGTATGAACTAGAAAGACCGAATACTGAAGTTTATTTAGAGAGGCTTTTAAAGGCAGAGGTGCATACAAATGAAACCGTTTTTATTAAGTATTTAGCAAATATGTACAAGGTGAATTACACCGTATAATTTTCCTCGGTAGTCTGAACAGTCGATTCTTGCTTCATATGAAGAAATCGGAAATCTTTCTTTGCTTTTTTTTAGTTACTTTTACACCATCGTTTATGTTGTTTACCAGCGATGTTAATTCTTCGAGAGTTTGTTTTTCCAAAGGCTCGGAATCCTTGTTTTTTCCCAGCAATTCGAGACCAGATAATCGAGGCTTTTTAGCCCTATCTGTTTCCTTGGTATTTACATCTTGCAGAAACAATTGGTTCCTCAAATCTCTTTCATCCTTAAATATCTTTGGTCTAGAAGATAAATCAGACTGCGATTGACTACTGTTAATACAGTTTTCACTGTCGTCAGTTCCATTGTCGTCAAATTTTTCCCCCTTCACATTCCTGTGGCCATTTATAACTTCGACTTTAGACTTATTCAACTGATCCTCTTTACTTCCGGCAACAGATGCAATGTTTGTGCTACCCGGCTTGGTTTCCAGTTTAAGATCCATGGAGAATTCAGCTTGAAAAAATTCGTCGTCAAGCCATTTTTCTATATTCTGTCGTTCGGTATCTTCTTCAACTTTAGCCTTGGATGTGAAGTGGGTCGAACCGTTTTCGTTATTCCTAGTATTTTCTGATTTACCGAAAATTTTGATCGCGCAGGTTTTGTTAGCCGCCACATCCCCCGTTGTTGATTTGTTGCTCAATTTGCTGAGGTAACTGGTCAGTGGTTTCATTTTGCTCCGTTTATACAAGGAATGGTAAAAATCCAAATACGAATGCTCAGAGTTTGAGGCACAAGTCTCGTTCTCACACAAGAGCACAAACAGCTGCGCTGTAAAACAAAATCCATACAATCATATAAAATGCTACAACAGAGTTATTCTTAGAAAATTAAATACCAAATTAATAAAAACTTTCTCACCAACATCAATATTTCGCTCTATCAAATGCCAGTACATAGCAGCTACTTTATCTCGAAGATCATTATCTCCGAACGTAAAATATACCATAGAACGTCCAGCAACAGCAGCAGCCATCAACTGGAGTAACACCTTGAGTTGCGGATCTCCTTTGAAAGCGCCGCAGCCCCAATTACCAGTAGCTATTGCGGACAAATTGTCCTTCGGTATATCAGGAGAACTGAATCCGACATAAGCCTGCATTGAAAAATCCAATAATTAAACTCATATCTATAGTATTATCGGATTCGCGAGCGTAATACCTTGTTCAGTTCTCTTATTATGTTTGTAGTCGTGAACTGAATGTGGGATTGTTTGAACAACAGTGCGTCAATAGCAACGATTGAAGTACGACGTCTTCCGCTATTATCTCGCGGTGTTTTGTCAACGAAATCTCCAATCCATTTGAAAGTATCGCTGTATCCCTCGTAGTCGCTGTATCTTTCGACTCCACTCACTATGAGTGCCTCCGTATCGTCTAAGGCTTCCGTCACCAGCATACTAACCATAAGTTCAGGACAAATGACGAATCTTATTTCCTCTTGGACGCATCCCCAGCCCAATACACCACCGCCAACATATCTAAAAATGATTTTTAAGAAAGCATTCAGCAATTTTTTAAACTAGTTTGCGTCGATGGAAGTGAAATTTACGTTTCACGCACTTGTTGGCAAAATCAACTTGCAAGAGACCTGCTCCTTCCGTTTCTATTGTTCCATTGCTTGTGATGTGTAAAGGTGGCAATCTGACTTCTTGCCTATCCCATCTAGGGCAACTTTCCTTTGGAATATACCGTCGTTGAATTGTTATCACACCCTCTGGGGCTACTCTATGGAAAAACCATAAAGGATTTGCATTTAACGAGAATTCAATGAGCTGTTTGATTTCTTTATCTGGTAAACTAGAACTGAAAATCTGTATTTAAAACACTGCAAAGTGGACAAGCACACCTTTGGATAAAATCCTTCTGAAGTAGTGAAAAATGCACTTCAATTTCTCCATTACAGCTTCCGATCTATCGATTCTGTCTTTTTCAAATGCCCCAAACAGTCTGGAATACAATATTAATCAATTTTACACACTGTGTTCAAAATTCAATGTATCAAAAGATGTCTGGTAATTGATAATCCGAGCTAATTACCTGTTGAAATTTATTTCTGGATACATAGCGTATTCGGATTGTGGGTTTGTCGAATTCCGGCGAGGAAATGTGCAAAGAAAAGCATTGGCCAACAGACAGCCCACTTGCAACTGACTAAGACTTAGTGAGACGTTTGTATGACGTTTCAAAAGTGGTATTGGTCCAGTAATTAAAGCCGGTAGCTGCAGAGCTAGCTCTATAATTCTAGGAAGTAATCCACCGCAGAACAGAGCGGCTTCATCTTCGTCTACGATCTGAAAACATAAAAAATTAAATTAAAATAAAGAAATAAGAACAAAAAAGAAGGTTTATCCACAGATTTATGTAAAGAGCTCAACTTACATCGGTAAAGAAATGTCTAAGAGCAGAAAAGTCCCAACGCTGAGCGTATTTCTGATTATAAGATAATATCGCAACCTCAAGTTCGTGACTTGACATAAAACTGCTCAATAAAGCTTCCTGAATGACTTCCCATCTTTGTCTAAATCCGTTGCTCCCATTCGACTGTGTGAATGAAAACAAATTCTTTTCATTATGAAAGAACATATTGAAATTTGTTAGAATCATAAAGATAATAATATTACGTGATTATTTGGGTATAAACTGTGCGCAGAATGTGGCATCCTGACATATCCCGGACTCCACTTGTCCTTTGGATGTTTTGGGTAAGGTTTGGGCGGTCCATGTCCAGAAAATGGTAACTGATTCAAACAAGAGTATATAAAACTAACAGGAATATCACAAGATATTGCCAAAGGAAGGTTAGATCTTTACCGAAAATAAGACAGTGTGCCGAGGCGAAGCAATAATAGGATTCACTTGTTCATAGCCATATTTTCCCAAGCGTTTGTGGATCTTGTCCATGCTAACTCCCTTCCATTCAGTTACGTCACTTGTTGGTTCTGGCTCGTTGGGACCCGCTGAAATAATGGTTCTCGTTTACCTTAGCTTGGTTCAAATTCATTTATTTATCTAGGTGAATGAAACAGGGAAAAAACCTTCGCTTGAATTAGAAGCCTCGACATTGTCATCCGAAAACATGTCTGGAGATAGTTGATATTCTTCTGAATGGAAGTTGTAGGCTGTTGTACTGGATAGGTTAGTGTCAGACATGTCGTATTCTACACAAAATATTGATAATATATCTGTTATCTGGTACGTGACTAATGATAAGATAATTTGATATTTATTAACATGTGCTTGTATGCATGCATGTGCGTAATGTATACGTAATATGAAAATGATCGGACGAGTCGAGTTAACCTATAAGTTTGTAGAAAAAATGTTATGCTGAGATTGTAGGTGTGACGCGAATAATAAACGGTAAACCCGTTGATGAAGGAGGCTTATTATATCTATGTAAACATAAATAGTGTGCAAGGTATGATTGTTGTTATTTTGACACCGGGAATTCGTTATGAAATTTATAGTATGCGAGGTGTTTGTCTACTTACGTTCGCCAAAATGACAGCTGTCAGATTTTAAGGTATGGTTGTATCGTGGTTCTATCCATACGTCCTGAAATATTCTTCGAATGACGAATCGATCTTTTAAAACTAATGACACCTCTTTGTAGAATGATTTTTCAGAAACGTCGCAAGAGGTGATTATAGGGAGGGAGGAGCCTTATTTGTGTTTTGAATGGATGAGACAGAGTACGAAAGCCCGGTAGGGCCATCGCACAGTTTATACGTGGGTGTTCTAAAACCTATTTACACTGTCGGCGTGACGTCACTTCCCAATGAAAACCAACCTCACGCCGACACAGGTGTGTACGCTTGACTCTATGCGACCTTCACGATGTATTTAGTTATAATAATTATAAAAAAATAATAATACAAACTACATTCGTATCATAATAATATACTACCTAATACAACTTATTTTACAAAGGCTGATTTCATCATGCACTCGTTTATTGCAATTGGAACAGGATCCTTGCTGGACGGGAATGTCGAACTCTGATGGAAGGTTATTCGACTGTAACAAAATAAAAAATGTTAAAATATCACTATCATTAGGTAAATTACTCAAAAAACTAGACTACACAACTTTTCCGCCTTTGTGATATTTTTAATGATACGTCTGTCACAGTCGTATCTCGTTTACACAAACCCCATCCAAACTCTTTGACGCCTCGGGGGCCACTGACCTCACGGCAGGTGCCCATATCCTAGGTCAGTGCACTTTTGTGCTGGATTGGTCGCACCAACGGGTTGCCAAATTGTATCGTCAACTCGCTGGTAAATTCGCGAACTACTTTTGCCGCAAACATTGGTACGCTTTATTACATGCCATCCGCATAACATTATTGTGATATTTAGCTCGTGGTTGCGTCTACCTAGGCGCACCGATGTTTGCACCTGAATACCATGCGTTTGCCGGAAAAATCATGTGGAGCTTATAGTTTGAATTCTCTGTGTAGCCGGAATTGCTAATCACCGATCTATAGAATATTAATAACTATTGTTTACATGTTTTTTGATACACGTTTAATAGAAGGAACATTTTATATTTGACTCTCTATTTATTAAAGTAACTTATCAGCAAATAACTAAATGTAAATAAATATAAATATACGATAGTAATTAAGAAAAAGGATTGCAGTTTGGACATGATAAATAAATGGGTATAATTAAACAAAATTAAATTTATTTCTAATATACCGGAATTGAAAAACTATAAGGATAATTAAATATATACAAAATGTACAAATTATAGAAAACGATCCTCCGAGATCATCAAGCTTGAATGCACATTTTTCTGTTATGATCAAATACATTTTATTCAATTTTTCTTTTAATTCATGTCTAGGAGGTGCCGAGTGGCACCGCTATATCAGTGCTACACCTTGTAATAGGGTAAAATAGGACATTTCGCTTTTCATTTTTATTACATATTACTTTAGTATTGGACATTTAAAGATGGAATACTTTGATTTTCTTATTATCAATTAGATATTATATAGCGTAATGTGATTCCCAACAATTATGTTATACCCATACCACATCTGATGTAATTTATTTTCAATCAGCCGCAATACACATCTGGATTTTTTCATTTTCCTTATTTTATCCATTGAACAAGAACGTTTCGTCTAAGATCCAAATAGGACGATCCTTTACGCTTCTTTATATATAAAACTTGTTTAAAACGATTATACGTTCGAGCAATATTTACTGAATCTAATTTATTGTTGTTTTTTTTTTTTTTTCAATTTAGAAGTGGTTGAAAAGAGTCTTTTAAAAATCGCGAAAGTACAGTTTCAAAACATGTATACTTATAATAAAACAATAACTATAGAGAATGATATGAACGAAGGAAAATAACATAATTATATGTTGGAAATCACATCAGGTGGATTAACTGGAGTTAAACGTAATTTATAAGTGACATTTGTAGATTGATTATTTCCTTTTTATCACTCCTATATATATCCACCTGTGATACTCAATGCTGTTAATTTATATCCAAATTTCAATAGTTATTATATAATTATTATCGTTACATAAACTGATCTATAGAACGTTTACAAAGATGTTGATATTACTTTTGCCCTTGCACTTGATATCTTGCAATTAATACCTTATACTTCTTCTGTGGTGGCAAGCTATGCCGCTTAGCTATGTACGTTGCAAAATTCTTACCCCAATTAATCTTTTCCTCAAGTAAGATCTTCGAACTGTTTTGTTTTTTGTTTGTTTGGAAATTCTGTGAATGGATTATACCATTATTAATGAAATAACACCGAAAGTAAGAATTTTGGAAGTATTATTGCATCTGCAAAAGCTAAGAAGCATTGCATTTAGCTAGTCATATACTAAAGTTAGAGCCGTAACTAAAGCCTATTGTAGGTTTGTACAAAACTCCCTTTTCTCCTTATTCTATCTCTTATCACCGTCTTCAGATATCAACAATCGCTTGAGACCAATAAGTACAGTAATTATCTAGCTTCTCCCTGCCACATAAAATATGTTAGTCTATAGTTCAGGTGAAGCGACTGCAATCACCTATAGACCAATAATCCGTAGTCGTCATGTAAATGAAAAAATTTACAAAGTCCTACTACTTGAAAGTATTTTACCTATTCTGTAAATGATATATTTTCATGATAAAAAAGAACAAAATAAATTTTATTGTCAATATTATACCGACGATTACGTCTAATCAGATAAAACGTTAATCTATAATATAATTGTTGAAAACATTATGGAAATATTTTAAAGCGCCGTTTTTTTACATTGATCTAAAATGGATATAAAAATTTCTGGGAGAAGCTCGATTGAAGCACCAGGAACAATGTGCAAAGACAATTATGACAACCATAAGTTATATTATGTTATGTTATTTTATTTTATGTTATACTAAAATCTTACTAGCTGCGCATGATAGTTGGAGGATTAAAAATCATTCAAGATTAAATAAATTATAAATACTAAAATATACTAATAATGATTTTGATTCATAATGATAATAATGAAAAGTGAAAAGAGGATTGCATTTGCCCCAAGAAAATATATATGTACACGTAATCCTGTAAAAATGATAATGAATAAAATTAGATTTAAAAATTGCTACTTGAATGAAATAAATCCTACAATGGAACTTAATTTACGCAATTTATACTGCCAGATAAGAAATCGCTTGAACTTGAACGGTTTTTGATCTCGTTGCTTTAATATATTTTTCACTAGGTTCTTTCACCACAAGTTTAATAATATATTGCGCATCCGTGATGAAACGACAGTACAATGAAGTATACGTCTTGGATGTAAAGATATATTGTTAAGGCTTGTTAATATATTGCAATCGTATATTGTATGGTCTATGTCTCGAAGGATCGAAGAATTCAGATTTTTCAAACATTTACCGTTTGTGTCCCTTAAAACATTCAATTCACGATAATTGATATGCCGATGTTGAATACTTTTTAAGTAACGCAATATTACTCTTTCAAATCTTACACTTTAAGCCTTAACAAAAGAAAGAAGATATCTAATATGCCTTACAATGATTGATGAGATCACAATAATTGAATAAATATATTCAAATTATAAGTAATACATAAATGAACCCTAAATTGATACCAAAATATTGCAAGATTACCCAAAACTTACAAATCTTTTCATAGTATAGTACATTTCGGACCGCCACGCGTCGATAATTATTAATTTTGGAAAAAGAAATGATTTTTATAATAATGATTTCATCTAACAATCACATCTCTAAAATAAATTTAATTTCGCAGTCTATATCAATCAAATATTATATATGTATATACCTATGTACAAATGTAATTCAAGTGCAACTTATAATTGTCTGTAGCGCTTAAATAAATGAAAAAATCTAATGTTTTCATGAGTTTATCAATTTCTTCGAATGTATGTACTCAAAAAAAATAATTTTATCAATTCAAGAGCTGTTCATATCAAGGAATAATTTCAATTATAGCAATTCCAATTTCTTTGAGAAATGAACCTTGGGTTTCCCTGTGATAAAAGGCAATGGTAAAATAATTTCGACGCAACGACAAGTAAAAACAAAAACAGAAATACTCCCTAAAAATGGTATCGTTAAGGGTTGTGCGATCGGCCTGTTGCAGAAACAGCTCTAGCTGCTCGTGGAATGAGTGTCTGTTGCGTATGTCTTCTAGGCATTGGGATAGATGATTTAGATGGTGTTATTGTTGTTTCAGGTTTAATCTGCGCTTCTTTTATACTACTGTTCAAATCTGAAGATCGATTCTGTGCCAAGTCTTTAGATTTTTGTAGCTTCTTATTAGGCGAACTCTCTGCTAGTGGTTTTTCTATGTAATCGTTACGTGCTTGATCCTGCCTTGACTTGATTAAGCGTGGTGAATGATCGCTGGGTTTACGTAGAGTCCTGAATGCATTTAGCACCGCAGGTGACGGAGGGTGTGGTTGGTTCCATAAGTCACTCCAGCTGAAATCGGGAATACATATTTATATTCCAATTGCTCATCTGTCTGTAGTTACAATGATATACCAGTTAAAATGTATGTAATATGAGATTGCAAAATGGTTCTAAATTTTGTGAAATGTGATAAATGGACGAGATGTGAAGACTTGGATAACGGGAAAATGGAACTCACCCCACATGGCTAACCATTGCAGCATGAAACATTGTCAATTGTGAATCGGTTATAATTTTATAAAATAAATGCAAAAACTATCTACGGTATAAAATCCTAATAATCGATTGTACACATACGGTTACTCTCATTCCATGCTGGAAAAAATTTCAGATAACGCATAAAATTGCTGTACCAAATCTAAGCATTTAATGCCGTTAGATATATTTGATTAAAATACATGTTTATATTTTCTACATAGCACCAATGGAATCTATTATTTACGTATCAGATATTCTATATTTGTTAGCTAAACACACTACACACTACTTCAATTTATCTAAACATTTGTAAAAACCTAATTATTTCGATTAGTGAAAAGAAAGCAATCACGTTAGCACCATCAATTAAATGACCCGACTATTCTTCATGTATTAAGTATCATGGTACGTAATAGTTAAATAAAGAATTAAGGACACTTTGAAGCTCTATTCAATTACAAAATATTTATCTATCACGAAAAATTGACTAATTTATTATGACATTCTAAATACTCGAGAGCCTAAACAAATTATTGGTAGGTATTAATCATTTATGGGGATAAGATTTCAGTGAAAACCTGCCGTAATTTTGTAAGTTTCAAATAATATCTCAAAAGTTCCTTTCTCAATCTCCTTTGCTCAACTATAATAATGAATATTAGAAGTTATTTATTGACTTAAGTCAGCTGCTGAGGATGGCATGCGTACTACAACGGATTGCCTGAAGCTATATCAAAGGACAGACGGCTTGGAAGTAAAGGAGATGTAAATAAATAAGGATGTAGAAAACGCAGAGAAGCAGGCATCCCAAGATTAGATCACACAGACTGACACACTCTACCTTCCCGATCCTGAAGCTGTTCGTGTCATATCACCGGAGAAGAACGACGACCAGAGCAGCAACAACAACAAGTTATTTACATGTCACGTTCGTGGGATTATATGTGAAAGAAACGTGTGAATGATGAGTGATTTTTTTTAAATTTACACAAGCTTATTTCTTACATTACTAATCATTCTTTTCTTAATCCGTGGCTAACTTCCAAGAAACTAAGCTTGTATAATTTTAAAGTTTGAAGGTGCAAGAGAATAGATAATGAAAGAATTAACAATGATAACTCTGCCATGAAAATAATTCTACTGATTTTGCATATGGTAAGTTATTATTTTAGGATAGTCTGCTTTCTATGATAGAGTAAATGACCATAAATATTCTTCTACAATTCGTTGGTTCAACCATAATTAAAACTCATTATGATAAAGTGAACAATTACACATTGAAAACCGGTGAAACAATAAGAAATTCCAACTTCCATGTACCAGAGGCATGAAATAATATGTTACTCACCTAACTAGAGGCCCCACGTTACCATCCTGTGGGAGTGACTGTAGTAACGAAGGACCCGCAGACACCGGTCGCACCTAGAGATTTAAAAAAAGTTAGTAATCTGATAATGTGAGGCAAAAGATCCCTGGTAGTATTTAATATACTTACTTTATCAGTCTGTGTAGCTGCATTGCAAGTTTCTTTGCTGATATCATTGCTGTTGCAAGACGAGGACGTACTGCACTGTGAATCTAGTCCATTGATTCCCTGATATTTAGTCATTTGGACCTGTGTAACAATTAGGAATATTACTTATTGCATAACAATCTAATCATAAATAATTATACGGAGAGTACTGCGCAGGGAAACTTAATGGCAATCATTTAGAGAAGAAGGAAACGAGTTTACCTGTAGTAAATGTACCGTTCTATCCCTATCTTCCAATTGTCCTTGCAAAAATACAACTTGTCTACGCAAATCAGCCAATTCATCCGCAACAGTATTTCCACCACTACCTGGTGAGGTGCTTGCATCAGTCGTTCCAGCTTCGTTCAGGTTGTAGAAGAGACCATTCTGTTGTTAAAATGGATAATTAATAATTGGTTTGTCTGAATGATGATCAGAGGGTAGAAGGATGCAACGAACCTTCATAGAATTATCGAATGGGTTGAGAGTTTCTGCCTGAAATTGTAAATAATTGATAATTCATATTAGATGGAATGTTTCATTAAGTAATTTTATTAGATAGGAGTAGTATAGGTATTTTTTAGTGGTGAGGTAGATGTATGTATGAATGTACTACGTAGGTGTGTGTAGTTAGGTAAATGAAAGAAATGATAACATACCCTCGTCAAACCGTTCTCTCCTGACTTCAAATGCAAAACGAAGGATGACCAAACAAAAGTAATGGAATAAAACAGAAAATAGCGTGTTAATTAAACAACACGAACATAAAATAATATAAGCATTTTTAAAGATGCAAAATAATATTTCATATATGCACAATTTATTACGAGCTATGTGTATAAGCAGCTCCTGCACGTAGTAAATTATACAACGCATTTATTACGCGAATTGTTAATATGAAATAAAAACACATTCAGATAGTAAAAGAACGGATTCAAATTCTATGGAAGCTTGTTTTGCGATTCTTACCTCCTGAAGAACCCGCTTCAGCTTCAGAAGCATTGTCTTTATTGAGACTATGTCCTGAAACATGTATTGATACGTGCCTCGTTCTAGTCTTAGACTTCCCTCGTCCCCAGAGTCTAGACTTGGAGATTGAATCTGTCGGAGATGAGGAAATTTAACGTTTATTAAATCAAGTGCAACAGATTATTGCTAGTTTTACTATTCGAGTATGAATTTTTCCGCGTATTATCATACCGATAAGAATTACTCGCTATCACGCTATAACATACGCGATCATTTATACATGTGTTTATAAATTTAAAATACTGAACGAAATTATTTTTATTATTATTCTGAATTAATTTACGTTTCTTGGGGGCCTTAGAGGACTGGATACTTGACGGGTTCGCACACTGTCCAAAGAACGGGGTGAGTCCGTCCCGGATCTGCTTCGCAATAATCGGGACGTTCTGCCGCTGCCGATTCTGAAAAATAAATAAAATTACACGTTATGATAATCGGTGGATTGATTTTCATTTTCTTTATTCGTCTAATAAGATCCGAAACACTGATTCTATATTCAATTGCAATTATATCTCGGCTTGTTTCTATATTCTCTTATTTTCTTCCCTTTCCTTCTTCTGCTAAAAAATAAGCAACGCTACCTTCCGCGCTCGCACATGGCACGGATCGCTAAAGAATTCGCCAAATTTGGGGTGAGATTGTTTATAGAAATAGTCGGCTGTCTTGGAGGTGGTGAACCTCCGGTTGGCGTTGTACTTTCTGAAGATAAACCAGAATCTTCTGTATCGTTGCCAATCGAAATTGAATTCTCATTAGTTCGAGTTCTGGTAGATGAGGTAGTCGTTCTTCTCCTGGCTCCTCGGCCTGCACCCTCCAGAGACGACGCCATCCTCCAGGATTTTTAATAAATTTCAAGAATAAATCGCACGCACTTCCTAATACTGTTTATAACTTTGCGAAAACGAGACGTGAAACGGTATCAAGTCTTGCAAAAGATTTCGCAAATAGTTAATTCACTGCTTCGAGTAATTATGCGCGGATTTATCGGCACAGAAAATATAATTGCCTTTCACGTGTAAGATATTGAAAAGATAAGAGCAGCAGTGATCACGTAACGATTAAATCGCTATGGTATACTAATTACTAATTAGCTGAATAAGCAGTAGATGTGACTTTATTTTTAATTATTATAAAAAAATTGGACTTGGATAGTTGCATATCGTTACTTTAGGTTCGTGTGTAGATTATTAGAATTTCGAGATAAACTTCGACCTGCCGACCGTAGCTATAACATGCATACAAACATTGATGTAGACTACCGTCGCCCATATAACGAATAGGACCAATTATTATAGTCCAAACAAAGTTCAGCAATGCGGAGCAGCATAATCTGCATTGATTAAGTTCAAGATTTGAAAGATATTGCTTCTACCATGTATATAACTTGAAAATTTATTTATCCAAGTATATATTAAGAAGAGTAAATAAATGTTAAGAAAATATTTATTATTATTCAATTCACTGGAGGAAATTTTTCGTATATGATTATACGTGCATAGGTAGAGGTATATGTATACGTTTGCACTTTTAGTAATATTATTATAGCACCTCGATTTTGTTATAACTATTTACTTGCGAAGTGTTTAAATACTAAAACCGCTTATTTTCCAAATTTTCGAAAAATTAAAGTTAACGAAAAAAAAAAAAAAAACACGCCTCCCCACGACGAAAAAACTCAACTCTTCGCGGGTTTGGAGAGCGAGAAAAACATCGCGACAACACCTGTTTGATGTGAATCCCTATTCAATTAGACATATCTAATTCTTCGAGAGTCTATCATAGTCACTGTTTGACGTTTAACGAACACTGATAATTCATGTTCATCGTAAACGGCAGCTGACAATGATGACAGTTCAAAGACACGTGGATCGAATGAAATTTTCACAATTCGCACATTGCCCTCGAATAATGCGAGCTGACGAAGAAGATGTCACTGACGGAATGGACTGCGGGTATAACAAAATCGTAGAATTTTACGGCTATAGAACGTCGGTTTATCTGCGCAAGCGTTCGTAGCTGAAACAGCCGCTCGATAACCGCTAGCCGTCTGCGACTGAAGCAAAAAGAGGGAAACAGAAACGGAGGAATTTCTTCCTTTCAAGGATAACTGATAAATGATCCGTTTAACAACGGAGAAACCAAAACGAGAACAAATATCCACAAAATTTCAAAAAAGAGTCGGAATTTCAACAGTTTTATACAATCAGTCATATAAAATCATGCTATACCATGGATGCATAATTTAAACAACAATTTTCAACCTTGTAACAAAATCGAAAAGCGCGAGGGTCCTATTTTTCTAGAGTAGAGACAAATTTGCGATGTCTTTGCCACGCGAGTGAGGCCTAAGTCTTGAATGAGTTCATGAACAGAAGAAGATTTCCTCTCGTCATTTTCACCAGTCTAGAGGAGTTTCACCAGCTCTTTTTCCAACTATAGAAATATATGATACTTTTTTTTTTCTTGTTGGTTTTAACAATCTGCGTCAAGAGCGCTTGGTACGCACTCGCTAAAGCGTATACTGCAGTAGGCAGAGAGAACCACGTGGAAAAATTACTAACGACGAGTAGTCTAGGTGGGTAAATTATTCAAACAATAGTCGCGGTGAATTCCCGCCATAAATAAATGACGAAACAAGAGGAGGCCCAGAGGCCCCTGGGAAGCAATTAAGCACGCTTCTCCATGTCTCGAGGGCCTTCTTTTTTACGTAATTAAAGTGGTATCATCACACCGTGTTACACTCCTTTGCATATACTGATATACCTATATAAGCCAGTTTCGTAATTCGTGAGTTGAGTCGGCTTCTAAACCTTGAGAAAAAAGAACGTGACATCATCAGTCCTCCGAGGTTTCAACTGTGACCGAGTAATACAAATCGCGTTTCGATGCGGGTATAACAACGGTTGAAAATTTGTTCAATTAATGGTAGTCGACCCTTTTTATTCGGTAAAACGCGAGTTATTGATTATTGGTTTTTGATTAGACTCGCGGGACCAGAAACTCCAGTTACAGCTCTCAATCAACGTCAAGTTTGGTCAGCTTCGAAATTTCGCGACTCGCCATTTGGCAAGACTCGATAAGAGCTGTCAGCGAAAGTTCACTTCCTCCTAGACTCGATTTCCTGGTATAAACAAACACTACGCAATATTTACGGAACAATATGACGTCATGTGTGCCCCACGTGCCTAGTTCTACAGTCTCTAGATATATTGAGCAGCCCGTAATAAAATTGGTTTCAAAATCCATACCCCACCACTGCACATATACATGTAACTATTTCCCGACGTAAACTTGGCAGCGTTTCCTCTTTATTCACGACACTGCCAAAACTGAGTTTGCTTTACGTATTGCGGTATAGGAGTAAGGTGTTCAACACGGCTGTGGAAAACCTAGGGTTTGTCTAGACTTTAAGGACCCTAAAGGAGGAGAATTTCCAGCGGAGATAAATTGGACGAGAGTCTCTTTCCTGCATCGAAACAGGCAGTGAAAATATACCGAATTTAACCAGACGATTTTCCCTCCCTCTGTTGCCCTCCTCGTTTTCCGCATTTCGCCATCGTTTGGCTCGCCAATGCAGTTTGCAGTTGCCAAAAAGCCCCGTCCCTTTCCCCATCAACTCAATGCACACCGGTATAATTTATTATGGATACGCGGGCTGCCGTTCACCGTTGGGGTCTGCTGCTGTACAAATAATACATAGATATACAGATGCACGTATATGCCTATGTATGTACATGTACGTACTACATCCTCTCGTTACGTAGTTTGGATCCCAAGGGAGAAATGTTGGCTCATGCAGCTCTGGCGTATTTGCCTTTGTTCAATCAAACGCACTCTGGCGAATGGCCACACAGATCAGTTTTGTTCCGATATGGTATATGGAGGATGAAAGATTTTTTTCAAAGGGATGTATGCATACATTAAAGCTCTGATATGAAAAGTTTACGTAACATACAGCCACACGATTAAAATTTAAAAGCTGCATTTTCTAGCACGAAGTTTCGATGAAATGTTTGCGATGTTTTCGACTCAGAGTAGACACAGCCTTTTATCGACCAGGTAACATTTTTTACGAGTGATAGAACCGATAAAACTGATTTACGTCTTAGCCTGACTAACACGGTTGATAGATTTGAGATTGAGATCGTTATTTATGGCAAAAATAAATCAGAGTTAATGCAGTGCGCAAGATCTGCGCAACGATTTTAGTCACCTTCCTTTTGAAATGATGAATTTTTCAATTTCTAATTAGCGTTTATAATTCACGATGAAATCTCATTCGCATATTATATAAGCATACACAAACAGGCAGCGAATTCATACAATAAGTACATTCATAATATATCAATTACAACCGCATGCAGGATGCTGTAAGACGGTATCATCTTCGTAGCCCAAGGACTAACCGCGAGATCATCTTCAGGAAATTAATACCTGTACCTACTCTCAGTTCCTACTTCTTTGAAAGTTTCCAATTAAAATGTCCTTCTTCTAGTATAAGCGAGAGGAAGATTCTATAGAACATTTAGTTTAGTAGCTTTTCTGTACACAGCGGATAAATTTGTCAAAGCGTTGAATATTCGTGGATTCTCGCGCGCGAGGAACCGAAATAAACCGGAAGAGCTCTCTCAGCTAGAAGATCGAATCTCGACTAACATTAAAATTGGGACGAAACTAAGAAAAAATAAAATTCGAATAAGATTCTAAAATAAGCAAAAATTTGTAACGATAGTCGTAATTATTCTCCTCGTATTAGATTAGCGGGCCGTGAAATAGGGGCGTTGGGTTCTATTCAATGACTTGACCAGAGCAACCGCGAATATCTTTTTCGAGTGAAAAACGGGAAATAAAAGCGTCGCAACTTTGGTAGTGAGATATTATAAAGTGGCGATTGCCATCTAGAACCACTAACTAGTGACGCTCTGAATAGCTCGATAAAACTACGAAACAATGGATTCGCAACGTAGGTTCAATTTCGTTATCGTTTTTATAATAAGAGGTTCTAGTTTCCGCTCTTGCATAGTCTTAACATTTTATACAAATCCGATTCCTAGATAAAATCGCGAGTTCCGAAGCTTTATGAGATCCGTTCTGTGATCCGATCGCTTTAAAGCTAGACATAAAAGTGTTTCAATCGACCAGCCGATTTTATAACGGTCAATATCTCGTTCACCTTGATCCAGATAAGCCTGAGGCTACGAGGTGAGACGAAGAGGCAGAAAAGACGAGCGTAATTATAAATGAACCGCAAATAAACCGTGTTAAAAAAGATTAGATAACCACGAGTGTGAATCTGAATGATTTGGTGTTCGCGGTGTAGGAAGTAGTTTGAGTCCCGTTCGAATTCGCACTTTACTGTAACGCAATGCGTGAATAAAAATAAAAGAGGAAGCTGGATGGTTCTTTTGAACTGACGGAATACGGAGACTCGAGTATGGGAAAAGTCCGGCTATTTTCATACGGAACTGCAGAGTTTATTGTTAGAAACTTTTCGAAGAAGAACCGAAGAACCGACGGACACGCTCTCTGACCTCACATGAAACTGTTGACGACATCCACTCCGGCGTGACCGCGGGAAAGCACGGAAGTAAAGAAGCCACCTCAAGTCTAGACTGTGTGGTGTATACGTACACCTCAGCCAAGGCGAACAGGTCGAATTATTATTTCAAGGAAAATGTGACTCAAGATTAACGAAATTGACTTATCTTCATTCACTGCGAGGAGCTTTAACGAATCTCATTTACAATTCTCACGACGTAACGTATTTTAATCCGACATGGGAGAATTCTGGGTTGAAACCGTATGTACGACCCCCCGCAGTGTGTAGGTGTACCTACTAACTTCACCCCGTAATTACGTAAGCTATAGATTACGTAGCGAATTGTATTTTGCAAAGAGAATGAATATGAAACTTTCAACTATAATCGAACGGTTACGCATGGCGTGAGGCAGTCGCCTGCTCGCATTTGTAGCTATACAACAAAATTACGAAACTATTGAGAAAACCGAAGTCTCGAACGGAAATAGCCGCGAAATTATTCTCTACCGTTTGCAAATCGGCTGATAATTAACTATAACGCGATATATTCTCTTCGCGTATCAAAGTCTCGCGGTAATCCCCGAATATCTGATACTTCGGCGCAAGGGGAAAGACCGCGTATTGGTCAGACGAGGTGGATTTCACTTAAAGAGCGATGCAATTTTCTCTCTAAAGAATATGAAGTCTTTATCGTTATTTTCGCGATTAAAAAATGATAATCTAATCTATGAAGTGTCTGGCGAACAATTTCGCTTTGGTATCGAAGTGAGTGACCCGAGTATTTATACATATACCTGTAAGTTTGAGCAGATGGACGGAAGTATAGGATTTGTCACGAATTACAAAGATTTACTGGCTCGAGACGAGTTCGTCGATCTTTTAAAATCGGATCATTGCGTTTCGAAGTCATTCTTTATTTACAGCTAACAATAAATTTTTATCCTGCAACGGCAGTCTTCGACTCGTGAATCAGATAGGCATAACACACAATCCAGGTGTATACGAATTCGCGAAATGATTACGCTGTTCTAATAATACCTAATTTTTCAAGTTCTACTTGTATTTTTACCCCAGATTAATGTACGTCCCACGCGTAGGAAGTCTCTAATCAACCAGCACGCGATAGACTTGGCAAAAACGAATTTGTATAATGTAACAAGTAAAATTATCCGCGGAAGTAGGGTGAACGACAAATTTTTGTTCAACTAAATCGTAAATGTTACGCATTTTTCCCATCATCCTCGTGATTGTCCACATCGTTAATACATCTCTCGACGTTGTTATATATTTTTTGTTAATAATAAGAACATGACATTTCACTGGCACGCAAAGTTATAAATTGATCATGCAATTGTCCTGTCTGACTTTCTACACTTTTTACTGACATTCATTCCATTTTACCTACGCTTGAACACGCCATTACATATACCTATATGTACCTATATAGTTTGCCAACAAATCAGTGAAGTTCGTCATATTTCTACGTGAAATTTTTTCGTAACAATTTGGTCGAAATAATGTGAAATTTTTTACCCTCTATTCTTTTTTACTTTCGTCTAGGTAGGACGTACGGTGTAAAAGAGGTGATTTAATATAATTTTAAGAACATTAAGATTCTACGGACATAAATTTAATGATAATAATAATAATAATATTAATATTAATAATAATAAACTATAATCACAATATGGAAGTCAATGATATAAATATTATTTGGCATAATAAGAAAGTATAATACTTGTAAGGTAAAATAAACGGATATCAATTAAAGTATGTGATTATCATGCGCTTAGATAATATTAACTGATAGGCTATTCTTTATATATTCTATATAATTTAGTGTATAAATATAATAATAAATTAAATTTTCAACAAATTAAACTTAACAACGAACATATATACATATATATGCGTATATTATTCACGAACAAAATAGTATCATACCTATGCATATAGACGTGTTATTGTTCGATAACAAGAAAACTGCAAACAACATGCTCGTATATTATATATTGGTGCAAAATTAACAATTTATAGTCAATTACAAATATAGTTAACAGAAAAAAAAAAAGGAAGCCGTGTCCGAAGAGAAGACGAGAAAAAATAAAAAGAACAAAAATATGCATTCGGGACGTTAATATATTCCCTGCTTTTTATCCTTATAGATACAAAAATCCCATTAATAAATGAAAAACGAAGAGAAGAACAGTTTCCTACGTAACTACACCCTGATTTACGATTATGTTTGGTATGTGAGGAAGAGAGTTTGAAATTCTGCGTCTTGGTTAAAGCTTATTACATAAAAATGTGGTATATATTATAAATTACGTAAAATATATTCCGTACTTCCTTTAAGGGTGGAAGTTTAAACGTGCGTCTGGCTTATATCTGCTTGAGACATCTATACGATTTCGATTTCGGACACGGCGACCCATGATCTCTCTCGGTTCGTCGACGTTTCGTACATTCAAAAAAGAATTTTTTTTTTGTTGCGAATTCCGGAATTTCACAAAACAATCGACGAAATTAGTCTACTGTTCTTGGATGGGGGATGCAGATATAATTTACATTACAGAGCTATTTACCCGTTGGACGTTGACGAATTTGTCGAATTGGCACTTGGCCCGTTAGTCGTCGAAGCTGGCTCCTTCATTTCGATTTTCGACAATGCTTTCATATATATAGTTATAGTTTTCCTTTTCCTTTTTTTTTTTATTATTTCTCTTTTTCCGTCTCTTGCTTTTTATTTCTGGTGCAATGTTCCTTTTCTTTTTCTTTTGGCACTTTCAGTTCTACGTTCACGTTCTCTTCCTTTTCGTTATTTATTTATTTCTGTTTTGTTTTTTAATTTTCCTTCATATATATCGTAGATAGTTACAGTCCCTTTAAATAATTACACGTATCGATATAATTCAACTATTCAACATCCTCTGTAGTTATATTATAACACCACTATATCATTTCTTCTGACACTTATTAATACGAAGATTACAAATTTATATCGGAATGTTATAATTTTTGTTAAATACACGTTATTATTATTATTATTATTATTATTTAGTTTATTTCAAGGATTTATATAGTCACTGCAAAGACCATATATATATATTTTCTTTAATAGTTTTCGTGATGTCTTGTTCAATTTTTGTTTTGTATATTTCTATTTATTTGTTACTTTTTTCCCCCTATTATTCGATTTTTGAAGGAGATAGATAGAATGTCAAATTTACGTAATTTAATTATTACTTGGTTCGTTTATAGAATATTAGTCGATAATTTATATGTTATAATATATATATATTCATCTAAAGATCCGTATATAATATGTATAATGTTCCGTCTGTAATACACGCGTCTGTATATAATAATGACAACTACCTTTTCCTTCATTCATTTATCCGTCACTAATCGCGGTTCAATAATAATCAGCGAATGATTTTCCCTGTCATTTGATCATTTAACATATATTTGTTATATATATTACAGGTATATAAGTTGCAATTATATATGCACCAAAGTTAAATTTTCATAAATATATATATCATATCTACTACCTGTTTAAATAGTTCCAAAATTATGCCAATAAGCACGTATTATAGATAGACCACTACTCGTTAAATAGACACAAAATACATACTTGTTTCATTGATATTGTTATATATATATATATGTATATATGCATGTGTATATGATTATATACGGATATTGATTTTTTATCTAAACAGTCGTAAATCCTGCCTACGAATATTGTGTATATGGATATATGTATATGTATACTCGGCGTTATATCGCGTAGGTAATTTTATATTTAAATAATTACATACAGACATACGTTCTGTAATATAATTGATGGTATATTATAGTAATATATTATATATTAGATGATGATAATAAAATTTGCTTGAAATCTCTTTCAGGCTAGATAATTTGTTATTTATGGAAGGCTAATTATCAGGAGAGTAGATATATATCGATTATGAATAAATCAGTTAATCAAATACCGTCATTCGATAAATATATCTATATATCTGTATTCTTTATGTTCTTTCTAAACTTGTTATAATAATATATTTCATATTATCCGTGTATATTGTATATTAGTGTATATAAGTATTATTATATAATGAAGTTTCTCATTCAAAATTTTGTGAATCATTTACCTTATAGAAGGAATTAAAACGTAACAAAAAAAAAATCTATGTGGCATCGTAAATGTTTCATTATTAAGCAAATATGCATATATAAAGACCGTTCTTTGGAAGTCCCACTACTCAATTATCAAGACAAGTATTTAGGTACAAGGTTATTACTTTTCTTCTTTTCTTTTCGTTTTTTTTTTTCTAATCTACGGTACGGTACTGATTAGTAAATTTTAGTCAGCTGCCCGCGAGTCACTTTCCCCTATCCGTTCGTTTCTTATCACACGGATAACGTCCGTCCCTCCGTTTTTATATACGAAATTGGAAAAATACACTCTCGACTATCCCTGTATAATAATTATTCATATTCTGTTACACTAAAATTTGTTATTTATATTAATATTAATGATTTACTGAATATTATTATTATTCATATTATTTCATTTATTTTTTTTTGCTTTTTTTTGCTGACTTTTTGGGTTTTTTTTTTCCAAAGTTTTACGTAATACAACTATATGCACTGTATTTTTGTACGACGTTGTTAATAATTATTATTATTCTTACGATTATTTTCCAATGTCTCTTTTTAATATCTCCCTACATATATATATATTTATTATTCTAAGCACCGAGAGTCTGTTAGACGAGATGTAAAAGTATATAGACGAAGTATAGATATAAGAACAAGAAGAATAAGAACGGAGATCGGAAGAACGAGCGTTGTTAATTTATTATATGGGTTTTTTTTTGTTTTTTGTTGTTTTTGGTTTTTTGTTGTTTTTTTTTTTTTCTTTTGTTAAATAGATGGCTGAAAGCTACAAGCACTATAGTGAGACAGTTAGTTTTGTTAGTTGGCAAAGTAGCACCGTGTCTTATCCATTTGCTAGTTAGGATAAGTCAGCTGGTAGTAGTCCCCACCCGTAGAGTCCTCAGCGATTTGCATTTGCTTCACTCGCTTTATAAGCTCGCTAGAACACAAAACACTCCCACTGAATGATCCGCTCACTCGTAACACCATCCAGAACTAATTAAAAGTAGATAGTAGAGAGTAGATAGTAGATAGTAGGGTATAGAGTAAATTTATAGGTAAGTATAATACATATACATATATAAATGTATATATCTATATATATATATTATAACTTCGTATACGTGTTAGTATTTATTGTAAATGTTTGTGTGTTGTGTGCCTGAATATTCAAGTATAATAATTAAATACTTCTGCAGTGTCCCATATATACTATATATAGGTATATATATGTATATAAATATTTATATATTATGATACCCTGATCCACACTTTACACACAAGTCTTATGAAACATGTATAGAGGTATCTATACGTATATACATTATACAGGTATGATCACAGATAATATAAACTGTATACATACAATGCACGAATAATAATTTGAATATGAATTCACATATCTTTCGAGAAAACTTATATATGATAATAGTAATAGTAATAATGAAAAATAATTCTTTTTATCGTTAAAGTATATATAGTTCGATGAATCGTTTTGTCCGATATCCTTATCTGTTTGAAAGCTATTGCTCTTCAAGGCTGTAGGGTACCTCTTTGTAACCTTGCAATGGATAATGTTAATGATAATTTAATTATTTCTATAGATTTATAAGGAAAGAAAAAACATGGGTACATAAGCTTTAAATTTTCTCGAAAGATATTCAATTTTCAAACAATTCATGTATAGTTATACTATCGAAATAACAAAATGCAGATATAGATCATGATAAAGACAAGGTACAAATTTCACGACGATTGCAAGCTATATGTTCAATTATCTGTTTTAGCCACCAATGCTTATGGCTCAAATTTTATTAAACTATACGTGGATAAATGTTTTTTTATACGAGTATTAAATTCTTATTGTTTCAAAAAACTGGAGAATATTTAGCCTAGTCGTATAATACGTTGCCATCCATGTTCTCTAATGTCTATATTTATACGTTAGCTAATAAAAGCAGAGAGACGCTTTTAATCGAGTTATAATTTAAACGGAAATATCGATCGCTGATCTAAGAATCAATCAATCGATCAATCAATCAATCAATAATAATAATAACAATACCGGAAAGTTCGCAATGAAATTATATACCACATTTTTTTAAACGCAGTTTTATTATTATATTATAGTGTGTATTAATTTTTCGCGTATAGTATAATTAAAACCCGAAACTTTTGATTTAAACAACGTATATTATGATTATCACGAGTTTTATAATAACCGGATTTAAAAAATTAAACAATCAGGTTTAAAGGACAAACTTTCGATCGTACATATACATCCGTACACGATGACTGCCCAGAGCCAACTGTAGGCTGTGGGCTTTGCGAAGCAAGTGTTCCTGACATTTAAATGCGCGGTTACGACTTTCGCACTATTTTTAAACCCAACATTCTTCCGTCGTTTATGTTTACCGGACAAAATTACAATCGCAAAATATCTGCTTATACTATATTAAGAAAATCTATTCCAATCGAAAAATCGTTCAATTTTTATACTGCTTAATTTAATCGATTATAAAATTTCCAAAATTAGCAACGATCTTTTGATTTTTCTTTCCAAATTCTTTTCCTCTTTGAATCAACGTTCAATCTTAATTGATCAAAAAATTTTCAAGATTAGATATAAGATTTTATGAGACTAAGGTCTAACACAGACCTAATCGTATACCACCGTGTATTATTCTACAGTACGAAGAGAGGGTCGTTGCTAGTCGGTGACTAAGCGTACCATGTGCTTGTTCGATCGTAATACTTATACGCGTCTCGTCTCTGTCCTGCGTCACTGATCGTTATTAGAATTTCGCGTGCCAGGAGCTACGGGTCTCCCCAATTTTGGGGTGTCCTTTACCTCCTCTTGTTTCGCCCTAGACCCTAGTCGTCGTCAAGGAACAATGAAATACTTGCCTATGTATACGACATATACATATATATACGTAGGTATGTAATATGTATACGAAAAATTTTCGGGGAGAGACGAATCGTCGAGGGAACCCGGAAAGGGCGAAAGGCGAAATTGCTTTCATACAATGAAGCGGCAGCTGGATAGCTGCAGTAGCGAATTTAGTTGGACGCAGAGAGTTTCGCGTACTATCGAGTGGTTTGGGTTTAGCGAAGAGTTGATAGTTGTTGAAAGAGAAGCCTTCAGGAATTTTTACAGAAATTATTTATCCCTGAAACTGTTTTGATTTTACCAAACTAAGTCAGCTAAACTATTTGAAATGAAATTTCGCGCGAGATTGTTAGCAGATTTTCTTCTACTCTGATGTAGAATTTTGATAAAACATGTAAATCGTAGCTTATTTCAGGGTTCAAATCACTCCTTTATCGAATAACGAGGGTATAAGAAAAGTGGGAAAGATGATCGAACCTATATTTCTACGTGGAATAATAATACGAAGGGAAAGAGAAAAAAGGATATGAAATTTTTGAACGAAAATTCATAAGAATATAAATTTGTGTTAAACTAGGGAAGAATAATTTGGAGCACTGCGGAATATAGTCAAGTTTAGCGACAGAAATAGTTAGTCGATTTATCGAGCGACAGAACTAAGCGGCCACTTGCCACACACGTAAGATATCACAAATATTTATAATTCCGAAGCTTTACGTGCCCGACTTTTCCGGCTTCGGTAATTAAATCCTCTTAAAGATATGAAAACCACAAGAAAAGAAAAAAAGAACAAAGTAAGCTGAGAAATATTTCAATCAGAAGTAAAATCCAGCTTCCCTGAATTTAAGTTCTTTATGGGTATTGGCAAAAATTGAAAAAAAAAAAAACAGGGACTAACGAAAATTCATATCTTCAGATCCTTAGATCAGATCAGTGGGCAAGTAGTAAACTTTTAGTTTTCTAAAAGCTAATTAGGTGATGTTTAAAGAGTTAATTGATAAATAATTCAATCTGTTTACCGTGAGTTAACGAATCCGATCCATCCTTTCGACTGGCAATTATACTTGGAAATTCTTCGCATTTTATCTACCTGACAAATTTATGCACAGTTATTAAAAAAATGTTCACCTATATACCGCGTATAGAAAATAATTAGCCGGATATTTGATCTGCGAGAAGGAAGTGTAAGGGGTATAAGAAAGGAGGTAAATTATTATTACAGTTTTACCTCTTTAACCAGCAATCAACCTAATTAGCTCGAAAGTATTTTTGGGAATTTTATATTTCTAGATCGCGTGCTTATCTTTACATAGCTGCAAGAATATGACTCAATTACACATACATATATACGTTTCTCTTTCGTGACAATCTCTCTCGTTGAGCATCCGCCCCTCTACATACATCGACGGGAAACATCAAATGACGTCATCCCCCATTTGCAATTACCGAATTAATAGGGTCCCCCCTAGTTCAATTCAATTGGTAACTGTTTACGACGCCTAATCACACTTATAACTAGGTATAATGTGGAACGATACTGATTCGGAAACCTCGTCTCGTTTCGTTTCGCTGTATTTAGTTTCGTGAGCCCTTAATGCTATCAGTTTCATTCTCAGGGGTTAAAAACAACAAAACAAGGTGATTCAGGGGTTGAAAATTGCCCCGATCCATACTGCAACAATCGCTTTCTCCAAGCGCACTTATGCGTGAAAACGGGTGCGTGATAGTCGCTAAGCTGACTCACCGACACCCTTGTACTTAAGCTTGCGGTTATCGCAATAGCGAAAGATCCCGATTTTTGGAGAAAAAAAATCATCATTTTCGACCCATTTCTGTTTCTAACGATAAAAATTTCTCGAGACCTTCGCCCGATTTTATTCACATATTAAGACCTAGGGAAAGTTTAAACTCACCCTCGTCGTTCTTTTTGATTCGGTAGTTATATGGTTCAATATAGGAAAAAAAAAGGGGAGAATCCTAAATGGTCCCAAGGTTTCTTTTCATTCTTCGAAAAAATTAGTAAGATTTTATCAAAGTTCGAAGACTGGTCGACAGCTTCGTCTTTAATCTCGTTTTCTACGGATGTAGATATGCTATACGCATTTTCTTGTATAATTTTATTTTTTTTAAATTCACGTGAATCGTCACACTGCACCCCTAAGTAAGCGTACATACATCGTATATATAAAGTATGAGAAGCTTCGGTATGCAAATGCTCAAAAGTTTCAATGAAGACATAATAATGATACGAAATCTAAATGAATATGAATAAAGCATTTTTTCTACCACCAAAATACAATCAAAGTCTGCAGTAACACAGAGCATGCAGCGTAATATGAAAATATTTATTTAAGCGGGTAGTAGTTGAGAAAAAAAAAATTTCCTCCTTTTGCCATTTTTTCGCATATTTTGTAGGGAAAATTCGTCCTATTATTTGGTTGGAGACAAGTAATAGGAAGAGAAATTGAAAGAAAAACGATAGGGGAATAGGGATGCAATCAAACCTGCAACCCTTTTACCTCAAAGGTATTTTTACGGACATAAATCGATACTCAAATTCAACCATCACTCTTAAGCGAAAAAAAAAATTAAATCCGAATAAAAAAATATGCTTTATTGCTTCAGTTACCAGTTCGAACGTTATTGTACAAATGGAATTGATCTAAACCATTCTTTCGACTCTCTGGATCCAAATGAACGTAATTATTATTCGAATCTTCATCATTCTTCTATTCTTAATCGTGAAATCAGCTCTGTAATGATGAGTTATTAAATAAAACAGTTTGAAAAAGCTTCTTACCATTCTCTTTGAATCATTTGTTATTTTCTTCCAGGTGTAAAGATGGTTTTTCGTTTTTATCAATTCAATAATTCAGACGTATATGTTCTGTATTAAAAATATACGCTTACTCAAGCAGTGACTAATTTGATAAGATATTTTATTATTTAGTTATCATTGGCTTGTTCATAAAGACATAAACAAACATCTTTACTTACAAAGTAATGAGTAAGAGTACATATTAGATTCAAATAATAATTTATTCAATTCAGATTCAATAAGCTTCGAAGAACGTTTGAAAACTCGCAAAAATACATTCGAAGTGGTAACTTTGCCAAATATATAAAAACCATGTAAGTATACACACCCTGATTCTGTCGTGGTGTTGTGGTTGTTGTTATTATTCGCATTAACATTGTTGTTGTTGGTATTGGAATGTGATTGTTGGATTGGGTGATGAGATCCTAGCAAGCAGCTCCATTCTCGCATCACCTCCTCCCCTTGAGCCTCCAGTTCAGACAAAATTGTCGCATCGTCTAGCTCGTGCAAAGCTGGATTTGAATCTAATCTGAAACCAGAATGAAACTGAATATAAAACGAGATATCAATAAGAGTATACAGTATGATTTTTTCCAATGAGATATTTACTAGCTCATTTATCTCTCAAGACAATTTTTTTATTTTTACCGATGAGTAGATTCTTCGTAGGAACTTGCGTCGCTTCTCTCATAGTCTAGCATCAAATCGTCAGAGGCAATAGATTCGCACGGTGATAAGGTATCTACGCTGCCAGCATGACTCAGTCTGCGTCCATGCATCGGACTATTTTCCACACTTTTTCCTTGCAATCTTGTCGCTGTAAATAGAAAATAGAATCAAGTTATTGATCGGGTTTTACCACAGGTAAATAGTGAGAAGAATTGCCTGATTCTATCCCAATTGCTGAAGTTATGTTCAGATATTATTCTCTTATCTTATCTCTCAGACGAAAGAAGCACTCAATTGGCAGTAAATAATAAGAGTAATGAGTTTATGGCTTGAATGACAATGTGTAAACCAAAAGGGAGAGACTATTTTCGAAAAATTCAGAAGCAAAATCATCTTCTCTATTACAAGGGACGAAATAAATGCAAAAGAACTCACTAGTTTTAGGGTGTGACTCGACGAGAGTGTAGCTATTCTCGTTAACTTGATTGGCCAATCCAGCCGGTTGTAAATCAAGTCCAACCCTGAGAGTATCATCAAAAGTGAGTCCAGGTTGATCAGCGATTTCATCATCGAAGAATTCTCGCCCCTCAGAGAGGCTTAAGGAGTTTGAAGCGTTGGTAGGAGTCCCAGGGCTATCGTCGTCAATAGTATTACCAGATTTTTCCATAGCAGTATCTTTCCTCGGTAGTTTACCATCGGATTGAGTAATGCTCGCGGTAGGACTATCGAACAAGCTATCGACCGGAGAAGTTTCATCGTCTATTAAAGTAGTCGAAGTTGCAGCTGCAGCGGCAAAAGCTGGATCTTCAATGGTCAGTAAAACAGATCTCAAACTAGCCTTAGGCAAAGTTCCGTTCTTCTGTGGGATTGCAGCCGAAGAGATAGACTTCAGTTCAGAGTTGTTATAATTTGCCCTGCACTCGTCGCTTGAACTGAACGAGTATTCATCAGCCATAGCTTCGCCGTGTCCGTATTCAGGATCGTCGCTGCTCGGAGGACTAAAGTCTGATTTAACGGAAGGAACTTTTTCGTACCTAGATCTATCCTTGTAAACTTTTTCCTCCCCCAATCCCTCGTCGTATCCTTCCGATGATGTGATAGATATAGAATCGTTGTATCTATTATCTTTGTTGATGACCCTCTGATACTGCGATGTTCTTTCCCTCACCAAACCAGTGTTTAAATTAACGTTAGCGAACGACTTCGGGAGTGTGATGACGGATATTTCCGTCACTGTACTGTCGTCGTGCACGTCACGTACGTCAAAACTTTTTCCGCTCACTACCATCCGCAGATTTCTGGGCCTCCCATGCCGCTCTACTCTCCTGTCTATCGTAGGACTGCAGTTATCGAGGTAGTCAACATTCCTGATGCTATCGTCAGCCAGACAACCAAACTGACTACCTACCCCTGAGTCTTCTGTCCCTGAACCCTCCTTTGAACTTGAGGTGCATTTAGACACTGTTGATATCTTCCTGCTCTGATTAGCCGCCGTTTTCGCAGTCTTTGTGTTATTTGACTCATTCATTCTTACTGCAAATTGTGGCTGAGGTAAATGACTCGTGTGTAATGTGTATTTGCTGATCGGCTCAGGAGTGTAAGACGAGGACCTATGACCACCCTCGGTACTCAGAGGATTGTTGTTATTGTAGGGAGAGTTTACTGGCGAAGGTCTTAATTTTGAACCAGAATTAGTAGAAGTTGTATAGACCCTTCTATTGCCCTGGACTTTGCTCTGACTATAATTGTCGTTTGTTTTATCATGATTATAGTGAGCGTTGTTATGACTGTTACATACGTCCCCAACTTTATCCGTATATCTTGTTGGCTGAGGCTGCCTAAACCCGAATCTGTTAGTTCTCACTGATATTCCTGTCGATTCTTTCTTGGGTGGTGCTAGTCTGGGCGTTGATCTACCAGACGCATTATGACCACGGCTGTTGTCATCCTCTCTTCTTCTCTCGTGCTCGTGTCCAGCTGATTTTGAACGAGGATGAGATACTCCTGCGGGTATATCAGAAGAAAAGGAACCAGTCACTGGCATCGGAATCCCTGATGCTGGCCTACGCCTAAATCCAAACGACATTGCTGTTCCTCTTGTGTATGGCGTCCCGCGTTTATTTGAACTTCTGTTGTCTCCCTGTGGGGTGAGAAAATAAGGAACATTAGATATTTCCAAAGTGTTTCTCATCGTTGGTCTAATACTTTGCGAATAAACTCGTCGCAAGAAGTGAAGTTAAATTAAAGAAGTGCGAAAATTAACGAGTTATTTTGCCGCAATTTTTTCACCATAATTCACTCAGTCTAATTAACGTTTCTAATTACAAAATTCAAGGATATTTTGCATAGAATCGAGGGACCTTCAAGCTTTGGCTTAACTATCTACCCCGACCGCAATGCGTGTCGTTTTAGAGATAATAACTGTTTGAGGGAAGGGCAGAAAATCAATGATAGATAAATGTGTATATGGGGCCACTCGCGCGAATGGACAAGACTCCTATCTCACCCCGTGGCATGATTTTGTAAATTTTTGTTTAAAAAGTATACTGTATAGAAATAAGACTCTCTGAATTTTTTCCGAACTTCCAGAATCGCTTGAACTGCGTTGCAAGAACTTAATACCTCCTATCGAGCAGCTTTTTCGTCTGTGGTTTTCGTATAAACATTCATAGAATTCATTATACAAACTTGGATACGGATAATCGGTACTTCTAGCCGAGTTTTTTCCCCAATTTACATATCAGCATATTAAAATATGTTGTATATTTTGTGTAATCGAAAGCTGAATGCCTCAACCCATTGGAATATTCATACTTCAATCGGATACGAAGACAATAATCGGACTTGACTTGATCTATTCGAGTAATTGAATAAGAATTATGTATGTATGCAATTCGTAGATTACGCGATAGATACCATACTTAAATACATCGAAAGACATTGCAAAAAAGTATTTAGAAGGAATACTTTTCTTCTGACCACAGCTGGTTCGATAGATTTTCATATTTATACCTACTTATGAATGTTTTCAATAGGAAAACCACAGAAGAACGACTGCTCGACAGTATCAAGTTTTCGCAACGCAATTGTAGGAGCATAATAAATAAGTTGCGATGATCAAATGATGCAATTCAATGTTTAATAAAATTTATGTTTTCAGGCCTTCTAGCTAGCGAATGGAGCTTCCTACGAAAAAATTATTTACAAAATTCAACCTAAGAGAAGACATGGTCTTTTTGCAACTATCTTCATGAAATTGCTATTATTTATTGATATTCGAAACGAGCTCCAAAATAATATGTATAAGTATAGTTGCGAAGTTTCCATCGATTAAATTTGCGCCAAAATTCACGCAAGAACTTTCTAATTTTTTCGGAGTTAAAAGTCACTCCTTCGATTTCTATCGACTCGATTTAGACTCCGATTAGAACGAAATTCGACTCTATTAGAGTGAACTTTGCAGAAATTTCACGTGACATGGCTCACATAATGACGAAGAATAGAGTATAGAATGGGTGGTTCGTTGATCGAATACATTATTTACCACCTGTCACAAGCACCTGTGTTTTCGTACTCCTATACGCTATACATAAAGTCAGCTTTGACTGTATTTACTACACTGGCATAAAAATAAAATCGTAAGATCATTATATCTTGTGTACGAAAAACGATCCATTCAATTTAATCAGCCAGATTATTTATTATTATTTTCTCCTGATTGAGTCACGACAAATATTATACTTTGTACTCGCTGCAGCGGGGATGGGTTTCGATAAAAATTAATAAAGGCCCGAGGAGATATAATCTGTCATATAATGAACAGGAAATTTGTTTTATTAACATTATCTATATAAGTGGTATACATACTCGCTCGATTTGACATGAAAGTACCAGTCTATCGACTCAGTCGGATCTATACGATATTTCAACACCGCATGTAACGAGCGTGCGAACATAATCTAGCGGATCAGTTTTTTAATACTTTCAACATGACACAAGGTCATATCTTAGAACGCGATATGATCGTGGAACGATATAGGCAAAAATATCGTCTCGTTATCGTTCAAATTTGAACCCATGCTGCATCGGCCGATAAGACTTTCGACTTGGCGTTTAACTGAGAGCGAATTAACAGGCGAAATGGTATTTTTCGCAAATATGAAATGGCAAGGATTTTCCGTGAGTGGAATATCATACGAATGTTTGAATATGTATGGGATTTACAAAAACTGTGAAACTTATTATAAAGCCATTTGTCCCGGTGAGTTGAGCAACTGACCTTGTCAACAAAAGGGAGAGAAAAGATCGAAACTTAATCACTAACCAGAACGAGACAAGGACGAGTGTTTCGCTCTGCGACGACGCGAAAGATAATAATGAAAAAGATGATGTCATCTAGACAATAGATAACTATGACTTAAATACCACCACGCATGGATAAATCTTATACAAGCGATTCAATTCTATTCGAATATAAAGTAGGATGTAGGATAGGATGGTATATACTATATGTATACCGATGGAAGTAAATAATCGAAGAATCGTAACGATACGATTCCTTTTACATGTAATAGAGCAAAACGTTAAAAGTTACGCGTGTGTGCGTATGTATTTATGTGTCTCTCGCAACGCGACTACGAATGCAGATACATAAGTCAGGTTGAAATAAGAGCGTTGAGTATATTTCGGGAGTTTCTCTCGTAAAAGAAAACATACGACGATACTCTATCCACTCGCGTGCCCATAGTAGCTCTGACTGACTGGAAAGAGTGTCACCGACTAGTGTGTATAAGCGTATACCATGTGTATGTAGGTACTTTGCTTTACTTTTATTCCAAGAATTCGTGATCTCTCCTAGACAAGAATTGCGAACTGACATAGCCTGGGTATCTAATCTCCTAATTCTTACCGATCTACTGATTTCTTCCATCTCCAAATTGTCCTCTACGCCGTAATAGTCATACCCACGGTGATAATCCATGATTGTTTAATTATATTCAAGTCAGGAGATGGATTTGAATATTTGCTGCTGTTCAGAGTATCGATTCGCGTTTTACATACAAGTTACCGAATCTAAGAAAAAAATGGAATAAAAATTCTTCCAACAACTGCAGATCTCTTCAGTATCGTAAAATGAAAAGGCCGAGCATTATCGACGGTGTTTTATAACGAAAAAAGAATCACCACTTATTTTTATTCAATCGGCACTCACTGTTTTCTCTATTATATGTTAAATTTTTCCGGCGTATCGCGACACGCACTGATCTCTAATTATTATTATTATTTTTTTTTAGCAAATTTTAGCGAGATTTTGATCGGATTTAATAATATAGTGTCGCCGATTACGCTTAACGCTCAATTTATCCCCGTCTCTTCACATCGCTGCGGTGAACTTTCGCTTCAACCTCCTCAGGTTAATCGTTTTTGAGGTACAGAGCCCTCAGTTTAATTTCAAGCTCTCCTATGCCCTCTCCTTTCGTCTCTGCAGCCAAGTGCTGCGTTAAAACTTATTTTACAGAGACACTGTGAGCTCTGCGCGGGCGCCCGCGAAAGAGATTGATCGAACTCACTGCGCCGGCGTCGCGACGCTCCTCTTCGTCGATGGTTTAGGGGGATACGGGGAAACGGGGGATAACAGGGGCAAGAGCTTCGCAGGGAATGATATAATAAGCCAAGCGTATAGAGCGAGTCACGTGTGCCGGTAAAACGAAACTGTCATTCCGATAACATGTGCAATCCGAACGTCTTTTTTCCCATTTTCGAACTGTAGTTTGGGACAGATATTTACGCGATGCGATTTTTAAAGAAATGAAAAAAAAAACCGCAATTTGACCTTCCTTAAACTCATTACGTCCTACGAAATCAAAATCTATCAATATCTTTGTGCCAGTCGCGGATTGAACTCATTTACTGTCAATCAGCAGATTCATTTTGCGCCTGTTCAACCGCAACCCATATCGCGTCGGTGTACGTACGGTAGAGCTTCGCTTACATAACTCCTGGCCTTATTCCCAAAGCCTTATTCTCTATCTGTTGTTTGCTGCAGTAAGGAGAATCGATTTTTTGACTCAATACTGAAGCGGCATCGGCTCGAAAGAAAAGAAACTTTGTCAAGGACTGATGAATTTTTTACATACAACCTCGGCGAAAGACTTTATTACTTCTCCATGTCGCGTATATAGGGTTTAATATATCGATCTATATAGACCTTGAAAAGTTACGCCAGGGTTCGTCGCTCCCTTATGTACGAATTCCTTTTTTATTTATTCCTCTCTTAGATTTTTTGAAAAAAATAAGAAGATGTGATCCCTTGGCAGCGAAGAATCGCATGCTTCCTCTGTTACTTGTTTAATTACAAACCGCGAAGCTGATAGGCGAACAATCAATTTCGTCCAGCACGCGATCTCCGTTTCTAATTTCTCACGCTTTAGTAAAAACCGTTAATCTCCCCCAGTTCTTTTCTCTTGCCTCGTTCCATCTGTAACGATTTGAGCATGAAGCTGCCTTTGCTTATAATTGCAGCTAAGTTAACTTCCGGATAATTTGACGCCAGAAAATCTACTGATTGGTAAATAGCTGAACGGAGATCACCGATAATTTGTAACGACGCGGATAATGATTAATGAGTACAATAAGGCGGTAATAATTTCCCAGACGTTATTATCGGCTTAAAGAAGTAGCCAAAGTCGGAGTCTGCAGGTAGTAGATCAATAAATAGTCCGCAGTTTTACGACAGATTTTATTGCCGATGAGATAAAAAGTTCATCTGTGTATAGCCGAGGGACTTATTCACTTTTGTTACGAATTTATCAGCGAGTGCCTTTGGTCAGGCATTTTTACAAGGTGGATTGGAAAAGCCTGATAATCTAATGAGCCTATTTATCCTAATAAATAGAAAACCGATTGACTTTTGACATCCGTAGAATCGGATTTGTCGAAATACACCAGATCCACCTTTGACCATAGGGTCAATTTTTATTATCTCTATAGGTATAACTAATTTCCAGGAGCTTTTCGCGTACAAAAGAAACGCTGAAATATTTGACCCGAAAACTTTGCGAAGTGCAAAAAACCAAAAGAACAAAATCAGAGAAAACTATTTTCTCATTTATTTAATCAACCTTTTTTTGCGAATCGTTCTGTTTCTCCGCACTCGATTCATCCACAATTTTTAGCAGTTACCGTACGCTAAATCTTTTTGAAACTCTCAGATATTTATAAAGACAGAGCCTATTTACGTCGCGCTATGTCTCAGTGATAAAAAAAAAAATAGAAAATAAGACCGTTTCTTCCCTTTTTTCTACCGCAGTTAACATCCGCACATAAAATTCGTGCGTAAAATAAGCCTCGAAGAAACCTTGAAGCTATATAGCCAAGGAAATAAGAACACAATAAGGGAGTGCATCTACCCCATTAGTCTCTGACTAAAGCAATTAAATATAGTTGGGGGTTTCGTACGTCATACCCATACATATACATAGAATACAGTACCGAGTACAGTGTCTATAATAAAAGCAGTATGTAGTCCCAGTCTTCGGTCTGCTGCTGCTATATCTCTCCAGATAAAGTTCATCACCGGCCATTAAACGGACCTGCAGTGCCAACGGTGCCGATTATACCCTACGTGCTTGCCCATTTAATTGGCTGTTTCACATTTCGCGTTGTTTATGAATCCCTACCCCCGTAATTAGGTACCTTATCCGAGGACCTTTAAGGACACTAAACTGCAGTCGAAATCTATCCTGCTTTTGTTACGAGCTTTGAAATGGGCTTTGACACGTGGAAATGCCACGATATTTCATGTTTCAGTGTTTATCATCTATCAATGAAGAACCGGAGAAGATATTGACTCGGGGAGAAAGTTTTATTCTCATTGAATGAACAGGCTGATTTTTCTTTCAGAAAATTGATAGTACAGGATCTTTTGCTTTGTTTGTTGGTTCACGTCTGACTGAAGAAAACGCGACTAATCGTAAAAGCACGGTGGTGCAGGTCAGGATGTAGTAAATGACGAGAAATACCACAAGTATGCTCAAATACCACATGGTCTCAAATCTAAACAACACTTCACGTGCCACCCTAACCATCATCGTCGCTGAAGCGATCTTTCATCGTAAACGTAGCTCGCCGAGTAAAAAAGTAGGAAATTGTCTATAAAGACAAGTTTTTCATATTTTCACTGAACCCCGATAAAAATTCGTTCTTGGCCCAGTAAATAACTGCCTCAAGATATTGATTAGTAATATTAGTTAATTGACAATAATTTTTTTTTTCCTCATCAACTATCTTCGAGTTTTAATAATCGTTTTTTTTATGGTTTTTTTTTCTTTTCTTTTTTTCACAGTTGATCTACTTAATATTGATTATTTTCGATTAAGTCGATCGATATTGTCGTTAATTCACTGCTAATATAATCTCGTAAATTGGCTCAGCCCTCAATAACACGCGTACGGTTTCGCGAGAGAGCTCTGATTAAAGCCGGCTACATAAAAGTTGAAACTGCTATACAGTCCGTCTTCACCTATATCGACTATTGACAGTTCCTCGATCTGTTAATGGCACACTGCACCCGTGCTAAAATCCGCGCGGCAAATATTTTTTTTCTGAATGCAGAATGCAGAATGCGGAAGAAATGCAACACCTACATAATTACGCCTGACAAAAAAATAAAGCTTTACCAAAATGGTAAAAAAAATCACCGCAGTATTTTTCGTTTTTTCGTTTTTTTTATCAACAATATGATATTCGCTGAGGATAGGGTATAGAGAGCTGCAAATTTCGCTTTTGCGCTAGTTCAGCAATTTTCTTAGAGAGTACGCTGCCGGTAAGTAAGTAAGAACAGCATAATGTACTGCATACATGGGTAGGGGTAGGTATACGTGTGTATATCGTACACATGTATATGCCGCGGTCTATCTTCATCTCTATATCTTTGTCTCGCTCACGCTTCGCGAGGACTCGAGGAGAGTAGATATAAGGTATCTTCTGCGTCAGGCACATCCGAGTGAGTTAATTAACCGTAATTACACGGTTGACGGCCGCGAGGATAAGAAAAAATCCACTCCTACGTCTAGCTGCGTAACAAGCGTGAACATTCCGTATGCACTGTTTGTCGATTCTCAAATTCATTCAACCGTGTAGTTAGATAAATTAGAAAAAAGTACGATTCTTGACCCTTTCGGTGAAAAAAAAGACAAGAATCAAAAATCAAAGTCGATCGAAACTAATACATAAGAATTCACAGGGAAACAAAAAAAAAAAAAAATATACGTATATATGTATATATGTATATACGTTTATTTTAAGCCGGATGCGTTGCCTCATCAATTCTCATTTCTGTGTACTAAAACAAGAACTTTTCACCCTCAATCTTGCGGCTTTTAAGTTAATGGTACAAGGATCGAGTTAGGTTTGACGTGGGGTTTAAATTCTATACATGAATCAGGGTTGAATATTCAGGGTCAAGTCTCCGTCAAAGCCATCGTTTGGCTTTGGGTTTATTTTATTGGCATCTAGGGAGAGAAAGCGAAAGGTTGCGTGGTTCGGTATCGCGGGTATAAGAAGGGGTATATAGTTTATCAAGGGGATGAGTCAGTGCGTCGCGACGCTGGATCAATAACGCTGAAGCGTCTATCTTTCCTGTTATACACCCCGTCTTCTTATACTCCCTCCTACATATTGCACTTGCTCAAACATTCTTATTTACACGCACGATGTATTTTGCGACTCAAGTCTTCCGATAGAAAATTTCAATTCAAAGATACATCTTACCACCCCGAGTCCCTGGGCTTATAGAAACTCCAAAATTCTATTTTTCATAATAATTATCCCGTTTCGTGTTAAAATTTTATCCATTTTTAAAACGGCTGATAAATTCGGAACTAAACGAACGGTTCGTTCCTTTTGTTTTCTTATACCATTATTACAGATCTGATCTCCAAGTTTTTAAAATAGTAATAAGCGAGGTTTAAAGCCGAGGATAATTAATCTTCACTAATTGCGAAAGCAGGATGTTGCAGATAGTTATCTCACAATCGGTAGTTATAATACCCGAGAAAAATTTAACGTCCAAACTAATTGTATCGTTTTTAGAATCTGGATTCACAGCAGGTCATTAGATTTATTAAAGAATTAAAGCGTACAGAGATGACGATGGAATGTGAGTCAAATTTTTTGGAGTAACAAGGGATTAGCGTCTAATTTAATTGAACTGAATTCGATTTAGTGGATTAATTAATCATAAATCCTCACGAGATTCAGAATAAACTAAGAAACATTACCAAACGAGAAGTTCTAGAGTTTTGAAAGGCTCTGAAATTCATATAGTTGCATAAATTGCGCAAAGTAAAAAGGCTTAGAGCCCTGAATTTTATTGGACTGTTACATGGCATAATAATTGTGGGAACAAGAATCCACCTATCTATCTGTCTATCGAATAGAGAATGGCTTTCGAAGATTAGTACAGCGTTCAATCGCCAGACCCGAAGCCTAGAAAGTTGAAAAGTCAAATTTGCTTGGTATGTTACATGGATTAAACAATGAGTTTCGTAATATACCGTTGGTGCACGAACTAGCTATAACGAATCGTGGTTCATTCGTCGATTTGTCTACTTATTCGTTTTTCTATCAAATAATGTAGAAAAACTAGATCAATTTCACCTAAACTCACACCTACTTTACCTCAGACTATTTGATTCGGAAATTAAAACACCTGTAATACTTGGATACGGTATCGAAATTCTTCGAGTTACACATATAACTCTAGACAGAATAGAGAATATAGGTATAGGGCCGTTGAACTTTGCTAAGGTATACCTAGAAACTTGGCTAGGCTGGATTATACACGCGACGGGAGTAGTTTGTGCCGCAGTTTTGTACGAATACATATGTAGTCACAATCCAACTATATTTACATTTACGTTTACATTGAAGTGGCCACAGATGAGTAGCTTGACTTTCAAGGCACGAGATAACGGTCAAGTCACGATCCTTACCGATCAACTTATTGCTAGCTAATTAGAATCGGAATTGAGTGTCTCTAGGTATTAGAAATTGACACGATAACCGGACTATCCCGTTTTCCTACGTCCATTTAGCTAATCGTTAGAAAAAAGTGTCTGATGATAATCCAAGAGATTTATACTCTCGAATTTTAAGTCACAGAATTATTGTTAGAATTTGGGAAAAAATTTTCAGACGAAAGATCAATGGGAAAAGCGAAATTGCACCGCTACACGTGGGTGGATGGTGGAACGAAGTATTCGCGTTAGAAAAATGTGTATTGAAAGAATTTTTATGAATGTATAACAAGACGCAATACGTAATTCGAGTCGTCATGGTACCTCGACGTAGTAATTATTCGCGAATGAAAACTCTGGTATATGGCGATGTGTGGAATTCCGCCGATTTCGATGTTCGAGTTCGAGAACGGCAGGAATCAGTGACTTAGATAATTAAGTTTAGGAAAGAATTCGACTTTTTTCCGTTTTCTAAAATACAACCGCGATTATATCTCCGCGTATACGTGATCGGCGAGTTCTTTCACGAGTCTCAGTCAGCTTATGGGAAAGTTGACGATATACTTGTACAGGTATATATTAATTATAGCCGGGAATCGAGCGATGCGTATCTTTGCGTAAGACAATGGTTTCCTGAATAGCTATATATTATCATGCCTAGTGAGTAAAACACGAGGTGAAATAAAGAATGAGGTAATGAATCGTTCTGAGAAAGTTTGGAGAGAGCATTGAGAGCCTGGAGGAATAAAACCCGGGCACTACGAATTTATTCCGATTTTATAACTCATATGCGATATTCAATCCGTATAGTTTCATTTTTCAAACGAATCAATTTCTGCTTTTGTATAAATATAAAAATCGCATTGTAACTGCATTAATTATTGAATACTTCATTATTCACTCTACAGGATGAGGATTCAAATAACTTAAGCAAGAAACGCGGTTTCCTCCTTCTCTCGTACGAGAATCGATCTAATTTAGCTCCTGCAGGTTCTGTTCTCCACTTGTTAATAATATTCACGTGGCATATAATTCATGTGTAAAATAAAAGAGCCTTAACTGGGTTCGGCATTCGGGTTTGAAAGCAGGTCAGCAAGAGAGGGCAGTAACAAGCGTTCGTATACAAGCGGCTACGATGTGCGGACAACCTGTACCTACGTATAAACCGCGAGCTCGAAGCTTTTATCCCTTCCCTTTTGGATCTTTTTGTTCTTATATATTTGTTTCCCTTTTTTTTTTTTGTTTATTTACTTTTATTATTTCTATAGACTGCTTTGTGAGCAAGAAGATCCTCTTACTGATTCGGATTGCACGCGGTAAAGAGGTTTGGCGCCCTCAGGCCTCCTGGCATTTAGATACCACAACTACAGCTGCATCATAGCAGTACTTGCTAACGTGTTATTCGAATGAACAATGGAATATCACATCTTCTTTATATACAGGTTTCGAGAAATTTTCACAAATATCGAACGTGAGAAATCCCGCTATAATGATGCGGATGAAAGCTTAAACCTCCTTGTCGCTACTATTAAAGACATGAGCTTCTACTTGATATAGGCATGTGCCTTAGACACTTGAGGTCCAGCACAGAATCAGCTGCTGCACTCTCTAATTAGATGAGCTATCAAAAACGTGTCAAGTGCTCCAATTTATCTCACATGCCCTCGCTGAATAGTCTGAATATTATAAAAGTATAAGAAATCAGTCAGGAAACGACCCTGGCGAATATGGGCATGAATATACCCTATATGTCTTTCAGGTACCTATTTATAAAAATGGTATTCGTTTGATTTCTCTTTCTCGTTCAAAAAGTAAATTATCCGAGTTAAAATAGCAAACGGAGATTAAAAAATGAGAATGATAATGATACTGTGTAAATAGTGTAGAATTCAAAACTAATTAGCGCGTTAAATGAAACTAATTAATTTATCATTCAAAAGTTAGAAGTTAATCGCGTGGCAGATTGATTGAGAAAATTAGTAGGTAATTAAATATGCCTGGAGATGGAGGAATTGAAATATATTTGCGATGCTACAGATTTTCCGCGAATTGTGATTTATGAAGTAAAGATATATGTTTCTTTCTCTCTCTCTTTCTCTGTCTCGAAACAAAAAAATTATAATAATAATATTTAGATAGTAAATTACGCGAATAGAAATTTATGTGCGAAAATAAGTGATTTGATTGCTGGATATTTTATGCCAGTTCGTGTATACTATTCATTATAGTATAGGGATAGATGATAGATCTCGCGTAGGCAGGAAATCTCTACTCTCGAGCAATTATTAGTAGGAGTTGATTAAACTTGGGATGCAGGTGTTTTAGATCAAGGATCTTGTTGAATGAATTACATAGAGGTTCGTATAAGTTAATGAGTTGGTGAGACAACTCGCAACCAAGACTAGAGAGTAAGTATAACCGTAAGTTAACGAGCCTTAATTACATCGTATGGCTGTAAGAGAATCGTCTAAAGGAATTTGCGAACCGATTAATGTATCTAACAAAACGGGTTCGAAATTACATCGAATTGTGAATTCGGCAGCAATTTTTATCCCCATATTTATCAATATTTCAAATTTTTTTAAACCTCGATTGAAAGAAAATAATTTTTAATTTTTGCTTTCCTTTTTTTTTTTGTTTTATTCTCACGCATGATCAAAAGTAAAGAGTTGTCATTTTATTTCCAATTAAATAGATTGAAACCCTCTGTCAAACTCTGACGTAATAAAAAAGATACTTTGATCATGGTGTAAAAGTAGTATTATATTCGTGCTGAGAATTACACGTTGACAAAGATAGCTGCGGGCTTAATTAAATGATTACGTCACAATTACGAGTATACCCACGTTTTATGGTTTCGTGTTTAAGAAAATAATTGCCAGCCGAATTGCCGTAATGACGAGATTCTCTGACAAATCATAATAATTGACGTAAAATTACTTCAACCGACCGTAAGAGAGGCCTATTTGTTAATTTGTATTCCCTAAAAAATAAACAAAATTAAATTTACAAAAAAGACTTTACGGTTATAATTAAAAACAGCTTTAAGACTGTTCTACGATTTTCAACTGCAGACGTAAGGACATATAATAATTATTATGCAAATTTCAAAGACTCGGGAGTTCAGGTCAATAGTGAATTGTTAAAAGGACGAAACAAGTAGCTAAATTGTGCAGGAAAAATCATAATAATAACGAGAGAAACGATAAGCAAAACGTTTTACACATTACATGAATAATTGCACCGTGCAGCGTAGAAAATGCAAAAAGTTAAACCAGCTAGGGGATAAAAATTAGGAGAAAAAGGAATTATACAAGTGAATTTCTTCCTTATGGCTTTCGCCAACTTATATATATCCGCTCTTATATTGCACTCCGACTTGCATACACCGAAATGCATCGTTATCAGAGGCCGAAAATTATCGCAAATCAATTTGGAAAGAATGAGGAATAAATTTTGATCAGGAAGAATGCAAAATTTGATCGATAGTTAGTGAGCTGCTAAAATTTAAACGAATTGAAATTATAGTTATAGTTACGGATATTTGCGGGATTAATTGCAATATCGGTGCCGTGTATAAACTAGGCGTATCATTTTCACCCACGTGATTGAAATGGAATTGCAAATAGGTACATTTATCTGTCAGAGCGTGGCGACGAGAGCTGAAAATCGAGAGTAAATAGCGTACACTCTATGTTACACGTATAGCTGCGGTCGAGATACGGTCGACAGATCGTATATCGAGTGCATACCTAACCACTACGACGCCTACTGGAGAAATACCTTTGAATTTCGCGAAGTAGAAATACTTATGCAATTTTTTATCCCATACGTAGAAGATTGAGAAAAAAATTACGCCAAATAAATTTATCAGAAACTGTTACATTTATTCATTTTAGAATTTTTTTATTTTTTCGTTCTTATCAGAAGCAAAAAATCAATGAACTCATATTTTTATGCTTGAGGCAATTTTTTTTTTTCTACTCCATCGACGGAATTGGGTCTGTTTACGGATTCCAGACTCTGCGATTCCGAGCCTGGTCAATTTTTCCTTGGTATTACTGCCCCAGGGTAATAAAATGATCCTTTACCACACGGTTTTAGCCCCCGGGCAAAATCCAACCGATCATGAAGCTTATCATATTGAATTATAGCTTGATGTATTAATTAACAAATGAAAAATATGGATTACGTTGTACAGATAGGATATCGTGTTTCGATATCACGTTTCGTCGATATGTAGGTGAATATCGAATATAAGAATTGACTAAATTGTTATCAAAAGTGAGAATATAGATATATACCTATATAATATACGGATCGAGAAGAGAAAACTTTCCAAGGCTAGTGTACCAGTTCACTCTGTATATAGCCATGAAGATGACCTGAAGAAACTACCTTACGATCTTCGTTCGCTTCGGATTAACTTTCAATCTCCCGGATTTCACCGTAAAGTAAAAAACCTCGTTACTTCTCGTAAATTTGCCCTGAGGAGTTTACGAGACACCCGCACACCACCCATGATACCCTACCATGTTTGTCACTCTCGATACCATCGATATTAATCACAAACTTTCTAATCATTTATTTCGTTCGGATAATTTCAAACAGAGCTAGACCTTCAACGAACGAGCCGATACCTAACTAAATGAATGGAAAAATCTTTATCAAAAAAGGGAAACACGCAATTCTCTTTTGTATTTCATTCGAATAATTATAACATGAATCGCTACATGGGAGGGCAAAGGCCTCTCTTTATCCTATCTTTCATTCATACACGGAAGCACGCGTCGTGCTTGCGAGAGGATTTAATTTCATCCTGCCCTAATTAACATGAGCCTAGGAGCTGTTAAAAGGCCGTAACATCGGATCGTCGACGATGACGACGACTAGATGGGTGTAGCTGCTACTATGCTACTACTATACGTTAATTACTATGAGGCCAATAGTCAATTATTGTTAGGGTATAGGCATATGCATATATGTATAGGTAAGATGTTTTTTTTTTTTTTTTTTACGTACCTTATTCTTGTTCGGTTTGTCCATGATTCGATACGACGGTGAACCGTTGCTGGAGGCTGCGATGACGGTGCCCGCCTTACGAGACACGCATTGCCCCATATAGATCTGCCAACTTGACTTGAACGTAGCCTGACAATAACCGGTAATTAATATTATTTATCAAAGATCACATGGGATGAAGAATAGAATAGAATAGAATAGAATAGAATAGAATAGAGAGATTAGTTCAAGATCAGTCGGTTAGTTTCCTAAATTTATTTTCGATTAATCATTACGGTTAGTTTGATAAATTATTGAAAATTTTATTTGCTGAACAGCAGCTGTTCTAGGTATTTGAGCAAGCGGTCATTTTTAATATCCAACAAATTTCTGCGTGTGTAATATATATAGATACGTACATACATACCTATACGTCGCGTATAAAAATTATTATTCGGATGCCTTTGTGAATTGATTTAACGACTTCTTGAAAAAGTGATTTTGTCAGTTTTAGAATCATTAAAATTTAGAAACGAGATAATTCGATCGTAAAATTGAGGGGAAAAATCGAGAAAGATTCGGAAAACGTAGGCGGGGATTACTTTCTCGGATGATTAGCGTCATTTCTTCTGCATGTCATTTAACTACTACGACGTATGTAGTACGTATCTAATGTAATTATACGCAGATAAAAACCATTCATGCGTGTGCACTGTATTTTATTGTTGTTAACTTTTGCAACACAACATCATTTATCCAATCACCGAGAAATTCTTTAGGCAGTATACCGCAACCAAGCGATTGGAAAAATAGACTAATGTAAAATCTAACATCGATGTATTCGATCGGTCTTAGAATTCTATACCTTATGTCGCGTTACGTTCTGAAAAAAATTGTCAATTTTTCTTATTCGGTAGCCAATTTGTGGCAAACTCCATCCTGAGTGAATAAAGAAAATAATTGACTAATCAATCAATAAAATCTCGTTTCCAAAAATCACTGCAACACGTTTTATTATTCCTAGATTAGCATGTATGCCTTGAGACTAAAATTTATTATATACATATATTAGGTGGCTGAAAGCTGTACATGAAAATAATAAATAAAAAAGAAGTCGAGTGTTTTTTTTTTGTGGCTTTCTTCTTCATCTTGAGACTTGAACAACCGTTCGTAGTTAAGATAGAGACCAATGTACACGTACATACGTATACCTACATACACCGAACTTGTTAGTCTATTTGGCGTAGGTTACGGAGGAGTTGCGGACCTTTTACATTCTATAATCTATACGTTCTAGATTCTACAGTTAGCCATTTACATTTACCATACCGTACCATAATATCATGTCTTCGTTACCCGACGTAGTAAAGGTATAATATACTACGTATAGTATAAGAGAACAGGAGATTGAAACGCGTTTAAAATACTGGTCAAGGTTTGACTGGTGCAGTATAATAAAGTATCCGCCTATCTACCTATCTATACCATTTTCTCATTGACCGTAACATTCGACTTTGAAGAAATAATGAAATCGATAGACACATAAATACCTATATATACCACTCTGGATATGGAGAGGGGGTTTTAACTTACGCGAGGCATTCTTTATAGATCGGGGCAAAATACAGAATTAGTAATAATGGAGCTGGGTTGAAGTTCTGAATTTTGGAGTAAAAATTTCGAATTTCAATATTACCGACTCCCAGTTTTCAGAAAGAGTATTTCCCCGAAAGTCTACATAGCTGATTCAAAAAACTTCATTCAGTCTTTAATAACTCGGGCTGTTTTGATCGTATCGAAACCAATGAGTGGTAAAATGAATTGGCTTGGGATGTACTTTTTGGAAAAAAAAAGTTTCAAATCGTATCAATTATTTATGACATTTTCGGATCTTTGGGCCTTCGGGGATCTGCACTTTCGGAGTTTTGAACTGTCTACATTCCAACCTTTCAGAATATAAATGTACTGAACTTCAACATTTCTGAAAATCCTAAAACGTCTCCTAACAGATTCGGACCTTTCAAAATTTGGAACTTCAACCCGACCCCATACCAGTACACAATCTGGGACGAAATATAAGCTATACCTATACGTATACAATTTCCATTTACCAATGTATGTACTTCATGTCCACACATATTCTCTGAACCGTAAAATAATAGAATCGGGTTCGTTCAAAAGTTTTATATAAAACGCATGGAATCGGTCAAAATAGATCAGTTTATCGTATCCATCAGCACAATTGTTCTCCGGTATATATTCACCCATATACTCCGGCATATATTTACCTATATACACATTGAACACGTTTAACCAGACGATGAATAGAATCGATCTACGTGTATCAAGCCTCACTGCATCTACTGGTGCATATGCTGTTGCACCAAGGAAGTAGGTAGGTACTTTGAACGATGATATGGGCCTGTACAGCAGCACTAACATTGCATTCAGTATATTGTTCCCATTGTTCAAAGTGCTCTGAATTATCGGAATATAATACATATACCCGTGCAGTAGATAGGTAGGTATAGGTATGAGTGTTTGATATATATTAGAGAGTTATTTAATTGATGGGTGGAAATAAACGGCTTTAATTATCGCGGCTGATAAATAGTGAATCAGTTTATAGTTTACGTGGTGCAATATACCCGCTTTACGATAGTCGATATCGGTACCGTATATATAATTTATATATATGTATATATATATTTTTTTCTTTAATCGCACAGCGGCTCATCCTGGCATTGTTAACCGATTTACAGTTTTTGACCTGAGCTATAACGTAATACCTAGCTGGGTGAACTTTCGACCTTTAATCCGCGAACTCGGTTCAACGCTGATCGTAGATCAAAGGGTTTTTCTTTTTTCTACACGATATGAAAATCTGTTACACCGTTATACGCGGAGAGGGTAGAAGATCTTCTATCACCCGCAGGGGAATGTATATAATATATAGCTATATGTAAAGATTCTGGAGCTTATTTTATCTGAGAGTTTTGCTACTCCATTTTTTGCATCACAGAATTTTATCTTATGTAACGATTTACACATTTTTACCGAATATTCGATTCTTGAGAGAGAATCGAGGAGTGAATAACCCCGATGCGGTACTACGTGTTACGGTGGCCAAAGTATACCATAGGCAGTCGAAAGAACAAGATGGAGACGAGGTATGCATAGTAAATAACAGGTAAGCGCCGCATCGTTATACCTATATACGAATGAACCCGGAAAACGATGCGACTATAGCCATATCACATGTGTGTGTTATTGCTCAGTGTTCCGTTCGGTATTTCGTCATCGGAGAATATGAACGACGAAGTCTTTAATGAATATTAAAAGAAAATGAAAAAAAATTAATAATGATTAAAAAATTGAGAACGAAAACTAGTATAAAAGATCTTGACTACGGAATAAATGGATCGAAAAATTATAAAATAGAATAAATTGATGAATTTTTCAGCAACTAATCGACTGTTTGAAGAAATGATAAAAGCGTAAAGGAAAAAATGGAAAAAATAAAATAAAAAACGGAGCAATCTTAACACGAGGATGCAAATTTTTTTCGGATTATAACTACCTCGCGGTTAAACCCTTCTCATCGAGGTGCAACTAATGAGTAATGTGAATGCACCTTGCGATATGCCTGCAGGTACTCCGTCGTATACAGGTACGACGAACGAAGCCAAGTATGCGGAAGTTTAGTCAGTCAAGGATAACGCCGAGCGTATATTTCTCGCAGATCTATACCCGTAGGAAATCTATAATCTATCTATAATCTCGTGATTTTAATATCCTTGATCTTCAATTTCAAAAAACAAAGAAGGATGGACGAATTCTCGATATTTTTCTACAGGACATATTAACCGTGAGAAAATTCGGAGATCAGATCTTCTTTGTTACGATAAATAATTTCAAAGGATGAATAATGAAGAGCGAGGATTCTATTCGCGCTGGAGTTTCAGACTCGATCATAAACTAAACCGTTTCTTTTCTTATCTCTTCCGTTATCTCACTCTTAGCTTCCTGTTATCTGGTGAGAAGACCGTCAGCAGTATATATATATCTACGTCAGCTTTCCTCGTAGATATAGTATTCCGATGTGTACGTATGATATGAGTAAGAACGGAGAAAAGTTTCTTACAATAGATAATAATCGATGGAAAAGGGTCATATATTTTTGTCAGCGAATTCACTAACATCCTAATCGGCGAATAAGGTGGAAATTGTACACTTGAATTACGTAAACGATACGTGGCGTATATTTACGCCGCGGATGAGACGATATGGAAATAAAGTGAATAAACCGACGCGAGAATTGAGACGCCAGGTGGTATTGACGACTATTTGCGATTATTACTACGGCACGACCGCAGTGTTTATAATTATCTATATATATACACATGAAGCGTTATAAATGACCTATGAAACGCATGGTAGTCTAGAAATGTGTGTACTAACGAATATTATACAAGATTTGTTATCCATTAACGATTTGATTGGGTTATCGATCGACTTTATTGCCCGATGAAAATTGCGGATAATATTGATACCGAAATGTTTTTTATTTTCTGTTGCAGAATAAGAATAATGATGGTAAAACGTTGAGAGTCGATTATATATTTAGAGTGATTTTTGAACCGTAATAAAACGAGAGTGTAATTTTGGGAGAATTCATATGAAATAAGGAAACCTCTTTTTAGTCGTAAACAAAATATAGAAGAATAGTTCTAGTTATATATTTGAGATTATATTAGATAGTATTATTATTCTTATGACCCACAGCATCGCGCGCATGCACCAAACCCCACTCACCAAAAGCTTGTAATATGTATATATCCCCGATATATTGAAAAACGACTGTAATATATACAGTATAGTGTAATTCCCTTTAGTCGTTTATTCTTGTTTGTTTCATTTTACTCACAAAAATAAAAATCCTCCCTGACGTGAACCAGATGTTTGATCCGGATGCTTTCTTAAATACGCTGTAAAAAATAAACGTTGCAGAAAAAAGAAAGAAAACAGAAAATCGTCTACAGTTTATCGATTCTTTTTTTCTACCCTTTATATAATATACTAGTATTTTTAGAATAACGAGGAATTGTAATTATTCTAAATTGTTGAACGAAAATTATTCAATTAGTGGATAGTGTGCAGAATATTATGAAACATTCAAAACATGTTTGACCTTCGTAATTAAGAGTCTATTGTAAACCATATACCTACTAACGCGATCATGGGTGTTTAAATTCAACTGCATTACGAGATGTATTAGTTTGATTTCCGATCTTAGACCATGAATGAATATTTCGCCAATTCTCTAAAAGAGATATCTTATTACTAACTAACTCAGCGAGTTGATAAATTTCTTCACACGCTTTTGTCATCGACCTCGAGAGCAATTTGATCATACGGTATAGTTTTTGTTTACCGAATACAAAAAATACTCAGATAGGAAATAGTAAGATATCGCATTATGGATTCGTAGTAATGGCGAAATCCACACATGTCATATGAATAGCATCGTCGTTCGGTCCGAACGAACTGCCTGACTACATAATTGACTATGAAAGAATTCTCAAGGTTTCGGATGCGTCAGATATTTATTATTCTCTATTCATAAGAAGTCTCATGTATTGAAAAGTAAAATCGACTCCATCTCAAGCGTAAAATATTCTCGGAAAGTCTCAGACGAAATAAAATGAGGGAAATTCGATATTTGGGCGTATTAATGTACTTCGAAGAACGATGAGGCAGTTATCTACTATACACAATTAACAAATACATATATATAATGGTGAACTATGCACATCACACTCACCTTTTCTTACGGAGCTAAATTTCTTCTCAAAATCGATACAATCCGCGTAATACATTATAAAACTTGACAATGACACCTAAAAACAACGGTGTGCACAACACGCGCACATGTCACTCGACTTTTAATCAAACGATAAACACTGCTTAGCTATTTATCTGATACTTTTTTTGTTTAAAGAAATATTACAGAATCCCGTACATTAAAACCACACCTGACGCTCAGCTACGGGACGCTCTTACTGCCCTACACCACCTGTCTGTCATTCGAATATTCAATAGCACGGAACATGCGTCGTGACGTCGAACAAACTTCACGGCACAGGGGAAGCCGAGCGAGCCGGCCGTTGCACTAAAAGTAGCGCCACTATTGACTAAACTTTGAACTACTTAATTCATTCGCATCTTGATCGATCGAATTTGTTCCTACCATATTCCTACGAAGAGACCCGCATCTTTGGTGTATTATTAACTTTTTATTTGTTTAAAACTCGCCGCCAAGATGACTGCAGTTTTCCGAATGAATATTTCTTTCTACAGATCTGTATGTATGAATATTTCTTTATGAGAGTCATCGTTCTTTATTTATTATAATATATTGTATTAATGTAGCATAATTAGGTGTAAATGGATCTTATTTCACTACGAAACACATTTTTGTTGTTGGTTTTTTTTTTTCTTGTTTTCTTATTTAATGAACTTCTGAATATAAATAATTCAAATTTTACAAACATATTATCTCACTAGAATATTACAAACCAAGTTGAATAATGATTTATTATGAGGAGGGTTCAGTTTATTCGTTTATTTATTCATTTGTCGGGATAACTAGATTATTATTTACGAAATCTGATATATAAGGTCCAAAAATTATACCTACTTAGGCAGGAAAACCGAATGTTATCTATTACTCTATCTACGGAGCCCTCTTACTGTTTTAAGGAACTAAAACCAAAGTGGCAATGAGCAAGTATAAAACTGTCGCGATATTTATGAAGAATGGTATTACATACGTACCATACATAGATACATAGATGAATATCATAGTTGAGACGCATAATATCGCGTGTTCAAATTTAGTCCTGTTATAGCCACTGCCATTATACGTACGTACCTGCGAGAGTTGAACAATCTCATATTTTTACGTTACGTTTTATTTAATTATAAATTAAATTATTTCGAGGTATTTAAATTGCTTCGAAAATTTATACCAAGGATATTAGAGATCCTGGAGAGTCATTAGACGACATTTAAGTAATCAAACATCAAAGGTTCATTAGCGTTTGAAAACGTGAAACGTATATCTCCTTTTTCTATTCTGACATTTACCATATAGGTAATACATACTTCGCTTTTCTTGCGTTATACAATCGACAAACCCTGTTTTGTATTTTAAATACGATTTATTTACGGGTGTTCCAAATATATGCACGAAAATAATAATGATAATAATAAAATAAAACATTCAAGTTTCAAAAGATTTACTCAATCCGTGGAGGCGAGACAGCATATTAAAAGTCAGTCTTACGAAATAATTACGGGGGATTCACGTATAATTCTTAGACTTTGTCAACTGCGTCGTTTTCAAGGGGAGCATTTTTAAAAACCACTTTGTTTAAGAAGAATTTATCAAAAACCCATTTCTATCACATCAATTTACTACTCTTTGAAATATGATGAGATGGAAGTTGCCACATTCGCTTGATTTATACTTCGAAAGATTAGTAAAGCTGTATTGTTTAACAGAACTCTTTTGTGGAAAATTTACCTTCTAAAATACTTCTTTTTGAGTTGTATACATGCCTGTACCCCCTTAAAAAGCTTGCTTGTTATTCGGTTCAATACGCTATGGCATTTCTGATGGCTTAAAACTAATAAATAATCTCCTGCGAATGTTTATTTCTTTTCTTTATCAACCTGTTCAGAGGGCTCTTTTTTGATGTTCATTTTATTGTCGCTCCATCGACTGTCTGACTTAGATTTATGCTCGATTTGGGCACCGTTTATTTCAGCTACTCCTTTTTCGTCTTGAATTTCAACTATCTCTACCCTCTTAGACTCTGGTATTGCTTTAGCAGCTATGTGATACACACTTTTCAAAGAAGTTAGATAAGTGTGCGTTTCAGCCTGTAAAAATATTTCTAGTTAATAACAATTACCGTAATAAACTTTCGGAATGATGAGTCAATGAATGAAAAATTTACCGAAACTTTCTTGAGCTTGTCATCAGTACTTCTTAATTTATCTTTATACGACTTCAAATCTTCCGAAAGGTCCTTGATCGTGCTGCCCTGTTTAGATGCCTTATCACCAAGAGATCCTAGCTCATGCTGTAACTCCATCATTCGAGCTTCTGTATCAAGTCTGGCTTTTTCAGATCGTTTCAGCTGGCTCACTAATTTTTCGACGTCCAATAACGAGCCTTTGTATAATACAAAGCCTTCTGGAACAGATTCTCGTTCTCCTTCACCATTTCCGCTATCTTCTCTTCGTGCCCTTTTCGACGCTGGACCACTTCCCACAAATACTGGCAGTAATTTCTTATTCCCTGAAGAATAATGTTCATTGAAATATATGCTGGGAGTTAAAATCGATTATCCAGATGTAGACTGCTAGGCATTTTACTTACCAAGAGCAAGTGAACGTAGAAGTTCTTCCTCATTGTCTCCACGTCCACCGGTTTCTAATTTTTCTAAATCTTTATCGTCCTTTTTCTCGTCCTTGGGTTCTTCGTCTTTTGATCTATCCGTTAATTTACGATAGTGTAACGAATCTCTGGTTACAACCTTTTGCACTAATTTTCGAGCCTGAGCCCTGGACAGATTTAATCCGAGAGTATATATCAGCTCCTCTATATCTTTATCAAAGATATAGCCACAGTGAGTTTGATCAAAATACACAAACGCCAAAAGCAAATACGGATCGTGCGTGTATAATTTTGCCTTTCTCTTCTTCTCGTCCTTATCTTTGTCTTTTTTACCATCTTTTGTAGAATCATTGTCGTCCTAGAAATAATTGCAAGTGTAATAATACATATATTCATCGAAAATTGTATTTCCGGAATATAGAACATGGAAGAAAAGCAACAATCATTTACTTCAGACTCTTCGTCGTCATCTTCTTCGTCTTCTTCCATTTTATCCTTGTCTTTATCGCCCCGCTCATCTAATTTACTTTTCGCTTCTTTATCGTCCTTTTTATCCTTGCTTCCCTCCCGTTTTTTCTCATCTTTTTTATCGTCCTTCTTATCATCTTTTCTAGTCTTTTTATCATCCTCCTTCTTTCGATCTTTGTCATCCTTTTTCTCGTCTTTTTTATCTTTCTTTTTATCCTCTTCTTTATCCTTAACTTTCTCTGGAAGACTGCACAAAGATCGATAAATCCGGAATCCAAAATCTCGCATAAGCATCTCATTGAACAGTTCAGCAAATAAAGATACTTCGAAGGAATGCTCCTATAAACATGAATATAAAATTAATGAAAGCTCTAAATTTCCGCATTAATACTGCTTAAACGTTATTCCCTACATATTCCACACACCTTGGTATCTTCTGGTCTATAATCCAATAAAACACTGAGTGACATAACAGTACAGTCGAATTTTCCGCTTTTTGCAGTTCGGGAAGGATGGACAATAATGTGAGAAGCTTCAGGGAGAGAATACCGCTTCTCAAGAAGAGTACGCTCGCGTTCATAGAGTTTCTTCTTATCTTCGTCATGCTGAAAGAACAATACACAGTAAATTAAATGCACGGATAAAGATTGCAGACTTTGATGATAAAGCCAGGAAATTTATAGTCAACTACGTGGGAACAGGGAAGTAATTAATTCCACTGATTAGAATTCACCTCTTTGTTGTCTTTGGACTTTCTGTCATCTTTGGATTCCTCTTTCGGTGGCGGTGATTCATCTTTCTCATTCTCTTCCGCCTCTTCCTGTCTTCCTTCCTCCTTGGCCTGTTCAGATTTCATGGCTTTCATCAGCCTGGCTGTTAACTGAGACTTCAAGCCCTTCAAGCTGAAATTCCTTGCTGCCAATTCTTGTCGTAGATCAATGACCTGTTTATAGAGAGTAAGTGGTTATTAGATTCCAGCTACTAGTAAAATTGATTCTTTGAATTAATTCAAGGAAACTGAAAGACTCACACTCATTGTTTTTGGATCTAGCTCGGAGTAGTGAGTGGGGTCCTTTTTCTCTGGTATTGATTCGTCCTGGAAAAAAAAGTAGAAGGTCAATTCAGAATAAAGAGAAGCATGGTAGAAAACTACGAACAGAAGCAGCTCCTATAACCAATCAAAATCAATCTCTCATCATTCTTTCAACATTCATGCACATTATTACAACACATAGTTCACGTTGACCTTCAAGTATGACTCAAGTAACTGCTAGACTCTCTTAGTATCCTGGCTCTGGTGTCGGTGTGGTTGGTTGGTTGGTTGGTTGGTTTGTTACGGACAAGTAATATCAATAGAATGCAGTAGTATGTATATAAAAAATGACGATGAAATCTTATCAATTCTTTTAACAATCAATTTTCAAATGACGATTCGAGGATTCAGGGAGGGGAATTAATCAGCTGTGCTCATCTCCGAGCTAGGCTTGCTCCTTTGCACTCGATTATGCAATGAAACTGCCAAAGGCTAACAGGGAATACGCTGTAATTTACCCATCGATCTACGAAATCCATTATTATGGTAGCCACGAAACATTGTGGGTTAAAATTAATTTCTGAAGAGAATTGTGACGAATAGGTTGCAGCCAATTGTCTCATAAACAAAAAACACTCTCCAGAATATCTAACGATCATTTACAAGGTCTTAAAACAATTAAGAGTTCCGAGTATATCATTAAACAGAGTATTGTGCAATATTTACGCAAAGAAATCTAAATTTTACAAAGGCTTTGAAAATAATAGACACAAAAATCAACTCTTAGGTGCAGGAAAAGTTAAAGAAATATCCAGGACCGCTAGAAGTATGAGGATTGCTGGACATCCTGTGAAACCTCGATGTATCGGTGATGTGAGAAGAAAAGGTTTGGGCAATTGTGTGAAAGAAGTGATTGAGCAAGCTCAGCTGAGATGATTGTGATAATAGGGATATAAATGCTTAATGAACGATCGAAGAAGCCCAAATTAATGGAACCTTAAGCAGCGGATGCACGGGTACACGATCGATGGGCAGTTACGAGCTATTGAAAAATCATTTTAGTGGATAAAAACAGGTGTACGATGATGTAGTAATGTAATAAAAAGGTAAAAAGTAATATGGGATGGTGTGGGCAGTGCCTTTTGATCAGCGGCGGCAGCCTCGTCAGCATCATTGGCAGGATCGGCATCGTCTGAGTTAGAGGCAGCTCGAAGCAGCTTTCTCTCCAGTTGTTTCTTATAGTTGAGATGCAGCCCATCCCACTCCAGCCTGGTTGGTACACAGCTCCAAACATCTGGGAGAAATAGTATGACGGTTTCAACACGAGACGGCACGACTCGTCCCGACTTGTGGGTTGTCTCAGCTCGTCTGTAGTAGAGCTCCAGGAAGCGGTACCTGTGCCGCAAGGAAAAACAATACCCAAACGTCAACTCAGGTTAATGCCGGTCAGCTTTGCCTTAAACGCTAAAGAATTTTTACCGCTTGATTCGCTAGGCCTGAGCGATCCACACAAAGCTATGCACGGCATACGACGCTGAGTATTTAAAAAACTATAAATAAAACGAGGAAAGATAGAAAGCCGTCAATGTTTGCGTATTCCAATGCAAACCTCCAGTTTCTTACTGGCATTGGTAATAAACGAATTTCTCTTATTCAGAGCGACGAAAACCAATTGGCAGTGAGATTCCATCGAAGCGAGTAGGTATTTTAAATTATCCTCTCGAACGTTTCAATTGATACTGAGAGATAATCTGACGAGTGATGCAGGCGGATGGACGATGCTAGATAAGCGACTGATTTACCCCTTGCAGAATGCATCAATTAAACATAAAAATGGATTGGAAATCGAATCTCGGAATTCATTTTCTAATAATAAATGATAGATGGATGTGAACCATTTGGAATTCCGTTGGGAATACCCAAAGTACGAATACTCGATACCACAGAAGGCAAGAGAAATATAGTTTTCTGAAAATTACTTACCGCACAATGTTTTTAAACTAATAACATTATAATGGTAATAATAATATACAGAATTCCCTGTTTATTCAAGGGAAAACTACCAAAACTTAAACCAACCAAGATTGAATAAAGTCGACTAATTAGGTAATAGTAGTTAGTAACTTCTTTACAATATTATGTTAGTAAGCTAGTCGAAAGCATCGAATATCAATCATCATAAGACATAGATAGAAATTTCCAATATATCAATAAATATTAAGATTAAGGAGTCATACCATTGCGTGCAATTGGACAGATCTATCCCAGTCAAAGCCTTGCACGTCCTGACCGCGGTCCTGATGAGAACCGAAGGATCTTTTTCTGGGTTCAATCCATCGAGAGAGGGACTCCAAGGGCCTCCAATGGCCATAGTTTCATTTTTCCCTCGCAGGCCAACCAGAAAGTTAATTAATCTAGTCGGATGTACGTAATCACGATCAGGATCTCTGTCTTCAGTAACTCCACAGCATCTCTTATAGATTTCTTCCATTGCAGGCATAGACATGAGCATTACCTGTAAGTATAAAAAGATTGATGAGCTAGACTTTCAGAAAGTAATGACAAACGGGATCTTTCATGTCTCTCCTCTATAAAAATATCCGTTCTTGTACCAAGTTATACTTTACAAGATCAGATTTTCACTTATAATATTTACTCAACGTTCAATCAATCACCTTTGCAGAAAATAGATAATCTGCATCCGCAGGCTCAAGCACAGTTGTATTTTCAGCATAAGGTTCAACGTCCTTATGCATAACGTGAAAGGAGCATGGTTTGTTAAGTGTAAATGGCATGTGAGGTGGAAAGGCATCAACCCATCTGAAGTTTGTAGAAAAGAAGTCGCTGGGAATGTACATGTTTTGATAACGTCTTCGAATTTCTAGTACATCGGCTTCCGGTCTGAAACAATGATAAGAAAATAAGTGATGATGATCAGTTGAGTCATATTTTCATCCACGTGATTTTTAACTCACAAGTCTAGAGCTATTTTTGGTATTTGGACCATATAACGCGGCACCACTCTAGTACGTCTGCGAGGTCTTGGCGACTTGCTTCTTCTAGTCCTGGATGGGCTCCTTTCTTCCTTTTTCTCACGCTCTCTGATTCTCTCTTCTCGTCTCCGTTTTCGTTCCACATCTTCGTCGTCATTTCTACGATCTCTAGGCGACCTTTCTCTAACTCTTCCACCCTTGTTGCGATTATTACTGTTATTGCTGCTGGCACTGCTTGCAAACCTGAAACCGTGAATACCATTTAATTATGAAGCTTGAAAAAATGATAAAAAGCCGTTTTTTCCCATAAATTCTGTTTTTTAATTCAAAAACTATTCAAAGCTCGTACCTATTCCCGGAATTTTCATTCGGCGGAGGAACGGCGTTATAATTTCCTGAAGTTCTATTTGATTGAGGTCTAGATGGTTGGTTTTGAACCTGTGGTGGATTAACGTTGTTGGTATTCGATCCCATAGGCAAGACTTGGATCCGAGTAGCATTCCATTTGAATGGCATGGATGGATTAAAGGAGGCTTCAACTAGGACACGATCACCAACAATTGGGTTTGAGCCTTTGACGCACGCGCTGTTCAGAGAATACATTAAGATTATTCATTGAAATGATTAAAAATAATGATTGAATATCAATAAACGATAAAGCTAGATGTCTTCTTCTATGAGGCATTTTCTTGCTCAATAACACACCTCGTTTGAAAGAACACATCTTCGTCGACGAAACCGAAGTTATCATGCACTTTGGTCACCGTACCAGTGAACACTCTCTGCTTTGCAGGTGAGGCCGATACATTTTGTTGTACTTGTTGAGCAACGTTTGCTACCGACTGTTGAAACGCATTTGTATTCAGAGCTCGTGGAGTTGGATAAGACACCGTTGCTACTTGTGGATAAAGTTGACCCGCTATACCACTCGGCAAATTAGATCCAAGACTTGCCATTGATGCCATCGTTATATTTGGCTGCAATAAAATCAATAATCAAATGAATATCGGTAGGCATTCATTCTTTCATTTCATTAAATCTGATTCAATTTTGGACAAGAATCGTTTAAAAATATCAAGAACTGAATATATACAATGAGAATATAGTGAATAAATCAATTCTGGATAAATTGAGTTGCTCAAATGTTTGGAAACTGATTAATGAGTAGATTTTACAGCAAAAAGCTCCACAGATTGTGTTTTTCAGTTAAAATGAATGATCAGATGTGCTTCTATCGCAGCTAAGGTTTCCCGGACAAACCTGCTGCAAGCCTAAACTCTGTTGATAGACTTGTTGCGTTTGTTGTTGATATTGAACCATTGGTTGTCCACCCATACCGCCCATGGCTTGACCTAACATCTGTTGTTGAATATTTTGAATCCCCTGACCTGTAACATTAAACACTATATCAATAGATGGAATCTATCTGCTCGCAAGATGGTTTTAAACCATTCTCTGTAGATTTTTGTATATAGGTACGATCTGAAGACAGACAATTTTCATCGCGACAAAGTGATGATTAATAAATTCTAGAAGAAATTGAATGACGAAATTTCATTTCTATATTTATAAAATAAGTTTTCGAGTGGCTGAGAAGACTTTATCCTATCCTACAAGGGTCTGAACAAGTGCGTACTGTATTTCTTTTTTTGCGATTGTACATTTCCACACTAATTATAATGAGTTATGCAATATATGTTGTGTAATTGGATAGATTATAAATAATCGCATAGAAAATGCCATTGAGACAATAAGTTTTCAAGTAGGTATCTACATCAACAACAAATTGTAGTTATTTTTATATTAGAAGGTGGGTAAATACCAATTGTAAATGATAACGATTGATGGAGAAGGTGGAGATGTATGAGAGTTTATTAATTGTAGGTAAAAACAAGGTGTAGGTGGGTAGGATGCTGATATTTATAGTGCGAAATATAGAATATATTTAGCAAAAGTTTGTCGTATAACATCACGAAAATAAACTGGGTAATAAATTAATAACTTATTTTACGGCGGAATTACCTGCGTTGCGAACCCATGGCGGATTTTTACCGGCACCAAAAGGCGAAAGGTTACTCATTGCTGGCAGTGATTAACGTTTTCATATAATTATTTAATCAAGTATTGTCAAATTTTACATATGATTATAACCAGGGCGTCTTTCAATTAGACGCCATATTTCTTGTTACTATGGTAGAGTCATGATGACAATTATTATATTTTACTAAAAACTAATATTGGGTGGAAATCAATTCTCATGTTAATCAAGACGATAGAAATTTTATTGAACAATGTGTTTCAAGCTCTAATAATAGCGTGAATTTATTATCGTCAATTTTACGAGAGTCGGAGTCTTGACTAACCTAGTGTGAGAGTAAAATGTACTAACCTAGTCAGAGCAATGTCTGAATGAGATAAATTATTTTGATTTTAAAGAAAATCACACGCACATTGTTTTAAAGAGAAATAACAATTATTATAAACTAGTCCAATACAATGCGTTTTTATTAAGAAAAATTTATCATCGCTTTGATTTAAGCGAATATCCAAATTTAAGGAACGAAATAAGAAATTCCGAGTTTTTGGAATTGTTCGGACCATTAGGGTTCGAGTTTAGAAATAATATGATACTAGATTCTATTCTAGATACTCAGAAGCCTTTTCACCTGGAGAATATCTTGTAGATATTAAAGACAAATAGTTTAAATATAAGTTGGGTTAAATCTGGAATAATAATAGCCGGTTTGAATTTTAATTGTTGCGTGGCTTTCAATCGACGCTTTATTTGAAAGTAATGGAATTTCTTGTTTAAGAGACGCCCTCCTATTGGCCGATGTGTTTGAGCATGGTGCCACGCTCAATAATCAACTGATATTTGATCTAAAAGTAAAGTTTCCTTACGTAATAACAGCCCGTAAAATAGTTACTCAGAGTTTCTAACGCCGAGTAGTGATACGGAATAAAGTAATTGTTGTATTTGCATTGTTCATAATTAATTTCCGGCGTTTGTTAAAATGGCGTTAGCATCGATCTGCCGGGTAGGACGACTGTCAATTGATTCGACCTTCAGCCGCTGGGGAGTTGCCGCTTGCAGTAGAAGTCCGTCATTCTCACAGTCTCTACGAAACTCTGTTTCAAAATCAACCGAAATGGGATTACCACGAGTATATTTCGATATGGCTGCGGACAATAAGTCCGTAGGTCGCATCGTTATGGAGGTAAATAAAACAATATTTTTAAAATCTTTATAATTTACAGCGGAATCATTGATCCCGCCATATTAATATACTCCTTTTAAGACCGGTCACCATCTTGGACAATCTTCACACCGGTCGCAAAGACTCTTATCGTATTACATAAGTCGGTTAAATGACGCTAGTAGTAAACATATATCATTATTATTAAACCCCCGAATCACAAGCTACATGAATATTTGCATCTTATATTATATTTCCAAATATTAATACCGTTTTACACGTGTTAACGCTATCGGATGGGCGGCCATATCCGGCCATGCCGACCTTCGCCGTTCCAGCATGATTCTCAGTAATTTTCCACTCGCTATTATATCGAATTTGTATTTTAACATCTCATTATTCCAAGGCTAATCACTTTAGTCATCCCTAATCATAAACTTGTATTTATTCAAGAGGTTAATCCGATTACGGAACACGATTTGCTCCGAAATTTTTTAAAATTATTTAATAATTAATGCTGACTAATTCAAGAATTAAAGATGTCACCATTTTTTCATATTATTTCCATTCAATATAGGTATATGTATACTTACATGGAATTTAGTCTTGTGACTCACTTTATTAATATAACAATTTCGCCTTTTAGGATACAATTGTTTCACATCAATTAGATTATTATCTTTACACGCATTTATCAAGATTATTATCCCGCAGCTACAAAATATAACAACAAGCATATTTTTCGATGATAATATTATAAGATAATAATATATATTCATTTCTTATAATATTGAAAACTCTCGTATAGAAATTTTTTTGTAAAATTTCAATTTCCTTTTTTTTTTCTCAAATAACTTTTAGCTACGAAGCGACGTCGTTCCAAAGACTGTTGAAAACTTCCGAGCTCTATGCACGGGAGAGAAAGGCTACGGCTACAAAGGTAGCAGCTTCCATAGAGTCATTCCCAACTTCATGTGCCAGGGTGGTGATTTTACCAACCATAACGGTACCGGAGGTAAATCAATCTTCGGCACTAAATTTGAAGACGAAAATTTCACCCTTAAACATCTCGAGCCTGGTACACTTTCCATGGCTAATGCCGGCCCAAACACTAATGGAAGTCAATTCTTCATCACGACTGCAAAGACTAGCTGGCTAGACAACAAACATGTTGTGTTTGGCAAAGTTGTTGAAGGAATGGACGTCGTCAAGAAGGTGAAATAAACAAAATATTGAATAAAACTATATTACTTTCTTTTTGCCTAGAAAAGTAAAAGAAAAACTAAGAAACTACACTTTAGTTTGTTTTATTCAGAACTTGAATCATATTACTCACTTGTGTTGAAGCACAAACCTAATCGCTCGAGGATCTTTGTTAAAAAGGTAGAAAAGAAAGAAATTTGAGTTTAAACTGTTGAATTCTTGATTTAATGTATTTTTAGAGCTTTACTTTTGGCGATTCTATTTAGAGAGAGAATGTGATTCAAAGCATGCTAATAAGAAATAAAATAAGAAATTGAAGTGAGGAATGCTTGGTGGTAATGTTGTTTTATGTGTTTATTTTACAGTTGGAATCTCTCGGTTCTCAGAGCGGTAAGACCTCGAAGAAAATCACTGTCGTCGATTGTGGAGAGCTGTAGAAACTAGACTGGGATACTTGAATGACTGTTTGCATTTTTATTTACCAGTTGCATAAAACTATCATCATCTCTTTCCTCAGTAATATGATAAGGATGAGGCGGACGTATCAACGATACTAAAGAAAGAAAATAAAAAACTATTGATCTAATCATAAGTGAAAGGCAGCGGCTGCTGCTGCTGCTCCTACTCATACTACACTACTACTACTACTATTACTACTACTACTGCTTGCCTTTGCAACCTTGTCACACTATGAATAATTCCGTTTATTATTTCCATAATAAATGATACCAGTGAGATAAATGAACAAAACCTCAGCTTTTATTTGATAAAATAATAGAAATGAAATAAATTCATGTCTTTCCCCCTTTTGTCTTCGAAGCGCACATACACTTGACTATAGAATGCCTTGAAATCGATGCAAAGTATTGACTTTGAATGAATTCCGAGTTATTACTTGGATTTGATTGATTTGCTGATTATAGCTTGTAACGCGATGTTGATGTGAGTTACTACGTCTGCCTCTTGAGCTGAAACTTTCAGCCGATCACTTTACTTTAAACTTGATTGTACCTTTTACACTTGATTTATTGGGTCCAATGTAGATACGCACTCTTCACGAAGCTTGTTAGTTTTTCGGAATTGGTTTGGATAAATCAATAATTTGTTGGAGTTGGTTTTTAATCAACGTCTGTAGATGAGAATATAACGGGATTCAGTGAATAGAAGAACGTATGCATAAATAATAAATATTTGAAGAGTGTTATTGAATTGATCCAACGATTCCAGTTTCTATGAAGTAAAAAATTGTTTTCAGAAAATGCAAACCGAGCTTGTTTCTTCATTTCCTAGGCTTTCTCTCCTCTTCATTGTCTTCCTACTAATAGATAATCGTATATACCTAATTATACACCATAAGAAATACTATAATTCGATATTAATGTTATACTGATCTACTATTATGTGTTTCTTAGACATCAATATTTTCAGTAATTTTTCACGATCAAATAATAACGATATTTCATTCAGGATATTAAATATCTTCAATATTAGAAATACGTAACGTATGCGTATGGGTGTATAATTACTGATGTTCCGTTTACTACGTTGTAAATACACAACAATTTAATGATTTAATCAGGCTTTTGCTGAACGCTCAATCCAGCAGTTTAACATCGTTTCAAATCGTCTAAACTATTAGTTCAATAAACTTTAATAGTAGTTCGTGAAATTCATTGGAATAGCATGTAACACATGAATAAACTGCAAATTATAATTACTTGTTGAGTTGTATTTTATTTCTTAAACGATCCTTTGAATAATATTTGTCAGTAGTTTTCATTATCAGCGATTTAAATGAGGGAATCAAGTTGTATACCAGATGAAAGAACTCATTAAATATTTATTTACAGATCAACGTGTAGAGGCTGTGTATATTATCTGCGATCATTATCTCGGATGTCACGAAATCAGATTATTTTTCTCACGTGTAATAACATCATCGGGTTGGGTTGTGAAATTATTCCCACATACGCAGCATATTTACTAGGATTTAGGCCTCATCAAAGGAGGGGATTTTCGTCTGAGGAATAAAAGGGAACTTATACATTGACAGATTTATTTTGAGATTAGTAAGAGTAACATGAGCTGTTTTTTTTGTTCTGCTTTTTTTCTATAATCTCCACACGCTACATAGATAACAGTGACAATTTTATACCGTAAATAAAAGGCATTGTATGATTTTGGGAGGATATAATGGTACTTAAATTTCATTACACATTTACAACGTTGTTATTAATTCTCTCACTATTATTCGCAATACCTACTTATTAATATACAGTCAGAACTATATCGTTACTTCGTGTATTAAGTACCCTCAGGCAGCTTTATTTTGTCGCTATTTCTATTATTCGACTTTATTTCCAGACTCATTACCTCACAATCACTACTAGGATTTGTAAAAAATAGCACGTGAAAATATGTTGTCGTAATTTCTATTTACTTATTCTGCTTATATGTATAATTCATCAAAAAATACGAACGAATAACTGCCTTATCATATGCATCCCGATTTTTTAAGTTGTAACCTCCTGCTAGTTATTTGATACTATTATTCAGTATATTATTCAATAACTAGACAAGAAGAATCTTGTTCCGAAGGGGGTCCCATGGTGCGAGTAACGGCGCACACGCATGTACGCGCCTACGAGTGAATTTCGCCAGCTAAATTCTCCAGAATAAAGAATTATTTAGAGAATCTGATGTGTACGAAATTCTCCTTCATTAAAATTGTTTCGGGTGAAATAGCGGAGGTTAGCCACAAGTAAGCCTGAAATTCTAATAAAATCTTCATTTAATATCCTTGTGACAGCTGGCACATAGATACACACACTGACACAGTAAACATGGTTTCCGCGTGAGACGAGTGATAGTTAGAATTCCAGATGATAGCGAGCCGACGACACTACATCGAGCAGGTTTTGACTCGTGAAAGTGAAGTAGCTGTTTTACCGACATAACATTATTCGGCGGATCGCAGCACTTGGATTATTTCCACTAATATAAACTTTTCTTCACCAAGAATGTCGTATATTATAGGTATTTTGCTAGGTGCTTTGTATCCCCCAACACTTTTATTTTGGTTGAAAGTGAAACACGACGCTTATCGATTGTTGACACGCATGTTTTTGCGCGTGGACTCGAGATGGTCTGATTATAAGTTTTTTTTCGGTCGTAGCCCTAGGCAACCCGATATATATTTCAGTCGTGCAAGTTAACAGCCTCACAGGCGCGTCGTATGTCAAGAAATCTATCACTAACTTCTTTGTACTCTCCACACCGTGAAACGCGTGGTAAGATAGTTTCTTGTTCATGAAATTAACATATAAAATCTAATAGCTTAGGATTAGATGCAATTATATTTCTGTGAAACATCTGTGCGGTTTATCCAATGTCGGTAACTTGCAGAACGTAATGCAGGTAAGATTGCATCTAGGAAAAATTCACCCAATCAAAAATGGTAGCTCGTAACCACGTGGTATGAAAATATATAACCGCTGTTCTGATTAGCGGAAGTAAATAGTTAAAAGAGAACTATTGGTTTTCAGTCTGTAGGAGGTCTGTACGCACGGCGACGCACGTCGCACGCTGAAATCCATTGTGTATACATACATACATTCGCTCAGCTGTTCCCTGATCTCAAGAGACAAAAAAATCATCCGCCAGTAGTCACTAGTCAGTACTAGTACCGTTCTTACTGCATATCGGAGTGACATGCAATTTCCGAATAGCAATTTAACTTATAAAGGTGTTTATTTTTAGTCGAGTTAAAATAATATAATGCGTGGTGATTTTAAATTGCTGAAAAGTAACTCGATCGAATCTTGTTACCGCTATCCTGCATTTCTACTCTTCTAATAACTATCGAGTTTAAATCAAGTGATTTTATGACTATCCTGTTTTGATTTTAAATCAAAATCACCCCAAGGGTTTTACTATACAAAACATGAAGAGAGCCAAGCCAAACGTCTTTCATGACGTCTATAATCAGCCTTATGACGACACAACTAGACTCAAACTCTACACTAGCAGCAAAGGTAATTGTTAATTAAACCGATAATCAATAAGCTATTTTTACCACTTCATATCTCGTTGAATTAATTGAACCTTTCTTATTTCCAAAACCTCTCGTAACACATAACTAAAATTCCACCAAAAGTTTACAAAAACAAAACATAATTATCATAGTCCTTTAATTGTAAGCACTGTGTATATTTCTTATTTACGTTTTCCAATTTACAAATTATAAACAATCACATTGTGAATTTTCAGCAAGTCTACAGCTCATGCAGCGAATGTCTTTACTGAAGAGATTAAAGGTTCATAACGGTTGCGTGAATTCAATTTGTTGGAACAACAGTGGTGAATTATTACTATCTGGAAGTGACGATCAACATTTGGTTTTAACTAATGCGTACAATTATCAGGTACATAAATTACATTCGGATGTTTAAAATTCTATCTTTTTATTATCACTGCGCTAAGATTTGATAAAACCTAATATTTTCACTGTTTCAATATCGATTCATTTCACAATTCCCATATCTAGATACATTTATTGATTCAATATCCAGCCGTCCATTATTATATCTTTGGGAATAATCAATTGTCAGAAAACGATGCACTATATATAGCCAAACGTCGCAGAAACAACCGTTCAAACAAATGACGATTAATGATTACATTTATCGTTTATCTAAGATCAATACAGTCCCTTGATACGATAATTCAACACCTGATTTTCAAACATGAAACAAAATTGAAGTAATGTCAGCGTAATAACTGATTTGTTTCATTAAAAGACAAAAAATTTTGATTACAATCATTAAAATCCCAATGAAAACTTTATTTGTCTCATTTGGTCAGTAATTGCAATTAGTATGGAGATAAAAATCTTTTTTTTTAAGCAGAAGTTAGAGGTGGTATATTAACTTCTTTTTTAGTATTAGTATGTGATGTAAAATGTGCAATGTTTATTAGTATTTTAACAAAATTACGTCGTGCATATACAACTTGATTTAGATAATGAGGTATAAATTAATCATGATTCATGTGCGAATTATAATTAATCAGAGCGTGTTGTTCGACCAGCTGACTGGGGCTGTCATCTCTCTCAATTCCTTAATGTATTTATAGAATAGGTAAAGTTCTGCCAAAACTATTCTGACACCATCCTTGAAATATAGGCATTCATTTAGAAGCAAGTATATTTGTTGCAAAAATACATACATACTCCTACCTTGATTTCCAGTCATTAGTTTGTGCAACAGTTTTTCACACCCACTAACACTGTCTACATCACATATGTCTAACAAACAAACAAACACATAAATACATACGTTTCGCTGCATATTTATTTTTACACATCTTCAAAAAGATCTTATTAGCTTAAACAGTCCAGACTCTCAAATTTGCACATAATACATCAGCTAACAGAGAGTAATTGATGATTTACTTGGACGGTAGCAATGCCAGGCCACCAGAACCTTCACCTTTAGAGTTTCTCCTGCTAATTTTACTGTCGCACGTGGATTTAATTCAGAGTGAGGTCACCAGATTGTAATCATTGAATCTGAGCCAATTATCCAATTCGTGTTTGATTTTATTTCATGAAATTGAGACCGTAAGAATTAGATTCCTAATGAAATATTACTAATTTTTTTTGTATTCATTACAAAAATGAAAACCATACTATATTTTCTTTATTAAACTCATTTGATTCGCATAGGCAACTGCTTTGTGAAACTGAACTCACAATCAGTGTATAATCAAAAGCTTTGCTAGGTTTTATTAGCAGTTCTTAGTGATGTTAATTGAATATCTAGCTGACTTGATTCATTTATCTACTATGTATTTACAAGATTAAAATTTACCGGCAACTTGTCTATGATAACAAAAAATTTGGTGTGGACAATGTGTTTATGTTTCAGGTCCTAACAGACTACAAAACAAGTCATAGAGCAAATATTTTCAGTGCAAAATTTCTACCAAACAGTGGAGATCATCGTATTATATCGTGCAGTGGAGATGGTATCATTCTTTATACAGGTCAGAATCAAACGTTTTATTGTTTGGCACATTTACCCGTATCAAATTTTTAGGTCTTAGACATACAATGCCATTCTAAGTACAGCTGGTCGGACTATTTATAGATCTAGATTACTGGCAAAGTATGTATATGTGTATGTATTACAGCTGGCCGATAGCCAGTTCAATGCTTGTACGATCTGAAAAATACAAAGATACGAATTTGTATTTTGCAACTTTGATGATAATGATGGAAAATAAATTTCACTTGGTTGAGATATTGCGAATTGCATACTTCGCCCCCTTCATTATTCAAAAACCTTTTTCTATCAGATCTGATGAGAAGAACAGAGACATTCAACAACCAGTTCACATGCCATAGTGGAACTACTTACGAAATTGCTACTATACCTAGCGAACCGCACAGCTTTCTCAGCTGTGGAGAAGACGGGACTGTGAGGTGGTTTGATCTGAGAGTAAAAGACAAATGTAGTAACACAAGATGTAGAGATGTAAGTGTATAAAACTTCCTGCTTGTATACTTTTATTTGTATAAAGTTTTATTGCCTAGCGACAGAAGTTGTCTCTAATGAAATTATGAAAGAAAAGATAATATAAAACTGCTATTCACTTATAAATATATTTTCTTTTAGGACGTATTGATCTCGTGTCAACGAGCCGTAACTGCTCTGTCAGTGAATCCGTTAATACCGCATCAATTGGCTATTGGATGCTCTGATAGTACAGTTAGAACTTTTGACAGGAGAATGCTCGGCACTCCAGCCACAGGTATCTAATGCTCCGGATTTTTCAGCTGATTTTATTGGTACCCTTAACTTGGTGGATTCTCATAAAAAAATCTAATTCTCTACATTCACCAGGGTGGAATGATAACGGCGGTGCAGTTAGACCACTGTGTAGCTTCACCGTGCCTGAATTTGAAGGAAATTCGTACAGAATAACTTCGTTGAGTTATAGTCCGGATGGGAAAGACGTTCTTGTCAGCTATAGCAGCGATCATCTGTATTTATTCAGTGTTAAGGTACTGTGACTTGATTGCATTGCCAAATAAACACGAGTAATAAATAAATGAAGATGTAACACCATTTTTTACAACTAAAATAAATCCTTTTCCAATAGGATCAAGGCAGTGTACATCTGAAGAAGGATTCTATCGTCGGAAAAGGAAAGGGCAAGAAGCACCCCTTGAGATCACCTCAGCCAGTAAGACGATTAAGACTTCGAGGGGATTGGTCTGATACTGGACCAGATGCTCGCCCTGAAAGAGAAGGTGGGCGCCGTGGTGGGACTGGTAAAAATCTCTATAAATTTATTTTTCTTCGACGACAATTGGTTATTTCCTTAGCTTGTGGGCACCTTCATTTATCAATAATATTATATTTACAGAAATAGCTCAGGCTCGACCTGTGCTACATACTTCTCTGATGCAGAGAATGACTGATGTTCTTAGTCGCATGTTAAATGATCCCGCTACTCGAGCTGCCTTAAGTGGTGGCGGAGAGGATAGCCTTGAAGGTGTCGGAGATCAACAGGAAGAAAATAATCAAAATGTCGAGAACAATAATGAAGTGAATAACGATAGAGTAAGCGACGAGGGTGAATCAATTGAAAGAATTTTAGAGCCTGGTAAGTGAATGGGCTTTTCAATTACTGAAAATAATTTCAAATGTGCTTCTTACGTTTATTTTTCCTTTTGAACAGAACAAAGCAGTAATGATCAAATAGAAAGTTCAAATTCTGTCGACACTGAAACTCCTAGTAACTACAATGTAATGGAAGAAGATAATACTGAAGAAAGTAATAGTAATCCAATTATTTCTGGAAAATCTGAAATCGAAATGCCGATGGCATTACCTACGCTTAATGAAAACAGAATTCCTTGCAAATCTGAAGATGTTCCTATGGAAACTGATTCTAGTCATATTGAAGTTCCGAAGGCCTCCATCCAGTCGTTGAAATCTCTTAGCATCTCGAGATTAGATAATGAGAATAGAAGCGATAATGCAATGCCTAGTACAAGTATAGATGGAAATAGAGAAGATAGTATTATGGAAAATCTACAAGACAGATTAACAACTATGAGAGACGGTTTTCTTGAACGGTAAATAATAATCTGCACTCTATAAATAATCTTGAAACTTAAAATTTAAAATATAAAATTTTAAATTCGAACCTTGAACCTTGAACCTTGAATTAAAAATTCTGTTCTTATAACATTTCAGACATGGTAGTGAACCAGCTGTGAGTTTAACATATTCAGACAAAAGTTCAACAGGAGCTACAATTTCTCTTGGTGTTGCAGATGAAGTAACCCGCGATAGTTTCCATCCAGGTATATTATGTAAAACTTTGAAGAATCTAATCTTATGTAAAGTTCATAAGCAAATATTAAGAATTAAGTGAATGAATATGATCCAAATCTTATCTTTGCAATAAGATTCTACTAACTTTGAAATTTGGATAAGGTTATAGAATACTGGTTCTCGCGGTTCATTTTTAGTTTCATTTATATTCTAGGTCCTTCCAGTAGTCAGAATCCCAACGAACCGATAGACGATGCCGGACCAAGTGGAGGTCACAATAAAGAGCCAACTCGTAATAATAATGAAGGTAAACCTTATTTTCAATGTATTGTACTAATGCTTTTATATTATATAAAGTTTCAAATATTTTACTAACAAAGATAAACGTGTACAACCACTCTTATTTATGGTTTGCAGATTCTGACGAAGATGTATACAACGATAGTGACGATGAGGATATGACGACGAATAGACGGTGTGTGTAACAGGTTTTTTGTGATTTGACTTTGCTATTTCATAATTTATTATGATTAATATGTGTTTCAATGATTTTCAGAACAGTGAACCCAATTGAAACTGAGATGGATGAGGCGATAGCAAATGCTCGTGGAGCACAGGGTCATGAAATGTTTGACGAAAGTTGTTTAACTGAACTGAGAGTGAAGCAAAAGTATATGGGTCATCGTAATGCGAGGTTTGTGTTGTTTATTCACATCTGTTGAACTCTTATTTATTTTTAAACAATTTTTATGCTGTTTTAAATACATGAAATTCATTGTTCTGAAAATATTAATTATCCTTAACTGATTGTACGTAAATAAACTATAACTACAATTCTTTCTATAAACAATTATGATGGGCGAATAATTTATCAAGTTTTTTTCAAATAGTTGAAGTTTTCGCTCTGAGTTGGATCATCTTCTTAGCAAAAAATTGTATATGATTTACACTAAAAATAACAAAGACTAAAATTCAAGATAAAATAAGAGTACTTCACGTGTGCCATTTATTGTGTCTAATTTATATTTTCACTTCCAGCGACCCAAATGTGATAAACTGATAACTTTTAACGGTGTAAGCTGAAAATTTCTGCATTTTTTTGCCTCAGTACTTGGTACCACATTACAAGCTTTGGCACAGTTATGAAATAATAAAATATAATAATGTAACTTACCGTTTGAAACTAGGTAGTCAAAAGATAGAACTTACATGTGCCGAAAAAAGCCTCCGAGCGGACAGAGCCAATTAAAATCAGCCCAACAAAAATTCTGATCGCTTGTCCTTCCCTGGTTTGACTTTAGTTTCTTTAGGACCATGATTAAAGAAGCCAACTTCTGGGGTGACGATTACGTTATGTCTGGTAGCGATTGTGGACATGTATTTATATGGGAGAGAAGTACAGCCAAGTTATGTATGCTTCTCGAAGCGGATCAGCACGTAGTTAATTGTCTACAGCCCCATCCTTATCTACCGATGTTAGCCACGTCGGGAATTGACTATGACGTTAAACTATGGGCACCAATTAATGAGGAAGCAAGTTTCGATGATAAATTTGCCGAAGATGTAAGTCATCATAGTTCACCTTCTTAACGGAAGTCTTATTACTATTTTCAATAACATAGAACTAATTAGAAAATGATATATCAATAAGTGCATTGAGATTGGAAGAGTTTTTATGAAAACTCACACAGACCTTATGAACAGAACTTATGAAAACATATAATTATTGTTTTTTAGCTGAAAAAACGCAATGCAGTTATGCTAGAAGAGACCAAAGATACCATCACAGTGCCAGCAGTATTTATGATCAGGATGTTGGCCTGCCTTAACCAGATACGCAGAGGTAGCGAGAGTTTATAATCTTTGAGATTTATACGCCGAGTGGTAGAACACCTATAGTTGATCATTTTTAGAATAATACATCCCATCTTGCTTAAAAACGGTACCGTAGCTTTTACTACTCTGTAAAAGTACAGGTGATAATTCTTTACACAAGCTCTTGAGAAGGGTCTGTCTGGGAATTTCTGTACCCTTAATCTAATCTCCAATCATATGAGATTCAAGAACTTGATTTTTGTGACCACCACGTATATAATAACAGCATTAAGTCCGTTCCAATTACATATCATATTTAATATGAACTATATTTTACTGTCGTTAAACATATGTCTGCACATTGCGTAATCTGGACCAGTACGTAACACAGTTGCGTAAATATTTTCATCTCAGGTTTAACAGTGAGAAAAATAAGTCTGGTTCAAGATACAGTATATCTACCTCACACTCACTATTTGATATTCTTTTATGGTAATCAAAAAGACGTTTTGGTAACTGGCTCACATTGCATGTCACCCAAGTTTTCAAAATTACATCATAACCCAATTTTGAAATAAGCTAATTCATTATTGGTATTACATTTATGCATAAGTTTTGCAAGATCTAATTAATCTTTTTTTCATTTCACTTATTATTCACTCAAAAGGGTTTCTCAAGATAAAAAGGCACACACATTGAGCTACCAAAATACAGCACAGATAAAATAGTTTAATGATTTATGATATTAACTTGTGGTATACACGAGAAAGAAACAATCTGTGGGGCAATACCTAATGTGTCTGGAACGGTACGAACAAATTTCATTACGTTTAGCTCTAACTCATACCAAGTGAGAATCATAAAGCCCTTAGATCACGAATGGTGTTTCAGTCGATCCAATATACGTATTTTTTAAATTTTGGTACTCAACTGCAAGGTACAACTCATTTTCCTAGATACATTATTGTTTCCTTTTTTGCTACAATGATTGAAGTATGTTATCATACATCACTGCCGAAGTATATAAGTAACATTGTTTGAACCGTAGAAATATGAAATAATAAATAGATTTGAATGGTCAGAAATTGTAAATAATGTCTTCCAAATTTGACTATCATCATTTATGGGGCTCAAATTTTGTGACTTATAGCAAGATGCAATACTGTAATCAGTATATGGCAATTATTGGGATGATAAAAATACCAAGTCGAACGGTATTGATTTTTTGGAAAGCCATTTCTAAATATTATTCATTTTTTTCCCAATTACAAATACATATTGTATATTAAGTTTGTTCGTCGAAATATATTTTATTCAATCTATATCAACGTTTTACCTATCAACCCCGAAATCGGTCCAATTTTTTATTTACCAAATCTTAGAAATTTCAATACGTACTTTTATGTAAGAATTTATTTCATCCTCAACGGTATACCACCTTTGTCATTGTAAATTTGATCAGTACAACTAACACAAACTTATTTTCAGTGCTAATAATTGTTGCTTTTGGCTTAAAATATATTGCACAACGTCATTTGCTACATTTGAAAATGTAATTTACGGATCCTGGGAAAGTAAGTGTGAATGTTATCTGGCTCCTGACTTTAATTGGCAATGAATAATCGAGAATGTTTCAGCATAGAATTAACAAGATTTGGGTACAAAATTACAACAGTCTCACCTAACTCGCAGGAAGTATAAAAATACATTTTCAATCAATGTCTGTCTGAATGTTGCATGACTTCAATGCCTTTACAGTAGACTCAGCACTACTTCCTTGTATGTATTCCCTACAGTTAATTACATCGCGCCTCGATTACTTACTGTCAGGTTTCTATAACCATGGTACAAATAAAGCTTTCTAATTTCTTTTTCTTACAAAAATTTCTTCATGACCTGTGGATTCAAGTTCTGTATTAGTCCTGACTTTTCTTGCTTATGTTGAAATGTATGGATTCCTGACTGCTTGAGATTGCAAAATTCAGATGGGGATTCTTTTAAATGTTTCACAATCACTTGGCTCCTCTTTTTAATTTGTTACACAAGTCTTCAGAGATATTTACGACTTATAGGTTTTTATCTGTAAATCACTATTCTGTATGATACCCTGAACGGCTTATGTTGTTTCTTGAACATCCATATAATCATTTACCACAATAGCCAAAATCGCTAGCAGCAGCTTAGAACTAAATTCCGAAGACATATTCTTCATCAGTTTACTGAATCATCGTTTGTCGAAAAATTCATTACTATTTACTATTTACCATGTATCTATCACGTTGTTATATGAATTTTGAGATACCTTCTCCACACAGAATTCTGTAGAGTGTAATTCAGCTCCTTGTTCAGCCCTATTGAATTAGAACTAGAATAACTTTTACCATATCGGGTAATTGATTGATAAAGAATAGCCCTTGCTTTATATATTCTACTCTAATCCCAGTTTATAAACCTACCATGTGTTGCCCGATTATTGCCATAATAAAACTTTCCAATTGCTTATAGGACGAGGACGAAACAGGAGGAGGAGCGGAGATGAAACTGACGAACTCCGAGGTGGATAGAAAATATTATAGTGAAATGTCAACGTTTGAAACTTATAATTCAGTTATTGATCAAACAACGACTGGCACAACACCAACAGAGGCTCCTAGATCGATTTAGCCATAGCAATGGAATTCTAACATTGAAATTTTGCCTCGTTTTATCTAATTTAATCAACCTGACTATTTCTATGATTTCTTGAGATGATTCATTAGTTTACACAGTGGTATTTATTCTGTCATGGGTCTGGTTTACTTCTATAATTATATAAGCTTTGAATTTCGATGATAACTGGTTATCACACGACACACGAATCATGTTTGAAATGTATACCCTAGGTATTATAATATTCTGATGAATTTCAATGATTTATCATTGAGCTGTGAAAATTTCAAGAGTATAAAGAACAAAAATTTCAGTAAAATAGACAGGAAAGTCTTAATGATAATAACTTAAGTAGTATAGACTAGAAAAAAAGTGTCTGAAGATTGGCGGAGAACGATATCAAGAATAAATAACAATGAGAAACTGTTAGCTGCTTTAATAACGATATAAACAATAATATTGATAATAGGTACTAATGAACAGCAATTTAAACCCGAGCTTATACAAGTATGGTGCGTGGATCGACGATAAGATTTGAAAATATATCTATGATAAATAATATTCTATTTGTATGTTGTGAGGAATATTCTTAATTATCTAACAGACACACGAACCTTGCATTTTCTCCTCAGTTAATCTAATTGTTAGCGTAATTTATCGGAGTGTTAATTTTCATTGTTATGAGAAATATTTTTTTAACTCTAGTGCAATACAACGTGCATTGTACGCAAAACTGAGATTGCTAGGAGTGATAATGACTTGCCTTGAGTAAGACATCGTTAACATCAAACACAGTATCTGATACAAAGTATTCATTATCAGGCTTTAAAAATATAAGCAATTTGTAGCGGATTCATTTACACAATAGTATTGTATTGTAGAAATTTTTAAGTTAATAAATACTTGTACACAAATTATATGTGCCGATGTGCAAACACTTTCTTGAATTATATGTATATCTAAAATTCCTAACTTCGAAGGATTGCCAGAATGGGATGAACAGCTGCCTTATTATTTGCAGCCCAATTCTGACAGGATTCTCCTCCAGCTTATTTGACACCTGAAACGAAGTGTCGCAGGGAGGAAAAAGTGGGAAAAAACGAAGCAATTGATTATCGGTGTTTCTGGGTTTTTATTACTGCAGCGTCGATACAATAATACATACAGGTCAGCAAGTTCGGAATATTTCTATTCAAATGCCTGTCACAGTCCTATTTCCTTAACATAGCCTTCTCCTATAAACCCTTTTGACTTCACGGGTGCCAATGACCCCACGACAGGTGCGCCTTACCCGAGGTCAATACTTCGGTACGCCTTATCATATACAATCTCAGATGAGATGTCACAAGAATGGCATACGGGTTGCGTATTATAAGACCGTATCCTATGTCTGCTGGGAAAGTAGTTCATCCATGCGATCGCGGGATGACGATACCATTCCGAACCTCGTGGGCAGCTCTAGTCAGGCAAGTTAGCATTGACCTAAAAAAAGTTATCCGTGTGTAGTCACTATCCATTATTCTCCGCTTTCTCGTTCTCCTTCTTCCGATTCAATCGATAGATAATTTTACTTTGAGTTGTTCTTTTAATTGTTCGTTCGTTTGTAGACATCGCTAGTTTCGATGTCCGGGCCCTCGTAGCAACTACTCCATTGATTCATAGATGGCGCTGGTCGCGCATGAATGAACTAGCTGAAAGGGAAAGTGGTGCTGCACAAATATGCGGACAAAAAATACTACGACCACTTTCGTTTTCACTTGGGGGCGTGGCCAACGAAAAGATAGTGGTGTTGCACGAGTATGCGGACAAAAAACTTACTACTTTTTCTGAGAAGCGCTTGGCTATGAATGAAAAGATAGTGGTGCTGCACAAATATGCGGACAAAAAATACTACGACCTTTTCTTATATTCGTGGAGGCGTGGCAACTGGCGCATTGTAAGAATTCTGAGACGCAGTATAAAAAACCACTAGCTCTTTACTACATTCATATTACAATGAAAGGTGGCGCGTAGAAATAATGCGGAGAAGTCAAAAAAAAAAATTACTGATCTTTTATTGCATTCATATTTGCATTATATCTGGACGAATGGGGAAATAAAACCATTGAAAAAAATGTCATTGAAATACAGAATGAATAAAAATACAAATTCACTGAACTCAAAGCAGCTGACAAAAAGCTATATTATCCGTATATTATTTAAATGCTCACGGTTTTTCTTCTTCTTGGAATACTAGAGTCGCATACGCGTTTTGCACGCATTGAAGCTAATATTCGGCTTTATTGAAAGTGAAGACAAATTCATTGTACAATAAATTCAGTAATATTTGATTCACTTTTTATTTTTTGATCGATACATGTATTCATTTCTCAGTATATCCGGCGCCAAATCCTATATGTCGCCCGTAATCCTTTTTATAATTCGTTTTTCACTGGTGCGACCTTTAGATTGACACGCATTCCACTATCAAACGTAATCATACCAATCAGAAGAGGAATAGAGATTCAAAAAATTTCGAGATTTTAGAAGTATCGTGTAACCGATCAACTTTTTCATATTGGATGCAATTATTATAATTGCAGTTGGATGAACTTCCATCCGAGCCTAAATATCTTCGGCCAGGAGAAATTCTGTTCCAATTGCAACGAGCGAGTATATGTATATTGCTGTCAGTCAGTGTACAATTAATTATATTAGGTAGTACATTATAACATGAATGTAGTTCATATCATGATAACTTGTATAAGAAGCAAACGAAGGGACTTGTCAATCACTGCAGCAATAAAATCTCAGATATACTAATAATTGATTGGTTTGTCATTTTTTCCTTTCCTTTTTCCTTTCCTAAGAAATTTTATTTGAACTAATAATAAGCGACCGCTCAAACAGCTCAAAAAACGCAGGAGATGTAGGGATAAGAATTAATGTATTTTTAACTTCTTAAAAATTTGCGCTTATTTCCTCGGGTATGTTCTTCTGATATCAGGAGGATTTTTCGACTTAAACTTATAATAACTCTAAAAAATGTTAGTATAGATGAACTATACAGCGACGTGCATGAAGACATATACCTATGCACACACGCTGTCCCGTTTTCCCGCCAAAAATTTCAGCACACCTCCTCGGGTCAGATGTTCTCCTGATACCAGGCGCAAAAATTTTCGACTTAAAATTCTTCAAACTCCGAAAAACGCTAGCATACATTAATATATAGAGACATGCATGAAGACACGTATGGATGCCTATATCTATACACATATCCTTCGTCCCGCCAAAATTTTGGCACACCTCCTCGGGTCAGATGTTCTCCTGATACCAGGAGCAAAAATTTTCGACTTAAAATTCTTCAAACTCCGAAAAACGCTAGCATACATTAATATATAGAGACATGCATAAAGACACGCATGGATGCCTATATCTATACACATATCCTTTGTCCCGCCAAAATTTTGGCACACCTCCTCGGGTCAGATGTTCTCCTGATACCAGGAGCAAAAATTTTCGACTTAAAATTCTTCAAACTCCGAAAAACGCTAGCATACATTAATATATATAGAGACATGCATAAAGACACGCATGGATGCCTATATCTATACACATATCCTTTGTCCCGCCAAAATTTTGGCACACCTCCTCGGGTCAGATGTTCTCCTGATACCAGGAGCAAAAATTTTCGACTTAAAATTCTTCAAACTCCGAAAAACGCTAGCATACATTAATATATAGAGACATGCATAAAGACACGCATGGATGCCTATATCTATACACATATCCTTTGTCCCGCCAAAATTTTGGCACACCTCCTCGGGTCAGATGTTCTCCTGATACCAGGAGCAAAAATTTTCGACTTAAAATTCTTCAAACTCCGAAAAACGCTAGCATACATTAATATATAGAGACATGCATAAAGACACGCATGGATGCCTATATCTATACACATATCCTTTGTCCCGCCAAAATTTTGGCACACCTCCTCGGGTCAGATGTTCTCCTGATACCAGGAGCAAAAATTTTCGACTTAAAATTCTTCAAACTCCGAAAAACGCTAGCATACATTAATATATATAGAGACATGCATAAAGACACGCATGGATGCCTATATCTATACACATATCCTTTGTCCCGCCAAAATTTTGGCACACCTCCTCGGGTCAGATGTTCTCCTGATACCAGGAGCAAAAATTTTCGACTTAAAATTCTTCAAACTGCGAAGAACGCTAGTATAAATTAATATATAGAGACATGCATGAAGACACGTATGGATGCCTATATCTATACACATTTCCTTTGTGTGCCAAAATTTTGGCGGAACAAAGGATGTGTGTATATGCATACCTGTCTTATATCATATCTTCATATATTCAAGTATCCTAGTGTTATTCAAAGTTATAAGAATTTTAAGTTGAGGAATCAGAATGGTGTCGGGAGAACATGCCCCAGGAGTTAGATGCTAATTTTGAAGTAGCTGAAAATGCATTACTTATAATTTCCCACTCATCCTGTGTTTTCTGAGCTGTTTTACCTATCGCTTGTTGTTAGTTGAAATAAAGTGTCGTAGGAAGGGAAAGGTGGAAAATAATGAAGCAATTGATTATTGGTATACAATTATATATTTCTATTTTGTCCATTTATTACTGCAACATAATTACATACTATGACTAATTGTCAAAGTCATGAATATAATACATACATGCAAACATACAATTTATAATTGTTTCTTAAAAACAAATATGTGTTACATCGCAATTGATCGAGTTTGTTTATTTGCTTCCTGGCATATTTTCAATGACACACCAGCTAATATAACTATGCATTAACACCCGTTCGTTGCAATGGGAACAGAATCCTTATTGGACGGAGATGTGTGGTCTCTGAGAGAAATGCATTCAACTGTAACAGAAGTACATACATGTCTTATAATGTGACTATCACTTAATGAATTTCTCTAAAAATTAGATAACAAGAATTTTTCTTCGACTATGAGTATATTGTTCATTTTGCGACAACTTTTCTGCGCTCGCAGTATTTGGGATGCCCGTTCGAACTCAGAGTCGTATCTCGTTAATGCAAACGCCAATACTAACACCTTGACGCCACGAGGGCTACTAACCAGACGAAAGATTGTTATCCTGGGTCAGTACTTTTAATTGCTCGGTTAGTCGGGTGCACGGAGTGTCAAATGGTATCGCCATCTCGCACGCCTTGTCTTTCGCACCCGGCATGTCAGTTGTGTGAGTAGGGTTGCGTTTAATGGGACGCAAAAAGTAGTTCGTTCATTCGACCGCGAGATCGCGATACTATTTGGCACCCCGTATACCACAGCGTGAAGTATTGAAGGGAAGCTCATATTCCATGACGATGACATAGCCTGAATCACTGATTGTTGAAAATGACAATTAATTGTTGTGGCACATGGACTCAGCAACTGATCCGAAAAAGAACAATTATTTGTAATGTGAAAAGTGAATCTCATCATTAAAACCAACGGGCTATCAAAAGGTGGGTTAAACTTTGATATTTGTAGCATATAATCTATACATAAGTGATGTATACAAATGCTGTTTGTTATTTTTCAGTAATATGTCAGATTATTTTGAGGAAATGGGTTGGACACCCTTGCGAGATGGAGAAGCGCCAAATCATTTTTTACACATGGCGCGATTATTACGAGATTTTGGAATGTGGGAAGAGTTAGGGCAAGGACATCGTCTGCCTCCCCCAGCTTCGAAAGAAGCAATATCGAATTTGAAAGATATTCAATTCACGGAAGATGAAACTCAGCAATGCCCCGTATGCCTAAAACCCTTTGATGTTCAGAGTTCAATCAAATCTATGCCATGCCGTCACAATTTCCACAAAGAATGTATAACCCCGTGGTTGGAAAAGGTATTATTTAATTCCCAAAATTGTCATCATTTGATGAAATTCAATAAATTTCAATTTTATTTTTCTAATTCTAGACGAATTCATGCCCGTTGTGCAGACACGAGTTACCTACAGACGACGAAGATTACGAAATGTACAAAAAAGAAAAGAAACGTGCAGTTCAACGCGAAGAGGATGTGAAATCGTTACATAACTCAATGTTTTCTTAACGATTGTTGAATAGAATAGAAATCGAAATAGAAAGAAAAATATTTATAAATCAAGAAGGCATGATAATTTAGAGCATGTTTTTAATATAAGTGCTGTTAAATTGGCTCTCTTTTCATTCTCTCGACCACTTATACATACCGATACATAGAGCTATATGTATATTTACTTCATAATTCTAAAAAAATCATAATTTATTATATTCTGGGTATTTAATGTAGTTCATTTAGAATAGACAGATGCTTGTGGGAAAAAATAAAGATAAAAAACAAAAATCAAAATGAGAAATTTCATTTCACGGTAAGTTAAATAAAATTATTCATGATATTGAAAATGTGATATTATTTTATATATTTTATTTATAAAGGTATAGTGAGTATACATCGTATATTATGATTATGGCAGTAATTTACCGACTCTGATTAGCTGCGTGTGACATAAACAGTATAAAAGTAGTCTTAAAACAGCTGCTACGAGGCAGTGGGCGTCGAATATTTACTCCTGAACAACAACACCAAAACACCATCAAATAACCTATTTCTAACTTAAATTATTATTTCTTTAGTTATAATATATGTATACTAATATGTTTGCGCCGGTGTGCCTCCTAATGCGACAAAAAGTAAAAATTATATAAGCACATAATTTATACATATACCTATGCATGTATGTATGTATGTATGCACGTATGTATGTATGTATATTCCAGAGAGAAGGCACTACAGAACGAATTAATACCGTGCAGTTCTCACTGACTGTCAGTATTTCCACATTATTCTTTTTTTTCTTGTCTCTTCATGTCAGATATTTAGAAATAATTTCTCATTCAAATATATCAATGCAAATAATGTGAAAGAAAATGAAACGAAACTGAAGCGGATCGATTAATAATCAATATCTGTACATTTTGTAATAAAAATCGACCCTTAATTGATATTAAAATTTCGAAACTTTGCAATATTATAAGTTATCATAAATTGCATATTTGCAATACGCTCTCTCTTAACTTTTATGATCTTGATGAGTAAGGGATAATGTACAATAAGAGAAAAAAAAATCTATAACGGTTCAACAGATACAACGGTTATAAGAGTATTGTACAATTATGGCACGATTCTTAGTCCCGTTACTATGCATAATCATTGTATTAGTTTTTTTCATTAATAGATTTATCGCTCTACCGAATCGTATTCTTAAATCTCACGAATTTCCTCTTTCTAGATACTCGAGATATAAATAATTATTGAAATTTGGCAGGTTTATTAGAGATTCGTACCAAAATCGTATAATTTGACAATAGTTCTCTCTGGTCGAGTATTTCTTAGACCTAGGGTATGTTATCGCTTGGATTAGCCTATCCATAAAGATAATAATAATAATAATAATAATAATAATAATAATAATTACAGATCATTACAATTAATAGTCAGTCATATTTTTGGCTAATTCAACATTAAAAACAGTATAATAAATGTGTTAACATTATTAAAAAGAAAAGTAACTCGCGGCAGAGGAGGCACAGCAAACTCAACATGATCTATAGATATGAACTAGGATCCTAATTCTATATAGACAAGAGGAAGTAAGCGCCGTTGAAGCTGTATCATGTCCAGGTTTTCAAATAATAAAGTATAGTTATTTTTAAAATACCAGTTACCACTTCATTAAAGAATCTAGGAATCAGTTCTAGATACTGCACAACACTGACAATGCGATACTGTTCCGCAAGACAGTATCAATCAGTTCATACGACACCAAGAACTCACAAGTAAACTTCATGAAGTTAAAAATTTATATTCTAATTATCTCTTTCTGGTTTATAGATATCAGTGATGAGGCAATTTTCAATCAATCTTCTAAGAGATCCATCATTTAAAAACCGATTTGAACATTTGAAACTTCGTCCAACGTGAGCGTGAAATCCTGATCAAAGGGGTAAAAGAGTGTTAGATTTTTCGACAAACGAGAAAAGACTGAGTAGAATATGAATTTTTGTATTGCCAGTGTTGACTTGTTAATTAAATTACCTATATCTTTCCAAATCTAGCTACCATCTTAAGCATTTTATAAAATATTGCAATTTTTAAAGTCTTCGATGTTTTCGCAAGGTGACTTTTTATCCAATCTGTACGTTCGTATAATGTAGTAACTGTAACTATGCTAGAAAACTGTATGGAAAGAGGCTTGATTTATCCTAACAGTCTACTATTGTAACGCCATTGTGAAGACACTTCCCACAGAGTAAGAACTATATAAAGAGATCGTCTAATGTTTATTGATAATAATGAATAAAACATGTTTGATACATTCTTTAGTAAAGGCTGTAAAATAGTTAAATGAAAAAAGTTAAGGATTTATGAAAATGTTGAGTTAACTATATCAAATGATGTATATGCACTGAGGTTGTTGGAGTTTCAGAATAGCGTTACTTTGGTATTAAAAGAGCAGAAAAAAATTACTAATGAAAACATGGACTCATTTCTATAATATATCGTAGATATGAACGAGTGACCCTTTTTGCAGAAATATTATCGTAGCGCTATTGCCTAAAGAGGAAATCGAATGTATGTAGCACCAATCACGAACTAGGAAGAGCAGTTCTCTTTTTTCTTTAGCATAAGTTAAGAATTTTCTTTTTTTTTTTCATGCATAAAAAATAGGTACAAGGGATTTATTATCATCCGTGTAGTATTCGCGTAATTAGAAGCCAAGGATAAATCAAATATGTTGTCAACTAATTCCAGTGGCAACTCTTTAAAAAAATGCGATAATTACATAATATTCGCCTAACAATCCCTCGACGATTGATACGCCCTAGTATTCTATTCCAGTATTTTGATATGCTAGTCGCCCGTTCATTTCCCATACAACGCGAAGCATCTTAAGGTGTTTGAAGAAAAAGTAATCTTTTTTTCTCCCACTTCTCACTCTTAATAGATTTGTGGAGCGAGCAGTGATTGCAAAGAGTTAGACTTTTTCTAGAAAACATCCTAAACTATATATACTTATGTATGTGTATTAATAATAATGTAGCCGCAATATTGTATAATTTAATATAGTATCAAGTATATCATTCAGAAAAAAAAAGTAATGATAAAAACTGAAATACCGTGAGATATAATAGTCTAAGCTATTACTATGCCGTAACTGGTTGTAAGATACGTCTAACTTAAATGTAACATATTTACAATTGAATCATGATAAAGAGGAAGAGAGCTCTTTTACACACGTCATATACTGTCATCAATAAATTGCTTCTAATCATTCGTTATACAAAATAGACACGCGTCTCTCGTTTAACAAATATCTCCAAAGCAATCTATTATATGCATATGTTTATGTATATGTATATATATACTTTTTATATATATATATATATAAATATATCTACTTTGCGATTAATTAATTACGCGGGACTCTGAACAAATAAATGATAACTCGATAATTCGATCAGCTCTAAATCAAATAAAATATAAAATGATATTTCAAGTTATTCACCCCGTTACATATTATCCCATATAGCGAAAAATCCATGACACATAGGCACTAACGTTTCGTTTCGATCGATCACTGCTTCTCCGCCAATTATGTTCTATTACCTAAGTATCGTGATCACGCTTTAGTCGAAAAGTTGTACATACTATGGTAAGACACAAATCGACGACAGGCAATGGTAGGTGGTGTGGTTCTAGCTACAAAGACCCGAGGGATCGACTAATCCACGAGCGATGAGATCCGCTGTAGCAGAATCCGCACCTTGTTTACCGCTTGAATGTTGGGATGGAGTTGGTTGGGAATGAGGTTCGAAGTGAGAGCGTACATGGAACATGAACTCCGCTTTGTCTGTAAAATCTGTTCGACACATCAGACAGAAATGACGTTCAGCTGTATACGGTTGCGGCGGAGCCGCACTGGCAGGAAAATATGGAGCTGCGTGCTGAGGGGGTACCGAAGCTTCCAAATGAGACCTGGAATTGATTATATATTGGAATGATTCGAATATAACATTAAATTCAAGTCTAAATGAGTTGAAATTCAAAAAACTGTAATACTTATACATTTATTCAAGAATTTTTAGGAAAATAGAACCATTTCTACATCCAAATCAACTGGAGGAAACAGTTTCTTTGAAATTATGTTCAACTTGCGACGTTTTCAACAATTTCTTATTACTTATTATTATCACAATATTCTATACCCAACAGAATTATTACCTCGCGTGTTGCATCCATTCTTCCCTAGTTGCATGTGCCCGCCCGCAAAGTTCGCACGCCCAACTAACAGGTTCAATTTTAGGTTTCTGGATTGAATCCTGTCGATTTTGATGTTGTTGTTGTTGTTGTTGCTGCTGTTGCTGTTGTTGTTGCTGTTGCTGTTGTTGCTGCTGTTGTTGCTGCTGTTGTTGTTGCTGCTGCTGTTGTTGCTGCTGCTGTTGTTGCTGCTGCTGTTGTTGATCAGAGCTTGGTGCAGTTGGAGTCGACAGAGGAGTCACGCCTGGTCTGTGTCTCAGTTTATTCATGTGAATAACTAGTTTATCTCGCCTGGCGAATGCTTTCCCTGAAATAACGGAGAATCGGTAAAAAAAATGAGATACCGAAAGATTTTTATACACCTGGAGATATAGAATTGAACAAACGTGTACAAATTCGTGAGAAATTCTGACCGAATAATCGAAATTTGAACCCTGAAACTTTGTATAAAATAACAACAAAGGATACTTTTACTCCTTCCGAATAAATTGCATAATTTCTAATATTAATTGATCCATTTCCTAAAATGCAGCAATAAGAACAATGATTTCATTGAAGAGAATAATTTGAGGGAACATAAACATTAGACACTTCTAAATGGGGTGAATTCTTCCAAGATACGGGAGTGTCTCATCAAATATATCCATAAACTCGATAAGCCGGAATATTTAAAAAATGAAATCGTAAAGAATAGTTGGATTACAGAACTACTGAATAATTATTATAAATAATAATGGTAGGTGATACTCACCACATACTTCACAAGAATATGGTTTCTCCCCAGTGTGGATACGCATGTGTATAACAAGTTTGTCTTTACGAGCAAGACCTTTTCCGCAAACAGTACAAGCAAATGCTTTGACCGTAGGCTCCCCAGTATTAGTAGCTTTAGATGCAAAGCCTGGACGGGGACGTGGAGCTTGATTAACTGTCGGTCCTCTGGAAAACTGTTGTTCTGTAGCGGTAGGAAAGGCAGGCATAACACCTCCTGGTCTCATTGCTGCAGAATAATCCGGTGACCTGAGTAAAAGAAAAAAAAGTTGTTACAACATTTCACGTTTTTTATTTTTATTTCTCACATTATTGGAAACAACCAAAAGTCACTTCGTTTATACACGATTTCTGAAATCCTTTTTACCACGTTTTCAGATGAATTTGAAATTGAAAAATCTCGCGATTTATGTATTAATTCGCAATTTTTTTGTTTTTTGAATTCCTCTTCTCTTTTTATTTTTCTCACATTTTTCGAGACGAGAGAAACTCACTTTTTTTTTAATACACGATTTCTGAAATTCTTATCAATTAACTTACACATTGATTTGTGAAATTTTTTTTTTTAAATATTGAAACTATAAAATTTCGGGATTCACATATCAATTCGCACATTTCTATTTTTTCCTGAAAACGAGCGACTATCTTACCATGTCCCAATGGACCGGAGTACTCTCACTCCGTCGTCGTATCCAAGTCCATCATCTGGTATAGTGAATGTAGGATTTGGTGGTTGAGGAGCAGTAGGAGGTCCTGGACCAGCAAGTCTTGCTTGAGCTGCCTGCTGAGCCATGTGCTGTTGTACTGCGGCATGGGCAACTGCATGTGCTTCAACATACGCCGTACGTTGTTGCTGTTGCTGTTGGCTACCACCAGACATTTTATCCTTATCGGCGACCTAGAAGTAAAAAACGGAAATCGTTGTAATCATACGAGTGTCTTTGTCATCGGTATTAGATTTTCTAAATCTCAATAAACGTTTCAGGATTAAAAATCGGATAATTTATAATACAGAAAGTGAGTACAATACGTGAATTCTATCGTCGGTGTGAAAATTTCGCGCGCATAGGTTTACTTCGTGCGGATCAACGTGTTTGTGTATTATCACGTACTGCATATAGTTATGCATAGTAAACTGCGGTCAAATATGAGGACGCGAAGAGAGACGAGACGAGTGCTTTTCCATAGAATTGGAAAATCACACTATGGGAATAATATCTTGGAGAACGAATTTTCCTTCGGGAAATCGTTTCGATTTGGTGGAACGAAGAGCGGAGGACCAAAGAATTCGAAAAAAAATAAAACACAGAATTCAAAAATATAAAATTTTCGCTCTTCGTTCATCCAACTCATAACCGAAACCCGCTGATGTTAGAACTGCATACTGCGGGATAATACGTATCATATATATATGCATCTTATGTATCAAATATTCTGTAAGAAATTACTAAAAAAAAAGTAGTTTGTCATTAAATTCATTTATTTTCTTCATCCCGATTTTCCTAAGAGCGTAATCTAAGTTGACTAATTAGAATTTCTCTCATCCTTTATACCTTAAGTTTTGAAAGTAGTTCAAAGTTTAAAAAAAAAAACCTCTTTAGACTACATACTACGTTGTAAGAACAAAAGTCGAGAAAAGTCGAGTTCCCTTCCCTCCCTCGCGTGACCTCGCTTTATATAACTCTCTCTCTCCAGGTCCCCCGTAGCTTCGAGTTCCAAATCCCCATGTCATGGCTTACCGAAAATTACACAGAGACTCTGCCGTTCCGTTTGTCATATGTATAGTCAAGATGATTGTTTGTACGGTGTATATATGTAGTTTAAAACACAGCGAACTGTAGCGGTCAGTCGTGCTCAGTAAGAAGGACGAACGATCGCCCGCGCAGTAGGTATTAACGTAACCAGTACCGAACATTTATATATGATCCTGACTCGAATCAATATATGAATAAAGAGTAAAAGGAAGAATTAAAAAAAAGGGTGGGGGAGGGGCGGGGAGGAGATCAAAATCGCGACGCATAAAGTATGTAGAGCTGATCAGTTATGCAGTTAATCGTATGTATGCCCGGAATGCTGCAGCGGTGTGATATTGTGATCGTTCTGTACCCTTGCAGGGCTGGGGATAGTTGCGGCGTTAAAACATCCTCAGCTTAGCTCGGTGCTGGTCGTGAACTCGAAAGCGGGCGGCCGCGGCTCGCCTCGATAGTGCGTCGGCCCGCCGACCTTGACACTGACATTGAGCTTGGAACGCGAGAGACAGGGATTCAAGAGAGAAGGAGGACCGGTAGCCCGATAATAAGCGAACGTTCGCGCTCCCGCACTATGTATGTAGTGATTATTGTGTACTGCTGCGCAGCGAAACCTAACTCAACTCAACTCAACTCTCCTCTCTTTTCTTTTCAGCAGAGTCTTTCTTATGATTTTTTCCCCTGTTTTTATGATTATTAAACAGCTGCACGCGTGGATAAACTTCAGGATCGTGTACATGCACGCGGGGATAACCGAACTATGATGACAAAGAAACGGGAACTGAGAGACAAGAAAAGAACAGGTTTTCTGCCTGCGGTATACAAAAATACAAGAAAGAAAGAAAAAAAAAAAACGTATAAAAAGGAAAAAGAAAAACGAATAGCGGCGTTTTCGCTCCACCTGTGCAATAAGCACGCACGAAGAAGGGGCTCGTCGTTCGTTCGTGTATAACGAAACGACGTTTTACCTGACACTACCGCGGCACCTATCTACCTACCGACCTATCTACCTACCACGCGTTATTTAAACACAGCCCGCACGAAATCACTCTTCTACCTTCTCACTAGTAGCACTCTACTGCGCTGCTGCACTGAACCACTGCACACTGCTGCATAGTCTCAGATTAAGGCGGAATCGGCGCGGTAAGGGAGAGAAAGAGAAAGACAGAGGATAGAGGGACAGAGAGAGAAAGAGAAGGATAAAGGGTGGGAGGGAGGGGGAGCAAGGGACAAGAATGACTACTTTCGCTTTCTATACACGACGCAGCACCGACGCGTCGATCAATACCACCACGACGGGACGCTACGGTACGTTCTACTCCGAAAACACTCTCGGTTAGCGCCCCATATGTGCGAGCCAGAGGTGAGGGTGGAATTATTGTCGGGACTCGAAGATCTACTCGCTAAAACAACTTGGGGATGGGATGGGAGAGGAGAGGGAGAAACACGCAGAGATTAAACGATCCTTAGCGCACTTACGTAGACGACTGTTACACTGTATCAATAATACAGCCTCTGAGTTTTTTTTTTTAGGAATATTAAAGACTTTTCTTTGAGCTCGAAAAGGTTCTCCGATCGCTTTGTTAACTCGATGGCTCGATCTATTCGCACTTCAAGATTTTTCATCATGCTCAGTATTAATTATTGTTGGGTATCAATTTCGGTTGAGAAACTGCAGGTGGATGGGGATAACGTTTCAGAATTCTAAGAGATTGATGATACACGGCGGTTACTCGGAAGAAAAATATTTTCCTCTTATGTATACCTACTTGGTGCGATTGTTATTTATGACGGCAATTTTTGAGACTTGATCGGTTGATTATATTCACGTATCGGTAGGTGTTTATCACTTTACCGCTCAGGGTAGATACAAAGAAATGTATTCATTTACATAGAATTCAAGATGCAGTTATGAAGCTTTATTGTAAGTTAATTTTGTATATTTTGAAAAATAAGAAAACTGGACCGAAAAGTGATATGTAATGAAATATCTACCTGATTATTCACTGATGCGGCGAGCTGTTTCAAACTGTCTGCGTAATTCTTTAAGACCGTGTCTGTGGTCATGCAGCTAGCTCGAAACTCGTAGAACATGTCCAATTTGTAGAGGCACCGCTGGCAGATATTTTTCGGGAGAGCATCTTCTTTGGTTATCTGAATAACAGAAATTCGAAGGATAGCATTCTTGAATAACGATCATGTGGCTTAGTTTCAAGATTTTCGTTTAGAATGATCGATGATTTATATGCGATCGTGAATTGAATGAAAGATGAAATTTACATCGTTCAAGTTTATCCCGGTGAATGAAATCATGAAAAATCTACTTCATACACAATTATCTGTATATAATGTTATTTTTCATGATCGTCACATAGTTCCACGTTTCACCGTCTCTACCACCAAACCTCCGAAAATAAATAAAACGCATAGAAATGTGAAGACGTAAGTACTGTACATCGCGATTATTTTATTGCGTTTTATGAATGAAAATTTGATTCGGTCATTACCAAGTCGAGATACCAGCAATGCAATGAAATTTTGTTAGGTATTTCAGATTTCTCGTACTTGATGCGAGACGCGTGACGTGATTTTATGCATAAGGAAAATAAACTTGTGCACTTGATTACAAAGGAAAAAAATTTACACATACATCGTCGTCTGCTATTTTGTGACAAGGAAAACAGCGTCAAGGAATTGATAATTCATTACCTTGAAGCGAGACAAAATATCTAACATGTTTACACTTGTACGGAGAATTTTTTCCGCTTGAAAGACATTAGTGATAATTTTTAATTACCGAACGAACGATAGAAACGAAAATGAGGGGCGAATCTCCGACAGGATTGAAATATCTCGTCGGTGAATGAGGAAATTTAGCTCCTGAACTAGGGACTCCGATATTCCATAAAGAAATGAATGAAACTTACCACAGCTGGTATGCAGGAACGAATTTTGAAGAGCAGTTGTCGCTGCTCACCCTCCTTGTCGAATATCTGAAGATGATTGTTGCTTTTTAAAGAGCAAAGCCGACACAGTTCGGCAAAATTGAAATCTTCATTCATTGTCATTGTTCGGGGGCCAAGGAACCTCGAATAGGTTAACCCCGCACGCAAAGCACACTGTCTTCCGCACTGTCGCCACACTTGTTAATCACGAATCACGAGCCCGATGTATAAACGATGTTACGATCGTTACGCTAGAGTCCGTGCCCGCTATTTCGCGATTCGTTACAATCTCGTTGAAATTCTGCTACGTCTATGAAATACATAACTAATAATTTTATTTCAAATAGGAAGAGTTAAACGCCGCCATTAGTGGCTTCTTTCTCTGCCCCCACCCTCGGTTTCGAGATTATTAAAATTGTTGATATCGATGTAGGAGCAATCGATTTAAACATCGAAACTGTACCATCTGACTTCAACACTTCGGACTATCGACCCGCAATGCAACGCAGGGGCCTTCGGTTGCTTGGTTCGCCTAAACAGAAGGCCCCTGAATTCTTTTCAGCACAAATCGGGCGCCAGCATTTGAACAGGACTGAAAATATGACTTGATGCCACACATTTTTTTACCAATAAATACTATTTGAACTACTAGAAATTTTGAATGGACTCATTCTTTACGCGATAATTGAAAATAAAAAAATGTCAGCTGATAGAAATATAGAAATTGTAGAAAACATGTTCCAAATAGTATTTTTAAATCCGAAATACTACCTCACCACATATTACTACACTTAGTAGATTAGTAGATCGTTTTGTGAAAAAAAAGATGTTACATGTAAAGTAATTTTCAAACTGCGGATGAAAGCGGGAATTCAAAAATTTGTTAGCTTATTTACTTACCTAGAAAAGGGGATTTCACACCTTGAAAATTCTTCGCATGAAATAGGTTTAAATGGAAGTAATAAATTCTTTTAAAAGTTGTTTTTATTTTCGTTATTATCATTATCACAGTTATATTTAATCTGATAATTGATTGAGGTTTTCGCGAAGCTAGCGAGAAATAGAGTTTCCAAAGTAGAATAGAAAAGAAAAGAAAAAGAAAAATAACAAACCAAACAACTTAAATACGATTATCTTATAAATGTAGTGCGATATTACAATAAAAGTAGCTCAGGCATTTTATTTGCAGAAAATTATCTACAATGGCTACAGTGTTTAATCGAGACAAAGTGTCGTACTTTAATGAATGGTTTTAAGAAGAGAAAGACTAATAGTTTTAATCTCGAAAGTTTGAATATATAGAACTCTAGCTATATTTATGTATTTTCCCCAAGTACTCAGCTTGTTAATAACTAATTCTGTCAGTATAGTAGTTACTTGTTATTCATACAATATGTTATTTATATTAGAGTATCGTTAATACCTCGATACCCCGTTAGTATCCTTGATTATATTATAATCAAGTTTTACATCAGCTTTACTCTGCTGGTGGTGAATCTGCTTTCCATACCTTAGACTGACAATGCTCCACGCTCTGTAACGGAATAAACATTCATATTATTCAATATAACGTTAAATAGGTGAATTCATTCTATTTATTTGTTTTGTCTTTTAAAAACAAAAGAGCAATGAGCCAGTCGGCGAAAGAACTACTAAAACTTTACTATCCGAGGGCAAAATACTGACAAAGAAACTAAAAAGAAAGAAATAAAGAGAGAAAAAAACACATGACATATGTGACTTTCAAAATCTTTAATGTCTTCAATCCTTCGCTTACTTTGCACTCGATAGCATTGTTCCGAGACCTACACCGATACTCATCTCCCCATGTACAACGCTTCGTACCAAGTTCAGCTGGTGTGTCAGTAAAACGCCTTGTCCTTGGGCTTGTCACTGCTATTGCTAGATAATCCAGATTAGAACATAATGCCATTTTTGTGCAGACTTTCTTACTGTCCACGAATGAAGTAAGGAGATTTATAATGCTCGGTCCATAGATTTCGACCATCGCGTCACACTGCAAAAAGAAAAGACATTGAATAAATGTAAAAACATAAAAATTCAGATTATTTTCCATTGGTTTTGTCCAGATTTTTACCTTTTCTTGTTTTGATGCTGGCAAATATTTACAAACTCTAGCCACAACGTCATCAATCTCATGCTCCACTTTAGGGTCGTCTAATTCTTTTTCAATTGTCGATATTATCGATTGGCACAACGCGCACTCGGCTACAGATGCTGAAATCGGAATTTGATTGATTTATTTAGACAAGCGTTGATTTGATTTTGGTTAAAATACTAATCCTAATATTAAACTGTTGATATTTACCCTGGATTTCTTCAATCCGTGTTCCACACAACGAAATCGCAGTGCAGATATCCTTAGGATTGACGTTTGCAACGAGCATGTCGATTACCAAATCAGCATACTTGTTAACAAAGTCATCACATTCACGACTGACAGTTTTTGGCAAATAGTGGCAGACTCCGTGCACGATTTTCTCTATCTCGTCCCTACTATTTTTCGTTTTAACAGATTCCTCGAGGTGTTTCATTATAAATTCGCAGACGACACATTCTGCGTTGTTTCCGAATTCCGGTACTTTTGCCAGAGGATAGAGTGGAAAGTCTGGAATCTCGTTCGTCACTAAAAACACCGATTAACAAAATAAACGAACTGATTTGATTCATAAAATCCATAGTTTTACCCCCTAGAGGATGGAAAATAAAGTAACTCATTACTTTACAAGACAACTTACTGATTTCTCCATCTTCATCTGTAGGGAATAAAGGCTCGGTGAATGGAACAGTGCTAGATTCTGCTGGGCATAGTTTAACGTACACACAGATTTCTTGGGGTGTGAGGTCAGCCAATAACATATCGACTAGCTCCTTGCTGTAGCCTTCAACCAAGTCTGTACATTCTTGTTTCAGACTCACTGGTAGATGATTACATAATTTGTCCAATGCAGCCTCTATACTTTTCTGTTTATTTGAAGATAAACATGTTTTGCAATTAATCATCAATACGTGCATTTCTCATTATTTCAGGATAATGTCATACAGGCTTATCTGGTCACAAGACACTTATCAAACTTTGTATTGTTCAAATTTCATCCGTAAACACGTGCAAGTATATCTTATCAATTGTGGAAGTAGTGATTATGAATCTAATAACAAAGACTGCTGATTATACCGCGATGATTATTTCAAGAATTCGTTCCTAGATAACAGATTTATGATTTTCTTCACGATACATAGACTAAAAAATTGCTGAATAAACTGGGTTGATTAGAAACACTGCGAATTGTAGCTCACCTCAGTCTTATTATTCTGCACAACATTGTACAACTGTGAAACTGCAAGAAGACAAAGTGCACAACCAGGTTTTTCTGCTTCTTCGCTGACAATTACCATATCTTTAGGAATTGACTGCCAAGCGTTCACTAATGCCTCCGAGGGGCACAAATGCAGTGCTGGGCAGACCTGCGGTTCGAATAATCAATTAGTAACGATTTTTTTATGCGATGAGCTAGTTTCTGATTTATCTTTTTAACTACTAACATCCGAAGGATCAATTTCCTGGGCAAGAACTGCGACCAAAGCGGATCCATAAGTGTCAACAAATTGCTGGCACTCGCTTGCCACGCTGGTAGGTAATATTTTACAACTCTTTTCAATAGCTCGTTTCAATTCATCCTGTTAAACCACCATAGAAATTCTTAGTAATGCAGAGAAAATGAGAAATCAATTTATCGAAGTTCAATTAAAGTATTACACAAATAGCGGAATATGAATAAAAATTACTTCTGTAGTAGGATCTGTGATTGCATTCTGCAGATAGTGCAAAAAGTACTCGCAGAAAGCGCAAGTTGCTTTATTACCACCTCCTACGACAGGGAACATAAGTGCAGTAGATTGCATTCTTTCTATCGGTAACTGCATCTCATCGGCCTCAGATTTTTTATACTCTCGCCTGATCCCTCCTCCGTTTTCACCAAGATTATGTCGCTTCTGGCTCATCAATTTCTCGCCAATTCGCGCTGATTTCTCAGGAAGGAGAGGCCAGATTGGTCCATTCTGAAAAAGAAGTTACATGAGTTAGTGATTCGACTGAAAGTTATGATGGGGTAAATAGTTTGCAATATCTACAAAAGTCAGAGGTCGAACTGTGATCAAGTATTTTTTCAGATCCAAGTTGTGCATTTAGAACAGGAATTAATATTTCAGTATTGTCTGCAAGCAGGTACTTACGGCAGAATTACCCGGCCTGGGGCACACACCAGCCATTTGACAAACTGCATTTCCGTTTAGTTTTTCAGTCAGATAGGAATAAATTTCCGGATAATATTGGTCGACGATCGCTATGCACTGTAAAATGGTTGAGTCAAGATATTGTGTTGAATATATTGTAACCTATTCAGAAATATTAATTTTTGGGGAAAATTTATCACCTCAAGTCTTGGATCAAGGCAAAGAATGAAATGGAGTTGAATCCAAGACTGGAGGGAAAAGCGAATTTGTTTTCTTAACATCATAAAATTTTGAAGTAACAGTCGTAGAAAAGTAGAAAAAATGAAATACCTCAGACTGGAAGGACTCTGTCTGTTTACAAAGGCCTTCAAGTACGTTTTGGAATTCAGTTTCCGTGGTATTGGCCACTAGGAGATCTCGCAAGTGTCCTACTAGCTGTTCGCAGAGTTTGCAGGGAAGATCATCCCCAACTTCGACCATGCCAATGCTGGATAGGGGTCGTATTTCAACTTCTACTATCTGTAATATGAAATAATATAATAATAAATAGTATTCCACCCAGGGGATATAATTGCTGTTTAAGAATTATATGCGATGACGTACTTCCCCATCTGCTTCCTCATGTTTGTGGAATTTTGAGCTGCACTGACCAGACAGATGGCAAATATTGTCAGCCTTGAATTCAGTATTTAAATGCTTGTAAATTTGGTCGAAGTGAACCATAACGAGAGAAGAACAAGCGTCTGAAAATGAGCCAAATGATCCGCATAGAGTCAGCATATTTTCCAAAACTTGGTCACGCGACTGTCCGTCTAATTTCTGTTCCAAATGCGTGGCTATGGTATAACATTTTGAGCATTCGTCAGGCTCTAGTTCGTCGTTGTACAAAGTCCTGGGCACAATTTCATCATTCTGAAAATAAAAAATATGTAAATAATTTCACAAGTGTAAAAGCGCGGATAAAATGACTTGAAGTAATCTACCTAAAGACATTTACTCAGATTCTTACCCGAGCCATATTCTGATGATATTGTAGAAGCACCTCGTCGATATGTTTCGAGTTACAGAGTCCAGAAACAGAGCAAACTACACTCGGATCCATTTGTGAGGCTAGAGTCTCTACTAGTTCAGGTATGAATTCATCAACCAAACGGTCACATTCGTTAACTATGACTTTGATGTGGATTAAAGCACAGCTGCCTTCAAAGACAGCCTTCAGGTCTTCCTGAGTCTGGTTGCTCTCGAGCTGATCTCTTGCCTGTGTTACCATATCTTTACAAATGTCGCAAACACTGTCATGGTCATCTTCCACTTTCATGTTCTCCCATTTTGACTTGATGCAATGTTGGGTAGCTGCACATCCTGCTGCTGTACTGTTGTATACAATTAAATAGACCGCTTTGAATGACTTTGTAAACACATACAGAAGCAGAAGCGAAGGAAGTAAGTAAAAAAGCATTAATTTTTATTGATGAGATTCTTTTCTTTAGCGATTTTAATCTGCATATTGATCGTGTTTTTCAACTGCCAACCCAGCAAGCTTCTGATATTTGCCAAGTAAACACGAAATCTTCGAAAAACCTGGGTACTATGTATTTGAAAGTTTGACCAGTGCCAAAAATTTGTTATTTATAATTCAGGCGTATATTTCTTTTTCAAAGACTTTCTACACGCATATCATAAAAATCTAGTGTTAACCATTATTTAGAGACTAATCCGCAGTTTAACAACAAATAATTTTCCAATTGAACAGAGAAGAGAAATGCCTGAAAGTATATAGACTGCACAACTAATTCCGTGAAGATATTGACGTGTTTATCCAAGGATCATTTTTCTAAAATATGAAATCTGGAGTAAAAGCTATTATCAGTGCCCATTCTGTAAACGGTATACTAATAATAGAACAAAGACTTGGCATCATGTGACGATGATTCAGTTATGAGTATCAAAGGGCAACTACATATGATGCTTACGAATATATATGATACCAAGGAATGAAACATAGGCTAGTTGATAATAACATAGGCTGAGATATGAGATATTCATGTTGTTGTGTTCTGAAAACAGTCATATACTGTGGCAGGGATGTGGTTATAGAGAAGGGGAATCTGAACTGATAAATTGCACATTTCATACCAACAAAATAACTGCTGAGAAATGCAAAGTATATTTCAGATATTAAAATAAAGAATACAAGGAGGAGATAAAAACGTGAATAAGTCACTACAATATCATCATACTCACGTCAAATTTTGACACCAGTATGACGGTCCCCAAGTACATGCTTTGGCACCAAGGACATGAGGGACATCTTGACCACCGCTACTGATCACTACTCTGGCTGTGGCGACTAAAATTCGGAGAAAACATGATTCAGGATTCAGTAAATCAGATAGTTTGTATTCAAGGGTATAAAAATGACGGGAATTTAGCAATAAATTAATGCTTCGGCGTCACCAAACTGCAACATCCGGTTTCTAATTAGTTTGAATCATCGGATACCTAGGTGATGTTTTCTCCTTCGGTATGACTAATGGGTCTATAGAATTCGAGTGGATGATTGGTTGGTACACAATCTGGTGAATTGATCTTTCTGAATTAACGCGTCATGGTAAGATAGGTTAAGACTTTCGATAAATCGTTTCTACGGTAATTATGAATTTTAGAGTACTAAGAAGGTCAGATGATTAATGCGAATGATTAGTTTTTCCTCTCGTGATTTTTCCGCAGCTTATGGGAGTCTTCGACTAAATGAATATTAGAATACGTTGACGTAATATGCAAATCAAATACCTAAGTTGCGAAGTCAGTCGTTAGAATGTCTTTCGATAAGGAAAGCAATAGTATAAACACGGGAAAATATTATTGCGTCGTAAGTTAGACAAAGAGAAAAAAACTTCCTGTCACATTGAACGGGGATTATGATCAAGTTTCATTTAATAAGGTGAAAACTTACCAGCCAGTAAGGCGCAGAGCGCTAATAATGTGTTCTTCATGTTTTTACACCCAATCCTGCTGTTTATGAGGTCGCTGAGGGTTTGAGAAAATAATAAAAAAATTTACCAAAACCACTAACTTCGCTTATACGTCGGCTGAACCAAACTGAACTCCAAAGATGACTGGCTTCCTTGGCTTTATAGTTATCGATAGATACACGACTCGAGTTTTTGTCTGAATTGTTTTTGCTTTATTTTTTACTTGCTCCATCTAGGTAGCTGCTGTGCAAGTAACCGGATAAACAAGCTTGGACAATCGGTGATTCCTAGCGCCACCTGCACGCCTGCAACTGCATTAAGAACAGCGTTTGTTAATAATAACGCAATCTATACTAGTCGTTAAAGTCGCCAGCGGCAAATGTTTAAAAGGTTTCGAAATAGAAACATTCTGAAATGTTGTCTAAATAAATAAGTATCCGCTAATTCCTTCTTCGAAGGTTTTTAAATGTTAATAAACTGAACAATGTCTTGATGTGGACACGAAATGAATTCTTTTTAATTCACTTTATTCCGAAATCGAAAGAATGAAATAAACTAATTTACTTGGATAATCGATTTAGATTACTGGGGTATACAATCAGAACCATAGTTCGCTCTTTCACTTTTATCACCACTAATTATATTATCATTACAAGATTAGTCTAGTATCCGGATTTTTTATAAATTATTTTTATGACGCCTTTATTTCTAGATCCACAAGCATTGTTCACATTATTCATGTATTGCCGTGTTAATAAAGTAACTATAATGACTATTTATATTATATGTATATTATTTCTATCGTTTTGATTACTATTGTAAGTATTATAATAATTATATCTTACAAGTCGCTATATAATGTTACGACTAGTTCATCTCATATACTATAGTACATATTGTACAGTTTACGAACTCGGCAAGGTGGAGGTATGTGGAATATGCGGTCCATAAATCAAATATACTGCTTTAAATAAGAATATTAGGTTTAAATATTACATTCCCAAAGACATACTACACGATACTTTGTCTCGTCCTGTCCCATACTGTCCTATATTCTATTAATCGCCTATGAAAATCACCTCACGGTGTCAGCTGAACAGATGATAATGCGTAGATCTGAAGATTTTTAACGTATTATCGATCATACGGATATTTTTGAATGCACAGAGGCGGGTCTGGCCGCGTCTTTAAGACTCTCAACGTCCTCATTCAAGTTGTATGGTTCATAGGGCTCTGTCTGGACCCCAACGTCTTCGTAATCAAGCTCTAGGGCATCCTGCTCATAGATAACATCGTGACTTCTTGGTCTGGCGACTGACGGAATCCATGGTTGTTGAACGCCCTTTCCAAGCGCAAGAAACACTGCTGCCGTTGTTAAAAGGACTACGGAGGCCACCCCGAAGACCAAACGCCATGATCCAGCGATCTGGAAACATTTTTATGACTTTAAGGATGCAAATCCATTATATCGCTGCATCAATCTTCAAATGATAAACAGGTCCTGGCTAGATCGAATCAGTGAAGATTCTGGAAGAGTCAATTCCATCAACTTACGGAGCCATGAAGCGCCTGGGTTACGAAGTAGTTTGCTGCTAGGAGACCAGCTGCTCCAAGGGTTGAGCAGAGGGCACAAGCTGCGGCCGCACATGCGGGTGATTCTTCAGGGGCGAGATCAGCGATTGCGGCTAACGCACCCGCTGGAGCTGTTCCGGAAACTAGAAGAGCCGCGATTCCAAGCCATGCGGCACCTAGTGCTTGACAACCGGCGTAACCAGCCACGAAGAGAAGAGCGGCGGGTATAAAGTGCGCTAAAGGGTATTGGTAGTGGAAGGAAAAATTTTGTGAATTTTTCTACGGATATTTGTGTGAAAAACTTTGAAACCGAGCTTAAAAAAGTTCCTCTGAATTTTTTTGGATGTAGCTTTAACAAAATTCAATAGGAAATTACTGATAAAATTTTTGTTCATCAAGAATTGACAGCAAAAATTATTACCTGTGTATACAACCAGCTTTCTCGCCGTTGTCGTTGATACCATTCCGGATTCTCGTACGTGATCAACGAGGAGACCGCAAGTTAGCGCAGCCATGAAGTGTCCGATATGTGGTAACGTCGTCAGCACTGAGTCCTGATAAAAAGAATGAGTTGGGGTGAAAACTGGCGAAATTATAAACTTTGTAGATCCAATGTTTTCGTGATAAGTGATGACGGCAATGCTTAGTCTTTGTTACAGCCAAACTTACGTTCGCTGTCGAAAAGCCGTATATAAGCTTCAAGTATTTTGTCATCCCAAGAGAAAGGGTTGCATCACCCCATTGGTTTCCCATAGTCGCGACTGCCGATGCCCAGACTGGGACCGATCTCAACAATTTTCCCCAAGGGATTACAGCTGCCTGTTGAAACATTAAAAATTTCAGAATACACATTGCAGGAAGCTTGAAAGCATGGGAATTTTACTGCAGCTACATCTTGGAAAGTGGCGTGAAGATCAATATACCAGTGTCTTGGACTTCACGTTTTTTGATGGGAGAATTGGAATTGACGTCGATAATGATTTTCTTCAATTCTGTTCGAGCTCGCATTTCAAGATTGGATCTACCAATCCATTTTTGTTCAGTCTAGGGACCGAGTCTCTCGAATGTCTCACAATACGTTATGAGGAATGTCTAATGCACATATATGACGTATCACAACTCACATTAGTATCATGCTGATAAGATTTTGGGGAGTTCTTGACAAAACGACCGAATGCAAAGTACCAGCATACAGCAACCAGGGCAAGTCCGTAACAGAGAGAATCGCGTCCGAACGAACGTACCACCGCGGTTCCAATCCACCCCATTAGACAATAACCGACACTAACGGCTGTAACAGAAATCAAAATCAGGGAAAAATGATCAGTATATAATAATGAAAGACTATAGGAGAGTTATAGTGCTGCTTGACATTAATTACTGCATGAACCATGCTTTAATCATGCCTCCACTTACCCGCGTAGCAGGAAAAGTACCAGCTTCTGTGCGTTGACTTGAACCATGTCATAGCCAGCATGTGAGCTGCAGGCATGGTGGCTCCCTAAAAATTTGTGGAAATAAATAAACTTGAGATCATTGTGGTTGATTCTTTCGTTGGAATAAAAAGAAATGCGCTCAATTCCCACAATGATTTATTTATTCATTAAGACTTGATTTTTCGCCCCGAAGTCTGAACGCATTTTTGCTACGAAAAATGTCTTTTATAGGTACTCACAGTACACAAGCCCTGGAACAATCTGAGGGCTACATGAGACGGTCCTCTCCAGGCCGCAGGCACCAAGAGGGCAGCTAGACAAGCGCTGAGGACAGCACGAGAAAAGACTATTGAGGGTCCAGAACGACCCCAAACGAGACATCCGCCAAGAATAGGACCTGCTACCTGTCCCCAAAGAAATGCTTCGCGCATGATGGACTCGGCATGTTCCTCTTGGGGCAACTGAAATCATCGGGTTAGGAAAGATGCTCTAGGAAAATGTCGGTGGTGAAATAAACCGATTTGGAAAGACCAGCTATGGTCATATTTGCTGTAATCATCACGGTAGCTGTTTTGGGTTGTAAATTGTTTTTTTTTATCATTTTTTGGGAAACAGTATTTCTCGGGGACTCACCTCCATGAGAATGACCTCAAAGTCTTCGGTTCGATTGCGGCTCGTGATGTTAACGAGCATGTTGCAATGCCAAGATGTGTCGATGATGGCATGATTGTCTTCTTGGTTTGCTAGCAGGGCTACTGAGGCACTGACTTCTACGGCACCGCAAAGCGCGAATCCAACGGCTACGAGAGCCGCGACGACATGTCGCGCCCGGACAGCCGCTGAAAAATTATTCAAATTCAAAATTCGGGCACATTATGGTCAGAAATTTAACTCAGAGTTATATGTAGCTCTTGCGAATTTCGCGGTTCTGGTAGCAAAGGTGTATTTGTATGGGAAAATTGAGTAGACTGTAAAGCTACTCCAAAGTAATGGTATGACGGATTGCAGAGCGCATAATGTCAAGCACCTAGACCTGGGCTGGAATATTTATATTTTTTTTCAAATCCTATGCTCGGATGTTTCTATGGATTTTGTAGCATTGACGTCAAGTCTCTTTCGCCATTTTCACCACGCATAGATGTACTGTTTTCGATTCAGTCTTCTTTTGCCCATGTAATAACCGCGTTTCGTGTTATCTCGATGTACACAGACGATTTATTTGATCTTGCGATAACTTGACTAGGCGCCAAACTCATTGCTCTCGGATCGCGTTGACCTTCCTATTCATTCGCGTATCTTAATATTATCTAACTTTTATTACGCAACAATATCTAGAAGGCAATTTAGACACGTTGCGGTTCCTTCTAAGGACCGAATCCTAATTTTTAGTATCCAAAAACGGTTCTTTTCGAGTTCGACATTGAATTTATAGGAAACGAGATATGAGTCAAATATGAGAGCCTGTTGATTTTATAATTTGACATCATCGAAAAAAAATAATGAGACGATTTATTTAAAAATCTAGGAACATGGGGAATAATTAATTACTAATTATTGATGATTTATTGTTTATTATGTTATCGACGTCTCTGCCACACATGGGTATGCTATGACGAGTATGCAATGAAAGAACAATTGTAATAACAATCGCTAGTAAATATTTACGAGCGACTACAAACTTTGTGGATATAATTGTAAGCAATATTGTGGTCGATGTTTTGACGAAAACTTTATATTCAAATGAAAATATTGAAATAATTAGAATCCAAGTCTCGATTTTACAATAGTAATAATGTAGGCTAGCTACCACGCTATAACGAGGTATCGAGTTTATCATTAGGCGATCGGTTTGACCAGAATTTCAAGCCAATTCTGTAGTAATTTTTTCGATACACAGAAAACAATTTTTCTAATTATTTTTCAATAATTTGGGACGACGGAAAATGCATCCAAAAGCGACTGGTGTGGAATTTATTTTGTGAATGTGAAACTCATCTGCTGATAGAAGAACAAATTAGTTATTGTTTCGAGAGTATGTAGAACCGCGATCGGCTCTAATTAGATATTTCTGTTTAATTGTCTACGATACACCCGCGGACGACACGCAAATTACAGCCAAGGGACGAAGGTCGGGGATGTTTGTTTCGTGTATAAGGTACAAACCTCGTACTTCTTTAGCAGCTTGTTTGATTTGAATACTACCACACTTGACCAGGTGCACACTTCCTCTCTTCATGAACTCCGCCATTTCACAGAGCGTTCAATTTCCTACCAAGTTTCTCGAATAACACGTAGAGATCTTATCTCCAACGAGGTATTGCGTCAATGCCGCTATCACCAAATCTATCGCACGAATAAATTATAGTGTCCGGATTTACTGACTTATTGTACAGACTATTTTCTCCGTTTTTCAGAGTACGCGCACCGACGATCGACTGGTATGATCCCTACTTGAGACACGGCAACGTAAAGTCGCTCGACACGTTTTCATCGGGAATAGGTAATAATATTTACAGCTTTGTCTCACGTCTTTTGATGCTTATTAATATCTTATATCTTCGTACACCTGTAGTGGCTGCGTATTTAGTCACTGACTTCTCCTTCCCGGTTGTTTTCATAGCTGTAACTGTGCAGCTGAAAGGTATTTGCTCAGATTTTGATACCATCTGATGCAAATGCAGTCTCTGACGACAAGCATCGAGCATTTTACATATTAATCTACGATAACATAGTTTAAACCTAATTGTGTAATCGCGGCCTTTGTGGAGATTCAGCTCTTTGATGGCCATCCTTTTTCCCTTTCGAACCATGAGTAGGTGCTGAAAGAAACTTGGGAAACGACTAACGCTGTATGAAACGAAAAAGAAATTACTCGCAATGACGATTAATGGGGTTTTTATTAGCTGATCAGACGAAGTGACGTTATTCAAACTAGCGATAGGCCATTAATCAAACCACCAAAGACTCGAGGATCCCCAGTATCAAAGCTCAGCTGAATTTATTGAGGTATTCGAGCTGTCAATCATGGCTTCACGTATGAATAGAATTAAAGAAGAGTCAAAATCGGATTGCTATTCACTAGAAGTCACGTTAAATCGTGAAGTCTCAAGCAATTCGAAATATTATGTTAAAATCCTTTCCTTGATTTCCCAATCTGATCGATTGGCCAAGAGGTTTGTTCAAATATCTGAGATTAATGAATAGAAGTTATTAATTGATCACCCACCCTTAACTTCGAGAGCGGCATGCCGCAGCTGGACGCTGCCTCTCTTGAGTCTGACGAGGGCTGCCATTGCGGTCAAGTCATGAGATGGACGGATTGAACGTCCATGAGGAAGTATCTGTGCTTGCGACACATCGCACCGATGAAAAATCGGAGTCCTTTGACGTGACTGATGTTTGAAGACCGTTGTGATTTATTGCGGAGTTCGCTACGGAATTGCACTTTCGTACATCCACCACTGACCGCTGGCCACTGGTTAGCTATCGCGGTTACTACTCTGGCGAACATCTCGTTGCTAACGAGTCTTGATACAATAAGTACCTCGCGCTTGCTCGGACGACCTTCAGTGGTCGACGTTGACGAGCACAGTCATTTCAACGGTTCAAACATCTTCTACGAGTCTACATACTCCACTATATAGCCATCTCTGTACGATGGATGAATTAGAAATGAACGTCCGTGTGTGGTATGAGAAGTTGAAGTTTGGGCAAGCTTCCGTTCACGATGATTAGCGTGTCTTTAGGGCAATTGCATGTGGACTCATTCTGTATGGTCTTTTTCGTCGGTTCATGCTGATCGCGAACTTCCGACTTGGATATTTGAAAACGTCGCCAAATATTCCCACCTCTTTCTTATCTGATTCTTTTCTGCCTCTTTATTTGACTTACAACTAGTGATTCAGACAATTGTCTCAATTTTCATTGGGCCGAAGATACCACGTAACGTTTTAGACTGACGATGCGACACATGCTCAAATAAAATGATCGTAGATGCACGATCGTTGAGACTTTTTTTTCAACTACATTGTGCTCCTATTTTCTGCACTGGCTTACCTGAACTTTTGGGGAATGCCCTTTCATCACCAAGAACATGATAAACCCAAGTAACAAATGCTCTAAAAACTGCAATACATCCAGCGCAAAGTTATTCATCAGCGATTCGTCAGTTGATTGTAGAAGTTGTATCGCACTGTGATCCTTCTCACATCGCGATCGGTATAATGATCGGCTCATTGCTCGATGAATTTATTTAGCTCACAGCATAAAGGGCTGTGCTAGTATAATCCATGAAAATAGCACCGTTTCATGTCCCTCTATTGCATAATAACTTAATACGCGTGGGTGTACGTTACTATATGGCTCATCATCTCGATTGCCCAGCGTATGACAGACGTATATACATGCGCAATGTACCATCGAATAGGGTGTATGGATTCTCTTCGATGTCCAGGAAACATAATTTACCGATTTCATAATCTTTTCGCGGAATGAATCGATCCTTCACGATCTTTCTCAATTCCTTTCCTCGTGGAATGATGATCCTTTGCCAAGAATACCAAAATCCGGTTCCGAAGTGCTACCGATTTCTCACCGATTTCGATTTGGTAAATCGTTTTCGGTCCAACGTGAGGTAACTGAACTGTACATATGTACAGTATATATGTACTCAGGCAACTTGGGATACATGACAGCACCCACAAGGGTATGTCACAAGGCGCTACGAATGTAACAGGTACCATGTCCTTGCGAGGCAGGGATCTGTCCGTTCAACGGTTAGACATACTAAAGGCAGGTTCTTCTTCGAAGGTTTGCCGCCTTAGTTGAGATTATGACAGGTGGCGTGTGCGGTACTACTTCTGACGAAACATTCTTCGGTCTGGTGTACTCCGATTGGTTATTCGTTAGGCAGGTCAAGCGGTAGGACATCGGTTGGCGTTCGTTAGTGTTTATCGGGTCCAGTAATTTGAAAATCTTTGCTATTCGAGGGGAACTTTTTTCTCTCAAGCTCCATCAGTCCTACAAAATTAATTATTTCCTCGAACGAACCGCGGCTCACCTCAACCCGCGGTTTTAAATCGGCGCCAAAAAATCGGCGATCGTTTTCTAAGCTACTAAAAGTTTCTAGTGTCCGATCGCAATACGTTGTGCGGAATAAGATGATGTCTTCGCTCGTGTATGTATGAACGGTGCAGTGGAATGTTGTGACAAGTGTAGGAGAGTTCGGTTTCGCTTGTGCAGTGGAAAGGCATCTCGTATCGTGAATGAAGGTGGATATTTTTCGGGATCACAAGCCGTCTGGAATCTTCTCTAATCGAGGTATGTGCCAGGTTCATATCCCGTTCAGATTAGCCACGGTTTAAGGTTAGGTATACTTCACATCGCGGCCTCCCCCGCCTCCGTGCGGTTGCTTACCTCGCTTGCCTTACCTCGGAACAATGCTGTCCTTCGGATACCGAAGGGCCCGTCCGTCCCGAGGATCGAGGACTCCGAACGGCCGAACGGCCGAACCCGCCGACCCACGCTGGGCCCAAAAATTTTCACTCAATAATGAACCTGCCTGTATACCTAGCCCTGAATTCCTTAGGCATTGTAAAGCACAGCTGAGGAATCAGCAGGTTCAACGAAGCCTGGAAAATGCGAAATTCCGATCGGTTTTTTTATGCTTTCGAAGTATCGATCGGTTCTCACCGAATCGAGTCCCACCTCTTTCAACTTTTAACATCTGGGTATCTTCGATTGTCGTTTTATGCCCTGGACACATGGCCGGATTATCGTGCAGCTATGTTATTCCAAACTTGAAACATGCCATCGTTAATCAAGCCTCTAGTGTCCGATCACAGGTGCTTTGAATGAATCGGATAGATTTGTAATCAATCTGTCGAAATTTTTAACTTGAATTCCGACGAAAGTTGAACGTTTTTAAGTTTAGTGGAATAGTAGGTAGGTACGAGCAGAAACTACCGATTGACCCACATGTGTATCGCACATGTATGCAGTTCTGCTGCTGGATAGAAATTTCTGAAGTTAATTTTACCAAATCATGGTTATAAAATGAAATTTGAACCGATGATTAAAGCTTAACGAAACTTTCTACAACGTAGTTCGAAAGGATCGTATAATAATATAATGCTATGTAATGTCAATGTTGTGTCTTCGCGGACGTCAAATTTAGCAATTTTACGGGATATTATCGTTGGAGTTTAAAGCCTGTTTCTCCACACTGCTTTCTTGCGAAAAGTACTTTAGTATAGTTGTACACGAACATAACTTTTCATTTCCTGAACTTTAAGTACTGAACGGATATATGTATACATATAATTGCGTAAAACTCACCGCAATTAGTTACGTATTCGTTTATTTCATGTCATATGATGTAGCTATTAGCTGGCCAAATGAGAGGTTGAAAGTTTAGTTGTGAAGAAAATTTCAAGATTATTATTTTATATACTTTCTTGATATTGATGGATACTGAGATACCTGTCGCGAAATTTAATTTAAATTTATTCTGACATTTACTACGAATTCGCATTACGTTTTTTCGGTCATCCTGCCATTAACCTATACCGACACAAAGTTGTTAATTGGCAAAGACTTTTATCACAGTTTAATTGGGATCTCCGGTGCATAACATGTTTTTGGAACAAGATTGTGAGCACACTTTCATCACGAATCAAATCGGGAGAATAGGTAGCATGCATTCCACCAAAATGATTTCATCGATTGACATCGATTTTTAATCCTTTCTCTCGTTCTGAATTAAATTTCGATAAGAGCACAATTCGACATCGCTAATTTGTGAATTTAACGATCTTATGATGACTTGATTCATATCGAATTTATTGAAATAAAGCTTCTGAATATAAATGATAGATGTGTTATTTATACCGATTCATGGCTTTATGCTGAGTTATTGATAGAATTAATACGTCAACCTGCAGACAAATGTCTACAATATTTTTATAGAAAATGATACTAAATTGCGAGCAAATTTCTCGAATCACGTAAAACTCATTCTGTTAAATACATTTCAATTCGAAACCGTGCTTTTTTTCTTTATAATAAATCTAACACGTCATCGGTAAATCCGCTTTCATTAATCTGAAAACCACAATGTGTGAGTTAGTTCGCAGCCGCCACATATGCACGTCTTTATCTTCTCTCCAACTGTGGTTGAATAAGGAAACAGAACTTCTGTTTGAAAATTGTTGATATCATAGCTGTCAGTTTCTCGAGAAAAAAATGATACTTGGTAAATCTACAGGGTACTCCGTATGCACTTCATAATCATGGCTAAAATTATCGTGGTACCAATTCAGTTCCCGAATAAAAATTCTATGAACAATAAATTACCGCGTGCAAGATCATTGCTATTCGGCGAGGGCAAATTGCGATTAGAACATTGTCGAATTTTATTTGAATTTGAAGCTATAGGTCAGCGAGATTGTCGCCTATATTAGTTGTTCATAGCCTCTGCTAGTCTGCATAAAGACCATTGCGAAACGCAGCAGTCTATTGAACAGCCGGTTACCTGGGCAGGGTGTCCTTGGTTCCCCAACCTCGTTAAATATTGAATACTGTAGCAATTCGTTTGAAAGGACAACGTACAACGGACCAGTCGCATTCGTCTCGTGTTTGCCACGTTATAACAATTGTCCATGAAGCCTTTGCACCGGGGCAGAATCGTGCTGATTTATTTCCGCGGCACCGATTTGCGACTTGATAAACAATTGCTTGCCTGACATTTACTTGCTCTCATGACCCACGATTTGATCCATTTGTTCTTAACTTAGCTACGAAGGTAATACAAGCCGCAACTAATCATTGAGTCTGCGAGGGTGAAGTAAAGATGATTTTATACAGGGCCTAGTTGGCGCTAATTACTTTTTGCAGCCAGGTGCTCGATTCATGGTAGAGAAGAATGGAGAATCGTCTATTAATACGATAGTTCAGAATTCCGTAATACCCGATCAACTCGAAGATTTGAAGCATTGTAAAATTAACTGAGTATATTAATGAGTTCAGAAGCGCGAAGGATAGTTTGTAATCACACACCGTGGCTAACCGAGAATCTCCTCACAAACACACGTCCTATGTATGCGGATATGTAAGATTGATAGCCCTGGTACGCGTCCGCTGCAATCAGGGTCACGCCTGTTTGGCCAGCAATTGCAGCCGTAGACAATCCCGCAATTGCACAACGGCAATCGCACCTCACAGTGCAATGGCAGATAGTAGTACAAACGATCGAATAAAATTTTCAACTTTAACCGAAGTATGAGCTAATAGCTTTTGTTCATGCAATCAGATGATTTAATATTCATCTATTAATTAGGGATATGAGCGGTGCAGAAATCTATGATCAAATTTTCTGATGTTTGTGTAAAAAGTTTTGAAAAATGAACAATATGGTAAGGTGAAGATGGTTTTCAGAAAATGCCTCAAACATACTTACGTATTGTATTAGGTGTCAATGGGATGCAAATTCTAGGCCATTCTGTATTCCTAGATCGAACCAAACGTTCAGAGTTGGCAGATGATCAAGATTCAATGATTTTTAACTCAAATCATATCTCCCAATTCCTGAAAATGGACTTCTTGGACGTGGCTTGAAATCAGTACTTATTCTAAATAGAGAATTTCAAGTTTTGAGGAAATGAAGAGACTTCAGAACGCAGAAAGCTTTATTGATATCAAACAAGGTTTTGAAATCGTATACAAATATTATTTCACAAGATACATCGTACGTGATTTATCATTAATTTGAATACAGGTACAACCTGATTGAAATTTAAGAAAAGTGTGGTTCTTTCAGTAAGAAAGAAAGCCATGATTTTTTCCAACCCTGCTGTAAATGTTCCTCAGAATAATCCTGAAGTGATAAATTCATTCGAGTATTGCCAAGTCATATATATCTATTCTCATTGGTAACTGGAACAAGAAGACCTGGCGTCAAAAACGCCGGATCATCAGGGCCAGGTTTTGGTCTCATCGCAGGAGAATTCATCCTCCAATGTCAAGGGGCAAAATTCGTCCGGCGAAACCCTTTTAAGATCGCCTATATCCGCCTTGGGTTTGAAGGGTAGTTCAGAAACCAAGATTCCAACGGGTTCGTCCTCGACATCGTGGACCGCATCCTCGTCTAGATCAAATTCGGCAAAGTCTTGTGAAGTCACTTTGATTCTCGTTGACTGGAAGTCCTTTTCCGTCAGTGTGATCGTCTTCAGTCTCTTCTTCGCGGCTTTCCCTTCCTGGACTTTGCCTGGGGCGATTATAGGCCTGGTTTTTTTCTTCCCGACGTTTCCCCTCGTCGCGGAATCGTTTTTCAATAGCTCGTCAGTCGGCTCCGGGCTTTTCTCTTGCACTTCGGTGGTCTCGTTTTCACCGACGACTGGAGGAGGAGACTCGGTTGTGCTTGGAGTTTCTGGTTCTACTACGTCACTCGGTTTGCTGAAATCCGGCTCCTTTTTCGCAGGATTTTCTGCACTCATTTTTAAATCGTCTTCGTTACTGACCAGGCAAACATCGGCCGAGCAGGCTTGAACAACTTTGTCCAAGTGTTCTTCTCCTTCGGGACTCGGTGCTGCGGGACTTTCTTTACCAGCAGCAGCTCGATATGCTTCAATATCCGCAAGCATGTGTGGATTCTTGTCGTATTCTGCCCGTAGATAACTTTCAAAACGATTTTTGAAGTAAACGTCGATCATTTTCCACACGCTGGTACTGTACCAGGAAATAACACATATGAGAAAAAAACCACGAAATATAACAGCTAGCATTTTCGGTTAGTCTGATCCTTCGTAGTTTCACTTATCCCACGAGATTCCATCCCTTACTCATCTTCCTCACCCATTATAAAGTCTTTAATTATAAATAAAGCCTCCTGCATGTTCGGCCATGCCATCGTTACGAAGACTACCAACGAATTTGCGATCACAAAGAGACGCATTAATTCCACACCACTATTGGACCGTAGCCATTCGCTAAATCCTTCATTCTGGGCCTCGTCCTCGAGTGCAACGTTATCTACAGTCTTGTCCTCGCGATTTCCGTCCTTCCCTTCTTTCCCACCTTTAGCCTCCTTGCTATCCTTGGGATCCTTCGCATCCAGACGAAATCGCTTCTTCATTGCTGACCCTGGCTCATCACGGACCAGGGGTTCCCTGTTATCAATAAGTCCAGCACCGATTCAGCACCTTTGGAATAGAACGGGGTGGGTAAAGATCCAATTATCGTACTGCAGCTAGGTAAGCGCCAAGGGAGTAGCCGTGGAAAAAGGGGAATAGAGGATGGAGGACTTGGCGAAGGAGGTCCAGCAGGGTGGCTAGGATGTTATCAACGAAGGCCAGGCACCGCAATGGTTCATCTAAAGTCCTGATGCGAACTTTGTCCGTTATTCCGTCTGTACAACCACCAAATTTCGGTCATTCAGTTAATGTATCATGCGTTTGTGTAGTTTAGCAGAGAAGAGATTATGGGACGTCTTGACTGTGGTTTGAATGGGCCGCATGAGTACCTTCAAGTTGGAGGCGTACTTCGGGAGAATAAAGTTAACCAAAAGGTAATAAATATTCCTGAGTACCGTGCAGTCCGGGGAAATCATAATCTTCGTATCATGCGGAGCACGACTTCTCTTATGTACCTACTCAGTTCTTCATTTTCTTTTGGTATTTTAAAATGCTACCTCGGTTTACGCCCACGTACAATGTGTAATTCTTCTGCAGGGGTGACTTAAAACGTGCCTCAAATATATACCTTACGCAATGTGAGGTCCCAAGGTGCTTCGCTGAATCTGATTAAGCAGCTCGGTAAAAAGGTCTCAGCCCAGGTGTTAAATATTAAATTTATAACAATTATAACGACCTGGATATAATTTTCCAAACGAACTTTATCACACGGGCTATTCATCTTTCTCGTCACATACGCCATGAACTTGGTTAAACAATGTCAATTTTATATCAGCAAGATCATCCTCGATAACTCTTAGGGTTGAATTATCAGGAAGAAGAGAGGCAGGATAATGCTAGGGATGTATTAGATACTTGTAGAAGAGACTCACCTCTTCGTCGACGGTTTGTTCCTCCCAAACTCGCGTAGCTTCTTCGTCGGCTCTCCGTTGAAGACTCGACGAGCTTTCAGTCCAGTACTGTAGATCCGAAACCGAATACGGCTTCGCTTCGTGGGCTAACTAAGCTCGTTACTGACTCCATAAAAGTGCCCTAGAATCTCGAGAATTGTTCAACGTTCGTTGAAGTCGATCTTGTGCCGGGGTGGTGCTGGTAAATTTCTGCATCGGACAGTAGGAAAGAAATAATATTGTTTCCTTCGACGCTGGAAAATTCTATACAAGGAAATTGAGGATCGATTGAAATTGTTTAAGCTGACGCTATGCGCAGCCTTCACAATTTCCTGAACTCCAAATCTCCAAAGGGCTGAACAAGCTAGATTGCCTTCATTTGCATGAATACATAAACCCGATATACACTATACCTACCATATAATACATAAATATCCATATATAGGTTATATACCAATCCAGGGCTGTGGAAGTTTTGAATTGTTTGTCGACTCAATCAACCTTGTTAATTTCGTTGAGCCTCAGAGATGCGCGAATGGAGATTGTTTCAAGGAGTTCGCACATTCACGGTATAGGTACCATACATTCTTGGCTAAAATTCACGGCACGGCTTTACAACTCAATTTTTTTTCACTGGAAATTCAATATTTTCAATATATTTGATAAGATCTATGCATACAATATTCATGAGTAAATTATACTGTAATGTGTTATATTGGAAAACATCCACGAGTCAAGATCAACGATTATTATTGTCAGCAGCGACGCTTTTTTTCATCGACTCCCGGAATATTTGGTGTCACTAGATATTTCTTCTTTCCTTCTTTTCAGCTTCCCCACTTCACCACTTCCGCTTTTTCCCTTGTTATATTTCATTTGTTTGTCTTTCACTCGATTTGGTCTACGATATATTATTTCTATCTACTTACGTGTGAGCCTGAGGGCAGCTTTTGGTACATACTTCAAAATGAACCCTCAAGCTTTAATACTGGATGGGCTTATGCCATTAGAAGATTTGGGTAGTCGAGAGTAAGAGCATATTTAATTAATATAAACATGCTTTTATATTCTCGTTGTACTTCTGGCTGTAAGATAAGAACAGGATTAAATGTTAGCTCTCGAAATACATGCTACAATACAGTTTCGCAGTTTCAATTTAGACCGAAAGAGTCTCATCTGCTATTAATCAGATAGGTTTCTCAGCGCACATAAAATATGACGAGAAAAATTGGAAAAGAGGGTAAAAAGAAAAAATACGTACCGCAGGGCGTTGGGAGGCGAGTAAACGGAGGTACTCCTGGGAATGGAAGCGAATTGAAGCGAGTGTAGGTGGCAGCAGCAAAATAATTTCGCTAGTCAAGTCAAATTTGCAAGATTAAATGTGTAATTCATGAATTCATGGGCTTGCCCCATCATGTGAGCGAAAGACTATGAAATAATGCTGAGTCCCGTGAAAAATGCGGGATGAACGTATCCCTGATTTCTGTTCAAACTTTCAACGTCACAGATGTGTAACATCCGATCCGGGATTTTGTAGCATAAAGTATCTGCCAGATTCCCAGTTCCGATTTGAGGTCGAACTTGTTTGGCATTACCCTGTAGGTATATTATAAAGTTATATCGACGTGGACCCTTCCTGAGAATAGTTTCCTTGAAGACGAGACGAGGCGTACTTAACGTCGTTGGATGTGAGGGCTAAAGGTAGGTCTTCCGTTTGGAATGGGAAAACTTGAGCATTAAATCACCGAAGAATTTAACCGAAGTAAGGAAGGAAGGAAGGAAGGAAGGAAGGAAGGAAGCTGAGCTTATTCCGTCAATTTGGGAATTATCCAAGCGTAAGTAATATCGCACGGAAATATTCGAAAGTTTCAACAAAGTAGGCGAGCGTGACTACATACCCGATACCAAAACCGAGAGCGACGCCACCGCGGCTCACCGTCGGCCCTAATCAATCAATCAGCGTCTCGAGTTTCGCGCCTGCCTCCGACAACCCTTCGAAGTCTTTTCCGACCATGAAGCTGCCTTCTCTGCACCCAGCTGACCACGGGTCATCGCAAATACGTGACGTAAAGTACGTGTCACGTACACGGGCACGAAATTTCCCAGGAAATTTACCACCGCTTGAAATATCGTGTGAACAGCCACTATGAATTATTGGCCAGTTTTTGAGAGCATCTCAAGTCTTTCAAACCCAACGAAGTCAAGAAAATTCAAGAACCTATCACCCAGTTTATTTCTCATCATTCGCGTATGTCGTTTCATTCGACTCTGCGCAGTGTTTCCACAATGTAGAAAGGAAGAGGTTCCAAATTTTCCTGTCACCGCTTAAAAAGCGTCCTTCTGAACCAGGAATAGTTTATAAGTAGGGTTTGAAGCATTGTATAGACTTCGAAATCGATCTTTGATCGATCTCTTACAGCCTCCTACTTTTTTCTGTACCATTGATCAGTTTTGTACGGAGTACATTCATCCTGCGAACTACAAGTAATGATTGTTGTTCAGGACTTGTTTGGCCAGCCGTTGACCTGATTGTTCCGAAAAGTTTAGTGCCCCGTAGTTGTCAGGGTGAGCCCCGGGCTCCAAGTTCCATTTACCGTCACAATCCACGTTACAAGACCTATTGAACCGTCTGAAATAGAGTTTCATGCGATCTAGGTACTAGTGGTTATTGGAAACGGCGCTGCACATTTTCTTGAAGGTTGTCGCTATCACATCGCTAGCCAATTCTCGTGTACAATGGACAGAGGAATTGTCTGGTATTGTGAGCCGATGGACATTGTCGCAACGCGAAGTGTGTGTAGTGTGTAGGAATAACCATCTGCTAGTCTTTCTATTTGATATGTAAAAAGTTTCGATGTATTTAAACCAGTGGGTGAATTTTTACGAGGGATTTCTCTCAAGGCTTTGGGTTCTTTTTAGTATATCTATCCATAAATCGAAGCATGAATAAGCAACATAAATTTGAATACAATATTCGAGGAACGTCGAATGCGCGGTGCGGTAAGGCATGCCACGGCATGGCATCAGGCTGAGATACGGGAAGGCACTTGCGGGTATTGGCGAAAAGTTAATTTCCTCCTGAGTGAATATTGGAAAGAGATTTACTGCCGGTAAAGGGGCATACAATTTTCGACACAGAAAAATGCTAGAGGAAATTCTTTGGTAGTTTCAAGGAATTGGTTTGCACCATATTTATTTAGACAATAAATGCCGCCAAAATCACTGCGTCATAGACGCATCCCTTACGCTTATAGTACAGCTGCAATTCCTGCTTCAGAATCTCACTAAATTCTTTTTTAAGCATTCGAAAACGCTGTAATCGTTCCTATACCAATTTTTTTCCTCCTCCTGTTAACCCCTACCTGCGTTATTTCATCCCAGCGAAGAGTAGAAGGACCCACCACCGATAAGCCTGCAGGCAAAAGAGATTAAAGGATTCCGAGCCTCTGGAGGCGTCGCTTTATTCTTCGAGCAGAAATTGACTCCTAATGTGGTTACCACACTTTCTGCGGTCGTCGGTTTACGACGATACCACTACCACCAGAAAATATTCCAGACAGTATCTACAGGCACAATTAATCGAGCCTATAAAATCGATAACGTTTTTTCAAACGCTTCAATAAACGCAATCGAAGAGGCTTGGCAATAACATTTTCACGAATGAATCAGTAGAACCTACCTTCGAAAACTCTCGAAAAATAGTTCTTGATGTTATTTTGTTAGCTATCGACGTACGTGCCGATGCGTGAAAAATTAGACAAGGTGTTTTCGAAGGGTGCGAGTATCAGGAAAGCCCCGCATCGGGAATGAAAGATCAAAGCCAATCTGTAGGTGGCTGGTGAAATAATCTGGGAAAGTGATAAGTGAGAGGTATAACACGGAGCTTATGAAGTTCCTGGTTTTACTTGCAGATCAGTTTTGGGTAAAATGGAAGTACGACATGCGTCAGCCGAAGCGTTAAGAGACAAGACGTCTTGTTGATAGTTCACAAGGTGCTTATTTTGGTAACAACCCTCGACGTAGTCCCTCTAAACTATGCCTCGACGCCGAGGCTTTCGTCCAACGTTTCAACCCTGTTACCGTCTTCGTATTCCTCTCTTGCCGAGTTCTAGCTCCTTCGTCTTTACTTACTGTCGCTACGCATTATTCACAGCCGCCTAATTAAGGTGGTGGGCGTCAAAGATCCTCGTATATAAGTCGAATCCGGGGTCTTGTCTGACACTAAGCTGCAAAATGGCTCTGGCAGCTTGTTATTAAAAGTTGTAAATTTTGAAATAGATTCAGGACCTTGAATCCATTCTAGACATTCTAAATATTAATTGAAACCAAATGTAGAGTCCTCGGATCAATAGTTGTCTCAAAATGTATGAAAGAAATTTTGTTTTCGTAGATGAAACTCATCGTTCGATTATTTTTTATCTATGTCTGTAATCGCGTATCACATATCGCGATAAGATGTTGTGTTCTGTCCGACAGGAGGGTAAAACTTGCTGAGAAAATCATCGGGTCCCAGATATGTCGGAAATAATTATTAGACCCGGCCTCCCGAGAGTTGAGTTTGCTTTGCGAATTCTGGACCGTCTGTGAGGGCACGATAAGATGGACAATTTATCTGCTAGATGACTGGGAGGAATATTCAGGCTCACAGTCTCAAAGCGTGAAAGACACATGGCCATTAATCAGTCTTTGTTCACAATCTCAAATGAATAAAGGACTTTTGGCAGAGGGCTAATTTTCCGAAGAATTTAAGAGCTTCTTATCGCTGTGCAGAAGAAAGGTCTGCATCTCATCTTTCGAGAATATACTATATTGTCGAGAAAATAATGTGTATTTTTATAAGAAATTTGAAACGTGAGGTGAAATTGTTTTCACCTAAACGAGAGAAAAAAGAAAAGAGCGTGTATACGGTTTTTTCGGAGCTTGTATCTCTACCGTTTCGAAATGGTAATATTTAGAGCACTTTACAGTGAACTGTAGCCCGAGATACTCTACTATGAAAAGTTTGGAAAAGTGTTAACGGGACATCTTAGATCTGTAGCTGCCTGACGCCACCCTCGTCCAGAAAACTTTAATAAACTTTTCCTTATACCTCGGGCGTTAAAATACCGGCTGCAGTAGCGCCCTAGTGATAATTAATTAAGTCCATAGCGTTGCAATTAGCAAAAGAAGTTCCGAGCTCGGAGTGCCAGAGTTTTCGCGCCTTATAATTATCGACCAGAGGGGTATAGCGGGATTGAAAATTTATAAAAACTCGACATCAATGTTAAAAAATCAGACGAAATTTACGAGAATTATAGATCCCCTTTCAAGATGGTGAAATTGATTTATTTGTGACTCTGATAAGATTGGAACTTAGCAAAAGTTCGGTTTTCATCACATTTGTTTCAACGATCAAGCACACTTCAATGCCTTGACGTCTGCATGCTTCATTTTTTCAAAATCATTGCTATACTTGACATAAGTGTACTTGAAAAAAAAATGAAACACTTTTTGACCAAATCGGGTATTCTGTTCATTTTCTACTTCATCTTCTTCTACTTCAAATTCTTTTTATTATTACTATGTATAAGTATGTGACTATGGCATGAGAAAAATCATGTCTAAACCAAAAACGATAAGATTAATGTGCTGCAAAAGTCACGTCGAGAATAACTTGACTGTTGGGTTGCGACCTAACTTTGAAGCCTGTCTGTGATCCGCCAATAATATAGGGTTCGTCACACATCACGCCCACGCTACCAGCTCGGTTGATCGCACTCACGTAGTGAAACTCACCTGTAACATGTGTCAAACTTGTCGAAGAATTCTCCCCACAGATATATTTCGTCGAAAAAAATATACAAGAAAAATAAACATGCGTATATTACGTGTATGAGGTATCTTGGAAAAATCGCGAGCAAAAATATTGTTTTTCTAAATTTTGAATCTCATGACGTGAAAGGTGGGAGTCTTCTGATTCTGACACCCTTAGCATATGGAATCAAAATGCTCTCTGCACTTCGACTTGAATGCCAAAAAAATTTATTTCATAGCTAGCACCCTATTTTTAGTTTTTTTTTTTTTATTTGCTCTGAATAATTTTTCTTCTTCTCTTCTCTTCTTTCCTGATATCGTCAGTCTATTTTCGCGAGACCTAGACCTACGACCGATCGTAAGTGTCAGAGACACACAGGCTCACCTCGGGTTATTGAGAACGTGATCAAACCAGCCTTTACTTCATCCGTTGGATTTGTGATCACAATTGTCCTCGTGTATACCACCTCGTTCGACAGACGATAACCGACGATCAAATCACCGGGAAAACCGTAACCAGCGTAACCAGCGTCACCTACTACGGCCTGCTCATATGTACGTCGAAATTGCGAGTTAATCGATGGAGCTTTAGTCGGTATACGTTCAGGTGAAATATACCTGAACGAGGGTGTAAGAAACAGTAGTATTACCACCGGGAGATATGATTAGCTCGTTGCTGAGAAGCATGTGAAGAAAAAATATCAAACTATATCAATTTTTTATTGGTTTTGAATACTACCCAAGAAAAAGATTTCCGAAATTATCTGTTCTTCTTTTTTCTACATCCGCTGATAAACGCCACTGTTTTTTACCCCGCCGTAATGAACGAAGGACTGTATACAATATAAATGAGAGAAAATTTGGAGGGAGGGTTATTACCAATTTATCCAGAGAAATCGCATCTTCCGGTTGGAGTTCGTAGTGTCGATTCTCCCCAGCTTTAATTTCGTCGTTGCTAAGGACGAGGGTGATGCTGGCCAGCACGGTTACGACGAAAACGAAAACTCCAGAGGGAAACAACATTTTGAACAAACTGGTCGAACGTCGTACGTGTCGGTGAATTTTATACCGCGGATATGCATCCTCGAGTGTTTTAGAATATCTAGGTACCCATACCGGCTTATCTGTACAGCCAGGAAAGGTCGAATTTCTTCTTTACGTGAGCAGAATACAAATATATGAAAAAGCCGGTGACAGTGTAGTACATACATATCTCATATCAACGCGAAAGGAAGAAGACGGACTGAAGTGAAACGAAAAAGGTGGAAAACAAGCGAAATATGTATGAAAAAAGGAATTTTCACTGTTCGTAAAAGTCTATCGCATTCATATTATGATCTTACAGAAATATATCAGCAAAGAAAATGAATAGCTGTGGATTATTCTTCGTTAGACAAAATATCGCCTACTTAACTTCAAAAAGTAAAGACTTTCCAAACTGTCGACCAAAAAATTGTAGGGCGTATCCAGGTATCTGAAAATCAAAATATGTTTATCTCTTCTTCTTCAGATTTTTACAGACTTTTTCATTGACTCGATATTTGACCACGATACCGACTTCTCACTGGAACGAACTTTCCATCGGATGAAACAGGGGCGGAAAAATGATCGATAGCCGATTGTGCGATGAATTATTCACTATCGCTATTAGTTGATTGAGGATACCGTACATAATATACACCAATCGTTGTTTTTTCACGCAAAAAAATATTAGCCGTAAGTTTTAATATTCACGACGTGATAATAGATCGAATAGAATATGAAATTAGAGCGATGGTCTCATGTCAGTGCTGCTTCGAAAATACCTTAGATAACTGTAATGACTAGCAAAAAAAAAATAGTTTTTCGTTTTTCGTTTTATTTATGAAATATTTATTCCCCGAGGGTTGTCAAAGTATTTCTATAAAATAGGTATAACTGTGAACCACGGTGAATTCCGGAGGTAGGTAGGTAGGTACTCGAGTCCGTTGCCAAATCGTTAGCATTAATTAGCGGTACGACTATAAAACGGTAAGATCAGTATAGGGCGGGGGCGCAACAGTTTGCGAGGGCTGGTGTGCGCCGGTTGCGGCTGTGCCAGCGGGGGTGGACTTCGGGGGTGGCTAGACCTCAGGTTCGCCGAACGCGAGCATCGGGTATGCCGGCTCAGTACTCTCCTGACTGCCACGTCAAAAGCACCTCGGACGTTGGCCTTCCGCAGTAAATATCGTGTTCGGAGGAACAGGAGAAAAGTAAAAAAAAAATCGAAAACGAGAAAGGAAAAAAGAAAAGGGAAAATACCGGGCAAGGAAGATAGGGAGAGAAAAAGAAAGAAAGACTCCGCGAACTCGATCGCGTATATAAATTTATATTTCGGTTTATTAACGTAAACGAAAAAGTTTGCAATTGGTTCAACGTTCGACAGACTATCACTGATGTTTGTCATGAGAGCTGTGTAAGGATTAAGAAAAGTATTTAAATTGAAAAATGAAGCGACTCATCTCTAACGGTTTACTTCGAGGTATTTCAACCAGTTCCATTCCAAATTCCAATTTAATTACAAAAACTCATGAGAGTTTTCTATCCTCTAACCTGCTGGTCGTTACTTAGTCTATTTAAAAATAATCAGCGATTGGTCTTTGGCTCAAGAATATCCGGGTTAAGAAAAGTGATTCGATTTTACCGAAATGTAAAATCGATTTCGAATGCTGCGGATAATTACCACACCGATTGCTGTCGATTAAGGTGACGCGAACTCGATTAATACACGAAATTGTTTGGTCCGTGGTTTTTCGCTTCAATCTATCGAAGAAACGTTCACAGATTTTTTACGTCGGGTTAAAAACGAGGGAAATCTTCCATGTGGAAGAATGAAGTACACGGGTTCGATTAATCGAGGAGAAAATAATACCAGCAGCTGAGTCATTTGAATCTGTAGATCTCCTCCGAGTAATTAATTGCTTAGTTTCTCCGGTACTACGTGCTACTTAATACGGCGTGAGTCGGGGCCTCTAGAACAGATAGTTTATGATCTAATTGAAACAAACTGTGTCTGCAATAATCTGTTGCTAGTGAATTTCGCTGGTATAAGACAGGGGTAGAAATAGAGGCGGTAAGCTTCCGAGGGGATGAGAATAATTCATTGAAAGGGGGAAATGCCGATGCTGCAGCGATCCATAAAGACGTCAGTTACAACCGAGGGAAAGTAGAAAAGAAATAGTCGAAAGACGAAAATTTGGTGGGAAAGTTTTTGCCGAATACATAAAATTGTCAATTTTTCTGTGTCATCAAAAGTCACGATTTCTATGACCGTTATTAACGAGGTGGGAATCGGGTCGACGTAATTTGTCAGAGTTTGTCACTTCCCCAAATTATTCGTGGATCGAGTAAAACTAGTCGAATGATACTCCCGTCAGAAATTCTCTGTCCCAATCTTTCAGTATCTAACAAATATTTGGCTCGTCCCAGTCGCGCGAAGAACCGTCCTGCACACCCTGAGGGCTTTTGCACTAACAGGCAGGTTTGAAATAAAAAAATCCACACTTTTCCGCCTACATTTTGCCAGCTAACGACTCCGTCAGGTAGAGGGTCGAGTACGTAAAACCTGTGTAGGTACTCGCTGATACTGCAGTGCTAAACGTTCTAGAACTACGCAATTTCCTGTATCCTTTACTCGATGGCGAAATTTTTATTTCTCTAAAGCGTGAATTACATCGGTTTCTCAATTGTGTCTCTTTTATATCTTAATGCTAATATTTGGGATGAACTTGACCCGCAATTGATCAACCCGTACTCACATCTTCTTTTTTGTATTATTGCCACAATTGGCTATTGCAAACTATTTCCAAATTTTGGACCGTAGTTTAACTCCTTGTTTCGAACAATAACGGGTCCTCGTCGTTTACCGAATAGTTCAGCATTGTGCAGCCCCATGGACCACAGATTTGGGTGGAAAAAGTTCGCCTACGGAAACATTGTTTCACGATAAAAGGATAGAATGACGTTAAGGATACTTTGGTAGTGAAAAAAGCGCTGGAAAATGAATAACGATGTTGGTTCAGTTGCGTGTTTTATTTTTCTTCTGCTGGTTGACTTCAGCGATCCACTGAGATATATCTGTCGGAATTTTGTAACCAGAAAGTGTGAGAATTTTATGCTACAGGAATGGAGAATTCCGCGGATTCTTTGTTATCATAATACGTTTCATCTATTTAAAATTCTCCATTCAGCGTTAATGAAAGGTTCATATTTATTCAAATGTCGGTCATGTGCCACTCGCGGTGAAGCCTAGAGCTCGAAACTGTCGCGGTTCTTTAGAAAGTCTGATTCCATTGTGACTGCAGAATTGCGTGCAGTAGATAGGTAGTCGAGAGAAAATCCCGAAACCAGTGACCTCACCCAATTACAGCTAAATTGTAATTAGATCCCGGCGAAACGAGGGTTTAGAGAATCTGTGCAGTCTCGTTAGCTTCAATTTCGTTATCCCTAGACCGCAGTCTTCGCTATATCTACAGTCCTCCTTCGTACCTTTTTTCCAATATCCTCCACTCAGCTTTTAAGAGAGTTTAATCCTTAGGTAGAAAATAGTATGAAAATTTGAACTTTAAATGAACTTATGAACTTGAAAAATTAATTTGTAATTATATGAATAAATTGATAAAATAAATTTCCGACTATTTCGTTCGAATTTGGGGACGGGATACCGCTGAAGACGATTGTGACACGAGGGATGAAAATTCAGAGATTTTGAAATGTATTGTTTTGATTGGTTTGCGTTGGGTGTGACGAAAAGTTGCGGGGGGTGAAATGAACAAAAGGGCAGAGACACGGTGGGTGTTATAACGTCACGGTTGTCGCGGCGACGTTTTTCCTATTACCTCGTCGACAAATTTCATTTTCTCATTTAATTCTCACCCTCGCGGTAACGCGCTTTTAATTAAAATAATAATCACAATGATAACAATACAAAAACAGTGACAACGTTAATAAGGCAGGGTGAGATGTTGAAGAAAAATTTTTTTTTTTAAATTAATAAAAACCGACAACATATTTTAGACTCACCTAAAATTCATAAATTGTTTATACCTACTCTCCGTTCACCACTTCGATTAACAGGATCACGTTTCCACTTCGCATACGGACGTATACACACCTCTATACTTTTGCCAATGTCAGTATTAATTATTGCGGTATACTCGTTCTCCAGACCCCTGTCTCGGCCACTTACGCTCGAATGATAATCAGCCAAATGGCAAAATGAAATATCCTCCAAAGTTCTTCCCTGGTTATCTACCACATTTATCAATTTACCTATATCAACGGATGGATAATTTGTTTACGACCTTTCGCCACTAGTTCATCATTTTATTTCCAGCACAAAGATTGCTCACTTTTTATCGTCTATAGAATGTTCATCATCCCCCTTTAATTGACTCAAATTTGGATCTCGATCGATTGAACTTTCCGCAATCTATTTCGCGGAGGTCAACCACTTGATGCTACGGAATATCAAGTTTGTATCGCTCCACGCAGATACTGGGATTTCGTAATTTTGGTGGGACGAACCCTTGACTTCCTGGGTCTCGAAATCTTCCTCCTTGGTAAATATCCTCGACAGAAGAGCTTTGCAATCGAGAGGCAATTTGATTTAATAAAAAGGCAGTCATTAAGCTCAATAATAATTAAGCATTAATAATCGATGTTCAGGGCTGTGATAGAGCGTGTCATTTAATCTCTTGAATATCAATTTTTCGAATTTTTTTCAATACTAGTAATTCGTCACTCAACGTCAGTCATCAATTATGCAAATCGATCCAAACTAGTTCACAGTACGTTGTAGGTGCCACATATCTACCTCGCGCCTCTCTGGCCTGCTGATAACTGGTAGGAAAAAGCTTAATTAGTTACTTGTAGTTATGGACCAACAGGGAAGGAAGGCTTGCCGGTGTCGTTAAATAAAAACCGTTTCCCACAACTGTGAATAATAAAAGTTTTATCCTGCCTCTTGTCCTCTTGACGAAATCGAATTCACTCGCAATCACCATGACTGGGTATAGCTAGGTCCTTCAACAAACTGCAGATCCTATGTGAACTGATGCTATTATTATCGTATTTTTTATACAGTAGAGGCAGGGGAACAAGAATAAAACGTTTTCGTCGATAGACTTTCGATTCTGTATGTGTGGAAAATGAGGAAAACTAAATTCTTTATTCAATCTCTTAATCCCAAATGATTTTTGATATCACCAAGCGCCTAGAGCCCCCGTTGAATTATATCGGAAAATGTATCGACGTAACGTTTCGTAATTCGTATTCCCACGCGATCCCGTAACATCGGATAAATTTTTTGTCAACCCCCAGCGAACTTTTCCGCGTCCACGAGTACGGGGATACTTGTACAGGATATCTCACCCTTCCATATAACAATTAACGGATGTGACATCCGGCGTTCATTTGACCAGCCAAAACTTTTCGTACCTATAATTTTTGAATATTTAAAAAAAAAAAATTCCGCACATGCATACCTAATTATCGCAGTTCCGTTTCCACCGAGCCCGAAATGAGTTTGAAAAACCAACAGTTTTGATAAAATGCCCTGAAAGTTAGGTATTCCTCTACACGTTTCGGTTTTATACAATTTCAGGGATCCGGAGCTACAGAGTAGAAGAATGTTTATTCTTTCGTTAGCCAAAACTCGGTGCAGGTACCGGAAATAATTACGTAGCTTAGAGTTACCCTTTGGGTACCCGGGTTTGGTAAATAGTTTGAATAAGGCTGTGACCCATGTCTGCAGGGTGGTGGTATTTTTCCTTTCGTTTTATTTTTTCTCTTTTTCTTTCGTGGATCCAGGTAGGAGTCCACGGTGCGGATTATCGCACGGATCTTTGCCCCGGTTAGTCCCTCCTAATTAATGGAAACGGCTGTCACTTCCATTCCATAAAAGTTGTTAATTACAAAAGCGGTTAACGAGCCTTCGCTTCGTCACATACCCCCTTTCCAGCCATTTGTTCGATCCGCATATTGCGCAGCTAACCACCTTCTTCGTCGTTAACCTTGTTGATGTGCTGCTCATCAACTCACACGGAAATGAATTTGATTTGACACGTGTATTATGCCTCGGTATGGAACTCTTTTAATCAGTAAAGAAGGGATGAAGTTCACGAAAACCGAATAAACCCTTTTTACAACGATTACATAAAGTCTAACAACGAGAATTCACTGCGAATTACCGAACATCTCGTTATCTACGTATGTCTAAAATAATTAATTTCGTAAATAGCGTATCTTTCGATGTATTCAATCGATTTTCCCCACCATAAACAGAACGAGTGTCACAGGGAAAAATATCACATCTGTCTGTTTGTAGAGCGTATCGAATGCCGTGAATTTTTCTCGATCAGAAAAAGGGAGTTTCTCTGTTCTAAAAAAGATGGAAAAATTTTGACGATCCGTGTTTCTTCAAATCCATCGTCGGTCTTCTATCCACTCGAAACACTCCCCTGTAGAATATACCTGCGTATTTCATTTCATCGGTTGCGAAAGCTCATTTTAGTTGGGTACTTCACAGACTGCAGACAAACTGCATATAATGTTCGTCTTCAAGCGATCCGAACTTCGGTAATTCTGAGGCATAACTTACCACCTTTGGTGAGCTATATACAAAGATCTAGGTATATACATACGCGGACTTAAGAACTAGTACCGCAAACTAGCCGAAGAAATACACTGCAAACTTGGCATTATGCAAACTCTTTGAAGATCTATAAGCTTCGGATATATATTCTCCGAGGCATGGTTTGCACTGGATTAAATTACGGCCAGAGTATTCCAGCAGAGTTCTCGATTACTTATTGTTATTCCACGGAAGGGCAGAAGCAGTGTCTGCGAATTTAGATTATCGTAGAAGGTTATAGTGGTATCAGAACAAAGCCATAGTGGTCACATAATCCTGCAGCTACTGTTGTACCCATATAGTATGCAAGGAACGGGGACCAGGAATGAGTATTCACGATTAACTTCTTCACTTTGCGCCGAGCCAAGAATATTTTATTTCAATTTTAGCAAATTTTCGGATAAAGTTGGAGATTCATCAAATAAACTCACAGAATAATTTGAAAACAGGCTGCTAGGTGGACTTTATTATTGGGTTTCAAAGAGAAACTATGAAAACTACGCGTTCCAATAACTCTGATCGAAAAGTCGATTTCAAATTTATCAAAAATTGCTTAAACTCATTTTTGGACACGATTGTAAAGCATGCAAAAATTTTATCCAAATAGGAGGGCTTCGATCATTTTTATCACGATTAGGTACTCTTCCATCTGAATCTCTAAATGCCCGATAATTTTTTACTAAATTGAATTGAAGCGAAATATTTTCCACCGATATTCGTGTACAGAGAATCTGAAAAGGCAGACGTAGTACCTCGTACAGTTTGCGAGTAAAAAATCTTGTTTCTTATGAATTCAAAATCCGTTTCGCGTGTTTTAGCTGCACACATAGCTAGTACATATTATCTTCTCGAAAACCGCTTCACTTATGTACACATACCCTACGGTTTTTCGCCAATTTTTCAATGTAGCGACAAGCGGAGAAGTTATGTGGCTGATGGTATCCGTTACCGAGGCGAGACGATGTACGCTTTTCCACAAAGCGTATCACATTTCTCCCAGGGTTTTTACGACTATTCGGTTCAAGGGATGGAAAATCCGTCAAGTTCCTCGCCGACGTTTTCCGTATATTATTCGAAGACTTGCTCGCGGATACAAGTGTATATATGTATATATATATTTATACATATATACTGTGTACCTCACGGCTGTTACCTGTCACCCTTCTCTTTCCGGGTGGTTCGAAGAAGAGAGAAAATGATTTTCAACCGCGGGAAGGATCTCGAATTTATTGTGACTTTTGTTGCTCGACTTATTTTCGGTATCAAAAAAACTTCTCTCGTCTCGTATTTCACACTCCCAAACCTCGGATTGTACCCTTTCCTTTTAGCCATTGATTTTCTCTCTTTCCATATGTAGTTTTATACCTAAAGCTACCTACTCGAAACGGGAAATGATATTGAAAGAGCATCTGTTCCTTTTCAATAAACTATATATGCATTACAGTTTTCGAGTATAACCTTTGCTTCGGATATGAATATTGCAATTACGTTTATCCTCATTTCTCGATTGCATTTAAGCCCCAAATCTTTCATTGTTTAAACCCAAACTTAATAAAGGTTGAATATTACGGATTAATCGAATCCTGAAGTTCGTCCGAGATTTTGAAATAAGATTTAACTAACGTTATTAAAATTCCGCGCTGTATTACCCTAAAATTAATTTGTTTATTTAGGTATTATATAATAAGTAGCAGACACCTTGCTTTCATCATCGCGAACTTTCGTTATTCTGTGTGAAAGATCATCACTCAATTGACTACACGATGATAGAGTTCTGATAACGATGTAATCGGCTCGTTATAAAATTGTTTAAAACGATTCGTGCGTGAGGCATAAGTCGTTGGGTAACTCGAGTCGAAAATTCGACGAATCTAATTATAATTTTTCTAATTTTAGTTTTCGGAGCATGAACATTGTCTCAATTTCAGATCTACCTTATAACATCAGTCCGGTATTGTCTAGTGGCTAGGATACCTGGCTCTCACCCAGGAGGCTCGGGTTCGATTCCCGGTACCGGAAAAATCTTTTTTTTTCGTTTTCAATTTTTTTGAACAATTTCCAAAACCTTTGGAAAAGTATAAAAACACAATGCGCTCGAATTTCCCATGAATCGTGATTATAAATAGAAGAAACGAATTGGTTCGATGCAAATGTACATTGTTTTACCCGAACGGTGCGAAATGTTGTGCGAAAAAATTCTACGCCGACTTTTTTTTCGAAAAGCACAGTATCCTTCGTTATTCGATTTTTTATGGTGGTCAGTTTTAGGAAATATTCCATTTTTCCAGGCAGTAGCATTGCCTCTTTTATGCGGTCGCTATTGCGAACGGTTCTAAGAGTCTTGAGTCGTGTTGGACACCGATTTACCGCTATTGTCCTTCTTAAGGGTCTTTATCGTCGCCATGAACAAAAGAACATCCTTCACTAGATAACGCCGCAATCACCGGTCAATTATTTATCACGGTCTCGTTATCCTCTATTTTCCTCTTCCCCTCGGTGCATTTTCCCTCGCACCCTCGGCTACGGACTCTTTTCGTCCATTTTTTACCTCTGCATCAGGAATTCACCCACAATAGTAGGGAATAACTTCCCTAGTTATTTCTAAGAATAGTGTTACTGCACTGCAGCATATACCTACCATCTATTGTTATAAACAACTTTTCTCGTTTATTTTAGTTTTATATTTCCGTTCTGAATTCTTTTTTCTCGATTCTCTTCGTTCCCATATCATTCCGAACTTTACGCCTCCTTATCCCGGTTCGAAACCGTCTCTCTAAGCCTCGAAGTACCGAAACCCAGAATATCATGGGATCCATCGAAGAAATGACTGCTAAATACGTTCCTGAATAGATCCAGTGAACTTTACAGCAAATTACTTATCGATTTTTAACTTGCCTTGATTCGAGGCTTGGAAAAGCAGTTTTAGACGAGTATTTACGAGCCTAGATAGCGGTAAACCGTGCCCAATATGTGTACGAAGACCCTGAGAACTGCGGGGTAGACGCACCTGCAGGACTAAGTAGCGAGGGACGATGTGATTTCCACGATATACCAACCCCAGGCCCATCGAGCCTTATCAGTCGTCATTTTCACGGGTTCTCACTGCGTAATAATTTTCTTTTTCATGTATGGTCTGGCTACATTACGCGTACTTTATACCTCCCTTGTTTTATATTCATAGAAGCGTTCTTCTTCTATCAAAAAAGTAGGGCTTTCGACATTAAGCGAAGAGAAGATATCGATAGGAATGTCTTTCTGATTGCAATGATCCTTTCAATCGAGTACCAACAGCTGTAGATGCGAGCTTTGGCAACTGAGATGAACCTTGTCTTTTCTTTGTGCATTGAACAATAGCACTTGTTGATAAAGATCAAATTGCTGTATCTAAGGCTGTGGGAATTCGCGAGCGAACATTTCTGCTCCAAGAGATAATGCAATTCTGTGTATTTGTTGAAACAGTGTTGCACAGCCCACCGTTGGTGAAGTGGACAAAGACGAGTAAACAGTCACGCGATAACTCCTCCGATATTGTTTCCTCTGTTTCTCATACATTTTCGCTGTCTCTTCCCATATCTACCCTGGGAATTCCGCACCCTTGTTCTGGTTAGAGAAAGACAACCCCTTCTTGATATTATCTATAACGCGACTGCGCACACTAATTATTATTTCAATTCATCCGTGTAATTTAATGCTCTGAACACGCTACACTATATCATTGTTTTACCCGGAATCTCGTCGTCGAGTTAAGAGTAAGTGAAGCAAAATTGAGAGACGAGTATGAGGACCGATAAATTCCTTGAAAAAAAATGAATAAAAAATAAAAATAAAAAATTACCTTCCTTATACCTAAATTGCAGGATTCTTTTACTTTCATGCTTTCGCTCGCGTGTCCGAAAGCGGTATTTTCCTATACCATAGGATATTGTATGTCTCTTATTTTTATTCTTCACCGAAACCCTACCGTATATTGCTGAAAATAATTGGTTCCGCCTGTTGAGTTCAAAATAGTTCCTCGCTACCGTGTCTGACAGGTGATTTAGCGATACGTTACTGCCTGAAACGTCTAAATAATTCAACCTCCAGACCAGGATAACAATTCTACAATGTTTAAGGTTTGTTAGAGCGTTTATCGACGAGATAATGTTCGACAAGTTTCACTAGCACCCTATCCTACCACCTGATAATCGCGAGTGAGGGTAAACGTTATAATACAGCGTGATCAGCGAGAATAAATTTGCGATAAAAGCCGAGGGTTTTCGAACGCCTGATCAGTTTGGGATCCTCACACCTACTATAGGCAGTGAGGGTGTATTCTGATTTGGGAATTTTTTTCCTTCTGATCAATCTCCGGTTTTCTCATCATCGTTGATGTACTTACTCAACTATCTTTTCCACCCTCTATCTCATGCCATCATGTAACGAAGCGAGTCGTTCTGGTGACAGTTCTCCACGATACTCCTGGGATAGGATTCTCTCGGGAAAAGGGTTCTCATTGAATCAGTGTCTGTCTTACAACGGGCTTTGGAAAAACGAAGAATCGATCAAAGTCGAGATCCGTTCAGACTTTAGTGTCACATTATGGTACCATACTTCACTGGAATCCGATCACTTGTGTTATTATTAATAAATAAGCGGACGTTCATACGTCTAACCGTCTTCTAACCGGCTGACAATCTCTTTGACGCAGCTCCGAACCCGGAACAAAAATTTAATCCGGAGTAAACCTAAAAATTAAATCGAAATCCGAAGCGAAAGAATGAGTCCGCGCTGCAGGGTAGTCGTTGAAGAAAACGAGCGGAAAGCCGCGGTTTACACGGTATGGGATAATCCCATCAAAATGTAGAATCAAATCTACCGTCAACTGTGCTCTGTAAAATTCTATAATACCATAATTCGCTGAACAAATTTACACTTCGTGTGATGAACGCGTTCGTGCTGTCGATTTCGGTTCAGACAACATCGGTGACGAGAATGACGATTTGTGTTTGATCAAAATGATCGCGAAACGTGAGGCATGCGATGACTGTATCCACGTTGTGATTCGCAGAATTATTTACTTATTTTGAAAGACCGATGAAAATGATCTCTGATGAAAAAAAATGACCCTGATGAAAATCAAACGACACTTCGACCAGCAGGTTTGACGAGTATAGGAGAAACATTTTCCTTTTCTTGTCTAACTCGATCGCAGTTTATATTTAATCAGAAGTTGATTCTGGTACGAGGGAAGTGGTACGTTCAGAGAAGGACATTGGCCGCGATTAAGTCCCGGTTCGATGTAATGGTGTGGCGAGCAGTCCAGAGTGACGTTGCTCCCACACGATGCAGCTAATGACTTTGAACTCGCTCTTGATGTTCGATCTGGTGTTTCTCTTCTTCCTATTCCTCGTCGGGGTTTCCTGTCTGGTTTATTACCTGCCAGGTGCACGTCGTCGCGTCATCGCACCACACGAGGTCATCACGGCCACTACAAACCAGCGCTCGGACGCGCCAATCGACGATGTCTAAGGTTCGTATTTCCCTACTAACATATCGCACATACGCATGAAGGTAATATTCCAAAGAGGAATGAGTTCTGTAAAGGATGATTTTTTTCTTTTCTTTTAGTTCCACATGCATTTGGTTGTTTTTGATTATTTTAGTGGATGAGAGATCGTGCGATTGATCATAGACGCAAGTCTTGCGGAAAAGAAGCTAGCTTTGAGTTTAGTGCTCGTTATAGGGGGTTGTTAAATTTTAATCATCGAAGACCAACAGATAGAGAGGTGTTTGGTTAAGACCAATCAATTTTGGATTCACCCTGGAGATTTCAGGGATATTAATGAGGATTTATACGAGATAGGATTATGACAGTTAAAGAATATCCGTTCTCGGATAAGAAGCGGCAGACCTGAAGCCCTGTAATGAAGAGATGCTAATCGTCGGTCGACTGAGCTTCAAAAAAACCCTTAAAAAGAGCTTTTTATTGAGCAGGACGTGCTCGGAGCGCGAATCACTACCCTGAGAACGTGCTCGAGGTATTTTATTACACCGTTTGGCTCGAAGGGGTGCGTGGTCATCGATAATCGCGTATTTCATTTCTGTAGACCGTGTTTCGAGCCCCGTGAAGAGATCCCAACCGTCGAACGTCAGGTTCTGATTAATCGCCGATATACTCCCTCCCCGCTATCGTTAACTGCTTTTATCAACGCTTAGCTTTTACCCCTTTAAAATAAAAATGAAAATACAAAAAATTAAAAATACCTCACTTTTTTGTCTTACCATTACGGATCATTATAACGATGAGGTGAATTTTGGGTCCGAGACGAAGACAGGAGCTTCAAGTCCGGCTTGAAAAAACATAGGGGTTTATGCCGCGACTCCTTATCCCGACAGAGGTAGCGGATTACAAACTCGACCGGGTGCAAAGTCGGTTAGGAAAGGTTCCGATATCCGATTTAGGGATGAAATCGTATCGATACGGTGCAAGAATCCGATCAAGAAAGCGGGTGCACGTATCCACAATAGCGTCTTTAATGCCTAGCTAGCTATACGTACGTACGTACATCTGTATATACACATGTGTGGCTCATGTTTGCCGCAGATGCATCTGGAAGCGAAGGCTGAGTGGCCGCCTACGTCCACCCCCGAAGTACTCGCCAAGTATTAAATTCATCTTCCAACCCAAGTTCGCCGCGCGCCCATGTAGAATAGGTCGATTCCACTTATCTGCCTTTTCCTTCCTCACTCATCCTCCCTTATTCCCGTTTCTTTGTCGAGGGGGAATGGAATATACGAGTAATGTAAATGCTGACATTGTCGAACTTAATAGAAGTTTGTTCATTTTCGTTTACCGACTTTTCTTTTTTCTCTCCTCTCGCTCTGCATTTAACGTCATAGATATTGAATCCGTCCCACATTCTCACCAGTCATTGGTGCCCGAAATTTTCCTCGAAATCAACGTGGTCATCAATTTGCTTGAAATTCCTCCAATTTTTTCAACCCGTTTTCCTCTCGATAGAAATTTGCCATCAGTGAGGCGAATTTTAATGAGTTGACTTATACTTGGCTCAATTATCTGCCGGAGGTGTTTCTGCAGCGACAGTTTACGTTGTACGTCTTTTGTGCTTCCGGGAAGCAGTTGGTGGGCTATTCAGAAGTTATGTGCTGTTCGGTCGGGCAGAAGAAGAAGTCTACTGCCCTGTGAACGGCAGAGGAAACTATGAAAATAGTTTAGCTGAAAGTCTCGAGGTTTTTTCCCCCAAACCATCCCGCTAGAATTCTGCTTTCAAAGTTTTGTCATGCATTTTGACAGCCGAAGCGAGACATTTATAGGACGTGGGACGAAAAGCGATACAGGCACTTAGTATGCTGCAGTGTGAAGAGATCAGCGATTTAACATCTTTAAAACTTTTATGGAAAGGCGCTTTTCGAACAGCTTTCTCTCTCTTTCTTTTTTTACGTATAATCGCCGATCAATGAATCTCCAGTTTAAGCTAGACAAGAACAATTTATTAGTTGGTACGACGTAGCTCCTTGTTTTCGTATTAAACCATACTTTCCCCTTGAATCTCAAGATTTGATAGGTTTTTTGGCAAACTTCATGAGAGAGTAGTAGGTATGATTTTACCCAAAGACTGATGACAAGTCCGAATTTCTTCGATTCATTTACCCACATATGCTGCTTTCGTCGCCATATCAACTGGAAGGTAAAAATCGCGCATTGTTTTCTTTCCCATATCTTTTCCCGATCCAATTTTTGCGGTAAACCGCAGACCTCGATCAATCAAATAATTTACAGAATAGAATGGGGGTCTAGGAAGGAGTCCTAGAAGGAGTCGAGATCCTAAAAGGTTGAAGTGTTGAGGGTCTAAGACCCTGGAAGGGTTGAGAGGCGAGACTTCTCTGCGCCAGATAAAATTGGATAAATATTGCGATCGGTTTCGTGGACATATTTCTCTTTATTGACATTCACCACCTTCTCAAAATCTTGAACCCCCTCTCCAAGTTTGGTTAAAAAGTTTTTCTTTAGTCCGAGAAAAGTATCAAAAAATACTCGTGGGATTGGAAGAAAAAAAAAAACAAAAAATGTTAAAAAATCATATCGAAGAAGTTCCTTCACCGATGAATTTTGGCCAACGATCGGATGTCAGAAATTGCTCAAGTACCTCCAGTCACAATACGCATATTTGTCGCAAATTCTCGCATACGCCAATCTACAGTGTAGACTAGCGAATTACGCAGACAGATATTTCGATATTCACACAACGTCGGCCGTTATTCGCTTCCCGAAGTTTGCGATCCGGTGTGGGGGAGATCACGCGTTAATCCTTCAGCTGTCAAATTACGATTCTATCGCGCCAACTCGCTGCTGGGGTTTAACTATTGCGCGCAGAACTATCCGATAGCTCCCTCTCGTCAAAGATCAATAATGACCGAAAGCCAACTTTCATTGGATTTTATAACTTATCGAATACGCAGTAGATATGGAGGCGATCGAAGCTCAACTTCGAAAGACAGAGTTTCGAATGGTATTCTGGTATCCGCTGGTATTTTTCGAAGTCATTTTCGGGCTCGAGGAGCTCATTAGTCGTCAGATTTTTCACGATCCGAATCTATTTCTGCATCAAAGATTCGTTTCTCTCCATAAAATTGGTAGAAGTTAATATCATCGGATCGAGATAGCAATCGGAAGTTAATATCATCGGAAGAGATCGCAACCGCAACCGCAACGTTGCTCTTGACTTATCGAATCAGCGATATTTTATAATCCAAAAGTTCCAAGAGGATAGTGGTAAAGTGTGGATGAAGCGCCCACAGAATCGCTGAAGCAAAGTCGAACTGCCGAAACTTTTCCCTCTTGCAATTTTTCAGAATTGGCAAAAGATTTTCAAGTATTGCCACGTACGACCTACCTACCGGGCGAAAATTAGAAAATATTGAACTTCGGTTCCCTGTATCTAATCCAAATATTTTCAATATAATTCGATTCGGTATTCCTTCGAGTTATTTATCCGTTTAACAAAATGCACAGAATGAGCATGAAATTAAAAAAAAATTAAACGGATGTTAAACGAACGAAAATTCGAAGACTCGTACATCGTAAGAAGAAGAATTAACAACTTGGAGGATCGAATGGAACAAGAGTCTGAATCAGAAATTGTGTTGTGCAATGTTAACATGGTTCGTACAATTTCACCGACAGTTCAATATTCGTTTACCTGATCCCCGAAAAAAGGGTCTATAATTGAATTAAACTCGTGTTTCGCATCGATCCCACCAATTTGGACACTAAATTTTCTTTTTTTTTCCAACTCTTTTACGAAAAGCTCTCATGCTAACGATACGAGGCACTTTGAATATGGTACGCGCATGTGGGACCGTCGTCAAAGTTATTTTTTACGATACACACTTATTCAAAAAACCAAACGAATCACACTTACGATAGACGATTGTCAAGGTTCCAAAAATTCGCAGCTATGCTCACTACAAATTCGCCGATTCTACCCGAAAACGTTAATTGTCTGTACAGTATATACGTGCACCATCCCCCAGGCTAAGCTTTGCAGGGTGACATCGGCTACTAAAAGGACTCGCGTTGTCCTGCGGATCTCTTTCTCCGGGTGATTGTTTCACGTGACAAGATACCCCTATAGATACAAAGCTCGAGAAATTCTGGTGCCCAGTAGGTATACATTTACAATGCATTTGTATGTATCGAGGGGAGTCAAATCAGACGACGGGCGGTACGGAGCATGGTCATGGTATCGATGGGATGGGGGCTGCTTGATTAGAAATCGGACCAAGGGTTGGGACTATCGCGTTGCCGATATTCGTGGAATTGGTGGTGCTACGTGAAGAGGTGGAATCCGATCGAGGATTGATTGGATCGTGGGATCAGAGCGAGTGGCGGAAATCGCGGGCGCGTTGTTCTTTAAAATTTCTGCCGCGTTAGCGGAATTGAAAATTAGTAAATTTTTGACGATTTATATGCTGCGTCAGGCCGGAGACCAAAAAGTTTCGGACAATTGAAACGAATGATGTGGAAAATAATGATGAAAACTGATTAACCCTGAAGCTGATCTTAAACTAGTTTCTCGTTTGTTTCACAGGATGCCGACGCCGACGCCGACGGAGACGGGCGGCGGAGAAGCTCTCGCCGTTTTGGCTGGAGACGTGCTTGTCCTGAGAGGTGCCGGGCTGGCCGCCCCGGAGACCTGGGCACTTCTATGCCAGGCTGCCCAGGCCCTTCAGGATCTCTTCCTCTCGAGTAAGTCGAATACCTAAGCCGTTTGCTTCTTCCTTTCAGCTCTAATTCCCATTTCGCATTTGGAGAGATCGTTACACTCGCCAGTAAAAATTATCAACCCGTAAACCCAGTTAGCACCCTCGCCTCGGCTCGTCTTCCATCAAGGGATGATTTTTCTTACTAAATGGTCGTAAGCTTCGCGGCAGCTTTTATCGTTACAAGGGTGACGCTCCCAACGTAATCGCGAAAGATAACTAAGAACCAGGGAATACGTGCCAGCCTTAGCGACCACTCTTCAAAGATCCGGAGATGATAATGTAATAACCGAGGTATTTCGACTACGCTGAAACTGGGTACATCGACGGATTAAAAAATTATTCAGTTTCGAATTTTCTCGTTTAATCAAAATTACCCGCTTCGTTTACTTACTATTCAAAAAAAAAAGTCTGTAATAATACGGACGACAATAATATCAGCAAGTTTGTATCATCTCGAGATAACGGGTTAAATAATTCATTTCCTCATCAGGCAGGTAGCCGCTTTATGGCCGTAAAAACTCTGGACATAACCCGTCGATAAAAAACGCTGATTATATACCGGTGATAAAACTAGGCTTAAAGATAGAAAATAATGTCGTGCTTTTTGGGGGCAAGTGTGTCGCTTGGGACGTTACTCGGGAAGTAGAAAGTTGTTACGTGAATCTTTCAATTATTCAATTTTCGCGAACGACACAGTGCGGAGGAGTCATGTAATCTATATAGCTATAATCTGAGGTCTGCAGAGTAAACCGGATTAGAAAGAATCCCGTTTTTCTTTTCTTCTTTTCCTCTGCTTTTTCTTTTTTCCAAGAAACAAGATTTTACCGCGCGGCTAACCCTGTCCAATCTCATTAGTTATCAAGGAAACCCTGAAACGGGAAATGGCCGTAATTTCTCATCCCGCAAACTCCTACGGCTGTTAATTCTTCAATTGCTTATTTCCCCGGTAGAGAAGTAGGCAGGTACGGGAAGCAATGAATTTTACTACCGACCAAACACTTTGGACCGCTTCAATTTTGTCTGCAAATATCACCCTGTTTCGCGCAAATTTTAGATATGGATGCTTTTTATCGGAGCTTTAAAAGCTGCGATACTGACACAAGTCAGGTTCAACTCGGGAGTCGATCCTATGAAATATTGATGACGAAGGGTGACTGAATTTTTTCGTGGCACTGTTTGTTGTGAGAAACGAATCCCTGAAGAAGGGCAAATTCGGAAAAGCAATTGTGAGCCCTTTTTTAACCTTTTCAAACGAACTTATAGGTATAAAAAATTCGATGAAAGTGATTGTTCGGAAATTTTTTGTATTGCGTGATAAAATCAGTCATGGATGTATTTATTAGCCGAAGAGACCGATTCCGATTGAATTCAGCCACGTGGATTTTATTCGGACGAATGTCTGGCAGGGTTCAAATGTTCGCCACTTTCGCGCACCTCTTTATTTTTTTTTGAATATTAATTATTAGTACCGGGTGAATGAATTATGGAACCATTATACTCGACTGTTTCCAGTAATAACTGTCGCATTAATGGAATCGCCTTCAGCGAAGGTACATACCTACCCCTTTCCGAATTCCATTCATTAAGAATTTATTACAATTACGGGTCACGACGCCCCAGGATCATTTATTTCTAAAAATTTTCTCCAATTTATGCCCCTTTCTACGGTAATTAATAAACCATCCAATACTTGCCTCTCGCAGATGAACAACTTAGGTACGAATTTTTAACAAAGTGTTTATCGTCTCTGCAGAAAGCGAAGTGAACGTATCTTCTGCCATCAAGAGTTCAGAGGTCTGGTTTGGGGATAAATTCTATGCTTTTAACGTATCTCTTACACTTTTTAGAAAATCACTAACTTTTTGGTAAACTAGTGGTAGTAAAAACATGACACAGTTCATTAAACATTAACGAAGCCGTTCCGGAAATGTTTAAATTTTTTTAATTTTAATTATGCCACCTTCCTCGAGGGCGCGACTTTCCTCTGTAATTTGTCGTCTAGTTTGAAATTTTAAATCATTTAGCAAACGTTATTTTACAACGTAGAATTTTTCCAAACCTTTGCCACTGGGTTCTGATTAACACGGGTCAATTAAAAAGAAACGAGGTAAAAACCAGCAAAGAAAAAAGAAAGGGAAAATAAAAGATGGAAAGAAAAATTAATTTCTTCACCGAGGATAGCGTCCCAGCTTTTTGGATGATTGCCAGATCCTCTGGCTACCAGACTGGCTGTTCCTTGTGGATTTGGGAATCCCATAATTCAGAAAAATCTTATCTAAAGTTCGTTGCTCGTGAAAAATGCAAGCTTCTAGTTTCGGCCGAATTGATTATTTCAATGAATATAAACTCGGTGTTTAAAGTATTATCAGGTAAAACCATTCACCGCGTATATAATTATTACCTGCTTCCGGATTTGTTGAAAATCGAAAAATCCCCACGGCCAAAAGCATAAAATAGGAACCGATGAGCCTGCCGCAAATCTTAGAGGCTTCGATGCGGATATAGAGCGGGTTTGCAGCTCGTAACGCCTTCTATGTGCGCCAGCATATGTGTGCTCGTATCTATACCGTAGAACTATAGGTATACATGGAATCCAACGTAACATAGATAGACGGGGTCTATCGGGTTTGTATATAGTTTTATATCTCTATCCGAACCGTTGACGTGGCACAGTAATATTTATGGAAACCAAGAGCCGAAGACACGGTTGTCGTATGTATCTTCCGCGTCAAGGGAGGCTAAGAATGGTTTTTAAAAAATCTTTCAAACCTATTTTCACCAGATTTTGAAAAGCTCTATTTCACTAATGGACCTCAACCCTCGGCTACTATATTTAAAAAATTATCCAGGCTGCAGAATTACGAGAAAAACGATAATTCGAGCGACGAAAAGGAGGGAAATAATATCGTCGAGTTCAAATTCCTTAAAAATTATCTAATTGAAAAATGACTGATTGATATATCGAGTTTTTTCCTGGCTTATCGTCTTCCTTTCCCTTCATCTGGCGTGTATGCCTGTATAGATATACGTGGGTTTGTCCGAGCCATCAGACTTTTGGACTCTTTCGAACTAACATCTCTTTCGCGCTTATATAACGTACAGTCGTTAAGTTTCTTCTGGGTTCTCTCTCCTTCTGGCAGATGATTGATGGCGGGTTAACGATTTAATTTCTCACATGTTAGATGATAGAAAAATAAAAAGAAACTAAAAAAATTCCGGGTCGAAGAAGTTTTTGAAAATAGATCAACTAATTGATGAACTTTGCGAGATGATTGGTCAAGTTTCCGTTACACTTTCATGATAAATAGGATGTTTTCTACCACGCCGAAGAAAATCGACGGCAAAAAAACTTACCCACAGATTTTTATTAATATATTTTACTCGAGGTGTCGATCACCTTCCAAACAGTTCAAGCTTTATTAATCCAAGATAAAGAAAACTGTCAGAATTGTAACTCGTTCGCCAATTTTCTTTACGACGATTTATCGGCTTCTTGAATTTATTAAACCCAAATCGAATCATATTTTATTAGAAAAAAAAAACGTTAGTCAAAAAACGTTCCTTGCACTTTTACAATCGCGCAATAAATTCGAAGCTCAAAGCTCCGGGCTAAGAACCTATCGAATGTTCACCTGGAGCTTCGCGCAGACAAGGAGATCCCCTAGGAATGATGTCTTCTTCGATTTATAAGCTCAGTATTAATTATTCGGTTATTGGCTCAGGAGTAGAATTTTGGGGAAATCGAATATTTTTTGGAACTGCTTAAATCTACGAATACCTAATATGCGCATATATTTCCGAAAATATGTATTATACATGTATGAAAATACAGGGGAGTTTATCCTTCGATCAGCCCGAAGCCTGGCTTTATCAAAGATCGATCAGTGGAGCAGGAAGCAAAATCATCCGCCTAACGACTCGTGGATCAAAGCGAGCCTAATAGCACCGCAAATGCTCTCGGGGTTTTTCTCTTTCTCTTCAGTTTCCCCACCATTCAAGGATTGTTCAAGTGGAATTGAAACTGCAGGGGATGGAATTTGATCATTGATCGAATCGACTCCGTCATATCCCGCGCTCCTAGCTTTCGATTTCATTTATTTGTTCTTATTTCCAATCGTTTATTCATGTATCGAACAGCTCGGTCCATTCGGAAAAGTAAATATTGAGAAAACTGCACCACGTATACGTATTCGTGAAATTTGGTATACGCCTCCACCCACCTGAAAAAACGAGAGAAACCAGGAAAATAAAATAAAAGGAGGTAAATAAAATATGAAGAAAACTTCCTGTTCAATTTTTCTTCAACATTCGTATTCCCAAGGATCTCACAGAGGTTCTTCGTATAGTAAGAAATGGGCAAGATGAGATTCGACAGGTTCTAAAGTAGATTCTGGTCTGCAGGCGTGTCCTGAGATGTCGTGACATCTGTGCGGTTGTTCTCGCGAGGACAAGCTTCGCTAGGTCCCTGTCGAATTCGTTCGACTTCCAGTATTCTGCTGTCTTGTTCAACTTCGCGGGGATGGTCCTCGGCGTACACCTACCTCATCCCCGCGAAAACTTGGCTAACTTTTTGCCAAAGTAAACTGGCGCCCGTCACACGCTTGGCTACAGTGTCGCGAGGTTTCGTCGCGTCGCGTCGCCTCGCGTTGCGTCCGCAAACTTTTCGCAAATATTTATCATTCGGATTATTAAATCACTCCGAAATTCTATATTCACTCACGAGCCCTAGATTTGGCAAACTCATACTAAATCTGTGCAAATGTTATATCCAATAACGTCGCGACGACGAAGTATATATATAAATACCCCGTAGTTCAGAAGCTCTGAACATACAAACAGAATGAAGCTCCAGTTTCGAATAAAAATAATATTTCATAAATTACTGGAAACGATTTGATAACGAGTGCTTAACATTTTGCACACCTTTTTTTCTTGCAATAAAAAAAAAAGGTCGATTCTCACGGCACTTAAGCGCCTTAAAAACCAATATCGAAACGTCAGCTCTGCTGAAACAATTTTACGTATCGCTTTTGGGTATTATATATGTACGATGGTTGGGAATATTGAATTCCTCTTTCGCCGTATCCTCTATCAGACACCTCTATAAAATTGGTTTCCTATCAGAACAGTCACAGATATTATAAACGAGACTGAAAAGCTTTCTCTCGGAACGAGGAAAGTGAGTAAAGAAATTAGTGAAAAGTTGATCAATGAAAAGAACACCACAGTCAAAACTTTTGTCACACTACAGGCGCTATAAACGTGACAAAATTTCCCTTGCACGAGGCATACTCGATAGAGTAGGGGAGTTTGTTTATGCCAAATACACTGAAACGGACCAAAGCTAAATGCAATATACCCACGAAGGGTGTGCAATATCCTCAAACTTCGGGGGAATAAATTTTGCAGCGAGATATACGATCCTTGTTCATCGCTGCTCGGCACATACGTATCCAACTATTAGGTATACCTCTAAGTTCTAAGTTCTAAGTGCTAAGTAGCAAGTTGCACACGTCATTTCACGATGATCAATGCATGTGCACGTACAAACATATGTCGATACCTACGTGGTACACGAGTATAATCTTACAACTTGGGATTTGAAATCTCTGCTTGACACCCTGCATCTCCTCTCGACTCTCGTCTAACTCTCGAGGGAGTCACAAGTCTGTCGCGAAGCCTAATCGACGCTGGTTCGTAACTCTCTACGTTTGGTATCAAGCCGTCGGTACAAACCAGGCCAATACCTATTATCCGGAAACTAGCGTTTCCGGGTACCAGCAGGCTTTAGACCATTAATTACATCCGGAGTCTGCCAGAAACGCGGCACGCTTCACCAGGTGAAACCAATGTCCTGCACACGACACTGGGGATCCGAGAACCCATGTTAGGATTACCGAAATACACATTCCTGATCTGTTTATGCACTGCCTTAATCGAAGCTATTCATCCCTTTGTGTCTCGGGCGTTTTCCGGCTATTGCTCGACGTTAGATGTGTTCAGGCTCGAAAATACACTTCTGTAAAATTTGTCAACAGTTTTTTTTCCGTACGCGAGTAATCTCATATAGAATGCGAATACCATTCGCAGCTTTTCAGCTAATCGATGAAAATATTTACTCCTAATTGTCAAGACTGTTTCACAGCTAATACAATAGTCTGCAATCTGTGTTCGAACAGCTGCAATATGGTCAAATCTTCCCAGTCTCCCCTAGGCACTAGATGTCTACCACGAACGTTATCGCTGAACAAAAAATGACACTGCTACTACAATGACGAATGCGACGGACCCGCTTATCTCACACTTACACGGGTCGAGATATTTTTTTGTTGTGTTATACTGTCACTGATGACAACCGGGTGACTAACGGAGTAGAGAGTTTACTGGAGGCTGTCTAGAGGACGCGAAATTTTTCTCGGAACTTTTATGGATATCGCCAAAAATCGGGCATCTATTTTTACGATATCATATACGCTTGAACTTTGATATAAAAATGGATATAAGGCGATGTTATATTATATGAAAAGAAATTATACGCGGATAGTTTTTACGTCCATTTATAGCTGCTGCTTTTCTCGCTATAACCTGGACCCTGGTGCATGGAAGCTGCTCTCTAAAGTCCACGGTGTCACCGGGTCGTTCACGTTTAAAGAGATATACTCTCCAGCAGATAGGGAGATCCTCCGTGATTTTGAACCGTCGATGGGCGCAAAGTGGGCAGGGGGCCAATTTGGCGAAGGCCACTTCCTCGTAAACCATAAGATTCGCGCGGTGCACTTTGCAAGTCTTCGAAACCCGCGAATTTGATAGACCAATAATTTCGCCGTTTAAGAGAGTAATCTATTCGCTTTAATCCTCGCACTAGTCACCCACGGGGATCCCCTGTGTATAGCTCGAAAACGCTTTAGCACCGTACGTGAGGTTTGCCACTGTATTGGTATTCGTGATAAAGTTAAGCGAGATGTGTCGTAATTTATTGCTAGAGTGACGCTCCTCCGGACACCATATATCCCGCGATACATACCGCTCTACTCCAGTCTGGCCTGGCTCTGGTCTTGCTGATATTTCTTCGACCTGTATTGTCTCTAGTAGGAGAAAATATACGAAGTGATGAATTGACATTTCATAAAAAAGGATGTACAGATCTAGGCTGATTTTATTCCATAAAAATTGGCATAAATATTTGAAGCTTCTTCTATCTTGATTATTGAAAGATGCCTCTAGGGGATGGTTGAAGATCCGTTGGCCAATCTTCTCATTGGGGTTATCGCCGGTCGTTGTTAAAGTAGGATCTTCTCAAAAAGCGGAAGCTTTACCGCAAGAAGAGTGTAAGGTTAGGGGTTGAAGATATGACTTTCTTCTTATCTCTTTTATCTTTTCTTTATCTCTTTATTCCCTTCAACGCTGTAAACGAGCCATCCACGGCTTTGCTGATCCTCTCGGAAAGTGGTTCAACGCTGTATTTACGCTTCCCCGATGGTCCTTCCTATCTAAACTTAATACCTGAGCGTGGAGAGAAAGAGAGAGAGAGACTAAGGAGAGGAAACTTACAACTGCGATTTATTACGTTCATGGAACACTCGTCTAACGTTTGATATTCTCGATGATTCAAAATTCATATTAAAATCCATGGAGAATTTTCGAAGAAAAATCGATTGGCACTCGACTGTGTAACAGGGAATCGATTGATTCTGCATTTCGTTTGCTGTGAAGTCGGTGGTCGGGTTTAGAATAGTTTTTGAAAAAATGTTCGTTTCGCTAGGATCCGAGGGATTCCTATATTAAAGGGAGTCTGTTTTCGAAGTAAGCGACCGGTTAAAATATTTTAAAATTAAATAATATCGCGCTTAAACCGACAGCCGCTTTCAACCTTTTCCCTACGCTCGTGTGTAAATTGAACCAGTTGTGGAATTTCAGCTATTTCCACAGTCTCCTTTGCCAAATGAAATTCCAGAGATGAAAAGCAATAATCTCCGTTTGTCCTTTGTCTAACGTTTTCTTGCCATTCGCATTCACCTCACTATTCATAACCAGGGGATTTACGAAACTTAGGGTAACCTTAGAATCACAGTATGCCGAGACACGTACCTGCATTATTATTACCTGCCTCTGTAACACGCGTCGAAGATGATGTGCGAATAATCGCAGAAGCACCTGTTCACTTTTTATGTATATAAGAATAAAATTGCAAGAGTAATGAAAATCAAGTTATTGTATAAATGGAGCGAAGATTTCGGCTGAGATAAACCGGGAATTGAGAGTCGAAAGTTAGTTAGACTTCATCAAATTATTTCTCGAAGCTTTTATGGAGAGTAATTGAGGGTTTTTAATTAACTCGCTTTAGGGAAGCTTCGATTTTTTAAGCTTCGTCGATTCCTGTTTTCAATGAAAGTTCTTACACATCAGCCCCTGCGAAGCAGCCTGTTATTTCGTGGTCGATTTTCACCGAAGCATGATATTTTATTCGATATTAAACGTACGTTACACCCATGGCTCTTGTTTTCACCGAATACATCAGCTGACAGCGTAATCTTAGACTGACTAATTAATGCCTCCATTCGCTCCTGTTATACAATGAACATAAAAGCAGGATCAGAGTTACGTGCGACGAGGGGTAAAAACTCTTCATTCCAAAATACCCCATTAAAAAACCAAAAAAAAAAGACGTCTGATGATTATACCTAATATTCAATCAGACTATGGAGTCACACGAGCGATTCGCGCATGCTGAAGCTCGTATCCGACTTCATTGCAAATGAAGAAAAATTCTTCGTGGAATCAACTTAATACGTATTTGAATCACATTTTATTTTCTAATCGGTACATCAATTTTTTCTTTATAATAGCAAATCGCGCACTTTTGAGGCGAGGAATCGATTATCCGACCCCAAATCATTTATTTCACCCGCGGCCCTTGTTTTTTAAATTCATTCTTCACCTGATTCCAAAAGTTCCTTTCCTGATATCCCATCGATATTCAGTTTCGGGGAAGAGAATCGATTATTAGACCCTGGATTCTGTACTTTATCTATTATCATTTTTATTAAGCAGAAACTATCGAAAAATATTTTCTTCCCTCGTACCGTCAGGGCATCAGCCTCAAGCTGATAATATGTATCACTTTAAATTCATAAATGTTCACGAACAAGATGTAAAGTCGTAATCTATAAAGTCAACGATGAGTAGTGACTGCCTGGAGCCGGCAGCCATGGGAAAAAAAAATTCGATACAGATGATCTCTCGACAGACTTTGAGAAGCTTCTCAATTCACCTTTCCGCTGAACAAGCGTCGAGTCGCGACGCTAGTTTACCTCACATGAGGTTTTTTTCACGTATCTCGCTCGTTGAACAGATTCGAATCGACACGCGCTACAAACAAACTCATTCCAATCAAAAGACGAATAAAGATCTCCAAGATTTCGAGATTTTCGAGATATGTATCGTGTGACCGATGAACTTTATAATATTGGATACGTGCCACGTCCGCGAAGATTTAGCTGTGATTCTTTTCACTCGGCATACGATTAAACAATTCATTTCCAACTGCAATATGTACTTGGATCCGAATAAATTGAATAATTCTAACATTACGAGAACGATTTTAAACCCTGGCTGGCACGATGGCTCCCACCTAGTCCGAAGCAATTTGGAGAACCAATCGATACAACGTGATCCATCTTTGCACTCCCTCTCTGGTTCGACTGGTTGGAAACAACAAACAACAAAACAGAACAGACTAGGGACCGAGGAGGGAGAAAAAAATTGTAACTTCAAGGGTGGTGAGCGAAATCCTTCACTCGGAGTATAAAGGCGTTAAGCACTAGTTCATACAGGTACAAGCGATCAGTCTGCGAATGATGAGAGCGCGCTTATGTGCTATTTGTATTAAATCGTTGAGTTCGAATCGATATGGCACCGATATATCAGCCATATTGAAATAGATTTTTCACAGAATTGTAGGCGGTAGTCGGTCTTATTGAAACGTGAAATCCGAGCTAAAGCTCTGCTCGATTCTCATTCGCGCCATCCAACTGGGAAGAGAGGATTTGGCGCTAATATCAACCCGCGCGAATTCACTTTGTTTGCTTGTTTTTTCATCTCAACCCTATATAAACCGTCCGACAGCTAACACCGTCGAAAAGCACACACTAGCGTTATGGAAAGCGATATTAACCCGTTCGTCGTAGTCACAATTTCGTTTTGTTTTCACATTTTTTTTTTCTCTTCCATGTATTCGGTCATTTTTTTTTTTTATCATTTTTGGTTTTTCAAACGAAGCAGAACCGTCAACGTTACACGTTTTTTCGTTCCTTTGAAAGAAAGATCAAATATTTTATTTTTCCATCGTTGCTACACGTATTTTGTTACCATTTTCGCGATTATCAATACGCGAAATATACAGCTTCCCACTGTTCATGTAGCAATTATTTCAACCCAATGAAACAGCTGGCAAATTCCATTTTCCATGCATACATTCTAATTTTACCGATCATTATTGTCCCTGTGAAATTACACCAAATTCTAGGGAATCTTTTTTCCTTATACTGCGAACATACCGACCAAATCTGGGCATTGTGTGAATACACGTACACATTACTGTCTATAATTAATTTCCGCGTGATTCTCATTCATTCACGAAATACCAGGTCACATTTCCTGCATTTACCAGTTTTGCTAATAATTGGTTCGAATGGATCTTTATCGATGATGAAATGACGTGAAAATGTCATTACATCACGTCTCCAACTCTGATCTTTCGCTTTTACAAAGAGAAAACATTTTCTTTCGCAGCACCGAATCGATATTGAGTATTCAGAGTTCAGACAGTGGTTACCCAGACATTAGTCCGTGAAAACCTTTATTTTTGGACTCGTTCCAACCCTTAAACTCTTATTCTTTCTCGTTCCCCATCGAACGCTGAAAAAATACTTCTGAATTATCATTGCCTGTGAATTATTCTGGAAATTCAACGAAATTTCTGGTCCTTCTCGATAAAAGCCACGTTCTCAAATCACGGACAGTCAACAGCTTCGCAATGTTTCACTCAGAGTATACGAAGATGTACGCACTTAGTACTTTTAGGTATCTTCCAAGTTTCCGCTTTTCTCGGCCTTTTGAGAATAAAAAAAAAGAAAAATAAACGAACCAACGTTTAGCACATATAATAAAGTTGGCTGCTACGATACTAAACTTCCTTTCCCTTAAATTTCTGGTAACAAATGTTCGTGCATAAATAAACGACTACGTATATGTTTAGCGTACTATGCGGGTGCGTAAAACCAGATCCATCTGAATAGTATAACGCACCTTGAAACGCTAGTCACGATCTTTGGGTATGAGGTAGTGCGTGGGTGTGAGCGTGGGTTGTGAAGATTACTCGTGCTGGTGGGTGTTTTCTGTGAAAAAAATAAAATGAAAATAAAATGAAATAAAATAAAAAAATTAAACAGGATCTCGACTAGTCGCGCTCTGTTTGGCTTTGGTTGAAACGGACTCTTTATCTTCCAGACTTTTACCTGCTTGGGATACTTTTGTGAAAAAGTTGTAAAGCTACCTGCACTTTTATCTGATAAAGGAACTGCGAGTCTAAACCCGAGAAGAACTTTCTTTCGTATAATATTCGCTAAAATGCATTTGCAGGTATGAAAGTATTATACCTGCTATTCTTCTTTTCATCCCTGCGGCGCAAAATCACCTTGTTTTCTGTATCCGACCAAGATGAGACACCGGCGTGTCAGAGTGAACCCGATATTCAATGCCATCGTATCATCCCTTGGAAAATCCATACTTCGTAGGCGGTGACTGAAGGAGATCATTTATCTATACGTAACACTTGACTGCAATCTATATACCGAGCAAGTAGAACCTCTAGGTCGTTCTGAAATGCGGGATTTCAAACGTTATTTACTCTCGCAGCTATCAAAGGCTGATCTCAGAGTAGGTACTCTTTTTTCTAAGTTTTTATTTCCGAATGCTTGACTGATCGATATTTCACCGGACGAAAAGGACTTCGCTTATGTCAATGAGAAAGACGGATGTTCATTCTTGACCCACGGTCTCAGTGAGCTATTTTAATCACGTCCATGTCGTAGATATACCTAAGATTAAGCCGATTGCAACGGGAACTCGGGCTGGTAAATTTATAACAGGAATAAGATTTATATAGGAAGACGTCGGGCTTTCTCGACGCACAGGCTCGCGTTTCACGTCGCACGTGCGTACCTTAGTAGATGAATTAAAACGAAACTTATTCTAATTAATGACATAGTACCAGCCTTATTAAATCCATGCCGAGCACCGAATAACTCGCCGGGGCAGTCACTTCACGCGAGAGCTAATTCACGCCCGTACCTACCATCCTTTCCAGCCTTATACCTACTCGAAATGTAGGTCTATTCCGGCTCGGAGACAAGCTTCAGGAAGCTTAATGGCGGCTAGGTCTAGTCGGGATTAAAACAGGACCAGCTCCTCTCAACAGGGTAAAAACACCCAGCAGCACCCATCGCTGACCTATTTGGCTAGGCCTAGTTGCCTCCCTCTTCCTACAGGACTTTGAATTGCCACCATTTCCTGGAGTTTGCATCTGGTCTACTAACTTCCTCCGTCGTTAGTTTACCCCGTTGCGCACTAGTAGAGAAGATGTTCTACCGAACCATAGGCGTGGACCCTTCATCCCTTTGCACAAATACAATCAAAACTTCTTCTACTTCATCAGATTTATACATTTTTTCCTTTCTCTCTTACGGCAGGGTCCCAAAGTGTAGATTATTGATGTCCGACGATCTGAGTCAATCCGGGTGTTCAGTTTGACAATCTTTCGTTGTCAGCAGTCGACAGTGACATTTCGTGGCCCACGTGTACGTTGGGCTTTCTTTTAATAAGGAAGTTTTCTCACGATCCACTCAACCGAGTTTTTCTTTAATATTAGCACAACTTCTTCGATGGTGATTTCTGCATGAAATTCGAATGAAAAGCGGTGTGAAATTTCATACCTGTTATTCCAAATTCTGGTCTTCTTTGGGGGGCTCAAAATTCATGAACTTAATTCCTCGTCTATTCCTCTTCGCTCATCCTACGGTTCGATGCCATGGAGATATCGCGGTGATATTGAAAAGAAGTAATGAGGATTCGCAAATTTTTGTGTTAGAATTTGAAGCGTAGGCGTCTATTCCGTCGATGGAACGTCGGGACGAATTGAATTGAGAATAACAAGGCTGAAGCTTTCGGGTGAAGTTTCTCTGTGGGGGTGTTAAGGGTGAGACCAGGACCACGCCAGGGATAACAACTATCCCTGAAGCAAAGCACTTAAAAACTCGAAACTCTGCGAATGCCTTCACGTTGCGGCTCACACCCGTATATGCGGAAAGAACGACAGAGTTGAGGACACGAGGTAGGAGAAATACGAGACGGAAGTGGAAGCAGAAGTGGAACTGAAACTAAGCCATACACAGCGAGGCTGAAGAGAAGTGTAGCTGCCAACTTCTATATAGACATACCATACGACAAGGGTGCTAGAGTAAAATAGGTAAAAGAATCTGTCCGAGATGCGGAAAGCGTCGATTACGTCGGATTTGATGGCGTTCGCGAAAGTCACGTCATTATCGCGCCGCACTATTCCGTGCAACTTCTGTCCCTGTCTTTCCCCGTTTTTCTTCGTTGTCTAATCCTTCACCGACCGTAAGCTGTCTCTCGTAAGAAGAGAATTCCAAATGTTAGGGGAGCAGGCAGCACGGAACTCCGTAATTAAAATGTGTGTCAAATACGAAAGAGCTTCTTATTCAGAGCGAGAATGTCTTTCGAGAAATTCAGGTAGCTTTTCTTTTCTCTACCGTGGAAGGACTTCATTTAAAAATTAGGCCACGTATATCTGGATTAGAAAAATTGTCGAAAAAGCTACGCAGATATTGAAGAGAGTTCAATTTATTCTTGTTAAAAAAATGTCTGATCAACTTTCAAACGGTCGATGATCGGTCGCCTACACTAAATGCGTTCACCAGCTTAAATAATTACTAATTAGTTCAGAGAGGGGAAATAAATACTGATGATTAATGCCTTGGGAGGCGGGCTCTCCGTAATTGACGCAAATAATCCTGTAATTCGTGGTAAATCCCTGTCGCCCTTTTCCGATCCACCTGTGTCCCTGTATCCTAGCATCCATTGGGCCTAAGCTTTCGTTCCGGCTGGTATACACTTAGGTATCTCGCGGAATATCACTGTTCCAATACCAGTTCATATTTTCCTGTAATAGCGGGAAGGAAGGTTCTTCGAAGTTGACGGAAATGGGGTTTGGGTACGATGGACGCAATCTACGGTATCGATTCACGGTTAGCCAATATCATCGATATTTTCACGAACGATATGACTCTTGTTTATAATAAAATACGACGAAGCTTTACTCGTTGAGCTACGCAGATCAATATGGCATCAAATATTGACTGTCGAACGGTCGTTGAACAGCTTCAAACGAATCGTGGGAAAATTCTGTTTCCAGAGTTTCGAACGATTCTAATTAGCGATCAATGATAACGCGTAATTTATGGAATCGGTGATATTGATCCGTGTGACAATTTCGCGAGGTCATAAATTCGGCAAGAACTTAAAAGCTGGGGCATTTGTGCCCGTGGGAATGTATCTAGAGTAAAAATAATGTAAAACGTGTTTTGCAAACTAATTTTAAGGCACCCGGACTGGCTGCTGTCTCGTTTCTGGATTTAGTGTCAATCGAACTTAGCTCTGGCTAGTTTCTCTTTGAATATCAAGTCGATGGTAATCCTGAGTGTTTTTAGTTGCAAACGAAATGGACTGTGCGCGAAGACTTCCGACCCCGTTGCGAATAAACATTTCGAGCGTATCTGGAGACATAGTACACGTTAGATGACTCGAAAAGCTGATTCTTTATTAGTTGCTTGAATAAATAAATTCCATTCTTCGTTATCTGTTGGTAAATTCAACATATTGTCGAACGATTTCATCGCGGAATTTCCCTGATTCTAGGTACAAGCTAGCAAACTCGGTGACTAGAGTTCGAATTCAAAATTACCCTGGAAGTATTTTGTACGACGGTTGAATTATTAGTTTTAAGGTATTACAAATGACGGTTGACCAACTAGTCTAAAACTTGTTTGAATGATGGTATAATAATCGGATCGAAAAGAGTCCACGTTTCTCATCTGTCCCGCGATGTTATACGCGGCAGTCAATCTCGAACGGGAATTTCTTATTGGTATTTCGAGTTAGTTTTTTCTCACTTTGTTCTTAAAAACTACTCGATCTGGGTTAAAAAGTGAAATAAAGTTTGTGCGGTACGTTGGAATTGCAGGAGGTTTTATTTCAAAGAAAGACTACAGTTTCTTGAGCACAAAGTACATCTAAATGAGTGAATGTTGAAGACAAAAGCAGTACTTTGAGGTGAACGAAGACAAACGAATGTCATATAATATTAAAGTGACTTTTTCAAGATCCTGGAAGATTTTTTCAAGTAGTTTTCTCGATTAGGCTTAACTGGCCCGTGTAAAACCTGGCTGGAACTTTTCAATGGAGCGATTTGACAACGAGCGCAGTTAGCTCTCAGTTTTTGTGACTCAAGTTTCCACTCGGATATCGGTAAAGAGTATCGATTTGTGAAAGCAAAGAGCAAGTAAGCAAATCCTCGTGGAAAAAAATTTCTCTGGCCAAAGAGTAGAAGAAAAAAAAGAAAAGAAAAAAGAGGAGAAGGATCCAGATATTTTAAAAGTGGTTTAAAGTGATTACCGCGCAAAGGGTGGCTGGGTGCTGGACTGGGAATAAAAGGACGAAGAGAGCCTTGGATTCTATTATTCTTGAGAGCAGAGCAGCCTCTGTATACCTATAGCTGTTTTAAGCCTCAGAGAGGCCCGAAAGCGCTACCCTCTCCCTCTTCATCTGCAATCCTCCCCCCTAGTCGAGCTTTTAGAGAGTGAATCCCGGGTTGTTCCTCGGTTACTCGTACCCCTTGTCAAACTCACCGTTGCACGACTCACCCCTTAGCTGTTAGATTGACGAGGACGAGTACCATGTCATTAATAAGGCGTAGAGCTTTTAGCGAAATCCTACCTCGTCACGAGCAAGAATCAAAATGAATCCAATTAATTCAGAGTTTGGTAAAACTCCAATAATAACAAGACGTAACAAGATGTAAAATTTGGATTTCTCACGGTACTTTTCGACAGCTAATCATTCGGTGTAATTAATAGACATTCCATGGGGGATGATTAGGTCGAATATTTCTCTTGCAGGACTAAACTGCCAAACTGAACGAGATGTAGCGATTTTTCATGCCCATCGTTTGAATATAAAATCCTGTATAAATTTCAGGTATTTTGATCTCTCCGTTTCTGAGATAATTTAGCGAGTTTGTCAGACAGACGGACATCTGTCCAAAGACTTGTATCTCGTTTGACGAAGGTCCGAGGACGTAAATATCCGTCGGAATTATCAAAAGTGATTTTCGACCAGAATGACGAAATTTGAAATTGAGAAAACGCGAACTTTACTAACACCTTGAACTTTCCTCTTTGTTGATAAAGCTAGTTAGAGTACGGCACACAACATAGGTACGTTAATTCAGGTGGATTAAAAGGGTGGTGATTACATAGGTAAAGGGTTAGCCGTACCTACGGTATAATTATTAATGGAATTTGATTACCATTTTGTTTCAGATGGTGGAGTGGTCGGAGGTTCTGGTATGGGGCCTGTGGTGACCCCGCACACCCTAGAACTGACTCCCCGTGGTAGGGTGACCCTCCGGTCGGCGCCACCGGAAACGGCGCGGGCCTATCTACCCCCAGAGTATCGTCCTGGCAGAACGTATTCGGACACCGATTCCGAGAAGGTAACAGCATGGCCTGGTCATTCTATTCCTGTTTTTATCAGATTTTTAGGGATCGATTACCCCGTTATTTGCCTCCCTTCACTATTCATTTGGACATCATTTGAGATCACAGATCTCGGAGACCTTTTCTTCCTCATCATTTTGTACTCGGTACTCATCATTTTTTTTCATCCTCCAGTCCGGGTTCTTTGAATATTTGAAAATGTAATTTGCCTACATTCTAGAGCCCTGGGAGATGGAACAATTTTTTTAGGCTGCTTAAAACAACCCCTATATTTTTTGGCTTCTTTTTTATTTAGTTTCTTTCTTTTTCTTTTTTGGTTTCTTGAATAAGGTAGACTCCACGTTTATAAAGTCGAAACTCGGAGCTCTGTAGTGTCCGATAAAGAAATATTCGATGTAATTACAATCCTCACTAAAAGTCAGAGCCCTCGCTTATTTTTACACGCAAAAAATTACCTCCAATGAAAGTAAAAGATGTTATTCCATGTTTAACCGTACTGTATTTAACGAAATTCACCGTTCTCGTTTCGCGAGGAAAATAATCGAGCCTTTGAATGACAGACGTCGCTTTTTATAACTTCGAATCTTGATATTAAAGAGCCTTCTTAAATTCCACAGAATCTAAAAACTTGTGTAACCAACCGTCTGAATTTGGAGTAAGAACAATACCCCGCAAAAACATTCAAAATGAAAACAAGACCGGCAGTAACGTAATGATTTGGTATCGATTGGCATCCCCAAATCTTGAAAAAGGCCATTCACCATCACTATCTTCATTTTCGTATCGTTATTTCATGCCTACAAGCTATAAAGTTGAGATGAAATCGTTGCCAAGATGATTATCCGATGATTGTTCTTAGCTGTGAAATAACGTTTGTATTTCGCTCTCTTATTGATCTCCAGGACGTTTAAAAAATTCGCAACTTCTGAGTCATCAAGATTCAAAGTTCTAAAAGGAGTCGAAATCCGTCTCACTCGTAGTGCTACGCACAGGGGTTGTTCCGTCGTGATTTTTGTCAGCGGAATCAATCCAGATTTTCGGCAAAATACGTTTAGCCAATGCGCTAAAAGTGGGCGAATTCGAAACCCCATCGTGACGAATCGTATTCCATGTATCATTCGGAACAAAATACCAGCTGCGGTTTCCCCTTATCGATTACCAGCTCACTCCAGGATTATTTATCACCGAAATCATCGAATTTTCACTTTTCACCACTCTGCGTTTCGTTCATTAATAAATACCGTTCTGATCGTGTTTCACAATGGTCGCAGATGGGCTGCTATACATGCGCCTATATGTATGTTCTAATTAGAGATTCGCGGCAACGAATTGCCGCTGATTGTAAGTATATTCCAACCAGCGAACATTAGCTGAGAATCATTTACCGGCCAATCCAACTTTCGTACTTGTAAAAATCATTTAAGATTTTGCATTTTTTTTTATTCTGGGTTCATCCGGGATGAATTAATCTTCTTGGTTTCTCAGCATTTGAATATTCCGCTAGATTCATCCCTTCCGAAGACAAGAGTTCTTGAAATAAGTAAATTTTATTTTCCCTCTTTTTGGCAACCCTGTACGTCAATATACCTTCAGAAAGCCAATGGTCGATCGACCGTTTTTTATTTTGCCCCAGCGGGTTTAGCTGTATCGGCTTAAAGCACGAATATACATATAAAAGACGGACCAAACAGATAGATCATTACAGCAGCCGGTTTTTCCTCCGTTTCAGTTTTAAGCGGGGCTTAATCTGCTTTCGTAAATTACCACCCCCGCGATCTGCCCCATTCAAACTTGTCGATTTTCCGCCGAGGAAGGCTCGGTGTTTTTCAAAATAAAAAAGGCTTGTCAGACAACCCTGAATAAAAACTTTACCTATAGTCGCACGTGCCCGACGTGTGTGTCGTCCCACCCTCTACATACGAGCTTCGATATAAAACTCGAAAAGCTTGCAAAAAATTTTGATTCTCCCGTGTCGGGTAACGAGTCAAAATAAAATTCTTTCGTAGGTATATAAATCAGCGAACAACTATACGGAAGAAAATAGAAAATTCCTACGATATTGTACCCCCTAACATATAAAAGCCATGAATATATGAGGATGAATGAAATTGCATCACCTAGGAGCTTTTATTGAAGCATATATACATATTTACCCTTGCAGTTCACCGCTGCAATAATAAATAGTAGCCCGGATAAAACTTACAGACGTTTATTCGCGGTGCGGTGCGATGCGATGCGATGCAATGCAACGTGAATCAGAGCATGGGGAGTGCAATATTTCATTTATGAACACTTCTGTGAAATTGAATGTTTTATGAAAAGGATTTATGGGAGCAAACAATCTGGAATAGGGACTCGCAACCTCCTCGAGGTGTTACTCTGGGCAAATACTTGTAGCACAGGTCAAGCGTAAACCTGGGTGAAATACCCTTTCGGTAGTCGCAGGCCAGCGACTGACCGAGTGAATATTTAGTCACGCGCATGGATCGAGATACGAAAAGAGGGCGGAATAAGAGGCTTTACAATTCCAATAACAAGCTAAAAATACAGTGCCCAGAGAGTGTCAGGGAAAAATAATACACATATATATACATATAGCTTCCGTGTATGTATCTCTGTGCACAGGATGAAGCGGGTCGCGTTGAGATCCGTCCTCTCTCCTACTTTTCCTCTTCCTCTTCCTTTTCCTATTCCTATTTATTTTTCTCTTTCTTTCCCTCTTCTCTTTTTTTCTTTTTCTTTTTTTTTCTCTTTTCTTTTTTCGTTTCTTTCTCTTTTTTCATTCTTTCGCTCTTTTCTGCCCGTTTATAATAGTGGTACGTGCGACGAAGTGGCAAGGTAAATGGCCGTGGGTGGCGGACAATAGCTCCGTGCAATAAGCACGACGCGCTTTCGGGAGAGTAGCTTTACTCTCATCTCTTTCTACAGTACAGTTTTTCCCGGTTCTTCCTCTCTTCATCTTCTCCCTTTGTACTTCCAACCGTTCGCCTGGACTAGGGTACGAGTTCACGTTTTCTTCATGATTTATGATGCGTGTGGGAACTGCAAATATAATAAGAACAGAAATAAACGCGACACAGAACCGCCTACCGTCAACCTCTACTTGGGTGCTCTCTTCGACCTCAAGATATCCCTCGAGCCGAGTATCGGGCACCCCCATACCATCGCCTTTCGCCTTACTCGCCCCCGGACAATATAAATACAACCTCCATTCATGGGGCACAAAGATTTACTCGCAAATACACCAGCTTTCGCAGTATCGATACACCGCGGATCGGTGACCGTATTTTTTACCCCGAATCATTGAAAATTTTCGGTAAATTATTTGTTCAAAAAAGTCGGATCCTCGTTTGATTTTATCTTTTTTAATGGTAGTACGTGTATTTCCGTGTCTATAGTGGCCTCCCATTAATTGCAGCTTTTCATGAAATTTTCCTTAATTCAGTTGAAAGAATTCTTTGATCTCTCGCTCGCGCCTTGTGTTTCAGAGTAATTTGTAATAAACAATGACCCCTTTTATCCTCCGAACAACAAAGGTCCTTAAAGAAATCCTCAACGGTTACCCTGCACTGGCCTCTGACACTTGGAAGTTGAATTCTCTTTATCGTTGAATGAAAAAAGTGAGAGTCTAAACGGTTCTGTTGAATGATTAATCGTGGAATGGGAAACGAAAGAGCGGAATTAAAACCCTTTTCTTTCCTCCGATGAGTTCGTTATTTTCGAAGGTTGAATGGACCGGAGGTGTGACCATGATTTTTGAATCACCGTTCGTAGGAGGCGACTCCATTATTCCTAATTCGTAAAGTATATAGTCCGGCGACGGAGGCTTAACGGTCCTTGAACGAAACTCTCTCTACCGTTCGACAAGGAGCTCGCTGAGTCGCGAGATTATTAAATTATTAATTAATCGCGTTCCCTGAAGCAGGAGCGGAAGCCGGTAACCTCGTTAACTTTCGAGTGACTTCGATTGGTCTTGAAACCGGTAAACACTTCGCTGCTAGATATATACCTAACGTCGTACTACACTAGCGATGACTGAGCTTCCTCGTCGCCAGAGTAATTAGCAGCTTCGCTTGTGCTTTGAATGAGAGTTAACCTAAATATTCGAACGAGATATGAACCTCGTCGTTTCATCCGTACCTACTCGGCGCCGTTCCTTCCCTCAACGAAAGGAACAGGTTGCCTGACACGTGTTTTATTAATTATTTAAATTTTCCCAACCCTGTTCAATAGTATATCTAAAACCTTTACCTTCGGTAGAATTACATTCACCTTTTCATCATTGTGTAAATGTTTTTCTGTTAAATATATACGGGACGGCCACCGTCCATAGAATAATTTCATGTTCATAGTAGATTCAAGGCACTCGCCGTGGAGCTTCGTGCCATAATAATATGTGCATTAAAAACGAGTGCCGTTGAAAGGCATGGGAGGTTTTGTATTTTTTTACCTCGTCAAAATCAGGTACCTTTCATTGGCAGTGAAACATTTTTAAAGTAGCTTTACCTAGTGCGCTAACATTGAGTCAGACGCTGTTGTCGGTGGGTGTAATTTTTCCTGAAAGTAATTCGCTACGTGGAGTCGGTAAAAAATGTCTGCTCATTACGAACGAGAAATGAATCCACTTTTGGCTGATTCTGGCACTCGGTTAAATCACGTTGGATCATATCACAACACTGGACTATCATGCGCGGGGAGCTCATCCCTTGGGAAATGTGCGCGTCTTCAAATAGATAGAACGACTTGTTCTCATGATGAGAAATGTTCGCAAGGATCCCGTGTGACCGGATACCTTGGGACCATCTACGACTATCCATTTTACTCATTTTCACACTCTTATTCAATGTCTTGGAACCATCGGAGAGCGTGGGTTCTGCTTCAATATTAATTCGGCTCCACTTTACTCGTGCAGTACACAAATTCCTGACACTGGCAATACCAGTAGCGAGGATATACCGACTTGTGACATTTTGGATTGCAAAATGTCTACATAAGAGCATGAGGCATGGCTGGTTGTATAGGGTACGACGTACTGTAGAAAGGCAATTTATTCTTATACAGTCTCTCTTTCATCATCGGTGTCGGACGGTATTTTCACTCTCTCCTCTTCTCTCTCCTCTTTCACAGCGTCTATTTACACCTTGTCGATCAGCCAGGTGAATCTCGTTACCTGGAATCAAATTGGCACCACCCACGCTGCTGGTGAGGCGAGTAATTTGATCCTTTGATATCGATCGATAACCACCCACGAGATTCCTCCTCCCCCCCCCCCCCCCCCAAAAAAAAAAAGAAGAAAAAAACGATCCGATAAAATTTAGCATGGAAATTTTGTTGGCGATGCCGTTTTCCGACGAAGGTCCGTGCCGAATGGGACAATCCATCTTTCTTATACTTTTAAACTCATGTTATCTCGAACGTCCAGTTTTTAACTCAACGTCAACCCCCGGGTGACCGCCGTTTAAAAGTTTATCATTCTCTTTTCAGATGTGGATGTACTCGTTGGGAAGGGCACTGCTGGATACGACTCCCCGGGGTGCTGCACTGACGGGGACGGGGTCCGTGTCGCCATCATCTGCCTTGCAGTCGGTCTTAGCCGCCATGACGGAGCCTGATCCCCACAGGAGAGCCTCCCTCATGAATCTCCTCGATGTAAGTATAGGCCATATACTCTGATCGTGAACGGATAACAGGAAGTTGGAACATTGGAAGGGAATAGAGCTCGCCGTAAAATGTTGAGTAGTCGGAATTAACTCCACTGCACATACCTAGTGGATTTGAACTTTTGGATCCATAAATGTGCACGAGCAGTGGTACGAGTTATTCCAGTTTGCTCATAGTTTTGAATAAACCTGCGGTAAACACGACCTCCTAGGTATTGAATATCACATGCCCGTGCAATGAATGTCCCTATACCCGTTTCGCAGCTGGAACTGTGAATATGGTAGACCCATGGTGACTTGGTAATTTCTGTCCGCACGTACTGCAAACACCTATATGTAATTATATACGAGATGCATGCGGATCATCATCGATATTGTGTCGGTTCAGGATATGGAGAAATCATCTGTCGTCGTACGTATTGTTCAGAGTAATTTCGAACGTCGAGGTTCACTCCGCACGTCACCCACTAATTAAAAGATTCCTCGCGAAAGACCGAACAATTGTAGTAATTCAAAGGAGCCTTTGCGACCCCAGTTTTTGATGTTCCTAAAAGGTTTTTTCACATCCTTTGAAGCGATTAAAATAATCGTTGTGGTCCGTACGGCTGGGACCACCCAGCGTTGTAGGTATGCCGACATGTTTTCGTGTCCTGTGGATGATAAACGTGAAACAAAAGGCTGAAACCCGGCAGTTTTCCTCCACCTTTATGTTTATTGTCTCGGAGGAAAAAAAGCGTTAAAAGTCCGATGCGTAGAGACGTATTGTCCGCTTTAAGTGAAATCATTTTCCGCGTCGCGTCACGTCTGCTCTTGAGCCACTCGGCGCCACGTTCCAGCCACTCGATGGAGGAGCCCCTTTCACACAGCCTTCTTTGTTTTTGAGCGAAATGAGACAAGGTTCTGTTCGTTCCCTTAGATTTTCGCGCGAAATTTATCTAACGTAAGGTAAAGAAAGTTGCCGTTAAATGGCAAATCCCAACGAACGAAACGACGAAGAGCTTTCTCGAACATGATACTGCTCCTATATTTGCACGCCGAGCACTTAGCGGCATATATGATACATGTCTCACAGAACAGAGGCGTACAAACGTTAGCTAAAAAGAACCTCATTCGCGATTATTAATATATATTTACAGACCGGGATCTGCCATCGTGCGGTAGATAAATCGAGATCTCAAAGTCAACAGCCTCGAGAGATGGAAGTGTGGTAAAGCGTTGCAGGTAATCGAAAAGATATAAATCTACTCCGTGTGTTTCCCGTGTTTACTGTTTGTGCTCGTTCGTATTTGCACCACGGATAGACACAAAGTGATATTAACTATCTGGCGAATAGGAGGCGAAGAAGTCCGGAGCTTGATTTAACCGTTAAATATCGTACGAGTTGACACAAAGCATCACGCAGGACCGTCAGGACTTGCCACTTTTTTCGCATACTCTCAGCCGCGATTCGAACCGTAGGCAAAGCGCCGGATTTATTAATAAAATATAAATATCAACATGTCGTGCAATATCGGTGCTCGTGGTTGTTGGTTCGTAAACGCAGACGTAATTGGCAACACGACGACGTGGAATTGATTGCGATTCTGCCTTCCGCCTGCACCGACAGATGCGATTCGGTCAAACCGTAAATCGATTTAAATTTCAATTCCCTGCGCTTAAGTCCCTGTGGTTTGTACAATATGCGAACTTCGCGTAATCGCACACAATCTTGATCTGAAAATACCGAAGAAACTGAACCGATTCGGATGTGACGAACGATGACTGAGAACACGGACTTCCCAGAGACTGCAGAAATGAGTATAAATGAGTTTGCAAATTATATATTACATGCATATATGTATACATATGCATGCGCGATGATAAGGAACAGCCCCGGTCTAACCCAGTTCTGATTTACACCCGAACCTTGCCTCGGACAGCTATAGGGAGGCAAACAATAATTCTACGAATTAATTTACGTTATAGCCAGGGATATATGCTGCAGTAGGTCTTACTACCGCAGGACCTTTAGAGCTCAGGAGCTCAGGTTACGAGCACGCGGTTGGCAATCCGACAATCTGGTTCAGCTCAAACCGAGTTGGTGCTGGTCGCGCGGTTGACCCACACTGTTTTCGCGAAGAAGAGGTGGTCGAGCATCCTAGCTGCGTTTGACTGTAATATCATGTATATATGCATAAATGGATATGTATGTATGTACGATTGGTTGGTAGAGGCCAGTACCTCTAGATATGGAGTGAATAATAAACCAATTTGCTTATAATTAAATTCAGGCTGGGTGTAGTCTGCGGGTCTATACGTTCGCGTATCAATCTAGACATGCATCTCACGTTTCAGTTCATATTCAATGTATACAAGCGTGCATCTGTGTACATTTTAACCTGTTTTTTTGCAAATTTTTCTATATCGACAGACTCTAATTTGTTTGATAAGAAAAACGAACACGTTGGAAAGTTGTTGTTGTTTTTCCCCTGACAGAGGCTTGTTTCACCCTCCTACTTATTTTTTGAAAGCTATGTTGGCGCCAACATCTTGTTGCATATTTTAAGACCAACGAAGAATGGCGATGGCTTTGAGCGAAACTCTTACGACTCCCTTCAGAGTCCGAAAACTCTGCGAAAGAAGTTGAAAAAAAAAAAAATGACAACCAAACAAACATTTGTTCTGATAAAATGAAAGAATTCTTAGCTTTATTGTTAAACTTTCTCATTAATTAGGGCTAGCCGGAGTGCATATAACGACTGAGAATGTCTGATGAGAAGCAGAGAATAAATTAGAAATTTTGTTAGACGGGTTGAAAGCAATCGAGATTAAATTAATCACAAAACAATTTCCGCAACGTCTGACAAGATCAGCTAATGAACAATTTCCTCCTCGGCGGAAATACCGTTTAGTGTAATAATCAATCGAGGAGAAGCACCGTTTTAAATCTTGTTTAAAAATTCTCGTGTAAAAAGTGATAAATTTGTTTTTTTTTTCGTCTACAAAGAAGAAAAAATTTTATCCCCAACTTCTCTGAATAATGCGCGTGTCTTCGCAGATTTGGCCCCGACGTTGCGGCCTCGAGCCTCGAAACCTGGGAAGTATAAGATTCTGTGACCCCTGACCTTTCTCGATGCTCAAGGCTTTCCATTCAACGACAATTTCGGTCTTGGTATTCAAACTTTCCGTTCTTCGTTTGAAAAGCTCCCTCGACCATACACCTTCCGACATATATACACCCACCTAAATACACACATGATATATTATGTACATACACACGGGTTTGCGTGCTCCGTTTGAAAGTTTTCTCGCATCGGTTTAGAAACCTAGATGTACGAGAACGGATCGTTCTTTCGGCAATTTTATCTTTAAACTTTTACTTTAATCGCGATCTGTAGACGACAGTTGCTGCATTTCTTCTTATATCGAACAAAGAGCTTTTCCAAGCTCTTCCGTATTTCTTATATTATCACAAACTCTGTAACTGACGGATAAGCTTGTAAAGGCTTGTCGTATACATCTTCCGCCCATCTGTTCCACGGATTTTATTGACGTCTTACGGATTATCATTTAGGCGTGGGAAGAAGACTACTTAACTTTCTATCAAAGATGACCGCAGGAGTGAGTGACGTTCCGAAAATGTAGAATTGAATTTCCGAAGGGAAAGATCTAAAGGATAACCCTAAGTCTTATCAAGAACGAACCAGAACGTTCGTGGCTCGAAAGTACAACGTTGCGGTTACCGATATGATCGTCATGAAAGCTCCGCAAGAGATGATCCTTATTGTCAGCTCTGCAGGGAAGCTGACATTACCCACAAGTTAAAATCGTATAAATATAAGTGCCTCTGACACAGTAAACTCCGATATTGCCTGTGGCGTAATGTTTGACCCCGAGGTAACTGCCGCATCCCTAAAAGTTAACTGCCATGACGGTAGGATTCAATGTGTTAAAGTGGACCAGCCAGCAGCCCATCTTAGTTTCTATCTTCTGAATTACACTCGACCACCTTTTGTTCCTCTTTGTCACAAAGTAATGACGTGAATAGCGCGTCGAGGACGAGTACTATCCGAGAATCGAGGGTCGATCAAGAAAGCTCGAGATATATTTTTGGAAAGCGCGAATAAAGCGATGGCTAAGACTTTTGGAGTATTCCTTTGATTCCTCTCTTCAGGATTTTATTCTGGCCATTCGATCGTAGTCTCATCAATTTTTTATCAAGAAATCGCGAGGCTCTTTAACGATGTATCGCTTTATCTATTAAACGAGAAGCAATGACCCGTCTATTCACAAGTTTACGTGACAGTGAAACCTCTCCCTTACAGGGACTAAATTTAATCCTCACCCAACTCTCGACGTACTAATAAGAGTATGGAATAATGACGTTGGTATTCCAGAGGAATTTTTCCATTGTGTACCGTACACCCAGTTTCTATCGTCAGTATATCATTTATATACCACGTTTTGTGCCTATCTACACAAATCTAAATATAACAGGTTCTGCTGAAAGCCACAAAACTATACAATTTTCAATCCTTCGTCAAATCACCGTCATAGGCACAACGATCACATGGTAATCAAAGAGCAATCCCATTTGGATAGTATGATGTGTGTCATCATAAAAAATCTACTAATTAATTGAATTGCAGCATAGAATTTCCGCGGTTTTTGACTTTGATTTTGGGTAAAAACATTTTTTTTTTAAATTCGATTCACCATCCTGATCAATTTTATTTTACACTGCTTATCCGTACTCGAAAATTTGATCCACAATTAAAATCTGGTTCAGTGAATGTAACGAGATATTTACAGGTACGAAAGTTAGCTCACAATCAGATAAATGATTTTCAGCTGGCGTTCGCTGGCTGGAGGATACTTGGCGGCGATTCGGTGCTGCGAATCTTGATGCATATGCACGTGAACAATGGGTTTTGCTCGCTGAAAGCGGATTGATGCACAAATTCGCATCAGTTGAGATGTGAAGTTGATGTTAACAAACAGGTTTCTGCTCTTGGTCGTTAATTAGTCGGTCTGGGTTTGGGTTTTACTAAATCCGTATAACACTGCTTGGGAATCTGCATACTGCAACTCTGCTTGTATCAAATATAAATCCTCCTGCATCGAGAATTCCGCGTATATTCACTCGCAAGTCAGACATATGTATCGCTATAGCTGGACATTATTGGATATAAGAGCGTCATGTGGATATATACACGGATTCACATGGTCATTAAATGTTGTATACGTATGCCCAAGCGTTGATATTTCGCCTCGAGGATATGGGGCAATATTCGAAGCAATTGGATAACGAATTACACATGTGTATTTCATATTAACTTTTTTCGCTTGCTGCCCTGCGTTTCTTAATCCCATCAATAAGCCATTAGCAGCTTCATAAGCTTCTCATATTGGACGAAATCAAATTTTATGTACTTTTAGTTTAGGTGGCAGATTAGAAGTAAACATTGTTTTACTATTTATTTTTGAACGAATAAAGTCGAAAAGCTCGATAACCGAGATACCCCTGGCAATTATAACATCTCCAGTGATTAGTGCGTCCTCAGTAATTAGAGCACTTAGCTTATACTTAATGCGGATGCAATATTCTTGAACGAGGACGTCAAATCAACCTTGCGATATGATGTGGCTTGTTGTATCATCAACGGCCCTTCGGTCTACAATGAGAATCAGTATGCAGACAACGTCTCCGTATCACAGCTGTGTACAGATATCGTGGAAACCAGGACACACACGTCGGTAGTCGGCGTGTTTCATGGGACGTGTTACGAGCATCGTTATTTATTATCGCGATTTTCCTTTTCCCCCCCAAAAAAAAGAAGAAAAAAAAAAAATCCCCAACACTTCCGAATTTGAAATCTGTCGTTCTGCGTACATTTAGCTCGTTGTCGTTTATGCGTACGTACCATAGGTAATCGCGAGAACTCATTGTCCGTTACGTGACGTGAGTTTAAAATAATTCGTTGACTCGTTGATTAATATTTAACAGAAACAATGCGTAATTACCAACAGTGACGCACTTTTATTTCACCACGTTCACGCATATGTTCGCAAGGTGATCTGAAGTCTGGTGGCCTCGACTAATATTCTCTTCACTGAAAACTAATTATCTTTACCAATATTAACGAATCACGATGAGATACGTAAAGTAAATGTAAAGTAAATTTTAATCTAAGCAAGACGTGCGCGCTTCTATCCCAAAGAAGAAGTTCTCTCAAGATAAGAGCTGCAAGTTGGAAAATTGCCGTACTTTCTTTTTTTGGTTTACTCAAGTTGAGCCGGAATTAAAAAAAAAAAGCTTGATCATTTCCAAGCTGTGCAGTCTGCGAAAACCACTCGTAGTTTAAATATCTGAAATTAAATAGTCAAGTGCTTTCAAACGAAAATAGCTAAACTTTATATTGCGGTCTGGGAATATGAAATAAGACTTCGTCATCTCTGAAAATATTGGCCTCACAAATCCCGGATATTTTCTGTGATCGGAAACCATCGCTATATTTCTTCGATTAACAGACTCGGACTGGAAATATGACCTTCCATTCTTTCGTAAAACAGAAATACACGACATAATTCGTATATCCGCACGTATGTTTAATCATGGATTGGATTGTAATTATTTATGTTGAATAAACGAAGAATGAATGATTGGATATCATATTTTCATATCATCATACGCGATGCGGAAATGAAATATAGGTGAGCGACGAGTCGTGGCCCGTGGGTTCATCTTTCGCATGATTCTATTTTAGCGGTGATTTTGTTCAAATTTAATCACAGCTTCGTCGTCCGCTAATCCATATACTTGGTTAAATCAGCCTAGCGAAAGAATTTCTCGATACCTTCGAGATTAATGCAGGGGCCTCGACTGGAAGAGAACCAATGGCTATATGGGGTGGCTTGGAATGCTCAATTTCTATGAGCACGACTTCGCTGGCTTGGTAATAATTTATCGATGCGCGGGCCACCCGCCGTTTTAGGGTTGCCAAGTTTTCGATGTGGAGGTGGGTGAAATACGAAGGGATGATGCGGGAGCCAGGAAGGGGATACGGAGAACATTTGAGGTCGTAAGAAGGAATAGGCAGCGAGTCCAGGGTAGGTCAGCAAAAGTTAGATCAGACTGCCGCTGCCTTGGCTCTGGATGGGTTTGGTTTAAACGAGAAACGATGCCTACACCCACAGGTTGCCGATAATGGCGAGATATCGACAGTATATACGGGGAAGGGATGAGAACTAATCGAATCGACTGCTGGTTCGATCTGCGATTATGTTACCACGCTGTTATCCCGCGTTGAACTAGCCGAGTCTAGGATATTGTGGCAACGTTCGGGTTCCGAAATTTTTAGCTCCGATGTTCCGGATGGTTGGATAAATTTAGTCAATTTTATGTAATTTATTCAATTTATTCGCCACCGTGTTTACGACGCGATGGCTTCGTACGAGAACTCACGGAAGCCCGATATATCAAAAATTTCAATAACGCTTTTTTCAATTATGGTTTTACGCCCCGAAACATCTCTTCTTCCGTTCCTTGCCGGGCGATGGTTATTCTACACATAGACGTACGTATTATCATATCGTATACACGGATGCCTGGAAGTAATGAAAATGATACCGCTGGGCTTTTTACTACGTTGTATCATCTCCTTCCCAAATGAAGATTCCTGAACAAGCATTACAGAAGGAATCAATTTCATCCCCCAGTAGATCTTAATGTCCCAGTTTCATGACAGAATCGTGAGTTATGAAATCCTGAAGTAGAAGAGCGAATTCCGTCCCATCTCCGTTATACAATTTTCCACCACACCTTCGTAGGTTGATTTCATCTTCACCGGGTATAAGAAAAATTTCAAAATGGGAACGGAAAGTTATGTACATACATCGAAGATTTACCGATTACCATAAGCCTTTGGATGCTATTCTGCCTCGTATCGAAGCATGTCTTATTAAACTCAGGGTTATTCACCATTATTTTGCTATGAATGGTATTGAAACAAAGAAGGATGCCCATTGTTAGATATTGATTAGTGATTTTAATCACATCCTTATAAACCCAGGGGCAGATGATTGTCTGCTATTTATATCGCGGACTTGATACCTCGGAAGAAATACCTCTACCATGTTCATTTATCACATCATAATCCTCACCAGTTTTCTTTTTTTCACATTAATCCATGTGACGGCCATCGTATTTCGATTGATTCGCAATTTGGACACGTCGACGGCACATGGTGCGATCAATCACAAATTACTAGCCTCTATCGGTGGTCGAGCTTCCTACATGCCCTTCGACGATACATGTATCGAGTACTCTCCCAACCGTCATACCTCTGAACATCGTGTTATATTCACTGAACCACACTATATTTGGGGATGAGATTTACAGGGCTAACAGTTCAAGTCCAAATGACCTTTTTAAAAAAAAAATTGAACGAAATCGACCGAATATTTATGGAGTTATAGACCGTCAAACTTGATGAAAAAACACAATCATCATCATCATCATCTTCTTCTTCTTCTTCTTCTTCCTCTTCTTCTCCGGACACTTGTATCGCAGACTCTTGCCCGCGACCGCGTTATCTATCGAACCCATGCACGGATCGTCTGGAGATTCGGAAGGGAGATTCTGTCCATCGATATCTCGTTCCCTATTGGTTATATCTGTTTCCCAGAAGGTTGTAGCGCTCGGTAACATTTTTTCGCGGTCCTTTTTACACTCTGCGTGTTTTCACTGGATATGCTAATCACTGGCTCAATTAATTGCTCCCGTGTTACACAGTTCGTTTACCAAAGACCGAGAGAAAAAATGTGACGAAAAAAAATGTACAAATTTCAATTTTGACGTTGGATTTATCACCCGTCTCTACACCCGGCGGTGATACCTCGATATCTTTTTCTCCATACATACCTAGTCCGGATAAGCGATGAAAAGGGCGGTAGCTTAAGTAACCGCGGGTAACCTCATGAATGAGGTGGGATGAAATCGTGGAGATCACGCACGTTATCGCCTTGGATCACAACGGTGTGGTGAAAGACGGAGATGAGAGATGCGCAAAGTAAGGTAAAAGACGTGGGCAGTGAGGAATGCGGAGAGTGGCGTTGACTGAGTGGTGGCCACCGCACCAAACTCATTACTCTTCGTTTGATAGCTCGTGCAGCTCTTTGTCATTAATTATACGAACCAGCCACCAGACGAGGTCTGCATTGCGTGCCGACGTCTCTTTCGGTGGTCTAAAAATCGTTTGAAATTTTTGTACGTGGTATGGATTTTACGGATAAGCAATAAGCAGACCATGATCAAAAGTTTGGAGAATCAATGGTGCCTGAGTTAGTTTTTATCACTTCAATACCGTCTACAGTTACTTTCATGATCAGAAACTTCGTTATACCTGTACAGTTTATTCTTCCCTTGTTGAAATTACGATTTTAGATATATATACACAATGAGGGCGAAAGCAGCCGGTGTTAGTTTACACAGTTAATTTAATTAGTTGAACCCGAGCGTGTTACTTAACGACGCGGCTCGTCGCTTCCAAATGCGAACTGCCACGGGGTTTTCCTGGTAATAAAATACAATCGACATAATAAGACCTTGCGCCGTGTTAATTCTACGGCAACGCTGCTCGCGCTGTTCTGTTTCCATAAACTAAACCAGTGTCGCCTTAGTTATGTTTATTAGTTTACTAGTTTAGAACAAACTCCTGCAGTATTACGCAAAACGATAGCAATATTCAAAAGATGTGTTGTGGGGTTATTCCACGCGTTTCTACTAGCTACGATTTAGAACCGTTTTCCATTTTCTACTCCATTCGTCCGCCAGCCGAAGCGTAAAAGAAATTTCCACAAATTGAGTCCCCTGCACTGTTCGCCGTGATTAAATTACACGAGTTTCAGTTTTGCAACGCGGACGGCTGCGATTGTCCGTAAAAAAAAGTACGCCTGGTCCGGGTCCTGTTCATCCATTCAATGCTCACTGTTAGTACTCAGCAATTAAAGCTTCCGAGGAAAGCTCGAATGCCGGTGCTGTCCTGGCCGTGAATGAACGCGGTGAAAAATCTCGGATGAATGGCTTGTGGGTAGGGTATTGCTTCGTTGCATTGATACACGATCCCTGCTCCCATGCACGTGCTGGCGATATGTTTCTGCTCTATGAGCTTAGCTGCAGCTTTACAGACCATTTCATGGAAAAGAACGGAACGAAGGAAAGCTAGTCGAGTGAACTAGTCAAGAATATGTCTGCAACAGAAACCCGTCCACTCGGTTATATCGTACGCTGTCTTTCGTCAGGAGGAAAATTTCTGCCTTATCTCTTCGCCCTCGGATTCTCGGTTCTTTTTGTCGGCCAATTTTACACAAAGAGAGTAGTATTACGTGGAGAGGTAGCTGTAGTCTGTCGTTTACAGATCTCAAGATACTTTTTCACGGTTCGTAGACGGGTTCATAAGTCTGGAAGTGATTACCTCACCTGGATCCGATTTCTGATACCTATTCGGAAGAAATATTCATAAGCAGTCGTCTACGCGACATTTAACCATACCGTCTGTGAATACTTTTATACCATTTTGGGTACGAACCCATCTATGAGACATCGTCCCTATCAGGAGAGAAAAAGCCGGTTCATTCGCTCGCAAAATACGATGCAACGGGTGGGTTGTTAAATTAATGACATCACGGTAGAGAAAACGCTGCATCGGAGCGAGAATACATTACTTTCTGCACCATGTATATTTATATATATATATACCGAACCATGTAAAAGTAGTCGATAAAAGTCGCCGGGTTTAAACCTCGACTCGACCAAGTTTTTCAGACCAAAAAAATATCAATCGTTCAGATTTCACAGGTTTAAATTTTTTTCTAAAACTTAATGGCGCTTTCAAAGCTCACATTAGACTTAATTCATCGGTGGTTTTCCCATATTCTACTACGAGGGCGGGCGGGACTAGCCTGTTTAGGAACTTTGGATTGAAATCCTACAGACTACGGATCACTTTGTGCCGAGTTCTCTACTCTGAGTGCTCCAGCTTCGGCTCCAGAGTAGACGTAACGATAATCGCTCAACGTCGAGAACGCATTGCGGTGCTGCTTGCGAGCAACCAAACCGACGATCGATCGCTGTGCCGATTAGTCAGTGCCGCCAAAGAGTGGCAGACGTACTTGCGGACAACACTAGACATTCTAGGGTTTAGGATTGCGAATTCGGATCCTCCCGCACAAATCCGTCGATATGAAACCATGACTTCCATTGATAGACACGAAGAAACCGTTTTTTGTCAAATATTTCTCAACATTTTGAAGGTTCGAACCGCAAAATCGGAGAATTACAATCTGCACGTGTCTACTGACTGACGCATAAGATTCGCACATGGCCCGGCTCGAGGCTCTCTTCAAATGTGATGAAAAAGTCTATTAGGAAAACGTGTTAAGTAAGTGGTGACCGTCATCAGGCATTACCTACCAAAATGGGTTTCCAGAGTGCTCTAAGCTATAGAACAGATATTAGAGGTTTTAGGTCAAGAGGTGACAATTTCATTATGTTAGTTTAAGTCGATCGAAAAATTATGGGCGAGTTGGTTACACAGAAGAGAAGATTCGAATTTGAGACATTGATCCACATCTGTCTAGACAGAATCGCTACCTGTGAAATTGTGCTCCTTTTAGACTCGTGGAAAAGGTTTTTTCCCCTCAAAGATCCACGATGTGTAAAAAGCACCTCTAGTTAAAGATTCCGATGGTTTCTAGCTCGTTTTCGACGTTTGTCCAGGACATTTCGATTTCATATTCAGCAACTAGGAAATTGCGTTCCCGAAACATTACGTGTTCGTAGCAAAGGGGGCTTTTCTCGTTGATTTAATTCTATTTCATGTCGTTATTTTATTATTTTTTTATTTTTCTTCTGCGTAGGATCGTAATCGCGTTAATTAAAAAAAATTTCTCCGTCGTTAGGTACAGCGCTTGGGTATGAGAGAAAGCGAATCGTAGAGATGAAATTCTATTCGCGTATAGGTCCGCAATACTACGTTAAATGATAAATTTCTTTTTTAATATACATTTCACCGCGTGCTCGTGACAGCATCCGTTGTGTGTTGAAAATACGCGTAATGAGGGTAATTTGCATTGCGCTCTTGGCCAAATTACTTTTCGCTTCACTTCTATACTACTTCTCCTACGGCTAACTAATAAATGACACTGTCTGTCAGACCAACGAATGCCCTCTCGACGAATGACGCATTATTGCAAGCTTCTAAGAGATTAATTGCGACCGCAAATGGCTCGGCTCTCTGCTCCAAATCGGCTCTCTACCCCATTACATCTACGTACACATACGGGATGTTTCAGAGAGCTAGGGTTATATAGGCGTGAATTATTCTCCCGAATAACTAAAACCAAAAATAAAGTTAGTAAGGTAAAGCGAAGAATAGAGTTTCCTCTGCCACGATTATAAAGAAACTGCACACAGATAATTCTTTCTGCCGAATGACAAATCATTGGATTACCGAGACTCCCATCTATTGGAATAATCAGTGCTCTGGTAATTGAATGGACAAATATGTGTACTTGGTAGATTCAAGGTCCTGGGAGTCCATGCATCCACTAACACGATTATGTGGGGCTATACAAGGGTAAGTTACGAGCCATCCAATGGTCCTCAGTATGATATATGTCATCGGTATGTGACGTACTAAACGTCAGACTGAGGTTGACGTCTGGCATACGGAATAGGAGCTTATTAAATCAGCAACTGCTAATGGTTTCGCGTGGCGGGGGCCCGTGGGTACTGCCCCTTGGTGATACCCGGTGCTCTCAAGAGCGGTGCGGAGTGTCGACGTCGATTCCTCGCGCAGTCAGGTTTGTCGCTTGCTCAGAGTGCAAACAAAGAAAGTAATTATTCCCCTTCGTACTCGCGCGGTTATTTGGGTCAGAGGTTTGCGAGACGGTGAATTCTTCTCGAGTGTAAAAGTGACGGCTTTGTCGAAAGGGAAAAACGAAAGAGCAAATCTAATTTATCCGAGGGAAGGAATTCCCCGCAGACGGAGTGCATTTTCCACAAACCGAAATTTTGACGGTTTTCGATTCCCAATACTTCGATTGGTGGTCTTCTGGCTCTGCATCAGCCGCCTGCAGCCGGGAAGTAGACTCAGGCAAGAAAACTCTGCATTCATCACTGTGAATATCGGAGCACAATGTGGCTGTAATAACTTGGAGTAGACTAGACCAACACCTTAGAAATATTATCCATAGAACTCGGCGCGAGGCATTGTTCGACTTGGGGTAATAGTTTGTTCACCCAGGCGCCGTCCTTCCACAATAGGCGCATCTTCGAGAAGCTTTAGACGAGCGATAAATTATTAATAACAAATCCGTGGAATGAAAAACTTGGATTCATTCCCAAATTAAACGACTCATGGATCCTGTCCAATGTTTCAGGTAATATCGGAATACTGCAGAACCCGTCTTCAGACAAAGCCGTTCTCTCACATCGTGATGGATATGTACCGTGAGGTAGTACGCTGCCCGCAATATGCTGCTAGGAAACGAACCGCTCTTCAAGGCGCGAGAGCCAAGCCTCGTCAGTCCAGACCAACTCAGCAACAAGCCCAACCTTTGCAGCCTCACTTCCCAAAGCACCATCACGGAAAAGGAGCGCTATTCAAGACACAGTCTAGAAATTCTCGGTCACAACCCAACCTTCTTAGTTTGTCCGGTTGCGAGGGTTTGGTAATGGAAAATGGCACAAGGCCAGAGTTTCAGTCGCAGATTAACATCCCGGGGAATCAAAGAGCTCTGATGACAGGGGTGCACCATGGTAGAACAAACTCTCAACCAGCCTATAACGATCGTGGTAATCACGGTTATGAGACTGTAACCGGAAGCGGAAGCAGTAGCAACCTGTTGACGATATCCACGAGTCAGAATATGCACAGTTCTGGAAACATTTACAGCGATCCGATTTACTCTCTTCCTGTAAAACCGTTTCTCAGCACTCAGGACGTTCGGCATAATGGACTACCGGCTAATATCAAGAGTGGTACCAGGGCGCTGAACAATCATTCACAAAGCGTCGACGTCTACGGGGGAAGAACGAACAGGGTTGCGGAGGAATCGCACCCCACGAGGGTGTGTCGAACTAAACACCCGTCCCAGGGTCTTTCGTATCATCGTCAAGCCTCCAACCCTCAGCTACGAGCAAGAACCAACGAAACGAATCCTAATACCAAGCGCTGCAGTGTTCCTGCTCAATTGTCGCTTTACGCGGTGCAATGCGATCCTGTAATTTCGAACTGCCAAACTCAACATCCTGCGGACTGTGGAGATGGAAAGAATGGCAATGTCTATGGACAGGTATCGACGCAGGGTGACGTTTCACACCAAATCTCGTCGTCTGGCAAGGCTTTCACACCGCGAGGACCCGTACCCCCAAAACCACCGAGAATAATCACCACCTTGAAGAGAACTGCGCCGACTTCTGGTCCAGACAATGAATCGGGTCCACCTGTCAAGCCGCCAAGGTGAGTCCGTTTTTCTTTCTCCAGTTTCCTCTGCTCATGTTTCATCAGGCCATTCGTGAAGCTGTCGTAGAACTAAGAGTAGTGGAAAAGCTCAAGTCAATAAGAGTCAGTCTACTACGGTGTAGCGAATTTTCTTCCCACTATGAGGCATATGGCTTCCATCGCTTTAGAGATTAGAGGAACAGTTTGTTCTGGAGTGTCAAAACATAGAACCACTTTGTGCACGACTGGTTACAGCTTACCGAGAGTGGTACAGATGAAACCACGTCGGCTAGACGAAATGGTAATGTTTGTAGAACGGCGGATGATTTCGGCTCTGAAAGTTCATGACTGAAAACGAATTCGGAATTACTTTTCGATTGCTTTACGTAAAGTAGGTATACATTGTCCGTGTAAAATTTGTCAGTTTCCCTTGAAATCTCGAGGGCGATTTGGGACAGCTTAATTATTCAGTCGAGCGCCTAATTAGCAATTCTCAGAGTTGATTAATCTCTACGTTAGGAACAATTAAATAATTTTTTCTTCCAAGAAAAAGAGAGCTTTGAAAAATTCGCGAGTAATCTTATCCTCAGTCGTTTCAATGGCGCGAATTGTTTGGCTGAAATATGGACGTGTTTCGAGTCACATTTATCGAATCTTTACATTTTACCTCGTCCCAACTCTGAGTCGAGAGTTTCCACGTTTTTCAAAACAAGGATTTCGAATGATTGCAAGCATTCAATCATCAGCTTCTTCCGTCCATGAATCAATAAACATTTTTATCGTCTTTTGCAAACAAACGAGTCGTTACGCGGTCTTCTCATTATTTCTTTTCGATTCCCATTCCCTAGTCTCTAATGGCTCTGTGTCTGTCAGCTGTATTGTCATGCCAAATATTTTTCACAGAAGTGCAATCAAGTGCGGCCCCAGGGCACGTCGAGGAAAAGCTGTTCAGAGAGCACCGTCGCGATTATATCGCGCGGTCGGTGGACCCTCGAGATCATTGAACAAGACGCGGTGCGTTGGACCGGAATTTGTGGTACGTGCCAATCAACAACCAAAGCAGCTGGTCGTCGGCGATGTCAAAGTAAGTCTCTACTCCAATTCTTATCAGCGTCTACCAAGTCTCTTTAATCATCTCTCTCCTATCGTTATCGCTATCGTTATACATGTGAATGAAGTGAATAAAGTGACGAAAATAGATTTCTCAAAGATCAAATTTCACGCAAATCTCAGTGTCTGTTGCGTTTCGTAACGCGCAAAAGCTTTGCGAATATTCCGGGCTAATTTTGAAGCGAATTGGCTCCATGTATCGATAGATTTTTGGGCTAAAAATATGCTTTTCGCACTCACGAGGTGGCCGTCCGTTTGCCCTGAACGATAGAAGTCAGGATGGCCGAGCGGTCTAAGGCGCTGCGTTCAGGTCGCAGTCCACTTCTGTGGGCGTGGGTTCGAATCCCACTTCTGACAGTTTTTTGCGCTTAATATTTTGCACATGCTTTGAAAAATTCGCGGCTCTTCCGAATTGTGGTTTACAGAAAATTCACGTCATTCTGTTTCAGACTGCGCCCACGAGTCGAGTTGTGGTGATCCTTCTGACTGGACAGAGACTCGAGGTCACTTGCGATCCCCAAAAAATTACAGCTGGTGAATTATTTCAGGTGAGTCTGAGCAATGTAGACAGAATTTCGATTCCGAGATTCCAGGTCGAGGGATTCGACGCGGTTTGTTGTAAAATCTCAAAAAACAGAAGTGAGAACCTAATTTCTTCTGTCGAAGGGCAGGACTATTTTTAGGCGGTAACAGGAATATCGATCTACTGTCAAAGGTGGTAAAAACGGAGATGAAAAATAATCAAATTTTGAATTTATCAAAGTTAAAAGCTAGCGGTAATCCGACGTTTGATAGAACTGATTAAAGCTCAATCAAGGGTGTAATTCGTTCGAAACTATCGCGAAAGTCAGCTGCACGTGGCGAACACCGATAAGCGTTTCCAATCCAATTTATCGGCCGATTATATCGTGGCCTCGTTGCGAAATTTTCACATAGAATCGGGGAAACCCAACGTTTCATAAGTTCGCGAAAATATGAGAAGTACCTATTCCCTGAGTCTCACTTGGCAACAGCCTCTTAATTCAAACTCAGGAAGTACGATGCAGTCATTTGCGATGATTCATAGCTCCGCAAATTCGAACAGAAATCCGGTATTCGCGATCGGTAAATTGAAGACGGAAAATCTGGGTCTTTCAAACGATTTTCAACTTAATTCGAAAGTCAAGATTTGGGAAGAGAGTTTTTGGAGTAATTTTTTTTTTCTTGTACTTTACTCGGGTAACGTACGTCTCCATTTGTTTCTGGAAGTTTTTGGGATGGAAAAATATCCCCAGAGATGAAAAGGTGTACTTATTTGTTATGTATACACTGAGAGGATAGTCACGCGGATTAAAAACGTTGCAATTTCACCTTTACGCGATGATTCAATTTGTACGGTACGAGAAAATTAGTCGAGAAAACTGTTTTCAAGGTACGGAAAATTCCGTTCCGCTCCCAGCTAACACAGGTACGTACTTCCTGAGTGTCTAATAACGTTTCGTGCTCTTCTATGTCCTTTTTATTAGGTCGTTCTCCATATCCATGCATACATACAGCCGCTGTGACATTTTAAAATAAAGAAATACGAGTTCAGAGCCGAGATACATTATTATTCAAGATAAAAGTAGAATATAAAATCACATTCAGGGATAATCGATGTTACATTTCTTTCCATTATCTCACTCGACTTTTGTTTCATTTCCTTAATGAGACAATATCCCAAAGTGATGCTCATCGTCGTTTTAATGAGACTTCTCTTCTCTAAGGTGTGAAAATAAGGGTCGTCCCTCGGGGTGACACCTCTTCGAATTTTTACCCTGTAGGATATTTGGAGAGAGAGAAAAACTTCCCATCTTTACGAGAACAACTTTTAAAAAGTTTCTCTACCAGTCAATAGATAACACACTTGTCATCGTAAACTTTTCACATGGAACAACTGTTGATCTTGTGTTCTACGGTCTCAACTTTATTCTCTAAACTTTTGACAGCGAATTTTCATTGAAATGGATTATCTGAGGATGCTTCCTCTTACACCGGCTCACAAACAGTCACATCATCTTTCCCTTTTGCTTTATTCCTTTGAAATGCAGCATCCCTCAACGAGGTCACGGTAACAATGCATTCTTGGCCACCCCCGGACCTACTCTAATCTCGCCTACATCTCTGAAACGATCTGTCTATCTTTTCTAGTCAAAAGAACAGGGTTCCCATTTTAAAGACCGCGGTTATTAGTAAAATTCATTTTCAACTTCAGTTGTCGTGCTTCTCTGGAACGTGCAACTCTTACACATTGCTTATCTCCCACATTCGTACACTAATTAACATTTGCATTCCATAATTGCGTACGTTCCGTAGGTAAACCACAATCATAATAACCGCTGCGTTATATTTCCGTTATATATTTTTTCATTTCTGAAGACCTCTTTTTCCCTGAGATTATATCGAGTTTACGAGCTCGAGTCCCAGAGGTAGAAATTAAACGCTACTTTTTCATCGCTACTTCGGATGTTCGCGAATAGCCATCGGTACGAGTACGTATTTATTTTTTCAGGCCGTAGTCCAGGCAGAAAATCTTGAGGAAAATTTTACCCTGGGATTAGCGGCCTTGCTGGCAGGAGATTTCGCCATTCTTCCACCGGACACAAAATTGAGCAAGGTAGCGCCTCCGGGATGGTTGAACACTGGAAAAAGCAAAGGCCTCTTGGGGCTGCCGACTAGCTTTATGCTTTACTTCCGGCTCCGATTTTTCCTGCCCTCGTTACGCGGAATAAGGTAGGTGAAGGGTTCCTTGAAAGGTTGAACATTGAATTTTACACAAATTAAACAGTGACCTAAAAAGATCGATTCGTTTCAGAAGCTGGTGCTCAAAGCACCTCCTGTATCTCCAGCTTCGCCGATGCATATTGGAGCAGCAATTGGTCTGCTCGTTAGGTCAGCTAATCAGCCTAACAGGTTTAGCCCTGCAAGCAGAATTTGGAAATTACAGCAGCAACGTGAGTACTAATTCCCGTAATTTGAAGCTGGAGTTTCAGCTCGCAGTGGCGACGAATTAGCGAACGAGTAAAACGTTTTTTCGCGGTTTGTCGCCACAGTTTCTATACCGCATTCGTTCTATGAAATAACGAGCCGTGGTTTTGGGCCAGCAATTGCGCGGTAATTGAGTAATTAAGGGCACGGCAGAAACCGACGCCTGCCGCTGTGGTTGGAGCGTGAATTTCCTACTTGCATGGGCCCCGGCAATAGTTAAACCGCACACCTTTCAATTTCCAGGAACATGGATGCGGTGATTACTTCCTTATAGAGCACTACGTACCAGAATCACTAGTTCTCAGTAGGGAACAGGTCCAATCTGAACTTTCCGGAAGTACAGAAGCTCTAAGGACTCAGCTGCACCAGGCTCACAGGGACAGGTTTGGCCTCGACACAAACAAAGCTGAGGAAATGTTCATCGCGCATTCTCAATCCCTTTCCGATTACGGGGCTCATTACTACATCGCAACCCTTGACACCAAGGAATTGGGGAAAATCGTTGCTCAGCAGATGAGCGCCGGTACCAGCGGCAGAGATCAGCGGAAGACGGACGGCATCTACGTCGAAGCTGAGAATATTTACGACGTCGAAAAATCATCCGATGATCCGATATACGGAAAGATTGATTTCCCCGGACTTGGCGCTCGCGAAGATGTTCTCAGGATCCCGTATTCCGATGAACAGAAAGTCGGGATTTCGGAGGAACTCTACGCCGTGCCGAGAGCCCGATCCTCGAAAGCTTCCAGCCGATCAGAGCCCAACAATAACGTCGGCAACAATAACAAGAACAACAATAACAACAATAATAACCACTGCGGGATCACCAAGACGAAAAGATCGAACGAGAGCGGAGTTTGGCTCGCGATTCACGCCGATGGACTGAAACTATTCGACAGAGGGGGAAGTCCGAGAGAAAAAATCGAGCTGGCCAGGTTTCAGTGGCGAGATATTCAGACTCTGAGCTACAGCAAGAGCTGTTTAGTTGTTCATACTAAACTGAATAACAAACGGTGCAAGTTTAAGCTCAGAATGGATCACAGAAAGTAAGTGTATTCAGGGATCGATCGATCGGGAGTGAGGATGCTGACCTTCCATTTCTTTCAGGAGTTACTTCGCGTTCAAACTGACCTCTCTTCATCACCAATTTTTCCTCAAATTTCGGGCTGAGTTGACTTCGCTCCAGGGACTTGCGGCAGGTAAGTTTTCCGGCTTGGACGGTTAGTTGTAGATAAGTTGATTTGCGAATGATATAATGGTGATTTTAATAGAATTCGGGGTCCCGCTGATGGTGGAGCCGAACTCACCCCCGCCAAAGTTGAAACCTGACAGTAGCAAAAACAAGATATCGATAGCTGACGCGACGAAGAAGCAACAGAACCAAAAGTTCTCAATGCAACTCGAAGAGTACCAGAATAAGGAGAATGAAAACCCGCAAAAAAAGAGCCAGCTGACTGCCCAGGAGCCGATACGTTACACTCCCGAGGAAGATGCTCTCTACGCTCAGGTTCACGCGCGTCTCGAGCCTGAGGGAGCTTCGCGGGACACCGAGGACGAGTCTGATCGCGGTTTGATCAGCCCTCAGCATCACTTCACATCGGAGAACGTCGTGCAGGGGAAGATCGATAGGGAAGAAGAGAAGCTTTACGCTTATGCCAAGATCGGTCCGCCCGATCGGAACGGATATCTCAATGTACTGTCCAAGCCTCTCTCTTCCGACGATATCGACCTTCTCGTTGGCAGCCCAGAAAAAACCGAGGATATCTACGCGGCGATAAACAAAGCCGGACAACAACCAAAGAAATTCAACTTTCCTGTGCCCGAGGAGGTTTGGGATGTGACCGACGTAACTGGCGTTAAGAAGACCTCGCAGCAGGTGCAGATTCTTGCGAATTACACATCGAATGAGTTATCGATGAAATTTTCTTTGAAATTCGCGATTTTTTTTCTCTTTTGCTTCTTTTTTGAATCGATTATTGATTTTTGTGTAGGTGAAGACTTCTTCCCTTCCGAACTACGGTACGCCTCGTCAAATGACGGGATTTCGGTCGCCGAGTCTTCCTCGACGACTTGGTGTTAAAATGGGAACTCGAGCTATCTACAGCAGCTTGCAACGGGATCCCACGCTTGCCGACGTCACCAGTGACTTGGAATCATTATCCCTAAAATCCGATACGACTTCCTCGGTCCGGTCGGCATCAGCCGACTCTCCGTTACCAGAGGCATATGTACTCAGTGAGTATCGACCCGACCTATCACATATATAGACCTGCATATATATATGTATATATACATATAGATCTATCCACCTACGTAGTACCTCTATCGGATCAAAATACCTACACCCTATATATGTATATGGGTCGATGTGCTGACCCACTGACTTGAGAAGGGGTCATTGATCTGATAATGATAATGTTCGTGTCTCTTTAAATTGTTCCGATCTAATGTTCTGTAACTTCGTACTAGGTTCTGTCCATCAATTGAATCCTAACGATTTTTGGACTCGGGAGTATCTTACGGAAATTCTTCTTCGCTTCGATGGGAATATATTCGATTAAAATCTTAAAATATTTTTATCAACTCTGGAAAAACTCTGTGGAAAGTTCCATGAATTCTGATCATTTCTAAATCGGTTTTAAAAGGTTCTAGAAATTGGAAAACTTCGTGACTGAAGTTGTCGGAGATTTCGCAAAAGATATTCACACGTTTTTGACGCGAAATGCCCATTTTTAATCCCACACTTTTTCTACAGACGCGGATATTCGATCGGACGACGAAACGTTCCGAGTTCCAGTCGACGAGACAATGTCTGCCTCGCTGATGGCCAGGCTGGACGAATTGTCCTTCGCTGAAGAGCGTATCCTGCACGCTATTCAACTAGAGCGTGGTCACGGGGGTAGCATAGGTCTCCAGGTGACTGAGGGTAGCGATGGTGGTGTCTATGTCCAGGCAGTATCAGTGGGTGGTTCTGCTGACATGGCCGGTAACGTGAACAAAGGTAAGTTCACGTATATACGCTCGTGTGGAAATACAGTTGTAGAGAATTTATCATCCTGGTTCACGGAGCCATTTGCCATTCACGCAAAGTACCAGTGACCTTATTCCGGCTTTATCTATCCAAAAGGAGATCGTATCGTCGCAATTAACGGACAAAGCCTGCTAAATCTCCGCTACGAAGAAGCTCTGAAGATGTTGCAAAGCTCTGCGGAGACCGTGGATCTGGTTCTTTCCCAGATTCTTCCTCGCGGTAGTCCGCGTCTTGATATCGCAGATAACCGTAGACGAGGACCAATTGAGAACAACTATTTGCAGTAAGGAACAATTTTCTTTCTTTCGCACACTGGTTTTTTCGTCAGAATTTTTTTACGCCTGTTAATCAACCAAAGTTTGATTACTCGTGAAATAGATTTTCATAAATTAAACCTCACAGCTCATTCTAACTCGTCTAATTGCAGGAATATTAGATTCGACATGGCCTCAGAATTGGACGCGACTAATGCCATGGCTACGAAATGGCTTGGGCAAAAGACCCACGAAGTATCATCCGTGCAAAATACTTCAAGCGCATACAGCAGCGCTTCGTCCAGTGCCATGGGAAATCACAGGGGAATCAATAGTCATTATCTCACCGATGTTATAGGCGATTCAACGCTGAACTCGGCCAGCATCCTCCTAGGAATTGAGGATTTTGATCTGAGCCGTACTAGTCGCCAGGTTTTCATATAATAGAAACTCGAATCAAGAGGAAACGCAGCACCAGGTGAGACTCGAAAATTTTTTGCGTTATCATTTAACTCTTTCAGATTTATTCTTCATGGTTTTTACTCTGCTTCTCTCTTGTCAATTATTGTAGACTTAAGTCATTTTGGGTATTCTTAGGTCAGGCGATTTTTAGCACGACATCATTTTCGAAATATTATTCGTGATTTGATTCGAAAACACTTTTCATAATCATGACTACATCCGTAATCTTATTTGGATGCAGTTATTTGAAATTCTTGTATCGCTTTGATCAGAAAAACGATGAGAAATTTCAGACCCCATTATTTTTCCAGTACACGAACTTGAAACTACTCGAAAAATGAAATTTGTATGAACAATTCTTCTCAATACCTTCGCAAAAATTACACGAATATAAACTAGGCTTCGCAAAGTGGAATCTTACATGATCCGGATTAAAATTAAGCTAAGAATCAGGTCAAGTTTAGTCATTTTCCCAGAGGTCATGTCACTCAGAAATTTCACTCGAATTACAAATCTGTACCATCATCAGCCACATTTCCCAAAGAATTCCTCAACGTGTGTAACCGAATGTCACTGAAGCAATGAGCTGTTATTTTTCCGAAAAAAGTAATTGGATCTGCAATCATAAATTGCCAAAGAACCCAGCACAGAGATACAGCAAAGTTGATTACTACATCTAATGATATTTAATAATCTCCGATGAGACGAGCTACATGCTTTTCTCGTCAATTATATCGTTTAGAAGTGACTCCCATCGATTAGCGTAGGTCAAAGTCACTCGCGTGATTCGCGCAAAGTCTGCTTTCATCATAAGCCAATTACTTGCGGAGACAAAGTCTGCGGTTGAATGCGTTCGCTATGTAATAAATGAAATTCCTTTTCCTCTTCGTTTCGGGATTTATCATACCCGTACGTTTATCGTGGACAATTCCATTAGGCATTAGGTCCGAAAGAAAGGTGGCTAGCAGCTCGAGCCACGGTTTGCACCCACGTTTCTTGACTCGCTAATTGAATTACACACTTTGATCGGTTTAGCGAAGCACTGCTTCGGGCTCTCGACTTCGCCGTTGTCCACGCGCCATTACTTCCAAGTTATCAACGATTATCCAACCTCAGACTTGGGTAGTGAACACTCGTTAGACATAAGATACTGCAGCCGTGAACCACGAGTAGAAACTTAGGCACCGTAAAGGCAGAGGGGATCGACCAGCCACTATCAGAAACGTAATATAACCGTGACGCGTTCCTCCTTCACGGGGATATGCTAATTAGATTTTCGTCAGAGCGTGAATTATCGATGCCCGAAAGAATTTTCTTCAAAATTTAATCGACCGTACAGGACTAAACGATTTCGAACGTCTTGAATCGCTTGACAACGGCTTACAGCGCGAAGGTCAGTTCTGACCAGTATTGAGATATAAAAGTGATACTTTTTGGAAAATTTCGTTACTCAATGAACGGACGTCCATAACTTCTTGAGGGAAGAACCAAACCGTTGCTGGAAGAGTTCGAAAGCTTGTGTAATAATCGTTATTGACCGCGCGCTACGACACGAGGGCATGTAGGGCGGAAGCAGGGTGCGGGGTTTACGCCGCGTTAGCGGACGTCAGTCATAAGGAATCAGTGGCAGTGTGCTTCGTTCGTCGAGCTTTAGAGTGCCATCCCGGCACTGAAAGTCCGCGTCGACCGCGTATCGGTATAATACATCTTCGTGTGGAGGTCGAAAAAAGCGTGGCTTAAGACGTCCACTTTTCGCCGGATCCCAGCTTCCGCAGACCATGAAAGACAGTGAGTGCCTTGATCTCCTTATAGGGATCTCAGTATCCTTACTTCCCTGAAATATTTCATGGCAGAATTGACTTGTAGAAAATTTGAAGAAGATCGTGTATAAATTTTTCTTCGTTTGTCTATCTTAGGTGACCCTAGACCAGCTCCGCCAGTTCCACCGCGGCGATTGAAGCGTAAAAACAAACCCTTAGTCCATCCAACGGATGGGGTAGTAGAGACTGCAACGACTCCCGTAATTCGATTGGAACCAAGGCCACGTCTTCCTCCTCCACCACCTCCTCAACGGGTTCTTCCAAGGCGAGGAATTCGCTCGCAACTGTTACCACCGCCAGACGTTACAGGAATTATATCTCCGACGAATTACTCCGCGGAAAACTGTCACTCGGACTCAATCACTGGGGGTAAATCGCTCGCGAGTGATGTGGGAGAAGTTCAACCCACTCTTTCCACGTTTGGAACAACTGTGCGTCTACCCCTTGCCAGGGGAAGCGGTAAGAAACCTTCAGCCGAAGAACTGTCGCGGTTTCCACGCGAAAAGGTGAAGGTACCTCGACCCAACGAGTACCCACCGCTTTTCTTCACGCTTCAGGACTTCCAGGAGGTCATGTCCGACGTTGAGAATTCGTACAGTCGAACACTGAAGAATATGACCACTTTTGAGCCGACGCCGAAGCCTCGGGTATCAAAGATTTCGATTAACGATTTGCCCGAGTCTCCGGAAAAAGGTGAAGTGCTCTTCAGGGTCACGACGACCAACTTGCCCTTCGAAAAATCCACTACGGAATGGGGCGACGGCGGGAACGATCCGAACCACTTCATCTTCGAGGACTACGTTGACAGACGGCAAATTTCTGCACAATGCAAGGCTAAGAAGCTCGTGCTCTTCGGAGACGACACCTTCGACCGGGACGACCAGGACCGGACAATTTCGACCAGCCATACAGCATCGAGAGTTAGATTCCTCGTAGATTTTCCAACCAAAGATGAAAACTGCGACAAAATTACGGAACTTGACAGCCTCCAAAACATCGACTCTCTCCCTCTCGATTGTCTATCCTCCAAGGACCTGAAGCTTGAAGAAAAACCCAGGAGGGACGGAGACCGTGAGGAATACGAAGGCGAAGGTGAAGATGAATTCGGCGATGTTCCGTTCGATTCATTGCTCAACGCCACCAACGACTCACAGTCGTCTTTAGGCGTCGATCCTTCCGAGGACTCGACATCGTCTAAAACAGATTTCCAAACTATTTTAGTTACGGCCACGGTTGAACCGCTTCCTTTGGTCGGAGGGGTGAAAAAGCCTTCGGAAAAATCGAACGTCGAATCGCTTGGAAAGAAAGGTGGCCCTTTTCGTAAGGAGGAAGTGATCTCAAAAGATAAAGATGCTTGTGACGAACCAAAGAGTTCCTGTTCCGAGACGGAAGACTTAGAATTAGACGTCAAGTGTGAGATCAAAAAGAACGCTGTTTCTGAACTTCTGGAGAAACGAGACGAAGGGATCGAAACTATCCGCCGAATAGGAGAGAAGAGAAAAATAGTGGTCGATGAATCGCTCTGTGATTTTATGGAGTTTGAAAATTACGCCGATAAATCACCGTCTGAAAACGTGCGTAGAAATTCATTCATGATGAACATGTTGCAAGGGGTTGAACCGGATGAGCGAGTAGTTTGCAAGGTCGTCGCAGCCCATCCGAAAACACCGATTCATGGGTCCAGAATGGATGGGAATAGGAAGGGAGGAGAACCGAGTGCTGCGGTAGAAGCAAAAAGCAAATTACTTGGAGAGCTTTCGAGCAGTTTTAGTGCTATTAAATTAAAACCAGTGAATAATGTTGAAGAAGTGGAGGAGAAACAAAGTGCCAGTGATTTGAAATTTGATTCAATGAACGTCGGTGATGAAGAAGAGGTTGAAGATCCGAACGATGAACATAGGGATGATGACAACGAGGTTGAGAATGATATGAAATATAAATTGAATCGCAATTTAGATAGTGTTTTAAATAGTAATGTTGTTAAACGTAAAGTAAGCGAAGAACCAATCGAGGATGAATCGAGTGAACCTCGAAACGAACCTCAAGATCGCAGCAACGTCTGTAGTCAAAAGACTGATGAAATTATTGATAAAAACTACGTTGAGAATAAAAATAGCGTATGCGAAGAGAGTGAAATAATGTTTGTCGGAGAGATTTATAGAAAGGAAAAGATCGATTCGAATAACGCTAAGGAGAGCAACAACAACAACGACGACGATAATGACGGCAACAAACGCAGCATAATAAATATAAAAAAAAATATTAATAACAACGTCGTAGAGGTAGCGTCAAGAAGTAGCGTCGATAAGTGTGCCATAGTCCTCAAATGTAATAATAATAATGACAATAACGCCATGACACCCGTAGATGTAAGTTACGACCAATCCCAAAATAATGTATCGATAATCCCCGGTAGTGTTAGAAGCTTTGTTAAATTTTACGAAATTCAGGGCGAGACTAGCGTCGGTTTGAATAGCAACGACACCGCCGCAGTGCCAAAGATAAAAGTAGAAGCAACAGGAAATCCCTTGGATGATCATCGGGAGATGAGCAATAAAAATTCCGTTTCAAATCCGACTGGTTTTGAAATAGAAAACGATATAAAATACACGATCGTCGCGAGGAAACCAGTGATCCAAAAGCAGCACAATACGGTACCTGCAGATCTGATAAACATCGCGATTCGGCACCAAGACCAATCCGATAAATCATTCGGATCGACCGAAACCGAAGTCCGTTCGATGTCAGTTAAGCTTTGTAAAATTGATGGCAAAAGGAACGCTCAATTTCATACTGATTCTTCTCTCATTCGATCCACGCGTATCGTTCAATGTGAACAAGAAGAGCCGAAGACCGAACAGAGAAGAGAACCTGAGTCGAAGTTATCTGCATCGAACAAACCGGACGCAGTTGTGTCAAGTACACGTAATGCAGCATCAAGAATCGCTCGCGAAACACAGGTTGGTTGATATTTTTTAGGACAAATTTATTTCGGGTTATTCGATGGGAAATTTGGAATTTTGGAAACCACTTATTAGGGTAAATGTAGAGGAAACTGTTACGCGGTATAGCGCGCGATGTGATAGGCGTTGAAGCTAACGTGTGACACTACTGTTGCTAATTAGCAACGCATTATAATCTGTTACTCGAGCCCTTTGAAGCCTTCGTTGTTGTTACCCGTCACACTAAATATTTGCTCTCGTCAGATGTGGTTGGTTAACTGTGGAACTTTGATCCTCGGAAATTGTGCGTCAGCTGCTCCCTTACCCTGCAAAATTTCTGTGCGAAGTTTCTGTATAGCTGCTGAATTCCAATAGCCATAATATCGAACTTGATTGTCCTGATATCGTGGCTTGAATATAATTATCTCTAATTGTATATCTCTGGCTCTAGAGTAAATTTCGGGGGTCGAATTCAAGAAGACGGTTTTTTTTTTCATGAAATTTTCAAGGGCAATAGCCGTTACTTTCCTATGTGGAAAACGACGGAAGTCAATGGTACAAAAAAGTTGTATAGGAACAGTTTAAATCACAAAATCGATAGATTTCACTTTCCTGATGAAGTCTTATCGGTGTAATAATGACGATTTGGTACACTGGGGAAATTAGGTGGAAAATATTGGCTCCGATTTCGATTTATTGTTGAAATAAGGTCTACATTTCATCTTATGAAAATACCATGTAATCAGTCACACGAATCATGAAACAGGGTGTATCCCATGAATACACATTACTGCAATGATCTGTGTAGTTTTTACTAATGACGAATCTAATCAACACATTAATAATACCTTTGGAAGATTTCAAATCGTTACCTGTATACCAAGATGAAGGTGTTCGCTCTTTTGTAATGCCTTAAGCTCAATGTCTCCGCACAAGTAGACTTGAAATTTATTCGTACACAAAAATGAAAATAATTTGTTTTTCAATTGAGCGAAATTCGAATCTACTGTTCTTCGCATTCCTTTACCTAATCTAAGTTCACATTCCGTTTATTCAAAATTGGTACATTCAATTTTTGGTAATATTTCATTCCAGAGCCATGTAATATAATGAGGCATACTACGTCGATAAATGTAAGGATTAATATACTGTGTCTTTCCAACCGGTGGTCCAAAATCTAAGTTCAGGTCTTCGTCCAAAATAATCCCGAGTTCTGTAGAAAAATATGACTTGTCTAATTCTCAGAGCGATATTCAAAAATCTTCTTGGCTTTATCGAATGAATTTATGATGAAAATTTTGAAGTTGAGTTATGGATGGGTCGGTGCTAAATGTATCGTATTTTGGACCGTCTATGTTTCAGGATGGATCAACAACAGGAGTAATCAAGGGCGTCGTAAGATCAGGTACCACAAACCACTCGGTTCCGAAATCTTCAACCTCGACCATCAATGAACAATATACTTTCTACTGTACCGTGTAGTTATGGGGTTGAATCTATTCACCAGAATCTTGAATGAAATTGCTCTACTTATTTTTAATATCACTTCATCCAGGGCGTCTCGTTGCTTTGCCTTTATGTCTATTCGACAAAAGAAACAAAAAAGAAAAAAAAAGAAGAAGAAAAAAAAAGAAAAAAAAATTCTGTTGCTTAAAATTAGCGTTAGTCGAGTTCTAGTGTGAATTTTAACCCTCGTGTTAGTTAGTTCGTTGCCCAAGCCACGTAATTCAAGCGGAATTGTAATGGAAGCGTGAATAATTGATTTAAATGCCAAGAGATAGCAGAGATGGAAGTAAGTGAGGTCGATTCGATGCTCTAGAGAATTTCAGATAATTTATATGCGTTCATTTCCCGTTTTATTGATTCATATAATTGCGAAAGGCCCGTGCAGTTTGCGATTCAAATGACTGTTTAACGATTTAAGTTTATACGTATATCTTTGAGGATGTTAAGTTAGTTATTTATTACCTGAAATCGCAATTGAGAAGGAAGGCACTAATTACGTATGTTACTTTCATTCCATGTAAAAATAATACACACCATGTAATATTAGCGGATATTAAGTAATTATAAGTAAAACCTAGGCTAGATGTACTTAGGAGTGCAGTAACACGATCTTGAACTTGACAAAGATTGCTATATATATACATAATATACTATATTATTTTCGTTCTATATTTCCCGCTAAATATTTCTCTATTCATTTGTATTCTCAACAATTTTTAATACGTTTTAGACGTAAGCCATCGTTGTTCTTCGTTGCTGTAAAACCTTGAGTATGATGTAGTCAAGTAGTTTCATTTTATAGATTAATACCTACAACATATATATATTATATAGTCTACACACAATTATGACGAACTAAACGTGTATTATTAATTAATAAGATTATAGCAGAGTATGCAATATTTGATTTATTGTTGACTATGCAACATTTTATAATGTTATTTCTGGATAGTTTTATTTGAGAATTTATCATATATTATCTCAGCGTCTCGTTCCGCGATATTTTCAACGACTAGTGAGCTCGAGCATGCTGTTTAAAGAAAAAAAGTTAAGTAAATAATTATATCTTATCGTTAGTTTGAAATCAAGATTTTCATATCCGAATCTCGAAAGTTGAATATTCATTTGAAGCCTAGATAAGACTCGAGCAAGCGTTATCGTATAGTGTACATGCATATAATTATGTTATCGTTTAGTTTCTACAGTTCCCTAAAATCTGCTGTATGTTTATATTATTGCTGACTGCTAAATAAATTATTATTTTCTATGCTGTACACGAAATGGTCTCTTTTTATTTTCAATTCTTTTCCAATTCATCCCAACATACATAAATTCCCTTAGGTACCTCGCGTAGTTATACTCGTCCTCAAATATTTCATCGACAGATCTGATACTACATCCACGAACGATTTATCGGAATGAGAAAATAATTAATAGTCCATTCTCAAGTCGTGTGAAAAAGACGTGTGATTTGATTATCGGATCGAATAGTTTTCTAACGAAAAAGAAGAAAAAATAAAATGAAATCGAAAATCGCGACAGATCAATGCTTTGCGTAATAATTTTTACTACGTTATTGTAATTCGATTCTGTGAAGAAGTTGCAGTTATCGGTTTTCAAAAAAGTAGAAACACCAGCAGTACCTCCGACTAATTTGTCGAGGGATTCGTTTCACCCTTCAAACAATTTATTCATTCGGATTGCCAAACTGAGTTCGTTTTGTTATCCCGTACTGCAGGGAATTGAGGGAAACGAATCTATGAACCACTTGCATAAAGAGCTTCCAACGAAATGAATATGATATCCGGTTTGAATATTTAACAACACCCCGGTCTCCGTGGTCATTTGGCTAAGTGGGCTCACTTACTTATTGCCATTATGTGCTACCGTTTGCAAACACACGTACACATGCATACGGAAACTACTGCAGCGTAGAAGCTGGACCATTTCCTATAGAATTTGTCGCGTATTGTTCGTTGTTTCATAGTCAATTCGAACAGGGAACTTGATAGGCGTCTAGTCCTGCGAGGATGAATTCGTTTTGGGTTATTCGACCGGTGGGAATAGAGTAGGAAATAAAATAGTCGGGATCGATTGAAACGTTGTAAATAGATTTTGTTTTCCATTCGCACCCCGAAAGTTTAGCGGAAACTTTTTCTGTTGTGACGTAACTGAGAGTAGTTTGAAACTTTTCTTCCCTTCGCTATTTCTTCCCCTTCTTCTTCTTCTTCTTCTTTCTGCTCTCCTGAGATATTGGCTGATAAAAGCTCGGAGCGAACGTGTTATACGTCTATGTAATGAGTTTCATACCTTACGGAGCAACCATATAACTACATCATGTCTCGAGAACGAATCCCGAACTTTTCCGACTTATTTTAAACGCTTGTATATCCTTCCAGATTTTTATTGCTCAGTTACGACAACAAGATCGGTAGGGTCGGACGGCACTTGGTTCAATCAATGTTATTACTTTCAATCGTCTCTGAGTGGTCAGTGGTTTGTAAACAAAAGGACTTCAGGAGTTAAAAGTTTCTGCCACCCCATCAATTTACGCACAAGTTAGTGAAATATTTCAAGATACCACGTGCGGTATACGTTTTCTCTTTACCCCAAAAATTTCATACTCATTAGTGGAAAATTAGAGTGCCAGTTGTTTCTCGATGTAATTAATTACCGGCGTAGTTGTTGGCGTTTTGTTTCGACGAGTCATACGTCAGGGTGAACTGGCAGTAGCCCCATAGTACTCTGGGTTACCCTGCAAGCAGCGGATTAATTAGTTCACGCCGTGAAATGTTTTCAAGACTTTTGAACCCCCTCTTGAGAGAGGGAGAGAGAGAATAATAACCATGGGCCTGAGCTAGAGGTCCCCCTCCCAGCGCAGTTATTTTAGGTAATTATAAAGCAAACGTCGGAGTGAGATTTTGACTTTTAAAGTCTTCTTACGAAAAAAAAGCAGGCTTTTACATTGCAAATTAAAACCTTTCAGAAGCAGACCTTACCCCTACGAATCTGTACATATTCCGTTTCAAAAGCCTCACTCTCGTGTTTATAATAACCGATTCAATTGCCTCGGCAAAAAATATTTCTATCACCGTATATCTCGCCGAACGACAATTTCCCGACAAAATTTTCGTCGAAGGGGGAAAGAATTCTTCTTTCCACCGCGTGCAAGCCGTTTACCTTGTGATCAAGAGGCACGTTTTGGCGTGACGAGATTAAATCTGAGGTAATTTGTTCGTTTCGTTGATATCTTCGGGCCGGATCCCCCAATTTGCATACAAACTAAGCTTGAGGTTTGATTATCACGTGCTTTTGACCTGACTCAACCCCAGCCCTATTCTACGTTTAACAGCTCCCGGGGGGTGCGATTCTAATAACAGTGAAATCCTTTCAGCCGGAAGAGGCTGCGAAAGCAAAAGGTTCGCGGCTTCTACCGCGGTTATAGATGAGAGGTTCGTCTGTGCGTCGCGACGCTTCAATCCACTCTCCGGATACTCGAACAAAATTCACCCCGGTGGCCATGACGGCACGGGGCTGTGAATCAACTCAGCCCATCAAATTTCTCTCGGAAAACTCAACGGGGTCTGGATTTTCAAGACGGTTACCAATTCCTTGGCCTCGTAACCTTATGTTTGTCAAAATAGGAGCCGGGGTCGACCCCCGGTCCCGAATAATCCGATCAACCAAATCCGCAATTTAAAATAACGGATGACTTTGTTGTTCTCGGTTGGAGAAGGTCAACACTAAAGTGACGAAACTACCATTCGTGGCTTTTGACGACATTACCTCCGCGGCCGCATGTTTGTCATGCCAATACTTGATCGACATAACATTATCCAATTTTCCAAGCCGAATTCGTAAGCCGTAAAGTTTTTACGTGGTACGTAATACCTCGAATTGAGGGAAAAGGGGTGATTTATTAACCAACGTTCTCGAGATACCAGGGCAGATATTTATGATTCCGTGAAATGATAGCTTGTAGTAAAATGAAGGAACGCACTGGTGCAGGAGCATTGAACTTCCTAAGAGGAATGTTTAAAACTTGCGCTAAAGTTTACCCGCTTCTTATACTTTCCACCTGCTGCGTTCATCTGAATTCCCGATGAGGTTTAAATTGTCTTCTTTGTAAGGCGGTAAACTTTTATAATATCTGTTGGCTACTAAGAGATTGAATAATTATACGATCCTGTTAAGTTGCAGTCTAAAAATGCAACGAATTCCAAACCAATTGCAAAACGTTTCGCTACCGTACCACCCGGTCGATGTGCACCTATACGTACTTCAAGCATACGATGTATTACTATACTCTCGGTTAATGATACTTGGATGAACTTTACCTACGTAAAAATGTTATCCGACCTCTTTGAACTCTACTCGGGAAGCATAATGGCACTCGAGGTAGAATTTCATCGGCAATGACCGAACGTAACGCTTTGGCAAAGTGCAAAGACAAACCAAAGCACACCATGGCATGGAACGGTTCTCTCGAACACCAGCTGTCTCGTATATTACAATATCTTAACATATGTCGACAGAGAGCACTGAATGTACGAAAGCGAATCTCTCCAGTTGTCAAAATTATTGCTCAACGCTGACACTTTACTGTGTGGATTCTTCGGGAATCTTTGGAATCTTGGAAATCTCTCGAGTCCATTGAACGAAGTTTAGAAGTTCTGTGCACCCGGTGAAACCAAGACGAAAACTTGGTTCGCAGGATGTATCTCTGGATTGGTCTTGGTATTGGATGTTGGATCTGGCTCACGTGTCGACATTCCTACGCCACCCCCACCCGCGAATTGGTTCTGGTGTATTTTCAGATGCAAGGTGACGTCATCGGCCCACAAAACCGCTGCCACTGCCAGTGCTGCTTGGCCAGTCCAGAGTCAGTCACATGTTAAACGAGATGAGATTGAACGTTCGAACGACCGACCGAACCCGCGACGAACCTGACCAGAGGTTTTGACAGCTGACAGTTGACAGATAGAAAAAAGTGACAGTGCGGTTTCCGATTATCCGTGTTTTACTCTTTTTCTGGAAACGCCAGGTAGTGATAAGTATATTTTATACAGATTTGATAAAACGCCAGTGAGAGTCGAACGGTGGAATATCTGGCGTTCGTCTTCGAGTTAAATTTGTGGATGTCGCGTTGCATTCGGAAACTTCGAGTGTGAGGAGTTTTCATTTGGCATTATTTTACACTTTTGGAAGTAGTACGGTCTGCGGTGTCAAAATGTAACTCAAACATCGATATCTGTGGAGGCTCCGAAGGGAGTGCCGAGCAGTAGCAAGCATTCGCTGTAGTGTTTCTAAAATTGTATTTGAGCCCGTAAAGTCTGGAAAGAATTTTCGGACTGCTTGACGCCCCGCCAAGATCGCGTAAACATCCGACGCCGTTATATAACCGAAGTGACCTTCGCGAAAAACTCGTAAACTGTACTGCTGAATCAAATCAAACTGTGGAATCGCGTGAAAAAGTATAACGAACCGCCCAAGCGCATCGATTGTTAATTTAAGCGTCGTACTACAGTTGGCGACTTCTAACGAATTCGGGGAAAAATCAGATCATCTTTTACGAAGGCCATCCGCCTACGTCCTCCGAAAAAGTTGCGTAAGTTGTCTGAAAGCCGCGAGCGAGTTTCATCATGAAGACCCGACACCCTCGGATCAGAGCGACAACTTCGAGTCCCATTAGCCCTCCGTTGCAGGACGAAGATCCGTCTTCTGACCCTGCGGTAATAAAGTTGAGACTCGACAAGCCTTTGCACTGGGACTGGGAATTGACTACATCCGCAGACGCACTACCGGTCGTCCAGTTTCTGGACAAAGACGGACGTCTTCTGGTAGAGACGAGTGGGAGAACGGCCCAGAGAGCCAGGGGCTCATTTCGCGAAGGTTTAAAACTGCACGAGAAATTTCCTGACGACAAATTCCGAGAGAAATCAATCGAGCCTGTATTCCCATCTGGGAATAGAAACATTGATGGGTTCAGTTCGAAGTATGGGTCAATCGAGGCTGCGTATCGACCGAGAAAGTCGCGAAGCGATGCAAGTCTCGCGTCCAAAGAGAAGAGGGACAAACGAATCAAGAAAAGACACTCTTCCGGGATGGATAAGGCCTTGAGGCAGCTGGAAGAGGCCGATTCCCGTGAGGGCGAGCGATTCGTCTCACCGAAGCGATACTTGGCGGGTGATTTTCTTCGCAAGCAGATCGTGGATGACCTTCAGTCCCCGGAAACTAGCGGGAAGAAAACGGCTGATGAAATTGCTAGCGAAAGATGCGAAAAAGTAAAGGCCTACTTGGAGTCCCGTGACGAATATCAAGAGGATTCACGGGAAACTGCAGGTGGAACCCAGGCCCCACGTGAGGCTAAACTGAAGCAAATCAAGGATTACCTGTCCTCGAAGAGAAAGGTGAATGAAACGGAGCAAACGGAATTAGACTCGAGTCGAGACGGTATATCGAGGATCAAAGAGTACCTGCAGAGTAAAATAAAGGAGAAGATGGACGAGGAGAAGTCGCGATTAACCGCCGAGGGTAAACCGAACGAAATAAGGAAGAGGTATTCCGATCACGTTCAAAACGACCAAAGGAATTATCGCACGCGAAAAGTACGGAGCGAAGCGAACATCAGGTTCGACCCGGATGTCTACGAGCGGGAAAAGTCTCGTACGAATGAAAGACGGGACGTTGAAGAAGCGCGGCCAAAATCCTTCCGCAAAACTAGGAGCGATATTCTCGTGGATTCGGCAAAGGTGTCGCATCCGAGTGTGGAGGTCCGGAAGCGGAACTCTTCCGGCGGATCTGACCGGCGTAAAGTTTACCGAAAAACGAAGAGCGACGTTCTTCTCAACACGATTGAGACCAGTCTCGACTCAGACCATAAGGACAGCGGAAATCCTCCGCGGAGGATAAAAAGCCAGGATAACTTGGAGCGTTCCTGGCGAGAGTACAAGGAACGAAAGAAGAACGAAAGGCTCCAGAAGGCTTCGGGAAGCTTCCCTCAGGAGGGTGAAGACGAGGAAGATTTCATGGCCAAGCCAAGGTGGAAAGACTTTCAGCACACTCTTTGCCACGTGAAGAATTGCAGAGTGTGTGAGAACTCAATGGAAGATAAAGTCGAGTCAAAGATTCCTGAGGCCATGGAATCCGCTCTAGAATCTCGCAAGACTGAGTCCACAGACTGTGACGGAGTGTCGACTGAACTGCAGGAGAATTATTTGGTGCTAGACGAAGCTGCAGAGGCAGGAAAACGACGTCTGTCACCGAGTATATCGAAGGTTCTCGTGAACAACGTCAACTTTTGCAAAGGAGGTTCTGGAAAGGATGGACTGAGCGTGTCTAGCGTCAATTCTCCTGACTATGGGTATAACTCGATGCAGAAAAATTCCTTCGCGGAGTACAAGGATTTGTGCGCAGCTAACTCAAATGTGAAGAAGAGTGATACCTTCAAGATCGTCGATGGTAGTGAAATATCTAACGCTAAGAAAGTGAAGCTTACGCCACAGTCCAACGAGGACATCACGAGGGACTACTTCAAGCGAGTTTACGCTCTGCTGAAACAGCGGCAGGAGAATGCCCGCAGACTGACCAGCCCTGGGGACTCCATGAATGTCGGAGACACGTCGTCCTCTAACTTTGTTGAACCAGCCCAACGTCCTAGACGAAGAAGACGCAGGAGGGATGCTGCGGCTGTGACACCAGGTAAGATTTGGTTTTCAAGTTTTTCGACGTTAAGAGAGATACCTGTTATCCTTGGGCGAAGGAAAATCATAAATTTCGTTGAATGTCCCGATTGTCGCTTACGCAGACATTAATTTTTCGGGTATAATTGAACACGGCCAGGCACTATGGAGCTTATATTAATAGCGTATGTTAACCCTTCCGGGCTTAATTATACCGGTAGTACGATTCGCGAGGATATCAAATCGACTTTGCCCATATAACGGTCTTGAGCTCATTAGCAATTCGCTGTTATCCAATGGTCCGGTGCCCGCTGCCATGCCATATCATGCCATGTAGTACCTAATGCCAGTGCGAGGGGAGTTACCAACTAACGTATAGATTATTGCTGGCATATTGAAACACTCGTTGGTCCGAAAGTTTAGGAAACTAATTCCATAACTAGACCTTGCTACTGTTTCATTCATGCTTTCTCACCTACTTTCAAATGCATTTCTACCAAAGTTGTGATTCGCTGTTTAAAACTTCAAACGAACCTCGTTGCACCAAAGTATTTCTGATTATTAATGAAAAAGAAGCATAGTTATCCGATTTCTGATACAATTTAAATACAACAGTTTCACTAATTGATGCCATTTATTCGGCGCTCATTGATTAGTAATTGCGTCGAACTCGTTACACTCTTTGGCACAACGAAAACAGCTAGTCTTTTAACGGGGGTTGAAAACCACCCGTTACAGCGCCCTGAATAACGGTACGATTCCAATCGGTCCAATTCGAAGGGATGCCTACGTTGAAGGTAGCGAACCGCGATAATCACCCAATCACTTGGGCTCCTGTCACCCTAGAACTAGAGGCTGATGATCGCCTACTACTCCTGGATGGTACATTACACACCGCTCGATGCAGGGATCCGTGTGATTCTGTATGATTCTGTTCAGAAATTTGTGTTAATATGATAGTTCGCGAAGCGAGACATTCGCACCCTGCTATCTTCTGCGAATTTTGTATCGAGAATCATTGGAAAAATTAACGATGAGGTTGATCTAAGATTGAAAAGTTGATCGATCTCATAATCTCAGAAATCTTTGTTCGTCTTTTGATTGAAATGAGTTTGTTTGATCGTGGAGCGCGCGTCGATTCGAATCTGTTCAACGAGCGAGATACGTGAAAAAAACCTCATGTGAGGTAAACTAGCGTCGCGACTCGACGTTTGTTCAGCGGAAAGGTGAATTGAGAAGCTTCTCAAAGTCTGTCGAGAGATCATCTGTATCGAATTTTTTTTTTCCATGGCTGCTGGCTCCAGGCAGTCACTACTCATCGTTGACTTTATAGATTACGACTTTACATCTTGTTCGTGAACATTTATGAATTTAAAGTGATACATATTATCAGCTTGAGGCTGATGCCCTGACGGTACGAGGGAAGAAAATATTTTTCGATAGTTTCTGCTTAATAAAAATGATGAAACTACTCCATTCGTGTAGCACATATGGTAGATGAAATACAGAATCTGGGGTCTAATAATCGATTCTTCGCTCCGAAACTGAATATTGATGGGATATCAGGGAATCAAATTTTATATACGTAGACTGGGCATCTCGAGCGCGCTTATAAAGAATCTAAATGTCGTGCCCGTGGAAAATAAATTTTGAGAACAGGGATCGCCGGTGAAATACAGGATTTGGGGGTCAATATAATGGATCCCTATTTTTCGGTTCTGAAAATTGACGGGCTATCAAGAAATCAACTTTTGAATACGTAGACTAGGGATCCCCAACATGTTCAGAAAGAATCTAAAGGTCGTGCCAGTGAAAAATGAATTTAAAAAACAAGGGTCGTGGGTGAATAAAGGATTTGGGGTCGAATAATCGATTCCTCGCTTCATAAGTGCGCTATATTAAAATATTTGGCAATGTTATAGGAAACGAATCGATGGGTCGATCAAAGAATGAAAAGTGAATCAAATATGTACCTAATTAATTGTACGACGAATTCTTCTTCACTTACAATGAAGCCGAACATTGGCTTCAGCGGGAGCGAAGCGCTCGTGTGAATTTAGTGTCTCAAAATATCGCGAGACGTTGATATCTATAATTTTGCAATGTTTATTTATACGATATAGAACGGTGTTTTCCAAGGCATCGTGCCAGAGGATTTTAGGAACTTTTTAGTACTCTGCATCGTAGTTATAAAATAAAGGAATGCGGTGGTCTAATTTATCGATGATGCCATCGATCTGATCAAGCACGAAGGTGAAACGAATTAATTTCTCCAATTCTCTTGATATTGGCACTAAGGATTATCGAAATAATGCGGCTTCACATATTTTTGACGTACCCATAGAATTATATCAAAAACTTGCCAAAAAGGTTTTCCTGTGGCAAAATTTTTCGCACCAAGACGGCTTTTCGATCGTTTTCTTTCTTGCCAAAATTGCCGAGGCTCGACTTCGAGCTATAGAGGTTTCTCCTGTTTTACGAGCGAACTTATATTGTATAGAAAATCATTACCTACACTTTTAAAGCCGGAATAAATAGCCTCGCAAAGCTTGAGCCAATAAATGTTACAGTTAATAAATCCAGGCAAGAATTCACGAGCGATATTCCCCCATCGTTCGACTTTACTCATTTCATCGGTAAAATAATGCCCAGTACTGTTCACAGTGTGGACCACGGTATTCCAGAAAATACACGGTGAAATACGATTCATGTTGGCTTTTCGTCAGGTTTTTCAAAAATTTACGCGAGTCGCTAACCGAGGCTTAAGTTTGTATTATTCAATTCGTTTTCGAGTGGATTTCCCTCATTATAAAATCTGCCATTCTAGAAATGCTGTCTCAATGAAAGAATATATTTTGCAATTTTGTCCTACCGCATAAAGAGAAGTGTCAAATTATCAGCACGCGGCACAACATCTTTACTTTACTCTCCGATTTCCAAGGTAAAAATTTATTCAACGACCACAAAAAACCGCTGTAAATTGGAAAAGTATTCCTCCTCTGATTCTACTCCAACCGAGGTCATTTGTTGGCTGTCCAGTTTGCAGCCCCAACGGGCTCGTCCTGTTTCAATAACTAAAATTCCATTTTATGACCCAGACTCATCAATATTTTATTAAAATTCCAATTTCCTTTTTTCTCCGCATTTTCTTATGTTTGTTCAAATATCTCTCGACCCCACATAGTTGGGTGACCCCGCATACAACGGGTTGGACATTTCACCGGAAATAGAAAATATAAAATGTGAAGATACCTACATCAGGTTTTATTGTTCCTTACTATATCGCCTATTCGCTGTCCCTTTACATTTTTTCCCCGTTTTCTATAACACGTATATGGTGTTTCGAATGTAAAAATAAGTTCTGTCAAATATGAACCTTCCTCAGTTTTCATTGATTGATTAGAACTGGTGAGCGAGCTAATGATGTATCTACTAATAATTGAGTTATTTGAATAAAATTCTTTCCAAAAAGCTAAATCAATTATTACTGAGAATACAGGGCTGGAGAAAGGAACGAGTTGGAAGATAATCGAGGTACAGAAAACTGCAGAAATTCTATCAATCCATTTTCATTTTTGATGGAACAAAAATGCAGGGAAATGTTCTTCATTTTTTTTTTTTTCTTTCATAATTTATTCACGTATCCGAGTCACCCTTCGTGTTATAGAAAACGGCTAGTAAATGTCTTGGGACAACACATAGGATATAGTCAGTAACAATAAAAACTGATGTACCCTTTTATTTTTTTTTATTTTCGGTAAAATGTCCGAGCCGTTGTATGGGGTCAACCCCACTGGTGCCACGCTCTGTTTTATTCCACCCCATATTTGATACGACGTTAGAATATCTATGAAACAAGGGAGAATTTATTGAAGACTTGAAGAAATTGTTTCGGAAGATTCAGCCTCGTGGGAAAACTGTGAATAAAAAAACCCTGATTTCCAAAAATAGTTGTAGTCACGTAATCGTAACTCTTCAAAAAATCGTCTTAGCCAGCTGCAGGATTTCAGCTGATTAGAAATCAGCGTCACGCCTTCACTGACGAGGGTTGCGAACATCGTTTTAATTTTGCATACGATCTTTGCTATTTTTATAGCTTGTTTATTAATAAAGTTTTCTTTTTCGCCACGCCTCTGCCGTGGCTGATGAATAAATATCGAAAGTTTGAAAATTAATTATCGAGCCAGACAGCCGTCGTAGCCGCAGGCATTCGCAAGGATGCCACTTTTAAGAATTCTCTCTCGTCTCACGATAGAACTTGAGATCTATTTATCGTCGGGTAGGAAAGTTTTTGAAAAAATCTCGAGAACGGTGTATGTATATTTCTTTCGGCATTGTCTGCAGCCAGTTTTCATACGTGTTGTAATTCGAGGATAAATGTATTACAGACATTCGAGCGAATTGGATTCAGCGTAAGTAAGCTGTGGCTTTTTGCCAAAGAAATTCAAAGGCGTACACGTACGGAATGAATGTGTATTGTGTACGCTGTGTAATCTTCTTACGTGCCTTTAGTAGTAAGGAATTACGAGATATATCAAATTATACGAAACGGAGAAAATGTGTAAAAACGAAGTTACTATATTTAGTATGAAAAAAATTCCCGGTTACGGGTAATATTAGTAGTCAAACCCTGCTGGGAAAGATCGTACGTATTCTGAATTTATTTTTTTTCTTCAATTCTAAGGATGAGAGATTTTGGAATTTTTTTTTTTTCTTTGGCAGATGCCATCGCATAGAAAAATAGCGTTTACATCGCATCGCAAAGCTGTCTTCGGGTGCTTTTCACCGTATAGTATAACCATCAACATATTGCGTAAAGAGAAACGCGTGCCAACTGTAACATGGCCAGTGAACACAGTTGATCGGACTATTTGATATTTGACAAACAACTCGGTATACGTGACACGCATCACGACGAACACTTGTTCACGTGACGGGTATGTCAGCCTAAGAATGTTTTCCCAAGATCAATAGCTATAGCCTTTTACATTTCCTTTTTGTCTTCTTCAAACTTCCGCTGTGTCTATATAACGATTTCCATTTCACTACTTTCCTCCTCAATCTTTTCTCTTTCCTTCCGCTTCTCCCAATTCGTGATTAATTTATCGGTGATAACGGTCGATGAATTTGAAGCATTTCAAAAATCTCAAAATTTCTCATCTGACCACGGTTAGACGAGAAAACAATGTTGGTCTGATCTCCGCGATCCTATATTTTAAACGGTGAGATTTGTGAGATTCCTGGAGAAATCTTTCGAGCTCTGGCATATTCCAAGGTTTCGCAGGGTAAAAATATCTGGCCGTAGCTGACTCACTACTTACCCTAGTCCGCCTATTTTTCCCTCCTACGTTTTCTCATTTTTCTTCGTTTCCTTTTTTTCTTTTACTTTCCGTTTTTTCCCTCGTTTTCTTTTCTTTCTTTTTTTTTATTTTTTTTTTTGCACACGTACTGCAAATACGCTTCTTTTCTACGTTATCGGAGTTTGTGCCTCGCGCCACGATACCGAAGAAAATTTTTACCCCGGTTATACCGAACGTACGTACACGTACTTGTTTAGGACGAAGCGTGGGAGGTTTTCCTCTAGCCACCTGTGATACGACGTTTGCGTTACGACTTTTCCCACTCGAGGCTCTTCCGATCCGTAAATATTTTTTTATTCTTTACTACAATCCCAAAATTTATCGATTGCGTAAGACCGGCAATATATGCCGGCATTCTTATGGGGATTGCCTTTTCTTGAGATGGGTCAGGTTTAGTTATATCAGATTGGGTTATACCCTCGCTCGATACCTCATGTCGAAGGATCAAGGACGCGTAGAAGTCTCCACAGCTTTTTTTGTACCAATAACTTTGCGAAAGAGGAAAAGAGGAAAGAAGAAAATGAAACAGAAAAAAAAAACTGAGTGATGGATGTACGAATTTTGTAGTTATTTCGTTTTTGCTGTATACGCGGTGCGGTTATTCAATTTCTATCGATTCTATGGAAGGACAATTTGATGATTTTAAACGTAGCTGCGAAGTAATATTCAACAGGTTTAATTCCATCGACGTATTTCCGCATGATTTAATTAGATCCTATTCTCTCTCGCGCTTCATTGGAAGACAACAATCACCCTTGTTAGTGGTTAGCGTTCGTTAAACATCGATTCACCTCAGCGAGCGTATCTACAGGTGTGAATGATCTGGCAAATTAGTAATCATCGATCGGACGACGTGGATTAACTATGCAGAACTCCTCGACGCTTTTATAGTCAGACTAATTTATTTCTTTATTCATTTACACCTATATCTCCCCTTTTTTCTTTTTCCCTTTCCTTCGTGTGGGAGGCGTAGTTCGACGCAAATATAGTATCCGATAGATCTATACACAAGCCAATTTTCACGCATGATATTTCGACGAACCCAGCTATTTCGGTTCTCTGACTAACGCCAAATTCCCCAGGGCGTTGAAAATTTTGCAACTTCGAATCGCTAAATACTTGTCATTTCGCATATACCTTGGTCAATTGGTAGGCTATCGCAGAAACCAACCCAAGACTACTCAAATCGTACTTGATCTTCGACACTTTTTGGCACATGTGTCAAAAATCGTGTCCCCGGTTCCCAATATTAGAATTCGTGCATCTGTATTCTCGGGCAACGTGTGAATCAGCTTTAACTACGACAAAGAAGACGTTCTTCTAGGTTTGGTACGGTGTTTTCCGAAGAAATGTATCCGACGTTACATGGATTATAAATCGCTGCAATAGATCCTGTCTCACATGCCTCGACGGATGTGTTTCCGCTTTGGAAACGAGTGTGATGGGTTAGCCGAGCCATAATCGCATTGATATATAACTACACCTGTAGTACGTAGTACGTATAAATATACTAGTATATGTTGAAATATCCTCGGTTAGATAGATGTGCAACGTAAAAGTGTCATCCTGCAGGAATATTACATTAGTTCTTGTTCCTCTAGCGGGAAAAATTGTTCTAACGTAAGCTCGAGTAGGTGTATAGCTTCAAAGAGGAACTACGTACGTTATATTATAGGTAAGGGAATTTATTCCGACCTAGACGAGATAAAACTCGATTTATCCGTCTTTTCAAGAAGTGTTTCACTTCTTTCAAGAAAACTGACGTACTGAGAGGAATGGGCATCTTAAAGTTAGAATTGCTGGTCCGCTGCAGACCCAGATCTGTTCAGGGTGTGGAAAAATCGGTTTCTGTAGATACGCAACGAAGAAGAGGATGTCTTCCCTCAAAACTGCATATAATTCACGTATTTTTTGATCCTCGAAAACCGAGGAGTTGAGACTGCAGCTATTCCTGACATTATACCTTACAGACGCACATGTGTACATACGTACTTAAACGGGGAGTTATATGACCCGCATGTTACAGAGAGGATGTTAACTTATTGACGGTAACGATACGACGCTGACGGACGCAGGGGTTTTATATTTTCATTTTCTTCTATTTTCCCTAAGCTACGTATCTTCCCGTGCGACGAAGATCTGCTTACCAAAACAGAATAGCTGTTAGAACTGGGGACTTTATCCTTCGGAGTAATTGCGATCACGTGTACGCTGCAGTTTCCGTAGACAGAATATAGAAACGAAAAAATAAAAACCTAAAATAAGCTTGTGACTATTATTTCTGAACTTTTCAGTGATCCGATCTCACTCACACACCTCCTCGAGCTCTGCTATGCGTGGGATGAATGAATAGTTCGCAAAGTTATTCTGTTATATTAAAACGACTTGCTTATGTGTATACTACATCACTCACATAGAATCCAGTTAAATTCGAATACGTGACGATCTCCGAGCGCAAACTTCTCAGCTTGATATTTTGGTCCATCGGGATCGTCTGGCGCGCTCTGATCTCCCTCGGCGATGATTGTCCCGCAAATCGAAATTCCCGTGATTTACGTTCCAGCCTGTGGTACGAGGCGAGCATTTTTGCGGTACGATGGAGAATTTTGTGTATCGCATATATAATATATCGTACATTTTATCCAAGCGTGGCTATTATTTCGTTAAAACGTTTCTCAGACTTTGTATCATAAATCGGATTCGTTCAATTATCATCATTTCAATCAACTTTTCATTCACCCTCAAAATGCATGGAATTCAATATCAATGAGTATCGTTTTCATTGGATATTTAGGTGTATCGAAATTTATCGAATGAAACATTTCGCGAATATCATTATTTTTACCACAATAACCAGTCATTGAAAGGGACGATAATAGCACTGTCACACCTAATGAAACAGTTCATATGAATAACGGGTAATGTTTTCAATTAATTAATTGCTTTTATAGGATTGCAGATATCGTCGATAAATGAACGTAGAAAATGGTTGAATCGTTACCAATTTTCATTTTCACAGTTCGATAATTCGTTCGGTAATAATTATGTAGCTTCGGGTTAAAATGAACAAAAAGAGGAATGAAATCTGGACACACTTCCCTTTTGAGAAGAATACTACGGTATTCTTGATATCTGAACTATTCCCAAACAGAAATACCGAAGGCACGTAGACCAGGCAGCACAATTATATACGACTTTCCATAAATTAACTATATGAGTTATTACAACAAAGTCACTCTAAATCTCTCCCTTCCGCTATTAACTGAAGTAAGTTTTAATACCAGCAGTAGAATTCCTCGCAATATTATAGTACATGGTGTATCAGGCATTAGTCGAATTCCATCGCAGGTTACAGTCCCCAGAAATTTTCAATGCGATATTCATGGTATATACGTTTAGAATAAGAACAGCTATTCGCTGGCTTAAATCGAGACGAATGCTCTTCTCCGTCTTTTCGAAGGGTCATAAATTGGAGGAACCTGAGCTAACGTCAAGGGCTCGCAAATTCAGTTTTTCCCATGTCATCTTCTTCTTAGAGGTACCTTGTAACCCACCTGCACTTTGCCCCGTTCTCTTCCTACTCATTTCCAACCAGTAGGTGTAAGTATGTCTACATGTAGATGTCTGGGCATGTGTGGGTCTGTCGTTTTATGTACGTAACCAACCTCAGAGAAATTTATGCCTTACCCTACGTAGTCTCTAACGATGTTCTACATTCCTCAAGAGATTATCGCACCCCGCGTTTCTCGGTCGATGACGACTTTTCGTCCCTGTCCATTACGTACATCGGTACTTTGAAAAGTTTCGAGAAAAAATGAAGAAAAGGTTCCTTCCTTTTGCATCCGCCCTCTATGGCCGGATACCTTATCGCATGGGAATAGAGGGGCTCAGGCCCGTTTCTCTCTTATCAAAAACCCCGTGTATACCTACCTTGCCAATAAACCATGCGTTTGTTCAGCAGTAAACGAAACGGACCGAAAACACAGCCGTGATACGAGAATGGAAATTTTTATGAAAGACGATTAGTCAGAATTACGTAGAATGCAAAATACATTGAATTTCATGCCTCTACTCAAGGCTCAGTAGGTTTTTAGTACAGCAAACCAAAATTGCTTTCAGGATGAAAGTGGCGTTCCATTTAACTCAAACGACCGTAATCTTGCGAGTATTAATTGCGAATCTTATGCATTAATATCAAAGAGACGAGACGCTGGAGTAAAGCTTTTAGACAGAGATGTCTCGGGTGTTTGACTACTCATAACGTACCTAGTATAAAGACGTTACCGGGGATTTCAGTGAAATCCAAATGCACCAGATGCACGTTATTGCGAGGCAATAATTCAGAAATTTGTCCCCGCAGCAGGTGCGGTTTGACTGCGGCACGATGTTTCCTATACGGTTCATTGAATCCTAACAAGATGCAGCTGCACTGATTTCTACCCTATATATATATTAGGATGGACGAGATATCACGCTCAGGCTCGACTAATTACACGGCTAATTACCCGCTTCGATATGGCGCATATGTGTGTATATTCATGCGTTCGTAATTAGCGCAACTTTTTTCCATTTCGTGTTCTATACTTCAAGGATACCATTTTTGTTTTCTTGTTTTCCTCGATTTTTATGGCGGATAATGGAGTTGCTTTATACGTATTTTTATGAAAGAATAAAGGAACAGGAATATCGCTTTGTCGTGAGTATTTAACAAGCAAACATACTTGTTCGTTATAAAAATGTTGGTACTTATTGTTCCTGGTTTTGATGAATAAAGAAACGAGGAAAATTGAATTTATCAGGCATAAGTTGTTCAACCAATTTTAATCAGACCCTGAATTGACTCGGAATTGATTGAATTATATTTACAATTAGAATTACAAGCGGTTATAAGAGTTATAAGAATTGTAGATGAGATATGAAAGTGATTTCACTTTGATTATACCGGAATAATTGCGTTCGCGTTTGGGTGAACGAAAATTAGAGCATTCTTCACGCTTTGACTCATAACCAAACCAAACGAGGCGATTTGCGATTCTTTGAAATATTGCTCATTCGAAGTCATTATTCTACCATCACAGCATATAGGTGTAACCTAACCGAAGCGTAAGAAAACGCGAGTCAGTCGGATCAGAGTTGATTTTCGTTCTGCACGAAGATTCGCATTTAGGGTTGAGCGAAGCCAGATTTTGCATAGCAACAGGGTGGAAGGGTTGCGACTATGGATTCTCGAGAATACGTGAAGTTCTGCTATTTTCGTATTATGAATATTTCAGGGTATCTACCGAAGATATTCGTTGCCAATACCGCTACAGGAATTTCTATGATTTAGATACTCGAGGTGAGCAACTGCTCAAGAGATTTTTCGCGGGGTTAATAATCGAGTTTGAATGTTAATCTCCCAATCTTGAAATACCTGGTAAAGTCAAATAATGACAGAACGTGACGCGAATGAAAGGGGCGAATGCGAAAGAGCGACATGATGAAAGTGCAAAGCGTACAGAAACAGGATTACCCCACATAGGCTTTTGAATCAAGAAATTATCATCGTTATTGCTTATCGAGTTATAATAATACAGAATTAACGTCACTGATTTCACATTTAGACATAATACAGAATTTCAAGTAGCTCTTCGTATTGGGGTATTCATGCTTGAGAATTCAACATAACTTTTCAGGAAAGTATATCAGCGCTATATTGAAGGGTTCAAATTGCAATGAAAAGAAAACCAAAGACGTGTCTATCCATAACTCATCTTTAATAACATCATTACGAAGTAAACAAACTTGCCTCGAGGCAAGCTTTGGGAATAGTTTATAATATTTGTCAGACTTATCGTTGCTCGGAGGTATTGTAAAGTGTGTAACGCGAGTGAGGTATACAAACGTCTGTGTAATTATATGTACATATATAAATATATTTCGAATACATAGATACTGATGCTCAAGTCGAAGGCTGTTACTTGTCAAAGTGGTCTGTATTTTCTTTACGCGATGCCACATCGGTTCCAAAAGTGCCTGAAGGCGTCATGCTGTAAGAACGCCAAGTAGACAGGGGTGCAAAGAAGATGGTTGATACGATAATCAAGATATTCAGCTATGCGTGTAGACGGAGTTAATTTCCTGCAGTAGAATTTGAAAGAGTAGAGTTGCTTCATTCTTATTTTTTTATATGTTTTTTCTCATATATTTCACGGTTTCATTTCAAATTGGTTCAGAATATCTATGAAAAAAAATTCCACGTTCACTGTACCGTGAAAGCGATTTTTTTCTTCTTCTTTCGTTCGTATTAAAGCCCGCTCAAAATTGTTTCCAAAGGTCAGTTCGAAGTTATTAAAACCTGTAAATTGAATCAGTCAGGAAAATCTCAGCTCGTTTACACCCCAGTAATCAATTCCTCGTAAATTTCTATGCCTCAAGAGCTTTTCCTTTTATTACTCAATCTGCAATGCCTCCTCCACCTTTTTCACATCTCTAACTTGAGGCAGCATAAACCACACCGCGCCTGTTCTCCATTGACAAACTTGGTCTTCGTGTGGTCGAACACTTGAACATACTGAGTGTGAAACTAACCAGAAACCCCCGTAACTATCCGACGAAGGAAACCAGAATGTCTTCCGAATATCCCAGCTCAAAATCTATGGCCTACGAACTCAATAATCAACTAATCACGTCCGTCAGACGTATGTCTCTTCTTCATCCTTCCTTTCCCGTTTTTCTCTTTCTTTTTTGGTTTTTCACTGACAAATATCGTCACAGCTTCTTCGGACGACGCGTATGTGCAGCGGGCAGTTAATGTGATCATGAATTTGTGCGGGAAGAGAATCGTAATCGTGCCAGGGGTCGGTAAGTAAGTAGGTACCCTCGAGGGTCCACCATGGTCTATGGTAGCCCGCAACTTCCAAGTAAAATGCATTATCGCCGGTCACGTAGAACGGGACCTTCCGCCCAATTAGTCAAACAACTCCCCCACGTTCCAGGACCTCTGTCGCTGCGCGATCCCGTCGAACATCGGCCCTTTGTCCAACTGTTCGAATGGCCTTAGCTAATAATTCGGAGGGACAGTTGTAAACTCGTGATATTACCTGTAAAATATATTCAAGATGCGTTCCGATAGGTTTCTTTTTTTCTCACTTTTTCACTGTTGAATACACGAATACGTGATTCCGTGGACGTTGAAAAATCGTCGACAGGAAATCACAAAGTCCTTGGGTAAAGAAGTCCGAGCGGGTTTTGTCATCAGTCAGTCCTACGCCCGTTGCCAAAATGGATCATGGCACAGCGCTTTTTAGTAACTATGAATCGTTGAGGGTGAGTTCTTCGAGTCGAAGGGTTGCGATGCCATTTCCATTTTCCATTTCGTAGGCAGATGAACCGAGTCCGGAGATCGAAACTGAATACATCTACCCTTCCCCGTTTCAGATCTACTATAAGGATTATGGGGTCCGGCAAAGTCGAGATAACGTCAGATAGGAAGATAGCGAAGGCTTTTCGAGCTTCGTGTTTCTTCTGATCGATTTTTGAAATATGAACGATAGAGATTACCGGAAGAGTTGCGAAAGCAAATATCTCTTTCCTCGCTTGCCGAAGAAATAATCGCGAGCTTGATATATCGGCTTACGATTGATTTACCGAAAATATAAAACAGAGGGTTTGCTGCTTAGTTAGCGCAATTTGAATCCTCCGGTTGAATTCAGATCCTGAATTCCCCGGGATCATAATTTCAGTTCACAGTTGACCTCGCGAAAATTCACTCTCGGTTATTATCAGTAAAATATAAACCGCGAATTCTGAGATCTGATATTGTGTACACGAAATTAAAGCAGCCGTTGCTTTCATCCCATAAAGAGTTCGCGGAAACCCCTTCGTAAGCCTTGGTCTTTCAATTTTTAATCAAAGGGATATCATTGCCTGATTTCAAAACCTTCCCACGGAATCCCTGAAGAAATAAACTCGCTTTTCTATCGCGAACAATGTCCAAAGCATACGCAAATAGCGACAGGATTTCATTGACATGACGTTAGAAAACGTCTGTATTATACTATATTTTCCTCGGCTCCATTTTTAATTCCCATGAAACGAAACTCGATTAATAAAGACAACAGAGATTGATACAATATTGTCGCGGTCAGTCTCGCGGCGAATTAGCCGATTGCGAAAGTCAAATGTACCTCTGCGGCTTTCGCGGGTATCAATTGCGGGCACACTTTGACCTCCGCTTACGTCCATCAAAGTGATGTCCATTGAGCTGGGAGTGGAATTACCTCGTCAAACCGCAGTAGCAGTTCTATACCGGTATATCGAATATTGTTTCTTGCGGTGAGATTCCACCAGGTCTCATAAAATTAGGGTAACAAATACGTGCAAAAGGTCGCAAATTAGTAACGTGCGAATAATCGAAATCAGGTTCTTTGTTAGACTGGCTAATGGCAGCTGCGACTTTTCTCAAACGGTCATTTCTCACGATTTCAACGATTTTCACTTCTGAAAGTGTGCGGGTGGAAAGGGCAAGGACGATTCTTGTTCTCAATGAGCAGGTGGTAGCCTTGCACTGCCTTCGTGCCACAGCAGGTACGTCTAGGACTGCTGTAAACCTGTCAGCACATCCGACACTTATCGCACCTGGTCAAGTCTCGATTTTTTAAGAGGTCAAAAAAGAACAAGGTCTTTCCGTAGCGAAGAATTTGTCAGTATGAGTTCAAAGAATTGGATAAAAAATAGCCGGAGAGTTAGACACGGTCTGAGAATAGTATACATATGAAATTTCAGTCGAAAAAATTGTGTCAAATGGTTGAAAAACGTGTTTTTGGAAAGTTAACACGAGTTGGTTGCGGTTATACTCGTGAAGAATGTCAGTGTCACGAATAAAGGAAAAACGTGAATTTTGTGGAAATCCAGCCTTTTTAATCAAGGAATCATACATACATCAAAATTTCGTCTATAATTGAAAGATCTTATCGAAACTCGGACGTCGCTGGTTCGCATAGTGATATCAAAGAATCATTTCAAGACCTATGTCCACACTCGGCGAGCACATTCCTTTCTCCTACTCTGCTAAAATTATAATCACAAAGCCTATGCAAATGGAGCTGTGTTTTAGAGGTGGTCAGTGGTCAGTGCTCGAAGTATTCAGTGCACAGTGCACGCGGTGCAACCGCTTGACCGATTTCGTCCAATTTCTTTGAGCTAGGTGTTGTGGACTGGGACTTATGACGCGACAAAGTTCATCGAAAAGCATGCAGAGGTTCGGGAGATATGACTCAATGATTACAAGTATAAGGAGTTCCCTCGGATAGGTAAATGATTCTCAGCTGGTGCTCGTCGGCCGAAGGATACTTGGGGGCGAATCTCGATAAGTAGAAATCAAGGCGACGTCGTAGTCCTTTTTGACGGATAGAAATCGACCTGATTGCAGGTCATCGAATGAATATCGAATCGATTTTGTCCCATCGTTCAATGATTGATAAAAGATAGGTCGACTGTCATTTGGTATCCATTGAAACCGAGAGAACTGAACTTTTCTTTATCGTGAAATATCGCCCCGCGTACAAACATCGCGGGACTCAATCCGAAGTCGACATGTATATCGATTATTGCTGAAGTTTTCGCTGCTCTGAATAGACTCATTAAAATTCAGCGCTGTTCCACATGCATCGTATAATATACCAGTAGGTATCGAGCTTGTCCCGTCTCTCAGGCAAGAATAACAATATGATTCGAAAGCCTGTAATTCTAGTCGATAATTATTCCATAAAAACTGATCATCGTTTATCGATTCCAATAAAAATCTCTACGTAAATTCATGCCGCTATCCGCTAATCAAAAAAAAAAAGAACCGAAATCGATCCACTATCTTCATTTTCGAATCATGCACGTATTCGGAAAACCTCAATGCGATCCTCGGTTAATATAGACATTCGGGACTTCCCGAGCGACTATACCATCCCCCGAAACTTCCTTGGCGTCAAGGACTAGCTAGCTGCATGTATATTAGACGTGCATAGAGCCAAGCACGGAATTTAGATACGTATATGTAACGACTGTTAAATACAGGTGTCAGGTATAAGGCAGTTAGGAAGGTAGACTCAGCAGGATAAAGACCCATGAACTTTGGCAAGTACGTGCTTCTAGGACTATTCTCTGAAAAGGGAGGCCTACAGGTGCCCAAGAGGGTTGGAGGTCGAGGATTGGCTGACCCGGAGGGTTACGATTACGTGTTCAGATCGGCGGGGTGGCGTCGGCGTCGGCGTCAGCGGCGGCGGCGGCGGGAAAGTCTCGCGACTCAAGCCTCAGTCATTCGCGCGTCGCGTACCCGTGCGTATCGCTTGAGCGAGTGCGTGGGAATTACGATCCTCCGTGCGTCGTTTGACGCCGTGTGACGTTTACTCGAGGCAAATACACAAACACGGAAGTTTTTTTCTTTTTCTTTCAAACCGAAGGTTCGAAAGTGTCGTTTGAATCGTTCCTCTCAACGTTTATCGATACCCGGACCTTTTTTGACTCGATAAAAGTAAAATAAAAAAATTGCCAGTGATTAGGGGCGTTGTTAAGCCCCGATGACGATGATTTTTCAACGTTTCAACAAAACTGGACGAGATCATTGAATCGTGAGTACAGAATGGTGTCCATATCCCCTTTTATTTCGACATATCAATTTTGGCAATGGTGTATCTATTTATTTTCATCCTAGTCAGAGTTATTTCTATTTCTATTTCTCGCCTTTGACCGTGAACGTACTTACTCTTAGCGCATACTTGCAATTAGATATACGTATAAGCGTATCGACGTTCCGCTGAAAGAATTCGAAACCTAGTTACGAGTTTACGCTGCTTCTCAGACCGTCACTTGAGATGATCCGTCAAGTGGTCGTAGCCGTTGATAAAACGGGCAAGAAATCTCCTCGGAGATTAAATTTACATCTAAAGTCTCACGTCTCGGAGTACAGAGCGATTTTCCGAGTCAGTACATCGCGAGATCTGGTCCAGACTCTTACCAGTCAAAAAGTATAAAAGGAATGGATTTCCTCCGCGGAAATAAACCCTCAGGGACTTCGCGCCTACCCCGATAACGAAGGGTATCATTCTTCGGACTAGCCTAACGAGGTTTGAATTCGAAATCACCGAAAAAGTTTCGGTCCACTCGATGTAAATGCTACAAATTTTTCGACACAGGTCAGATAGAGTTTTACTCCGTTCGAAATTTTTATCCGTTCACTCAGGCGAAGCATTAATTTACCCTGATTTTTGATAATTGAACTGATTTAGCCAGGAAAGTAAACGGGTATGGTAAATTGCATTGAATGGAAGAAGCAGATATTTTCCATCCCTACTGCGTATGTCCTGTCGCGCATTTCCACACCTCGCCTATGTCGTCGTGGTAATTTAAGCTTGTGTCCAGTACGATTATAGGTAGCTAAATGTACAAATTAGTAGAATTATAGTCGCGTTAATTGCGTAGGTAGTTCTCGTCGAACAATTTTGCCTCCGACTCATTGTGTTTTGGTTTTACATACGCAGATGCGCGAACACGTTGGTTATGGGTATGCTACGTATTGCGTATGTGTATAGAAAGAAGCGAGCCGAATGACACGCATTACTTAATTAATCAAGGTCCATAAATACGTTATGGCCAATTTAAAGCATGATATTAACGTGCGACGGATCCCCTCTAAAATTAATCGATATATATATTATTCCATAAATATTCGGAGCATAGCGACAAAATTATACGGTAATTATGTTACAGACGCGAAGAATATGATCAGTTCTAAAATTAACTTTGATAGAGGAATTTTTTTTTCTCTTTTCTTTGTTTTTCTAATTTTTATATGATAAGAGAAAAAAAAAATTTTTAACACATATTTTATTGACCCGGTGCGATTTTTGGCTCGTCTTTGAAATTCCGTAGGTTTGTAGTCGGTTTCCGTTGAGCAACTGTGAAAGTATCCCATAGAGAGTTCCCGCAGGGTTTCACTTTTCATTTATCTTTAATAATATTCGATATAATATTAAATCGAAATGGGGAAACGGCCGTGAACTTCCACTCGCACATAAATATACGCGTGAATTACGCAGCGTACAAGTTCGGTGAATCACTCATCCCGGATCCGAGAGGGACTACCCCGATCCTTCGTTCCTTCAGGACCTTGAGGTCACGTAGAATATTGACCGCGAACGTAAAGGCTGTACGGAGAGAGGATCGCTGCCTTTTTCGGTTATGCCTATCTATACCTATATCGTTTATTATATCTAAGCCTTTTTTATTCTACACTTTCACCTTAATATTCGATTTTATTTCATCCCGAGATCATCGCGGCAGCGAAATTTTCATAAAATCCGAAGATATTTCAGTTACCAAATTTTCTCGTAACGATCGCACCACATATGTTCCCTGGTACGCGGTACGCAGACCCGACACGGTTTAACTGGGTCATATAAAATGCCAAAATTCTGGATAAAAAAGCGGCGAAATCCGGAGGAGAAAAAATAATGATGAAAGCATTGAAATTTAGTCAAATATCAAAATCATATTTCAGTCGGGAAATATATAGCATAATCGAAATTCGTCGTTAGCATGCGGATTTACGAGAGGAATTTCATAAGCATTTTGCTTCGGAGTATATAGATTTTATCAAACGACACAGATATTTGGGGCGAAAGGACGGATTAAAAATCCTGTAAGACGTGTGACAAGCGATAAATTTTGGAAATTAATTCCGCGTATAAAAAGACAGGAATGATAAGGGATTTATAAAAAATCGCTTTGAGTCACTGCGAGTGGAGATCATAGCTGTATTATACTTTCCAGAATGTGAAATAACGGCATAGGGATTCATATCTTCGCAATCTAGTTTCACTACTCGAAAAACGCTGCTATATATCCGACCGTAATTAATTAAGAACTAATCTACGAAATGACGTAATTAATCGTGCTAATTGGTCGCCAAAGTCGTGTTTGGACGGTATCCCCTCAATTCCACCAGCGATCGAGTATTTCTGGGGATAAATAGTCCCGCTGTATTTCGTCGTAGGCCTCCTGCCGGGATTATCTCCGGACAATTGTATCTTAGAGACGTATTGGATATCCGGATAAATGGAAAGAATCACAGAATACATGGCTGTGTGCGATAGTTCAGTCTATGTCTATGTTTATGTCCTGTGTATATCGGTACGTCGACGAGCCGACTTCAGATTCGAGATTCCTCTCAAGTCTGTTTTTTTTTTTCTCGAGGTTTGGATAAAACCATATGTATTATACCTAGCCAGTAGTTATCGCCAGCGTTGTGATCCCGCGCCTGATGACAAGCGGGACAGCGACGACAGGATTATATTCGCGGAGATAAGACACGTCCGCGACCACGGTAAATTCTAGCTAGGTGCAGAAGGTATAGGTTCCACACGAGGGTTTTGAACTTACGAGATGATTGGGTCTACTCAGGTATTATGCAGCAACCAATTCGTGTATCAGTTTGATATTTTTTTTCATGACAAATTACTGGAATTATCAGTATAGCCTTATACGTGATGTCTAGCTCTAGGATAAGCCGTTTCTGTAAACACGGATTTTCAGCTTACAAGCTCGTCGGGGAATATAAACCTCTGGTTATATCAGGATCAGCGAATGTTTGTCCCATTGAAGTGAAACTATTCGAGGATCTATTCCTGCGTGAAAATCGTCTAATTTCTGTTCTAAAATAATACTCGTTCATTTTTCTAAAGAACCTTCGGATACTTTCGTGCAAAATTAAGTATGACAAGTTGTTTTCCGAATTTTTGACAAAAAAATAGATAAAAAGGGAGATCGGACACGTGCTGCGTTTTTCGACGGTTTCTCGCGTGCTTGAAACGTTTCTATTTAATAGTGCTCGAAGTTTTTGTCTCTAGTGAGGTAAAAAGAGTTCTGAAACAGTACGGTACATGTATATGTGATAGATCGACGCTGGTCCAAAGATACACAATGATGTATCGTTCCGTTCCGCGAACCGGATACCAGGTTGCTGCATTTTCAAACCACTCTCAATTAGTTAGTTTCAAAAACACTCTCTTACTCGTATATTGTACCGGCTCGCAACCCATTATGACTTCACTAACATTCGGAGCTGATTCGAAGAGCTTTCAAAGTCGGAAATAAATTATACGATATAGGTATCCCATACGATCGGAAAAAGCCATTAGTTACCCTATTATTACTGAGTAAATAATTCTTCTTTCGATATTCGGTATATTTTTTCCCTCGCTTGTCGCGATCTGCGATCGCACCTCGAAGCGAGGGTAAAAATGGAGAATTTATTTTACACCTGAAGCATGTTTTTTCAATGGATTCATATTTCTTTCGATTAAAGATATAAGCAGCGAACGAAGCGGGGTTTTGATATTTCAGGCTTGGTGCGAGCGGAATTTAAAAGCCAGTTTCAAAATTACAATTTTTTAAGAGTTTATGTACCCGATGGATAAGAACGGGCAATGCGGTATACATACGTGCCTCTTACTCACACACGACAACCGCTACGTACGCGATTACACACACGTTAATACGGGGGGACAAACACATCGAGCTGAAGAAGGTGTAACAAAATAACGTGAAACCGGAAGCTCACGATACAATAGCGGACGTGCTACAGCGCTTACACTGCACAAGTGCTGACAAACGTTATATACGTTCAGCTCGGATATACATGTACGAAATTCAGCAAGATTTACGGGCTTTGTTAGGTACACACGCTTTTGGAATCGTCGATTTTGCGAACGGAAAAGTTCCCGCTAATTTTTCAAATCCTTCGTTTTCGTGGGTCGAAAATAAAGAAAAACCCTGTTCGTTGCTTACTGAATATTTTTCAGCTACTCTTTCTCTATGTAAAGTTATTCGAGGAAAAGCCATTCAATTATTCTGACTGCATATTTTTATAAGGAAATCAACGTACGTAGGAATATTTTTTTTTTGCAGAATTAAGTAATAGTTGCAGACTCGCGTGTCAGGACCGTTAGCCACTTGCTTCTAACCTGTGACGAGATAGTAATTTCCAGCTCGAATTATGAGATAAAAACCGTCTATTTTTCCGACTAATTGTTAGACGGTAATTGAACATTGTTAATTAATAATAACTACGATATCGCGCTTCGAACGGTACCCATTATCGTCCGTTGAGGCAGACTCTGGAACGAAGAAACGCGGAGGAAATTTGTCGACCAGTGTTCCAGGGCCCGTTGAAAAACGTTAGACACGGTACCCTGCGGAGGATAGGTTAAAGCTGAGTACTTCCGGGTCGAGGCCAGCTCGATTCATAAACTTTCCCAAAGTTATACGTTACTGAGGAATATTTCTATTTATTTGGACAGAAAATAGTTACATTTCTTAATTAACTAACGCAAGGATTGAACGAAAGGAAAAGAAATTTGAAAAAAAAAATTAGAAATTAAAAATTGACGGATCAAATTTTCCAACTTCTTGGTAAAAGCATTACAGGTTGATCACCTCGAGGTATATAACTACTATTAACTATGTCTACGCTAGTAGCTAGCTCTTGGCGTCTACGAGGCTGGCGCGACAAGTATGCAGACTGGGAGCAGGTCAGGTTAATTTGAGCATCGATTGCTCGTCCCCGCGGTGCACAGACGAGTCCACGTCCTCTGGTTTTCCGGTATTCGTTTTTCTAGGGGAGATTTGAGAAAAGGGAGAAACCCGATGTAGAATGTCCACGAGCGAGCGTATATCGCGTACCTATAAAGCATCCATAGAAAGTCGCTGATCCCCTGGGGTACTAACGGACACAGTTGAGGGAGAAAAAACATCCGGACTAGTCTGCGATTTAAGGGTGCGATGAAAGTGCGCTGCAACTGTTCGCAGACCCCTCGATATTCAATATTTTTCATTTCCCTCAAACGATTCGGTGAAAAAAAATATGAACAAATTAGGGGATGGTCGTTTTTTGGTTCCTCTGGTTCGCAGCTATATTCGGTTTATCATCGTCGAAAGAAACTCCGTGGGGAAAAAAGTTTTGTTTCACTAAATTTTTCCAGGACTTAATTAATCGCAGTTTCTACCTGGTTTTAAACCTGGGATCTAAACGTGCGAGTTAAAATTTGACGATTCAGGGTTTTATCCACGTACCGTATACCGTATACCTATACACGATGAAAAATTTCGTTGTCACGTGAACTGCGAGCTTATTTCTTTCACCCCGGGAAAACCTGATCAAAGATAAAAATTCTGACAAAGTTTCAGGCCCCCGCGAAAGAAAGGGGATTGAGCAATTTGTCTGCGAATTCGCGTCTGTCTGCTACGTCACCGCGATTTCTCCCCTATAGGCAAATTACTTCGTTTAACTCATAGACACGTGTGTGTAGAATTTTTTAATAAACTACATAAAATTGTGCGGAGTCCGGTAAATTATTATCTTGCGATTTTTCAATCAGTAGATCATGTTTATTGTCATTTCAAATTGGCCATATCGTATTTGAATTCTAAATATTTTCCGGTATTTTTTCAATGGATTGTGGACTCTCTGCCGTTTCTGATCCCATAAAGGGTTCCCGGTACCGAAAATAAACATGGGGTCGTCTATCCGGTTCAATTTCTAATTTGAAATCGAATGAAATCTAGCGAACGTGAAATTATTCGATGGAATTGAAACCGGATTCATTTCGTAACTGGCTCGGTTCCAATTTTTAGAAAATACGAATTATCAGAGGATTAGATTTCAAGTATTTTCAATCAACTTTTTTCACCGATTTTAATTCACTGAGGGATTATTGTTTCATATAATTCACGCCAAAAACCTCATTCGTCTGACTAAAAGCTACACACGCTAGATAGTAATCAAAAAAATGAATCATTTAGTTACGTTTTCAATCATAGAACTAAAATAGAAGACTAAAATAACTTTTTTGTTGTTCTTTCGCTTTTATTCGATTGTAGATAAGATTGATAGTGAACTACTTCCAATTAGTTCAAGTGAAGCCAGTTACCTGATAGATATTTTACCTAACCCCAACCATCGATAATATAAGTGAACAAAAATCGGAAATTCTTTCCGCAATATCGACGGAACGATCGTTGAAAAATTTCCCGTTAATTCATCAGCCATATGACTAATAGCTTTTCACGAATAGACTGTCGACTGCACTGTTGCAATTACCCCAATGTGTACCTGGAAAATTCTACATAATTATACAGTTACTCAACAAACTCGTACACGCATATTTACATATGCAGGGCGGTCCTTAATTCGGTCATATTCGAATTTCAATTTTACCATGGGCCAGGACGTCTCCAAAAATGTATAAAAAATGATGTCAACGAAACCCCAGGTTTATGTCTCAATTTTAAGTACTGCCCCAAAGCCTTTGAACTTTCCGATTTAAATAACACACGATTTTTAGTACTTCGGGGTTATTTTTTATTTCCTATCACATTATCACTCCGAATAATCTGAAACTCCTCAAAATTTAAAGATTTTTACCGACAAATTTTCATTCATCACAATTTGGAGATAAGAATTTTTTTTGGTGCGTTGTAACTTCGGAAATTATATCGTTGAAAATCTGTAGAATTTTCATGAAATACCTACTACTGCAGGTAAGGAGTGTACCGAGTTTGAAATTCTTCAGAGCAATACTGCGATAGGAAGAAAAAAAATTAACCGCGAAGTGTCGCAAATCGGGTTTCATTCAAATGCGAAAATTCGAAGGCTTTGGGCGGTACTTAGAACTGAGATACGAACCTGGGGTCTTGGCTAAATTTTTTTGTACATATTTGGAGACGTCCTGGCCCATGGGAGCATCGAAATTCGAAAATGATCAAATTAAGGACCCCCTAGGTATATATTTCCCTTGCGATCTGCAACGTGGCTCATCACCCTCGTTATGAGCTGCACATGAAATATTGTTTTAGTTGCCATTCCAATTACGGGATTCCGATTAAATGTAGTGCCGGAACTATGGTCCTCGTGTTTTAAGCGTCGAATATACGAGTCCCGAATCTTCCTCTTGATTTTTCCTCTTCAAGAGGATCTCATCGCTAGTCATTCCTCCAGGCGACATCCGTGACGAAGGAAGGCAATCCGTATTCCATGGGGTATTGGCTTCCTCTAAGAGAACCTGCCCCGAATGCCTGAGCGATTTCGCAATTGTATTCCGTACCGATATATGGACGAATGAATGACGTAATCTGGTATTACTCTTTGCTCAGGATTTATACGATTCGATTTAAGCCTGCAGAGACCATCGACGAGCCTCGGGCACCAAAACCGTTGATTTTGATCTGGCTATTAGATTGATTAACATTCACGAGGCATCGAGGGCGTCGCCATACCTCAATCTCTCTGTGTTATTAAATTAACGATGATGTCAGATGTAACGATTTTAGCTACGGCAGACGAGCATCGATTACCTTAATCAGCCCGAATCAAGGACTTCAAAGTGAACTCTGGATTCGACGAATTTCTCGCGCTAATCCACCCGTGACTCTAACGATATACGTGAAATTCTAATTGATAGAATAAATTCAATAAGACTACGAGATGAAACTTGTTTTATTCTTCGCTCGCGATATATGTGAGAATATTTAGTTGCTCTGTGAGATAGGGAACCGTCATTAATCCCGTTTCATTTGATAGTAAAAGCAAACATTTAGCCTCGACTGGGTACACGCAGAACTTACGTATCTGTATGTTTGCTGGGAAGATAAGGCTCGCGAATAAAGAATACGGGTATTTCATCTTATTTTCTGAAATTTTTCCTTCTATTTAAATATATGGTAAATTTATACTGTAATAAATGCCCGGAAGAGAATCTATGGAATATTAGAGGAGACAGGCGCAGGTAGAATACGGTAAAGCCAACTCGCAACAGCCTAGCTCTCATACCGTGCCGCAATTTAACTCAACCATCCGCTCAGCTAGCTGTTAATTAATTTCACGCTATTTCGCTTCAGCCATAGTAAACGAGGTGCAGACTTGTGCTTTTGACGAAGAGGAAGCTGAGCTGACACTCGACGGTTTAGTACAGTCGATGATCATTATTTTATCAAATCGGCAATTCGATACAGTAATTCTTAAAATTCGATGACATGCCACGCATTGGAGACAAAGTTGATTAAAGAGAGAAGATATATGTTCGGGATCTTCTTAGGGAGAGACGATGAATTTTCGTCGTTCTTTTTCTTCCCTATTTAGGAATTGAAGTACAAAGAAGCGAGAATTGGGGTTTTCGACGTAGAATATTTACCGCGATTGAATAATATTTAAACACTTTAGCAGGTGTTTTCGTTGCGAGGCTTTCCTGCAGGATCAAGAGATGAAAATTCAGGGTGCCTTCAATCGTCGATCGATAAATCGATAATGCGTCGTTGTCACGGGGTTTTAAAGCTCGTCGGTCTCGCGCTCTTGTATTCAAATCAGCTGCGAATCGAATATCAATCAATTCTAGGATGAAGGAAAAGTAAACTTGCGAAAAAATAGTGGCTCCAGACTACGGGCAGAGTAATTCAATATTGGCTATAAAAGTATAAAACCAATAATGATAAAGTAACGAAATGAAGTATTGTTTGAACTAAATGGCAAAGAACTCCTTTGGGATTACGTAGAGTCGAGTATTGAATTCATGCCAACGAAAGATTGGAATTTTTCTTCCGTTACGTGATACGAGGTAAATGAAGAGAGGGAAAGAAAAAGTAAGAAAACAACAAAGAAAAAAGTGCAAGTAATCCAAAAAATAAAATAAAAAAATTACATAGAGAAACCTTTTAGGCCGACGCACGAACGAACGAAGTACACCGCATGGTGCACGTTCGCGGATTTATTTATAGTGTGTATACTACTACGGTGAAGATCGTGGTTTGCATTTATTCCCCCTCAATGAATGTAGTCTGAGGCACCGAATTTTTAACGCCAAATTATATTCTGCACATTCTCAAAGCAATGTCGTAAAACAATTAGCTACTCGCATATGTATATTGGCTGCGAAACGAATAATCGTCGAGACGAATGTACAGCAATATGCGTTATTTTTTAATTACCATTCGTAACGATATTACGGATTCATTTTTTCCTATGGGGCCATACGCGTATGACGGCAAATTTTCTTATATTAGTTAATTTTAGTAGATAATATGGGAAAATGTAAGAAAAAGAAAACTCCAGGAGCAATTGAATCTCTTGAATTTGCCTATTCTTTTAGCCACCTCCGATCTTCGATGTCATAATTTCTTTCGATCTTTCTATAAAGATTCTATAAACGATATATTTGGATTTTTTAGGGTTTTCTAATACCCCGAGGGTTTAATATCGAAGATATTATATCCACGTGTTCCCTCGGCGCCTACTCTCTAGTGTATATATATATATGTATATGTGTGTGTGTGTGTGTGTCAGGCCATCGATATGATCTTAGTCGAAGATGAAAGCATGACGCAGCTACGAGCTGAGCAATATTTTTCTTGACGTATATTGGCATTGAGAAAGGGCAACCCTTATAATGTACATAATAAAGGTTGACGCCTCAGCGAAGCTGTTTATAGCGCGGATACCTGTGTCGATATTTTCGAAATTTTATTGCAGAATTTGGTCATCAGAGTCAGATAGCTATAAGTGGTCTATAAATTTCCATTTGATTTGGTAATCGTTATATTCATTTTCTTTAGTTTCCTTCTCCGCGCTTTAGTCACTTGGAGTTTTCTGAACGCCGCGGGTCACGACGCTACTCCGAGCACGTAGGTAGATGTATAACTTTACTGTCCAACCAAGTATTGAATTTTCCATGAAAGATATTTAAATTCAAGTTGCGTCTCGAGGAATTGGCGATGAGATAATTCACTTGCTACCTCCAAATGAGCAACTGGGAATGTAATCGACTCGAAAATCTGCATATTTAAAAATACAAATCCCTTTTATCGAGATGCATTCAGAAGAACTCGAAATTCTCGCGTTAACACTCTTTGTCAACCCTTTGATAATTTCATTTTCTGATAATTCTCTGAATAAACTCTCGGTCTAGTTTCAGCAAAAATCTAGTTCTCTCGCCATGCCACCCTGTTTTTTTTTTTAATCATGTTTCAAATCCTTTCAATTGAGCAATTCAATTCGTCCCCCTGCAGGCTGATCAAATTCACCCGAAAAGCCCGTATCTTAACATGCGGGTTTAATATTTACGTGCGTTATCGAAAGCACCGTGCCATACTGTGCGACTGGGGCAGATCAAGGGTCTGCTGGTGTGCTATTGATTGGCGCGTTGGTTTTGTGCGAGGGACCGAATTTTTTCGACAGTATATTCGTTCCGTATCTACGGTAGATTTGAGTTCTGTGACTTTTGTCAAAAAATATTTTAACCCCCGATAAATTGTAAAAAGTTGGAAGAATCTGGCTTCGATTTATACATACACATTATTGTATCGAAACCTTTATGGTACCTGCAACGATATTTATAGAAGATTAATCCCTTCTTTTAGGAAAATTGAATTCTCTTTTCACTCCGACTGAACTTTTCATCCCCTCAAATACGTCGTTTAATTAACGAGGTACGAATGAACGGAGTAGAAATTTTCACGGACGCTCCGCTACGCTTTTCAAACTTTTAAGGGCTTACGGGAATTCTCAAGAATCTCGCTACCGGTTATGAATCCATATTCATCTTCAGTTTAATAATAAATATTAATGCTCGAATATTCCAATTTTCGTTCGATCGACTTTTCGACCCATATCCACGGATTAAAGCGTTTATTTTACTCCCCGCGATTTTTATTTCAACATTTTTACGCACGATTGATAAATTATCGCTCCAGAGAAGGAAGGGAGGAAGGGGTATGCGCTAATTTGTCCTTGGACCCTAGATTGCTTGAAACCTCAAATATGTCCTCGTAATTAAGGCGGGGATGGTGGTTGTGAAATTTGTCGATTATTTTCAGAGCGAAATTAATTTGTTAGCTGCAGTAATCGGGGGCTTGAATCTAGGCCGGAAATTGAACCTGAGTTCGAATTAAACTGGGAAATGAATAAAACGGAACTCGAATCAATAAGCCAGAGGCTTTGTTTCCCCTTCGGCAACAATCGGTCCAGTTTTCGAAAGATAAAACGAATCATACTCGAACGATTTATATATTCGAAACGAATTTAGGTTCGATTCACATTATAGGGTCTCGGAAATTATTTAAATACGGTAATACAGGAAAGTAGAATCTTCTTTCGACTCCGAATTTACATCAGAGCCTGAAAAATTGTTTTTTAATCATTTTACTCCTGTAATGAGCAGATTCTAGCCTCTATTCGAATATGCCTGGGAACGAACGAAACGTGCCGATTGAGTCGACAGTTGGCACTCGACTCAAGAGCCAATCTACGCTTGAGTTATTACGCGAGAAATAAGCGCGCTGCTTCACGCCTCTTCGATGTTTTTTCTCATCTTGAACTCTGGACCCAGAAAATTTAGGTCTGAGTTCCGAGGTCATGGTTCTTTGTATACCGTACAGAGATTTTAGACCGTTTCTCTCTCTATTCGGGCATAGTACCTCATAGCGTTAGACTGACCCGCTTTCAAGGTAATCTCCAACTTTACGGTGAGAGATTTGAACGTGCAGACCGTCTGTCAACTTGTTTCAATTAGTCGTAGATAAAAATGAAAAGTAATTCATTGCTCTTTTAGAACTGAAAATTCTGGATAAGTTTAATAGAATGTAATACAACGGATGAAATTTTTCCCCAAACGTTATTGAATTTTTCTCGATGAGGGAGAACGACTCCAAAAACAGTCTGCAGGTGATGAAATTAACACTCGACAGTTTTGTATTTGACACGAATCAATTTTAACATCGATCGCAACACCTATCTGCTTTGTCCCGTCGAGTTAGCGAGAAAATTTCAGTCAGTTTATACAAAATTGCCAATTCAGCCGGTGACACCCGTTTCCCAAAATATGAATAGCAAATTTCATTCTGACGCAATGCGAATCGAAATAGCGCTCCTCGTTCTTGAGACATTCGCTGTTTAAAGTCGCCGAAGTTATTCGTAACCGTGATTTTCCTGAAAATGTAAAATGATGGATCAGTTCTGTGAACGGGTCTTCGTTCGGTGTCATAAAATGTGTAATTTCGGTTTAGAGGAACGAGAATTTTTTCTCCGAGAATGATTGCTTCGTATGCTGAACAGTTTAGTCATATCCGTTGAAACTGACAGCTTAGTCGACTGAAAGAGGCGTATTAAAATCGTCGAGATCCGATAACTTGTTGCTCCCTACTCGGCTGCCTCATTAATTGGCAATTTCCCAACGTGAGAGATTCTTCATTCCAGACAATCAGACGCCACCGCATGTAAAACCTTTTACTCTAATAGCATCGATTCTTATGACAAAGACATTTTTTTCTTCCCTTATTCACGTGCCTAGAGTCGCGAAATCCTCCCAGTGTTTTTTTATGTCCTCGACCTGCGGTAGATACACGGATTTTGTCTTCTCCGGGTGTCTGGGCTCTGCGGTACTATTCCTGTAGCCGCGTTCTTGTTATTATTTGTAAAAGTAGGTTTCCGGGTGGTACCGACTTTTCGAGTTTTCAACTTCTCAACTCCTCGACTACCTCGATTCGCCGACTTTTTCGAAGGAAAAGTTAAACGAACTCACAGCATTTGACGAATTCCCACGGCCATTCCGAATCCCGAAGAGTGCGCGACTAGCTTTAGGGACTCTGAGGTTCACTGGTTCACTTCGTCGCGGTGAAAATCCTCAGCTAAGCCCTAGGTGCAGCAGTTTCCAGCGAGTATCTCACCCCTTGCTCTGAACCCACGTCACTACTGCAACCGTTTCTCATGAAATATATCTTTATCAAAGCTTGCAGCTACGATGCTACAGAAATTTTTCTATCTTGGGATGAAACGCGGGGTAAAAGAGAAAAAAAGTTAGGCTGAAATCATCAAATTTTAATTCGAGTTCACCGAAATTACGATGACTGGTAATAAGGGATGAAATTCTTTTTTTTTTTTAATTAATATACCAAACCTCTTTTTACCCTGAGATTTTTTATTTTCTTTTCTTTCTCTCAAATCGTGTCATTGTTTCCCTGGTATTTGGATAATCTAAGGAACTCTGAACGTATTTAGAAAATATTTTAGCCTCTTCTTTACCGATCAAAGGGATGAATATATGGCAGGGGTTCTTTCAAACGATGGCACGCCGCGTCGCGTAAGAAAAGATTTGCGAAATAGCGACGAGGAGTTTTCCAAAGAGTTAGATGAGAAGAATTTGCCAGTAGTTGGGTCTGATCTCGAAGTAGGTAAGCGTGACAAAGGGAGAAATACGTCTTTCCTCATCCCCGAGTCAAAGGGCGAAGGAAAGAGCCGATTAAAGGCTGACGAAGCGTGATGTGGGAAATATAGCTTTCCTCTTCCCCATTTCTTCCTTTCTCTCCGTGTCTATACCTCCGTTTCACTCCTTTGACAAAACCTAATACGCCAGGAAGAACCCGGCCTGAAAAAAGAAGGATCACGCGTAACCCGGCATTTCGAGATTCTCGAGATAAGCTACTGCCCCGAATTTGTCACCTAACAAGCCGTATTATGCTTCCTATGTACTACGTATGTATGTAGGTTTAATCAGCAGAAAAATAATAAGGAGATGAAAAAAATAAATGAAAGTCTCACCCCCCTGCAGTAAGATATCCTTGAATTTGATTATATTTTTAAATTTTCTCGCACGCATTCTGCCCCAAAGGTAGAATAATTTTTTCAAAGAACAAAAATTCCCGACTACGCGACATCGTGCTTTAGATATGGCCTGTGAGTGCGCATTGCCCTGTTATTTTTTTTCTTCTCTTCTCATTTTTTTTTTTGTTACGGACCTTCGTTAATCAGAGGAGCGACTGCATCCCTTCCTTCCGGATGTTGAAGAATAGAATCAGCGGAAGCAAACGAAATATTTGAAAGTGGCCTACATAGTCAAGGAATTAAAGCGTAAAAACGCCAGGTTTAAACAATCATTTTAACAATGAGATTCACGGCTGTATATGCATACGATCGCAGAATAAAATTCACACAACACGAAGAGGTTCGCATACTCGTACAATACCCACTGAATCTCTCAGTTCGGTGAGTCGAAATAATTCCTCTCACCTCGCAAAGAGAGTTACGAATCACGTATCAAGATGATGAGACTAATGGCAAATGCTAATGCCATTTGGCATCAATATGGCATGTGGGCTAGCCATGTAGAATGTTACCCGGGTAGATATGAGAGGAAGGGATTTTTACTCATTTTTATATCAGTTTTATTTGCAGATTCTTCATTATTCTACTAATTTTCAATGAAGCCCCTAGTTTGGGGTGAAATATTTTCATTGTTTCATCTGACCTGACTTTTTGCAATCAATTAAACAGTATTTGCGGAATTTGTTAGCCAGATTATCAAATGAATTGTGACTATTACTGACTAATAATAAACTGGGCCGTTGATGTTTGTCTCTCTGGCTCTGTACCAGCAGCATTTGTTCAAAGATCAGAATTTGTTTTACGATAATTTCAGTTTTTCCCGATTAGCATGTTCGAACTAAAAATTTTTTCACTTTTTCACTCGTTTCCCAGAAAGAAACCGAGATTTTTTATCCTTAAGTGAAAACTATAAGGAAAGTGACGAAGGAGATAAAATAGAAAACAGGAAATAACTTACATTTTTTTTTCTTCTGGTTTCACACAAATTTTGCAAGCTTTGATCGGATTTTTTTAAAAGCTCGTGGTCATCGAGGGAAAGATTTGCATCGGTCAAACTGCACTTGATGGTAGAGAGACTGCGAATTGCCGCATCCCTACGCGATACCTAGCCACTGATTAGAGAATTTAATTAAACAAACGCATTTCAAATACACACGTCCTTAAGCTAGAGGATGTTATATTTTAGCCAGATATTAAAACATGTTGCGGCACTGCGCGATGAAAAAATCTGAAATTCACAGGATTTCACAACGAGGTGATGGGCATGAGAAACTGCCCTGTCTCGTTCAATTTGATCGGTTGATTTTGAGGGAGAAAAATTAGACTTTGAATTTTTTAATCTCAACCTATATTCTGATCATATTTGAAAGTGATTCGGGTAATCACATGGGTTTGTGGGCTGATGAGAAGCACCGCGAATTTCATAATCAATGGATTCCAGATCGCGTGGTTCTTTTTTTTTCCCGCAGCGTTGAACCGTCTGATATTTTTTACGCTGCGATAGATTTTACCTTTTTCATACAATTTTTCAAGAATTATTACTCCGCGTCTCTCCTTGATTATTCGCGATTGATATTGATCACGAAACTACCCGAAATCCGGCCCAGTCTAAATCAATGAAGAACGCTTCTAAGCATGATGAATGACGGATGAAAATGTGTCCGAATTTATTGGCTCAAAAAGGGATGAAACGAATGAGAACAACGAAAATCACGTGGATTCAATTGCGAATTCGGAATTCTTTGACCGCTCGGACTCCTCGCGATTCGATCTGACGATTTCCGGGGATGAGAATGCGAGCCAAGGCGATGGAGGCTGAAAGTTTCTTGTAGAAAACGTGACTTTGAAAGTTTTCTACACATCGTGACGAAGTGTGCCTATAGCTCTCTGTGGCATATTCCCACGGGTGTAATTTACCTGGAGATCAATATTCCACGGTGTGTATTGTAGCTATAGATATACACCTAGTACTCGTACGTGCTGTACGCATATAACACGTCACACCCCCTGACTAACATTTGACATGTATTTATATCAGTTATGCAAACAGCCAGACATTTAGATTTATATGCATAATATTCAATTTACCACATAGGTGCAAAGATACACGTTCGAATTCCTGTGCAAATAGGGAAGAAACGTCCGGGGTGGAATATTAGATTTTACCATTTTTCTTTCCATTAGAAATTTTCCGAACAATCGTATTAACAATCAAAAGACTAGGAGGATCGGTCCTCGAGACATATGTGCCAAATATTATCTCACTCCACGATTATGAAACTGGAGCATGGTCCGAAGAGCCGAACCCTCGCGGAAAAAAAGATACAGAGAAAAACTGAGGTCATTTATCAAGAGAGAATCAGATACACGGATCATTTTTCTCAGCAGAATCATTCAGACTATGTAGCAGTACCATCTAGCATTAAGAGCAACAAAAATCTGTCCACTAGAGAATAACCTCTCGAGGATATCTTAGTTCAATGGGATAATAGGCACGAGTTTAATCTCATTGCTCGTCGACTGACAGCCACATATAGTAATTGAATGCATTTGCGTATCAACGTGGTAGTTTTTGTGCAGCTTTTTCAATGCGATATTGTATCGGGATTTAGAGTCTAGAATAGGATTAGGCCGGTTGTAAATGATGGAAAAATATTTTTAGCATGCGAAACTCTTTATTAGGTATAATGAAATCTGGAGACTGCAGCAGGCAGTGCCTCTTTGAATTTCGTTGGCATATTAGTTTATACCTTTGGTTTAATTGAACGAGTTTCTCTCGTTAATTCATCCATTCGTTCTGGGTGTATATTAATGGATAAGTTGTGTAATAAAAATTATTACTCAGCATCGCGACGCCTGGACGAATATAAATTATTGACATTTCGAACGCGGCTTAAACCCTCCGAAAACACAGTTAGACACAATTCGGGAAATAATTCCGTACCGTATTGCAAACAGTTCATGTAGACACGATCGTATCCTTTTTTTCAAAAACACTCTTCAACACAGATTCTTTTCACCCTGATAACCGAGACTCGAGAACTCCTTGCGAGCATATCTGACCATTTTTCTTATATTAATCGTCCAATTTAGCCATTAGCCTAAGTGGACGAACGAAATGCACCACCACGGGGACCAAAGAGATCATTGCACTCACTGACTCGCAGTGGGGGCCCCGTTACTCAATACTTTATTTCTCTAGAATCAATTCAATCTCATAGAAATCAGCTGTGTGTGAAATGGAAATTATTTCGGCTGGATTTTGCATTAGAAATCAAATCGTAACGATATAAGTGAGATCCTGTTTCCGCAATTGCGATTTCTGAAAACTGTCTGTTTTCGTCTAATTTGATTTTGAGATACGTGACGTGGATGTCGATAAGAAATTGCGTGAGAATCCATCGGGTTTCTATTTCTAGAGCTGACTATGACATGCCGAGTAGTCTCGTTCTCGCATTTCCTCGAGAGAGTGTTTCCGGTCGGTGGATAAACGTCGCGTCTTGTCGTAGATGTTTAGTCGTTCATTTTTGGTGTTTGATCTTCGTGGTTTACTTTGATACCTATATACCGTAAAGGCCGACAGAGACGAGGAGATGCCACTAACGCCCACGGCTTTTAAAATTCGAAAAAGCATTCCATGGGACTCAGTACCTGACAGGGTTAACCATCCCTCCTGTCGAGAGCTCCTGTCATCTTAAGAATTCACAGCCCTCCCTCATTCTTTCTTCTAATTTTGAAAAATTTACACTCTCAAAATTGTTTCTTTTTTTATTTAAAAAAAAAGAAAGAAATTTCTTCCCCCAAAAGTAGCAGCATAAAAATTTTCATCGTAATATATATGATCCAGTATTTCAATGGCTACGTAAATTATTTTTTAACGTACAGGAAAGATTATCCCCAGGATCAGGTTGCGGTTTCCCTTCATCATCGGAGTAGCCCGAATCTCAAGGATGCCTGAGTTGCAAAAAAAAAAGAAAAAGATTAATTCAACAAAACTTATTCATGGCTAGCTTCCGCCACCCCTGCATTGCAGTACTTGCGGTACTCGTGAAGGAACCAATTATTCTCAAGAGGGCGTAAAAAAAAAATTCGGCTTTCTTTGTTTCGTTTGTACAATAATATGAAAAGAAAACTTCTTCCAGAGACCAAATTCTACTTTTCAATACACAATTCCATGCATATAAGTAGAAAAATCTATGCGTCGGATTCTGAAATTTTCACTAATTAGCACATCAACGACTAATACTTGGCGGAATTTTTTAACGAAACGTACAAATCGCGGCACGTACTTCTATCGCATGCCTCCGGTATTAAAATATGAGTATGATACATATACCTCGCCAGATATACTGATTCGCGTTAACCTCAATTTATAACTGTACTACTTGCAGCGACCGCTTCTAGCTTAGGCTAATTAAGGTGTTGAGTCGCGAGGCGAAAGACGCGCGACTTTCTTCGCCTTATAGATTCGTATCTATAAAACAGGAAGAATAAACAGGAGAGTAATCATCCTAATGATGTTCAAAGTAATGAGATAAGGTCGGCGTTATCGAGGGTTATTATTATACCTATTCTGTACTGTTATACCTATGTATGCATGTACGTATCATACGTTCACCGTGCGGGGCCTGTTCCAACAAAGTATTCACATACCTACATGTATGTATGCTGGGAACAAGATCACTGGCTCGATGGAATGAAATTCTATGAAGAAACTAAAGAAAGAGAAATATTCCCGGATTTTGTTAATCGCGAATAGTTTTCATGGTCCTAAAATATATTTCAACGATTATGATATATGGGTACATGTTAAGGTATACGCCGTTTTTGCTGATCATGAAATATTCAAATACCTACCTTATACTCAGCAAGTCCAGATTTTCTGGACGTATTATCATTTTTGAGAAAAGCTTTGATTTTGGAATTTTTTAAATTTCATATCGATTTCCGATAAAATATGGTGGCTAGAGGTTTCTGATAGAAACTATTATATTAGCAAGCTCGAAATTTCTACTTCATTTCTGACAAGTTTTCTCTCCAACGTTTTTCGATTGAGGTTCAATAAACTTGATCAATAAATTATTCGAAGACATGAACCCGATATCGAAGTATCGGGAGAAGAAAATCCTGAGCTGTCTGTTTCTTCTTTCGGAATACCCCAACCATCTTTTTGTAGCAACGTCATGTGGGATGAAAAAAAGGCGCATTGTTTCGCGTGTTATTTATATGGGAAAACGATAAGTCGGTTGAAGCACGTCTCGGGAATTTACGTTCGTATCCCGGATCTTGAGAGATTCGATCTTGTGCCAAAGCGAACAGATTCAAGAGTTTCGAAATGAGAAATCGCAGAAAAAATAGCGATTCTTTATTTTAAAAAATCCGTATGTATATTATAATGCATGTATGTACATACATACATGCGAGTACTCAGGTCATAGAACGGCCTGGATTGGAAGCGACAATGTTCAGACGATGTCAAAGGTAATGAAAACGTACTATGCGTTTCTCTGTACTCAATCTTCCTATCTCTCTATTATTTCCCCGTCTATTTGCCGGCTTCCAGGCCGTTTCATTACTAGAAAGGACATATATTGCAGTTCGTTGTCTATCTCGACAGGAATTACTAGTTGGTACAACTATTATGCGGATTCTTATACCACGTATACCAGCCTGCACCGGCCTGGGTCAGCGAGGAAATTTTATAATCGCAAGTATAACATGCGATATAACAGATATGTGGCAGGTATGCTATTACACGACGGCTACCAACGGTACGGTCCCACATTGCACCGTTAGAAATTAGCGCAAAATTCATACGTTAGTCTACTTTATATTATACGTTTCTGCAGTGAATTCAGACGGCATAATATCAGTCGAATATTCAAATCTTTGAAAAAATCTCATTAGTCAGCTTTCAGCTTCAGAAAGCCTTTTTTTTTTTTGGTTGAAAGAGGTTGAAATTCATTTCAATTATTGATATTTATATTATAGGTGGAATCTTCTGTCGCTAATTCGGAAAAACTTTCTCATTTCTGTGTCAATTTTTAGGAAATGAAAAATTTAGAATTTTGATCGAACGTAGCTTCAGCTTCATATTTCGGTGTGATTAATTTTTCAATTAATCAGAAATGAAAATGAATCACAAGAAATTAGTAAGCTAATAAACGTTGATTAGGAGCTCAATTTCGTAGCAATCGTGTCTTCTTATCTCTAGTATACCTACTACGATTTTTTATTTCATTTTTTCACGAATTTCAATCAAAGAAAAGAGATACGAGCGTGGCAGGTTGCTGTTTGAATTGAGTTAGAATGCCCTATATTCAACACGTATATTGCGGTACTATGCATCACTTATCGCTACGTGCCAGTACTCTTTATTCAGTGGCAAGACGCGGCTCGATGCATAATGACTCTGACAATCGGAAATGCAGCTAGAGGAAATTTTTCCCAGTTTTTAATTACCTTTCTAATCAGTTTTTTCACCGTTGGATCCCGTCAGTAATTATTATAAATGTAGACATGCATTCAAAAGGGTAACGCATCTTTGAAATTAAAAAGTAATCATCGTTTTTTGGTCTAATTTGTAGAAGAGGCTTAATTATACAAGTCGGAAGAATGATGAATAGTACTTATGGCTCTAGAGTTATTTTTTTTTGTTTTCTTTTTTTTTTTTGTGTCAGTTAAGTTTCAGCTGAATATCACTGCTGCACAGCTCGTGTATATAACTTTCCATAGAATGTTATTAACTACATTTGTTCAGCTTTATTAAAAGAGAGTATGACTGCCAGCCGCAGGTAATATTTTATTAAAACTTTCGTCAAGTAGATAAATCATCTGTTTTTAGTTTCAAACTGTTGTTGGTCTCTGCCGATGCTAATTGCCAGCAATAATCTGCAGCATTCTATTTCCGCTCGAATTACCCTATTTGAATAATCTTCACGCAATACCCGATCGCAATGACTAGTTAAAAGAAAAATGGGGAAATATGGTCGGATACGTGCATCTGTAAAAATCTCACTCTTCACATAATTACGTGTAGATCATCCACACTCGTCCAATAAAAACTTTTCTCTTCCTCTGTAGAGAAAATTCATTATTTTCACGATGAAAAGCCGGAATTTGAACCGGCTGTATCAAGGACTATCTCATATTCAAATAGATGAGGTTTATGACCAACGAACTTTGAATATTTTCATGGCTTTATCTTATGGCTTGAGAGAGGAGGCCGGGTCAACGAGCTATCGTAGACTTGGCAATGAATTGATGCTGACTTTCAAGTCTTGCACGTATCGCGGATGACGTCCGGTCTCCTTATATCTTACAAGAGAAAATCACGGACGATCGGACCTGTCCAGTATAAGGTCGTGGCCGTGATAGAACTCGTCTTGCCGTATAATTCTTGAGACTTCCTTGCGGTCCATGGATTTAATTCTTATCGTAGGATGTGTGCTCCGAAAATATGGTTGATGTAATTATATTAAGCGAAAGGGTTTACTTCTCATGGAATTTGCTCAAGGTTTTTGAAATCGAAATTTAATGGATTTATATCGAGGGTTTAACCAGTGGAAAGACGTACACCTACACAGCCTCGCCATTTACTTAAGTCCCGGTGATCCTTCCCTCGAAAAAAAGATTTCCGGACTTTTTCTTTTTAGCCAGAAAAGGTTTTCATACACTTTGGATAATCCAGATTTCAGGGAGTAGGGCAGTTTTCCTAAAGCTCTCAAGTTGACACGGATGTTTCATACGCCGACTAGCTTCTCTTGACTTCAAAGATCCCTTTATTTCATTGTTAAAGTATTTTCACACGTAGAAAAACAAGGTCTGTCAAACGTGGTAACAAACCTTCCACCCTGGTGGAAAGCAACAGCGGAAGACGAAGATAAAGTAAGGCGGAGCTTCGACGGAATCCAATTCACCCCGGCATTTGCCCTTTTAGAAAACGCCAACCAGCTCACGAGAATCGCATTTATTATCGTTAAAACCTATTTTCTTCTCTCTTCAAATTATCGAAATTGTATTATGCGGTTATAACGTGTCAGTGATCTTAGACAGCTCTTAATCTCTTCTTCTATAAGTTGTTTATTGCCCTGTATAAACCAGGTCCTCCGGTTTTAAGTATTAGCAAGATTTTCTTTGACGACTATTTCCTCGGCAGCGAATGAGGAGACCAGATGGAATCACGCCCTTCGCGAATCGCGTTTAAACTTTATCCTTCTCCGAATACCCTTGGGTGAAGCGCCTAACTTTTATGGATAAAAGTTGTCTTCTTGTTAGAGCCGAGATGCTCGTGATATATCCAAGATTAATTCTGATATTCCCTGGGGACTAAAAAGACACTTACTCTCACTTGAGGCAAAGAAATTAATGAAGTAGGTATGCAAGTTTCTGTCGGTCTACGGTACGATATGAACACCGTAGTCATGTGTTCGTTAGTGTGAGTCTTGATCTACGATAAAGTTTCGTTGAATCAAAATACCTGCCTCTGAACTGACATTTTTTTTCCATCGATCTCTGATAGTTGTATAGAATGTATTAAATCCCTTTTGTTGTAAATTTTTTATCGGAGGTATTTTGCGCGAGGTGTAGAAAACCTAAACGCATGAGAATAGAACGTTTTATTATACTATTATACCAAAAAGTGATTTGTGATACATAAATTGGTCACGACACGGAAGATCAATTTTTGTAACTAAAATTCTGAATTTCGTGTGGCAGCTGTGGCTCTCGGTTTATTTTTGTCGTTCATTTTTAAATATATAAATATATACTTGATATCTATTGTTACTTGAATGCAAAAATTGGAATACAGAGTATAACTTTATCATAGCTTTTGAAAGGCGTATTTTTGCAGTATAAAATTTGAACCCCTTTTTGATTATTACATATATTTTGATCATTCGATTATTTTTTACATCACTGGGTTCTTCGGTAACAATTTTATGGAAGTACATATCGAGCTCCGGTGAATAAATCCACGCGAATATCGGAATATCTTCCATTTTCGATTCCGCTCACATTAGATTCGTTATAGCGGTACGAATTTGCCTTTACCGCGTTTGATTTCCGTGCAAATTTCCACACGCAGTTTATTTCTAAAATTGCATCCAGTTGCCAATCACCGTATTCCCTGTATCGACTTTCGTGGTCCAGCTAGTTACGCTTCACGCTAATTAGCCCCGATTCAATGAGAGTTAGATGGGAGGGTGGAACCATCAGGTATTAAAATGGTACAGAAATGCTGATTTACTCGTTGTTTATATTATATCATTCTGTGTTTATCTTGTATCATTACCTAACTAATGCATGAACTAAGCTTTCAGCTCTAGCAACGTTATTACTTTAGCGCCTGGAACCTGATTACCCAGATTACATTCACGACACGCGTAAATATTTATTATACATTCGGCAGTACGTCTCAGGTCTGAATAGTGTATCTCTAAGTTACATCCGAATAAAGACACGATTCAATTTTGTCTAAAGCTAAAGTTTAGATTAAAATTCACTTTGAGTAATCAACGATATTCGATTCCTGAAAGCTTTGTCTTTTTACCTTTATCTCGTCTCAAATGCCGAGTAAAACAACACGTTCGAATGAACAAAGTTGACTATTGAACATAACAATTGTCCCTTCACAGCTGACGAACCAATTATTTTCTAATCGGAATAAATCAACGTGTTCGTGATTAAAATTATTTCAAAGAGCGCTTCATATGCTCTCCCAGTTTTCATACCTTTACTGAATTGTTAATTGCCCTTTTAAAAAATCCTCCTGCATGAACGACTCGGTGATCTGAATATGGTGGGTTGCATAGTTGCATATCGATTAGCAATAACGGTAAAAGCTCTTGATTTACCGTGGTTTCCCCCTGGAGTAACCTAAAGGCTTGAAATATTGTTCATCGTATATCGTGGGACTAAACCTAGTTGAACCACTCGTCATGCGGTTAATAATGAGAATATCTGTGCATATTGCGGGAATAGCGTGTCTCGGTATCGTTCTCGCGGGATTTTGAAGATTTAAATTACCACAGGGTATAAAATGCATATATATGTACGTATACATATACATATACATATAATACCGGCGAAGTTAAGCTTTCTGGTTGATCGGACACGAGAGGGGAAAAAAAGAGCCGAAGAGAAAAGCTATTTAACTATTCAGTCGAGAAGTTTGTTGCTATGTAACGAAACGTCCAAACAAATGGTATCGACCACGGGGTGTAATTCCTCTCGCACTACCCCGTAGCAAAGTACGACCAACCCCTATCCTGTGAGTTGAGTGCACGCGATATTCGCTCCACTCATTGATCAAACAGTGAAAAACCCTTATTGCTATCCGAACGAGACCAGAGCACGGAATTCTGGGTTCAAAATGCCACCACGCTGAATAGTCGATCATATGAACGAGTTCTTATTTATTGACATTTGTCAAAATGGGATGTGCACCAATTTCTGAAGGAATATGATTTCTTGGAGCCTCAACTTATTTTCGTGATCTCGGTACATAAATCGCGGAGTGATTGCGCCTTGACAAAGCACTCCGGACATCCGGCAGTTCTGTATCTTCACGGTATACCTATATAGGCACTTAGTCTGCAGCAGGGAAACTATCTTGGGAATAAACTACGCTATTCGAAAAACTTTTCAGTCGCTTTTTAAAGCCGAATGAAACCTCGTTTGCAGTGTAGAAAATTGCATTCGAATAACTTGAACGAATTGTTGACGGCGCGAGACCGAAGAGTTGGACGAAAACTTTTCCCTCTTTACGCCGCGGTAATATTCATGCTTATAGAAGTGAATAAGAATGGAAAAGGGAAAAGAAAACGCAAATATTACGATTAACTGATCATTTTTTCCGCGACAATTTCAAGGCCAGACGAAGTCCTCGAGCTGGTGTTTGTTTCGGGACTGCCACAGTAATTACATGGATGTAATGCCGTTAATGCCGTTCAACCAGCCGTAATTCCGGACATTGTGCGTGGTTTAGAAGGCTGACAGAACTGCGTTGGCGTTGTCGCGTCGTTTCGCATTGTCCTTGCCGAAACTAAAGCGTCGTAAAATGGAACCGTAACGTTTAACCGCGAGTGAGCCGGTGGGTAATCGATTCTAGGGTCAAAGATTAAAAGGAGATTTACCAGGAAAGTACCAGCCCTTCTGACCGTAAAAACGAACTTCTCTTTCACTCCGTTATAATATCACCGAAACTCTTGATAGCAAACTCTATACCTGGAATACGTGCACAGCATCATATATCGCAGAAGTACTACGCGGAGGATAAACTCCTATCCAGGTACAGCTCCGTTCTTTCTTATTCAGCCTGACGTATCTACCTGAGCGCAATTACTAAAGAAGTGAAATTTCAAGTGCGTTTTTCTTTCAACTCAAAATCACTCAATCGAATTTAACACCGATCTCTATTTTCACTTGGATCAAACTCCCGAACGAATGATTGTGGCGACTGTAGCTATAACAAGGGCTGCAGAAATTGAGAGAAACGTATATTTTTTTCATCGTTCGAATTCGCTTTTCTCATCGGTACAGGTGTCCCCGTGACCGAACGGCTGTTGTAGACATCCCGTAAATATAGGGTGATGTAACGCTGAAACTGTCACGTAGAAAGCGTTGTAAATTGCCTCTGGCGACGCGAGTCTCGCTGTGTAACATCGCAGCTAGCCTTGGGCTTATAGGTCGCGAGTCCTTGTTTGCTTGGCTTACTCGGCTAACATTAACCAGGGGATTGTTACAGCAAGGGGATCTCTTCCGTTCCGTTTGAATTTCACGGAACGTCGTTTTACCCGCTTTTATTCTATCGTACGTAATTTATAATAAACCCAGAGCAGAGAAGAGTCGAAAAGTTATGAAACTTTAACGGATTTTAGAAACTTTTCACACCCCCCTTCGAGGATATTAATCATTTCGTACGACCGTTATTACTTAATATTATCTGCAACAAACACTTGGGAGATTCTTGAAATTTATTTTAATTGTCCAACGCGCGATCAACTCCCCGTGGCATCCGTGTAATTAATTCCGTCCCACTCCCTGCTCGTATTTTTTCGAGCGCAATTCGATTCTCCGTATATCTTTGATCGGTCGAAACTGTGTAGAGAATATCCGTATAAATCTAACGGTACTGCAAATAATGCATTATTCCAATGGTACAACTGTAAAACAACCCGTTCTCGCATATTACCGCAGTATACCTGTAGCTGGACAGTCCACCGCAGTTGTAACTTTGTCCTGCATTCCACTACTTCGAAATTTAGTATCTAACTATCGCATTAACGAATGACGTTGACAGACCGCTGTCATATTCGCCAGCACATGTATGGCTATATCCACGTACGTGATTTAGTAAATTTAGAAAATTTGGAATGTAAAAATTTCACAGCGAATTATCGGGACTTATGAGTGAAATTTGTTTAATTTATTTCGTTTTATTTTTGTTGCAGGTAAGTTTGGCGTACAGATCTATTCGAGAGGGAGCTGGTCATGGTTTGGAGTAATTGAGTAAGTATGTGAAAAGAAAAAAAGTAGCCAGGGAAATTGTGAATTCATGAGAATTCGACTTCGCCAATGATTGCCGCTAATTTGTTAATGTAATTCCTGTTCCGCTTGAGTAATCGCACGGTCTTTGAATAATTATCGTGAATGCGACGCACGCCGCGTTGTAGAATCTATTAGCATCTCCCTTATTATCGATGGATTGAATTAATCCAAGTCGTTTGTCTTCGTCTTATACTGCATCGAAAAGCAGCCGATGGCGAACCAGAATACGCGTTGAGGACCGCGGGTTATTTTAAGAGAACTGGTTTGGCCAGCCCACGCTATATTTATCTTGCCCTGGCACGCCGAAGCCATTGACAGCGCACCCTCTTCTCCCGACTCTGCCAACCTCCCTTCGACTAGCATCGCGATTTCCCTCGTCCACCACCCCTTTGGCCCGGGAATTTCCGACCTTGGAAATTCAAGAATCAACTCCATACCTTAATCATAGCGAGTCAAATCCCACCCCGCAATTTCACTGGAACAATTCAGTTTCCCAATTTCATGTCTGAGTTCCGAAATCGCACGGTGATTCTAGACATGATTCACCGTCAATCTTACTTCAGGGCAGAAAGGGAATCGCTAATTTTTGCAATCGCGAAGACAACATCGGTGAAATTTCGCCTATTGTCGAGAAAAACAAGGGGGAAATGGTGATGATTCGCGGATGTACAGACATTACTGTAACGTCGTAGTAGGTCAAATCTGCCCTTGATTTTCTAGTGAAATACACCTGGTGTTATCACGGGCTCTAAAGGGTGATTAACACCAGAGTGACATCGGTCGTCCGTACCTACTGTACGATACGGGTAAGCATAAATCTATGTGACATCAAGAGCTCTGGAAAGTTTTGGCTTGTCAACGGCTCGACGTCACCTGCACACACAATGTATACTAGAACCGCTAGACTGCAGAGTTTCGAAGTTATCATCAATTGCTAGATTTTCCTACCCCCGTAGGATATTTGTGCCTAGCCGAAAGCTGGCAGTTACCAAACTCCGGGGCTTTGTATCCCGCGAACTTGTCCCAAGGGAAACGTGGGGCCAGGTCGGCGAGGCCAAATCGATTCAACTGGATACCATCGCTGCGTCATCCAGCCATGTAAAAGCTACGCAACGGGATTAGCCTCGCGGAGATTGACGATGAAAAACGAAAAACGAGAAACCAAAAAAATAAAAATAAAATAAAAATAGAATATATCCACGTTGTCAAAGGAGGGAAAACGTTCGAGGTCATTATCCGATTTTAACGAGTTCCTCCAAAGGAACACGCGTAATCTTTTTCAGCGAACGAGGGAGAACAAATCCTTTTCAGAGATTATTAGAGAAACGTGATCAGAGTTAACGAAGTGCCAGAAATCGTCACATACGCGTTTCCCTATTTGTATTTCTCATATTCTTCCCCACAAATTCGGGGCAAGCTCCGTTTATTCCGGTTCAAAATCGTCATCTCGTTTAATCTTCTGGTGCAGGCCCGCGTTATATCTTTTTCGCGACCTAGTGCCGCCGACCGAGTGCCAATCCGGCCATACAGACACGCGTGCGAATATAGGAAACTACTGTGAGAACACGGATGCTGGAAAGTTTGAGAAATCTCTCTAGCCGTAAGAACGCCGTTTCTGTCGCATATGTATCACCCTGCTTACATAGTAAGACGCTTTTTCCGGAAACACAGGAAACGTCCTGGTATCATCTCTGTGCCAATTGGTCCAGATGAAAAATCTTCGAATACTGAAGTTTGGAGTTAAATTTTGAGGAAGATCTACATGGGGATCTACAGACGTGAATCGACACTTTGTATCTGAAGCATCATTCACACCTTTTCTTTGCCATTCTGAGGTGGAATGCAAATTAGATGAATTGCGTGCAGTCTCGACGCACATCGCTGCGTGATCAGCGGGCATGGACGAGGAGCGATTCCCGAGCAAACTAACCGAAGCCATCGACCATGCGGCATAAACATTTCAATTATTCTGACCGAACGCTCGGTGTTATTCGATGAGATAGCCAACTTCCGGTACCTGCAGCTAGGGGAACTCGAGTGCTCGAGATTATGAGCCACAGAGAACGATTCGGAGACCTGACTCACTGCTCGGTCTGGACTAGACAATGGGCTGGATAAAGGAGTGTTCAAAAAACGTGGAATAAGGAGGCCAGGATTTGAGTAGCAGGATCGAAAACCGATGGAGAAAGAAGGGAAGCTGTGAGTCGGCAAGGGCGGCGCATTCTTTTGAAATTTCAGGTTTAACCTGAAACCTGATAGAAATATCCGGCTTTGCGGCGCCCCTGCCTCGTGCTCGGCATTCGGTCCACCGGTGCCGAGGCCAGAAGACGATCCGATCGCGTATGGCGGGACGTAGACCCGTTCCGTGCCGCAGTCAACCGGTGGCCACCGTTGCTGCGCGAACGAGACTCGCCGCGATGAAGAATCAGATAGCGGGATCGACGGCCTTCGCGGGTTCCTCAACCGGCTGATCTTGCTTAGCCAGAAGTGTTTCGAATTCGATTCGCCGGCTTCTCGAAGGACGGATCTATACCCGTCGTTCGAAACTCGCAAATTCCCTTGCCGATTCGTTCTCGTTAATTTTTTAAATTAATAGATCGCTAATTTTTCTGCTCGTTAAAAATGAGCCAAGATCTTTCGCGAATTTCAACTGCGTTAATTACCGTGATCAGATTTCCGCTCGTGTACTATATCTGCGCTTGAAATTGGTGCATTAATTAAACGTGTTCTATTCGCGGTGGGTAGCTTTGGCCACAGTGTTCCCTTACTGGACGTGGATGATTTAGAGAACACTGTAGGTATAAGCTTTGTGCTGTTAGTTCAAGAGGGAAACCGTAGAATACTATATAGTGCAGTGGTTTACTTAGCCTGCAGTGATTCCTGTGATGAAATTAATCGATCTATTCTCTTAGAGAAATATGTTCTCGTTCGAACCTCGGTACAATTTTCGTCGTCACGGTTCCGATGGATTTATGAAACAGTTCAGATCACAGATTTACGAAGGAATACCCGAAATGCGTGAGTATTTTTGACGGAATTACATTACCGTTTGTTAACCATTACGGGAAATTTATGAAAATAGAATGAAATCGTATTTGAATAAAATTTGCAGAGAACGATAACTGTGTAGTTGTTATAGTAATAAAATCTTGCGCCTTTATGGCCGCAAAGTGTTTCTCAAGTATCGCGCTTTGGCTCTGAGTCACTGCCTAGTCAAATCTCGTGCAGCTATATGCAGATTTGCAGAACAACTTGATTGCGTAATTGGAGTAGGACGTAATTTAATAACGTACTAGTTTACGGAATGCGGAAAGCCAGGTGGCCGCAAACTTGGTTTGTGATGGAAGACCGAAGTAGGGAGAGAGTGGAAGTTATTCGGACTCTGGCGTGATATTGGTATCCCGTGGGATCAGCCGTATCGTGGATGAGAAGAAGAAATGTTACGCAAAGATTAATGGTGGGGAAATGAAGATGAAAAATACCAAAGAGAATCGAGAATAATATATAATACATACACTAGCTCAACTCTTTTCTCTATTTTATATCTTCTTCTTTCGCATTTTCGAGCAATGGAAAGAAATTAGGATCATTGAATGACGAAGAAGAGGGATTAACGCGTGCTTATTGAATGTAAGTGGGAAGGAATACCTAGCAAGACAGAAAACCAGTTTGTCAAAACATGCGGGACTGCTTACCGGTTCGCCCACTGATTGTTAGTCCACCCAAGAGTTGCGAGGAAACCAACTCACGATCAGGCATGTCGTATGCACATGTATGCACATACCTACGTATACATTGCCGAACCACGTTGTTGGCTCGGCGTATCGTCTCTGTCAAATTATATCGGACAGCAAGAAATTGTTTTGCTAAAATGCACGGTTCGGTCTAGAGCCAAAGAAGTGACGCCGAGTGATCGCGGTGAAGAATTTCTAATTCATTTAACTCGTAGCTTTTATCGGATTGCACGTTCTAAGAGATCCGAGAAAGTGCAAAGCTCCTCCTGTCTGCAAAAACGGTACGCGAAGGTCGCGGCAACCCCTGGCAAATCAGAACTGATCAATTCTGATCACGAATCGAACATCTTTAGAGTCATGGCTCGATTGTTTTTACCGAGACGGACTTTAGCGGGGTGATTCTTCATTGAAAAGTCAGACCGTCCGAGTTGACGATGATGATAAAATAGGAAAACGTCCGATGCCACGGGTACAAAAAATATCTCTCGGAATATATCTTTCGTGACTAGTTTTTCCCTCTTTTCAACTCCGCGTCACGTCCTTCCCTCTGATCAATCCTTATTCTTTTCTATTACGCTCTCGCCCAGCTAGGATCTTCCCTCCGTTTCTCTAGTCTCACTTTTTCTCTCTCAATTAGCAATATTGTACCAGAGTTAAAGTTACCGCGGTATTTTCTTGACTCTTTTCATTTAAGTTTGTTTAGATCCATTCCACTTCTTGCTAGGAGCTTCATTGACCGATAGTATCATCCTAGCTGGCACTTCCGTTGCCAAAACGACTACCCTGAGCACAAGCTCAGCTTCACCATAGTATCCGGTCTATAGATATATATTATAGTACGTACTTATACCTAGATATATACTATATATAACACCGCAACTGCTGTTGGTATACGGTGGTAGTGGCACGTCGTAAAAATGCAGAATGCGAGAGCACAAAAGCTACTTCTTCTACTTACCCGAAACTTTATTCAATATTCTTTCCAGTAAAGTTGGATAAAGTTTTTGATAACCTTGACTATTCCGCGTTGCAGGCTACAGGAAAGCCCGGGCTCTCCGAGGCTTACTGCTATTAAACTCATACTCATGTGTCTACATATACACGTGTGTGTGTGCTACTTTGGAAAAGCCACAGGCATTACAGTATCATAGTTAGTTTTGGTTTAAGTTACTGTAGTTGAGACCTGAGTGTCCTGGTTATTGCCATTCCTCGGATCTCCGTTGAAGAGTTGAAAAAAGGGGTAGAAAGACATGCTAGATATGTACGAGATGTAATATTTGTAGATCCTATCTACATGGCTCATTGCATAGATTTCGAAAGTTTTTAAACTTTAATCGAATATTCGCAGCTCGCACATTTCTGAAGAATTTTTTTGAATTTCTTTCCTCCTTTTTCGGTCTTGGGTAACCCTTAGAATCGGGAATCGAACGAGTACTTTTAAAGCGCCTGAAGTATAATAGCCAGGATTTACTTTGCACCGTGGAAATTTGAAAGGCATATCAACCGAGCCTTAAAGTTTACAATAAATTACTCGGAGCAATTCTTCCTTTCATTTCATCGAGGGCGTATCTTATGGCACGATCTTTGGCGTAAGTAAGGAGATAAGAAGACGCCGAGAAACTTGTTATAAATTTACAAACTCCGAAGTCAGGTACTGTATAAATAACTTGTTATCCTTAAATCGTTTTACTCACAATCTGTAATACCAAAATAAAGCCGAAAATTTTCGAGCCTCTGCAGTTCAGATATACCTACTGATTGGACTCCCCCGTCATCTGGTTCTCTCACCCTATTTGTGCCACTGTCTATCCGTCTGTCCCTCTGCGTTTGATTATCTCGGTGAAAACTTGTTAACAAAGTAAAGCCGAATGGAAATTAGCTTAGATTGCGTACCGCGGTCGCGTGTCGGCTTTGCAATAGCATTTCTCTCTTCCTCGAGGTCGGATTTAGGTTCCAGCTACTCTCATATTGTCTGCAGGCTACATTTACCCGCAAAACTTCGCCTGTCTCAAAGGATTGATTAGGATTTCGAAACGATAACGAACTAGTGACGTCTTTCACCGTTCGCCAGCGAATTGAACCGCCAAACCATCCGAGGATTTTGCCACGTGTCGCGAAAGATTCGAGGATGTGAAATTACGTGTGAAAAATCGTCGCCAAGTATTCGATTTTTAACGTATCTGATCAGATTCATATGGAAAAATATTTCGCTGACTATGTATCGAAGATATTTGGTTATTATTCTGATCCTCCTTGTGAATGTGAATGTGAATATCGATATAAATATTCTTCTTAGATATTTTATCACTTGACGTAGGTACTAGTCAGAAAATATTGTGGAACTACAGCTGCTATTGCAGCAAAGAATATTGAAAACAATGTCTTCGTATATTTTTGAACAGCCAAAGAGCCACGTATTCCAATTTCGCCTCTTTGTCATTTATTTCGCGACTTTTGTATCCCGCGGAGTCGATGAGTGAAAAAAAAAAATTGATCAAAGTTACCTTGAGTCATTCCAAAAAAAAAAAACCCAACGTATCTGCATTTGAAAGAAGCTGATAAATCTCTACGAACCGATCTCGATCAATATTCAAATTCAGAGTTTGCCTCTCGCCCGTAAAGTTATAATAGTTTGTGAAAAAAGTATGAGACTCGATAGGGCTGAGCTTATCGAATCAGGTTGAGAAATATTTGAACCTTCGCTCTTTCCCGTGCTGGGGACAAATTCAATGCTAGAATGTTTGCTGTAGCTATTCTTGGGAAGGTATTCAACGAACGGCTACATATACCTACAATCATTGATTGATCGTCTACAAGCCATCCTTTGTACCGGTACTACATACATATATGGCGCCAGAAGGTAAGGTAACGATGGTTCATTCTGAGTCAAATGTCTCCGTGCTGGCATTGTCTACCACGATGGTCTAGACTCGAGATTACCGGTGCCCCAATTCTTCGTTAGTATTGGAGTGAAGCAGATCTTACTGGAGTGGGAATAAAATCAGCATTTCGTGTGTATGATGGGAAATTACGGTGAATATAGTGGACCGATAAATTTCGATTACTGAGTAAACTAGTACTTTGGAAGCAAAAAAATTCATTGTACATCACAGCAGAGACTTAAGATCAAGATTTTGTAGTATCTTGAGTACCTACACTCAATGTTTAGAGACGTTCAGTCCATTATAATCAATTTAGGGCACGGTATGTTGCGTCAGTTGAAACACCGTTGGCTCATGCCTGCGTATTATTCGGAGAATGAAATTGTTCTCCTATTAAAGCCGTGTGTAAAATAACGTCGGCCATTCTTAGAACTCGGTAAATCCTCTGCTAAGAAAGATCCTAAATAAACGTCCATCTCTATTGTGGCGAAAGCCTTGGGAGATCTCGACCATATACCGATGCCTTTCATCCGAAAATAAGGGGATAGAAATCCCACGGAAATAACTCAAAAAAAATGTGTAGACTTTGGTGAGAAAAAAAAAAAAAGACAGAAAAACAAAAACAGAGAGAATGGGCACCAGTGGTTATTCAATGATTTGGGTAGAAAGGACCAGCCTGATTCAAGTGTAGAGCATTTCGTTCCTCAGGTGAGAAAAGAAGCTGTGAGTTTTCCGCGATTCTAACAAAAAGTCATTCTTCGATAATGCGAGCACGCGCTCCTCTGACGTATGCTATCGGTCGTGTCACGCTGCCATGTATAGTATAATGTAGACCAACATTCCGACGTTATCATCGTATCAGGAAAACGACGCGATCAGGCTCATACCTCCGCGATGAGTCTTTACTTCCGAGCGAGTGACTCTCGGAGTTCTCTATATCGGAGGAATATATTCGTTGCACTTTAAAAAAATTTTGGTAACGTAACATCCGACGGTCTTTCATCATCCCAAATTCGTTCGATTCATGTATCGGGCTGATGCATAATATATAAACTGTGATCGCGTACATATGGGTCAATCTGCGTGTCAGAATCACGGCTTAATTTCATCGAACGACACGCGATGCGATCGCCTATGTAACAGAGGATGGACAATGCACACGGGTGTCCGTTCATGTGAGATGCACGGAGCGTGATCAACGCACACGAAGAGATACCGATTTACCGTAAATATATATACATATCAGGATTTTATGACGCTCAACGATACGTAATTTCATACTATTTGTACCACGATCTTTAATCTTTATCTTGTATTACCAATTGAAGTAATTGCCGATGTTATGTACCGGAGATTTCTAACGTTTCCCATTCGGGCGAGTAGAGATCATGCTCTTTCTCGACCGTCGTATCATAATCATTCTTGACCCGATCGAATCACGCGCATAAAATTACCAGGAGCTTTTTCATCTCGGTTCGGTTAAGGAGATACTAGATGATTCTAACCGAGGGACTAGCATATATGAATTAATCATGATATGATAGCTGATATCACTTATCACGGTTTGTTTACGGTAGACTAGATTACGTTACATTTTCATCAAGCCCCCGCGAATCGGTGTATCGATTTGTCATTTATACCAAGCCTCCAAAAACTTGTCGCATTAGATAGCTACGATATAGATAATCGCATTGTTTTACTACTTCTTCTCCGATAGAAGATTGTTCGTTGTATCAAAGCAACGAAATCAAGACACGAAACCCCGTGTTTCAAGCCCAAGTAAAACACCCTGTGCAGATACCAAGCTACCCGCTGTTTGGCTTTAGTCTTGGCCGACGTCAGGATATCGCATAGCGAAAGACCCGATCCTGGCCAAACCCCGGGGCTGGAATGTCGGGGAGAAATGTCAACACTTGCAACCACGCCCTGTGGTAGATTTAACATTCAATCGAGGACGCGGTTCCTCGGTTTATAATATGGGTCAGACTTTGCTTCCCTTGTTCCATGTTAGTTGACCCGAAAAATCCCCGCTAACTCCGAGCGTATTACACTCGACTAGCTAACAATCCTTGGGATAATAGAATTATCATTCCAATTTCAGGCACTCGCTCCAGGCAATTACCCTGCAGCCTCGACGCTGCCGAGATTCCCCTTTTATTTATTATTCCCGTGCGTACCTTCCGTTAGATCGATAGAGTCACTCTGTAAAGGATGGATGTGGCGTCTGTTCTATGATACCATCATATCCACTAGATATATGTAACGAACCGTGACTAGCGGAGGCGTAAAGCGTCGACGGTTATCCCGCGTATACAATTCATAGATGACGACGGTCAGTTCTTTCATTCCATAGTTGTTTAACAGCGGGGAGAGATTGGTCGAATACCTTCGCAAACGAGAATTTCAAGATTCCAATTTCCCCGACTTCCGAGTCTGACTGGTTTACCATCTTCAAGAGAATATTCGCGTCTCTCTAGTTTCATTGTGTCCGTGGGAACGGGCTACACGAGAATGTGGGAAACTTCAACGTCTAGAGTCTAGACGACCGTGCCATCGTCCCAAAGATCGCCGTCAGCCAGGACTTTCATAGTTCAGAATCCGGATTCCAAAAGGACAAGAATAAAAAAGTCAAACTTTATTTGACAGGGACTTAAAAGAGCCCAATAATTCTCGGTACCCATTGCTAGTTTAGTAGTTTCATCAGCGCCTTGATGCGAAGCTCAATTATTACAAACTGCCGTATTATCTCTACGATCTCATTCAACATGCGCGCAGGATATTTCTCCTCCGTACTTATACTCGCCAAGAGTTTAGGTAGAATATTCACTTTTGCCCGACGTCAAATATCCTTCATAAATGCGAGAAGCGGTACGGCCGGTCATTGGACTCTTAAGTCTGCCAGAGTCAGACTCAACAAGCCTCAGGTTCTGCCGGTAATCTGACTCCAGAATTTGACTCGAGGCGAACTGACTGTTTCTTCTCGTAGTTACGTAACGATCTACTGGTCACATAATTTCGGCCTCGAACCCCGGGATATAAGCAACACGGTCGAAATTGCAGCCCGATCTTTTCCTCCTTTGAACATGTTATTTGAGTCAATTTTTTGCGGCACGTTTCCATCTTCTACGGATTTTACTCTCTTCTACGTATTCCATTTTCCACGTCTGTCCGATACGTGGTAAGACGGTTTCATTCGATCCATGCAGTTGTATCGGTTTCTCCTCTGAAATAGTAACATTGTATTTCTGCAATTTATATTAAACGTTCCTTTCGTTTTGACGATCCCAAAGCTCGATGCCGTCTATGTATTTTCGTTTATCGGTGCACGAGGGTAGAAAATTGCATCTAACGGCGATACATCGCGAGGGGGAGCCAAGAGCAAGGAAAGAAGAAGAAGACGGATCGAGAACGGGGAATGCAGTTACCGTTGCCGCTTATCTTCTCTTTCGATTTAAACCGTCGTGAATTATTCAGCGCAGAAGTTCTATATTGATTATTTTATTTATACTCATTTCAAATTCCATATGTGTATATTCTAGAAACGAAACTCTCTCACAGAAGACAAAACATTCGTGAATGAGTACTCGTCAGAAAAAAGGATTCTCATATCTTCTCGGCCTATCGTAAAAACTTTCCACCCATCGAATTCTGGAATCTGCAATAGGCAGGAGAAATTTTTCGCCGTTTATAATCGACTCGCAAGCGAGTCGATAGATAGTGCTTAAACTTTGTATGAATCTTCAAAGTTGCGGGAGTCCGTGTTTAGCCCCGTTATCTGGAACGAATAAACTGCTACCTGCTACCAAATGGCTTTTGTACGCTGCTCCACTAATGACGTCGAGTTTCCGTTTTCCGATCTTCGTCTTTTCACAAGCGCCCATATACCTTTTCTATTTTTTATTTTTAACTCCGTTATTTTTCTCGCGTTTTCTCTGCTACGACGATTAATCGCGTCGCTTATCACCCAACTGTGTGCGGGTCTTCGCTCTGGGTGTTATCCGGAGTAGGAAAAGGATGTGGCCCTCGATTATGCCTGTCATCATCACAACAGTAGCTTTCGGATTTTTTCATTTTTGACTACGACTAGAATTCCTGTAAATTTTTTTTAAGAATTCACATCAGCCGTACGAATAATGTAGATTTTTTAATCGATTTCAGGAGACGAGGTGGTCGCTGGTCGAGATCCCTGGGCGGTACAGAGACTTCTGGTAAACGCTGAGCCCACGAACCTGCGACTTCGTCGGCAACAGCTCAACGAGGAGGAGGTCGCCGGAGCAAAAAGGCTCCGGCATCCTGCTCCTCCGCCACCTACGACAAAGGTCAATGCGAAGGATATCAGCAAGTATTTTTACTCGCCAAATAAGGAGAACAACCGACCTAAGCATGGCGTGAACAATCTACACCATAACCAACACCGTCGGTATCAGCAGGAGAGAGAAACGAATGACGGTAAAGAGGAAGTAGAAGAAGAAAAAGAAGAGAACCCAGAAAACACCGAAAACACAGAAAAAGAAGCAGAAGAAGACGGAGAAGTTGTGGTCGAGGGAAAGACAGCGGTGGCTAGTACAGGGGAAGAGATGGGGTCTAACCTGAGTCGTCACAATGGCAAGGGGTTGACGGGACGTCGTACTCAGTCATCAGGAAACCTGTGTGATCCCAAGGGAAAGTTGAACAGTGTGGGCAAAATCTTAGTGCCTTGTTCCGGCGGTCAGAGAGAAAGGTGAGTTGAGACATATAATATAATATTTAACGATATCGAAACGGGGTCGATATGAGACCCTTTCCCTCGTACGTGCATATACAGCATAACCAGGCGTAATAGCTTTTAGAACGGCCATAATTCGCGAAGAAATAGATCCTGATTAAATTGGTTCCGAATGGCATTCGGTCAGTTAAAGTTTGATCAAGAATCAACCGATCCGAAAACTTGGGGTAGTTGTACGGAATCCACGAAAATTCGGGAATTAGGGCAGATTGTTAACAAGGAGCAAGAAACATCGTCGAAGATCGTAGCTGAATAGATCCGACAATAGAAACGTTTTTTTGAGTTCTTTTCTCCTAAGTTGAATCGTCTACACCGGAATTCCTTTCCTTTTCTGGTTATACTTAGGAAGATGATCTGATCGATGATCACAATCTGTGCCGCAGAGGGTGGCCGATTACTCCTTTTTTAAAACCAGGTTTAAACTCGTGGCAATGATATCAGAAGCAAGGAAATGGTTTTTGAAGGTTTTCAGAACGTAGCAATGGCCGTGTGATAGAGTAACATACACCATTTGAATTCCAGTTATAATCGGAAACCGAACACGAGCAGTCGAGGACGTTGGGGATCATTTTACCCGATAAAACGAGCCTTTGGTGCTCCTTGAGTATCTGCAGGTCTAATAATTATCGTAATTCATACTGGCTCATAATTTACACTCGTCATTTTTACCCTCGATATCGTGAAATTAACCGAATTACGACGTACGAAACGTTTAACTCAGGGATTATTAACGGATCGCGTCAAACCCGGGTATGATGCTGCTAGTGGGATCATCTGGCGTAGCGATATCCTAAAATTAAAAGGCACTCAGAGGGTAATTTAATTTGCATAAGTGCTCTCGTCCCTTACAAGAACACTGGGGTGGGTTCAGCTGGCATTTCCGCATGTACGTAATTTCTTTTGTCTTCGAAATTTACAGTGCAAAATGCTTAACAAGCACGAATGATATCTGCAGATCGCGCGCCACACCAACTTCGTGCAACGTAATTAACACCACGATATGGCCCCAGCTCTACTATCATAGATGTATTTTACAATCTGAAGTCGCGTTAGTTATAGTCGGTTAAATCGTTAATCAGGGTTGAATCGAACCGATTGGAATAGGAATTTACAATTTGTGTCGATTTCATCACCGATTGACACTCGTTCGTCTGAAAGTCGTCTTGAATTTGATATTTATTATCGCAGATACAAATTCTGTGGCTCCTTGCCTAATCACCTGGATGGAAAAGAGGCCACGGATGATCACCCGGGGGAAAATAACAACGTGATTTCCGACACGATAGGTGGTAATCTTGGAGGCACGCTACCCCACAAAAAACGTTCCCTTGGTGTGCATTTTTCTGATGTTGGACCGACGGGTACATTGGACCTCGTTAAGCACCGGTCGCAGGACTCTCTCGACGAAGATCCTTGGCGGTAAGTAAGCCTATTTTCCTGTCGGGGTTTTCACCCAAATATCACTCTAGGCAGACATATATACCGGTGATGTTTCCGCAGGTCAATGTCGACCTGGAATATCACGCGTTGAATCTACTTCCACCTTTTTTTCTCATTTTTTATCTGATCCCTTCCTCTTGACCGGCTCCGAGCGATCAACCGAGTTAACTTACTAAATTGCCTCGTAACTCGTAGAGCCCAGAATCGTTCGCCCGGTTTGGTCTCATGGGCGCAATTTCTCCGTTCCGCGAATGAGCTACTTATTTTATGCTAAAAAGTTATTTGCAATACAATGTTCCACGCGGAAAGCTAATCTGCTAAGTTACGATTCATTACTTTCCCTATTTCGGTTCGTCATCGCGTTCCTTTTTCCGTACAGATATCAGCACAGCAGCGATCTTGATCTAGTCAGATGCAAACATGGGAATTTTGATCTGGTACGAAGAGGTCAGGGTGTAGATTCTGTGGACGGTGATTCGGTCAAAAAATATGGACGCGGTGTGTCCATGGACGAAAAGTGTCATCGTAGTTCTGACCTGGACCTCGTTGGGACCCTTCCGAAACGACGACACGACTCTAACCGCAGCAAACAAAGTTTGACGGAGACAAACCTGTCCCAACAACGAACCTCATCCGATCGAGTAACTGACGATTTGCTCATGAAACTGGTCCATAAACCAGACTGTGAACTTATGAAACATCGCCAACTTAACCGTGGCGTTGATCTTCGCCTCAGCAAACTCACCGGCAGTGAACCCCAGGATCAGGGCTACGCTTCGGAGAGGTCCCCGGAAGATGAGCATCCACCTTCTTTGCCCGGTGAACCATTCCCTGCTATAACTCCGGGTAAGTTTCGTAGAATTCATTATTTTTTTTGAAAATTGAGAGAAAGAAAATTTTCATGTGTCTGATACTGAATGTTGTTCCTGGTTTGATATTGCGGTTTTTTTCCGATAAAATCGATCGGGAGTTCGTCATTTTTAGGACCGTTTAATAAGCTGTTCAATTTCTTAATGAAGACTCGTCTTGGCGATTTTGTGGAAAGCTACTAACCGAGGTAATCAGGGAGCCTGATTAAGCCGGGAATATCCAGTTATCAATAAATCGCGCCGTGCTAATTTATTTACGAATTAAAGGGGTAGCCATAGCGCACGGAATCTCGTGAAATACTGATCCCGGCATAGCGTGGTTGAGTATAGAAATCTTGACGACAAAATCACCGGGCGAAATATGATCTGAAAACTGAAATCAAATTCTATAATCAGCACATTATTTTGTACGGGAGAATGTGATGCTGTTTACAGACGATGATAAAATTCAACTCTGATATTTAATATCGCGATAGAGAAGCGCGCAAAACACATATATGGAACGTTTCCAACAGGCTGTATATCAACTTACACCAAAAACGGGAATCACCGCAACCTAGGACGTGGTTTTTGCACTGCCTGAACAAACGTACGAAGGAATTGCCGTAAGATTGAAATATTAAAGAGGTTCACAAGTAACGAGACAAAGTACTCATACGCGTTGTTAGCCTCGTGATATCTCGTCGCGTCGGGTTCTTTCACAGCAAAAGTTACAGACCCATGTACAAAGTGCGCAATGGCATGGGTACGGAGCCGGGCATTGCACTTACGTAGAGTTGTAGATGGGAGTGCCCATAAAAGCTGTATGCATAGGAAGATTAAGACCTCGGATAATGACGAAGGCGTAGGTAGAGCTGGTAGTTGGTTTACCCGTAGCTCCCTGCATGGTATGGAGTGAACTTTATTGGCCGTTTGTTCTCGGCAGTTGGCGAACTATGTCCTGCGGCAGGTGGAATCCTCTTCTCTGTCTAGGGCTCGTGTACGAAAGGTAGAAGGTATAGGGAGGAGGAAGGAGGAAGGAGGGAAGAGAATTCGCCGTATCTATATGCGACGGTGTAGCACGCAAAGGGCGAAACGAGCCAAATTGGGGGAGGGCTTATCTTCTTGCGGAAAGACTAGCAAAACCCGTTGCCACTAGATACGAGTATAGGCATACGACTACCCTATCGTGTCGTTCCTGGTCGTTATAAATTTGCATAACGCGCCTTACTCATATTCATCGGCTATTCCTTCTGTATAGAGTCCGAGATTAAGTCTTTTTCTCATTTTGGCATAGAGGAGCTGCGCCCTTATTTCAAGCTGGTATAAATATTTATTATAATCCCTTTAAACTGTAGGCTTCTCGGTTGTTTGGTCGATTCTGAATAATCGTGATATCAAAACTATGTATCATTCAAATTGGTTTTTAACGATATCGTGCTGAATAAATTTCAATAATTTTCCCCGAGTTATTGTCGTCGGAGATACGCTGGAACGCGTTTCATTTTATTTCTTTACTTGGTCGATTATCTAAGAATAATTTTCTATCGGAGGTAATTGCGCGACACTCGAATAATTCTTTACTTTTTTGACGAGAAAACTCGTTCGAACAATTTTATGAAAATTAAATGAACCGAATTCAACCTCGCGGAGCAACCTAATTATTTCCAAATAGAAAAAGAACCCTCAACTCTTATCCCAGAGAATTGTTCTACCCTCGCCTCCACGATCGTGTCACGACGTGCAACGGAGAGAAAAATGCATGAGAGATTCGATATCAGAAAATTGAAAATTTGATCCGAGGGATATTCGGGAGGAGAAATCGACCGGATGTGTATTGGTATTGAAATCATGTCACTTTGCGTAATCGATACGTCAAAATTTCCTTCCGCTGTTCTTTTTTTCTATTAGAAATCCTTTTTACCTATCGGCAATCGAATTTGTCATAAACTCCAAAGTCCCCAGGGGTATTCTGCCTTTTCTCTCAAATTTATACCAACTCGACGGTCGGGAACGCGAGTGCAATTGAATTAGACTGAATAAATTTTATCCTACTCGCTTATAGCGCCAAGCCAAATTATGGAAAGCACCTATAGCTTGCAAATTTCAAGTCGACATGGCGTGCCAATCTTCACACACTCGGTGTACGGCATGGCATCGTACATCTGCCGCTACGGTTTCTGCTCACGTGTTATTCCGTGCAGTAGGGTAAATCCGCGGGGGATGGTCCCAAGGGATGGATATACCTACCTTTAACATCGCGGTGTATATTACCCCGGCTTCCCACTAGATGATATTATTATAAATTGCTAAGGATCCCTATACTCAATCCTACGAGGGTAGAATAAAAGGGGAATTTCTCTTTCTTTCGAGTAACAATCTGATAAAAAGAAACATTTCTCGCCGAAGAGGGGAAAACTGGGCAAGAAAATACGGGGAATACGAGGAATTAAAGGCACGAAAAAATTCAGAAGACAATTTCGGCATATCGTAACCAGATTAAATATCAAATCATTTCTACCGTCACGATGTGCAAACATTCTGCGGTATTTGTAGCGTGAGATTCTTACATTTCCATGTCTCTACCGGGACTTCTTACTTTCATCATATCTCGGCGAATGTTATGCTCGTACAAGGCGTTTAATTAAAATTGTTCTGTAGAAAAATTTCTTTTTTTTTCTCACCACAGAAGTGAAAACTACAGGGTTGGTTAAATCCGGAGCTTCGTTTTAAACTTTCATCCGCGAATTACGATCCCTTCGTGCTTCCTTACCGCGCAATTTTCGGAGCTAATCATATTTTGGCCAGGCTATTCTTTATTCGGTGAGAATCGGGTGTTTGGGAATGTATATCTGGTCCAGAACTCCCGAGGACTAATAGCGAGATGAAAATCCACTTTAAACTTCGATGGTAAATCCTCGAAATTACTTGCGGTGATCGGAAAACTGATTCAATTGCAATTTATTAGCATTAAGCGACGTGTTATTTTAGGTGGATGAAATTTCGTTCGCAGTTTCGATTCTCATGACTCAAATTTACGAGAAATTCATTTTTTACGACGAATATTCACAAGTCACCCACGAAATACTCCATATGGCAATTCTAAATTCGGTTAAAAACTATTCACAATTATTCTTCAGAGTTGCTTCAGCCCGAATTATTTGTTACGAAATAATCGGTTTCCGGTTCCGTTTCCGGTCACAGAAGAACCCGACTGTGTAGCTTTCAGTTTCTTTTTCGGCTCCAACTTCTCCCGATTCATCATCGTATCATCCTACCATCTACTGTCGCAAGAAACAGTCAGGGGAATTTCTTCTACCTGTGAAACGGACTTCTCTCATTTCCGCTATAGTTCGTCGAGTTAATTACTGAATTAATGAATAATTCTTGCAGTTAAGTAACGATTATTGTTTCAACGAAACTGATTACAGCTCCGACTCGTCACAGTCGAAGAGCACGCGGAGCACTTGGTTCAAACTAAAAGTTAAAAGTGGAAGCTATTTACGGACAAATATTTTAAGCGCCTTAAGCCAGAGTGCCGAGTTTAGAATTCAGCTCTAGATTTCATTTGCCGTCGGGATTATCGGCTCGCTATTTTCACGTTATACGAACGAACGAGGAACAAGCTTTTACAGAGAGTCGACATAAACAATAGAATGAAATAATGCGGTGAAAACGTTGAATCAAAAAATACATTCCAGCGTGTAGAGTCGAATATGTGATTTGGAAATAATTCGGAGAAAACTGATTTCGAAATGAAACCGTCTCTCTGACACTGGGCAAAAATCGTGCGTCACGGTGTTGCTCTAAATATCAGTCTAAACAGTCGGAAAAGAAACGCCGAGGTGGCGCCAAACTGCTGCTTCTGTTGCTTTTGCTACTCGGGTAAAAAGTTTCCAAAAGATTTATTACGGAGAAAATTATGCCCACGGACTTATATATTTTCGTATACCAACAGCAACGACGCAACAACTTGATAAATTGAAATCTCGGCTCTTCTAAATGACATATCCGATCACTGGGCCCACGAAACTGTACTGCATCAAGCTAACTTCAGTACAAATCTTATGTTAGCCTCGCAATTATTAAGATTCAAAAAGGTTTTTATAAATTATATATATATATCTGCGATTTGGAATACTTTCGCGATCTTAACTGTCAAGCGTGATACCTCAATTCGGATCTATACGGAGCTGCAGTTTAACAGCCGCTCTTTACGTACCTCTATACTACGCGGGGGCGAAGGAGATGAATCGGTGCCATTCGTTTTATTTCTGGGGTAAAATCTCGCAGGGGAGAACCAAGCGGAGCGTATAATTTGTCGAGTAAATCATAATGATAAGAGAGAGCGAGAGAGAGAGAGAGGGAGAGAGAGGGTACCGTATGAGTGAAAGGAAAGATAAATAGAAAATGGTAATGGAAAATGAAAATGGAAATGTCGAAACGTGGAATCGGTAATGAACATCGAAATGTAGAGCGAGATAAAGGGACGACGAACATCAACCTTATAGTGATACAAACCGCTATTCCTGATTGTCAGTCTGAAAGGCTTTACAAGTAGAAATGACGGAGTCTCGGGTGACATCGCCCTGTTGCTAAAGTGGTACGAAAGACATCTTCGAGTAAATTGCTCCTCCTGGCGTACTCGACTAGACAAATGCCGTCGAAACCGGTGTGCGAAGAGCCTTTGTGTATACCTCAGATTATTACGTAAGGAGCAAAAAGGCTTTGTACAACACATATTATGTATGTAAATATATGCGCATCTATATGGGGCATTCCATGACATCTCGATCAAGATTCTAAGTCGATGTCACTGATTGGCTTTATAATTTTTTGTTTGAAATTACATGACGAAAAACGCAATCGCAATTTTTTTCAGAATTTTTCAACCCAGCGTATCTGACCTATAATTTCAAAACTTGAAAGAAATACCCCCATTTTCTAAAATCTGAAAAAATTCACAAAAATCTTATGAAATATAACAACATTTTTGACGCCTATTAGAAGATGGAGATTTCATCACATTGAAAGATAAATGAGAAAAACTAAAAAAAAAAAAAAAAAAAAACATTATTGGATTGCATTTTTGACATAAGAATAAACATAAAAGCTCATTGTAATATATTATAATATATGTAATATATTATAATGAGCTTTTATGTTCATTATTATGGCAAAAATGCAATCCAATAATGATTTTTTTTAGTTTTTTTTAGTTTTTCTCATTTATCTTTCAATGTGATGAAATCTCCATCTTCTAATAGGCGTCAAAAATGTTGTTATATTTCATAAGATTTTTGTGAATTTTTTCAGATTTTAGAAGATGGGGGTATTTTTTTCAAGTTTTGAAATTATAGGTCAGATACGCTGGGTCGAAAAATTCTGAAAAAAATTGCGATTGCGTTTTTCGTCATGTACTTTCATACAAAAAATTATAAAGCCGATCAGAGACATCGACTTAGAATCTTGATCGAGATGTCATGGAATGCCCCATATGTATATGCATAAGCATCAACTATCCAAACCGCGAGGTGTGTACGTTCACTAGAGTCGAGAGGAAAAAAGAACGAATTTCTTTAATGGCCTTGCTACTATCGGGCCTTAAAGCCGGGGCACCTGGGTTCGAAGTTCGATAGATCTGCGTGAAAAAATCTTAGAACCTCGGGTGAAAGATTTTCTGAAACTGTGGAATCTCCTACGTCCAGCTATCGCATGCATATTGCTATCGGAAATTCCGAAGCAGAGATATACCCATTCGTAGGTCACTTTTGGCCGTAGCTTAACTTCCACTCGTCGCAGTCGCGTTGATATTGCTAATAAAAATTTGAAACAGTAAGATTTGGAATTTGAGAAACACCAAAAAAAAAAAAAATGACCAGCGAAGCGGAATGACGACGCGTTGAGGTTTGAAATGATTTTCTTGTTACTTGAAGCGCGATTTTTCGTTTAGGGATATCGAATAGTGGTGCAATGTGCACAATTCTCGTGTACTGATGCGAAATCGGTGTAATTAGGACCTGCATTCGATGCGAAATTACAACACGAGGTATTCGACGGCGATAAATTATATCGGGATAGAAATTTTCCCGATAATTTTGGACCGGTCGTCATGATTCGGTTCGGCGGACATTGAATTTCGTTTGTCCTATTGACGGTGAACCGATTGGAGAGAGGCTGCCGTTTTATCGCGTTTGAACTATCTATTTCGTTAGCAATGGCCAATAACTCAGCCATTGTTATTTCGTCCGTTGGGAAGCCACGGTCTCAAACAAGCCAGGAAATTCGTTACCCTGCACGAGTCAGCGAATGCGAGTACCGTTTGTCACCCGTCTAATGTTTGTTTGGCTGCTTGTTTTCTGCGAAATAAGTTCTTCCCCAAGAGCTACCGTCTTCGGTCTTGTCTCCCGCATATGACGTCGCAAGAAGAAGAACTGCTGTACAGTACTTCAATCTATCTCTCTATTTCTCTCATTCAATTCTCCTCACTTCTACCTGCAACGATGACAACTCTATACCTATATCTAGCCTGTTTTCAACTGAAATGCAATTTCGTCTAACCATACCGTACCACATGCAGTACTACTATGCTGTCTTCGAAAATATCAACGCAATTTCCGAACTAAATTTCTTTACTGATTCGCTCGGCTATTTCGAGAATTATTAAACATATTGACGAAATTTTGGATCGTTAATTTTCTGATTTAATAATCGAGGTTCTAGTGATGTAAGGCGAAGGACGCACATACACGTTTGTAAACTTTTGTCATTCAATGCCGTCTTTGAACAGCTACGAATACATTATGGATGGTATACCGACGCAGATGAGGGAGTAGAGAAATATTTCAAATAATAGATGCGGAACTGAGAGATGAGGAGTATTTTTTTGTCCGATGATATTGGTAGACTGTCAACGCGTCTCCAATCGATGTACACGTCTTCGCAGTCGTTTTGTTCTCCAGTATCTCACGACGAAAGAATTCATCTCATTTTTTGGTCTCCTGTAAGAAAAATACGAGCCAGAGAACGAGCGCGAACGATGACAGTCCCTTCTAGTGTGTATCGTGTTCACTCGCCATGATTGAAACAAAACATAGAAATATAGAATTTTTTGAATTCATATCGACGAAATATTCTCGAGGACTCATGCACGGGGGTGAGTTGAAACGGTCAAACCTTATCCTGGTTTCCGTTGTGTTGTAGTTTCCGTTTCTTGCTCACCATGAAACACGGGAATCGGAACTAAACTTGACCTAACTGCTTTAATCTATCTACAGTTTGAAGGGGGATTCCTAACGTCAACTGTCTCTGAACCGTAGTAGAATAGTTTCCGCTCTTTGAGGATAATCCCAGACAGAACGGGATTCCCAAAGACTGAAACTTTGAAGAGCTAGCGCCTCAACTCGGACTGGGAGGTTGAAGCTGAAAATCTTTAATCTCCAATATCCAGCCGACGAAAGTTTCCTCTTTCATCGTGAAAGATGAGCGACTGTCGAATAAAGTCTGCGCTTGATCAGAACTTGGAATCTTTAGCACGGAAGCTATTCTGATCGAAAGTTTCACCGCTGATCTACATTTTTCTACCGAAAAAAAAACCAGGAGATGCACTCTTTCAAAGATCGCGTAAACATACCTCAGCTATACGATGCTTTTCTGCCTAAGTTCTCTCAAAGCTACTCATTATGCTATACGATCGTTTAATTATACCAAATCCGCGTCATGACCCGAGATGACGACCTCCCGTAATCCCAGAGGTTCGAAGAGGCTTGATAAAAAATTGACCCCGTCAATTCTGAGCGAAGTGGATGATTTACTATTCAAATTTCTCTCACCCCAAAGTTACGGGGTTCGCATAAAACTCCGTTCGCGAAATGTTGACCATTTCATTTTCGTACAGGGTCGCGCACAGTCGTACAGAAGTGGGTGTAGAACAAAGTACCGAGTTCCTAACAGAGCCGAACCCTACGAGCACCGTACATATAATCGGCCATGAATGTCTGTGAGCTTGTAGTTGTCCTTCTGCACTGTCTTAAGCCCTATGTACGGCTTGGTAGGATCGGTTCGTACAAGAACCATTCCTGTTATCGAAACAACGGTCATGTCAGCGCAGAGAACAATGGATAAACGAGGGGTGTAGGTATGCATAGGAGCTTTCAGTGTCCCAATTTCATGATTTACTGCAGCAGCAGGATGCTTCTGACAATTTCGTGATTCCTACCTCGTCAATTGATGTCACATTCTCGATTCGGAACTACGATAATTAAATCGATAGGAAATCGACAAGGCCTCCTTTCGCTAGGCGAGAGTTATCGGTATAACTGTGTCAGGTTCTATAACTCAACGGAGGTTGGGAGTAACCGCGATATTTCTATGGGCGGTGAAAGGTAACGGTCGTAATTGTACGCGTATGAGTTCGAAGTACCATAAGAGCTGTGAATTACAACGTTTCATCAATTTCATTCGCTGTGCTTGTTGCGGGACCTGGTGAACTCGCATTTTAAAATGCTGATGATAAGCCATGAGTAATGTCTGCACCGTGTATCCTTGTTCTGCCTTTCATTGGCGAGTAGCTGTACTATAACGTTGAGCAATTTATCTCGAAGTTTTTCAGCGAAATTATTTTCTTTTGCCAATTTTTTTTTTTTTTTGTTCGGGTAAAAACGAACCGATAAAAGTGCAAATTTTTCTCGAACCGATTGCAGCGTTCGATTGTCAACTGCCGAAGAAGCGGAACAAAAGCTTTCGTATTGATTTATGGCCGGTGGAGTAGACGTTTAATTTGTTTGCCTAGATTCGTTTTTTATTTTTCGCGTGCGAATCTGAATATAACTTTTATTCATTTTTTCTCTTGTTACTCCACACATACTACATGAAACAGGGGAATTCGATAACAACTTAATCTTGTCATTCAGTTTTCCGAAATCAACGAACACCGGAATCTGCATGCCTAATAATCGGAGATAAAAAATTCGCTGAAAGCCTCTTTATTGCCAGCCGAAAATAACCCTGACGTATAGCGTGATGAATTCGTAATTACTAAAATCGCGAGATATGTAATCTACGCCCGTGGCTAAGCGTGCGCTTCCAATCTCGCGTGCAAATTTCACGTAGAATCTGCGCACGCAAAACTTTGAGATCCGCTATAACATAAGTAATGCATTAGACCCATGTGAGCGTACATATACTTATGTATACGTACTTATCCCACTCTACGTACACACCTTCAAACACTGGAATACCGCAGTACTCTTGTCTTCCTCTCCACTCCGAGCCTAATAATTTTCCTCTTGGGTACAACTGGGATAAGAATAGGAGCAGTTCTACTCAAACCGGGTTGTAATTTTGCGTACAATGTACAGAAGCAGACCGTGGGACCGTGACACGGTTGTAGCGAACATTTCGAGTCGCGTATTCACGACCTTGTGGAATATTAGAACACCATGCGTCATCTCTCCGGGGCCATAGAGTAATTTTAATGATATTTTTAAGGAGATAGTAATTAATTCACCCGAATTAATGTCCGCGTTTATTTCGAGTGCCTTTTGATCTCTTACGAATCTCATGAGTGAATCTTTGCTGATTGGATTCTGTGACTTCGTACGGTCCGTCTTCCGAATGAGGAATTACGCCGATCTCTAATCTATTTGATCCCAGTGGATGTCGCGAAAACTTCCATGTGGTCGATTTTAGACCGAGCTAGGCGGTTTCAAATTTATGTTTATTTTATCAGACGGGTAAAATACTCAAAGAGAAACTTTTACCGAATTAATTAACCGACATTATTCAGTTTTTAATCTCATCCGGGAACAATGGAGAATCCGCACGATTAGTAGCTCACATCGCTGGCTCTGACTGAGTGTCTCGGAATGAAGAAAAATCGGTAATCCTTAATTTTGGCGCACGGAATTTTCGCATCTCGTTTTAGATGGGAAATTCAATGGGTCATGTTAGAATAGGAGATACTGGGGCAATCTGTAGTCCAACGAATATATATACCTGTACGAGAAAACTGTAGTTTGATGATACTCGAGCCAGTTTGTGGGTATAAATGTGCGTGAACACCTGGCACGACGTACCGTTAGTTTATCATTAATTTTCTTTACTGACCCAGAGACGACGTGTAGTCCATATCTGAAATTATACGAAGTACTCGGGAATCCGGAAACGGTTGATATAAATAAAACATAGATACATGGTAGTTATAGCAGGCTTCGTTGTAGGCCATGTGACATACAAAAATCTGATATTAAGCAGTCGGTTCTACCCTTCGAGCTTGAACAAACTCCGAAATTTATCATCTAGATTCTTTGCCTTCATTTTTTTTTTTTTTTTTTTCTTCTTCTTCTTTCCTTTATTTTTTCTTCCTCCGACGAAAGAAATATTACTTCCTTTGTACGTGAGTGGCTTGGCGAAATGAGAAATTTCTTATTGTTAAGATCGTCGGCACCTATAAGGAATGCGGCATGCGAATCGGAGCCAATTTATACAACCGTTGGTTGCCATTGTGTTAAAGAACTATGAACCGATAATTAATATCATTTTTTATTATGTTTGTGTGAGACTTGAAAAATACTAACTGTGAATCGCACTCCGAATTATATCTGTAACATATGTATGAGCGATTATTCTCGTATCTGACGGGACACGGTATTCGATGAAAGCATATTGAAAATAATTAACGTCTTGCGAAAAATCTCGTTCATTCAATTCAAGAAATTTTCAACCGTGCTTAACGTCCGGGTAATTATACCCTGCGAAACAAACTAAACTAAGAATAGGAAACGGATATTGCAATTCGAAAGTTTCACCTACTACATGTACCTATGTACGTTAGATACCAAGTCTTTATTAGGGATTCGCTTCCATTCCACCGGAACCACTAAATTATTCACTGGAGTAATTCGCGGGCTCTGATCCTTTCGCGAAATACTCAACTATTAACAAATATTTATGTATACGATTTCTATATCATGCATACATACATGCATGCATTCACAGCGAATTTTACTACACAATATCCAGTTCTAAATGTTTATCGTGAAGATTTTACGGACCATTTACTTGGATATTGCCAATACCATTTGGATATGCAGTAGGTACCTATGAACACTTATGTAAGAACGATTCGTGCAGTCTAAAAATTGCATCACCTACTTACAAGTGCACGGGTCTATATAGTCCAGATGACTTGGTGGAATGCGTATACAGTAGTTAATAAACATCAATTTACTTTGTGATTAAAAATGTTGAATTTCAATGAAAACAAGAAGCTGGTCAGCGGACTCAGACCTGGAGTAGGTATCCAGCGTCTCGAGTCCTGTGTAAAAAAAAAGGGAGTTAAGAACGCGGCGTAGATGGGTAAAGTGAATGGTAATGAGCTGGCATCCGGGAGTGGCAGACGTATAAAATAATTCTTTTGGCCCTCTTCAATCTCGTGGACGTTGGAATAATATATATTTTTTTTTTTACCCTCGTTTTGTGAGCGAGTGTTTATGAACATGGAAGAATCGTGTGGAAATTTTTCCCACCAGGCATTTATACAGTTGAGGAAATAATTATTTCTGCGGGTTTTGATAAAAATTGGTACCGGCACTCTCCGTGCATAAAATATCGCGAGGACGTGTACGTATACATATTTATATCCGTGGAAATGTGTAACCCGGTACACGTACGTACGTCCACGTCGTGCTCGACTTTTTGTCTCTCCACGGAGTAGGTAGGCAGGTATACCATCAGGGTGTAGAAAAAGTTTAGCATAATAATGGAAAGTCGCGTTGATCATCATCCCCTAAGAATAATAATGAAAGAGGGCGAGTAAAAGTACGCCTCGTATATCACACACACCTTGTGCTCTGACTCGAGTGAACTGGGTGGGCAAAGCTACGTAACTTAATCACGATTCGGTTTAAACACGTTGCCTTGAAGGGGCAGAAGAACATACCCGAAGAAATACGGAGGTGATATGAATCTCGCGAATAACCAAGCCTTCCAGGGTACACCGTCGTTTCGTCTCGTTACTGCGACTGGACTGACCTGGGCAAGAAATGCTAATTAAACTATGGGATGACGTGTAATAAAGAGCCGGCTTCAGAGGTGGAGGTTCCGAGTATCGTTAACGGCGAAGAATTGCAAGATACGGGATCCGGGTAGAGATACCTACGTCTATGTATGTCCCGTCCATCCGGACACCCGTTGTCTTTTTTATATCTCTTAATTACGTGATAAAAAAAAGGTGATTAGGACAATCTGTTAAACCTTTCATGCACCCTTGTGTACCTTACGACTTCACCATTTATTTTGCGACTATCGTAGCAGTTGTAGCTTTGAAGGGGTCTCGTCTGATGAACTGAACAGATTCGGTAAATTGTTTCCCTTTTTTTTTGTTTTTTTTTTCTGTTTCACGAGCGATTAACTCGCTTCAATTGGAAATCGTTTTCCCTTTTTTCTTTTTTTTTTTTCCCTTTTTTCTCTTTCTCTTTCTCTTCTCTTTTTTATCACACAGAGAGAATCGAGGCACTGAAATCCGGCACTGATTGGTACACAAATTCAAAGAATACCATATGCTTCGCGAGTACGGGGATTTTATTCGCATTTGATATACAGATTTTATAGTCAATTCGAACGGAATATGGATTAAAATTTGTTCGACGTGATATGGCTACTAACGATCATAAAACCGAAACCGCAAACACTAACGAACATTAATGAATATGATGTTTCGCGAAAGCTCAAATTTTCAATAGTTTTTATGGCACCATTTCACAGCCCGCAGAGCCCTTGTTCGATGGCCGAAAAGAGAATAGCTAAAAAAATGGATTCCGTTCAATGAAAATATTCGAAATGCTAAAAGCCATTAGCAAAAATCCATTTGGCATATCGGTAGATTTATGTACGTATATAGGTACATGCTCTATTTTAATTCGTAACCCTTTCCTGGGTTACATACCTGTAGAGATATTGTAACGGAAGAGGATTCGAAGGTACTATTAGGATGATACATCCGGTATATAGATATAGTTATACCATTGTCGCCGAGGGAGAAATCGAGGGTAGTGTTCAGAGGCGAGGCGCGGAGTTTGAACTAACTTTAACGACTGCGAGATCGTGGAAGTTGGCGGCAGTAAAATGACGATTACCCGTCGTCGTTAGGGCGAGATGTGCTCCTTTTTAATCTCTCATCTTGGGATAAAAGGCGCTCTCGTGCGTGCGGTTATAATTCGAGCTGGTTTAGGAACCATCGCATCGACATGCCGAGTGATATACCCTTGCAAGCCTGTACCGTTCCTGAATCCTGAGTTACTGCCTTCCTGCCCTGAGTTATAGCTTCCTATTTCTCGGTTCCAGGTCCCGCCCTTCTCACCGACTCTTCGCTTCGTTCACCCCTAAATAAACCCACCGACCTTGACCTACGCCGGGCAAAAATGGGATGACGAAAGTCTTCATTTTCACATTCGTTTCATTTTTTTTTATTTACGGACTGCCCATCGGCTCGGTACATTTTTCGATCAAAAGTAAGAATCATTGTCACATTCGTACGGAATACGTCGAAAAAAAAAAAAATTCATTGTATACCGAGTAAGTATACTGGAATTGGTTTTCGTTTTTTGGCACATCGATCCTATACTGGTAGGTCAAACCCCTCGACATACGTGTTATGAATATTGCGATAGTCCGGCTTTCCCAGGTACGCATGTGGGTATACAAAATTCATTTCACTCGACTCTCTATACGTCGAATGAGAGAAAGACGTGATCTACTACCCGATGGAGTCACGAGCGCTTTTGATATCGGCAAAAAATGATCAAATACAATACCGGATCTGAATTTTTCTTCTCATCAAATCAAAGAGGGAAAAGAATCTTTTTTCTCGTCCTACAAACATCGACGAATATTCCTCATACTTGTGACAATATTTGCTCAACGCTCGCACACATATTTATCAATTTTTTAGCTTCAAAGAAGCGAATATTTTAGCTTCAGAACTTATCGATAATTCCAGAGTATGTTCTGCTCTTTGTAATGGTATTTCATTCTCTCTCGTCCCAAGAGATTTCTTTATAACTCATGAATATGAATCTAACGATGTCCAATTACGTCTGTAACTCTGCTGACCCAATTATCAGATTCATCATACTTCGAAATAGGTACGAGCGAGGGGCAATAATTCATAGTTTAACAAACGGAACGATACATCGGCGATATTGATGGTCTAATCAATCCTCATTCGAAAGCTGTGTGCATACTCGCACATGGTGCGCTATTCACGTTCAGAAATAAGGTAGGTACTCGTATAAGTACGCGGTTGCAAGGTTGCAATGTTAGCTCTACAAGTGGCTAGTGAAGCTAATCAAAGCTTGTGTCTCTAATTAAAGGATCTTGTACTTTAGTCAAAGCCATGAGTCGTAGGAGCTCGTTACGAGATATTCATGACGGTAAAGTGGTTATAGCGACGGTTCTGATGCAGGTGAATAAATCCGAGAAGGCTAGCATTTGCCATTTATTTTATTTTATCTTATTCTCTTCTTCATATTAATTAGAGTGCGTTTGGGCTAATTGCATTCAGGCTCAAATCACCTTGATTCAAGCTTGAAATATTCGAGTCGATAACTTCTCGTTAAGATTTTATTGCTTACTTCAGATTTTCGGTCTCGAGAGGAAAGGCTCTGGGACTCTCTCCGCTTATGATTAAAGGAAAAATGTATACGAGGTTACGAGGGTATCATTTCTATAAGGGGGACTTTAAAATCTTCCTGTAATTTATAGGATGAGCGAAAATGTCGACGCAGGGTTCGAGTGTTGATTTAATAAGGCCGTCAGGATTGATCGCGCTAGGTTCCCGCTGGCTACAACGTCTATTAATTTTCAAGCTCAGAATCCTGGCTTTAACCACGTCCAGAATTTCATACAAAATTTATCCGAGACCCAAACAGTCGGCGAAAATATTTTGAAAATATTTTCGATGGTTTATAATAATATTTTCACTCCGCCCAGTCAATGTCCCTCCGAAATCTAGTGATTAACGAACCAAAATTAAATTTATTGAAACAAATCGCCCGGAAAAAAAAAATCTAGTGATATTAATCTCAATTCAAATATTATATCTGTGGTTTTCGAACATTCATCTTATAGGCTATAGCTTTCAACTTTTTACGACCCTTACGTATATCTACGTCATCGATCCACCGAAGTAAAGCCTCCTGCTTTTCACTGCGCTGCCTAATTTTTTTTTTTTTTTCAACCTCTAGTTTATTCCAGTTATAAGTTACACCTTGCACGAGAACCACTAGCTATATCGATTGCGGCCACATTTGGTACGTACCATGCTATTACCAAGTGCTCGGACAATTATAACATTCGATTTCGAAAACGCAACCGGAATTCTGTAATAATGAATCATAAATATTGAAACTTTGCTTCCAGTTTCTGTACGAAAATCTCTCGCGATTGAAATAACGATTTCTATATCCACAGTTGATCAGCTATCGCCTTTGTACAGGCATGAAGTGATTCTTCTTCAGCACTAATAAATTTCGTAGGTTTTTATTATATTTTTATTCAATCAGATGATCTAGTGAGTTTTTATGTATTAAATCAAAGGTCTTTGACCCGTTAAAATAATGTCTATCTTAAGAATCGAGTTGATGAATAGTCGCCTAAGTTTTGCCCCGGATGTTTATATCTTCGGTGTTTTTGCGGAACACGGGCTGCAGAGAAAGATAAACGTTTTTCAAGCTTGGAAAGAGTGAACCAATTCTTCGGTCCGGAACTGAAAGGCTGAGATGAAAAAACAGGAAAAGTATATTCGCCGTCGAAAAGGTTCGGTTTACTAAAGTGGACGAATCGAAGTAAAAAAGTTGAATGAAAAGATTTTCTTTCAAAGATTCGGAACAACTTCGATCTCGAGTCGAACGCAAATTCTTTTTTCTTCTCACGCGCTCACGGTGAATGATGCGAAAAAAAATTTCATCAGGGATTACCCGAGCTGATACGCTGCAAGGACGTAAAGTCCGCAAGATAAATAGAAAAAAAAAGGTAGAAAAATAAAGCTGGAGAGAGAAAAGATGGATTCCCATTTACCAAATACCTCGATTACATCTAAAGAAAAATCGTCACGTTTTGTTGTAGGTACAACGTTTTCAGAAGCAGTTAACAGTCTCGAGAGGGTGCTGTAATACCGTATTCTAAAAAATTGAACGCACATTTATCGTCGACTTTTATAGAAATTACGAAATTTATAAAGCGCGCAATATTTCGTGATTTGATTCAGTAACTCTTGCCCAAATCATCGTATATTCATATTATCTTCTGCATTCAGGGTTTCATTTCGATACCCGATTCCCAGTGCACGACATTAGCCACGTTTCGTAAAGTGCCAGGTGGGAAAACTGGAATACATTTTCAAAAATCCGGTGAGATGCTGCATAATTTTTATCGCCCAATATTTCTCGTGTGATATTTAACCATATCAGGTATTCGGCAGTGCCTGATTACCCCTTACTCGCGAAAGGGTACTCGAATCTTTCTCTATGAATTTCCTGCAGGGAAAATTGAACGAGGAAGAGTCAGCTGTCGTTCGAAAAGCGAATTGGCCCCGTTAATATCTCGAGGTGTGTCACTTCAGTGGTAAATTTTCAAATATTTCCAAACCTCTTATAAGATTTGAAATAAATGCGACGAAATCCGTCCAATTTATGTCCTCTGACTTCTCTCGCGATTTTATATATATAGCCGGAGAAACTCAATTGAAACTTATACCATAGCGTATGCATCCATCGCAGATTTCTTTTCCTGAACTATCCGCTGGAGTAGGCGTGAATATTTGTAGGAATTTTTTTGGGATAATTTTTGCTGAATTTGAATGCCTTTAATTAACGGTCTAAAATAATCTCCGAGCCTGCGGTTTGAAGCTTCGACGTGAATCCTCGAAAGCCGTTTGAGCTTTTATTTACTCAGCTAAATTGCTTAGAGGGCGCTTGGTAATTAGCCCGCCACGTTTAAGCTTGGGTTTAGGTCAGGTTGGGCTGAGTTCTCTTTGCTCTTGGTTCAGTCCTCTCTAGCATACCTATTCACCTCCTCGGTAACGGGAGCATATTTATTTTAGAGAGCCAGGAGACGTGTTCACACCGAGAGAATTCTCTTTCTGCAGTTATTTGAAATGAGATTTTCGCCAACATCCGCAAACACCTTTTACCCCAAGAAGATAGAACGAGAGTGATATGGAAAAAGAGAAGTATGAGCAAAGAAAGAGACAGCGGAAGATATTTGGGGCGAAATTATACCCACCTATAACCAAAGCGAGGAGCAGATCTTTCGGGGCGCAATTATCAAACTTGAGAATTTCTAAAGGACACTTGGATTCTCGGTAGGGCTTTTGTTCACGAGATTTATTTTCGAGAAATCCCCAAATCGTGTCAGAGGTGTGGGCTGGTTATCCGACCGAGCGTGACAAACGATAATCTTTACGGAGTGAAGGTTCTATTGAAAATTTCAGGGGACACTGTCGAAGTCATTTTCCCTTCTATATACTATTCCTAATTGAGCGAAGAATTTAAGATGTACGGGGTGGAGGATAAAAAATTATCCCGTTTCATCGATTACACGATTCGTTTTTTCTTTTTTTTTTCTTTCATACGAATGAACGAAATTTGGAAGAAAAAGTGAAGAAACTGAGAAGATTTTTCACCAGCGTTCACGAGACCGTGTCCTCGAACTGCACACCTGCTGTAGCAGTACCAGAATTGAATAGAATGATTTATTTAGCCACCCTATACGTAGTCTGTCGCGAAATTCAATCAATTGATCTCGAAAACAAAGACCTCTTCGGATAGAATTTCGAATGCGCGTACCGAAATGAATAGTAATAGGGGTACTCGACACAGCTGTGTCGTGCACGGATCATTGGAGACGTAAGGACGAATTTTGAAGGGTGAAAATCGCGGCGAGATGGTTCACGATTCCCTGCGAATTAATCTCGGTTTCTTCGTTAACCCAATCCAACCTGATCTAGCCTATTATCTTGAACAAGCCAGTTAACGGACCGGACGATACTCTGGGCACCGACCCTCGCCATTTCCGTCATCTCCAAGTCCGAACTCATGCCGTTCAGACGACCGCAAATCAATAATCTCAACTTTACATGTGATTAATGAAACATTCCAAGGGACGAATCAACTCTGTCGGAGACCGTTGAATATTGGTATCGTAACTTGTACCACTGCGAGCAAAATGATGAGGATGAAGGATGGAGACCGTGAAGTGCCTTCGTATACATAGCAGCGGTCCGGGGCTCGACCAGTCTCTTTCAAAGACGTTTTGCAAAAGCTACGAGAACAGTTTATCTGGAAATTTCGTAGACTACTCCATCTCTATGAAGCTTACAGCCATTCGGTTCAATAGCACTCATCCAATCTCGCGATTTGGTACGTATAGTAATAATTAGAAAAGGAATACCTTCCAGTGACTAATTGGTGCCTAACTAGCAAATGATGAGAGAAGGAGGCTCAAATATCATCACTTAGGATGGAAGGATATTTCATAAAGTCCGGGGATCACAGTCTCGTTGCTTGCTCTAATGCTACTTGGCACAAGCACAGAAGTACTTTGCGATCACTTTGAACGGTATACCGGAGCATCAGTGGAAAGCTGACGCTAACGAAGAGATAATTTATCCCCTTTGCCTTTCAACTTTTACGTCTCAACCCTCGTCCTTCTGCACCCTTTTGGATCAGCCCGATCACCCTATCGACTAGGAGGATTATGGAGTTTCTCTAATGAACTTATCTTTAGCCAGTTATCGTGGACCAGTTAAGAGCCGGACCGAAATTATCGACTGCGTGATCAGGCAGGATACCTAGGCCACGGTTCAGTCGTAAAATAAAAGTTTGTTTTTTATTTTTTCAATCATTAACTATATCGTCAAAAGCAGATCCCTGATGGGAGTTGGGGAAAGTTACGCATCGCACGATTAACTCCGGTGATTTTTAACATCCGTCAACCGCCAGCCCTTCGTTTAAACAACCTCACTGTTAGCAATTTGAAACCGCTTGTGTTCGTCAACGTATTTTACCGTCCCTCGGCTGGCATCTGCATTGTTTGCCTGACTGTTTTTTGAAAGGACTCCGATAAAGTTAACCAGAGTTACCCGGGCCGGAAGAGAGACGAGACACGTTAGGAAGTGCTTAGTAAGCTTTTGTATTGTGCCCCGTTTGTGTACCGACCGAAAGCCCTGCCCTCAACCTGCAACGCTTGAGACACAATGGGAATTGCATCGTTCACGCTCCGCGCTTTTGCCCTTTGGTGGCCACAGATTAAACACTCCTAGTCCGTTGCAAAGCTCTTTTATCTGCGCTTTTGAAAAACCGTGAAGAAGATTGTGTTCTGATTTTAAACTTAGGATAACCCACCTCGCTATTTTCTGATCTCGTTTCATCACCGACTGCTCCTATGCGTCGCTTGCTACGTCACTCACCTACCCAGCCTCTCAACGATCGGTGAGGATCTACTCCTACAAATTACGAGTAATAATCAAATCTCAGTTTAATTTCGATTGAGACAGCCCGGTGAATAATTGAACCCCGAATTGGTGATTAATATGATAACAGTTTGCACCCCCGACAGTTGTTATCTTTCGCAAAGTGTGGAATCGGTAAAAGGACATTCGGTTTACTTTTGACATATTTTTGAAGATTATCGAAAAGTCGAACTAATTCGATCTGCTTCCTCAGACTCTTTCGCCTCGCTATTCCCTCCCCTCATTCATGGATTTGTATTGCAAACTCAGAGAGACGTGTATAGAATTATTCTTCTTGCTTTACTCGGGCTATACATATATTGTTGAGTACCGTTCTCCACTTTCAGTCCGTTTCAATGGGCGACCGAAGATTTACTGGAACGAATATGGCTCGTGTCATGAAGACGAGCGCTTTACCGTGACCCGGAGAACGCTCCAAGGCAAACCACTGGCTGGTGTTCGGTTAAAAAATCGAATCGACAAGCGTGGGAGATGTAGTGCTACCTGGTCAGATAAACGATCAGTGTCCCTCGAGGCGGAACTACATCGAGCTAATCTCAAATAAGCTTTTGGACAATATTTGGCAATGAGCAGGGGAGATATTAAAATCGTTACAAATTGTTTGGGAGGTGTCAGACTTCCGTCTTTTACAGTCGAACCGATTAAACGTCGTGTCGGAAGAGGGTACAGCACTTTGCTCTAAATCGAATAGATGCAGTTCCATTTCACGTGCAATCTCGTAAACAAACGACGCAGTTTCTAAAAGTTTCAAAGGCAGAGGAGAGTGCACTCTGTACTATAAGCGCCAACGAGATTAAACTTTTTAGTCTTTCCTCAGATCTTGAAGAAAACTTTCAACGTTTCCCTTTGGACAGGTTAACAAACGGAGTTGATTAAGTGCGAGCAACAAAGCGAACGAATGTGTGTACTTTTCTATCTTTGATAGAAAATTTTCTCGCATAAAGTTGAAAATAAATGAGCTTGAGATAGCACGCCGTTCTTCCTCCCAGTTTATAAACTTCATATTTGTTTTCGTAGATTTCTATACAAAGATATGGTCAGTGGGCATTCTATATCGCGCGTAAGAAATTCTACGAGAATAACAAATAAATGGGATAAATATATGTATTTGAAGAATACAGCTATTACCGTTTCGACTGATCGGACGGTAATGAAACCATAAATTACGACTTGAACGTATAAAGATAAATCAGCGGGAAACCTACGTTGGAAGAAACGATTGCCAATCCCGGCCACATTCGTTTACAAACCCGTCATCCAATATTTCTGTATTCCCATCTGGATTATATACCGTCTATACATAACCCGAGTCCCAGGAATTGTTTTCAGGTTTGTTTACACCGTTCTCGTATCACGTTCCCACGACTGTCTGTTCGCGGATGAATGACCATTTATGAACAATTGTGTGGCAGTGCCCGTGATAAATAGATGGAATGAACAAGTGTGCTGCTCGCTGCTCCACAAAGCTGGATATGCATGTGGTACATACCAGATGCCAGTGCCCGCATGGACCAACGTGTGACTGAGGCTTTCAAAAGTCTCTTGATCTGACCTGATTTTGATAAGCTTTAAATATCGGATTTTATCGCGAGACTGAGGCTCATGGAAAAGATTTTTGCATCGTGATTATAAGGGTGTCTTATAAGGGCCACGATCCCCGCCCTTTCGTTGTTCAAATACGAGGATATACAACAACGGTGAATAAGTGATGAAAACTCCCCTCTTTTCTTGCGAGAAACTAATGGATTCTTTTCTCCTTAATAGGCAGTGATTTTTTTCGAAACCACCTATGCATGGTTGACCGTTGAAAAAAAACGTACACATGCACATACGTGTGCATGAATATTTCCGCCTGACCCGAAGCCGCATTTATCACGTATAATTTGTGCTTTAGAATTTCACTGCACTGCGGAATGCTGAAATGGCACGGCATACCACCACGTGTATATTTATTGTTGGAAGTAATGAGCGAAGTTTAATTTACGAACCATCATACCAAAGTATAAATGATAATTAGCTTGTTGTTAGCATTATCGGGGATTGCTTTGTGTAATCCACTTCCGATTATACAATGGGTAATAAAGCGGATACTTTTATTTGAGTTCGTGGAGGAAGTCGGTCGATTTTATTAATGAAATTATTACAAAACCATAGTCAAACTTTATCTTGAATATATCTATCTTATGAGAACTGGAGCCTCCGCGGAATGGTATACCTACGTAATAATTCAAGGTTGAAAAGCTTATCTAAGAGATACGTATACGTGAATCGTTTAAAGTTGTGTTGTACCCGGGCTGAGTTATACATCACTGATGACAAATATTACAGAAGTAAAAACACGGGAGTTCAAAAAGCAGCTAAAACGGACAAAAAAATAACTTGAAGAAATATTTAAGAGTAACGTTTCTCAAGCTCGACGAACCGTGCTCTCGATTTTTCTACTCTTCTCGAAACAAGGTCCGCGATATTTCAAGCTCCAGAGAACCAGCTGAGTCCTGATCACCGTATAGGATTGTGGATATCTTGCACGTAGAATTATTGGATATAAAAAGAAACGATTCGCCATTAGCGCAGGGGCTGTAAAGTTTTATTGCACAGAGAGAGAAAAAGGGAGAGAACAATTACCTACCATGGAACCCTTCGTGCGTACGTAGGGCTCGTAAATTCTCTTATGTTATCTCCGTGTACACATACACTGTCACGATATGCTGACTCTTGTGAATTAATTCTAGCATGAGTAACAGGAGGCATGTGACCCAGTCCGCAAGTCCTGTAGGTAGGTTCAGAAGGAAAAAAGCGAGTTCTCGTTCCCTTTTTCCGTGCTGTTTCCCCTCCCTTTCTTCGTCTCCTTTCCCTCGTCCTTTATCCGTTAAAAATATGCGGTGAGGGGCTGGAAATGACACGTTTCCAGAAAGGAAGGCAAACCCCGCATATACCGGATTCGTCTGCAACAGAAACGCGAAGAGGCAAACGAAGATTAGCATACGGTATATTTCTATATATTTGAATAGGTACACGTCTGGTGAATTGCCTGCATTTACGCCTCTCAAGTGACGACATATAAATCGCGAAGACAACCGTCGTATCTCGGGGGATGAAAACGTCTCGTAAATTTAAAATGGCAACGGGGGTTAAGAAACGCGAACACAAACCAGAGCGACAAAGCCTCGGAGAGACAAGGGCTTGCGTTAAGAATAGAGAAACGTACCTAAATACAAAGGCCTCTTACGTTTCATTCGCCGCAGGATCACATTCGTTTCTCGAGTACAGTAAAAAGGAATTTGCACGTCAGCTGGCAACTTCCGGTCCTAGTGAACAGCCGCATATCCAAATCTCAAAACTAAACTTTTGCACGCAGTGCTAGACGAGCAGCTGAACTTTTAGTTATTCATTACAGGGAGCTGCAGTGTGCTGACTCTGCGTGAGAAGAACCGCTATGCAATCAATGCCAGGATTTTGAAAGTATAAACCCTTTGAACACATAAAACTATGCATTATTAGTCGGGATGAAGTTTGTTCATGGAAATCGCTGTGATGATATGAAAACCCGTAATGAATTCTTTCCGATAACTTACTGAAGCCATGTTTGAACCATTATATATTCTATCCCCGTGGTTGATCACTGAGATTGAAAATGAGAAGGAATACGATGAGGAAAAGGTTTATCTCTGTTGTTAACCTTACGATCGTGAATTCTATGAAATTTTTAAGATTGGAGATAAACAGTCGTTTGAAGTGCAGTATCATTCGTGGAAATTATCGCGTTCGTATCACGAATTTTTGAGGTTCTTTGAGGTAGAGATCTCAAGGTTGATTCGCACCACGTATATTTCAAAAGCGCAAATGCGGGGAGATAATCGGACAATGAGGTTCTTAACGAATGGTGATTTGCATAAGCCTTCTATCTCGAATTTTAATTGCTTTACGTGCTAATGACAGTCCTCGGGCTTCTTTCATTCTCGGAGCTTTGTCAGATATACGAGGGCAGCTTTTGCGGCGAGTTGAAAAGCTGAAAACACTCAGCTTCGCCCTTTGCTAAAATATAAACCCCCTCGAGTTGCCTACTGCAAATACTTATGCCTACACGTTGTGTCTATACCGCTGCGGTCTACCTCAATGGAAAATTCATATGTGTATCCTGCGTCTACATTATACGTATAATTGTACAAGAATAACATGAACAAATTTACACTTCACATATTTTCAACATATTAAAAAAATAAAATAAACTAATTCTAGATTGATAATCAGATAACTGATCCTGCGACCGGCCGAAGACCATTTTTATCACAGAGGCTAAACGGGCACACCTAAAATTCTGAAAATTTTTCTCTCTTTTCAGAAAGCACTTTCCGAGTGACATTGCAGAAGAGCAGCCGAGGGCTTGGCTTGAGCGTTTCCGGTGGCGGGACAGCGGGACCCGTTCGTGTGAAACGACTATTTCCGCAGCAGCCAGCGGCTCTTTCCAACAAACTTCAGTCAGGTGATATTCTTCTCGCTGCCAATGGTCTTCCACTCACCGGACTCACCAACTACGTAAGCTGCATTTTCATAGAATTAAATAAAATTTACTTTTCATTCAAGCATATGATTATACGTATACAACTTCGAATTGGGAATATCATTTGAACGATTAGCGTTTTCAATTAGTCAAATACCAGTTTTCGTCTCTTCAATATAACGGCAAACGATGTTATACACTTCTGGAAGAACGCTATCAAGTTGAGTGATCGATAAGAAGAAAAAGACGCGCGAAATTCTGGCGACATGAGCCGGCCACGCGAGACCTAGTCTCACCATTCAATAAAGGGTTCTTAAATTGCGGTAAAATTTGACGAAAAAATAGAAAAGAGAAGAGAAGTAAAAAAAAAAAAATATGCGAAAATAAAGGGAAAAGTAAGCTCTGGCCATCAGTCACTGTCGCGGGCAAATACGTTGGCGAGTAAGCTCTCAGCGTCATCCGCATTCTACCACCGTAAGGAAGATGTGCCCTCCCACGGGCGACGAGATTTGCATTACATTAGCATAATGCATCTCTGAGGGACTTGCGGAACAGACATTATCTCGGCGTGTATAACAAGCCCCGTGAATCGGGGGGTCGCGGGGATTCCTGAGATATATCGGCCTCCCGACGCTTCGACAATGTAACATACATACATTCATATACCTACCTGGTATATAGATATACGTGTGTATAATTCGTCGCATACATATACCTCTACGTAACTATACTGCCTACGCGTATTATGTAATGTGGGATACTTGTTGCAGGAGGCTCTAGAGGTTCTACGAACAACACCGAGTACAGTTGAGCTAGTGGTATGTCGTCCACCAGGTACCGATGCTGTTGTTTCACCCCTTGGAGCACCACCACCGCCACCAGCAAGACGCGAACTTCCACCGCCTCTTAGGATCTTCACCCCTTTGCAGCCCCTGCAAATTGAGCCCTGTGGGGTAAGTGGGACTTGCGATTTATTCGAGGATATGGTTTAGGTGAAGGATTTTTTAGGAATTAAGCTGAGCAATTGTTCCTGAACGTGTAATGTGTTTTGAAAATTTTGAGAATCGTGACATTTTAGTTAAGGGATTATTCAGCGGCGGGTAAATGTTCTGGGTTTTCGAGGAGCTAACTCTTATTTTTTTTTCTCACCGCCAACTTCAATGCATTTCTCTTTATCCTACATTCTTCAACCCTTGGGACGCGGTTATACAAAAACTAATCGACTGAAAGAACTGGAAATTGTCACATTTCTTACTCTCATAACAACTCTTGAAAGGGACGTTGAAAAAAGACATCGAGTTGCTCCGGTTGTTTTCTTTTTTTCAACCGAGGTAGGAAAATTGAGGGTCTTAGAAAAACAAGCTTTAAACAACAGAGAGTGGAAAAATTTAGAGATGCTTTCAGTCTCGATTCTGAGTTCAAGGATATATACTCGGTACCCACATTACATTCTTAAATGAAATTCTGATTGCCGTAAGAAATATTAAAGGCCATAGTCTAAATTTGTATATTTAGCTCACGACTTCCTGTTTAATATCCGGAATTTTTTTATTCGGCATGAAGTGAACGAAGCCTTTCGAAATCCACTCGATTATTCAAAACTTTATTTTCGACAAATTGTACGTCTATTTTAGAAACCTGCCTTTTCAAGCAGGTTACACGGTACAGATACCTCTTACTTTATTTCGCCTTGTATTTCGCGAATTTTCATCTTCTTCCACCCCTCTTTCGCGAAGCTCGTACCCAATCTCACTTCAACGAAGAGGTATTTTCGATTACGAGTGGCCAGTTGAAGGGTAAAAGCAGAATCGACGAAATCTCATTCTCGGCAAACAGACCAAGTGATTTGCGACCAGATTCTCCGTTATCACTTCATCGGTATTTTCTAGATGCGTAAGAAGAATTATGGCGATAGCCAAACGCGAGCAAATCAAACAATAAGAATTCTCGTTCTGATAGATACCGGAGTAAAAATATATCTTTCGTCGTTCGCAATAAATTAACGCAAAGTATACTTTGAAAGACAATATATTTTCTCAATTTTTTCGTAAAATATCGTTGTATATGTATATTCTAAGGGTGGTATAAAAATAAATCTACATTGTGATGCAGTTCCCCGTCTTCTGGTTCTGTGAATTAGTATGCAAGCCGTGGATTTTCTTCTCGCGCTCGGGTTGGCTTTATGCAAATTATTGCACTGGAGCACTTAAGCATTTTTCGCGGTCATTACAGACCGTTGTGATTTATGCGGCGCCTGGCACGCTACGTTTGCGATTCGTGATATACATACTTCAAATATACATATCGCGTGACTGATGCCGTAAGGTCTTAAGCGACATTTATTTTTTTTCAAGTTTAAGCAAAAAAATATAAAAATATTTTCAGACACATTAAGATGCAATAATTGATCAATTAAAGGCGGAAGGTCGACAGTATCGGCAGATACGACTCTTGAGTGTCCACTTTCGTTATAAATCAAATGAAGGCTCGGTAATTCCATGCGGACTTATCCACCGAATGATTATTATCTCGTCGATGTCTTCATGTCGAATAATTTTGGCGATACAATTTTTTGAATTAGTGAATGAGAACGCGTTTTTTTTTGTTGCCATTAGAATCGCATTTTTGCTGGTATCATGACCTTATCTTTGGCGTTAGTCACGCGATATGGACGTGTACAACATACCGATGCAAATAACGGAAGCAAAAGTTTCTGGAATCTTGCATTGTGACGGGTATGAGGAAAATATTCTCCTTTGAAAATACTTCGGACTAACAATAAGTTCGTACATGGGTAGGTGCTTTTCCGAATCTCTCCGGGTTTCCTAAATCTTTTCGTACGGAAGATATTTGTGCCTTCTCCACGATACCCAAGAACATTTCGACTTCAGGAATATAGTACCGTCCCAGACACGTATGAATAAAATAGGTCGAGAGCTGTTGTGGTCAACACTCCTACATATGGAAAGTTCAAATACCCTAATACAAACACTTTGCTAACCAAATTGGAAAGTTAGGCTTTCATTTCTGTCAAAATCATACGAATTGTAGAAATCGTTTTTTATAGACGTGATAAATAACGAAAATCTGAATTCTAATTATACACCGTATCGAAATAACTGGTTCAAACCTACCATCAGTCACTCGACTCAATTTTCGAGCCTCGTTCAAATCATTCGCCGAACGGAGGTCATCTCGTATATATCGTCGTGAAAATCTAAACAATTCTCCATTTATTTTGCATTCGGAAAATATGGGAACTCGCGATTTTCATAGCACAAAACAACGTTTCAGCGACTATAAACTTCCCCATCTATTTATTGGTCGTTAAACGACTGAAAAAACGGAATAACAACTCCATTACCTTCGCAACACGAGTTCGAACTTCGTTAAAACGTTTCCCGACGCAGTCGTGTTCACATTTGCATTTCAATCCCTTAGGAATTCGACATCGAAATGACAAAGGTTGGTGGCAGTCTGGGTTTCACGTTAAGGAAGGCGGACAGCAGTGCCCTCGGGCATTACGTCCGCGCCCTTGTCCGGGAGCCGGCTCTTAGCGACGGTCGTATTCAACCAGGTGATAAAATCGTCGCTGTCGACGGAGCTCCGCTGTCACCAATGAGCCATGAAGAGGCTGTTGCTCTCCTGAGACAGTGCGGACCCAGGGTAAAACTTCGACTTTATCGTGACTTGGCTCAGACACCGGTATCAGCGTTGTCACCGACTGAACCTGACCACCCTCTTCGACCACCTCGAACTAGTTTAAGGTAAGCCAATTGACTTCCTCGCGAACAATTTGACGCGGCGAGACATTACTTCTTCCACACGAAACGGAAAGGACGAAGCAAAGCAAATTTATTTCATTTTTTTTTGTATCGACGCAGCATCCCGAATTTCGAAAATTTTGTGCGAGTTGAATGGATCGGTGTCGTATATTTTTAGCTGAAAGTGGGCTTAATATTGGCAATTGAGAGTGTGGGAGTTCCAAAGCGGTCAACTCTCCGGGCTGTGACATCATCGGCTCACTTCAGCTGTCGCAATTGAGGCTGGTGTGCATACGGTGTAGCACATTTGATTTGCACAGTTGGTTAGAGCCGGCCAGACCACACTTCAACGTTTAGTGAACCTTTGACAAAGGCATAACACAGCCTGTGCCTCTATACCCTGCGCTGTCTCAATTTCTCTCAATTCAGTAAACCAAAACCTAAAACGACAGACCCTCGGACCTTTTTTTCTCAGAGTATGTTAAAAGCTGGTACCACTAGGGGAGACATTTGGTACGAGAGAATGAAATAAGAGTGGTGTGCCAAGGAGTGTTTGTTCGGGTCAATTTGCACACGGTTAAAGGTAGACTTCCTATTTCGGGTAGGTTACGCTGGTTCGGATCTACAATTAACGATTAATTTACGTAATTACGAATCTTGTGATCCTGTCAATTGGATTGCGTTTCAAATTGCGATGAAGTACCTGCGGATAATTTGAGAGAAGAAAATTGTAACCCCCAGTGCCCGGAGGATATATATCTGACGTTTTGAGGATATAAGGGTCGAAGAATATATATTCCCGTAGGGTTTGTTAGTCGGTGAAGCATTATTGCTTGTGGGCTGCGTAATTTAATCGATGAACGTCGGTACCGTGAAATAAAGCGAGGAAAGATGATGATTATAAATTGTCAGACGCAATTCGTTAAAGACGTTACGCTATCTTTATGAATGTAATTAAATTTTCATAAAATCCATATCGGAGAGAGTTTTTGTTGAACGAAATTAGGGGACAAGATGGAAGGACTCGGAAGGACGACATTAAATATTCGCATATTTTAATATTCGAATGAAACCCATCTCGATACGGATTATAATACGAATTCATCATCTCACGGCGTATCGACGACTTATCCAATTAATCGAATGTCACATCGCCATTCGTCGCGGTGTCAGGCAGCCTTAGTTATATTATCGCTTATTCAAGAGAAACGGAGAACAAGCTGGACTCCAAGTGTATGCTTACTTTAGATCAGCTTAATTAGTCGTTAACTTATGTCTCGAAGGAACAAAGGAGCTGCTGTGAGTTGGAGCAGCTCGTATACGAGAGATTTACGGGATCGGTGAATCCATAATAATCAAATTATTAGATAATTTATGCGTGCACAGAACTGCTATGTAAATTAGTAATTTAACATTCTCTTCCTCTGAACATGTAAATAGCTAAAAAAAATCGAAACGTGTGGGTTGAAACCGAGGCACTGATAATTGGACTGAACTTTGATATAATTTGAATAATTCAGCTGACAAAATAAATAATACCGTAGCTTTTGGCTATCGAACGATAATATTTTCTGACATTTCGTCGCTCACCAGCGCCCTGTGTCCACCCATGCCTACGTGTGTCGGATAGTTTTTTCCTAAATTTTCATCCACGCGATATAGTTCATATACGTGAAAAATTAGCACGGCGGAATCTATACTCTGGAATATATTCTCTGTGTACTCGAGACCACGGAAATACCGATCCTAGTTGGAAAAAATATTTTTTAAAAAAAGTTTCTTTCCATCAAAACGGAATGTGGGATAATACTGAAGTAGACCATACATTTTGGAGTCACGTTTCAACAGTAGTAGTCAAAATTAAAATCCAACGACCTCGCCTTGACTCTATGTTCCTTTGAAGTAAATACAAATCTGTAGTATGACTTGCTGTAACCGGAACTCGTTAATTTACTCTAACGACTAGCAAAACTCCGCGAGTTCTCATCTCACTTATTAACCTTGATTTTGTTATTCCAAAAGCCATGTGGCTCGTCTAGATGTACAAATTTTTCGTAATTTGAATCGAGAAAAGGTATAGAAGAGCTGGCGATAATATCATCGCGCGTTGTACAGTCGACATATTGTGAAACCCTGTAACAGTGTTCCACGCAATTGAAATCAATTAAATGGAGGCTCATTCGGTAGCATTACTCAACGAGACGCGAACTCGTTTACATTGTATAAAAGACTAATGGATACTTGATAGTGAAATGTGTTGTCGTTCGCCTGCCTTATTAGCGGACAAAAGAGGCATTATACTTGATGATACCTAATCAATAAATCGCCAAAAATCCAGGTACAACTTTTGGTTCGGTACTCACTAGCCTGGCAATTTACCAGTCAGATTTAATTGGGATCTTAGAGTAGAACTTTGTACCCGGATGTATCTACTACATGCAGCATCAGAGTATTTGACTGGTAGATTCAAATCAGGTGTATGCAGCCTTAGTATCGTACTATCATGGACGTGTAGGAATATGCGAAGTAGATGGAAGAGAAAAAAAAAAAGAAAAAACGGTGTGAGTCGAGCGTGTAATCCAAAAGGCTGTACAGCCAGTCTTGTTATACTAAATTATGCTAATTTCTGATGCTGAAAATAGACACTTCTGTCGACGTAGGAGAGAAAAAAGAACAGTTCATATTGCGCGATCAAGTGCAACACCGCTAGCTGAGCCTTCTACGCAGTTTAGTAGGCGGTGTTCTATTTTATTTAATTAATTATCGAGGTCACGCAATCGTGTATGGTTTTAGACAAGAGGCTGTAGACATGCTCTGCGATCTTGCTGTGCGAAAACTATCGCCAGGAACATCCAGCGGGTCAAGTTGTCGGCAGTCTAATAGCAACGCAACTAGCAATTCGCCACGAAGACTTCGAAGACCTGCGACCAGGACTCTGACGGCAGAAAACGAGCCAGGTAACGAAACTGAAATTTTATACATCATTTTCTCTCTCTTTTGCCTTTTACCTGGAATCGAATTATCACATAATTTTGTACAGGGAACTCGCAGAAGTACTTTGTCACGCAAATGTCAACCAGCCAGGCTGATACCTCGGACTCTGATCAGTGCTCGATCAAAACTCAGATCACAAACTCGCAGCCCAACACACCAAGCACAGAGATCATCGACCCACCTCCGCTCTACGATGTCGTTGACTCCTCGGAGTCCTCGAAACCAGCGAGGCCCAACTTTCTTGACCTTTCAGGCCCTCAGGACAAACCGCATTTTCAATTCAGCGTTGAATCGGACTCTGACTGCACGGGGTCGTTGGACGGTCCATTGCTGGTCACTGCTGGTGACCCAAACCTCGCCACTGACTGTGAGGCCGAGGAATTACCGCGAGAAATTATCCAGCCGTCTAGCAATCACTTGGAACCAGACAACGACCTACCTTCAGAACCTGCCTCGATGCCTCCTCTACTTTCATCAGCCTCCGCTAACAGCAATGCATTCAGTTACAAAAATCCTGCGTATCAGAGCGCTAATCCGGCCTGTGGCGGCGGCGATGTTGCCCCTAGAAACAAGACTACGCATTCGAGTGACCAGGATATCCCAGGTGAGAAATTTCACAAAATTATTAGACAGGTTCAGTAGACATCAGATATCTCGCGGTTTAAAGTCTCGTGCGAATCTCTACGGTCGACAGACCTTCGCTACACAAGAATTTCAGGACCCAATCGATGCGATTTTTTGTAAAAACTTATCGGCATCTGCATTAGTTCGTTTTAGATCTTTCCTACTCATGTATTACCGCTTTCAATAACGATATTGGATTATAATCACTCTCCGCGACCTTCCGATTGCCAGAGTCAATAGTAGCCGTCACTGAGGTGGGATAGAGATTATTTTATAATTGGAGTATAGAGGTGATAAGAGGCCCCCTTATCACAGCTCTATCGTTCGGTCGTTCCAACAACGGATTACGCATTACAGTATTTATTTTTCGACATATAGGTACTGTTCTCGGTGGTGAAGAATCTGGGGGTAGCAGGGGTCTGCTTAAGTGGAAAGGTGTCATGTTCACGACTAATGATGACCCCGGCGACGCGACACGGAGCGGCGACGAGACAATCGATGCTACCGATGACTCGCCCGCTGCAGCCACTGCCAGTGAACAAAGCAATGAGGTAATTGAATTTTTTAAATGATTTTAAAATTTTTTTAAAAAAACGGAAATTAAATGGTGGATAAGAATTCGTTCGGGAAATTGCACGTCGCGAATACTGCAGACAATATTTTTTATTCTCATTTTCTATTGGGTTGATAAAAATTCAAACCATGTCCTTGTTTCTATTGAAAAAGTTATCATGACGCAAATCTGACATTGTGGCCCTCAAGATATCTTCAAGTATAAATGTGCCTATATACAGGTGCTTCAACGTACTGATAAAAATTCTTTTCAAAATGTATATCCCGTTGTTCTAGAATTTGTTGATAATTAGATATTTCTTTTTTTTCGGTAAGGTGTTCATGGTCGAGTTGACGCGCGGGTGGAACAGCCGTCTTGGATTCAGCTTACAACCAGAAGGAGATCGTACCGTCATCTCCGTCGTTCATGCGGACAGCGTGGCTGCAAAAGACGGGAGACTCAAACAGGGCGACGTCTTGCTCATGGTGAATATAATTCCATAAAAATGAACCTTTGCTCTTTTTTTTTCCAATTTTGAGCTCGGCTTTAGCAAGCTTCGAATACATCAGTTATTCCTACTGAAAAGCTTTGAAGCTTTTATAGTATAAATTTGGAGACCTAAGGCGATTATAATTTCGCTCTCTTTTTTCAGGTAAATGATGAAAGCGTTGAAAACATGTCGACTGCGGACATAATAGACTTATTACGAAAGATTCGAGGCTCTATAGGTATAACTGTAAAACGAAGGAGAAAATCCGATGCCGCTACGTGATGCATCGATCATATTGTCGACTGAGATAACTGCAGTGGCGACAGAGACGAAGAGATCCGAGACTTGGAGTAGTGGGTATCTCAGCCGATCCCAGATCCGTGAAAAGATGATGGAAGAAAAAATCAAAGTTTGAAGAGTAATAAGTCGCCTGGCAGCGTTGGACTAGAACAGTATTCCACTGCAGGAAATTGTTGGAAAATCAAAATAGAAAAATTCTGACGTGAAGTATTATCTGATTTGAAAACTGCCGTTACATTATTATCTTTGTTTTTGACGTTATTAATCTTTTCGTTCTTATAATCGAAAGAAAATTTACATACCGTGTACATATACCTATGAAGGAAAAAGTTGATTTACTCTATTTGAAAAGTGTAGTACCTTAGGTATGCCTACGTTCGACAGTAGTCGGTGAATGTGATTATTTGATAAGTATACTCGAAACGGGATACACCTGTCTACTATAATTGTTTAATTGTTCAAAAATTTATGGTAAAATCGAACATTGTTCATTAGACTTTTGAAATTAAATGTCGTCTGTATGTTTAGGTAATAGTAAACTCTGATAGTTTGTTCTGATCAACCACGTAAGATCATACAGATATTCTACCGTCTATTGACAGGTCGATAACTATTCCATGTAAAAGTTGGATGATAATATTGTCGAAAAATCAAACACAGTCAATCAAAATTATGTAAATACTGAGAAATAATATTCTATATAATTTTCTTTTTATTGGGTAAAACTTGTTCAGAGTATTAATATATCCGCTGGATTTCCCAAACTTGACGGGGTATCATTACTCGTTCGAAAGTGAAACGACTGCAGGATTTGTAGAAAACGAATCGTATTATCAAATTTGTAATATCATGAAAATTTGAGCGTATACATACATATAAGTATGAAACATATCGTGAAACGAAATTAACGATTAATACGATATTAAACTTAGACGAAGTATAGTATTATTATAGTTAAAAGTATTGCATCACTATCTTCAGCTTAGAATTTTGCTGAAACAATTATTATATTGTATCGAAAATGAAATATATATATATTCACTCAGCAAACGCCAGCTGTGGTTCGGGTAATTGAAAATTAATGTAAATATTATATAATGGGTCTATTGATGTAGTGAACAATAATAACCGCCATGAAATGTTGAGAATGTTAAGATAGCAGAACGAATATTTTTTAAGGTATAATCGGTGTTTAGCAAGAACGACGAGTCGACGAAAAGGTAAGAATCAAAAAGTTATTGCTCACGGGTGATTTGAGGAAAAAAAGAAAAGAAAAATATATATATATATAATAATATTAATAATGATTAATAATTAATAATTAATGTGATAGTTAGCTTGTAGGTGCAGATTTATTAGAATGTTAGCACTTTAAAAACTCTAAACTACGTTAGCATCTATATTATTATATTATGAGAGAAATAAATCATACCAAAGTAATGTGTAAGCAATATCAAAGACAGTTATTTCAATGATGTTTTAATTAAGTATTAATTAATTATTGTTAATAATTGTTGAACGTAAAATCTAATTTATGGGACTGATATAGAAAGCGTATTCTATCCTTATTATTTATAATTGTAAATTCCTCGTGTGATCGCAATGTTGTAATGTGTTAAATAAACTCATATGCCTTTGATAATCGTTTAATCGATTCGTTCTCGTGCAAGGAAGTATAAATACAATTATTATTGTTTCTTCTCCTATCAAAACTTTGGCATTAATCTCAAATGGTTTCAGATCAATGACATTGAAGATGGATTACAAACCCGAGGTTGTCTAATAAACAACCCTTTACCCCAATCCATGCTGCAATTCCTGAATATTACGTGGTGAAAATTAGAGCGTGACCCAACGAAGACGTCGCTTCAAATGGTGTATTAATTCAATTCTACTTTACAACTATTACTAATTTTGTTCTCAGGTCATCAGGTCCACTATTCAGGTTGAAAGCAAAGATATATGACCAAGTAACCGAAGTGTATGACGATCTGCATAAAGTGACCTATATCTAAACTCTGAAATCCGTTTATTGTTTTCTAGAATGGTTTGCCGTTGATAGAACTTTCCTATGAATACTCATTTCGACTCAGCAGTCAACAATTTGATATTTCACATAAAATCTGTATTCTGATGATGAATTAGCGAAAGCGTTGGTAGGGCTCTTGGGAAAGTGATTAAAAAGGCCGAATTGCTTATGCGTTTGTATCTTCCGAGGCGCAGGAGCACATTTGATCGGAATTAGTCGCTTTCGATGGGAGATTTGCTTTGTCTCTTTGATTCTCATCTATGTTTCTTAGTTCAAACGAATCCTTGATAAGGTAAACTTGTCTTCCAGCGAGCAATTGCATCCCCCGACGATTGGAAGTGATCCTACCTCCTTCCGAGCCACTGAGATGCCGAAATAAATCGATCTGTTTTTTGCTAATAGTGACTGGAACTGGATAGATCACCCAAATCACGTTTTCAATGAACGGATGAGTGGTCAGGGACCCATGATAGGTGTAGTATTCGTTACAGCAAAAGCAGTAATCTTGCACCCATTCAAGAGCGTCTGTCGTAAATGGGAATCACAACGATTAGTAAAGGATTGGTTGGAATTTCAAGGTTTGAAGCTTCTTTCGAGGCAAAACGACCCAGTTCTATCAATTCCGGAATCGAAGGCTATTATTTTCTACATCTGAACATATCTGGGGGTACTTGGATTCGATTTTTGTGCAGTACTGACCAGGATGTATGTTCACCTTGGTTCCTACCGCTCTAACATGAGGTAGGTACTTCGTAATTCTTTCCAATGCAGAATCATCTTTGTATCCGTGTTCACTGTTCAACTCGAAAAATATAGCGACTACGGCTATGCCATCGGATTGTTTAATGCTGTTCTCCATATTTTCATATTTTTGGTTGTAGTGCACGAAATGTGCCTCCAACGAATAACTGAAATGAAATTATCGTGAATACCCAAATTGGGTCATATTCAATTCGACTTTTCACGATCTCAGTGCTGAAACCAGGCTGATTTAAGAACTAACAATAACACATGTAATTATGGATTTCAGATTGGTCAGTCTAATAATAAACCAAGTGCCAGTTGCAGATGCAACTACTGAGGATTAGTACTCGGAGCTAGATAATAAAGTGAGCAGTAAATTTCTCAAAGAAATTGATAAATATCAGCCATGTAGTCTATATTCTGTAAATATTATATTGTCTTATTTGGTGACAGGAGCGCTTTCTCACAAATTTCCATTGACGGAATGTTCAGAGCCCATTGCGTCTGTTGATCCCCAGTGGAAATGAAGTTGGAGAAACTTGTAGGTGTCGTTTAAAGAACCTCCACTGAGAAAAGCTCCAGGACTGTCAACGGAAGGTCGAATTTCCGCTGTAAATAATGCATGTTATTTCCTTGCTGGGATAAATCTTGCTTCGCGTTTCGTACGTATGCAACATGATCAAAACTCCGAGCAAGTGTTTAGTTTTGAGGAAAAGATGAAATTTTTTCCGTCGATAGCTGTAGTCCCAAACGTATCACGGCCCACATCTTTGGGGAGACAAATATCAAATCTTACCGGTATGCCCGGTGTTTGTTAAGGTCAATTTTGCCGTGGCATCAGCATGTCCACTCATCAAAATCGGTGGATAAATTTTTGGTATTGCCGTACGCGTGTCGATATTGATAGGTGATTGATTATACATTGTATCTGCAATGAAAGGGGCCCGAGTAAATTCTTTCAAGAAAACGAATCAATCGTTAAATTTATGCCAGTAGATTTAATTGGGAAAAGAAGGGGTTAGAAGGAGAAGAATAGTTTTGCCATCTATATCTGTCAGGTCACTGTATTCATGGTTATTAAATATGCGCGTATCACTGATTTTTGTTTAAGGTTCATCGAACAACTCGGAAGCAGAATTAATTATTCATTTCTAAAAATCGGAAGGAAAAAAGGTTCAATCAGCTCCGAGACGGTTTTTCATTTTCAGATAAATTCTTCGTTCCACGTATCACAGGCCTGAATAATATAACATCTGTACTTTGGCTAGGGAGGAAAAATATCCCTTGGGATGGCTCAGAAATGAAACCGAAAGCAGCACGGAGCTCCACTGGGGATGAAATAAAACAAGTTTCCAAACCATGCAGCTGACAATCAGTAAATGCCATTTCCAATCATCGAAATATGATTATTAAATCTTTGCAGTGAGTCCCAGATCGACTACCTTTTCTATTTTTTTTATACTTCAATTAAATAAAAAGTGTACCTCCACAAAAACCGTATTAAACTTCATACACAGAGATTCCATCGAAGGACTGCGATCTTCAATTAAATGGGACCGATAAGATTACAGCATACGTGTGAGTAACAGATTGGAATATTTATTACTGTACAACTACAATTTGGGCATACATCTGAACACAATTTGAGGTGCTGCTAAAATAATGGCAGTCTTTCGTTATGACCTAGATAATATGAATAAATATTTTCTAAATTTTGACTGCAACGATCAATTAGCGTAAAAAACTAGTCTTCCATTGAGCTGCTGCACTTGCCGATAATTCTCGCGGATGCAGCTGCCATATTTGTTTCGCAAACTACGAAACATCTTCGCTTGATGTTCTGAAATTCTGACTGGCTCTGGAAATACTATCCAGGTGACGCATTCGTGATAGGGACTCGTGGTGATCGAACCTTGATACGTGTAGTATCCTGGTGTCTGGCAAGCCTGTCTCATCCAGCACAAGGAATCTATTTGGAAATAAATTCGAAGTGAATTCAGTCAATTTTGATAGTTACGTCACATGACCGTGTACATACTCGATGGTATTTTAACGGAGATTCCTGGTTGAATGACGTCGGGTAAACTGTCAGTGATTTTGCTGAATAGAGGATGTTCCTCCCCTGCAGGTAGGTTGTACACCTGAAGAAGGTAGGAGCATATCGCAAGACCGTCCCTCTTATCCCAGCACTTTTCTAGACTACCATATCGCAGATTCCAGTGGAGAGCTTGTGCTTCCATTGTGAACCATGTGCCGTTCAAGGTATGCTCGGCACCCATGCAGTCGGAGGAGCCCCAACGAAATACGACCTCGTCAAGCTGATAAACGTCGTCCCCAAACGGGCCTCCGCGAATTGTTGCCGGAAATCTGTTGCTGCAGAGAGTGATCCGGGCTTCTCAGGTAGGTTTACAAGAAATCAAGGACTCATCGTTAGTGGGGACTCGAGTACTGAGACTTTCTGAAGCTTATTCCTCTTTATATTCATGTCATCAATGTATGATATTTTATAGATTGAATTAATTGTACCAGTGGAACCCGTGTTAACAAGCCTGGCATTTCCATCCTGGCTCCAATGGCCGCTCATCACCAAAGGCCGAAGTTGAATACGCAGGGCATTTTCTGATTCCAAGTTTATAGGGGACTGACTCCAATTTTTGTTGCTGGCTATGTGACCATGTGTATGATTTATTTGATTTATTCGGATATGAATGCGTAGGACTTTGATAGACTTACTGATTTGATGAGTCATGTTGAGAATATTTCATAGAAGTAATTATAACGTTTTTTTTTTCTTTTCAGCGAATTTTCTACCCAGAAATTTAATGCTCACGGAAATGGAGTTAAACACGTGAATTTCGATCGGATCGTTTCGATTCGCGATTTTCCATCGCCTGTGCGATGTGTTGAATTTGATGAGGTATTGGGCTGACTAAGTAATCCTTCGCTTCAGAATTTTTAACAACGTCGACCTAGCGAACTTGGGGACCTGGACGTCAATTACTACGAGGCAGAAAACCAGTGACACGTTTCCAGAATCGCGTAACGCGTTTCTAGATAGCGTGAAACGATTCCAGAGCAGCGAAACTGGACGCCAAATCCTACGAAATCCAAAGAATTTCCGCAGGTATGCAACAGCACTGGAGGTGATATTTTGCTACGCTATTCCGACCGCGATTCCGATCATATTTTGGGGCGAAACTATGCTGCATGTTGTCCTGACTCAATGCATTATCCGCCATGTGATTATTCTTTGGGGAGGTCGCCCGTACAACAGGTTAGATTCACTCCACCAAACGAATAACTCTTATTCTCCCTCTCCCCCTCGTGAATATGCTATAGATAAAATCGTACACACTGTTTGTTACAGGTACATAAATCCTGCGGAAAATCTTGTAGTTTCATTGGTCACAATGGGTGAGGGGTCTCACGATTATCATCACACTTTTCCGAGGGACTACAAGGCTTCCGAATTGCTCTATCTCAACTTCAACAGCACAACACTCTTCATCGATGCTATGGCAAAGCTGGGATGGGCGTATGACCTACGAGAACCTTCCCTCGAGCTGGTGAAAAAAGTTACCCAACGCATCGGTTACAAATCCGAAAATCGATCAGTTTACCGAAATTCACAGTTACAGAGGCGTTTCGCATCGTCTGTTTGCTTCCAATGTGCAGTAATTCATATATTGTCTATAAAACTGGGTCAGAGTGTTTATTCTTATTATTAAGCAAAATGTTCAACGTCTTAGGAAATAAATTGGCTGTGTCCAGCCCTATAGGTACACTTTTATTATTGTTAAAAATCACAGCATGTGAGCATCTGCTCTGTGAATCGAAGTCGAATCTCTCAACGCAGTCTCCATATGAACCCTTTGACGCCACGAGGGACACCGGCCCCACGACAGGTGGGGTTTACGCTAGATCAGTGCCACTACCTGCCCCATTAGACGCGCCAGCGGGGGGATAAATGGGATCGCGATTTCGCGGTCGAATTTAGGAATTACCTTTGCCGCAATATCGATGCGTCTAATTGCATGCAAACCGCGCGTCACTGTGGAACCTTTATCTTGCAAATGCATACTGTGAGGCGTACCTATGTTTGCGGCAAAAGTAGTTCGTCAAACGACGGCGAAATAGCGATACCATTTGTCGCCCTGTTGCGACGACTAGGGTACTGGCACCTGTTGTGAGCTCAGTAGCCCTCGTAGCGTGAACGGGTTCGCGTTTCGGTTGTGTTAATGACATACGATTTTAAGTTGTGACAGGCATCTTAATAAAAATACTCCGGACGTGGAAAAGTGGTCGCAAAATTGATAGTACACCTACTCGTTGACGGAAAAAGATTCTTTCGGTCTAATTATTGAGTAACTTATTGAATGATAATAATATTACAACATTCTTCATTCTGGTACGAATGATTGAACGTTTATTAGAGTCCAAACATCTTCGCCCAGCAAAGATTCTATTCGCATTGCCACGAGTGGGTGTATCATACTGATGAGATATTTGCTAATATCATAGGTAGAAAATAAATTGATGTGTCGATCAAAAAATATAAAGTAGCTCCAGTAGGTACTAAATTCATTTCAATCAATTCAATCATCAATTTTTTTTCACTTGCAATAAAGCCGAATATTAGCTTCAGCGTGTGCGAAACGCGCGTGTGACTCTAGTATCCCAACTGGAAAACAAAATCTTTGACAATTAAACATTATGATTCTTCTTAGCTACTCCGCATTATTTCCATGCGCTACAATCTTTCACTGCATTGATGAATGTGGAGTTTTTTTAAATGGAATCGTACATTTTTGTTTAAACTAAAATATTCTTCATTCAGAAATGTACAATTTTCTCAGGAAATTTTTTTTTGTAAAATGAATAGTTCGTGAGATAGAACAAAAAAACAAATTCTGCTAGGCACAGGGAAGTCAAGTCTTCTGCGCGTGCGTGTCGTCACTTCCGCGATATTTTATTACTCCAAACCCTCTCTGTGATATGTGTGATACATCGGAGCATCAGTGGGGTGGCTACAGATGTTCAAAAATACCACCATCAAGAGCAAAACATGCTCTCATTCGCTTTTCGAAGAATTTGTTTTTTTGTTCTATCTCACGAACTATTCATTTCACAAAAAAAAGTTTCCTGAGAAAATTGTACATTTTTGAATAAAAAATATTTTGGTTGAAACAAAAATGTACGATTCCATCTAAAAAAACTGGTCCATCCTCCACAGCATCACCAATGATGATGCTGGACCGCAAAAAAAAATTCTTTATGTGTCCCCCTCTAAACCGAACAATTTTTGTAGGGCACATTTTACAATTGAAACGTTAGGTCGGCTGAAAATGTGATGCGTATTTTAAATTGGGACACCCTGTATAGGTATATATATGTATATTTATTTCCAAAAAACAATTACAATATGTATGTATGTAACAACTTTATCAATGAATATTGTATCGATGCTGCAGCAATAAATTCTTAGATGAAGCAATAATCGATTACTTCATTATTTTGCACTTACCCTTTCCTACCACTCTTTATTTCAACTAACAATAAGCGATAGGTGAAACAGTTCACAATGTACAGGTGGAGTAGGAAATTAGAATAAATGTATTTTCTAACTTCGAAAAACGCTAGTATAAAGGAATATATAAAGACGTGCATGAAGACACGTATGCATGCCTATATCTATACACATATCCAAAATTTCGGCACCCCTCCTCGGGTCAGACGTTCTCCTGATATCAGGAATAAAAATTTTCGACTCAAAATTTTTCTAAGTCCGAAGACGCTAGTATAAATGAATATATATAGAGACATGCATGAAGACACGTACGGATGCCTATATCTATATCTATAACCTTTGTCCGGCCAAAGAAATTCAAGACTAGTACGAAAAAGTGTTAATAATATTTAACGAAGCGTTTGGCGTAGTCGGTAGAGCGTGCGATTAGAAATCCGAGCGAGCGAGCGAAATTGGGTTCGATCCCGACCGAAATCCAGAAAAATTTTCTGACTAAAATAAAAATCCCCCACTTAGCATGATATGCGGTGAGGTGGTAGGGGTACTCAGCATAGGTAGGACGAAAGCGGCGCAAGGTGGGGGAACTCCAGAGTTCGAAAATTAAATAAAATAAAAATAAAAATAAATTTTCGAAAATTAAATAAAATCGAAAATTAAATAAAAATTAAAATTAAATAAAATTTTGGGCAGACAGAAAAATAAAATAAAATAAAATTCCAGCTCGGAGAATCGAACCCAGGTTTTCCGGGTACGAAGCTAAATTTTTGCCCCTGAGCCATTTAATGCTTAAATTTCGGGCGAAAATAAAATGGGTTATATATTCAAAGTAGTATTTCGGTTAAAATACCCGAAATTTGACAAAAATTTGATTTTCTGAACGTTTGACCACCCAGAGCCTTCCTCCCTGGACCTGGAGTCTTGCTCTTGCTTTTATTTCTAGTCAAGCCCTACTTTCTAACCGCTCGGCCACCTGGAGCTCCTCTTCGGCTTGCTCTTGCTTTTATTTCTAGCAAGCCTACATACCTAGGTTCAATTTTTCCGAATCCGACGACGCTGTCGTACGAACATATATCTACAGACATTTTGACAGCCACAGAAGCTGCCGGTAAGTTGTCTGTAGATATGGTTACCGACGACGCTGTCGTACGAACATATCTACAGACGTTTTGACAGCCACAGAAATATAGGTGTCGCTACTTTATCTGTAGATATGGTCAGTTTCGAAAAAATGGAAATTTTATATGAGAAAAATTTTTCATCATTTCGGCCGGGATCGAACCGGGTCTTGCGCTGGCTCGGATTTCTAGTCGCACGTTCTACCGACTACGCCAAACGCCTCATTGAAATGAGGGATCATATTTTCGTATATGTTTTGAATTCGGTATCTGTCTCGATATCATCGTTCTAATACAGCTAAGATATCTTAACCGACTATCTGAATTTCAAATATTCAATAATTCACTAATTCAATTTCTTTCCTAGAGTTCCAAAAGTTCTCACTCACTGTAACGCTTACAATAAATATAAAGAACAATAAGGAGAACATCTGACCTGAAGAGGCGTGCTGGAATTTTCAGCGGGAAAGAGGAGCAGTATATGCATGTGTACAGGGAGGAAAAATGAAGAATAACGAAGCAATTGACTATTGTTATATATTGTTATAACAATTTATTGTTGTAAAACCCAATTTTCAAAATCGTGTACAATTTGTATTTATTTTTTAAGAATAAATATTGATCGATTCTCAAGTAGTCATAATCTAAACCACCTTTGTATTACAATATTACCATAGCTAGTATAACTAATTTTATAAATATAATATATAAACACCCATACGTGCAATTGGAATAGAATCCTTGCTGAGCAGAGTTGTGTGGTCTCTCATCAGAGTGCATATAACTATAACAGAATGACCACCATGTTATAAATTTCTCTAAAAAACTAGACGTAAAGAATCTTTTTCTATCAATCATTACATTGTTTATTCTGCGAATACTTTTCTGTGTTCAGAGAATTTCTATTGAGATGTCAATTACTACTTACGAATCGAATTTCACCAACGCAAACCCCATCCGAACTCTTTGACGCCACGAAGATTACTGATTTCATAACAAATTCGCCTTGCCCGGCTAGTACTGCCTACGGGGCGCTAAATGGTATCGTCAGATCGCGGCCGAACTACTGAACTATTTTTATGCAACATAGGTGTTACTTATTATATGCAGCTCGCGCGTCATTCTTGTAACCTCAGACTTTGAATTGCATATTACGAGGCGTCATTTCGACCGCGAGATCACGATACCATTTGGCACCCCGTGGGTGTGTGGCCTCTGTGGCGTCGAAGAGTTCACGAAGAGGAGTTATGTTAACGAAACACCGTTATGACAGGCATCTTAATAGAAGTATTACGAACCTGCTACCTATATGTAATATTGCATCGATGCGGCAGTAATAAAATTTCAGACGTACCAATAATCAATTGCTTCGTTATTTTCCACTTCTTCCTCCCTGCAACTCTTCATTCCAGGTGTACAATTATTAAGTCAGAGATGAATTCGGTCAAAATTGCATTGCACATAATAAGGCAGCTGCCCTCCCATTCTGGCAATTTTTCCTCAGTCTCTCGAGTTTTTAGTAGCTGTCGTTTAGACTCAGATTTGTACGAGGAATCAGTCCTCAGAATATCGTCTGGCCAGACCGAATCACCTCATTTATATACGCTGGCTTTGTATACATGCATTTATTTCGTGGGTATATAGTTATAATCTTGTGCAGTGGCTGTGACATATCGCCACACGTTTTTTAGATAGATCGAATCATCGAGCTAAAGTATTCGGTGATATTTACATTATTCAGTTTTCATAGTTCATCGGTTATTACATTTTTTATGAACAATTACTTATACATAGTATAGAAATCTGTAAACTCTACTCGGTAGAATATCGACATTACATGGCTATTTACTAGTCATAAATAAATATAAACTTCTATGAATAAATCAGCGTTCTCATTAGCTTCCAAAAAACATTTGTCTTCCATTGAGACCTTGAACCGGACGAAAGTTCGCGGTGATACAACCTCCCGAGTGAGACTTCATGTTTCGGAAGAGCTCAGCCTGTCTTTTTGTGATCCTGATGGGGTCCGGGAACAATATCCAGGTAACACATTCATTGTAGGGTGGTGTAGTTAGCGAACCATGATATGTGTAATAGCCACTGCAGAGACAACGACCTTGCTTCATCCAGGCGAGAGCGTCTGAAATAATTAACAATTATTTATAATAAATCGAAAGGCTCATCCTTCCATTGACAGCTCGATTTCTATTGATTTATCCAGTTCCTGGATATCGCGAAATATGATTGTACTAACCATGCGGAAGTTCAGCCTTCGTGTTGGGTTCTACCACGTGGTGAAGGTGGTCTGTGATTTTTGAAAATTGAGGATGATCCTCGGTTCTATCGTCGCCGACTACTTGAAGAAAGTATCCAACAACGACTAAGCCGTCATGTTTGTCCAAGCAATTCTCAATCGTGTCGTATTTTCTGTTGAAATGAACAGCGTGTGCTTCCATAGAGAATCTGCAAGATTTAAAACAACGTTCGTGAGGCGTGCCAAAAGTATTCCTAATTTGATAAACGTTATGAAGATGGTGTACTGATATATCGTAGTGCGTACCCAACACAAAACTATTGCAGAATTTGATGAAAATTTAAAAAAATGAATAACAAAAATGATGCTTACAGTTTTCCGTTCAGAGAATGCTCCGCGCCATGGCAGTTACTGGGTCCCCAATGAAAATGTAACTGTGCGAACTCGAATTCATCCTTCAGAGGTCCTCCGGACAAAATAGCAGGAGGTCTGTCCAAGCTGAGTCTGATCTCGGCTATCATATAATTTAAAAAAAATACCTTTTTGAAATTCTGGCTAAATAAGGGTTGCTGAAAGTATATACTATAATAGAGCAATGACCATGGAGGCAGCTTCGCATGAACAAATACTCGAGTTTCGTTGTACTCGGTTTCGCATAACCCGGGTCATAATTACGTTACAAAACCCACCTGTACTTCCAGTGTTGTACATAAATGCAGATCCAAGGGGAGTCCAATGGCCGGTCATTTTCAAAGGTGCGAACTCCTCGTTACGCACCACCTCGGTGGGTGCGAGATCGACGGGCGATTGTCCCGTAGGTACTTCTGAAAATGATAATGATCCGTCAGCCCTTACATGGTTGGAAAGAATACGGAATATGAAAACAAGTTTGAAAGAAAAAAAACAACGAGAAAGAAAAAAAAAAAATTAATTACGATCCACATTCGTAGGTCTTGATTAATTATATCGTACCTTTATTGAAATGGGTGCAAGCCGTTTCGTCATTCTTGTAGTGGTTTAATCCGTTCTTGATGGCTTTGGAGGAGCGAAGACCTGTAAAGAAAATTAATTTATGAATCACTCCACAGATTTTTTATTCATGCGATAAACGGTATACTAATCAAGGATACATACCTGCTCGACAAGACACTTTGCAACACTCGGTGCTCGCGGTAGCAGTATTCCGAAAAGAAGCCGAACGTCGGGAAGAACGACGCCGCAATGAACGAGTCTGATTTGCAGGCATCTTTACGAGTTCAAATTTCCGATCGACGAGCTGCAGAATGAATATTAAAAATGATTAATGACTTACTACTTGTACTTCAACATCGATTTAACATATTGGCGAGAAGCAGTCAGTCTTCGTAACTTAAGAGTTCTTTATACAAACAGAATTATCTGTCTAGGGTTGCGTCAGACTCTTCAGCAAATAATGAGATTAGAACTGACCTGCTAATTATAATGTGGAACAGCGTTATCTCGCTCTCACTTCCGTCACAGGAAAGATGTGAACTTGGATTGCGAATTTTGCGACTGAGGCCGCATGTGACGAGCACCTATACTTATAGTCGCCTTGATCGGGTGCTTATCGTAGATTATTTACGTCAAAATTCCTACATAATCCACGTGCTAAATGGGTTGACAGTTATATCGGTAGTCTGAACGCGATATCTCATCGCGAATCGTTCAATCGAGCCTTGAATTTTCCGCGTGACATCCTTATAATCGCTTAATGCAAAGGTGTAATAAATAATGATTAATACGCTCTGGATTCAGACCGACTATTATGGCATTAGCGACTTAATTGACTGATTGTATTTTGCATCATATTCAAGAAGAAAGGTTATTGTAAATTTCAAGGATTGTAAAAAAACTTATTTTACAGCAAGCACGAGCTTGAGCCTTCTTGACGTTAAGCATGTCGTAAAATATATAAAATAGTATTAATCGACCGATTCAATCTTAGAAACTCATCATGTGACTGTTTAATTGTGCAACTCGAACGATTCTGATAAATGAAACGTGCTTTGAGTGTTCGGCGCTACTGTTATCGGTAAACACTATATGAGTCGATTATTCTGCCAGCACGTGCTGTTTTATAGATAAGTACATCGGAAGAACGGTATCGGAAAAACAGCTTGCCTTTCGCAATTATATTGGCAGTGGTAAATATACTCGAATTTCGAGAAATCTGGTACACGCATCTTTCTCATCAAATGGTGTAATCCGCGCCCTTGATAATCGAAGACAAGATGTTAGTTTCAATTTTTAGGAGAATAAAGAACTCCTTGAAAATATTAATAATTATTCAACATCCGTCCCGTTTATCGATACAAGAAGACCTCACCTTTTGTGAAACACGTTTATCCCTAATAACGTATAGCTGCAGTGTGCTACGATCAATTTGTTTTTTGATACCCTTGAAAAATAATAATTAGTGAGACACTGATAGGTTTTTAATTAGCGGTACTCGCACGTAGGATACAGCATACGTGAAAATGCGTCGTAGATATCGTGTATAAGGCGTTGCAAGTGAATGATCGATCACTTAATTGTTACGTAAAAAACATATGTGCGAAAATCGTATCGTTAACTGTCCACATACATATTGTTTGCTGATTGATCGTGTATAAGGTCATGTCCACGAACGCTAAAGCTCTAAATTGCGAGATAATATTTCGCTGGTCTATACTATATATGATTCAATAAACTATTCAAGTAATCAAAAAACTTCCCCAATGGAATATCGTTTCGGAATTCTGGAGCTAGTGTATTATCTCGAAGTTACAAGAAAGAGCGGAATGGACTCGTTGAAAAAATGAAGAAAAGGAAAGGTTGATAGCTACCCAGAATTCGATCTATACGTGGCATCACGAGTTATAGATTCATCGCGATTATTTGTCAAAGTGTAATTGGAATAATATTGCGAATCGCACTTTTACCTAACACAACTCGTATTCCTAAGAGGAGGATAGTATCTTTTATTCCTCAATGACAATATTATATACTTATTTAAATTTTCGTTAGAGGTTTACAAATGGCTAAGACATGTTTTGTCACCGAGTGATATCGTTCTGTCATTAACGGATGATGTAAAAAAAATAAACACAAATAATCGCTTTGACTACCGGCTCTAGGGTATAATTGATTGATCGGCTTTATAAATTGTTAGCACTATCAGAAAGCTCAAATTCGTTAATTACCTACGCAGATATACGGGAGACTAACTGGTCGAAAATTACAATATCCGTTTTCAGCGATAATGTATGATAATAACCGAATAGGTTTAGGCCTTCAACTTAAAAAAATATGTTTTGGTGGACTAGAAACTTTGAAATTCACGTGATCGTTATTTCCACGCATGTTATGCGAGGCTGATTTATAAACTGATCTTATCGTTATTCCACGATAAATGTCTGTTTGCAGAACTGACCAACTCGATTGTTTTTCGCACGGTATCGTCAGCTTATTCATTGAAACAAGCCCGCGTCATCCCACTGTTTTATACCTCTTCATGTAGTTCATTAATTTAATCAAATATTTCCAAGATCTTAGATAAAATAGAAAAATTATCAAGTGAATTCGAAACCGAAGTAACTTTTCACTCCAAATTCCGCTACCCATGTTAGAGAGACAAAGCAATTACCCCCCGATGTCATCGAGTTGATTAAAATGTTCGACTTTTCATTACCCGAATTCTTGGTCGTATGTGGCAGCGTCTTACTCATAGGTACAATTCTTATCAAAGATATTTCTCATAACGATAACTCAAGATCAGGTACCGAAGATTCGCCAAAGTTTACGAGCTTGGCAAATACCTCTAAAGCGACATGCTGCCTCGCGAAGTGCACTGACATCTCTTTGGTTAGGAATCAATCGATACTCGTATCAACGTTAGATTTCTTTACATAACGGATAACTTTTTTGCAGCCCGCGACTCGTAATTCAATTTATCAAATAGACTAGATCAGATTAGGAGGTGTCGACGTCTCGTGCGATAAATGAACCCAGCTATTAGTTCACGTGTCGTCTAGTCAGTACTTTAATTTAATTCTAGAATCATTGTTCCGAAATTCTCCAGCTTTGCTCCTGACCGAAATCCTCGATTGGACTCAGCTCATCGCTCCTCTAGACTGTCAGCACTCCCCAGTCTTCGTATTCGGTTATGCGGACCACAACGGTCCTCATACTTGGAAGCTTTCCTACCCCGAAAGCGATGGCAGCTCTCAATCTCCAATTAACATCGTGACACGTTATGCCTGTGTCGTTCAACCCAGTGAACCTCTCAAATGGAGAGGATATAGCACTCAGCCAGCATCAATGACAATGGCTAATGACGGTAACAGCGGTACGTTAACAGCTTGTGCATCTTTTTCGAAAAATTCTGCAAGGTAGACCGAATCGGTAATAAATCAACGTACAACGTTACTGTGCAGTTGATTATCAGCCTATGTATACGTTAACATATCTAGGGTATGATTGAATCTCATTTTTTATTTATACATTAACAGTGTTAGTGTGTGCCTTTTGGTCTCGGTGTTCGAGGCCCTCTATTCAAGGGGGACCACTGAACAGCGGCTACGATTTTTACTCGATGATGTTTCACTGGGGTCCTTCGGACGTTGAGGGTAGTGAACACACCCTTGATTATGTCCGGTTTCCTATGGAATTGCAGATGATCCACGTTAAGCGTGGCTTCAATTCTCCTTTAGACGCCATCGTCCTTGGTGCGAAGGATGGGGTGATGATCATCTCGTTCTTCTTCCAGGTTTTAATCCATCCTTTCTTCCCTTCTTTGTCAAATGTCTCTGAACCGATTCTCTGAGGATTGAGAAAGTTCTGTTTTCAATATACCCTGAATCTGGTGTTCACAAGCGAAATTGCACTTCATTGCTTTTGCATGTACAGATCACAAATGTAGAAAACCCGTACTTGGATCACATCGTGACGAATTTATGGCGGGTTAGTCAGCCTGGTGCCAAAGTCTACATTCCACCATTTCCTCTTGAATGGATGTTTCCACCGTTCGAAAAGAACTATTACACTTACAACGGGTCTCTTACTCAACCACCGTGCAGTGAGGTGGTGACTTGGATCGTGCAACCAGAACCAATCGCAATCTCATCCACACAAGTTAGTTCCTGATCAATTTTTTACCAGTGATTATTCCCAGTCACGAAGCTCAAGCTGTGGCATGAATAATGTTGTTCATTAAAGGATTACACATTGAAGTTAAAAAATTGTTTCCCATTTTTTTTTTTTTTTTTCTCGAGCGCAGCAGATATCAAAGGAGATAGCTAACGTTTATCCGCAATATATGCACACCGCAAGGGGTCTAATGATAGAAATATCGTTCGTATCTGAGGATATCGCCCAGAATCGTTGAGTAATAATTATCTTTGTGAAAAACCGGCATCTTCCTATTTCGATGAAATCAGTGACTAATATCTACCTACTCAGAATCGCCTCGATTGTAGGCGGTTGATTATTAGTTACATCGCCAATTGCACTTGAGTTTTCACGTTATCTACTATCATGTATTTTATCAGATATTCCTCAATTGATTCGATGATTCTATTGCTGGCATCGCTGATGTCAGCTAGTTGTTCGATATAAAATTAATCTTCTTATCTGAACTTACTAGAATTTGTAAATAGGAGTTGTCTGGATCCCAATTAGACTTTCGATGACAACTAAGTGTGTGAACGTCACTGGTTGTTTATACTCCAGTTGAAGCACCTTGTGATAAAATGAAAAAACCTATTTACAAATCGGATGGAAATGTTATTTGCAATGCGAATATATATATTCTGTTAGGTTGCTAAATTTCGGAAAATCTGTTCTCTGGACGGACCCGTTCTTCTGAACTCACGACCCGTACAAAAGCTCAACGAACGCAGCATCTACTTGCATGAATGAAACAGCTCTTTCTTCATTTCATATTCGCGATAATTGCTCGGTGAAAATTCTGTACGAAGCGTAGAACGAAAAATTGTTGTCCTATGAAATATTTGTGACATATGTATATACGTATATAAATATGGGAAACTTGATAACATACACTAAATTTATTATATTTCGTGTTTTGACATTATTCCATTGCATCAAATGATAAAACAGTTTTCGAAAATATACGAGCCTGTATGTTATTAGGTTACACGTGTTATTAAAAATAACTTTATTCTTAAATGACAAGTTCTCAAGACTCTCGAGTCACCGTGTATACACGCACTTTCATGTCAATTACTTGTTAACGCTTATTAAAACTAACAAATATGCTTAATATGTACAAACAATTTTTTTTATTTTTTTTTTCTCTCTTCAAACGGCATATACAACGGACTTTACTGATTTATATAAATATATATGTATATTTATATATTATATATTATATATTATGTATAACACAGCGTGACACGGTTGTACACGTAACTTGCCTCTGGACATTTTCAAGTTATATAGGTAATACTTGATAACATTCTTCACATGGACAGATATAACATTGAACCGAAGTTTTCTCCCACTTCATTTAGACACACGGCTTTTATAACATTTATAAGCATCAACTAAAGCATATATAATACGTTTCACCAACAGTGACGCACCAATGATTATTATTTAGGAATAAAAGAAAAAATGAAAAATTATAAACTACGTATAATTATGTAATTACAAATAAATCTGTATATTTCACACACCTGAACAATTGATGTATCGTACAGAGTCTCTTACTAAAATTTCCTCAAGTAATTTTTGTACAATATTTATTACTTTTAATCGCTTAATATACCGCGTCATTACCTATGAAAATGATTAAAAATTAATCTACAAAATCGAATATCAATACCATCAGCATTGCATCAGAAAGTATCCACAAAAATGCGGTATTATACGTACGTACATATATGGGTAACAGAATTCATACTTCTCCTAGGTAACCTGCACGTTATTATAATATTACTCATAGTATAACGTGAGCTGTTTAAGAGTCACAATAAACTATTAATGCCGACGCATCTTGAGCTGCATAATTGACTCTAATTGGCAATAAAGTTACGTTTCTTCCCCTGACGGCGTGTTTTTATTCCTCTCTCGCTTTCCTCCTCTGGCAGATTTCACACCAGAATAATTACGAGACTCCGAACAGCCGGATTGGCTCGGTAATATTGGAAGAGACGGTTAATTGTGCGAGGTATTTTGTCACCCAGATCAGAAATTCCCATCTTATTTCAGACAAGCTACAGGTCCAACTTTTTCCATACGTCTCGTATGGTTAATTTTCATTCTGTTAAATCTACTCGATGCCATCGTATAGTTAGCTCTTGCTGCCACTACTATTGGAATATGGTTTGAACAATTAGCTGAATGCATATTTCATATTTCTCTTTAGGTATAATTATTTAATTAGGAATGCTTGTTTTATACGGTTGAACTGGAAAGTTAATTGCCCGGTAAAGAACCTCGGAGAAGAGGTCTGAATGGGTGCTAGTACTGAATCTAATTATAATTCTGAGTGCTTCAATTCCATGGTTGGGTTTGAGTATACTGACTGTTGAATTCCCCTTAACAAGGAACAGAAATTCGTCAACATCCCACCACTTAGCATTTTTGATATTCGCTCACGATTATACAACAAGCGCCGTAATGAGAATTTGTTTGTTCGCACTGCAGAGAATGGTACTGGTATATTTAATTGAGAAGATTATTTCAAGCCGTCGAACGAACAGGACAGGTAATTTTAAGATCGTCGGATAATCAGACATAACGTAGCCGATCGACTCGGTAATTATAAAACTAACGAATTTATGCTGTAAGACGTAAGTATATTTATCATATACCTTAAGTGCAACAAGGCCACAAATATTTCAATTCAATTCGATATTATATTATAAATAAAATAAGTTCACCTCATCCCAGGCATTTATTATAACAGAAAAATATTCAAGTCAATATAATCCCAAACGATTTTTTATCGATTTTCTTTGGCATTAGATAGGTACCGTACTAACAATAAGAACAATGCGCGCAGAATTCGCATCTCCGCGCTCAACGATTTTTCTTAAAAACCACGAAATTTATCAAGTCTTTATCGATAGTTCATACGGTTCGAGCATTTATTATCATTGCTTGGCTCGGCGTCTATCGTTTCGTTAAAACAAAGTCCAAATGACACAATGTACGGATGATCGGTGCGAGCCTATAAGACACGAGGTCTTGTCGGCTGGATGCCTTCGCAAAAGACTTATTATTTAAAACACCTGTTAAACCAGGTTGATTGATCTGATTAACCTGATTTATCTAGTTGACATCGTGGGCCTTTCAATGGCCAAGACACGTAACGTGTAACAATCAAGTTGAATTTAATCTATATCCATATCTCGAAGGGTGCGACAGAGGAAGGCCGAGGTGATGATGCCAAATGTCTGAAACATATGGAAGTACGCGGGAATAATGAAAAACTCTCATTTTCACGCACTGAAAGGAGTACAGAAAAAAATTGCTTGAGAAGTTATTACATTTTAATTGGAAATAAATGTACGGTAAATTTTGACTTAATTAATTATTTCTTGCACCTAGTTCCTCATAATTATCAAGCGACTGAATTCAATCGAGTATGCGTCGATTCAGTGAGGATATCTATATCTGTAGTAATAATTTGCCCAATCAATCGCTTGGAAATTTATAACTTGATTACTCGACTATAAAGAGTGCTAATGTACTTACTTGAATACCAGCCATTGCCATGCCAAGAAATACGAGAGTAAAACTTTCGCATTGAAGCCAGCTAGTAACTTTACCAAGGCAGCCCTGGAAACAGAACGAATTTTCATACTTGTTAGAACAATACAAATTATGTAAAATAGGTAATGTAGTCCAGTTGCTCTGAAATGAATCAATTCAACAAGATATACTTTGATGAATTTATTAATGCTTCCACGATTGATATCATCGAATAATTCCTGATTCGAAGGATCGCTTGGATAGATCCATACTCGAATAGATTATCTTTCTCATTACAATATCTATTTCATCATCTCTGTAAAGTCAACCCCACCGATGTTTAATTTATTCGCAAACTGTTCGAAATGAAGAGACGATCTCTGCGGTGAAAGTTAAAAACAATCACGAATATCTGGATTCTGGGTCCAATGATACGCGTACGTGAGATAAAACGAATTACCTCTTTATGTCTGTAGCCTTCGTGACCTTCGGTGTCTAGAATTTGGCAAGCTTTCTCATCTCGCGGTACAGGATGGCGCCATGGCTCGTCACCCTAACAACGTAGAAAAGGAAAATGGAAACGATTCAATCCGTTGGTTGAACATGGGCTCGACAGTGCCTGGCTAATAAATATCAACGATAAATTACGCCTAATGCAAATGTCATAAGATTTACTCACGTTTCCGTGAAACACTCTGGACACCACGCTGATCGGACTGCCAGCGTTCTCCGCCTGTACAGATTTCAAATTTGTCTATCATGAATTTTCTCAGGAATCGCGGTAAAGGGAATATCTGTTTCAGATGCACAGTGACTTAATATCTACACGCTGATAATATCAAAGTTTCTCAAGATTTTATCTCTTTCAAAGTCAAATTTCTTCTCTCTTTGTGCAATGTTCCTGTAACGGAGGTATTGCTCATTTTCTCAGATGATGAATTTTCAGAGACAAAAGGCCCGAGGCATGTGCAATAAACATATGGAGTATTTTATAAATTCTTACAGCGTTGATGTAAGAAAAAGTCCAACTGTTAACAATCGTGAGAATAGCAGAAATATAAATATCTAATATGTCTATGGGAAGGACATTCTCTACTTTTCAGACTACCTATAACACAGACCTGTGTATCAAATTCTGGCATCGTAAATTATCGCCAATTTACTGTTCTATGATCAATAAGCCAAAAATTATGAACACAATAAACTTACCTCAAGATTCTTGAGCACACAACATGTCAAAGGAACTTGCCGCGGGTCTCCAGAGATTCGAGCGTCCCTCCACCATGCAGTACCGTTGTAGTCTGCATCGCCGTGGATACCGCAGCAATTAAACTAGAAGAAGATGAACGAAGTTAAGGTATCTATATCAGTTCTCTGGACTCAGTCAGTGGCTATTCGCGCGAGCAGACTGCCCTTTTCTAAACAAGCTTGCGAAGTCCGAGAATTCTCTAGTTGGCTGCAAAGAGAATAGTAATAGGCTCAAGCTTCCAGACTTTTGCGAATGGACACAGCTGGCACACATGGGTCTAATTCTGCTCTGCTGTAGCCTTGTATGTTGACCGAGATCCAGGAAACTTCATAGCACAGCTTATAATGATGAGCTTAGTTTGTTAGCAATTAGCGTTTGGTGCTAGCGTATGGTAGAACAATCTTTACCTTATACTGTGCAAAGTCGAGACTACGACTGAAAGAAACATCACCGGTAGAATCTTCCCCGTAGTGGTCAGCGAGCCGTTCATTAAGCCTTTCTTCCAAGCCAGACAGCATACGGTATGTCACCAAACCACCTACCGCTGCAGTCACTAGTTCTGTCACTATCAAGGCGATCAGCATACTCATGTACTGAGGACAAGATAAATATTCTTTCGTCAGACGGTGCAAAATTTCAGAATTTGAATACGATTTTTTAGAGCGCATGCAGAACCATTTTTTGAATGAAGACTTTCTCTCAGCATTGACCATGACACATTTATCGAACGCAGAATAACTCAGTAAACAAAGTTCGTAAATCATTCCAGTTTCATTTTGACCATGAACATTTTCAATTCAGGTTCAATTAATGGTAGTCAGATTAGCCAGATTACTCACGATTGCTAGTATGCATTGGTTTCCATAAAATGCAGCACGACATCCGCAGAATCCTACCGTGAGGACGGTGACGCCAAGGCCTAAAAGGCTGTAGGCGATCAAGTGGATGGTCTCGTGTGGGGTCACGTTTGGAACAAAGAGGTTCAAGAGATGGCCTTTGCTCGGTTCTAGCAAGAGCCAAGCGCCCATGACCAGGACGGTACAGCCAGCAAACTAACGTATGGAAAGTACATGGTAATAATGTAATTAGTCAACAGGGTAGTCGAAATGTCGATAAACGATACGAATAGAACAATTCATGAGATTTATCGCGTATAGTGCCGGTATCGGTTTGAGATTTAAATACACACGGTTGTGCTGTGAGAAGGTCAATTTGTAAAAATTAGTGATAAGATTTGATTATTGGAATTTGAAAAATAAAATTTTTTGCTAAGCTAACTAGCCCCGAGTATTTCGTCCGATTTTTCATTGCAATTAAATAAAGAGAGGATAAATTTATTGAGATACTTGGTTTGTTATCCAACTAGTTCCCTCCTGTAATCGTAGCGAGAAATCGCTTGATCTTAATTAGTCAACTTCCGAGCATGCAGATTACAACTTTATAACAAACTGAACTTTCCAGTTACGGTGTCAAGTGGTGAAACATTTTCAAGCATGTTCGTGTGATCCTTTTGATCAAAATGTGCCAGAAGATAAGCTGAACGAGAAACTCTCAGAATAAAATAGAAGTTTGTTAAAAATTACCCATATTAAAAGGTTGAACATGAAAAGGGCGACCTTTAGGTACTTCATGCCGCGTTTCTTTTCACCGAAATCCAGTCATCAATCTGTAAATATCAAATCCTCAGCATTAGCTAATCAACAAGTGATTTGGGTACGTTGCAGCTGCGTTGTTCATAGTCCAATAATTATCAGAACTACAAACGTAACTCATGGACAATAGCCCGCCACCGAACTTTGGTAATCAGTGTGATTCTGTGTGATAGACACGTTCTATAGCGTTCGTTCGCTAGAATGACCTGTGGATAGTATAACTCAACGTCCAAATCCATGAAAATCGATTTGCGGAATTGTTCGACGTATGCAATATCGATTAAAATTGATTCCATCGCGTCGAAATTCCCTGTCGAAACTTCGATAACTTGACTAAATCGAAAATTATAAGAGGTCAAGTTTTCTTGACAGATTTTCGTTCTATTTCCCGAGTATATTTCGCAAAACCAACCAAAGTTAATTGGTTTTCAAAATTTTGCCTAGTTTCCTACGTGTCAGCCGCGTAAAAACTTCGAGGGCTTTCCTCCGGCACGTGCGTCCCGTTATTCGATCAAGCCCATATTTTCCACGGATTTCTACGTCCATCAATACCGCCGAGCGAGTGCGTTCAAGGAGTTGGAAAATGGAATGAAAAAAAAAGCGAATTAAAAACCACCGTTTCCCTTATACTCCCCAATTGCTCGTTCCTTCGCGACAGATAACTGCCGTATCGTGACTGGATAAGAGGATCTTTTGCACGCAGTGCGAAATCGTTGGAAAAGTTAAAGGGGCTACTCTCCTTCCTACATTGCAAAAGCCAGTGAACTTGGGGAGCCTCTGTTTGAAACGGAATAAACCTGACCCCCCTGATCTGACAGTGTACACAGATGCAGGTGGCTCTGGATTCATTAAGATGTTGAGTAAATGTTAATTAGGAGTATTTAAATTCTTATATTATTCGTCATACTAAGCTAATTAAATATTCGACACTCAGTGCACTTCGTACGGCAATTTCTATATAATATGAATAATTGATAAGGCTCACGATCTACATATCCACCGTTGTAAACAAGAATACTTAGTCAGTTAATTAGTGTACGAAACATCTTCTTTTTTTTTTTAATATTTTAAAAATTATTTACTTTACATGCTTCTGATGAGAGAAGATCAAACGAATGCAATATTTAAGCGCTTTTTCACCTGCTATGTGTCTCGGTTGTATAACAATTAAGCTTTAATCAAGAGTTTACTTTGAGATGAGTTCAACTTGGTAATTTAATAATAATAAGAGCTCTAGCGTGGTATCTGAAGGATAGATTCTGGCGAACAAATGGATTAATCAGATTATCAAGCAACTATCGAACCAGCAGAACGTAGGGTTTCGCTTCTCTGTTATCGCACTGGAATCTACTTCCGTTAGGCGTGTTATTATTAATCTGCATATTTCGCACAGTAGCTGTGCGAGCACATCAATTATACCAACGCTGTTAAATGGCTTTTGCAATTCTGTTTTACTCTGGCTAATTATTTTGTCGGTATAATAAATTAAATTATAACCAACCGGATGAATTCGCAGCTATACGAGTATAATTCCATGACATCACGCTTAAATGCAAAAGTTCAACAAAACCATCGCGCTAAACGGAAAGGTTTCCCATGTTCCAAATTACAACCGTGAAAAAAAAAATCGTCGAAATTTATTCGAGGAATCAAAATTTCGAGAAAAATAATACTTTCCGATCAATACCTATAGCCATCGATTCCAAATCAACGTGGGTATCCCGGCCTATGATTGCACTACGCTGCAATCGCCTTAAACGAGAAAGATGGAAAAGTCGTATCATTAAAAATCAGCGAGAAAGAGGTAGAGCGTTTTCGCTGCTGTTTTCGATTCCTTCCATACGAAGAAATCTGTCTTCGGTCTATCGAAGTTCATGAATGAAAATTTGTTATTTCTCCGACATTTTCTGGGTAAATCGAATGCTAGATTCAACCAGAAGCCGGAGACTGGTATGCCAAAAAATTTCATATCCTGGCCAGGGCTTGGTTTCCTCGTTTGTCCCATAACTACTACGCGAAATATCTTACTACATCTGCCGTTTCCTGATCTATCAATTCTCTTACGCATTTTACCCATCAATCAGTAATTCAAAGCTCACTTTTGGTGTGAATGAACTCTGAACCGTTGAATCTATAGATTCTCCAATTGCTCCCTAAATATTTCGTTAAATAGTTAGGTATGCAGCTCGAAGCTTTCGACGTATTCTTCGAGTTGGCTCGAGGCCAAAGTTGAACAGATTCACAGGTGGTTGGTTTCCGGTGGAGAATCTCCCGGTGAATGAAACCCGGATCTGAGGAGTCATCGAAATTTCTGAATCTCAGTAACGCAAGTATTTCTACAGTCAAGGAAAAGGAGGGTCTTGCCTGGAACTCACCGACGCCCAGTTTCCGCGCTGTTACCGGAACGTCAATGGCCGTTGGTTCCGTTTTCGCAGAAGTTTTCCCCGGCACAGATGTATCTCACATACCGAACACACTGTCGATTAACAACGGACCGACCATCATCACCGTCGCACTCGCCCGCAAACGTTCAGATGTAAACTGCGGTTCGAAACGGATGTCATCTGGCTAGTTGTTTGCCGACTATTGTGCACGGGGTTCTACGTCACATTGGTCCAGACGCGGCTGCGTCGATGAACGCCGGCGCCGACGCCCTGATTTCATCTCTGAGCCGGTTTCTCTACCACCCTTGGCACTACCACGGCACGACTGCGTTCAGAAGCTTCCTAGTTTTGAATCTTCGCGTCGAAAACCACCACCGAATTCTCCGCCAATCACTATAGCCTGTTCATCGATCGAATAAACTTTTTCGGATGTTTACTGAACCGCACGAAACACTTCCGCCCTACTTCTTGGGCTTTTTTTACTTCTAGAAGGTGTTGCAATTATATTTGCCGCCCTCGCCAGTACTGCAAGATCATTTTTAGTTATCGAATATATCTGACATTGGGGGATGTCCAAGATTAACTTACCGGAAGGTGCGATTTTTCGGGAAATTAGATCTTTGACAGATACTCGGGACAGCTAATCGCGAGCCTGAAACACGTTTTTGATTATCCCTCAGTTTAGTTTCGAATTTCAGGATGTGACATGCATCGAAATCAGGCTAGGGTCACGTAAGAATATGCGGACCCAAAGAATCTATGCAAATTAATTTTCCCACGTTGAATACCGCCGTGAGTTGTCAAAGTTTCAATCCAATTTCGCGTATGAATAATTTCCATAAATTTCTTGTCTACGCTTAGCGCAAGTTAATAGAGATTTACCGTTTGCCATAGATGCTCTTAGTTTCAAAAAGTGAAACAAAGCGCAGTATCAATTAGCGTAGCGTCGTCTCAAGGGTCAGGAAAGTAATTAAGGTTTTTATTCTTTATTGATTGATTCAGATTTTTCCTACTTAAGTAAATATAATAGTTTTATTAATAATTATTAACAAATTTTTACAATAATTTCTCCGTTTCATTCAATTAAATATTATGCGTTCAACCACAGATTAATATCGACGAGGAGTATCTTTCGATCTACTGCAGTTCAATGCAGTTAGGTCATTCTGCAGTAATAAATTGTTTAAAACTGACCACAGCACGCTGAATTATTCGGTCTTAATAAAATAGTCTGATACCATAAATAAAATTAATGGTCACACGTGAAACTCGGCCATATTAAATTGATAAAACTGAAATTCATACCGACTACAACAGCCGTTATCGATAGAATTATCAGTTTTATTCATTAAATTGACAAAAATCAACGTAATGAGAGGCTTTTTATTGCAATAATAATTATCAGCAAACAACACGTGTCATTCGTTTACTTCTGCAATAATTATACCTGCGACATAATGATAACGCGAACCAGGCCGATAATTGTTTAATTTAAATCGATAAGTTGAGTGACTAAATAACTATCGATTTAAAAATTGACGTCGGAAAAATGTACCGGTAAAAGCTCAATTTTTACCATAAATTCGGTTCAATATCGAAATAATTAGTCGCACTTAAGTGCGATCATTAATTATCACAACACAAGCAAATGCAATTTCATACAAAAAACAAAAATAAAAATTGAAAAAACTATCGAAACACAACATAAATGACACTTGAGACCGTTTTTGGATCGGAATTTATTACACGTATATACTGTGTCAGCGGTTATTTATGAGGAATTAGTTAACGACTTCGTAGACTTTTATAACTAGATTCTTAATTAATGGACGGTTGACGACTCCAGATGGACATCGTGGAAGCATACGTTATTGATTGCTATTTATTTATTTTTCTTAACTTTTTATTCTTTAATCCAGTTGATTTTTGTTTATGTCGGGTTAATTACTGACATCAACGCGTTACTTCGTAATATATTAAAATATATATATGTATACAGGTATATGCTGTGGTAATAGAATATCCTGTCAGCTATATAACTATCGCACGTTTCGTCTCACTTGTCTTATGTATTACTCGTAATTAATGTACAAAGATATTTATTAGCTTGGGTGCGGTGCGAAACGATTTATATAGAAATATCAGCTGGTATTGTATAATATATATATATACATATAAAAATAAAATAAGAAAAAGAGAACAAAAATCTACTCATCGATCATGATGTGCACACATACATTCATTTTAAACAACTATATGTATATATATTTATATATATACTCGTTCCATTATTTTTACAAAATATAAAATAAAAACAAACATAAACAATTCGTAGCAGCGTGTATAGGTGTACTATACACACTTTCTAAATATGAGCGAAGATAGAAGAAAAAAAAAAATCACTATAAAATTGTCATTAAGTACACTTTAGAGTCACGATTATATGACGCGATCATGGCAATATCGTTGTTTTATTTATTTATTAACATTTGCCTTGAACACTGCAGTTCTTATTTAACACACTGATCTGCTGCGATCAAGGACTCGTCGCACAGCTTTTGATTCTCAAGATCCGAGTAGCCGAGGCACTCGGGCCACTTAAACTGTCTCTCTATTCGTAAAAAAGTGTTTCAACGTTTCCTCGTTAATGGTCGGATGCGAAAGAGGATTAGCATAATCCCACGTCACTTCCTGTGAGTATTCGTTTTCTTCTCGTTCCCGCGGCTATGCTTTACTACAATTCGGTTGTGGTCTCTACGGGGCTTTGATCTCCCAGGTACGTGAAACCCAAATGAGAGTAATCTTTCCTTTCCCTAAACGTAACGTTGTCATTCGAAGGACTCGGGTTCAAAAGGTCTTCGCCGTGGTTGTAAAGAGGGTTCAAGACCGGCGTGTCGTGATTATGGCTGTGACTGTTTAGGGTATTCATGTTATTCATGTTATTAATATTGTTCAAGTTATTTAGGGTCGCATTTTTTCTGCCTAGGGTATTACGACGCAAGGACTGTGCGTTTGATTCCCCATGGTTTCCGGCGATGCTGGATGCTCGTGCGGTTGTAGCAGCTTCGGAACTTACAGGACTTTGCTGACCTACGAAAGGATTCGTTCATTACCTAACGAGTTGCTTTTCTCATAAACCTGGTGCGGTTTTGGTTACATCTTCTTTCTCACAATCCAACATTTGGTGTTATAATTAAAAATTTCACATTCTACTGTAAGTGAATTTGGAATGTTAAATCACATACTCAGTGCCAACAAAGCGAGGGATTTTTCAGCAGCCACCACCCTCTACTGTCACTGTCCAGCAAAACTATTCAGAAAATGTGATCTCACCGGTGATGGCCATACTTGAGCCTTTGCTCGTACTTGACCCACTGGCTTCTAAATTTAATTGTCATTTCCGTTCATAGCGAAAAGAAGAGGGATGCTTAAATTACTTTACCTGTACTCCCGCCATGATCCTTAGTGATGTAGCTAACATTGTCGAGACTGAAGGCGTGATTTTTGTTGCTGAAATCGAGCTGAAGATCGTTATAGCTGTCGTTATCATCGACTGGGACACTCATCTGCAATACTTGAGTTTCGTATTCCTTAAGATTGGGCTCAACGTAGACAGGGTCGTACCTAGGCACAACGTACATTCGCTGCATGCGTTCCTTGTAGGCCTTGTATCTACGGGGATGAGAACAGATATTCATGTCATATTTCTGACCCGGTGCATTTAATTGATATGTGCAGTGAGCATATGGTTGGTGATGCAAGTAGCGGGTAATTCAAGCACCGGGGAACCAAGAATAGCGATAGCTTTCGACTCGACATACCGCAACCTGAATTGGCTGAGCAAAAAACTTAATGAAAATGTCGCCTACAGTAGCATAAGGGAGAAAATTGAAAACGATATTTTCTTGCGATAGGTATTTTCCGATTCTTATCGGCTACAGCAGGGCCGCTTTTATGCTGCGGTTTCACCGCGCATACGTAACTTATACTGGGTAATTTGCACGAGCTGAGTAAACCGAGTCTTTGGTGGTTTTCAAATACAAGGGAAACGAATAATTCCCATTATAAACTGAATTTTTGTATCAATAATAATCGGAGAGTATAGTAATTATTAATTATTCTGAAATTCTCTGTGCGAAGTCTAGATCGTCACATCGTATCGCGGTCAACATTCACATTTATTAGACACCTTAGATAGTTTTGTGGTACACGGTTCACATAACCGTTATTCATTGCGTAAGTTGTACGTTGCGACAACTTGTCGCAGAATATCGTTGTGAGAACAGAAAAAGTACAGTGCAGCTAATAATTTGCGAAATAATTATTTTATGTAAGCATATTTGTGTGAACTAAGAGAAATTGCTCAAGGGTAAAATACCCGATCGCTACAATAAGAGTCGTTGCTACATCGAAATAATGCAGTTACCCATTTTCCAGCGTCATTGCATCAAGAGGATTGTCGCATTTAATGTAGTTTGTTCTCTTTTAGTCATAATTCATTCTTTTCTGCGTGAATATGTCCACGGAACTTCAACGGGCGCAAAAATGTGGCTCGTTTTAGTCAGAAACAAAAACCTTGCTGACTCCAAAGATTCCAGACATTCAGGGCATTGTGAAATATAATATGCAAACGGCGAGAGTCCTACTCTCTCGTTTCATCTAACCAGTGTGCCGGAACACATCTAATTGATGTTAATTGGACGAATGAACGAAAGGCCGAATTAACACAGCGTTCTGTATAATTTAATCATTTCTGCTAACGTGAAAAAACACAAAACTGTAGAACGCTGAATTTAGGTTCAAGTTTAATGTAAGTAGCAGTACGAAAGTTTACTCAGCTGTATGTAGGTGGCTAGTATCTAATCGACAAACGAGTAAAATAACTCGACTAAATACATGTAATTGGAATTCTGTAGTCGACGACTCATTTTTTTTTAATATTTAAATTGCATTCCCCAGAAATGTTCTTTCCCGGTTAGACAGAGATTTTATTTCTCTCCGAAGGTCTGAAAAATGTAACTGTGCGCAGTGATGTGTGCCCTTGGTGAAAATTCTTTTAAGAAAAATCGAAAAGGAAAAACGAAATCGCTGCTGCAGAACGAAATGCGAAGTTTAAGTGAACATACTGCAGACATTTGAAAAGAAAATGTCGAGCATGGATATTTGTCGCTTTCTGCAATTGCTCGGCACCGGTTCGGGGTCATAACAGTTACAATACGGGGATATGAACATCGTAACACGTGTACCAATAATGGTTGAATCTTTTCATAAGAGAAGTCGATGAGTTAGAACGTGACTTCCAGCGACTTTTTATAGAAAAACTATGCGCTAGATATTGAAAAAAAAATCTCATACGCGGTACGAGGCTTCGTAGGTTAAATTTCGCGAACAGAACTATAGACCCGTCAGTAATTCCATTCGGAAATATATATAAGCTGCGGAATATTCATAACTCTACTTTCAAAACTACAACAATATGAATGACGTTGTCAAAGTTTTAATTGAATTCTCATTATCACTCAGATTCACCAGACGAAACGTTTCGAACCTTTTTATACACATTTTGTTCCCCAGATGAGACGTTAGACATCAGATCTAAGATAGAGCTGTCCATAAAGAATAATTCCGAAGTTCATTTAACGCAGGATACAATGCCAAACTGATTTTATTTCAACGTCTACACGAACGGAGACATTTGCAATTAAACTTTTGCCATTCGATTCGACCCCGTTCCCATACCCTGATATAGATCGGGAACAATAGTCTGAAATTACTCAATTTCTTTCTAGACAAAGCGTATTCGGAAAAATGATGAGAAATTTGAAGAAGCATTGAAACGAAAATTAAACTGTAACGAAGATGACGTGTGAACTAAGGCTTCTGGTATCAGGGAGGATCCGAAATTTAGTGTAAATTGAAAGAAAAAAAATGTCGCGCACTTACCTTGACCAAGAAACACAAATGTAGATGATCCCAGCGATTCCCAATACGAGAATAACGCAAGCAATAACGATGAGGGCGTAGGGAAAGACTTCTCCGCTGAATGCAATGGTCGTCTGTTTGACAATTGGTTCAGGTGCAGACACAGGGACATGGATGTCAGTCGCAGTTGCGTGAATCAAGGTGGATACATCAAAAGTGATGTTCGAGATGGCAGACTTATCCAAAAGCACTCTAAACAGAAATGAGTGAAATGAGTGTAAACGCCAGCTCGTCATCGTGATTAGAAGACGGTTCATTAACTATACGACGTTCTCAGCTAACAATTTTCGCGGAGAGAAGGCATGACAAAATTACGATGAATGGAATACGCATCTTTTGCAATTGCACTGCGTTTTAACTCACGTAACTTTTCCTATATTATCATAGTTATATCATGAAATGATAGATCATTAACTTGGGAAGTTATACACTCTCAGGTTCCAGTAAATCGTCGATGTATCGCGCACACAGAACTACTTGCATTTCAAAAGAGCTTCAAGGCTGAGAACTACTATTATTTTCATGTAGGCTCCTCTCACGTCAAGATTGAATGGCTTGAAAGGATGAGAAAAGTCTGATCAAGAAGCGGTTCGAGCTGCTAAATGGTGACTCGAGTCGTTTGATTCTTGAACTTTTGAAATCAAGTCATTTTTCCCTGTTGAACAAGCGGAATCGACGATACGCCAAGACCCATGATTCCAACAAATTTCGATGAAAAATGTCTGAATGAAGACATGGAAAAAGGAATTCGAATCTCCTCAGAGCGCAGAACGTCTCTTTTCAATGTGAATTCTGCATTATGCCTCTGTGATTTTTTCCCTTATAAATTATTCGGTCTCAAAGTGAAAGCCCCGACGTATAAAACGGATATGAAACGACTTACTTTTGTATCTGCGAGCTGTTTCCGTCGAGAATTTTCTCGGTAACTGGGTCAATAACGTAGAACCAGACGTCTGAATCTCCAGGAAAAGTTTCGACCGTACCATTTTTCGTGACGGATCGTCGGGCAGCGACTCTTTCAACGCCAACCAGGAGTCCGGTCTTGTCCTCGATGACGCTGGCCATCTTTGTTACCTCCTTCTGCAGAGTATCGGCAGTTGCGTCTTGGACGACGAGAACCAAGAGGTTTTCACTCCCGATCAAATTTATGATCACCGGTGCTTCGATCGCGTTTGAATCGATCGTTGAATTCGGGTTGTCTCTGACTTGGACGTTGAACTTGAACGGTAGCTCGGAATTGTCAACGTTGTCAAACGTCGTAGCCGTTCTTATGATCCCGGAGAATCCGTCCATCGAAAAGTGATCGGAACCTCGACCGGGCAGAATCTTGTATTCGAGTTTTCCAAACTTCCCGTTGTCCTTGTCCAGCGCTTTGACCTGGAGAACCGTCGACGAGAATTGAGCTGACCTAGGAATGGCTGCGAAGTATCTACCCTTGGTAAGCTTACGGCTCGCCTCTGGGAAGACGAAGTTTGGCTTGTTGTCGTTCACGTCTAGAACCTGGATCTTGACCTGTAACGGGATGAGAATACCCACGTGAAGTATCCGGATGATTCATTAACCGCGATACCCAGATCTCCCGGGATCCTGTAAGAAATTAGCGACTCGTGGTAGTGTCTCGATAACTCACCATGGTTGTGTTTCTGTCAGCGTTCACGAGCCCGGAAAGAGACTCGAGTTTGATCTTGATCCGATACGATTCCGTGCTTTCGTAGTCGAGCGCACCCTTCTTCAGCCTCAAGGCGCAATTCCGTTCCTCAGTTACGTTGGCATCGAATAATCCCATTTCGTTACCGCTGTATATAGTGCACTTGAGTGGCGGGGTATCGTGGTGAGCGTGGTTGTTGATAATGGTCAAAGTCTTTATGAGAGTGTCGTCATTCGCATCCTCCGGTATTTCCACCGTATACGAATCCTCGGCGAAACCTAAACCGATTTCGGGCGGTACCGTGGCGACGTGTCGTACGTAAATCGGCACCGTGGTCACCGATGATAGCTGAGGTTCACCGAGATCATAGGCCTTCACGTCAACCTAGTGAAACCAAGAAATGTCCATCGTTAAACTTGAACCAGAAAATTGCTTTTAATTCCGAAACTTTACCTGATATTCGGAGTCCGTTTCCTTGCGGAGATCATCGCGAACTCTGATCACTCCAGTATCGGGATCCACGAGGAAATACTTGCTGGCTATACCGCGCCCGATAATCTCATACCGTACCTGAAATGGAACCACGTTTTTCCAGGATCATATGAAATCCGGGAAGTGATTAGAGCCATAATTTCCGGAATGCATACCTGGTTTCCTGGCGCAGTTCCATCGGAGTCAGTCGCCACAAGATTGATCACTGTCGTCCCAATGGGGACATCGTCGTCCAGGGTGATGGGACGTGGTATCGAGGTGAATACGGGAGGTATATCGTTCACGTCCTGATGAAGACGATCATAAGTAGATTAAGGGATGATATGTTGTACTTTAGACTTGAAAATTAGTGCTTTAACTTACCTGAACGTTGACGACGACTCTTGTAGTGGCGCCTGGAAGTTCGTTAGTATTCTCCATTGTCCCAACGACGAGAATGTGCTGGTTGTCTCTTTCGTAGTCAAGACCTCTGACTGTCTTGATGACCCCGGTCTTGGGGTCTATACTGAAAAGATCAGTGTCTCCCTGCTTGATAACGTAAGTAACCTGTTTCTTGCTGTCCGGATCATCGGCCTGAAAGTAATCGCGTTAGCTCTAAGTTCCCGTGAATAATACGAGAGGCATTTGAGCCTTTTCTTCAGTGGCTTGACTCGCGATATCACCCATTGATTTTCCGTTAAACAATTTCACGACGAATAGAACTACAGCGATCGAATTCTCGCCGCGACATTCCTTTCAACTATTATCAGCTTCAAGGAGGTTTGGTTCGTTATACAAACAACTAATCAAGAATCGCCGAGTATTTTTGCGTAGGAGTAGAGCAAATCTTAGACTATATCAAAACTATCTTGCGATTGAATATCGCCATTATATCGGACACTATTTCTGCTAATTAAACTCACCGTAACCTGGGTCACCAAAAAGTCTGGCACGTTCTCTTTGACCCGAGCTTCGTAGCTGCTCTGATGAAAGATGGGTACTTCGTCCTCTACGTCTATCACTTTAACCGTCACCGTTGCTGTGGCAAGTCGAGGATCTGGAGCTCCGTCTCTGGCCGTCACCGTGAATTTGTACTCCTAAAGGCCAAAGTTTTACCGTAATTAATGTGCGACAAAAATAAATGACATATGGTAAGTAAACTTACGTGGTTTTGCTCATAGTCGAGAGCAATCTTTGTCAGAACGTCGCCGGTCTCGGGATCAACGGTAAACGGAATGTCGTCAGGAGCGAAATACGTTACTTCGGCATTGATGCCTTCATCGGCATCGGAGGCGTGGACACGGCCAATGAGTTTCCTGGCTTCTCCTTCTTTGACGGAAAATTCGTAAGGCAAATTTTCAAATTCAGGATTCTTGTCGTTAATATCCGTCACCTTAATGTTCACCGTAGCTGTGCTGGAAAGTCCGCCGGTATCTTCGGCCTTTATCAGCTAAAAACCGATAAATTCCTCGGGTTTAGGAGAAGCGCGAAAGCCACAAGATCTGAGTATACCAAAGTCCACTCACCAGCTGATACCGCGTCAGGTCCTCTCTGTCAAGTTTCCTTATAACTGTTATGACGCCAGATTTATCGCCGATCGCAAATTGGCGCAAGTCGTTTCCCGACAGAATCGAATAAGAGACAGGATCGTTTTCAGGATCGATAGCCTACGAACGGTAAAAGTGGTGGGTAATTACAACCAACGGGGTATGTGCAATCGAGAAGTTGAAAAAAAGGTAATAGTCTCAGCGAAGCCTAAACGCCAGCATCTGGCGAAGATACTCACAGTAATTGTGGCGACGGTGGAGTTTATGGATGCACCTTCGCTGACTTGGACCTCGTAGACGGGTTGGTGAAAGACGGGACTCCTGGTGTTCGGGCCCGGGATAACATTGACCTCGACAATAGTCTGGGTGAACTTTCCCCCATTATCGGTAGCCTGAACTGTGATGCTGTACTGTTCCCCAGCGTTCAGTTTCCCGACCGATTCAATCACGCCGGATTTTGGATCGATTTTAAACTTCTGAATCCCATTGTTCGATACGTGATAAATACTGTAGGTTATTTCAGCGTTTTCACCCTCGTCGTTGTCCGTGGCTTCCACCTGTTGCCATGTATACGCGCAAATTATAGTCGTTATACTCTACGCTACAATTATGGAGTGTGCTGTGTTGATCTACTAGCGATTAAAAAATGATCCATACGAACGCGAATGCCGTAGTTTAACTAGATTTTTGTTCTTTTTGTATAGCGATTTAATTTATACATCTGCTTGTGTGCGTATGTGCCCGAGGCTCGATAATTGCATGCGATATAGACTCTTTCGAATTCCCCTGATATCTCGGAGCATCGATGTATCGGAGTTTCATCACCGGACACGTAAATTAAAAATTGGAATTGAAGACGAATTGCAATTTAAATGGCACAGATTATTTACTGGAATAAAATCCTACCTTGATAACTTCTCGCTTCGTTTCACCGGCTTGTACGGTGATCGGTGCTGTCATTGGAAGCACGGGTGCGTTGTCATTCACGTCATTGAGTGTCACCACGAAAGACAAAGGTGACGAAGCCGCGATGCCCGATTTTTCCCTGGCCACAACTTGGAATCTAAATCGTCCAGGACTCGGTGGATCCCGGTCGAGATTTTCCTCATTAACGACGAGCACTCCGGAGGAATCAATGGCGAAGAAGTTCGTTGTCAGCTCAAAAGTATAGGTGGGCTGGGGATCCTCTGGACTCTGTAATATATCGAGGCAAATTTCCTTTGTTAGAATAAAAATCTGTGTGGAATTATTCACAGCCTGTATATATATATATACCGTTTGTATGTATATTCGCCAAATAACTAACGCGAATAACCTAACAGGTACAGCACAATGCTTCGTGTTGTATTGAAAGTCGCAGGACCTTTCCTCAAAGTTACGAAAAACGTACCTTTGTACGAATGGGTAATAGGATCGGGGCTTTATTCCATCTAGTATGTATTCTAAGGAAATCTGAAGTACGTGCTCGGAGGCACCTGGGGACGAGATGTTCAATAAGGTTCAAGAAAGGTACGGGAAATTCTCTCGTGAGCATTGTAATTCCGAGATGACTTCTAATTTATGCAAAGACTTTAATTAGCGAATTAAAAATGGACCATCTTACCATCTCTGGACCAGACTTACCAGATCAGCGTCGGAAACAGTGAGCCGAATGAAGTTCCCGTTTTTGTCAATCACTTTGGTCCCTATGGGTGCGTTTTCGTCGACGAATCCTTCCACAGAGGAGGCTGTAATAGCCGGGGGATTACTATCGACGGGTTTAACCGTGATGGTAAGCTTGGCTGTGGCCGATCTAGAAGCTTCGGACACCTCGACAGCCTGAAAATTTTATTTCCGGAAGAAGAGAAATATTTCTTTCATTTTCCGTTAGGATTTAAGAACTAGTTCGAAGATAATATCGAAGAGGATGTACCTTGATGATAATGTCAAACTTCTTAGTGACCGTTGTGTCAACGGCCTTGATTTGCTTTACGGCGCCAGTATTCGGGTTTATTTCAAAGAATTCACCATAATTTGGCGGATTACCGCTCAGGAAAGAATAGTGGATCGGTGCATTGATGCTGTCCATATCAACGGCTTGAATTTTCTCTGGTGATATGTTCAGGATTCCCGAAAGTATTCCACTCGATACCTGATATCAATATCTTCATCTATCAAATCGTCCCTATTTAAAAACCAATGAATCGTTCAATTTAATTGCAACTTACGGACGCAGAGTATTCAGGATTAATGCAGGCACCGTCGGAGAGCATGCAGCCTTGGTATATGAAAGACGGATCCTGATCGTCGTCATCTTTGATGTTGACGGTTAGCGTAGTCGTCGAAGAAAATCTCTGCGAAGAATTCCGTGCTCGATCCTGAAAACGGGATAATTTGCTCGAACATACGGATCTTTTTTCATTTATCGTTGATACAAATCAATGCTCGATACGTGGAAAAATCTACACGCGTCACATTTGTTCATAGGGGCTTGTGTGTTTAGCAGGATCATTCAAAGCAACCCCCATATACTTTATGTTCGATCGCCCGAACAGCGGAGAATCTAAATAACGAGTGATGAAGGTTGAAGCAATCAAATGTGATTGTTTTTCATTTTTTAGATCAACGAAGTTGAGAGAAAATAGTGGCTACGTGGATTGCTCATGGTTACTTTGAACATTACAATTCTGCTTCTTGTAACTAATTTTTATAATGGTCATTTCCGGTCGATGAACAACGAAACTTTCTTTCGGAGAAACTATGGGAGCAGCAAATGGTGGTAGTATCTGTTCGCAAATGTATTCCATGTTAATAACCACAACTTGCAGATGAGACATAAGCGAGCCAAAGTGAAATTTGCATCGAGGTAATCCTAATGGCAACGTTATGTGGAATGGTGAAATTATGAAAAATCCAAAACACGGTCTCTGCAGCCGATTCCTTGCAAGATAATCGAGTGGAAATTATAAATTGCATCGTTATGTAAATATCAGTATCTCAACTCACAGTATATTCGTATCTATACTGTAGCCCGACGTTATCCGAGCTGGTTCAACTTGTTTCTAGAAACGTTATCTCTGTCAACTTGAAAATAGCAAAAACTGGTCTGTCAAGCGACATTTGTTGCACGAGGACAAGCCGATCGGATTTAATTGATCGGTTTCGTTTCTTGAAATTTTTGCAGTCCATGCAGCTTCTACCACAATTCAAAACTGCTAACATTTCACGATCTACAAAAGTGACTTCCGAACAATTCGCCACTTTCTTCCCCTCATTTTACATTGTTCGTTTCGCGGTATCGGAAATCATTCGCGCAGCAATCTTTCCCAGGACTTTATCGTGACCACGTTTGTCAATGTTAAATTGATAAAAAACGAAAATATGTTCGTGTGTTTGAGTCACCATCGATTTCACAGCTTTCTCGTCAACTCAATATTATAAACGATTCGTGGAAGTAAGATTGTCGTATTTCGTCCTCTTAGAAACATCGCCATAAATTTTCGCACAAAGGATGTGCACCAGTGTGTGGTACTATTGACACAAGGCATCAAAGAGTCGTCGCAATCCACAGTTATGGCTATAAAATGAAATCTTTCCCGGAAACTTTTATACTTGTATCGGGATTCATTCTCTTATTGAATAAACATGAGAGTACTCGAACCCGTCCTTTTCATCGATGTAATAATTATTCAGAATAGATGACGACCACCCTAGCGGAAGTACCTACACAGAAGTAAGTATTAAAGTAGGATAACTGCCTCTGAAATTACGAGAAGTGTATTCGATCCCATTACAGACTAAATCATCCAGCCGTCAGGATTGGTAATGGTGTGTAATCTCGTGGCGGTCGGCTCGGCGGTCTTAAATTATTAGTTGAATCCTGGTAGACCGTCGTGTCCTCATCCGCGTCATCTTCCACGACGTCTTCGGGGCCCCGCGGTTGCAGCAGAATCTTCATAGAGTTTCCTTGGGCGTCGGACGTCGCGGTTTACAAGTGTCGGGCGTGGCTACAGCGTGGCTTTTACACCAGCAATTTAGCCGTTTTATTCCGTTCCTCTACCGCGTAAGACTGTACTCGAATCGCTAAAGTGCAGTACGTATGCCATTCTGAGTTAGGTAATTCGTTCGGGCTTCTTTGCTAAGGCAATTGTTGCCGTGTGCGGACGACCCTCTCGCATCGTTTCTATAGCCGGTAACGTAAGTACCCGGGGCAGAACTTTTTGCAAGAATCTTTTACACGCACGATACATATAAGCTTGGACTCGCGTTGGTAATAGGCGTTGAACAAGGGGGCAAGTGCCGGGTGAAAATTACTCCAATAAATTTCGCCAAAGCCTTAATCTCACCGGTATTTTACCTGCGAATTCAACACACGAGAAGATGGTTTAGGCTCTAGGAAGGCCGAATAAGATCTCATCGATTTCAGACTATGGCACCTGTCTCATAAATGAATAAAGAAATTCCCAAAAAGGACAACTCAATTTCTTGGATCCAAAGAGACGTGCAGATATTCGCAAACGCCAACCCCGTCCGATGCCCGAAACTCTTTTTGTTGCCTTTCCATCGCAGCAGCGTCTGTGATGCCAGCGCTCGTAGATCTACCGTTGCAGATTATAAGTAAGAACAGAAGTTTACCATCGTCTGGTGCACTTGATGAATTATTTCTGCTGTTCGGATTCGAAAAGACTACCTACGTTGTATAGAATATATTTCAGAATCCATCTACGTCGGTATAACGCTGAGACATTTGATAAAACGTTGTGATTTCGGCGATTCATTATCGGATTGACAATTTGACGGTTTGTTTTTTCAATCAATTCACAAATCGCACAGGTTATCTCGGCTTCTTTGCCGTATCTACTGAATTTTGACATCCGACTGATGCAAATCGGATAATGTGTCAATTACTTGTCCTAACTAATAACTGGCGTACGTCTGATTAGACGTACAATTAAATCGCTTCTTGAGAAATATGCTTCGGTCTTAGTTTTGCGTCTGATAAAAACCTGATCTCGAAGTCTGTGTCTGAACTTTTCGAAAACCGTCTCTCTTATACCGCGATGTCATCGAATGACATATTGTGGCGATGGTATGGGGAGAATTCGATTTCAAATAGATGTCGGTGGCTAGGTGGAAGCCAGTGCATAATATGCGATACCCCTGACCTGGATTTTATTATTTGAAACGCAGATAACAGAATCGGAAAATACTTCGTTTATTTTCACGAGGCTATGCGATCCGGAAAGCTATACCCATATCTTGCATTTAATACTGACCGGCATGAAGCAGCTCATATAAATATTATATAATCCGGGGTGGACCTCAATTTTCGAAAATATGTATTCGGGTCAAAAAAGGCTAGGCAAACTCTGATTCCTGACAAAAATAAATTTTCAATACTTTTCCCGGTTCCTCGCGTCTTGGCGGTAATGTAATTTCTTCACGATTTGGAAACTGCAGCGTCAATGTTTTCGAATATTTCACGTCTGCAGCACCTGAAACGTCTTCTTTCAGATACAGTTCGAAATGAATCGGGCGCGTATATGACGCTCCGAATCAATTTATGAAAGAATGAATAATGGCTTGAAGAGACCTGGAAAGAGGTTTGCCGATTACGGAAAGCTCGGAAATATTTGAGCGACACGACATATTGGTTTATTGCCGAGCAATATTTCATCCGGGTTTAAACAGCCTTCGGAAAAGTTACGGAAAGTCTATATCAGCGGCATTCGCAATGCTGTATAATCCTCAGGGGTAAAAGTTCCTTTTGTTCTACTCGTTAAGCTGCTAGCTGGTTTGTTACTTTGCATAGAACGCACTACTCTGTTAGTTATACTGTATTTAAATTATCTACTCTCGGGTCGTGCCGCGTGAGTCGTTGTATGCTTATCAGGATAGAGACCTTGGCATGCGAGGAACTCGCTTCGATAACGGAAATAGGCGCTATAAAGTACTACAGTCCAGAGTTTAGAGTCTGGAAATGCTCTGTAGGAAAGTTTCCTTCCGTGATATCGAAAGCTTTGATGCGATACGGCCAATAAAGTCACAAAAAAAATTCACTCGCGTGAAGGAGAGCTAGAGAAATGAAGATGACATGAAAACCAAACTGAAAACTGGTCTGGATTGCGAAAGAAAATCAGAATGAAAAAATCTGAGGACTGGAACCGGGGAATAAAAAAAATTTGAACTAACCACGAAATTTGTGGTCTCTAGGAATTTCAACGGTACCAAACGCGAGTTTCTTTGATATCTGAAGCTTGAGAGGTTTCGAATTCCAAACTTGAATTCAAACCGCATCAAACTGTAAAAAAGCGGGGTCATTTCCTCATCGAGACACATAACTTTGTCGATCGAGAAATTGAGAGCTGAATTGGCGGTGAACTATTCCACCAGTATCTCAAAACCCGTCTTTACTTTAGCCTCGTTGGATTGACTCCTAACTCACCCGTATGCAGCGAATGCTCTGCCCTTGGATATCCGCAAGCTCAGCTATCGCATCGAGAAGAAAATTGATCAATAAATTTACCGATATCGCATGAGAATTCCTGAAAGCTGATGCCGATATGAGATAACGGGACCGCGGAATGTGGACGAAGTGCATTTAGACCACCAAAAAGTACCCAACCCTAGAGTATCAGCTAACCATACATAACAAATGTTACGACACGGTGCTGTAAAGCCACAGACATCGAAAGGGGCGTGTAGGCTACATTCCGAAGAGGTACTCACCGCTGGGAAGCTGTTTCTGTAGTTGGACCCAGGGCTAGCACACACGATCCCGAAGCCGAACAATACTTTCACCCAATTAAGAAACTCCATTGTCAGCTTTCACGGTGTCGCATTGACAATCGCTTATCGTTCTCTGCTTTAATCGATTACAATAGACTTTCAAAAGTACCAGGGGTATCGGTTCGCGCTAGAGTCAGTTGCTATTTGCAGAATCAATGGGAGGAAAGGCAATTTGAAACGGCGAATATTCTTTTTAATGGAAATTCAATCGATTGAATGATTTCGAGATTTGGTGGATAAAAGAGTATGAAAGCGAGAGTTCTTTGGGAAAATGCCCGTTAGCCTACAACTGCAAAAAAATTGGCAGAAGATGCGGACGTGTGACCGTTCCTGGGCGCGTCGCTGAACGGTCATTACCGATCACCGATTGCTGATTACAGTTCAATTTCTTCCGCGTTGGAACCGCGACACTAGTAGGTATAGATGGGACTGCAATAGCCCTAGCTGACCGCAAGCGTGCCTCGAGAGACGGTCCGGCAATAAAGTAAGCAATGAAAGACGACGGTGTGTGGGCTGAATAAAATTATACGATAATCTTGATTCCCGATCTTATCGGAGCGCGCAAAACCGTGTGGAGACGAACGCAAAGAGCAACGCATCCCGCGTCAAAGATCACGGGAATACGCGTATTTCCGGTTCCCTCGATGAACAGGGAGACAACACCGCGAACAGCATCTCAGCTTCGCGATACCGTCAGTAAACCTTCAGACTCCCGGAAGAGCGCATGAAAGCTTTCAGATCTGATCGTGAGCGAGTGAATATGAATTTCAGACGCGTTCTTGGAGCAGTCCGAGAAGAACACTCCGGCCAGATTATAGGCGTTGACAAAGCCTGTTATTAATTGAACTCGGATCAGTAGGATGTCGGTTTTTCTACCCGAACGCACTTCACCACAAATTTGATCATGATTTTAGTTATTACAGGTCTAATCGCGCGCCGTTCAATTCGGAGTAATCGTCCGCGTTCAGAAATAACGAAGGTGAAAATATCCGCGTCGAACGGTGAACGATGCAAAACGCCGACTGCCCTGCCTAACCAGGGACAAAATGCAGTCTTTGAACACGTACGTACGTAATACCTAACGCGGATTGTGTAACCAAGACTGACTAGTACTACCCACCGCGTGGATACCTACGTAAGCTCAATGTTTCTTTGTTCTCTGCAGATACTATGCGATAGGATACTCGTGTGCAATTGTGAATATGAGATTCTGCATTTCTGATGCCTCTCCTAAGATGACGAATCGCTAATAAACTACTAGAAAATATTAAAGATTCAAATTTTAATGGAGGGCCAGTCGGTAGCTTGAAAAGAATGGTAGCTCGAGGGAACGAGCGTTCTATTGCAAATCGGAGCTCTTGATTATTCAAAAGACTAAAGGCACCTGATATCGAGCCTTCCTGAACAGGTGTTGGACGGAGATGAATCGAAAGCTGGCTTCATGCCTGAATAAAAAGACGGGTCGGGACGGTATATGGAATATTATCATTCGGTAGAAAATCAAAAGCAATGAAGATTTTTCTGGCTATAATAGAATTGCCAATCGCTTGCTCGTAATTGCAGGCTAGCTCGTTTGCCGTTCTTCATTGAGTCTAGGCAGACGCTGCAGCCAGGGACTTCAATTATGTTTAAGATGCACCTGCGCGAGTATTGCCTGTTCGCTTGCTTGCTAGTGGGCATATAACTATCAAAGACAGGACTGGAGGACGCACAGGCGTGAGACAGCGGCCAAAAGAGGGTGAAAGAGAGAGCAGGAGAGGAGATATGCAAATGGGCGAATATGGCGTGCTATCGGCGACTCAGGCCCGGTGTGAGTCACTTCGAGGGGTTCAACCCACACGGCTGGCCACTGCCGGACATATACGACCATGGGATCTTCCTAGGTGCGTCGACGCTTGTTGCCCCTTTTGACCATCGTATAACCCCTTTGAAAGCCAACTTCATCGAATATGAGGTGCTATTTTCGTTTCAGGTATATACGGATAAATTATCATACCTTTGAAAACGCCTCAAGCCGTATTCACACACCGATATGTTATCTTGAATTTTTACGATTTATCATCTCGTCAAGGAATGACGAGAGAAGTTATTAGCTTCTTTCACAGCATCTATAAGTCGCGGCGGGTGTATGATTTATTTGTAGCTATAGCTCATAGTTCTTGGATTTCCAGTAATCGAAATAAACGATAGTAAATGTGCCGCTGTCCACGTGCCTGTATACCTACTGATAAAAGCTACCATAATTTAGCGATAAACTCACCGACGCCACGACGGTGACCAGGTACCGTTGAGTTTTTTCATAGTCAAGTGTCCGGTTGACGGTGACTTGTCCTTGATGAGGTAAATTGATGCTGAAATAGCCGAACCCATCGGCAGTAGTTATTCTGTCACGGCCTACTCCGTCGCTGTTTCCAATACCCATACCGTCGCCAGGGGCTATCGAGTACTCGACGAGCCCGTTGACACCGGCGTCTGCGTCCTGGGCCATGATATTCTTGAAGATTGTAGAGCCGACCGGAGTTAACTGGACATAAAATAACAGGATGATGAAATTTGGAATTGGAAAATGGTTATCGAGTCATTCTTGAACTGCTGTTAAAATTTCGTGGGATCAAATCAGACCGTTACATTGAATGGCTGGCAAAAGTATGTTAACGTTCGTAATTACTATGTGTGTACATAATTGTGAGTTTATGTGTATTTTTTATCGAAGTTGGCGTGAAGTAACTTTCAGAAATTATGAAACGACGAGCTCTTGAGAATGGTATGTCGATCCTAATAAATGTTGGAAAACTGTATGGCGTTTTGAGAAAATGAAAACTTAGCTCACCAAACAGGTCTCACGAATACCTTATGCATTTTCTATTGTATTTAGAAAGGGTATGTCTATTTTTCACACGGAAAAGAAAAGGCGTGTTGAAAGTGTCATTCGAGATTTAATTGTGAAGAGAGAAAACGCTAATTAGCGAAGTACTCAATTACATTGCATCTCGTTAACATACACGATTACCCGGCTGCTGGTTTTAATCCAAATTCTCACCGTCCCCACGGAGTTGAAAATAAAGTAAATAGGTACGTGCCAGAAAAGATGGTCGGATTAAAAGCAGCGGTAGTCGACTAATTAGTAGAAGAAGTTACAGTTTCGAATGAAATTACAAAAAAGCATCGTACTTACTTCTCCTCGAATTTCTTTGTCATTCATGATTAAAGAAATATATTCCCTAATTTTCGGCTCACATTTAGGACGAATCGGCTTCTAATCTGACGTGTCTGATAATAAGCCACCCTCTGACGCGACGGACATTCGCGATGAGTCTATTCTCACATGACGCATACTTTAATCCCTAATTTCATTGCCACTCTAAATACGTGGGATGTAATCGAAACTGGAACTTTCTAAGCAGCTAAACTACCCACGTTACCATCATCGTTGCGATTTATCCCTGCTTGAAGAGTCGAGGGAATTTTTACCCCACCCAAAGAAAAAAAGACATCAACGTTATACCCTGCAGCTACCCAAGTAGGTACATCCCGAGTAAGTTTCTGCAGCTCGTGGGCGCATGAGTAACGTAAGTCTTGAAGGTATATCGAACGATTGACCCAAGGCTAGGAATAGGGATTCGTTATCATCGTTCGAATCACTTATAATAAGAGTCATATGAGAACATCGATTTCGAATTTTTAACAAAACTGCCAGATCCCGAGGGGACATCTCAGTGAATTATGACGGATGATTTGAGCCCTTTCTTTATCCTCATTCGTCGTGAGCTCAGAACTTGATTAATGGAGTCGATCGATAGACGTACTTACCTCGGGTACGGTAGTTTCGTATGGTGTATTGACAAACTTTGGTGCATTGTCATTGATGTCTGATACTCTGACGATTACGGGGATGGTTCGTTTCTTGTTCGTTAACTTCACCGTACAGGTAAGCTGGCGAAAGAGAATGAATTATTCGATCGTAAGATGGACGGACTTTCGTTCAACGATTGTCTAAAGTTCGCAATCTGACTTGAGCAGACGATTGATGAGATTTTGGACAGGAAAATAAACGACGCGAATCTAGGGTATGATTATTACCTGGAAAACGACGTGAGACAAGTTCTCTGCATCTCTGTCGAGGGGCTGCAGGAGTTTCAGCTTCTTTCCGACTAGAGTGAAGATTGGCTGTCTGCCAGGGAATATCAGCTCCAATGTAGTCTCGGCGTATGGATCTCCGGAAACCGGAAGTTCTGCAGGAACTGTTTCCTGGTCGAGTCCTGGAACGATTCGGAAATCCGTTAATTACTTTTTATCGTTCGAAGATACCCGAACTGTCAGTGGGACTCGACTCCGGCTCCGGCACCTCGTTTAAATGATAGGTAGCCAAATCTTGGAACTTTAATTTTCCGAGCTAGTATCGCTTCCCTCGTTACATTTTGTCCTAGTTTCCGTTGTATCTTTAGGCAAAAAGTTATAATTGCTTTTCCGTGGCGGTAAAAATAGTAGATACGAAGTGGAAGTATTTCACATGGGCACTTAAATGAACGAGTTCTGCACTTTTACGAACCGGGTCATTTTTCCGGCGGTAATATTCGCCTGGGACCAGGTCATGCTAAAAAATAATCGACTGGAACCACCGATCATATTTTACGATTATGTTCATTCCGTGCGATTATTGACCGGTAAGTTTAAAATAAATTGATATCGTATAATATATGTTTCTGTATAACATCACGTGAAAAAGTTACATAAAACGTTTATTGAACACTTATGGCAGAACTTTACGATGTATAAAAATTCTGAGAAATTTCCATCACGAAAATCGCGTGCCTTTTCAACAATTTTATTGTGAAACGTTTAACGATCCGAACTGTAACTCTCAATACCACTCAATACTCCATCGTTTAATCGCTAATTTCAATATTGCCCCTCGGCCAGGTCTTGTTCGCATTTATCTTCGTTCAGCGACCATTCTACACATTAAGACATCTTGATCCGCGTATACATCGACGTTGAGTATATCGAACGTGAAACTGAGATGGACCGGTAACGCGTAAGGTACGTGGCTTGATTGACAGAACTTCTATCGTATGTCGTTCGCGAAGAGAAAGTGTGGCTCCTCATCACTGTGATCACTATCCACCAGCATCCGAGCTCACAATGGTCCCCCGCTCTCACCCATCTCACGTTTCGGATCTCCTTCGAGTCTTCCTTCAGGATTTTATGAGAGAATGAGATCCCAGAATCTACTGCTTACATATTAATTCTTCGACATTGAATACACGTATGTATCTTCACCTTATCTGGTCGAGTGAAAAGAACGCTCAGTTATAAAGTATAAATTACGTTTACAGTGCAGAGTGAAGAATGGAACGGTGCTCACCTTCGTCTTCGTGAATAAGAACCTTGATCATAGATCATGAATACGGTATCTACGTGTGGCTAATAATAGAGATGGTTAACCATTAATAAGCAACTAATTACTAATAGCCAACGGCTCCGGAGGAACAGGCGGTGGATCGTTCTGACCCTAACGGCACAAGCATATGTGTGGCGATTGAACAGTGCAGTGCACTGACTCGTCCGTATCATGATTTGTTACAAGTGTTGAAGCAAAACAATAATTGATGTGGAGATGAATGTGAAAAATGTAAACGGGTTAAGGCGTTCTTTGCTACATTGCAACTCACCAGCTCCACTGCTCTCCTCAATGTCAAGGATGATGTTCGACTGGCCGGTCTCCACCTCACATAAGCCTGAAACAGGAAATAGAGAATGTACAGTTAACGATTCATGGATAGATATGTGTGAAGTCATTAAAGTTACTTGTAATGGATAAGCATTTAGCGAGTGTACTGGAACTTTTCTAATACAGCGGTTCATTGATCGTTAGATAATCTCGATCCGACGCAATACTTTCTTGGCTAACTCTCGTTATACGATCAACGATTTAGGAAAGATGTGGTTTCCCGATAACCTTAATCCATTGTTATACTTTGGTGGCAAGTTTTTTGGCAAAGAAGACGCGATGCTGTGTAATAACAGTCAATTGTTGAAGCAACGACCACTTTGCTGTACAGAACTTTGCTCGTTTCGGTTACGCTTTCATTGCCCTGCAATGACCATCGAAATATCATTCAAAAGTTTGTTCTACCTTTCCGAACGAAACGATCACGACTACTGTACACGTACGTTCGTTTTTTAAGGCCTCTCGGCAATTGCGCTGACCGATATTTATTTGTTCATGCCGTACCGTCGAGTCTAGTTACCGAAGGAAAAAGCCACGACGTTCTTCTCGAAACTTTTTATCGTCGGAATAGAACAACCCTTCGGGACTAGCAAACTAGCAATCCAGTGTTCGTGTCACTGAGGCAAATCTGGATACGAGACGGGCAGCTGTGAGTAAATATTAGAATGCAAATGTCATCGTAGAGACCCGGAGAAAGGCGCATCCTTGGCGTTTGCTATTACGATAACCTTTGTCGGGAGGTAAACGTTTCACATCCACTATACCTTAGCCTTTACAATTTTCTCGACTTTTATACAACTTGAAAAGTGGTCAGTCGGCGATACATGTCAAGGCTTGAGTCGCTGGAAAATCTGAGACCGTCGTAGAAGTTTCTTCATCTTTTTCTCTCACTGTGCGCAAAACGATCGTGATGGAATGCGTTTTCGAAAAAAAAAAAAAAAACTCGAGCTCCGACGTGAACGTGAAGGTATCCTTTCTTTTGAATCATGATCTGTGTACCTACCAGCTTCACCGTATTCAAAGTGAATGTTGAACCAAAAAAATGATCTTCCCTTTCTTCATTGGATACCTAACTCTATGGGTATGCGCGTATGTGTTACACGCTACGAATACGGCGACGTAACAACTTTACGTAACCGTTCTAACTTCGGGAAACTATATCATACTCCGCACCGGTACGTATTCGCGAATAACGTATATGTATATATTTATGATTCGAGCAAGAGCCGCGTTTGAAGTTGACGGGTTTGATCAAGATTTGTTACCGAGAGTAGGTAAATAACGGTTTGTTACGTACTAGAAGAAGGGTGACGAACGTGAGCAGGTCTTGATTCTGATTTCTCATTAATTTTTTCGTCGAAAGCATTTCCATTTATAAGGAAATAGGTAATGGGTACCTGCTAACAAGGTATTGTACTTCCGCCACGATTCTCACGATACCATATCCCAATCAACCGCAGTTAGAAGTCGGAGCAATTATTCATACACGCGCATATATACCTACACCTACATTATAGAATATCAGTCATACATCCGTGTATTAAGCTCTACTTCTCACCTGTTCCACATCGTATACCGAATGAACAGATGGATTCATGAATATTAATAAATGATCATATTTTCACTTAAAATTCATGCGAGTCATTTTTTTTTCGGCTATCCGGCGAATTAACCGATCTAATTATCTGGCCGCACACGCGCCGCTTTTAGTTCATTCAAATCTATCAGACCTAGTTTTCACGCTCGTCGACTCGATGTAATGCTTGAAAAAGGTACGTGTGTTACTACTCATAGTTCCAAGTCAGATGGACTTTTCAATCTCTGACGTACTTCTTCCCATGGGAATTTTCTCCGTTTCAAAATACGGAGCTACCTGTTGGACTGGTAGAGCATGTGAAAGAAGAGCTCATCGAGGCAGGTATACCTTGCGACTTTACGTTTTAGCTGCACCTCGAACCAGCAGCGACTTACATCAAGTAACTAATTAGCGATCCTTGTTGGATTAACGCCTGCCATTAAGAATTCCAGTAAAACAAGTGGCAACAGAATTGTCGTTAACGTTAATTACTATGGGTCCACTATGTTTCACGTTTACCAGTTTGCTCTCCGAACTTGCTCACACGTCTTTAGCAAACCGAGATATGTGAACGAGCGTGGCAACTAACAGTGCAATCCGCCTACCTACGAGCTTCATTTATATTCATTTTTCAAATCTTGATGGAAAAAAAATAAAATAAAATAAAAAATTAATGAAAATTTATCGTGCTTCGCCTCTCGCGATCGTAATTCAGGTATCTGACTGGTATTATTATAGCATTAATAACACGGAAGAATATCGTATGTAATATCAAGTCTAGAACTCACCAGGCTTTGAGATGACACCCGGTGGCAATTGAACTGCAACCAGGAACCCACACAACCACCAGATCATTGCCCGAGCCTGAAACAAGAGATATTGCATTGCATATCATACGTTGTAAGTGTAACCGAAGATCAGGTTCGCATGTAGATATTCACCTACATGCATGGCTTTCAGCACACGTACGCAAGATGTAAATCATACTGCCGGATTCGCGAAATCGTACATCATATTGAATGAATTATTTATATAAGTATTGGAAATACGAGATGAGGAGCAGCTTATGATCAGAATTTTTTAGCTGTATCACGAGACACAGACAACTACGTACTGTGCACGGTAATGGTAGTAATAATCACAAAGCTTATCGGCTTTAGGATATAACAACAAAAATATTCCTAGTACCATCAAGACGTAGAGTTTGGTTTACTTTTTTTCTACCACCACACGTCACACGGTACATTGTTGTTTGTTGATTCGATCAGTTCGCAAAAAATAATAGCGCGGAGTCGTGAATCACAAATCCCGACCCTTTTGCAGCTGGTATACGTATACATGAGCAGATATTATAGATACTAAACATGGGCGTACTCGTCAACATATCGTCTCATTGATTTTTGTTTCCCGAATGAAAGATTGCAAGATTGCATTCAGCTTCCCGAATTTCATGTAGCAGCTAGCTCAGTCTATTGACCCGTTATTGGAAGTAATGCAGATGCTAGTTAGTCGCAGTTGACTAGACACGAATCGCGTATATATCTGATATAATTATGCTGTACTGTTTAATATTCATTAAGAGCAGCTTCGAGATACACTATCACCGATTATGCACGAAAAAGTGAGCCAGCTAGCTTATCAAGTTATACGAACCAGTGTCACCTGCTGTAACCATTTGAAAGTGAATGTCTTAGTTACCGAGGCGCGCACAGGTCTGACATATTTCAAGCAGTCGCATTGGAACATGAGTTATGAAACAAATGGGCAAGCCATGTTAACAGTCTTTGTGGATGGAGCCTCTAAGGCTGGACACTAGCTGGGAAACTGAAGTTGAAATAAATGCCAGTTTTCCACGAGTTTTGCAGTGTTTCAATAGACTAGATTTGAATATTAGATTTGAATAATTCATGGATGCAGGTTAAAGTTTTCTTTTCAGATATCAAATACGTAAAATAGATTCATAAAAGCTCGCGGTGCGACAAAGAGAGATCTGCACTTTGCATAATCGCCTCATTATTGTGGAAATCGAGGCCCCGTTGTTTGAAAATCAACTTCCAAGTAAACGGACGTATCTTGTTAACCCGGAACAAGGTTCTGGCAGGAAAGAAAAGACGCGATAGAGTAAGAGAACTGTATTAAATAAGCTCCAATTAGAATGAGCGAGAAATCAGCTTTGAGCGAAAAATCTGCACGGTGATTAGATGGTTAAAACATATCGCAACTCGCTGTACGGTTCGCTCGATAATACATCCCATGATATCATCACAGGAAAAAACCAAGTTCTCGTCATCCGCGATAAGTAGATGCAACCATTGCGTTCAGGCATAAAATCCAATATTTACTGGCAAGATGCGGTCGCTGACACAATGCAATCTATCCGTCTGTACCAAGTCTCAGGGATGTTTTTGAGGTAGAATGAGTAGATATGGAAATTTTTAGATGATTTAGTCGTGCGTCAAGAATGTCTTGCGAGTCGATAGATCACCCCTAGTATCCATCCTCGATCATTTCCTTGACTCTGTGATGTTTGCCGCTAGCCGTGCAGGTATGCGGCTCGGTCTGTTGCGGATAGTTATCGATGTTCGAATTGAATCGCGTGCGATTGATCGACTGCTAGACGTCAGTAATCGATTCGCGAGCTTATAGTCGTGAACCAGGCAGGCATTCTGGAGCCTCCCTAATGAATGCGAAGACTGAAACCTCATTGAAGATGTCTGGCGCAGCTCAGGGGTATATCGTACGCTCAACTCATCATTAGTTGATCCATTAAAACTCCGAATATTCAGGATCAACCGAACCAAGCATACATGAATGAAAACTATGTATCGCCATTCATAAATCAGTGACAAAAATATCGCACCCATAAACAACGTAATCGTTCTCATAAATTAGATCAGACGACCGTTCACCACTGCACACAAGTCGATAATCCTGTCATAAACGTCCGGCACATTCAGTTGAACCGCGGAAGCGTATGTCAGAAAAATTCTTCGTTGATTAATTGAATAATATATCACATAAAAATGTTTGCAACCGACTGTACATGCATACCTGCACGCTAATACTGTCAGTAATTCTTTAGTTTCGCCTAGCCAAGTTAATGAGGGCGATAGACCGACGAGAGTGGGGCGAGGGCGAGGCCCTCTCGTGGATCTCGTTAGGCCCTGGATTCACGTAAATGAAAACAATGTTATCATAACCGAAGTTCCGATGTGTATATTCTCTCACCTAGGAAATCTGAAAGCCACCTGGTTCTCATCACCATACAATGGACACTCGCGAGCTGTTTGGCAACAGCAGCTGCTTGGGAGTTCGGCGGACTTCTTTCGAGTCTCGTAAATTGGCTCCGAACAATTAACATATCTGTCTCTGTATATATATATAAATATGTTGTATGTACATAGGTGTAGATATAGGGCCTCTAAAACACCGATGTGTGGTATTTGTCACGCGAGACATGGTGCGAACGGTAATTTAACGGTGAGTCTGGTAACGCGGGAATCGAAAACAGGCTCCTCCTGGTTGGTTTGAACTAAATGCTAATTAGGTCAGGGCTCGAAACTCCACCAAGTGAATTGCACATCTAGATGATATTCGTTGGGATTATAGTTCTCGCTGTACTAATGAAACGTGAAGTTTCAGTCACACAAATGAGGTCGGTTTGGGACCGTTGAATGCTTTCTGCCATGTGTGAAATCGACTAATATATGACCACCACACTTTCATCCGATAGATCAATTTCGATAATACGCGCCTCTGATGCATCATACCCAAACGACCGATGTGATACTTGAGCATTCAATTAGGCTCCCATATATAATCGAGTGTACATGCATGACTGTAAAACATTGAAATATATTTATGCAAATCGGCAAGTTTCAAGTAGCTGGTATTTCGATCGACTGCCTCTGGCTGAGGGTAAAATTAGAAGGGGTCAGAATAATGAGTGAAATTGTATACGGATTTGATTCTAATGACGGGTTAGATAGGCCAATAGGTTAGCAGTTCTCCTGCGAGCCGGGGATCAGACAGCTTTCTAATCAGCTATAACTTGGCATGTATTTCACTTCTGTGATATATACTGCTACTGCAGCTAGGGATTACTTTACTTTTTTCTTTATTGCACTCATTGTAACAATGGCGTATCGATAGTACAGCTATAATAAATAGAACGTATAAAGTCGTCAGCTCAAATCGCGAGTGATATTCGCGTGAAAGTATATCCGAAGGGAAAAATATCGAGAAGTACGAGCAGAACTTATGCACAAGTTCATTTACATAATACCTACGTTCGTTACATTACACCTTGGAGTCTCTCTTCTCAAGAATCATCAACCTGGTTATAGTTATTTGAGCAAGGGTTTACCAATTTTTGATAAAGCCAGAGAAGGACAACTCGTGAAAACGACAATTTACGTAATTGAAGAGCCGTAGTTGGCGTAGGGTTAATTGAAACGTTACCAGAGAACTGATAAGGATCGGTATATTCAATTGGTAAATCAATAGTGATTATAGATACAGAACAATATAGGTATACGTAGAGGGAGAAACCAAAGAGGATGGGGGGAGAAACGAGCCGATTGTTAGAGCGGAAAGACGAGAGGCTTAAGAAAAAGTAAAGCTGAATGAAATAAGAGTCTGGTTGTTAATTGTTAATTGAATTTTCAACGCCAACTCCGTAAGATTGTGCCACGCGCATTGTTAGTTGTTACACCGATGTAGTATTCTGCAAGCGTACAATTAGCGAGCTACAATTCTACCGCCTCGCTAATAGCAAGGAGCAAGACTCTGGATTCAGATTTAAATCTCGATTTACACCAATGGCCCACTTTGGGTCTCGCCATACTTTCACGTTCTTTTGAAAGAAGAAAAAAAGAAAAAGGATCCTATCTTCTAGATGAAAGAACCTCAAGTCTTGAGTATCCTTCATTGACATAATGATGCAGAACAATACGAAACTACATAATTTTACCCATGTGCCGAGATTTCTTGGTGGCTGATAGAACCGCGGTTCGAAAATTGCATAGAATGCAGTTCGCGATCTTAGAGCCGCGGAGCTACAAAGGTAAATTCAGACTCGAAGAATGTCTGAGGTTGAGCCTAGAGGTCCGTATATACCTATATATGACGGAAGATAAGTTACGGAGTTCAGGTCACGCGAGCAAGATGAAAGTGGCAACGAACGCCGGAGGGTCGCTACCCCAACCCTATTTGACCTGTTGAACCTTTTTATTCCAAGTATTACTTTTCTCGTTGCCGAGCCTCACTGAGCACGAGTGAGGTCGTGTCCAAGAAGTAGGATATCCTCGTTGCTCAGAGATCAATGTCTGACGATCGATGCGAAGATATATATCAAAGACGTCGACAGTATTCGAAGTACTTCATAAAAAGAACATCATGAAAATACACTATGGCACAGAATTGATTGACTATCCGGAATCGAGTATACGTACGATACAATCACGGACTTTCGCAGCGAGACTAGACCGACCAATTCCAAAAGTCACGCAACCTGTGAGAACAATTTCGGCTTCAATCCGACACGTGATTGACGTGTAAAGATTGAAGAAGAAAGGCACTAAAGTAAATAGGAAATTAGGCTCGCTAATGCAATCACAATACTACGGTCACGCGCGGTATTGTTAATTGAGTCGATAGAGCTGGTATTCTTCTAATGAAGACGAAGACATATGGATATTTATCCATGGTTCAGGCTCTAAATAGACATTAGTTAGGCACTAGCCACAGCTAGCTCACAATTATCTATGTACGTGTCGGTTCCCAGCCCTGATCGGTAGCATTCCCGCGGGTACCTACGTCTACAATAGCAAATTACTTCACTTTCTATAATCTGCCTTATTAATCTCGAAAGCAGGCGTACTATTATCTAAGTCGGAAGCAAATTCAAGCGGCGAGGCGCTACGGCAAACATCTGCGCGAGTAGGTAGGTAGAGCTACACAAACTATCTACCTTCAGCGTATGGATATGCGGTGGATACTAGGCAATAATTGTTAATTAGCGAGCGGAAAAGAGTTGGCTTGATCATCACAATTCTTTGCGTGAGTTCGTTAGCCGGTACGAAACTGTCCAAGACTTCCTTTCCCGTTCATAGGATTACAGAGTGGTTACACGCATCTCGATTCACGATTAGCCCAAGGGAAACGAAGGTTCCGCGTACCTGAACCGCCTAAAACTATTCGCCAAATTATAGGATATGAAATTGGTGAAAAATTACGAGTGAGAAAAAGAAATTGCTGTGGGAACTGGTGCGAAGATGAACAAGTATTGGAGGTACCAATACAGGCAGCAGATTTATACAGTTGAAGTTTTTCGTTCCCAGTCTCTCTTCGGTGGTACCTGTGGTCAGTTGACTTTGGCGTGAGACCAGGCAGCCTTTGACGTGGTTTTAAGCTCCCTGAAGGCGGTTGCACTTGTGCCCTATATTACTTCGTCTGAGTTCTCGAAGGACCAAGGAGGTAATTATAGCATATCATGCAGAGCGGTGGCCAAGGCGGTGAAGCAGCGTCATCGAAAGCCCCGGAGATGAAGGGAGGCGGATAGAGGAATGAGAAGGAAAATGATGTTCAAAATACGCGTATTATTCCGGGCTGCAGGAGAAAAGAGAGAGAGAGAAGGAGAGAAAGAGAGAAAGAGATGGAAACTGGAACCAGTGCATGTCTCGGTTTACAGAGAACGACGTAAGATCAGTTGTGGCCATCGTGAATGCCAGGCTTGTCTTACTTTACTTTACTTTACCTTACCTTACCGTACCTTACGAAGCCAGGACAGGTCGCAGTCAGCCGTGACCACGATGGCAGCTGCAGTTTGCAACCGACTGCAGAAAGAGATAATCGAGGCACCAGTGCAGCCAACAATTCGCAAACGTTTGAGATGGTATTGCGTCGCGACGCACCTGCCCTTAGAACTCAGCTTTGCTCTTTCTTCTCTCATTAGAAATTTAATTTTCGGTTGGAATGTGATAAGATAGAAGGAAGGGAAGGTAATTATTGTTCACGAGCAGCGAAATCATCGATGACATCGGATCATTTGAATTGGCTGTGTTCTGATGGTCGAGAAATTCGATATTGACCACATGACCACACGATACCAAATTGCGCAAGGTAATCGACAGGAAACTTGGTGAAATAGATAATAGACGAGAAATCGACTTTCTAGATTTCATTTACACCATCGATATCGCTCTGTGCACTAACGTCCCCACGGGTTTAAACTTTTGCGTTTAGTCTAGTCGACGTCTGGTGCAGAGGGAGCCTGGAGATCGGTACATTTTTCTGTTCTTCTTTTTCGATATATTTTTTATTTTATTTTTTCCTTGCAACCCCTTAACGCCATCCTGCTAGCCTCACCTTATACGGATTGTTTATTGCTCGTTATAATAGAACTAGGTAGGTATAAGTACTTTGTAGTTCGCGGCGAAACACCACCCGAGGAAACAGCAGCGCGATCAAGATGTCGATAAGATCCCTGCCGCCACCGAGACTATTTATTAACTCTTGCTCTCGGTTCAGTTTTGACCGAACAATAATCGCGAGCTTGTAATATACCTACTCCAGTAGCAAAGGGAGCAAAAATATTCGCAGGTATTCAAACCCTGCAAGGTTTAACGTCCGTGAGCTATTTTTATGCCATTATATACCTAGTTCGTACAAAAATGTATAATATACATCGATCTTGCTCCGTTCTTGACTTATGTAACGCTGCTGTAACGTATAATGAGTATAATTATTCCAACATTCTCTTATACAGAGTTATCGTTGATTCCCGGTTTCCATAGCCATGGTTAATGAGTGAAATAATAAAATTCCTGAATATTATTAGGAAATTTAGTTCGGTATTTAAAATTCATTTTAACACTCGATCGGGTAGACTTCATCGATTATTATACAAGCCAATCACCCGTCGACGTCGATCCTCTGCCGGAGGATTCATTAAAATATATTTTCCCTTAAGTGGCTTGAAAGTCTTCGAAAGCATGTGCAACGTGAGTACATCCTAATTTCACGTATAAGCAGAGAATCCACTTCAATTAACCATATATGAGTATTTCTGAGACTTCGGGAAGCAGTGTGATTAAATTATTGCATAAGAGGCACGTATGGTGAAATACGACGTACTAAATATATTTATTACAGTACCCCGGTACCCGACAAGAATGTCTTTCGAACTGCAGCTGATCGTGTAAAGAAATATGGTATTAGTACTTTTACAATCCATCGGCGTGATTTTCATTTATTTTGCTGAACTACTTTATCTAACCTGAGTCAATCTATAACTAAACGAGCTTGGCCATTAGTGTGCCGTAAATAGCTGGGTAATTAATGCTCGTTAAACTAATTAAATAATTGAAATTGCGATAGTTCTACCTACGACGTAAATGAAACGGTGATAAACGCATGATTGGCATTGCCGGTCACAATCAGTTTATACTCACATCGGAGCACCTACCGAATTTAGTCAGAATTCACGATCCAGTTACCTAAAGTGCGATCGAATCGTTCTACAGCGGTGGTTTTTACTTTTACTGATCTGTTGCAGATTTATTGTCCGATAATGCAGTAAAAAATTAACCGATCTTTCACTTTTTATTTTTAAAACGTAAACCACTCGCCTAACAAAAGTTGGCAAAGATTCTTGCTCCACTGATAATTGATCATTTTTTGCCAATTGAAGTATTTCTTCGAGTTGAATAATGCTGCAGTGAATCTTGGGTTCTCTATTGTAACATCGATTTCAATATCCAATATAATTTTCAGTGGCACAAATTGCCCGTCAATACTGACCGTATTCTCCTTATAAAATGGTTACGTATATCTTCCCACTTGACGTATTGTTCATTCGCTTCGTTCTACATCGAACGGTATCTTCTTTCTCCCCATTTTTCAATATCTTGTGAGGATTGTGTATATTTGCACGATTTTCATGATAAAATCGAGAAAAATGAAATCCTAGTACTCGTAAGCGTGCTCGGAAAGTATCTTGAGAATTCGAAGCTTGGAGCAGATTCTGTACCTATATGATCTGTATGTAGATCGTTTTACGAGGTAATTACTAACGCCGCTACCGACAAGAGATTACTCAATTATTGCACGGAACGCCGTACTGACTTCATGTGCGAATGCAACGCATAATAGATACTATAAATAACGGTTTCTAAGATTTCTACCCGGTCATAGATCACTGACCGAGCCTTTTTCTCCATTTAAGGTACTGTTCCACGTGAATTCTTCTCCTCCGTTCATTCGATACAACAAGATAAATGCATCTAACACAAATACCATAAAATATTCAAATTACAGTCTATCGATTCTATGCTGCGGGATTTAGCATCAGAAATATCCCAAAATGGACATGGATTCGGACATGCGCCGTTCATTCGTGAATTAACCATTGGCAGCTTTCCATAAGTGCATATATCATTCGCACAGTAGATATCAAAATAGAACGAAAATTTGAATTAGATAACTGAGCTATATTTTTCACAACATTTCCCACAGCGGTGATCAATAATTTCTTTCACGTTGATCTAGGACTCGAAAATCTAGAATTCAGTACTGACCGGGCGAATGGCACGTGTAGATTTTACCATGAAGTACACCCCATTGACATTATGGTATTATTCATCACTCGGTCATAAATAAAAGAATGCACCAACCACGGAAGTCTGATATATGTGTATTTATACCTATAGGTATAAATGTATACTGATATCTTGCGGGCTCATGTGCAGCCTACCGTGTTGAAACGAATAGTATGTGTGCAGATTTATCTATGTATGCATGCAATTTGGTATACGTTTACAACCGTATCGTGTCTGTACCATGGTGCAACGTGCCAGAGAACATTATGTAAGTTTTAGATAGTTTATGGGTTCAACGGCGGAATATAAATCCAAATATGATTGACGAGGTCCACGTACTTACGTACGTGGATCGTTTTGGTGCATTAGATTTGAAGCTGCTTCGCAACTTTAACCCATTGATTATGAAATTTGGCAATACGAACCGTTTCGCATCATAACTTGCAGCTTGTGGTTTACAGCAAAACCAATGATGTCGATTGAAATCGAAGTAGCCAGGAATTTAAGGCTAGACTCACTAACATCTAGTTCGTTCTTTCGGTAAAGTTTCGTTATTTGTTCTTTCTTTTCTTTTCCGTTTTATGTATCGATTCAAAGATCGATCAGCGACCGATGATAATGCGATGCGATAGCTCCGGGCAATAATAAATATTTGAAAATACCAATGTGTGAAAGCAGAACAAAATCGTGACTCCAGTACCGATAATGGTGAAAGTGTTTTACCAGGAGCAGCCAATCCGTTGAATCCAGTGAACGGTCTAACACACCACAAGATTGATCGAAACGTGTTGGAATCCGAAAAGATAAAACCATCGCGTGCAAATAACGTGAAACTTAACTTTGCTACGATCATGTCGTGCATGTTAACAATGAACAAATAAGTCCTATGTCTAACCATATAATTCACTGTAAACCGCACTAACGGCTAAAATCAATCTACTTGTGAGGATAAGCACAGCATGTCGATCAATTCCAAAAAATTTCTTCAAAAGCTACTTTGTCAGATTTAATTTCGGCCTTTTCTTGGCCCATGCGGTATGCCTAAGGCAAGTAAAAAGGTGTGACCGAAGGGGTACTTTTATGCTCGAATAAATTTCTATAAGAATTAGTCAAGCCACGTCGATCGTCGAGAACTGGATTACGGAGAGCTTCTGTATTGATTAGCTTGATGAAATGCGAGTTTAATAAACTTTTTGCCTGATCTACAGGTGGATTCTGTTGACCGTTTCCAACTCGGCATTGTAATCGAAAATTTGTCGTCAATGGCCAATTGTCGATACGTGACGAGCCCGGGTTCGATGTATTTGTTCCTCATACATTCTCATACCTTCACGGGTATAAAAGTTCCGAACTCAGGATTCAATCGGTGTATAACTTTACAGCGAAATCCGTCGACTCGCAGAACGGAAATGTGACGTGAGATGGATCGATCTGCGTATTCGTGCCTTCGACTAGCAGAAATGAATATCAAATTTACCTGCTAGGATAGTATATTCGTCCGGTTACAGTAAACCTATTAAATTTCTGACTCGAGGAAGCTGTTGCAAAGTTTATGAAAACGCAGGCGAAAAAAAATTCACCGAAGAGAGTCGTAAGATTCATTTTTAACCGTGTGTGTATAGTATATGTATTCGTTTGTAAAGATGTGATTCTATACAAAGGAAAACTCACTAACGTAATGAGAACTTTTAATAATAAGGTATAAGTGCAGTCTAACTCGAGCTTATCACGCGCAAGCTCTTATTACGTTTAGCCCGTCAATAAGTCGGGCAAATCGCACCTGCACCAGGTCAATCGTGGAATCTGGTATTGGCACGCAATCCGATCCAGGGCAACGCCGAAGGTGCAAGATCTCACGGTATAACCGCAAAATATCTACCGAGTCACGCTCTCTTGCCAGTCCGAGTCTAACACCTCCACGATATGCCTGAGCCCAAACCGATGGTGAGGATATGGTTGGATTCGAGAAGAAAAATCGAAAAAACGAAAGAACCGAAAAAATGAAAAAACGAAAAAACTTGCACTCGTTTATGCATAATTTGGGTGAATCGGTCTGCAGTCGAATTCAGGGTTTATTACGTATCAAGTTTACATTCAGTAAGCGTTCAGATACGTGAGAGAACAATAATTTGAAAGGCAGGAGCTGATGCGATGAAAACTGTAGTAGAAAGGAATGCACGGTTTTCTTTTTTTTTTTGTCAATTTTTTTCTTTTTTTTGTACGGAGTGAAAATTACAACGGGAAGTAATTTCGGCAAGACAAAAGGAGAATGTGTAATTACGTGGAGCGTGTTTCGATTGACATTTTGCGATGTAATAAAAGAAAAAAATAGGGACAACCTTTCGTACCAACGTTTTACCGGCAAGAAAAATGTTACGTGGTTATTCGTTACCCAATCTATATTACCGTGTATTAAAGCGGTTCACTGGCCAAGAAATGTATCGATCTAACGTGACGATAATAAAAGGTGAAAGTATGTACATCGATAAAAATTGAATGAATTAAAAAATTTCTCAAATTATTGTCGCAATAAATATTAGTATCGGATTGCCACAAGTCACGGTAAAGGTTTCTCATTCATTTTTTGTATCTTTTTTTTTTCTTTGTAAGTGAAAATGCGTACAGCAGTTGAATACCGACGTACATGTATATGGACAAGAGTTGAAAGGTTAAGTAAACGTGCACCTGGTCTGCATACGGAGATACGTGTCGCGGTGAAATCTTGCAAAACCTTCCGGCTCCGTTATCTGAAGAACCGTTTTCATCGGAGACGGAAACTTTCTGTATGTAAAGGCGCATAAGTCTCTCTGTGTAATTAAAAGACACGGAATTCCGTTACGCAGGTTTCCTACAGGCTATTGTAAGGCTTGAATTAAAACGGTAAATTGTTGGCAAGTACATGCGGAAAGAATGGCGGTGGAATCTTTCGCGACAAATTCAAAGATTCGATTATACATGCGACATAATTGGTTCAACTTTTTATACACGAGGAGGCAGATTGCTCTATAAACAGAAAAAACTCAAGAGTCCTGTGAGTTTTCAGTCAACCTTATCCAACAAGAATGCTAAGACGTGTTTTTACGTATATCTGGCAGCGCGACATGCATGCGACATCTCTTTTGCAATTTAATCTTATTTATAATTCCAAAAGTTTGACCTCAAGTTAAAACATTCCAAGACTATGAAAGAAACCAAATCACGTATCTAGAATCCTGAAGATATTGTGAAAAATATTAGTTCTTTACCGTGAATTCCTACTTGGTAAACCTGTTTCACACACTAATCAAATAGATTCGATCAGACGCTTGTAGCCCGCGAGATTATTATACAGCTAGGTAAAAAAATTCTTTTTGCCCTCTTTGTAAGTGAGGTAGTAGTAGAAGGGTATATTGTATTTCGTTGGTGAGAAAAAAACATACGTCTCTTGTACAGAATTTCGTTAACCTAAGTAAAAATTCATCGAAACGTTCCGCTGTGCTGCTCTTATACAGAAGAACACCCGATAACGGCACAATAAATTTCTACGTATAGAATTGTTCGCCATTAGACTTACCGTTAGTGATACGAACTCTAGGAAAGCGAACTATTACCGACCCCTTTCCATTGTCCCGTTTTTACATTTTCCGTTTCGTTCGATGATTATCGATTCACTGAATTACGGCAATCTTGCTCTTCTGACCGAAGACGAACGCAAGGTATTCTGCTTCGAGTGGATTCATAAACTTTGCGCAAATTTTCTATGAGTAGTATAACTCTGGAGAAAAATTCCTTGCTGAATTGCAAGATGAGTCGAGCTCCTCGCGCTAGTTAATCTTCTACCTCATACATACATCCGTATGTATTTATGTATACGCGATATCTATACCGTCCTGCGAGAGATTAGGTCAAGAGATTTCTTACCGCTATAAAAGTTCACCTAGGCTACGTTGGATCTGATGGCGTGTCTCGATCCTTTATTATTTTCTTTTAAAAGTGAAATTCAATGGCGACAATGCTGACTATCGTATGGCAGGTGAATCCCGGGAAAATCCATTCCTATTTCCCTTTTCTATTTTTTGCAGTTTTCCAATTTTCTACCCCTTACCTATATCGTCCGTAAATCAGGAGTATCTTAGGGTGGCAAATAAATCCCCTCAGATATTTAATTCCAAAGTTCACGAATCCGAAGCAAAAGTTCAATCGTCGACTTTGAAAGTTCTGAGATCCTAGTCATCGATTAACCCCACCTTCTCCCGACGCTTTACCAACCTCCCGAGACTCTAGGATCCGTTGTACGCTTACTCAACAAAGTGCAATTCGAGGTTCTTCCAATTTATGTGGAACAGTGTCGCCGGAGATTCCTATCTCTAGTTTCGTTCGCTTCGGCGATATCTTCTTAGTGTGCGTTTATCAAATTAGGCGAAATGCATACCCTGACTATATCAGGACTGCATCATCCCTCTAGATTTCAAATTCATACCCGGATGGTCTGAACTCACTGAGGAACGCATAAGCGAACACATAAGAATCCTTTTTTCTGTACAGCTATTTCTTCCCTCTAATATTTCACGAGCTAAATCATCCGCGAAATTAAGACGTTGATACAAGAAACAGGTCGTTTTACGCGCTGACCCTATTATCCAAGAAGTTAGCGATGTTCATCCGCCTTGCCTCGACACCGTAACCCTCATCAACCGGTGCACAATTTCAGATTTACAATTTGCAATTTGCAATTTGCGATTTCCAATACTGAAGCGACCAGCGCGTGTCGTCGATATCCGGACGAAAGATCGTCCGCCGATGGGAATCGTGACGCTGAGGTCTGCAGCGTTTCAGAATCACTAGTGGGAAATTACGTGCTTAATTCAGCAGTGCAGATCGGCAGAGGGCCTCTCGGGAAAGGAAGTCTTGTGTTAATTAGGTTCACCGACCTGATTGCATCGTTTGAGTTGCTCAACCCTTTCCGATTACATTTTCAAAGAGGCAACTCTCCATGACGGGGCTTCGACGGATCATCTGCCAGTCCCGGGGTAAATGATTGAGTATTCACGGATGAAATACGCAGTTTTATGCATCGGAATACTTTTAATAGAATATGGAACGACGACACGTCAAATAGAAAAATTTTAGAATGAAAAATCGATTCGCATCCGCCGCGAATAAGAGAAAATATGATTCGTGTATATTTTTGAAAATGTCAGAGAGTATTGACGCAACTATTTGTGAGACCGAAGACTGTGATGTTTAAGTAGAAGTCGAGAAACACCGAAATAGACTTAATTTCGTCCGAAAGAGGATTTCTTGTGGATCGTAAAAATTAAACCCTGCTTACGAAGGTGGCTGATATTTCGAATGAAGAACAGAAGTGATATTGGCTAGCTTGAATTCTGGAAATTTACCAGTCGTTATCAAGGGCAAACGACTGGGATTTTGTTAAAAACAGACCGTAAAATTTTACAACGATGAGGCTGTATAAAATAAGTGTTTTTTAACTTCTCCTGTCTTCGGGAGTCTCTTGTCTGAATTATGATACATATTTTGTCAATGATAAAATCCCAGCCTTTTTGAGTCCTCTGTGAAAAAGTTTATCCGATTTATTGGCTCAATCGAAACTTCTCAAGTCTTATTTCAACGTTCTCGTACTTTTTCAAATTTCTTTCGGCTATTCGAGTGATCTGTACACTTCACGTTTCATCATACAATAAAATATTATCTGTTTTACTGCAGCAAAAAGTTATTCATGCTCGAAGTGACCCGATTCGTTCGAAAAAAGTTTCTTTCGAAACTCGCAGACCAGAAAAAAAATAAATAACTTATATCAATAATTTCGTAGCTATCGATCATTATTCGGTGGTGATATCACCGCGTACCTATTACGTTACTAATAATTTGAGAACACAGCTGCTCTCACGCTCGACGAAGTTACGAAGCAGTAGATATGCGGGCTTTGGTGCAATCATGCATCGGTCTACGTCACACATGTGCATTCGAGCTGACCATGGCTCGTCATCCCCTCGAACGAACGCTATTGAATTTTCCTGACCATCCGCCAGTACTGCATAGCCCCATTGACTGCACAAGCGCGTGGAACAAGGCCATGACGTTTTTGCACTAGCAAAAACCTTGACCTTTCATCCATAAATCGTATTCACACGCAGATGGAATAATTCTATACCGCGAAGTCCGGTGAGCGAAAAATAATTAGGTAGCTAGCAGCTTTTGTTATTTATTAACGCCATAGATTATCAACACTGGGGAATGAGCAGCTCGACATTTCCATCAAAAAGTAGCGAAAAAAAATTTGGTCATTCATTCGCTTCCACGATACTGCTGAAACTTTTGAAATTTCGAAATCCTTTCCGGAACGTGATTCCCTCTATCACTCGTTACGGTCTACCGGCACACTTTGAATCGCCATCGAATTATAAAAGCGATAACTTGTCACATGAAAATATAGCTAATAAATATTCATGGTTCGGATGATGCACTTTGCGTAGAAAGCGAAGTATTACGAGGCTTGTTTTTCTCAATACGGAATGTTTTAAGGATTGAACGTACGTTGAAAACTTGTTCGTCATCGTTGTGCCAATCGCAGTATATGTAAAGTGTGGAAGCGAAGAGAGGCGATACTGCAACGAACGAGATTATTTCAGGCGTCTATTTTGTAATTATAATTATTATGCTGTACCATAAGTCGCCATTATCTTGTCTCAGGTATTACTTTTGAATAGGAGTAGATGTAAGATATACGTTCTATCCGGCTTCGGTTTAAGATCGTATTCTACGATGCCGACACCGTGAAGAATTTTTCGCTTTTTTTCTTTAACGACATTAATTTAACGGCTAAATAAACGTTGGACGTTAAACCAGGTTAACCTTAGGCCTCGGGGCTCGGAAAGAAATGTTCCGAAATATCAACCAACCGTAAAGCTGAGCTTATTTCACCGTGAAGCCTGCAGCTGTAAGTTAAGTGATACTTTTCCAATAGTTTAAAACCGATGATCAAGCTACGGTCAAGATCAGCGAAGAATACGTAAAAATTTCTGAGGAAACCACATCTAGACTGCGCTCAGGGATTAGGATTACAATACGTAGGAGTCCATCCGGACTTCCTGACTCTAAACCCAAAGACAAGATTATCCAACGTTCGGGACATAAATTTTCTTCACGATTTCAAAGTTCAGAGACGTAAAAGTAAGAAATAAAGACGCCTGTACAGCTGCTGAAGAATTGATTGCCTCTTTCTCAATGAAGATATTAAATGCAACAGATGAATCTTTTGTACGTTTCGTCTACGAATACTTCGTATCGTTAGTCCTTACTGTTGGATGGATATTGCGACGCCTGAGGGGGGTCTCGAATAAATTTAAGATGGGAAAGAAGCGGACGCATCCGCGCTTGGCATAGCCACGATAAAATTGAAGACAGAGTCTGATATCCTCCGGTTTGGTAGACAGAATTGTACTAATAAAATCGTACCGGGATTCCCGGGACTGCGGCATGGGCGAGTCGTAAAATTGAAATTTACGTGAGTTTGGTTGTAAATAACGTTCATGTGGCCCTGCATCGTTCAGCTCGTTACACACGCGTGTATATCTATGTATGCATGTAACGTATGGATGAATAATAATAATAAGATGCACCCCGCGCAGAGATTGCGGATGCCGCAAGCGGTTGAAAGAGAAATAAAGAAAGGATGAGAGTCGCCGATCCAGTGTTCGATTATTCCATGCCTCGTCGTCGTCGTCTATGCAGGCGAATGAACGACGAAAATGAACTTTAGACAAGTATGGAATGATAGAGAAATAGGAGTGGTACGATTAAAGCAAACGGTGATGCATTGAATACGAAACAAGTCTGGAGCATCTTCCCGCACGTTAGATACGAGCATGGAGTTGGCATTCTGATTCACGGCCCATTAGTCATTGCTCAATTTCGTATTCATTGTTTAGATACACCTGTTAATGCGTTTGATTGTCGATAACCACGGAGAAGTTACACGTCGTTAGAGTCAGTCATCCTTTACTGATTCCTCTTTATTATTTCCGGCGTGTTATAACCGAATGAGTTTCTTTGAGGTAATTTTATACGATTTATGTATCTTACTTTACCGTACCTACCTAATTCTCGTTTACCTTATTCCTGATGTCGAGTGCGGTGTAATATCCAATCAGGCGTTAGTCGAAAGCATAATTTATCGCCGATTATCAACAAAGTGAATATCTAATTTCCTGGTCGATCTTCAGTCTCGTAAACTTACATCAATATTCAAGCTTCTCTAGTTGTGAAGGGTGAAACGGTACGTACCTGGAATCAAAAAAAAAAATCAAAAGATCAAAAATGTGATCGGTACTTCAACATTTCCTAACCGAAGAGACTCTCGACTAAACTTTTAACCCGTAAAATGATCTCAGTCACGCGATACTGGTCACTAATTGCGTAGCAGAAGAAGCTCCGAGAATTTGAGAAAAAGTTCATATATGCGTAGACGTATGTATCCGGGGATAGCTATACTCAAAGGTATACCTATAATAGTGGCATTTAATACACACATCGTTATAGATGCACGTGGGTTGATGTAAAATTTTATTATTTAAGGCTGGATCAATTACTCCGATTTCCCAACAGCGTTCCGAATCACCATTCCCAACGTAAGTGTTAAGCAGATGTAATTTGCTGCAGATTAATATATGCGCAAGTGACAGTGTGGGCACGGGTATAAGGCACGCTGTAGGTACGTAACTCTTTTACAAAAATTACCTGTTAGAAAGTACTTATGAGAGTGGGTTTGCGCGTGGAAACGTCATTTCTAAACAAAGGTCAGCATCCTGCCGCGATCCAGTGCAATGCAGTTGCAGGGTCTGCGTGTTCCTATCATACATACATATAGGTGTGCTTGAACGGCGTATATTCCACACATGCACGTATATCGACTCCAACTTTCTTGGGAAGTTTGCAATTTACTATATCGTCCGGTTTTACGAAACGTAATTCGGTTCTGCTCCAGCTTACGATTCGTACGCATATATATTTATGTTATCCACTATTTGGTCTCATACGATTATCCTAAGTGTACGATAAATAACCGAAACGAAACGCGACAAGTAATTCTTTGCGTAAGAGCATCGACTCAAAAGTGCAAGGGTTGTTAAGATTTCAGACTTTCGAAACTTTCAAACGCTAGGTATATCTTATCCAGCTCTATTATGTATTGTGCACTTCGTTCGATAAAACCTTAAGTGCTGATTAACCTCTGCTAGATAAAGGTACACTGTGTCGTATTTCTTTATGGGTTATTTCCTCGAGTCCGAGAACCACGTAGCCTCGAAAAAAAAGAGCTAATTAGAGATTTGGAAGTTGAGAAATGTGAGCTGAATCAAGAAATGAAAGAGATATTGGATTTGAATTCTGAGCTAACGCCATATTTCAGCCGATCTCTTTATCAAAGTTGAGTATGTTACACAACGTATGTCCAGTCGTCGGTGTAATACCTTCTGGAGAATGACAAAACGGTCGAATATCTAGCTGAGAATTTATCTCCTTTCGTAGGCAACGTTCCGCTCGGATTTAAAACGCAGCTATGTCTTGGTAGAGAATTGTTGCAAGATAAAAGGACGGCATACTTGGGCCGGCTGCTTCGTACACCTACATACCCAAGTGTGTATGAAATATATCTGCACTCGAGTACAATTCACGATCAGAAAACCTGCTCCACTAAGTCCCCTGTACATACTACACACCTATACTGTCCCCGCTTTGTGAAGTGACGCAAAAATGTATGCAGTATGTGTTCCTGGTCGGAGTGCGTTACGTGGGTTGGCAAAAAACGATCTCCTTATACCTACCTAGAATTTGCGTCAGGATTATGGAACTTTTGTATGAAATCAGGTAACGCCAGATGTACCATACCTGGAGCAACAGACACAGCTTCGACTTCGTGGGCCGGTGTGAATCGTTCATTGAACGAGTGTCGTTCCACGGCGAACAGGTTTTCCGCGGAAAGTTTCTGCACAGATTTCTATGTACTACGAATCCAGAGAGAAGTGGTTTCATTCAGACATCCCCACGTTAGATGGACCTTGCACATGTTGCCAATATGAATTTCGAGAGCTCCGAAGCATTGAAGACACTATTTCATTTTTGAAAACCGATCATGCCCGTTTCAATACGACGTGGACACCTGCAGAGATCCTATTTTATAATACTTAATATTCTGTCACGATACGCAGTAAATTTCGCGACACACCTTTGCTCTATCATCCGCTTGTAGCTATACACTTTACATACAGATCTACATTGCGTATTTATTTGCGTACACGTATGGGTGTGTGCGTATGTGTGTAAGATATCAGCAGAGACAGGTAACTCGTCTAAAAAACTATCCTCAGAGAATGACATCAGTAAATAGGATCGTACGCGTACTGGTAAATCCTCCGAGACTCCGTGCGGTGCAGATAGAGACTACAGAATTGAACCAGTAACACAATACTAGTAATAATTAAACATATACGTGTATGCAAAGTCAACCTTTCATCCTCTTAGCTGGTGAACAGTCTAATGCCAATTACCTCACTCGATTTTTAACGGTTGTTCAGATACATGGAACCCTTGTGCGTAAAATAGGTAAATACGTGTATGTAGAAGATATGAACTCGCGAATGGCACCAGCGAACAAGTCTGGTTCAAAAATCGAATTTTTTTTCGAAAAATACTGTAAAGTTCAGACTTTTCAATTATGGGTGTTATTGGATAGATGAATTCTAATCTTCGGCATAAGCTTGTCAATGATAGTTATATCGACTCTCGTTTGATTTTACGCTGCACGTGAAAGTGGCGTGGTCTGAGTTGGATATATAGGAGATATTACACATCCGGGCAAAGGTGGTATTATACGTTCGTGAGAAAACTATTATAAACGGTCTTAACGTCATCGATTTGGCATTAGCTCCATACCCATGGCTATTATGGATATTCGTGAAAAATGAAATAGTTTGGCGTGGTAACCCCGAGTTATATTACCTACTTCATATAAGAGAGCCAATTCTGACGCAGTATCACCCGTTACCGTTACTTTCAATGGCTGTAAATTATTTGAATATATTTATCTACGGTAGAGCAGCGCATCGCTGTCTATATAGGTTCTAGACTTCAGACTCGAGAGTTTTACTGGATGGTCGAACGTACCGGGATGTCTTCCGGCGTTTTTGAAGAATGACCGAGAATTCAGGATCGTAAAACTTTCCTAGATACTCATGCATTCATCTTCCATTATATCATATTTTTAGCCACTTCCGTGAAAACGATTTTGTGCGAATCATAGCTTGCGGTGTTTCTCGAAATCGGTGTCCAAACCACCGTTCAGATCAGTTTGGATTTACTTAAATTTCACATATATAAATATCGATTCACCGAACCTGTGAGAATGTTACGACCAACAGGCTAATTCTAGAAAATGTCTATTCTTCGTTTCCATTACACGTCGGTGAAATAATTATTCAGGATTCAGATCCCACTGAATAAAATACAACGTGTGTCATTAAAGGATAGAATAATTTCGCACGAAGCGGACTTTGTCCAAAAAGGTCAAAGAGATTATCTCCATATTACAGTAAAAGTAGACTATCGAGAGAAAGTACGAATACAACGGATAAAAATAAATAAAACAACTAAAATAATGGAAAAACACACACAGTGCCGTAACAATAATCATCTTTATTACTCAGATCACGGGTAAAGGCGTGGCGTGGTAAAATACCGGCTCGCAGCAAACAGTCGGACAAAAAGGAGGATAATGACTACGGAAATAAAAATCAATAGACGAAGAAACGAACAAAGTAACGGTACGTAAGGCATGTACTAAATTGCAACTACGACGCTAGCGAGTACCAGACAATTGACACCTATAATAGCGATAACAAGAGTGATAATAAATTCGACAGAAGCATTATGCCGCAGCGGAACTCATCGCCTGGTTCCATCCAACTCGATTTCATGATATGTGTACTTACTTTGGTCCCTTGATGTATGTAGGTACGAATACGGTACGGAAGTGAACAGCTCCGTTCCTATGAGGAGAGCCAAAGCATTGATTCAGAGTCAAGTAAAACATCGAAAACACTTCGAGACCCACGCAATGTTAATATTTGATGCGTAGGCTGATGGAAGGCAAGTACATGATCCGTGATCGAAGCACCGTGACAACCGTAGAGCGATACACCTGTCATCAGATCTATTGAGAAACTTTCTCGCCCACATCCGCGTACGTTATATGGTATGCAATATTCAGAGTTTGAGAGAAAATCAAGGCAGTGAATGTCCGTACATCGGTCTGCATCGATGTCAAGACTCTGGTTCGAGAAGGAAATGAATTTTGGGTAGAAACTCAGCTGTAAAAGATTCTCACGCCTGTTATACACCGAGATATATTTTATATTCTAAATCCGATCCATGTCTTTGATTGCCTGTGTCTAATGGCGATTCGATAATCGTAACGTAGGCGTTGGTCCGGCCTGTTTGACGACAAATCAGATTAGCCCGGACACCGTGATATTTCTCGATGTACAGAACAGTTTGATTTACAATCAAGTTCCTGCAGCTGATCCCGAGTGGCCATCGATATGGTTAGATTGATGGTAGGAATTTTTTTCAAACTTGGAAATTAGGTTCCAACGAAGCGAAGCATCGGTGCAGTTAATTACTGTCAATCTGTCAAGTTTCTTTTTAAAATCTTTGCAACCCATTACGCTTTCCTTTCCCCAACCGCATGAATGATGGCCTGAAGATATTTTCGCGCCTTGATTATCGACGAGACTATAATCTGATCGGGTCTTACCATTTTGATATAATTTTTCACGGGGAATAGGTGACTACTAGACATTTGATTGTAATTTCAACTGCTGTAGGCAGGCGTGTCCTAATGCTGCACCTTCACGGTCTAACGAAACGCGATGAGACAGATGGTCAGGAAATGGAATTTAAGATATGTAAATTCGCCGAAAGTGGGCTTGTAGACGGTAATAATTTATCCAGAAAGATCTTGCGATCAGAAACCAGATAATACCTAAATTGAAAAGCCCCGAGTCGTTTCAACAATTGAACACAAACCTTTGTCCGAAATAAAAAAAGGAGATAAAATGCGAAAAGGGGCTGCAGACGAGAGCTTTTGTTCCCGCAGGAAATTGACTCTCACCATCTTAAAGTCGAGCTTTGCACCTCTAATAATTGCAGCTGTATTCCTGCCTGGAATTACTTCTTTAAAATTATGGCATAAGGTGGGCGATTTGGGCGGAAGACGACCATTATTTTCAAAGATATGTTGAAAAATCAAAGCTAATTTGTGTGGGAACCGACTTCCCCGTCTCTACGTAGCATCCTTTCTTCCCTTCTATTTATAAATTCAACAGAATTAGACCTGTGCTGAGATTTTTTCGAGTGCACTTTCCTGAAAGTTTTTCTCGGTATTTTCCTAAGTCATGATATCGTTCTTAGTCTCTCTCAAAAGACTGTGAAATGCGGACGAATACAATTATATCTCATTGCGCGAAATGGGGGAATAGGGGAACAGCGCTGCTAGGAATTTCGCCTATTTTGTCCCGTGTAACATTTCAGCATCCGTTGTCTGGCGCCGAGGATTCGTGCCTAGAATTGTTCGGCCCTATTCAGCTCTATGATAATTTCTCGCCGCAAGCTTTCCGCTTCTTTGCTCGCTCGTCCATTCCCTTCCTTCCCATAACCTCGGTCCTTTTTCCTGAGACTTTCGATCATCATCGACTCGACCAGGATCGTAAACGCGCCGGTTTACTGCCCGCAACTTGATGTGCAGTGTTTCCAAGTACTGGCGTTGCATTTGTACGTGCAAGTGCAGGTCCTTGTCATGTCCTGCAGCACCTGTCGCCGGCGAGTGTAATAGACGTTAGACGGAAGTCAAGATGTTCGCTTTCGCCGATGGACACAGTTTCACAGGAAGCTCGACAAGGTCCATGATGTTCGACAGGATCAGAAAGTATCTTCACCGGGAGACAGGCGAAGCCTTCCGGTCTCAAGGACCGCGCAGACACGTGGCCATTGATGTATGCTAAATGCGAACGAATAAGGCCCCGAGTCCCCTTGTAAGGCGAGACATTAATGAGAAAATGAAGCTTCCGATCAACTGCAAAGCCTCGAATTAAACCGGCATGAAATAAGGATACAGGATAGGATTACGTCGCGTCGGTGCGAGCGAGAGTGAGAGTGGATACGATGAATTATAAAACTGACTTTGGCTGGTAGATCGGATGGCATATAGCTGAGGTGTAATGATACGAATGGTGAACGAACTTGTTATACCGGTACGTTGAGATACGTTAGATTTCATTCGATCGCTTTTGGAACGAATTCTCGTCAAGCGATTGGCAAGGTGATGTGATAAAAAGGAAATCACCAACTAGAAGTAATAATTTCAGGTAGGTATTTTCACCAGAAGAATTTCACTGCGGAAAGCCGACTTCCCTTCGGGCAGAAGTTTATTCGCTACAATCGGATGTCGAGACGTGGAAATTCGTGACTCGTATGCTGATCACTGGTCAGAGGATGAACCGACGGACGTAGAGCTGTAGAGATGAAGTATGATAACGCGTCGGTTCACCTCTTAAGTTCTTTTAATTTTATCTAACTCTCAGCCCGTTTAATAGCGGCTGTTCTCAAGGCGTGGATTTTTTTTTTCACTTTATCAACGATGAGTTTATAACGCAGACCCTAATTGGACAACTTCGAGTGAACCTTGGAGCTTGGAGCTTGGAACGGCTGAATTTAAGCCCATCTTTACCTATCCTCGAATGTCCAAAAGAAATACAACAAATATTTATCGCGGGCTCGGTAATATGAGTATGATAAAAAGGCTTGAGGCTGGATGGAAGCTTAACGCGAGTATCATTGCCGGGGCATAGAGTGAACGAAAATGATGTTCCTTGTATCGAATTCCAAGATGCGGGTAGAAAAATATCACACACCTCGTTCTGCGACCGTATAGAGTCGGCGGTGGAGGGAAATTAGCACATACGAATAGTAGCTACGTTTATGCATTTATATCGGGTGAGGTAGTGGCCAGAAGTAACTGCAGCAGCTGCACAAAGGGTTTTCTAAAATACAATGCAAATAGAAGGTGGTTAACCTTGGAAGCGGACACCACCTCTGTACAGACTCTATATACAGATTACACAAGCCATATGCCCCTCCCTTCCGATTCCTTAGTCGTTTCCGAAGTGCAAATATCGCTCTTTGCAATAAACGTTAATGCATTTTATTTTCCTCTCTCCTCTGGACAAAAAAAGAAAGAAGAAATTACTGCAGCACCCAAGACACTGCAGAGAAACCTGCCGCACCCAAGACACCAAACAACCTCGAGCAAATATACAGCTTCCTCTACTCCGGCAAAAATGGTTCAAAAATTTATGCAGCATTTAAATTTGCACGGCGAGAATCGGTCCGTAATGACTTAATCCTTGATCACTCAAATTGGCGGTCTCATTATCGGATTAAACTCGGCAGTATAACCAGTAATAAGAAATGAAGGCAGTTGCGGATGAGATATTTTGCCATTTTGGTGTCTCGAAGTTTTTTCTTGGTTTCAAGTGCAAAAATTTCTCTCATATCAACGTTCGGGATAACTGTTATACGTTGCATGGTATCAGTCGATGTTACGTCGGTTGTTGTGCACACAGCACGTGGGCTGGAAGAAAACCAATCTCATATTTTAAATTCATGTTGAGTAAAGATTGTAAACAATTTCCAAATAAAACGAATAGCAAACAGGCTCCGCTTTTGAATCCTCATGTCCGAACGTGTAGCTGCGTAGGTGCGTTTTAATCGGATCGATCAATCACACATTCCGTATACATACCACAGACTTGCCGCGAGGACCGCGAACGAAAACCCAAAGAGTAGCCAATGAGTGGTTGGATAATATACCTAATACATAAATTATGCATGCTGATTGATTAATAACCAGGAAACCATCGGCTATAGTCATCCTGCAGATATTTAGCCCCGTAACTTCGTGTTCCTACATGAATAGGTAGTCGCCTATCAAAAAATCATGAATTCACTCGTCTTTTCAATCACCAGAGCGTAAACTTCCAATAATTAGCTCGTCTAACGTGAGAAAATCAGAGATAGGAGTTTTTACTGAGTTTAGAATTTTCGTAGGGTAGGTATGAGCCCTGAAACTTCAGTCTATATTAGCTACTCCGAATGCCACCTGCTGTATTCCCCTGGGCACCATTACGCAAAATCGCAAACGCCCAATTATCTATAAATTATATTAATTACATTCGAGTTGAAGTTTACTCAAAGACCCGAAACGATATTGGTGATTTCACTCTACTTTTCCGGTCGGTTGATGGAAATTAACGAATAATTTCAACGGTAATTAAACGGCACTCATTATGCAGGCGTTAGCCGGTGTTAGGTAAGTAGTATGGCAACTTACGCGAAGTTAAGCTGGAGTTAGAAACGACAAATGAGATATCGACAAACATTTGCTCGGCTATAGGTATGTATGTACATGAGAAGACCCCTGCCTCTACTTACGAAGTTACAGTAGGTTCTAACCACTGCAATGGTGCAAGCTTTCGAGGCAACAAACACGTTATGTAGAAGTGCCTGGAAACTTGAGCATCAAACAGGTAGGTACATTGTACAAGTACAAAGTTTACCCTTTTGGCTGACCTCCAAGGGATTCTGCTGGTATAATTTACTTCCTGTATGTGGGCCGGTTCTTCCGAGCATTGCGGAGGTAATAGTTAAGAACAAGTGTATTAAGTCGTGGGAATCGAGTCAGAGCGTCTTACTCTGCGCTTAGGATTGAGTTTACACACCGTTCAAATACGCGAACTTTTTTATCGTGCCGCATTTACACTTCTTCGTGGACTTCCTCTACGAGTCTATTGGGAATAACTTTTTCTAAATGTTCGAAGAAGAGGTAAATAATTAAATAGACAGCGGAGGTAATCACCGGATATCTTGCCCTAAGGGTAACTCAAAGAATCGCAAATCGGAGTAAGAACAGGATTTATCTCCTAATCTATTCTAGCGTCAGTACTGTTCGAAATGCGCAAAATGAACACATCATGGATCTGAGCCAAGTGCAAACATTTATAACGGTCCGACCATACCTATACCAGCTTGCGCTAACTGCACTATTTCGAAAAGCTTTATTCTCCCTCGTATAAGTATAATAAAGTCTGACAAACGTCGTGAAAATATCCGTAAAGTAGGCATTCGCCATTTCGGCGTCTAGGGAGAATAAACTACGTCTATATCTACTCTAATGTAAGTTATACGTGCTTGCATACGTAAGCAATCAGGGATTGTCTGCTGAAGCTCTTTATCGGCGATAAAGTGCATTGTATCCTCCCTCTAGTGCCTTTAGTTAAAGTTAAAAGTAATTTTATTTTATCGTCGCAACGTGTCTGGCCGACCACAATTTATACCTCGTAGTGAATTTTGAGATATCAATACTATACTTTTGAGTCAAGGATCTCAGGATTTGATGACGATCTATCGTTTGGCTGTCCTCGTTGCTGGCATAGAGCATTAGCCTTGTATCACCTATGTCACCTGTCTTGAGCTTCCATATAGAAAAATTTGCTTCGCCTCTTTTCGAACGACAGAGAAGTTAGGAAAAAATGAATAAGGGCGGCGGAGACCTTTTGGTTTTGGCCGAATGAAAAAATGGTAGAATAAAAACACTTCGTCATTAGCGACGTGGGAAGTCTTACGAGCGGCATACACGAGTGATATGAATAAATAATACCATCAGGCATTGTCATTCGCGCACGTAACCCGACGTTCGACACGCACGTTTTGAACGTGACGTCGCGCGGTCCGAAAATGTGCATATCGTTGTCGTAGGTAGGAGGGAAATTTTTATCGTCTTAAAATGCACGAGGAGAAAAAGGCGAGGAGAGAAGAATAAGGAAGATGGGATCATCTTCCTTGACCCACGTGGAACGCCTTGGCTCCCGAGGTGCGGAGTAAACGCGTACTTGTACCTCTACTTGTTTGCTCCAGGCGTCCGGACACCGTAAAAGTATCTTCACCATCGACTTTAACGAACCTCGAGATCGACCGACGTATGCTGGTCATGCCCAGTATTCATTACGGTAAGCGGCATCAAGGAAGAACTAGTTTTTAGCTTTTTCTTGTCAACGCGCTCCCTTCGCTGCAGCAGCTTCTGTCCCTCCTGCAGCAGACCACAGCAGGCATAAGCCCACACCCAGACCAGCGATGAAAGATGTTATGTACTTACTGCACGGGTAAGGTACCGGATTATGGCATCCAGGACTCGTTACAATTAATGACTCCTAGCCGGCAGTAACTGTTCCCTCATTATTGATCATTTTCAAAGATTCTTATGGCTGCTTTGAATTTTTCCTATCCACTGGAAGATATGGCTTTGGGAATCGGGAATAGCGCCCGTTAAATTCACTTGCTGACATTAATGTGTAAATTGGCATAGAAACAAATTAACCAGTTGAGAAGAAGGAGTGAATATACAAAAGCACACAGGGGACCTCTGAATATAGAGCTTAATGAAAAATGAAAAATCCGATAAATTATGCAGAAAACGTTAGGCCTCCCTGAAAATTTCTCTCTAAGTTGATCTAGTGAGAATTTTTGTACCTCACAGCCTATTCGGGAAGCACCGTAAATAAATAAACTATGAAAATTATTGAAGGTGAGATTTTTCGCGGGATTTAATTTGGCAAAAATGATCGCAGCGGTATTTGGGTTCGTTCGTTCATTCATCCGAACATGGCTGTGTAAAATAGTTGGATATGTAAAAAAATTGTCACAATAAATGACACAGATTGACCGTAAACGGAGCCTGTGGCAAATTCTGCAATCGATAATCTATATCGCCCTCCTGCTGGCCGAAGAGAGCAATTAAGAGATCGATTTATGGATCGCGCCAATCGTTACACACCGGACATCAGCGATGCCCGCACTCCTAATGACGTACCAGCAGCCATGCATATCGATGATACACGAGCGCACCTTAACCCGATCTAATCCAACCTGTGAGCCTCCGCTTCACCTAATGATTTCTCTGCGAAAACTATTTTTAACATTTACGCAGCGTTGGTGAGACCCACGTGGATCAAAGGAGAAATAAATAGTATACGAAGTAGAATCTGCTTCGGGCGAAGTATCGTTACGAAAGTAATAAAATTAGCTGATAGAAAAATGAAAATAAATTGTCTTCTGTGTCATGAACGACGCTAGTATTTATACAAGTTTGCGGAATGAATTTACTCATCATTTCCAATAATGTTGACGAGAAATATACTAGGTATTATTGAATGATGTATAGATTGTCGAATGAGAGTAAGAGCGGCGCCTGTTCGAACGATCGCGGTGGTTACTGTAGCAGATTAAATTTTTCCACTTTTTATTTCCAAGTTCTGGAGAGTTTATAATAAATCTCACTCAGTGCTTGACGCGGTTGTTGAAACGGACAACTCGACGATTGAAATAAAAAATTAAGGCTATCAATCACCTTTCAAGAATTTAAATCCAGAGGCTTAGGAAGCCTTGATGCGGCAAGTGATTCCATGTAATTCTATATCGTAGAAATTACAGGGTACATAAGTAGAAGAAAAAATCTCAGAGATAAATTTCACCTGCGGACACTCAAATAATACCAATTGATTATCCAGCTTCCAGCCTAACTAGCCAACCGCGTTTCTAATTCTTCTAAACTCACTGTTTATTTTTCATTTTCAAATTGGACAGCTCAAAAGCCTACCTACGCAACACAATCGCTTGTGATTAACATGACATGATAAATCTTTTCGCATGATTTATACATTTTTTCTGGCATTTTCGAACTCCACTGTCAGATCAATCGCCTGTCTTGATTTCACCTCGGTTCATCGGCGAAGAGAAAGGTTATGAGAAATATTGTAAAAGTAAAAGTTACGGACCGAATTGCAATAAGAATGTCTGATGGCCTAATTGAATAATTAATTTCTGGAGTTATTCAAAATTTGATCATCGCTATCTTCAAACTATCAAAAGATTCGTGATTTCTCTGAGCAGTCGCATCCAGGGATCCGGGTATCGTCGGACTATGCGCAAGACAGATCGAGATGTGTTTTATAAAGTCTCTAGAGTCTTGTAACACTCTTTATTGTACATCTTGGGACATTTCTAAAAGATCATTATATTCTACCCTCGTTTGTATTCTAAAACCGGAATACACGGCTTCTCGCCTTGGTCACACCCGCAATTTTATGGAACTTGAAAAGTGTGCTGAGAAAGAAACTTTCCTCATATTGTGGCGCTGCGAAAAATTCCTAGACTAGCCTCGAGCTGAAATGACACTATATCTATCGCTATAATTTTAATTGGATCACTAGGTACTGAAGTGTAATTTACCGAGCTATAGAACACCAGCAATCCCCGGATAGGTGCGGTAGCGAAATCGTTGCATGGATCTAAAAAAACTTTGCGAATATGCCATAACCGTATATTTTCAAGGATACGTATCGATAGCCTTACGCATTTCATTACAAGAACCCCGTATGCCATGTCTACAGGATGAATATACGCAGATATTGTGATTAATCTTTCTTCGAGGAGCGTTTCTTTACATTCCCGTAACCATTTACGCAAACGAAGATATCCCGAAGCGAGTTGATTCCGAGTGCAGTTATACTTTCGCGAGGGTATAACTCCTGGCGAAGATTGCGCTTAATGACTAACCTTCTTCGCATTGCTGTTTGAATCACTTCATTTTCGAGAAAGTGCAGTGCTGTTACTTTTCCTCAATTTCTCAATTAGCCGTTAACTCGCTTCTCCTAAACTTGCCACTAAAATTACGCGGTAAAGTACCTCACGACTAGTCGCGAGTAAGTAAATCGATTTAATACCGAGATTTTTAAGCCGTATTTTCGGACCATTAAATGGCTTCGGGCTCTTGTGGTAACGGACGCAAGAAATCTTTTCAGGTCTTTTACGATAGCGCCAATTTTACCGTCTCTGTGGTCAGAGGAACGATCGTAAGCTTGGCTTACGGCTCTGTTTCTCTACCCCTTCTCACCTGGACGAGCAGCTTTTCCCTCTGAACCGGTTGAATCATCGGAAGAATAAAAACGTGAAACACTCTCGCATATCAGTCGGTTTTTAGCTGAAATATCGTCCCGATGTTTTTCGCGACGAACGACAAGAGTCTTCTATAAAAATTCGAATTAGACACTAAAAACTATCGTGACCATAAACCAACCCGAAATCGGCGAAATATCGCGGTGTCTGATCTGGATCGAGGAGGAATTTTATTGGCGGAAAATCGCGTATGGAAAGACCGTAATTCGAGTCGAAATATTTGGAGTAAGTAGAGTGGAGTAGTCGACAACGCTTATCTTGACCCAAATCCCCGCATCCCACGAAGTGCCGGAGTTCTTGTTCCTTACGCAACGCCGCGTCATTTCATCATTACCGTACGTCAATGTGATTCTTAAATGCGGGCCGGGTTTAATTTCGTGGAAATTACAGTTGCCAGGAATTATCGGTTGTCAAGTAAATCTCTTGATGCAATCAGGCCAGTTGCAATGAAACAACTTCAATTTCAATTACCCTTCAGGTTCCTGCCTTAATACATACCTACCTACCTACCATATTCCTTCTCTACCATATACTCAGAGTCAATTACATTAATATTTTGATCAAAACGGACAAGTCTGACAACGAGACAAGAGAACAATGAAGTATACCTAGTTTCAAAATCACAGAATACTCTGAAGCTTTGATGCGAGGTACGTACACGCGGTAAGATGCTGCCGTTGAACACTTTCGCAAGGATGTGCGAATAATTTCCATTGAAATCGATGAGTCAACGTATCCGCCGGTTTGGTATGACGATTGGAAATATTTGTTAACTAAAAAATTAATGTAGATATACACTTTGTACGAAGAAATGTGAACACTTGAGTCATGTGCGAATTTACGTGTCATACATTTGCGAGTAATTAAGAAAGGTGCAGCTTACGCGATTGAGTGATAAAATATTGTGATCAATTTTTTTTTTCTTTCTTGTTTCTTTTCTCTTTTCATTTTCAGATCGTGAAACAGGAGTGGTGATATCGATGTAACAGCTTGGTTTGACGTTTGCTATAAGGATTACGCCTCGTATAACTCAGCGGTTTTCACCGAGAAGTCAAGTGCATTTGGTGTAATGCATTCTTGCTGACTGTGCCGCAAAAGTATGATTAAAACACGGCTTGACACAATTCAGTTTACGCTCTGCACCTGGCGCAATTAACCAAATGAAATATAGCCGGAGAGAATGTTTTACAAATTCAGTCGACACGGAATTTTGCAGAGTTTATATATTTTGCAACGACTTGGCATTAGAAAAAAAAAAAGACAGAAAACCTAAACATATTATCAATTCGCGTTCATTTTTACCGAAATGAATGAAATACAACTCTCATTGTCATCGCCATGAAACAATTAAACACAATTTTCGGGAAAACTGATCCACACAGCGCGAATACGGAATTTAGAACAATGCTTTTGCAAATCTCTGCAGTTGTCCTCGATATACTTTCGATCGCCATGGCCAGTTCGACTGATCTTAAAAGTTGTGCGTTATACATATATGCCGGCAATGAGATCACGTTTCTTGCGTAATCGAAACGTAGACACATATACACATACGTAACGAGTTAATTTGGTTTGCTTATGCTGATTAAATAAAGGAAGAAAAAAAGAACAAAGATAAAAAAAAAAAAAAAAGCGCTCCGAGTCGACTGTATTTATAATTGATAATTTTTATTCGTAAAACGATTCGTAAACGACATCATCGGAGTGAATTTTTAACGATAGAATCTCGTCGATTACCGAACTGGCTCCCGTGAGCCCGAAGGATAATTATCAAGCTGCGTTTATATCCTTTTAAATTTTGTAGGTGGTGATCAATAAAATATTGTTATTCAAAGCACGCATCACCTCCGTTGGCATACCTACGGTTAATAATCGTCCAGAAATAGCCACGTCATTTTTATTAATAGCCTTTACCCGTTTAAAGATGGAACACAGCCACCTTACCTTGTCCGTTCTTTAATCCAAGGATTATGTTACCTTTCGTCGACGACACTCTATCCATTTCGTTGTGCGTCGTATTAGTACCTTGTGCGGCGTATACCAAAACCGTATGAGGCGAACAATAAGGATACAAAGAATTTCATGAGTCAATAAGCACCTGTTTTATTTGCTATCGAATTACCACTTGTATATTACTTTATTACGCGGGATTAGGTAGGCGAAAAAATTCAAGACTTTTAATACTTAATTCCGCACTTCTCTTTCGTGGATAGAAAATTTTTTTACGGTGTTTACGTGAAAAGGTACGGCGTTAATCCTCCTTCGCACGTCTTTGCGGCTGGTTTAATATAGTCCTCTGTAAACACCGTGTATAATTGGGAATGATTTCCTTGGAGTCATGATCCGTGACCTAGTTTCAACGAAATGCTCTCAAATCCATACTTCATTTCCTACGTGCTTGAGGCGGACTTTATGCATATATATATATACATACACGTGTATAGCGTTTAATTCGTAATGGAAAATGTGTTATGGTTGGAGAACTTCCGCAATTTAATACGAGGAGACAAATTGCTTGAAGCAGAAGCGCCGCGAATAACAAGAAAAACTTTTTCCGACAAAAGAAAACCATTCGAATGGATGATTTGACGATATTCCCAGGTACTCCAACCCGCTGACTTGCACAAATCCATACGAGGGGATTTAGCATCGGTGATGAAACGCGAACGAGTGAAAGACCGATCGATTTATTATCTAACTCGTACATCACGCGTACTCATAGAAAGCTAAATTGGACGTGATTGGTCGGTATTTTTTGTTTTCGCCATTTTCTTTTCGTTTTTCAACAAATTATCTTCTACGATTGAACCTACGGTAATAAAGTTTTTACATTTTGAAACTCTGAGGCCTTGTAGAAACATCCGTCCCGAACGAGGATCAACTGCTGGGAGTGGATATGCGATGTGAAAGGCTTATGGTAAATGCATGCGCTCACACTTCATGACATTATATTCGCACAATTATACCGAGGCATGAAGATAGTTTGCCTGGCATCGGTTCTGCGAGCTCGAGGCGATATAATATGCACGATTCCTTGAAACTTTCCAAATAAACTTCACCGGAGACAAACAAAGAGTTTAGAACGGGAGCTCGATCCTCGAGACTTGTAGGCAATTCTTCCGAAAAATTGTTAAAAAGAATGAAATAAAATAAAAAATGAGAAATAAAAAATTTACAGCAGAAGCGATAACCGTGCGCACCTGTTGTTTCCTCGTACTTATCCATATGTACGCGTTTTCTTATTTATTATTATTCCTTCTTCCGAGTAAAACGATGATCATTAGGTACTCATGCATGGCTGCAATTGAATGGCTAGTAGATTTTAAATTATATTTGTTACTGCAAGGCGAAGCTTGTACTTCGATAAGAAAATAATTGGGAGACGAAATCAAAGCAAGAAACTACCTGTGCCTACATCTTCCACGTTCCTCATTCGACACTGTTCTTTCATACCAAGAATCTATATCGGAAGAAATTTCCTTCATTCTCATTTTAGTATTGTTCAGAATTGACTAATGCGCAGGTACAGGATTCTCGACCATTTGTGACTACCGGTTGTCTCAAAAAATGACCACATAAAATTTACAGCCATCGGACATACCCGAGCCGACTTTTTACAAGCGAGAAATCCGCTTCGCTCATCAAGCTAAGGCTAATCCGTTACCGTATATTAGCGAACGGCAAATCTCCCGATGCATTCACGAGGAAAAAGCGCGAATAAAATTATGATTTACTGTCCTACGGTCAACATATTAACCCGAGTTTCTTCCGGGGAACAAAATTGTCTCGCCATTATCGAATGCAGCAGGATAAATCGCTATTTCTCTCCCGTTGCAAAATACGATTCAGAGACCCGCGGTTTTAGCAAAAAGCGGAATTTCACTCGCATCTAAGTGAATCCAAACGCATTTATTGTGGATTATAATTTACGTGATTAGTCGAAATCCGATTACATCGGTAGATGTCAAACCGTACTTCAAGCTGATCCAAAATCGTTCGTTTTCAGTCAAGAACAAATTACACAGCACCCCGCAATACCGGATCATCTCAAATTAATCTCAATTACGAGCCACAATCGTTAATGGTAGCAGTACACGGTGAGAAAAGAAAAAATATTGCTACAATAAAATGAATAAATAACAGCTAGGAATTATCACGAGCGTTGTGCTAACGGGATAAGTACCACCAAAATGGATTGGCTACAAGCTGCTATTCAACGAGGCATTGCCTTTCACTCAACTCGCCCCAACTTTAGTAGATATATACTATAAATCAAGAATCTAATACACGGTTGAATCTCCGGGTGATTAGAGCTAATTAACCTTGACTCAAGCTCGTTAGTAGTTATCATCAATTTTTTCCTTTTCTTTTCTTTATTCTATCATTTTCATTAAACGTTTAATTTGCTTCGTAATTCCACCGTTATCGACTTCATTACGTGTATCAGAGAACATTTTCTCATCATTCGAATGAATTTGAAGTAAATGAGACGGTTGTTATTTCTGTTTTATTACACCGTTTCAGGATTTCCACAGCCGGACCTGTTCGGGGGTATATCACTGTTCCTAAAAAGACGGAACAGGTACTATGCGTATGAGTAGCACATGTGTATACGGTGCGGGTAAGGTAAACCAATACAAAGAGGGACCGTGGAGCGAGGAAAATTTTATCAGGGAACGATCGAGCTCAGGACCTGCAGTATTCATTGGCGTGACTCGAACGAATATAGAAGGAAGGAATTAATTGTGCTATCAGTTACCCCTTGTACGGGGCACGGCCGACAGACACGATATTCGAGATACGAATAGCCACGCCGCGCGAACTTGGCCCTTCTTTACACACATGCCAAGTGTCGGATATGGAATTGAATGACCGACTGTGATTGATATCGGGGCCCCTTGATCACTGCTTTATTACCCCAGACTTCGAATCGCGAAAGTCAGGGGGAATTCGTAGAAATATAAGGAAAACTGGGTTTTTCAAATTTCATTCTGAATCATAAATTTAGATACTTTACGGAAGTATGGAATCGAGATACCAGATATAAAGCTTACGAGCTGTCTGCTGTACTTAAAATGGTCCATGAGGCAGGGAACCGCAGGGAGATCCGAGACCGCGCGTAGCTAACCGCATCGCGAAACAACTCGGGTAAAAAGATTAAGTTTTTTCTTTTATTTTATCTATTTTTTTGTTTTACGTTGAATATTTTTTGCCCACGATCAACCGCTATTGAATTACGCGATGCAGTGAAACTGCCAGATGCCAACTATTAATTTTCTCTCTTCACCGCATCGTTTCTAACCGACGAGATTTTGAAGAATTTTTTTATCCCGATTCAAGTTACGTCGAATACCCGAAGTGAAAATGAAACTATCGCTTTCATTTGCAAAAATGATCACTCACAAATTGAGTCACAGGTGCAGATCGATAGACAGCACAGTATACATGTACTACACACATATATTAGTTCTGTTCAGCTGAGCGTGATAAGAAATTCTTGAAGGATGAAGCGGATGAAGATTCGCTCTGGAATGCTAAGTAGCAATTTCTGGAGCTACCGTTTCCATAATATTCTCGGCCGCAACATCAGTCAGAGAAAAAGTAAAACCTAATTAGAGTTAGACGGTTAGTTACGGGCCTCGTTCATGACAGCAAAACAAACGCGAAGTTGAGGAACTTGGAAAGTGAGTAGGTATATACATATGTATAACTTTATATATATGCGTGGCAAAAGATCGACAACATAAGTCGCGTACCGTTACCCGATCTTCCTTGCGGATCCGCGCGTTTATGGTGGATAGTGACTTTATGAAAAATTCTGAACGGTCGGGACTGTAAATTATGCATAATGAAGGAGCAGGTTCGTGCCAACGATCACAGTTACGTCATTTATCTCCGCAAATCGTAGCCGGTTATCAAAAATAACCGAGAGCTATCCAGTCCTGTACAGCTTATTACAGCTGGTACTACGTCGCGGCCGCATATCAGCTATCACCGCATCTGCAACCTCGTCGCGAGTACCGCGAGCCTCGAGCGCGATATCTAGGCAGGATATGCGAGGAAGGTTCGATATTTTCAAGGTATCGATATGTATTTATCAATCGATATTTATTCCGTGGGTATCGTTGTTCAGAAAATCTCTACAGCTAACGTACACTTAGCATTATCGGTATATTCGCGGATTTCATCGGCACGTTTAATGTGCTCGTGAAACATTGTTTATTACCGATTTCCGCACGGATCATTTTTTCTATTCTTACCTGATAGCTCACTGTCTATCTACCGAATCGCCTTTGGTCATATTTCGGACCACCTTCCCGTGAGAATTTGTCGAACTGGTATAACTGATTTCAGCGGACTTACCTGGAACATAAAATAAAATTTTGTAATTTAGTGAAAGCTCGCTTCAAAACGAGTAGAGATTTTACTCTCGTTCTCGAACCGGTCATGTGGTGGGAATAAATAGACGCAAATCTTATATCGGCATTTGTATGGATATGAACCTTACAGCACGAATCTTATCCCCGTGACAATTATCAGGCTCGGTGTTCACGAGGAACGAGCAAAACTGAACTAATTAGAGACTCGTTAAATTTCCAGAAATATTTAGCTACGATTTACGTATCTACTCTGCGATTCCTATCCCCTGGCAAGGAGCAGGTCTGACGTTACATTCGTACATCGATGATATCATGCGAATCGAGTGCTTCACGAAGATATCGTATGTGTATATACGTATGTATATCTTACAAGTATGTGAAGTAAATCCGGCGATGATCAAAGCAGTATTCACCCATTGCAAGACGGTATAAATATACTCATTAACGTTTCTGAACCATTTTATCATCAGTCAGTATATTCTGGCTTACAATTATACTGAGTACACGTAAGCTCTCTCGGAATTACCTAGTCTACCGTATATCTGTTGATAAATATCTTTTCAAACCACCGTCACAAGAAGAGCAATTAAGTGGCCAAATAGGTGATAAACTGAGAAGGTAGGTATAGCTGTACGTATGACGGAATAAATTTTTCGTCATTTATGTCTTTGAAATTTTTCTAATTATAATAACGATTGGAAAAAAAAATGTAAAGAAAAAAAAAAGAAAATTTAATAACTAGTTACTATGAGATCAACTCAGGTTACGCACACGGAAATCCGCGAGAGCTAAGTCAACTCGCGAAGTCTTCTTACGTCTAATAAAACGTCGTGTATGACCTTCGCTCACACAAGCCTATATTGTATCACGTATGTGTGAATGGACCACGGATATACCTGGAGCAGTATAATATCTCGTGACTTAGAGGGCAAGACAAAAGCGTATGTACTCTGTTTGAAGAGTACGTATTACACTCCTCGTACATACTGTGTACATAACTGCATTGTTACTCATTTCTGTTTTAGATTCTTCAGTTTCCTTAATAACAGTTGCAGTTGAAGAAATCCAGGCGATTCTAACGTGTACAGCTATCGTGCAAAATTGATTGGATCAAAAAATTCTTTCAAAAATTCTCACGATCGAATCATCGACTTCATTAGCTTTATAAATCGAGGCGAATTTCAAACGATCACTAAATATGGAGTACATACTCCCCAATAATATCGGCTGTATTGTCATTCAAAGCTTTTGGCAAAAGCCTATATACCCGAAATCTGTACGCCAGGGAATCTACGGGAATGAGCGAATGTGCCTGGCTAAATCGGTAACAAACGCCAGATAAACGTCGTTCACGATCTCATGTCGTACAATGCTGCAGCCGGAGGTGATAGGCGAATACATTCGCTACACCAGAGCAGTTGTAAATCATTTCTGCGCGAGCGGTAGCGCGTCACAAACGGCTAATTGGGATTCCCTGATCCCCTGTTGACCACAAGCTTCGCAGTTCTAATCGGTTCACCGAATTCCTGGCCTTGGGCCAACGACGAGCCATTGCATCGGTCACGCTGCGTTATCGGAAGGATACACCTTTCCAGCTCGGTTTGTAAGCCGTGAGAATTAGAGGATGTATCAATGGCAGACAGGTGCTGGTACGAAGCCCTGTGTTCTAGGTCCATAGGGTTTATCAGGGCTCGAGCGATTATCGTGCGGGAAAATCAGGGGAGGTTGATTTTTCGAGGTCGAAGATCAAACCTGACCACGGTCAACGTTGGCATCTAGTAATTTGCCTGGGGTTGTATGTATCCGAGATCAGGAATCATTTGGGTTTTACTCGGGTGGGAATTTCACTTTTATCGATTCATAATGTCCAGAGCGAAGCGATATCGAAGTGAATTTCTCAACTGCAGACGGATCTTCCTGACTCTCAGTCATTAGCCGTGAATCATGACTGAAGAGGGAATCGTGTGATTCATATCTATTATCGACATTTTGCTATTTACTGTAATAACGAACGCGTGTGAGTGACGGCATCTTTGAATCGTCTGAAGTTGAATCACCGTCATTGAGGGTGCCGACGTGCAACTGAAAAGTCGCGACGTAGCCGGATTCTCAAAAAACTGTTAAAAACACAAAAAGTCAGCAGCTATTTCCATATAAATTGGTCTTCACAGGTAATTGAGATCGCCGATTTCGCAACATGTCTCGGAATTGTGAATTTCTAAATGGCAGACTCAAGCTGACCGATGAAAATTTCTGCAATTTATTCGATTTGGATAAAATTTCGTAATTTAGCTGTTATTCATTCAGTATTGCTGCAGATATCAAGGTCGGATACGAGATTGCGGAATCAAAAATCGCGGACGACCGATTCTAAAAGTCATCCGATTCAGAAACGCAAGTTTTCATTTCGATATCCACGGTTCTTTCGCTGATTCTGAATTTGCAACGCGAGGGGCCTATTCACTAATGAATTCAGTCAGACGTGAGACACTTCAGTCCGATATCGATTTCTAATCGCTTAAAATCGGGCGGAATCGCGCAAAATCCACGTGATATCATGAGATCATTTCCTTATCCACAATTGGTGTTCGCAGGAAGTGAATCTGACCGATTCTCTGGCTTCAAGATCTTCACTCTTAGAAAAAATGACGCCAAACTCTATCGAAGAACTTCGATACGAAAGACTGCTATTGAATTAACTTTTCATGACTGAATTCGATCTTGTATCAATTGCTCAGAAGACTTTTCGAATTTTTTTTCCCATTTTGAGTTGGAAGTGTAAACGGCAATATATTCAATGAAATTTCGGTCTTCGATCAAACACGGTTACCCATCAGGAATAAAAAATGCATCAGAGATACACATCGGCGGTTGAAATTCTTTCGACGGATCCTTCTTTCGGTCTAAATTTGGCACCTTCGATCAGACAAGGTTCGTTCTAGATCCGCGACGAATGACAATACGTGGTACGATACATATCCTAAACTCGAACCGCGGCACTATCCTAAACAGCTCACGTATCGAGACGAGTATATGAGTACATGTTACGGCGAAAGCGTGTGCGGACGACTTTTCGTATCGCGCTTTTTTTTCAAACTACATGCGCATGTATTCGAGGTTTATAGATACGCCAAAAGTGCGCTTGCGCATGTGCACACCCACGCAGCAGAGGTAATATGTCGTCGATTCTGTCAACGCAGAGTATATATCTATATATATGCACTTGGCTTCTCTCTCTGTATCTTTCCATCTCTTTTTTCTCTCTCTCTCTCTCTTTCTCTCTCTCTCGTTCCCCGCCATATCTGTTTTCCTGCTTGGCATTTCCAGTTCCACAGAACCAGCTCGACGACCAGCGTCGAGGTATAGCATTAGTTTCGTTAACGTGACCATGTGATTTCACATACGAGTGCCTGTGTGCATAACTGCATACATACACTCGTATTATACACATTTAAATATTGCTACCAGTGACTCTCACCCCGAAGCGAAACGGTAAGCAACTTTACCAGAACTGTGATATTGTCAGATGATAGTAGCGCGCGATCCGCGCAATGCGCAGACGCGAATTCACCATCCACGTACGTAACGTGTATATAGGTGTATCTATATGTGTGTGAGACGCGTCGATCACATACTCTGGAATCGAGACATCTCTCTAGTAAAAAATCGCATATGTATCTGGAACTCGTTGATATACGCGTTTCAGAGATTCGCTGAAGGTATACACGTGCTTTTCGTGCGAATATACGCTGTGCATAATGGTCGAGGTTGGATACCGCGAAACGGTGAAATCTTAGAATAGGTACGATTGGAAACGAGTCGCTTTGACGCCAACAGGTAAATCGATTCGCTATCGAAGATGGAGCGACGACTTCTTCCAGCATCCATGGACCAAGTGCTATAGACTCGTATCTTGACTCGCAGGTAGTCGGATACCATACGTATCCGCTGACCTTCGCTAAAAGTCATTCGGTCAACGTGCCAAGCGGTTGTTAAACTCTCACGCGGTAAATACCATCTTGAACTCAATGATAAAGTCAGGAATCAATCTTCGGGCAGTCATTCCGCGAAAGAAAGACTGTATAGTTCAGAAGGCAATCTTCAGTTCTATATATTCGTAACATATATCCTTCGATTCAGACGAAAGAGAAACACCGAAAAATCTCTGCTCGGTCTCTCCGGGATGAATTTTCTTCCGTTTCGAAAATGTCGCGATGGACCAATTTCCCGAATCTCCAAGCTTCTGTCGATATTCGTATGGGAAACTGTCCAAAATCTTATCTCTGAGATGAATGGACTGTGAATAAAATTTACACAAAACCATAGCTACGACGATAAGCGAACAAAAATCGGTACCCCGCAGGGACACCATGAGCAATTAAGCTGTCGCCCTGTACCCTTTGCTCTTCGGAACCACGAGCCACGACCGTGGTCCGTGGTGTCCGTTCCGCTTTAACTCTTCAGGGTCTCGTATAGCCAGCGATATAATTACCGCCGTTCTCTGACTACAGAATTATGGATCTTACGGTCAGATCGTAACTCACGTAGTGTCGATCGGCGGTCATTACGCGATTGGCGTTGTGCTCGCTCGTCTCTCCTTTCCCTTCCCTGTACTACCCATAGCCACGTGAGCGTGAATGTTAGTATCACGTTCAGGTAGGTACTAATCGATTCCCCCCAAGGCTTCGCGGCCGCATGGTTTGCCGCGATAGTGAATGGGAGCGTTAACAGAATTCTATTCTATGTATCTAACATACCTACTATCCGATACACCTATAGGTTCACCTTCGTTATTGCACTATAATGGTTTAAGACCGTAGGTATTGACATCTGATTATAAGCTGCGTAGGTGGAGATCGTGGAGTGTGAAACCATTCCTATAAATGGAAACTTTCCTGTCGTTGGTTAGTTTTGAAAATCGTTTCACTCGACCGGTTCTCAGAGCCGATCAATTTCGTAGGGTATTGACCTCGCTAGGTATACCTATATGGTGTTCATTTAGAACAGTTCCTTCGTTAAACGTAGGCTCATTTGAATAACGGTAGTATATGGTGCGATGGCGTCTATAACTTCACTTTTTCAATGCCTTTTATTCTATAGTTAAACGAGATACGATTTATTTGGTTTCAAAACGGTCGAAAAGTCTGTTTCGTGTGTGCTTGGGAAACCGATAAAATTTTCATACGTTTCAACGACACATCGTTTCATTGCGGTATCGACGAATCTAATTTGACCCACCGCGCAGAGAGTTTATCAATGGAAACAAATCAACTTTCATTTTGTCAAACGAGGCCATAGACAATAGGTGCATTCGATATGTTGAACCAGCTTAGCGAGTGAAGCGAAAATATCGCAGTTCCAGTCCGCGTTCGTTATATTACCAGTCTGCAATCTCGTGCACAGAATAAATCAGAAACGTAAGAAAGTTCGAAAAGCTCTTTTGGATCGTCAGCTAGGTACTATAGATTATCACGTTTATCTCATATGGAACAATTTTTCCTCGTCACGATCATTAGACTATAAAGATAGAGCAGACTTCGAGTTTCAAAGAAGCGTACAGCTAAATTTCAAATACCTAGTTAACCCTAACATTTAGCGTGCAGAATCGGCGTGGTCGAATTCTTGGCACGGACGCAAGTGAGAATACCTGCAACTTCTATTCTCGTAGAAATTTTTGATGTCCGGTCACGGAACTTTGCTCGAACGCTCTGCATCTACGGGGATTTACCGACAAGGATCAACATCCGGTTACTAAATGGCGCCGGGAGGCAGCTGGATCCGTTCCCTGATTGCTGTACCAACGCAAAAAGCCCTCTCCAGTAAGAAACCCTCGGCCTCTGAGGTACGATTTCGCTTCTCCTTATCGTGACCCGCGGGTTTCAACTCTATTCCATTTCCCACGATTTTCCATACGATATAGGTTCTCACCAGCTACTTGCTGCAGACCAACGAGCCGCCTTGGACCTCGTACTTTGTGAGATACGCGGACGTCGTCAACGACCAGCGAGGCATGTCTCATTTCAACTGGCCAGTCGGAAAGAGTAATTACCACATACTCAGAACTGGCTGCTACCCTTACCTCAAATATCACTGTACAAAAAGGGCCGAGGAGGATCTCAGCATCGACAACACCCTCTTCATGATCATCAAGATCATCAACCTTGGTAAATATATACTGGGACGTAGAAGTGACCCGATATTCGATCCATAACCGGAAATAACTTCGGCTTTAATCATTACACCTACGAAATTTTATGCTTTTAGGAATCCCGACTTTGATTTACGGATTGACGGCTACGCAGTTAATTCGTCATCGCGAAATCGTGAAAACTCCCAGTGGTGACGTGACCATACATTTCTTATTGCCGGAGGACAAAGGCTCGCGATATTAACCGATAATCATAGAACTCACGTCAGAATTAATTCGTTCTCCTGTAATTTGTTGTAAATAAATTCTGTCCGATTTATACCATGGATTATATCATTTCTGCACTTGCACAGATACGTGTGCGTTATATCTACGCGCAATTCCATTGACCTAAGTGGATTAATTGGTCACGGTATTTCATAAGACTAGTTGAACGGTCTGGTAGATCGTTGAGTGCCGATAAAATCCTAAGCTTTCAGAATTGACATTCAACTAGAGTATTTATGGGTGCACGTGGCCAGCTGCGATGCATAACTATTCGTGTTAATTATTTATGGATAAGGTGAGTCGTCGTGGAGAAGCAGGTCGCCCACGTTAGACAGGACGAGAACCCAGCCGACGTTTTATAGCTACCCAGTGTCCAGAGAGTGGAAAAGGATAAGTATGATGAGGAGGCGAAGGAGTTTAACTTGCCTCGTGGTTTGGTGACATGCAACGAGTCCTAGACCGAACGCAAGGTTCGATGATTGATTTACGAGGGTACTAAAATCGAGACCAGAAATTTCATTTAATTAGGAAAACAGTGACGTGGATAATTAACAACTGTAGGCGTTTTATAGCCGTTCGTGTTCCGCAACGCTTTGCCAGAGGCTTGCGCGGAGCTTAAAGAAATGGAAGAATTGAATTAGATAAAACGATGAATTATTTAATTGCTCTACTTAATCGCAGACGAAAGTCTATCTGCGGCCGCTCGCCCAGAAGACATGAATCAGCCAGATAGATGGTCCGGTTCTGTACCGTCGTGAATCTCGTTATATTTGATGTTAAAAGTTTAAACATACTTCTAGAAAGCAGCAGCTAGAAATCCTTCCGCACGGTATAATCGCACAATACAGACTCGAGGAAATGTTAAACGTGAACTAAATCTGTGACCTGAATGTCAGAGGGCGACGTTCTTTATTCGAAGAAAGATCGCCTCTCTTGATGTACATTTAATGATAATCCGGTAAATCGCACCTTATCGTTAGCCACCCAGGAAGATACGGTCGGATTTAATAAAAAACGCACACCTCTGAACGCATTAACATCCCGTAATCACAGCCTGGACGCGGGATGGATGTGTCGAAGTAACGGTACCTACATCGGTCAAGTATTGGTGTATAGGTGTACAAATTAACCATCAGGAACGTGAATAATTATGATTTCATCTCCGTAACAATAATTTCTAGCACGGATGGATATTTGAAAATATTATCACGTTCCAAAGATAATTTAAAAATGTGTAAATCCTAAATTAGAGAGGTATAATCATTTCTGGAATTTTGATTGGATAGATGAAATGGTGAATCACTATCCGAGAAACTTATTTGCCGAGGAATAATTTGTTGATTTTTTTCAATCAAACAACTATGTGGGTATTGGGTTATTCGCAATTTATATCAACGTATAATAATATACAATTTTGTTGAAATGGACACGAGGATAGTTATGCAGGTTAACGGCTGTTAGATTACCAGATATTGTATATCTTTCGAGATAATCGACTCAGCTTTCTCGTCAATGTGAAATTGATTACAGGAATCGCACATAAATAAGTATATGTGTACACGGGTCATTTAATTTGTGCAAATTGGCAAATGGCACAAGTACCCGCGTAATAATATAATGCAGGTATGCAGCAAAGTGCAAATGCATTAAGCTATTGCATGGCAATGCGTATTTGCAATTGTCAGGCATCACTCCTGTCCATATCTCCCGAAGGAATGACAATCCAAAAATTCGATCAGCAATTGCTTTCACATCCCCGTATAGGACCGCCATGAGACTTTCGCCATCGTCGTCCCTTTTATCTCTATTTTCCTTAATTTCCACGTGCCTGTCTCCACTCTCGACGAGCTTCTGATATTTCGTACCAACGACACTGTCAATTTGCTTCTCCTCCATTTTCGACTAACAATAACTGCACCGCGCGTCAGTCTGTTCAGCGATTAACGGACTCGATAAAGACACGTTGAATGGAAGGGCCGAAACGTTGAGCATCAGACAATGGATGACCTTATACGGGCCTTATTAGCAAGGGTGTTGGCCTCGCCTGTCACCATGCAGTCCTCGTGTATACCTTATACCTATATTCGTTGTTGGAACGAAGTGTGCTGCTGTTTCTGAGAGACGAGTGTTTCTGGTTTCTCAATCTCATTGTAAAACTGAACGTGGTGTAACATCGGTATAATGGTAAAGAAATAAAGGTAATTGTTTCATGTTTGCAGCCTCTTCCTTTATGCAATTAACCTGAATCTTCCCGAGCTTCTTCCATTACTTTCCTCATCCAAATCCTTATAAGTACAAAGAATCTGTATTTTCCATGTATCTTTCATTAAAACTGTGCTTTGAACGAAAACAGCCTTTCGTTTCCCTCGGTATTCCCCTAACCGCTTTGAACCTGCAGGGTGTAGTTTTAGGCAACTGGAATTACTGACGATCCGTGAAATCGGTTTGACGGAACCAATCGATGACATTAAACCTCTGTCTACACCGATGACACTTGCCGTTTCTCTGTCGAAGGATGAAAAGCTGATCGAGCGTTGCTTCGGTTGAAATCGAATTTCGCGACTATCATTTTTGCGGGATAGTAGTTAGAATCTAGGAAGTCGCACGATGGAAATAATAAATTGTTTTCGCGGATGATAAAGCGCAGAATTTACGATCAACGTTTGTTCGTAATTGGCAGACGGACGATCGGACCGACGCGTTTACGCTCCATTGATTCTGTCAATGCAGAATGCAAATAACACTGCGACATCCGCGTTCTATTGCAACTAATGTCACGCTGCCTCAGAGATTTATAGACCTTTCCATATAGCAGGTGTACCTAAATATTGGAAGGACTTGTACGTGTGTGCAGAAAGATATTCTAATCAAATTCTGCATAGGAATGCGCAGAGAGAAATGAGAAGACACCTTATGCCAAAGGTGGCTCACAAGTCTTCGCGAGATCCTATCTTTTTCAGTTAATCGAATCCGTTTGCAGTTGAATAACTAACTGCGACATCGTATCACTCCTTACCCATGTAGCTGTTATTCCTACCGTCTGCCGTATCTAATTTTGCAGGAGTAACATTTCAGAATTTCAGAGTATGATTCCTGGACGAAAAGCTCTCGCAATTAGCTGACAAAGCACTTCTGAATTTGATATATTCAACATGGCAGGTAATTACTTTGTGCTTATAATCTGCACGCGAAAGTTGACTCATTGCACTTTGGGTAACGAATACGATGCAGAGAAATGACCGAGACCTTCCTTCGCGATAAATTTTAGTCATTTTTGCTAGTTCTGCGTAAGTCACCCGCGTTGTGCGACTAATTGCAAGCTGTCTGTAGGCTGAAGCCCCCCGGATCTGATCTACACGCATGTTTCATAAGTCTTTGAATGCAGGAATAGAGACAGCTATTTTCACGCTCAAATAATTTCATACGTAGAAATGACTTCGGGCGTCCGACTACGGCATATCGTTCGATTTGCACACATGTCCAATTAGATACGGTAGCAGATCGCAGATATTAGATATCGGCTCGGTAACGGTCCATTACGATATCAAATATTCCGACAACTTTCAAGACTTAATTGTTACTCTTAGACTCGAGAAGAATGGATGTGGGATGCTGTGAATATTTTATTGAGTTATCAGCCCACGTTACCGATCAATGTGTCGAATCTATCTTCCTGCAGACAAATCTCTAACGATTATCTTATTGCACATATTCATTTGTGTTCCTCTCATACCGATTTCCTCAAATCTTGACGTTGATATATTGAGAATAAGCTGCAGATACGAAGAGGAACTCGATCCTCAAAATGACGAGAAGGTAATTCATTGTGGTGATCACGAGCTGAGCTAGTCGAGTGACCTCGAACCGATACTGAGAATTGGAACCAGGAGAAATACGAGTCTGAAACAATTAAGTTTTGAACCTGTACTACTTAAGGCCAGCGACTTCCTTTCGCGGCGAAGAGTCCTCGACTGTAATATCACGGCTAAACGCGACTTAGGTACGTTTTTCCCTCGGGCGATTTTATGAGTCAGATCCAGATCTCCAACAAAGAAGGCAAGTACCGAATCGTAAGTATAGCATGGCTGTCATGGACGGTCAACGTGACTCTCTCGAATCTGAATCTCAACGGAATAGAAAAAGGAGAAACGGAAACCACTGTACCTTGACACTATACGACTTGTACGTTCACCGCAGAGTCTTCTTTACATATTCAATTTTACCTATCTCTATCAGCGTGCCGTAAGTATATACCCGTATGTAATAATTTGCCATTGATGGCGACTGTCTGATGTATTATGGTTTTATTCGGAGTCTCAACATGATTTCCACGCTTACGGGACTAAGATTTTTGGATTCGGGGTGGAAATAGGTGACCGAAGCTCAGAGAGTGCATTCAGTCTCATTCAGAAACCGCTTTTCAGAATTTTTTGCGAAGGTTTCTAGATCCCTTTCAGCGGTGTAAAGAAAATTGCAGGTAGGTACTTTCTATTCAGGATTTTTCTAGGCATTGTAGACGATCTCCGAATGCATACTTAGGTACATTCAAACATTGGCGTTTCGACTTTGAATGGCACATATTTCCACACGCATAGGTATAAGGTGTAACCTGAGCATACATCCACAAACGGTGATCATGCCACAGCTGATGTTGCGCTATGCGAATATTTTGCAGCAGTTGCGGAATAATAACTTCCTGGTTATACGGTTCTCACCACGAGCTGTTATTTATACACTTTGGGACAAGGGTTCGCGAAGAAGAAAAACTTAGAACGTTCAGTCACTGTCTTCAGAAGGCGAGAACAATCGTCTTTTAGGACGAAAGCAGCCGGAAATGTTCTCAAAAAGGAAAAAAAGAAAAAGCTATGGTCTTCGACGCAGGGGTGATGAACGAAGAACGAGATTGAATACCCATGGCCCAAAAGATCCCGAAATATTTCCTCTTTGCAGATATGACATTCGAAAAGCAACACGTGATAGTCTCGCTGTTTCAAGGTTGACCTGTTCCCGCTCACCCACGAAACTCTGAAAGCCGGTCCACCTTATGCGAAGTCCGTGAAGTTGTACAGCCTTTCGAACTAACATATAATTGAGTTTGAGAATAATTACGTATCTTGAGAGTTCAGGTACATTTAATTTTCCCGCAGGGTACTCCGCATGTAAATATACATGTATGATACTGAATGCGAAAATGACTCTATTCGAAAACCGCGAGGCAACACCTTGTGTGCCAAGAAACACCATATGTATGTAAAATAGAATCTTGATTTCCTGGTCACAGATCCCGCGAGTGGTCACGACCATAGATGAATATGAAAGTACCGCTGTAGAAATCTCAGTTTTTTACTTTTCGTCACCTTGACGTTATGAGAAAAATATTGGCTTCGATCTCAAATGACCTTTTGTTGTTTCAACGAATCTTCACGTTTTTGGTCCTCCGGCATCCTGAGAACAGGTTTATGGACAAATCTCGGTTTGTTCATCCATCTGTCCGGCGAACTCGCTTAATGATATTAGAAATGGCGAGATGAGTAGATCCGAAAGTCACAGGATTTCGTATTGAAACGATGAGCACAAAAAATCGCCACATCTCATTCAATTTGAAAGTTTATTTAAACGAGATAGAAATTAGGCTATCAGATTCCTAACGTCAACCTATATTTTTCACATACTTGATAGTATTTCCAGTAATTACATACAGGTTTGTGGGGTGATGAAAATTACTGTGGAAAACCGTCTTTTCCGCCCAGACATATCGACGGATTATAGAATGGAGTAGAATTTAATCGAAAATGAGTTGTGAGAAGATTTTTAGAGAAATTAGTGTCAATTTTGAAGAAAGTAGCTCAATGAGTTAGGTATTAGCGTTGACGATATGAAAGGTGGTGTATCTGCCTAGTAGGCTATAATTATTTCTGCAAAGGTTTCCAAACCGAGGTCTGAACGGATGTTGATATACGATTACAATGTGGGATTTGAAACAAAGTAGGAGGTATAGATGCGAATTAGAGACAGGCGTTTGGTATTGGACATTAATTGGTACCCGGGACACAAAAGTAGAAACACAATGCAGTAAAGTTAAGAACAATCAAGAGCTCAATCCGATGGATAAGCCCTGGATTTAATCGCATTTGGTAAACCTTGGTATTGCGACAAGACCATTTACTTCCGAAGGTATCTTTCTCGTCCGGGTTACGTAAATTATCCACCGCGGTTTTTATCCATGTGAAACGCGAACGCAGAGCCGTTGTTCGGTTATGGCGAGACTTGCGCAAATAATGTGCATGTAGTACGTTGGGCGAAAATTCTCTCTTCTATTATTCGACAAAGTCTTCCGGGGACTTCTATACGCACACACACACAGATATATATACATATATACATATTTGTACGTAAATGGAAAATCTCTCCCAAGAAAGTCTGCTTGAGAAAGTATTCGCTACAGACAGAAGCTCTGCCTCGCGTGACATAAGAGTAAGATAATGTAATCGGTATAATTAATGCGCTGCGCAACGACGATACCTACTCCGTTTCGTATGAATTTTATTTTATTTTTTGTATCAACATTTTCAATGTTATTAATATTCCATTTTACCGCATCCTACGAAGATCTACTGCACTCTAAACGAGCCAATCAAACGCGGAAAACCACTCGTACGCCCTGACTACAATTAAATAGGTACATGTTTCCCAAAGACGTGTGTCAGGTATAATAAGTCCTTCGTAAATCAAGATTTTTTAATTGCTTTTTTCGATACTGTGGTAAATTGGCTGTCTAAATAATCGAAGAATCTAAAAAAGACTTTCTCGTATCTAAACGTGTAAATGACATCGTCCGAATTGCAGGGAGATAGCGAGTTTCTCCGCCTCTACGGATTTACTTCTTGAATCCTCCGACCGTTTAATATTCTAACGATGTATACCTATAACATAAGTCGATGATGTACCACGCCTCGGACACGACCCCGAAGACATTAGCCATGGGCACTCACCAGCTGTTGGTCATCTCATGCGATTAAGGAGTACAGGTGTACGTGACGGTGTCATTAACCGGTTGTTTATTGCGTTAGGAACAGTTACGCTTGTCCTATGCTCCCCAGGACTCTAATTCAATCGTTTAATTCACGGGTTTCTCCCATATGATATTACTCGCAAATTCATGACCGATGTTTTGTTTTTCTTTTCCTCTCGATCGAACTAGCCATTGATTATGTATACCCACATGTGTAACGTGAGTTGTATAAGCTATGTACGAGGTAGGTATTTTGGAGAGTACCCAAGATTCCATCACGGATGAATTTTTGGCGAGTCAAAATCAACGAAACTGAATTATTCAGCGCTATATCCACTCAGTATACCTACGCTGTCGAATCCCAAGATTAACAACGAGTTGGAGAAGTTCAAGGAGGATGACGATCTCGTGGATGAAAAATAAAAATTTCGGCTGCATAATTATTAATCCTATTGTTCGCGGGTTCACGGCGCAAAGTTTGGCTCCGTTTAGCTAAGGGAGTCAGCAACCTGTTGCAGATGTCACACGCCCACGCGATCAAGACTACGGAACGTGTGATCCGCTACATGAAAGCGTTGCTTCTCTCTCTTTTTCTCTATTTTACCATTTTCTTCTCTCTCTCTCTCTCTTGGCGTTCGCAGATCTCGAATACAGGTATAGTCGATTGTACGGTATGTACCGACGCCAAGTCGTCGTCTTCTCCCTTCCAGTCTCCAGCCTCTCTTACTTTCTCGATCACGCTCCGCACCTGGCTACCTGAGTCTCGCTCGTATTCTCTGCTCTCCACGATCTCCGAAGAGATGCAAAGAGCGGATCATTTCAGAAGTATAGATTCGTATTCCAGCCCAATTTTGACTATCAATTAACAGCCTCGGTGTACCATTGCTGCAGTAGAAATGTAGAATTCAAAAATTGAGGAAGCACACCGCCGATATAGATCATTTCCTAGCCACGACATGTTCGATTGAAATTTTTTCGCACGAATAAAACAAGGAGGAAGATGAAGTAAGATGAAGTTTCGAGTAACACCGGTGAACCTTACAGTCTTCTGCTGATATGTCTGTGCATGAACGTTCGAATCCAAACACAGAGGCTTACTTGTGGATACGTAACTGTAAATTGACCTGAAAACTGGCTAGTGTATTCAGATGTATAGGCGGGGCTGGGTATAGCAGCTAATTACGAAGTTATTTGCATTTCAAAGAAACCTATAACTTATATCAATCAGCTACTTCTTCGTCATGTCCAAAATAAGTACTAAATGTAGGAAGATCAAAGACGGATTGTCGAAGAGGCGCTCCATCGGTTCATACTTGCAATATTCATGTACAGAATAGAAGTGAGTATGAATGGCACATCAAGAAGTCCGTGTATACCTGTATGACACGAGTCAGCGGTACAGGTATGCATCTGATAGAACGCAGCACAATGGCGTCTATACAAAGCAATGCAATTTCTCTGAATTCATCGGGAGGATTCCAGCTCCTTGTTAACAAGCGCCACGCAGGTAAGTTGTGAAGAGCACATAATGGAGCCCTTATGGTGTACCCTTCGTGCAACAAATAATTCCACGCAAAGCACGTTTTTTGTATTTGACTCGGGATCGCCTGCACCTTTGACGTCAGCGCTGCACCGGTTCTTCCAAGATTTTTCCAGGTAATACATAGTTACCTGTAGGGATGTCGGTAGGTACCTGCTCGTAATACCTAAATAGCGAGTGAATTTCACCGTGAAGATTACCGTGACACAAGAATCAGGTTCGGAGTTCTACACCGGCCTTTCGGAGTTGGGGATAATTTTCTAAATTTCTTGCGGGATCACGCGTTGCTCAGTGTCTCCTCGAGTCACTCAGGGAAAACTAATGCCAGCCTACGTACGTTTCTCAGGATCACAATATGCATGAGAATCATTCCCTCCATGTGCAACCGTCTACCTCAGTAAAATTGGTTTCTCACCGTAACGGTATGACCTTAAAGATGGGATTTATCGACGATCGCATAGGCGATCCATTATCAGAATCATTTCCACCCTCGTTATGGTCACGTTGGCCTTTCTTTCCTCACTTTTTCCAAAAAGGAACTTCCTAATCGATTTCTGTGATACCATGGTGATCTAATCATCCAAAATAATCACTTCGTGACTGACATATACGCGGCGTGGTTCGTTCCTCAAAGGCGCATAAATGTTCTTCGCCTCTTCTTCTCATCGCCGATTTGAAAAACGTTTACAAAACCCATACGAATATGTCAAGTCTTCTGCAAACGTAATTATACGTATAAGGTGGATGCGACACGTGGTGTGCGTGCGTATCTGAAGAACGTACCTCTGCTCGCCGTGGGCGCCAACATAACGGTGAGGGCATGGTGCTGACGTCCAGGTCGTCGATGGCCTCCTTTCGGCGTCGCGGCGTGCCTCTCTTAACCGCGATTCTAACTGTACTTACAGTCTTGGAATCCGCTGCGTCGATATCAACGTATCGTAAAATGTTTACCCAGAATACTGACGATTTTTAACGGACTCGTTGAGACACTACACCTCGCGATACAACAGGATATCGGGGCACAGGATCGACGGAGAACTTTTCCTCGTACGACGTGCTAATGAGCAAAAGTGGGAAAGTCCACAACCGATTTCGTAATGCTCGATGCGAGATCGATCTTTATTTTTCTTTATGATTCCCAGAAAGATGAGTACCGATTTCCGAGCCGGAAGAAAGTGTTGGGTTTACAGAATCAACGCAGTAGCTACTTAATTTCTTCATCGTGTATGTTTCCGAACCGAACCGAAGGTCTCGATCAGCGAATTAATTCTCAATATTTTTTTCGAACCTTCAGGGATCGATCGACGATAATTGGCCGTCTGATTGGCTACTGGGAACGATACGAAACGCTCTGATCGGTCGAAATAAACATATAATAAAGACGCAGAAGCATTTTGCCGATGGTGCAGCGGGTCTGAGGCAGCGAAACGATGGGATACATGAGATTAGATCGGCTCTCCTTTAGAGCCACCTGTTCAGCCCGAGAGCTCGCTGGAGGCATGTAACAGGTCGTCGATCGGTTTCTATATAGAAATGTACTGTATATGTATGTATATCCCAGCGTAGCACAGAGAGAGGAATAAACATGTTTGAGATTTAAGGATTTCCTCACATTATTTTCCCCGGCTAATGATCCCAGGATAAAAATACGAGTACCAAAGTACCTACGTATTGCGTGTGTAAAAAATAGATCGCATTCTATTCCGCTTACTAGAATATGCTATAATGTAATCGTTCGATTATCCGTGCGTGGGCAAAGCGTTCTATGCTAGTCGAGCGATCTTTGGTTGAATTCCTAGGAGATGATCATCGCCGCGTATACGCAGAGCCATGAGTATAAACATGGCTTTGAATTAGTTAGTAATTTGTCTGAGTAACTTCACAGAGAAAGTAGAAGAGCTCTGTAACTCCTAGATGGATGAATGTCAACCGGACTGTATAATGACTGTAATCAGTCGATTGCCAAAGTTCAAATTACCCAGCATTAAGCAAATTTGCGGTAACTCGGGAGGAATCTGGTAAAGGATTTGTAACACGTGAACTATCAGAACTTCGTCTCGTGTGTAATTAGGATCTGAATTCCCGTAGGTGAACGTATACATCAGCGAAATGTAAAATAGGAAAAATTATCACGTCTATATATATTTTCCCTCCATCGAATAACGCCGATGTAAAGCAACCCCTGGATGTATAAAGTATAATGCATTGCATTAAACACATGGAGAACCGGTGACGTTTTAAGAAACGTTGAGATCCCGCAGAGTTTGCTCGGTTGTCTTAATCTTTCCGATCTTATAGAGACCGGTATAAGCAAAGCCGGCTTTGACTCTCATTCTCGGACATCCGCTTGAAGAGGGTTTAGATGCGTTTATTGTAGGACGTACTTCTTGCACGCGACGGTTAAATACAGGTATTCTGAAACGCGGTGTACGTCGGTGGTGTACAGAGACACACCACGGTCAGGTTTCTATCGAAGATGGCGTTCCCGGTATAAAGAATAAAAAAGAATAAAAATAAAAATAAAAAGACTACTAAAGAGGCTAGAGAACGTGCGTGCAGACGCAGAGCCGGTTTCTTTACTCCTTCAACTCTTACGATCTCTCATCGTCAGTCTATTCTAACTCAGGACCAGTTCCCAACTCGTTGCTCAAGCCGAACTTGAGGCATAGATAAACAGGATGCTGAAGAGCAAACGTCTACTTTATACTACTCGATCTATGTACACCACGTTTCATCAGAGAGAAGAAGCACCTTGCAAAATCGTTGTCTTCCGCAAAGTAAGACCGAAAGAATATGTTAAACGGAAAGCGAGATAACCAGAATCGGTATCGCTTCTCTCTGCGGTTGAAAAAGGAACTCAATGGTTTCCTCGACTTCGGATTGGTAAAAAAAGGATCTCTTGTATGCGCAAGATAGAAAAAAGACCCCAAACGAGAGAACACATATCACGTATCTTTATAAGCGGAAAGTTTATCCGCGAAAGGTGTACAATTATATGAATGAATTCGGATCGCAGTTTCTGCGAGCGATTCTGTAGACTATGAAAAATAATGCGACTTACCATGATCGGCGACAATCAGTATCTATCCCGGCAGCAAAGTATCTGCATGTCATCAATGAGGGATGAAAATGAAAAAGACGAGGAAGTCAATGGGTCAGCATCTTTAAACCACGATTCACAGGATCACAGGATCACACAAACAGTCACGTTCACTATACGGGGGAGCCGGAAAGGAGCACAAGACACACGATTTAAAACCTCAGCAGCCTCTGATCTACTGGTTACAACACCAACTGGGAATTAAACGAAGCTTTTCTTTTTCCGATGAAGATATTAATAAATCCTCAAGTTATACGCATACATACACGCGGTAGATATATCCGAAAACATATGTACACATGCGCGAACACACCGTCTCGCACAATCAGGCTCACTTCAAATCGCGAATCGCGGATACACACAGAGTAATTGTTATTAATATCAATTATAAATAACTTTGAGATACGGTCACTATTCCTTCGTACAAATAAAACTTCGCGAACAATTTACACGCGTTGAATATCTCTAATTTCAGTTCCTCCCGTTTGTTTACACAAGTGTTTTGACAGCGATCAACAGGTCGTCCGCGCCGCAATGCGATCTACACGCGTGATGGATTTCAAACCTGGCGGACTCCGACTGAGCGCTCGGCGCACAGGTAGACCCCGAGGTGCCGTAGCCACGGCCTGAACAGTCCCCTTCCTTTCGTTCCTTTCCCTTCTCTTCGCTTCTCTTCTAGAAGCTCTTTTCTTCATCGGGCCGACCCAAGCCGGGCCCCAACGTCTCTACTCTTTCGTTACTCTTTTACGCGCCGTCTCATAGATCGAGACCGTGCTTATGCCCATAGTATATATACCTGCCGCACGATTTTACGCGAACCGAATTTTCTTTTTTTTCCTTCTTTTAATCATCCTTTTTTCAATTTATTTCAATTATTAGACGGATTTCAAACTCTGAGATCGAAATGACCGGGTACTACCGATCTTTGACCTTATTTGATCCCGAGATCGGGGTAAAGATATAAAGAAGAGCCCGGCGCGGGGTGGTTTTATACAGTTTTCAAAACGATCCCATAAATATTGATCTTCCAGATTTTCCGGGAGCAAAATATCGCTTTTTATACCTCGTCATTTTACAACACGAATTGTACGTGAACTTGAAAATTTTATGTACTTTGAATTTCAGATTTATCTTATACTTGCCTTGTGATTGTTGATTCGAATCACTGAAATAAGAAATCGTATGATGTTACACAAAATCGATCTAAATCGACCGCAAAATCAATTGAAATCGCTCGAAAAAATTCGCAAGGACTTGCAGTCGCCTTGATACCATTAATCGTTTTCGAATGAGTCAAAGTTAATTGAATTTATGCGAAATCATAGACCGAAAAATTTCGACACTTATAGTTGCGGTGATGTACGATCGTGTGCGGTTCTCTCGGCGTCGTTAGTACCAATTGTAGTAGGAGAGCGAGGTAATTAGTAATTAGTCATGTTCATAAGTTTTTACACAATTAAACGTTGACCCTGTACAGTAACCCGTTTCGGCACGACTTTGAATAGACACATCTCATGCTCCAGCTTACACGACGTTTTAGTCATCGGACTGCGAATATACGAATAAAATCTTTTTTTTACGGATAAAAATGAGTTCATCTATCAAATATCTTCTTTTGCGATACATTCATCAAATAATGGCGAAACGGGAAAGAAGATATTCGTTTTCACGAATAAACTATCTGCAATTGCATAGAACCGAGCTTGAAAGGTCTTCAAACTATCCGTAGGAGTCTGAAATAAGGATAGTTTTTTATGCTATTTTATTTATATTCATGTATCAGTAGTTCACTCGGAAGGCACATCTATTTTAATCAATATCGTATTTGAATTTTATTTTTCAACCGAGCTGTTTTCAGTGTATAATGTTCACGAACCAAGACCTCGCTCTTTTTCGAAGTGTTGGTTTTTTAATTTGTGTTATGAATGAACTGTAATAAAACACTCAAGTTTCGAGAGCTTTTCAATATTCAATTCAGAATTGATGAAATATTGTTGGAAGGTCTGTGTTTTTCCTACCCTGCAAAAAAGACGAGCGAAAGTTCTCAAAGCTGTACAGGCTCTGAGCGCAAAACGGGAAAATGCTAAAAGAACACGAGTCTTTAAAGTCTGTAATATATTCTATACATTTTAATGTAAATACTGGCAGAAACGACACTTTCTCTCTTCGAAGTTTGCATCACCTCATTACCCGATCCTACTCGTTTCTATGAAATCAAATTCCACCTCGGTTTAGTTACATGTTTATTAAAATTACGTACGCATATCTACATGGTAAATATTGTTCTTTCGTCGTGCATGAGTTCGACTTTAATATGACAATAACAATCGAATTACTACAAAAAAAGGCTGCTGCAATCCACAGATGCCGTTGCCCCACCTGATTATTGTTCTTAGTCTATCAACAAATGGAAATTCACCTGTTGAAAGAACTACTAATTCGAAGAGGCAGCAGCTTGCGGTTCATCTTCTTCGTTATCGGTTTCCGCGTCGTCGTCTTTTTCGTCAGTTGCCGTGGTGATGTATTGCTCAAAGTTTACCTTTAGTCTTTCTACCGATGGCGGACTTAGTAGTAACGTTCTGAAATAGATGAAGGCATCGAATATCTCTTCATGCAAGTTTTTGGCAACGAAACAGACGATTAAATGTATCTCAATCGAAAACGCAGGTTTCGTCGCATTAGAAAAGTTTATTTTGGTGAGATTCGAATGCTTGAGAATAACGAAATCCTATAAAAACGAATCATTATATACCTTGTGATAAAGGGGCCCTCTCGCTTCGGCTTTTTAAGCTGAATGTCTTTCAGAAGGGCAGCAAAGTTTTCTTCGAGATGTTTCGGGTCCATATCCAACTGTAAATTGAATTCTGATATGTATATTTGAAAGTTATGATTCGGTACAGAAATTGATGTGGTAGTTCAGCAACGCGATGCTGAAAGTCTAGAAAAATTACGGAAATCATGGCTTACTCTTCCAATAGGAGTTTCGATCGTTCCAAAATCTTGTTCTCTCTCATCCCTGAATGCTTGGTATTCAACACCGTCTACGTACTTCTTTACAGCAGCTTCTATGTCTGGATCTAAGTTGCCTGATGGAATGAAGATAAAAATTTATCCACCCTGTTTGTTTTAAAGATGAAGCAAATATTTTCTAACTTATTTTTAACAGAAGAACGACGATGACGCACCATCTCTCATATTCGGGAACCTTTTTTTCATTAGACCTCTCAGAGCCACCAGTTCGGGAAGAATATTTGGATGGGCAACAATGACACTGTAATCGTTCAAGGAGAAAGACCCTGCCTTGAAGAAGAAAAATTTGATTTAGGACATCAAGTACTGGACGATTAGATGGTGAATGACTTATTGCAGATAGGGGCTCAATCCAGTTTCTTTACAGCTTTGAGTTAATCTTATTAAGACCCTTCTTGCCATCTATTTCACGAGAAATAACAGTTTAGAGTTATATTGTACCCAGTACAATATTACAATACATTTGTAATTTATGACACAGGGAAAAACGCTTTGTGATGAAAACTGTCTCATTGCTTCAAAATATATCGATAATAAATTGTAAATTTTAGATTTTCAATTAAGCTTTGTAACTTTTTACAGTCTTCCAGGCCTGCAATGACCTAAACGATCCTGGATAATCAAATACCGATGAATCAGGAAAACCCAGTTGGGAATATTCTAACAAAAGTTGTAAAGCAGAAGTCTTTTTGACTGATTTAATGGTCTGTATAGGTCGAGAGAGTAGCCTTGCAGATATATCGCTTACCATGACTTCTTTTATAATCTCAGGACCACCAACAACCGTAGCTCCGGCTTCTGTAGCTATTTTCTGAATATCATCTCCCTTGCAAAAAGCAAGTATAGTTCTTTCGTGATCCTGTCGAAAAGCATGCGGTATGGCAACCGTGCGAGTAAACTTGTCCACAAATTTAGTTGCCTTTGGACCCTGTAATATAAGAAAAAAACAATAAATATCCACTACCTTTCTACATCTGATAAATTCAACTTCAGAGTATCTAAGAGTCAAAGACTCATCAAATCTTAGAACAATTCAAAATAATTCGTGTTTTTCTCTTTTTCAATAAATTATTTCTATGATTTAACAAAATAACACCCTCAAGTTCTCATAAAATACAATCACAGACTTCCTTCTCCTCCAATCTGTATTGAATCTCGTTTCATTTATACGTTCCTTTGCGTTTTCTATACAGAAAAGATAAACGAAGAATTATTCACCTTCATATTAAGTTCAACATATGCAACTAGAGGTGCATCAGGTTGATCAAAAACGGTAGGATGATGAGTCTCTCTGTGGCACTGGACAGCTTCAGCGAAAGAATATATCCTCCATTTGTAATATTTAGCGACCCAAACGTTATCTGGTGATACAGGTTTGTGAGAATCGCTTAGCCGCTTACTAACCACAGGTCCGGTCAGCCTGAATGAAAGATTATGTAAATACATGCACCGCAACGAGAGATGTATAAAAATGTTCAAATCATCAAATTGTCCTTACCTCCATTTCTCTCGCTGGTTGTGAGGGATGAATCCGACTTTTTTTACCTCAACCTTCACCTTGGACTTACGAGCCTTTTCCCTCGTACCTTTCCTCGCTGCGTAACCACGCACCTGGATCAGCCCTAGCTGCGGCACACATCCTACACTTCTTATATACGTTGAACAAAGGCTGAATAATCCTCCTGAAAGTAGAAGGAGACCGTTGAAAGCGTCGTGTAATCAAAAATGAAAGATACGAACGAAGAACATCGATGTTTAGAACCTTTGGGATGAACTAACCTATAGATTTAGAGGTTAGGAAATCGGAGAGGCGAGTTTTGGAAGGATATAATGATCGTATTTTAGCGGCATACGATAATAATGAGTTACGTGAATCGGGGATGAATTAGAGTGTAAATTAGAGTCGTGAGATTGAGTATTTGTATAATAAACTTGTGATATGAAGGAATGATCTTACCACTGTTAGCGGCAGCCATCTTGTTAAAAATCAATTCGTATATGCTCGTGTGAAATTCGGCTGCTTCGCGTAAGTTCGTTTCCCCGTGAACCAATCATAGGATAAGAAAATGCCCGATCAGTGCAGTTGATAAATGGAGGATTTGTGTTTGTCAAGGTAGTTTTGTTTACGCGATATATTTTACTCGGAATAAACTTACCGTGTGTCCAGTGTGCGTTAAGAGGTAGATGAAGGTGGGTAACAGTTTTTAAAAATCTAAAAAACAACTCTATGGGTTTACAGGGCTTAAAAAACCCCTAAATATCGGCATAACGCGGTCGGCTGTCGTCGAGGGTGGACGATACCTTACTTTACCTTAAACAGAAACACAATAATAATTCTGTCTCCAAAAAAAATGAGAATCTTCCACAATATCAATCGTAAATATCGCGCGTTTATTATCCCCCGTATTTTAATCGAAAGAATATTTATCATCCGACGATTACAAACGAAGTAAATATACGACAAACAGGTTAACCCCTACTCAATCTACTACTTGATAGGTTATGGATTCTATGTATACCTTTGTACAATTTTTATCCTGACGTTGTACTGCCTCGAATAACCCTGTTTATAAACCGTCGTAAAACGGCACCAAGATTCCTTGGCAAAAATCCTAATGCCTTATTTTTTTTCACATGATTATCCTCAGATGTTGTTGGCCTCCTTCGAGTGCCTCGAGCAAAGAGACGACTCGATATTTTGCCTCAAAATAACCTCAAATAACAAACTACTCCTATGTGTTTCCTGTCCCATGTATAACACCCCGATCTACAGACTAGGTTAGTTTCACGCGGTATTAGATCAGATTCTATACAATTGAATATCGCGCTTTTCAAATTCATTTCACATATATTTAAGGCAATGTTCACCCCTCTCGTTAGATACGGCGAGTTTATCTATCGAATAATGCGAAAATCTCATCATTTTTAATTCAAGGATACTCAAATTGTTAATCAAGTTTTCACAGTAGTGCTAAATTCTTTTCAAGAATCGAGTAGCCAGCAGTTTTATGCCTTTATGCTACGTCATCGATTTCTCAATGCTTCTAGCGCAACACATTGAATGGAATTCTTTGCGAATGCTTTTTTCCTTATCTCTAAAAACAATTGCTGATCAATTATTTCTAACTACGTGTATAAAATAGAGTAATTATTAACATGAATTATTGAATGCTAAATTTTGAAATAATTTTCTGTTTCTCTCAAAGGATTTAGGATGTCTCGCAATCACAAGGATAAGTATGAGAATGCTAACCCGCGCCGCACGCACACTATCATGTCCACGGAGGACGCAAACTCCGGGAAGAAATCTTATTGGCCGGAGTTGGAGATAACAGGCAGTATCAGAAATCTTAGTCCAAATGTATGGCAGCTGACACATCTCACTGCTTTGTATCTAAACGACAACAGTCTGCAGAGGATACCACCTGAAATCGGCCGATTGGCTAGCCTTAGATTATTAGATCTAAGCAGTAATAAACTACGCAGCTTACCGGCTGAGCTAGGGGACCTCATCTATCTCAGGTATAACTATGAGGAAAAAATTCGTTCTTCAACAGTCTTTGAGACATTTTATTGCTCAGCTTTAATAATACCAAAGGAAGACTCGAGTAAATGAGATAAAGTAAAGGAAATCTCAGCGAAGATTAGTTTTCTGTGAAAACTATGTCTCGGAAACTCTTTATGGAGTAACTTAGCCCTTAGAATCGGTTTTTAGTCTTTTTAAAAGCTGACCATGTAAATCTAGTATATTAAAATATTTTTATTCCGAAAAAGTCTGAGTTGATTTATTTCTGCTAAATTTATCAGAGCGGGTCACAGCTCTAAGCATTTTATGATGGAATTAAAATCGTTCGAAGTTCTACTAATCGATAATTAGATTTAATTTATTTGATGTTTTTGCTGATAGAAAATGTTATCCAGGATGATAATATGCCCTCTTATTTTTTACCTTTAATAAATTGTTACAGAGAGTTGTTGCTGAACCAAAACTACCTTCGCGTGTTACCCTACGAACTGGGGAAGTTGTTCCAATTACAAGTGCTCGGTCTTCATGGAAATCCGCTGAATAAGGAGGTGCTGGCACTGTACGGGGAACCATCAGGGACTCACAAGCTGCTGTCTTACATGCTCGACAACTTACAAGGTAAGTGATCCATTTTCATGTGTATATGTTCTATGATTTCTCATGATCCATGTATTTTCTTCCACAAATCTATAAGGTAGATTGCAAATTTAGGAGATCGTTTCTCTCCATGGACAATTTACTCGAGTAAAGTGAAAGTATTTACAGAAATGTATGGTAATTATTCCGTATTCTTTTTTTTTCTGCTCAATTATTTGAGAAAATTCGTAATTGGAATTGGAATTGAAATTGCACCGATACGCAGATGGCCACTTCCCTGTGAAACTGTGAAAAGCAGGAAAACTTAGGGAATTTTAAATAGATATGGAAATGTTATGGAAACTTTGAGTTTTATAGATATCAAGGAGTGCGAAGAGCAGTTGAAATTCTTCTGTACTTAGCTTTGTCATTTAATTAACTAAAGATCTTCGGTTGTATTCTAAGTCAACAGTTTGTCTGATAAACACAATCATAAATGCGCCGTTATGCCTTGAACAAATGCTTCGTAAAATAAATAATTGCTCTCTGTATCCACAGTCGAGATTGTCATTAGTCTAGGTTTAATGCCCGCATTCCAATTCTGTTTTTTTAATATATCATTTGTAATTTATATCTTATTTGTGTCGTTTGAAAAATAACTTTTGACAATATCAACGAACATTTACGTTTGGAAGCCATCCGGAAAACAATTCGAAAGAAACTTCTTTTGGTCAGTCCCAAAAACTCGCCTAATGATCTCAGCAACGGCCCGATGAAAAGCTCCGAAATTTATAGGATCTTACGCTCAGATTATGGGCACAAAAAATTACCATATCTTGTGAGTTTCTGCAAGAGAAAAAAATCGACTTCTAATTTTTGATTGACGACCTACATTCTTCACAAACTGGACAGTATTTTCGGTAATTACACGGGTTCCTAAGGTGATGTGTGAAGTACCGTGAAAATGTTATCAAAAATCTCTCATCTCTATCACATACTGTAAAAAGCATGAAAGAACTCAGCAAAACCTGGCAAATCCATTAGATTGTGAAATCGAAATTGAATCTGTTTAGTCGCCAAACCTGAATGAGAATGCAAATTATGACTTTGGCATTCTAATTTTCGAGTGTAATTACTCGAGGGTAAATTTTGGAGCAATGCTTGAAATCTCTGTCGCCTTGGTTAAAGAAAATTCAAAAAATTCGTATCTCCCTACTCTGGAAAATAAAATGTCCGGGACAGGTTCAAAGAAGTTTTGTTTTTCAGTCACGTTTAATCTCTGAAATGAGGTTTTGATCTTGCCTTCGGTCTATCACACGTGTTTCAACGTACTTCACCGACAAAGTGAGTCTCGTAGATTCGCCACGTACTCTGGCTCACGCAATTTAGGGTGCCTCGTACCAATGCACGGTATGATAACACCTACGTACGTGTTCTGATCCATTCAGACCCGTTAGTTTGACTATTTCAAAGAAGTGCAGCTTTTCAATTAACAAGCCGAATGATTATATCTCGCAGACCTTCAAGTACGAAGCCTTTACTCACCTTTCAATCCCCTCGCCTCGTAATGAATTGCGAATCGCTGTATAAACTCCATTAGATAAAATAGCTCCGATGCTTAGTCGATGGATCAGGTATTGCATAGTTAAAGTTCTGAAGTTTGATCTGCCCTGAAAAAACGAAACTTTAACACCGAACACACAGCCGCTCGCGGTTTTACCCTCGAGCAAATTTGTCCATACATAATTTAATCTCTTTTACATCGGGGTCAAATGGGTGTGCCGTACTGATCGCAGACACAACAGCTTTGGGTGGGTGTATAGGGAGCCGACCCATCCCAACTCCTATCCATTGTGTTTCTCGATTTTTACCCGTTACCCGATTGCCAGTATTTCTCTTACCTCTCCACGGCTCTCCATTCTTTTACCCTCCGTTTTATACAAGGATACGAGTACCAGTACGAGTCCTGGTACCTTCTTCGAATGTCCGTATGAAGATAACCGCCTGCACTCAACTCGACTCAACCCCGCCTATATCCATTGTTAACTGACTTTTACTATTAGAAATCACCGTGGGCGTCCGTCATCTATGATAACACAGCTTCAGACGGTTTCTCATGTTCCTCAACGTCTACTCTGTTATGCAATTTATAATATCCTCAAATCTCATTCAAGGCTCACTTGGTACGGTAATAAGTATGCATGGGGTTACTCGGCATAAAACCTGCGGGATAATCATTTTTACCGTAAAACCATAGTCCGTGCATAGGTGTAGGATTTTCTTGGAGGAGCAGGTATCTCGAAAACTGATCGACTCCGGTTCCTCAATGGAGAATAAGTGCAAGCTGAATGAACGAAAGATTTGCTAATACAGAGAAAGCGAGAATGTTAGCAGGCTTGTTATTTCATCAAGCCGATCGTGCCACGTTTGTTAAATTCTTGCTACTTCAGCAGAAAATCATTGTCCTCGGTATATTAGCAACTCTTTTAGCGATGGGCAAGTAATTCGTTATTTTCATCCGTGTGTGTAGATATGTGTGGACGATATCGAGTCGAAAGAACTCTTCCCAATACACTCCTGTTCTGGTATTGAATCAATCGCGAGTTATTGCCTTCTGAAGTAGGAGATCGAAGGGTCCCGAGTCGCGAAAACGTTCCTTTACTTCTACAGTCAATAACTCATACGGTTAGCTCATACGAATAACTTTGTATCACGTATATCGTTGTATAAAACCGATGCGATTTTCTCTCAAATTTGAACAAAAAATAAATAAAATTTCACCTCAATAGATAAAAATTTGTTCTGCGAATCCCGTGGGATCTTTTCTTTTTTATAGTCCTTCGTATGGCTCGAATATGTTGGGAATAAAAGGGGGAAAAAAAAAACAAGAAGATTTCCTCATTTTCTCATAAAGTCAATAAATTTTGTCATTTCTGTTAAGTTGGGAATAGACCTACTTCTTTCAGGCCCAAACGATATCGAAGCTGGGTAGGATTCCGAAAGCTTGGATTTTCCTCTCGGTTTCACTCCGTCTTTACGTCAGGCGCCTACCTACACCACCGTAGTCTCGTTAAAGGGTTGAACTTGGTTGACGAGGGTTTTGTTCTTCACCTCGCGTACGCGGCACGAATATCGGGTTATAGTTTTCAGCTTATCCGTGCCCCTGAATTTGCATGCCCTTGGTATTCTTCTTCGTTAAATTTAACCGGATATCTCACAGGCATGCGGTTACAATATAACAGGCTCGTAAATCAAAAATCAGAGATTTTCAACGAGCCACAATTTCCGGGTCGTAACTTCATATACGATCTCTCTGATATCATAATCCTGGAATATCTGCCTAATTTTCATTCAAATTAGATGAGATTTGCCTAATTTATGGATTCGTTGAACTTTGATTGATTTTTCTTATTTCTTATTTTATTTTTTTTGTTCATTTCTGCTACTGTGCGATTCGCGTTTCAATCTCAACTTTTACCCGCACTTTGAACGTTCAATTTTGCTGTTAAACTATTTTCAACACTTCCTAGTTAGCTGAGAGAGCTTGCTCCGGCATTTAGAAACCACAAAGAATATCGTGAATTGACTTAGGGCTATGAACTCAGAGCTTTGTCAGTTTTTCACACCCCGGTAAAATAAAGGGAAAATTGTAGTAAAGCGCCCGTTTCAACAGTGAAAAGAAGTCATGCTTAGGTAGGGTGAACCCGCGGTCTCGACATATACGTCACACTTTCTTAATTCTTTTCATACGAGTTCTTGAGCTCGAGACCTAAAAACTTGAAAAAGAACCGTTGAACTCTCTGCGGTGAATTTCATAGAACTCAAGAAAATCCCGAGAGCATAAGAAATGGGTCGCGTTTTTGGAATTCCTGGAAAATTTGATAATTCTTTATCTGCCGAATCAAAAATGAAGACATTGAAGAACTCGGGCCTCGGTAAGACCTCGAAGACTCGTTGGCTCGACCCCCGCTTTCTCGAGTACGAAAATTAATGCAAATGAATCCACTTTACGCCGAGACAAACTCAGTGAAGATTGCCAACGGGGAAAAGATCGGTATACAAACTGGCGAGGTGTTTATCATCGTTTTATATATTTATTCATCGTTTCGTTGATCTTCATAATTATTTCAATAGATTCTGATCACCTACACCCGATCTTCCGACTATTCTTTCATCAATCGAAGATCAAACACCGTCTAGGTATATACCTACGAAAATCTATTCGATCCAGATTGCACGCGCCTATAGAATAAAATCCGCAAACGCAGTACCGCGTATCGAAGCGTAACGATCTTATTGCTTCGCGATAAGATACTGTATCGTAAGATTAGCCGTAAATCATGAATGCGTCCTTAATCCATAATCGACGGTGAGTCCAGAATCAATCAGCTCTCGTATCTTCAAAATGCATTGCATATGATGTAAAAAGCTTCGAGCGAATACATCGCGAAGAAAGGGAATCTTGATACACTATTCGGGTTTAACTACATACCTTAAAGCGTTGGTATACGGGTATAGCGAAGCCTACCTCGGCCAGTTTCAGCTAAACGACTAACTGTCGATTTCAATGAAACTGTCCACTCAGTCCGGTAGCAGAGCCAACCGATCGACGCTGGGTGTGCGGAGTCTCGTGTTTAGACATCTGACCGATGAAATTGGAATAAGGTGAAATGCGGGAAACGGGAGACGGGAGACGGGAAACGGGAAACGGGAAATGGGAAACGAGAGACGGGCAGTAAGAAGTGGGGAGAGGTCCACGACCCGGAAAGGCGGGAGTGCGTCGACCAGCGTGACAGGTAGATCTAGGTCAGACCGGACGTGACCTCGATCACCGACCGACATGAGGCCGAGGAGAAAGCGGTGGCATGGGTATTGAGCTAAAGAAAACAAACGACAAACTGGTAAACCGGTAAACCGGTAAACGTAGCCGCGCGGGCGTCGAAACATTATTATTTCTTGTCTAAAAATAACCAGCCTGATCCACTTTATACCACCTTTCGGATACGATTCAATCGAGAAACGGATGCAACGGACGTAGTAAAAGAAAGTTTCACGACGATGTTCAGGGGTCAATACGTCAGCCGCATATATCAGTCTTTCAAGTTAGAATTTTAGATAGAAATCACCCTATACGTATATCTATGTATGCAGCTGTTTTACGATCTCTATCGATATCCGTGAGATCCGAGTATTTCCATATGCTGGATAAGTCTTCCTATAGATCGGATGAAATTTTATCGACTTTTGTCAATTTTTGAGAACGTTGTTAAATTCCGATCCAAACAACGAGCTAGTGAGAACGGATAATTTCATGACTCCATAATTTCGTCGGAATACCGATTTCACGCATCTCCGTCCATCGGCTCATCAATTTCTAGCGTGATTCTCATTATTTGATCCGCAGGATAGGTGTGTATCGATGTTAACATGCATCTAACGCACCTCTTCATTAATACATCATGTGGTACAAGATCCATTATCCTCGAACATGAGTTGATTCAAGTACAATGTTGGTTAAATACGAAGGCATGGTGTTGCGACTCGTGAATAGAGAGCCTCGTTCTTAGCAAGTGCAACCTAGACTCTAGACTCTATAACACCACCCATTACATGCATAACTTTGCAGTAAAGGTAAGTGTACAGAAAGTGTAACATCGTATTGTTCTTGGTGGACTTAATCCCCGAGTGTACACTGGGCAAATAGTTTAATACTACATCCAACTTTCTTCTTCCTCCTCTTCTCCTTCTTCTTCTTCTTCTGCTTCCCTCTTCTCTCCTCCCTCTCCTTTCTTCGTGAATAGGTGTTCCACGACGTGGTGACCTGACCCACGAGTAAGTCCTCCTTCGCGTACGCCTCACTTTCTACTACGAGTAAAGCAACCTCGACGACTGTCGCTTATCCTCGATTCCTGACTAGCCCAAGATACTTTCATTCAGGGCAGACGCGAGCAGGTTTCATTTTTCTATTACCCGATCACTCCCAGTCATTACCGTTTAATCACAGATACGTGAATCACGTCCTGATTAACCGAGTTACCAAATCACCGCACATACGTACGACTGGTCATTTTGCGTCTCTCTCTCTTCTCTCTTCTCTCTTTATTTTTCTCGCCCTCGTTTAACGTTTTACGTGACTATTGAACCGCTTGTTTGCGCTTTCCGTTTACCAAGCTGACGATATACAATCGGTACACCAATTCGCACCCGCAGAAAGAAATGAAAGAATCGTTTTCATATCAGACTTTCGTATCGTGTTCGAAATTTTTTTGATATATTTGTCCCGAAAAACCGTATCCTTTGAGATATGTCGTATTTTAGGACTTTCGAAAATCGAAAGCTCAGATTTTCATCGGAACTTTTTTCTTCGGGCCAGTTTAGTCGGTGGAAATGTAACGCGTGTCTATAGCTATATCAGTGATTTCTAAAAATTTCAAGACCTCTGCAGTAAACGTTAAGTGATTGATACCGCTCTGAGGAGGATTCCCATCTTTTCACCTTACCGTTCCGAGCTGAATATCTGTGCGCGTTATATACCGTACGTTAGATAGATAGAAGTGGCCATGTAGCCATGTAGCCATGTAGCCATGTAGCCATGTAGCCATGTAGCCATGTAGCCATGTAGCCATGTAGCCATACCTCAATTTATCCACACCCTCGGGATTACAGTGAGTAAGAACTCCTTCGAAAGGAACCCTCCGTGGAATCAATCGCTCCTTTTTTCCAAACCGCTACTCTCAGCTCGGTGTAACGAATTCATTAGCTCGTAGAGCCGGCATCATTCTCTCCTCCGCTCTCTTCTTCGTCCTCTTCTTTTTCTATTTCTTCTATTTTTCTACCCTGTTTTTTTCTTCTCAATTCGGCTCCGGCCCCAAACCCCGAAGGGTTTCGTGATATGGGGTACAAACATACGACGACATAGCAGGCATGTACCTACCCGGACCAAATTCAAGCGAGAGTGTGTTCGATGGAGTGTTCATTTTAGGAACGAAGAACGACTCTTTTCGATCGTGTTGGTATACGTGTACACCGTGGGGCGAGAAAGACGTGGGTGTGTATTCGTTGGTACTCGGCACGAGCAGAAACGGAAGCTGAATTCAGCTGGCACAAGTGACCGTAATCCTTACGCCTGGCCCTATAATCGAGTCGTTTCATCTCGACCAGGTTTAGCCCAGATGTGGCCCCAATTTTGGGCTATGCTTTGTAGCCTCCGCAACGACCGACGCGACGGTTGGATTAATGGCGCGGAAAGACTTTCTGCAGTTTGCCCGGATTCCCCATTGTCAGTCTGCTTATTAGTGCGCGGCCTATAGACGCGCTTCGCTTAGTCAACCGCGTGTTTATAGTTTTCGGAGGTGGGCCGAAAACGGCCTAACTTCGTGACCACCAAACTGTGTCTTTCTAACCTTAGGTATAATCAAACGGACTCACTGACCGCATTAAAGGTGGAATGCAAAGTCAGAAAATTGATCGTATTTCACCTAGTAGGTATATGTATACTAGCTGTATAAGAAAATTCATTTTTATACAATTTTTTGGTCTTCGTGAAGAGGATCATCGTGAAATAACGGAGGAATCGGTCATTCGGATCATGACGATGATTCGGGGAAGTAGAAAAATTCGAAACTCTTTCGGTTCGAGTGTTTAATTTCATACTTTCGAATTCGCACCCGTATCCTTATTCTCACTTACATTATTTAGTCACTTACTCACTTACTCGAAGTAATTGTACAGTTATTGAGAAGACACGAGACCAGTGGGTCGATTTTTATCGCGGTGTCCTCGAAACGCGATATTCCTTCTTCGTAAATGTGAGATAAAAATCAGTTACCGACACGCACGCCCTCGCCTTCTGCCTTCTGCCTTTCGCCTTTCGCCTTTCTTGCCTGCACTTCCATCGTGTACATAAATTCTACCTTTCTCACCGGACGTCACGCTCTTTCCGACACTAGAATTGTCATCTCCATCCGCTTCTTCGGGACCGTGAACCCTGGCCCACTGACCCCTTAAGATCTCTTCTAACAACGAACCGAAAGAAACGAGAGCAAAAATAGTCGAAACATATAATTCCCTCTCCGATTTAGCTCTCTATGCATTCCAGACTTCAGTGCAGACGCGGTTCTTCGTCCTTCTGCTGCTGTAAGGATTTTCTATAAACTAAATGGTTCGTTCTTGGCCTTTGTTCCCGAATGAATTTCATTAGTTTCGCTTGCCGGCAGCTGCAACTCTCTTCGGTCTATGAGAGGAACAAAAAGCTCTTAAAAATCCGTTACCCGACCTTTCGGAGCGCGAGAAATGAACCGAATATCGCACAGGTCGATCGGAAGTGCTTCAAGGACAGACCACTCATTGCCCAAGGTTCGATCCGGAGAAAATAGGATATTGATTATCATCGAGAAGATTCGTTATTTCGAAACTTTTATCGCGGTTCGTCTATCGCCCAGTTAATTCTCTGAACCGATTCAGGCACGTGCTCGTCTTTGTTGAGATTTCAGATCGAATACCTGCAGCGCACTCGCTCGAAAGACAATTCGGCGAACTTAAATGCAGTTTTCGAAGTACCAATCCGCACCTATAGGTACAATACCATTGTGAAGCTACACTACGGTTACAATACCTGTCAATTTGGGTCACTCGTTCCGTTCAATTAGGTTTGCTGAACTTTGCAATTGCGGACTTCTCTCGCTCAAAAAGTTGCTCGATATACAACTTACCTAGCCTAGCTTAGCTATGCTGGGATGTAGTTTCTGTGTAGTTTGCTGAATAAACAAGAAGCGCAAATTCGTTGCTGTTCAATTTCATTGCGCAAATAAGGAAAGCACAGTTACTATAGTTACCGTACCTCCGAGATCTTAGATATAAACTTATTTTCGTCTTACGTCTCGTCGCTTTCGGCTTCTGCCTTGTTTTGCCTCACCTCCGCGAATATATTCCACCCACCCTGCACCGTCACTGATCAATTCACCCGAGGTCTTTGTGTTGATTTACGCTCACCACTCAGAGGTGTGCCACTACAGTGCTTCTTACTTTTAAACATTTTTTGCAACGCTTCTTTTGTCGCGATTCTATAAGAAATTCTCGTAATGTGGATTGCGGTTGTGTTCAATGTTCATTCGGGTTCCATTTGCTTCGTATCATAGAAGCTTCTACAGGCAATTATCTCGGTGAGCTATTTCAGTTTCAAAAAAGATATCTTTGTCTCCTAGTTCGCAAATTTTGATGAAATTCGCGTAGTACGTATCTAACATATCTCAGACCGGAGTCCATTTGAAATTCATGTGTTATTTCGTAACATCGAATGCTAATGAGTCGTGCGATTGAAATCTCACGGACTCTCGAAAAGCGATTGAATTTTAGTTTCAATTAAAAATTCTGTTGAACTTTAGAAACCTGATCGGTTCAAGGGTTAAGCTTATACAGCCTTGGGGGTTGTTCTTCGAATGTATATTTTAAGGTCGATAAACAAAATAAAAACTTTTCGCTGATCTTGATCCCCGAAGGATTATCGGTACTCCCTAATTCAAACGAAAGGTCAATGAAGTAGACGAAAGTGAACGTCCTGTTTCTAAATCAATTCAGAAACACTTGGCTATTAGAAGGATCCAGAAAATTTGAACACCCGTAATTCTGAGCTATGCTGGCCAAGAGATTTTCATTCTCTTTTATCATGTCCCAAAAAACACCTTGAATAATAAGGCCTATGATGTAATCCACAAACTCATATGTCTTGGACTAAAACTAGGCAAGTCTTTTGATTCTGCTGAACTACAAACCATTTTTTGAAAATATGGAGCGCAACAAATGCATCGAAGAGAGGCTGCAAAAACCGTCCTCAAATAAGATTACCACTAGCTACAAAATTATATCAGTACATATAGCATAGAGAAATCTTTGTATATGGCGTCTTCAAATGATTAGACAGATGTTCCTAAATAGTAGAGACGTCATTGGAGCCGAACGTCAATTTGAACAGGAATCAAAATTCGTATAGGAGTAGAGAAAATGTTCGAAACTCTTTTCGATCAGCTGGTGTGACAGGATAATTTGGAGTAATCACGAACTCTGCGAGAGACTCAGAATTGTAATTCGAGAATTTACCTCTGCGTGGTAATTCGATGTTGTTTGAATAGAGCTTCGCGTGCATCCTTCGCCGATAGCTGCAGCGGGTTGTAATTCCAGAATTTCATGCTGCAGTTGTGCTATTCGTGGCGAAATATTATGCAATGTATATCAGAGTGCAGGGTTTCATGCATACGTGCAGGCAAATGTGATTATTAAAGGAAACCAAGAAACTGCGTTATGCAGAATGGCTTTAAATTTGGTCTTTCACTTTTCTGGACTCGTTTGACGACCAGTTGCGGTACAAATTGTTAGTTTATACCGAAAACGGCGTCGTTTCGCTATCTTCAAATCATCTGCACGACCACGACGTATTTTAATCGCCCGAGTTGAACGAACCAGAATTTCAAGGTGCCCAGGCCCCAAGGTTGCCAGCATCTAATTAAATTCCCTTAATTCTTCGGCAGTGTCACTTTTACCCAGCTATTTTATGACATCTTTTATAAATTGGATGCAGCTTCTTATCTTCGATTAATTTTACCCGAAAAATCTCAGTATCACATCCTCGCTGAGTAGTCTCTCCCTTCTCTCATCCAACGCGAGCTACTTTAGCTTGTCATTCGCAGTGAAACGAAGTGTGATCCACTTAGTTAACCTGCAACGAATCGGTACTCGGATTTGACCCAGAATATATCCTATGAAATAATTTACACCGCGATCTTCCACTCATAAAATTGAAGTAATAAAACAAGGACCTGGATCGAATCGGTTAATCGTGAAAGGTGAAAGGTGAGAGGTAAAAAATGTGAATTCTTAGATACGTATGGCAAGTCGCACTCTGAATCACGTTTTTCTTCTTTAAACTTATCTCCGGTTTCTTGCTCGTAACTTTTCTTACTTAAGGCACACTTCTCGAGTATACGATGTGAATCCCTGCTCTAATTCCGGACGAAATTGGACCTTCGCGTCTAGGTACGTTGATTGTGTTCGCTATGTAGGTACGCCATAGGTATACCAATCCAAGCGCAGCTATTTCCATATGATATGTTATGGATCCGCGTACACGTATAACCGTATCTACTTACGATTAATTGGAAAACTAAGTCCAGGTGATTTCGTAGGCAAACGGCGAGCGAGGTAGGTCGCCTTCGCGGCTTTGACCTAATGACTATTGTAAATCACCGACAACAATCACCGCACTCGTAAAGCGGGTCCATCCGCTCGCCATTCACTCCCCATCCGCTCGCCATTAGCCGGTTCTCTCCGAGATGTCTGTGGCGGTCTGGATGATCAATTTGCCTGCGCGTTTCATCTCGTCCTCCTCTTTGCCTCTTTATAAATCATCTGGACAGAGTGACGTCACCATTTGCAACAAACCTCGCCTCTAGTTCTCCCGTTTCCTATACAGGCCGTATCGTTTTCGCTCGTTCTTTCATCCTTTGGGTACGCAGCTTAATTTCGGTCGATTATCATTAAGATTAGCCACGAAAAGGAAGATTTAACGAAATCGCAGTACATGATACGCTGTTATTCGCTAGCTCGTAGGTGAAAAAATTCTGATTCAAATTCACAACATTTTTTTTCATACCGAACACACCTAAAGCAAATATCTCAGGATGGAAGTTTGGCTTTTGGCTACCGTAGTAAATCGATATAAACGACTCCGTTGTCTCGGGCAGTTTTTGCCGATGTATCATAAATACAGCAGCGGTATAAGGCCGGCCGACCTCTGGACCATTATACGGAATACGATGATGTCAAGAGTCCTAAAGACGATGCAAATAGGAGGCTGGAAGTTGCCAGTTTTTTTTTTTTTCTTTTTCTTGTGTAGGCATGGACAATGGCTTGTTTTCTTGACCTCTTCAACATTTTATTGCTCACCTTATGTGAGAATTCTTGCATTGCCATAGGTACCTACGACGGGACGGACTTTGTTCAGTTCGACTACAGGTAGGTATAATCGAGTCTTACCGATACACGAACCATACGAAGTACTATCCAACCTTCGCTGGCACGAGGTCACCAATACGTCAACTCCCTCCTGGTGACCGATCGAGGGTCGTCCGCGACGCAGCTTTCGAGTGACTTTTTTATTCCATCTCTTAAGCGATAAATCACGAAAAAGGGGATAGACCTCGTCTTCGTTCTGCCCGGGAAGTTTTAGCGGAAAAGCGTTCCTCGAGGAGACCGAAATTGTCTAAATTAATAACGAAAATGGGAAAAATCTTCCCTCTTATCTCATCCTCCTCCTTTTTTCACCTTTTTTTTCTCTCTCTCTCTTTTTTTTTGACTCTTTTGGTCGGTGAAACGGTATAGTTGGATGTAACGTAGGTAACATCGGTCATGTAACAACGTACACGTGTACGTATGTCAGATAGTAGTAGAGGGCGTAACGGGCCGGTCGACATTGCCCTAAATAGATGAGGGCGAGGTGCAGCGGCCGGCGTTACGGTAGGGATGTTTTTATCGGGATTTCTCCCTGCGGGAACGGGCCAAGCCGCATGTTCGACAAACGTTCTTGTCCTAATGGATGTCCGCCCTGCAAATCCCGAACATGTATATATATGTACAACGTATATATACGTATATGTGCGTAGCTGCCGGCTGCTGATCCGTCACGTGCGACAATGCTCGGTTTGGGCTTCCACGACCGGGTAGTCGGGTTCTTCCCCTGGGCCGTCCGTGATAAATACGATTAACTCCCGTCAGGAACCCGATTCTATCGAATAAAATGATTTTCACGATGATACCGCACTTTGATACACCCAAAAAAGTAGATTAGGCTAAGTGCCTGGGCGGTCTATCTACCACATTGTCCAAACGGAGAGGCAGAATATAAAGCATGGCTCCATCAACGCGATACCAAAATTTCATTCCGTTCAAGAGACGTAAAACAGAAATTGGTTTCTCGAATTTCTAAAAATTTTCAAATACCGGTGTATGTTAATTTCTCATTTGAAACAGAAGCAACACATTTCTTTCAATTTTTCGCGAGGCTGCGGTATACTCGTTGCTCGCTCTTTGCTGAAAACATGTATTTAATACAATCTTCACCAATCGTGTCTTTCGTTTTCGAACTTTGATCTCATTTCCATCGTTTTACCATTTTCTTCCAGTCTTATCTTCGACCTCTCATAAGCGCAGTTGTACAAGACGGTATGCATGTACGCAAGCATGTAATAAACCGTTTTCTACCTCTCTGCCCCGTACCCAGCCTCCGTTTTTCTCCGTCAGCTCTACTCGTTATTTGATTATTCATCTGTTTGCTCTTTCGAGTACAGTCTGCCACTATAGCGGTTCTAATTTCGTAGCGACGTGCTCGCAAATGCTAGCCGAAGTACTAGACCGAAGCAATAGGCACCTGGCTTTTTTCTCTCTTTATTTTTTTCCTCTTTTATCCACCAGACAACCGTTGATGAGGTTTTTCGTCGTGAATATCTGCGTCCAAACTTCTAGTCGCTACTGTGCTCCTGCAGACCTTGCAATAGGATCAGAGAAATAGTTCAACGTGACGTTGCCGAGTTGAATGTAGACTTGAGGTATTCGTTTATTGGTCAAATATTGGCAAAATTGGCAAATCTCTACAGATGGTGCTTCCTGTACATGGCGCTTCGCTGTAGCCGGATATTCTGTCGTTTGTTGGTCCCCACAGCTTTGCAGCATGCTTGAACAAAGGATACCCGTTCCGTATAGCGAGGGCTCTTTGATCCTGAATTTCATATCCTTGAAAGACGAGAATTTTTCAGCCCATCGTGAAACTCGACGAACCTTTATACCTACAGTACCTACCGGGACATCTTATTCCGCTGGTTTCATTTCACGGAGACATCTATATACCTATCAGACATGCGGAGAGCGGAACGAAGTGCAGCGGAGTATGACAGCGACTTGAACGAGTTGATAATGGAATAAGTCATTACTTCTACTTCCGGTAATCTTCGTTCGATCGTCGCACCGATTGAGGCCGATCATTTTCTCGACTACTGGTCTTCCTTGTAGATCTCCCTCCTTCTGCCAACTCATTTCCGGATTAGTCGCCCAAGATTTCATCCTCTCTTAACTCTTTTCATTCGACGCTACGTTTATAACGATTATCCGATTTCACAACGCTTTTCGGTTCGCCAGTCGCGTTTACTTCGATTTACGGACAAGGCTGTATTATAACTAGTCTCTCACCACAGAGAGACACACTCTCATATACGCTTCTTTACTATTATTCTGATTGCCAATATTAATATACCCATCATTTTATTACCGAGGTTTCTTGTATAGTCGTAACAATTTTTTAATAGCCCGAAATGATTTACTCACAGAAATACGCCGTTTGTGCAAATTTTAAAGACCTTTCATTTTTATACCGAAATGCCATAAATACAGCATCTATTTTACGCGGTATTTAGCAGAAGCGTCGAGCTTGACCCAGTAGCCTTTTAACATCTAAAAATGCCCACGATTCACGGAATTAATCAGTCATCTTTTCAAATATTGGGCATAAGTCGTGACTCTGGATATTCAAACCGAGGGAAGACTCGGATTTTTATAATCTCGACTCTATCCTTGACGAATGATTTTCCAAGTCTTTTGACCGCTGCATATGGACGGTGACTAGTTCGCGGGTTTCAGGACTGCGCAGTTAGAAAGATTGCGAGGTTGTGACTAATTGCAAGAGTTAATCGTATAAAACGGACTTGAACCGCGGTCTGCCAATCTCCTATCGATAAACAATCGAACAAATTCGTGCTGAAGCTAAAGATCCGATAATCCTCGAACCCTTGCCAAGCCTTTACTCCTTCCGTGGCAATAAAAGGAGGACGCGACTTCTCCGGGAGCAAAGAGACGCGGAGGAGGATTGCGGGGGAGTTCGGAGGGGAGCAAAGAACCTACTTTCTCCAATGATTGGCCCACTGACCGTGATATTCTCGCACCAAAGACTTACTTCCTTCTATGTGGGTTAGTTGGGTTTATATATAATACGACGTCTAGCGCCAGCTTATACCCGAAATTGCAGTTGAAATTCATATCTTCGGCAATCGAACGAGTGCTTGGGACTTGTATCTACGTAGCTGATGAGTTCGTGGATTCTTTGTATATCTATAAGCAATTGAATTTGAAGAGAAAAAAAAATCAAATATCGTGAACTCGTAGGTCAATGAACCCCTGAATCCGTGCTTTTTCAGATTTATTATAAATCCTACTCTCCTCTTTCAATTTGACGGACTTTTTTCTCATCTGCACTGCATTTTCCGCCGGTTCGTCGGATGCTCGAGGCACTTGGAATCATTCGGAATTATATGCTTTTCGGAGTGTTTCAATGCACGAGGATCCGAATACCGGTACTATAGCTGCGGCTATTTCTACGGCGTATTTCCCGAGTACCGAAAACTAGGAACTTGCACTTTCCAGTTTATAATCATCACTTCTATTCCAATTTTTTCGTACAAGAGGATACCTCCTGACTCATTCACGTTTACAACGTTCTTCACAATTTCAACCAGCCAACTGCACACTTGATTAGTTAATTTTTTTCGTCAAGTGGAGATCTGTGCGGATCTTTTAAATTGGTTCAAGTATTTTTATCATTTTACCTTCGGGGTGGGTTTCGAAAGGAAGTCATCAGCTTCGGAAACCCTGGCTGCATATCCCCTTCGAGATCGTATGTTCCTCGTGGGTCTTGGCGTGCCTTGAATATACAGAGCCACTATATCCGTGCGAAAACTACAGTTTCTTGTTTCCGCTGACCCGAGAGACTTCAAGTGCGAATGGAAGTTATTTTGGAAAATTGAGGTCCGTACGGCTACCTTTGACTCGTACCTTACCACCCGGTCGTGTCCACTCACCTCCGATACTTTATCTCAATTTATCGGCTCGCCGTGTTCCATTGCTACGAAAAGTTGTCCAATCGAGGGAAAAGCCTCCTCTCTTTGTCTGTCGAGTGTCGTTAATTGTCCCTCGCTCTTTGGCCGCCCGATCCGTTGCGACATAGAAAGAACCGAAAAACCAGAAATATAAAAAAAATACATTATTTTTGTACGTACGTTTTAATTACCCTGAATCGGAATTTAATTCCCGAATAAATATGCTGTGAAAATGTGGTTTCGTGAATAGTCGATTCCCTCTTCATTTCTCAAGCGTATTTTAAAGCTAATTTTTATAGCCCATGAAGCCGTCGCATGTTCCTTTCGAAACCCTAAACCTCTAGCCCAAGGCGATTTTTTACATTTTTTTATTCGTCTTCATACACCGAGTGAATCACACGGCAAAAGTTTTGATCCTGACCTCTCAGACCTAGGCCTTACATCTCCTGAGGTTACTTTCGTAGTACACTTAACTTTCACGAAGATGAGACTACGATAACCGAGCGTAGAAAGGTGCGTTTAGTTATCTCGGTCATCACTTCCTCTCCTAAGCGTGACTCTTTCCGAATTAACCTATTCGTTGATGCTCTCGTGTAAACTTCCATCTTATCATCAGATTACGATGATGAATTGCCTTGCCACGTATGCGTCGTATCACTATATTATGCGTGGAATTATTTCAGTTTTACTCCGACATTGTGAAACGAAAAAGCTCCGGGATTTTAGAGCCGTTACATACGTTATCGGTATTCTTTTTTAATCTTTGATTAGCCTAACCCGGGCTGTAAATAAAATTAAAACGCAAAAATAGAAAAAGGGGCTGCTGCGAGTACGTTCTCATCTCAACGAGGTCGTTCACCTGTCGCTTGCAATATTTTTCCCCTGCACTTTCAGCAGCAGGAAATTTACTACATATATCCAGTTACTGAGGGAGCAAATGCAACTCCGTGCGTTGGATTGCTTAAATAATAACCAAACCACGTAGTGTCAACCTAGCGTCTACTTTTAGCCACCAGAGATCTCATTTTCCCACAGAAATGCACCGCAGCATGACTCTGTGATGCTTTTGGGACTGCATCTCCTCCAGACCAAACAGATTTATTTTAATTTTACTCCTACATATACATGAGTGCATTTTATGTAGAGTATCAGCATCATTTCGGGGTAATCTTGATTCAAAGTAACCGTGATGAATATATATTTCAGCTCCTTTTTCCTCTTTTTTCTTTTTTTCCTTTTTCTCTTCTGTACGTGTGATCCTGCTACGGGTTTTTAAATTCCTGATTCTCTGAGGGGATAAAGCAGAATGCGGATAAGAGGCGAAGAGACAGCTTCAATCAGAAAATACGCAAACAACTTCTGCTCGTGAATGAAATTACTAAAGGCACAAAGGGGATAAAGGGCACTCTGTACTTCGCGTCACGTACCTACCCTCCTTGTGCGGAGAATAAGGAACGATGAGACACTGATCTCATTGTCAATGACCTGGCTTATCGGATATGAAAATCTCGACTCTTCCGATTGTCGATAAACTGGAATAACTAACAGTCATAGAGCTGTTACGATTCGTTCCTATCTCGTTCATTCATGCCTCGAAAGGTATTCGATTCATTGAATATACATATTCATGCAAGGAACCAAAAATGAATCGAGAGTCTATTCCCTCGTTCATATAATATACAGGAAAGCGCAGTTCCTGCACTTTGAACGTTCACCCGACGAAGTGGGATCAGAGACGAACGCTTTTTGAAGATTCAGAAATGTCTGAGATGCAAAATGTACCTTCTTCTCTCTTCGGGTAGTTTGGATCTGTGAGCGCAGATAGCAGGGGAAAAAATGTCTTAAAACGACAACCAGGTCTACGTTCCTTCTTCCATGTACTTTCCCATGCCATGTACTACCTACTTACATAGTATGCTGTATAGGCAAACGACTCGTGAAGGATAAAAGGACTGGCTGCTGTCGGTTCCTCTGTCTTCCCCTAAGGGGGTGAAACTTATAGGGAAGCAAAGTTTCCACATGATCTCCGAAAGTTTTCACTTACTTAGGGAGACGCCGCTCGGTAATGAGCAAAGTGGGTAGTTCCTCTTTGAGCGTTTAAACTTCCCTAAACTTCGGCTGGTCTCTCCCTAGGCTTCCATTCGCTTTAGCGCAAGAAAATGTCTTAAGAAAACGAGGTAACCAACAGTGTCCGCTGTTAACCCATGGCCATTAATATTTAACGATAATTAGTCATCGATTGGTTTCACGTTCAAATTCCATCTACCAAATTCTCAGACTTGAACCTACCGTCCAACCAGCATCCGATTAATCAGTTTTAACTCGCGCGGCGCAAGCGAATTAAATATATCTACTCCTCGTTGGCAGCTGAAATATTAAGGCAAAGGAATTTGATCCCGGCATCCAAGAAGTCAAGCTTTTCGTTCTCGAGTCCCACAATATTGCCATTCCAACAGTAAGACCCTCCCTCGTCTAGATCTTCTGCTTCTGCTACAGTTTGTCGCACCTCACCCTCCGCGAACCCGAGCTAATTATTCCATTCGAGACGAACTTAATTTCACCAAGCTATGGGAATTGTACTCGGCCATCGCTACCTCGTTGCTTCCTCGAATCCTCTTCGTTAATTACTTTTGAATACGGTTATTCTCGACACGTTCATCTCCTCACCCATTTACGAAACATAAAACCCTACTAATATCGACAATGCGAAAAGACGATGCAGAATCCTCCAGTTCATACTTAAACACGTTAAATCCTGGACTGTCATGGCTTGCAGCTTGAGCTTGAAGAACAATTTCGACGGAAAGAAGGACACAGAGAAGCTACTTTTATTGTGAAGGAATTCATCCGTCCCACAGACTGTTTCGGCGGAATCTACCGAGTGGCGGATACAGATAACTTTTCATTGCGAATAAGAAGCTCGGAGCCTTCGGGTGGTTCGAAAGACTCGAAGAGGACCGAAGGCTGGCTTGAACCCTTAAGCAATACCCCTAGAGGTAGAGGCTGATGTCAGCGGTTGAACGCGGTGTCCCTCAAGTTTGCCCACGAAGCGTTTCGTCGAGGGTTTACGCCGTGTCTCTGTAAGCCGCTGAATCTGCAAGCACGGGTTGGTTCTCCAATTAAACCAGCTATGAAATTATGGCGCTTAGATGCTGGGATTTCTGTATTATTCAACAATGCGCCTGTGGCAGGGTTTTCCAGTGTACCACCGTGCTGGGAATAGTGGCGTTAAGAGCTACGCCATGGCAGGGCGTGGGTTGTAATGGCAAACCAGGGGATACTACAGTTTGTTGCCCTGGCACCAAACCCGGCCTCACAAATCCCACGTGAACTCTGCCGCCGACGATATTACACGTATTCCTCGCATAGCGAACATATTCATTCCACGTTGGAATTTTGCATCATTTGCCACCCGCTCTCGACGACCGAATATTTGTGGCCCCCAACGCACTCGAAACACGCAGCTGTGCGTTATTTATTCAGACGTTCTTTCCATTACAATTTTCTCAACTCTAAATTCAACGACTCGGTCGAATAAGGGTATAAACCAAAAACTTTATCATCCAGGACTCAACATATACCCGAAAAAAAAAAAACATTTCGTCTATTACATAAAGAAAAAGACTCGATTTAATTTCACACCAAACGTGGCTCGCTAATCGTCTATGTGACTCTGATCCTCTGATTATCTCCACATCCATTAGCACCGTATATGTACACGCGTGGGATACGCAACCTTAATTCTCCTCCGGGGAGGCAATGGCAATTTCTCTATCGATTATGTGCTAATTTGTGGGAACAGGGTATTCATCTTTCTACCCTAATCGTTCCAGTTCTTTCTTCATTCCCGGGTAAAATATAAGTCTTCAAGATCATCTCCGACTTGCACTTGACCTGGTTATTCGGTGTCGCAATGGCTGCAGTCCAAGTCTTCGTTCATATCGCGAGATTGCCCTCATCTTGGCTTTTTCTCATACCTTTTTACCCCGCGTTAAGTTGACTCGCTTTGGTGTCGAGACCATAAATTAATATATGGAGCGCAACGTACTACCGTTAAAATGGTCACAGTTTTCGCTGGGATCCGAAGAGAGGGGATCAGTCGTTAGCAATGACTGTTCTACTCGAATGAGAGTCGGACGTGAATTAGAAAGTAATTTTATCTGCATAGATTATCCGTGTCAAGAGTTTCACACAGCTTCTCGCCACCGTATATCCCTTCCTTTTCCGATCCGCTTCTAAGTCATCGACGAGGTATAAACTTCTCGATTTCCATCTTTTGGGGTAAAACAAAAAAAAATTAGAATTCGCCCGTGTTCATCCGCCTCGTTTGACTCCATGATACTAAAATTCTTTGGATGATTCGAGTGTATAGTGAATCTTGACAGTGAATGGGAATGCGGGAAATTCTCTCGTTCGAATAAGCGAAAAGCACAGCCTCCTCTCGCTTACATAATACAACGCGGGCTGCCTTTAAGCCCGGTCCGATCCCTGACGAACCGAGCAGCCAAAAGGGGCGGAGATATAAGGGTGGAAAATTTTGCTGACGGGAGCTTTACTCGATGGGACCGAAATGTTAGGGAAGCAATTCCTTAGACAGGAATCGGGCCCGTGAGAAGGTATTACGTAATACGTTAATGCCACATCCTAGATACACGTTACACGTTATCTCGGACGAAGAATTGTACTTGGACGAGGATTTGGGTCATACCGTTTCCGAATGGTACTATATGGGATATTACCAGCCTATTCTTCTCCCAGCTGACATTTGATCTCCTTTAACGAGCTATGACGTTCAATCGAAGAACGAAGAGCACCGCGTAAAGTCGCTTTGTCGCTCGTGGGATTTTGCGTGTATCTTCTTAGAATTCGTGGACTACAGAACCGAGCAAGTTTTAAGGATTCATATTTCTCTGGGTAACCGTGGGGATGATAGGATAATGCAGTTTCTACGGGCAAACGCGAAGCGATGAGTTCCACTTGGATTATGCAAATTGATATCTGATCCCTGCCTTGGCTTATATATACTTCCAGCCCTGCCTCTACCTACCGAACGTCTTTCTCTTCGCGTGATGCTTGTGTTCTAGAAAAGTAACTTCACTTCGTTCTCTATTCGAGTTACGAAAAAAATTTTCACCGAGTAAACCCGACTTTTCTATCCTAATATCGCACGCGGATTAACTGGCTAAACTTTTTCCCCCAAATATCTGTGAATTTATTTTCGAAATTTCAGTCTTTCTTCATTTTATCTTTTCTCTTTTATTTCTTTCTTCTTTTCCATTAATTTTTTTTGAAACTGCTCGCAAAGGAGTCCGAAAATTTCTATCTGGGATCGCGGGTATATCCGTATTCGACGTAACTTTGCCTGGCCTCTTTTATAAAGCAACTGTTCTTCGCGGGCAGTTAGGTGTACTTATGTTCGGTGCAGATAGAGATTTCAGCAGAAAACCAAAGGAGACCAAGTATACACGAAGTAAATCCCCTATTACCTTTAACTAGAAATCTACTTAACTCGCGAATAAATTGAATTCTAGTTATATAACCGCGTCGAAGAAGAGTCGTTCTAGTTAGATTTATATTACTATCGAGCGGATTCCGAGCTGTGAAAATTAAAACGGTATCGATAGTTCCATAGCTTTTGTAATCTGCCGCAGAAAACGGTACAAAGATTATCAGGACAGGAAATAACGCCGCGATTATATCGCCAGTGAATCAGAAATCTCGTCATTCAGTTAAATTTTGAAAAACCAGCTCTCCAATAACAGATTCAGGGATTCTTGGCCTTTGGTCTTTTCCGAATATCTATAAAGCACTCGGGATGTCTTTTGAGAATTTTTCACCAGCGTATAGGTACGTACTACGCGCCTATTTCTTTTTTCTTTTTTTTCGGGATCAAACGGACGGTTTAACAAATATTTCCGCAACTCGTATCTAAATATTTATTCAAACACATGTAGCTTTCTATGAAGAGAAGTCACAAGCTAACACTCAACCGTGACTATCAAATTTACGATTCTTCATCGTACGGTGATAAATGGTTCGGTTGTGTCACTTGGAACGTTTTCATTCCTCGGTGTTTCGTTTCGGTTCAAAAATTTACCGGATTGTCAACAGTTCGATGGTAGATACTGGTAGCTCTCCACTCCCGAGCCTTAAATCAACGTGCCAAATAATTTTCACTATACCTATACCGTCACTGAAATTTTTTTCAACATATTTCCACGAGCTCTGATAAAAGTAAAACTGAAATATCGTTCATTGTTCGAATTTTGTTTGCCAGACTTTGTTCGTAATTTCTGGTTCACTGGTGAGTGAGGATATCTACAGTTGACAGTTGATTTCGGTGTAAATGAATGCAAATATATGTGCGCACGGTGTAGGTATATAGGTACTTTTAACTGGATTCGATAAACTCGACGTTTCGTTCGTTAATCAAATTATCTTGCCCCGAGTTTGGCTTGTTTGTTATTTGTTCAGCTGTATACGGTGTTGCAACGATTTGATCTCTGACGTCTAACGTTTAGATCCCAGGACTTAGGGACTGTCTAGGCTAACCACTTATCTCTTACTTTATTCTCTCTCTCTCTCTCTCTCTCTCTCTCTCTCTCTCTCTCTCTCTCTCTCTCTCTCTCTCTCTCTCTCTCTGTCTCTCTCTCTCGTATCGATATGGTAATATTCCGGATATGTTCAAAGATATCGGAACAGCGAGGCGTTGGTATATAGGATTGGCTCGGCAATCCCCAGGAACCGTTACGTGGGATAGAGATCGCGGGAGTTTTTCGCCTCTTCGATTTTCATCTCTCATCTTCTCTTATCCAACCGCTTTTCCGAATATTTCTAGATTTGTAGACATCGGTGTAAATGGCTCTCCGGGGTTTTATCAACGCCGCAATATAGACGCCAGGATATCAATGGATTCACTGGGGCTACGACTCGCCTCCAATCTGCTTGATCCTCGTTATACACGCTCCTATATACGTAGTCATTCAACAGACTCAGGGGGATACGTGATGGCTTTGCATTTATTGTTACTCGTGGCACTGCACGTGACATCGATACTCACATACCTACACTCCGATTCTAAACGTTCATTCATATGTATATATCTGTATATATAAATGGGAGGGAAATACATTTGAAAAGAATTCGAATTGAGGTAGCTTGCGGTTGCCAAAAAATTTCACAATTCATACTAGATTTTTTAGCAATTTACAAACCGCCTTAGATATATTGATATACGTAAACATAGTCGCACTGTAAATAGTCCGGACCTCACATATAAGCAAATATATATTTTGGGTCCTGGAATATTCATACCCCAACGATATTCTACCTCAAACACGACCTCTCATCGATCGATTCGTATAAACCACCGGCGAGCTTTTTTCTCGACCTCTTTTCTCTTTCATCTAAAAAATATAGAAGAAAAATCAAACCTCGGGATTAATTTTTCCACATTTTCGCTAATTTTTAATACCATTCTATCGCCGATGATCAAAGTGCAAAGGCAGAGGAACTCGATTCGATTTGATTTTCGAGTATTGAAACTAGATTCCCACTAGATATCGATATAGATACAGTGTACATAATTTATATCGTTGGCGATACCTGTACGTGTGTGTGTGTACCTACCAATCCCAACAGATACGCAAAGTGCATTTGCTCGTGGCTGTAGCGATATAGGGCTGCTGCCTTGTGAGCATTGCTGCGGTATATCGTACGTGTGCACGTGATTGTATAGAAATGGTGATCTTCTATTTGTACGACATTCGATGCGGGGTATTCATGGGTAAAGGGGATCGAGTCTTGAATCGACACCCTTAAACCGATAGACGTGTAAAGACGAAACTTAACTTTTCACCATGCTATTCCACGCTTAGAGACATATTCGAGCCCGGTTCGCAGCGTACAATCAGAACCTCAGTCAGCGAATATGAAAATTTATACGCTCAGTATGGTAACGTGTACCAATTCAAATTTTAGTTTCTAGTCAATTCAAAGGCGAGAATAACGATTCAAACCATATCCACTCTTGTTAGAAACAAATAGTTACGTGCCAACTGGTAACAGGTGAACAATAATGAAATATTTGACGAAAGTATCACACGAATCGAAACCGTCGACTGACTATAGGCTTTGATTGACGAAGCGATACCAACCGATGCTTTTGTGTGAACGGTAAGGTAAATTTATACGAGACGAGGCTATCGCTCGAGTATTTTCAGGTATCAATACTCGTTTCAATTCGTTTAAAACCTTGTTGGCGTCCATATGCAAAAAACTGTTCGACGATGAGAGGGCGAATGGTTTCACGAACCCCAAAAACGTGAGCTGTAAGCTGACCGTAAACATAAAGTACGGGCTAATAAAGCTCTGGGATAATGGTTTATTCACGTACGTCGACATGTGGGCATACATGTGCGGATCAACGAATAGAGATACAGAAAGCTCTAAACTTTCGTTTTCATTCCTAAATAATGAATTTCTAAGCTTGAAAATGTGACAGTGTATAATTTTTCTGAACTCACTTTAAAACTCATTCCTCTGCGTGAAATATGTGTCACAAGAGATCGAAAATGTATCGTCCAAATCGTGTGAGACACGTGAAATGTGATTGAAAGATACTTGATCGAGGCCAGTCGAAATGACACATACTCGATCCACCCACGATGATACTTCTTCTCTGGCCTTAAAATGTGGAGGATACTCTGACTAAGAAAGTCGAGTGTTGGATCTATCTCTCTGATTTATTTGTTCGAGGAATTGTGAAAAATGCCAAATTGTTCTCGACAGAAAGGTATAGATAGACCCTTGGGATTGGCGGAGCAGTTCTCTTTGAGAACGTCACGATTCGACCCTCTTCTTACCTACTCCTTCTCTGCCTCTCTCTTCATCCCTCTGTCTTGCAGAAAGATCAAGGACACTCGTTGACTCGGTTGAATTGGAACCTCCCACACCCTGCCGTAGTCGCACAGATGGAAATGCTACCGCGAAACACACTTTCGTAGCTGAAGAGCCATTTGCGTTTCTTAGAACGCAATTTATACGAGACCTATCTCGCAGGGACTCTTCCTACCTAAGGGTGGGCGAAAGGTGTGCATGTCTACCCTGGACGTTTGTTAAAATCCGGATAGGAAAGCACCAGCGCTCCTTGTACTCAGCCCCGTTTCATCTTTGAAGTAACACAAGACTGGCCAACAAAGGGCACCCAGCAATCCCTATTTCTCTCTTGGGAACAGAATATTGGCTAAATTAGTAGCCGAAGATGGACCAGTCCTGAAAGTTGAACCGACCAATTCTTTCGAACCGGACCGACATAAAAGCCAGTCTCTGTACCTCTTTGCTTCGCTATTCCAGCATGCTTTCATTTAGGCTTCGTTCCATAGAATCATTCCGTGATTCAGATCTTAGTCTTGTTTTGCAATATCTCAATTAACCCCTCGTCGTCGTGGCTGTCCATTTTTCACATCTCTTCGCCTTGTGAGGCACCGCAGTTCCATTGACCATTCGTGTATTCCTCGCTGTCCATGTCTGTAATGGTCTTGTTCTCTCCTTTTCGGTCGATACGTGTCATTTCTTCAATCTACACTAGGCGCCCTAGGGGCTTGAGTAAGTAGCGTGGAATGCAATCAGCGTTAGTTAGGTCTAGAGGGAATGACCGAATTCAAAAGACGACTAGTCGATGGAAATCTCCTGAAGCGGGTAGAGATAGGTAAAGCAAGGGAGCCGCTTCTGAATTTCGATGACCGAGATAAGACGGGGACCGAGGTTCCTCGGGATCGTGAGGTCTCAGATCTTCCTCTGGGGTTCTGCCCAGGGGTCTGCGAACCAGATAACGCATGTAAGAGGAGGCGTCGTCAAGACTTCGCTCTGAGTCAGTCGACTTTAGTCAAAGGCATATATACATGTATGTATATAGATGAGAGCACAATATGAGAGCTACATCTCGCGGATTGCACTTTGGCAATGCTAGAGAGATCTCGTTTGATAACTAGCATTGTGCTTTCAAATCGAGCCGAAGACAATTCGAAGAGAAGTGTTCTCTTTGAGACAATCCAGGGAAGTGATTTAGCCGATCGTTATTTGTAAAGTGAACTCTTCACCGAGCAAAAAGGGTGCTGCTCTATATAGCTAGGATAGGAGCAGGATATCTTAGAATAAGTGGTACTAAATTTTAGGAAGGAAGACTAATGGGCTTTTAAGATCAGTGCCGATGAACTTTTCCGTTACTATTAATGCTCCGGCTATTTCCTAAGCTATCTTTCCGCTCTCCGCTATCTACCAGTTTGATTTGAGAAGGCTTCAGCGTGCGAATAGGGATTTGGATATTAGTACCCATTCTAGTCGCCGAAGAAGAATTATATCCGGGCTGCTGACGATCGATGCAACGAATCTCAGCTCTCATTTAGGTACCAATTTGTTCAGTGTCGAGTCTCTGTGCATGTAATTAATGTAATTGAGTTATATTCCGGACTTGTGGCTTAGCGCGGTGTTACGTGTCAAGCCACGTTATAGTAAATTTCATAAGTATTTGTTTATATATTATTAGAACTAAACCTAGAAATAACATTAGCCATAAGTCGCTTTTGTACATAAAATAGAATAGTTTATGAGCAAATTTCGAGTGGATACCCACTGCGGGTGGCCGCTCGGATTTGCTCTTAGTTTTAGAAAATAACCAGACGGACTCTTCAAGTCCTCTGGAAATAAAACAAATATGCAGGACTCGTGGGAAGAAGGCCTACGTGATTGTCGCAGGGGAAGTTCTAAGTCACCCCCATAAGGAGGATGGCTTAACTACCCTCTGCCAATCAAAAAACGTAGCCACCCCCACGAGGAGTCCTGGAAAACTCAATAGTTTTTTGAAAAAATCATATAACATTAGTCTCACAAAAATCGCCAAGGCGATCGGAACTCACAATAATACAACAAGCTCGCTAAGGCGACTAATTAAACTTCTAAGTTACTAAGGTAACCGAATAAATCATATCATAAAAAATCCGTCACGGCGGTAATTAAAGTAAAGAAAAAGGTTCGCTAAGACGACACGATTTTATATAAAAATTGTCAAATACAAAAGAACGCGCTATTATATCCATATGTCTGAAACAAAATATTGAATCCTTTTTTACTACCAAATCTCTATAATCATTTGAACTACCTGTACAACGACGGTGTTTGCGTACAGGACGGGGAACACCTAACCAGCGTCAAAAATAACGATAGGCCTACCCGTAGATGACATAGTCATAACATATAATTATGGTCCTTCGAGCCGGATATACATATATAAAGCGCGAGTTGTGAAAATTATACAGTCCACTATCAATCGAAAACAAGACTATTTCATAAATAAATTATAGTGAAGTGAATAATTTCATAACAGATAACTTGCCTACACGTGCCGCGAGTGATTCTGTGACGTGAGTGCTTCACAAAAAACATAAAAAAAGGACTACAACAGTCTTCAACGATTCCACGGGCTAACAGAACGACCCCGTGATCGAGTGATTACATCTATAACCTCCGAAAACCTGCATCAGGCCCTACATCCTGACTTCAAGGACATCGGAAACGCTTCAACAAGGTAAGCTAGTTAATTGATTTGCCAATCTCTCCCTTTCCTACGTTAAATCCGTTCATAAAATCCACCATGTCTGAGAACGGCGCTGCAGTAAGTCTTGATAGTCTGAAGAATCGACGAAAGTATTTGAAGGGCTCAATAACGCACTTCAAAACATTAATTGCCAAATACACAGAAGATCCAGATTACGACAGAATTAAAGACCAAATAGAGCTAGCGACCACGACATTCAAGGAATTTGAACAAGTAGAAAGAGAGATAGAAGATGAAGATTTAGAGACAGATTATCTGCAATATAGGTTAGACGTTCAAGATACCTATTACGATACTCTGTCGCAAGCTAAAAAACTATTAAGAGCTGCAGCAAGAGAAGCTGGATTAAATGATACAGAAACTAATCGTGAATCACCATCAGCTCATCTAGCACTTATTCCACGGAAGAAGTTGCCGGAACTTACTCCTCCTAAATTTGACGGTCAGCTGGAAAATTGGGCAACCTTCAAGGCAAGATTTAGCACCCTAATCCACAATAATGACAACCTTCAAGATTCTGAGAAGCTCGACTATCTTCATGCTGCACTTTCTGGAAAGGCAGCACGAGCCATTGAAGGTCTGGCTTTAACCGATAATAATTATATAGATGCTTGGGAAATCTTGACCAAAAAATACGATAATACGCGAAAGGCTATCCTACGTCACTGGGATTTGCTAAATAATATCACTCCATTACAACGAGATACGCCAGAGGCATTAGAAGAACTTCTGGACGTTATCAAACAGCAGGTTAGAGCCATGAAAAACTTAGGTCAACCTGTAAGTCATTGGGATGCTCCACTAGTATATGTTATTTTGTCAAAAATAGGCAAAGCTACCGCGTATCATTGGGAAGTAACATTAGAGGATAATAAAATGCCCACGTACGATTCTCTTATAGAATTTTTAGCAAAACGCGCGGATTGCATTGGATCAACGAGGGGGCAGAGCACATCTAACAATGGGAATAAGACTAAGCCATTTAATAAGGGTAAGAGTCCAGGTAGAAAGGACAACGACACTCTACAAGCCCATGTTACAACCGCGCCGACCTTTTCATGTCCAGTCTGCAAGGAGCCGCACAGTATTTATAAGTGTTCGAGATTTAAAGAGCTGTCGGTCGAAGAGAGACTAAAGACGGCACAACGGGCCGCATTATGCCTCAACTGCTTACGCAGCAATCATAAAACAAAGGATTGCAAAAATGAAAGAAAATGCGGTGTTTGCCAGAAACAGCATAACACGTTAATACATCTAAGTCAACCAGCCGACACTCCTAGTACATCGACTGCATGACAAAAGGAAACAGAAACATCTTCTATCAACATGACCGGGCAAGCCTTCGTAATCAACACAGCGATAAGCCAATTAATGGTTACCGCGGTAGTCCATACTGTCGATCGTAGAGACAGACTTATTCCATGTCGCGTCCTGCTCGATACATGCTCCACGGTCAATTTCATCACGGAAGAATTCGCCACAGGTCTACAACTGAAGAAAAATAAATGTACAGTACCAATAGGAGCTCTAAACGAACTTTCAACCACAACAAAACATTCAGTCACAGTAACTATCAAATCACGAGTTAACGGATACTCTCGGACACTTCAATTTTTAACTGTACCAGTCATATCAGGGCTAGTACCCGGGGTTCAAATCGATCGTAGCTCAATTCCAATTCCGAATAATCTTTCATTAGCAGATCCAGAATTTCAGAAACCAGCACATGTTCAAATGCTTATCAGTTCCGGGACAGCATTATCACTTCTTTGCATTGGTCAGATCAATTTGTCGCCAAACCAAGGTCCAGATCTCTATTTACAAAAAACACAGTTAGGCTGGGTTATTGGGGGCAGCGTCACATCTTCGACCATCGACAAGAGAAGCACCTGTCTTGCAACGGATCTGACGAAATTTTGGGAAATCGAAGATTTAATAACGGATAACCAACAATCGCTGGATGAAGTCAGCTGTGAAGAGCACTTTAACACTCATACCATGAGAAACAACGAGGGACGATATGTCGTCGCCCTCCCATTCAACAAAAAAAAGGATCAGCTGGGTGCATCGCGTAAGGCCGCTCTTCAAAGACTTGACTCTTTAGAGCGAAAATTCAGGTCAAACCCTGACTTCAAGAGGCAATACCACGCGGTCATTCAAGAATACAAAGATCTCGGCCATATGAGGGAGGTAAATCACGATCTGTACGAGGGTTTCTACCTACCCCATCACGCCGTCATAAAAGAAACAAGCCTAACAACTAAGGTCAGAGTCGTCTTCGATGGTTCGGCATCATCTTCATCGGGTGTTTCTCTAAATCAAGCACTCATGGTAGGACCGACTATACAGGATGACGTATTTAAACTATTATTAAGATTCAGGGTACACATTTATGTACTCACTGGCGATATAGAAAAGATGTATCGACAAATACTGGTGCGCGAAGAAGACAGGAAATATCAACGCATATTATGGTACGACCAAGGAACTGTCCCTACTACATATGAATTGAATACAGTAACCTTTGGTATAACACCTGCTCCATATCTCGCCATCAGATGTTTACACCAGTTAGCCGAAGATGAGGGACATAAATATCCGACGGCAGCAAGAATCCTAAGGGAAGATTTTTACGTAGATGACATGCTCACAGGAGCCGCTACGATAAAGGAAGCAAAACAAATTCGCGATGAAATGATCAGTCTATTAAAGCTAGGAGGTTTCAACTTACGACAGTGCGCCTCTAATTCAAACGAAGTACTTAACGGACTGCCCGACACCAACATAAACCTTCAACTATTAGGTAATAATGACCAAGCGTTGAAAACGTTGGGTGTTCATTGGAATTCGTCTGAAGATGCTATTATATACACAGTAAAACCTATTATTGAAGCAAGTAAGGTAACCAAAAGGATCATATTCTCAGAGGTTGCGAAAATCTTCGATCCTCTGGGTCTCTTACAACCAGTGATTGTTACAGCCAAATTAATCATTCAAAAACTGTGGGCTGCTAATCTTACATGGGATGAGTCTGTACCGCAACTTATCTACACAGAATGGTCAAGGTTTGCCGCACAACTGCCATTGCTCAATAATATGACATTTTCACGCAAAACCATACATCAAGAGGCACGGGTCGTCGAACTACACGGCTTCTGTGATGCAAGCCTGCAGGCCTACGGAGCTTGCCTATATATAAGAACAGCGGACAACCAAGGACGTTTCCACACATCCTTATTGTGTTCGAAATCGAGGGTCGCTCCCATCAAGAAACGAGGTTCACCACCAATAACGATTGAACGCTTGGAACTTTGCGGAGCAGTGCTATTAGCAAATTTATATAAGACCGTCACGGCGGCAATCAACGTTAAATTTATCAAAACGATATTTTGGTCAGATTCGAGAATCGTTCTACACTGGCTTAACAATACGACACCGGAGTCATTGAAGGTTTTTGCAGCAAATCGAGTACTTGATATTCAATCCAAGACGTGCATCAACGATTGGAAATATGTACCTACGTACGACAACCCTGCTGACCTGTTGACCCGGGGCGAGCAGCCGTCAAAATTCATAAAAAATACCATCTGGAAAAACGGTCCGAAATGGCTACAAACAGAAGAAGCAGGATGGCCTGACTTTCCACTTCTCAATAACATAATAGATCCTGAAGCGAAAAAAGCTACCTGCCTAGCGGCAACTGTACGGGATTATAGTATATTGGAGAAATACTCATCAATTAACAAACTGAGGCGTATTATCGCATATTGTTTACGTTTTCGGAGAGGAACTCACAACAAGAACTCCCCAAGCGTAGCAGAAATACGTCAAGCTAATTTGACAATTATCAAATTAACACAAGAATCAACGTTTGCCGCAGAACTACGATCTCTGAGAAAGGGAAAAAATTTAGATCCGAAGAGTCGATTGATAACATTGACTCCATTTACGGATGAAAACGGGATTCTACGAGTAGGCGGTAGAATACAAGAAGCGGATATCAGCTATGATCAACGTCATCCGATGCTACTACCGAAGAATCACCACATCACCGAGTTATTAATCAACAACGAACACATCACGCATCAACACGCAGGTATTCAAGCTACGTTATGCAATCTTCGTCGCAAGTACTGGCTTCTTGACGGCAGAAATACGGTCAGAAAGATCCTCCGCCAATGCACCAAATGTTTCCGACTTAATCCTCCAACACCAAACTACCTGATGGGAAATCTACCGAAGGTTAGAGTTACGCCAGCAAGAGCGTTTGAACACGTGGGAGTCGATTATTGCGGACCTTTCTTTATCAAAGAACGGAAATTCAGAAATAAAACTCGAGTCAAGGTCTATGTAGCAGTCTTCATATGTCTAGCAATAAAGGCTGTCCATCTCGAAGTAGTTGGAGATATGACAACCGAGGCTTTCTTAGCAGCTTTATGGCGATTCGTCGCTAGAAGAGGACGCTGTCGATCAATTTATTCAGACAACGGGTCGAACTTCATCGGAGCTAATAAGGAGTTACAAGAGCTCTATAAAATACAACAATCCAAAGAATGGAACGATCAAATTCAAAATCGCTTGGCAGAAAAAGGAATCCGCTGGCACTTCATTCCACCTCAATCTCCTCACTTCGGAGGGATCTGGGAAGCAGCGGTAAAATCCTTCAAGCATCATTTAAAAAGGGTTATAGGAAATGAAATGTTTACGCTGGAGCAGTTCAACACTTTAGTCATCGAAATTGAAGCAACATTGAACTCCAGACCACTTACTCCTCTTTCATCCGACCCCAATGATTTATCCATCCTCACTCCTGGTCATTTCCTGATTGGTGAATCATTAACTAGTTTTCCAGAGCAGGACCTGACGGACATCCCGTCCAATCGACTGTTGGTTTGGAAACATCTCCAGAAAATAAAGCAACACTTTTGGGCCAGGTGGTATAAAGAATATATAAACGAATTAAATATTCGACGAAAATGGTACAACGGAGACCATTCTATCAAGGAAGGAACAATTGTCGTCATTAAGGATGACAACCTACCTCCTTTACGATGGCTCCTAGGTCGAGTTATCGAAACACATCCAGACATTGACGGTGTGACACGAACAGTTACAGTGAAAACCGCGAATAGTGTTTTGAAACGAAATGTGAAAAAGTTAGCTCCCTTACCGATACAATCAAGTGCAATTGACACTCAAACAAAAGACAATATAGATTCTAGTTCAATTAATTAGTTCTCAAAGACTCTATAACTAAAATTAAGAAAATGAAAGACAGTTTTCAGTGGAACCTTAACCTATTAATAAGAACAATGACATTTTACAAAACTAGAATTAGGTGGTTGGCCGTAACCTACCCAACCAGGGGCAGCATGTTACGTGTCAAGCCACGTTATAGTAAATTTCATAAGTATTTGTTTATATATTATTAGAACTAAACCTAGAAATAACATTAGCCATAAGTCGCTTTTGTACATAAAATAGAATAGTTTATGAGCAAATTTCGAGTGGATACCCACTGCGGGTGGCCGCTCGGATTTGCTCTTAGTTTTAGAAAATAACCAGACGGACTCTTCAAGTCCTCTGGAAATAAAACAAATATGCAGGACTCGTGGGAAGAAGGCCTACGTGATTGTCGCAGGGGAAGTTCTAAGTCACCCCCATAAGGAGGATGGCTTAACTACCCTCTGCCAATCAAAAAACGTAGCCACCCCCACGAGGAGTCCTGGAAAACTCAATAGTTTTTTGAAAAAATCATATAACATTAGTCTCACAAAAATCGCCAAGGCGATCGGAACTCACAATAATACAACAAGCTCGCTAAGGCGACTAATTAAACTTCTAAGTTACTAAGGTAACCGAATAAATCATATCATAAAAAATCCGTCACGGCGGTAATTAAAGTAAAGAAAAAGGTTCGCTAAGACGACACGATTTTATATAAAAATTGTCAAATACAAAAGAACGCGCTATTATATCCATATGTCTGAAACAAAATATTGAATCCTTTTTTACTACCAAATCTCTATAATCATTTGAACTACCTGTACAACGACGGTGTTTGCGTACAGGACGGGGAACACCTAACCAGCGTCAAAAATAACGATAGGCCTACCCGTAGATGACATAGTCATAACACGCGGTCGTACGTCTATTTGGCGAGGAGATTATTAGCGCAGTATCCAGATCCCATAAAATATTCATTTCAGAAAGGATGGTTTCTACTCTGTTATTATACGCGTAACCCAGCTATACGATGTTTCATTCACGTCACCGGTAGAAAATCCTGTGTTGGTAATATTTTGAGCTCGAAAGCTTTGAGAGTAATTAGATTAATGTCGAAGTATTTACCCATCCGTAAAGTTTGAGACTGAGGAAGGGTGATGCGCGCTCCCTATCAGCGCTTTTGCATCTAGGGCAAGGCATGTAGCGGTGGTCTGCGAGTTTCCGATTTTTCTTCAAAGTTCGGTATTGACCTTTGAAAAGAAATCATTCAGAAACTAGTTGCAGGGAATAAGAATAAAATGGGCTACTTATTTTAACTGGCGAAGTTACTACTCGGAGTGATGAAAATTGAAACGTTACTTTCGGATTGGATATAGATAGAAAAAAATCATCTTGTTTGTCCAGTGATCCCCTCGTTTTAAAATTGAGTTTCGTCTTCCATTTTTCCTTTCTCCCTTATTTCATTTTTCTTAACAAGCTTCAGGTTAATAAAATACTTTTATAAAAATAAAGGCACGTTATACGACGAGGCAGAAGGTTACGGGCAAGTAATTCTTATAACGAGGTTATATTCCGCCCGGGGAGATAATAAAATTGAAGGAAGCTCGAGAGAAAATTCTTCCCTCTATAGAGACTAGCTAACAGTGAAGAGTTGAACAGCGTAGGTAGGTATAGGTATGGATAATCGATACAGACTGCTAGCAAATTGCAGCTTTTCTAAGGGTCAGTACGAGTGGTGACGGGACTTGGCATTGCGCCGCGCGTATATTACCCATCCTTCTTCAAGGATGTACGAAACATTCCGGTATTCGCAAACCGAACACGCGCTTCGGTCCTTTTTTCATTCCTGCATATATCCCGTAGGACATAAATAACTCGGTCATATAGCCACTTCGCCTTATCCCTTTCCTCCCCGCTTCTATCTACGCTATCGGATATTTCCATTTAGTTTTCTGAATCGAGCTCAGGATCCATCGTTGAATGATAAAACGAACCGTTGCCGATTTTTGAGAAGAAACAAATTGCCGCATTGATTAGAGAACTTTTTACCACTTGCCAGTGTCCGATGCAGGATAAAATGAAAAGCGCGGGGAATTGCGGGGAAAACTTTCCGCAAGAGCGATCTGAACGATCGAGAAAATCTCGGTAACTCGCGGGAAAAGAAGAGCCGAAAAAACTCTTGCGGTATAAAATTGCGGCTGCGGTCTTACCGCCGCGCCGGCACAAATTATCGAGATTATAAATTCTTCGTTACTTTAGCTTAGGTACAGCAATGAAATATTCCTGTAAAATATTAAAAAACGTGGCTTACCCGCCGGCAGCGGTAGCGACCCCATCTTTTTCCCCGGGTAGGTACTTTTCACTTTTGCCATTTAATTATGACGCTATCGAGGCGACTAGGTAATCCTTTGGGGTCGTAATAAGGTTGAGAACGTGCTCCCGAAAAAATTCAAAACTTTTGCCAAGTGTTCTTTGGACGCGGGTCTCCGCCGCGGGGTTAGCACTTCTTCATTTTCCTAAACCCCCTCGAGGATCGTGAATTTTTTTCCTGCCTTTATTCCCTTCTTTCGCTTAGAAAAATAATCTGAGACTCTCTGATTCGTGCGGTTTTCAAAAAAATCATCTCCAAATTTTTACTCCGACGAGTAAACATCTCTGACAAGATATGTAAGTGTACCTAACGCATGTCTGATCACATCGTCAAGGTTGCACCCGGATTACATACCGAAAAACGTCCACGTACGCGTATATATCTACCCAATGCGCAGCAACATCCGCATTGTGATTTTTTTTTTTGGATTTTTTTTTTTTTATCCGTCTTGAATTCCTCGCCAGTTTTCTTATCTGAGAGAGGAATTTCACGTAGCTTTATAGAGGTCGCTCGAAGTGCTCTGTTGGTTTCCTTTTCCTTTTCCTTCTCCTTTTCCTTTTTCATTTTCTTTTTGTTGTTTCTTTTTAATTTTTTTTTTCTTTCTCTCTTCTCGTTTTTTGTTTGTTCAAAGATTCACCCGGGACCCGCAGGCGTAGCTTAATTTATTCGGTGCATTGTCCTTGCTAATTAACTCTCGAGTTCTTCCTAATATCTCGCAGTCCTTCGTCGTTTTTATTTTCTTTTCTCCCCGACGCTGCACAGACCCAGGACCTCACTTGGTACCTCGAAAACTCTTACGGTCCCGAGAGAATGCCATACCGGTCTACGGAGATATACTTACCTACCCACCTACACGTCTGGGAAAAAAGGATAAAAAAAAAGAAAAAAAAAAACGTTGTGAAATAGGAATTAGACTGTGAACAACAACGAACGTCCCCGTTACGCTGCAGGGAAAAGTATTACGCGGTCATTTCCATCGGTTAAACTCCGTTGAATTATCATCGATTCATTTTTCTAACATTTTCGTATTTCTTCTCTTAATCATTTTTTCTATTAAATTAACAAAATCTAATCGTCGTGAAATATCGTAGTGAAATTATAACTACGTTATTCCGATATATCGAAGAGATATCGAAGAAAATTGGTTTTACGAAGAGACCAGCGTGGCTGAGAAAATATCAAACTGTTCTGAATTTTTTTACGATTCACTGCTGTTCCGAAATTCTCGATTCAAATAAAATTCTGTCAATAACGAACGAACGTGCGTCATATACTACATATGTCTATATAAAAAAAAAACGCGAATTCTGGCTACCAGTGCTGCTAATCAATCTACCTTTGTCAAATATCCGGCATTTGGGACTGAATTCTGACGCTTTGACATCGTACAATTATACGGATAGTAATTAAGCACATTTGCTACGGGGGACCCAAGGGAAATATGCACTATTCCAATAAGCCGGAGGACTGGGATTCAAAAAATTTCCTCATTTTCAACATGGCTAATAATGAATAATCGATCTTTACATTTCTTTCTTATTTTCTGTTACAGGTTAGTGAAGCGTCTTCTTTACTCTACCGATTATAGCTAGAGTGGTAGGGGACGGATAATCGGTAAGTGTAACTATCGCATAGTTTAGTGTAGCCATTTAGCGTCTTGGGAAGATGCAGTAAGCCCGACAGCACTGTGTACTGTTTATAGAGTGGTAATACGGTGGTAGTTAATCTTTCCGGCTGCAGTTCCGCGCCGAGTAATTAAATCCCTTCGGACATTGCGCCGAAACCCCTCGCTGGCGCGAGAGGAATAGTGGTAAAGCTATAGGCGAAGGCATACCGGCGGTACCTTGCTTTTATATATAAAAAATAAAAATGGATAATGAAAAGAAAAACTGGCTGGAAAAAAAGAACAATCGTGTAAATAATAATCTCGCCGGTAAAATCTTCAACCGGTTCACAATGTGAAGAAATGATGGTTTCGTACCGCAGCTCGTGTTATTGGTACGCGAAAGTGGATTTCAATTAACACCGTCAATACGGTACAGAAATATAGTGAACCAGGGAATTCGAGTGCGGATCACAATGGGTGACGAAACAAGGAATAGGTATTTTTTGTAGATTCAATTCGAACCACTTTTTGCATATCTGCATTTCTGGATGGATAGGAATGACAGAGGCGAAGCCGCAGGCTGGAAAAATGTTTCCGCTCCGGTGGATTCAAAGATATTTGATAGCGGGGTAGAAATATTTACGCGATGAACGAAACTAGGCGAAATTAAACGATAATTATCACATTTTCGAACACTGCCGTCTGTTGGAATCATAACGATTGCCCAATAGCACATTCAGCCGTGACGGTATGCATGAGTAACTTTGAGTGCATGATAGTTCCGTATAGAAATTCTGGAGATCCGTATACCTCTACACCGTTAGAGTAGGTAACACGAGTATTTCAGTAATTATATTTGTTCGGAGCGTTAGATTTGGTACGTAACCCAAATACCTCTGTACTTCAGTGGTTTCAGGTGAATCGTCACGTTACAATATGGAATATAGAGAGGAAACATTATTCTATTGATGTAATTCGGGTCAATGAAATGAAGAGAGGTTTGCGCCAGAAAAATGGCAACTTTGCGGTTAACTTGTTCCCGTGTATTATCCACCTACCTATCGACATATACATACATGCAAATAGCAGCGACATTTCATATTTTCATTCGTTGCCCTTTAATCTCATCTCAGCTTTAATCGAATTCAGATAAATCTCCCGCTGCTAGACTGTTCTGTATCGCATAGGCTCGTAGGTAATCTATTTGCACCATCTTTATGGGTCCGAGAAATTCATGACTTGCTCTACACGCGTCACGATCTGGAAAACTTTTATTGGCCAACTTTGCGGATTCTTTCTCCACTCGTTTAATGAAATTGCTTAATCTAGCGACCGCTGCATGGACCGTCTCGCGTAAAGCTGTTCCACAGTTCCACGGTTCCACAGCTTCACACACACACACATATATATATTCATTCGTATAGTACAATAAATCGTGGTCGATTCTTTTCATATCCGACGAGAACTCGAACGAGACAGAGGGTATTTCTTGTCGAATTCTTGTAGCCTAACCGCAATGAAAGAAGTTCGGTATGTAGTCTCGTATTCCGAGGTATTTGGCTTCTTTCTCGTTCTATAAATTGGTTGCAAATTACGATCTCATACTATCCAGAACTTGTGACCTGAGGTCTGATTAGTTTCGGTCGCGAACCTAGGTAGGAATAGCTAGTCCCAACGAAATACACACTCTTCTGCCTCTGTCTGTCTGGTATTTGCGGATTGGCGAAAGTAATAGAGTTACGCTCAATGGCTACGACGCTACGACGCGGTAGATGAACAGATTGGGATACTGGCAGGGGACGGAAAGATGAACGCTGTCAGTTCGGGGCTGATTTATTGGCTCTCGTGCGAATTATCCGTTGCTCAATTACTTAAGGCTCTGGGGTATCGTCCGACACCCATTCCCACCCTCCCCGATCCCTTGCTTTCTGATCAATTAATTATTATTAATACGCTACTATTTTCTTAAGAACTCATCGCTTTAAAGAATCTTGATTATATCCGCAGCTTCTTCGGCTCCCATTCCACCTCGAGAACTTCTGGCAATTTCTCATACTCTTTCACTCTTCCGACTCCGTTTCTCTCTCTTTCTCGCTCTGTATATAGATATACGTCCTGGTCCGACTGCACTGTCTGGATATTGGAAATAAACTCTTCCGGAGTTTTCTGTTTTTGATGACTCACCGAGACTTCTTTCGCTCTACTCTACTCCTCGCTCTTACAGTCTCTTTGCGGCCTCTCTTTTCCTCGTACTTTGCGCCCGATAGTCATATGTATACCCTATTCCTTCTCTCTGACGATTTCGTACTGAAACTGCAACGGCATCAGCCTCATCGAGCATATAGCTATCCTGGATCTGGAACCTATTTTTTACCTCGTAGGTACCTACGATCTAAAACTAGAAACGATTGCCTCTCTTTACCGGGTGTCAGTGATCTTTCGACGCCATTATTTGGCGTGAAAAGAAAAAAAAAAATCGCGGAAGGAAAAATAGGAGAATGGCGGAAGTTGTAGCGTCGAAAATTACCGAAACGAAGCCGACCACTTTGCTCACTTTCTTCATGTAGGGCAGGTTTCGTCTTCGTCTTACTTACTCGGTATAAGGCTACACGCCAACAAGTTTCACTTTTCAATTACAAGACGTGAGTCTGCATCGGTGGCTACCTGAAAGCCGCCACGGCCGTCCGGCACTACTACAATTATTTCAAAGTGGGTAACTGGACCGGAGATACGAGATTGTTCATACAAAGACAGAAGTGGTTATACTTGATGATCGTTAGCATTGGAATTCCTGTTTCAATGTATTTTTTTTTTTAAGAAAATTTACCGTGTATACCAATTAGAGGTGTTATTCGTCTCCTATACTCGAGCGGAGGGAACGGCGGGATGAAAAGTCCAGAGATATTGGATATCGTCAGAAATATATCCGGTAAACCTATACTAAAATCGAAAATTCGCCGGATCGAAGTCGTATAGGTAGCTACTTACTACCTCGCGAAATTCTATACACTTGTTGCCTCCGATTTGCGTCAGAAAGAAGATTGATGCACTGCCAGATTACAGGCCGTATTCTCTACAGCCCACAATAAGCTTAGTCAGACTTTCCTGGAGGATGATGGATGCCCGAAAAGAGCTTCCTGACCGGGATACGCGGGAATAAAGTAATAGGGAAAGGTGGCCGAAAGATGTAGACCGGACACGGGTGCAAACCCATCAGGAACCCTGAAAAGTCGTTGTCAGATTCGACGACTGAGGGTGGAGGCGAGTCGAGTCGAGCTGTATTCGCAGGTTTCTCTTCTACCTTGTAGAGGTGGGTACCTAAGGATAAGGTATGTTGGAATAGGGATTCTTATCGATCGCCAGCCAGCTGGGGTTGGAAATAAAACCGTTTTCCTCGATGATCGTTCACTTCTTTCGTTTTCCATTATACGACTTATATACGTTCTGCAAATGACCAACACGGTGGAAAATTCCAAAGTTTCTCGGTTATCACCGCTTTTGCCTTCTTCTATGAAGGTCTTATGTATCAAGGTGTGTATCCTTGTACCTAGTTCGTGTCTGGGCTTAATGCTGTTACTGTCGGTGAATAAAATACTAGATATGGTAGTCTTACTGTTGTGGGTGTACAACGGTATCGTGTCTGCACCCTCTTAATCACGCACGAACGCACTAGACTCCTCAACGCATCCACCGTTATAACAAGAGAGAAACAGTCTCGCGAAAAATACATATTTGCTGATAAAATTCACGTCCGAGAGGCTCGCCTCGCGTCTTAATCATCGTGAGTTTACGTCGTTACTCATACTCGCTCGACACCCTATTATTACCATAATTTTGCAATGGGAATGGCCGGAGCTACGTGCGCGGTAGTCCATCGACTGGATAGAAAAGAAGTTTCGAAACGCTAGCAGCGTTCATAAAATCGCGTAAAAAACTCCTGCCAATTTCAAGATCATTCAAAATCCGTACAGCATCCTCTCTACCGACTTTACTAAATTGAAATCGACGGATTTTATCCTCCAGAAAAATTGTCGATCAAGTAAAACTGCTCGGTATCAAGTGTCGTCTACGATATCTCATAACTCTATCGAGCTATCGTTGGCTTATTGGGTATCGTTAGACTTTCCCTTCGCTCTTTTCGCCCTGGCATAATAGTCGTGGAACTTTAGTCCATCGCATATATATATTCTACTTTACGACCTTTATCGCGCACGAGGAAGTGACCGGCGACAATTACCCACCATTCGATAGCCCGTGACACACACAGACTATGTAGTTAGATGCAACGAGGTTCACATGCTGTAGCCTGACGCAGTGCACCGCCGAACTACGAAGTCAATAAAAAGAAGATTTTTGTGGATTTCTATGGTATTGCTTCCCCTCTAGGTCTTGCGACACAGACACCAAGGCGGTTCTTCTCTAGCTATGCGCAGATGCTGGGCAATCCAGCCGCAGACGCCCCAATATCCCCGTATCGCAATTTCGCCAGAGCCATTCGGATATTGCCCAGGCAACTTCCGTAAAGTTTACGACCGAACAATACCGGGCTCACTCCTAGTTCTCTTCCAAAGAGATATGTATGGGCCGACTGATATATATTTTCTGCCTATCCCCCTATATACAGCCGTGTGTGATACAAACTTTACGATCAATAATTTAGGGCGTCATTACCGGGGGATATTAGGTACGAAAATGGGAAATTAACGGTGTTTTAATTTCCTTGTCCTTGAATTATTTAACCTCGTATATATATACCTCCAGCCTCCTTCTCTCACGCTCTCCTTTACTCTATTATTCCTCTTTCTTCCTCCTCGCTCCCTCGCTAGCTCTTCTCTCACCGTCGTTCCGCGCTCTTCGGATTAAGTGCCGTGAAAAGAGCGATTCCGTTGAAAGACCCCGTTGAAAAGCGATTACCTCAAACTCCCGAGAAGGCTGACTCTCTATCCAGCTCTCGTATAATTTATAAAACTTTGAAACGCTCGTCAATTTGGTACTACAACTGACTATTGCGGATTATACATACTCTTCGACCTAGATGATATACTTCCTCATATTTATTCGCAACATGAATCAAAGTACAATTTTTCATTCGGAGGGAAAATCGACTTCTTTACTTAACTCTTCTCATACTGTCGTCCCGATAAAGATTTTTTCCCTACAATTCAGGTTAGGAGGTCGAGGCTGAGGTTCGTATTTACATCGTCGATTTATCTTTATCTAACCGATAGTCGACTGATGCTCTCTTCTTGCTTCTCTGTACCAATTCATCGGAAAGGGCCTCTAGCTCAGTTTCATCGAGTTTCAGGTTCGGGGTTCAGGGTTGTATCGAGTCGCAGTTTACCCGGCTGACAAGGGATAAGTAACTAAGCTTCATTCTGGGTTTCAGAGACCGTATACCCTCCTTGTTGTTCGAGGTATTATTGTCGACTGTTAAATTACCACTCGATATCAGTTTACCGCAAAATTATACAAGCAGCCCGTGCTTGGCGTCGCCGAAAATTTGCTATGCGAATGTCGGACGTAAATTATAGGATCTTGAGCCAGGATTTGAATTGTATCGGAGAATCTTGGGACTTTAAAGGGTCGATGAAGTTTTTAAAGACCGATCGAACCCTCGCTCGATTTTTCATTCATTTTACCGATAATTTTGAGTGAACAAATTTCAGACTTTTTCCTTATAGATGAATCTATATGAAGATTATATCTCATTTTATTCGTGCCTTGGAGATCAAGGACTTTTGTTCAGGAGTACAATAATAATTGGTGCTTACCTGGTACTTTTGTTATAACGAGAATATATTCGCGAAGGAAATGGAAAAGTATAATAAATCCTGCGGGGGCGATGACAAATAACAATAGCACGAAAAGCGTCAAAGCAGCTTCGACAGTTTCAATGAATCGAAATTCTTTAAGAAGCGCGTTACGGTAACGAGAATACATAGATATGTACATATCTACATAGATACATACACAGATATATGTATGAAGTAATGGAAAAGAACCTGAGGAATTTTCTTTTCAGAAACATTAAGGCACAACGGCACGCTTGTTGAAATCTTACATTACGCACTGTAAACATACAGTAGGGAAACCCGAGGCCATAGCCAGGGGTAGCAGCGTATCTCTGGCTGAGAATAGCAGAGAAATGCTTATTGTTGCGTTACTCCGAAACTCCTGTCTCATTTCAGCTAAGTTTCTTCAAGTGAAAACAAATCCCTGCTTAATTACGATTATTTACTTTGCTCTAAACTCAAGGCGAAGATGTATAGGCCTCTGGGTATAACGCAAGCCACATCTACACTACCTACGTATACGCTAGACTTACAAGTTTCGATGCTGTGCTGATGCCTGGCTTCTGATATAATATCGATTTTACTTCAACTTTAACTAAGTATAAGTACCTGGGAAATATCGTTTGATAATGATCGAACACTTCGCTAATTATCGTGTTAATAATAAATACCTGTTCACGAAGTATCGAGTATAATAAAGGAAATCATATTATGCAACAAATTTTCAAATTACTTGAGAAAGATGAAAGTCAAATGTTTGTTAATGAAATCGCAATGCGGATGAATTAGTTGTAATATGAAATTGTTTAAATACTTTGAGCCGCGATGCGGGGGTTACTCATATCTGCAGTAACCAACTGCACTTGCACTTGGTTCCGGTCGTTTCTGAAACAGAACTGGTTAACGTTCGCCGTTTAAAGCCCCTGTATCGTGGCTTGCAGCTTTTGAATAGCAAGTGCATGTTTCACGTCCGGCTACTGAAATATCACTTGGCTTTCACTTTGCAATTCATGACAGTTGCCATCGGAGAATACATACTGAGAGTCGTGAGTTGTGATCACCCCGCGACTCCTCGGTACCTACCTACTCGTGTAACCACGAGTGCTTCATACCACGTACTTGCACGCCTATTAAAAACAGAAGATCGGAAGATAGGTACAGTGAAATTAACTTTCTCATTTACCGTTTTTTCTTTCTCTCTCTCTTCTTCACCATCTAGGCAGATTCTATCGAGCTAATTAACCTCCACCCTGTACCAGATTTATTTCGTGCGACCAGAAAGAATGAAAAAAAGTGATCATCGTGGCTTATCTTTCTCCAGGGTAAACCGTACCTTCACTTCTAAATAATTCTTTCTTCAGATTTAAACCCAAAAAGGAGTGTGAAATTATTAAATATAAATTAAACACCCGGGAGCAGAGATGAGGGATGAAAAGTTTTGCTTATTATTTAATAATTTCGCGCGGGTGTCGAGGACGGTTTTTTATTTTTTTATTTTTATTTCACGCTTACGCGACAAGAGCGATCGCTGAGCTGACCTTAACCGACCAAACGTTGATCGTAGAAGAGCCGGTGTCGTCGAACTTGAGTTCCTAATTCTGAAAGAGGAAACTTGCTCATGCGTTCCGTTGCGCAAATTTTTTGAGTTTGACAGACCATCATAGGTGGGCGTACAGTGCCGACATAACATCATCGCCACTTTATCCTTGGCCTTGACGGATATAAATTTATGCGAAAATATATCGCGAACGTGGGAAGAAGTCAGCCTGACGTAAAACGGCCCGGATCGTTAAAGGAACGAATAAAAATTACGCAGAACTGATCCAGCTGTTCAAAAGTTTGAAACCCCCTCCCCGCTGTTATTCGTAGCTAATAATTAACGATTAGTAATTAATATCAGGCCTTTTAGTTTCTCATGACTTTCCCTAGAACCGCGTATATAGTTTCTCTCATCTTTACGACTAGCAGCCGCACTATGGTCGTCGCGCACAGAAAGACCTTATAATTGCTTGTAATATCTAGTTCCTGCGGTAATTTCTACCGACAAATTAAACTCTTTTTTTAAATTTATTCGCTTCAATTATACCGGCAACGCGAATCGCTCGAAAATTACATCTTAGGTAGAAAAAGGTAAGTCACGGATGATCATGTTCCGTTTATCAAAGAAGAAAGAAGAACAACCGATCATAGCGGCGTATCAGATTTTCCCCGTGATTCGAGAGCGATGAAAAATTACCGAGAAGGCACATCGCTGAAAGAAAGTTGGCACAAACCATTATGCTGAAAACTTACCGAGATAAAATACCGCGATTTCGAGTTGAAGAACGATTTGTCTCAATTAGGTATCTGTATCTTGGAGTTTGATAAAAAATTCAGTCTTCGTCTGCCATTCTCGTGCTTCTCCTCCGGGAGTCCAGGGATAGTTTTTACTCCTTGCGATAAAATTTTGATCCAAAAATTTCATTTCTTTTTTGTTCAACGTCCACATTGGGGCGCATCTGTATGCAGGGGAACGACTTGCGGGTGGAACACGGTGCAAAACGCGACACTATTTGATACAGAAATTGGATACAAACCGTGATTGCGAGTTACGACCGAGTACCCATGCATAACATTACACGCGGTATATTTTACGTATATTTGTGTTTGTGCCATACACGGTATTTCCTACTTCTATACGTACCCACGTAGAACTTTAAACCACGAAGGTCGAAAACTACGGAAACTGCTGCAGCGCTCGTGGCAAGGCGTAATGCCAAATTCTGATTACAACTACAGATTAAGGAGCTTTGGCATTCTATATTGGACGGGGTCTTAGACGAGGCAGTGTAAGTTACGCTACCAGTCGAGCCGGGCAAATGCCTTAGGTGAGAAAACGATCATAAATCACACCAAGGAACAGTGGTGGTGTCGGCCAGCTCGGGTTAGGGGCTGAAGTTGCCTGCGGTGGTTGCGGTGGTTTTACAACGTTCTATTTTGGCCGAGGGGGGGATTCTTAACAAATTATCACCGTAGAAGAGTTGCTCCTTTCAAAATTGTTTGCGGCACGCGAATCTCGCCAATTTACAAGAATAGTAGGCACAAAAGTACCGAGATGCACGTATTATATTCTTTGTTAATTTCCGTCAGCTGTTCTCGTAATTATTACCACCAATTTCGCAGAGGGGGTGGGAAAGGGAGAGGGAGAACTCAGAACCTCGAACCAAGGCAAACAGTTACTAATCGGCGCCATGACACAGAATAATTGAAAACCAGACGGTGCTATAATTGTAGGATCAAACACGACAAGTACCTACTCCGTTTTGCGCGAAAGCAGTCTACAGTCGAGAAGTTTTGGTAATGAGCATAAATTTTTTATTTTTTCTTCTCATTTTCACTCCTTCTCTTCTCGGTTGCTCGTTTTATTCTCACAGAAGCGTTAATTTCATCTCCGATTTGGAAACGGATAGCTATACAGATATATGCCGCGGATTCATCTTCTGTGACGTAAAGGTTTACGTATCCAGTTTTCGAATTAGGTATTGCTACGTGAATTTATCAAGAGAATCGAAAGTATTTCGCGGCACCCTCGCGAGAGTAATGTTTTCGAATGTTAGTCGAGATTTCAAAAATCTATGGAAGATGTATCCAAAATAAATATAATATTTCGCGAGTCGGTCGAGGTACACAATACTGTTTGCTTGTTTGATATGGACCCTACGGAGGCCCTTCGTCGATTTAACCCAACGAACTTGAGAAATTCTTGAACCGATGCTGAAAACATTTCCGTTAACAAGCGTGAGTGGAGCTGCTCGAACCCCTGACACGCGAGTTATTCGACCGTGTCTCAGGGTTGGGGAGGGTTCAGTCGCTGTAATATTTCCGCGATAACGAAACGCGGTGTTTTTATCTCTTATTGACTTAAGAGAGTTCGTTTATCCGGGAAGAATGCCTTCCAATACGTTGATACAGTACTCTTATACGGTACGATACACAGTTGCAGAATTTGACGAGCATTTCGCGGCATGGGTATAAGGTACCAGTTGTTCCTCGACTCGACTGTTATCTCCGTCATCGCGAAAAGTTATTTTTGCGACTGGAATGTCAAGCGAAGGACGTGACGTGGAAAGAATAAAGATATCTTATCGTAATAAAACTTTACTCATGGGTACTAAATACGCCGGTGACATTCTACGTCCAGATTGCAAGAGGCACTCCATTTAGTCGAGCTTAAACGTCGCGATATTCAACCGGGATTTAAGAAAATTCCCATTTCATGATTTCAGAGTCTCACGATGAACCCTAAAAATGTGATAGGACAAACGAGAACCACATCAAACTACGAGAAATACTATAACGTAATGACTCGTGTCCGTCATCACGATGAGAGATAATCAAGTCTTCGGTACCAGGATGAAAGCAGAAGTAATCTCTCGGTTAACGAAGCCACTAATTTCCAACCGGTGCATGGAATCACTCGCTACCGCAATAATAATTGCGAACTCTTCGATGGTGCCACTTGAACTTACAACACGCGCTGTGGCATTAGGTACATTCTTCCATCATCTTCCTATTTGAAACTTGTATCATTCATGATACGAGTAGAGTATACGTGAATCCCGAATTATCGAATGAAATGTACATGTACGAAAAGTTCCTTTCGACGTCAGCAAACGTCGCGTCCTCGATATAAGAACGTAGGTAGTTACCTACTCGGATACGACTGACTTATGTTAGTTTTTCTAATTTCGAGGGTAGACGTAGGTAAGGTATACCTCGAGACACAGTGAGCGTGGGTGAATAATGTCCAGCGATAAAAGATAATGGAAGGTCACCAATTAAGAACAAGTTGGAGAATCGAGCGAGATAATCAGTGACAAAGGCCGAGTGGGTACTTCGTTAATCGTGTAAGAAAACAGCGAAAAAATAGAGGGAAAGAAAGAGGGAAACCCTTCGCTCCTACCCTTCGACCTCGCGTCGAAATGATCCGAAGCGATTCCGGTTCGTGGTCAAAGATTCGCGGGGTGATGCCGATGATGGTTAAAACAGTGGTTATTTCGCGAGCCGTGTATGTCTGCAATGCAGGGGTGTATACGGGGTGGTTTTTCCCCCCGTGTATACAGGCATACCGTAATCTCGGTAAATTGTAGCGGCGTAGAGAACACCGCGGTGTACATAGAGTAAAGTTTGTGGCGCTTGGCGGCACTCGACGGTGGGTGGGGATCGCGCCGATCTGGAGGTGGCGGACGCAGTACCGTCGCGTCTGGGTGGGGGTGGCTACATACCCGGGGCAGAGAGACGGTGTCGGCGCGCGCGACTCTCCCAACCTCAGTGTTGTTCGAGACGCCACTGCGCAAGGTCGTCTCGCGGAGGTTTGCCCGCGTACAGCATCCTCCTCAGTCAGTCAGTCAGTCAGTCGGTGAGAGAGAAACCCGGAGGTGAAAGATCGTCGGTCAAGTTCCGCCGTTGACCAGGTCCTCGTCGATGAACGGAGTAAAATCAGGGACCGATATCCGCGCGAATATATAATCGGGGTTCGGGTAAATCGGCGAATAATTAATCGGTGAAAACCAGGAGGTGGACCAGGCTCTCTCGTTGACCCAGTTAACCAGAGCGTAAATCTCTCCGTCCCAGTGAACCGTAGTGAACAATATTTCAAAGCTTGTGCTTTTTCCTCCAAGAATAATGGGATAAGCTAAAAAGAGGGGATAGAAGTACCGTGACAGACCTTCCGTACTCACATATTTTTCGGTTCTGCGGATAAACGAGTGGCGTAATGAGTCGCGTTCGCGTGAGGTAAAGGTGGTATTGTCGCGCGCGTAATACTACGATATAATCATAGATTGGCACGGGAGTATCGACGGTAAGATGAGCCCGACCTCCCAGGGTGCCCTGGAGGTAGAACGATACATTGGCAGCTGTTTAATATCGTCCAACGCTCGTCCCGCCCTCCACAAAAGTGTTAAAAAGCAGGAGCAGCTGTCCCGAGGAAAACCTCGTTATCCACAAAATTACTCATCGTCAAACTCCACCGATCAGTGCCAGGTTCAATATGTTGCTCCCGGTGGCTGGGCTGGTGCTCCGCTGATTTCCATGACGTCTTCTCCGCGGAGGAACAACCATCGTTCGTCACCTGCTCTACCCCAACAACAGCAACAACAACAGCAACAACATCAACAGCAGCAACATCAACAACAACAACAACAACAACAACAACAGCAACAGCAATTGGTCACTGAACCTGAACAAGCAAATCTTCATCAGCGAAGTCCTCTTTCAAGACTCGCCATTCATACCCAGGGTGCTCCGCTTATTTTAACGGGTCGATTTCACGCCCGAGGAAAAGTTCAGAATGGAAATGCTGTGAATAATAATAACAATAACAATAATAATAACAACAGCAGCAGCGGCAACAGTAATAGTAATAATAATAATAATAATAGTAATAGTAATAGCAACAACAATAATAATGGTACTGTAGTTCCGAACAACGTGAATTTGGGAAACGGTTCGCGATGTCCACCGCCGCGTTTTCAACGTAGCGTTGATCCGTTAAAGAAGAGTAGCAACTTGAAAGAAGGATCAACGGGGAAGGATATGAATGGCGGGAACGTGGCCAGCATAGATTCGTTGAGTATCGCTAGCGACGAGAGTTCAGGGTCTAACAATTCGGAGAACAGTTTGCCGAGGATAATAAAACCGAGGAAACGTAGAAAGAAGGACCGGAAGCCGCCGAACGTGACGACAGAAATATCGAAATCGGAAGAACTAGCCGGAGGCGTCTCCGAAGCCTCCAGTATAGTCACCCTTAAGCCCTACGTCCCTGTCTGCTACGAACGGTTCGAACCTCACCGAACACCGCCCGGTGGTCACCGTAGACCACCTTCGACCAGAGAAAGTTACTCTTCCGTTCGACCCCACTCGACCCAGGAGATCGTCGATACGAGGCAAAGATATCATCGGCATCTCGTCAAAGTTCTCGACAATAACAGAAACGTCGTCGTTATGCCGCCCGGTCGTATGCAGCAGGTCGGTACCGAGGCGAGAATCTACAGAAACGGCGGTCACCAGCTTGTCCACGTGGTGGACGGCGTCCCTGAAGGAACAGGGTGCGAGGAAGGTGTCTTCGAGGGGCCAGGATCTTGTCAATGTCGATACTGCGACCCGTCAGGCTTGATATGGGACGTAGATCAGAACGGTTACTCGCCGTACTTGACACCACCTCCGACTGATTACAACAATTCACAGTTTTCTCACGTCCCGTTGTTCCTCTCCCAGGGTTTGACGGGACAGGAAAAAGCGGTTGAATACCTCGAGGAGTCATCGGCGGTTCCGTCCTTTTACCTGGAACGAGAGAACGCCGCTTTGCGTCGGAGCTGGAGCGACCCGACGAGCTTCTTCAGTGACGAAATAACCCCGAATCGAAGTGTCGGGGTAATCGGTGACAGGGCGCCCGTAGAAACTACGAGAGGAAAACGGACGAACTCGTGGAGAAGCTGGAGTACCGGTGAATCCGTATCGTCAACCGGAATGTCGCAAGGTCTCGAGGTTTCGACTGAGATTGTCACGTCGCCGAACGGTCATCGCGATCTTGAGATAAAGTTTTACTCCTCGTCGCCGCCAACGGCTACTACCGAGGACTGTAAATCGGACTTCGCGTTCCCGGACGAAGATTTCAGCGACATTTGGAGCTACCACGAGTCTAAGCTTCAGCAGGACTTTCGCACGCTGCTTCAGGCCGAAGAGTGAGTGATAAGTGACTGCAGTGAGTAAGTGATAGGGATCGAAACGATTAAATGAAATCGCGGCACAATGAGATATAGATGGGATGATGTGTCTCGTCGCAGGGTTTCAACGACTGCGGTGTCTCGGCCGCGGAGGATGAGTATACTGTTCTTCGTTGAGCAAGCGGTTCGGTAGATACAATGCGAAAGTGTCGTTCGTCGCATATCCTCCGTATCGGAGGAAGCTTTTCCCGCTCTTCGTATGCGCCCGTCCGTTTCTCTGTCCGATCGCGTTATCGCATCGCGCGATTACGACAGACTAGCATTGAATGAAATGAATAATCCATGAACCGACGACGGGGACGAGAGAAAGATGAAGGATGAAAGATGAACGAGAAAGAGGGAAGAGAGGAAAAAAATAGAGAAACGAGAGAGAAAAAGGGAAATAGAGATGGGGATGGAGGTGTACAGGAGAGAGCCTGTAACGGTGCGAGTACGTGAGTTGCTCGCCAACGAGTCACGTCTCTAGCTTACGTCGAGTACGTTCCCGATTACATTCACCGTGAGAGCGTATGTATATACGTGTATATATACGTATATGCATACATAGGTATACGTACGTAGATACATACATGCGGTACTAACGTAACGTACGCGTAATACCGTATATACCTTATACCGTAAACTGGGCGTAAGTGCGAGAAGGCAATCCGGCTTCCGCTCTCGCCTTTGTACGTTTTGTTGTGTTCTCTTATGAAGCAACAATGTGGGGCTAGATAACCCGACACGGTAAACTCTATTAACAGTCCGATCCGGCCGTCGATCATCAGTATGTTCCTCAGGTCGGTCGGTCGGTCGGTCAGTCATTCGTGAAATGCAAAGAGGATAGAGAAGTGGGGAAAGGAAAGGAGTCCCACTTATCCCGCTAATGACCAACGTCAGTGCCGATCTCGTGAGAGTCACGAGGCCAAGCCATCATGTATCATACCCTGAGGAATCTCTCCTATAGAGTATCTTCTGGTTACACCAGCGGGAAGAAGATGGAAAAGAAAGAAAAATAAAAATAACAAAAAAATAACAAAAAATAAGAAAACAACCATTAGACCGAAAGAAAGAGGAATTTACGTAAGACAGAGACAAACTATACCTACGCGGTATTGAATAATAATAATAATAATAATGATTATAATAATAATAATAATAATATTCATAATAATGATAATATCGATAAGAATAATAATTATAATATTAATGATAATGATAATGATAACGATAATGAAGAGAAGAAGAAGCCTCCTCGTCAATAAACGTCAAGTTTCCGTATCCCCTGGTGCAAACAAACGGCACACTGCCAACTACTACCTATACGGTACACCCGCCGCACCACGTTGTGCCCTCGGGCCCTTGGCATACAGCACATGTTAATAATTGCCTGGGTTCCCGATTCCGAAACGGCGACAACCGGAATGAAGTTGTTCCCCCGGGAACTGACCACGTGTACGTGAACAGTGTGTGGACGACATATATATATATATTTATATTATATATGAAGTTTTTTTTTTTTAATTTTTACCAGTGCGTATATTCATTCGAAAGAAAGAAGAAATAGAAAACAATATAATAATCCTATTAAATAGATATATGCACCAGTTTTATCTTACCCCCCGCCCCAACCGTATGAACTAACTAAGCGATCTCGATGATTGCCCGATAATGTCTATATGTGTATAGAAAATCGTAAAAGAAAAAAAGAACAAAAAATGAAAAAAAAAAAAAAATGAAACAATCTGTACATCCATTTGCAGTATGATGTGTATGTGTATGTGTATGTGTATGTGTGTGCGTCCGTCCGTCTGTCTGCCAATCTGCATGCCTGACTGTGTATCAGGACTATACCGATGGCACGGTGAGGTTTGGGAAAAAGGAAATGGGGAAAAAAGGATAGGGAAAGGGAAGGGGAAAGGGAAAGGGGTCGACGCGGTGTTTGGGTAAGGATAATGGTTTTACGTGTGGGTTATAAATGGGTCGCCTTCGTTCACGCCGGGGCGACTCGAGCGCTGAAAATTCTGTAGGAAGCCATCGCGTCGACCAACTTTGCTATCGTTGAAACTTGAAACAACCCTGTTTTGGCCCAGCTTTGCTCGAGCTGTTACCGACTTTTCAATGTCACCTTATAACTTTACATTTCGCAATTGCTCCACTTGACTTACTCGTCGCTATCCCATCATCGTTTTTCTTACATCTCATTTTCCTACTTTTCATCCATAGTAGGTACATGTTATAGTATACAGCTCCAGTCAAATGGCGGTACACCGTTGCACATTCATCTTCTCCACGGAGTACCATAAATATATACCCTATTCAACTATCTCGGAAAATTGAACGAAATTTGATCACGTTTCGTTGATCTTGTTATTCGAGCTTCTATCTCACCCGATATTTCCCACCTTTGATTTGTCCCATTATATCTTCGCTCTTATTTATTTCAGTTCACTAATTATTAACGCGTTCAACGCCAGTTGCGATTCTCGCACACGCCTCGACGCCTCTCTGTCATTTATTTCGTTTATTTCATACTTCATCTCATCTTCCTTGCAGCTTTTTTTTTCTCGTTTTTTTTTTTTCTTTGTTAAACAAACCGATATCGTTGTCGTCTCCTAATTATTGCACAGGGTATTTTTCTCCGAGCCTTGTTCTTTGTAAAATCCGGGTTTCACAGAAATGAGACATTCTTACGCATTCGAAAAAAAAAAAAAAAAAAAAATTGTGGCTAAAAACTAGGCGACGACGAAGTTCGCCACCTCTATTAACCACCTCACTTTCGATTTTCACAATCAGGTCTCTACTTTTCCTCCTTCATATATGCATATGTGTACATACACATCCCCTCCACCGAACGTCGCCGTGCACCTGACTTCGAAAGTAGTTTGACCCCAGGAGTTAATTGAATTCCATCCCGACGCACCCCGCAACAATTATCCTCCACCAGCTCAGTTAGAATCGGATTTTGTCGGCCCACAATCACAACCACATATCGCTCCTAGTCTAAACCGTATCGCTAATTAACGTCACGTACCAACCGAGTCACCTGCTTGATTGTGTACCGTGGTTAATCACTATTTATCTAGCATATCACACACGTACATATATATATGTATGTGATATATATATGTGTGTGTGTGTGTGTTACATACACGTGTCAATATATTGTTAATGAATTGCTGATGATTAACGCGGTTACGTGATTTAATTCCATATAGGAGTAAGTTTCAAGTAACTCGATACACATGTTCGAGAATATCGTAAATTTTTTATTTTATTTTTTGTAACCAAAAGGCATCACGTTTCCCGTATTAATTATCAGGAATATATATGTATATATATATAATTAATATATGTATACGAGGTGACGTCGACGTCGTCGAACATCTGATTGATCACGTATGTGTATTTTAAACGAACCAGTATGCAGTATGGAAGTGTGGACGCGTGTTTGTGTGCGTGTGTGCAAGAATCGATTACGCTAAATCATATTAGGTATAGAGATGTGTGTGCAAGCTCTATTCGCTGTACCAAGGATCCATACTCTAAGTACAGTTTTAAGCGACAAGATATATATATATGTACGGGTAGCGATGCCTGTTTAACGATTCATATTTATTAGAATACGTGTGTGTTTATAGGGTAGCCTCGTTTCCCCGTATTGAATAATTTCACCAACTCGTGATCGCATTTTTAACTTGGCTTTGGATCAATTAACTCGGGTGAGAGTAACGGGCGATTATTGTTCTCACGATTACCTTACGTTTCATTGATATTTCAAAGATTAATTCAATTCTACTCTTCAACGCCGTGCGAACTTTGCATCTAATGAAAATATTTTCTCAAATTTACTCTCGTCCCAGTTATTTATTTACTCAACAAAACGTACGGCGTCTGCTTCAAAGTAGGTACAGAATTTCACCGTATCTTCTTATTTATTTCCAACGATCATGTTTCAGTCGTTAGTTTTGCGAACGATAAATGAAATCTAACGGCAAAAAGATACGCGCGATAGAATCAGAACGGATTTTTTTTTACTTCGCTACGTGGAAACGTGACAACTCGTTAGATACGGTTCAAATGTATGCCGTAATTAAGTCGTTTCAATTTCAATTTGTAAAGGTAAGCCCAGGCCGCTTTCACTTTCGTTCGTTCAACACGGAGGCCTTTTTTTCGTACCTAACGATACTTTGCATCGGTATAAAATACAGTCGCGAAAAGTTGTAGGCTTTTGAAGCAGAAGGTCGAGTCTTGACGAGTCACGTAGTAACGGACCGCGGACGAATTCGTACGACGTTGAACACCAGACTTCGACTACGGTCCAACAATGCCAATTTCAATCTGCGATCTAGATGCGCGCGATCCACGTATTGTCACGTACTCTCGCGAGCGAGAGAGAGAGAGAGAGACTGCCCCTGCGGTTGGTGAAATTATTCGTTACTATTTTACATTCGTGTTTTTTACTTACTTTACGTCTAGATTCTTCTCTCAGCCAGTATGAAATGAAATACACTGAATAAAAAAATCTGAACAATATCAACGTTTGTAAAAAAAAAAAAAAAAAGAGTAAAGAATTCATTTACTTTATCCCCATTAACAAATCTTCCATTAATTTTCCCCCGTTGTCCAATTCCATGGCCTTACGAAATCGTATTTTAGTACAGAACTACTTTTTTCAACGCTCTTTCCAAATCCACATTCGTACACCAGTACCCACATAGTTCCGATACTCTAACCCGCATATTTTTCACTCCAACAAGCTCTAACGATATTATTTCACTTAACGATGACGGTATGTATCTTTCTGTGCATTTAACTCAGCCGTTAAAAACTTTAACAATAGTGGCAGACAAATAGCTTCTATAAAACTTTAGAATAGGTACTCCTATACCAGGCCAACTATCAAGGATATTCATGATAAAAATTGAAAAATAAAACCCGAAGTTGGAGTAAAAAATCTTTATTATCCAATAAGTAGAATATTTTTGGCACATATTCGTTTCGAGATAAGATTCCAGATTTCTCGTGCTCTGATAACGATCCGCGATTCTAAGGTAAGTACGATTTCTGAATAAATTTGCATTTTCGCGAAGGTCTAGCTTCATGTTCAATCTTTATTAACGATATAAAATTATTTCGGTATTTTATTGCCCGTGTAAAATTAGGTAGATACGAAAATGTTAAAACGCCTCCCGCATAAGCTAGGCTCGGTTGGTTCCCGATTTATACGTATTTTGCGAGAGGTTTTTCGTTCTTTTTCCATCGTGGCCCGAAGGCGCAGCCAGTAAACTACCCCATGGGTCCTGCGGTGTCTATTATTACATCGAAAAATACATGCGATGGTGGGTTAGGGTCAATATTTGAAAAGTCTTAAGTTTCACCACTGGGGCCTATTATTTCTTATTTTCCTTACTCATCTTTTTTGTTTTTTTATTATCCTTGCCTCGAGTATTTCGGGCGATGGATCTCCTGGGGTGTCGCTTTTCGACCATAAATGTTATCCTTCGAATCTTCGGGTAAAACTGGATGAATTCTTTAGGTCTTACTAAGGGCTCGGGGCCCCCGGTTGTGAAACGAAACGGAAAATTAAGACGGGTAATAGAGAGAAGCGCGGAAGAAATTCAACCGGTGCTACCGGTTTAACTTCTCATTTCCCTCCCTTACAACAAATAATTGCAGAGGGATTTAAACATTAATAAATTGACCTCTCGTTAAATATTAGAAGCAAGAAACTCGATGCTGCACATATCTTCGCAGGGAGAATTAGAGCTAAAGATGTTTACTCACTTTGTTCGACTCTCTCTGTGTTTGTCAAGGGCCGGAAACAGCCCCCAGTCGTTATACCCGGCTGATTTTCACCCCACGTGAAATTTTAAAGCCAAACAAAAATTTTTTTTTCGCAATTTCAAACCACCAGGAATAGGGGAAGCGCAGACTTTGTAACAATTACGTTAGGCGCCGGCATGGCATGGCATAGGCACTCTCTCTCTGTAGGAGGATGTTGCTGTTGCTGTTGCTGTTGCTGTTGCTGTTGCTGCTGGTGCTGGTGCTGGTGCTGCGTGGTAGTTTACTTTCAGCTGAGAACTGCCGGCTGTTACGCCAGCTGAATTTAGGTACAGCTTTGACAATTAGAATGTATACCACAAGTACGTACATGCAGGTAGATAGCTGGCTGCACGTACTTGCGTATATACACCGAGTCCCAGATACCTACGCAATTCCCCTACTAATTTGCAAACGTAGTTAAACCGCGCTTTCCCTCGTGATTCGCATGGGTTAATCAACGCAAAGTGGTCATAATTACAACAAAGTTATTTGCCCCGACAATGCCGTAAGGCTCAATTCATACTCGGCCACCGGTTTCCTTGAATCCTTCAAATGTCACCGGAGCTGCATGAATTTTTTAGACTTTAATCACAACGTATACAAGTTAACCGACGAGATAAATTCCCTTAGGAAGTGGCCGTTGCTCAATAAAATGATACGTTTCGAGCCGCGATATATCATTTACCTTCAGAATTCTTGCGAACTCGACCAGAGATGCTGCGAATTTAAAAGAAGCAGTAAGGGACCATAAATGCGGCTCGAGTGTTTTATCGTTTGTCGAACTTTCCTCGATAGTTATTTATTTTTCATTCGAAAACCTCGGCTCTTATCAGATCAGCGAATGCCTGCGAAACACACGTGCGATGATAAAGAGTTCGGTCATTTCGCGATAGCGCGGCACGCGCATATATAGTCCTAATTCGTCAGACCGCGAAGGAAGTCGTTTTACATCAGATACGAAATATTAGCGAGTTAATTGAATCACGATTCGGTCACCACGTAACGGCTAGACTAATGAACGCGGATAGTGCGTAGGGACCGAGAATCGCTACGGAATAAGAATAAAAGGTATAAAAAGAAGAGGCCGGTTAATATAGGTTCTCGCAGGCGGGGTTGTTACCTCGACGCTATAGGCGCTCAACCAGTTAATTATACGAATAATCTGCAAACTAGATTGTGTATCCGGTGATTAACCTCGCACACGATGTACGTACGAGTATATTTAACTAGCCATATGATATACCTGTATGTATCTGGATTTCTCGGCACGGTATGCGATGCGACTCGCGTGCCAGGTTCGATCGGTGAGTGTCTTATCGCGTCAGGTAATCCTCTCGCTGATCCAAAGGTGTTTCATATTTATCCGACGATCGGGTGGCTAGTCGCGAGTAGATATATCCCGACGGGTTGATATTTGCGCTAGAATCAATCGAAATATACCTATATCGGACGTCAAAGCGAACGAGCGAACTGCCTCGCTGAAATCGGGCCTGGTTCTTCGTTTTTGAATTATTCATGACACCAGGTGGGGTAGTTTTAGCAGCGTAGGCATCTCGTATTCACCGTACCGCACGGACTCTGCCCACCCCTACCAGATACCTACTCTCGCTACCTTTTGCCCGCAGGTAATAATGGCCAGGACTCTCGCCCGCACGATCAACGCCGCATACTTTTTTCAAAAGCGAATGCGTCGGCTCCTGAATTAATATTTCTCTTTCTGCATATGCGTCCTTAACAATGGTCAACGTAACTTGATGAATCGCGTGCCCCCGCGCATATCCAAGCTCCTAATTTTTTCTCGCTCTCGAAATTCTACATCGAGCTGAACTTTTCCTACTTTCAACCCATTGCCACACCATATATTGGTTTAGGTACCGAAGCAGAGCTGCAATTTTAGTTTCGGTCCTTCGATCGTCGCGAAAAATAAAAGTCTTTTCGCGAATACCAAAAGGTCCCGTGGGTCGCATTCCGCGTAACAATTTCCGGGAACGTCATGGCTAATGGCATAAGTCAAGTCATAAGACTCCGGAGTCTGTACAGTTATGCATTTCGCACTTAGGTATCGGGTGGTATGCAGATAATTCCGTAATGCAGCTGAGTGTCGCCGGATTCAGAAGCGGGAAACTTGCCGGTGTGGTTGGCCTCGGCGACTGTATCGAATGTCGTTACAAGTTCCACAGTCTAGTGGCTCTTATAAGTATTCGCAATATCTTTGATGTTATTTTCAATCATGATGGAAGAGAGTCCGCGCACGAGCCACCCAACTACACGCTCGCGGAATCCCTTCCGCAAAGAACGGCAAGTGACTAGCTTAACGGCTGTTTTCCCTCACCGAGTTACGCCATAGCCTACTGCAAGCACCGTAATACGCCAACTAGTCATCGCTTGACGCTTTCTTCCGTCACTTCTCTCTCTCTTTCTTTTTTTTTCTCCTTTTTCTTTTTTTTTTGTCGTTGCATTTTTCTTCTTTTTCTGCCTTTACTGTTCAGTTCGCGTCGCGGCGTCGAGGGAGTCGCTTCGCTGCCTCGAGGCTGTGTTGCAAATCGGTTGTCGACTGAGTTATTGATGGAACTTTAACGCCCTGAGTTAACTTTACGATTACGGACGGATTTCGTCATAAGCGAAAGACTGCATTATGGAGGAATCGGCCGATCGTGACACTCGAGCATTTCGGTTCATTCAAGATCGTTGAAAGAGTCGAAGAAAAAAAAATGAGTTTTGAGCATAATGGAAAATTCTAATTACCTGATCGACCTTCGGAAATAAAACGTGTATGATAAATTCTGGAATCGCTGACGTCAAAAATTTAACGTGCGTCAGTAAAAAGAGTCAGAAAACAGAGAAAGAGGTCTTTTTTTTGTTCGATGAAAACAGTTTGATACCGTCGTAACAAAACTGGCATGCATATGAAATGAAAATATATCAAACAGCCATCTATCACTGTCGCTGAATGATTTCATTCGGTACGTTCAGCCTTTTGAATAATGCAGTGGGAACAAAATATACAGCTACGAGATTTTTTACCGAAATATCGTTTCGCCTCACAGTCCGAATCACAGATTCGCTCATCGATGGTTTTAATTATCTTCCTGTATTTTCGAGAATATGGGGTATTTAGGCATCGTAATCAGCCCTTGCTCAATGCGTTATTCAAAATCACGAAATCTAATCTCGCGGCCTATTTCATTCCGGGTATATTCGTTCTCCAGTCCCTGATTTTGTATATTTATCGATCTCCAGGCTGTGACCTATGCTCGTTTACCGCAGACTATATTAGCCACCAGATACGTATATGCAGAGGGGAAACGATTGATTCCACACTCGCTGTGACACGGCACGTTTCCATGACTCGCCACAGGCTAATGTAATGAATAATGGACCCCCAGCAGCCATTAATCAGAGCCGCTTCGCTTTTTACCTACAAACACAAACGCGCCCCTGCTGATTGTCGCTGATACGTCACTCACAGATGCGTTTTACACGCGTTTTCCGCGAATTTTACGCCCGCCTAAACGCCTCTAAATAGTCCTCGGTATCGAGGCCTTCGTTTTCGATCTACGCTCATTAAACCGAGCTAAGAATCGCTGATCAGAATTCCCGAGACCCTGAAGCATTCTGGAACTCGTATTCGAACACTGGCCTCGGCCAGTGTCTCAGATCATTCCAATCCCAAGCTATAATCAATCCAGAATCCCCCTTAGACAAGCGCGATGTTACATGTAAGAAGACAAACTGTTGGGCTTAAACTTGAGTCCAGTGATTGATATACAGAGAATTGTCGAGTGAAGATGACAAAGGTTATATATAAGTAGGGAAAAATATTTCTTACGTAGGATGGAAAAAAACTGTTGGTCAGGACATGGAGACGTCCTACACTTTATCCCCATCCGTCAACGCGGCTAACATAAGGAATTCTTTTCGCTAGAACTGGCAGTTACTTCTTACGTCAAAACATGGGCTTTGTAATGTAGATCGTATTCACGTGCGAAAAGATATTGGAGTCTGTTTAACGACGTATACAATTATAAGTCGGATCATTGTGATTTTAATCACCCTGCAGAAGTAGTGCTACGTTTTTAAACCAATTGCAGAATACCTTATAGGGAATCTAGTTCAGCGGCAAAATGGGTTGATTGTGCATAATACTGCATTATACTTATTGATTGAGTCTTCTCAAACTCGGAGCTGCACTCTGCAGCATGAATACTTCCCCGTCACTCAGACGGAAGAAACGCGCAGTTCCTGCGGTTGAGGTAACTGAAAACTATTCGCGAACCTTCATCAGACCTTCGTGAGAGGACAGGAAGCGTTTACTCTCCGTCAGAACTTTGGCTGTTAAAGTTTCGCTCTAAACTTAAGCAACGATACGGTGGCATCCGTGCTCAATGTTCGACTCTTCAATTAGCTCTATAAAAAAAGAAAAAAAGATTGAATTAAAAGTTAACAAAATCTCGACCTTTCGCCGCACGATTCTTCCTTATTCAAACCTAATGCTACCTGCAAGATCGGCAATGGAACCGTAGACTGCTCGGCATCGATTGAGACGAGAGTCGTCTGCTCGCTTGACTCGTTTGTAATAAAATTAATGGAGCGTGGCTAACCTCGCGAGGACATTCTCCTTGCTTTCATTTGCCTCCGTGACTTCTGCTTGAGCAATTCCACGCTTCAATTTCCACATATATGCCGGCTGCTTATACCGCTGCTAGATTGTTGCCAGGTAGCTTCGATACCGTGTCTATACAAGCCTCGCAATTCATTGAGCACATACGTCGTTCGAAGTGTATCAACATTTCATTTATTGATTTCCATATTCGTTTCTCCCTTTCCTCTTCTTCCTAACATCGTGTTACCTTTCTACACGAATGCATCTGCCTTCATATTTATAAACGAGACTGAAATCGCGACACAATTATCGCAGATCGTAAATGGGCAGAACCTTGCTCAGACAATAACCGCGAGTATCAGGTGGGAGTTTTCGCTCTCTCGGTACGTTCTACATATGTACGAATATGAGTACACGCTGTACACAGGCGCCCAACCGTACTTGGATCTTCATGGCCAACGAGCCGGCAACTCTTCGACTCAAACGAAGGTAATTACTATACTTTATTAGGCCATACAATGACACGTGTATCGATGCACGGATGAATCGCGAGACATTCACGATGTCCATACAGCTGCCTGCTGCGATAATCGGTACCCTCGTACCTTCGGAATGCAGTCAAATCTTTGACAGGCCGAAGGAGGGCACCCTTTTTTGGCCATCTCTTCGTCACTGAGAACCGGCCATCGTTTTGCCTTCTGGAACGGTTAAATTGGGTTCGACGCTTGTTTAATATCGCGTTGATATGATCGGTAAGCTTTCATTGTCGGTAGTCGTGTACACCGCGATTATTTCGCAAGGATTTACAAGACGGTACACATCTACCTGTTCGCGAAACGAGAAGAGGCGATTGTTGCGCAAAAATACGTGGAGGTGTACCTTGGGTCGGCTATAATGTGGTGCGGAATCGTTGCTTCGTTGGTCTGCTCTGCTGCTCTTTAAACTCGATCGAAGAGATAACGGAGCTGGCTGCACGTGGCTAAATGACGTTATGACGAAACCCTTCATGATTTGCCAGGTCGACCGATTGGATTTCCCTCTCGACTCTTTCCCTCCCGAGTTTCAATGCATTACAATGAGTCGCGACTCGCGCTCATAGGGCGTCTCGACCTTAACCTTAATCAACGTTATCGAGGCCTTTAAATCGAATAAAATCGGGACGGAAGCTCCTTGATGTGCCACGCAACGTGTGTCTGCTACGAGAGACAGTACGTCGAGGTTTGAGTCCCTGTGGCACATCCAGTCGTTTAATTTTATAAATTGAAATCAGTGTCTCTCGTAAACGACGAGAATTTCGTCGATCAGGAAAACGACACTCGCTGACTGTTACACACGTCTATATACCGCATGAAATTTAAATTCACGTCACTGCAAATTGAATCAATGAATTATACGATTGGAGGTAGTTTATTCAAATACACACTGATATCCAGGCCTCGCCATATCTGTATCGGCACAATTTTCCACTTACAATCCGCGTTTCAATCAGTGATAAATTTGTAACTAGGTGGAATAGCCGGTATTCGGATACTTTTTCCCATTGCAAATGTGACCCGGCTCATATCTCTGCATTTCTGCAAATATTCCTACTAGGTAGGGAAAGAAATCCGTGCAAAATCAATATCACATCATGTTTTTTCCAGTTCTGTTATCAACTGGATGAGACACTCCGATAGTTTAATGAAAACGTCACGTTGATGAGATCTGTGACAGACGCACGAAGGTAGGAACGACATGTTCCACGGTAAACAGTCAGTGATATTTTTTCAAAAACGTTCTTATCTCTACCTGCTGACGAGGAGGACGAGGAAAAAACCATGTTTCATGATGACGCTCACACTCTGATGAATCCTCCCTCGATGAATGAAGTTCATCTTCCGACTGGCAGGGGATTTGAGGAAAGCCTCACGTAAATGTACCTACAGTCCTACAGATATATAGATATACGAGTAATCCGAGGGAAACGTCTCTCGCAATATTTTTCTTTTATCTGTCGCCATGATCCTATGCGTCTTATCGTGGGACGTGGAATAGAGAAACATTCAGGCAAATACAAAATCGCGTCGTTCGTTCGTACCGGCAATAAAACAATGCTGAGGAATCAAGGCACGATATAGTTCGTTGGCTAGAACCGGTCTGTCGATTTTTGTCATACAAATTCCCACGTCTAAATGTCGTACCGATGTCATCGGTCAGCAAGAAGCCACACCATTTATCGATACTTTTCAATCAGCTATACCTCGCCATGGATTTATGGCGCGTAATTATAACGCTGATCATTTAACAACCGTAAAACTAACTCCCATTACCTACAGCGCATACCCAGGCGTTGATAACTATAAACTCAATCGAGTCGTCCTACATACATAATACATGTCGTAGGTACCCATGACTATCGAGGTAAGTAAGCGTCTGGCTAGGACGCTAGCTAGGCATGCCATGGCAGTTCGATTCGAGGACAAAACTGCCCCTTGGGCTATCGGCTATGCTTTTCACACATCTATAGATACATCTACATAATTATTATACCTAGATCCGCATAAGTATTGGCAGTGACGACAACTTCGATGTATAGCTACATGCGGTAGGAAATCAGAAAGAAAGTAAATATGTGTATATACATATATGTGTATGTATATGTATATGTGATAGGTAAAAGCTTACCGTTACAGTTCGATATTATTGGAACACTGTAAGGAAATCCTCGTCGAGGAAATGAATTGATTTTCAACGTGGGAACGATTCATTAAAGGATAATATATAAACTTGGTGTAATCAATTCGCTGCGGTACTCTCTCGGCTATAAATGTGTGGTGAGAATCCGTGAGTTAATGTGTGGTAAGTCAGATAGGTGAAAAGGAACTGCGATAGTATGTGCAGCGGGAAATCTGGCGGGATTAATGTGCAGCGATAAAGTTCATTATACTACTAGCTCATTAATGTCAATAACCTAGATCACTCGCTTTGTACGAGGAACGTATACTCGTCCTCTGTAGCTTTGCTAGAGTCTTGAAAGTTCCTTATATTAAAGTTCACGGGTGTTTAACCACCGCGAAATACCACCGTACTAGATATACGGGTATGAAGTGCCTCCACACTTTATGTATCCCTACTATGAAGTCACACAGAGAAATCCTCGTGGATAAACCGTGCGGAGGTACGGGCTGGGGCAGGGGCAGGGGCACGGGCACGGGCACGGGCACGTTTACACACAACCTGTGAATGTATACCGAGTACTTATATGCCAGAGGTACTAGGTACAGCGAGTTACACAGCGATCTACCGCCTACAACGACACGCGAATGGAATTTCAATCACGTGCCTCTCGGGCTCTTGAAACTTTCTAATAGATCGAAGGTGGGTGAGAGAAGGAGGAGGAGGACGAGGAGGACGAGGAGAGCTGTCGATGGCTGATGAAAAATCTATCACAAAGCTAACAACTAACTTAAATTACCAAGCCCTGCAGTGGTATCGGGAAATTTAATAAAGTATACGTTACCCCCGTGAAAGTGGATATCGGTTTGGAAAGTCGAGACCCCTTCGACCGATACGTGCCACGGATTATACAACCGATTCTAGACTAACGTGGAAATTAATTACTGACGATGACTGGACTCGTGAAGAGGTGAAAAGTCATTGAAATTGAATTCTCAACTATTTTGTCGTACTTTTATCTCAACCAAAGTCGCAAGCCCCTCAGCAACTGTAATCACGCATTCGAGCAAATTGGACTGACAAAAAGTCAATGCAGCCTTGTGAGTTATGTACGCATTACCTACTTTATAACAGTTCGTGACGGGTATTACTTTTGGTGAACAGAGAGAGCCTTGTCGAAGACCTCTTTTTTTTACAACGTTTGACCTCTTTTCATTTCATGCACTGCTTCAGCTCTGAGTCGAATGCCTGCTGAATACTGTCTGGGTGTATATTAGCAGCTCGAACGGTGACACGATCTTCGAGTGGTTCATGAATGGGTCAATTGTTCATTGCGGGTTAAAAATGTCTCATTTTATGAACGGTTAATTAACGATTACAACAAGAGTTGAAAAATGGAGAATTAAAATTAAAAAATGAAAAATGGGCATCGGTGTGCGCGGAGGAGTTACGAAGTTTTTGATCTCTAATTACCATGAATTCTTATTAGCTCGTATAGTTTAATTAACATCTAACTCAATTACATAGTTCGGGATTACGCTCGATGAGTTTACGCTGTAATATCGTATAACTTATTACTCACGCGAATTAAAAAGTTGTGAAAGTTTTGATTAACTTTGACGAGCTCGATTCTCTAAATCTTCTCCATCGCGTATCGTGCGTTAGTTGTCTCTTTCGTTTTAGAAAAAAAATAGGACTCGTCTTTGTCAGAACTAATCAAAAGTTTTTGTCCAAAGTATTATACCAATCCGATTAGTCGATACTTTTCGAAAACTACACACGAGTCTCGTCCCAATAACAACCGTGAAACACTTTCTTCCGTCCATAGTATCACAATGTTCGTTGATTAGGTATGCCATACACAAGTCTCGTCTTTATCCATCAGGTAATTGCTGTAGCAAGACTGTATATAAAGAAAGGTAAAAAAAAAAAAATTAAATAAAAAAGACACTCGGATCTAGCGACGAAATATAATACATGCAAAGTGCGCGCAGTCAAGCCAAGTTGTTAGAAATGTGTAGACGGTGTCGCGTTGCCTCACAGATTTATCTTACACAGGTAGGTATATTATTTCCGGCTGTTTGTTGGAAATCTCTCTGCTTGCGTTGAGGCCAAAAGTCAAATTCTGATGCGCAAGACGAAGAAAGAAAGAAAGAAAGAAAAAAGACTCCGTCAGTCTCTGTAACCCCCTGAACCCCTGATGAAATGTTTTTACGTAATTTGTAGAATAATTCCGAATACTCGAGACTCTGTATGAACAAGAATTGGTAAAGTCTTGAGACATGTAATCCCGAGACGTTAATTTTTTGAAAAAAGTTTTTAAAACAAACTAAAGGTTCTGTTTCGAAAGTCTTGCTGGATGGAAGTTCAGGTTCTGAATACGACAGGGAGTTTAGCTCCTTCGCGTTGGATTTTTTACAGTAAATTTTAAAGTGGGTACGAGGCATTTCGCTCTTATTGGAGACTTAGCTCTCTTCATAGTCGAGTAGTCGCAGCAAAGAAATGGAATATCACGTAAAGACCGACTATATTTTTGCATTTCTGTAGAAATTCCGTTCCAGTACAATTTTGCATTCTTCACAAATCGCCGGCTAGTCTGAATAGACTTATTCTAATACAACAAGAAAAAGAGATCGAAAATCTATATAATTCGAAGAGGATCGTCTAGCCGTATACGTTCCCATCATTGAATGTTTTCTCGGCTATCTTTTTTCTGTCTCCTTCAATCAGACGGTTTTCCATTTTCATATCCTTTTCATGGATTTAGAGAAATTTTAATATTCATTTCTCCTTTTTGTTTCCTTATTCTTTCCAAGAATCGTACGGGATAGAATAAATGTCGTTTGATTTCAATTACTGGGCTATCTTCAGCGAGAATCTTACTGCATTATTCATGATTATTTAGTAACCCTAAAACTTGTTAATGCCTACTTAAGTATTCAAACACGCGGCTCTGTGGTGTTAGTTGGACAAACCCAGAGCCGGCGCGTCGCCTCAAGTCGTGAACACCACACTTCCACCAAGTGCATTTACTCCTTCCTCGCGCACATTGCTACCTTTTTTCACGCCGCAGACTCGTACACGTAATAAAGTGCGTTTCAGGTGGTCACACGTAATACGTAGATATGTACACACATATCTCCAGTGCAAATAGTTGATTTTAATGGTCAATCAGGAAGTGGTAGTGCCGCTTCTTTTTCTTCTTCTCTTTTTCTCTTCTTATTTCTATATTTTCTTCCCTGATTGTTTTTCACGCGTCAAGTCTAGCTCGGACACGTTGAACTATAGCTAAGCAAACGTCGAGGTACCGGCTGTGTATGCTACCGAAGACATCAGAACTTTATGGCCATGAGGTAACCGAGTTACTGCAATAAGCTGTAGAAGTCTATCAGAGCCCTGGCAGCCTTCGCGTGTGTAGCATGTCGGCTCATTCCTTACTCAAATGTTCGAGAGTTTTGCTCGAGCGAGAATTGGAATGCATTTTTTATCGGGGATAAGAATCGCGAGTAGAGCGATGAATGAAATCGATGGGAAGCAATCACAGCCAAATTCAATAATGTTTGGTTGAATTTTTGTCACACTTTTGGGTGTGAAAAGGAACGAAATAAGCTTTGTGTATACCGAATGGTATAGTGTTGTAGGAGATGAACCCCGTTAAATAACCCGTCAGTTGCAATAAATGAGAAAAATTGAAAACTGTCGCGTTATTACGGCTTTTATATCAGCTCGAGGCTTAAGGAAGCGTCGCTCGTACTTTGGCACGGGGTTGTGCGCTAATACTTTTCATCGAAGGGGATTTACGCTCCGTAGCACTGGGGATATACCTCAACGACGGGTAGCTGGCTCGCGGATCTAGAAATACCTCAAAGAGTGTGGATCTACGCTTGGAAAATATTCAAGCTGCTTGAAGCCATACCAAAGGACTTCATCCCTCCGTTCTTTCATCCCTTTTCACAAGTTCAGCATACCTAGACGCAATATGCACTGTATATGTACGAAACTCACCCCGGGAACACTGTCTGTCATCTTCTCGTTCAATATTCCTACGAACCTGCACCCCTGCATGCTGACCCATTGTGCCAGGCAGCTGCCATCCCAGTTGACACAAATAGACGTAACAGCTATAATGAAACGCTAGACGGGTACCGCGTGCTTTTGACGTCGTTGACAATCTTCGTGGTTGCAGATGATACGGTTAAATCTCCCTTCCATACGGTCTTCGACTTTTCTCTCATCCAATCGCCGTTGAAAGATTTATTAAAAATGAAAATAAGTATCCAACGAGATATCCTAGCACTATGTCACGTTCGACTAAAATTTGTATCTGCAGTGATCGTACTAGTGAATTGAAACAGTGTTTGAAACTCGGTGTCAAATTCTGTAGGTTTTAGTATTTTATCTCATGTTACACCTGCAGTGTTGTGTAATTCTGTACGGGGTCGACGTTGGTGACATTTGTTAAAACGTAGGTATATGTACAGGGAAGTAGCTGCTGGCTCGAATTCCGGAAAGCACGACGCCGACGCGTGCAAAAAGCAGCGTGTCAACCCGCTGTTTTATAGCCGATAATCCCGAGCCAGTATTGATCGAGCAAAAAACTGGCTTATTGGTAGAAAAAGCGAGGCTGAGCTCGCGCGGGACCTGCTATGTCCGAACGATTCAATTTCGATGGGGGAAACTGAGAGAAGAAGAGGTTTCGCCCATGGTCGAGGATCTGATGAAGGAAACTGCGTTGTTTCGCGCTGCTCTTACTTTCACCCTCGAGATTACCGATATTCAATTAAATTCTTCATCCGCGCCTAAACCAGGTCGAGGAACCGAGACTCCCTGCTTATTTTGGTTGCCAATAATACACAGAACTCCGATTTCTCGAGGCGATCCTAATTAAGGATCACCTATATTCGATTTCGCATCTACTCGAATCACTTCCCGCCTTTTGCCTCCTGGCAAGGGTGTCGTATATCTTTTGGATACAGGGTGAAGCACGTGGCTGTACAAAGGTCGTCTGTAGTTGGCCTTCGCGCACCTGACGACCGCGCAGCATGGAGTCGAAAATACCAGAAGAAGAGAAGGGCGAGAGAGATCCGAAGACGAGAAAAGTGGGAAACGAGGAGACAAGAATCTCGAGTTAAGCTGACGTCGAATAATGAGGCGAAGGACGGCGTTGGAATAGATTGCACTAACATATGTGCATCCGGCGAAATCGGAGTCATTATAAACTTGTAGATCGCGTGATGTTATCCCATGCACATTTTATACGGACTGACGCGTTATGTCAGCTGAAATATTTCCGTTTATTACGAAGTTGGTTACCTTGTGCTCCGCACGATTCTCGTCACTCCATCATCCCTCTTTAACCAAACTACCCTGTATCAATTCCTCGATCAATTGTCAACTAACGACGTCAGTTTCCCGATCAACCGCCAATCTATGGATTCTAAATTGCTAACTTGAACAAACTTCATCAATTCCTTTGTGAATTAGCTACGAATCGAGAGCCCGAACGATCGATAAAAGCTAATTCCAATTCTGAACCTAGTTTCCTCGACTCGAAGCACGTTCGAAAATAATAGTTATTATCGTTGTTGTTATATTATCAGGAATGATACTCAATATTGAACAGATTATGAATAAATATTTCCGCGTGTTGTTAACGACATTAGAAAATCATCGTTAATTGTACCTATAACTTCATCAGAAAGCAATTACTTGTCTTCCTCGCGGAACGTGTGGCGTATTAAAAGGAGCTGGGTACTTGGGTACGGGTAGGCACAGGTCCCTCGATGAAAACTTATAGATTTATTTAACGGTGTGATTTTCAGCGTGAACGGTCGTAGCTTAAAAGTTGTATGCATGCGGCGAGCTCAGGCGGTTATTCCCTGTGTGGGTAGGTAGGTATGCATCTATCGATGTATACCTACTTCCAAGTGAAAGCTAAGTGTGAGTAGGTAGATGGGTACGTGTAGTTAAATCAAATCGTTGATTGCGTCATAAAACGTCGAGAGGCAATCAATAAATAGGGCGGAGGCCGGCCCTCGTTCGAGTATTCAAATGGGGAGTAAAATATATGTATATGCACTTGGCGCGAATCGGTTGAAACGAACCTTCGTCCGCAGGAGCATACCTACACATATAACTTGTTTTACCACCTTGGAACGGCGTGCCAGACCAGCCGCCGCACGTAATTGATTTTCTCCCGTGCTACTTATGTGTCTGAATTTTTTCTACGAATCCTGTATAGGTAGGTATTGATTAAAAAAATATTTAACAATCTATAAACTCTCGATTTCTAAGGGAGACACGTACGTACTGCTGGAAACCGCGCGTAATATCGATTAGCGATTCCTGCTGAGTTGATCTAGCTAATCTCATTAGCGTTAATCGAAAAGGAGAGAGTGAATATGCATTTCCACTTTTTTATACCACAGATCTACTTCTCCTAAAGATTCTGTACCGCGGACGCAGTGTCTTGGTCCGACGTTTACTTCAACCACTTCTGTATAAACTCGCGAAACTAGGTGGACTCGAGTGTCTATTCAGCTGGCAAGTTTCGCTGTCTGAGTATTCGTTAGAATTCTTCGGTATCGACTGTATGCGGATTTAATCAGCTGGAGAAGTATTGGCCCTCGGCGATGGTTCGTGTCTGTCGCTCATTGCTCCGACTTAGATTTTCTTTCATGGGATAGCGAAGCCTACTTTATGCGAATTGCAAATACACCGAAAATGCAGAGAGACGCAATTACGAAATAACATTTTTCTGTTACCGAATCCTACTTCGTCGATGGCGTATTGAAGTCGATTTTTTCCAATTTAGTTTTCAATGAAGTGAAGACCCAGACAAATCGCATTTATCGAACGTTGTTGGTCTCTGCCGCGAATGTATTCTATGAATTTTTTTCTCCTTTTGTCCTCGTGCAAAAAGATTCCATTCAATTTAGAACGATCAAGATTCGCAGCGAATCGCCGCCAAGTATCCTCAGACCAGCGAGAGCCAGTCGAGAATCATTTATCCAAGCGAACTTTGGTACCTGTAAACATCGCGTCATATTTACCGAACCACACTATATTTGCGGATGAAATTTACAGAGCCAACAGTTCAATTTCAAACGAGCTTTTCCTAATCAAAATTTGTACGAAATCGACCGGGTATTTCTGAAGTTATAGACCCTCAAAGTTCACGAAAAAACACTCTGTTCTGCTTCTTTTCTTCGGGACAGGTTTTTCGTTAGGCCTTTCTCGCAACACCTATATCTCCGAAACTGATGCACCGATCGGCTTCAGATTTGTAAGGGAGATTATTCCCATTGATATCTTGGTCCTCGCTGAAAATGAAATTATCTGCCGAGGCTCCATGTACTTGGAATTCATAGTTGCGATTCATTCGCCAATTTCTATTATTCCATACCTCAGTTGGAAATCAGTTCAAAATTCCTCCTCGTGATCATGGGAAGCCGGAAAGAGCAGCTATGAATTTCTACATGTAAATATGGGTCGTCAGGGCATATTTCAATTACCAAATCCGTATTAATTTATTTCCTGATAATCACCCCCCGTAGCACGGAAAAATAATTAATTTCCTATACCTGGTTGATCGAGTGAAAATTCGTTTCACTAACGTTCACACGATCGCGTTTGTGGCCTTTCAAATCGGAAATAATCAGCCTGCCAATTTATTTTGCGATTGTGTATTTGCCAGGCAAAGTATTTTTGTGGCATTCAACCATCGTTACAGTATCAATAAGCTCGATTATTATAACAATTGTAATTATTACATATTATTCTGATAACGAGTAATTATGGCGTGTTTTAATTAACGTCAATGAAAGAACGCGGCTTCGCTCATATATGCACGATACGTAGCACGTACGCTGTTCTACTATCGCGGACAAAATCTTTTTAGCTGAAGCAGAAAGCTCCAAGTGGCTAGGCAGATAAACTGTATCAGTATCTGCTCGAATAAAAGAAAAAAAAAAAAAAAAATGGAACTAACGAATCGGAAAAAAATGGCAACGTAAAATGGTTTTTAACAAATGTATATCTTGCTCCGAATGTTATAGAACGTCGTGAGCCGATCGCGAACGGAAAAATGGCCCGCTGCTGCCCCTTTTTAGACCCGTTCAAGATGCCTCAAGAGGCATTGGTCCTTTTTCACGAGTGCTACCCCCAGACGTATCGCGTCCGTATGGTTCTTTTTGTCGTCAGGAATGGCTAAGGTTGAAATTTTTCTTTCACACGGTGGTACCTACGACGTGCGAAAACACTTTTGCCAGAGCACGTATCCCCAAAATAAAAATACAGTCTGACGTTGGGAAAGTTTGTCGTTAAATTGGAAGACATTTTACCTATGTTCGACTAAACGTCTGCTTTTTATATCGTCGTTGAACCAACTGGCAACTGCTGGATATGAATTCGATTTGTCTCGTTCTTCACCATTCCTAATGTCAATATGGGATATCTAGTATTTTCCTTTTTCTAATTCCTTTTCCTTTTACTAATCTAAACAGCCCGATGCGTATTACTGTACCGAGCCCTTATTTACACAACGATGTTACTCGCTCATCGTTATCAATAATTCAACGATACTTGATAAGCATTGCCTCCAAGCGGTTATGTCGTATTTATTGACGGATATTCACTAAATATTGAATTGCGAAATGGAACATGACCGGGTACAGGAAAGCATTGCTGTTAAAAATAAAAAGTCACATCTCGTTTCCTGCTCGGGCCTCAACTCCGTACAATTTAATCCCAACATTGACACTGTGTTGAGAGTAGTCGATCCGTGGCATTCGCTTTAGGAATGAAAAGCGAAAATTGACTAAACTCATCATTCGCACACTTCAATATCAATTCCCTTTGAACTCGTTCTATGAATCATTCCGCATCCGTCAGTACGACACTTTTCATCAGTAAGTGGATTCGCAGAGGACATACATCATCAACCTCTCGTTTCGAACACTCATCTCGAACTTTGATGTCGAAAATATAGTCACGAGCGGATACATCGACACACCTTTTATTCCTGTCTTCATCCACTGTCGCAACAATTTGACGTATCGAAACGCGCCGCGATGCGTGACGATCCGTAACGCGGTGAAAGTGGTGTAAAAGACACTCGCAACGGGAATATGAAAAGCTGTTTAGCAGTTAGTGGCGAGCGCAGCACAGCACAACGAGGGAGGGAGGGATCCGAGTTCCCTTCTCTCTGTGCTGGATGGCAACGGAAACTCATCCGTTTCCTATCGGCGAGACAATGGATGACGCTTTCACGCACAGTAATTGTTTCATTGTTTGGCGACAGCCGGCTGCAACTATGGAGTTGAAAGGGGACTGGAGTGCATTTATTTTATCCCCATCGAATGGTGGGTCGCTACTATATTCCTATACCTATATCTATGTATATAGCATACATGGCATGGGTTATGGGGCTCAGGGTTTGTCGCTGGTTAAGTGGGGCACGCCTTTGCCGCCCTGCAATTACTCGCGTTCCAGAGTTGAATTCAGACTTGAAACTACCATTCATTTCAATGCAAACAAACCGGCTGACTAATCGCCCTGCGGTCCTTCGGGTCTCGTACCTACGCTACGGATCGACCGTGTATAGTTATGAGACCATGTATGTAGATGGACCGTAAGAACGTATAACCCCACCTATTTCATGCCTATAATAACCATCGGATATTGAAACTTGAACCGGTACGAGATCCGTCCGTGAACGAGAATCTTTTCAATTTTTTTGTACGCCCTTCGGCTTACCCGGGCGATCAGGAACTCGCGCCAATCGCCATTCTATGAAAACGCTCCGATATCGACCATCAAGCTTATAAAAGCGAGAGGTATCATCCGGGAAAACCATGTTGCAAAATGAAACTCTTAACCGTGGAGATTTGTATGCAGCTCGAGCCTAGATACGAGGGAATTCGATTTCTACAACATTTTTTCATTCCCTCCGCAATCAAACACACGATTATATCAGGTGCACCGTGTCGGTAGCCAATAAAAAGCCTCGTACACCGCTCTTGCCCCATATCCTGTTTGGATCATCAATTATCGGAAGATAAAAAATTCTTGATCGGTTAAGTTTTGTTTTGTAACGTGAGAGGAATCCGTTGGCTCGTTAGAATTCTAGTCAGAATTGGTGGCCAGTGGGATAAGAACGGCAGGCCTAATTCTTGCTTGAGAGATTGCGGGCGAGAGATAGATCGCTGGGTGGCGTGTGCCCTAACCAACTTTGGATAGAACAGTGCTGGCGAGTTTACCCTGCACCACCCACCGTTCCGGGAGTCTACAATCTCGGTCCCATGGTAGTTTATTGACGACCTCCTCGGAGGAGGTCTTCTCGAGTCTTCGGACACCAGCCATCCTCACTGCCTGGTTATATCGGCTCGTGCTCTTGGCTGAAGTAAAATTGGGACCTCAAGAAGAAAGGAACGAAAAAATGAAAGGCTTGGATCTCCTCATTGAATGATGGCGCACGATTAGCCGCGTGAACGAAGCTCGGTTCTTATATGTATATCCTTTGAAATTCATTTCTTCAATTATTTCCAACGTTTGAATCCACCGTGTTAAACGCTGCCATCTGTTTTCCGAAAAGTTTCAAGATTTATGATCGCATGCTGACCTTCTATAGATTACATAGTATCTGACGCAGACTCTGGGAAGGTTTTACTTCCTAGGTTCGCGGCTTGGCCTATGCTCTCATAACGTTTATAGTCCTGAGAGTCTTTGAGTATAATAAATTTGCCCGAGGGATACGGAGTGTTGTGAGCCAACAGTTTTTCTCTCTGTTTCTCGCTTTTTTTTTGTTTTATCCCCCTTTTTTTCGTTTCTTTAAAGTTCGAACGCTACTAAACCGTACCATCACCAGCACCCGCAAAAACGAATAAAAAGTTTTACCGTATCGAACCTTTTTCGGAACAACCGAACGTCCGACTCGATCTACTCCCCTTTCGGCACCGTGCGAAGGATCGGGTGTGTCCAGAAAAAGTGTAAATTATTCGAAAATCGAAGATCCAAAGAGATGGACGAGGATTGATAAATATTACAGCTAGAGAGGTGATCGGAAACAGGTCCGTTCGTAGGAGTGAAGAAGAAAATGATTAAATTGTCGTCCATAAAAGCTGCGATATAAAAATTTCCCGTAAAATAATAACGGAGAGATAGGGTGTGCGTGGTTAATGGTTATTGCAGCAATCCACGCTGACATTTGTGCACCATTATTGACAGAAACACACCCGGTGCACGAGCTGCCAGTCGATATTATCACAGCTGCATGCACGCCGTTGAGTTATGAAAACTTTCCGCTGCTACCGGAACGTGAACGTTTCAGTGTTTATCTGTTTATCATTGCACCCATCAATTGCTGAGCCTGCAGCTATTGGCGGTTCAATTCTGTCCTTGCCCGACTTTGCAGCCGTCGCCATCCACAAGCTCTTCATTCGTAACCAGAAAGAGCATGAAACGAACTGAAGAGAATGTAACGTAACGGAATGATTGTCACGCTATATGTCTCGATGGCATAAATGTCATCGAAAAATCAAGAGAAAAAAATGACCAGCGTATATACACGAATTATAAACGAATGACAATCATTCGTTGGTGGGAAAATCCAAAAATTACCCCCATAGCGTGACACGTCAGCCTAGCGAATTTTTCACGAATTGCGGGGACTTGTATCGCGTCGATTATTTTCGTATTCAACGGGTCAAGGCTTTCGAAAAGAGTCCTGAAACTTGGATCACCAGAAATATCGTTGACTGGATTTTCCTGCAGAATGATGGTACCTTCCCGTAGGCAAAGAATCCCTGAGGGCTATGCAGAATGATGGCAACGCCGAGAGGGAGACTTCGCGATGGTATAGTTGCCAGGGAACCGGTGTTGACTCCTTGAAGCCGCGGGCCATTTTGTAATTGAGTGGTTTGCATCTTCGTCGAGAGCAGGACATGGTGCGAGGCCGGGGGTCGACTGTGTGCACGCAACCCTATCCAGCATCACCCAACTCAAGACACATTGATTGAACCAAGAGCACTTGGCCCCGCATGCCAGGATAATGTCGACAAATTATAGGTACACAGTGTGCGCTATAGAAGAGCTGTGGTCCAGGCGTATCGGGGTAGCAGCACCTGCACCAGAGGTCTGAATAATTTATCGAAACTTTCCGGCGCATCCCGTCTACACCTTTCCATTTTTTAGTGGGAAGGTTATAGGTCCGTCAAGACGTGCGTCTTTCGACAGAATAGAAGAAACTGAGAAAGAAACGCGGAAGGAGGAATGGCTTGCAGACTCCCTAGGCAAGGGATGAAATTGGGTTGATTTATCACCGGGGAAAAATGATTAGCCAGCCGAATGCCTTCCACTTTTTTCTTTTCATATTTTTTTGTTTTTTTATTCTGTTCGTTTATTTTTTCTCCTGTTTATATACGAGAAATGGGGTACCGCGCGCGGATCTGGTTGGCAGTTATTACATTCAATTAATTCTCGTTCCTCTCGATTTACGATAGTTGTCAATTTATTCGAATCGTGATACCGCGAGGTCTACACGCGCCAGGCACTAGGCTTTCCCTGGCTGATCGAGATCTTGACAAACAGCTATAAACTACGCTATGGTAGAATATTGCGTGTCGGTAGTTCCATCCTAGCTTGTACGAAATTAATAGCTGCCTATGAATTTCAATGACTCGATAAAACCCGATGATACCTACTCTGAAAAAATTCCCAGCGAAGACCTCACACGCGTCAGTGAAATGACAGTGTCACGCACCGTAGCTTGCATTCGACGCCTTCCTTCCTCGCCGTGATACGACTTTGAAGTTTATACCTGATCGGGTAGCGGGTACCGGGAGCAAGTGATCCGCACAGCTTCCTATTCGGTCCTCGATTATCTCCCTCGCCGTTTATCGATGTGTCCGTTGCAAATAAATCTCCTCAAGCTTCGCCACAAATTGCTTCGAGCCTTATCCAGAGGACGGGACGATATTCGATCCTTTTTCTTGTTCCCAGCCTCCGTTAGATTCTTCCCCAAAATTGGACCACCGCCGTTAATCGGCCAATTACTGTTTCGACTAATATCTGAACGTATCGAGACGTTCGGAGATTCCGAAAAAAGGAAAAGAAAAAAATATCGCTTTGATCGCCGTTGCGATACGGAAGTGAAGTTTTAATTGGACTCCTGCTTATTGATACTTCTCGATTCTACTCATCAAACGGGAAATTTATTTGTAGACTTTGGTCTCTCGCTACCGAAAGTGGGTGAGCACGTGTACGAGTATACGTATCCAGTTATTTTTTATTCTCTCTTTTTCTCTTGCCTCTCGATATTATTATTAATAATGATAATGGTGATAATAATAACGGCCAATATCATCATCGCCTTCTACCATCCCAGACCGAGTCGAGTCGACGCGACGACTCGAAGTTACCGTATTCGCGTGGACGGGCAAAGGTGATTGCGATGCCAATGACAGAGGGGAACGGCGACGCCCTTATATAACTGTGGAGATTTCATTTTAACGCGCATAAAAAGAGTGTAGCCGCGCCTCGCCTCCTCCCTAAACGCCGCATTTCCTCAGCTTTCAGCCCTCGACCCTCGTAATGGGAACCGATACTCTTCCCTCCGCCTCTCCGCTGACATTATTTAGGCGAGCGGTGTAGGAAACGCCGCTGAGATAGGATTATAAATTGGGTTATGGTAGAAACGAGAGCCAAGAAGCGGGAGGTATACGTTTCGATAGCCAAAAAAAGAAAAAAAAAGAAAAGAAAGGGACATCCCCCAATCGTTTCAAACTTGGCAGGTTTTATTTGGGGGGAAAAAAGAGAAAGCAATTCTATAATTTTCCCATCATTAGATCATTTTTATATCATTCGTCAAAACGAGCCTTTCCAAAGCTTCATCACCACCGGGCTTCGCCTTGAAATTGAAAAAGCTCCAGTTGTTTCGGGGAAAAGTAGAGACGCATCAATCGCCCTACGCGAATCCTGGCAGACAGTTCATTCGAGAATCAAGCCGGACGTGAAGTCTCTCAACTTTCGCTATCAGAATCAACGAACCAGCGAATCTACCGAAGCCTTGCTTGTGTCTGTCGGTCTTCCCGTAGGTACAGTCAGGGTTCTCGAATCAGCATTGATATTCCTCGCGGAATTTTTCGCAAGATATATTCACAGTATCCAGAAAATCGTTGGACAAAGAGATGAAAATTTTTGCACATTTTGACGCATCCAATTCGCTCGAATTACTCGAATTTTTCTTTCGAGTAACAGCGTCTTGTCGAAAATGAAGCACCGTAGAAATTTTCTATCCGCACAATCTTCGTCGACTGTACGTCCTATTCGCCGTAGTAGCTCGCGATCGTTCGTGCGTGACGTTTGTATTGCGCAAAGAGTTTGCGAACGCTTTCTTTCCAGTATTAACGTAGATACGTTGTACCTACGTACAGTATGTACGAAGAATCACGACGTGTATCGCTCGCTTTACGTCGAAACTCGACTAGATACGTGACTCGGTGCCATCAACTCGGTATGCTTTCACCGGCACCAGAGTTAAGGGCCATTACTTTTTCTCTGGCAACTGGTTTCCCTTCTATACATCCGAAAACTCATTCGATCGGCTGCCATTCTTTGCCAGAAACTCTGCCAAGGTGCAACCAATTCGAATTAGTTCTCATCCCTCGCCGCTGGCTTTTTAAGGGTCTGTATCGTGAAGATCGCTTCGAAACTTAATGCCGATCATTTTCAAGCCGGTATTATCAGTTTTTTACTTCCATGAGATCGTTCCTTTGACGGGTACACTAATGTGAGGTAGCGATATCGCGTACGCGTGCGCGTTCCTATGGAGCGTGAAAAGTTTCGTGTGCCTTGAGATTGAGCAGCGATTTCCGGCCCATTTCCGAGCAATCTCGTACAGGCTCGAACCTAACATGACCTGACTTAACCTCGGTCGATCCAACCTTAAGCGAGACGCGTGGTTTAAGTATCGTGGCTCTATACCTTAAGTGCACATCGCGGAACGTCATTATATCGGATAGAATGGATGAGGTTTCGGTGATATTTTTGGTCCGTTGGTTTTTTCTTTTAGTTACCGATCCCAGAGACGGGAGTCGATCCCCAGTTTGTCGCTTCGTCAGTCACGGCCTGTATTCAAGACCCAATTGCCTATTCCAGTTCTTTCAGTGGATCTCAAACAGTCATGGTCTCCGATGAAATCAATGTCGTAGTAGGTACTGTTCAACGACCGCTGATCGTAACAGTATTTTATGGAGACACGCCTCTCTGCTTTTCCGTAAAGAGGGAATACCTTTTTCTCTATACCACCCAGCCTCCTCTGCTAAATGATCTCTTCACTGAGTCTAACAGCAGTTTAAACGGTCATCAGTCCTTCGAATAATAATAATTGATCTTTCAGCCAATACACTCCTTTCCCTTTCCCATCCGAAACAGGGAAATTTCATCTCAAAGAGCCTTGCGAAATTTGATTTATTTTGGAAATATATTTGCCTGGATTATTGCAATCGGACTTTCCGCAGAAGCGATAGGTCCAGGTGCTTTGTAGAAGGGAATAAACTAGCTCAGTTCTGTTCAGCACAGTGCAGCGGTGAGTAAGAGCTGTGCAAGATATAGACCGCATTACTTTCATAGGATATATCAGCTGGGTGTAATAAACTTCATCCAATGTAGGGGCAGGTACTGGGTGGCAATTAAACTTGCTGAGTTAATTCTTACAATTAGCCGTTATCCTCGCGTTTATGATAGGAGAAAGTTCTTTAATATGATAATATTTATCTATAAACGTCTGCGTCGTTCTTTTACGGAGGGATTAATTCCACGTAGTTATACCTCGGAGCCCGTAATGTTGTTGCTAGTATATTACCGTAATATTCTTATACTAATGTAAGCTTCAAACGATGCCTTTAGAGCCCACGATATACGTTCAAAGATAAAATCTATCCGTTCGTTCAGACCTGACGGAGGGATTCTACTAATATCTTAATCGGATGAAAGTGTGAATCGAAAGAGCGTGCGAGAGAATGAAGGAACTCTCAGGTAATTTGGTTATTTTATTGTTCACGATCACCAATTAGCACTGAAAACCATATTTTAAAAACTCTGGGGCTTCCCACGTCATATCTGACTAGATCCCGAAAGTCCACTTATATATGAAAAGACCGAGGAACGAAAAAAAGGATGAAGACTGAATCCACTGAGTTCCTCTAATTGATCTCGTTAAAAGTCCGAGAAAGAGATTAACCCGTAGGTAGAAAATTGATGGTGGTGAGGCGGAGAGGCCAAAGATAGACCATTATCTCCCAAGTCGAAGATTATTAGGGCGCGTCAGAACTCGGCCGAAACTTTACCCAGTTGCACCTTGTCTCGATCTTCGAATGTTACCAAAGGTCCCACAGGGCCCCGATTTCTACCCCCCGAGTTTTTTGGGAAATTGACTATTTCCAGCCATGATATTAAAAACTGAAATTCCATACGGTTACGCGTCTGATTTCCACGTTACTTGAAGTGTAAATTGTCGAGTTCAAATTCGCAGAGTTTGTTCACCCCGTTTCTTCCCAGCTTCGCGATTTCCTCGAACCTCTTGGCTCCTCAACAACTTTTTGAATTATCGACAACTACGCCACTACACTGCTTCTCGTTTCCGGTTTCCGGTTTCCTGTTTCCCCTCACACCGTTTTCAGTGCTCGATACCTACTCGTCATCAACCCCAGGGCGGGCGTCGCCGCCACCGTGTCTGTAGATAAGCAAACGATACCGAGACTTCCCTCTGCACCAACGTTTCCCATATTACGTAACGGCAGAGATAAGTCGCTGGTGGATCTGGGATAAGCGTTGCTTCCACTTGCGAGACTTCGGCCATAGGTAGGTATAAGTATATTCTCGACACAGTCCGCTTTGACGCCGGTCACTCGAACCGGTTCTGGCCAGCTGGTGGCATAGATTCGCCAACCCGCGAAACACGTTTTCGGCCCGAACCTCAACCACTTCCGTAGGTTGTATAACCGAAGGCATTCCCTGCCCACGCCATACCACGATCCGATCAGCTGGTCCACCGAACCGTTGTTCGCCAATTCCCTTTTGGAACATCTGTCGCCCGAACTTCTATACCTACTTCTTCGCTAGATACACAAACGAACACATATTCATTTCTGAGATAGCGAAAGAACAAAGAAACTCATCTCTCGCGCGAAGATGATGTAGGTCTGTGAAAATGAGCTCATTTTCTCTCAAACTCGGTTTTAAATTGAGGATTTGGGTATTCGGTGATAATTTGTATGGTCCGGTCTAATTAGGGAGAGTAAGATGGAGTCAAGGTTCGTTTATCGATCAGCGTTAGGTTTGAAGATATAATAAAGGCCGAGTCAACGATTGGTATGAACTACACGTGCATCCCACACCCGGGAAGACAACGAGGCTATGAAACTATGATAATAAAGGGCGTCCTGCAGGGGTGGTTATCCGTCTTCGGAGACAAACAAGCGAGAAACAAGTTGTTGGTATCCAACGAAGATGGATGGTTGAGTCTAGCCGAAGAACACCGCAGCTGGTGCGGCTAGCCAGATCCCCCATTCCTCCGTCGAGGCCCTATTGTCCTAATCTTCGTCCTCCTCTACGCCTTCCTTCGGATCTGTCGAGATCGCATCCCCCGATAATGGTACTTAAGTTTCTTTTTTTATTTTTTATTTTTTCTTCAAGGTACGTAAGTTTGCTTCAGGATTCTCTCTGGAACATCTTGACCCGATTTCCCCTAGTCCTTACTACCCCTGGTAGACAAGGCTGGCTGGTTTTTTTTTGCCTTTCTTTCAACTTGCACGAGTGCTAGGCTAATCTCATTTCGAGCAATTATCTTCGACAGGAAAGTCAGCTAACTAATGTTATTATTTTCTGTTGTTTCAGGTAAGCGGTTTTAACACTCCCAGCCCTAAGGGTGGCCCCAACGCAGGTGTGAGTAATAATCATCACCTATTATCTCGCCTCTGTTTACTTCTCTTATATACGTACGCTACTCGTAGTGAGGTAGAGCAGAGCCATAGGCTCCCTTTACTTTACTCACGTCAGCCAAGCTTCTGGTCTTGTTCTCAGTTTCCTTCTACATCCTTCGTGCCTCGTATGTCAACCGAGGTCCCGGAGCACCGTAAATTGCCTGCGTATAACACTCGCTGAAATAATAATGGTAAACGGCCATTGGGAATCGCAGCTATTCTTACTTATTCAAGTTCCCGATGTGCTACCTCCCTTTTCGCTCTGGGCCACAAAGAGCAAACAACTCTGCGTCGACCTTATTCTTATTCAGCCAAAATTCTAGAGCTTTTATTCAACAAGATCAAACCACTATTGGACACGGATAGACCGACATGAGTATAGTTTCCGAATCATACAACAAGAGAAATAGACATAGACGTATGTACATAACCGTAACTCGTGTAGCTGCAGAATAATTTTTAGCCTATAGGCTACGTTCATTCAACACGCCAGACTTCCAGGGGATCCTTTGTGCAGGGGTGGCTTAATATAAGCTGCTATAACATTCTGTGGGATAAGCCCATAAGCTTGCGATGTATCTAAATGACTTTTCTTTCAAAGTAATTAAAATATGTCGTTAATATTGAGAAAATTTTAGTGAGCGTTTCTATAGAGACACGTACCGCTAATTCTCCAAGAACCTAGATAATTGCTTAGCAGGCGTGTCATCAGTTTCGCAAACCGTAACGAAGCAGATACTTGGTAATCCGCTCGCCTATTCTTCGGTGTACCCCAAGGTAGGTCTTTGCTCGTTTGACTAGTCTATTGTGCCGAGCGAAGTTTTTTTGCGTAGTACATTTCTTCATCTTCAAAAAGTCTGGAAGAAAATCGAAGCCCGACCGACTCGAACTTTACGATTAAACGATCAATGGATTTACCGGTTAATTGATTGGGCCGCAGCTATTGCTGTTCGCAGAAATTCTGTGACGCCACAGCCTCCTGACGTGCTAGCGGCTTAAGCCAGCTCTTTTTGCTCGTTCATGAGAACAAAGAAACAATTGGGAACGATAGTCGAAGGACGGGGACCGCGGCTTGTATTCCCACCATTCGTTTTGCAACTTTGCGGTGGCCGGGATCCGCACCTTAGGCTTTTTATCCAGATAAATTTAGATGTACACGAGCAAGTTTCGTCCAACAAAGAAAGACAGATTTACGGCCGGGCGCCGCTTACAATCGCAACATTGTTTCAATTATTTCCACAAATAACGAGTTTTTGCTCACCTGGCCTTCTCTCGGACGATTCGCCTGGTCATCTTTGCCACGCTCCAGGGTGGGCTTCATATATTTTTTTTTATCTTCTCCTTTTTTTCTTACAGGTTATTTACTCTCCTTCTTATTCGCCTGACTCTTTTTGCGAGAGTCTGTTTGCCTTTGCAACCTAGGAGGCCTATTTAGCAGCATGACTACAGCACACGCTCCGCTACTCGTACATTGTCACAGTGTTACATCGCGGTCTCAATTCTACGCGAAATGTATATGCAGCTGAGACGAATGGCTGGATTAACTTCTAGGATTTCATAGATGGAGAAAACGACCCTTTTTTTCTAGTCAAAGACTTTATATTCCAGAGACCAGAAAACCAGGGAATGATGGATCGTTTAATTTCGAGCTTACACCGCTTCCCTCTTTCTCTCTTCGCTTTCTCTCTATTTTCCGTGCTGGCATTAATTGGAACATCGGATCATAGAGGGAGAGAGAAAGAACGAGGTGGCATACATCGATCCATTCCGTATACCATGACACCATGACGTACTAGTTCGGTTCAACCCTAGGCTTCGTGTGCACGCGTAACATGCCCACAGCTGCCATTGTATTGTAAATACGCGAATACACGTACCGCTTCTCTAAATCCTATTCAGTTTATATTCCGAGAGAATTTATGTATACGGAGAGCAACGCGACGATGAGAGAAACTTTCGACGAACTATCGCTTTCGTTATATTCTATCACCATGCAGAGATATCAGATAAACTCACACGCCCGCTAGCTTTGGCTGACTCCACGGATCTACATATGAACAGAACCGTGGATTTATTCGTGTGTAACTTCCCGTAAGATTCTGAGAAAATACAGAATCACTGATTCTGGTTTAGGCGTATTACTATGCGTAGAAACGTACGTATATACCCGAAGTTTCATTCAACGTAGCGTGACATATCTGCAAGGATTTCCATTCGATATATAGTTACAGAAATTCGGAGAACGGTATTATTTCAGGTCCGCCAGTCACCGGGCACCCTGGTGTTAACGTATGTATGCTCTCGGGTGTGTGGATGTATGCAAAGAGCCGGTATCTCATCATCTTACGTCTTTAGCTTTGTGCTCTCGCACCTAACGTATGCCACGGCGCACATGAGTCTGGATCGTCGCGATTATGACTTAATTATTCAGGCCAGACTCGGGGATGTTGCCTCGTCTAATCTCGTGCTCGCAACTTTGAACGGGACAAAACGTACCCGGGAGTTGGGTGATCCCAAAACAGAGCCCTCCATCGTCGAAAATCCGTTTTTGATATAGATAGACAGAGTGGCTTGCCGCGAGGATGTACTGCAGACGAGAAAATCCGCTTTGCACGATTACCCGGCAACAAGATTCGTGCAAAATCTTATCGGAACTATAAACTGAATAGTTCCCGGTGCAGGGCGATGCGAAATGTTTGCTCATAGCTCTCGTAACAACATGGATATACGTGGGTACCTGTATTTGTATGTTTATGCAAAAATGACTCCGCGGTTAGCGCTTAAGCTTCATAAGTAAAGTGAATTTTACATAAACACTTAGCAAGGACGAGGCAAAGTACAACCGAAGCTTTGTCACACAGTACTGTAGATGTAATTCATTTAGCACCGGCTTGCCGTTTCGTAACCATAACTACCTATTCCAGGCTCGTCGGCCACCGAACCTGCCCACCTCAGAAGCCTCCGGACTTACCTGAGCTATCTGCGCCACCCAAGCTGCCTATCTGAATTACGTCATGTCTCCATGTATATATACATGTGTATATATGTATATATATGTAGTTATACAATATATTACATTATGGTCGTGCTCCGCGGTATTTGCGACCACACGCAACTATATGTATATATATATATACACACACACACATATATACGCTAAAAATTTGATCTTTCTCACGATTCAGTGAACCTGCTGCTGAAACCAATTCGAGCAAACTTTTCGCTGCGAGGTATCGAGTGATAATACATGGTTAAAATTTTTTGAATTTTTTGTCATTTCAACTTTGATTGCTATCCTTTCCGACCTGAGATCGGAATAATAGGAAAGTAAGCTCTGAATGATTGCAAGATCGATCTGGTATTTTACTTGTTGTTAGTCCCGATTAGCCATTGTCATTTTCATCTCTACACTGGCTCAATTGACTTTCAATCTCGGCAATATTGGCTACGAATGAACACGCAATTCTTCTTTGTCGTGATGCAACCGGTATTGAATGATTCTGACCACTCGCGAAGGGGAAAATTCTAATGAATGCATCAACGGTGGCTTTCAATTGGCGGAAAAGCCTCTGATAATTGCGATTTTCCGAAACAGTTCAATCCCCATCATCGGAATGGTTGTGTATTCTATTGATGCGCATTCTACACAATGCTCACTCCAGACTATTCCCGCTCCTGCTTAATAGTCTATAAAACCAGGATTTGATCGACTTTATCGAGAGACCCTGAATAAGGAAATCTTTTATTTGGATGGGCATATGTTAGCCGGAAATCTCTCGATAAAAGAAATCAGAATTGAAGAAGGAGGAGGAACGGAATACAGCTCAGCTCTGTTCTTTCTTTTTCGAAATTGAAAATAAAGATCGTATCGTCTACCTCTGATGGTCAATGAACCGGCAATATTTGAGTAGAAAATTGTACAGAGTAGCAATTAACTGAAGAGGAATCCTCGAATCTCTGACATCCTCTCCTTCCTCGAACTCCTGCTTGTTCTCGCCACAAACCAATCTTCAATTTTTGCTCGGGGGATGATGGTGCTGTTTTACTCAAACTCGCTACACCCAGTGGTCCGGGACGGTGCTGGCAAATAATCAGCGTAAACCTCGCATAATTAAATATAGAAAAGCTGATTCATGTAGCTAACAGCGAATAGTATCTTACTAGCTATACATATACAGTGCCCTCCACTCCGTTAGACGCTGACCTCTCTTCCTTGGAGAATTTTTAATTATCAGACGTGTGGTAATTACCCACTGACGACGTTAATTTATCAAATTACCAAATGGAAGCCCGTCCTTCCTTCTCCCTCCTCCCTTGTCCGTGAACCTGGATCTCCTAGAATTCGTGTGACATCTGTGCCTGACCCCGTAAATTAATTATTTCAACCAGTAAAGTTTAAGACGTGCCCGCAGTCCCTTGTCGTTCCGAACACACAGGGAACAGCTCTGCTCTGGCATCGTTCCAATCAGTCCAAATGCGCCGTGTGCATATTGCTGCCCGGAGGCTAATTAGTTACACTTGGGGTTAGCTCGAGACCGGCACTTACCACGAGATTATTAATGCTGGAAGTAAAAACCAAAGTTCAAGAATTTTCGGTGCATATCGGAAACACTGGATGGATAGACTCCAGCGATAAGTTTGAAAGCGCATTTGACGTCATGGGGTCCCTTCAACTCTGGGCTGAATATCCGAATTTCACTATGAGGCAGAGTCTGCAGCATCCTAAAACCTAAAACACGCAGATCAGCGAATTTCCGTAAACAGGTCTGGCGGCTGAACGGCAACAGCTGTGCAGCCCGCCATTCCCTGTAATTAGAAGCTCTTCCGTATCTCGCAGCATCCGGGCGGATGAGCCCCTCGTTCGCAAACAGACTTTATCACCTCGCCTGCCGAACTAAATCCCCTACGGCATCATTCGCGTACAGGTGATTATCGGCGATCGATACCTACCGATAATTTAATATCAGTTTGACGCCCCGTTAAGTTTGAAATTATTTTTTTCCTTTCTCTCTCGCTTCTCTCAGTAACGCCATGCCCCTGATTACACAGCATAGGAGAACGAGAGACGGACAGGGAACATTTTATAAGCAATATCATTTTTTCTTGTGCGTCAATAGCATCGGCGTTTATACGTCAATTTTTCGTGACATTAGCCGGACGTAAAAATCGATGAAATTGAAGTGAAATTCGTGTATAGAAATATGAATGAATTCCATAAAACTGACTTTGGCAGAAGGATTTTAATCGCATAAGCTATACACGGACTAGTTTTCACTTTATTCCGTGACGTGGACTTATTTATCGGGATTTTATTCGGGCGTATAACCAAGCGCTTAAACGTAGTTGAACTGTTCCGTTGCGTCCAGATAATGAAAGGCTTGTAAAGGGTTTCGCCGGGTCGTGTCACACGCGAATTTTGTTACGAGGGACGCGCACCTACCCTTTGCCAATAATAGAGACTGACGTGTCGCGTATAGGTAGATAACAGAGATTACATAGCTGTTCGAGTATCAACCCTGGCTTAATGCTGGTACCCAGTTCCCAGGGAAATTCCCTTTCACGTTATTGATGAATGAACACCGAAGGGGATCATTTTACAGGCCGTAGTTCGATATTCAATGAATTTTACGACAAAGCTTAAAAGTCTGACGCTCCGAAGAGCCATGATCATCGAAGAGGTATATATTGAAAGAGGTGAGTTATAGTTATCGCAGCATCCCCTTTTTATTCGGCGAGAATGAATCGATGATTAGAATTTCTGAATTTAAACTTCCAGAAGGATCCCAAGTTGTAAAGTTCATTCAGGGTGATCATTGGATTAACGTTTCTCATGAGAGGGTATTAATGCCATTATCTTTTATTGAGTTCATTATCCAGGAAGCTGATAAGCAAACGAGATCGCATTCCGTCCTTGCGCTGGTCCTTTTAGCTTTGACCTGAAGAGAGGAGAAAAATTCTAGTAGGTCCGACTTCCGAATTGTTTTCCAACCTAATAAATCCCTCGATATTTTTATATCTCACATGTAGTAAACATACGCTGTAAAAGGAATCCACCGTCAAAACTTGGCCCCAAAACCACAAGAATGACATTGAATGGGAAATAAAACCGGTCAAAGATTTTCTCTCGAATTGGATCATGTTTGGATCCTTTATCGTGGATATCAATGAACCCGGTAATCCATCTCTCCAGAATATTCTTCGAGTTAAAAGTAAAGAATAGATGAATAAAAAGATGTAAGAAAATCGTCGTTCACCGGTTAGTTTCACTAGTCAGAGTTGCATGTAGCCACGTGGCCAATGATGCGCACGACATTAACAAACGGACACTGTGATCCGCGATCCGGGCCGATAAACCGCAGCGTTGCATCAATGCACACGCTAACTACCGGCGCGCATCTAACGCGAAATATCTCGATAATTAATCGCCCTTCCTATTTATACCGGGTTCGATAGGAAACGAAACATTTCCATCCGATCATGAACTACCATATTCAAACTTGATTTAGTAATCAGGTATGTCCAGAGGCGGTTGATGGATAACGTTGAAATAATCTGTTTCAATTCTTGTCTGCACTCAATTATATCTAATTGGGTGTCGGACTCGCCAGGGTCTATCTCTTCGCTCTTTTTGCTTTCGCCTTTTCATACACGTACATGTAACATATCTCATTCTTTTGCCATTTATGTATTAATAAAAGCAACGAGGTCTCCGGCGATGGTGCAACGACCGTCGTCGCGTAATCTTTAGCTGCACGTGCACACCCGAGAATCGAATGCCACTGTCGACTGCCGACTGCCAACTGAAATGAATCGTTTATCGATGAATTATACTACACTACTGGTAGGCAGACGGCGTGCCGCGGGTCGTTGACTCGCACAACTTAATTTTTATTCCTTTCACTAATTTTTCTTTTTTATTTTTTCATCATTCCTTATCATTGCGTTTCATTCCATTCATCAGATTAGAGCAAATGGAGCGAGTCGCTAATAGATGCTATATGGTCTAGATCGGCATTTTCCAACATCCATAGCTCACCGACACGATAAAATCAGGAAATAAAAACGTAATAACCGCGAATACCGTTAAGTATGTGGAGAACATAGGCTGACGGTGAAAAATTGGAAGTTGATCTTTTTCTCGGTATAAGCGAACGTTCGAATTAAAAGAGATGTAGAAATTTTACATATGTTCATCGTCTGGATGTCAAATCCTGGAAATTTCAGATTTTTTCATCGCGCCGTTTCGGCGATCGTTCGACGAGTTTGTCAGACAGACTGGGAATTTGCTGAGCTTCTGTTTTTCGGATCTCGAAGGACCGAAAACGTGTCTCAAAAAAAACCATTTTATCTCTTGTCTTTTATATCTTCTTGTGTTTTAGTAAAAAAAGAAAAAGAAAACGTCGCGGAATATTATAAGCCAGTATCATGAATTTTCTTTCGCGAATAACCTGACTTGAATATTTAACGAATTGAGTAGGATCGCGTGTATCAGAATTGAGATTGAAGTTACACCGCGAGGGTAAGTTCAGGTATAGTTTTCCATGAAATTTTAATGTCAGTTGCCGAGTTAAGCCCTACCACTACGACGACGAGTTCCGCAAGCCTCTGGAGACCGTCTGACCCGCTCCCGGGCATTTCGGAGATCAAATTAGTCCAAGGTGGCTTTAAGTTGCCGGCGAGGTAAGAACATGCCTATTTTACGATACCCTGCGAATCCCCGTTCTCGGATTACCACGAAACTCTCTCTGTTTATACTACGGTGTCTAAAGTATGCAACGGACATTACGAATTCACATGAATCTAAAAAGTCAATCGATCGACGAGTTATCGAACGCCTTAAAAAACCTCGAAAAGAACACTTTACTCTATGTTCACCATATCAGTCAACGTCCGGAAACCATCTGTGCACAGTCTCGCAGAATGAGGCAGTTATCCGAATTTTTGAACCTCTGAACTTTCGATTTCGAGTATCATAAGTGGGGTACCTGATGTTTAAAGATAATTTAATCGTCATGTATGCTCCGTAGATTAATCGTTGTAGGATAACATCCCAGAGGAGATTTCCGTAGTACAATACAAACGCGTACCACCTTCCCTGACAGTTGCTAACACGAGGCCTGACACGTGCTAGGCCTTCGTAATGCCTTTGCGGTGGTTCGTACGGTAGGATACAATTGAACGGGCAATCCCTGGGCACGTGAGTGATTAAAACGCCGTTTGGATGCGTGGAAGGTGACGGCGTCGCGGTACGCCACGCTCTTTGAATTCTGTACGCACGAGGACGTCGCCATTCTCGTTCCTCATTCTCCCTAACGCCAGTGAGGTACTGAATTTATTAATAGTTACGACGACGTTTGAGATTTTGTTCATTTTTTTTTTTTTTTTATCTATTTATTTTATGTTTTCGCACATCTGTGCGCGGGAGGATATTTCTTATTGGAAATCGTCTTCTTTTCTGTTAGATTCTTCTTGCAAAACTGCGACGGTGCAAGTTACCGTTATTCGCATGAGAAATCGAGGTTGCAGTTTTCAAGAAGGTAAAACTTTGTCTTTGAAACTCTATGAACTCGGTGTGAGAATCAAAAGTCATTTGAACCCCCGCCTTTTATATATTCCGGGGGAAATGACACTCACCACTTTCAATTCTCTCCTTGCATATATTAGCATTTATACGAGATTTTTTTCCTTTCATAAAACCAAATTGCACTATTAGTAGAACCTCCTTCGTATAATGTCATTTCTACAACGCCTGCCTCCAGACGCCGCGCAGAATCACAATTAGACGAATCAAGTTAGTAACGATGCCGGAGGCCCTGCTTTGACAATGAGTTTGTGAATTGGGCTACGAAATATGAGCCGACTACGTTAGAGCCTTGAAATTTTACTCCTCAACTCAAGTTTCGCATAAACCGAAGGAAGGAATTATCTTGTAAAAGTATTACGTCTCGATACGCTTTCTAGGGTATAATTTTAGCTGATCACCGACGAATACGCTTCAAGGATACTCGATGGCTTCCAATATTTCCCCGAGCTTGAAGCATCGCTTTAGTTCCAGGCTTTCGCCTCTTTGTTTTTTCAAGTAATAAAAATAGACCGTCAAATGTTGATAATATACACGGTATGTTTTTACAAACTCTTTAATCGAGCTCGTCGATTAATCACCATTCAGTGATCGCAATTTTCGTTCTCGTATAAACAGCACTCGTGTGTAAACTTTATTTTCCCAGCTTAATTCTAATTCCAATCGGACGGAATTTCTGCGTTCACCTAACGTGTCAAAATTCAATTGTTGAATGAAATTTCAATTATCTTTCAACAATATCACTTTCATTTTTCGAGTCCTGTCTTCTCTGGCTCCGATGAATGAAACATCGGGGATTTCGACACCGGGGTATATACCTTCCGATGAATCGCTTAACGTCTCGTCTTTGACGGTATGTTTTTCTCGAACTTGGATCTGGGCGATTTTTGTGTCTGTCGAAAATGGCGAATTTTTTTTTTTTTTCCTTCTGCCTCGGTTGTGGGACGTATAGGTATAATCTGAGCGAACGCTTCGTTCTGTATAGACACTTGACCCTGGGCATTGACTCGGCTTCTAGCCGTCCAAGAGAGAGTGGAGCAGAGATTAATCTTCTCGGGTGCTTTTGCTCTTCGGTGACCAAACGTGTATCTCCCGGTTGGCTGGATTTCCTCGTATTTCGTGCTGGGAATACAAAATTTATCGCACAAACGACGCGCGAAAGAGACCAAGAGAGAAAGAGAGAGAGAGAGAAAGAGAAAGAACGAAAAAAAGGAAGAAAGGAAGAAAGAAAGGGGAGTTCGCTCAGAGGCTGCGAGTTTCAGGAAAGGGAAGAGAAGAAGTCGACCCTTTGCGTCGTTATAACGGGCGCGTGTGTCAAGGGGTGCGGTGTGGCATGGTGAGGGAAAACTGGCTCCCATACCTCTAACCCAGAATCAACCCACCCCAAACCGAACTCGAACCGAACCCACGCAGCCAAGGTAAATAATTCTATGGTCGAATTTGCGTGTCTCTCATATAAAATGCATGCGTTAACCTTCGCGACGCTTTCCGCTCCTTTTCCTGAATATTTCAAGGGTGGATCCATCCTGAGACGTTTGGTAAGACTCCGAGACTCCGATCTTTGATAGAATAATGGAAGAATTTTGAGGACGCGCAGCTGCCTTCGAAATTCGATTCATTTTATGTGGATTCACTTGATCCTATACCACAGTGCGTTGCCTCTGACTTCCTCCTCCACCCGGATACTCAAATCGTTATTAGAACGGAGCCAACAAGATTTGAAAATTAGTGGCTCACGTCGGGAACGAGGACTTAATCGCTACCCTTAATGCAGTGAAATCCTTTGAGCGAAATAACGAGCTCAGGATATTGTGTACAAAGGGATGTTTTCTTGATACGGTTAAAACGTACTTTCCACCTCGTCTAGAGAGAAATTTCTGCAACTCGAGATAACGATTGGACAAAATCTCTGCTCACGTAGATATAACAGGCCTGTGTCGACTATAGCCGCGGGTATTCTTCGAGGACGCTGTTCCTTTGTGAATTGTCGCTTCGTTTCGTCAATTGCAGCCTCAAAGGACCGTTTCATCGACGATTCAAAGGCATTTGTACGAGTTGTACAGCTCGTGGCTTGCCTCGGCTCAGCTCTTGTGCCACACGCGGTTCTGATCGATAATTTTGCTCCCGTTTCGCCATGAAGAAACTCCTTTCGTTAAAGATTAATTCGTGAATCGCGTCGGGCCTCAGACGAGATTCTTCACACGTTTTATATGTGCGGGATGGTTGCACGCAGGCTGATTCTTCGACCTGATACACTAAAGCGTAACAATAATTTCCAGCCTCCTGCAGAATTTTAATATCGAGTGGTGAAAACGGCTGAAATATTAAACATTTTCTTTCAATACCTTTCCAGTTAAATATTCAGCTTAAAATTCGAGTTAATTAAACGGATATTGCGGCAGTAAATAATTGGTAAGCAGTTATGAGCACAGCTTTGATATCGATTCGCAGTTCAACTTCCTACTTCACGCCTCCCTGGTGTATTGATTAAAAAGTTTTTTCCCACTCTTGGCAAGAGCGCGGATGATTGAAATTAGGAGTAAAATTTGCTTCCGAACTTCCAGTATCTGTCAATCATTCTAGGAATTAACTTCAAGTCAATTCCAAGCTACAAATTAAAGGGTTGAGTGCAACATGTCCGAAATCTAATCCTAATTTTAGCTGCAAGTTCAATGGTTCCGTTTTCGGAATCTAGTCGTACGGTTTACATGTATTCATGCATTTTCGCATGTCGATAGTCGACTACAGGTTCCACGTTCGATTGCTATCGCGTTACACGCAGTTTCGTTCTTCGCCAGTCCCCCTCGTATCTGTTACTTTGGTACAGGCAGCTATATCAAAGGCTATAGAGCTTTGACTGATTTTCAGTGGGAGCGAAGTGAGCGTTCAGTCGCCTTTGTGTACCGGTATGTGTCTCGATAAACACAAGTCCAAAACCCGACCGAACCCCGGTTATAAATTCATGGAAAATTTCAGTTTGCAGTAAAATCACGAACGTTGAATTGAAAATACGTTTACATCGTTTGAGGAACGAGACCTGAGATAATATTACCTTCGGTGTAGGTACCCATACCGCGCTAAGGTAAGCAGAAAAGAATGATAAACATAGAAAAATTGTTAAATCTTTGGAAAGTACTCCGCGGATAAGACATCCGAGGAGAAATGCACGATATAAAATCGATTTCCTCGGAGGTTCGAGGACCGTCGTCCTGCACACGTCTGTAAACTTCGAGCACTATAGTGCAGTACCTGCAGGCCGCCTAATTAATCATCTAGCGAAGCGCAGTGAGCGACTGCCAGGCGATGCAAGTTCTGAGTAATTGAAACACGCCTTCGGCAAGGAACCCTGTCAGCCTCTGGGGTCCAAGACAGACCCTTGAAGAGGCTGTTTCACAGTCCTTCTAGAATTACATCAGCCATCATTGACGTCAGCCAGCAATTTCTCCCCGGGTGTTTTCAGGTCGCCTGAAATATCCTCGAAAACCGAGACACGCGGGTCACGTTCATCAATTAGCCTTCACCTACGAATGTCTTCCGAAGTTCTGGCGGAAACGAAAGCCAGAGTAACTACGTCGATTGGAGTACCTCCGCCTTCTCTCTATACCTTCGTGACCGTGTGCCTCCTTCCTTCTAGGTTCTCGTGTGGGATAGAGTCTGAGTTCATAGGAACAACTCGGTGCTCTATCGACTGTAGAGTCTGTAACCACTTGACCTTATTGATGCGTGGAATGTTATTCCCCAGAGAGGTGCACACACGCTCCCATATGCAGTACTTGGAGTTCGTGGTTTTCATATTTCATCAGGTAAAGTGTCGAGCGTTTTGTTATCAAGTTTTCATAGACTTTAGTGGTTCTTCTCTGGCTTTTAATCGATATTAACGATAATCGCTCGCGTACGTTCCTTTGCACTCCGTCCATGTCTCGAGGGTATTGTAGTCAGAGAGAACCAATTTAACGGATCGGAAAAAAGCGTTGTGCCTCAAATTTATAGACACAGTAATATACACGCGGTGCGTCTCTTTTTTCCGTCGCGTCATCTCTTCTTCGGTACGGAGAATTTTTCTACCCCGGGAACGGACTTCGCCCGTCAACTCACCCCCGTTGGTCTTTCGTCGTACAGACTGGCGATAAAATCCGTTCATAACATTCTCACAGAGTGGCTTGTATGTATTAATACGTATAACACGGGGCGAAACGCGTGTGGCAGATTCTCAAGGCTGAAGAGGTCATTTTCGCCGCCAGCTGGTAGCGGCTGGTCGATCTTTGTGGTGTAAATCGAATCTGCTTGGTAACGAGGGTTTGGCAGCCGGGCTTTCCTCCTCTACTTTCCTTTCCGTTCAACAAAGAGAAAGAGGGAAAAAAACCTAGGGGAAATAGCGGAGGGAATGAAGGGATGAAAAACCGCGTTTCAATAATTCAATTACACCATATTGTGGCGCGCGTTAAGGCGTGTGGCTAGAAGCGAACGAAATGGGGTAGTGAGGTGGTGGAAAAGGGGGAACAGCGCGTCGCTTTTATTAGCCTATCAAATCCAATATGCCACTAATTTTACCATGTCTCCCTACTAAACCGGACTACAGATACGCGGCATTAACGAAATTGCCTGCGGACGTGGCTGGAAAGTAAATAAACCGGAGCAAAGTGTAAATCGCCCCGAGATGGAGGGCCGGTAAATGGGACGGGCAAAGAAAGGGGGTTGGTGAATTTGAATTCCTCCGAGTCTCACTCTCAGGGTTGGAGAATTCGCCGTTTCCCAGTTCTACGCGAAGACTTCGACCCTCGTTCCGATCGGTTGTCAAAAACCAGACATGAACGTCATACTCTGATTCAAACTGTTCCTCATATCACTCGCTGGAGTTTTATTCGAATTTTTTTTAACATCGATACGAAATCGATTGATTTTCGGACGTTGCAAGATCTCGAAATTCTTCTTAAGAATAATAATAATTTATTAATAATAATTCTCGTTCACGAACCGAGCGCCAACCCGCAGTGCTTAAACTGCTACGCTTTCGCTTCTCTCGCTTTACTCGCTGAAACGAAGAGAGAATAAGCCGAGTATGATATCCAGCTCAAGGAGAGATATACCTGCCTGAGACCTATTTCCCTCGGCGACAGAGAAAATTGAAGAACCTCGAGCTTGGTATCGGTGCTGTGATATCGTCGTCTGCTTCGTAGACAGGTAAAACTTAGGCTGCTCTACTGGTGTCATCTGGGATGTAAAATTACAGGAAGTTCATCCGGCCTCAGCTGCACGCAACATCATACGCCAGAAGCATTTCAAGTTTTTCCGTTTTCCCTGTTTCCTTTTTCTCCCTTGTTTCCCTTCTTTTTTCTTTCTATCCAAGCCCTCAATCTGGATGGGACTGTCTGCGAGTCACTGAATAAATGATTAGAGAAACGGATGCGAAACTGGTCCGTAGGTTGGCTTTCTCCGCAAATGTTTGCGCATTTATACTTGTCTGTATGAATTTAGCCACCTTTTTTCTTCTACATTAAAACGCCATGTTGAATATGCGCTTTGATGTGGCTAGACGTATCACGGTGTCTTTTCCTCTGGATTATAATTGGAACACAATATGTACTAGCGTTGTGCTTTGAACTGATCTACAAAAACCTGCAATTATATACTTCCGCGGGTTCCAAGTTAAATACTATTTTGCAATATTACCAACTCCCCTCGCATTGTATCTATGCCACGAGTCATGGCATCTGGACTCCTGTGGTTATATCGCACGAAGGATAATTAACTATTCAAAATGCTGACTGAGAGTGACCATTTTTATCTTCAGCTTCTAGAAGTAGTTTTCAAAATGTCGATTGCGTACAGAGTCGCGAATATAACGAAGATACCCCCGAGACAGATGATACTAATAATCCGTAATTCTTTTACGTCAAACTTGATCTTCCAGCTTCAAGTAATACTTAAAATGTCTATAATCTGTGGTATTGAGTTTTAAAGTGCAGAGATAAATTCGCGAATCTGCTAGCGTGTGCCAACTAGGTCGACGAAATAATGCCTCGGTAGGAAACTGCAGCAATTCGAAGAATACCATACTGCAAGTACCTAGGTATATTAGGTACTGACAATGCTGAAAGCTCGGTACATGCACTCCCAATAATAATTGAATTCTCTCGTTGTAACTTGGAATAGGACAATAATATTCTTTTCGTCAATTCAGCACCAACTCACACAGTTGAATAATGCCTATCGCTACTCGTGTATCACTGTTCTTACTTTTACTGCAGAGAGTGATTTCTCTCCGTAGATATTTGAGTGAATGATTCATCTAATGATCCGGGTATCAAAGTTGATGAACGAAGTTTGTTTCGTGGGTTAAATTTGCAACGTATATACGTCTGGACAATTCCTCGTTACTTCGGCAGGCAGTTAAGTTATTCTTGACGACGAATTCGCGTGACTGGAAGTCTCAACCCCTATTCCACATCCGTAGACCACATTCGACAAGCGTTTTTCAGGGTGCCTCGAAAGGCCAGGAGACAGCATGTCGCGTGCTGCTCGCCACTGGAGCCCGCATAATGGGATAGATGCAATAACAAGGATGTGGGATCCCGAGGTAACGAGCTTCTGCACCTTGCGGACACCTGTGCTCACCCAGTCGACGACTCTCGGCTTTACAACGCCTCGGTGTTAGATGTTTGTGATGTACATATAAAGCTGCCTTATTTCGTTGCCTTCGTTCCCGTTCATACCCGAAGCGATCATATTAATCATGTAGGTGCGATGTGCACCATGGACCACCCGGCGAATCCCTTTCGTTACGTTTCAGCGTTGAATAGTCTATTTTATTTTTATGGTGGATAAAGTGAACCGTATCAGATACTAACGAACTGCATGCTGATCTCATTGTCAGGACTCTCGACAATTGCAATGATATGAGGTTCTCGTTACAATTACGAATAACGATGATCATCAATGAACTTTTGAAAGAGCCGTCACAAGGCTGCCGACCTGAAGAAGGACGAATGACTCGTCCACATTGCGCTTATATCCCATTAAAACTCATAAAGCAGCTGAGTAGGATTTTTCAGAGTTAATTTTGACAGTGTAAAAGTTTTGGAAAATTTTGGAATTACTCTTCACGCGTATCGATACAGAGAAACATGTGTACGGTGTTGGATATCATCGGCCAACCTACGTAGATTATATCCTCGTTTGAAACCATTACAAATGTTAATGCATCAATTAGAGAAAAGGGGGACAGAGAATAATGCTTTTAATTAAATTCTGGGACGTCAAGTCCCCAGCTGTGAAGGGCCGAAATTGCTGTCAACAAAACTCTGCAGAATGATATAATAATGGGAATGATGAAGATAAGCGAAATGAAAATCAAAACGAGAAGTTATCGCGATTCAGAGTTTTCATTCTCATGCTTGAATACTGAATATTTTCGAGAGACTTCAGGTAGCGAATACAATGAGATTCAAGGAAATTCTGAAAGGCGAGTCTCGACTGACTGGAAATCGAGGCGCGAAAAATTGAGAGTTACTGGAAAGGAAACACGTAACGCTCACTTCCGCGATCCGATTTTAAGTGATATAACGCGTACCAGACGAGTCTCTCGATGAATACGCCCTCGCATGTTGATATCTGGTTTTGGGCGGCTGGCAGAGAAAATCTGTGGACCTTGAACCGAAACGAGCACGTGTCCAGTGTGGATTTCCAAAGTAAAGAAAGGCGGGTATGAGCAGGCTTTGTTACGCACGTAGAGGCGGGATTTAAATATGAAAGGAATAAATCTAATGAAATCGTACCACCGAGTTTAACTTGGGGTCCAAGCCTCTCGAGCTGCTTTTCGTTTCACGCGTTGATTAACGCGTTCAGCACCTCTACCTACACTCACTATACAGTCTAGTCTCTGAATAGAGAGATCACTGGTAAACATCCGCTTTGGCACCTTTCTTTCGAGGCTTTTGCTGCGGTTCTAGATGCATTTTCACAGATCGTTCATAGCCGGGGAAGAAGTACTCGCTTGGAAATTCTGCAGACAACAGAAGCGATCGTACGTTCAGAAACCGACGAATTAAACACTTGACTCGAATTTATTCTGCCTCCTAGCATCCAAATCCTTTCCTCAGTTCGAAAAAAAAAAAAAAAAATGAGAATAATCTTCTGAAAATGAGAATGAGACGAGGAGACATTATTGCATTGTGGAACCCAAAGTAATAACAGCACACTCGCCAATTGACTCTGGTAACCCTTACGTCTCGGTTTTTGGACAAGCGAAATTAGCAACACGTTTGCTACACCTGTGGCCACGCTATCTGCCGAATTGAGATGTATCCCGAAGGCACCTTAACTGGTTTAATAATGGCAGAAACTACGCTGTCGCAGATCACGCAAAGTGTACCGGTTTTCATTAATAATTACAGCTTCGCCCAGGTGGTCGAACTATATTTGCGGTAAGACTACTCTTCCCATTATCCCCACTCAATATCGAACGGTTTCCCATTCGTATCAGGCGTCGGTTCAATCAGAATCCGGAAAATCTATCTAGCATTTCCCTGAGTTTCGTAGAGCTTCCCCGTATTTGTACCGCGGTAATTATCTGTTGGGTTACATTACACCAGCGTCTAATTGTCCACTCTCCATTCACTCGATCTGCAGACCCGAAGCCATTCGCCCTTTGCTCAAAGTATCTCTTACTCCGTACTGTAACGACGTATGCAGGAGGATATGAGTCCTCGGGCTTTATTCCTGCTAGGATCCCAACTGCAGTGTTTAAGCTATTTAACTTCAAGGGACTTAACTGATGATAGGAGCCGGTAGTAAGTTTATCGCTCACAATAGTGATGCTCTGAACTTACGTCAAAGTACAAACTATACTCTAAGCTCCATGTACCACAAAGACATAGATCCGATCAGAAACTCGAAAGTCCTATCTTAGATTTTAGCGATAGAATCGCTGCCTTCGATCGTACTTATGCTTCACGAGGACTTTCGGATCCTAGACCGTTGTAAGAGCTACAGGACCTTTGTCTCGGCGGTAAAACTGCATTGTGCATCTGCAAAATGATGCATCTGACGTGGACCGTCGGAAATAAATTAATAATTCAGAGCACGGTGGTGCTTGGAGTTAATTACTTGGTTTTTTTCCTTTATGTCTGCAATGGCCCCCCTATGTCCTTCGTGTGTTGTTATAATTATAATTTGTCTAATTTAACTCGAGGAAAATACTGGAAGACAAACCAGTCTCGAGGTCGCTGCAGCAGCGGCTCTTTATGCAAGCGACTCTGACTGCTCTCGCAAATAATAGCACGTGAAAATTTATTGCAGCAGAATACCAGGGCGTTAGTCTGGATTCCGAAAACTGTATCGAAAATATTTTTCGAGAACTAAATTTTTACACAATGAGTCAAAGGTTGACATTATTCGCGCTCCTAATTCTCTTTGCTTCAGCAACGGGTCAAGGTCCCATTTGTTAGTCACATGTGACTCATGCAGTTGTTGCCTCTGATGCAGAAGCGGGATGATTCGATTCAAGTCATTTAATCAACGCGACTCAGTTCCAATATACTTTCACAGGGTGTACAGAATCGCTCAGAATTAGTTTAATGTAAAGTTTGGAACGTGCGCTGGCGAGAAATCGGGTGCTTATGGAAATTGATTGGGATATAAATACGCGGTATGAGTTAAAGTACTTTTTTATACACTCGTATCACTCGCCTTGACTATGAAATTTCGATTACTTGGGTATCACTTATACTACTTTATTAGGCGTGCTTCTCGACGTGGTTGAATACGCTCTTGCGATGGAAATACTAAAAAAAAGGTTTGATTAATTATCGCAACGACTCACGGAGTCGACCTTACACACCTTGACCGTGCGAAATCGACGACCAACCTGTAAATTTATCCCACAACCTCGCGGACCGTGACGGAATTAACAATTTTACCGTAACTTATTCAACGACTGCTAAACTTTTCTTCAAATTTTGTTTTCCAAACTCCTATCTGGAAATTCCGTTTTAGACGCAACGCGTAAGACCCAACTTCCAATAATACTTTTTACCCTTTAATCGACGTGCAGACTCATCATCGGTTGTAAATCTGATTTTAACGCTCTGAGAAAATCGTTGACTAGGCATCACGTCTTGGGAAAATAATTCTTTTCGGAAAAAGAACGTATCCTTTACCATTACGTTTCGTTCAAGAGAAAGAAAGACCCCATTTCAAAAGCCCAAAGTTGAAGAAGGCGTTGCTTGGGCGAAGGGTACCAGACCTAATCGCTACAAAAGACAGTGAAAAGTTTCTCAATATGGCAAGGGCGTGGTTTTTATCAACGATGGTTATTGCGCCCGTAGATTTCTGTTCCGAAATCCAAGGGTGTATCTTTCACTTCCACACACACGTATCGTATCGTCGAGGTAAAACCCGTACGGCTCTATCTTCGGGTTCGCTTAGTGCGAGTGAACTTAAGGCAGATTTCTTATCCTCGTCAAGGTTCGCAGAAATCCTGACCCTGCCGCTACTCCCGTTTCGAGTTATGCTTCCGGTTCAGCTCCCGGTCGTAGAACTGCTAGTCAAACCACGTATGTTTGACGCGGTCGAGTTTCTTTTGACTTGGATATTCCGAGACTGATCTCAGCCAGTCAGCCAGACGTCATACGAATACGAGATCAGAAATCCTCGTTTCACGTAACGAGTTTAACTTGCTCTTTCGTTAATTGCACTTATTGTTTTTATCTTCTCCAGTTTCCCAGGGAAACCTAGGGTCGAATATACTACGACCTTATCCAACCCTGGCGTACAAAGTTGGCCCTACCATTATCTCGGCTATATCATCAATTCACCTAACATAATATACCGAGTCTGGAGAACAACCGAATTTGTTAAATGGAGCTTCTCAATACCATATTTGAATGAAACTTTCGCCCGGTCCTCTCTGATTAAATTACAGCTGTTATAGCAGCTGTATACCTACGTCTAGGTTATTCGTAGTACTTTTTTTCAGTCCAGCTCGTATAGCATTCGTCAAACTTCTAGACGACGTGTAATTTAGGTACTCTCAGTTTCTGAATTGTTTGTCGAATTAGGTCCGTTTACCATACATGAGTCGCGAGAAATGTTCTGACATTTGGCGCAGTGTTTGAAAAAATTTACGAATCCGTCCGATAAACTTTATTCTGCTCTGATAGGTTTACATTTTTATACAATTTTGTTATTACTCCGAAAACGAGTACTATTGCTCTTGAGATTGAGTAACAAGTCTTCGTTGTGCCATGAGCCGTTAGTCATTGTCATTAGGGCGTCCATGAAGGCTTGGTCACTCCGTCGACTTGGCACGTATCTCACGTAAACCGGAAATCGGCGAGGACTCGGAAGATTTTTTGCAAGATAGTTCACGAGCTAGTACACTGAGTAATTCGCGCGTACGATCATAACGACTAGCAATCCTCATTATTTCCAATGACTTTTATCTGAGGCCACACGATATGTATTGGTATTCTGGATCGTCTCGTTATTCTATTCCTTCTCGAATTCGAAAACAGAGGCAGAATCGATTCATATAATTATTGGAACTCCTTCCATTTATTGTTCCCTAATTTTTTTCTTATACACAGTATGTCCTGCCTCTCGTTTTTCCAGCACGTTGATGCAGACTTCAGTCTCTAGAGTCACTTCTGTGTTACAGCGGGCTGAAGTACGAGTACCTATATGCACTTACGTGCGCAGGCCTAGAGCGTTCGTAATTTCGCGAAGTACAGCTGTGCTTCTGCCTGCACTTTGTGAATTTAATGATAACCGCCGAACGTTTCCTACCTTTTTTCTTTTTTTTTTTCAATTTTTTTATCGAAAATTATTCAGCGGAAAAGTTGCACCAGCGGGTAGGATATTCAACTGATTTCCCAACAGCGTCGAGAATCGCGAGAGTAATGGTACGTCAAGACCTGGGTAATTAGTAACGTTATGACCGGCGTTTAAAGCCGAAAGTTTAAACGCCATAGAGAAGTTGCGTAGAACGCGGCAAGTGAACGGCAGTGTGCTTCAGCTAAGTACAGTGTAGGTGTATGAGCACACTGTCGTATATACGCGTGTATAATAGTCTGGCAAGTAAAGTATCAGCGTGTACAAGGTCGTTTAAGACGCGACCTAAGTTTCCCATTACGTCGGACGTCAAGAACTACCCCATTATCCAAAGGGCTTGATTTATCGCCGAGTAATTAGGGCTACTAATTAGCCGCAACGACCGATTGATAATAAGAACCCAACCGCATCCGGGAAATTCGTAGATCGAGACTCGCGGATAAAATATGAATTCTTTCTCATACCAAGAATATCCAGAGAAGGTATCGCGCGATACCTTGCAACAAGAAGCTGATTTATTTATAATTGAATTACGAAGGAATCGGATATTTTCTCATCACACTCGTACAACTTTTCTGATCAATATTTAATAAATGTAACAACATGTAAGACACCCTTGCACAGCATCCTTCCACAAGTTTCCTCGTTCTATACAATTAGAGGACAGAGGTTGCGCCTTATCGGGTAGAAACGTGGGCCGGAAATGGCGGGCGAACATTGGCTGGTGTATCAAGATCTAGGGCGCAGCTTCCCTTCGGAATGGACCGGCGCAGATATTCCTCGCTCGCTCGTATCCGCCGCAAGAGCCTATCTCTCGTACTTTAGAATCCTGCTATTTGCAGTTTTTTTCAGTTATAACTCTGTCGACGACTGAACTCTGTCTCGTGCTTCTTCGAAAATAAGTGCCGAAAGGAACTGCTCGTTGCAAAACACACTGAGATACAAGCACTTCTTTTGCTTTCACCAAGTGCCTCGAGCACTTCGTTATTCAAGTAGATACAACGACGATATGGATAAATATGATCCAAATAAGATCAGGGGGTTGAAAGGAAACGTGCCACGCTTACCAAAATCAGTTTTTCCATTGGTTTCTTTCATCGTAACCGTAGGAATTCTCTTTTTTCATTTCGCTATGAGGGCAAATTCAATAGTGACTAACTGAGTAGGTAAGCTATGACAGTTCGGACTTTGGCACCGACTTTGGCACCGTCGAATATCGAGATCTAGATGATGAGATTCTCGTAAAACTTACATGGTTTGCAAGGCACCATTGTAGAGATTCATTCGCTTACCCACCACCTGCGGTTGCTTGATTTTCTCATTTCTTTTCGTTCTTTTTATTTCACCAGTGGACAATGCCAGTCGTTGTGTAACCATTATGACTCTCTTTCATGCCGAGGTACAGACTCTAGCTCGACACGACCAGCTCGTATGAAGTGTGGAACACTCTACGACACTTTAATTCGCAGGAGTACCTGCTCTCACTTTTCACTCTTTCGCACTTGCTCTTAGTCTTTTGCCTGCCCTCGGGTTTTATGTATGCCCAAACCTCGCTGTTACAAATCGAGAGAAAACGGCACCCATGTTCACCGGCTGGTATAAGATCGCTGGCAAGGCACCACTTCGCACTCCTTACTCTTCTGGATCACGAAACGTACTTCAGATGTAATAAACATCCTTTATCCATAAGGACAAGTACGCGAATACGAGTGCTTGTCCGTATAATCGCGAGAGACGGTGTGGGTTCCTTGTTTGGCCCACCACGGATCGATTTTAACTAGAAATCCCTGAGTGGTAACGGGGAAAAGATCTCAAGCTCTCGAAAGCTCGCGTGGGGATGCGGTGCGCTAGGTATTTTCGAAAATCTAATCAACTCTGATTTCACACAATGCAACCCTTCATCCAATCGACTTGGCTTATACTCGTACTGCAGTTGTGAGGTTACTTCTTTCTCGAAAATTCAATCACCGAAAGCGATTGACTTCCGACTTTCAACCTGGTCACACTTATGTTTGTATAGACGATGAAATCAACGTTTATGGCGAAACACTGATGCCTAGCTACAACGAGAAACTAGTTAGCTTAACTGCTAGTTCGAGTACCCATACTCTCACTCCACACCACTTCGTGCTTCCTCTCGACCTTTTCATTGTGAGTACCGCTTGCGATCGAATCCCGATGATATCCACGTCGAAGCACAATTGCACTTCGCTACTGTGTGATACGTAGCTGCGTCGTTATTGCGGCAGTTACTCCATTTCCGGCCGATATTGCGTTCGTAAGCACTCGCGCAATGCTGAGGAAACGACCACTGCACTAGACCTCGTGAGTCAGCTAATATCATCCGTGTTCTATTCCATTTGCTGATTTTTGTGACGATATAGGTGCCGATAATTCGCACGGAAATGTACAAATCTTACGACTTGATCTACGATATTTATAACGAATCAAATTCTCCTTAGTAATTTAATTTGGGATATGATTAACGATGGTTTTCCTTTTTGTTTCAGGTAAGCAAGGCTTCCGTTTCCATCGAGGAGATGAATATTTTTCTATAGGTTCCTCGCTCCTGCCTTTCTTCCTGATCGATACAGCGGCGAATGGAAAAGAAAGAGATCCGAACGTATCGGGGCTCAAGTACGTATTCTGAATTTTGAAGAATCGGTGATTATTCTAAGGATGTTTTCCGTGAGGATTTTCTCCGGTAAACTATCGGATATTCAATGATGTTATCCATCCACCTTCAGATCCGCGAGTGTAACGAGAAGCAGCCTCGCTCCTTAAGGAAAGCAACTTTATACGCATATAACGAATAGCCACATATATTACAGCTCGGATGTAGTCGGTAGACGCCAGCGCTTCGCAGAAAGTATGGAAAAAAAAAAGAGAAATTTAAAAATTTCCTTCCTGGCAGCGCTGACGTTACACGTTTTAAGTAGTTCCAACGACGGACCACCGTATCTCGGCTCATCTTCCCTCCGCTAGCCTCCTATTCTTCGTTAAATGGAATGCAAATGAAGGAAATTAGAGAAGGAAAGAGAAAGAAAGAAAAAGAGAGACGTTGAAGTTCCAACGTTAAAAATGCACCACGGTCATCTCAGTAACACTTAACGCGGGGCTGTGCCTCTGACTACTCTATTCTAATTTTCCCCGATACCACTAATGCCGTCTAATTATTGTCATTAATGTTAATGTCACCTTTCTTATCAACGTAATTTCAGCTTATTTTCTGATCTTCAGAGCTCCGCTTACGATCGCGAAATTTTATGATATCACGACGTATTTTTCTGCAGTAGTTTAAGTAGTCGCCCAATACCCAAGTAGGTGTTCACCTACTCGCCAAATCACAATTTACATGTATACGAGGGGACTAATGGACATTGATTGTTACAAATTGGGATCAATTGACATTATCAAGTGCACTACTAAGACATTGATTCCACGCTTCTGCGAATTCAACCATAATAATATAGCTCGTAGATATATACATATGTGTAGGTGTTCCTCCCCCGCTGCAATTGCTCCTGTATAAATCACGTGCACAATGAGTAATCATGCTCTACACAAACTTCAATATCTATGCTAATAAGCCAGTTCTGATACGAGAATAATCACTCATCGAAATTCTATCGGAAACTGAACGATAAATTTTCGTAAAACTATCATCGAAGCGCACTTTTACACGTAGCAGAGATCATTCCTATAATTTTGGCACACCACTGCATTCAGCTTTCCTGTTTCATTCCGAATTCAAGAACCCTGAGTACGCCGGGATTCTCGTTCGGTGGATAACCGTGTGTGTGGTACTTTGTAGGCATATACATCGTGTGTGCTTGGATTTACGTCACGTTTAACAATTATTCATTTGACGGGTGATATTCCGTGTCAAATTCTGGCTGGTGGGTGTGCTTAGGCAAAGATAACCCCCGCGAGGTCTGTGCAAACTTTATCTTGCCGTACAGCAGATCATTCCAGTGTTCGAAAAACTTCAAGCTGATATACCGAGCTTTGAGCTTTAGTGTCAGACCTAAATTCTCGTTGCTCCGGGAGCACCTTTCCCTAATCGACACTTTCATCTTCTACTAAACCAGAGGCATGTATCTATGTAGGTGTGAATGACACAACATATTAGAGCCGGCGAATATTCTACGCAATAACCGAACGCTGCGGGGGTGTCTTGCCATTCGAGTCACGCGACGGAATATAATACGATCTTTTTTCAAACGTAGGTGAAGTTAAACCAGCGAACGTGACGGTTTAGGGATGCGTAATTTCGCTGGGAAATCAGGTATTTAATATATTCCTAAGCGGGACGTGACTTTTCGACGTTCTATCTAGACGCTTTCGTATATCTACACGTAGATATAGGTACGTCGCCGCCTCTTTGCCCGGGGAAATTCCTTTCGGACAGCGCGCGTCTCAATTTAAAGGTTCTATGGGATCGAAGGATGCGGGACCAATCTCTCTTTCACTCCTTAACATTCTCTCGATTCGATCGCAGATAGACTACAGGAATTGACGCCAGTCCGGTGATCTATTATCACACGGAGTGCGAATTCATAGCCGACTAGAACGAACGGAGTCCGTTCACTCGCTAGCACGACCAATTGACTCGGTTTGCTCTGGCCTTGGCCACTCGAGATCTACGTCTTGTAGATAGGATATTCGTCGTTTGTCGAATCGCCGTATCCTATGCCGGGGAATAGAAGTCCGTGTCCGTGAGCCCGTGAATCCCTGACCCTGAATCAAGTATGTTCCTCCTCTTTCCTCGACGGATATCGATTCAACTTTATATAAGATCAATCTCTCTCTCTCTCTTTTCCTTGCCGAATACGTTTGGAATGTCGGTTCGGTTCACAGCTGGGTCCTCTACGAACTGTTTCAAATCTAATAACACCTGATCCTCGTCTGTACATGATACGTCGTATCTCAGTCGTTCGCGGAAAGCAAAGGCTTCATCGGACCAACTAATAAAAGTGATCAGTGAATTGCGCTGCATTCTGCATACGTCTAATCCGATAGCACTTTACCCTTTTATATGAAGTCAATAACTTCTGCAGTACAGTGGAGGATAAGGCAATCTAATTTCACGTTATCGAGTGACATTTGTCATTTTAAGTGACAAGGGGGACAAGGCGTTCGATAATTATCTTTGGAAGCCGTATTGTCGTCGAGGCTTCAGACTTGATAGCCCTCAAGAATTCTGCGGACTGACAAAGAGGATGAATATCTCGTGTAAATTCTTTCGCGAACGCCCCCGCCTACCGGCGTGTCAAATCGATCTCCGATTCTTTGTGTATTCGTTCGTACCTGCACGAGAGGACCACGAAATCCTTGTAGTCTTTGCATGCGGTTCGGGGCCAGGCTCGAGGCCTGGTTCCCAACTGATTCAAGGCCAGGGTCTTGCCTTACCTCTGGCCAAGATCCGCGTACAAAAAAAGACTCTCCCTTTACAAGGAACTCAAGACGTGTTCAAATAATTAGCTCGACTATCTCGCGTCGATCTTTATGCCTTGTCATATGCTTAGACATGACATCGAGATAGGGAGAGGGCTCGATCATAGTAGGTGTCAAAGTTACAAAGATTCCGTTACAGAATTCTCGCCATTAGTATCTCTGCGAGTCTAGACGGAAAATTCATAATTGGACGGCTCGTACTTTTGCTCGAACTGACCACTTTCACGTTTAATTCTTCGAGTATATTTTTAGTTCTAATCCCATTCGGTTACCGTAGCTAATCAAAGCTCCCTCGTTACTGGGACGAATGCCACTTTCTAATCGGCTTAACCAAATACCCTTGTCGCGGCATTACGAATCTGAGAAAACATCCTTTTGCCGCGAATCTCGTCAGTTCCGCGAACAACGTTACGCAGTGATCGGTGCTAATGAAGCAGCGATTAATATTCGCCGGACGTCGACAGGTCAGATTACAAATTTCCCAAATTCCTTCAGTATTATACACCGAATGGATGAGATTCTCCTTCGAGCCTGGGCAGCCGGGCGGCGGCCGTCTTATTGGACATCTCCGAGACGCGATCCGAGAGGAATTAATTAAAGGATGCCCTGCGATAGTAGTTACATAATAATCGGTTATTCTTAGATGAAATTTCTCTCGAATTCATACCTTGTTACCGATTGACCTCGCGGCGTTGAACCGAGGCGATAACAACCGGGAAACAAAGAATGAATCTGCCGCCTATCCTAACAGTTTTGCGCAGCTTTGGCGGAGAAACGTCACGCTAGAATGCCAACGTCCAGAGGGCAAAGCCAGGCCAACCCGATGCAGAATCAGCTGTAACGCCGGTTCCTCCTTTCTATAACTGTTTGGTTTATTCAAATATTGATTTATGGCATAAGGAAAGCTAAATACACTCACTTACCGCTGTTTCTCAACTCAATCCAGTAGCCTGAGCGACCGGAGAACGCGACTTTGTCGCGAAATTTCGTCCCTAGGTTTCTTCGATGAATTCTGTGTTACTTATTTTCCAAATTCTATCCTCTTCTTTCTAGCAAGCTCGCGATGTGATTAGTAGTAGTTGGCACTATCAATTGGCTGTTTGATATATCCGGGTACAGGATAATCTGGAGGGGATTAAGAATTTAAACAGGGTGCAATTTCTCTGCTTGATTTATTGATTATCTTCTTCTGTGTATTTATTTTGTTATTTTCTTTTCTTTTCCCTTTTCTCTCTATTTTTTTTTTTTCTTTCTTTTTCGTTCTTCGTCGCAACTCTCTCGAGAGATATTTTCATCTCGGTTCGCTGCCCGCGACGAAGTAACCAAGACACGAACAAGAACGAAACCAAAAAGAAAAACAAAGCAGCCAGCTGCTTCGCCGAGGGAATCGCTATTCGTCCCTATCCCCTGTCCCTTCTCGGCAGACGTTATATCATCTGGTTATATTCAAAATAAAAAACAAACATAGAAATAAATAAGTAAATCTATCTGCGTGCTATCTATAAGGAGCACGTGGGTAATTTGATATCGATACAACTAACATTTATAATAACCGGTAGAAACGAGTTGGCATCTGGTATGCAGAGCGTTGCTACCGCCGCACGGATGGAATACCATTTAGTTTTCCTTTATTTAGTTTTTCTTTTTTTTTCTTTTCTTTTTTCTTTCCCCATCTCTTTTCTTTCTTTCTCTCTATCTCGCTTCTACAAACCGCTTGCTCGCTTATCAATCCGTCCAGACCTTCCGGAATATAACCAGAGCTCATGGTATTATATGTGTACCGAACTATGAAAAGCGCTGCGGGAGACCAGACTCAATGCTCTGATATCTCTTTGCATTCTATTCATTACAATACTATCTTAAACCGAACTTTTTTCATTTCTTTTAACAAAACTGCAGCCATTATAAATCAGCTTTATTTTCTTGCACATCTGAACTTCAACACGTCTTGAACGACTCGCGACTCGCGATTCTTCGTATTTACAGAAATTTCACGCGAGCCAAACTTTGCGGTTTATCAAAAACTTATGAGATCAAAACACGAAATGAGACGAGTCACTCGTCAGAATAACTAGTCGAATTCGTCAACGATTATTTCTTTCAATGAAAAATCATTTCCTCGGCGAATCATTTCACCTGGTGTTATAAGAAAACGTGAAACGCAAAAAAAAAAAAAAAAAAACTAATCGAATTCCAAAAGGCACGAATTCTTCAATGACTGGTTTCCGGAACACCTATACCTATGTAGGTATATATCAGCATGGAGAAAACCTCGGGAAGACGAAACGTGGTACACTCAAGGGCCCTACAGCCTCGGGGTCTTCGTATAGGTATAATTACATATGTATGTTCCTTTCGGTTTCGTTTAGTTACTTTAATACATCGAGGACAGGAAAGGCGGTGCCGTTGGAAGGTATCGGTCGAGCGTGGGCATGATTGGTGATGCCAATTACAGTTACAGGTTTTTGTACGTTAATTAACGCACGCTGTTAATTACTCACAGAGTACAACTCTGGAATAATTCTTATGCTCTGGCGTAGACGGCGGAAATATTAACGCCGAGAGATTCTTGAAAATTTCTATTGTCTTGTCCCTCTAATTGTTTCTCTTTTTTCCATTTTGTTTTTCGTTTTTCTATATATATGTATACGTAGAGATATATATATATATATAGAGTACGCTAGAAAATTGTGTGAAGAAGTTGAAGAAATTCCAGTCTTGTCGGCCTGAGCTACCGGGAAATTTAATTATTCGAATAAAAACGCAATTACGTTGTGCACCCGCCCTCTCGTTCGCTTTTTTCCGGGTCTCTTTGCTCACGCGATTCCATGTCTTGCGCCTCGTTTGTCTCTCATTAGAAAATTATTATTATTATCATAACTGTTAGCCTAATAAAGGTTTTCTTTGGGCCACCGGTCCGCGCTGGTATACGTTTTCCTCGTAATATAAAAGTAACGACTTGCACCGCCGGCGCCGCGCCGTTCTTCCAGGTTCCTGCGGCCTTGGAATTCAATTTCATTAATTTACAGGCTATTATCACGCACCGAGTAAAACACGTCTTGCGTTAGTCAAAAAATTCCGAGGTTAAACTCCTGCAGTGCGAATAATAAAAAGCAGGAAAAAGTAAAGCACGTATAGTCCCTGAAATAACTCAATTGAATTTATTACGCGATAATTGATCCACGAAATTACTATTACCGCGCGGTATCGTTCCAAAAAATTCACGAATTATACTTCCCACCTCCACACTTGGCTCGATTTCATTCAATTTCTTTTCATTTCTACTCCAATTTAACATACGGTCGACTTAACTCACACCTAGCACGAAAGAGATGCGATCAAGTTGGGTTTTAAAAATTCTAAGATTCTTATTCGCTCTGAAAATATATGCTTTTATCATTTCACACATACATGCGTATTGTATATCGATGTCATTCGTTTGGTTGATATCAGTTGTTGCACGCCACTGTCGTGAGCCCTGCGTGTGTAGGTATACTGTATAAAATCGAGCCAGTAGATAAGAAGAAGGAAAGTTGATAAATAATTCAGTGTAACGCACCGAGTTGGTTGGGTAGAATCACCATTACCTTCGTACCTTCATTTCATTCATTTTTCATTTACTTATTTTCACTTATCTTTCTTTCTCTGGCATCTCGGCCCTGGAATAAATGATGCAACGATGTGCCCTCTCTCCCCCTTTCTTTCCCCTGCACTAGAATTCGCCTGGTTAATTAAAACTTTACCAGTTCTCTAAGTTTTCTAAGTACTTGAAGCATTTTCTCGGCTGCGAGGAATTGAAACTCTGTCTTTTCTCTTATTTTCCTCTTCTTTTTTCGTTCTCTTTTGTCGATTTCATTTATTTAACGACCTTTTTCCGTTTCACTCAGCGAGACTCCAAAATAACCAGACATTGCCCTTCTTTTGATACATCGACCCCGAATCGAATCAATCTTCCTAAATAATTTCCCTCACGTATATGTATATATCTGTCAGCCATATAAAGCGGTGCAATCGCTGTAGATTATCAGACACAAAGTTTAACCATAATGTCGCGTGGATAATCGCATATACATATATATACCTCTGTAACCGGCGTTGATTCAAGACCTGGAAAATTTTCTTTCTTATTTTATCCATGAAAATTGACTGAATTAAACTTCCCCACTACCATTTTGTAGGTAATTGTAAATTGAACTAGTATTTTTTTCATTTTAAATAATCACGTATAGGAGGTACACGCTAGGACGAGGTCCCACGAAGATAGCTAGTTGTACCGTACCGTGTAAAGGTTACCGTACCTTGCCACGGGACTTGGTGTTGCGGTAGTAACATTCCGAAGCGTGCGCAATAATACTCTTGGTGAAAGTTGTTATACCTATATAGTACCTTATTTCATAGTAAATCGTCAAAAATCTAGCCAAAATCTAGCCAAAATCTACCAGTCCAGTTTTAATCGCAATTTTCGGTTTCATTTCATCGGAGACTCGTTCCATTAATGAGTAACACGATGGAAAAGCAGGTGACGGTTCGTCGATATGCATTCATCCATTTATCACACATGGATCGAAGAGAAGATGGATAGCCCGGTAGCCTTTGTCCACTAATTCGTATGCCGATGCAAATGTATAGACGGGAACGTAGGCATAGAAATTATACGTGTATGTAATGAGACTGTATGCCTCGTGGCGGATCCTGTTTATCAGACTAGAAGGGATTACTCGGCTGTGGTCCCCTTCCGTTTCGCTGAGAGACGAAACCGAGCTAAAATTGGCTTCGGTAAGCACGGCGGCTAAATGCAACCTGCACATATAGTCGGAAAGAGAGAAAAAGAGTTGAGTAAAGACGGACATGCTGACATGCAACCGTGAGATAGTCAGCAACTTTTATAGCTTCGACGAGTTACGTCAATTCCTGCATTTCGATGGCCTACAAATCTCCCATCTTCTCTTTCTCTCTTCCTCCTTTGACTCCGAATCCAAAAATTTGCTAAACCTCGCTTTCGCGGTTGAGAATCAGTTCATTCCAGTGTCTCATCTTTGGTTAAAAATGGAAAACGGATTCTCTGTTGAATAGCAACTTTCTATATCTGCATCGATTCTTTTTACTCGTTCATTTAACTTGCGTGCATCGCGCCGGGGGATTTCCCAATTTATAATGATAAATTTATCGAGTAAAATCTGGTTAATTTAACTTAAGGACGAGTTCTGTTTTAATAATTTAGGTACTCGTATTTTAAGCAAATGACGCCTTTATACCTCGAACGGCCGACTTTCTCTCTCGTATCTTCTTAATTAACGAAACGATAATTTAGCGCCGGAGAGTTTGAAATTTTCGAGTAATTTTTTTTCACCGTTTTTTTTTTTTTTTCTTCTTTCTTTCTGCCCTTTCTCAACAAGAATGAATTTACTTACGTATTTCGTCGGTCTCTCTGGATCGTAAAGTGGATTCTACACTATAAGCTCGAATCTGACAGTCAAATTTTCATCGTGTTTTCGCGGATTTCATTAGGCAGTAAAAGCGTACCTCACTCGAGCACATTTGAATTTTTGTTCCAGGTATGTATCTCTTTACGTGACGATATACGAATTCGTCTAATATTTCAAAGCCTTCCATATGATTTTTGATGCCGAAATTATCTCTAATGATAAAAAAAAAACCACGCAAGCTAAAAACTGCACTGAAAATTGCAAACGCGTTATCATTTTCCCAACTCTTTCGCAGTCTTCCAAAAAAAAAAAAAAAAACATTGTTCGTTAAAGACTTCGGAGAAACATTATCAGATTTAGCTACAAGATAATATGAAATAATGCCAAAGTCTCGATCGGATAACGGAGAAGAAAGAACCAAGCTTTAAAAATAATTAGCAGAAAATGTCGTTTATTAAAGGAGTGGGGGTCTAAGAATATAACTCAAGGTACTAAAGAACTTCCGCCTGAAAATCTTTCGGGGTTAATCTCTGTCCAGATTATATTCTCCTAAAGTGCGATTACTGACAAACATTTTAAAATTCAATTTTCTACATTTTCAAATGCAATTCCATGATAGATCTTGGACGAATCGCCGAAAGTCTGCAACGTGTCGTAATCAAAGTGTTTTTCGCTATCCTGTCAGATGGAATATGGTCTTGGATTCGGACGTCGAAGAGTTAATGAAACGGTTAATTGAACCGAATGTAGTTGACACACGTCGGTCTCCATATCGAACAGTGTTAACTGTCGGTTGGACCGTCAGATCGTATCTTCCATAATGCGAGCCCCCCTTAACGTGCAACAAGTGAAGGGTGTGGGTGGATAGCGTAGAATCGATATGTCAGAATCCCAGTGGCATGCCGGTGCGTGGGTTAGCGTGAGAAACGCACGTAGCGAAAGTGGTCGAGTTTAAAAGGTCACGTTTCCCAAGATTTTCCCTCCGCTGAGTGTTCCTAGCCACGACGGAGCCGGAGCCAGCCGCAAGTCGTTAGAAATCGGACCGAGAAGAAAACGAAAAGTTTTTCAAGCTGCGAATAAATTCACACGGTTAACTCTTCGCCTAATGGGGCCAATAATCTTATACGCAACGGTGAGCATTGGCAAGATAATATCATTCGCATTTGCATTTTACTTCTCTCATGGTCTCGCAACCGCTACTGCCATCGCTATCGCGACTCTTCTCTGTAACTAAATTACGGAATTCGACCCTTCGGACCATGATACGGTCTCTGGACTCTAACTGATTTCATTTTTGATGAGAAACCTCATCGCATGTCATCGCTAGGAGTCAATTTCAAAGCTCACTGTGTAGGTCGCGTGATTAATAAAGCAATTTAAAACCATGTTGAAAGTAGCTATCGAAAGGTCGATGGTTTCGTGTAGTACGTACATGCCAGTGATAGTTATCCAGAAGGTGACATTTACGAGCCTTGAGCACGGAGTCCAAGGCGGTATCGTATCGCGTGACAATCGCCCGACCACCGCTAGGGCAGAGGCTATAGGTCAGCAGGTGTCCCTCGCAGGATCATAGGATTAGCGATGAAGGATCTTGCCCATGCTATAGCCGGAGTCAAGTTTCTTAAGTACGTCTCGTACCCGAGATTATTTTTTCTCTCGAAGACCCTGATTGCCGAAAATCCGATTCTAGGGAAAATATTGTATGCGATAATGGTGAAAAATGTGCATGAAATTGCACGTCCATCGATTCGTTTAACGTTTTTTCGAAAAAAGAGTGAACGTTAGTAGTGCATCGTAGTAGCCGCCAATAACAGCTACGGTCAAACAACCGAGCGAGCAATTTCGAATAAACAAGTCTCGTTTGCCGGTAGCTATTTTTCACTAGGTACGTTTGTGAATGTGGATTTATATACCGTGTAGAATCTGTAAGTGTATGTTATCGCGCGTGCGTGTACACCACTGTACGTATCTAGATGTACCTACGCCGGAGGAGGCCACCACCCTGGCTATACGCTATCAGTCCGTGTGCTTTCACATTTCCAAAGCTGCAAATTGGCGTGACCCAGTTCTCCCTCGTCTGTATCTAAGCCCGGTGTGCGATAGCATCGTAGGAAAATGCTCGTGTGAACTGATCTGAACTTTAAACCTATTCAGCGAAAATTACGCGGTGTAAAGAGCGTCGTAATTATACACCGCGGACTAATCAGTCTGAACGTGGAATCCATATAGGTATATGCGTATGTGTGCGCGTGCGTGCGTGCAAAGTGAGGAAAATTCTTGTGGAGATGAAGAGGAGCTTCCGTCTCGACGAAGAGTTTGATTTTACAAAAGTAGCGGCGAACTCCTCCCAGAAGACTGTAATCTCCTCGAAAGTCTCATCGCAACGGAAACGCGTCCCACTCAACGCCACAAGCAATTGACAAAGGGTATCGCGGTGTACGCAATTCCCAACCGCGGAGGATGCAGCAGCAGTTCCTGAGCTCTCTTCGGAGTTCTCAGCTAGACATCAAACGTGAGTCGACGAGCCTCGCTGGGAGAAGAGGAGACGGCTTACAACTGACGGGGTGGTTATCTGATTCGAGAGGAGCGAGCGAGGAAAGTAAAGAACAGATAGAGAGAGGAAGAGGCAGAATCCCAGAGGAAAAGAGGAGTCGATCTATTATGTATTGCCAGCTCAGTGATTTATAAGAGGCGAGGGGTCGGGTGTATGGGTATCGCTTGCTGGTTTATCTGGATCAGGCGGTAATATAATTCCGGGCTCATCAAGCGACCCCTTTGTGACAGCCGCGAGGGTTTTTCTCATGAGAAGGCAAAGAGATTTTGACAGCGATACAAAGCCAGCAATATCTCCGCTCCGCTATGTACCCATCAATTGTGTAATCGATCGATCAGTAACACAGCACCTGTAGTCAAAAAGTATTTCTATAAAACCGGCGCAAATCCCGGCCCGAACTTTCAAACAATATCTTTATCATTTTGCTCGCAAAAACTAGCAACTTCTCCACGTTTTATTGCTCCACAATTTGTCTTATTCATCAGCGCGGAGAGCCCCGTCCATCAATGAACTAGCTCGCCTCAGTTACCTCGCTTTTAAAAAGAGAAAAATTTGGAGAGAGATCGTGCTGCGAATTCCGTCCAGTAACCTCTTCCAAATCTCGTTCTCACGGCGCACAAAGCCTGGCTCGAGTTTCCCCCGTGTACGTACTGATTGTTAAAGATGCGACTGATGCGACTGACTTTCCACCCCAAGGTATCTCGCCACCGTTCCGCTCTCCTACGTTTCACCGATTTCTGTTTTATCAGTGCTTTCCGTTCCTCGTCGCCCTTTTCAACCCACGTCGCAGGGGTTATTACTTTTCCTTGTTCACTTGATGAGGGAAATACTGTGGACTGACTCCGCGTTGCCATTAGCCGCTCATTTCAATTACAGCCAACAATTGAGCCGTCAGTTTTTCCAGTGCCACTTTAACTGACCAACAACTCTCCCAGAGAATGGAGAATATTTTTTCCAAGTTTGTTCACGGGGAAGTAATTAACGAGACTTTTACATTCGTCGGAACATCAAAAACCACACGATTTCATCATGCATATATCTAGCTTTGGCCGTCTCGTGTTCCTCAGCATTGTGCTTGCCTCTGAATTCATCGGCAGTCAGCTTGATGAATCATGCGAGCAAAGTTCGAAGCCCCCTTTCATAGAAAGGCATCAAATATGCTGAAAAAATTTTCTAGAAAGTACACGAGAAACTTTCGAAGAGAAGCGGTAAGGCGTTTCGGTTTTACCCCCGGGCAGATGCAGCGTAAATTAATGATTGCCGGGACAATCGATCGCGCCGATGTTGCCGAGGTAATGTATGAGCTGAGCGGTTCTCGGCACGGTAGATTTCTTGGATGCAAAAAGTTTTCAGAAAAAGATTGCCCAAGGTGTTGGAACTAGGAAATGGAAGATTCCGTTCGTCCAGAGATCTCTTTGCAAAGACGTCAACCGAGTGATGTGCGAATACCGCGATTGAGCGGCGGAAAGATTCAGACCATCAAAACGGCACAGGATGGTTAGAGCGCCGGGGGTGGTCGTATTTCTTTTAATCGACGCCTCGACACCCTCTTCCGTTCCTCGACCTCTTTTCTCTTTACTCGGTTCATACTCCTCCGATCTTGAAGGTTTTCCTTTTAAATTCACTCGTCCAACAACTTTGGAAACGTTGTGCGCCGCGGTTCCTTTTCACGCCGATTAAACCTCCCGGTGAGAATCGTAAATCCTTTGCCCTTAAAAGACAAGAAATAAAAAGAAAAGAGAAGAAAGAGGATGGGGCCTCGTACCTACCTGACTACTCCTCATGATCACCGACCGGCTAATTAAAAATTCAACGCAAGGGATTGGTTTACCCGCGATAAAAATTTCTGGCCTTTACACGGACGAGAATACTCACCGAGTTTCGAAACCCGACTGTGTGGGTAACGGGTGTTTCGATATCGCCAGTAAACATAAAACCGGGTAAATTGGGATTTAATGGAAGAGCAAACAGTACGATTCGAGTATCAAAAAATTATACGATTACATTCTACCTGTATAAGGTTAATTAACAAAGTGCGAAATAATTTTCTCTTTACTTTTCATTCTGGTTTATGAAATTTATTCAGATTACGGGTCTCGTAGCTGCAGGTCTGCGCACACGTTACTTTCCTGCTCTTTTTATCGTTGCCTATTCTCATCAAGAACCATGGCAGAAACGATGACGCAAGGTATTCTCGACTACGCACGTTTACGCTATTAGGTAAGCTTGACTCAGGTTGGGTTAAGAAAGGTTAGGTTTCTCTGGGTTGATTCCACATTGTATTGGGTTGGGCTGGTCTGAGTTGAGTTGAGTCGAGTTGAGTTAGTCCGAGGCTTACCCGCTACGTAACAAGTTACCTAATCGTGGCCTCACCTGGCTTCGCTCATGTTACACGGTTCTCTTTTCCCCTCCGGTATTCAGTTACCAGTTTGAAAAATATCCACTTTTAAATTTCGCGGAACGAGTCGTAGAATAATAAGCTGATCGCGACGGCGGTCTCCCTCTTGTCTCGATAAGTTGGCTTTCGATAGACTCTCGGTTGGCCCAAAACGAAGGACAGATGAAAAGAAAATAGAGAAAAAGAAGAGAGGTGGTCCTCTCGTTTCCATCCTCGGAACCATCCGACCCTTCGACGTGGTAGAGGGGTAATAAAGTTTGAGGGTAAAAAGGTAAATGGTAAAACGTGAAAGCCAGGAGTCTGGAGGGTGGGACTTTTTTGTTTCTCGATTTCCGACACTTCGTCCTCGATATTATTACTACTATTATTATTATTGCTATCTTCGCTCGTCTTTATACTACGTGTCCTCCTACCTCACCTCTACATTCAAGTAATATGGATGAACCGATGATCGCGGCAAGAAAACCACAAATGTCATCGTTATTGGAATAACCATCCCGACTTGAAATTGGATCATCCCATAAAACGAGGGCTGGAAGAACCCGATTTTATTATTTTTTACTTCTGTAAAATTTTACTCTCATTTTTATCCTTCGATCCGTCTACACCCACCCAGCCATAGAACTTTTACACATTTCAAATCCGACGCTCTCTTTTCAATCTCTATATCCCGAAATTCTCACCAGCCATTATCCACGAGTTGCACTCGCAAATTTCACAGACCAACCAACTCACCGTCAAATTTGTGAATCGGAGAAAAAACTTCAACACAGTTTTCTGAAAATCGATTCACTTTCCCTCGTCATACACTAAAGAGCAAAAAAAATCGGTCATATTAAAATCCGACTCCCACGTTCAACTTTAACATCTCTTCGTCTCGATCTCTGCTGCGGAGGTGTGAGGATTTTTCATTCGATATATTAACCCTTCTTCGTGTTCTCCTATCTCAAATAGATCTGGGAGTCGAAACGATAGCGACAGCCGGCCACCTGTTGTCCGTCGTTGCCTGCCTCTGCGCCGTCCTTGCGATATACACCTACACCTATAACACGTAGATATGTACACGGCTCTTCGAAATGAGGTTCCTCTGCGTACACGAACTCCGTTCGGTGTGTAGTGGTCTGGTGTACGCGCCTGCTCACCTCGACCTTATACACCTTATGCGGGGTTTTTCACTCTCGTTTCTGACATATGGGTCTGAAACTTAGGGACTCGTTATATCGTATCACCAATGACTGTATTAGCGGAGCTTTTGAGAGTTATTCTCAAGATAGAACCTTGCGTCTTTCAACGATATGGAATTTGGACAAATTTTTTTAGGGATATGCTGCAATCGAGGTAAACGAATGAGGGGTTTCTTTCAAATCCACTGCCGTGAGATCTTACGGTGACATACCAATTCCAGATAGTCAACTAATGAATCAGTCTACGTATTTCTGAAGGAATAATTTACGAATCCAAAGATTGACCTAGCGCGATTCATCTCTCATCGTATTGCCACTTTTTTCGTCCATTTCGAAGTGATGTACGAACCCTCCGAATTTCGGTTAAAGACTACCGTCTCGAGATTTGAATTGTACCATAGGCGTAAGTTTACATTGTGAAAAATAAGCGAGACGCGTTGTCGCCGAGGATAAATTGGTTTACATCTACGGCGAAATGGCTCTCCAGGGTATCAACGCCGCGACCATAGCTGTGGAACGAAAGACTCAGAGGAAGAGGAAGAGGAGGTGGAGAAAGACGAGGTTAGTCGGAGGGCAGTAGCTAGAGAGAACATCCGTTAGCCATTCCCGCCCCGAGAGAAATCAACTTGCCCTCCGGCTACGAACGACGCCTGTTCTCTAGTTTCTTCGACAACGCGCCCACACGAACCAACCACCCCCGGGTCCTGAAGGCTGAGAGATACTGCGATGGTGGTATATTCTAGTCGGAATACTGAAGCCTGGGTCAGTATGCCCGGATCTGCTTTGAAGCCGCAGTCTAGTCTCTCTCAAGAGACGTCAAATCCGTCTGAATAATCATTCGACTTGCCACGGTTTGTTTCTCGCATTTATGTATACGATATCACGGATATTGTCCCTGCGGGTCAGATTTCGAGAAGAAATCATTCGATGATCGGTCTGGGTTACTAGATTTTACATCGTCGAACGAAGATCGACTTATTTTTTATACGAGAAAAATTGTGGGAACAATTTTGATCCCGGTGCCGGAAACTTGTACCATTTCGGTGAAATGTTACATAAGAATCGGTATGTATGGATGGCTAATAATATTTTCGCAAAGCAAAGAAAACACATTTCACTTGTGGGATATATGGAAAAAGAAAGAAAGGAAAGTTTCACCGGCCAAGGAAATCTTTGTACATTTGTCGCGTTCTTGGGGTATATGCTTAGTTCGAGACATTCTACCACGGGGTGGTATTACAGAGAGAAAATGTTGCAGGAAACGTGGCGGGTTCGCGAAAGAAAACATTGCGGACGCGAGCTACGAATTTTTTGTGTTCTTTCTGCTCCTTCTCTCTGTTTTTCCCTTTATTTATCTCTCGCAGGTTGGTTTCCTCGTGTTTTCATCCTCGAGGTTTTATTTTATCCACGAGGAGTCCGGATCCGAGTACGTAGGTACATATAACAACGATTCCTGCTTCTAATAATCCGAGAGGAAATGTCCAGCCGGGAGTGGTGGAGCATTAGAGTGTAAAAAGAGAAAAATAAAAAGGTATTTTTCCTGGCTCTCAAAGCCACTCGACTCGTCGTTGGACTTCTGCATTAGGTATACTCGAGTGTAAATAATTTAAAGGGTAAAAAAGTTGTCGTTAAACATTCATAAGCTCACATGCATGAATGTAGGTGTATACCTACTCGTCGGGATGTTAAAAATTAATTATAACACTTCTGACGTTTACGACCGGTGCGAAAGAAGCTGCAGTGGTTCTAGGACACGGTGGACATTTTATTCGGTAGTAAACCTTCTCTCGTTTCGTCCTCCCAGTGTCCTTCACTTCTACCATAGGTGCCTCCCGTCCCCACACACATTCGCTAGACATATGCCGAAGACCCTACGCGCCTTCTAAGTCCGGATAACAAAGATGCTTTCCAAATGCTTTCTCGCCGACAAAGAGATGACGATGGCCGTCTCTCCTGCCAGCGTCAACTTTTACGATTGTCGCAACATGAGTGCTGGCCCACGCTTCTATACTCTACCCCGTCTCGTCCCGACGACGATATAAAACGAAGAGAGACCCGCTCCTTCGCCAGGGCGTACCTACTACCAGGAGATTTTCGCACGCCTGATGAGTTTGTGTCACGATTCTGCGGTCGCGAACTCCGAAGTACCCCGCGCCTCCTATTTCATTTCATCCTTCTGCAGCATCTTGTTCTCCGTGTTACGGCCAGAAGTCAGGAGCTGTCTGCTCCCACGACGAAGTCGCGGTAGCGCTTCAGACGTCCTTTTCTCCCTGCACCCCGCAACTCTCCTCTGTTGTCTCTACTGGTATCTTTACTGCAGATCGTAATAACCCTTTCCGCATTACGTTGCCCGAAGTCATCGCCGACGTCCTCCTCCGAGCTCTTCATAGTCCCACGAGTTGCTTAGCCTCATCTCTTGCGGGTCTTTAGAACAAAAACTTGGATGTAGACCATTGCACCTATCGTATATATACGTATATACGGACGCAGGGGATCGACTTCCCAGGTAAACTTTGTCGGTAGTCGTCTTTAGAACTGCGCAGTTTCTCCCACAGGACTTTGATCCTACGCAACCATTCGAGGAACTAACCACGGTCGTAGTCGGTCCCAAATGGTTTCCACCTAGTCAGGTCCACCGAGAATGACCAAGCCTCTTCGAATCTAAATGGAACTCGGAGACTTCCTGACAAATTTACTTTTACGGTAATCACGCAGGGGAATCCTGATCGATGATTGTTTTCCGCTTGCCTCCTTAAAATACGTTTACAGCCTCCGTAAGTTATTCTTTTACAAAAATCTAACCAACCATCGAGTCGTCGAGCGAAAAATGAACGAATCCCTAAAACGGACCTCTGAAAGAACACAAAGTGTTCCGTTTTTTTCTACCGCAAAAACTTCTCGCGGATACCCACTGAATTCGGATTAGAACCAGCGGTAAGTCTCGATCGTCCGAAAGTAGTTCGTCCTGGGACCAATCGGTGGCCAAAGGACACCACGTGTTGTCACGAGGACCGAAAGAGACCCGGGTGCTGTTGGGTATTACTTTCATCTATCTCGTCGGGGAAGCGAAAAGTTTTTTCGGGGGTGTTGCGTCGTTCCGAAAACATTCTTCGTGACACTCTTCGTGCAGGGATGCGAAACTTTTTTAATCGGGATTTATGACGCTTTACTTCGCTCGAGGCCAATTTCGACAAGGGGGAAAAAAAGAGATACCATAGTGGAATGTTCAGAAGAGTAATGGCCGGCACGCTGAAAACGACAGTGCAGGATGCGCCCAGTGATTTTTCTAGTGGGTTGATATTCGTGTACTCTTTATTTCGTCGCCAGTCTTTACTTGATTCTAAACCAACACGGTAAAAACACGAGGATTATAAAAGTTCAACGGATTTGTAACTTCTCAGACAGTCCTCCCACGCAGCGACGTTATTCAGTCCTCCTCTTTGTCCTCGATGCTAATTTGATTCCGCGGTTTCAAATTAGGGTATCAGGCATTGAGAGGCCTGTCGGTTAACCGACGTCTCAATCGATTTGTCGGTAGACCCATAACCTATTTCTTGGTCAACATTCAACCCTTATCCTCCTCTCCGCAGCCCTACCTCTTAGTTCTCGTTTAATTTCCATTATTGGCTTGTGGATATGAGGTGGAAGTCAATCACTGGTGTCGAGTCGTTTGAGGAGTCGAATAAGACACGTTCCTCCTTTTCATCCCCTGCATGTTCACCTGTAACTTGTCCGTTGAAACGAATGCGGAATTCGTAACGGTAGGTCGAAATTCCTGTAGCGAAACTCCTCCTGGCTTAAGGCACGTCGTTAAAGCTGTTGAATTTACGTTCAAGGAATTTAAGTTTTGTTGGTACGATACCAAGATCCTCGCAAATCCTCAGCCTGTGAGTCTTGGGATAAGCAGGAAGGAGAGTGCCTAACGTTTTCGCGATATTAAGAGACAGCGATGCGGAGAAGGAGAGACAAGCCGCGTTCCACTCGGGTTGAAGAGAGTAGAAAAATACCAACATCGACTTTTAGCACCCCTCGCACCGATCGCACCGCGCTATATAATAGCCCCCCGCGTTTTATCGGCCCCGCTTACGTTCGACTTGGCATTATATGGTTAAACCGACATTCACGAATGGCTGGAGTACGGAATGCTTTCTTCTCAGAGCCAAGTTAATTTCCGATCCCATTGGTAGCTAGAACCAACTACTCCTCCCGAGTTTTTCTTTCGAAAAGAAAAGTACTCGCACTTCATCACAGAAGTCGTGATTCTCAACTTAAAACTCAATAATCCACCAAAGTTTTCAATGGCTCTGGAATATCGATCAGTTGCTTAGCCTGCACCGAGGAAATAAAAAAAATAAAAACAAAACCCACCCTTTCAGGTACATTTTTCAATCGAAATCGTGAACAACGTCTCGCCCCGTATCCTGGACATTCAACTCTTCGTGGCTTTACACGCGTACCTGTACCTCCACCTGCCAGCTATTTGTCTGCGGGTAGTCGAGGAGTTGGCTTGTACGCGATTATAGTGAAATATCTAGTTTCGGCGAACTGGCCACAGCTCAGAGCTGGCCTTGGAATTTATGTCCACCTTAGTGACCCTCGGATAACGCAGCGTCTTGCCCTGAAGTCCTGGCTTCGTGCTATCCGCTAACCTCCATTAGGAAGTTTGTACAGGTTTTACTAATCTGGGTAGTGTTGGCCACACTCCGTGCGCCTTAATGTTCTATCGGTTCATCCGTGGTCGCGAATTCACTCCGTTATAATAATTAACGAGATTAATACGTCGCGCTGATGATTTCTTCTGGTATTTTTTCTCGACGAATATGATGACTGATTTATGAGAGGGTAATTCATAAATATTGTAGTGGGAAATGGTTTTGGGACTCCAGGTGTTTGATACTGTACGAGAAGTTTGGTAGAGAGCGCAATTAACGGGATGGAATAAATTGGACACGGTTCGCGCGTCGTTTGACGACGAAGAGTGGGATAGACTATTGAATATGTAACGAATATCGCTGCTCCGAATTGCTCGAAAATATTTTGTCCGTTGAGGTTGAGTTTTCGGTGCCGAATACCGCCTTAAGAATTGGGCAATCTGGCCCAGTTTCAGTTTGTACAAAGTTCTTCTGTGCCGCAGCGTCGTAATCATTCATCCGGCTCACAGTGCCGCGGATAATCCATAATCTGAAGACTGTTCGCTGTGTTCAGTCCAGTAAATCCGGTTTGATTGCGCCGTTAGAGATGATCATTCCGAAAGAATACAGCCGGGTAATATTCCGCCTCTTTATTTCTCCATGGTTTTACGAGGCGTGGTCGGTACGAGGTCGAATCTGCTAATTTCTAAAACTCCTGGTTCAATAGGCTGCTCGAACTTGCTCGGTATTCCAAGTCCCGCAAGTTGTTTATGAATCGACCGTTAGCACCGACGTCTGCGTCCAACGCGAGATAATTCAAGGGGCGAATAGTTAATAGCCTAGGGAATGGTAGCTCCAAGCTCTGCTTCAACCTCCTCCACCTCTGCCTCCCTCTCGAAGGTCTCTCAACGGACCTGGTCCCGCTTCGCTTCGAAGCCGGCTATTTTCATAAATCCGGCGTCGTCACGGTTAATTGCAATTTGCTGTAATGCCAACGTTTTACTGTACTGGCTCAGTTACCAGCACGTTATTACCTATCCTTAACCTGTAAGGGGTGGCTTCCAAGCTTCTATCTCACCACTTATCTATGCCATCGTCGCCCTCGGCTGGCTGACTGTTGCTCTCCGTATACCTCCATGTGAGGTATCTACTCTTCTTCTTTTTCTTTTTTTTTCTAATCTTGTGAATCATTGCCGAATGATAATTGCCGTCAAAGTGGAACGCAGCGGGTCGGTGCAAAGTCGATATTTCGAAGCAGGTATTACACGGATATTGGAGATAAGTGGTCGAAGGAATCGAATGGATGTTACCACTTCCGGGTTCAAAAGTCAAACTTGTTTATCTTTGTTCTGTTAGTATCTAACATAACGAGTGTCGGTGCGGTGCGGTGCGGTACGGCGTTTGCGGAGATGATAAAAATAAGTACGCTTTACCAACCAGCGTTAAAAGATGGGAAATCCGATCCTCGTACACCGCAGATATATTTGCGGCTCGAAACGAGATAGGCCGTGGTGCGGGTTCAAATTATTGCTGACAGGAGGGAAGTAAGCGTTAGATCACCGCTTACAACTTGTTACAAAAGTAATGGCTTCTCGTTTCTTCCAATTATACGGTTCGGCGAACAGTTCCCGTCCCGGTCTGCGCATTCAATTTCGCCTACCAAGTATCCACTAGACTCTCTAGACGAATGTATTTGCCTACGTATTCCATGAGCTTTAGACATGCACCTTGCTCTTCTATTTTCTTCAAGGTTACCCGCACTATACTTACGTCTGCAAATTCTGCAATAACTGGGCCTTTACGTCCGAGTGCTCTCTACGTTTATGTAAAATCATTCATCTATATCCATACAAGGCCAAAATACGGGTAAAACCAACTGCGAACTCAATTCGACGAGATCAAGCATCGCGACGTCGACCCGATCTCTCGCTCTGCATCTATGCCGCTTTAGAAATTGGTCGATCGATTTTTACTACCGTCGAATTAATTTCGTCTCGCCCGGTGTGTCGGAGGGAGTAAAGCGTGCCCGGTCGTAGTTGAATAAAATGAATAGCTCGATGAATGGATAAATAGATCCAGCGACGGATAGGCGGGGTGGAATCGTCGCTGAGGATACATGCCTCGGCGGAGATGGGCATATCTAAATTTGGCTTACGCGTGCCTCGGAATAATCAGCTCTCTCGGCGTCGCCGTTTTCTGTCTTGTTTTCAGGTCGCATATTTCAGTCGTATTTCAGTCGTACGTAGCCACTAACTAAATCTGTGTACAGAGTTGAGCTGGAGGAACGACCGAGGCGTGCATATAGTGGTCGAAAAACGGGAGCAACGGGGTCCGGCATGGGACACTTCGAATAAACTGATCAAAAATATGAAGGCCTCGGTTGTCCTGGGCATTTAGGGGCGCAGTTAAAAGCGACCCTTGCTAATGGCTGGGTATGGCTAGGGAAGATGATATTTACTTGGGAATTTCAATATCGCCCAACTACCTGGTTATCGAAGTAGAAATCAGTCGTATTTTCGTGGGTATAGCTGTAGCCGACTCCTTTGACGTTTTATATTGCTGTTAGCGAGCGAATCGCAAGGCCATTATCGCACGTCTGTTGGCTTGTACCGGCGCACGATGCGATAAGCTGCTTTCGAGAGAGTGAGATTAGCTTTTCCGGCTCGCTGCTGTGTCCATTAACGGCGAAGAAGCCTTCCCCTTCACGATCTGCCGCACTGTGCCACAATCAAACTCAGCTGCGTGTATATAATCTCCTTCACCGCCGATACGCGAAATCGTTCGTTGCGATAAAATTCGGCTCCACACGTACCAGAGAATAATTCGACACCGTTTCGATTTCCAATAATGGAAAGATAACATTCGATTAATTCAAGGATGACACGACAGCATTCGAGAAAAGAAATTTTTCGAAAATATGGTTCGCTCGCGAAACTACTAATTTGCTTGTGTTCAATCAAGATCGGTTGCCAATGAAGCTGTCGATATATTTTCTGCCCAGAGGGGATTTTCTCGTACATGTAGCAGTACATGTTCACCGGTAACGAATGCCGGGCTAAAATGCTTGTTAAATGGTATTCTACTTTGAGCATTAGCATTTACTTTGTCTTTTGCACAGGAGCCAACGGCTGGCCGCATTTCAGTCCTGAAAACAGCTATATATCAGGGATACGACTGTGTAGTAGAAATATAGGTATATAGGTGCACAGATACGACGACAACGTACCACGTTGGGTAACCTGGAAAAACATCGAGCAGCTATATTTCACTCGAGGAACGTTCAGATGGGTATATAGGGTACCTCTTTCCAATATAGCTGCCGATTCATTTACCCTCGAAAGCTGGTGGTAATTCTGGAAACAAGGGCGAAAGGTTGGTCGAGAACAAAAACAAATTAATGGTAGCTCACCCCCCGCATCTCACCTGGATATTTAAAAATAATGAAATTTTCTCAAGAAATGGGAATGGGCTTTGCGACAAAGAGATGAAAAATAATGTTTCGTGGTACGAAAATGAAATAAAAAAGTACGTCAATCCTCGTAATTTTTTTTTTTTTTTTTCTTTCTTGGTTTCTCTTTTGAACATTACAACGGCATATGTATGTGGTAATGGGTAACACATAACTGTACGCTTTTGGTGGCACCATCAACTCGGGTCTAGGCAGAGGAGAATACAGCTCGGCATACTGGAAACCAATTAGATTAGGGGTGACTTGGAGTTGGTCCTCCGTTTCCACCTCGCAATCACGACCTAGTTACACTTTCAGCTTTCCGGCACTTCGCACTCTCTCGTAAAACCACGGAGCAGACTTTTAAACACCCGTTAAAACGACGTCGTGTAAGAGTAACGAACGAGAGAGAAAGAGAGGGCGGAGAACGCAGACGCGATAGACGGGTAGAGCTAATGGCGTTACATTTTTGATCGCAGTTGCGGATCTATAATCTCGCTTGAAACATACTTTATACAAAAATTTGAATAAAAGTATAATACTTCAATTTTTACACATATTTTTACGTATTGCTAAAACGAAACGTTGCATGGATATGCTGAAAACGGTCCAGCGAATGATCGGGGCGATTAGCGCGCGAGCAATTGGTCTGCTATACGGCGGTTGGGAGAGCCATTATTCTCTTGAAGAAAAAGAATGAGGAGGAGTGAAGAATAAGAGAATTAAGGAAAGTGTAAGAAGAATGAAATTTTCATCAGATTCGCAACTACAGCTATGCTCGGTGTGGCTCGCCGATCTATCACTTAATATTTTACCTCCTTGTTTGGGGTGTAGCTACTCACTTCATTGCCTCGATTAAATCAGGCCAGTGCCGTTGACGAAGATAAGTAGTACCTCAATTTAAATACGAGATACCCGGTTGCCGGCGAGAAATCTTACCTGTAATCGTGTTAATTGGACTTGAGCTAATCCTCTCGAAAGTTAATTGAGGGAGACACCGAATTTCTTGTAAACTGGAAAACGTTAACGAGTATGCAGCTCAACTCTTCGGAGGAACCTGTTACAGCTAAGATACATACAAGCTTACGTTACCTCGGACAGATCCTATCGTTTCATATTACGTAACTTTGACTTATAATGATCACTGGCCTTGAGATTGAATCGATTGGTTAACGTACAACTCGTGTACAAGAATCGTGGACACGGTAGCCCGTGATTTATTATGTACGCCTCAGTTACGAGGTTATTGCTTTATCCCAGTCACTCAAATCTTGAGACAACTTTAACGGACGCCAATTACTCTTCACTTCCATGTACATTACTTTGACAGTATCCCCGAAAGACTCGCGATGGATTAATGGTCAGGAATTGTCAAGAGAGCTTCTCCGATCATAAACATCTCTCCGCTTAATCTTTTCCCATATTTCGAGCAAGTGCTCGATCAGCTCATAGGAAGTCTATCTAATCGCGCGATATATGGTTGGTCCTGATAAAACGTCGAACTAGGTATAGACGACAGGTTCTCTTACATGCGATAACTATATATAGACAGAGCTGAAAGTCATTCCGCACAAAGTCGCTGACACCGTACAAGTCCGTCTTTCTCTCTCTCTCCGATTTGCAGTAGCGCTTCTCATCGCGTGTTCACTTTCACTAAAGGCACCGACCGCGCTGTGTTAATTCTCATGTCTGTTTCGACGGTTATAGCACACATGTGAAAATGGAGATGAAATTTTGAAAAGGCAAAAGATCACGGGCTGAGATCATCGTCGATTGGAAATATAGTCGGGAAAAGGTATCAGCGATAAATAGGATATAACCATGATCGAGGATGTTGGGCTGCATGACGTGTCGTGATCAACACGAGGTCAGGTTTTTGTGTGTTCTATGAATCGGTATCGGAGCCGCGGTTCTGCCCGCCGCTCGTTGGTCATAAAACGTTTTTTCCTGAACTACTATATGATGATGTTCGCTCGTGCGTTTCGTTCCTGTTACCGTAGGCGAAATTGGTAGCTGAAAATTACCGGCAGCTCGTGCCAAATAATTTTAAACACGTTTCGCTAGCAGATTCTGAACATAACCGACCATAAGCCCATCGGCTATCACGCAGCCTCGACTGGCCTCGCCTTTTCGCCATGGGCACCTGTATAGTTATTATCCGCGTGGTACCAAACGCGTAACAAAAACTGATTGCCCTTCACCGCAAATCCTTGAGCCCTTCGCGAGACGTACGTTCGCCGAAATATCGAGATCTTTGTTCTTTTTTGCATATAATGGAGTTCCTTGCCCGGTCGAGGACAAATTTCTGGACACCTGTCTTACGTAACGGTTGACTCTCAGCGAGCATTCATCCGATGAACAGAATTGCGTAATATTCATGCTTCCCATTCGAACTCGCGGTCTGACGGTGATCAGAACCGATTCCACGTGGCTAAAGCTGAGCTTACTCGTGATTAGCCATGCGGGAAGCATTTGACGCTTCTTCTATACAAGAACTTTCAACTTACACTCGTAACCGACATTTACTATTCATAAATCACTCGCTCATTGCTTGGGACTGTAATAATTGGTTCCGGCAGCCTTCTTATTGCAGGAAGAACCGCATTTTCCCATGAACTTGTTTATTTCTAGGCTTAGGAACAGGTCGAGGGACAGAAATTGGCATGGGAAAATGGTAAGGACCTGCATTAATGGGCTTGTCATTTTTTGCCAAATCAATACCCGCGTGTATCGATTGCGCTCGGTAATCGAAAACCTTTGCCGAAGGAATCTGGTAGTATAATCTGTTTCCCTGCAAAGGCTCGAGCTCTCGCGGACCAGCGTAAATATGTAATACCCACTTCGAGTAACTTTGCCATTAGAAGTTAGAATTCAGAGTTTCCTGCTGAGATTTATGAAGGCTGGCTTAGGAAGTTGGTCGCGCTTATATAGGTACAGGTATAAGGTACGTCATCGCGTCTCTCTCGGGATCATTCCGTGCCTTAGAATTGAACGTCTTCTAGCCTTAGCACGTCTAAAAGCTAACGTTTTTATTTCGTAATGTGATCAGACTGAGCTCTACGACCACATGGCTCAGTGACTGTGTTATTAATCGGCTTTTAAGAACGTCGACCAAGCCTATATTTCAAAGGTGGTCTCGTCAATCTGTCACACGATTCCATGACGAGTAGAGTCGGACGGCGATTTGTCTTCGAAACTTAGTCGCTGATTCACGAACCTTAAATTTTCATCTCGCGTTTTATATTCGGTACAATTTCGTGGAATAAAGATTTCGAGTCAACGCGTATAAAGTTATCGGACATGACTGGAAATTTTTTTTTCAATCGTACGAATTCGATCAGATGTTATTTCCGTTCGAAGGAATCTGCTGTTTTTTTTTTTTCTTTCTTTCTTTTCTGCTTCTATCCGTTTTGTCAAATGATATATCTTCTATTTACGCCGTAGCATCTTTGATGCGAAAACTTTGAAGAAAACTGAACGGTAGCTAGGTACGGTCTTATACTTGACACTCAAAGGAGTTTCGCGAAATACTTCGCGCGAAATAGACGACTCTTTTCAGCAGACCTAAATACGTAGATGGAGTGATAAAAAGAGGAGGATGAAAAGTGGAAAGAGTAGAAGGCATATAATTCGCGCAAGACATCTGTCCCACGCCTTCGTCTAGATGTTTAATCCGCCGACTAGACCTGTGAGAATCAAAAAAATAAGATGAAAGCGATATTCATTTCTGAGATCATCCAGACCAGTTTAAGATCATGCGTGCATGGATCTGGCGAAGTTTGATCACATTCGAAGATACGACGAATATTCATCCCTCGCAAATGAAGTTAAAGAATTTGTCAACTCGTCCCTGGTCACAGATATCGTTACTTAGCTTGAATTTGACTGGCAGGCGTTAATTGAAACCCGTCAGATCGTTGCTCTCCGGGAAAATCCTTTTTGGCAAGAATTTGTGATAGATCGTAACCGTTCGTCAGAGATTCTCGCTGTTAATTACAGTTCAGAATTGAGATCTGAATTCTGAGGTACGGTTGGCAGCTTCAATGCCGTCCAAAAGCATTTGGAGCCGATCTCTTGTTGTACGAATCCCGACGGTTTATGCCCGCGGAGTCGCAATTTATTCTTCGTCTCCGATTTGATACTGAATTAGTCATGCATGTTGTAAATATCAGTCGAGAGGTTGGCAAGCATCGCAATAACCGGCAATTCGAATAAAATATTCCGTCGTACGTCTTTGACAAACTTCGAGTTTGTCCTAAGCGCCTGATCTCGCATTCACGCCACTTCTCAGTGAAAGTAATATCTTTACCGTCTAGGATTTCGATTTATACTTCTTTCCTACCGCGGCGCTTTGGTTCAACGTATTTTACCATACATACGGCTTACATTTCAATTTTTCCTCCTCCTCGGATACGGCTTCGAGTATTGAAACGTGCGGAAGTTGACCGGGGCAGCGTCCGCGTTATAAATATCGCTGTGGAAAATAGATAAATATGGCAGAAGGTATTGCATTTCCCAGAAAAAGGATGAGTCGAGGACCGAAGCCGAATAAAGAAAAGTAATAATTCCAGTATACCTCCGTTTTATTATTTTCTATTGAATGCAACGCGAAACTCTCACCGCGCGTATTGTGTAATAGAAAGAGAAAAATCAGAAGACAAATATCTGCATGTTCAGTTAGAAACTTTTATACCCATATACCGTATTCCGTCGGTGTAGTTTTATATCCCTGCGGTGAATCCCTCGAATATTCCTGCAGGATAATAAGACTAAATAAAACATTGAATACATCTCGAGTATTTGGAAAGCTTTCGGCGTTTAATCTCACGATAAAACGATGGTACGTGTCTTCCCTTCGTCGAACGCGAAGAAAAAACCTTGGTTTGCGAAACAGGGACGAAATGAAATGTAGGAGGGGTAGCAGGTGACACGGGTAACGGGTGATGGCCGCTTTTCGTTTAAACCCCATAAAACGCAGGTTGTCTGCTGTCAATGGTCGGTAGTATGCTGAACACCGCCCTTATCCAAGGTTTCTTGAGCACAAGCACGAGCTTGCCTAACGCCACTTAAGTACTTTCTTTTTAAAAGGTTTTCCATACGAAAAAAAAAAGAAGAGTAAAAGAAAGAAAAAAGAAAACCCTACCCCGGAGCTGACAGCATAACCAAGTAAGAGGCTAGAGCTTGCACTTTAAAGCTCTCGAAAAGTACTTTCCTTCCTCAGAAACTGTCATTGCCCTGAGTCTTCGACGAGCAATTATTTCGTCCCTATCCCGTCAGACTGTGTCAGGCTTTAAAGTAAAGTTCACTCCGAAACCTCGGCAGCCTGTGATCGGTGAAAATAATCTTCCGTCTTCGATCATTGGCATCTCTTCAACTCCCGTCAGATCCGCGGAGTAGCGCCGTTGAGGGTTCCATTCCATCGCGTACACCCGACTCTCACCCTTGACAGAAGAGAATTTTCCGATACCTCCGAGCGACTCTGACTTCTTGGACTCACGATCACCAGCGACCTGACAACGTCTTCATGAATGCCTATCTCATTCAATTTTCTTGGCTTGTCGGAATGGAAAAACCAAAAAAATAAGAAACACAAAAAAAAAACGGAAAAGAAAAAAAGAAATAGAACGGTCGACTATTTATCGAAGCTTCGTAGAGTGAAAAGCGAACCTCGTTGACGTGCTCAACCTACTTACATCCACCTTTACCTATCTATACGTATTTAATACTTCGGGATAGGTGTGTGTGTGTGCAGGTGTCGGTATCAGGGATATTAAAAGTACCTAGATGTATGGACCTGGACGTATGAAATCTGAAGAGCTAACGTCTCCGGTGGATAAGTTGATGGCTTCCATCGTGAATCTAGAGCACGTTGAGAAAGAACTTCATCTTTTCCTCACGAGGACATATCGATTCGTGTCTTTCCTTCTCGGGTATAGTTTGGCTCTTTGATATTCCATCGCAATATTTTTGAGGTGGAAAAGAAGAGCTGTTTCGTACTTGCAAGACGTAGCGTAGGTACCGCAGCGACGTCGGACGTCGACGAGATCAGGATACCGAACGGTGGTAAAATTCTGGAGAGTAATAAAGCGATGAAAGTTTCACCGCAGGTCACCGCTGCCACGTTTTCCACTACACAGGGTTCTCTCTTTCCTTCCTCCACGGCCCCATTACTCGCCAGAACTTGCCTTTACTTGAACTTGCTTTTCCGTGCTTCGCCCTCGCGCTTCTTTTCTTTACTTTACTTTTGCATCCGATGAGCCAGAAAGGGGGTATGTATTTGCGGGAATCCTTTTATACGGAAAGTTTATTTTATCGCTTCGACACGCTCCCGGTACAGACCGTTTCAACGCATACTAAGAAACCGGAAGCACCGTTCTAGAGATAAGCTCTTATGCGGCCTTTCACGCTCATTCGACACTATTTAGTCTTCAACACCGTCCTTATTCCCTAGGCTCGAGAACTTGCCTAGATTTCCATTATCTGCCGCGAGTCTCACTCAATTACGGTTATCTTACCTGGAAAAGTTATTTACCTAGGCCACCAAATTTTCTTACAACAGGTTACCGCTATTTTCATATTTTCATCACAAATACCAGGGTTTCATATGGTGAAGCACCACTTTCAAACCACTCGCCAGTAGTCGAATACTTTTATATGTGTTACCACTTGGAGGAGTAAAAAATGTCATTAGGAATTCAAAATATCATCATAACGCCATTACGGTGGGTTCCAACCTTCGGAATCCAAAAATGAGGGTGTTTTTCACGATATTTATTTATTTTTTGTTGCTAAACGGAAAACGATTGTAACTCGCTACCGTCACGTGTCGTTGGTCAATTCTTTGCACATATCTCTTGGGTTTTGAATATTATTTGAAACAACGGGTAGAGATGTGGCTAAGGGTATCGACATAATTGACCACTGACCCTTGTCCAAATCATATTTCCGAAATCGTTGGTTCGATCGGTCTGAAATTTGCATTATCCATCAGCCGAGCCAGGCTCATTACACGAAAGAAATTCGTTTCCAAATAGCAAGAAAAAAAAATACTGAGCAAGTTCTTATACATCCTAAAAATTTTTACGAGAGTCGATTAAAAAGTTCAGTCGAAGCAAGTTGTTTTTCAATTACGACGGTTAAACTTTTTGTCTCTTTTCGTCACGGTACTTTACTCGTTGAGTCTCATCAATAACGATCGGAACCGTGGCCTGGTCTAATCTTCGCAATTTTTTTGCCTCGAGCCTAGTCAAACACCGTGTAATTGCCTACTGGCGGAGAGAAGTAATTATGACCGAGTCTGGAGAGCCGGTTAGTTTTTGAAGATCGAAAATGAGAATCTTTCCTCGAGTGTAGCCATAGCCTATTACCAATTTCACTTATCGATGGCGAAATGATGCCGTATCCAGAGGCATCGACACGGTAGAGTATCGCCTGCTTTCTTGGGTATAAATTGACCGGCAATTGAGTATTTGCACGCCAGTACCGAACTGTTCCCTAGCAATCGAACGGACGTTGGCCATCGGGCGTCCTTTCGAAGGACTCGTCATTCCACTGACCAGAAGGGTACGAGAACGGAGGAGCTTTTACGAGGTCCGATATTGACGACCAGTACGTGATGAAGGTCTCGAGACCTGCTTAGTCCCTTTTCCCTTTATCGCTCTGTCTTTTTTCTTCTCTTCTCTCATCCCTGTCCTCTCTTCTGTACCAAAGAACAAGACAAACCGTTAGTACATGACGCGGCTGGTCGAACACTTCGTGCCTCCTTCTTCTTTGCGGTAGGTATATAAGTCCATGTGTATTACAGATCTATAGGACAATACATTAATTTCAAAATGTCGTATTGATCTCGGTCCATTTCGCTGGAAAGCGAGGAGGCGGTCTCCGACACATAAATACTGTTACGTGTAGCCGAGTAATACGAGCGGTCTCGACAGGGATCTGAGACCAGTAGGCGAGGCACGATGTAAGAAGAAAGACGGAGAAACGGTTTCTGGGACACAGGAGTGATCAGAAACGGTCGGACGGTCTCCCGTTACACATAAAACGCTCCCTGAGCGTAATTAGCAATGAAACAAACATCGTTCCTGTTATTCGCTAACTGGATAGTTATACCAGCTATTAAAACCCACCAGACAGCCTCGCCCTGCCGATTTCGCATACAAAAATACCCGAGACCCTACCTTCGAGGCTGTCTTGGGATCATCGGAAATCAAAGATGAACCAAGTCTCGTTAACACTCCATGAAAATTTCACGATGCCTAACTATCCGAGCTATAAAATCAGAAAGGAAGAGAGAAAAATAAATTTTTAAAAATCCCTGCACTGATTAATCTCTTCCGTGCTTCTGGCACGTTCTGAGTTTAACCGGTCGACGTAACTTTACGGTTACGATCAGTTTTATTATCCTTTCTGTGTATCCACCTGTGGTCTGGTTTAATTAATCTACGATAGTTGTTCTTGATCCCGAGTCCAAACAACTCTCGATGCTCGCGTCTGAGACAGACGACAGCCACTGTATGGTCGAAAGAAGAGCTGGACAGTCTTCCCCAGTACTTGTCCAGTTCACGTTTGGACAACTATTAAATTTCTGTTCAATACACGAGTGTCTTCTTACAATAAATCTAGTTTAGGTATAGAAACGAACGTACGAATGAGGGAACGAAGTCGTTGTCACGCAAGAACGAATTAATGAGGTTTCAAAGAGGTTTCGAACGGGTATGGAGCAAGTGTGGCGGGTGATCGTATGAACTCTGTGGAATATTTTATCCCGGCTTCTAGTTTTGAGTCGTTAAGTTGATCTCTTCTTGGCAGTTTGGTAGGTGGACCCCTAGATAGTGGAATGTATACCTATACCTGGACCTGGATCATTGGAGCTTCCTAAAGTTTGATTGGGTCGCGAGTTCACCCTGGGCCAAGATCACGTAGCCGTTAAATTTCTGATTTGTGAATACGAAATCACGACGTTTTCAATCCCCCTCGTTTTTCTTATCGGGGATTCTCTCCGTATTTGTTTTACGCCAGGATGGGAATGAGGCTCTCTCTCTCTCCTCGCAAATCTACAAAACGTGATTTACGGCTCCTCCAGCTCTCCGGCTCTTCGTCTCTCCGGTTCTTTGTCCCACATCTCTAATCGCACCGAAAGCTTGGCTAAAGTAACACCAAGGAATCATCTCTCTCGTGGGTTTCGCGGCGTACCTACGTGATGAAGCGATCTTTGAGTCGGATCCGGAGAAGTTGAAAGAACGTTTCACAGAATATAAGGTAGGGCAACTCCGGGCGAATTCTCTTCTTCGTTTGCTAGTAAAATAGAGCAAAACCCATAGAGCCGTACGTATGTACATACGAAACATCACGAAGGAAAAGTGTCGTTGGCATTAGAGGCAAGGATTCCGCACGCCGCCCGTTTGCGTGACAAGGCTTTGTGCGTGGAACAACCTCAGCCCGCGTTCCTCGATTTCCCCGGGGGGAAAAGTTCAAGTGAATATTTTTCGTGCCGAGGTTCACAAAGAGGTAACGCAACGGGATAGATACCGGTATGATATATGTCTCAAGGTTTTCCCTGGTTACCTTAAATAATCATTACTGGAATCAGGGTCGAAATCATAGGAAAATATTCATTGATTTTCCGACCCTGGTATAAATCAAAAACTATGTTCAGTTCGTTCTTCAATCATTCAAACCACCGTGGGCTGAATACTCGAAAACTTATTTTCGAAGCTACCCGAGGGACTTGGCACTGCTCCTAACCAATACATATTTTTTTTTATACGAATTAATTGCCTGGACCATTTTTTAGTCGATTTCTCTTTTCTCTTCAAAACTCCGTGCGTCATCGATACACAATTTATTTTTTTCCTCTGCTCAAAACATGATTTCAGCTAATCAATGCTACAGCTTTCTCTCGCGTTATTCAAAAACGAGGCATGACACAATTAGTGGCTAAATTATCGTTGATATCCTTTGCATCGTAAATATAAAACTATAAAATACAATATTTTTCCCTAAAAACCACTTATTTTCAGTAGTTTGGTAATTTAGCACACGATTCAAGATTTTCGGATTTTCCGTTGTATTCATGCATTCGACTTGGTACAGGCGGTCGTAAGGACCTTTTTATATTTTTATTTTTTAACGGCTATAGCCAAATCATTGAATCCCCTAAGTCTCCTGTATTCGCGTACCGATTCTCTCGATTATTTTCCCGAATCGGTTGCTTTCAACGTCGCGTGACCTGAAATTGCGAAAAAAGTAGGAGATCGATACTTCTTGTATTTAATACAGATTATATTACTCGATGGTATTTGCGAATTTCATAAAATTTCATGCCGCTTGGGAAATGCGATATTAATATTCTGCAATATTCATGAAATCCTATAATTTGGAATTTGTATCGCAGGTGTATTGTTATTACACTAGGCCTTATCGCATCCGAATCCATTACCCAATCATTCCGATTCATTGGCTATGTCTGTTGTTCGGTTGTGCGAAATTTGGCCCGATAATTCCGCACAAATTTAGTAATTCAAAGGAGTATAGTTACCGCTGAAAGCTACCGCGTGTCTCATATGGTGAAAAAATCGGATAAAAATGAGTAAAAGTCGGTATTGCATGCGAGAGGATGTGATCTGGGACCTCGATGACGTTTTTCTATTTTTATCAAATTGTCCAGACCCGGTTATTTCCGAATCAGTACACCATTGGGGATCTCGGGCTCGGCGCTCGAGGGTATCGTTTCATACGGTAACCTTTTACAACATTATGAAAGCAACAATTTCCTAAAGCTAACAAAACTCTCCCCAAGAATAGTAGGTATAATAAATATATTTCTAGAAAGATCAACGAGAAGTAGGAACTTGATTTTCTTCGCGAACAAATTCTGTTCTGTGGAGTCGCGTCAGGTGTTCCAAACTCAGCCAGCTATCTCGCTTCCGGCAATAAACGCGAAATTTTATATTTATACACCCCCGCATTATGTGTATAGGTATAATCTAGACCCCACTATATACCTATGCATTAAGATTACGTCAGCTTTATGCACGAGTAGATCCTTCGAGAGCATATATGTACAACGCAAGGCTTAATTTTATCGTTTGAAAACACTCAGGAGTCATTCTTGCTAGTTTGTTAGCTATGGGTCATTCGAAAACCGCTGAAATTACGTAAACTTTTGGTTAATCCTTCGCGAGGTACGTGAAAGATAAAAATTATGAACTCCTCTTCGGTTAAAAAAAAAAAATGCATCGCTGAACAAAAGCCTTTAGTTTCGTTAACGAATTGAAAAGTGTTACTGTAAAACAATTACGGCATTGTTAACCAGAAACAATATTCCATAGAATGGGAATATGGTGAATTTCCACTATTCGCTAGAATTTCGTTCCCGAACGTAGGTTAAAAAATAGTTTTTCTTTCTTTCTTTTTTCCTTTTTTTTTTTTGTCGTCGCTCTTTATAAATAACGACGCTTTTATTCCATAGCTGTATCACAAATGGCCCTTGGGCTCTTGGAAGTGGAATAGCACCTACGTATATTGATATTTACGAGAGAATACAAATAAATGTCTGGCACGTGGGGCAACCGTTCACGAGCTACCCTCTACACAAGGATTCGCATGCACACGTATATGTATACTTCGACATCGGTCCAGGTGACGCCTGATCGGGTTTAACGAGATTGTTGCGGGTACTCGGTAACTCGTTGTTCGCCTTGTAATTAGTTCTAGAGTCTGTCTACTCGTTGTCTCTGACCAGAGACCGTTAACCGAACAAAAAGGTCCGCGAGTAAAGCCAATATTTGTCATTCGGTGAGACTTTGCAGCCATTAGCCACATCGCATTACCGAGAAGGCACACAGACCGAGTCGATAGTTAATTCTTAACTATGCTCGCGGGTATGGTATTCGTAATCGTAGAATCGCATCCACCTTTGTAATACAACCGGTTAACAACACACAAACCGCGTTTCTATCTAACTTAAGCTCAAATTGGCACCTTGCAAAGGTTATCGGTATGCTGCCATTATAACCGCAAACTGATAAAACTATCGCGGCACGGTTTATCCTCCTCAGGGGTACCTAAGTGCGTGCCAGCAAACGGTTAACAATCCGATACCAAGGAATCGCGGAGCTAGGCCAATAAATGTCCTATAAGTGCTGGTTATTTATTATTAGTGATAACCAGAGCTTATACCTCACCGATGCTTAGCGGGAGACTTTATTATTCCGTTCGTCACGGCACTGCAGAGCTTCCGCAAGCATTACGCCATGCGTAACGAGGCAAAACTCGGGTCGGGCAGTTGGCACAGTTTTCGACCGACCCTATCGTAGTACCTAAGTAGGTATAGACTTATGCGGATAGAAATGGAGGAATTAATTTGCATCTTGAACGAGGCTCACTCCTATATGTATATATATATATCCTATACCTATGTTCAGCTTTTCGTAGGTTCGCGTGAATCGCAATGGGTCGCGTTTCGGATTAGGAAAGATTTTTAAGAAACTTCTTCACCGGTTAGATTTCTCGAGGCTATAGTTACGGACGCGTAAATCAATTAGCCGAGGAGAAGTCGCGGAGTAAAATATCGAGGCAACCAACCCGGTGGAATAAATTAATTTACGTGGCCGCGAGAAACGAGAATTAATGGGACGTCTTTCGAGGTCTGGTACGTCCGCCAACTCTCTGGCTTCTACATCGGGTGGAGGATACGTTATAGTCATCGTCTACCTCACCGGACTACTCCGTATAACACGTAAATCTAAACTGGTGACTCATGGATCCAAGAAACAGAACGAAACACGCTGTCAACTTACCGTTTCGTTGATCCGTCGCATAGACCGACAATCGCTCAAGAGTTCTCGATCGAAGTGCGGAATCATCCCATTAAACTGTTAACTGCTATACTTACCTCCTTCACCTTTGAAAACCGCCTTTCGAACATACCGTATTATTGCGCGCCTTCTTGAAACTCGGCGATGCTATGCACACGGATATTTGCCTATCGCTGACCTGAATGTGCTCAAATTATTGTACACACATGGATACGTACAATCTTCGTCCGTCGTGTACTCGCAACAGACATTCGTGTGTAATGGATCTCAAAGAATCGGTTTATTATACCGAATGACCGAATGCTTAGATCTGTTTGACCGGAAACAACGATCTTGGAGGTCGATGAAAGATTCGCTGTGCTCGTTTCACGATGTAATTAATATTTAATATGGACCGCTTGATTACCCCTGCATTAAAGCTTGATTTTTCCTTTTCGCGTGGGTCGGGTCAGGGCATTCATTACGTATGTATATTGAAGCCACGTAGTTTATGCGTAGGAAAGATGCACCACCGTGGTGGCCACGAACGTCGACGATCATCTCCGTGGCCGGGGTTTGAATACTAATTTAAATATTAAACCATGCAAAGCAAAATGTAAATAATAGTACAGTTACCAGGACGTATTAACATGAATTTATTCTGTTGGACGAAACCGCGCAACGGCGCAGTCCGGTAACAGTGCAACAGATTAATTCCAACTTCCGGCCGCGACGAAAGGGATCAGTATTACCTATGTACAGTTGTGTTCAGCTCCTCAGTTTCGCAAACGCGGTTCCATACCACTTCTTAAACAATGAGTATCCGCGATAGGCATATAGAAGTACCTGTGAGAGTTTAACCGATACAATGTACAGAGGCTTGTTATGTTTGCTGTGAATTTACGATCAAACAACTTCAAAGGTACTAAATGATCATGGGAAAGTGGTTAATGGATTTGTATCGCTGCTTGATCCATTTGATTGCAAACCCAGGCCGAATACCACTCACTTAATCACTCCTGATTTCCCATCGGCCGCAGAAGGCAGATGACATGTGCTGTTTTCGTTCGATTTCCAATCATCCCGTACCCCAATCTCGTGCACAGAGTCTACACCCGCGCTATGAACGCCGGTATGTAACATCTGCGGTAATTGCCTGCCACTAAAGTTCAATCATACGAATTATACCATTCCTAGTTCGCTCTCATCAGCCGGTGTATTGCCAAATGACCACAACGTCGGGGTCTATGTTTTAGTCAAGACTAGGCATACTATTACTGCTACTTGCCGGCCTGTTCAGAGCACGCCTGGGTATTAGCTGTACCAATGTATCCTGAATTCGCGGGCCTGTGAAATTCCACGTCAAAGCTAATCAGGGCATTGCTAGGTTCGATACACCGATATTCGGTGAGTATGGTAGGTATAATAATACCCTAACACATTCGGAACATCGACCCTCCTATACATACTCAGGAATGATTTCACGCGCTACTCTTTACACACCTTTGTACCCACGCGCGATTATATTTGCACACGTTATGATCGCCCCTCGACACGAAGAGGCCAAAAAGAAGAGATGGAAGAGAGACAGAAAGAAGAGAACCGATCTCAAGTGGAAATACAACCGATTTGAAACGATGCTCCACCTTATCTGATCCTCCGGTTCAGCGCCGACTGACCAGTGTTTGCTGGCCCGCTGAACACGACGGTCGACGTCGCACCGAAAGGCGAGGTAATTAATCTTGGATTCGTGTACTGAGTCGGCGGACGTATACTGCGTTTGTAGAGCCTGCAGCGGCAATCCAATCCTGTAGAAGGCGGGGGCACGTCACGTTAATTAATCTAATGCACTATTGATATTATAATTAGTTCGAGCTTCAGGCGGCTAACTAACCGCGTGGGCGACGGTCTGCAGAGTCGAGAAACCGGGCTTGAAGAAAACATCGAACACCTACCCTAAACCGGGGCATGCATAACCAGATTTACAGATTTCCTGTATTACAAACGGTTGATTTCACACCATTCGAAAAACAATACGAGCTCTTTATTCCTACAGAATCACCCTTCGGGATACCCACCTTGCTATCAATAAGCCCACTCCGATTTGGTATACAAATTTTATTCGGCTGTGAAACTTTGACTGATCCGAAAGCTCTTCGTTCGTTTTCTCACTAGAAAATTAAAATCTCCTCAATAGCTCGACGTTTCTCTGAAAAGTGAAACAATTCTTCGTTTCCTTCCTTTGAAGTGGACCAAGGAAATAAGTTTTGGAATCGTGCAGTGATCATTCGATAATCAATAGCAACTTCTCCCACTTTTTATACAGTGGCGAATCGTCTACCGTTATACCCGACAATTTCGGGTTTCAGTAAAAGAGCGTCCCGTGGAAATAGGAAGAATAGTGGTCCGTGACAGCCCGGATTGTATCAATACTTCCGTTTACTACATCGAGGGTTGGTCTGCGTGCTTTTATCCTTTTATCCGGGTATCCTAGAGGCCTGAATCACCACGATATTGGGATATAGTTTAGTGCTTACGACCTTCGTACACATCCGCCTATACGGACACTATGCTTTACCAAAACACCGTATAGTCGCGTGTCTCGCGTGTCGCCTTTTGCGTGATACTCGAAAGCCTCGATATCACACTACGTCAATCTCTTGCTCTTCTTATACCCATCATCAACCGACGTGACGGGATGCGACGTTGCACGAAGCGTAACCGAGGCGAGACCTTTGGCCTCTATCGTATGGTGCTTCAAAGCCACGGGTCAAACGATATACGTGCAGAGACATAAAAAGACTGCTAAGAATAAGCGTAAGAATAAGAACAAGAAAATCAAAGAACCTATTCTCTAGAATTTATTCCGGCTCTTTCTTATTCCTTTCGATTCACTTTGCCAGCGTCTGTTATGCTCATACCTTCCATAGAACAAAGAGGCTCGCGTTACCTCTAAGTCATTAATCACAAACACGACGAGACTGATCGCTGATCAGTCACACAACCTGCGGTCGAAAGTTTCCAGCTAATACCAAATCCTCGTAGATTCGGAACTTGCGTTTCATTTCGAGGTATACAACTAGACATGTGTACGTATATATTGAGTGGTAGTTGCGGATTGTATGTACATAAGTAAGAGAGGTGGATTTAAATATAACATTAGCTGTAATGGTTACTACCACAAGGATCTACGATATGTACATAATAAATTGATATGGGTCTCCGCCATACGTACTACGTCTATGGTATTACAGTGCGGTAAGTTTAAGTTGAGCATTAATTTATTGACCATTCTACAACGGAGCACTTAGTTCAAACTAAACTTCGATATGGTATCGAGAGAGCTGAGACTCGGAGTAAGACTCGTGTCTTTTAGCGGGTCTTCGAACGAAACCCTCATCACCTTTTTTTCCGTGAGTTATCCCTTTTGAAATCTGTGAACCGTTTTCATAAACGTTCTTGCGATGTAGGTAGGTATTTTTTTCGCCGGTATTCGATAGGCGTTGAGATATACCAAGATAGAAAGGGAGAGAACCAGTGATACACACCCTGTTTATTCGATCTCACTTATACTGCAGGTTCTTCGCTACGTTTCTGTTTAAAACCGTGCGCGTCGATGGGGCTCAGGGAATGGAAAGACTGAATAAATCACAGTAGATCCTGCCGTAGATGGTGAAGCCAAATAAATATATCGAGGTTGTCGATACTCCTGCGTGGAACCTTTGAGAAATAGTTTGGCACCGTCCCTTGGGATTTATGTGAACAGTGAAATTTTATCCTTCTTTCGTGTAAAGAAATTATACGAATTACAGCGTCTCAAATTTGACGAGTTCAAGATTCAATTTTTTGCAACTTGGCTATAATTATTTCATGGAAAACTCAAACGCTATGAACAGATTGACTTCTCTTCACAGAATCCATCCTATTATCCTATTCAATTGCTGAGTTAATTTAATGACGGCCAGTTTCTGGTGGCCAGATGCTATCCGTCGACGTTCCTATGGAGACGACAGATTCCCTCGTATACATAGATCCATATATCCGTACCTAGTTGTATGTACACGGAGGAATTACAGAGAACAGGGCAACTCTGACCCATTCAGTCAGTCCATTCAGAGGAATTATTCGATACGTGTGTATGTAAGGTCGATTTGGAAGCATTGTTCGCCCCATTGTGAAAGATCTATTGGAGGAACGAACTGCAATCGATAGTAGGAGAATCTCTGGTATGGTAGAAATATCCTGAGAAGCTATATCAGGAAATTATTGAGGCTCAGATCGTAGGCGTCGAACTTAAGCCTTGCCTTATTCTCATCGGCTGAGTTACCGCACTCAGATCTGTGAAAATGGTTATTAGGCACTCGCTTTTTTCACTCAGCTGTAGAAAAAGATCCGCACACTTTCGCAACGCGTCATTTCTTCCGGATTATGCATGTGATTTCGATTGACACTAACTACTCGGAGTGATTCTAAATTTTTCACGAAATTTATTATTCAAAGTGGCTCGCTTCGAGGTGCGTTTGAAAGAAACTGTGGCTATGGCGAGTTGGGTGTGAATAATTTTATTTTTCCCTTCGTCACTTTTAGCTGAACTATCTTATGTATGAAGGTAACAAAAGACTGTACGAGGCGCCCGAAATGCTAATGAAATTCCTTCCGTTAGCCCGCATCGTACACAATTGTATCTCCTGTTGCCTACAATAGTCTCTACTGAGACACGTCCGCTACACTCGAGTAAATGCGGAGGAAAATTAATGGAATTTTGTGAAACGTTGAAATTTCGTCAACTTGGGCAGCGCCGAGCTCACAGCGAGCTAGCGGCTCGATAATGACGAGGAAAGCTTGATAAAGTCTTATTAATTCTGAGCCAAAGAATTATCCCGCTTTCCCTTCATCGTCAATATCTTATACCCTGAAAATCACCTTTCTATTAAAATAAGGAACGGCGAGAAGAGAATTTCACAATAGTATCTAATGGCATGGTACTGCTGCAGCCACGGGATAACGGCCGACAATATTTTCCTAGTATTTAACGATCAGAGAATAATCGATGTCCCTATGCACTTGCGACATCGTAGACGTATTACCGTGTGACATATACAAGTGCGATTAACGTTCACGAAACCTATCGCGTCGCATGTGTGTCACAAGACAAGAACAGAGTGTTTTCCCACCTGAATTTCAATGCAAAGATAATTATTAATGAGAAATTTTTTTGTTTCTTTGTTTTAGGTAAGAGAACTTCTTCCGACTCGATTCGCCTCCGAGATTTTCGATCCCAGTGATACCAGGTGAGAACTCGGTGTATTTTCTTTACTCTTATCGAAAGGCGATGGGTTTAGTCTGCAGGAGGAATAAAGTGCTGATAATGATTTGGCGACTCGCGGTGCTGGTTTCACCTCGCGCAAAGACAAACGAAGAGAAGTGGCGGGTGAGAAAGTGGCGAGGGGGAATAAAATTGACTTTGTCAAGCAGGTTGGTAGGCGCGAGGAGGACCACCTTGGCGCTAATAGCTTTAACGGGGACTAAATTAGGGAAGTTGAACGTAGATAAGGACGTTAGTCGCTCGGAGCGCTCGAAACTGGGGAAAGTCAAGCTTAAGCATGCGTACCTACATAGATACCGAATACTCGAGAATTCCGTACGTTCGGATTAATCGCTCTATCAACCTGCCCCGCGTTATCTATTTCAACGATTTACTCCACGGCACACAACCGGGAACTTTATCAACTTCGGGAGATAATCAAAGTACTTTTATGCGATGAAATTTATCCTCGAGTAGTAACAGGCTATCGCCACGACGACCCGGATGGTCAATCGCTTGTAGAATAGGATAGGAAAGAAAACCAACCCTTTATTTATTGCACGATTCACGGGTGGGGTATAGGGTCTCGAAAAATACTGTACAACAGATAAATATACGCCCGGATACCCCTGCCCACTTCCATCGAGATTTTCGGCCAGATAAACTTTGCCCGCTTATCGACACCCGGAGATTCTCACGTTAATTGCTTCCCATACCATACCACGGCTATGTATATAGATGTAGCCGAAAACAGTTCGTGCTCTGTATACGTTGTTCATTTGTACTGATTCCTGACTAAACATCAAACAATTCGTACGAGACTCGGACGACCACGATAAAAATTCGGAATGAAAACGGCGCTGTAAATTCTCTGGTGACTCTGCGTGGCTGTAGGGCATTACATTATAGGTACTGCGAATTACTCGATCGAACTCGATGGATAAAATGAGATAAATGACCGAGAAAAATGAGGAAAAATAAAATGAAAAAATGGAAAATTTGCGACCGAGGTGTCGAAAGAAAGATCCGATTTTTTATCGGGAATCCCGGCGTATATTCACATACATGTATATTTAAAAGCTGCTCGTTAGCGGATCACGCCGCACCTCAGAGACCAGCGAGTAAAGGGCCCGGCATAAAGTTCGTGCGGAGGGAAAGAGAGGACTTAATGTCTATATAAGTACCGACCGCGAACGAGGCCCTGGTTAACCACCTTGCTCGCCGATGCTCCCACAACAAATTGATACGCGTTCAATTCTCCTCATGGCTAACTACTTAATACGCGATTCGCACGTCCCTAGCGATTCCCCCGGGGGAACTTAGTCAGTCGTTGCATTTTTTTTTCTCTTCGTTTTCTTCGAAGCGCAGAAATTTCAGGAGTAGAAAGAGAACCGATGAGTTCTGCGTTGTAAACTCATATATGGATCGCCGTCGTTGCTTAAAACTGGAATTCTTCGTCTTAGGATTAATTGAACCGACAAATTGCTTCTGTAACTCCGATTCCTCGATCCAAAAGCTCTGTCAGCTACTCGTCCAACGAATTGCGTCGCATCTTGTTGACGAAGAATCACAGGTTTTCAACGCAACGAGAGAACAAGTTCGACGTTTGTTTTATCGCCTAATTTTGTCCTGTCAGAAAATTTTTGAGCACTCATTTATCGAGTACTCGACTCTCTTCGATCGAAAGGAGCTTCTCTAACCCCATTGATCTGCTTTCTAAACAAAAAAACAACGAAAAAAAAATACGAAGAGATTTCACTCATTCTCGTAAAGCGGCTATAGTCTTTTTTAATATTTCATCGGTTCTCAGGCTTTCCCATGAACGTAAACGTACTCAAACCTGTACCTTCGTAATCTAGTGCATATTCATCTTGCGGACTCGGACGGGCTAGGTGAAAGCTAATTGTTAGGGTTATCTCGTCGTTAATAATAAATAGCATCGACCACCGCGGTAGAAATGGTAGGCGTAGTGTATCGGCGAGATTGAACCGCGCGCGAAACCCAGTGGCAAAGGTAATACAGGTAATAGCTAACGGATAGTGGGCAGACTCGGTGCTGCAAAGTTGTAGACCGTGGCGGCTGGCTGCTGGCGAAGTTCTTCGGTTGGTTAACATAAGAGTCGGTCGTGACGACGGGCGGTTGCCTTCGGCGGAGTAAAGTACAGTCAGTAAACCTCTGTGCGATATCCATACACGTACACATACGTAGCGATGGATACGAAGGGTGAGTTAACGGTCTCAGTACGAGGTCTAGAATTTCATTGATAGCCCAGCGTGGCTCAAAGCGGGAAATTAGATCCGGGCAAAGGCTTAGAAAGCGCGAATCAGCCTGCAGGCGGTTTCCGTGACCGTTTTTCGCACCTCGGTTCGTTCGTGCCTCGTGTAATTTATTTATAGGATTAAGGAGTGGGAAGATACGTTTTGGCATTAATTCTAATCAGAGTTACCCAACGTTAATCTACACATCCGGGCATCGATTTGAATTAAACGACTAATGCCTAGTCGCCACTTTACTGCCTGAGCTGCGCGCGTTACAAAGTTTTCTGGTAATGAAATTCCCTAGTGTATATTCACTTACGCATTATAGTTGGCAAAGTGAATAGCTACCTCGACCATGGAGAGGATTCAGTTTGATATTATCCGAGACTTTGCAGGCAGGCTTTTTCACCAAACGGACGTAATTCTACGAAAATCTGTTTCGACTTTGTCTCGAGCGTCCCGCGTTCTGGAGACCCGCAATCCTAAGCGCGGTGTAAAAAGTGAAGGAGCTTTTGAGACGCTAATGATTCTGAACGAGAACGCGCAGCGTTGTGTTTCTATTCTGTATTTAATCACCGCAGAACTTACGAGCAAAAAATTATCGCTTCGTTGCATAAGTCGCGCGATTACAAAAGCTCAGCTTTTCGCCCAATTCGCTAGCTCGGTTATATCTCTTGTGAAAAATTAATGCTGCTACAGAGTTCACGCAAACCAAACTGGAGTATGATATGGAAATTTTACCCGGACAGTAAAACCAACGTAGATTCAAACAATGCTGAATTGATTCTTGCCAATATGTTCGTGACTCGAGCTCGCGTTCGTCATTACTTATTCATGTATGGACACAAGCAGCGTGTCTCCTAACTGTAAAATATCTAATAATCGTAGTGATTGCGAGATTAATATCCGATAGTCTAGGAAGTAGGGCGAGTCAGACTAGAAACTGGGGCAATATAATCAACCGAAGTAGGCACCAGGTATGAGAATCAATCTTTGATCTCCATAATTACGCTAATTATACGAGCTAACGTTGAGAAACGTGGCTAAAACGTACGTTGATATTTCTTATTCAGCCTTCCAAGAAGAAGTTATCCATTACACGTATGCAATCACCTAACCTTGACTCGTGTCACTTTTTTCTTAAATGTCAATCACTAAGCTACGAGATATTCACCTCTATTAAAGTTGACCTTTAAACACGACGTGTAGACGTCGGCTATGGTGCTGAAAATATAGCTACACCTTCCGAGGTCCTTGCTTCGAAGTAAATTCACCTTATTCTCTTACCTACCCGTGGGTATATACGTATATCTACGTATATCCTACCCTGGTCTCGTCTCGCGACTTTTATGACAAAGGTAGCACATGTGCTGATCCCTTTTTATGCAGCAAAAACCGTATTATACTACTCCGTCGAAGGTTGCCTACTTCAGTCCCAGAATACAGAGGCGATAGAAAAATTCGAAGGTGGAATATCCCTTGGTGTATAAAACGAAGATACCATAACGCCTACTGGCTATAAAAGAATAATTGATCAATTGTCTCCGCGACTCGTTTCAAATTTTTTAAGTCCTGAACGGTGAAAATTCCGAATTTGAATATTACCGTTATTCGCAGTTTGCAGAAAGGGTATTTCCCCCAAAGTCCGTATAGTCGATTTTAGAAACTTTGAAACGAAGGACACCGAAGGTTTCAAAATTGCGAAAGCTGAAGATCCGGAAGCCCAAAACTCCGAAAGTTGAAATTCACGCATGTATTCATTCGGCGATAAGTGGTCGAATTAATCGCCTTGAAGTTTACTTTTCGGGAAAAAAGTTTAAAAATCCTGTCAATTATTTATGACATCGAGGTTATCGATTGAAGTAGATAAAATGGGTTTCCGTGGAGATGGTCTCGATCAGACTGAACTATTTCTTGTCTTCTTATCCTGAAGAATAGATCTAAATTTTCGGATTCATGGGCTTCCGGAGTTCTAGACTCCCGGAATTTTGGTGTTCGAAACTTCAACGTTTCTAGAAATTCTAAATCGTCTCAAACGAATCAGGAATCGTTAAAAATCGGAACTTCAACCCGGCCCAACGCTTCTCTACTGCAGAGTCTAAGACGAGGCCTCGTCCTATCAAACGCATTTCTATTCTGACTCTATTCTTTCACGAGCTGGTCGACGCTGATCACTTTCCATATCGGTAGCAGCTTCACGACTTCTCCGGATCACCTTGATCCTATTCCACCATTGGCTAATTTGTATGAATAAAATCCAAAGGATATTGTCCCCGATAGGTGCTACACGTCTACTAGAGGCAGCTATACGTATATCTATCTACCTAACGTGTATCTACTTTCTAAATTTATTCATCCTCAAGCGTTGCTGTAGAGAAACCAGATAACAAAGACTGTGTCTCGCTTGCTTCTCTCCGGCATTCTGCCACTCTACCACCTAACAACTGCCTATACAGTTCACTTGCTCTCAAGTTCATTACCTGCAGTCACTTGCAAGCACCTGTCTACCTGTCTCTATGTCCACGGCTGTTCGCAGTGCCGACTAAACAGAGAGCAGAGAGTATAGGAAGCCATTAATTAACGGAATTGGAAGGCCAATCGATTCCCTAAATATATTTTTGCGCCGAGTTCCGAGTGGTCAAAGGATTTTATTTTTTCTATTTTTTTTTTCACTTCGTCCGAGAATCCGGTATGGCCATAATTCAATACGTTAAATTGGTTTCAATTAGCGCGCACGTGCAGCAGCAGCAGCAGCAGATGTAACGGAACGTTTCCAACCATTCGCAATAAGCGGATCGAACGGATTGAGGTGAAATTCAAAACTCCTTTTTTTTTTTCTCCTTTCCTGGCTGTTAATTTTTTGCATTTTGTAATACGAATGGTGTGTGGGCGGGATATTTTCGCGATTTTTTTCCAGCGTCCGATATTGCGATGTCAATTAATTTACATTTAGCGGTAAAATTCACAATGGTGGTACAGTTTTGATCTTAATTATGTGAAAGGCTTGTTCGAATAATAAATCTTCGTGAAACGAGGCTGATATCCCGGATTTGTTTGACTGAAACGAAGAGATGGATTCCGTCTCGGTATTGCGAGAAGAATAAGATAGCTGCTGACGATGTCGCAGCGGATTTTTCCCTTACCAGTATATCGCAATACTATACAGAATTCCGCGACTCTGTTCGCTGGTTCATAAATAAACATGAACGTAGAACCGGCATACACGTAATCTGTCGACACCCGACGCCTTCTCTCTATGCGCAAGGTTCTCTGCCAGGCTTGGCTATTGACGGAACCGAGGATTAGACCTAATCCTGAAGGGGGTTGAATCTAGGACGATAAACTTTGTTCTTTTTATGTGTTCGTATGTGTATATATTCTTTTATTTTTATTTTTCGTTCATATCAATTTTCCACCCGACGAAATCAGCTCGTAGCCGCTTTACCTTCTTCATTGAATTAGTCCGCTGTTTAATGGGGAAGTTATTACGAAAGGGAGAGGCCAAAAATAGGTAGGAACAAATTTTGGACTCTCAAATATCCACCTAAATTATGCCAAATTGAAATTGGATACGGTAATATGTACCTACCCGTAAAATAAAAACGCGCGTTTCGAATCAACGGGTATTTCAATAGCCGGAAACTCGCTCAGCTTGAAAAAATATCTATTTCCTAACTCGTGAAATTTTTAAAAAATTTCAAATAAACGTATACCCGGTTATTGGGATACCCATGAAATATTAATTTCCTTATGGCACTTCCGGAGGATATATCCTGACGAGGAGTTCTGAACTTGTCAGGTATTGTGAAGCGAGTTCGTGAGGAATGGAAGAGATTTGTCTTATTCAAAGACTAGTATATCTTTTACATCGATATGATGAAATAAAAAAAAACGTGAATTTACCGTGGTATCTATGAGCTGTAATGAATGTTCCTAGCATTTCGTAACTGTCATTAGTTGATAAGTTTAAGAAGAAAAGTCCTTAGAGACGAGGTAATTCGTAACGGTACTTCTTCGTTCCACTTCTGGTTGATTGGAGGTGTCGCCTTTCTTCGCAGGAACTCGTTACCTCGATGCTTAAATCTCCGGGCATAAATTTGCTCCGTGCATAAACGTGGCTATTAACCAAAGATCAAAGTAGAAATAACTGCGGTTTATTTACAAATGAGATTGTCACTGCCAATCGGAGCTGAGTTAATCGAGAGATGTAACAAAAGGACAAACAGAGTTTTTACACCTATTTAGAATGCTGAATAACGATGAATTTATACAGTCGCGAATATTTATAAGATTCACGCTAATACCTGTACCTCGGCGTATATTTCAACAAGTATATACATATACACACACTTCACTTATCGTCGAGAAATACGCGAATGAGTGCCTCACTGTATTACAAAAAAAAAATATCGATCATGCACGAGATTGATTAAATAATTACTGACGCGTGAAAGACGCAACGATTGATTGGAGAATCGCGTTCTCTGATATTTCAATAATTGGTATAACGTTGGGGTTGAATTTCCTGAATATTTGTTACCTCTCTCAAAAAAGAGAAAAAAAAAATGTACACAAATCTCTGAAGTCGTATAGCAGCGGTACGCGCTTTTAATGTTATTAAAGAAGCTCTTACACGATAGGACTAGAGATTATCGGCTTTAATCACCCACGAATAACGGGACACTGGTGTAACTTGGATCGAATGATCAGCAATGAACATAGGAATAAAGTAAAAGGATGAAATTGATATTTATAATAAAACCGACCGATAATTTTAACGTATAACATGGCTGGGTTAAATTTGCGACGATTAGAGCGAAGACCACGATCCTTACAAGTCGTGAGTCTCTGTCATCCTGGCGAATGGCCATTTCTCAATTGTATCTGTTAACGGCTTTGCGTGCCAAAAATGGAATCCTCTGAACTCTCTTCCCTCGCCTCTACCTCCACCTCCACCTCCACCTCCACCTTTACCTCCGGCGTTACAGTTCCGCCATTGGGGAATAACCGTAGGCTCATCTTCGGCGGAAGTACCCGTTCCAAAGACTGTCTCCAGGGCCGTAACGATTATTTTAAAGATCTCGACGAGCGGGGAATACAAAGTGGATTCTTACGTAAATGCAGACTTCCTTCCACCTAGCGGCTAAGGGCTGCCCCATTTTCCTCTTCGGCTCCCTTCGAGCCATCTCACCTCTCATATTGCCCGATTTCCCATTCCGACGTCAAAAGTCGAAACAAAACAGCTGGCATCGTCTACAGGATCTTCGTATTCCACAGGACATCGGTGGTCATAAATATGTCGAAATCTGAGACGAATTCTGAGACCGAAGTCTTAAGATGCAAGATGCAAGAATAAGGACTCTCGACACGGGGACACACCTCGGCTAAACGGGGCTACGTCCTTTATGCAAAACGTTCGGAGAGGGTCCCTCGAGATTCGTAAACTCGGCAAGTGTTTCCTACGTAGAGGACCGAGTGCGTTCATCGTTTGACCTTTCCCTCGCGGGACTATTTCGGATGGAAGTTATCAGCCGGAGGGAACGCGTATATGGCACAGGGCATCGGAGGGTATCGGAGGGTGACACGCGGCGAGGATGAAAGCGCCGAGGGGATGGAAGTTTAGTTACTACCCTAAAACAGTTGACATTGCTAGAGAGCCTGTGCAGATTAACAACCCGGTGAGGTGGTGTAAGGGGAATCCAGGACTACGGGCTGTGGGTGAGAGGATCAGGCGGTTGCGTTGCCCCTGGTTACGGCAGCCATTAATTACCCGAAATGTTTCAATCCGATTGAACGGGACTTTTGCTAACTCTGTTTGAACATTTTTCTCTCCTTTTTTTTTTTGTTTTCTTTTTCTTTTTTATCTCGTTTTTTTTGCGTTTTTTGCTTTCACCGTTCACCGACACTCGCAACTCTTAACAGCATCGAACCTCGCGTCATTCTTATCCATATTCAGCGGCGCTTCGAGTAGTCGTGTGGATCAAAAGTTCACTCGGAATATAATTGAAGCACGGATTCTTGCCTCTCTCGGTGTAGGTATATTCCTGTAACTTCGTTGCACGTTGCGCGCAATCAATTTTATAACGATGCGTGTGTCCCTTTATTATCCATATAACCAGCTTTACAATTTCTCATTAAACGGCTCGAATGTAGTTTAATATAACTGGTAACAGTTTCAAAGCTTTGATTATATCGCACTTTGCCCGATACCGTGGAGTAAACCGTGACCAAAAGTTACTTCGTTATTCCTCTGTAGTTTGTGCCGGTAATTGAATCGAGATCTTCTAACTGCTCGCTCAAGTTACTCGTCTCTGTATATGCATCTGGAAGATTTCTTGTTACGTTGTTGATCGGTCGTACGGAAACCTATAAAACAAAGTTAATGTGATCCGTTTATACATGGGAGCGAATGTATCTTGATTTGCCGTTCATAGGTTGATCGTGAGATCAAACGACACGGGTTTTACTCAGCGGGAGGTAAATTCGTAAGAATTTAAAATCCGGGTTGATATACCGAGGCCCGTTAGTTATCGACTAATTTTTTTATCACGCGATACTGTGGACGGAAACGCGTGATTTGAAAGGAATAAATTATCAGAAATAATTAGCCGTGCTCTAGAAACATTTCCGTTCTTAACCGCCCGTTCTGCTACAGTTACACGAAAGGTTGCCCGCATCCGGCTCAAACTTGCCCCAATTTCAAAGCCCGTCTTATTAGCGACACGCACGTGCCTAGAGGAAGAGGAGGCAGACTCTAGTTGCTATCAAGAACCACAAATCACGACAACTATGTCAACTTTTTCACACACCCATCGATTTTTAAACAAACTTGAACCAAACTCTAAAGAGCTACCAATTTTCCGCCTCTAACACGACTGGGAATAATGGATTTGGTATCGTGTACCCGATATAGAAATCACCTTTACCTCACATGCCACTCCGATCGAGGTCGTCTTCTCTATCCCTATGAAGTCGAAGGGTGCGGATGGAACGAAACAACAAGGGTAGTCCGGAAACATTCCTGTATAACAGTAGCGGCGGAATCGCGTTGGCGGCCAAATGACCGTGGCGCAGGATGCCGGCATGCTGCAGCATTCAGCCGGATTATAGCGTCGACCTAACGCAGGGGAATCCCCGCCGGGTGCCATTACCCTAGCTCCGAATCCGGCAGGGTTTTGGTAAGAGGAGGAGGATAGGCTCTTTGCTTCGAGCCGAGATAAGAATAGAAACCTACATTTTTTCTACCGCCTACATAGGTACATAGGCTAGACATGACATCTTAGGATAGCGGAGAAAAGACAAGCCACTACAGAGCCTGATCTTGAGTGTTCCCGACCCTCGATCCGAGACTCGAAAACGACTGGATATAACTAATGCACGGAATTCTTTTTCCTCGTATTTCCCGTTTCCGTTGGATTTTGATCCCTCAAAAAATTTATATACGTTTCCATCAGATCATTTTGCCAGACATCCATTTTTAATCTTCGTTCTAAAATGTACGAGCACATGTGCCGCGAGTGTTATAAAATATCATCATATATTTTGGCAAGGGTTAGCTACAACCCCGTAGCTCTACATAAGAAAGATGATTTTTCCTGATAATATTTCTCGGCATTTATGTTCGCTTATCTGGTACCCAGGTGGTCTTCGTCTAACTTTTCGTCGACGTTTCGCGAAGCCGATGCCGCACGTAGCTAATTTTCTCTCCTCGTAAACGGGTGTGTGCTTTAGTTCACATCTCAGTTTTGAACGACGTGAGATCAACTGATGAGTACTATTAGCTCATAAATTAATGGATTCCAACAGCCTTAGGTCTAAACCTTCGTGCAGGACTTGCCCTTTAATAATTCACAACCCTTCATCGACTCTTGTAGTTTCAAGACGAAAAACACGCCAACGTGTAAATATATACTCGGTTATTCTACTCCGTCTATATCATGCATATGCATTCTCTTCACCTTGTTTTCGCAAAACCTTTACCCTGTTACACGCGCATTATTTTTACGATCGTTTTTATCCGTCGTTACGACGAAGACCAGCCAGGCTATCTTATCGTTAACCTTTTCAAGCTCGCCCTTGGCAAGTCACTATAAAGGCAGGTTACGTGCCAGCCTTGTAATTTCACGGGTGCCTTACTGTTGTGTAAAATAGTGTCCGTGTAGGCCTTCCATTTTTTTGCAAATCCATCGACATCCACGCAAAGGAGCGTATTTTATGAATATCTAAAATCCTCGTTTAGGAATAATCGAAAAGGACGAGGAAATTCATGTCTTTGATTCGCAACTTTTAAGCGCGTTATATGGCTCAGAGATGAGCCCAGGTTCGCTGCGGTGATGGTGATGGTGAGATGTAAGGTAGGTATAATACTTGAATGAGAAACGGAACGTCAGGGCTTAACCAAGTATGTTGAGAACGGTAATGAATCATAATTAAGGACTAATCAGAGGTTCGCCGATGTGACACTTTGCTGTATAATTTCAACGCTCAAAGTTGTACCTCCTCCTGTTTGACGTATTTACCAACCGAGGTTGCCCCTGTACTTATCTACTTTCCCGAAGTTATTACAGATACGGGAAAATCATCCAGCCAGTTGAGCCCACAGCGAATGTTCAAACTTTCTCATCCGCGGTGATTAGCTTACCAGTTTGCTGAATTATCGTGTTACCAATTTCACAACCAATTTCAAAAGTCTCTCTGCCGAGCGAATATCGCGTAACACCTAAGTAGGTACGTGCAGACACCTAGAAAAAGGGTCTCCTCGATTAACAAAAAAAGTCCAACAGATTCGTTCTCTCATTTTATCGAGCCGATGATTCTGCGACATGGACGACGAGTTTTTATTCGAACCGAAAATCATATCTCGGTAAGCTTTGATATTTGTCATACTGATAGGTCGCTCGAAGTTCTGTGTCTCGACCTTCAGTATCTGGAGTACCCCCCTAGAGCTTTGAGACACTGCTATCCCAATAGTAGCAAAAAGTTGAAAGCAAATCTCGAAAAAAAATTCTTCTTCTTCTTCTTATTATTATTATTATGGACAATCTTTATCGCTATAACATGCCATTACGTCTGTACGTTTTTCGGGTATCAACGACGACGCCTGTTCACCCAGTGAAAACATCTTCGAGTCGGTTATTCCATCCGTAAAGTGAAAATAGATTTTTCCTCGTTCTAGAAACGCGGTGTACACTTATCCCTAATTACTCGCACGTCGTGAACATCTGTTAGCTGGAACATGGCTTCCACTCTCAATGTACATTTTCTACCGATAGTGACCTGAGATGAAAATTTCATTGGCTATAAGGAGCAGGTTCATTCGTTCATCAGCAGAACTTTTTCTGAGGATAAGAACGTATGGACTCAAAGGACTCTTTTTCCTTCGTTTTTCAATAGCCATGGTTGTACGGTCAGAATCATTTGCAGTTTGTTCAGTCATTTTGTGCAACCCGATGATTAGGACAAGTAGTAAACCGCAAGTTGGACTACAGCGCGAATTTCGTGCCAGCGAAGAGCCGCGCGTGCCGGTACTTTCGGTTTCAAGAACTCCAGGGAATCTTGAACCTTGGAAATGCGTAATTTTGATAACAAATATTCCAGAGATTCCTTCAGACTGCGAGGAATTAGAGAGAGGAGTCGAGTGGTGGCATTTGACAAAGCAGTTATCTGTCTTTTTGGGACGAGGTAATCACTTTCAGCTCGGTAAACATTTGCAGATAACTTTCCTGGTTCGCAACGTGAAAGAGCATAACTTTTCCCAACTTTTCCCGAACTTTTGTTGTTGGAAAAAATGAATATGAGCAATGAAGATGACCGACAATTTCAACCACTGGGTTATAGTATGTGAATAGACACAAAACGTGAAAGGTCTTATTCGACCACTACAGGTACTCTGATACTTATTGTCGCCAAAAACGTGGGACTCTGACTGCCAGGAAGTAGACAGTGGACTTCACGAATTATCCCACGGAATTTCGGCCTCTCGTTCATGGCAAAGTCCTTTCTACTCGAAGACCCGCCATAAAATTCAGGCTATCCGCACAGCGGTTAACTCCTGACGAGCAGACCATTCGACCATCCGACCGGTAGGTGAAACTATAAATGGAACACACCGCCGTTAAGGAGTCTCTCGGGCAAAGAGGTCCACCCGAGACTCTTGCGGTTCTACAAACTACGGGACGCGAACTGCTGCTAACGAGACAATTTTCGTCGTGCAACGTCGGAGAACGCTCAAGTGAAGAATTTTTCTAGTTGGACGTACGTGCTCACCTGGGAGTTCCCGATGAGGAGCTTCTCCACGAGGAAGATGCGGGAGTCGACGTTATACGTGGCCTGTAACAGTGAAATGACCCGCCAGACACCCATCACCTACACTACAGGCGTACACGCCTACTTCGTCCAAGTATGTCTCTTCCTCTTCGACGTTTCCCTCTTTCACAGATAAGAGGCACCGAGCTTCGTGTTCAACGCCATCCAGTTTCTGCCCTTGGCTGAGATCGGTCCTCGCGCACGTGCCTATGCAACTGGTGAAATTTTCTTCCAATTTTCAAAGACGGGACTCGAGCCAGGGAAACGAAAGGCTGCTGAGATTGACGTTGTTTGGTCGCTGGGACGGATTGTACAGATTTCAAACTCCGATTACCCGCTAGTAGTGATTGCAATTTCAGTCGCGGTTACGCTCCAGGAAATATGACAACTTTCGAAATTACTCTGGCAGGTTCGCGTGGGAATTTGACAAAATTTCATCTCGTTCGAATCGTTACCCGCCGTGGGAGTCCTTCGCATACGCCCCCATTTTCCCTTGCCACCCGCAGATTCCGCGAACAATGGGACGTTCCAGGTATTACAGATGTTACAGATATTATTTCTGCGGCATACCGCGAGGTCTTTACTTCCCTCGTCCCTTCCCGTTTGCTCAATGTCGACGGATTGGATCCTAGGGTGAAAGGAAGTTATCGGTTTGCTCCAGCTGAAAAAACCCTTGTTTTCAACATTTCAGCCGAAGATCTGTCAGTTATTTCTTACTCATCAGACACAAACTGATTTTCCGCACAACCAATTCGTGGAAATTACATCCTGTTCTCTGTTTTGCGGGTGGAAATTTGATTCATTGAACTTTTTGATGTCAGTATGCAGAATCGACCACTTCGAAAGCGTATTATCCTGACCATTAATATCTCAATTTACCGGAATAACGGAGAAAAATAACGAGAATCCGACAATAGACGATCAACATCAAAGGATTTCATTTTTATCCTGCACAAACTTAGAGATTACTAAACCCCCTGACCACCTAAAGACTCAGTTTCTGTTATGATAGATTTCTGTCTCCACCCCTGTCCTATCCGTTCTACCTCACCACACAGTGGTGACCGATTGCTAGTGCCACACGTAATGCCACGTAATGATCGAGCTCACGTAATAATCAACACGCTTCCGGAGGAATAATGGAGCTTCGGACCTTCCTAAACCTCTAACGACCCTTTAGCGTCTGACTGTGGCCTCCTTTATGGCACATTTCTCCACCATGATCATATCGAACAACGAGGCGTGCACTACGCACCAGGATCGTGACGCGATTAGCGCCATACCACTTCGAATCGATGCTGGGTCAGCCTTAATTTTATTTCCGTTGGGACTCGTCCACCTGGACTAAGTTATCAATCATCGTTTATCTAGACTGGTAGTGAAATGTTGTTGAAATATTTTTTCCGGAAAAAACATCGTTCGCAATCATCGAAGTGAACGGCGTTTGACGATCGAACCAATTCGATAAATAAATTTGTGCTCGTTAAGCAGGAGTGAGAAAATTAATTGAATGACTTTCGTGGAATGAAAATCTATACGGTATCACAATGTTACTTTGACGCGGTGTAACCTGCCTGCCTACCCAACGTTTCTGACGGGAAATGGCATTTTGTTTCGAGGTGCTACGGTTAATTACCTGACTTCATTTGATGTAAACGTAATTAACGGTCCGTGAATGTGGTTCGCTCAGTAGCGCGAGTTCTGCAATTAACCTCTTCTCTCCTCGGTTCTCTGGCCGTCACCTAAGCCACACTTACCTCACCAATACACCTCCTCAAGTGTCAAGAGACTCGGGTGGAGCAACAGCTTGCAAATTACTCCATTTGGAAATTATATTCGCTAGATGGTACTGCGAGCCAATCACTCTCCAATTCTGGCTAGCAGCCGAGGAAAATCAATGACCATCGGATCAATCCTCGATAAGCATATTTGAACAACTGTGACGAATGTCTCTCAAAGTTATCAGCACTTTGATATTTTTCAAACGATTCACCGTTCGATCTCTAAATTTAGAGTCTGCCGCGATAAAAGCTCCTCTGATTAAGCGAGGGTCGATTTAATTTGGCCCTAAATTTATCGTGAATGAAACGCGACTTTGGGTGCACCCCAAGCCCCGTTTTTTTGTATTACATCTACATTACGATACACAGGACAGGTATATCTACGCGAACAAAGTCGACTCTTCGTAATTGATAATTGGAGCTAATCCCTGGCATCGATGCCATTCGGGATGGTAAATCATCAAACACTCTTCCCCCGTCAATCGGTACATCATATCAAGTCCAGAACCTTGAACACGATCACAAATCAGCCTGTCAGTGGTCCGTCGAGTTGAGATGAGCAGCTGCGAGAGAAAAAAAGTGAAACTTATTATCCATACGGATAATATTATACAGACGAGGTGCCCACCAATGATGTGGGTATGTACCTGCTATTTATGGACACCTTGCATCTATATGTGGATAATTTTCAGCTTTGAGTGAGATGCAGGTAAGTTCGACGTGCGATAGACATACCGCGTGATTATATGTACATATAATAGAAGCTGCGCAGGTAGGTATGGCTCGTGAGGTATCTAGGTAGATCGTAAATACTTTGCTTTATGCATGCACGTGGTTATTATATGTGGGGCAGTAGTCGCTACCATAAACTCAGCAATTAGCAATATCGTTATGATAATTGTTTTTTCGCACACACTAGAGCTAATTATTCGAAGCCGTTACCTTCTCTGGGATATCTTGGTCTAAGCGCTCCGCCGCTCTAGTATCTTGGGTTAGAGATACTTACGTACATTTAGACACGGTATCTAGTTCACGGCTTAACAACGCTCCTAGTTCTACGCCTATACCCCGCTTAGACCATTATCTTAATAAGCAAGAGGAGAAATAATTAGGTTTGTAGTGTCGGGCTTGAAGCACTTACTTCTCTCTGGTTCTCGTTCTTTGATATGTTTGAAGACCTAGACGAGAACAGACGTGAGACACTGCAGTATGCAGATCGTTCATGAAAAGTGTATCACCTAATGCGACGACTATATACATGCACGAATCGAGTAGCGAAGCGAATGAATCTGATAGCAACGTTTTGTTCAAAGTTTTAAATACCTAATTGTATCGCCTCGGCAGCAACGCCGCTCGAACCACTCGTCTTAATTAACTTGCGGCAACAGTTTAATTGCAGCCATTGTTTATATTCCTTTACTCCCACGGGATGGGAAAATACGGGGAAATGGGAAGTCCGCCAGCATCGCTTTACGGTCCATGCGGTACAGACTATTTATCCAGCTTACGTTAGACGCATCGCGACCGTTAAGCTCTCGACTTAGGTACTTTCTCTGAATCCAGATTATAATTGTCGCATTTGAATTATAGTCTATTCAAATCGCGTAAATTTTTTTTATTTTTTTTCCTTCTTTCTCTTGCTCTCGTCCTTTTTCCTACTCTGTTTCGTTTGTATACATATAATTTTCTCCATTTGCAGCGTAGGATTGTTCAGTACACGAGCAAAAGTTACCGTAATAGTAGATTTCGTAATTAATTGCGTCTCATTCAACCGAATAGAAAACCGAGGCACGTACTCGTGTGCAAAGCAGTCGACATACAGCCGATCACATTAGTTTATTTAGTCTCTAAATGTGAGATTCGTGATTATTCACTTCGCGCTGTTGGGTTTGTTTGCCTTTAGAATGTCGCGCTTGTGTAACTGGGGCAGTAGGTAAGAGTAACTCAAAATTACAAGCTCGAGGATGCAGTCAGCGCTCGCAGTACAGTAAATCCAGTATTGTGGAGGACGTAATGGTTCTGAATGCTTTATTTATACACAGCTTGAAACAGTGTGTATTACATATGAAATATTACACGGCGAGGTTTAGTCTCTCAGCCATTTCTGCAATGCAAAAATTGCATAGCTTTTAGTACCTAGTAACAATGATTTGATGACGAGATAATTCGCACCATAAATCAAAGTCGAAGAACTAACCGTTATATGCCGTTCTAAAGTTTGCGTTAAGGCCAAATAGCGAAATGAGTGATTTCGTACAAATTCATCGACCAAACGTTCGTAGCTCTCAAAAATCAACCTAGCCGTCTCCTTGCGTTTAGAAATTAAAATTAGAGAGAAGGAAGATATTGAAATACAATTTATGATGAGTGATGTGGAGAACTAGAAGCGAGGGTTGAGGCACGGAGAGACGACCCTTCAAAGCTTAAACTTTGGCCTAAACCCCTTCGAGAGCAATGCATGGTTTTACATATTTATCTTACGCGTACCTTATTTTCAAAGTTTCGGCTCTCTTCGTATCTATCGCGATCCTCCCTTTCCCATCATGCAGATACTACGGCGATACCGTGACACTTTGCTAGAACCGGCTGGTCTCTTATATTATGTACGTGTGTGGGTATAAATTTGCGATAAACTGAACACCTAAATTCATTTCGAACGAATAGCGAAGTTATCTGATCCGAGAAAATAGTTAAACTCTTCGATTAAACGTTCCGTTCATTTTTGTTCTCGTGATAATTACCACAAAACAGGAGAGAGAAAAATTCCAGGTATAATCTGTGAGATATAACGTGTGGAATTTTTTCCCTCTTTTTATCTCGGTAATCGAGTAATTGATTGATCGTGGTCAGGCTCCATTACGTAAAAAGTGCCTTCAGCTTCAGAGTCTATGTGTACGTTAAAAATTCAATACGGCATTATACTATATCTGTAGGTATATAGGAATTACCTGCTTCCTCGAATCGTTTATATCTCGTTACTGGTAAGTGGTTATTTCCCAAGCAGATTTCCCCGGGTTCGAAAAGCTCCGATTTTACCCTCAAGAATACAAGACAAAGTTAATAGGTAAAAAATTGCCTCAGCAAAGTGCAGCTCGAAAGAAAGAAATGAAGAAATGAAGAAAAAGAACGGGCCACGATAAAGTGGAAGAACAATATACGACACCGTGGTAATGATCCGCGAAAAGAAATGTCCCCAAAGGACCCGAGTGACACTAAATTGCAGTATCCGACTACCATAGACAGATAATAATACAGTTCGTGCAGGGGTTTGCGACGAGGCATTCGGGTGTCGCAGCAAAGGACCAAGTGGACCATCTCCATGGAAGCTAATTGAAATTTGTGGGGTATAGGACTGCTCGTGGTAACGGTACCTCGAGGTCAGAAATCATCCCGTGTAATCGTAGATAGGGACCCGGAGTATTTGTCGGATAAATTAATTTGGCGATAGTAGGCAAACAGCCAAGGGCCATTCGGCATTCGCTACTATTACAGTCTGTCCAATAGGACGTTACTAATGAATTCACGAATCCGCTCCACCCGCAGGTTTACCGCCCGTTTATATTCTCCCTCGTTACTATTGTCATCTGTCACGAAGGATTAACGATCAAATAAGGGATAACTTTACGAAAATGGACCGCAACGCTGACTTTAGAGTTTTTAATTTTTTTTTTTTTTCCAAAGTTCGAGTCGTTTTTTCTTTCTTTTTTCGTTTCCTTTTTTTCTCTACGATATATTTTAACATCGTGAGAGAGTCGAGTAGGGGGCTAGATGGTTGGGAAAGGTACGAGTTGGTTGCAAGCCTACTGGGCGCTCTGATAAATTAGGACCTCGATTCATCACATTCGTTTATTATCAGTATTTATGGTGACCATTTAAGGCAAAATATAATTTACGCTTCCCTGGCGAGAGCCATAATGGGCTCCTACTTTTTAGGCTCTCTGCTCTCTCCTCCCTTCTTCCTCTTGCCCTCCGGATATTGCCTTTTATGAAACCTCTCGTATGTATATATTCGAAAGCTCGTCTCGTCAGAATTCATTCAAAGTCTCTAACGTTTCGGCGCTAACGTCACGAGCTCGTCGCTTTCATCTACCCCCGAATCCTACACCGAAGGTTTAACTCCGCTCAAATTCGGACCTCGCAATCATACACCTGCCCTGATCATACAACCTGACAAAGGACTAACCACAGCCAGATAGCCATTTCATACGCTATCAGTGTAAAATCAAATTAACACCTGCGAAACCACAGCTTCAGTTTCATGCTTCGACACCCGGATTTCACCTCGTTAGAAGTATCCGAAAAATCTATTCTCGGTATGGATCACCACTCGTGACGAGAAATGAAATAGTCTCCGATTAATTAACCCATCATCAAACATCAGTTTCGAAATTTTCTCCTCCGCACCAGAATTAGTTTATTATTTCTAACGTCGCGACAGGGCGAATAGAGTCGTAAGAAAGCGAGACCACCCTGTCGTCCCGATTGAGATAGCGGTTTGCCTATTCATCTCTGAGCCTAAGCGGTTGATAATTATTGTTGTTCGTTAGAATCATTAGCGCCTACTGATTGAACTGGTCAACGCGACGTTATTTCGTTGTAATTAGATTAACCCCAGCCCACCGGTTCGGTCATTTAATTATACCTCCGTTTTAATTGGTGTATCTGCTCGTTATATTCTCATTGCATTCTCCACTAGCCGTCTACCATCCGCCCGTCCTCGTGAGCGCATCTGCCTTCCGCATAGGGCTTCGGGAACTTTACTCGAACGCTTAATGAACCCCATTAATTAATTAAATCAATTTATATTAAGTCGTAGTCGTAGAATTTGCACGAGTTCATTGGCAGAGTCTCTAGTAATCGTCGACTAACTCGATACTCTCTACAGTCCCGTCGTTTCAAGTATATATTTTTATATAAAGATATGTACATGGATAATACCGAGCAGACTGCACCGTGCTGGTTGCACATCGCGGTACCTACGGTTTTCCCTCTTATCTAAGGAAAAAAGAATTTCAAAGAACGCCTAGGTAGGGATGCTCTTTGAAAATCCCATTCTACAAACATTTGTATACACCCACCTTATATCTGCCCACAATCTTCCTGCTGGCTGAACACGCTGATATTTGTGCGCCAGAGGAATCCTGTGAAGCTAGATGGGACTTCTTGAAATAGACGGTATGCAGATGTAGACCTCGATTAAAGAGGCCGTATCTTCCAAGGGAAGAAAATTATTAAGGACATTTTGAAGACCGTAAAAATTTTCTTTTTTTTTTCTTTCCTTTTTTTCTGCTCGCGTCAAAATTACGTCGTAAGTTCTTCTCCGGTATCTTTCCCGACGACGACGACGACGACGACGACGAGGTCATGTCCTTCATTTCGCCAGACTAGAGGTTATTGCTGGTGGTAGGAATTCGCCTAGCAAGGAAAAGAATCGACGTGTCAGACGTGAAACATGCGAAGAAGGCAGCGTGAAGACGGTGAAGATGGTGGAGAGGGCTGAATGGCACGTAAGTAATTAGTCTGGACCATCTAGATGCGCGGTACTTTCATCCCCCGACCTCTCCGTATCTTTTTTCTATCGTTTTTCTTGCTTTTACCTTGAGCTCGACGCTTTGCATCGATTCTTCGCTCTACTACCAAATTATTTACCCCATATGAACTGGCTAAACGGTATATTGAACGTGCAGTGACGGAAGGCCGGCCGGTTTGTAGAAAAAAAAAGAAAGAAAAAAAGAGTATTGTTCTCTTTCAATAAATTGAATGAAACTTCTTCTCTGTTAAAAAAATTCCTGTTTATTCTGATGAATAGAGATAGGATAGAGGATATTATACTCGGGTGAAACGACCGTCCGATGAAAAATGCTCGAAGAAATTCTACCGTCTTTTAAGAAAAGTGAAAAATAATGGAAAAAAAAAGGAAAACCGAGTCCGGAGATTCTGCAATTTGGCGCAACACGTCGAAGCGGAAGATCTTTGTCATATTACAACGGAAAGGTTCCCGTTAGCCACTTCGTCGTCGTGCCCCGGAGTGCAGACGTGTCCGTGTTCCTGTCGTCGTAGAGCTACGTGCGTCGCGTCGGCGTCGGGCGGAGATACATCCCAGGGTTCACAGTGATTTTATAGTTTCCATGGGAGTTGTGCTCCAGCATCTAGCTCGCGGGTTCTCTTTTCTCCGATTCTATTTTCTTCTATTTTTATCTCTTTACCTAACTCTTTCCCCCGATGCAGACAGACGGGCAGGCAGGCAGGCAGGAGGTCGTAGTACCTATATACCTATCTAAGTTTGTACATTTGTTGAGCACGTCCGCGTAAGATCGTACATCGCGGAAGCAGTACGAGTCGTATAACAAGCTGCCAATCACCGGGGGTATTATTGTCGCCAGATCCTCAACCAGATCCGTTACCACTGCATCTGGTCAACCGGTAAACCTTTCTGACCATCTCGATGACCGATCAAAAATTATTTTAGTCGAATCAAAGCATGTCCTAGGTTACGGTAACACGAGCCAACAGCTCGACATGTACACAGAACCACTTCTATTTGTCAAACCAAACAACATACTTGACGATAAGCTCGTGTAAAAACGACAATCATCTATTTTTTTAACTATCGTACAATTTCAACATTGATTTATTTTTTCCTCTCTTTTCATCTACTGGAGCATAACTTTGACGTCCGCTGCGAACCTCCTCGATTATTAGCTCCTTATGTCCTTCCATTTAACGGCATGTCTATAGTGCGAGTGTCGACTGCCGTGACGGTAGGATTAGCGTCGTATTGATAATCTTTGCCCTGGACGGTGTCACCCACCATTCAAGGGTGTCAGGGTTCTGGGGTAGAGGGATAAAATTGAATCCCTGCTACTTCGACAGTTAATTTTTACCTAGAAACCGCCACCGATCCATCATACCTTTTTTCTTTAAACTTCCGCGAAATTGGCGAACTTTCAAACTTTTCTTTGACTTTACTTTTTTCCTTACGTTATACCGGGAGCCGGTGGTGAGTATACGTGACGTGCATCGAAAACCCCTTACGTACACATAAAAGCGTACTTCGGTTTCCGTGTGTGAATTGATTTAGAGAATTTATCGGATACGTATCAGGAAGTGAGAACGTTATTCCCACAGGTGATTGTGGAATCATAAATAACGTTCGCTAAACAGAGTGATGGTGCGTTGAAAAATGGATTAGGTCGCCCCTGCCGAACCCGAACACATAGGATTCTATCTACAAACGAAATTTCTGCTACCGAAATATCATCCATTCTGTGATACATCGATCCACCTTGTATGAAAGCTTATCATTCCACGGAATTTCTAGAATTATATTAATAGCGTCGGACATCGAGTTCCACGTTGTCCGACACGTGCCTGTGATTCGTATAATCGCATATAGTGGTGCTCGGTGTGAGAATAGATTCGCGTGTCTGTGTTCAGTTATTTTCAGTTACTAGATGAGGTAAAATGCGTCCGCCAGTCGCCACGGATATATTTTTCAACAGCTCCTGCTGTAAATGCGAATAAATCGATAGTATCGCAAGTCTCTTATCGATATTGGTAATGCGACGATGTCGTTGTCGTTCGTCGAACGGATTATCAGTTCATTGTCAATGTCGATCCGCTGTTCGACAGCGATCACGATTGACGACACCGTTTGAAATTCAAAATATATCGCATCTCATTCGCAACGGGATAACTTCTGAAACAAAGAGCTTCACTGTCGAGCCATACATGATACCCTTCGACGATCAATCGAACTGGCTACCTTTTTCTCCACGCTTTTTCAGGTTTTACTCAATTATACTTTACTTCATGAAATCGGCATTGGAACACAAAATCCCTGAAAGATAATCCTTTTTCAATTCGATCGAGACATACCTTCACGATATCTTCCCGTGAGAATCCCATTAAATTTTTTATGCCACAAGACTCGGATGTCTAAGAGTGCCGAAGGAATGCACAACAGATTTTTGCATTTCACTAATCGTCCTTAAATGACAGGATATTCTTTTCATCCTCTCGTTCAACCTGATGCCATTTATTTTACAAGAGGGTTGTGCCGACGTTAAAGCGAACTACAGATTCTCAGATATCGCAGTGGCAATGGACAATTGAGTTGTTTATTCGCACTTTATCACCCCTTCTCTTTTCCGCCCTTTTCATCGATTCATTTCTCTATAATGATCGCGAGCGTTTTGCTTTTTCCTGATTCTCATTCTATGCCTTTCCCTACCTACCTACTTCCGTCAACCTCCACTCATTAGTGCTACTCCAGGTAGATTGTGTCCCCCATTATTTTTTCACTATTCGCTTATTTTTTCGCGCGATGTGACAAGCGAGATATCTTAGTCGCCCTTGGTTTTCTTTCCTCGTTGGTCTGTGTACCGATTACTGATCCTTGACGTCGCGGTGATTGCTGCGAATTCTACATTCCGGGCTGTCAACTCTCACGGAATAACGATGCTTCAATAATCGTACCGTTATTGGAGAGCATAGTATACACCTGGTTTTTGCAAATAATAGAAAAAAAAAAGAAAGAAAAAAAATTACTGGAATTCTTTACTTCCTATACCGTAACCAAGCAGTGGATTTACCCTCCGGAATGGATAAATTGTATCTCAAACGTAGTTCCAGACAAGTTTATACTCCAATATTTTTTTTTTCAAACCATTACCACTGATATACGAATTTCAGAGGTAGATAAAAATTTAGCCTCAAATATTTCTGCAGCTATCCATCATCGTTCTAGACTACGTATATTTTTCAACAACCATGCAGAGAGCATCGAATATAATACATGAGTTACTCGACTACGGTTGAGAATCTTTTTTCCAGCTTGTATTTTTGTTTCAACACTTCAGCCGTGATTCGCTGATAAATATTTAAGGCTACTAGAAAGCCAATCAATCTTATTCGAAGGGGTTCAATTATTCGCGTCTACATCGCAAGGCGAACACGTCTTCTTATTAGATTCCAAACTATACGCTGGATGGTTCGCTGACTTTGAGGTCTTGATTTCTGTTGTTATAACGAAACCCCGCTAATCGTTTTCCGGGGAATCTTTCGATTGAATTTTTCCGTTCCGCAGTAATGTGCAGCGAAACTCTCTTATGTCAATTAATCAATTAAAACGTTTCAATCGAAACTTCCGCAAGTTTCATTCGTCGTTTGGCTTAGAACGAGAACGTCGGAGTTTATTTCCACGGAAACTTCTGAAGACATTTTCATCCAAATTTAACCCGTCGTCAAACATGAATTAATTGGTGAGACTACCTAAACAACGGACGTTCATTAATTAAAGAAGTCCTGTTGTTACGTTCAATTACTTCGCGTTACACGGTTTTGGGAAAGCGCCAACTCAATTTTCTACCAGCTCTTCACCTACAGAGTGCTCCGATACTCAACGCATTCAATTTGTCAATCTTAATCAGCATGTTTCTTAAAATCACGTTGACTTTGCTAATGAGGTAAAATTCTCCTATGTACCCTTTGCGTTGTAAAAATAGAAATAATTGCAAATCCGTCTCGACCATATGTAAACCGATGATAATTATCACCGGATGGGATGTTAGGGATGCCTAGAAGCAACTTCCAGTCTCACGCGATGCCGCAGATAAGATTTTCTCCCTGCGATACAAATGTAGGTAAACGCAGATCTAAGCACCTAGGTGGCCGAGACGAGACCCAAAATAAGAGGGTACATGGCAAGGGAAGTCTCTGGCTGTTATTGTGTTTTAGGACGCTGTAATGGGCGCGCGAAATTGCTTCGCTTTACTCTGACCTCACCCTCGCCGTCCCGTCCAATTAACCGGATCCTCACGGTTCGTAAGTTCGCCCTCGGAGGAAGGAGCTGCTCGTGGGTGTTTGCCGTGCAAAATAATTGGTAACGCGAGACTAGGCGATGATTCTTTCTGAGATGTCGGTGGAAAGAGATCGCAGCTGGTCTGCTGCACAAGTGCGCGTATCTCAAACCTCGTGGGTGTTGAAAGCTCCGTGTCTCTTTTTCCTCGCTTATGCTACCCTGGAGAGTAAGGTACATGTACCTTTTTCTGGCAAACGAAACGATCGAAATGTTGATTCGAGTCAAGGCTCGATATCCTCGATAAAAAATTTTCCTCTCGGTCGCAAAACGACGTGACAATCGAGTTTATTTCACCGACTGTTTAGCTCGCGATACGATACCCAGCCACACTTTATTCCATGCATTGTATAAACGACGGGTCTTTGACCAGATGGTTAAACTGCCGAAACCTGTTCTTAACGGTCTTGTAAACGACCGCAGAAAGATTCGATTGACATATAACCACGCCAAGCCAGCGACTGTCATACCGTATACTTCCTCTCTATGAGCGACAGCTTCGCGCAGAGTGGCGATCCGTAATCTAATGTGACGTAAATATGTGCGCGTGGATATGTGAGCGAAGTTATTCTCGTGTGACATTTAGGCTTCGTTGTTATCGAAAATCGATCACTATTTCCGCAGTGTAATCTGCATGCCCACCTATAACTTTCCTCCGCAAACTAGTATCTGTTTCTGATAATCAATAGGATATCTTTCCCATTGTCAAGTATAGAATAGAGAATATCTCTGTCCACTAAATAACTGGATTTTTCTCTCGGATAACGTATAGGAAGAGGTAGGTAGGTATATTGCACACATGCATTCACGATGGTAATGATGAACCAAGTTTCGCAACAACCGCGCCCTTCCTTTCCCCTTTCCTTCCTCATCCCCTCATATAATATGTATGTGCGGCAACCGCATTGTTCAGACATCCGTGGATATCGCGTTTATACAGGAAGTGGTGGCGGCGGCAGGCGTTCGCACGAAGAAGCGAGCCAGTACTGTGTGGCACACTGGATGAAACAAGGCCCTGGCCCTTGTCTGGGCCGGCGCTAATGATGCCCAGGACACGTGCTGGCCTCCCACGCTTACCTAGATGCTTCCTTTCGCCCCGTTCTCGCTTCCTGATAAATAGTCTCGCCGCAATCGATCCACACTAGACTCCCTTCTCGGCTATTGTCAACTCGCTATCTATTTTTCGACTATTTCTATATTTCTCTTTCTTCATCTCGATCCGCGTAGGTGTACGATGTAACGCGTACGTGTTTTACCGAGTAGATGGATTTCAACGAGAGCTGAAACCGCGAGGCTGCTACTTGAGATGATGCGGCTGTACTAGTCGGTAGGACAAAGCTGGTCCCTGGTCCCTACCGTTGCAGGATTTCTCCCGTTACGGTACACCTCAACGAAACGACATCCTATCTAGGAAATATATTGGATATGATATAGAAACCCGCAGTATTTGTTGTGCGAAACCCGGACCATGAGTGGGTTTTCATCAACCAGTCTCCGCTGCCTCCATCCGGCATGCTTGCATCGTAGACCGTACTCGCGATGCTTCGTTCTAATGTAATTACGTCACTGGTTCTGAACACGAAGTGCACTCGGGTTATTATCTAGACAAACATGCCAACCCGCATCGATCGCCTCGCAGACTTTTAGTCTCACGGTTCACGTTTCTCGGACCTCTATTCAAACCTTGCATTGAACGAGTACCTATTGGTCAGCAGAATTCTAAATGAGTGACCGATGTAAGGAAAGAAGGAAAGGAAAAGGGAATTAGAGAAATTGGGAAAAATGTTGATAAACTTTTACACTGCAGGAAGCACGATTCGGTATTTCGATCACCGGACGTGTCCGGTCCTCCATAAATGACCGTCGCCTCGCATCTTTTCGATCGCTTCATCCATCCACCCTTTAATTAAATCCATCCTCCCCGGTGTGTTACCACCACCTACGGAACTAATCCCGTATAAGAGAAAGGCGGTAGGACATTCCCCGATTGTTGGTAAGAGTCAGCATTTTCTCTGCTACTACTACTTCCCCGAGGTGGTTTCTATGAAGCGGTGGCTATTACCGAATAATTTCTACGGAATCGGAGCATCCTTCTTTTCAGGCAAGGATCGCGGCTGGTGATCGGGGTATAATGCCCATACCTGAAATTCTTCGTGATAATAGACGCCTTGAGTATACCTCTTACTCTTTGAGATCGAGTAAAGTGTTTTCCGTGGAATTTGGGGCTTACGTCGTCGTCTTGAAGTGCAGTGAGTTGGTATCCGCCGTGATACATGTGCTGTGAGGAGACTGTAAGCGGATAAGGTATAATTTGATTATTGCTTTTATCTCGAGAGGCTGTGAGTTCGGAGTTGGGAACGTATTGGACTACATATCTTCGCTGACATAGGAACTTTCGAGAGCTCGACTTGGAATTCGTCCAAACCACTGGAAACCAAAGGGTGAGTAGAACCGCCTAGAATCCCGCGTTATGCAAAGCATTTTGGGTCTCTGGAACCCAGGGATGCCACCCGGGCACCTGGACAACAATTCGATGCTCGTATTTAGACTGGGACTGAAACTCCCGGAGTTCGAAAACCTCGAATCTAACATTCAATATAATTGTCGAAAGCCCTCACGGTATTCATCAGATACCAGCCCATCGTTTCGTCGAGATATTCCGAAGACCGCGAACATCTGTGTCGAATCACCAAATCATAACGATGATGCTCGCACTCCGTAACGTGGCAGATGAAAATAATTGTGCTACAGATTTTGATGAAATTTAACGAGATTCTCCGTTCTACGAGCCACGATTGTTCTCTTTCGTATCGAGTTTGCTCTATTACTGTCCTGCCCAACGTAAGAGCTAACCCGGCATTCGCATCGCGCAGAGTATCTGGTGGTTGTCGATTGAGAACACGAAATTGCTTTCAGGTGAAACCGCCTTAAAAATCGCTCGTAATTCTCCACGTTCAGTTTACCAAATGTGTAGACTTCCGCCGTCCAGCTCGTGGCCATTCACTGGTAGGTGAATTATGGGGCACTTATTACACGGAGACTGCCTAATCAGTGGGTATCGAATTCTTTGAAATTCTGTAAATTGCATCGTTCGTAAGGTCCCTCGGTCAAGTACTTACCCGGGATGTAGCAGGGTTCGTATCAATGGTTAATAAAGTTGAGTCAGAAAGCGGAAGAATAGGAGTCACATATATCGACGAGGGTTCGCTCAATGTAATCTCAGCAGAGTTTGCAGCGAGCCTTCGTGAAAGATACGGTGTTTAGTATAGAGCCAGCGAATTATCGGTCGTTCTTGACTTTTCAAGGGTAACTGATTGCCGGTGATGCCAGGATAACGGCCTCCTATCGAACGGATAATTGCTGTATGCAAACTCTTACGACCTCCCTAGTCCTAGCCCTGTTTAAAACTGTTGAAGGCGGCATGCGATCCGCCAATTATCTAACTGGTTCAACTTTGGCATTTCGAATAATTGAACTTGAATAATGCTCGGAAATATTCCTCTGGATCGAAACTAATTTCCGATGAGCACAAGCTCCCTATCGTTCAGTTCTGTGTCTCTCTGTCCGTCTGCCCACTGCAATGTCTGCTTCCATATTGACCGCCTCTAACTCAAATACCAGTCTTCGACTAGATCCGGAGCCCAGAGGTATCCAGTTCGGTTTCAGATGAGGAATAACAACTCTATTCACGAATTGAAAGGGCCTCTTCCGTCTATCGATTTGCTGCAACTGGTTTCTAGCAGAGGCTGTTTGCTCGATTCAGAGTCGAATGGTTGGTTGGATACAAGCCCTATTGTATAATAGAACGGCCGCTGAAGTGTCTCTCCGGCAAAGACAAAGTACAGAACTCCTTTGTATTAATGACGCGTGATTTCCTCCACTCGTAAATACGAGGTATATGTGTATTCATAGTTTTGGTAGCCAGCAGACGGAACATTACGACCAACTACTCACCGCGGTATGAATACTATAGTACCTAGGTACGAAGGAAGGTACGTAGAGACGTACTACTCAGTGATAAATTTCATTTCAGATATACAAGATCCACGAACTATACTGTGAGAAAATAATACCGTAAAGAGAATAATTCTGCGTAAGTATATACTTACCCCGTTGGTTATATTCGCAGCGAAACCCGACGGTAATGGTAATGGCATTAAATCTGTTATAACTACGCGGTTATTGTAAACATAACGGTGTAATAAAGCGTATACTTGTAAGTCGGTAGACGTATAAGTGTATATTTGTGTAAAACACAATGGAATATATCCAAGTGTCTGCAACACCGCCACAATTTCAATCACCTTTGGTAACAAGGGACCGTGGCGAGCGGGTGGCTGCGAAATACCTTAAATTTATCTCGCGAAACGGGAGTTATAACTTTTAAAGATAACTTCTAGTACTCTGTCTCTCGCTGTTTGTTTTTCGCTAACATTTCCCTCACCGAGGAGACGGTGCTCACCATTTCATGAGGTAATTACATGACGTATATAACCATGGTCTTTTCCGTCTCGAGAATATTCCTCGATTGTCTAGTCTGACAAATGTCAGCGAGCAAATATTCGAACGCCTTTTCTTCGCTGCATTTTTCCAGGCCATGCTTTTCACTCTTCGTACCATTCCGCTTCGGTTTAGTTTCAGGAAAAGCCAAGACAACTTGAACGGAAAGTGAAATACGGAGATGAACGGTGGCACAACCGAGACTCCGTGAAACGAAGAATACGAAGGTACGACAGCTTGGGCAAGGTGAAAAAGAATATAAAATTGTGGTCAGTGAGTTCTTTCTTCCCTCGACCAACTGGCTAATAATCTAAAGCTCGGTCATGGGCACAGGATCGCGAAGAACAAGGTTCATTCCACCGAAGGCACATTAACGGGCTAGGAAGAATACAGATTTTCATATTCCGACGATTTCTCAATAGCTCCACTGACCGGAACGATGACCATTATGCCTTATTCCACGACATCTTGTTTCTATTTGTTTTCTCAACAGCAGTAAATTTTCATGTTTTAAATACACGCTGCTCCGTGTGGTTTTTGGGACAGAAAGGTCGACAATTTGTCTACGAATGAAGAGGGTTGACTTATTTCGCGGGGCTCGTGTCGCTGTTGTAATTACACTCACTGGTCGTGTAGCCAGATTATGAGGAGATTTTTGAAAACGTAAAACAACTGTCCTTTTCGTGCAGCTGTGGCAAACGATAGGAGTACCGTAATACGTCAGATAAAGGTTTGTTAGCAACAGGCCTTGCGCAAGGGCGTACGTGACCATTACGAACGATGTACAGCACACTATCTGATAGGAGTTTGGGTCTGGCGTGTAACAGTTAATAGCCAAAATGGTAGCGTTGCCCGGAAGGGGTTGTGAAAGTTCGTCCAGTTCGCGGCGAATGGCAAGTTTCTAATCTTCCATCGAATATACCGTGTCCTGGCTAGCTGGCGCGCGCTCTATTCCTACGCCCGAATCCTTCGCTTCCATATACAAGCCCATAGATATAATGTGTCTAGGTGTATACAGCCTACGGGAAAGCAGTCCTTAGCGAAACGGACCAAAGTGATCCGATGCCCGGAGAACGGTCACAATCTCTATATAATTCTAGAATCCATTGAAATTCTCGGTGAGCCAGTTTCCATCTGAGCTCGACGTTATCTCAGCCGCTTTGTTCTAATTCCGTAGAAACTTTGCATAGTTAGAAATTCCGAGATCACTTCTTAGTCTTGCACTCACCAATCGAAACGAACCTATGATGAGGACTTTGTTCGACAAGGACTGTAATCGTGAGAAGTTTCCTCGTGGAAATTTCGTCTCACGGATGATGGAACCAGTAAAATCGCGACACTGAAATGAAGAAGCACTCGCTCGGCTCGTTCGGCGATTAGAAAAATCTGAAATTTGTGACCCAGGCCTGCTGCAACAGAGGCTAAAATTCCATTTGAATCGTTAACTTTGATACTAACAATATTCTGTCAAGTTCGGAATGCCTCGTATACTTGTAGTTGGGAATAGTCTGCAGCAGTCATTGCGCTCGAACGAGCACGGAGACTCGGACTGCAGTGGACTGGGTTCTTCGGTAGTAGTTTGATCTCGTTTCGTAACGTGATTTAAAAAATCTATCTCTTTCGCGACAGAAGGGACCGTCTCTCGACTCTTCCCTTTATTTATTTATCCTATTTTTTTTTATTTTTCATTTATTTTTTTCTATCCTCTCTTTCATCTATTATTTGTTATTTCACCAAACGTGCAGGATGTAGCGCACCGCGCTAGTACCAGCTTCGAAATAGTAGAGGAAGAGGTAGAGAGAGTTGTAAAACGTATCGAAGGCATTGTTTCCTACCGAGAGTCGTGCGACTGCACTTCATAGCGTTGTTTCGTTCGTTGGTTCGTTTGTTAAAGAATATTGATGCCGTTTCGTTCCCTGTTATACGATTTATCTTCTTTTGTTTCAGGTACGGAAATGCTTGGATGGCATTAGTTCAGAGTTTGTGCTCGATCAGTACGTATATGTATATCTATACCAGTAGTATCGCAAGAGCTCTGATACTCCCGAACAACTTTCGAATAGAATTCGAATAGAAAATCCCCGCATCCGGTGCTCGCTCTTATACATATCTAAGTAAGTGAGTAAGTGCTAACAAAACTCCCACTACTATCCTGCTGAACTGCAACATTTTAATCTCAGTTGCAGAGTCGATAGACCGCAGTATCAAATTATCCTTTGCGCTCGCTTCGCACCTATCTATGTGCAAACTGCACACACGTATAACTATTTAGCAGATCAAATGCTCTTCCTACTGAAACTTGCTTGCGGTTCTCGCCCCGCAAGGATCTCCCCACAACTGAGCAAATATTCGCTAACTACTTCACCGGCTGGTAATACCTCCCTCTTAATATCGCGGCGTGTAGTTCTAGAGGCTTAATTTGATCTGGAATCAGTTTTGTGGATTTCACGAAGAAAGGAACGGTCCCTAAAGATCGGACTTGCATCTCGGTTCCGCTAACCACTCCGCGGCATACTTAGCGGTTGCATTTCCGTTCGATTGCAGAGGAAACGCGGAGTCGGAGTCGCAGTCTCCTCCGGGCAAAGTGCTTTACACAGAGGAAGTCAGAGAAGCTTAAAGGGAAGACATATAGCCGGTGTTTCAAGCGACGTTGCTTTGATCTTCGGATCCTTCGAAAGCGAGCCCTTTGACCTCGCGGTCTTCTACCTCAATTCATTCTGGTTTTACCGCGCCAACAGATACGCCGATGACGTTGTAAACACACGGAGGATCCCTAGTGAAGTGCTCAGGATAGGGAGAGAGAGAGAGAGAAAGAGGGAGTGATGTACGTACTTATCAACCGGCTTTCGGTGTAAGAAGACGCTCCTACCTCAGTCTCCTCCAGTGGGGAATCCCTTACCCTAGTATTATACGTGGGTGTGCAATTTCCTTGTATTCGTTATACCGCGGGGACGCGTGTGAGTGCGTAAAGTGCCTGGGCCTAGGGCGGGAGCGATCCACTTCAGAAATAGAAATTCAATCACTTCCCGAGTTTGATGTAGTTTGTCGGCGGCATCGCGTGTCCGACCGCGTTACCGTCGATCGAATTTATATTGGAAATTGGAGGCGACGTTTCGTTCGCGACAAATCCAACGTATTTTAAAACGCACCACTGACGGCGTCGGATCCGGAATATATAAAGAGATTACTCGATGTTTCATTACACTTTTCAACCTTTTTCATTTCTGCCACAGTCTCGGGGACATCTTGTCATCCGTCGATTGATTCTTTCGGACCAAAACAAAAAATTCTTTCTCAAACCTGACTCCGAGATCCGATATCATTTTTCACACTTTCATGGAAATTATTAGAGTTTTCCTTTTTTCACAGAGAACGTGTCTTTTCTCCGCGGGGGGAAACCGATCATCGCAATTATCAGAAAGTTGCGATATCTATCGAGAATCGAATGTTATATCATAGAGAAATTTTGATATTATTTAAGGGTGATTCGACGTCAATCTATCCGGGCTTTTCACGAGACCCTCTCAGAATCTAAAGAATCTTTTTCTTCTGGTTTTATCGACGAATGTTATTTCCCGAAATTACAGTCCTTCCGAAAGATTTTTTCGTGTCCTGTATGACGTTTCATCATTTTTCAATACTTCGCCGACAATGAACGGTTATTCTTCAGAAAATTCCTCTAAATATCCGATGAATGAATTGAAATGAAAGACCACCCGATATCAATCTTGTGTAAAATGAATCACTGAACAATGATCCTCCATCGTCGAACCAGAATTTTCCAATCTCGATTTTCCCATCTAGGAATGTCTTACTCCCATGAAAACCTGCAAGACTTACTCTCATATGAAGCAATCCTCCGAACGTGTATAATCTCACTTTAAAACTGGGAGACCTCTGTATATAAACGCGTATAGCCGAGGTGCGCGTGAAAAAGTCATCAGCGTCGAGCAATATTTCCTGGTAAAATATCTGTCCAATCAGGCTCCCCCGTTCACCACATTTCGCCCCAGTTCGTTTCTATTCTCTGTATAACGGTATCGGTCACCCCTACAGTGTGGCCCCATTCACACGGCGTATACGCTACATTGACGATAGGCGTGGATATGCCGAGGAAAGAATATTTTTTTGTTTAAATTTTCTTCATTTCTTCCATGGGATTCTGAAAGATCCCAATATTTGAAATTTTTCAAACCTCGAACCTGTGGGTATAGGGACAGCCTCCTCGATTATGGAATCAGAATCGAACCATTGTTCGTTAAGATAATACTTCTGCACTCGATATACCCATTCATTCGGGTGTCCCCATTTATATAGAATGATCGATTACTCGGTGCTGAACGTTTCTGCTAACGATACGTGTATGTTTTCCTTCCGACCCGTTTGTAGCACCTCATCTTTCACGCGACAGGACATTTCGCCATTGAATATACATAATACGATAGTAGCTGTATTCCCGTTATCCATTTTCAGGAAATGAATGGGTCTCTATTTACACAAGAGGTATTGTGTCCGGCGAGCAACATGTAACCCGTTCGCCACTCTGCACCGTGTTCAAACCATGATTGAACGGTTGGCAAAATTTACACACATTTTAATTAATCTACCATCGATTATCGTTCATTTGAAATTCCGATCATCAATCGAATGTTCGATAAGGATTCTCACACCTATATTACTCCTCGGCAAATGGTTCCAACGATAATAGCTGACCGATCTATCAACGATCAATTTTGACGTCGGTATAACGAACCTCGAGACGATAATAAAATTTTGCAGTTAAACTGACGCCGGGATAAGCAGCTCATCGATCTTATTATTTTTCAATAATAATCGGGAGAGAGCAACGTTGATGAATCACTTTGTGGTCTTCAGAGGGAAAAATAGAGAATCTTCGATTTTTGAAGGTGCTTAAAGTTCCGCGAATCATTATGACGAATGCATTGACACGAGCATATCGCGAGGTCCTTCTCATTTCCTTTTCCCGACGTGTCGAACTGACATGAGCCTGAAAACCTGTCATACCATTGCGCACTTGTTGGTTTGTGAAATATTCAAAGTTTAAGAAGGAATATTTCCGAAACGAAATTCACGGGTTCTAAAAATGTGAAAAAATGCGCCACGCGGTAGGTGCACACACCCAACCTACTTGAAAACGGTTCTATTCATTTTCCCTTTTTATTTTTTGGCAGTTGGAATGTTTACCTTATCAAGTATTCACCGATCGTTGAGGTATTTTACGACATCGATAAACCTGCATCGAATACCTAATCAATAGCTGAGACTCGTCGATTACTACTTGCTGTCTAGAGAACGGTAGCAGATGGTCCCTGATAACCCCTTGTAGATACTTGTGAGTTCGGAATCCTACAATTTGAATCGGTCAAATGGTCGCCAATTATCTTATACGACCAGTTGTTGCGATTGGTTCCGGTTATACATTCACGGACGACCGGAGCTCCAATTATCGAACCAATAAACTTGTGCCCTTTACCAAAACCTGTACCAAATAAACACCTCGTGAAATCGTTAAATACGGTGTGGATGCTTCGTTATTAACTTCTATGCACCAATTCGCACCTAAACTCCGAACCGAGTCTCTATTCTGTGATCCAATCGAGAATTTTTCAAAGCTTTCGATCGAAATCTGGAATAAAGTCAGTGTATAAAATTCCGGGAGAAGATCATCGGGAATTATACCTATCAACGGAAATTTTATCTTGTAGAAGTGATTAGGTTTGATTGAAAACACGTGTGAATAATTTGCGGTTTCGAATAACTTGTCACTTTCGTTAGACTCTGTTCACGAAAAAGAAATAATAATAAATCACCTTCTTAGGAGTTGATTACGTAACCATACACTGGCGAGGAATGAAAACGAAATTAATTTACATTCGTTGATGACTAATCGGACAGTTCGAAGCTACGCGGTCAGTACCTTTTTACGCAAGATAGTATAAAGTTTGTCTTAAACCTACTCGCCTCGAGAATATTATACGTCCGCGTAAAACTTTCTTGAGAAGGTTTTTTATTTTTATTTTTTATTCTTATTTTATTTTTTCACTTTTTGGTTGTTGTTGTGGTTCTAGAATTTAATCAACGTGGTTAAGAATGCATGACTTGAAACGGCACGTGGTTATTAATCAAATAAATCTTGAAAGTTGAAAGCGCTTGTTATTCACTTCACTCGCGATCGTAGGTGAGTCTCAAGATTTTTAATTAAGCACACCTGTTACCATAGCCTCGCGTCTCGGCTGAAGTAAACTCGATTTCTTTAACTCCGCTAACGTAATTTCTGAGCTGAAAACAAATAGGAAATAAAAAGTACTTTGGAAACTGCAGAGTGGTTTAATTTATGATATATTAATTTCACAAGTGACGTGCGAAAAACCGTTTCACTTCAAGAAAAAAACGAAAAAAATAACAACGGGTACCTATATACTTCTTCGAAAACGGTTGAAACGAAATCAGAACCCAAAATTACGGTCCAGACATCGTCTTCGAACTCGATTTGAAATTTTTTTCCTAACTCACAATCATCGGTATCTCCGACCTGGCTATATCAGAGTAGAGAAGTTAAACGTGATATCTTTCCTGTTCACGAGCGACAGAAATGGTTCGCCTATGTCGTACCCCGTAATGCAATCCGAAGATCGTACCTCGAGGAACACGTGTACTTTAGTAGAGAGTCTGTTACCTTTAAAGTGATAGTTTGTCCGCGTCGTCTGCTGGTAGGTAAGTCGAAAGATAAGTGGCAATAAAGTCAGGTTAGAGGTGTTCGGTGGTAGTAGAAGCCCAAGGGGTGGCGAGGGGTGCATCCAAGGGGCTGACTGATACAGCCACTTTTGGCAAGGTACACTATCTCCTCGGTGTCTTGGAAAAGGGCAGAAAAGCCTTGCCGACGTAGAGTCGTTAAGGTGACGGTGTAGTCGTCGACCAGACCTTGCCAAAACCTTTCCTAATTCCGTATTATCTTTGGCCGCACCGTGAAACCGGGTATCGTGCGATACCCGAAAGATCTTAGTAGTAGGTAAATTTGCAAGGGATGAAGCGCGAGTTCGTCTTAGAGATTTTTTCGATCTCTTTAACTCCTGGTGAACGTTTGTATCTTTCGCTTTTTTATTCGCCGAGTATGGGGCGCAGGGTTCATATTTCTTCGGGATATTAATTCAAGAGGGTTAAAACACCCTTATAATCGCGATTCATGACCATAGGAGAGAACTCTGGTATGTATACCGGAATCCACGTGCGAGATATTTAAGGTGGACAGTTATCTCGCCTCGCAGAGGGTATCGTAGAGATAGACGCGTACGTAGGTCCAGCGGACGAAAAGCTCTAGGGTTTATACGTAGTAGGAGAAAACCGAGGGACGTCAGCCACTGGAAAATGGAACTAAACTGGAACCAAAGCCCCTCCTTTACTCTACCGGGCTTATCTCGTTATCCGGAAAATAATGAGCTCTACTTTTTATTCATAACCAACGAACGAGAGCATCTACTATCGTAATAAGGAGGCCGGGCATTAAGGTAGTAAAAAAACAGGAAGAAAATGTATAAAAATAAAGAGCGAACAGGGGAAAAATTTATAATAAAAACACTTTCGATGTTAGATATAACGCCTGAGGTTAAATAATTTCGTCGCTCAGCGATCCCAAAGCGATCGCTATAAGATTGATGAAAGAGTGAAAACCTGAACGCTGACCATTAATCTGTCGAGAAAAAGTTTTGCCAAAAGATTCATTAATTTTATCGCGATTATACTGGCTCAACGGGTGTAAGGTATACACTAACTAAAATTGAGAATTTTTTTTGTTGTTTCCCGTCTTCTTATATCTTCCATTTGTCTCATTGGTGAATCCACTTGACAGCCGCAGCCGGACCCCTACATCCTTGAATCGTATGGAAAATATTCGTACTAACGGAAGTTTTATGCGGCAGGATCTCTCGTTCCTAGATTATTATAGGAAAACTAATAGCAGTCGCGTTGTGTAATTAAAACGCGATATTTCTACAGCGTTTTTTATTTAAATTTGTTTTTCATTTTTTCCGTTTTTTCTTTTTTTTTTTCATTTCTTTTGTTCTATCTTTGAAAATTATCGAAGAATGTTTGAATCGGCTTCGTTAGCACAGTTCCTATAGCACGTTGATTATTAAATTCAGTGTGTAGCGTCGTTCTACTTGATATGTATAGAAATCAAATTGATAACCACACGTATATAACCCCATCATGCGTAGTTCGCAAAGTTTCATCCTCGTTAGAATTTAATTGGTGTCGTATCGAGGATAATATAATATTGACGTTACCATAGCAAACGAGCTGCTCCTGTGAACTTGATCAGTCGATTATAAATTAACAACGATCCCTCCGGAGATTTGTACAAGTTTAATACGTCAGTTTGCTACGTACGCGTAAGCCATGATAATATATTAATGAAACTCCAGGGGATCCTGTTCTCTCAGCACTAATCCTCATAAAAATAAACGAGTTCTGAGTTTAACTCATACCTTCTACGTTCGAGGAGCATTGTGACTCGTGAGTTATGCAGACTGTATCCATTCCGGTGTTGATGCTACATTCATTGATACGAGTATCTCTAGCGCTACAAAACCACGATCGAGTTGGACTCGACACTCAGTTTTCCTCATTTTATCACCCACAAATTTATATCTGAAAAGACATGCCGTTCGGAGTGAATTCATTGAGATCCATGCAGGAGATTCGACCAAAATAAGTTTTACCGTGGGAATAAAGTTTCGAATCTCTTCAAGTTGCGTCTGCAAATGAGTCAGAAAAGTTTGAATCAAAGAACCTCATATCTGTGATGCAAGGAGAATATAGTGAATAGATTCACACACCTTTTTAGACATCAGCTCGTGCTTTTTCGCAGTAAAAAGTATTTTACCGTATCGGCAAAGCCAGCTGTATAGGCCCTCATTAATTGGACTTCAGGTATAGTAAATCGATACAAGTAATACTGTCACAACGAAAATGGGTACGTTTATTTGCGCGGAAGTTGTGGGAGGATAAAATACAGAGGATGTTAACTTTTCTATCATCCTGGCCTGGCCTGTGCCTAATTCGTTGGTTATTACCGAGTGCGCGAGGAATGAAAAAATTGCTGCGAATTTCTATCAGGCAAATAAACGAGGCTTATTGTATTTGTCGCTGCAGACGTCATTAGCTGTCAGCAAACAGGAACGGTGGAAAATTGATAATACCTCTTGACGAGGTGGGAATTACCGAAATACCCGGCATTCATTTCGTTCAATGCCTACCTTACACAAGCGAATTTTCCCCGTCTACCGTCACGTTGAAAAGCACAGAGAGCCATAATGATAAATGCCTAACGCTCCACGTTTTTGCATCGTTTTATACACGTTTCAAAGAAGATTCGGTGTCTGGTTGTATCTCACTCGCTCGTCTCGTATAATTTGCTTAATGAATTTTTTTTTCCTTTTCTTTCTTCTTCTTTCTCCACTTCCTTCAAGAAAGAGGGAATAACTTGAATGGGAGAGAGAATGAAGCGATTAGATTAAAATAGATTGAACCGGGAGGTAAATCCGGACAACCTTGAAAAAAGAAAAATTTCGACGTCAGTCGTCGTCGCTGAAATAGTTTCAGCGAGGCGATAATTATCTATCTGAAAGCTTTCTATTGTGATGAAATAATTTCATTTCAATTTGTGACCAAAGATAATCGTCTATCATAAAGTAGAATGGATTTCACATATTTCTCTAAAATTGATACGAATCGTTTATAATTTCCGTACCAAATTCTTACTTCTATCATACCGAAATGAGTATTGCATAGAAGATATCCCCGGATTAAGTTCTTCCTCCGTACATAGCGTGTATAAGAGCAGAGATCTATATAACTAAGGTAATAATACGTATACGTTACGGTGCGAATAGGGTCACACGTGTTCGTAACGTGGTACGAAGATAAAATTACATATAGTATGCAGTATACGCGGCAAAGGTACTGCATATAACCGCGCAACGGGAAAAGGCATACGTTATTACGTCGACGTAGGTAGGAATAGGTACACCTAATGCATGCTGATGTGTACGTATATACATATATGCATGTATGTGTGTGCTAAGTATCGAAGAGTTTTCGCTTAGCCCGTATAAGATGCAAATGTCAGGTACGTTATGAATTCCTTGCATTTCAGAACGGGTACTCGTAGGTGATCGTATTACCATTGAAATTTAATAACGAGAGAAGTTTGAGCGATGCGTTTGTTAAAATGCTATCAAACCGGGATTTCGTCACGCCGTTTTCACCGCGGGGCTAATTTCTATCGGATAGTTTGTAGAAAAAGACTCGAGTTGTGGAATAATGTTTCCTTCACAGAACCGAGGTAGTGAAGTTGTGGAATTTTATCGACATCTGACGCTTACGGAAGTATGAAATAACGCTGTTTTTACTTAAAATTAGAGGCACATAGGAATCGTTGAAGAGAGATTTTACTGCTTTAGCAAGAGCCATTCAAGTTTGAGTTCCTGGAGGGTAGGTGGGCGCTCTTTACTCACTGACTAGCAGCTACTCTGATCTACAACGGTACCAATTTGTCTTTTCTTTTTTGCTGCATACTAATAATTTCTTATTGCTGCCGGCACACCTTTGTACTTGCCGTTATCCCAGACCACAGCTTTATAATTGATGCCTCCTCATTACCTTCGTTTCTATTTATTTTCATCACAGTGCACAGCACAGACCCCGTCGTCCATTAACTACACTTTTTAATTCTCGCCGTACTACGCGACGATGGCTTCATTAGAATACACCCAGGCGCCAATGATGTACCATATTTTTGTCAAAAACAAAAATAACAACTGCAACAAATTAATAAAAGACCACATCCTCGGATACAACGATCTAGCCACCGTAAACTACTCCGCGAATCTATGACCGCTGATTCCGAATCTGAGGTCCAAAAGTCCAAGTTAAATACGAAGATCGGTAACGTGATGTAAGGATTTGCCTATTGATTGAATGGAAAACCTTATCGTCGAGATTTTTCGTCTTCATATATCAACGTTAAGGGTGCAGAAGGGGTAAATCGTCCCTGAAGTATCTTCTCGACTGTAGAAATGAATGTGAGGTCGGTTTGATTTCACTTAATTCTTCATTAGTTATGGGGGTATGTTTGGCGGAATGAATTCTGTAGGAATATCTGAAGCAGAGTTCGAGATCGGTGGGCGTAAGCGATGAATTATTAGTTGGCTGATCCGACGGCCGTGCGGCATTATTAGTCACGACAAAGGCGTTCAGATGTAATAATTCACTGTTACCAGTCGTTCTTATATTTACAATAATTACACCCCACGCTCTCGCCGCGTTCTGAACCCGACACATTTTTCCAGCACCCTAGCTATCCCTATTCCACGATGGAAAGTTACGCCTACCCCGGCAATCTGTTATTGGTAATAAATTTACGTTTTTCACGACGCCTGCCGTGCCAACGGGAGACCACCTATACGCCTACGCCAATATTACGTGGACCAACATCAGTACCATTCCTAACTTTATATCCATGCCGAGAAAGAAAATCAAGACTATAAATTCTAACCGCTATATCAATGCTACATTATACCAACCTTATTCGCATATATTTTAGCACACGTTACTGAAAACTCACTTTATGTGATATATATGTGCGGAAATTTCAAGTGAATCGTCGAAAGTTTGGAAATTATACGAGTTCAACTAATTCCAGCTTGCCTAAGTATATTCAAACTATTTCCTAAACGCGGAAAGAGAATCTGCATCTGCATATGTTACAAACCGCGGCAGAAAAAAATAAACGAGGGATGAAGGTTTTTTCCTCAATTTCGTCAGCTTTTTTTTTACTGTGTATAGCAGGCATCCCTTTTCGCGGCTAAAGACCCTTCGATCAGCCGATAGCCGGTATATTAATATCTACAGAAGCTGTCGAAGTTTTGAGTCAACATGTCAAACGGACGTTGAGTGATCGCGGTCAGTGGTGTTAGAGAAAAGTGGAAATTTTAGGAGGAAAAAAATGAACCTAAAAGTTCAGAAAGTCGGATAATCCCCCAAATCCTGGCGAGGAAAAGATTTTTAAAAGACTATAGTGACAGTCGAAAGGCCTGAGTTGTTTTTCACCATCAGATGAATAGTCTGGTTGACCACAGAACTGAGATATGTAGAGATAAATACGTTTCAAGGTTTCTTCAGGGTCTCAAGAAACGCGCGGAATTCCCCGATGACGAATGAAATCTACATACAAAACAATATCGATCTTTCGATTAAGTCAGGGATCCTTGAGGCGATTATTCCATCAAATTGAGCATGTTAGTCAACGGAGGGTAAAAGGCAGCTGAAATATCGATTTCTATAATAGCTTTGGTACCACCTCCTTTCGCAATGGTACGAAATACGGGTAGATACATCAATCAAACGAGACGAAGCTTTCAGAGCGGTCCGAACTCTGCATATTTCTTTCCTTTCAGACTAGAAATGAATCTTAAACTTTTCGGACAATCTTCATCTCGGATAGCCGCTTGTATACTAACAATAAAGTCTTTTTACTCCGATCGGAACGAATTATTCTGATGCTGAATCCGGACCAAAACGAGAGAATTTCATTGCATCAAGTTCCGATCGGTTCCTACTCGAATTCGAACGATCAGTTTCAGGCAAATGGCGTAATAGCACATTGCGTAATCCGTCTCGGTGTTTTTGGCGCAAGACGCGGCGGTGGTAATGTACAAGCGCAGACGTGGAACCTTCAAGTTTCTCAACCGCATTATCGTAATGATTGACGACCACAAAAACGAGCTGACCAAAGTGATCAAAGTGACCGAAATGACCCGGGTCATTTGCATGCTCTGGTAATTACGCCACCATATTCATCCCTTCGGTGATAACAGGCTGTCACGTCAGCCATTTCCTTGAGGGTAGTTATGTACGTACCTTGAATAGACGGTCTAATTTGCGAACGAATTCAGTCTCGTCTTCAATTTCTCTTTTGTCCTGATTCTCAAGAAATTATATCGGAATATGAATGAATAGGGAAATAATCCAGGGGACATGTAACCGCAGGTTAGTTAAGAAAAAAATTGTTACTTCTGCAATGGAGTAACACAGACTGCTACAAGGTATGGCAAGCGCGTAATGGTACACTAACGGAGTAACTAGGAGAGTCTGGTAAAAAGGACGGTCTAAAGGCGGTAGAAATAGAAAAGCATAAGAACGAAGTAAAATTTACCATAGCATATGTCGTAAATGAAAAAAAAAAACTCGGGTATTCATCTAAAACTTCATCCTACTCGTTCAACACGAACAGGGTTAAATATAGTTCTCCGAGGTAGAGAAATATCAGGTCAGTCATTACCATCTTCACATATCCTTAGACTCGATGCCAACAAATTAAGTCTCCACTGCTGTAGCAATGGCATTTCTCATCTGGATTCCAATTACTTTTTACTTCAACTGTTCAGCAGTCAGACGATCCAAGAAATGAATTATCACTCGTAAAATACAACGGAATCAGTCTCTTTGAATTTATTTTTTTTTCAAATATATGAAAATATTTGACGCGCATAATACGTACGGTGCGAATTTTACCGTTCGTAAAATTTGCAACGGTCACGCTTTAGCGCCGTTGGGTCTTTCGAAGACGTTCGTGAGTCCGCGGGGTTCTGCGTGGCACAGGTAAGTAAAGTCCTGAATTTTTGTCTAAAAATTTAAAACCCGTCGAGAAATCACAGGTAAGAACGCCAGGAATCGTCGGTTATTGCTAGGTCAGACACCCGCTGTCGGTAATCCGTGATAAGGGAGTGTGTGGGTGAATGAGAGTCGCTATGCGGGTGCCTGCGGTGGAAACGCGCGGGAGTGTAAAGGTGCATACGAGTACCCAGCACTTGCGTCAAGGCAAAGGTATCAACGTCTATAATCGCGTGCATTATATGTACGTAGATACGTAGACCGACCCGTGTACGTACTGTGTGTGTATAATATAATATACCTAGGGGTATATACACATTTAGGTAAATGTAGACGCTTTAACCCAGCGCAGCCGTGGCCCCACGGCTTCTAACGGCGAATGTAACTCCCCAGTTTCCAGCACCCATTAAACTCTTTCGACTTTCCAAGCTTCTTCCGAGTGTCGCCGTTGCCTTTTTCCAAGAGCGACGAAATGCATTTCTTGCCCTGGCTTTTCTCGGGGAAAGAGTTGCTTGTACGAGGATAAGGAGAAGGTGGGTAATGGGGGGTCGATGAAAGAAACGGACGCCCAGATATTTCGCCCTTCTGCTTATATTTCGCCAGCATATACAAATATATATGCGGTGGTGGTAGAGAAACTTGTCCTGGTTCTGCATATTAGTTAATGCACTTTAGAATTTAGCTCCAGCTCCAATTGAAGGAACTGCTATCTACCTCTCCTATCATTTCCCCTATCTCTATTTGTCTGTAATTTTTTTTTTTTTCAACTATTTTTCGCATTGCTGCGGCACTTTCCCAGGAGCTATTTGCCGCGTTCGCAAATTAAATATCCTATGTAAACTCCCGAGTGTATATAGATTTCATTCAAGCGACATACTGCAGGCTTGGAATATTTTATGAAAGCTTCGCTAAATAACAAGAAATTGAATGATAAAAAATAGGCATAGAAACATGACGAATTCAACCCGTTTGTTCACTTCCATCTCCTCTGAGAAATTCCTAATAGAAAAACTTCATCTCGACTCTTATACTAGCCAACGACATAAAGGTCCGCGTTGCACCGCACCTTTTCATTATGAATTAGGTCCGGACTGAACTTGCACTTTAGTGCTGCACAGTTCACACACACATGCGATCATTGTGCATATTACCTCGACAGCCTAGAAATTCATATTTCAATGGCGCACCCTCTCAGCCTTCTTAACGCTAATTTTAAATACTTGAGTACAGAGAAATATTTCAGAGAGTTGGAAACCAGTGACTGCTGATGTGTAATTTACACATTAATCAGATGAATCTAAGCGATTCTTTCAGACCCCTAAAAAATTGTGCTTGAAACGTATGAAATAGCGGATACCTCTTTACCCAAAACATTGTAAATTTAATATTCCGAATCATCATGATTATTCTTTCGAGACCACTCGGCTGACTCGTTTCGAAAAATATCGTACAATTTGTGTTATTTGAAGAATGGGCAAGCTACTTCAGCAGCTATCATAAGACTTAGTTCAGTTGAATAAAATAAGGGTTAACGCGTCCGGCATTACGCTTTGAGAAAGACGTGGTGTTGGCTTGCGATAAGCAGCCTTCACGAGCTTCCGGATTCCCGTGGGGCTTTGCGCTGTGACTCGAGAACCCTGTCTCATCGTTGTCATTCCTGCGAGGGGTGACTTCTCAGTTTCACGGCCCCCTCCCTTCTCTTCCTTTTCCTTTTCCTGTTCCTGTTCCTCTTTCTCTTTCTCTTTATTTTTTTTCTTCTCCGAGGAGTCGCTCGTCCCCCGCGATACTCTCGAGAACATCCGAAGTACCCAAGTTATTCAATTACCCGAAAATGTGCGGCGGTATACGTCCGTTTTCACCGTATGGACGACCGAGTCTAATTTACCGAGCTCCCAGATCGCGGCTTGGAAATTTGTCAATCCTCTAAACTCGCCAAAGTCGAGATGTATTTCCGCCAGGTTTAACCCGGGCCATTCCACAAGATACCGAGAGCTTTGCCCATAATTTGAATATCTATAATCCACTGTTTTATCATTTTTATAAATTTTAACGAAAACTTTGAAAGTTCGGAAAAAATCGTGTCAATTTTTAAGCCACAGGGTGAGAAGGTGAAAAAAGACGCAGGGTTTGATTACTACGAGGAAATGTGGCGAAATGATAATATATCCTACGAAGTGTCCAAGTCGAACCTTTTATATCCTCAATTTCGTATAACGGTAGGTTAGAACGAACGGTTAATAAAATTCGCGTAGCAGACGTTGAATCCAGCGATTACGCGTACGCCGTGATTCGTTAACTCGGAAGTCGAGTAACGCCCGAGAGGCTGTGTTAATGACGCACGTAAATCTGTTGGGAACTCGTCGGTCTTTGCAGAAGCCGAAGGAGGATAGATACTTCTCCTTTTTCTCCTCGTGGAAATCCAAAGTACGCTGTATAAAACAAGCCCTCTCGTTTCGATCCCAAGTCACGTCAGCACGAAGAAGAACGCTCCGGAGCTTTTCCCGAGGAAAATGTCAAATAGTAACACGCGCAAGCTTCTCGAACGCCTATGAATCGATAGAGAAATTCTTAGGTAAAAGCAAATTGTTAAGCCGAAGGAAAAAGACTTCACCAGCGTTTCTCGAAACGATCAATTTTTATTGCGTAGGACTGACTGAGTGAATAAAACGTGACGAGTCGAATGAATCGGGGTAAGTTTTGATCTCGTCAGCGAATCACAATAACCGAACGAACCCGGTTCGTGAGAAGTCTCGTAATTTCAGTCATTACACGTAAATTCAATCCCATTATCGCCATGCGTGGAAAATGTGTTCGAAAGCCATAAGGCTGGACACAATTTCGATGGTGATACGCGTGCGAACTAAATCTGGATGATAATCGAAGTTTCGAATGGAAAGATTCGAGTGAATAAAAATAAGTATCTCTTCACGTTATCGGTATCTTAAAGATCTGAACTTTGAATGGGCGAAATAAATGTTCACTGAATAGTAGTAGGTACTTCCATTGAAAGGCGATCTCCTCGGTGGAAAATGCTGTTCAGAGTTTCGTTTGCTTTACCCCAATTCCCACCTTTTTACGAGAGGTAACATGCGCGAATAAATACGACCCAACGTAGGTAGACACCGGATTTTTTGACGGGGAACCACACGAGAGGAATTCTGTGTTCCGTTTAAATTACAGTAATTCGCATTTGAACCAGAGTTCACTGCTTAAAATCTGGAATAATTATACTACATAATTTCGTTTACCCAGCTTCCCGGCACCGAAGAATTTTGACTGCTTTTTTCAAGTACTAAATTCGCCTAACAAAATTCGCTTAAACAAAATTCCTTTACTCCACCTAAATAAGTACAATCTCTTGCCGTCCCAGTTCATCTCCGTTTCGCGAATTTATCCAACAAGGTGATCAAATTTTTGTTCGAAAAACGAAAAGAATTATTCGAGAGGACTTCCGGCGTCCTGGACTCAGGCAGCATCCGTTGGTTCCACTTCCGTCGTACATAAAGACTGCGTAGCATTAGGAAAACAGATTGGAGGTGTACTTTATGACCTCTTAATATTTGAGTGGCTTCAACTAGACCCGCGACAGCCAAGAGGGAAGTTTGAGACTGTTTTATCAAACATTTAGTTGAAACAGGCCTTTGTTATACGCTAGAGTTACTAGAGTAAACGTTAATGCGGCACGAAATGGTGAACTTGGTGTTGAAAACTTTTGACTCGCAAGTCCCCAGGTAGATCTAGAACGGAGTTTTGGATATCCGCCACTTGTGCTCGCACTAAGCCGAGAAGAAAACCGAGTATAACACTCCGAGCTATCTCGGAGGAAGGAATAACGCCCTGCGAAACGTTTCCCGTAAAGGTCATAAGTCACGTTTACATTGGAAATATGGTTTTATTTCTGAAAGAAATCCGAGGGTGGCCATAAATTCGACGATGGTAATGCCCCAATTTGCATACGCTCCAAGATCTATAATCACGGTATGTGAATGACAAATAGGGGCGAAAGAACAGAGAGAGGCGAGAAAAAGATCTCTGGATAAACGCACATCTCCCGGGATGCTCCAGAAACGGTCCAAACGCGACGCTCCGATGTTTCGGTCTTGTATACGATCGAAGTGCATTTTAATTCGAACCGAAAAACGGTGGTGATGCATATCGACTGAAAACCCCGACCATTTATAATTAAAAAAAAGATGCTGCATATTCGAGTTGGATTCTCGTGATTTCCCATGTGGTGAGAAAAATGGGGATTCATTTCGCGCTTGCATACCTTTAAAATTGCAAGGGTTCATTTGTATGCTACAGCAATTTGTTCGTCGTGGTACTAGGCACTAGGCACTAGGTGATAGCCTCGAGGAAGACTCTAGCTTTTCAGATTTTAGAGCCTCGTTGTCCACCGTGGTACTGAATTTTTATAATATCCGCACATAACTTTGGTTCCGTCCTTCGTCTCCTTAACAACGAGACAAACGTGATGGACGTCTGAAACGTTCCGTTGGTCAAAGAACCTTGTTTATAACTTTCCTGCGAACGGTCCAGCGAGGGTATACTGCTCGTTATTTTTATTTTTATTTCCATCATGACTGAAGAGCCACCTTTCTTAGCTGCACTAACTTTTCTTTACGTTTTATACGCAGCATTGAGATATCAACGTATCCAACGTCTAGTAGGTGGAGGTACGTACGTATAAGTTTGCGTAAACGATATAGACTTTCGACGTTGCAGCGTTCTTCGTTGCGATTGAAAATGTGATGATCGCGTTGCCCAACGGCAAGACGTAGTCCAAGTTTAACGAGGACGTAAAACGGTCCCTTTATCTTTTTGGTAATGTCACTAAAGTAGAGGCCGCTTTATAGATTCTTCTTGGCTATCCCGTTTTACGGCAGAGTCGAAGCTGCCGTTGCTGCTGTTGATGCCGTTGATGCCGTTGCGATGGAATTTTATCTCGCCAATATTATATCGTTTATCGCTTTACCGAAAAGAATCTTTCTTAAAATTTCCTCTACGAGCTCTCCAGGCGTACCAAAAACCTTAGAAAAATATGAAAAACCATCCGGACTAAATTCCGCCCGTATTTTCCCGACGTACATATGTATATACGTTTCCAACTTTGATCGGTGTCGGAAAGTAATACGTTTACGGAATTAATAAATTTTCATTTATTTACTTTAGTGTTTCCGCGATCGTAAACCTCCCCGGTATCTCGTCGCACGGTCAAGCGTGTTCAACGAGGCTTGGGAAATTTAGGAAACATGAATATTCAAAGTCGTATCAACGCACGCACCGTTTGCTCATGGACAAATTATAATAAAGCTATTCGCTTAGCTGTCTCTGTGTACCAACGTAGATCGGGCAACGAAGTAAACATCTTTTTTTTCGAGTGGATAAACTTTCGTCACCCTGCGCCCTGCACGTAGGTAAACAAGCGTACGGAACTACGAGTGGTCTCTGATGTTTTTTGAAGATTTGTTTTCAGTCTTTCTTCACACTTTCGAGGTGAAGGGTCGCGCGATATTGACTCCTTAAAATTCCGAGATAGTAAACAGATATAAATTTCTCGATAGTCTCAAAGCCTCCTAAAACACAGTGAAGCTTCTCTCTTCTAGAACGCAACTCATTTGTAAAGCGAGTTTTGTTTTCTCTCTATTTCCATAAGTGGGAACGATATTTGTGGCTGAATATTTGAACGGGATACACGTATCCCCGTGATGGATTGCTCCACCTTTCCGTTCTGAAAACTACTTTAGATCCGTAGCAATCTAGAAGTCAAGTCGAACGATAAAACGTGTCCTTTCTTTGCACTGACGTGGCGACCTAGTCGTTTTCTTGTCGCGTGTACACGAGCGATAAATAACAGCACAAAGTCTCCTCTGTTTCCTGACCAGCTACTCTGGCATTTCGCGTCAATTCTCAAGTCTTGACCATTCGCACGTTAAAATACATAATGTCACGGGCATCAACTACTGATTGCAAAAACGCCCATTCGATAACGTACTTCCTTTCTTTTATTCGCTCTGCATCGGTAAATTTAAATAAATTCGCAAGCAAAGAAAGGGTGCGATTCGTTCGGGAGCAAATACTGTGATTGTGTTACTTCTGTGCTTCTGGTGTGTGTTCTCCGAGGGATTTTTCCGGCTCATAGTTCGCACCGGGGACAGCATAGAAGGTGAGCTACCGATATCGATAAATATCTGCAATAATTATTCGAATTTTGTGTCCTTCGGTTTTTTCTCCTTCTTTGTTTCTCTCTCTCTCTTTTCAATGTGTACGGAAAATTATCGGACTTTCAATATTTCACGAATATAGAAACTGATCTCTCGCGCGTAGCCGGATAAGTAAGGGAGGATTCGGCGAGTTTCCAATACTGCCGAATAATTTAACATTTCGATGTACAATAACGTTGAGTTATTCATGTAGTCTTAAAATATTTTCGCCAGTGGGAAGAAGGCCTCGATAAATAATATCTCCGATATCGTTTCACTCTAGAATTCTCGGTGCTTTAGGCGCGGCAGTCGATTCTCGCAATATAGCAAAGGTACAATACCGAACCATTGATATACTCGGAATTGCGTTAGATTCAGCCCATCTCCCCCAAAAATAAAGCATGCTCTCTCTCGAATCGATACGTCGTCTGAAAAAATGTTTTTTTGGAAAACTCGAGCAAACTACGTACGACTTTATCTTCAATTTCACGTTCGGTCCGCCACACATCTTTCCGAGGCTCTCCTATGCATCTAGTTCTGAATATTCTCATCTAACAAGGATATGTAGATGGAGGAATCTTGAGAGGAGCAAAAGGAGAGATGCGGGTGATACTCGTCAAGACCGCCTTGGCAGATATATAAATTTGCGACAGCAATACTCTTGAGGAGCAGCTAGTTTATCGTCGGAGAAACGCGCTTGCAGGTGCCTCATAGTCAAACGGTGTAAGAGAGAGAAAGATGGAAGTGTGTCAGGTCTCTATGACAAATGGAAATCCCGATCAGTACTGGCATTTAGGAAGATCTCGGAATAAAGTGAAAAATTTTTCGTCTCTCGGACAAAACTTGGTATAAACTAGAGCGGAAGAAAATTTCGGAGTGGTTCAAATTCGCTAAAAATTTATTTCCGTCTGGTATTTATCGTCAAAGTTTAACTTCTCATCGATTCTATCTTGTTGAACTAAACATAAATGTAGAAAAGCGCGTTGTTTGGCTGAAGTGAAAAATAAAAAAAAATGAAAAAATACTGAGCGAGAATTCTTAGAGAGCGTTGTTAACGATTACGTAATTCTCGTCGGTGACAAATGGAGACGCTTTCCATTCCCGTCCCTCTTTCTACCTTTGTCTTGTCTACTTTTGTCCCTGTTTCACTTCGTCCTTGGTAGATTTTGCAAAGGAGTCGTGACATAACTCTAGTACTTTGCATGCATCTTGAAAAGAATAAAGCCGAAGCTGAAGCTGAAGCCGGAGAGTGCGAGTGGGTGGCGTAATTCGACGAGCGCGTGCGAGTAACAAATGGTCAGATGCGAGGTTGAATATAAATCGAACTTCTGTACCCAGTTCCAGGTGCAATAATCATTACAGCATAGCATCTAGAACGAATTATTTTCGAAGTGGCAAAAAACGGGAAACTCTGAAGAGGTTCAGCCACTCCGTTCAATTATTTAGCGAGGAGTTTTTCAAGTCTTTGAAAATCATCCAGGCGATACGAAGAATAACGTTTTATCCGTCTGGATCTTTGACCCTCTAAAATCTCCTCAACGGGTCCAAAATCAAAATTGATTTCACGAAGATTCGGGTTTTATCAGGGTAACGCGACGCCTCGAAGCCTCACCAGCTATCGGAGGCTCTCTCGTCCTTCGATTCCTTTCTTTCGTTCTTTTTTGCTTTTTTTTTCGGTGCACTCTATTTTTCTCGATCTAGCACTCAAGGGTTTTACTGCAGCGATTTTCTTCGGATGGTTAACGTTTGCAAAGAGATTTTTTTCTCAGACGGTAGTTTCGGAGCTCGAGAGATATCTCACTGTACCAAATGTCAGATTATTACTGCGCTCTGATTAGGGTACGACAGATGAAGTTCCATCTGTATCCTTGAAAATTTCCCTGAGATCTAGAGCGGATTGCGTCTGGCAGTTTCGGAGCTTGGTAAAATGATGTTTCTGCAAAACGGCTGTTGATGCCGGTTCAGCGTTTAATGGTAATGGAAGTTTGGCGTTAATCCCTAAATTTCCCTTGGAGATTTGAAGCTCTTGTGTTCCACGTTTTGCCTCACTAAAATCGTGCTCGAGGCTAATGATCGTTTATAGAATCGAACAACCGAAAGGAGTCGTCGTGATAATATTCAAATTCACAATTTTCTCGTCTGAAATACGTACACCCACTTATTTTTTACTCGAGGTAAATTAACGCCGATTCCCTGCTCCGCATTCAAATCGAGGAAAAAGAAGAAGAGTGAAAGAAAAATAAAAAAGGAAAAAAAAATGAAAAAATTTAAAGAGAAAAAGAGAAAAGATTGCCAAGACTAAGTTTATAAATTGACGCAACGTCTAGTGAATTTTTATGAGCTTTGGGAGGGTTCAAACCAGCCATCCTCGGTATAATAGAAGATGTCCTTAGGGCGATGACACAACCACGCGGATTCTGATCCCCCTCAAACCTCTCTCGCATTATCAGGGTATTTCCAATGCTTTAAATACTAAGCTTTCAATATAATTCAAGGGTGGGGAGTAAGAGTACAAATCCTTTTACGTGGATCGCTAGAAATTTTCGTAACGCCAAGAATTCAGACACAAAAATTTATAAGCCTTTCTCGATTTCTTCCGAGAGAAGTTGAAAGGGTGAGCCCTGGATTCTCCGATCTATATCTATATCTTGAAAACGAATTCGCATCGTAGCCTCGTCCTTCGGCGATCCTTTTTCTCTCACCTGCTCAACAGCAACCGGCTTTGGTTGATAATATTGAAATTTTCGAAGGATAATAGGTGAACTAAGATCCCGTTTTAATGCGATGAAACGAAGGGATAAATTCCTGAATAATCGAGAGACAGAACCGTTCTCGATTGACGTATAAGAATCAGGCCCGTTCCCAATTCTTTCGGTCCATTTTCGATCTCTGGTTATTAAATACAGGAACAAAAATTCACCCCGGGGTTTCGTTATAGCAGCAATTAAATCTTCGATCTCTTCTTAATAATCGTTCTATAGAATCCCGGCGCGGAAAGTCGTCCAGTAAATTGAGCTTAAAAAATGTAGATGCTTAGACCGTTCTCGAATTAAAATCCGTTCTTTGGAGTAACCCTCGGTAATTTCAGCGACGAACTGCTAGGAATCTCATTCAATACCCTTACGATCTTTTCAAAAACGTGATGATTTTTGAAAAAATATCGATGTGCAATGCTGCTGACGATGAATTTCAATCGCAACGTTAATACGCGAAGGCGAATAAATTCTGTTCGCCCGAATACGAGACGGAAAATATCGGTGCATGTTTTTGATGATAATGGATCGTTCGAATTACAATTAAGTGAAATTAATACAGTAGCCAGAACCGTAAAGAACAGTGGTAAAGCCTGATGTACGTCGTGATTGCGAGTTTGAGCCGGAAGTAGATGTCAGAGCTTGGAATACCAAGCGTCAAGAGACTCGCAATGATATATATCTCGGCTAAGTCTCACAGTTCTTTGTTGAAAACATACCATATATTTTCACTATGGCGTAACAAATTATTCAGTAGGATAGCGGAGGATTAATCAAATCTTGGCAGTTTGATAAATAAAAAAACAGCCAGACGTATATATGCCTACGTGTACTTTTTGTGGAAAAACGAATTCATTCGGTTGTATAACACAGTGCTGTGATACTGATGAATAATCTTTATTGTTACAGGTAAGCCTGAACCTCGTGTATTAATCTGGTTGACTGAATGGTCGTGAAATTTTTCGGTGAGTACTTAGATATTCTAATTTTCGATGCCGGTGTACTTTGTAACCCTCGTACGATCCTGGTGTCGGAAAACCCTGAAGGAAACGTCGCGATATCTACGACTGCAATTCCAGAGGAAGGCGTCTTCATAAATCTAAGAGTTCCTTGACACAGTTGAAAGTTATCGCACGGGTTACCTGGAAAACTCATTCCTCTTACGTCAACGGGTAGAAATTAAGACTTGGTAATGAGACATTTGACCTGTCTCATATGCTGTACTCGAATTCTGTGGAGTTTCATTCGCTGAGAATAGATACGTGGAATAACTCTTTATAGTAGTCTTCAGTTTAGATGTAGATCTGGTCATTCATTGCGAGTATGAGGTATTTCATAATAAAAATAAAAGGTAAGAAAAACTTGGTCTGAGTCACGTTTCGTGTGTATACGGGTTTACTTCAGCAATGAAACGAAACACGTTCTTGTTATCTTGCGGTTATGAGAAAGTCCCTGGTCCTCGCGTCGTAAACTTTGATCTCCCGAGGTGTACTGTGCCTGGAAACTCCGCACACCAGAGGTTCGTTGCTTGGTATAACCTCGATTTTAAGATAAGCGAGAGTGGAACTCATCCACTCGAGTCTAAAACTCGTTACGAATCGCTGCGGTCTTTTGCGTAACTTTTAAGGAACGAACATTGCTCATCGAGACCGGAGCAGAAGGATCGTAACGAATAATCAAATCCAGAATTTCGGAAAGAGGAAAACAAATTCTGGGTCTCCACAATAATCGAGCGATTGAGTAATCGCCACGATTCAAACGACCGCGATCCAGTCCGCCCAATTTTTCTCGAATCGTTTATTCAATCAGCTCACTCATCCACGTAGCGATTACTCAACGGCGAATACTCGCACCTTTTTGCCATTTATTTTTATCTCCTTCTTTGTTTCGCGAGAGTAACGAACGGTAATGAGTTTTTGTAACTCATCGGAAGAGAAGCGAGCAGAAATCAAATCAGGTCTGTACCTGGATTACCCAGAGTTGAATTTCCCTTCGTCGAGCAGTATGCAACCTTATCTTTAACACGGGAACGCGACACCTTGTCCTCGCCAGGAAACATGTCCTTCTCACTTTCTGCGAGACAACAGTGTTTTATGAAGGGTATGCGCCAACGGCGTACCGGTAGCGTGTATTTCTCTACTTTGCAACTACCCAGTTCAACGGGAAAGTTGTTAATAATCGTTTTTGCAAGGTAACGCGAGGTACCGGACAAGTTCCAGTGGTTGGATTTCGTCCGCTACTAAATTTAGGGACGTGGCTTAGGCTGAAGGGTATCATAATTCAGCAGTTTAAGGGCTAATACGAAGGACCGAGAGTTAGGGGGTACCCAGTGGTTTTTGCAAACGAGTGCTAAAACAGATTTCGCGTCGGGACAGAATTGTGAATAATGCAGGAGTCTAGCTTTCCCCGAACCTCCTACAGCCAGTGGACTTTCGTTGGGTAATTTCATTACCAGCCTTGCGAACGATGCGTATAGCCGGGTTCAAAACCGTCGACTGAGGGAGTACCAGGTATCCCCGACATACCGTGAACCGAGATATATATTAGCGGCAGGGGAGATGGAACAACCGGTCTAAAGGCCCTCAGACACGGTCAATAATTTCTGTATACGTAGGAACATTCGTCCAACCGGAAGTGTTGATTTTAACGCGGCTATACCCACTGTACTCTCAAAAAGGCAGGCCCCGGTTCACTTTACACAAATTTGATAACTCTGGTTGGAATATAATTCCAGAGCTCTTCACACAGGAAATTATGAATTTTTCAAACAGGAATGATTGACGAATTCTTTTTCCGTCATATTCCGTAGTAGCTTCATTTGCAGAAAGCACTCTTTTTTCTTTCTATGGTGCATCGGGTACCTGTAGAATCGCAGGGAACGCATTCGGAAGGCAAATCCCTGCTTGGGGGGCTGAAGGATTTCGGACAATCCGTAAATTGCAACGTGATCATTTTCGCAAACTGAATAAGGCACGGGGTGCCGAGTAAGATAGAGGTCTACGTGGTGTTTCTTAAGGGGTTAACAGTAAACCTGTGGAATGAAGTTAGAATAACTTGAAACCGTCAAGTAGGAAAGTTTGCGGTTTGTGCCGAGAAAAAGTTTCGCGCGTCGGCGAACGTCTGGAGTTATTTATGCGCTATGCTTTCTCTTTTATAAAGGTGATTTTTCATATTCTGCCGTTGAAAGGTACGATTAATTTCACGGCAACTTATTCCTACGTAGAAAACCTGCATCATCCTTCGCTCTTCCCTGTCTAGGCTCCTTCGTTCTTGAGGAACTTCGCCCTGCCGTCAACGGTTTTTCATTTTCATCCTTTTTGTTTCCGTTCTTTTTTTTTTTCTTTCTTTCCTCTCTTTTTCCTTTATTTTTTATTTTTTTGCAACTGCGAAATCATGACGAAAACGAGAACCCAAAACGATCGGTGATCCCTACCCGAACCGCGACGAAAAATATCTCACCTCCGAATACTTCTTGCGTTCTCTTTTATTGCTCTTCTTGTTCAAGTATTCATTATTCTTACTTTTCTAGAGCAACACTGTGGGCTAATTTTTTTATTTATTTTTTCATTCTCTAGTCTACCGCGAATCTGGCTAGCACTTTAAATGGAAATGATGATTGTCGAGAAACTAACCAGATTTTACTCGCTCAGACGGAATGACTATTATAAATTTTATTTCACTGGAACAATTCATTTCTTTGGATCAGTTAGTTTTGTCTCATGTGACGGACCATAAAAACGTAATTGTCGTGCATACCGATACCTAGCTACCAATTTTTTAACTAAATTTCTCACTGGGTTTGGAATTGAATTCAATTCAATTGAATAATCATTTCAAACGATTCCAATCCCTGGCCGCCGTTGACGTAACTATCGGAATTCTTGAAACTAGTGAATGTATCGACTATTGAATGTTACGTAAGCGAAGAACCAGCAGCAGGTAGAACGAGTTGCACTTAAGAGCGAAGGCGGTACCTCCTATAAAACTTTTCCTCTGGTGTTCGGCGGGTTTTATTCGTCTGCTGCTAAACAACTTGACAGGTTCGCGGAAGAATTCACTCCGAACTATCGTGCATGTGTCGTGCAACCGAGTTTACATTATTAAAGGAAGTATTTCGCGCGGATTGGACTCACGTCGAATGATTTATTCGCCGGAATAACGCCTCCTCGAACTTTCGAAAATGCTTTTGAGAAATTTCACGGTACCCCGTATCAATCGAGGGGATCACCCACGCGAGTTTATCATACAGCGTTTTCACGTAAAGTGCGATCGAAAATTTAATCTCATGACATTACGTACATTCGCATTGATATGACTTCAGAACCCGTTTCAAAGTGCTCTGTCAATGGCAGAAACGATCGTGGTTTATTACTGGCTGACCTTCTCTCCTTTGCCTTCACCCCCGTTGGCACTTTATCTTTTCTACCCCTCGAAAAGCCTGGATTTTACCGTTTGTCTTCCGCTACTTGAAAAATCGAGAGAAATGATTCTTATCGGGCGGTAAATTCGGCACTTACCTAACGTCGTACCTCGGCGATGGTTACTTTTCCACTTAGTAAAAAAATTTCAATTCTCACTTCCCTAAATGACCCGAGCAAAATCCTAGTCGCCGTACGGGGCGCGAAAATTGGTCTGGATTTACTTGCGGTGCTTTTATGAAATAACTTTTCTTCGTACGATTGACGGCGAATAACTCAATGTCTCGTTTAATTTGGCAGGTCTTTATACTACGCGGTAATTTCAGGTTTCGCTAATGCGAATTACGCGGAAGAGTCGTACCTCCACTTCTCTTTATTGCCCGAGAGTTATTTCTATGCTGTTTGCTTATTAAATTTGAAAAGAGACCTTCGCGGGTGAATTTTAATGTTTGGATAATACGCGCGGGTGATGTACAAATTCTGCATACGTGGATATGTGGATACTCATACTTATGCTCACATACCTGCCTTGAAAATGTTATGTACCAACGATAAAGAAGCCGAGACCGCGGTCGAAGTACGAAACCGCGGCTACCTGCAGCGGCGCTAATTTCACCGAGCAAACAGCATATCGTAAACTTGTGTGAAATCTCACCTTTTCGAATATTCGAAATATGTAGTACATTCTCGTGATATATCTCCTCGTTATTAGCGTCTATAGTACAACGCTAAGAAAAGGTCTCGCCATTATCGTATTTTCGATCCCTTATCTTCCCCGTTTGGGACTAAACGCCTCACGTTCTTTGATATATAGATATAGTCGCGTTTCGTATCATTATACGAAAGAACGTGGAGCTCTGAATGAATCAGGCACCTAATATACACGAAATATAAGAAAAATTGAATTTGACACTTTATTGAACAGTCTTATGCGACAAAGTCAGAAATGGTTTGGTTTGGGTCGACATTTTCTTCTTCCATTCGGTGCGAACTGGAAATCTTTGCCGAATTTCGAGTCTCACATGTTCCCGAATCAAACGAACCATGAATGACAACTCTTTTCTCGATGGAAAAAAATCCAGCCCCCTCATTGTGCCCCAGAGCATGCCATCGTCGCCTTGAACAATATCCACGTTTCTGCCTCTATAGACTCGTCTCGGCAATCCAAACTAGAGATATTTCCTTCGCCCCGGGTCTCTATGGCGCTCTTTTCGCTTCGACCAACTCCTTTTCACATTGCCGTACTACCGTTGTTCTACATTTTTGTTTAATCTCTCGGGATAGAACTACCTGTACTCCTCGAGGACTATGGACGTAGGTACAGAAGAAATACCTACCTCAACTCTAAAGTGTTATTCCTTTGAAAGCTTTTCTCTCTCCTTTATCTCTCTCGCTTTCTCACTCTCAATTCTTATTTCCTGCAGGCTTCAATTGCGTGGGTGGGTATAACAGTCGTTATTTTTATAGATCTATATCGTAGAAGTGTTCGTTCGAGTCTGGGTTCTGTTCTCTCTTTTCAGGTATATATATATACGGATTGCGGGGTAATTCGGTCTTCTTCTTCTTCTTCATACTTTCGATCGCTTCTCCCCATTCTACGGTTACATCCAAAATACTGAATTTATTCGAGCGTAAGTTTCGCCGGAAATCAAAATCTTCTGCACGGTTTTATACGCCTCGCTCATCGAGGTGGTTCATATCTTAAATTTTAGTCATTTCATCGACACCCATGGGATTCCAACGACTGCGTGAAAGGTATTGAAGAAAATAACGAAGTCCGCCCCGAATGATGAGAAATTTATTAACTTTCGATAGTTTCAATAAAATATATGTTAGAGAGCAAACGATGAGCTGACTTTGACTTATGCTCAACCTACTTAACATTTTAATTTCCACCAATTCAAATATGCTTTAACTAATCTCTGGTGGCAGCTCTCAGAGGTGAAAGGAGTGGAGCGGATAGAGATTAATTCCGCTGAAGCTTTACCGTTTTAAATTTTCTCCGCGGAGTTGTTCCGAAGTCGAAGAGAGCTTAATTATCAACGTGGAAGCCCGAGGTATTGATTTTTCGCGGAGTAATCTATACGCTAAATTATACTACGTCCTTGGAAATTTCGCACTGACCTAAGAATAAGTTTGCGAGAACAAGAAATAATAATCGGAAAAACGAAAAGCGTCGGAATCTCGTCGAACCCAGAAGAGTTCCAAATTATGCCAAATGCGCGATGGTCTCAGTCGATCGTTCGCGTATTTTCCACCTGTAATAAAATTCGATATCATTGCACGTATGCAAAGGAACTCTTATAAAAATGACGTTTTGATTTTTTATTTCGGTCTTTTCGTAATGTCAATATCAACGAGTTAAAAATTGGTGCTACGTTTATGGCAGAGGATGATGTTAGCTGGTACGTAACGAGTGTGTCACTGACTCAGGGAAACTATAGAAGAACGGTAAGAATAGCTGGCTGAAGGGCCCAGCAAGCAATTTGTAAAATGAAAGTAAGCTAAACTGCTTCCGCGTATTTGTCTACGTTACTCTGCCATTTTACCTGGAAATTAGTATAATATAAATGCAAATTAAATCGCGGCAGCAGGTTTTATTCTTACCCAAACCCGTCAAAGATCCAACCCTGCAGCGCCCGCGCCAGTTTCGTTACGATATCGTATACTTATACTCCCTTATCCAAAAGATCTTCTTGGCTTTTCTGTCCCCCTATCTTTACGACGATTAAATTCACGTTTACCTTCCAAGTAGCTACCTTGAAGGGGTTGAAAGGTCACCCTCAGAATTTATCCCCACTGTTGACAGGTCCAATTCTCTCGGTAGAGTCTTAGCTTTATTTCGATACTAAATTTGAAACGTTGAGGGGCTGAAGCCACCATTCTCATTCCGAGCTATCCTGATTAGTTAATTCTGTATATGCAAAACGTTTACGACTTCGACAATCAAGAGTACGGCCAGGTACGTCTCAATCTGTGAATCTTTACCCCTAAAGAAGAGAAAAAATAAAAAAAATGGACCGAATGAAAAATTCATTTTTATTTACCAAGCGTCAATATTATCGGTTTAGTTATATCGAGATGCAGAACTGCAGATCTGTTTCTCTCCCGACGCCTCATATCCACGGCAATTCTGAAAGCGTCAGCCGTCAGAATTCATTTGGCAAAGTGAAAGGTTCCCCCTGTACAAAGCGGTGGTGCGTGCGCGATATACCTACGATATTATGCAACGCAGCGGCGGTTTTCTTCTTAGTAAAGGTCATGGGAATAGGGCTCACCGTATTTTCATAACGGATGGATAAGACCCCTGGCAAAACTCTGTACATTATCAACCTGCACGCGCGAGATGAGATGAGCAAGAGAGAGAGAGAGAGAGAGAAAGAGAGAGAAGGAGAGGGATACATACATGTATATGTACCTATATACATGTTCGCGAATATGAGCGGTTGTAACACGAGTAGGTACGCTGTTCTTTACGTGCAGATGCTTTTAGTCTAACACGTGCCACATTTTGGTTACGTTATGTTATGTTATGTTATCCCTGTAAGAACGTGACTGACTCTGTACACTTTGAGAGCTTTGAAAGGCTGAAAGGTGTACCTTTTTGTTATAATAATAATTTCATTTGGGATAAATTTGTTCATAATTTGATAAAAAACAACAATTCGCTTTACGGTTAGTGAAAAGAAAATCTTTGTTTTAATTTACGTACGTAGTATTGGACAGGCTATGAGCTTCTTGGATACGGAAAGTAACAGGAATATAGATAGGTTTCAACTTATAAACAGTTTGCTTCTCATTTTTCCTGTAACAATAAATCCTTTCTCGATTTCTTGACTTACCTACTTCTTGCGTTTCAATTTAACGCTTCGATTTAATAGTTTTTGAAATTGTATTCCTCACGTATTGAATAAGTTTTATTTTTCTCCCACCCCGCTGCAAGTTTATAACTGATCGGAATACAGCTCGCGTATATATTTTCAGTAGAAAATAAGAAAGAAAGGAGTAAAAAAAAAAATCCGAGCGTCGTTCCGTCTGAAGTTACGCCCACATAGCCGTGATTTTTAGTTATTTATTATCTGCGGAAAGTTTTCGCAAAGAAAAAAGAAGGGAAAAAATGGAACAGAAAAAATAAAAATAAAAAGTACACACGCGCACACGCACGCGTTCACACACAAGGGCGGAAAAGTCGCGTGGAGCTTTTCCATCCAACTTCGAGTTAAATGAAACAAAGCCTGAGGGAGGTAAACAGATTCTTGTAGTTTTAATTCGTTACAAAGTTGAACCGCCATCCTTAACCCCTGACCCGAAAAAAAAGAGTAAAAAAAAAAAAAGCTCTTCTGAATTTGCAAATTATTATATATTCCACTTTTTTTTTTAATTACCGTACGCAAACTGCTAGGTATAAAACGAGAGACGGTCATGTTCCGCTGGGAAATAAATAGACTAATGAAACCAAATGTTTAGTGAACTTGAACCAAATTACTATTTATGGAAGCATGATGCTCGAGCCAAACATACCCGTAACAAAGTTTGTTCACCTTCTTGTCTTCGCCCGCTTCTCAAAGACCGTCCGTTTGTCCGCCAGTACGCGGCTCTTACCTTCTTCTTCTCGTTGTTCTTGTTCTTCTTTCTTCTTCTACTTCGTATTTTTTTTTTCTTTTTTTTTTTTGTTTCAAGGGATTCCCCCGGAGTAATATTGGATAAAAAGTTCTGACCAAGATAAATGGAGCGGGACTTTTATATGCGCGGGCGTCAAAACTTACTCTAAAAGTCGTACTGTCCATTTTTCACAATAAACTTTTAGCCAACTCGCGGATATTGTTTATGATGAGAAAGAATAATCTTATAACGATATTCAAATTTTACCTCGATGTTCGTACCTATCTATCTATATACGTAGACGTTCGTTACTCGACATGAAGGAAATAAAAGAGAGAACGTAAGATTTCATTCATATGGTGAACCGTGCTGCAGTCTCGAGAGAGGTTTTATTGCGTTTTAAATTTTCTCTATGAATCTTATATACAGAGCGAGACGTTCGGATCTGCCTTTCAAATAACTGTTGAAGAATTTCATCGTCTTTTACAATGAAAAAGAGTGAAAAAAAAAGAAAGAAAAGAAAAGAAAAATCTCTTGTGATTACTTCTATGAAAATCCATTAAACTCCTTATTGTTGCTTCGGTATAGATTATCGATACTGCAGTTGATTGAATATTGAATCCTTAGTAGAGAAAATACGTTGAAGCCGTATGATATCGTATAAATTTATCTCCTAGCACGTCTGACATTTTTTTGCACAGTACTACGACTCTTCAATGGAAATATCCTACCGGGGTGTAGACAACGGCGCGATTTTTTCAATTCCGTTTCCATCCAGTGACCAGACCCAATGGAAGTCGCTAAAAGTTTCAGTTCTCTCAGAACTCATTATAAACCTCGTCAAGTTCACGATTAGTCAATGAAAGATCGACGAAAACTCTCACGATCGTTGACTTGGAGTCAATCAGAGTCATCAGGGGTAGTTTGAAGTGTAAAAAAAAAATGACCAGAACTCTTTCGCAGCCACCCAACCGAAGACGAGTCCGCGATTCCGTTGGCCAATGCTACTAATTCAAAAATAATTCGCAACTCAGCGAAAAGTCCCACTGGAAGTCTGGGGGACAGTAGAACTAATTTAAAGTTACTCGGAGTCATTCGTAAGTCAGAAACACCCCCGAAAATGGAGTGAAGAATCCCTGGCAGCCCACCATTTCAAATCGAGTGAATTCAATGTGGTTTTGTCCGGTGGGCTTCTGACTGCAAGCTGTTTCACTGCAATTACGAAGTCTAGGAATAAGGTGGGATGAATAGATAAGAAACGCTCCACTAAGGTCATTATTCCTCGTGACATGGTGTTCCGTAGACCTTCCGAAAGTAAAAATTTTGTACACGGTGAAGAGTTTCTCTTTATTCTCTCAGCAACGGGTTCCACTTTAGTTTTTTTCCCTCCGTCAGTCTGTTTTGACTCAAAGGTGTCATCACTGTCATTCCCTGAGACTAAGAAGGGGCAATTTAGTGTCGGAAAGTTTTCGTTGACAGTACCAGTCTGACCCGTGGATTTCATATCTTGTGTTAGTCTGGCGCATGGCGCTTGGCTCGACCCAACTGTGAACCGAGTCAGAAGGCTGTCCTCCCGTTAGCTTGACCGTCTGTCCGTCTGCTGCTGGCCACAGGGCACCCTCTGATCGAGTGTCCTAGATCTTTTTTCCCATGTATATCTGCCGCGTAAAGGTGTCACTCCACTCATTCCGAGGAAAATAGTAGCGAAACCAATTTCTATCCGGCATAGTTACGTATCAGGGATTTTCAGGATCGTTGAAATATCAATTGACAGAATTTAGTAGAACTTGTTACGGCTACGATAGAATGGAACTACATGATGAATAGCCGGGGATGGTCTATCCTAATTAGAGATAGATATCTGGGACGAAGAGTCCTCGAAAGATTTTCTGCTTTATTTTTACTCTCATGCAGTAACCAGTTCATTATATCTGGGAATCTTGAGTCGAGAGTCTCGAAACGTTGGGAAGTAAGGAAAAGAAGAGTCTCTCGTCACGGATGACCGCGCTCCTTCAACCAGTCAGACTTCAGTGATTATAGATTACAGCCGTTGATACAGAAGCTGTTCGACCACTACCCGAGTTTCTGAAAAGGATTTTACTTTCGGCAACGAACTCGTTGAGATTCAAACGTTATTTTATTCTGGTTCGCTATCCACTCTTGAGTTTATATCCCAATCGTTGACGGAATCAAGTGGCGATCTTGGCAATCAATGTCCAAGGTAGTTTCCCAGTTTCCCAATACCTCGTGTTTTTCACTTGGATTAATTAATGGTAATGGCATCCAGAGTTTCCTGTAGGATTGTGGAAGTGGCGTTAATTATCGCTGAATTGATATCTAAGCGAAATGATCAGCGCACCGAGCTGCCAGTGCATCGGAATATAATGCTGTGTATTCGTATCTCTCGTCTCAGATCTGGCTGCTTCTTAAAGAGGCACGTTTACAAGCTCCGCTTTGGTAGCAGCACGTCTAAGTCGAACGGCAAGGCTCATCTGGGTTTCAAACCTCTTTAGAAAACGGTACGATGATGGAGAACGAGGATAGAATAGAACTGTCGACGGCACTGATCGCCGTCACATCTATTCGCAATTTACCCTTTTCGATAATTAATTTCATCAAATTATAACAAGGATCAACGCTAATAGATTCATCAAATCGGTCACAATTAGGATAAGGCGATTTCTCACGGATCTGTTAAAAGTTTCGACTCGGATAAGGACAGCATTAGGCATGACTGGTCATGGGAATGAATCATTTCTAGTAAAGTTAATTCGGTAAAGTAATTATGGAAGGAATATAACTAACGCTGGTAGCAGCTCCCTTAAGGTGGATACACTTCGTTTTCATTATGAAGTCGATCGACTCGCGAACTTGTCCATTAATTCGTGAGTTTGACTTGCTAATTAAAAGTTTGAAGCCACCTTGATCTTCTTTAGCATGCTGAAAACGCCTGGGAGGGCGTTCAATCCTCTCCGTCTCTGAGAGAAACAACGAGATTTTAAGAGCTGGTTCTTCGCCAAGACTTCGAGCGACTTTCCACGATCTATTAGTTTATAATTTCTCATCGACAGGGTCAGAGCTTAAGCCTTCAGCAGTCGCTTTAATCACATTTCGAACTTGCCAATCCTCTTGACACCTCGTTTGCGGTGTTTTTCGCGCGTTTCAAAGACCGGCAAAGGATTCCCAATTATCGAAGATTAATTCCATCTCCTTGACCACAGAATGGTTCTTAATTTCGCGAAGTTGAAAACTTGAATCGCGAATCGAACGAATCTTGAAAGGTATATATATTTATACGGTGGAAAGGGTAAACGGTCGTAAATATCGTAAGGGAGGGTCGGATCTCACCGCAAATTACTCTAAGGCGAAACTACCAGGACGAGAATCTCTGCATGGTGGTGTGGCGTTGCCACTTGTAATTCCAGACTAATAATAAATAATATAGCTATGGTATACCTTGAGGCGTGCGCGACCAGGCAATCAAATAATTCAATCTCGCGTCTTGCTTCGTATAGTAGTTCATTCTTTCGGTCTTGCAACTCCTGGCACAGATACGAGATACCATCCGGTTCGCTTTATGGTGGGCAGGTAAGGATCTATATAGCCAATATTGCGATGTTCACTGTTCGTACCAGTCCACCGTATAGATACAACAGTAAGCAAGACGAGGACGAAGGTTCAGGACAAGGATAAGGGTGAGGGCGTGAGCCAGGGCGCGACCAGATCCGGGCACGCGGTGAATCGTGGTGGAATCCCGTCCTCGCAAGCCATCAATCACTAAGGCGGCAATTTCATACGGTATAATCGCCCCCCTGTAATTACCTACCAATATATACCCAGAGAGACATACATATATATACACATATGTATGGTATAGGTATGATCCTTACAGCTGAACAGTTATGCCAGACTGTGACACGCCGCGCGTCTAATGCCGTTTGGATTCTCAGCTGACGACCGCGTACCGGTGTACCGCGGAGGCACGTGTTTCTATATTTGTACTTGGACAAGTTCGTGTACGTAGGTAGACACATCCAAGTTCTACCTGGAACGAAGATGGAGTCTTCTGTCGCGAAGGATCGATTTCTCAGCTTTGACGATCTCTTTTCGAGACAGTTTTCGGTTTACTCGGAAAGAATCTGACGCAGTTTAAAATATTATGGTGAAAATTTTCTCCCTCATATCCCGTTGACGTTCGGCTAGGGTAAATTACAGCTGGAAACAATTAGTTAAACACTTGATGGATCATTTTTCATCGTAATTATTTAAGGCGTAAAAAAAGTTTCGAAGACAGAGTTCGAGGAGAAAAAGAGTCGGAGGATTTCGGAAGGATGAGCCCTCGCGAACAGCATAGTAGGTGTAAAAAAACTGTTAACGTATTACCAACGATTTGTACAGCTCACGAAGCACACTTACCAAATCACTGGGTGATAAGCTCTGCCGTCAAGGGAGGTGTCTTAACTGGAAAGAAAGCAAGGGCGTCTTCACTCCGCCCTTACTCTTCGTTCCGTCCCGTTACACCCAGTTTCACCCTTTTCTCTCATCCCAAGGCTATAAGAAATGTTCCACCATCCGTTTGCTGGAATCTACTCTTTCTACGGTCTTAGCAAGGTCTTAGCGCGATCTTAGCACGAGACGGAACTATCGAAAGCCTTCCGTTTGTCCGGGCTGAAATAACATCGTATTCTCGAATATCTCCACTTATATACGAGTAATCCGAGTCTTATTGCAGTTCGAAGCCTCAGGAAAGCTCCTGAGTCTCGCGGCCTCGAATCAATCACGAATCGGAACTATACTTGCAAAGTAAATGCATTTTATCTAGTATATGATTTTATTCTCCGTTAAAGTTTTCCACGTTACTAATAAGGATAATTGTTATTAATGGGCAACACCCACACAATTGTGTTAGTCGCGAGGTGGACGAAGAAAGAAAGGTGTAGAGACGGAGGTAAATGAAGAAACTCGTTGCGAAGAACCGACATGAAGTAGAAATTTTATAATTATACTTTCCACCGGGACCGTTGCAGGCAAATTACTTTCATCTCGTTCTGTCTGGTAATCAACGCTTTGTTTATTCTCAACGAGTGTTGGCTTCACTCAGTGGAATATTTCACGACAAAGAACGATCCTCAGCATCTCTGAGTACCCCGCGATTATATGCAGTACATTTCTGACGAAAGCCCACTACTCTCTTGCGCTCTGTGAATGGTGTGGTTGCCACCATTTCCATTTCCATTTCCATTTCAATTTCCATTTCAATTTCCATTTCCACCCCCGCACCCCCCAGAAAGCCGGTCATATTTGTCGTAGTAAATAGTTAAACACCCAGGGTATTCACTGATATTCAACTCCATGGAAATCCTCAGAGAATTCTTAGGAAATTTTTCTTGTCAAGTACCTGCGAGATACTTTATTAAAAAAACATTTATTTCGCCTAGAAAAAAAAATTATTCTGCATTTCAATCAACACGCGGTGAAGTAATTATCGAACAAGTCCCAAACACCCTGAACGCCGTGTTACATACTAACTGTAACAGCTGGTCAAGGTAAAGATCACTTTGTGCGGTTTCGTGGAACATCTGGGCTTTCCTATCGTCTAGAACGTCTGAGTTATGACCTCCTGGTCCCAACAGGTCCAACCGGAATCCATTTTCCACAGAGTCCGCTCCATTTTCACTTAATACCTAATACCCCAAGGTCCAATGACACTGACCCAAGCTTAGAGCCACTGGTGAACCGCATTTGTCGTTTTCCGGTACTTGAGGTGGTTGAGTCATCGCCAAAACTCACGTGGCTTTCTGGTTAACCATTTTCCTCACTTCTTACCATTTTCCCATCCACCTAGTCGACTGAACGAATCTGACACCCGATTTTACGCCCTCGAGTACGTAGCCACCTGATTCTCAGAGAGAATATACGCGAGGTATCTTCTTACACCCATGAAACCAATTCCCCTCAACGGTCCTTCCTCCGAACCGATCGAAGCCACCCCATATACTTTTTAGTCATAAAATCAACTTTTGATGCAGGAATATTTCGCGGGATAATATAACGCGGGTCGATCTCTAACATTTCGTGTTAGATATACGAAATGAAAAAAGGGTCCATGAAAAGAGATCATTGAGATGATTTCTGAAGGGACAACAACTGGAATGGTTGTAGTCGTAATTCCTAACTTTGGAGTAAAACTAATTGACGAGTGTCAGTCATCCATAAAGCTCCGATTAGAACACGTCGAGTTGTTCATGGCTTTGTCATATATATCAATCGTAAATTGTATTGCGAAAAGTTTTCTGAATAATGTGCCATTGAGAGTCTCTGTAGCCGAACTTTGTTTTGTTGTAACATCCAGTAGCTATATTGCTTCTCGTTACCTGGCTCGTGCGTAAGGTGATTTGAATTCAAACTTGGCTGAAGAGGCTAACGCTGGTTTTGACAAAGGTTGAGAGATTGTTTGACGTAAAATAGGAATTGGGATGAGAGAATTCGTACCATCTACCCCTCGGGATTCCCACGGTTGACTCGACTGCCTCTCGACTGACGTTTAAATAACGGTACGTCGTTACTGTTGCGTGGCATTAATTAAATTTATAATCACCGAGCCCGAGTGACCCCGTGTAAATTGTTTTCACCGAGACACAATTGGAAATGAACGACGCAGAAAATCAGCAACGTTACGTTAAGTAAGTTTAGGTTTAGGTTTAGGTCTAGGTATCTGACAAACGAGTATTCCGATCAGGAACAGATACAAATATTTCTATGAACAACTGTCTATATAGTTAGATTTTTGCGTCAAGTTCGCCATTCCAAATCTATCATCTCCGACACTCTCTGTATGTTCGATATTCTCCCTTCAGACGGCTGGGATATTTCATTATGTGTCGGAGTTCCGATAGAAACCTACCGGAATGTCAACGTGCGGTGACAGTTTGCTCTGACCAATCACCACTGTGACATCAACGTCACACCAAAATCATGTAATTGCGTGATCCGACTATTCAGAAGGTAGAAACTAGTCTACTGACGTACGTATAACATAGCTTCCTGTTTTTGTCAGGATCAATTTGTCTCGCTACTGAAAAATTTAGGCTACATTACGGAATGCCGTTGCTGTCGCAGTTCGGAAGATAACTTTTCATGGGCAAGGCACCATGAATATCATCTATTGCCTTACGTTCCATACCTGGGAAGCGGGCAGTTGATCCACACATATCAGCTTTACTGTCTACCATATGTATACCGTTCTGTATATTCGCGTTCCCATCGATGATTGGGAAACATCTCGGCAGTTCGGGCTTTCGGTTAATTGCATAGAGATAATTATTGCGTATTTGGCGAAGCTCGTGTTTTCAAAGATTTTGATACATATCGGTGAGGTTTCTTCAAGGTGCGCTGCATCTCTCGCGTTTTTTTGTCCATCTCGTTGTCTACCGTTTCTTTCTTTTCTTGATGGTATAGTGAGATGTCGTCTCTGGAGAGAAGAACGTCGCAGAGAGAAGCAATTATCCAGAAGCGAGAATCGCGATGACCCACCTAGATAGAACGTGAGGTCACGCACGAAGAACGCGCTACGGTTGTTCGCCATTAACAACCGTGCAAACCATCTCAATCCGGCGGTAAACCCGTCGCTGTATTTTGCACCGTCGAGTCAAAGACTCGATGATTTTTTCCAGAGCACGGACATACTTTAGCTGACAAAATCACGAGACAATCTGCACCCCGAGATGTGCGAAAGTCCTGGAAATTCCCTAATATCGTCGAGATTAATGATTCGAACAAAACGTTCAGATGCAATTTTCTAAGATAACGTTTGATGAACTTGGCTCTGTTCCATTCTATTTAAGAGATTGGTTTGTGTTTCATCAAAGTCTGAAGCTCTTGGTAAACGACATTTGATATTCCAACAACAGTCAAACGTTGGGTGAGTCGATCCATTGTACTTTGGGTTTGACGAAGAGATTGTTTCTCTGAAAGTTTAGGAATTGTCGATCAATTTGAAGGAGGTTGTACCCAGTGAGTATACAGAGCAAACTTGTGACTTCATTATCACCTTAAGTATACGCACTCCCTTAGAGAATGGCTGAATCAAAACCGGGGCAAGGACTCCCCAAGTCGCGAAGGGGAAGAAAGGCGAATCGAGGAAAGGACGAGATTCGAAGTATAAACGGTGCGAATTCCATAGCCAACGTTAACTTCGCCTCGAGGAATAATTCATCCGAGGAATTCAGCCCTCGTTAATTTATGCAACGCGAATATTTTAGCCCCCAAGCGGCTGGTAGGCAGGCATCTATCTGCAACTGGGGCTGCTTCTGTTCTCATGAGGCAAACCACAAGACTGCTGTTATTAAGGCTGGAGGCGCTAATTAAAAAGTAACAGCTTGTACAGGTCGCGTAGTCCTTTTCAGCAGAAATAAAATACCATACTTTCCACCGGGTTATCGCACCTGTACTTTAAATGAGAATTATATCGGAGGGAAGGAACATGGATTTCTTGCCATTGTCTAACTACCAATTTGCTGACTATTCTGTCGCTGCACTCGTCGTATCGCGATAAAGAGTTTGGATTTCAATATTTGAGGAGTTATTTATCTCGTATAGGCATACAAAAGCAATACGGGATGTCGCATTTATCATCCAAGTAGACACAGTCGAATAGTTAAATCGAGGAATGGTGCGATTACTTTTACTCGCGAGTTCGACGCATTGGGTTATTACTGTTCGATATAGTGCGTAAAATGTCAGTGTGCCTTTTACAGTGTGTGGCTTAGTGTGAAATTAAAATACCCCTTCGCTCCCAACTTTTAATGACACTCGTTTTTGCCCAGTATATTATCTTGGTGACTCGACGTGGAATGATACTATATCTGAGTAAAGTAGCATGTGTGGTGCCTCAGACAATGAAAATATATGTTCATAGCCGAGTATCAAAAGGTTACGAGTTGATGTACGAATATATCTTTCGCCGTTGGAATTACCTTACTATTTAATGCCGCAGATGCGTTGTTGTTGGGTAATTAACTCTACCATTTTTTTTTCCTTTTTTATACCAGAATGTTCGCCATTCTGAGAGTCTAGAGTGTCATGTATGGCTATATTCGCGGACAGAAATTTCCCAATTTGAAAACACGGTTCGCCAAATTTTTTACCAGCTCGATACTCCCGCTGACATTCGTACAAAATCGAAAGCCACCATTGACGCAAGTCTTCCGAAAATCGCCAACGATTACATGCCATTTGTCAATCGGTAATTATAACGTTAAAAAAGATTACATGGCTCTGAGATCTAGCGTCTTTCAAAACTCTAGAACCCAAATTATACCCAGGGATCAGGATACTGCGTTACTTTGTTCGATCATCGCATTAGCATATTGGTCATTCCTCGAGCGAACGGTACGACGTTGTAATAGCTCCGAAAAAATTCAGCAAATTATCGTTATACATGATTCCCGGTCCCAGTAATCACGAATCATTGCTTAAGTCGATCGTGGTAGGAATCGCTGAGTAAAATTTTTCGCGAAATAGAAATAGATTACGATTGATCCTGAGGATGTTTGATCTGCAAGATCACCATATGTATCTAGACTCGAGAGTGCGGCATACTTATTGCGCCCTCCTTGCCTTCTGTTCCGCTTTTGTTCCACGCCACGTTCTGAGATAATGTCAATCATTAGACGTGGAAAGTTGGCTGCGTGTCTCGGCTGCTTGGCTGCTAACCCTCCTTGCTCCACTACTCTAGAATATATATTCACTTATTACCCAAGAAACTGCACACGCATCTCCTCGCTCTCGGTTACTCGATAGGACAGAGTCTTATCGATCGATCAATCGTCCATCAACGTAGCCTCAAGGCTGCACCACGATCGAGAACCGACGATCGCGCGAGAATAACGAGTAGGTATCTAATTAGAAGGTGAGTACAGATTGCCCTGATTCCGTCAAACGATAACTTGTTGGTTACCTTTCATAAATATTTCTCATCCGTTATATACCCATCGGAATTATCTTTAATCGAATGAACACGTTGGAACCCGTTAGAAAGTTCATGTAGGATTAAATTATCTTCGCCCAAAAAATTTCGTCGCGTTTATTTCTTTGGATTAACAGCGCAGCAAAGGAATGAATTTTTCCACCGAGACGGTGGTAACGTCTTTTGAGCTCTTTGAGGAAACACGCAAACATTCAATTGAACTTTCTTTCTACACTCCGGGTTACCTCGCCATCGTTTCCTTTCTATTTCTTGTCTTTTACCGAGAGACTTTTTCGGGAAATAAATGCACGCGAAAGAGCGGCTTTTTTTCTTACAGGAAATACGAAAATCATCTCGCCGTCCGGGTCAGTCTCGCACTTACCAGACGGGAAATAATCGCCTCTGGCAGTTTCCGCCGATGTAGGTTAATGTGGGTTAAATAGGAATGATTTAGTTTGAACCAGAACCGAGGGCAGACATTTGTCGTAAAACGTAGTTTGATTCATCTCTCCGGATCCTCATAATTACGAACAAGCTGTCGGGGCTATTAGCAACATTAGTCGTTAATAATATACCAGCTTATGGTACTCACTGTCCGCCCCTTCTATTCGAGAAGCTTTCTCACCTATGATTAGCAAAGTTGCAACACGAGAGAACCGCGGATGAAACGTTGAGAATCGTTCGCATTATCTATAAAACGAGAGGAGGGTTAAAAACGGAAGGGAAAAAATTAATTTCCATCATATTCACAGTATTTGAGGTGAGGGAAAAAGTTTTACGGATAAAAAATAAACGTACTCAAGCCGCGAGGGCTTATGGAAAGAACAACACGAGAAAAAGTGGTCATGTTGCTCTTGATGTTTGGTATTTTTTTAAATATCACCCGCTGTACGTATATATTCCGAATTTTTTTGTCCCGCAAATTAATCAGGCCGAGTTCAGTTTGAAAAAATAAAGAAATGAGAAAAAAATAATAAATGAAAAGTTCATTTCGTTGATTAATGAAAAACCAGGGAACCACCGCATCGGTCAAATCTGTTAGGGCTACGGGTTTTAATTTTCATGAAACGTCTGCCTCGATGAAGATAATGAAACACATTCAATCTTTTGTTATCCACATCCGGAATGGTTTTGGTGGAATCCCTACTTCACCTCTTTCATTGCCAGAGTTTGACGATATTCAAAAAATCGATGCACGCACAGGTATACCTATACCCTGCTCAATGACGAGGAGATAAATCCGTCCGTTCGACATATTTAGGTACGTATTTGTCATTAACAAACTATACGGATTAACGATACGATATACGAATCACCTCCCAACTGTTACGTGACTCTTATAACACGTCGTGTACTACAATCACATACATCTACACGTGTGCGATACTGCGTAGACGTACTACATACACATTCGGTATTTCCTGGATAAATACACCGGATTTACCCGTGCGAGTGAACCACGCTCCTAATTCGTAATCACGGTGCAACACCGAGAATTCCCTCGCCTCTCTGAACCCCGTGTCATCCTCGAGAGTAAACTTTGCTTATGTAACGGTACGTGTCACCAGGCTCATCTTCGACCCACGTCTACCGGATCTACGAATGTTTCTCTGACAAATTTGCCTTCCTTGTGCAAACAAATTATGGATTATTACACTAGCAGTAGGCATCGTAGCGATCCGAGCTGTGCCTTTAGCCGAGATACGTAATCTGATATTCCGCATTCTCATCACGTCATTTAGTCGCCGTGTCTCGAAATGATACCGTGAGTCGAACCCAGCTCTGCGAAATGATTTTCGCGAATCTGTTATCCTGAACTCTGCGAACTTTTAGACAGTCTCGTGGTTTTTCCTTTATATCCAATCTAGGGGAAACTTCAACACGTTTTACGTCACTAAGTTACAGTCCTTGAAAGCGTCGAGTAGATGAGGTACCCAACTGATGCAATATCGATGTTGAATAAGAACTCGATATTTCGCTCGAAATTTATATCCCAAAATAATTTACTCATACCATGATCAATCGCGGTAGTAAATCATAACGGATCTACCTTGGTGAAATTCGAGTTGTGTTCCATTTGAGAATGTGTAGATAATTAGCGCTCACTAATCTGCATATCGTGTCAGAAGCCTGAGCTCGGTCTTTGATATTTATTACCTTGCATTTCATCTTGTCTCCACTTCCCGGTATTCCCTTATTCTCAAATCTTCAAAGGAATACGACTTTGTCACAGTCTATAAACGACGGGTATAACACAGCTTGAACAAGAACTGAGGAAGGTATATATAACAAAAGAGACGAGGAACTCAGGGAATCAGCCATCATATTGGATAATACGGTACCTTTCGCAGCTATCATTCCTCCTAGCTATACGTTATTTGCGAAAAGGAGCTGAGAAAAGTGGAGTATTATGTAGGTTACCTGGGGATTCAAGATATATAGAGCACCACTTCCTGCTCGTAGTTTCGCGTATGTGTGTTATCATATCCGTGAGAAAGCGTATGTGTATTAGGTCAGTGAGTTACAGCCATAATCGTACCCGTGTAAGGTTCAACAGACGAAGAGGCCACGGAGGATTCCGACGTCTGAACCAGACCACCGCAGAATGAACCAAATACCTCGTTACACTTATTGCCTTGTTAGCCGAATGGATGGATTTCCTATTGTTGTTCTGGGCCTTCGTCGAGTTAGTATCTATGAGGTTTCACAACCCTCGGGGCTTCTTCTTACCGCCTAAACGTGCCGGTGATATTCATGGAAGTAGGCACGTTCTGCGATTTAATGTTCCGTTCCTTTTCCTGATTTTACAAAAATTGTGAAAAGTCCCTTCGTACCGGAGCTTTTTTCATCAAAGCTCTGTCCAAAATCATCTCGTTAGTTTTAACAGAGTTCAGTCCGCACAACGGAAGAGAGATGGACGGAGAGAGAGGATTATACACATCTCTTTCACCTTAATTAAAACTGATAGGTGAACAACTGAAACAATCGATGTAACACGGTGGAAAATCCTTGTACAGCTTTTAGATGCGGATGAAATCGATTTTACGCTATGCGGTTCAGCACCAGCTTTCATCTACATCTCGTGCATATAGTTACTTCGACTGATGACTTTTGTCGTTTTATTATCTATCTCAATTTTGAAATTGAGCATAATCCGTGAAGGATTTCATTTCGTCGACCACTCGATTCGACAAATCGACAAAACTTTCGCGATGTGTCCTTCGCTCATGCAGAAATGCAGACTTGTCCCGGTCTATTTATCTGAACTCGAGAGGACCGGTAACTGTCCGAAAACAACGCTGCACACTTTGAGTCTTGCTCTTTTGAATCCTCTTAGAATTCTCCTCGACCTCCAGCTAAATTAACTAAGCTTCTTATTGCCTCATCCTGTGCCCCTTAGAGACCCAGAGATGCGCCCCAGCTCTTGTGAATAATGCACCACTAAACTACGACGATTTATCGCTACGATGTCACACCTGGTTCTAAAAACTTAGGAAAACCAGGCGGGCAAGGATTTATATTATAAACGAGGTCGTTTTGATTCTCTCGTTTTTACCAAGATTTTATATCCCGAAAAATCGTATCCGGATTTTATTACGGATGGTTTCTAAATTTTTAGAAATTTTTTTTTAGCTAAGAAAAGCATATATCTACGTAATATATTTCTAAACGCACATGTCCAGCGAAAATCTTTGATCTTCGGGGTGAAATCCCTCTTTTAAAGCCCTACTTGTACAGGAATCTTTTCGTCAACGTTGAACTTTGAAAGCCACAAAGCTGAGCAGAGGAACCACTTTGGGATCACCTCTCGGTCCTTCTCCGTTCTGATCTTTCGACAAGTCACGTCTATGCAGGGATGTCCGTCGGAGGGCATTGAAATATGTTGAATGAAAAGGCTGTCTGATTCCAAATCTCCCCTAGCTAGAGTAAAGTCTGAAAATGCTCAATGAGCAGCAGCTGCACTTTTATGCGATTGTTATCGTTAATCGTGCAATAAAACATTATCGTGCCCGGTGAAGCGAATGAGAGAATGAAAACTTTGGTATTTAAAGAAAATCGTTGGACGGAATCGGAATGAATTTTTTATTTCTTTTTACAAGTTGTGAAAAAGTTTCACTACTTTTTTTACCTGCTTTTGATAAAGACAGAAGTTCGATACATATTATTTATGACGAAAAATAGTTCGTAGTATGAAGAAACAAATTTTTCTCTTTCGGAGCTTCAGGATAAAATTGTAATCTCGGTAATAAAAAGCGATTTTATTATGTATATTCTATACGCCATGATTAAAGTGGAATTTGGTAATATCAGTGATTTTTCTTCTTCCTCTTTTTATCGTTTAAATTCTACATAAGCCTCGTACCCGCGAATATCTGAAATTAATGCTATACCGAGATTTTCGAATATTCAATTTTCATTACGTATTCCGGAATAATTCATCCGCCTCATGGAGGGCCGAGAACAGCGCGTTGGTGAACTTGAAACTTTTTAAATTAATTTTTCAAATTAAAAATGAATCCTTCACTTCATATTGATCACGTTTTTCTCTGTTCCCAACCGGCCATTATCGGTGGTAACCACGAGTTCCCCGGATGACGCCGCGAAAAACTTCCTCTATATGTTGCCGTTTTTTTTTTTCTTTTTCACTCTGCAGAACGTTCTTTTTTACTATACGACAGACCAAGCCGCGGGGGAGGAGACGCGATCACTGCCAGCTGCGCTACGATTTATATCCGTATACGAAACGTTCCGTCCCTTAATTGAAAAAACACGACGCCACTCTGCCGTAATAAGAAACGATATAAAAGCGCACCTAGAAACCAAACGAGAATTTTATTTTCAACTATTTTCGAACCCGATAAACTATATATTTGTCACTATAAAAAATCATCCAATTATTTATATTTACATTGGAAATTTATCTACGATTTGATCCGATAGCATTCAATTTACCTAATTACCAATTCCGAGAGCATATCGCATCGTACGCTATAAAACAGGTCTTATAATATCATCGGGCAATTAGTCATGCGATTAAAAGTTGATCGTTGAGAGATTGGTGCCATAACTCCAATTTAATCGCCCTCTCATCGGCATGACCAGGGTTCGATTTAATCATAGACGGTATTAACAGTGACGGTAAACTTTGATAATTAAAGGTACTCTCAGCGTGGCGTGTGACGTGGCATTGACGTCGAGTCCTAAAGGATATATCGAAGTCTGTCGTCGCTCGATGGTAAAGTCACCCAATTCCGTGTCATAAAACTTCACCTAATCCCAATGTGCCACGAACACCGGTATAGGAGAGGCTTTTTTATCCCCGTCTCTTACTTTCCAGTCGTTCTTACAAACACACGTGCTCGGGGGGCTCACCAAATCGCTGGCTCATCCCGCGCGTGCTCTGCAGCCCAAACCGAACTCCCATCGCGTACTTCCTACCGATATTGCGAATATATCCTCGCAGACATGCGATATTGCGATTCCGGTTGTACTAGACATCCAGCAGTGAAATTAAAACGTCGATTCCATTTTTTCGGAGCTAAAATTTTACCCGCGGAATTTAGGGTAGAGTAAAATTTGATACCCTTGAAGAAACGTCGGAAACATGCACCCTCGTTACACCCTGTGTTTCTGATCTGTCACGTTTTGCTATTGCACCCACACTCGAGTGGGTCTAATCGTTGGAGAAAAACAATAAGATAAATTGCTTGGAGGGTGTTTTGATCCCCGAAATTGAGAGAGGTGAACTTGGCGAGAGAATAACAAAATTGTTTGATAGAACTTGGTCAGTCCAAAGTCCTGAATATTGGCGTCGAGAATTCAATTTATGCCGAAAAAAGTTATCGCTGAGTTATTTGCCGGAATAAAATATATTCCAGACTCCTTTGGTAGAACTTTTCCACGAGTTTAACTCCACCGGGACCATCGGATTTCACGCTGCCGTACATGCGCCTCTGTATCGGAAACTAGCGCGTCTACTTACCTGGATAATGGATATACCTTCCCTCTATGACCAGACGGAACGAATCTTTGATTGAGGCTCGTTCGACAAGAAAATTGACCAATCCTTCGCGACATACTATTTGATAAAGTTGTACGATAATCTAAGATACGATTGGATCATCAGAATTGAAAGGAATATCGATCGAACCGGAAAATCATACCCTTCACTGTCTCTGTCTCAATTTTATTAATCTGTAGGGAAATGGATTTCTGGTTGGTGTAGCTAGCGCTCATTTATGAACCGCAACGCCTTTCAATGAACCGTTACAATAGCTCTGGTGTGCATAGAGAAAACAATGTACTCCATGTGAATGAAATCGGATGAAAATTATAATAGATATGTGTATACCCATCCTAGAGAAGGTCAAGTCTGCATAAAGTAATATAATGCGTTCGTTATCCATAGTCTAAAACTATAATTAAATAATATGATCGAAGTTGCGTATTTCGGCACAAATGTCACAATGCGATTTTTTGGTCGATACCATTTTCTCTTTTCGCGAGCACAATTTGGCGAACTATAGTAGCTCTGGCTCTGGTTCTGGCTCATTTTTTCCGTGCTCTCGTAATGGATATACCAGGCTACAGGAAGAGCCGTAGAGGAGGAGAGGTTCACATCCTCAGTAACAACATCGGGCAGCTAGGTACAACGGCACAATGGAAACGGAATTTGTCCTGTTTTTTGTACGCTGCAGGCGCGGTTCAATTACAACCATAATTAGTTCAGCGAGTTCCGGTGGGACCGTACAAATTCTGTGCAAAAACCATTCTTGGCAACAGAACTGTGGACAACTTACATGCCGTCAGTCCAGAGAACACTACAGTATCCAGCTTCCAATTACCGTAGAATTTTGCGGACGTACACGCGCGTAGACTACTGACAAGAATCTCATGAATTCTGTGGGCGTAATAGTCACGGGAGGAATCATAGAGAGAGAGAAAAAGAGAGGAGAAAATTAATCTACCTTTCGGTAGGTGAAAATTCAATTTATAAAATACGTTTTTTCCCGACGTACGACGAGGATATTATAATAGCAAAGTTCTGTGTAATTGTACCCTCAGTTATCGTCGATTACTCACTTTTCTCTATCTACATTTTTCAAATAAGACATGCGGTTATCCCTGCAGACTAGTGGAAAGGAAAAAAAGTTCGCGAAGTACGGCATACTTCACCAGAGTGACCTTTATTCATTGAAATAATTCTCCGCGTGGCACTGAAGTGCTCCAATCTATAGGAATAAGCGGTAGAATTCCGACCGTCATATTTCTTCACGCATAAAAAAGAATATAGATTTATATCGATACCACAAACCACTTGGTTAAAAAAATGAGGCGAGGGTAGATTCCCTTTATCGCGTACGAATAAATGCACCGAAAAATAGATACGGCATCGTTTCAGCCCTCCTAGTCGTATCTTTGATCCCAAAGGAAGTTCTCCTGCAGCCGCATGGCACGTTTCATTTGATTATCACAGCTGCGGCTTACCGTTTGATCATCGCGAAGCCAAGGTTCGAAATTTCTTGGATCGATATTCCTTGTCCATAAGCTCTCTTTCGGATCTTTAGTCCACGCGGAAGTACCGTTATGCCGGAATACCATGACGATGGGATTTTCACCAGACAAGAATACTGTTAAGAATTTAAACCCAGTGCCATATTTGGCCCATTGTCTAGTCCACGACTACTACTTACTGGATACTCTCACGGTCCAAAAACGCTCTGTAATTAACTCGTGACTTTCTTTCTGTTCCAGGTTAGTAATTGGCAGACTTTACTCTAGAATCTCGTTCTTCCAAGATGCGAGAACGATACAGCTCCCAGCTTTCTTTCCAACCCTTTTAGTCATCGCCCCGAATGGCTCGCTGGTTCGTACCTTACACATATCCATATATCCGAGTCTCTAATGTCACGTGAATATCGGGTAGTGAGGTGAGGTGCCACGGTAGAGCGGTCGTGATAAATAAGACATTTTTTTCGAATCACCCCTCTGCGAGCGATATTTTTGCTTTTTCCTTCTGGTAATGAACCGCGTGACACGAAGAAACCGCGTTATACGATGGTCGAGAGCGTTTCAGGAGCCGATAGTATGGGTCTGGGTCTCCGGTGCTTCGGGCTCGTTGGGTTCCTGCTGCAGGATCGTATTACCTATTTCATTTCGTAGGCCGTTTCTCCGTGGCAGAAACTATACAGATCGATCCAGCCATAACAGGAACGTAAAATAATCTTTACGGTCGTTGAATTTCCATGTTTTTATTGTTTTTCGCGGCGGGATTGAGACGCCCGTCTCTTGTTCGCTTCGCGGGGGGTAAAATCGTTTCCGAGAGCTGCTCTCGCAGCCGCTGCTAGCCCACGGGTAAGCCAACCGAGCTAAAGGGTCTCTCCTCTCTCCTCTCCTCTCCGATCTTTATTCTTCATCGATCTAGACGGTTCAGAGAATTTTATTGGCGTTACGCGGTCGAACCGAGAAACTAGAACCAAAACTCTACCAAAGACGACCACGCGTACTACGAATTCGTTGATTTTATACAGCCAGAAGTCTTCCAACCGTAATGAGCACCGTGCTGTTTATGTAACAACTTATCTGCCGAATTAAAACTCCCATCGATACACGCTCGAATAAGTACCCGATGTTTCTCGTTAGCCACGAGCTGTTGAACATCACATTTATTCAGAGATACCTGTATAGGTATCCGGATGCAAATCCCAATAATGTCAATGACCCCGAATGATCTTTTCACTTCAGGATCGATCTTAATTTCGAAACTTTTGACAGTACCGGGTCAAAAGTAAGGATGGATCGATAATCGCTTATCCGCGTGACATCTATTCAATTTTCAAAAATCATGTTCAGTATCTAGGTACAAAGTTTCCGTTCGTTTTGTCGATCAAACAACCCGTAACGTAACGCCCTGTGGCTTGTATAGCAAATATAAACCGCCTACGACAAGACCATTAAGTCAGGACTGGCAAGAATCAGCAACGTTTCATGTGTTGCTAGACAACAACCTAAGAAGATCGCCATATACATGTAGAACATGACTCTGAACAGCCGATATTCAATTAGCGTCGAGGTTATTAAGACTCCCGATGATTCATGGACTCACGTAGGCGTCCGACATATGGGGTATATCACGGTGTAAAAATTGATTACGGTTATCCGTTTAATTGAGTAATTAAAATTAATTTATAATAACTAATTAGTTCACAAGAAACCCTTCGTCTTACCATCCTAATATCTTTCGCGTATCGATTTCATGGGGGGTATATCGGCATTGGCTTTCCGGTTTTTCAATTTCTTAGATATCCCGAATACAGGGGATAATTTACACCGTTATAAGGCAACCTACCGATCTGGTCGGTTAACACGATCGGTGCAAATTTGTGGCAAGTACTGCAAATGTTTGCATCCAGTTGCTCGCTGCACCTCTGTCTCCTGCACCTTATAAGGGAACATCACGGGTCCCACCGAGGGGATTCAGTATTACTTTCCCGCCATAAATGCGAGGAAGCAAATCTCACACCACAAGCTTAACTCGGCAACCTCCTCCTACTCTGGGTCTCGTTTCGTTGTCGCTTCGCTCGTGATTTTAACGATTCTATGCATCTTGCTTTGAGAACGAGCGATTTTACGTTACACTCCGTACACACGGGATAAAATGCCCCTGTGTGGGATAGAAACATGCTTACATAGGTAAGAGGTGCCTCTTATACCGTATGCCTATATTCAAGCTCCAGGTTCTACGTATATGGTATAGAACTGGGTATCAAAGAACTTGTACCTATACACCCGCTACAGCGAGACGCCCATCCACGCACAAGTGCGGCAATGTGCGTAATAACTAATACAGACTCAATGGCCTGATGCCTTTTGCCCTCGCCGCCTATATAATCACTGCGAAGATTGCTGCAGCTGTAAAATATTCTCTGTGCTACGTAATTAATTGTCAGGTTCGTGGAGTGAAAATAAAGAACGAGAAGAAGAAGGAGAAGAAGAGAAAAAAAAAGCACATAAAATAATAAAAAATTACATCTAGTACCCGTAACCTGCTCGCCTGGTCCGAGTACCTGTAATTATGACGTGAGAGACAACGAACCATTTCCCATTACAGATTTTGACTTATGATGGTTTCTCTACACTACCGCGATAGCCCCTCGCTTAAACTGATTAATCTGATACCCACCTAATTATTATTCAATGGACGAAGAGAAATTTTGATCCTAATTGCCATTATGCAATATGTGTCAGAGAGGCTCAATCAGCTTTACGGATCTATGGCAGTGTCGTTGATCCTCGAAAAGAATTCCGAAATTAAGTTTCCGTGTATGAAAAAGGAAGAAATCTGGTATCGGATATTTGTTGTTGCAAACTTCTAATACGTGTCGGATCGCTTTAACGAGTTGACCGCAACTTTCTCGTATCGCGAAACTCGATCTTTTATTTATTTTTACTTCGTCCTCTTCTTTTTTATGCTTTTTTATTACAAGGAAAAACAATAATTAGGATTGATGGTGTAAGTAGAGAAATGGGCAGACTACTTCCTTTCAAAACAAAAGCTCTTCGACACAAACTTCCCGATATTTCTTTCCAACTATTTTCATCTTGCTTCATGCTGGTCCAGATTCAAGAGAAAAAATCAAATATACCTCATTCTATCATTTTATGGCCAGAAAAATAAATTCCGTCACCGTAATCTCGAAATACCAGAACCTTGAGACAACCCTCTATGGATAATGGTTCGACTTCTCTTTTTCTAAGCGATTGGCAGCCTTCGAAGATGAGAAGGTTGATTCAACAACCCCCACGGTTTTGCCCTCGATTTAATAATCGTCTTCTTCGCTTGGCAAATGTCAACGAAATTTTCGAGGAAGCCAGGTCACAATCCCGCAGTGACACCCCCGACCAGTGATAATTTTCCCTATTTTAAGACAAGGGAGACAAGTGGGAGCCCGACCACCCCGACTGATGAAAGAGGTGCGATAACTGACGGGATCCAGTCAGTCACCCGGCTACTTGGGGACCTGGAAGACGAACATCGTCTACGTCGCGACGTCTGCGCCGCTTCTAATTAAACCGGAGGTGACTCATTACTGTCGGCAAGGTGGTGGCTTCGGGGGAACTAAAGGATAGAGCCTGGGGATGAAAGATGGAGCTAAAGGTGCAAGAGAAGAGAAGCGAAGGTCTTCCTTCCTCATCCGTCCCACGTATAGCAAGTAGTTACACACACATACCGATACTAAGCCATGGAAAGGAAACTGAGATGATAGTGCTGGTGACTGGTAGGTAAATGTCTGTAGAACTTGGTGTTCACACTCTCGAATTTTGGGTACATTTGTATGTTAGACTTAGGGCTTTACCCTATGCACGATGTTTGCGCTCAGTGATATTTGCGCGCTTGTGTACTACCACCTCGGTATAAGAAGAGGAGGCGTGCTCGGTGCCGAGTGGAGTGAACAGACCTGGGAATAACCAACTTGGATGGAAAACGCTCACATGGTTGAGCGGAGCGGAGTAAAGTGGAGGCGAGCCTTGCCTCTGAATTACTTCGCGCTAATCCCTCGCAATGTAATATCGCCGCAGTAGCAGCTCTACCGCGCCAAGTTTATTCATAACCCTGTAACCGGGATATATTCGCCTTCCTTACGATCTCGACTGGGTGAAGGTATATACCTTACTGGATGGCTGGCTGCCGGTACTCTCTACCTCCTGTGAGCACCTTGAGCCCAGGGTTCTATCTGACACCCAAACCACCCGTCTATATACACCCCCATCCGCAAACGTTGACGACGACGGACCTAAGACCTACAAATTACATCCTGGAATATTACTTCCGCCACCTTATTATCTCCCCAAACTCGACCAATTTTACTGTGTGTATACCTGGGTACGCGATGAAGACACTTTCGCCTTTAATTAACGCGAGGAAAACACTTTGACGTTCCAATTTTAGACTCGTGTAGTTTCGAAGAATATTCGATATCGGATATATTGAAGCAGGGAAGAATTGAAATTCTGTAAATTTTGATCAGGGGATGATTTCCCTGATGTAATTTTTTTTCTTTCTTTTTTTTTCAAAATTCTTCAGAGTGTATATAGCCGCACTGTTGGTTCTTGAAATATTCCAGTTGGTTAACCCATCTCTGAAGTGACTTTTTGAAGTGAAGAGGAGGGCTGGTATTTGGGGTACGAAAATGTTATTCCACATTTTCAACGTAATATCTTTCCACTCAGAATCACTCCCCTCGCGATCGTACATGCGTGGGGTTACTTCGTGGGTTCAAGCAATTCTAAGGTATAAACGTTCGGTCCTAGGAATCAACCAAGGAATCCTGAGGCCTGCTACGTTTGATTAAACTGAATTATTTAAGTTCGTCGTACGACCCGCCATATCTACGAATGCCTGTAGCCAATATCCTCAATTTGTGTGAATATTTCACCCCGCAGTTGCCGATTCTCCTCGATTCAATTGAATTCTTAAGGTATAGGGTACCGCGTAACTCTACCCTGGCATTTGACCCTCCATTCGATTCGTTTTAAGGGTGGGTCACTTTTACACCGCGATATATAAAACGAACTTCATTTATTTCATAAATTTTATTTTTATTTTTTATTCATCTTAACTCGACCACTGAACCCGCCGTGCCGATTTTCGGGTACTATTCCTTCCGCAAACTTATACAACCCCATCGTTGAAAAGTTTTCATTAATCGCTGATGGAATTCCGGGTCTTGAAATAAGCCGGAGAAGTTCAAGTAAGGAAGATAATTATTAGGTTTTACGCGCTATCTGACAAATATCGAAGTTAGAAAGGTGGAAGCGGTTTTAAACTCGATAAGCCACGTCAATTCTTCCTTACATTTGTAGTAGTCAAAGTTCAATCCTCGCCATCCAGGCGTTGTTTAATTCGCGAAAACTTTATCATACTTCTTCTTCTTCTTCTGAACTTATCTCGTCGTCTTCTAATTCCGCTATCTTCGATCCCTTCACCTCACCTCGCCGCGATTCTTATATCAGAATAAAGCAGCCCCTGTTATATTCGCTGAGATTTTCCCCTAATAACATCATTTTCGCGATACCCTTAGCCTCGTGGTTTTGTTGCAGGAGTTTCCACCTCACGTACGCACACCAGCTCCACATATTTACCCGCAAATACATGTACAAGGTTTACTTAGAAACCAAGGACCCGTTAAGTCATGTTATATGCTTCAATTAATCGACCATACTTGTTAATACGATATTACCCCAAAGATTTCGCGAAGTTTCCCGCGGTAGAGTCTGCAGGCGATATTATCTCGAACCAGATAGCAATATTATCAGCCTTTGCCTTCTCTTCCTCCCTCTCACCCCGAAGAGAACAATGAGATATTAAGAAACCAGGAAATGTTCCAAGCCGTCGAGATCCCTAGTAAAAGATTATATCTTTGGTGGTTAAGGCGACCGTGATGACGTATTGATCACAGCTAGTAGCTGATGGATCTGCAACTAGGGAAAAACCGTTTCATCCGTTCTCTTTCTCCAGGAAATATATTCTAAACGTGAAAAAACCGAGATAGATTCGTTTTACATTTTCTGGTGCGTGACTAGCCGCAATCTGATGATACCGCGGAAGATGTAACCGATTTTAATCGCATCCTACTCCTTGAGAAACAGTGTTCTAAAAAAATCTCTCTAAACGCATATGTAAATTTCAACTCTGCACTTATAGATATCCAGATCTGTTGTACTGTTTTTAAAATAGTCAACCCGACTGAGACAAAGATACATTATAACAAGTTTAGGTAAGTGTGCAGCTGAGAAATAGGTGGTGTTTTATCCCACGGTAGGTTACGGCAAATTTCATCTTTCCATCTATCATGCGTAGGTGTATGTACCTTATACGTTGCTAGATCGATGCCGAGATTGTCCTAGTCATTTTGTACCTGTTACGTGCCTCGCAATCATCAGGTAGCTGCTACCTTGGTCGCGAAACTTTAATAAAGAATTTTTACTCCGTAGCCCATTAGACGCGAGATGACCTTTCACCTTTTTTCCACGTAAAAATTGTTCTCATTGTTCTTATTGTGGTTGGGGGACACAAAAGCGGACAAAATGAGTTAGAAATTAATGCAATAAAGCATCGCACAATGTTTTATTCATAGAATCTTAGAGCCTCGGGCTTACTTCGTATATCTGGTTTATATTTGCGTTTATAACGATTGTGAGTGCACGTTGATGCACGTGTTCCTTTATCGTTGACCTCCTACCGTTGATTCATTTAATTTTTAAACCTCGCGTGCGATAGCATGGTTCGCGTGCGAAATCAAGATCGAATGATTATCCTACCGGCAAGAATATCTCCCGTGGGTCAAATAACGCCGGTTTTCTTCTTCTCAAAGAGAATTGTGATATTATACCATCGAAGAGAGCGAGAGCTCCTTCCACTTTTCACTTTCCACCCGTCAAGCCCGAATCATTGAAGACGTAGATTTTGATTGAAGAGCGATTTTCGTAAAACAGAAACAATTTTCTGGAAGAAATCTTGGAACGGTTGACCCGCGAAGGAAAACAATCCCGCCTCACTACCGGTGCTGGAATAATTTAACCAAATTCTAATCTTGAAGAAATTCAAACGCGTATAAATTCGGTAATTCGTTCCTAATTTACAAGTTTAATTATTCATTACCGTAATCTGGATACTCTAAATAATTATTCACCTATCTCCGTGCATTCAGACTCGTTGCACTTTAGAAATCAGTGAGACAATACCTTAGAAATGTATGATCTGGCATTGATTGATATTTTTCCATCTTCAATCGTCCATCACGGTTAGTATTTCGGAATCCCGACGAAATGTATCCAATATGGCATACCATCTCTCTGCCTTTGGAAAATCATCCCATTTGAGAAAAAAGCACGTCACTATTCCCAACGAAATATGAGTAAGGATTTGTTTGTTCACGTTTGTCCGTCTCATGCTCCGTTTGTCACACCTTGTAGATGACGTTTTTGTCTCGCCAAGTGGAAAAATTATTTAATGATGTAATTTAAAGTTTCATCGAAACGCGGTAAAAGCAATCAGTTGCAACACGACGGGGCTCAGACAATAGTTGCAATAATATTTCAAGGTTCGCTTCGAGATGCGGATAAGCTTTTCTCATTTCTGCAGCGTGTTTAATCGCGTGAGAAAGGGGTAGAGACAGACATTGGGAAATCTGTTACTCTGATTCGTTCAATTTTCATCAATTCTAGAAATATCTCGGGCGAGACTCACAGTCCGCGATGCAAAATATGAGAAACTGATTTTGTTACTCGCAATTTTTTATCCCAAATAAATTACGTGCATAATCCGATGCTGAAATTTCCTTGAAAGAATGAGAAGTCTTTCCTTTCCTTTCCTTTCCTTTCTTATATTTCCCATTCTACGTCGTTTGTCACCTCGTTGTAGTTCATACTTCAATTTGAATTCCACTATGTTCAGAAGCAGCAGTTTACTGGCAATATGTGTAGCTATGTTCTAGAGTGAATCACTTCCGAGGATATTGCGTAACATTTCTGCATAGATTCCTTATTTCATCCTCAAGTTAATTTCATCGCAATTTTGTCACAACTTCACACTGCATTTCCTCTCGCCTTTCGGAGCACGGAAAATTTATTAATATCATACATTGCGAGCGGGATATTCGTATCCGATCAATGTCGCCTTTGGGGTTTGAGCAGATCTATCAAAGTCATTAATAATGATTTAATAAACTGAGATTAATGATGCGGTGCTGGGAGCCCGGATATATATTTCTTCGTTATCAATACTCGAATATATTCGATTAAATGACATTTTGACAGGCTCGAATCGTGTCGTTTGACTTCGTCTACTTCCCATACACGTATTACATAGAGGTTCTTAACGGCGATGTACCGTTATCTAAATAGTAACTATTTGTTGCATTCTTTACACACAAGTATGCCAAGCATCCGCACCGCTCCTACGCTGTCGACTGATCAAAAAACGTATACAGAAACCAAAATTTCTCGTATCTCGTATCTCTCTCTAATAAGAAAAACGACTCGAAATGCCAATTTCTGAAAGGTCTGCACCTGAATCAAGATCGATAAGATTATGGGTTTCGATATGGAAAAAATGAGATAAAAAAGTTGACATATGTTACAACGACGGGTAGGTATATTATCTCGGTACTTATCGTCGGCATTTCGCACGCTAGAAAGCTTTACAGCTTTCTGTACCTCTGTGGCGAACCTGTCAACGGAAATAGTGTGAGATAATATTCTTTGTTAAAGACAGTATGAATACCGACTGTCTTCGGTCACTTGTTAAGTACACACTGTGCTCTGGAAACATAAATTACAATAGTGCATTTATGAGTCCGCACCGTTTTTACACACCTTCGTTAACGCTCATCTTATACCTAGACCTTTGCGTCGTTATTGCAAGATTTCATACTTTCGAGAAATAAGCGGCACGCCCTGCAGAGGCCTGCTTTTATTCATTTTATATTTTTACACTTTTCACCTCAGAAATGCTTTGCGCAGGTTTCTTGAAGCAAAGATGCAGCTGGATTGATTTTTCCTATTTTTCTTCTGCCACCGCTTTGAATCAGGATCAGAAGATTTCAAGAACATCATACGATTTTTTAATCGGTCGTCAAGTAATGGTGAATTTCTAATTAATTCTAGCCGCCTTTTTTCTTTTTCTTCTTCTTTCGTTTTTTTTTTTGTTTTTTCTAAGGGGCGTTTTACTCATTTTCGAGACTCGCGAAAGCGTCGTAATAAAATTCTAGCTAACTAACGAGAAGACTTCCGAGCATCTGTAAAATCTCATTCCATTTTATGACTCAATTTCATTTTTGTCTTCCTCATCTCTCAAAAAAATACGCGTATCAGCTCGAGCTTCTTCGAGGTCTAGTTATGTAACAGATTTAGGGTACCTATATACCCAAATACGTATACGAGGTAGATTCGAGTCTGCAGAATTGGCGCTATACCGAAAGAGCAAAGTTCGAGACAAAAATTTATAGAAATAGGAGAAAAAGAAAAAAAAAAGAGAATGAAAAAGAAGTAGAAACAAAAAACCCAGTTCAGGAAGCAGGTGCTTACTGAAGTAGGTCTTAGTCTTACTGTTAATAATACAGAGAACATAAATCTCGTCCTAATCTTAAAATACAAAAAGTACTCATAATCTGCGGAAGTCATTTATAAACCGCTGCACACTTATGTGACATTATTTATTTATTTTTTTCAATATTTTCTGGCAAAGGAAGAAAATGGGTATTCGTGACATCATACTTGTGCGAAAATTATTTCAATTTCGAACTGTTTGAGGTTCAATGGGTTTATTAAATTTTTGAAGATTTCTTTAGGCGAGGATACCCGGCTTGCACATACTCTCCTGAATTTCTGCGGTAGAATTATCGCCCGTTTCTGCATCCATAAACGCGAATTACTTCGCCTAACTGTTCCAGTGGCAAACCTATAGAATTACCCGTGTGTACCGTTCACCGTTTGTTGATTACCCGTCAGCCAATAAACTAGGAAATTTTTATTGTCCATCGTGAAATATCAGCCAACTAACTGGTTAATAATCCGCCATGTGCGAACTCGCGTCACGATTATACGTTCCTAGTCTCGTCCGTTTGAATTTATGTGCCCGAATAATTACGTGGAACACAAATTTCCTGTGACCGCTAAACTCCCGATATAATCCTCATCAATTCACGAATTATACTATCGCCGCATCAGATTTGGCAATATTCTTTACAGCCAGGTTCTCTACATCGATCGGTGAGGAATTGTGTATCCGTTCAGGAAATATAGTTGAAAAATTTTCCGTCTATCGGAATTCTCTATTTTCCAATTTCGCAGCTTGACTCAACTCGAAATTAATACGAGGCAGATGTTTCGCGCGAATTTAGTTCCTGCTCTGATGTGTCTTAAAGCCAATTACGTGGTAAGGCCAAGTTTTGACATTTACGACAGAAATATATACCCACTGCTTACATATGCAGCTATGCAAAACCTAGGACTGCACTAAACACAAACAGCGAAGTTCTAAACAACCTCAGTTCTATGCTCGCAGAAAACAGCTTGCGAACATTTCCAGCGGGAAATATTACTTCTTTTGACACATGTGACTCGAATATTGCGAAATGAGAAAACCAGCGTGTTTTATATTTCACAATTTGCCTTTTTAACTTAGGTAGATGAAAACGGGAAAAGCCATACTCCGAGCTGTTGCAAAGTTGTAATCAGTTCCGTGCTTATAATAATCGGCGCGATTCGTAAATTAATTAAATTAGTCGTAGTTGAGAAGAAAAATTTCATCAAAGTTCTTAATTCTTTGGTAAAGTTTGGATGGATTTTTCTTCGTTTTACGGCATAATTCCGGTACCGTATCCTGTCTCGTTTTTTTCGTAAACAGAACAGTTAATTCATTCAGAAAAGCACTTCCGGAAATGCTCTCCGCGTATTTACTTACTTATAGGTACATACGGAAATGAAGCGACTGAAATTGAAGTACGAAAATGAAATGAAACAAATAATGCATAATTCCGAAAAGGTCTTCGATCAATTATTAATATTTTTCAGTAATTGTATCAGCCATTAATAAATTGGATGTTATTTCGAGACCGTCTTCCGGAATCACTCAGCGATTTTTCCCAGAGAGTATAAGACGGTATCCGTAACCACCTGAGTGTAGAAAATCTTCTTTTCATATAGGAGGTAAGTGCGACGCGATTTCTGAGCCGAAAACATCGCGAGCCGAGTTGGGGCACGCTTTACAAAGCTTTTGAAACAAGCCAGAGTGAATAATTCAAGCTCCGTTTCCACCACCCACGCCTCGGCGTGTCTGTTTACTTATTATATCGTTTAACCGTAGTAAACAACGCGTCTTCTTAAGACCGTACAACAAAGGAACCGGAAGTGCGTGTGGATTTTAAAGAGGACGAAAGGGCGCTCCAAAAGTTCATTCAAACTTCGCGAACAAAGTGTCCCACAAAAGCTTCCCAAGGCTCGATATTCTCCCGGTATTCTCGCCCTGCTAGTTACCTGAGGGTAACCTTGCATGTCGCCCTGTCCGAATGAGAAGAAACCCCTCCTCTTTCCTCCTCCTTACTCTCATCACAGTTTCTTGTTTGTATCGGTGTGCGGTTTCTGGGTGGGCATTCTCCTTGTCCCACGCAAAAGCTCCCGGTGGTTCCCTCGAAAGCAATTGCTACCGAGTACTCAAACTTCCTGGCACACGCGTAATTACGATCTTAGGGTCTGAGGCGGCAAGAGTATCCCGGAGTGAACCCACCGGATAATGGGTGCCCATTCCTTGCACTACCCCTTGTCCTTAACACAACCTGCCCACGTGGTATACAGTAATTAAAGTCAAAGGACGACTTCGTTCACTGGTGTACTTCCATCTGGTACCTCCATAAGGTACAATATGTAACCGCGTACCATAGGTATGGGTGGTTTAATACCGTATCTCCAAATTTAGCGAACCATTTACCTTTCCTCAATTTTCTTCTCGCACCCACTCGTATAATTTTTGGTCCAGATTTTTATAGAAGAAAACTATAGCTAGATGATAGGCAGGAAGTTGTTGACCCATACTCGGTCATCTAGTACCGTCTCGGTGGCGTGGCCATAGTCGACAGTGGGTCAGGAAATCAGGTCGGTTTGTAGCATGAGAGATGAAGGAAGGGGAAGATACCGTTTCTTCGTCTACCACGTCTGCTTTGGCCCGGAGGCGAGACGAAGACATATATAATAGAACCCCGGGACTTAACCGCCATCGACAATTCCACGCAGACGTTTTCTATTCAAACATTTTTTCATATGCCCAATTTTTACCCTGGACCAAGTGTCCAAGGCGGTGTGCAGGACATTTACCTTCGGATTGTCTCGATATCCTTTCATACCGCGCTTCCTCGAATTGAAATTCCGAAACCCTTTCTACTCCGCTTCGGTCTCCGAGCATGGGTGGAACTTGAATTTCGTATGTGCTTTTTTCAGCGAACGGAACATTCCGATAAAAGTTGGAAATTATCGTTATTTTTTTATCCCATGGAATATTGAGTATAGAGACAAATGCGATATTAGCTACGGTCGTTGATTCGACACTCTGGACCCATTGATCCTTGGACATAAAATATACGAAGCGTGATGATCGTTCGAGGAAGCGATGAAATATTGGAAATTAAATGTATCGTGTTCCTGGTGTAATATAGGCGACAATTGCAGGTATTAGAAGGCACTTGGCACTGGCTTCCCGGAGGTTGCTGGTTTCAATGAAAAGATCGGTTATCGAGGTGGCTTACCAATAACAGATATTGTTACCATTTATCGTTACCGTTGCCTAGTGGCCATTAGGTGAGCCTTTTACGTTTCCTTATCGCGTGACTACCGGCGAACACATCGTGGCAGTCATTGCGGGGAGGTTCGAGTTCATAAAAACACACTGGCCACAACCGCGCCGTGGTGCCATAACATTTTATGAAAAGGGTCGAAAAAGGTGTTCCTTAAACAGCATCTTGCGAAACTGCAGCAGAAATCGCGTGTATATATATATACGGACCTCTACTCTCTACTTTCTCCGTCTCTTCCTCTTCCTCTTTCTCTTTCTTATCCTTTCCCACTCTCGCTTTTCGTCTCTTTTATCCCATCCCCCGTATATCCCCAGGGCGTTTTTATCATCCCTTGTCTTTAGGCAAATGTGGACCGCGCGGGGACACGTATCTCTGAATTATTACAAGGCCGTTGGTTTCGCTTAGGAGTACCTCGGAGCCGGTAAATGGCGTCGTTTTTTCAACCTGAAATCGCTCGGTTCTTCTTGCCGCTTGCGCATCGGTTTCTAGCGGTGGAAAATTGTTTTATTCAAATCATACTGCGGATAGATGATATAATGAAATCGTAATATTCGATAATCTGGTGAATTTCGCCATCCAAAGGATTTTCCTTATCCATAATTATGCGTATCATCGTTGATTTATTTCGCGAATGGAGAAATAATGTTTTATGGGTAAACGGCGAGAAATTTCATTTCCCTTTTCGCACAATTTTTTCCACTCTTGTCTCAATCATCGGATGTTAACCTCCGACTTTGACAAGGAGCAGTTGTGAGTTGTAGACAGCTAAAACGAATTGGAATCACGTTTTCTCCCTTTTTATATAAACGAGAAAACCGCTTTTTCGAGGCTTGCAATGATTGGCTCAATCATACAACGGCACGTGGCTTTATTACCTCGAGCCACATGGCTCAGAATTTTTTCCGATATATTCGAACTCAATAATCAGCGATTTTCTCCATCTACATTTCGGTGCTGTCTGCAAGCCGACCTTTTCGCGACCAATAATTCATCATTCCGAGACTTTTGCAACAGAGGATATCACACCTTAAAAACCGGTCGACCTCGGAGTCTCCTAAAATTTTTCAAATTTCATTTAATATCACGAGAATCGTCACTTCTCTTTCCGATCCCATTTTCTTCCAACGACCCGTGATCGGCCGTTTCTAAAACGATATACTACTGGTATTAAGGCCACCTCGCCGATACGGCAACTAATCGATTGCTTTATAAGCACGGTGGTACGATGAGGCCGTAGACGACGTGCCTTATACAGCAGAATTGATTAAGGATCTTCAATACTTCTGTTTATTTTATCAATCTCCGTCTGCAGCTCGAGTATACGTAGAGAGAAGCGTTGAGAAACTTACGACCATTAACCTCAATTATCAGAATTTCATGGTTACCCTCGCGTCCCATCTCTGCAGAGCGATAAAAAACGGCAGCGTGATTTAATCAGGCTTGAAGGAGCCGATAAAAGTTATCAAATCTACACTTTATGGTCTTAGATCGAAATTAAAAATAATAGCTAACGAATCGGAGGTGTCTTTCTTCTCTATACTCGGTTCGTTACGGATTCGACAAGATTTTATACGTGGATCAAATTGAGGTACCGTTTCGAGTGTTCTGCACATTGTTCCGGAATAATTTACTAAACACGTGAGGCATTATGGCAATAGACGAATGCTCGTTCTTTATCGTAATAATCGAGTTAAAAAGTTGGCAGCCTTTCGACACCGAAGCGACGCGACGCGACGCCACGGTTTTATTATTAGTGCGAAGCTCTGCTGCTTTAAAATTTAATAAAACGGTGCTGGCTATTGAGCTGAATGGTACGCCAGACGGAAAGTTACGAGTGTATGAAGTCCTGTTCACGAACCACCTCTGTAATATATATTATATGCAATATTCCGCTTCAAACAGTACCTCCACTTTCTATATTCCCCTGAAAATTAGCCTTTATACTTCATAGTTTACCACGCGTAACGCGCCTTTAATATTACAGGTAATTAAGTACTGTTATACCTCGGAAGATCTTCAATTTTTGATTGCCTTGTGGATAAACGAAAACGGTGCGGTACGGTACGCGTGCTTTTTAAAAAAAAATAAAAACTCTCCTCAAATTCACCTTTCCCCGAGGACGTAGAGGGAAAATGAAATATGACAGAATAATCGCAGTGCGTGACGGACTCAGCTATGGGTATAAATCTATTTTTTAGCACGGACACGTTTGCTATTAGCAAAATGGTGCGAAACCGTTCAGACGGAAGAATAATAATGGAATGATTCGCTCCTTCATACTTTTAATGACATTCACTCAAATTGTGCAAATTGTATGTAAGTATATACATATATTCGGTGAAAACGCACTCCGGTGCATACAATGCCTGGAAGATTTCAATCTATTCATGAACTGGCTTGAATAATTTGCCCCAGTTGTATATGATGAATGGATCAAGTTAGGTGGGGATATAAGGAGAGATAATGATTAGATCGTAATCTCATCCCCGTCGTGATGGTTAACACTACTAACGGTACCGACGTCGTGAACTCTTTGCCAGGTCGGCATCTCATCTTGTAAACCAGGTTCAGTCCTCCTGTCACTTGTCAGAAGAGATTGCACGAGTTTGCATCACCCTCCAGTTTCGATCGTTATTTACATCAAAAACCGGTTGCACATTTTTTACTTTCATAATTGGCCAAAGTTTAGTGCAAAAACAAAATGCGTCAACGGTAAGGGAAAAATAAATCTTCTTTTCTCAGTCGTTACTGCTGAATGGTCCATTCTGTGCCTCGGTTCACATCTTATTCTGTTACTCTCTAAATGCACCTTTCTACGTACACATATGTCCTGCAAAGTGTTTGAGTTACATATTTTCTAAACCGAAAATTTGATCGATAGAAAAGAAAAAGAAAATAATTATTTGCGGCAAAACTAACTGAATTACGTTCGGATAATTTTCAATCAAACTCGAGCACTTGGGGGAGAGCGGTATGATAAGTTTGGATGCCCTGAATGAAGGCAATCCTTTCGGTAACCCCATTAGTAACAGCCGCGTAAATGATCCGAAGGCATGAGGCTGAATTTGTCACTTGATAATCGTCCGGTGTTCAACACTTTTATGACTCTAAATTAGAATTCCAGGAGGATGTTAAGTCGCGGGGAGTGTGGTATCCCCTCGATGGAGTTCGGGGTAGTCCAACCGACGTTACTTTTCATCAGGATCGGGTTAAGAGGTCCTTTGTCTGAGATAAATGAGCGTGGGTAAGGACCACAAAGGGTTGGGATGGTTTTGGTACTGGTTTGGTTTGGGTTGAGTTAGCCCTCCTCTATAACCAACGTCGTAAAGCTTATCCCAGTATTATCGCTAATCATCTCTTACCCCTTCAGCTGGTATCACCGTTGCTACTTGAATGATGCAGTTTCTATTACCATGTATGAAAGCTGATCGATTCAATAAGCAAGAAACCTCGTATCAGTTCCTTCTCCAAAAATCCCTTTCATGTCCCTTAACTTGAGAATTTAATTTCTTATTCATTTTTATTTCACCCCAACTCATTTTCAACTTTACATCGCGAAGATTCCCACTGATCCTGAAGCAATGCAATGCAATTTGTTCGACCGGGTGTCAGATGGAGATAGTCTGGCGACACACGGGGGTCGTCTCGTGGCGAGAGCCTGTCTACAGCCAACTGTGGCCAAGCCAGACCTCGCGGGTTCAACGGCCTCCCTTGGCCCACATAGTTCAACTCTCCGTGACCTGGGTGGGCTGATGACTTCCACGGTGGCGGCGTCTTTCAACCGTATGCCATACAAACACTTGCTATAGCCGCGGTTCCCCACGTATACATATACATTGAATTCTTCATATTTGCCTTTTCTACTCTCCATATCCTTGGCGGTCCTCCCTCATCAATTAGTACCTAATTACTACCTTCACAGGAATTGGTAATGTGCCCACCTGGTAATTGGTCAACCCCTGGGTGTGCGCCCTACGTTGTTCATTTCGGACTCGCGACGTGTCGCTTTAGTTTAGTTTAATCACGTTAAACTATAGCGATGAGCTTCTGCGGTAAAGCTTCGCTGCAGTTGACGTAGAATATAAATTTTCATCACAAAAATGGTGTATTCTCGTACGCGTTTAAACTCCATATATGCACGTCGTACGCGTATATGTGTGTACCGATCTCTTCTATACGCTGCTTCTGTGTGAGAGACGATATGAAAGCGGCTGCTGTCACAATGAATTCTACGTAAAAATTTTCATGAACAAAATATATTTCAAATTTACAAGAAACTCCGGTTTTTGTACAAAAACATATAAAAGGATGATGAAATTGAAAGTAATTTCATTTTTATAACCGCCTTATACACATAGCCGTCCCCGCGACTTGCTCACTTTATTGCGACTCCTTAAACTTTTGTCTGGTTCAATACGAAGAAAAGTTACACGGTTTATACACAGGGAATCATCATAGCTGCCAACAAATCTCGTTATCCTCTGAGATCTCTTATGTTTCATAAAATATGTCTCGACTTAACGATTTTCGACGGATACCTCGCTCAGGAATCTTGAGAAATTTGTCATCGTGATCAATGCAATTATTTTGATGGATACTAGAGTGGCTGTAGAAGAAGAAAGATCGAAAATTTTGTTCGTTCTATCGTAGGAAATGGATGTCGCATTTTACCTCTCGCGATTTCACCTGATGACTGGGAAGGAAACAATTATGGAAAATAAAGAACGACTGTCAACGTGGATGTATGCGCTAACCACGACCTCCTGATGACATGGCAGAAGCTTGCACTTTCCTTAATTTTAAGAGAAAGTCTTAAGTCACGATTTAACTCTGCGGCCTTTCTCGCGATGAGGAAAATAATATATTTGCTGTAAAACCGGAACCTCGGGACGATGGGTTAGTCGAACGATTTTACGGCAGTCGGCACTTTCGTTGCACGTCGTTTGACCAGCTGCCTCCTTACCTGCCTGCCTACGCTTCAGGACGTATAACGTAAAAACGAACGTCTTCTTGGAAGAGTTTCCTGCAGTTCACAGCTAGAGTTTGTACGTTCGTGACTCAACAGTGAGTCAGACTCGACAGCGACGACCTAGTGACCCAAAATCGACCCTTCCGCTCTCGACGCGTTAAGCTACCCGGTCACGTACATCTCAAAACTATAGTTGCCAAAATCCAAAAGTGCCAGGCATCGTTATTTGAATGAATTGCATTCGTCTCATTCATCGATTGAATTCTTTTCAAAATCGGCATAACCACGAATATCTTTTCTCTCCTCGATCGGGTCCTCCGCAATTTCACAAAGTAGCGGAAATCCGACAACTGATTCAGGTGCGTTTGCGAAGTTGCATCCGTGTCCTGATCAAAACTGAACAGGATTTCGATTTTTTAAAGCCTTTGAACTCGTGGAATAAAATTTCTTCGGAATGTTGTGGGATTTTCGGCACTGGAAAGGAATTTGGAAGGGATCAAAAAGCATGTAGTCCTAACTTTACGTGATCGGCTATCAAAATTACTATCGGGCACTTTCGATATCGAAGAATGCTCGAACTGTTCAAGTTGTGTTCGATGAAAATACCACCTGTATTATTGACGATATTTTTCCCATCGCAAATCGACGAATTTTCGACTTCTTCATCGTTCGACGCAATAACTTTGGTTCTTATAAGTGTAGTTGGTGTATTTTTGTGCCAGAAAGTTTCGATCTAAATAGGTAGGTAGATCTATACGAACGTTAATATCGAGGGCAAGTAATGGTTACCACAAGTCACGGCAAAGTCTAAAAATGACAGGGCGATCAAGCCGAATCTTAGTGAATAGAAAGGCAAAAAACAGTGCCGGGTTTCTTTACACTGTAGCTCATCGACTCAATCGTAGACCATAAATCAATTTCACTTTGCGTCAGTTTGAAAGACAGCGCGAGGCACTAGAAGACTGCCCGATCGATTCACGCAAGAATAGCTTCCGATATTAATAAGACAGCTTACAGCCTCGTTCTTCAATCCATCTAATCGATTTATCCTTGTTCTCTCATTCAATATGTTCCACGTTGCGTCCATAAATTATTGTTAGCAACGATGATCGGTGAACAAGAATCCCCTGTGAGTTGCTAATTCGACAGGCAACCTCGATATTAAAAAAGGACTACAAACGTGGGTCAAGGTTTCTCTAACGATGAACTTCCGGTTGCCCAATTCCACGCCAAATCGACAAATAAACGTCAGGATTCAACATCACGTTCGAAAAAAAAGTGATTCACACCTTCGGCGTGCTTTCGGTTAATTTTGTGTTAATTTACACACCACGGAAAGAACATCATTCAATGACAGATATTCGCTGGGCCATAAGCCTGCCATTAGTTTCCTCTAATGAACTGTGCTCGGTATTAATTGGCGACACGTACAGAGTGCAGCCTGACACTTTATTGTCTGAGACAGATATAGGGCAGGCACACTGCACTGGTGCAGAACGACCGGTGTCAGAACCAAGGGAATATACGGAGCTGAGGAATACCGATACTGCGACGTCACGTAGAAACGTTTAATAAGACCGTTCCTCAAATGCCATTGTTGTGTATCCCCGAGGATCTGCACGAATGTGGATCATGTCCAGCGATCCCATGTGCGAATTTCCGTGTCGTTGAAAAGGACTGATCCTCTTCATCGGGGGAACAACGTTGGCCAGACCTCGTCTAGAAGTTTTTGGTCCACCGCTTGCCTTGTTCGTTTCTCATTCTTTCATATTTTCTCTTTTTCTACGTCCCTTTTTTTCTCTCTCTCCCTCTCTCTTTCTCTCCTCTATCATGATAAATATTTTTCGCTCCCTTATACCCACTCGCTTCTCTCTTTCCACCTTTCCTGCTACCGGCTTAATACTCTGTATCGACGCTGGCCAGGTCAGGTTATTACTATCGCCATGTTCTCTCGTCTAAATCCGAAAGCCCCGAGAGCCAAGTAGAGGCCAATCCGCTCCTTTCTTTTCGCTACCAATATGCCCTAGCTCGATACCAAGGAGTTACCCAATACTGTATCGACCCTTATATGCTACCCCCACGTCAAATCGTTGGTAACCGAATGGCGCGTATAAACTTCTCGAGTTAGTCTACCCTCAACGTAATTATACTTTCTGCCATTTATCAGCGGGGAAAATGCCTCTTTGAATAATTAGTGCTCACTCGTTTAGTTTATTCATTTATTTGCGGATGAAACTCTGAGAGAGGTCTCATTATTTTATAAATTGTATCGTAAATGCCGAGAGAATTAATTAGTCGGATAGGAGACTCATTCGAATTGAACAAACGTCGACTTCGCGTTAGCTGCGAAGAATGTTTTCTGTGTCTTTTTTCGTCACTCAGGTCATCATTGACATCGAACAAGTTGCAATTGCGTAATGAAATTGAGGCCAGCCTATCGTTAAGGATGTACATTTACCTTATCCGAGCTTGCCTCGTCTTTGACTTTATCTTATCTCACGTTTCCTTGTCATTTTCTACTCGTGAAATGCCATTGACTTCCCACATTGACCGGATAACGTTTCGTTGAATATATTCTACAGTTTCTTCTCCTCTCCAAACTTCGGCTACTGAATATTCAGCTACCGCAACGTTATCCGAAAATCTACTGGCACAGATGCAGCGAACTCGTAAAACTCATGTGCTAATTTTCACCACTTCCATAGTACGTTTGACACTCACGTATGGTCATGTTCGGTACCGCTACAGGCATTGCTCTCGCGTACTTTGATCATCAAGCGATAGAGCCCGGTCTATGGGTTGTTAAAATTTTACAAATCTATTCGATCTGATTGTGCCGAGGTAGAAATAGAATGAATAAACATCTGACCCATCTGGCGTCTCCTATTCGGCATCTGTGTTTCGATTTATTCGATGTCGTGTTCGATTCTATGCTTCTCCCTCAGCTGGTGGCTGTTCTTCCCACGTCAGGAGAGGCGGAATGATTCTAATTTGAATTTTTACCGGTCTTACGTCGACGGATGATTTATTCTCTTTATTTCACGTATATACCTGGGTCCTCCTTTGTGGCTGAACGGAGCTTTCCTTCATTCTTAATAATTAATCGGGGGCTGGGTGATCCACTTTGAGGCTGTCCGCCAACTTCCCTTATTTCTCACGAAGCGAAGACCTTTTTTCGTTCCGAGTTAAATGAAAATCTCCGGTGATGTGGGATTTATGGCGGTCGTATATACACTCTGGCCTCTTCTTCTCTGCGACTCAATGACAATGGTATTAAGACGTATGGAAAATAATCTAGACATCTTCCCAGACTCTGACATCGTTCCTCCCGAACCACACTGCCATCGAAAATCGATATCGGAATAGAAAACCATTTTCTTTCGTCAAACTCTTCGGAACCATCGACCCTAACTGACTTCAAACGATCTTCATCTTCGCGGACGATGTCTCTGCAAGGTAGTTAAACGTAATAACGGTAAGGTGACTCTTTATCGTCGTGGAAAGTGAAAATCCTCGTACGCCCATTATGAGATGTAGGAATACCTCCGAGGAGTAATTATTTTTAATGCGAATTTATATACATGGTACTTCCTAAGTCGTGGTATTTTAATTACAAGCAATGTGTCTGGCCGAGAAATTAGCTATGATGACAATTGAAACGTATATATGTAGCTCAGCTCCTTTGAAAATTACGTCGAATTATTTTCGATCGATTTGGATTCCCAATTTACTTTAATCGAACCGTCGGCTCTTATTCAAGATAATTAATCCCAGTTAACAAAACCTTAACAAAAAGTTCGAAGCCAAGCTTGCGGAATAAATTGACAAATTTTCCACCGATTATGACCGATTCTTGAAGTTCAGAAGGTTCGGTAAATATTATCGATGAGAAGCCGATTTGAAACAACCCCAAGCATCGCCGGTTTCCAACCCCTTCTAGAACGTGGTTCCGGAAATTCGAGTTTATGGTAAATATCGTAAGCCTGATCAAAGTTTAAGATTAATCGGTAGCGTACATTAACCAATTTCTTGTTACGACGAATTTCTAAACTTTGTTAACTCCTCACCGCGGAGCATAGCATAACGCGAATAATGATATACAAGGGAAAGAAATGTCGGCACCAAACACGCTCTCGGCTTACTTGCTTGGTGAAAAATTTGAAATTTTATTTCCTACTTGTTTTTCTCGCGAGGAATTATTACACTCCCTCTACGATAATACGACGATTAATGAGATACTCTATATAGGAGAGAAAACCTCGGGCAACTATAGGCTATTCGCGAATCATCAACCATTCTCGCTTCCGTCCTATCATCTCGGCAACACGCTCGTAATATTTATGATTAAAAGTTAATTCCCCTCTATATACGAGGAGCTCCGACCCCTCAGCCTCGCCAGAGTCGTTTCGATCGTTATACTACAACTTGACGCGCCTTTGGCCGTAACGCTAACGATTAACGATTAACCGTGTTACGAAGCACACTGGCCATCAGGGGCGGACTACCTCGTGGGCAAAAGGTGCCAGCGAGATTTTACAACCTCTGGATGCTGAAGCCGCAGTTCCTGAACAATATTTTCCCGGTTTGACACATTTGTACGAAAAACAGACTCCGCAAAAAATTTCTGGATAGAATCGAACGCGTCGAGTTTAAATGAAGCGAGAATCTATGTTTTTTGACCAAATTCACAGCAGCATATGAGTATGGCTCGGTTGAAAAACAAAAATTTGTATTACCGAACGAAACCATAATAATTATGAATGAATAAAAAATGATTAAACTTGTTTTATCGTTCCACGGTTTCTACATTACTGTACGTTAATTAAAGTGCTGCACACCGATCGCTGGTTTACACCGATTTAACTTAACAAGGCTAAGAAACTTTCTCTCCGTGATTATACAGCTAGAAAAAGAAAAAGAAAAAGAATGATAAAAATAATCGACTCATGCTGATATACACTTTTAACTATATACTTACGATTAATCGTAAGTACTTTTCTGGGAGGTTTCGTTAACTCTGAGGGTAAATCTCGAAGGCCGGAGATGTCCGGCTCACCACGGAGCGATGACTTTGAGATGAAACTGTGCCAAGAGGTCAATGGACTTCTCTCTTTGTCCACATCTCTCTCCCTCTCTATTTCTTCCTCTTTTTTCTCTTTTCCTCTCAGGCCGAACTACTCCCACTATTTCCACACCTACCGCACTTAACTTTACGGAAGCATTAGCCGCGGGGATAACAGGGTGATTCCTTTTTTAATCAAAAACCAATACGTAACTAGAAAGTTGGTCAATCGATCGATCTCTAAATTCATTGTCCTCCCTAAGATTAATTTTCGATATCAATGTGTTCGATACTTCCGTCAATTTCTTATTCAATATTATAGTATATCGATTTACGCCTAGACCTGGTGACAAATGATAACGTTCGACGGATGAATCCCAAAGCCCGAGGATTATCGGGTTTATTAGGCTCGATGGTTTAATTCCATATCTATTTCAGTCGACGAACACCTTTGGGAGGAAAATAGAGGAAGATTGAAGGGGAAGGAGAGTGTGGAATTTTCTTCCGATATTAAAAACCGCGAATTGCTATATATAGTTATATTTTGAATAGAATGACAATTAAGGCTGGAATTGTACAATTTTTCCTCGAACATTTAGAGATGACGCACCCTGCGTACATCCTGGGTCTTTAGACACGCCAAAGCTTATTCCAGCCACCGTGGCCCGTACTAGTTGTAGCAGCGTGGCCTGGAAACACACTTTCCTTCTTCCTCGCCCCAGGCTAATTGAGTTGCTGCGGTTCTCTTTTCGAAAAAGCTCAAACCCATCCGCCTCATTGTCAGACTCGAGATAAACTCACAGCCTGCACGAGGTCGGAGACAACGCGATGATAAAACATCAATCTGGCGACATGAATCATTTCTTACTTTATTTCAAAGACAGGAAGGAAGTACTTCCCGAAATGTCACGTTCACCCTCAGTTTACGATATCGGTTTTGCATCACCTCCGCCTCATAAAATTGAAAATCATTTATAGCCACCAAAATCGAAATGTTTTTAAGACTCGCGAAACAGCTGCGAGAGCCCACTGCCTCTCAGTTTGATTTCTGCATCGTAAATTCGATTTTCCAATTTCGCTTTGTACCCGTGTATGGGTATTTCCACCATTTGAACACAGCCAAGTAGCACGGGAGCAGCTGAAGTCACAGACGTGACATAAACTCGTAAAGCTACACCATTTGTCACTTTGCCGAGGCTGCTTTGATGAGAAGAATTAGATCCATCACACTTCTCTTTGACTTACTCGCTTTCATCTGTATTTTCGTCTTACGTTTAATCTTGGAATAAGGTATTATTCCAACGAAGAAATATCACCTTATATTTGTTTAAGTACAAGTCATATACAGATTAATCAATTGTTATTTGATATTCAAGTCGTTAGCTACGATTAATCATTAATTTACATTCAGATCACCATTAGCATGTATCCTGGTAACATTTTACACGGCCAGCCTACATGCGGCATGGCATTAGCATGGCAATAGTATCGGTGGACCATGTTAAAGATCGAGGTTCGACATCAATGTGGCGGCAACATCGTTTTAATATGGGTTTCTGTTATGGCAATAATCGGAACTAGTTTATCAATGCTGAATCAAGGTGGCAACTATATGGATAGTCGACGTAGCTTCCGAACACGTATCCCATGTCGAATCGCTCCCTGGCATTAAAAGTTGTCTCGAGTAAGTGGCTGGAAGAATTTGGTGGTGATAAGAAATTTCAAAATTTGGAAATGGCAGTCTCGTTTCTTCGAATTTCTGAAATATCGGTTTCCATCGAAAATTACCCCTGCTACTTTCATCGAATCTACGATAACCGTCCCTCATCATCCGAGAGACAGGCTTTCGGACGATTTGTCTGTTCGAAAAATTCGCTGAATGATCCAAGAAATGATAACTATTCCGTTCAGTTCGTCATATATACTTTCCATTTATTACAAAACAGAATAAACTCACGAATTAATCAATTCCAAAAAAAAAAGAAAACGAAAAACTAATCGGATTTATATTCTACAGATGAATTTGGGTTTATTTATGACCTGTGATCCAATATCTGATTCAATTATTCATTTATTTAGGAAAAGTTATGAATCACATGTTTTTTTTTTCAAATTTTATTTGTAACGCGAGAAGCAGCAAGGACGTTGTCCATCATGTCAGCTTGTATATTGGAATAAATCGATGGCTTTCGTTACTGATTTAATTATCATCGGTATTATTATGATAAAAATAAATATTTCATGAAATGACAGCATCTGGAAACACTTGGAATTGTAAATATTATATTACCGATATTCCAATCAATGTAATCGTTACTTAAACATAAACATAAAATGAACCGTATTGAAATTCATTTATGCATGAAATTTATATTGCACATTAAAAGTTTGAATAGTATTGATTATTCCCCTATACAAGCTGCTTTGCTGCACGATAACTTTGTTAAATATACATAATATACTTCATACTCTCGTACCTACAACTTCGTTGCCTGATACTACAAGCGTAACCGCACACTCCTCTATTATCAAATTATCCAACTATTCTGTACTAAACAAATGATCAAGAAGCTTGTCAATTTTCATAATTCTCGTCTAATTTACCTAAAAGTTCCCACCATCAAAGTTTCTTTACGTCTGTGATTAGTCGGTAAGCTATAATTTCCACCCTCGTAGTTACTTTTCGTTTCTCTTAAAACAGGATCAAATTAAGCAACACGATCGTGCACAATTAATTATCCTTCGTTATCAATTTACGCTCTTAGATCGTAACTTGATGATTTATTCACGTAACATAAACGGGCTTCGAATTTCCAGGACAATAAATTCGGCTACATCGACTATGAAATTATTCAATTATTCGTTATACCTTGTTAATTATATTTATATTTATTCAACCCGGGATAATAATTTTCTAAGGACTTCTCCGAGTACAGTGAACCGAATTAACCGTCACTATATTCTCGTTTATTTCTTTGTTTGTTACAATACTAATAACCACTCGACGACAAGTTGAATTTTTCTTCATCGCCGACGTTTGTCCTATTCTTCAATGTCTTTACTCGAACAAAAGTGGGGCCCTCTTAAGATTACTTTATGGGCGAGTGGCTGGGTGCGTGTCTAATACCCCTCGAGTAAAACCATTATGTCACGAAACGCGGTATTTAATGTTTACGAAACACGAGGGTGCACAAAAATACGATCGTAAGTGGTTTATACCTAACAGAACTATATGGAGATAGAAATTGAAATTGAAATCGGAATAGGATATTGGACGCCCCGTATGACGGGCATAAAATTGACTAACCGCACAAATCGGCCGTCTGCCAACACGCGATCCATTCCCCCATCATTGATTCAACCGACCCTAATTTTCCCCATAGTTTACCACGCGAACATCTCCTTACCTGCTTTCGTACTTCAGCCAATTTTCCCATAAAAGAGACATCAAATTTCAATTAGGAGAAACAAAATATGTACAAAGATAGACGGGAGATGAAACAAAAAAATAAATACCAAAATGAGGTAAACGTAACACGAATGTCAGAAACTGATTTAATAATATCCGATTAAGTCATGGAATACAGGATCGTTATTACTATGGAATGTGGAAATGAGTTCAGCCTTTATGCCATCCTGTGCTTAGTCATGTAGGAATTGATACGATACAGTGAACCATGTGTGAGAGTATATCTGCACAGGTACGTGCCGCACGCTGCCGTTACGTTAGTTAGGTTGAAGTAGGTAGTACCTACTGGTGTAAGATAGGCACATTGGTAAACCTGTCTGTCTAATGTACCAGGTGCGGATCGGCTTACAATGCAGCAGAAAGATAGGTATAAGGCATAAGCATCGACACGGTACGAATGGATACAAGCGAAGTTGGCTCTCGTCGTAAACATGATTTATGAGATTTTTACATATTCCTTCTTTACTATTTTTTTTTCTTTTTTTTCTCTCTCTTGCTACTTTTCCTTTTTTTTTTCTTCTTTTTCTTCTTTTTTTCACCGTGTAAGTAGACCTACGCGATCCTGCCGTCTCCACGTATCGCGTGGTATTCGTATGTGTAGTATGTGTACACCTGCCGATCGATCTCCGGTGTGCAGCTAGGGCGAAACGTTATCCAATAAAACGCATCTCCAACTTCTCGCATTTGAAATACGCTGATCCCCGTGCTTCTGGTAAAGATATACGTATATTTATATAAATTTTATATCAGTCGGTGCCCCGAGGTATAAGGATCGGTTTATACCTACCTACCTCAAATATTTCCATAAATCCGTTATATGACTCGCAATTATGTTACTCGTATAACGTCGTTGACGATCTTGAATAAAATAATCGTGAAAATTTACCCCGTCGAATCTTTCTTTAGTCACGCGAAGACATATTCACAAAAAGAAAAAGAAAATTCTCTCTCAGTTCCTTGTGTCGAATTATCAAATTTCTTTAAGACCATCGGGTCAGATTTGAGACTGTTTTCTTACGATCAAACGTAATTCACATCTGGTAGTTTGATAAGGAATGAAGTACCTTCTAAGAGTGATAAAACTCGAGGTTCTCGGGGAGTGAGTTTGAACTCTGGTATTGGATAAGAAAGAGAAGCTATGGAGAGATGAAAAAGTGGAAAAGAGACGAAGGCAAGGAAAGAATAAACTGAGGGAAGCCGTCGCCCTCGCTCGCTATCATCTCTTACACGCTCCAACGTCTTATCGGTGGCAACAAATTAAAAAGTCTCAGCTGTTTTTATTGCTCGTATATCTCCCACGTGGCTCGTTCGTAAAACGTATACCTACCGCCTCCACTCTACTCCGCCTCCACCTCCATCTCGGTCCCCGTCATTCTCTTCCAGCCCCATTTTCACCCTCCCGTATTTTCTTCCGGTGTCTTATTCATCTTTTGAACCCTTGGTGTGCGTCACGCCGTGTTTTCCACTCCTTGTTGACTCTGTAAGTCGAGTACATTTTCTGTATCAAGAAGCGAGAAGATAGAAAAGAAAAAAATCGACGAGTTGGATCCAACGTTTCGAAATAATTGGGAAAAACGCACCCTATTTATTCGCTTATGAATATTTCGAAGCGATCTCTTTTTCACACACGATACAGACCCGATACTTTTTTGAAATGCAAGCTATATGCTCTCATTGCAATGACCTACCCATATTGCCTACAACTCCTTGACTATCGAGAGTCAATACGGTGTTGATAATTCCTTTGAAGTCTGAGTCAAACATCATTCATTACCCACATCGATCAATAGTCAAGTGTATTGCGTAGCTCTTCTATAGAGTGATTCCGACATATATACCAACCCGTACCGTGCATAGCAAAAGTGAAATAGGCCATGTGGACGTATGATGAATGAGGCTCAATGGTGTTATATTCGGTTCTTTTGTTCTAAAATGACAAACGAATGGAATTACGTAAATTTTATAGAAACGTGATGATCTTTTTTATTGTTCTTTTCTCTTTATCGGTGGAAACTTGATGCGAAAATAATATGGAATCGTTATTTTAGACATTTTTGATTAATTAACGCCGGTTATTTCGCAGCTCATCAGCAACTTTAATAACTGGATTATAATAACTTCGACTCCCACTCGTCTCGGATGAAGATTATTTAGCGAGCTAATCCTTGGGAGTTTAGCAGCCGGTACCATCGGCGTAATCAGCCAACGATATTCTCCATAAATATGGATGCGAGAATTTTAAAACTATAAGAATATATATCTACGCTGGGATAAAAAGATTAAATAAATTTGTAACGCGAACCCATATACTTTACACCGATGCCAAGATCGCGAGTAGGTGTTTCTTTCCACGTGTTTTTGACCCCGTGACGAAAGCTGCTTTTATGTTATCCGAAAATTCGATTCGCCGAAAGATGTGTGCCAATTTATCATTTTATGCAAATTTAATCTTCCCAAGATCCAAACTCCCCGAGGGCAAGGAAGGCCGAGAGTGCGCCAAGGGTAGGTTAGATATTTCTGAAAATAAAACAATGCGCGGAAGAATTTCACGAGACATGCGAAACTGGGGCAGAGTAGGTATTTATATTATTCCCTCTCTATTTCTTTCCTCTTTATTTCTTTTCTCTTTACGTTTCCTGATCGCATCTCTCGCTCGGCTCTAATTCTGCCCGGCTACCTGATTCCAATTTAGGGAATTAGAAATTTCCGCCAATGAGAGAACAAACCCTGGGGCCAAATTCCCCGAATCACTTTAAGCAATTCTGATTAGCCTGGTCTCGTTTTTAGCTTATCTCATTTACTCCGCAAGTACCGTTTACTTTGCCTCTTGACGTATCCGATCCAACTGTTGAGTCTTATTAACCCACCAGCACCGTAACCATAGCCTAGAGAGTCTAGACCTCCCATCTCTTCCTTTCTCTCAGCCCGGAGAACACGTTTGGATATTAAGATAAGCCTTCGCGCCTGATGTTAAAACTATCGTTGATCAATCGACCCGGCTTATCTTCCAAAAGTCGGTTATTCCGTTTCTCATAAATTACCGATCATCCAATTTCTGTGCGATTCAGGTAAAAGTCAAAATTTTATTTTCCACGCGAGTTTCGCTGACGTTTTGTCGCCTAATTTCATCTCGTATCATTTGGTTATCGTCAACTTATGTAAATCGAAGACTCATTGAGCCCTGTGGCTTAGGATTGCGTTAGTTAAGCCTATTGTTATGCTGGTAATGTTATTATCGCTATAATTATAGCTGCTGTTAATATCACGGGCGTTATAATCATTATGGGGTAAACAGGTAGAGCTTTTATGCGAGTTTTAGTTAGCTGCTGTTAGGTAGAAGTACAGAACCGGATACCTGCAGCCAGTCTTTTATAGCTGCGAAATTCCCACTTCCGGTACAATATCCTGCGTAATTTGAAACCTTTTACTTCCCCGGAAATTGCGTGCCTTTATACGATGCGTGCAGATCCGTTCAAATTGACTGGTTAAGAAGAAATTATATTCTATAGACGGTAGGTAGAACAGGGCATAGCGAATGGAACATTTTTCGATTTTTATTCACCTAGTCTTTACGACTAACAAGAATTTACTTCGCCGTTCAGTCACCTTTGATTTTTCCTTTCATAATCTCGTTCAGAAATAGAACCAGACTTTATCCGGACTTAGGGAGGGTTGTAAGATCGAAGAATCGGATGAGATGGAATTAAATTGAATTAAGGTAAAGAGTCGAATAATCAAATCTGATATCATATGAGTATAAAAATAATATAAAATGGGACAGTTTATCGCTCGAAGCTTTTTTTCTTCTTGTCTTCATTTTCATAAAAAGTTGGAAGTCTCAGGGTCGGAGATGCTGGAAGAGACATTTTTTATTCACTCTGATCTTTCAGTGTTCCCTATAGTCCTCCCGAGAGAGAATCAAGTTTCAGAAACCAGAGTTACCCCCGGAGTTTGGAGAGCTGAACTGTTTCACCCGGGAAACACCAAGCTCAACTCCTAAGAAGCTATATAGGATACTATAAGTCCGTTGGCCGGAAACGCCCTCGACAACCTGGTACCAAGTTACGCCAAAACCGTGTCGGAATGGGACCCCTCTTTCCCCACGTGTCTCAAAAACTCGCATGTTCCCCGTTTCGTTACAAAGATATTATTAGAAAAACTGAACCAAAAGAAAAAAAAATGGAATCGAAAGAAAGGAAAGGGGAAAAGGGAAAGGTCTTCGTTGCTCGACCCGGCTAAAGGTATACTGTATGAAAAAGTATAGGTAAATGGTAAAAAGGGGATCCATATTTGCGCATATTTCGTCGAAATGTGGACCTTGCTCTCTTATTTAGGTCTTTCTTTCCTTAGTTCCTTATGTTTCGTTGAATTTTGTCCCGTAACCGAGTTCAGCCCAGTCAGGCCGTCAGAAACAAAAGTCGTTCGGCATGACAAGGGGTTTGCATGGAAGTAATATCCAAGGGATTCTTGTATAAATAGAAACAGAAAATATATATTTCATGGCTATAACTGTTCCGAACCCGGTTCTGCGCGGGAATATCTTGTGAGACTTGAAACCGTTCCGAGCTAGTCGAGGCGAAGAATCCCTCTGGCATAAAGTCGAATTTTATCAACGTTATTATGCTCCACAGTTTTTTAATTCTTCAAAATAATTTTCAAGGCACGTCTTTTTAATCATGTTTCAATGCCTTTTAACAATCCAAACTTTTTTCTCCTCACTCTCCTCCTTATTGTCCTTTACTTATTAAGAACCAACAAACTTTCGACATTTTTTTCATCCCCAGAACTTTTCAAGAGGTAATCAGGTACTATCTACAGCTCCTGCTTCCTCCTTTTTATCGATGATCTCAGAGATCATTTCGATTCACTGATATTCACATGAGCCCGAATAAACTTCCGTACTTTTCTCTCATTCATAATTCACGAATCGATACGAAATCACATCGCCACAACGTTCGACGTATCGTTACTTATATCTCATTCCATTATTTTTCTTCTTTCTCCAAGTTTCATCGATATCACAGTATTAATAAAATCTTTCTCTTATTTCAGGTGAGTCCTTTTTCTCCACTTGTCTCACGAATCGCTACTCCATTCGGTAAGTAATATACAAAGTTTGTAAACTTGTCCTGTTATAGCGGAGTGTCACGGTACATTAGCTGCTAATAATCCACTAGAACAAAGCCATGATCGGTGTGTACCAACTGGGAAATGATCTAAACATTTTCTCACGCCGTTCACGGGGCGTCCGAATCAATTAGCTTAATTGTTCACCTCATTAACTCACACCAAAGGAGTGGCGAGCATTTACATACCTCGCGTGTATCGTAATATCAATACCTATCGATGCATACATGAAATTTATACCTCAGCGGCATTCAGGGGTATAATCAGCAGGCTCCTGATCGAGCTCTTGAAGAGTCCTTGATACCCGATCACTGTGACAACCAGGAGTCAAGGTTCCCTTTACAATTCTCACGCTAATCGCAGCGCAACATACGCGACAGATACAATCGTATAAACGACAGGATTTTTTCATGATTCTAATGAGATTTTTCATCCTAATGCAGAAGACGTTGGTTTGCCCTTTAGGATTGCTTGTGAGTTTTCTTTAAAGAAAAAAAAAAAATGGCATTTTCCGGAGGTTTTCTTCTAGACGAAGTAATAAACGAATATAGGGGAAAGCGAGTAGCGAACGATTAACGAAAGCGGCATAAATCCATCGAAATAAAACCTGCGGCCGAATCGCGTCTCCCCTTTTTGCAATAAAATGTAAATCATCCACCGTAGTGTCTTGAATATCAAAGTCGTGACGGAGCGTCCAGTTTCGTGTAATAAATTTGTCTGTTTTCGAGTGAAAACCAACACCATGAGAGAGTGAGAGAGAGAGAGAAAGAGATGATAAGATGGAAGAGGATAAAAGGGTTTGTACGATCCACTAAAAAGTTTTAACTTCTGCGGTGGTCTGGAAAAATTTATTAATACGTTCTTCCTCCGTCTGTGGTTTTATGTCTGGTTTTAAAAACGCTTTGAAGATTGCATAAAATTCCGGTTAATATATCTCTGCGTTAAAACTCCGTCGAGTTCAGTTCCAATTAAAATGCCCCATGGCTTTCCAAAGTTCTCTAAATCGCCGACGATTATCTAGGATGAAATTCGCGTAAGGTAGGTAGGTAGGTAGGTAGGTTTAACGGTACGGTATTAGTGGTAAACTCGAGTTGTGATAACGAGAGTAAAACTATCCGGCGACTGTGTTTCGACAATAATTGCCTTATCCTGCAACAGCTTAACTCGACTATACGAAACTTAACGTATCCGGATTCCTGACGGAGTTTCTTAGTTTCGTTCACGTTTTTCTCAAACTATTTACTCTGCCTTTCGCTCTGCCACCTCCCCAACGCTACCAAGCTACTGATCGTAAGTTTAAAACTTCGTCTTGTTACTTACATGTTACTTTAAAGGTATATAATGTACATGCGTCTGTATGTGTTCTGCCTACCTGCGTATACCGAAGCGGATATCAACTCGAACGAACATAGTTTTGAATTTGAACTCGGTCATTAATTTACTTCAGGCATAATATACCCACCTGGCGATTCTCTCATGATGCTGATTACGAGACATAATTGCACATGGACTCACTAGGTTGTGTAGTGAGTTGAATAATCATTGGAACCGACCGATGTTAATCGAAGCTACGGTATGCTGCTACGAACTTTGGGAGATCTGGTGGCTTAATGGCAACCAATTCCATACCAAATAGTCATTGATTACTCAGTTCAATTAATTCAATCTCTATACTGATAACGATGCGAGTGGTCACAGATAAAATTTTCAATCTACCGGGCACCTACGCACACTTCATAATCTACAATACAAACCTTCGATCAATTGATTTTCAAACTAAAAATTAAGCGTCTTGCTTTTGATCTATCTGTTGCACTCCTCGTAGAAAATGTATCACTATGTATAGACGCGTATAGATTCTGTAGAACCTTTCACCTAGCCATACCATCGCTTTCGCATTTGGCTTATGCAAATTTCCGATCGACAAAAGGGTGTTTGAACTCTGTTCCATTTCCGAGGTGTAGGTAACCCCTCGGGGCAATACTTAGATATTCATTTTATCTTTTTTATTCGCTCCCGTATCAGACTCGATTCGAGAAAGAATTAGATAGAAAAGAGAGAGAGAGATGTATATATATATATAATTCCGTGATAAAATCATTAGACGAGAATGAAGAATAAAAATAATTCGAATCCGCAGCTAGTCTCTTCTTGTTCTTATCCGCGTGAGAATTCGCCTGCCTGCCTGCCTGCTCCTGGTTATACCTATACGGGGTATGAAACCCTTAGCAAAAACCGTCCATCATTTTGCTACCCATGCTGATTCACGTTCAATTAAAATTCTATCCGAGTACGTGGCACAAAATTCCCGCGCAATAAGCGAGTATTTATGAGTCAGATAACGGGCGCTATCGGACTCGGCGCATCGCGTGTGTCGGTCGTTCCGAACCAACTAAACCCACCCAAACGCGAACGGAACCCTGGGCTGAACCTGGCGGTGCTCAAAGGCCACTGGGTTTCACATTTTCGGAGACTGGTATCCCATTTTATCTTCTCTTTTCGCTTTCCTCCGGTCCTACGCCATAAAGTGGGAAAAATACTGCGAAAGTCAATGGCTATAGGTAAGCTTCAGGCATCATACAGGTCAAATGTCATAACTGTCGATTGTATCGGGTTGAAATCTCGTCTATTCTAAATTGAACGTTCGTATCTGAATTGAAATAAGAGCAAGCGTTTTTCCTCGTATTTTACGAGGTCGTAACACAATGTCTTAGCATTTTCATTAAGCAATCCCGTAAAGTACAAGCTACTAAGAGTATATTAAAACGGGTCCGAGTAAAATGAGAAGTAAAAAGAAATCTTTTCATCCTTTAGTAGGCGTATCCCGTTTGTTGTTTCCTCTAAAACGTCGCTTTTGAAAAAAACCTTTCGAGCTTTTCCTTCCATCTAACATTTTTCACTATTCATTCACGTTGCATTGTTACACTCAGCTTGGGCAATACGCTATTTTTATATCACTCTATAAAAGGTTAATCCGTGTGTAGGCGAGAGGTAGCTAAAGACAGAAGAGAGAGATTAAAAGATATAAAACGAGAGCTGGTACATGCAGCGGACTGTAGACTGTAGTCATGGTTTAACTTAGGTACTCCGTATATAATCTACGTACCTACGTAACGTACGTACACTTGTTAAGGCGGTGGGGTAACAATGTGCGGTGTGAAACGATTAATAGTTTATGGATTTAACCCATATTACATAGGCATGAGAACGCGCGCCATTAGCAAACATTTTCAAACCGTCACACGTTCTTGTTTCTAACCTTTATGAAGGAGCTAGAAACTATATAGGTAGAGATTAAACACGAGAGATTTACCATTCGAATTTCAAAACGTCTTCCAAGTGTTCAGTTTCATAAATATTAACCGTATATTCTATCGGATAAAGGTGAACCGGAGGTAGGTTTAGCTAGCGACGCATTGTATTTGATTCTTTGGAGCTTATGTTAGACCGTAAAGCATAGAGCATTGCGTAACCCGAGTTTCCATACGAGCCTAACAAGTAGGCATTCAAGATTGAACGATGCCTGCACGACTGCTTTGAATATCGGTTCTAGAACAGCGTTCTATTCCTGTCTTCAGCTATCCAAACTGATGTCATTCCTACCTCGGAGAGTTTCTCTCCTATGCTTCGATAACTTCGATCGCCGAATAATTTCGCTAGAAATCGGTTACTCCTTACGTTTCATGGGTTCACCTTATGCGAACGAACGGTGGTGTGGCTGCTGGTAGCTCGAGCTAGAATAATTGTCGTTATTCATTATTCATCCTGATTTAAATTGTTAAGTGAGATGCGTTCGGGAACAACTGCGCCGTATAACCTCGAGGCTTTGGACAGTTCGTGGATACAGGACGCATCTGTCAGGCACACTTGCTTTGCATCGGGTATTATTCAGGTGGGCATTTCAACTAGTCACTGCTGCCCTTTGTCCGTGGCTCGCGGTCTGTACCACCGCCATGGATCGGCTCGACTTTCTTACTTATTCTCATGCCACGCTGTACATACGTCGCTCCTAGCTACAAAAAGGTCTCTTATTTCATCCACCCACGTATCTGCGACGATTATTTCTTATCCGCGACGTAGAATGGCTCAGTTTTATTCCAGAGATTAGGAAAGACTGGCGGTACAAATATCGCTAATTTCGAACCATCGATTCCCACACATTCCAAGTCGTCCAAATCTTGTGGATCACGCGATGCCATTCCTTGCACGTGGTACAAGCATTAAGCACCGAATCAGCCGAACGTGACCTCAAATATTCCTTAACCACTCTCCAATCGTAGGAACTGAGTTGTTCTCCGCAGCTGCACGCAAACTTCACTTTTAAATCAGCAATCAAACTGTGAAGTTCGTCGGTAACTTCGTTCACCGAATAACATCATATTCTGACCAACAATCACGCTCGACGAATTTAGTAACAACTGGTTACAGCGGTGGGATGGGGCGTTGAATTCGGACCATCGGAACATGAATTTCTTCCGAAATGGTTGAAATTCTGCAGCGGAGCGAATGTCGCCTCGATTAAACGCTCGTTTCAAGAATCAACTCACTAGTAGGTACTTAGAGGCAGATAGAAATTCTCGTGGTTGCCTTTGACTCGCAGCCAGGGAACTTGGAGCTTTGCCCTGACTCTAGCGACCACCGCAACTCGTTAAAACTTGATGAACCAAACATTTCTCTCGGTCGCATCTTGCACCGTCATACTGGACATTCGTGGAATCGTAGAGGTCCTACGTGCCTGGTGGCAGAGGTTTGGACGGAATCCTATGTTTGCTTCTTCAACACTGCTGAACTATTTCTCTGGACGAAGTACCACCACGTGAATATCCCTAGAGATTGAAAGATCCTTCTTGTCCTCAAAGCTAGACAGTATTTGCAATCTCACGAGACAATGTCATCATAGCTGTAGTATAATAGCAGAACATACATTGGTACAGTAGTGAGTTACTCTGCGGGTAGGAGATCGATGTAACGTAGAAGATATGGTAGTGAGAGGGTAAGTTTCACTAAACCTTTTAGACGTAGCAATTTTTTCTCTCCAGACTTCACGTAATCGTGTTAGGATATCAAGATTAATCGAAGGCTCACGAGCCGGCTATATTGATTCGCCAACGTTGAATACGTACGATTCTTTCACCGACCGTATAGCTCGATTCCAGACTTTTGTCGCGACCTTTCTGAATTGGGAATGTTACAGCTCATGAAAAAGACAGAGACGTCTCGCATATCTGAATAATAATTATCCAACCAGAAGCAATGCTTTGTTATTGATTTGTCATTTTTTGCTTTTTCTTTAATACCGCGGTAACATTCACCAGTTATTAGCTACCGCCGTCGCCACTTTTACAGCTGAAGTGAAATTCACGAATACAAATTACTGAAAGGGTATCCGTCCTCTAGAATGCTTTAGAAGCTAGTAGTACCTGATCCGTGGGGCATATTGCTGCCTGCGGTGGAAGTAGTTGAATACTAATTATCTGATCTTGTGGCTAGAGTATATTGCCATTCCCCGTACTGGATTGGATTGGGAAGCAATATCTAGATCGTTATCAAGCTTACCTGTACCCTGTAATCTGGCATGCAGATCTGCGTCGCCAGAGTCGCATTTACGCTGTGCAGACTAGACAGAATTCAATGTTGCTTTCAAGTATTCATGTACCGTCTCTGAACTCACAGGTTAGTCGTGGGAGGGAAATATATCGTTTGTGTTTCATTAATTCTTCTTATTATCGTCCCTATCGCTTCGTCCCATCTCCTATCGCTTTACCTCGCTCGCATACGAAGATTCCCTTTCTTTACGTTACACTCGTGTTAACTGACAGGAGAATTGCGCAACGTGGGAGGCTTTAAAACTGGCAAGTGCCACTGTGGCAACACGATTTTTAAGTTTAAACCTACACCAAACAACCCACGAGGTAAGCTTCGGTGGCAAAGTGCACTTCCTTACTGCCAGCGATCCCTAACCCTGGCATGAGTGCAATCGGATCTTCCATCTACCAGCGATCCTAGCTATGGACTGTATAAGGCTTACCAGTCGCGGTATCTTCCTATCCTCAGTTCATCTAATTGCAAAGTTCGATAAACAGGATGATGCGCAGGTTTCACCCGAAGCGTTATCTTACCGAGATAAAAGGGCAAGGCAATGATGTTGCGGATAGTTATACGGACGGAAAAAGGGAGCTGCTAAATACAATGAGATAGAAAGAGCCGAGAGAATGGCTCTAGACTATTCTTAACTCTAATTGTAAGCAGAGATACGATTTCGAGTTTCTATTTCTTCAAATGCAAATCAACAACCAGCCCGGTGTATTTCCATCGTTGCAAAAGCTGCACCGACCCGTTACCACCCCAAAATTTGCATGCAAATTGTTCTCATCAAATATTTAATTAGTCCACTAGTTACCTGCTCGCCATATACTAGATATATATACACATATATATACACATATATATACACGAGTATTACTCCAGTTCGACTTCGCCTGTATAATTTCTACTGGATTCGTTACTTTCTATGCACAGCGTTCTAACTCCTACAACCACATCGTTGCGATTCATGGTATGCTTTGTTTCGCTGAAAGTTTAATTTCTCCGGCCTTCGGTGTGCCTTATACCTACACACGACCTTTCCCAAATGGAGCTAACCGACTTGATGCATAAATGATCGGGTGCAGTATCGTTTGCATATTGAAATGAGGGACTGAAGAGTTCTGATAATTGTTTCAATCGGTCGATCCATTTTCATAATCGAAGAGGCTCTTTGTATGGAACGTTGTAGGGCAGCTATTCGTGATTCTACATCACCTATTGATGTCAGTTACGAGATGCAACCATACGTCTGCGGTCCATATGAAATTTCAATGCTATCTCGGAGCAGCTCGATAACGCTATTATTATCCCAGACCTACTATATAACGCAGATCGTACGTTTTACAGGAATTCCATTTCATTTAATATTCTATTAAAACCTTGAATGGCACCGAGGGTAGAATTAAAGTGGACAAAGAAATCCCACTCTGGACGAGTTCATGGCTTACCCCGAATAATGGAATGTTATACGTTATCAGAAATTATTATCTGGAACAATCAATCATCATATACCTCTATCATAAATCTAATCATCCTCTTGGCCCCACTTCGAGAATATTCAAGTCATTTTGTCTCCAAATTTACGTCTCTACCATAAACTTGCCCGGGTAAAAAAAATCGTGGATGATCAAAGAACGAGAATCCTATTCACGAACGTTCACCCACCCCTGCATATATCCGGCTATCCGCTGTGAGATAAATGTGTATTAAATCAGACAAGTGTTCAAATCCGTGGGTGAAAATAACTGGCGAGAATCATCGGCTCTCTTCTACTAAACTAATCAAATTTAGTACCGACCACTTATCTACCCGGTAACTAGTAGTTGTGCCACGTAGTGGATTTAATTCACTTAGCCGAAGAGTGCCTTCGGTCCGAAGCGAGGGCTTGTTAGAGGCGTGGTAGTTTAATCGCGTTGCTGGGTCGTGTCCACGGACTAGAAGCGGAACTTTAGGGGATGGCTAGCTGGCCAGCTAGCTCTGAGAGTAGATGATTACGGAATCAATTCGATCTCAACGACTGCAGCTCGAAGACTCGTTGATAGAATAGCCTATCTTTCATTTCACTTATATACCTACTCCAATTTTTCTTATTACGTGCTAGAAACGGAAGGAAGGAAAAGATTTTCACTTACCCGATGCAAAATCAATTTAGCAAAGTGTACGAATTTATGTTTATTTGCTATTTGTTATATTTTACATACATGCGATTTCCGGGCTGCAACTTTTCTAGCATTTCACGATATCCCTTTTTTTTTCGTTATCCTACCGCCCCCACCTCGGTGTCTTTTCAAGACACCTTCTGACCAACGATGAACGAGATTTATCCCAAACTACCTTGAGCATTCCTGACCCAATCGACTATCCGCTTTCGGTGGACCTTCCCTGCAGCTTATCATGAGCTACAGAACTCTATCGCAGGACCGTTTCCACAGCTGTGGGGGTAGATTCATCCTTCGGTTTTCTCTGTTCTTTCGATATTTGTACAACTGAATATTTTCGATCTCACGGGCCTCGGCGATTCGCAAAGTACCGAAGGACACTTTCCCTATCCGAGTAGGACGATAAAGTCACCCTGAATTCGGGGAGAAAATTCTTTCCCCGTATAATGGAATCGACAAATCTTACGAATTGATTAAATTCTATAAACCAGACGGGTGAATGATAGTGAATATATAAAATTCGGGTGTAATACCAAATAGCTGAAAGATAGTGACGGGTTGTTAGATCAGGCATCTAATGGATTCGACAAGTCTTGAATAAATAAAATGAGATATAAATTTCGAATCTCTCGTTATACTCTAATGTAAAACGGATGGAATTGGAATCGTCTTGACGGCAAGGCGAGGTAAACGACTTCTAGATTACATGTAGATTTCTGTACCAGTAAAAGTAAGGTCGTTCTACATGGTACGTGGACTAATCTAATTCCTTTGAAAACCACTGGGGTAATAGGACAATCTATGATATGCATAGGTAGAATGTTAATTAGCGAATATGCTCTCGTACCATCTGGTGAACAATGAAGGCTCAAATTCCTCATCCAGGTCTGCAACCTTCACTTCTGCATGACAATGGACAGGCAAGGGAAGACGTGGTTCGAATGTAATGCCTTTCCTCCCATCGCCTCGTCGAACACACATACACTCCGGGATTCTCCCTTTTCCCGGTTCTCTTAGCGTCCTTGGCTTCTATTATCGTTAGGTACGCGGTTTCTTTAAGCTCCAAGCATTACACCTGGGCTTTATTATAAATTCAGGAAATATTGTATTCAGAGACGTGCCTAACCAGGTGTCTGATCTTACCGCTGCTAGGCTTCGTTGAAACGAAATATGGTGTACTTACCCGCCAGGACCCCTTCGAGTTACAAGAAAGCAATTATTAGTTTTCTACTGCCTTAAATTATTCCCGAATTTTATTCTAGCCTCTTATTTTCAATCTCAAATACCTTTGACCCCGTAGTAATTATAATCGGATTCGGATACTGAAATCTGCTAACGATTCTCAAAGATTCTATACCTTGCGAAGAAATTCTCGATGAAAAAGTGGCAATTAGGTAGGAAATACGCTCGATCTATCTTATCGCTAACAGCCAGACACTCGAGAGTATTATATTCTATCGATACAGAGGTGCAAAGATGCAGAGGAAAGCAGCAAAGTACTCTGGTATTCAGAATAGAACTTCGTTCCTGCGAGAATCATTAATTTCGCACTGCAGATACGACATTTTTAATCCTATTTCGTATACAGAACGCGTGATCTTTGAATGATTATGGCGTTTCTCGAATTTTACGGTTACAAGCTACCAGCAGTCGCAGTTGAAGAGATTTATGAACCTGAAGTCCTTGAGGAGTACGATTTTGGAATAACTTTGCACGCAGCCAATTGTCTTTTATCTTAACCGGAAGCACGCACATCGTGGTTGATGACTGATAATATTGTAAACAGAAACGGGGCTTGTTTCGATTCTCGGCCAAAGTGGCATCGATTTCCCATTCCCTACTTCGGATAACTCGGATCATTTCTTTTCATTACGTTTCGCTCTTTACGATGACAAGTTCGATGGCCATTGAACAGATATGAACATTACCAGTGCCTATAGATATATCCCACGTATAGAATGGCTAGTCGTTATATAAAGATAAACCGATGCGATGCGATGCTTATTGATACCATGAATCATGCGTGTTACGACCGATACAAGACACACGAACAATTCCACCTCGATTGCAGTTCTTGGATTAGAACTCCTTATCTCTCGCTGTGTAAATGTCGACAGTGTCCCACTCGCGTAGGTACGTAGAGCATGCAAAGGCATTTAGCAACAGCAGATTCGTTTAATGGCTGTGAAGAATTTCTCGGCGATACAAATTGAGTAAAATCAAGCAGATCCGTAGAACACGAGTCAGAGTATCGAGTGCAACGCGTATCTGTACATAAATTTTCCAATTTCTTTGAAAGCATTCGATCTGCAATTCGACTTGTAAGCTCTGCTAAGATTCTCGACTTCATTGAAGCACGATCGATGTTGGGCCTCGCTCTTTCAGCTCGTTTTTTCGCCAACGAACGCGATTTGCTCATCGATGGCTTTAATACAGCGATATTGAACTCCGGAAAGTTTACTATCTCGTGTGCATACGGGATCACTAAGTTCCGCGCTATTAATATCATTACACGTTCTCGGCAAGCCTCGGAATTGCGGTATATTGATTTCACAGTAAATTTATTAGTTCGCGAGTACACGTTTCCATAGAATCTAGCTCGCCCTGCTTTCATGCACGTAATACCTTCATATAGGTAGGATAGTGTACAGGAAAACCGTAATATTGGTTAACTAGTCGGAGACAGACGGACAGTCATTAACTGTACCTGCTGCCACCCACGTAGAATTGCATGCAATGATTTCTCATCGTCCAAACGTGTTGTCAGCGATACCCTGTGTCGCTATTCTCACTATCGAGGCATTTTCACATTCTCGATTGTGAAAAGGAAGGGAAAGATGAGTGGGCAACGTTCTAATAAGAAAAAACACAGCTCACAAGATTTTCGAAATGAAATTCCATATCTTTTCTCCATGTTCATAAAAGTCTATGCGGTACGGTGATCCGCTAAATGGCATATAATAACGTAGCGTTTCACGAGGAGACAGCAAGTTGCGGGGTATAGCATCAAAATGCAGAAGGCACCCTGTAGGTTTCCTGCAGGCGGCTACGTGGCTGGTCAGACTGCAGCTAATGACCAATAATGTTGCGTTACGTGGTGTTACCATCGGCAATGACTGCAACCACGCGACTCACGTCGCAAAATCGTTGTATACCAGTACAGTGACGTAGTAATATGGTAGAAACGTTGAACTACCTCAATAATAGAGATAATAGAGCCCCAGCGCGGCGCTAGAGACACGTGTCGTCCCGGCTCCTATTCCGTCAATAAAGTATATCCACACCATCCCTTAGTGAGAACGCGCAGAATTTCCATAGGTAGAGAAACTCCGTAATGGCGAGACGTATAAACTCGAATTCCCAACCGAATAGAACAACCTGAGTAAGGAAGATGCGGGCTACTCGCGTGATGAGTAGGTATGGCTGTACGCCTTAGCTACATCGTACGGCTCCTAGCAAAGTGGATTTTTCAATTCGAGCCTCTATAGTTGTATACAACACATATGGACGAGGACGTATCCGGCTATACTCTAACTGAAATATTGATTAAGCCCGCCGGGGATGGAAGCATTGTGCCAAGTCTGGGGTTGCAATTTGTAACAAGGTCGATTAAGGTAAGTGGATTAGAATACAGACCACTGCAAGTACAGACCAATACACTTTCCTATTCTGCCTTTACTTGTCTTACATTCTCCCATTTCTTCGACTTAATCATCCACTTTTCTATTTCTCGGTCCACGTACTTTCCTTCATTGCTTTTGACGGGGTATCCACTATTCGCACCTATACGATCTTATCGCGAAATGTCAAAGCCTGTTTTACACATGTGATGACTAGCTATAACGACGTGTGCGAATATCTTGATGCGCAATCGCGTTTCGCGATACCTCGATGCCTTTTAATCGAAACTCAACGATTGCTGGCTCACAGTCGGGAATATATTGAAATTGAGCGTTACGATGCACCATATGTATGGATCTCTGATACTTCTTATTCTTGACACTGGAATAAAGAGTTCTGGAGTTCCCGAGGCACTTGAGTGAAACTTTATTCTTTGATCATGCGTCGTCCTATCTTCTGCATTGTGTCTTGACCGATTTCATCTCAAGCATGCAAGAATTGGAGGGAGAAAAGGGGATGAGATTGAGTGGCAGAGTACGGCAGAGCATTCACTTTTCCATTAACCATTTCCATAACTCATGACCGAGCGATAAAAATGTTAAGTTCGATGGCATTGTCGGAGCTTCGGTATCTCCTGGTTCAATAAAAATCATTTAACGATGTGAAAAGTTCAAACTTGAAACTCTCAACGTCACAATAATAATAATCTCCACGTTTTCCCAAGACTCCAGCTGTTGAACACACTGTGCATTCACCTTTGAGCATATTGAGAAGATAATTCATAAATTAGTCGTGTCGGTTTAGCTCTCAGTTTACGTCCAGACTGCACGAACTTGTGGACATATCCCCGCATTCACATGCATAGTCGGGGTACGTGTGTGTATTACGGAGTCACTCTTTACTCCAGAATGGTCAATCGCGCGTTGAAAGACCCCGAGGCACATCGCGTAAAAACCTCTAAAAAATTCCATAAATCTTTGAACGTTCTCATGAAAGTTTAGCTTTTTGGATAGTCGAGGTCGGCCAGTGACGTCGACTAGCAAAGCATCGTTTTCCTGATCGCCTTCGAGCGGAAAATTTGCTCTTCCCACTTACCTCGTTTCAGTTTCGAAAAGATAGGCGTTTAACAGCGTTTGATATCGATTAACGAGATTAAAGAATGCCCAGAACGTATAATAAAGGCTCGATGTTAATCGTGTCGATATTCCTTTGACGGCGAACACATGCGATGATAAATTTCCTTTCATACAGGGTTTTTTCGTCGATAAATAATTGAACGAGTTTAATGACTCGTTCACGATTGTATATAGTTAAAAGCATGCAATAACACGAAACCGATGTTAGAATTTTATTAGGGTAGTTACTCGTGCGCGGAAGTTAGCGTAACTTCTCGTCGGGGTTTCATTGTCGACTTTAAAGAATGTAATTTACTTTTATTATCAACCTCGTGCTGTAGAAATCGTGGACTTGTGGCACGGTTGAATGACTGCAACAACAAAGTGCATGCACCGTGCAGGGTTCGCCTTCTGCTGCACTTCGTGGAACACGCCCGAGTATCTGGCTACCAGCAAACAGGGGAATCCCCTGCTGTTTTATTCATCTTTATTGTTAGGTATATACTTATACCGTGTACCGTACACACGCACGAACGTCTACACGTTTCGTTAGTATTTTGCCGCGCTTATACCGTTTCAGGGGCCTATATATCTTTCCTCAAAGTTATAACTTAGAAGTACGCTTTACGTTTATACCCACCTACCAGCCACGTAGCTGATGTTCGCGCCGTTCTTATGCTACGGTTCGTTTAATTAACACCGAAATGTAAACGGCCTTCTGTGAGATACGGATTCTTGAAGCAAATCGGGCTTCTTATATATGTATACGTATATGTATTATACTTTATAGCCCCAGGAGCGTTATTACTTTTTAATCTTCAACGTATACGACTTGATCCGGCTGCTTAAACACTTTTGTGCTTTCCTTTTGAAAAACTTTTCAAAGCAGAGAAAATTGAGACATCCCAACAGCTTCTTCCAACTGGTAGGTATTACGTTCGTCGTTTTTCTATGGGATCGAAAAAAACTTAGGTGAAAAACGTCATTGGGCTGTGTCTCCTGACGACGAAAGGTAACGCTCTTACCGAACCACTTTCCTAAATTATATCGGCGTGATTTCAGAAGGTGCTTTCTTTCGTACGGTGCAATGAATCTATAATTTCAATACAGGGATATGCAATAACGTTTCAATTTTGAACCCCATGAATTGTTTCCGAAATTTGAACCCAATGATCAAATTTTGATTCGGAGCAAAACTCAATTCTAAGTTTATCGGAACGCACATACGTATTCACAAAGGCGTTTAACGAGGCCAAAACAGTCATTACAACTCATTTGTTACGTACGTAGATGAATAGAGCACGCGATCAGGTGGCAACCGACCTCGAGTTAAATGTGATTGGAATAATATTAATTCGTCTAATGAATTATTCATTCAGTTTTACTCTGGACTGTTTGCCAACTCTCGATTGCTGAGGTTAAAGACTCGGCAGTTCTACTTTACGCTCTAGCGATCAGTTGACAATGATTAATAAATTCGATAGTTTGAATCGATTATTGATTGATTTTTTACTCGTTAAACTATTGGCAATTCGTTGACTGTAGGGTAAATTTAATTGGGAATCGTTCGCTGTACTTTATTTCGCGAAACCGACGTGTCCCCCACTTATATCATGGTTAATTAAATTCCTAAAGCCGAGCTACTTCAAATAAACTTTGTTCTACTCTCTGCACGCGGTAATGAATTTTTGAAAGGGCAGAAAATAAAGCAAAGGAACCAACGGAAGAAGAAGAAAAAAGAAGCTTCAGGCTCCTGAATCTTTTCAACCGTTATTAAAAAATCGTTTCCAAAATATAAATATTAAACTCCATACAAACAATCGAACGAATGGCTGAATCCAAACTCTTTTGTTGAGTGAGGACGAGATTAAACACTCGGAACAAAGGTTAAATTAGGTTGAAACTCATCAACTGCTTCAGGGCTGGGCGCAAAACCCGGAAAGGGAAAGGGAAAAGGAAAAGGGGAAAGACGAAGGGACTAGGGTCGCGAGCGGTACATAAAATTAATATTTTAGTTCAGCAGATTTTTTAACTTTCTTCCAACCCTTTGTCGCATGAATTTCATATCGTATAATATGCGAAAGAACGTATAAAATCAGACAGAACAGCGGGGATATCTTATCTGCTTCAAAAATATGCAGCGAATCGCGAAAATCTTCTCAGCACACATATGTAAGCGTGCTAAAAACGGACCCAACTTCTGGTTTGTAGCCTTCACCCTTGAGTAAATCTGGTCGTGGCGAACCACCCAATTAACTATTTTAATCAACTCTCGAAATGGGAGCAACGAGTCGACTGAAACCTAATGCTGAAATTTTTTTGCTCAAATTTTTGCTAATGAAATAAACCCGTAACACTTTGCACAATTGTACGGCAACTCAGCGTCTGTAAACGTAGTCCAACGTTCAATCGAATCGGATCGGGTCGTTCTAATATTTTCGCAAACAATTTCTGCAAGTATCGATCATCCGTAACTATAACAGCTCTGCAAATAGCTGCGAACATCGCTTATTGACAAAATCCATCGTGTATGGAAACATTGAGCAAAGAGGTTGATACAGTGAAGTGAATTGCTGCTAGCAAGCGAATATCCAGTTGGACTAACGATTTTCTTACTACTCGTCAGTCGATAGGCTATATATCGTCGATTTCGCGAAATTCGATAATAGCGTGTATATGATATAGGTAGATATGGCATACAGCCTATAGCCTATCAATAACGAGACTTAGGCATTATACTTGGTGTTTTAACGCATGATTCCTGTCCTCCCTTTAACCCTGCTCAACGCAAATGACTGTAGGCGTGGACGAACGCTCGATTTCACACGTTACCAAGGCCATAAAAGTCCGTTTAAGGTCGAAAATAATGGCAGATTTCTGTCGACACTGAGATCGTGCCAAACGGTGAAGAATAACGATGCGTTACCGGGGCTATACCGACCTAATTCTATCCGCACTTTTGCCGATAAACCTAAACTTATATCTGGCTATATTGATCGAATAAGAATTTCGCCACCGCTCAAGATATACCCTATTATTCAATGAAATGGAACTCTGGGGTAAAAAAAATGAAAAAATAAAAAATAAGAAATAAAAATGAACAGCTTTTCTCGGTACTTCTACAATTTCAATTACCTCGACTTATCTTATACATTAATCCATCCAATCCCCCATTTCTTTTTTTCTTTTTTAAACCGCAAGCATCTGGCTTGCTATAATCTATCAAGGCGTGCCCCGACTAATACGACTGATTACGATCGACGTTTAAGAGACGAGACACTGCCGCGCGAGGCTGTGGAAATCTTGAATCGGCGGCATCTTTGCCGATATATAGGGTTAATATTAAACGAACCGAACGAGGTTACGACCTTAATCAACGAGATCAGCCAAGATACGATCGATACCTGCAATAAAATTATCGCACCGGCAGCAGCTGGGTTCGGTTCAAAAGCGTATGTAAAAATTCAAAGAAATGAACAGAAATTCCAGAAACGTTTCTACGCTCTCTCGTTATTTTCTATTTATTTTTTTTCCTGTTGCATTTTTGTTCAATTTTTTGTTTTCACAAGGATCTGTAAATTAACATGAAAAAACTTCACTGCCAATGAGTATCTATACGTATGATATTCAATGATATGAATTTGGGAAGCGCCACTCTCCGCGGATTAGTAACAATATTTTCATCGTAATCCAGATTTACTAATTGAAACCATAAATATTTCGGTGCAGATTGAATTATTGGTTTAACCCCACCTATTTCACTTCATGTGAAAATTGATAGCCGGGGTGTAATATATGGTTTTTATCATTTGTCATACTATCGCAAATCATTCTATCGCGGATTTCAAAGCTCCTGTTGCATTTGCTGTTACTTCGATCTCTGCCAGTATACCTATTCGTTTTATATGAGGTGGAGTTATGAAGGCAGCTTTTCATGCTGATCAAATACGGCCCGAATTTTTTTTTCTTTTTTTTTTATTACACTTTTATTTATTTATTGCACCATGCCCTGTATCCCTATCGTATATATATATAGGTATATACATGTATATACGGCTCTCATTTCTCATCGGTGAAATGTAGGTATAACTACCACGGTGTAATTTTTGCTCGAGATGAAAAATACTTTGGCGCGTTCGTCTAATTGGATCGCTTGATATACGGGAGTCTTCAAAAAGCAAAGACGAGATCTCATTGCTGGGAAGTGAAGTGCTCTCTCGGGTTAAATCAAACTCGTTATATTTGCGCGCGAATTATGCAACGACTCCTGCAGCTTCCTCATAGATATAAGCATTTCCCTAGGCAACGGGGTGAGAAGGAGATGAACGTAAATTTAAAGCCAGACGCGTAGAAACGTGATTTAATAACGGCGAGATCGAGAAAGAGAGAGAGAGACGGAAAAAGAGAACGAGCGGATAAGGGAATAGAGAGAAGTAGAGAAAAAGATGGAAAAGGAAGGTAAAATCCGTAGGTATGAATTTCAGATAAGGTCGACGGCGAGAACATTTCTCTGTTATTTCGCATGCACAATAGCTGCCTCGAAAGCCTATCATATCTTCCTTTTTTCTTTCCTACAAGAACATGCCTAACATTCCTTCTCTTGACACCTTTAAACAATATTCCCTCGTTTGATCTGCGCTCAGATTTTTATATCGTTTTTTTTTAATTTATGTCCACCGAATCGTTACTTTCAAATGACGTTCGATAAACGCGCTTTTCCACCTTTACACTTCTATCTTTTTCACCCGGAAAAGGATCCCCTTAGGAGTCTCGTATCTCCTTTGAAATAAATTTCTCCATCACTCGTACAGCTCGGTACTATTACATATATGTATGTATGTATGCCGTCTTTGAATGAAGATACCGTAATAAAATTGATCGAAAATGGAAATAGAAATTGATTGAATGTTCATACGCTATCCCGTTGTTAAATTCGTCAATCAAAAGTCACAATGCGTGTGAAAATCGATGCTAATTTTGAACACGCCAAAGTGGAAATAGCATAAGTTGATGATTATAGTTTGTCGAAAGCAAGAAACGAGGGTGCAGGGTGTTAGAGTGGTGATAAAAGTTTGCCGAAGAATTCTAAACTTGAGAAATCCAATCTGATGGTCAATTTTAACATTCACCGCGTCAGAACGACCTGTGGGCAACGAACATTGGCTCGAGCACCGTTGTACCGCACCAGACCTGATTGATATGCATAGGATTCAAACCATCGCTCATCGTCGTCCAATTCTGTCCGCGCGAGTCGCAGATTTAATATTCAAAACTACGACTGGAGCAAACTTATTTACATGATATTACGAGGAGACCTGTGGACTCCAGACTAACTCCGCTTATAGGTTGCCGAGTACGAATCTAGGCTATCGCGAAAAAAAATCTCTCCCGAGACTCTCGAGAATGCTTGAGAAGTAAAATATTCATTAAAAAGAAAAAAAAAAAAAAAGAAAATGAAGAAACTACAACTAATTTTCATCCCGATGAAATATCATCATAAAATTGATGTATTTGCCAGCAGAATATGCATTTGATAAGATAAAAGCATACCTGCACGTTCGTTCGAGTGACGTTCGGTCAATGGATGACCACCAATAATAAACGTCGTTTCGTATCGCATAAAAGGGCGAAAGAGAGAGAAATCCAAGCCCCGGGACTGTCAAATACCGTGGGCGAAATTTCCATCACAAATGTGGTTGTCACGTCGTGAGTTCGCGTTATCTAGGTGACTTATAACAATGGTATGGAAGAGGTGGAGGTGGAGGTAGAGGTGGATGGTGGTTGAGTTAAAATGAGTGATCGACCGAGTACACCGAGGTACCAAACCCATCATTCTAGTGCAGTCAATGTTTCCAGGGAAAACTAAGCCCCTCTCTTTCCTCACAGAATTTGATCTAAAAAGAAGAAAAAAGAGCGAGACCTTTTTTTCAACGCCTTATTTCGAGTAAATCAAACACTTCCGCGCTGCGAATCCTCGAGAATGTTTCACGATGACGAGAATTGATTTCCCTCGAGCTAGCGGAAGATTCTGAATCAAGAGAAGGAGCCCGTGGTTATTGTGTTTTTTTTTTTTCTTTTTTTTTTACTTTTTCGGATGAACCATATCCCTCAGAATTTGATAGGTCGTTAGTCCCCTGATTTCACCCTCTTATTCTACGTTCATTCTCTCTTATACCTACCTGCAGCACTATACGTGCTAAAGTAGAGTTTTAACGAGCTGTTTGCCGGGACGTACCTACGCTTTACCTACGTCCAGATGAGACCAGGCTCTTTTCTCTTCGCATCTCGTTGGTATATAGGTACGTCTGTGAACCGAGGACATTCTGAGAGCCTCTAAAGTGCACTAGAGACGAGACGCGGCTAAGTTCTTCTCGTCAAATGACCGCCAGCCACTATGGCTTGCGAGAAGAGAGGTAAAATAAAATAAAAATGAAATCCAGTCTTCTTTACCTGCTATAACGTCTGTCTAAGTCCAGCAGCGAGGCGCGAGTGCTCATCTAACAATAAGATCAATTTTGTTATACCATCATTCCACACTCGTTAGTTTCTCAACATCGTACCGCATGGGTAGAAGAAGTTAAGAGCCGAATGAACCTCAACATCGGGAATAACCAGCACTTATTTTATTAACACCTCAAGACGGAAATTCATCGTTAAATCTTTGGGTGAAATTTTTTCTTCGAAAATTCGATCGGATTTTCTCGTCATGCTCAAAGTGTAATCAGTACAAACATAATATATATTTTGAATTTTCCTATGCACAGCTTTACTGTAAGCTGCTTCGGAGCGGCATTCCCTTACAGACGGCTTTGTAATTTTCTCCAATTCCGTTTGATAAATTCCTGCAGGCATACTTGTCAGGGAACGAAGGCTTTGAGAAAATTGACACGTCCCGCCACTTATTTACTTGAATGCTAAATGAATTAGCTCTAAGCCGGTACTGTAACTACTTATGGCTGTAAGTACGAACAAGGACGTAGTAATGAGAATCGGGAAACGCCGGATGAATAGCAAATCTGTAATCTCCTTAATTTCCTTTATTTATTCATTTTCTGTATAATAATGGTATAACTCTCGGGTGGTTTGACAAAGAAGGCGATCATTCCTTTCCCGAAACTTGTTGAGAAACGTCTACTTATCGGAATTTCGGGCTTACCTAAACGTCCGAATGATTGAGTGCCCGATAAAATCGATGGTCACGATTCAGTCTGAATAATTCACGCCTAATCGGTAAGAAATCTGAAGATATTTAGCCACAGTGACAAAGTAATTGGCACTCGACCTAGATCCACGATGGATATAGATACACGTGTGTCAGGCACGTGGTGATGCCTCGAGTCACTTAATACGTGACATTTTAGAGCGATCCCGGTAACATTATTTGCAGGGCAATCGCGCGCGCAGACTGCGTGACTGGGCGAACCAACATAGTCCGACGAAAGGGAAAGAGAGGCAGCCGGAAATGAGAGCAAACACCCTTTGATGGAAAACCGAACAACGAAATAAATAGGCAAACACGGGCACCGAAATTGGGGTGAAAAACAGGACTCTGATACGTTTATCGACGTGGATATCCAATAAAACTACCCGCCGTTTTCGCCCTTCCACAAACCATTGTTTTCGCGTCAAAATTTGAGATAATACCTACACCCTGGCTTATTTATTCATTTTTTCTCCCCCCCCTCTCTCTCTCTCTCTTATTGAACATTAATATTTCCGGCAATTTCCGGCGTAAAGCTAACCCAATCATTTCACCAATTTCCTGGTGGTCGCGAAAATACACACGAATATCAATTTTCAGACCTTCAATGGCCTCAGGGGTCTTTTAGATAATTTGCAAAAATTGAAGAGCAATTTCTAACTCCCAAATATCAATTTATGATTCTTCGAAAACAACTTCGTTAAAATTTGAGCTAAATTTTTCGACGTTTTGTTACAGAATTTCATTCTGAATTGTACTTTTATTCAATTATTTATATTCCGTTCGATGGCGGAGTGTATAGTATCAATTCCATTATCGTCACTGTCAAATTATAGTTGTTGTTATTCTTATAACAATGTTGTTGTCAGGAGCTCGGTTGTACACCTTGGAATTTTCCGGTATAAGGGGGAATATTTGATCTTGTCATAAACTTAATCTGATCATTGTTCCCGCGTTTCTTGGGGGGTGGCTTATCAAACTCTGTGGAAGCAATGAGGAGGTAGAGGCAGGAGCAAGAACCGCGTCCTCGTATAATAGATTAGAATAAATTATAATATATTTTAGAAATCTTCGTGCCGTGACAGATTCGTATTATAAAGCTGACGAATGTGTTTAATTTGTTTTTCAAAGAAGAAAAGGCAGTATAGGGTATGTGTATCATTTGTCACTTGGCCTGCAGGGGAAGAAGAATAAGGTATATCTAATATTGTTAGCATAACCTTTGCCTCTCCCGCTGTTGCTGCTGCTGCTGCTGGTTTACCTATTCATATTATATACCAAATTTCACGAATCTCATGACAAAGAGACTGAACTTCTTCACCCTGCAAGCTAGTGTGACTTCTGTATTGTGCGTATCACGGTCTGTATATCTATACACCGTAATTACCATAAGTCGTGAAATATGAATGGGTAACGACGCCTCAGCGTAACAAATCTTCGCTCTCGAAATGTCTTGTCACCTCCGGAGTGCGCTGATTACCTCTCACCATTCGTCGTATAAAACACCTAAAAGATTCATCCCTTTGAATGAAATTCAAAATACTGTGATCCGCTATCGTTCGCTTCTTCGTTTGAAGAAAAAAGGTCTCATTATTTTACCCAATACTTATAAATTTCTTGCTGAGCGAAACTCCGAGATAACTAATTCTGTAAACATCGGTGCACGAATCGGTCTTTATATATATTCATAAAAATAGGTACAGAGAGTTTCCGTGCTCAAATTGGTAATCATATTTGCTGAAATACGTATGATGTTACACATGCAATTAAAGCTTCGCCAATGAATCGTATTATAACTACGATACCGTATTTTGCCAGAGAATTCTTACATCTTTTGAGAAAACTATTTACTCCAACAGTTCGCGTTTACTCGAACGTTTATCATTACGGTAAATTATACACGTACGCGGCAATACCTCTTTGAACTTAATTCGGCGTTAAATTCAGTTTGATTTTCTACTCGTAACCACCAGCTCGCGCTCACATACGTCAGTCGGTAATAAATTGGGCAATAGAAGTCGTTGAAATAACTAAACGAGTCTATAAGTAAACGATTCGATACGCGACTGAATAGACTAATCGTTATAATCTTGCGAACCTATTTGCAGAGTCATTACAACGCGGAATACACTCTCGCGATTTGTTTAACATCTTCATCTCCGTGTTAAAGAGGCGAATAATAAATGCTCACCGTCACTCAGTTGATTCCTGCGATTTCATATACGAACGTCCCGATCTTGCCTCTCGCCTCGATCTCGCTTTCGCACAGCCTCGAGTATCCCGAATTTTGCGATGGGAGAACCCTCGGAGATTGAAATCCAATCAATCGCGAATACAGAAAGTAGAATGTGATATTAATTTAGCGATTTATACATTAATTACGATTTCACTTGGCGAGCCACGAAGAAGTTCGGTGGTTGTAACAATTGTTTGAGCCGGTTCTTAGGCTGTCAGTTTGTTAGAATAGGCGTTAATTCTGAGATCCTTCTTTATCTCATTTGTCGCTCGTCGACGACGGGCTTTCATAAATTTCTACGAGGTAATTGAGTCGGGGGTATAACTCAGTGTTATTAAAACAATCAAGAAAACAAGCAATATTGTTTCTTCTTCCGGTTCTTGTTCTTCTTGTTCTTTATCAAGCGATCTCGCTTTGAAGGAATAATTAAGTAAACGCTTAAACTAACCCAATGAAACTCTGAAGACGTTCAAAATCCCCGACGAGATTCTTCTCTCGAACATATATACTTCACCAATTAAAAATCGCCTTATCTCGTTTTGGAACGGCTTGAAAACGATCGCTCAACTTTTAACACGCGGTACTACCCACGCGACGATAAAATAACCCGATAGCTTTGTATTTCACGTGATATTCCTCGGCGGTTTTTTCGTTTGATTACGGTGATAAGTTGGAAAGGAAAAAATTACACATTTAATGAAGGGATATCTGGCCCGTTGTCGTATTATCGTGAAACGGAGAGATATCAGAACGTATGTTACAGAAACCTGGAGTATCGCATTTTATCCACCAAAGTGAGTTATCGCTTAATTACACAATTTTTTTTATTCTATTTTTCGGCCGCTCGCGGAAAAAAACGATCTTGTTAACCACGTGGCAAAAAGACAAAAAAAAATGTTCGTTTTTTTGTTTGTTTTTTGGTTGTCAAAAAATATCTCCGGGTGCGGCATCTTCGCTGAAATACCCACCAAACTGGCGTTGAAATTATCTTTGAGAGAGGAGCAAGAAGAACCCTCGAACCCCATCCTGGCAAAAGCAACTCTCTCTACTCTGCGACCACCTCGAGTTTCTTGCCATTCCAAACCTCGCCTCCATCTCCCATATCCGCCTAACGTACATCTTACTCGAGTGGGTAAACGTCAGCGTATAAGGCACGTTTTTGCATGTCCATATACCCCGCGGATGAACTTTGCGTATACACCCACACGGATTTCACCCTAGTGTATATATATATATGTGTGTGTGTGTGTGTGTTATATACCTTGTGATATAGGTATGTAGCATATAAACAAGGTATATATGTATATCCCAAGTAATTTGCCCCTCGGAAGCCGTCTGTCGCCGGACTTTGTACCTCTATACTCATCGACCGCTAATAAATCACTGTAGCACACGTTTCGCGACAACGGATGCCCTAGGTTCATCCCAGCATCCTCCGAGACTATCCCTTTCCAGATAAATGCCAAGCTAATATTTTGTTATTAATGATTCAGTGCGAAGACTGGCGTTAAACTTGACGCTCTTACTATCAACTACGGCTCACGCGTTTACATCCTTCCTCTCCCGGCATTTGAAACGCGCAAAATCTTGTCTTATGGAAGCTGTTAAAATTAGAAGACGAGAAAATGGTCTGACCGATCCCCTTGCCGGTTGATCATCAGCGAATTGCATCTGATACGAATTCTACCGAAAATTAAACGTGAGAAACGCAAGAACCAGGACTTCTCCGGGACCGCAATAACATGTGATCCTTGATGCCTCACCCTTGCTCCAGGACACCCCAAAGCTCACAAAATTTCTCTAACCACCCGGTTGCCGAGGTTTCCCATCCGAGGTACGTGCGATGGATACCTTATAACCTTCGCGATCCAAGTCGCGTCCGAGCCGTGTCGTTTGTCTTGCTCCATCCTCCTCTTCCTTGCCCCTTTGCCCGTCGAGAGGCTCAAACCTCCACCAGGTCGTCTTAAAATTAGATACATTAGTCTCCTCTTGTCTCTTCGCTCTTGGCTCCGTTCTTCCGGCTATTCCCGCAGCTCCCGCTAAGACTTTTCCTTCTTCAGCTCACGATCGGTGGATATCGGATATAGGGCCTTCCCCACTTCTTTCCCATTTCCGAAGATTATAAAACCCTGAAGGCACGCAGCTTCAAGTCATTTCGGGTTTATAGCTGCATTCGATCATTCAAATCGGTAGCCGGCATGTATGAGGGTGAAAAGTATATCGGGAATCGAAATTATCTGATATAATTTTAATTGCATTTTATTTATTCGTTACAAGCGCTTCAAAAATGTTCTCGTCGCACATGTATATGACGGATTCGTTCTGCAGTAACGACCATGAAATATGACATCCGTCGTTGATGAATGGCGATATTTAGGCAGCAATTTTGACGGCGTTTTTATTCGCAGAATCGAACCGGATGCGAGACTAAGCGAATCGATCCTCTACTGCGAACGATGTGCCAAGACCTTCCAGGCGAATTAACCTGCGGTCACTTATACAACTATGAATTAATTGCTCAACTTCTGACCCCTGTATAGGTTCGTTAATGGGTGTCATTTGTCACGGGTTACGTTTCGCAAATAGTTATTCCTAATCGACAAGTAATTCGAGGTGATTCAGACTTTGGAGATAGCAACAGGGCCTCAGTCTGACGATTGTGATCACAGAGGGAAATTTTCTATTGTGCAGTAAATGTCGATTACAAAAATGCTATTCCCTGCCTACGGTTACTTTGAAATTTCTTTGAGCTTATTTTCGCCGGTTATACATGCAGAATATTAAATTTTGTTATAAGGTATGCCATTTCGCTCGCAGACGCGAATATTATCAATCAATTTTTTAGCATAACGAACGTCGCGAGACTTCGACTGATGAAAATGTTTATCAATTAGTATTCTCGGCGCATCACTGTTCCGACATCCCACGTATGAAATTTGAATATAATACTCGAACAATGACGACGTAGGTTGCAGACGTCACGTCTGAGTTGCCCGCCGAGATTATCACGGAATAACATTAGCCCTCAAAAGGACAGTTTATCTTATTTTATTTATTTTATACTTATTTTTCATATGTTAATGTACCGAGTCTCAACGACATACAACTAGAATACAGGTAACCGCGACAATATTTCTACCGCCAAATTCCGACTGGCATTCAATCAGCGAGTCTGTCAATTTTCGCCCTGTACCATCTCGATTATAAAAGTTGATTTTTAGCCAGACTCTGTCCCAGGGAGGGTCTCCTGGGCAGCCCTTGTCAACTTTGCTAATCTCGTTACGCCCATGAATAGATTCGACCATATATCAAGTTCTCGCATGAGCTGCTGCGAAGAGGATGTATAGATGTACGCTGAATGTAATCTACCACTATTGACGTCACGCTTGGTAAAGTCGGTTCTAAAACGGGACCTACGGAATGTGGATGTCTACAGGGCTTTAAGGTCAGTCTAAAGGGGGTGGCTTTTTGAGTTATGCACTTCGACGGTTCGTAGAAGGACCCCGATGACGTCTGGTTAAGTTAACGCCGACCAACTACTCAGCGGACCTTTTTGGACAAAAAAGAAAAATCAATTTCAACCGCCGATCGACGTACCATTGCATGATTTTCATTTATATAGTCGGTCGCTTCAATCAGAACTTTGAATAGCTGATGAAGAGTGAATAGAATGAGAAGGATATAAAATGGAAGAGAGATAAAAGTTGTTTTCAAAAAGAGTACCCGGAAATATCCGGCAGTGTGCAGGTCCGATTACTTTCCGGTATTGCCCAGGTGATCAAAGTAATGTGGGATTCAGCTTCAGCTCTGAACCACGACCCGTGTAACAGTACCTAGTGCTCACTGGCCCCGCCATATTCTCATCTAAAGTGCGACCACGATCGCTGCCGAGTTTCAAACAAATTCCAAAGTTTACAAACCAAGTTTAACCGCGGGCTACGATCGCACTACGGATCACTTACCTAAATTAACGAATCTCTGATCCGAGACGACCCTGGCTAGCCCACCGCGCCCTGGATCAGATCTCACAGTGTCATCTACGGATGATCTCGGGATCTGACACTCCGATTAATTCGTCATGGTGAAAATCCAGGACCTTGTTAACACCAGAACTTCCACTCGATTCAACGCGACATCGACATCAACTGCAGGACTCTAGACATTTCATCAGCAGAGGAAAACTTGAGAATTCGCGATTCCACTTGTGAAAATCTGCAAAATTCATCCAAATCCTCTGAATCAGCCAAAAATAAAGACTCGTCGTTATCATCTGAAATGATTAATCGAGTAGTGAAACTCAGTCGGAGTACAAGAACTCAAAGCCAGTGACTGTCCCGTTGAGTATTTCCACACCGAGTGACGGTGTAATGTTCGAAGGGTGCTTTTCCTAATGGGTAGTTTGTGTTTCTAAGCTGTTACTGCCTGCCATTCAGGTATTATTACTACACACAGCTCGTGCTGAGGCGAAGTTTGGAACAAACCATGAACCGTTTTCTCAGTGTAATCCTCATTTTCATACCTTACCAAATTATCTGTTCCCGATAGCAAATTTGATATACTGAAATCGCATACTTTATCATCCCAGAATGTGCATTCCGGTACCGGGAATCACTTTCGTGGATTGGTAAGAGCAGGTTGATCCTAATTTTAACCTGAAAATCTCGTAGACTAAATATCGAATGCAGGAGATCCTCTTCTCGTCATCTAGCTTCACATAGCCACAGTATGTTGATCTCCGAGTGAGAGTCGTCAGGGTTGACCAACTACCGTTGTTCATGCGCATATTGCGAATCCCCGAATAAGCCGCTTAGGTCCATCCAGTAGAGAAAAACGTTTCGCCCGAGGGTAGTCAGGCGTATACGGAAGCACGAGAGTCGTGTATTCCGAGTTTCCCGTTTACTCGGGCAAAATGACTGACCAACGTATTGTCCTGTACACGCGAATGTCGAAAGTATAGAGAGGGAGAAAGAGAGACATTTTCGTTGCGGGAAAACGGCCCTCTGGCACATTTTATTTTGTCTGGGTCATAAAACGCAATGTTTGCTGTTCAGGCGTGAACGAGGCGGGAACACACACCGTACATTTACCCAACCGTACGTAAAACTGGACAACGTACCTACCTACGTTATGCGACGGCTAACGTCACGACGAAATGCAATAACACCCACTACGTTACATGTACACTCATACATGGAGGAAATGCCACTGGTAGTACAATCCACGTCTGATATTTGCACGCGTCACATCTCATCTTCTCTTATGCATTGCCCGAGCGCACTCAGATCTCTAAAAACACATCAGAGAGCGCAAACCGAGCAATTTTATGTATTCAGGTACGTACATGACGGAGAACAACGTCAGATAGTAGCGGGTACGGTGATCCACAATTCTCTATTACTTCTCATCAGTTTTCATACTTTTGCTGTTCTATTTACTCGCCATTATTCTCTGGGCTCTTCGCAGCAGAAACGGGAACATGTCCATGTTCATCTGTCGGATCCATGCGGCTACCTATTCGCTCTGATAAGGTAGAGAATTCGTGTATTAAAATAGTGGGAGAACTTCGATGTACGTATGGAATAGTCGAGTGAAGGACTGGATGGACAGGAAATGGGGAAATTGAACTGCGATGATAGTATCGACATATTTTCCTACTCGGCACGAGTTGATTGCGTAAAAAATGAACATACGTCGGTATATTTCAGGGATTACAGTGGTAAAATTGAAGCCAGTCGTAGCACACGACAGGATTGGTTAGCAGCTGGTGTCGTATGAGGTAAAAGTATCCGTATGCGATCGTAGAGATGGAAATATACGAGATTGTCTCACTTCGGGTTAGTCGAAGTTGGTCGGTGTCTATTTTTCGACATCACTTCTTTCTCTACTCCGCCCTGGTACTCGACACTTCCTTTTTCCTGGTTCTACCAGGTCTCATAGCGTCGCCTACAGATACGGTTTACATTACTATCGGTGAGATATCGCGACCGAGTGGATACGCGTGTAAATATACTGCTCCTACAAGTGTACGTATACCTACATACATAAAGTAGAGTACGTGTGTCTGACTTCCCCGCAGGATCTATAAAAAGAAGGTTATATACCCGAAGAAAATTTATTTTCTTACCCAGATACCCCCAAAAAAAACACGCGAGGTAAAAATAACTCATGGCTATTGTCAATCATCCTCTACATCCCATGAGAAGCATAAAAATTCCCACGATTATACTCCCATAGAATCGGCGAGAAAGCGTTTTGCCGGACTTTCCAGCTTCTCAGAGACGCTAGATCACGCTCTTCTCCGAGCCAGATGATTTCCTTAAAGAATCTACATGGTTCTCGGAGTAAAAACAGTCTGGAGAATAATTGAGAGGAACAATTCTCGGGCATGACTCAGGGGTGTTATTTTGCCACGACATATAGGTGGGTGATTCGGTGATATGCTAGGATACATACGTATGTGACTCCTTCAAACGTGGGCGTCGCTTCGGGGTGTCTGACACGACAATTAACACCGCCTATTAATTAAATATCTGTTCTTGGAGGTTGGTGAAGGCGCAATTGGTTTACCTCTGTATGTAGGTACGCGGATGTATGTAATCTAGACGAATAATTACGGCGGTGATAATTATTGTTATTATTATCGACACGCGGAGCGACTTTATTCAAGTTTGCTCGAAAAATGTAATTAATGGTTTCTATCGCTTTGCAAGCTCCTGACACCACGCGATGAACACATCTCTCACTCACGAGACACGAATACCCTTATTAGGTCTTGCTTAACTAGGCTTATCGCATCGCATAACTTTATTATTTTGGATAACTTGGAACGGTTTCGTAAAAGTAATTGAGAACTTGAAGAGACTGAAAATTTTCGTACGTATTTCTGTGCCAAATTTTTCTTATCGTGCATTCGAGTTTTCGGGTAATGTTCGATAGGAATAAACTCGTAGAGTAGTAAACAGTATGGGGGTACAATACGGCGACGACAGGATTCCGTAAAACTTGGCTAAGCGAATTTATTCGACGAAGTATGTGCAGCACTGCAAGTCTCGCAGATTTCCAGGTGAACAACGATTCTGGGAACTATGTTACTCAAACTAATCATCCGAGCCAGACAAAGGGAGTTTCCGAGTTTTGTGCTCCATCCGGTAAGACCAAATATCGTAATGAACGTTAGAACAAAGAGGAGATAGCACGAACTAGTCGAATTTAGATTAAAACCTGATTCTCTAAGCTCTGGAAACTAATTTCACCTTTACGCTGATTGAAAATATTTTCGCAACGAATTTTTCGCGAGAAGTTTTATCAAGTATCATTCCCGAAAGTGTTTTACCATTTTGGATTCTAGTTCACTATTGATCTCTGTAATTTTTTTATTTTTCGATTCCATTGTAAAGCTATTGTGTCAACCATCGGATTATCGATCTCTTCAGTTCACTGTTTTACGCGATTAAATCGTCGCGGTTTATTCAGCCGACAGTCGATTCGCTCGAAGCATTAGCAATTCAAAATAAATTCACCGAATCTCTCTCCCTCTCCAACGTCAGAGTGTTTACCAAGTTTCATATATAATTCATAGCGGTGATGGAACGCGTTTCCGTGTCGTTTGCCTCGGAGAGATTAATTGCAAGAGCGAACGGAACACGTCACACAATCATCCACACTCTAAACTTCTCTACGATCACGAAGTGACTCCCTCGTTTCCTTTACTTTACCCTTTTTTTCTATCGCGGTACTCCAGATCCCTTGTGATCTTTATTCATTAATTTTTGTTCCTGATGTATCGCCGTGTCACAAAGACACTATGACCATCGGCTTGTATCCGTGAATAATACCAATTGATTTTTCAAACTTCAAAGTGAATTTATATTGAATTTTGTAATAGGTATACCTTTTGATCAGCCGTGATCAAACGTCGTCTTGTGCCTTTGAAATGAATCTGTTATGTGTTGGTTCGCTTTCACTCCCCTAGGCTTACGTGGGAAGTATACATATCAGGTCGACCAAGAAAGTGCAGATACCCTCAGATTTCCGATCAAGTATAGGTATATGCCGATATTTATTTCCTTCGAAAGTTTCGGCATTGTCGTTGCCACAAAGTCGATTTGTTCCTTCCGCAATTTACCCTGGGCGTTCGATACCGCGAGGGTTTCTTCTCCCGGGGGTACGATCGAGAAATATATATTTCCCTTCACTTTAATCCTGGATGGGTAACTTTCCCCGAGTTTGTGACGGTGCAAAAGTATGACTGTATGTATGTTCCGCAGTCACCCTGCAGACCCTCTAATTTTTCCACTGACCACAATTTACTCCCTGCTCGAGATATTAATCGGTGATAACGTAGCAGCTGGTCAGCCGGAGGGGTCGCGCCCACGAAACAACGAGTTTGTTAAATTAAAGAGAAATTTATTAATCCCATTTGGAAGAGGCAGGTAGGTGTATCACAAATTAAAAAATATTACTTCACATACCGATAATTTTTGCGGGCCCCTTCGCCCTATGCTGATTCGTATTTTCTTTTTTTTTTTGTGAAATTTTTGTGCCATTTTTTCAACTATTTCAGAAACTGAATATATTTCAAGGGAAGAAAGGGACAAACAGAATGAAAGAACTTGTAACTAGATATTTTCTAAAGTCTGTACAACGCGGTATATTTGCACAATTTGAACTGATGCATCGTGCAAATTTGAATTGCAAACTTTGCTACATAAAACCCGCCGCGGGATGTTTTAAAATCAACGAATCCGACTGCGACAACCATTTTTAACATTATTTCACTCGGCGAAAGGACTCGACTTATTCCTACCTGCTTTACATTTTTGTTGATGGAATTTTTTTTTTCTTTTTTTTTGCACAATGCGGTAAACGTGGGACTTGACATTGCAAGAACAGAACCTACCCGACTCCGAGGTTATATGCATACATATACCAAAAGCAGTAAAATCTTCATATACAAGATATGCCTTCTGCAAAATCCAGCATAATTGGATAAAGTGAATTGTTGCATAAATTCTTGATTACACTAGATTTTCCGGATATGAGACTTTCACATGTTTGGTAAATATGAATCCGTTTACATAATTCGCGAATTTATTCCCAGCGTATTCAATTATTGCCATTCGTGCAAATTTCTCTGAGAAATTATCAACGATCCGATGAATATCGTCAATAAATATCAGCGTAGATAATTGACCCGGGTAAAACACGAATCTGCTACAGTGGCAATCCGTAAATTGGCTAGTGTAAAATTTTGTGGACCACCGGCTCATTAGCAGCTACGCTTTGTTCCGTTTCATTTCGTTTTGCTGGTCGCGAATTCGAGCCAAACTTCCATGTTCATATATACACACATATATATGTATATATATATATGTACACGTCTGTATAAATATACGGATACACCGCTCGTTTTCAGCCTCTCAGCCCGCCAGCATGAGGGAGTCATTTGCATCGATTTCAACCGTTCGGGTTTAATTTGCTTTTAGTTAATTACAAAACGGTTAAAGTATTAAACAGAGTATTTATCTGCACGACCACAAATAGCCGTTCGTTATTTAAACAGGAGTACTGTAGCCACCGAGGTTCGCGTTTCTCGCCAATTTTGTTTACCCAAATAAATATAAAACGATTAAAAAATTTGACGAGCCGGGTTTTATCCGCGTCTCGAAAATTTCACAGGGTACAGGTATTTCCTGGCCAATTCCTTCGCCCTGTCATCTCTGGCTCGCAAACCTCTGTTCCACGGTAGATTGTGTCCTACGAGCGATCCTTAGAATATCGCGACATCCGACACGACCCGAATAATGCGGGGTTAGTAGGTGAAAGGGCGCACACTAACGCGATGGACGTCTTGTTTCATTAGTTAAGTGAAGGGAGGCCGGAAGCTGTAGAAGTACATGTGTATAAGTTTGCGTGCGAAGACGCAACGCGATGTGTGTATACGGTATATATGCGAAACTCTAGATCATCCGGCTGGCATCGCGATACCCATTCATCTCTCGTCAACTCAAACAATAATCTATTATATACGATTTTATGGAATTTATTTATCATTAATTCAGAGGGACGTACGAAGGCCTACGTTCCCCCGCAGGATAGCCTCGTGTAACCGATTATCGATACGGTCGCCGATTCCCTCGGATCTTGCGAAATAATCATCCATCCTTGTTTCCACTCAGGGAATTTACGAATAACAGTTACAGGCAGCTTTCCGTCTCGTCAAAATTAACTTCTATTCTCGTCGGATGGATTAATACAATCAAAAAGATCGACTAACGATTTGGACAATAGATCCTTGAAGAATAATCTCGAAGGCTTTCCATCTCGGCGAAAATTTGTACCAGTCGCGAAAGTCAGAGAGTGCTATTCCTCGTACTCGAAAAGAAACGTTGAAGTGAAATTACTATTCTGAAAAGGGACTTTGAAACGGGGGAATCGTATCGTCTGGTTTTTTATTTCGGATTTCCTAAGGACTAGAAAAAAAATATCTTCCAAACTTGGTGTTTGATCTTAGCAGACTTTACCCTACAATAAATGTGACTGCGGGCAATAGTTGTTGGAATAACTTTTTCCCGAGGCGATAGAACGAGTAAAGTATAGGTGTATTATACGAACACTGACTTGCAGCTCGTTCGACTAAAACGAGCGTTGTCTACCATTATCTGATTTTTATTCATTCGACACATTGTTTCTGGATTATAGGCTGTCCGTAGCGTTTACATTCATCATTCTTGTTATTACTTTTTTTTTTCTATTTTTATGTAGTATATATGATGTATCGTGTCACCGAAATACGTTTCAGCCCTAGTTCGAGTAAGGTCCTATCCATAGATCGCTTTCCATATCGTATGTAGCAACGGTTTCGTAAGTTATCGTTTCACTCCACGAATAATAATTTCTATGCACGACTCTATCGAAGCGTACCTCCGCGGTTTATCCCTATATTCATTCAAATTCAGACTCACCAATTACGTATATTAATTACATCGTTTTCGGTTACGGTTACGGTTGCATAAGTCGAGCCTAAGTTGCCAGGCCGAAATTTTATTCAAATCTAAAACCTGTCTCGCCAATTACGTCACCGACTACACGAAAAATAATATCGTTAAAAATGTCTTTTTTTACTTTTTCGATCGGTCAATTTATCAATGGAACGTTTAATCAGCATCCGAGACACCAAAATGCTTCTCATTCCAATTTCGAACGAGATATATCAGGAGTATGGAAAAATCTGTCTGTTCCTAAACTCTCCGAGAGTATAATTTCGTGGAAATCGTGTTAACACGATGTATATCTGAGCCGGATATAGCGATTCAAATTACGATGGGGTAAACCTCGCGTGGTTCGCGTCGTGGTTGCCTCGTAATGATCTACCTGTGCACACGTCTAGAATAACGAGTCTAGTTGACGACTCGTTATATTCCACTATTTACCCTGAAGTCAAACGCGACGTTATACCGAACGAGTTTATAATGAAAGAACAATTAGCTCCAGGCGGTGGTGGATTATTCTTGATAGGCATAAATGCATATAAGTGCGGTAAATCGGCGAGCAATTTTTCCTCTTTTTTTTTCTCGTTTTCCCTTCTTTTTTTTCTCAAACCGTACAAAAATCTATATATATTATTATACGTGGCGAAGAAACTTGTCAACCATGACCTACCATACGAAGATGAAAACGAGAGCACGTTTCGCTGCTTTTGGTTACGAGACACCGACCCCCTCTTCACCCTGTACCACGTCTCGCTGTACAAGGTACTTGTCTTGATTGTTTGCACGTACGTTTACGTAACAACACGTTTATTCAGTGAATGGGATTTCTTGCCAATGTAACGTTGACCTTTGATTCTAAGATTCAAAGAATCACGTTGCACCGCTGAGCAGGTGCCCATTCTCTTTTTGCCTCTTTGATTTCGGTCGATATTCAAGCTACCGAGGCATATCTCGTCTGCATTTTTGGCAAATTCATAGTATCGAGTAATAATATACTTCAAAATTACAATCGTCACACTTAACTTCGATCAGAAAGGAGTTTGTATGCCTATTCAATGATTCCTATACGTCTGCTTCTCTGCCAATTCCTCAATCGTTGTTTTTTACGATCGTCCTTCTTTACCTGCTAATAAGTCGTGGGCGGACAATTTGCGTGTAAATTATATTGCGGGATATGAAGAAAAAATACGGAGAAAAAAATATGAAAAAATTAGACACTTGTTGTGTAATAGACGCGCAACATCTTACCACGTATATGCTCTTCCGTGTACACACCTTGTGCCATAGGTACATTAATAAAATTGAGAGTCGCCTAACCAGTCCTACTACTCGGTAATTTCGTAAAAATGACAAACCGTGCTCCGCTGTGCTTTACTAGACTTATACCTATGCGATATACATATACGACTCGGCAGTATATGTAGATATAATATAGTGAATGACCGTAATAATGCGTGATGTCTAGGCTATAGTAACCCCTGAGCTCCGGAGTGATATTCATATACGTTTATTGTCCCTCTATCTCATGCTCAGATAATGCATTTCGTGCTTTACGAACTGGAAATAATAAATTGGCCGTAGGAAATATCACTTCCCACGTCAATGTTTCTACTGCGATATGTGTATTCTGTCAAACCCGATGTATGGTACAATTCGTTCGATAATTATTCATATTTTTGCAAACTTGATTCGGCTCTGGAAAAATCGAAGGGGACGTTATGGCCGCGTCAGAATTTCAGCTTCTAATTTTCATTTATTTATTATTTCGTCTTTCTCACTCTTTGATTTTTCATCCGGACATTTTTTTTCTCACGATTGTTTCAACGACGTTTAACAATATATTGGAAACTAATCTCATCATTGTAATCAGAGTTCTCTCTGTTATATTCAGCCCCTTCTGCGTGAAAATTAAATTTTTATCCATACCGTTGAGGAATCGACACTCTACGATCCTCTTAGTCTAATTTTATACAAAGAATAAAAGTGAGGAGATTTTTGTACCTGATTTTCAAACGATCTCGACGAGAAAAAAATATCCTTTCACTAATCTAAGACTCCGCTTTGAAAATTCGGAAAAACACTCGATAAATCCAAGGTGATCGAGAAAAAAAAACATGTTTGCTCGTTAATTTATCTTAGTTACTAACAACGAAGCTTCTTCTCGCCCACTACATTTTCCATATTCGTCATACGTCATTTTTACGTGTGTCATTCTACCTATTTTATTAATTTTCATCAAGCTTTCCGTACGCATAAATTCTCCGTTTTAATTCACGTTGTTCAATCATATAGAATAACGTAGCTCTCACATTAATACCAATTTAATTAACCAATTAGTGAAACTGATCCAGTGTTTCAAATTAAAACAATTTTTCTCTATTCTTTTTTCAGGTAAGAATGCTGCTCTATATGCTCTCAACATCTGAACTGGATTCGGTGAGATAATGAAAAAAGTTATTAAAAATTCTTATATTTCTAAGCTCAGATGGATTCCGATTTTATCTTTTTTTATTTTTTTTATTTTCTGCATATCGAGTTCCCCTTATTGGGTCTTTTCAGGTAAACGGCCGTCTGTCGGTAGTCAGAGCGTGTATTATATTCGAAATTGAAGAATGGCGGTATAAACTGTTGCCAAATTACGATAACGCACGCGACCTTTGACTCAGAAACAAAGAAAAATAAAAAAAAAGATACGGTTTAGTTTACACTTCTCCATCACGAATATATAGACCCTCGCACGAACTCTCTTTCACCTGTAGGGTTCTTTTTTCCTTCTTTTCCCCTTTTTCTACTCTTGTTACTTGCAACCAATTCCCACACGAACTTGAAGCTTATCGCTTCTCGCCATGTCACGCCTTTACCGCCTCAGTACCTGATGTGCTGAAATATTAGCTACTATAAAAAAGAATACTGTTCGCCTAAATTACCTCCCGTAAACGTTTATCGTTTCTCATACCTACATGTCACATATTATATATCCTACTCTGGATGACACATATCTTTTTTTTTTTCATTTTTACTCAAATTTTTTTACACAAGAAACATTTTCGAACAAATTTTCTTTGGAGTGAGTTATAATTGTCATTCTGTATCGATTATAATGACAAACTCGATACCCAATGACCTGGCTTGAAGAAGCTGCATGGTGAAATTGTGAGCATACCGGTATTGTCTGAAATCACATACTCTGATATATATCGTGGCTCAGTATCCTGTACCTGTAATGGGCTTATCCTGTTTCACCGCTACGCGAAAACGTCGAACATCCCCCATCGACACGATAGCTTACTTACGGGACTCTGGTCTAGTCTCCCGTTCAACTGACGGGACCCGGACGGTCTGAGCGTGCGCTTATACCAGAGTATCGACTCGAACCGTCAACACTCAAGATCTTTCGGAATCGCGAGGTCTTCTGAGGTGATTAAATTATACTGGCATCGCCGAGTGAGGAGAGAAAACATAGAGTAAGACCCTCTCAAACAAAAAGAAGAAGAAGAAGGAAAAAAAAAACTTAATCTACTTTATTTCGTTAAATTCTTTCATCTTTTGCACCTCTGAAAATATTTGCGATTCTGATATAATTAAGAAGGATTTTTTGTCTTTTTCGTTGATGTTACTTCGTATCCACGCGATTCACTCTTCAATGATTACTTCCCCTCTTTGCCAAGGCAAAACATGATGCTATTACTCGTCACGTAAACTGACAAAGGGTTTTGCGGAGGGTATATTTACCAGGTGTTCCGCGGGAGGGATATTTAATTATTAACTTAGCGCGAAGAGCCAGTCTTGTCCCCTTTGCGAGTCACTTTTCTCTTCAACATTTCGGGGTGGATGTTTTCTCAATTTTACATAAATCAAATTTACCACGAGCTGTTTAAATTCCTCCTAATACCTATAGATCAATTAGCGAAAACTTTATATCGATATCTTCTCTCCTCCGATGCCTAGTAGTCGTTCCCCTTGCCAATTCAAAGTTCATTATTTTTTCAAAGCTGCAGTATACCGTATGAAGTGCAGTACCGAGCGTGATAGACTTCGTTAAATCATATGAAAGAATAAAACCTATCACGGTATCGTATCCGAAGATTTCCCAGCGGAGGATATGCAGGCTCTCGTAATACCATTAGCTAACTATTTCATAAAATTTTTCTAAACTCGAAGAATAGATCCGGAGTAAAATAGCTGTGCCGTCTCTTCAACCTGATCTTGAAATCTGTTACTATTAGTTTAGTCGGAAGTTAGTTAGTCGATAATTCGGTGGCGTCAAGTGCTCGCAAATATTTATAACGCCCTTTGTATTAGACATGGGAAATCCCCTTGGATATAACAGCAGGCTTTGAAACTCCAGGGTCGTTAGTCGCCCCAACGGTATAGCCTTCAATCAGAAAGGAATAGGTAACAAGTTTGCCGATCAAACGGCAAATAGGCCAGACCAAGCTTCGGCTTGTATTTACCCAGTAAAGGGCCGAGCGAACAGCGCTTGATTCCGTTTTCACGCTGAGATAATTTCCGCCTAACAATATCAAGTCCCCTTGAATTGCGCCATGAATCTCTCTCGCCGTTTATTCGCGAACGGACGCGTAACTCTCCTAGATTTAGTGGGCATGTTCGTCGAACACACCTGACTAAGCCCAACAACAACGTAACAACAACCTACGCGATACGATATGCCTCGTCCACGCACTACGTAGGTATCGTATGGTGGAGAAGCTGTGCTACCAATCCGTATATAACCGTCTATATCACCGTTCATATGTATGTATATTAGCTCGTTACTTGCCCATACGGAAATTACATGCCCATGGTATTGGCGCCGTTGCAGAATTTAACCTGACCGTCCCTAACGACCATCTGACACCATCTGGACTTTTATTTCTTCGCTATTTTCGTGGTGAGAGAATTATTTCGGGGTATAAAAGTCTCGAGGGGATAATTAGTTCCCCCTGTCATTGGCGATAATTGTTTGGAGCATTCGTCTGAACGGATAGTCAAGTAATATGAAAGGATGCGTATGAAATCGCGAGAAGAGATGTAAAGCTATTTTCGAGCTTTCAGTCTTTTGAATTGACGAAGTACTTTGAAGTTTTGTAGTATATATATATATATATGTATTTTTATATATGTAGTCAGGTATCACTCATCCCTTGCTAACTGGAAAAAGTCGTTGGAAGTTTTCGCGCTGAGAACACAAGCCGAAGGTGTAACTGGGGGGCAAAGGATTTGATTAAATTTTGAAGCAAGATTTCCACTCCTCATGATTATCGCCAGTGCACTAGCCAGTTTAGCACTCCACCGCATAAAACGTACCCATATACGTACGGCATAGAGTAAAGAAAAAAAGAAAACTGTCAGAGCTCGCGAATGCCTTTACAAAATTGAATATGAAAGATTAAAGGTTTGAGATGAAAGACCCGGACGCTTTTTGCATTTCGCTTTTGCTCTTCGCTCTTCGTTTTCCGCTTTTCGCTTTTCGCTTTTCGGTTGCACGTGGCTAGGCTGACGAGATGAAAGCTTGCAGAATCTCGGCTACCAGAAGAGAGGACTGCCAATTCTCTTCCCTGCTGTCAGCAGCCGGACCATTCATTCAATTCGACAGCCATCGAGTTGCCATACGGTGTTGAGTCTAGGTTAAACTTTCCTTTGATCATCTTTCCATTTTGATTTTTTTTTTTTTGTTTTTTCTTTCATTTTTCTTCACTCACAGTTTACCAAGTCCGTTTAAAATCAACCCATCAAACGAAGCACGTCCAGCGATAACCTTTCGAGCGAACTGAATTGCAGCCAGTTTGAATTTAACGTGAAAAAATAGAAATAAAAAAATGTTCAATTTATTATTCCGTCGGCAAAAAACAAATCTACGCTAAATACGCTAGGATTTCATGGGGTTTTTTTTATTTCCATTTTTTTTATTTTCGCCTAGCCACTGACAAAGAATCGCTACTATTTCTTTCTCACTCAATCTCTTCTTCTCTCTCTCCCCCTCTTTCTCTCTCTCTCTCTCTCCCTCCCTCTGTAGGTGGTTTTAATTCCACGTAAAATGGGTCGTGTATACCGACGCTTGGAATGAAATATTTTCCTCGCTAAAGCCCAAAGCCTTCGCGTGCAGTTCTGTCGGACAGATTTGCATCCGAGCGATTTTCCGTACCGTAGTAACAGTTCGCCTGACATTCACCAACTCAGTGTACGGTACACCAACGTGCTTATTCGATAATTAAATAAATCAGATTTAAAACATAACATTGTTAACTAAATTGAACAGAATTTAAAACCAAATGATAACAGTCACAATTCTTCGCAGTTAATTGAATAACCGTATTGTTCATTCGCTAGTTTTGGGATATTTTTCGGAAAAATCCCCATTTTCGGTACGATCGAGCGAGCTACAAAGGGTTTTATCAATCCAATAATGGGACGAATATAAATTCATTGTACGATTCTTTATTTCATCCCTCAGCCGTCGTAAAATTTGAAACTGTAAAAATTAGTCTCGGAGGCCACAGTGTTTGACGTAAACCACGGAACGAGGTATCGGGAAGTGGATAAATAGACTAAGTTCTAAGTTATCACCGTTAAAAGTTACACGACCCAGCTAAGTGCCAGAAGAGAAGTGCAGTATCGGTAGAAAAAGAGAAGAATTTATGTCCAAGCATCCAGTTTTAGCAACACCTTGTATATACAGGTATATTACATACACGAGTACGGAGTACATACTTCCGGCATAAAGATGCGCGGGTAATTGTGAGGCACTTTAAGAAAGAGACTCGGTCTAGTAGACCAGCTGACAATATCGACAACTTACAGCAGCAGCAAACTTTCCAATGATACTAATGGCAAAAGCAACGTACAGATATCTGCCGGCTGCTGGAGCAATAGTATAACATGCTACCTAGGACTAATTCATTAGGTTCTTATGCGTGACTTATTACGAGCCAGGACTCGCAATCCTCTCCCGTCATGCAGATACGCCTTTCACGTATACTGCACTTCAGGAAATATACCACCGGGTACGAGTCTGTCTTCCCATAGCTCAGTGGATACATATATATATACACATATGTGGACATACATATATATATATATATATATATATATATATGTACGTATGTAGTCAGATATCATGTACCGACAAGTACGTATGTATATTCCTAAGCTGGAGACATTAATCCTGCAGCTGTTGGTCCATCGCAGTTCTATCATCCTTTCTGCATCTGTTTCAATGACCCGTTGATGAAGCGAAATCCTCTAATCAGATCTTCTTTTACGGTTTTCAAAGCCCGAGAGATTCTTCTGGTGCAAGAGTTGAATCAAATTGCGTAGCGGGTTTCATTGAGGTATTTTGCACAGTGTGAGAGTCAACTTCATTAAAGCATTCATGTTTGATGTCAACAGCAATTAGTGATAGGGTTTGAACGCCTAGTAGACGGAGATTTCTCTCATTTTCTCATTTTGCAATTATATTGCATCATTTGAATCGACGAAATTGAACTCAGTGATTGTTCCGTGTTCTTGATCATTCGTACAATGGTATATGCTGACTCATTGAGTACCGCCGTTGCTACTGGTCGTTAGATCTCAGTTGCCGGAAATACGTATGCTGATATGCAAACTCCATTACGACGTCCCAGTCACAAATTGGTCTTTGGAGTTTCGAGCGAAACTTCTCCCAATTTTCGTAATTATTGTAACCCAGTTTCGTCAGGAGAGAATAGCAATTAGTTACCGCGAGGTCTATAATTGGGATAAGTAGCTAGTATATATTTCTAAACGTACTCATTCCTGACCCAGTCATTTTACCAGTATACAACCTCGAAACGTTTTTACGCAATTCACATCCCGTACCGTAGTGAATACCAGCTCCAAGTTAGACTATCTCGAGGAATAACAATCCCATCATTTAATACGAACTATCCTCCCAAAGTACCTTCGAAGATTTGTTAGAATAGGACACCCTGATTTCACGCCCCCGAAGACACAGTTTTTCAGTTTCAACTCTGCCCCACTTTTCATTTCCGCGTTATTCCCAGAGCCGAGGATCTCCACGAAGGCAGATCATTCTTCCGATTCGAACCATACGTTAGTTGCTAGCAATTAGGACGTGGGTAGTGATCAGGACATCTGCTTTACTAAGTGGTCAGTACAATGTTGAGCCTCTTGTCCTTTCACCGCGTAGGCAATTTGCAAGAGGGTGGAGAGAGTCTTCTTCTTGGTTTTGGTCCTGTTTTTTTTTTTTTTTTTTTTTCATTTTTGCCCTCGGAGATGACAGTGTCGTCGACTCTGAGTACGGGCGAGGTATACGCGTGTGTGTGGTCCGGTAGCGCGGTGATTGTCCTCGGCACGATATCCGAGAACCTAGCTAAAGCCTGGCATCGGTGAACACGTGAGGTGCGGTGAGTTATGGCACATTGTTCCATGCTCGTAGCCACACTGCCAGGAACCTCCAGGACACCAGGGCGCACGGAGAGGTGGTACATCATAGCGAGGCTAGCTGGACGCTAACGAGCAACCCCTGGAGGCTGGCTGACTTCCATATTCCAACGCAGAACCACCGCCACTACTACGGTCATCAGGAGCAGCATTACCCGTACTGGTGGAGTTCAACGGTCCGATGAATTCCATTATACGCTTCGGCAATACTATCCTATTACTCGTTGACCGGATCGGGCCAAATCGTAGGACCAGAACCACTTGGCACAGGTTTCCTCCTTGGAAGGTATAATCGATAACAGGCATTTCTCTTCTAGATAGCTTCATCTAGATCGAGTTTTACCACGCGAACCTGGAACTCAACTATTCCGAACCTGTTACCGAAGACAATTAATCCGATGTATGGGTACAAACTTACGAGTACCGAAAATCCTATATACCTCTTTGACACGTGATTCGAATTTCTGGTTAAAGATATTTCCGCATTTTCCTACTCACAGCTTTGCGAAAAGGTACTTCCCCGAAAGTCTGCATAACCGATTTGAAAAATGTCGAAACGAATAACGCCGGAGGTTCAAAATTCCGAAAGCTAAAGATCCGAGAGGCCAATACTCCGAAACTTGAAATTCACACACGTTCATTCGGGGTTGGGAGACCAATAAGTGATCAAATTAAACGTCCTGAGATGTACTTTTTGGAAAAAAATGTCAAAATCCTATCAATTAATTATGGCGCCGTGAAGAGGGTCTCGATTAGAATGAACTATTTTTCGTCTTCAACTTCCACGTTTCCGAAAATTCGAAATCGTCTCAAACGAGTTTGGAATTTCAACCCGATCCCGATATCTGCCCTTAAAAAATAAGAAAACATGAGCAATGAGATGGAACTATCCTTCTACCTACGTATTAGCCATTCTTTTCCTTGATCACCAATTTAATAATTAGTTTAATGATTCGCTGTGATGATGCCTCTTCGACGTAGCCGATTAGATCCGGAATTTTCATGGGCATGATACGCGTGTATCATCATGCAGATGTAAGAAATCGATAGACCAGAGCGTGGGTCGAGCCAGCCTCGTCAAGACAATGCAATACTCTTTGATGACCACTGGTTGCAGTCGACCTCTGAAGGTTCAGTCAATTATGAGAGGATTGAAAAAAGTCCGAGATACAGTCATCGCTGGACCATTATATTATCATGGAAAGTATCCCTTCCATGACGAAGGAGTAAGTACCGTTACTCTTTTATTTCAACGTCCTACAGGACCGAAGCTCTGGAGCGTGGACGTCGAGTAAATCATGCACATGTACGTAGGCATAATGAAAGCACGATCAATAGCCTTTTTCACGGGTGGCAAACCATCGGATGAAAGGCCTTCAAGTTTGCCACTAAATTCGCACACTTCAATTCTATGCTGTCGTCCTTTGCGCTTCTTGTCTCTTCCTTCTATCGCTCGAGTGTTCTTCGATTCTGAAAGATGTCAAGAGCTAGTATACGGGGCAAAGCCTTTCTATCCTCGGCCTTAGCTAGTGCGTTTTCTTACGCACTCGAATGGTCCCTTTACTCGAAGAAAATCACCCGGTCACAGGTCAAACACGAAAAGAGCCAATTATTTTTGTCGCGACTTTTGGGATGAGACGTGGACAATGTGACGACCCTACCAAATTCATGTCGGCGACGCTAATCGCTGAGGGAGATCTTCCCGACGAATGAATACGCCCTTACATACAATTTCTGGGATCACTAGGATCCCTCTTTGGCTCCCAACTCCCCAGTGTCGTTCCAAGGAAACGCAATGTGTCACCATAACAGCGGATGAAGGACCAGTCTCGAAAGAGAAACACAGTTGTAATTCGTGATCAGATTTTACCGATCAACTCTATTCTTCTGAATCATTTTTTATATTCAACGAAAAGCTTCGAGTCCTCGAAACCGAACGCAACGTTATTGCGAAATGCGTTATACTCATGAATGAATCATAAGACATTCCCTTTGAAAGTTAAAGCATCGGAAATTGGCCGGGTCGTTGCATCAAGCGCCACGATTGATTGGCACCAATCAACGTCAGGAGAGAAGGCAATAACTGGTAATTGAATCCTCTGGATACATCCCCGGTCGCTTGTTTGATCGCTTTGAATCTCTTTCCAAAATCCACTCACCGACTTCAAAGTAGAAGCGGTAATTAGCCTAGTCGAAATCGCGCGTTTCCCTACGACCAATAAATTATCTACAAACAGCCACAGAACGTATTACCACACCGTTTCTATCCGGAAATGAAATATTCGTGAAAATCAGTCTCAACCCAGGTGTTATGCATCACGTAACCACCGCCTCGCATGGTGCACGAAACACCAACCCTGGTAGTCGTTGGTGCCTGGTACCTGAACTGAAATCAGAGAATCCTGAAATCCGACAGCACCCAGAGGAAAACCGCGTGTTCTGCACATGCCACTCCACCAGAATTCGCACTGACTCCTTCCCTACGTGATATTTGCATTCTACTGCATGATTCAAACCGTTTCGATTTCTCGAATAGAATTTCCGGGGGTCTAGATTCGTTGTTAGTTCAGAAATAATTCTGCGATATGATAATTCGGAAACGATCTAACCGTCCGGAAGTACATTGAGGCGATTTGGAATCTCGCATCAGCGATCTCGGTGATTAATTTCCACTGGATTCAAATTGAGAAGACTTTTGAAAAAGAACTTACAACTTTTTAGATGGAAACAGACGTTTACATACCTACGCTTATACTCATCCTTTGAGATGAATCTGGAGCAGCGATAGGTATACGGCAAACAGTTTGTAGGCAAAGGAGTATACCTATCTTTTACTCTTCAAGGAAATGACTCTCCAGAGCTCTAGGCTTTCGCATATTTACCAGCCTTCGCGGAGTTTTTTCCAAACTGAAATGCGTCTTTTTCAGGGACGAAAACTGCGGTAACAGCTTCTGCAGGGCAGAGCCTGGTTACTAGTGGCAAGATTTAAGCCGTTTAAGCTATGCAAAATATACCCACCGTAATTTGCTAGCGCCGTTGCACGGCTATAATTTTCGCAGTACCGCCGCGCCGGTAACAAACGTTGGAGAGGTTCCGCATTCGGGAAAACAGAGAGAGGGAAGGTGATAGAGAAAGATAAAGAGATGGAGAGGAAGAGGAAGAGGTAGAGGAAGAGGAAGAGAATGAGAGAGACCAAAGTAGGCTTCTCGCATTGTTCCAGTAATCGGGTCATTATTCACTATGACGCGTTAAGCACGACCCCCTTTCTCTGCAGCCACCCTCGTTCACGGTAGCACCTTATGTAGCTTTACGTATAGATATGATATAAATATAGAGAGACATATATACATGGGTTTGCGTTTTTAACAGACGAGAATTTCGAAAGAAACTAAAAATAAAAAAAAATGAATGTCATCCTTCCGGTAGAGATTAAGCTTCGAAATTATTATTTGAATAATTTTTACAAATTCAAAAATCTTCTACTCTCTTCAAGCAAAAGAACGATCCATTTAGTTCTGTCCCTCCTGGTGATTACCTATCTACCTGAAATTTATAACAAATTCAGTACGAGTGATGGGTTTCAACCGATCGGGGATTCTCTTCGACATATGTCATTTGTCGTATTTACACATGGAGATAATATCTCATCGCGCGATATTCGGGCCATATTTTTATCATCGAAACTGTCACATCAAACGGGGAGAGAAAGAGAGCGAGGAACAGGGAGCAGTCCGTTTGGTTTTATCGATGTTGCTATCTGTTTGCAGAAGATACACGTCCGCCAGTTTTCGGTAAACATGTGTCACACCGAGCTGTGGAGAGAAAATTATAAAAATGAAAATTAATGAAATTATAGAAAGAAAAAAAAACGTACATCGCACGTTTCGCAGAATATTTAGACTCGTCATTTTTTCACATCCGATAAACATGCATCAAGGCGGTTAGATTTGCGTTCCCATGCCTCGAGAATGACAGCATTATACAATAACGTGGAAAATTGCATACAGATATATCTGGAAATTAATGACTGTTTATTGTCCTTCGAGTACCCGCTACGGATCGCAATGGAAACTTGAGATTCGTTCGGAATTATAGTATAGCAAGACAATCATCATCCATTTTTCATTTATTCCCCTTCCGTCTCTCCCTGGGTAGTTTTTCTCTGAGGACACATGTCGAGCTCGTGGGCTGCGAGACAGCCTCGCCTTTACCTTAAGTGAATCATCGCCGAGAGTCGCCGTCTACATATTCACGGAATTAAATCCGCCGCGCCCAAGACCATGCGTCATATCCGAGCACAAAGTACCGAGAGTATATGAAGCGGTGAAGGAGAGAAAAAATGTCTCCGAGAAATATACATACCTACCAATTAATCCCTTTCGAGAAGGATATATCGCTCACCAGCATCTCCAACGCTCCGGATTAACTCGTGATAACCGCGCCTCTGTACGTTCCTAAATCTTCCCCTAACTCTTTATTCTCAAATCGAATTCAAGAACACCATTTTTTCAAACAACGTACCAGGCTTAACGAAGAGATTTATAGTCAATCACGAGCTCTTCATTCTTCGGACCTTGGCACACCATATCCTTAAATTTATCGATATTCATCTCAGGGTTTTGCATTTTGAGATATTCGGAAGGAGCTTCCCACGTCTCGCAGTCGATCATCTATTCGCCATTTGTCGATTGAATTAGAAGCCTGATTTTAGCCACATTTCCTAAACCGATGGGTCTAACGAAAGCTGTAAAGCTCTTTGACTGGAATACACTGGGAAGACACAGAGTGAGATAAAAAGAGATAATCTCTTGCATCCGTGACTGGTCACCACTGTGCGCAGGTAGTTCACACAATGGCTGATTAAGCCGCTTCTAAGGGCGCACAGAGTGTTCGAGCAAAACCTCCACGGTCTGATCAAGATAGTCGGAGGTAAACCGGTACCTAAGCAAGTTACCCTCCTATAACATGGTTTCACGGACAGTATAACTTTGCAGGCAAAGCGGGGCTGTCGAGTTCGTCTGATCATGCCAACCTTGAACCTGATATTCTCCATTGCTGTTTCCTCCGAAGCTCCCTGCTCACAGATGCTTCAATTTCATCTGGTATTACAGGATATTTTAAAAGCCATATGCATCTCCATGCCTGAATCGCATCCCTGTGACTAAAGCGATTGAAAATAATGCGTGAAAATTTTGGGAAACTCGATGCCACGTAAAATTTGACAACCATCTCGCACGTATGGATCAAGTTTTAAGAGCGCTGCTTTCCTGAAACCAGACGAGAGATCGAATTTAGTCCCGTTGGACTCGGGATGAAAATATTCTTATATCTCTCATAGTCGCAAGCTGCTTTTGATTCGATAGTTTCAAACGAGTATCCCAGAGCGATTGCGTTTCATTTGTCCGGGATGAAGAGAGAGGCGATAAAAAGAACGGAACAACGAATGAAAAAAGGATAGAAAGAGAGGAAATCGAGTCTCGTAGAGCTGGAAGAGAGTCTGGTACAGATACCAGATAGTATCTCGCCCTGGGCACAGTCCACACCCTTGACGTTTGTCGGTGGTGAAGCAATTTCTCTGTGGACGAGAGCCTGGGGGTGGGTGGGTGTCCTTCGTAAATGGCGATTCCATCGGCCCAAGTTGTTGGAATATTGTCGTCCTGGTGGCCGAGAGAAGAAGAGTGGAATGGGAAAGCGGTGGCATAGGGCGTGCAATCCAATGCAATGTCAAGCATTGTTCTTGCATTCACGCGGACGAGTTTACCATTGGCAATGCCTGGTTTTGCGAGACCGATTCGGCGTGCCGACGTCTCTGTCATCATCCGCCATTGTTCTAGCTGGATTTAATTACGGGATGCGAACATGAATCAGGATCGTGCAATTAGCGGGCTTTCTGCTTCCCTATCTCTCTCTCTCTCTTTCTCTCTTACTCTCTCACTTTCTCCGCACGTTACTCTCTGCTTTAACCAAACCTTTTGCTGCGACTGGGTCCCATCTATACAACCCCTCGAACCGAAGAGGAAAACTAGTTTCGTGACAACTCTGCATTCTTACTTTACCAGCTCTGATTATTCGACCGATCTCATTCGTTAATTAATGAACAGAGAATAAGGAAATGGGTAAAATAACAGACTTAATGGATAGACGTAAGCCTTAATAGTTCTCTTCAAACTTCGTTCGTCAAATACGAATAAATGGGTTACTCTAATCATTGGTGGAGTTTCTGGCACGGTGTCAACTATTTTTAATGATGCAGGAGAAGTTCGATCCTTGTAAAAAAAAAATTGAGAAAAGAAATTAAAAAATAATTGCGAGAGTGCAGAGGCTGTTAGTTTGGGTATTAGCGCTTAACAAATCATCGATTTGGACGCTTCTTTGCCTCTACGTCTACAGCAAGTAAGAATCTCAACGAGTTTTTTCCTAATGAATTCCCGCGGCGTATCTACTCCAATTCCATTCTTTTATCTAAACGACGTTAATCACCTTTTCGAAGGAGGAAATTTGCGATTCGACAAAACGAAGCATCAACGGTGAGAGATCAGCCCCTGGAGACCATTCCTGTGATTTGGTACACCGATATCAATTAAATAAAGTATTTCATCACCAGAAAATATCTAATCATTTTTCTACAAATTGAATAATAATCAATAAATGTTCGTTGTGCGAGGTGTGAATCTAATATTTAATCCTTCGGTGTCGCGTGGTAAGGAGCCCATGGATAATCGATTCGCCGTGTTTAGTCTGAAGGTAATTTCATCCATGCCACGAAACGAATGGCTGTGAAGCTGTGCGGGTTTCAGAAACAACGATCCCAACTTTTTCCGTTGTAGAATGATCCGACTGGTGCATTAAACAGGCGTATGGATATTCGGGAGATAAAAATCGGAATGAAATGTACGGCAAATTTCATGCACTGATTCACTTCCTTGACCCGGACGTTCGACTTTGAGATTTTCACGTTCGCAGCTTAGGAGGATAGGAATATGAATGAAAATCGAGAGAAACTACCGCGAGAAGGAAACCTGAAATCCAAATGTCGCATAAGACGTATATTCTTGTAAATACGATCTTTGATTGGACGATAAATTTTCTTAAAAATAGTTGATCGAGTCACGCGCAAATACGAAATAGAACTGTCCCGTCATCCTGACGTTATTGCACAAAGCGATTCTCTCATCCTTGTATGTACGTACGTATTATATTCTCGGCACGTGTACAGCCGATTTTATTATTGACTGCAGGTTTCGTATCGTCGTTCATCTGGCCGGACGCTTTCCATCATAAACTTAGAAATAAACTAGTAACACGAGTGTACACGTAGGTATGTGGTTCTAGGCGATATACAGGGTGAGTGAGGCCAGACCCAGATTTCCGCGATAATTTTCATCGCTAATTTTCTCAAAATGATTATCCATCATTTCTAAAGTCTATGTAAAACGAAGTATGATTCAAATTTGATAGAAAAATAATTTCAACTCTTTACTTGATTATGAATACACGCGATACGTGACATGAGCTCGGTGGTGGACGTCGGCACCCTTTCGCCCTTTATGAGTATTCAACGCATAGCCTAGGCGGTATTTCACATTCTAATTACCGAGCAAAGTGTATAATTCCGAGCTGGCCTTTTACAGAATCGAAAATATCTCTGGAAATATCAGTATCAGGGACCGTTTCCTGCCCCGGTCGTTTGCCCGGAATGCGATCGGACGCGCCTCTGGCTTTCTTAGGACTTATAGTAAGTGAGTGGCCGGCGTATACGATCGTGGCGAAACCTTGATAACGAGTTCGCGGACCGTGAACCCGTATATTTACGTAACGCGTACATATACACACACGATATACCAGCGTCGATAGGAAGTATAGATGAATAAAATATTTTATCAACGAATGTATTTCGGCAAACGAAAGACTGCCGTTGAAGAACGAAAAAAAAAAGAGAAAAAAAGAGAAAAAAATTCGTTTCGTTTTGCTCGCGGCTGAAAGGCGCGGGCGTCGCGGATGACAAGAATCGTTGAATGCTGTGTGTCGGCTAGTGTTGACGCAAATGAAACTAACCAAGAATTACGTAATTTAATGACCTTGCCCTTGTCGAGACAGTGTTAAGGTGACTCTCACGGCCACACGTTCACACATCTGCACACCGGGACTAAACTTATACCATTCGTAGTCGATCCGATCATATGTGAACCTGTGCGCAGACTTGGATACCGCTCGCACACCTTCGCCTTAATTTACGATTTAATTTCAATCATGCAACAACGCGCATCGTGTTTTGCACTTTGAGAAGTTAATGGAACGCGTTGCGTAATTCTGGGTGTGGGTTGACGGGTTTGCGATACAACATAACGCAGAGTATTGTCTTATAATTAGAATTTGAATGAATAAATTTACCGCGATTATTTCTATCCCGGATTGTTAGTACGGAGTTTTTTTTTTTTTTTTGTTCTACTCCAGGGAGTAATATCGCTTTTAACCGAAACCAGGGGAAAAAAAAAGAATTAATTTTCTACATATTTTTGGTGAAAAATTTTTATCTGGGTTAACGCTGAACAGAATCTAATCAAACTTTATCGACCGTTACAATGGGGATATTTGCTCGACGGGTGTGTGAAAAAAGTTTGGAAAAAAATAAAAATAGAAAACGGGAAAAAACGATAGAAATGGCGAATTTTATTCACTGCCCGATTAATTTCCGTTCGGTGTTTCACGAGCAACGGTTGTGTATCGAGTCGCATGAGAATTTAACTCGGTTTTACGCTGGTGCAGAATATGTCATACTGTACGATTTCATTTCCTTCGACAAAGATTCGAGCTTCGTTTATCGGTCGAAATTGCTAATCGCGATTTTCACTGTTATCGACGTCTGTCAATAATATAACCGCAGTGAAAATGTGTCGGTAGTTTATGTCAAATTGACGTGTAAAATTGACCGAAATTCCTGAATCGATACCGCAAAATTATCGGACTAATTATTAATCTGTCCCCGACTGTTGCGAAATAGACGCAAAACTGATGCTAGGAAAAAAAAACGGAGAGAAAAAAAAGAATTGACGTGAAATTGTTTGTCGATGCGAATCGATATGGCACGTTCAATATTTGCTAATGTCTTTTTTTTTCTCCTTTTCCTCATTTGTCGTTGACCAATTCGTTCCTTTTTTCCATCATATACCGGAAATGAAAGATACTTCGAAACTAATTTGCACAAGAATTAATTAAATTATAATTCTCTAACCAGAAGGCAAATTGACTGATGAATTGAATGATTAAGATGACACGTTCCATTGAAAACTATTCAACTACCTAATGAGTCAATCAATGAGTGACTCGACTCAATAATCACATGTCCGATCCGAAAGTATATCTACCCATAGAAACTGGGCGAAGGATTCTTACACGATTCTTATACGACACAGTAATGATTCAAATCATCGAATGTCTACAAGACAAGTGGTAATAACGCTGTCGTGACATTATAGTTAAACTAACGATACGGACACGCGATCACAGTATCTAACTGTCAGACGTAATTAACGAATACTCACGGACAAGCACATCTACGAACACCTACGACAGAATTTTTTTACAAGACTCGTTATCCACTAACCTCGTCCCAAAAGTTAATTACCGGACTTGAATGTGCAATAAAAACGTCGAAAGTGAGAATGGCGTAAACCACCGCTGACTTTTTCGCAAAGGATTGCGATAGCTTGACTCACGCAATAACTCTGCGTAAATTCAACAATTTGAATTATAATTTGTGACCTGCAGTGGAATAATTTTCTTGCATAAAAGGAAAAGTTCTCTTTTCTCGAATAACCAGGCCACAGTAATTTCGAAGTATTAAAGCCACGAACCAGGTTGAAACATCGAGGTCTCTTTTCTCCACGTGGATGTAGCTTTCGAAGAGTTCTTCTAATTTTCGGTCTTCTTTTTTCCTCCGGCTCCTTCACCCTCTGGCTAATCGAATTCTCGACCATAGAGTCTCTCGACACTAGCTGCAAGTCTACAGCCACCGGGACATTAACGGTGTGGGGAAAATAGGAAAAGCCACCTAACACGAACCCTTTTCCGCTAACTTTGTACAGAGCTCCGGTAGCGGAGCCGCAAAAACTATTTTTCCTTCCTCGTCGCCTGCCATTTCTTCCGGAAATTACGTTCCCAGTATAAAGTCAACGGATCCCAGTTTCCGGTCAAAAGCCACGCTGTAATCAACTCACGTTACTTTTCGCTCTATACTCCCTATACGACTCATCATAGTTCAAAAAATGAAAAGCTACGCGTTTCAAAGTTAATTGCCAATTTTAAATTAACTTTGAACTTCAAACACGAACATCGTGACGAAGTTCGATGTTTAATCTTCATTTTTCTTCGATCGTAGATCGTATCGAGAAAAGACTGAGTGAATATGAACGAGGCAATTTGTTGCATACATAGATCGAGATTCTGACACTAGTGACTTCGATCTCTGATCCATAAATCTGGCAATGATATTCGGGTGCTGTTTTTGTCTGACAGGGAAAAAGATTCATTCGCTAGCTTCGGCACTTGGGCTAATAATTTGTTGAAAATTTAATAAATTATCGATTTATTTCTCATAGGAATTTCCTTTGCACATCCTACCCTAATGCAATGTAAATCTGAATCTGAAAGCACATTCCAAACGTCCCTATGTACACATATGCGAAAGGAAAACGATTCTCTACTCAGTACATAATCGAATTCCCGTGCAAAGACGCCCCCAGCTCGCCCCAAGGTATCAGAAACGACGTCTGACGTCGCGACACGAGGATCCTTACTCAACAAATATATATACATTATGTAGAGGGTGTTCCGGGGTGACATACCAATGTTTAGCTACCACACCTAGATAACGTTGGAACGTAAACTTTGCTAAAAAGGTTGTACAAAGATTAGCCTGATCAGCGAATGGGTGAAAACCTTTTTTCTTGATTATTTGAGGCACGAAAAAACTGCTACGAAGAACAACCTTTTCTGAAAATGGGAAGAGATACTTCCTCGACGAGATTTTCCGGTTTCGATAGGAAATGTGATTCCGGAACGCCTTTAACGTGGAATAAAGTATTCATACAAGTTTTTCATGATTAAAATTCATCTGTCACACATGCGCGGATGAACGTTACGACTGCTCGTACGAGTAAGGTAAACCGGATGCAGAGACTACACCTAGGTGTGTGAACGTCAACGTCTAGACGCTAGACAACCGATACGATCAATATTTGCTTTTTATCTTAACCGCGTGCAAGTCCGCCGGTATTATTCGTACCGCGACTCGCATGGCTTCCAATTTCCTTATCTTGTTTTACCTTATACGACTCCTTCCTAGTACATACCGCAAAATCGGTTGAAACGAGCTTTCCAACGTTTGAAAATAGCGAAAAAACACGGCGAGACTCTTTACCAGGCTGCAATACACGGATCGATAGAATATTCTGCACAAAGTCGTGGAAACGCATGATACAGTTTTCTCTATAACACAAATCGACCCGTTATGTACGATAGAAAGGACGATGGGGTTCAAAGTCAAAATCCTGCTGTCATCGAGCATCAAAGCCTTTCCGTAATCGATCGACGTAGGTCTTTCGAGGTTCTAAATTGTCCCAAATGGCGTTTGACCTTCTTGGAATTTTCTTTCTTTGATATTTTCATTCTCAAAGAGTTGAAAGGCCTTCTTTCATCATCCTTTCCCTAAAGACTAGATCAAAGCGATATAGAAACCGATGATCATACGTCGGGCTTAAAAGTGTGTCTAGAATCGTTCGAGTTTTGTCAGAACACACCGTCTGCTCGTCACTCATCGCGATTTTACATCTCCAGTTGTGGCAATTCAACGAGTTAAAATCAGACACGTATATTCGAGTGAAAGAGGTACAAATTTTTAGCCAATTCTCATTACCAAAATATATAGGTAACGAACACCGTAACGATCTTCCGAGATTAATCCGACGCCTTTGATCTCGGCGTAAGGTTGCAGTATTCGCGCGATGATTACTTGATGAAATCCATGAATAGGATGTCACAAATATACGTGGAAGGTACCACCGCACTCAAACGAAGGGTAGAAATTTTAACGAGGGTTGCAGAGTCTCGCTAATGAATTCACGGTGAAAGTGAAATGATAATTATAATGATATACCTTTGAATAATAATTTGTCCATATATACGCGTCTGTATTAAAGTACGAAAATCGGGCAAAAGCTGAATTAGAAAATTTGAAAAATAGCAAGATCCTCTTTGTCGCGATTACTTATGCATTGGGGTAGTATCATTTTCTTTCACTTTCACGTGGAAATCCTATCATTTTATGAAGCAGCTCTATGAATTATAAGTTTTGCCATTCAAAGATCATAGGAATGATGGGATTTTTTCGTCGATTTAGTATTTCTCAGCCGTGTTTTATCGCACGTAACTTCGCAGAGTGCAATTTTATGGAAACTTAAATTCTCTACAATAAACGTCCTCCGAACCAAGTCTGTAAATTCAACGGTATACGAGTTGCAAGCGTTAAATAAAGGTCGACTTCAAACGCTCGTCACGGCTGAACTATTGACTTTGCAAAAATAATGCTGGAGGTATTTTTTGCAGGAAATTGAATTCTCTGTAGAACATCGACCTGCAAAATTTCGTATCGTCAAAACTGGCTGAGTAATAACAATTTAATTAAAGCACCACGACTTCATCCTATGCTGTTGAAATTTGAGGATAAAAAATGTGATAATTTCTGGAATAAAATTCGCTCGAATATCTAAAAAGTATTCAACCATCTATAGAGCTTTACTCGTCGTATTTCTCATACGCGACTTTATAGTCTCTTGGTCAATTCAAGTGAATAGAATCTCCGGCAACGACAGGCGTAGAATTTAAGCGACGCAACAGATGTGCCGGTCGCGAGCTACGGCAATATCGTTGATGGCGTGAGATTAATAAATAATCATTACGTAGCAATAAATAGCACTACGAGACTGTCCAGAGGCTACAGTTGGCTATAGCCTGCCAGAGTGTCTCTAATATTATTAATGGTCATTCACGGTTCGAGGACCGCACGTGGCGGCAGCTAAGGTACCTACCTACCTACCTATCTATACACGATTTTATTCATACACACGTACAGGTCTTCTTCATCCACACACGTACCTATTTCCGTACGAAGTGTGCCGTACCTAAACCCGAAGGATTTACTACTCAGCGAAAGATGACCACTACGTACGTAGCCGGCGTATCACGTAGATATGGAATGGGTGTATAAAATGAATCGACGTTTGTTTCGTTTTCTGATAGATTCAAGTGTACCTATACGTGAAAAAAATTGAAGCAAAAACCTGAGTGGAATAGCCGTTTTAAACGAACTAGGACTACGAATGAATTTTTTCGAGACATAAAAACGTCCGTTTGATTTATCGTATTGCCATTTTTTATTCCAAATCTCCCATCTCTCACCCAATTCGTATGAAATCTGATCGTCCTGAACGTGTTAGTCGAGCGTTGAAATTTTTTATTCGATAATTATTGTCCCGAATAAATTCAATGCAGTTTTAATGAAATAACAACCGATCGACGAACCTCTGACGAACATACCGACTCTGGCAGGACGGGCCACTTGACAAATTTACGAAACTATTGGAAAGCGGCCAGCAACGGATAGGCGAGGAGACCAGAGGAGAGTTGTTGACCGTTGTTCAACAATTAGTTGAAGCGAATTCATTCGTCGTTTACGAGTTGTTGTCCCAGGGATCGCTTCGGCATTATGTAAATGAACGCTCCTGTTGCCGCTTACCAACTGACAGCTGGTCAGGGCTTAACACCAAATCTCTACACACGTGATGGTGTCATGCTAACAGAATAGTGCTAATATCCGACTTCCCTTTGGCCGAATCTTACTAAAGAAACTTTTTTTCATTAATTAACACCCCGCGAGGATTGGGCTCGACTTTTTTGCCGAGGGGATGTAGAAGAACCATCAAAATTTGGTTTGGATTCGATGATTTTATACGTTCAGTGAATAAGTGTACAGAATTATGGGGAATCTTTTATTAACGTTAAACTATAGCGTGGGAATATTTGAAGATCCGAAAAACGTAGGGCTGAGATACATAATTATAGTATAATTAGAGCTCGGAGCTTTTGGGGCTGTTATCGCGCATTGAGAAAGTTCTTGTGTTAAGTGTGCTGTCAAGTAGCTCTGCCTAGGGGAAAGACTTTTTAAAATTTCGAATGGCAGAAGTAATTTTCTTTTACCCTGTGGGATAAGCGACTTGGGTGAAGGCTCGCAATCAGCAACAAAGGAGCTGAGGTCGTCCTGACGTCTATCGCACTTCTTTCGTCGCTAATTACGCGTGATGGTTAATATTCAGGACGAGTAATGAAGCGAGAGTGCACCCTGAGCAAAAGCCCGAGAGCGTTTCATCCCTGAAATACGGGTGTAACCTTCCATGTACCCACATAATATACATATACATATATGTATATACACTCAATTCGTTGATAATCCACGAAGCAGGGATAATTTCGTGGCTTTCCACTGTCTGTAATTATTCCAATATATCACGGACTCAGGTATCTATAATTTCCGTGCACGATACCATCGAATTACGGTTAATAATTGACCGGTTCTTTTCCGAACGAACCAATTCACCTGATCGTACATCGATCCACGTTTTTAAATCCATACAAAACAGAGCAGAATCGAACCTCCGCAGAAAAGCTCTCTTTGCATTCAAATTCAAGTTTCTTGAGAAAAATTCTCCCTCTAATGAATATGCAGAATTCTAATGAATACCGGAATTACTGCAGCGAAGGTCGTTCAGCCATTTATTACCCTCTTATACATATCTGCTGTACAACTATCCATAAACTCGAGTTTTTATCTCCGATGCCGGTTTTAGCCGTAAGCCGCGACGAAATCGAGACGGAAATACGGAGCTGAGCAGTTTTTGATGGATTTTTCGTAAGGCGTTGACACGTTAATCTCACCGAACATCAGAGGACGACTTGTCTCGATATTTATCGCAAAAGCCTTTACGAACCAAAAATCGATTATCAAAACTGACAATCAGCGTTTAATTATTTCTGTAGCTGCCTGGTTAATTATTGTCGCAAAATGAACAGGTCGACAACCATCGCGAGCGAACGAAATGACAGAAATTTTAATTGGATCATCGATCTAACCACCGCTCTAGATTCGTTCCAATCTCAACTTTATTCAATTCTATCACCTCTCATGCATCTTACATAACGAATTTCGATCAGTTTTGCAGTCGTATAACCAGATATCTACGTATACATTTATTTCATCGCGAATGTAAGAGTCGTTTCACAATTTCCGAGGTACAATTCGCGCCGTACCTTCCTTAGTCACGTAACAAGATCATTATTACGTATCCAGATGTACTGGGAATAATTCTTTGAATAAATTTTTCATGGATTTGACGACGCGGTGTCTGCTTTTATGTTCCAGGTTCGTAGCCCATTCGCACTCTTCTCCATGACGTATTGAAAATCGATATGAAGTACGAGACAATGGTAAAAATTTAAACAATTACGTAATATGACGTTAAGGTTACCGCGATCTTTCGACCAGCGGTCAAATCGCGGACCAGTAGGTGTAATAAAAATAACCGATGACGAGCTGAACATTCGATGATGTTTATTGACCCCGACGTGACCATTTTGACAAAATTCAAGATCGCTTTCGGTAAGAGAAGGCCAAGGAGACACCGAGCTGAAATATATAGCTTAGAAGGTGAGGGAGTGGGTGATGATGCCATCATACAGCCGATATTTCCTTTGGCTATGACACAGGAAACGATCGTCTGCAAACAATGTACATTCCGCGAAGGCGTAGTTTAATTTAGTGCCATAACCGCGTCGCGTCCCTCGCGAAACCGTTTGCCAACTTTATCGGTATAATTTTGGAAAATATGAAAGGACCTTTGTATCTCGTGACATCAAATTAATGGCATAACGCGAGAAGACAAACTCCATCCTCGACTACTCCCTAATTTTCTCAGCTTCTCGTCTGCTCTTGCTGTAAATAAGGAAAGCCTTATGCCCATTACCTACCGTTTCTCAATCTCATTTTCTCGCTTATAGAAAAATCATGCACATTAATATTTTTTCCTGAGATCCAGAGATCCGTGATAATTGTTAACGCAACACGTATAATCCAATGCTACAGGCGATACGTAATTGATCACATACTTACCTCCGAATAAAGATATCAGAGGAACGAGCAGTCCGATAGTGCATTTCTAGCTGAAATTACTCTCATTTGTCTCATCGACGCTAATTCACAGCTAACAAGTTCGGTCAATTAAATTATCGATCGTCAAAGAATTTCGCGCTTCTCATCGGTCCAGTCTAATGGCTAATACCATCCCATAGGATGAGCTGGTATTAGGATTCCGCCGATTGAATGAATCCTGAAATCCAAAAATGGGCAGAACCGATTATGAAAGTTTGAAATGTCTACTAGAAAGTTAATTAAACTTGGTTCCTAAGATTGGGCGTGAAATCAAGATTGATAATGATTAACCGATAGGTCAGAGCTAACTGAGTTGTGAGGATTTTTAATTGCCTGGACCAGGTGCAGATGATGTATTAAATAGTTATAACCAACCGCGAAGTAGGGAATCGATTAATTCTCATCCTGTTCGGATATCGGTGGATTTGCGAAGTAATTACCAAGTAGCCCGTTGACAAACTGGGGCAAATGCATAGCATTATAATGCAAGGTGCCTCGATGTGACGACTCGTTACTGCAACAGGAACCAGTTTGTCAGGGTGTAGGCCAGGTAAGCCGACAAGTCCGTATGTCTGTCTGTCTGTACTGAGGTAAAAAAAAAATTTCCTTACTCGCCGCGGATGTCCACTCTCCGAGGAACTGGTCCAGACCGAGTCAACGACCCGGTGCCGATCCTCGTTCTAAAAACCGCGTGGCTGTGGCAGTTCGCAGGATTTTCCTAGTTACATAGTTGCTGATGAAGACCATTTATTTTTACTATTTTTACCTTCATATGCTACTATATGTTTATTTAGTTTTATTCAATATCCGCTATCCCCTCGGTCAGCTCGGAATACCCACGGGATTAATTAACGAAGGTTGTCTATCATGAGAGAAATTTTTAATAAATTTTTCCATGTGTAAAATATCGAAACTGTCGAATGAAATCGGGGTTTTACCGGGGGATTTTCCTGTTATTTACAATCCGAGAAAAACGTGTTTTATATCAAATATTCCTGTGCGATATATATACATGTCAAACAAAATTCTATAGTTATGAAGAATTTGCATTGATGGGTTAAAAGTATCTGTTCACGCGCCCTCGGGCATTAATAATAACGTTATCGGACGTACGTTCGTGACAAGATATAAAACTCTTGATTCATAAAAATTTCACCATACTCGCGTACACATCGAACATATTCGGTAGGGCAACATTAGAGGATGTTTTTTCCAGTTTCACCCTAATTTTTCATCCGAAACAAAGCCCCTCCTGAATATTAACTAATCCCTAAACGCGCTTGAAAATTAGTAAACTTTCCCGAAAAGAAAAACTGGGGAACATCTACTTTCGGAATATTTCACATACCCCGCGAATTAGACTTTTCACATCTTTCCTTCCGAAATTATAAGATAATCGAAAGATGCGGATCCCATGTATGCGATTGTCTTGCACAAAATTTCGGAAAATATTTGATTATACAGTTTCGCACGATACCGTCTAGGAGTACGCGTATGTATCCAGTACATACCTGGACAATGGACAAGCGTTGACGAAGCGTAGTGCAAAGCGTGCAACAGTGCAGAAGGGAAGTACGGAGGTAACGGAAGGCCCACACTAGAGCTTCTGTGTACTCAAGCTATAGATTCAATGTAGGTTAATTGCGAAGTTGAGTCAGAGGTTGTGTACGTATACATCACAAGCTCTCCGCTCTCAAAGGGTCAAAGTGAAGCAACTGATTAACTGTCGTGAATTCACGGTCTCTGTATACGGTCATTATTCCACCGTTCGAGGGTTCTCCAAGGTTTAGAGCCGCGGCACCGACGAATTGCCATCTCTTGACCCAATTTAAAACAACGAATCTAGTGCTATTTCATCCTGTTTAGAGAGCCGCGATCTTCCACACCCGATTTTCCCACATCGATCGATCCCTGATCAATCGACGCTCGAATAATTTGAATCCCCTTAATCATGGGTACAAAAATCTGCAACGTCTTTGAAATATTTGAGATCGTGATGAGGGAAGAGCTTTCTATTAATTTTCGGAAAATGATTTACGGCTCCGAGTTTCAGACTTGAAACACCGCAAGAAATCTCGTTATTCTCGACTCTATAATCTTTGAAGTACTTGTAGGTAGTTGGAAATTCGATTTTAATATGAAGCTGGAGCTAAAGGATCGTGAGAATGAATAGGTACTTTTTTTCTCACTAGATTCACGGTTCTGAAGCTTGTATTTAATTCACGCGAGTACCCATCTGCTGCGTATACATATGTGTCGACGGAGTCATGGCTTCTAAATATTTTATCCACCGAAGCGATCATTTTTCGGTTTGATTGGAATAATAATATTAACTTTGAGATGGGGTTAATTGAAGTGTCGGAAAGTTTGAGCTGTTTTGTACTTCGCACGAGTTTAAAACCCAAAATTTGTCTCATTAACTGATCATAACACGTAGCTCTATAATTTCGAACATATTAGTTGCATTCGGATTCGCTCACATTTGTCTACAAAAGCTCTTTGCATTGAATTCAATCGCCAAAATATGTATCGGTGAAAAATAATTAATGTGTGATCCAGTGGATGACAAATTTGCTCGTTTTTCATCAAATTTCATCATCGAGTTTCATCACCGTCAAACTACCAGCTCAGCTTTGGTATAATTATACCTAACGTATGAAAAATCGTTTGAATTCTCGCGTGACAAAATTGATCACATCGCACAGTTTGCAAATGAAATTCGAGGAGGTTTCTACAGCTTTTTTTAACGATTACATGTCACCTCGCGTAACTACGGATCATTGAATCGGATCGGAGAAAAGATAACTCTGAATAAAATGAGATTAGAATAACTGAACGTATACGGCGCGCTTTTCGGAAACTCGTCTTTCTATCCTGAGGAAAGGAAGGATGAAATCAGAACCGAAACAATTTGGCACGTTTCGAGGATCGGAAATAGTCAGACAAAGAAGCTGCAATCTTGATAGAAACGCTGGCGCCAAACGTAAGTTAAAATGCATCTCCCCAGCGATAGCCCAACGTTTATTCCGTCTTCATTTTCTTGCTAGTTTAACCGATTCTTCCAGTAAGTAAACCAATTGCGCGAACAATCTTTTTGAGTTCAAGGTAAAATAAAACATCACATAATACAAAAATTCCGAATTTAAATCATTAGAGCATCTTCAAGAAAAGGATGACCCCTGTAATTAGTACCTTGTGCTTGAAATATTAAAATTCCGCAAGCAATCGGCGATAGAAGAGTTTTTTTTTGTTTTTTTTTTCGCATAAAACTGCCTATTATCGATTAACCTTTAATCAAATCGTGGATAAATTTTGAATACAAAAATACGCCTTAGGTAAAAAATCAAAATTCATTTTCTTGCTGAATATTATCGTAATATTTTATTAAGTTGGACGTTTTTTCATTGTGAGGGTGATATAAGGGAGTAAAATGCCTGAATAGAGTATATGATATTTTTCATTTTATTCCCTAACAATAAGTTCTTGTCAGAGATTTTCTCCCACTCTCCCATTTTCTCAGTGAAGGGTCAAGCTTTTGGTTTCCACAAAAATATCTTCTAAAGAAAAAGAAAAATAAATCACATAACGAAACGGCGGAATGGACCGGACACATGAATTATTGGGTACCTTTCGGCGTAGAGAGGCAGCCTTACAGTATGTATTTGTTGGTGGAGGGATCCGTCCTACCTATTCTCAAAAAAAAAAAAAAAAATACAAAAAAAAATAAGGAAAAAAAATAACAAGAAGTTTCCCGATTTCTTGTGCGCTTTGAATTTCTGACCCTATACGAGCTTTCACGTCCCATTTTTGTATCAGTACTAGCTGCAGTGATGCGAAAAGCACTAAAGTGCCTTGTCAGATATATTTTTAGACTAATGTTACCCGTGCCTCCATTTACCTTCGGCATATATGTGCATATTCGAATATCAAATACAAAGAGATACTTATCCTACATTATCCTCAGTGTATCAAGTAACTTTAAAGTAGAGGCTCGTCTTACGTATGTATACATATTCGAAGTAGCCATCGGATATTCACATACGTTCGAGTATTCATGCATGTATTCAACCCACATATGCATATGGGTTAAGGTAGCGGATTGAAATCGGTTCATTTCTATAGAGAGATGATTTCGAGCTAGATAGGTATATATAATAGAATAAATTGAAATGCATAATAGGATTGATTTGAATGGGAATAGAAACGGAATGTAGAACGTGGGCGAGATCTTAGTCGAGCACATTCATCTCCAAATATATCTAATTAATTATTCAAATCTTTGTCTTGTCTGGTTAGAGAAGAACTGGGCTAACTAATTCCCTTCTCTATTATTTCAAGATCTAGCAAACTCTCTGTCGAGGGTTACCGGTCTACGCCAACCCTCTACCTCGTTACATTTATAGTTATGCTAATGGAAAGACAAACAGATCGATTTATTATAGCCTCTCTTTGCATATGGCCAAGCTGATATTCGCACGGAAAAAATTACCCTGGATTCTTCGGTAAAACGTGGATAGTTTAAATTTTGTTAATCACTAGCATAACTCTAATGAATGAATTCTTTTTTTTTTTATCACCCTTGTTCTATTTCTCGTTATTCGTGTCGTTCCGGGCAATTAGTTTATTTAATTGAATGAACGTATCGCCTGGAATCGTGGGATGCCTGAAGAATTCACCTCGATGAAAAGGCGAAAGATAGAGATAGAGAGAGAAAGAGGGAGGCAAAGGTAAATGCAAATTCCACCGCATCTCGGTGTCCGTATACGATCAGAGTGCGTAATAATCGTTAATCTCTAAACTCACTTAATCAGCGGCTCGTAGGGACGCGGGTCTGTGTTCTTAAGATGGTATAGACTGTGAAAACAAGCTGGAGGTTAGCGATAAAATTAATTGGCAAGAAACGTGGACCACTTATAACGAGCTCGGTGAAAGATCAGTTATTTAACCCTGTGCCACCCACTAGCGTATAGATTAACATAAAAAGTGTAAAGTGTTACTTTAGGGGAGGAATCCCATCGGTTTATAAACTAACTAGCTAACTAACTTGGATGAAATTAAATCAGTAGTGAGAAAGAAAAGGTAAAATATCTTTAAACGAGGAATGAATAAACTGGGGCAGATTACAAAACGGATAACCTACTCTCTATCAGTTCTTATCGAAGTGGGTAGATTTGCATAGTTGATTGTTTCACCAGGTTCCTCTTTCGCCTTGTCCCATCCCCTTGTTATTCTTCCCTCGAAAAGGTACCCTGCCCTCATTTTCTGCTAGCGGTTGAGTGCTTATCGACGAAAAATAAAAGAGTAGAGTAGATCGTACCATTCGCCCCCGGGCTTTAAGTGGTCCTTGTTTTTACTCTTCCTCGACTTTCCTATTATTTCTGCAGCTGTGATTCCGACGTATTTTCATTCCGGCTTCTTCGAATACGAATTTCACGATAACACCCTACCATATCGCCGCAGAACGCCTTGACCGCGTACGGAGACTCAACGATCTGAAAAACTCAAAAAATACTTTTTTTTTTATTTATCAAAACCCAATTTTTTTGTTAACTGTTCAATTTTCTACCCATAAAAAAATGTTAACGTAGAAAGACATAATCGAAGGCGCCGGTTTTTTTTTTTTTTTTTTTGGGTGGAAAGATCGAAAACTTCCCTGCCTCGGAGGAATATAGGCCCCAGGCCCGAGCTCCCCATGAATTATAGTTGTTGCCGAAAAGTTTTCGAGTAACTTTTTTTGTTTCTTTTCTCTCCATCTCTCTGTTGTAAAAAAAAAAAAAAACGAATAAAAAAACGAAAGAAAAAAAACCAAGAAGGATCTCTCTTGTATCGTGGAACCGAAATTTGTGATACACGAGAGAGAAGAGAACAAGACGCGCCCCGAAGCTATATTAAGAACGCGTTGAATATAAGGTAGGTGTGTATCGATCTCGGATGCGAAAAGCGAAATGTTTGATAGCTGCCAACGAGAAAATAGTGTACAGATATCTGTAGCAGAATGGAAAATCGCGAAGGCACAACGTTCAGGACTACCGGATACCCGACCAGACGTAGTAATCTTTCTTGCCAAAGAGGCTACCGACGAACACTCCTTTGTGGGAAGCCGATACGACACCCTAGAGGCCTTTGGCTCCTATGTGTTGTAGTGGTAGGCAAGGGTGATACACACGTCTATATGCTACCTAACTCTGTACACCGTAATAAACTACCGAGCTATGCCTATAACCAACTGCGTTACACGATCGGAATATGTTATCTAATATCCTGAGGAATCGTCAGACTCGGTTCGAATCCTTTATCTTTAATATCCACCCATCGGATGTGCTTTTTTCTCATTTTTTCACCATTACTGGTGCCCGCAGCATTCGAACTTTCCGATATTTTAATTCCCCCGGATTTTAGCAACAGGAAAATTCAAACTGACGTACGGTGTACATTCGAGGTTTCTTCTTCTCTTTCCTTTTTCACGAAAAAAGAAATAAAAAGAGAAAGAACAAAGAAAGAAACAAGGTCCTATGGGTATGTGATAGAAGAATTTCGAACAGACCGAATTTTACGAGGATTATGGGTATGGATACGCGTAGAGTAGCGGCTGAAAAAGGACAAAATTTTCCTAACGGCGGACAGATTTTCCGATATTTCCATATGTCTGGGGGTTAAACAATGTTCAGAGTTTAAAAAAGCCTCTAGGTACGTATACGTACGCCATTGTCCAGTGCGGGACTGCGTGGTGCTTTCATTTCACCTGTTTACCTCGTCAGATTATTATACGGACTCAGAACCACTGCAGCTTGTGATTATCACATTTTCTTGAACACGGAATCGTTCATGACATACACACTTCCGTAGGTACGGTAAGAATAATTCCAAGCATTAGATTCACAAAGAAAAAATGATGGAACTACGACTGACTGACTGACTAACTGACTGACTAGCGGGCGATTTCAAAGCTGATTTTACACCGCTTGTTATCGAGTTATGGTCCGCTAAGTGAGCTGCACTTGTAATAAGCTTTCAGTTAATAGTACGTCGTGGGAAATGATTATTCTTAAGATCGTCAGTGGTTTGTTTTATTACAAAGAGTGAAACTAGAGGATTAATTCCTTCGCAAGGTTAGAGAGAAACGATGATGATGATCATCGTCAACGGTGATGCTCGCTGGTTTTCATCATCGAGTCTCAGAGTTCCCGCTCAATTTTTCATATCTCGATCCTTAAGAGACTCGGATACATCCGCGTTCTCTTCTCGGCTCCTGCGGCCACCCGGAGATTCCGTCTTGTTACACCTTCACCTTAACTAACCTCCATCCGTTAGATTACGCCAAGTCCTTATGCCACACCATCTGACGCGATGTGATGTGGTATGGGATGGTGTGGTGCGACGCGGCGCGGTGCGGTGGTTCGCGACTCGCAAATCACCGTTTGAATACGTCTCGAAACAAAACGAGCTGGTCTCATGCCAACGCCGCAAACTTTTTGCACACCTTTAACAAACCACGCTTGGTGCAGTACTTTTTGATAAGAAATATGATATGCTAATGCTTCGAGGTGGAAACCAATTAAAATCAAATTGATTGCCAGTTGCTTTATATACTACACATCGAAAAGTACAGATTATAATGCCCTGGACGCAGATGGAGAAGAAATAGACTAAAAAATTGATAACTTTAAACGAAAATTAGTTGTTTTTTCTTTTCTATTGTCGACTTGATGTGATTTACCTTGAACACAATTTTGTTGGCATCATTCGGTAATGATACAACTGTCTGATGTTCAGAGCGTAATAAACCCAGTAATAATTTAATAGTGTGTAGTTCCCTTCGTTTCTTGTTATCATCGTTGGGGTAATAACAGTTTTACACTTTGCATGTTTTAATGTGATAAACCAGTTTTCACATTTAATCGTACCTCATCTTTGAGATGAAATTTTATAAAGATAAGACCGAGTTGTAAAGCGGCTGAAATGCCCTAATAAACATTTAACTACTCCGCATTTAGATATGATCTTCTGTAACGAAACGGCTCGTTACATTTATTAACGATATTAATCGCCTTGGTGCTGCTGCTGCGTACTACAAACGGTGTTGCAAATTATAAGCTATTCGTCGCGCCGATTTTGAAAAGCAAAAAAAAAAAAAAATTTACCTCGTATTTTCTGCGTTCCACAATAATAAATCCCCTCTTTCAACATGCCCACACCCCATCTACCTTTTGTTAGTCAACGTTCCCGTAAACGATGATAATTAGGGGGACGTGGTTCACTCCGCTCTAATGAAATAATGAAAAACCACACCGTCCTCCGCCATTTCTCCCCACTGTATATGATGAAAAGTGAACATAAAAAACGGGTGAAAAATAACCAATTCTGGGACTTTCGAGCTCGAAGATCCTTCCTAAAAATTATACTCGATCATCGATCGAAACACTTCGTATCCCAAAGCGTTCAATTTTGATAAAGGTGCGATGCAAGGGGGAAAGTCGGCTAAATAATAAACCCCGTTATGTTACTACTAACACACGATGCTGCAGATTGCACCTGTGCAGCCACAAGCTGCTGATATTATATACCAACGTTAGATGAGATTTTTAATTTACAATATCGTCGTACAGACCGTAGAGTAGACCACAAGCCGGACAGAACGAAGCCAAAATAGACTAGACTGGACTAGACTGGACTCGGCTGGACTATGGCGGACTAGACTTGCTTGAAGATTCATGAGGGGTCGAGTAAGTGTGATCTTGCCGTTCGTGCCTGGTATAACCTGAGCTTCAGCCATTTTATTAACAGTCCGATAAGACTTAATGGTTTCGCGACACGCCACAGCCAGCTACTTTGCCATTTACATTAACGTCGATGTATTTTGTGGACATGCGATTACGATGGCGTGCGCCGGGGCCACCGCCTTACTTGCACCCGAGAACCCTTGCACACGTATATATGCATACCTGTAATACATGGAAGTTTATTTCCTGGTACGATATCCACGGGGATTGAGACGTCACACGATCAACTCTTGCCCAGTTTCAAGATAGCTCTTACATCGGTGCATTCGTTAAACTTTTTTCTTTCTCTTTTTTTTTAGCTTCTTATAAAATGCTATGAAATTGAAAAGCTCGATCTTTCTCTCTTCGATTTCTAAAGAATAACGTAACAAGTGAATGTATCTCAAGTTAAACGAGCCAGACTCACGTTGAATATTTATCAAAGAATACCGGGTGAAACTCTACTGCAAATTTGATATTCATACCTTCATTAATTCCCCAGAATGAGAGATAATAAAGCCCTTAAATAGGCGGTGCAGGTTTTCCCCAATTCGCGAGGGAACACCGTGTTGAAAGAAAAATGAAATAGAAAATGATCAGGAACCTGTTTTATAATTCAGGAATCACCCAGACCATCAACAGCCATTTTTTGAAAACATCTTAAACTACGATTGACTCTAGAAAAATTCTTCCAAGTGTGAAAGAATCGGTGAAAATGATCGGTGATAGATATTTAGTTCAGTTTCGATCGAGGAAAATTCAATAAAATTAAATCGGTCGAGTGTTCTAAATCGAATCGGAAACCGACTTGAGCTTTTAACGCAGCCTTTGAACTGCTCTGTATACTGTAAGCTTTTTTTCTCGTAATCGGGAATATCGATCGTTCAGTTGGTATAAAGCAAACAGTCGAACACAAACGTAGAAATCGAGATTCTCTGTACCTATGAGCATACTACGTAGGTCGTCCTATCAGCGAGTGGGATTCCATTCCAGCACTCAATCCCTGCAATAACATGACCAACTACGGCAAACAGCGAGCGAGCTGCTGCAAAAGTGAACGAGACTCGATATAATCGAGGTACCCAATTTCATCGGAGAGATTGGCGCTTCGATGGGCTCTGATTGCGGCTTGATTTGCTGCCGTGCCATTACTCTACACTAGCCGAAACAATATCCTAAGCTAAAGGATAATTGAAAACGATTTTCAGCTAATCTCGTGGAACGTTGACTCCTTTTTTTTCATTATCAAATAAATCAGGAAATAATTGAAAGAAACGAGAAGAAATGAAATAAAGAACGAAATCAGGAACGAAAGTGTTCCATGTATAGCGATGTGGAACTTTTTTTCAACCAATTACGCCAGAGCGCGTACGAGCGTAAAATTTCCATTTCAAGCTTGTATTCCGCATGGAAATATGCAAAGCTTGATTTAAAAGATGAACAAATCTACGGGATTTCGAGTTATTTTTAAACGGAAGATTTTTATCTCTTAATATTCTCTGAATCAATTCCAGCCGCTTAGATTTAGAACGAATAGCTAGCCGCTCGCTAACTCTTGGAAGACAAAGTGGCGATCTTTCTATCCGTACATCCATCGCAGCGCAAATTGGTTTCGCCCATTAAAATTCTCGGCATACCGTACCGGAGTACTTAGGCGCTTCCCGATGTCTTTAAGATTACTAACGACAGATGACCGGCTGCAACGATGGTAGAAGAACAGAAGTATGAGAGGATTCGAACGCTGAAAAGCGAAGGAGACGGATGATGAGGCTGAAGTAGACACGGAAATCTCATGGCGAGTTTTTTTGCTGATTAAATACGACGTCCGTAATGTACTTATACATTAATCCCGGGAATAGAAAACCTTAGGATTGCAGAATCTTGATAGAAAATAATTTAGTCGAGGCGATCTATTAACCGCCGAGATATATTATCACTCTACGGTATATTGGATCCGATTAGTAATAGAATAGACTATATATACACGCCAACGCTAGGAACTAAACTCCGAGACTTTATCGAGTAAGTTTAAATCAATTATCGTACTATTAGCTCGTCTCAGACGATTCTAATGACTCCGCAGAGTAGGGCACATATATCATCGCGACCTCACTCGAATAAAATGCTTCGATATAATTTTCGAATAACGTGGCTAGCTTCTAAAACGAGATTTTCATTCTATTCTATTGTTTTATTCGCCCTTTTTCATTCGCCAACTAGGATTAAGGGGATATTCACACCTTGGAAATAATTTTTTTCCAAATCCCTCGCACGCTTTCAATGAATTTTCCATTCGCCCATTACTTTTAGAAATGTCGTAGGGTACAGGTCGCATGGTTGTCCGAAACGTTTTGAAATCTGGAGTATTCTCGAACGATGTCATTTCGGAGCGAATCAATAACGTATTGAGATGAGATCAGTCTTCTAACGTGATTCATAACGATTAAGAAAAAATGATTTAAATATGACAAAATTTTCGTATACACATATGAAGATGAAATTCAGCGAATATCATTGGTTAACTCCGAAATTACATGAATGTAAAATATTTTCTAAAAATTTGAAGAAGTTTCGATGAACGGTACGGCTGTACCATATACGACAGCCACTTTTTCTTCGGTGCAATCAATCTGTGTAAAGCGAAGTCCATGAAATATAAAATAATTCTGAATTACGTCTGAGAATTGTGGTAATCAGGTGTGAAAAGACTGAGTCAATAGAATATTTCTCGACAACGTAGCAGTGAATTGAAGGAAATTATTTCCACGGTGTATAAAAACCCCCTTCACGTGTAAATCGAACGCGATGTACAATTTCAGATTCTCGTATACCTACATCAAAGTACGAGCTGCTTTCCGTTCGATTATTTCTTCACCATTTTTTCTATTACTTGTTTTCCTTTTTTCTTTTTTTTTTCTTCTTGTTTTTCTCTCTCTTTTGCGATACGAAACGGTAAATTTTGTTTGCTCAATTTTACCCTGCCACGTTTACACGTCACCCACCACGCGACGTTTGCATTGCGTTAAGTTACGCCTTCCTGCAGCACGATGTGCCAGCCCGACTCCAGGGAACGTGTTGGTTCGTATGATTTCCTGTTGTAAATTAATAGAGAAACGGGATAAGACGACAGACAGTGTCTAGAAACTTTGTGGTACACATGCATCAGACACGGAAGTGCAAATAGGCACTATTCCCATTCGCATTTACGTATGTGTTCGGAGTGCTTTCGCAGCATCTTTAGACTGCATCTCGTTACCTGGGATGCCGCGGAGCTATGAAACGGTCTATGGCAATCAGACTAGTATTATTCTAAACTTTACTAGCTTCCATATTTACAATTCTAAGAGCCAGCGTATGGATCGGTGAAGAAATAGTGGTGTGTGTATTCGACAAATTTTCAACTGAAGGAAAAATACGAAATTTCTTTCCTAAAAATAAGTAATAAACCAATTACTGACACCTGGAGAGACGTCGTAGCTCGTTGTATACAAGAGTTTAGAAAAAAACCATTAAACCTACGCCTTTACTTTGGCCGCATCTTCCTTCAGCCACTTAACGAGTGGAATAGTGTTTAAAGATGGCATAATATCAACGGGATATACATTTAGCGCTTCATTTTAAAAACAGGAATGAGTATGACCGTGGGCTGGATTGTGAAATAACGTAATCGCTGGACATAGCAGGCTTCTGTCACCCAGACAACAGAGTCGGAATAATAATTCCGACTCTCAATTTGATTTACTTACATTGAAGTTCGCTAGATATACAAACGTGATAAAATACGTTGATCTTTAACTTGCCCGAATAAAATAAGCGGACTTGAGTCAGTAGCCGAAAGTCGAGAGGCTGTACAAAGATCTTTTGCCAACCTCGCGGTTAACCGAAGGAGAAGAACCAACGAGTTTCCGGATCTGTAGAAAAGGTATTTGTTCGTCGAACCTCATAACAAGGGACGAGATTAATTATACAACTTTGAAACCAGGTTTGTGGAACATCGATCAGAGTATTTGCAAACGCGTTTAATAAACATTATAGCCGATATTGAACACGCCTATCGACCCCATCTACACGAGCACACAAAATATGTCTACGTATAAAATCGCATACTGGTTAGTGGGGTTTTATAAGCCAAATAGGGGTCGCCGTGTGCGGTGAGATGAAATTCGAAAAAAATTGAAAAATATGAAAAATGTATGCGGGGTGGGTTTGGGGGAAAGGTTCGAGCCGTTACGCGTGGGAAATGGTGAATTGCCGGAGTGGCAGAGTGGCGAATAAAATGAGGAGCGAATAGAACAGAGATAAATATATCGAGCATTTGACACGCTGATGTGCTGAAAAATATGTGGGTGCATTTGAAAAGTGGCATCATCTTCGGCAAGCATGATTCTCCGAATCGCTGTGTGCAAGAATTCGTCGAAGATTCAGTCAATTTGGAAAAAACACATTCTGTATACGTTTTTTTAGAATATACGTAGAGACACGAGAGACAGGGGTTTACATTTTCGACGAGACATCATATCCTGGAGGGAAACACCGCTGATTATTGATAACGAGATATATTGTAGTTTTAACTCAGTGGTTTGGTGCTTTTTCAATTTATATTCGCGGCCTGAAAGTTGGTGTATAAATTTTGCTAAAAGTTTTTGAAAAGCGGAGGGCTAGCCGAGGGAGTAAATTCTCGTACCCTGGAACTCAAAGCAAAGAATGAATAGCAGAAGAAGAAGAAGAAGAAGAAGAAGACATCGTTTTCCACGAAACAGAGTATCTCAGAGGAACCCACTTCCAAGTATTTCGAATATATCGTTCGCCGTTCGCCCCCAGAATTGACTTCATATTGATTCAAAAGAAACTCAATACGGCTTATAAGCTCCGGCATATACGCTACTTTGCAATATCAATAAACATTAGAGATAGGTACGATAAAAATGTCCAACGTATGCGGGTGCTTTGGGCAGTGGGCCAAAATATGGAAATACAAATGTGTCCTTAGTTAAAATATCGAGTATATAATTCCAGGATCTAATTTTCCTCTGCTTATTTCCATACGTCATTGAGAAACCGTATTGTTATCGACTGACTCATAAACGGCGGACGTGTGAATCTCTGAGTAAACCACAAAATCGTCGGAATTTTTTTTTGGTAACAAAGTGTGGGTTCAATTGTCAGAACAATATGTGCTGCAACTCCGTTGGTGTTTATTTCCGCGCATATAGTCGACGAGGAGAAAATGTGTTTTTGCTCGTCTCTCAGTTTCGTATTCGCACACATCACCTGCAGGAGCGAAAAACATACCGAACAATACACTGGCTCGAAGAGCTAGTGCAGTTATATGACGCACGCAAGTAGGTGCCTACGTACACATACATACGTGCAAAAACGTTAAGCGTAGGCGGTAGATATTGTGTGTGAAATTTATATGTTCAATGTGCTATCCGCTGTGTAACTCTTCGATTAAACATAGTAGAAAGTTCGTACTTGATTAACTGATGAATTGCACCGAAGTTAAAATTTCGAGGCACCTAATCAATCGGGTTAAAGCCTTTTCGTCTGTGATATGGATACCTGAAGGTTTGTACCGAGGTTTTAGAAAGGATGGTGTGAGCTTATTTCTGAGGGATTTGGGTGCTCGTGGTATCAGGTTAAAGAGGCGATCGAAATAGGGGACTGAACGAGAATGTATAGCTGATAGCACGGCAAGGCACAATGGGTAAAATGGCAAAAGGTCGGACTGACTCCTTCGCAGCGAATTTATGCCACTTGGTGTGATTTATAATCCTGACAAATTGTTGACTATTAAATTTCGTTTTAAATCTCTGACGCATATTCATCGCCTTCGACTAGCTCCACGTCATTCAAACGAAACAAAACTGGTTTATCTTAATTGGTATCGCTTCGGGAGCTCTCGATAATTATCTTCATAATTATTGTATGATTCATGTGTGTATTCCGTGGAAGGACATGGTCTTCGGTCGTCTCCCATCACGGAATAAAAGTCTCCAAGAAATACCTTATTTGACTTGGTTTTATATTTCTCAAAGATCGTTCTATCGATCTATTGATTCTAAATACGCGCGAGCTCGACGTGTTAGTCTTCTCTGATTCGAGTAAAGACCCTTTTTCGAAAATCTGTAGATAACGGATACTCCGAGGAAGCGTTTTTTTCCTCTGACTAAAATAAGACTCTTCCGCTTCTTCGAGATGAAAGAAGTCGGCTGAGCTCTCCATGCATCCGTGCATTTGTAACGTCGATTGATAAACTGTCTGGGAGTGGGTTTCTAATTAATCAACGACGTTCAAGAACCAGTTCGAAATTGAGAAAAGGAGAAAAATAAAAAAGAGAATAAGGAGGAGAAGGAAAAAAAATGATTGAAACGGAAAGAACATTCCTGGCGAACGTATATATGCATCAGCTGGGAAAATTCAGCTATCATTCAGAGGAAGGTACTCTATTACCCGTCCACTCGATTAGTTAGCTAAATCTTCCCAGGAATCGACGAAAAAATTCTCATCTCACCAATCAACCTTGCTGAGTGCAGAATCTAACGCGCTTTGCACCCCGACTAATAGTCGAATCGATAGCGACGCTGATTTTGTTCCGGCGATCGAAAAATCAGAAAAAATAATCCTCGTAGCATCGGATTGTCCCAAACGCGATAGAGATAGTAAAATGAAGTGTCGAGGTAATGCTTCTAATAACAATTTCCGTTAAAAAGGTACGAAGCTGGTTACTCTCCGAGGTGGCAATGATTATTATTACCTAATTTTCATTCGCACGAATTTTCGCTATTTCAACTTTTATTCCGCGTCATCGAACCGTTCGAATACACATCCCCTAGTTGCGTGATTGATATCATTATAAATGGAATCGAGAATCGCGTACCGCCATGTAATACGGTTTCGGTTCATTTCGTTGAATAATCGACTAGTTCATTTCTGAATAGGAAAAATTTTAGTCCTGCCGAAATTAGCTACTGCAACTGCCGGAGTTTTTGTTATATTTTCCGTCTTTCCGGGTAAATAACTCGCGCGTTTTCATAACGATATAAAGCAGTCAAAGCTCGAGACGTTCAGCAAACTTATTCCGGTTTGAACATTACTTCGGATCCTAGCTAGCCTTTTGGATGTATAAATAGATTTGCATGTTAATTACGCTTATTATACCGTACACGGTCTGTAAATGAATTTTGCAACTTAAACTTGACGGAAATATCCTTCCTTCGCGAACCCTCCTTCGAACTATCAATCTTTTGATCTTAAGACAAAATTAATAACGTCAGCTCACCTGCAGCTATTTATATTTTCTCATTCGCGAAAGAATTCCGGGGTAAAAAATTTGAATAATTCCATATTATTTTCGGTTCGTTAACTCGATGCAAAAAATAATCGAATAGTTGGCTAAAACTTGGCGTAACTATAATAAAAGGAAAAAAAATTATTCAACTGATTTAGCAACGAGAAAATGAAGAAAAAAGAGATTTTTTTCTCGCAATATTTTTCAGGCACCCACCTCCACTCCGCACAATACGCTAAACATTGCACTGGTATACGTGCAGGCGATATTTTACAGAGGTGCATTTGTAGCTGAAGCTAAAAAACAGAAATATTGCGCGGTGGCACGTTCAGGTAGAAAATATTTTTAAGAGAAAAGAAGGAAACGGAAATAAAAAATGAAATAATAATAATCCAGACACCTGCAGCACCAGGGATGAGGTTGTTGCCGCGGATTACGAGGGTGAAAAACCAGTGCGCTAATAATTTCGGCTAAAAATGTAGTTCAGATAAACAAACGCTTATGCTAATTACCTACACAGCGTCGAGACTCGTGTGCACGAAGTTAAAAAGCTAGACAAAGTTTAAAAAATAAACTAAACTGACTTTTAGCTATGGAAATAGTAACCCTGAGTGAATTTATGAAAAATCTCAGTCACACCTGAAAACACTGATGTGAAAAATATCCAAAAGTGTAATCCAGACGACCTAGGGATCGGATTTAGTGTTTCGCTAATTTCTCGTAATCGGTACGTTTCGCGATCAGTTTGACGAGATTCACAATTGCGTACCCTTTCAAATTTTGTTTAATTGACACCGTTGATCATCTTATCTTGTTAAGCTTTTTTTTACGATGCGAATTTCTTTAATACGACATTCTAGTCGAAGCTTAATTTATTTCTCACGTTTTCCGTAGTCTCGTAAACAAATGTATTACAACTATATATAAGAGATAGAAGAAAAAAAAAGTTTCTACTGTTTATAAAACGGAAAGAGGTTGATGTAAAAAAAAAAAAGACCCAAAGTTAACTCGAAAAAAGTTTTCCTCTCAAATATTAAATACATCCAATTAAATTTTTCCGCTTTGCAAATTTTAATCGAATACACAACGCCGTTATAAGGTTGGTTTTAATTTTTTAAATTATTCATTGGCATGTTTACCGCCGGCTTTCTACCGCTACAATCATTTTCCACCGGTTCGTACTACCTACCTGCCTCTACCCACCTACTGGCTCTCGTTTAAGCTTTACGAAGTCCTCTTCTACGTGGCTTAGCACCAGCACCCTCTTTTCGTCATACATCATGTTAATACTCCAGCTTACCCTGGCCAGCCTGGTTGCCACCGATATTAATATTAAAACGGCTACAATGCTCCGGGTTAATAATAATTGGTTACCCCTTACGTCGTGCCCTGCCCAACGCCGGAACTCTGCATTACTTTCCGGCTATTATCGTACGTAGAAAATTATAGGTACCTCGATAAGTGATACGAACTTGCGAAAGGTTTCTTTTTCAATTACAAAAAAATAGCTCATTTTATTTCCCATTGTTTTCATATTTCTTTTTTCTTCTTGTTTTATGGACCAGTTTTTTTTTTTTAAATATGGGTCGTCGGTTATTCCGACAGTTTTTAACTCCTGTAATGTACTAGTGCATCCGGTGATTTCCGAATCGAATCGTGCGTGTATCTATTGGAGAAATTCGGTATAATGAATTCGCGAGAATCGTTAGCTCCGAGAGAATTCAAAAATCGAATAATTTCCACAGAGGGTTATTAAATAACGGAATAAGGGAGACTTCTGATCTTGGCTTGGTATTTTTAGCAATAAATTGTATTTCAGGTATCAAGCGAAGCTCAGTCGCCTTACTTAGAGCATTGGGTATTTAAGGGAATGCAGAAAAGCCTCGGGAACAACCGCACCTATAGCCATGCATGAGATGCTGAGGATCAGAAGCGAATCGTATTTCGCATCATATTTCAGAATAATACCAGCCGTTATAAATCCAGACTGGTCGCTGGCTGCATACTAATGCGATTTCACCTCTCGAGTCACGTGGGTGCAACGAGAGGCACTGCAGGTGGTATTTTTTGAAGAATTCAACTGAAATTTCCCTCTCAAGAAATACTGCACTCGTATCTTTCACGTAGGATACGTATTTCACCTATACAAACCTGATTTTATTCATCTCCCGGAAGATTATCTCTGTAGAAGCTCTGTTTGTTCACTCAGAGATATATATCAGTCCGCCAACCAGGAGATCATATACTCCTATGAATTCGTAATATCAGAAAGCTTAGCCGCGTCTAACCCCAAGGGTTAAATAAGGTCGAAGAGAAATTTCCGGGACCGTATATAGCTCCAGCCACGAAGTAAATATCAACGGGGGTTGAAATCACCGTCTCGTTCTTTTCCCCGGCTTTTCTCCCACTGATCCTGTTACCTTACTTTGAATATCGTCAAGTCGCCTCAACCATGCTTGGAAATCGTACCTACGTCCCGTACGAAATCAGTTTTCGCGGTTTCTAATAACTATAAATTTTCTCATGAACTCAATTTTTTCCACCACGGATCACTAAGTATTCTCAGACACAGGTCAAAATTATTTGAGATTTTATCGAGCTGATTCGATAGGAAAAGAAAAAACGTACTCATTCCCTCAGAGTGAATAATTTGCCCGAGCTTCGGGTGCAGTTCGAGGTAGCAAATTTATTTCTTGATACCGAAGGTGCAGCTCTTCTCGAATAACAATAGAGACGTAAATCTCCCGATCGTAATTCCCATCTGACTCACTTACGCCAGGACTACACAGCTATTATAGACTTCTACGGAGAGTGAGTCTCGGCGCAATGCGACACTCATTTAACTACGTGTGGGATCTCTCGAGATCCGTGTCTAGCGTATACCTCTGTACGTATCCGTACGTACGTGTATCTATGAATGCACGAATGTACGAATGCACGTAGAACATACATGGATATTGTATCGCGAGAGTGAGTGTTGAGGCAAACGTTAGACGGCAGTAACAATAAGCGGGAAGGAAATCCCTTGGAAGTAGCAAACGAGAGGACGAAAGACTAGACTTGGTACAGCTGGAGTAAACAGCTAACTCGGGTCTCTATCTCGCGATTCGCGACACGAGTCATCCAGAGCTTTACCTATTATGCGTAATGACTGGTAAGTCGGAATACTCTATGGTAGTGGTGCTGCATATACAGTAGCTGTCGCGAAACTAGAATTAACTCCGTTTACCCCAGGTTTAATAACAAAGTTTTGGAATGAGTTTATCAAGATTTCACTGTAGAGATTCATTCTCTTTCCCGTTCTAAGAAGTAAACTAAAACATATTCCTACTTTAAAACTAATCCGAGTTCTACTCGGCCAGAAATTCCGGTTCATTCCTTGGCGCGGCAGACCAAAGTCGACTTGAACTTTTCCGATTTAGCCACTAACCGGTACTTAACCCGACCTATTATTGCCTCGAGGAAGAAATAGACCCAAGAGAAATGCATCTCTTTCGAACTTCTTCATTAACTGCAGCCTTATATATATTTTAATAACCCTCTTATCCTCTTCTCCGATTCAACATCAAGGATGTTTTACACCCTGGCCTAATCTTGACCACGGGCCTGACCTCGGACGAGTGACTAAATCGGTGACCCAAGTAATACGAGGAAAGTTAATAACGTCGGGAATAAGTCAGTGCTAAAAGATATACGAGGTGAGAGGGATGAAACTTCGTTTTCTTTCTTTCATTCTCTTCTTATTTCTCCTTTGTCGCGATGACGTGTCTCGCTGCTCTGAAAATGAACGAGATCACGAACTTGTCACGTTTTCGGTGCCCAAGACACGAGGAAATCTTGTCACGTTTCGAGAAAACGGTCACACCTTTTGTTTCGAATAAAATTATATCCCGAAAAGGTTTTCTCTGTATGTAGAATTCGTCATAACACATATGAAGTAACGGAGGGTGCAAAATTCGGTATTGAAACTTGTCAGTCCGAATTTTTCATTTCATTTTCTCCGAGCGCGAACCATATACGTTCGTATTTCATGATTCTCCGCCGTCGAACGAAGAGCCATTTCCGTTTACGGTAGAAACATAATACGTACTTCTATACTTTGCCCGGATATTAATCGCCTTTTATAAACAGGAAAATAATCTCACAGGAGAACGCGAAGAGGCCGCAAAAATGAATCTTTCGATCGTTGTTTCCGGGTCCGAGGAGCCTCCCTCTCCCTCGGGTAATAAAACTCTATGAGACCTCGGACCCTTCGCTTCCTACTTCCGGGCTTATCGCGAAACTTTCATCAAAATTAATTAGCCGATATTGAAGGAGAAATAAATTGAACGGAGAAATATAGATTATTTCATCGATATGACTCGATGGTCTTAATATATTCCATTTCTAAGACGAAGACTAATAATGACCCGATCGCGTAATTAGATTTCAAGGTCTCCGACGAATCTTCCACGTGAAAATTTCTCAATTATTCTCCTACCTCTATCTACGCGAATGAGGTATAATTGAGATGTTTAAAAACCGCGGAATAGAGGCTTTTGTTGCGTTAACACGCGGCAAGACTTCCACTCTGTTACGTGACGGCCATGAGCCTTTCAGACCGATACCTTATGCTATAACTCGTGCGTAAAGTCTGGGCCATGATACTGGTCAGGGCCAGGTGACGTCTGTCATGGGACAAAAAGAGCCTTATACCATTTGTCCGGAGGAAGTAAAGACCTAGATTGTCTCGTTTTTCGTTCCACATCGTTTTATCATTCTTCATTTAAAACAAAAAATATAATTGCCGCGAAGGTTGCCACTGCTGATTATCGACGGTGAGGTAATAGTACGAGAGAAAAAAAAAGGCCCGGTAACCCAATTAATGAATGAGTGAAGAAGAAAGGACAATCGTCCTACTTTCTTAGAAAAAATCTCACGATTAGACACCTAAGAATCTACTTTTTTCGTACATAGTAATCTTACTCCCGTTCAGGTACTTGTAGAAGAGGGTTACCCACTTTGCAAGTAATCTTCGCTCACAATACCTACTCCCTCGTAAATGAACCAGTAAACTTTTCAGTAAGCTTAATAATTTCAAGACGCCTTATTCCGCGGAGTTGGTATAAGGAATTTTCAACAACCTAACAAACTGTTTGAAGATTAACTCGTAAAACACTTTGGTAGGTAGGTAGGTGAAGGCGTTATTTCTATCCGGCTAAAGCATCCCTCAAAGGGCGCGCAGGTATTTACTATTCGTTAATTTATTTTCTTTAGTTCAACGTTTTTCTATTTGAAAGTGAAATTCATCTCCGTTCAGACCCTTGAATGACGAAGAATTTGCACCGTCGTCACTTTCGCTACAAAAGGAAGCTTGTCCTTTGGCAGAGGGTCGCCCCTGCTATAGATGTTGAAAATTATTATCTGCAACGGCTCGTCTCCGAGGTTGAATTATTTTCTCTAATGAGAGAAACGAGACCTTAGCGAATGGTAGGGGCGAGGGTGGGTAGTCGCAGCATCGATTAAGTGTCGAGAATGAAATTACGCGGTTTTAATACAAGCCTGGTGGATTGATTTTACGATTAGAATTGTAAAGTAGAAAGATTTAGGCCCTCTTTGATTGGACGTCTTTCCAACATCTAACTGAAACCCCTCGACCAGACTCTGTGCTAATTCAACTAATTATCAAAGTCAATTACACCTTTGGGTGTAGCGACTCTAATTCTGTTTCCTCGGCTCCACCTCCGCCAAGTCCCTCGCGCTTACACAATGTAATTAAGAAATTTGCATGAAAATTGTCAATCTTCCGACCGCCTAATGCATTTATCCGCTCAGATGGCGAACTTACGTCCCATTAATCAGGAGGAAAGCTCAAAAGCTCGTTTTCAACGATGACCTCCGGTCTCGCGCTCCGGCGACCTCCCAAGTTTACCTCACTCTACTTCGTTGTCACTTTGGCTCGAGTTTATACCCATTATACTACTCGTAATTGTTCTGTTCTCATATTTAACCAGAGCCAAGCAAGCCAGAAGACTATCCCGCGTAACAAACGCATGCTAATGAGACGTCGCCGTGCCTGCTGCACGTGTCGTACTAAGAGTTTGCCAAACCCGTATATGTATCCACGTATTTATACATCCATGCATGTATACACATCTGTACAACTATAAACGTATCATACTGTCGTAACTTTCGTCTCCGCGTCTACTAAAGTCGTGATTGTAATTGCGTAATAAACTTCCTGCCTACGCGCCCCAGGCTCCTTTTGCCAAAGAGAGAAAGATAGAGAGGGTGCCGGTCTGAGAGACATGGGGAGGCTGGTTCGTTAAGAAATTCCAATTGCACTCTCATCTAAACTTCACCTGCCGAATCGATTTGCCAGTAAATTAATCCCGCGATCATGAGACGGAATATTCAAAGATTTCGCCTACTCTTATTTTCTTTCCGCGTAACCGAATCGATGAAAGTCTAAGATGAATTTGTAACCGATCTTCGAAATGCAATAATCTCGATACGATAACTCTTATCCCTCTCGAAGATCGTTACAGTGCAGTGCCTTGTGGGAAACGTGTGTATGTAAAGTTCCACTCGAGTAAGCAACTCAATGAGCTAATCTTCGGGACGATTACATCTGTGAAATAACTATCTCCTCAAAGACAATGGGAAATGCAATTCAACGCAGATTATCAAGAGCCTTTTAATTGCGATCGTTCAACGGATTCGCAAGAGTTGACCTACGAGAACGAGAACGGTCGCTTTGCTCTTGAAAACTACAAAATGAATCCGCTGCGGAAAGTTTACGACCATCCGGTAAAATATTAGATACTATGCAGAAACGAAGGCTGATGAAGAAATTCTGGAACAAATTTGCGACATGGACCTATGGAAGCTGACTGAAATCTGCGGGTATCCTACCTAAATCACGTGTCTTTGAAGATGGGTATATTATCAGACTCGTGGTAAGTGAATACGTGTAGTTGAGCTGATGTACCTGGTTAGAGCTGTGGGTACGTATCCACCAGGTAGAAGATGCAAAACTCAGCGTAGTACGGACAATATATATCCCTGGCAGTGTTACCCTACCAACTTAATCTCTGGGTAGGTTTGTATGTAAGCCTCGGGCATTATTATTCAGCAGCGAGTACAATCTGTCGTCTCATCAGAAACTCAACCACTCAATCTATCTATCCCCGGCAAACTACCATCTCGAGACTTCGTTGCGGTGCGGCGCGGCGCGGCGCGGTGTGCGGAGCGAGTGCGGAGCGAGTGCTGCAGTGCTACTTCGAGCATCCTGCAACTTTGTGCCCAGAGTCCCGAAGCGACAGTCGCCTTCCTTAGAAGTATGTATGTAACTGCACTGCACGACTAGCGGAAGACAGTTTGTCCCCGTCTACGTCCTACTTTCCTTACTTTGCTCTGAGAGTCCGTCGGGACCAAAATAGAATCGTTATACTGCAGCAGTTGCAGTTTTACGTACCATCATCCCCGCCGATGACAGATACACCCGGAAGACTTCAATTTTCCAATTTCTTTGACGGTTTTACAATTTCTATTTATTTCTTTTACGTACACCCACTTCCATGTTGAATTTTCTCAAAACCGTTATAGATCCGCGTTTCGTATGCAAGTCGTTCTGAAATCTTCTGCCTCGGAAAGTAATAACTTTCAAAGATAGAAACGCGCCCTTCGTATTATTTTTCTTTTTTTTTCTCTTCTTCCCCCACGCTTAAGGATCGGGGATTTTCACGTTGGATCGCTGGGGATTTGAAGAGGGAAGTTTTTCTCATCCAATGTCTTGACCAGATCAGCCCTTTCTCAAGAGACTGGGGAAAGCGGTGCGGTACAGCTACGCCTCGAGAGATGTTTTGTGGTGCTTATCACACACTGACCCACCTCTTATTCCAAAGGTTACGTGATCCGAAAAAGTCGAAAGCGAAAAACGACTTATTATTGTTTGTCACGCACGAGATCTCTCATTCCACATAAGCTATGCTCGATTTTTCTCAACCCATTATACCAGTCTCGTAACGATTCACACCACTTATATCATTCTAATTAAAGAATTGCGTCGTTTCCTTGACTTAATCGTAAAGAATAGTAGTTTAAGTTAAAAAAAAAGAAAAAAAAAAGAGGAGAGACACTTTGAAGATACGTTCTTTGAACTCGTTTATGAATGAAATTTTGAACCCTTCATCTAAACGCCCGGGTGGCGAGCAATAACAATTAGCTTGATAACAATTAGCCTGAGGGAAAGAATATGCTTACTAATGGCATGATCGTAATAATTACTCGGAGTTCGTTAACTTTCACCGACCAGTAGGTAGAGATATAACTGGAAATAGGATACGTGACCTAAAATAAATTGAGGCGTCTCTAGTTTCCGTATTAACCTCGTTCTCCTTTCTCGCAGCCCCGATTCCGAAATTCGATACACACAGGCGTCCGTTTGATTTATGTTACTTCCTTATATCATCCTTATAGCTTTGTCCGTTGAAATTCTACCTCGCTATACGTACATAGAGCTTACTCTCATATAAATACTGACGCGGACAAATAATTTCTACGTACGAAAAGAAAGAAAAGAGATTTCGCTATTCGTTTCCGTCAATTTTAAAAAAATTTCCAAAACCGTGAACTTAAATTGACTCGGAGAATCACATCCCCTCGGATACCTGTCGTACTGAAATTAACCAACTTTAGCCGACAAGTGTTCCGTTCGCTTCACTACGATCCAACAATTCTCAACCACAGATGAATCACCCGAGCTTACAGTGTCAGCCAAGAATTTCGACTCCGAACTCTCGGTCTGTATCCATCTATCTGTCTATATCCGTTTTCTCAAAATTCTAATCAAATAATTTCGAGACTTTGGGCTCGGATTAAAATGCAACTCGAATTTTCGAGTGAAACAACAATCAGCGCCATATTGAATCATTATTTTTACATACAATAAACCTTAACAAGCCGCTAGTTATCTTTGCTATTAGTTCAGCTAGCACCCATATTCAAACACGTTCGCTTTTATATTCCCAGTTCTCACCCTTTGTAATTAAAGGCATAGAACGAACAGGAATGGTTTATTATCTTGGGTTTTGGATGTCATTGCTGCAGGATGTTGCAGCGTCAGATGGGATGATGCGATGATGCCTGATGGAACTGAATGCATGGATGTGATGATAATTATTATATATTCATGCAGCAGAGCTTGTTCCATTATACGTATCTACCCATAGTGCTGGTTGACGTTAGGTAAAGGAAGTCGAGGTAAGGTGAGGCAGGCATCCGTTTCTATAATAAACTGATAGCCGCCGTTCACAGCCCACACTGCTAATAATTACTAGAGAATGCTTTGTGACTGTGGGAACTCTAGGAGTTCCATTCCTAACCAACAGTTCAGGAGACATTCTAATGCGGTATCCATGTAAATATATCTATCAATTTAACTTCGGATAATTCGAGAGAGGGTTGAGGATCGATGATGTAATTGCTACAAACGGGATTTGAATAGAGACTTAATCCAATGCCTGGTCAATTTTTTAGCTCCGATAACTCACTCTCGAATAATAATTAACGAACATTCGATTCATGAAGTAAAAGAGAACTGATTTCAAATTATTTCACACTTCGTGGACTTCGCGTTGCATAGGTTTATTTCTCACGGAAGATAAAGTTTTGACGAACGATGCACCCTGTACCCTGCGACGACCAGCTTTGCATCGATAGAGTTGAACCATTTAAAGCAAATTTGATAAAATGTGAAATAATTTATAATTATTTGAATCACATAGAAGACGTGTAATCCGTCCGAACGAGATCCGGCTAGCGCAACTATAAGCTTGGGGCAAACCTCTGCCTTCGAACTTCGTCAAACTGGTATATAACCGCGATTTTCCTTCCGCCTTTGGTGCTACTCGTCCCTCACCATCTTTGCCTAACGTTGTTTCTCCGACTCGCGCTCACCCGCGCAGCGGGAGACTCTGAATTGTTAATTCTGATTACCTTTCACGCCCGCTATTTCTCGCTGTTCCGTTCGCTTCCCTCGTCTCCATACTTTACCTTTCGCTAATGTTCCCCCATTTATGTCAGAGTTGAATCACGCTTCAGAGTTCAGATACGTCGCCAGAAGTTCCGGGACGGCATAACATGTTTAATACCAACCAGATACACGTAGCCAAGAAGGCTTTATGCTCATATTTTAGTATATATATATATATGTACTAAGAAGTTCACTTTTCACATTCATTTTTCCAGTTTTTTGTTTCGTTTTATTGAATACGTATCAAAAACTGCCGCGATTCGATTCGCGTTCGACGGAATAATTATCCCGGCAATAATCACGCTCTCCGCGATCCGCAAAAAGATTTATGTGTTTTCTGCGGAAGCGGTTTGCTTTACAAAGGAAGTTGAGCAACCAATCGCACGGCTAACCATCCTTTAAATTTTAAATTATCTCCACTCGTAAATTAATAATTACCTGTCAGTTGTTTAATACATTTCCCGTAATTCTCTATAAAGATATACTCAGCAGCGAGGTATCTTATATACCGTAGAAAAGCTTTGCAGTGATAGTTATGATCATCACCTCTATTCGCTTGCACTTTTTCATCTTCACTTTTTATCCACTTTAACTAACCCCTTATCATTACAGACCGGTGATTTTTGATTCTGTAAATCGCAGCTCTTCATATATAGTAGATTGGTTGAAAAAAAGTCGATATTTTTATTTTTTTCCCCTTTTTTCTCATTTTTCACGTAATGGAAAAAAAAATATATCGACTTTTTTTAACCACCCTAACATATACATATAACTAAGCGACTATTTTAACCGTTACTACTTCCACTCGAGCTCTGTCAGAGTTTTCTACTAGTTTCTTGACTCTTTCATCAGAACGAAAAAGCCCGGTTTATTATTGTTGGCGAATAAACTTCATTATGTAGCTGTTCTAGTTTTATTGTTACCCCCACTTCCCCAGTTGTAAACTGTTTCTACAGTCCCTTGTGTACGGGAGGGAAAAAAGTAGTGCCAGAAGAAAGGGAACTGGCAAACATCCACCAAGTAAATTGCTCCCGTTCGCAAACTGCCCTCAATGACAGCGTTACTCTCTTCACAATGCAGGAATTACGTAATTAGATTTCTTGTTTTCCCATTTTCAATCAGAATGAAAAAAAAGGGCACGAAGAAAATTGCATTCCCAAAATTTGTCCAACATATGTCGAACGATTTCTTACGATCTTAAACGACGAAAGTTGTTTCATAGGTCTTCGCGGGTTACAATCCTGTCGCTTCGATCATTCGGGTGGTGAATGGTTTTCGATGAACTCACAGTATCATAAAACAATCAAAGCTTAATCGAGCTGTGCAGTTGAGCTCGAGTAACCGCCATCCGAGTTCTAATACCGTCGTAGAATCGTTAAGGATAATTGCAAGTCGTTAAAACGTTATCATTACTTGAACTAAAAGTTTTTAATCGCGTACTTTGTATTCATAGGTACTTGTGTTTGTCCCGTATATACTTCTACAGGGGAGGATGTAGGTAGAGGTACTATACACGCGTATAATATATATTTTCAGGAGTACACAGATATAATTTGCATAAAATTACATTCGTTGTGTTTCAGTAACGGCAAACCACCCACCGCAAAGGCCATGGATCCCCTTGACGAGGCCCAACAGGACTAGACCGACCTGTGAGTACCGCATTCTTCTTGTACAAACCCACTTTCACACATACCTAAACATACATTTAGGCCGAAGTTAAACTCTTCACTTGGGTTTACCACCCTACTATTTTACTTTTAACCACGAATTACAATTTTCTCTACTATAACAAAAGTTTAACCATATACAGTAGATAAACAGGGAAGCAGTTAGTCAGCTGGATGTATATCTAGCGTACCTACCTACCTACCTACCTACCTACCTACGTATGATGTACCTGCATTAATTTCCACCCACTCGCTAGCAAAACACTCGATGAAATATAGTCCGCTCAATGATACAACCGGGACATTTGTCCGGTGTTATCTTAACAATGAAATCTCGGTAAGAATAAATATGGAAGCAAAAGCGACGAGATGTTCCGTATGCTACTTGAGCAAACAACAAATCTCAGTCCCGCCACCCACCCGTGCCAACAAGTCGTGAAAATTTTCGCGCAAAAATAGTTCGACACAATAGACCCCGTTGAGATCCGAATGGTATTCATAGTCCGTTGGTTTCTTCCAACTTTTTGCGAATCAGAAATCCTCTCACCGGTTAAAAATAAAAATAAAAAATTTGTTTAAGATTACAAAAACGTCGAGTTATTCTTCTCGTGTTAAACTTGTTAACATGTTCAGAGTTTAGTCGAAAACAGCGAACTCATTCGGTTCTCGTGTTCGTCAGTTAATTTCAACACAGTTTAATAAAATCATCGACTAATCGGCAAAATCATTTCTACACCGTGACAGAAAAAGGCCTTACAGCCTGAGGTAGGTTTGTGAAGATGTAGGAAGAAAGAACGTTCACTCCTGGCGAGGGGTGTGCTCGAATGTCCGCCTTTTATTTGAACTACACGGAACGGGATTAACGATAAATGTTAATGATGTTTCCTCGCCGTTCCTTGGTTGGATAAATTCATATTCTTGTCTGTTAATAAAAAAAAGTATCAAGACGGAGGTGGCCGTTTTAGGATTTACGTTACCCACTTAATTTTTTAACAAGCAGTGGTCCCACGTGCTCGTTATGCGTGATAATTTCAAAGCACCTGGTGCAGAAGAGGACACGTGGTTCGTTGGGTAATTAACCGATTTTGAACACTTGGTTATCGTCATGGAAACTGAGGATCAGCAACGATCTGTGGGTTCACTCCAAAGCAGGATTCTCCCCGTCAGAAGAGCGGTGAACCTGGACGTTGACATCGGTCTGGCGCAGACGTGAATCAATGTTACGCATGGATTACTCACTACAGATATACAGAACCCCTACCGTTACGGGGTTACATGATTGGATTAACTGGATATTAAAAAATAATATCTCAGTGTTAGGTGGCGTGTGGTTAAATAGCTCCGACAGGAAATTAGGGATTTTTTTTCATAATGAATTCTCTTCAATTAAAACCAGCCAAGCTCGTCGATGAATTTGTAATGAACACATCCCAGGATCCATCCTCGTTTCGTTCGGTACAGGGGTTGATGGGTTTGTTTTTATTAATACAGTTTTTTTCATTCCGTTCTTTCCTTCTTTTTTCATCATTTTAAAACGTTTCTAATTGCCTCGTTAATTAACAGACAACAGCTGCTCTTTGATCCCTCTTTTAGATACAATTTTTGCAGGGGTAGTTATATTCTACCCGGGACATATACATATACGTACTCGAGTGATCAGGGCACGAGAAGTTCGCTTGAAAAACACTCCGTTTTAACTCAATTTTAATTCCGCGATAAGATCGGTTCTCCTTTTCCATTCATGTATTCATTTTGCATCCGGGGCTCACAGGATTTCGCGACAAGTGGCAAGGGGATGATATAGAGAGATAGAGAGAAACTGAAGGTGAAATGGGAGGGCAGGCCCTTCGACCACGATCCTTTCTCTCAAGGATTACGAAACGGCACTGTGGACGATATATGGAGCGTATTGCTATAACGACAATAATTGATTACGGTTATTAAGGTTATTAAGGCGGTCCTTCGTACAAAATTGCCGTAATGAACAATGCATTATACATTCGCACGGAACGAATAATCGCCTAGGGATAGCCATAATTCAGGGGCGATATCACGTCGTTAATGCATCCCAACAATAATAATGATTAAAATAAGAACAATGATACGGTATGGTCAGAATCACCACTACAAAGGAACTAATCGATAATTTCTGATTGTGAGTTCAATATGATTCGTGATGGAAAAGTTCTAAGTAGACGGTTTCAAGATGATGGTGAAAGTTGGAAATACACCTCCTTTGACCCAGAAGAATAAATTACTATCCTCGCGGAGTAAGAGAAACAACCAGTATCTTCAAGGACAAAGGAAAACAGTCGATCTTTGATATAATCCAGAAAATTTATACATTAGAAGAAAAAATTCATCCGCATTGACGGATCACCCTCAATAGTGTATATGAGTACACTTTAAATTTGTAAACTTTAATGTCTTTAGCTAGTTTGTACATTAAACTGATGAAAATGTGTTTCGAAAGCTCGCAATCCATTTTCCCAACTGAATAATACAGCGTATTTGCAGTGCAAAATGGAATGAAAACAGTTTTGGAGCTGGCCCAAAAACATGAGCAAACCAATTACCGTTGAATCTATACGCACAAACTTTGCGATTCCATGATACTGCATCACTGTGGATTAAAGTGTTAGAGGCAGCTAGTATAGTGAGACGCCATAAGCTGTGGCTTAGAATTAGTTAGCTTACTACGCCATCACCCACCACCAAAAGACCTCCTCTCTCTATCTCACTCTCTCTTGCTCTCTCTCTCTCTGGTAATCTTAGCTTCGATTTTGATTGTCATAAGGGAATGAGTTTGAGCCCCTCTTCTACCGTTTGTAATTTGACGAGCGTTGGTACCCTTCATTATGTACGACAAACTAATGTCCGTAATTCCCTGGGTACCTATGTCACACTCGTCACACGGTCGAAGTGCGGTCTAAATTGAATTGAGGAGATGGAATCCTCGAATCTTCTCTCTGACAAGTGATGTCGCTTTTCATGCTCTGCGATTATGTCAACCAAAGTAAGTCGTAGCTGGGGATATAGGCAGGCTGAAAGCTTCACTTTCAATCTTCAAAACACAACTAGTACCAATAAACTTCTAATCGATCAATCGAAAGTTTGTCGCCCGGATCTCTTAGCGCTGCACCGATCAAGCTCCTACCTTACCTTCCTCAACAACTTCCATCTTGACCACTACTCCCAGTCTCGCATCGCAAATTACTCAACCTCAAGGTCTATGCCACGCCACGCCAGGCTACAGCATCTGGGCAGATTTATTGCACAGCCGGTCCACCAAGCTTGGATATAGGCGACTATACTACTTCACAGTCTAAGGCGGGGCACGGAGTTGACCATGGGTATGGGTATGGGCATGATATGGTGTGGTGTGGTGAAACGAGTAGTGCAGCTAGCCAAAAAGAAGGTATTGTAAGCCGCGGTCAGAGTAGGGGCGATAAATCATTTCATTATAGTTTACGCCATTCATTATTTATAATATGACTCTATTGTAGTTTGCGATATACGAGCGGAAGGACCCTTTCGGCACCGGAACTAAGCTGTTAAAAGAACCGTCCCGAACCCCGTATGTTTCATTTATTTGCTTTTCGCCATTCTTCGGATTTTTTTATTCTATTTTTTTACTCTTCATATAGACGTGAACAAATGGTGGGTTCATTTTGCCTGCTCGAGTGAGTTTAACTACTTCTTCATATATTTCGATGGTATCTTCAGAGAATCATTACTTTGAACATTTTGCATTTCATGTATTCGCATATATGCACAACCTTACGAATGAAGTCTGCAGCTGTTTAGACGTTGCGATAAATCTTACTTGCATATAGTTTCTTGCAAATTACAGAAGTTTGCTTCTGTTCCGATCCTCCGAGTTCGGAGCGCAGGAACTCTCGATCTTTCGACTCAGCGGAATTCCGACGCTTAGAAAATCTACGATTTACAGCAGCTAGAATTTTCGCACATCGATACCGTGCTCTAAGTCGGTATTATAATCTCGTTGACTTAGGGGCGTTTAAGAGCAATGTTCGGGTCGAGGGAAAGGCGGTACACAGCGGAGGATTTCCATCGGTTAAATTTATTGCCCTATACGTAGCCGTTGCCGATTTTGGTATCGAATCGTCCAAAGTCGTTTATTTATTGGTGCAAATCTTTGCCTCGCAGTTTGTCTGGCCTGAAGTTTAATTTAGCTCGTCCAAGAGACAGGGCGAGGCTCTGGATCGGGATGAGGATGAGGATGAGGATGAGGATGGGGATGGGGATGAGGACGGGGATGGGTCTCAGCCGAGTCCCTCCAAGGAGGAATGAACGATGCGAGAAAGAGAAAGAGAAAGAGAAATGTATAAAGACTGAAGGAGAAGAGGAACGGAGTCGAGAGCCACCAAGGTAACATTGATACGCGCCAGGGTTCTGGCAGCCGGTCTGATATATTGCCACGTAAGTGCTCGCTTCTCAAACAAACTGCTGTTAACTATGCTTTGCAACTACCGCCTCGACCTCTTCTCTTCTTCTTTTTCTTCTCTTCTCTTCTTTTGCTTCGCTCTACTGCTCTTCCCATCTCTCATTCTCGCTTTGATTTCCTTGTGTCGAAAAACTTGAGTCATTGAATTCTTCCAGTTTGTTATCACCTCCGTTCCCGCGACTCATTCTTCCCTCAATGAAAAAAATTTTCTCCTTTCAAATTCGGAGTCATATATTTTGGAAATTTGATTACCGATGGACATCATACGAACATCTAAGATCGTAAGGTCAATTTCCGGTAAATTAACTTCGATAACGATAACGGTTGAGTATAGGTAAAATGAATTCTTCGCGTTGTCAGGTAACAGGATATTAAATAATACCAGAGCAGGTTGAATCCGCCTTCGCTTGCACACACTTTGCAACCGTAATCGCAAAGGCTCAAAGAGCTTTATTGCTTGTGAGGAATTTCTGAAAGTGGGAAGGTGAGTCTGTATACTGCGAGAAGAAGAACTAAGTGATCCGTGATGAAATGCCGAACCCGGAAGTGTGCGTAAAAGACTCGAAATTAAATGTTGACAAAGATATCGATCGAATAACTTCCAAGGTAATTTATAAGTACACATTGTACCGTGATCCAAAGAGAATAGAATGTTGCAGGATAAGCATTCGCCGAGCCTTAGATATGGAAAAGGAAGGAAAAGAACGTATTACAAATTCTTTGAATCCACAAGATGATCTTATTTCTGAACTCTGGAGATGACGCGTCCGCCAAGTATAAAGTAGATGCTAGTTCCACAAGTTATAAGTTCTCGTAAGCCAATCGCGTAGCGTGCGATGGGTTAATAAACCGTCCGATGATCATAGTATACTTAGGAATAGTTTTTTCCCGTATAAACTATTTTTCCATGAAACTAGGCATGGCAAAAAGCTCGTCCGTGGTAAAACTAGTTCTCTTGTAAGTGTGTGTACCATTATCTTGACCTAGCTTTATGCACTACTGTGACAGGCCAAGCCTCGAGCAAGACAAGACTGAAGGTAATTCTGTCATCCGTTTGACTAGACTCTCAGCTGCAGCAGGTAGTTATTATAGTTTATAATATGGCATCGTGGAGGCATTCAGTCGAAGGAAAGTGTTTTCAGGCCAACAAACTTCAGCCAGGAAGTTGGCTAGTATATATCTACATATACGGAGAAGATGGGGTATTAAACGCGTGTGCGTAAATTAGGTAACTTGTCTGGATTTTATGGAACTGGTTTTACTCGAGGCTTGAGACTTGAGGCAGGTCGTAGCATCGATGACCTCTGGAATTTCATCCTTGGCAATGAATGAAACTAACGTCTACCTCTCTCATCCGGAACATCGTTTAAGTCAGATAGAGCCAGACTATTCTTGGTGATAACCGTCTACGTGTAGGTACATATACATACACGCATGCATACAACACACTGGCGTTGCTTTTCCACCTGTTGCAAATACCATTCTTAGAATTCCGAATTAATTCCATGATTTAGACAAGGATTTTTCTTCCATACGTATTCAAATTTTTTTTTCTCGTTAAAATTTATCATCATTCCCGCCAGGTATATACATTCGTTTAAAGTTCACTCGGTACTGCTCTTCTACTCGCTGCTATACGCATAACTATTTCAATATTCCGCATAGTAATGGCTCGTAATTATATTTTCCGGTAACACAGCCCAACGGGATATAAACGGATCTCATTGCGAGGTATTCTGACTGATATTCAATTCAGTAATACTTCACGACGTAGAGTATATAAATTGATAATTTTTAATCTGCGCAAGACCGGAGACGTAACGAGTTCAGGCATTTCGAGGTATTACAAAAGAGACCTTTTTCCACGAGGTACATTTCCCCCGTAGCTATCGTTCCCAATTTCACTCAATCTTTATTGACTTACGTTTAAACATTGACGAAAGATTAATGCGATATGGAAAGAGTTTCTATGCTTTCGAAAGAATACCGAAGTGAATGGGAGGTAAATTGAGCTCCTCAACGAAGGTAAAACGATATAGCACTTCCGTAGAAATGTTATTGGCAGTATCGAGCCAGCTTCTTCTCAACCAAAGACAAGCTTAAATATTGTATTTATCTTGTTTTATCAACATCAGTCGAATGAAAGTTGTCTTCACAATATCTCGAGTTTCTCATAGCCTTCGCTGTTCTTTGATCTAATTTCGTGGTATCGGTATCCGATAGATTCCCTGGGTTTCTAATACGTCAAATTTGTTTGGTTTTCCTTACCAATTTCAATCGAGTATCGATAAAAGCGCAAATGGAATTGTCAGCAATCCAGCTAAGAGTCCGAAACACGTACCATCGCGTTTTGAGATCTCATACCTTTCAAGAAAATGAAAACACAAGTGGAGCGGACCTTTTAGTAGTCATTTTTGATAGTGAAACTGGTGTGAAACCTGCCGATGAATCACGGGTCTGCATAAATCGGCCAAGGACTTAGAATAGCAGAAAGCAACCGCTGGAAACTTCTCTCCAAAGGGCTGCTGTACCAACTTGTTAATCACTCTCGAATCTCGATTCGCGTAGCCGCAGCCTTTCTGCTGCAAAGTACGTTGGGTTATACCTACAGCTGGAAATCTCTTGCAAACTCAAGAGCTACTAGTTCTGTACCTAGAATCCAGTCCATTCAATCCTCTTGCAATAAATCTTATCAACTCCCTGCCATTCGATTTAGACGTCAATAGATCTCATGCTTCTATACCCCCTGATTTAAGGTACGGTATCTTTCAGCGTTTGGTAACATCGTACAGGTTGCTTTTGATACTTATCAACGTAAAGGATAGTTGATCCGATGATTATAATCAAGAGAGATTAGAGTTTGGCGAACGTTGAAAATTTTTAATAAAAACTACAAACGATTCTAACGAAATTGAACGCCTGAAGTCAAAGCGACTCGGTACAGAGTATTGTATAACACCGTATTTTCTTGGTATTCGGTAGAGCTACTCTAGTACTAGGATCTATCGAGCGTGGAATGAATGAGCAGGAAGTGCAGAGGAAATGGCACGTATTTTCCCTTTGTAGTCAACCACTGCACCATACACTTTTTCGTTTAACGTTCTTTCACCAATTTTCTCATCCTGCCCAACAGAAAAACTGAAACAAAGACGCCAAATGAAGCGGATCGAATGCTCGCGCTAGGAGCTTAAATTCTAAAGAATAGCTCGAATCGTGGCTCCTTTGTTGTTCCCTTGGTATATAAGGCAAATAAGACACCTCCGATAAATGACTTTTAAGAAAGTTTCAGTGTTTCATGTAGTGGCGGAAGAAGCGTCGAGTGTTTGCCATCCTTTGTCACTTTATCATCGATCCTGGTGAGTGAGAAAAAACAGGAGAGCTTTTTTCAGTTATCGATGCTTGACAGTCTAATCCTCGACAGTCTCGAGGGTGGAAGTCAGCCAGACAAACTGATAGACGGACAGCTAAGTCGAAAAAGGCAAGGGTGTAGAAAGACTGCTCGGTGAAAGAAGAGTTCGTGGCATCACGAATAAGACGAAAAGGGTACTTCCCTCGATGAATATCAACTAAGGGTAGATTCTTCGTACAGGGCTTGTAATTAATCTTATATTTTCACCGTATGTTCAGACTCGAACGACGAAACAGTATCCCCTCTATGTGTGTAATCGCATCGGTCAATCCTGCTGGGTAAAGTCGTTAGATTTCATACGGCAATTTAGTTCTCGGCGAAGATCAGATCTAAGAACTAGCTGAACTGTTTCCACGGTAATTGAAGGATATTTGTGATTTTCTGATTGACCACCAAGATTAGACATTATGGATGTCGATGTACAGTGGTCGAGATATGAACGGTGGAAAAACGCGAATTCCGTTGAAACTACACACATGCCAATGCGCAATGTTCTTGCAGCGAATACACGCTACAATCAAAGTCCTGTATACACTTTCGCATATCTGGTCAACTGTTCTGGTAAAACATTCCGGTCTTGCCACCTGACCCACGCCTTAGGTACTTGATACGTCCCACTGGTTTTATCTGGGCTCATCGTCTCGCCGCTGATACTTTATCGAGTGAGGTGGCAATTCTGTACGTAGAAAATGTATCAGGTGCATTTTTATTGTCACATGTGGGTTGCATTGTTTTTTTTTTTTCGGTTACAAGCCAGGTTTCCCACCCGATCTAATATTCTTATCGAGTAAACCGCTAGTTGTGGAAAGTCATAAATAGCACCGGCGCACCTCGATGGTCTACGAGAGAAACACCCTGATTCCAGAGTTCAGCGTATAACTTTTTTGTTTCATCTCAATTTTGCTACAAATTTCTTGAAAGCCAGACGAGAGATATAAAGAAAAGGTCGCCGCAGTCAGTCTAGCCTTCAGCACCCTGGGAAACTTGAGAAAAACTTATATAAACGGATCGACGAAGCTCCATTACCAGCGTATATCTCACGCTAGATCTTCTCCAAATAAATCCATCTCAGGACTCAATTGCGCAAAGAGTTCAATGGAACCTCGAGAAGACTGCAAAGATAGAGCGAGGCCAGAGTCTTATTCATCTTAACAATCTCCTTTCCTTTCGTACTTCGGTTGCCATGGTATAATCTTCTCCGGTTCGAAGGAGACGGACGAGTGAGAAAATCAGCGACAATAAACTTTTGCAGAACAATTCGTTTGCAAAGATCAGAATTGTCGAGCTTCAGTCATTCACTGAAAGCAATCTGGGAGTTGCATGAAATCTGAGCATTTGAATATCGGACCAAGGCTACAGGTTCCTCGTTATTCAATTCAATTTCTCAATATCTTTGTCTTCGAAATACAGCACGACCTGGGTTTCATGATCATGTTCCTCCGCGTCATCGGTTCCGGTCGTTTCGTCTGGTAATTCGTGGACTTTAGGTAATTTTACAGCATCGGTTGAACTAATTTGAAACGACAAGGCTTTTACGATCACCCAGGAACGAAACGTCTGCCAATAAATCAGCGGTTCCATTTCCATTTCCATTTCCATTTCCACGACCAAATACCGGCGCCAAGATGGAGTGACGAAAAGGCTAGCTCGGGTATGCACTTTTGTTGAAGTAGACCAAACTGCACCGAAAGTGTAAATAATTGGGATTGCAGTCTCGCTGTAGTTGTCCAATGTAACCTGAACATCTACCCTCAAACTCTCGAACAACTGCCTTTGTGGTTGTACCTCTGCTTTACACGCTTCGTGGAAAACAATTTGTCGAGTAACCAAATTGCCAGCTAGAGTTACTAATTGCATGTTATGACAAATAATTATATCATAAACGGCATTTGAAAATTATTGTATAAATTTTGCAAATTGTGTGCACACGATATACACTCAATAATAACATCCTGTAGAGTAAAAGCAGGCATATATCTGTGCAAGTAAAGTCTGGGCTGTGATTAGTCGAGACCAAAGGTCTGCACGGATTTCTAACTTCTAATGTACATTTTGATTCCAATGTTGATGTAATAAGTGAGGTTTAGAGAATGGGACATTATTCTAAAAACTTGTGAAACTTACGCCCGACTTTTGTGGTCTTTTTGTATTGTGAAAAGACGTCTTTTTCCGTGAGGTCAGAGGCCATAACTCATTCCGTTCCATTGTTACACTTGTCAGGCACTTGTTCTGTCTACGATACAGACTTCTTGTGACATTCTTAACGATGGAAAACAAATTCTAAAGATTGTGTAATTCTAGAGATTCACTCGGGGGCCAAGTCATTCCTAAATTCCTTTTACGAATCGTTGAATATTCATATCGAGAAGGAGTGATGGGGGTCGAATCATCAGTGGTCAATTATGAATCAGGGACATCTATTGCCACTCTCTAGACGAAATTACGAGGTCCTATGTCAAATTAACGCTTCATTCAACGGACCGTACTCAACTTACAATTAGTGCGATGTCAACGTCAAAGTGTGGCCAGATTGCAATGTCAATAATATGCTTAAGAATTCAAACTACCAAAGGCAAATTATGTCTCGGTATACAATTAATAACGCCACACGGTCTGGCGATGGAAAATAAATTTCGCGGCACTACCATTTTTCTATACTAATGCTCGATAAGCTTTCTACTGCGGGGCTCTGGTTCTTTGGCATCAATGCCTGTAAAATAGAATTTCGATACTCGAGGAAGTGCTATGTGTTGTTAGCCAAACAATTTCCGAGTTGCTTCGTAAGTTATGAGAATTGTTTGGATATTTTGGGCAAAGTTGATATTGGTATCTTGAAGCATACAGCAGTCAATGTCAGTCAGGCAATCCTCGATGCGAAATAGAATCGGGTATAGGAGAGGCAGAGTCGTAAAAGCTAAAATGGCCATTTCATTACGGCGATAAAACGAAGAACTTCTCAAGAGCCGAGATAGTTGGCTGCTGGCTGGTAAGTTGTATCAAGTCCTCTGCGAGATTAAACTCCTTTCCCTCAGCTTCATCCGTTTTCCTCTTCGCCCATCTCTTTCGTGCCTTCCTATTCTGCCTGATCTTGGTTTAACAAATTATACGGCTTATTACTTTTAGCAGCGGTTGATGGCCGCCGACATAGGGTTCTGTCGTCGTATCATGGAGCCTAACTAAGTGTAATACTGCTGATGCCGGTGCTAGAGCCTAGAAGGCAATAGAAAAAGTCTTACGCCCGATTTTCACGGGATCCTCGTTCTATCGAGTGAACACGTTACGAGATGAACCGTTATGGTCGTTCGTGGTTCGTTGAGAGTGAAAGTTGAATTAATTCACACACCACACGCCACACCGACAGCATATCCTCTGTGTCCGACAACCCTAATTGTCAAGAGAGCAATTCACCCCTGCGCAACAGCTGCGAAATAAATTTTTGGTTTTTTTTTCGTGTGTCCCTGACATCCCGTTGCCCTGCAGTAAAGTGTGAAGTGTTTTCGTCGTGTTCTATATCTGACCTCCTGTCACCGTCCCAACCTCGTCGATAGAGCTGACCACTCGCTGTATAAAATCAAAAAGTTTATTGCACCATCGACGCCCGACAAATGGCCACTCGTTTGACAGAATTTAATACGACGTTTGCCAGTAATGCTGACCATGGCATTACCTTCGTCGAAGATTTCAGTACTTTCAGGTCAAATTTTAAGGAAGAGCTTTTGACTTTATTACAGAATTTTGTAACGTTTAGACTGCAGTCTATACCTATACGTATACTCTCAGATATATAGATACAGAGGTTCGTTTGTCGTCGGACAAGTTTAACACCGATGTGCTGGGATTGAAGATAAAGAATATACGAACAGAATTCACGACCTTATCTTCGTTTCCAATTATAAAACCGCAAATCGCGATATCTATGCTATACTGTTCGAATCGAAAAGGATATTACATACATCTACAACGGGGTAAAAAATGGCAGCTCATATCCCAAGTGTATACAGTTAATCAATGTCAAACTCGGTACTTTTATATCGAGTTGAAAAATGATTAAATTCGACACTTGAAATTTTTCACCTTACGTTTTGATAAAGGAATTTGACAGATATATTATAATTTTCGTGTATACCATGTTTGTAAAGTGAATATCATACTACAGACACTAAAACTAGCGGAATATATCAAACTCTCGTACACTTGACCACTGCAACGGACGTGTAACATGGAACTCACGAGTGTTTTTGTTGCAGGTATATTCACTGTAATGTGTTACAACGTACTGTGTGACAAGTACGCAACCAGGCAGATGTACGGCTACTGTCCAAGCTGGGCTCTGGACTGGGAATATCGGAAAAAAGGAATCCTCGATGAGATCCGGCACTACGCCGCGGACATAATAAGTCTCCAGGAGGTAGAAACCGACCAATTCTACAACTTCTTTCTACCAGAGCTGAAGCATGACGGCTACGATGGAATTTTCTCGCCGAAATCCCGGGCGAAGACCATGGCGGAAAACGATCGTAAATACGTTGACGGATGTGCGATTTTTTTTCGAACAGCTAAGTAAGTGTTGAAATTCTTTATCGGCAAGTTTATATTGCCCTTTATATTACTTGGTTGGTTCTTTAGAAACTCTCGTATATCTCTACCCTGATCGCGTTACTTTACTTCGAAATCTCTCGCGGACTTATAGGCACTCTCTGTGACTCGGCACGATTCACTCGTCGCTCGGTGACTTACTCCAGGGTAACTTTCCCTCTTTATTTGACGTCACAATCAAGAATTATCTTCATTTTCAATCTTAACGAGATTTCCTCAGACTTTGCATGAACGTAATTATAAATGGGCGAAAAAAAAGGGAGGAATTAGAGGCGCGTAAACCCACCACCGGCATATCACCCCTTTAATTACTTCTCGGTCTAGACTCGATTGAAAACTGAAATAATGAAAATAAATTCGAAAATTTCGAACGCTTTACACCCCCCTAAACTCCAATGTTCATTCTCAACCATCTCACACGTTACGTCGTCGTGTGGCTGGACATGAATGATTGAAGAACCATGGTGGCTCTACCAGGGCTTTGGGAACGCTGATGGTACTCGTTAGCAGGTAATATCCTCCTAGTAATACATCATCGAAAACCGGGTGAGAGAGGGAAGGGAGGCAATCTGCCGAGTGCGGGTTAGCTAGGGTGAGTCAATGCAGGGGGTTGCTACATCGAGCACATAGAGTCTGGGTATAAGTATGGGAGTAGCGTGATATACCGTGTATAGAATAGGGGTTGGTTGTAGGGGTAGATAGGGCCGCGCCAACCACTTCCGGAGCGAACCTGTTTGCTGTGACGGCATTTCCGTTTATCCCGAAGTAGGAACTGAGTCTATGGTTGAATGTCCTCAAGAGACGGTAGTCGCGATGATTTAGTGAGCCGCAAGACACTAAGCCTACGTTAAAAACCATTAAGAGTCTTCAAAGTTGCACGTTTCTTTACGGGTTCGCAACACTGCCAGATCCTTTGGGATCTAAGGGCTTTGCGGTAGGAGACAGAAATTGACAGTGCAAATTCCTGTCGCTAATTTGGTGGTCCTTTCGGCCTCAGGCACCTCTCGAATCTCTAGTTTATAGTATTGACGAATTTCAGGAATCCGCTGGAAGGTCTAGTCCTGGGATATCGGGTAATCAAGCGAAACGTGATACATACCTATTTCGAGGACTAAGGGGTAAAGTGGCAAGAAGATGTTATCCACTTTGTGAGATCGCGCATTAGTCTCTACCCGCGGTTAATCTCATTTATGATTTTGCATGAATGCACAAAGGTTGATTGTGTAGTAGGTATATCGCGGTAGCACTCACCCTAACTACCTTTGTAACATTGCAATATCAAAGTGAAGGTAACGCTTTGAGAACCGTTAACACCTCTCTGTCCGCCGCACGAAGCGTCATGAGAAAAAAGTCCCGGGGTTCATCCCTGCTGCCGAGGACCCTCGATAGAACGCCCCAGGGAGCATGGAAATGGAATGTCTTGGTTCAATTAAGCTGGCGATCCAATCTCATACAACGGTTGACAAAACCTCTGCCCTTCCACTCGAATTCTCGATCGAAGTGAAGTTACTTGCGTTCAATTTCCGCCTCCGACTCTCTACTCCCTGATTTTCGGTTTATTGCTTAGCCGTTGCGGCTTGGTTTTGGTTCTGGTTCTGGTCACGGTTGTGGTCGTAGTCGTGGTCACGGTCGAAGGTCGCCCTTCACAACAAGCAAAACACCCACGCCAACTCGCGATTCCAAAATCAAGTAGGTGTTCTTATCACAAGAGAATTCGAACCATGGACGATACCTTCACCCTCCCAGAACCAAACCCACTGATCGCTATCCAGAAGAATCGATGACGCTATATATGAATGAATCATTCCTGGCATTTGTAATAAATTTCATAGAACCTCAATGGCTTACTTCGATCACATAAGGTGTAGTAGTCATGTCATGTCATTTTGCCGCACGCTTATTTCAATCCACTACCATTTTCTTCCTGTCTTGGGTCATCTCATCTTCATCTTATTGCATACTCGTGCTCTTTGCTCTTCAGGGAGCTGAATCCCAAAACATAATAAATCTGAACCCATCTTCCACGTATGCAGTCGTCGAGGGTCTACAGAACGACCGAACGTTCCTTGAGTCCAGGCTGTGCAATAGCACTGAATAACTGACGACGGTTGACTTTGTGCGGTTTGCTGGTGCGGCGAACCTACCAGCTATGGCATACGTATGGTAACGACCATCAAGACTTTACGTAGGCAGCGTGGTAAGAACTCCATTGAGTAGTTTAAGCCGGGGACGAAGACGACGACGAGTCTCTGCCCGGGTATACCTGAAGGAATTATTGGATATCGTAGCTAGCATCTCACGGGATAACAAGATACAGGACAGGAATGTGCCGGCTCACAAATGGCCCGCCTCGCCTGTAGAGAAAAGTGGATATATAAGCCAGAGGACAAGTCCTTTTCCCTGACGGTGTCCTTTTCCCTGCTACGTAACTGATAAGCTTGAGATACGGTCAGCAAAATCGTTTTTCGGAACCTGTCGCGCTATCACCGACATTCATATGACTATACACAGTCTAAATTCCCCTTCTATGTAAAGAGTGTAAAAGAAGGGATATCTACCTACCTAACGTCGTACACTTTACTCCCTGCCAACAGATAGAATCAGAGCTAAAAGTCTGTGGACTAAGGGCCGAACTGTTCTGCCCTGCCTAGCCCTGCCTTACCCTGACTTCTATACTTTACGACGGTTTACGGATTAGATTTTTATTACATCTGCTGTTAGCTTAGCGAGGTGATTTGTGGACGCTGACTATTTTACTGCTTCCGTTACTGACACCGCAGTCTTTACACTAGGTGGCTTACTTCATTATTCAGTAACACCGTTGCTAATACATATTGGATTTCTTATTCTGCTCAGAGATAGTCCGAAGTTTTATGGTGAAAATACTGTTTTCCTTGTTATGAACTTCTTAGGACTCTCACTTCCGCGTGGAGTATTTCTTAATGCTAATTCATATCGTTGGCTTTTGAAATAGCCGATTTGATCTGGCCACCCCGTACGTGCTGAGGGAAGCTTTACCACTCTTCTGATCGTTACAGCGATAGGTGTCAACGTGATGTCGAGGCCAAATGGCAGTCCTAAAAAAATTTTACAGTACTTTACTGCCAAGCGTACGTCAGAACTCGACCCTGAGCTCAGATCGTTTCGAAGCCAGAAGTACTCTTTACCTTCGAAGTACTTCACTTCCGACAAAGTAGCATCGTATAGATATATACGCGCATAAAGGGTGACTCGCTTAGTTTACCCATACGTGACGTACTTTTTATGCTACAATTATGATGCTTCGACCGAGGGTCGTGCCCACGCTTATTAAAATTTCCACTACGCTGGTCACTCTTAAAAAAAAAGAAAAGAAATCATCCGCCCTTCAGATCCACGCATATTATCGCATATTTAGAGCACAAGAAAGAAAGAGTTCGATATATTACAATTTGTAAAACCGAAATGAAATTTTGATCGTACGTTCCATTTCCTCGGTGTGAATCGCGATTGTCTTTTCTCAGCTTAATTAGGTGCAGGATCGATCTAGGTTGATCACCCTGTACGGTACGGATACACAATTCTGGAATATACTTTCGTTTACACGTTTCAAACTCCCATGACCCCGTATCGTTGATTCAGATCGATGTCGAGCAACGGAACTCACATACACATCTATACCTCGAAAGGTTCCGTTTTATAACCTTTGGAGACTGGGGAATGAAAAAACATTTCTTTGGAGCAATTTTCCACGTTTATTATACTGCGATCTTAAAATGATCAACGCGTAGAAACTCTTCTTCTTTTCTTTCCATATTCCTTTCTTTACCCTTTCGTAACCGTTTCCCGTTCGTAGCTGTACGGAAAGAACAAACAACGACGTTAACCCGCGAGTTACTATTTCTTCAAATGATTATCTCCTTCCCTCCAGTACTGTACGAATTATTTCATCCCATCTTTTCTTTGTTATCTAGTTCTCCACCGGTGAAACCGTGACCTGGACCAATTTAAATGCATATAGCAAAGCCGTTTGTCGTTTATCGCACCGAGTCGTAAAACGGGATGTACTATTTTCACTGGGCGTTATCTGGGCTCAAAAACTTTCAATTCCATAGAGCAGAGCTTTTAGCTTACCTATTACCGTATAGTTCTATTGATTGGCTGCATCGCTGCAAGCCAAAACACTCGTTCATTTTTCATATCAACTGACCAGCATATAAACTGACCCCACACGAACAGGGAAAATTCAAACAATCAAAGAAGACTAAGCTGCCCAGCTAATCTGTGGCCTGCCATATTTGATCTAGACATTTTCAACTGAACTTTTTGTCCAGTAATCAATAGATTTTTTCAACGTGCGAATTGTAGTCGCGAATTCGCCTGGTTTATACCAATTCGAATCAATTGAAAAGAATGTATTTCCCAAGATTCGTGACACACATATGTCAACGAGTAAAATTGCATTTCACACGGCGAAGCCTTTTTACGAAGTTTACTATCACAGAGCGGAGAACCTATGTGTTTTCTGAAGCGTGAATCAGAGTCAGAAGAGAACCGCGAGACGAGTCACTCGCCTGGCTTGATTTCTCTTGTCAAAGATATACCTTTTGTACGCGGGCAAAATCTAGACTCGCAATGTCATACCAGCTACTATGCCTGAATTTACTGGTGTGCAGAAGAGGTTGCCTCGGAACAACTATGGGTATTTCGTTTTACTGGATGCTGCAATATTCTTTGTTCAAATTTATATGAAATTCGTTGCGGAAAAAACAGCGCTATAGATATCTACCATCTGCAAGTATTATCTCTAAGGAAGTGCAGAGTCTCCAGTTCGCTCAACTGGGCTGAACGAGACTGTAAATATTTTAGAGACTCCATTTCGCTCTCGGGTTTGCTGTAGTCGATTTGCAAACAACCGCGCCACCCACGCCGCGAGGTATCCCTTGCTAAACTTTAGTTTTCGCATCCTGGGCTTACGCCGAAATTAAACGGGACAAAAAGCTTTGTAACTGAGCCATCAGAAATTCTTCACGAAAATTATAACATGCCTGAAACGTAGTTTGGATAAATTATGAAATTGTTTATTTCTCGATTCCTTGCCGTCTTTTGCTACCCAAAAGCACCGGTGCGAAACGTTCGTTCAATACGATGCAATTTTTCTGAAATTACATCCTCGAATTTTTCGTCAGGTCATAAAGATGAGACTGCAAAGTCTCGAGGGCGAACGAGAGCTTGAAGATGAATACAAAAATGGAAATGATTAAACATTTTGTTAGATTTATAAGCTTGAGGCTGCGGGAGGGGACAGGAATTGATAAGGAGCAAAATGTAACCAAAGAATTATAACGAGTCAGAATTTTATGAACGTTAGCAAACCATTCGCGAGTTAAATTAATGCCTTTACCCAGGCAATTGCGCTTGAGGCGTTTTATTTTATTCTCATTCTTTTTATTTTGAATTTTTTTTTCATTATTTTTGTTTTTGTAATTGGATCCTTTGGAAATTTATGTTCAATTTACGTACAAGTACAATTTTTCGGTCTTTTCCATAAACAGCCAGCTGCTGACTGACCTTATTGTATTCTTTCCCGTCGTTGTTGTTGTTCGAGTGTAGAAACCTTTTGTACACGTACGGATTTCGGTGTTTTGTTTTTTTTTTTCTTTCAATTTGAATTTACTTATCGAATTCGTAGCACTTCTATTCGAGCTCCGTTTCGTTGAGGAACGTTCTTCAGAAGTTTTGATACTCGGATCCTGAATGCCTTTGATGCCAAGCTCCCGATCTTTCGGGTGCTTTGCTTTCCTCAAAGACTTTTGTTGCTTCATCGCAAATACTTTCAACTGAATTAGAATGAGATATAAGGGTCGCGGTGCTTGCGATTGCGATTGTTAAATACAACGCGCTTGTCTTTTTGTTAAACTGTTCTGTAAAGACGTGTAATATGATAATAAAAAAGGAGCGAAAGGGGAAGACGAGGAAGGGGAAAAGGGAGGTCCAACTTTCATCTGAAAATAAAGTAGCATTTTTTTTCTTACCCATAATAATACTTTTATATTCAATCTATACCAGCCCATTCCCCTGCAATGTATACTCAAGTCAGAAAAGTTCGGATCCTATCTGATGGGTAAAGAATATAAAAAATGTGTTTATCTTCTTCAAAAGTCAATATCTACTTCCGAATAAGTAGGACTAAAAATTGATCTTTCGGAGTAAAGTCGGTAGATTTTAAACCTCGGGCATTTTTCACGTTCGAATCCTTCCTGCCGAATCGTGTGCCATTGATATCCTGCTAATAACGTTAACTAGTAATGATTTGTCGTTGATTCTTTCATTTTCTAATTGTTTCACAATTATTATTGACTGTTTTTTTTTTTATTTCGTGATTTCAGATTTGTGTTAATAAAAGAACATCTAGTGGAATTCAATCAGCTGGCAATGGCGAATGCCGAAGGTTCTGACAACATGCTGAACCGAGTCATGCCCAAGGATAACATAGGCTTGGCTGCTCTCCTCAGGACGAAAGAGGCAGCCTGGGACAACGGTGAGTTATCATACGAGTTTAATTAGGTCTTGCGTTTCATTCGTATTTTATAATCTAGATTTGGCGATTTTCGATATCTGCGATTGATTGATATTTGAATACTTCTTTTATAAGTATATGTATATAAGATTACGGATAATCGAAACTTTTTCTTCGTCAATCGCTCAAGACGCCGATTATTCCCATCCATAATAATACGAGCAGAGCTTCATTGTCGGCGATTGATTGATTGAAAAAAACGTAGAATCTGAAGAGTAGCTTCCGAAACTTATTACTTCGTCCTCCATTCGAGTTGAAATACCATCGTTCTCTTTCTTTTCATTTTCTCTCTCGTTCTTTCTTTATTTCTTTTGGTTTTTACTTACTGCCTTGGTTCGTGACCTCAGAAATTATACTTCTGATCAAATATTCAACATTTTATTTCAATTCACGCATGTGTCGGTTTACCAGTGAACGATACCCTTCATCACAAGAGAAATACTCAAAGTAAACCCTTGATAATCGGTTCTAAATCCTCAATCCCGAGTTTTACAAGATTACGAAGAAACATGGAAAGCACTCCTCTCAATAAATCATTGGGATTATTTTTCTCTTCACATCATTTTTTCAAAACTATACCTATCAACGATCAAAGACTTCTAAAGTCTATCTCGCGCTTCCCTCGAGGACTTTTCTATTTTTTTCTTCCCCGTCCTTACCTCTGACTCTCTCTTTCTATATGTGCTCTGAAGTCGCGGAGATAAGAAGCAACAGAGGCGAGTTAAATAGAGGAAAAAAAGAAAAAAAGAGAGAAAAAAAAAAACGTTAAGGAAAGGAAAGGAAGGGTATTGTTCTTTTGTCCGCTGAGCGCTCATTAAATCGGTTGTTCTTCGCTAACTGGTCGGATCCGTCAGCAACTACTGCCTATATTCACCTACCAGGAGTAAAGTAACTTTGACTTCGAACTCCTCGGGTGTCTTGCGATAAATTTTCTTATCCCCGTGGCCGTCGCGTCGTTTTCCTGTCTTTCGTTCATTTTTTTTTATTTTCATTTTTTATTTTTTATTTTTTCAACTTACTCTTCCTTATACCTATTACCTACGCTCCTTTGTATACTAGGTACTAGAGTTTCTATCGCCTAGCGTAATCCATCGCGTCGTTTTAAACAGCATGCGATATTCTTGGTAACATATCGCGTCTCGATTTCAATCGGCGAGAAAGTGGGTATATATAAACGGTTCTCTCAAGCATTCGCATATTTAGAAATTAGAGGTAAAATACGACGTTGTACCAGGGTGCGAATTAAAAAAAAAAAATTCTCATGTTTCGTAGAAACATTTATCCGATCTCATCCCACGCGGGTTTTGATTAAGCATGAATCCGATCCTTGAATGTATAGCCGATTGTTGTTGAGTTATTGCCAACTGGTCACCTTGTCGTTTGAATTTATATTACCATTTTAATCGTCACTCCGTTCGTTTCGCCTTATGATGACTTCAACACCCGTTCCACTAGTTTAATGAGCGTAATTCATACGCATTTCTGTAATTCAAACCAATTAAGTTGCGATCGACGATAATTGACGAGGACGCACCTCTCTATAGGCACGCAATAGGAAGAGAAAACGAGACATCTACCCATCTTTCTTCTTTCCTTCCCCATATCAACTTTTCCCTCCATACAGCCGAGAAGACCGCACCTACCTATATACCTATATACATCAGACAACTGTAATAAATCCGTGATCGAGGCCTTCTTCTCTTCACCTATAGTCGCCCATTTATTATACCCCAGATCTCGCTACACCACAGCTTTGATCCTCTTTCGTCGGTTTACCGATTATTAAGAGCATACACGTACATATATGTACTCGTATACCTATGTACGTATGAATAGGTGACATCGAGGATCAGATTTACCTTTGACTATAGATCAAAGTTTGCGATAGGAACCGCCGATTACCAATTAACTTGCTGTCACGTGAAACGCGTCTTAACCCCCCTAAGACCGACACACCACATTGGGGAGCTTGTGACGTGAGCCAATTCCGACGTGGGTTGAGAGAAGCTTCTTTGAGAGATTATCACCCAGAATCGGTCGAGAGAACGACCTGAGCTAAGCCTAAGCTCGTAACTTTTGGTATTAAAGAAAATCTACGGTAGAATTTCGCGACTCGAGTATTTCACCTCAAATACTGATTTACTATGTAGTATAACTCCGGAATTAGGTACCGAGTGTCGAGTCACTGCGACGGGATTGATTTTTTAAATTAATTCGCAATTTCTAACTAACGAATATATAACATCCGTGGTTTCCTTTCATTAAACAATTTCAAGTATTTCACATCAAGCTCTTATAATTTGCTTCTATAATTAGTATAGTTCGTGTGATTTTCATTACTAGTATAAACTGATTTAGATCTTAATTAATTAGGCTTCTGTACTTGTTCCGCCACACAATTACCGATATTGTAGATAGCGGTTGGAGATGGCTGTTAAAGCAGTCTTGACGAACGTCTCCACACACTAGTACCTACATCGGATTAGCTTCACGCGAGCTGTTCAAACAATCCAGTTTACTGCTTGGTAGCATTATGCGTAAGAATTTCTGGAATAGGTAGATCCTTTTATCAATCAGTTCGACAGTAAATTCTGCGAATAATTTGCGGCGAAAATTGATTTGTGAACGTTTCTGTTTCGCAAGCTTAAGAATTGGGGCAGAAGTGGCTATACGCAGTTCGCAAACGCGAACGATGTTTGAATTTCGCCCCTAAGTTCTAAACGAAAGGAGAAGAGCCCCTGCTCGAAAGCCTTCACGGTCGAAAGCGCGATATTATTAGGTCTGACACTTTGATTGCCATCGAATTTATGATTGGCTTCATTCCGCGGGTCTGAGGGCTATGTGAAGTTCATCGAACCGACGAAACCGACTCTCGCGTACGAACTCCGTCATGGGTCGAAGTATGAAGTTTGATTTTTGATTTTATTATTATTATTTTTGTTCCTTTTTTCCGTTTCATTTTTCTTCAACGTACATACGTACGTATGTAGTACTTAAATATTTCTGAGCGTGCCAGCCGATAAAAGCTTTCTTACAAACCTACATTTACGATATTGATTCCCTGTAATTTATGGCCTTGGCTCTCTAAGACCCTGCTGCTGCTACCGGCTGCCCCCATTTCATTCTCCTTTTCTACTATCACAAGAAGAATAAGAAGCTTTTGACGCCGTTAGAACTTCGCGGGCCTCATCTAAAGCATTGTACCAAGTCGAGAAATATGCCTATTCTAATCTACGCTGATTTATATCCCCAATGAAAACGTTGGACGCCTGATATTCACTCTCGTTTATCGTTTTAATAATCAATGCATAAAATTTTCGTGCCTTAAAATCGTCACAAAACGTAAGATAATTGAAGAGAAATAGTAACTTGATGAAAAATTGTCGAAAACAAAAAATCTAAATAAAAGTGTGCTCTGTGCGATGAGGCCCTCTTCGTTATACATCTGGGTATAATAGTTTCAGTGCAGTGCTGTTATACAACCTGCTCGTAAATGCAGCCATATACTATTTATTCCCTCATCTCGTCCGCGCAAACTCACAATTCTAATCTGAAATGATTTATTAGCACTATATGCCTCGAGAGCCGTAGGGTGTTATTGGAATTCAATTTCTCCGTTGATATCTTTCCCCTGACCGATATTACCGAAGCGCAGTAGATATATCCTGGTATGTACACATATACATATACACAACTGCTGGTCCAATAGGCTGAATACATATAGATTTATATAAATATATCTATCTATCTGTACAGAGAATATATATAGACGTGCGGTGAATATATATAGCTAAATACATAGATCTGTAGATGGGAATAGAACAGCAATTTTACTCGGCTTACGCAAACATGGAAATGGCACTCAATTTCCAATCCCATTTGCGGGATCAGGGAATAAATTCCACTATTCCTGCCTATATCTCCGGGGCATTCTCTCTATATACCTACCCATTGGTTATGGACATACGTATGGCTGAAACGTGTATATAAATATATATCTAGGTGTGTATATGTACATATGCGATATTATTCGATGAGAATCTTGGCTGAAAATTTTTCATCCTGCTTTGCTTTGCGTCAGCACCTATAACTTGAGTGGATTGATCGTTTTTAGAAAACGTTTTACAGTTATGAATATTCTGTAAATGCGCGCGAGGTGCAGCTATAAATATAATTGAAACTTCCAACGAGTAAGATTCGCGACGCTTGGATAGTTTCAATTACGCAAAATCAATGGGTGCAGAAAAAGCTCGAGGTAATAATTCTGGGAACCTCGACTCCTCCCTTTGCCTGCCTCGCAAATCTCACTGTTCAACGCGTATACGTCTTTCCTATCCAATGATAGAACCCACTATGTGTACGAAGACCGTTTTGTCGCTGACTTTGCGCAAAGCCCGCTGACGCTTAATTACTTTTTCAGAAAAACCTCGGAATTGCCTCCTCCCTATAGATATACAGACTCTGCTCGACAAACCGCGTTTGGTTGGTATAACTACATACCGTGCGCTTTAAACTGATAAGTGAATCGAGATATATTTTCCAATATATACCTGTGACGTGTAATTTAGGCGCTGGAGAGTATTTTTTTGAAGTAGGTCAACTAAATTTATGAAATTTTTGACATTTTAAAACAGTCATTTTTGCTAACTGGATAAATTTCGCAATCGTATTTATGGATGTAGAACGTGGAGTCCGTGGCACGGTGCCAGAAACTCAAGTGTTACGAATGGTCCTAGTAGATGCGAAAAAGCGCATGTTCTCGATAGTATGCAACTGACGTCCAATCGAGATACGTCAGCGATAATAGAACCGTTCTAATAACAGGCTTCGCGAACAAAAAAAAGGCAGAAATTTACAACACATGGTGCCACTGGCCCGCTCTGCGCAGTTTTTACGTTTCAGCTGGTGCAGCAAGTTTTTTTTTTAAATAATGATTCAGGCGTTGGTGTATATATGTATATGATATAAATTTGTAAAGAACGAGAAAGCAGCTCGTGACTCAGTTATTCATTCCTTTTCAATTTTTCCGTGTACGTCAAGATATTACTCTTTTATATTTGCATTGAAAAGTAAAAGGCCGTGCTCGAAGAATAACGCGTCAGCTGCGGCTATTAATCAACGTTCAAAATAACTCAAGTCCCTTGCTTTTGCCGGCCCTCATTATTCACAAAGTATTTCAAAATACCGAACGCTTTATAGATTTGCAAATTTCATCATTCTTATTGTTCCTATTTATATAATAATAGAATTTCGCTGCGTGTGATGTTGCGAAAAACAATCTCGGATATAGTAATAATATTCTCTCCTATTTCCATCATTAGTCATTATTGTAGAAACGCTTGCAGACTAAGAGAAACGATTTATTCTGATATAAACTTATTCTCAACAAGTGAACGTTGATTTATTACTTATTATCGAATAAATCATTTTCACAGATTCAAATATAGTATAAATAAATCATTCACAATGAATGGGAGTTTGCTCCAAACATTTATTCATCATCATCATATAAATAATAAATCATATTTCCGAGTGCGGGAATCAATCGTAATCGTTCGAATTTAAATGCATTCGTTTATGATATCGTTTAAGTATTGATCCGTCGGTGAAACAGTCATTGATGTAACGCGTTGACGTCACAATGCTGAGGATGCCAGAGAGCGTCATTTAACATACATTGTCCATCTACTGCTACGACCAGTGCTGCCACATCTGTGATAAATATGAAGATGTGAAAGAGATATGCCAACACTCGATTTCCGCTGTGCTGTCAATAACAATTTGTATGTCGTCGCGTAGTTCGGTTATCTCGTCGGATACAAGTTCGTAATAAAAGAAATAGTGCCCTGAAATTTTTGGTGAAAAATAATAATGTCTGCCTACGCTGGACCCGAGGATTATTGGACACAACCACCCCAAGGACAATACAACTTCGATGCATCGTCAACATTCGGTCAACCTAACCAACAATTCGAGTTTCAATCATACGCCGACCAACAAGGCGGCGATTATTCCAGCTTTAATCAAAAACCCTACTTAGATCCGACGCAAAATCTTTACGGAAACGATATTTACGGTCAGGATGAATTCACGAAAGGTATGTCAACTCTAACCAACAAAAATTCAGAAATTTACTCTATTTTCACGAAAAATTGGTTGCTCTTCAACCATATAGCATTGAATCGCGACTGATTAAATCTAGACCTAATCCCACCCCATAAACCTTTCGGGTTTTTCATTTTGAACCGTTTCATTTTTGTCCAGGAACGACCGGTTTCGACGAAGAAGACGAACCCCCCCTACTAGAAGAATTGGGCATAGACCCAGATCGAATAATACAAAAAACTCTGGCAGTTTTGAACCCGTTTCATAGACGAGGCCAAACCGACGACGCAAACTATCTACTACAAGATTCTGACCTAGCTGGTCCCGTCGCATTCTGCTTAATTCTCGCTGCATTCTTGTTATTCGCCGGATCGAAAGCGCACTTTGGATACGTGTATGGACTGGCTGTTACCTCCTGCGTTATGATGTACATTTTACAATCCCTGATGAGCAGCGCTGGAAATATAACACTCTCTTCCGTCGCCTCAGTTTTGGGATACTGCATATTACCTGTTGTCGCTCTTGCCGGATTAAGCATATTCACTACCCTTCGAGGCCCCGTTGGCATGGGCTTAGCTGCGCTAGCTGTATCATGGGCAACGCTCTCCGCTTCTAGACTTTTTGCAGCTATGTCCTGCGAGGAAAAACAACGTCCCTTAATCGCGTACCCCTGCGTACTTCTTTACGGAGTATTTACACTGATAGTGATTTTTTAGTATGAGAATGAATTGGTTTTAACTTTTCTTTTTCGTTTTTTTTTTTATTTTTTTTTTTTATACTAGGAAAGCTGGAGAAGGCTTGGATTTTCAGAAAAGTCAATTCTTCAAATTAATCCTAGAAGGCAGAGATAAATTATGAGTGAAAGGCTTATTGTGTTTATTTATTATAATATTTGATTATAATATTTGAATGATGATTGCTCTATTGTAAATAATAATAATAATATTGGATCACGATAATGTAATTAAATAAATTGTAATTTGAATAATAATAATAATAATACAAATCACTGAGCGTAACGATTATTAATACGACTGAAGAATGTAAGGTGTAAAATATGTGTATACATATTACATACATTACACATGACAATTAATTAATTTTATGTACCGTTTATTAACGATCAAAATCTGTTCTCAATAATTTGGAATATTTTTTGTTCACAAGCTGAGATTACAGCTCGGAATGAAAATCGAATAATTCGTCACAATTTTTCCTCACTTCATTTATCAACAAATTTGTAAAATACACATTTGTACCCACGAAAACGGACACCGGCTATTGAGAACAATAAAATTAACATGAATAATCAACTACATCTGTATTCTTAGCACAATATTATGGTAATAAATCATCGCCATCAATTTCATATCCATTCCAATTGCATTTCTCATCAGATATTTGATCATAATCAAATGATTAGATCGCGAATTCAATAAAAGCAATAAACCAAAAAAATGTAAAAATGAAAAGAGTACTCAGTATCGCAAGAAGGGGATGATTATATTTGTTTAATTAGTTTGAAATGCATAATCACATTTATACAAACGCCCATTGGGTACTTTGATTGTGCAATGGTAAAATTACCTCTACAAGTTGTGGTTTTATCATTGTATTAACGGATACTTGTTTACTCGTTGCACAGGTGTACCTTCAGATCCGGCGCAGGTGCAGCAACCGATATTAGTCTGCACAGCACATATTCATTGGGATCCCGAGTTTTGCGATGTCAAATTAATCCAGACAATGATGCTTAGCAATGAATTACGGGCCATCTTAGATCAGACTGGCCAATCATTTAGACCTGGACATAAGCCTGATTCGTCCAACGTTCAACTGCTACTTTGCGGAGATTTTAATTCCCTTCCAGACTCAGGTATGACTATAGAATTAAGATCCTGACCTGGCTGCTACTTATTTAAGTCAAGAAAGAGATGGTAATACATGATTATTCTTCTTCAAATTTTGTCACAGGAGTCATTGAGTTCTTAACATCGGGACGGGTGCCTTCTGACCATCGAGATTTCAAAGAATTGGCCTACAAATCATGCCTGCAAAAGATCTCTGGCTGCGAGAAACCAAACGAATTTACACACTCGTTTAAACTTGCATCTGCTTATAGCGAAGACATCATGCCTTACACAAACTACACGTAAGTTTAAAGAATTCTTTCAATACGTGATACTTTGTCCAGATAATATATTGAGTAAAAAAATGTTTGATTTCAGGTTCGACTTTAAAGGAATAATAGATTACATTTTTTACTCGAAGCAAAGCATGGTACCTCTTGGACTTCTCGGTCCCTTAAGCGCGGATTGGTTTAGGGAACACAAAGTTGTTGGATGCCCTCATCCTCACGTACCCTCTGGTAGGCATACTTGTGGTGAAATTTCAGATGAATAGATGATAAATAAGTTAGAGTTGAATATTAGTTGATAGAGTCAAGAATGATTGAATTTTTTTTTATACTGTGATTTTAATTTATTTGATATTTCAGACCACTTCCCACTGCTAGTGGAGCTAGAAATGACCCCTACAGTAGGAACAAGCAACGGTTTGATCTCACGCAGGTAGCAGCTGCTACGATCTAGGCCCAAGTAAAAATAATGAAAAACAAAAAATGAATAATAATATTGAAATCCCCATCGCTCCTCCTTCTCTTACATTCTGGCTCTAGCAATACAACTAGCAGTTGATAACTACTCTACTAATCATAGTAAATATAAAAATACTCCATATTGCCGCACATTCAAAACCAACGTCGACGAATAATTTATATAGGAGAGACCGGGCTGACGGAGCCGTGTTGTAATGCGTTTAGCCCATGTATAGTGTATTGCATTTTTAATAAGTAATAGTTTTCCCCCTCATTAAGGATATTGTAATGTCTATTATTATCATAATATGTAGATACCTATTTTCCTAAAGAATAATAAGAAGAAGAAAAAAAGATGAAAATGAAAATGAAAATGAAAAAAGTATTCCGATTTAAGCCTCTGTGATATTGAGATAAAAAAAAAAAAACTAAAAAACTAAAAAAAAAAGACTAAAAAAATACAATTGGAACAATTTCACATATTTATTAACGAGTTAATGATTAATAGAAGAAACGCTAATCTCTTCCTAAATGTCATTACAACATTCTCCAAGCCTACCACCTTTTTGATATGAATGCTGCCATCCATTGAGAAATTGTATTTTTAAAGAAAAGTTTGAACAAACAAAAATATGATATAAACATACACGCTATACCGGGCTGTGCGAAGTGATTGGAGTTGACTTAACAATTTCAATACAAGTACAAATCTGTTCTTATTGGCCACGTATATTGATAATGATAATGTTATAATATAAGGAAGTAGGTAATATAAAATAGTATCAAGTGTAATTGTAAGTATGATATGATAATGTAATGATATGATATGTCATATTTCTGAAGTTCTGTTGATATTCATTCGCCAACTATCATTGGGTTCCATTAATTGATTTTTATAGCATCCTGTTCTACTAATAATATCAATTATTCAGTTTCTGCCTCCCCGTAAATAAAGATGAAAGCTAACAATAATTAGACAGTCTCGATGGCCTTTTAATTCTTTTTGTAGAGTTTTTCAGACGTTTTAAAGCTAGTGGCCACAGTTTAGATAGTATTGAAATTTCAAACTTTGATATTTTCTAATAATAATAACAGATATACTTTTAGTTATAGTAGTGGTGATGGTGACCCAATTTACCACTAACAAAAAAAATCTCATTTATGTCTTACGTTTAGAGAAAATTAATATCCATGTATTTATTATACATTACATATGTCGATTTTATCATTCTCATTTACATTCTCTCCGCCACATGCGGTATAAATGAATACGTAGCCGATTTCTATAAAACAACGTGCTGGTTCATTATTTACTTTATTCAATAGATACGGATTTTCAAACTTAATGTTTAGAAAATTAATTCAATTGCTAAAATCAACTTGATCAAAGTAGAACACAATCTATGTGTTCCCACATTATTTATTTGAGCATCGCTTAATACTAGCTTAACTTCATTCTCCGCCTCGGCAATGAAAAAATATTTCTTTCTAAATGTGAAATAACGAGAAACTTATAAATCCTGTGTCGTTCGTAGGACCGAATCATGCATCCGATCTGTTTCAAATTCCTTGATTTGTTGCATACTATGACGACCTGAGCTCAAAACCTTAGAACAAATACTAAATTCTTCCATAATCTATTAGACGAGAGGCTGTTATGCTATTACTATACTAAACAAATTTGTATGGGCCATGAGCAAAGAGATGATGATGAGATTTTAGAACGGAAAATGAATTTTATACCTCCTGCAAGTTGAAGGCGCGTTGTAAAAGAAATATATTGGCAAATATGTATATGTAAATTGAATATTTAGTAGATGCGTTTGTAATTGTACTAACGAATCTTAGAAGCTGAGATATATCCCCATAAACAGGAACGAAACGGGCAAATTTATTATCGTTGTTGAGTAATTTAGCTAATAAGAGTGTGGACATAGTGCAAAAAATATTAGCATATAAAAACCGCATAAATAATATTTAATTATCGATCGGAATTATCGAAACAAATAATAAGCAACTGCAAATACTTGGAATAGTATCAGAAATATTATTTATGTCCACACAATTATTTTAGTGAATGTTGTATAAAGTAGGTAATTTGCATTATAGATTTTAACAACTTGAGATACGGTTGACATTCTGTATCATATATATTATTGATTTCCTAAGTGTGTGTGAAAAAAGTAAAATTTTCATACGTAAACTTAATTACTATTTGAGACATTATAAATTAGTCATTTTGTAACCGAAATCAATGTAGATCGTACCCAACATGATCACCATCTAAGTTATACCAGAAATTATCTTTTTGCTGCTATTATTGAGAAATATTCATTCTTTTATTATTCCATACAATAGATGCCACAGAAAATAGATTTAGCTATTGCAGCAATGAATTTTCTTATCTACTTGTAGCTTCTGTGTCTCTTTCTCTCTCTCTCTCTCTCTCTCTCTTGTTCTCTTGTTCTCTTCATGTATTTACACATCTGCATTATTCTGAAAGTTGAGATACTCTCAATCATTATTAGTTTTGTTCAATGGAACATCGTGATTTTCTGTATTTTCAAAAGGAGGCCTAATTACCACACTTTATCAAGCATAATAATTGAAAATTTTTATTGAAAAGAAACCTATATTAAATAGGACTTAGACTTAAATCTTCTTTAAAACGTACGTGCAATTATAACGTGCATTTGATGTTAAGTGAGAGACATTTATGTGACGGATAAAAAAATGTTGGGCACTTAGTGCGAGTCAGTTTATTATGATTTTCTTTAAATTAAGAAATCCATTTACATGTTATATCCAAATAAGAAGTACTACGTATTAAAGAACAATTTGCTTTCAGGCATTTCCGAATAGGAATAAGTTTATCATCCATTACGGATTAGCCTTGAGATTATTAATATCCCAAACAATGCAATCGTCATATTAGAATTCTAGCACGGTGTTATTATAAGTAGAAAAGCGTTAGGTCGAAAACTAGCGCACAATTAACATATAATTTCTATTTCTAACGCAACTTACTTTTATTACATGGGGTATCCTTATTTTTATTACATAGGGTATCATTCTATAGGGTGAATAAGTTACGTATATTGTTAATGTATGGTGAATCAGGTACATTCTTTGAGTGATCCTTACAGTTCATTAAAATATAATAGCAGTCGTGCTGAATTGTATATTTCAGTTTCAGTTTGTTCTCTTTGGTATCTCAAATGGTTATGCAAGTATGTCTTTAAAAATAGACAGCCCCTTACTGCTGCTGTTACGTATTGAGAACCAAGGAATTATCAATTCATGGTGTAAAAATGCTGTCGAAATGTTGGTAATAATTTAAAGAAGAACAGTAATTGGTATAAAATTCTGATTTTCCTTAGCTGCGAATCATTAATTGAATAAGTAAACTTACAATATTATATGGAATTTTAAATACAGTTTGACGAATTGTAAAGGAAAGAAAAAAGAAAAAAATTATTAAACATTTATATAAAATCAATGTATGTTTGTGTGGTAACGTGGTTCAGTGTGAGTTTTGTACAAACGACTGGATTACGATAAAATTATTAAATGTACAATGATGTTGTCATGAATGAATATGTATCAACTATGTCAAGCTTATAAAACGTAATATAATATATATATATATATATATAAAATATCACTAATATTCGATTATCCTTACGTAAGTAAGTTTACTAAGTACCTTTTAATCTCGAAAATAATGGGATTACATTTGAACTAGCTGGCATGTATGTACATATACATATAGAATACCTAACTTATGCAATCAATTGACACATTCAAAAATCTGCAAAAAATGATAACATTGTTCATCTAATCAATTTAATAAGCTCATAATACGAAGGATAAATATTTTCAACTCCTGATTAAAGCTAGTTGTTGTGTAATCCCTGCCCATTGAGATTTGAAAAACAACATTTTGGAGAGTGAAATTAGAGAGAGAAGAAAATAAATAAACTAAAAACGTTGATCATCGTATTAAGTATATATACTATTGTAAACAGTATGTTTGGACTGAAAATTTTTCAACATATATCATTTACTATAAGCTGCAGATACTATAAACACACTCATTATTTAGAAACAAAATTTCAATAATAGTATGACTTACATTTTAATCATATTCAGTACAAAATATAAATCACATACATTAATTAGTCACTCATTACAAATTTAGTTTTCTTTTACTAACTGCAATTATCAAAGTATCATTGATGATACAATCAAATGAAATCTTTTGTCCAGTAAATTGAATAGAATTTTTACAAAATACGTTTAGAATCTGTTAAACTCTGCATTTTCAGACAAGTAACTTAACTTTCTATCCATCTTCATAAACCTTATTCAAATTATACCTCATTGCTAATATTAAGTTGTGATAGTCGATTTGGCAGAGGGAGTTCACTACCTTGAAATATTTTGACTGATTTTTACCATAACTGTACTGCAGCAGTTCAAGTTTTAGTGATCGTTGTCTTTTTCTTCATGAAAGTGAAGTATAAAAATACAGTTTTTGTGAGTCTGTTGCAGACATTTAGCATGTTTTTCTCAATGTACAACAAACATGTAAATTATATTGGCTCAAATTAGCATAATACGATTTTACCCAATTCTGCAATGTACAGGATTGCAATTAGCTGAAATAAAATTCGCGTATATACATATAAATTATTGTAGTGATAAGCTAAAAGCAATATAAAATCATTTCTCATCTTTATTTATAAATAAATTGTCAAATCTGAGGTACTGCGGCTGCTTGATAGTAAAAAATTTCATTATCCAATTACTATGAGACATCAAACACTAGCCAGATATGTATGGTTCTCGATTAATTAATTATAAAAATGATTGAGTGCCTGCGTGCAAACACAAATAATTGTGCATAACTTATGAAGATTATGAGTTTTCTATCTACAACTACTAAGCTATGAGATTACATTCATAACCCGGCATTCCTCGCATATATGATCATATTCACGTTTGAGTTGAACAAAATCACTGTTATTCTGGAAGATAAAACTAGGTATAATATCAATTAATTTTCATCAGAAATGGTATGAAATTAATTACTATACTGTAAATAATGGATAGTTATGATTCTCGATAAATGAAATTTGTAAATACCAATAAATGACTAAACTTAATTGAAAACATATTGATCCAGAAAAACAGTAATCAAAATTCATCATAAAAAAAAATATATTAGAATATTCCTCTCTGAATGATACGATCAATTTACATACTGTTTCCTTTTCTCTCACATCAAAGCATTTATTATTTATGACTATAAGATAATTCACAGTTTGCAACAGATCAGTGTAGGATCATAGTAATATATAATATGTAAATCTACATTTATACAATACAATTTATGTAGTTTGATTTTCATTCAGCCCGGTGGAATAATATTGATTATATTGCTATACAGATGAAAGCAAATTCTCTAATGGCTCTGTAGAACATACTATAGCTTAGGTCTCTGTATGTGTTACTTCTGCAAAGGTTGAAAACGAATATTTCACAAACGAAAAGTTAGTAAATTATATTGATTCCTGCCTTAGGTACAGGTTTCATTGAATTATACATATTAAATTCCTTGCCAGCAATGTCAGCATATATGTTCGTTTTCCGACCTACCGAGCTACCACCGCACGAATGTGGATAAGTTAGTCTTATTCTAGATATTATTAGATAGCAATTTTTACTTAAATTAATTATTAATTTAGTTATTTTAATAATCAAAGTGATATCCATCATAAGTTCAGAGCTTTGTTATAGGATACATATCACATGGCTCATAGGATTGCTCTTCTAATAAACTGTCCAATTAATTATAGTTTATTTATAACTATAAGTGAATAATTTCAGTCCTCATCATTTTTTAAATGAATTTCTCAATAATCTGACCACATATTATTTCATTCAGATTTCAGTAAAATTATACAACTTCAATCGATTAACAGCTGCAGAAATATTTTGCATAAAAATTATTCACAGTCATGATAGTATAAATGAACCCAGCGAAAATTTATTTGCTTCAATTGGGTCTCGCGTTGAACTGATGAAAAAAAATACTGCTATCCGATCAAGTTTGATAAAGGTATATCTATTTCATTCTAATGTAATTCTTTCTTGAAATAATTCATCTCTCGGATTAGTATATTTGATTTTGCATAACTTCGCAATTAGCAAAACCCCAACTCTATTTCAAACAATCATATACATAAAAGATACCATATTATCTGGTTGCACAAATAAATCAGAAACATTCACACATGTTTTTGGGTAGAACAATTTATTAGCTAAATTAGTTGTTCATAAATATGTAACACGAAATACCTATTCTTCTTCGAATGACATGATTCGAATAATTAAAATTATGCGAGACTTGAACGACAGTGAACACCATATGAGTTGTAAGGCATGTAAAAGAGAGAATGTGATTAGTAAAGAAAAAAAAACTATGTAAAATTAATATATCATGTTCGAATGATTTGTCGGTACACGATTAATTGAATCGATAAACCCTGAATGTCTTTTGATTTGATATATATTTTAGGGTGACTTGTACTTTATTTTTTATTAAAAATGCAATGATTGCACATGGGCTGCATTTGCATTATGATCAAATGTAACAATTTATCAACAACAAATAAAAAGTAAATGGAAAAATATTCAAAATATATACATCTGTGATATAATTCAAACTGTACTAGCTCACTAGACTACATGCTTCAACATATCAAACAAACAAAAATTCTGATTCTCATTCAGTATACTAATTAAATCAATATTCGCAGCAATGAACAGCCACAAAGACATAACATGAAATCAAAAGATTTAGGTAATTACTTTTTCCTTACTATATTCATAAGTAAAAATGTTTCTTTTGGATCCTTTGTTTCAATGAATGAACACCTCAGTTGTATATTTACAAATATTTATTCTACCAATTGATTCTGATACATATAAGGTTTACATGTTAAATATATTTGAATATAACTTCGTTTTTATCTCTGACTGTTTGTAATTCAAGTTTTACTGGGCATTGCAGCCAAAAAGAGAGAAGTTCTTCGCAGTATCCGATCAAAAAATACATTTTCCTTGCAGTGATAGCTCGGCGAATGATACCGGCTATTCTTATTATGTTGTGTTGACGTTTTATAATAACTTCGCTAACGAACAGCGAGTGCCACGTTCCAGTCATAAAACGGCGAATGAAAATATCTTCAACTGCAGTTTCTGAAGATCTATTACCGCCGGTGACATTCGCTGTAAAAATGAGAAGACATTTTATCTTTAATTAACAAGTAAAGACAGGTAGAATAAATTCATTTCGTGTGTTTCATATATTCTTACAAGTGTTCCATGAATTCCACGATTTTCTGTGAGCGATTTGATAAGGAGGATTTGCCATCTCGTATGTGAGTGGTCTGTCACCCTTTTTTGTTACTCTATATCGGCCGGCCTGGACTCTATCCAGAGCTGATGTTACGTGTATTTGTCTTTGTATATAAGATTTTTCCAACCTAGGTAGTACCTGGGAATAATTGAACGATTCTTAGTCACCTAAAACCGAACTAATAGGTGTTTAACCACACATAACCTCACAAGAAGTTATAGGTCAACATAAATTTGAGAGAACTTTAGCGTTGTTTGAATTAATTTCTTATTTACTTACATTCCGAATTGTCGCGATTAACGCCATTGTCGTTTAGTTATTGGAGTGGAACTGCAGAATTACTGATACTGGTCTTAATTAATTGGTATCTCTAAATTTGTGGATACATTTCTTTTTTATCAGTGCATGTGGACTCTATGGGGATTGGGGCAACAAATGGTATCTCGCGGTCAAACTGACGAACTACTTTTGCAGCAACATAGGTACGCCTCATGATATGTGATCTCACAATAGAGGTTTCAGGAATCGGATGCGAGTTGCTGACAATAAGATGTACCGATATCTGCAGTGAAAGTAGTTCAGCAATTCTATCGCGAGATGGCGAGACTAATCGGGCGAGTCGGAATACTGATCCAGAGACGCAGGGTAGAGGCACCCGTGAGGCACCTTGTCGCAGAGTCAGTGGTCCGTGTGGCGTCCAAGGGTTTGTACGAGGATTGACTTAACGAAATCCGGCACCGATTTATGACAGGCATTTTAACAGAAATACTCAGAACGCGGAAAAGTTGTCTCTAAATAAACAATTCTCTGATTGACGAAAAAACTTTCTTCTGATCTAGATTTTAGAGAAATATATTAAACGATAGTGATATTATAACATATATTTTCTTCTGTTACAGTTGAATGCACTTCCATTAAAGTCTGCACATCGCAGCCCAGCAAGGATTCTGTGCCAATTGCACGAACGGATGTTTATAGAATTCAGTCTTTCTAAAATTAGTTATATTAGCTTGTGTGTCATTGCAATACGAATGTGGTTTGGATCATGATAAGTAAATAAAGAGACTCGATCAATTGTAATATGTAACATATTTATTCTTAAGAAACAATTGTGAATTGCACACAATTTGGGCAATTAATAATATTGTATCGAACCTGCATGAATAAATCGCCAGATATACCAATAATTAATTGCTTCGTTTAAATTATTCTGACTATAGAAAATGCTAGTATACATAAATATATAGAGATATGCATAAAGACATAACGCATACACACAGTTCCTTCTCCCGACAAAAATTCCTGATACCAGGAGCAAAACTTTTCTACTCGAAATTTTTCTAAGTCCGAAGAACGCTAGTATAAATGAATATATAAAGACATGCATGAAGACACGTACGGATGCCTATATCTATATCTATAACCTTTGTCCGGCCAAATAAATTCAAGACTAGTACGAAAAAGTGTTAATAATATTTAACGAAGCGTTTGGCGTAGTCGGTAGAGCGTGCGATTAGAAATGCGAGCGAGCGAGCGAAATTGGGTTCGATCCCGACCGAAATCCAGAAAAATTTTCTGACTAAAATAAAAATCCCCCACTTAGCATGATATGCGGTGAGGTGGTAGGGGTACTCAGCATAGGTAGGACGAAAGCGGCGCAAGGTGGGGGAACTCCAGAGTTCGAAAATTAAATAAAATAAAAATAAAAATAAATTTTCGAAAATTAAATAAAATCGAAAATTAAATAAAAATAAAAATTAAATAAAATTTTGGGCAGACAGAAAAATAAAATAAAATAAAATTCCAGCTCGGAGAATCGAACCCAGGTTTTCCGGGTACGAAGCTAAATTTTTGCCCCTGAGCCATTTAATGCTTAAATTTCGGGCGAAAATAAAATGGGTTATATATTCAAAGTAGTATTTCGGTTAAAATACCCGAAATTTGACAAAAATTTGATTTTCTGAACGTTTGACCACCCAGAGCCTTCCTCCCTGGACCCCAGGTCTTGCTCTTGCTTTTATTTCTAGTCAAGCCCTACTTTCTAACCGCTCGGCCACCTGGAGCTCCTCTTCGGCTTGCTCTTGCTTTTATTTCTAGCAAGCCTACATACCTAGGTTCAATTTTTCCGAATCCGACGACGCTGTCGTACGAACATATATCTACAGACATTTTGACAGCCACAGAAGCTGCCGGTAAGTTGTCTGTAGATATGGTTACCGACGACGCTGTCGTACGAACATATCTACAGACGTTTTGACAGCCACAGAAATATAGGTGTCGCTACTTTATCTGTAGATATGGTCAGTTTCGAAAAAATGGAAATTTTATATGAGAAAAATTTTTCATCATTTCGGCCGGGATCGAACCGGGTCTTGCGCTGGCTCGGATTTCTAGTCGCACGTTCTACCGACTACGCCAAACGCCTCATTGAAGTTGGAGATCATATTTTCGTATATGTTTTGAATTCGGTATCTGTCTCAATAATATCAGCGGCTAAGATATCCTTACTGTACATCCGAGTTTCAAGAATAACGCTTACAATAAAATTGACTTTTGATTGATAGTAGATATAGTTAAAATAATTTCAAGTCGAAAAATGCTCCTGGTATCAGGAGACATCAGACCCGAGAATGTGGGCTGAAATTTTTGGTAGGGAGGGGAAAGTGGAAAATAACGAAGCAATTGATTATTGGTATATCTGACAATTTATTGATGCAGAATCGGTACAATATACCGTGCATTTTCGTGAATGAGCGACATGCCTAGATCCAAAGATAGCCGAACGTACGCCCTATTATATGCAATTAAAGGTACACGTCATATACCTATATATCAGTATTTCTGACACTCGAGCCTTGACGGCAAGCTGTCAGTTGCTGTAGGCCTCTATGTCTGTTGGCCGCAATGTTTATAGGTTATTCTTTAATTACACGTAATCATTCGAAATCAATTGATCACTGATCCGCGTCATTCAGCTAGTTTTATGAATAAAGAATAACCCATAAACATCGCGGCCAATGCACGCAGGCTCTACAGTGGCTGACAGTTCGCCGTCAAGTGTCAGGAATACTGACATATACCTATATGACATGTACCTTTAATTGCATATAATAGGGCGTACGTGCGGCTATCTTCGGATCTAGGCATGTCACTCATCTACGAAAATGCACGTATGTGCTTTGCCCCCTTGTCTACGTTATAAAAATATATCGTCACCACACTAGGACCAACTGAATGATAATTAACTTATTTCAGGATAATGAACAAGCGACAACTTCTCCGCGTTCGAAGTATTTTCATTGGGATTCCTGTCACAACACAAAATCGTATCTCCTTAACGCAACCCCCGTGTAAACGCTTCGACGCCACGAGGCCAACTGAATACTGATCCCAATTCCAATTGACGAACTACTTTCCTGCCAACTTCGGCGCACCTTGCGGTATGCAATCCGTACGCCGTTCGTGTGATTTATAACTTTAGATTGCAATGTCACAAATAGCAATAAGCGGGCGACAAAAGATTCGACTTCGTGTATCATAGAATTTCATACCTTTCACTGCAGAAGAATTCTTATTGATTCTCAGATCCAGTGACAAGCACTATTTCGGCTACTTTTTAGTAAAACTAAAAATGCATGAACCTAAATACACAGATCGACAAATTATAGCAAATTTGATTTGATTGCCCGCAATTCCCCAACATCAGTAGTATAACTTATTATGAAGTATAATGTATAACTAAAGTAAAAGTCTTGATGTTTACTTAAAAATATATATGTATATATTTATTAAATATCATACTATTTCAATTACAACATATTCATCGTATAATACAGTTATAATATATCATTCATAAATCAAAATAGATTTTATGTGATGCTTTAGATATCAACAGAAACATTCAATTTCACAAATTATACATAATTTACCTTCTTTTCCTTTTTCCCTAATCGAAACGTATCATTAAAAGTACGTTTTTTCTTTCATTTTATTTTTTATCGTATAGTTGTGAAAATAGATTATATCTGAAATATGTGTTAGTTTTTGGAACGTGTTTGACAAAAGTTGGAAGCTTTTCTTTTCACTTTATCAATAACGATATTGTGTAAACGTAAAAGTCAAAAATGAGATTAACTTATATATCTTCAGGTAAATGGAAATATGTAATTTTTTTCATAATATTCTTTTTTGTTTTCATTCCTTTTTTTTTTATAGTAATTATATTTGTGCTATTTTCTCCGCCACATCCATGCATCAGGTTTAACTATCATTATATCATGCATTCAAAATATAAACCTAGGTCTCCTCTGCATACCGTGACTGCACTTTCATTGTAGTATACAGCGGTTAAAAAAAAAAAAAAAATTCAAGTACATATTATAAAGTCCTAGGACTAGTTACATTCATATTATAACAACATTCAAGATAGAAAAAAAAAAATAAAAACATAAACACTTTTTGTTGTAATAATATATGCATAACAATTGAATTTCTACCCAAAACTAATTCCCAAATCGTATATAAGTTACATACATGTATTTTTATATATGTGTAGGTATCTACCGTAAGAAATCTTTCAACACCAGTTGCTGCTGTTTCGTTTACGCATGATACCCGTAGAGTCTTTGCCTTGTGATTCCATATTAAATTATACACCTTAATTAATCTTAGATTTTTTTTCTTAAATCGCTAAATGAAATGTTAGGCACATAATAATAATAACGATAGTAATAATAATAGTAATAAGAATAAGAATAAACGTAACAAAATAATAGATTAAATTACCTTCTAATATATACACACAACGTATTAATAATTAATAATAGTATAAATAATTAGTGTCGTTTCCTTTGTGTTATCTGCATTTCTTTTCTTCTTTTCCGCCTTTCTTTAATGTATAGGTATATATATCATTATATCTATTACATTATTATTAATGAGGTGTATGCGTGTGTTTGACTTACGCGTAGATAATAATAATAATAATATATAAAAAATATTAGCAATTACATATAAGTGCCCATTAAAGTAATATTTTCGTATCAAAATAACACAAAGAAGAAGAAATGTTTGTAAATTTGTTTCGTTTCAAATATTTGTTAATGTATATTTTTATTTTGTACTTTTTCGCCTTCCTCTTTTTCCCCTGTTTTCCATATCGGAAGACGATAAAAATAAATCCCCGTCTTGGAAAACTGCGTATATCCTGTGAAACACAGTGGCTAAATACTCAAATCCAAATAACAGCGTTACTGTCAAATTGAGATTTCATTCATCAAATCGGATAGATGATTATGTTATTTTGATCGATTCATTACAAACTGAGCTACCCATTCGTTAAATATGTGTCTATTGTTTCCAGTTTCAATCAGAGAGTAACAGAGCTTAGCTCAATCTAAACTCTCCAAGCTAAATCTGTTTATCTGACAACCAGCAGTTAAATCAATGCCGGATTTTAATCCTCGTATAAATCCACACGAAACATGTTAGACAGAAAATAATTAATTTCAATTTACAGTTGTTTTTTTTTATATTAGATTATTCTCTTTAAAGCAAACTCGAGCTAGTCATGTTCCCCATTTTCAAATCCTCAATTCAAGAAAGAGAGATTATAGCAACACAAAATTCGTCGCCAACTAGTCGAGCGAAATCGTGAATATGTATAAATCCCTCGTTCTCGTCTCTTTCTTTCTGTTATTTAGAAAAGAAAAAACAAAAAAAAAACAAAGAAAAAATATCCAGCAATAGATATCAAAGGAAGAAATAAAGTAAAATAAATAATAATGGTAATAAATTATTATCACGCAGAAAACTGCAGCCGGGGAAACTTAAATATCGATAGACTCCTGGCGGAGACGAACTTTGACTGACCAACAATCTTTTTTTCGAAAGTTTGCCGAAGAAAGTGCAAACCATATTTGGTATCAAAAAATATTTGACAAAGGAAAATGAACATGTTTCTTTAAATAATGCAAATAGGAAAACGAATAGCTGATACGAAATGGTCCACTAGCTGGGGGCAATTGGCTCAACAAAAGTTCGTCCTGTTTCTTTTCTTTTTCTTATTCCAATATCATATTGGAACTATTCAACTGGCGGTACGTATATGTAGATCGATTGATACATACGATATACATGTATAATATATATATATTTATATTCGAATTGCAAGACCACAAAAGCAACGACAATGCAACCAATTGATAATGCCGAATGCTTCAGTTTTGTGTCCTTTCTATTATTATCTTTTTTTTCTTTTTTCCTCATTCCCATTTCACTATTAGCTTCAAGAACGATAACGTTCGACTCCACAGAAGTTTGACTGACTTACCACTTATTACACCCCTATACTTAAAGGCTATTCTTACTTTTATACAAATATCTTCGGATACTTTATGCAAGTTTTCTTTTCTTTTCGTTTGTCTTTATCTTTAAAAAAAAAAGGAAAAAAAACTCTGCGTTCATACATATCGTAAATAATAAATTGAATTTAATTGAATTGAGCCAATCGACAACAAGCCTCGGGATCACTTTCGTTAAATATACATGTCAACCACTTTCATCGTCATTTTAATTATATAACATATATAGTAACAGAGCTGCAAGCGTATAGACGAAGTAGGTAAGTTCCAAGATATTTACCAGACTTTCTGTATAAAGTAACTATTCATCAATATTTTTTCATCCCTATACGACAAGTCGTTAATAATTTAGTTACATTGACTAAATTTTATTCCAAATATAATTTTCTTTCTTTTTTCGTTTTTTTTTCCTTATTTCAAAATGACAAAAAACTGCGTCACTTTGACTTTCAATTTATTCAACTGGCTAATAATATACATACTGGCCTCTCTCCCTTGTCGATGATGGTTTCTATACTGCGTATGAAAATATATACTCGGTAAATAAAATTAAATCAATTTCACTTCGTCTTAAAAAACAATCTTTGTTCCATCGTACTCGCCCCTCGCTTTGATCCGTATTAAATATTATTCAAATAAATAAACTAATTTGTCTTATGATGCGTTATTATCGCACCATCTCGTTCTTCTTTGGATTGATCCTTATCGCCCCAGCCCCATACCTCGTGGCTACCATCGCCAGTTCTTTCAACACGTTTTCTTACCATGTCATTAGAAACGCTTTTCAAATCGTAAGCCCAGCCGATTTTAGCGAAGAAGTCAATGAACGCCGTCGTCGTATTACATCTGTAATTTCCAAGCTCAGCTGTCTTATAATCCCACGGAAATACGTGGTGGTAATTGTGCCAGCCCTCACCTAGGGCCACGAATGCTACGCCACCATTCTCCGAAGGATTTATGTATCTGAAAAGGAAATTTATATCATCAATATTGGATGAAATAATAAATAAAGTTCATTCAAATTACGAAAATAATGATTTCCCATAACTATTGGAATAAATTTCAGATTTCTGGAAGATGTTTCGTTAATTTTAGCTAATTTTCATTCATTGTCACTTACTTGTCGTACGGTTTACCGCCGAATAAATGAGCTGCAGAATTGACGAGCCACGTTGCATTCAGAGTCCAAACGTACCTCAGTACAGCTGGTACAAAATATGCATTACTCCAAGTTTCGTCCCAGCATAGTACAGGGATTACAGTTGGCAAGATGAAGCAAATCAACGGCATAAGATACACGTAGTACCTGTATTAGACGATTAATAAATATTAAATAATTTCTAATCTCAGTTACTTATACTCTACACATATACTATATATGTATTAGCTCTGATGTAACATCTGTTCGATTGAAGACATAGTCTAGTCTATTCAATCCGAATTTCTAATAAAAAATATTATACTATTAGATGGTTTAGATCGATAGCTAACGCATAAGGCCGATTAGAAGCGTCTATATCTGTTACATCGATAGCTTATTATGTAATCTCGGAGGTAGTTAGGTAACGATTTTGCAAATAAAAATGAAAAATAAGTATAAAAATGAAAAATGAATGTCAAAATGCCTGAGAAACTTACTTTTTTTGGAAGGCAAGTATGGGGTCACTTTCGAGATCGCTCATATCAATTCCCTTTCCTTTTTCCTTTACGTCAGGGTGTTTTCGGCACAAAAGCCATCCGACATGAGCGAAAAAAAATCCTCTCGTTGCGTTGTGGGGATCCGCGTCTGTTTCAGTGTATTTATGATGAACTCTGTGATCTCTGGCCCAATCTAATACGGCATCCTGTACCAACAAAAAGAATAATAATATGTCAGACAAAGAGGGAAAATGATCTTATACGACATATTTTTCATCTTATAGTTTATTTTATTTTTATTTATCGGTTGAAAAGAAATTTTACCCAAATTAATTATAACTAATATACATCATAAGAAAATGGTAAATTCTCGAAAAATAAATTTTCATTCTATTTTCTTATTTTCCGCGATAGACCGCACTTTCCTATCGAGGCAAGTGTGACATTGATTACGTCTATTTGTAATACGATAATGTCTCACGAATTACTGAAAAGTTCCAAGATTACTTTTATTAGATACGGATTATGCAAAAAGAAAGAAGAAAAAATAATCGCAAACATTTGCGATAATGTGCAGGTCGAAAGATAAGTTTACGATTTGTTTCTCAGAATTGAAAGGTAACAAAGGTAGGATAAAGAAAAAAGAAACTGAGCTGTGTTTGTACCTATTACATGTTAAGGTATATACATGTATATAGAGAGAGTGAAGCCTCATCGCTGAACTCGTCGATAACTAATAATCGAATTACAAGTATATATATATATCTATACGTGACAAAGTGAAATGACCGAGAAAATAATTCTCACGAAACATTAAGGATCGTGGTTTGAAAAAAAAATCAATTTATTGAAACAATTTTTCATTCTTTTTTTATAGTATTTCTTAAGGCAAATGTGTAAAGAACATTGATTTGAAAAAAACTATTCGTTTTACTAAAGACCGTAACGATCATCATAAATAGATAAAAGTATGAAGTATGAAGCGATAATTATTCAAAACCATTGAACAAAATAGGTGTACAAAAAAGAAGGAAAGATGGAAGGAAGGAAGGAAGAAGTGAAAAAAAAAAAAACTAGAGAAAGATCAGAAAAGAAGAAAAAACCAATTTGTGTTTCATATATTTGCAGTGTAAATATAGATGAACGTTTTTGTTCAAATTTTCACCGTCTAGTTAATGACAGAGCAAAGAAGAAGAATAATTAGCAAATCGAGTTGCTAAATGAGCTCGCTTACGTAAGTCGTAACCACAGCTGGAGTAAAGCTAATGAAACGTTACCTATATGTATTTTTCTGAAGAGAGAGAGAGAGAGAGAGAGAGAGAGAGAGAGAGAGAGAGAGAGAGAGAGAGAGAGAGAGAAGAAAGAAGGGAAGAGAAAACATAGACAGAGAAGAAAAAATCAAAGTAAAGTTTACCATGACTAAATGCTAAATTGACGACTGACAATATCGAGGAAGAGTGAAGTGGACGATATTATGAGATAATCAATCGTTGTATAACTAAGTTACATAGAATTTCTATTATTATAAAAACGATTAAGAATCAAACAAAAGTTACGATTAATTGAATGAATGAAAATTGATTCGATCAAAGTGTTGCATAAATTTCAAGAAATTTTTTATTTTTTGTTGGTTTTTTTTCAACCCTAAATTACCACATCACGCGATAATAATTATTAGGTGTGAGAATATGTTAGCTTTTTTCTTAACCGCAGCAGTAGACGGTATCAAAAATTTCAATGAGAAACCCTTCGGGAAATACCTAACAAAATGATGATGACATATTCATCATGAAGTAACTATGATACATGTTTTGCGGTGTATAATATATTATATATATAAATATATATTTCGTAACTTTTCACTACAATGAAAAAAAAAGGAAGAAACAACGACCTTGCGGATGTTTACTTAATTTAGAAATATGTGAAATTTTTTCCATTTTTCCTTTTGCAATGAGTATATCGTAGTTTCTTCTTCTTCCATTCTTTTTTCTACCGTTGTTTTCTGTTTATAATATCTATATATATATAATGAAATGAAGTAAATATGTGCATGCACTACGTATGTATTTAATATTTTTATTTCTGCGGATTTACCTGAAACGCGAGCGTGTTGAAGATCGTGAGGAGTAGTCTGAGTTGCCATTTCGCTTTGTAGGCTTTATGGGACCAAAGTCTGTGTGCACCAGCCGTAATACCCAGACCGGAGCACTGATACAGGATAAATGCTGAAATGTTTTGTTTTAATTAAACTTAGTTAAATATTTTATTTTTTTTCAGCTCTATATAAATATATAACCTAATCTTTTTTTCCATATTTAGGGCACAGGTATAATCTGCCTATTATACCGATATGTATGTGCGTTGCACACACGCCTGTGAATAAATTATGACGCAAGAATAACCGAAGAAAAAAATAAAATAAAATAAAATAAAAAATAAAGAAATAAGAACGAAGCCTGTTTTATAGTGTCGAATTTTAGCATAGATTAAAATTTCGAAATCGCGTTAAAGAGAGAGAAAGACGGAGAGGCGTGATCGGTGAAGGAAAGAAAAAAAACCTAAATTATTCCGAACTTTGGATGTATAATTAATGGGTATAGCATATAGTGATTCATAAACGCGTGCGATAGGTGTACATACACCTGTAATTAAATCGAGTGACATGGACAAAGGTCGGAGAAGCGCGACACATCGCTTTCGGTAATTCTGAGAAAATGAATAATTAGCAAATCATGTTAACGCGGGGGCAATATGTGTCCGTATGAATCAGCTAGCGTGGATAGTGAGAAATGGGAATATCCATTATTTCTGTATTATAATTAGTTTATTGAAATCAGTCGTATATAGGTGAGGAAAAAACGGGTTTTACCTATTTTTAAAAATCAACGTGGTTATGCAAATTAGGGAGGTAGAAACTGCGACATAAAACCAGTTACACAATCCGACGAATATTTGAAAATTTATTACCGAATTAATGAGAAAAAAATAAATAAAATAAGGAAATGCAGAAATTTTATTGACTCCACATACCTACATATCAGCACTCGTAAAAAATACACGAACCTATGCATATGTGGGTGAATCTTTTTCTGGAAAATTTGACAAAAATCGACTTTTTAAATCTGCATATTTTTTCTATTTTCTTTTTTTTCTCTTCTTTTCTAATTTCTGCAAAAATCACCTTTCTCCATAGGTCGAAATTGGGTTTCGCGATTTTCGTTGAAGTTTTTCGAATGCTGCTGTTAAAGAATAATTTCGCGAGGTATTATCTACGTCGAAAACGAGCCGGTTCAAAAATTCTCGCGTAATCAATTGTAGACAAGGAAGTTGATAAAACGTTGATAAAGGTTGCACCTTTGCCACGTTTCAACTTTCAAAATGACGATAAAACCGTACAGGTACCGTAGGTAGATACATATTTGAGGTAACATACATATGCGAAGGAGATATTACGACATAATCGGGACAATGAATTTCGTCAAGTGACGCCGTTGCAAGCGAAGGATGAATTAACAACTACGCTCGAGTTTACTAAACGATGATATTATAGCCGATCTATATACATGCATACCATACGATACTACGTACATACATACACACGTATGTACCCTATACAATCTGCACTTGCCAACCCGAACAATAACACATCAGACTATCAGACTCCGAATTATTAGCCCGAAACTAACCAACACCATGTCTCGTTTATAATATTCATATTATATACATTTATTACATATACAACGAAATTCTGTTATCATTCATGACGTAGGTATGCTACCGATGTATGCGTATATAAAGAAGGCGTAGAAAGTATTTAATTGGTAATTGCAACCGGGCGATAAATTCAATCTACAAGGTCATTTTGATTCGCGAAATAAGTGAGATTAACAATGTTACTGTTACAGTCCCTTTTTTATTACAGGTATAGCTGTATATATCGTTATATCGATACCTGTAGGTGACGTTCGAAACATTTCAATTTTGGCGAACAGCTTATTTTTTCGCAATAACGATAATCAGGCAAAAATTGGAACATAATAAAATTTGTATGTGAAATATGAAATTTTATTTTTCGCACTCACCGAATATCGTTGTCGTTAATTTTGCGGATGTGAATACAAGGTAAAAGCCGTATATCGCGGCGATGTGAAGAAATGTAAAGATCGCTACATTTCGCCAAACGATCTCCCTCACGTATTTTGGCTTTTCTTTTTGAATTTCTGGTGGTGTGATAGTCGCGCCTTCGATGGTTTCACCCTCAAAAAGCACCCCCGTTGGTGCACTCGTTATGTTCGGCGCCATCCTTACTCTAGTTCTGTAAACAAATGAATAGAAAAAATTAATAAACGATTAGAATATATCTGGATAAATTATTAAAGGCATAATAATAATTATCGCGAGAAAGATAAGCTCAATGAACAAATAAATAAATATATACATGTATAACCAGGGGCGCATTCGATAATCCTGCCGCCCTAGGCTTGAGGAAGATTTCCGCCCTTTTCGTGTATGGTGTACTTATTTTTTTTATTTTGTATTGATACCATTCATGTCTAGGGATATAATAATTACTTTATTCTGGTACGTTTATACGTATGCAAAAAAATAGAATCCACTATCCCATTTACATTGTATATTTCTTCAACTAGAAAATCTAATTTGATCGAAGAATGATTTCGTAATTTTCGGATTGAACTTATAAAATTTATTACGATGGCTCAGCATTTTTCGACTAGAAATTTGCCGCCCCCAAAAATCTGCCGCCCTAGGCTATAGCCTAGTTAGCCTAGTGGTAAATCCGCCCCTGTGTATAACGATTAAGACAATTGGCGCATTTACACGTCGATGATCGATACGTGAGCAAAAACAAATGAAAAATCAAGAAAACATGTATAATTTGTTCAATCGAGGATACAAAGCGATATGATAAAACAGAAGATAAGGTGAGAGTGGGAGATACGAGTATTAAACGAGGCTCCCTTGACACCCGCGCCTGCTTACCGCGGCTATCGCTATGTATGTTAATTTAGAAATTGGGTAAAAGTCAGTTTTCACTGAATATCGGACCGGTTTTTATTAATTAACCACTGACATAATTTTCGATCGGAATTCGTAACTCCGAAATACAAAAGTATGTGTATTCAAGTTTCGTATACGTATAGTATTTAATACAGAGTCCGGAATTAGTTGTTGAGGTAGGCACATGACCCATCGTCTAACGATTAATTAATTCGTTTCTTGCCCTTCTCACCACCAACAGACGGCGATTATATGCACCTCCGAGGTCTCCATTCAGTAATTGGTTATTTTATCACACATTATATCGTCTATCGATATCACGTTATCAATATGGTCGAAAATTTCATCTAATCTTAATCGTTCTAATTGAAAACAAATTGAATTCATTATTTCTAGATTCCAGACAATCGTATATACGATACACTTTCGATTTCTGTGTACCTATACAATCCTCAAGACATATTTTATCGCAAATACGAATACGGATCATACGAGAACCTAAGAATTTTATTAAATTTTTCTCCTCTTCTTTCTCAATAGTGTATAGCAAATAATACACACTATCGACGTAACACCAACAATTACATCGTCTGTAGAGATCCGGAGAATTTTCTGGAACTATGTACCGTCTTGTCTGTCTTTAGAAGAGGTGAAGCCGACAGGCCGGCTCGAGCTGTCGCTAAGCGGAACTTAGACATAAGCTAAGTAATAAAATACCGAGATTATTGTGTATGAATAAAACTACATGATAAAAGTTTTCTCTCTTTTTCTTTTCATCGTACCGAAAATCAAACTTCAATGAATAAATAAATACGTACGAAAAAAATGAATGAATAAAAATTATCCATATGCTATAATTAATTCGATTTTTCTTTTCTCTGACGTATTTTTTATTATTATAAACGTTTACACGAAACTATGACGAATGACGACACACACTGCATCACCTGCACGCACTGGACTTCATTATTACAATATACTGCATGTATCTCTGCGGTCATGGTTATAATTTCGGATTTCCTTTTTTGGGGGAGATTTTGATAACGAAATAATGATCCGTTCCGGAAAAGAACTGTTTTAAGAATTATCCGAACCGCACGCGTCGCATACGTCGCAGGATTAATTTAACAACGTAATATACAAGTACCTGGCAATGAATCTTAATAGTCTACATGCTGATGGAAAGAACATCGAGGCGTGTTTCGTCGGGCTCTATGTCCGCCTATCGACTGTCGAGTGAGTTCTGAACTGAAGGCGCTCCTATTCACCGGCGCAAAACTCTACGACGCTCTGCGCCGGGACGCTAAGCGTCGTTATACGTGCCATTTCCTCTGGACCAATTCGAACGGTCCATTTCATCAATTATTTGAAAAAAAAATTTTATTCAAAAACGTATGGAAAAAGTGAAACAACAATTTTAGTCTTACATATTATATTCAAATACGAAGATATATAATTGTATAGTCTAAGATAAAAGAATCTAGAATAATTTTTCCGTTTTTATATTTTCTTCCGTAAATTTTAGCTCGTTTCTAAACCTCGCCGATTATTTCCGCTGAATCGTAGCCAGTTCATCGCTCGACGATACAATCTGAACGAATGAAAGAACCCGAGGTAGTCGCAGGCGCGCGGGTTTTCTACAACGAGAGAGTATACGTGTATGGATGATAAGTAAGTACGAGGTAAACGCTCGGCCGATAACCGTGAATTGTACCGTGAAACGCTGACCTCGGCATTGGCCTTGATCGTATAATACGGTCAGGGCGATGAGCCAAGTTTTATAAACGAGAGAATCTGGAGCCCCCTATGCCTCAGGCTGTGATGCAGCAAGAGGCTGTTAAAATTCTAGATATAGCTAATACACCAGTCTAGTCTAGACTCCAGGACCTTTAGCCGATATTAACTGACACTGGTTTGTACAGAAACGAATATACATGTATAGATATCTGCTATAAAATAAAGAGAAGAAATTTCTATGTATTTTATACGAGTTCAAGTTATTTTCATCAATGATTCAATTCTATATTTCATAAAATAACCCGTTACATTGTTAACGGGCGAAGAAGTAAGAATGAGAATAAAAATACGTTCGATGTTTGCGGTGCAGCACCGAGTGGAAGTTTGCAGGGAGCAGCTCGAAGCAAGAGGTAAAGAATAGTACGAAAGGAGAGAAGGGAGTGGAGAGGAATAGCAGTATCTATACAACGCGATGTTCGCGAACGGAGCGCGTCAGCTGAGCTACGTCGTCCAATAGGGTCGACCGCACGTCATGCTACGAATCGCGCCACCTGCCACTCGCGAATCCCTGTTCTGCAACCGGAAAGTACAACTATTTATTCTACCCCTACTCCAAGCGGTTTACATTTTTGCAATATACCACATATAGTTTTTTTTTTTTTTTTTTTCCAAACAGATCTCTGCATCTTGTCGCGGAGTATCTCGCGAGTGTTACATGCATACATGCGTATACAAATACAGAACAATTAATAATGCGATATCTATTATTATTATTGAGTAAGAATTTTTTTCTTCATATCTCTGATCGCTACGCGTATAATACGTGGAACTGTATTATGTATATACATATATATGTGTATTATATCCATATACCTTTGAAATGTATTATAACGTTGATTTTGCAACAGTTTCTTAATATTTATTCATGATGTATATGTATTAATATATGTTTAAATATGCGTATAATGTATAGGTGATTATAATATATTTTATTTATATATATAATGCACGTGAAGCAAGAGTAAAGGTAAAAATTTGATCTTTATAGATCAAGTCTCGTAACCTAATATTATATACATGCAATATCGGTTCGATCGTTGAATGTTTAATTCATCGTTAGAAGAATTAGTCTCTCTTCTGTCTACTAGCGAAAGATAAGAAATATTCAAGTATTCATTGCACGCTAAACCGGTCGGGAGTTGGAATTCTTTTTTCTTATTTTATTTTATTTTTTTTTATTGCGACTATTTGAATATTTATAAAGTAGGTAAAGCGGCGATTATGAAAAACATTTTCTACTACCTTTGGGCATATGGTGAAATAAATAAAAAATGAATGAGTTGAAATAAAAAAAAAAAAAGAACAAGAACTCGTATATCAAAAAATAGAACATACATACTGTTTCTTTTCTTTCTTTTTTCTTCGAATTCTAATGATTTTTGAAGTAATAGGACTAATATTCGTCTATTTAGTTGATATACTAAATATCTGGTATGGACTGATTTTTTTTTTTTAATTATGAATTTTCTTTTCTTTTCATCGTTATTGTTATTTCACTTGATAACCGTACTAATAAAAAAATAAACAAGATTCCAGAAAATAGTTAAAAGGAAGAAGACTAATTATTCAATTCATTTTTACATGCATATACACATACATATATAATCGGATTCTATACGTGTCTACATGTATATAATATATTGGAAAATAAAAGAAAATTTATATTGAATCCCATTCAGTTGATATGAAATACATGGATTATTATCAACGGGAATTTATTCGCCTGTATATAACATATTTATCGTAATATAATCCCTATACTCTCGTTGTTACAAACATTCACATATATGCATATTATACAGTTGAAATACGATTCAATGTCATATCAGTTATCTAAAGATACGCATCTTATTGTTGCTTATACAGTGTCATGCATATGAACACAATCGAATTAATATAATTTATCCTTTTACGAACTGATTATCAGAAGAACGAGCATTATACCTATATCGTTATATTATACTAGATTTGTTCCTTCCTATCGTATAGCTTCAGTAAGAAAAAGAAAAAATTTGATACCTATACCAACTGTTTCTAAACGTTTTCATTAAATCGAGTATACTGCAAAACGCTATTACATCAAATCGTTCGACTCAAGATTCACCACGCGAAACGGTTATGTAAGTAAATATAAAAAAAATAAAGAAAGAGAACTTTGTGAGGAATGAAATCTGACCGCGATGACAGATTGCGCAAATTTCTTATATTTTATATTGAAAGAAGAAAGAACGAAAAAATGTAATGTTATTCAAATAGAAAATTTCAATCGCCGGTGGCACGAGTTAATGATGTAGTAGAGGGTGAGACCATCAAAAATCTAGAATTACTATATCAAGGAACACCCTAATATATATGTTATAACATGTTTTCAATTTCTCTCTCTGCACGGTAGGTAAATTTTCGGTTACACATTTACCCTTAATAAAAGTTGAAAAAAAAAGAAGAATAATCAAATAAAACGTGATTTATTTGTGAAAGTTTAAAAAAAAAAATGATGTCTTCCCGTACTGCACGTATGCTCGTATAATGAATCGCATAAGTTTTACCTTGTAATGTCAGAGGTTCGGATATTGTAGCCTCGAGGCCTGTACTATTACATATCATATACATATTATGCATCATATAGCAAAAATAACAAAATAGTCTCGTCACGTATTGACAATCTTCAATTTTTTTTTTTTATTATTATTTAAAGATAATAATATAATATATCTATACTTTCGAAAATAGATGAATAATGATGAAATTTTACATCTGCCTCTATAAGATAAAATGAAATTGATTTCTCTCTAATCAGAAAGTGAATTCACTGCGTGACATTTGGCTATACGTATAGTACAGATAGAAGGCTTCGCGACGTCGTGTATACGTACGTATCAACGGTATCTACATACATCGACACCTTCGGCTTGAATGATACGGGCAAGGTCGATCCGAGAACTAATTTACCTAGCGCGAACTTTCAACTCTTGATACTTTTGTTAGATCGATTTATATATACATATATAATTTATAGACAAGAATGAGTGAATGAATATGAAATTCTCGCTGGGAAGAAAGAAAAAAGAAAAGACCGTGTACGACCACGGTATTATTTTGACTTAATTGAACAATTTTTTTCTTCTTTTTTTTCTATCCACGTATTATCATATTTTATCATATTTCCTCAACTTTTTTTCGTTTTACCGTTTCGTCTGTAAAAACGTCGGGATAACAAAAATTGGAGTGCAGCTAAATTTCGAAATATCACTTTGAGGATAGTTAAATGGGTGAAATAAAAACATTGAACGAATTATTTAGAAAACAGTAAAAAAAAAAAAAAATCATGTAATAAATTTTTGCAAAATCAAACGTTTGTCGATATTATACGTATAAGCCGAACTTAGAGTAAAAGAAATAACAGAGTGATATCTATAGCGAAGAGAGTTCATCACGTATCATTACGTTATGCAATTACATTACTGCAAATGAATACCAGTAAAAATTGAAATCGAAAAATAATAATTATCGAAAAAATATTCAACGAACATATGTATAACTTAGCGAATTGCGAAACTAAATTCTACATCGGTTAAAAACAGCCTTCGTAATGCTGAGAAGCACCCACATGCCGAAATTTACAACGATTTGTCAAAATAATTATTAAAAATAAATAAATGAAAACTAAATAGGCCATACCATATCAGATTTCTGGAATTATTCTATTTCAGACGTATAAGTACGCGGTCTATATGTGGCAGCCTTGTTTCAATTACCTAAATACATATCAACAAGGTGTTCCGAAAGCTACGGGTATGCCTTTCGTTAATTTTGGGGAAGGTTAATTGACCTCATCGCTGACTACCATAGATGGATGGTCTACATGTCTAGAAAAATGTATAGGTACACCAAATTAAATTCTACAACCTTGAATAAATGTACAATACGGAATAAAAATAAGTGAACGCATAAGAAAATAAAAATAAATAATAATAGGCATATATTGTAACATATGTTACAGAAGAGCGTGACTTTTTATAAGATTTTTAATTTTTTTTCATTCAAAATACATGTATTTCAGAAATGAGAAGACCAAACCCGGATAGACTTAATTGGTGCCTAAAAATCTACATAAACGCGACTAAAAATTCTACTCCGTTATATTATGTATATGCAATTCATACCATAATGGACAAATATACCAACGCACGTTTCGGTAATAGGAATTACTATACACGTACGTAGTCCGCATACGTAAACGAGTATATGTAGCATCGCACGTTGCACGTGACGCAACTCTTGGCTCTTCATGAAAGAGAAGTCAAAAAAAACGGGGAAAAAATAAAGATTCTTTTTTTTTCTGCTTTTTTTGTTGAATTTATTCAGGTATTATATCAATCAACATCACGCAGGGATTAGTGTTAAAAAAATTTCAAATTCTGGCTTTGATTGTGCTTTGGAAATTACGGTAATTATCCATTAATAAAAATCGTACAGTCGATTTGAATTAGGAGAAAAAATAAGCGGTGCAGGTTATACATCGTACATATATTATCTACTAATTTAGGCGATTCAATACGCGTTAAGTTTATTATTTTTAACAGTGTGAAAAATATACCCTGTCAATCCGATTTTGGGATGGAAAAAGACAAAAAAAAAAAAATTGAAACTAGAATGAAGTTAAACTACGCGTGTGTAGATCGATGATACATTATTCGTGTGATACAGCGATCTTTCGCGTAATTGAAAACAACAATAAATTCCTGTATACATATCTATACGATATCTGATCGATTATACATACATTTAAATTTCATAAAGAAAAAAAGCCATATAAGAAAAAAAAGAAAGAAAGAAGAAATATATTAGAATAAATTGATTTGCCCAGCATTTGATAATCGTATTATCTATTATTATTCTATTGACGTGTGATATCGCTCGTCGTCTTTTCATTACGCACATAATGTACCAATTTTAATCTTGTCATTGCATCGCGTATTAAAATGACAATAATGATGATAGTAATCCAACAGGATTAAATAGTCTAATATGTTAAAACATGCCTTTAATTTCCACATGCGATTATCGTTCACCCGTACCTATGAAATGCACGAATAGCAAGTAAAAATAAAGAGAATAAATTATAATCGAAATAAAATCTTGCGGTTTCGTTATTTTTCATTTCTTATTCTTCATGATTCAATTCCGATGATATGGGAGATTCCCGAATTTTTTTTAACGTATAAACACAGGTGATTTAGAATTAGAAGCTGGAGAGTTTGTCGATTTACGTGTGTATGCTATCAGAATAATTGTGGTTAAGAAGCGACTCGCAAGAATTATTACACCGAGTTACCCGAGGAGTCGGTAAACTTAGGAGTTTACGTGTTTAACTGTAATAATTAATAGTGATCTTAGATTTGGCCTTCGGTAAATTGAGCAATAAACATTGTTTTGGGGTGGGGATTGATTATTTGGCAAATTGTCCGATAAACTATCGTTTCGAGAAGAGAAACTATGAATCAAATTGCGTGAGGAAAATTCTGTACACATACATATCATATACTATAATCGGAAATGTGAAATAATTTAACAATTTATATATATAACGCAGTACATCTATGGAATCTGTATTTGCACGATTGTTTCATTACGGTATAAAATCACGCGATGTACAAAACACGAACCACGAAATGCTAAAAAAATAGTAAAGAAGAAAGAAAAACTGGACGCAATAACAACGAATAGAAGAAAAAGCAAAACCAAGCTGTAAAGATGCAGCCATTTTTTCCCTTAATTTATTATTACGAACTTCCTACTTTTTTCTGTTTTACAGACAATAATTCCCGCCAGTAAATTTGTCACCCTATCTTTATTCGCACAGTTTTAAATATACTATTTATTCTTGTGGTCCCAGAAAAAGATTATGCTAATAATATGATAAAATAAACTTAGGATATTAAATTTCTTTTGTTAAATAAATATCCTGAATAGGTACGTATGCATTCATTTATAAATATTTCAGTCAAGTTACGTATTCTTCAAATATAGGGAATATGAGTCTTAAACCAGGTATTCTCTATCTGCACAATGGAATTTTTAAATAACTCGCCACGCTTAAAAATAAACTTCCTAAATCATATTCTTAGTTTCATACTTTACTATATTTTGCTATATTGCCTGTGTATTAAAGTCTAATCCGCTTTTTTATACTCCTCAACTCACTATGCCTTAAAATAAATAAAGAATAAATAAATAAACTGTGCATATCGCTTACGCGTATATGTAATAATGATTACGAGATTGAGCTACTCTAACGCGTGTATATGTTAGGAAATGAGAGTCTGCGCAGGTCGGCGAGCCGTAAAAAAATGTTCGAGCCGGTGAAATTGTATGGCAGTAAAAAAGGGAACTACGGAAAGAAACTATTTTCACAGTAGATTAACTAGAAACTGCGAATAAGAGTTGATACGAAGACAGGCGATAAATAAACAATATTCATGTCTTCTAATCTGATATCGGTGATCGCCTCATCGAACTAATTATCGCAGTAATGAAACAGGCGCTCGGATGACACATTATCTGCTTTGATGTGAAAGTAAATGTAATCTAGATTCTAGAACTTATTCGGAGTTTGTTCGTCGTTGCTGGAATAACCACGGGCTCATGCTTTTCCGTTGTTTAAATATTATTTGCAATAAAAAAAGATGACGTATCAAAGATACAGAATGACATATAACATCGAGAAACATGGATATAACCTAATTCAGGAATTGTATGTAATAAATGACAAATGTTCGTGCATACCTCTGGGGTTTGATAATCAGCTAATAATCCACTTATTTCACAACGGTGGTAGCTAAAGACGCGTAGACTCCACCACCGCAATATAGAGTAAACAATTTGTTACTGAAAAACTATTAAGACTCTGAACTGACAGCGCGAGGATACAGGACTGACGCACCGGTACAACACGCGGACGGTTTTATATTAAGCTCTCAAAGCCAATTCGCAACTGTGCGGTATGCCAGCGCCAGCTAGGCGGCGAACTTGGTAACTATTTCGCGGAATACTAGTACCGCTTTGGCGCTTTTTAAAAAGGTTAAGAGAAAACTTGCGTTATCAATGATAGCAAGAGCTGAGACACGGACGTCGTATACATATGACATGGGAAATTGTTGAATAGATTTTTCCGCTTAGTCTTCTTCTTATTTGAACCGCATTACGTACCTTACGTATTATGTAATTATATATATACTATTACGATTCGAATTGATTCATGATCCTGAGAAAGTGAATTATGCCTCCATGTATAGGATAGAATATTATACTTTATCTTTTAATCAGCGGCTGTTTTATCGCGTTAATTTTTGAGCTTTATTGCCAAAATAACTTTTCTATCGATTAAACTCTGTATCGCAGCTGACGTAACAACTTTGACACCGTTTCTTAGTTATTATATAAATTTTGATCTATTATTCAACCATTTTGTCAAGCGTTATATTTATTGATATGAAAATGAAATAAAGAACTACAAACCAATTTTATGATTAATAAATATTGAGCTATTTGAATAATGAAATAAAAATAAATTACAGGTAAGGAATGAGTATGCAGCACTTAACTAGATGGAAATTTATCGTAGGATATCCTATCCGTAATTTTCGTATTTTTAAAATGCAGCATGTGAAGAATGACTCACTGCATAGCAGTGCAACCTTTACCCTTGATTAAACAATAGTTTTCAAATGACCGTAACCTGGTGCAGTAATAAATACGTAAGAGTTACTTGTTTAATTCCAAAATCATAGAATCGCTCGCATATTGATGCAGTTCATGTACAAAAGAGGTCGACGTAACGTATGCGCACAGTGCGCGCAAGCAATAGCTAATATCCAGACGGATTTATACACCGCTAAACCTTCTCAAGAGTTTAACCATTATTCAATAGACAATTTTTCAATTTTTTTTTTTCTCTGTTTCCAATCCATTTATCTCGCTACGCTCAAAGCGATAATGCACAAATGCACTTTACATAAGAAATGACAAAAAAAAAACGATTATATTAAACACACATCCACATTTATCATATATTCATTAGCTATATGCATGATCGACTATATAGTTCGTGATATTGGGTTAAATATAAATCAACATGTGGTGCAGAGAGAAAGAGAGAGAAGGTTTTGTAATTTCTCTAGTGATTTGTAAATTACAAACTCGCGTGTGAGTATAAGGCATAATAAGGTATCAAAGAATTATTCACGCGTCACCATCCTCTGTTATAAGTATAAGTATAGAAGTTACTTTATGACCATATGATGATATTGATTTCTTTCTGAAATCAGACTCTAATATAATTTGAAAATATCCAATCAAAGAAGAGTCCACGTGAACACGTATAAATAATAATCGTCGAAAATTAATCGCCTCAATTTTTTATTTAATTATAACATATAATTTATAGCGATATGATAAAATGCGCGGCATTTCTGATGTAATTATATTATCACAAAGAGATATATAACTAATTCATGATCAGCTTTGATGCTGCACTCATGCGTTCAGTTTATATGCGGACTTTGATTGGTGCGTCTTGACGACATGGAAAATCTGATCAATATTTATGATAAAATGACTGCAGTTGCAACGATTTGTCGTTGATAATAATGTCAATAATGATAATAATGATATGCAAATCAACATGAATTTTCTAATGCCTGAGTATACATAGCTGACTAATCGACGGAAGAAGCTCGATAATCAGACTATGTAGAAAAACAAAAAAATGTAAGGAAAAAAACGAGACTCTAATAACAAGCATAAGAATTTGAGTTCGCGGGCGAGGAAACGGTGCGCATGGTCACGTGCGCATCAGGCGATGCTTGGCCCAACGGCCATACGACCAAATCCACAGCTCGATTCTCGGTGGCGTGATTCCTCCCCTCTTTTATCCTCGCTCGCTACACGACTAGCTTGGCAAATCTCTCTCTTCTCTCTATATCTTTCTCTATTTCCTTTCTTCCTTTTTCTTCCTGTAATTGAGACCCTAGCCTAAGGTATACCACGTACGCACACGTGTGTCGAGTAATTCGGTACAATATGTAACACGAACAGGATTTGGCAATAGGAGAATAATCACGCTAGAGAGAGACAGAGAGCGAGAGAGAGAAAGAGAGGAAGATAGGAATTGAAAATAATTCGAATTTCAAAATGAAACGAAACGTCTTTCTTCTTCTGTAATCCGTTCCTCATGTCTATATCCACATTAACAAATATCGAAAGAATACATTAATTAGGTGTCACGTCGTTACTGATGAGACAAAAAGAGCAAAAACAAGAAAGAGATCTTTGCACAGCGCATAATATAATCAGGTGATGCATGATCCGTACGAAATCACGTGATGAACCATGCCGCAGCAGTCACCGATCGAAACTACATAATATTGCGTTAGCTTTATCATTGTGGACTACAACGGCAGGTCTAAAGTTCGCAAAAATATATGACGCGCAAGGAACTTGACTGCAGGGTGCGTCGAAGGATGCCAATTCTCTAGTACATACATTCATACAGTAAACATATTATACATACATGTTCAAATCTAATTCGAAAAATGTAATACCGTATTCACAACACCACGATCGTGGTACAGGATCATTAGCTCACGTGGACCAAACAGACTTCAGTCTTGAACCACGTGGTGCTGTTTGTCAACTCCAGCGGGTATACGTGTGCATCTACTCATCTTTCCCACGTCGATCAGAAAATCGCTGATCATTGTCATATTTCTTTACTTCTTGCATCATTATCGATTTTAATACCAGTTATGAGTCTGACGCCAAAGATCACTGCAAATTTCAATGTCTAGTTTGCAGAGGTGTCAATTGAATTATCGAAACCCTCTTTGGACGATCAGGCCTTCCTTCGGTGACTCGTATATTATTTCCATGCACCTTTCAGTCATTATACTCACATTTCCTTCTTTATCGAAAAAAAAGAATCGATTGGAGTGTCTCCTTTATGTTTCTCATATACAAGTATACCGGATACCCGGTTGACGAATTTATGTGAAATGAAACCACATTTGATGATTAATTTTTATATAAATATATAAATATAATATAGATATGTATATTATATCACGTATCGCTGCCAGACTTGTTGCAGAGGCCAAAGGATAACACAAGACTGTCTGACAGTCCATAGTCTGCCACGTGCGATCATGGACACGTTCTAGACACTCGCCGGGTATATCTTCCCCCATCTTTACTCATTTCTAACATATATTTACACCATTATATGTACAGTATTTGGCGGTTAGTATGATCTAATGATACGGGACATTGAGCCTGAAGCAAAGATGAAATTAGAAAACGAACACCGAGCGAAATATAAAATTAATGACCAGACGAAACACGAATCAAACATCACGAACAACCGTGGTATTAAACTTATGTTACTTTAATTTTTTGAACTTATATGTCATAAGTCAAAAGATACGGCAATAAGATTCGAACATTAAAAAACGAAAGAAGAAGCAATCGGATGAACAATTCGTTCAAGTCTCTATTAATTTTGGGTCAAATTCCAAAAATGATCTTTGATCTTCAAATTGATTTTTTTGTTCGTATGCGAGAGAGACGAGATAAAGAAAAAAAGTAGGGATAAAACATGTGCCCAACAAGTATATAGCTCTGGAAATGATTTTTTTATATCTCTATATACAGAAAACTGCAATTAGGTGGTCGTAGTGCTTATCGTTAGTCGGACTTTCCTGATTTCACCTTGTGGGGACTGCGCTATGGTTTTTGCCTTAAGTCCCTGTAACAGCATCCAGCAAAACATTTGTAAAAAGAAAGAAGAAATATAAAAATGAAAAGAAGTGTCTTGTCGTAGTTATATATCAATGTATAGTAATACGATGACGTAATTCACTTTTTATACCGAGGTAAAAACAAATATATGTCAACTTAACACGTAGTTTGCATACGAACTCTGTCACTTTATGGAAAAATAGGCTATAAAAATGAGCACTGTCGTAGATATAATCAACTTACGTCAGTTGTGCAATAATATGTACCCATGTATACTATAATGCGCTTGAGAACGTGCGATGTACACACGTTACATATACCTATATTAGCCGCATGATTTGTCGCTGGCCAAGGGTTGTAACATTAAAATATAGATTCATTACTACCTTTGTTGAATCAGTATTCTCGTTGAATATATAATTCAAATATTTCCGAAGTGATAAAAAAAAAAATACCTATATATTTTATTCAAAGGTCGTATAGACGAGGAGTGATTTGAGAATGTAAAACTTATCGCGAAATTCTCTTCAACTTGATCAATTATACTAATTACGCCTGGTAATAATATACATTATCGCAATATTTGATATTCAGCGAATCAGGGACAGAATTGCAAAAAAAAAAAAAGAAAAATTAAAAATAGGAGGAAAGGGATTTTTGGCCAGTGAAAATTCAATGATTATACGATCAACAATGTGATTGCTATCTAGCAGCAAAGTAACATTTCGAAGAGGATCGGTCAATCGTCGAAATGGCATATCGCCAAATTATTTGCATCAGCCAAGGGTCGAGAAATTGACAATGATACGGTGTTGAAGTTGGCATAATTAAAAGAGCTGTTGCATTGTGTGGCTGAGAACCAGAAATAATTCGGCTAATTAATTTTTGATGAGCACAAGTCTTTCATTAACGGTTTCTCACTTACAATTAACGAAATTTAGAACTCATTATCTATAATTAATTCACGTTGAATCGATTTCGTAAATTGGCATAACTTTTGACCCGATATCTTCCGATGCTTTTTTCTTCATCTTAAGACCGACGAGTTCAAAATTTTCTTTTAACGACAAGGCCATCAGTTCAAACGATTTCATGCGTTGATTTATGTTAATTAATGTCATACTGGCTCACGCGTCATAAACTATATAATTATTTATTCGTAATACCGTATTTCTGCATCCTTTTTCCTCTGTTTATTATTCATATCTGAGCAAGTTTCGCTACAAGGTGTCTGACCGATAATAAGTAGGTGTAACTTTTTATACCGCGACGAATCTTCGGCTCAAAATCTATTCTCGATACATACATATACATATATGTGACAGTATTAATTAGCAGGTACCGACAAAAAAATTTAATTCAAATGACTTTGACGAATAAAAGAACAGACCAACACTATATCAGGTTTTATATTTATACTACAGAAACCGTATCGCCATTCAATACGAAATAAATGTATGATTAAACTTCATTATTATTCGCGCACGGTTAACATGTCGTTGAACAGGCGCGTGCTCTGCACCTACATATGTATGTGGAACCGATAGTTCAAGATCGTGCGGGGATTAATTGATCGTTGTTACATATTTACGTATACCTAAAATACGTAGTTTCAAACGGTTGAAAATCCATTCGAAATTATTTAGAAAGTTGAAAAAAAAAGAAAAGTATGCAAGAAAAAGAATTGGGATTTGAGGGAAAAATTAATTACACGTATGCACTATGAATGGATTCTAACATATGTAAGTTTATATATATATATATATATAAGTGAACTCGAACTTGAACCTGCAAGAACTTAGTCGATATAATCTACAATGAGGCATTGCCTCCACGTTACTAGGCAGTGATGCTTTTATCTCGACCTTCGCGATACTATATCGTGATGAAAATTGATCATTGCAGTTTTCTTCTTCTTTTTTTTTAACAACAATTGGAAATTCACTCTCGTAATGATACTCGCGGATAATAAGGGCAATGAGGATGGCAATAACGAAAAACGCAAGTCTTGTGCAACCACATCGAATTAGAATTAATCACCTTGCGTTATTTGGTGTGTAATAAATCTAAAGAGGATAAATATTGTTATTTAATGACTAACAAAAAAAAACAACAAAAACTCAGTGTAAATACATACATATATACATCATTTTCGACGATATTCTGAGTGTCAATTTATAACAAATCGTTAACTTTGAAATATTTGGACGTTTATATATACCTACTCTGAATAAAATTAGACGAATCAATGAACAAGGATTGATTTCCGATGGATAAGCTACTTTTTCGATAACTATTCAGTAACTTGCGTTGTAATCATCGAACTAGCACGGAAGCATATCGTTATCACATGAGAAATAAAATCTGATGTGATAAAAAAGAATACAGAAAAAGGAAATATCACGGAGATCAGATGCACTGTGACCTTCGAAAGCCACGTGTTGGTCGTTTAATCGATACCGCTTTTTTGCATTTCTATTTTTTATTCCTTGGTGCTGTGATATTATGCAATACAACACAATATATATGTTGCATAATTATTCGTCATTAGACCGGCTAGATTTAGTCGAATAAATAAACTCGTTTACAAAATTGTAAATATAGCTGCGGCGTTTCGTTATTTATAATAAATATATATATATATATAAATATACATGAGACAAATTAGCTGCAAGAAAGTAACCCAGCTGCAGTACGTTTGACGTTTGTCTGTTTGTCAAAACTCGCTTAGCGGTCAGCTAATTATACCCTGAGACAGAAGTCATCCGTAGACCACGTGAAGATCTATTCTTGCATAAGTAATGAATACATAGGTATAATATATATGTATATGATGTATTATTTTATTTTATTTTATTAATAAATTATCAGCGATTGAATTTCGAACGTTCAACGATCGCTTAGTTTCATTTTATAAGCAGTAAAATTGGATCGGTTGACTTTCGGTGATAACCTTATATACCGGTTATATTATAGTCGTACTTCCCTGATAACCGGATAACCAATAACCACGCGGGAGACCCGTGAGCAATTCTCATAACGAGACTGACGCCCGTAATGCATGTACGTACGATGGCATACGCGCTCGATGCGATAACGTGGATCCCACGTTTTCCAGCTCACTTTCGTTGGCGTCATTCTGCACTAATCGAAATTCAAATGTTTCAAACGAAAGGAAGTTCATTTTTCTAAAACTATGAGAAAAAAAAAATCGTTCATTATAAAATACTGTATTTGCAATTTCAATCGTTGCAGATTCATAAATTATGCGAAGACGTTCATATCGTATCGAAATTTCATGAGAATGGTCGAAATTTATGAAATGCCATAAGCTAGGGTAAAGTTTAACAATCTAATTATTGATTTCGCATATTTTATTTACCGTTTTATAATCCAGTATGATTACGGTTAATTACCATGATTAATACTTGAACATGTGTGAAATCTAGTTAGATAAATTTCATTCGCATTTCATTATTTTCACCTTATGACTAGCTACGGTATGATTCGAGGTGTGAGCGAGAATGACTATAAAAAAGTAACGATATCAATTAAAAGTTCCTAAAGTTTTATACGGCTCCTTAAATACTAATCAACAAAATTCAATAAGAATGAAAATGCTTGTAAAAATCTCTCAAATCTTCGCCCACGCCTGACCTAGGCTGTGGATTGTACCTTATGACGGTTTGGAGAAATAAAGAAAGGCCAAAAAGAAAGAAATAATATTATTTTCTATAACATTTATTCGCTTTCTGGTTCGGGTATTTCTGGCCATTCGTCGTGTGACCCATCCCCGTGCTTTTCGGCTACTTTTCTGACTAGGGAAGGCGAGGGTTGTTTCAAGTCGTAAGCCCATCCGATTTTGGCGAACATATCAATGAGGAAAGTGGTTAAGTTGAAAGCGTAGTCTCCCAATTCGGCCGCTTTGTAATCCCATGGAAATACGTGATGATAATTGTGCCAGCCTTCGCCCAGGGCTACTATAGCCACCGCCAAATTTTCCGAGGGTGCAATATTTCTGTTGAGATAGAAAAAAGAGAAAGATAGGGGGAATTAGATTGAGTAGAATAAATGAAATAATTTATGCACGCGGATAATTAATTGTATTTGATTATTAAATTACTGTATAAATTGACTCACTTGTCGAAGGGCCTACTTCCCCACATATGAGCAGCGCTATTCACACACCATGTGAAATTCAGACCCGTAACGTATCGTATAAAGATTTGTGCCATTATGGACGTGTACCATGATTCATTCCATAAATAAACTGGTACAGTTATTGGTATTATGAAACAGAACAAGAGTTTCATCGGCAAGAAGAATCTGAAAGATAAGACGATTAGAAAAATTTCAACTTACGTACGAGTCAGCGATTTTTCAGGATCAAATGGAAAAGTTGTATAAGTCATTCAGTGCAGAGAGAGAATTAAAACCAATTCTTATTAGATAAATTAAAAATTGGGTTCATTTTATCGCGCATTGATTAGTATACATTTTCACGCCGTAAACACGTATCGGATCCGTGTCTCTGATCACGTATCGAACGAGTTACGCATATGATCAGCTAATGTTTGATACGAGAATGTAAATATTATGATATTAATAAGGCCTAGACATTGACTAATGGCTTTATCACTGATTTGAGAACGGATTCACCTCTCTATAGCCCAGAGTCTATTGTAATGGATGTTCGACGTTTCGATGTAACTATTAATTGATAGTCATTTAGATTAATTTATTTTATCGTAAACGTGTCGTGATTTCTAATTCAATTTATTCCGATTTACGACTAAGGGATTTGTACAGATTTCTTCTATATTAATACTTTCGATCACTGGGCGGTCGTTGATGGATTTATTTATTTTCTTTTCTGACAGTGAGAAATTTATCATATTTTAAAATCGAATGGCTAGCCGGTATAATTGTGAGTGATATCAACTTGTGATAAATTTAATCTCAGTCGTGATGCGGAGATTATGAGTGAAAACGTGATAAAAATAGCTATACATATAGCTATAACGATCACGCTACTCAATTAATGAAGCTGGGGGAATTTGTGAAAAAAAATTATGGAATACAAAATTTGTGAAATTCCGCCAAATCACGTTTGATCAATTAATTCAATCAATTTTTGATCTAATCTTGTCAAGGAAAGACGATCATTTATTCGAAATAATTATCCGCCGACAATAATAAAAATTGTAATCTATAATCTGACGCGTGGAGATCATTCGAGGAAGATTTATACAATAATAAAACAACACATCTATGTATTATGGGATTACAACAATTACACGTCGCGAAAAAAATGTGTCATCCAACGTCTAAGACCGCGTGATTGAAGTTTTGATAACGACGTAGTCATTTGCAAATTTTTTAGACGATGGATCGCAGCGATCGCTATCGAACAATCGGACATGTGGAAGAGAAAAGCAGGCAGAAAATTGAGAAAATGATTGAACAAGTTTTTCTAAGCACGTTAAAGTGTTTGGAGAAGGATTGAAATTAATGCCGAATGATTTCAATCAGCAAACGATCTGAGCTAATTTCAATTTTGCAGTTGACAATGAATTTGCAATACTTGGGTAAAATATGAACCAAAGTAAAGGATGTTTACAGAAATCAATCACTCGAATCTGAAGATATGCTGGCCTCAGTCTTTGATTTTTGTATAGACTATTTTCATTGATTAGTGTGATTGATGAACCGTCGTACGATATAATCCGATGAAATGCTATCAAGGGTATCCCCGAATGTGACTAAGGTACCTGACAGTGAAGAACAAACGCTGCAGTAGCCTTAGCTTTGATTCGCATAGAAAAATATCGACGAACCATTCGCAAATTTGAAAAAAATAAAAGTTATCATAAGTTAACCTGATAAATACAATAAATAATCTTTCTGCCGAACAACATCGTAATCATAGAACATCCTTTGACAATATCTTGGGTTGTTTTGCTTGCGAATTTTATCTGGTACTTGATGTCTATTTATAAGCTCAATAAAAGTGGTCAGTAATTAAGTTTGAAGAACTTGAATTTAATTTTATATAGTAATTGAAAAAATAAGACAACTTTTGGACAAATCGAACCCGATATATCGCGTATCAAACTGTTCTCCTTAATTTTTTTTACCTTTTCGAAATCCATACGTAGTTGGAACGATATAACTAGGAATTATTAAGATATAAGTGCGTGCAGCTCACTTGTGATTGAAAGTGACAATCGGATCTGCGAGAATGTCACTCATGTCTATCTGACGCCCTCGACGTAAGACTTCCGGGTGTTTCTTCATCATCAGCCATCCTACGTGAGCGAAAAAGAAGCCCCTGTTACTGTTGTGAGGGTCGGCATCAGTTTCCGAGTACTTGTGATGAACTCGATGATCGCGTACCCAGTCAAAGACGGTGTTCTGTACAGAGGCAAAAATTTCTCATCACTTTTTTCCAAAATTGAGTTTCGGCTTAGGCTCAAAATCAAAATGTATTTTAGACGGCTTATGTACCTGGCCAGCGATAGAATAACATATGATAAGGATCACACGAAGAGGCCACTTCGCTTTGTACGAACGATGACACCATAGACGATGTACTCCGCCAGTAACGCCAAATCCACCGGCCTGGCCGAGGAGAAATCCTAGAATAAATAAGTCAGTGATAAGATTTGATATGCTTAATGATTAATTGAGAAGAAAGTTCCTTTTTCTTTTCAATAGAATAAATATTATTAGAACGAAGCTGTCATGGGCTACCGTAACGCCTGACAAGTTAATTAAGATAAGTGAATTGGTAACAATCGGTAAGGCATTGAGTTTCAGAGCAAAGTGTCAGCCGTTTGAATAGCGTATGAATAGACGACTGACTAGGGATTCCATTTGGCCCAGTTTCCTCTGTCGCCCCAAGAAATTATTTGCTTTTGCGTGGCTTCGGGTCGAATTCAGATCGTTAGAATTGATTTTCCTCGCTTATTACATATGGTACATTAATTAACTTGCTTTGTCAAGACTGAGTTAAAGTTTCTAAATCCTAATAGGTTTTCCAATAACTTCTTCTTTCTTTCCCTTATCAGAATCGATTAGTTCTTCAAATTTTTTATTTACTTTTATTTACTACGAAATCGAATGATCGATTGCTCTGCATCAACACCCAAAATGGATTCATAAGTGCAGTGTAGTTCGTTTTGAAATATATTCAAATTGTACTCACCCCAAAGTAAGGTAAATTTACTGGACATAATCGGTATCGTCAAGAATGAGTAGATAGCGATCAAGTGCAGTATTGTGATGCTGATTATGTTCGGCCAGATTAGAGGAGTTTTGAAGTTGAATGGTCCATCGTCGGAATTACCATGGGATTCAATTCGTTCAATTTTTAAGCTAGTTTTGATTTTTTCATCACCTACGGCTGCCTCCTCGGGAAATTCTTTTCCCAGGGCAGGAGAGCTGCTGGCAATATTTGGCGGCATTATCTCCCCGCTAGAAATAGATTATATGTTTAGTGTTCTCCTCCTATATATAATAATATACATATATAAAAAAAATTAATTGCCTAATTAATTAGATGAACTAATAAATTAGTCGCTTCATTCGTTTCTCCAAAAGTGAACTTGAAAAAGGGCTGATTTTCCGCTGCACATACAAGGGTGTAAGGATGTGTATCCAAATTTTTCACGATAATCAACATATTTCATGCGTATGAAAATCCCTATAACTTTACGTGGCACATTATTATCGATTATTCGTGCAGATTATCTCAATAGTATTACATCGACTTACTACGAATTACGATTTGATGGAAATTGATAGTTCGAGATTAATTAAAGGTATAAGTAATAAATAAACTCATAGTATTTCGTTTAAAGATATATGTATCAAGATTAATAGTACAATCGCTTTTCAATGACTTATGGTACGTCGATATGTAATTACTGTTAATTTTCCTTGATTTTTCCTGTTATCGAAAAATACCTGACAGATGATAAACATCGAAATTCTACGTTGTTTCCATCTATACGAAATTTCACGATACGACGTGTTGACGTAAAAATAAATTACACGTTTATGTAATATTTGAAAAATCCCCTATAACCAGGCTCGAATACCTGTCGCAATTTTTAGTTTCATTAATTTACTCGGAATTATTATTCAAATGATTGAGAAAATTCTCAGCCAACAAATTGAAATAATGAACGCTAATTATTTTTTAATATTATGCAGCATGCAACATTCTTGTAAAGAAAATATTTACTCGTTACTCGTACCCATCATTAAATTCATTTTCGCACACGGTTTACTCAGTATTTAGTATTCAGTATCCGATGTCGGAAGCACCTAATCAAACGAATGCAAACAGACATGAATATGTAGAAGATACGTGTCAAGGAAAGAACATGAAGTATTATTTATATACAAAATTTCTACATTCCGAACGAGTTTTTCAAGCGAATTTTCACAAACGATGATGGAAACGGGACACGCCGACAGATTTTAGTTTTCATCACTTTTCCTCGTCATGAATCGTCACATATTTAAATTCTATCGATATCGAAATAAAATGTTATTTCTTGGATTCTTAACGCTAGTCCTACCTTGTGTCCTCGATCGCAACGTGATACTTTTTACTTCAAATTACATACGTCGTACACTAATGGTAGGATTCAAACAATACAGAGAACAGAAATTTAAAAGGAGAGCTCGTATTCTCCGATGCTTTGAAAGTTGGCTTTCAGACTGATGATCTAATTTGCTTTTTTTTTTAATATTGTAAAAAATATGCTGACGATTGACCAACTTAAAAAATGATTATCGTGCACATTACTTCGTTGAACACACCGTCGATGTGTTGTACGAAACGTTTTGTTGCACGCGTTTGCTTGTCTTGTTTGATGAAATTTGTTATGCATCAAAGTTTTGTTATTATTCTACAAGTTTCGGAATTTCAATAAGCGTCATTCAGAATTTTTTCTCATTAACAATTTCTTGTTTCGTCTATCCCTAAACTCATTATGTTACTTTGTTCCACTCGTCGGACATGGGGAATGCAATTATTATAAGCAATAAAGAACCAAATGATCAAAGTCGAAGCTCAGAAATTGTCCAAAATGTTATTTCGTTAATGAATTTTTTGTTTTTTGTGGTACTTATTGAAACTATATAACATTCTACACTGCCTATATAGGTGTTGTTAATTAATTGTTGCGGCCTCTTAGACCAGAGAAATAAATTTCGTGCGAAGTGCATCACCCTTGAATTATTTAATGTCATTGAACACGCTATTAGATATGTAGGTTGTGAAAATTAGGTAGAATAAAAAGTCGATGTAATAATTATAAAACGGAACGACCTATGTTGCAACTACAGTCGTTTGCTCGAAGATATCGCAAGAGCGAATCGCCACCGTAAAAACGAACAAATTATTGTTGTATATTTATGAGTATCGAAGGTCGATGGAGAGAAAGAAGTTTCGACCCAGGTTCCTCTTTAAGAATTGAAATTTTATTCAAAGATACAGCAAATGAAAAGAATGTCAATGTGGTTAATTTCATGTAGAATCGCGAGACCAAAATATTGTATCATAAAAGTCTATTGTCGTTTCTGCCTTTTATACGCACAAAAAATTGAAACGATGATGCGAAGGAACGCTCGAGGTCTAATTTGGCCTTAATTGTCATTGTATGCCAAACATCCCGTGGGAGCTTTCGAGCTGTTAATGTCAGAAACAGATGGCATAAATGATAACAAAATTCCGGTCATATGGGACAAGTAATGTATAGATTGAAATCTTTAATCAACACCAAGAGTTTTACCGCAGAAATTCACTTCGCCACGTATATTTCGCAAGTAAAGTTTGTCGGAGGAGAGAAATAATCGGTAAAGATAAGCTTTTGGGTAAGCCAGTAATACGTATTTGAATTTCTTAGGATTAAGGGTTGAATAGTAAGTGTTTCGATATAATGAATTAATGGAAAAGATAATTGATCGTTGTTTGATTGTTCTTTCGGAACCTTCGCCAGTTAGCTAAAATCGTTAAGCAATTTCACTGTTACGCCGATATTAAAACAGCCGTGCAATCGGCATACCGAAAACATCTCAAATTACAGTTACCAAAGCCCGAAAATTTCAGAAAAGTAACAACTCTCAATAGCCTTGCAGATTTTTCGCATTACGTTTGAAAGGGTTCTAAAATATTTCCGAAAACTTGACGTTAATAGGATGCGCAAGATTCGAAATCTTGTCTGGCAGCTATTTTTTATTCAAGCCCGAGGTAGAGACATGTTGATAAGATCCTGTGAACTAAGATGTTCAATGAATTATTATTAGCGTCAGAAGATATAAGCAATAAAAGTTTATGAGTTTTTCCGAATCATGGATAAATTGCTAAGTCATTTTTGATGACTGTCAGAATTTAGGATATCTCAATCGTTCGAAGATGTTTGTGTTTTCAAAAAACGAAAAGAAAACTCCCCGAAACTGTGTCAATTAATCGATTTAAACGCGGGCGGATATTTTCAGCGGCTCGTTATTGCCTGTTTTTTTGGTATTCCTTACGAAAATATAATCTGGAGTATAGAGAAATGCTATCTATCAGCGGTATTCTCTATCCCCCATTGATGGACACGCAATGGTTCGAGATACAGCATGATATCAGATAAATTAATAACCAGGTACCATCAGCGTCGAAGAGTAATTGACGTGGCATTTGAAATAGCTCATTTCTAAATCCAATATCTGTGAAATAATGAAAATGATGGATATTATGAAAGACAGGGTACGTACGTACGTAGCTCGACTAGCCCTCCGTGAGTATCGTGTCGACTTAACAGAACACCAGTCCCTTATAAACTAACGATAATTTATCTACAACAGGAAGAGTAAACTCGACTTCGGTCTGCAAGAAGGTGTGACATCCAAAGTCTCTAAAGTAGTGAAGTGAAGCTCGAGTACTTTCCGAATTCTATATATCTTCTGATTACAGTTGACCGTGAGTAATGAAAGGAAAGGAATGGCCCAACGTCATAATTCTTTTAATATTCATCGTTGCAAGAGTCGCGTGTCAATGCATTTCACCGTCACCTCTCGGTCTTCAATTAGTTATAGAGTATTCTCGATGGAGATCCTTGGATCAACTGGTTATATTCGATAATTCAAATCCAAAGAGTAAGTATAGCGACCACCAATTGCTTACCTTCGTCGTTATTATCATCCAGGTATCGTCAAATTTGATAAGAGGACATTCGTTTATTATTCGTTATCGCGTCGTCGCTGCAGTTCGTTAAAATTATTGCACTAGTTATTACCGGTTTGTTTGTCCGAATGTTCCTCGCTTACACAATAATTCTCATACGTGTAAATTATTGTCATAGGAGTCGATATATATGACAGAAAAATTCACTGAATGTGACGAAGGCCAATTAAGGGTCTTAGTAAAAAATTCTAGTTTTCTACTATATTATGCAAATACAGACAAATAGGATTTGAATTTGGGCTTTAATGGACGGAGGATATTTTGGTGGCAAGAACTATCCTTGAGATTACGATATTTTTTTAATCTTGAGCACATATGTAGAAAGGTATATTATGTAATGTAATGCGATTCTACTTATGTCAAAACTATAACGATTGGATTGTCAAATAACGGCTGCAAGGATGAAAGCGAATTGCAACAATCGGCTCTTTGTTATGCCCGATGTTTAGAGCATGTATAATTCTATTGGCCTACTTGACACTCGCAAATACTGGCCGTTCTTGACCAGACAAGTGGAGGCGTTAATCAGTGTGTAAATATTGAAAAAAAAACTCTAAACATTGTGTGAAAATTCACATATACTCTAGGAGACTTTACCGAACCGATGCGTTTCATTATTATCTCTTCATAGATTTTACGATGATTAATTTTCCTCATTTTCTCAAGAAGAATGAAAACAATTTTAAAAAATACGTCCATATTCAAGGCACCCGATTTTGGAATAAACTGGAACAATTTCACGACCACTGAATAGTACACAATATATCTACTCGCGAAGTATCGGTTTCCTGATCGTGTGCACCTAGCAATTGAATCGGTAGAATGCCCAGTACTTGTGGTTTGCCCACAATCGTTGTATCGCCGATAGTTAGTGGTACAAAGAGTTGTACTAGTTGTTAAAGTTCAATTTATGCAAAAGTGGGAAAATGCTTTCCTCGTTTTAATATCGTCGAAAATTATTGCAGTTTCAATTACATGGTATTGATGATGTCATATAGCAATTTAATAAAATAAGTTACTCTTCCAATATGAGGGTACTTGAGAGAGATAGTTATATATTACTCACCTCTAATATTCCAGCTGAAATGAACTCTCTTCACTGCAGAAGAATTCAAAGTCTGTTCGGTGGATGATATATTATATTATATACTACAACTATCTATATTTTTTTATATCATCCAAAGATCCTTATAGGAAAAGTCAGGGAGCAGATGGGGTCTGTTCTGTCTTAACCGAGTATAGCGACTGGTCCCTAAAAATTAACACCTTCCCATTTTCACTATTTCGTCCCCCTTCCCTATTCCCACTATTCTTGGTACGAGTTTACACAATATGTTCATCTGCCAAGAATGGTGAGGATAATTACCCAAAAATATTAAAATGAGGTTGGATTAATTAAAAAATAAAGACAAAAACTAATAACGATCATTTTTTATAGATTCATTAAAACTTTCAGAATTTACCTTGGAACATGTATTAGAGGCTTAGTAAACTTGGCACATTTGTTAGAGAAGGTTTAAAAATACAGATCATATGTGAGAAAAAAATTGGGCAGGTTGAGAAAAAATTGGGCAATTTGGTAAAAAACGTACGCAATAATCAATCGGAGCTGTAAGTAAATTAAGGGGAGAGTTCTGACGAACGTAAAAGACACCTAAGGCAATTAGTGGAAACTCTGGGGTTTAGAATGCATAATTCTAAAAGTACCTGTACCTATTATTGAATATTAATGTGTGTGACTACTTTCCTTGAGAGTTTTCTTCGATTTAAGGCCCGAGTATTTACCCAGCTGAAAGTGACCGATATGATCAAAAAAATAACTCTGTACCACCTCGAGGCTCAAATCGTAAAGAAAACAACTTAATTACTTGCTCGAAGTCCGGATAATCAATTTATATCGGACAAGGGTCTCGAGGTAGATCGCCTAGCCACTATTTATCGTTTTACTCTTCCCATATAAATAAATCGCGACATAGGTAAACCGAAAATCCGTTATTTTATCATACAGAGAAGCTGAACCTACGTCGCTGACAAAAATCACCGATTTGCGTATTCGACGCTATGAGATTTTTCCACTTTACAGTTTTACGCTTCTTTTATGTCAACGTACTACCAAAAAATACAAACTATCGCTACCTGAACGATTTTTTTAATCCACGTGAAACAAGTACGAACTTAAAACTTGTGAAGAGTTGAATAAATATTTTCGCAAAATTTTTTGCTCATGTATCAAGCGTGTTGGTAAAAATAATGAATATTCCATGCGAATGGGTTCGTGTTGGAAGCAGTTTCCTACTCTCATCAAATTTCAAATAGTTTTATTGTTATAGTGTAGAATTTTCCACTTACAAGAAAACTTGATCCTCGAATTAGGCCTCAGAACAGCCTCTCATTGAACGATAAAATTCAGATTTTACCTTTAGGTGGAACGACAGACCAATAAACAGTCATCAAGCTATACCTGACCAACTTTGGCATGTATATCAATTTTCGAACGAATAACTACGATATTATACTAGGCATCGTACTATTCGCGTATCTCATTCGCACGCAACGAGTTTATTTTTATTATTTTTTTGTTCAAAACAAGATAAAGTAAAACTGATATGTGAAGTTACACAAGCACGTAATTTTAAGTATATCTAATACCTACATACGTAGGAGCCTTGAATACCTGTACCTAATAATTTTTGAGGATACCTTTGGATATGGTATTACCTAAATTGAGGAATCTCTCTTTTTTTATCAAGAATGCCAGCGGTCATATATTAAATCCTTGATGTCCTGTTGCGGGGATAAAGGGCTGAAAATTTCGATTCGATCATCCCTTGACGAACATCTGGCAGATATTTTACCGCAGGCTCTTTCCATCCGGAAACATCGCATTGGGTCTGTCATTTTTGCTGATGGATTGAACCTTACGTCACCTGAAAATATCCTGCAATTGGTAATATTTATTTTTTATTAAAAATTTGTTCAAGGTGAATCGGTGGTGATTGTTTGGAACGACTGTTAACCTATGGCGGTTATTACCGTGTAATCGAAGGTTATATTCTTGGTATTGAGAAAGTTTTACCGGCCATGCGGTGGTAATTTGGTTCGTAATTGAAAATAGATAGTTTTGTCTTCGTTATTGGACTTCGGCTAAAAATAGGCTATGATTCTGCGTATTTGAACACGCATCTAATTATTCAATAACTTTGAGGTAGGAAAGTTTGTGGTTTATTAAATATCGTCGAGTCAATGTGAAATTTTTGGGACTTCAGACGTTCGCATATTTGAGTTGGCTGAAATTGATGGACCATCATTAATTTAATTTAAAAATTACTCAACACATTAAAAAAAAAACCCGAATTCATGACGTATAAGATGGATGCAATGATTCCGTGAAAATCTGATTCCTTGTAAATATGTTAAGCTGCCCAATTGCACCAGTGTTTCGCTGTCCAAATCTTCTTTCTTCAACCGATTGGGTTTTTCCTAAATTAAATTTGTAAAAACTCTACACAACTTCCCCCCAATCACCTTATCTCTGAATACTATACATATTTTTTTTTATAAAACGTTGCGACGATGACCCTCTTCGAAATGTGACGAAAATTTTTCAGACGTTTACCGGTGGAGACGGAAGCTGACATATTGCTGTAGAAATCAGTTTATAATTAATGCGACAGGTTCAAAGGTCTTGAAGTCCATGAGACGAGTATAAAATTTTTCAGAATAAAATCGAAACTCTAATTTCTTCGTTGCAAAAAGCGTTTATCGTTTCGGATGATCAGGAATCTTCGTTCGATATTCAGTCACGTTTAGGTTGCTATAATCATTCAATTTTGAATTACAAATGTAGAATTTAAATCTGAAAATTCAAGATTGACATAGAGGCGCTAGAAACGAATTTCATTTTAGGTACAGAAGACAAATTAGATGCGGACAAAAATTACAAATCGTAAATTGTATGCACACTTTTTCATCATTCATTATATGTATAATGCAGTTAACAACCGGTCAACGTCCACGGGTGTAGAGATATTTAATGTGTTCTTTTTGTTCTCATTCACTAGAGATTATGAGAAGCGAGAACTTCAGTGTATACATAATCGCACGATTGATTAATTCAATTTTTCATTTACGACTTGGTAGATTAGAGATTCAAGTGATAATACTCTCACCTGTAAAAATGTTACGCGTGTAGTATAGTGAATGACTTTTTGGTGCACGTGAATTCCGTAGACCAATTAAACTAATGCTTAATTATCACCCATACAACTTCTTTTTAACGAATCTCTGAAAGTGATCGATTTTCGAATTGAATACGTATACCTAAGAAGAAAATACAAAGATCATTTGGTCGCCGTAAAAAAAAATCAGTAATAGAAGTTTCGGGACATGCAAATTAGAAAATGGATTGTACCTGAACGATTACACACTTCACAAAGGTCGAGGCATTGATAAATTGGTATTTGAATTTTATTATCCAACTATTATCTTATTTATGCCTGTACTTTGCGCTATTACCTATTTAGATCTCAAAATTAATATTCATTAAGTTTCTTTTTTTTTTTCACTTGGCCCAATATCTTTTTTCCATGACTAACCACGCTTCTTGATGGTAATTAGGTTCATGAACGCGGACCTTACTCAACATTTTTTTCTCGCTTGTATTGAAATCGAAATTTTATCAACGTGTAATAATTTTAAATATCATTATCCAAAGGACTGATAATGGATACGCATACATATTTTTATTAATGCTAAATAAAATTCTAACCCACTCCATAACCTTCGGCTCCGTTACTATAGTATAGGGAATTATCGTCAGGTTACAAAGGTAGAATCATATGCCAGGCATCCAGGTATGTCAAATTGAACGAAAAAATATATTTCCGTATAATTTTCACCCCTGAGATCGGGTAGATAGCTCCTGTCATCGCGGGACTAGATCGGTCTGAAAAATCGACGAATTGCAAGAAGCGCTTTCAATTTTTCAAATGATCGTAGCAATGATGTAACTTAAGGGAAAATAATGAAAAAAAGGGTCGATCGATCGTTTCGACTCGCATATTTCAGCCGTTAAAAAAATTGTCACAAATACGAAGGGGTGATAAAAATCAACGGTATGATATGCCACGAAATCACCCCAATTTTTCCTCGTCAAAATATCATAAAAAAGTGTCAATCACTGTATTCAATTCGACTTCGATTACCACTCAGGTTTCGCAGAAACAGCTCTTCAACTACTACATCTCGTGGTTGATAGTGGCCACAAAGCGTAGCGATGCTATAATCGATACGCTTCTTCGTACTCTGAATATTGGCATTGATAGTGACGTGGTTGTAGCAACCTCACCTTTGTCGACCTCCGAGGCAGGAAATGCAACTATACAATACCAGAACAGGTGCTGATTCATCAGATAAAATGACCAAACTATACGCCCATTGAATGTGTTATGGTTTTTATTTTTTTCTCTCTTCAGGACTTGTTCAGGACTTCAAAAATATGCGAGGGACTATCGACCCGCGAAGATCAAAACGAGGGCCAGAAGACGAGAGAATGTTACTAACAATCTCGACTATGTGGTTCAGGAAAATAAGACTGTCTTATTTTATCTTAGTCATGTTTATAAGATAAGAAATTTAGAGAATTCTAGTCTGGTAGTCGATGCTTTGGGCTCGTGGAATCCTGGCTCGTATACATTGAAGTTACCGGTCAGTGTTGAGCTGAGAAATAATTTCCACGGTTTTCCCATTCTTGTTGGAATTTTAAACTCCAGTAGCGAGGTACAGCCGGATAATATGGACGAGGAAGAGATGAGCGATATCATACCGCTATTGGATATTATGAGTTTCATCGTGAATGGAATAAACGCTAGGTAATTATAAGTTATATAATCCATATTCAGAGGCATGTGTAATGTATATTAATGGAGTGATTGACGCAGAGTCGATCAATGATATGCGCCTCTAATTATACGTCGCGCATTACATTAGATTTTTATTAATCGTGAAATTTATTGTCCTCGACAACGAAAAAATCAAATTTGAAAAAAAAACATTTTTGCTCTCTGACTCGATCCATTCATGTAAAAATTGAATTTGGAAATAATAGCATTGAGCTTGTGCCTCACGAGAAACTTGGCACGATGAACAACAAAGCTTGGAGTGATCTCCTGGGTGACGTTGTCTCCGGAGCCGTTGACATCGGTTTGGGGAATATAAACGTTAACGATGCCCGTCAACGAGCTATGAGCTTCACACATCCCATCATTCAGTCAATGTTCGTAATCACACATTCAAAAAAGTATGTGCCCACGTCGGGAAGACTTTTACCAATTATTTTTCGGGGCTACTTTTCAGGAGGAACATCTACTTTCATCCACCAGAGTCCGGTTCTATGAGGGACATATTCCTTCAGCCATTCAACAACCGATTGTTAGGCTGCGTCGCTGCTACTTGCATTTTAATCGTATTAGCAATGACGGCGATTAATTATGCCGGGAAACTCGCTCTGAGCGATGAAACCGTGACTGATACTGGGCTCGGAGAAGCCGCGTTATGGTGCATCAGTATCATGTGTATGCAAGGTGCTTTCCTCATGCATAATCCGACCAGAGTTCGATTAGTTGTCCAAGAAGTCGTTTCCCTCAGCTCGTATCTCAAATATCCGTCCGGCTTGATAATCTCAGATCATTTCCAGGCTCTCCTTGGAATCCAAGAAGTCCTTCGGGTAAAATAGCGCTCTTGATCAGCTTGATCTTCGCCCTGGTCATCTACAACGCTTACGCTGGCTTCATCACTTCGATATTATCCGTGCAAGCTGCTGGAATCAAATCGCTCGCTGATCTACTTTTGAATAATTACAACTTGGGGTACAGTGCGACCGACGATGAATACATACGAGTAGGCAGCTTTCAAAAATAGATACCAAAAACAAAAATCTATAAAACAGTACGTTTCTCATACTTTTTCTCATCACGCAGAACGCGAACGATAGTAATCTCCGCGAGCTTTACATCAAAGCTTACAATGGTCGCGAGGGGAGATTAGACACGACTTCTGGTCTTCAAAAAGCTGCCAAAGGTGGTTACGGGTTCTTCGTTAGTGCCAGACTGGCCAGACGCGCTTTGCGCACAACTCTAGTGCACAATCGTTGCTCTTTGAAGGAGCTAATTATTCCACAGACATTCACAGTCGTAGCTTTACCAATGGCCTCTACTTGTCCGTATAAGAAGATCATCAATCACAGGTAGGTGTGACAGAGTCACATATTCCGTAAGTTTTTTTCCATGGAGAAACACTTTTATCAGAGATGGAACCAATTTTTATAAAAATCGGTTCAACGGTTTGGAAAGTGAAAGAAACGGACTCCTTATAGTGTCGCCCGTCCTGAACGAGTAAACCACATTCTGTACTGCGAATCTCACAGTTTAATTGGCTATTCACATTTGGATATAATTATTTTCTCTAAACACAGCGTAATGCGCATAAGTGAAGTCGGGGTCTTGAGCCGTATAAGCGAAAGAATGCTACCAAGGATGCCGCAATGCGAAGCGCTGACAACCTTCCACAGCGCACGTCTAGCCGACGTTTATTCAGCCTTTGTGATCCTCGTTATCGGGGTCATAAGTGCTTTGACACTCGGGATCTTCGAGAGAGTTTGGAGCCAGCGGAAATCGATCAGAAAAAAGTTAAGGCGGGCCATTCAAGTTCACCGAAGAAAAGTTCAAGGCCAAAATCAAGATCAAGTTCAAGGGGCTGATGGGCCTTCGACGACTAGGAAAAAGTTTGACGCTTGTGTAGCCGGATTTTCGGTTGAATCACCGGATAACGATTCATCGCTTCGAGGAGATTCAACGTCAAGCGAAGGGATTAGATTGGAAAGGATTGGAACAGATCCGGAACGGATGGGCTCTGAGAGAGTTCCTAATGCCGGTGAATACTCGAAGGCGAGTAAAATTAAGCCTCTCGATTTTTCTGGCCTCAAATTGTTCTCACCAAGAAGGCGGAGGAACATTGACGTCTCGTCTAAGGGAAATGAAAATACTGCAGACTCCAGTGGTGAACCGGTATTTCCTTTCCACGATTAATTATTTATAAAATATTTTTAAAACACATCATATTCGTGCGTGTATAATAGGGTGTCCCTTATTCGGCGACCCCAAAAGCCTTCTTACCGTGCTCATCAGATTTTTCGAACATTCAGCAGGCTCAGAAAAAAATCATGACTAAATTTATACGAAGAATCCATGTTATTCAAATAGGAGAAATAAGGAGCTCACCGGCACCACTTAGAATCAAAATTAAGGAAAATCCTTCGGCAGAATTTTTTTAAATTCATTTGGTACCAATTGAGCCACAGGGAGGAATGAAATTCGAAGACACCCCTTTTAAGAGACACCCTAGTGTTTATATTTATGGCTAATTAGAAAGATTCTGATAAATGTCTCGCGCTAATAAATAAATGAGACGTATGAGATAATATGGGAGTTTATCGTGATAATTACTTTCATTCATTAAAAAAATGCGTAGACATAATGCAGACGAGTGTATCTAGATGATGGATGTTGTTTTTCAGACATTTTATTAAAGATAAGAAGTAATTCTGCCATAAAGTTGTAGAAAAAGTTATACCCATCACGTTGTATGTGTACTAATATCAAATATATGTGCCGTGATAATCGATCATTTGCATTTTATTTCCACCATCACTCGCATTTTTGAAAAAAAACCATCCGCCTTTTTCCATTCTGGTCCTGAAAGATTCGGCATAGATTTGCAGTCACGAAAAATTGCTTCTTCTCCCCTAGTGTATCAGGTTCAGTACAAATTACAATGAATGGCCTTAAATTGTGGCAATGAACTAATTTTTTAGTACCTAAGTACCTAATCTGGACGGAGCTTCGTACCTACAAAGAATCGTGCTCAAGTCAGGTGACCGTCGATCGAATCCACTCCATATTTTCCAATGTTTGTATAAATCGATTGCTCCAACTGCGTCTACGTATGCCCTGCATTTATTCTTCAAACTGAAGTTTAGGGAATAATTGAAAGATGGTTTTACGAGGAAATGGAAAAACGAACACGAAATACAAATTTAGGCGTACTTTTTCTCCCAAAGACCGTCAGCTGTTGATGTAACCAGTTTACCACCTGGAATTCTATCACAGATGTAACGCTTGCCAAAAATCTCGCGCAAGCTATAGCTGGGGTTCGATTAAATGAGATAATAGATTTTCGGAAAAATAATGGCGATAGAAAAGTGAAGCTTGACAGATAGAAGGATTATTTATTTTCTAAAAATTTTCGGTGTTATTCTCACTGGCGAAATCCGTGATCGCAAATTTCTTTGAACAAAGATAACGCCTCCGTGTCGTTGAGCCAGTGATCAGGTTGCATCATATCATGAGTATCTAGCAACGTTTTATTGATCTAAAAAAGCAGAGATAATTAATCTAATCGAAGAGACGTGCTCGCGAAACTTGATAAAGCATGACATTCGGAATGATAAATATTATTGCATTTATGATTTATGGAGCTGCGAAATATCCCCGGGTGATGAATGCCCAGTTTTTTCCCTAATTTGCGAACCTGTTCCGCAACCGCGAGGCATAAGCCGCACCGAATGCATGCCGATGAAAATTTAATGTCAACAGGAACGCAGCAAGACGATACGGGAGGGTAAGGGATTTTTTGAACTATTCCAAAACCGGCAGTTCCACAGTTGCAATATGGATCAATGCAGTCTTCTTGAGAGTCGGTTAAGGGGTTATGAAATCTATGATCATCGGCATCATCCTTCGGCATTTTTTCTTTTCGACAACGGCGTTTACCAAAAGAGCTTACTTCCGATGATAATAAAATAGTTAGAAGAACCTTTGTCAAAAATACTTTGTACATGGTATCCTATTAAATAAATTATCTAAAAATTACGGTTTTACGGTTAAAAAAATCTATCGACGATTAAACCGACCTGAAGTAAGAAGAAATGCTTTTTTTCGTTTTTCAGCTTCTTTTATAAAAAACGACAATTTTTTTTAAAATTTTGAATTTAATCCATTTTTCATTGAGAATCAACTATTTTCTGTCACTTTTACTTCAGAATCGTTCAATATTCATAAAACAGGAAAAGAATATTGATATAAAACTGTTCTTACGAATTCATTCTGATTTCTATACATATTTAAATGGAATCGAATTGAACAGCTGATTCACGCGCAGGTTATTGACCTCTTATTCCCTTGCTATCCCACGTTTCGTTGATCAGCAGGACCTCTGTCGAGAAGATGTCGAACTATTTGCTAAAATTAACACGCGGTGGTTGCGCTCGGTTGGAGAGAGAGTATTACGGTCTGATTTACAGGTTATGTGTCCTTTGGCCAGTGCGTGATATCATTTAGTGAAATGGTGAGTATAAATCGGTGGAATGTTTTCAAATCAACGCGAAATGTCACTGATCTTGTTCTGTTTCATCTATTTTTCATTCTGACTGCAGTCTACGTCGATGAAGAAAGTTTTGGCGAAAGCTAAGAAGGTCGTGCATCCCAACAGCCGAAAGTCCATAGCGATAACAAAGAAGACTAAAAAGTAGATATTTGGAATAATTTTTTTTTGCTTCTTTCCTCTTTCCTTTTATGATATATACTTACACATAAATTTCAGAATAACAAACAGGGAGAAATTAAAACTCGGAAATGCGATGCGGCAGAATTTAATAGGGGAGAAAATGATGTGGATAAAAGACAACATGCTCTCGGACGTATGCCCCTACACACCAGAACTTGCCGCCGATTTGTTGAACAGGTTTGCTCGGCGAATTATTCTGTGGATTTGTGGATATGATAATGGAAAAAAATAAAGGAGAAACGGGATATTATCACAGTTTTTCTTATTTCTTTTTTCTTTTTAGGTACATATCTCGTAACGATGAAGAATTGGAGCAAATAAATATCAAACATTCTATCGGCGGAAGGAAAAATCGGCAACATGCTAGCAGAGAGGATATTATACAGATGACGAAGAAACGGGAAGAAATGGAATACGAAACTTGTGGAATAGGTAAAAGAAAATGATTTGTGTGATGCATTTGATAGATGTTTTATATTTATTTGGTTTTACTGAATTTCAGAGATTCCTGACATCTTTCATCCAGCTCAATGCGAAATGCTTCGAAAATGGGACGGCGAGTTGAGATATTTGCCGAATTTCAAATTCACTAGATTTGGAAAGAAAAATCTTCTGAAATCTATACGAAACAAGGCGAAATCGTCTGAAAATTCAGCTTCGAAACTCAACACGAATCTAAACAAATTAGATATAAAAAAAACAGAAGAAGAGAAGATAGACAACGTAACGGATGATGAAACGAGCGATAGAAGTCAAAAAGATAGTGTAATCGATACAGAAAACGAAGCAAATTTTATGGAGCTTGAATAAAACAATTTTTAATAATTTGAGAAAGCTAACAGGCCTTTCTTTCAACATTTTCATCAATGCAACAATTATAAAAACGTCCAGAGAGGTGTAGAACCCTATTCATTCTATTTATGTGTAGAATTTATAAGTCTAAGCTCGTCTTTTATACTTCCAAACGATTTTACTATACAATTCCTAAACTTTAATAATTAAAAAACAAATCATGGACGAAAGAGTACGAGATAGACAATACATCGATAAATAAAACTAGCTTTGAAATTGAAAAAATTGAATGTAATCGGAACGAAAACGAAGCATTATCCATCCGTTTCGGATAAAAGCATTTCCGATATGTTATTCTATGCATTTAAAACTAGCGGCGTACGGATATGAGCAACTTTTCATACATTTATGTACTGCGAGTTGCATATCGAGCGTTTTTCCCCAATCATACTTATTTCCAATTCAGAAGACACTCAACGAAACTTTATTTGATTGTATTCTTAGCAAAGCGGATGAAAGGCGTTCATTATTCCGTTCAAATCTCCGTTCTAGATACTAAAAAATAATTATTGAAACTTCAAAGCGGATAATTTCGTCGTCTAGGATAAGTCACGTGATCTATCTGTCCTACCGACGTTCATATATCGTTGGAAATTCCGATGCTAGATGGCATCAGGTAGCTTCATTCAGGGTTCTACGAAATTAACAAATGCCCCGTGATTTCGAGGCGTAGGATTATATCTTGGAGTTAAAACGTTTAGATCTTCAATTCTCGAGCATGAGAACGGCCTAGGGCTGTTGTGTGATGCTGCCACGCGTAAACAACGATATAATAACTTCTCATAAGTCGGAGATTATGTTAGTGACTAGTGACGTAATTGTTAGTGTCAATATCCTCTGTGCTAGGTTGTGATTATCAAAATCCTCGTGGTTTTGTAGATGCTACTTACAGTAACTGTCAATTATTAGACTCTGAGGTTCGCTCTACTACCTGTAAGTAAACAAATCTACATCTTATTTAAGTGAATTAATACTCACTATAAAATACGATCGATCTAAAAACTATTAACCAGTTATTAGAACGCGTAGGTAAACTATCGCGTAGAGATTTGATGTTAATGAACTTGGCCTCCCGATTTCGAGGTTACAAAATCGAGTTTGCGTTTCTCGCTACAAGCCGACTTTCACTCTCCGATTATTACGTCGCTTATTTCATACCTACAAATAACAATTTACTGTTAAGATTGAATTTATTAAGGAAACTGCGAGTCACGCTGACATTATATACCTAACCAAAAACTAATAGGTTTCGTCTAAATATCACGCGAGATAAAAAAGCGGCTGGAATTTTGTCGATCTTTTTTAACCACCAACAGGAAGAAGAAAAAAAGAAAAGAAGTTATGATAATGTCGGGACGATGAACCTTGATGTTATTTTTTTTGACATTCCTCGTCTGAGATATCTTCAAGACAAACTAATCAACATTCTTTGTCAATCCCCTTCGATAGCTCAGTTGGTAGAGCGGTGGACTGTAGTTGGTTTGAAGTAAATCTTGCTTAGAGACATCCATAGGTCGCTGGTTCAAATCCGGCTCGAAGGAGTAAATTTTTTTTTTTTTTTTTTCTCCATCTTTTATTTGTTCTTACTGTTCGCCATTTCTGACTAATGTAAACTATTGCTATACCTATATATGGAGAACCTAATACAGAAATAGACGCTTGATTTCAACTTCGAAATAATATAACCAATTCGTGGGTGTCAATGACTTTATGATATTCTTTTTATTTCTCAGTTCCCATTCATGCGGTACTAATCTGAGAACTTTTTAGAATATATAACCTCGGGTTAAAAACCGCACGATGTAGAATTTCCAGAATCTTGAATCGATATTATACTTCGGTGAGAAATTCAATCTGTCGATCCATAGGTGTCAAATGCGTTATAATTTTTTCCCATTTTTTTTTTTCAAATTATACTTCCAAGCTTTAGAAGGTTTCATTTATCCTTTTTATATCTTCCTTTTTGTTACTCAAATTGTAAAGCCTGCGTTGAAATGACAGCGTAAAGGAAACTGGGGCAGATATTCAAGTTGTTTGTCATATTCATACGTATGTACTACACGTATGTATAATGTATACAAATTTAGGTGGCGTATAACGATACGAAGTACTCCGAGGATGGTAAAAATTTGAAGTGGTGAAAACAATGAGTAAACATGTATACCGTATATAGTATATATACATACAGCGACATACATCTATACGTGTAAGTGCTGTCTACAGAGGATAACGTACGTATCAGATATTTTAACAGAACAAAAACCGTTGCGAACGAAACGCATTTTAAAGAAGAAAGATGAAGCGTACCCTCGGGATGACGGAAGGGTACCCAATTTTGTTCACGGTTTCCACCTACCTATCTACCTACTATCGCTAATACGATCCAGTAATGCAAGCGCGAAAAGTGGAGCCGATATTTCTTTAAAAAAATATTACTCTTATCGCTTTCTCTACTCCTTTTGGATCAGCACGTATTCATACGAGGCCTGGAAATCCCACAAATTTTTCTCTTCTTTAAATTTATATTTCCACGATTTCGCGAACAAATCTACGGTTCGATTTTGCCGAAATTTCGCGAGAAAATCAACTGCCCGATTACCCTGTCTGAAATCAGCTCGTTATTTTCTTCTTTTTTCCTCCTTTTCCAATTAGAGAAGATTTCTGTTCATTCAGCGTGAATTGTCCTCAGTTTATAATCCTGTGGTAAACCTATGACATACACTACATATATAATATATATGAGTCATACCTACGCTTGATTAACGCTCGATTACACCCGTTTTCATAAATATTCGGAGCGCGTAATACAATTCTGTGTACGAGTAACGCGTTGGTTAACCGCATCAGTTTATTCCTATTCCGTTGTATTCCGCGTATCAAAATAATCAAAGGAGAATAACGAAGCGACAGAATTTCATCGCTCGATGTGCACATGCAGATACGTAAATTCACGTGCAAATTCGTCATCGTTAAAATCCACGTTTCGTTGAAATATGCGTGTACATATGTAGATACCTAATCATAAATTTAATTTACAAAATAGGTACCTAATCAACGCCGAAATCAGAATTGGTATTACAGTAATCACATCTAATCATAAGTTCAGCGAAAATAATTAACGCGGTAGTTATAATCTGTATACCGTTAGGGATCAGACTTTTCCCTGCTGTACCGCCTTCTATTCTAAAATTTTTGTAGAGCTTTGATGTTAGTTAATTAATTAATTAAGTAAATAAAGTATAACGACTGTCGATATTCATTTCTATAGATTTATACGTGGGTGTAATAATTATCGTTACGATATAATTCTCATTATTATTTCGTACAAAAATGTGAAAACTGTAATTCAAGATTTCAGGAATCCTAGTTCATATTTAATCTTCGTTATTTCATACGTAACGTGTGTTACATTTTGAATGAGACTTTCTCATTCACATATCAAATTCACAGACATATATTAAATGATAATATTTTTGTTCCCACGAGTCCCTGTGTGAGATAGAAAAAAAAAAGAAAAACCGTATCTCTATAATCTGCTCCGAGTGAGGAAATCCGTGAAATTAATTTTACCTCAAAAACAAAGAACCGAAGTAAAAAAAATATCGTTAGAGTTTTACTCTTTACCTATATATTCACAAAATGAAAATACGAAATAAAGGATGAAACAAAAATAATTCATCTCCAGTATATTCCTGATTTTCGTTTTAACAGAGGTAGAAATACCGTGAATTTACGACTCGATGGTTTCTTTGGGTATCCATCGTTACGTTTATTCTATACGTACACGGAATGTTTGTATGTATGTTATTTTACACCTGCGGCTTAATCGGGAGTATCGTTGCTCCCAAGGCTCGCTCGATTTGCATGACAATAAGAATTTCACGTTTGCACTTCTATTTATATTGCGAAATTGAATATCTAGATATTGCGGAGCCAGATTTCATTAGCCTCGTTACTCGTTGACTCGGTAACAAGTTAGGTAAATTCATTATACGTAGATTTACTATATACCTGGCAGTAGCATTAGGAAGATACAGATATACCGTTACCCCAGCCAATCCGGCTTCTTATAAATCTTATCTATCTCATGCTCCAAGGTATACAAATGCAGCTTTCTTAATCCAATAGTCGCAAACAATTACGCGGAATTGCTCAATAAAGTCTCTCTGGACTGTGTCCAGCGGATCGCAGACTCTTACTTGACGAAAAAAGAAGAGAAGATATGAGAATGGGGGGAAGAAACGGAGAAGAAATATAATAAAGAACTAGATATTACGTGTAAGCAACGAATAAAAAGGAAAGATAAATCCCTGTGTATACAAGACATACCTGATCTTATAAAAGCGGTTAAAAAAGAGGCAATTTTCGCATAGAATCGCATCGATCTTCTTTTACGTTTTCACTAGAGAAAAAATAGAACAAACTATATCACGCCAAATTTCAGACATATATGCGATAATTTTTACCACTAACGGGTTCATCGGTTACGAAATTGTCCGGAAAAGATGATTCGGAGTGGTTTTTATGTTGTTACTTTTAAGCAGAAAATAAACTGCAAGAAACTGAGACCTGTGCGATAATGTTTAGCGCTTCTGCACCGATATATCGTACTTTTGAAAAATCCAATTTTCAGATTGAACACTCTAACTCGGCAACTCCCTAGTTCCTGTTATCACCTGAAAATACGACTTGGGAAACTTGGGGCGTTTACGATCCCGTTTAGCTTTGTCCTGAATTTTTTGAATCATGAAAATTTCGCAACAAATTTTTATATCTTGCCGGTAGAAAATTTACTCGCCATTTTTGTCGGATATAATCAAGCCGGGGCACTAAAGTATCACGTAAAAAGTACTCCGAAGAAATTCTACGAGTGCAGAGTTAACTATCTCGAATTGACCTTTTCCCGAACTACCATCCAGCTAATGTAAGACACTTTAGATATACCTACGGATATTTTCATTCAACTCTAGACTCGCTGGCACTTCCCGTTTCCTCCTTGACGTGAAGAAAATGACGTCGTTCAACGACTGTCGTAAGTTTCCTCGGCGCTCTACCGCGCGAGTTTCCCTGGGTAGTCGGTATCCAGGTCAAAGGTCGTAAGTGTACATATAATAAACCCTTGACGTTATTACCTCGTGTTACTCGAGCGTTGGCACCCGCTACCCTCGCGGTCCACAAGTCCCTAAAATATCGCAACTGGGGTCAAAATTTCGCGATGATATCTCTACGGGCCGAATCAACTGTATAGGACCTCGTAGTTATCCGGCAAACGAATCGATCGAGAGTTTGTTAAAATTGGGAAAAATATTTCCTAAATTTTCATCATTTTTTAAACGGGATTTCTCGCTCTCGTGAAACCGTGTGAAATTTTTTCAGGATTTAGACAGAACTCTGGCATTTTCCTCGTTTAGGTGAGACAATAAAAATGGAAGCTCGATTTTCCGCGTGGGAATTTTAGCTGGGTATAATTCCTGGCCATTTCTAATAACGAGATTTAAGATTCTGACTCAGTCCTTCGTGTTCCACGAGGTCGAAAGCAGGAGTTTACCCTCCAATCCGTTGTTTGTCGGTAGTAGGTGGTGTGCAATGGCGATAGGATAAAAAGGAAAAGGAAAACGAAAATAAAAAAGGAAAATGCCGTGCGAAAGACGAGGAAAAGGAAATATAGAGAGGGCTAGTAGGTAGGTATAAGGTATATGTAGGTACATACTACACCTACCTACTTCGGGCGAAGCGAGGTGGGGTCGCTGGGTCGTGGTAATGGGGTGTAAGTGAAGGGGATAAGAAATTGGCAAGAACTGAGAAGGAGGTAAAACTACGCGCGACGAGGCGTTTCTATTCTACTGCCTCTCGGCCCCTTAGCCAGCGAAAGAATGGGTAAACTTGACGCTTTACTATAACACCTTCCACATCTTTCTCTATACATTACTGCACCTGGGTGTCATTTTTCTTGCAATATTAACGCCTCGCCAATACAGCTACACTTCAATTCACATAAGTGACGAATAATAAATCGTTATGCCTTATATTTTCGCGATACATATTTTATAGATATTGATTATTGATTATATACAAAGGTATTTATCATCAAAGCTCCACATTTCATGTTTACGATATCCACATACTTACATAGATTTAGTCTACCGAAGATAAAGTGGTTTACGCAGCTTACGGGTCGCATCATTCATCGAAACTTTTTTAAATTTCGAGGGAATGTTACAAAATTATGTCATTTCGGAGCAAACTGATGATACACAGAGATCAGATCAATCTTCTCATCTTGTAAGCACGTGACACACTTTTTTTCCCAACGTTTACGGAAAAACAAAAATGGTTCAAAATGAAAAATGAACGAAAACCACTTTTTCTTCTGTACCTAAGATCAATCTGTACAAACCGATGTTCATGAAATGCGAAATAATTTTTAATTATCGCTAAAAATACTGGCAATCAGTTATAATGAAATTGAGAAACGATGGAATATTTCTTCACAGCCTGCAAGTGATTTGAAAGAAAATTGTATCCAAGGTGTAGGTATCGACCTCCCTAATTAGTTTATTCGTTAAGAAAGATTGAAATACGTAACTTACTCGACAGTTTTGAATTGTTGTATATAATTGCTATCGTCGGCGTTATAGATGATTAATATTTATTTCACTGCACAGTTAAGATTGATAATAATAATAATGATAATTGTGAGGAAAATATTTTTAATTAACGAGCAAAGCGAAGGGTTGTACGAGCGATTTTCCGTGACGTAATTTTCGATTCTTTTCTCTTTTTCTCTTTCCCTGAATTGTTTTTTTCTCATTTATTATTTCTTATTTTTTTTTTATTTCCGTTTCTCTCTTTCTCAGCTTTTTCTACAACCCTTTGATTTTTCCCGGTGTAGTACTCCGGGGAAACAAAGACTCTTTCATTTAACCGTTACGAAGCTGCGGAGCTGCTCGCCAAACGACAAATCTCGAAGGGTTGAATATAACCATTCAAGACTTGTCGATCCGTCTGACACTTGAAAGAAGGTAAAAAAATTGAAAAAAAAAAAAAAAAAAACGAACGAAATTCGGCTTTCATCTGTAGACGTAGGAATTATGCCTTTTTCAACTAAATTCTCGATGCGGAGTTGGGGCGAAATTAGAAAGAGCAAAAAAGTGAAATGAAAAATTTAGAAAAAGAAAATTTCTTCTTTTCTTTTTCTATAACAGTTTTTATTAAATAAGCGGTTTTTTTTCTTTTCTAAACTAATTGCAAGTCCTCGGTGGAAGCTTAAGGTCTTAATTAAAAAACCCTATCTCGTGTTACTCGTTTAATTTGCATCAAGCTATACGACTCGAAGTTTTGGGACAAAAAGAGGGGAAAAAGAACCAGGAAAAAGCAAAACTATGTACTACTAAAATATGAAAATAATTTGCCGTTTTTCTTTTTTACAAATATTCTTCTTCCTTCAATCTCGGGTTGCAGCTTCAGGATAAATTGTGAAGAATCGTGCCTGATTTTAAATATTGTGTCTACTCAACCTGGACACAAAGAGTACTACTCCATTGTGCAGGGCTATATATGCGAAAAGATATCGTCGAGGGACGTTGCGGGATTTGTGAACGATAAGCCAAATCTGAAATGATTTTCAAAACCGCACCGAGTATTTCTTTTTTACTTTCCCCTCTTCTCGTGTATTATAACCGTGCGAAAATCTACGTACACGTATATCTTTTTTTTCATTCCCTATTTCCTTTCTTTTTCATCTTTTATATTTTCTTTTTGATACCCTATTATCTTCCCTCCCCCGCGCTGTCTGAACAGCTCATTGTAATTCGTACTGGAAGTACTCGTCCAATATAATCCTAAAAGATTGATTGATTATGTACCTTCCCTACGTACCTACCTAACTACCTACCTACACCGTTGGTGAAATGAAAAATGAAATCGAAAAAGTTTTCGATACTAATATGCCCAGCCCTCGGAACGAAAATCTATAAATGTGTAAATTTGACAAAAATTTCACCTAGAAATAAAAAGAAACAAACGCGTTTTGGTTCTTGCGAATCCAGTCGATATCATCTTTGAAACACCTAGAGTTCGGAGTCGTGTTCATATCATATGCGTGCATGTAAACTTTTCTCCTTTTCCTTTTTTTCTTGTCGTTTCGTTTTTACATGCGATTACAGCACCTATATCTGTAGTATAATTGAAAACCGGACCGCGAGTAGGTATGCTTAAAATTCTCTGAATTTTTCAATTTCGAATTGCGATCTGCGGCTCCTATCCGACTCAAGTCGAGAGCCCGGTTCATGACATCTGAAAAATACTCTATCGGATTCCTAGGAGATTCAACGGTACAGATTTCCCGACAAAGCTTGATCGCTAAAAGATTGTGTTCGCCGTTTCCTGATCCTTGCAGCTTTCGACGATGCCGAGACTTTTTATATAGGTAACGTGTATTGTAACACCTATTAAACATTCCGGTGTGCATTCGCGCGGGTAGTACAATTTGTATACATGCCGACATACATGTGTATCATCTGTTTGTGCAGTTTTCCTTTCAATTTCTTTTCGTTTTACTTTTTCTACATATTTTTTTTTTTTCGTTGATATCTTCTTTTATCTTTTTTTCATTTATTTTCGTTACTCTTACGTACCTCTCGGATACTCCAGCTCTCCGCTCGGGTGCATTTGCATCGAGATGACTTCGCTGCTCTCCCCGTTTCATTCAGGAAAAACTTTTGCAACTACAGTGGATCCACGACGCCGCCTTGCGGAACATTTCGTTTCCTTATTTGTCGATATATAGATCTGTGTGTGTCTGCACACACGATAGCTTAACCAGCTAGGTAACCAGCTTTTTTCCGCTCTCAGCCTTTCAACCTTTTCTCAAATCGACTTCTGCAGTTTCTCATATAATACCCGGGGAAGATACGCGGATCAAATTCTACATCGAGAAAACTCAACAAAGTCACGATTCAAATCATTTTTCCAATTTTAAGGTATAGTATGTATTTTGAGGTTTTTTCAAATTTTTAAATTAAAAATTTTTTCGTTCAAACATTGCGTATGGAACCGTATACAGAAAATTTGTGATTTAGCAGCCCTGTGCTGTGAAGGAGCGCTAATAATAATGAATTCTCATTGTCAGAGTAAAAGCAAGTTGGATAGTGATTTTCTATCCAATTAAATTGAAATGTAATACGCGATACGATAATGATAGCGGGTAGTATGTATGCATATTGTAATACGTACGCCTCGAGAGAGTTTACGTGGATTTCGTTAATTCAAGGTAATAGGGTCTAGTTTGAGAAACTCTGATATTATAGGTTTTGTTTGTGAAACGGGAAGGTGGAGTCTCAATTTTTAATTCTACAACGCTCCTGGAAGAGGAATGCAGGTCTTCTGGGTTACAGGGTTGAGTTAAACTTGTAAAACTTTTATGGAATACCCCGGATACTGAATAAAATACGAACCTCCTCGGTGATGGGATTTAATGGACGTGGTAACGGCACAGAATTTCGTTACTTTCACGGTAAAAATCCTAAGTATAATTTTTCTTTTTTCTTTTTTTTTTTCTTTTACCTTCTTCTCCTTCTATATTTCTTTTTCTTCCTCAATCCTTCCACGTGTATATGTATAATTTACCCGAATATCTAAATAAGTCATAATTATTCAAACGCCAATCCTATCACCTATAATACCTTATATCCATCGATTTATCCTGCACTTTGCTTTATCACCCAGCTACAAATATAACCGTATACAAATATATACACTGGGTCAATAAATCATAGCTAATAATTCCACGCGATAAATACTAGGATATTAGTAATTCGATTTATTGTATCGCGCTGTAATCATCTGCCCTCCTTGATCCACCGAATAAATTTAACTAAATTTGTTACTCGCGTACAGTTTCCCTTTTCTTTTTCTTTCTGATACTTTACTGGAAAGGAATTCCGGAAGTTTGATTCACCTTAGGAAAATCCATTCGAAGATTGAATTCTCGAATCGATTACACGGGCTGGCTTCTTCGCTTCTACCTCTTCTTCTTTTTCTCCTGCTTCTATTTCTTCTTCTTTTTGTCTGCAGCAGAATCAGGCGAAGGTGTAGTTGCAGTTTTATGCACGTACATCTGCACACGAGTTTCTAGCACGGTACACATCGGGCTAGACTGTAAACCAACTCTGCAGTTAAGCCGATAGGAAATCGAGTAAATCCGTTGATTTATCGTGATAATTAAAAAAAGAAAAAAAAAAGAAAAAGACACTGCCGAGGCAAAATGTATACCGCGAAGCCCGATGTTTGTCAAAATTAAGGTTGGGCAGTTATATTCGGTACTTTTTCTGGATTCGTTGATTCATTCATTTTTTCACAAATTTCATTTTTCTGTTTTCGCGCTGAACTACGTTGAAGCGATATTTCTAATTTCTTCAGAAATAATTGCGACTCATTAGGCTCTGATTAATGATGATGGTAGCCGCGTTGATTCTTTCTCTTCTCATCGCCTTTTATATGTTATATTTTCCCAACGATTCTTAGATCTCCAAAAAGCAAATTTTCTTGTACTTATAGGTAAGTGTCCGTATATATACATATATACGCCTCCAGAGTTTATCCAATTTAAAACTTTCTAGATGAAATTTTTCATTTTTCATTTTACACTTTGCACTTTCGAGTCTTGAGATTTCGTTCGGAGGAAACCTATACCTACTGCGAGGCAACTCGTTTAGCTAAGAGTTGTTTTAGAGTTCCGATGATGCCGGAGCTTTATCCTGATCCTTATATTATCCCGTATCAGAATGCTACCTCTAACTATCGATCAAAAAATCGATATTTTACACTCAAAGCGCCGTTGCAGAAAACTCCTAACTAGATACCGAAGCTCCTCGTTATTTATTGAGTCGAAGCCATTCCTCTTTCCCTTATATAATCAAAATTAAAATGCGCAAAGGAAAAAAATCGGGTTATTTCTCCATTCCGTGTAATTAATTACCTTTGCTTATAAATTCTACGGGTACCTACATCAAAAAGAGCCTCAGCTTGAATTTACGCGGAAAGTGCATTTGAGCGTAGTGCTGAAGTAAATCTGCACTTCGTATGTATATTAGGGCGGTTGGAAAAAAAAGAAGGAAATGGTAATTTTTTTGGATTTAATTGCTCCCATCGATTTTCGTTTACCTTTTCATGAAAAAAAAATATCTAACGACAGATTTGAGGTATGATACCATAATTCTTACTACGTCGGTTATTAAATTCGTCTGGGAAAGATGGGATCCGTATTTAGCACTTTCGCATCGATAACGAAGTTCCTAAGATCCAATTTTCAGATTGGAATAATTGACAGCTATTTCACTGCTCATCTTACTCCCTTATTACTTAGCACCTAAAAATGCGACACGCGATATAGACATTTTCGGATCACGGAAAATTTTTAATGTATTGAGCTATTTTATTGCTCAACCGTGCTTTTGGCATTTTCGATTGAAAATCAACAACGTGAAACGAATGAGTAATTTCTTTTCACAATTTATATATTCTAGTGAAAGGTAACAAGGATATTAAATATCACAAATTTGCATTTACTTTAGCTATCCAACGGTATCTATACTTATTCGATTCTATTCGAGTATTCATTTATTATATATCAAATTATTCATTCCCCCAAAAACATCGATAAATAAATAATTACAATGATTCGAAATCTGGCAGAAACGATCCCACCCACATAGCTACTACGTGAAGTGCAATAAAAATTATGTGAACCGTTAGAATAAAGTACGAATACCGTGTCTAAAATTTGTCTACCATTTGTCTACCATTTGTCAAGGGTTGTAATTGTATTGCGAAAGTACCAATGGTCGTGGTATGTAGGTAGGTACGTCAAGCACCTCTGCGGTGCGCCAGGATTCACTGAAATCAATTAAGCCTAATTGCGTTACGGTTTGAGGTCAGGTGGTCATTTAGTCACGTGGTCCTACGGTCTCATAGCTGTCTGCTTGCCACGTGGTGCAGAAATAAATGACGCATGCTTACCAGATGTAAGTGAAAGAGAAAGAGAGAATCAGTGATATCCAACACGCAGCTTGGTATGTACGCAATCTGTTATATTATAAAGGGGATAGAAAAAAAAGAGAAAAAAAAGGAGCAGATTTTCTGGCGATTGGTTAGGTCAGATTGGTCGAGTATAAGACACGAATGATACGAACGATTAGAATCTAGAATATAAATTATACGTATTGGTATAACGACTCAATCTAATTAAGTTCAAGCGATGACCCGGCAAACTCCAATTTCCTAGACGATACGAACACCAATTTGATTTTCGACATGACGTGAACCTCACGTTTACCAATACGCATATGGGATACTATGATTAATTTGAGCACACTGAACAGTTTGCGATATCAATCAAAACGGTACTCGTAGTCTGCATCGAAATTCATGACCTCTCTGCGAGGTATGTACCATTGAGGCGTTGGATGCAATAAAGGCATGTAGTGAATTATCAAGTTTCCGGATAATTGAGAAAAATGCACCATTCATTCATTTATGGATATTCCGAAGCGAGATTTTTTTCAACTGTGCTTCGTCACGGTATCAATTAGACTTTACGTTGACTGAAAAAGCGAATATCGACGATTGAGCGGAATACATTTTTGAAATATCAGCTACGTATCCTTATTGCAAAAAATTCCAGAGAAATACAACATTTGGTTTCCGATACGTTAGAAAATCACATGAACTGCTGCTAGTCGCGAAGAATAGTCCTGACCCTGGCATATTTCGGTAAAATTGAGTGCAGAATAAATATCGCGTATTACCGTTTAATTTGGCATTACATATGTTCGCCAATCAATTCATCTCAACGCAATGCCAATTCGCAAATATTCAAAATTACTTTCTTGCCGTTCCCGTAAAAATCTGTGAGAAATGAACAACGGACTGACTACTATTTTCAAAATAATGGGTACATGTAATTGGATTTGAATAATTGAAAATAATTTGCTTAACCCTCGAGCACAGAAGTGAAATGGAGAAACTTTAGTTATGCTTTATCACAAAGGTAACTGTTATAAACACAAGTATTAATGAAATATGTGTGATCGCGTTATTGCGTCTAGTTGTTACTTTGATAGAGCGAACCTTGTGCCTCGCTCCCCGGCTCTCTTTACTTCGCTAGAGGCGATACGCGATGCATGCGTAATACCTACACGTATGTACCATACGTACATATATACCTATGAATATCGTTACGGTTTTCGTATACGTACTACCTTCGTGGATTATTGCGAGTAGCCTGGTAAACGGGGCTGGGTGGATGTATAAATTAATGTGATACTGGTAAGCGAATACTTGTATAAGTACTGTACGTGTGTGGATCTACGAAGAGCAAAGCGTATCGCGTATCGTGATGCTACATGCCCAGGCAATGTTGCCTCACGGGTTTCCGAGTCCTGCAGTAGCAGTAGCTGTACCACTACCACCACCACCACCACCACCACGACCACTAGCATCATCATCATCGCTAGACAGTGAAAGTTTAGCCATGAGATTTGCACAGCTACCCTTTGCCCCAATCCTTTGACAATAATTTCCCTGATAGCTACTCGCCCAAGTGGTACTTAGTCCACGAAACGCACGTCTCATGCTACCCGAAACCCCGACGTCCATCCTTCATCATTCATACCTTGAACGTGCGAATACATTCGGGAATTCTAGTTAAAAAAATAAGAGAAGTTCTTACAACGGATGGTATAGGTTTTCGTTTGATATTGAATTTTCGACTTGGTCGCTTGTCCGTCACAATCCGAACTCTGAGTTTTTTTAATTTGAAAAATCTGTGATTCTGATTCTTGTTAATAAGTTGGGACAGGAGAATAGCTCAATTTTTCGATTGACTAATAGGCTTACGTTTTGACAACCCAATCAGAATTCAGGAGTTATTGACTTTCCGCGGATGAGAAAAATAAAACCCCGAGGGATTCGCTTACTGGACTGCAATGCTTCGACCCCGTTTTTACCCCTGACTCTTGAAATTGAAGTTATTCAAATCTCGTTCGCAAATTTCTAATCGATAATTCTATCGAAATGATTAGAGATAAATTATCGAAAAAATAAAAATTCTGTTCATCTCTGAGAAATGTGAATTTTTTTCTTAAAGTGACAATACTTATTTTCTATAAAGCGACTGTAATAAAAACGGCGAGATATTTGCTATGACATTTATAAGTAAGAGCACCATTTGTATGTATCACCGTATTTCAAGTGGTAATGATTTGTAAGTGATGTATCGTTGCAGGGGGAGTGAAATGACAAAGAAAGACTAAGCGAAGGGTACGGGTGGACGGGGTGAGAGATAAGTACCAAAATGACATAAATCGATTCCCGCGATTATACTAAAAAGTGAGGAAGAAGAAAAATATCTAGTATTATACCTTTCTTTCAGCAGTCTAACGCGAGGTAATCACACGGAAAATTCGTGTCGATTTATTCCACGTCAGCGTCTCGATTCTTACTATCTTTGGCTATTCAGTTTCTAGACAGATAAACGAGTAACATTTTTCATAATTCGTTTAAAAATAGTAGGTGCGTACCTATTATCATTACAACTATTATTACTAGCTGTCTAGAACGACATGAATTACGAAAATTTCGTTACTCCTCAGACTAGGAATAGCGAAGATCAATTTTCTCGCAATAATATTATCAGGTATCGAACATTTTTCCGCATATATTTCTACAATATTGTTTCCGAGTGAATTTAAAAGAAAAACAGATCGATATTTTCACGTACGATTTATCGACGACGAGGTAATTCATCATTCGGTCTAAAAACGACGAGATGGACCACCGGAAAAAAAAAAGATGATTGAATCCAATGTATCCGTTGAGACAGATGGCTGACATAAAAATTGTTTATCGTACGGTGGAAAGCATTGTCGGAAATCTGTCACGAGATCTGCGTGAAGGAGAATACTCTTTCATATTATTAAATATCATTTTGTTCGATATAAAATTGTTCATTCATTAATATTTCGACGATACAAATATCTTGCTATTCTCTCCGTTTAATAATTTTTAGATTCTTCAAGATAGATTTTCGTGACACGATGTGGTCCATCTTGCTACCACTTTGCGAAATTTGAGAAAAAATCATCGCGGATGAATTAACTGAAAAATGCTTCGAACTTTTTTGGCAAAATGAATTCTAACACTATATAATAGCGTATATTTAAAAATTGATCGCCTGTTTTTCTCCTTTCGTAATGTCCGGATTAGGTTTTATATAAAGATGAGAATGGGTGTCCCATAATGGTGGGACTTACCCTATATAAGTTAACAAGCGGTGGTATGAATTTTGATTAAAATACATGAAGCAAGAGTTAAATAAACGACGAAATCGTGTTACTTCCCTGAAGTATATATATATATACTACCGTGGGATTTCGCAGCGGCGTTAATTAGATTGAAGTCGTAGCTGACGGTGCCGATTGCTGGGTGATCGCGACAAAGGCTGTTCTGTATGTATGGTGGATAGTATATAGTGGCTTGATGTAACGAGCTGAATTTGTTTCCAGGCAATAAAACCCGACTGAAAACCGAAAAGATAACTGCAACGAAGCGTGTATAAGGCGGGAAATAAAATGTAGGAATAGTCTGAATCAGGGGAATAAACGACTCTGATAAAATAGTAATGCCATTAGTTAACACCTCATTTCTTTTCATTTCTTTGAAAACAAAGGCGAAACACCGTGGAAGAAAATAAGCCGATTTTCATAGAGTTAGCTACTATTTCGTTTTCCATTTTTATCTCAGTCAGCAGATCTAGTGGTACCTCAGTCTCTACAGTAGTCCAACGAAGGTAATTACTATTAATTTATTTATCTTCTCGTCGCGTTCTTAATTCACCGTAAACTTTCGCATTCGTCACGACGAATGATCACCGCGGGAAAACATAGTGTTTACCCAGATCTTCTAGTCTTTATTTATAATTTATAAACGACCGAAGAATCCGTCGATCGTTTCTCTTTCGTAGATTTTTCTAAGACCTAGGCATCCTCCTCGAGCCGTGAAAGTCCGGATGCAAATAGCCAGGCGGTAATTGAGCAGAATAGCGAAAAGTTTGACGACTGACGAGATTTCGCCTTTCCGCAAATTCGATCTGAACTATTATTCAGAATAACAATTGTCTGTTTCAGACTTCCATAATCTTGGATCTTCAACGAGAGCCGGTGAGCCTTTGCACCGGGTTTCTACACTTTTCTGTGGTAAGTCAAAGTTCAAAGTTCTTTTTTTCTGCATCAGAGGGTTATATGCTTAGTACTGTATAAGGCTCGCGTGCTTTGGTAACGGGGATCACATGCCCGACACTCATACATTCAACTGCTCGCGGTAGTCTTTAATTAAAACGAGGAAAAACTCGAGCTTTGCTTTCCACAAGATCTTTTTACATGGTCCGAGTGACTTTGTGGAACGTACGCGTTTATGAAACCTCCAAATCTGACGAATAAACATAATTCTTTACCGCAATGTGAATTCTCTCGTAAACGGCACCCCCGATTGCCCGCAACTATTTTCATTCGGAAACTAGGCTTCTCTCTATCCTTTTCATGCCGCAGAAAATTTTCGGAAAGGTCTGCCTGCGGACGAATCCGTTTATATTACTCGTCATTCCGTATAATCTAGCCCTAGTCTAACTTCTCTGGGATAATGATGAGGCTTTAGCACTATTTAATTTGCAATTTATTTCCGAAACTAAAACGGCCATAACTTTCGTCTGAGATAGTAACTATAAAGTATCGCCACGTGCTGAAAGGCACTTCGGCCAGCTTCGAAACTCGGTGGATAATGGATTGACGAATGATAACTTTGCACACATTTAATAACTAATAAATATCCGGGAATCGCATTTTTCTCTTTCGCTAACTTTGTCCAATTTTTCATAAAGAAGACGATCACAATTACAATCGATTTTATACTCCACACCATATCGAGTTAGGGTGATTATTCACGGTTAGAAATCGAGCAGAAGTCTTCTGAGGCGAAATATGAAATATTGGGAGAAGAATCACAAAGATGTATATAATTATGTATAATACACACATACCTGTAGATATCGTTGCACTCTTCCAATCGTCCGAATCACTACGGCCCGAAGCATCAGCATATTCATCGCTTTAAAAGCTTATTTAAATGGTAATACCTCATGTAGTGTAATGCACTTTGTTTTCTCTCGGACAAATGTCTTCTTGGTGATTAGGAACCTCGAAAGAAATTGTTAATAAAAGGGGGGAAAGTTCCTCGGCTGTGTAAAGAATCCAGAACAATGATCGAGCTGTTAAGAATATGCAAAAGGAAAATTGGCGAATTTGTTATCAGGGAGGATATTCGCCCGAGAAAAAATTGTCACGGTAGTTTCCAAGGTCCAGAAAAAGATCACCTCCTCTAATGTTCAGAATATAGTAGTTAATATGGTAGATTGGAAGATTGAATCCGAGAGAGTAAATGTCATCCGTACAATCCACGTTTCATAAATTTGGTAAACAGATGTGAAAAAACTGACCTGTTCAAAGTGAAATGGATTTAATTTTGATTTCAGTGCTCGGGTCGTAGTCGAGTATGGAGATTTGAGAAGATAGTTCAGCCGGGAGCGAGAGCTTCGAAAAACTAGTTATTTCTATCTGGTGATAAACTCCGTCAATTCGACCGTCCGACCATTCGAGTCGACTAGTTAGGTACTAATAAGATCGAGTAGAGATACACCTTCGTCATGAGCGTGGACGAAGTTGAAGACCACGAAATCCTACGCTCAAAAAACAACATTCATAGCTCCTTCGTAAGGTTCATAAACAGAACGTCGCGAAATGTTGGTGTTTATTGGATCGATTATCACGGTCAAGCGGTACAGTACAAGGTGTTGTCATTCGGCGATTACCTGGACGTCAACACTTTCGAAACACATCCTTGGATATTTATCGACGAGGAGACAAGGGACAGGTGAGATAATCCTCGTCAAGTTTTTTTTGTTTTCTTTTTTTTTTCTCCTTGTTTTCCCATATTCTGGTATAGAGTTAGCTTCTAATTGCTCGCTGGTGCCATTTCGGAGCAAGAAGGAGAAAAATAGGAAGAAGAAGAAGAAGAAGAAGAAGAATAAGAAGAAAAGTAGATTACTATGATTATTGGGTACTTTTAATTGCGAAGACTCTGCTGACAATAATTAACTCGGGGCTGAGCAGTCGTGAAACAGAATCTCTTGGTTTTAGATTCAGAGTTAATGCTAGCGACGTCTTTTTCCCGAAACCATGGCGTGCCAATTACAGAGGTATGCGACGTGAGGATTTACCACCGAGGATCGAGAGGACATTCGTGATAATAACTCTACCCATGTATTCATTGAGGGACCTAGCTCTGCGTGCCATCAAGAAACTATTGCGGTTTGATCACCATGCCTTCCTACTTGAAATTCCTAGGAGTCTACAGCTAGAGCTGGCTTCAATGTCACCCAGGAAACATGACCCAGCAGATCTTTAGCCAATAATTTCATTTCAATCAGACATGTAGTATATAGGTACTTAGTCCGGTTCTTAATGGTTTCAGAAAAAAAAAAGAAAAAAAAATCATTATTAGAAGATCTTTAGTTACCTCTGACATTATCTCACTCTTTATTTACCCTTACTACCTTCTTAAACTTTTTTTTAAAATAACTTGGAACTTGTTACAATCACGAAGACTATGAATTTTCACAAACGTGTGCATACGTGTATTGTGTTATGGAAAAGGTACCATCATGTGTATGATTTTGTGTGTATATAATAAATCTAAGCGTTTGTTACTGGTTCAATATATAATTGTGTATTTTTTCTTCATCCAATGAACCTATCGAATCGCGATAATCGATTACGGCCATGATAAAGAATTCGCAATTTAAGTTTATCGAACGCACAGCGGTCTCGTCGCTGGTGTCAACGTCCTGCAGTTCTTCTCCGTGTTGATTTCTCCTCGAAAACTACACTCGTTCGTTCCGTCACCCCCACAGCTACACCCAGACGTGATTCTAAAGCAAACGACGATGGTTTCGATGAAACACCATTGCCGACTTCCGCGATATCGACGAGGAAAGAATTTTTTATCGAGTATCGATGGTCATTGCTATATAAATGTATATGTGAGGAAAAATGGGGGCAGATATGAAAGAGAGTTTAATTGCTCCCTTTGATTGTGAGACTTGGTAATTATCACTCGGTACTGACGATGTTCTGTGTTCGCAGCTTGTCACCGGTCTAGTAGCACAAGGCACGACCCAAGGCTTTGTAATTTCGCCGTTACTAATTAATTAGTATGGTAATTAGGAGCAAGTTGAGCATCTCCCATCTCCTGGTTACAGTAGATAATCAGGATCTTCTGAGGAGATTCTTAGCCGCTTCGGCGTTTGCTTACCACCCAGCAAACACATGTGCCGTAAAGTGTTGAAGTGTAAGCTGAGGAGTATAATAATTTGAAACCGTGAAAACGTGAATAGAAAATATTTAGTACATATACCCGGCGTTTCTCCATGACGTCGCGGTTTCACCATAACAGGGAAACCAGTCGTTCAATTTGATTAACGATCTCCGTAATTATTATCGTCTCTGATGAATATTATGGCCAGTCCCGAAGTAGGTACGCACGGTAAACACGATATTTCGCAGTGGTCATAAAGCCCTTCCCTCTCGCTATACTTTTCATCCTTTTTTCTTTACGAATTAATCCTCGTGCGGAATTTAACCCGTGTCGGCATCTGGTCGGGTAAACATTTGCTCCGATCTTCCGGGTTAATTTAAATTCGAAATAAATTGTATGACTTTTATAAATGTCGGTGTTAGAAATTTCCGGTCAGAGATTTTGCGGCGGGTTTCGAATCAATCGGTTATTCTCACAGCGAACGTTCAAGCGGATCATCGAGCTAGGAATTTTGCTGGGTTTCCGTTAGTTTGATATCGGATAGGATATTGCTGTTGTTCTTGTTGGTCAGTTTTTCCGTTTTCTTTCCTAAAGTCACGGCAGCTGCCGCTAGAACTTTGCTAGAAGTTTCGAGCTTCGGCAATAATTAATTGTTTCGTGTTCCATGGGACGGGGTTGAAGGCTTCGAGGCTTCGAGGCTCCGAGGCTTTAGGGTGGAGGTGTTCAACGCGGTATAACCACGCTAAGTAAGTAGTTCATCTATTTCGTAGACCGAGCTGATAGTGCACGCACCTAACAACATGTTAACGGTGTAGAGGAGTAGGTATGGCAAAGGTGCGAAACGCTTGTTGCGCTTGGCTTTCGAAAATTAATGGAGTGCAAAGTTAGGAATCGCGGATGAGACTGTGGTCGTGCGGGCGCACGAGTACGAGGTTTCCATTTCCATTTAAATACACACGTGTGTCCATACACGTGTTTACCATGCATGTATATTCATGCGTACACGGATATACATGTGTATGCATATAGTACGGGGATATGCATATTTAATTTAATTCGGAACAGGAAGGAATTCGCGTACAGGCATCATACAGTGTAAATTTAACCGTTGAACTGAACGCAACTATAACCCGTCGCTGCAGCACAACTTTTATTTCCGACTGCGTTAAAATTTCCATAGAAATGAGAACCGGCCTTGAAATTCTAACTACACTCGGATCATGGACCGTAAAAACCATGCAACGGGTTATACGAGGTTAATTTGCAAACGAATGCAAATCATTCCAAGTCTTTGGAGAAGCGAACCCTTGGCTCTCTGACTTCCGCACGTAGTTTCACAGCTACATTTCCTAGCAACTTTTCTCCTCTTCTTTGTCTCTGGCTCCTCCTATCATATCATTGTAGCTCGCATTTGACCATCGACCGAGTTATCGGACCGATGAAAATGACGATAACCGTAAGTTCGAAACACTTGTCTGTCCAATTATCCGTTTCTACCTTCTTGACGATGAAGTGCAACTCGGTATTCGACCCTAGAGAGAAAGGCACCCGCTTCGATAGAAAGACATTTCAGCTTGCGCTGTTCGAGTTTACTGCACTCAACTCGAGTACCAAACAGAATAAGCGCGGATATCTGCAACAGAAATATAATGAATCTTCAGAAATGTCCAGAAGTTTGAATGAGCCAACAATTTAATAGAATGAATTTTCAACCCACGGTAGATCACGCTAAGTCATACTACTCGCAATTTGACTCGTGCACAGGCTCGAATGAAACGAGAAACCGCCAGGAGAAGGAGAAACGAAGATTATTCATAAAGTTTGTTTCGTGAAAATTGCGATCTTTCCCATCCCTTTGTCTTCCTTCGGGTCGATCAATTTCAATGTGAGAAGACTTAGATCGATAGCGATCGTTCGAGAATATTTTTCAGTGAAAAACGAGTTTCTTCGGTCGACTGAGAGCCAGATAGTTCCTTCCTCCAGCCTCCCGAATCTTCTTACAGCCACGTCGTTGATTTTCAGTGTAACCTGTTATTCCAGGATGTAAACGGAGAACACTTCTATTGTAGTCATACCACAAGGTATGAATGAGTTCACCTTTCGGCACATCGCATCATACCTACAGCTGTATTCGTCTGATTAAATACCACCGAGAGTAACAGCGGTATATAGCTGCCAGTTTTCGTCAACGGTTTGAATCGTCGCGTATACCTATACGTAGGCGAATGTGAGCAAATAAACGGATGAAACCATCGCGAAACTTCATCCCACACGTAAATATCTATGTTACGTTACGTAACGTACATACCTGTATGCATATATACGTATACACGTGCATATGCATGCATAGAAGCATCCACAGTGCAGTAATTCCGAATTGTTGTACGGAGAGACATTCTGCTGCAAGCCCGTGGGAATTTGCTCAGCCTTATCCCCGGGCACCGCGAAATGAGATTTTTTTTTCGACTATTTTATCGTTAGCATAGATCCAGATGGGACCCTGAAATAGGTTCGTTTATAATAAACGTACGGTAAATCGTGGGGGTATCATCAATGCGGGATAAATCGTTGTCAAAAGAGTTAGAGACTCTATATCGACCCTTTGTCTCTGTCTATTTCCTTTTTTATTCTTTTTTTTTGGAAATGGAACGACCTGTCGCTTCGGTTTGCTCTGAACCTGAACTGAATTTGGTTCGCCTGACCTAACTTAACGTGATTTAATCCAAATACCACTTTCGCACTCGATGGAAGAAGAAGAGGCGATAATTTATTCCACAGCTCCCAAGAATAGAAGCTCGGGGTCGTAAACGGTGTGAACACTGCATAAAGCATCCACGCATCCCTGCCCGGCTGAGAAATGAGATTAACGTGGTCACAGGTGGCGGTGAGGTGCCATGAAATTGTCATCCTGGCTCACATCCTTACACAAACACGTATAGCTATACTAATACCTGAAATTCAGGCTCTGCTTCTTCGCGGGATAATCAGACCTGTCTCAATTACCTTAATTGCAACACGACTCTCGTAGTGTCGCCATATTTAAACAGGATACTGCATTGTACAGTTCGCTAGAATCGTTATAAATTTCTCAACTAATTCTTACTTTCCTCCCTAAATTATATATACGTATAATAAACAATTAAATTCAGATCTCCCACCACCTTCGTTGCTTGTATATCTGTCATGTATATTCCGAGTGATTCATCCTCGAAACAGCTGATAAATGTTATCATTTTTCTAAATTTATTTCGGTCATCCAATTATTCGAAAAATTTTTTTCTTCCTCATTCGAGCGCTCTTATAAAACTCCAAACCTTCGCTCTTCTTCGTCGAGTTCGAATCATTCCTGGGAGGTTTATTCCTCGAGGTAATTCTCGACTTTAAATTTAGTAATAAAAACAGGAAGACGCTCGAATCACGATCTGAACAAACTGGGATTGCGATATTTGAATAAATTCCAGACTAAAGTCTTCTCGTTGCTTTAGCCATACGTCACGATGCACTATTCGAATGTTAAGGAAATACATATATCGAAACTCATGAATAATTTACCGGTGACGTTCTCCCCCAGGCATCAATGTCGATGGCAACGTTAAGGGAAAACGTTTCGGTTAACATATATCATATAACGTCTAGGTATTACCTAACGCGGTACAATCAGTCAATATTGAACGTTGATTCGAGGCGGGTTCTACTCTTGCAGTTCGGCTTTGCACTTACCAACAGATCTTGACTAACGAGCAAATCATTCGATCAAAGGTTTGCACCAGCTCTTCGAATTGATTTCACGTTCTTCGGAAAATCTGACGAGAAAAGCTCTCCACTCGAAAAATTGATGACGAGTAGATATTTGGCAATTTTTTTTTCGTTAATGAACTTCGATTTGTTGCGTAATTTTGTACTCGGAAAAATGTTTCAATTTTTCAATTTGTTTTTCATTTTCTTTTCGTTTTATGAGGAAAATATTTTGTCAGAAGTACCGAGGCGAAAACTGATACCTAAATTTTTAAGTAATACGATAGAATTGGCCAGTTTACATGCACAACGACTATCTCTACCTATCAGTTTCCTATACGCGTGAGTTCTTGGCGCGTTTAAATTTGATTTAGCCATCGACCTCGTCCTCAAATCGAATTATGTATCCCTGCAGTGGGGGATTCCCAGCGGTTAAGCGTTATACTCCCTCGATAAAATTGACGCGATTTTCCACGAGCCTTCGCGAGTGTGTCGGTTTCATACCCCGCTAGATCGACAATTGCCTGGAATATCAACGCCTTGTCAATTTAACGTAAAGTAGATTTCATTCGGCGGTAAGCAAAGGGTATAAAAAATTCGAACTCATTTTTAGGGGGATAAAGGATATGAAGTTTGCAAAAGAGAAGAAATGGATAGGAGAAATTATTGTTATCATTTTCTTATTTCTTTTCTTTGACAGATAAAGAGTATTTAACTAATTTCATTACCTTTATGCGATCGGTAAAGTTACCGTCGTGAAATTAAAAAAAAATACCCTCAAAACTCGCCTTATATAATTTCAAAAGCCATTTACGTAGTAACAACATCTTCAAAATCTCTCGCGAGCTCTGATGAAATTCCGTCCATAAAATATTTAGGCGGCTAAAATATAATCGAATAATATACAAGGAACAAAGAAAAATAAAAAATGAAAAAAAAGAGGTAAACAAAATTGAATGAACGAAACCAGGATAGCGTATAAAATACAAATATTATATCTTATATGCAGATATAAGTACGAAGAAGAAAGTTTTAACAAAAGAAAATCTTCCGGCATAGATTGTCCTCTCACGTAGTACCTACATGCAAGAAAAATGAAAAAAATAAGAATAAGAGTCGGAGCTTTTCCTTGCAAGAAATATTACAAAAATATGTGAATCCAGAGCAAGTCCCATGGCAAACAAGCTCCAAAGTCTAAAGTCTAAATAATGGTCTAGGTATCCTATCCAGTTGTTCTTCTTTACTGACGATGAATAAATTCAGTAAACTGTGCCTTTTTCTGCGGTTGCAAGAGTGACTCTGACAATGAGAGGCAAAGGTAGTAGGTATAAATAATAAATAAATAAATAAATAAAATAACGAACGATGCCTAGCTGGTTCCAGTGATAAAACCAGAAACGTAGAAATAGCTAGAGTTCAGAACACATAATGCGAATCAAAAATGTAGAACACAATTCCTAAAATATTCCCCCAAAATTCTGAACGAAATTTGCTTTGAATTTTTTAATTCTCTTTCTCGTGGCCAAACTGTCTTCACGATATACCTGTAGAGTATGCTTACGTGTGTATGAGGCCGAATCTGAGACACCCTGTGCATTATGTATAATGTAGAAGTTTGCACGCCGAGAGAATAGCTGAGCGTGCAAAATACGACGTTAATTATATTGTTGTCTACTGTGTGTTTAGTTGGGCATCTTATTTTGCGATTCTGCTGGTATAGCGGCTAGCAACATATTTTTCATACATTTACATTTCGTGCTATTGTTTTACACGCCTCAGCCGCGGTCATTCGTCGGAAAGTTCGTCGGCGATTGCGAAATGAGAAATTACTAATTAGCTCTGAATCGTAATGAAATGTGTATTCATTTTAACCACTGTTCCTTGCTCCGTCGAGTAGTCAGCTCATCGAGTTGACTTATAGACGGGAATCGAGGCCAGACAGATTCATTCGAGAACCAAATACGACACTTGGTCACCGTCTCATTCCTAACTACCATATTAGTCTTCCGCGCGTGTTACCTAGATTTTTCGAATCGAATCTACCGAGCCTCTAAGGATCGGAATTATTTTCCACGACGACTTGAGACGGAGTCTCATTTTCTCTTTCGGAACGTTCATTTTTTATTCAGTCGTAATTATTATTCAACATTTAATTAACCAGTCGAGAATATTCATTCATCGAGCCAAAGCCAAACGCTTCTGTCTCAATTCATTCCGTTCAAATGTATCCACAGTACCTATAGGAAAATTTTTCTCTTTCGGCAGATTATCATCGGGATTAAAGGCTGATTTATTCCGTTGAGTATTTAGCCGTTGAAAATCTCGGGGGTGATACGTTATCTCGAAAAATTTCTACCGATTAATTATTCCTTAGCGAAAATACAAGGATCGATTTTCTTTATAGATTTACATCGCAAGTCGCTACAGCTACTGCGGTCGTTCAACTGAAAAGTAGGAAATTAAATATTGAAAACCTGCAGCGCCATTGAGCTGAAATTTTATTCGCTTTTAATACCGAGAAAAAATTCACAGTTTTGCAAATTACTTTTTGGAAATAATATTTTATTTTCACGCTTACAGTTCCGAATATAAAGGATAAAGAACGCGATAATTTAGAGGCCGGATAAATGTACGAAAAATTTTTATTCAAATCTAGTTTCCTGCGGTGTTCTTCCCTCGTTGCAGCCATGCAAATTCGTACTATTCGCATCATCAGTTTTGATAAAGTTTCTCCAACTGTTGCGGTCTTTCGGTTCCCTCGCGAGAGTGCTACACGTTGAATTCCGACTCCCCGGTGAAAAGGCTGTTGTAGGAAGTCGGAATGAAAAATTTTCGTATAGTGGCAGTTCGCGATAGTTTTCAACAAAGTAGGCTCGTGCAGAAAATTCGCCGAGTGACACACGCGCGCACACATACGTGTGCATAGAAATCGGGAAAATTCAAGTTTCGAGACATTCAAAAGCCGTAAAGTCTTCCCAAACTCTTTAACCACATCAACGACGCACTTCCACGGGATCAGCGACATAAGATGATTCCGCAAAGTGCGAAAATAAATTCGGCGAAACTGCAGAAGCGGGCAAAGAAGTAGAAAAAGAATAATAAGAATAAGGATGAGATAAACTATCTGAGAAGGGGAGAAACTTGAATCCAGGTTAGTGGAGGCAAGCAGATACGATTTGCCCGAGAGAAGCAGGAGCAGCAGGACCACCGGCAGTAGCAGCAGCCAGCCGGAACGGAAATCCGGGACGTTCTCGGAGCCACTGCGTTCGCAATCGATAACAGTGTTTCTACAGCTTCGTCTACGTTTGCGTCTGGTTCTACGCGAGAAACAAGCCATTTTCATTTCCGGTCCGGGAAATCCCCGATGGACAATAGATGTCGAGTCGGGTTCCTCGATCACCGACTATAGATGCTACCACGCCGTATCAGAGGACGGCGGAATGCCAGCCATTCAATTAGCTACCTAAATATCGATTCATATTTCGATCTCCTGATATTTTTTCCCCTTCGACAACGAAGAGTCGTATTAAATTTGCAAAAAATGGTTGTTGGGTTTGGAGAAGGGTGCATGAGAATTTCTTCTTAAAGAAGCATTAATATATCTCTAAAAGCGTTCGTGCGATTTATATGAAATTTGTTCGGTTGATAGTTGACGAGACACCGAGCTTTGTAGCCAAATGTAACACGATTTGAAAATCGAATGTGTGAAGGGTACCTAGCAGTTTCAAATTTCATTGCGGCAGAGCTCGATAACCGAGGAATTGATTTCAGCGAGAATCACTGCGGAACTACGTTCGATGCAAGCGCATAGTATATTTCGCGACGAATTTTTTTTTTTTTTATCGAGTTATGAACCACTCCGAGTTTCCTGCTTTTAATTAACGTTATTTTATTCAGATGTACTTCAAACTCGCAAAAAACAAAATCAAATATAAACGTTGCATAAAAATGATACGTATATGACGTATATGGAATCAGTTGGCCATAAATAACAGCCAAGTTTCATTCCAGACTTCAAGTAAATTGGATATCGAAGTTTGCAACAACAGAAGTAGAAGAGTGTAAGTAGCAATGTAAAATTAGCAGCGAACATCATGACGTAATCCCTCAGTCCTCCGTTCGTCACTGTATCTACGTCTGCGTCGCGGCGCCCACCGACGAGGTTCTACTCTCGCAATCGCGTGGGTGGGTGCGAAAGATAGTAGACAAGGCGTGTTTGTGTTTACGCTTGTCTCTTTCGCTTGAGCTCTACATTCCTAATTCCTCTCGCTGTATTATGACTTAGAAGTTACTGGAGCCTCGACGACAAGCATCTCCTCTTCTCGGTACTTCTCTACCTCTGTTTCTCTACTACAGAGACTTAACTCTGGGATCAAGGTGATTTTATGGGTCGTTGGAATACTGCAGGGGACTTTGATATTTTAACTTTTAACTTATTCATGGTATCAGACACGGGGAGGGTACACCTTCATTCGCAGTTTAGATAGCGGCAAAAATTCGTTCGAAAAGAATCGACGAAATTTTCTTCCTCTTGTAAAGTCACTGAGTTTGCAGTTAACGAAGGGAACAAATAAAGGAGAAGAAATTTTTCCGAAAGAATAATAAGTTGAGGGAATAATTCTCCTTGTTGGAAAATTTTCCTGCTTTAATTCGAATAGAAACATTGAGTTGGTTGTAGGTACGTGTCTTTCAGTAACAGACCTTATTGTTATAATTGAAGAGTAATTCAAGTTACACGAACGATTTAAACTGGGAAGCCAACCCAATTGTACAAACTCATTTTCACGCCTCTGTAAACACTGGGAATTAATCTTACACGTATTGTATAATAGGAGGAGGTAGAACTCGATCTTTAGAATTAATAAACTCGAATATCAGGCGTAATTAATTTATAACAATGAGAGAAAAGTGATAAAACGAACATAACTGTGTATGAAAATATACCGATAACTTGAATGGCGGATTATTCTTGGCGAACGGTAGTTAAAAATCAACTTTCTGCTTTTAATATTAAACGTAGATTGCTGATTGAATGAAACTGCATGTATAGGAGCGTCGTTGTTTTTTACTATTCCTTAATTAAATCTAAATAGGTCTGGAGAACGAAGCCTTTATTATACACAGTAAGCTGTGGGTTTCACGCGTTGAATATAAATCAAGGAATAATTGGATCGACTAGAATTGTTCGATGTTAGGCGAACTACGGAAACGTAATCGAAAAAGTAAAAGAGTAGATCCTCTTTACAGCCCCTGCAGCATAGAATACGCCAGTTTCAGGTTCCATTTAATTTTATTATTTCCCGGTGAGGCTGAGGAACATTACGGAAATATAATTGTTCTTCCTATACGAATTCGATACGTACCTACGTGTACATACGTATATATTATACATATAATTTCACATTGCGAATGAGGAGTCGTACCTACTCATACCTACACACATACCTACAGGTACACGTATTATTGCGCTTTTTAATTAATTACTTTTTGTCACGGAGCGAATTCGCATTAAAATTAAACGAAACGAAACGAAGGTGTTCTCTTTCCCCCTCTTTTTTTCGTTATTTTTTTTCACTCTATCTCCTCGACAGTGAGTAATGCCTAACTAAATTTTTACACCCTGTTTCGGTCCCTTAACAACGGTCAAAAATTCAATACTCTCTAATTTTTTCAATATGGATATATCGTTACGACGTATATACATATACGAATCCCTAGGGTAGCCGCATCAGACGTTCACATACCCCCGTGTTTGCGGTCTTGGAAAAATCCGAATACCAAAGATCCCTCTGCTGTTTTCTTTCCCCTCTTTTTATTTCTCTTTTATTTTATTTTTTTTCCATTTCACGCTCGGGCACCCTTAACCCTGTCCTCGACTATCACCTAGGCGAATTCACCCGAAAGACTTCCTCTAGCCTCTAGGTAAGGGCGCGAAATGCAATTATGAAACGGGAGCGATATTAAGCGAAGGAGGCCGGTTCGGTTCGTGCAAAACTCTTCGAAATTTAGGGTGGAGGTATATGAAATATTAATTTTCATTCCCAACCTCGACTGTTACATTTCCTTCCTCACTTCATCACATCAAGAAAATATTATTGATGACAATTTTTTTTTTAAATCCACTACTACTCGACGTTTCTCTCCTCTTATTTCCTTTCCATTTTTTAATAGTTTTTTTATTCTTCTCCTTCTTCTCCCATTCTTTCTGATTTTTTTTCTTCATTCCTATCCATTTCGCAACAAGTAATGCAAAACTATACTAGTAGAGCTCGCGGTTTGATTGCGCGTCGCGGCGCGCGCCTACGAGTCCGCACGTCGTCCGCGGGCCATGCGAGGTCTTGTTCGCCTCCCGGAGTGCCCTCACTCGCAGTCATCTGCGACAGCTCGATCCGGTAGTTCGGTATCTTTCTACTCTCCGTTCTCCGTCGTCCACGAACTGTCAGATCACATTGCGAGAGTGTATTATCTTACGCGGGATTCTCAATCCCGTAAAATAATCGCGTTTAATCCGAGCTCGCGTTAGTTACGTCATCCCGTGAATGGATTCGATTATATCCAACCCGAGTAAAATCTAAACTAATTTAAAACAAAAAATAAAACGACAAAAAAAAGCTCTTTATCAGTGACTTTTAAACACCACGTGTTACAGTTCACTCATCGATACACATTGGAAGAAGTTATACATTATCATCGAGATTCGGTAAGGAGGTAAGACCATGTGAGGTGGTAATGAATTTCTTTTTACTTCGTTATCATATCGTCTGTTCATATTCATTTCGGATTATTGTAAAAATGTTCTAATTGTAATATGACTTGATTGTTTTTTTTTTTCCTGCGTTTCTTTCGCGAGAAACAAGTGCGAGGGTTCTTTCTTCAATATATTTACACGTCTTATGCATGCAATAAGGTTTCCGGGGGTGCAGTAGCTGGTATAAGCCGGATACGTACCTCCATATACCGTATAACAGCGTCGCGGCGCGCACGTGTTTCGCAGTATAACCGGCGTCCCGCCCTCGCGCAATCAGTCACAGACTCCGGTTGTCGTGCGTCGAGTTTTCCCGAGTTGGAAGTCCCATTGGACCTATAAATTCTAAGGCTTAAACAGCGGCGTTGCCGAGTGTTATGTCAGTTAGAAAAGTGGCTCGTATAAGTCAAAACGATAGTATATATACGTAGGTAAAAAGGATTTGCGTTTCCTTCGTTCTCCGTAATACAGAAGAAGAAGAAGAAAAAAAAACAGAAATCAGATAAAATGAAATACGAAAGAGAAAAAAAAAAATTTTTACGTGCCCAAAATTCAGGAAAAACTTCTTATTCATATCTCGCATTAGTATTTATCCCATAGCACCACGTACCAATGGTACTACAGCGTGTTATATGATCGAAGAAGAATAGAGAATACGAATATAACATCGCGCGTATAGAACTCGCGAAAGCACGTGGAACGCACGTGTTTAGTACCCGGGGATTATCGGTAATTTCGTACGGCTGTATATTTTTATATATACACGTTGAGAAAAAGTAAAATAAAAATGAAAGTACAATATAAGAGGTGAGAAAGTAGGTAGGTAGATGAAGGTAAAGGTTTTGTCTATGAATCGGGGATCGGTAATAAAATTTGAAGACCTGAAATCCCGCGTGAAATGTTATTGCGTTTTTTTTTTTTATTACGGCAAAGAAAAAGGGAGAAGAAATAGAGAGAGAGAGAGAGAGAGACAGAGAGAGAGAAACCAAATCAGGGAATTTTTTTATTTTTTTTTATTTTCTTTCTTTACTCGAATCAGGGATTTTACTTTCCCGCAGAATAAAAGGCACGTATTCGTAAGTCAGATACATATAGATGTGAAAGAGTGAAATAAATCTCAATCTTAAAGATTCGAAAGACACCAAAGTTTTTTTAACGTATTATAATAATGAGGGAAAACAGAACACAGCTGAAGAATATAATTTTATACTGTTTCTGATCGAATAAACTACAGATGAATAATTTTCCAAATTTTATACTCCCACGAACTGAATTTGAGGGAAACATAGCATACGAATAAATATACCTAATTTTTTCATTACTGTATAACAATTATGTTACGTTGCTACGAAATTTTTTCATTATTTTCATCCAGCTCGCGTGGGTGTGTGTATATGAGACATTCCATACCGAATCGACCTGGGTCTGACCCTCGACCTTTCGGATTCGGTTCAAGATTTTTTACGCTGTCGTCCCAACTCTGGAAATGACTCGGATTTTTTTATTTCAAATATTCGAAAAATTTTCTGATTTACTTCTGATTTTCGAATATTAACACATCATCGTCATGGCCCTAATTCTAAAATCTGTAAAAATTCTGAAAAATTCCGCGTTAAATATCAAAATTTTGGAGTCTAGACCGAAAGTGGGTAAGCTGCCTCATTGTTTCTTTTTTTTTTTGTATTATTTGGAAAAAAACAATGAAAAAAAATTGGAAGCACGAGTCAGAACACTATGGGATGTTGCTAGAATATTTTTATAGGGTAGGGCGAGGTGTAATAGGCCTCTGGGGCGTAATGGGGGCCATAAAAAGTATTTTCGTTTTTCTTTTTTGCAAAATTCGTAAAATTCACAAAAATTGTTTTCCATGAATAAATAAACGATTCGGCTAAATATATATATATATATACATATGTATGTTTAGAAAATTATTTTAGGCGGTAAACGAAAGATATATGGTACCGGGGGTGTTCTTCTTTTTTTTTTTCGCTAAATAATTCCTACGTTAACAATTAATTGAATTACAATCGGCTGGGGTAAATTCTATCCCGATAATTGAAGTAGGTCAGTAATAATGAAATTTTATTGTTTTTTTCCGAGGTTCTTGTTAATCTTAGTTATACATACACCACCACCCCCCATTATATATTGCTTTCCCTTATATTACACCTTCTCCGGCTCCACCTTTGGTTTACGGTCACAGTATGACATTGACGTACGGTTTTCCCGCGGTTCGACTTACCTACTTACTTCCTTACTTCCTTACTTCCTTACTTCGTTACTCGTTGCTTTTCTATACCTATAAAGCCTTTTGGGAATGAAAATAAAACTTCTCGCCACGTCTGTAAATAAAATTCTCCTACTGTAGACCGGCCAACTTTATATACTTGAACTGAAATCGTGGGTTAATACGGGAGGTTGCAGGCTATTTATCCGGTTGGATTGTCGACTCTTGTACAAATCGGGTATGCGCCACGGATTTTATTACCCTGCACAGCAGTAACTGAAACAGCATCAAACTGCTCTGTATATATGTATATCTATACACGTATATAGGTATAAACGTGTATATGTATATATATACATATATATCTATATCCTGGGTTTTTGATGGGACCAAAACCCTGAGGAATCGTTTTTCGAACCCCCAGCTGGTTCTCCGGGAAAATCGTAAACTGGGAAACTCGTTAAAATCTCGGGAATCGGGACAGCCGATTCGATAAGATCTCCACGCAGATATACCATCTGCATTTGTTCAAATTACTATTCAGGGTATATATATAATATATAGTATATAACTATATATAATATATGGAACAATGCGCGTGAATTGGCTCTAACAATTCGACCGACAAATTCAGGGTTCGCAATACGGTTTCGCATTCTCTTTATTCTCCTATTACATAATTTCTCCGACAAATTTCTCTCTCTCTCTCTCTCTCTCCAATAATGGTTATAATAATTTCAGCACTATTTCGTGGCCATATTCCACACAGCCGCAGGTCGGTGCGCTTGCAAGCTGTGCTTGACATCGTTAGCATCGCATAACACGTCACGTTCTCGTAATATATTCATACCTAGGCGATATCCGTTTCCAACCGGTATAAAATACATTTTCATCAATAAAATAAAAAATTGATTTATACCTATAACGCTATACATGCTACAAGTTTTAAAATCGATTACCTCGATCCAATATAATCTTACCTAAATCCTAGCCTACGCTTACACAAATTTTCACTCCGAAAAAAGACGCCAGAATTATTATATAGGTATATATTATATATTATATATATATATATACATTTATATATGATTATACGAGAGCATTGACTCATCGTATAGAAATTTATCTATGCCAGAGAGTATCAGCACTGATTAGAAGCCGAGTTGCATCCGTTTACGACAAAACAAACGGGTTTAAAGAATCGTATAATTACATACGATAGAGGACTAGTTTTTTTCAAAATGAAAACTTTTATCATATATTCTATTGATTATTAGGTCAGTAAAACAATAAATGCAATTTCACTCTGAGAAACTATGATTAGTATGTATGTATATTGTATATATAATAATTTATTGAGTAGTGTGTGCGGAGAGCTCGTTTATTAACTCGGAATCGTATAACGCGAAGTGAACGAGTGAAATTCATTTCGGAAATACGAATCCTATTTCCGATGAAAAATTTTCTAATTATCTAATTATAATGACGTGTCAGATGGTAGAGTTTCAGCCAGAATAATGTCTCGATTCTATTCACGTGTATAATAGCTATAAACAAAGTATAAAGTTAACTTTATAGTACAATGCTGTCCCACCTGACTCTATAGGTAGAATTGTCGGATAGTTTTAACCACATACTGCTGCACTGGACCGATCCATCCATATTCATCCATATTTCAAACAACTTTTACATCCACATGGGTATGGCACGTTTATTTTTCTAATGAAAATAAAACACGGTATAGTTTTGTGTTTCATGGAATTTTTTTATCCAAGGAATTCGAAAAACGAATTTCCCTATTGTAGTACGTGTTTAACGTTGATAATTGATCGATTCATTCGATTATAGGCTCTTGCTCCTTCGAGTATAAAAATTTCTTATCGTTTAACCTTCTCATTGGATAGAACATCCTGAATAAGATATCGCGGGTAAAAAAAAAGCGTATATGTCTCTCTTCCTGTGCGATAAACCCACACCTAAAGAACGCGGAGCTCCGATGCCATGGCATACCATGCCACGAACGAGTCTGAAGTTTATGGAGGAGATTTTCCTCCGAGAATTTAGAACTGAGTAAAACTTGCCCAGAATTGTAACTAGGAAAAAATTCGACAATAAGAGAGAGAGAGAGAGCGAGACGAGGGATGAGGGGGTTGAAGAAGAGAAAGTTGAGAGGCTGTGGACCCCCTTGTCTTTTGTTTTAGGGCACATTTACCTTCCCCTACTTATGACTCCCTTCGTCGACTAAGGGCGAAACGCCGAGGGGTGAGATGAGAAGATCGCAAAAAGGGAGACTTACAATTTACAGTCTGAATAATACGAGACGAATGTGTATGTCCCGGGCGAATTTCATTCGAGAATTTTGTATTTTTAACGTGCATCTGACAGCCACTTTTTCATTGGCCAGATTTTTCATTTTCTAATATCACGCTGCAGTACCCTTGTACCTTGGTCCATATACATATACGAGAAGAAGACAATCTTTAGACTCTTCTTCCAAGGATCTCCTTTCGGCCTCGTTTTGCAGATTGGAAGCCCCGCGGCTATATCCGAGAATAATAATTGCGAGATTCAACCGGTAGATAAACATTTCTTCTTCGTATTTTTTTTTTTTCGTTTTACTAAATCTTTTCCCAAAATCTTTACCTACCCATCCTTTCGCGGAAAGATCCCATCTTCATAATTTACTCTCCAGCTACCGTCGCTCGTTTCTTAAGAAAACAAAAAGTTTTTATCAAAAATTCTCTCTTCCTCCTTCTCCTCAACGAATGTTCACCTATACCCACCATTCCCTTTCGAGTCGGGTCTCATCAGTAAAAAAAACTCTTTAAAAATGTATCACCAATGCAGGGAGCGAAAGAAAGGAGTTCAACTCGACTATATATCAGCTCCGTGAAGTTTAAAAAAAGCTTCGGTCTATCCCGTTTGTCGAACTTCTCCCTTTTTTTTTCTTTTTTTTTTTTATTTCTTTTTGGATTTTTTGGTTCTTTGCTTTTCGTTTTATTTTATTTACTCATTTATTTATTTATTTTTATTCAACGAAATTCACTTTATTCATCAGCATAGGGGCGCGTAGTAGCCACCGTGTCGCCGAGGTACACTTTAAATCCCCGGGCTTTTGGCGGCGGATATCGCCACAGATAAATCGATCCCGTAGCTAACCGGCACAGCCTGATATAATAAACAGCTCCGTGATCCCGTCAACGATATTCCTTTTTCGTTCGCGTAGGCTTAAGGCAGGGCTAATCTATCCGAACCCAACTCAACTAAACTAAACTCAACTCAACTCGACTCGACTCGACTCGACTCAACCCAACCCTATTTTCCGAAATTCAGAAAGGCACCCTTTTCTATTCCTCGCTATAATCCATCGACGATCAATTCGAGGAGATTACACGATCTTAAAGTACAAAAAAATCCTAAAATTAATCAATAAAATATCGACTCTTAATTAAAACCCTCCAATCTATGGGGTGAAATGAAAAAGGGTTCTATTCATTAGCTCAGAGAAGTGGAACCAGTCGTGAATTCATCTTATCAAAATTTTGGACTCGCCTTCCTTCACCTTCAATAAAAAAAAAATTTGTTTAACACTCGCTGAATAAATAAAATTGAAATTTTCTTCGAATGACGATTCTGAACCGTGATGAGCTATGGTTACCTCATGATTCAGTTATCGAATAGCTATTACAACGAAAGACTGATCGTTTTTTTGACTCGAGAAAATTTCTGATCTTCGGTCATCAACAAATTCATAACTAGGCAAATTTTATACGAATTGCATTATTCCAGTTGAAAGAAAAAGAAAAATTCAAATCGTGGTTTTAAAAATCCTCGCATCGAACAGTAGCTGAATGTGAGGTCCGTCCGAGGCCTCCTCACTGTGCACTTAACCCCACGGATGGATGGACGGATATCAGCTAATAACCGACCATCCTGTGTCTCGCACTCTCATATACTATACATATATGTGCATCAAGCCACGTCCATTCGTTGGCATCATATTGTATTCCTGTTTTGAGTAGAGAATCTCCTATAGATATATGTGTACATAGGTATATATACATGCGTATGTGTTCCATAGCCATCGCTCTTCTTCTCTCTCTCTCCCTCTCTCTCTCTTTTTTCTCTTTCACTACTGCTTGATGTGTATGCCCTTTGCACTTCGTTGTTTTTCTACCATTCATACCCAGGCATGGGCAATTATGACGGGTGGATGAACGAAAAAAAAAAAGGAAATGAGAGAAAGAGGGAAAGAGAGAGAGAGAGAGATATAGGCTCATTGTGAGCTGTGTATAACGTGAGGTGGTAGGGGTACACCTTCTGTACTAATCAGTGCTTGCAATAAGAGAGACACTAATTAGTTCTTGCAGGGTATCGAAAAAATTTCGAAACATGAAAAGCAGGGTTCTTGATTCCAGAGAAATAAATTCTGGATTACATCGACTAACGATGTTGTTCTATGTGAATAATATTCGAATTCTGGTGCACCGGTGCATTGAACAAGTTCTGTCAAATATGTTTTTCGTTTTTTGTTATTTCACGTTTTTCATTTTCATGCGAAAAACAGAAAAACAGAAAAAGAAAACACTAGCGAAGCAACCGTAACGTACATGTTTTGTGAAATGAATACTACGCTACAGATCTCATGGCGTTATTTTTATTACCAGTTTTTTTCTTTCGATTTTTTATTTTATTTTTTTATTTTTAGGGGGTAACGACACGTAAGAAAAAACCCTATTTCTCTCTTTCTCTCTCTATCTCTATCTCTCTCTGATGTGTTTCTTTCTTTGTGAGAGTAAATGTGCAGCGGAACTCTTATTCTTTATCTTAGTTCTTATACGAACTTACCCTTATTTCTTCTTCACGAATTTTAACCACTGGGATCTCGTCCCAGTGGCACGAATGGCTATTACGATGAATAAGCAAGTGACTGTCTACTTTAAAGAGAAACTTTTCTCATAGTTTTATTCTAGATAAAAATTGAACGAAATACTAAACTTGCGGGTTCCATTTTCAAAAACAAAAAAAAAACAAAAAAAAAAAAGAACAAAGAAAGGGGTAACAGAAAAAGTAAAAGAAAATAAAATAAAAAATTACACATGTGCGGAGAAAAGTTATAAAATATCAAGAGGGATAAATTTTTCACTTTTCTTCATCTTTCCCCGTTTCTCTCTATCTATTCATTTATCTATCCATCTATCTATCTATCTCTCTCTTTCTATCATTGTCTCTTTATCTCGGGGGAACGACCGAGAATTTATCGCATTTTCCCTAGGGACCTAATCACTAACCACCTAGTTCTTCTCTCGACTTCATCGGTAGATATATATATACACGTTCCTAACCAACCAAAGATACCTCTGCGGGGAATTGAACCTGCAGAAAGAGAGAAAGAGTTCTAATCCAACAGTTGTATACTGTAGGATAACCCGCACCGACATGGACCACTGAGCGTTGTCGTCTTCGTATGAAATCTATCTTAGAAATCGAGAGAAGATAAAAAAAACAAGAAACAGGTGATCAATTTTTGCGCTAAAATATACCCTATTAGATGGCAGCATTTATTTTGCCACAGATAAGTCGAATCGATGTATTTCTGAGATAGTTAGTCCCCGGAGATTTTTTCCAAAATTTAGCAAAGTGGTGGCGAGATGGACCACTCGATGTCACTAAGATAGACTATTGCAAAAGCCATGAGAATCTATCCTGAAGAATCTGAAAATTATTAAATGGAGAGAACAGCGAGATATTCGTATCGTCGAAATATTAATGAATGAACAATTTTATATTGAAAAAGAAAATGATATTTTATAATATGGAAGAGTATTCTCCGTCACGCGGATCTCTTGAAACATTTTCGACGGTGCTTTCCATCATACGATAAACAATTTTCATGTCAGCCATCTGTCGCAACGAATTATTTCGATCCAATCATCTTTTTTCTCGGTGGTCCATCGCGTCGTTTTTATTCCCTTGTCATTTACGAATCGTATACAGATGATAATATTTATCTGTATCTTCATATTTAGTCTCGAATAATCGTATTACAGAGAAATTAGCTCGATTTTAAATCAGTAATGAAATCTAAGCTTTGCTCTTGGACGGAAAGGACATTTTAACACTCCGAGTTTTTCCTGAATCAATCATAATTCGCTGAAATCTTCGCATGAAAGTTATTTCAAGTAATATGTATCATTGAATGACTGCGAAGTGCAGTTTTACGAGAATAAATAATAAACCAGTAGCGATAAATATAATAAAACATGAACCGTCACCTGCAGCTTAGAAGCTCCTTTTTATCTGGTTAAAACGCGTAACTCAGTTTCCCTGAAAACTCGAACGGTATATGTAATAAATTATTACGTCACAAAAGTGTTTCTTCTTCAGCGACAGCCATTCGTATGCTAAATAATATCTTTCTTGGAGTGCCACGGGGCCTTTCGTAGCTCTATAAATCACCCGGATGCAACCAGCTGACTACGATACTATAATGCTCTTATTTTTTTTTATCAAAAAAAAAAAACAGAAAAGAAAGAATTCCGAAGAATATTTCTTTTAATATGTATCTAGACGTTGATTTAATTCTCTGTCTTCCGCTGGAGGAACTATATGCTGCAGAGTAAGGTAATCTACAAAAGGAGAGAAATGAAAAACTCAAAATCACTTTTGTAGATGAAGATTTACTGGAAATTTAAGCGAAGCTCACTAATCTAATAAGAACGTGAAACGAAATATTAGAAAAGATTGGTACATATTATACGGTAGCGAGATAATGCGCGAGAAAATAAGAAGAAGCAGAAGAAAATAGATTACGATAACACATGTGCTCGTATGTTCTCGAAACGTATTACTATTATGGTTAAGAAGTAATGTTCTAGTGACCCGAAACGCGTTAAGCATGTGTGGTTTTACTGAGTTGGTTTAGAGTCGAATGTATGAATAGAAGTGACGTGGCGTTATGTCACTCATACGTACATCCATCCGTGCATACATACGTAGTTTTATATATAGGAGATAAAGAGATGAATCTTCGCGAAGGCTTACGCTGGATTGCTTTTGAATTGATTTGAGTCCCGCGAAGAAACGCGGTTCTTCATAACTGATTGTAAAGTCTGTGGGTCCAGAGGCAGAGAGAAAAACGAGGCCTGGATCACGTAGGCCGGAGAGTCTGGACCCCAGCATCGCGCGTGGCCTGGACCGTACCGACGTTGAGCATCGGATGAAATAATTTGAGATATAAAAAAGGAGAAGAAAATGTATAAAGATTGAGAAAAACTTTTTAATCTTGGTTCGAATATGAATGAGCGTTGGAAAATAAGAAAGTTATAAAAAAAAAAGAAAAAAAAAAGGAACTTGATTGCTGCTAACGCTGTTATCCGAATACGAAGCAGATTCAATCGCGAATATGAGATAGTGATTCCAAAAGCCCTCCGGTTATCGTAATTATTATTTTTATGCAAATATTTTTAGCTCGTTTTTAAAGCCTTCAGGTAGAGCTGCAGCACGTGAAATTTTTCATTCAGAGGTCAGACGAAACTGGATCTTAGGTTTCGAGTTCATTTCGCATTCTTCACAGACTATAGGGAGTAATTTTTCTACCAATTATTTCGCGATGGTGAAAAAGTCTGGCTCTGATTATTTCTCTAAATAATTAACCCAACAAGTCTCTAGTTCCAACAGCTATCGAGGAATCAAAATTTGTTCGAAATGAGACTTTTCCATTCCCTTTCCGAACCCCTCGATCAATTTTTCGCAGACTTAATACAGGATCGAAAAGTTACTCGGGGTATTCGGCCTCGCAATTTCGTTGAGATCGTTAAACTCGTCCGAAAGTTATTCAACAAATAACTATTACGAGTGTCCCACTTTGTTGAGGCAATAATTTTCATCGTCGAGGTCGGGGGATCAAGATTTCATGGATTTTATGTATAGCTACTTTGTATCTAACGATTGGTAGCTGCACTCAAGCATAAAGCGAGCTTTCCGAACGGCTGCGAGATAGTTCCTCTTCCTCACCATCAAAAGTTACCCAACTCGATTTCAACCCTCCTTGAATTGTCGCTGGTCCAAAGTAGGAAGGTATGTACAACGTGTTCCAAGAATGCCTACGCGAAATTGGGTATGAGATAGGTAGAGATACCTACTATGTATTGTGACGGACACGACCGACGATTGGGGGGGTGTATATTCGGGGTCGGCTGCGTTCACAAAACCGGCGATCCCACCGTTTGGTAAATCGAGATTTTACTGTTAATAAATAATTATTCAACAACGAGATCTGTATGAAATACAAGGTTGGGCGCCAGGTACCTAGAGTACCGCGATAACGAAAGGAATAGAATAATAAAAATGAAACGTGGTTTTCAAAATTTAAATAAATCAATCAATCCGATAACGTTAGACGAGATTACTCGGCGAGTTCTGGGTGAGGGGAACGTGGGGGCGAATAATATAGGCGAAGCGAGACAATTAGAGTTTATGGAAAAATCACAAAGAAACCAAATTTATTTACCGTTAAACAATAATGTCACATTCATAACAATTAAATTAAAAGATAAACAAAATATATCGTTAGAAACAATCAAACAGGGAGGCCGTGACTCGTGACCGAAATTAGCAAACAGCTGATAGACTACGAGGTATATGGGTCACAAGCAAGGAGGTAACAGTTAGGGTAACATAGAACCATTCACAAGACAAAGAAAAGAACTACCTTAGGCCACAGTAGGAATTAATCATAGAATACAAAGAAAAGAATAAGACTAGGCGATAACATAGGGGGATCTGGAGGAGCTAGGGTCGATACTTTTGGAACTATTAAAAATCAATTAAGAGGGTCGATAATGTACAACAATTCACCGAAAAGTGCAGTGCGTCGGGGCGAACCCGTACGAACTCTCACGGCATGCATGAATACAATTACACAAAGCATGCCATATCATCATGCAACACATTATAATTAATGAATAAAGAAATTATGATAAGGGACTACAAATAATGCTACCCGAAAATCTTAAATAAACCAGCTCAAAGTCTCTTTGAATGGAAAAATTGCTTGATGAAAAATCACAAAAGAACGCTCTAGCTACAACGATATCCAAACAAGAAGCGGCGTGTTTCCGCCTGTTGCTGCCCAAATTAAAATTAGGGGGAGGGGGAAACAAGAGTGCATCAGATGCATCAATTAGTGTGCAGTTTCGTTCTTCTTGCTTCTTCGACGAGGTGGCCGGCCTGACAGGGCCTTTGGCACTCAGAGCTTTTGCCAGGGGGTTGATAGATCGCATCTCAGGTTTCGCGATACCCTGGAAGGCGGAAATCTCTGCATATGGACCGGTGGACCAGGCCGGTACGAGACAGGTGGAAAGGGGATCGGGATATCTTTGGCGATAGGAAGATCTTTATGCAGCGCGCTTCCAGGCGTACCTCTGGATATGATGAGGTTGGCCGCCCCGGCTACTGACTCTGAGGCTTCCAGGTGACCTGCCAGGTGTAGTGGGATTGAGGGATGATCTCCCTCGTTGATCCGGTCGAGACGATACGTACGATATTAGAGAGGGACGGGAAAGACAATAGATTATAAATGATCGGGATTACAATAAGGGACCTTCGGAACTTGAGCTTCGGGCTTCTTGTTCCGATTTTTTTAATGTATTTTTCGCGGGGTCACTACGCGAGTTGATAGAAGTATTCGAACTTCGGTCTTATCACTCTTGAATTTTCGCAATCAGACCTTTAACGCCTTGTAAGTTCACCAATATAATCTCTACTTCTTCTCGATGTATTTTTAGCGAATAAAATAGCCGCTACACTTCCGATAAGTACGTGGAATAATTTAGAAGCATTGAATTTTAGATGTGTAGTACGGAGAGAAGATGGAAAAAGAAGAAAGGAGAAAGAAAAAAAAAATGATAAACTATTCGAAGCCCTGAAATAGAAGGGGTTTCATTTTTCTTTTCTTTTTCCTTTTTCTACAGAAACGGGGTACACCCCGTACTACAGGGATGAAGAAAAGTTTTGCTTTACTCAATTTGTGGCCCCCATTATTCTTATCAAGGAGATTGTCAAGTTTTAATGATGGCAAAGCATACAGCAAAGTTAATACAAGTTTTTGGTGAGAAGAGAAAGGATAGGTGGAGGGCAAGGATAGCTCTTTTGGTTAACGTTGAAAAAGCTCGTTCGGTATGAAAAAGGGCGTCAGCTTGGTGCTTCATTCTGGCAAGTAATAAGGAACCAAATGGCAGGAGCTGCTCTCTCTTAATTGTGACTTCCAAGGGATAATTAGTGCAGAGAGAAAGAAATAAAATGAAATAAAATTTTTTTTAAATTCACTCCTGCTCTCTTTCTCTCCCCCTCTCTCTCTCTCTTTCGCTTAGAATTTGAAATGACTTTTCAACTGTGAGTTGGCCGGCTCGAATTCATTTCTCTGATGGAAATCGGAGGCATTATCTATCCTCTGTGAAAATGTATAGTTTTCTTTTTTTTCTCTTTTTTTTTTATTCTTTTTTTCTCTTTTACCCAGTAATAAGCGTTAAATCCGTGACTTTCGACTTTACCCCGTGCAGCATAGATTCATGCGGCATGGTAACTTGTAACTATTGTCCAATTGGACAATTGAAACGTTTATAAAACCCGTAGCCGGTGAGATTTGTGGCCAATTTTGCTATCGACAATCACGAGCTATTCGCGCCGTTTTATCTCGCCTCGTAATTCGTGGGGATTTCAGTTCGATAGTAAACAGTGCTTTATTCGCGGTAAACATTTATATTAATGGAGTAGTTAAATCCCGTTATCATTTGTCGTTGGAATTATACCGAAAGGTCTTAATACGCTGATGTCAGACGTAAGTAAGAACGGTTCTCTTTCCTACTTCAATTTCACTCCCGTATTCGGTATTCTTGAATTCTCTTACGATTTTTAATTAAAACGACGTTGTATCATTCATTTTCTCAAAAGGATAATGCCTGCCTTTGAAAAACCAACTCTTTAGCTATAATTATAAATTTTTTTTTTATTTCAAATCGTTTCCGAGCTTAAAACTGCTGCAGACCTATTTCCTCAAGTTAAAGCTCCACCATATTTTTATTGACAATAAAATAAAGAAGCTTACATGGTGTAATTAATTCCCATTTCATTTTGACGTCGGTCTATCGAGCGAGTATACGTATACATATATTAATCAGTAAACTCTTTGATGATTGTCCGAGGGTAAAATTATGATCAAATATTTATGAATTATTTACTTCATTGAGTTTCTACCTTTTACAGCAAATGTGTACGCCAGAGTGTCCTCAACCAAATCATTTTCGAATTTCAATGCTTTCATGGGTCATGAAGTTTCAGAATATATACAAAAAAACGTAGCCAAAACCCCAGGTTCCTATCTCAATTCTAAGTACCACCGCAAAGCTTTAGAATTTTTCCATTTGAATAAAACACGATTTGTGACATTTCGCGGTTAATTTTTTTCCTCCTATCGCAGTATAGCTCCGAAAAATCTTAAACTTGGTACACTCCTCACCTGTAGTAGTAGGTATTTCCCGAAAATTCGTCAGATTTTCAACGATATAATTTTCGAAGCTACAGCCACCGAAAACAAAATTTCTTATCTCCGAATTGTGATAAATGAAATTTTGTCGTTGAAAATCTGCAAAATTTTCACTGATACCTGCTACTATATAGGTAAGAATTGTGCGGAGTTCCAAATTATTCGAAGCGATAATAAGAAGGGAGTAAAAGATAACCCCGAAGTACTAAAAATCGTATGTTATTTAAATGGTAAAGTTCAAAGGCTTTGGGGCAGTACTTAGAATCGAGGTAGGAACCTGGGGTTTTGACTAAATTTTATTGTATATATTTGGAAACGTTTTGGTCCATGGGAGACTGAAATTCGAACACGACCGAATAAAGGACCACCCCGATGTACACGTTGTAGGTATTTTGCGTAAACATCATATTGATATTACCTTCGCCATCTTTCCTGCCGAATATCCATACCTACCTACCTACCCTCGTTTTGTATTCATTTAATTATAAACAAGGGCCAGGAAATACGGATGACGAAGTACTAAGCAAGCACCAAACACCAACAACAAGTTCTTCAAAGTTTCTCGAGAATCTAGACAAAAGGTACATACCTACCCCTACCCACCTACCCACCCGTCTACCTAGAAATGAATTTCAATTCGAGCCAGGCTGTTTCCCTTAAATTTCAAACCCTGAACAAGTACCTACGTTGACACTCTTCGCTGCCACCCCTTAATCGATAAACACGCGTCTGCTGTATGCGTTTTCCTGGTAAGGGTTAACTCTCCCTATATCTTTATTCATTTCGCAAACCGAGTCGCACCCCGCTTGCTCTTATTACTCTCGTATTTCGCTTAGGGGTAAAAGAAGCCAGAAGGCTTTCGATACGAGGCTTAAAGAAGGGTGGAGGTTTGGCTGCGCGATAATATGGCGAGAAAAAACAATTGGGTGAATTAGGAGAAGATTATTAATTGTAAAAAAAAATATTCCACTTGGGTTCCGCCTATTCGCCATTGACCTTATTTTCCCGTTTCACTATTTACCTTTCTTTTATTTTCCGTTCTTTTCTTTTTTCTCTCTTTGGCTTTTTCCCTGAATCGAATCGACGGATTCGTTATGAATGGCTTCGGGGATTTTTACGGGTCTGAATAAGATATACTTCGATCTCCATACTCGTTAGGCGAGGAACTTTTCACTCGATTTACCTTTTTTTCCGTTACGATGTTTATTTTGGTTGCTGGGGGGTTGTTTATTCGTCGAGACTAAAGCCGTCTGCCCCGAGGCCAGTTACCATTTTTTTTTTTTTTTTTAGGAATAATTGTTTTCTTGCTCGTTCACAGAGATATATTACCGACCCGTGAAACATCCGAAACAATTTCTGTGCAATTATTTATTAATCATGCAATCCACTGCCTATTATCAAACTAATTGAATAAAACTGGCAAATTATACGTAGATTGAGCAATTTTTAAATTACATTTTCCCCGTTATTTTCTTTTTTTGGTCAAATTCAATTTCCCGAGCTTTCAGCCCGTGAATAAAACGACAACAGTTAATTACCCTCGTAAAATTGCGTGAACAATTATTCCAATTTACAGCTATTAACGCTGGACAATTTTCCAAGGATTCAAAGGTACCTACGTTTATAGTGGTATTGTTCACGCCTTATTCCTGTCGCGGCATTTTTAGCATGAATTTTTTTCACCTCGTACTACGGTATACTCGGATTATGCGTTAGATAAAACTGATCCTTAATTTTCACGGAAACATCTGGCCTAATCGCAAAGTTAGAAAAGTCATAAAAGATGCATTTCATCAAGTACTTTAACATCCATTCAAACTTCCTTTTTTCCTCTTCTTCTTCTTCCTTTCTTTCTTTTTATTCCCCCTTTTTTTTACCACCAAAAACTCCTCGGCTCGAAGAAATAATGAAGGTGAAAAACTTTTCTAAGACAGTTTTTTTTTTTTTTTTTACCCCTCTCCCGGCAACCAACCCTCGACACCAAGTTGCTGAAATATTTTCAGACACTCTGGCAAAGTATCGATGTGAAAATTTAATTAACTCCATTATACAATATATATTTATATATATAAAATATTATTTCTCGAATTTATTATTATTTCATGTCCAAGTTGTAAATTATTAATAATTTATTTCACCCACTCTGTCGTACATATAGAACGATAATTGCCTAGAATATTAATATTCGTATACAAATGTATTTCAAAGAATTTGTTATTTCCTTGCTGATATACATGTTACATACCTAATGTATACAGAAGGAGTACGAGTTCGCTCGCTACAACGTAATCGCGTGTTGTTCGATCTCTTGGCGGTCTGTAGATAAGAAATGTGGTCAGAGAAAGGGTCGCAGGGTTGAATTGTACGGAACAGAACAGAACGGAACAGAATTGAACCTAGGTATAAGCCTAGCCGGGTTATTCCCGGTAACGCGGTGTTTTACGGACAATTTGACGCGACGGTTTTCGCAGCTGATCTTATTGCCGGGTCGAAAAGTTGGGAGTCCGGGTTAAAGATAAATGGGAATGAGTGAAAGAGTGCAGAAGAGGTGGATCGGACATTCGATGGGGCATGGCTGCTGGTTTGGTTTGGGGGATGATGCCTAAGGCCAAAATTTAAAGGCTTCCGGATGGCTCGAAGCCCCACGTTCCAAGATAGGATTTCTCCTTCCGTATTCTCGAGGGGTAATCCTCTTTAGAGGAAGGACGTAATTGCTTCAGAGTTAGACACCATCGCCTACTGAAACTTTGACTGAAGTTAATTAACATAACTGCCAACAAATTATGACGTATACAGCACTGCGGCAACTACGACGGTTATAAAGCGATTAAAGGGTCCACGAAAAACCACATTTCCACCTAAATGCTGCGCCCGAACCTGGGGTTCCCCTAAGCTACTAATTTCAGACTCTCTATAAGAAAGTTGGGAATCTTACTCGCTGATTTTAACAAGAAATTATCCTTCATATTTTGCATTTTAGTTCTAAATTTTATTCCAAATGGTTAACGATATCGTGTCATAATAAAGTGGGTACAGTTTACAACTCGGAACAAAATTTTCTGCCGAAATTTGCCGCTAATGGTAAAGTGCAATTCTACTGTGAATTTTGTTGAAACCATTACACCAGTTAACGAGTTATGCCACAATGAAATTTCGAACTGCTACCCTTCAAGCATTTGATTTTCAAATCGTGTTATACTTTGTCAAAAAGCTCGGTGCCTTGGAAAGTACCTATCTATTTATCGGACGGATGAAACCGGGCTTTTTTCGTCGGGACGTTAAGACTGCGAAATTTTTCATCAATATTGACTCTAAAATGTATAATAATCGTTTTACGGTAGGAGAACTTATTCCCACTTAGGGGTAAATTTAATATCATGTTTTACCGTCTCTTCAGTATCTCAGAAAAGCTATTAACGCAACTTTGATAGTTTTGTTCGCAAAAGAGAACGCGCTATCGACAAGAAAACTCAGACTTTGACTGCGTCGTAAAAACTGTCTGGTTTTTGATTTTCTCTGAAAATTTATAACATTTTTTTTTAAATACTGCGTCGAAATACATTCCACGAAAGACTCGCGCCAGTAGAATGTAACAAATTATAGTCCCACACAAACGGACTGAGACATTTTGAAAATCCCACAGGATATAGAAAGAAAATCATTCATTCTATGACACAATTCATTTTCCTCAGATTGCAGTTATTTTTTACAGTGGCCATAACCCTCTGGTCTTTTGAGGTGGGTAGAACGATAACTTGGGCAATATGGCAAAAAGGGGTAATCAATCACACCAGTGTTCATACGAGCGAAAAAAAGAACCGAGCTAAGAATTTTTTCCAAATCTATATATATATATCTATATATATATGTGGGAAGGTAGAAGGTGGCAGGTCTGCCTTACCTATTTTTCGTCTAGATAGATCTCTTATTTAATATTGATTGCTATTTTTTTGGTGCATTAGGCACCTACCAGAGAAATATTTTTATATTAGTCTCCGGAGTTTTATCGAAAAAGTTTGCCGAACCTTTGACTGACCCAGGGGTTTAGGGGCTCCTCCCTAGGGTAGACGGTTAATCACTTTCACGTACAGGAAACTCGGGCGGCTGATTCCCCGGGATCACGTCTTAGACAAATTTGACCCGGGAATTCCTAAAATTCTCACCCCAAACCACGGGTCTTGTCAGTCTGGAGGGTCCGCTTATCAGTCGTCTTATTCTTGTCGAGTGGAAAACATCGAGGAACGAGTAAACGTCAAAGGGGCTTAAAATTCAAACGAAACGACCCGAGGGTTCATTTTCTTAAGAATTAAATCCTCCAGCGGGAGAAATATCATCCCTTGATTAATTACCGGCGATTTTTACTTCGTTAGAAAAAAATACAAATAACAAAAAATATCCAAACTGAGTAAGATATGAAATAATATTTGGCTTTCGAATAAAGTCACTTCTCATTTCACCCAGCTGTATAATCTTACGTCCGTATAAATTTCCCGACGTTTTCCCCGACGTTAACAGACGTTTATTTTTCGCGGAAGGGAAACTTTGATTTCGGGTAGCAGGTGGTGCGACCAAAAACGATGCCACTGAAACAATGGTCAGAGGAACGGCGAGGGAGAAACTAGAGAGGAATATAGAGGATACTGAGGCAAGACGCCAACTAGAGGAAGAGGGCTTTCCAGTTTCCTCGTGCTACCTACCGGGGTTAGGTTATCGGTTTTATGTCAAGCTCAGGCTTCTATGAAACGTATAGAAGTGCAACCTCCGACTCTTGTTCGCAGCAAGACCAAAGATAAATTCTTTCACCCGTGACACCTTCGAAAAACGCGCTCTAAACTCCCGCGGATTTTTATTTCCTACATTATTGTCTATTACACGATTCGATCATACCTCGATTTCATACCTAATTATTCCATGAGATAAAAGAAAAATGAAATTCTGTATCAGCTTTTCATTCACCAAGACGAACCACCGATTTAAAAAATATTCCTCCTGTTATTTCCTGGCTTCAAAGTATAAAACCAATCGATGAAATTTCTTCGTTTCGACGTCCTTCTTCAGGAAAAAAATAGTAGTTTCCAATTAAAAATTTTCCCGGCAGTTTTTCACGTCGGATAAAAGGTGTCCCCGTAGAATGGACTTGGCAGTTATTTCTGAATGCCTTGACGGAAAATGATCTCGCGGTTTTAATTGAAACTTGAAAACTTGTCAAATTCACGAAACTCTGTAAGAAAAGGACTGAAATTTTTCTCAGCTTCTAGCTAACACCGAATGTAGATTATGTCTGTAATTTCATAACAATTCTGCATACGTGCAACTATGCTCGAAGATATCGTGCGCACGAACTTCCAAAACTGGTCCATCTTCGTCCTATATCTCAGAATTTCAATCTTTGACAGCCTAACATGAGTTGGTGAGATAAATAGTTGAATTGACCGATTAATGAATGCAGACGTGATAAAACTAAGTCCAGTTACTCAGAAGTTTTGGCAAAGTTTGATGTACTCAGAATCGCCTGTTTCAATTAAGATTCTATCGTTGGTTCCTCTGGTTGAATGTAATTTCCATCGAGAGATTTCCTCCAGAAGTCCAAAGCCTTGATTTAATCTCGAGTCAATTACTCGGGGTATATCCTTGTACCGTCCCGAGTCTTGCATATTATAATTAATAATAAAGCGTGATAATTAAATCCTAAAAATTTCGTTTCTTATCCCGTGTTTCAACTCGTCGTAACTACTACCGCAGTTATAATATTTACGATCTTCTTCTTCGCGCGACAGAAATTACCAATTCACATTTACCGTCGCATGAAAGTAATGCATTGCGTTAAACGTCAAATGAATTATTTATACCTACCATCTCGCAGCCGCGGTAACCTCGGCTTGTTTCGAAACCTTCGAAAACTCCATAAGAATATTTTCCCTCGGTTCAAAGAAACTACGTTTGTCAGACACCCCTGTAGCACCGAGTAGATAAACAGCCGGCTTTTTACACCCCCTGAAAATTTTCGTGAAGAATTTTTTCACCTGAATTATGTCGCCGAAAAAGTGTTCCTTCAAATCTTTATTAACACCTCTGAATTTACCGAAGAGAGTTGCAGTTGAACCACACAGCGATATTAAAATGTTGGTCTCATTAGGGATGAAATAATTATATTTAAAGTATGACCAGAATGAATGGCCGTTTCATTTGGATAATTAAAACAGATGTATTTCCCAACTGCGTTATTTCATTGAAAAGGATTTGCCCTTTGAAACATTATAATACTTGGTCGATTATAAGGTGGTTTTAATCCGTTCTTTACGTTCCTCGTTTCATCGCAAACCGTAGCAGCAAAGGGATGCTTACTGAAACAGTTGTCAGAGAGGACATCCTGTGCCGAATCATAATCCTGCTCTTCCTCCTCGGATATTATAGTCAAAGAGCTAATGCCGCAACAGATTCAGAAGCCTTTTGTCCATGGCAGGACCGCGAGAAGTTAAATCCCCTGGATTTATACCTCTAAGTCCTTACATTTCGTCTTTTTATCTTTTACTTTTTCACTTTATGTTTACCTGCATGCATATAGCAGCTCGTTTATTCTCATTTCGTTCACTCCAAGGATCTTACCGGTATTTCATACTATCGTGAATACTTCTCGTTTGGAGATAGGACGAAGTAGAGTATCCATACTCAAAATGATGAATAAACATACGAGTCTTCATATAATTGTTGATATTCTTTCGAAAATCGCTGTAGTGGTTGGAAAACAGCAATTTACTCTTTTTAACGTAATGAAGTTTCGTTCACATCCCTGTCTCTGGTTTTGCAAATTCATTAGTGTCAATTTCGTGAAAGGTAACACTACAGTCTATGTACACACTTCGTATCCCACTTAATCGGACCTCTACTCACTTATCCTAAACCCTTACTGGCAGCTTACCCTTAGAACCTGCCATTCGCAACACTTGAAGCTGCCTAATTTTTGGTCGTGTTTAAATTAGGTCTTTGGCTAGTTGGGTTGAACCAACTAATCGCGGGTAGAAGTAGTACAGATCGTAGATTAATTTGAAAAAACGATAATGAATTTATTCGAACTTGATGAACCAATTGTTCTGCGTCAACAGAATCGCTTGCTTTTTCTGAATTTTGAGACTAACCGTTCGTCTAATCGAAATTTGTCAAGAGATCTTTTCTGCTCGGAAGAGATTTTCGCATAAGGCTTGACGGACGAAAGTTTGGAAGAATATTTTTTGGCCGAGATATAATCGATTTTATGAAATAACTTTGCCGGTAAATTTCATCTCGAAGTTCAGTTCGCTAACTCTATAGAGACAACCTTTCCGGAGAGAAAAGGACTCTTGACGATTTTCGATTGGACCAACAAGCCGATCTCGAAGCCAAGTGACTTCGTTAATAAAGTGTTTAATTTTTACAAAAACGTGATAATAAATTCGTCAAGCTGATTTATCAACCATCATCCCTAATTTTTTTAATTAGTCTGCAATTTCTGGTTACCATAAAAAAACAAAAAAAAGCAAAAGAACTTCGCACACATGGCCGCGCGGGTCGATTTTGTATGTCGCGTCGCGTTGCCTCAAGCTGTAGTTTTCTCGATTACTTTTTCCCCGCTATTTACGTTCCCCGTTCAAGATTGAAGGAGAATAATTTCGTTCCCTGCACGGGTAATCATACCTATAAAGATGTGTAGTCTTTATAAGATCGCGTGCACGCCTGTGGTTAGTTCAATTTCCGGAGGTGGTAGGTACTCTGATTCGGCGTGAAAATTTATTATTTAATATAATTTTAGGTAATATTTTCTGTACATAATACTCTTCGATCTAGAGTGTATCTAATAATAAAAATAATCACTCGTTCTATCACGTTATTGCCTTATGTTTTCGCGGTCGCGTAACAAAAATATTGGTCACAATTTCCAATATCCAGGGAAAACGAGATGATTTTATGTCGCCTCGCACGTGTTCCTCGCGACGTCGACGTCCCTGATAAAATAAGATGATGAAAAAATAGAAAAGAGAGAAAGAAAAAGTAAATGGGAATAATAGGAACAATAAAGAGCAGAATGCCATGCCAGCAATTGGTAACAATTGATCGTAATTGATAAGAACGCCACTGAATGAATAGAGCTTTCAAAGTATCTATACACGCATATCGTTCTCCATTATAATATGCATCGTTAATTTATAAGCATAGAGCTTAAGGTTTCTCATTAACGGAGTTTCTCGCTGCATGCGCTACTCCCGCACAATTACAGGGCTTGAACAAGCGAATAGCCTTTTGTCACGGAAAATCGAGTACCGCAAGTAGTATAGGTAGCGAACTTTCAGGTCCAGAACAGCGCATGAAACGAACTCGACACGTAGCCGGATTACCTCCGGCCTCATACACCTACCTTACGCAAAATCGTTACCCGAAAGGATAATTACACTAGAAACCTCCGAGTTCTAAAGCTTAGACCTTTATCTTTCGCTCCCTATACCTTCGTGCACGAAATTCTCTACCCTTTCCTTTTTTCTTCATTCAATGATCGAAAATTCTAAATTCATATGCGAATTTCTGTACCATACATATATCGCGTAAGAAAATTTTCGCGATTCTTTTCATCTTAAAATTATAATACCCGGAGACCACCTCGACCACTGAAAGTTCGAGTATTGTCAGTTCATCGTATCGTTTGATTTATGCGTAGGTCACTCAGCGTTTAGGCACCCGATAAATTGGAGCCCTTTGACCGTCCCTTCGCTAAGGGATGGCGAGAGCATAGCGCCTGGAGCAAAGGACTGTGTGAGAAGCGTAATAAATTTTTCGTATAAGGACCTGTAATCGTTATACAACGACGTACAGCTACCAGCTATACAGCTACACCCACTGTTCTGTACCTACTCACAGAGACTGTCACGTCTGGTTTTTTATAGTATATGTGTGGTTTGGTGGCAGCTAGGACAAATAAACAATAGAGAATGAAAAACGAGAGAGGGGAGTGAAAGAGTAAACATAATACTTTTTCATATACTTCACTGGGTAAAAAGAGGAGCTAGAAGTAACTCGTGATTTATTTACTCGTTGATGTAAACGAGTTTACGCGTACCGAGATATATATATATATATATATATATATATATATATATATACTATATATACGCTTGCATTATAAATACACACATACATATATACTTCTTAACATTCTACACCAGTTGAATTTGATTAATAGGAATGTTTAGTTGGTAATATTCATGTAGCCGCAGATGTTGGTGGGCGATGTGCGTTGCGTTGCGTGCAAGTCGACATAATTTTTATTTTTTACGTTACTATATATATTCTGTTCTGTTCTGTTCTGGTTTTTTTTTTCCTTTTTTTTTTTTATATTTCAGTTTTTATTTTGTATTCAGGGTAGTACCCTGCAGCCAGTAGTACTGCGAGATAACGATAAGCCAGAACCTGGGCCGTGCGGTAACATATATTTTCACTCTTAATTAAAACGGGATATATTTTTCCGCACCGACCGAAACTTACTCAAAATCAGCTGCGCGAACGTCGAGTTATATAGAAAAAACATCATTTTTATTCTTGAAAATTCGACGGGGGTGTTATTTTTAATTCATTATAATAACTAGTTGGAAATTTATTCATGATTGAATTTTTTGTCGGTCGATTCTTTTACCCGGAATTATTCTACTTCTCAATTTCAATTTCGATTCGATATTCTTCGTATCGGATATTCGAAACTCTCCTTTCCGCTTCATTTCTTCTCGTATTTCAAGGCTATACCCAAATCGGTTTCTAAGTATTTAGGGGACGGGTCGAAGTTCCGAATTTTAAAAGTTGTTCTGAATTCGTTTGAGACGATTTCGAATTTTCAGAAACGTTCAAGTTAAGAACATCAAAATTCCTAAAGGTCGGAATGCAGACTCTTCGAAACTCCGAAAGTCCAGACCACCGAAACCCCGAAAATTAAGAAATTTCAAGCTATTTCTCAGGATCTTAAGACAATAGCTATTTGTATGCTTTTCCAAGTCAGTAAAACTTCTTGCGAGCACCAGTGCTTCGGAAACTCCGAAAAAATCGCGTTTTTGCCAATAGGTAGTGCAGAATAAATATTTCATTCTAATCAGGACCCTTTTCACGGCAAACCCATTTTATCTAATTCAATCGATACTTCGATGCCATGAATAATTGATGGGATTTTGAAACTTTTTGTTCGAGAAAGTACATCTCAAGACGATTAATTCGACCACTTATCGGTTTCGATACGATCGATACAACCCGAGTTATTAAACACTGAATGAATACATGCGTGAATTCCCAGTTCCGGAGGTTTGGCCTTTCTGATCTTTAGCTTCCGGAATTTTGAACCTCCGGTGTTCTTCGTTTCAAAGTTTTTGTAATCGGCTATGTGGACTTTGGGGAAATACCATTTTTGAAAACTGTGAGACGGTGATATTCAAATTGGAAATTTTTACCGCTCGGGATTTTTAGAATTCGGAACTTCGACCTGGCCTCGTATTTAGTCCGATCTTGATGCATGTCGTTTTACGAGGAAGCGAAAGAGAGTCGAGACCAAACCACGTCTAAGTCTTTTTTCTGTTTGTTTCAGAATCCAATCCACGATGGAAAGGATATTTTTCGTTCTCGCTACAATCGGAGCTCTTTCGATTCATACATCTAAAGCCGAGCTTTACACGGCCTTGGCTGACATGGAGGAACTTCTGGAGACCGAGTCCGTCCTCATAGATACTTTACACGGGTATATCACAGCCCAAGAAGAACGACTGGGCACTCTAAAAAGGTAGATACTCCACGCTTCGTATTAAACGTTTATTTCATTTTTACTTTTCATCGCCTCATTCGAAAAATGAATTTTTCTCATTTCAACGAATCCCCACGGTTTCGGGTCTCCAATGTCCGGAAGTAAGATTGCGATTTGTCGAAAAAAAAAAACTTGCCGAAAAAATTGCAATATCTCGTTTAATTTCAGCGTTCGCTTCTATACGGCAAAAAATTCGACTTTCAATTTTATATCGACGAATTAAATTCTTGTCATATATACTTAATAACATTTCTGTTAATCAGACGGGTTTCTCAGGCGATGGAAAGTACCGCGACGGAAAAGAAAATTCTGTTTTTTTTTTTCATTTTCCGTTACTTTCATGTACATGTATAAACAACCTTGCTTACAATCGTGAAAAAAGTTTCGTGCATCTTTAATTTCCAAAAATTGGTACGAGTTTTTCGTATTTTATACCTCGTCTTTTCAATTAGCTGACACAAATTCTACGTCAGGATCTATACCATTTCGAGTATGTAATGAGGATCGAAGAGGATACACCTATATACATATAAAATGCGTGGAATTGTTTTTCAAGAGTCTAGAGAAACATCGTTTCGGAGATTGCAAAGATTAGGGTATTACGGTAACTCCACGGTGATTCTAGTTAGCGGTGCCGTACGCCCACGGCTACAATTTCAAATCGAATTGTAGGCTGCCTTGGATATTATCATAAATTAACTCGAGCTCTAGTTGTGCCACACGGTCTGATTTCAGCGATCATAATCCGGTGTCCGCATCTCTTCGAAATATCAACTCAGGAATTTATTGATTGGTGATTCCGTAGTGATCGCAAAGGGGAAAATAAATTGCATACCTACCTGTTTAAATTTTTATATTAAAAAATTCTTTATTTTAATTGGAAATTAGAGACGTTAATTGACAACGCTTTTGCTTCGGTCTCCCTTCGTATTTTACTTTTTTTTTCTTTTTCTCATTTTACCTTCTTGCAAGAGGGTTCAAAGGATTCAATCAATTTACTGGGAAAAATAAATTAAATAAACAAAATTTTACACATTTCATTCTTACGACATATGCATTTTATTTATTAAACAAATATCATTCGTATGTACAATCATTCGTGAAACATACAATTATATATATAATTATGTATTATAAACTTGCGAGTCTGATACAATACTTGATTTATTAATTTCTTCTTTTTTTTTTTTTTTCATTTTTTTATTTCTCATTTTTTTCAAGTTTTTTTTTTGAATCTTTTTTTCTTTTATTTTTGTTTATTTTTTTTTTAATTTTTTTTTTATTTTTATTTTTATTCTGTTTACCTCATTCGTATTTTCCGAGATAAAAATCTCCGTCGAAGTTCGTTCTCTATTTTCTATAATAATAATAATAATAATCGAAACATAAAAGTACGTCAACGTTTTCGATCATGAGACGCGACAAGCTACCACAGTGCTCTTTATTTTTAATTTTTTAATTTTTTTTTTTCATTTTCTGCATGTTTGTTTACGCTTTTTTCATTTTTACGTTTTTTTTTTTTTTTTTGCTTTTTTTATATTTTTTTGTTATTTTTTGTATTTTTTTTTAAGAACATATTATACTCCGTTCCCATCATTTCTCTATTAATTATGCTTTACCCGGGTGAAGTTTAGTTCGTGCAATAACTCGATGAAAACTATATATATACATATACATGTATGGATGTATAATATACCCATATATATATGTATATATAATATGTTTAAAACCTGATTTGTCTAGCTGATTTGTATTTATTAACATATTACTGGTAAACAAAAGCATGTAGTGAGAAAGAGAAGAGAGAATAGACGAAGAAGAGAAAAATTAAAAAGAAAAAAAAAAGAAAAAAAAATATTACCTAATTTAAGTGAAAAATACAATGCTCGAGAGATTGACACGCGAAACTGCGCGTCTGACTTATCGAAGATGAAGAATGAGAGAGAGAGAGGGAGAGAGACAGAGAGAGAGCGAAAGAGAAAGGGGGAAAAAAAAGAGGAAAATATCGCAGCGTTATTTGAACGACATTAAACGATATTTCACATTAAAGATTATGATAAAAATGTTTAGATTGTAAAAGCAGAGAAGAAACTGAGAGAAGAGAAGAGGAGTGAAGAAAAAAGTTGAATTAAGATAAGAGAAAAAAAAAATATATATATATAAATAAATTTTCGTGATTTATTCCCCATTAAAATACCGTAGATGTAGAGATTTTCCTACTTATATAATTTTTTTTTTTGTTTCCTTTTTTTTCCTTTTTTTTTCGTTTATATTGTTTATACATATTTACAGAACACTGGAAATAGTCAAATAGTTGATCGTTCATTATTGGTATTAAAAAATGTGTGTTTCATTTGTTTTGTTTTTTTCTTTTTTTTTTCTTTTTTTTCAAGATTTTCTCATTCCTTTGCATTGAAAAAGTATAAATTTTTTTCATTTTTTTTTCATTTTTTTTTTTTTTTTGTATCATATAAATTTATACATATATACAAGTAATCAAAAGAACTGCAGTTTATTCGTATAATTAATGACCATCTATTTCGTATCATATTTTCGTATCATTAATTCATTTTTTTTAAGCATCGAGGGGGCTGAATAGAAAAAAATAATAATAATAATAATAATAATAATAGTAAAATAAGAATCGCATAAAAAAAAAAAGAAAAGAAAAAAGCATGCAAATCACATCTCTCTTCTAGATCAGGGAACCAATGCTTACAGTAAAAGAAGAAGGGAGAACAGAGAAAGAGAAAGAAAGAAGGAGGAAGAAAATTAAAATTAGAGCGGGTAAAAAAAAAAAAAAAAAAGAAAAGTTAGCAACTTCGAACTTTCGAAAAGCCTGTAATAAATTCACGGTGATTCGATTGATGATTGTGAGAAAAAAAAAAAAAAAAAAAAAAACTACCGTGGAATAATTAATAAAAATTGTTTATTTTTTTTTCTTTATTATTTTTTTTTATTTTTATTTCTTATCTATTTTTGTACGACGTCTAGCGAAGAACTGTTGTTAGTTTTTTGCTGCGTATTATTTGAGTTACAATAAATAACCGGGTACGGTACTGGTATTGGAACATATTCTACTTGATAAGGTGGCTGTGGGCTTCTCGGCACAAATTCTTTAGCTAAAGGATTCAACGGAGCTGATGCTGGTATTTGGGGCAAATTATCGACGTATCTTCTGAGAGTAACATGATCAATGCCATACAGTGTAGCAACCGAGAAAAACTTCTCCCAAACTCTTTGGCAAGATCCTATAGTCAGGAGAGCCACAGGATCTCCTATTATAGCAACTAGACATTTAGCCCGAGTTATCGAGGTGTTCAATAGCCTCGGATTGCTCAAAAATCCAAAATCCTTTATGTTTGCTTCCGTTGAATACTGACAACTGTTACGCGTTCTAACTGTGCTTATAAATACAGCTCGGAACTGTTTTCCCTGTACGTTCATCACTCGCTCTACAGATATATCAAACAGTTTACGCTTACGAAGTTCCATACGAATCCTTGATACTTGTTCTGCGTAATGCGCTACCACGCCTATCGCCCCTTCGCCATAAGGTCCCCACTGTTCTGTAGGCCAACGACTCTTCAATTCTGCTATTCTGTCCGTCACCTCAAAGGCCTCTGCATCGTTGTAAAATCCAGTCGAATGCATTCCCTGTGTGTGGTAAAACAAAAAAAAATATATGTATAGAAACTAGATTTTTAACATTTTAAACATAAAAATTGAAATTAGAGTCTCGCTAAAATGAAAAAAAGATCAAAAACAATTTCCAACTTTGATTTTTGGCTAAAACAATAAGAATTTACAACTATTCTTATTGAATTACCTGAACGTCTTGTCCTTGAACACTGAAGAAGGTAAGAGGGTTGAAAATTGGATGAGCCAAGTGTTTTCCGCACCCAACAACCTGCCCTGAATAGAATAGCTCCGAAGTAAGTCCGATGATAGTTGAATGAGCCCTGTAGTTTTGGCAGAGTAAGATCTTGCATGAAAATACCGGCGGATAAAGATTGCAAATTCTTTCTAAAAGACTGAGTCCCAGTCCTCGTTCGCTTGCAAGATCGCTGTACAATTCAGGAGCCAACTGCATTTGATCACCGGCTAATATCAGCCGAGTAGTGCTCCTGGCCAACGTTAGGGCCGTCAAAGCTTCGCACTCCATTGCTTGGGCAGCCTCATCGATAATTATGTGCGTCAGACCGGCGTCCAGACTAGCCAAACAGCTGGACGTTGCCAAAGTAGCGATAATCAGACCACAGCGCAGTATATCCTCCTTAGTCGGCTCTCGAAATCGACCGTTTTCATCCATCAGACAATATTCCTGGACAACTGGATGTACCTGTACCAGTCAATTGTTTCCCCCTTAGATAAAGGACACATAAGCGCTCCAAATCTGACCAAAGATGTCCGATTCACGCGCTTTAAGATAACCGAAACATCGAGAGAGATTTATTGGATAGAAAATGGGAAAATAGGTACCTAGATTGGGAATAACGCAAAAGGGATCAAAATGGGACTGCTGGTTGCGTACCGTATTTCTAAACCGCCCCTTGTAGTAGATCCGAAGAGGTTTCAATCTGATATCCATAGTCTCTTTATACCAAGCGTCGAAGAAATCCTTAACATACAAGTCGGCGGCACTGTTGCTGTGCGTGCAGAGTAAAACCTTGTGTTCTGGGCCCTTGTTCAAAATCATTCGTATCCCTTGAGCCAGGGTATAAGTTTTACCAGTCCCGAATGGTCCGACGAGAAGTATCGGAGGTAGAATAATATTTATCGGAGCAATCATGGCGACGACGGCTTGCTTCTGCTTGGCGTTTAATTTCTGATCAAACTGCGTGCTCCAATACTCTATTGAGTTCCATGGGATAATAGTATCCGCGGTAACGGTGGGAAAAATCAAACTTGTGTCTGTAACGCGATCTATAGACCTGTGCCACTCGCAATAAGGCAATCTATTCAACTGAAACTGGACTTGAACAGTTACGTCAGTGTCGGGCTGCAGCTGAAGTGTTTCTATGCAGTTCTTTGACAATCTCAAGTAAATAATACGATTACATTTGTCTTCAATGTGCGCTTCGAACACTATCTGAGGCTGGTTATCGCTCCTTTCCCAGTCTATTGGCTTGAACAATACCCTACTGCAACCCCTAAGCAATAATCGACCGCTTTTCGAATCTTCAGATATCTCTCGACCAAGCGGCAGCTAAGGAAACAACATCGATATATCACCAGAAAATCTTTTAAATATTATCAAATACTAGTTTATATTCATAATTGATTTCGGTAGAGACAACAGTCCTCTGGAACAATTTTTTCAACTGTTGTATCTACGGAATGCAAGCAAAGGTACTGAAAATTCAGTGTGCAAAAACTGATCTCTTTGTCTTTCTAGAGAAATTAGTTGAAATTGACTAAAATCAAGGGATAGTTTAAAACATAATGAATATTAAAACAATGTTTGTTCAATTTCAAGCAGCAAGTAGAATCCAAAATCCTATAAAAGTGAAATAAAATCAAATTTTTCTGTAAGAAAATATGAGAATCTGTTTTCCGAAGCTGTGATTCTCATCCCTTGATCTCGGCTTTCTGAAAATTAGAATAAAAACAGAAAAAAAAAGAAACAGATTTTTCAAGCGTCGGTTATAATACCTGTGCGAATAATTCTCCGGACGGAGCGTACTTGGCTGTAGTAGCGCAGTCGGCGTCAGGAGCGACGATGTAATACTGGCAAAGTCTGAGCTGAGTAACGATGTTGTATCTAGCGACTTGTTCGTGTCTGGCTAATTCCTCTATAGCGACAAGCTCGTGCATACGACCGCGATAATTAGTCGGAGTTAGAGATTCTTCGGTCAGAGTATCGTGAGTCAGATAGAAGTTGGTTTCGTCGGGAAATGGATAAGCCTTGGTAAGATTTATCTCCTTCACGTCTTTCGCCGGAACAAACGGAGACTCGAAAGCTACTATCAGGGAGTTACTCTTCGTCCATTTTCTCACGTTTTGACTGAGTATTATGCGACGAGCTTCTTCAATTCTTGGTAAATCGTCGACGGGTATACAATCGACTGATATTTGCTTAAACAAAACCGGATAGCTTCCAAAACCAAATATAACCGTCTGTCTGAACGTACCGTAACGGTCGGTCTTAAAACCTATGGTTATTTTGTAACGATTAGTGCTAGAGTAGTTCAAATCTAAACCGGGCAACGCTGCCGAAGCCTTAAACCACTCTTGACCATTGCATAGACCACTGTTACCATTGACACTTTTAACTGATACTATAGTGAAATGTTCTCGATGATTTTCTAACATCAGAGATACATTTTCTAATGATTTTCCTATGGTTAGGACCTCGAACGACCATACGTGATGAGTTGATTTTGAACAGAATCTAAGATTCAAATTTGTGTCAGTAAATACAACGACGTTGTCGACCGCGTCTGACATTACGGATTCCGGGTTGTCCGATGTGAACCATTTCGTTTCAACGATCTTTGAGAAGTTCGGTAATATGTTCTGGACGAACATAACCTCGTCGCACTTGCTCGGTGAACAAATCATTGCTTTTTTATTTCGTTTTAGATCGGTTTAAACTACATTAAACGGTTCGATTATTAGCGTTATATCAGACCGGAGTTTTCAACAACCTTTTAGTTCATTTTTTCTTTATTTATAACGATATAACTAGCCAGTTTTTAACATATACGAAGTAAACAATAATACATGTTATCCGGCTGACAATTACGCGGCGACTGAACGACACTCTAGAGTGGAAACCTCAACGCAAATGCGCACGCATCCGCTAACGACCCCATCTACCGGACGGTTGTACTAACCGATCGATTTCCGGCCCGCCTTATTCAAAGACTCGATGACGGAGTATTACGAGATTAGACTTTATCGCCAAGATTTATTTACACATCGGATTTAACTGTCTGGAACAGCTCTTATCGGACACTGAATCTGGTTTAATACGAACCTTTTACTCGTCAGAGAAATTGAAACGATATTTCGAATAATGAATAATATTTGTTTTGGGAATTTTTAATATTTGATGAAATATTAAGATTGGAGTGTTATACGAGTAGAATACTTTAGCTAAGTTTTGTTGAGTTGTTTTCAGTGGTTTAGGAGATAATCGTATCCGAGTATTATTACTGTCTTGTTTTTTACCAGGCCATCCTTATGAAACGGTGAATTAAATTTTGAACTTCACAGAAACGAAGTTCATTGTCTTTCTTGTTAGATTTTAGAAAAAAAATCAACTTGAATGATTCGAACTTTACAAGACACATTTTTTTTCAGCTAATACATCCGGGAATCTATTTTTTTCTTCAAGGGAGCAACTCGCAATCTTAGCCATCTTTAACTTCTTATTCTTCTTACTCAAAAAGTATCGCATGTAAATTGCTGGGCAAAGTTAATTGTTTCTAAACTAATTCCGCTTTCAGTTCTAAATAGATAAATAGAGCATATGGTTTTTTTCAGATAATCTATATTAAAGTTTTGTCAAATTTGATTCCATACCTCCTGAATTGATGCCACGTCTATTCCGCAAATTCACATGCGATTCATGTTTTCATCAAGTATAAGTAATAACGAAGAGAAAATATTTTCGAATATATTAGCCGAAAAATGTGTGTTGAAGCTTTAGAGTCGTTTTAGTTCATTCTTCTCTATTCCATAAAACATGCTAGTTGAAGTTCAACTACATAATTAAATAAATTGATAAACAGATTATTTCTTGTTTAGTGTATTATACTCGATTTTTAGCTCTCCGTAACGAATAGAAGCGACGAACTATACGGTGTAAATGGCATTAGGGGAAAACGTTTTTAGCAAACTAACGTCGTTCTAATAACAGTTACAATTTCTTATACTCAAGCGCGTTCCTATTACCTGTAACGACCAACGCGATCAGAACACTAGATCGTTAATGTCCGTTTGTTCATATTTTTTTTTTACTCACTTTTCTTGTTGAGAACAGTTCAGATTTTACCTAATATAAATGCAATCTGCACTTTACATACCTAGATTAAACTGATCGCGTATATCGATGGTCCAATCCGCCGTTTGTTCGTTGAAAAATATTTCATTATGTTTTTAAAAATTCACCGATATGAAATAAATCAATACATTTAACGATATACGTATGAAATAAATATGATATCAATTATTTCCACCCATTTTTTCCCGGGCTTCAAAATCTGTACAATTAACTATATTTGTATGAACCCCATAATTGGCGGGGTCGCAGCAACGAACGAAAGTAATCGAAAAAGTATAAATATAGTTTAAAAAAATTTTTATCATCTTGACTTCCGAGTTGGATATCTAATTGTCTTTAGTTCTTTGCAATGGTTTTTCGATTACGATAAACTGAGAGCCTTGGGGGGCCGACAAATACGGCGAGAAACTTTCCGTGAACTTTTGAACCTTTGCGCTAGTTCGTGTAATCAAGATAGTGTGTATAGTAAAAAGTAAAGACGGCATAAACACCCACGCAAACAAAAAACTAAATGAAAAAACAACATAGAGTTCGAATCAAAGTAAAATATAAATGATCGAGGATCAGGTATTTCGTACAAATTAATTCAAAATTTATACCGTAGCTATGAGATGAACGTATAATTATGTTCTAATTTTATTTTTTTATACATATCTATGGTACAGTAATTATTATATAAATATTTTTTTTATTATTATAATGATATTTCCACGACGCTTTACATGATACATGGCAAGAATAGCCTGCGGAGATTATTCAGAGTTTTAATAATATTTTAATTAGCGTAATATCGAATATCACGTCAGTAGAAGTAGACACAATACGCCGGCACGTCTCTGCATGAATCGCGTAGATAGTACATATACCTATATACCATACATTTACATACGTCAGAAAGTTTTCGCATATTTTCATGAATAGAAACGAGGATCCAGGGTGAGTTGCGCTCAGACGTACGTATATATCAGAACTTGAAATAAAAATCTTTTCAAAGAAATAATGCGATGCTCTTTATTCACTTATGTACAATATACGATGTATATATATAGCGTATAGGTATAAATATATCCATACGTTATATGTATACCTATATAAGTTTTCAAATTGAAAGAAAAGTACAGTAAAACTTTTCAACCCACGTATGAAAATTTTTAAAATTTATTCCGTAATTTTTTTACAATAAAAAATGCAAAAACGTAAAATAAAAAGAAAAAAATCGCGATCATTTCTGGCTGCATGGACAAACGGAAGCTTTTAGCAAAAGAGACGAGCATCGATTTGCGATTACGGTAATAATGCCCATTATTTCAGCCAGGGTTCAACCCAGGGTATAGACGCGTCACCCCTACTTTCTGCTAAAATCGAACATTTTATAAAATCAAACGGATGGAAGGTCAGAAATTGGCACGCTATACGTATTAGCACGTATAAAGGTGTACTGGGTGTCTAAAAAGAAGTTCTAAAATAAATTATATCAAGAATTTCTCAGTACTATGAAATTTCCTTCCTACATTTCTGCTCATCGCTTTCACATTTTTATCCACTTATGTTTATTTGAAAAAAAAAAAAAATTTCTCTCTACTATAACTATATACTAACGTGGGATCATCAATTTTCTACACCCGAACTTTTCGCGATGTACGATAAATGTTAAACAAGTTTTCTTCTACCGCCCTGTATCGGAGTATCTAGATTTGAACTGCCGTGCGACTCGCGACTGCTTTGATGGCCACGTTTGGGCCCCTTTTAGTCCAAAAGCGAAGAGCCCTTTCTCGCATCCCGAACTTCCGTTTCGCTCTATTTCCGCCCTCTCCTATACCATCCCCCGATCCTAATGGTTCGGCTAAGTGGCGACTACTTCAGGATCTCTTGTCCTTGTCGATCTGTAGCTAGCTCCCTGTTACCAGCTAGTTTTCACCTTTTCTAAAGTTACCCGAGTTCTCTCTGATGCAAATGTTACGCTCACCGACCTTTCCAATGCGTGTATATCTAACCCTTCAATGCTAATTTAGAGGCCTTCTCATCTCCTATCGCACAAAGTACCCGTATAACAACCCTTGGAATTCAAAGGATAGAGAGCCTCAGGTATTATTCGCTACCGTTTGTTACCTAAAGCGTTAGAAATACGAAAATCAACGGAATTGAAATGGTTAGAGATAATCTGGGAAAATCCACCATTTATTCAGTTCTTCATATTTCGCTGCGGTTTTCTTTTTTTCGGCTATAAAAAATTCGGGCTCCGATACGTGAGAAAATCATAGAACTGCTAATAACGGTATCTCGGAAATTCCAACACCGGCAGATTTCTGAATTTCACGAAAAACGATACTTCTGCAAATTTCCTTTTACTCGCGGTACGATTTTTCAAGTGAATTTCGTTGAGTTATCAACAACATGTTATCGAGGTATGATGAATTCGGAAGTTTGATGTAAAATACCGGGATGAGTAAAACGAGAGTTGGTGTATGTAAATTCCAAGGGATATTTGCGTGGCGAGTGGTTTAAATTTAGGAAAGTAATTAAACGAACGTTTCACAAATATTCCGAGCGCGAGTCAGCACGTAGACGTATATATATATATATATATATGTATGTATATATTACTACGTAGTACATACGTACATATATCTACGCGTGAATTACAAGCAAGAATCTCATTGCCCGTAAAACTGTTGGAATCGTAACCGCAAGCAGCGAAAGTTAGTCGAATAACTTTTAACCCCTTGCCACGCTACGGAAATCTTTGGCTCACCGCAAGCTAGGGGCGAAAAACCGCTGAAACTGTAAAAGCTGAGCAGTCAGGTTTATTAACACCACCTGCACCACCACCCGGGACGAAGAGACTTTTAACGAACCCAAATGGCAAATATCCTACTACTATATCCTCGGATTTCAGTAAAGCCTACAGGATTCATAAGCTTTTACAAAATTCTGGTTATTAATTTTAGTTATTAATTCTACGATCAGATTTGATAAAAAAATTCAAGTTTCGTTTTGGTTTTTGAATAATAACCCCGAGAAAAAAAGCTTCTTTCCTCTCTGTCTTTCTTTCATTTTTGGCAAATAAAAGCTCAACCACATATATGAGCCGTAAAGAAGCGGCAATTCACAGCCGCGTTGATACGAAGCTTTTCTGCTAGATACGATTTACGATAGTCTATGAAAACTCGAGCGTAGAGATTTTAGTGACACTAAAATAGGCTCCGATCGACTTGCAGGACCAAACTAGGCCTGCGGGGGGACTATGTCCGTAGAATTGGCCACAAAAGGAAAGATTTATTCGATAGATAAGGGGCTATCCCAATGCTTATAGCTGGCGCCGCTAACTCCGCAGACCGTATTCATTGTAGCTGTATTATTCTCGCTAAGGACAATGAGCAGAGAGAATCAACTATCGCATGCAACAAACTTTGTTTACCGCGCCGTGTTTGAACGGAAGTTGAAATCCGTAGATTATTACACCGCGTCCCTACTTTCATTTTCCTATCATGTTTCGAAACGCTACGTGAATAATGTTCGATTTCAAAATATCGTTTATTCTCTTTTTAACAAAAGTTTCGAAAATTTTTTAGAGAATAATTCTCTATTTTTGGAATCGGTTATCGTAGGGATTTTAGTCCCGATAACAGGAAGCAGGATATTGACTAGCTGTTGTAAAGTTTCGAAATTGTTATTGAGCTTGCGCCATAAATGGGAAATATGTGGTCCAATTTGGTCTGGGGTGATTTCATCGAGCTCAATTTCATCAATATTTAAGATCGTATGTAGTTGAAATTTATATTCTTCATTTTCTCTGCAATCTGTATCGACCACGACCCCGCAACGCCGTAGTCCCATATAGCTGCGGACATGACAATAAAGCTTATGGTTGCAGTGAAATGGAAACCTGAAGCCAAGTAGCAATTTCAAAAGCTCGCTTTTCTCACAGTTCAGCTGCAGGGTTAAATAACTCGAAATAATAAAAATCATTGATTCAATTAACTCGCTTCTCATAGCTCAGCTCCTCATATACGATATCGATAAAGCTCTAACACTGATAATCATAAATTTACCAATTATCATCTACTGTTTTTAAAAAATTTTGTTATTAATTTTTTTCCGTCCTTCAATTCCATACTCTTCATACTTTATTTTCAATGAGACGAAGGGAGGAGTTCTCCACGAGGAATATACGTCTGATTTTTTAGCTGCTCATAAAATCAGAGAAAGAGAGACCCCCGCGATATTTCTCTGACGATTTATTCAAATCCGAAGTAAAATTCGTTGGTCTTATTCTTTTCTTTTCGTTTTTTGAATACGGAGAGAAAAACTTGAGCTCGTCATTTTTTGAGAGCTCTGCTCATCTTTGCATGAAAAGTAGCCTCCTCCATCCCTATCCCCTTCTCCTACCTTTTATATATCCCATAACGACTAAATTACCCTGTATATATCCGCTATACAGCTACACAGGGTAAAAAGACCTTGATGGTTTATCGGCAGCCACCACTCTGGCTAATCTTTCATCTTATTTTTATTTTTTTTCTCCAAGAAAAAGAGCTATGTTTCTCGTTTAAATACACGATAAAAAGACAATTTTCTGCTGCGTACTATAGACCTACACACATCTTGCTTAAGAGACTTAATCCAGTTTCAACGTAGCTACAGCAAATTCATATTCATACATGAATTAATGTAAATGTGGAGGGAAAAGAGCGTAGAACTCGTCTGCTTTATTTATTTTTATTTTACTTTATTTTTTGAAATTATTCTAATTACCTCTATCACGGTCCTCGACAACCCTTGAATCCGCGAAGTGAACATCTTACGCCTCTCCACCCTAGGGGTGTGAGAAGTTTGAGGAACTCGTCGAACGAAAAAAAAAACAACTAGTTAATAAGTATTATCTTAATTAACGTTCTACGTTCGCCCTTTGCTGGAGGGATGGTCTATCTGAACCCATTTGCTCCGATTCTTCATTTTCTCGTTATCGTTGAATCCACCTAATTATAGGTAGATGATAAATCTAAGGAGTGTAAAAACAGCGCGATGTTCTCCGCTATCCGCTGAATCTGATAACGAGAACCGATTATAGTTTCATCGACTGAAACGAAAATAAGAGGAACGAAAAGGGTGAAATTACTGCAATGGTCACCATTTGCGATAACGTAAACTTTCGAGACTTCCGAGACTGTAGAACCCGAGCTGATATTGGAATTCGAACCAAATATCCGAATCTCTGTAGTTCTAGGTGTATTTGCATAAATCCTGGTAAACATGTGTGAGTACGATGAACCTGAATTCCCCGTAAGCTGATGATTTCTGCCAAAGTTAGAGGAATCGGTTCCCGGAGATTAGAAGATAATTAAATCCACGGAAGTTCCGGGATGCTGTGTATTTGCTTGTATCTCTCCCTCTCTCTCCCTCTCTCCAACTTACCCTGTCCGCATCTCTGCCTTGGATAGAAACTTCTCTGACATAGTTGCAGGCTGGTATTTTGCCGGATCGTATACCTACTTCTTGTTCGCATGTTCCCTCCGCCTTGTTGTTCCATTGTTGTATTTTCGGGTAGGGAATAATTCCCGCTGTAGATCATGCGCGCCCCTACGCAAAGGGATGCGCAGGTACGAACAATGTATTATATCTTTTCAACCGCGTCTTCTTGGGTATTTTACTTAAAGAAAAAGAGATATTTGCGGTATAATGGCGAAGGGAGGGACAAAAGGAAACGTAGGATAATTAGATAATAAGAGAAAATGTTATGAAATTATATTAGTATATCTGACTTCTTTCATTAAATATGAAGAAAAAAAACGACCCGTGATGAGAGGAAAAGGTTCTTTAAATACCGTTAATTCTCTAACACAGAGTTATTAGCTTTATTGTCTTTTCAATTATGCAGAAGTTTTTAACACGCGTTTTTAATTCACTTTTAACGAGAGTCTGAGGGTATGGATATCAGAGTGTGTCGTTATACGGAAATGTATACTCTTTTCATTTCCACCTGGAAATCCTTTAGACTAAAGCCAGAAAGAAATTCTCGCGAAAGCATACCGCTGAAACTGCGTTTTATAAGATAGTTCGATGAATCGTAAGTTTTTATGCTTAAATAATTTAGGAAAGATACGTTGCTTTTTTTTAATGGTATAATTTAGCCCGGTTTTATGGTGCATAATTTGGCAGAGTTCGATTTGATCGCAACTCAAATTCTCTACCGAATATGTCCTAGAACGAAGTCCGTGAATTCCACGGTTTGAAAATTATCAGCGTCGAAGATTTCCTTTGAACGCTTGCCACGGCTAAAATATTGAATTTATAAAAATACTTATGGGAACACTTTTTGTGGAGAATTCAATTCTCTACAAAACACCACCCTGCGAAATTTTTTATCATGATCCCCGGCTGAGTAATATCAATTTTAGAAAAATATCGTGTCTTTCCTATGGCTTACGAAATGCGTTATTAGCGCTCTCCTTGCGCGAGGATTTCCCCTTCGCATTATTCTAAATGATTTTCAGGTGGGAGTGGAGGAAAAAATATATATATTGCCTTGAAACGACACACCCTAATAAATACACACGCATTTATGCTGGCGTAATAACCAAAGGATAACGCGATATTCCCAGGCGTGAAAGTGGCACGAAATCCATAGTTGAATCCGTTTTTGCTCGTACAGACTTGGGTCGCCTTACTCCGAGTGGTTTGGTACGGGGCGGAATACGACTTGAGCTAAAACTAGAATATTATGTTATTTCCATAGACCAAGAGCATATAATATAATTCACTTGTAATACCAAACAAAATTGGTCACAGGATTGCCGAGCGCTAAATCACGATTTAATCTAATAATTCAATTAGATATCTAACGGCTAGTCATAATTCGCAACACATAGGTAGATACGTGCCCAATCTTCCATTGTACATATATACATCTGTGTCTTCACGTGTACACGTACCTGGGTTCAATTATTCTCATAACTCATGAATTTCCAACAGTTTTTAAGGTAACCTGATCAAGCCGACCGAAATGACTGTATAGTTCAAATGTGAGAATAGCTGGTATATGAAAAATGTATATATATGCTTCTGACGTGGCAGGATGTGAATAATTCAATGATGTAAAGTAGGGTATGAAATTTTGAAGAAATTTTAGAAACCTCTTCAGAATTGATAAGAGTAAGAAGAGAAATAACCCGTCACTTTTTTTTATATAGAAATTAGTAAACGGAAATGTCCTACTAATTTTGACACTGATTTAAGTCCGTTAAACGGTCAGAGCAAAAAGGGTGGATGAAGCAAGGGAAACAACTAGACGGTGGGGTTGGCCTTCCGGGTGAAAGAACATACAATAATAGGTTACACCGTGGCTCGTACCTACTTTATCCTTGGTTATTAAACTTTTTAATTAAAGTTTGCACCTCGACCTAAACAAACTTTGCCACGTAAGCAGGATGATGTTGGATTCCGGCGAAAATTGAACTGGCCGAATAATTTTCTAATCTAAAAATCGCGACTGCCCCTTAACGCAGAAAGTGCAATGAGACGTAAGCTCCTCGTCAAAGTTGGAATCTTTTTCAACTTCTGTTCATCTGATTTATCATTATCACTATGCAGATGCTATCCGATTCTGTTCGGATCGATTAAAACAGAAGATATTAAATCAGGAGTTATCGGATTCTTGTATAGATACGGGTATAAACCCTCGGCGCAATCACGGCTCTGCTATTGCATAAGCAACACGAAGAATAAAATTTAAAAAAAAATAAGGGAAACTATGGAAGCGACAGAGAGGGCATGATGGTTATTAAAACGTCGCGCTTCAACGGATGCTGCAAACAACGAACTCCTCAACCAAATTCTGTTCTCGACTGGACGCGCTGTATAAAGGATTTCTCTGATCATTGGGTAAAACTCGATATCCTATAACGACCCGTCCGCTTTTCCTCCCTTTTTAAATCCACCTCCACCTCTACGTCCACGTCGCTCGTCTCCTCTTTCCGACACCCAAGTGCGAGAGCTTTTCAATCCTGTTTAAAAGAATCCCACCCTGATGCAGCCATGTCAATGTGGAAAGAAAAATCTGAGTGCTTCGAGTGGCACGTTCCGTGGTCTCTTTAATATTTCGACATTTTTTTCACGTCGATCGTCGCTCTTATATGGGGAAAAGACTATCTCCATAACGACCTGCCGTCAACCACCCATAAAGATCTCAATTTTTCAGGAATACCCACCTGGCAAGTTTCGAAAAAAATATTTGATATTTTCGAGGCTTAGATCGAATCTTTGAAAAATCGAGGTATCATTTTCCCATTCAATAAAACGACGAGCTTTTATCAATCGGATATCATTTCGCGGAATAAACAGATCCCAAAAGTACATTTCAAAGCGAATATCAATAGGATTGAAATTCAATTTCAAAAAATATTTGTAGGTACGGATTTTTTAAGCACGAATTTTCAAGCTTCTTTCGCAGTTTGTGGATCTGTTCTTCATTCTCGGATGATACTGATTGTCAGAAATCCACAAAGCACTCGGCCTACAAGCAGGGAGACGAACAATTGATACACACATCCATATAAACTTGATTAGATCTATTGAGATTTATTGTGCGTATATACTGATCGTGTCTATAGAACAGATATGAAAGGAATTGCTGCCTGTTTCTAGAATCCACAAAGCGACTAACTCATATTGATTAGTTCATTGTCTGGATTGTTCCTTTTCGAATCTGGCGATGATCCTCCGTTTCTATCGAAATATGTGCTGCGATTAAATTGCGAGATATTTTACGAGGCGAATAATTTTCTTATCAGTCCTAATCAGAGTCTTTGCAATTATGTGAGATAGTTATTTTGATACTTATATACATATAGCTAGAATTGTTTCAATAATTCTCCTATTTTCTCGACGTCCAAATCAGTGTGAAATCTCAGCCAACGCCTTAAATCGGCGGAAAGTATCAATTCGAGCGTATCCTAGGTGCTTCCGGTGATTCTTGGCCTCTGGCCAAAATGAAAGCACGAGCCAAAATGATCGCGTGAGCAAAAAAATTGGAGCTTTATCTACGATGAGCGATAATCGATGGATATTTGGCCCATTGAGAAACCCGTCAATATTGTTATGAGACAGAATAAAAAAAAAATGAAGTGAAATTGTTTCGAAGGACGAATAAGGCAGCGCTAAGGAGTTTGGCGTTACGTGTACGAAAAAGCGTTGTGAAAAATCGTTCAGGGATGATCATCCCGCGTTTTATTATCGGCCAAGAAAAAGAGGAGAGAAAAAATGAGATGAAAATAGGCAGAACCTTATTGGATCCCCCGACAAAAGGAAAGAACGTATCTTCATGATCCATGGCCCTACTCGTAAATCCTCGTGTCTTTGATCCGTGAAAGCATGCCTATACCTTCGGCGAGTAAATCTTCCAAGCACTTCATTGTTCATTCAGCCCGATCAGCTCCTCGAAATCCTTAATATACTAGAGAAGAATCCACCGGAATTCAAACAGATTCGACAAAATTAAACATCGCCAATCTTCCCATTTCACACCGCAATCAACTTCGTTGCAGTTCTTTCGTTCATATTTTATTTCCCGAGTAAAAAGATCAAATGATCCTCATTCCTGGTTGAAAAATGAAGCTCGATGAATTTTATCACTCCTTTATCGGTTTCAGAAACGTCGAAGATTACGCTCGGGAACACGAGGAGGCGTCCAGAAACATTCAGCAATATCTGTCGAATCCTATAAACGCCTATCTCTTGGTCAAGCGTTTGACGACCGATTGGAAACGGGTTGAAGAACTGATCACAGAGGATGTTGGAAAGGCTTTTGTCGCTAACATAACAACCTCTAGGAATGATCTCAAGTTTCCTACAGATGAGGATCTGAACGGAGCTGCGGTCGCCCTTATGAGACTTCAGGATACTTATAAACTGGACACTGCCCATGTGGCCAGCGGCGTTCTTAACGGAGTCCAGTACAGCACGGGTCTCAGCGGTCAGTTTTTTCGGAAAAAAAATGATCCGCGATGAGCTTGGGTTCCGATTTACGAAAATAAACGATTTTTCATTTCCAGCTGGGGATTGCTTCGAGCTGGGTAGACAATCTTACAACAATGCTGACTATTATCACACCGTATTATGGATGCAAGAAGCTATGGACCGCCTGCAAGAAGAACACAACAGAACCACAACCACTAAACCCGACATTTTGGAGTATCTTGCTTTCTCGACTTATATGCAAGGTAGTAAAGCCAAACGAAAGCCATCTTTCCGTCGATTTTTTATTCTGTGTGAAGGAGGAGCGAGGAAGAACCTGTTTCCTAAGTTTCCGTGAAGTTTTTAGCACGATATTCTTTTCGGTTAAATCTCTGGTTTTAGTGGTAAAAATTCTTCACCCAATTTCAGTTCTAAACTAGCCATTTTTATTTCGGTTGAAAAATACGAAGCTAGAATATTTATCGCGTGCTCCGGTACAGTTCTCTGAGTTTCGAATTGTTACTGTACGGAGCGAAGAGTGCAGCTAGCAGCATAGCAGGCTGCAAAAGCCAGGAAAGTTTTATCCCGAGTTGAATTATAAATTACGAGCTAAATCTCTTACGATGCAGTTCGTTCGTTCATTCGTTTTCCTGCTGCCCGTTGGGCTGCAAAGTTGCAAATTTATTTTGACTCAAAACTCGAATAAAAGAGGTAAAACTTCGCCGATCTTCTTACCGAACGATCCACCACCTATACGTATACCTGTCTTTTTTCTGTTCGGTTGGTCGAACTAAAGTCTCAAGTTTAAACATCCGAAAGACCGCATATGATAGTTCTAAAGTAAATTCTAGAGAAAAATTTAGACTTGTAGTTCGTTAATATATCATTTATTTTCATTACCGAAGTTGAATCGACGCGACCAAAGGCTCTTCAAAAGTCCAGTTTATGGAATTTATGTACATACTTGAATTACCTACGCGAGTACCTAGATTTAAAAATAAAAGACTACTCTTTATTTATATTGCAGGAAACGTAGCCCGCGCATTAAGCATGACTAACGAACTCCTCGAGTTGGTGCCGACTCATCAACGAGCTTTAGGTAACCGAGCCTATTACCAAGAGGAAATGCAGAAAAAATCAACCCAGACGAGGCGAAAACGTGGCGAAGATGGTCAGGATGAAGCGGTTCCAGCTGACCAGGTGAGATTTTCAGTATTCTCAGAGATCGGGAATAATCGTTTAGAATTCTTCGAATGCGAAGAAATAGAGATATCTTTTCATGTAATCCCTGAGTTTCAGAATTTTCTAAAGATGTGAGATTCTTGAGAAAATTTGAAATTTGCCACAGTAGAATTCCCGTCTTTGTCTTAATATCAAACCCGGAGAAACTGTGAAGTCTCAATTAGAACAGATAGACGAAAAAAAAAAGTAAAAGTCTCGATTATCTCCGAGAATTACTTAGGATTTATAAAAATGTTTGAATTGTATAAAAATCGTATTTCCTTGCTGATATGTATTTTCGTGTTGACTTTGTAGTCGTACACTGTAGCTGAGAAAAAGATCAAGACTTGGGAAGAGTTGACGGAGAGGGAGCGATACGAGATGCTGTGCCGTGGGGAAGTTTCGCTTCCGGCAGACGTGCAGAAGAATTTAAAGTGCCGTTACGTAGAACGGGGAATCCCCTTCCTCAAAATCGCCCCATTCAAGCAAGAAGAGGCATATCTGGATCCAAGAATCGTGATTTATCACGAAGTGATCTCCGACGAAGAGATCGATACGATCAAGAGAATGGCTCAGCCCAGAGTAAGTGCAGCATAAAACTGATTGTAAAATAATAAATTAGAATAATAATTATGCTGTATAATTCGCCATAACTTTGAAAACGGAATGATAACGATCATTTTTTTTCTACTCTACAGTTCAAACGAGCTACTGTCCAAAATTACAAGACCGGAGAAGTCGAGATCGCGCATTATCGTATCAGCAAAAGCGCCTGGCTCCAGGAATACGAACATCCACATGTGCAAGCTGTGAGTCGGCGAGTTGAAGATATGAGTAGTTTGACCGTCGATACCGCGGAAGAACTTCAAGTAGTTAATTATGGAATTGGTGGCCACTACGAACCCCACTTCGATTTTGCCAGGGTAAATATACCTCCTCTGTTTTTTGGAATTATTAAAATTCGGACGATTTTAAAACAAATAGAGAAATATTGGTACTTAATTTCCTTAATTTGATCCTTGACTCTTTCTTTCATACTCATTCTGTTTCTTGTTTTTTTTTTCTTCACAGCGAGAGGAGAAAAATGCTTTCAAAAGCCTTGGAACTGGGAATCGAATTGCCACTGCGCTTTACTACGTAAGTTGATATATGTTATAAGTATAACAGATCTATCTCTTGTTGTGCTCTTTATTTTTCATAGTATTGTAATTCGTATCGGATATTTGTTACTTATACACACTACCGTTCGTAAGTTCGAATCACTCTTCGAATTTCCGATCTGGAGAAAAAGTCTGATATCTTAGTGACGAAAAATCGTAGAAAATGTGCCAAATGAGCAAATTGAAACTCGTACTTTCTACTTTGAAATTCTCTTTCAAACGAGCTTCTGACTTTGTTTCCCAAAAAACTACAAGCGTTTTAAAAAACGCATCTAAATCGCAATAAAACGACGGAAAAATCCTAACACAATTTAAAAAATAGAAAATCAAAGCTTGTTGTTTCTCCTTCGAAATCCTATATTGGAAACTTTGCTACGATTCCTTCTTACTGAGATATTAAACTTTATATTCAGATCGGAAATTTGGAATGTGTGTATTATATGAATAAATAAATTATATTTTTCAGATGAGTGACGTGGAACAAGGCGGTGGTACCGTTTTTACCAAAATAAATCTCGCGCTTTGGCCACGAAAAGGTAGCGCCGCTTTTTGGTTCAATTTGAAACCTAACGGCGAAGGAGATTATAGGACGAGACACGCTGCGTGTCCAGTTCTAACTGGGTCTAAATGGGGTAGGTAGTTTGAAAGACCTAAAAAAAATTATCTTCGCTGACGAAAATACCTTTATATGTAGATCAAAAAATATTTATATAGTGTTTTAGTCCAGAATACAGAAATAGTTACATAAAAGAAGTCTTTCAATGCAACAAAAAGACAAGTATTAGTAATTTAAGAGACATGTTCGAGCTAGGAGTATAAAAATAATTGTCAAAAAGACGTCTCTGCGTTAAAGATATGAAAACAGTCGTCTAAAATACGTCTTCTGAACCAAAATACAGAAATATTGGTCGTTTAAAAAATATAATTGAGTCTTAAGCACCAAAATAGTCGCCTGAAAGATGTCTTTCGATTGAAAACGTGAAAATAGTTGTCAAAAAACGTTTATGATTCCAAAATACTGAGATATTTCTAATTCAAAAGACGTATTTCAGTTCAAAGCATTGAATTAGTCTTTTCAGAGACATCTTTTTGTACAAAACATGAAAATAGTGATCTAGAAGATGTCTTCTAATCTTCTCTTTTAGTCTATACAGTCCAAAAGTGAAGAGGCATCTGTTAGACATCTATTTTTGCACTATGGACCTAAAAACGTATTCTCAACGTCTATCACTGTTTCCTGAGGCAGTCTTTTATACAACTTTCGAAAACGGTGATTACCATGTTTCCAAAAATGCGTATATATTTCAGTGGCAAACAAATGGCTTCACGAGAGAGGACAGGAATTCCTACGCCCCTGTACCTTAGAGAATCAGGCACCAGATCCAGACAGCGGACTCTATTAACTCCTCAAAATAATCCAACTATGTCGTCTCGTCATTCTTAAAATTACAAGATGTCAATTTTTACATCTTCAAGACTCCAATTCTGATTAAAATAAGCTTTGACGCTCAATTAGACTGCCAGATTTGTCATTGGACTCGAACTAAACGCCTAATAGCCGATTGAGGCTTATAAGAATGGTAAGTCAGTCTCTCAAAACAACAACGTCCACCAAATTCGTCATTAGATTCGAATTAAACGCCTAATAAATGGTTAAGGCTTATGAAAATAATAAGTCAGTCTCTCAAAACAACAACGCCCATTGTTTCCTTTGTTAAAAGCCATCCTTGATAACAGAGGATCAAATCTTTCTACTATACATATGTAGTTTAAAATTTAAACAATAATGAGCCAATGTTATATAGAATTTTATGGAGTGGAAATGGCGATCTTTGTTTTGAAACTGTCCTGAACGAGGCGAACGACGTTGTATTTTGCACATTATTTTCTGCTTTCCTATTTTTTGAACCAGCTGCTATAAGACAGCTGTGTTCTTGTTCGATACGTGACGAGTCTATTACTTTGCATTTATCAAATGGAGGCGATAAACTATTTTACAATTTCGTAATTAAATTAAATTCGTTAAAAGAAGGTTTTATATTTACATTATTAGACGATATTATACCTATTAGAATCGATTTGTTAGTATGGTTACTATAATTGTCAAATACGAACTTGTAATTGTTGTGCCATTGTTATTGGCAAGAATTAAGCCAAAATTTGAAATATATTCAAAATTATAACGAGGATAATTAATTATGATCACATTATTCGCAAGATCAATTCGTTATCTTCATTTTAAAAGACTTCGACCAAGCTCTCTGCATATATCCACGATTTCAGTCATTTATCGCGAAATTACTTCTCTAATTTCTAATCTAGATATTGATTTGTCTCAATTCTATGTAAATATACCATATTTTGATTTTTTTTTTTGCATACAGAAACAGAACTACCTATTTTCCGTCAAAACAAAATTCATTGTGTCGTCGATAAAGTTGACTGTTCAATCCCTGTTTTGATTCTGACCTGAATCTCGGTTTAGATTTATTATAGTTTTTCATCAAACGTCATCTCATGTTATGAATGACAAATTTCTGAAGGAATGCTATTGAATAATCGCAAATCAGGAAAAAGTAGATTTCGCATTTCCTACCTAATATCAGACGATTTAATATCGCGATATTAGTATCAAATTTTTCATTATATTACTCCAAAACTCAGTGAAATTATTCCACCCAAGTTAATTAGGAGTCAGCTTTATTACTTAATCAATTTGACAATTTATCCCGCTGGATAACGACATTTCGAGGTTTTACCTATATTTCTGCAAATGGATATATTTAAAATTGAGTAATATCAAGTCCAATCAATCGGAATTGGCCTAAATTCTGAATAACATACGCCTAGTTAAATTCATTAATAAAAATAATGATATTGAATTTTATATTATTATTTTATCAAATTTAATTACCCAAACAAATCACACAATTTATATTTGAATTTATAAGATGGTACATTATAGCTAATTGAAACATTGATAATTACCTCGTATAATAAATTTGACAATATCGTGGGATTAATTGACGTGAGTGGAGCAATGATTATATAAATTCATAATAAAAGAATAATCGCGCAAACTTATAGTTGAAAATTACGAAAGTGATTATGAAACGCTATAGCAAGGCGTTATCTTTGATTGAAGAAAACATTTGCTAAAAACAATAACTCCAAATGAAAACTAAATAATATTACGTAGTTAATTATTAGATAAATTTGTAGAATTTAAATTGTAAATTCAATTGATAGTAAACTATATTGATTATACATACATATATACTTATATAATACTACGGTTTAACATTATTACTGTTCAAAAATCACTGTAACTATTTAAGAATAGCTAATAATATCGATCTAAATTTACATCATAATCATCCCTAGATTAAATTCATTCTAGCAATATTGTACATTGACAAATAAACATTTTCAAATTACAATCGGCTTACATCTATCTTATACGTGTATGGATTTCTCAGGAATTCTGAAATTTCATTTCTGGCCTTAAAACGTCTCAAATTCTGAGATGATCAATCGGACAAAATTAGACAAGCAACAGAGTATTCAACAATGAAAGCAGGATGTTAGTATTCTGTCAGCTCCTAATGAGAGCTTGATTCTCGCGCTGATTTACGCGCCTCACATTATTGCGGTCGACTCACTCGACTTGCGAGAAAATTTGCCACCTAGCAGTGATTCCGAAACTATGGAACAGATTTTTGACCGTAAAGCGGGTTTCGGTATTACAGGAGATGTCTGAAAACCCATTATTGCAGGCATTTCGAATTCGAATTAGATTCATAGTGATCTGAAATTTGAAATGAGACGACCTACAGCCAGCGATGAAATTTTGAACTGAGATATCGATAAAGAAAAAGAGATGATGAAGGCTTTTGTAAAATGTGGTGAAGGTTTATGTTCTAGATCGTTCTACTATCGATAACTGAAACATGAGAATATGCAACGATTTTGACACACCGTTTTAAATACAAAAGATATTATTGCGCAGGTGCAGCAGTCTCTGTCGTTGACGTAAACTATACGAAGCCGAGAGTTCCACAATTTTCTACATACCCACCTTCGCCATTTTCTTTGCCCGGGCCGTTAGGGTATTCGATTGGAAGAGCGAAATCCTTTGATGCCGATTATTACGCGCCACATCTCCCAAGCAATCGATAGAACTGATGGAATTTTCGACTCAACTTCCACCGAGCTTAACTATCTATACCTGTATATATACAAAGACGAAAGCTTCGCAGATGCGTCTTGAATCGGATCTTATCGCCGTTCTAAACGGATAAGGTGAGCTGTAACGTCGTGTCGATACAGCGACAAGATTATTCATGAAATTTCAAAACATTCTATGATCTGAGGAGTCTGCGGATCTACAATGGCCAAAATTCGTGTTTATCTAACGCTGTGATAATCAGCGTCGACCGTGATTTGCGATAAATAAGCCTCAAGGGTTGAAGTCAAATTTGTTTTTGTTATGAAGTGAAACTCGGTAAACAGTCTTCAGGTAAATTTCATCGGGTGAAATATCCGTTGGGTCGTTGCCATATCCGCTCACTTACGTATCAGCGGTCACTCTTGATCTTGGATCTTGATTGTCGATTCGATTGTATATTTCTGAAGTGTTTTAGAAGGTTTGGTCATTGGAGGTATGTACATTTTATGTGATTTGGTGGCTGGTGTGCGATATAAATTGATTTAAAACGCATTTTCCAACCGAATACGCCCATGTTTCACCCCTGATAAAACGACCCTCGCATGTATTTAGTAATTTATGAATATCTTAAGAACAGCTCTCACGTTTTCGATGAAACTGAAGTGGAAAATATTCATTAACCTTATTGAATATTTAACGCCAGAATCGTTCTACTCTCCGTATGGGTATAATTGAAAGAAAATGTTCTGATATCTGAATTTTCAATAAATTTTTCTCGGGCGAACGGATTTGTAGAATATGTAGCGTCCCTATACCTTGAAATAATGTAACAGCTTGGAGAAATAAGCAGAATCTTTACGGATAATTATTTTCCTGGCTTTATGATGACAATAAAAACTGGGGCTACGAACGACACTGAGTCAAAGTAATCCTTCGAGTTTTAGAGAAAAATGAAGCCTAATTAGCTCAGCGTAGCATACAGAAACGACCAGAAGCTGACTTGTTACACTCGAAGAGATAAGAAAAATGATATTTTCCGACTTCTATTAGTAAAAATAATTCTATTCCAGTCTGAAAAGCAACGAACTGCACACACCACATGTCGCACAAGTGTCGAACGTAGTTGAAATTTGAAAATTGTCATTTTAGAGAGTGATATTACGATTCGTGTCGAATTCAACGTTGAAAAAATGTTTTTGGAATGAAAACCGAACGACTGCATTAACTTTTCTTCATTTTCATACAAAATATCATCCCTTTTATAACGGATTCTACTCCGCTTCGGCTTGTCAAAGATTTATTCCACGAATCGTAAATTTGCTAACAAAACCGTACAGACGGAGTTGGATATGTGCTTCTTTATTCAATTGAAACGAAAACGAAATTTAATTTCTATAGGTACTTGTTTTACGAACGAAAGTTTATACCGCAATATATATGTATAGGGGTTTTATTATCCTACCGGGGAAATACTTGCAGTAATTTGAATCTCTGGTATAGGAAGATACATGTCTATACGTATATCGTATAAATTCATCGCCGTTTATAATTCTATACGAAACGAAAACGAATATTTTTTTATTACACCCCGATGCGTACCCAGCCTATATAGTTTGCGTAACTGAATTATTCGAAACTCTGCCGTGTGGTGGATTAATCAAATTGTTTGCCGTACAAATTGGATCATCGACAAGCTAGGATATATCGATCGCGTCAATGCGCGTAACTGTTAAACGAGACTACGTATTAAATTGGTGCTCTTGTACGTTTAACAAACGACTGCGGTTAAATCCGACTTTATAAATCCTGATTCGTTAACAATGTCCTAAAACTTTACCCAGAACTATCATTATAATTGAAAAAAAAATACAAGGAAAAGGAGTACAGTAAATTACGCGAGTATATCATTCCAGGCCTGAAGATGAAGTAGAGGCTGTATTTACTCTCCTTTAATAATAAGGTGGTTATAATTAGTAATAACTGACGATGAGTAGAGGTAACAATAGGGCTTTATTTCGAATGAAAACGGAGCGTAATTGTTTGAACAATCACGCGAAGAGGAAGAGAGCTCTTTTTCACACTCATATCTACAATCTCGAAGCACCTCTTATTGCGTTACTGTTGGTGATGCGAAATCTCGGTGTTATCTAAGGTTTGAGCGGGCAAAAATCTCGTTTTGTATATCGAAATATCGTTAGTCGGTGAACCTGTTCATTCTTCATATCATATTTAAAAAAATGACAATATTCCGTCGTAGTTTGCTCCGCGATATTACGAAAGGCGAATTTCCAAGCTCCATATATTCTAGATCTGTCAATACCACGTAGAAATCTGTATAAAAACGTGTCAGCCGTTCTTTCACCGAATAAAAACGTTCTCCAGATTTTTACGGTCTTGACAAAGCTTTGTCCCGACTCCCAGTGCTCCGCAAGCGAGAGCCTTTAGGGTTGATATTAATCCAGTTTCAAATTTCTTCCCTGACACTTGCAGGACTGCCTGGTATTTTTTAACTCCAATTTCTATAAGAAAGAAGAACCTGTCTGCAGTACTTTTCGCTTTAAAAAAAAATGAATTAAAAGAAAACAATACCCAAGAAATTCAGCAAACGAGAAACACGAGCCATCCGTTCGATGAATCTGAAACCTCTTGCATCGCGCAGCTACGTAATTAAAGGCGAGGTCAAAAAATTTGATGAAAAATATTCCTGCGTGTATGCGCATCGGAATATACATGTACCTCTGTAAATTACACAAAAGGGTAAGTACACAGGTGTACACAGAGCTTTCGAATGCAAAGAGTAAACTGGCAGTGGGGCAGCAGCGGGCTTTGACTAGGGCGCTTCAATAAACCCTCCGAGTTTCCCGCGCCGCTCGCAGCATCTCCTGGACCACCCATTCGGCTCTGCACGTATATCTATACAGCTGTACACAGGCTCTACAGCAGGTCGCATTGATCGAGGAACGGGCTGGTTTTCCGAGCCCGACCCAGCCCAACTACCAAACCTTGGAGTTGAGTCGACAACGAGAGGCGAGAGCCCAACCCTTTGGTGGAAGTATAAACATCTCTAAACTACTAGGGATTTGGGACCTCTTCTGGGTCCATACGTAGAACCGAAATATATTCCCGTGGGTAATTTCGCCGCTAAAGTCGAAGGGTTCATATAATCTTTACAGTACCTCGCAGCGTTGGTGATGTTAATAGTAAGACGTCTGGTTATAGGTATAGGTATATGTGTGGCTTTCGAAACCCCCGGGAATCCCCATGGGATTAAGGAATAATATGTCGTTCGAAGATTTGCTGCTTGTTATCTACTACATGCGCGTGTAGTATAGGTAGGTTATCATTTGGGCGACTTGTTGTTTTTACGTTTTATTAACAAACCGACGAGCCGTTACACCCCCCGTATACGAAGCTGTTTCGTTTTAATGGATTTAATTCCGCGGAAGATATTGAGGGGTAGGTGGATTATATACCTTCGTCGCACCTTAAACGTTGAAAATATTATCGTTTCAACGTTTTTATTTCTATAAAACAACGTTAATCGTCAATTTTGTATCGTGAAATTGAACGCTGAGTTTTGTCTGAGGATATCTAAATTCTTTATCGCAGACGTTTGAGAAAATGGAGTATAAAAAAACGAAAAATTGGGAAAACCTCCGAAATCAAACAACGGGTTCTATATACGCATCGTTGATCACGAATTTTATCTCATCTTTTTGTTCGACTCATATTGAACAGCTACTGCGGGGGGTAACGCATTTGTTGAAGCCCGAAGGGTATAATGATACCGATATAGCTGCATCATCATCCGCTTATACGCGCTACCTATATATATAGGTCAAAGGTTAATTTCGTCCGAATCTGCGTGTACCGTTACTCCATAGATGCGCAAAGACGATACCATAGTTGGCTGACGGGGAGTTAATATCGAGCGAACAGGCGCCCCACTTTGATAGTATATTTCGCATGCATCGGATGACATAGATTTCCCCCCATAAACCCGTCAGAAGCATTCATGAGTCTGAACTCTGTTATTTTATGAGCTAAAAACTGAAAAATGTAATTCCGTTCGTTTTCCAAATGAAAATCCGTAGCTTTCGGAATCGTTTGTAGATAATTAAACACGTCTCCCGTAAACCTGAGAATCATTTTATACTTTTTGGGGCTCCAGGGTGGTTGGAATTGAATTTTAATAGCTGAAAGCCAAGTTTGAGCAATATTCAACGGAGTTACATACACACCATTTGGTAAGACTCATATACAAACGGTTCGTTAGGCAATCCACAGTTAATCACTTAACGAAGAAGTATACGGGACGTAATCGAATGCGAAGATGTAATATCTTGAAGCTGCGAGTGGAAATTTGCTCGAATTATATGAACATAACGTATTATATTGAAACCATAAAGTTATGTAACCGCGGGCTTGGAGATGGGGCTAAAGATACCGAGAAATTTTGCTGATCAATATGACCAAAGTTTAACTCAACTTCTGAATAATCAAGCGGATGTTAGGCTCGTTTTGTATTCGAAATTAGAACGCTAACCGATGTGTTGAATAGTAATTAAACGGATCAGAGGACTGACGGAATTACAGGGATAAAAAGAGTCTATAAGTATATATAGGGCGCAACTTTATTTTATTATACATTGTATTAACAACGTTAATAGAAACCGCAGGACTTTCCGGATATGTATATACATATTTGTACAATACTTGGCTCATTTCCGCTCTACCGACGAGCCCCAATTACAAGTTATGTAATAACTAATTAGGGAGTTGCTCGAGGAGTTTTACCGCGCAAACAGTCATCGACATCCTTTCATTCGAAATTTTTGCAGCGATGTGGAAAACCGAGGGAAATATCGTGTACGAAGGGCAGCTCGATATGGGCAACGGTGTGAGCTACGCAGAGTGTATTGTTCATGAACCTATAAATATTTATCTTGATCTGAATGAGTCAGAAAATGAATAGAAGAAATCCCTTCTCAGGAAAGGTCGCAGCTACGTACGATCATTGAAATTTTTAGTCCGTGCTTTCGTGCGGGATCGTAACGTCGAAACGTCCCAGTACTCGACGCAATGCTTGAAATCCTGCTTACCTGTAAAAACTTGGAAAGTCAAGAAGGATTCAGCAACGAAAGTCATCTACGATCGGTTTTCTTTTCTTTTTTTTTTCTAACTCAGTTGGATAGAGCGCCCAGAATTTTTCTGAATCTGAAAGCTAAGTTTTGCCCCAATGGTATTTTCGAAAGTGGAGAAAATCCATTCTGCTCAGCTATAACTAAAATTGTAAACGAAAATTTGATTATCTGAAGTATTTTAGAGTCTTAATGGAGACCCGCTCGTTTTCAGCGGGTGAAATTCAAGTTTATCAAGAAAACCGCACACGGGTCTGTATTATTTCTCCCACTTAGGTAAACGTGCCATTTTCTGTGTAGCGACAAAGAGCTCGTTGATGGGAAAAAAGTGACAAACAATGCCGGCTTTTTTGGGAGGTTGGGTAAAATCCTCTTCAGACTATACGAAAAGTTTCGACCAGTCACCAGGTTTACCACCGAAAGCTCTTCAGAGAATGAATTATACAACTTTGAAGGGTTCAAAGGTTGCTTCTTGGGTCGCGATAAACTTTGCGGAAGCTTGAGTAACTGGTAACTGCAGGACTTTGTGAACTCTAATCCGTAATGCCAGGGAATAAGCTTAACTAATGGATCGCAATGCTAATATAGAAGGTATATTCCGTACATCCTTGAAAAATCTATTCAAGGATCGATTGATTTTATTCAATATTGAAGCAAATCATATGTTTTTTCGAAATTTGTTCCCCAAAGAACATTGAGCATTCCATTTCAAGATTCCATACGAATGAGTCGAAAAATTGAACAGCCAAATCGCTTTGAGAATTTGAAAGAATGAATTATTAGTTGAATTTTATCAGGGGTTTCCTATAGTTTCAATGAAGCTCGGTCCAGGCTGGATTAACATTGAATATAACTCCATCTCGATCCAATTATTCAGAAGACAATAGGCCAGCTGTGTTGTATGTAAAATCCGAGAGCTGCAGGTTCCATTGAATTCCATGGAATTAAATTCTGTCCAGGGACAGCGAAAACGTTAATTCGATAACCATTGGATCGGAGCGAATGGCGGATTGTTCGTCATTCTCGGATAAATTGACGTCAAGTTTTCGCAAAATTTTGTTAACAGTCTCTGCAGTGTCTAAATTCAGCGGGTCTATAGGTTCGATCAAAGTTTCCAAGGATTAAATTACTCCGAAAAAGTTCGCTCATTGGTATAACAAGCGATGAGAGCTAACAACAAATTGTATCACAGTCAGTACAGGAGTTTCCGTAAGACGTAATTTCTGTAATCGAATAACACGTCTCACAAACAATAAAGAAAATGAATTTGATCAAACTAAATCCGTGTGGAAGCTTGGAACTCTTTGAAGAGTACAAAGTTACGTACGTTAACGATGGAAGAGAAAACTTCGGGCGTCTCTAGTTCCGATAAGAAACACAATCAAGTATGTAGTACGTATTTCTATACGAAGAACAACTAGGAATGCACGAATGCTACCTGTTTTCATACGATAATTGACTTTTCTAGAAGTATTCTGGAGTTTCCTCCGCGTTAAACCTGCCACGAAAAATCGTTGCACCTCTGAATCTGAAAATCCTAAAAAAAAATGTGCACAGGTCATAGATAGGTACAATCATAAGCATTTATGTGGGAAGTGGGAAGTTCATGGTGTTTATAGATAAACTTTATAACTTTTAATGTCATACTGGTCCGAGTCGAAGTTTCTATCTGGAACAATACGGCGAATTCTGGAGGCAAGGTTTCGTGAGTGAATAATTGAGTTTATCTCGAGTATCGTGGGCAGCTGGATAGTTAGCCCTTGTCATACGTTGCCGAACTGTGGACACAGGGCACATAGTGGTTAATTCTTAATGGTGTATATACAGGTACCACATACAATTACCCGGAGTATCCTTGTATATTACGTCCACATATCTACATCTACCATAATCAGATATAACCGAGTTCGGAATATCGCAAACTCCTTCAAGAAGACGACCTCGGAACTTGCGAAATTAATTACTGTGCAATAAACTTAACTAACTGCATCCAGAGTTGATTATCTGTGGCATAAAGTACCTCGCGACACGCGCTTTGGCCGATTGATTAACAAATGATCAGATTTTCATCAGTTTTTTTTTTTTCGATTTGAATCAATCAATTTTTCATATGACAAAATCAATACGCGCAGTTATGTAATAATAATAATTCATTGATTTTATGGATCGTGAAAACCGTGTCAGGTCTTCTCATGACGCGCGTAAGAATAGAACAGAATCATTATGATATAAGATTGGTATGAACGGACGCCTTTCACTTTCGGAATGTTAGTTTTTTTAACTCAACGTTTTTCTTAATATCGAGTGAAAGTTTACTTTCGAAAATGAAAAATTTAATTGTGGAATGACCTGTACCTGCATATGCATAAGTGTTAAACCATAGACCGTACGGAAAATTTTCTTGCACCTGTTTTCAGATACGATTTTCTCTCGATCATTATACATGTGAACGTATATTCCTTGTGGTTAAAAGACAATCGTTAACATGATGTTAGCCTTGAAACCTTATACGAGTAGAATGGATATCGAATACGCAGTTGTGTTTTATATGTGTAGGAAAAAGGTGGGGAAATCTGACCAACGTTACTGAATCACTTCATGGAAAATACGAATAAGCGTTTTTTGCGAACGTGCCGAGTGATTCGATTCGATTCTTGCAATATATAATTCTATACATAGGTATGTGTACACAATTGATTGAACGTCACTGTATATTTTATTAACACATTTATTAAATTATATGTATATATATGTATATATATATATAGTACATTATTGCGTTAAGTATAACGTCAAGTAGGTAACACTGCACTCGTGTATATTTCGTTTTGGAAAAAGAAACGTCGCTCACACGAGGATCCGTCGATATGGACAATTTTTGGGAAAGAAAACAAAGTAGGGAAAAACAAAGAACGTAAATTAACTCGTCGATGTTTTAAATAAATAAATAAATAAATAAATAAATAAACATTTTATTTTTGCTGTTAGTTTCGACGCTGTGATCCGCGATAATTAATTATAGAGATGATCAGCGCGTCGAGACTAAAAGCTCAGCGATATACATATTCCTATATTTCTCACTAAACGTAACAATTAAATTCATTGATTCGAATCACAGATAAATAAATATAAATCTATACATGTATATTTATACACAACGATTACTGCGTTTGCAGCGATACAATAGTTAAAGTATACGACGATCTAGATAAAATTGTTGATATGAATACATTTGTGAAACATAAGAATCGAGAAAAAAAACGGTATATCTATTGGAATGATTTGATTGAAAAAAAAATAAATAAAAAATGGAATGTTAAATATTTGCACCGTCAGAAGGCATCGGTCCGTAATAAAATATTGAATGTATCATATATAGTTTGTGGCCTTTTTTTTTCATTCGGAAAATATACGCTACGTTTCTATATAATATATTGTATATAATATATGTGTATATGTATAATATATGTATATATATGTAAAGATTGTCGGGGGACGTGGGAATAAGTTGGCGTCGACTGACGGGCAGAGTATAGAAAGAAAAGAAGAGGGTACTAATTTTTCAATGAAATCAACAGATTTTCAATTATATTATATATATTGTATATTATAGACCCTCTGACATTAATCGTAAATCGACGCTAACTTCCCTGGGATACGGTTCTGATATTATTATTACTTTTTTTTATTATTATTTCCGTTTTTCTTGTTTGTTTTTTTTTTTTTTTTTTGTAAAGGGTACATTTTTGGAGCTGGGTCAACATTGATAAGACAGTTATACTTGTTGATTATACGACGTATGTACGTACGCCATTATCTCTATCTACGTGTCTCAAAATATTTCATACAATATACAATAATATTCGATCAGGTATATTTTTTACGGGGTAAAGTAAGTGGACAGTCAATCTTTTGTAGAATCTCAATAATCGTTACGACGCGACACCAATTAGGTATACGTATATTGTATATACCATATCATAATCAAATCGTCGAATTTGATAAAACCGTCGGAAGAAAAATAAAATAATAAATCTGACAGCTTTTGTATAATTCTTCAATCGATACTACGCAGACAGTCAACAACAAATAGGTGGGATTAGATTCCCTTCACCGAGTATTATTCGATAATAATTCGCAAATTATCGTATCAGCCAATCTTTTTTTTTTCTTCTTCTTCTTTTTTCTTTTTTTCTTTCTCTAATTTATTTCGCTATTATATTGGACCCCGATAAAATATTGGCACACAATTGTCGACTAACCTGTTGTGCAGTTTAATGCGGGGTTGGCGATAGAATTTATACAGAATGCCCCCGGAGGCCTACGAAGATATGTCTAAATTTTTTTTTTCTTTAATTTTTTTTTTTTTTTCTCTTTTCGGGATTCGTGGTTTGTGGATCATTGATTATAGGATTTCACGTGATATACAGTCAATAAGGACATATATGTACGTAGTTCGATAAATTGTTATTCATCATCCGGAATCAATTATCGAGTTTGTCTAATCGAATAAGTATCTACTGGACAATAGAGTGATTCTTGAAAATAATCCCTTCATCATTTCATGCGAATGAAATTTTTTTTTCTTTCTATCTTTCTTTCTTTTTCAAATAAAAAATAAGAACAACGACGACGCGTAACTCTTTCTTTAAATTTCATAGTTGCGAAACTTGTTAACCACGTCACTTGGGGCTTGGGAATCCCAATTCACGTCGCGACGAGCTCCGTAATGAATGTTTGCACCACCCTCTGACGCTCGACGATGAGCGTTGGCTGGCTGACCTCTTACGTGACCCGGTGAGCCACCGGATGCGTCAGGTAACATACGATCTTTTGTCTTTGGTGTACTCCAGTGCATCGACTGGTTTAAGGGAAAAATAAAAAATTTTATCTCCCTGCGCCTTGTGATCGAGAAAAAAATGAATAAAAATTCGCAAGGATTTCCATGTTTGAAATTCAATGAAAAACTCAAAGAGAGTCTCTGGTACGTTTTGGGGTTGTCGCTGCGAGGCTTTGGGCTCGACGCGACTCGAAATAAATGAAGAATAAAAAAAGAGGCATAATCCTTGATGGAATCCCTGGAAACAGGCACTTACTTGATGAACGTGTTCCTTCATTCCAAGCCACTGTTTATAGCTAATGGAAATTCCGCTGTGTCGCCATTTGTCGTAGTTGAGCCTTTTCTCCGGATCGCAAAGAGTTTCCTTGGCGTTCTGAGGAGGAAGGAAAGTTTGAAAAAAAATGTTAAAAAAATCGTGATTGATGGTTTTTTAATGACGTAAAGAACCAACGATTTTACTATACGGTATTTGAATGGTTTTTTAATCATAACGTTCACCTTCAGTTGCTGAAACTTTGTTTCGGCCTCTTTGTCCCCCTCGTTTTTGTCGGGATGATATTGAAGAGCTAGAGCCTTGTATTCGGCTGTGATTTGTTCAACCTACAAAAGACACGATTTTATCGTACCTCGCAGAGAGCTCGGGCTCGTTTCGAATGACAAAAGTATTTTCTTTCATCCGCCCCTAAACTCGATGCGAAACTCTCGCACTTTCGTTTCTTCTTCTTTCCTCCTTTTTGCTTATTTTATACGTTATTTGAATCGACTCGTAGATATTCGTAGTTTCCCTCAATGTACGACATTCGGAATACATCGGTGTTACAAAAGACCGAATTTTATTACAAGAAGTTCACGAATCCTTAGAAATTGTATTTCCAAATAAATTTCATATAAACTTGAAAGTGCAAACGAGAATTAAACACTTTTCCATCTTTATATACATCGCAGTGAATTTACGAATCGATAATGAAAACTGAAGTTCCAATAATTTCTGTAATAGAGTTTTGAATAAAATGAATATAATTACATTTTATCGAATTCTCAATCCAATCTTAAAAATGACACAAGTTTTTCCATTAGTTTTTATCAAATATCTTTTCTGAGTCTACAACCACTGCGGGTCGTAGATAAAAATGGAAAAATTCGCGGCTATTTTGATTTGCCGCGTAGTTGAATCACTTATTAATTCATTAGACGATGTACACGGAGTTTGGGGCCTCCTTCTACACGTCAGAATCCAGCTAGGATAAGATTTCTCGTTGAACAAACAAACGATTTGAGCACGTAGATTGAGGAGGAAAATCCGCACCGCGTATCGAATTTAGAAAACTTCGAGCCTCGTAGAAGAGCGATCGAATAGAATAACCGCGGTTGAAATAATTCGCGGAATGAAACGAAGCGATAAATCAGATCGAGTGACGAAATTCATGTACAGATAACTCGAGGCTATCGATAATGAGAAGATTTACGTAATAATTCAACCGCAGAAATCGCTTTTCATGGGATTCATGGAGAATGAAAAGCGCGCGAAGAAATCAATTTCTTCTTCTTTATACCTGAGCGAGATGGGGCATAAAATAAAGTTAAAGGAATCGAGAAGAGTTCAAGATAACACATACTTGAGTGGATAAAATAATATAAGATGAATCGTAAGGGACTTACCGTGGCGGACTCGTCGCAGCCCAAGATAGCGTAAAGATCTTCGTCCGCGCTTGCTTTATAACTCAATATGTCATCAACACTCATTTTTAATCGTTGATTAGGAAATTTAATCACTGAATGAAACCTCGGGTGTTACGTATATGAAAGAAATATCGCGGAAAGACTACGTTGCAATTTGCACCTGTTGCCTCTCGAACGAATCCGAAATCGTGAATGAGCTACCGTGGCCTAGAAAAAGGCTCTGGAAGGCGTCGCGACGCCCTGGATCCAGCGGCGCGCGCGCTGTTCTCACACCTCAAATATCAAAGCTGCGCAGTTTGCGGTATATCCGCGTATTCTCTGTTGGACAGTAGCGACGCCAAGGCGAGCGGCAAAATTTAACTTTCACTCGTTTAATGGACTTCAACCTTGTCCGGCGACACTAGCCGTCTTCTTATCGCTTGGTAAACGCGTATTACATCTTGTACAACGACTGCCTCAGCAATAGAAACAACGAAAAGTTGCGAAAAAATAAAATTAAAGAAAAAAGTGCAAAAATACGAAAAGAGGCTCTGTGTAAAACATTTCGTTAGAAATCTACAGAAATGCAGCGAGACGAGTTCGTCTCTTTCTTTCCGTCGTATCGTTTTTTCCCACTCTTCTGAAAATTGGAGAGAAAATTTCGACAAAAATTGAATTCGATGGTTGAGGCAAGAGGCGATCGAGATCGCGTTAGATCTGATGTTATGTACGGTTTTCGGGTGAAATAAGCGTATTTCAGTGATTCTTGACTCGGTTTTCGATTGCTTGAGAAAATGTAGTTAGGAGCTAATTGAAGCTCGACAGACTTGCAATAAAATGTTAAAGAAATTCGTTTCGAGTTTCGTTCGAACCGAACGAAATTCATCCTCGATTCAATTATCGATATTAATGGAAGGCCTTTGTCCGAGGTTCGGCTTTTTGAAGCAGGTACCTACAAAGTCGATCTATAACGGGTCAAAGAATTTCTTATATAAGTACAAACGGATTCCTTTAACGCCTCGACGATTCCAATATAGCGGAGAGAGCCGGAGAGAGAAAAAGAGAGGAAGACTGCAGTCTTGGTTTACGGGGTAAAAAGCGTTGGGATAAAATGTATTATTCCTTCCAGGATTTCGTTCAGGTATTTATCCTGAATACAAAATGGTCGACACCTGCCTAAACAAGCCGTATTTCACTGGCTATATTCGTACGTCAAATTCTTCCGTCTCAACTCGGACCAGACCGGACCGGACCGCCAGCCACAACAGATTTGAGAGAAGCGCAGGTCAGAATATCAATCGACAGACTTGGCGGTTTTTTTATTTTTTTTCCCCTTTCATTACAGTCGCTTAGGTATAATTGATACAGGAACAAATATCTCAGGAAAACGAAGAGTGCCGGTCTTCTATCTCATCCTGAAACGCGAAATCCGGTCGAATAAAATGATAAAAAAATTCGAAGGCGCTGTTTTCTTTGTCTAAGACATCGATCGGACGTAGGTCGCCTTTGTATCATAGAAACAGAAGTCATTCTCATCATATCGCGGAAAATCGATACAGAATAGCCAGCCTTGACCCGTTATCTATAAATAATGAAATATCGTAGATGTGTCTTTAAATTTGGGAACAAAAATGACTATATCTGTCTTTCTAGTCGAGGGACGTGCGTCAGCCGGTGGCAAGCCAGGTCACTATGGGTACCGTGATTTGTCTCTTAAGTTTGACATTTGGGTAACACGTGCTCCTTCCTCTCACCCATCGAGCCCCTTTCCCGCCCTTTCCCTTCCTCTCTTCCTATCCAGAACTCAGTGACCCTCGTCGAGGTACGCCGAAAAGACCCGTCGAAGGGAAATTAAGGAGTAGCAAGCAAAAAAAAAAAAAAAAAACACCAAAAGCAGAAAAGATTACTCGGCTGTTCCCCCCAGTGCGTAAAGCACAAAGGATTACCAATTCACGTGACTAAAATTGGACAATTTTTTCTCCTTTCTTTAATCAATCGATATCCGGTGCTCGTGATGGAATCGAGGCGAAGGATTTAATGCGTTTCTAATAGTCTCGAAAGAAAATTCAAATATGGATGAGAAATGGGTTTTCTATTTCAATAATTTATTGCAAAGACTTGGAATACGGTATTTTTCTGGATTCGTTCAAAATATTCGAAGCTTTTTGAAGTAAAGTTAAAGTTTCATCGTAAAAACTCATTGAGGTACAGAAATCGGTGAGAATAGAATAAGAGAAGCGTATGCCAGCAGTTAAGGCACGAGGCAAGGAAAGGAAGGCATGGTTTCTTTTAGATGCCAGATGCGCGGGTGTCTCGACAAGCGCCCTAACCAGAGCTGTACGATCACGTGGCCGACGTCGCATGGCGAGGCAAAAGCTCTGTCAGTACGTCGCGCGGTCGCGAGCCGAACGCGAACGCGAACGAGAACGCGAGAACTCTGCCTAGATAAACGTTGATCGTTGATCGGTGATCGGTGATCGGTGATCTCGAAGAGTCGGGGAGTTTCGAACTGTCAACGGGAGCTTTTCCGGCACCCTGAAGTTCGCGGGTCTATTTTAAATTCATATCGGCAGCTGTCATTGCCGCCCTTTTACCTCGCTCAGTTTCGGAATTAAATAAGGAAATCGATACTCGAGACGAAAGTTGATGCCAAAAAGAAGAATCTATCGAAATTGACGTTGAAAAGCCGTGGAGAATAACAGCAGAGACGATGTTCCTCCAGAACAGATAATTCTGACAACCGGAATAACAATTCACGATCAATTTTGGTAAGCTTTTATCATTTTGCTGTTCTACTGGCGATAAGACGTTTGATTTTTTTATTCTTTAAAGGTAATTTCGTAATTTTTGGAAAACTATTATCATTCCCGTGAGAAATGTGAATGATAAGAGATTCTCTTGGAACTGAAGGGTGGAATATTTTTAGGAGAGTTTGAAGAACCGATACGAATATTCGGTCCATTAGGTATTCCAGCCCACCGAGTATATTAATAGACCAAAACTGACAGGCGAACCAAACCAGACGTTCGATGCTCCTATTTTTCCCTCCCTGTTTTCTCTCCGTGAAAAGTGAAGAGAAAAACTCTCGCAACTTGAGATAAATGTTTCTTCGTTTATCCTGCAGGAGTATGGAAAGAGAGAAAATTCTTCGAAGACTGTCAGAAGACTTGTAAAATTTATAAAAACTTTGAGAACTTCGGACTGCTTTTCGCGTTGGTGTATACATCTTCTTTCCTTGCCGATACACCCACACATTCCTGTATTGAAACAGGCCATTACAAAAGCGTGCGGACTCCGCGAATAAAAATTTTAGGAACTTGTTTCACCGTCTAAACTTCGGAGAACCGTTTGCTATTAATAATGCCAATGATAATAAACAAGCTCGTACAGTTTTCGGTAAATATTCCTTTCTGCGGATGAAAACGATAATTTAGTCAGAACGTAGATCGATTATCTCCCAATTGATTATACAAGTCTAATGTACCCACGTCTTCGTTCCCTGATTTAGAACTCTATCGAAACTTTAAACCCGAGCAGATTCGAAGTAATATTCGATTCTACGTGAGAAAATGTTTCCACAAGACTCTCGAAAATTCGTTCGAATGATCCGATGCGGAATATATGAAATCGAAGAGTCGCTGTTTCACGGGTAAATTTTTTTCTCCACAATCCTGATATCCGTATACTGCAAATGTTAATGGTGATTACCTCGGTTTGGAAGATACCTTTTTACTTTTATTCCGTAATAACTATCGACCCGAGAAAAAAAAAGGAAAAAAGAGTAAAGAAGTAAGCTGGAAATAACACCACGAGGTAATAAATTAGAAAAAAATGTTGAAACTATACCTCGCAGAGTCTAAAACCTGCGAAACCACTATCTCTTCTCTCTGTATACGAAGTACGTATTCAAATATTAGCTTGGCTTATAAACAGTTCATATAGTGTACGACTAATGCTATTATAAACCAGAGGGTATACATGTATATCGCGTTGTATAGGAAATTTAATACATCCGGATATTATAGCTGTGGAGGACAAAAACAAACACTTTTATCAATTAACTTTAATTCTGATAATCGATAACATCAACGCGAATATGTTACTTCATATGAATCTTATTACCGCGGAGGTTTTATAACATAATTTCATCACGTAACAATAATTACTTAATTCTATGGTAAAATAAGTAGTATAAGGTGTGGTGCGGTGGAAGTGCGTGTTTGAATTTTTCGTTCTATATAACGAGGGGAGAAAACAGAGGGGGCAAACCAGCTGCTTGTACTATACTGTACTTCGCAAGTATAATCTATAAATGTTACCGAGGGGCATCAGTTATATACACGTGTTATTTGGCACGGGTTTATAAGGGCACGCACTCGGCCGGAAATATGAAGGCAGGTGTTAGATAATGATTAAAAATGGGTAAACAGCTCTTAGCCTTGATTCAGAGAGTATGAGAAAATGATAATTGGGATATTTTTAGGGGTAAAATAAATTCGATTATTTCATACACGAATATGATCGACGTGTACCTCTTCCGTTTCGCATCTCATAAACTCGCAAGCTCACAAGTTATTCCTGAAACTATTCCCCGGGGTTGTTGTTCGCATAAACTCCTTTCCTACATCGTACACTCCACGTACGTACTGCATCTGTACCGAGTATATTTTCGATTTGATATTTTGCAACTCGAAGACACAGAGAATATACGTTTACCGCATTCTTTTCCTATGAGTATCCGCGATTTTTATACCAACCAAAATAGGGGCTGAAGTTAACGAATCGTAAATAGCGCCTCGGGGTAAATATAACGGATAAAAAAATTACGCTGTTTGTCAAACAATTTCTATTCATGGCAAACGAGTTGGTCTAAGTTATTATCGACCGTATGGGTTGTGAGGTACGTGCCAAGATCCTTTCTGCAAATTGTTCAAAACACGTGATGAATATTAGTCGCGGTTTGTAGGGGTGGAAGAACGCCTTTTCTCGCCTATTTACCTCGTGCTTCGTGCTTCCCCATTAGAAAGCTAGAAATTTTAATTTCCCGAGGTAAAATGAGTATTCCTCGACCATTACCAGCTGTAATTCCCGTTTCGAACATCTGGAAACAAGGTGTGCAACGCTAGATCTGTTCAGATTGACCTGGACACGCAGGGGAACCTAGTAAACTCTTGGCAAGTTTAGGCTCGATGCCCGAGGGCGCTGGCCGTCGAAAATCTCGTCCGAGGCCAACGAAACACACGGATACGTACCAAGATGTGTGATATGTGTATACGCACGTATACATCAGAGAGAGAGAGAGAGAGAGAGAGAGAGAGAGAGAGAGCTAGAGAAAAGTTTGCGTACCTATTTCTAGTGGTGAATGAAATGTTTAGCTTAGAAATGATCTATAAATTCCGTTCCCGCCACTCGGGAGAAGTGCTCGATGAGCGAAGAGGATCCAGGCACTTCGAGGTCGGCTACTGACGAAATTCTACGTCTAAATCGAACGAAAATTATCTACATCGATACTATTTAATAGATTCTTATCATAGGCACGAGGAGGACCGTTACACGGCGCGCATAATTTCGTAGCTCGATTACCAAAGTGGAAAAGTTTATAACTTGACCAAAGCACAGCTATATTTATACGCGTTATACGTGCGGTTAGTTATATCTACAGGATGTCTAGTTCGAATCAATATCTGATCTCAAATACTCGATTTGGTGCTCAAAGACGAGGTAAATCTCGGTCAGAAATTATCCCCTAAGTTTCAAAGTCCGGATAATCATGCGAGCGATTGATCAGATCGTTTCTGACTTGAATTAGACTGAAATTTTCGGGAATTAACCGGACACGATACACCCTGTAGTCGTTTCAAAAGTCGTGCGAGAGACAGACACACGTAACGATAAGTTTAAGTCACGAACGATCGTGAGATGGACTGCGGAAGAAGGCCATATCAGGACTTCCGAGTTCCCGTTGACCGCCATCCGCTTCTATAGCTACTTATAAATTGTCTGCGTGTACGAAAACTACGTGTGTATAAAACTCGCTATTGCATCTACGTGGTTATCCTTACGTACGAGGGACTTGCATACGTATGCATGCACGTATATACATGTATATGCACATTCGCAGCCTGGGTATAAACATCATGCAGGTATATGTACGCATATATACCAATTAATAAGCAAACCATGTCCGATTTTTGTCGTATTATTAGGCACCTCTCTGCTCGTTGACACGTGTGAACAGGGAACATTGGGTTCTTTTTTTCTTCTTTTTCTCACACAACTTTGGGAGCAGAAAATTCACCGAGAACAAACAGGGCGGAAGTGCATCTCCCACGGTGCTAAGCACTGACGAAGTGCTTATGAATTCTCGGATTTTTAACCATCAAGCTTTTCAATGATAATTATTATGCTCTTAGAAATAAAGAGAGGAGAATAAACTGTTTGGCACTTGAACTCTGGTTCCCACGACTTAGTATATATTTTATTTATCCAGTTTTCGTTCCACGATTTAACAAATTGTTTTTCCCCACTTGAACGACGGGGTAGAAATACCATATGAAACAATTTTAATCACAGTCTGCTCTGATTGTAACCAGAACGAATGGTACTTTGATTAAAAGCTCTTGAGAGATTGAAGAGAAAATGTAAATGTGTTTATAAAACATTGCGATGAGATTGTTATACGACTATTTGTTAATAATTGGATGTTTTATTTCTTCTCTGTTTCAGAATGACACATTTTTCATCGACAGAAGACGATGGCTGTTGGTAAGGATCACAGATTTTTCAATCTCCTTCGTAAAATTGACCAATTTGTTTGTCGATGAATTCCTGTGCTTTAGACTCGATAGGAAAGTAGATAATATGCATGCTTTTCCAAGGGAAACTCGCGAGGCCTCGATAGCGAATTTTATTTTAGTGTTTTCCAGGACAAAAATCCGAGCTGACAATTCTATCGCCCTAAGGTTTAGATTTCCAATTCCGCGCTACACTTCGTCAGGAAAGGGGGTGTTAAAATAGGAGAATTCTCACGGGACTTCGGTGTCATCATTTCGTATCGTTTTACGAAAGGTGTGATCCCAGGGAGGCGCTTCTTTTTCCGAATCGGGTTAAGGCGGCTCCATTTTTTCATTTTCAACTCTATACGATCGCGAGTTGCCGACAAGGAAAAATACTTCTTTCGAATTTTTTTTCAATCTATTCTTAAAATTTCTTCTAGATCGACGGACGGCTCAGATATACATTAAATTTGGAATCGAGAATAGAAATTTTCATCAAAAGAGGCCCACCATATATCGTATCGTATAAAATAGGCGGGGGAGTAAATCTTTGATTGTAAAATTGACGAAACAAAATTCAGATGGTCGAAATTAAAGCTAGAAATTCAGACCGCATCTTCATCTTCATCTTCACCCTTGGCTCATTCGGACAAACGGTGGACGATGTGTCTGGACGTGATAATGTTGTAGAGTAGAGCGTTGTCGGAAAAATCAGTCAGTCGCGTGCGACGTGTCCACGATGCAAAATCGGGAGATTCTTCGGATAAGGTCCTTTCCTCGCTTCAGGATTTATCGCAAGTCTGAATTATACCGTTAGGCATGTCCGTATCTACAAGGTGACAAATTCCTAGTTTCATAAATTTTTTTTATTCACGGGTCCATTCCAATCTCTCAATCCCAATCGAAGAAAAAATAATAACACCGAAAGGAAACTAAAAAACAATTTCAACATCAAAAATTCATACATAAAATTTCATTATTTCATTTTCAAATTAAAGTTCGAAGGAACAATACAATATCGAAATTCAAATGGTCTTCGCACGTTGTCAATAGTTTTTTTTTTCGACAAGGGTCTACTCCCTTTTTGTTTTCTTCATTTCTGGCGATCATACCACACGCGATAGAACTTTACAGTTAGAGGGTTGTCATCGCCCGAAGAACGTATTCTTGATTTCAAAGCTTAGCCGCTATTAACTTCACCTCCTTCCTTCTCGAAGAGAAAGAAGAGGAGAGAAGAGACTGCAGTGGAAGGCGGTGAACGGTATGGGTGGTGGCGATGCATTTCCGGTCCGTTAAGCTCTTCGTTCTTCGTACTTCGATCTTCGTTCTTCGTTCTTCATTCTTCGTTCTTGGTACTTCGTTCTTCATTCTTGGCTTTCACTAGGGTGGGGGAAGTCTATCGTCACGTCCGGTTCACCCCCACTCAATCTGCCCTAACCAAACCCAACCAAACCAAACCCAACCCAATCCAACCAAACCTTAACCAAGTAAACCTAACTTGACTGAAGCTGAGCTCAAAGCCTCGTCTCCCTCGAGGGTAGAGTCAGGTATAGAGTCTTGTACCAGCGCAGGTTTAGCCTAGTCTTAATCAGACGCCTCTTGGCGACGGTTGTCACACAGATTATACCAGTATCGAGATCAGGGTTTAGTCTTCTATCTGTTTTCTAACAAGTAAAGTGAGATTAGGTCAGTTCCTAGATCCCTGGCCTCAAAAATAAAAAGTAAAAAAAAAAAAAAGGTCCAACTCGATCGGATCTTATCACAGCTGGATGTTTTGACAGCTGTCTTCATCTCTGCACACATGCAGGGCATACTATCGAAAAGGCTATTTTAAAAAGGTGGTTGGTATCGATAACCGTGACCTTCGGCCTTATTCGTATCACAGAGAAGACACTTCGGCTTCGAAAAGTTCGGTCAGGGCGTAAAAATCTAAGAAAAAATAAAAACGTCGATAGAGTGTATCTTACCACCCGAAAAAAAATGCTGCTATCGAAGTGTCGCGACGCTTAAGGACGATTGACGTAGATTTTTCTGTTTTTGTTTTCTTTTTTTTTTCTTCCTTTTTTTTTTGATCGGGGGTTGAAAGCCTGCGAAGTGAATAACGAACAGCGATCAACAAGCCCGACGTATGTTTACAGACAATCCAACATACTTTTCGGTGGCGGGACCCGGGTCTTCATCCGGCGTCGTTCCCGCGTCGACGTCAAACTCCGCGTCCCAGCCTCGTGGATTGACGTCTTTCTTTCGACGTAAGGTGGATAAAATGGGATCTACATCGTCAGCGAGCGTTACATCGACGTCGACGATCAGTACCTTGACTAATTTGGAGAGTGACAGGGGTAGCAGTTCGTCCGCAACGTTGTCCAACCCGGTAGATGAGTCTACTGGATTATTGGCCCAGAGTGGAAGCTGTTCTTCGAGTCTCCAGGGTCCGTCGACTTCTTCGGGAGGCCAAACCGCCGGCCCTACAACCCAACGGAGAAGTTTCAGAAACTTGTTCAGATCAGTGAGCGCGAATTCGGACGCGGAAAAGACTCAGCAATTTTTAAACGGCGATCCAAGACCCTCGGACGTTGCTCCACCCTCGCCATACCTTCCGCACAGGTCACACTCTCACTCAGAAAATGACAGACGCAGACCGGGGCGTAAAAAGATCCTGAAATCGGCCAGTGAACTTTTGTCAAACGATATGGTCTACTGCGGATTACCTGGGGAAGAGCCCGCCGTTGGTACGACGACTGTCGATGGAAACGAGGAGGTATTTCTAGGGGTTGATGACGCGAGGTACTACAACATTTCGGCAACTCTACCAACACCTGGATCAGCCGCTGCCGGTAGACGACGACATTCTATTGGGACGTTTTTAAACAAGACAAACGCAGCTGGACAATCTGCGAAAAAAGTAAACGAGCCGATCAGACAACCCGACAATATTGCACCCCCTGTACCAAAAATTGATAAAGACGGTCGCGAGGAAGAACAACCAAGGGAAGCCAAAGTATCGCGGAGAAGAAGGAACAGAAGCGCTTCCAGCAAGGGTGAGTGAATTTTTTTCACATTTTCCATTGATTTTTTATACCCTCCGAGGAAAACTATCTAATTTTGGGGATTATGTTATTCGGAAAGTAAATTCTGAAACGTTTAATCGCGAGGCAGCTTCTTTCTCACGGTTACAAACCGACGACAGTGTTTTCGCACACTATACCCGCATATACGCCTGGTGAAAAGTCGTCTCTAATTGACAATGGAGTGGCTTTGGAAAATAGGCACATTGCAGTCTGTAGTACAAATATCGCTCGTTGAATGGGCCACCATTATGGTTCAATCATGTTTCAATAAACTAATCAGTGCTTAAAGGTTCGAATTAAAGGCTCCCCACATTGAAGACTGTTTCTATTCCTATGTCGAAGAGTTTGAGAAACCGTTTGAAAAAAATCTCACCGATGTTATACCGAGGGTTTTAAATTTTATCGGAAAAACTGTATACGCCTACGTTTCCGTATAAATAATTGTACCTATACGAAGAGGAGGCAGTTCGCTGCGAGAGTTTGAGCCCCGCGGATGATAGAAAAGCGATGAATCGTTCTTGGAATACTAAAAAGACTTCCGTGGTAACAAAGCGGTATCTTTCGGATCTACAATAGCCGAAGATGAATCTACTATACTTGCGGTGAACGCTGTGCGTGCGATGCGTACGATGCGTTGTATACGATAGTTGCGAGTTAAAGAAAGAGAGAAAAGGCAAGGGAGAACTGACGGCTTCCGGCGAGACCGGAAGTCCCCTCCTAACTCCGGTGCACTATAGCCCATTCCCTCCTCTTTCATACATACACATAATGCACTTGTTCATGATACACAGCCGTACAATGGATCCAACTGATTAGGAGTCAAAACTGACTTACGATTTTGGTACGACAACTAGCCGATGTGTAAAACGCGTGTAACGTTAGTTCGATCGAATCTATGGATCTGAGGAAGAGATGTAATCAGAAAGGACTCTCGAACGCTAAATACAAGATTTTTTCTAAGCGAATTTGAGGCATAATTTATACAATTTCAGTTTCCTCGAGCAAATTAGGGTTTCCTCGAAAGGTACTCTTCGGTTTTACTTTTGTAGAAAAAATTCAAATCGAAATTCAGCGTTTTTTGCCGCTTTTTTGTGTGTTGTAATAAAAGGAAAAAAACAGCGTCGTTGGACTTGAGTTTAATTAAAAGCCGTGAAATGAGAACAGTTTATTGAGCTGCAGCTGGACGGCTGAAAAGGTGGTCGCAGTAAAATGCTGGCCAGAAATACCCGGAAGGAATAAACGGCTGGGGAGTTAGTTACACATGTTTCCTTAATGAAATACCTAATTTGGTCACCGGAGTCGTCGGACCTTTGGACTGTAAATCAGTTCTCAAAATTCGTATTTATTTTCTGATAGAGGGAAAAGACGAAGGGAGAATTAAGAAGTTGAGATCAAACGACAAACAATGCGATTCGTTTTCGCTTCGTTGATATACAATTCTTGAATGTAGGTAGAACTGGTGAAGAATAGGACGCGAATTTTACATTCGATTTATTCTACCAAGCGGAATGACGGATTCTTGAATAATTTCAGAACCGAAGTTCCTTATAACGGTCATTCAGAAATCTTCGAAGAAGTATAAGAAAACTCCGACAACCGCACGCGCTTTTATTATCGAAATCCTATAGAAACTCGACTTCTTTTATCATTATTCGAGAAAAGTATCGAGACAGTCAAAGGGGAGGAAGACTTGAACCAGAAATTATAAGCAGAAATGTAAATTCTCAGACGATACGATTTTGGAAAATTCAAATCACGGAAAGCCTTGAAAGTCTTGGGAGGTTTTTGAACTTTGGTTTCGTTTCGATGACAGGTATTAATTCAGCCCGAAATAATTTATATAATTAACATGTTGCCGGTTATGGTGAACGATTTGAATTGAGCCAAGCGTCTCTTTGCTCGCCGATATAAACGCCAGTTCCGCCACGCGCTTCCGGCACGCGCCTCGAAGTCTTCGCGTGCCTAGAAATCACCGCAAGCTTGAGATCGACACCGTCGCAATTTTGAAGCATTAGAAACGATCGGGGCATATAAATAGTCTGATGTATGTGTATATATTTGAGAAATGATTTTGGGAAGGAAATTGAAGAACAAACGTTATTAGGACTTCCGGTTTAATTTTCGAAGAAACAAAGCAAACTAATCTCGTGCACAATGATTTCTATGTATGTACATATGTATATATATAATATTTAAATGAGTGACACGAGGCCATCTACATAGTCGAAAATAACTCTTCCGGCCTCCCCGTAAATCGTAACGCCGGACATCATGGATTGAATACAATCAAGCCTCGTTACGCACTTGCCTCAATTTCTAATCTTCTCTTCCCCCTTGTACCGAACTCGGGCATTAGATTTCTTGCGCTGCTCTTTCTCGCCGTTTGCACTTTTCTTGAAAAATAAAAGAATAGAACTGATCTTGTTCGAGAATTGGGTTTTCAAAAAGCTACTAAATCGGATATAGCAATCTTCTAACACTTTCTTTACTTTTTTTTCGTCTTTTTCCTAATTTCTTTAATCCTCGGTCCTGATAATTTCGGATTTCATATAACAGCCCCGATTTCAGGCCACTGCGATGCACATACACCAGGGTGGTCCTTAATTTGATCATTTTCAAATTTCAATGCTCCCATAGGCCAGGACCTTTTTAAATATATTATACAAAAAAATGTAACCAAAACCCCAGGTTCCTATCTCAATTCTAAGTACCGCCCCAAAGCATTCGAATTTTCCCATTTGAATAAAACACGATCTGTGAGATTCGCGGTTATACTTTTTCCTCCCTGTCGCAGTGTGGCTCCGAAAAACCTCAAACTTGGTACACTCCTTACCTGTAGTAGTAGATATTTCCCGAAAATTCGACAGGTTTTAAACGATACAATTTTCGAAGCTACAGCGCACTGAAAAAAAATTTCTCATCTCCAAATTGTGGTAGACAAAATTGTGTCGTTAAAAATCTGTAAATTTTTAACGGATACCTACTAGTATAGGTAACAAGTGTGCGGCGTTTCAGATTATTCGAAGCGATAATGCGATAGGGAGTAAAAAATAACCCCGAAGTACCAAAAATCGTGTGTCATTTAAATGGGAAGGTTCAAAAGCTTTGGCAGCAGTACTTAGAATTTAGATAGGAACCTGGGGATTTGACTAAATTTTTTTTGCATATATTTGAGGACGTTCTGGCCCATGGAAGCATTGAAATTCGAATATGACCGAATTAAGGACCACCCTAGGATACATATAAGTACACGTAGATACTAATATGGTGCTAAAGGACCGCCGGAGACGTTGCATATTATACGGAATCATGTGTATATGTATGTATATACAAAAAAGTACGGGTATAACGTGCGTATACACATAAATATATAGATACAGATGTGTATATACGTAGACACCGCGAACAGACTTGGCTTCCGGTGGGTAAACCAGCCGGATGTATCGCTTGTCTGCTGTTTTTCTACAGTTTACTCTTTTTACCGTGTAGTAGTCCCTCAAGAAGCAGGCGCAGATCCTGCGGGTTTCTTAGGGAAGGAAATACAGGCGCTACCGAGGCGCCACGTAACACGGTGCCAATAAATATACGTGACTATAATATTCGCTATTGATGCATTAAATGCGTATAAAATATTCCGCAAAAATACTCGGAAAATTTATTAAAAAGTTCTTCAAAATTATTCTCCGATTCAATAATTCGAGACTAATTGAATCACGATTAAAAGTATATAACAAAGCGAAAAACGTATAATTCACAATCCGTCTCAGTGAACAGAAAGATTTTATAAGTGGCTAACAAGAATGACAAAATCGTTTCGTAGGCTCGCTACTTCCGTAATTTTTTTTTTTCTCTCTTTTTGTAAACAATTAATTCAAACAAACTCTTCTTCAGACCAACGTAATCAAATGTGCTGCAGCACGTGTTGCAAGTGTGTTATTTTTAATTGGGACAATCCATCATCTAGTAACAGGGAAATTAATGTTTATCGTATCTATGAAGAAAAAATGAAAATCCAGAGGAAATTCACTGGTCTCTTTAAAGTGGGTATAGTTTTCAGTCAATTACGTGATACTAAAAAAATCTTGACATCGATTAAATAAGAGCTATGTGAGATCTGAATGGAACCTTATGAATACTGGTGGAACTGGTTGAGGGAGAACCAGCGAGGAAAAGGAGTAGAGATATTTTTCGTTCCGGTAATTAAAAGTATACCTACCCCCCGTTTTTAATTAAAACTTAGCTAATTAAGTTCTACTCCAAAGAAGGAATTTTTTCTCTCAAGTATACCGACACCGAAATTTATTCATAACACCTACACGTTGGTACGCGTACCCCACTCTGGACCGTTTTATCTCTGATTTGAAAAAAAATTTCTTTACTCCGATGCTGAGAGCTTGCACACACCCCACCCTATACCTCGACGTCTTGTGCGAGCCTATTTCTGTTTTTACAGACGTCTCCTACTATTTTTATCTGAGATTCGTTTATTTTCGTATACATCGTATGCGTTTTGTTAGCTGCTCGTCTATAATCTCTGAAAGAGAGAGAGAAAGAGGGAGAACGAGGTGTATTTTATTATTGCAAGAAAACAAAAAAAGAAAAAAAAGATGCTATTTTTCGTTCATTGAATCGAATCTATCTACAGAAATCCAAAGCCACGTAAAGGACACTCGGACGTATAACTCGAGTATCGGATCGACGATTTTCATTGATCAAGTTTCGTAATGCACCCCACGTTTCAGAACATTTTTTATAGTCCGCGGAGCAGATGATGGTAAGATTTATATCTTTGGTATCTTCATTAATGACCACCAGCTTGCTCAGCATTACATACAGCAGATTCTTTGTGCATGGTAATTAGGATATCTCCCTACTGCTACTTCAGTTCGAGCCGTTTATTCAGATCTCGGTAAATTTCTCATAACTAATTATTATCGAAATTTTTATCGTACCGAGAAAAGTTTTATCAGTATAGGTATAATATCCCGTCATACGCGAACAATAGATTAAATCTTACGATCGTTTGGACGAATTCGAGACATACCGTTTTCCAAAATTAATTAAGAATGATAAAATGAAATGGAATTTGTTGAGTGATCCCGGTTGCTGTTAGTCCCTAATAAGGAAGCATCGTTAGTGCAGGATAACGTGATAAAATGCAAGACTATGCAAATTTCTATTGTAGTTTAAAATTTAAATAAACTTGGACAAGGTATTTCCTTATTTAAAAAGAGTTGCGAAGCTCCGCCGAGATATTTGCATAATCACTTATCCCATTGTCTTCATCTCTGACACAAGTGATTAAGGACTGAACTCACACCGAAAGTTGGTAAAATCTCACAAAACTTTTGAGCCCACGTCTCCACCCACCCAGAAAAAGATTTAAAAAAAAATACAAAAAAAAAAAACATGAAGAATATGGAAGAGGAAAAGGAGACAAAGTTTTTTTTCGAATAATTTTTTCTTTTTTTTTTCTTTCTATCTTTTGGCTTTCGGTTATAATCCCAAGCCTAACTAAAACTAATAGTAAGCAGTTCACCGCGTCAGATTGTCAACGTCACGACGACTGAGAAACCGATTCGTATCGGAACCTACTCGGCCATAACGTACAGTCAGGGATAAGGGGGAAAACGAGGAATACAGTTCCATCCCCAGGGAAACGACAGACGATACTCGACTAATTGGACACAAACACCGTCACCCTGACCGTAGACGAAATATACTGGATAAGCACACCAGCACCTAATCATTACGTTTTCAAATTGGCACTGGGTGTTCCGTGAAACTTTCGCGCTTTCCTGTTTTAAAAGAAATAATTCATCCCTGCCAAAAAAATTTAATTTAACTTCAGAACTATGACCTCTCATGATTTCTCATTGCGAATAGACTCGAGGTATGTAAATGCATGTGTTATAGACTTAGGGTTAAAGAGTCATTGCGCTGTAAGCAATATCTTGTCGTCGAGTTTCTTCCGTTAATGTGTAATGGAGTATAATAATACAGGGAGGCCCTTCCTTTAATCCTTTCTAAGTAAGCACAGAGAACAGGGCCTTTGACGAGTCGCACCTTACAGCCACTAACGTCAAGTTAAACAACACTTTAAAGCTCTTTAATCCAAGAATAACTAGAGCGACTTTTAGCTATGTGTTCGAGATGATATAAGTTGTTTGAATGAAGAAACCGCGGAGAGACCTGAACCTCAGATCGATATGAGATTTATAAATTTCGAATTGAGAAAGCTGAATCGATTTTGGTAACACCATTCAATGAGATAACTCGATGATTCGTTATGGGAATGTAAGTTTTAATTGCATGTCGATTCGATGAAGCCTCGTAAATTTTTGTGGGAAAGTCATAAATGTCATGATTTTCATATGATAAATAATAATTGCGGTACAGACGATACCCTGTGACCATTTTCATCCCATGTCAGTAGACGAATGTCTGTCGACAAATAATCGTAGAACGACCCCGCGAAAAGTAGGAGGAGTAGATGAATATGGGAACACATATGTCGTAACGTCAGATTATAATTTGCTGCAACTAGGCAGTTGCCGTACCGATTGATTGCTGTCAATTATAGGGGATCACGTGACTGGTTTATATATTGATGGCAGTCATTACTCGTTCTAGGGGAAAGATGTTTCATCTCGTATAAGTCTCTGACAACGCAATGATATAAATTTGCCTCATCTTACGCGTCAAATAATTTCATACTTTTTCCATCTATCAGAAACACATTTTATATTTCACATCTGTAAATTAGACCGGAATTATATTTTTTTGCCTAATTTCACTCCCTTTTTGAAAAATGTTATTTGGGTTGCCTGTCGTCAGGCGAAACAATTCAGAAATAAAAGCTTCGGGCTTAACGTCGTAAGTCAGCGACGTTATTCCGTAACTCGATCTCGACTCTGGAAGGGCTATAGAGCAAGAATTATTCGTTGACCCGAAACGTGAGCACAAAGGGTCTTTTAATTTTCGAACAGATAAATTTTCAAGTTAAGTTTAATTTTCTAGCAATAAATTGCGTTGTGTTGGAATATATTTCTCCGTTGGAAAAAAAAATGAGGAAAATAATAATACAGAGGCAAAGATCTTCGTGTATATGATTCAACCAGAGATTGGTTAATTTCTGTGTGTTCATGCGTGAGCTTTCTTCGAGATGATTTATACGGAGAATAATCATACTCGTACGAATCTATAATTTATTGCGATTTAATTAAAGACGATTTACAGAGTGAGAATTATGCTTGTGACGGATATCATACTACGCTACTAAACTTTGTTAAGTTGGAGGTGAATCATGTGTATATTGCCGATAATACCAAAGAAACCAGATAGAAATTTCCTGGGAAATATTGAACACGTGTTCTATCTCGGTCTACAATCTCCGCGCTTTGGCCTCTTCTAGGGTCATTTTGGACCATCGTCATAACCAGTGTAGCTGACATATTCGGAAAAAAACTATCTCCTGCGTCTCGCTGCAATCTCTTCTCAAGATATTTTCATTTCATTTTCTGCTATCTTATTTTTCCTTATCAAATCTCATGTAGGCGATACTAATGCTGTACACATTCCACGGTTTACGGATATCGTATGGAATCCCGAACTTCGGTACGGATTTAAGTTACATCTGTGACTAAAAAAAGTTCCTCTTACTCATCGCAAAACTTCCTATTGGTCACCGGCTATCTTTTAAATTTTTTTTCTTTTTTTAACATCATGTTCCCTAGACTCTGGTAAAACACTGCATAGCCTTTCATCCCCCATCGCAGTTGATAAAAATCTCTCAAATGTTTGTTCCTGGCTCAAACGGGTAGACGTTAATGCGTTTAGCGCCCTAATTTAATTATAGAATCGGCTGATCGTTGACGAGTCGATACCCTGGATTGAAAATATAGGAATTTCCGTTTTGTGGTAAAAATTACGAATCGTAGGTCCGAGAATACGGTAATTGGAATTACTCGCTTCGAAACTTGGTCAACAACGCGATGAATAATTTTGTGTTGACGATGGAATCGGAGTAATCTATACATGTCGTATGTTCTTCAACATTTCGCGGTTATGCGGTTATTCTGCTCATATGAATAACAAGGAAATTTCTTGTTATATACCGTACACATACGTTCAGACATTCCCGGTAATTTTACAGGGAATATTCTTCCTCAATTATCCACGCATGTGAAGAAAATAATAGTAAGCGTAAAGCGCATAAACGAAGATAATCCTTCGCATATCCTCAAGATTAAATGATCGAAAATTCTCAGATTCCGCAAAACATGCAATAACATTTCAATCCATTTGGCAATTCGAATATCTAAACGAATCTATTCAAATCAGATCTACTAACGAACCAGAAAAGTTTTAATTGAAAAACTCAATATCTGTGATGCAAGAAGCATTTCGATTACATTTCGAATATCGAGATTTCAAAACAGTCCTTGCTTCACAAATTTTGAGTTCCTTCGTTCGTACTTTTTCTCTGATTTCTGGATGGAATTTGAAGAAATCAACGTAGCTTTTTTTAAACCAGTCCTCGCTTTACTCGTAACTCGAATTATAGACGAATGGCCAATAGTAATCGCCCCCTAAGTTTTTAGAGGGAGATTGAATACGACGTCTACTAGCATAGAGGCCCCATTGATGAGACTAAATTCCTCGTACAACAAAATGCAGACAAGAGCCGCCCTTGGAATTTTCGTTATCGTATATTCTCTGTTTAACTTCCGGCGGTTAAAATTCGTATAGACTAAACGAAAAGTCGTTCATTTCCGATGGACATTTGGAATCAAACAACTCTATAAAATTTCAAAATGAAAATTTACGTCTGACAGCAAAAGCAACGATATGGTGACGAAAGCTGGCCGTATACTTGTCGTCTAAAATCGAGAGCTCAAATCACGCGAGTTGTAGGGAAGAAGACGATAAACTGTCTCCGAGGACACCCCTAACTAAACAAAACGCGAGTCGTCGCCGTCGAGTTGACTATTTGTTCAGGATTAGAGGCCGGAGATATTTCCAGCCCCATATTTCACCTCCTAGCTAATTATCGTCGTCGGTTACACGTCAGGAAAGACACTGTACCCAAAATGAAACTGCCTATAGATATATAGGGTAAAACTAATCGTCGTCGGGTACGTAGTAGATAAGTATAATAATAACGATGAATTCTACTCCGTAATAAAACGACGAGTGTAGTAGCAGCAATTCTCCCAATTTGAATCCAGACGCGGTAGCATACTACAAGCTGATTCATTGATGGTAAGGAAATTGGCCCCCTTCTCATCCGACGAACACATACCTACGTTAGTTAAATAAGTCCAATAAGTGCAAGTGGGATAGAAAAATTCGGCCCTCTCGTCGGGGCCTGTCTTTATGTATACAGAGACAAGACCCCTCTTCATATAGAAACAGATATATGCACTTTGGCTCATATGCTTTGACGAATTCAGGGGCCTTTTTATCATGTAATGCACTATACGGAGTTTACTTAAGGGCGTAAGGACGGCACGTTATGATTTTATTATAGTACTTGTCCCGCGGTTATAATTTAGGGGACTTCTTATCTAAGGTTTATGGTAAGACAGTAGGCCCCTTAACAAATCTATCTGGAAAATACCTAAAGTCTTGTACTCTTAAGGCTGTGCTAGAGCGCGATATGAGTCAACCACGTGGATATGATCTGCGCATGCGTTAGCGGTCAGCCGCCGCCTCTATGCAGTCCGACAACCCGCCGCGGTCGAGTTCTCTGTTTCATTTAGTTTACAGTAGCAACAAGTCTGGTTCGTTCGGCTCTATTTCATTTTATCAACGAATAATGCATCGAAGAATTCAATTTTTGTTTCCGTTCTAGTTTTCTCGCTATCACTGTTCGATAATATTAAAAAACGAGTGTCACAGCGCCACTATGTTTCACCGGCGAAAAATTTTCCGCAAAGTGCACTCGCAGTGGCTTCCGTTTATAATTACCGCTATTTCAACCACGGTCATTCTATAGTAAACCTGTCATCTCGTAATAAACTGCACAGTGAAGTTTCGGAGTGAATTTTAAGTTAGAATTTTCAAATTTAAACCAAAAATTAAGATCACTGTCTACCCTTGAGTTCAGGGGTGATTCGAATCTCTGGGTAAAACAAGTCTCTGAAAGAGTCGAAGATGGGGTCGAGGAAAGATGTTACAGCGATCAGAAAATGCGCTGGTTACTTGGGTAAGAATAAACAGCTTTCTAATCTTACCATATTCCCGGCAAAAAAGTATTTCCTTATTCTCTAAATATGGGAATTCCTTCGTTTCTATATTTACGCGTTCGTGTATGTTATCAGTTTTAGCCAGACACATGCGTTACTCATTTAACTACATGTGTCACAACCGTCTACAGTCGTATGATATCTCAAAATTTCGGATGATTAAACTTTCAATTTTCCTTATACAGAAGAAGTAAAATTCAATTTCAAATTTCAAGGATGTCACGATTGAATCTTTGTTGCTGATTCTATAAGTCGTACGTTTGATTACCTATACTTTAATCATAATCGCGGATAGAAAAGACTGGAAGATTTTCTCATTCTTGTCTGCCTTCTCAAAACATCCGTTCAATCGAGTATCGCGATGTTTCTGGTATCCCCCAGGAATATACATCGTTCAATTCGTCACCGCAATAGCGAGGACATGTGATAGCCGGGTGCCATAACCGACAGAAGTTAAAAGCGATGCTTTTCCGGTGGACGCTATCTCATTTTGCAACATTGCATATTACATTATACTTAACGAATATAATTCAGATGCAAAACATCACGCTTTTGTATTCCTTCACAAAACTGATAATTCTATCTTCGGATTTCGGATTCGGAAAATCTTTCGCACACCGCGAGTTGAGAGGGAGTATATAGTTTCTGCGAGTTTAATTAATCGACAAATTTTTTTAATCCCAATGGAATTATTTCATTTTTAAAACCGACTCATCCGAGATCTGAAGAAGTTATTAAATTCGCTCACAATCAGTCGCGCCAGCTGGGTTTCCCGAAGCAATAAGCAGAGTGAGTCAGTTATACCTATAAAGAGATCATGTATACATGTATGTGTAAAAGTTTTGATACAGATCCAAGAACGGTTCCAATTAGCTTCTAGAACATAAAAATGATAAACTATTTTAAGTCTCTTCAAAAAATATCTGCATCTTCGTTTTTATCTTTTGATAAACTCGAAAATGGACACAGAACCGAACTTATCTCGTATAGAACATTCATCTAACTCTTATACGGAGAAATAGTATACCCAATTATAAATTTGCTGAAAAAAATTGATTGGAAAAGGAAAGAGAAGACGGTTTTTTTTTTTTTTTGAATTTTTTAAGAAATGAGATGAAATCTTATTGTTAGTATCGTCGCGACGAGACGAGGGAGTTGACTAGTCGGCGTCACAAGCGAATGAGTGAGACTTACGTCGCGACGTCGCACGTATGACGCGGACGCGACTCGACGCGACACGACCTAACGCGTAAAAGAGCTAGAGAATGGAGAATGTGAAGAGTAGAATGAAAAGAGTGAAAACATTAAATTTTCGCCCTCGCCTCAGTCTTGCCTCGCATGAATATTACATAGAATATTTGGCCCCTCGTCCCTCGTACGTCGAAAGCCGTTTGTATAGGAATGTCTCATTTGTCGCTATATAATATATGCAACTTCCGATCCTCGCTGGTCAACTCGCGTGGCGTACGTCCTTTCGTTGACCGTTATATCAAGAAAGTGGAGGAACCCTTGACGAGATAGAAGATCGCATATGAAACGAATATACCTATATACATATATGAAGAGGTAAATAACATTCAAAAACTACTATCAAGGACCGTATAACTTTCATTGCCTCAGAAAGTCCGAGCGATAGCCAGGCGCCAGCCGAACGTCTGACTGTCTCAATCTCCTCAATCCTCCTTGTGAGGAAAGAACGGTTAATAAATTGACCAGAGAATTTTTTTATTTCCTCAATAAAAAAGGAAACTAGAATTTTGCATCTATTCGCGATGGTGAGATTATAATTTTGCTGCAACAGCATATCGCGGTTCCTCGAAAACTCTGCAGAGTATGCAGCATGTGCATCGGCTTGAAGAAACGTGATTTATCGAGCTAAAGGGTGATCGCCATGATTTGCATTCTTGACGCGAAATTCAACGTGCTAAAAAAAAAATCTCCGTATTAAAACACGCATTATCTTGCTACTGGACATGGGTCTCAGATGAGAATGTCAAAGAGATGTAAAGTGCCGCGCTTCTCACTGCACGCAGCTATTACATATATGCGTACGCATGTAAGATATTCTGTTCAAAGATACCAAAAAAAAGAATATACGTACACAAGCCTGGAAAATCGAGCTAAAAACAATCAGTCAATTATACACATACAAATTTTTGGGGTGGGAAAAGTCTCCGAAAGCCACCAAACTCAATGGAATAGAAAAGCAGCTGAGTTCTCCGAAAATTTACATTCGCAACGACGAACTCCGACGACCACCCACCAATTTCATGTAAAACATTTCAAATTTCTTTTATTTTTTAGTTTTTGAATATGATTCATCCGATAAACATTCACAAAGCAGGCTACGATCGAACATTTCCGATTTTGGTTTTCCGGCTTTTTTTTGTTGAGGGGAAATTCTGCGTTTATAAAGAAACTGTGAAGAGTTATGACCACGAATGAATAAGTTTTGAAAAAATTGAACCGTCATGCCCCTGTAAAGATTTCCGCATCCATATCGTGGCCACAACTGATGAAAAAAGGTCAGCTAAGTTTTGTTGAACCCCCTCTAAAAAAGGTGTTAGTTTTACGCCGCGTGGCGCACCTATATCTCCTCGGAGGTTGATTACCCGTGCAAACCACGTAGGTAATAATTATATGGGCATCGCCTAATTTGAGAACTGGCCAAGACCTGAAGACAATAGAGTTCCCCCGTTGCCATAAGTCCGTTGCGGTTGGTTAGTCGCGCGAAAGACGTCGAAGACTGTGCAGTGAATCAAAGAAAGCATCTTCCTCGAGTTTGCGGCTCATCTTGGTGAAAGCTGACTTAACTCTTTCGTTTTTCTCCACTTATCGCTTGTCATTGAGTGATAAAAATGGTCAGTCTAACTCCACGTCTTCAAAGACGGAACAGGCCAACGTTCTTAGACTTATCTGGTATATCGACGCGTGAGTAATCGCACACTTAATTTATTTGAGAAGAAAAAATGAAGTTTAGGTAAATTACACCGAACTTCATAATTTATTGTATTAAATAATGAAGATCGGTGTGCCTGAGACCCTGATACCAGTCCTCACTCATAAAAATCTCTGGACATCGATTCCGTGAGTTTTTCAACGAAATGGGGTAAACAGAAAGAAGTAGCATATATTCCCGTTGAGAAAGAACAGAATTTTCGAAACTCTTCTGACTTTCCATTTTGCTTCTAAGTCAGGAATATGGAATATATGCTTTTATCATTTGCAGCACGATTTCAATTTTCGAAAATTTTAACGCCGTTTACTCGAAATCATTCGGGAATCAATCTGAGAGGAATAGAAAGGAATAAAATCCCCCAAAAATGAGCAAAAAATGAGAGAGATTTTATGTCGGTGTAACCAAAGCTGATGAATCGTGTAAGCCGGATATAATCGGAGATTGGATAGGAATTAAGGCCCTTGCAATGTATGTACCCATGGATTCAAAATTGCCCTGGATATTTTATTCCGTAGATCATCGTACTCTAGTCGCAGTGCAAGTGGCAAGTGTAGTAAAGCAGCAACTGTAAACCAGCTCAGTTTATTTACTTTCATGGTAGAGCAGTTTACTTACGCTTACTTAAGCCCGAATAGCTGTAGTAACCCTCGTCGATGCGGGACTTCGTCGCGTTATTTCTGGCCGTTAATTTACCAGAATTCCATGCTCGAGGAAATCCGTTCGATAATATATTACACACGTATACGTATATATTCAATATTGTACCTAACATGGAACAAAGCAACTCCTTTGTACGAACTCGATAGATTGGAACAAAAATAAAAAATGAAAAAAATGAAAAAATTAACGCTCTGCACATCAATTAGGGATATATTGTATAAACGCTTCTTCGCGCATGAGGAACGACTTCGAATAATGAGTAAATATAAGTATTACGTATATGTAACAACGCCCGGAGATAAGAATAAAACATATCATACATGTATTCGTATTACTATATATTTGTTTATACTCAATGTTGAATTATTATAATACTAGTTGATTGCGTAGACCGGAGAGATGCAATGACCGGAGTTCAGACATACATAGATATATAGGTATACATATCACTAAAGAGATCGTATATTGAAAAATATTTAGTACTAATAACGGATGGTATAGGATATCTGCAAGTTAAAAAAATCCATTTTTTTACGAGTTTTTTTTTTTTTCATTTATGGAAATGAAAAATGGGACTCGGGTTTAATTAGGTATTACCTTGAATACTTAGGGAAATTAGAAAACAGCGGTTTACGGAAGAATTCGTGTGTCATACGAGCGAATAATGAGTCAAAAATTTTCGGCATGAAGTAACCAAAAAAAAGAAATAATAAACAAATTTACTAACCGCCCTCGGCAATTCCCGTGTGAGTTGCGTGCTCCATAGTTCCGGATTATTAAACGCGTTTTAATTACGTTTTATTAATTACTCGCTAATTAAGCGAGCAACCGACTTATAAACTATTTGTCTTTCTCTAACGGTGGAGGTAATTAGTTGGATGAAAAAAACAAGCTACGTTGTAAAATTCACCTGGAAAAAAGTTGGAAAAAATTTTCTCATTTTTCACTAGTCGATATTCTCCCACGCAAGCATATAGGTATAATATATACCTATCATTCTACCCAGGGTGCACTGGCAACGAGAAACTGTAAACATATACTATTATTCCGACAGGAGTTGGGCTAATGGCTTCTCGGCGACAAAACATAGCCAGAATAATCCCTCGATTATATAAATCGCACCGAGGAATGACTTAGGACCGGAAATACCTAGAGCAAAAATTTCTTTATGAAAATAAATTCGATATTATTACCTATCTGATTTTTTTCCCCAATTATTTCTAATGCTGCGGAAAATCTTACGCGCATTTAGCATATGGTATCAATTTTTGATACTCTTTCACGAATTAAACAAGACTTCAATTTTTTGTTTCAAATTTGTGCAATTTCACTCTATTTATATTCCACTTTCATATATTGTGATAAAACGAATCCGAGGAGAGATGATAAGATATACTTGTGGTGATGGACAATTAGTTGGTACCGGAAGTAAGTGACTGACGTCTTTACCGCGTAGTTACGTACGTCGAACGAAAGTACATTATTCAAATCTGTCACCAGTTCATTGTATATTCTTCATTGTTAAGCCGTGTTGTTATTCAAACCGTTAGTCGAGTTAGTATGAAAATTAATTGTCATTAATCATAACAGGCGAATCACACAATTATTTTTAGATCAGAATTTGCTAGGAAAAATTTATCGCCAAAATTCGAATGGGATTTTTTTGAATTTGGAGCCCTAGCCGTGTATGGAATTTGATTTTCCTACCAGATGATTCGATTCGCCTATAATTACATAATTATTTACTAAGAGCGTGTTTTCCGCTTTTCACAAATTTCAGGTACGCGTATTATGGCCCCGACTGCGACGCTGGTTACTGCAGACACCGGGGTGGACGACGTCGTTCTAGTTTACAGCAAGAACAGCGAAGTTTCAGTGCAATGGGTCGAATACCTTGTCAACAGCTTTGCGCATATAAGTAAACAGCAAGGAAGACCACCCTTCAAGTAAGTCAAAGTCGTGATAATTTCGGAATTGAAATTGTCATTTTTGATCCTCTTTGTCAATGAAATAGAACGATCGCATTCATCAATGAAGGAAAAGTGAGCTTTAGCTTTCAAATGTCTGTACTTTCGTGTTTTTGATCATTAGAAAAAAAGATATTGCGATTTCTTAATCAAGATGTTAGAAGTTCGAGAATTAATATACGAGAGCTATGCGAGTAGAAGTTTATTTTATCTTTTCTACTTGGCACGCAATTTCTACGCTTGGCACGCCCGTCGGTTAACTCGGAAAGAATTTCTGCACGTTGAGCTGCAAGCGGACTCTCATATTTTTAGAAGTGTATGAATGAACGAGTGAATGAAGTTGAGCCGCGACAGAGAAAGAGAAAAAGGCGAGAGAGAGAGAGAGCTAGAACTAGAGAGAAATTAACTAACGTCATTTGCACATATCTCAGAACTGCATCCGAATCTCACGCCTTCTAAAATTATACCCTCGCTGAACGATCATGTTTATGCTTCATATATGAAGGAAAAATAACGCTGCGTTTACATGCGCATAATTTTTCAAATTGGGATTCAAATTCCCTCAAATATATAAAAGAAAAACAAGAAAGAAAAAAATCACGCAGACATTCTGATTAAATTTTTTTTCATTTTTTTTTTTTACAAAACTTATCATTTTTCAGGGTGAATCACGTAATCATCGAAGAAACCAGGACGCTGGAAGTAGAGGAAAAGATCGGGTCTGCTCGTCTTCGGATAATCGTGATGTGTCCCAGCCTTTTAGAACAGGTGTTATTAAAACCCGTACAAGCAGCTAGCCTGTCAAGGCAACTTGCCTCAGAGAAGGTCCTGGCCATGATGCTTGGAGTCGACGAAGCGCACGTTACAGAAAGCCACAGAGCAGCTTTAGTCGCCTACACACAATGGAAAAAATTTTTTGTCAAAGATAAGGACGAGAATTTCGTCGAGGATCTTATGAGGGCAGCCGTAGCGATACTCGGAACTTCTACACCCCAAACTCTCAAGACAGACCAGACGTATTTCTCCGTATTACCGAAGAAGGTTAAAATGGTTGGTACCCTCATCCGAGTCTTTATTTATATGATAAGATTTTCAAAATTTCTGTATTCAATTTGGTCCACTGGTTCCAAACTGTTTATAATTGAACCAGAGTCTGATAAATCCTCCCCGATACGATATCATAAATCGGTTCACGTCTGAGTCGAGTGTTTGAAATTTTGTCCAGGGCCAAAGCAGGGTGATCGCCTTACTGAACGACCCTCTTCAGCCTGAGGACATGGTTACTGTGGTGGTTGACAGATGTGGAGAAGCCATAGACGTATCGCATGTTAAAAAAAGAAATCCCTACACCCTCCAGTTCTCAATACCTGACCGATGCCTTGAAGTTTCCATGTTAGTCGGTGTTAGAATTTCAAAAAACGGTGAACCCCTTGGCGTGCGGCTGGTCAAGTGCGAAAGCCGTCTCAGAGAGTTGGATCAAATTTTAAGGGCTAATGACAACCCCTTGGAATTCATGTGTCAGGTATATGTTTGAAAAATTAGACGATTTTATCTCCCTTCAATTTTTTCCCATCGTTATTACCTCACGATATTTCTGTAGACTCTTGGATTCAGTTCTGGAGATCGGGAGCAACTGGACAACTGGATGGTACACGCTTTCCAACGGAACTTACCACCCCACTTTAATCTTCTCTCGGCTCCCTCTGGAACAGTGCCAGCTCACAAAAACGCAACTAGTAAGTTAACTCATTTAATGAAAATTGACTAATCAGAAACAACCGGCGAAGTGTAATGTTTTCTCATTATCTCGTACATGTCTGATCTGAAACTTCGTAGGACGTATAGTCGGTAAGGAATCATTAACACCCGTGTTTGTGATCGTTTAAAAATGCCCATTCCGTCATCCAATCTGCTCTTCCGAATGAATATTCTTTCGAATGAGTAATGGGTTCGTTTTTTGATTCATCGAACCGTATTCCCACGAGGAAAAAGCTCACCGTTCCAAAAATGAACGATTTATTGATTTCCCACTCGAGCCTGGGCTCCAATTAATTAAAAACCAACCCTTTCTCCAGGCCCCGAAGAGAGCCCAACCCTTCTCCATTTCGCGGCACGATTTGGTCTCGAAAAATTGGCTTGGCAATTGCTCGAGTGTCCGGGTGGTGACCTAGCCTGCGATCTCAAGAACGTAGCAGAACTGACACCAGCTGATCTCGCTGAACAAGCAGGACACACAAAATTGGCTCATGTTCTTCGTGGCTACATGGTATGCTGACTTTATTTCTCATTTAACATTATAATACCTCGGTGCAGAGACAGAAATAAAAAAAAAACGTTTCCAGCTAACGACACACTAATTAAATACCTTCTCCTTCTTCATTGCATGTTTCGGACATCACGCCATCTCTTCATCCGCTTCATACACCTCGCAGCAAATGAACGAGTTCACTAACATGTACACTTACCTCAAAGTAATGAGCGAATCGACGTCGACACCGACACCAGGTAACGAGCTATTAACGACATCATTTTTCTTTACATTTTTTAATCGTTTTTCCTAAATTTCAATCCATGGAAACCATCTTTAATCTATGGAAAGCTAACGATATATCATCCCATTCCTAATCTCAGGAAACCGCACCCCGGTTCAGGACGACCCCGGAGAATACTGCGAACCTAAACTCTTAACTGACACATACATGGTGCCTCCAGCAGCAAGACCACTGCCAAGTATTTCTGTCAAGTTCATGCCTACTACCACAGACAATGACATGGGTGATTACGCGATTGCTCCAACACCTACTCCAATTTCGATCGTTCCATCTTCGACAAACACCTTCGCGAATGGTCTCGACCTTCCTCTTCAGGGGTACATGGAAATGCATCCAGCTGGTGAGTTTAGTGATGATTGATTCGCGGGATTAATATGGAAAGCGTTCGTTCAGGATTTTTTTTTGAAACTAATTTCATATGGTTTCTACGATTTCCAGCTCTTAAGACACCGGTTACACCAACGCTTCCTCGATCTAATGGTACGGGTAATTTTTCACGAAATGAGACCGTTGCCGTAGAACGAAATCGCGAGGAATCGACACCCGTGCCAACTTCATCGGTGAGATTGAACCCCGGGAAATCTCGGGAATACGCAGGACCGCAGGATGAGCTTCTCGAGATAATCCACGACTTTAAAAACAACGTTTTCACGATAACTGAGGTTGAGAAGCTGGTAGAGACTTGGAAGAACCGTAACGACGTTCAGCAAAACTTAAAGGATAAACAGAGGCAGTTAATGGCTATGCGGGACGAGTACGAAAGGATACAGAAACTCATGAAGGAGGACATGAAGAGACCCACGCCTTTCGACAGAGTCCGAAAATTCTTCAGTAAAGGAAAGAAAGGTGAGATTCTCGAGAGTCTTTATTTTAACTTGGAAATTAATCTTTTCAAAATATAAAAATCCACGGGGCTAATTCTTGTCCTCAGATTCTAAGGATGCCTCAAACCCATCGGACGAACCACCAGTACCAAATAAAATCGATGTGACTTCTTCCCATCGACCAGTCAGCAGTCTGAGTCTCCACAGCGTTTCGAGTGAGTATAAAATCTGTGAATAATTATTCGCAAAGCTGTAATACACGAGTGAGAAAATTTCGAGCTACAAATTTTCAATTTTCTATCCGACAAATGAATCCTCGGTTTCTGTTTCAGGCTCATCTTCCTCAGGACGTATGAGTATGGTCAGCGAATGCAGTGGTATGAGTCTGGGGGATAGCGGGACTCATTCAGACCCAGATGACCGAAAGGTAAGAGCCGATGATCAGTTTCTGTAATTCCGTAATTTCTTGTCTAAGATAATTCAGGCGGAAGAATAGATTCTTCAGTTTTTCTATGCGTTTGTTATTTAATTAAAAAATTCTTACAGCGTGTTAGCACCGACAAAGAAGATACTTTGTACTACGAAGTTCCCCCAACACCACGACCATTCCCGGCCAGATATTCCCCAGTGCGTTATAATGGATCACCGAATAACCAAATTGGCACAAACAGCCTGAATCGAAGACCCCCTCAACCAGCTCCGAGACCAGAAGAGGATGATATCTACTACATATCATTTCCTCCGTCCGGATTACCGGTCCATCGTAAGTATCCGATCAAATGTCCGCATTCGACTATCGTAGGACAATTTTTTACATTATTTTCCTGTTCTCCAGCCCTTAGATCAACGAAACCAAATATAGAGCCACAGACTCCAAGTTCACCGACCGAACAGCCCGAATATCTCGATCTAGAATTGAGGGATGGTGACGGAGATGATAACAGAGATGGTAATTCAAATGAGGAATCGATGTATGGGAACTCGGAGCCACTTCATCCTCCGCCAGGGCTAAACCTCATCTCTAAGCAGTACATGGACAATTTACACAGCGAATTATTGCAGCGGGGACAGTTTAATCGGGAATCATCAGTTTCTGGTCAAGCTGAAGCAGGGAGTACCTCAGATGAGATGACGCGGTCACGGGGTGCTGAGGAATATGTCGAGTCTGATGTCATCACGGAAGCTTTGTCTGGAGAAACTGAACATCCAGGGACATCTGACCTAACGGAGTATGTCAATTCCGATGTGATGCTTCTGTCCAGATTACCGCCACAGGTGAAAAAATTACCTGCACCCCCCGTACCACCGCGAAACAAGAGGTGAGTTTTCAAGCTTTTCAATCATCGATTCTTTAATTTCAAATACCTCAAGGATTGGAGATCGGGAAAGAAATGGAAGGGAAAAATAGGGAAAAAGGGCTTTTGTAAACTTGGAATAATTGTTCTAATTTTTCTCATTTATTTTATTCGCTGATCGCATTTGAAAGATTGGTTCACGTCTGAAGATGAGACGGAAATTTGTATCTTTTGAAGAAAAGTTGATGCTTGATACACTATAAGTAGATCGAAATATTTCTGAGAAGAGAAGAGCAGTTAATTAATTAAACAAAATTTTATTTCATATGACATCGTGTTATAAAAATGATACAAATTTATTTATCACGAACAAAGATCGTGAGGTAGCATAGATATATTTTCTGAATAGAACTATCGTTTAAACGATCTTATTTAATACTTTCTTGAAATTTATCGTCAATCCATGAACGACTTCAGACATTCATAAATAATTTCTTTGTATCATCTTCGCCTGCTCTAACTTCGATTTTAAAAATTATTACATGAAACCTCAGGGTTTTGTGAATGGAAGCTGACGAATCGGATAATACGTTTCACTGTCTTCATTATGGTAACTGAATTGAGTAACAAACCACTGATCGATTATTTCTTAATTAAGAAATAAGAATGCAGAAGTGTTGCCTTAATTAGTCAAAGAACACCGATACGCCCAGGTGAATCCGATATAAATGAACGTGTCATTTCGTCTCGATTTGGTCCGTTCTTGAAGCATTTACCATATTTGGCTGACAGTGAAACACGATTGCTTCCGTTCAACGAATTTGCTGTCTCAATGGCACTCTGATCTTTATTGCCTTTTGCACTAGTACAGAAAATAGATTCTAAGAAATAATCATATGCCTATTCATAAATGGCGAAAATCGGGTATCAATTGTAATAGTCAGCGTAATTATCCTAATACCGTAATGAGTCTTAATATAAAATACTTTTTCAATTATATGACGATTATTTCTTTATCCTTATGTTCAAAGGTCGGTTTTATTTTTTCCTGTTTCAGTGTTCGTTAAGAAGTAGTGGAGCGATTCGCGAAGGCATCTGATCATCAGTTATCACTGTAAATATTATAGTTAATTTTTTAAGACTATTTATGTATGTACTTTAGGTTCAGAGTTAAGCATTTTATAAATAATTAATCTACTTCTAGTATAGGTATAGTTTCGGTTTAAAATTAATTACGACCCACATTTCTCGTGAATTATTCTTAAGAAATTAATTCTTCATCATTCAACACATGGTGTGTATATGTTCACGTATCACCAGACGTCCTACTTGATAACTTTCGATACCGATAAGATATAGTCGTATTATAATAAAGCGCGGAAAACCATAAGCCGTTTATAGAATCTAATTAATTCGCGTATCTTCCGGTTATAATATTTCTGTAATTAATTACATTTGATAAACTCGAGAGAAAAAAAATTGAAAAAAAAAAACGATTCTATAGATACATATATACGTAGAATATTTCTATCCAAACGAAAGTTCTATATTCAAAACCCACTATTTTAATATCTATTAATTTCATTTGAATTCAATTAGATTTTTCATCACCTCGTGAATCGGTTCTTCGCCAATCTAGTATTAGAGTAATACCTATTCGATTTGCATTCTATTAGGATATCCCATATATATACATATATATCCACTCTATTATTACATATTATATATGTTGCTTTCAGTGGCGTAATTATAAAAGAAAAAAGGAAAATTTACTAATTGGAGTGAATTCCGTAAATTAAAAAGGCCTGTTACATTGAAATTAGCATTTAAAAATGACGGTGAATCGCCAGTGGTATTTTCTATCACTGATGAAATTCTGTACATTAACGCCACTGATTGATTTTAATATAAAAATTATTTAACGACTATAAGTAAACTTGATAGACTGTATATTACCAAATCTTTGGACGTGTCCAAATGGAAAAATACAATGCTAGTGAGCACCAAATCAAATCCTTTATTGACTCTTGGCATGAATAAATTTGCCATATATATATATATGTATATGTATATATATATATATTGTAAATAACTTAAGCCTGTAATAGGTATATAAAATAAATTCATACGTTATAGCGTATAATTGATTGATTCGTTAATAATATACAACTAACCGTAAGTATATAAATATATAATTATAATTTTCTAAACTATATGCGACTTAGTTTTATCTACTTATAGGAAAATATTCAAATAATATCGTATTCAGTGGTTAAAATAATTATTAGATATTTAAATTACGTGATAATTTTTAATTACTACGAGGTATTCTCTTATACCTATAATAATATAAACTTTATATGCACATGTATATTACGTTCTTGCAAATTAATGTCTCGTTTATAATGTTAATTATTTGGATGAAATGAATTTTGTTGGTACTTTATATACATATATACGCGTGCTGACTGATTATGCTTTTTTTATTATCTACTAATGAATATAAAGATTAAATAATTATATCTAATAGGTATTTTTATATATTTTATTATTCGTACCTTTGGAACAATTGCTATAGTGTTTCGCGAAGCCAATGGTGCCTACAGTTAAAAATTAATCAATTAGAATTATCAGTTAACGAATCATCATCGAACTGTTGCATCGTTAAAAGAATAATTTTATTTTGTTATTCAGTTTCAATGCGTGTTGTATAAGTTTAATATACCAATACCTATATATCTAATACACGTCTACCTGTAATATTATATATTTATAATATAATTATGGCATTATTGTAAATTTATATAATATATTAGTTATAATATTCGTGCCTATTTAATAGTACCAACGATGCATTTATACCACTAACAACAAATCGTTTATAATTAGACAATTGTAGCTATTTTTTAATTTAAGAATATAAAACTTTTAATTATGTGTATCACCATTAGCGCCAATTTATATTTATATATATATATTACAATCAATGTCATATAAGATTATGAAAAATATATATATATATGATAAACAATACGTTATTGTCTCTCAAAACGGTTTGACTTTTTTATGAAGTTTTAAACCCGAACTGATGTCATATTTGTTCATCAATTTCAAGTTTGGGATTCGAATCATGTCTAAATGTCAAGGTATTCGATAACTTCGTACAAACTGTCAAAAACAACCGAATAACTTATCGTTAGTTTAGCTCGATTTTAGAAGAAGGTATCTGCTACCTGCTATTTGTAAGCAATATTAAACATCGTATAAATAGATATGTAGAATGCCAGTATTATTCATTCGCTAGAGTAGGAAAGTGCAGACTATCTTATCGAACGATTGAAACCGGACTTACAGAGATTGAGGATTGAGACGAATGAAGAATAATTCATTTTTCACGTCACGAAAAATATGATTAATCTTCCAAGGAGATGAGTAATTCGTGATTCATTAGTCAAACCCAAGAGCATATACCTTTAAAGATTTTTCTAGCTAGAGAAGAAAAAAAAATGATTGAAAAATTAGGAATTCTTACGATCAACGCGCGTCTCGAAGTGTTCTGAGACGATTTCGGAGAACGAGGGAATTACCACGATACGAAATTCTAACAATTCATCTCAGACCTTGCCCTTGGACTAAAAATGCAGCAGCCTCCAGGAGCAGATACATTCACGAACTTCTTTAGCTCGTATACGTATAGTCGAGCAAAATTCAAGGATAAGCCGAGTCCTCGATCGAGCAAAGTAGGTACATGTAGCCATAGTGTAAATATTTATGATTTCGAAAATTATTTACGTATCGAAAAAGAATTTACACAGTGGCGATCAAACGGTTTACAACATATCTGCTCCTGTGCATATATCTATCAAGAGGAATGAAATGATTTATCTCCTTATAATTCCTAGTCATGAATTTGTCTCTAGTTTAATACTAATTACACACGACTTAGTCAAAGTGTAGATTTCGTCTAATTGCATCATAATTCGATAATGGAAATATCGTTGAGAGTCTGAGATACAGAAGCATGTATATAATAACAAATAAATGAGATTGTTTATAATCAAGAGGGAAAATATAGGGAGTGAGAAGGCGGGAGTGTGGTCCAGATACAATCAACGTAATTTTATCCGGAAACGTTGGCTCGGGACCGAAAACCACGTCCTTCCTTTGGCACCGTTTATCAGAATTCGCCGTACTGCCTGCCTGGTCTTTTGCGGTTTTCCATCCGACGTTATGCTGCCGTTATACATGCTCCAAACGCGTATCGGTTTGTCGTTAATGACGGTTAAGGTAGGGATTCGACCGACAAATAAAGACTTTACGCCTCTATATATACGGAAGGTCGTACTGTTCTTTACGTCAATCGAAGTTTTAATCTCAGGCTCGTGAGGTTCTCCCATCTGGAGTTCGCCACCTTGCGAAGTAGACGATCGTAAACGAGGGAATCCCGCGACTTCATTAAACTTCAAACAAACAGGTAATTCGAGCATTCAATTGATCAATTAATTTACATTATCGTTATCATTTTTTAATCAATAAATTACAGTCCTGATTGACAAGACTGCAATCTTGGACACGCGCGATTTCAGAACTTATTATCGTATATTGAGAAAAGGTAGTTATCACCTTCGATCACTCAAACGGTGGCAAACACATTTCGAGTGAATTCATTTTGTTAAATTGAATGTTCGTGGAGTAATTAATTATAACGTTGAAAAATTATTTTACATCTGAATTCCTAAATCTTATTCTTAATTACCTGATGTGAATCATAATGACTGCGGAATCGAACTGCGGGAGTTAAAAAAAAAAATTTTATCATTTTTAATTATATGGTTTTATGAATATCAGACAAATTTCATTAATTGAATGAGAACTGACGCGTCTCTCTAGTTAAAACGAAATTAATAGATATATGAATAAACGATCGCAACAAATTACTATTTCGTAATGAGCGAATGCCTCGTTAAGCTAAACAGCAAAACGAGTTATTCAAGGTGCCATAGAGGATTTCAGTCGAGAATCTCAAACACACAAATCTTCAGAATGTCTCGTTTTCGCATAATTTATCGCTTTGGTAAATCTTCTCTTTTTTTCTTTTTATACACCAAGAGAAATGATTCGTTGAATCAGTTAAATTTAATTCGTCGATACAATCTGTCGCTCAAAGTATTTCACGTAGGAGTTTTCGCAATAAAATAAATTCTGCACCGTATCTTTGATTTTGAAATTTTTAATTATACCTACTGAATCAGATCTTCATTGAAAACTGACGGACTTTCTTAACAAAGTCGATAAAGTATTCAAATCATATTAAAAATAATTATTTTTTTCCTCGATTTCCTATTCACTGTAGTATTCTTTCAGAAATTCGATCGTCCACCAGCAAGACTGAGTTCGAAAAGCTATAATGATGGCTTTAAGTGATACCAAGTCATTAATAGCCACTATCGTTGCAACTGTGGCTCTTTTTACAACAATCTCCACAACGACCGCACAAATACCCGACAATTATTACGCAGAAAAACCAGGCTCGTGTGCGCCCGCACTTCCGGTCCAAATTTGCAGTCAGACCTGTTACATAGACGGGCAATGTCAAGGAAACGCAAAATGTTGCCCCACCAGCTGCGGTGGTACAATTTGTGCGAGACCGGTTACAATGACAAGACCTACCCCAGTTTGTGAGTAAAAATGTTCTCCGGTCTATTTGCATTTTTCTAAATAAATTTATATTTTTTTTCGTAATCCATTTGTTAAAATAATTGTCCTCAATTTCTTCTCTCTTTTTTTTTTACAGTGAAAGCCGGGTCCTGCCCAGCAATTCCAACGGGAAGGTGGGTCTGTACACCAACTTGTTCGACTGACGGTGATTGCCCAGGGGTTCGTAAATGCTGCAAGAATCGATGCGGTGCTATGGCTTGTCAGAAACCAGAAACGGAGCCTGTCGATTTGCCGTTCGGTATCAATCCAGGTGAACAGCCACCACCCAATCCATACCTGGTATACATGAACTAATCACGAGTATATAACTAAATCGAGAAAAAAGGGAGATCTGTATACATTTTGGAAAATTCTAAACTCTTTCAACGATATAATTCTTCCATGAATTTGTCTAAATTTTGATAAAACATGCTGAATTTGTACCCTCTCTTTTTTTTTCCTTTCATCTCATCTTTCTTACTTCTTACATATATAATACGTTTATTATCCTAGTCATCATTAATTTAAATAGGTATATAATAAATAAGTATTTAAATTAGATCTACCTGTGTATAATATAATGAGTAGGTTGAAATGTGACGTAATTCGTCCATTTTAAATATGTTTTAAAACTCATTGTACTATTGTATGCTATACAGTCATCGTGAATGAGAAATTTTTACACAGCTATATATGTGTATTAAAATGTTCACATCCGCGAACGTTCGCATTGTGCATATATCGCATGCATTGTGCATATATCGCATCATCACATGGGACACTGATTGTGAGATACAATATTTGATGAGACACAGGAATCCAGGCGAGGCTAATTATCGTTATATGCGTTGTCGAGAATTGTACAAATACTCTGCTGCAGTCATAGTCATAGTCTTCAAAGTCTACGTCGATGAATAATAACATCTATAATATTAAAGCTAGGTGTATGAAATATATTTACGATTTATTTAGTTCACTGTACATCCGGTAATAATTATTACTGTACTATAGTTAATTAGTACCACAACTAGTAACTAGTAACACAACACAGATCGAGGCTCACTCAAACGTTGTTGGGATTTCAGTAAAACGTTTATCTCCATTTATTTTTCGGATAAGATTCTCCTCCTGAAAATTTATCTCTATGTTATACCGTCAACCTGTTCATTACGATCCAAATTTCACCACCTAATTGTAATTATAATAAGTCAGTGGAAGAGAATATCGAACTGTAGCTGTTGTAACGTGTTACTGAACAATTTATTGCTGTATTTTTGTCCTTTTAAGATTACGATATAAAATTATTTTTACTTTCTCCCTATATGGACAATATTCATCATGTGCAGGCGTCAATTCAGTTTCGTGTTAATTAACGTAACTAATAATACATTTTTTAAAATAATGTACGACGTTTTTATACTTATATCTACAAATACTAGATAAATTGTACAATTTCTTATATTGAAGGATGATAACTGTAACATCCCTAGTTTAGGTATAAGAAAAAAATGACACACAATTCAAATTTAGGTGATATATTGATATAAAATTAAGTTCTATCATTTATGTCAGTGGTTTTCTCTCGCCAGATTTATCTCCAGTAAATATATTCGCCGTTTATCGCAGAATACGCAGATTACAAATTCATGCAGTGCGCAAACCTGTTTCATGTAATCAATTCCTTGATCCTAGAATTCGAAGAAATTCTATTTATAAACGAGGAAACTAGCATCTCGCAATTATCAGCAATACTCGAATCCTGTCCTTCGAGTGTTGGCGTCCACTCATTGTCAGCTACAAACTAACACGAGTCTGTCATATCTCGAAGAATGTGTCATCGTATGCAACAGTTACACAAACGGCGAATACCCTCCGGGGATTTTCTAAATATCAATGACATATCGAGCAGTCGTCCATTTTTTTGAAATATTTTCCTGCAACGATCAGAAGTCAATGCCATGGAGTTCGGTGGAGATAAAATACGTCAATAGCTCAAATTGACGGCTCCTGTGGGAATCAGCTTATCTCAACTGCGTTTTCCGATGGAAACAGCTTATCTGCGTATCGATAGTATGGGAGATAAGTTTTTTTCAAACTCTCTTAGGAGCCGTAGAAATATTCAATTTTTTGGGACACCCTACGATTATAAAATTTGTAATAAAATGTATGGTTCTTTATGCACAGATATTGTCAGGTGCAATCAAGTGTACAATAAATCCTGCCTTTTGGATGAAGAATGCTCGATGACACGGAGAATTATATCACACTTCATAAACTTGAACGAGATTCCCGAATGTGAGCTCTATGCAGAAATGTTATTTCAATTCGGTGAGATACGAACATCTTTTTGAATTTTGTTTTATTGTACGTGGTTTTGAAGGTACCGTAAATGAGGGAGGAGATCATACTTCGCTCATGGGGTGAAATAAGACACATATAGAGCAGAATATGGATTAGTAATGTCTCCTTGACTTCGAAAAGTCTTTAGAGAGAAAAGGTCGATAGATTTTGTGCGAACAGTATCAGTAACAGTTTTCAAATTTCAGAATTGAGACTTCGATTTGATTCTGAGATCGTACATCTTTCTGTAGCTACCTAATCCGCTATCTAAAATTATACCCATGTCAAACCGGTTGATTTTTTGTTATTGAAAATATGTATGCCGTACAGGGAGCTGAAAGTTTTGTAAACTACTTTTATTGCAGTGGATACTATAATATGTGCAGATAATGTACATTGCACTATCTAATTTAATACGGTACCGAATAGGTAAATCAAAGATTTGATCAAGAAAAAAATTAATGCAAATGAAACAATCAAAAAATTTTAAGAATCGCAAGACGAATTTTCATGATCTAAATTTAGCAGTTATCGCAGCTTCAATTTGTATTGCAATTTGCAATTACCCCGCGTTCAATTAGCGTTAAATGAACGATATACCTTACGGTAGCGAAGCGTATAAAGTACAAGGATTACTAACAGTTGAGACTGCAATTCTGGGAAAATAGGAAAAAGTACATTTATTATAGGGGAGGGGCGGGCAAAACGGGGACGCTAAGGAAATAATGGACTTTCGTGAACTCAGTGGGGTACCCCGTCTTGACCGCCCCTTCCCACTAGTAAATTGATTATATTCCACGAAAAAATCCCTCCCATATTTCAGCCTCATTTCCATATAATTTTAAATAGACATATCTTCTGGTGGGGATGCATGTATATAAGAGGTTCGATGCCTTTACTCCTTTGCTATCAGTTCAGTGGAAAGGTTTGACCTGTGTGCTTCGTGCATTTCTTTGAAAGATCATTTTCAACCATGGGTACGTAGCCAGGCAGTATAGATTATTAATAATTTGTAACGTAGCCCTGATTTATCAATTGTTAATAACAAAAATGGTTAATACGTTCAAATTAAATTATTTTTTGCACATAACTATTACCGGGCAGCAATTAATGAATTGCTATTCAATTCGATCATATTTGATCATCATTTTTTCCATTTATTCAATGACGGATACATTCACACATATACAGACTTGTTATTACATTTTTGGAATCAGTCGTGAGGTTCTTTTCAACTCATTGGTAGTTGTGCAAGCATTGCGATCGTGAAATGACTAACAAGCTATGCGTAACGGAGAAAATGATTGCTTCAAGTATGATATACATATAGAACTGATTGTAACCTTGGTGCAATAATTCACTGCAATCAAGATTCCCCACCACACTTGCGCAAAGCGCGCTGTAAGAATCCAAAAATACATATGTTGAATTGGAGGAGAAAGAGATTTCATTTCATTCGGGATCATGATACGTAACACGAAAAATTGAAAACTTTTTATTTTATGTAGCTAAAGCAACTGTACTTCTGATTGCTTCGATACTGATCGGCTATTCCATGGCACAGTCTTGTGAGTATGAAAAATAAATATAATAAATAATTCGTTTAATCGTGTATCTTATGAATAGATGTTTTTTAATTATTTTCTATAGTATTCATAATCTGGTACATCATGTTATTATTACATACCACGTTATAGAGGCACCGTAAAATCATCATAAACCGGTTAAGAACCGATGAAAGAAAAAGTAAACTCCCCACTTCTAAACGTACCTATATATGTATCGTAATTTGCGTAGCAATTGAAATTAGCCTGAAGCATTTGCGAAATAATTGTGGCAGAAGCTATACAGGCACGTTTGAACTTTGAAGCTTTGAAAGCAAGCAATTTATCTTTCATTACGTCGGCAGTACGTAAAATTTACAATAGAAGCGAAATAAGGTATACTCATCGTACCTATAGTATATTTATTCTGCATGAATAATAAATTATTCTAATGCAATTTCTACCACCTATTTCGATTTCAACGAAAGGCTTCGTGAATACAAGGAAGTAGAATCGAAATGAAATAATCAAATGGTAAAAATTTTTATTAGAAATCTTATCTCTGGAATCTATAATGAATTTCGTTAATGATTTGGTTCCGAACGATTAAAAATAAGTCAATCCACGTAGAAATCAATTTTTTCTTTCCATCAATTACAGTCCGAAATCTTAGGGAAAAATAAATTCATATGTTAGTTTCGCAGTTTAATTCGTTCTGATTCCAATTTTCATGTACTGTGCGCTTGTGGACGATGTTAATCAATAATTAGACTTGACATTTCTTTACTATTATAGCCAAAGCTGGAAACTGTCCGCTCCCAAGCACAGTTACCAAATGCACACCGAGGTGTGAGAGAGATTATGAATGTAGTTTCAACGAGAAATGCTGCCCCAACAAATGTGGCTCCAAATCATGCGTATCGCCCAGCGCTGTGAGCACCGGATATGACAAAGGTTCCAGAGGTAAAGAATCGTCCCTAAATTATTCGGGAAATGACGGTATGGTTAACTGATCGAATTCATTAATATAAATAGTGTGACTAATAATTGGACTGATTTCAGATGACGGTGTTAATTGCGGTGGAGTAAAATGCAGACGCTATGAAAAATGCGAACTCGATCGTGCCACGAAACGTTACAAGTGTGTCCGCACTTAAAAATCCTGAAAATTCTCAAACATATTAGAGATATCCGTGAAACTGTTCATGCTCTTATGTAAAACGGAACCCCTATTCACTGTAATCAAAATCCTCACATTAATTACTCTAGTAGATAATGAACGTAAAAGTGATACGAAGCAATTTGTACTTATTTTCTTCAATTTTCTCTTGGCAATCGCCATTATGTAATATGCTTACAGCTTGAATTGTCTATTTACTATTATATATTATACTTCATTCATATACTGCTGACTTATTTCAATGCACATCAGTCACCTAAGTAATTAAACTTAATTAAGAATTGCTGATAAGTATATGAGAGATTGTTTAGAATAATGAAGTGTTTAACACCTGTTTCGCTCGCGAAATATTTCTTGAACATAACGAGATCTCTTAATGGAATCAGCATACCTCAGTGCTTCCGATAGAAACAGAATAGCTCATATACTAATAATACACTGATAATCTGATTCTAAGGGAAACGCTGAGATAAGCTGATTCTCTTATGAGACGCCGCTAAGCGTCCAAAATTTTTGCTTTCAAGTTTACTACTTGACAGAACAGAGAAGACGCGATTGCAGGTCTTTTAAGTCGAGGATGTAATCGTTGTAACACATATTTTGCAATAAGGATTGAACTAAAATGGGATAAACTTGTACTATTCATGACGATTATACTTAGATTTGTAATTATTAAGTGAGATTGTGCCATTCTGTAGTGATTTCAAAACTATTTGGCTTTATTTAGCATTGATTATGATTCCTTCTGATCACCACATTGAGTTTGCGTATTTAGAAATAATAATTTCCTGGTAATGCTTGCAAGTCTTTAAATTGGGTTTGAGCTCTAGGTTTGAAGAATTTAATTCAAATGATTTCAATATCTGTATCTTAAATATAGGGAAAAAGGGAAAAAATTTATTCGTCACTGCAGCAGTGGTCGTATCATTATTATGCTTAAATTTCCATGCATTTTAACATATACAAGCTTCAATTACATAGATTCAATCAAGGAGTGCAATATGTTATGTGAAGACAGTGCATACACAGTGTTTTGCACAGGGCAATTTTTTTTCAAGTATACCTATACGCCGGTGATAGGCGTATCTATACCCGACAATGGCCTTTACCCGAGTATTGATCGGTTTCATACAACTGGCATCTTTGATGTTTCCTCCTGAGCTAAAAACTGATCAATTGGGTGTTCTGGCCAGGGAACCTTTGTCGACGTAGCGGCCCGCGAGAGACAGGTAGAAAACGTGGTAATGCGGTCACAGCATCTTCCTGTGGAAGAGACGGCTGGAGGACCGTACACGCCCTTCTATGAAACCGGAGTTCGGGGTCGACGTATGTATACCTTCGACCCGTCGCTCATTACCTTATTTTCATAAAGTACCTAACTAGAGACACATGTGTAAACGATTGTTCTATTTTTCATTAGGCCATTGCGCACGGCGCATGCTCAGCGGCGAGCGTACGACCGAGAGGCCCTAAGGGGCGAGAGCCAGTCAGCCACGAGCCCTAGAAGCGTGACGTGGTGTTACGAAGAAAATAACATTTTGTGTTATTGTAAACGAGGCGATTACTTTCTGTCATTAATATACCACGAGGAAGTTGATTCGAGGCACTATTTAGTCTTTTTTGTTCCCTCCTGACGTCGCCGTTGGTTTCGACTATCAAAACGGAACCGGGCATGTCGTTAGTCATTTTTCATGCGTTCATGTTAAGTTCAATATACAATATAATGGAAACAGAATCCTTACTGGACGATATTGGAACTATGATGGGAGTTTGATCAACTGTAACAGAACGACAAGTGTTATAATATCACTACCATCCAGCAAATTACTCAGAAGACTCGACAAGAAGAATTATTTTTTGTCAATGAGAAAATTGACTATTTTGGACAACTTCTTTGCCTTCGGTGTATCGCTGTCGCGGGACGCTTGTCATAACTCAGAGTCGTATCTCGTTAACCTAACTCCTATGCGAATTCTTTGACGCCACAGAGGCCACTGACCCCTGACAGGTGCTCTTAGCCTAGGTCAGTGCTCCTAGTATCGCTCGCCGGGGGCGAAATAGTATCGCCATCTCGCAGTTGAGTCGACGAACTTCTTTTGCCGTAAACTTTGATACGCCTTACCACGCGCAGCCTCAAGATAAAGATCATAAAAGTGGCATGCGGCTCGCGGATAACAAGGCGGATCGGTATCGGCAGCGAATGTAGTTCGGCAATTCGACCGCGAGATGACGATACCATTTTGCACCCCGTCGACGGCTCTATCCAGGCGAATAATAGCAGTGATATACGGTATGCGCACCTGTTATGAGGTCAGTGGTCCTCGTGGCGTCGAAGAGTTTACGTGGGGATTGTTTCAACGAGATTCGATTCGGTGTGGGCTTCTCAATAGAAATACTCCAAATACGGATAAGTTGTCGCAAAATAGACGGTATACCTACTCATTGACGGAAAAAGATTCTTCTGGTCTAGTTAGTGAGTAATTTATTGAATAATAATGATATTACAATGCTCTTCCTTCTGATACAGTCGATTAAACTTCCATCAGTCTGAACTGATTTGAACATTATAACTAACGGGTGTTTATACAACTTAGTCTTCGTAAAATTAGTTGCCTTAGCTAGTGTATCATTGTAATACGGATGTGGTTTAGATTATGATAACTTGTATGCCAGGAAGCAAATAAAGAGACTCGATTAATTGCAATATGTAACATATTTATTCTAGAGAAACAATTATAAATTGCACACAATTTTGACAATTAGTAATATTGTATCGATTCTGCATCAATAAATTATCAGATATACCAATAATCAATTGCTTCGTTAATTTGCATTTTCCCCTCCCTGACAAAAATTTCAGCGCACCTCCTCGGGTCTGATGTTCTGCTGATACCAGGAGCATTTTTCGACTTAAAATTATTTTAACTGTATCTATTATTATTTGAAAGTCAATTACTGAATTATTGAATATTTGAAACTCGGATGTTCAGTTAAGATATCTTGTTGCATTAGAACGCTGATATCATTGACATGAGACAGATACCAAATTCAAAACAAATAGGAAAAATTGGTTCTCAAATTCAACGAAGCGTTTGGCGTAGTCGGTAGAACGTGCGACTAGAAATCTGAGCCAGCGTGAAACCCGGTTCGATCCCGGCCGAAATGATGAAAAATTTTTCTCATATAAAATTTCCATTTTTTCGAAACTGACCATATCTACAGATAACGTAGCGACACCTATATTTCTGTGGCTGTCAAAACGTCGGTAGATATGTTCGTACGACAGCGTCGTCGGTAACCATATCTACAGACAACTTACCGGCAGCTTCTGTGGCTGTCAAAATGTCTGTAGATATATGTTCGTACGACAGCGTCGTCGGTTTCGGAAAAATTGAACCTAGATGTATGTAGGCTTGCTAGAAATAAAAGCAAGAGGAAGCCGAAGAGGAGCTCCAGGTGGCCGAGCGGTTAGAAAGTAGGGCTTGACTAGAAATAAAAGCAAGAGCAAGACCTGGGGTCCAGGGAGGAAGGCTCTGGGTGGTCAAACGTTCAGAAAATCAAATTTTTGTCAAATTTCGGGTATTTTAACCGAAATACTACTTTGAATATATAACCCATTTTATTTTCGCCCGAAATTTAAGCATTAAATGGCTCAGGGGCAAAAATTTAGCTTCGTACCCGGAAAACCTGGGTTCGATTCTCCGAGCTGGAATTTTATTTTATTTTATTTTTCTGTCTGCCCAAAATTTTATTTAATTTTAATTTTTATTTAATTTTCGATTTTATTTAATTTTCGAAAATTTATTTTTATTTTTATTTTATTTAATTTTCGAACTCTGGAGTTCCCCCACCTTGCGCCGCTTTCGTCCTACCTATGCTGAGTACCCCTACCACCTCACCGCATATCATGCTAAGTGGGGGATTTTTATTTTAGTCAGAAAATTTTTCTGGATTTCGGTCGGGATCGAACCCAATTTCGCTCGCTCGCTCGCATTTCTAATCGCACGCTCTACCGACTACGCCAAACGCTTCGTTAAATATTATTAACACTTTTTCCTATTAGTCTTGAATTTATTTGGCCGGACAGAGGATATGTGTATAGATATAGGCATTCGTACGTGTCTTCATGCATGTCTCTATACCTATATTCATTTATACTAGCGTTCTTTGGACTTAGAAAAATTTCGAGTAGAAAAGTTTTGCTCCTGGTATCAGGAATTCTTGTCGGGAGTAGGAACTGTGTGTATGCGTTTATGTCTTTATGCATATCTCTATATATTTTTATGTATACTAGCATTTTCTAGAGTCAGAATAATTTAAACGAAGCAATTGATTATTGGTATATCTGGCAATTTATTCATGCAGGTTCGATACAATATTATCAATTGTCCAAATTTTGTGCAATTTACAATTGTTTCTTAAGAATAAATATGTTACATATTGCAAGTAATCGAGTCTCGTCATTTGCCTTCTGGCATATAAGTTACCATAATCTAAGCGACATTCGTATTGCAATGATACACAAGCTAATATAACTAATTTTACAAAGATTGGATTAATTAAACACCCTTCGTGCTATTGGTACAGGATCGTTGCCGGGCGGAGATGTGTGGACTGATGGAAGGACATTCAACTGTAACAGAAGAAGATAGATGTTTTAATACCACCGTCACTTAATAAATTCCTTTTACAACTACACAAGAAGAATCTTTTCCGTCAAACAGTACATAGTTTATTTTGAGACAATCTTTCCGCGTTCGGAGTATTTCTATTGAGACGCCTGTCATAATTCAGAGTCGAATCTCGTTAATACAATCCCCATACGAACCCTTCGACGCCACGTGAGCCACTGATCCTCGACAGGTGTTTCTACCCTGGCCCCTGGGTCAGTGCTCCGACTACCCCGGCTGCAGCCAACGTGGTGCCATATGGCACTGCTATCTCGCGGCCAAATTAACGTACTACTTTCACCAGTGCTTTTAACGCAAATATGGATGCGCCTTATTGCAAGCAACCCGCATCTTGCTTTTACGATGAACTTGAGCTTGCATATGATTAGAACTCTGATGGCAATTTATTCAGCTATACAAAAGAAGAAGTGTTTAAAAATTAGTATTACTTTACCTAACGCATATCTGTCAGCATACCAATAATTGCATTGTTATTTGTTTTTCAAATCGAATTGTACTCCATAACATCATAAAACAATAAATAATTCCATACATCAACAAGTGTCGCCATCTCTACCATAAGAATCAATCTTTCCATGCACCTCCCACCTTACGAATATTATCATATTATCCAAGTTGTCTGTCGTGGTTATAGGTTATATAGCACTAGGCTTCTGATATCACTAGTTTTTAGCTTACACAGTATTTCTATCAATTATTATTTTCGAACAAAATACACCTCCGCCTGATAGTGACAAATACAATACGCCACTTCAAGCAGTTCGATTACCAAATACCAAAAACATTTATTGGTTAGGTTAATTAAGTCGAAGTAATCTATTGATCAAGCTTTCAAAATTCTTATTGCTAACGCCAATAACGGATAAAAATATACTAAGGAAGTCGTGTTATTATACAAAACACAAAAATCTTTCATTATGACTTCAAATACCACGATATTCACTCATTCATTTACGTAACTAACTCGAATCACAACACTGTCATTACTATCTAATTCACTGGATCCAAAACCAGGGCTAAAACTTTCGGTGGAATTTACAATCAAATTTTTACTCACTCGTTGTGATGGCTCTAGAATTTCTGATGAATAGAATAAAGGCTCTGTTCCTAATCATATTGGGTGTCTTAAGACGAGCTATGTGTTGCTTCAGAAGACGACGGAGGTCTTCTTGCGAATCTATACCACTTTCCGCTATCGGTGTTGTACCAAATAACGCCAATAATCACATGGTGAGAATGATAACCTGGAAGGCAATAGAAACGAGACAAAAATAATGGGGATTTGGGAAAATTTATTTATTTATTCATTTACTTATTCATTTATATATTTACTTATAGGAATTAGAACAATGGACACAGTGGGAAGACAATCCAGTTGTAGTCGTCCCTGATAAACCTGAGAATATTGTTCAAGCCAAGATAGACCAGTATAGGCAACAAGTCGCCAAGTCTTCTGATCCGCAAGATGAAGAAATGCAACCAGATTTCTTTGAGGTATAAATTTGACTGGATTTGAAGCTTTGGTACTATATGGGATGATATCATGCTGAGAAATAAGTATCCGGGATTTGAGAGACTAGAAAACTATTCAAAACAATATTAACCTGCTTCGAATCGAGCAGAGGCTTGAATTTTCAAATCGTTATGTTCATTTCTGTTTCTATTTTCAAGGATATGACCCCGAGAATAACTCGACAAACGAAAATTCTCATAAGAGGTAAACCGAAGGAAGAAACAAACCGGAATGCATCAAAATTTGCCGTTCTTACAGACCCTGTACCGACCGTAAGTCTGTTGTATAGACTTTTCATTGCCAATTTATACTGTCTAGAAAAAGGGTTGTTGACAAACTTGGAAATTGTTGAAGACATCGCAATTCCTTTTCAAGATTTTTTCAGATGAAAATGAAACTGTAATGCAATATAGCTCATGTTGTTTATATAGAGTTTATATAGAATTTGCCCAATACTAAAACTTTCAGCCTTTGGTTGATTTTTTCAAGTATAAATACTCGAACAGCTCTTTTAAACATTGAACAATCTGTAGAAGGAGCTGGGAGAATGGGAAGATAATACTGCTGGATGGGAAGAAGAGACAGTAGAAGAATTAGGTGATCCAACTGAAGCATTGAGGGAACAAAGACGGAGAGAAAGACAGCAGCGTATGGTTGAACAACAGCAGAGAAGAATGGATCGTAGCGGAAGACCACAGCCATTGGGTGCTAAGATAACTTCTTGATCAATGGTCTGTGAGTCGGAGAATTACATCGCAAGCGTGGAGATATTGATGGGTTTACAGAGTCTGAGTAATTGTAAAAAGCACAAAGATAACTAAAACAGAAAGAGGAGAATATTTTTAGACATTTTTCTTCTCATCCATTATTATTAAGTAAATTTTTCAACGGGGAATGTATTGACAGCGAATTACAATAACCGTTGTGAAATGTATATTTTTAAACAGGAATTAGGGGATTTAATCTTATTTTAAACTTCAACAGAATTCACGTTGATTACATTCCGTTACTTATTACAACCCTCTTAGAAAAGATGCATTTATAATTATGCACTGAACTAAAACTATGGCTGTTTAAAAAGTTGCAAGCTAATAATTAAACCCAGTTAATACCGAAGCCGTAAATCATGTAAAAGAAGTCAAGGAGCTGTTTCATACCATAGAAATAGAACACTTACAGACATCTTTAAGCCAAAAGACGTCTTGGAGATTAATTATAATTCATGCCGTCTACTTGAGTCGCGCCAGTCTTTTCGAGTAATCTCTATGTTTTCCTGGGAAGTTTCTATGCGAGTTTTGGAACTCTACTACAGCCTGTGCAACTACTGATTCGTTATATTTTGTTATTAAAATAGCTCACTGAACGTCTGATTCAGTTTAATTAAAAAATTTCACACGTTTAATATATTTTTAGTGAGCCGTCAATATTGCATTTATGTTTAGTGAGCGATTAGCTCTATACGAGAACTGCAGTTTATAATTACAGAGTGGAGGAGCTGTGAATGTTAATTGTAAAGATATCTAGTGAAACGAATTTTATTAATTGTATATAACTTTTATTTAAACATCATTCAAAGTTGTGTTAACTTGTTTTAAAAAGGAATTCAGAAACTATAATATAATTTGTATTATCAGGTATCATAGTCCAGAGAAAGTATAATTAGTTTCAAGTTTTTATAAATTCATTTATTATACCAGTCCGAGGGTCGTAGCAGCATTGTTTACATTCTTGTATCCCATTAAAAGAATGACCTCGTATTCTATACAAAACATATAGAACTTTCATCGTCATTTCAAAAAGTAACGAAATTAACATCATTGATAGATAAGATCGATGGACTATTGGGTATATTGACTGAAAGGCGGAGGAGACACTAATTCAAAAATTGATGATTATAGATATTGAGATTAAAATCACGAGTTTAGTGTCCGGTGTTTATCTTATAGATGTTTTCGTACTAATATTGACAATTGGATCACACGTGTTATGTTATAAGGTATCACACGAATAAAAGGTTTACCATGAAATAGAATTCCATTTGATTTAATACCATCCACTCACAGAATCGACCACCATAGATCTCCTTGGATAGTAACTGTACAATTCTGCTCTCCATAGTCACCATTTGCGTCTTACAGCAATACGACACGTCTATTATGATTCCAAGATTTGTTATTCTACTCAAATTAAAATGAGGATAACTTCCGTTTGAATTCCAGTAACCATTTCTCCGAATAATAAGAAAATATTGTTCATTGAAACATAGTCAATTATTACAATCCAACTTAGGTAAACATACTAGTACAAAATATTTCTCCCCAGTATTTCTATCACAATAAATTTCTGCACACAAAATACGTAGCAGTGTTTGTTTATCGCCGGCATACCTAGCTTATATTGAGCCACGTGCTATGTCAGCGTTCGAACAAGATGATCTGCAAGTTGCATATAATAAGGCGCGTTGATTACTGCATAGAAATAGTTAATTAACTCGTAGATGTTAATGATTGCCATTGTCAGAAATTCCTGATCAAAGTTAGTCAGTTGTTTGACATGATTATAGAACAGTAGCATAGAATCATATCCGTGATTGAAATATTAAAATCGATACAAATGTTCCCGCCCCATTTTCTCACACGTAATTATAATTATTATTAATGTGTCACGTGCTGAAGATTACACAAGCTCATCAAATATAGTTAACTATACAGTTTTAGCTCAATAATTTATCCAGAGGTTTGAAATATCGATTATAAAATCACACGCAATTTATAGAGATATTATAAAAAAACATCCTATCTAGCTGAGTCGTTTATTTGCCTTAAAAGAAGGCGCAGTGAGGGGAAAGAAGTGAATCTTGTTCCAAACAGTAAACAAAAGTATATAATGAATCTCGATGAGTATTTCACCATTTATTATTCTCAATGAGGCATTTGAATGCATAGGAACCGAATAATCGTACGACTCAGCAAGTTATAGAGTATTGCGGGAGCTCAAAAGTTATTCACATACCTACATGATGCGAGCACGCAATTACAATTCAGTAAGTAAAGTACATAATGTGATAAACACGTCCTGTGGGTCCCTCGTTCTAGTATCAGCTTCGTGAGTTAGTTTTCACAACACCATCCTTCTCCAAGCATCAAAATAACGTACGACGTAGTCATAGTAGCAATTTACACTGTGTTATTATACTTATATTCAAATCTTCAATTTTGAGGTTAGTATTACTGACGGATTCTCACGACACGATTCATTCTGAACGAATCAACGGACTGACAACTTCTAAAAGTATTAATTTCATTCAAAACAGTCTAATCTCTTAATCGTATGACATGCCGAATGACAACAATCAGATAAGACTGATAATTGCTTTTCCCAGCATACAATGCATAATCTGGGTCTCTGTTCTTCCTGACGTGTTACATATACAATATAAGTTGATATATTTACGAAAACAATTTTTTATAATGGATCAAACGCAATTTTAGCATTAGAGATCGTTCTATTTTCATTGGATTATTTGTTTCGTGTATAGGGTCAAGGGTGTTGAGAAGAAAAGAAATAAGATGAGAAATGAATTTTTTTTTCAGTTAGTCTAATTTCCAAAAAATAATCGTAAATACGTTTTAAAGAGCATATTTTCAAAAAACCTTTCTTTAATTATCCAAAAATTAATAAATTTTGTCTTTTTGACGGATATTCTGATTTAATATATCTTGTCTATTATATTTTCTTCTAGCTTTCGAATTTAAAGATTTATTCAATCCTTAAGTTTTCCTGATCGAATTTGATATGCAGAGTCATTACGTTGGAAAGAAACAAGATATGAAACTGAGTAATGAGGTGAGTATCGCAACTATTGAGAAGCAAAAAAAAATAAATGCACTAGGTCACAGAAAAATCTATTGCTGATTAATTTGCACAAAACATGATTATTACCTTTAATCCTTCATGTATGTTGGCTTCATTTCCTTTCAGCACTCTGTGATGAGATCGTTTGTTGCTGGATCATGTTCCGGAACTGTTTCCACAATTTTATTCCAACCGTTGGATCTTATTAAGACAAGGCTTCAGAGTAGAGGCAGACCACAAGTTGGGTAAGTATTGAGGGTGTTAGGTAAACATTAGTTGCTCTAATTAAAAATTAAAAATACGACTGTATTATTAATAAAAGATTTCAGTCCTCAGTAGGTGCAGGCAATGTGAGATTTCAATACATATACACTAATTGCACGTGAGATTTATGGTATTCCAATTCATTGTATCTAGTCAAACAGTCCTACTAAATATGAAATTATCCATGCCAATAGCCAGAAATTAATATTTTAGACTTTGAACAGACTGTAACTACGTTTTGTGTTTAATATATTGAACGAATTTGATTCAAAAACTAACAATAATTGCTTGTTATGACTTGAACGTTATGATACTATACTAATTTAGAAAAACCTTTTTCATCAACAATTATTTATACATGTAGCACCCCGTCGTCGGGAATGGTGGATATCGCGATCCACATAGTACGTAAAGAGAACGTGCTTGGATTATGGAAGGGCATTACACCAGTAAGTAGATATAACTGCAAGAACAAAAACAAAAACAGAATGATAAAATTACGTTTCTGGTTTCACTATTCACACTTTTTTCATTCCATAAAAAAATTTCATATTGCCTGTACTCGCCTAGAAAATATACAAAGACAATAGCGTCTGTAAAATCAAAGTTTATATCACCGAAAAAAGCATGATTTTGTTAGTTTGCACGCTGCTGGATATGGGCAAGTAAAATTATGACGCTTAATATTGGCTCGATAAGAAGTTCAAGATTCTTCATGAATGTGTTATGGAACAGTAAATACTTTTAAGCATATTAACATAACAATAAATAATCTATCGCTAATAATCACATTATTAAATTATTCACAGTCTTTAATCCGAGTAGTACCTGGAGTTGGATTATACTTTGCATCTTTACATTCGTTGAAAAGTACTCTACATTTAAAAGAGCCTCTAACTTCACTGGAAGCAATCACATTGGGTATTAGTGCTCGTTCTATGGCTGGGTTCATGCTTATACCTATTACAGTAATCAAGACACGATTTGAGGTATGAATAATGATTCGAAAATCTGTGAGGAAACAGTTATAAGAATACTTCATTCGTATAAGAATCATAGAATGGAATTCGGCATATCAAAGAACTCGAACAAATTACAATTCATGAGCTTTTGTGATTCTTGACAAAAAAAGTTTGCTTTGAATAATTATCTCTATACAAACATGATAAAAACTTCGATTTCACCTCTTTTTCAGAGTGGTATTTACAAGTACAGTAGTATGTACCAAGCTCTGAGTGATATTTACAAGTACGAAGGGGCTCGAGGTTTCGTATGTGGATTAGTCCCAACTTTATTTCGTGACGCACCTTTCAGCGGTCTTTATCTCATGTTCTATACTCAGTGCAAAAATCGAATACCTCAAGGTATGCTATGTTGTTATGAGCCATTCTGATGTATCTCTTTCTACTACAAAATTTTTAAAAGTGGAAAAAGTCCATTAATTCTTATTCTAAAAAATATGTTTGACAATAATGTTATATATTTCTTTCCAGAGTATAAAAGTTCGAATAACACAGCTTCGGTTCATTTCGCATGTGGTTTATTAGCTGGACTATTAGCTTCATGTGTAACTCATCCAGCAGATGTAATAAAAACTAGAATGCAGCTTTACCCAAAAGAATTCAAGACTCTTTACGGTTCCTTTATCACTGTTTACCACCAACACGGTTTCCTAGGATTTTTTAAGGGAATCGTACCACGTATGATGCGGAGAACTTTAATGGCTGCCATGACGTGGACAATATACGAAGAAGTATAAACATTTTTTGCATATCCCAAATATCGTGTCTCATTTTTAATTTGAATCGTAAATTTTCTTCCTTTTAATTTTTAGGTAACAAGCAAATGAAGGATGATTAGATGTCTACATAGTGTAACAGTAAAAGACTTTGTTATATAAGTGGATGACTTTCTTCTGAATTGAATTTATACTATTAATGAGAATTTATACTATTAGTTTTAAGAAACTCGCCTTATTGCAATTAGACCGAGAATTAATCTATTTTGTATAAAATTTTAGTCAATTTGTTTATCAATGAATGTTAATCGAAAAGAGTTAATATATTGTAAGATATGTATAAACATAACTTCGAAGTTATAAGCAGAGTATATAATTCCATAAATTATATATTTATGTGGCTATTGATACAGGGGATAATATATGTAATATTTAATCTAATTGAAATGTAAAAAATAATTGTTATTATTTAATTTATGAATGATATAGAGTAAATGAAAGTGATTATATTTGAAAAGAATTGAAACTGCATATAATTGAATATAAATTAATATAAAAAAAAAATGAACTCAAGATGAAATAAATTGTTAATGAATTTATTCTGCAAGATGATGAGATCTCTTCTCTTTAAAGCTACAATAAATATTCTTGACGTTATTCACTGGTTATTGTTATTATCATTACCATTATTAATGTTGATATTAATGTTATTTTACAATTGCATTGTCTTTTTTTCTTAATTTTTCATCAACTTTTCGACCCTAACAAGGTTTACAGTAATTGACTGTAAATTCATCACGATCAACGATACGGTATTGGTAATTTTTATACGTTGTAAAATCTTGATCTCTCATATCGCATACGTGATCCCAAATCTTTCTAATAACAGGTGGAAAACTTGGCACATTAGCTATCGCTGCAATCTCATCGTAATAAGCCCATTGACGATCCTTCAGTTTGATTATGTGTCTCATCTGTGAGAAAATCGATAGAATTATCAAAATTGAAAATCAAAAAAAGAAATTATAGAAATATTCATTGAGGATTTTCAGAGAAATTTTGACTGCGATAAAACATGAGGTAATTGGAAATAACTACATACCGGAATCCCTTCTTTCAATAAAGTTCGTTTCTCCGTTTCGAAATCCTCTCGCATTTCTTTGGGCGAGGGAAGCTTAACGCGACCTCCAATTATGGACAAAATGTACTGTGCCTGGATGTGGAACATTGGGAATGGTATAACGAGTCCTGGAAGTCCCATAAAGAAAAGACCGGGTTTATCCGTGTAAATAAGATGTTTGTAAATCGGTTCAACGTGATTTTCCTCTGTACTGAGCTCCACTTTTTTAGATAGGAAAGGATAGGTGAACTGGTATCCTGCGAGAAGAGTAATTTTAATTACATGATATTACGTGGTATACTGAATAAAATTATTGATTTTTGAATTTATAAATAATTGTTGTATTTACAAATTACCTGTACAGTAAATAAACTCATCCACTACGACGGCAGCTCCGTTTTTAAATACGAAGGTGTCGCCGTGAATGCTAGAAATTCCTGGTGTTTGTTCCACGTTTTTTGGCAGCTTTGATACCATCGGATTTTCAAGATTGTGACTTAAGTAGACCTGTCGACAACCATAGATATATTATTAATTGAAATTTAATATGCGAAAAAAAAGGTTCTTCGCCCATAATTTGACGTTTTATTGGAATATTATGAAAGCCATGATATTAATTTCCTAGTTGTATTGCTAGGCGAGAAAAGAAGCCTCTTCAGTAAATCAGAGTGAGGTGATTTCGATACCCTAAAACAATCTACGAATCCGTATTTTTCACATTTTAATAATTCCACGATCGCAGATTTCAATTCTGTAAATTTCTATTCCAAATGAATTCACCGCGTTACTCATTGATCATTCAGATTTTCGAAAAATTATGATTAGTCAGCGGTTCGATTTTAATTTTACAACATTTTCCTGAGACCACCTGAAATATCAGCGGAAAGCAGATTGTTTGTTTGTGATATGTTTATCTGTAGGTAAAATTACGTAAACGGAAAATACCTTCTCGGCATGCTTCGAAACTTCGATGGCGATATCGATGCCTGACCAAGACGCCCCTAAAATGCAGACTTTTTTGTTCGCGTAAATTTCAGGGCTTCTGTACTGATGACTGTGGATGCATTTACCAGGAAAACTCTCAATTCCTCGTATATGAGGCACAAGGCCGACTGTGTAATGACCATTGCAGAGTATCACAGCGTCGAAGGTCCTCGTCGTTACGATATTTCTTTCCAAATCCTCGGAAGTAATTGACCAAACGGTTTGACCACTCGACAAACTTTCAGGCTCGACATTTTTCACCAATGTATCTAACTACGAGTAAATAAATATACTTAGGGTTTGAAAAAAAAGGTGAAGGAAAATTTATTACGATAGACGAGTACTAACTATAAGTCAATTGAATACAAGAAGCCTGAAATACGGTCAATTTTTAGCCCTATCATTAATTTCTGATCGATTATAATATTAGAAGATCAATTTTTCTATATACCTTCACGTGTGGGCTAAGATTAAAGTGCTTTGCATAGCTCCATAAATAATCTTTGACAACACTGTGATGAACGAAAGATGGTCCATTCTGATCTTCGAATGGAAAGTCAGGAATTTGCATAATCTCTTTGGGCAGATTGGTCCTGTTGATATATAAATTATTACGATTTGTTGTATCAAAGTTACTGCATTTTCTGATTGTGACCATTTTCATTTAAAAAATATGAAATGTTCCTAAGAGTCGAAAAATCATTGCATGTACCGTATATACATAAATAAACTCTGCTGCAGCATGATGTAACTTGGGATGTGACTTTCGCGACTGTTTTGCAGTCGCCAGTAAGTCTACTCGCGATACCACGCTAATTTTAATCAGTCTTGGTTCTAACATGAACCACGTGTCCTCTCACTACCGTAAATCAGACTCAATGACGATAAGTCGAATGCCAAATCTTTTTTGCATTCTACTAATTCCTTTTTTCTTGTATAGTTGTTTTCCCTCATTCCTATACGCGTCACTTGTAGGACCTAGATTCAATTTAGACACGGCGAGTGGTGATTCATGTTATTTGAATCCGCTAGCTTCTAATAAAAGTTCAGACTTTGAAGCATTTCGGAATTGATTGTAATAATATATTGTTCGCGTATATCCACGGAAGACCTAATTTCACAAATGCAAATTGAGTCGCAGTGAATTTAGAGTCCAAAAGTTCTAATTTTTGGAAATTTGAAATTTTTTTATTTTGCTGTGTTACAGGGGCATCCCATCCGTCCGATATCTCAGATTTTATCTCACGCGTTGGTGAAAGTAGAAAAGTAATGCACCTACACCCAAGCTTTCTAACATACGTACATATGTGTGAAAATCTCATAACTAAACGCATACCTATCAATTTATTTTCGAAGAATTGCGTCAAACTAGTTTAGATGATTGTAGGTTGTTAGAAACTTGGAGATAATGAATAAAAAGCAATGCAAAGGTCTCTAAGTTCAAAAGCTTGCAATTCAGCTGACGTTGATCATTCATATGGTGAAAAATACGACGATCTTTATGCTGCAATGATCGCCGATATAGCCAAACGTGAATCCGATCAGAGTCAGCGATTATATTCAACTAGACTTCTAACTACGTCAAAAGTATTCGTATTGACGACTTGCCTGAGGTTTTTGTACATGCTGCTGTGAATTGGAAGTCCATGAGAGTCGAATTCGGTCTCATCCGTGTAGACCCAGGTTCCACCTAGCTGGCCAGTTTGCTCAAATAGAGTAAAACTGAATGTTTCCGGATTAGCAGCTAAATGTCTGGCCACAATGAGACCAGCTACACCGCCACCAACAACAGCAACCCGGGTTTTGCTACCTGGCATATTGTTGATATTTTTCCACGACCACTGTTGGTAAATTCAGTTTTATAAATTCAGCTGTCATAGCTGGAGAAAAACGAAAAAAAAAACATAATGGGCCTTTTGTGTGGCACCGGGACGCCTTTGGGGATATGTTGTTCAAAAACGTGTCTTACGCAGTTTTCCAACTATTATTCTTGATCGTAATTCGATGTACGAAGTAAAACTATGGGTCGCGTCATTCGTATGACAAATGCAAAAAAAAATTCAGATCATAAAAAGTAAATGAAGGATATTCCATCAACCGCTTAGATGCTTTTCAGAATTTTGCCAGTTTGAGTACCTGCTACTTGAGAAAACCTGCTGTGGTCTTTTTTTCAGATTTTTGAAGCCAACCATGTCAAATAAAGTCAACTGCATTTACTTTTTTGGATAATTTAAATTTCTTTCTAAAATTTCTGTACACAGCAGATAGACGGAAAGTAGGATATGATGGACCGAAAATTTCCATTATAGATTCAGATAGGAAAAAGAAAAAGTAGCGAAAAAGTTTACCTTCAATATATATTGCTGATGAAATATCGCAGGATATTTTGTGACCAATGATACGCTTTGCGGTTCTGAACTCAAACTAATTAACACAGATTTAGAATGTCTGACGAAGTCTAGTCGTCACTGATCGACGCTTGAAGAAAGACTGATCGAGAAAGCGTAACCAGCTCTCTATGTACGTAGTATCTAATCACACCCCAAGCAGAAGGACTAGAGCAAATGTACCGAGAAAAAATTTGGTGATTTTTTGTTGAACTATGTCTATCCAACGATATGTAGTAAATAGCAATTATTGAAATGGCCTCGAGTTCGTTGTTCGAATCACAAGAAGAACATAAGTCGGGAAAGCCCGTATAAGTACGACGAGAACGCTAAACTGGGGGAAAAACAACAGGAAATCGTTTTCTTCTTCGATCACAGAAAAATAAAAAGTACAATATTTTCAGAATCTAAGATACCTACTGTTTCTAAATTTGATAGAAACTCCGCTCGAACTCGCAATTACATGCAATACAGAGTTCACAGCGAAAGGTTTCTAATTGTAAGAAATAGAGAAGGAGGGCGAGGCAAGTGCAGCGAGCCAGCCGCACCGTTATCACGTTTTCTGTATAAGTTACGTAATTATAAGGTATCCTGATAATCAGCTCTCGTGGCTCGCTGAACAACCCTAAATTTTTAGAGTTCAGACGCTTTAAAAAAAATTAAAGTGCGAGGAAAGGATGAAATTCATCGATGACTATATAGTAATTGTAGAATAATACCATAAACTGACAACGTGTGAGCTAAACGCCGTAAGAAATTGCATCACAAATTATTCGCAGCTTGTTAGACGAAGCATTTGCCTTAGTTACATTTCCGAAAGTACCTATCTGCAAGTTTTTTCATTCAGTGAAATTATGCAATCGAAATTTACAAGCTGGCTGAACAGGCCTGGTGAAAATTACTGGAATACGGATTAAAGTGAAAATGTAACTGGTTCATTTGAATAAAAAATGGAAATTATTAGGTGTACTGAATCCAGTTCATCAACTATACCGGTCAGGCTCGCATGTACACGTTAGCTGCACATTACGTATTCCTCACTATAATGTTGTTACGTTCATATCATATTATCGTGTACGTAGGTGGGATACTACTGCTTGCAATCATATATATACGTCGTTGCGAATTCGTTGAACTGCTCGTCAACTGAGACCAAATCCCGTAAATAAATATGAATAATCTTAGATCATGTCTTAGAAAAAATGCTCTAGATATAAAGCAATTTAATCCATCGTATTTCTTCGTCCGAATTTTTTGGCAAGAATTAGAGCAAAGCCAAAGACTGAAATTTGATATGAAATTTCTCTACGATCCTCTAAAAATAAAGTCAATAATTAATCCCTCGAAATAAATAAATTATCGATTTATCCCGTCTTACAGGTATATCATAGATATTTGTTATCTGACTTCGCCGTTTATATATCGTGACGATAAAAAACAGTAATCATTGTTCGAGGATTCTATAAAAACAACGTATTTTTATAGCCCGATTTATAACAACAATTATCAAAAACTCTCGCGGTAGATATATTTGCGGAAAATTTATTGTTTCAAGACGATATCCCATCTATTCAACAATATTCTATACACCGAATTAGTTGACGAAATAAATGTGTACGATTATATGACGGAATTGAGATTCTGTAAAAATTAGATGGCAAAATATTTATCACTTTACTGCACTGGTAACAGATTCCACTATAATCCAAATTGCTAATGAGGTTTTCGTGACGCAGACAAGATATCGTGGTGATGCAGACGGGTGAAATATTTCCAAATTTGTTTATTGTCTGTGATAAAAATGTACGATAATATTATTGAGAGTATTGGAGAAGTCAATAATCGCATGTTTCTCTGAAAGCGTCTTTCTTCTCGTGCACACGCAACTAGGGCATCGTTTCACAATGAAGCTATTATCTAAACAAAATTGACAATGTCATAATCATATAAGTCATTGGAAACTTTGATTTACCGTTCGAATAAAGTGATAGCGAGAAAACGAATAACATCATTCGCAATTCTTATCAACGCAGAATATTTATTGTGAGAATACAATCAACGCTTGTTAATTTTTCTTCAAATATTTTATGCTCTCTCTAATGATAACTGAACTTTATCTATTTACAGAACGAGAGTATCATTACTTGACGTAAACATTTTTTCGACGCTCAAGTTCAATCGCGATTTAATTATCCCCGTATGCTCGAATAACGTGTCGACCGAAGATCATACATTTGTAATTAGCAACTTCGTGAAGCTAAAAACACCTTGAATAATTAATTGAGGTCGTCGATATAGGTATCAGAGTCAAGCACACGTAGATAGATGCAGTCTTTAATCTCTTTAATTAAATAATTGGAACGCGGCTAAAAAATGTCATATTTAATCACCCAATTTTCAAAAGCAATTAATTCATTTGGCATAGTATACAAAACGTATACAATTACATTATTAATCCTTCTAGGTGTCCCAGCAGTCCCACCCTCAATTCGGTCATCTTCGAATTTCAATGCTTCCATGGGCCAGAACGTCTCCGAATATAAATGCAAAAAAATGTAGTCGAAACCCCAGGTTCCTATCCCAATTTTAAGTACTACCCCAAAACCTTTATCAATTGGATTATTTTTTTCAACTATTGACCAACCGCGCTGTAGCAAATGTAACAGGCTTCGGAGTAAAACAGGCGGATATCGGTGTAGTCTCTGATCTCTGTAATTCATTAAGGAGCATGTTAATCCATAAACTTATGACACACCATTTTTGGTCTCAATTTTTTTCCTTCCAGCCTTAATATTTCTTTTTAGATTATTTGAGGCCAATGTCAACTAAGAAATTTTCCAAAATTTGACTTCGGGAGTGCATTATGTCAATTATGTGTACGCAGTATGGCGTCTTACCTTGAGGGTGAAACAATTCTTTACATGACATTCTTTTGCACTGATATAAAATGCCTTTTAGAGCCTCGAGTATTACTCAGCTTGACTCAGCCTTCACGAGGACGATTGTTGATTCATGTATGCCACACTGATTTGGAGTTTAAGAATCTAGCTTTCAATTAGCCCAACAACGTTCAATTTCAACCTCCAATTATTTCACTTTCCATGGGATTCATTATTTGGGGCATATATTAACGATTTACTGATGCTACTTACATAATGTTAAAACCTGTACTCACAATGATCACAGAAGAATAAAATAAAACAGTTTTTCATTGTACTCCAAGACAAGTGCGAAAGCATACATCAAGTTTGACTTAAATTAGATGAATCTTTATTAACACAGTGGAGATTATGAAGAAGATATAGTACTCAAAGTGAACAGTAGACATGACTGAGATTGGTAGCTCGATTATTGACTTATGCTGCAAAAGATTCTCAATTCGCTACCCATATTATACAATGCTTGCCAAATTTTGCGGCCGGAAGAAAATGATATTAAATCGTGAGAACGGTTGTTGAGATATTAATATCAGTTCCCCCTTCCGTAGCGCAAATCCTCAAGGAGTTTCGCTCAAATTTGACGCCGGACCTGAAAATCATTGAGAGTGTACGTATGTGTACCAAATTTATATAAAATTGGTTCACCTTTTCGAAAGTTATTCGACAAATGAAGGATAGAAGGCGTATGGTATCAATAAGTGTCGACTTACTTGAGACACTAATTAGCTGGGAAATTTTATGACTTCGGTAATTGTCTCTATATGATCTTCTGTGGAAGCTGTAGAGGAAGTTTCCGAATCGTTTTCCGGCACAGGAATCGTAATTACGTTTGTAGTCTTATCATTTTTCGCTTCTGCACCTACATTTAACCGAAGTTCTTGAAGCTCCTCGCCTGTTTCTTCATATTTTATGCCATTCCAAGGCTGCAATTCCGATGTCCCCAAAAATACGTAAAGTGCACCAGTTGAGAATATAATTGCAATCGTAATGAGAAATACCAGGCGCCATTGTTCGATTGTTTGCTGTAACATTTTGACGTGATTCGCCCGTTATTCCGTGACGATGCCATAATGCATGATACTTTTGTAATAAATATTAAAATTTATACAAAAAGTGGAAATCCCTTTTGATAATATTCTTCAAGGATCCAAGTGCATGGGGAAAAGTTCAATTACTATAAACTCACGTTGTTGTTGGTCAGAATTCCAACTATCAAAGGAGCAATGAATCCAGCGCTTACTGACATAACGTTACAAATGCCCAAAATGATGCTCGCGTAATTTGGACTGAGGTCAATACAACTGACAAGAGTGCCAGCAGTGAAAGCACCGCCGACAGCCATTCCTGTGATCATGAAGACTATTGCTAAGTTGGAATAGCAGCCGCTGTAAGCCAGACCGAGTAGCAGGATACTTTGGAACCCGTCGCATACAAACATAGCAAACTTTCTCAAATTCGTCGTTGACATTCTCTTCGTTCGTAACAGCCAATCTGCGAAACTCGAGAACACGTATGAAAACAGCATACGTATCACGTGAGGAGCAGCCGAGAGCACACTAGTCTGTGAAAAAATATAAAATGAGTAATTGAAGAGAATATTCAGCATGGATGATCGTAGGAGAACGATATTATGTGCCAAGTGAATAACGTGTCGTCAGTTAATGCAGTGGACAGACATAGAATACCGTTAGCAAAATCCAAATCTTGTCCAAAATTTATTTTAGTAGCGATTGCCTGTTTGTTAATTTTCAAAATTTATGGGTCTTCGCAATCGGCTTCGCAGATATTATGCTAATTATATCTTGCGGGATAGCGAGCATGGAAAAAATTTGATTTTTAGAAATCTAGTATTACGGGGAAAATTAATCTGCTGCGATCCTCACCGCACCAATGTCCCACCCATGAATGTTATTGAAGTAGGAGGGTGCTTCGATCGAAATAGTAAAGATGCCCCAATTACCACCACAGAAAGCAAAAGCTGTTATCCAAACAGGGCCTGAGGTTAAGATGGCTTTCCATGGCACTGGTTGGGAACTGACGTGGCTCACGGAATCTCTCAGGGCTTCTAGAATGTAAGTTTTTTCGGCTTCCGAAATTCTGGGATGTTCCTGGGGAGTGTCGTAAGCCAGGTGGTACCAGGCGATGTACCTGTGGAAAATCACCAGCCCTATACTGTTAGGTTGGAAAAGTGCAGTTGAAAGCGATTTCTTTGAACATCGTTCGACGAAGCTGTAGTTCATAAAAATAGCTTTCCGTTATTATCTTTTTGAATAAGGAAGAGAAATATTTGCGTACCATATAACTCCCAGCGCTGAGGTCGCGTAGAAAACTGAATCCCAGCCGAACCAATTGATGAACATCGCGCAGAGAGGATACGTGATCGCCGTACCCACAGCACTTCCTAACAATCATCGAGAGAAGATAAGATATTATGCATTGGAATAGGCAATAATTCCGCGTTTATAATTTCACTGCAAATTGATGCTAATTGATCAGTAACGTTAGGAATATCGAAAGAATGTGGACGTTGACTTCGAGGGGGATTCGAATGATTAGTATTTATAATGTATAAAACCTAAGCTCATCCTCACCAAGATAAGAGGTGATAAATCTGCTCCTCTCATTGGGAGGGATCCACTTAGCAACCATGTTGTGCATAGAGGGCCAAGAGCATCCCTGAAGAAATAAAAAAACAGGATGAAATCGATGGAAGAGATACAATACTTGGTAGAAGAATATGCGTGATGTCCAGTCCTTTTTTTAAATGTCACCCACCGAAAAAACGTACCGTAAATAAACCCTGGAGTACTCGTAGGGCTATGAAAGCATAGAGATCATAGCGAGCGCAGAGTGGTAGTAGAAAGCCTAGTATGGCAGTAGCCAAATTTGCCCATCCAAAGATGAACTTGGTTCCGTAACGACGTGCCAAAAGTCCACCAGGGATTTGCGTGACCCAGTGAAGCCAGAAAGATGCCCCAAGGGCCAGACCTTGTTCGTATTCATTCCAGACAAAGCGGTCAGGATAAGGCACAGGATTCAGTGATGTAGTCTGAAAGACTTCATTTTTCATTGCTATGCCATGTGATTAATTATATTAGCAGTGTAGTACAGACCGATGAAAATTATCACACACGACGTAATGCGGGAAGAATCTTATCGCTGTATGAATCTTGTGATTTACGAATCACTAATCATATGAGTCATTTACATTTTCATAAGTCGTTGTGAGTTCCAATAATGAGACAGAAGTCTTGAAGTCTGTAACTGATGATCCGTTGACCCATAGTTCAGAAAGATTAGAGGCCGCGTGTACATCGTGGGTACACTGTGAAATAACTGCTGCCTTTGGTCGAGGTATAACCATAGCAATAATGGTAAGACTCAGGTTGAATTCCAGCATAGAGGTAATGGCAAATCCACAGAAGGCAAGGCACCACAAAACATCACGACAGGAGAGTAATTCTTTTCCTAGCGGAAAATCGAAAGGAAGAAGTAAGAGAATGCACGTTTCTCTTGTAAAGAAAGAATCAATTGATTTATCGCTATAGATACTACGATTCGAGTGCGATAAAGGGACGAAGAAACTATGGCGGAAAGGTATTTGCGAATAAGTTCTTCTCCCAATATTCGATATTCAGGTTTTCAATAAAAATATACGAATTCGCCTACGTGTAAAAGTACAGCCACGGACTGAAGCGAAGCTCACTTAAGATTTCAGCACCAATCATCTTTAACTAATTTTGTGTGTTTATAATCCAATGTATTTTCTGATTCTAAAATTATGTCAAATATGAAAATCAACACTTACCTTCAGCCAATCTTCCACTTTTGATTGTCATAACGGTTGAATAGCGTTGAAAACACTTAACAGTTTCTTTAATCTTCAAAATAGGTGACTTCAGTGATATCGGATTATTACTTGATCTGATTTACAGTCACACGATCTTCACCACGAGTCAACTCACGATTGAATCAACGAAGTGCTGCTACCTAAATTGTGTTACATCCACAACCGATGAAAGCTAGAACCCAAACAACAGATAACTGAGATAGAGCTCAATCAGAAGTCTGTCCAAAGATCACTTTTAAAACTCTTAATAAGTTAGAAGTTTGTAGAAAATATCCTATGTCAGAAGTCTAGCATAAGAAGAAATCTCATCGACATCGTTTTCGGAAGTTTATTTGGAGAAACAGTTGCAAGCTGTCTCTTTCGATAAGTCTAATAGATCTCTGCAATTAGGTGACAGAATGTTGTCTTACACATGAAAAGAGCATTCGAGATTTGCACACGCATGCGCGTTCCATTGAGGTCGAGCTAGGGTTCAATTACTATACATACATATGAAAATAATCAAAAGAGAGATAATTGTTTATTTGGTATTACAATAAGAGCGAGGGCGGGAGAGGAAGTGGGGAACGGAGCGACTGGATAGCCGAGGGCGTTGATTGTCGATGGTAGGAAAATCTGAGATCACTGTCATGTGAAGTGCACCGTCTTATCGTACTCATCAATCTCATTGAGATCCAAAAAAATGAAATTCTATTCATCGATCAGTCTTCTATCAATAACGTAAGACACATAATTTCGAACACTTGCTAAGATTTGACGAAGACATGTTTCAGACAAAAGTGCAGAGTTAGTTTGTTAACAACAAATATGATTTTGGACTTACTTTATGCTCCTGCTATCGCGAACAACGTTCATATTCGACGTTATTTTATTGTAGACTATAACTTCACGAATATAGAATTTGCGTAGTTTGCACGTAGGTGCGTTGATCTTGATGAATATTTGCTTGATTTGTATGATGATCACGATTTTTTGATAAATCGAAAAATTGGCACAAGTGTTCCGGTGAAATTTACCAATCTTACATTTCACAGATATGATGGCTTGCCTCTTAATAGTGTTAGCATTCCACACTATTATGTAAAATGCCACAAGGATTGAATATTAGGAATTATTTACCTGAAGTAATCACACAGAAATAGAATAAAATAGATATTTATTACACTCCGCAATACGTGTCCTCTGAGGGCATACATCCAATTTAACGTATATCAGATGAGTGTCAGAAGCATATGCAATAGAGAGTAGCCCATCGGGAAGATAAAGTACTACACGTGAGTAGTGAATATGGCTGAAACCGATCTATAAATTATTCAGCTATTAGTGCTGCAAAGGATTTGCAGTCTTCTGCCACTAACACATTTACTTTCGAAATTTCGATGCATGTGAATACAAAAATAAGTAAAGTAAGCAAAACCGAAGAAAAAAAGATTTAATCCTAGAGGAATCCTTCCTTTCTGCGACATGATGTCCTGTGCTCTATGGAAGGGTGGCACCGTTTTCGCATTTCGACATTACGTCTGTATTTTCATCTACTGCACCTACATTAGACCGAAGCTTCTTAAGCTCCTCGCCTCGTACTTCATTCCCTGAGTCGTTCCAGGACTGCAGTTTTGATTTCCCGAAAAATACGTAAAGTGCGCCAGTTGCGAAGATGATTGCAAAATTGATGAGAAATACAAGACGCCATTGTCCGATCGTTTGCTGTAACACGTTAACGCTTTTGGTGAATTATCACATGACGTGAGTAGCATACGATAATAATACTATTCTGATGAACGTGAAAGTTTTCGGAAATATTTTTTTTTTGAAGAAATCAACCGTATAGGGGAAAGTAACCCTAATACAAACTCACATTGTCGTTAGTCAGAATTCCAACCATTAGAGGGGATAAGAACGGAGCGATCGTTGTGATAATGTTACAAATTGCCAGATTGATTGCTGCATAATTCGGACTGAGGTCGATACAGGTGGCGAGAGTTCCAGTAGTAATGGCTCCGCTGGCAATCGTCCCAGTGATCATAACGACTATTGCTAAGTTAGAGTAACAGCCGCTGAAAGCCAGAGCCAAAATCATGATACTTTGGATCCCGTTACATACAAGTATAGCAAATCTTCTCAAGTTCGTTATTGAGATTCTTTTCGTTCGTAGCAGCCAGTCTCCGAAACTTGAAAAGGTGTACGAAAACAGCATGCGCAGCAGATGAGGAGTACCCGCGAGCACACCAGTCTGCGTGAAAAGTGTAGCATGGGTTTGGAAAACAATATTTTGATTAGTTTATCTAATGTAGGCGCTATCACATGTCGAAGAAATGTTGGATGAATTAATGCAATGGACAAGCAATGATCCGATTCAAAGAAACTTTGTGGATGAATATTCGTGGCTTTGGACTTTTCGAAAACTGGGGTCAATCGCGCTGATTGTTATACTGTTTCAGAATACTTCGTACCATTCGTGTAAATTATATTTTCTGACCAGAAATTATCGTTTGGCCGTCTTCTTTATCGGACGTTGTCCGGAGCTTTGTCAATCGGTTTCTCAAATATTACGCTAATCATACCCTGTGGCACATCGGACACAGCTACAATTTTTTGCGATCTATTATACTGAAGAAAATTGATGAACTGCGTTTCTCACCGCAGTAATGTCCCATCCGTGAATGACGCTGAAGTAAGTGGGTCCTTCTATTGCAAGAGTGTAGGCGCCCCAGTTAGCACCAGAGTGAGTGATCGCTGTTATCCAAAGAGGGACCGAGGTGAAAATGGCTTTCCAAGGTACCGTTTGGGAACTGACATAGTCCACGGAATCTTCCAGGTTTTCTAAAATATAGGATTTCTCGGCTTCCGAGATGCGAGGATGATTCTGGGGAGTGTCGTAGGCCAGGTAGTACCAGGCGATGTACCTGTGGAAAATTTCACGCCCTGTCACTGTAAGATTGGATATGTGCAGGAGACTTTATTTTCAATCCTGTCTCTAAACTCTGTTCAAAAAGTTCCAATTTCTATAAAAAGGACGTTTAGTTGTTAGCGTTTAGGATCAGAGAGCTAAATGCTCGCATACCATATAACTCCGAGCGCTGATGTCACGTAGAAAACAGATGCCCAGCCAAACCAATTGATGAGTATTGCGCAGAGAGGATACGTAATCGCTGCTCCTACAGAACATCCTGACGATTATGAAAACGGGATGAAATATCATGAATGGGAATAGAAAAGAATGCCTTGTTTGTAATTTCATCGCAGATTAATACGAATTTAGTAACGTGAGTGATAGCATGAGTCTGTGCTGTGGCATAAGAATTGATGCCATATGTCTGTATCTACGATTGAAAAATCACTTCAAGATGTATTTGAAGTTGTATTCGAAATTATTAGCACCTCAAATTTGTGCCTCACCAAGATACGAGCTGATGAATTTTCCCCTTTCAATAGGAGGAATCCACTTAGCAACCATATCGTGCATCGAAGGCCAAGTCAAACCCTGAACAGAAAGGGAATCACGATAAAATGAGAAAAAAATATAGAAATCTCGAAAGCAAAGTATGGCGTTATCTAATTTTTTTTCTCTGTCACCCACCGATAATACGTACCGTGAATAAACCCTGGAGTACTCGTAGAGCTATGAAAGCATAGAGATCATAGCGGGCGCAGAAGGGCAGTAGAAAGCCTAGTATAGCAGTAGCCAAATGTGCTCATCCAAAAATCAACTTAGCTCCATAACGGCGTGCCAAGAAGCCGCCGGGCAATTGTGTGACCCAGTTAAGCCAGAACAATCCCCCGAGAGCCAGACCTTGTTCGTATTCATTCCAGGCGAAACGATCGGGGTAACGCATAGGATTCAGTAGAGTAGTCTGAAAAGCTTAATTTTGTATTGCCATTCGATATGATTACTTGGCAGTGTATCAGAGACTGATGAATTTGGTGAAGTCTGAGGCAATACAACATTGACTGTTCGTTTTTCGAAATTATATGGTGCACGCGCTTATTTTCACATATGATAAGAAAGAGAAAATTTCATCTTTGCATAAATCTTGTGATACACGAATCACTAATCAAATGAGTTTCTCACGATTTCAGGCCTCGATCTAAGCTCCAACAACGGGACAGGAGCATGTGTTACATGGTATTTCTCGAAGTTTGGAACCGACGATCCGTTGAACCACAGGTCAGAAAGATTAGAGCTCATCTGTGCACCGAGTGTGCATTGTGAAACAACTACTTGCTTCGCTCGAGGTATGACCATAGCAATGATGGTAAGACTCAAGTTGAATTCTAGCATAGAGCCGATACCAAATCCCGAGAAGACAAGGTACCATAGCACATTACGGCAGGAAAGTAATTCTTTTCCTGGAAAGAAATTTTAAGAAAGAATCGACGAAGATATAACTTGTCTTTAGTGAAAAATCAAATAATTGATTTCTCGTCACACACACGGCGGTCGAAGTGCGACAAGCGAAGTGAGAAACTATGGTAGAAAGATATTCGCAAAAGAGTTCTTTGTTCGATACTCGATATATTCTGAATCGTTATATCTAACAAGAAAATCAACACTCACCTTTAGTCGATCTTCCTTTCTCCATTGGCATGATGATAAAATAGCGGTGAAAACGATTCGAATTTTCGACGTTTCTGCGGTGAAAATAAAAACAATTCGATTCTGTAATTAGTAAATAAATACGTTCAGGGACATCGAGCATCTTGTAATTTTACGTTTTAATTCTTCTTCTTTCAACTGTATCGTTGGATGTATTTTTCACACGAGAGTGTAGATTTTCATTAAATTAGCATGATAATGATGGATGTTAATTTCAGTCTATTTATAAATTAGCACAGTAACATTCATGTCCAAGATTGTGCTGGCTATTACTTACCACACTCTGTTACTGACGACTATCGGTCAGTCGTCATCAGAATGAATTGCTACGAAGACTGCCACGTACCCGAATTGAGTTGTAATATCATACTCATCAAACTTGTTCGAAATTAAGAAAATAAGGTGGCTTCGGCAATATGTACTCTGCTAGGTAACGACAGGCGGCAGATCCAGCCTGTCAGTCCAGAAAAATATACAGCGTCGCCCATTTAACACAGGTCACATAATTTCGACCGTTAGTCTGTATAGTTCAGACCTTCAAAAAAAAAATCTTCCAGTCGCAATCGACATAGTCTCTTCTGGGATCTTATCATGCTTGCAAAAGATTTTATCCGTGAGAGTATTTTTTCCAGACATTGGGATCAGTTATGGTGTTTTGAATGGGAGCGGACTTTATATCTCTACTGACGCTATAAACTTTCGTATTCGTCGTAATTTTAGTTCGGTCATACGCCTTATAGATAGGTAATACGTTGATTTTGATGAATTTTGATTTCTGTACTTCAAGAAATTGGTTATAACCGAAATAGTCGTTGTCTTATAATGATACGTGATGTTTTAGCGTTAATTCGTTCAAACTGCTCATCTGATCCGACTTCGGTGGAGCCGTGAAGATCACTTGAATCAACAATATCGCAAATTGCAAGTACGGTAGCCAGACGAACGGAAATATCCACGATGAGGATACACGACGTGCTGATCCAATAATATTTTCGTGACACCTCCAATTTTCTGATGCTGGAGACCATCAAGCGAAGAAACTGGTATCAGGATGAGTACTGAAAGAGGTGGTTTCTTCCTTTTCAAAAATTGTTCGTCAAACGACTAATAATCGCCAAAATCGGATGACTAGCTGCATGAATGGATGTATCATTAGGTGGATAACTGGAAAAACTAGACAAAAAGATTTTTTCGTCCGTTAATGAGGGCATTATCTATTTTACGACAACTTCTCGGCATTTCAATAAAAATACTCTGAACGCCAAAAAATTGTCTAAGAATAAACTAGGTACTGATTGATGAAAAAAGATTCTTCTTATATAGTAACTAGAGAAATTTATTAAGTGACGGTGATATTATAACATGGACCTCCTCCTGTTACAGTTGAATGCACGTCCATCAAAGTCTACACCTCTTACAATCAGTTCAGCACGGATGCTGCACCAATAGCACGAACGGGTATTGAATAATCCAGTCTTTGTCAAATAAGTCATATTAGCTGGTGTATTATTGTAATACGAATGTGGTTACGATTATATTAACTTATATGCCAGGAACCAAACACATCAGAGACTCGATCAGTTGCAATATGTAACATACTTATTTCTGAGAAACAATTATAAACTGTAAAAAATGTTGACAATTAATAATATTGTATCGAATCTGCATCAATAAATTGCCGGATACACTACTACTCAATTGCTTCGTTATTTTTCAATTTCCCCTTTCTATAACTCTGTATTTCAGGTATCAAACAGACGGTACCCAGCCACGTATGCGTGCCTATACGCTGTTATTTGCTCACGCCAAAAAATTCAGCAAACTTCCTCGGGGCGGATGTTCTCCTGATACCAGGACGAATTTCGATTCAAAATTTCTGTAACTCTGAAAAATTCTGACTTTAATTGGAAAATTGCCCTGGTATCAGGAAAACATTTGACCCGAGGAGGTGTCCGCAAATTTTGGAATAGTTGAAAATGCTTTCATTTGAATTTTCTACTCGTCCTATATGTTGTGCAATTGAATTGTGCAAAAATAATTCCGACCAATTTGTAAAAATAATTGTCGAGAAATTGATACTTATCTGAAAACACATCTTCTCCTTCTCCAATCAATCCCCCAGTTGGATTTTTCTGATATTTATTGTCGGATATACAAGTTATTCGGAATATATGTATATGCGTGCAGATAATTTCTTAAAAATCAGTTCACCTCTTGAAAAGTTTTTCAAGAAATAAAAGACGGGCAGCATTAGAAGTGATAAGTATCGCACGTTTTTGAGACACTGATAGATCCCCAAAATCGGGTTAACGATCCGAACTATGACGTAAAATGCCACAAGACTTAGATACTAGCAACTATATACAAAATCAACGCACAAAAATAAAATAAAATAGATATTTATTATATTCCGCGACACGTGTAGCCTGAGGGCATACATCCAATTTAACTTATACCAGATGAATGTCAGAAGCCTGTGCAATACAGAGTAGCCCATCAAGGAGATAAAGAACTACAAGTAAATAGTAAATATGGCTAAAATCGATCTATAAATTATTGAGCTATCGGTGTTGCAAAGGATTTGCAATCTTCTACCCCTGCCACACTCACTTTCCGAATTTCGTTGGATATGAATAGAAAAATAAGTGCACTAAGCAGAAACGAAGAAAAAATAAATTAATCCTAGAGGAATCCTTCGACTTTGCCGCATGCTTTCCTTTGCTTTCTATGGAAGAGCGTCACCGTTTCCGCATTTCGACACAACTCCTGTATTTTTATCTTCTGCACCTGCATTAGACCGAAGCTTCTTAAGCTCCTCGCCTGTTACTTCATTCCCTGAGTCGTTCCAGGATTGTAGTTTTGATGTCCCGAAAAATACGTAAAGTGCGCCAGTTGCGAATATAATTCCAAAATTGATCAGAAATACCAGACGCCATTGTTCGATCGTTTGCTGTAACACGTTAACGCTTTTGATAAGTTATCACATGCTGCGAGGAGCATACGATAATAATACTTTTGTGATGAACGTGACAGTTTTCTGGAATAATTTTTTTTGCTTCAAATAATCAAGTGTATGAGGAAAACTAACACGACGGAAGACTCACGTTGTTATTAGTCAGAATTCCAACCATTAGAGGGGATAAAAATGGAGCGATCGTTGTGATAACGTTACAAATTCCCAGATTGATTGCTGCATAATTCGGACTGAGGTCGATACAGGTGGCGAGAGTTCCAGTAGTAATGGCTCCGCTGGCAATCGTCCCAGTGATCATAACGACTATTGCTAAGTTAGAGTAACAGCCGCTGAAAGCCAGAGCCAAAATCATGATACTTTGGATCCCGTTACATACAAGTATAGCAAATCTTCTCAAGTTCGTTATTGAGATTCTTTTCGTTCGTAGCAGCCAGTCTCCGAAACTTGAAAAGGTGTACGAAAACAGCATCCGCAGCAGATGAGGAGTACCCGTGAGCACACCGGTCTGCGGAGAAATGTAGCATGGGTTTGGAAAAGAATCTTTTGATTAGTTTGACTAATGTAGACGATATCACATGTCATAAAAATGATGGGTAAATTGAGGCCATATACAAGCAATGATTCGATTCAAACAAACGTTGTGGATGAATATTCGTGGCTTTCTACTTCACGAAAATTAGGGTCAATTGAGCAGGATGTTATACTGTTTCAGACCACATCGAACTGTTTGTGTAAATTAGATTCATAAATTCAGTAGCTCGTCAACGGTCTCTGAACGGAAAGTATTTTTTAACCTCCTCCTCTCTCGGAATTTGTCTGGAGCTTTGGGAAATGGTTTCTCGAATATTACGCTAATCAGACCCTGTGGCATATCGGACTCAGCTACAATTTTTCGCGATCCATTATAGTGGAGAAAATTGATGAACTGCGATTCTCACCGCAGTAATGTCCCATCCGTGAATGATGCTGAAGTAAGTGGGTCCTTCTATTGCAAGAGTGTAACCGCCCCAGTTAGCACCACAGGAAGTAATCGATGTTACCCAAAGAGGAACCGAGGTGAGTATGGCTCTCCAAGGTACCGTTTGGGAACTGACATAGTCCACGGAATCTCCCAGATTTTCTAAAATATACGATTTCTCGGCTTCCGAAATTCGAGGATGTTTCTGAGGTGTGTCGTAAGCCAGGTAGTACCAGGCGATGTACCTGTGAAAAATTTCAATCCCTATTATTGTCAGATTGGATACGTGCAGAGACTTTTATTTCAATCATGTCTCTAAGCTCTGTTCGATAAGTTCCAATCTCTATGAGAAGGACGTTTAGTTGTAGCGTTTCGGGTCAGAGAGCTAAATGCTCGCATACCATATAACTCCGAGCGTTGATGTCACGTAGAAAACAGATGCCCAGCCAAACCAATTGATGAGTATTGCGCAGAGAGGATACGTAATCGCTACTCCTACAGAACATCCTGACAAGTATGAAAACGGGATAAAATATTATAATTGGAAACAGAAAAGAATGCCGTGTTTGTTATTTCAGCATAGATTAATATGGGTTTAGTATCGTTAGTGATAGCATGAGTCTGTGCTGTGGCATAAAAATTGATGCCATATGTCTATATTGACCTGTAAAAATTCACTTCAAGAGTTATTAGAATTCGTATTCGAAATGATTAACACCTCAATTTGTGCCTCACCAAGATACGAGCTGATGAATTTGCTCCTTTCAATGGGAGGAATCCACTTAGCAACCATATCGTGCATCGAAGGCCACGTCAAACCCTGAACAGAAAGAAAATTACGATAAAATCGAGAAAAGGTACAGAACACTCGAAAGCACAGTATGGCGACACATAATTTTTTTTTTTTCAACATCACTCACCGATAATACTTACCGTGAATAAACCCTGGATTACTCGTAGAGCTATGAAAGCATAGAGATCATAGCGAGCGCAGAAAGGAAGTAGAAAGCCTAGTATGGCAGTGGACAAATGTGCCAATCCAAAAATAAACTTTGTTCCATAACGGCGTGCCAAAAAGCCACCGGGTAATTGTGTGACCCACTGAAGCCAGAACAATCCCCCGAGAGCCAGACCTTGTTCGTATTCATTCCAGGCGAAACGATCGGGGTAACGCATAGGATTCAGTGGAGTAGTCTGAAAAGCTTAATTTTTTATTGCCATTCGATATGATTACTTGGCAGTGTAGTACAGACTGATGAATTTGGTCGAGTCTCAGGCAATACAACATTGTACTGCACGTTTGTTGGAATTATATGATGCACGCGCTTATTTTCACGTACGATAAGAAAGAGAAAATTTCATTTTTGCATAAATCTTGCGATACACGAATCACTAATCAGATGAGTCTCTCACGGTTTCAGGCCTCGATCTAAGCTCCAACAACGGGACAGGAGTATGTGTTACATTGTGTTTCTCGAAGTTTGGAACCGACGATCCGTTGACCCACAGGTCAGAAAGATTAGAGTTCATCTGTGCAGCGGGTGTGCATTGTGAAACAACTACTGCCTTCGCTCGAGGTATGACCATGGCAATAATGGTAAGACTCAAGTTTCCCTCTAGCATAGCACCAATGCCAAATCCCGAGAAGACAAGGTACCACAGCACATTACGGCAGGAGAGAAATTCGTTTCCTGGAAAAAAAATTGAAGAAAGAACCGACGAAGGTACAACATCTCTTCAGTAACCACTCAATCGATTGATTTCTCGTCACACATACGGCGAGCGAAGTGCGACAAGCAAAGTGAGGAACTATATTTTCCCGTGTGTAAAAGGATAGCTGTGGTCTATAACTGAAGCTTACTAAAAATTTCTGCTCGTAGCACATTTTACTGAATTTTTATTTCACACTTCAACGTATTTTCTCATTCTGAATCGTTATATCGAACAAGAAAATCAACACTCACCTTTAGTCGATCTTCCTCTCTCGATTGGCATGATGAATCAGTAGCGTTGACAGCAATTCGAAGTTTCGATGTTTCTGCGGTGAGAATAAGAACAATTTGATTTTCTAATTAGTAATTGAACACTTTTTCGGATATCGAGCATATTGTAATCTTACGTTTTAATTTTCCTCTTTTTAACTGTATGGTTGGATGTATTTTTCACACGAAAGTGTAGGTGTTTGTTAAATCGGCATGATAATAATAGATGTTAATTGCAGTATTTATAAATCAGTACAGTCAGATTCATGTCCGAGATTGTGCCAGCTATTACTTACATCACTCTGTTACTGACGACGATCGATCAGTCGTCATGAAAATGGATGGCTACGAAGACTGCCACGTAGCCGATATAAGTTGTAATATCATACTATTCAAACTTGTTGGAAAGTAAGAAAATAAAGGTGGCTTCGGCAATATGTACTCTGCTAGGTAACGTCAGGCAGAAGATCCAGCCTGACATTCAAATAAATATACCACGTCGCTCGTTCAAGACGGGGCATATAATTTCGACCGTTATTATACCTCTGGAAAAAAATTTTTCATTCTTAATTGGCATAGTCTCTTTTAGGATCATATTATGCCTACAACTAATTTTGTCCGTCAGGGTATTTTTTCCAGACATTGGAATCAATTATGGTGTTTTGAATGGGAGCAGACTCTATATCTCCACTGACGCTATGAACTGTCGTTTTCGTCGTAATTTTAGTTCGATCATACACCTGATAGATAGGTAATACGTTGATTTTTTGTAATTCAATAAATTGGTTCCAACCGAAATGGTCGTTGTCTAATCAATAAGAGAAGTTGTTTTATCGTCCACTCGTCCAGACTGCTCATCTGATCCGACTTCGGTAGAGTCGTGAAGATCACTTGTATCAACAATTTCGCAAACCGCAAGTACGTTAGCCACATCAACGAGAAGATCCATGACGAGGACACGGAAAATTGATACAACAGTGTTTCCGTGAAATTTGCTAATTTTACTTCTTCCGGATGTCAAGCTTAGCTTCTTATTCAAGTTAGCTACTTAAACTATTGCGAATGATGCCACAGAGCAAGATACGTTATGCCGACGTTCACTTATACAATATGCAATACATTATTAATTACCCCAAACAACGCAATAAAGTAAGTCCAAAAATTGATATTTATTGTAAGTATTCTGGGACTAGCATGCCTTGAGAACAGCCATCAAATTCAGCATATAATATAATAAACAACATCTTATTAAAAGTATATTACAGTATATTGGATATAGGCGGTATCTACTAGGCCCAAACCATTTCAGTTAGGGAATCTTAAACACATTTGCTTTCCGAATCATGCTACTTGAATCGTGCAAAAATAATTTCGAACGATTTGTAAGAATAATCATCGAAATATCGATACTTATGTGAAAACACGTCTTTTCCTTCTTGCATCGACCCCCCCAGTAGATTTTGCTGAAATTCATTGTCGGATCTAGAAGTTATTCGACATTTATACGTGTGCAAAAAATTTCTTCAGAATTGGTTCACCTCCGGGAAAATTCTCCAAGGAATGAAGGACGGCTAGCGGTAAAAGTATAAAGTATCGCACTTTTTTGAGTACTGATAGTTCGGGAAAATTTGTGCTGTTTGTCGGAACAGTGTTACCGTTTTCCTGCGTCTCAACTACGTTTGTAGTTTAATGATATTCACTAGCCATTAGTTCAACCGCATCTGGCCTCAGCTTGAGAAGCTCCTCGCCTTTTTCTTCATTCCCTGTGTCGGTCCAATGCTGCAGTTCCGATGCCCCGAAGAACAAGTAGAGTACACCAGATAATAAAATAATTATGTACATGGTTATTTTCGCTCACCAACTCAGCCAGGCAATTTATATATCAATAACTCGAAAAATTGGCGCAAGTGTTCCGGTGAAATTTACCAATTTTGCATTACACATACATCATGACTTGCCTCTTAATCGGATCAACAATCGAAACTATAATATAAAATGCCACAAGGCTCAAATATTAGCAACTATGTACCTCAAATAATCACAAAAAGCAAAATAAAATAGATATTTATTATACTTAATTTAACTTATATTAGATGAGTGTCAGAAGCATATGCAATACAGAGTAGCCCATCAAGGAGATAAAGGACTACGAGTGAATAGTGAATATGGCTGAAACCGATCTATAAATTAATGAGCTATCGGTGCTGCAAAGGATTTGCAATCTCCTACCCCTGCCACGCTTACTTTTCAAATTTCGTTGCATAAGAATGGAAGAATGAGTGAAGTGAGCAGAAACGAAAAAAAAATAAGAGTTTTAATGACAGAGGAATCCTTCGTTACTGCAACATGATTTCCTTTGATTTTTATGGAAGAGCGTCACCGTTTCCGCATTTCGACATTACGTCGGTATTTTTATCTACTGCACCTACATCAGACCTAAGCTTCTTGAGCTCCTCGCCAGTTACTTCATTCCCTGAGTCGTTCCAGGATTGCAGTTTCGATGTCCCGAGAAATACGTAAAGTGCACCAGTTGCAAATGTAATTGCAAGATTGATGAGAAATACCAAACGCCATTGTTCGATCGTTTGCTGAAACATGTTAACCCTAATGATGAGTTATCACATGACGTGAGGAGCATACGATCATAATATTTTTGTGATAAACGTGAAAGTTTTCTGGAATAATTTGTTTTAACGGAATCAAGTGTACGAGGGAAAGTAACACGACAAAACTCACGTTGTTGTTAGTCATAATTCCAGTCATTAGAGGGGATAAGAATGCAGCGTTCGTTGTGATAATGTTACAAATTGCCAGATTGATTGCTGCATAATTCGGACTGAGGTCGATACAGGTGGCGAGAGTACCAGTACTAATGGATCCGCTGGCAGTCATCGCAGTGATCATGGTGACTATTGCTAAGTTAGAATAACAGCCGCTGAAAGCCAGAGCCAAAAGCATGATAGTTTGGATCCCGTTACATACGAGCATAGCCAATTTTCTCAAGTTCGTCATTGAGATTCTTTTCGTTCGTAGCAGCCAGTCTCCGAAACTTGAAAAGATGTACGAAAACAGCATACGCGTCACCTGAGGAATACTCGTGAGCACACCGGTCTGCGGAAAAATGTAGCATGGGTTTGGAAAAGAATGTTTTGATTAGTTGATCTTATGTAGATGCTATCACATATCGAAGATATGTTGGATAAATTAATGCAATGGACAAGCAATGATCCGATTCAAATAAACTTTGTGGATATTCGTGTCAATTATAATCATAAATTCAGTAACTCATCAACGGTCTCCGATCAGGAAATATTTTTTGGCCTTCTTCTTTATCGGACCTTGTCCGGAGCTTTGTTAATCTGTTTTTCAAATATTACCCTAATCATACCCTGTGGCACATCGGACACAGCTACAATTTTTTGCGATCTATTATCTCCGAGAAAATTGATGCACTGCAATTCTCACCGCAGTGATGTCCCATCCGTGAATGACGCTAAAGTAAGTGGGTCCTTCTATCATCAAAGTGTAAATGCCCCAGTTAGCACCGCAGTGAGTGATCGCTGTTATCCAAACAGGGAACGAGGTGAAAATGGCTTTCCAAGGTACCGTTTGGGAACTGACATAGTCCACGGAATCTTCCAGGTTTTCTAAAATATAGGATTTCTCGGCTTCCGAGATGCGAGGATGATTCCGGGGAGTGTCGTAGGCTAGGTAATACCAGGCGATGTACCTGTAGAGAATTTCAAGCCCTGTCACTGTAAGATTGGATATGTGCAGGAGACTTTATTTTCAATCCTGTCTCTAAACTCTGTTCAAAAAGATCCAATTTCTGTAAAAAGGACGTTCAGCTGTTAGCGTTTCGGGTCGGAGAGCTAAATGCTCGCATACCATATAACTCCGAGCGCTGATGTCACGTAGAAAACAGACTCCCAGCCAAACCAATTGATGAGCATTGCGCAGAGAGGATACGCAATCGCTACTCCTATAGAACTTCCTGACGATTATGAAAACGGGATAAAATATTAAAAATGGGAATAGAAAATAATGCCGTGTTTGTAATTTCACCGCAGATTAATACGAATTTGGCAACGTGAGTGATAGCATGAGTCTGTGCAGTGGCATAAGAATTGATGCCATATGTCTGTATCGACCAGTAAAAATTCACTTTACGACGTATTAGAATTTGTATTCGAAATGATTAACACCTCAATTAGTGCCTCACCAAGATACGAGCTGATGAATTTGCTCCTTTCAACAGGAGGAATCCACTTGGCAACCATATCGTGCATCGAAGGCCACGTCAAACCCTAAACAGAAAGAGAATCACGATAAAATGAAGTAATGATATAGAACACTCGGAAGCACAGTATGGAGATATCTAATTTTTTTTTCAACGTCACCCACCGATGATACGTACCATGAATAAACCCTGGAATACTCGTAGAGCTATGAAAGCATAGAGATCATAGCGAGCGCAGAGGGGGAGTAGAAAGCCTAGTATAGCAGTAGCCAAATTTGCCCATCCAAAAATCAACTTAGCTCCATAACGGCGTGCCAAGAAGCCGCCGGGCAATTGTGTGGCCCAGTGGAGCCAGAACAATCCCCCGAGGGCCAGACCTTGTTCGTATTCATTCCAGGCAAAACGATCGGGGTAACGCAGAGGATTCAGTGTAGTAGTCTGAAAAGCTTAATTTTTTATCGCCATTCAATATGATTACTCGGCAGTGTAGTCTGGCACTGTAGCCTGATGAATTTGGTCAAGTTCCAGGCAATACAACATTGCACTGTACGTTTGTTGAAATTATATAATGCACACGTTTATTTTCACCTACGATAGTACAGAAAAAATTTCATCTTTGCATAAATCTTGTGATACACGATTCACTAATCAGATGAGTCTCTTACGGTTTCAGGCGTCGATGTCAGCTCCAACAATGAGATAGGAGTATGTGTTGCATTGTGTTCCTCGAGGTTTGGAATCGATGATACGTTGACCCACAGCTCAGGAAGATTAGAGCTCATCGGTGCGTCATGTGTGCATTGCGAAACAACTACTGCCTCCGATCGAGGTATAACCATAGCAATAATGGTAATATTGAGGTTGAATTCTAGCATACCGCCCACGCCAAATCCAGAGAAGACGAGGTACCACAGCACATTACGGCAGGAGAGAAATTCTTTGCCTGGCGAAAAAATTTGAAGAAAGAACTGACGAGGATACAGCTTCTCTTCAGTAACTACTCAATCAATTGATTTCTCGTTAGACACACCGCGATCGAAGTGCGACAAGCGAATTAAGAAACTATGGTAGAAAGGTATTCGCAGAAGAGTCCTTTTTGCGGTTCTCGATATCCCGATATTCGACAAAAATATACTAATTTTCCCGTGTGTACAAGGATAGCTGCACTCTATATCCGACGTTTGCTAAAAATTTCAGCCTATAGCACATCTTTCTCGTTTTTATTTGACGCTTCAATATATTTCCTGATTCTAAATCGTTTTATCAAACAAGAAAATCAACACTCACGTTCAGTCGATCTTCCTTTCTCGATTGGCATGATGATTAGGTAACGTGGAAAACGATTCGAAGTTTCGATGTTGCTGCGGTGAAAATAAACACAATTTGATTCTTTAATTAGTAATTAAACACGTTCATTGATATCGAGCATATTGTAATCTTACGTTTTAATTTTTCTCCTCTTAACTGTATCGCTGGATGTATTTTTCACACAAAAATGTAGATTTTCATTGAATCAGCCTGATAATAATAGATGTTATATGCAGTCTATTTAGAAATTAGCACAGTGACATTCATGTCCACGATTGTGCCGGCTATTACTCACATCACTCTGTTACTGACGACGATCGATCAGTCGTCATGAAAATGAATTGCTACGAAGACTGCCACGTATCTGAATTGAGTTGTAATATCATACTCATCAAATTTGTTCGAAATTAAGAAAATAAGGTGGCTTCGGCAATATGTACTCTGCTAGGTAACGTCAGGCTGAAGATCCAGCCTGACAGTCAAAAAAAATATACAGCTTCGCCCATTCAACACAGGGCATATAATTTCTACCGTTATTAGACCTCCGAAACACATATTTTAGAAGGAAGTGGCATAGTCTCTTTTAGGATCATATCATGCTTGGAACAGATTTTATCCGTGAAAGTATTTTTTGCAGAGATTTGGATCGCTGTCAAGGTGTTTTGAATGGGAGCAGACTTTATATTTCTACTGACACTATAAACTTTTATATCCGTCGTAATTTTAGTTCGGTTATACACCTTATAGACAATACGCTGTTTTTGATGAATTTTGATGTCGTTAATCGGTTCATGATGTTGATTTCTTGTATTTCAACAAATTGGTTATTTTATCGTTAACTGGTCCAAACTGTCATCTAGTCCGACTCCGGTGGAGTCGTGAAGACCACTTGAATCAACAGTTTCGCAAACCGCAAGTACGGTAGCCACACGAACGAAAATATCCACGATGAGGATGTATGATGTATTGACGCAATAACAGTTTCCTGAAACCTCCCAATTTTACTTTTTGCGAGGGTCAAGTTTCTTTCGCGTGTTAGATTTTCACGAGGAATTCACTGGCAGAAGCAAAATACCCCATTATGAACCACCCTGTATATACGTTTGCAGAAAATTGATTAAAAATCGGTTCACCTCCTGAAAAGTTTTCCATTGAATGACAGACGGGCAACGTTAAAAGTATAAACTATCGCACTTTTTTGAGACACTCATAGTTCGGGAAAATTTATGCTCTTTGTGGGAACAGTGTTACCATTTACCTGCCTCTTAACTTCGTTTGTATTTTATTCACATTCACGAGCCGTTAGATCATCCGCATCTGGCCTAAGCTTGTGAAGTTCCTCGCCTTTTTCTTTATTCCCTGTGCCGTTCCAAGGCTAAATTTCCGATGTCCCGAAGTACAAGTAGAGTACACCGGTTGATGACATAATTACAACAGTGATGCAAAATACCATCGCCATTGTTCGATCGTTCGCTATGAAAATTTTCACCGTCATTGTGTTATTGCCGTATAAATTTTGAAAATAAACGTAACCGATGATCCGTTGACCCATAGGTCAGAAAGATTAGAGGCCATGTGTACATCGTGGGTGCACTGTGAAATAACTGCTGCCTTTGGTCGAGGTATAACCATAGCAATAATGGTAAGACTCAGGTTGAATTCCAGCATAGAGGTAATGGCAAATCCACAGAAGGCAAGGCACCACAAAACATCACGACAGGAGAGTAATTCTTTTCCTAGCGGAAAATCAAAAGGAAGAAGTAAGAGAATGCACATTTCTTTTGTAACGAACGAATCAATTGATTTCTCGCTATAGATACTACGATTCAAGTGCGACAAAGGGACGAAGAAACTATGGCGGAAAGGTATTTGCGAATAAGTTCTTCTCCCAATATTCGATATTCAGGTTTTCAATAAAAATTTACGAATTCTCCTACGTGTAAAAGTACAGCTACGGACTGAAGCGGAGCTCATTTAAGATTTCAGCACCAATCATCTCCAACTAATTTTGTGTGTTTATGATCCAATGTATTTTCTGATTCTAAATCATTGTATCAAGTATGAAAATCAACACTTACCTTCAGCCAATCTTCCACTTCCGATTGTCACAACGGTTGAATAGCGTTGAAATCACTTCAAAGTTTCTTTGATCTTTAAAATAGGTGACTTCAGGGATATCGGATTATTTCTTGACCTGATTTACAGTCATACGATCTTCACCACGAGTCAACTCACGACTGAATCGAGAAAGTGCTGCTACCTGAGTTGTGGTACATCTGCCACCGATAAAAGCTGGGACCCAGACAACAGATAATTGAGATAGAGCTCAATCAGAATTCTTTCCAAAGATCACTTTTAAAACTCGGAATAAGACGTCTATAGAAAATATCCTGTTTAAAAATCCCATTATAAGAGAAGATCTCATCGACATCGTTTTCGAAAGTTTATTTCAAGAAACAGTTGTGAGCTGTCTTTTCTAATAAGTCTAACAGATCTCTGTAATTAGGTGGCAGAATGTTGTCTTACACATAAAAAGAACATTCGAGATTTGCACACGCATGTGCGTTCCATTGAGGTCGAGCTAGGGTTCAATTACTATACATACATATGAAAATAATCAATAGACAGATAATTGTTGATGCGGTATTATAATAAGAGCGAGCGCGGGAAAGAAAGTAGGGTCAGGGGCGGCTGGATAGTCGAGGGCGTTAATTTTCGTTTGTATACCGCTTTACACCTGCAGTGGGACAGATAATATTGACAATTTTTTCAGTTTTGACGAAAACATCTTTCAGACAAAAGTGCAAGATCAGTTTTTTGAAACCAAATATCATTTTTAACTGACTTTATCCTCCTGCCTTTGCGAACTACGTTTATATTCGACGTTATTTTATTGTAGACTATAACTTTGCGGATGTAGAATTTGCGTACTTTGCACCCAGGTACGTTGATCCCGATGGATATCTGCTTGATTTTTATCATGATCTCGATTTTTTGTATCGCAAGAAAATAGCCATAACCGAAATGCTCGTGGTGGTATCGTTACATGGTTATTTTCGTTCGTCGACTAGTCCAGGCAGTTTATATATATCAATAACTCGAAAAATTGGCACAAGTGTTCCCGTGAAATTTACCAATTTTACATTTCAAAGACATCATTCCTTGTCTTTTAATCGGGCTAACAATCCAAACTATAACGTAAAATGCCACAAGGCTTAAATATTAGCAACTATATATATGTACTTAAAATAATGACACAAAAGAAAAGAAAATAAATATTGATTATAGTCCGCGACACGTGTGCTCTGTGGGCATGCATCCAATTTAACTTATATTAGATGAGTGTCAGAAGCATATGCAATACGGAGTGAATAGTGAATATGGCTGTAACCGATCTATAAATTATGGAGCTATCGATGCTACAAAAGATTTTCAATCTTCTACCCCTGCCACGCTTACTTCCCAAATTTTGCTGCATATGAATAAAAGAATAAGTGCAGTAAGCAAAAACGAAATAAAAAACAAAGTTCTGATCCTAGAGGAATCTTTCATTTCTGCGACATGATTTCCATTGCTCTTTATGGAAGAGTGTCACCGTTTTCGGATTTCGACATTACGTCTGTATTTTTATCTACTGCACCTACATCAGACCTAAGCTTCTTGAGCTCCTCGCCAGTTACTTCATTCTCTGAGTCGTTCCAGGATTGCAGCTTTGATGTCCCGCAAAATATGTAAAGTGCACCAGTTGCAAATGTAATTGCAAAATTGATGACAAATACCAAACGCCATTGTTCGATCGTTTGCTGTAACACGTTAACGCTTTTGATGAGTTGTCACATGACGTGAGGAGTATGCGATCATAATACTTTTGTGATAAACGTGAAAGTTTTCTGGAATAATTTTTTTTGCTTCAAAAAATCAAGTGTATGGGGGAAAATAACACGACGACACTCACGTTGTTATTAGTCAGAATTCCAGTCATTAGAGGGGCTAAGAATGCAGCCGTCGTTACGATAACGTTACAAATTCCCAGATTGATTGCTGCATAATTCGGACTGAGGTCGATACAGCTGGCGAGAGTACCACTAGTAATGGATCCGCTGACAGCCGTTGCAGTGATCATGACGACTATTGCTAAGTTAGAGTGACAGCCGCTGAAAGCCAGAGCCAAAATCATAATACTTTGGACCCCGTTACATACGAGCATAGCAAATTTTCTCAAGTTCGTCATTGAGATTCTTTTCGTTCGTAGCAGCCAGTCTCCGAAACTTGAAAAGATATACGAAAACAGCAGGCGCGTCAGATGAGGAATACCCGTAAGCACACCAGTCTGCGGAAAAATGTAGCATGGGTTTGGAATAGAATATTTTAATGGTGAATAGATATTAGTGGATTTTGACTTTTCAAAAATTGGGGCCAATTGTGTTGATTGTTATACAGTTTCAGACCACATCTTACTATTCGTGTCAATTATAAACATAAATTCAGTAGCTTGTCAACGGTCTCCGATGAGAAATTATTTTTTGGCCTCTTGTTTCTCAGACCTTGTCCGGAGCTTTGGCAATCGGCTTCTCAGATATCACGCTAATCATATACCATGTTGCACATCAGACAAAGTTACAATTTCTTGCGATCCATTATACTGGAGAAAATTGTTGTTCTGCGATTCTCACCGCGGTAATGTCCCATCCGTGAATGATGTTGAAGTAAGTGGGCCCTTCTAGTGCAAGAGTGTAGACGCTCCAGCAAGCACCGCAGTAAGTAATCGCTGTTATCCAAAGTGGGACCGAGGTGAGAATGGCTTTCCAAGGTACCGTTCGGGAACTGACATAGTCCACGGAATCTCCCAGTTTTTCTAAAATATAGGATTTCTCGGTTTCCGAGATGCGAGGATGTTCCTGAGGAGTGTCGTAAGCCAGGTAGTACCAGGCGATGTACCTGTGGAAAATTTCACACCCTGTCACTCTAAGATGGGATATGTGCAGGCGAATTTAATTTCAACCATGTCTTTAAACTCTGTTCAAAAAGTTCCAATTTCTGTAAAAGGAACGTTTAGTTATTAGCGTTTCGGGTCAGAGAGCTAAATGCTCGCATACCATATAACTCCGAGCGCTGATGTCACGTAGAAAACAGACTCCCAGCCAAACCAATTGATGAGCATTGCGCAGAGAGGATACGTAATCGCTATTCCTACAGAACTTCCTGAAGATTATGAAAACGGGATAAAATATTATGAATGGGAATAGAAAAGAATGCCGTGTTTGTAATTTCACTGCAGATTAATACGAATTTCGTAGCGTTAGTGATAGCATGAATCTGCGCTGTGGCATAAGGATTGATATCATATGTCTGTATCTACCAGTGAAAATTCTTTTCAAGATGTATTCGAATTTGTATTCGAAATGATTAACACCTCAATTTGTCCCTCACCAAGATACGAGCTGATGAATTTGCCCCTTTCAATGGGAGGAATCCACTTAGCAACCATATCGTGCATCGAAGGCCAAGTCAAACCCTGAACAGAAAGAAAATCACGATAAAATTAAGAAAAGATACAGAACACTCGAAAGCAAAGTATGGCGATATCTAATTTTTTTTTTTTCAACGTCACCCACCGATAATACGTACCATGAGCAAACCCTGGAGTACTCGTAGGGCTATGAAAGCATAGAGATCGTAGCGAGCGCAGAAGGGTAGTAGAAAGCCTAGTATAGCAGTAGCCAAATTTGCCCATCCGTAGATGAACTTGGTTCCATAACGACGTGCCAAGAAGCCACCGGGTAATTGTGTGACCCAGTGAAGCCAGAACAATCCCCCGAGGGCCAGACCTTGTTCGTATTCATTCCAGGCAAAACGATCCGGGTAATGCATAGGATTCAGTAGAGTAGTCTGAAAAGCTTAATTTTCTATTGCCATTCGATATGATTCCTTGGCAGTGTAGTACAGACTGATGAATTTGGTCAAGTCACAGGCAATACAACATTGCACTCTACGTTTATTGAAATTATATGATGCACGCGCTTATTTTCACATATGATAATAGAGAGAAAATTCATCATTGCATAAATCTTGTAAGACACGAATCATTAATCATATGAGTCTCTTACGGTTTCAGGCCTCGATGTAAGCTCCAGCAACGTGACAGGACTATGTGTTACATTGTGTTTCTCGGAGTTTGGAACTGATGATCGGTTGACCCACAGATCAGAAAGATTAGAGCTCATCTGTGCATCATGTGTGCATTGCGCAACAACCACTGCCTTCGCTCGAGGTATAACCATGGCAATAATGGTAAGACTCAAGTTTCCTTCTAGCATAGAGCCAATGACAAATCCAGAGAAGACAAGGTACCACAGCACATTACGGCAGGAGAGAAATTCTTTTTCTGGCGAAAAAATTTCAAGAAAGAACCGACGAAGATACAGCTTCCGTTTAGTAACTACTCAATCAAATGATTTCTCGTCACACACACGGCAATCGAAATGCGACAAGCGAAGCGAGGAACTATGGTAGAAAGGTTTTCGCCACAGAGTTCTTTTCTGGATACTCGATATCCCGATATTCGACAGAAATCTACAAATTTTGCCGTGTGTAAAACGATAGCTGCGATCTATACCCGAAGTTTGCTAAAAATTTCAGCTTATCGCACATCTTTCTGAATTTTCATTTCATTTCACTATGTATTTTCAGATTCTAAATCGTTATATCAAACAAGAAAATCAACACTTACCTCTAGTCGATCTCCTTTTCTCGATTCGCATGATGATTAAGTAGCGTGAAAACGATCCGAAGTTTCGATGTTTCTGCGGTGAAATTAAAATCCATTTGATTTTCTAACTAGCAATTGAACACGTTCACGGATATCGAGCATAATTGTAATCTTACGTTTTAATTTTTCTCCTTTCAACTGTATCGCTGGATGTATTTTTCACACGAAAGTGTAGATTTTTATTGAATCGGCCTGATAATAATAGATGTTAATTGCAGTCTATTCATAAATCAGTACAGTTAGATTCGTGTCCAAGATTGTGCCAGCTATTACTTACATCACTCTGTTACTGACGACGATCGATCAGTCGGCATCGGAATGAATTGCTACGAAGACTGCCACGTATCCAAAATGAGTTGTAATATCATACTCATCAAACTTGTTCGAAATTGAGAAAATAAGGTGGCTTCGGCAATATGTACTCTGCTAGGTAACGACAGGCGGAAGATCCAGCCTGACAGTCAAAAAAAATATATGGTACAGCGTCGCCCATTTAACACAGGGCATATAATTTCGACCGTAATTTGACCTCTGAAAAAGAGTATTTTACTCTCACTCGTCATACTCTCTTTTAGGATCATATCAGGCTTGCAACAAATTTTGTCCGTCAGGGTATTTTTTCCAGACATTGGAATCAATTATGGTGTTTTGAATGGGAGCAGACTCTATATCTCCACTGACGTTATGAACTGTCGTTTTCGTCGTAATTTTAGTACGATCATACACCTGATAGATAGGTAATACGTTGACTTTGATGAATTCTCACGTCCGTTTGGTTCATGATGTTGATTTTTTGTAATTCAATAAATTGGTTCCAACCGAAATGGTTGTTGTCTAATCAATAACAGAAGTTGTTTTATCGTCCACTCGTCCAGACTGCTCATCTGATCCGACTTCGGTGGAGTCGTGAAGATCACTTGAATCAACAATTTCGCAAACCGCAAGTACGTTAGCCACATGAACGAGAATATCCATGACGACGACACGAAAAATTGATACAACGGTGTTTCCGTGAAATTCACTAATTTTACTTTTTCCGACGTCAAGTTCAGCTCCTCATTCGGAGGTTAGCAGCTTTAACTATTGCGAATCATGTTACGGTGCCAAACACGTTATAGCGACGTTTACTTATACCATGTGCAACATGGTAATAATTACCCAAAACAACGGCAAGAAAGTAAGTCCGAAAATTCATATTTTTTGTAAATATTCTGGGACTAACATGTTTTGAAAATATAGATCAGATTCAGCATATAATATAAAAAAGAACATCTTATTGAAATTATATTACACTATATTGGATATAGGTGGTACCTAGTAGGCCCAAACCATTTCAGTTCCGGGATCTTAAACACATTTGCTTTCCGAATCATGCTACTTGAATGCAATATGCAAAAATAATTTTAACCGATTTGTAAGAATAATTGTCGAGGCATCAATATTTCTGTGAAAACACATCTTTCCCTTCTCCAATCAAACCCCCCGGTGGATTCTTTTGATATCTATTGTAGGATCTACACGTTATTCGACATTTGTACGTTTGCAGGAAATTGATTAAAAATCGGTTCACCTCCTGAAAAGTTTTTCAACGAATGGAGGACGGCCAGCGTTAGAAGTAATTAGTATCGCACTTTTTTGAGACACTGGGAGGTCGGGATAATGCATGCTTTCTATGGGAAGAGTGTTACCATTCACCTGCCTCTTAACTGCGTCTGTAGTTTTATCGTATCCACTAGCCACTAGTTCATCCGCATCTGGCCTAAGCTTGTGAAGCTCCTCGCCTTTTTCTTCATTCCCTGTGCCGTTCCAAGACTGCAGTTCCGATGTTCCGAAGAACAAGTAGAGTACACCAGTTGATAACATAATTACAACTGTGATGAGAAATACCATGCGCCATTGTTCGATCGTTTGCTATGAAAATTTTCAACGTCGTTGTGTTATTACCTTATAAATTTGGATATAAGCCTAAAAATTTATGCAAAGATCGAAAATTTCTCCAAAACTAGGTACTTGAAAGAAAACAATCTTAAATTGTTCCGAACTCACGTTGTTGTTAGTTAGAACCCCGACTATCATAGGGGAGATAAATCCAGCGGGCAGTGTCACAATGTTAGAAATGCCCAAAATGATACCCGCGTAGTTTGGACTGAGGTCAATGCAACTTGCGAGAGTTCCAGCAGGAAGTGAACCGCTGGCAGTCATCCCCGAGATCATGAAGACTATTGCCAAGATGGGATGACAGCCGCTAAAAGCCAGGCCCAACAGCAGGATACTCTGGACTCCGTTACATACACAAATTGCAAACTTTCTCAAGTTCGTTGCTGACATCCTCTTCGTCTGTAATAGCCAGTCCGCGAAACTCGAGAACACATATGAAAATACCATGCGTATCAAATGAGGAGCAGCCGAAAGCACACCGGTCTGCAGAGAAGAAAGTTCAAAAATATTGTGACCGGATTTAGCATAACATATATTGCATGGTGGCCCGTAGAATGGTAAAAATCAATCTTCTTGGACCCTTACCGCACTCATGCTCCACCCGTGAATGTAGTTAAAGTAAGAGGGTGCTTCAGAAATAAGAGTCAAAAGGCCCCAGTTACCACCGCATGAAGTAATAGCTGCTATCCAAATAGGGCCCGACGTCAGAATGGCTTTCCATGGCACTGGTTGGGACCCGACGTGGTTCACGGAATCTCCGAGGTTTTCTAAAACGTAGGCTTTTTCGGCTTTCGAAATTCTAGGATGCTCCTGGGGCGTGTCGTAAGCCAGGTAATACCAGGCGACGTACCTATGGAAAATTACAAGCCCTGTTACCGTAAGATTGAAAATAGTAAGAAGGACCTTGAGTCATCAGCCTTTTGAATGAACTACCGTAATGCTTATCGCGTACCATATAACTCCCAGTCCCGAGGTTACGTAGAAAACTGAATCCCATCCAAACCAATTGATGAGGCTTGCCGAAAGTGGATACGTCATTGCTGCCCCCACAGAACTTCCTATTGATTATGGAAACGGGATAAAATAATGTAAATAGAATAAAAAGGAATGCGGTACTTATGTAACTTTATTGCAGACCAATGCGCGTTGAGTAACATTGGTAACAGCACGTATAGTTCGTGTTGTAGCATAAGCAATGATATTATACGCGATACATACAAATTTATATCGAATCGTAGATTTCGAATAGTGACAGACAAATTCTTTACCCACCTAGATAAGAGCTGATGAATTTGCTCCTGTCATGAGGGGGGATCCATTTAGCAGTCATATTGTGCATTGAGGGCCAAAGGACACCCTGGACAGAAAATAAATCGAGATCAGTTCAATTAGATGGAGAAAAATAATAATTAGAATTGAGGGCTGTAAATGTAGAAGGCTACTTTTTACTAAATGAAAGTACATACCGCTACAAAACCCTGGAGGCATCTTACGAATACGAAGGCGTAGAGATGATACCGAGCGCAAAATGGAATGAGGAATCCAAGTAAGGCAGTCATCAAATTTGCCCAACCAAAGACAAACTTGGTTCCAAAACGACGTGCCAATAGACCACCGGGCAACTGAGTGGCCCAGTGAATCCAGAAATATCCACCCAGGGCCAAACCTTGTTCGTATTCACTCCATGCAAAGCGATCAGGGTACTGCACAGGACTTACTGGCATGGTCTGCAAATTTTCTTTCTTTATTGCGCCTATTGTGATTAATGAGCAGTACGGTGTGGATTGTTGAATTCTATCAAATCTAAGGGGCTTCATCTTATAAGAACCTTACAAAATTTCAAAACGACTGAGACTCCATGATGCGAGAATTGTTCGGTCCTCGAATGAACGAAAAAGTCTAAACTTCTGGCATGAAACTTTACGATCCTTCATCTAAAAAGCTCCACGATATGTTATAAACGAAATCTTGTAATTACACAAAAATGTGTCCGATCGCGAATCGCAAATCATGATGTATTTACGTTTATAGGCTTTGTTGTCTGCGTAACGTTGTGTTCTTTCATATCTGTGACTAATGATGCATTCGCGAACAGACTGGATAGATTCGAAGTCTGCTGTACATCGTGTATGCATTGCGCAGCAGCTGCTGCTTTAGGCCTAGGTATAACCATAGCAACAATAGTAAGACTCAGGTTGAGTCTTAGCATATAGCTTATGCCAAATCCACAGAAAACGAGATACCAAAGTACATCTCGACAGGAAAGCCATTCTTTTCCTGAAAAACAGAAAATCAAACGATAGAACACGTTTCTCTCGTAACAATTACAACGAAATTAACTGAATTCTTGATATTTTCATACAAGACCGTATTGCATCCGAGGGGAATTTTGAGCAAGATAAACCAATCGAATTTTTATTTTTATTTTTATCTTGTATAATCAAAATTACAAACTATTACATGCGTAGGAAAATTAAAAAGAAAAATCCTAGCTTTGTAGAATTTGAGTGCCATAAAAATGAGTATCGATCAGCTGAAAGATTTCCTTTTACTTTCTAGCTGTGAGCATAGCCCTACCAGAGATGTTTTGATTGGCAAAGATGTTCGGATGAAGATATACTATATACATATATTTCGGAATACGTTTCATGAGATTAAAAGTCTTTGATATCAGCAATAATTCTGATTTATTGAGATAGTCTATGACGTTCATTTTACGACAATATATTCCCATGTCGTTAAATTGCAACTACCGAATCGAATATTACACATCACTTGTGTGTAGGTACATCGAATTTTCAGTTTTTACCTTTGAGTAAAGATTTCAATTCGCGTCGGTAGGATTCCATAATGTACCCAGATAAATAGAATTCTTAAATCTTCCTTCCATGTGATCGATGAGTTCTTTGAGGCATTTAATCAATGACACTTAGCAAATTAAAACTTACGCATCGCAGATCCTCTCGCCCTGGATGTCATGGATAATTGAATAGCGCTGATGAGGATTTGAAGCTTCACACTACGAATAAGTATAGTTTCGGCAATATCAAATTATTCGCAAAACTATTATAAATCAACTACCACAGAATGTTCACCACGAATCGAACACGTAAGCAAATCAACAAAACTTCACTGCCCGAGTTTAGATCGAGTTACATATATTGAAAACCAATAAACACCTGTTCACATATTTTATACTTATAATAATATACCGTCTGTATGTTTATTTTTGGTATCAATATATCATGTAATTAGGATAGAACGTATATCTTACATGCAACCAATAACAAGTAAATATTATTGCGTCGCATATACATTTTGAAATGAATGAGTCATTTTATCGCAATTCAATTGGAAGAATAATTAAATTCGACAATATATGCTCAGGTTCGAAAGTAAGGTCGGGTAATAATTAGCAAAAACTCCATCGTGACGTTCGCAAATAATTATATTTAGGTCAGTCGGCAAGCAGGTGTGATCTTCTATCAGACGGATTTCATAATCCATAGATATTTGTGAGATGTTTGTTTACAGATTTCACGTAACAAACTTTTCGTATAAAATCCTAGGGGTTAAACTACCCTTCGCGACCCATGTTGAGTAACATGTTGATAGCCACGAACGGTATCGTGACTGCGAATTCCCATTTGAATGACAAAATGTAAATTATTTGTATTAAACGGAACAGGGTCTATGCGAACGGTGATTGTGGCACATAGTTCTCTAATTTCTTTTCAAATTTTTGATTTATTCATCGAACTTCATTCGAGACAATCAACTCCTGCGTGATAAAATCCTCAGCCATATCCACTAAAATTTTCGTTAAGCAGGCACAAAAAAGTATTCACTCCGTATGCGCAGATACATAATTGAAGAGCGTTTTTGATCAGTTTTGTTATCTCATTTGTAGAAAGACTTTTTTCGGATCTAAATAAATTGTCAAACGGTCTGTATGGCACCCTTACATACAATATGTATTAACGATTCGTCGATACACCTGCAAACGGGTAATTTACACACATACGTTGTAACATTGAGCTAGTAATCCGAATTCGTTGAAGATCACTTGAATCTATAGCCAAATCATCTGAATGACAAGAGAAAATGATACAAGTGTCCCCATGACATTTACCTGGTCCAGTTCTTGCGAGCATCAAAGTCCTTCTCGAGATCGGATAAGCAGACCCAAAATCTGTTACAAATGGAGCCACAGCGTTGGTCACACTGTACCGTTGTTTAATTACACTTTGCGACAATAAAAACTATACTGCTTGAAATAATCACCAAAAATTGAATAAAACAGTGGTATTTATTATATTCTCGGAGAAGCTTCTAGAACTCCCCGACTTCATATAAGAGCTGTGTCGGGTATTTTCCACTAGGTGCTATTCACCGATTCACAGTTCAATGTATCAGGTGTCTGTGCCTAAAATTGGAGAGATGCAATGAAGAAACGACAGGAATATAGACAAAAAAGAAATTCTATTTGGTGTCGTGGACCGCGTTTGTGTTTTACTTTCTATAGGTAGACTGGGAATTCTTATAACTTCAACGATCGTGATTAGTAATTTTCACTTCATGATCTCCTGTCATTTTTACTGGAGAAGCATAATCGTTCTCCTGTCTTGTGATAACGTCTGTAGTTTTATCGTATTCTACTTCACCCAAATCCGACCGAAGCTTCTGCAGCTCCGCGGTTGTTTCTTCACAACCTGCGTCGTTCCAGGATTGTAGATCAGATGTACCGAAAAAAACATACAGTGCACCAGTTGAGAATGTAATTGCGACCGTGATGAGAAATACCAGACGCCATTGCTCGATAGTTTGCTGTAAAATTTTGACATTATTAGTCCAGTGCATGGGGAAAAGTTACACTACGAAACTCACGTTGTTGTCTGTCAGAATTCCAACTATCAGAGGGATCATAAACCCACCAATCGATGTCATAACAGTACAAATGCCAATAATGATGCTTGCGAAATTTGGACTGAGGTCAATACAGCTTGCGAGAACACCGGCAGTAACAGCACCGCTGGCAGCACTTCCGGTTATCATGAAGACTATTGCTAAGTAGGATTGACAGCCGCTGAAAGCTAGACCCGATAACATGATGGTTTGGATCCCGTTACACACGAGCATAGCAAATTTTCTTAAGTTCGTTATCGACATCCTTTTTGTTCGCAGTAACCAGTCTGCGAAACTCGAGAACACGTACGAAAACAGCATGCGTAACAAATGAGGAGCAGCCGAAATCACACTCGTCTGTGAAAAAATAGAAAATGACTTTTGAAGATAGTATCTTGCACGGCTGGTCATAGAAAGATGTTACATCGCGCGAATCGAACAAGATCCTATCATTTCATGCAATAGGCAACTATAGAATATCAATAGTAATGATCGCATCATAAGAATGTTGCGGATTTATTCATTTCATTTCTTGCGATCTAGAATAATGGATAAAATTGACCTAGTGCAAACCTCACCGCGCTAATGTCCCATCCGTGAATTTGGCTGAAGTAGGTGGGTGCTTCAATTGAAATAGTGAATATACCCCAATTAGAGCCGGAGGCAGTGATAGCTGTTATCCAAATAGGGACCGAGGTGAAAATGGCTCTCCAAGGTACCGTTTGGGAACTGACATAGTCCACGGAATCTCCCAGGTTTTCTAAAATATACGATTTCTCGGCTTCCGAAATTCGAGGATGTTTCTGAGGTGTGTCGTAAGCCAGGTAGTACCAGGCGATGTACCTGTGGAAATTTTCAAGCCCTGTCACTGTAAGATTGGATACGTGCGGGAGACTTTAATTTCAATCATGTCTCTAAACTCTGTTCAAAAAGATCCAATTTCTATAAAAAGGACGTTTAGTTGTTGGCGTTTCCGGTCAGAGAGCTAAATGCTCGCATACCATATAACTCCGAGCGCTGATGTCGCGTAGAAAACAGATGCCCAGCCAAACCAATTGATCAGTATTGCGCAGAGAGGATACGTAATCGCTACTCCTACAGAACTTCCTGACGATTATGAAAACGGGATAAAATATTATGAATGGGAATAGAAAACAATGCCGTGTTTGTAATTTCATCGCAGACTGATACAAAAGTAACGTTAGTGATAGCATGAGTCTATGCCGTGGTATAAGGATTGATGTCATATGTCTGTATCGACCAGTGAAAATTTACTTCAAGATGTATTCGGATTTGTATACGAAATGATTAACACCTCAATTTGTGCCTCACCAAGATACGAACTGACGAATTTGCTCCTTTCGATAGGAGGAATCCATTTAGCAACCATATCGTGCATCGAAGGCCAAGTCAAACCCTGAACAGAAAGAAAATCACGATAAAATGAGGAAATAATATAGAACACTCGAAAGCACAGCATGGCGATATCTAATTCTTTTTTTTCAACGTCACCCACCGATAATACGTACCGTGAATAATCCCTGGAGTACTCGTAGTGCAATGAAAGCATAGAGATCATAGCGAGCGCAAAAGGGCAGTAGAAAGCCTAGTATGGCAGTCGCTAAATGTGCCCATCCGAAAATAAACTTAGTTCCATAACGACGTGCCAAGAAACCGCCAGGCAATTGTGTGACCCATTGAAGCCAGAACAATCCCCCGAGAGCCAGACCTTGTTCGTATTCATTCCAGGCGAAACGATCAGGATAACGCATAGGATTCAGTGGAGTAATCTGAAAAGCTCTATTTTTTATCGCCATTCAATATGATTACTTGGCAGTGTAGTACAGCCTGCTGAATCTGGTCGAGTCCCAGGTAATGCAACATTGAACTGTACGCTTGTTAAAATTGTATGGTGCACACGCTTATTTTCACAGAACGTTAATAGAGCAAAAATTTCATCTTTGCATAAATCTTGTGATACACGAATCACTAATCAGATGAGTCTCTTACAGTTTCAGGCCCCGATCTAAGCTCCAACAACGGGACAGGAGCATGTGTTACATTGTGTTTCTCGAAGTTTGGAACCGATGATCCGTTGACCCACAGGTCAGAAAGATTAGAGCTCATCTGTGCACCGGGTGTGCATTGTGAAACAACCACTGCCTTCGATCGAGGTATGACCATAGCAATAATGGTAAGATTTAAGTTGAATTCTAGCATAGAGCCAATGCCAAATCCAGAGAAGACGAGGTACCACAGCACATTACGGCAGGAAAGAAATTCTGTTCCTGGAAAAAAATTTGTAGAAAGAACTGACGAAGATACAGATTTTCTTTAGTGACTACTCAATCAATTGATTTGTCATTACACACACGGCGGTCGAAGTGCGACAAGCGCAGTGAGAAACTATGGTAGAAAGGTTTTCGCAAGAGAGTTCTTTCCCGATACTCGATATTCGGATATGCGACAAAAATATACAAAGTTTTCCGTATGTAAAAGGATAGCTGCAGTTGGCTAAAAATCTCAGCTATTAGCACATCTTTATGAATTTTTATTCTATACTTGAAATGTATTTTCTGATTCTGAATAGTTATATCAAACAAGAAAATCAATACTTACGTTTAGTCGATCTTGCTTCCTCGATTGGCATGATGATTAAGTAGCGTTGGAAACGATTCGACGTTTCGATGTTTCTGCGGTGAATATAAAAACAATTTGTTATTCTAATTAGTAATTAAACACGTTCACGGATATCGAGCATATTGTAATTTTACATTTTAATTTTTCTCCTTTCAACTGTATCGTTGGATGTATTCTTCTGATCTATTATGATAGTAATAGATCAGTTTTGATGAATTCTGCCGTCCGTTTGGTTCATGATGTTGATTTTTTGTAATTCAATAAATTGGCTTCAACCGAAATAGTCGCTGTCTGATCAATACAGGATGTTGTTTTAATGTCAACTCGTCCAAGCTGGTCATCTGGTCCGACTTCGGTGGAGTCGTGAAGATCACTTGAATCAACAATTTCGCAAACCGCAAGTGCGTTAGCCACATGAACGAGAATATCCATGGCGAGGACACCAAAAATTGATACAACGGTGTTTCCGTGAAATTTGCTAATTTTACTTTTTCCGGATGTCATGCTTAGCTCCTTGTTCGGGTTAGCTACTTGAACTATTGCGACTGATTACGCGGAGCCAAACACGTTATGACGACGTTTACTTATACTATGTGCAAAATATTAATCATCACTCAAAATAACGACAAGAAAGTGAGACCAAAAATTGACATTTATTGTAGGCATTCTGGGACTGGCATGCCTTGAGAACAGCCATCAAATTCAGCATGTAACATAATAAGGAACGTATTATTAAAAGTATATTTCAGGATATTGGTTATAGGTGATACCTAGTAGGCCCAAACGATTTCAGTTAGAGGATCTTGAACACATTTGCTTTCTGAATTGTACTACTTAAATTGTGCAAAAATAATTTCCACTGATTTCTGAAAATAACTATCCAGATATGAATTCTTATGTGAAAACACATCTTCTCCTTTTTCAATCGAGCCCCGGTCGGATTTTTCCAAAATGTATCGTAGGATCTACAAGTTATTCGGAAAATACACGTGTGCAGAAAATTTCTCAAAAATCGGTTCACATCCTGAAAAGTTTTTCAACGAATGGAGAACGGACAACGTTAGAAGTAATAAGTATCACACTTTCTTGAGACACTGACAGGTCGGGATAATGTATGCTTCCTATGGGAACAGTGTTATCATTTTTCTGCCTCTTAACTACGTCTGTAGTTTTATCATACCCACTAGTCACTAGTTCATCCGCATCTGGCCTGAGCTTCTGAAGCTCCTCGGCCTTTTCTTCATTCCTTGTGTCGTTCCAAGGCTGCAGTTTCGATGTTCCGAAGAACAAGTAGAGTACACCAGTTGATAACATAATTACAACTGCGATGAGAAATACCATGCGCCATTGTTCGATCGTTTGCTATGTAAATTTTCAACGTCGTTGTGTTATTACCTTATAAATTTGGATATAAACGTGAAAATTTATGCAAAGATCGAACATTTCTTCAAAACTAGGCACTTGAGAGAAAATAATCTTAAATTGTTCCGAACTAACTTTGTCGTTAGTGAGAGCCCCGACTATCATAGGGGAGATGAATCCAGCGGGCAGTGTCACAATGTTAGAAATGCCCAAAATGCACCCACGTAGTTTGGAATAAGCTCAGTGCAACTTGCGAGAGTTCCAGCAGAAAGTGAACCGCTGGCAGTCATCCCCGAGATCATGAAGACTATTGCCAAGATGGGATGATAGCCGCACAATGGTAAATTATATTGTGATTCATTATACCTGTCGAGCTGTTTGCGATTGAAGTAAGCTCTTACAATATATTTTGCACCTGTATCAGGAAATCCCATCTAAAGATCAAATAAATGTGGTTTAAAAGGCTTGGTAGCCTATTAACAGAAATATCGTAATTCTAAAGGCATATTATATTCATTTCATTGTACTCATTAGACATGAATTCATTATTGTCTAATGTACGATAATGTACGTCAATACGTTAAAAATACTCAAAAGCCACAGAGAAAGGGTTATGGAGATTCTTGATCCCCTTGAATCACTCACTTTCTTGTCAGTTTTTAATTCTGCACATATCTGTAATTGTTAATCAGTGGTATTTAAAAAAAGTTGATTTATTCGATTATTACAGATTATATATTAAGTCTTCATCTAAATTTCAGAATATAAGTAAACTTACGTAATACGTAATATAATAGGTCAGCAAATACCTGATCTGCACATAATTGCATACAATTATGCAATCTCAGAATACTTGTATATCCTATTTTCATACTCATGTCAAATATATTCGAACACCACAACCTAATAAATTATTTGCGGAACTGATTCTGCAATTTAGATTCACGTTGTAAAGATTCCATTGTAGTACATATATGTAATCAATAAAATGATAAGTTAACAATTGTAGAAATCTAAGAAATTTGCATGTTTTTTATAAGATGACATCAGCCGATCTGCGACAGGAATTATTTATATAATAAATAGATTTCTTTACCCTCGAAGTTTCGGAGAGTTTTTTCAATCTCCAAACTTGAAAAAAACCTTTAATCTAATAAATACATCCACAAGATCATCAACCCTTTAATTATCTGATCTAAAATAAATTTTTCGCGATGAATACTGTATTCATTTCCGCGAATTTTAGAAATTTGGTGGGCGCAGGAGTTTACTAATTGTTCAAAAATTGGGATTGGTACAAAATTAGAATTGTTGAATTCTTGTATTAAATTTTTTGTATTATTTTTGTAATATTTTGTATTAAAATTGTGGGTGTCACACAAAATCATCCATATGGTACTGAATTCGACGTTAGGAACACGCAGATGATAAAAGACAGTGAAAAATGAGAATCCATTGTGACAATCTTGGAAAAGTGATAAAAACTGCAAATTGTCCTGAATACTTATTACTATTGTTACAGAGTTACTTCCTCAACGTGTTTTTCTACGTTGTTTACCGTTGAAGCAACATTTTCTGTTTTCGCGATTCCATTAGCTTCATCATGTCGGACAATACGAGCTTTTGGTCTAAGCTTTCGAAACTCTTCGCCTTCTTCTTCATCCCCTGCGTCATTCCAGGGCTGCAAGTTCGATGTACCGAAGAACATGTACGGTACACCACATGCGAACACGATTGCGACCGTGATGAGAAATACCAATCGCCATTGTTCGATCGTTTGCTGTTAAATTTTAAAGTCATCGGGTGGCGAACCATAATCTTATAGCTAATTTTGTGATATGTATAATATTTTGCTAACTCACGTTGTTGTTCGTCAAAATTCCGACTATCATAGGTGCAATAAATCCAGCCGTAACTGTAACCATGTTAACAAGGCCTAAAATGATGCTTGCATAATTTGGACTCAGGTCAACGCAACTTGCGAGAGTACCAGCCGAAAATGAACCGCTGATACCCATCGCTAAGATCATGTAGACTATAGCCGCGTTGGGATGACAGCCGCTGAAAGCCAGACCCAACAGCAGGAAACCTTGAACACCGTTAGATACGAAAACTGCGAACTTTCTCACATTCGATATCGACATCTTATTCGATCGATGAATCCAGTCTACAAGACTCGAGAATACGTATGAAAATCCCATCCGTGCCACGTGAGGAGCAGCCGAAAGCACGCCAGCCTACCAAGAAATTGAAAATTTTATTTTACAGAGAGACTGGACTGGGTTTTCGATCGTTGGTATCAATAAGTGTTAGAATCTAACAAGAATCAAGCCATCGATGCCGTTGTAACATTCTAAAAAATGACCTGGACTGTTTGAAATATAAAAGTTAATGTCTTTTTGCGACGCCGATTTTATTCTACTCGTCTAATTCTTTCCTGTGAATCTTTTGACCTATCGAAATGTCGATGAGATATTATATTTGCGTCATATTGAAATATTGATTTTTTGCAACCCTCACCGCACCAATATTCCATCCGTGAATGTAATTGAAGTAAGAAGGAGCCTCAGACATAAGAGTCAGGACACCCCAACACGCGCCGGTTTGAGCTATGGCTGTTAACCAGACGGGCCCGGAGGTCAGTATAGTTTTCCATGGGACAGGTCGGGTGCTGATGTGATTCACGTCATGTCCAATATTCTCCAAGATGTGATTCTTTTCGGCTTCTGAAATACGGGGATGTTCCTGGGGAGTGTCGAAAGCCAGGTAATACCAGGCGATGTACCTGTGATAAGTCGATTGTTATACAGATCGAGAAAGTGGTTCAAAGATGTTCAGAAAGTGTCTTTGAAATTATCTTGTCTTCGAGGAGAAAAGTTAAATCCTCGTAATTCTTGCGTACCATACAACTCCGAACGATGACGTTATGTAGAAAACTGATTCCCATCCAAACCAATTTATCAGCAGCACGCAAAGGGGATATGTAAGCGCTGCTCCTACAGAACTACCTGCCATCGACAGAAGGGGATGAAATAATATCGTGAGAAAAAAGGGTCGAAAGTTATAGTCCAGTCCTTACCATTTTCATAGATTATCATAAATTTGAAGTAAAGTAGGGGATGCATTGATTTACAATCTTTGAATGAATTTTCGCACTCACCAAGATATGCGCTGATGAACTTGCTCCTCTCAGTAGGTGGGATCCATTTAGCAGTCATATCGTGCATAGCTGGCCACGCAGGAGCCTGAGTAAAAAAATTGAATGAGAAATATTTCGATTGGACTTTATCACGTATAAAAATTACCACCGAATCTGCATACCTCGACAAAACCCTGAAGGACTCTTATCAACACGAATAAGTATAGATGATAGCGTGCAGAAATTGGTAACAAGAAGCCCAGTAATGCGGTAACAAGATTTGACACTCCAAAGACAAGCTTGGTTCCATAATGACGTGCCAAGATACCACCAGGTATTTGCAATACCCAGTGAAGCCAGTAATACCCGCCCAGAGCCAGTCCTTGCTCGTATTCATTCCAGGCAAATCTATCAGGATATTGCGAAGGACTTTCTGATGCGTTCTAAAAGATTTCATTTTCTCAGTAAAATCTATGACGAATTGTAGTTATAGCTGCACGATGCAGATCGGTACCCTCTATCAAGCCTAAGCTAAGGTATAATATATTCTCGAGCTTTAGAAGCTTTCTGCTACAATGTGCAAAAAACTTCAATCTTCCAGCTGTAGATAATGAAAAAGAATTTCTCTCCCTACTGTGCAAATATCACTGCAGTGATCGCAGCAACTTACAGTCTCAGGCTTCAATGACTTGTGGGTGACGTTGTATTCCGTAATGTTTATAACTGATGATACGTTGGTCCATGGATTGGAGAGATTAGAGCTTGGTCGTACATCCTGCAGTACGTCACATTGTGCAACTGCTACTGCCACTGGCCTGGGTAGAACCATAGCCACAATGGTAAGACTGAGATTAATTCTGAACACATAGTTAAGGGCAAAGCCAGAGAAGGTGAGATACCACAGTACATCTCGACAGCTGAGCCATTCCTTCCCTAAAGAAAAAGAAAAAAAAAAAAAAAAATTACAATCAAAGACTGAGAAATTAAGTTTCTCTTGTAACGAGCAGATGAAACAATTTATCGCTGCGCAGACATCGTGATATCATACATAGATATTGTGAGAAATGTGAGTACTCAACTCCAGTACAGAAACTCATCTATAACGAAACCATTAAAGAAATGCGGAAAAAAGAAGTGAGAATGGACAGACAATATTCTCAAAATAGAGCTACTAGTTTCGACATAATTTCTATGCTGCATGATAAGAAGAGAGAGCCGTGTAAGGGTTTTGAGAAAACAGATTCAACTTTTCGAAACGGAAACATGGAAAGGATGACATTTTTCAGCCCTCGATTGCACCTTGAAAACTGGCTTGTGTTATTTACTAGGCTAGATCGAAAGTAATGAAATCGAACACATATAGGCGAATGTAACGTCCGTGTTCATCTATGCCATGAAAAAAACTAAATCAGATATTTAATCGTGAATCAGAGATCTAGGTGAATTGTGAATTATTGAATATAGTATCTACTGTCTGAGCTAGATTGGATGCATTTTCTTGTCTATCGTGGTCAAGGTAGACAAAGCACTTCACCGTATATCGTCTGTCTCCAATTCTGTTTCCTATAATTAAGCCAATCCCGAATTTTTGAATGATTCGAATAAAAATACAACAAAATTCAAAACTTACGTGTAGTCGATTTTTCCCCCTCAATTGTCATGATGCTTAAATTGATTTAGAAAGAAACTCGGACTGCTTTTCTCCTCGGTGGTTTAAACAATATTGAATTATTTTTTCCTCAACCAATTGAGTTTGAATCATCGAACTTCGTCTACCTAAGCTCGAAAACACCTGATTACATTTCGGATATATAGTATCGTTGTTTAATTCAACATTGCTTATCTTGTTTTAACAAAAGAACTTAAATCCCTGTGAAGCACCTGAAAGCACGTGAAAAAAAAAAATTAATGATTGACATCGAGATTGATTCATGGGTTCGGAATTTGATTCGTTTAATAATTATCCCGAAGTTTATTTCTGATAAATGAGAAAAAAAAGGGGTGAAGTCAACCTACGAAATTTAGTTTTACCCCTTCTATGTTAATAATCAAAAAATCATGAACGCAACTTACAAAATCTTTGCATTCAATTAACACCACAATTAATCCAAGCAATTAAGATTGTATGAATTTTTATGTGAGTGAAAACTCTCAGCCGATCAGCATAATCACTATAAACAATAACTTCGGTCTGTTGAAAAATAAGCACGATAAAATCGTCGTGCCAAAGGTTATAGCTATCACTGCCAACACTATCCCACTGTCAAAGACCGCTTAAATATTTATAGGAAGTATCGCGAATGCGAATGCGAATGGGAATGCGAATGCGAATGAGAAGAATGAAGAGACAGACGTGGAAATAAAGTATAGCAAGTACGTCGTTTAACGTACGTACGCAAACTGAATTAAGCTACGATACTGATCAAGGCTATCTCCGATTGATAAAAAATCATGCCGAATCGGAGAAGTATGTATTTGCCATCGGGCAATGTCTAGTGTCAGCTAAGAACTTCAGGGATTGAATAACGTACATTTATATCTATTCCAGGTGTACATGTATTTATATAACCAAGACGGTTACTGATAGCAGAACAAACTATATGTATCGGTGATGATGGTGGTGATAATTGTATTGTTACTCCAGGTGGTAAGATTACTTCAGAATTAATTCTACTACTGGTTAAGAGGCTTTCGTGGACTAGATTGCACTAATTCCACTCAGCGTTTTCTTTGATAAAAAATAATCGTGGAGATTCAAGAGAATGCCGGTTCATTGCGATGACTCGCTAGCTCCGAAATCATTATCAAGATCTCGTATCTAGAGTGACTTGATTCTAATTGAATATGTTCGAACAATCACGATGCACGAGACTAGAGATAAGAAGAAACGAAGCCGAGAAAACGTGATGGATCCATGCTTCACGATCCACTTGAGATATCGAAAAATCTCTCGCGACAATTCAATCTCCATAAATGTTGCGAATATCGCATTTTAAAATGGCAATACTAAAAGTGTCTAGATATAAGATGTATCTAGGAGATATACCCACGATTATATATCGCACGGTATCTCAACGTCAATCCATTGTCTGTTTAATCAACTTTTTCATGTAATAAACAATGAATGTTATATCCAGACACGAAAGATCTAGGTTCAACGGTCATTGACATATCGTTGTATTATTCATTTCGATAGTCAGTTCGTCGGAGTTGTTTATCTCGAGCAATCATTATCAGGCATCGTCGATTTTACTCAAATTTGACAGAGATCACTTGTATCAATAACTCCTATCTCCAAGACACAAAGTCTAAGCGCACATCCACGTACGATTAGATGGAACATTTTTTAAGGCTCTGCACTACAGATCAAACTAAATATGGGACATTTTTCACGATTTTCACTTCATTCCTTTGAACTTTGATCGCGAACGTAACGATCGGGATTAGAATCAATCGATGTATGATAGAACAGTTACAGATGCAGAGATTGAAAAAATAGCTCAAGGGAATCGCCTAGAGAAATCTCCCCCATCAAATTCCGAAACTGAAAAGTCAACAATTTTCTTTTTCGTAAAATTGTAAAAAAATAAACCTGCCACGTTCACAATTATCAGTCTCGAACAAAGAACGGCAAATGTCAATCATGATTGATTCTTTCGATACTTGAGCCCGAAAAGTCGAGATTGAAATCGGCAAAGGCAGAGGTTGGACAGTATTTCGGGAAATATTCCTTAATGGAAACACAAGGCACAGTTTATAAAAGTGTTTTCTTCGAATATGTTTTATGCAGACCTCATTCGTTAATAGTGTCAGGCTTTGTCGCTTGGTAAATAAGTGTGTATCTCATTTTATGAAACTACGTGATCTGGTGGGGGGATTTTGCGTAACGATAATGAAATAAACAACCAATGAGTCGTACATGTACGAGAGCATGTTACAGTGACGTGGAATTATTCTCCTCGCGTTTTTCTTGCCAAACTTTTGAAAAAGCTTGTCCAGCATGTCCCGAAGAGAAAAATCAATTTTGGAAATCGTTCGGAACATGAAGAGAGGGGTTTATACTTACTTTTATTACAATTGCGCGAAGTGTAGTTCTCGAAATATTCAAACAGCAGTCTAGGCTGAAATTTTTCCGAATTTTGGATAATCCGTTAGAGGTATTACTTCCGGCAATACCACGAGCACTTAGAATTTCGAAATAATCTGCGAACATCTACGGTAATTTTTCTTGTCGATTTTATCCCGCGGTTATTTTGTTATAGTATAGCACTCAGAGCAATGACGCTTAGCAACGAATATACAGTCAAACTATTGTGTGAACGTATTGGCTTCATTATGGTTCCGTGCAATCAAGCCCCCTTGTCTTTTCAAGTGCGTAATTATATTTGGAACCAGCTAACCAAACTAACGCCGAAGTACGAACATGTGCTATATTTCGCGCCATAAATACATAGCTCAACATATGGTAGCGTGAATTAAGAAAGTACGATTTACGTCGATGAGGAAAATAAATATTGCTTCCTTATGGAACCGTATGAAATATTGGGAAAGATGTACCACGGAATATCGCAGTATCGAATTTTAGGCGTTACATGAAAATCTTGGAAATCGCTCAAGCTTGACGAATCATTTTATTTGATCTAGTATAATTCAGTGCAAATCTTTGAGGCTGATTTAATTCAACCAAAGTTGCATATTACTGCAGTAATTGTTTACCGACGCCTAGAATATAAATTTGCAAAGTTTTCCGCGTCATTGAGATCACGTAGAATAACATATGCTATCAACTATGCATCTCTATGCATACAATAATGCATAAGATTTATTGTACAGCTACGTCATATGTATCAACGACTCAGCAGAAATTAGTATAGGATGAGCTAGAATGACAAGTATACGATTGCAGAGGTGTTTTATGTCTTCAATTAATTAATCAAGTAGATCGTATTCAGCAATATCACAGTTCAAACATTTCAAGTAATGTATTCTCACACAAGTCATGTGGCCAGGTTGAGCTTTTTATTCGAAGTATGGAGAGCAGCGAAATCATGAAAGAAAAGTTCAAAAATGTTTCAAAAACTATTTGAAGAATTTCGGGGAAAATTTACTGTGCAAATTTTATTTGCAATATCTAATGAGTATAATCGATGTTTTTTGGTTTAAAAATAATCAAGGGTCTTACTTCCACGATATTCAATAGCACTCGTTCATTCGAGCTAGGATTAAAATTTCACTGGATTTTTGGTTGCAGTGAACTATCGCAAGAAAGGCAGCTCAAAATTTTCATACTCTATGTTAATGTTACAATATTACGAATTCAGAAATCCAGAATTTGCAAGGCATGCAACAATTTAGCTGTGGCACAATTGAGGGATCGTCCGTTCGCTTTTTTCTTCATCCCTCGGGAAGTCAATGAATGAGTAAAAAAGCCAATTCGAAATATCGCCTCAACTTAATGATTGTGTATGAATATGAATATTATTTTCAATTTTACGTATATTTCTAATAAAATTGACAATTTATAAGCAATCCCACTTGAATAGAATCAAGGAGTTGAATTTTTCTGCCGAATCGTTGAGATTTCGCTAAGTTATCTGCAATCTTTTTTTCTCTATACATATTATAACGCTGTTGAGGTTTATTTACAGAAAAATAAATGGTTCAATACTAACAGCAGCAAATTTCCGATTATTTATTGCCAAAACAATTATGAACAATTTCCAATCAAATTTAATTCAAAACTGTGAGCGAACGCTGTTAGATTGTATGAAACTAATTAGATAATTTTTAATGTGTGATTAACTTCGCGTTTCAACATTATTTTGCATTATCCGCCGAATCGACTCTGTTTTGTTTGCAAAATAAGAATAAGGCATCATAAATATTTACTCGGACGTTTATCGCAAGAAAATTAAAATTCAAGTATTCTGCTACACAGGTGAATATGGGATTCATATTTTTCTTGTTTCACACACGTTTTTGAATTTTTCAAATTAAAGACATTATCGTATAGGGCAAATTGATTTTTGCAACTATCAGAGAATTATGCTGATGCAGAAACTAATTATTGCTCGTAACCCTCAAAATCAATATCGCTGCATCTCGTGATCGATGATTTTACGAATTCTATATCCCAGTATCAATTATTTCAATATTTTTCAAAGGCAGATACCAAAATAAGTATAAAAAATTTATAGTTTTAGTCCTGCATTTTTTATAATATCATATGATTGCCGAATTTAAAACTTATTTTCGAACTTTTATACTGGAAAAATTAGTTCTCGTCGAAACGGTGATAATTGGTAGGACATAACTGTTCTATAAAATTCAACGATAGACAACGATGCAATACGTACTGTTATGGTTTAACAATTTAATTATCACGACGAAAAGATTTCTTTCAGAAATAAATCAAAACGATTGGAAAAGTAAGGAAAATTTGGATTTCAAGAGCTTACTACGAACATTAAAATGAATAAAGAAACCCCTACGTTCTACGCCGATCAAATGCAGGTATAACATTCGACGAGAAATCCGGAAATTAGATTCTACTCTGAAACTATTTTTCAATTCTGTCATAAAAAATTATGTTGTATGCATACCTTGCAGTTTATCGTAGCTGCTATGACCAAGGATTACGACAAAGCCAGAGGTATTGCAAACACGAGTAAGTTTTGTATAGAAGAAATTCGAAGAAACAGGTATTTTCAATTATGGTGAAACGTTGATTGTTGATCAACATTTCTATTATTACAGTACTCGAAGTCGAACCTGGCAATACAATTTTCCAAAATTACTTGTCAATATTGGAAACAGAAAAAAATAAAAGTACGCATGGCTTAATTTGAGCAAAGTGGATTATACTACTACACCTAAATGAATGAAAAAAAAATTATATTTAAGTATATATATATATGAGGCTTGGAAAGTCAAATTTTGTCTAAAAAATCATAAAATCTCGATTAAGTTTAATTTATATTTTAATTAAACGTGGGTACGTGTATAAATAATCGCCTCCTGCTCGTTAATTGTAAGATAAAAATATCTGCTCAATGACTGAAATTAATTGCGTGTATAATTGTGCAGGAAAACAAATTTGCGATGATGTCGACATTAGTGAGTCGGACAGTGAACCAACTAGCGTTGATAGTAACAGCAACAACACCGATAGCAATAGCAGTAGTGATAACAACAGCGAAATCGAGAGCGACTTCAGCAGCCAGAATAGAGATGATAATAAGAAAGGACTAGGTCTTATCAGGCCAAAAAATAATTCCCAAAGATTTGACACGAAAGAGTTATTATTCGATGATGGCGAAGCAAAAGCATCCCATGATAAGATCTACAGACCCGATTTATCAGAGATCGATCAATCTAAATTCAGATATGATTACGCAATAATTGAAGGTAGAATGATTAGAGTATTGCCAATAAGTTTGGGTGGAAAAATGAGTAGAAAATTGAACAATAAAATTAATGATTGATTGACGAACAAACATTTGTATAATTTGTAATAAAAATGAATTATTCAATAGATGGAAATGGGGCGAAAGATATGGTAATCACGTAGTTTTGTATTATGTTGGTATATTTAGAAATGTTTATACAGTAATCTATATATTGTTCTTTAATATACATAGAATTACATTAATTTAATTATTTTTTCAATTAAATATACAACACTCAACTTTAAAAGTCATCCAACATGTTTACGAGTTACGAATACCCAGTCTAACTATGATTAATATCCACATAAGATTTGCCTCTTTTTTTTTATTTTATCTCCTCAACCTTCTCCATTTTTTTTTTGAAAAACTCATATCATATAGTACACAAGGTACACTTCACTTTTCATTTTATATAATATACGGATTTACTGGCTGTTGTAAAAGTTGAATTTCGTTCTAGGCTCGGAATTGCTTTCGCAAGGCTTTCGAAACGAATTTTATATTCAATCGTAACAATTACGGTAATATATTTATTATGTATACAATATATACAAATGCTGCAGCAGGACAAATGTTTTTTTTTTTTATTCAATACGTCTTCGAGCCACGATTATTTTTTCTAATAATTCTGCACTGAAATTTATATTTCACATCGTTTAAATATCTGATGGTTGAAAATCAATACAGTATTTTTTTGTGATATATTTGCCTCACACATTCAGGCAATTGTAACAGATAATCAAAATTAAAGGATTACAGACCCTCACTGCCTTTTCAAATTTTCATCACAAACACAACCATATTACAAGGGTGAACAAGTCAATTGGAAAAAAAATAAATAAACAAGAAACAAGTACGCTATAACTGAATTTGAAGGAAGTTTTTTTTTCGTTCTTTCTTTCTTTTTTTTTCAAGCTAAGAACATCGTCACGTTGTAAATAAATTTGTCGAGATACTGTACGTTCTTGAAGATACGTCAATGGTAGATGTGTTTGTCGAGTCTGTTGTATGAAGGTAACTTCATTATTAGAGCGGTGATGTGTATATATATATATATTATAACGAACAAATACCTATATATATATGTATAGACATAGAATTAAAATAATATTAAATATTGTAAAACGACTATCAGATATAACCAATGGAGTATTGTTTCTTTTCGTTAAGAAATTTACTCGTTAACTTATGCGAGGATTAATAATGTATAAGATGGTGTATAATAATCGGGATAATTGAGAATAATAATTTATGTTAGAAACATGAATTTATTTCCGTCAAATTTTATAATAGCGGACGCAGGAGGAAGAATAATAATTAGGGTGGAGATCGATTTTTGGCATATCACGATTGTATAACAAGGTTTTTGTTAGGGGAAAAAAAAACAAAAAAAAAAAAATAATGGAAATTAAGATACATGCAAATTTTGCCGAGAGAAAAGAAGGGACTTTTGAATCGGTAATTTACTTGGACTATTTGAAAAAAGGAAAGAGATAAAGAAAAAAAAAACAACTACAAGATATATATGCAGTTCTGTGAAAAATTAAAAACTACAATGAATTTGTATGAATAAAATAAAGTGATATATCTATAATTAACATATAGTTACTGATTTAAAAGAATCTTAAAATTATATGCTGGTTACACTATCGTATTTTTTTTCTTTTTTCCTTTTTTTTTTTGAGTCTTTCGATATTTTATAAACATATAAATTAGCTACTAAGCTTCTAATATAGTATACTACCGAGTTGTGATACAAGTTTTATTATATAAATACATGTAAATTGATTATCAAACACAAAATACAATTAAATAATTACATTTAATAAGATTATGAAAAATGTACACATTTGTTAACAAATATTATATGATAATAATAATAATATGTTTTCAAATACTGTCATATTTGATTTATCAAACAGACATGTATTATATATAATATAATATGCTAAATAAATCAACGATTCAGTCAACAATAACACGTCGTTACAAAACTCGTACCAATTTTTGAATATTGTTTATTAGATTTTCAATTTCTTTTTTAATTATTTCTTCTTATATGTTTCTTACTTATTTAAATGAAAACCGGTATACATATATAAAGCTAAATATACTATTTAATATAAGTATTGGCGAGAAGTAATTAGTATCCGTAATGAAAATTTAATTCGAATAGAGGAGAAGCTTTCATAGAAATTAATAACGGAGAAAAATGTCAACATTTCGTTAAATAATTAATAAAGAAATAATTCAAACCTCGGCAATGGCAACATATATATATATTTAAACTTTATATAGTCTTGGTTTCCTAAAAATTCTCGTATCAACGCTAATACATAGCAAAGAATTGTTAATAAGGCTTTCAGTCTATAATTTCTAACAATACGGTAGTAAGAAGTGTCCGATACACATAATTAGATTTTCAATTATAAATTCATATTATTTGTAAAGTTAAAAAAGAAAAAAGAAAATGAGAGATGGACAAGGGTTTAAAATGAACGAATTACTTAATCATATTTTAAAGAAGCTGCCTTCAAACTATCGGTATAATTGATAATCATATATTATAATATGAAAAATTCTTCTCCTTATATATTTTTCTTCGCGATTGGACGTATAGGTATAATACCGTATCTAAATAATTTCTAATTCTGTGGCTAAAATTGTTTACATCATTTGTTGGCTGCGATAATCCTTAGGAAATTATGAGCTTTAATTTCTATTCTTTCTTTTCTTTTTCAATGTCTTATATAAGTTTTTAAACTGTATATACCTAATACATTACATTCGCTATATATCCGTAATGCTTCTAACAATATAACATGGAATAAAATATAACAGTATTATGTATCATGCGTTTATGTACATTGTACAGGTACGTTCATATAATTCATATGCAAGTACAAATGTGGAACACTTCGGTAGTAAACATTTAAATATATATGTCCGTATTGATCATTTCATATTTTCATATTTTCATATTTTCATTTTTTTTTAACTTCTCTTTTTATTTTACCCGTATATATTTATAAACTGGCTGCGAGAAACCAGCTGGCTACATAATATACCATATAACTTTTTGGGCAGATATCATAATATTTAACCATTTCTCTCATTTTTTCTTTTTCTTTTTTTCAACCAACACCATTCCACACCAATCAATTTATATACGAAGAGCATATTATTAAAAAAAAAAAAAAAATGCTCATCCATATACGATAAAATTTTATATATTCTAGATATCTATCGGACCGCTCTCAAATTATTCCGAGCAATTTTTTTTTGTTTCTTTTTTTTTTAGACGATTTTATATACGAGGGATTCGATATACATATTTAATAGCAAATTTGGTAACATTTATATAACACTTTTTTTTTCTTTTTTTTTCTTTCTTTATTTTCTTTTTTTTTGGTTATTATGTTTTGTTCTGTTTTCTTTTTTTCTATAACGACACAAATTATAAATAAATAATATCTAACTTTTAAATAAAGATGATACTTGAATTAGTCTGTTTTGAAATGGCACGTTGTTCATTTACATATCATGACATGGTATGTTATCGTCAGATTATTAAAATTTCTTTACGAAATAGAATATATATATATATATTCGCAAATTGGATACTCAAAATGATATCATTGGAAAAAAAAGTTATAGAAAGGCGGGAAAAATGTACTAAAAATAATCTTATTTATAATTATTAGTTTATCCCATATATAAAGACGAGTGATTAGGAGAAAAAAAAAACAAAAAATAAAAAATACTAGAAATAATATCGGCGTTATTACCATATAAAATACGAACATGTATGTACTTATACCGGTCTCAATAATAATAATAATTTATAATATAGATGTAATACATTGAAACAGATTGTGTAGAAATCATTCGAAACAATATTTATCGCCACAATTAGATATTCTGATCTTATTATCAATATTTTTATTATTATTATTATTATTATTATTTAATTATAATAATCATCATCAATTTACACGCCCCGGTAAGAAAATTAATATTCAAACGAGTAAAGTCTTATTGTTAGTTGAAAATTGACAAATCGGACTGTTGGTATAATATGTATTTATGGGTGTATACCTATTATACACATATATGCGCACACACACATTAATATAGGGGATACCATATAGCGTGCCGTTCAATATACCAAGTCAATGATATCTACATACTTACTCATAATTGAATAAACGACAGAAAATTTTTCTATGGAAAAAGAATAGAGTACGAAGAATCAAGGAAACACATGTTCGTATAGTTTTTTTAACTTTTCTGAATGGAACCTTGCCAGCTTATCTCATATGGGGTATTACAGAGCCCAACTCAGTCTACAGCTGCTGACATTGAACCAGTTAGATTTTGTTCCGAAGAAAAATATATTGTAGTGAATAGAAAGGGAAAGATACTTCGAAAATTTGAATCTCCAATTTAATATTCCAAATACTTCACAACCATAGTCTAAAAATCCCGTTTCTGTATGTTTCTCAAGAATTTGATGATAAAACGTTCTACATTTTTCTTGCCTATTTTTCCTAAAGTCGAATTTCATTTACAGATACGTTAAAAAAGTCGTATAACGTACGAAAGTTAAGATTTTCAAAAAAATCGGATCTTTCCCAAAGTTATAGAAACATCTTCTCTCACGTACACACTATGCCGTATTTCTGTAATATGAAAAAAAAATCTAAGAGGTATTCTTTGTCAACAGCTGGTTACGTTGGTCTGAAATTCTCCATACGTTGTAAATAACTGAAAAATGATAAAAATGATAAAATTACTGATTCTAAAATATGAGAACGAATTTGATTAGCATAAAAATCATTTGTTTTAAACGGCAGGTCAAATAGCACCCCCTGTCTGTATGCGTCAATAACGAATGAGTTTTCCCAAAGTTATGGAAAAGGCATTCTCTTTTAATGAAAATAATACGGGAAAGGTAATAACATAAGGTGGTGACTATACGTAGGTACCTACCTAAGTCTTATTACATCGATCGGTAGGGTCCCTGCATTTTTAGGAATTGTATAACTAGAGACGGACCACCAGCAACGATCTCGGCTGGAATTTGTGAGAGCGGACAATTCTCAATGGACATAATACTGAGGTTTGTGCAGAGGGCCAACTCGAAAGGTAAATTGTGTAAATTCGCGTTATCGTTAACGTACAACGAGTCCAAATTTTCCAAGGTCCCTATTTCTTCGGGAAGATAATTCAAGTTATTTTCACCGACGCTTAAATGAGTGAGATTAATTAAGTGTCCGATAGCTCTAGGTAGACAAGTGACTTGATTAGACTGCAATATTAACTTCTGAAGATCTCTAAGGAACCCGATTTCATTAGGAAGAGATTCGATCTTGTTTTCCTCGAGGTCAAGTACCCGAAGTTTCCTAAGATTTGCTATACTGGCCGGTATTCGTTTGAGTAAATTATTAGACAGAATTAAAATCTCAAGACTTTGGAGGCATTGTATATCGTCAGGAATTTTGGTCAGTTGATTAGTCCCCAAGTTCAGCTCCACCATATTTGTCCACGTTCCAATATCCAGCGGTAAAGCGGTGAGCTGATTCTCCTTCATATTCAATTTGGTCAGGTTCTTAGCTCTCGAGAATATACCGTAAGGTATTTTGTCGATCTGATTATGCTCCAAGTTTATAGAATAGACATTAGTGAATTGGGACGGTCCTCCCGAAGGATAAGCGGTGAAAGCGTTACGGGACAAAGTGATAGTCGTCAGGTCAGACAAGCTGGAAAGCAGTCCCTCGGGTAATTGAGATACTTGGTTTCCTTCGACGCTGAATTCGTCCATAAGTTTGCAATTAGCGAGTGACTTTGGGATGCTTGAAAGCCTGTTATACCTCAGTCCGAGCCTTGTAACAGCGGTTAAATTCCCAATAGTTTCAGGAATATCTAGAAGCTCATTGTGCTGTAAATCTAAAGTCGACAATTGCACGCAGTTGCCAATTTCCTCAGGCAAATGTTCGAGGTGATTATGCGACACGTCGAAAGTGATCAGATTAACAAGTCTGCCAATACCGGCGGGAAGTTCTCTGATCTTGTTCTCTCTCAAGCTCAGCATAGTCAAGTTAGTAAGGTTCCTTATACTATCGCTGACGTATCTAACTCTGTTGAATCGCAGGAATAAAGTGGTGAGCGAACTGAGCTCGTAAACGACGTCAGGTATTTCGTTCAGCTTGTTATGCCTCAAATCAAGAACTTTCAGAGACTTTAGATTCTCCAAAGTATCCGGCAAGCTTGTTAACGAGTTTTCGCTCAACGCCAAAGTCTTGATATTAGTAAGGCATCCAATCTCTGGCGGTAGAGTAGCCAGTTTGTTACCGTACAGGTAAAATTCTACGAGATGCGTAAGATCGCGTACTGTATTTGGAAGGTTTGTGATACTGGATTTGCTCAGGTCTAAACGAGTGACGCATTCGTCTCTGCATCTTATGAATTCCTTAGATACGTCTAAGTCGGCTTGAATTGGTTTTCCCTTTTTAGCTGTTGGCTTTGGTTTATTAGATTCTGGATGTTTAACTGTAACTGTTTTCTTTGTGTCTGAGCCAGCTATCGAGGCTGTTGATAGTTTCTTTTCCTTTAAATGTTCCTGCTTTGTATCCCTTGATAATACTTCAACTGTCTCAGGCGCATCGCCTGCTGAACATGTGTTCAAACCACAGCCTTCAAGATACTCGGGTATGTCTTGTTCCTTCATGTAAGATGCTGTTAGGTGTTCTTGTATATCGGGAACGTCACTTTTTACCTCTGGCAAACAAACCGAGGAAATATTACTCACGCCCGATCGGTGTTTACTAGATTTCTTCATTTTGTTATCGCGCTTGTTATGCCTCCCGATTTTTATACATATATAAATAAAACCACGGTTATATTTCACTTGGTTTAATCACGGCTATCGTTTATTTAATCTATTACATATTTTTCAAATTCTTTTTCTTTACAAGTATTGACATTTTCGACAATGCTCTACCCTCTCACTTTAACGCGCAAGCGCGATAACCCTCGAATTCTACTACAGGCTTAAAATAAAGTTATGTATAGTCACTAGTCAGATGGGCGTCGCGGTCTCTCTGAACCTTGAATGCGTCAGGAATGTTAGAAAGGAAACCTAGCTGCGTCGAAATAACCGGAAAAAAGTTTATAGCCGTCGCGCTGATGTACCATCTAATCATATAAACAATATTTACGTTATAGTTACTTATTGCTTAGCACTATCAGTTAAAAGAAACTCTGAATCGAATAAGGAACGAATATAGTTCGTCCATTTATTATTCTAGCTTTCAGAAAAATAAGATACATCAATTTATTACTCCGATCCTTCGGGGATTACCCACTCGATGTCTCGAAGGCTGCCAATCTTCGATTTGACCAAAACTATGTATGATGCGTTTAAGAACAGATTTAAAGACCCGAGTGTCTCGTAGTAATTTCCCGCCAATCTACTAATGCTAATAAACAACCTTATTCCGTGCCGACTTATAATTCGTATATCTAAAAATTGATAAATAAGTTAAATAAGTAGTTTTTAATATGGATGTAGCAGACCCGCACTCTGGTCGTGTGAGAGTGAAAGACGACGTTGGAGTACAATGTCAGAAATTGTTTCTCGATTTTCTCGAGGAGTAAGTTAACCTAAATAACCAAGTTAACCTAATAGCTTGCGTGTAATATTACATATTTACCAATTTCAACTCTGCAAATTTCTCTATAGATTTAAAGAAGACGGTGATGTAAAGTATTTAGAACCTGCTAAAGAGCTCGTTAGTCCCGAGCGCAGTACTTTAGAAGTTTCATTCGATGATATAGAAAAGTATAATCAGGTTCTCTCCACGACAATCATCGAAGAATATTACCGGTATGTAGTCTGCTGATATTCGAAACTAAAAAAAAAAAAAATTCCATGGTATATTGCTAAACTTCTTCTATCACATTTTTTCAGAATCTATCCGTACCTATGTCAGGCAGTTTGTAATTACGTCAAAGACCGAGGCGAATTGACAAAGGACAAAGAATGCTACGTCAGTTTAACGGACGTGCCTACGAGGCATAAAGTGAGGGAATTAACAATGTCAAAAATTGGTACTTTGATCCGCATATCAGGTCAAGTAGTACGAACTCATCCTGTACATCCAGAACTGAGTCTTGGGACATTTGTTTGCCAAGACTGTAACACGGTTGTTAAAAATGTGGAGCAGCAGTTCAAAGTTAGTGAAAGAATATCAATTTTGATGTATGATTGGATCATTCGAAGAGCCTCGAGAATTATTTACTGTGACATCGATTTTATTTCAGTTTACAAATCCTACTATTTGTCGCAATCCAAAATGCGGTAACAGGCGTCGTTTTTTACTCGATGTTGATAATTCCGTATTTATCGACTTCCAAAAGGTCAGAATACAGGAAACTCAGGCGGAATTACCTAGAGGCTGTATACCACGATCTTTAGAAGTCATTTTAAGAGCTGAATCCGTCGAAATGGTGCAGCCAGGAGATAGGTTGGTGTGACTTATTTCATAGCAAACAATGCAAATTGCCGAAAGTTGACAAAAATGGGCAAAATAAATCCTAAGAAGTTAGAGGACTGTTTTCATTTTACTGATTTCTTATTTTAAATCATGTATATTCGTTCAAAGTTTGCTCATACTCATGTGTGAACTAATTTGATCAGAAGAGATTAATTTTTCCACTAAACGTGATATGGGAAACAGTAATTTATCTGGTATTTGTACTCTTTCAACACAGGTATGATTTTACTGGTACACTGATAGTAGTGCCGGATGTAGGTGCCTTGGTTGCACCTGGAGCCAAGTCAGAATTTGCCTCCAGACACAAACATGGAGATCCGTCGATCGAAGGAGTTCGAGGTCTGAAGTCTCTTGGAGTTAGAGATCTGAACTATAGAATGGCTTTTCTTGCCTGTAGTATAACGTCGACTAGTTCAAGAGTGAGTCTCAGTTTCTAATCATGATTCTTCGAAAATTGATCAGAAGATCGTTTAATGAAGTGTTTAGTGATCCTGGAAGTTCTGGTCAACAAGTCCTGGAAATGCATATTAAATAATGAACTGTTTTACAAGACTTGGTCATTCTTTTGCTTTCATTAATTATTTTTATAGTTCGGCGGCACAGACATGGCAATGGAGGAGGTGACGCAGGAGATGATTAAGAGACAAATGTCTGACACCGAATGGAATAAAGTTTACGAAATGAGTCGGGACAAGAATCTCTACCAGAACTTAATTTCTAGTTTATTTCCGTCAATACATGGAAACGATGAAGTAAAAAAAGGCATAACCCTAATGCTGTTTAGTGGTGTTCCAAAAACCACAATCGAGGGAACTACCTTGAGAGGAGACATCAACTGTTGTATTGTTGGGGATCCTAGTACGGCTAAATCCCAGTTCCTCAAACAAGTAGCAGATTTTTCACCGAGGGCGGTCTACACGTCGGGAAAAGCTTCCAGTGCCGCTGGTCTCACTGCTGCTGTAGTCAGGGACGAGGAATCATCTGATTTCGTCATTGAAGCTGGAGCCCTGATGCTTGCTGATAATGGAATTTGCTGTATTGACGAATTCGACAAAATGGATCCCAGAGATCAGGTCGCCATTCATGAAGCTATGGAACAACAGACCATTTCAATCGCCAAAGTACGATAGACATCTAATAATGTGATTTTTAACTAGATGAGCATTTGATTTTCGTGTATTTTCTGATTTTATGACTATAACTTTTCGATTTTATTCACTAGGCAGGTGTGAGGGCGACTTTGAATGCCCGAACGTCGATTCTAGCAGCAGCAAATCCGATTGGAGGTCGATACGACAGATCAAAGTCTTTACAACAAAACGTATTTCTAACAGCACCCATAATGTCTCGTTTCGATCTGTTCTTTATATTGGTTGACGAGTGTAACGAGTTCGTTGACAATGCAATAGCGAAGAAAATCGTTGATCTTCACAGCAACAATGTAGTTACTATAGAAACTGTGTATACCCGAGAGGAAATCTTGAGATACATTAACTTTGCCAAGCATTTTAAGCCGAGGATAAATCAGGTGACGAAACAGAATCTTAAACACGAATTTAATGAGTCATTTATACGTATTTATCCTCGTTTATTGAAAACAGACCAACATGACAGAATTAATGATCCTAAATTCGTTATTGACTTTAATAATCCTCAACAGGAAGCGGCAGAGCTGTTGATAGAGAGCTACACGAATTTAAGAGAAAGAGAAGGTAGTAGTTCGGGAAAATCTACATGGAGAATTACCGTACGTCAGTTAGAAAGCCTCGTACGTTTAGCTGAGGCATTAGCTAAGCTAGAATGTGGGGAAGAAGTAACAGCAAGACACGTAAAGGAGGCTAGGAGATTATTAAGCAATAGTATAATCAGAGTGGAACAACCAGACGTTAATCTTGATGAGGATGATTTTCGCTCTGGTCAAAACGGGATGGATATGGAAGTCGACGACGCTCCTCCTCTCATGGCTGCACTTAATAATTTGGATAAGGGAACTGCTGCTAGTTCCGGTAATTTGATTAGAAATTCATCCATACTTACAAATTTTCGTTTGATTTCAGAATTGTATTAGTAAATCGCAATAATACTTTACAGCAGTGTCCACAAAGGATCCCACACAGCCTGCAGATGAGCCTGTTAAGAAGAAACTCACCTTATCTTTTGAGGAGTACAAAAACCTGTCGAATATGCTGATTGTCTATATGAGGGCCGAAGAAAATCGTATGGAAAGCGAAGGTCGGTATTGTGTAAAACAAGACTTTCTCATTCTATATTTCTATATGTTCTTTGACAAAAACAATTCTATTACACAGAGGGAAACAAGGAAGGCGTAAGAAGGTCTGAACTGGTCATGTGGTACCTGGATAAAATTCAAGAACAGATTGAGTCTGAAGAAGAGCTGCTGGAGCGAAAAGGCTTGATAGAAAAGATCATTGACAGACTTATACACCACGTATGTTCATTAGAGTCAAAGAGATTATGATGAGAGGTGGTAATATTAATAAGATTCGCCAATCTTATTTGATAACATAATAACTTCGTTACAGGATCAAATTATTATACCACTTACTATGATGGAACTGGCTAAGGGAAAGAATCAAGAAGAAGAAGAAGACCCGATGCTAGTTGTACATCCAAACTACATTCTCGATCCTTGATTATAAACTAAGATAAGAAATAACTGCGTCTGGTTATTATTCTGAGCAAAGATACGCGTTAATTAAGTTTGATTTTTTCATTCAGGCTTAGAATAATCTGAGATGAATTTATTTCAATTACATGATATGATCACAGTCTTTTATATAGGTTGTAATTTAGAATTGTCTGTTTTCTTTGTAGTTCCAATGTCACGAGACAATTTATTTTTAATAAAACTATTTTATACGTAAATTATTGAACTCATTCATTTACGTGAGTAATCTGTCTTCTCATTCAGAAGATAGGTTCCAAGAACAGCTTCGGGCCTTGACCTACCTCTAGTTTAATTAATGAGCCAGTATTCATACAAGTAATTAACAAAGCTGTGCCATCGATTAGTATAATCTTTCGCACTTTGTCAATCCGTTTGCTAACGAAACTGAGAACGCTGAACCTGTGTAAAATTTTTTATACGACTTAGAATTAGAAAATGAGAGTTTTCACATTCTTCTGTCATAAAGGGAAACACTTTCAAAATACCAGTTCGCAAAATTTATCTAAACAAACTAAGGGATTTGATATTATGTAAGTCTAGGAAATTTGATATCTAATCTACATAACGATTGTGTAACGTAGCTGTGGGATAGGGGGAAAAATTCTAAGGATGTTTAGGCTATATGCAACGCATGCCAGTGTGATAGTTACATTGCAGTAGGTGAAATAATACTTGATGTATGAAGGAGAGGTGCCTGGAGTCAATCGCACGCAACGTGGATCAGTCTGTGTCTAAAACTACCATGTGTAGCGTCAGGCGGCAGGTAGGTACCCACGATCAAACTAAACGGAAAATAAAAAATCGACGTTTTTTCCAATTCCGATAGCGCTGCTTAATTTTATTTATTTTCACTATATTTCTTTCGGTCATAGAATCTATGATCAAATTTGGATCTAAATTTATTAAGTCATATGTATTATAGTATTAAAATAATGATCAGGAACGCAATAATTATTATTATCATTATTTAATTAGACTCGATTTTACCGAAATTCATGTTGAATCATTGATAGTTGATCCCGTTTTCGCGATATAGTAAATTTTCAATAAATTGCATGCTGATACAAATTATGCAACTAATTTTTCACACTGTTTGGTGTTTTAATATATCCTGTCAAAACTCTTGAAAGACTAGATTTGAGACTTGTTCTGATCTATGGTAAGTTCTATTCGCAGGAGAGGCGATTGGCCGCGTACATTGGAGATTTTTCTCTATTGAGAAATTTCTTATCAAAGAAAAGGAATAACTCGGCATGGATTATATTCAAGGCATTCGACGCTCTTTTAAGGGGCTATGGACAGGTAGGACATTTTCCTAACATTATACCTGTTACTATAATATTCGGATAAACATCTAACATAACTGCACGGTGATAAAAGCACGTAACTGTTGCATTTAAACTTCCGCATTAGAGATAAGACAGTTTCTTACTAACAATAAGCACATATTGCTTTCCTATGTAACTGTTATGCCCTCAATATTCTGATATGAGTGCGATACACCAGTTGCACATAATTGAATTGCAGAAAAAGTGATACATATCAAATATCTATGATACATCGAGGTGAAAATATTACCATTAAAGTTCAGTTTCGGAAGATTGTTCAAGATTCAAACTTCAGCTTTCATTCATGTTTAATAAGAATAATTATTTTTTCGTTTCGTTTAAAAATAATACAGATATTTATTCAAAACTGCAATCAATGATCAATTTATTGAAGTCGATCAATTGAATCTATTCTTACAAGAACGCGAAAGCTATCTCGCAGATATACACTCGATATAATCAAGCTCTGGAGTCTACTGACGATTCTATGTAGCTACTTTTCATTGTATTTTTAACACTGCCAAATATTGAAACTACGTACCTCTATATATATTTTTTTAATTAATTCACGGTTTTAGTTCTCGTGTTTTAAAACGCGTTTGACTCGTGATCTGCACGTCTCATCGACAAAAAGGATGTCATAAATTTCGTTCAGATTCAAATTTACTATTCAGAAATAATTTTTACAGAATTTTTGAAACAGCATGGAATGTGCATCGCACCAATTTAAATTGATAAGTTATCTTTGACAAATATAGGTCATCTCGGTTTCATTGTAATACTTTTTCTGCGATATTATACTCTAAGGCAACGCACATTTTCTAAGGTCTCGCGTTAGTATAATTCGTAAACTGAAACTTTCTGGCAGCCGGAACCTCCGGGAAGATTGACAAGTGTCTGACATGAGTTCCAATCATTTGTACATCGCAGAAACCTTAAGATGAATAAATTGAACTGAAACAGTTCGATAACAAGTCCGGACGATATTCGGAGAATTATTTTTTGACAGTAAAACTAAGTAATGAACATCAATCTCGCGGTATTAATGTGTCCGATAAGATCTGGGGAATTCGAGCTACGAGCACTTGATAAATTGTCTTCAACAAGACTTTCGGAATGAATAAATTCTCTATAGTAAAAAAACGGGACGCAAAAAATAACAAAACGAAAATTATGGGTGTAACTATACTTGCCAGTACTACGAGTAACACAGACATGGTCCAAGGCATGCTGAATTGCGATAGAATGCCCCACATGATATTAACCGTAAGGTCTGGCGATTGTTAATTAATACGAGATCATAGTTTCTTACACTAAAAGTGTAGATAAAATTCATGCAGATAGATGCAGGGAAATAAAAATGTGAACTCTTTAATTCAAAGGAATTTTGATTATCAGGACAAAATAGGGATATCTTTGACGCGAAATTTGATTCTCGTTCAAATATTTTCCCGTTCTTTCTCCACGATGTCATAGTGGCTCCGATAACAGCGAGCGAAGATGTCAATTCGCATTGTCAGCCTTGATCCAATGCCGATAGTATTTCCCTTGGGGGGGTTCCAGGCACGTTGATATTGTCTGACAATGATCGATGCTACGTTCTTGACTAACGGATGTTTGTTCTTATAACAGCAGCCGTTTGCACTCTGCACTTGTTACGAGTGAGACCATAGCATATACTGGGTGTACCATTTATTGTAATTTCTTCACGCAATCGCCCGTTTCATTGCTGGAAAACATATCTTCGTTCTGTTTTCTCAGCGCGGTAGATTTACTTTTTTAATTCGAAGATCGATAACGATCCATAGACCGCTAATTAAAATATGATAATTCAGATCGAGGTTGATCTCGATGTACTTGAACCATGTGTAGAAAAGTTTTATTTGAGTGATGAATATTATATTCATAATGGTCATTGTTTTACCCATATCACAAAATTTTTGCTTCTTCTTTCGAAAACACACGTATTTTGGGAGTCTTTTCCGCCTTAATTAAAAAAGTATATATTTTTCATCGAATAGTACAGAATTTGCAACACAAGAAGATATTTTTATCCAAATTTTAGATAAAGCGTTGAGCTCCAAAAATGTGTGGGTTTAGCTCCTGATCTAACAAACTGTTAAAATTTCATATAAATGCTCCATGTACATTTGAGTATCACCCTCTGTGCACGCCCACACTGATACGATCATCGCTTTATAGTATAGCAATTAATTTTTGATAATCTAAATTGTTACGGCAATTATGCCTTCCTGGCAATAACAATTTCGCTTGAGTCATATGTAAACAAGAGCCGCACATTGGCTGTAAAGTTTATCGCATGAACATACATTATACTCATTCCTGACTGCTAATTAGTAATTTTCATTTCGTAATAATAATTCTACTCAAAGAGCAACAGTCACAAATAACTGTCTGACAAATGACGTCAGATCAATTGAAATTCGCAGGTGGTTTTCGCCAATAATCCAATCAGTGGATTGCTAATAGCTGGTGCACTAGCAGTCGTCGTACCAGGACTGATGTTCATGGCTACCTGTGCCGCAATCCTAGGTTTAATATTTTCATTGGTACGTCTAACTGTCATTCATCATCACCGTTAATTATTCTCATTCCTATTATCGCAATTTTTTGATGAAATTGAACGCTTTTACAGCTCATCGGTGAGCCACAATCTCATATTGAGAATGGTTTGACTGTTTTCAATCCATTCCTTTGCGGCGCATTGACACATGCTTTGACACCTGGTATCTACGATTCGTTTGATGGACGTCTGTTCCTATACTTTTCGTTCACGCTTGTGATTAGGTAAAGGAATTGACTATATAGGAGAATTTACTTGGTAGTAGAATTTTTTAGCGTTTATTAATGCGTTACTTTTACTTCTAAAATCTGAAATCTGAAATCTGAAATCTAGCGTTTACTCGACGTGTAACATGTATACGTAACATTTTGACGTGTTTGCATATACACTGTACATTTTAGTGTTTACTTGACGCGAGCTTTCGGAAGTGGAAGACTTCCTGGGTTGTCGGCACCGTTTAACGTCGTTCAACTTATCTTTTTATTCACCCTGGCTTCAACAGGCAACAATGTTGTGCCAGAGGCTAATAATACGACAATCAAGGTAATTGCTAATTACTATTAAGCAGGTACTTCCTGCTATTAACTATATTAGATATATTAACGCAACAATAGAAAGAGCTAGTAATAATAGTGTAATTTTACCGCCAACTGTGCACCGAGCTATTTTATGATGGGACGATATTAGTGCTCTCGATTAACTCCGCAACTTTCATTGCATACATTTTTTTTAACCGCTCAACGGCGAATCAAATATGCAGAAAAAAAAATCTTTTGTATTTTCCTGTTTCATGATCTAAGCAAATTTCATAAAACGTCTTTCCATCCATGGCTATTCGGGCCACTGATCGTATCCCATTAAATTATTCGAATCCGAGGATATCGCTAATGCCGAAGTCACTGAATACGCAAAGCTCGTAAATCCGAAGTTTGTTTAGCGTGAAATTAGACCATTGTTCAGTACTGTATCGGCTTAAGCGACGAGCTTGGGGTTGTGATTTATCGTACTGCTATTCCGAAACAACGGGCCTTATAGGTACCATCTGCATTTTTTCCTGACGAAACTGGAACTGTCGGGCGAAAGTTCTTCTTCCGATATCCACGAAAGTTTATAGCCTTTTTTGAAACATTTTCAGATTTTTTGAGACGTATATTTTCAATTATCGTTCAAAAACGGGTTCAGGGTCGAAAAATGAATGATCCATAATGTTCGAAAATGGTTCTCCAATGTCATATAGTTTATAAGATCGTCGGATCAGATTATCACCGTTCAAAAAACCGAGTTCTTTATATTTTTCTACGACTGCAGTACGTCTACTACTATTTCAGGCACACGGAGCTCCAGTTTCCCATTCATTTTCTGGAGATACCTATCCGATTATTTCCAACGCCACGAGCGGAAATCTAGATTGGGGAATGGTAAGTGTTCTTCGCTGCGAATAAGAAAACCTTACCAGAGACGCTTGCAAGAGTCGGGGGAAAAGACGGGAAGAAAGAGTTATACTTTTGATCTTTTGAACATCTGCAGTAACAATTCAACCAACGAAGATTGAGACTTGTATATTACACGCAGGAAAGTTATACACGACGCTTTCGAAAATCCAGAAATTAACTGTTTTAATACATCGCCAAACATTGCTATAGCTCTTTTTCAAATGAATTATAAATTCTTACTTCTGCCGCATGCGAATATAATAAAAACACCGACAACAGGAAGCGCGAGAAACTTATAGCTCCACGTGGATATTAAGACGTGAATACTGCATCCAACCTTCCCCCTCCGAACTGGAGATGTAATTTTCTCGAAACTCAGTCCAACGTCTGTTTCCTTTTTCTTTTTTTTTCTTTTGCCAGTGCTACGTTCTTTCGTGAATAAATAAATTCACTCTTAGGTCTTTCGGGGTATGGTGACTTCTTCCTCCCAGGTATTTGCCGTGGACAACGTAGCAGTCTCTTCAATAATTTATTTAGCCATCTTGACCTTCTCTCCGATAATGGCACTCTTCTCCATCGTTGGGGCAATGCTTGGCTCGCTAACAGGTACGTCATAAAATACTACCTTATAATCTGTTCAGCTACGCGATTCTTCCGGATTTTTTCACTCAAGAAAGGAAAAAGTATAAGTAGCTGGATGGACGGTCCGACTCGACAGACTTTTACTACTTATTGTGAAACGCACGCGGTCGCTCAGTGGTAACACTCAGCGTGAGTCAGACGCCTGCTTGCCTGAATGTTACGCGGCTTTACTACTGCCTCGTACTCGTACTACTGCCATACCTGCCGTATTCACGATTAGAGGCAGCAGAGCGAGGATTAGATGATTTTTAACGTCATTGAGATTTGTGATACGTGATAGTTGACGATTAATGCGAATCAGAAATCAATGAAGGAAAATTAAGGATGTCGATAATAGCTGAATGGTTTTTGTTTCGCAGCTTTTCACCGCAAGATAGATCACGCTGATTTTTGCTACTTTCGGAATAATTCGATGTCTTAAATTTTCCTTTTGTGTACCACCCTGAAACACGGATTCGAATTGAAACAACATATACTTATTGTTGCATTGTTACGAGGTGGAGTCAATTAATATGATAATTTCATGAACCGAGGCACGATAATTATTTAGAGCCTGTTTTCTTAGGCTTGATGCTCAACGTTCCAGTCGAAGAGGCTTACTCCGGGCTCTGGGGTTACAACGCGCTTTTGACGAGCATTGCCCTCGGCGGTTTCTTCGTTATCATTGAGCTTCAGACGACAATGGCTGCGATATTCGCCAGTATCTTTGCAACCGTTCTTCAATATGTTCTGACGCCAATTTTTGCCCAGGTAAATTCACCCTGACGGTTAATGATGGAGAAATGTAATAAACTGTGGTGTAAAGTCGATCGATCCAACGATCGAATTCTTTAGAAATAATGCATAAATTTCATTCATAGTCGTACGGATTAGAGACTGGGAAAACTTCGTTGTCAGATAAAATAAATTTCAAGGTTTATTAGGAATGGGATTAAATAAGTCAGAGTTTAATCCCGAAGATTCAACGAGCCAAATCCCCCACGCGCAGTTAGTTTTCATCGTAAAACTGTTCAGTACCATACCTAGATTTTCCAGTTTTATTGATTAATGGAAAAAGGTTGGTGGCCATTAAATAAATTACAATTATCGAGAAAATTCCGAGTCTTATAAATCGAATGAATTATCATCTCCAGATTGGACTGCCAGTGTTATCGGTACCCTTTGTTTTAACGACTTGGCTATTTCTGGGACTCCGGGGTTCGGATGGATCTGGATTCATCGAACCTGAGGAAATATCGTTTCCAGAAAAACATCGCTGGGATTTTATCGACGCTCAGCAAGTAACTACGATCTCATCTCATCGTCAAGTAAGAATTAATTATTCGTTTTTCCAACACTGAATCTAGACTAGAAACTAGACATGAACGAGATTTCAGAACAGCATCAGGATTACAAAAAGTAGTTTTTCCGGACAGAAGAAGAAATTTGATAACCGAATATAAAGCTGACATGTTCGAATATATCAGGACAAAAACTGATTCTTTTTGTTTTGCCAAAGAGCTGACGGCGTCAGGACATTGATTGCGAAACGGAAAGCCTTCGACAGGGTGGAAACAACGAGACGGCGATTCAATTTCCGTTTTTCTTTTCGTTTTTTTTTCGTTTTTTGACACTATACGACGCGGGCATATCTTGCGGTCGACTCGCTCCGGTTGTGGTTGCGGGTATCCGAATGATGATACGAATTGTAATGGTGGCACCCTTCGGGCGCCCTTCATATGCCCTTGAAATTTTGTCAAAGAAATTTCACCAATTGATATACCAACGCGAGATATCCGGCACCCCAAGTTGGAAATAACATCTCTCCATCCCTCGACTGGAAACGAGACTTCTATACCGTAGCTTTGGTGTCCATAAAATATAACATCCGCTGAAAATGTCTTTTCTTTTACCAGCGGAACCGTGATTCCCAATTTTATGACTAATGCGAATACCGCAATAGAAAAGAAAATGGAAAGTTGATAACGACGGTTACGTTTAATCTGAGAATCTTACTCTCGAATATAATTTTTTTCATTAATTCGTTAATTATTAGCGCAGATCTAACACAGAAATTATTTTCAATATTTTTTAGTCTGATGCCTCGAACGAACTCGACACCTTTACGGCGGAAAGACGGTCTCTGAAATAAACGATAGAACTGTTACTCAAATCGTCCGTCCTTCGCCGTCCATGTAAAAAGAATCTATTCATTAAATAATCAATACCAAATTTTATCACGCGATTTAGACTCTCTCCTAAGGGTAGTAAGATATGTAATCTAGAATGCAATTATCATGTATTCAGAATCGAAACGTTTTTTGTCATATATTTTTGAAAATAAAAACAACTTCATACCCGCTATTCATTTTTGTTTGAAAAATACAGTGACATGATTTATATTTACGAAACGGGTACAATGGGTCCTGAAAAAAAAGCTTTGGGTAGATGTAGTTGATACGATATTCGAAAGGTATATCCATCCCCGAACCACGAACGTGAATTATATCTTTCAGTTCTCTGGGAATAAATGTTGAGGACCCTTGGGAAATGTCCTGACAAATCTTTGCTGGATATATACTACCTACACTACAGTGAAGAGTTTTTGCAATCAATAATTATCACGCTTGGTTTCATAATTAGAGCTACTACGTGTCGACTCGCGAGTTTATCATTATAATGGTTTGGATTCTGTATAAATTCTCGCGTTGCGCGTTGATAATTACTCTCATTTATCCGAATTATCAATTTCATCTACAAACCGATATACCACGACTTTGGTTTATCTTGAAATTTGCAAAACTGGGCGCAGATGTGGCGTTGAAGCTACACATATCTGTATGATACATATCTTCGTCACGTTCGTCGGTCACATATGTCGCATTTGACGTCATACGACGACAATACATATGTCCGCGTAAATTGTATGATGCAGGGAAAATTTCGATCGAATTCTGCAGGTATGTATAAAATCAGTTTTCCTTCTTGGTTCATGTCATAAGTTATATGTATCATGTAATCAACATCGCATCGTTTCACTCCATTCATATCAATACCGCCGAAAGCCTCGAGTACATCATGTAAAATTATTTCCACACTCGGTTTAGGTCGTATGATAACTTTATAGTACTTTTTCACATTTACTCGCGTCGATTGATTTCTATTACTGTTACAGAGCTTGACGTATTGAACAATATAATCAACTTCGTTTCCATTTCTGTTTAATTTATTAATCTGTTGAATACGTACCCTCTCGTTCTTTGCCCCCAGGGTTTCGTCCCTCGAGGACATCAACTCTAATTATTTAGGATATTCGAAGGCCTACGAGTTACGCTGCTCGATATATCCCAAAATCAAAGAAGCGTCTGACTCGATGCAGTCATCGATCGAAATAATTTTCGTTTTTCTGAAAAGCTCAAACGAAATTTTTTTGTTGTTCAAGAGTGTTGGCTCTTCTCTGATATTTTTACTCTCGCATCGGTGTATCTAGTCGTTGCTTATTTCGAGCACCCTCACGATATACAAAATCATAAACTGTAGGCTCATAGCCTGATCAATCGACCGAAAAAAAAAATTTCGCCTGTGGTTAGTCAGGCGGTAAATTCCCAGGTCCTAAAACTCTGACATAAAGTTAGGTACATATACGAGACTTTTCTCACTCTCAAGGGATTTTAGACAGCTGAGGGATATCTCGGATGGATAAACACGCGATCAAATAAACACGCATATATAGTCTTGGTTAGTCTTCATATCACGTTCGATATAGATCCACGAGAACTATATTACGATCATTTTTTTTTTTCCGATAGAAGAAGCGTCTGAGCTGCACGAAGCGCGTCGTCAGTTATTTAAAGAATGTACAGAGAATTGATTAATCCTTCGTGAAATGAGCATAGTGCAAATTTTCGATACAACGGTATCATTTATTTTTCCTATCTATGAAAGTTTAGCGAGATCTGACAATATCATTCAACGTATCGAAGTATCATAAATAGTTCGGGACTATGAAATGTCTGAAAACTTTCGTTTCGAGTATTTTTCCACACTCCGCCAAACAGCCGTCGATTTATTTCACCTGACAGCTAGCAACAGACACCCTTTACCCTGTAGCCCTATAACAATTTGATGCAGTATAAAGCAGCGAGGGTAAAACTCCTTCCGAAAGACTTAAGCACATACTTAGATTAAAAATGCAGTTAATTTTACTACACACACGAAATTCTCCGGCTATCAAGAAACATCCATATCTCTCGGTTAGGCGACCAACCATTTTTTATGGAAGAGGACAAAGGGGAATGAAACGTTGTACAATAAAGTTCAATTTTCGTTTGTTTTACTATAAAAAAAGTTATGCTATAACTATGAAATATTGATAATCGATATGCTTCTCTCAGTTATACCTATCCTGATAAATTGGTGTTCTGGACCTAGAGAAGAACCCTAAGTAACCATATATCTATACAGGGCAATGACGGGGTTTCTGCTGCTGCTGCTGTTGCTGCTGCTGCTGCTAAACGCGAAGAGTGCGCCATCCTCGATCGAAGCGGCGGGGGGTAGCAACTGTCTCACCCTACAGCCTTCAACCCTCAACCAACTCCAGCTTCCAGCTTCCAGCTTTCAGTTTCCAGTTTCCAGTTTCCAGCTTCCAGCTTCCAGCCTACAGCCGAGAGCGTCGGCCGTACCTTGGTGGCTATGGGAGTGCCGCGACCCCATCGGCGCCACACACCCCCAGCACCCCTGCGCGATCGCGTCACTCGGTACTCAGTAGACGTCCTCGCGTCGTTTGTCCCGGTCGACGATGAGGAAGGACGTGAATTTTTGAGATTCTACGGGATCCACGCGAGCCCTTTCGCCGTTTACGTTCAGTAATAGAAATGAAATCCAATAGAGACATAAAATAATCGTAATTTTTTATTTTTTATTCCATTTTTTGTTCGTCAAAGTTTTCTATTGGAGCAAAACTATCGCCGTTTGATATATCACCGGGTTTTTTACATTAGGTTTCGTTGTCGTTGTATTATCTATATAAATAAGGTAAACCTGCAACAGAAACGATACGACAATCCAAAAAGTGACCGTGAAACGTGGAGGTATAAAATTGCCAGAGACAGCCGGGTGATTCGGAATAAATATAAGGAGGATTTTTCACCATAAATTTCGCACGCGATACCCTGGCGAATTTTTACCTCGCCAAAGGCTAAACACGCACCTTTATATTCTGGAATCTATGCTATGAGGAATATGGTCTATCACTTAGATTAGGAGAGAGCCGTGGTCGACAGTATCTGTGGGAATGAATAAGACCGTAGAAGACCGTTTCTAGTTAAAACTGACGCCGAAAGCCGTTCAATCATCTGCAATAACGACGTATAAAATTCGTGTAGTAATTTTCAAGAACAAAAGACTCAGATCTGGGAGCTTGACGATCATCTCCGCTGCATATTCCTTGGTGAGAATGACACAATGGTAACCAGGTGGAATAACTTAGTATTCTGAAGTACCGGAAAGAACCCGGACACTTCTGAAGAGTCGTCATAGCCGCACGAGGACGATAAAAGCTTGCCACTTTTCAGCAACACCGGGGTTGTTAAAAAAAGCACCGTATGACTTCACCCTTTCGACGACCCTCCGAGGCAGAAATCTACGAAGACAGTACATCGTCGTTCTGGCTTATACACATGCTCACAAGCGGGATTTTATTCGACACTAAAAACCGTATTTCTAAAACTGTAATTTTACCTAGGAGATAATCGGTGCTGAAAAGATGTGCAGAAAAGATAAGAGGGTCGTGGGGTCGACTCCGATTTGCAAAATAATGGATACACCAACGTGTTACCCGAGCGAATTGCGAATTGCATGTGTTACCAACTTCTACCGTGTACCTACTTTGGCAGTGGGTCGTTCTGCTTATGCAAACTACCTATCCTACCCTATCGCATGATACGTAAATACGTGTGTGTATATCTATGCAGAAGCAAGCAACAGGCAGAATCACGGTGTAACCTGGGTGATGCTGACGCGAATGCTGTCGTAACAACTTACCGGTATCGGGAAAATTTTATTTCATCGTAAAGTGTAGCGGACCTGGAACGATGATTTAAAACGTTATTTCTACTCTCGTACTCTGTTCTACACATACGATTTGTCATGAAACGATTGCCAATATAGCCAATACAGCCATGTATCACGTGCGAATTCGTGGTTTTTTTTTTTAATTCAAATAATATTGTTAACGAGCGATTTATCTCGAGTAAAATTACGTGGTTTTAAACGAGGTGGTTTTCCTTTTTTTCACCCTGACGGTTTGAAGTGTTTGAAAAATAAAGCTCCCGACTAACTCAAAGGGATCTAAATCTGAAGAAGGTGGGATTGTTACGTCTCAGACTTGGATTACTCCGAACAAAATAAAACACGAAGGGGGAAAAACAAGAATCAAGAAACAAAAAGAAAAAAAAAAACGAAGAAACTCGTCATGATAAATTATTAATGATGACTGTTATGCCGGCGAGCGGTGAAGTCGCGGACAAAGCCGTCTCCACTGAAGATGCATCCAGTAATGTCAAAGTGGCAAGGCTGGAGGCAGTCTTGGCCGCACTTGTTGAAACTAAAGTTGAATCTATGAAAGCATCGGCTTCAACAACAACAAGACGTGCTGGAAGCGCTCCTGCCAGTCCACGACGACCGAGATTGACTTCTTCCTCGACAGCTTCTTCGTCGCAAAACCATTACCACCATCACCACCACCACCATCACCACCATCATCATAATCAACATCAAAATCACCATCATCATCATCAACATCATAAGAGTGGAAAAAAGAAACGAGAAGATCGAAGGCACAGACGACATGATTCTGCACCTTGTGGCGAATTCATAGAAGATATAGTAAGCCAGGCTAATCATCACAGAACAAGAAACGGTAATTAATATGAAGTGGAATTTGAGGTGCAGGGAATTCAGACAAAGAAATGGTTAACGAATTCATGGTATAATAGAGTAAGGAAAAATTGAGAAAAACTGAAAGAGTGCAACTTCTTTTTTTTTTTGCCAGGTAAAGGATATCGCAGGGATTCGGAACAGCCTAAGAGTCCTCGAAAGAGACGTCGGCACTCTCGAAGTCCTCAGGGTCCTCAAGGTCCTCCGATATTACAGAATGTCCTGGAAGGTCCTGGACCAGACCCTGAGCTAGGTCTACTTGGAATTGATAGAGATCAGCAGCTGGACTTGCTCAACTTTGAACGAGCCAGAGAAGCTTTTGGTGACTCACATGAATTCCCAAGACTTCAGCAAAGTTCCTGTTGTTTTTCACAAAGCGCCACTCAGCTGTGAGTACCACATATACTAGACTAGCCAGAGATTATCAAAGTTTTATAAAACCAGGACAATGGTACGCGGTAAGAAATTAATCCTGGAAGTAATAAGATCGAAAAAATCTACGAGCTTGCAGTTCTTTTACCTCCGAAACTTTCATTCCTTGTCTTTCCGTTATTCATTCATTTTATCCACTGCAGACCTATTCGCTTTTATTTTATTCTTCCTTTATGTTACACCATTCTTATCTCATATCTTTTCACTGCCATCCCGTATCCCCCATTCTTCCTCCCATAAAAAAACTCCGTAATGTAAATTGGTCTAACTTCTGTCCTTCTATGCTTCTGCGGTATACGACAAGACTCTCGTCTAACCCATCTTATCCAATTCTAAATACGCATTCATTTCTTAAATTATCTAACATATATGATGGTACTTCCATCTATCAATTTTTCTGGGAAAAAAGCACGCTTCAAAGCTCTGCAGCGATTAGATTAACGATAACTCACCATCCCTTGACTAAGCGATGAGTAGATTTGTCAGAAAACGATATTTACAAAGAATTATAGTTAGGCTTTGGTTTAGACAGTAGCTTAGCCTTCGGTGGATGATTGAAAGCTAACTGTGGCATACACGTACGTCAAAACATATCAGTGCAACGTTAGGTAACTATTTTTCGAGGTTTGACTAATTGACTAGTACGAAGTTTGAGAGATTTTTAAAGAGAAATCATAGCTATCGCATAGAGCTGTGTTCTCGTTCTTTGAAGATGAGCTGTATTAGCCCAGCTAGGAAAACTAAGGCTACCGTGAACTATACGAGGTTGTCGCGAAAACTCATTAAGCCCGTGATAATTGCCTCTGAGATAATTCAAGTTAGACATTTTACCGAGCGCAAACCCTTTCATGAAACACAGGGATAATGGAGCCGCGTCCTTTAACAGACAGACAGCAGCTCAAAAACAGCCAACACCGGTCCCAACACTTGCTAAACTCTCTTCCTCTCTCTCTTTTCGCCATCTCTTCGCGTGGGAGTGGTACAAGGCACGAGGCAAGGGGTTCACTTTTCACGTGACAAAGTGAATTCCATAAAAAGGAAAGCTGCGTGTGGGCTGTGTATATTTTATTAAAAAAAAAAAATACAATAAGCATCGTACGGTACCATTGAATAAAAATTAAGTTTTCTTTTTTTCCTCGGAGATAAATACTAATTTTTTCGTAACTACGTACGTGTTATAGGGTGGAAATGACACGGGGTGAAAATTCTGGCTCAGTCGACTTGGCCCCTGGCCAGAATTCGCATTACCCGTTCGTTTATATTGCTCGTTTCGGAATTTCAGGGAATCTACGATTCCGCGGAATTATTCAAGTCTATAACCATAAAAAGGTCCTTTTTCTTCATATTTTCAACGGACTGATATTAGCCAATGGAATGCCTAATGCGACTATTTCATTCCGTTTATATTCATGCTAAATAAAGTACGCGCGGAAATGGTGGTGAAATTTCAGAGATTTTTGAGAGAGCTTCCACGTCTCAATTCGCACGTTATCATGTATCGATACTTAGGTCCTCGAATTATTGGCTATTTCTTGAATCGAATTTTTTTTCACGATTCAGTGAAGAAAATTAAACTTCCTCTACTAGACCGAAGGAACCGGTAAATCAAATCCGAATCCGAGCGTGTATTCACCAGCCAATTCCAAGTCGACACGATTGTTAGATGGATCGGAAATTCCACTCGGAAATGAGGATCACATCTTTAACAGGCTTCTCTTCGATCGGTTTGCCATGGACCTCGAGTCGCGAACAAACAGCAATTAGTTCAATTCCCAGTGTCTCTCGAACCTCGATCACTGACCAATTTTCTGATCATGGAATAAGTACGTCGCGGGATAAAAGTGAGGATATCGGAATGTCGAAGTTTGCTTTTTATTGTAATTTGTCACAAAATATGTACATTTGTTTCCTACAAAAGAATACATGAGAATTGCCGAGCTGAAAATCGCCCCTTTTCCTTTGCCAAAAAACGGTCGAATAAAGTTATGCCTTGAACGGTATAAGAAAAATAAAGAATATGATTTTTCCTTCCATCTACACTTTTTTCGGTGCAACTTATGCGGTTCTCACGATCTGTTGAATCGAGTATCGGGTACATCTTCGAAGCTGCAGTTGCAGGGTGAAAAAACAGAATCGAATAACATTTTGTGAAGTAGTGAGTACTTCAAGCTGGCAAATTATGCAAAATATTCGAAAGGTTGACGGAAAAAAGCGGCTCAGTTGACGAAGAATTCCTTTGACTCATATTTCAGAAAGAGTTTGGTACTAACGTTACCTCCCTCAAGATGAGGGCGAAATTTCTAGTTGAAAAAGTTTCCAGACTTACTGAAACAAGAAAAAAAAAAAAAAACAGCAATTACGTATGAAGTTACACGTCCTTGCCGTATAACTAAAAGTCATAATCTCCAGTGTACCTTCTTTGAAGTCGGTCAATATAAGTGTGAATGAAATAAAACATGGTTCTTATTTTCAAAGCTTCCGATATAAATACGTCTGCTGAGTTTCAATCAAAGAGATTGTTTCACACTTTCATAAACGCTAATTATCGGCTCTGAAATCGATAAATTGCACTGCTTATATCTTGAGTACCAACTGTTCGAATTTTGGTAAACTTCGGAGTCTTAAAGGGGCATCTTAAACCGTGAACAGATAGCTGGCAAGTACTACTTAGAGATATTAATCCCTTTGCTTGATATCGATCAGGCCCAGTTCTACCCTCATTATAACGTGATCGTTAAAGCACCGAAGTTTCGCTGCACTGTGCAATTCCTTCCTAGGGAGATACCGAGCTGATTTTTAGGACACGTATAATTATGAGCCAGAAATATGTGAAATTTCGTATGTTCATTGCTGGGGAAAAAAATTCAAGAATAAATTACCGGATGGAAAAAGTGAAATATTAATTAAACTTTTGATAACAGAATGAAATTAACGTCCTTTTCGCGTGAATAATATTTTATATCATCTTCGAATGGCATTGCCTCGTCTGATTTACATTCTGATTGCTAGCCCTCCGTACATCTGACTAAGAGTACGTATATTCTATGGCCAATTGTCTCTAGCCCCAAGGCAATATACGGTAATATTAATTATTGTAAAAATATTCAAGGTATGTTCGTGCCATTTTATCGCAGAATGATACTCGAGCTTTTCATAACCCTGAGGCAACCCCGTTTAACCATAACAATCGACGTCCTCAATTGCTTTCAGTATTGGGATATAGCGTATGAAAATTTGATGATTTTCATTCGAAATTTGACGGTAGTAATTTAGTCTTGAAGTAAACTTTGGGCAAAGATATGAAAACTCGAACTCTTGCGAATGTATAATCCCTTTTTATAGAGAGGTTTATGGTGAAATATTAAACGATCAAGTTTGTGTAAAGTATAATGAAGGAAAACTATTAAATCGAATAAAAGAAGCGTTTGCGAATAGCTATAAAATACGCCATAGTTGTCGTCTCTATAGGGCGTATAGATACGAATATTTGATTAACTTTGCTTAACGATTCATTCATGCAAACGATAAACGATATCATAAACTTTTAGATAGTAAACCGAATTAAATACGACATAAGACATGCGATAAAAATGCAGAAAAAAAGGAGAGAAATTGAATATAAATATGTAACAGCGTCTGGAAGGTGTAAAAATAAACTGTGAACTAAATCTGTTTGTTTAAAGTGCTCGTTGGTGTAAACTGCAAAGGTTGAAATCTAAATTTACATATCTTTGATAAATGACACGTTTCCAAGCAAGGCAAGCTTCTCGCTCTTCCGTTACAAGCACGCTTTCATTTCACCCTGCATAAAAAAAGGAAAAAAATTTTCGGCACTTTCTGCTCGAAAATATTCCCACGAATTAGGATTCTGTGAAATACTTGATACATAGGTTTAATATCGCATTCCCTGCTGCGGTAAAAATTTAAGAAACGAGAAAAACACCGTGCCATGGTACACCCGCCAAGATTCATCTCATGCAAATTTGTCTAAAAGCCCACCTCATACATTATACCCATACACACACGCACAAGTTATTTAAGAAAGTATGCGGGAAATATTTTCGTACAAAAAACGTACGTAATTGAGTAAAAAGAAAAAGGAAGGAAAGAATACGTAACTTGAGACAGACGACCCGGTTCCAGCTGTAGCCGATATAAGAGCATAGAATAATACTCCAGTTTCATCTTTAATTAAAACTGCTCCTATTTAACGTTACGGTGAATAGAGCTTGATATGTACTGTGACACGGGATGCTGTTATATTACTTGACTGAGTATATACCCACGCTTAGTTCAACATAAAGGATAGATGAGAGACGTCTCTATTGATTTTAGCACCAGTATTGTCAAGAACAGTGAAACTTTCTCGATTCAATGAAAACATATCTCGTCATTCCCATCCTTATACTCTTGTTTACGTCGAGTATAGGTGAAACTTATAGAATTAAGTGTGTTGAATGCAGATGATGGAAAGTGCGATGATTCGGAAAAGAATAACGAGAATGTGATTAACGAATGGATGTTGTTCTCCGACATTCAAATATCTAGACTAACAAAAAGTGAAATGGGATTCTTCATTGCATAGAAAAATCCACTACGACGTAGACGACTACGTGGCGTTGAATCTTGACGACGAGCTAGAAGACGAGGAGGACAGTAACAACGGTCACAAAAAACGACGGGGTCCGTGCGACAAGTACCATCGTCCAAAAAGGAAGCGAAAACGACGTAGGCGAAAAATAGGCCCGGAAGAAACACCCGAAGAACTTCCAGACCCTGAAGAACTTCCACCTAGAGCACGATGGACGATCGTAGCCACTGCCTGCCTCCTCCTCGCCATGTCCCTTCTTCTTGTTGGTGTCACGCTGAGGATGGCTCCTATAATCGATGATATGGGTATGTGAGGTCATATTTTTGCAATACTTTTTTCTTCCTCTTACAAAATAAGTTTCGGTATTGAATCGTTGATTTTGTCAAAGCGACACGATCACTTCGTTCTATTCTGTCCTGGTCGGCTATGTCCAGGATGTTATCTAAGCCGGCGGAAAATCGGAATCGATTATATCTCCAAAGGTCTAAATTTTAAGCAGAACTCCTTCACGGTCAGATATATATAGACCGGATACGTGCGAACACCCCCGCCGCTGAAAGTTCCGACGCAAGCACTGCCGTCTTTAGTTGAGCTTGAAGATTCCTTCGGATCGTTTATTCGCGCTTTCTGTATACCACAGTGCTTTGAATTGGTCGAGTAAAGATAATACAGTTTGTTTACTAGGTGATACAACTTTTGACAGGATATTGACAGATGTGACAGTGTAAACGAGCTCATATCCATCGTTTGATTTAAACTTAGGGCGGAAATTGAAAGGCGGAATTCAATCCATGTACCATTTTTAATATCTATGATCTAGGTAAAAAGGGGAAGATCGTAAAGCGACGTAATCCGTATTATGACAGATCGAAAGTTTTCGGTAATAAGACAGTTTGTCGATCAGCTGTTCTTCCGCAGCTTATTAATTCCCTCTGAATATCCGTAGATCAGCTTTTCGGCATAAAATTAGTCGTGGAATGCTGATGTTTATTTTTTCGGCACAGGTGAGCCGGACGTTTCAAGTCGAAGAATTATCGAATACATTAGTTTAGGATGAAAAGAATCAAATTTGGAAGTTCAAATTCTCAGTGTATGAAGTTCTTGACTAATTTGTCGTTTGCTATAATTAAAGATTTGGTATTTCAAAGATCTCTTCTCTCTTTTTCGATTTAAAATCAGCCCTGGAATTTAGTAGAGCCTGATCTTGCGGTTAGGAGATTTTCGCAAAATATTTACAGTTTGAAATGTAACCCAGAGTGGAGCACGTCACTTGCTTCCTTTAATCCATAAATAAAATTCTTAAATCTATCTTGAAGTACCCTTCTACTTCAAAAGCTGACAGCTCATGGCTCACTTGTTGAAATAGTAAAAGAAGTCGAGTTATTATTTGTTTTTATTTTTTGAAATAGATCATCCGGAATAGGTATTTGTAGAAAGAAGATACTGATCGATCGATAGGTCCGATGCCGATGATTAATCGCGTAAAATAAATTCGGATAACGCCTATTAAGTCAGGATTCGACGATGAATACGGAAATGAAATTCCATTGGAAAAAAATGATTTCGTTTGGCTCTCGCGTCCTTATGAAAAATATGAAAACTTCTTTCACTTCGAGTGCCATCAGACGAAATGTAATTATAAAAAATTCTTCAAAGCCCTGGGTTACTCCATCGCCGGTCAGCTATTGAATCAAATTCATATTTAACAAAAGGAAATATCTTCCATCGAGATTTACACTCAAAGCCACGGTGCCAAAACATTCATAAATAATATATGACTTTCTTGACACCTGGCTAAAATTAAAACACAATCTGTTTTCATCTAGTGAACGAGCGTCGTTCGAGAAAGCCTATACGTCAAAGAATGAATGAGTCTGTTCTCCGACTATTTTTTTTTTTTTTAAGTAATCAAAATTTTTCCAGTCAAGAGACACGTGCTCCAATAAAATTATCATAAAAATAGGAATAATTTAAGGGGTAAATTTGTTCACGATATTTACTATTTTTCTTGCCGGATATTTATATCACTCGGCTGTTAGATAGGCGGTATAAATTTACTCAAATCTTAAAATCTCAAAGCTGTGCTACATCACTCATCGACCAAAGTATTAATAAACAAGTTGAGGTCGATTTTGGAACCAACAGACTTCTTAACCGGTTATAAGCAAGCACCAAGGCGTTCCTAATTTTCTGGAACTATGCTACTAATAAGATCGATCTAAAAATTGGCCCAATACCGTTGCGATGTATATTACTTCAAACTTAATTGCATATATTTTACAATCATTGCATATTGCGATATGTGTAGATACATGTGGCATGCATGCGACACGAGTTTGCCAATTATTGCAGTAACCGGACCAAAGCAATTTGATGTAGATGTTTAATAGAACGATCATAAAACCAGCCACGCAAAGAACGAAACTGTTTTCAGACTAGGTTCCTTTAAGTCGAGGGTAACTTTCTGTGGATCGATGAGGCTTTGAGTTTAATTATATTTTACGTAAATAGGTTTTGAGGACTAAATTGATACGGTTTGTCGAATCTGTATCTTGATTTTATTTTTCTTTCTTTCTTCTTTGTTGCACGTGGATAATGAAAAATGAGTGCATGTATGTACACATCATAGAATATTATCTTAAAGCACGTATACTCGACTGTTTTCAAGGTATTAATATTCGGGCATAACTCGTTATGCGCTCGAACCCATTCGCCCACGCAGAGGCAGTAATCCTCGGGTATTAATATACTGAAGTGTAATGGGAGTCGTTTTATAGTTTATACTTGTGCAATTCCATGTTTCGCTTCGACAAAGCGTACCTAATTGTTCATCAAATTTTATTCCAGGTTCGGGATTTTATAGCCTTGTTTTCTTCGAAGATTTGATCGCATTCTCATTTCCCTGTTTCATCGTAAGCCCATTATATCAAAATCGATTTAATTAAAAGTGAAAAAAATTTGATGGAAATGGACAATAGTTTAGGGAATTACTATTAGTTATTTGATTACGATTAAAAACGATAATAGTTGCCTTTAATTATCATAGAGCCAGATAATATACGCGTTTCGTAATGGAATGAAGGGAACGTGTAGCCCTCGAGCAACTTCCTGAGCTTGAATATATCGTAATAAATTTTTTAACCGGAGTCGGAGGTTGTTTCAGATTTGTTCCGAGAGCAAAGTGCCCTCTAAATATTTAAACGGCTATCGTAGATGAGAATTGTCTGAGAAAAGGATTCCTTACATTCAGTATAGTTAATTATCGTTGATTTGTAAAAAGGACGATTGAGCTCATGGAGACAGCATTATATCCTTACTTTTAGATTCATATATAAGTATCGCAGCCACCGATTATTTCATATTTTTCAAAACCATGGTGAATTTGCTGTTCCATTTTCTATAAAAAAAGTCCCTCGTGGCTTGACTTTGACATTTGAAAATTGAAAACCGTAATAAGGGTATTCGAGAAATTCCGTAAGCAGCACCTGGCCAGCTTCGTAAAGTATTAAGACCTCCATAAAATATGACATCCGGTAATAAGAAAGAGGAAAAATGGCCCGAGGAAATAAATAAATAAGCGATGAAAAATCCTGATAACTTTTTCACCGGATAGAAGCTAAAAACTCATCGGAAATTACTTGAAGACACCTGTCCTCCCTCTCGATCCTACATACCTGCAATAATAATGAGTGAAATAAAAGCTTTTCCCGAAAGAAAAAGGATGCTGATAAAATGATTCGATAATGCGTGCCTATTTTTACTCCATTTGTTTATTCTAACCGAAAAAGCTCTGCAGCCAGTCTTTCCGAGCTGCTATTTCAGTAGCTCTAAACATCCGAGCTAAAATTTTATCAATTACAAATCGCAGTGCCAGACTAGAACAGAGTAGTCTTGATGAAATCAGTTTATGAAATAATTACGAATGAATTATTGCCATTGCGTAATTTCTTCGAACTCCCTTAGAACGGTTTAGTATATATTATATCCAGCTGTGCTTAAAATTGCAATGTGTACTTATACGTAATCCGCGTTTCGATTCGACGTAACTTAAGTCCGTCGTAAATCAAAGATGTTTGAAAAGATTGTCAATATTTAGAAGCGATTACGACGAAGGCTTGCAGCTGTTGCTGTACCTACCTATCGGTGTTTGAGAACTTACCAATTTTTGCCAAGAAATCTTATGCTCCTTCAAGGAGGAGAGGGAATTTTAGAAACAAAGCTTCAAGCCACTATAACGCGGAGTTTGAAGAAATAAATAAATATTCTACTAAGTTTTTACCTCTCCAACTTTTATAGTAATCCGAACTTTTCTTTACTCAAACGAGATGAAAAATTAGACGTGTTAACGATGGGGGCGAAGTTATACATCTCTTCGATTTATGGCGAGCATAAATTTCAATATTTCTTACAGGCGATGATGTATTATATGCGAAATCAATATTTGGCTGTAAATATCATCGAGAATAACTATCTTGTCCTTCGAATTTTAGAAGGGATCCGTCTTTCGTTCGTTCGTAATGATTTGTTAACTGGGGTAGTTTTATCTAAACGCGTTATTCGACCTGAGAGCTGCGAGGCAATGAACCTGAAACTCTAAGCACGGTCGGAATCATGAATATTTCCGTATCTGTAATACTAAACCGGATACTAAAATGTTATCACACTATTGTGCCGAATTTGGAACGGGTTAGAAATGTTCAAGCCAATTTAACGTGAATTATATATCATCGGAAGATTGGTAAATTATGGTTAACAATTATTCAATCGTAACGATGTACTTATGCAAATCGAATTACAGGTATTCACGTGAAAAGCATCATAATTAAAGTATATTACCGAATTATTGAAAACCGTATTGTAACCGTGTTCGGAAAATTGAGTTTGCGAAAAATTGAAGAGGTGAATGTGATGTCCTTAGACTAACAATAAATAACACTTGGGAAATAGGTTGGTTTAAATAATAGTAGTTTATGCAATAATGTAAAATGTAAAGTATGGATACAAGTATGTACAAAGATGTATACGTAATAGCCTTACAACGTGGCTTTCGGCAGCGCGTCTCATACGAGAGTGGGCTATACGTTATTCGCACCCTACACGCAAATATAACTTACACCTATACTAACACTTGCTCGCGCGTCGTATTCGCACATGCTATATATATAACAGCGGCGTCGGCTCGCTGTGCGCATCATGTATATCTAATACTTATACGATATACTACAACTTTCCGCCTTGTTTAAGATTTGTGCAGACGCGGAGAACGACGCGGCTTTACAATCTGATCGATATGTCTTTTCGCTAACGCATCGTTACAATCTTTAACTACAAATGTAGAAGGAGACACTTTCTTAATCACTTCTCCTGTCACTCTCTTTTCACCTCTAACTCGATGATTATCGATTAACACTGTATCACCAACATTCACATTATTCTGTCTTGAACCTGCTTTCGCCATTATTTGCGCTCGCTGTTTCTTCTCAACATTCGCTGCAACATTCGTTTTTAACAAATCAAATCGCGTGCGCAGATCACGCTTATACATAAGTTGCGCAGGGCTTTTACCTGTGGTACAATGTTCGATATTTCTATAATCAGATAGAAACAAATTAACAGCTGATTCCGGCGTCTCTCCCCCTTTTACAATTTTTGTGACTTTATTCTTAAAGGTACCTACAAAATTTTCTGCTGCACCGTTTGTCGCAGGATGATACGGCGGAGAAAAACTATGATTAATTCCGTTTTGACGCAAAAATTCTAAAAACTCGTCTGCTCTAAACTGCGGTCCCCCGTCTGTAACCATATGCACGGGCAGTCCGTATCTCGCAAATAATGCTTTAAATACCTCTATTAATCTATAAGCTTTGGTATTATTTTTAAAATTAATCACTTCAGGCCACTTCGAGTGTGCATCAATCACTACTAAATACATATCTCCGTAGAGTGGTCCTAAGAAATCACAGTGCAAGCGGTGCCATACGCGGTCTGGCCAAGGCCATGTAGTCAATGGTGTTTGTTGTGGCTTTTTCTGTTCCACTAAACAAGTTGTACAATTATTAACAAAATTCTCAATGTCCTTATCTATTCCAGGCCACCATACGTATGATCTCGCCAGCATTTTGATTTTTACAATACCCATGTGCGACGCATGCAGTTCTTTTAATACTCGCGACTGCATTGACTCTGGTATTATCGCACGTAATCCCCAAAATAAACATCCTTTATCGATATTTAATTCTAATCTTTTTGAATAATACGATTTTTCATTATCGGTCAATTCTTTCACATCTGGCCAACCATTCAACGTATATTTAATCACGTTACAGACTGTTTTGTCTATTTTACTTTCATGCGCCAGCATTTTACCGTCCATCAAATTTATACCATTCTCAAAAAAATAAACAGGCGAAAAATCCTCTTCCGGGAGTTCCATGTTGTCTTCGATTGGTAATCGCGACAATGCATCACAATTCGCGTTTGCTTTCGATTTAATATACTCAACTTTATAACGAAAACCCGACAAATAATAAGCATAACGTTGTAACCTAGCATTTGCGGTTGCTGGTATACCTTTTCTCGGTCCTAAAATTAACTGTAACGGTTGATTATCCGTTCGTAATATTATCTCTTTACCAAAAATAAACTGAAAAAATCTTTTAAATCCAAATATTATAGCCATTGCTTCTTTATCAAGTATCGTTCGATTTAATTCTTTCTTTGAGATCTTTTGCGACGCGTACGCGATTGGTTTTTCCGTACTATCCTTATACTTATGTGACAAAATTGCTGATAGTCCGTACGATGACGCATCGCACGCTAACACTATCTGCTCGTTCGGATCATAATTAGCCAATACGCGCGGTGATATCAATTCCTTTTTCACCCATGCGAACGCTTTATCACAATTTTCATTCCACACAAACTCACTCGCGTTTGCGCAATCATACAATGGTTTCAAATTATCCGATCTATCTTTCAAAAATCGTGCATAAAAATTTATTAAACCTAAAAACGAGTTTAATTCTTTGAAATTAGTAGGTTGTGGTGCCTTAACCATCACATCAACCTTTGACTTTGCCTTATGCAAACCATCTTTATCAATCACGAATCCTAACACTTCGATTCTTTCTTGCATAAACTTGCATTTCTTATTTAACTTTAAACCGCATTCAATTAATCTTTCACAAACTTTTTCGGTTCTCGCAATATTCTCTTCTTTCGTACGACCCATTATATAAATATTGTCAATATACGCGATCACACCATCAGTTCCTCTCAAGCATTCATCCATTTTTCTTTGTACATCCGCAGGTGCCGGTGATACACCTTCCGGTATTTTCTTATATCTGTACAACCCTTTATGCGTTACAATTGTTAACAAATCTAAACAATCTTCATGTACAGGAAACTGCATGTAACAATGAAACATGTCAAGTTCCGTAAAGTAACAGCCACCTTGCATACCTGCGAAAATTTCATCTATCGTGTGTAAAGGATATTTGTCAATTATTATATTCGGATTCAATGTCAACTTAAAGTCTCCGCATATACGCAAGTTGCCGTTGCTTTTAAACGTTGGTACAATGGGCGTCGCCCATTCGCTAACCTCAACCGGTTCCATATGATCGAGTCCAACTAATCTATCAAGTTCGTTTTCAATTAAAAGTCTCATTGCGTGCGCGACGGGTCTACACTTCATTGCAATCGGTCGTGCACCTTCTTTCAAATAAATTTTTGTCTTACTTTTATTATACAAGCCCGGTTCATCACTGAAAAGAACTTTATATTTTTTAAAAAAGTAATCAGACATATCATCAATCTTTAATTTATTTAACGAACTATTAACGTTAATATTTCTAATCTGTAACGGCCAACAATCAAATGCTGCGAGCCACTGTCTACCTATTAAAATCGGTCCATCACCCGACATTACGTAGCAGTGTAAATTACATTTCTTACCGTTAAATTCAGCTTTTAAATTCTTAATTTGTCCTAACGTGTGCATAACTCTATTATCGTACGTGTGCAAATTAATGTTCGATTTAATCATAATCTCATCGCGAAAATACTTATCTTTTTCGACTTCAGAAATAACCGTCGCATATGTACCCGTGTCTATTTCCATGCTTACATTCTTACCATTCACGACTACATCCACGTACATCGGTTCGGCGCGCGCGCATTCATTACCCACACACACGCTTTTATACATACGCTCGTCTTCTGTCTTCATATTGAAGAAATCTCGATAGTGTTGAGGCTCCGTCTCCTTTTCTTCTTCTTCTGCTGCTTGGCTGCTTTCTTCCAGCTTGTTGACACTTTTTCTCGGTGCTCCGTTCTTCTTCAAACAGGCTCGTTCAAGATGTCCCTTTCCACCGCAATGATTACAAGTTTCATCTCTGTATCGGCACACGGAGCGCACGTGATTTCGCCCACCGCAACAATAGCATACGATGTCCGATTTGTTTTGATTTTGCGGGCGCTGCTGTTGACTACCGTGCTTCTTGCTTGCTCCGTGATGTTGCTTACCCGGCGGCTTTCTATTGTTATACGCGCTCTCGCTCTTATTGCCTTGCTTGAGCGCAAAAACATCTTTTTGCGTGTTTCTTTTATCAAGTGTATTCACCGCACTTGACGCGTTTTTCACCGCTGCCTCTCTGGCGATTGCTTCTTTTAACGCAGCATCGAACGTAAGCTTATCCATTTTAAACAAAGAAATGCGCGTTTCTTCATCGCGCAAGCCTACTGCGAACTGATCTCGCAGAGATTCTTGTAAATCACTAAAACCACAATTAAGCGCGAGTTTTTTTAATCTTGCTGCAAAGTCTGCCACTGATTCACTCGGCGTTTGCTTTGCTTGGTTAAACGTACACCTTTCCATTAACTCTGACGGCTTCGGTTTTAGGTGGTTTGTCATCACTTTTACTAAATCATCATAAGCTGAATCTGTTAATTTCAGCGGTGCGCACAAGCTTTTCATCAACTTGTACGCTTCTTCATCAAGTCGCGACAGCAATTCAGCTGCCTTATCCGTATCCTTTGTCTTTTTCAGTTGAAACCGTATTTCTAAGCGTTCAACGAAAATTTCCCAGTCATCTTTTTCTAAACAAAAATCTAACGCGTGATTACCCGACATGTCGTTTTCTTCGTCGGAATCGGATACAGAGTAGAAAGAGTCTTCGGTGCCCGAAATATCGATCGGCTTAGTTTGTTGTTGTTTATTTTCTTCGTTCTCACTACGTTCTTTTTCAAGGTTGCTGCTAAGATTTCAGCTTTTACCGCATCGACTAACGTTTTTCGTAAAATATCGTAATTATCACTTTGTCCACATTCGATGCCACGTTTATTTAACTCTTCTATTATCTGTTCTTTGGTTAATTTATAAACCCAACTAACTTTTAATTTTTTGTCTTTGTCTGTGTCTTCGTCACTACTACTACTAGTACTCATTAAAACTATAAACACTTATTGTTTATTTAACAATCGCACCTTTCTGCGACCGCGTGTTCACTCAACTAACACGAATTTTCACACAAATTTTCTCTTAACTAACCAAATTTTGTGCGTGCAGTGCACCTTTCTACAACTGCATTGTCAATTTAAACACTTTTCTGTTAATGCGAATATCAGCGTTCGCGTGAACTCAGACAATGAAAATTTTTTCTAACCTCAATTTTCAAATTTTTTCTAACCATGTGCTTTTAAACTTGCACTAAACTCAACTTTTCTCACCTTTTCACGACTCTCGCCTACCGTGTACTCTCTTGTATAATCGATTCTATACTTTTTTTCTTTTTTATTCTCAACGAACACGTGCTCTCACTTATCACTTTCACACTGCCCACGCGTATTCAAAAATCAAGCATCCTCGTCGCCATGGTTGTGATGTCCTTAGACTAACAATAAATAACACTTGGGAAATAGGTTGGTTTAAATAATAGTAGTTTATGCAATAATGTAAAATGTAAAGTATGGATACAAGTATGTACAAAGATGTATACGTAATAGCCTTACAACGTGGCTTTCGGCAGCGCGTCTCATACGAGAGTGGGCTATACGTTATTCGCACCCTACACGCAAATATAACTTACACCTATACTAACACTTGCTCGCGCGTCGTATTCGCACATGCTATATATATAACAGCGGCGTCGGCTCGCTGTGCGCATCATGTATATCTAATACTTATACGATATACTACAGTGAAAAACTTTTGATATTTCACCGAAAGTAACAAAGTTTATCATGCAGTAAGTCTTATTCCATACGATAATTGAATAAAAATGCATATGAAGCATAAAATCGTGCCTAAAGAATGACAGCGGTGTGCAAATAATTGGATAATCCGTCAACCAGATGTGAAACTGAAGATTTCAAAAAATACAAATAAATAAAGGAGAAAAGCACGCGAATTAAGGAGTCGAAAATGTTCTGCCTGATCTGAAATCGTCAATAGCATCAAATTATCGATGGATTATAACAGAAGTGACAGACTACCGGATCCAGCCGACGATAGGGTGGTTTTTTACATCGAGGATCTGACGACTGAAACCTCCCAAAATTCCCCTAATTTTAAAGGCGGAAAAGAAACGCGGGGACTTTATCCCCCCGAGACACAGACGTATCCTTCACGTTCGAGTTCGGTTTATTCCCAATCAGGAAGACCCCGACGTTCGAGGACGATCGTCGACGGAGAAGGAGGTCACGGGGGAACTCGTCGGGCCAGTGTACACGGGGGTAGATTACGGGCAAATAGCTGCAACGGACCAACTCCCCTAGGTGAAAATACTGCGAGGATAATAGGACAGGTCGACGACTCCCAGCTGACAATAACAATAAAAATAACAGTAACGACGACTCCGCCCTGCCTGATCTTTATCTTTTTATCCAAACCCTTACAGATTTTATCGAGTTATTTCGGGTTCACTGACTCAAGGGTTCACAGGAAGCCAGAGATTATGTATAAAACGTCTTTTGCGGGTTCACGTCGACGAGAAAGTTAAACCAGGTCAGGAATCGACGCCGGATTATTCGGGCTCATATTTAGGTGGGCCGACGATCGTTTGAAGGGATATTTATACACTTCTAATAGTCGAGGAGAAACGTTTCCTTGAAACACCGAAAATTTCTCTGACTATGCGATATATTGTCTTTACCTATTTATCGGAAAACCTCACAAACAGGATCTCGTTGACCGCGAAGAAAACTCCGAACTTCTGGAATTGGGGGAAGTTTCGTTGGGCCAGTGCTTCCCAAAATAATTCTTGCAATGGCTTGGCTTTATTGCATAACAGTTCATAAATCTTTTCAAGTATATAATCAGCTCGAAGCCACAATTTGCGAACATTCGTATCTCACAGTCAGACGCAGTCAAAGTAAAGCAGTTGTAACGACTTTGATGCTCCCTTTCCTTGAATTTCTTAATTTTTCAGTCTGCACACATTTTTGATGAAAATTTTCTTATTTTGGAATCTGCAAAAATTGATTGTCAATTTTACTCGAAATCGGAACTTGATTTTTGTATTCTTAGTCTTTGAAAAAAGAAATGCAAGAGTGATAGTTATCATTCTATGGAACTTTTGTGAGATTTAACGAACCCTCGTCAGATAGGACTGGATTTTGAACATCTCCTCGACGTGGATCTTCAATAATCTGGAATAACCAAATAACCATAACACGGATGACGGAGGATGATATACCGATGATTTTTATGTGAAACTTGTGAAAAACCTTTGACGAATGATGATAACGATCCTCGGATTGATTGTGTCTATAATTATGCCTAGTAAATTATACGTCGCGAATTTTTCTTCTCCTAAAAACCTGAATCACACACAAATTGAACGATATTGACCAAAAAGCTCTTGCGGCGGAAACTTTGAGACGATAATAGTAGATCATTATGTCAGTAGTCAAAGGCTAAAGCACAGGGTGGTGCCTGAAAGTACGTCATTATTACGGTCTCCGATGTCTGAAGAGATATATAATGGCAAAGAGGGGTGCCTAGGGGTAATTTTCTCGTATACATGTATAGAAAAAGTAAGGAGTCGGAAAGAAGTATTGAATTCACAAAATATGCGAAACTGTTTGAGTTTTTTTTTTTGTGCTGTACTAGAAATTGTATTATAGAATTCCGAGGGATCTTTTGACACTTGAATATCGTGAAAAATGGCGAGAATTCAGTCAATGGTAAATTTTATTAATCGAGTGACTCGTCGTTATTTTATATCTCGAATGGGGGAAAAAGCCGTGCCATACATTATTCACGAAATAATACAGCGTGACAATAGGCCTGAAGGTTGGTATTTCGCTTTCAGTCTGTTCATGAAAGGAAAATGAATTACACTGTGTTACCGCGTCTCTTCACGCAACGTAGATCGTAGTAATGAGCTGTCAGAAAGAACTATCGCGGAATATCTATAAAAGATTTCGTGTAAATACGATCCTCAGGAGATGGCAGACGAGCCAGCGTCTGCAAAAAGAATCGTCCAAGAAGGGGTAGCACCGTGCGACGAAAGAGCTCCATTCAGCCAGGAAAGGGTGTCATCGAGAATATTGCCAAAGTCCCGATTCCGCCCGTGGAAAATCCGGTAGAAATTGAACAGGATAGAAATCGACGAAAAATCGTTATGATTGTATTAGCTATTTTTATCTTTTTACTCGTCGCTTCGGTACTCGTCGTCGTGATCACCTTGACTCATAGCTCCTTTCATCACTTGCCTAATGATGCAGGGAATGACTCCGAAACTCATCAAGATAGCTCACGTAAATATTAATGAAAGGGTTTCTTTTTTATTATCTGTGCGAAAAAAATATTTATTTTCAATGAAACTGGAACGCAATTTGTTGCGCGAATTATTCCGCGTCTGTAAAAAATGAAGAATATCAAAACCAGCTATGAAATAAATGAAACTGTAATTCCGTACCAGTACCAGATATAATTGTACGGAAAATAATTATTCTACACGGTTCGAAAAGTTTTATATATTATTGTACAACACTTACTTTTCGCTGAAACAAATTTTTGGGTTCATAATTTGTTCCATTTTCTTTCTTTTTTGGAAAGGAATCTTTTTCCGAATAGTTTTCTATGGGAGTATACAATTCGGAAATCGATTATACGCTTCGAAGAGCTATTCTATTAGCTCTGTCTTTTCAAAAGCTGATTAATTGGATTTTGAGACATAATTAGAAGTCATTTGAGATTTTATAGACTTTGCCTCATATAGATTAGAGTCTATAGAAGAAGAAGTGGCTTCGGCAGGGTGCAGGTCGCATTGTTCATCGAAGCTTTTCGAAATTTGGACGGAATATTCTAAAATGATGTAATTTCGGGAAAAACTTTGAATCATGTCTCAAAATAGTGCCATTCATTTGAAATTTTTTTTTTGTTGTTGTTATTTTCACATTTGAAATGAACTCTTGACAAAAAATTTCATTACTTTTTATTTGTTACAGTTCGGAAAGAAAACGAAGAATTGTTGAACTCGTTGAACCGAGACAGCTTCGTACCTGAGAACGCAACAGCTTCACCCTGAAAATGTGCGATCTGACGAATGGAAGAAGAAGAAGAAGATGATCTCTCGGTTTCATTCGAGCTAAATTCAACTAAAAAATAGGCGTCTATTTGTTTTCGTATTTCCTTTAATCTCTCGATTTTCTAAATGAAAATCTTTGCTCTGGGTTATACCGAGTAGCAAACAAACAAACTCAACAAACTATCAGCGAGTAAAGATAATAAAATATCATATATAGCAAGGGAGTATTTGCATACGACTGAAAATTTATTTTTATTACGTTTGTAAGTTTCGGCAGCTCTGAGATTCCAGCATAACGATTAAAATTACGAACCTACTCGAGACTGCTTCACGAAGAATAAACAATTTTTTACTAATTCCATTATTCAAACAATAAATCAATTATTACCAACTTCAATCGTTATTACATCCAATATATGCGACACTTGGATCCCTCCATCTTTTCATTTTTCGATGGACGAATTTGAGGTCGAATTTATAATTCATAAATTATGTAAAAAAATGGATAATTCAAGCCAACAACTGTGAAGAGATGTAGTCAAATGACAGAAAATATTTTCTGCGACAGTCGAGTCACTTGACTATAATATTGTACAACTCAATTATTATTTATTTATTTATTCATTTATTTATTTATTCATTCGCTATTTCAACCTATTTATAGTTAAGAACTAAAAAAATCAGCCACTCTCTCAATATGCTACAAGGTTCAGTCGATGAATAACGAAAAGAAATCAGTTTCATTTTGTAAGTTCTAATTGAAATAAAACGTTGCAGCGGTTTTAGAATTATTTTCATCATGGACAATTTCACCTATAAATATCGATTGACGCATTTTTCTGCTATGTATTATTTATCACAACAACGAAAAACTCGTTCGGGATAAGCTTTGCAGAAAAGAAGTAGAAAAGAAAAGAAAAAGAAAAATAATAAAAATGTTGTTACTTATATTTCAGTACTCCAGGTAGCAGATGTGTAGATAATTATATTGTACGAAGAATTGTAAATATTATTGACTATTATAATTATTATTATTATTATTATTATTGTTGTTAATATTATTATATATATGTTTGCTAATTGCTAAAATTACTATATAAATATATAATATAGTCGTATATAGAAATTGATTTTAATTGTATCATATTAGAGGATTGTATGAATGCATATTATACCTATATACATAAAGTATTTATGTTGTAAACAATCGCAGTCCGGAATCGTGACGAATTGTTGTCAATTGTTTGTAATTTGTTTTAGGCAAGACTAAAATATTACTATTAATACAGGATTAACGTGCCAATGCCATAATATAATATGACATACATATACCTTAAGTAGATGTATAATAATATACGATTATATAGATATAAATACTATATTAATATTTAGGGCGCAGTATATGCGTTTATATTAATATCGAAACTTGTTACAGTGTTTGTACATTAAAATTGAAGCCATAATTAAAATTTTATTATAACGTATCCGCTACGTTAATATTACCGTATAAGTAAATTATACATAGGTAACATGAATAAATATATAATCTTCTCTTTTTCAGAAAAATCAAAAAAATCAATAATATATTCAACATCTGCAATCGTCATTTTTGTAACTCGGAAAGTTTGCATCTCTCGCGTATCCGTTGTCCATCTCTGTAGGATGAAGTATTATATCCCAGCTGTTATAGTAGAGTTATGCGTTAAAAAAAAAGAAACCTTTTTTAATAACTATATAACTATAGGTATAATTGTATGATTATCGCTCAATCTTTGACCGCAGTTTAGATATTGATTACCACATATATCTATATATCTATATTACCTAATTGTTGGATAGGCACTCACCTTACGATCGTAGAAAAAGTACCAGACATTTTACAACGTATATCAGACTCTACCCTGAAAAATTCTAAATACTATGTACTATATATACGTGTATCCGTGCCGAGAGAAAAATGATAATCATTTTATAATCATTTCTTACAATCAATCATTGCATAACTATATACAGCAGGATTTGTGCTATTCTCATAAACCAACGGCCGTCCCTTGTTGTACATACGTTTGTATGTTACATACCTTCATAGTTTGTATATATATATACGTGTTATACGTAGCTATCTTTCGCCTTGTATTTTCAAGGGAAAATGTGGTACATGCTTGGTTGAAAAGAAATTAACTCATCCGTGAAAAAGACGATGCATGAAGGATTGGGAAAATGGGAAAAGTCTGACGATTTTCGTGATCGTGCATGTGTATGATTATCAGATAAAAAAAGCCATGGTCGACAGCATTATTTGATATCTTCTAGTACGTATAACTTTCAATTGTAATTTTCAAGACTAGTATTTATTAATATGATAATCGTAGCAGTATATGAATATGTCCGTCTAGATGATGAATCTTATCGAGTTCTAATCAGTCTTGAAGGAGGAAAATGGAATGTGAATAAATTCTATACGTTAAAATTTCTCCAATGATTTGAATATGTAATATATTCTGTTCAGTTATTTTATTATACAATTAGTTTCCATGTAATTACATGATTCACGTGATACTCCAAAAAAGTAAACGTCGCTGAAGATAATAGGAAAATTTTATAACGTTGGAAAAGAGGCATGGAATCCAAAAATTTCTGAAGCAAATGATGGTAATAACGTTAGTCTTGTTTAAAAACTTCTCTTAGTGTAAATACTCGACAAATTTATATACCCGTATAGTCTACGAAACTTGAAATATGTTTAAAGGAAGAAAATAATTTATAGAGCTTGTGGAAGTGCATTCGCGTCGCACAATCGTCTATTCAAAAATTATATAATAACCGTGTCAAATTTGTTAATATACCGTCATACAAGTGTGGCTCGAAGACTTGTGCGGTTATATACGCGTCTATACTTGTAATTGATTGATTAGGTCAGGATACAATTTATAAGTAATCATTCGTTATACGTAGATAGCAATTATTAGCTAATCTTCGATACTACACGATCCGATTTTTTCCTTCTACCATTTCCATTAATGATTCTTCAAATTGTTGATAGACCTACGATACTGGTAGTGTTTTACCTTTAACACTTACTAAACGCAAATAAAGTAAATTTCTCATTCCCCTTATACGATGATACATCGTCTCGATAAAAGTTACATTAAAATTGACGTGTTTCGAGAATACTTGAAGAAACTTATCTACAAGATAGTATTCCCGAAATTTTTAAGCCCCCTTTGTCGTTTTTTCATTCGTCGTTTTCACATTCGATTGGCATGCGATAGCCTGCCAAATTCGTGCGAGTTTATTGGCAATGGAAAATTTAAGGATTGTGAACAATTTAAACCGCAATTCGATCGGGCAGGGGTCTTGTGGCACGTTGCCATTAATTATATCCTGTACGTATAACACTGACACCACTGCATGAATATTACCGATCAAATGTATAAGTAGCAAGTGTATAAATTCTGAGTTTTACTTCCGAATGAACAATAAGAACGACCTTTTCTTCAACGAATTGAAAATTTACTTTAATTGCGTTAATATTAACGATATTAAAATTTTCGACACGCACGTTGATATTGAAAATGTAGGGCCTATTGAGTCAATAATTGTCAACTATTTGTATCCGTTCCTCAACATATGATATACCTACTTGAATGGACGTTGTGAATTTATCTGTTCAAGATTTCAGGCTGTGCTTACTTGTGCGTAATTAATTAATCATGAGTCAATAGGTTTCCATAACGAATAGAAAAATTATGTACACAGATACATTTAGCTGGCTGAAGCCTGTGAAAATGAAAGAATTAAGTTTATGGACGGGAAATGAATTTCTTTACACTAATTCTGTGATTTAGCCTGAGAATCACACATATATACATAGGTATAATTAATCTGTCCATTTTCTCAAATTCTTACTTATATTCTATAGAGTATTAATATATATACATAAGTATATATGTGAGTATAGAAAATTAGATTTTGTCTTGCCTTCTTCGACGTATTGTATAGCTGGTTCGTTATCTTGATGTCTGAATATCTGATCTAACATGAAAGTTGATAAAACGGTGAGAAAACTGAAATGAATAGATGAGAAAAAGATGAAAATTTATCCTGGCTCACCGTGAATATTATACAGTATGGAGAAATGACGTTGTTCTATAAAATTGCTCTTATGACAAGCCTTGCAAATGAGGTATAAATCACAAATGAAATCAAGACTATTCTAATCAGGGCTACTTTTTATTATATAGATCTAATAAATTATTATATCGAACGTATAACAAACTCGACAATATATTCATTATGCGTATATAACAATATTTCTTTCGACTTACGTAAAACTTGGCAATAAACTAGTTAATTAATAATTGTAAAAATTCTCTGAAACAATCTCGGCATGCTTTACTACGGTAATAAATATATATACAACTCTTGCAATATGAATGATATACATAAATCTGATTATTGTATATCAGTGTATGTGTGCAGTTAATTATTAATCAAACCGAGCAAAGCGACAATCTCAAAATTGCACAATTTTAAAGAAATCATTTGATTATCGAAATATTTATACAAATAATTTAGTAACTATTTGATAAGTGAATAGTAAAATCAAACAGCTATAATTATACTTATATGTAAATACAAATAAATAAATAAATAAATATATTATAATGTTGTACGAAGCAGAAACGCTCTGGCAATATAAAAATAAAGATATATATAGATAGATATATACCTAGATAAAAAATAAACAAACAAATAAGATGTTAAAATATATATTCAATTTTGTATATAGAAATTGCATAAAGGAATTAATTAATTAATTAATCAGATAGCTAGTTAAGCGACACATGCATATTATTGTACCTATTGCGGGGCATAATAAATTACCTGTAGAAGATATATGTAGTACGTATATATTTATGGATATACATAACACACACGTACTACATATGTTTATCATAGGTATATACCACACCGTTATATCAGCATTGCAAATAGGTGATACACATGATTCCATGTATTTGTAAATACGTAGGTATACAACGAAGGCAAACGAAAGAGCCGTTTGGCAGGTAAAACAAGAAAACAGAGAAGAAAAAAAATAAAACAGAAAAATTATATATGCTCGTACAATCATCAGAGTTTCCTACCAAAGTATTAAATCTAGCTAGATTATAACAATATTAATATAATAGTGGTGATAATTGAAAAAAAAAACAAAAAAAAAATCAAGAGATATTCAGCGATTCACAGAGCGTTGACGGATATTTGCGGATGCAAATATTATGTAAGATTGATATATAAGCTTATCTAGGCATTCGGGTCGACTGGATATAAAGCGAGGGAGAAAGAACTTCTTTTTTTTTGAAAATTGATCAGTGTCAGTGCAGACGTGTTTTGTATACAGACATAAAAAAAAAGAAGTGTTGTCGAACTCTATTCTGAATGAGTGTGTTATTATGTTTTTTCGAATCTTCTTGTTGTTTAATAATGAGAGTTTATCTTGTTGACTCAACATTTCTATCTAATCCATATAAGTGCTCTGAAATTTAATCTGTGTACTATATTTTGTGTATTGCTGTACATAATATGATTTTTAGAGATTATATCTGTGTAGGTCTGCACATTCATTGTTATCATTTTTTTTTTGCAGCAATGTACAGAGAGATAAAAGTTTATATTTGAATTTGATTTTGAAGAACCGTGAAACACGCACAAGTATAATTATTCATTTAATTAAGCTCCCAAGCTGCCGTTTATGATCATTCTGCCCGAAATGTCAACGAGTTATTTGTTGTTATAAATTTGAAATTATATAAAGCGAGGAATAATCCATTTACAATATATATATATAAATAAATATATATATAAATTGTCGCTAATCGTCAGCAAATAAAAAATCTGCTCATTCGAAGAATTTCAATATTGCATATATAAATTATATAAATTTATATGTGCGTATAAAGTTGTAATATGGTGTTGTGAGATGTTAATGGATGATATATTGAAAAATCATGTTTGTATATTGTAATAACATTTATGTATGCGATCGTTATTATGATGCAAAAATATACCACTAGTTGTCTAAATTCATAAATTTATTACTGCAAGTACCAAAATTATCATTAATATATATAATTGGATCATCATACGGTTCAATCAATCAATCTATATTCACTCACCTAATTCGGAAGGATTAGAAAAAATCTTTTCATTAATTGCCATTTATTTATCGATAAAGTATACATATTGCAAGCTTCTTCTACATCGTAAAAATCTGGAAGTAGGTATACATTCATTTTAATATTATACCCTGCTTGAAAGGGACCTGTAGAGAGTCGTGCAATCTTATAAAATAGTTTGTATAGGTACGTACAGTATGAGTAATAAATTCTATGTCTATAATTATTACTTGAAAATAGTGCTTTTTTTGTTCTTTTACGATTCGATTACATTTTTTCTTGTTCTTCTGTAAATGGTTAAAATATAACTCAGAATCGAACATTTTTTGGGATGAATAAAGCACTGGCTATGGTACATATATGATACCTAAAATTGAAGTGAGAGATTGCACTATAAGTGCAATGCAGTTAAAACATTTTTAATATATAGGGTATGTATATACGGGCCATTCATATTCTACTGGTATATATACCTTACATTTTATAGTCTTTAAACCCTGCCTAAAAGGGAATTACATAAGTTAGTCATGCTAAATTGCTCAACTGAGACCTTCTTGCAATAAGACCGTGTGCAAATATTACATTCGGTCAATTTCCGTATGCTGGAAATTCGCTGGTTATGATAGATTGATATTTATTACATAGTCGTAATGAGAAATTATTATAATATCAGTCGTTATGTTACACCCTGCCTCAAAGGGAATGAAAGATGTTATCTCTATTGGAATATATACTGTTTTAAAGATTCGGCTCGAAGATTATACACTTTCGATCTTCAAAGATAAAGGGAACGATACTTTTCCAAATTATCACACACGGAAAAAAAAAACTAACAATAATTAGGATACACAATTTTTGTTCCGCGCTTCGAAGACCAGAAAAAATATAAGTTCTGCAGCTCGATCCAAAAACAGTTTTCGAGATAATACATCATATCTATAGTTAAATACTTTTATCAACAGTATAATATAAATATCATTATTCAGTCGTATTTTTTACACCCTGCCTAAAAGGGATGAAAAGATGGTCATGCGAATTTGCTCTATGCTGCGACCCTATCTCTGTATCGATAAGTCAAATCGGTATATAGGTATATGATACAGTATTAACGGATTTAGTATTATCATCAATTGTTTTCCATAAAAAGACGAATCCGATTTACAATACGCAAAGCTGAAATGAACTTTTGCATAACGATAGAAAAAAAAAATTTCGCATATCAAATCAAAACGATCCGCACTTTTGGTACATCGTATTAGAACCTTACCTACATTCTTATTCTATAGCTACTTTAGATTTAGATTCATTTATTCTATCTTATTTCTACCATTTTTTGGCTCGCCTTGTTTTCTGCTTTCTATTTTTCATTTTTCGCCTTTCGCTTATCCTCCACTTTCAGTCTAAAGCAACGATAAACCGCGCTATAACTAACGAACTAAACCTTCATCAGAATGGAATACCAGAGCCCTTTAAAAATCATCAAATCTTAGACAATAAAATTCATCGTGCTTTTAAATTTCCATTAAGGGGGTCTTGTACAGATGATTTGACCGAAATCGCAAAATAATTCCTACTGTGCGAATAAAGCTTCTCAATACAAAAAAGCTTCCCAAATCTCTTCAAATTAGATCTAAAAATGAGCCAAAAAAGTTTGGATGATTCAAAAGCGTTTTGATGACATTTCAAATATTAAGCTTTCAAAAAATTACAAGTTCTTCAATTCAATTTTTATAACTCGTTAGTGGATATTATTTGAAGAGATTCAAGAAGAGATTCAGATTTTTTGAATCGGTTCAATCTTTTTCGCGGTACAAATTATTTTACAGTATTGGTAGGCTCCCCTTGACAATCGATTATGATATGGATTTGCAGAAAGATTACGCTGCAATAACGCTTACCTCTGGCACCGTTCGCTTGACGGTCCTTTTCCGACCGTTCAGTTCATCCTGAATCTGAATTAGTGTCTTCCCCTTAGTTTCCGGTACCAATAATCCGATAAAAATAGTCCCCAAAAAACAGCTGCATGAAAACCATCCGAATGACACGTACATACCGAAACCATCGGCTATTACCTGGTACATTTTGGAGACAAAAAATGCGAGGAAAGATGCCCATACGTTTGCCAATGTCACAGCGATTCCCTTTACGTTCGTGGGGAACAATTCACCCAGCATCATGTATGACAAAGGACTCAATCCGAGCGCAACTGCAATCTCATACATGATTATTGAACTGTCCAAGACCCACCCTGTGCCTTCCATTTTCAGTTTTAGCCCAAGCTTCAGGAAATAGAACGTCCCGCTTACGGCCAATGTGATACCAGCGAGAAATGTGGTTAATAAAAAGAGGGGTCGGCGACCCATTTTTTCGACTAAAATTGCTGCTGCTACTCCAGCACCTAGTTGAAATACTCCAAGTAAGATGACCATTCCTCCAGCCGAAAGCGGTGAGTCGCTTTCCTCGAACATTTCCTGAGTGTATGATTCTATTGCGGCCAGACCACTGAATTGTAGAATCAATTGGAGGCCGAAACTCACTATAAATGCTCTTCGGTTTCCGGGTGTGTCGAATAATTGCCAGGCGTATCCTCTGCTCGAAAGATCATTCACCATGGCGTCATGCAATTCCTGTAAATCTTCATCGAGGTCGTTTTTCGAGGTGTATAATCTCAGCCGCATTAGGCTCTCCTCCGCGTCAGCCCTCCTCTCATGCATCAAGTAGAAATACGGCGATTCCGGCATCCAGATGAAACTCAGGTAAAATATTCCTGGGAGAATAGCGCAGAGGTACGAAAGGACGTCGTAGGAAACAAACGGGCCTATTGCGTGGGCATAGAGCTCTCCCAAAGTGACCATCATCTTTATGAAAGATCCAAGAGTGCCGCGGATGTTGCTGTCCGCTATTTCTCCTATGTACATCGGACAAGCCACGTATACTACACCCTGGCCAAGTCCACTGATGAACCTTGACGCGTAAAGAACGTACGGATTCGTGGCTACCAAAATCAAAACCCAGCCCAAAAACAGCGGAACAACCGCTGCCAAAAGACTCTGCTTCCTTCCGTATCGGTCGACGAGAAAAGCCGCGATTATATTACCCGGTACGCTACCCAATACATAAAAAGAAGCCACCCATGAGGCTTCATCCGAAGTGATTGGCACGTGCGAATCTGGTCCTTTCAAAAATGGCAACGAGGGTGAAGTCCATCCGATGTGAGAGCCGGTTATCGCCAAGGAAATTGTGGCTGAAATTTTTGTTCGCGATTTTGAGAAAATTTTTGGAAAAGAGTTTTCCACGGTTTTGAATTCATTTTCGTTCCACTTACCGGTGATTGCCGCTAAGTATTGTGGCCATTGCTTGGTGCGTGGCGTATCCGTCTTCATTATATCTTCGTAAACCGGACTGAAGAAAAAATTGGAATTGTAAAAATTAGTGTCGGATCTTTGCGCTGAAATTATTTTATGAAATAGCGGGTGTGTATAATTAAGTTCACGCGGGTACATAATCAGCTATTTTATTAAACTCACAGAGATAACGGTGAAACTTTCGATTGCACCAAGACAATTGGTGGAAGGTCTCTTTAGCAGCGGAAATGATGTGGAGAAGATCATTTTATAGGCTCCTTTATCTGTAGAAACTGTCTTATCAGTTGTAAGGCTTAATTGTCCCCGGTATCCAATAACCGGCTATCAGGTTGCCAAAAATATGGGACATGCAAATATTTTCATGTTGCGAATCTCTCGAATATTCTACTTCTCGGAGATTAGCAATGTAAATATGTCATAGAATCATTGGAACCAAGCTTTAACCGTGACATAGATATGGATGTATTGGTGTGTGTAACTTCCCTACTTGTTCACCCACACATTTCACGAATTTTCGCACATAAAGAGTGCGCGAAAAAAAGTCAACCTTCCACCGCTGCACAAATAGAAAGGATTTTTTTATTACCGAGGAAAATCCGACCACGAAATTTGTTGAAATGGCGTAATTTCTCCATTCAAATAAAATGGAAATTGTTGCAAATTTCAGCGGTGGTAGATGTCGTCAAGTTAAACGCGATTCGTTTCAATCAAATGAGAAATACTCCGTTGTAGCCGTAATGTGAAGTTTTTATTATCTCTTTCTTCGCAGATGTAGAATGAATATTACACTACAGCTATCAGTATACCTAATTACTCTTCAAGTTATAAATGTCTATTTGCATGACGAGTATAAAATCTGTAACTAGCATATACATGACGATATATCCCACTAATCACGCTTTTTGAGTTATAATCATAGGCAGATCAAATTCTCGCTCTTGATGGATGCGAATCAATAGGATTTGATTATTAGACATAATTGTTGATCTTTCGAAGCTGCCGCAAACTCTGCTTCAGAAATGTGGCTAAAAATTGCAACATAGCGTAATGTTTGAAGCATATCTCTCTCCTAGTCATAGTTTATTTCTGTGGCAAAATAGATCTACGGATTTTGCAGGTAAATGTGTTGGAAACTTTCTGCATACTCTGAACTGATTTCTTTAAGCCTTTTATAACCCGTGAGTAGGTACTGTTACGTGATAAAAATTGATCTTACTTTTGCAAGGTTTCATACCACCCGTTAGTTGAAACCGAGCTTCTATTTCTGCGCTGCCAATCATACAGCGTTTGAACATATTTACACATTAGATAATAGTGTGACGGTAAATTAGAACTTTTTTCTCCAAATTTATGAGCACACCTGTATCTAATCCAAATGCATACCGGGGTGTGGATATAGTGTTTATCTATATGTGTTTGACTTTTGCGAAAGTAATTATATCAACTTCGATTTGATTCCTTGAATGTTATATAAATTTGTATAATTACATTTATTCATAAAACGTGTAAACCGTTATTCTTTCACAATCTTGTGTATTGTATACGATAACAATTGAGGCTTTGATTAAAAATTACGCAAAATTTAAAAGTGAGCTATACATATATTATAATTCATATGCTTATGTGAATTAGGTATACGTGCGTTGATAACGCTGCTCACATGCACACATAATACATGCAAATCGTAAAGGTCATGTGTAGCGAAATATCAAGGTTTCTCGGTATCTTGCTCTTTGCGGAAATAAGTCTCGCCCTTAATACCGGATACAACCTCGACCGCAGTGTGTAAATAGATTTCGAGAAGAGAAGGTAACTGGTAATGCCATTATATACCTCTAACAATATCTCCGACAATAATATCTCATAGAAAAATCAATCGAATGAATATAGTGCAGGATGCATGTCGTTTTATTGCGAATTCAGATTCACAAAATTTCAGACTGCCACTCAAATTTTCCTACGGTACTAATACGAATGTGGTAATCTGATTACCCCAGAATTATCCAGACACCGAATAGATTATCGGCAACGATTATGCTCCTGGATTACGTGAGTCTCGACTCTTCAGTTTTACTGTGTAAAAATATTCCCAATTCTACATATTTTTGTCTGTTACCCGAGATGAACGTCAAATAATAATATATTCACGTTTTGATACGGAAGAGGTAAAAGCGTACCTAATTTCGAAACGTTTTACCTGCTGATAAATTAAACCTTTAATATATTCAACGTGTAATTATAGCAGAACCCGGCGTGTTATTAGCGTATAATAATGGTTTATCAGTCGGATATCCAACCGTTGAATACAAGTCGTGGTTTTCGCGTGTAATATACATCAGTTTGTGTTTAATGGATAAAAAATTGTCGATCTAAAAATAGCTAACTCTTCTTCTTCGCCTCTCGGCTCTTCCTAAGCCAAGTCTTTTTGCAGCTGTGAAACGAGATCTAAAAAGTACTGTTTATTGTTAGTTCAGTTTCGAGTATAATCTCACCGGTTCCATTGGCTAATTGCACCGTGTTGTGTTGAGTCAGATAATAATTATATTTTCTCAAAACTTTCATAACAATATTTCAGTGCTCTCATTAAAACATTAACAGTTTTTCGAAATTGAGGTGACGATAAAGTGAAAGAAAACGTTTCGGACGCAATTTCGAAGCCAATAATTTTCGTCTCTGATTATGCATAATCTGTCGCCAAAGAAGTTTACGTCATCAGCTGACGGTGTGTATATTTGTCTGCTGTGAAATTTTCAAACGATTCTGCACTCTCGGAACTTTTTGTTTATGTTATGGGGCTGAGTTTGATTAACCGGAGCTTGATTGATAGTCGTGTAATAGGTATTATAACCAATTGACTTCCTAGAAGGATCAGATAATCTAAATCCTCGATTTCTCATCATACTATTATCTATCTAAATGAACTTTACGAAAATATTTATATCCCATAACCGAAAGCTTGGATCAATTGAGAATTTTGGTAAGCGAAAGATATACACGTATATTTAATGTTTAAACACGTAGTTTACTTTTGTCTCACTTCCTACTTGATTAATTATGCAATTCATTACGTACGCACACATATAAATAGATAAAACGTAAATATATTATTTATCAGCTGGGTAACTGCGTGTAATATTCAATCCCGCGTTATTCCATTTCATGTACCCATAAGTAAGTAATATGAGGAACGGAAAATTACTCTTGCTCTTTAGACGCAGGCGTGAATTCTGTGGAGAACCCTTAAAAAAGGGATCTCAAAAAAGGAAAATATTTATGAAGGAAAAAAGAGTTCTGCATGTAATCGCTGTGAGGCTAGATCAGAATTATTGCTTATCGGAGGTATTATGCATACCTAATTGTTCTAGCAATTTATTTTTCCGAATATAAGAGAGCTGATAATTTTTCTGCATAATTTTTGGTGGTGAAAAAAATTCCTATGCATTTCTATGAATTTGATCATTTTATTATAAACGATTTAGATAACCATTTACATGACAAAGCGACAAATTGTTAGAATATATTCAGACTTTTAGACTAACTAATCCAAGTTTAGAATAACAAAGCGTGAAAATGGCTCGTGTGATATCGATCCTCGGCGAAAATTGCTGCGATTTGCGGTTCTATCCCCTTTAAGTTAAAATTGGTACTAGAGTTTGGCAACCGCTCATTCGTTCGCAGGGATCTCCTTCCTCCCTTCTTAGAAGTTGGAAGATTAAAGGAGCAACGTAGGTCGATTATTAGCCAGGAAATCTTCGTGGCATACCCTGTAGAAACTGAAAAGTCTTTTGTTCCTGCAACTTCCTGCAATTTAATTATGAATCAAACCGAGATAGTAAATGGACCTACACTTCGAGATGTGTAAAGATTTTGGGCACGTCTTGTTACAACTTATTCAGCTGCATGTGAATGCACTTTAACATTCAATAAACACCGGTTAATAATCATCATATAGTCAAGAATATCTGTGCAAATTCGCCTTCCATAAATCCCTTTGATTATAATGACGCCACTTATGTTCCTAATAAATCACTCTCATACGATTAGAATCGCAAACTACGTAATGTACATATATACTGATAAAGTACGAATAACAGCTCAACCTCTTCATCTACTCATCAGCACAACCTGTGCAGCGGGAGTTTATTCAGACATAAAGATTTCTTTTTTTTTTCGTTTTTCTTTCTATTCAATTCTCACTTTTGAATTGAAGATTTTTTATTACAAAAGTAGCATTAAGATCAGCCAGTTCTTTGAAAAGGTCGTATCATCATGTGAATATACCTGTATAGGTATTGAATATATTACATAGATGAATCGATATGGAAGACTTACAATGCGCCACTCTTTATATAATATTAAAGCATCTTTATGTGTATAAATATATACACATATATATCTATTGTATAAATGTATACATAAGATGAAATTTTCGACAAAGCGAATAGACGATCATTCATTAACGATCACTGGTCATTGATTATGTGGTTTATAATCCGTCCGAGAACTGAAGAAGCTTATTCCGGCTCGTTTATGAAAAGGAATCGCAGGTGGAGCATTAATCATAGCACGTGTATGTATAAATACATTATAGTTCAGTATACACCACGTCATTATAAACAAATTAACTATTGACGGTAAAATAGTTCGTTCATCGACAGCTGCAAAAAGCTGGATTTATACTATTGCGAGGTGTAGAGATTGTCCAACTTTTTTTTGTCAGCATAATCCAATCTTCATACTTAGAATAATAAACTCCTACCTATCGCAAAGACCAGTTTAAAAACGATTAGGTATTCCTGGTTCTTTATGTGGTAGGTACAAAGAGTATCGACCTCTCTGCTCAACTTTTAGGCGTCCTTGGTCACCACCTGATGCATTCCTGGGTTATTGATGTGGTAAAGTGGGCATTTTTAATGATGCCGGCACTTTTTCCTCGAAACTCTGTTCTTGCTGATCTTCATATTAAATCCAATATATTCTTGTGCAGAGCTCGCAGGAAAATAGGGAAATAATGAATAAAATAAAATAAAACTTAATACGCTGAACAGTATCAGTCAAACTGATTTTTAAGCTCTAACAGGGTAGGAGAACATCGAATTGTTCATACTCTACGATAATTTCACGTCGCACTTAAGGTGCGTGCGACTATAAGCAAATCGAGCGAGGGTGAACGAATGTATAGTACATGGTCCAATTATCCTGTGGTTAGGGCGAATAATATGGCATAACGTTTCTCTTAGAGAACTGAAAATACGTTTTCATTTCTATGTGGCAATTAAGTAATTATAATTTCCAAATTCCTGCATAATTTTAAATTGCCTACAGCTTGACTGTTTAATAATTATTTTACCTTGTCTAATCTAAATTTTCGTAAAATGAGGATACAGACCATATTCAAAAGTGCTAGAATATTGGGTTCGAAAATCCTTTCTATGGTCTGAAAAAATAGAATGCTTTGGCACCGTATTCTCAGGCTCCTCTAACGTGCCAGAAGTTCAACTTTCGGTTTGAAAAAGATGGTTTTGCTCGAAAGGTCTCGAATGAATGTATAAAAAATATGTATCGCTTATTCGGCATACAGTTCTGAGCATATTTAGATCTTAAATTTTTGCACTATGTGAGATTTTAGTACCCGGTCAACTCTGAATAATAAATTCAGAATTTTACGCCGTCATGTCGAGTGGTTCGAAAGATATCTGGCTTGCGAGATTTAGAAAAAAAAACAGTTTTTGGGAGAACAAGACAATCCTTATCTTATCTTATCGTCGTTTTTTCATGAGTGAAAAAATAACTTCAAGTATAGTGATTCGGAATCGCGTAAAACTACGATTGTTGAACCTGTATAAAGTTAAAAACTTTTCTACAAAATATGTTTGATCATACATTTTTTTAAATATTTTATTGTTTATTGTCTTGCGGTTAAAGAGAATAATTTTATTTGAGAACGAAAATTTCTAACAACGGGTTCGGCCTTTTTTCGACTCATTCTTCAGTTTTAAATTGTACCTTCTAATCGCAATTTTTTTTATATTGCATCAGAAGAATATAATTTCTTTTATACCAAAATTTCATTTAAATATCAGTTCTCAAACTATACTAAAGATTTTCTGTTCCTGTTTCTTCTCTGAATTTAAAAAATGATTTTTTCTTCTTCTCTCCATCTATTTTCTACTCAATTTCAATAAACTACAGTCTTACGCACTGTTTGGCAGAATCATCGTCAGTATAACTCATCCACCTATTATATACGTATATCGCTGTGTATAACTGTATTTACTCATCTAAATTAATATTTGTCATACTTTTCGATCGTAATATAATCATAATCACATGCGGAACGAATGCAGCGCTCTTAGTCATGTTTATAATAACTGTACAAACAGATACCTGTTATTTCGTGAAGAGAAAAACAGAACGAGAGAGAACGAAGAAAATTATACTAGTAACCATAATTAGTAGCAGTCTTGAGGATGTGGAATGCGTAGTTACAATTATAAATCATAACTCTGTCTAGCGAAAGACCTTATAAGTCTCTTCTGAATAAATATACGACTATAGATAACGTAATTTTAGCTTTTATACTGTTGCTAATAGCTATCATTCGTTCCTGATTTACTGGAAGAACTTGTGCGCTACTTGCAGGTACGATATTAGTGATCATACAGATTCATTATAAATATCAACAAATTTTATACCTAGCGGGAAATCCTAACGCCAATCTTTGTCATACAATAAATTATAACATGAATCTGGTATTCTTATTCCGATTTCTAATCTGCAATATCTAATTTATACCATACGTATTCATGTATTTGAATTTCATATCTCAGTATACGCTATATCATCGGATTTCATTTCGTAGCTTCGAACTACGTAGTTCGCCAGTTTCGCCGCCCCGCGGTTTTCAAGAGAAAGCTAAAATCGAGATATCGATTGTATGTAGTAGTAGCAAGGCGGTCGGTAGTCAGATGTTTCTGTCATTTGCTGAAGCAGAACGTTGAAGCAGAATTAATAATACATAATAGATAGAGATCCAGTCAAACGCAGCTTTTTAACTTACAACAATTCACCAATAAGACAAACAACAATAATAATACTATCTAAAATATCATAATATACTAAATAATAAAATAACAACGCATTTCAGCTACGTAAAAGCTGAGTGATCAGACCTTTGTAGGAAGATGTGTGGTGGTTTTACGTGCTCTAAAAATGCACTAACGGCATTAAATGTGTTATACATCGTAAGTAACAATTTAATATCTTATTTTCAAATGTTTCAATGAATTACAACAAAAAAAGAAAATATAGTATTTATTTATTCATTCATTTATCTTATGTCGTATGTATTAAATTTTTTATTTTTTATATGCATACATCTTATTACGTTTCTTATTCAATTTTTTTTCTCACATATCGTCTTACTCTCTAGGTCGTAGCCTTCATTCTGGTCGGTGTAGCGGTTTACGGAAGAGCCTCGGCACTCGTTACAAATCTCCCAATAATTGGAGGAATTTTGGCTTGCGGTGTTATACTTTTCCTGATATCAATTCTTGGACTTATTGGAGCCATAAAACATCACCAAGTTTTACTCTTCTTTGTATCCTTTTTTAATCATTCTTATATTGTAGGGATTGTAATAAAACTTGTTATCGCTCGTTCAGTAATCCTAATCAGCTGACCCTCGACCTCACTTGGCTTTTGTCATATACTGACTCGTCTCTCGAACCTTATTCCTCATTCTGTATTTTTATATCTGTTCATTTTTAATTAAAAAGACGTTTTTTGAGATAGAAAGTCTCTGGGGAAATGAAATTTTCAATAAATTCAGTTTATTAGTTCTTAAGGTACATTACTCGAATTTTTCATATTTCATCCTTCCAAATTGTTCGAAAGACACATATATTGTAGAAATAACTTGAGAGCAATAAATTTTCTCATCTTTTTCTACCAAACTTTGAAATTATTCATTTTTTTTATGACAAAAATGAACGAAAATTATGAGAACCTTGTCTGTTTATATCAAATGATAGAGTAGTTTGATTTCTGTAGAATTAGAAAGCAAAAAACATGAAATCAAGCAAAGTTGGAGTTGATCCTATCTGTTGAAACATTTCCTTTTACTTTTACTTCATTAACGATAGCTATGACTGATAGATCCTGACTTTTTCTTGATTATGCTTAAAAAACTGTCTGATGCCAGAGAATGTGATAAAAATTGTGCTTGAAATTACCTTGGTATTTTCACTTCATTACATTACGTGTATTCTAATGTTTATAAAAATTCTGATTCCTGAATTCGAATTACAGTTAATATTCTGAGTAAAAGATCTGATAAAGAAATGAATGATAATAATAATAATGCACTTTGTGATGCAGGAAACATTATTGAATGAAACTATGCAAAGGCACAATACAATGAATCATTTGTGACTATTCTGCAATTTGAAGGAATGACACAAGCCTGATTGAAACTAAAAAACCCGTTTCCTTAGGCTTCTTTAACATGCTTAGGAAACACAGTAATATCAAAAATCAGACTATTGCAAACTTGAGAACATTATATTGAGCTGTATACCGTAATACTAGAAATAGTAGATAAGTTGTAGATAAATCTACGTAATTGATGATAGAATTTATTCATAGCATGAAAATTATCTGCACAAGACATTTTGTATGGCTACGAATTTTTCTGCAGGCGAACTTGGGATTCAAAAACATCTTGTGTGTAAATATTTGTTATTTCTTTATCTCTATTCATCCAGGTGTTCTCATTGCTAAGTAATTCCTTAACTGCTCGACATAGTACATGGTAATTTTGTTTCTGTTATTCCTAATCCAGTTCAGCATCGCCTGCGCTTGTCTTGCTGTTAATTCAGAGCAACAGGAGCAGCTTGCAGAAGAGGTAAAATCCGCGCCTTGTTAATATTTCATTTTTTCAGATCGCTTTCACCTCTTCTTTCTAATACAAGCATAATATTCATCTTTTGATCCTGGATGTTGTTTAATTCTTAGCTTGGAATTTTGTCGGATTTGATTTTATCAATGTTACTTTTCTCTAGGGATGGAACCGGGTGGATCTCGATTTGAAAAGGAAAGTACAGCTGACTTTCAGATGTTGTGGATTTGAGAATGGCAGCAATGTAAATGAATCAAATAACTTAGTTCCAGACTGCGACGACGTGAAAGTTAGTACTTTTCCGCTTACTTCTTTATTCAATTATCGAGACGAGTCCAACAAGTGAAAAACTATTTATCGTACCCCTGATGATATTTAAAGTGCTACTCAATCTCCATCCAGTAATAACAGCTATTATTCCTATACAGAAAATTAGCTGCCCTCCGGACCTCATGTTGGGTGCAGGTAAGCAGAAGTCAGTTAAAAGCTGCGAGTTACCAGCATGTATGATAAAACTACAATCTACGATCAACTATGCCTTCAAATTATGTGGTGGAATTGGACTATTCTTTAGCTTCACCGAGGTAAGTTGTGTAAAAGAGAGAAGCTTCGGTTTTCTCTAACTGTTGAGGATCAAAATGTGTTTGTGTAAATGGATAATGGACTTGGAAGTGTGATATTTCGTGTGAAGTCTAACTATCAGTTTGTAATTAACACTAATTTCCCAATCTTGTGCATTTTCTTGCATATTATCATCCTTGTTTATGTCAATGTTTCAATTGCAACCTGACAATGTCTTATAACTAACAACTACATGCCTATTACAGTTTGTTGGAGTTTGGTTGACCGTCCGCTACAGGAATCAGAAAGACCCACGAGCTAATCCTAGTGCTTTTCTCTAGTCTAACACCATCGCAATGTCCCCTGTGTCCTCGTATCAACCTCCTAACAGATGGTGGGTGGTTTTTCACACTATGGTTACGGTCTGCTCATTACTCTTTAAGCAATTATTCATTCATCATTCTAGATCGAAGAAGGAAATTATTATGTCCGCAGATAACACCTATATCACATCAAAGCTTTCTCAAAATGCCCTAGAATAACTTTTCATAACAGTCTCTGGTATCAAGCAACTATATAGGATTTAGATCGAAATTGGAAACTTTCATTCGGTTACGGTTTACACCTGAGAAAAAAGACGCTTCTGAGATAAGATGTTACAGGAAATTCGATTTTACATGTTGTATGTGGTGTTGGGTATTCTTACGGTATCTGCTATACAGATTCCAAAATATGTACATTAAGACTGTTTGGAAAGGTTGATAACAAATAATGATACTTGGCCTGGTTTTAACGCCGATGACTTTGAAGGATATCAACCTGGAAAAAAACCCCCCTTGGATGAAACAATTCTGACTGTTATCTTATCTTAATGATTTTGATACTTATTGTTTTTATTATTGTTCTAAATGATAGAGAATGATCAAGTATGCGTTGTGAATGCAATTTTCAGATAAATTTTCTCGTACATGTATATGTGGATGTTTATTATAGGTGATTGCAGCATTTCTGGCTAGACGTTATAGAAATCAATTGGACCCAGAAGAGAAAGCTGCGCGAGCCGTCTTTCCCCGTCAAAACTATCTTTACTGATTGTTTGGTGATTAATGGGTGCGAAAAATATGGGAGTCTTTTAATATAAATTCGACTTATTCTAGGATATCAGTTACGCTAAATTAAGTCAGTATCGCAAATACTCGTAAGGTATTGTGTTGTGAAAGAAATCAAAGAAAAAAAAATACGAAAAAAATAAGAAAAGGATGAAGAAAAAGACGAAAAAAATGATAAGGTAACACATTTGATCATAGGAAATTGTGGGGGATCATAATGACGAGCCGTAGAACAAATCCTCCTTGATCATAATGTGAATCAACGATTCAACGGACTGTTTACTACCAAAATACACAATTATATAAAATATTTTGCTCATTCCTGGTAGTAAATGGATACCGTTAAAAGAAAATACTTGTTAGATAGAAAACTGCAAAGTCATTATATCTATACGTATCGATAAGACAAAAGATTTGATTCATATCTGCTCAATAGAGTGACGACTTGCAGCATTACTAAAAAACTGTTTTTCCAACACCCGATTAATTATTATTATTTTGGGTCGGTGAGGGGGACATATTATAGCTGAAATGTGTGCTCTAGTCAGCCACTAAGACACTATCATAGCAAGCCTCAATGCGCCTTGTAGTTTAGTCTATTAAACGAAACTGTTTACTGTTTAGGTATTTACCTATAAGAATAAATACATACTATAAATAGAATTATGCATGTATGCGATATATCAGATCTCTAATTCATTCTGTTCGTAATTGCGTAATAGGGCAGATTTAATTATAATATGCTACCGTTGAAGAATTCCATTACAAGGCTTGAAAATTTTAACTAAATTAATTTTTTCCCTGTACATAATGTAAGCAGCTTCAATAGTGAATCAAGAATTTTATTCATATTATGATTCATTCGAATGATCTACTTATCAAATTCTTATTACTACTCATCGCGGGTATATATATGTGAATGCCAAATTGTGACTATTATTCTACGTTTATCATTTCCATTACGTGATCATTCCTTCATAGATTTCGAAAGATTATCGAAAATTCCAATATCCGAGATTATCTTCCGTTGACTTCAGATTTTTGAATTTTTACTATCGTTGTATTAGGTATACATTTTAGTTTTTTAGACTTATGGATACAGCTATACATATTTGTTTATATTTTACCTCATTAAATTAACGCATCGCATTTTAAAGGCTTAGGCTTATGATTATAAATAATATTATACATATTTTTGTTCTTTTTTTTTTCAATAATCATATACATTATTTTATTACCTCTATCATTCTAAGACCGAGTACTCAAATATATATGCCTATACTGTGTACTAACATTAAATCAAATTTTATCTCCAGATTATAATAGCTATATTGTTTAGATAATACTTATATACATTACGCATATACATTAATTATGGTATACTGTGAAATATAAACCAGACGCAATTATACGTAAATAAAATGTGTTGAAGTATAGAAATACATAATGCTGTATTGTGATTTAAAAAAATAATGAGAAAATTAAATTTACACGGAAAAGTTCTTCTGCATGGATTCGAAATCAGTGCATCTTGAGTCGTTTTGCATAAAGCAGGAAATCTTTGAAATACTGCATATTGTTTGAATTCGTTACTTCTTCTCCAGATATTCTGACGAAGGAAGAGAGCCTTTTTTCAAAATTTATTTATCAGTTTCTAATTTTCATATTTCAGGAGTTGAGTGACGTTGAAGTTTTCTTTCAAAAGGATATAAGCATCGGAAAAACTCTTTTCCGAAAGTTTGGTTCTTTATTCATTCTAAAAATATTATCTTTTTTGCATTTAAAACCGTTTGAAAAAGGTCTTCACTTATAATTTTCTGGAAAACTGTACATTTTATAGATGGAACCCCAGCAGTGGAATCTATTCGAAAGTAGCAATTGATTGTGCATCGGTTCGCAGCTTGTACACGCGGGAGAAATTATCGGTATGTATATTGCATACACATGGTTAAAGAATATCTGAGAACGTGATGAAATATTTTATTTTACGCGGTATGCAACAGATAAGAAATGTGGGTGCTAATATATTTATTTGCAAAGTAATACTGTCGTACAGATACTCCCTATCGCCACTGAGATATCGAAATTAGAGCAGCATAAATATATGCGAGGCTCTTTTGGCCGTGTAAAAACCACTATCTAAACAAATCTACAAAGAAATCGGTAATGATGGATTAAATTTTCACCCTCGTCCCTTTTTACGTAAAATGGCTCATGGAGGACTCATAGATTGCAATTCTATATGCTTTGAATTAGCGACGAATCAATTGATACTAGGCGGTGTTACTCACTTCTTAGCAATCAACGCTTCATAATAAATGGTAAATTTAACGTAATGTGCTCCCAAGTATAATACTTGCTTGAATTTTAATTGTCGTTTGGTATAAGCTCGTTAAATTATAACTTTTAATGCATTACCTGAACTATTCGAGCATTTCAATGTACGCATATGCAGATGTCTATTACTCTTGAAAAATAAATAATTACAAATGTTATATAAAAATGGTGAACTGGGTGAGTTTAATTCGTCGAAACATTGTACAATTTTATACATTATATTATCATCGATGTCTTAATATCGGTTTATAATCGTTCTGATCTACATTTTTCGATAATTTTGTTACGAAACAATTTTTTCAACGGCTAGATATGGGATTAAATAATTTCAACTGAAATAACTGGATAATATAAATCGTTCAATCATCGCTTTGACCATAATTTTCAGTAGTAGGATGGATGATGCTTGTAGAATTTGGAAGCTTCCGAATGTCCCAGAACAGATTGTCTGTCGTTACCTCCGCTTTCCCCATACTGTCCGTTGTTACCATAGAATACTTGATTCCCGTAGGCTAATTTGTCAGCGTTTGCTTTTCCGGATGAAAGTCCTTTGTCGTATTGTCCCTTATGGGCACTTTCCCCTTCGTTATGTTTATCGTCCTGATACCCTCCGCGGTAGTAATTATTTCCCTGATCTCCAAAGGCGCCTTGGTTGCCCCCAAAGTTGTAATGATCAGCTTCATCGTTTGCCGAATCGTAGAAGGTTGTAGTTTTGCCTGTCTCGTCCTTGTGGTGTGAAGTCTCAAATCCATTCGTTGCGTGGCCCTTTTTGTGACCACTCGCTGCCTTATCTTCGGCTCCTTTACTACCTGAAAAGTAACGTCAAGTGGTTTAATATTTCATGCAGTTTTAATTCTGCATAAAGTACAGCCGAAGAATTTCCTTCGGATACGTTTCTCTAATTTTCCAGCAGCTCTCGTCTCACCTTTTTGGTCATAGTGACTTCCACCCCCGTACGACTTGCTGTCCAAATAGCCAGTCCTCGCGCCCCCTGCATCGGTGTAAAAACCACTGTTTCCCTTAGCGTCATTAGCCGCTAATTGACCCTTTGAAACACCTTCTGCAAGTCTACTGCTTGCTTCACCCTTCCGACCTTGATCCCTCTGGTAACCGTTGTCGCTGATGGCTTCACCGCCCTGGGAAAACCCGCTCTTCTCTAAACCACCGCCATATCCTCCTCCATAGCCTCCACCATATCCTCCATAGCCACCCCCGTAGCCACCTAAATTTCTGCCATATCCACCACCGTAGCCGATACTTCCTCCATTGTAACCACCAAGGTCTACGATTCCAGCACCTACTGCTCCAACCCCTCCGTAACCAGATCCTAGACCACCTAGACTTCCTCCGGAAGAAAAGGACCCGATTCTACCCAGACCAGATCCGTAACCAAAACGGCCACCCTTGAGTCCTAGAGAACCTGCACCGCTACCGACACCGAGACCTAAGCCACTTCCGTAGCCCAGACTTCCTCCTCCGGACAGGCCATGGCCATAGCCAAGACCTCCGTTGATACCACCGTAACTACCACCGCCGATCGAACCCCCATAAGAGCTTCCGTAATCCCCATATCCTATGCTTTCAGCTCCTTGGATTATCTCCGTTGGTGCGACAGTTTGGAGAAGAAGTAGAAGAAGGATCGCGTTGAAGAACGAGATCCTGATCGAGATCATGGTTGTTTTTTTTTTTAAATTAATAACTCGTGGCGGTGTTGTCTCCTGTCTCGTTCCTCTTGGTTCTTAAACACTTTACGAACGATCGGATAACACTGCTATCCGTTCGATTCAAAGACACTATTTATATAGGAAACTTGAAATTCGCTTGTTCATTCAACCGAAACGTGTGGCTAGGATGATGGCGGTAAAAAAATTCAATTAAGCACACATATGTACCCATGTACCGTTCTGCTTTAGCTTCGAGGTTCCACTGAACGGATATGACTATGTGTACACAGATATTTGGATGTGGTGGGTACTTATAGATGAAGGTACTCTGCGAACGCGTATCGAATCGATCAATTCACAGACTCAGATATGTCTTAGCCTACCTGCAGATACGTCTATGGATAATCATAGTTATAGACTCGTAGTTCCTTGACGGGAAATCGGATGTTGCTTCAACGCGAAAATTGGTGACAGGGCCGCGAGTGTCTAGCCTGTAGTTCCTGCTGCTAATTTTATGACGATCATACATCGTATATGACCCGAGTTGAAAATAATATTCTCAATACTAGAAGAACTGCGAAAAATTGCAGAGCGCAGGATGAGGTAGGCTCAAAAATAATAAGAATACCGCTTTGAGATATATATTTTATTAAAAATTTTAGGTCATGAGTAGTACATCATTTTCAAAGTCCTCTGATAATGAAAATTCACTAGCACGGAGTTAAGCGACTACAAGGTTCATCATAGGTTGAGATTCTTCGAGCTTTTGATAGATCAAAGAATGGTGCATATAGGCATGATACATATAGGTGGAATATTCAGACGTGAGTGGCGTGCAAAAGACGTTTCATCGATACAATTGGAACCGTAAGCATCATTTTCGGTGTTATACTCTAAAAGAACATCTATAATAGTGCTTTCGCAGATTTTATGGAATAAAAACGGAATCAATCATAAGATTGATATTCTTTCGTTCAGATATTTGGGTCGTTATAGATCAGTTAAATAAGTTGAAACTAATCGTTTCCTTCCTTCCCTCTCCTCGCGGTTTTTATTTCACTGAAATCTTTCGGCATGTGGATTCCTTTCAACTCTCAGGTAAAAAGAGAGAGAGCCGAAAATAACCTTGAGCCAACCTGTCTCAAGGATGATCGGTACCTAACAATACTATAATTGCAAGTTAAAGTGAATTGCAATCTTTATCAGGTATAAGAATTCAAAGTCTTCTTATCCGCAGTTCGTGATCCTCAAAAAACTGGAGTGGTTCGAAACATTCGGAAAAGAAGTGAAATTCGAATTTTCAGAATTGTATTAGTCCCGTGTGTCATATTCGATCCAGTTTAGTTTGCCATGTGGATCAAGCATCGCTTGTCTCATATACGTATACGAATATGTTCTGTATAATGTAAAATTGTAACATCTATCAATCTCTTGTACGAGAGGAGTTCTAAGAGATCCGGAATAACGAATGATTACGAATAATATAAATTCCCGATGTCTTGGCGGTACGGGATTCCCAGGATTGCAGGAGGTGGGTGTAAAAAGCCGCAGGATCAAATCCTCCGATCTTTACGAACCGCGCCACAAGAGGCGCGCAAGCCTGTGTTCGGCAAGATGGGCAAGATGGCACCGCGCAGCGCTCCCAGCGGCCCTTTGCTCTAGTAAACGCGCATCGATGAGCCAGCGGTGAAGAGACTGAGAGAGTAGACCAGTAGAGACTCTGGTTATTATACCTTTTGACAAGATACCGGTGACGACACCCCGTGTTTAAGTGGGATTTTATTAACTGTTAAATACGAATAACGGCGAATTAACAACCCGAAAATATGTCTCTACTGTTAGAAGAGGACGATGAGTGAGTACATTACAAATATACAGCTGATTGACGTTCTCAGTAACGTCAATATCCAATTATCCTGAATTTCTCATCAAATTAATCCCACTTCTATATATCTGTTCATAAAATCAAATGTCAATTAGACTGAAGCGTAGAACAGAGTTCGCGTCATTCGGTTTCAAACTCTAAACACGCTCTTTTTTTTACTTATTTTCATGTTTTGGCCATTGCGAGAAAAGATACGATCGTGTATTCGCCATTCCGTGCGATAATAGTGTGTATAATATAAATACGATAACGCGATACTATTACGCAGAGTAATATATCCTTGGATATTTATTGCGTTTTATACATATATGGGGGAAGGATTCGTTCGATATTTCGTTATAAGTAAATCGTAGGACAGAGACATCTGTTTCGAAGAATAATAATCGTGGGAAACAACTGCAGCAGACGACGTTTTCTGCTCTGTCATTGGTCGATGTCAAATGCGTCGACTGTATTACCACTCAAACGATCCAATCACAGATTATTATTTCGAATCTTACAAATAGAAGACTTATAATCAATCGAAGTACACGTGCTTCTGCAATTGCGTCTATGTATCAGGATGCTTTTTCTCGGTTATTTTGAATTTAATAAAATTTCAATAGAACTGCTATATCACGTATCGATTGTTCAAGAAATATTCAGTTTAATCAGCGTTCTGGACTGTATACATATTCGATCATTTCATATCTGACAATTCATGGTCAGTTTGATAAATGATAGTACATAACACTGCTATCAAGATAAAGCAGTATATTTTGGTCAAAATTCGACTCGTGACGATTTAGATAAACTAGAACAGAAAAGGGTCACTATAATGTTATCCGAATCTTAAAACCTTCCGTGTATAGTAGTATCGGAGTTGGATAAGCTTCGAAATGATTGCGAGAAGGCGAAATACCGAAACTTAAATCGATAGTATAATAATAGAATTCTTGGTGCTTTAATTAAATACGGTAAGAAATTGTACAGCGATATGTATACCCTGGAGTACTCCAGGAATAAGCCATCTGACGTACTTACACATACATACTCTATACCCGTTCGTATACGAGCGCGAATACCAATCGTTAATCGATAATATACAGCCGCCAGTAACGTCGTACTATATTATACTCGATTCTATTGAGAGTATTTTGTTCAACTGTCTATACAGATCTGAACTTTTGCAATGCAATAACATGCGATGATAATATATGTCTCAGAGATCGCGACGAACGGCACGTTTAATCGCCACGTGCTGCGACGTCAAGTTACGAAAGCCGTTTTTCTAATCAATAGAAGAGAATCGATGTTATATGGAAATAAACTAATTGCGGATAAAGATGTTCGCGGAAAAGTTCTCTAGCTAGGGATTAAAAGTATCAAAGAACGGTCGAAAGTGGGAAACGATTTTTCTAAACGATAGTCAGCCGCAGGAACTTCAATCCGTCGAAGAAGTTCGATTTTGGGGAATCTGATATATCTACTCGCATAGTACTTGTGGGAAATACGTCGTTGAAGAGGTATAACTCTTGATATCGGGTGTTCAATGGTGTTTCACATAACGCGTTTTGCGTTACCTATACATATACATACCAGGGTACCACACCCTTGCGAATTGACGATTGAGGTGCCTTGTCGCCTTCACCTCGTCGCCATGGCAACGACAATCAACCCTCGAATACAGGGGGCACAGAAAAAGAAAAAAAAATCCTGAACCAAGGGAAGACGAATGAAAAAGGTATCGGGGGGCCAAGGGAATACCAACAAGTGGACTCCAGGGGCCAGGTGACTCGTCCTCGATTTAAGGAGAATTCCAGAATTAGAAGTACCAGCGGGAGGGAAACACGGTTCAAGAACATTTTTGGCGAGAGGAAATTGTGGACTGATTAGAGTTGAAACACTTTTTTCTTTTCATTCTGCGGGGCTTTTTCACGTTTTTTCACGTTTTTTAACACCGAGAATAGTCGTCTGAGTAATTCGTCGGATTGATTACCGAGAAAGTAAAACATGTTGTATTAAAGGGGTCGATCATATTCTTTAAGAGCGAAAGAACAACATTCTCTTTCTTCAAATTTATTTATGGAGAAACGATCAGAGGCACAAAGCTGCTATTCCGGCAAATCTCTATTCGCGATATTAGGCAAATTTTGAAGAAAAAAAAATTCAAGATATCTTAAAAAATGACGGAGATATGGAGTGTAAAACATTTTTCCATTTCCCTTGCAACGAAGAACTATTCTCTGGGCTTGTTTCTGGAACTTCGTATTCAAAATTTATCTCCAACCATCCGATAGATGTTGATTTTCCGTGTAAAAAATGTCGGACAAATTGTTCGAGCGGCTCTAGAAATTTCGTACTGTAGACCGTTTAGCGTTCTTTTTTATGAACTTTTTTCTCCCAAATCGAGGGCAACGAAATGAACTAACTAATGTGTGAGCCGCAATTTAGAACCTCCCTCAATTCCTCGTGAATAAATGCGAGAGAACATGAACGTTTTTCCCACTGCAAGGGCGGATTATCCCCTTAATCAATGTAATCAATAACTGCCGCAATGAGTATGTGTCATCCACACAATAGAGCCCCTGGTCTTTATGGTCTATAGTTCGTTGCAGATATATAATGCCTACAGAATTCATTATGCAGCTTTGAGATATTCGGGATCCTTTTGAAAAATATTCTTTGAAAATGACGGGTTTTACATGGACAAGGTTCGTTTAGCAAAGCTTAGTTTATTCGCTACTTGACTCTGTCGTTAACCCTATCTCTGTGGTTGATGGCCGATAATTCGTGTAGACTGTACAATCGTATTTTATTCGATACTTGACTCAGTCGTTAACCCCTTGCCATTTTTTTATTCTGCGATAAAGAATCGTGAATTTGATACAGCAATCGTGACCAATATCTATAATCAGATGAGATTATACCTTGCGCTTCGTGTATTGAACTTAGAATAAAGAGCAATAAATCTGAAGGTAATTGGCTTCATAATTAAGCGAGATTTAACTCTATTGGTGCGAAATCGTAGGCCTCTCTTTACCTGGCGACAAAAGCAAGTCTCTGGAAATGTTCAAGCGTCCAAATTCACAAAGACAACGAAATTAATACTATACGAAGCAAGCTTTGTATCCTTGGGAAGCAGAGTCGCCCTTTTCGCAACTCCGAACTCTATGTAGCTACTAAAGTTGCCGGAAACTTTGACCAAGTATAACTTGTCTGAATAACGAGGTACTGCATAAATTGTGGCAGGAATAACTGCTATAATCATTTTCTCATGTTCAAGTGGAATCAAATCCAATTATTATCAGATCAATAGCTTACTGAAGATGTTTACCCCGTGTTTCGCAGAAGCTTTATACGAAAGATAACTGGAACTTGCAAGCTTCTTGTTACTGTGTCTAGACTCTCGAGTTTGTCAATTCAGTGCGCATAAATGTTAGAATGAACTTTGCCTAACACGCGTCACTTCGTGTCTATTCGACTTTGGAATAGTTAGAAATATTGCACTTATCATATTTTCAATTTCACGTGAATTCGCGAGGAAAAATCGTAAAAACGCTCTCATTACTCGACCGATTAGAATTCGAACTCTACCACGCGTGAGAATTATCTTTATCAAAATTTTGTCCGATTGATACCAAATCGAGAACATAAACAAGTAAAATAATGTCAACGACAGGTAGGAGGATCCTAGAAGATAAATGAGGTGAAAGCATTTGCTTTCCTTTTTAATAGTTTGCTACTTTCCGTCTTCGAAGTAACATTTCGCGGTTGATAATACCGTTTCTATATAATTGCAATGTAACTTGTACCTTACACTGGTCGTTAGTGCGCCTCTGTTCTCTGATTAAAATAAGAGAAAGAAGAACCGGAAAAACCTTGAGAAGTCGAATTACGGGAAAAGAGGATAATTCCTATCGTCAGCAACCGCGTTGAAATTTTTTTTTTTTTCAAATCATTTTTCCCTCGCTTTTTCCGAAGGTTTTCAACGACGCGATTCGTTGCCCACTGCTTCTGACGCAGACCTTGCGGAATCGATCCGACAGCCGGTGGTTTTCCGTGTTAGCAACTCCTGTATATAGGTATATAAGGCACGGTGGCGTAACTACATATATATGAATTAGTATTGGTGCAGAATGTTAGCAAAATTCTATACCTACCTTACACTGGCCCCAGAGTTCTCCAGGGATTTTAAGTTTTCGTATTTATTATTCAAAATATATGCGTGAAAATAATCAGAGCTTTTATTACCTGCAGTTTTATTCCTCGGCACTAAAACGCAGATAGCTTAATTTTTTTTTTTTTTTTTTCAATTCGCAATCCAACTCCACCGAGGCAAGGAACAGATTCTCGGAAATTATGATTCGCCGGCAATTAGTGGAGCCCATTTTTCCACGGGGGAATTATTCCGCAGATTTAGTTTCCGCGAAAATTGGTAACGCTCGTGAGAAAAAGAAAATTCATTCGCAAAAGCATATATTTCACCGTAATCGCGGGTAAAGCTTATAGTTATGACAATCAGGTCCTTCGTATGCAGCGCAAAATTTTCAATTACAGGTCGGATATAATGCTGATTTAACTTTTCCATTTTCGATTCATGCGAAAATGCTGATAATTGAATTTTGATCATTTTTTAGTCAGTGCGAAACAGAAACGAGTATTTAAGCAATTTCTACTAAATCAATCTTTCGCCTATAGAAATGAGGTTTCCACTGTCAGTATTTGACATTCGAGTTTTTAACATATATATATATACAACTAAACTTTATACCTTATGCGATAGATAGTCTGTCAGTTATATCTACTGTCATAAATTTATACGACGAGCGTTAACTCTTGTTTGCATATTTATTTGCACATATGGTTCTAAGAAATAAGATACTGTACTTTATATACACAATCCTTTCCGCTTTTCATGAAACAATCTTAAGCTTCCTCTACTATACGATGAGACATGGTAGTAACATGGGGAGAACTTTTATCGTGCGCTTGACAAGTATTCGTCTAACACGACGTTGTCGAAAATTGGATTTAGCTACTGTTATTGCTGGAAGTAGCTTTTATTGTAATTTAATTTGGATACTTGACCCATATATGTATATGAACATACAGATAATCCTTGAACCGTGAAATTTGTATAATAGGTAAATCTTACACAGTTGATCGTCGCATGTTAGACAAACATTTGACAATGGTAAGGTAAAAGGTGGAACGGAAATTTTTGGATTTTTTTTACTTTATTTATGGCTCAGATAATGACATGTCTTGGGGAACTACCTGACTTAAAGTTGAGTGAGATCAGTCTTCCCCGAAACTTTGAAAAGGAACGTTGTCAATGCGGGATATTTATTACGGTTTCGGAGTAAACGCGGCGTTCTGTGCACCGACACATGTACACACGGGTGGTTAAAAAAAAGTCGATAACTTTTTGGCAAAAAGTATCGATTCTTTGAATATCAGTACGCATATAATTAGTAATTACCCATTCCTAAATAGTTCAACACTTAGGAAAATGGAAAATGGCTCGAACTCCCTTTTGAAATTTTTAGATAGAGCCCATATTTGGAGAAAATATCCTTTCTTCCATCTATTGATATTTTTCACGTAATGGGAAAACAACAAAAAAAATATCAACTCTTTTTTTGACCACCCTAGTACACATGTTATAATTATATTTTAGAACCAAAAAGATATGGATAAACAATTTTAATTGGAAAACCTGTTAATAAGTAGAAATAGTCGTTTCTAAAATTACTAACAAGTATAACTAATCCGTGACTTTGGACTGTCGAAATATAGTCTTACTAGATTTTTACGGGATAAGCTGAAATTTCCGAGCATATGAAATCTGTTTTCGTTTCTATGTTTATTATTTACAATTTCTTTTCTTAATCGTTAGATACAGTGTGACGTATGTATATTTATAGGGGAGTAGATCAATTCGGATGGTACAAAAGTTTTGTTTGCAAATATCGGATCTCTACAAAAATATTAGCGTAAACACTGGCTTATCTTTTATGGACGTTCGTAATCTTAGTATTCCATAATCAGCGAGGTTACGACAATTTTATCATTCATGGTAAATATTTGAACGTAAAATTACGACGGGTTACACCTTCTCAATTATTTTTAACTGATTGCCATTAGTAAAATAAATTCAAGTAGCCCGCCTCCGATTCAAATGCACTGCAATCATTTGCTCAGCTTTTCAAACGAAAATGCAGAAATTGGCGTCAGTCCAAATTTCATTTGCTATATATCAGCCGATGATTTCTATCTTTAGACAGTTGACGATTTTCGCGATCAGTACGGAAAATCTTACCGCCAACGTTCTCTGATATTTTATTGATAATTCTCACATAAGATTGGCGAGATACCTAACAAAATTGTTGACGATATTTTCGTGATGTTATTTTTTTTTGCTTTCAATTGACAAGCATCTTCGCAATCCGATTTGCCATTCTAGGTTGTATTACAATAATACTTTATTGATAGAATATGATAACCTCTATTTCATGATATTTCTTGGCGAATTTCAATCAATTGCAATTTCTGTATTATCCAATGCGGAGAGAGGGAGCGAAATTGAGTGTTTCATTTCCTTATCTCATGATCAGAGATCTGATACCCACTGATATTGATTTTACAAGCAATCAATGAATAGATGAATAAAAATAACATGCTGGAAATCTCATCTTTCGATATAGATTCATCCAGACGAGGTGAAAGCTCTGCGATTGCACAAGTTCCAATCTCGAATTACTCAATATAACTACCTTGAAGTCTATCGCCATAATTATTGAAAATACAATGAAAAGTACAGCTGTTTTTAATATTCGCGTATGCAATTTCTTCTTTCTTACATCGTGTTCAATTCTCCTGAAAAGAAAAGTTTTCTTTTGCTTTCCTCCTTTTGTCACGTATGCAATTCGGGGAAATTAATTTTTGCACTTTTATATCGAGCAACCAATGCGAAGAATAATTTGTGGAGGGGCGAAGCTTGGTAAACCGAGGAGATATCTCCTCGGTGTCTACATATAAGCCTTGACCAAGAGTACGTAATGTAGTGTATGAGTGATGAATGCAACGTTACGTTGTCCGAGTATCTAGCTGGCTAGTGGTTCGCCGTCCGAGCTATTAACGCTTAAATTTTTCCTTAATTCGGTGAATCGAGTTTTTAATAAGAACTAAAAATAACGATAAATTGAAATTTTCGTAAAATATACAATATCTAAGAATGCCGACCTGCAAATGTGAGCACAAGACGCCTAGCGTTGAAAGTGAAGGTGATTCGCATTATCATAACTGTGAGGCGAAACGTATAGGAACAAACGGCTCAAATGGCTCAAATGGATTATACGAGAGACGCGAGACCTGCAGGTAAAAAAATTAGATTAATAAATAAAGTTTTATTACGAGAAATTGGTTTCATACCATAGAATCATCAGCGTTTTCAATCATTTCTTGAAGCTCCAGATGCAGCTCCAAGATAAATGCATACGTCGAAGAAGAAACACGCGATAAGCAAATATTTGATGATTCTATGTAGCTGCAGGTGTAGCTTGATTTTTTTAGAATAAACGTTTCCAATGAGCCAGGGGCCAGCTGGTTCTTTAATATTCATTATTTAGAATGAGTTTTGCTCAAGGACAGAGAGTGAATATTCTTTGTTCTCAAAGGGATAAGAAAGCGAGAATCTAGCTTCGTGTAAATTTCATCTCTTGAATGGCGCAAAATTTGACTTTAGTCACTTGTCATAGCTGTGAATTATTTTGCGAAAAATAATTATGACATAATATGAGACGATGCGAATTATCGCGCTAATTGATCTGATGAGGAAGCTCAATGCTGTGACCGCGTATACTTACGATCAGTTTACATATACCGAGAATGTGTACTAGCACGTAAATTATTCAAGGCCTGATTGCGATATACTGTATAATTACTTTCCGGTAGGAGGAACTCGTTTCATAAAAAGGATCGAAGTCCGCGATCTGTCTATAAATGTATACCAGAATTAAGAAGACAACTAATCAGAGAAAAGTTACGAAAATTATTCTTACTGTGAATTTTAATCACTATGAAATCATAGAAAGATCGTGTAGATGAATGAACACTACTATTCATTGCTTTACACGATGAAATAGGTGAACATTTATCATCTAGAAAAATCATCGAAATATTCATTCATTGACGGCGATCATCCCTTGATTAGGTATTTTTCAGAAATATGGATAGATATGATCTGGAATTCAGAAATACGAATGTAATTGAATTTATTTAATTGAGTTGTATAAAATTTCATAAAAATTTACAAGTTAAATGCGCGTTTCTATCATTTTCTTATACACGTTTTTCAATAATGAGCAATAAATCATCATCGATGCGTTATAACTCTATTTTTCCATGTTACAGATATCCAGATGGTTCAATCAGGCTCCGTAATCCGAATATCGAGCTGATGGACCAAGATATCTTGTATCATCTCGCTCTAGGTAGCGAGTCTCACGATTTGGTCGAAATGTTTGGCGACGTGAAGGTAAAAAGAGTTTACTTATTTGTTAAATTATCGCCGCGTATTAATATTCAATATAGTATCATAGAGAAATCGAATTTATACATTTTGCAAATCTCTGTAAAAAAATCGTGAGCCTTATTTCTACAGGTGAATATATTTAATACGCTAAATTAAATCCTTTCAACGTTGCATAATATCGATGAGAATTTCATTTACGTAAGGAAAAGTTCGCCGGGTCAATTCGCTATAAAAATATGCTTCGCTTACCAAAAATAAACAGCTTTGCGAAGCAAAAATGGCTCAGATCAATATTACGCGGTGTTGTGTACACGCATAAATTATAAAAATTAATAATGCAACTGCGTAGTCGACAGTGAAAGGAAATCTCAGCTTCTCTATCTAATCGAAATATCTTATAAATATTTGATTCTGTAGAGGTATTGATAATCGAGGTTCTTTAATTAGATAGATTCAGAAGACTAATATTTTCGGGGGAAAAAAAAAAATTCAATTCATCACAATTAAAAACGTTTAGATTTCTATGATTCTGAATCGTTTCAATCGGTTAGAGAGTTTGCTGCTGCTGCCGATACGATTTTAATCATATTATGCGAGTTTTGATGTAGAATAGTGTGGAATAGTAAATTTCGTATTGACATTATATCAGTTTCAATTTTATAACATTCAGAGATTAGATTCAATTGAAGAGATACAATAATTTTTGCTGATTACGTTAATTAGTTAATTACGATTAACGTTTGATTAATCGGCTTCAATCGATTTTCTTTACCAAGGACAGTATTTATAACATAATATAATATGATATAATATAATATAATATAATATAATATAATATAATATAATGTCAATTTAATCGACTTTCGAACAGTTTGTCTGCATGGGCGGGACGCCTAAGAGAGTGGAACAATTTGCTAACTATATAATGCAAGAAATCGGTCACAAACTTCCCTGCGGTACAACACTTCTCGACATCAGTCAGTTTTCCTATCGTTACTCCATGTACAAAGTTGGACCTGTACTCTCCATAAGCGTGAGTTTGCTTGTGATTATTCTCTTTACTAGGTACGACATTAGAAATCTAATAATACCGAACTAACGAGACTAGAGCTTTTTTTTTTAAATTAAATTTTCGAAAATTAAACGCAGTTTTATGACTGAAATTTCATTGAATTACTGTAATAATTAAAATGTGAACTGAAGATAAGATTCTGAAAAATGATGGATTTATGGGGCATGCCATATTGCCAATAATTGGCCGAACGTCTATCTTTGATATAATCTGGGAATTGATACAGGTTTTTTTTTTAATATCAGTGTTCGAACATTGAAAACCACTCTCATATCTTTTTTTAATCCCGTTAGTTGCTCGGTTATGAATTTTTTTTTTCAAGCATATAAATTTAAGTTCACTTTGATTTTTTTTTCGAAGAATACTTCTAAATTCTGCTTCGGATTACGATAATTTTTAGCCACTTCGAGAAGCCGAACTACTTTTTTCTACATTCATTCAAACGATTTCGAGAAATTTCCCAAAAAAATGTCTTTTTACAATTTCCGACGAAAACGTTGATAAACATTTATATTAAATTGCACTTACGGACACGCACAGTACAGTTTTTTATAATAGCATTGCTTATATTCTCAAAAATACTTCGCTTTCGTATTACAAAACAAATTCATAATCAACAACAAATAACAGCAATCAAAACCTATGTCTATAAAAGAGTCACCAAAATCTATTATTATCTTTCTGATTCAGCACGGAATGGGTATTCCTTCGGTCGGAATCCTGCTCCACGAAGTAATAAAGCTCATGTATCACGCCAAAGTCAAGGATCCGATCTTCTTCAGAATTGGTACCTGCGGAGGAATTGGGCTCGAAGGTGGGACCGTAGTTATATCCGAAGAGGCAGTGGACGGTCTTTTGAGGCCTTTTCTGGAACTTGTGAGTACATATCCCGTCTTTTAATTATCTTTTAAGAATCAGAAGACTATCGAAATAAAAAAATTGATTGTGCTAATTTTTGTGCTTAATTTGTCCGAATTTTAGCCAGTCTTGGGTAAAATGGTACAGAGACCGTCGAAACTAGACAAACTTCTCTCACGTGAATTGAAATCCTTGGCACACCCGGACCAAGACCCATATGATACTGTGATTGGGAAGACGATGTGTACTTATGACTTCTACGAAGGTCAGGGCCGTCTGGATGGTGCATTCTGTGAGTTTTCTGAGAATGATAAAATGGAGTATCTCAACAAGGTCCACAAAGCAGGGGTGATCAACATCGAAATGGAAAGCTTGTCTTTCGCATCTCTAACGCATCACGCCGGTATAAGATCTGCCGTTGTATGCGTGACTCTTCTAGACCGACTCAAAGGCGATCAGGTAAGCCCTGAAAGGACAAACAGCGTAACTCGGATGATATTATTACTCGCATGTTTTAATTCGAACTAAAAATCGAAAGTAGAGTTCAACTGATGTTGTTATTCGACCTCGAACTCTTATAAAAACATAAATAAATATTAGAGCTCATGCAATCATGTCCGCAATATGATATCTACGCATTATCATGCACTCAGTCGTCAATCTACGTTTGCTGATAAACTCTTGACCTTTTTTAACTTTGTCATCGTCCAGAAAATGTTGGTAAATAATGATTCTGACTCAAAAACTCAGCTATTGCAAGCAAAATGATATCTGTTTTCATGATTCGTAGATAGATCCAATTGTTTCCTCGAAATGGGAAACCGAATTTTGATATTTATTAAATGAAAACCTATGAAATGATTGTTCTTTAGGTAATGGCACCGAAGGAGGTATTAGACGAATGGCAAATGCGTCCGCAGAAGTTGATATCCCGATACATAAAGAGATACCTACAGCGTAAAGGTCGGCTATCAGTAGAGGGACATGGATCGATGTGCGTAAAAAGTCCCCGTCGTTTTAAGCTTGTACAACAAGAGTCCGAGACCTATGATTAAGCAACTAAGTGCTTCCTCTGAACTTTATTAAACCTAATTATCATTTGTGTTCACCAGTGAACTTTCTCGGGATACGATCTCCGAGTATGGAAGACTTATCCAATAGCACAACCCAAGGAGCATTGCGGCTGGACCAATAATGTGGCTGGATCACGCTTTAGGTCGTTTTAAGATCTTTCTACGAATTTTCTTTAATTTATTCAACTAAACCGTGTGATAAAATACTTATCAAAAGAGTGGTAATCACTGAAAAATAGTCCAATTCTTTTATTCAAATCTTTTTATCTGATGAACTGATATCGAACCAGTTCTTTTATCCTATTTATTTAGATTTAGTTCATTTAGTTTTTATTAATTTATTTAGCAATCGAAATTAAATTATTGTTACCCTTTATTTTTTTTGTTTTATTAATTGGTCTCTATTTTTCCCAATTAAAATTCTATATTAGATTTTATAAGAGCAAAATTTGCCCTGATGGCCAATTTAGAAGCAATTCTCATTATCATTTATATCGTCGAACGTAAATTAAACATGATTAGTTAAATGCTAATCTGTACGTCAAATATCTCGTGGGTTGCGCTATGAGGATTTATTTAATAAAAAAGTTGAATAGTCATCTGAAGCTTGTGCCGAAGTTCATTTTGGGTATGTATATCGAGGATTTGCAGCTTTATTAGACACCCGAAGTAGAAATAATCGCAATCACTATCAGTTATAGTATGGTTTTAAAGTATATGCTCTATTGTAAGTATACCATCGTTTTTAGAGTATAGATACGAAGCTAAAAGGTCGATTTAAAATTTAAAAGACAAAAAGAAGAAAAAAACTGCGAATCCTATGTATGAATTAGTTAGCTAATCTCCACATATTATACTCAGTTAAATTAATTACCTCACTCCGTACAAAAGTATGAAATGCAAACTGGCACAAATTTTTAATAGCTCATCACAGTTCTTTTTACTATACGAGGGTGGATTGCAGAAATTACTGCAGCTAGTAGCTGTATATGTATTTAGTTTTGAATTTGACTATATATTTCAGTCATTCAATCCACACATATTTTATTTTGGCAGCTCTCGCTCTCTTTCTCTATCAATGTCGAATAATTGTTGACGATCTAATAAGGGGCCAAAACTTGAAGTGCCAATTTGATCACTAAAATCAATTCTCAAGATGTACGAAATTTATAGAGTACCAGCGAATGAGTATTTTTCGCATAATCTCCTCCCTCGTAATGTACTGTAGAACGTTAAACGGACGCACGCAAGATTTTGTATTTCAAGTTTGATTAATTACATTCCAATTCATTGTATTGTATTAAGTACCTAACTGAATATTTTTAGTAAGACTGTTCGTTCGCTGGACGAATTAATACTCAAATACGTGAATGACTTCCTTGTTATTTTCCGACCGCAGTTAATCATGAAATCTGATGAATTTGCTAAACTACGAACAAAGAAATTGAATTTTTAAAAAATGAACCACTTGACCTGCTTGGCTTCAAATTTATCTCAGAAGACTTAGGACTTTAAATTAGATGATTAGACCTTGATAAAGGTGATTAAAAAATCGAAGAAGTGTCCACTGGGTGGGCTTAGCATCGCACGATAGAAAATATGTCGCTTTTATATATCATCATCAATTTTGGTTGAATTTATTTTACATTATATACTTGATCGTAGTTTAAGCGATTCAAAGGATAAATATCAACGGTCAAATGTGCACGATTCAGGAATAGACAGATTAATTCTTATTCGGACTAAATCTGACTCTCAAAGCCTCTAAATACATATAATCAAATGTACTAATAGTAGTATAACGCCGCAATAAATTTTGAGAAACTATATAAACCAATTTGGATAATATTCGCGCAGTTTATAAACGTAGTAGTGTAGTAGCCTGTAAATGTATATTATTACGTGAGTTGCTATCAATCATTGATCGTAAATAAAATTAAATAAATAAGAAAACTGGGCAGATTTAAAGTCTCAAAATCCGATGTTCAGTGTCTGCTAAAATTTCAGTAAAACTGAATGTTTTACGAATGACTATTTCTAACAATATTATTCTAGAATCTTGATAATCATCAGCCTACGAGACCAAAACTTTTCTTGGCTGTCATTGTTGCATTTATCAATAATGTTGCTATCAATGTATTATATAATGATTAAATAAAAACATGATGATGTTTTTTTGCTTCTTTTTTCGTTTATAAACCAAAGAAGTATACAAAGATTTATCATGTATTCAGCTGTACTATTTTATCTTGTATATCTTTGCCTGATATCTTTTCTCAATTATAATTTCCAACTCGTGTAAAACTTTATCGTTTATTTTATGAACAACGACATATCTGTGATGCATATTGTTAAATGTTACGACACCTGGAGTAAAACAAAAACGTAAAAGAAAAAAAAATACCAAAAATACAAAAAAAAAACCACAAGTATTAAAAAATAATGTTAATTTTGAATAACCCGTAAAACTGTTGACGTTATAAATATAATTGTATTAACGTATGATATAATAATATTATACTTATTAACTGTAACTCGTATACAAAATTGTTATCTCACTATATATATATACATAAATATATATTGCATATTATTATACTACGTTCGTAAAACACATGTGTACACACAAACATATAATAATAACATTATAATTGTGTGATTCAAATATTATTGTCATTATGATATAATAACTATAATTAATCTGTACACAATATTGTTACGTATACATAAATACGTTGTATATTTATAATTCATTATTTATTAGATAATATCTTTCAATAGTTCAAAGTTTGGAGTTCGAATTGTACTTATTGCGAGCTTCTTTTTGCTCTGCAGGCACATCTTTTTCAAATAACAAGTATATCTCATGGTGAATATAATAATACGTTAAAACAAGGGCCTTTGGCGAGCGATTAATATTGTTTGGTCAAATTTAAAAATGCGAATCTGCAAAGCTAGGAAAAAAAAACAAAGAAAACGAAAAAAATGATTCCGTAGTTATGATTGCATAGAAAAACGACGTCCTGGTAAGAGGTATGTTAGAACACGATGGAGGCATAATGGTTAAGATTGTTGTTGATTGTGTTATAATACAAAAGGACAATAAAGGAATCTACTTAAAAAAAAGACATTTTTATTGTCGTTTTGCATCTTTTTCTTGCCTCGATATAAAGCTCGCTAACGTATAATCAATCATATTTTCAGAATGGATTCTCGATGAAAATCTGAGACTTGTCCAGATATATGTATACCAATTGCAACTGATCGAGTCTTTATTTACTTTTTGTATGCAAATTATAATACTATAAACTACGTTTGTCTTACGATAATATACTAAAGCTTATTCTACAGACCGAGTTAAGTTCGATATACAATATAATTGAAACCATTCATTCAGTAAATTACTCAGAAGACTCGACAAGAAGAATTATTTTTTCTCGATGAGAAAATTGACTATTTCGGACAACTTCTTTGCCTTCGGTGTATCTCTGTCGCGAGACGCCTGTCATAATTCAGAGTCGTATTTCGTTAACCTAATCCCTGCGCGAATTCTTTGACGCCACAGGGGCCACTGACCCATGACAGGTGCCATTACCTGAGGTCAGTGCTCCCAAAAATTTCGCGGTTGCGATGACGAAATATTTTCACCGAAAACTTTGATACCCTTTACCACGCGCAACCTCATGTTAGAGATCGCAAGAACGGCACGCGGGTTGCGGATAACAAGTGTTATCGACGGCAAAAGTAGTTCGGCGATTCGATCGCGAGATGGCGATACCATTTTGCATCCTGTCAACGGCAGGCGAGTAATAGCAGTGATATACGGTATGCGCACCTGTTATAAGGTCAGTGGCCCTTGTGGCGTCGAAGAGTTTACATGGGGATTGTTTTAACGAGATTCGATTCTGTGTGGGCTTTTCAAACAAAATACTCCAAATACAGAGAAGCTGTCGCAAAATAGACAGTTTAAGTACCTACTCATCGACGGAAAAAGATTCTTCTGGTCTAGTTATTGAGCAATTTACTGAATAATAATGATATTTCAATGCTCTTCCTTCTGTTACGCTTGACTAAACTTCCATCAGAGTCCAAACGTCTCCGTTCAACAAACAGTCTATTCCCTAATTGTAACAAACGGGTATTTATACAACTCAGTCTTCGTAAAATTAGTTGCATTAGCTAGTGTATCATTGTAATACGGATGTGGTTTAGATTATGATAACTTGTATACCAGTACACAATTTTGAGAATTAGTAATATTGTATCGATTCTGTATCAATAAATTGTCAGATATACCAATAATCAAGTGCTTCTTTATTTGCCACTTCCTCCTCGCTGCCAAAAATTTCAGCACACCTCCTCAGGTCAGACGTTCAGTTAAGATATCTTGCTGCATTGGAACTCTGATATCATTGAGACAGATACCAGATTCAAAACAAATACGAAATAGTGCTCCTTTAAATTATTGAAGCGTTTGGCGTAGTCGGTAGAACGTGCGACTAGAAATCTGAGCCAGCGTGAAACCCGGTTCGATCCCGGCCGAAATGATGAAAAATTTTTCTCATATAAAATTTCCATTTTTTCGAAACTGACCATATCTACAGATAACGTAGCGACATCTATATTTCTATGGCTGTCGAAACGTCTGTAGATATGTTCGTACGACAGCGTCGTCGGTAACCATATCTACAGACAACTTACCGGCAGCTTCTGTGGCTGTCAAAATGTCTGTAGATATATGTTCGTACCACAGCGTCGTCGGTTTCGGAAAAATTGAACCTAGATGTATGTAGGCTTGCTGGAAATAAAAGCAAGAGGAAGCCGAAGAGGAGCTCCAGGTGGCCGAGCGGTCGGAAAGTAGGGCTTGATTAGAAATAAAAGCAAGAGCAAGACTCCAGGTCCAGGGAGGAAGGCTCTGGGTGGTCAAACGTTCAGAAAATCAAATTTTTGTCAAATTTCGGGTATTTTAACCGAAATACTACTTTGAATATATAACCCATTTTATTTTCGCCCGAAATTTAAGCATTAAATGGCTCAGGGGCAAAAATTTAGCTTCGTACCCGGAAAACCTGGGTTCGATTCTCCGAGCTGGAATTTTATTTTATTTTATTTTTCGGTCTGCCCAAAATTTTATTTAAATTTTATTTTTATTTAATTTTCGATTTTATTTAATTTTCGAAAATTTATTTTTATTTTTATTTTATTTAATTTTCGAACTCTGGAGTTCCCCCACCTTGCGCCGCTTTCGTCCTACCTATGCTGAGTACCCCTACCACCTCACCGCATATCATGCTAAGTGGGGGATTTTTATTTTAGTCAGAAAATTTTTCTGGATTTCGGTCGGGATCGAACCCAATTTCGCTCGCTCGCTCGCATTTCTAATCGCACGCTCTACCGACTACGCCAAACGCTTCGTTAAATATTATTAACACTTTTTCCTATTAGTCTTGAATTTATTTGGCCGGACAGAGGATATGTGTATAGATATAGGAATTCGTACGTGTCTTCATGCATGTCTCTATACCTATATTCATTTATACTAGCGTTCTTTGGACTTGGAAAAATTTCGAGTAGAAAAGTTTTGCTCCTGGTATCAGGAATTCTTGTCGGGAGTAGGAACTGGGTGTATGCGTATATGTCTTTATGCATATCTCTATATATTTTTATGTATACTAGCATTTTCTAGAGTCAGAATAATTTAAACGAAGCAATTGATTATTGGTATATCTGGCAATTTATTCATGCAGGTTCGATACAATATTATTAATTGTCCAAATTGTGTGAAATTTACAATTGTTTCTTAAGAATAAATATGTTACATATTGCAATTAATCGAGTCTCGTCATTTGCCTTCTGGCATATATACATAAGTTACCATAATCTAAGCCACATTCGCATTGCAACGATACACAAGCTAATATAACTAATTTTATGAAGGCCGAGTTGGATGAAGACCCCTTCGTGCAATTGAAACCGAATCCTTGCTGGGCAGAGATGTGTAGACTCTGATGCACGTCCATCCAGCTGTAACGGAAAGACATATGTTTTAATATCACCATCATTTAATAAATTTTCCTAGAAACTAGACGAGAAGAATCTTTATCCGTCAAGGATTACATTATTTATTTATTTTGCGACAACTTCTACGCGTTCAGAGTATTTCTATGGAGATGCCTGTTACAATTCAGAGTCGTATCTCGATAACACAACTCCCATGTGGACACTCTGACGACACCGGAGCTACTGACTTCACGACAGGTGCCTCTATTCCAGATCAATTCTCCTACTTGTCTGGCTAGTGTCGTTTACGAGGGGCCAAATAGCATCGCCGTCTCGCAGTTGAATTGATGAACTACTTTTGCCGCGGACTTCGGTACGCCTTATCGCATGCAATATCGAGTTGGAGAATACAAGAGCAGAATGCGGGTTGCGAATAAAAAGGCGCATGAATGTTAAGCTTTGTTGAATAAATTAATATTTTACCACAATATTTTGTAATCTTTATTCTTGTTTATATGTATACACACATACATATATCATACCTCTTCAAATAAGTGCCGACTATCAAATGACTTCCATTCGGGGTAAGTATAGTATAGGTAGAATGAGTCTATACCAGCTAGACATCGTGACTATGATAATCACTGACGTTACTCCGATCTCCATTCGCTTCGGTCATTTATCCAAAGAAACAATTTTATCCTGCTGTCAAAGGTGTAAAATTGCGACACGGTTTTTTATTACTGTTCTACGATAGACAATATTACAATAACCCTTGTTAACGTTTGGTATATTAAATTCAACGCGATCATTAATTATTGAAACCGATTCAAAGGATGTAAAGCTGTGATTGGAACAAAGATAAACTTATTCCACCTTGATTAACCCGAAACGTTTTGATAGTCGGGGTGACCAGCTGATTTTATAAAAGGTGATACAGACTGAATTTCAAAAGCCAGTATAAGGTATCTTCACTTAGTTATGTAAATTTAAACAAGACATTTTGAATAAAGCATTCAATACAAAATTTAATTGAGAAGACATTGATTTAATCGAATCGTAATAATGGTATAATTTTTGTCTGAAGCTATATATAGTAAAAAATTAAATTGTATACATCGATTCTTCGTTCAATTGAACCACGCCAACCCGAGCATTTCCCCAGGATTACCCAGGATTTCCCACTGAACACAAGTTTTCACCCAATACACGGTACACATTCATCGCACAAACGGTTTGAAGCTTATAGTTAAATGTTAGTCAAGGGATACTAAAATGCAAAGGAATAGAAGCTAGACCACAAATTCTCTATGGCACGAAGAATACTGCAGTCAATAGGTTTTTTACAAAGATTTTTTCGAAGGGTATACAGCGTATAAAATAAAGTCCATATCAAATCAAGTGTACATACATATAAAAATCATTAAAAAAAACGAGCAAAAATCATTCATAAAAAAAGAAAATTGAATGGTTGAAGGGAAAAGAATACAGGTTCGGATTAATGTCGGATGTTTAAGTATGTCCCGAAAGAGCTACAGCCGAAGGATAAAAAGAACGTAGAAGCTGTCCTCGGTCACGGTCGATATAGAGTGATTTTCTTTTCACGATAATCTCACGTTCCAAATCACCACGTGACTTTACCAATCCCATTTGCGATTCTTCGGCTTGTCTTATTTGACCCATCATCATCGTCACGTTTTCCCCCAAGGTTTTCACCTCCTCGATCAGTCTGCATTAAAGTAATGAACAAGAATATAAACTGTGCCAATGAAACTTTTGTATACTAACGAATTGCAAACAATGAGAACTACAGTACGCAAAAAAATATCGTTGGTCGCAATTTTGATAAAAGACACTATCATGAAGCCCCAGGTTGCAATTTTATCCCAGCACGACCCGAAGATTAGTAAAAAGGTTTAAGAGCTTACCCGAATTGTGGGACATCGCGACAACTCTCAACGTTGCGACGTAGTAGTCTGTTGTCTAAGCGGCTCTGGGAAACTTTCAGAGTATTGTCTAGATTCCTCGTAGATGCTCGTAGGTTTTTTATTGTTTCCTCGATGTTGGAGATCTCGTACAAACACTGCGTGAAGTAGAAACAAGAACAGCGTATTTTACCCCATTTTCTTATACAGGTATAAAGCATGTGCGTTCAGTCCGCTACATTTGGTTGAAAAAAGCTTTCTGGATTTCTCACCCTAAGCAATTCTTTTTCAAGACGTTCGCAGCACTGTTGAGTAACGGTTACTTTTTGAGCCAAGGCAGCGTCAACGCGATCAGCCTGGGTACGGAGATCACGTACGGAATTCACATAGATTGAATCAAGTGTAGAACGTAGGGTTGTTGACCTTTCTCGCGTTGCCTCAGCCTGAGCAAGAGCTTCACGAGTCATATGCTCGTATCCGGAAGGTGTTGATTGTCTAGGATGACGATGATTTAAGTCACGATCGAAACATCATCAAGGCAAAGAATATGAGCTTTATGCACGTTATTAATTTTTTTCATTCAAATTGAACATCAGAAAACATGATTTAGTGGTTATTTAAACTCTAAACTAACTCGCCAGGAACTCTAGCAGCACCAGCTTTCCACAGTATCAGAGGTGAATCATTTGCCAGCCCTATGCACTGGGTGTCTATTTCGTAGGCATCTTTTTTATCAGTCCAATCAAATTCCATTCTTGTTTTTGCAGACTTTAATTCCACCGCTTGTCTTTCGATCTGTTCCTTAGTTCTGCCTAACAGCTCCCTGATCTGTGTGCACAGCCCAAGTTCCTGAGGTCCATAGAGAAAAGATAGGGATTTTGGGTTCTCGATTTTTATATTCCTTCTTTCGCTCGGAATGATAATACATCAAAGGTTGAACGAATGTACCTTTATTAATTCGTCGTTAACTTCGTCGCGTACTAGGTCAGGCTCAAGTCGCGTTGATCTCAGCTGAAGAAATTCTCCAGCAATTGATTCTGGAATAGTTAGGACCGACAAGGAAGATTTCACTCGTCGATATTCTACCTCAAGTAGATCAATTTCATCAGTCATCATGGCCAGCGCAAGTTCCAACTCATTTTTCCATTTAAATACTTCTCCTGCTCGCGTTATCAACCGTTCTTTGTTCATCTGTTGCTGGGTATCTGCTTCTTTGAAGACGCGTTGAATGCTATTCTTACCATTGTAAGCTGCCAGTCTGTAAAGTCGTTGGATAAAACTCAACGTGCATCTCCAGAGTCGTTCTCAACACTCAATGAAATTTCTACGTTCATTTCTCCCAATTTTTCTCGCTCAAGAATCAACTGATCAGTGTAAACCAAACGAAACTGAATAGTAAAATTGTGCAAATGAGAGATGGATGTGATTTCAAGTTCTTACTGAGCATCGTGTATCTTTCTGTTCGACTGTTTAAAGAAAGTTTCATTGTGAGCTCTCCATTCTCCAGGACTGAACTGCGTTATGGAATACCGATCACCTATCGGTCTTAATCCAGTAAATCCTCCATTGGGCGTAAAAACTGTACGACCTGTTGCCCAGGGACCAATTGGGCCCATTTCACTATCCGATTTTGCTGGTAGAGAATCTTCCGGCTGAGGGAAGTAAGGAGGTGGTTTTTCCCCATCACCGGTGCTGCTCCCTTTCAAAATATCCATCATCGGGCAAGGATCTGCTTTCGGCGACTGTAGATTACGCAGAATAATAATCAGAACACTAAAATATCTTGAGAACGTTGAAAAATTCCAGCTGGAGAATTCTGCACTTATTTTACCGTAACGAAACTTCATTTCGAGATACTTCAAACTTATAGATAACTACATGTGTCACTTACCGAAGGATCTGCCGGTGGTTTATCGGGACACGGTTCTGTCACTGGACATCCTTTCTGTTCACTGGTGAATAGTGTTTCCTGTAGATTTCCTGTGGCTGCCATTGCGCACCTGTCATCCAAACATTGACGCTGTAACATTATGGACAAGCTGGATTTACTGCGATATTTTTGGTGAACTTTTACAACTAGACTTCTGAGCCGACGCCAACGAATTCAAGGTGTGTTTCAGGTGGAATGGTCGATGGCAGTGAGTGAGGGTGGTACTGTACCTGGTGAAATCAAGGGTCTCGACGTATCGACCCTGTTCGGATTCTCTTTCCAAGTCTGCTTCTCGCACGTGCGCTCATCGGCCAGGCGATCAATTTTCAGCTCTGCTATTATCACGGAAGGTTTATGCAGTTTTGTTGATATCGTTATGACAACGATAACTTACAGAGTGGCGAGAGAATTGTTTCTCAAACTTAGAGCATTCGTCAAGCTACAGCATGAAAACGTCATCAGTTTACACCTGCACAAATTTCAAACGACTACATACTGTAATATCCAATAAACGAATTCAAGCTATGATTAAAAACCTACTCGGATATAACCGTTGATCCATTTTAAGCTCAAATAATTACGAGAGCTGTAGGTGTAGTCCGATAGTCGGTCTATTCAAACAGTGATTAGATAGCTAAGCCGAGGGTAGCCAAGTGGAAGGGTGTCCGATAGATCTACTTCCACACTTCCGAACTTGATGTGTACTTTCATAATATTCACACTCGTGTTTCGTACGGGGTGGACCAAAAAATGGAATCTATTATTCGATACAATGCATCATCATCTTCGATATTGCAGTCTTGAAAACGAATTATCTCGTTATTGACTTGAATCCGGGAGTCTCAAGATTATATCATCTCAGTTTTTGTCTTTCTAGATACATTTTCTCGTCCTTCTAGATAACGAGCCTTTTTCTAAGATTGCATTTGCATGTGGAATAATATATGAGATAAGTTCAACGCGCCACACGCTTGCGCATAAGGGTGAATTGTGGATCTGAAGCTTTGGTCCACGCGGACTTACGGATTATTCGAGTGGTTTGAGGCCCGGGGCTTTGAGGCGCGGAGAAGACGTGTTTGAAGGCCAGACAGACAGCCTCGAAGCGTTTGTTCAGGCGAGCGTGGAAGCTTAACAGAATACACACGGACTAACGCGTGCGGCAACCACTCTGTCCCTCTTCGATGATGCGCACATTGATTCTGATCCCCCGCGAAGATCGAGGCTGACACTTGTCTCCAGCTTGATCCTATCTCTTCCAGTCTTTCTCTTTGTCTTTCTACTGATCGGAAAGTTTAAAACGAGATCACAAGATTTGATATAGAAATTTAACAGCATTGTCGAAAATATCGATTCCAACCCTTTATTCAATACATGAAAGAAGTCCTCTGCTCGTTATCAAAAATGTTGCGCTTGTTCGATTTTATAGAACTGAAGTAATTTCTTCGTTTCTTTTTACCTCGATCTGGTAAAAGCGAAGAAATCGGTTCACGTTTCATTTCTATGGAATAGTCGAGTGCGATGAAATGTCAAAAGTCCTTTTTCAATTGGTTCCCTGCCATTACACTTTCCTGAGGATATCGCAGATAAGGTCTTTAGCATTAGTGTGCCAAGTCGGACCTTCGTGGCTTGTGGGTACGACGAACCTGGGTTTGTTGCGGTGTTAAGGGTCTCTCCCTTATCTAACGTCAGAGAGGAGGGACGTAGAGTGTCGTGAGAGGATGAGGCATTGTCAGAGGCTACAAGGGTACCATTTCACGTTGCTAACTCAACCCAAAACTCCTTCTACCCGATTCTGTTAAGGGTGTTGGGTGGTCTTAGGTCGAAGGATGCGGAAGCCGGTGGAGCCTACGGGGCGAGAGGATGAGTTGATGATGGGATGAGAGGACGAGGAAACGCGACTGGGGAATATACCGCGAACCATTAGCTCGCGTAAACGGAAGTTTTATGAACCGTAGACGACTTATTTCAAGGGTCTTACTTCACGAGGGTTCCACCTCCTGCACGCAAAGTCTTTTATATTGAGTCACAAAAATCGCTCCTTCGCTTATCAGATAACCGAATATTGGAAATTTATACAGTGCAAAAAGATGTCTTAAAAATCATTAAGCACCGTCAAATGACTTCAAGAATTTGATTTCATTGACCGAACTTAGACAATAGATTTCCTTCGAATCCAGGGATGGAGGTGCACGTGGTTGTCGAAATGTTGATCAAAACTGCCCTCAGGCGAAATGATTTGAACGCAAATCTAATCTCTCTGGTGTTCGAGGTAAATCTGTGCCCGGTCTCTAACACCCTAGGGATGATCAACGCGGTGAACAAAATGACTTTGGTTTTACACGTGTTTCTAAAATTAGCGAGGACCCCGGTGATCGGTTTGGAGATTCATACCCGAGGGTAGCCCACCCTGAAGTTTCCCCACCAGGTTTATTCTGTCGCAGGTAAGGGTACGTGAGGAAGAGGGTAGCTCCGTCCAGAATTCCGGCCACACCCACAACCCCTAGAAAGACGAATCACAGCCAGGATTGGCTCTGGAAAAGGACGAGGGGATGGATGTTCCATGACCCGGTTGGGAGCTGGGAAAACCACCCCTGCTGACAACATGGCCTTGGAGCCGCCCTCCCTGAGGTATAGCTAACTTAGCAACCCCTGTATAGTAGCTCTGATGCTCGGAGCCAGTCAGCCAGCAAGCCTGGGAGCCGCCCTTCGGCACCCCGTCGACCTGTCACGTTAACGTAGAACGCCAAATACGTGATCTCTCTTGCTCGTTTGTGTCCCCGGCGTGTTGGTACCTTAAGAGTTACGAAAACACGGTCTGGAGAGTCGGCGTCGGCGTCGACGTCGCGACGCCTGTCCAAGTATAAGTTTTGCGGTAAGAGACCCCACCCCTTACACCCCGTGCACCTCCTGAAATCCACCGAATATATCTTATACACCTGACTCGGTCGAACACCTTATACCAACTCCCGGGGACGCAGGAACGATCGCGAGGACAGGAGAGCTCGAATACGCGACGTGGACTGAAGCGGAGGTCTTCGTCGGGGATGTCCGACTTTTGAGTCACTGCAGAGGATGGGAACAGGTCAGTTTTTCGTAGTTCTTTTAACCTCGCAATTTTTCGCGCTACAATGTTTTGCGACTACGAAAACTTTTTAGGAGGCGATTTCTGAGGAGCTACCGCTAGTCTTTTGAAGTGCCTGTGATCGAGTAGAACTCGATATCGAATCTGATAGTTACACGTAGTCGAAAAGTATTAGCCGCGGCATTGGTTTCACATATTCGGTTTATAATTCTTCAGACAACGAAACTTCAACGGATGAACAGACAACTTGGTGTTCAACTTTCATTCTGGGACAGTGAAGAACCAGCAAAAATAAGTTCGGAATTTGTAAATTTGGTGCTAATATAGTTGTTCACTTGAGCAATTTCTACAATTGGGCTGTTCATTCGGTAGAAGGTTCCCTGACGAAGAATTAGGGATGAAAAAATATTGAATCCAAGTTTCGGTGGATCTTAGTGCTCACGATAACTATACTTTCACTTTGACTGCATCTATAACTGTGATAGACTATGATCCACAAGTTCTGTCTTTACCCGAAAACGAAAATAATTTATTAGGCCAATGAATCGCTGAGTTGGAATTAGGTTATTGAAAAATTCGTTCACGACATCCCGATCATTATTAATGGCTAGGCTGTTGGGAAAATAAATTTCAAACTTTGATTACATATTACGAATGTTAGAATGATAGTTGATTTATAAATCGAAGATTTATTGGCGTCGTGACAGATGCTGTCATGGATTTGGTGACTTTCACTCTATAGGAAGATAGACAATCCCGAAATAAATGTACTCGAAGGGTTTGCTCGCCGAACCATGTCTATAGCCCGAACTCGTTTTACTCGTATCGAAAATTTCGAAAAATCTACAAAAACGTGGATTCCGCGGAAAGAGCATGACGTTGGATTTTTGTCCGCGACGGTAATTATACGAGTAGTATTCATTTTCGGTAAAAGCTACACAAATCGCGATTTTTGGGTGAACGGATCGAACATGTCCGAATCACCGTTGCGTATGTCAATCCAGCAGAATATTTCTCTTCTGGGTGTAGCATATTTTGTCTGATTAATTCAGATTGTCTTTAACTTCGGTTCGCGAATTTGTTGGGGTGGCAGTCGCGTGTATCGCTAAGGGTGTCTTTTTCAGAATGTGGTTGTCAGTGAAGTATATCTTCTCTTTATAAGAGCGGGTTATTTAAACAATTAGTTACTCAACAAATGGTCATCGATTGAAAGTGCTTCAACCGGTTTACCGACGCTCTACTTAATAAAATTATTCATCCAATCAAAAGATGTAAAAGAAACTTTACAATCGCTGCAGTTTTGCCCGAAATGATAAATGCAAAAATTAGGAAAAGAATCAAAATTTGCGAAAGATTCTCGTTAAATTCGAATAAAAATAAGTGAAATAGACTTTACTAGAAACGTTGCACATCTTCCTTCTTGATATCTAAGAATTGATAAGCTACAAAATCGATCTCATTGAGGAATCATAATGTTTTGGGAATTCAGTAAAATGATGATCGGTTTGTTTATAATTGTCAAAAAAAAAGTGTATCGCAATGGTACATAAAACTTTAGAGTGAACCGGGTAATCCATATACCGTTTATATTGCACTACAGTGCACTTACCGGCCGCGTTGTAAAAGTAAAAGTGGTCTACAGTAGCGACTGAAAAATGTATAAAAAAGGGAAAAAGAGATCCCGCGGACAAATCTGCTCTATTATTTCTTCGCTGAATCCGAGTCTGAAAGAAGAGATTAAACCTAGCACGAAAGAGGCAGGTATATAATTACGAAGCTCGTTAACGCGGGATTGAATCGTAATGGCGCGGACAAAAAAGAAGAAGAAAAAAAAAAGTGTGACAAAAATACAAAAAATTCAATTCGTTTGTAACAAATTTTTTGGTATAATGGCACGACGGAAAATTTAGGTAATAACTAATAGCGGCGCGGGGTGTAACCAAGGCGAATGCTTTTGTCCATACAATAACAAAAAATCTCACTAATCGAAAATCTAAAGCACAGTGGACACCGTCAGGTATGTTTTCAAATTTCAATCTAATGGTCAAATGGAAGATTACTCACGTGAGGATCGAAGTTCTTCGGGCAGATCCACGAGTTATGTCCTGATCGCCTCACACTGGTGCAAGGTGTAATCAGTAAGTCGACTTCTCCCTCAAAGAACTGGGTAGATCAAGGCGGGACTTTGAGTTGTAAATTGATTAACCGGGATCTTCACTCTTCTATTTTACCTTAAACGTCTCACCCAACCATCAAGGTATATATAGGTATATGTACATAGTGCGAAATGAAACTGCGCGGATCCGGCCAGGGGTAGGTTTACTTAAATTACGTGCTTTGAGGCTGTGAAAGGTGGGTAGGCAGATGAAGATAATCCTTTAGGGGTGGCGGTACGGGCTCGAGTTGTCTTCGTCTCCGTTACGGTTGGCTTAGGCACGCGGCTGTGTTTTTCTTGCTGTGGATCATTAGGACGATTAGGGTTGCCGCGAATGGGGGAGAACAGATTAGCACTGAGCTCGATTCCCGCCCTTCGCGGTGCTATAATACCCTGCGTTTTCCGCGAGTCTCTTATCTTATTTCTTACCGCGTTTCTTACACCGTAGATTTTTTACACCCACGTCTAGGTATACCTAAACGATTTTACAAATTAAATTTGTCGATTTTCTTTCTTTCTATTGGCTGGGGACTAACTGGATGGAAAAATGTTCAATTATCAAGCTCGGGTGAAATAATTTTTCTAACTAGTTCGAGAATCTTTCAAAATAGATTTGCGGATCTTTCTTCGATGTATAAATTAGTCATTTTTGTTTCATTTCAGGAGACAGACTACTTGATATCCCGTGCAAGGTATGCGGGGATCGTAGCTCGGGCAAACATTACGGCATCTACAGTTGCGACGGCAAGTCAAAAACCTAAAACACACATTTTTTCATCTTTATTTAAGATGGAACCAAAATCTGTATTTGATATCCTAAACTTACCTACAATTCAATATTTCACGAAATTATAGACTCATAATTTTCTAGCAACCCTTGAAGCGATTCACCTATTCATTATTGATATGAATTCTGTTTCTCCCGATGAATATGAAGATTAAACTGATTATGATTGACTATAACTGATCTGTTGTAAAAATAGTTGAGTCGTGAGAAAGGTGACTAAGATGATAGGAAAATGAAAACGACGTTACCTACTATCACGGTCAATTTCTAGGCTGTTCAGGATTTTTCAAAAGAAGTATACACAGAAATCGTGTCTACACGTGCAAAGCTCAGGGTGATCTGAAAGGACGTTGTCCCATCGATAAGACGCATAGAAATCAGTGCCGAGCTTGTCGCCTGACAAAGTGCTTCCAATCCAGTATGAACAAGGACGGTAAGTTTCAATAAATTTTAGATATTCACAAAACGATATCTCTTTAGTTTATAGCGCAAGACATTTTTCATTCGTGTCACATCTGGCTCAAAATATGCACAAAAACCGGCGAAATGAACAACGAAATTACGAAACTTGCAATCTACGGGAAAACGTGTTGATTGTGATGACTGAATAATTTCTTAGTCGTCATGACGAGGCATGATAATCGTGAAATCAGATTCGCCATCCCCATTTATGCTTTGAATTAAGAAGACTACGTATACCATAGAGTTAGGCGACTTAAAGGCATTTGTCTGGACTCATTGTTTGCTCAATAATTTCCTCGGTTTAAAATTTGAGAAGCTCGCTCGTGATGATCAAAAATGAAGAAAATAAAGATGCGTAAGGAGTGAGGAATCGATAACTCAAACTTTTCTCCCTCTCAATATTCAAGAAAGTCACAACATCTCCGTCCCCAACAACCCTTTCAATTTCGCTTAAGCCTTTCCCAGTAAAAATCGATAAAACCACCATCAAGGCTACGACAATTTCGAAGTTCTGATAAAAAACGTCGTGAGAAACGCGGTAAAAGCTCTATTTCATATTTTCGCGAAGATATCATCCTGGTTCTCAATTGAATTGATTGCGGGTTTCTTACCGGATTAGGACATCACCGGAACTGGGATTTCTTGCTCGTCATTTCATCCCTCAGAATAGAGCCATCAGAAAATACCTGCAGCGTCACTCGTCTGCGATACAGTTCGGTCAGGCGAGCAGAGACGAGCTTTTTGCTGTTCTGCCAAAGTCTTCCGTCATAAGTTCAGCAGCCGTCTTCTAGAGTCCTAGACGACATCGAAAGTTAGAAAAATGATATTCCGGGCGAGGCAGATATCTGGGCGAAGCTTTTCAACGCAAAGAGGACCCCATCAGGGAGGGCGAGCTTGCGGAGAATGTAGCAAAGAGAGCTAGGAGAGGGGAGGCCAGGGATAGACGGAGGAAGAAAAAGAGTAACGTAGGAGGCGCGACCGCTCCTGGAGGATGAGGTCTAGGTAGTGGGGGTTGAACCAGGGTGTAGGGTGGCAGGGTGTTTAATGCAGGACGGGTGGTACGGTTCCCAGCGGCCGCGGGGGCTCCAGACGAATAAGAGAGGAGATTCAATTAGTGGCAGAGCTTCGTACCTTTAGGGTGTCTGCACACGATGAGATTCTGTTCTTCCTTCGGTAGCCGACTAAAGGAAGTCACATTATCGTCAATATCTCTTTGTCCACCCGTGTCACGTCATATTTCCAATGGTAAAAGTCCTAAAGAAGTTCGCTTCCGTTTTTCACGATCATGGTCAAATGACAACAACATCTTCCTCCTCGTGCATCGTCATTGTTTCAGTGGGGAAGTACCTTTAAATCTATCTGAAGGTAGAGCGGGTAATGCTTTGGCAACCGCCCGCGGTGTGCAATCATCCCATTCTCTTGCACAGTCTCAAGGTTCCTCCGTCTTTCCACCACCACGATGATGTGCATCCTTGTGTATAGCCCTGGGCTGTTATATTTGCTGCCAACTAGCTAGCCCGCGACCTTTGTAACACGGTATTTTATAAAATATGATTTAGACCAGGATGGTCGAGAGATCACCAGGTGGCAATGGTATCGACATGCTGTAACAGTCACACGGGGTGAACCGGGGCTTGCTTTTAGATCATTACTGCTGCTTCAAAGTACCGATTACCTCGGACCACGATTCCATGATACATCCTTGGGTCTCATGGAGATATTTCAATGTCGTCGGGGTAACGTTGCCTGAATCGCACCACTTTTCATTGGTTTTTTCATAATCCACAGACGGTCTTCTTGTATTCGGTGGTTCGAATTATTTTGGTAATTTTTAGAACATATTATCGAGGATTTTTGTGAACCTGATGGTGCGATTTTGCGAATGAGTTCTTCAAATTGCACCTTAGATTAAATTATATGGAATATGCGATTCTAGTCCTTCGTTTTTCCGATAAGCAAAAATGATGCGTGACAAATTGATTTTGACAGCCTTCTTGGCACAGCCTCATGGTTTGGCGGATCCAAAAACTGTGAACTCTGGAATACATGTATATTCGTAGTAGGTAAATGGAGTTTCCCAGCAGCCGTCTGAGAACTTGGAATGTAAATTATAAAGTTTTTGTCAGTTTGCAAACGGCGGAAAGCGCGGTAGATCGGGCGGGAAATCTCAAACCTCGAAGACTCGAGTTCCTTTCGCAAAAGTACCTACCCGTATCGTTTCACTAATGTACGTGAATACCGTTTCGGTGTTGTCCTTGTGTCCCCCTTTTCATCCCCTTTTATTCCCCCACTATCTCCTTATTTTCTCGAGCAAATGCCGAGCCCGTTTCACCCCATTATACCACCACAAAAAGCCCCTCTACAGCCATAGGTATTATTGGCATTATATAGGCGTATGCCCGTGTAACAGGTATACATAGCAAGTGCGATACATATAATATAAACGTAATATAAGATCCATAATATCGGTATGTATGTATACGTATACATACCTACATATAGATGGTACAAACTAATACCTACATCTTCTCGTCTTTGCTGCAGGAGCAGCTATCGACGCAGTTCACGTCCCCGCTTATGTATCAATAAATAATATCCTGGGGATCCCGGGCTTCATCCCTTGGCAAACAGTTTTGTTGGAAAGGAGATGAAATACATCTCGGAAGTAGCTAGAAATATTCAAAATACTGAATCCAGATGACATATCGTGCAATCATGTCTTTTGTACAGCTTTTAATCGAGAGTTCGTTTCACCCCTTTTATCAATTCTTCCTAATCCGAGATTGTATTGGTACCAGATCGATGTTTCAGGTATATATCAGATTAAATATTTAGAATATGGAAGGAACAAAAATGCTCGGTTCGAACTCGCGTCTTCTTCGGAGCAAAAAATATAATGGCAGTTGGTCAACATCATCTCTAAAGTACACAGAGTAAAATCCACCGTCTGAAGGGTTATAAATTTTCTGCAGTGCAAACTTTCCTCGGTAAAACCCATTACACGGTAGCTGTACGCCCAATCGATTCATAAAACTTATGAAACAAAAGTTTAAAGCTCTTTGTTTTCTCTGACAATTTCCTGCTACTGTGAAACCTTTTGCCAGTTTCAAAGGATTATAGAGTTCACCCCACTCGCGTCTTTTCAGGCGAAAAACTCGCACCGGTAATTTACCCTCAGCACTTGGTTAAATTTGAGTTAACTTGTTATTGAAACGTTATTATCATTTGTTTGTTATTTTCTTGTTGGTTTTTGTCCAATTCCAATGAAATGAAAAAATCTTACGCCACGTTATTGCAAAGATCTGTAAAATTGACTGACTTCAGCGACTTTAGCAGTTACAGCGAAACTATTGCTCTGAACTTTTGGCGAGCGAAAAACGGAATAAAAAACAAAAAAATATACATAAAAACCTGGGGATTATTGCTGCACTCGTATTGTATGGGGGATTGTTGAGCTTTGCCTGCTAGTTGGAAGCGGCGAATGGCTACAGGATTCAGATCCTCTCTGGTCCACGCGGTCCGGGTCGCCCGGGCCGCGTGGGAGATGGCGGCTGGCACGAGGCATTCGTGCGAGGCGTGCCTTACACGATGCGAACGGCGTCAATCCATCCAACGCGACGGGGGGTGAAAATGTGAGCTCGTATGGGTGTAACGGGTCGTTGCGTTAAGCTGCTCTTTGATCGTCACCTGTCACCCTCGTACTCGTGACAACGCGATGGAAGAGAAGTGAGCCAAGTGAGAGACGACGCATTGCGCCGTGGGTCATCCTAGTTAGAGAGGTAGAGAAGAATGGAGAGAGGAACTTAGCGCACAGATCAATTTCGGGATCGATGAAATTCCAAAAAAACTTCGGAACTACGTTAAACAATCAACCTGTCGAAAAGGCAGCTCTGTAAACAAAGTCTTGAGCGGTGCCTCGATTGAGGATAAGCTCTTGGTGCGCGAGGGTTTTTTGCGTTACTGATTTTGAGTCTGAGGTATAAGATTCCAAATTCAAAACGGTGGATCTAATCTAAATAATCGAATTATTTGAATATTCAAGATATTAGTTGTACGAATGTTCCCAAAATCCAAAAAACGCCCGAGACTTCCGGACTAATGCCTTGCGTGTTAATCAAACGGAGGGGTTGGAAGGGTTGATCATTTGAGGATATTCTATGGAGATTTCGGTAGTGAGAGCTCGGACAAAAAAATGTCGATTTGTTTTGGCACACGTTAATATAAAACTCGTTGAGTATTATAAAAGCGGTGAAAATCATCCCGCAGACTACCAACGATATTAATTCGAGATGATATTCTCGCAAGGGGTGAGAAAATAAAGAAATTGAGGTAAAAATTGTCCGTCAAAGGGATTCCTCTTAAAGTAACAGGATTTCCTGCAGCGTACGACGAGTACTTATCTGCATGAAAACGAAAATCCTCTTATAGAATCTCATACCAGCCGATCGCGAGCGAAAGATGATCTCTAAAAAACTTCACTATCCACCGATATCTTGTAAATGTATTATACCAATCTTCTACTTCTCGCGGTGAGACTGTGCCGAGCCTCAACCCCAGGATAGACCAAGTTTATATTCCCGTATGAATAGCATCAAAAATCTTTGGAGCATGTTACACGGTTGAAAATCTACGCGAGGGTCCCCGAGGACGACGGAGTAGGAACGTCGAGTTTTGGAGTCGGGGATGTACCACGACCTCGCTCACCCAGGGATTAGCCTCCGAGCTCGCTGACTGCTGAAATGTTCACAGATCGGTTTACCGTTTAGTTGGATGGCGAGTGTGAGCCGTTTTATAGGGGGTCGGAGGCTTGGAGGCTCGGAGGTTTCGAGGCTTGGAGAACGTGTGTGGGAACGCGCATTGTGGCTCGCACGTGCCAAACCCCCATTCTACCCTCATCCCCTCATACCTTCATCCCCTCATCCGTCGTCATCCAGCTCTTCTCTAGTAAGCGGGACCAACGTCCATGTGTGGGTGCAGTGGGTGTGCTATCAGCTACAAGGATACCGCAAGCTGGGCGCGGCTCATTCCAGCGCATGCGATTCGCAACTGGAGCAATGAAACCTTGAACATTATACCTATATAATGGAATTTCAAATGCATCCGTATTCCAAGTCTGTGTAAAGCTTGCTTATCAGCTTAGTAGCTACGTCGTTTTTCGAAGAGCTTTTTCCCTGCCTTTGGTTACATTTTTTTTAGACCTCTCCGCGCTCTGTCAGTTCCTTAAATCCTTTGAAATTCTTCTTCTAATTATTTCAATGATTGGATGATCAAGATTTTGAAAAAAGAAAGAATTCCTCCCGGATATCTTCTTCGGTATTATTCCCCGCTCCAATATGAGAGTTTTTCAAAAATATTTCGTCCGATCCTTCTCTCGCAAAAGCAGGTATCGAGGCTTTGAGTGGATGCACTCTAAACGGCTGACCACCAGCGGATGATACTACTGTGTCGAATTGAATAATTATCCAGATCGAGTCAAGCTCTTCGTTTCTCTATATGCTGTTTGGTTTACGTATCTGAGCCTGTGTTGTAAATATTTGTTGATCAATTTTTTCAGTCCTTACTTTAGAGACATATTAGGCCTAATTTCAGCGGTTGTTTATTCGTACTTTAAAAAATCGATAAAACAAATATGCCAAGAGGGTTTTTCTACCAGCACACGTGGTGCTGCGTACGTCACTCATCTTGGTGTATTTTTAATACACCCGTGTTATCATAACTCACAGCTCTTTCTCTTTCATCTGGTAAAACATCAAAAAAGGAATGATCGATTGCTCAAGAGTGGAATATAGATATATATCATATGCAAAGCAATTCTGATACTCGACAAAAAAATCCTTGCTCTCTTTACGAACAACAAATTATATTGTGATCCGTAGAAACATGCCTAGAGAATCTATATACGATCAATTTACCTCATTTGCAAAAAATTCCCCATAGAATTAGGCTATGAACTGCAATGAATATTGGAAGTTAGATGCATACCAAAAACGCATTGTTAAACATTTCAAGCTCGTTGATCCCTTCGACTATCCTTCGCCGGATTCGAACAGGCGCCAATGCAGCCGCAGGGCTGGCTGTGGTTTGGGATGAAACGAATATATATACACCGACGCCAGTGCGACCGTGGGATTCACCGTCTGTGATCCGCTCAGCCTCATTAATGATGATGTGTGCTGCTACCTCTCCGCTATGCTGCTATGCCCAAAGCACACGCGTTTTCTCTCACCCTACAGCACCAGCACAAACCCTATTCTCATACCCGAACTACGTCACCTTCGGAACTCACATATAGTAATTTATGTACACGCGTACTCTCAACTAATTATTTAACATCACGTACCTCTCTCACATGTAGATATAACCACTTCGTGCAGAGGAAATGGGGCTTTACGTCGTGGCTTTGTTTCTAACAAAATCCTAGAGATCCTGAAACAATATAGAACTGTTTGCAGATCCCTTGCTTTGCCTAACTTTGCTCATGGATTCTGAACACTGATATACCATACGTGTCTACGTATATACCTGATCCTGAATGAGAGTGACTAGTGCGCCCATCAGGGGGTTGGAAGGCGTTAGATTAATAGATAGGTATGTACATACTCAAATTGAGTGTGTCGATAATGGGGCTTATCACTTCGTAATATCGTCTGATTAAATCGAAATCCCATTAGCTCGGGATCCAAGTCTACCTGGATGATGTTTACAGCATCCCATTATCAGTAGCGTTGATCGATGCCGTGAAGAAAGAGAAAACGAATTCAAATACTTCTTCGATATTGAATTTATTCCATTACAGAACGAGGTTCTGGAGAATCGATTAATCTCTTTTTTTCCTAAAAGACAAGGGCTTTCATAAACCCGAAGATGTTTGGTATAATTGATGTTTAGCAGTGCAGCACGAGCGCGGCCCCAGGAAGCCAAAACCTCATTTACACTTGTCTCATCATCACCATCATCACCATCACCAACAACCCCCACCGCCACACGTGACGCATCATCCTTCGGGTCATCCAGCTACACCTGGACACCATGGACCAGCGGCACATCTGTTGACTCACCATAGGTCAGTCCCATTATTTTTTTTTCTACGGTCACAATTTATTAGCTTCGTAAAAAGGCAGTCAGTGAGTAATAGTGCAGTTTTAGGAATTAGTCATTATGGACATAGTGCGCTGTGTCGAATGCTTCGGATGTTCTATGGAGAATCACATCTCGAATTCGAGATGGTATATTATACGATATCTCCCTCGCCCATTTTTTTTTCCCTCTTTGCACTTTTCGCAGAATCCTCAGATGCGACCAGAAGCCATCGCCATATCCACCGCCGGTTTCGATCCTTCAAAAAGCAACCGAAGGATCGCCTCCGCCAGCACCATTGCCACCACCTCCTCCACCGCCACCTCCAAATCTTTATCATTCGGCTGCAGTCAATCTTGGACCACAGCCACCACTTTTACAAATTCTTATGTCTGCCGAAAAATGTCAGGTGATGAAAGGATTAACCATATCGATCTTGCAAGGGAACCCTGCGGACTATCCTTCCAGGACGTTCATTTTTCTGCATTTTTTCCTATCCAGTAGATACAGAAAGCTCGTCCCTTTCTCACGATACATTATCAAAAATTTGAAACTTGAATAAATCTAGAATTTTATGGACAAATAAAGTTATTCGAGTCCCTGACATCACATTAGGTATTAAATCTAAAAATGAAAAAATGGAATTTCCAACTTGCCTGTTCATTTTAGGAGCTTGTATGGAGCGCTAGACTACAGCCAGACGGCGAGACATCCCCAGATCAGACGGAAACTGAAGCAAGCCATAGTCCTGCCACCGGCACTTTGCAAAGTCTCAGTCCTACGTGGGAAGTTTTACAGGTACTACAAGCGCAAAGCATACTTCGAAAATTCTTTCCAGTCTTACGGGTGCTTCCAGAACTTGCCACTTCTCGTGGCGATGCGTTATCATTTGATAATTCATCACAAATCGTTGCAAAAAATTTTTGCAAAATGATTCTTGCCGAAATTTAAGAGAGAGAATCGAAGATTCGATCAACGAACGGTCATAGTCATGTGTTTTAATTCCATTCGGCTAAAATTAACACGATAAGATGACGACGTGATGTCATCTCACGATGGGTATATTTCAGGAAACAACGGCGCGGTTGTTATTCATGGCAGTGAGATGGGTGCGTTGTTTAGCGCCCTTTCAAACTTTGTCAAAGAACGACCAGCTTTTATTACTGCAGCAGGCCTGGACGCAGCTTTTTCTACTTCACCTGGCTCAATGGTCAATTTCTTGGGATATCTCCGGACTTTTGGAAGGTGAACAAGTGCGGGGTAGATTACCTCCGGGAGATGCTTCCCATGAAGAGTTGACAACGATTCAGGTAGAATAACGCTCCCATTCAAGGAGGATGCGATTGTTCGTTACTAACTTCTGCTATTGAGAATTTTTATTCACTTTCTTCCTAATCATCCCTCAAATTTTATACTTAGGAAATCATGTGCAGATTCAGACAACTTTCACCCGACGGTAGTGAGTGCGGGTGCATGAAAGCGGTCGTTTTGTTTACTCCAGGTAAGATCAATCAGCTTTGAAAATAATCTACAATAAGTTTGATCAGTCGATGAAATGGATACAATAAAACCTTATTGCATTAATCTGGAAAATGATTCACGAGAACACGACACACCCTCTCGAGTCCGAAGAACACTTTGAAATGAGCCCGTACTGCGATCTTGGCAAGAAGGCCATGTCACGAATGATAACAAGATTGAACACAATATTTACTCTGCGCCTAATTTCTGACCTCAATTTGCTATACGATCTCCCAAAATGTCAGTCGGATGTTTGAAATTGATTTCGAAAACCATCCGGCTACTTGTGTCTTATGGATTTTGTCATTTTTGGGATTGCCATCATGATTGATAATGCCAAGTGTTAAAATTTTTTATTTTCTGCGTTAACAGAAACGAGGGGACTTCACGAGGGACAACCGGTCCAAATGTTACAAGATCAGGCGCAATGTATTCTAGGTGATTATGTAAGATCGCGATACCCTCGTCAACCAACAAGATTTGGAAGACTGTTACTTTTGCTGCCAAGTTTGAGAGCCGTGAATCCTTCGACCGTCGAACTTTTATTCTTCCGAGAAACTATCGGAGAAATACCAATCGCACGTTTGTTAGGCGATATGTATCACATGGAAAGATATTCCAATTAAATTAGAAAAAAAATAAAAACAAATAAATAATAAAAATAAAAATGACTGCAGACTTTTTTGGAAAAAAAAAGAAAACATATTTCTGAATCCGTGAAGGTCGGTTTTAACGTACGTATAGGTATACTGTAATTTTATATGTTATTCCAGGATAAGATCGGCTTACAATTAGTCGGATAAGCATAATATGGTCAGTTCGTGCTTTTTTCATTAATCGAGCATTATCATCGATCCTTCAGACTTTCATCGTACTCGCTCACATCATATGCAATCTTACATACACCCATTCTTCGCGAACTCTTTGCTCATACGGCTAGCTAGTATTTTCTGTGTGCAACGTATACAATTTTTCTAGTAGTCAAAGAGGAAAGTAGATAAATTAATAGATTGAAAATAGATCGGAAGACTCGCGTATTAAATGTTCCCCGAAGATAGTGAATATCAGCCAATCATGAAAATAATATTCTCGATTATTGATCTTATGAAGAAAATGATTTTCTATGATATTTGTCTACTTTTCTCAAAGATCTGCTACCCGAATCAGACGTATGTGAATTTTATTTTATTATTTCTTTAAGCGTGTAGAAATTGTGTAGCTTGTATAACTGACGAGATATATCCTGAAAAATATCAGACTATCCTAATTTCCGTCAGATATTAGTGAAAAAATTTAGTGAACTTTGGATTAAAGTTATAAAATCGCATGGTGCAATGAGATCGCTGTTGCGACTATTTTCGAAATATTAAATACGACACTGTAATCCAGAATCTAATTTCTGATTTGGTTTGCGAAAAAAAAAATCTCATCTGACTGCTGTATCATTTTTGACCCGAGCGTAAGTATTCGATTTAAGAAGCATCACTTTCGTGTCAATTACGACGTAAAACGCGTACAGATAAAATATCGCGACCGAATATTTACTCACGTAATTAATATAGTTACTCATTTATTATCTTATCTATACGTGTCCGCCCATCACGTATGGTATTACAATGATTATACTTTTAATTTATACGAATACATTGCTAATTAGCAATAACTAAAGTATATAATCTCGTTGCCACACCGCAGGCACTCCCCATATCCTTTAATCTCACCTTTACATTGGTGTTCTGTTGATTTATTTATTTTTTTGTTATTGAGCTTGCGTGACTAAACTTTGTAAACACTCATGTTTCAAGGTATGTATAGTAGATACCTTAAGTACAGTGTGAAGAGAAAAAAAAGAGAAAAATAGAAAGAAAGAAAAAAAAAAGAAACATTCTTATCGGACTCCCGCGTGTCTATTTACTAATAGTAAATCATTAAGTAAAGTTTATAAATCAATTTAGCGATTTCCCAACTGTGATACGTTATGCAACCCCTTTCATTCGTCGTCTATGTAATTAAAATCCAAGAAACATTGATATTCGGTGATAGTTAACTAATCGTTTATGTAATATCGATCAAGTTTTCACAATCAGGAGAATAAGGCCAGTCATTACGCTTCTTAAACTCACCAGGGCATTAGGATTCGATTTGTAAAGCTGTCGTCATTTTACAACTACATCAGAGTTACAAGATAATGAAATAGGACAAAGTATCTAGTGCATAAATGCATATTGAGTGTATTTGAAAAAGTATTGCTCTATTCAGTTTCAAGCCCTATTTTCAATGATTCTAGAAAACAGGCAGTATTTATCTTCGTTCTTTTCTATTTTCTTCTATCTCTGATAGTCGCGAAGATACGAGTTTTGAAAAAATTCCTTTGATGCCTAGTGTGTACATTTTTTTCCCCTTAATCATCGAAACGAGATTTCGATTGTGTACTGAAATCTATCGTATCCAAATTCTGAGAATAGTTAGTTTATTTACAAAACGTTTCTTGAGACTGTAAACGCTGAACCGTTGCCATTCAATTTTCATTTGTTCTTTAATAAAATATGTTATGTGTAAATAATGTAAAGTAGCTGTAAATGTTTCTGCTGTAAATCTGATTAATGTATAAATGTATTACGTATTCATATAATATGATATAATATACATAATATAACAATGAGACTATTTAATTCCCGGTTGATTATTTTATTCGCCTTTTTTAACTCGCAAACGATTGGAATTTTAATAAGAGGATTGTATTACTGAAAACGCTGAGATATTTAATTTCGAATCGTTTTAATCTGTTCAACATATTTGCTTAATACAATTGATTGTTGTTGTTTAATTTTATATTTATATTTACATTACAGAAATTGTAATGCTTATCAACTAGATGATTGTAAGTATGAATAAACTGGAAAAAAATCAACAGTTTTTTCTTTTTTTCAAAATAATAGGAATTTACGATATGATGAGAATCCACACCATTTGCAGCTGAGTCAAATCAATACCGAGTACTTAATCAGGGGATACGATACACAACGTGACTGTTTTATTTTAAATGCTTGACAGATTGATAAGACTCTAGATATCTTTGGATAGTAATAAAAAAGACCGTTGCTCTACCTTTGGAAAGTTCAGATTAAATAAAAACGGACTTTATTTATCGCGTTAATCCTGTTACTGAGAAGAAATAATATTTACTGTAAGGCGCATCCTGGTTTCTCACAAAACTAGGAATCAATATGTAAAAGTAATAAATATATTTATGAGAAGAACCGTCGAGAGTATCCAAATAGCTCCTGTTCAATTAATAATCGTTTATGTATTATTTTAAGATGTTCTTGGCGAGAAATTTTAATAAAATTATATTACTAATACGATCTTCAATTAGACCTATTAAAAGGTGTTGAAAATTTTTAATAAACCATTCACAATCAGATCATTTACGTAATAACGAAGTTTCACACGAAAACTGTAGACCGCTTATACTCGCACACCGTTAATAAACCTATAAGTACTTATATGAATCTCGATTGATAGAATTAAATAATCACAGTTCGTCGTGAGACTGGACATGATTCATGACAAATTCGTAGAGATCATCAAGAGAACGCGATCCGTTATACTCGGATAATTTTCTCCCATCTTTGTACAAAAAGAGAGTTGGAAAACCGTCGACTTCTTGTTCGTTGCAAAGTTGTTTGCTAGTGTTCAGAGTACAATCGACTTTTACAATGTGGACATTCTCATCGCCGAAAAACTTTTTACCAAGTTCTTCCCAGGTCGGAGCTAATCTTTTACAATGTCCGCACCATGGTGCAAAGAACTTAATGAATGTTACTCCCTTTTCAACACCGTGCTTGAAACTGTCACCAGTCAAAGTGAAGACCGGATCCACCTTGCCCTCAGATTCTTCTTTTTCATCCGTGTTACCATCCACATTTTTACCAAGCATCAATGATACGTAAGCTTTTAATTCCTCGTGAGATCTCTGGCCTGTATATTTGTCAATCTGCAAATAAAAAAGGGGGCAAATTTATTTCAAAGGCTTATACATGTAGGAAGTCTACTATTTCTGTATAATGGGAAATATCGGACAGTTCGAAGAACCACGAAGAAGATGTACCTTTTTGCCATCTTCAATCCACAACAAAGTGGGGTATCCCTTGATGTCGAATTGTCCACAAACGGAGCGATGCTGAGTGCAATCGACTTTAGAAATACTGACTAGATTATCGTTGCGAAGGCTGTTAGCGAGTTCGTCCCAAGTGGGTGCTAACTTTTGGCAATGTCCGCACCACGGTGCATAAAATTTAATAAAATGTCTCCCTATAGATACATGTTTGTCAAATGTATCTTCAGACAGTTCTAATAATCCGCTCACCGGCTGTGGTACATTAACTTGGCTATCTTCTTCCTAAAACAAGACGAAATATGGTCAATGAATGAAGAGCAGATACAAAAGGTTTAAAAATTGTATCAGAAGAGTATTCTAGATTGTTACTGACAACAGGAACGCTTCCCATCTGCTCGTTGATGAAAGTGGTCAACGAAGGCAAGTCCCGAGTACCTCGGAACTTAGTTCCCTTGCTTTTTCCAGCTTTGAAGAACTTCAGACTGAAAATATGAGAGTTTGATTAAAAAAACAGGACTTATAGTGGTCGAAATTCTCGCTTAACGTAAGTTAGCCATAAATTCATTCAATTCTTTCAGATTTAGAGAATATTTTCAATATTTGAGCCTCATCTTGATTATCGCAGATAAAATAAGAGAGATAGAGAGTTTATTGGATAGATTATGATCGATAAGTAATGAATTATTAATACGTTGGATATCCAGTAATATCATTCTCCGTACAGACTGTACTATCCGTGGTACAGTCTACTTTGGCAATTCTGACTTGACCTTCTTCAATTACGTTCAACATTTCGGCAAGTTGTTCCCACGTAGGCGCCAGCCTCTGGCAATGTCCGCACCTGAATAACGATGAATTATGCATCAGGAACAGAGAAGTATACTTAGTTTTAATAAATCCTTGAACTTTGACTACGGAATAATCGTTTTTTCAATTTTTATTTTTATTTATTTTCTATTTTGGGTAATAATAAAAAAAAAAACACGAAAACACGTGAATCACGACTTACCAAGGAGCGTAAAACATCACGAAGTGATCCTTTTTCGCTAATTCAATCGGAAATGTTTCCGCTGTATATTGAATTGTGTGGACATCATCGTCGTGCGCGATTACAGTTTGAATGGCGATAAATACCGATAATAATGTCGGAATTATGTTACGAAGAAACATTGTGAGAAACTGTATGATATTCTTCGTAAATATTATCAGAACTACGAAACTCTGTTCGCTAAATTGTCTGCGAAAAGAAACGAATTGCTTAAATTATCTGATGAATAATGAATCAGTGATGTTACTTTTTTAATTAAGGTTATGCGGAAGGTTTGTCATCGACTTACATGCCTGGATATTAAAGCCCGTATAAGCGACTGGTCGAGCCTTTTGGACGGGTAAATGTATTACACTGTTGATATTAAGAAGAACGTATTCATATTCCGATAACGAACGAAGATCTTAGACTACGTCGACGTTTTACTAATCGAAAATACGTACTAAACAGAAATTACGCCCACCGGGTAACGCGACGCGACTATTGCCACGATTGACATACTGTATGTCGTACTAATACGCATGTCACTCTCTCTAGCGGCGACACGTGCCATGAAATGTGCATGAAATATGTTTGATACATTTTGGCGCGGTAATTGAGAACCGTGAATCGTTTATTCGAGTATCGACATGATACAAAGCGATTGATTGAATCAACGGATTTATTAATCAATGATTATGACGAATGAATGTAGTTTTCTTATAGGTTTCGAATACGCATTGTGGAATTATTTGGCCAAAAGCATATACGATTAAAGATGCCACAAGCCAGAAGTTGGCCAGAAGCAGAATGCAAAAGCAATATTGCGAAGACTAGCTGCGCATGAGCCATGGCTGCTGCGTTCTGCTGATCTCATTTCGTCACGGCGGTGCCCTCTGACAATGAATTACTCCACTGGGCAAGATACAAGTCGGTAAATGGAACAGAACCGAAAACTGAAACACCGGCTTTTATTATTTAAAAAATTCTTTTTTCAAATCGAATACTATAAATTTGTATTCGTAAGAATATGTACATATTTCATGTAAAAACATCGGATACAAATCAGATATTAAAAATAACATAACTAGATTAATCGAACGAGCGATGTAATCCTTTTTTCAAGTTTCGCATACCAATATTGCGATTGTAAAATTCAATGAATTTCCATCAATTACACAATCTGATGATAGAACTTTGAAATCATTTTTTAAGCCAGAAACTGGAGAATAAATTATATCTGCAAGTCTTATCGCTGAGCACAGCTTCGCGCGTTGTCATCAATATATAATTGATCTCGAGAATAGAGAAACTGCTACTGATGATGCGGAATTTGCAATACATTATTTCTCTCTACTAAATGAGAAAAATTTTGAATCACTTTAGGTGCATGATCCACATAATATAAAATTTGGAACTCCTATTTGACTACCTTCCTTTTCAGAATTTTAGGGTTTGTATTGAATTTTTCTTCTAAATATGATTTACAGCGAGACTGGAATAATGGATATGAGTCACTGCGAGATTATAATTAAAAAATGCTTCCAGTCGAAATGAAAAAATTGAGTTATGCAAAGATTTCTTCTATTGCATTACGCGAAAAATCGCAAAGAATAATGCCTCTTGAAAGAAATCTACCATCCTATTAAATGGTTCTTGTTTTTCAAAGATCCTCTCCATTGAAATTACGCTTCACTCAAAAACCAATAATTTCAGCGATAAGTATAAGACATTTTGTCGTATAGGTCGAATTCGGAACGTGTGTTTTCAAATCACAACCATATTATCACGTGAAAAAATTCTGAATAAACAGATGTTATTAATTTTTCACACGTTTCTTATACTAAAGAGCTGTCTCCGTTTATTATGCAGATAAAATACATTCGAAATGTAAAAATAATACAGTTGCGTGTGAATTATCTTTATACACGGGCCCATTGATCAGTCTGAACCCTACTGCAAAAGTTCATCTGATGAATCCCGAAAAGTTAGGAAATATAACAAATCACATAATAAATCATAGCATGATTTGTTAGATATGATACCAATCCAACAATTTTTTTCATTGCCAATGTCGGATTTATTTATTGATTAAATATAAATTTAAATACAAAAGATATGCTAAAATTTGTATCATTTCTGATAAATCATACTATCCCGGATAACATTTGATATGGTCAACCCACATGCCAGATTAATGCCACGTGGCATTAGCATAGCGATAGTATCGGTAGACTATATTAGAGTGGGTTTCTGTTATGGCAATACTAAGACATACTTTAGGGAAAAGATTCAAGAGTTTGTAATTATACATTGCGAATGTATTTTTTTCCGATAAGAAACGAGATAATTCAACCGTACCAGAATTACGATAACCCGGAGAAATATATAACACAAGGTGACTGACGAAATTGAGCATCTACAGACTTAACCGTTATCACAGCAATAATTATCCGTATCAACAACGAAAAGGGATAAAATATAAATGAATAACAATTATATGAGCGAATAATTAGTAGGACACCGATGAATACTTGTGTCCGATGAAGGACAGTCATCTTCTCAAGCCACGGACCATAAAAAGTCATCGCCATCACAGATATAGCTCTTTGGTATAAAGTCCAAAAAAACACGCTTAAGGTGATCTCGAGCCTTTAACCTTCACACTAACTGAAATTGAGTCATCATTGTAGTTTTATAGGACTATATGTACAAAAATTTTACTCGAAAGTGCCACATTCTAACAAAACAGGTGGCATTTTCAACATGCGGTTGTACCTGACATATTTTGTAATCTGCCTGGTGAATCCAGCAAGGTAAGCCCTGGCAAAATACTAAGAATTATTACAGAATTTTGGTCATTGATGAACTTCACAGATTAAGCGAAGAAAAGGACGAGTATCTCAGATTACCGGAAGGATTTACAATCGGAGCTGGTGGGTCATCATATCAAATTGAAGGAGGCTGGAATGCTAGTGGTATTTAGTTTACGACTCATTATCTAATCGAAGCAGAGAACAAGTTCGTTAAAAGCACATCTACAGCAGATCATATCACTGATTTCATTTCCACTAATATCTATTAGATAAGGGAGAAAATGTATGGGATCGATTCGTGCATACTCAACCTTGGAAGATCGCAGAAGAACATAATGGCGATATCGCGGACGATTCTTATCACAAATACAAAGAGGATGTGCAGTTGGTCAAGGGAATGGAGGTCAGTTTTACACGTTAAAGTTAAACCGAACCGCTTATTCTGAATGGGAATTCGTCTGAGTTCATCAATTCTACATAGATCGAACTTATTTTTGGTATCATGTGTCACGATGTATTACGAAGTCTTGGCTTCTGTGCAGCATTCTCTTTCTCAGATAGATGGAATTCTTGTAAATCTCTAAATAGTTGCCGTTATGGATCGTTCAAAATATAATCATTAATTTTGAATAGAAATTTATTTGAACCATAATTCGTTCAGGTGACCAAGTTTATTCTACATTGGTAGTTGTATTCATTTCGCAGCTTGATCATTATCGGTTCTCAATAAGCTGGGCTCGTATACTTCCAAATGGATTGGCGAGTCTAACTAGCCAGGAAGGACTTCGTTACTATCACAATTTAATCGACGAACTCATAGCAAATGATATCGAACCGATGGTGGTATTGTACCATTGGGATCATCCGCAAATTCTCGAGGATATGGGCGGGTGGTTGAATGAGTTAATGGTCGAGTGGTTCGCGGACTACGCCAACATAATTTTCCGAGAATTTGGCCCAAAAGTAAAAGTCTTTACAACAATTAACGAACCGAAAGTTTTCTGTTTTAACGCATACGCAAGCGGCATTTATGCACCAGGTATGTATAGGTACATCAAAAATTTGATTGCAACTATTATAGGTATAATGTTTCTGTCAGGTAAAACGTTGAATGCAAGTGCAGCGTACTTGTGTGGGCATAACGCTTTGAAAGCTCACGCACGAGCGTATCATTTATACGACCAGGAATATCGTCCGACGCAAAATGGTAAAATTGGCATCGGATCAGCATGCGCTTCATATTTACCTAAGAATGCCAATGAAACATCGGCTGCCGAAATTGGGTTCCAGTTTAGTTGCGGATGGATCAATCAGCCCATATTTATTGGCGATTATCCTCAGATTGTTAAAACCAAGTTGGCAGAAGTGAGCAGAAATGCTGGACTTCCGAAGTCTATGCTTCCAGAATTCACTCCTGAATGGATAGAGTACATCAAGTGAGTAAATGACAAGTATTAAAGTTATTTAATGACACGGAACACAAAATTCACAGGCAGCAACATTACCCTGATGACATGAAACATTTCTGGACTATTTCTGAAAGGGTCCGTGCAGGCCGTACCGAGCGATATGACCGCCTGAAAATGTTGACTTCAGATCGTGTATAAATTCGATCTCTTATCAACCCTGATTTTTGGTTTTTAGTGGAACATCCGATTACTTTGGTCTGAATCATTACACGACGTATCTCGCAGAACTTGGACCCTACAACGACGTTTGTGGACCGGCTGATTTTTTGCCAGATGTTGGAATATCGTCGAGTTATGGCCCTGATTGGGAAGTGGCAGAAAAGTGGTCACATGTAATAATTGGCGACTCTTTTTTCCTAACAGGCCTAAAACTTATGATGGTGTCTACTTACCATATACAAAAAAAATGTAAAAAATTCCAGTTCACACCAGAAGGATTTGGTCATTTGCTACGTACAATCAAGGAAGAGTACAGCAACCCACCAGTTTATGTTTTGGAGAATGGAATGTCCGCTGACAACGGAATATGGAACGACTACAAACGCATAAGATATCATTATTTATATCTGAAGGAACTTCTCCTAGCCGTGCATCGCGACGGCTGTAACGTCCAGAAGTACACCTTTTGGAGTTTAATGGACAATTTTGAATGGGATTCTGGTTACACGTAAGTCAAAGACAAAAAATAATTAAAAAATCGAAGCATTTCTCGGCTCTCGTGTGGGTGCTGAGATCAACAACAGCTAAATAAATGCAAGCACTGATTTCAGGCATCGTTTCGGGCTCATCCACGTGAACTTTTCAAGTCCCAATCTAGAAAGGGTCCCAAAATTGTCGGCTTCCTGGTTACAGAATGTGTTGCGTACTCGAAAACTGCAGCCACCGATTCTGCCTCCCTCTAACCGAACAGAACTTCAATCAATGCTGACATAAGTTTTGACAATAAATCAGAGAATTCATACGACAATATCGGAAACTAATATAATTTCATGTAATCTCAATTGCCACAGCCGTAGTCCTATTGAAATTATTGTAATCTTGCCATAGTGGTTACACCCCCTTTATGTTACTTTTTCCAAAATAAATTTTACCTACAAATACATATTTTCAATTCCCACGAACACTTCGTATGATTCCCTTCCAGTTTAATGTAATGCAAAGTAATGATCTGTGACACGTTACTTCAGGATCGATTACGTTATAGAGCGTTCTCTCTATAGACTATAGTAGATACCTCTCCGTTTTCACTTCATGTAAAACTACTTGTAATTATTCGATTGATGAAATAAACAGACAGAGAACTCCATGGTAGATGATTTTCCCGAAATCTTTCATTTATTGTCAGTCGGCACAGGGCTATCCCCCATCCTAGTCCTCAAACGCCAAAATGCCACGCAGGAATGGTCCAAGAATTAGAAATAATGTTTAAAGTGGGCGAAATGAGGTCAACAAAAAATCTTGTAAAATTTGTGATATGAATGAACGCATCGGGAGGATGATACACGTTTGTACTAGCAATGAGCAGACCTTCGTCTTCCTTCGTAAAGATACCAGGGTGACGCATTCGAGACGCACTTGGGCGACCTCACTGACCAATAATCGTCAATAATTATCCGAAATATGAAAAAAAGAAATCACCTGTTAAAGAAGGAAAAATGAATGAGGTCACAAAACGGCGGCCTTTGGTAAGATACCAATGCATACGTGTTGCTGATGAAGGACAGTCAACTTTTTGAACTCTGCTAAGATGCCCGTCATGTGCAGATATCGCTATAACTGATATCGCACTTCAGCATAATGTGAAATAAAACACAACTTGGATCTGAAAATAATAATTTTCCCACCTCCCCAGAGTATTTGGTCTTTCTTGTCGTTTTATACAATTATATATGAGAACTCTACCCTTCCGCGCCCCATTCTAAATGAAGAGGTGGCATGCTCAACATGCGATTGTGTGTGACATATCTTGTGATTTGTTTGGTGATCCCGGTAAGGTAAGCTCGACGGGAATACTGACAATTACTATGTCATTTCGTCGATTAATAAACTTTACAGATCGGGAGGAGAAGAGGATGAATATCTCAGATTACCTGAAGGATTTGCAATCGGCTCTGGCGGATCATCATATCAAATTGAAGGAGGCTGGAATGCCAGCGGTATTTATTTTACGACAAATTATCTGATCAAATCAAACGAGAGGTTTGTTAGAAACATGTCTGTAGCAGATCATACCAGTGATATTATTTCCACTGATCTTTATTAGACAAAGGAGAAAACGTATGGGATCGATTCCTGCATACTCAACCTTGGAACGCTGCGGATGGAGCTAACGGTGACATCGCCTGTGATTCTTATCACAAATACAAGGAAGACGTGCAGTGCGTCAAGAATATACAGGTTAATGCAATTTATTTCACCGAAAATTTTCGGAATGTTCTTGGCAATTTAAAAATGTATGTTCCTTTTTCATTTTACGGTTTTCACGAGATTTTAAATTGCTTTCATAAAGGAGAAGAAATAAGAAGACAGCTTGCATACTCGTAAATAATGAAATGGAGTAGATTTTGAAAATCGAGCAAAGACCCGCTTTTGGTTGAATATATGAATCCTTTGTAGATATATTGGATGATAAATTGAAAAGGGTCTGTTTCCAGATAACTGACATTTTTATGAATCCCGAAACACTTGCAGTCATGAGTACTTAGAATTATAATCTGCAATTTATACTGAAAAATTTTCGTTCGACTATAATTTGTCCAGGGAACCAAATTTATTTTATACTCACGGTGACATTAATTTTTCAGCTTGATTATTATCGGTTTTCGATCAGCTGGTCGCGTATACTTCCGAATGGATTCGCGAGTTCAATTAGTCAGGACGGGCTTCGTTACTATAACAATTTAATCGACGAACTCATAGCAAATGATATCGAACCCAATATAGTATTGTATCATTGGGATCATCCGCAAGTTCTCGAGGATATGGGAGGGTGGTTGAATGAGTCAATGATCGAGTGGTTCGCGGACTACGCCAACATAATTTTCCGAGAATTTGGCCCAAGAGTGAAAGTCTTTACAACAATTAACGAACCGAAAATTCTCTGTTTCGTCTCATACGTTAATGGAAAGTTCGCACCAGGTAATTAAAAACGTAGAATTGGGTTGCAACTATTTCAAAATGTTATCTGTTTCAATCAGGTAAAACATTGAATGCAAGTGCAGCGTACTTGTGTGGGCATAACGCCTTGAAAGCTCACGCACGAGTGTATCATTTATACGACGAGGAATATCGTCCGACGCAAAATGGTAAAATCGGCATTGCGACTACATGTGCTTCATATTTACCTAAGAATCCGAATGAAACATTGGCTGCTGAAATTGGGTTTCAATTTAGTTGCGGATGGATCAATCATCCCATCTTTATTGGCGATTATCCTCAAATTGTTAAAACCAAATTGGCAGAAGTGAGCAGAAATGCTGGACTTCCGAAGTCTATGCTTCCAGAGTTCACTCCTGAATGGATAGAGTACATCAAGTGAGTAAAGGACAAGTATTGAAGGTATCTAATGAGACGGAGCACACGAAATCCACAGACAGCAACATTACCCTGACGACATGAAACATTTCTGGACTATTTCTGAAACGGTCTGTGCGGGCCGTACCGAGCGATATGACCTACTGAAAATGTTGACTTCAGATCGTGTATAAATTGGATCTCTTATTTATATCTGATTTTTGATTTTTAGTGGAACATCCGATTACTTTGGTCTCAATCATTACACGACGTATCTCGCAGAACTTGGACCCTACAACGACGTTTGTGGGGGGGCTGATTTTTTGCCGGATGTGGGAATGTCGTCGAGTTATGACCCTAATTGGGAAGTGGCAGGAAGGTGGTCACATGTAATAGTTGGCGACTCTTCTTTCCTAACAGACCCAAAACTTATAATTGTTTGTATTTATTTTTAAAAGAATGTAAAAAATTCCAGTTTGCACCAGAAGGATTTGGTCATTTGCTACGTACAATCAAGGAAGAGTACAACAACCCACCAGTCTATATTTTGGAGAACGGAATGTCTGCTGACAACGAAATATTGAAAGACTACCAACGCATAAAATATCATTATTTATATCTGAAGGAACTTCTCCTAGCCGTGCATCGCGACGGCTGTCACGTCCAGAAGTACACCTTTTGGAGTTTAATGGACAATTTTGAATGGGATTTTGGCTACACGTAAGTCACAGACAAGAAGTAATTAAAAAATCGAGCATTCCTCATCTCTCGTGTGGGTTCTGAGATCAACAAGGAGCTAAATAAATGCACGCACTGATTTCAGGTTACATTTCGGGCTTATTCACGTGAACTTTTCAAGTCCCAATTTGGAAAGGGTACCGAAGTTGTCGGCCTCCTGGTTACAAAATGTGATCCGTACCCGAAAACTGCAGTCGCCGATTCTACCCCCCGCCAACTAAGCAGTCCGGCCATTGCGTCGACATAATTAGTTTTGACAATGAATGAAGAAATTTGTCAAATGTTCGTTAACGATTATTGTAATCTGGTATACGAAGCCCATTGCGACATCATGTAATCTTTTTCAATACTCATTTAGGCACGTATTCACATGAATTTGTACAAGCTGGTAAATAATATACAGACGTGGTCATAATTCATTTACAAATACATACAACGGCACGAGTCGACTTGGTGCCTGATCCAGAATAATTATTCTCCTTGATTAATATCCTCTGATCACGTTATTCGAAAGATGAGCGCCTACGCAGATAAATTCTTCCAAAGAACCGCAGGAATCATCTGACACAGTTGAACATACATTTTTATGTAACGTATTTATTCATAACTAAATAATTCAAAGATTCTCCGACAAGTGATTATGTTTTCGATAATTGTTTTCTTGGAAAATTAATGAAAACTTGTGGCAAATAGATGTAGGTATCAAATTGTCTCCTTCCCTGATAGAAGTCGAAATAAAAATATATAAATATTGGCCAAAACGCACCCTAGCCTTATTTGCAATAAAACTATACCTATCAATTAATGTCAGTGGCAAATACCTACATGGAAGCAGTTTCTTTTATAATCGGCATCTTTTGACAAAAATCTTCCCAGGAAACATTTGATTTCACACATTTTTCAAATGCTTCCGTGCTGTGCTAGATATTCGTACCTGCTTTAAGACAAGTACGTATACTATACCTGAATGCGATAAAGATTGGGGCAACAATTTTTGAAGAAAATATTATTGAAGTATCAAATTCGATTTTAATTCGTGGATTCATTCGGTAGTAACAACGAATCCTGCAACCCGTGTAAAATCGATCAATTGAGTATTATTATTAAAAAATGAATCAATTCGTAATACCTAATTCCTGAAGTCGATTTCTAGATAGAAACTTCGCCGCACTTCGCATCGGTTTTCGATCGCTAATCTACCGATTTTTCGTAGGAATCAACTATAAATAATACATTCGGTTGCCCAATAGATTTGCGTTCGGAAGATAGTTCGCATCCCCATCCTGTCTGGTTCGCATATGTATTGCGGGACCCAAACTATATGTTCGTAGAGACATCGGCGGGATGCGATAGCTCCAAAATGTATCATAGTGACCTCGTGGATCGGTAATCAACAATAATTATCATGAATGTGAACTAGGAGAAATGAACCACAACGGATTACAGGATAGACCAAATAAAACGATTGCGGACTTTATGGCGATACCGATACGTACATTTGTCTGATAAAATAAGGCTAGTTATCATATCCGACATGCGCGGATATCACTTTATGGTAATAGGCCTGGGTGATCATTAGCTGTCCATCTCCTAGTCTTGCCGAAACATCCGGTTATTCTGGTTATTCTTGACGATTCTATATAAAAGTTAATATAATTATGCATCAAAGAAGAGCTCGCAGCATGTTCAACGTGCTATTGTGTATTGTATGGTGTGCGATCTGCCCGGTGATCGCCGGAAGGTAAGCTCGACGAGAAGACTAAGAATTACTATATGTTATTTCTGTAATTGATCAAATTCACAGATCAAGTCAAGAAAATGATGAATATCTCAGATTACCCGAAGGATTTGGAGTTGGCGCTGGTGGATCATCGCATCAAATTGAAGGAGGCTGGAATGCCAGCGGTATTTATTTTCCGACAAATTATCTGATCAAATTAAACGAGAGGTTTATTAGAAACATGTCTGTAGCAGATCATACCGGTAATTTTATTTCCACTAATTTTTATCAGACAAAGGAGAAAACGTATGGGATCGATTCCTGCATACTCAACCTTGGAACGCTGCGGATGGAGCTAACGGTGACATCGCCTGTGATTCTTACCACAAATACAAGGAAGACGTGCAGTGGGTCAGGAATATCCAGGTTAATTCAATTTGTTTTACCGAAAATTTTCGGGTAGCTCTTGGCAATTTGAAAATGTATGTTCCTTTTTCATTTTACTGTTTTCACGAGATTTTAAATTGCTTTCATAAATGAACAAAAATAAGAAGACAGCTTGCATACTCGTGAATAATAAAATGGAGTAGATTTTGAAAATCAAGCAAAGACCCGCTTTTGGTTGAATACATCAATCCTATATAGTCTCAATTGGAAAGGGTCTTTTTCTAGACAACTGACATTCTTATGAATCCGGAAACACTTGCGGTCATGGATAGTTCGAAATATGATCTTCAATTTTAACTAGAAATTTATTTGAACCATAATCCGTTCAGGTAACCAAGTTTATTCTACATTGGTAGTTGTATTCATTTCTCAGCTCGATTATTACCGGTTCTCAATAAGTTGGGCTCGTATACTTCCAAACGGATTGGCGAGTCTAATTAGCCAGGAAGGACTTCGTTACTATCACAATTTGATCGACGAATTGATAGCAAATGATATCGAACCGATGGTGGTATTGTACCATTGGGATCACCCGCAAGTTCTCGAGGATATGGGAGGGTGGTTGAATGAGTCGATGGTCGAGTGGTTCGCGGACTACGCCAACATAATTTTTCGAGAATTCGGCCGAAAAGTGAAGCTCTTTACAACGATTAACGAACCAAGAGTTTTCTGTTTCCTTGCATACGTCAATGGCCAGTTCGCACCAGGTAATTAAAAACGTAGAATTGGGTCGCAACTATTTCAAAATGTTATCTGTTTCTGTTAGGTAAAACGTTGAATGCAAGTGCAGCGTACTTGTGTGGGCATAACGCCTTGAAAGCTCACGCACGAGTGTATCATTTATACAACGAGGAATATCGTCCGACGCAAAATGGTAAAATTGGCATCGGATCATCATGCGCTTCATATTTACCTAAGAATCCCAATGAAACATTGGCTGCTGAAATTGGGTTCCAGTTTAGTTGCGGATTGATCAATCATCCCATCTTTATTGGCGATTATCCTGAAATTGTTAAAACCAAATTGGCAGAAGTGAGCAGAAATGCTGGACTTCCGAAGTCTATGCTTCCAGAGTTCACTCCCGAATGGATAGAGTACATCAAGTGAGTAAAGGACAAGTATTAAAGGTATCTAATGACACGGGGAACACGAAATCCACAGGCAGCAACATTACCCTGACGACGTAAAACATTTGTGGATTATTTCAGAAATATTTTGGATTACCTTATATTCTTCGCTGCCCCATATATACCTATATTTATATTGGGGTAGTCTTTAATAAGCTCATTTTCGAATTTCTCCGCTCCCAGGGGCTAGAACAGCTTCAAATAAATAAAAAATAAAGTACCCGAAACCCCGGCCTCCTAAGTACACCCTAAATACCTCCCCAAGGCCTCCCGAATTCTCCATTTGATTAACACGGGACTTTCGACTTTGCGCGAATAATTTTTGCTTCTGATCGCTGTATTGCTGCCAAAAATCTGAAACTTGGCGAATATCTTATCTACAGCAGTAGGTGTTCCGTGAAATTTTTTGAGATTTTTCGCTACATTATCTTCCGAGCTACGGCTGGATGAAGTGATATATATTTTTGTGATATTCCGCAATCTCGAAAAACTTCACGCATCACCTAGTACTGTGGGTAAGATATTCGCCGAGTTTCAGATTTTTTTATGTGTCCTTCTTCTAGTTTCAAGATTCCTTATCAATTCCATCCATGGTCAGTCTGGCAATGAGATGACCTCGTGAAGATCTTGACTTCAGATCGTGAATAAATTCGGTCTCTTATATATTTCTATGCTTTTATTTTTAGGGGAACATCCGATTACTTTGGTGTGAATCATTACACGACGTATCTCGCAGCACTTGGACCCTACAACGACGTTTGTGGATCGGTTGATTTTTTGCCAGATGTGGGGGTTTCGTCGAGTTATGACCCTAATTGGGAAGTGGCAGGACGGTGGTCACATGTAATAATTGGCGACTTTTCTTTCCTAACAGACCTAAAACTCATGATTGCGTATACTTATCCGAACAAAAAAATGTCTAAAATTCCAGTTTATACCAGAAGGATTTGGTCATTTGCTACGTACAATCAAGAAAGAGTACAGCAACCCACCAGTCTATATTTTGGAGAATGGAATGTCCACTGGCAACGAAATATTGAAAGACTACAAACGCATAAAATATCATTATTTATATCTGAAAGAACTTCTCCTAGCGGTGCATCGCGACGGCTGTAACGTCCAGAAGTACACCTTTTGGAGTTTCCTCGACAATTTTGAATGGAATTCTGGTTACAGGTAAGTCAAAGACAGAAAGTATTTAAAAAATCGAAGCATTTCTCGTCTCTCGCGTGGGTTCTGAGATCAACAAGAGCTAAATAAATGCACGCACTGATTTCAGGCTTCATTACGGGCTGATTCACGTGAACTTTTCGAGTCCTAATTTGGAAAGGATCCCGAAGTTGTCGGTCTCCTGGTTACAAAATGTGATGCGTACCCGAAAACTGCAGTCGCCGATTCTACCCCCCGCCACCTCAACAGACCTGCCATTTGCGTCAACATAATTAGTTTTGACAATGAATGGAAAAATTTATCAAATGTTTGTTAACGATTATTGTAATCTGGTATACGAAGTCCATTGCGACATCATGTAATCTTGTTCAATACTCATTTAGGCCCGTATTCGCATGAATTTGTACAAGCTGGTATATAATATACGCATGTGGTCATAATTCATTCACAAATACATACAACGGCACGAGTCGACTTGATGCCTAATCCAGAATAATTATTCTCCTTCATTAATATCCTCTGATCACGTTATTCGAAAGATCAGCACCTACGCAGATGAATAATTCTTTCAAAGAACCGCAGGAATCATCTGATACAGTTAAACATACATTTTTATGTAACGTATTTATTCATAACTAAATAATTCAAAGATTTTTCGACGAGTGATTATGTTTCCGATAATTGTTTATTCGGAAAATCAATGAAAACTTGTAGCAAAAAGATGTAGGTACCAAATTGTCTTCTTCTGTGATAGAAATCGAAATTGAAATGTATAAAAATCAGTCAAAAAGCACCCTAGCATTATTTCCAATAAAACCAAACCTATCGACGAATGTAAGTTGCGCATACCTACATGGAAGAAGTTTCTTTCGCAGTCAGCATCTTTTGAAAAAAATCTTTGTAGATATCTTTCTTTCCTGGAACAAAGTGACCTCCCTCATGGATCGACTTGGTTGCGTTAGTGAATAAGGCCGCTAGCTCCTCAGTCATATCTAAAAAAATTTCATATTTCCCGAAGTCTATTGTCTGGTTTTTATTTCTTCATTATTTTCTGACGAATGTAACTCTCACCAACAGGAATGATTCCGTCGCTAGTTCCATAAACGTGTAGACAGGGTATACTCAAAGGTTCGTTGTAAAATACTGAATGTGATTCACACCGAGATTTAAATCCCGATATTAATATGGCGAAATTGAACCTAATAGGAGACACTGGAATATTATCATTAGAAAATGTACAGAATAGATATAAAAAAGTGAGTTTTAACAGGCATACATTTCCTCTGTTGCATTGCGCACAAAATTGCAACGAACGATGCGCCTTGAGAGAAGCCTAGTATCCCATCAAAAGGTCCTTTTTCCTCAAAGGTCCTCTCCACTAAAAGCACACTTTCTTGAAATCCTACAGCCTCAGGGCTAGTTACTTTTGCATTGAATTCAGACTTTGTGTTATTACACCACCATCCATATCCTGGGGGAATAAATCAGATTCCAAATAACGAATCTCGTCAATTTATGACGATTTATGTCGATACTGAAAGCCGGAAGGCCTGGTATAACCAGAATCTCATAGTTCTGACTATTATTTTTTAGATGTTTGAAAAGAAATAACTACCTTCGGTATTTTCGTCGATATTTCCATCGCTATTTGGTAGACGCATTAGACGTGCTTTGTGTGGGGCTTTAAGGCACGTAAATTCTATATTTCTCTTCCAAGCTTTCCTAAGCGATCCAATTTTTCCGCTGAAGGTAACATCTGACTGATAGTATCCGTGTAATGCCAAAATCTATGCAAATATTTGATCAATTAGATTGAATACCTATAAATTATTTCATTTCAATATTTGATCATTGATCACAGGAAATTTTTCGAATCATATATATTTGTAGAAAACACTAGAACCATCCATGGCGCATTCTATGTCAATTGTACACCATTTAAATCCGACTCGACAAAATCTTCCGCATTTGACAAAATATCGTATCGAAAACTGAGAACTTATAGTATGACAATGATGTTTTCCCCAAATAGTAGCATCGACGCCCCACTAATTTCCCACACGTACAAATTCTTGTATACGAATCAGTCGTCCTGCGATGAAATATTTACCGAAAGTGTAGCAAAAACGTATATGTATATTTCAGATGAAAAAGTTCATCACCTGTGGTCAAGGGTCAAATATTGAAATGAAAATATGAATTAATTACAGGGTTTCTTTTCATTTATTTGGTACTGATTTGGGGGCTTGTCCGATAAAAAAATTCCTTCAGACCCCAAATTATGAACACTCATCTACAAATGTTATTGCAGAATAATCATACCCGTAGTTTACCGTTTATTTCGGCCATCGTTTACACACCGTACAACCTTTTCGTCGTATTGAATATGTGCGGGAGTATACCAGCATAAAACAGGAAAAAAAATCAATTCCAGTTTAATTTCACCCTGAGAACAAAATCTATTTCGTTAAAAATGTTAAAAAATACTATTACAGAGGCTATGAGGTAGAGTTATGTAAGTTGCTGCTGTAAGCCAAGAAGGCATGGGTAACGGAGCTGTCATATCAATGATCAGTCATTTGATTATAGCTGTGAGATGTTTTCAGAAATTTTCTTACGGACGTCCGTACGACTACACTCGCGGCTTATTCCTATGGATAACCGTACGAATTGTTCCGGAAAAATCGGTACGAATCAGCCGTACGAATTACGGATGGAAAAGTTACTCGGACCGATCGTACGATTAGGTAAAAGAGTTATTCAAAAGCTATTCTCCTCTTACGACTGTCAATAAGCTTTCTCATTGCATGACAAAAAGACTTGGAGGAAATGCATTTTCTCACATCGATTTCAATGCCCGAAAATGCACTTGGCGTCTTTTCAAGGATAGTAAAATCGGAAGTTGAATTCTTCTCAACTAAACTAACAAATCGAATCGTACTGTCGAATGCCGTCATTTTTTTATACTCTAAAAAAAGTACTAATCATGAACTAGGTACGATGAAATATTCTTCTCATAAAATGAAGAACTTTTTATCATCTCGCGCGGTTAGTCTCACGAAGCTTTCTGGAACAACTGGTACAACTATCCGTAGGAATTGGACGCGAGTGTATTCGACCAGGCAGCAGTACAGACAATTCCAAAAACATTCGTATTTCTAGTGGTATAGCCACATCGTTTACATTAAAATTGCCTCTAAGTAAATGCAAATAGACGCTTCTAGCTTGTTAGAAAAAATCAAGAATGTGATTTGTAAAATTTTTAGCAAAATTTTCACAATTTGATTAACTATTTCTTGGATTATAATTGCGGAATATGTTTGAGTAGTACGTCCCCAGTTTCGCTATTCTTCAAAGATGGAGCCACTAAAATAACTCCACGTATATCACAATCTATGAAAAATTTTTGTCGGTAACGAACCCCGTCTACATGCACCCGTAGTCTATTGCAATACCTGGTGGATCCAATGAGGTTTTACACCCAAAATTTGAAATATCAATTTCTAAAAAGAACCGCGATTCATTTCTCTCTCGCGGAATTATTTTTCATCGAATGATTAAACCACTATTAATTTCTCTAATTCTGTCGATCTAGCTTGTATTGATATCAAGACGATTCGAGGCATCTTCAGTTATCCACAGTTCCAAAATTATTTTTTCATTCCCTTCTTAATTGGGTGAACACATGCATAGGGAGATTTTCGAGGAAAGGATATATGAAGTCCTCGTATTTGTCGGAATATTCTATAGAAGCCACTGCACTCGCAGACCCAACGAAAGGTCTGAAAGTCACTCGAAGAAAAATTCAGTGTAAAAATTGTAAAACAGTGTCAAAAATCTAAAACGATGATCATTTTCAAAGGCTACTTGTCACCTCCGATCGATTTCTGGCAACCCAAATAACTGATTGGAATGTGAACGCCAAATCAGTCGTGGAATGTCCTCGATTAATGAATTCTTAACGAACGAAATCGAGCTTCAAGAAGAAATGAAGTAAAGAGATGACATCTCCGAATTTCAGAGAGTCCATGAATTCCGATAGTTCCTCATAATCAACACACTTATCCATTACATAACGCTTCGAAAGCTCACGCTCAAGCATATCATTTATACGACGAGGAATATCGTCAGACGCAAAATGGTAAAATTGGCATCGAATCGGCATGTTCTTCGTATTTACATAAGAATCCCAATGAAACTTTGGCTGCCGAAATTGGCTTTCAGTTTAGTTGCGCATGGATCAATCATCCCATCCATATTGGCGATTATCCTCAAATTGTTAAAAGTAAATTTGCAGAAGTCAGCAGGAATGCTGGTCTTCCGAAATCGATGCTTCCAGAGTTCACTCTGGGATGGATAAACTACATTAAGTTGGTAAAAGATGAACTATTTCGTTCGAAAAATGACCAATGCTGATCAAAGTATCTCTTTACCCCTGCATGTACGAAGTTGAAAAGATTTTCTCAATCAATCACAAAAGTTATTGAGTTGAAATACTTATATAAATGTTTGTAAGAGATTGCTGGGAAATATTTCTGGAAACAATTGCGAAATATATTTGCGCAATGATTTTATCTTCATCGTGGTGAATGATAGGATTCTAAGTTTCTTTATAGTCGATCGAAATTTTCAAATTATTTCATTGCAATATCGTCAGAAATTGATTTGAATTGATTTTAGAATATCTAGAAACATTTCGTGAATCTTTCGCCGCACTTCGCATCGGTTTCGGATCGCTAATCCATCGATTTTTTTGTAGGAATCAATGATAAATAATCCGTTCGGTTGCCCAATGGATTTGCGTTGGAAAAATAGTGCGCATGTGTATCGCGTGACTCAAACTGTCTATTCGTAGAGACATCGGCGGGATGAGATAGCTCCAAAATGTATCATAGTGACCTCGTGGATCGGTAATCAGAGAATGTGAACGAGGAGAAATGAACCAGAACGGATAACAGAATAAACCAAATAAAACGATTGCGGACTTTGTGGCGGTACCGATACGTACATTTGTCTGATAAAATAAGGCTAGTTATCATATCCGACATGCGCGGATATCACTTTTTCTTAGAAATTCAAGGGGAAACTTTAGGCCTGGGTGATCATAAGCTATCAATCTTCTATTCTTGCTGAAAAATTTGGTTATTCTTGTTATTTTTCACGATTCTATATAAAAGTTAATATAATTATGCATCAAAGAAGAGCTCGCAGCATGTTCAACGTGCTATTGTGTATTGTATGGTGTGCGATCTGCCCGGTGATCGCCGGAAGGTAAGCTCGACGAGAAGACTAAGAATTACTATATGTCATTTCTGTAATTGATCAAATTCACAGATCAAGTCAAGAAAATGATGAATACCTCAGATTACCCGGAGGATTTGCAGTTGGCGCTGGTGGGTCATCGCATCAAATTGAAGGAGGCTGGAATGCCAGCGGTATTTATTTTACAACAAATTATCTGATCATATGAAACGAGAAGTTTGTTAGGAACATGTGTGTAGTAGATCATACCGGTGCTTTTATTTACACTAATTCTTATCAGACAAAGGAGAAAACGTATGGGATCGATTCCTGCATACTCAACCTTGGAAGGCTGCGGATGAAGCTAACGGTGACATCGCCTGTGATTCTTATCACAAATACAAGGAAGACGTGCAGTGTGCCAAGAATATACAGGTTAATTCAATTTGTTTTACCGAAAGTTTTCGGGTAGCTCTTAGCAATTTGGAAATGTATGTTCCTTTTTCATTTTACTGTTTTCACGAGATTTTAATTTGCTTTCATAAAGGAACAAAAATAAGAAGGCAGCTTGCATACTCGTGAATAATAAAATGGAGTAGATTTTGAAAATCAAGCAAAGACCCGCTTTTGGTTGAATACATCAATTCTTCATTGTCTGAATTGAAAATGGTCATCTTCCAGACAACTGACGTTTTCATGAATCCCGTAGCACTTGCAGTTATGGGTAGTTCAAAATATAATCTTCAATTGTTACTGAGAATTTCTTCCCTACTCTGATTTGTCTAGGGAACCAAATTTATTTCATACCCACAGCGACATTAATTTTTCAGCTTGATTATTATCGGTTTTCGATCAGCTGGTCTCGTATACTTCCAAATGGATTCGCGAGTTCAATTAGTCAGGACGGGCTTCGTTACTATAACAATTTAATCGACGAACTCATAGCGAATGATATCGAACCGATGGTGGTATTGTACCATTGGGATCACCCGCAAGTTCTCGAAGATATGGGAGGGTGGTTGAATGAGTCGATGGTCGAGTGGTTCGCGGACTACGCCAACATAATTTTCCGCGAATTTGGCCCAAAAGTAAAAGTCTTTACAACAATCAACGAACCAAAAATTCTCTGTTTCCTTGCATACGTCAATGGCAGGTTCGCACCAGGTAATTAAAAACGTAGAATTGGGTTGCAACTATTTCAAAATGTTATCTGTTTCAATTAGGTAAAACGTTGAATGCAAGTGCAGCGTACTTGTGTGGGCATAACGCTTTGAAAGCTCACGCACGAGCGTATCATTTATACGACGAGGAATATCGTCCGACGCAAAATGGTAAAATTGGCATCGGATCAGCATGTGCTTCATATTTACCCAAGAATCCCAATGAAACATTGGCTGCTGAAATTGGGTTCCAATTTAGTTGCGGATGGATCAATCACCCCATCTTTATTGGCGATTATCCTCAAATTGTTAAAACCAAATTAGCAGAAGTGAGCAGAAATTCTGGACTTCCGAAATCGATGCTTCCAGAGTTTACTCCGGAATGGATAGATTACATCAAGTGAGTAAAGGACAAGTATTAAAGGTATCTAATGACACGGGGAGCACGAAATCCTCAGGCAGCAACATCACCCTGACGACATAAAACATTTCTGCACTATTTCTGAAATATTTTGGATTACTTTATATTTCTCGATGCCCCATACGTGTGCGCCATTATGATATAAGATTCGACATAGTATTACTTTCTACCACTTTTATGTTCATTCCTGATAAAATTCGTTTGCCTTCTTTGGCTAGGGATGGTCAATTGATTTTATCAATAGGCATTGCATCTATACCATTTTCAATGAACCGTATACATGCTAACTAATGTAAAGACTCCAAATGCTAAGAATTTTAATGATAGTTTCCGAGGTTTAAACCGCACATCATTCATACGAGCCAACATCGTCATTTAAAAGATGAACAACATGGGTAAAGGTGCGAAAGCGGTTCACCGTTGAAATACGGTGGTGGCCAATTGTTATCGACCATTTGTCAATTTTTTCATGTGTCCTTCTGTAGTTCCAACATTTCGTATCAATCCCATCCATGATCCGTTTGGCAGTGAGATGACCTCGTGAAAATCTTGACTTCAGACCGTGAATAAGTTCTATCTCTTATCTATTTCCGATTTTTATTTTTAGGGGAACATCCGATTACTTTGGTCTCAATCATTACACGACGTTTCTCGCAGAACTTGGACCCTACAACGATATTTGTGGGCCGATTGATTTCATGCCAGATGTGGGAATTTCGTCGAGTTATGACCCTAATTGGGAAGTGGCAGAAAAGTGGTCACATGTAATAATTAGCGACTTTTTTCTCCTAACAAACCTAAAACCTATGTTTGTGTGTACTTGTACAAAAAAAATTTTTTAAACTTCAGTTTACACCCGAAGGATTTGGTCATTTGCTACGTGCAATCAAGGAAGAGTACAGCAACCCACCAGTCTATATTTTGGAGAATGGAATGTCCGCTGACGATGAAATATTGAAAGACTACAAACGCATAAAATATCATTATTTATATCTGAAGGAACTTCTCCTAGCCGTGCATCGCGACGGCTGTAACGTCCAGAAGTACACCTTTTGGAGTTTCCTGGACAACTTCGAATGGGAATCTGGCTACAGGTAATTGAAAGACGGAAAGTAATTAGAAAATCTGAGCATTTCTCCTCTCTCATGTGCGTTCTGAGATTAACAACAGCTAAATAAATGCACGCACTGATTTCAGGCTTCATTTCGGGCTGATTCACGTGAACTTTTCGAGTCCTAATTTGGAAAGGATTCCGAAGCTGTCGGCCTCCTGGTTACAAAACGTGATGCGTACCCGAAAACTGCAGTCGCCGATTCTACCCCCCGCCAACTCAACAGTCCTGCCATTGCGTGGACATAATTAGTTTTGACAATGAATGGAAAAATTTGTCAAATGTTCGTCAACGATTATTGTAATCTGGTATACGAAGCCCATTGCGACATCATGTTATCTTGTTCAATACTCATTTAGGCACGTATTCACATGAATTTGTACAAGCTGGTATATAATATACACACGTGGTCATAATTCATTTACAAATACATACAACGGCACGAGTCGAATTGGTGCCTAATCCAGAATAATTACTCTCCTTGATTAATATCTTCTCATCACGTTATTCGAAAGATCAGACCTACGCAGATGAATTCTTTCAAAGAACCGTATCAGGAATCATCTGATACAGTTGAACAAACATTTTTATCCAACGGATTTATTCATAACTAAATAATACATAGATTCTCCGACGAGTGATTATGTTTCCGATAATTGTTTCCTTGGAAAATCAGAGAAAATGTCTCCTTTCTTCATAGAAGTCGAGATTGAAATGTATAAAAATTAGCCAAAAAGCATCCTAGCGTTATTTTCAATAAAACTAAACCTATCGGTGAATGTAAGTTGCGCATACCGACATGGAAGAAGTTTCTTTCATACTCAGCATCTTTTGAGAAAAATATTTCCAAGAAACATTTCATTTCACACATTTTTCAAATGCTTCCGGGCTGGGCTAGATATTCGTACCTGCTTTAAGACAAGTACGTATACTATACCTGAATGCAATAAAGATTGGGGCAGCAATTTTTGAAGAAAATATCATTGAATTATCAAATCCGATTGTGATGCGTGGATTTATTCGGTAGTAACAAAAATCATTCAACCCGTGTAAAATCGATCAATTGAATATTATTATTGGAAAATGAATCAATTCGTATTACCTAATTCCTGAAGTCATTTTGTAGATAGAAACTTCGCCGCACTTCGCATCGGTTTCGGATCGCTCATCCATCGATTTTTTTAGGAATCAACGATAAATAATCCGTTCGGTTGCCCAATGGATTCGCGTTGGAAAGATAGTGCGCATATATGTATCGCGTGACTCAAACTGTCTATTCGTAGAGACATCGGCGGGATGAGATAGCTCCAAAATGTATCATAGTGACCTCGTGGATCGGTAATCAGCGATAATTGTCATTATGTAAACTAGGAGAAATGAACTAGAAGGGATTACAGAATAGACCAAATAAAGCGATTGCGAACTTTATGGCGATACCAATACGTACATTTGTCTCATAAAATAAGGCTAGTTATCATATCCGACATGCGCGGATATCACTTTATGGTAATAGGCCTGGGTGATCATTAGCTGTCTATCTTCTAGTCTTGCCGAAAAATTTGGTTATTCTTGTTATTTTTCACCATTCTGTATAGAAGTTGATATAATTATGCATCAAAGGAGAGCTCGTAGCATGTTCAACGTGCTACTGTGTATTGTATGTTGTGCGATCTGCCCGGTGATCCCCGGAAGGTAAGCTCGACGAGAAGACTAAGAATTACTATATGTCATTTCTGTAATTGATCAAATTCACAGATCAAGTCAAGAAAATGATGAATACCTCAGATTACCCGAAGGATTTGGCGTTGGCGCTGGTGGGTCATCGCATCAAATTGAAGGAGGCTGGAATGCCAGCGGTATTTATTTTACGATAAATTATCTGATCATATCAAACGAGAAGTTTGTGAGGAACATGTCTGTAGCAGATCATACCGGTCATTTTATTTTCACTAATTTCCATTAGACAAAGGAGAAAACGTATGGGATCGATTCCTGCATACTCAACCTTGGAAAGCTGCGGATGAAGCTAACGGTGACATCGCCTGTGATTCTTATCACAAATACAAGGAAGATGTGCAGTGGGTCAAGAAGATACAGGTTAATTCAATTTGTGTTACCGAAAATTTTGGGGTAGCTCTTGGCAATTTGAAAATGTGTGTTCCTTTTTCTTTTCACTGTTTCCACGAGATTTTAATTTGCTTTCATAAACGAACAGAAATTAGAAGGCAGCTTGCATAACCGTGAGTAATGAAATGGAGTAGATTTTGAAATTCAAGCAAAGACCTGCTTTTGGTTGAATACATCAATTCTATATAGTCTCAATGAAAAAGGGTCTTTTTCCAGACAACTGACATTCTTATGAATCCGGAAACACTTGCGGTCATGGATAGTTCAAAATATGATCTTCAATTTTTAATAGAAATTTATTTGAACCATCATTCGTTTAGGTAACCAAGTTTATTCTACATTGGTAGTTGTATTCATTTCTCAGCTCGATCATTACCGGTTCTCAATAAGCTGGGCTCGTATACTTCCAAACGGATTGGCGAGTCTAATTAGCCAGGAAGGACTTCGTTACTATCACAATTTGATCGACGAATTGATAGCAAATGATATCGAACCGATGGTGGTATTGTACCATTGGGATCACCCGCAAGTTCTCGAGGATATGGGAGGGTGGTTGAATGAGTCAATGGTCGAGTGGTTCGCGGACTACGCCAACATAATTTTTCGAGAATTTGGCCCAAAAGTAAAAGTCTTTACAACAATCAACGAACCAAAAATTCTCTGTCTCCTTGCATACGTCAAAGGCCAGTTCGCACCAGGTAATTAAAAACGTAGAATTGGGTTGCAACTATTTCAAAATGTTATCTGTTTTAATCAGGTAAAACGTTGAATGCAAGTGCAGCGTACTTGTGTGGGCATAACGCTTTGAAAGCTCACGCACGAGCGTATCATTTATACGACGAGGAATATCGTCCGACGCAAAATGGTAAAATTGGCATCGGATCAGCATGTGCTTCATATTTACCTAAGAATCCCAATGAAACATTGGCTGCTGAAATTGGGTTCCAGTTTAGTTGCGGATTGATCAATCATCCCATCTTTATTGGCGATTATCCTCAAATTGTTAAAACCAAATTGGCAGAAATGAGCAGAAATGCTGGACTTGCGAAGTCTATGCTTCCAGAATTCACTCCTGAATGGATAGAGTACATCAAGTGAGTAAAGGACAAGTATTAAAGTTATCTAATGACACAGGGCATACGAAATCTACAGGCAGCAGCATTACCCTGACGACATAAAACATTTCTGGAGTATTTCTGGAATATTTTGGATTACTTTTTATTTCTCGCTGCCTCATACATATACAGGGTGATCCAGAATGAGGTATTTTCCTTCTACCAGTACATTCCTCGTGAAAATCCAAGACGAAAATTATCAATGCTGAAATGTCAAGGGTGAAGCCGTTTTGAGACAAGAGCCGTTTAAAGTTAGGCAATATGAGAGCAGATACGAAACTATCTCAGGGCCGCTGAGCGTCGTTTTGTCAGTTGGCGAGATCACGGTGACCCGTGACGCTTCGCTAACTTTGAACGGCTCTTATCTAAGAAAGGCTTCACCCTCGACATTTGAGCATTGATAATTTTCGTCTTAGATTTTTACAAGGATTCTATTGGTAGGAGGAAAATATCTCATTCTGGATCACCCTGTATATGTGCGCCATTATGATATAAGAACCGACATAGTATTACTTTCTACCACTTTTATGTTCATTCCTGATAAAATTCGTTTGCCTTCTTTGGCTAGGGATGGTCAATTGATTTTATCAATAGGCATTGTATCTATACCGTTTTCAATGAACCGTATACATGCAAACTAATGTAAAGATTCCAAATGCTAAGAATTTTAATGAAAGTTTCCGAGGTTTAAACCGCACATCATTCATACGAGCCAACATCGTCATTTAAAAGATGAACAACATGGGTGAAGGTGCGAAAGCGGTTCACCGTTGAAATACGGTGGTGGTCAATTGTCATCGACCATTCGTCAATTTTCTCATGTGTCGTTCTGTAGTTCCAACATTTCGTATCAATCCCATCCATGGTCAGTTTGGCAGTGAGATGACCTCGTGAAAATCTTGACTTCAGATCGTGAATAAATTTGATCTCTTATCTATTTCCAATTTTTTATTTCTAGGGGAACATCCGATTACTTTGGTCTGAATCATTACACGACGTTACTCGCAGAACTTGGACCCTACAACGATATTTGTGGGCCGATGGATTTCATGCCAGATGTGGGAATTTCGTCGAGTTATGACCCTAATTGGGAAATGGCAGAAATGTGGTTACGTGTAAGAATTGGCGACTTTTTTTTTCCTAACAAACTTAAAACCTATGATTGTGTGTACTTAGACAAAAAATTTTTTTTAAACTTCAGTTTACACCAGAAGGATTTGGTCATTTGCTACGTACAATCAAGGAAAGGTACAGCAACCCACTAGTCTATATTTTGGAGAATGGAATGTCCAGTGGCAACGAAATATTGAAAGACTACAAACGCATAAAATATCATTATTTATATCTGAAAGAACTTCTCCTAGCGGTGCATCGCGACGGCTGTAACGTCCAGAAGTACACCTTCTGGAGTTTCCTCGACAATTTTGAATGGAATTCTGGTTACAGGTAAGTCAAAGAACGAAAGTAATTAAAAAATCGAAGCATTTCTCGTCTCTCGCGTGGGTTCTGAGATCAACAACAGCTAAATAAATGCACGCACTGATTTCAGGCTTCATTACGGGCTGATTCACGTGAACTTTTCGAGTCCTAATTTGGAAAGGATCCCGAAGTTGTCGGTCTCCTGGTTACAAAATGTGATGCGTACCCGAAAACTGCAGTCGCCGATTCTACCCCCCGCCACCTCAACAGACCTGCCATTTGCGTCAACATAATTAGTTTTGACAATGAATGGAAGAATTTGACAAATGTTCGTTAATGATTATCTGGTGTACGAACACCATCGCGATATCGCGTAATCTTGTTCAATACTCGTTTAGGCACATATTCACATGAATTTGTATAAGCTGGTATATAATATACACACATGGTCATAATTCATTTACGAATATATACAACGGCACGAGTCGACTTGGTGCCTAATCCAGAATAATTATGCTTCGTTATTGATATCGTCTGATCACGTTATTCGAAGGGTCAACACCTACGCAGATAAATTCTTCCAAAGCACCGCAGGAATCATCTGATACAGTTAAACAAACATTTTTATACAACGTATTTATTCATAACTGAATAATTCAAAGATTCTCCAACGAGTGATTATGTTTCCGATAATTGTTTTCTTGAAAAAATAATAAAAACTTGTGGCAAATAGATGTAGGTATCAAATTGTTTCCTTCCTTGATAAAAATCGAAATTAAAATGTATAAAATCTAGCCAAAAAGCACCGCAGCATTATTTGCAATAAAACTAAACCTATCAAATAATGTAAGTGGCACATACCTACATGGAAGCAGTTTCTTTCATAATCGTCATCTTTCGAAAGAAATCTTCCCAGGAAACATTTGATTTCACACATTTTTCAAATGCTTCCGTGCTGTGCTCGATATTCGTACCTGCTTTAAAAAAAGATTGGGGCATCAATTTTTGAATCAAGTATCACTGAAGTATCAAATCCAATTGTGATGCGTGGATTTATTCGGTAGTAACAAAAAATCATTCAACCCGTGTAAAATCGATCAATTGAATATTATTATTGAAAAATGAATCAATTCGTATCACCCAATTCGCTAATCTATCGAGATCGGCGGGATTCTATGGCTCTAAAATGTATCATAGTTACTCGTGGATTGGTAATCAGCAATAATTATATACTGAATAAATGCACGCACTGATTTCTGGTAACGTTTCTCGAGCTTTTCGAGTCCTAATTTGGAACGTGTCCCAAAGATGTCGGCCTCATGGTTACAAAATGTGATCCGTACAAGCTGATGCGTGAATTTGTACAAGTTGGTATACGTATATATATTTTTTTTTCAAATTATATATATTCGTAGAAAACACTAGAACCATTTATCGGGCATTCTATGTCAATTGTACACCATTTCAATCCTACTTGACAAAAACTTCCGAATTTTAGGAAGCATCCCATCGAAAACTGAAAACTAAGTATGATAATGATGTTCTCTTCAAATCGATGCCCACTAATTTCTCACAAGTTAAAATTTTTTCTCAAATCAATTGTCCTGCGATGAAATATTCACCGAAAGTATTGCAAAAACGTATCTTTTTCAAATGAAAACGTTCATCACCTGCGATCAAGATGCCCGATAACAAAATTCGTCCAAATCCCAAATTACGAACATTCCAATCTACAAATCTTATTGCAGAATAATCATACCCGTAGTTTACTGTTTATCTCAGCCATCGTTTACACACCGCACAACCTTTCCGTCGTATTGAATATATGCAGGAGTATAACAGCATAAAACAGGAAGAAAGATCAATTCCCGTTCAATTTCACCCCGAGAACAAAATCTATTTCGTTGAAAATGTTAAAAAATACTATTACAGAGGCTATGAGGTAGAGTTATGTAAGTTGCTGCTGTAAGCCAAGAAGGCATGGGTAACGGAGCTGTTATATCAATGATCAGTCATTAGATTATAGCTGTGAGATGTTTTTAGAAATTTTCTTACGGACGTCCGTACGAATACACTAGCGGCATATTCCTATGGATAACCGTACGAATTGTTTCAGAAGAATCAGTACGAATTAGCCGTACGAATTACGGATAGAAAAGTTATTCGGTAGAAAAGTTAATCAAAAGTTATTCTCTCCTACATGATTTTCTCACGTGCATAGATAGAAATTACATTGCACGATGGCTTCGTCTGACTCGAAAAAAAATCGATTGTCAAAATCGAAAAACAGTATCGGAAATCTGATCAGATGATCATTTTAAAGGTTACTTGTCACCTCCGATCGATTTCAGGCAACGCAAATAACCGATTGGAATGTGAAAGCCAAATAAATCGTGAGAATGGCATCGATTAAAAAATTCTTAACGAACGAAATTGAGCTTCAAAAAGAAATCAAGTACAGAGATGACATCTCCGAATTTCGAAGACTCCTTGAATTCGTCGTAGCTCGTAGGATTCAAGTCAGTCCCTAACCCGATCGTTCCCTATAATCGACACACTTATTCGTTACGATGTTTCTCAGGCCTGGTTCAGAGGTTTGCTTACTCGAAATCATCTACGAATGCTGCATAAATCAGCTACTATTATCCAAAAACATTGGCGAGGTTTCATGGCTCGGAAATCAGTCAAATCCTACCTCAAGGATCGGGTAATGAAAATGTGGCGACAGTATTATCACCAGTGTGCTACTAAGATCCAAGCCCTCTGGCGTGGTTACAGATCTCGTAAAAACGGCGTGAATTTACTAAAATATCGTCAATGGTTACAGACTGTGTATGACAAGAATGACCAGGCCTTAACGAAGATGAAAGAGTAAGATGAGAGATTTTATCGCACTTCCTTCCCCTCGAAATTTCAGATTCCTAATTCTGGTTCATCGTAAGCTTCCTCTTTACTGTTTGAAATCAGGTTCCGGAGTTCAGAGTCGACGTATAGGAGGAACGTGATGGAGCACGAGTCAATGCTTTGGATTCTGTTCATTCTTTTCAAACTGCATCATCTCCTACGGACCAAATCTCAGCCAGGTGTCTTAACGAGAATAGATAAGACGAGGTTTACGACGATCGAAAAAATGACTCGAAGCCTAGAGTATACTCTGTACATGGAAAAAAGACGTCGAGATAAGTGCAATCAGGAGCCACCTAATTCACCCCCGTTACTATTGGAAGGGACTTACTTTGCACGGTGCGAAAAAGAGATTCGAGATTTAGAGCGAAGTATAGAAATGGGAAAAGCTTCCATTCGCAGAGGCGAGTTGATTTGATTGTGATTCTTCTCGTGTGTTCATCCATGAACAGAGAACTAAAAGAAAAGTGTATTCATTATCCACAGACGCGCCTTACGAGGAAAACGAAAAGTTTTCGAAGAAGCTAGAAGGGATTAGAAAGGAATCGATTTCTGGGAATAATTTCAATAATTTACCATTCAGGGCGATCACTAGTTTCAAAATGCCATGCGCTTGTGATTCAACCGTTCGAGTAACCCTGGGTGATTATAATCCCCCAAAATCAGGATTTACGTCTATCAGACCCCAGCGTGACAAATCCAAGGAGTTGGACGGTGACTTTAAAGCCATTTTCAAACCGAATGAATTGTACGAAGCCATAAACAAAATGGACTGTCCATTTTATAAGCTAAAACTAAAATGTCCTATTCACGATTTAATCGCTGAGTAATAAATCGCACGCAGTCCATGTGCATCTGTCTTCGAGAAAACTAATACTGGGATGAATAGGCAATTTAAAAAAATCGTCAATAGTGACTTACACAATCTTCACCTGTAGCAAACTGCTTCACCGATCGTCGTGTGCTCTAAATTTCCATTGGTGGAAGGAAAAGAAGAGAATTTCTCAGGCGGCTACTGGTTCAGAAATTTTCGTGTCGGTATAACGTTCACAAAATTCATCATTACAAAAGTAGAATCTAGTGGTGTTCATTCGCTGGTAAGGTGGATCATTTGATGAAAAATAATACTTTCAAAAATCCATCAAAGTCCCTAAGTGCCAAAGATTCTTTTCGTTTCATTCAAAATTTCGAACGTGGGGTTGTGCAATCTTCAACTTCTCGTATATTTACACAATATATCTGTTTCGGATAAGTCTATGAGACATATGGGCAGTAAAGAGAGATAATACAGAGATTTAGTTAAAGTTTTTAAATCGACTTTCACGGACGTTAAAATGTATCTAAATATCCCATCTGAAATCTACAGATTCATACACATTATACGCGTTACCTCACATCATTTCGTGACACAAATAATTTCTAACTTTCACCTAATCCCTACGTATACCTATAAAGCGGGTATAGAACTTTGGAGCACATTATACGGTTCTACTGTACGTACCCGGACGATTCTCGGGTCACCGACTTCACGCGTGTCCTCAGGGTTTTGACTTTCCAAATTTTGCTCCGCCTCTTGACCATGAACGTATACCGTCTAGTAAAACTCGTATAGCTATTCAACATTTTAATTAGTATTAAAAGATGTCTTGCCATTATTCATCCGTGTGATTGATAGGACTTGAATTGCTGTGTTTTTTCATTCCATAATTAAATTCTTGAACAAAACTACCGATGAGCAATTACTCGGAGTATCATATCAGATTAATAACCAAATCAAAATACGTTTCGAAATTCGATCGGTTATCTTCATAGCGTTAAACGCGAATTTACGAATTATCAATAAACAGGCTACACTTCATTTATGAAACACATATCCAACACGCTTCGACGGAGACTTTGTACATCCATAGGACTAGCCTCTTCGAGGGCTCATTTCGTATGCATATTCCCGTACAGAAAGATGTCTCTGCAACGTATATACAATACCTTTCCTAACTCAAGAGATTTGATCCTGCAGTGCGTTAGTCTTACTTTAAACATCAGAATCTGGTTTACGGCTACTAATTTCAATGTTTTTTTCTCCTATTCTGTGACGTGTATAAAGTTTGGGAATTAAAAGTAATTTCTACCCAGTACTGATAAATTTTTATTCCTGAACCTTGAGATAGGCAGCTAATTCTTTCCTTGTTACACCGGAGTAACTTTGGCTGCGTTTAACAGGCGGAGAACCGGTCCCTCGGATCTTGGATTGTGTATATTGATGTGTAACACGAATACGTATATACGTATGGGATTATGTGTCAGGAGGCAGACGTAATTGCTGGACCAAGTTTTCGTATCTTGGATGCTGCTCGGTTCGCGCCTCTCGCGGTAACAACAACGAAACAAAAAACCAGTTTCGTTGGTCCCACCCGGTTTTATAGTATACGTGATCACAATAGCGTACGCTGGTATAACGGTAACAAAAAACTACGCGTTGGGGTATACGGGGTCAAAAATTTGAGATATCCCACTCACGCATACGTATGCAATGGTCCGATCAGCGAAATCACCTTTTCATCAATTTTTATTCAAGTTTGCGGGGATTTTGGCAACGAATTCAAAGAAGTAGATATTTCGGAACAGAACTAAAATGGTTTTTCCTGATCCTTCGATACACCCCTTTAGTCTCTATTTCCATAAAAAATCCTTCCAGATTTCATGCCGATGTTCAACGCGTTTAAAAATTTTGTACTTCTCAAATACTGAAATATTTACTAACCAGAATACCCGATTATATCTCACTTTATTCTCATATGTTAAAAAGCTTTGTATGTTTGATAATCCACGGTATATTCGTTCGCGAACTACTATTTTCAATTAGCAAGATCATCGTGTATAATACATATATTATAGTCGAGTGGACAAAATTATACATTCAAAATCAGAGAGAAAAATCTACTTCACGTCTTGCATGAAGTCAGATATGGCGGGAATTAGATAAAGAATAACAAGTATGACATGAATTATAAAAAACAGACACGTACCTTTTTTCCTTTTTTTTCGCCGAAATAAGTTTCACTATCTAATTTAGCTAAGTGATGACGAAGTGTTTTCATTGATAATTCATGACATTAAACAGCTGGGTGTTGTTGAGGCAGTAATCAGCAGCCGTGGGTAAATTTCATAGAACTATCAAGATAAGTTTTGAATATAAAATACGGTCTTCGAAGGTACGGTCACACACGAGATAATTAATCCTCGTATCCCTAAGTGACTGATAAAACCAACGAGTCCCTCGATTTTTCACAACGATTTTTGATCAGCTTTACCGAATCTTTCAAACACATTTTTACCGTTTCACTCGCGATATTCGCACCCTGAGGAAGATCCCTCGAAAATATTGATTTACACCGCAGCAGGTTCGAAACTGAGCGGAAAGAATAGCAAACTCTACCACCAACTACGCAGAAAAAACATCAATCTTTCCGTTAACGATAAACATTCCGCAACAGATGCCTCGAGCAGAATCGTGTGGATACTGAATCACATAGAGCAACAACAAATCATTACGCATTTTCATGCCGATTGCCGATTCGAATCGCACGGTCTTTGGATCTTTTCATAATAGAGAAAAAAAAAAATAACAAAACATAACAAAAGGCATGCATCGCGTGATTCAAGGGAAAGAGTGGTGTACGTACCTTTCACTCTCTCTCTCCGTCTCTCTCTCTCTTTCTCTATGTCTGCAATTCCCGTCTCTTTGTCCACGACTGCTTATTCTCTTCATCTCACCACTGTATCCCGGCCCGTTTTTATCTGTATACACAAAAGATCCGGCAAATTTTTGTTCAATTTCGAGGTAAACGAACGTCGGACGAGGAGTTCGTGCCGATCATTTTGCACCGAGAGTTCTACGAACTTTGTAACTAGCGTATACATACATGTAGCTGACGGCGGTATATTTTCCTCCATGCATATTGTTTGGTAGAACCTAAATTGACAGAGAACAGAATCAGAGCCACTTTACTCTGGCTAATGTCCTCTGCAGCGCAGTCAGAGTCTTTACTAATAATCTGCCCGCACTTAACGCCAGATTATATGACCATTGCAATGAAAATTCCATTTACGGTCAACGCTCAGGACCGATATGAACCTTCTATGTGTCTAAACAGACCCAGCCAGGCAAGCAGAATGAATGCAGCTTTCCAGCACTCGGATAATTGATTGGATAATAAACGTGATTCAATTTATTATCGGCACAACGTCTGCATAGTCTGTCAATAGAGTCGTTGATAAAATCACTTTAGAACTTCTCTTTCGATTCATCGAACTCTCACTCGGTCTCTTTCAGATCCTAAAATCAATGATTATCGATTTTTAGAAATACGGTATTTGCGTATCAAAGTTCACACATCAAACGACCCCACACGATGCGAAGAACTTGATGTAAGGACCGTTTGTTAAACTTTATCTGCACCATGTCCGTCGACGCTGCAGGTGTCGTCTGTAAAAATTTAAACGCGATAAGAGCATCGGTGTCATTGCAACGTTTTCACCGTTTCCAACGGTGTTTAACGTTGCCTAGAAAAATACTATCTCCGTACTCCGAAGAGGAGGATTATCTTTTTAGACGCAACTTGTGTTGTGGCGAGATAACGTCGTTTTACCCCGCATCATCACTTGTCGCGCTCACAACGTGCATTAAAAAGTCTGAAATTTCAGTAGATTTTACTGGCCAGAAAGCTTCACGATATGATTCCGAGAGTGAACTGTAATCCAAGTCACATTCTTCCTTATCATAGCGCGGTGGCTGCTTTTCCTCACGATTTTGTCCGGCCAGAATTTTTCAAACTTGTGTAGCTATACGCGGCGAGTAAATTTGAGCGATCTTTTCGAAAGAGGATATCGAAGGGTGAACGGTGGATAAACTTTGACCGTAAATTGAAAAAGCAAAAAAACACCGCAACGACTTCCGGCCTCTGAGCGTGCAGCGGTATAGAATCAAAGGCTCGTTTTTGGCGCGCATTGTGTGCCTTGCGATTCGAATTTCCGGTTCTGTAGCGCAGTTTGCATGGACTCAGAGAAACGCGTTGTTCAAACCGACGAAAATCAGTTTCCGCAAACGAAATTATTCGGCTTGTTTATACGTTTTTCTTTCACAATTTGAGCTGATTCACTCGAATTAACAAAACTTTGACATCGATGGAACGGGGCTGATATATTGCCAAACCAATTCAATCGCTGTGTCGAATCAACGAAACTACTTCGTTGAATGAACCAAACCATATTCTAGACTCAGCCGCGGAGTAGTTTCCTCGAATCGTTCGGATAAATTGATTCATTGTACCAGAAATATTTCACGATCATCTCGGGGGGATCTAGAAGGATCTGCAACAGTTTGTCACGGCCGATAATTTATTCTCGTAAGATTCTGAAGGAACGAAAATCGTTTCGCTCAAGTACCGAAGAAGAGCTTTACCATGTATTTATACAACGATAAAAACGATAAACGTTCTTAATCTGAAATATCAGGGCGTACGATTATGGGTAAGGTTCGCAAGCGATAATCTCCCGATGTATTCATATACAAAGATAAGGAGGATCAACATTCTTGATCTGAAATATCAAACCGTACGATCGTGGGCAAGTTTCGCAAGTGATAATTACTCGGTGCACCTGCGTTCGAGGGCAATAAGCCATATTCTTCGCCTTAATCATGGTATATTTCAACTTAGTAGTTTATGGATGCATAAAGGGATTCGCTGGTGTCTGAGCACGTTCGAAGTTGCCGCAATCCGATGTGTAATGTATTGTCAAAGGTATCTTTGCGCGTTGCACATGGCCATCTGAGAACTCGAAAACTCCCACGAATAAGTCTTTTTATAGCCCAAAGCTACCGCTCAAGGTAGGTACTTGAGTAGCGCGGAATGTTGAGAGATTTAGATTAAATATTTTCTCTAATTCTAATCTCATCTCCTCTGCTATTCTCGAGCGGGTGTCAATGGATATCGGTCGATATTCAAGTGGCTTCAATTCTACGCTAGTAAATCATGTATCGCAAATGCGCGTGTCTAGTGGGTGCTATGAGGTTCCCCATTGCAACTGCAGCATGGAATCACAAGTCTTTCAATTATACTGGTATGATATTTATTTAGAGAACCGAAACTATAAATAACCGTACATATAGGTATATCTATTTCGGAACTGGACAGTAAGTAGACATACATATGTATATTTTTACTAACAACCGACAAACAGCTGGCGTTAATTGCTTCATTGGTTTCCAACGAGTCTTTGGATCTGATTTCATGAAGTGAACCACGGCGTGAAAAAAATCGATCTTCATTAGCGCCATGGATCTGTATCGCTACCTCCGTGTACCCTGATCTGGTTATTTTCTTAACGTTTTCGAAAAAACTCAGTAAAAGGTTCCATAAATTTAATTCGGTTACATTTCTACATCTATGGTTCTGAAGACTTTTGAAAATTGTAAGACGTCGAAGACTGATATTAGAGATTTTTCATAAAATACTGGGGAAGTTGTGCTGAAATTTTGAAGATAAAAAAAATCAACGCTTTCTGTTGGACTCTGAAAAATCTACGAAGTTGATTTTTTTCTTAAATTTCATCGACAGTTACTCCCTGGAAATTTTTGTTGCAAGGTCTTCAACGATACTCAAAAAGTGTTTCGACTACGAAAATATTTTCAGGATAGTTTCAGAGGTGATCAAAATTCATGGGACATTTTGGAGGGTAAGCTGTGCCGCATCGATACCTCGACAGTTGATATGAAGCAAAATTTTGTACACTCGTATGTGGTAAAGGCAATTCCGACCGAATACAGAATCCCATAAAAATCGCAGCTGAGCGGAGTAGAAAAGGAATTGTACAAAGCATGAGATACACCTTCGCCTATATCGCTTTAGCGGTTAAATAGTCGTACAGTGAGAGACTCTGCTTTGCATACAGTACCTCACCTTTTGCTTATACACTATATGTGTAGAACCTGTGTACGAATACGTGTACAGAATAAGAATATGAAGAGATGGAGAGAGAGACGAAGAGAGAGGAGAGAAAGAGAGGCGTTTATGCCGCAGGATGTTAGTTGCTCGAAAGATCGCGTACCAAATGAATGCGTATAGTTTGTTACATCGTATACATACATGCCTGTAACTATTTTTCGCTAATAAAAAATTGGCTCTCCGCCATTATTTTAAACAAGTCTTCTTATAGCTGGGTGACGATTTGTCAGCTGAATATACGTATACCGTTCTTCTCGTCTCTCCCTACTGTTCCAGTTCTGCAAACGTGACCAAAAACACCACCGGTTCATTTTCGACGGACCTAAAGAGCGCCCAGGTCTCGTGAGGTCAGCGATTTTCGTACATTAACTCAATTGCTTATCTTTCATTCGTTTTTTGACGAACCCTCACGCGCACTCGGACGACTAATACACCGTCATTAAACTACATAGACGAGAAGAAAAAAGAAAAAGAGAAAAAGAAAACAGGAGTAAGAATCCTCGCGATGCTATAGCTCATCGCCGAGGAAGACTCCTCGTAATACACCCCTCAGGTATAAGTGCAGGTAAATTAGGAACCTGCCAGGGGCTCTTCAAGACCCTTGGGGCATCCGATGCCATTCAAAAAGCCCAGACCAGCCCCTCGCGTTGTTTGCTTGTTTACATCTTCCACGTAGACCAGGTAGGTGCTGTATTCAGTTTCACGATTTCACATGACAGGTGAAAATCACTTCTAAAAGCTATTCGGAAGTTCAACATCGAAGTAGACAACTGGATCGCGCTTTTTGAATTCAGGGTACATTTCCGCGGGAACAATTCGAATTTTGAATTTACTTCGCGGCGGGAAATTAGTTTAAAAATTGAACCCAAAGGCCAGAGGGTACTTCGAAATAAAGTTGAGAACCCACCTGACCCTGGATAACCAATTGCGCAGCCTGTGCCAGCAGCCATCTTGCGCGGCTTGGTGTTTGAGTCGCGTGGCGCCCATATGGGCTTCAGTATCCGTAGACAACCGGCTGACGGAGCATGGACGTTCTCCACCTTGCTGTGAAGTTCTATTCACGAAGTGACATGACGTTTCGGGATTTTTAATAAAAATTCTACAGTGTATAGGGAGTTCGAAAAGCGGGCTTTTGTCGAACGAAGCCGAGCTTCGCGTTTCGCCAAAAATTCAAATTTTTTTTCGAGTGGATCTTCACCATTCGAAGATCAGCGAGTCGGTGACAGTTGATAGTTGTGTGAAAAGAAACGGTGATTCGTTGGGAAAGATATATCAACTCGAATGTGAGGAGCAGTGATAATTGAAGGCCGAAGTTTCCACGTGACAAATTTTGAATCGGAGTTTTCGAATTGAGGAAATACTGCCGGTTCGTTTCTTGAACAATTACAGTCGAAGATGTGAATTTTTGAACATCAGCGTATCTCGTATCGAACTGTAAAACTTGGTGGCTTTGGACGCGTAGGTACGTCGTTTCCCTCTCTTTTCGTCGAACGCGATAAATCCTCAACGTTGAATTGGTGTGGCAGTAAAAATCTCCGACTAGAGTTTCCAGTTATGAGACTCTCCTTCGTCCCATAAAAATCGACTCTGATCAGAGAATAAAACGGATGAAAGACACGTGCTGAAAAGACAGGAAAGTAAGGTGAGCCAAGAGGTTGGAACATCGGGAGGTCGAGACGCTGATCGTGGGTCTTCCTTGGCTGCAGTGGTCGTTGAAATACGTCCGAGTCTTTTTCTTTTCCGTAAGGTAAGAAAGGTGCAACCTTTATTAAATGATGTATCTCCTTTCTTCAGGTATAAGCCGATGAGTTGCAGCAGAAAGATACGTCGATTCTACGAAGGAATGAAAATTTCAACGAATTTTCTCATTCGATAGATGCAAAGAGATTTGTAATGGAAACTTGCCCCACCGGACTACCGGTGTAATATAAGTAAGAACGAGTAAGTCGCGGTTAAAGTAGGCTCTACCATTACTTCCGCACCATGAGAGAAACTTCCTGTTTAACTCTCGGCCTGAGTCTGAATCTCGGCCATATCCATATATGCATACATACGTACATCCATCGCAAGTACGAGATAAGTTTTTTTTTATTCAACCACTTTGCTTGTATTCCCGCAATAAAATTCTTCATTCGACCGATGAATTCAACTAAAGAGAATCTGAACTCCACCTTATCAATTTTCCCGACTGTCATAACGAAAAGCAATTAAAAAAGAGACGGCGTGAATGAATCACTGCGGCGGTGACATTGACCATTAATTTACGTAACAGTTTTCTTCGCGTTAGGAGAGTCGGTCCAAAGTTATTCTCGATTGATTGTATTTCTCCGAATCCGCACGACCTTTCGGTAACAATTCTTCGATAATCTTGTCGCTAAATGATCCATGAATGGTTTTCGAAAACGATAATCATCTCGAAGATCCGGTACCAGGCATCATGCGACTGAACTCTGTTGATTCCATCACCGGGAACAATTGTCGAAGAGAATACGCCGGGTATCTTCTGCGCGTTTATAGCGCGATGCGTTAATACGAATCGCGCTCTTTCACTTGAATTGGATAATTGAAGGTTTTATAATGCTGAATGCCTCGATGCTTGAATGTTTGAACAGTCCCTGCCCGCAGTGACCGGAAGTAACTTGACAACTGGCTCAGTCTAGTAAAAATAAAAAAAATGATAATTTCCGTGTACCAAGTGTAGTCGGGTTGTTTTATCGCTCTTCCGGTAATTACGGAACCAAAAATTAAAGGCATCGCGAAAACTACGTACACGATCGATGTTTTTCAAAATAAATTTCAAGAATGTTTTCCGACCGATCGACGATAAACGTAATGACGAAACCGCTAATTAGCACAGAGAATACTTTCGTTGGAAGACAATCCAGTCTTGCACAAGAACGGTGTGCGGTAGTAACGACTTCCCAAAACCGGAGTGGTAATTGGAAAGGTTTTTTCATTTGGTAACATTAACCGATCTAGGCAATTCCTTATTCCCACAGAGTAGGTCGTTATTGTTTAATATATACGTACTCGCGTATACACACATTACACTCCCACCTACAGCTACGATTGTACGAACAACGTATGAATCACATTCTCCATGAGCTACTGCTGTCGGTTTATTGTTAGCAGTATGTCAACGGCACCTAGAGCCGAGTGTTTTTATCGATATTGCCAAGTGTCATTAAAACTGGTACGCAGAGGATCGGATAGTGCTGAAATATACGATTAAAAACTTCAGCTAATTGTCTCAGGGTGGAGTCGACTGTCAGCGATATATCGTACCTTGATAAGAAAAATAATGTAAATTTCTTTGGAAAGCTGTCGTTGCTGGTTCCTCCCTCTTTATCTGAGATGGAATTTAGAGAAGTGGTCTTAGGCACGGTACTACTGCCTCACGAGGAAAAGTAGCTAGTCTATATACAAAGCCGATTATAATTAGGAGCCTGGAGGAATACATTATAAGGTTTTAGAATTTTTTTCAACGCAGGTATACCACGCGTACGTTCGTTCGGATTCAACGCACTCACCGCGTGTCATTTTTGATGAAAAATGCTCACCATTATCGGGACTTAGGGTAAAACGAGTGTTCGAAATCGCGGTAAATTTCCAACCATTATTTATAACCGTCGTCAGCAGGTCTATAGCACGTTGAACACAATGCAATGGCAACGGAGAGAGTCTCGTAGGTGAGCTGAAAAGCCGCGTGGTTTCTTATCGCAGAACTTTGTACCGATAACATTCTGAGTACGAAACTATCCGCCGAACCACAACGAGAAGACGCGATGCTATGGGCTTTGGATCCAAACTCTTTCGCGAGTATTTGAATCTCTGGCTCTCTAGTTGATTTGATTCCAAACTTCGGAGGTCGGAGGTATAGACGAGATCTAATATCCGCGATGGATCATCGCCGAATCTGAGGGATATTTATATCCCTATACGATGATCGATGTGACAGTATTCAAGAAAAAACGCGATAATTGTTTCGGCCGAACTCCAGAGACCGTGAAATTTTTAATAAGTGCAACTCCCTCGTGTGTGAACCGTACGAACTTATTTAGGTGCACACTACTGCGAACGATAAGGCCAACTATACTACGAGCCTGCTCTACTTTCCAAACAGGCTCCTGAGTCACGGAGTTACTGACTTCGGTTAAGTCCAAGCTCTTTATTTTCAACTCCCCCGCGTTCGTGTTCTTACCGCGATACAGGGTGTCGAAAAAATTTAATCCCCGAGCTTTTTTCATTCTGGTCGAGTCGTATGGTCAGGAAAGAGCCTCGCTTGATTATCGTACGACACATAAAGCATTCGGAAATTGAAACTCGATGATTTCACGACAAATGCATGGAGAACTGTCGTGTATCTTTACGGAGGGTAATTCTAGCTGAATTCATTGAGTTTTTGAAAATTGATTAGCCGCTTTTTCGGGCTAAAAATAATTGTTAGTATCGTTTGAATAATGACACTCCGTAGAAACGTGAGTGGGTTGAATATTGGGGAATAAACATTGGCGAGAATCTCACGGTTGTTAGTTAGCCGTGTTATGTATAGGCATAGCTGTATAGGTATTGTTGCATATTATTGTCGCCTCTTCCCGCCAATGAAATGATTCAACTTTATTTTACGCCTTCCACTTGGCTAAATATTATTTGACTACGTGAGCCTTAACGGTCTGTTTGCGTTGGGAGCGTGAAAATAAAGGGGTTATATTTTACGACGAGCAGGTTTGCTGCTTGGTATAAATCAAATCGAAATTTCTGGTCTTCATACTCGAGAATCACTTTAGGTAGCAATTTTTTTGTATTGCTTTTTTTTAAATAAAAGTCTGCGCCTCTGCCCAAATTTTTTCATCAATATCGAATCAATGAAAGAAAAATAGAAGCCAAGCAATACGTTTTATTATTATACGGAAGTTAAGAATTATTCTTTTGCTAACTTGAGATTGCAATTTAGTCGGATTTATAAATTTTGAAGAAACAAAAGAAAAAAAACGACACCTTCACCGCGATTAATAACTTGGCGTAAATCATACAGCGAAAAAACTAATTACGTGACCACGCATAGCCAATTTTAATTCCATCGTGCTCTTCGTTATTTCGCACGAGTTATACGTGTGGTTAAAAATATTATGTATTCTTAGTTATGGTGTCATTGTGATTTCATAAATCTCATTTTTTATTTACGATTTAACATAGTTTTTGTAAAATCGAGTAACGAAAGAGTAAGATAACAGACTTCTCTATTAACAACCTTTTTCGTAATTAATCAAATTTGTACCCGTTATCGATCCCCGTCACTATTCGGCTCCGATATATCTGGAGCCTTCTATCTTCGAGATAAACTTTTTGACCTTAACTAATACAATATCCTCCGGGCTCCAGGAATGATTGGTTACGCATCCCAGTCTCTTAATCACAGGTTCTGATCGTCGGTCGGCTGGTTACTGGCACAAAAACTCCGAAGTGTTTCCTGAAGTAAAGAAAAAAAAAAAAAAAAAACCAAAAACCAAAAAGAGAACAAATGAGATGACAAAAAAATTAACAATATTAGGATTAGGATACTTCGTGTAAAAATGACCAAAGGCTCGTCAGATTTATTGCGATAGAAAAACCGCGACGATACTTCACCGAACGTATACACGTTCCCCTGAATTTTTTTGCAAATCTCGATATACGGTACCTGTGGAGTGCTAAAGATAACTATACCTTGAACGCAGTGCGAAAATGGCTGGATACGAAGCCGTAGAGTATCGGGTTAACCGCGGCCGATAATTCGACGATCAAGTAGCTGCTGTTGAGTATAGTTTGCGAACAGCACAACGTTGGAGCCATAAAGCGGACCAAGGACACAATCCGATACGGAGCCATGCTGACATAGAATACCACAGTGAGGGCCACTGTAACACGTATAGAGAAGTAGAGCCAAGATATTAAAGTGAATTGCAAAAATGGCTGGACTAATTCTAAAGAAATATGCGTAAATTTTACCAAAAACGTAGGAGACGTCACGGTCCGCGTTGTTTTTCAAATTTTTCGAATCTACGAGCATAAATATGGCCAAAGTGACGATTACGAGGGTAGGAAGAAGCAGGAACATTGTAGTTGACATCAGGAATATGAGAGCTTGAGTATCCGGCAGGAAATGTAAATCCAAGTTGAGTTCCATCGCTGGGAAGGTTGCGGCGATTGACCAAATCACAAGCACGGTTTTAATCCCGTTCGAAAATAAAAACGATTCGGAACTCACGAGACAGAGGGAAACGTATCTCTCGATAGAAAATATAACTATCGTAAGCACCGAGGCTTCCAAGGTAACGCAATCGACGTAGCTTCCATCGACGTGAAGAGAGAGCTTGAACCAACGTCCGAAGACGTTTAGCAGAATGTCCGAGAGCACCACAAAGTCGGAAGAAATGATGCTAAAAACGTAGCAGTTCGCTGCTGTGTGCATCGATCTATTCCCAGCAATAACTGTCGCTACTATTACGTTCGCTGATAATCCAAGGATCACTAAAACGAGGTGAAATATCGAGGGGACGTAGCTGTCCCGATTATCCCTGTCGCCGTAGAAAGTTTCGTTTCCATTAGCGACATCGTATTTTTCGACAATTTGGAACTCGATGATGCCATCCCGTTCGATGAACTCCATCGGAAGATTTTAGGATCGGAAAATGTAAATTTTGTCACAAGTGGCACAGGTGCTAATTAATCGTTGCACTGTGAATTAGTTTGCGATAAAAATTGGTTGGAATAGTATACGGACGTGGCTCACTTCTACTCCTGATAAAAGCATTCGTGCTTCTAACACCGCGGCTGTCATAGGGATGTGTTTTAATTAATTACACCAGCCAGGTGACCTGCGCGTAATCAATGCAATTAAGATAATTGAAGTAGGAAGGGATACGAGCATATGTGGGTGCGTAGGGAAATTCATTGCACTAAGTGTGCTTCGCAATTTGACACGGTGAAAAAGAAATTCATCAGTGATGATGATGTGCGTGAAATTTCTCGACTTGCGTTAGTTTCATTCATTCAAAGATGAATGTGTCTAGGTAAGTACTACCTATCGCCTCGAACGTAGGTGAAGATCTTTTCTTCTCCTTTCCCACTTTTAGAATTATGTAAAAAATTGAGCCAGATAAGAATACGGTAGTTGAAGATACCTGGAGGCATGCCAAGCTCGTAAATCTGTGTTTGAAAGAAGAATTTTTCTCTCCACTAGTCGATAGTAGATATTAGTGATTTATTTTTGTCAGTTTTATTACATATACACGACCATACGACGTACGTTCAGAATCAATCATTGACGAGGTTTGCCCATTCCATTGATGAGAATTAAAGCAATACAAGCGAACGATTGAATCGGATCTAAAAATGTCTGGCTAATTGGATAACATGTAACGTAATCAGCTGTTAAATGGCAAAGTGGTTCACGGTTTGAAAAAAAGCTACTTTTATTCCACTTCGATTCGCATGTCTGATACATACGTGTGTGTGTGTGTGAGCTGTGACAGAATTTTAATCGTGGGAAACGAATATTTAGAACGTTACCGATATAGTTAGATAAAAATAAGCAAAAAGAAAATGAAAGACAAAATTTATCGCTAACGGTACTGCAGCCGATTTATTCACTGGCTTTAGCCGTTTGTTGGCACCTTAGAGACCAGCTGTCTTTACGGCACACTATCGAGTGCAATGCGCCATTGGCAAATGGCCACGCTGAAAAGTATCGGTCAGATCAAGTGCCCACTTCTTAATTTATTACGAATTTTTAAAGTCTGTGAATTCGTTCTTTGACGATGTTTCGAACCGTTTGTTAAAATAATTATCTATTATATTGCACCTAACTAAAGTACGGGTGTTATGCGTGCGAAAGCTGCTCCATTTCGTCTATGAGATATACGTCACGTGGGAATATTCCCTGCTTTTTATAGAAGGAGTAATTATTACCGTTCCGATATCTGTGAGAGATATCTTAGTCTTTTAGCTCGGACTTCTTTATTTTCTTTTACAATTCTAATTTCATTCATGCCTTACTCACGGCTTGACTCAGAGCCTGTTTATCTTCTAAAAGATCGGTTACTACTCATTTCCCTCGATACGCAGAGATAAGATCTCCCTTATTCCGTTGGCCAGCGTCGATTTTTACCTCCAACATTTTTTCGCCAATGTAAGATAAATCCTTCGGATGCGAAACTCTTCGATTTTTGGGTCCTACCTCGCCTCGTTTTGAGTCTGCGAGCTTTATACCTTTATACCTTCGACTCGTTTATGCATTTTTTGTTCTTGTACATTTTTTTACACTCCTTGGCCTCGTCTCGCGTTATGGCCGAGCTCGGAGACTCTAAAGACGAAGAGGGCCTCTCCACATACAAACCATGGCGATTTGGGCCCCAGGCACCGGACCGGTCCATCGCTTCAGGCCCATTACAACGAACCAAGAAGAGCCAATCGGATAAAAGCAGAGCAAAGAGAACCCGAGGTATGGGTGCTGGCTCAACCATCAGCATCAACTTACGTTAGCCATGAGCCACTGGCCAGGGTTACTTCGAACAACTAAAATGTAACACCGGAGGCGAATAGAAATTCCTTCAGTTCAAAAGGTGGCAATAATTTGACACCAAGTTCATGTGGAGTTACAAGCCACAACTCATATCTCTGTACGTCAGTTTAAAAAGGAGGAAAGAGGAGGCCATACATCAAACCGTATATGAGATGATATTAATGACATTCCATCAGAGTATAATATACGAACGAAATTTGTTTCAAGTCAGATTTTCAGACACCTCGTTTCTCCGGAGAGTATGAAGAGTGAATTATTTGGGTCGTGGATTCCAGGTACATATCATGTTGCAGTCCACTCACGCGCCGCGGAGGCTTCAGAATTGTGTAATTCGACAAATTTCGGTAATTAATTACCGTTCATGATTCTAAAGCTTGCATACGTTACTCTTGGGAAAACTACCCTCGTCCGTGAACTCTCCCTTTGTAATCCGCGGTATTTGCGTGTGACACATATTCGCTTGATACGAATTACTCGAGCTGAATTTCGACCTCTCGACCGACGTGGACTGAACCCAATACTAGGTATCCGAACCGAATTTGTCTAACGGAGAACAGCAGATCTTGGAATTAGAAAGTATCTCGGTACATGCTTCTAAACTCGTTAAATATCCTCTGAGAAAAATGAAAATTGTGCGTTTCTAAACGTGAGGTTAAGCAAGGTACGTACTTACCCGGTGCTGATCGACTTCCATAAAGTCGGCATGCTTCCTCCTGATTTTCTCCGTATAATAATGGCATTAAAAAAGGTAGGATATATCCCGCGGAGCGGGCGCGTAGAAGAAATTATTATGGAATGTGGGTTATTAGTGGAGTAAAAAATTACTGAGAAACAACTAGGCCTTTGATTGTTTGACTCGGCTCAAGAAACTTTGTAAGAAACTCCGTAGCCTCGGTGAAACTCCAGAGGATTTTCATCTTTCTCAAGAATTTCGCTCAGCTAGTATCTCCTAGGCTCCAAGATTATCTAAAAGGTTCTGCGTTTGGACAAACGAGAAAAATCCACCTCTTTTGGTGCTCGATGATCCTAGGAGGTAAATAGGGAGTTTTTGATCGAAACTATCAAGACTATCGAGCTGGACCAGCTTCAAACAGCAGCCATCGCCAGAGCAAAGATTTCTTTGCATTATTCATTAAAAAAAGGGAATCTGTCCTGCAGAGTTGCGTCGAGAAATGGGGAACAGTGGTTTCAGAGATTGTCTTCCTTTCTCTCTCTCTCTGGCAATTGTAAGAAAAGAAACGAAAAAAAATTAAAAAGTGACGAAAGCAGCGGATCAAAAAGTTGGAAGAAACTTGCGGTAACAAAATATGGACTGGATATCAAGTAGAAAATGTATCGTTCCAAGAACGAGGGTCTGAACGAGGGGACGATGTGGTAACCCGGATTGTACGTATACCCTCGAGTTTCAAGTCCGTAAGGAACTTCTTCGCTACTACGAGGTTCACGGAGCCAAGAAATTCAATGCCTAACCAGTCGTACGTGTATAGGTATACGAGATTATCTTAAAACCGCACAAACGGCGCACGAGCCTTCGCGAACTCGGCATAAGAATTTTCGCACAGATCATCGACATTTGATATTCTACTGCGGCGTAGCGATTCCCTCTGAAAAATTTCACCTGCCCAGCATTCTGTACATTATAGCTAAAACCTGACTCGTACTCGATTAGTTGGAGGAAACACTATCATTCCATGTTCCAATCGCGAGACCTTGACATCTGATTAAGCCTCTAGTACCTTGCGACACAACACTTCTAAAGGACGTGCGACTGAATCGCGTCACGTAATTCGCGGGGATAAAAATCAAGCTTGGGTAAGCTTAACTAAGTCCTCGATGAAATCGACTTGAAATTATCAAAGAGGGTCAAGATATTCCCTGCTGGGTGAAATAAGTTCGCGTTATTTTGTTTTTGCGAAAATTATTGTTCAACATTTTCTCTCATCTTATGTGAAATTCACATCTATTCTCGCGCTCTATGGTGTATCCGATGCGCAAACTCACGTGAGTCACGGGGGGTCAAAGAGGCCATAAGGAGTATCTGGGAATAAGGAATTTATTGGATATTGAACAGCATGCTCCAGAGCTATTAATCTTTTACCACGCGACGCGTACGCGATGGCTTTGGGGCTGCTTTTGGTGGTGGCAATTCTCCGCCAGTTCAGCCCCAACCCCAAACCGAATCTTCGACCTCACCACCTCACAGACTCAGGGTGTTATACCGCAGCCGTCGATGAAAATAGTCAGTTTTTTCTACAAATCTGTCAGAACTGAGCCAAATTGCATTTTCAAAAATCGTTCATTTTTTTATTTTGGGCTTCGAATGATTAAATAAACTCATGCCAAGGTTGAGTTCAACCGAGTCTGAATGATTTCTGTTACGTGAAGATAAGATAAAATTATTTGTATCGGAATTACAGCTGTCCCAACAATTTCGTGATTATTTTTTCAACACTTATAAACTCATCGGTTTGTTTGATTACATTCTTGTCATCGACTGGTGCGTAGCTTTAATATAATTCGATTCAGTTTCCGCTTTACCTCATTTATTTATTCATTCATTTATTTGTTTATCTGTTCGTTCATTTTCCAGTCTTCTTTCACCTTCTGATTCTGACTCGGGTTCGTACTCGAGAATGAATAATCAATCCAGGTGAAGAATTCGTGGCGCGTTTAATTTAGATCGAATTGATTCGGCGGAATGAAATTTTCATTCTGCTCTAACGATTGTTTTATAGTCAGCCACGAGTAGCCCAATTCTGAACAGTAGGTATAAACTTTGAAGGACCGTTTTCATCAGCATAGTTTAATCTTGTAGGAATAGAATAATAAGTGTGTGTCAAGTACAGGCCGGGTTTCGTGTACTTTAAACTTGAACTTCGGGAACCTCGTGGACTCCTAGAGATTACTGAATACAAGCTTTGTTAAGCTCTGTCTCAAAAGTTCTAGCCAAGAAAGCTCTTAGTGTAACCGCTATAGCTGCATTTCCCAACTTATGAAAAGGGAGATCAGTAAAGTTTAGGGTTCGCTGCATCTGACTTGCCTCGAAAATTAAACTACGTACACGTGCGCATATACACCGAACACAATTTTATCATTCGCCGTACTCCCCCGTCGTAGTCGTTTTTACAATTTCTGAGTACCCTCGTTTGTGGAAAAAATAAAATATTCAAATAATTTTTGGGCGCTAGAGGAACAGTTCTAAGTTTTTGGCGAATGTGATTTTTTTATTTTTTCCTTAGATTATATTCCCGCCCGTTGTTTGTCTAGCAATATTTTCAGACTCTGGAAATAGAATTTCGAAGGGAAGTATATTAATAGCGAGGCTAATATTCTATTGAAGAAAATAATGATAATATGGTAACAAGTTGGCAGAGTGAAGTCATAAGTCGATCGCGTGTTATTAATAATCTTTGGCGCACATCATCTCGTGCTTTAAACCTGGTCTAGCTTTGAAAATATATTTTTGTATATTTACGCAATGTTCGTAAACATTATCTCAAAGTTACTCTCAAAGCTCTCCGCACTATCGAATGAGGAAAAAAATCATTCTTCGTTCACGCCGTAGGACTTGCAAAATCAATAAAAAATGAAAATCAAAAAGAAAACAGAAAAAGAACGGATTCGAGAATCGCATAGATGCCAATCGACGTGTGCAGTAATTTTTGACACGTCGTTATGGCGTCGGTATCAGAAATGGCATCGGTAACCGGTACACGAACAGTCGACCATTCAGACAGTGGCCACTTACGCACGTGCGTAACGTAACGCCTCGCCAATACCGTATTGCAGATATAGTGGCTTACACATACGTGTAAAGAGTAACAAAAAGTCGTTTGTACGACGCCAATCAAAGGAGCGTGAAGAAGTTGAGCCGGCGTCGAAGACCTGCAAACGGGGCTCGAGCTTTTTCCTTATCACCGATCTCTGGACGCGAGAGAAATCCTTCTTCCATATAAATGCGTCTAGGTTTTTCTCTCACTCTCGCATACGTACATCACGTATACATCGAAGTTCAAATTTGAAAGATGATTTTACCGAAAGCTTAACATATATTCGAAGTAACGGAAGAAATCCAACGAAACGATCCGAGTGTCAATTTCTTAGATGAACACAATTTTTCTTTTTTTTTCTTTGATAGACTTTTGATCGATAGTCCCTCGGAGTCATGAGTTCTGAGGTTTTTTTTTTTGGCACTTCTCTCACATATCCCTAAGTTTATTGAACGGATAGATTCGGCTTTTTCCTACCCTTCTTTCTTTCTTTATTTATTTCTTTCTCTCTTTCTTCATAGATCGAATCCATCACCCGTTGAGGTTGACGTTGTGACGTGAAAACGTTGCTTTAGAGCTGTGGGGGCGTCGTGGCGCCTCGCGTCTTGCCAGATGGCCCTAGTTTTCAGCGTCGCAAACGCCGTACAGAAATAACGTCAAAAGAGAAAAAAAAAGAAACCGAAAAAGAAAGAAAAAAAAAAAAAACATAACGAAAGTCCCGCGCAAACGAACTACTTCCCGTATATATACGTTCTGCGCGAGGCAACAATGGCGTCCGCCAAACTACCGAAAATAACTCAAGTGCGACATCACCGGTCCGCATATACCTACATATACATATATGATACACCTATGCTCCATGTATATATCTACCATATAGCTGCACACGTAAAGATACTCGTAACAGTACCGCGTTCTTATCTCTTGACGTTGCCTATTTTTTTTCTTTTTTTTTCCTTCTCTTTTTTCTCTTTTTTCTCTTCTCTCGTTTTCTGATGTACCTACTCTGAAATGAATTTTGCTCGCATCTAGGTGGTAGACAGAGAGACACACACGCAAACACGCGCACAAAACGAAATATCTCGTCCACCTTTTCGCAAAGTTATCAATAATTCAATGCGAATTGAAAATTTTATGCTCCGAAGATAGAGCTTTTGCCGGAAGTCGTGTTCCCGTAAGAACTGCTGCAGAGAATCGAAAAAATTTTTGAGATACTTACTCCCTTTTTTTTTTTTTTTTCGTTTCGTCTCCTTTAGGCAGACGCAACTTGCCTTTTCGATAAGGTCGTGATCCGCGACAGTCTGAAGAGTTTAACTCACCTTCTCACAAATTGTCGGATCATTTTTATCCAAACTGACATCCTGGTGTTTCCCAACTCTTTGTGTACTGTAACGCATTGTTCGGAAAACACCCGGTTCATACATTGGGCAGCTAGTTTGTAGGTAGGTATATACCAGGACGAGGGCGTCATTGTCATTCTGTACGGCAAAGAAGTCGTCGTGACTCTTGAGTCGCTATGCCGAACACGTATAGTGGTCGTCAACGATATACGAAAGTATATGGAGGGTTGAGAAGTCTCTGTCTTGGGCTTGCTCTTGGTCTTGGTCTCTCAGCAGCTCTCTATACGATCCTCTGTATTTCTTCATTAGAAAAGTTTTATACCACTTATACCACCCGCGCCTTTCGTTTTATAGGAACGAAAATCACCTAAGACCGTTCGCTAAATTGTACCACGTAGCAGATTACCGATACAAATGGAATTTCCTCGCCTATAATATGCAAATCGAGAGAAAAATTGAAAATAACTAGTCTTCGTAGCAGAGAAGATCGAAGATCGGAGTTACACTCCGGCGTGGTCTGTTTGTTAGAACGTAAAACCAGCGTAGGTATACCTACGGCTAATTTTTATGTTTACTGCAGAAGTTTTTATGCCTCCGATTATTACTCCGATAATTGTCTTGGATAGCCGGAATCCAGGTCGCGAGACTCGGTAATAATTACCGCGGACGGATTCGGTCCGAAGAAATAAACGAGGTATTCAAAGTTATCAAGTTTTCACAGAATTCTAAACTTCGCCAGAGTTTAGAGACCCTGAGATGAAACAGAGAACCGAATTGCTGGAAAGGAAAATGCTTTTCGGTCTCTTTTCGACGAGAAAAAGAGACATTCTTAGATTCATTTCGATCCAGGATGGCAGCGAGGATCCTGGGCGGAAAAAAGGAACGGGAAATTTCGCCGCACGATCAATTCGGTATCTAAGACTCGGTATCAAAGCCGAGTAGAAGGGATATAGATAAATCGTGAGCTGTTAAAAGTGTCTGCTCTGTTGTAACAAAGAAGATCAGTGATGCCAGCTACGGGGTATAACCAGAGCGAAGGGAGATCTCTTACGGCTCGCTGCCCGGCTTGACCTGGAAAATAATTTTTCAAGGCAAGACGTGTGGAATGCGTTATCCGAGTTCTTCGCTTCTGATATCCCTGACCTTTCGTTGGATGAGAATTGGCCATTCAGAATCGAATCGCGTGGGTGATCTAATAATTATAAACCAGCATCCCCGCAGGCTTGAAATTCACTTCATTATATGTACGTGTAATTTAATATTGAGTTGATTAATAGTCGAAAATAATTATTATTGTCCTACTGACTAATTTGCGGATAATATACCTGCCATCTGGCATCTGGCATCATATGTGTGCTGGCTGTAATACAGGCGTGAATGTTCGCGCACGAGGGTACCGTACAGTCGTAAGTCGTGTTTAGAAGCCTCGAATGAACGTGCCACGTGAATAAATCGCGTTGATGGTATTTTTAGGTGCGCCGATGATAGAGGGAGCGAGTTACACGTGTGTGTCGATATGGCGATTCATTGATGCTGCGAGCACATGCATATGTGTATATATGTATGTATAATGTCCTCTGTATTTGTTGTGTTACGGAGGAATCGTTAAATTGGAAGCAGACGTTATTTTTTCTTCTTTACCTTTCTAGAACAGCGTTTACTCGGAATAGTTTATGGGTTTATAAAAATTGAAATAAACCGTTCACCGAGTGACAAAATCGTTTTATAAAATAAATATAAATCGTGAGATTAGTTGGGAATGGAAGCACGTCGATTCGATCCGATACTCGAAGTCCTCGAAAAATTTTGGCGGAAAGAGGAGCTCTCTCGAGTCTGAACTTTGTTCCTCTGGAGACTTTGACCAGCCGCATACCTACTTCCAAGGCTTCGTTATTTTTATGAGCCATGTGCAGCGGTCTTGACCTCCCCTTAGATACCCCATAAATGCTTTCTTTTTACGTGGCAATAAGTGATCGTGTTACCCTTCGTAGAACCACGTAGCATCTACGTAACGAGTTGACTCTCGTACCGCACGGGTAAAGAGAAACAAAAGTTTCTTTCTACAGTTTCAAAGTGGTCCTAGGTATACATATACTCATTTCTACGACCCTCGTCAAGTGTTTAAAAAAAAAAATTAAAAAATTAAAAAATACATGTATACACGTACAGGTATAATGAATCTTTTTCTTCCACGTAAAGAAGAGTCGGTCTCTGCTCGTTTAACTTTCACAGAATTTTTAATTAGAGAAACCGCGAATTTGAACAATTATCAAGGAAGTTTTCAGGTTCGCACGTCCAAGAATTTTACCTAATAACATAAGTTCACCCAAGTCTTCGAGTCTACGAATACTCATGGTATATCGTTCTTCTCATATTTACAGATGAGAAGCACGTAGGAATACGAATTATGGCATCTGCTATGGGGATACAGCAGCAAACTTTGCCTCAGCAAGAGTCGGTCGTTTACAATGGCTACAGAGGATCAAATAAAAACCAGCATAGCCTCGCGAAACAGCCTGGCTCTGAGAGACAACAGCTTCAAGGTGGTCAACAAGCTTCGCCAGGAGACCACAACGCTAGTTTTACCAGCACCAAAGGTCTCCTCAACGGCCCAGGGCAGAATAATTGTTTCCTCAACAGCGCTGTTCAGGTAAAATTATAAAAATCTATAAAAATTTACATCGGAACATCGAATCGCAATTTCTTCCATAATTAAAATGATGCTTTACGGGTTGTTGAACTTTACGTTCAACGACGGGCAATTGAACAGGCGCGAACTCATAGCGTATCAAATTATAGTCGTCGTATTCGATTTTCGGATCATTTCAATTCAATGAAATGAAAGAAAAAAAAATTCAAAAATAAGGAGAAGGAGCGCCGATCGTTTCATTCCGCAGTGATTTTCCTCTGCCATCGTGTCGTTTGGTTTATCGGCGAGTTATATCGTTTTTAAAATGAGCAGATTTTTGAATATTTTTCAAAAGGTTTTTCAGACCCGTTTACGACGACGCCTTTAGTGTATAAATATTCATGGTGCAGAGTGACGAGGCATGTCGAGGACCTACTCGACCGGCACCTTCGCTCGATCGAGAGACTTCCATCGCTCGTACACATATTTGTAGCCTTGATTTGTATACGTCTGTAAATTTTCGTCCTGGGATATACAAGACGTCATTTTTCGAGTTATAATTCGTTCGGCAAAATCGTGGCTCAAAAGTTTGAAAACTCAACTCATCGTCGATCCGAAATGAAGATTTCTTATACTCTTTACATCGGTTTCGGTATCTGAGAATGAAATAACAGATAAAGAAACTTTTTCGATTACCTTTAATCGTATCGTCGAGATCCTTGACACAAATCCAAGATATCGAGGGCCTGACGAGGCTGGAGAGTCTTCCCCTCGATTTTTATGGCTCCTGGACCAAATCATTCGATGCAAAGATTTCCTAGATTCGATAAATGTCCGGTAGAATTTCGGGCAAATATTATCCGACCTTTCATCGCGGGTAATATTTGCTTGCAAGTGAAAAATGGAACTTGTGTTGTCTTACAAAAACGAAATAGCGGAGGATGTTTACTCGAGAACTGAATTCGCGGGCGGCGAAGAATTCGCCAAGTTCGCAAAGCTTATTGATATAAAAGTGAATAAGGAACGGTTCGTTGTACCGAGACAATAGAAACTAAATGAGTCTATAAAGAGTCAATAAAAATAGCTGGGACACTGCTTAGCTCTATAGTAACGACTGCAAGATCGACGCGAGACACATTCCTCTGGCTATGAAAGCAACTTTTCAATCCATCGACACAAGTATCACGCAGCTCGCGGTGTTAGGTGATACGTGATACAAGCACTTTGGGTGTGGTAGATCCACGTCCCAGTCTCATGGCACGATATACGAATAAAGATAAACGATTCTGAGCACAACATCGCGCGATGCTGTGCAACGAGTCGCATTAAATCGTCCTTGCAAATTTAAAAGTGACCATTTACGAGGACTTTGGGTTTCGATATTATGAACGTATGCGAATAATTCAATTCGGGAAACTGGCGTCGAAGGGAATAGATCCAACTCCGAAATTGGTAATTGAATTTTTAGACCGTATATATCAGCTGCAGGTGATTCGAATTCGTTTAATTTTTATCTGGAACGAATTGAATGACTTGCAAAGGCTTTGAGCATCGATGAAAGTATTGGCTGGTCACTGTGCTCGAGTTTAAAACGATTTTCAAAGGCCCGATAAAATGGGAAAATAAAATAATGGTGGATCAAGGAAACCGTGGAAATTATATCGAGATGAAATGAGCACGGGGTACAGGTGTGTCACTGATTCAAATTTCCTCATCCCCTAAAGATTGCCGGAGGCAATCACACCCTCTCGAATAACACGTCGCGACGTTTCCACCTCCGGCCACCCTATAATACCGTCAAATTTCACCCTTGGATGCTCAGGTTTAACGCACACGCGTGTATCCCGTGTCTCTCATACCTATACACGTGGTCTTGTTTACTCGTCAAAGGTTCAAACCCATAGAGTCAGAGATTCAAGGTTTATGGTTTGACTCGAAGGTCTGACTCTCTTCTTTCTTCTCTGTCCCTTATTTAACTGCTCCAAAATTCCGCCTGTCGCTCGCAAAGAGAATCCTAATTTTTCTTTAAAGAACAAACTGCTTTAACCGTGAACAAAACTTACGAGGAGTTTCCTAAACTCATAGAAGGTCGAATAATTTTCTAAAAAAACAAATCGAAAATCGAACGAAGAGTCAAATTTTCGGTATCATACGAGGAAATAAATTGAAACACACGTGTGGATGACTCATGAGGTAGATTTTATACCAGTTGCATCGAGCAGACGTTATAGAAGGAACTCCGACGCCCCTGTGACACCTGCTAGTTTACTCACACCGTGTTCAAAGTGCGTGTGCTGCGGTATCTCACCGTTACTACATAACGTAGTACACACACAACCCGCTCCGCACTACTACAACAACCGCTAAACTTCCGGAAGCTATTCTAGCTCGGTGTATATAAGGCCAGTCGCGTATCGTTTGAATCGATCAACCGACCCTCGCAATTAGTTCTCCATTCTCGATTCTTTTAATACGAAGAGCGTCTTTGTAGCTGCATATCGAGGCATTCTTTATTCGAAGTATAACATGCCTAGGACCGGTGTGGCAGACGTCCAACGAACCCGTCGTTTAAAGTATCAATCATACATATCGATCCGAGTTTCACTTTCGTAAGATAAAGAAAAAATTCGGAGGATCAATTGATCTGGCCGGATCTGATCGAACTCGACGTAGCGATTGTTCAGTGAATGCAACCGAGGTTTTCGGACGGTTTGACGGCCTCTGAAACACTTCCATAATTCCGCTTCAGCCTTTTCGACGTCAACGTCGATTTCGACAACGGAAGACGCACGATACACTGACAACGAAAGACGGGCATTAGACATGCAGACGGACGAACCCCACCTGTTTCAAAGTCTGGACTCATCCTCACCCCCTCTTTATATCCTCTTCTTTCTCATCACCTGTCCAAATCGAGACGAAAGCTTAGGCAATGTATATAACCGAGCAAGGATGCAGCCTGGAGCAGGTGGCACTGTCTATGACTAACGTAAGAAGCGAAAAGCGTAGCAGGTTTCATTTGCTATTAGATCCTGCCCTTCACGTGAGGCCCAATGCATTCTAGTCGCGGGTTTACTTTCGGTTATAGTTTAGTTTTGGTACCGGAATCACGGGCCAGCGAACGGTGACATCACTCACCTCTATTTCGTCGTTGTTACTTTGTCACGGTAATTCAGTCTCAGTTTCTTATTGTCAAATTTTCGAACACAAGCGCGGCGTTATGTATGTAGGTGTATATGTCCAGGAAACGAAGCTTCGCGAAGGAAACCAGACTGAGAATAAGTCTGAAAACCATATATTCCGCGTAATCAAAAAATCTAAGCAGTCAATTTTCACGTGAAAACGTGTATTATGGGTGATTTTTATGGAACCGGAAGTAACCGGAGGCACGAGAGTAGGAGGTGACCGGATATGATCGATCCCCCCAGTTCGTGATTACTTTTTTCTACACGTTGAATCTCCGCTCGGGTTTCCGTCTCTCGATTCGATCTCTAGCTGCAGCTAACGAATGACAACTTTTGGACCACCCCCAGATGTTCCAGATGTCGAGGACTCGTCCTAACCGCAATAGGAACAACGGCGATTCAAAAAGCACAAAAAGTGTAAGAAAAAGGAAGAGGGCTTGTTGGCCGCACGCGCCATACTCTGTGGCCGTGCTCCTCTTCCGCTCGAAAAAAGTCTAGCCATTGTAAAAAATCATCCTTCTCCTCTTCGTCCCAGACGAAAAATTATCCAGCCCCAGATTGCCTTGAAAAAAATCCTTGCCCCGTGCCCAATACCGGCAGCTGGTCATCAGGACGAGGCGCGTGCTCTCCGGCAATTTTCCATTGTTCCTAGAAATTTCTGCAGACGTTGCCAAAGCCCTGAGGCTCGTGTTGTATCAGGTGTAAACGGCAGGTGAAGATTTAGGCTAGCTCTATCCATGTCCGACGAAGAACTTAAAGAATTGTCGTAGAATGGAGTTGAAAAAAAACAAAAAAAAAAAAAAAAAATGGTACCTACCTTTAATCGCTGTTGAGTAAGATTCAGACGAAAATCTTTCAGAGTTCAAAATTGAGGTATGAAATACTAAGACAAGTAGCACCATAAAAGTCTGCGCTTCCCCCTTTTATGGTAGATCTATTTAATTGTGATAAAAACGTCTTCGCTTCCCAGTCCCTAGCCTACTAATTATGGTTAGTTGGGTTTGTAGGTAGGTGGAATTGGTGTAATGCATATCCCATATTCCATATACCTGGCTACCCATACCAGACGCCAGTTTTACACCATGGCCGACGTCGAGGAGGTATTAATGGTAATAGTTGCGGAGGAGTCGGAAATAGTAGTGAGAGCAGTAAACTCCCACCATTGTACGTAATTTCCACAAAGATTTCCCACGTGCGCGGACCAGACGGACACGACTATACACATATACATACGTTTATATACTATACATACATATATATACGTAGATGTATAAAATTGCACCCACACCATGGAAAAACGAAGCGTTAAATACGCACTGGAAGCTATGTTTGCGGCTATGAGACGTGAACCTTGAACCAAGACCACGACCCGAGTTTAGTGGACGTAGTGGGTGAAGCGGAACCACAAACTCTACTCAAAAATCAGAAGACGTCATTCCCACAGGGGTTGGATTAACGAGTAGTCCTGAATGTTCAACTTCGTTTTTTTTTTTTTTTTTTTTTTTTTCATGAACTCGTGCTTAGTTTTTAATTAAAACCGTGCCAGTGCCGTGAGGTTGGAAAGATCACATTCGTTAGAATTATGAAGAGACTAAAAGAGTCCTCTCCCGTATTCTTCATTTGACGGAGGAGACTACCGCGTTTATGTAAAATCTAAAAGTCGTGAAATAAGCGGCTCGTTATAACTGCTAATTGCCAATTTGAATCGCTACCTCACAGGGGCATTAGGTTAACGATTATTTCATCAACGACTTAGGCTACGAAGAAACTTGTATATCTATTTAAAATTCGTAGCTCAACTAACAGCCGTCTAATCGTGAACGGTCGACGTTTTTCTCGACTCTGTTGTACCCTCGTTACGAATCAAACGTATCATTCGACGTATGTAAACTCATAGGAAAAACTGCGAAGAGAAAGAAAAAAAAACTGGGGGATGAAAAAGAAAATGAAAGAAAGCAGAAGAAGAAGAAAAAGAAAAAAAAAAAAAGATAAAAACGAAATGAAAATATGCAAACGAAGAAGCTAAGAGCCCCGTGGAGTAGGTCTAGCTGGTGTGGGAAAGCGCCGTGATGCGAGACCTTCTTATGCATATAAGTTAGCGTCTAGCCCGCGAATGATAGGTACCCTAGTGCACCTTGTATTCGAGTAGGAATAAATATAACGACCATATACATACACAAATAACAAATTATAGTAATTGGCTAATTGTACAATATCCATCTTGAACACGCAGAAGAAAGATTTTCCCTTATCCTTGGAATAATGAGTAGCCCTGAACATGCGACAAACCATCAAAGACATACATCTTCTCTGCCTATTATACCATCCATTCGCAAGGTGTGGCTTTCGAAAAATGTCGAACGATTGTTTCTCAGACGCTATTTATCGTCATGCTGATATTCATTAAATTTGCATTCGTTGCGTTAATACTTCACCTTTATATATATGTAGCTACGTTTTAATTCCAAGTGGCTAAAAAAGCAATTTAGGAGTCGTAATAAATATATATGATAATTTTGTAACATATTTATATAGAAAATCAGCCTACGTCTGCGTCAGTGACGAAATTTATTATCGTTCGCATTATTTCGTAATTTATGCGATATATCATAACCGATGCTCGATCGAAGGCTAATAATTTCTGCTACTCATTTTTGTTCGTGCAGTCGGATCAAGTCCTCGTTTTCACCTTTTGTAATCTAACTCTGAACGCATCGACGGTTTTCTCGTCAGTATTTCTCGAGATTCTTCTGCCCCATCATTCGGTTGTATCGGACCATAACCGTCTCCCTGCGAATCCCACTGATCTCACGTTATAGACGAGTTATATTATACAGATATAACGAGGTCGAAGACCAGTTCGGAATCAGTCGGTTGAAACCATCGCGACCAAAGATGATACTAGTAACTGTGAGTGGGTATCGCTTTTTGCCAAGCTGAAATCGAACATCGATTAAATAATAAACTATGCGTTTTAACAACAGAATTTTAAGTGGCATTCGATTGATAAATTATTCAATTCATTTGCTACGATTATCGATTCAATTCACTGGATTATTTACTCGCTTAATTGATCGTCGCGGTTTGTACGCTTAGCGGAAGTTAGAATGAAAATAGACCAGACTTACTGCCGTTACAGTTGTTGCAGTGGATTGTAAAGATAGCGAAAGTAATTTAAGGACGAGATTGAAGAAGCTATCGGAATTAACTGCGGGAGAGAATCTTGATAAGGAATCGCCAAACGTCGGAGAATCGCGCTTTAGTTTTTGTCAATATTTTTCTTCATATTCGGAATTGAAATACGTTCGAAAATTGTAGATATAGTAAACGTCGGGAAAAGAAGAGGAAAAGTTATCGAAAGCGAGATAAATCGATCGATATGAACCGGTCAGAATAAAGAATCGATGTCTGCGTTAGATTTTCGAATAAAATGAACCCCAAATGATTCAATTATTCGAAATTATTGACGAATCTTATCAGCCGTTGAAGTAAAATTAGAGTGAAATTTTTTGGAAACTTATTTCGTCTCGCTAAAATCGTGAAAAAAAAAAAAAAAAAAAATTGCCAAAGTGGCTGAAAAACAGATTTCCGCGAGCTTAACCAACAGGTAGCAGATAAAGGCGAATAGCTCGTGGATGGTAATGGTTTCTTATAATGTAATTCAAGTACCGCGTTAAACGAACGTTCGGAATACGTGTACATAAGTCTGTATCTCAAAGCTTTTGCGGAGGATCGATTACGTAGATCCGTAGGTAAGCTGTGACGTTATGAAATAACCTCTACGAGCTCAATAAGACGTTCTCTGCGATACCGACTGTCAGTCAGAGCCAAGTTTTTATCATGTCTTTCTCCGACGTGGGAATAATTCGAAATTCATCTCAGAGGTCGGTGCAAATAATTATTTTCTTTATCGTTGTTCAAAAGGATTTTTAACTCTCTGCAGCTTCGATCGAAAAAAAAAAATTAGTTTCACAATTATCTAGGTACGCATTTTGGTATCGAGAAGTTTTTTAGTCTCTCTGATGTATCTGCTGCACGATGAGGTGAATGAAAATGAATAAAAATTCATCAGCTACGCTCAGAGGAACGAATTCTCATCTCATTCCATTTTATTTTATTTTCTCTCATTTCATTTCATTTTCTTAATATTTCAAGAAATTAGGAATCAACCGAGTTTTACATTAAGTAACAACGACCTCTCGGCTTTCTTCTATGTGTACGTGGACACGCTCGATGAACGACGTGGGAGCTGGCGCCTCCCAGGGTATTCCATCCCACAGGAGTCAGCAGAAGCTGATACGCGATTCACACCTTCACATTCATATACTACCATGAAAAACGATATAATCTAGTAGTAAATCCGTGCGTGTTGTATGTGCATACATATATCTTGTAGAATATCGTTGTATATACGTGTGTGTGCATCTACAAGTCACATCCATATATATTTATACGTATATATAACGTATCTTCTATCTACTTCTAGCTATCGCGGTGTAATTACATGCTCGAATCCTTGGATAGGTTGAGAAAAGTTTCGACAGAGAAAAAACGTGTTCGGTACTTGATATAAGACAGAAATAAACTTATTTGGTAATTCATTTATAGATATGAGTTACAAAAATTGCAATTTCGTTCAGAACGCATTTCTCACCATCATCGTCGAAACTTTTTGAGATTTGGAGTGAATGATCTGAAATTATGTCATTTCGGAGCAAACCAATAATACATAGAGATAAGATCTCAGTCTTATAGTTTCTGAAAGTTTACAAACAAATGTCTTGAAATCAAAAAAAACTTTGTATCTGAAACTGAAATTCATCAAATGTCATCGCGGTTTGCCCCGAAGTTTGAAGAAGTTTCGATAGAAGATGCGACCGGTGCCCTACGCAGATCACTTTTTCTTCCCTGCTATCAATCTATGTGATACAAAGTCCATACGGTTGTCAAATAATCTTGAATTATGTATGAAAATGCTGGTTATCAGCTGTAAAAAAAAAAACTGAGAAAATAGAATATTCGTTGTGTAACAAAACTGAGCGTTGATTGATACGTCCGAAAGATACAACGAAGGCAACAAAAAGAAACAGCCGAGAGAGAAGAGAGTAGATATTATGTTATTCACTGTGAAAGAAGAGGGTTGACGTGCCTTGATTTGAAAAAAATTCAAATTAAAGAGATAGGGGATCATCAGTCCGTATCTACAAATGTCGATCGCTAATCGCACCGACGCAACTGAAGTAGGTGCGTTTTCCACAGCTCTGCACTAGCGTGATCATACTCTTGGCTGAACCATGACACGAGGGTTCGCCAAATCGTTCTCACGTGGTGTACCTACCGTGACCATCGCGTACCTAGTACAGGTGCGCTAGTGTAGTGGTAATAAACGTGTGGGGGGGTTAGCGAGGGGTGATAACCGGAAGTCGACGCCGGAACTGCGTCTCTTCGTGGCGGGCTTAAAGTCGTTATACCGTCTTTCCGATGGTCAGGGTCATCTAGCTAATTGCTTTGAGGAAACACAGGTGCGTTGGGACTACTCGGAGACCCTCAAATCGAGAAATGAATAAAAAACCATTCAGCCATTAACAAATCACGAATCTTAAGCCATAATTGCTCTCGGGTGCTCGGCGATTATCCGAAAAATCCGCAGCGGATCTGAAATCCTTTTTTTCGATCAAATTTAGTTTCGATACGAAGTACAAAACGATCCTCACTCAGCACAGAATTGTTTATTCCTAATCGGAGTCTTCGAGATGTGCTTTGGAGGATTGGACACTTGATTTTACACGGAGGTCTCATGCGGGTTGTAGGAAATATACTTGAGAAATTTTTGAGTGCATCGTGCACGAGTTCGGCCCTTGAACATCCGTGAGAATCTACGCGATCCACGACCACCCCTGCTGTACAAATGCAGTTTTAAAATTGGTGCGCAATGGTGCGGGGAAAAAATCTATGGTGCGTGTAAACGATTTTACCAACTCAATCCGAGATTTATTATACGATACGGAGGGGTTCGTACACGTACTTACCGAATTGAGGGAGAAATAAAGTAAAGGGTTCGTTCGAAATCAGATTTTCGATCGATTTCGATAATTCGATCAAATGTTTGTAATAAAAGCTAAATAATAACCGACTACCGTTACGTTCTGTTCATTTATATTCAATCGAAGGATATAATGAAAAAAACCTGTTGAAATTTAAGCACGAAGTTATATGCGAGTTTGCCGTTAAGTTATCGATTTTTTTTCATTCGATTACATAAATTATAATAAAATCACCGGATCACAATCTGCGTGTTAAAGCCCGAATTGATTATCGAGTCTCGTCGTAAAATCACGATTGAAACGAATGCTTAATTAAAAGTTACATAAATTATTGACGAAGGCGTCGATATTGAAGGAAAAAGGGTAGCCTAGGTCAGAGAAAAACGTCACGAATCTTCTCGGGGGTTCTAATTCGCGACAATTCGCAAGAAATAGTATCGCACAAGCTCTGCGCTGCTTCTCTCGGTACATACTTCAAAATTTCATGAAATTAGGTGCGAATAATTAATGCGAAAAAAAAACTCTGGTCGTTTCGCCATAAATTAGATCAGGCGATGGTCTTTTTTATTCGAAACAGGCCCCGGCGTTGAATAACAAAAATTATATCGCATGTTCGCTGGGTGCCTTCGGGCAATGACTGCTCCGAATGTTACATACATACAGCTCGAAAAACTAGACCATTAATAACGCCAGATCATGTGCACGAATTTAAAAATCGGCTCAGAGTTCTCTAGCAGCGATTGTCAGATTGTGTCCTCCTGGCTCCGCTTCTCCCAGGAGACCCTGGCGGTCCTGAAAACTCAAGGCTTCGTACCAAGATGGTGGCGGGTCAAGATCCTCCCGCCGATTGGTCTTTCAAATCCAAACCGCTAGCTTTGTTCCTTGGAAGAAACTCCCGCCAGTTTTTCAACCAACACAAACCTGCGTCCGGTGACGCGGACGCAGACGCCGAGGCCAAGAACACCGGAGCGATTTCTTTCCCTCCGATTCAGACGATTTCAAAATCTCGAAATCCCTGCGAAAGGCTACCAGGTTTTTTCGAAAATCGTTCGTATTCAATCGTAACGTTCGAGTTTTTACCCAAATACGATATTTCACCGTTTTTCTCGTGGTTTTTTCGGTTTCCTATCAGATTTATCGACCGATTTTACCGATCTTTGGTTCGGATTGCATATCTTGACTCGTTGGATGATTTTTTCGTCATGGCTTTGTGACAAACCAGTGTATTGCGATAAACTTTTACTCCAGTTTGAATCTTGGAACCGGTTTCCTCGTAACAGGGCTAGCGTGCCCCGGGTGCTGGATGCTGCCCCTTTACGTTCGTATTCGTTCGAGTCACTCGGATAACCGGTCCTCCTCCATCCTCTTTGTCGTGCTCACTTTCCTCCTCCGGAGAGTACTACGATTATATTCTAGCACCAGGCGTTAGACCAGGCCATGGATAGAGGAGAAAGAGAGAAACGAGAAGCTCACCTCTCCTCAAAAAAATATTTTTTATTCGAAAATGAAAAAAATAGAAGAAGATGAGAAGATGAGAGGTCAAAAATTCGTCGAAATCTCGTCAAATTCACTCAAATCTTAATTCTGCTTTAAGAAGAAACGAAAATAACTCGAAATCAACTACCAGATTTAATTTCCTAACCAATTGATGAAAAGTAATGAAAAAAAAAGAAGAAAAAAAGTCATGGAAAAGCGTACGTAAGAATGCTGTTAATTATTGGTTAGCTGCAATGCGTAGCTATAAGGCAGATATAAATGCATATATATATATATATATATATATATATATATGTGCTACTTCCAGGTTGGTTAAAGAGCGCAATGTATGTATACGATGATGGTGAAGCATCGTTCGTGTATGGGTAGATAGGTGTACACCATACGGTGAAGATTCTATGAGGTAGAAGAAAAGTAAAGAGCAGAACCAGTTCCTATCGTTCTTTTTTAGTATCTGTCGAGCGCACGTGCGCGCGGCACTTCGTGAGCTAAGACACGTCTATTCGTACTAGAGAGACTAGAAACGAGAAGATGAGATGCTGAGTCGTGGACCGAGAAGGAATAGAAGAGAGAGAAAAAATGAAGAAGAAAAAAAACAGAAAATATTATCCTATCGGTTAATCCGAAAGAAAATATACACTGCTGGATCTAAAGGTCTCTACTCGTCAAATCAGAAAAATTATTCAAACAGATACGGATACCTAAATCGCGCATAGAAAAATTTGATAGATTCTTGATTTGCGAAGAAAACCTCTTTTCTCTTGCAATTATCGATTTTGAAAGGAAAAAAATATCTTGCTGCAGACTCAGGGCGACGATTTGCCAGAGTAGATAAATTCGCATTAACGAGTACTTTCGCGGTGGTTATATATAGTCGGGAGATAAACTTAGGTAAATGTCTGCCCCCGCATTAAACCCATGTAATTAAAGACGTACCGAGAGAAGAGGAGGGAATAATTTGTACACAGATCGAATTGAGATAGTGGGGATGGTATAGATAGAATCGAGTGATAAAGTCCCTGTCTTGAGTTGATACCTAATAGCAATTCAGCTAATTCTCATTATATTAACGGTACTAGTTTTTGGCTAGGTGCGTTTAGTCGAGTTAAATAAATTTGCCTACGAAATTTAGCGATAAGAAAATAAGTGCACACACGCTGTTGGTGCTGAAATCCACAATCTTCAATCTCCACTCCTCTGTACTTACCTGGATACCTGGTCTCTATGCAAATTTAGATAACTAATCTTATTTGAGCATTCTTTGGTGGAATAAGCGGATAAACGCAGTCGGTGGGTACATAACACGGAGTTTAAATTTGAAACGGGAATTATTTCAGCACAATAGAAAATCAACAGTTCCTACTTCCTTCTAAATTAAACTCCAGCTTATTTAACTACCCATAAATAATTGCCAACTGTATCGCAATTAGTACCAGGTACAAATATACGCTTTTGAAAAAACTTCGAACGAAAAATTGAAGCACAAACCTATTTCTGATTACTATCTGAAAATTTTCTGAAAAGATTTTCGAAATCGGAACACGAATTTTTGTGCAAAATCTCTAACAGTACTCGCAGAAAGTTTTTCGAGTTTCGAGAATCTTTTAGAATGGATTTAAAAACAATCGGATTTCAAGGGGAGTTTTTCGGAGTTGTTTAAAAAACTTTGAGAAAGCGATCGGATACATATCCCCGTTCCTCTTCATCAACGCGAAGGACAAATTACGTGCCTACAGCTGAACCCTTCGATAGCTAAAACTCAGCCAGGTAGAACAGGGAGTCCCAGGGTTCGTCTGAAAAGACTAACCCCTGTAATCCCTGCACCTAATGCCGGGGCAGGTCAACCTGTCGTTAGGTTCACGTTTACGAACCTAAAAACAGGTATAAGGTGTATTTATGTATATAGCTTGCAGCCCCAGATATAGGGGCGAAATGCGCACCTTACCGAGGCCAAAGTAAACTGTCTACCTCCTAGATACCTCCGCCTAAGCAAACCTTTGGACACAGCCTCCTGAATATTAAGGAGTTCGTGAAGTTTACTTCTAGGTAATACGTGGAGGTGCAACAGCTTCCTGGTCTTATAACTCTGCGTTTATTTCGCTGTTAATAACAGTAATAAAAATTTTGAAAAATTATCGTTAAATTGCAGACACGAGAAATCCGCGGATAGATTAAATGTCGTTTACGTAATTGACTAGGACCGTGATACGACCGATGGATAACGAGACTAAAAGTCATTTTCTTGCAAAATAATATCGCTTGAATTACGGTTGTATAATAAATCGGCTCGGATGTATCTGCGGCGGAATATATTTCGCAATATTTTATCGAGCGAAGATGAGCTCTCGGTTATACCCATTGACTTAGGCGCGCAAAACCTTTCCAACCTTTCGCTTTTGAACGCGCCGAGGAATCGCTTCGTCGAAAAATCGAACATGCATGCGGTAATACCCGCAAGAAATTATCCCGCGGAGGGGAAAATTTATACCTAACCGAATAAAAAATCAGCGATTACATTTTTTCGTTCGCAATAACGTAAATCAATTTATTTGTGGGATAGCGGGTACATTAGCGGCCGGGACACAACGACGATAAGAAATCTGTCACGGCGAGATACTGGAGTCTGAAATGAGGCTCTGTCATAATTTTATCAGGTTTAGGTGAAAAAAAATAAAAATGAGCTTTTATAAACCCTTGACGCTCTGGGTATACACTGGAGATAAAGAAGCATGTGTTTCGGAATGAAAACCCCACAGTTTTGGGGGTACATATATATTCAGGACGTGTTAGAGAATTTCGAAACATCTGGGGGAACCGCCGCCACCCACGCGATGTGACGAATTTCTAATAAATCGGAATCGCAGGTGATTAATTAGTGGCTGTGTTGATACGGGAAAGGTGATTTCCTGAGAAATGGTCGATTTTGAACAAATCTTACTTCAACCGACTGGAGTCCCACCCACGAATATACCCGAGCGATTCTTTATAGTTTTATAGTTTCTCACGCGCAAACGCCTCTTCGAAACTAGAGGCTAACCCAATACGGAACTACGAGTAGGTCTGTGGGTCCTTTCGTTTGAAGAAAGTGGAGACACCTCGGAGAGTATGTGTCTCAAGACTGGCGCCCAGGAGAAGTTTTTTCTAGGAATCCAAAAGGAGCGAATTTGAGAAAAAAGACAGAGACTAGAAGCGTCTCAGTTTCCCACAACGTATACACGCTATCGCTCTTTACATTTTCCAGACTCTCAAGTGGTCAGACAAGGAATAATCTTTCTGTCCATTGTTCGTAGTGACACTCGACAGACTCTACCGATTCTAGGAAAGGCGGTGACCTCTCAACTTCAGCCGAGCTCAAAGAGATCAGGGTCTCAGGTCAGCTGCCAACAGTCTTGCAGAGTCCTAAAAATCCTATTCCAGATTTGTCCCGGCAAAATTTATACATCGATATTAAAATCTAAAAATGAAGTTCATCGGGTATCATCGTTTTCCACAAAAACTACATCAACGTAGAAGATTCCCTCCGGGTTTGGGGAAACTTCGATGTAAGATGCGACGACCGCTTTTTCTCGAGTGGAATCCAATCTATGCAAAGCGGAGTCCGTAAGATTTGGATTAATTTCGAATCGTGTCTAAAAATGCTTTCGATCAGGTGTGACGAAGACCGATTCTCTACGACGTTTCGTCACATCGTGGCACAGCAGTGATACTCCCTTCGATCTTACTACGACTAAATAAAATTGCGCAACAGAACTACGACCGGGAGGACCGTATACCTACCTTTCGTGAGAGAGTATCGTAGCGTAAAATGATCTCCCCTTTCCCCACACCGTTTAATATTGTCGGGTTTTCCCCCACCCACGCAAAACAGTCCCCGTAGTAAAAATGGCCGCCATTTTACGGTCTCTGGGCCCCCGGGCCCCCGGGCCCTCGGGCCCGAGTCCAGGTAGTAGTATAGCAGTTGTAGTAGTAGTACAACCGGGGAACGAGGCATCGTACTGGTTTTTGACTATAGCATAAACCTGCAAGAATTGTATAGTATGTTTAATTGCAATAGTTCCTCACCTGTCCGCCGGGGAAAAAGCGCTGCGATCGTCGGAGCTGCGGTGAGGCCCAACCCCGGCATTGTTGTAGTGACGCCCGCGCCATAGAGAGTCAAGTTGTATTCATTGAATTGTCGATGGTGTTGTTGTTGTTGTTGTTGTTATTATTTTTTTCTCATTTCGCTATGGCGTTAGCTGCAATGATTCAAGTTATCGTGATCAATTATCATTGAGGTGAAGTCGTAGCTGGAGCTAGGGAAAGACACTTTGCATCCTATAAGGATATCTGCACAGCACGAAACATGAAACAAGAAAAACCTGCGGCGAGGAGACAAGCGCTCTTCCAGATCGCTAAGGTTCGTTCTTCCCAACGTTCTTTGTATCCAGATGCAATTTCATTCATTTTTTATTCGCGCTCAGGACCCAGCGAATACCAGCTCACTAGTTTTTGAGGATTAGATCGGTTTTCGATTCCGTTAGACCTCACAGGCTCCTCATTATTTCGGTAGAAATCTTCTGCCGATCTTCGGGTGGGATTTAGAATTTAGAATTGAGGATACGAATAGCTGAATGTTAAAAAAAATAATTTGGAAAACTTTGAGAGCATTAGAATTAGAAAGAAACAGAAGACTCGTCCATTGATGGAGCTAAAAGTTCTGGTTTTCTCTGCATATACGAACAGATTGTTGTTCAGACGGCGTATTTCAAAACACATGGCATAATTACCAGAAGTTCCATAGCTCCTATCAACTAATTAGACATTTCATTCGCACCGGCTAGAAATTTGTATCTAATATTTTGTTGTCGAATTTTGTTAGTATCTGTATACCGAAAGTCCGATATTTGTGTAATATACATGATTTTCTGATTTAAAAACGAGTCAGCATCGGGAAAGATAATTGTATAAGAAAATACATTCCGATACAATACGTAAGCGGTTATAATACGATACATTTACGATGCAGTAGTGGCTGGAATATCGCAAACAGGAATAAATCTCTGAAGTTAATAAACAACGCAGTCGTCCTTCGATCCACTACGATATACATATATATCTTCCATGAAATTCCCTCGTACACAGGACATTTGTATAACATAGAGTTATGATTTAGCGTAGAGTATAGAGTGTGGATATTCGAACGTAGAGAACGTGGCCACTCATATCTACATATAAATGTCCGCGGACCTCGCTGTGTACCAAATAGAATGTCTAAACTCAAAGGTATAGCTCTGTCCATGTCAGTAGACACATCTAACTATCTAACTAACGGTTATTCTAGTACACAGCGTATATCCACGCGGCTCTGAGCTTAGAAATAGGTAAGACCCTCGCACAGTGTCCCGAAATTTGTTTCGGTCAACAAAAAAAAAAAGAAAAATCAAAAGGAAAAAAGAAATTTCAAGTATAATGCATAAATTATTATTATTATTCCGTGAAATTTTACGACGACTGATACCCGAGTCTAAAAATTATATTTAACAGTGCTTATATCATGCTCGAGCGATTGTTCAACTAGCAATTAGTAGCTCGTAATTATAATGATCGTTACGGTCACCAAAGTACCTACGACTCTATTTTTGGAGCGGTTTGTCACGACGCCTTACTCGGGCGTCGAAATCACCGCACGCGATGTCATAGATTTTTGGTGCCGATAGTTTGGTCGAGTGTATAAAAGTACGGGGTATGATCCAGCAGGACGCTCCATAGGACGCGCCTTCGATCTTCCGGCTGGCAATTTAATGCTTTGTTAGGGTATTCGCGATTGAATATATAATTCAGGAAATTAGAGCTACGTAACTGCAGCAGGATTAGTAGCATCGAATTTTCAATTGCTGGAAACTGCAAGTAGATCGTATCATGAAATTTGGAGAGTCGACGTGATACGATGTCCAGGATTACATCCGATTTTGATGTCCAGGATTTTGATATTTTGTCGAATTTGTATCGTCGTCAAAAAACTTTACACGGTCTTTTGTGCTTTTTTCAGGTCCTATGGCACCTCGACATATTTCGACGCAGTTTTCGCGAGCTTTCCGGACACGCCTGCATGCGAGAGTCCTGCATCTTTTGCGCACTTAAGGTAAGACGTCAACGACACGTGTTATTGCGACATAAGATAGCCCCTGAAAATTGTTAGCCTTCGAAAACCCTCGCTTTTTGAGTTTGGGCTTTTCCGAAACGAAGCGAGCCTCGGAGGCGTGCGTCTAAACGACGCTAATCGAATTCTGTACTGGTCTAAAAATTCCTACACGATACCTGTACGGCTCACTCGAAGCCTGGGAGGAAGTAGTCCGTGAAAATACAAAAACTGAAGAATCTATGAATTTAATAATAAATTTGAATCCACCGTACCGTAAATTCTGCTGTAATATTCTACAGTATTGAAAAATTATCCATTCGAACCGGGAACCCATCGTATAATTTATTTGCGAGAATTAAACTGTCAATTGTCGAAAAATGAAAAAGATGACCAAACGATTTATTCGCTTGGAATAAATTCTTTTTTCCTACAATTGTCCACAGGCACCTTATAAATGTTGAAATTAGGTAAATTCCTTTATTATTCTAAACGCCCCATTATTATCAATGAATATAAATTTTCCAACCAGAAATAAATTCTCTGTAATATCAGACCGACGTTTAGGTAAATCATTTCAAGCAGCGTTCACACCGACTAAAAACGTCGGATAAAAAAGAAGAGAAAAATGTAAGATTTGCCTAGCTATACCCAGGTACGGTACTATAAAGTACTCGAGATTATTACATCGATAGGAAGTTGTAACGGGGCCTCGAGCCAAGACCGACTCCTTTCTCCGCAAGATTCTCGAAGCTGGCTGATGCGATTGGTCGGCCTACCGCCGCCGGCTAAGAGTCGAAGGTTTTATACAGAACTGGCGTCATGTTGGACCTCGCGATGGACCAAGCCATAGCCATAGCCATAGCCATAGCCATAGCCAGAGCCAGAGCCAGAGCCAGAGCCGGAGCCAGCTAGGGAGTCTGCGTCGTTCCGGGCTGTCGGTCTCTCCGCCTCGAGTAGCATGAACTTTTTACCTCTCATGTTAGTTAAACCTTATTCGAGTATCAGGCCCTTTGTTCCTTCAGCCTCTGTCATTTCGCGCAAGACGAATGATCGTAAACTGCGTTTGAAACGTTGAGCTGGTGGATTTCTTGGTTTTAGTTTTTACGTAAGATTGGTGAAGATTCGAGCCCAAAACAGCATCGTGTGGCATGAAAAGATCATAGGGATCTTCGCCAGGGTGAATTTGGGCACCTGCTTCACCCCGCGCCATTGAAAGGTGGTTTCGGATTCTACCTGCACCTCAGAGGCTGAAGTATAGAGTCCGGTGACTAAGGAAAGCAGAATTTCAAAACTCGGAAAGTTTGCTGGAGGGAAAAAGTCCAGGAAATATTCACATGCCGTCGAATTTCGCGACGATCGGTTCTGCCTTAAAGGAACAAAAAAAAAGTACGTCAATCTTATCGACAGTTAACAATCCTGGAATATACGCTAGTCCGTAAGTGGACCAGGAAAATAGCTCGCTATATGCTGAACTATGACCGAATTCTATCGCTACAACGATTTGCCATTAAATTTCGTTACAATTTTCTGTACAATTGAAGAAAATTAGGAGCTCGAGATATCGAGCGAAAGATTAGGGCCAGGTATGCGTTCCTAACTACCGATCTATCGATAACGAAGGTATGAAGGGAACAGGAAACGGTGATTCACACACCTACATACCTATATATAAACTCGCGTAAAGCCAATATGTCTTCGAACTGGAATTGTAGATCGACCTGAGGTAAATTCGTTCAGAGAGTATATACTCGGTATTCTAAATGCGTGCAGTTCGTGTCCTTTCAATTTAATGATGAGAAGAAAAAAAATCCACCTTCCATTCGAGTTTCTTCAACGTACGTATACATGCACTACATAAACCCACCTCCTTCGCTCATTCTACAAAGCAAAGCAAAGCGAGGCAGAGTCCTAGTCTTCACTCTCCTTCCCTCATTTTCTCTCTCTTTCTCTTTGTGATCCATACACGTGTACGATCCTCTCGTATACGTATACTCGTACGTATATGTGGATTCGTATGTGTATCTGTACGTATACGTGGGTACATACAAGAGATCAAGAGTGACGTCATCCACTCCCAAGATCTATTGCGGCGGTGTGCAAGGGGCAGACAGGGGAGTAGATCTCGAGTCAGTGGTACGAGGGTGGGGACACTTGGTCGGCACTCCGCAAGCTGCTGCCACCAGGTACGCGCGCCGGAGTGCTTCGACTGGCTTGTTGTACTGTCTGGTTACTGAAGCAACAGGAGAAGGCTACCTGCTGGACTGCAGGTTTACTTCATTAGAAGTTTCCCTCTCGAAATACGCTGCCTCGACACTATTTGGACTGCTTTTCTAACGAGAGTTGTCACACGAACTAAACCGAGATATTCCACCCCTTCCTGTACTCCAATACCGTGCTGCCTTGATTCGAGTGAAAATCAACCTGTGCGGAAATCGTATAGTGGAGTGAGAAAAAAAAGGAAGAATTTTGTATTCCTTCATCCAGGAATCCGTGGAGTTGGTTTTTATCCGACAGTTCTGTGCGTGCCTTGTTCGTGGATAACGGTGGACTAACGACTTATCGAAATTACGGTGCGATAAAGGCTTGGAAAGAACCTTGAGCAAAGATCGAGGTAACTTAGGTCCAGAGGAAAGAGGAAACCGATTGAGAAATCACGTAACTAACGTTATAGCTCGCGCGATAGTGGTGTATACGTACATTTTTTAAACCAGTCGGGGTTCTTCTCGAACAGTTTTTCATTTAAACCTGACACAGGCTTATCCTAAGTCTTATCAAGACCGACCAGAGAAAAGAAATACATAAAACCGAGATAAAGAAACTGGCTTTTTAACGCGTGCGGATATTTGACGTGGAACTTACAGTCTACCGACGAGATTTGAGCGAGCAGAGACGCACGAGATTCGTGGAGTTATCCAAATAACGTTATCAACGAATGTGTGCAGGTACCTGACACAGGTACCAAGAACCATAAAGAAACCGTGAAGAGTTCGTGAGTTTAGATATTGTATTGGAATCGGGGATATTTTCCACTTTTCGGAATGTTACCGCGGTGTTTTCCGACTAGACTTCGTCTACGTTGTGCGAGTAAGTTGATTGCGGTGAGCGATGATGTCAGAGTGCGAGTCGCAGTGAGATTTTGAAATTGATAAAAGGATAAGCGAAGAGAGAAGAATCAGATCCGAGGAAATCCACGATCGAGCGAAAAGAAATCTTCTCCACGATGTTGAAGTGGATAAAAGTACGCCAGGATCCAACCTCCCAATCAACTACGTCGAGTTTGTCTCGCCCAGATCCAGGGGACAAAGATTCTCCCGGTGAGAATAGAAATTTTAACGATATAAGCAAAGCCGAAGATGAAGAGGACAGTGGTATGGAAAGAGAAGATTCACCTCCGGCAATCGATCTAAAGGACTTGAAGAAAGTAAGTCACTGAACTCGAGCGGGATTTCGCTCATGCCAGATTTCCTGGCACACGCGGAAAGCTACTATAATTCACCCCCGAGCAAACGAAACGTGATATAAAACCCATAAAACTGCATGTGCAGAAATTGAGATCACCGAATGCGCCATGCAGATGCTTATTTTCTCTCGCATAACTGCGCTTTTACACCCCTCTCATAATCGATCAGAGATATTGCGGTTCGGTGCACAGTAAATCCTCGGTGCACGTGTTGGATCGAAATTTTCAAAGGAAGAATTTTCGTCAGCGATTATCTTTCACTTTTTGGTATTTTATGCGGTACGAGGTTTGTCGAGGGGACAGGATAGTCGTGGAGAGCGTGAATCTCCGTAAGGAAGCGTTCGTCGATTAGATATGCGTTCCAGTATCCGCGACCTTTTCTACTCACAATCAGATTGCGAGTTAAATAATTCTCCGACACCCTGTATACGTATTATACTTTCTACACGTAACGATTGCGAAAGAGTTGAGCCAGCAGCTAGCTAGCCATTCAGATAATACCGATAAATTTCCACACGTTAATCGGACCTCAATAAATGCCACTACTCTAGGGAACGTATATACTGGCTGCACGAGCAGTTATACTACTTGTACACATAAATGGTAATGAAACGGTGAAAATCCTCCACGAATTAAAGGCGACATACTCACAGAGCGACAAACCGGTAAAAGTTATTCAGTGATTAACGGAAGTGAAAAATGCCACTTAGGATAGAAATTGCAGCGGTATAAGTTAATCAATCAGCAAATGCCTTGTACTGCACCGACTCTTTTTTAATAGATATACCCGTACAGTATATCCGTACGGGAAAGTTTGTCCCAGGTTTTACGCAACTGTGGATACTAATGAAACCTTCAGGGATTAATCAATCCTCCTTCTCTGTTTCAGGATCTCTTCTCGCAGCTGCAATTCTCCCAGGAAAGCGCTTTGCCACCTGACGCCTTGCGCCGAGCACTCGCCGAAAGTTTTCTCGATCAGCAAAGATTTCAACTTGGATTTATGGACGACGCTGCCGAATGTTTCGTGAGTATATTTGTCAATCTAATTATTCATTCGTCAACGTCAAGGTCGCCCGTTGCTGGTTCTAAAAAGTTTATTAACAAACAGATATACTTCACCTTGAGAAAGACCCGACTTCTCTTTCCGTTTGGAGCAACACTTGATCAAACGAAATCACCTTTCTATTTCTCTAGTCGTTGCACTTGCGGATAACCGTTTGATAGATCGCATTGCACGGGAGAACAAAAATCCACAAGACAGACCGTCGTTCTTACTTGTCGAAAATTTATCTTTCGAATAACGGTTTCCGGGTTCTAAACTTCACTCGTCTCGTTGGCTGAGTCCAAATAACGTCTGAACTTAAAGTCTTGATTTTTTCGGGTCAGTTAACCCGAACTATTGTCTTTATTTGGTGGTTATTCCCACACTGGGCTCGGCAGAAGGTTAATGGATAAAAATCTCCGTAATTCTGTTACGTAATACTGGAAGACGTACGTGAACGCTATACGCACGTAGAAACGTTTCATTCACAGTCTCTCGAATCTGGGATTCAAATTTTCTGATGATCTGATAGAATCTAAGAATCTACACACGTTCTTCGATCCGTCGAACATATTGATGAAAATAACGATTGATTTTTATTTTTATTTTTTTCTTCCCTACCTGTTTCAGGAAAATATATTGCTGAGAATTCATCTTCACATTGCGAGTGGGGAAGCAGAGGACATGTGCAGTGCTCGCCATTGCGTACCTCATCAAAAATTTGCGATGACTTTGGTCGAACAAAGCGTCTGTGGAGCTTGCGGAGCCACTTCCGAACCGCTGCCTTTCACTCAGGTGCGTTCATCGACAAACTTTTCTTCTTTATCACATTTCCTGTGCAAATTAACTTCATATTTCTATCCGAAAAGGGTTAGTTAAATTTTAGAGCTTCAATAATGCGATTCATCGGGAGACGATGAGCGCGAATGATCTTGTTATACCGTTTCGTAAGATGGCACAAAGTTGTCGTCTAAGAATTATCGAAGGAAAAATAAAGAAAGTGGATTATTCTGGTAGATCGCATATAAAAGTTTGAAAATGCTATTCGGAAGCAATACGTCTCCTTAATCCTTGATACTTCCGAAGTTACGGTATTCGGATTAATTATATTACCTCTAATTAAGGAGGTCTGAGCGTTGGCATAACTGTTCGAGTAATAACGTTGCCATTAGTTTCAAAGTTGCGCTGAAGTCCGATCATCTCGTTACACGTAATTAACTGATACGTGTAAAATTTTCTCAAATTTGAAACGTCGAAGACTAATCCTCCCGCGAAATTATTCAAACGAATTCTGCGATTCTTCTAGCATCTGTTCCCTATTGTATTATTAGCTATACCACACACGTCTATCTGTGCTTCGATATTCTAAGAACACCTAAAAGGGGAGCGTTCAAAAACGTATTTAGATGCTTCTGAGAACCGACGGAGCATCGAACAGCTTGCTTTTTTCCCACGTTCTTTCCCAGGTAGACGTAGGTACATAATAGTGCAAACTTGGTATTGTCGAGTTCGCCCACGCAGACTTATATCGCGAGTTACAGGCGGCCCGTGATGTTCAAATTTGGTTAAGTATTGTTAAATGTCAGGAGGCTTATTCCGCCTGAGAAACCCGAAGCTTGAAGAGATAATTTTCGAGATAAATTATAGACTTTTTGAAAATCAGCGTAGCGTGTGAATAAACAAAGGTATTAGGTCTTCCCACAGCCAATGAGGCCGGAAATCGCTCGAGTGACTTAAGCCCGAAGCCATGCTTGCTGAATCGTTGAATACCTGGGTGACCTAAACCCTTTAGATCGGTGCGGCGACTTCGAGCTTAGATCGGATTAATAATAGGGGATTTTGCGCTAATCTGTGTTGGGAAAGCCTAGTTTATGGCGGTACGAGAAAGGAAATGGAAAAATTTAACCATTACGCACCCTGCGTTACTTTGAGCAATAATTTGCCACATTATACGCGAAGCTGTCGTCTTCGAATTGGCATAAGCAATGAAATGAATAAATAAATGAATAAATAAATAACGAATCATGTGGATTTTTCGATTTTTGGTTAAATATATGCTCGCGCGAATCCCACGCACATGTGTGCAAATGACACGCACTTCTGATACCGGCGATTACGCGTAGGTGTCATCGAACGCTGGGTGGAATATCGGGTTCTGCTGCAAGCAGGCGAACAGATATAGCGAATATAAACAAGTAACCCGATCCCATTTGCATCGGTCACGGACTTTGCTTAGTCGGAAAAGTTGCTTTTACCGTTGAGCAAATATTTGATTAACTATTCGTCATTATACCTACATACATCAGAATCTTTGGATTTGATTCAAATTCAATTCACGTTTTTTGATGTGGAATAAAAATTCTATTTTCTCCGTTACAGATGGTCCATTACGTATCGGCATCGGCACTTACGTCGCAGGCTCGTCAGACACCCCAATCGTCGAGATCGAGTCCTGATCTCTTCGGCCAGCTTCTTCGACGAGCAGGTGGAATGGGAGATATTCGAGATTGTCCGGTAAGAATTTGAGTTTTTATTCAATCCCGTCGAATCCCGATTCGAGTTGCGAGAAATATCGAAAACTTTAACGATCACCGGTGTGGTTCGGACACTGACTCATTCGGAAAGTAGGGGACACCGAACACCTCGATTAAGGTTTACTTGGAATTATGGTTAGAGAGTTCTTCCTCGTACCGCATAGTACAGAAGTTCAGATCCTGTTTGCACACTCATTCATGAAACGACATCGAAAGGTGTTGAAATTTTATTGCACGAGTATTTCTTGAAAGTGAGACTCTGATGAACATCAGAACGTACCAACACACGACGAAACGAAAAACGAACGGTCATATAATAATTAATTCCGAGTTAATGGGCGGAAAATTGAAACTCGTGCCTTTTCGATCCTCTACAGAGTTCCTGCGGTGCAAAAATCCAGATTTGTCGAACGCTCATGAATCGACCGGAGATAGTATCCGTTGGTGTTGTATGGGACAGTGAAAGGCCGTCGTTAGAGCACATCATGGACGTATTTGCTACGGTTGGGACATGCCTAAGATTGAGCGACGTATTTCACAGCGTTGTTGACTCGCGGTGGGGTGCTTCTACGGTTCACAATCTCGTTGGAGTCGTTACATACTACGGAAAACACTACTCGACGTTCTTCTTCCACACAAAATTAAAGGTGAGTCGAATGGCGGCGATTTTTTACAGAAGATTTGTTCCGAACTGGAAAAGTGAAGGCTTTTGTCTTTGGTCGAAGTTATATTTTTATTAAGCGGAGTGAAGCTAGATCTATGCATTATTATTCAAGGTGTGGATCTACTTTGACGACGCAACTGTAAAGGAGATTGGTCCTCGCTGGGAACAAGTGGTCGAAAAATGTAGAAGAGGAAGATATCAGCCCCTGCTTTTATTGTACGCTACTCCTGGCGGGACACCAGTCAATACTGAGAATGCCCCGAAAACTGTGACTCCGTTCCCGAATGGAAACGGCCTCAAATCACCACCCAAGAATAATAATTTGAGGAGGTCGATCACACCGAGTCCCGAAAAAGCGTCGATCAATGGAACAGCGAGACGAGCGATTACCCCGAATCCTGACAGTCCAACCCACATTTACACTCAGCGAAGGATTTACAGCGATTATCAGAACTTGACGGATATACAGAACAACATTTTTGGCAACCAGGCATGTAGTATACAGATTTTATATTGTTTGAGTAATGAATGGAGTGAGAGGTTCTAACAGCGGCATAACTTGTTACAGGGTGTGGATGCGGTCGACGGTGACGTGGAATCGAAGTACATCAGTCGACGTGCCGTAGAAAATGTAATGCAACAACAAAAGAAGCAGCAAATGCAATTGACCAGGAGTTTAAGTGCCGGTTCTACACCACAGGACGGAATAAGTATGCCTGATCATTTGAATGTGCCGCGTAGACGAGACTCGGGCAACTGGTCCGGCGATCGCAACAGTGCTTCTTCAAGCTCGTCCACAACCATGGACAATCCGTACCTCTACATCGTTAATAAAATGCAGAGAAACTCGGGAGTACCTAAAAGCCCTACGAGCAAATCTGGCGAACTTTCGAGCAGCAGTAGTGGCCATTACGATGCTGGCTACGATTCGTATTCTCTCTCTTCAACGGACAGTCTTCCGCTCCAACAAGGGTTGAAGCACAATCTACAGGTACGGTGAACACAAAATAAAAAAATTAGGCGTCTTCCCGTCTCCTGGCTTTCGTTAATCCTGAACTTCTTCCATTACAGCTTGCTCAGATACCGGAAGGTTATCAACCCTCTTCAGGCGACGACTGCGAGCGTCTTTGCAAAGAGACCGATGGTCTTTTAGACAAATCAAGAGCCGCTGAAGACGCTGGTGATCTTGGAACCGCGGTAGCACTCTGCAACGCAGCGAGTAGCAAAGCTAGAGCAGCTATGGACGCGCCGTACAATAATCCTCACACGATAACCATCGCCAGGATGAAACACAATACCTGCGTTATGAGGGCTCGAAGTCTTCATCGAAGGATACTCCAGGAACAAGCCATCGCCAACGGTGAAAAAGAAGGTCAGTTTTGAGCTCAGAAATTTTTTCCAGAATTTTCTTAGCCACGTTTATTGTTCAGCAATTCTAGTCTATAGCTCGGCACTGGTTTCATTGAGATTTTCTTTTCCTTTTTTAAAGAAAGCGCACCGGAGGGAAGACACTCGCGTGAGAATAGCAAGTCGAGTCAACACTCGCGTCAGAGTTCGAGGGACAAGGGAAATCACTCGCGTCAAAATAGCAGAGAGTTATTGGTAAACGCTGCTGCGGTTGTCGACAAGCCAGCGTCAGTGAAGAGTATCGAGATTTACGCGACTCTGCCCAAGAAAAAGACGTTGCGGAGTAAAGCCACGGCAGTGAATGTCGTGGAAGACGAGGAGTACATGTTGTACGACAGACCGACCCAAAGAACGGGATTATTCGGCAGGGTAAAACGCTGCGACGAGGACAAGAAGGACAAGAAAAGAGCGAGGAGCGAAGAGAGGAACAAAAATGTTACCAAGGACTTCTCGATAGCTCCGATGAAAGCTTCGCCAACAACGAAGAACGGGAAACCGGATAAGCCGAAAGAAAGCGATAACAACACCACGAAGATATCGCAGACGAACGGCACCCTTCCTGCTGAACAAAAACAAGGAAAGAAGCAGCACAAAATTAGACGAAAATTGCTGATGGGAGGATTGATCAAGAGGAAGAATAGAAGCATGCCGGATCTGAGGGAGGGACAAGATGGACAGCCGCCTGTAAACGCGGAAGCTACGTGCAATACGTTGCCTAAACAATCAGTGGATGATTCCAATGTTGGTTTGAAGGGAAACGAAGTTGGACAATCTTTGAGCGGTTATTTGTCGGAAGGACATCTCGAGTTTGCGGGAACTGGGAATAACAACAATACTGGTAATCCGAATTTGGAGCGGAGTCGTTTGATGAGAAAAAGCTTTCACGGTAGCGCCGGGAAGGTGTTGCACGTTGCAAAAGTCCCGCCACCACCACCGCTCAGAACAACTTCCCAACTTAGCAAGTCTAAGTGTCCGGGTGAAGTGCGTAACGAGCAGTCTGAGAATTCACTCTATCCTTTGTCGGATGAAAACGGCGCAAACTCCTCCTCCAAAAATCCGAACAACGTGTTCTGGAACCATTCAAACGGGACGAATCTGGGCCCGCAGTCTTCGAGGGTGACAAATTACGCTGATTATTCCCTGGAACCACATTCCCTCCAGTTTCTTCCATCCTACAACACGGAACAGCCGTTATTATCGAATTTCAACGGCAAACCGAGGATCCAAGACGACGTCGTTCAGTATGCCAACGGGATACTCTACGAACCAACGTTTGTCGTGACTCGGGCAGATGTCCACAGCGAACAAAGTCCAGTTAAACAGCAGGGACAGCCTGATTCGTTACCACCTTATCCGGAAAATGCGAATATCTCTCATTCCCGACAGCCCAGTGAAGACTTTCCACCTCCTCCTTACCCTTGCACACCATCCGCTTCTCACTCGAGACAACCAAGCGAAGATTTCCCACCTCCTCCACCTCCCATAGAAGACAATGTACCTTCCCAAGCGTTTCAAGACTCGCAACAAACTCAACAGCAACAGATCTCTTCGCAACAACAGCAGCTCGAAGCCCAACAAATCAGCAGTTTGTTAGCTCAGCTTCAATTGAAGAGAGAACAGATATTGGCCGGTGAAATCGACGACAAGAAGGAACAGGACGACGAGGATAAGACGTCCGGGGAAACCTGGCTTCGCGAACTTCAAGCCAAACAGGCTGAAAGGAGAATGAAAAAGCAGGGTCCTTCGGATCAAATGGCGACCCATAATCAAGATATGCCGAAGACCAGGGTCAGTTCAGTGCCGCAAAATCAAGGGACGACAATTGCTAGAAGAACTAGTGATCTGATGATGAACAGCCTCGGACAAGTGCACGAAACTGGCAGAGACGTGGCTGATGGTTCTAGACTGGTGTCGGTGTCCTCATCCGTCAAAGACATGGCAGCTAGATTCGAGCAAATCAAACAACAAGCACCTGTCAAGACGGAAGTTGACCAAAAGTTGAATAAATCGATCCCACCGCACGCTAGTACATCGCCCTCACCTGCCATGGAGACATCGCAAGATATTCCGGGGTCTGAGCCGTTGAAATTATCGACTGAAAATTTGGCAGCGTTTACGAAGTCCGATAACCAGTCCAGCCAATCGGTTTTGAACTCTAGTTTCGAGTCCAGTTCCAGCCAGAGCACTTTCATATCAAATCCGCCAGTAATTACTCCGGCGAATCCGCCAGAGAGTGGATTGAACGCGGCTATTTTATCAATGTCGTTGTTTTTGCCCCACGAAAATGGCCTGCCGGTAGATTACCCTGAAGATGACATCAGCGAGGTCGCGATGCAGAATACCATTCAAAACACGACGATATTGCCCATAGAGGAGGACATTATTCCAAGGAAGACTAAACGGAGGATCGGGAAGAAGAAGAGCGTGTCGTTTTGCGATCAGGTAGTTTTGGTCGCGACTGCTGAAGACGATGAGAAGGATTCTTACATACCGAATCCGATATTGGAACGCGTGCTTAGATCAGCGTTGAACAAACCGGAAACAGCTCTGGTTCTCAGGGAAATAAGGAGCCTCCAAGAAGCTGAAATGAACAGGGAAAATTTGGGCCCGAAATTTCAACAGCAAACTTTACCCTTGAAGAGTGAAGCGGACAGTATTCCGGCGACACCGTTTCAGGATCAGTTGAGAAGCGTGAACCCGATTCCTGAAACGATAAGGCCGACTTTTGGGAGACAGAATTCTAACGAATTGTCCGGACCCCAACAACAGGAGGGGAAGAAGGTTTACAACAACTATACCGACGGTCAAGATGTTGTCAGAGAAGTTTACCCGCCTGGACACCAGAATTTATCAAAACCACCGACGGCATATCCGCCGCAATTCCCGCAGCAAATTCGCTATCCGCAAAATGGACATTCGCAATATATTCAGGGACAGGCTGGCTATCCACAGACCCAAACGGCTCATCCGAGGAATCAGGGGATCCCTGTTTCTCAAAGCCAAAAACCTGCGAGTCCGTTTCCAACCCAAATCCACAATCAGTATCCTCACAACGCAAACGTTCAACAAAAATTGACAAACGCGATGAACCCTCAGAAGAATGGATTCCAGGGTAATTATTACCAGCTAGAACAACAGCATAATCAAATGAACAAACAGTATTCGGCGCAACAACAGCAGCAGGGAAATTTGAATCAAAGAATTCAATCGCACAGCGTTAGTCCTGTGACTGTTTCGCATTGCCAGCAATTGGGAGGGGGCTATCCTTCGAATCAATCTCCTAATCCTTACCAGCAGTATTCTTCTTCCTCGCCTCAAAGTCAGTATCCTCTCAGTTCCTATCAAAGTTATCCTCAACAAAATCGAACGAATCAATTACTGCCCCAGTATCAACCACCGCCGAATCCGGCCACCGGCAATTGCCCACAGCAGCAGCAACAGCAACAGCAACAGCAATTGCAACAGCAGCAACAGTGCAACGGACAAAATTATCCACCGAGAATAGAGAACAATTATCAACGTCAGCCTCAGAAAAATGAGCAACAAAATATCCTAGCACCTAATCAAACCTATCCAAACCCCCTGCAGAATGGTCAGATACAATCGAACATGAAGTATCCGATTTATCAGCATCCCCCGGCACCGAAACAGACCAAGCAAGTGCATTTCCAAGCTGGTACAAAGGGTGGCCCGATTAATCAGAACACGTCTTCCGTACAGAAATCTTCAACAGGATCAACGATGCCTAGAACGACGCTTTGCCATTTGTGTAGAAAGAAGCACGTTGTCGAACCTGCAATTTATTGCACGGACTGCGATTTTTACATGTCACGATTCCGACCGAAGACTTAAGGTATAACGAGATCGTTATTTTATTTTTATTATATCCAACCCAAGTACTGTCATTTAATTATAGCGGTTATAATTGCTCTCTGTATGTTAGTTAAATCCTTCGATGTTGCAGCTAAAGGATATTTAATCGAAATATCAATTTTTTCGAATTTATATCGATTCTAAGTGTAAATGAGAGATGCATTATTGATCATCGATAAAAATCTGGATATATATAATATATAAATATCTACGCAGTATTGTTTATAATTTACGTATTATTTTCATAAAATTAGCCATCCCATTATTACTATACTATATTATTATAAAAGTAGATGTGGTAATCATTGTTTTTCTCAATTTTTATATACTATATTATACTCGTAACGAGAATAGCTCTGTTAATCATTATGACTAGTTTACGGTCATTAGTTGTAACAGATGATAGAAGCCATTATACAAGCCTATTGATTTGAATTGTTTTTCTATTATTATTATTATTATTATTATGATTATTATTATTATTGTAAATAATTTTTTTCTCTTGTGTACAAAAGTAATAGAGAATCGTTGTTGTTCGAATCTTATATTAACTACTTACAAATTAGTTGTTATCGTTTCTGTAATATTTAAGTGCAGGTACTTAAGTTGAGCACGAACAAAAAAAATCGTGCATTTATATTTTATATAGGTATACATAGGTATAGATATATATATATATATATATATACATGTAATAATAATGAAACATATTTTGATAGAGCGATAGAAATGTCAGAATTGTGATACTAGCAAAGCTATGTAGTACACTGCAGTGTTAAGTTAGAATATAAAATATATATATTGGAGATTGTGTCAAAATAACGAATATGTTAGAAAAAGAAGAGAAAAAAAAAAAAATCGGTGGCGAATGAAGATAAGATAAGTTGGCAGGAAGGAATATGATCTCTGAAATAAATTGTCGAGTTTATTATTATAATAGATATTATTACGTGTTAAAAATTAAAAGAAACGTTACATATTTGTATGTATTATATATACGTTACATGTATTATCCACGTGCTAGATAAATGTACAAATTTCTAATTTTACATAATTATAGGTATATATATACATATTTGTCTTTTCTTTTTCTCTCTTTATATCTATGTCAGTATTTTGTTTTAAAAATACTTCTATTTTCATTCAATTTATCATGCATACGTTAATAAATTTAATCTTCGAAATAAAATTTTCGATCTTTGACTACATTTCTTTACATCCATCCAATAATGATTTAGTAATTAAGTATAATGCTGGTAGGTACGTATATATATATATATATATCCTATTGTGAGGGAAAGAACCTATATCATAGATTGACCGAAATCTCCCTATCATAAAAACTAGATCATCAAACTAGTACCTCAATTTTATTTCAGAAAAAAAATAAAAAATCAACGTTTTCGTTTTACTATAATTCAATATTTATTAATTGCTTATTAGGCGCCTTGAACCCGAAGACGTAGTTTTTTTTGTTCCTTCAAATAAGTTGGCAAAACCATAAATTTGTAATAATTATTCTTTTCCTTTTACGTACGAGTCAGTAAAAATCGCGAAATAATTTCTGATACGCGAGTAAAGATTCTGAATTTGAGAAAGCTAGTCGTATCTCTTGAAATTATAATCGATAAGCTAAATATACGTGATGCAAGGAGGGTTTTGTGATTTATAATGAAATATTGTGCTTTTGAAAAGCTCCTCGCGTAACAAATTTGAATTCCTTTAATTTTCCACTCAATTTTCGTATCATTGTTTATATTTTTTACAAAATCAGTTCGCGTCTCATCATAGCGAAGATAATTTTAAATAATCTGTCCGCGACCCACGACCCCGAAATGCATTCGGTTCGAAGATCTCTCGGTTCGCGCGTACGATGGCAGCACATGCCCGGGAGCAAGAGGACTCACAGTAACCGAGAAGGTTCTTCGGATCTCCGCGACTGAAACAGTAGCGTCCCGAACGGGATGAAAGTATAAGTTTGACAGGCAGGTGGTGCTTGTGTATCCCGTAATGGCGTGTGACGGATAGTTAACAACACGGGTGTTCGGTGAAGTGAAATCGTGTAAACGTTAGGTTTAATTAATAAATATGACGGGTACGGGAGGCCTGCCCACTTATCAACGTTTCGTAAACGGTGTACCAGTTCCGTTATTTTCACGTCGCGCTTTCAGGCCTCGTGAAAAATACCTCATACTATTAGTATTTTTGACATTTGGTGTTGTTTGCTTTGGCGCATTCTTTTTCTTACCTGATTTTCGCAGCGGTACAAGCGGCGCGGCTGTTAACAGTGTTTACAAAGTTTATCAGCACATGCAAAAGGCTGGACCAGAACTACTCATACCAGCACCACCTCACGCCGACGAAACTAATCATCCTAACGCTATACCAGTCGTTAGACACGCGGAGCCTGGACGTCAAGATATACACGTTATCGAGGACAAGCAGAAATTACAGGTTTATTAAACCGTCGCACAACTCTCTACCACCTAATTATATTATTAAACGTTTTACCGCGAATGATAATCGAACAAACAAACGAGAAACGATATTATTCAACTCAACGTACTCTACACACATACACGCGTATACAGAGATAGAATATTTAGCTAAATTGCTTTCAATTGGTTATCAGAGCAATGGTTTGAAAGTTATCTGTTATTGGCGAAGGAGTCTCTCTCCCCGTTGCAGCGTATAATAAAATATCACACACATCATGCGCAGTTTATAGAAATTGTTTACTGTTTACGATTGCTTCTACCGTGCGGTTAACCTTAAAAACAATTTTTTGCGTTTATTTTCTCAATCTTCGTCGGGGTGGGTAGCCACGGTCAGACTGACATGCCTTTTTGTTTACACACGTGGCAGAAGAACAGCCCCAGGTTTTGTCCCGATCTATTCACCGAACTATAGAGACTGACAATGAGCAACACGTGTATTATAGTATACATTTACTGCATTGTGTTATAGCTATTCACTGATAGATCGCGTTACGACTTCACCTTTCACCTTAGCTAGCACCTCACCGTATATTTTATAGTCTAGTTGTTTATTTGAGACGATTTTCCGCGATTTTCATAAATCTCGAGACCCCTGCGATCGTTTCTCGTTGTTTTTGATTAATATTAAATTTGCGAAATTGGTTACGATCGATTGAAGAATTAATAATTAATAATTAATCATTAATTCTTTGATCGACGAGTTGTGTAACGGTTTGAAAAAATTTGAAAAATAATCGACGAAAATAGGCTAAAATAAACGAGGAATATGAACATCAAAAAACTCTCGAAAAACCGGATATTATCGGTGGTGAATCCAGTTTACAAGTGACTAGTAGTGCGGCACCTTTAATTTCCGGTACAAATCGAAGGCGAGAAGATTCGCTGGAGACTATACCACCCGCACAAGCCGATAGACTACCTATCGTAGTCGGTGGAGAAGACAAGGATCCTGTGACCAGGCAAAGGAGGGACAAAGTTAAAGAGGTAAGAGAAAAGTTTCCTTCTTTTTTTATCGTTCGGTTTAATATATTCTCAGACTTAGGTAAAATTAGGAAATATATGTAGGGGGAAGCAGAATGGTCCCTCAGCTAAAAATCTAGAAATTCTACTCTAATATCTTTTAGAGATAATTTGGCGATCTATATATGCGAATTTTGATGAGAATTGCGGGTCGTAGTAGTGTAAGGATTCATTTGGCGAATATAGAGATCCTGCGGGGGGTTTTCCCGATGCAAATTGGGTCCGTAGGTGATAGGTATAAAAAAATAAGGAGAATAAAAATGAGATTGTCGAAATCAAACGAGCCGGCAATAGAGCAATAGACTCTATGGTCTACGGAGCAGCCGGAGCAACGACTTAGGGTGTGGGAGATCTCTGCCTCTCTTAAAGTTTTCCTATACCTCTATACCCACTCGCGGAGGAAGCAACGGTCGTACGAGGCTGTGAACGTATTAAATCCCCGTACGAAAATATAGAGATAGAGAAGAAAGAAGGTGGGAGCTTATGTAGGTATCTACGTGCGCCGCAACAAGACGTAGATAATAAAGAAAGGAAGAAAGGGAAGGGTTTAAATTGAAAGAAAACATTTCCCCAGTGTCGATTTCGGAATTGAAAGATCGCGTGGATAGGTAGCGAAGTATCGTGTCTCGGTTGGATCAATTTGTGCGGTTTATTTCTCATTTCTTACTTTTTTTTTTTTTAATTTTTACTTTTTTATCTCGATTCTGGTTTTTATGTTTCTCATTTTAATTGCTGATCATTCTGTCCGCCTGCACCTTTTTACTCGCGAATCTGGTTTTTCCCCCTTTCGTGTGTAAATACCGTTTTCATTTATATACGCCGTGCAGACGATTCGACGAGAATATAAAAAAACGATATAATATCTCCACTAATAATAAAATCTCCATATCTGAACTCATGTGTGATGCACTACGCGTAATTTTCAAATGGCCATGTGTGGCGTCGCCGATACCGCCCACGACAATATCTTATTATTGTCATCTGTCTAAATACTCTTTATAATTTTGAGACTTGTTATTATCATTCGATATCCGCCTCTGTCAAGCTGCAGTCTCCCACCGCACAGAGAATTTTTTCGAACCAACTAGATAGATTTTCCGCATTAGATAGAAAAAAAAATATATGTATATATATATATATATATATATAAATAAATCGATCGATAACGGTTTAACGGTTGAAATAATTATATCAGTCGGTGCGAAATTTTTGTGCAGAATAATTACGACTCTGCTTCTCCTTCCTTCCTTCCTATTTTTTTTTATATTTCGTCGCGTTTCATGTATTTTCATAACAGGTCAATAAATCTTTGTCAGAGTAACCGATTACTGTATAAGCCTGGGTATAAGCGGGTTTTGCCTTTACGTATCACCTATTGTTAATCGCAACATCGACGGACGTTCCTTTCCGCGGCAGTCCTTGTATCCTATATTATATACCTTTCCCTTTGGTGCTGTAAACTTCTTTAATATCACGACGGAAATAGGTATATTATTCTCGACAAGAACGTTATTATCAAAACTTTCTGATCATTATTATATCGCTGCAGAGCTCGTAGAATCGACTGAAGTCTACTTTCGATTTGAGGTAATAGAGAAACTCACCTATATTGTACTAATACACACCTGGATCCTTTCTGGCTAATAGAAAACCTATTCCGTTACAAACTTCATCCGTTATTCTGTTGTACGATTGTTCCCTTCTCTACCTGCTCGCATCTCATAATTTACGTATGGCAAAATGAGTGCGATTGAAAAGAATAAAAAAATCAGGACTTGATTCAAACAGAAATCAACATTTTCTGACTGGATTGAATAAGCACGTCTTTAGGTGGAAATTAGGAGAAAAAAAAAAACTTATTCTGACAGAACTGAGTTTGTATTTTTGGTATATTTTTTACATTGTCGGGGATAACTTCGTTAATTATCAGCCGATTTCGGTCAATCGATGATTTTTGTAAAGATTATGAAATTCTACAGAATTTCATCGTGGAATCATCGAAATCCGACTGTTCCTTCGATAGTTATGAATATTTGAAAATCGACTGCAATTCGAAAGGACGAAATGATTGAAAGGCACGTATACCGGACTGAGAAATTTTTTAAACTCGAAATCCTGAAATAGCTATCTCCTGAAATTGGTCAGAGAATAACATGTCCGATTCTTTCCGGAATTATTCACTCGTCCCAATCTCTACCGGCCATTCTTCCGTTTTTGGTATATGAGAAAAGAATGATCGCCGAGATTATCTCCACTCTCTTGAGACTGGTGAAAAAATGATTCTAACCCGTGAAATCCTCGGCTAGTAAAACTTTTTGTGTATAAAAATGAAATCAGTATTTCGATTACCAGCGCGTGACCGTAACGGAAGCGAGCTATTTGAAAAGTTCTTAATGTTTCACGGCTCTTAGTTAATGCCTCGGTAAAATAATAAGCTGCTGCACCAAGGCGACGACCTCCTCATCGGGCCGGGGTGTCGGAAAGAAAGAGAAAGGGGGCTAAGAGGCAAAGAGGGAAAGAGGAAGGAGAAAAGAGGTAAAAGAAAAAAAGGAAAGAGAAAAGAGGAATGGGGTAAAGGGGTAAACGAGGGATGGGGGAAGCCAGTCTCACTCGATACCCAGGAACGCGAAATGCCTAGGGAGTCTGGTGCACCGAGACGGGCGCCCTTTTAGCATTCGCTTCGGTGAAACACCCTCGTGCAGTGTGCAGCAGTTTGCTGCCTGCCTACCACGCTAACATAAATTGCAACGTTGAATAAGGTCCTCGACCTTTTCTCGTATCGAACTTACCGATGATCTTACCGGTCTGATTTCAAGCCGATTTCAAGGTAGTTTCACTACATCCTTTCAAGCATCTTTACACCAGCCCTAAGGCCTCTCGAGGGAGGATATAGTTCGCGGAATTAACGACAAAGAGATACATCTGTGGAGTTGATGAAAAAAATTTCATCTACGATTACAAAAAAAATAAAAGTCACTCGTAGGGACGGGGGGATGAAATGATTTCATACGCGATGACAAAAAAATTTGCCATTTTTGAAAATGTATTTTTTTTGTCTGCTTTATCACTAAGAAAAAATCTTTATCGTCATTTAATTCTCGTTGGAAATACGTTGAACAAATTTTGTCGAACAAATATAGAAGGAAAACAGAATTGGTTCGTTTCTTCCGAACATAGATAACATAAATGCTCTAAAAATGGTAAAAATCGTGAATTAAATATCCGTGGCTATCCGTTTCTAGGCTTAAATTATATACTATTCGAGCTCATCAGAAAAGTTCGATGTCTGCCCGGTTCAGAGATTGAATTCTTCATTCCATGAAATAATAAAACAAATCCCTGCGGGAGCACTTTGCACGGTCTATTTTAGCACGCGAAAATATTCACCGTGTATAAGCTATAGTTTTATGTAATGACAACTCTTCCTTTTCCGCGATAATTCTTGCTCCTTTTATCCCCACCGTCTTTATCATTATTCAAGTTCTAATCAACGGAAAAGGATGTAAATCCGTTGCACGAGGAAAGATACGTCAGATATACTCTGCGACTATCAAACGCCTACCACGCGAACTAAAACGTCGTCGATTTTACTCTTATCGGTAAAACGGGTATAATTCTCTATGGATTCGGTCTAGATGGTCGAGAATATTCCGTAAACTATGTACGGAGAATAGACAATACGCGATGTGAACTTATCGTATGTATTTAGATATAGAATGTGGAACGGTCGTATTTGACGTTGCAAACAAGTCGCGTTAATCAGTAAATTTGTGCCGACTATGGACACCATGCATATGGGTACGTATATCCACTATAAACACGTTCATTTATTATCTACTAGATATACGCTCGTAGTTACAGTTGCGTAAAGTCCGGTCGATTGACATAATTGCAATCGTTGATAGTATACGATGTATTCCACGCGAACTCGGCCAACGTCTGACCCTGTCGATCTCTGATTCGATGGATGTTTTTTATATCGATATTCCGACCCTAAAAGAGGCTTAGAATTTTTCCAGATTTTTTCCTCAATTTTTTTCTCAATTTTTTATAGCATAAATACAAATTCTAAAAATCTGTGCTACACGACGAACGATCATTCTCAACCACTTCCGAAAGTGGGATTGATTTTTCCCTCTTTGACCGGACGCAAGGATGGTAGTTTTCGCATCATTTTTTCGCCAGCATTAGGGAATCCTTTCGTTCGTATTATCGATTCGTTGATATTCCTTGAAACCGATTGAACAAAAATACGAAAGAGTTGGCATAGAAAATTCATCGTACGTATATAGATATACGGATATAACGTGTAGTAGAAATTGAAATTCCCAGAGGTCTTTGAAATAGTAATTATTATCATTGCTTATTATTATCGAAACTGTAGGAGATTTGCAGACTGCGAACGAGCCAGCAACCGCTGCACCAGTTGTACCGAATAAACGTAAGCTGCTCATTAGCGAGGGAACACGTAGGTATAGTGCAACAAACGGCAAAGTTTGAAAAAAAAAAGAGATTAATATACAAAGACGGAACAAAGAAAATGTTCATTTCTTCCAATTTTTATTCAATTTCGAGAGATTTTCACGTATGTCAGTATCTACGGATTCTTTTCTCCAGATACGATATGGGACCATTATTTTATCCGTGGATTGACGTTTTTGAATGTAAATGAAGAAAATAGACAGGAAACATCATGCGATTTAAAAAATTTTAGCGATCCAGGTAAAAGGGAATTTTTAGTGTAGACGCTGTTTGCATAGAAGACTGAAAGTACCGCGAAAGTCGAGTGATACAATCGCTGAAAATGTCGGCTTGCGTAAAGACCAGAGCGGGATAAGCAGAGTCGAAGTGCTCTGGCTCAGATTGAACTCATTTTTTTTCAAGTTTGATACCTTTTGGCGTGACAATAATTACTGAGGAAGTATATCGACCCTTGATAAGAGGAGATATTCACTTCAAGCTACAAGATGGCATTGCAGTTTTCAAATTCAAAGATTGTCTTGAGGCTCCCAAATATCGAAATAAGATATGGTGCTTCTGGGGGTGAACCGTTCTCTTGAAATCGAGGCTACATCCCTTCCTGAAATCCTGCGAAATCATTTGAAATCTTTGTAATCTTTCGGAGTCTGTTGATTGACAGCCTCTGAAGTGTTCAGAATGCGCTCGCGGCCAGTCAAAATCCCTCGTAAATCTTCAAAAGTCTCTAAATTGAATCCTATGAAATCTTGGGACCCATACCAAAAACTAACAGGTGCAGGAATCACCCCTGCACTTCCGTAAATTTCGTTACGAAAATGTTTCATCCCTCGTATACTTTTTTTTATTAAAAAAAAAATGGAAAAATTTGTATTTCAGACTGAGATATTTGAAAAAATATTTATTCACGTAGATCCTGGTTGGAAAAAAATTATTCGAATCTACTAATTTCGTTCATTTTACATTCGGAAGAAAATTTCTATACGGTAGGAAGATATATATAATGTGTATAGGTTTTGATCTTTTGATCATTGAAAGGGTGTACGGGGTGAGAAGATCGAGTCTTGGGTGCGATTGGGTAACTTTAGTTCACTATCGTTTTCTCGGAGCTGTTGAAACGCTGCTCCACGTCACACGTCGCTTTCGGAGGCAGGCCACATTCAATCTTTTTCTCTCTCATGATTTATGCGTCCTGGGGTGTGACACTGACGCACAATCCCCAGTTGAAGGGTTCGGATGTCGACGGGGATCACCGCAGCACCAGAACTAGAAGCAGAAGCAACATCACCACTACCAGAGCGAGATGTCAGGTGTTGCTTTCCCACGCGAAACCCTTATCCGACAGTACGCCCGTTTCTATCCCTCTTCCCGTATACGTATATGTATATTGTATATGTATATGTATATATGTATACCTCGATGTTTTTCTTTTAGGTAAAACTTGCTTTTCGTTAGTTTCCACTTGGCTCGACCCGTGCAAGGTGCCTCTCATCGTCAGTCAGTTCCGATCAAAAGTCAAAACGCTTCGAACCGTTACTTTTTAATTACGAGACCGCGAAAACCCTCGCATTTCTCAGTTTCTCAACGAGCTTCTCGACGCTTTTTTTTTAATATACTTTTTTCTTTATTTGCTCATCGTTGATTAAACCGACCGACACATTCAGAATGATAAAATGGTTCTGGGATTTCTTCAAATTACTCTATTCGTACAATACCCAGCTTTAAAAATCGGGGAAAAACCTTTGCAACAAATTTTCAGACCTATATTTGGGAATAGATTGCGAAACGATAGAGTCTGGGATCGATTCGACTCCGAATCATATTTTTTAATGATTACTCAATCGTCTCTATCAATCGCCGTTTCACATTTTCAAATAATTCAACAAAAGCAGCTCCGGACGAACCCATGAAATTGATTTGTTCAGGATTTCTATTCACTTAATTTATTTATTTTTATCGATTAATCGATGAATGATTAAATGCACGAAATTTGCGATTCTTTTTTTTTTACCAATCATTCGGAGGCTTCTTCAGTTTTTTTTTTCCTTTTTCTTTTTTCTCTTTTATATACAAAAGTTGCCAGTCGAACGCGGCGCGATATAACGAAGAGAAGTATAATTCAACCGAAGGTCCAGGTTCTTATTCCATCCTCTTTTCAGGCTAGTTACATTACCGTTCGTATCTTCTCAATTTCCGAACGAAAGCGATATGACATTACATTACAACACGGATAAAATATAAGTATATGTATACAGATGCGTATAGAAGCAAAAGGTGCTCGCGGGGCACTGACTCGGTAATGTGTTTTTCTCAAGACTCGCTTACTTTTGACGTGTTAGCTAATGGTTTTACCAAGCGTAAACACATTTGCCACTCGCTATTCGCCCTATTCCACCGCGCTATAATAGCATAAGCAGATTTAATCGCCAGTTTCTACCTCTCGTATACCGTATGTATGTATTCCACCTACTTTTTATGCCCATAGATATACACTGGACGGAATTATTCATGCTTCAATCTTTTCTTATATATACCTACCTGTACACCTATTTTACGTTCAATTAAATAATAAATTAAATTTCATACGTTTAATTAAATAATAAATTAAATTTCATACCTATCGTTCAAATCTTATTGCTAATACAGCGAATTTAAATTGACGTATTTCCTTTCGGGCCTTAATGAGAATATACGGTTTTCCATTTGATTACCACGCGAAACCTCATTTATTGAAATTTAAATGAAAATTCTATAAATTCAATTAATTACTCTACATCGATGTACATTTCATTTCTTGTCTAAATCGCGTAATACGGGTCAGAAGTATCACCTCTAACGGTAAAAATTAGCCAAGTACATGTACGAGTGAATACGGGAATACGTGGAGTAGAAAGAGCTGCTGGATCATCGCACTATTTGAGGTATTGTGTCAGAACCGTAAAGGTGCGACCACTTCCGGCAATTATACGAGACTAAAGTTTTTAGCCGCTTTTTTGCCAGTGTAGACCGACCTGTCTGCGTTTGGCGGTGCTATTGTAATTTTATAACGGTTCTTTTTTCTTTCATTTTCCTCCATTTTTTTTTTTTAAATTTTTTTTTCACAGTTGTTCGTTCGCCATATTTCCGGTCACGTTCTGACCGCCGTGTTTGCAGCCATTGCGGCCTGCACTGTAGGTTGTAGATACAGCCGATAGTCGTACCTATAACAAAAAAACAAAAAAAAAAAACAAAAAATGAATGAAAAAATGAAACTGATTAATTCAGTTATTATTTTAATAACTTTTTTTTGTTTTAATTGTTTTTCCTTTTTTCTCTCTTTTTTCATAACGTGCCAATATTCCGAAATTCTCGTATAAAACGTACGAATATTTTTTTTTGGTTCTCTTCCCATTTGGGTTGAAAAAAAATTTTTTTACACCGTCTACGAACCAGTAAAATAATGAATATTGAAATTTTCGAAAAAATATATGAATGCTTTGGGAATACCTGCAGCATGTAGGTAGGTACGTACGTACCTGTACGCTGCAGATTTATGTTTTCAAATTGAGAGACGAATTTATTATTCGGCTATAAATTGGAATGTCGATGAATACGTGGCTGCTGCGGGTAGTTTAGCATCGATTAATAATTCTTTTATATTTCAATAGAAGTATTGGCGTATAGGTGATGCGAGTTTATTAACGCTACTCTTGTGCGACAATAATAATCAATTTATTTAATCTACAAGCTCAACTAGTTAATGCAACGAATCGTTAAAAATAGCTGAATATGTTACCTACATGGTACATAAATTTTCGATTTTAGTGGAAACAGGCATTATTGTTCATTATACGAAATTGGAATGATTGGTATAATTAATTTCAGTCGAATTGACGATAAAATGTTTATAGTTTATGCCGAATACCGTTCGTTCAGTTTATTATCACATATAAATCATTAACAACTGTTAAACAGAACAGATATTTTTTTTTTAGTTAAAATTTCTTCCATCCCTCTATCTTCGATGTTGAAAAGAAAAAAAGAAACGGAAATTAGAGAGCAAAAAAGAAACAGGAACATTCACATTTCTGAAAGTTTACGTCAGTGCGTGATATTTCTTCGCATGTTTTCCTCTTCCTTATTGAGTAGAAAGCTGCGAGACTAGTCGTTAGGCATTCGCGGATAAATCTTATCCTCCTCGGTAACCTCGATGACACGTGTCGTACGGATTTATGTAATGGACTTCTTCAGGAATAGAGTGGCGGAAAAAGCTCGGATGCAGTATATATGAGACAAGAAAGAATATCGAGGAGATGAAACGTCCTGTAAAACTAGAAAGAATTCATCTCCGCTCATTCTCAAGTCCAGGAAATCCGAAAAGGAAAATTCTGAAGGGTAGAACACGGGACTATCTCTTATCGCCGTTCGATTATACACAAATATAATATTACTGGATGATTTTGGAACGAAAAAATTGAGAAAAAAAATCGGAAACTTGAATATATCAGGGACCAAAAATTGAATGATAAAAAAGTTACGGGTCGATAACCACCGATCGGACCATCAACGAGATCCCACTCGCGGGCGCGAACCCACTACTACCGGCCACGGAGACTTTTGGCTGCTGGGTTTCCCCTCTGGCCCGGTTCGCCTCTCCTTAGCCGACCTGGACTAACCCTGGACTCCTCCAGGGTGACCATATCGATGGCTAGCTTAGTGCGGACACCTGGTCAACGTGGGGACTCGGCCAACAGTGAACCCCGACCTAGGGATCTCCTCCGTAACTAGCCTCCGAGTCGCCGGATTACAGGAGACGCCACGCTCCCAGCTGATAGAATCCCTTCGCTTTTATTAGTCCAATCGAATATTGGGGGAATCTAATTTCGCTCACTTTTAACGTACAATCATATCAACATTTTGACGATTTTTTTTAAGAAAGATCTAATCAATTTACTCCGAAAATTAAACTCGAAAAACTCGAAATCATGATTTGTCAAGGTACTTTTCGTCACCTTGCAAGCTCGTCTCTGTTATCAATTTCGCGAAGAATTCAGGTCGTTAGTCAAGGATTGTTCGAATCGATCCATCGCGATTTTTCACGCAATGTGCAGCCCTGCGAATTTCAGATTCCTTCGTCTAGCCATTTTTGAAGTAAATCGTAGAGCTTGTAGGACACACTTTCGTCCATATGAAAATCTGTTTATCGGATATTATATAGAGACCCGGATCCGTGAAGATTCTTTGAAATTATCGCGATCCATTTTTATTCGTCTTTCAATATTTCTTTCATCGCATTACAGATTTTCATTCAAAAATCGATATAATAAGCTGTGTGAGATAACGAGACGTTTTATCGTAAAGCTTTTCATAATTTTTTATGCCACTTACACGAGGAAAATATCGAGTATCCGATTTGTACGAGTTTCGCACGTTATCCGAACGTTGTACGTGTTATACGACACAATAATTCTGTATGTAACATACATACGTCAGCGTATATCGATACTTTACCAAGTTGCGTTCAACGGTATATTATTTCACGATGTTCAATCTGCAGCTACAGCCTCCTAAATCAGGGATCTAGAGAGCTGGAACGTTCCGTATAACCAACTACTGTGTTCTATTTGAAAATAGTTGTAATTCCTCGACAGGAACTGCTCCGATTCTCACGCTGATCACGATCTGTATAAGATCCGAGGAAAATTAGTGTCCAACTACATGCCCTTTTCATTTTATTGTTCCTTTTTTCCATTTTGTTTTTTTTTTTTTAGTTATTTTATGCGGCATTGACAATCCGCAAATCCGCACGGTTAATTCACGTTTCAGTTCTCTACACAACTTTTGCCAGTAAACGCGAATCGTCGTCGTTTTCATTTTCGCAAATTGAAATATACGAGTGATCAACATTCGAAGGTAACGAGTCTCGAGCTTTCGACTTCTGCTTTTCGAATATCTCGGAATTAACGCGAATTTTTAACGCGATAAGTCGATCAGCGAAGTTCGAAGAACTCTCACCGTAGCTGACGGTGATTTCGCATATGTAGCGAAAAGTATCGACGATGAAACGAACCACCTTTCTCACCTCTCGCTCAATTTTCGCGGGTACAATTGTCTTGAGAACCGTGAGGTATCGAAAAACCGCTGCATACGGATGTATAGAGGTATGTGAAAAGAGACGGAAGAAAAAAATCAATTAAGGAAGTAATAAAGAGTTAATGATACGTGGGACGATATAATCTCAATAATGTCCGATCGTTGTTATTATACTTGACTCGATATAGAGAACAGGCGATCCTTCGGATATGAGGGTGTAATCCGAGTCCTACATGGGACGGAGGTTCAATTAAAGTTTATCACTCAATAAGAGACTCGGGTTTCCCCGGGTTATGGGCTTTGACAAAAGTTTCGAAGACCATAACGCGCGTCTTGTACAAAAAAGTAGATCAACCTCCCGAAAAATGAGCCTCCAAAAATAGCTCCGCTTCAATTCACCCCCGTAGGCATGTTTCATGTTAATTAGTTGCGTCAACGTGTCGCAGACATTGATAAGGAAATGAGGAAGATATAAATCGAATGATTTCAATGTTTTTTATAGGAAATTTTTAACATTCCATGTAAAAACGGGCGATAAATTTTCCGGGACAACTTCCCGAGGGAAGAGAGGACGGGGTCTGAGGGAAGACAAAATTTTTTCTTTCCTTTTTTTTTTGGCTGTTTATTTTAATATCCTTCTTGAGGTTAACGACTTTTTGACTCATTGCCGGTGTTGGTGTAACTTATCACACTGTCCCGGAACCGCCGCACACTCTGTGATGATAATTCAGGGAAAAACAGTAGCGTACTGCAAAATGAAAAGAGGATATAAAATGGAAAGTGAATAAAAATTAAAAATGATCAAATCGTCTCGCAGTTATAGCACGGAGACAACTCGTTTTTCCTTGACAGGACGAATCGACATTCTCTTTCGAACTTCCACCTCAAAAATCTCTTTTTAGTCGCTGATTCCGAATCTGAGGTCTGAAATTCCGAATTTCCAAGACAGACTTCCGTACTGTTTATACTCCTGAGGTTGATCATCGAACCTCACTCTAGAGATTTTTACTGTGGAAGTCCGAAAATGAATGGCCGATTTGTTTAAGCACACATTACCGTGTATAGGTGTGAAACATACCTCATTTCACGAGGTTTACGTAGGTATGACACATATATAAAATCCTGTAGGCAAACCCACCCCTAAAACCGGAAACACATAATTATTTTCCCATTCAGTTGGGGCTGCTATACAACGGGCTTAACAATTCGCTTTCTTTCCGTTTCTTCCTCTCTTCGTAGTTCATGAAATTGCAAAGTTTCTTTTCTAGCAGCGTGAATGAATTCTCCGTAATTATTATGTGATATAATGGAACTCGGCGGTTCACGTTGTTCAATTATCGCAAAGTCCTGCTTTACGATTACGAGTCTTCGTTACGCATCAAATATCATCAGATACATTTTACACTCTGATTTCATTTCATCATATTTTGCACGAAAAAATTCATTCCAAAATATACAAATCATTCAAAGTTCTCGACACAGCCGTATATCTATAGGATATCCATGTATTATGTATATAAGAGGAAGTCTGAGCGGATATCTGGAGTCCCTTGACCAAACCTTGAACGAAGGACACAGCACTACCCCGTCTCCTATCTCTTCGCACCTTTCGCGGGCATCCGATACTTTATCTAAGGTAGTTACCGGGTTCGGATTATAGTATAGAGAGGAACGTGCCTTTGGGTAATCCAATAACAAGCCGCCCCCGAAATGCCCGGAATGCCTAGACTTGGCCTTTCCCTCTCATCTCTATAGAGTATAGACCTAAACTAAACCTTTACTTTGTCCATTCGCGAAGGGTTTGGTCTGGTTTGGTTTGCTCTGGTTTCACCTCTCTCTTATATCTCCCCTCCGTTCATCCGGTCGATACTTCTTCTTCAATCTACCTTTGCCCTTTATACCAATCTTCTATACTTGCTCGGTCTCCTCGTTTGGCAATCGCCAAGTCAATCCACCGTAGAAGTCAGTCATTTCGAGTGAAAAGACCCGCTCATTACAGTTTTAATTTTTAGTTGAGAACTATGGAAACGAAATCTCCTTATTTTTCGATTAAATGGGAGCAGTAGATCAGAGATCAGTGGAAAGCCCGTCGTTAGAAGAAAATCGGGACACAAAGACTGCGAGAACTACATTAGGCGGTTCCGAAGCGCCTGACTACCAAAAATAATGAGAGATCTGCAAGGAGAGAAAATAGACGCGAATATCACCGACCGCATGAAAGTAAAATAATTTGCTCTACAATTTTTGCAAAACGATGGACTCCCCACCAGTCTATAACACTCTAAGCGATTCGGTGTGAAAATCTGACTCGATTTCGTTCGTCAATTAATCAATGAAACGAAAAATGAAAACTAGGTGATATCGGTCGGTGCAGAACGACTATTGCAACGCCTTAAGTGAATCGTTTTGTTGACCACTGGCTACTCATATTCATTAGATAAAGTGACCGAGCATCAATAAGCAGTGCAGCGTATTTCTCGCACATTCGTATTCAGAAATATACGGATATCCATGCATGTGTAGTATGCATTCTAACGAAGACGAAAAGTGCTCTATTTTCTGTCTCAAGTGAGTTGAGTGGATGGCGACTTGACGACTGGACGACTGGACGATGGAAGGACTGATTCTCTCTCTCTTGTCACAAGGGAAATTGAATATGTAGAAACTTTGAGCACGTTACAGAGTAGAATGCATTTCGATATCGACAGACATTCACCTTAGGTCCACATGTCAATACCGAATTTAGGCTCTCAATATCGACGTTACGCCGTGAAAAGGAGAAGAAGAAAATTGTACATCAAATCGAAGAGCTATTCACATCGAAAGTAACACCGTTTCAAGAGTTGAATCGAAGGAAATGTTACTTTGGGAGAGATTTAGAGCCGGAGACTCGCTTGTGCACCTATAATCGAAGACCCTTTTCAGTGATATAACGACGAGTGATAAAGAAAAGGCGAAATGAAACTGCGTTTGGTTTTCGTTGGGAAAAAATCCGTGAAGTTGAAATCATAATTCATGTCTAAGAAACCGCGAAATGATCCTCGTTCGAGGGTCGTTTGTTCTTGAACGGGTAAAAATTTTTTTTTCGCCATCTCTTCACTCTTCACGAATCAGAAACGACGCACGGAGGAACTGAGATACGGCGGAGGCTGCATGCAGGCACGAAGAGAAGAATCATTGTCAGAAGCGTTGGAGATCCGAGCGCGGAAGAATGTCGTCGAGCTTTGTCGTTGCTGGTAACATTAGCGTCCACCCTTTCATTGGCCCATTAGTCATTGAGATTCTCGAGTCTCCATTTAGCATTGCCGACGTAGCGGGTTTTCGACAAAGATCGTGTCGCCGCTGCTCGTACATACATACATCGATACTACATATGTCGTATAAAAGAAGAATTTTTCGATAGGTATGAAGTTTTTTTCTTCTTATCAACGTCTTGCATTGCTTTGACAACTTCGCTTCTTGTTACCGTAAGACCGAGTAGAGATTTAGTTTTTTTTTTTGTCTTTCTTTTTTCACCGCAGACTTTAGACTTCCTTTCTCAATGACGACGGATTATAATTCCAATGAAATTACGCGACCCGATTGATCAAATAATCAAAAATATTTATTTCGATAATTATTTGGTCAATAAAATACGCCGATTTGGTATCTTCGGGATCCAGAATGATGGAATGATATAATTTTGGTCAGATCATATGCCGATTGGAAGTTCGAAATGATCGATGTAAGACAATCGTCCCGTGCAGGTAGAAATAATAATTAGAAATTGATGAATAATTTCTCTTTTCGGTTTTTTATTTTTTTTTTTCTCTTCTGCTGAGACGAAGTCCTTACCGAGACTTTGATATTTAATGAAAAGAAAAAAATCGTCGAATTCTGTGAACCGTTTAGAGCTAATAACCGTGAATGCGTTTCCTTTGTCTGGGTCTTACTTTGAGCAGTGGAACTCGAACGTAAGAATACCAGGCGATTCGACGTATACCTTATACTCGTAATTGTCTACGCTCGCTGCAGGTCTGCATCGCGGCTTAATGATCCTTCAAAAGAAACTTCGGTCGTAGGTATGGGTAGAGGTACTATAAAGAGTTGAGAAAAAAGAAGAAAAATATATATACATATATATTAGAAAAGTATAAAAGTCAGTTAAGACGAATTTATCGCGCTCGAAGAAATCCGAAACGTATATAAATTAGGAAGAAAGAAAATTAATTAGAAATTATTAAATGCAAAAATTAATTCCGCGCACCAATGTTAGGTTCTACGTACGTGCAGAAACTAAAGCGACTAGTCAAGTCTGTGCAAGGTTTTCAATACGAAAAAAGAAGAAAAACTTTCAGGATTTCTTTCCTCTTTCTTATATTTATATCTCGGTTGCAGGGAAATTCTTTGGTAGTAGGTATACGCCAGTCGTCGGACCCCTAATTGCGAAAGCTCGTAGAATTCAAATACCGACACTTCTTCGTGCAGGCAGGCAGGGCAGAAGTACCTAGTAGCTAGAGCTGTACCTTAACGTGGTTATCTCGCTCGGAAAAGTCTTTATGCTAAAAATCTCGTTTGATTACTTTAGTCGGCACGTGGCTAGAATACATGATACACAAATTATACCCACTGTTGCTGTATGACGCGAAAGCTCGCTGCGATAAAATAATTAAAATAGAAAAAAAGAAACTGAGCACGTAACTTGCGATTAAAGTAATCGCCGTGGGTATACTTTGATTTTTCCCTCGCGCACAGGTGTCAGGGAAATCAGTAGGTGAAGAATATCCTTTTCCTCGTTCACATTTTTTCCCGAGATCAGAGTAGGAGGGAAAGGAAAAATTAAACATGCGATACAAAAAAAAAAGAGAAAAGAGGAAAGACGATGATTCCCAAGGTGTTATTGTATAAGGAGATGTGCGGAATTATCGTTCATCTCAGTTCCGACCTCGGTGGGTTCTTGAAGAGGCAAGGTACCTTCAGATTAATCGAATTCTCTCTAAGATGGTACCAGCAGGTAGTATACCTACACACTTCGTAGATAAGCAGTTTCCTAAATTGTAAATCGATATCCAATCTCGTTATTAAGATATCGCTACCCGGAATAAGGGGGAAGAGGCTGTTCTCCGTAAGTAAGCTGCTATTTACCCGGACCGTTTTCAATCTCTAACCATAATGCATCTCGTACGGTGTACGATGTAATTAGCAAGGATCCTTGTAACCATAGGCCGTACCGTAGTTATCCGAGATTCGTTCTTGATGCGTATCGAACCTCCCCTGGCTTTATTACTCCGGCTGCAGTAATCAGCCGGTAATCGAGTTACATTTAAATTTTGCATGAGAATTATCTCGACTTCAAACTTTACCCGGTTATAATTTAAATTAAATCGGAAAACTTGAGATCTTCCTAACTTTCATTTTTACACGTCTATATATCTCAACGAATAGCTACCGAACCAGTTCGATATGCTGCACCCGTGATCCTCGCAGATATTTTATCCCCAAAGAAACTATAAGTTCGCGATTATTTTTCTTATATCTTGAAGCTAATTTCACCGATGATTCAGAAGTCTAATGAAATTCCAGAATTCATCTCACACCGAAAGGTTATCGATGTCCAAATTTCATTGATACTACGGTCAGCGAAGCGATACGAGCATATGACATCTCGTTTCCTTTGAGTAATTCAGACTTTCAAAAAAAAAAAAGAAAAGACCTCGCTACATCTATTAAACTTACGGAATAACCGAAACGGGTGAAAATATTTGTGCCGAATGGGGTACGGAGTTAGGTGAGAGAATTGACGAACAATTCTCTATCTTTTTTCGGCAGCAATAAAACGGGAAACCTTTTTCACCACGGTGTATGTAATACGTGTCACACATTCGCCGTTATACTATATACCGTCACAGTTTCGTTACGCGAAAGGTATGTCAAGTAGGTGTATGTGTGTGTCATTCAATGCCTATACCACTTTGGCGACCCAGTCGATTTCCTCCGACCTTTGCAGCAGCAAAGTCCTGAATCCGGAATTCGAAATCCCTCGAGATACGGAGTGATTTGATTTTTCAACCTTTTTCACGCGTCGTTCTGTGTTTGCTCAACGGTGATGACATATCCAGTCAAGTTATCACCTGGCCTGATATCTTGAGACCAAAACCAATATCACTCAGAGGCGTGAAGTGAACTACCTACCTATACACACATGTATATGAAAATATGAATTTCTTTGGAACGAATTAATTTCGAGTTTTAATTCGTTTTTAGAATTTTTTTCTTGACGCTTCAGCAGCTCGTAGAACCGTCGTTATTACATTCTCTGAGAAACTCATCCGGGTTCTTTCCGCAGCACGACTTGTTAACCCTTGAGAGGAGAAGACGTCTCGTATTCATTCTAGTCTGTAGCCAGGGGTGTGTCGAGTACATCGCGACGCATTCTGGTATGTACAATTCTAAAGGGCGTTCATTAGTGCCTTAAGTAGCGCGTCGGTAGAAGTAGCGAGCTGCGAGATGCAAGACAGACTGCAATTTGTACCCCCGTCTGCGTGCCTCCGTAACCAGAGTTAAGAGCTACCCTCGACTTCAACATCCAGTAAAATATTTAATAAATGATTTTCCGATTGAAACTTCGTACGAATAAATCTCGGGATTATTTCTTTTGCGAAAACGCGAGATAGATCCGTGCCGATATATCCTATTACCTAATAAGTTTCAAACTTGGCACCGATTGCCACTCGAAGGTAACGTATAGCGTAGCTAGTATTTTATTGGCGAGATAAACTCGCGTCCTGCAACTGCGGGAGCGAATGAATACTAGGCAAATTGTTTTCACACGATTCCTTAAAACGTATGGAGGCCATCACTTTATCGGATTCAACCATTTGGACGAAAGCCAAGCGAGCAATACGCCCCAAGTGCACCACCTTCGAGCTTCAACCTCGTGACTCTAATCCCTGTTAAACCACACTCTTCATATTCTCAAGGTCCATAATTCCCGCATTTTATCAACTCTAATTGCCACCCGAACGATCCCTCTTTCACCGATGTTAATTAGACACCTAATTCCACGACGAATTATTAGCGAGTCCAAACGTCGATAGGAAATACGTGCTGACGACCACTGACGGTGGTAACGACGATAGCTATACGTGTCTCGAATTCCTCTAAGCAAGAAATTTCCTCATTCTGGGTCGTAAAATGATCATAGAAGTAGGTACTACGTTCTACTGCGGTTACAATGAGGGATGCGGTATTAATATTCGAGGCTTGCGGTGTTCGCGCTTCTGCAGTCAATTTCGTTCTCTGGCTTGGCCACCTAGCCCAGAAACGTATGCTTTCATGCAGACGTCATACAGCGTACATTCATCCGTAGACATGTTTCAAAGCACTGATTCATACGGATGCAGGCGAAACTAGAGAAGATGCACTAGGCCAGTCGAAACGGGGACCATGTGACCGGGTATGGAAACGTCCGGATGAATGCCTCCGGCGTTTTGTGAGCCAGATCGTGATCACAACAGCTTCGTTAATTACTCGGCTCTTGTTAAATATCTGAGCTTATACTCCTCGTCGGTGGTCTAGTGATGGGAATTCGAGAAAATGAGAAAACACGATGGGAATGGGGCAAATTATATGGAAGTGACGTACTCCGTTAGTGGATTATCTCGTCCGATCGTGTAAACGTGAATGTTTAACTTTGGATTTGAAGTAGAATTTGCAATTTGACAATTACGAAATAGGAAACGCTTCTATGTACGATTCACATGTGGATTCCACGTATCATGAATTCATGGGGGAGCCGAATTGGTCGATACCTGCAAAGCCCTTCTCTCGGTCTGACGGTCGAACTAGACGAAAAGGGGCAGCGTTTCGGATACTGAAATTTCATCTTCAAGACCGTTTTCTGAATCGCAAAATACAAAGAAGAAGAATCTTCGAGGAAGAAGGAATTCGGAGCTTCGAGTTTCATCCTAATTTCAAAAATACTATCGAAAAACTGAAAGTACATAGATTACAAAAATCAGGGAATGCTTTCTACTCAAGGATCGTCGAGCGTCGATCGAATCGTCAAAAGTAGAAGCCGCGGCATGAAAGTACTCAAGAAAACCACGGTTATAGTCAAAAGTGAAGAGGATTGTAAGCTCGAGTCCTCCAGGTACTTAGCGATACCCTTAGCAGCCATGTCAGCACTGGAATTTCAAATATCTATTTAGCATTCGCGGTCGATCTTTCTTTGACAAGCTTACACACCCCATAGCGGCGTCTGATTTGTACGTGAAAAGAAGAAGAGAAGAAAGAGTAAAATATGTGTTGAAAGGGGCCTCTTTCCCCAGCGCAGATGTGATACGGTGGGAAAAATCAGCTGAAGTATATAACAGATAAATTCTTACTTTTCGGTACATAAATTTGGTGTAAAGGTTGCCATCATTAAACCCAATCCGAAATACCGGGCGTCTATTAGGCCCGAAACTAAGTGATAATAATTATCGAAACAGTTAGCGAGTGGATGGAGTGGCGTGTGCAGCACTCCGAAGCCCCGAAGTCGGCATTGTTAGATTTCTTGCAAATTTTTGCACTTCTTTTTATCTTCTCTCTCCGAGTTCCTTAACCAGGCCGGTTTTAGTGCGGTAGAAACGCGCCGCGGTAAAGGAATCCCGGCACAGCTGTAAGTATAAGTTAGGCAAACTGAAAAACCGACCAACTACGTTTTTACGACACGGTTACATTTGTCGGATACCCTTTTTCGAACCGATACCTCTCCACTTCTAAACGACCAACAAACAAACCGAGAAGACATTCTCGAAAACACCACACGTCGTCGCCGCCGCATATATGTAACCACGTACAGTATTCATTATTCGTCCGTTTCTTTCACTCTTTTCATGACTATTCCTACTTTTATAGCTTTCAACTTCAATTGGAACTCGCGTCATTTTCTACCAGATATTTTCAGCTCCGGCTGATTAATTTTACAAAGAAAAGGAAGGCCGTAGTTTTTTTTCCGGTGAATGAATAATCGAGTGTGCTGAAACGAGTCGACATTTTTTTCTTCTTCTTTTTCTAGAAGTCATCTAAAGAATTTTCGCTGTCATTAAAGTCTCAGTGATAAGGTTTTCCGTCTGATTGACACGCAACAAGTAGTACCAAAGTCTGTCTCGGTGCCCGAGGGCTTCTCGGGTCGCTGATTCCGGATCTGAGGTCTAAAATTTCGAATTCAAACCATTTGCAATTTTCAAACCATAATATCTTGTATATTTGAATAATTTATACACCTAGATTGGATCCGCCGTTTTGAATTTCGGATTTTAGACCTCAGATTCGAAATCAGCGACCCAGAAGACCTCCGAGCATCAAGACAAGTCATATGAACATTACTAACACGATGTGACAATTTTCTTCTTGATGAGATGAAAGACTTTATCGTCGCGATTCGCTTAGAGACTTAGAAGTCGGGTATTTCACGTCATTCTGGAGATTTTTGCGGTGAAAGCATGACTCGAAAATAAATTTACGATTAATTAGACTCGATGAATGGATGGGGGTATTTAGTTATGAACCTCGGATACATGGCGGTGATAATAATCTCCGTTACTGTTGCATACGGTAATACGTAAGCTGAACAAGACTGTTCACCGGTGTGTACGCAGTGGATACATGCCCAGGATGTGATACGTTATGCAAATCCCAACGATGTTGGCGTTGTAGGCGATCTCTTGGGGCATATGGAGCGACTGGCGAACGCATTAATGTAATCGGCTTGTTAAAAGGCGCGTGGCCAAGGAAATGCAAATTTTAACATCACATCCGCTTCTCGTGGTCTCTGGGCGAGTTCACCAGAGAGAATTTAGATCTGGACCAGAAACTGAGCGACGAGAACAGGTCGGAGTGGGAATTTGGTACCGTTTAGCTATTCGAAACTCTCGCGTAGGTATCCTTGGCTATTCGCAATCTCCTCACTCACGAGCTCGTCGACGATTCTATCGAATAATATCACCGAAATACTTCGCGATTAGTAACCCATTTGAATTCACCTCTCAAGAAATTAACGAGGCTGAAAATATTCGCTGCGCACGTATAATTCGCGAATACTTGTTGATTCTGTGAGGATCTTATTAAAGTGACGAGGCTGGGGTGGGCTTCGAATACATGGGAAACCGCATCCAGCAGCACTGCGGGAGAGCTAGGGAAAAGTCATTACCACCCCTGTTATTGGAAAGTTGGAAAAAGGCGTATTGCATAAGATCATATTTTCGTTTCAATATGGGGAAAATTTTATTCATCGATATAAGAATGTGTAGTGAGTGGTAGGCGAGAGGAGGTCCTCTGTACTTGACGTCGAAGTGAGGTGGCTGCAGCAGCGCAATAAAGGCGAAGAATGACTTTGAGAATTTATTATTTATTCTATTATTGAGCGTGTGTAAATCGCCCGGGGGAAGAATAAGGAAAAAAGTATGTGCATCTCGACTTATTGGATGAAAACAAATAAAAGAAAACTCATCAGCCCCCGACCCATTCACCTACGCAATAAAACCGGCTGAGTAAAATAAGGGAGTGTGACTTGGCCCTTAGACCTCCACCCTTCGCGTTCGCGTTCCTCGTACTTTTCTTATTCCAGACTTGAGCCATAGAAACCGATTCTTCCTCCGGGCTTAGTTTTCTCCGTTCACTCTGACTCTCGCCCTAAAACCAAGAAGGGTAACGGGCTGCACCCGAGCCATGAGATAGAAGATTTTTGCAAATAGTATAAGTCAAAATTTTCCTCCTACTTTCGCAAGTTTATTCCCAGATCCAACACCACCACCACCAGTTCCTCGGGGTCTCGCATAAGGAGAAAGAACTACAATCAAAGTTTTGTCACGAAACTTTTTTTTTTCTTCTTCCTTTTGTTTTATTTAGTTATTTTATTTTATTATTTTATTTTCTTCTATCGGAAAGAAACTTTTCGAATAAAGATTTTCACATTTTTCAAACTGTGAACGACGTGGCACTCGCGCACATATGCATTTATGTGTACGAAAAAGACTTTTTCCATATTTTGAACAAAATTGGGTTTGAATAACGAGCAATTAAAAACGCTCATCAATTACAATGCTAATTATACAAGAAAACAGCAGATGGTATCTTGCGGATCGCGTAGGTACCAGTCGGGAAGTCGAGGAAAAGCTGTGAGCGGAAAGGGTTGATGCGAAGGTAGAGTTGATCACGTTCGTTCGTTGAGAGGAGCTAGTAATAAATATGTAAATATCGTGACGCAAACCGCGAACCGATGTCTCGTTGATAATCCGCGGGTATACTCGTTAGCGCGAAAAATAATCGTCGCGAACTCTCCAATTACGTTAACAACTGCGTTTCTCGCACCTACCTCGGCAATAACCCGAAAAAGAATAAAGGTTTCCAAAAAATTATATAGAATCACAAATTATAAATATTAACGACTTTTAACAGCCTATATTTCGGTGTAAAAATATTGCGTCGCATGCCTACTGGCTATTCGGAAGCTTGAGCTGAAGTTTACTCCGGAATGTAAAAATTTCACCTATTTTTAAACACGAATGAAAAATGACAAATAATTAATAACTTTTCTTCTTCTTTGAATTGTCCTTTTATCTCGGTGGGTAGGTGTATGTATATACGTATAGGCATACCAAAGCGAATTGATGAAACGAAAATTTAATGAAAGGGTTGAAAAAAAAGGGAAAAAAAACGTGCTAATTACTTAACAAGAGGAGATAAAACTTTTACCCTAACCCACAGGGTCTAACCGTACCATGGTTCGTTTGAAAAATACAAAAATTAATTTTCATCAACGTAAAAGGGGTGTCCCAGTCTTGTGGAATTTTTTCCCCGGGGTGGTTTGGCCAAAATAAGATACAATCTCGAAAGAAGAAAGAAGCAAATCGAGCAGGTAATCCGTCTGACCTCGAGGACCCCACTTCCCGTCCGGATTTTTAAAGCTAACGCAAATGTTACCCTTGGTTTTTCGAAATTGGGAATATCTGACGTCATTTTAGTATTTCGGTAATCGGGAAGCCGAAAAAAAAAGAACTTCCAGGTACGAAATATCGAGAAATATAACTCCAAGAAAAAATCACTGGTAATAGATCGATTCTCGGATTGAATCAGCCTTAAGTTGAATCAAATCCTATCGATTTTGATACGGAAATTTATAAAAATCTGTCGACTCGTTCTCGAGATATCATCAATCGAATAAAGAAGTTTGAAAATTTTGTTTTTTCAATTCTCAAGTTCTCAAGATTTCGTCAGACAAATAAACGGTCGGAGGTGATCCTCTGGATCTGAGAACGTGGCGATCTAGTCAAAAGAGAAAAGAGAACTTTTCATTTCGGGGTGGCCATAATAACTTTCCATTTTCTTCATTTATTTTTCGTTCCAAATCGAAAAGTTCAGAAAATATAATAATTAAAATAATTCCAGTTATCGTGATTTTTCGACGTCGACGACCTCGCGTTTTCCCATCAGCTGGTATAACTTAGACTCCCTTTTGGCCAATTATTCGCCGGTATTACCGATCGATAAAGTTTTCCATAGATGATGGTTTATACGTGAGTAAGTGTGTGTCTCTTCAGTGGAAATGAAAACGGTCTCGTGGCTCGCGCCAGGTGGTTTCCGAGATTCGGTGGACCCTGAGGACGAGGAAGCACGGCGTTATTTTATTCCCATGGTGCTGTAGGAGATCCACCGATTTATCACACGTCTCGTATAGACCCGACTCGGCCTCTTCGCCTCACGTCGTCTATCTTTGCGACCTCTATTCCTGAAATTACGATAAATTTGCCGAGCTAACGTGGAAGGATCCGTCATAAAATACCTACCAGAAAAACGAGACGTAATTGAATGAACCACAAGGACGTGCAACGCGACTCACCTAATCCTTCTTCGGACATTCATTTTTTTCTTTTTAAATGACATCCCAGATTTTTCTTTCCCCAGTTCTTCTCCTTTGCTTTTCTTTCTTCAAAAAAGTTTTTTTTTTTTTTTCTTTCGTAGATCTGAATTTCATTCTCAAGTCTCACGTCGTTCGACTATCTTCAGTTTAATTTCATTCGCTGTACACGTTGACGCGTGACGCAAGTACAGAGGACCCACGTATACATATATGTATGTATGCGTCTATATCTATTCGTAAACGGTCAAAGCAACCGCGAATTTCCACTTCTTGTTATTCTGTCACACTGAGGTATAATTTAAGGGAAAACTTTGTTGCGGGGAAGAGCAACAGCTCGCAAAGGCAGCTCGTGCTAACAGTTAAACACCGCATGCGATAGGTATAGGTAGGCACGTCAAACGTATACCTCTATATGTATATCCACCTTTAAGCGAAAACGGCAGAAAAACAGTATCACACGTGTCACAGTATACACGCTCTACATATTACGTGTATATATATACATATATATAATATATAAATGTATCTATACAGACGGATTTTACTCCCTATGCCTCAAACGAATTGCTCCGTTTTTTTTTCTTTTTTTTTCTCTTGTTTCCTGATTAAAATCGTTGTTACAGCATACGAGGGAATGAATTTCAGCCAACGTCAAACCCATGAAAAAAAAAAAGAAAAAAAGTTTCGCAGAAAAAGCCTCATTTTCTGTTTCAGAAAATGAGTATCGTTTTACTCGTCACATTTATAATTATCATTCGGTTCTGTATTTTGTTATTTTCTTTTTTTTATTTAATTTATGTTGTTCGATAGTTTGAAATCAGGTGAATATATAATCGGTGACTTCCAGAAATGAGGCACGAGAAAACTTATCGCAAATATCTTGAAAATTTTAACGTCCTGCTGCAAAAATAAAATTTGAAAAATTTTAGCTGCACTGTATTCCCGGATTAATGAAATTAGGATACGTTTAGCGGGCACCTCGTTGTACGGTTTATACGTGAGGATTTGGCTTATCGTTCGTTCCGGGTCGCAGGATCATGGACTTCCAATTCTCCTAAGGATCTTCTCGCATCTGGCTTTGACTCACCGAACCCTCGACTTCCGTCCTCTCACAGATTTGTGGGATAAATTTATCTCCTAAATCATTAGTTGAACTGCATTGTTTGTTAACCGTAGAACGAGATATATATCTTCCTTAATTAACGAGAGATGTTTAGCTGTGAAATTCACGCAATTACAAAGCACTTCCGTAAGACGCGATTATCAACTTCACGAGACTTGTCTTCGAGGAGACTCTTCATCCCGGCTATAAATCCACAACTATTTCATTGCTAACGATCTACTCGAAAATTTACCATCATGTTATGTTCTTTAATTTTTGATAATTCATCCGTTATTAACGATTCGATTTTTTCTCTGTTTCAGGTAAGAAAGAATAACCGCAATTTTCATTCAACCCGTATCTTGGTTCACAAATTTTACATTTCCGAGTTCCCCAAGTGAGTATTTCGTGCGATAATTGGATCAAGAAAGCGTCGCGATGAATGGGTAAGATTATCGCATAGATTGTCACATTTCGACGTGTTACCTTGTCGCTTCTGTCAAGACTGGGACAGAATGAGCCAATAATTTAGTAGGGTATTTAATCATGTCGTGTGTGGGCGTTCTCGGTGACGGAAAAAAAAAGTTCTGTTCTTCTTCTTCTTCTTCTTCTTCTTCTTCTGGACACGCGAGAAATAACGAGTTTGAAAATTCTAAAATAAATTATTTCATACCGCTTTAAAGGAATATTTATAAATCCTCTAATTCCCCGACGAGTATTTTACTCCTTCGTGTCTGAGTTACGATCTGAACCTGTTCCAATTTCTCCACGGCATAGGTATTCATAATTTATCGAATGACTCGGCGCACAGCTGTACCAAAATATACTGAATTAAATAGCTGTGGAAGCAAGTTGAATCGATCTTTATATAGTATAGGCTCGCATATTGCCAGGAGAAGAAAGTATATGTGCATATGTATATATGTGTATGTGTATATGCATGAAAAAATGATGTCATTCTGGTGAATTGCCTGGCAGCGTGTGTGGTTGGATTTGAATCGAGGCGACGCGCCAATGAATTCAAACAGAACTGCCGGTGTGGCCCGTTTTCCAATTCAAACTGTTGCCAATATTCCATAGGTACGAACCAACCCAGGATATCTGGGTCTCTGTTTTTCTTACCTTTTCTTACCCCCACAGAAATACGCGATGCCCCTAGGGCTAGGCTAATGTTATCTCTTTCCAATATTTTTCTTTCTCCATCCTCGTACTACTTTCGGCTGTTTCACGTTTCACCTTTCTCTATCCTGCCGCTGCACAGTAGAGAGAAATTCAAATTTTTATATCCTGCGGGAATCTGGCGGCGGGGTACCCCGCTCTTTCGATTCCTCGGGGAATAAACTACCTCCGAAGTAACCCCTTCCGAAAAATGATACACCGTCGAATAAGAGGGCCGAGTACTTCGGGACGATTCTATTCACTGACAAATTTTTGGCCAACAATTTTTCTTACGATTCCGCGATTTCACCTCGGTCATCGGTATACTTAAAAGAACGATTCCATTCAGAGTTAGAATCTCTAGATCTGAACACATCGATCCCGCTTACTAGAAAATCCTGAAGAAAGTGTCGAGATTTGTCTGCGCCAGAGGCTTCAGTCTCCTCTAATCCTACTACCCGGAGACTGCAGGCTGCCAAGAAAGACGATCCCCAGGTCCACCCTTGCCCAACGTTTCGCGACGGCTGAATCCCGGGTCCCGGGTCCCGGGTGCCTGTGCTAAGCCCGCCATCAATATAGTCACCCTGAAGAGTCCAGGGTTCAACCAGGTTGTCTGGAACTTGGGTAGAGAGATCGGGTCAAAGGGAAAACGCGGTAGTCAAAGCTCACTGCGAGCTCGATTAAGAAACTGGCGAAATAAAGTCCATTTATTCATTATTTTCATCATGACGGTAGAGGGAAGGGTGAAATGCGTCTATTGTAACGGGATAATGACGAACTGTTGGAAAATAATGACCATAAAATAATAACAAGTGGAAAGAACCGTTGTAACAACAATGGCTGATGAAATTTGCCAATTCACAGCACTGTGACCGTAGAACGGTATTCGAAAAGTATGAAGGCGCGAGTATAGAGGAGTAGTAGTCGTATTCCAGAGCCACAGCCCTTGTTATAGTTACATCTGGCTGAAACTGCTCGCCATTGTATTCTCTCGGGAATAAAAGTTGGATAAAGATAAAAAGGAAAGTTTTACTGCAGCAGGATTAGTAGTCCCCCATTCCTACCGAGGTGGAGCAGAAATTTTGTACATTGCACATTGTGGGTGGATCTTGCAGGTTTTGTTTAAACCCGATATCAAATTCGGTCAGAAATTTAGACACTGACTGAAAAAAAACTGATACGACATCGTGTGAACCTTATTTGCCAATGAGATAGAAAATGTATGTGCTAGGGGGACACGAAGCACGCCTTAAGATACCCTCTCTGGAAAATTTAGACCTCGAAAGAAACCATCTTACACACTTACCCAGAAACAAGGGTACTATACTCGTTCAACCCCAATTCACCCCATCACACAGTAAAATGTTGAGCCAAGATCCATCACGCGGTAAAGGTACTCTGGGCTTCGTGTCTTGCGTTTCAAAATTGATCTAATGTATCAGAGAAGTGAATACCGAGGGAATTGTTACTTTTTCTACTCGACATAGATTTTATTCAAACAAATCCTCTGCTCTATACGCTTTTCATATACAAGCCAATGAATGAACATCGATCATCACGTGCTCGTGGTTATGGTTTTTGATGAACAACTTGCTAGGGTAGCTCTTTGTAGTTTTTCAAGCTCTTCGTCCATTGCTGATGGTTGCAATTTCTCCAGGGATCAAAAGGCACTGTACTCTATATACTGTGAAAAAGGCTCAACCAAGAAAGCGGTGAGAATCGTATGATTATCTTCAGAACTGAACGATGTCATGCGTGAATATTTTGCTCAGACTGTTCACTGAAGAAGTCGAAATAATCGCGATGACATTTGTAGCCTGGACAGTTTACCATCAACATTCTCTTGCTGCAGCTATCAGCGTGGTACAATTGAAAAATTATGAGTCGAGTTTTCGCTACTTTTCCGCAAAAGTACCGTAACTATATTTTTCTATATTCATGGGCTCTGTACGCTGTACCTTTTTCCACATCGAGTTGGTTGCCTCGCCAAATGGCACCGTGCTTGCAAATCCTTATGAGGATCCGGCACACGCGAACGAATCGGTGTGGCCAGCGTGAATTTATTTCTTGGTTGAATTGCATTTGTTGTTTGCTCTAGCCGCCTCCTACTCTTTCCTCCATCCCTTTTCCTCTCTGGTCGCTTCTAGCTCGTAGCACTTTCGAGGAGGAAGACCGCAACACTACTTGCGGTTTGTAATTAGAGTAACAATACACATTGCTGTCCCATGCTGCAAATTCCTACGTCTGGTATATATCGCCCGATTATTATATCTTGGTGCAAGTGCGATGGAGGGAAATAGAACTGAAGAGAATTGCTCATCGCACGAATAGAAATTAGTTACACTTCCTCTCTCTCTCTCTCTTATCCACAATTCGCATTCCGCACAGTCTCTCATCCTCAAATTTGACTCCCTTTAGGGAACAGCACGCCTCATTCCACGATGCGTCGTCATCAACGGCAACTTTGTCGCGCAATTAATTACCGTATACGAATGTTAATTAATCAACGTTTTCATAGGTGAGATGAGAGGCGGTATTTCAGGGTAACGATTCAGGTTCCGTTTCTAGCTTAGTTGTATTTGCTTTGAAACTATGTGAGAAAGCAGAAATTAACCTGAGGCGTCGCATCACGCAAAGGTAATTCAATCAGACTTTTGTTCTGCTTCGTCACATCATGCAGAAATTTTTACTCGCGTTTCCGATTATCTTGAAAACCGTTTTACCGGATTTTAAACGCATGTTTATGCCGCTAGGGAGACGAAAAGTGGTCAGTCTTTAGCGTCTAAAGAAGCTTAGACTGATTGACGTTTCCATGAACCAAACCTCGCACCCAAGGCTCTGACAGATCGACAGGCCACATGTCACATCTTTACATCAGTGGTTCATCCTCGTCACTAAAACCTTAATCTACCAAAACACGGCTTTCTCCTTGTTCAGAAGCTTTCTAAAGCACCATGACTCGAGACAATAAGATGATTCCGAATCTGAGGTCTAGAATTCCAGTATTTGAATTTACTTGGAGTTTAATGACAGCACTGTCTCTTTCGGGGGTTGATTATTTGACGTAATTCTAGAAGCCTTTGAGGTAGGAGTTGGGAAGGAAAATGTAGATTTGTTCCGCGACACCCTGATGTGTATATTCTGAACGAGGATTGATCGATTGCTCTTTGATTTATTTCTTCTTTCTTTTTCATTCTCGTCCCGATTCCGAAGAATTTTTATGTCGAACGTTTTTAAAACAGAATTTCATTCCTGGATTGTGGAGAAATTACCCAAGCGCGTACTGGCTACGGAGTCTGCGACGCGCGGCATATAATACCCACGACGTACGCCATGAAAAAAGGTTTGACGAAGATAGGATTATCCCAGATTTCGGGATCACCTGGGTTATCGGAAATCGGCTATACCCACCACTATCAGCCAGCTACCCTTATCTACTATTCTTACTCTCGTCATCCGCCGCGATGTACCGCGATAACGCTTTTTCCCAGGTTTATACAGCTGGAGAACCCGGCCAAAAATCTCGTCTTTGTTATTTTATCTTCCCTCCAAGCTGCCGTACCCACCAAGGAAATCGTACGATTTTACTTCCCTCTGCTACAGGGGCTAAATATTGGCGTGAAAATTTCTTCCGTTCGATACTCATTCCTCTTCAGTCATATAGCCATTTGACTGACTGCATTTGCAGTCTTCAAAGTCTAATGTAAACGAGATTTTATTCAAATGTGTGCTTGATGAAATATCTATCTTTTTACAGCACTGAAAGTTTTAAAAAATCAAAATAAAATACTTGTGTCAAACTATTTGAACATTCAATTTTTAGCAATTTTTTATACATTTAAAAATTCACTGTCCCAAGAGTGGAACGAGAACGACGCTACCTCGTGTCTCGATTCCTTAATTTTCTACTTTCTAGAAGGCTAGAGGAGTTGAGAGACTTTTTCCGAGATTAAAATCGCTGCGCGTCGTTACACCTAATGAAAATCTCAAGAGACAACAACGAGGAGGAGCACACCGTCTGGCAAGAGAAACAAATTTCATATGACTTCGTTAAGTTTGCACTTTCTTCGGAGTAAAAAAATTAAACCATTTTCCAGAATCCATTTGCTTCAATTGCCTTTTCTTCTTTCCTCTATATTCTCGGTACCTATCAAGAGTATCTGCCAAAATTCGATTCGCAATTCCCGATCACCTTTCCTTCGGTAAAAATCAAAATTGCAGATCACTTGCGATGCCAAGTTCGCAAGTTCGGAATCGCCCTTAAGATTTTGTATTCCGACAAAAAGTTCGATATCTCAGTGAAGATAACACCGTTAAAAAATTTCCAAAAAGTGTTTCAAAGTGAAAAGAACAAGCTTTAATATTCTCCCTCGAAAAATATTCCACGATTTTTTATCACGGAGATATCAAACTTTTTTGTACGGACCGGAAATTTGGAGAGTGATCTCTCGCACCTATGAACGATATTTTTTAATCGAATTTCAAACAGTTGATCATTTTTATTCGGTCATAGCGATCGTGTGGCTGTCAGTATAAAGTAGCAAAGCACTTGTTGCTTTTCGACCGTGTGATTTTGGGTCCTTGCCAGACGACGAAATTTATTTGGAGGTCTCTGTCAAAGGTGCCTTCATAATTATTTCCACATTTTTATCTCTGCGTTTATAATTATTACAGGCATAAAGATATTTCCTCATTCGACGAGAAGACGTATCCTTTCAGTGGAGTTGAAGAATGGACATCAATTTGAACTTCTTTTTACTTTTCCAGTAGATACGAATTTTTGAGTAGGACGGCCCTGTGGGGTTAGTCTTTGTCCAGTTTTTAGATACGAGAGATACCCACCGGACGATGCATTAGAAAATCTTTAGACCGAGGAAACGACCCAAAAAAGAAAATGAAAATTGAGACTGCAGCGACCTTTCTGTCATGGCCTGCTTTCAATAGACCTACATTTCCTTTTCCCCGTGCAATCTTGTTATAGTTTTCCAATTGATCGAGATTATCAAATCGTGAATTACAGCCGCGATGCTTTTTCCCTTCAATCGTTCAACGTTTTTTCATCTAATCGTATCAGAAATCGTTCCAAGTCTTTCTAAACGAAAATCGATCGCTTAAATCCGCGTGGAAATAATCTTAAGGCAACCAGAAGATTTGATTCAGGCGTTTCGTCATCTGCTCACGAGACTGAACAATAGACGTGATATACGAATAATTATCAGACTCTAAATAGGAAAAATTAATGAATATTCCACGAAGTTATTTCATTCCGTTCGAATTTACTGCCCGGAAATGAATTTCCCGTTAATACGGTATTAGTCGAAAGAAAAAGCTCGAACTACGACGAGCTTTTAGCGGATTGCGGAGGCCTTCAAAAGTCTACTTAGAGTCCAGCGAGAGTTCCGAGGTTGAAAAGTACGCAATAATTAATGATTATTTGGATTCGCCACTAATTAAAGCACGAAGCGAAGCTTCGTCCGCGGTCTAAATGATTCATAGAGTTTGATGAAACGACGTGTAATTAATTCATACGTACGAACCGCTTTAGCAGCTACTTAACCAAAGCAATCATTTAGAAACTTTTAACCACGTAGCTTCATATATAATTTAGAAAATGAAAAATTCCGAAAACTTTAATTCAAAAAATAAAAAAATAAAAAAATCACTGAATTCCTGCATCGGATCGTTTAGCCATGATAAAATCTAACAATTTTTGGCAATATGGAATTACGGGGCTTCTGTTTACACATGGCTAAATGAGGCAACAAAAGTTGGGTCGGTTTAGTTAGACAAGTTCAATTTAGGTATAGGCTAACGTCTACCTACGTAGTACGCTGCTTAACAATCTTGAGACTCTGGACTCGTTTAACAGTTCATTAGTTTAATGTTTGCCAAGGCCTTGCAGAACGAACCCTCGCAGTTTGCGAGACGCACTCGCCTGCGGCTAGTTACCCAGAATAGTGGATCCGATTCTTGGCACGATCTCAATTTTTTTTTCTTTTTTTTTCTTTCTTTTTCCTCCTTCTTATTTTATCTTATTTTTAAGACCTTCGGGTTAATCGAGTCTCCGCAGAACCAAATCCGAAGCAAAACGTGGATACCATTCGAACTAACGTCCAACCCGGTGAAATAACTGATCGAAATAAAAATCATCCGCTCATACATTCATTCCTCTGGTAATATTTCGCAACAGTTGATAAATTTCTTTACGCAAGAGAGAGAGAGAGAAAAAAAAATTCTTACCCCATTTATTTTTCTCTTTATATTTTCTCTGTAGAACTGACGCTAATTAAGAAGCTTATCCTCTTCAACTCGGTGCTATTCCAGCTTAAGAGAAAAGTTTTAATTCGCTTTTCTTATACCGCGAAAGCTTTAGAGATTTGAATATTCGCCTACTCAAGACGGCGTAGTATGTTAGAAGCTTAAAAAAATATGTAATTTTATTTTATTTTTTCTCTCAAATAAATACCAAAACCTCGGGAAATTGAAAATTTTCATTATACGAACGTAAGCTCTTCGTCAAATCATGGGTCGAAGCGAATAGCCCCTTCGATGGCGCGTGCTGCTCATTGGCATCGGCTAAAATCAATCGCCTCGTTCAACGCTTGTCTATAATTAGTCCCAGCCTCGTGGATAACGTATACGAAACGGTCAAGAGGGGCTTCATCGTCAAACGATCCTCACGGATAATTACATAACGGTGGTAATTCGGCTCGCAGGTATATTAATCGTTTTTATTTTACTTTTTCATCCGATTCTTCTGCATTTCATTATTCTTTTTTCTCTCCCTCATCATACGTTAAAGTTACATTGTTAACGTGGCTAATTTCAGACTACTCAGATACCCAGTCTTACTGACTCTGCAATTAAATCGTACACAGCTCTATAAACCCCCCGCTGCGCACCTATTCCACAATCGTATGAATATAAATCAGCGGACCTTTCAGTTCATAATTGAAAAGTCCATTGTTTCTTCCTTTTTTCTTTCTAACGCGTATCATGGACTCATATCCATGACGTACAATGAAGTGTTGAAGACTGCGAAATACTTATCCTTGCTATAATTATTATTATTATTATCGCGAGTACTTCTTTATAGAGTTTTATTAGACTCTTGAGAGAACCGGTGCTGTTCTAACTACTCCGGATAGTAAAATCCTGGGAAAAGTACTTGGAAATTGGTATGGACCTACTTCGGCGGAGAACTACTTTGAAAAGTAACTACCTAGAGATTTACTTTTTTTTGTTATGTATATACGTATATTATATACGTATAGAATATGTGGTTACATAAATGTATATATATATCTTACTCTCGGTAGATATTATCGAAAGATTGGATATATGAAAGGTAGAGGTGTACAGCAGTGGTTTTATAATTGATGGTAGGACTGGTAGATTTTTATGTTCATTATTACAGACTACACATAGAGTAACGTAGTTGTAATAATGGAAACACGGTAGCGGACTTGCAGGTTCTGATACATAACCTTATATTTATCAGTTTTTTTTTTTTTTTCTCTCGATTACCATCTCTCACCGCCTGCACAACCGAGTACAGACCGGGTACCATTTTTATGACGTGTGAGAAATGATACGCATTCGTAATCCACCTATACCTCTACCTTATACGTCTATACCTGCAGTGGTGGCTGCAGTCATTCTCAGCTTCACGTAAATAAATGTATAGATACATGCATATGTTTCGTTATAAAATTTTCAAAACGATTTTAAAATATGAAAAATTTCGTTCGAAAGCTGCAGGATTTGTTCCTAGTTCAAAAATAGGTGATGAACTTTCATTCACGAGTTACTCGAGTTCGAAGAGCTCGAAAATTTCAGTCGTAAAATTCGAAAATGAGCCAGTGTTTGGATTTTCGATGCGCCAGTTCTTTGATTTTCCAACGTATTATGATCGACGAATGTTGTATTTCTATGCAATTTTTTGCAATCCGGGTATACGGCTCATATATTTCGAAAATTTATTCCGCTAAATCGGTGACATTCGATTTCGCAGTTCACATGAGTTTCTAGTCGGTGTCCTGGCGGAGCATGACTGAGAGAAAGATCGCTTTTAAAACTCCAAAACCGAATGAACGGTTTCATTTTTCATTTCTAGCTCGTAAAATTTTTACACTGACATACCGAACACGATTCCAGATGACGGTTGTGAGCTCTCAACGTATTGATGAAAAACGTTCGGTATCCGCACACATCTTTCCAACAAAAAAAAAAAAAAAAAAATGAACAAAAAAAAAGACAATGTCAGTCGATCTGAGTCCGACAAAATACGATATCCCCCCGTTATCTGTTGACCGATGTGTCAAAAAATATAGGTATGGTGCCAATAGGTACGCGTGGGTACCATGTGAACATTTCAGAGCGTAGCTGTGGGTATATGTACGTTCCGCTTTAGGGACATAATAATTGTCCCCCTAGGTAATTGAAACGTGCCTCTGCAGTGTGATATTTATTGCTAATAATAAATCGAATTTACCTACCTTGTATTTTCGTTTAATTTATAACGCTCGTAAACTCCCACCCCGGATAGAGACTCGTTTATAGGTACTCCACGGTTTCTTATTTGAAATTATACCTATGCTACTAGTACTACCGATGCTGCTGGTATAAGGGCGAGCGCTAATTGCATGAATTCTTCAGCTCGTTTGTGAATGGAAAAAAAAGGGAAGAAATAAATCCTAGATGTATAGAAATAACCTTAATGGTTGTACCAAACCCATAAAGCAGACGAGAGTCTATCGCTTGAGGAATGAAAAGAAAGGAATGAAAAATAACTCGTTACTTCATTAATAATTTTAATTATTAGCCTGATTTGAATACCTGAACCTCCCGAAATCCTTAGAGGATTTATTCATGTTCTGACGGATTTACCTGGAAGTAAGAATTTCAATTTCGTGTCATAAGATACCCTGGTATTGGTATACGTGAGTATGGGTGTATTTCATGTGGGCGAAACGGTAGTGAGTACATGATACTGCCGTATAACCAACCATACCTACCGAGGTTTTAAAAAGTCAATTCACCGTGTAAACTCTCTCGGCTTTACCCCATTTCGACTTTTTCTTCACCCTCTCTCTCGCTCGCCTTTTCTCAAGGACTTAAGTCGTAAAGCTTAAAGGGTGACGAGACCCTTTGCGTATAGGTAGGTAGGTATATGTATGCACAAGGGTTCGAAGGACTCCGTGCAGTTGGTGAATGGCTGAGGATTTTCTATAGAGTTCGTCTCAGGCGGACTAACGCGCTTGCAATTAGGAACGCGTGCCTAGAAGGAGGCAGAGAACTGTGAAGAAGAAAGAAACAATAAAATTTAAATTTAAAAAAAAAGAAATGAAAAAAGGAGAAAAAAATTAGGTCGTAGGCACGTGAGGTGGATTTTTTTTTCGAGTTTCTTTCTTTTTTACTCTCTCTCGTTTGGCTAGGTGCCTGCATTTTTTTTCAATAAAATTCACCATCTCCTCCGGGCTGTTAATTAATTTGAAATTAAATATTTCGCTGCATTATTTTCCACGGTACATATACTGATTATCAGATTCTTTCATCGCTCGTTAAATAATTCTACGAAACTTGAATCTTCCAGTAATCACAGAATTCGATAAATTTTTCGATTCGTATTCTTCTTTTTTTTTTTTTTTTTTTTTTTTTTTACGTCAGTTTAAAAGGAGATTTAACTTATTTTACAGATATACATTGGGGTGTGTCATTTCAGGGGGATATCATCCCCCTTTTACTCCCACCTCAAAGTCCTTTAGAACGAGGCTAAAAAGATATCTTCGCGAAAGGATAGCGTTACGAGGAAGCTCAATGAATTATAAGTTTTCCTATTTAAACAACATAGGAAAGACATAATTATTATACTTTTCATTCGTATTACTCAGCCGGGTTCCAAGATACAAAAGTTCGCTAAGTGCTATCTTATAGCGAATTTAATTCCCTACAAAAAGTGTCCTTTCAGTTATTTTCATAAACCCAATAGCTCAGCTGTGACAAGCGTTTAAAGGTACGCTGAGTAACTTTTATACCATTGAATTTACAGGCTTGGTTCTCAGGACTTTCTTTTAGAGAATTAAAGCTTCTTTGGAATCGCACCCCGCAAAATTATCTACCATATAACCCGGCCGCGTAATACCAATTAATAGAAAAAAATAAGTTCTCTTCTTCTCTGTTTGAATCTGAAAAGTTATAAAATATGTTTTTAGCGCTATCCTATCGCTAGGATTCCTTCTTGGCCGTATTCTCAATGATTTTCAGGTAAAATCCTGGTTTCTGGTATCGTAAAATTAGGTTCAGATGTTCGATTCGAATTTGCAGAACTGCATATATATACTTTATGTGTATCGCGCGAAGCATGGATGAATTTGGGGTGAGGCTTTAGTTTAGAAACTGTAGGACGAACTGAAGCCCAGAGGGACGTCCATAATATTCCTTTACCGAGACATAATGCATCATCATTATGCAGTTTGATCGTCGAATTCTTACGCGCACCGTGTACGCGGGTCGGAAGATATATTCAACTACCATCGATTATTCATACGGATTTATGGCTCGATGTCATTTTCTCTTTTTCTGTTTTTTATTCATCTTAGTCTTCGTCGTTTTTCCCGTATTCAACCGCGAAAGAAACAACCAAAAAAAAAAACGTTACCCGTTACTGCACACATTTAATTGCGCAAATTATTATTGCAGATTTTTAGATTCTCGAGAGAATCAATTAACGGAGTGAAACAAAAATTAGAAATAAGATAAGAGGAAGAGAAATATTCTGACGAAATAAAAAAAAAAGTACGATGTACGAAATATTGAAAAAACTTCATCGTCCGAGTTGAAAATAATAGTGCGTTTCGCCGATACCACGAGGCTGGTTTTCGGCGGTAAAAAAATTATTCAGTTATGATAATATATCGCGTTTTATTGTATAGGTATGAGAAATCAACGATCCGAAAAGTTTCAGGTCTCTAGCTCGAAAAAATCTCTCCGATAAAGACGTTATCGAGTGTTTTGATCGGTCGCGGTTTATGTGGCGTGAATACTGTGCGAAAAATACTGTTTTTCGCAGGAAATTTTCTACATTCGTCATAAGATCGAGACAAATGGATTTTTCCCTCTAATAAAATTGTCGTTTCAAATGAACCGAGGTTTCCAAATTGAACTTTTGGCTTGTATTTTAATGATCAGACTTTTCAAGGTAAGCCCTGAATAATTCACCGTGGTATCTGAATGGGATGATTGGAAATCGGGGAAATACAATACCTGACAAGGATGAAAATGAACGAAAATCAGATTCGTTCGTTGATAGGACATTTTTTTATTTTCGAATTTTTCTCGACTCTTGTCATTAAAATTTTAAATCGAATACACAGCTGATTCCTGTCAATAAAATTCTTCGGTCTGTTGTTCCATCTTTGAGCGTAATACGAAGCTTGCCAAGGAGTGAAGAGAAATACGATTCCCCGAGTATAGATTTCAGAAAGCAGAAATGTATCGCTGAAATTTCTGGACGATAGAGTTTATAGCTAATTCGTCAGCAGGTAGGTATACGTCGGAACGTTATGCCCGGAACTTGGTTCATAATTAACTCTAACCCGACGTTAATGAATAATTTTTTTTTTTTTTTTTCTTTTCATTTTACCCCGTTATTCGTTTATTTTTATTTTACAAAAGCTGTGCAGTTTCCAAAGGAACTCTTTAGAGGATGTGTATATAACAGATTTCCGTAATTAACTTCCGTTTCTAAGTAATTAACGAAGCGGATGCTTCATCCCAATGACACTTGACTTCCTTTTTTTCATATGAATATAACCAAAAAGAAATAAATAAATAAAAAGAAAAAAAAGAGATTCTATCACGCGCTTTGGAACTTACTGTAATTAGAGGTAATTCAAACACCCTTTATTCTCAGCTTATACTATTCTGTCAACTCCGCGGGGGGTCAACTTTGTTCTTGGATTTATTCGCTAAATTTTTGTCCCATCAATCGCGACAGTCATTGACGAAATCGGATTTTTAAAAATTGAAATAAAATACGACAGACCGTATATATGTATATAGTATGTATATAGGTATTTCTATTTCCTGGATAGTCGAAATGTTTCCGCGTAGGTAATGTTATCCAATTTCTATCTGGATTGCCAAATCGACCGTTAAAAGACCGAAACGAATTTCCCTGTATAATAAATTAACGAATTACCCTTCATGCGCCACTTTTACCTCGTATTTATTTTTATCCTTCCATGTATGCTATTCATATTTGCTCGATAAATAATTAAATACCTTATATATTCCATCAATTTTTTTTTCATTATCCTACAGACAGAATAAGCTGTGCAAGGTTTTTTTCTTTAATCAGTCTCTTTCGTCATTTCGATTGAAATTATTAATTTGCGACGTGATCACATATATATTTATACCATATGCATGTATATCGGTTTAATGGAGGATAAAACTAATTGCTATATCGTCTTCATTGTTATATGGGGGCGATCGTTAAATAATTCTACTCGTCATTGCCAGGGCTGAGAATTTCGTTTCGTTAAGTCGATAATTGTCGGTGATAACCAAACGCACAATTGGCGAGTGTTTAAAGGGTGGGTTCGTCGGTGGTGGAAAAGCAGTTAGCTGCTATATTCGTAATTTCTTAATACCGACAATTGCGTTAATTAGAATCGCTATCGTAGCTAATTAAACTTGACTTAAAAACTCACCCGAACGAAACTGAACGTGAAACGCCAGCTGGTGCTAATCCCCGGAGGAATACGAGCGAGGGAAACCTGGAACGGAGCTAATGCCTCGGGTATTAATATTTTTAATTAAACGAGTGTCTGTATATACGTGTGGCTACATTTAGAACTCCATTCGATCCACCGTTTCGCTACCTGCTCTGACTTGGCAAACCTGATAACCAGAAACAAAAAGAAAAAACAAAATTAAAAATCAGATACGTAGGTGGTCAGTTGATGTGATTGCAGAGAAAACGTGTAATTTTTTTCTTCTTTTTTGTTCTCCACGAGGGGTGAGCTCTTTTTTTTTTTTCTTCTTTTTTTCTAATTGAAAAACAAACATTTTTATTCTTATTTCAGAATCAGATGACGAGAAGAATAACGTCTTGGTATAAGATAATAGGTGGGAGACCAAACATGTGTTCTGAAATGAGGTATAAAAAGAAAGTTGGAGTTCGAGTATAAATTGAAAGAAAATATGAGCTTCTTATCTTTCGAAATATATTAGGTACAAAGTTTCTTGTCATTTTGGTAGAGATACAGATTCTCGACGGCTTTGAAACTTCGGGTAAAGATCTTCGTGCCTATACCTTCCTATAAGTCGACTTAGGTTGTTTTTGCATTCAAGTAAGTAGATACTCAATTACAACGATCAGTTCGGTCAGCTATGATCGCTTGGGAAGCTTAACAAACGTGTGTTAAGATTTGGGTAGGTATTATGAGAACTAAACTTTCTTCTGATTATTTTTCAATTTTTTTTTATAAAGCTAAGATCAACGTATCGATTTCCGAACAAAAATTGAAGACTAAACAACGTAAAATGCAAGCAGCGAGATACCTGAGTTGCATTTCACTGCAAAAGACGATGAGTAACAAATCCTGATTTTCGAATATCGTATTATTTTGGTAATTCGTTACCGATTCCGTTGGTAATTTCATTTTCGATGAGTAATGCAGCACAGAACCATTATCCATTATATTTTTAATGAAGAACGGAAATTCGATCCGTTATCCATTAAATTTCTACTCTATAATGAAATACAACCCATTATGCGGTGTTCAAATATTGAACAGAGCATAGTTGTTATTCTTTGAACTCTGGTTGGAAAGACCAGTAAATTTTTTCAATGAAATTAGAACTTATGAGAATTAATTCAGGGCACACATCCTGAAGCCTCCTATTCGACCCTTCGTCCATTGAGGCTAGGTTGAAATTCAGAATTTCAAAAGTCCCAAACGGTGAAAATTCAGAATTTCGATATTACTGACTCACAGTTTTTAGAAAGGAGTTTTTAGAAATCGTCTCAAATGAATTCCGGACTCTAAAAAATTCGGAACTTCAATCCGGCCCCCACGAATTCAGGGTTAAAATGAAAACCGAAATTTTCTGATACCCCAAAGTCTCAACGAGCGAATCTCTTCCCTCCAGACTGAACGACTATCATCCGTCACTCATATCCAATCAATAGAAGAATTTCCGTGGATCGAAACTCTCTCCTAATACTAAAAATTCCCTAGTTCAAGCATCACGTACGATATCTCGCCCCACGTGTCTGGGATATGTGGAAGGATACGTGTGCTCTGTTTACACGAAGAACATGATAGTGTATCTTTCAGCCAGTACACGTTGTAGCCGGTACAACTACGGAGTTAATACTAATTTGTGCAGCTCACCATTGTGCCGTAAATCTGTCACGCTAAGGGTATCTTCTTCATATTTATCCCGGCTCCTGTGACATGAAATATTGGCTGAGGTAACCGGGTTTGGGATTGAGGGGAAATGCGGGGGATCACTGAAGGGGTCACCAGGAGTTGTGAGGAAGAAGGAAAGCGTCTCCCGAAGGTTCAGGGCTGAAGGGTTGGAGGGACGTAATATGGCTTGTAGAACGAACGGTGTCGCACGCGACTAGCGTTCCAACTGCCACAAATGACGTCACTGTCCTCATCCTTCATGGTCGGTGGCTGGCTGGTCCAGGGAGAACATAATATCAGTCACGTTTGGTATTATCCCTTCTACCTTAGACCGGGAACACTTGAGCCGTTACGTGTCCTTCAGGATATTACCGTATTCCTTGGCTGCGGGTCGAAGACCTAATTTACCAATATTTCACCTCAGATATCGATGCAGAAAGCTCAGCCTGTATCGGATCTTTGAATTTCGGATTTTCATAGATTTCAAGAAAGATCATTGGCTCCGTTTTATTCTTATCTTATTCTTCTTCTTCTTATACCTACCTATGGCAAAGGATCCAGGGAGCCCGGATTTCATTCCGCTCGATGATTTTTCCCTGTCTTCGAGTATCGAACAAGACGACTGTTGCAGCAACAATGCAGCTGGAGATAAACAGACGATAAACGTTCCATTGGAATGAAACGAAATGAAATGAAACGAAACGAAACGAAATGAAATTGAACCGGACTGAAGGCTTTCCTACGAAATTCGCGATACCTACTATAGAGCGAAACAAAGCCTTCGCGGATCCGTTTACTATCAATCCGCTACCTCGACTCTCCAGCGCTTTCGGAGTGCAATAGTTTCCATTAGTTCCCGTTTCTGGACTCAGGCCAGATCTCGAATCCCTGAGCTTCGGTATCAGACCAAGATAAACGATGCGTTTACATACAAACTACTACCACGTACGCCAGGAGTCAAGACAAATTTAAATAACGATCCATCAAACTGCCGCAATCGAAAAAGATCACTTCTTCGAGAGACCATTTCTTTCTCGATAAAATATTCTCGAATTTACTAAACCAACAATCTTTTTTTCCCGGAAAAAGATTTACTATACCCCAAAACTTGAATGATGCTATTAAAAATATCGTTGGTACTTTTGGATCGACCGCTGCTCCCTTAGAAGTTAATTAATCTGTGAAAATCGGATCATCTTTGGTTGATTTAATTTTTTTCCTTTTTCTTTTTTCTTTTTTTTCTTTGTTAACGAGTAAATTTTCTTTCCTGCTTTCGTGCTTACGACTTAACAGATGACCCGAGAAAGAAGCTGCTTACGTTTTTAATTAATTATGTTACGTACGCGGAAGATACTATTAATATAAAGAAGAACAGAGGTTGTTGGGATAAGCCTGCCATTCTGGTTTTTCGTATTTTCTTTTCGAGCCTCTTTTACTCAGTTTTTCCGCTTCCCTTGCGGTTCTCGTTGGATACACAGATAATGACGACGTTTTTTCAAATAGCTACTACTGAGTTCTTGCCTTATGGACGTGCCAAAGGAAACGCTGGCTGTATAACCCGAATGAACAATCGCTTTTGGACGAGCCAATGTCTAATTAGTGTCACTCTTCATTTCGTGGATCAAACAACGAGGTGGATACACGGAAAGTAGTAGAATTGGAAACGTTTTGAATTGACGTTTCCATTAACTAACTAGAATCGAAGAAACGTCAGAGAGACAACCGTCAACTGTCGCATACAGTGCGGTAGATTGAAATTTTTCGTATTTTTATTTCGATGCGTTTTTTTCAACAGACAAAAAGGTTTTCAATCCTGTCTGAAACCGGCTAATCGATTCACGACAGCCTTACAGACAATATCAAACATCGCCAATTCATTTGAGTCAGGATTCCGCCTGATATTGACAGAATATTCTTTCCAACTCGGGGTTATACGACGCAGGGAATTCATCCGACTCTCGTCATTGATTAAAACATTGGAAAAAAAAATAAAAATAGCCAGGAAATCTCGTGTAATCAGAATCGCGAATGTATCTACGCGATTTTTGGCAAAATCGCGGCCCTGCGGCCACCGAAGTGTACAGCGATAAAATGGCAAACCGGAATCCCTGTAATATTCGATTTACAAATCGTATCGCGTTTTGGCAAAAATATTTTCGGGATAAATACAGGTACTTATTTGAAAAGCCGTTCGCGAATACCTCCGCTGATTTTCATGCGGTATGTAATACACGACCGAAAACCGGTGGGCCGAGGATGTGAACAAAAGTGGTATCAAAGTTTTATTTGCCGAAAAAAGAAGGAGAAAAAAAAAAAAAAAACTAGTATGGAATCGAGAAGTTGAAAAGATGCATTTCCCATTCAGTTCACATCGCGATATATTGGCTGAAATAAAAGCTGTCCTGGTACAGCGATACATGACCGGTTTGTACCGACTGCCTACGGTAATGGGCTATCAGAGCATAGAACTCGCCCCCTGCGATATGCACATAGACGTATATAACCTACCTCTACACACATACATCGGCAGATATAACACAGATAAAAATCTATGTTTATATTCCCCGGTCTGTATAAGGCGAGCGCAATGGGAATGCCGAGGCATTGATGGATTCGATGCAGGCAGCATCATTTTGTCCCTTCAAACGCGAGCTGCTACCAGCTCGTGTTCATTTTTTATTTGACAATTTTCAAATTTGCGTAGATCCGTCATTCTGACTGACCATTCATCGATTCGTGATTTTCTATGTCTTTGATGACGAGAATTTTTGCACCATTTCGTACGGGAATAGCGTTCTTGTTTGAAAAAAAAGGAGAGCTTCTCTAGAACCTTTCCATACTTTAGACACCTACTTGAATCTTTTCGTGCATAAATTTTCGCGGCCGTTTTTCCAATACCTGAAGGACCAAAATCCTCGGACTTATATCCTCCTGCAGGCTACTTATTACTTACCTATACCCTACTCTTATTCTTCTCTCTTCGTCGTCTTGGTCTCGTTTTTCGTACAGCTGCAACAGCTCTGAGGTGAGATCCGAACGCTCAAGGCAAAATCTATGGGAACGGGTTGGTAGGGTATATACGAGGGGTTGGGCGGAAGAAGGCGATTCAATCGAAGACAGCTCTTTCCTATCTCAGAGATATTCCTACAGCAAAATGCCAATACGGCACTCAACCGACGAGACTCTCGGCGCATAAAAGCTTTTAAACTGTTACGCCGAATGATGGAAGACCTTGCCGAGAAGAGAAGAGACGAGATGAGATGAGATGAGATGAGAGGCGAGGATATGTACCTCGAATTCACGCCTACGTCGCTTCCACTAAAATATATATATACTTACTTTTCTCTCACACACGTTTAAATCTCAAAATATGTTCTCGTAGGTCTATTTTTGCCAATTTTTGGATCCTAATTTAGGGAGGAGTAAGAAGTTTCGATTTGCACATTGCGAATGCGTTTTTATTAACTGTCGACAAAAATTCGGCTGAAAAGGTGATAAATTCATAGATTTTCGTTTAGATTCGTTCATTTAGATTCGGTTCTGGGTCCGATGATCACGGGTATAGGGTACAATCCGGATACATCGATACGAGAAACGGGGAATTCGCGCTGAAGAATATATCTGCATTCTGGCTTATCGGTGTGGCTCCGGTTCGCTGTCTTACGGCTACTGACGGACAAGGGATAATGCTTCCGGAACGCGTTAAAGCTGATTGAAACAAAGGGCGTATGAACTAGGTGCGGTCAATGCTAACAAAGCGACGCCCTCGCGAACCGTTCACCCTGTTTGTCCATATACACACCCGTAACCAATATGTATCCATCAACCCAGAGGATTAGCATCTTCCTATATACATCCCTTACTCGCATCTACTACGTGTATCTAATTGTTACATTTTAGCACAAATTATTCTACCGATTAGCACCACTCTCTAATTTATCACTTGTATTACATACAATTCATTTTCTTTTCTTTTTTTTTTAAATTTTTTTTACGTCTCTTTTTCAGTTTGATCTCGCATCGAATAAATACGATGTATAGCATATAAGGGTAGTCCTTATTTGAGGGACGGAAAATTGCACTCGCGTCCACCCTAGAAATCGTTTCCAAATAATTCTAAGAAAGTCCGTTCGAAATTTCAGATTTCTATATCTAGATCCCAAAATAGATACGTTTTTGCTATACTCTCAAATTCGGAAATAAATCTGTGATTGACAGAAATTAGTCAGCATCGATATTACTATTCGGGGAAAACATTATTCGCATGTTTCGTTGTCGGTTCTCGATGCGAAGTTTTGTCAAACTTACGAAAAAGTCGGATTCGAATGATGAATACCTAATTGACATAGAATGCCCCATAGACGATGCTCATCGTTTACCCGAACAGCAGCGTCGATGTCCGCTGATTTTTTAGAGATACAGATTTTTCACCCCCTTCCAGGCTGCGTTTAGGATTGATATAGAAAACTGAAATTTCGAAGGGATTTACCCCGAATAAGAACCAGCCTGATGTACATAGATAAGGGTGTGAAGAGGCTTGTAAATTTCTGCTAGAATCCTTTTTTTTTTATATCCTTTTTTCCTCCGAATGAACTTTCGATTTATATACCCATATCATAAATTTTCTTCTTCTGTTTCTGTTTTCAATCCAATCTCGTCGTTTTCGGTTCTGTGTTTATACCCTAAATTCGGAACCCTTTTTTTGCTACTCGTGAATTAATTTTGGTCCTTTCACTGATGAAAGCAACGAATGGATATATATATCCTGCAGAGTCCTGTCCTGCGTTTGATATATGTATTTATATTATACATGCGATGAAAAAAAAGACGCAAAATTGTGAAAATCGAGTAAAACCACGATATCTCGGTACCGATCTGTTTTTCCGGCTTCTATAGCTGCTAGGAATCTCTCAGGGAAGATGGAAGGCGGTTTTTGTCGTCGAGAACGAATTGCTTGTTGCTCTAGGACAGCCTAAGGTGTCCCGGAGGTATCCTGTAAGCAGGGAAAGACTCGGTGCACGTTTAGCCTGGAGCGGAATAGCCTGTGCAGTAGAAGCGCAAGAGTAGCTATATACACATATTTTAATACATATATATATATATATACATATACACGAATATATGTATATTTGCCAACGAACGTGGCGGGGATTACACCGTAGGACACCCACGCGGCTGAAGAAAAGCCCAGGCACCGGAAAATTGTACGTCTCTCCGTAAAGCTCTGACTCTCTCTCTTTCCGCCGTATAAGCTACCCATAAGTTACAGGTGAATAAACAAGACGTTGCGTCGTCTCGTCGTCGAGAGGACAGCCATGTATATTAAATGAATGATCTTCTCGACTGATCTCTGTAGTCAAGTTCATTAATACCTCTTCGTGAGATCCTTGGGTGCAGCTGTAATTCCCGACGTTGAAAATATTCGCGACGAAGTTGCAAAAAAAAAAAAAACATTTTTTCTCGGTGCCTGAGTATAGATTCGAATCGTTTCGAAAATTTCATTTCCTGATTGAGAAATATGTGAATATAGAGGCATGGGAATGAAACGAAACAGGGAGATATATATTTGTGACTTTTTATTTAGTTTGCAAAATCAACGTCTTCCGACCGCAGACATCCGGTCATATTCTATATCGCGTTCTCAGAGAATGAAACTCAATGATAATAGTGCCACGACCGGGCGTACGTGATCTATAAGGAGTGAGGTACAATAAATCAAGGAGCGAGGCGAGGCGCGCCCAAGGCTTATCAGTCACGCCATATTCATAGTTGGTCAGTTTACTGTGGTATATACGACCCGAAGCAAAAGCAAAAGGAATGGCAATAACGAGAGCAAAGGTAGAGGCCACAGCATGCGTGTAATTTTGCGATTTCGTGAAATTTGATGATACGCAAGAAAAAACCAAGAGAACGAATTTTCAAAGGAATTTCGAAGTTCTTTGAAGTATTCTTCGAAATTTGAACAGTTGATTGTTTGCGCATCGGGGTGATTCGACGAAATACGATTTTTAGATAACTAGTTGCTCATCCATGGTGTAGTTCTTCTTCAGAAAAAATCAGTCTTCGCGAAGGCTGTAGCCTGAAATTTTGAAAAAGTGCGAAAGTCGTGTTCTTGGAAACTTAGGTATACCGCTGCCCATCGAGCGCTCTCTTCCTTTTTGCAGAGGACACGTGCACAGAACATCATTGAGCGACAACGTATCTCAAAATTGACTTTTTTTCGAACTCCGAAATATTTGAGATCGATGAGGCGGTATTAAAAATTATCTCACAGAGCTCGAATTTCGCACGAAGTGATTTTACGTGAAAAGGAAGAGAGTGCTCGGTGAATGGCGGAATGTCTGAATTTTCGAGAACGCGACTTCGCATCTTTGAGAATCTCGACATCGACGAGGCAATGCTGAATATTATACCACTGATCTCTACTTCTGCGAAACCCACCCTTATGGGGAAAGGAACAAGGGTATCGGTGCACGGTTGAATCCTCGAACATAAAAATAGCCGAAAGTAGCCGTTCGTCGCCAATTTCATAATCGATTAGGCAGTCCTAAAACTTTTCGCACAGGCTACAGCCTCCGCGAAAACTATTTTCGGGTGAAAAGGAACAACGCTATGGATGAGCGACTAGTTATCTCAAAATCGTGTTTATGTTTTTCAACATGGGTGCAGTACATCATATAGCTATTTGGTTTATCCAAAGCGATATTTTACTATCATTTGCTTCAGGGAATCCCCTAGGTATTGTGGTCGGTAACGTACAGCGTGGATAACATGGTTGTGTAGCGTATAGCGAATGAAACAATTTGCTCTTCTCTGGGCGGCACACACCGGTCGCGTAAATAATCAAACGAATAATTAACGTGCCTCCCATGGCGGGCGAAATAAATTCCATGAACGCGGATTTAATTGCTCTGCAGAACTCCAAAGTCCTAACGAGCATTTGTCCACGATTCCGATGCAAGAAAATTAATGGAAATTCATTTAAGTGGCGGTCGAGCAGCGAGTGATGAGTGCTGAGTACTCAGTTTACCATTGCCATTTATATACAAGAATATAGTGCATCACCGTGTCTCAATCACGAAATGCAATACCTACCCTTAATGAAACACCGATATACCCTCTTATTTCTGAATAGAATTCCTTGGTAAACAAATTGCTATATAAATTGATGAACATAGAGATTTTCATTAATTTTCTCTGTGAGTCAAGAGTTTCTTTGAACGGTCTTTTTTTTTAGTGAAAAGTGCTGAATTCAACGGCAATGTGAGTATCCCGAAAACAGGGCTTCTCAGAAATCGGAAATTCAGAGGATTTCACATTCATACGACGGGCCTGAGAAATTGCCACACCTCGTTCGATTCGAACGCTTGCTTCTACGAGAAGTGAATCTGTTTTTTTATTTTTTGATGGTATTTTCGGTGACCAATGGGTTTCTAAGGTGATGAAAAATGGCGTGAAATATATACCCGCTGTTTATTTTGTTTAACATTTTGATCGAACTGAGGTTCTTGAAATTTCATACTTATTTATAAGCTCGTAAATTAATTCCGAAGAAGTGTTGGAAGGATTGTAAAAATTGTAATTTAATTGAACGAATACGGTAAATGAAATCCTCGCCACAAGCGAAGAGCAATTACCGTGGGAAATTCCATCGATTTACAATTCGTTAATTTCGCAAATAGCTAACCATGCACACATTGCGGTCGTTACATGGATTTACACGTCCTCAAATATTTCAAATTTATATATTGCTTTCGACGTGCAATTTACTTGCCTATAGCTGTACTTCGATGAATGTAAACTCATTGTCAGTCGACTGGTGCAGCTTCGTTCAACTAATGGACGTGCTTTTAATCTGAATAATAATAACCTGCGGTATAAATCGGTTAAATTACATTATTTTATACGATATTTTTATATATATCAAAATTTTTCGACCTCTCTCTCTCTCTCTCTTTATCGAATAATTTTTCATTCCACATTCCATTTTCAAAATTGATGAAATTAGCGTCCGAATGCTCGTGATCGAAAATCCTTCTACCACGTAACAGTCGATCAGTTGCGCTCTGGCGAAGTCGACGTATTGATTATTTAATCAAAGGGAATACCTGGATGATAATTATCGTTAAATTACGGGGCGACGACGTACGGACTCGGTTTCATTATCAACTATTCGAAATAAGGTGTGGAAAAAAAAATCGAATTTTCTTCCCGTAAGCTTCGAATTTTTTCACAGATCTTTTTCTCTCTCCCAGCTGTTTCCCACCGTCTCGTATTCTTCGTATTCTTCGTATCCTTCGTCCCTAGGAGAACCGAGGCTCGTACATCATCCTCTGCGTCGCCGTCGTGGTAGTCCACGTGAACCCAAGTTTCGCCATGGTATCCTCGGGGTTAGGGCTTCACCCTCGGGTAAGAGATGGATCGAGATACACTTTTGCTTCTCAAACCTTCGTACAAACGCGAACCAGTTTTTGCGAACGAGATCGGAATTGCGTAAGAAAAACACACGTAATCGCGTCGGATCCTTGCCTAGGGCTGTCGCCTCTCCAGACTGGATAATCCCGAATAACTCCCGCCTAGAACCAGACGAGAACTTTGATTATATAGAATATTTTATTTGCTTCCCAACCGATGAAGGACGTGGGTTGAATAATCACTAGAAAAGTTTTAGTCAGACGTTATCAAATATATCGAAAAACACAAGACTGGAAAATTTCTCTATATATACGTGTGTTCGAATCGTTCTAATTTTTTTTTTTTTTTGCGATGGGGGAGGGGGGGATTATCGTAACAATCTTTATGAAAAATATCGATTAGTGTTAATCAACAGCCTCGAGGAATGGAAGCGGAACGTATTAAAATTTTTTGAATCATTTATTCAAGCAAAGAGGAGCTGCCTTCGCCCGGCTACCGACTAATACGTTTTTAATGCTGGGCGAGGCAAGGCGAGAGAAGGTATCGCCAGGAGAGCTTCGGCGAGGTTACACAACCAAAGGGCTTTTCGCAATCGGGATAACGAGGTACAGAATATCCCTCCGCTCAACCCCGGGGCTAAAACCGACGAGGAAATCCTCCGCAAACAATAGTTGATGATGAAAACCACCCAAAGCCCGTGTACAAAATCACTGGCTTTATACCATGCATTCATATCGCGAAACCCTAGATTCTACATCTATAATTTTATCGACAACATTTAACGCCGGTTATATGTATAGGATGGAGCCAAACCTACCCACGCACGATCCTGACTCGTGAAATAATATCGTTAGTAGCCTTTTTTGACTCCGATTCTTTCATTTTTCATTTTCATCATCTTTGTGAGAAAAAAAGTATTTTCTTCGGTCGAAAAATGACTTTTTATCGATTCAAGGAGATTTCACGTCTTTGGTCTTCTATCATCCGAAAAACGGGCTTTCAGAAAGATCAAGATCTGTCCGAAAAACTAAAAAAAAAAAATCTCAAATTTACGGGATTTTGCATTGGAATGATGATTCCAACCTTTTCCTTCTATACGCGAAGTAAAAATCGACTCGATTTCTTACTGACAAACCAAATTCTTCACATACTCGATAGTGTTTCCAATAATTACATGGGTTTCCAGGGGGATAAAAAAGTTCTTCGAAAAATACTCATTTTACGTCTCGCGCTTATTTGCAAGGCTATTGATCTTCGTTTTAATTGATCTTACGAATAGTTATTCCGAAAAGGGCTTACGAATCTTAGTTTTAATTGAGGATCGGTACTAGTATGCATTGTAACTATTAATCTTTGAAAACAACCGTAACTAGTAGCTATATAGATTTAGATAGTTACCGTCCCAAGTCTACTGCGGTATTAAAGTTTTCCCATCCTTCAGGATTATTCGAAATCCAGCTACCGGGCTAGCTAGGCATGAAAATTCCCGATGCACTTCTGGTGAAGCAGTTATATTTATATATGTGTATATATATATATATATATATATATATATATATATATATATATATATATATATATGTATGTATAATATATATCTATGTACCTATATGTACGTATGAAATCCCGAGTCGCGAGTTTTAACTTATAAAGCTTCATTGTCATCGCTTTTAGCGTGGATTAACCTGAAAAATGTATTATTTTTGTCGTACTAAAAAGCTCGACTTTACGCCGAGTTGATGCAGTGGAAACGCCTCGCCTCGCGGTGCCTAGATGCAAAAAATTATAATACCAGACTAGTAAAAATCTGGAAGACTTGATTTCCGACGGGTTCTAATTTTCCAAAATATAGATTAGGGTGGATTAAAAAAGAAGTCAAGAAATTGGTGCTAGGATAATAGGTTCCACGAAAACGGAGTTCAGTGGGATAAAATTTAGCACTGTCTCATCGGTGTTGAAATTTTGAAAAAGTGCGAAAGTCGTGTTCCTAAAAATTTAGGTATACCACTGTTCATCGAGCACTCTCTTCCCTTTTGCAGAGGACACATGCACAGAACATCATTGAGCGACAACGTATCTCAAAATTGACTTTTCTTACTCCGAAATATTTGAGATCGATGAGACGGTATTAAAAATTATGTCACAGAGCTCGGACTCCGCACGAAGTTATTTCACGTAAAAAGGAAGAGAGTGCTCGATGAGCAGCGGAATGTCTGAATTTTCGAGAACGCGACTTCGCACCTTTGAGAATCTCGACATCGACGAGGCAATGCTGAATATTATACCACTGATCTCTACTTCTGCGAAACCCACCCTCATGGGGAAAGGAACAAGGGTATCGGTGCACGGTTGAATCCTCGAACATAAAAATAGCCGAAAGTAGCCGTTCGTCGCCAATTTCATCATCGGTTAGGCAGTCCTAAAACTTTTCGCACAGGCTACAAGCCTCCGCGAAAACTATTTCTGGGTGAAAAAGAAGAACGCTATGGATGAGCGCCTACTCGTCTCAAAATCGTGTTTATTTTTTTGTTTAAACCACTCTGCTGTATGCATGAATCTAAAAATCCTTTTACTTCCATAATCTCAAGGGTTACAGTCCTATCGGTATAACTTAGAAATCGTTAACGAGAACTACACCCGCGTAGGTATATCTGATATCGTATATCGCCACTAATGCCAAAGAGGTATAATATTTCTCACAAAGCCCGTTTCAGCCCGCAAAGCCGTCTTTGTATATCGTATAATATCGTACAGAAGGTGGTTGTTGCGGTTACGGTCCGTTCGCTAGTACTAGGTATAACCCAGAGAATATATTCGGATTGAACAATTAATATCATAACGTTGTCGGTCCGTATATACCCTAACATACACTCGCCCCTATTGTTTCTGAACCGAAATGGTCAAGCCTTTAATTGGAACATGTTACCAATTATATTACCGACTCACGAACAGACTACCTCCTCGTTTCACCCCGTTAAGAATATTTAAAATCATATGCAATGCCAGAAACAATACAAGTAAAAACATAAAACAATAAAAAAAGTCAACAACAATTCTTTTTCTTCCCTCGCAAATATATTTATTTGCTCAAAACAAGAAGCGAGATCCTTAGATCTGCCTTAACGAAGTCATAAGTCAATGCTGAAGTGTTAAGGCGATCGTAAGGTGGTGCTAAATATCAGCGAGGGGACTGAGGTACGTCTAACGACTATGGGAAAAAGTTGGCTTAGAACTAATTACAAGTTCAGCCGTTCCTATTTCAAGTCGTAGTAGTAAGCGGGGTGAGTTTGGCAACGTCATTGGTGGAGTAGATGTATACTAACATCTCGTGGACGTAGTTTGGACGTTTGTTTTTCAAAGCAACACGTTTCTTGACAGAAAGTTAATAAAGTTTTCCAACTCGCATAAATCATCGACCTTCTTTAACCTACCTGTTCCTCTTCTCCTTCCCGTTCCTCTTATTCGCGTCGTCGTTGTATTCTTCGTCGTTTTCTTCTGCTTCGAGAAATAGAACTCGGTTGTGTAATAAAAACAACAAAGTTAAATGTGTTTCAATAAATTCTTCAACTCTTGCGGATTCTACGCGTTTTCCCAGCATTGCCTCGTTCGTTTCCCACTTTTCCCCAGTCCTGCGTAAGTAGTTAGGTACTCCGGCGTTATACAAAGTTCGAAAAGTCAAGTTCGTTGGAATGAGAAATGAGCGAGCCAATTTCGCGCGGTTTCGTGTTGCTGCAGCAAATACCCAGACCACCTCCTCCTCCTCTGATTATTATCGCTCTCCTTCTTTATTTCCATACTTCAAATTTCCGCCTTACATTTATTCGACCCAAAAACGATGAAACGGAAAAATTAAACTTCAATCTTCCGTAAAATAAAAATAAAAAAAAGATATCCCAAAATGATATAATTTTCAAAAATATTCAAACACCCGAGCGAAACGGAATGACAATAGGAAAGAAACCACCCCTGTATGTAAAGCTGAGTTTGCTCGTCTGTAGGTGATTGAATTACGAAACAATTTAAACTTTTAGAGCGAATCGTTGGAATTCGTGAGGCTCGTCGTCGTCGTCGTCGTCGTCTGTCCCAATGGTGTTGCTGCTCGTCGAAACAATTCGGTTTGCGGTGAAATGAGTTCGGTCCGTTGTCTAGATTCCGATTGTTCCGGTTGTTTCGATTTTTCGAATCGTTGTACTGGGCGGGGTGCATCGCGGTTTTAAATTTTTGTATCATTGATCTTTGTCCGAACTGCTGTCCTGCACTTCTGTCCATCAATCGCTTTCGGGTGAAGCTTAAACTGTCCCAGCGAAAAAAGTTCAGAAAAAAAATTTTGGTAACGATGGATCTGCAGAAAGCTTCGGAGAACGTTGTGTGCGAATTTCACGAATGAGAAAGGATGGAATATCAAAGGGACCGACACACAGCATATCTGACGTCAAAAAGTCACTATATAGTTACCTACTCTAGAGAAAACTTGGTGAAGTATCTTCGAAGAAAGATGCTTTTGACAGGAGCTTCGCAAGTTCCAGAGCATGCACTTACCACTTTACTTGCCGCCGGAGGTAGGCTGCTCCAGGCTGTATGCATACGTCGTAGCCATCGAGTGGAATGAGTAAAAAAAAATGCGAAATTTCAACTCGAAGTTTTTTCTCGGAGTATAATTACACATTTTCTTACGATACGATGCGAATTTAGGAATAAAGATGCTGTGGCACCGTTCTGGCTCGATCTTCCATACCGCGGAACTGTTGCTTCTGGTCCACGAAGCCATGGATCCATCGAGTCATTAACTGTCCCCAAAAAAATGGCCAAAAAAATGGCGAGGGTATTCCGAAAGCCGAAGATGAACCTGTAGTTCCGAAAGTATCGGATGACGCGATTTTCTTACATAAATTCGCAAGATGTTAGACCCTATTCATTGGGTAGCTCATCGCGAGGTAAATTGAGAATGATTGAGATGAAACTCAGTTTATGGTCCCATCGATTAACTCTCCGAGCGCAAATTGACCCCAAGCGATCTTCGACTGGAAATATTTCTAAATCTATGCACTTTTTTCGGAAAAAATCTCTTTACGAGCTGTTTTACCTAGACGTCAGATTATCCTTTCGTTTCTTAGACTTCCTTCTTTTCATTATTCCCGGATCTTCCGCGTGTTATTTCCTTTTTATCGGAGTAACACTTCTCGGTAGAAAATAAGGTGAAAAAAGTAGTAAAATAATAACGTTCAGGATATATTTCTCGGTCTCTAGACGGTAGTTTTCAATAAATCGTTTAGAGCACTTGTCCCCTATTTAGGTTGATAAATTTTTACTGACTTTCTCTCTCTCGACCTTTTGCGCTTTTTGGTAGACGCTATTTCTTCGCTAATACCGACAAAGACAGACAGCCTAGAATCTCAGCCGCCTTCTTAATCTTGATTCTTCCAATTCGACCCACCCCAACTCTATATATATATATATATGTATATCCAAGTATATTGGACTAGTCGGAGTTTATTGTCTAACGAAGAAATATCGAGCCTCGCGAGAGCTTCTATTAAAGTTCAAATTCATTTCAATTTTCTCCTAGATACGGGTGCGACGCCCTCGTGTATCCACCCCCGAAAATATACAAGTCCTTTTATTACACAATTCGCACAGTTCCTTCGCCTAGAAATCCACTCTGCTACATTTCATCATCCCGTAGGTGACGAAGTTCTTCTATCGACGACGTTATCGTAGTTTACAGCTATAAAAGCTAGTTTTCCAAAAAGAGAGTCAAGATTTTCTCTCTTATATCCTTTTTTACTATTTTTCAGTTTTTCAAATTAGAAATTAGTTTATTATATAATATTGCTTTTCTCTAAAATCTACAATAATTTTGAATAATGTCTGAAGGTACCAGTAATCAGCTGTGAAAAAACTTAGTCGATATAAAATTTTTTTCAACCCGTATCAGTGATTTGAAGAGAAATGATTTCCACGGACTCACTTGAAGTGAAATACAGAGATATAGCTCGAAATAGCCGGTTTAATTTTCTCCGTACTTTTCAGTACAGGGGTTGTTTTATCAGGGGTATGTTTATGCGCAGTGTCTGCGTCGAGTGTCCAACTATCGATCTCGGAGTTAGCCGTAAGGCCAAAGGGCCAAAACGCAACGACCACTTAGGCGAATTGGTAGGAAGCGCGGAGAACCGCCTCCGCAAATGTTTCGTGTTCTATGAATTACGGCGTTAGGAGATTCGATCCATGTCTTAGGCTAGATTGCGGACCATCAAACTTCCCCGAGAACACCGAAGTATAATATTTTCAAGAATAAAGAAATAGAAACCAACGAGAGAAGCACCAAATTTTTCCTTACTTCTCATTTCGATTTAACAAAATGAAATTTCTCAGCTTCCACGTATACCTACGTCGTCGCAGCATACATGGTATTCGATATTCTATAGCCTTCTTCGATTATCTTATACGCGAGATACCGAAGAGCCTAAGGGGGAAATTTGAGAAGGTTATCGACTGTAATTAATCTTCGATCCACGTACCGAGACAATTATCGACTCTCGACCCAAGCCTGTGGATGGCTTCTTCATTGATATCGATATAATTGTTGGATCGAGTAGCGAGCATGGGATGAAATTTCGAAACGTGATCGTTGTAGCTGTACCTTGTACTCCCGTTCAAAGTTTCGACAATAGAGCGGGCATGCTTTAATGTCGAAAGAAGGATTGAAAACGGAGAATATCGACCGTCCAGAATAACAATACGAGTGTTATTAGCCGGCGTTGTGCCGAGTGGTGGAACAATCGTTTATTTATCTACCAACGGTGAGTCCTGGGAGTCGAGGGTTGGGACTATGTGAGCAGAAGGTAAACTGGCAGAGGGAGAGACGCAGAAAAAGGGTGAAATAAGCAACGGGAAGTGAACAGTACCGGTTTCCGAGTATAAAATATAATCATAATATTTTCACTGATTTATTCATCCGAATGTGTACTTCGTATCACAATTAGCCAGAGAAAGAATCACCGATATGTAGCATATCCAGTTCCCCTAAAAACGCAAATAGGGATCTTAAAAAGGCGAAGAAATCAGCGAGAAAGATCTAAAAGACTAATAGACATTTGAGGCGATGCAATGGTCATTATTTACCGGCCGATATCACCTAGTTCTCATTTTTCGTTTCACTGATTAACTGGTGAACGAAATCGAGTCAAATTTTTACACCGAATTGCTTAGAGTGGTTTAGAGTGGTGGGGCGTCAATCACTTTGCGAAAATTACGGAGCAAATTATTTTACTTTCACGCGGTCGGTGATATTCGCGTCTATTTTCTCTTCTCGCGGATTTTTAGACGATGGTTTCAGTGCGATAAGGACTTTCCGCCATTCTAGAAGCATCGAGGAGTAAAACGACGCACTGCAATATTGCTTTCACGCAATATTCATGATGGAAAAATGAAACTACGATTTCTCATTATTTTTTGGTAGTTAGGCGCTTCGGAACCGCCTAATGTAGTTCTCGCAGTCTTTCTGTCCCGATTTTCTTCCAATGACGGGCTTTCCACTGATCTCTGATCTACTGCTCCCATTTAATCGAAAAATGAGAAGATTTCGTTTCCATAGTTCTCAACTAAAAATCAAAACTCATAAACGCCTCATGTTGCATCGCCTCGAACACTGAATGGCTGATAAGACACCTTTGGTATGGGATTCCCAGTCCAATCGATGAGCCCTTCTTTCTCATCGATAAATCTGATATCGCACAACGATATGGAAGCTCTCTCTCTCTCTCATAACCTGGTATCGGATTCTAGGCGAGAAGAGTAGCTCCGAGATGACAGTTTCTTTTTCGCCAAGTCGTGTCATGTATCCTACCGATGGTGGCACACATGGGGAGAAAAATATGGAGTATTATCTTTTGGTCATCGTCGCGTTAGCAGTGAGAATGTCAGAAACCAATACGCGAATCTCTTTCTCTCTAGATATGGACGTTCTTGTGTATTTATTCTCCAGGAAGCGAACCGGAGCTCTTCTCTCTTCTCGGCTACTGACTGACCCTCTCCGCCGTTCGCCATATTCCTCTCTGTTAAACACTCACCGGTCATTTCATTCAATCAGTCAGTCAGTCAGTCATCGCGATGTAACCCTTGCAGGGAGAAAGGCAAACAACACTCGACTATGCGAACCTACTCGAACATTGCAACGCTGCAAGGCCTCTGGCAAATGGAAACGTTGCGCCTGTTGGACGAGTGTTTGACCAGTAGACGATGAAACTTTATGCAAATCACGTGCAGAGTTCGCTCGAGCCTCTCTTCACCTTTCCCTCTCTCGCTTCATCCTCGATATGCGAATGGCGTTCTCCGCGAAGTACCTGATATCTATATATGCGTGTAAATAGGATTATTACAGTCTTTGAAGTCTGGTCAGTGCATCCAGTTTTCTTTTTTTTTTTTCATTTTTCCATTTTTTTTTTCTCGTGAACAAACTTTCGGTCTATTCATTAACTTTCCTTTTTTTCATTCATTCCTTGCCTCTTGTCTTTGAAGCTGTGGAAACTTGAAGAAGCTAAAGGGGATTGAATCGATTACCAAAAACTCCGGGCAAAAATTAGAGTAATTTGGGTTGTCCTCGACAGTGGAGTATCGAGTTAATTCGCCGAGGCTTCGACCCTCTCCTGAAATAAACCCTGAAATACTTGGGCTAAACTTTTCGCGCGAAATCGGGGTCCGGCAGCAGAAAGTCGGAGTTATACTTCGGTGTTATGTAAATCTAAATAAATCATGTAAATTAATAAGGAATTACGACTCCAGCTCGGTATTTATCACGTAAATGAATCATTTAAACGACATAGGAAAGAAACGATTCTTCTTTTAATTGGTGTTACCCAGCCGGGTTTCGTGATACGAAATTTCGCGGATTGCTGTTCAACAGAAAGTCAAATTATCCGCGAAAAGTATCCGCAGAATTATTTTTATAGAGTCAGTATTTTAGCCGCGTGACAAGCGTTCGAAGGTACGCTGATAACTTCTAAACCGTTCGATTTTATGACTTGATTCCGAGGACTTTTTTTATAGGAAATTCAAGTTTCTATTATATCGTTTTACGAAAAATTATCCAGCATAAAGCCAGGCCGATTAATACCAATCTAAAAGAAAATCAGATCTTTTATACGCGGCATTCAAGTGGGAAAACTTATAATTCAAGTAGCTGCAGCGATAGAAATTGTTATAAATAATTATATTTCCCTTGCATCTTCATGTACTGCAAAGGCTTGTTAAGATCCGAATCAGCTTTTGACGTTAACGAGGTCTGACGCTTTCAACAGAAATCGTAAGGGTGGCAAACCATTGGAAAGCTACTCTTTTTATTTATTTATTTCATTCTTATTTCTAGTTTATTATACCTCATATAACGAAGCTATTATTCTCGCAATTCTTCCGTTCCAATTCTCCTACTGTGATATCTACCCTTTGATTTTACGGTAATAATTGAAACTTTTGCGCGGCATCTCATATCGCGGTGGTTAATTATAATTTATAATTCTGGATACACTACTGAAATTAGAAATAGTTGCGCCAGGAGTTGAGGCAATGAAATAATAACAGGGGTTATTATGCCATAGAAACCGGTCCATGGTTCATCCCGCAACACTTTGGAGTATAGTACAGAATCCACAGTCTCGTTTCTCCTCCGCGGATCGCATCTTATACGTCGATACATGATTATTTTTTCTTATCTCGAGGCTACTGCCAAATTATACCTCCATCCCTATCCTCTCATATTATTTATTTTTTGACTCCCGCGAGAGAGGGGAATTCTCTTCTCGCTCATTTATCAGGGTATCGAACGTTTACTGATACACAGAAACGTGCGATTCCCACCCCTGTTTCATACATAGGTTTACGAAACATCTTCACATACGTGTGTGAAAATATTCATTTCTTACCAACTATTTCTCTTTCTATTCAGTGAAAATTATTCTTCGATGAAACTCACTCTATACCGTCTGAATCGTAAATATGTTGTCGTACGTATGAGCGAGTGTGCGAGCGTGTACGGTGGTAGCGCTGAGCGACGATTTTATCGATCCCAAATAATATATTCCCCGAAGGAATATTTTTTTTCACAACCTCTTTTTCTGCCCTGTAGATGTATACTGCTAATCGATCAACGGGTTGATTACTTTGAGCTGTTTTCAGCATTGCTGTTTTATCTCGTTAATGATATCTTAGTACCCGCGTCGTCCTCGTACGGAAGGGTCATATAGTTAACCAAATTTTTACGCTCCAAGATTTCAGGGTTTTATACGTAAGAAAAAATTCACGAGCTGTTTATCGGAGCAGTAAATTATTCTCTGCACTAATTATTATTTAACACTAACCATTCCGAACTTTTCAACGAAGAAATTATCATTACTTCAACCGGGTGCAATTTCGATCGAAAAACAGTTCGGACGAAACTTTGATTCAAAAACTACCAATTTTTTCGGAGCAAATAACCGATGGCATCATTTTAATCAAACGAATGAATTTCTATACATTTTTCGGACAGAGAAGAGAAGAATTTTCGATCTTCACGGTGAAAGCTGCTAAAAAATCTCGGATCGTATATTAGATCCTAAATAATTATCATATTTGCATTCATTATCGGAGAATCGGGAAAGTATATCGAAAGGCGAAGGTGGATAGCGCAGAAAAATTCTAACTTCTTTTACGGGCGTAGACGTGAAGCGTCTGAAAGTATAATGTTATCGGTAACTGGCCATCCGCAAACTGGAAACCGATGAACATCCTGGCCTTACGAGAATCAAGGGAGAACGCCGACCAGCGACCGCCGACCGCCGAATTCCAAGAGTTTTAAATAATTTTATTTTACTTTTAATACGCGTTCCTGATGGAATCTCTCTTACGTTGGTCCTCCGCCTTGAAATAAGGCCTGAAATAAGGCAAAGCGTTTATTCTCTCCGGCAGGGCTGTTGGCTTCATTCGGAACTTGCTGCTGCCGTTCTGGCTGTAGCGTGATACTAGATAACGCAGCCTCCGGGTTTCTCTGCGATTTTGACTTCAAACGTCCCGACTATAATTCAGAGGAGAGATGCAGCTACCTAAAATTTCTCAAAGGCTTGGAATGATTTTTTTCCCCTTGCAGACTCAACGGATTTTGTCTCTTTCTCCTATTTCATCTCTGAATTCTCAGGCTCAATACACGATTCTCTATAGTTTCCGACTAGAATTCAGAGTCGGACAAAGGGTGTGACTCTCACGAATGAAAATCGTTCGAATTTCTCCTTGTGGGAATGATCCAGGCTCGAATCACGGCACAGGTAATCCTTGAGCGCTTATATCTTACTCAAGATTCCTTCCCGGGAAATCCCTAATCTGGCAGATGTTGCCTTGCTGAAAAGAGCCTTTCTTCCCGCTCTTCTTTTAACTACCTGTTACTTTCTTACAAGCTGTTCCCAGCTCTGCTAACATCTCGTCCTTAAATAATGTACCAACGAGATTTCTTCTGCAAGACTGCAGACCTCGAAACAGACCAACGATAAGTAGAAGAAAGTAGAAAGGAGTTTGTCCTCGCTATGGTCCAGACTACTGCGAGAGGAAAGATAATAGCGAACAAGCCAATGGTGTCCTGATATACACAGATGCTGAGGATCATCTCGAAATGTGCTTTAACCCTACGCCAGAGTTCCTTGGATAAGATTTATCAAATTTAAGCAATTCTCTGGCTCCTAAAGTCCCTTCGATTGATCTACGACTTCAGGATGTGTACAAGAGGCTTGCGATTTGCGTAGATTTTGTCTAGCTGTGTTATTCTTGTCACCGATTCGATTCGTCCTCATTAATTTCCTGTGCTTCGGATATCAATGTGATCCGATTGTGAGAACGGGTCGATCATCGTTGCTCCATTTCTTCAGGAAAAAGATGAAAATTATCCCGAATCATAAACCGACGATGATTATCTTGCTTTATTTATTTGTGATGGTTACAACGTGAGTGCCATTAGAATTCAAGTTCTATTATAGATACAGAATAGCATGTAAAATGCTGTAAACTACCCGCTGTACAGTCTAAAAGATATTAGCATAATCGCCGATGACATCCTTGTAAATTGATACCCAGAAGTCGATCCTTTCCTTAAACATGTTCTTGTCCATTTTCAAATCTTGATTGATTATGGCGTAATTATTTTCTCTACCCATCGGCTCCCATTCCGAAGTTACGTCATTGTCCAAAGTTGAGGTAGGATTTCTGTGACAAAAAATACTAATCAGAAGATCATTTTTTGGCAATCGTAGTTCGTTGCCCACTCAAATTCTCGTAATTAATGAAAATTCAGACTCGTTATGTTAAACTGCTAATCCACCTTGAACTTACTTTACAAACGGCATAAATCTACTCTCTAGTCCGACTTACCCAGTCTTGGCAAAGTTTGTCCAGAGTTTGGTAATGAGGTCAGCGACTTTTTCCTCTTTAGAGCCTGGTGCGGGCTTTGACCTGAACATCCTGATGAAGAACATGTAGGCCAGTTCGTCCCCGTGGAGGACACCTGTTTTTGGAGTCATGATTACGAAGTAATTCCTCGCTAAGACTAATCAACGTTCATATTTCCGTTTTATCAATCATTCTTCACTACTTGCCTTCTGCACCGTCGTAGTGGAACAGTTCTCTGGATATTCCGAGGGGTGAACTGTACGTGAACAAGTAGTTAAAAGTTGGCGTAGATTTTAGCGAGTTTATAATGACCAGGGGAATTTGCATGCTGTAACCGAACGTGATGTCCATTGTCATCTGGAAAAGTATATTTTGTATCGATTCGGTGGAAAAAAAAGGGTAATTGATAAATTTTTAATATTCACCTCAGCGTACTCTGTTGATGAGTCTCTCGTGAGCTGTTTATCGCCGAAATAGAACTGCTTCATCAAATCCGCGAGCTGCTTTTGCTGGGTTGGGTCAGTGACATTCAAATCATCGGGTACGAACTTTTCAAAATGTTCATTCATGTCATCCGCCGCCTTTATAAGATCTGAATGAAAAATGTACACGGTGATTTTAGGCAGCATGAAATGAAAGGTGAATTTTCATTCTGGAGTCTGAATTACCACTCTTCATGAACAAAGTCTCGTTGAGATTTAATCCTGCCATGTACGGTACGTCAGCTAACTTTCCTGTCTTAATTAACTCCCACGGAGTTGTGGGTAAGAAAATATCTTGACCAACGTCAGGCTCCACACATGGAATGAATGCATACAAATGTCCATTCCTGGAGATCTAAAATGAGCAAAATCGAAGCTCATCACATGCCTAGAATTGCAATTGAATGTTATGACAGATACCTCGGTTTTATCGACGTCCATTACACCCTCGACGATTTTGTAGCTCGGTAACTCTGTGAGTTTCTTCACAAGTCCGACAGAATCGGTTGCCTGGATTCCCAGAGCTTTTCCCAACTTGAAAGCAGCCTCTTTTGGGCGGTAACTTATCGCCCAAGGTGAAACCGCGGAACCACTTTGCGAAATGGCTTGTCCGAAGAGTCCTGTATCGATAAAAATTTGCCGATTTTGATTTTACGGGATTCTCGATCCTACCCGTAAGGCTAGACGCGGACAAAGGCAAAACTTGGCTTTCATATTACCAGCAGACATCGGTGACATCATGTGATACTGAACAGAAGCAGCTCCAGCACTTTGACCAAAGATAGTTACTCTGTGAGGACAGCCTCCGAAGTATTGGATATTATCATGGACCCATTTCAGTGCAGCAGTCTGATCTTTCAATCCCACATTACCCGGCGAAACGGAGTCCTCAGTGCTGAGAAATCCTTAAAATAATGCAAAGCCTTGCAATAACCTTTCAATATCGTTGATATTCTTTTCCTGAATATTGAAAAACCAACCAAACACTCCTAGTCTATAATTAAAACTAACGAAAACGACATCGTGTTCCACGATGTAGTCTGGACCATAGAAATTGCTGCCTGATGAACCCGCGTTAAATCCGCCGCCATGGATCCACACCAAAACTGGTTTTCGAGCATTCTGATTCGGCTCCGGAGTATAAACGTTGATAAAGAGACAGTTATCATCACCAACGATCATCTGTCTGATCATACAGAAATATACACACTCGGATCCTTCCTTGGTGGCATCGTACACGCCTTCCCAAGCTTCTGGCGGTTCAGCATCCTTGAAAGATTTTCATTTCATTTTACACATGGCATATTCTTGCGATGAACACGGATTTCTTTCTTCTCTCACGTTGTCGTACCTTAAATTTGCTCAATCCATCGACAGCTTTCGCGTAAGGAATCCCAGTGAAACTGTATATCGGCGTTTCGTTCAGAACGGTAATAGATTTAGTTCCCTTCACGGTGCCTTGAGGAATATCAAGGAGAACTTCCTCTTGGGCCAGTGCCGAAGCGGCAAGCAAATAGCAGGCTGACAAAATTACTGACTTTGATATCATCTCTAACCGAATGTCCGAAATACGATGATTTCTTTTCATTTATATTAACTTCCCCTACCGCCTGTCATTCCGACCGGACATTACATAACACGTTTCATGTATGGCGTACAAAGAGAACATGCGATCATTAGTAACACTCTGACTTTATGTGATCTGTTTTTGTGTTTTTTTTTGTTCTTTCTATTTCACCATTAATGCCCTGACACGGAGTGTCTGATTCATTTGAAAAAATTACATATCATTTTCGCGTACAACGTTGCGCTTTTTCTTAATTTATGTTATCAAATCGTGCCAGTGATCGAAGATTATACATATGAGTCCACGGTTCGACTAACTATGGATTAAAAATGGCTGCAAATCGAATACTATTAGCGATACACTGTGCGAGGATGTCACATAAGGTACGGATATCGACATGCGACATTCATACATGTTGGCTATTATTCCGATAGAGGAAACTGCGAATTGAACGCGGTGCAGTGGCTCGTAATCACCGTAATTAGATAAAATTACTCGATGTCACGTTCCAGGTTGAATAATGAAATTATTTATATCAAGGCCGAACTATTCTGAAGAATTTTTTTTTGCCAAATGGCTTTGCTGAAAAATGAAAACTACCATTTTGTACAAAAAGAACTGTAATTTACTCTTTCCAACTAACATTTACCTCAACCTGTCGTCGCCTTTTTGTCAAGCTTTAACGTTCCAATAAAACAAATATAGGTGGGATATAATTCAGTGGTTTTTTGTATTTTCTTCTTTATTTTCACACCCGAGATATCCGCGTCAGGTTCGGAGGAAAATTAAGGGATTTTGAGAGACACATAAACGATGGCGACGGCTTGGTTGGCTCTTTACTTTTTTCGTATGGCACAAAACGGTCGGTGAAGGATATTGCCGCTGGTCTGGCATCGAGTTCTCCTGGCGGTAAAACCAATCCCAGAGGATGGGATATAGGGGGAGAGTTAATTTGACCGAAATCCCGTGAAAAAGCGATTGGATATTTGAAAGGTATTAAACCTATCAGTGGTCTCGGTATAGGTAATTACGATAATGTTATGCGAGCTAATTGGGGGTTTTGTCTCGAGTTGAGATGCGATGAAAAAGATATTCTATACACTGCCAATATCTTATGTACCTATATCAGGGATGATCACATATTTGACTTGACTCCCGACTTTTATTCACAATCGCTCTGAAATCGATGCGATTTTGGAAGTTCATCATGAAGGAATGAAAAATCGAAATTAAAGAAAAAAAATCGTATTCAGTTGGCAGAATTCAAATCATCGACGTTAAGGGGGTAGACCACCGTCTATCCCTGATGGAAATATATGCCTGATATCTTCTTTAAATTTTCTAAATAACCATGAAAAATTTCTCTCGAAAGTTTCAATTATTCTACAGCTGATCTGAAAAATTCGCAAAATTGGAAGACTCCATGAGTATATTATCAGAGATTTCGCCAAGGATTTTCAGACGATTCTACAGTTTTACATATCTCAGGGTTGTTCATAAATTTTTAAGACGATAATCGGAAACATGTATTCACCAGGGATATAGAGGGATATTCACGAAAAAGAGAAAAGGGAAACCAAGAAATGAGAGAAGCTTCCTTCTGTACGAAAAGAAGAACCGCGGGGCTCGTCAATTCTGCATCGGTAATAATAAGCGCGAGTGTGCAAATGATATTCTCACGAATGAACAGAAGAATAAGAAAAGGTTCGATGTTGACAAAAAATATGACGAAATTATCGCGTTTTGAGGGGATTAGTTATACGCGATAAAGGTGTAAACGAGTAAGCTGTTCATCTCGTACATGAAGTTGTTTAAGCTTGTTAAGTCTGGTGGTTGTGAAGTTACTTTTCTGAAGCTATTCCAACAGAAACCCATTACCGAGGTAGAACCTGATGTTAAAACCGTTCCGGTGGTTGTCTAGGATTTAGAGGATGGTAAAACACCGCAACTTTGTTCGTTTATGGACGGTTGCACCCTGGTGCGTAAGGGGAATCCCTGGTAGATGGGCATTGCCTGTGTAGTATATCTCCAAATATCTACAGAGTGGGTCAACAAATAGGTAAAGTTCACGTAAAGTTTGAGGTAGCAGAGTTGCCCTTATTTTTCCCAACTTTCTTTCGCTAATTAGTTCTGTACAATATTCTTTCTTCCTTTATTTTTCACAAATTTTCATACAAAACGTGGCATATCTTTTCCAGTTTTCATTTTATCAAAAATCCCAACGGTCGTTTTATGGGGTATCGTTTAAAGAATAAAACTAGCCCTTAATCAATAGAATCGATCAACCGATAATCGTACGATCCTGCAGAAGGTGAGCAAAGAGAAATCTCTTCGCTTCGATTCTTCGGAGGTATATGTCTATAGTGACTTTTGAATGGTGAATATCAAATCGAAATAAGTAACAGAAATTGTTCATTACGAAGTGAGAAAAAGAAAAAAAAGTTTCTACGTCAGTTGAGACAAGTTCCTACCACAAAGTGAATAATGGTGATGCATATTCATAGCAGTACCTTGTGGTAGTACCTCGACCGGTCACGCACAATATCCGTACTTGCTCGCCAATGTGGGTATTGTTATAGTTATTTTATTGACCGTAAATTTTAGCCGCGTAGAAATACCGTTAGGTAGGTATATAGAATACCATAAATGTAGGTAAAGAGAAGGCGGAGGCATTTATATAGACGTAATATTCCTCAGGAACAAATCGAATGGGGTGTTCTTTGAGCCCCATTCGACGACCCATTGGCATTACTAATGCGCATACAGTTAGGTTTGATGGGAAAGTGCGTGTATCGGAATATGGCGTGTTGGGATTGTCACAAAGCTCCCCGGGAGAGAATAACTATTCGATCTTACCGCGATACGATTCAAACATGATGGATGACCGAAGGTATGAATTAATGTCCCGCAGGTAAAATACCTCGGGGACATAACGTATCTAACGTATATCTAGCTATTTACAAACGAGAACAGAGTTTATCGCTCGTATACCGCAGCCCTAGACTGTGCGAAGAATCCATAAAATTCAACACAAATCGACGTACTCGGAAAGAGAAACATTTCTCGCAAAGATTCTGGCGAACCTCTACATGCATTTCAGACTCTTTGGTCCAAAGTATTGACTCAAACCAGGTGTTCTATGTTTATCTGATCAAGGCTTGTTTTCTGGACCATTAGAGACCCGAAAGTCTGAGATGCGTAAAACGGTCCACCCGAATCTTTACGAGGAGTGCTTTTCTCACGACTGTGTCCCACATCGCGTATTAGAAGGTTAATAAAAGGTGTGTATACGTCGTTAATCTCATCCTGGTTCATTTTACACGTGTATACAAGAAGAATCACGGTTTGGTATCATCGGAACGGTCTGTGTAGTTTGAATCTGAGGTGAGACATGGCGTCGTGGAGACCTGAGAAAAGAAAATCCGAAAGTAGGTCTCGGCGTCTCTTGAAGGGATTTGGTCAAGATGAAATTCGTGGTCTCCCTCCGTCTTTGTCGAGGTTCGTTCGGGTCCTTAGACCCGAGAGAAGCGCTCGGAAAACAGTTGGGCTTAATTTGATCTTATCTAAGTTGGAACGAACGCGACGTCGGGTGCAGCCAAGCAGTTGATGTACAGTATAAAGCACACTGTGGTACAATATAGTATGGGTAAAAAGGTTGGAAGATGTATAAATAATGCTTGAATGTCGCGCAATGTAAATGCAATACAAATTGGACTCGGTCTCTTATTATTATTCATTGAGGACATTTGTTAGCTTATCTGACGTTGCGTCCCGGACAGCCGAAGGGATCCTCTCTTCTTCCTTCCTTGCTTGCTTGTTCGTTCGTTCGTTCGTTCTTTCGTTCTTTCTATCTTTTTTTATTCTTTTTCTTCGCTGTGAACAGTAAACACCGAGGAGCAAGTAGCGAGACTGATTTGATCGCGCAAGGCAAGGCAAAACGAGGCAAGGCAAGGCAAGGCAAAGCAAGGCAAGGTAAGGCAAAGCGAGGCGTTCCAAGCTGAGAACATGGTTATAGTTGTGTACCTATAGTAGGTATACAATCTACAAATGTACACATTGTAAGGTCGTGTCCTGCGCTTATATTACATTACTACGAGATGTTTTAGCTCGACAAATCTCATTCTATTATAATCGATCCACCGATTTATTATCCCAATTACGCGATATCGAAAACTTTACACCCTTTCGAATAACGGGTTTCAAGACCAACCGTTCGTCCGATCAAAAATTGTCAAGATACCTTTTCGACGGAGAAAAGTTCGCTCAATTAAATAAGCAGCCGGAATTTTGAAAATAAAAAATTGTTCGTCGATTCATATCGATTTTACTGGAAAATCTATTATAGTTAAGATCTATTTTCTTTTTTTAGAATAGAGAGTCTGATCTTTCGAATGAGGTGTCGTATGGTATTCTGTTATTGATTTATGATTCGCAAAGTGAGGTGAATAGCTGGGGATGGGACGAGTATAGAAGAATACCGAGTTGTCGAAGAACTTGGAAAACCTTATCGCAACCTTTTAGAAACTTATCGCTTTACTTGCGAACCGAAACCTGGTAAACTGAGGTATCCACAATACTAACTGTGAACAGGACTCAGCGACAGTCGCGAAGCCCAGCTATACTCGCAAACTTCTCATTACTGAAAAGCACTTTGTCACAGACACTTTCCATATATACGTATGTACAACGGGTTGAACGAATGGAATATAAATTAGTTCCACCTTTGTATATAAAGGGTGAAAATATCGTCGTTTAACATACAAGCTCACAGTTCGAATTTGTTATCACACGATATTAACACCTGTGTATGCTTGGATGAAAAACAGTTAATTAAGCTTCGAACATCGATATACATATATAGCGTCCGATTAATGAATTTGAACAAATTTCCACAGCTTTAATTCTCTATGTATAATTATGCGAGAGCAATTAAATTCACACTTTTGCTCTGAACTATATCTAAGATTTTTTCTCGAAATTTCAATGATTTTTTCTTTTTCTTTTTCTTTTTTTCTTGCGCAATCAGCCAGCGAAAACTACTTCATACAAGTTTAAAGTAGCTTTTTCTAATCTGATGAGTAATTCGATAATACATGGAACGATTTGCCTCCTCTCTACGGGACTCGGCTTTTTGTCGTCGTACTCGTGCGTCCGTTTTTCGCTGTTGGAACAATTATGCAATTAAATGCTTTGGACCGTATGCAGGACGAAAATCACGTAGATATATGTGCAGAGGTCTGTGTGAATTTATATGCAAATATATATGCTTAATACATAGCCGAATATGTGTAGAACGAATAAGGCCAGGATCGCAGGCAAAGGCTCAAATCCATACGCGACAGGATATTATCAGCTTAACGCTGTGGGCGATACTAAACTTACCAATATTTTACTTGGCTTCAACGAAAGATTGAATGCCCTGTATAAATCTTTCTCGACTGAGATACGTCGGATTTACTGTCGCGCATCTCGAACGTGTATACCGACTCTGTGTACATTTATTTATTACTTTTTCCTCATTTTTCCGCTCTCGTTTCTTCAATACTCACGGTAGACGGACAGAATTGAGCCATGGTATATCTTTGGTTGCTCATAGCTAAGAGAAATCTTAAGGAAACCGGCGGATCTAGATAATATTTTTCATAAGAGATACGATTGCGATTGACACGAATTCGATGTCTGAAGAGAAATAAATTGAACAAATTTTTTCTCTTGGATGAAATTCAAAAAAAGATATGCCAAAAGAAATTTTCAGTTAAAATTCTTAGCTTTGCTGATAAAAAACATAAGAAAAAAGAACTGGAATCGATTTTGAAAATTGGCAAAGAAATATCGAGCCGGAATTTTCCGCAAGAAAAATTTTTGCGATACCTCGTCACAAGGTCCTCGAGGGTTGAACGAGCGTTGAGAACGAATAAGGCAGGACGAGATGAGTTCAAGAATTCGCTTCGCAGAAATGCAATAAAATATTTTCTAGTTTATATGCTAATAATTGTCTGCCTTTGCCATTTCCAAACGTGTTATGACAACTTACACTTTTCTCAGGGCTGAGACCCGGCGAAATTTTGTCCATTTACAAAAGAACCTCGGCGATTCAAATTTCCGAAAAATCATACCGACGCCTGGACGAAAATGACTAAGATTTTTACAGCTGAGAAAACTGCATCTATTACTCACGAATTTTCATTAACGGTTGTCGCTAATTCGGTCGAAAGTCTCCGCGGGTGTTGGCGATACCCCCTTGGCTAGTGGCCAACATTTTCGCCGCGTATTTGCGAGATCGTAACATAAAACTGAAGATTTACAACTGCGGGTCTCTCGCCCCCTCGCCTTGACTCACCCCACTTTCATACTCGTTCGTATATGTCGTCGGCGAACTTTCGAAGCCATTTGTATCGGCTAAATGAACGCGTAGTTAGATACGGGTTTGATATTTTGATATAGGTATCGGCATTAATCGACACTTTTTATTCGCTCTTTTGACTGCTGCTACTCGACTGCTGCTGCATATTCCCGCGAACCCATTTCGCCTCCCTATACTTTTTAATTACTCGAGTTCGATGGAGCAGGCGTTTATCATCGGGAGAAGATTCTAAGGCAATTTCAGGCGATGGTTACAATTTTCATGAAAGAGACTCGTCGATCTTAACGAATCGCAAAATCATTTTAGCGAAGGAAAAAAATTGAAATAAATTTCTTCACCGATTTCCGATTCATTTCCATGACTTTTCATATGATTTTCTGTCATTTCGGAGTACTGAGATCATCTGACTTCGGACGATTTCATTCGTTTTATTTTTGATTCCATCGTTATTATAATTGATCGAAAAAAAGAAAATGAAACGAAGATATTCAGGCTGATAAAATGTGAAATTTCTTTGATTATTGAGTTTTCATTTATCATTATTTAATTGCGAATATAATTTTCCGAGCTATAAATTTCAAGGATAGATTATTCCGCTTACATAATTTTCTTTTCAATGATTATTATGATAAATTACACCGTTTCGGTAGTTTTAATAGAATATATAAAAGCCGGGTGAAAAATTTTGCAAAACTTCACAATCGCCGGCCCATTAGCTCAGTTGGTTAGAGCGTCGTGCTAATAACGCGAAGGTCGCGGGTTCGATCCCCTCATGGGCCATTTATTTTTTTATTAACTTTTGAACTCGTTAGTTGAAAGAGCAAAAAAAATAAAAATAGAACAAAAACACGATATTTTTTATTCAATGTCGATTTTCGTCTAACTAGATTATCGAATTACCGTACGAATTCATGTCAGCGAGGTTAGAACGAATTTTCTGAATTCACAAAACGGTGAAAAAAGTCGCTTTTCTGTATCTGAACTAAGCGAAATTAAAAAAAAAAAAACCCAAACTCTGTTTCTGGAAAGAAAAAACGCTACGAGCGTGAAAAAATATTTTTCAATCGATCCTGCCAGGATTCGAACCTGGAATCTTCTGATCCGTAGTCAGACGCGTTATCCGTTGCGCCACAGGACCGTTGTCTCTATTTAAAACCAGCGATTTTCAGACCAGAACGGAAAGCTCGAAATAACTACTTGCACAGTGGACACATGGTCGTGGTTAGAACTCGGATACGTCTGACATCCCACACGCTGCACGGTCTGAACTTTGAAGTCAAAGAAAGAAGCTCAAACTTTCGCTTCTGCAGCGTGCGGCTCGATTTAAAAAAAAATTCTCAAACTTAGATACCTACGTCCGGGTTTAACGAAACTGGCCACAAATAAGAAAAAACTTTACTCTTCTTCTCTATTCAATTATCAAACTATTCCATGCCGACTCGAGGCACCCAAAAATCCATTTTTGGTCCCAATTTCTTTTTTTTTTCTTTCTCTCCATATTCACCAATTTTTTGATTCCTGTCCTCAATAAACCTTTGGACATTAGAAAATTTGTTGAACAGGGGGTTAATTTCGAGTCTATTTCATCGCGAAATCGTTTATCTCGGAAGATTCCGAAAGCTTTTGTGCAGGTCGAAAGTGTCGGGCGGTATATCCCCGATCAAGTTAATTCTGGCTAGTCTATAGGTATATATCTGGTTTTTCCGCATCGTTTGAAAATCGCTGGTGAATATTTTAAGGTTCATTAAAAGCGCAATAACGAAGAAACCTCGGTGGCTATGAGGTAGAGGTGGCTGGCTGACTGGTTGGATTTGCTTTCAAATAAAGTCCGTTCCTCTCCGCCGTTCAAACAAAGTTTTTAAAACTTTGAGGAGAAAAACCTTTCGCCCGTACCTTACCTTTGGGTTGGGAAATGCAAAATAAAATCGCCTCGTACCCATGCCCCCCGATATGATTATACCTCGTATTATACCCACCCGACGAACGTTGATGAAACTTTGAAAAAATCTTGACTTGCTGCGTTTCGCCTTATTGAAATATCCATTGAAACGGGTGGTGGATACTGCCACGTAATTACGTCTCCACCACGGCTGCCGCGGTAACCATTTTATGGCTAAATTGACGGCATTAACGAAAATGGTCGGATCCATTAAGCCAGCGAATGGAAATTAAGAGTCGTTTTAAACCCCGCTGCTCGGTAGACCTTCAACGATTTTCTATTCTCGATCGACCTAACTCGAAAGGTATTGAGAAAATCTCTCATAGTTCTTTTCTCCTCGTATAGGAGAAAACTAAGACTGAAAACCATTTCCTACGAGCTCGACACTAGCTGGTGAAAATTACGATTGATTTATTCTCAGGGGTGTACATCTATACCGTACCATCGGAAATTTCCAACCCAAAAAGGCACTTATCCACTCGGTGCGGGGTAGGGATTCATTCGAACGAAATGAAAATTTATTAGTTCGGTGAAATACATTTTGTATAACGGTTTTTTCCAAACCCGACGTTATACGAATCGCGGCAAAATTTTGTATATCGAACTCATCGGACGATCCAGTTCTTATTGAACGAATATAAAAGCGAAGGCGATACGTTGATAGGAATATCAACGACCCACGCGGATTTTTACAGAACGTATTTCGAACCTTTAACCGTTATTTTTTATCCATTCACGTTTTTTCTTTCGTTCGTCAAAATGCGTCTATCCGATATGAACGTCGGATTGATAAATTCGATCGATCGCAGACGACGGGCGATCGATAAGGCAGTCACTCGGAACTATATAATCGGAGCGAAGTCTGAAACCGTTTTTTTCAATCTACTGGTACTTTTGAGACACAATTAAAAATTATTTGAGATTTCACGGACGTCGCTTCACGTAGATCGATCAGAGCGAAGAAGAAGAAGTGTTTTTCGTAGAGTCCAGTTCGCATCGTTCATCGAATCTTTTTTTAAACTTAGAGGGACTATTTCAAAATGTAAATTCTATCTAGAATGAAGTTCATTGAATCCGCAATAATTCCGAATAATATATGAAAACGCTGGTAATCAGCTGTGCAAAGACTGAATCGATGAAGTATTTCTCCACGGCGTAGCAATCATTTGACAGACGAAAAAAAAAAAATTATTACCGAGCGTATATTCCCACTTGGAAGTGATAAATGAGACTAAAAAATTGGACCTGAATTAATACCGTCTGTGTTTGCTCGAGACGGAAAAATAAGGCAGCGTATGTACGCAGTAACATCGTGAATTTAGGAGTATATAAATTTCCACCTGTGTGGGCGCCGTGGCTTAGTTGGTTAAAGCGCCTGTCTAGTAAACAGGAGATCGGGGGTTCGAATCCCCCCGGAGCCTGAGGAAATATTCAACAATATTTCCTAATATTTTTTTTCTCCTTTTTTTTGTTGATAATACAGATTTTTACGCCCCTTATTCGTGGCTGTGTACAATATACGCGTATGGATGCAGCACGAACTTTCATTAGAATAATAAAACCTGGGATTATCATGTTTCCCTTAATACAAGATTGAGTAATTATTATTTTTAGGTACCGAAGCACGTAATCACCGAGAAACTTGCCTATCGATATTCTTCATACGATCGATAATGATTAGTCAATCAATCTCGTAATTACTAATCATTATTTCATACCTCCAAACTCATCTGAGTATTCATAAACCTCCCATTATTATATGGTAGATTTAATGCTGAGTAATAGATATACAATTATGCGTTTTATTAAGAAAAAAAAACGAAATTCTCATTCGTAAAAGCGCTGTCAATTCAAAAATTTAATGAAATGCATCGGATTTCCACTTACGTATGACTACTGCGCACACGTATGTAGCTGTACTTGCATTGCGGTAACCTTCGGAAGTTTTGCAGTTGAAATTTTCCGCACCCCACGTTCTGTAACACCGTTAAACTTTTACGATTCAACTTTATTTCCGGTGCGGCATAGCATGTATGGGGGGCATCGCATTGGTGCAGTGGCTCGTTTGGTCATACGGTGGAAAATACAAGAGACCTTAAGCCAAATGGGGGATGAAAATCTACCGCGATTTAGTTCCGAGGACGAACTTAGGTAGTACAGGAATCAGAATACCAAATGACAGATGAAAATTCTGCGAGAAATTGCTAAATCTACGTTAACTTATAGTCATGACGTGTGGCCATGGCTGAGTTTCAAAAAGAATGAACTATTTGTTAGGTAAATCCCTTATACAGGCGAGGGAATAAAATATAACAAGACAGGTGAACCAGATATAGAGATACGCGAACGGAGAGAAGCTGCTACTGCTACGGCCAGTTCCCCGTGGACGAGCTTTTCCGGATTACGTTAGACTCCAGGACCTTATGATTACCAAGCGTGAAGTTTACTCGACTAAATACTACCCCGTACCTCAGAGAATCGAATGAAATTTAATCCCCTAACTATTAACGAGTTTATTTAGTCGTTGAAATTCGAACTTCGTAGATTCGCGGAAGCATGTAATATGTTTCGGTTGGTATTTAGGGTTTGAATTCAGAATTTCGGATCTCAGATTCGGAATCAGCGACTCAAAAAACCCCCGAGCACAAAGACAGGCTTTCGTACTATTCGTTCCGGTCAAGTTATACGAAAATTAGTAACGTAGTAAGTCCATGCTGTGTGTCTAGGGAAAAACTGAAAACTTTGACACTATAAGTCGGCCGCAATTCCTCGTCTCCGTTTCGTCCTTATCTGTAAGTGGTTACGGGGCGAATTTCGGCATTCGGTATCACTGTGGCACGGAGTTTAGTCAACTCGCGACGTGCCTGGCCCGAGTAGATATATTATACAGCGAATGCGAGCACTCCGCAAAACGCGTATATAGTGTAGTATAGTATAGCATATACGAAGGAATAAGGAACATTCACAAACCAACGCCAGGGCTCCATGAATACATTAGGGGCGTTCGCCCCGGGGCCTCTGCAGAGTACTCCTCAAAAATAGAGCCGACCGCTCGATTCATAACTCACTAGCTTGCTGTTAGATACGAGTCTGTACTCGTAACTTCTATGTATTCGCAAACACATTTACATACGCCTATATATCGGTTTTCCACCACGGAAATGCCAATTTTAATAACTTCATGGCTGTAGTTCTCGATCCTCTAAAATCAGCGGACATAGAGAGATGAGAAGAAAATTATACCTCGCCGGAAAGAGGCTCGAATCATTTTTTCCCCTTCTAACCCGAACGGAATCCTCAAAGTCCCACTTAACTCCGTGTGGCCAAAAATTAACTGTATCTATAAAGAAGTGATTTTACGAGGATAGAGCTTTCAGAGAACGCGGGTGTACCTATACAACACGCATACATCCATGTCTCTGACTGTGTGTGAATATGAGTGACTGAAAGATATTTACGACGGTGTTTTCTTAAGCGAACTTTTATTTGAGAATTTGTCATAAAATGTACATAAATATCACCTTTGTCCCTGCTGCTACGGCACCACCACCACCACCATGCATGGGGTTATATTTTTCATTCCTTATTTGTTAGACGAGGATTTGTCGGTCTCGTATTCTGTGCACCCCGTACCGTCGAGTGAATCGTGATCATATTTTAACCCGCGAATGGTACCCACCTTCGAGACCATTCAGTGACCCACTGGTTGTAGTTAGCGAACCGATTTCGCAAAGCCGCGATCAGGCCTCGAGTTTCCTTTTCGCGGTTTCTATAGATACTTTCGGATAGGAGGTTGCTTATTTTCTGCGATAATTTATAGCCACGAAACTCGGGATCTACGATATGGAAATTAGGAAATTTGGAGACACTTTATTTTCCAGAATTTTTCTAATGTCCCGATCGATTTTGCAAAGTCCTAACCGCACGTCGACGGCGTTTGCTATAGAACTGCAAAACGAAGGATGAAGGTAGTGAATCATCCGGATGGTCTCCAAGTTGGTTGGTGTTCGTTGGCGACCCGACTGACCGCTAAATGCGAGCTTGCGGTTACAAATAACCGAAGTATCGAATGGGATATCGAATCTGTCGTTTTTCTTATCTCTCAGCTAGTTTGCTACAGTTTAATGGCGGCGGATTCTCTCCAGAAGGAACTTCCAGTTTCAAGTAGGTATAATCACGAAATTTCCCCTTCGACTTATGTGACAATAATATATCGCGATATTGAATCGGATCATCTATTTAAAATACACCAATCGGATAACGTATCAATGTCAATCAGCAGTACAATAGAGACAGTATAATCATTTATATCACTCGGAATAATAACGAGTCGTTCTGCCTTTGCAGAAACTCGAAATGAAATAAATCAAACGTTTCAGTACGATTCTATTTTTTTTATCGTTTTTATCGGAAATGCGGATGTGATGTATAAACGTGTGAAAAGAGAAGCTTTGCTTTGAAGGCTATAATTTGATACAATATCGTGCCGTTGCCATCAGGGGGCTTATTCGCCAAATTTTGCGCCATATAACTGCATTCATAACTGCAATGGGGTGAAGTCAAAATATCACTAAGCCCCGTGCATAATAATACGGACTATGGCTGAAAAAGAAAATCGCTTACAATTAGATATCCATGAATGAATGAATCGTGTGTTTTTCTCAATTATCTCGAAAGGACCATTCGCTGCAAGCTCTTATCGCATCCAACTCCTCGATCGATTCGTTTCATCGGTTTGGAGAAATGATATATCAAGTTTTTGGTATTATAACTGTGACATAACGTAAAACCGAGAATGATTCAAAAGGATAGGAAAAAAAGAAAAATAAATGGTTATAGTGTATGGATGCAGCTTCCTTTATATTCTTCTCCGGGTATACATATAGGCGTAGGAGTTTATTATGCCCTGCAAGCCCTGCGAGGACGTAGGACGTTAAATTCACAGGACAAAGAAGGAAATTTATTTCCCTGAGAGCTCATCCGTAATGAAAATGATTTAAGAGACTAGCATGGTTATTGTTTTGGGATCTAGGTCAAGAATATTCATGACGCACTTGATATAAAGATAACGTTGGTGTACTTTCATGTTAATGCGATACGAAAACGCCGTATAAAATATAATATACAATCAATCAGGGATAGGTACAGAAACATGCATCGTTACCTCATAGTTTACAAATCGAATAACAAATTAGAGCATTGGTGTGCTCGGAAAATATTTAAATTCGAACTGCTCTTTGAAATAATTAAGAGGAGCGGTTTGTTCATATAACTTGGCTGATTGAATTCTAATTGGTGAAATATTTTGAAGAAAAACCCGATTCTACATTGAATTTCGTGGCAATTATTCCTCCCGCATTTAATTTCCAAATTCTGTTATATTGCGAGGAAAACCTCGTCGCCTCAAAAACTATCGAGCGAGCGAATTTCATCTAAATCGTACTAACGGTTACGGCGAAATTAACACTTCGGCGAAAACCTATATTTCACTTTACTTCGAAAATCCCTGGACCAATTTTTCCGAAATTCAATAAAAAATCTTGAAATTATTCAAAGTATTTGCGCACCAAATTTTATTGGAACAGATAGACTAGTTTGAAAGTTATAAATTGAAGAATTTTTACGAGTGTCCGGAAACTTTCTTCTCGGAACGGTGAAACGGTTATTTTAGTCACACCTTCGAACTTTTCCTACTATAAATATAACAGCATCTTCCCATCAATCGTTTCCTTAGAAAACGTAAAGCACGACTCTAACGTAAATCACTTCGGATGACGAATGCTCGATCGTTAAAGTATCGCGTATGAGGGATTCCCCGTAAACTCAGCCACTTGAATTTCGATTCTATCGCCAATTTTTTTACACTTTCATTGAGTGACGATTAGTGATCGGCAAATTTTTATCTCTCACAGATTTCCAGATATAAATTTTTCCAAATATTTACAAATTTTACAAATCTCGTGAAATTGCAGCTATTAATATCTCCAACTCCTTTACTGAATCATTGAAAGCAAGAACATCGAGATATCCGTCTTGACGCGTACTTTTCGAAAAAAAAATGCGTACGAATTTTTTTTCTAGATTTTCTTCCGATCTCCTGGCAGCAAAGACAGAAATTTTGGGCCCCATTTGATAATATTTGAATCGAAATATCAAAGTATTCAAATGTTTTTTGAAAATTCCAAAATGAGAAAAAAGATATCGAAGAATTCATCGTCCCACGATCAAAGAGGGCTGAAAAATTTCTGTATTTTCTTCTCCATTGATTAGAAATCCGACAAAAATTGACTCGTCAAAAACGAGTGAAAAAATTTGCATGCATTTTATTGTTTTTTTTCTTCTTCGAATTACGTCTCACGATCGAAACTTTGATGTTCTTATGATTTCGATCAAATGATTCAATCAATAGATGCGAAGTTATCAATTACCAATTGTCAAGTTGAGATAAGAGAGATTAGACAAGTATCAGAAAAATTGATATCGAGAAATCTGTGTCAGATAAAAATTCGAAAAAAAAAAGAGATACCGAACACTAATCCAAACTCAATGAACATATATAAATAAATCAGCGACAAAATCGACGTCTCTACTGTAGTGCCTGAATCGCCCATGGAACAAAGCGTGTGAAACAGCTTCTTATCTATACATACATAGGCATATGTGATATGTGTATACATATACAAGGAAAATGGTAGCAGGAAACGAAAGATGACTTACGGTAGCTAACCGTCTGTCACCGAGCCAATAACGCACGGGTAATCACAATTTAATGACTCAATAACGTCAGACGATGCGATGCGTCGTTCTCTCGCTTCAGGCATCTCGCTATGAAACCCCAAAGATTATTCTCGGGGCTTCGGCCCTCGACCGCTCGATAAATTCAAGTTTGCTTCTCTTTTTTTTTCCGTTTTTTTTTTTCTTTCTTTTTTTTCTCTTTCTTTATACATATAGTTGTATGCGAGACTTGCGTATAGAATATACATATAACTACCTATACATGTATACGTACAGTAGTAAGCCTTAGGCGTTTCTAACATAAGCGGTAACTGATGCCTTGCCACAACCAGAGACCAAAACATATTATTCGTCGTACGTACTTGAGGTGATGCCGTAAGCCTAATCTATATTATATACACATATATACATACATATATGTGTATGTATATACTCGTGGTTATTTCTATCGAATTGAGAAATCATTGTACGGGTGAAATATTCATCAGAAATAATTTTTTTTAGGTGAATCGTTTCGATTTGGAAAAAACGAAAGAAATTTTTTTTTTTTTTTCTCTTTTACCTGGGTTCTTCTTTGATTCAAATGAAAATTATTCACCTAATAAATATTCAAAACATTATTTTCGTACAGAGAATAATGACCAGTGTAATGAGATACTCTTACTTTGTCTAAACGTGAGAAACTTAGATATCAGTCCTCGGTAGTATAGTGGTAAGTATCCCCGCCTGTCACGCGGGAGACCGGGGTTCGATTCCCCGCCGGGGAGGATATATTTTTATTTTTTTATTTGGTATATTTAGTATTGAGAAGATCCGTAGTTAAATAATTGAGAGATTTTTAGGCATAGAAGTATAACTAAGACATTTTTTAGTTCATTTAATTAACTTAATAAATGTCGAAGCCTTTGGGAAAGAGCAGCTGCTCGTTATTATATATATATATTACGTAACGCAGCGGAAGTATTTGATTTTTTAACAAACGTGGGTATATATGTATGTACACTTCGTTAGGTAATTCAAAGTCTTCGTCTTCTTCTTCTTGATTATAATTTTCATTAAGTTGAGATATTGGCTGTTTCATAAGAGAGTTGATTATGTCTGGCTTTATTAATTTTCGGAAAATGTCAAACGAGAATTATCCTCGTAACGTTTTACTTGAATCGTGCGGAAATTATATCATAAATGTAAAATTAGCAATTAATAAAAAAGGAGGAAAAAACAGTAATTGTTAATTCCTGTAAACTACGGAACATGGAAATACTTCCGGATTCCCAAGGGCGGGTTAGAGAAACCTTAACTTTTCTCAGTCTCGAGCTCGCGTGCCTCAGGCCTTAAAACATAATTCCCGCTTCTGTTCGGGAACAGATGGGAAATATATTTCAAGGCTTTGCGTAGGCCGTCGACGTTTACCGTCACGAATTCTCCGCCCCCTACCCCGAAACGAAGCATTGTTGGTTTGGAAATTATTATTTCCGAAACCGAATCAAACCGGCGTAGAGGATGTACCTAACACACCTTGGAAATAATTTTTCTCGAATCACTGGTAAGCTCTGAAGAAATGTTCTACTGACTCAGTTTTTTCACAACTGATTACTCCCATTGTCAGACCAAATTAGAAATTATTTGAAATTTTATGGAGCTTTCAAAATGTGGTTGTCGTAGGGTACTACGTGGTCGCATCGTTGATCGAAACTTTCTGAAATTTGGAGGGAATATTATCAAACGATGTCCCTTCGTGGCAAACCAATAATATAGAGATAAGGTCGGTCGCACGTTCGAAGAAAGGTGGGAAAAAAATTTCGTCCAAAAATTAAATTACATCGATGTGGAATATTCGCTCCGAATTTGAAGAAGCTCCGATGAACGATGTGAACCGAAGTCCATAAAATCTCAAATAATTTGTAATTATGCTGTGAAAAGGCTGAGTCAATATAATGGATATTTCTCTCCAGCGTCGCAATTATTTGAGAAGAAAAATTCTCGATTAATGAAATCGTCAATTAAATATTTTTTGGGTATTACATTCCGCGCGGATGTCATCGGATATTATAAAGGCTCGATTTTCGAGGATCATTCGAACGAAACAAATCGGATATTTAAAACCCCGCTGCTACAATAATTGACTCGCATTATTTATAGTCAAAGGCATTAGTAGTCAGACTCTAATCGACAGAAATAATCGAAATGATTATTTTCAACGATTCAATCCGAACCAAAGCCGAAAATAATTTTCATCTGCTACGAGCTTTCAAAAAAATTTCATTTCCACCTACTCGTCTTGTATAATTACAATTATTCTCGCACTGGCGATGGGTAATTAATTTTTCAGAAATTTCAACGAAACCTGAAGATTCACTCTTTGCAGTGTGTTCAGTGGCCAACGAATGGTAGAAAAAATCGACGTGTATTCCTGTAATAAACTGTAATCAACTATGGATTTAGGATAGCGTAATATTTTCTGATTCTGAGTTAGAGCTCCGAGGCACGCGATGGAGCTAAAAAATTACTGTATTACGGGCAGCTCATCGTCCAAGGTTCGACAGAGGTCTAGAATCACGTTTTGTGTGTTCCCTTCGCCTTGGGATGGGGGAAAACCCTTTGGATACATTCAGGGAATAGATTGGTGTATGACGTAGGGTTGATATACCTTAGCCGGTATTTGGTAAGATAATAAATTACAACACGCGATATATAGCGATGTGAAAGAAGAGAGAAAAGAGAGAGAGAAAGAGAGAAAGCGAGATTTGAAAATTACACGAAAAAACTTTGAATTATAATTATTTTACTGATTTTTGATGAAATGAAAAATTTGTGAGTACGAAAATAGAACGTCGTGGACATTTTTTTTTTTTTTTTTTTGAGAGTGCCCAGGTAAATAACGAAAGTTGTAAAAGAGGTTGAGAAGTGGATGGGGTGGAAACGAAGAAATAAAAAATAAATATAAAGTAAGGGGAGTAAAGTAAAAATAAGGAAATGAAGAGAAATCTTGCGTCAAAGTCCCGGGGCAGATTGCTATTGCGATTTTCCTGTGAGAGGCTAATTAATTCTCAACTCTGTAGCCATGGTTCCAGGTCCAATTTTCTTTCTCGCTAAAGCTTCGCTCGTTTTCCTAATTTTCTCAAATTCAAGTAAAAACCCGAAACTCTGTCTGACATTTATTGCGACGAGTAGGAAGTGAGTACCTACCCACTCCAAGAATTTTTCTTTCTCTAAAGGCACAAAGCACAACAAAAGCTTCAACAGTCTAACTTAGAATTTTTGAAATGGCACTCATCTGCCCTCTCTAACATCAGAATAACATTATTATTTGAAAATATAAGTGTTTCAACTAATATTCATGTGCTTTTTTCTACCTGTTTCAGGTGAGTGATGTCAGTTACACCGACAGTCTATAAGACACAACGATACATCGAGATCTAAGAGCTTTTTCGAATCAAGTGAGTCATATATTTCTGCTTTTTAAATCTTTGAAGCGACTTAAAATGACTCGTGAGTCGAATGTGGGTAGAAATTCAGTTCAATGCTAATGTTTCATTCCCAAACGAAAACGATTATAACTCGGTGAAAAGTTATCCAAAGAAATTGAAAGACCGAGCATTTCGAAGTTTGAAATTCCAACTTCAAAATTATTGCTTTTTTAATCCTCTGCAATCTTTTACTACTTAGCTGTGCAGGTTTGAATCAAAAATTGAGAATCGTAAGGGAGAAAGATTTTTCTGAGCTTTCGTATGGCGTGCAAAAAAAATCGCTGGAAAATTTTCCGATCATGGTTTTGGACCTTGAAGTTTTCTCTTCGAAATGCTTCCTTCCAGATTTCTCTCGTCATTTTTTTGCACTGAATTATTCATTCTCGAGTAACGTACGTCACTCGTAATGTATGACGAAATGGTCTAAACTCACGCGTGTTTGACCTTACGGTATACGAGTGACGTTACTCAAGATTGAATAACTCGATGAAAAGGAATCGGAGAAAGCTTTCAAAAAGAGCAATTTGGAGTAGAAACTTCAAGCTTCAAAACAATCCTCGCCAAAATTTTCTGCGATTTTTTTTTTTCTGCAGCATATAGAATTTTGGAAAGTTGTTAATTCTTTCTTCTGTAAATTTCGCTTTTCTTTATTGAGGATTTTGAAAGAGAAAAACATCTTGAATTCGAAATTTTGAACTTCGAGGTGTGTCGTTTATGTAGTTAGAAAAGCTCTTCGAAGGTGGAGGAAATATTGATAAGAAAAGGAACCGAAAAACATGGATAGAAAGACGGTAACTAATTGCGAGAAATCAGAAGTAAAGTTGATCTTTATTATGTTAAAAAGCGAATATCCTTGGCTCGGTGCCATATCCAGGAAAATAAAAATGGTATAAGTCGAGTATAAGTTGTGGAAAGGAGTGAATGGAAAGTCTCGCTAAAAGGCGGACGGAATGGGGATGGAAAATTCGTATTTTGAATAGCTTGAACCTCGATTCAAAAGGATTCATTTTTGCGTGCCCATTCTACCTGTCGCCGTTTTGTCACGAAAAGTTAACGTCTCTTCAACGACAAGCGTCACCCGTTATACGAGAATCGCAACGTTACCATAGGTATGATGTGCTGTATTCAGTGCTTTGATACATTTTCCTCCTTTTTCACTCTTTTTTTTTCTTCACCTTTCCGCACTCTTTGCTTTCCTTCAATTCGCGCTTCGTCGCGAAATATTTACTCCTTGAGGCACCTACATATTTGAAAGTCATGTATTATACATGGAATTCATCCCGTTGCATATAAATCCTTAATAATAACTTTTCCCAACTCTTGAGTATTCCCATCATGTTGATATTCCACATTTAGTTCATACGGTACATCGTATATACACACATCTATTCATCCCGATAGAATATCACTTTGCAGAACTGAATTTTTTACAAATGTCAAGGCAATATATTTCTTGTTCTTCGCTCCTATCTCAAAATTCTTTAGAATAAGGCTGAAGAGAAATCCTCTCCAGAGCATAGGATTGAAAACGCCTTTTATAAGCTAGTTCATTGAACTATAAGTCTACCCGTTCAAATACCATACGAAAGACATCATTCTTTTCTTTGCAATTGATATTACTCAGCCAGGTTTTATGGCACACAATTTCGCATAGTGCGATTTTATAGAAACTTATATTTCCTACAAAAAACGTCCTTAGAACTAAGTCTGTATATTCAACCGTTTACGAGTTATCAATGCTGGAGTTTCGCAGCTAAACTATTAACTTCGGAAGGATAATTCCGGGAGACTTTTTGCAGAGAATTCAATTCTCTATAAAATAACACTCCGAAAAATTATCTATCATGGAACGCGGCTGAGAAATACTAATCGAAAGAAAGAAGAGTCATGTCTTCCCTGAGTTATTTTAATGGAAAACTTTATTTCGCGTTATCCTTTCGCGAGGACTTCTTCTTGGAATTATTCTAAAGGATTTTAGGATGGGAACGGAAAAACAGAATAAAAATTCATCGATGTTTCGTGAAATTTATTTTTACTCTCGATACCGAAAAATTGAAACAATAAATAAACAAAGCTGCGGTGTACAACATATTCAGAATTTTTCTTTCGAAAACTGAAGATAAAACCCCCGCGGTTATTCAGAACGTACAGAAAAATTTCTAATCGTTTTTTCAAACGTTTTTTCGAACATAACCTAATAAAGCTTTTTTCCACCCCGTTCTGAGGCTACCCCTAGTACGAAAACACATCGGCCCATTAGCTCAGTTGGTTAGAGCGTCGTGCTAATAACGCGAAGGTCGCGGGTTCGATCCCCTCATGGGCCAAAATAATTTTTTTCTCTACGTTTTCTTAGAAAATATTCAAAGGTCTTTGATTGGTTTGTTATTTTTGAATTTCATGTTTTTTATTTTTTGAACTTGTTTATAAACGAATTATTTCGCGACTACTTCGTGGGATTTTCTTATTTTTAAGAAGAGGAGAGATTACGGAGCTTTTTCTTTTTCCAGGCTGTATAGAAGTCGTCGAAGATCTCTGAATTGTAAATGTTTTATAATTGGGAAATTCTCTATCGCGAGAGCTAATGCGTTCAAACGGAAGAACTCGTTTACCCGTAGCGGTAGTCGCGTCGCGCTGCGTTATACGATATTATATCCGTTCCTGCAGGATATAAAACTCCTCTCGTCGAGTGCCAATAAATTTTCCTACTCCTCGCTACTCGCGGAAAAAAAAGCAAATGAAAAATGCTTCGTATAATTTGTTTCACAAATTCGTCGATATCACCCTTCCTCCTTCACCATCCAAACTCACCCATGGAACATTAATTAACCGGAGAGAAATAAAAATAAATAAAAAATACGGAAAAGGAATGGAGTTTCGAAAATTTAGAAAGTGATGGACCCACTGAACTCTCGATCTTCGGTATAATTCAGTTACATATTTTCGAAAATTTGAATGGATTGATCGCACTGAAGAAAAAGTGTTTGGCCTAGGGTACAGCTCCCATCGTTTTTCAAATTTGGAGGGAATATTCTACGTCGATGTTATTTCGGAGCGAACCAACGATATTCGATGAATTTCATTTTTGGATACGAATTTTTTTTATTAGAAGCCATTTAAAAAAAAAAAAAAAACGTTGGGAAAAAAATGGGTTGCGTGATCACAACGGTAGAAGACTGACCGTATCTCTATGTATCATCGGTTTGTCCGGAAATTGTATAATTTTTGAACATTTCCTCAAAATTTCGAAAAGTTTCGATTTAACGCTGCGAAGTCCGAAAAATCTCAAATAATTTCTAATCATTCTTCGAAATCGAAGTCTAGAGGATATTTCTTCGAGTCGTATCAGTGATTTGAAAAAAAAAAATTCTTCCAGAGGTGTATAACATCGCGATCGAAAATTTCTTTTTAATTTCGATTACACAAAATGTTTTCTTTTTTTCTGGTTCGGCTAATGGATTTTCATTTGCCTGTTGATTCGTATCGACTAAAGTGCGTCTTATACGGAGGTGCGGAGAGTTTCCTTGAAGAATAAAATATTTCGGAATATCTTTTCAATAAATTTCAATCCGTCAGATTTTGCATGTATATATATATAACATCTCCGCTCTTTCAATCTACGCGAACCCTCCGACCTACGCAGATATATATATATATATATGTATTTTTTTTTCCTGGCTACCATTTCATGAAATGAACCTCGGTAGTCCGCCCCGCGCCTGGTCCTTTCCTATAAAACAATCATCTGGCAATTCGGTTGAATGCCTTCAGCCTATATCGATGATATCTGGGTCAGTCTGCTCGGAATAATACTGAATAGAAAAAAAAAAAAATGAAATAAAAAACTAAATTTTCTTCTTCCTTTTTTCTCTTCTCTTTTTTTCATTCTTCATCCTGGTCAGAAGTGTGTATTATAAAACGGAGAACCGAGTACCAAGGGGGTGGAAAGGGAAACTCATGAAAATGAGTAAAGTATAAGACAGATATAACCAAGTATAACGAATATTTGATGAAGAGAAATTACACCTTTTTTACACAAATTTTTCACCCCCAAAACTCCGGATGAACTCTTCAAACTATCTTAACGTTATTTCAGCGAAATTCTAACACATTTTCCTATCCATCACACGAATGCATCGATTTCCTCTACCGCGCAATCATACCGCGATCTATCTCCCACTCTTTTTAAATCCACAACCGAATCTTCATCCGCTTGAAACCGCTGATCCACCCACGCTCTGCACCTACATGCATGATCTCTACGTGTTTTTGAATCCGCCGTGTCATATCAATCTCTCTCGGCACCCGCGTGACCTGGTACACAGGGCGAGGCTTTACGCCGTAAACAGGCTTTCGTGGGTGGCTATATGGCTATGGCTATGGCTATGGCTATGAGTATGGGTATGGCTGCGGCTGTGGTTGTATGCGGTGACTGTTCAACGGAGGGAGACAAATTTTTAGGATCATTTCGAGCCCGATGATTTATTTCGTTCATCCAGAGGTGGACTGGGCGCGTGCCTGCGGCTTTAGTCGGCGTATCAGAATTGGTTCATGCACCTATAAAACTACCGAAGAGTTGTAGGAAAGAATTGAAAATTTCACTAGCGAGGACGAATTTTCTTGTTCTTCTTTTCACACTTTTTTGGGGGTAGAATTAATCCAATTACATCTCATGCGATTCCCTTTTGGGTTATCTCATGATTTATACGAATGCGAACCTAGAAACAAAGCGAAAATATAAATAAAGACGGAAGCAAGGAAAGATTCGTTCCGTTTCGAATTGTCGAGATATAGAGACGTTGAATTTATACGGATTTTCAATTTACAACTCGATTCAACTCTTTTCAAGCGCGATCCTATCAAGTCGGAAATATATTCGAGCCGCTGCTTACCTCGCGTGTTTTCTTTACAACAATTTATACCCTTTGAGAACTACGGTTTCGTATATATTCAATCGAATAAGTCTTATCGTTCTATTACACTTCGTGCGATTTTACCTAAACCACGAGTAGAAAATTCTAAGTTAAAAAGTTGGAAAGCATCAGCTCTTTAGCTATTTGAACCGAATAGCATACGTCTCACTACGCATTGTACGCGCGAATTCATATCCCTCTATCTCACGGTAAGATTAGAAATAAACGTTTTAAGCCATTTCACAACGCCAGATTATTCTCACAATTATATCTTGACCCGTGCCGATAATTCTCGATAAACACTAGCCAACCAGTCATTCAAACTCAATCGTATACCAGCCTTGGGTCTCGTCGCTTTATACGATCGACAGTGCTCCTAACTTGTCATTTTTAAGAGGTAAGTTCGAGTGAAACATTCATGACTAATTAGTCCACGAAAAACGAGATTCGAAATTATTTCCGAATTATAGATTCGCGTAGAATCGATGGTGCAATACTCTAATTCCTCGATTAGGTTTATATCAAACGAAATATACTGGTAGCTGATCATTCGCATGAGATACGAGGCGTTTTCATAATCCTGCGATTTACTGTTAATATGATTCGAAAGTGCATTATTTAGGACTCGATGAGAGATAGGACAATCGATAGCTAGTCTATTAATTCTTTCGATTTTTCATTTTTCTTTCTACAGTCGGAGAAAAAGTGTCAAATTTTTGTGTCTTGGGTTGCTGGTTTATTGGCCAATCAGTCAAACGCCAATATCGCTATCGAGCTAGGATATTGAATCCACGTTCGTTCTGGTGTTCGATGATTCGTGAAACAGTAGTTAGTGTCGTTATCGAATTTTTTATCGAAATATCGAAGAAGTTAATTTTGTATTAATCATAGAATGTTTTTTGGTGTACAAAAACGGCGTTTCTACCTGCGAATTCGACACGTTATATGATTACCAACATCCATCACGCAGATTACAGAAATCTAATAATATTATTGTTTTGAAAGCAAGAAGATGTTGACCATCTGGTTCAATAACGTATAAATTATTTGTAATTGATCTGCAGCAAGTGATTCATTCTTCTTCATTAAAATTTCAATTTATATAATACGCCGATCCATGTAAATCATGAAACGTTGTTTGATATCTTCGGTTTTAAAATAATCGTGAAACTATAATCAGCACTCCGAAAATATATATAACGTTCCTCGAATTGCTTAACGTCGTGGAAAAATTAGACGCCTATTTTTACTCCGTAGAAGATATCTCAATAAATATCTCGCTGAGCGATATTTTCAATACAAGATTTTTTGCACCACTTGCGATTTGATCGAGTTAATTCTTCGGAATACTACAGCCGATAAGTAGACAAATCACGTAGTTACATTTTAAATCCCAAAGAGTAGGTTATCAGTGAAACTTCAATCACGTATTATCAAGTTGACTAATTTATCGAAGAACTTTCCCACCGGTTTGCCCATTTATCTGATGCTACAAATAAACGATCCCCTGCGAAGCGATCTTCTCAGAGGATTATACATCGATACATTAGCTGATAATTAAGCTCACAATTAATTACCGCGCAGTAAACAACACACAGGTAAACAGATTTTGATACAACGATTAAAGTACGTCTGGCGATATGTATTGTCGAAGATTATGCACTCGTCGTTAATTAATTACAATCAGACAAAAACAGTGAATTAATCATCAGAAATTCGCAGAGCTTTACGCGGTGGACAATTTTTTTGTTCGACGCTAAAAATCGCCACACGATACTTTCACCCATGTGATTCCTATTCCGACTAGCGTTAGAACGTTCCAATGGAAATCTGCACAAACGATAGACACTGGCTTGGCTGATCGTTAGCTGATGACGTGTGGGAACTTAGTTATAATATTCGAAGGTTGAATAATCGTTCTGACTTCTTTTTTACCATATTTCAACACATCGTGTGATATATTTGTACTCGCAATTGCTGTTTGCGATGAAATTCCACCCGTTCTTTAATCTTTTTGAATCATTCTCGACTCATTACTACATGCTATCAAATTAAGCCTGTATTTAATACGCAATTACATTCATGAGGCCCTAGGCCTACTACATTGGCTGAGAATGAGCACTGCCTCGTCCAACCAGACTAGCATTTGATGATTAACGCGACCTTTGATATCTTCGCGTTCGCGTATAACATTCATAGTCAGTACAACGCGTGTGCCTTATTCAGTATTCATGATTAGTTGTGTCAGCGCGCAGCAGCAGCATTGCACGGATGTTTTAACTTCATGACAAAACATTGTGAGTTCGAAGTAACGTTTTTCATAATAAATTAAACTTCCGACAATATTTTTTCCACGCTTATCGCAAGACTCTATCTTCTTAGGCGAGTACTCATTTATCTGTATGGCGTAACGAAATATAAATCATGTGTACTCGCGTAGTTGGATTGTCGAGTGGCTCGTTTTCTGTATCAGTAAATTTATATGAACGCGTGCCTATTGCGTGAATTTTATTCATCGACGAGTGGGATTGACTCCTTATCGTGGTACTGATCAGGTGAGTTCACTTGCCAGTGAAGAATAATCATGCGAACATTGCTGGTACTCTCCTCTCTCCGGATAGCTTTCTCTTTAACATCGATATTCCATAGCAAATCCACCACATTTCGAAACCTTGAAATTTTAGGAAATCTGTGTCACATGTGTGGCTTAGAACATTTAACTTCAACTGTAAAGCTAATCAGAATGGCCCTGACACGGCTAAGTTCATCAATACCGCGCGTGTCTATGTTAGTTAATTTGTCTTAACAGTCGAGTGCCGGACTCACTTCATTTCTTTCGCTCATCTCTTATTAGCTCGAGATCCATCGCATAGTTGATTATCTAATCGAAATTTCGGTCTTGCACCATCAGGAATTGATTCAGTGATAGAAATCAAGCCATGCAATGGTCGGATGGCCATTAATTCGAGATCATGTTACAAGTTTCAGTCTCGTCATTGAATTGTACCCCTACATGGTGGATTTTACAGATCAAGATGGACCCGAGCGAAGTCCCGTTGTCGGACAAGCAAGAAGCCGCCAATCGCGGAAAAACCGAGAAGAAATGTATCGTAAAACAAACCATGACAGCTTTGGGTCCAATAATAAGCACCGTTGCATCTGGTATGGCTTCTGGTTTTAGTGCGGTCCTGATACCTCAGCTACGTAACTCCACAAACCATAATCAAACATCATTAACTATGACCGATTATCTGAACATGAATCAACTGACGGTGACGGGAACCGAAGATGAATCTTGGGTAGCCGCATCGACAGCTATCGCTATGATACCAGGATGCTGGGTCGCCGGATTACTGATGGAAAAATTCGGCAGAAGAGGAGCATATCTCCTTATCAGTCCAATTTATTTTGCATCGTGGTTTCTAGTGGGATTAGCTCCGAGTATGAATTGGCTGTTGATGGGTAGAGTTTTGAGTGGACTGTGTAGTGGGTTGAACGGTCCTCTCTCTCCAGTATTCATAGCAGAAACGAGCGAGCCTGCTCTTCGGGGTATTTTGTTAGCCGGTATTAGCCTGGCAATAGCAATCGGTGTTATGTTGTCTCACATATTTGGCACCTGGTTACATTGGCGAATGGCTGCACTATTGTGCGGACTTTTTCCAGCCCTGTGTTTCATTTTGTGTGCAATTGCCCCCGAGAGTCCTACGTGGTTAGTGAAGAAAAAGAAGCCTGAGAAAGCTCGTAAGGTATGGGTTCGTCTCAGAGGAGAATACTGCGAGCACGAGTTCGAATCTTTGCAATTAAAAGGCACGAAGACCCCGGCTATCGTCGAGGGTAAAATGGACCCTGAAAAATCAGTGGAAACGAGTCTCTCCCAGGATAATATCAGCGGGAATTCATCCCCTCCGAAAGGATGGAAGGAGATAATCGCGTCCAGGAGTTTTCTCAAACCGTTTTTTATACTCAACGTATTCTTTTTCGTCTCGCAATTCTCCGGAGCTAATGCGGTAGTATTTTACAGCGTTAACATGTTCGAGGATGTCGCAGGCGGTGAGAATGCCTACGTGGCAACTTTGGTCCTTGATTTAATTCGCGTTGTTTTTAGCATGGTAGCCTGTTGGTTGACCAGGAATTACGCTCGCAGATCACTCACGATCGCCTCTGGTATTGTGACAGTAATTAGTCTGGTGTTTTTAAGCGGTTCTCTCTTCATGAAGATCGGAGGTCCTTGGCTCCCCATTTGTTTCCTCTTCGCATACATGTGCGGTATTTCAATCGGCCTGGTTCCTTTGCCCTGGCTTCTATGTGGCGAACTTTTCTCAGCCCAAGTACGTGGCCTGGGTTCCGGTCTGACCTCTAGTTTTGGTTTCACCTTTTTTTTCATTGTCGTAAAGACCGCTCCGGGCATGATGGCGAACCTCGGACCATCCTGGACTTTTACTTGTTACGGAATAGTGGTTTTCGCTGGCACGATATTCCTCTATTTCTTCCTCCCCGAAACCAAGGGTAAGACTTTGAACGAGATCGAGGAACGGTTCGCTAATCCAAAGCACAAAAACGCCAAAAAGTTGAAAATATCTGCCATTGAAAATGGTCAGTCTTAATTCGTTCGACTTGCTTCATTAACTCTATCCAATAAATAAACTAACAGATGTGGCTGATTGCGGGACCAGACCTTTTCGTTAGAATGCTGAAATCCCGATATTGGCTCAGCCGTTTCTCCTTCTTGAATAAGATTACAGTCTGTTTTCGCCCGATCATGAACATTCCATATGTCAGTAAAAATAATTGGAACTGCACATGTCCATCAATATATTTCGTTCATTTTACATCCCAGTTTATATTTTCAAATTTCTTCTCTCCATGTTATGAATGGCAAGAAAATTTTGCCAGTTAAATTGTACATCACGTTTTCAAGATGAATCTAATCACTTGCGAATATGTGTGACTGGTTCTAGATAAGTAAATGATAAATAATGTGTGCAACAGATACGTCGATATAAATAAAACATTTTTTTACAATTATTATCTGGAAGGTTCATTCATTCAACCCAATAATTGTCGAAGAAGTTTAAATGTACTACGAAACTGAATCTTTCGGCGAATTTCTTCCAAGCTTCTTCGATCTTTGAGAAAAAAATGTTTTGCGAATTTACTCGTGAGTTACACGAATAGTGGAAAACTTTCAATTTTACATCAGGCTATGAAGATATCCGTGGCACATCTTATGTCGTGAAAAACCACGTAGTCTACCTTTACGAGGTGGCAAATATTTGATCAGAGTGGGAGTAAGAATACTACAGGTCTGGCGGTGTTTGAAAAAGGTTTAATCTAGGTACTCGTTTGAATGCTCGGATAAACAGAGCAGGCTGGTATATTTGTATGTATTCACAAACATACGTATAGAATGTGTAACGATGTGCCACGTGGCAAGGTACGAAAACTATATGTATAATGACCTAAGCATATAGAACGTTGGTACACATAATACGAATGTCAAAGTTGAGAAGTAAATCTGGTGCAAACGGTGCAAACAACCTGTCATCCACATCCGTTTTCTAACAAAACTTGAAACCGTTTCTCGGATATAGTACAGAAATAGGTATCGCATATTTATATACCTATATTAGGAGGATCTTCGGTTTTCACTTTTATAACAGGCCGTCATCTTCGATAACCGATATTTCATTTCTGTAACCTATTCCTTGGACTTTTCCTATTCTGAATCCCCTTTCGAGGATCCCTCGTCAAAAGTGAAGGTATATATTATACCAAGAGTTACAGTTTCACCCGTACGTAAAGGTGATCCTTAAATTTGAACCGTTTCCTCAAAATCCTTCATAAAGTTTTCAAGAATCTGTCATTTCGGGGGTAGGGTGACCCTCCATAGCCCGAGGGTTGAAATTACTTCTGGTACCTGTGGAACCTGTAGTACCGCGTATAATAGGCGTGAGATAAACGGGATTATAAATTGCAGGATCCATCTAAATCTGTGTTATAGCCTTGGTAGAACAAAGACAGAGATTCGTTAGCCGATGCAAAAGACGATTCCGGTCTGAGGACATCGAAAGAATTGGATTAACGGACGAAGTGAGTTTTTTAATATTCCTTGGAATTGGATTTACATTTTTCTTGTTTACCCGATTATCGAGCCGACTTTTTTTCATATCCAACGACGCGTGCAAACAATTAATCAGCGAGAACGAGAGGTGGAAGAAAAATATATTCCCCTCAAAAGACCGGCTCAGAAATACTCAGTGGCTCCGTTAACATTTATCGCGAGAGCATTACGCGCGAGAAAAAATCTGAAAATTTCAAAAATAAGAAGAAGAAGAAGAAGAAGAAGAAGAAGAGAATAAAATAAATGAAATAGAATATAATAAAATCCAGGAAACTTAGAGAAATTCGCTCCGCAAAAGGACGAGACGCGGTAATATCAGTTAGATATGTGATTTACGATGATAAGAACAATCTCGTTCCAATTTCCTACCAGAGACGTGCTTCCACTGCATATAATCTTCATGAATGCGTAATGATCTGATCTTCGTTCTGTTAGGAGTAAAAAAGGTCGCCCTGGTTCTTAACAGCTGAGACTGGGGGCGAGAAATTCTACCACGTAACTCGATAATGTCGGTGAAAAATTTTCCTTTAAAAAAATATTAATACGCGAAACGTTGATATTAAAATTTTCTGGAAATAATTCAACGCATATACCTTTTTCACACCTATATGGGTATATAAGTCGCTCGGATCTAGTTAAACGTGAAGAGTTTCGCACCGGCTAAAACCACCGGGCTCTGCAATAGCATAAGTAGGTGCATGCAGACGTAGCTATAAGATCGGAGAAGCGAGAGATGCTGGTGATTAAACGGCTGTAGGAAACCGTGAAACGGAAAATGCACTCGAGCATGCTTGAGTAAGGAGGTACTTGGCGCACAACCTCCTAGATACGTGGTGTATACGTATTATACCTATATGTATATATCCAGAAGTCGGGATATATATTCACGGATAATATAGGTATAGGCCAACGGCATACTCGGTGGTCCGTCTCAATTCACCCAAACGGCTTTAATTAAATCGTACGAATGAGTGTTTCACGCTTCCAAAAACAGGGAGTACTGGAAAAAGGTAGCGAAATGTTTTGCTCCCTCTTTGGTATCGCGAAAAATCTTGGGTTTTATAGCGGAATTGAATCGTATGGATAAGTTTAAACGGAGTACCTGGTACGTGGGAGTTTTGAACGCAACATCTACCGCGGAAAAGTAAACAGGATAACGTACTGGTAGCAATGAGAAAACATCCGTAACGGCTTCCGAGAGCAAATCCTTGAACCGTGTTCCTGGTGGTGGTTGATGGCTGGTGGTTTGGGTGACGGAGAAACTCGTGTGCCCAGTACGTGGCACCCGTCAACGACTTCGTGAAGCCAGCGACAGCCGAGGGACGACCAAAGGACTACGCGACGGAGGTTATATTATGTCCTCGAAAGCCTTCGTCGGCATAACGATGGACTGGAAGGACTAGGGAGGACTCGGAGGACTCGGAGGACAATTACCTCCGAGTGGGTACGTGCTGTGACTTCGAGGCGAACTACGCTCTGCAAGTTTGACGTCCGAGAAACCGTTGAGTTGAATCGCGAAATTTCCCGGCTCGGAATAGCCGCACGTTTCATTAAAGGGTTGATAAAATATGAGGGTTGATCAATTTTACAGACTCTTTTCGTTAGGATAATTCTCCTTGGTCTGTAATATCGATCAGCGAAGTGCGAGAGTTGGGGCAAAATTTTGGTCGAGTATTTTTCAAGAAACGTTTCAGCCTTTTGAGCCAATCTCTCCATCCTCTGATCGAAAAGTGGTGACAATCGGATTGAAGCGTCCCCCGCTATCTCCGCGCAATAGAACCACCGCGGTTACCGAGGGATTACCCAGAGATTACCTACTACTGCAATAGCAAAGGAAATCTACCGCTCTTCCTGCGCTTACGGCGAGACCCATTGATATTCAACCAGAAACACGCTTCACCGATTTTTCTTTATCAAAGTCGAGAGGAAATTCACTATAACCGATACGATTTACCTTTTCATAAACCCGATTCACGTATGTCTATAGATTATTACTTTCATGCTCCGCGCTCACCCTGAAGGAAATATACATATGTATCTCACTATCTCCGCAAAATTTTGCGGAATGCTTCTAGAAAATTATGCATAAATTTCCGTAGACTCTGATCATTTCCTGAATCTATTCTAAGTGATGCTCGAATTTTGAACGATTCATCAGTATATTGTAAAACATTTTTCAGAAAAATTTCAGCCATTTTTACAGTTTTACAGTTTTTTTTATTTCAAGTTATTGAGAAATATATCTTCACCATTCCGTCTTCGTTAATTATTTGCTAAGCATCGATATTTCGATAAATTTTTTGATATTCGAAATCAGCGCGTCGGTTTGTCAGGATTTAGTTTCCCCCGTGCAAAATGACGATATTGAATTGAATCATTGATTCGAAGGAAGCAGTGCACCATGTCCTGCAACGGACTGTGTAATTACTCGGTGCATCTACGAGTGGAAATGCGGTAACACCGGAACTCTGAACCCCCGAAGCACTGGAACACCAGGACGCAGGACGCGTGGCCGCAGTGCTGACAGCGCGGTTAACAGTTAGTTGTGGTTGGTAGCTTCGCTTCATCCCTAATCCTGCACTGTTCCACTTTGCATTTACATTTACGATATCCTACATCCCCGTTATCACAGGCGTAAAACTAATCCACGGATAGATATAACGGTATCATGATTTTATTATGAGCAATCCACAATGATCAAAGCACAAGACGTTGTCGTAAAGTTCAGGATTTGATTGTCATTCACTTTGATGATAATTTACGAGCTGGATGCGATAAGGGTACATTTAGCAGATATTCTCTTGTCTCATTCGTCCGAAGTATGATTCGAGTTCGAAGGACATCTTGGAATTAGCCTTCGGTGATATTTGATTTTTTAGTGAACATGGGGTCTAGTTGGTATCGGAGGGAGTATGGATGGGAAAAAGATCGTTTTGAAATATCTGTCACTGAATGAACGGTGCGTTTTCTCTTAAATCATCTCCCGGTGATTGATAATCGTAGGAGCTTTTGATGTAGGGTGAATTTTCGTACGTGAAATTATTCAATCTTGCGATTCTGTAGTAGGAAATAATTCAAAAGATGCATCGTGCAGGGTATGATACACGTGTGTGAATGCATTTGTATAATCTGAGGTGGAAGAGGTCCGACAGTAATTTGTATACACTGGAGAGATAATCCTCCGAGGAGTTGAGATCCTGTGAAACCTGCTCGCCCCGACCACGAACCTCATAAACATCCATTTCCTCCTGAATGACGGAGATGACATCGTGTTCGCTTTGTACCATAGACTGCTTCAGGGCTTAAGCCTGTTATACAGCTAATTCTCGTAAATTGCACCTCGTGCAGAGAAACGTCAGATATGTTTGAAAGACTGTGGGCGAGCGTTAGGTGAAAATAACAGTGATCATACTTACATTTTCCCATATATTTATAAAAGACAAAGAATCACGGAGGACAGAGAATCGCCATTGTTTCTTTTACAAGATCGACGTGTACATGTTACATTTTCTCACTGATAGAGACATGAGTCCGATCTTTTTCATCTCCGTCTCATAAAATTTGAATGAGAGACTTTCTGAAGATGTCTGAGAGCTTTTTTCAAAATCAGACATTTCTGGAGTTTACGGGACTATTTTACATAGTATTTCAGAGTCTTGAGTCCTCTCGAGTCCAGGGTTTTGCATTCGCGAATAGAAAAACTTTAAACGCTGTGAGCTCTTTTGCAGAGCAATAAACTCGTTCCGATATTAAAGTTAGTCGTTTTTTTTTTTTTTCTAAACTTTTTGGGAGAGATTCTGGAGCGGATGTCTGGGTTTGAAATTTTACCTGTAATCTGGAATCAGACGTTGAAAATATATATGAGATTATTCTTCGAAGAAACTGTATCGTGTCATACTTTTTAACGAAAATTCATAGATCTATCGGTGTCATGTAATCCTTACCAATATTATCTGTCCATTGAGTTCGATAAATCCTAGACCAAGACTTTTCCAATCGACGATGTACTCAATGGAGCGTGTTGCTGAACGTGAAATTGGTTCGATCACCTATCGATCGGTTCAAGATGGGATACCGTAATCGAACCTGTTCTAGCCTCAACGAAAAACGACGAGAAGAAGTTTCAAAGATACAAAAATCCTTGCTGCGCGCTGTTCGTCTGAAAGATATTTCAGGATTTGATAATCTGAAAATATCTAAAAAAATTTAAACCCTTCCTATCGAGATCGAGACAAAGGATAAAGTAATTGAAAAAATGTCCTATTTCCCGATGTCTTCTTTAAGAAAAAGTGGAGGGTGCGTCGCGAATTCAGGGTCGACGAGTGTTTGCTTTGAGGAAATCGACGCGCTGGGATTCGGACGTTCTTCTCTCTCTCTCGCTCTCTCTCCACTTTCCTTCAGGAAACTTTTCTCTCCCTGTCCCTGGCTCTCTTTGTCTCGCCTTTCCTCGACCATTTCTCTGGAGTATTCCATTGTATTATTTATCGTTCGGACGAAATTCGTTCGAAAGGGCGTCCTGCAGGCAGGCAGGCAGGCGCCCTGAAAAGACGTCGCCTCTCTTCCTCGGTCCTCCCGGTCCTCGCCTTGGAGGTATTATTGAATTTCGCAGTGTACATTCCACGTCGAACTCATCCCTTGCCGGCGCTGCCTCTATCTTTGATAATCTGACATTCTTGGACGTTGTCGATGGAAGTTTGCTCTTCGGGTAGGGCGATTTCCCGTAATTGCGAACGACGTCACAACGCCAACACCACCATTCGACGACTAAGCCATTAGAAAGTACTCTCACAATCAAGAATCACATCAAAATATTCCAAAGAAATAATTTTCGATCCCTGCGGTACAACTCGAATCAATAAAAATCATCAAAAAACTATATATTTCCTTCCGCAAAGGATCTGAAAAGAAATCATTTTTCCATCCAGTAATTATTATCGCGGGATGACTCCAGCCTCCCATTCATACCGGTATAGAGTTCGGGTAAAATGTAACTCGAAAAAAGAGTTCCACCCTCTACCCTCCATCGTCTTCGATTTTATTTTATTTGAAATACCTAAAGGCAGTTACAATGAAAGGGGGTCTCTGCAAGTAAGCAAATCGCGTAGCCTGCGGTTGGTTCCGGTGGATCAGGAGCTTCAGGGTTCTCTCAGGCAAGGGTCTTGAGTTCGACAAAGATCTATTCTGGTTCAGAGACGACGAGGTAAAAGGGATAAAGCGGGACTGAATGACAGAGAGAAGAACTCTAATCGAATGTAAATGTTGCGGAAAGCTCGAGTTCCTTATCCTGATTGAGATTGAGTAACTGAACTGTCCCTTCTCGTTCACCCTCAAGAATCCCTTCGCGTTTTGTAGACGAAGCAAAAAAAGAAAAAAAAAAAAGAAAAAAAAATGATATCAAGATATATTCTCGATATACATGTATACGCAAAAATAATTTAGAAATATTCAAAAATCTCCAGAATTACGTGAAAAATGATCAAGTGGTGCCTGTTGATGTAACTTGACTAGAATAAGTAGTACGAAAGTCTATCTTGGTGCCCGGGGGTCTTTTGAGTCGCTGGTTTCGAATCTGAGGTCTAAAATTCCAAATATTTGAATTATTCGAATATTGAAGATATTAGTTGTTCAAATGTTCCGAAATCGGAATCAGTGACTCAAAAAGCTCCGAGCGCCGAGACAGACTTCCGCAGTGCTTGTGCCGGGCAATTTATGCGAACATTAGTAAAACGATGTAAGATTTCGAGTGTTAATCAAATGGAAGACCTAATCGTCGATCGAGGCACCGCTTAGACTCTAATGACAGCGCTGCCCTGTGGAGGGTTGATTATTCGACGTAATTTTGGAGATTCTTGGGGTGGGAAGTTCCCGATCTAAAGGGTGAATTTCTATAGGTTTGTTTACCTCGAAAAAGGGTCTGATTCGAATCGCTAATAATTCATCAAAAAATTGATGGAGTCGACAATCGACTCGGCCGATCTCTATACTATACCCCGAACCACTTATCCGCGTACATCTTCGTCCGAAGAGCTCTGAGAATAAGAAGGAAGGCCTTAGTCGATCCCGGTAAATACCAGAAATCCGCAAACCTTTGCTTGCGCCCTTCACGTCGATCCTTTTCGCCCGATAGTTCCTCTCCGGGTCTTCCTGCTCGGAGGGTAGATTATTTTCGAACTCTGCGGGACGGCGATCCTAGAAGAATCATCGATCAATCCATCGTCGGAAAATACAACTCGCGGGAATCCTCGCCGTTAGTTGTTGATTCAAATTCCGATAAATTCATCGCCTGCATGTTACAACGACCAAGATACTCAGTTCTCGCCACAGTTTTTCTAGAAAAGCTCAATTTTCCAATCGGCTAGAAAATCTCCCGTAATTTATAGCCTCAACGGTCCTGTGGCGCAACGGATAACGCGTCTGACTACGGATCAGAAGATTCCAGGTTCGAATCCTGGCAGGATCGATGCTTCGGCACGGATACATTTTTTTACACTTATCTCGAATCTCGGTCTTGAGGTACCGCGGCTTGAAATTGTACTCGAAAATTTGTGAAAGAACGAGAGACTAAAGGTTCAATTGAAGATTCTGGTGGCTTCAACCTTTCTTCGTGCCTCTATTTTTGGATTTCACGGCGATACTCCCGCTTAGCAGAACTCTCCCACTCGGTTTCGGCAATGTCTCTATTTTTAAACTTCTCTCAACGCTTTTTCGGTTCTTCTTTTTATTTTTTCTTTCATAATGAGACAAAGTCAACGGCAAAAGTTCGGCAGAGCTTTTACCGATCAAACGGAGAAAATCTTGGGCTGGAACAGACTCTGAGTTTTTTGGATTCTCGCGAATTTTGGTGCGAAAAATTTGCAGAGAAATAAAGCGATAGAAAATCGACGAGAAAAATAAGAATGAAGGACTCCGTCGTTGTAGAAAAAAGCAGCTTTTCCAAACGAACCGTTTTCTTGTCTCGAAATGAGAGCTTGACATCGCAAAGTTTCGGAAAACTTCACATCGTCCTTTTGAACCGGACTTTATCCTTGCCTTTCGCGGGTGAGGAAGATTTGATTTAACTCTAGATCGAATAGAAAAGTGTGAAGGATGAAAGGATGAAAGGATGGAAGAAAAAGCATAGAGTTGTGAAGGGTGTGGGAGGAAATGGTCGAGCGTTATCTCACGCCATTTTCGGCAATTCTCTTCGGGCACGATTTTCGTTATAGTCTTGAGTCCAGGCTAGATTTTCTAGTTTCTTAGGTGGTGGTGCACGAGATAGCTGATCCTCGCAACGGCTAAGTGGTCGTCGTGTAAGATGACGCCGATAACGGCAACGGAAGCCAACCCGGGCCACAACCCGCCCGCTTATTTGTAATTGTAATTCGCATCACTATGGATGAGACCCACAAGACACGCGCGACACGCGAGACACGCGAGACACAAGACGTGGACAATGGTCTTCCTCCTACCTTATACCATTTCCTTTTATCGATAGATATATAACTCGGTATTATACATACAGTAGAGCACCTTCGTAGAAACTGTAAACGTTTGTTCCATGCACGTTTACATAAACTGGTACGACTTGTGGAAGGAATGAAATAAAAATGGGAAAGACTTCTTATCCTTCCATTTCCGTTCATTTTATCTTTTCCCAATTTCTATTACAGCACCAAGTATTGTATCGGAGGATCTGTTGATATGTATTTCTCGAAAAGAGCCGCTCAATTAGTTCGTAGACTGATTTCACGTTTTTCGTGGACAAAGCCCGCGAACCTAGCCCGAGGGATTTAAATTTCGCGTAATAAAATTGCAGAGAGGGTGAAGGTTCACCGAGTTATAGACAGACTCCTGTAAATTCTTGCCGGCAATAGTAATTGTCAGATAGAAACTATCGGTAAGAGTAATTTCCAATAGGTTTCAAGCTTCACCACCTGCGCTTGCATATTGCAATGGCTTATAAATCTCTCGTCCATATAATTTCGAACGGATCATCTGGTGGCCGTATCTTCTTCCTCAATACGGTTCACCGTGCCTTTAATCGCTTCCTTTTATGTCTTCCTGAATCCTGGACATTGCCACATCACTTTTTGTACCATTCGACGAATCTTTAATTCTTTAGGTCATTGTGGTCACACGTAACACGCTGTCAAGCGAAAAGCTCATCTTTGGTTACCCGAGTCGCTTGCCTGAACTAAATTATTGATACGTTATCGATCGGAAATATATTTACCCTGCTTTTAATATCATCAATTTCAATTTGTCAAAGAGTTATTGTCTGTGGGCGAAGGCAGACCGTTCGAGCTAAGAAATGGGGCATGAGAAGGACGGAAAAAGAAAATGTTAACTCCGACCAAACCAAATACACGTGTGATGCGAGAGGCTTGACTTGATTTGAATCAAATGAAAACCCTGCGGTCCGATATCGTACCGTACCGTTGGATATTGGTTCCGTGGTAGAGAATCGTTTTCTTTATGGACGGCGTACTATCCTACAATGGGTTTGCATAAATCAAGACTGTAAAATCAATTTCTCATTTCCTACCACTTTCAGCTGTGGCACAGAGGGCTATTTTCTCTGATGAACGTGCCAGTACGGTTCCTAGTCCTGGTCGAATCTCGGGTTCCTCAAAAGACGGATATTTTCTGCGTGACGGTCATTTCGACGCCGTTTCTTCCTCGCGTACCGTTTTATATCACGGATAAATCACTACTTCCAAAACTCTTCTTTTTTATAATGAAAAAGCCATGTTGTGGGCGTTAGGAGTCTTGTGGATCCGATTATTCAAATGCTATGAATATACAAAGTATGCGCATGCGTATGTGCGTGTGTGTGTGTCGGAAAATAAAAATTCCAAGGAAATATACGGTGAACCGTACGTTTTTTTTTTTTAGTCATTGGGAATATGATTGTTCAAATATGCATTCGCTCGGTCGCGTGTTCTCCTATGAATGCTGATTTTTACGACCAATTCCATCGATGCCGGTTGAAAACTGATCGTCGCACTTTTTTTCTCCCCATTTTTTCCTCTCTCTCTCTCTTTCTTCTTTTTTCTTTCGTTTTTTCACACGCTACCAACGCCCTTCTATTCAAATTCGTACCAGGAAAATTCGGAATAGTGAAAGTACCAGGTCACGTACGGCATCGTTCAAACGCTTCCCCTCAGACTTACACGCATAAAACTGCTACGCGTTTAACGACTTTCAATTCTGTAGGTAGTACCTAATTTCGATATAGGCTAAGATCCAATATCTCCATTATTACAAACGCGGTTTGCTTCCTATGCCAATTCTACATCGGTTAAAGAAAAAAAAATTGCGAAAGCTCTACACGTATGATTCAAAATTAGTTCAGATTCTATGGACTTCGTCTACCGTATATCGATTCCATAATTCATCGAAACTTATTCAAATTTCGGAAGAATATTCCACATCGATCTGATTTCGAGAAAAAATCAATGATATTCGATGAATTTCAGTTTTGAATAAAAAATTCTTTGATTAGTCGCCTTTCTTCCGTAAATCTTGATGACAAATAGTCTGTTTCGTGCTCACAACTATATGAGATTGACTTCGTTTCTATATATTATCGGTTTTTCCCCGGAATGACGTTTTATAATATTTCTTCCGAATTTGAAACCATTTTTTTATTTCGCAGACTCAATTTATGTGATTCGAAGCCCATGAAATCTCAAAGAATTTCTAGTTATACCTCGAAGTGCGATCGGACAGCTGTGAAAAAAAAACTGAGTCGATAGAATATTTTATTCAAAACAAACCAGTGATTTGAAGAAAATTATTTACAAGGTATATATATAACCCGTTAACCGAGCTTGCAGAAAATGTTCTCGTTATACATCGGTATTATTATTAAGTCTCGGTATACAGCTACCATCCATGAATATAATTCCGTTATACGGTAGGTACTTTTATTCTTTCGGATTAATTAACGGTAAGACGCGGTCGCGGGCATAATTTCATTTTGTATTTTAATTACAAAACACTCCCTGGGCAGAGAATAATTATAATTGTTTAGGATCCCGGTCGAGAGTTGTAAACGCGAGCTTGTAAACAGAGCTTGGAAATTTTTGCGGTTTTCAGATCCATGCGTACGTTTGCTCGGATGTTAATACGAACGTATAGAAACTTCATGATAGAAAAATGAGTTCATTCATTTTTATTTTCATACTTGAACTAATTTCCAATGCATTTCCATGTCTAAGCAGCCATTATATATCGGCAAAGATTATCTTCGAGTAGGTAATAATCGGAATTCGCTAGGGAATCCTCCCCATTCATTACCATTATCGGCTCATCCACTAATTCATTTAATTCGATTATACGGTCATAATGACTGGCCACGGTATTCGCAGTCGGTTGCACTTTCCCAATTTATTTATCAAAGCCTCGATGGTTTCCAGCTCAAAGCTAATCGTGATGTAAAAGTGGCAGAGAATTTACGATGCGATTTCTCGAATCGCGTATACCGTGCGGATATAATTACACATCTAAATGCGGAATAATGGGGTAATCATCCGTTCTTTAAATCTTATGAATATTTCACGAATCATATTTCGTCCTTAAATCCTTCAATTTACGATGCTTGATGAACTCCTGCATCACGACTTCCCGGTTATTAATTATTTCGCTTTTGGAATTGGCACAGATATCAAAGATAATTAAGCTCGCTAATTTCATCTCAAAGTTTCCGAATCTGAACTAACGGTGTACCTGAATTTAATTTGGTACGTTATACGTACGTATACCATGTAATGCAATATTAATGATGAACAACACCGCGCCAAGGTTGTACATCGATATCAAGTGTGTAACCGAGGGACAGAAGGTTCTATATTTAATGATAATTTGTTATAAAAATAACGACGCAGAGTAGCCGAGAAGAACGTATATTTCTGACTAACTCTACCTGTAAACCAGTATTAAAAACGATATTATCCTCATTTCTCCACGTTTCGTAACAGCGACGCAAACACGGACAAGGCCGACCGGATCAATTTTCAAATCACTCGTTTAGCTGGAATAAAAAGGCATGAAATATGGCTCGGGTTACTCGATCGATAGAAATATCCACTCACTGTTATAAATTGGAGTAAATAAGCCGTGAAATATCATACAGAAAATAAAAATTCGAACATCAAATCGAATTATTCATTCTATTATGAATTTAAACGCGACTTCGAAACGATTCGATTCGAATAATTTGCCAAGAAATGAAATGAATTCTTCCATTTTTTCGATTTTCGACATTTGGTTTTGCAACTATGCTGCCGGCTGAGTACAATACACCTTTGTATCGGGTATCGCAATTTCTTTAACACATCGTAGCAGAAGTGGTGCCGGGTTCTATTAATAGCCCGAAGCTCTCAGTCACCTTTGTCAAGTCTCAGGCCTCTCCTACGCCCGACGTTGGGTCCTTCGCGATGGTCCATTGATCTAGGGGATCTCGACTCTCTCTCTGAAGGGCCAAGACGAAGCTCTCTATAATACCTACGCGCGCGCTTTCGAGGGGACCTCGTAAGCGCTCCTATCTTTCCGACGCTCTTCAGAATTCGAGATAACAAAAAGGTTCACGAAGGACAGAGGCCAGATGGGTCAGAGGTGAATCCAGGTTGAGTGAAATTTCCGTCTATCATTTATTCAAATTTTATTCAGTTTTTTTTTTTTTTCCTTTTCTCTTCTTTTTTCATCCCTCTATCGAACCCGTATCATATTGTATATTTTTTCAATCGGATAAAAGTGAATTATTTTACGATTTGAGTGCCAATATTTTCGTTCTAGTCGAATCGAGGCTTCTATTATTACCTCAACCATTAAGGAATAAAAAACCATCGGTTACGTTCAAAAAATGAATTTTTCATCATTCCAAAGCATTTTTTAGAATCTCGAGCCTTTTTAGAGCCGTTTAAAAAATAAAAATAAAAATTTTAATTACTATTCTCACAATTTCGATAAGAGATCCTCTCTTTAGGAGAAGAGTTTTGCATAAAATTTTTACAGGCGTCTGTATAGATAAACGGTTTTTCAAATAAGATATAAACTTTTGATCGATCTTCGTTATGAGGCACATAAAATTTTTACGCCGTTTTTAATCGCAGGTTGTATTAAATATATATGTATTATGCATGTGTGTGTGTGTGTGTGTGTGTTATACTGCAAAGCTTACATGGTTGCATTATGTTCATAACTACGCATCTATGCGCTGGCTATTAATTTAGCAGTCGAGTAAAGCCGGGCTTAATCCATGTCTACCTGGGGACGGTATAAATACATATTGCGGATGACCGAATCGCCTTTGTACAGCTGCGAATCGTGATAACGTATGTGTGTATTTGTGTAAACGTTTCCCCGCGTATCTATCTGTGTTTGTGTGTGTGGGTGTGTGGGTGTGTGTAGGTAGGTTTACACACAGGCTCGTTCTTCGAGTCCCAGAGGGAAATGGAAAGTACAAATAAAGGGGAATTGTCATCGGGTTGTACTGAGGAATACAATTGAGAGGTGGATAAACTGAGAGCTTGAATCCCTCGCCGATGTATCTCTTTACTCCTCTTCGTTTTCAACTTTTCGATTTTTTTTTTCTTTCTGTTCTGGTTTTCCGTCCTTTTCTTCTGACACTCGTCGGAGTTACACGTTCTTCTTTAGACCAACACCTGAAATAAAGGAATGATATTTTACTTCTAAGCAGCTAAATCCACGGGTGATAATTTAGGACGTCGTTTCGTGTCGTTTCGTGCCGTTTCCTCCCACCACCCTGCTCTCACTCTGCGCCCTTTCTTTGTGTCCCCTCTAATCCTGAGGATGAATTACCTCGGCTTGAAACCTCTTTGCAGATGTCGTAGTTGTATACTGGCTTGTCTGAAAAATCGTCCGCGAGATTTTGAAAACCTTCCAACGAATCGGCTGCGACCCCTCGAAAATCTCGATCGTCTTTCAAATTTAGAAAAATCGAAAATTCAAAGATCTCTGATTAAAAAAAAATCATTTCAATTCCATTTTTGTTATTTCATACCTACAGCGAAATTCTTTGCAGAAATAGCCGCGCGAATATTATTCAATGCAAAAACGTGCGTCCGGAAATAAGAGAGAGGGAGAGAGAAAAAAAAACGAGGTCCAGGATTTCAGACCCAGCAATTGTAATTTCTTTCTTTTTGTACTGTTTTTTTTTTTCTTTTGTTCCTTTTTTTTCACTAATTCTTTTTATCTGCAACAAAAGCTCTTTGGTGTCGGTTGAGGGTTGCGGTGAGCCTGTCTCCCCGTATTTTATTAACTGAAATTCAGGAGATTATTTCTGGCTCTTTTCCCACCGGACGAGGGCACCGCTTTTTTACAAATTACCCTTTTCGTAATAATTACTTCACTTTAACCCTTTGGTTAGATATACCCATTCGTGATACCCTTAATGCTACTTTGTGATTGCCTCGCACTTTTAACTCTGCAGAGCTGCCTATAACGTTAAACCGTGATCCTTACACCTATAACGCGAGAAAAAAAATTGAGTGTAAACGAATGACTGCAATACATGAAAAATCTCGTCAAAATATATTTCCTCCTCATTTTCCTGAACGATTACCGAATAGTTTGAAAAACTGCGAATTTCTGAATTACTCAGAAATGGAAAAATTTCTGAATTACTACAGAATTTAAAAAACCCCACACAAGCTCCGGCTATCTCGATCAAACTGCCTGAAAAGATTCTCGGAATTGGAACTTTTCAAGATCGTCTATGATTTTGCGAACAAAAATTTTTCATAGATTTTCAGAGCTTCACTGAAATTTGAGGAAAAAAAAGAGAATCCAATTTTTTACATTTTCCAGAGTTCGTTCGACGACGTTCGGAAATTTTTCGGACAAACTCTGAAGAGCGTAAAAATAATTATAATTTTTTTTCTGTTTCTTTTCAATCCTTAGCGAAGTTCTGAAGATCTCTGCAAATTTTTTCGCAAGATCTCCGGCGATGCTAAGTTTCAAAAAATGACCAGAAAATAATCGGATCGATATATTTCGATCGAGGAAACCCTGGACGCAAAATATAATTGTGACTATTTCATGTCACGTTTGATATTCACGTTCAACGCTTGAGTACTGCTGGGATTTCCTAGTAAATCATTCTGGTTGTAGAGGTAGAGGTCGAACACGGTTCGACGAACACAAGGTTCGTCGTTCGCGTGTCGCGGAAGTGCAGGAGGTAGCCACTGTCATTTCCGTACACCACTGTTTAGTTTCCGCCATATCCGGCGGCCATCTATATCACTGCATCATTTTGAACGTTTGCGGAAAATGTCTCCTAGATCAGTCACCGCGAATATTTCCGTCCTTTCGTGATCGCCGAAGGTGTATTCGGCCAAAAGCTTCTTTCCCCTGATATTATTTTTTCACTATATTTTCTATAACGATTCGAAATTTCTATACGAATATTTGTTCCACTATATGATAAGTGGACGTCATTCAGTTCCATAAGACGATATTTCGGCTAGAATTTACCAGAAATTCGATCATATTTATCGACGCGAAAGTGAAGTATAGAGATAGGAAGCGGCGCTAGACGAGGGTGGATTTCCGCCATGGATTGATTCTCTTCAACGACACGCTCCGTCCCGGGCTAGTGGATCCTTTAATTAAAATTAGTCTCCGTTATATCAGCCATTCGATTGTGAGAAGTTTGGATAAACGAATTTAAAGAAACGACTGACAAAAGCCCTGAAGAATAGGCAAAGCGAGCCCCGAGATACCGAGAGAGAAAGAGAGGCTGGAGGGATACCAGGATCCTCATTTACCCAGTTTGGGTCTTTATCACTGCGCGCCTCCGGATCTTGACTTCCCCTATTCATCTCTCTTTCGGCTTAACCAAGGCTATCTGAAATTACTCTTCAGAATTAGAATGGAAACATAAGAATTCCCGCTAAGCTTGGCGGTCCTTCTTACTGATGGACCTCTTAAAAGTAGGATAAGAAAAATGCAATTATAGACGTGAAGAAATAAAGTATCCGCGGCCACTTTACTGATCGGCGGATCGATTCCGGACATTAAATGGCCGAATCCCTTCCGAGGAGGATTTCGAAGGCTCGTTATTCGCGAGCAAATTGGTCCTTTTGTTTTTAATTAGCCATTGCATCGTTGGGGAACTGACGCAGGGATTCGGTTATAGGTAGGTATATTGGGTCTTGAGATCAAGACGAGCTCCGAACGTCTTCCTTCAGATTGTGAGGTGAGTTCTGTAGAAGAACGTGTGTGAGTCGACTTTAGATTCCGACCTGGTACCACGACTGACTCTTCACTTTTAAGTTTGTCTGCGGAATGTGGATTGAAAAATATACCCATGGGTAACTTCGGCTTTAGCTTGACTCGGGCATCTCGCGACTAGCCTTCGAATTGCCCACTTCATTCGTGCAAGCTGACTCGAGAACAGAGTTTGGAGAAATTAGGAAAAGAGTAAAAAAGATACGAGCAGAAATTGCATCGATGCTGCCATAACGACTTATGTCTTCTACGTGTCGTCCGCTTGCAGTCTTCGCATATTTATCTTGACCAATTCGGTCTCTACAGCATATTTCGATCATTTCCCGAGTTTTTATCCTCCGATGAGCGAAAATTTTTAGGCAAAAAGTTATCATATTTTTAGCGAATTTGCGTGTCAGGTTTTTCCCATTTTCAAACCCTTTTTTTCTCGAGGCTGAAGGACCGAGGGTAAGGTAACAAAAGGAGAACTTGAATTTGGTTAAATACGTCGTTGTCGTTTGGCCTCTAGCTCGTTGGAAAGAGCCGAGACACACTCGAGGCAAAGAGGATCGCGTTTATTTTCTAAACCTGCACCAGGAAGCAGTGGGAGCTTTATATTTTCCGTTTCCGTTAAAAAGGTTCCGCAAACCTACCTCTCGTGCTTTCTTGGGCCGATCCCTCTTACCTGACTCTTTCCTTCAGTCACCTACATCTAGACAATCTCTACATTTCTCCCTATTACGAGTATCCATGAAAAGGAATAAGTACCCACAACTGTATGTCTCGGTTGTTTTCAGAAACGTGAAGAAATCTCAGGTCTAACGCGCAAGAATCCAGCACCTTCGTTTTTTACCTATTCTACAAGATTCTTCGATCAACTTTCTTGCTTTCTTTTTCATAAAAATCGCTGTTTTCCTCCGACCAATATAGTTGGTGAAAAAATATACATGGTATAAACGTGTAAAGGTAAACTCGAGTCGTATCTTATTGTCAGATGGTCGTATAAGAGTGTCGCGTCGCGTCGAGGATCGAGGATAAAACCTAAATTTACACAAGTTAAATATTTACACAGGTAGACAAAGTCGGAGTACGAAGTCGAGTGCTTGACCAGCGCCTTAGAGCGCCGGTGTGAATCGGTTCCTTTTCTGAGATCCGGCTTCGGTGGGCGGCTCAGCTTTGACAAGGCTAAAGAATGCCATAAAAATGTTTGAAATTAATTAACGCACGGTTAACAAAAGCACCGATGCCTGGAGGCGTAGGTATACATCTTTCCCGACCAAAAATCCTTCTCGAAAAAATGTCCGAAATTTCAACGACGACCTTCGTCGTTTCCTTCCTTATCAAACAGTGATTCGGGGAACCGTCTAGTCCACAAAGCTTAAACAATTTAGTATAAAGCTAACGATAAAACATCCAGCTATCGATGAGGACTCAAGAGTTTGAGAATGTCCTTCAAGGATTGTTGGATGCCCGAGGAGAATGCTGAGCTAGTCGCGCTGTGCACATAACGCTCTCTGACCCCTGACCTCCTAGTGGTTGGTCAAGTGAGTCCTTTTCGTAGACTCAGCAGGCGGCCGGCGTCCAAAGTCAAACACGACTATATATCACATCGGACCACAAATCCCGTCTAGCGTTAAACACACAAAACCCAAGACCGTCTTATATTATAGAATATAGGTGGATCGCAAACTCCGAGCGCAATTTACTCGCATTTACGTCGGGGATTCGATGAATATAACTTTTACAATCCATTATAAACAGCCCCAAGATTCCGCAGTATCATCCTATCAGACTTTGGTAATCTTATCATTCCAAACCATCGATCTATACACTCGACCCTACCAACCCGAGATGTTTTCGATGTGTTGATACAATTCTGATTGTACGTTGAAGAAAGAAGAGGTCTTTTTACGGTCTACGTTCCATTCCCTCAACCACCGAGATGTGATAAAGCGGTAAGACCCAGCAGCGACGAACGTTGAAAGTTTGCGGTACGTTCGTTTCGACTTATGTTAGAGTTCCTGCAAGGACGGGTCGGCGGTTAAACGCGAGATTTATACTGGTCCATCGGCGTCACGGATGTCCCCCAGGTTCTCCCTACACCTACGTTTGTCGTGTTGGGTCACCTCGTGCCCTCGGTGAGTCGCAATGCCCATGCCGCGCCGTGGGAGATTATCTGGCGATCCGGCGCTCTATTATGATTCAACTGACATGCTATTTGTAGTCCTCGAGGAATAAGGGGTCCGGGTGTTCGACCGTAGGATCTCAACCATTGTTATTGTAGCTTCAGCCTCCAGCCTCCAGTCTCCAGTCTCCAGTCTCCAGTCTCCAGTCTCTCCCATCTCTCTAGTCTCGAGTCTACAGCCTTCAGGTCTCACGACTCACTCGGAGATGATGTTAGCCCTATATCGTCTCGCGGTTAGCCTTGCGTTAAAGCATCGTGTCCGTAAGACACGTGCCAACTAAATCGCCTCTAACCAAGATTCCTCGCGTTAATTACATGATACGATATCTCTCATTGATTCGTCGGAGAACTTCTCAGATCTATCGCACCGTATACATTCGGATTCTATTCTATTCAGTTTAAATCCATGGCAGTCGTTTACAGAAGTCTCCAGGCTCACCTGAAGTCACTCGAAATTGTCACGAGTTCATTCAGAGCTAGTGACGTTCGCCTGGAACCGGTCCAGGTAATTAAAAGTCATGAAAAGTCGTACTCTCGAGTCTCAATGAGTTTTTGTTACCGATATAAGTACGCGATTAGAATCAGGGTTTAGAGCCGAACCAGACAGATCTCGGAACGTGGGTCTCGACTGGTACGCGATTTGTTACGAAGGTTCGACGAGGGCCATTTATTGAGGTTTTCTTAGTGCTCGTTACGAGTCACGTTTAACGGACCGCGAACATTCGTTTCGTTCGTAAACGAGCCCCGGCGGCCGGTTTGCAAAAACGGTTTGAAACCCTCGGTAAGAAACGGATACGACATAAAGAAGAAGACGAAGAAGAAGCGTGGCTTTGCGTTGACGAGCTCAGCCCGTTAGGTGGGCATTGTTTGCACCGTTCGAGACTCTGGAATTTAGCATAAACTGTCAACCTGCACCCAGGACACTTCATCATTCCTCATTTTCTAGCAAAGAGGTTGACTGAAATTTCGAGAAAAAATTTTATCCCCGGAATGAAACGGGGCGAGTACACCAGACTGACACACAATCATTTCACGGCTCGTGGCATATAGGTATGATGCATTGAATCCATGTACCCGTACGGAAGTCAGTACGTAACGTAAAGCCTTAATATTCACCGATCTGGAATGATCTTCTCGACAAAGTGAGCCACTCCGGTTGCCTCGTGGGGCCGAGGGAAACCTCCCGAATATACAGGGGACAAAAAGCGTCGGCATCCACCGAGATTTGACTCAATTAAGTAACTCGCTACGTTGACAAAGTACAACGTCACTGTTCTTTTATGGGCGGCCCTAAATAAGTGAGTTTGCCGGCATATTGAGTAGCACGCTGGGGAATGGATGAAGACAACTCGGGTAAAAAGAGGATTCAAGAAAGACGAAGACAGGTACCAGAGGCTGCACTCAGTTGAAGACCGTGTCAGAGTAGGGAGAGCCCTTGTCAGTCACTCTGCAGGAACCTCGATGCGATCCCTTGCATAGGCGTAGCTACCGCCTCCTCGAAGGATTCAGCTTTTTATGCATCGCTTTGATTCCGAACTAACCATACCCAAGAAAAAAGGGTTGCTTTCAGGAATAGCGGAACTATGTCATCGCAATCTTATCCGTTATGACGTAGGGGTATTGTCACCATTGTCCGATAGCCGTTTCACATTTTTTCTAAGAGCTTTTCTAAGAGCAACGCTGCGCTGTGTCATCGGGCAGAATATGAAGTAGATAAAATGTTCATTTTCATTTTTTCGACTATTTTAGTGCAGAAAAACCGTCTTGGAGTATGCTAAAACGAAAGGTGAAACGCGACGAGTGATTTGAGTAAAAATATGCCGTTTTTTATCATTTTCTTTTTCGGTATGGGCTTGAATAATGACATTTAAAGAAGCGTCTTGTGCCTCGCGGTCCTCTGCTCCAATGGGTATTTTATAATTGAAGTAACACAGCTTATAAATTTTTTAACCCGGTGTTGCGCCCGCATTGCCAACGTGGGCGGGGGACTCGCGTTAAAACCGACTATTAGCACCGTGCGTGTGTAATTATTGGTAATCAATTACAAAGCGGCACACCGCCTACCGCTGTCATATTATTCAAGAAACTAGGACCCCCAGCTTCTACATGTGGACCAGCGTAATGTCGAAGCAACCTGAAAGGCGGCTGCATATCTAAGTTTGATATAAATACATTAATCTGTCTTCTTGATCTTCCAGACCCCGTAGGTATGCCTATTTCAAAGCACCTCCCTTGCAGCACCATATGTATATACATATATAACGGACTTCTATTACGGTGATAAGAAAAAATTAAATTCCATTCGAATATTTTATCGACGATCTCGCGCCGGTATATGAGTGAAAGAAAAAATAAAAATAAAAATTCCGCGTGAAGGATGAATTCAAAATTTTTACTGCCGAATGTTATAATGATCTTAGGGAATCGTTATACATATACGTATATTGGACGAAGTTCAGAAAAGGAACTTTCATTCGTCTGAAGAATTAGAGTTTTCGAGTTCAATACGAGCCAGGATAAAATGGGAGAAATAAGTGGCTGTGTCGAGGGTAGTTTGTTTGACATGAAATGAAGTTTTTTTCTCGAGGATCTAACGGGGCGATATTTATAGATGTATATATGAGTATAAAACGTATGCGAAAGTAAATCTGCAGTCATATATTTTCGTGTATATTGAGAGTTGAGGGCAATTGTTGAAGCCGCGACGAATCCACTTTGACTTTTTTAACGAGCAAAACGTTGTGGCAAGGGGATGAGTCAACAACATCCGATATATTCGACCTAGTGAACTCCAGGGGCGTGTTAGGGTTCAGCAAATAAACCAAGCCCAACCGTTGTGCGGCGAAGGTTCTTACCACGGTACAGTCTGCTTTGCTCTCAGCTCCATCTCACGAATTTTATGGGGATTCCACTAATGGCATGGGAGGAGGACGGAGGGTGGCTCCTTTTTCCCTTTTCCCTTTTCCCTTTTCCCTTTTTTCTTCTCCTTCTCCTTCTTCCTCTCCCTCCCCCTCCTCCCCCCTTTATCCCCTTAACTCCAGTTTCCCTTGCCTTCTCGAGCATTTTTCCCACTTCTCCATGTACAGCGTTCAGGGAACAGGGGAAGTTCCTACGCCCGGACCAAAATGGTTACGATATTTTCTTGTCAGCGAAAGAAAAACAGATTAATGCCAGTCCTGTGTATACCTCGCATTCGTACATTAAAGCTTGCATTTCTTTTTATATCTCGCGTCGTAGGCAACTTTCTGCCATTACGTCCGTGTATCTATCTATCCGTAAATGTGCAAGTTTTTCTCATTAGCTTTTCTGTGCACAAAAACTAACGAAAAAAAAAGAAGTCACCCATCAACTTTTTTACCACATTTTTTTCTACCCCACGATCTGTCAAACCTTTGGTACTCGTGACGACAGTCCTACTATTCGATGGCAAATCGATATCGACGCTGATTCATTCGGCAGTATGTACTCGACATCATGACTTTTTTTGACGTTTGAGTGGATGAAATTGCCAACTACCTTCCCAAACCTATTCCTCTCATATTTATCCACAGTACTTCACGTTCCGAACCCTTGTCAAAATTTTTCCTCCAAATAAACCGTAATGAGGTATCAAACGTTGCTGTGATAATCGTTCGCAGAAATTATCATTATCAGTCAGCAAAGCTTTTAATTTTGTTGTTTTTTCTTCTGGCAACTGCATTGTGGCGAATCCACTGGTTCAATGGAAGTGAAAATTTCCTCTGTTGATCGTTTATTATTTACCATTGAGCCGGATGAATAATAAATGATGGTAGGTCGTTGGGATTTTTTCCAACTCGACGATTCGGACAAGTTGATGGGGGAGTATGATACCGGGTGAAAGAACATACACTCCATGAAACGTAACGTGATAATATATTCGCTGTCATAGATGGTACAACGGTGTCTCTCAGATGGGTGAATCTGTGACAGAGAGCTGTTGACGATTAACATGACAATGGTAGAAATCCGCGGCGTTCAAGACGAAGATTTTCATACTTATTCTAGAAACGCATACCTCCACCTAACGGTTGAATAACGCGTTTTGCAATTTCCCCGCTCTTCCCGTTTTTGCATCACAAAACAAACGGCTTTACCTTTTTATCGCGAGTTAGTAAAAATATCATTTTTTTTTTCTTTCTTCCTCTTCTCTTCTTCTCTTTAGCGTTGAATAAACCACTAGAGAGCAGACATCGTTATTTACACTTATTCCTAGATAAGACAACAACAAAGTTATACCTCTACGTATAATAAATTTTAACTTCACTCCGGACTAATATAAACGTACTTAAATTCACTGCGGAGTTCTGCAGTGCAAATCTAGTGCTCTTCGCCGGTAGTGGGAGTATGTGGTATCAAATACGACTTTCCTACACCGCATCTCTTACCCGATGTGGTGAAATTTCCAACCCACTGGAAAGTTGGGTTCCGAAATCGCCGCGACGTTGATTCGACTTGAATTCTCGTTGCATTTATTACGACTTACACTAATTGTAAGATATGACAGCGACCAATACTCGCGTTTTTATTTTTTCTTCATTTTTGTTCAATTCATCGAAGTGAGATATGAATATTAATGAATTGGTTATTTCAATTCGCACCATTCACAGTCGATCGGAAAGCACAGTCTTATGAATTATTGAAACTGTTTTATTCTGCTTTTTACGCTACAAGGAATAATTTCGATAATCTTCGAGTCCGCCTTTCCACTCTGAAGCGGAGATTGCAGATCTGCGTAGAAACTGTACTCGGGTCCGGCGATTTATTAGCCACAAGCGAAATTCCATCTACAAGTTATCAAAGGCTTTTATTTATACAGAGTTCGGAATTTTGATTATACAACTTTCCAAGTCTCTACGTTGTATCATATCGTAGTCTCGAGATACGAATAACTCGGATTAATTTTATAAGGGAAAAATACTGATCGGAACCGATGCGGTAAAATCTTTTTCACAGATTTGAAAAAATTCGTGAAAATTCTTCGGGCCTCCCTTAATCTAGTAAGAAGTATTTTTATCATCTTGACGGCTTCCGCGATTTCCGCGTAAATCATCTGCATATATTCAGTATCATGAATAGTACACAGCCCCGGTGGAACCGAGGGTTCCTGAGCTGCACGCTAAGCAGTGAGCGCCCGGCCGAGAAGGATGTACCTAGTCCAGCCAAAGAAACGATTTTCCCAGAAGACTATGACGAACGACGTTTTAAGCGAATGGAACGTAAAGCCCGTGGGATTAGGCCAGAGACCGATGGATGTTCGCGTTTTTTGAGCGCACTGAAAATTTCAGATCGAAACTTCCCGGCTAGGTACTTCCGGCACGAGAGGAAACGAAGTTTTTTCGTTCTTCGGAAAACGGTGCAGTCTTCTGTTTTATAAATTTCGCGAAAATAATGATCACTCGAAATTTATCCCGAGAATTTAGTCGATTTGAAAATTGATCGAATTGTAAGGTGGTAATAAATTCTCCGAGATAAGAGAGAGAGAGAGATGGAGAGTTTGTTGAATTTGATAAATTTTATTGGCATTCGAATAAAGACTTCGTAGAATTGCTTTGAGGTTCGTTTAAGGTCTGTTGAATCGGGGGCGGTTGATTTGAGTGAGCGTTAAGAAATCGTCAAAATTTTCGATCTCTCAGACCTTTCGAGGGTTCAGACGCACGTCGCTTGGCAAAATTAAGTTTTTCCTTTTTTATTTCTCCTTTTTTCTTTTTTTCTTTTTTTCTACGCTTCACTCGGGGCGCCACACACTGCTCCGTTGTGACGGGCTAAAAGCTGGAAAAAGCCGAGGCGCATTTCGGAATATAATATTAGGTTATACCTGTGGGGGTTCACTCAGTCGACATTGGCCACGTCAGGGTTGTATTTCAGCCAAAATTACCGCTCTAAAAATTTACCGACGTAGTTGTTTTATCCTCTAAATTATGAGCCATTTTTTTTTCTTTTTTCCTGTTTCTTTTTCTTTTGCAACCTAGACCAAAAGTCATTTTCTGAACCATTTCTTTTCTCGTGTGTTTTTTCTCTTTCTTCTTTTTTTTTTTTTGTTGTTCTTTCTCTTCTTCTTTTCTCCTGATTTCCGTTTCCTCAATTTTTTCGTAACGGACAATGACTGACAGGGTAAAATTCTGATCTAAAGTTTTCGACGAAATTTGATTTGAGGTAGATAACAGCTGGCTCCGACGTGGCCGAATTTTATAATCTCTTTTACATCTCTTTTGTGGTCGGATGATACTCGTTTGTGGTTGTAAGGATGAGGGATTTAGGATTGTTTCTGGCTTGGAATAAAGGCAATAACATCCGATTCGTACTAGTGCAAAGTCGTAAAAAGTCATATTTCCAACGAACCCTTGACCCCATCGCTCTTCTCATCCGCTTGACGATAATCAAATAAGAACGTCCTTTGCAGCCTCTTTGACGCAGGAATAATACAACATCTCTGGGTCCTGAAGGAACCAACTTGAATCTGGCGAGGAGACGATAAAAAAAGGTAAAATAAAAAAGGAACACGGTCGAACAAAAGAAAGAAAGAAAAAAGGAAAAAAGAAAAAAAAATCACATTTTTCTTAACAAGACGTAAATCTCCTATCTCAAACTTCCACGAGTTTTCAAAGTTCGATTTCAATCGCGGGGACAATACTCTCCTTCATTAATTCACCAATTTTGTTATCGAAATCAAAAAAATCGTTCATTTGTCAAATTAACTTTCCTTCTTTTCACTTTTGATTAATTTCGATTTCAATCTATCGAATTATACTGTACGGGTAAGGTACACAACAGTTTTTTGGGAGACCGAAAGCTGCAGTAGATAGAAGAGTGATAAAGTACACGTACTTTGAAAGAGTAGGTGATTAATATTGATGGGAATTCATGCAGCACGGAATTGACGAAATAATTTCCATGCAGAGGTAACAAGACCGAGTCACCCCGTTCCCATATTCCTGAATATATGCCAGTCCACACCGATAATCTAATTGTTAACCGGAACGACGTGAATATTAATGCGGGCACCCTCTATAGCCAGCTATTGTGCGAACGTATTGAATCGCGTAGCTTAGAAGTCCACATCGGTAATGATCGCCAGCTAAATGATCATGAGAATCATGCTTAGGACTTGGTTGATGGACAAAGGACGCTCTGATCCGGATCCGGAGCTCCTGTCGATGTCAATTGGCGAGCTGACCTGTTCCTGGATTATAGTCACCTTCTGTCAGGGGTGCGAACCTCCCTTTTCATCTACGTCCGACTCTCGCTCGTTTTCGTCGCTAAAACGTATGACATGCCGATTCGAATGAAAGTCCTCGCTTTTGTATCCACTCGTGGATAACTCCATAGGGTAACGTTTTTTCGATACGAAATTTTTCAAAAATTGAACGTAACGTTCGATTTTCAATTTTTATATACGTTTCTTGAAGCGCGAGGAGAGGGAACCAATACCGCGTGTAAAGAGTAACTAGACTCTTCGTTTCCTTTATCGTTTTAGCTCTCCTACCGTATTCCGTTAGGATCGATAACTCACGTTCTCTTACGTGGAGTATTCAAGGAGGTTTTATTTCACGAGTAAATATTACCGTAACCTTAACGAACTCAACACCCGAGTTAATCCGACGGCAACTCGCTGATAAACTCGTTGAAGAAATCTTATCCGTTCCGGTATACCTTTCTCAGCGAAGGTTATCGCGGGCTATAGCTGGAAGAGAGAAAGAGTCTTTTATTACGCGCTTCAGGGCCAGGAACCCTATAGGAGAAAAAGCCGGAGGTGGAGTGAGATGGAAAGCGGGAAAAGGGAATCTTGACCTTAAAAAGGATGCGGAACAGATCAAGAAGGTCGTTGGCCAGTCGGGGAGACTTTCCGATCCGGTAACTCAGCGTCTCAGAGATTTGAGGAAAAATCTGCCGCAGGAGCAGTCCAAGTCAGTGATCCGACCATCAAGTGGATCCAGAGCTTTCTCATGCCCCGGCATAGCGCGTGGTCCACGGTGCGTAAAAACCAGCTGCCGGCTGTTTGCCAGGGTCCAATTAACCTTCTCTTCTCTACTCTATATCTGATGTAGGTAGGTACCCACTTCCGTTGGCCAGAAAACGATTCTCTCATTCATTGCTATCTCCACACTTCGCTTGGTCTTTTCCTCATGGAAGAAGCTGTGCAAACATCAACAACGTCAAATTAAACACTCTTCCGGGTCACCGGTAAGATTCCCGAAGTAAGAGGCTGGTTTTAGTTGACGCCATCGCACAGTGTGAGCCGCGATCTCTTCTTCGAGGCACACCATCCCGCGCGTGGACAGTAAACGTAACGAATGTCGTCTACGTCGACCATAACTCCCAGCCGACGGCGTTCCCACACCTCGTACCGTGCCCGGCTACGGCCCCTCGGGCAACAGCTTCGTCCTCCCCAGGGAGCAGTATACTCTCTTCAGGCGCAGTTAACGTAACCATTGGTTACTGGTCTACGCTACTCGTGCCATTTCTGAACCCTGGAAAGATCTAGCGTACTGCTAGAGCTAACTGTGCCCTGGGACCGGAGACCAGAGACCAGAGACTAGTTACTAGATACAGGGATATGCTGACGAGAAATCCTCCCTGAAACTATCGTTTCTTCGTTTGAGATTACCGATCCGAACAGGAGGATTGAAAATCTCGTCGTGAACGAGTGGTTCGATATCGCAACTCGACTTGGCTTCGAAGTGGCGAGACGGGAACATTTTCGATAACTTAGAAACCAGAGAAACTGGAATGACGTTAGCCTCGCCGATAGTTTTACCTGATTTGCGTTCGCCAATAATTTGGCGGAGAGTTAGGCTCTTGATGAAGTACCAATCGCTCTTTGATGGACAGACACGCGTGGACTGATCGACGGTGGAACTATGGTCTGGATATCAGTGGACCGTGTATTATCGAATCTTTATTACGTGCTCCAGCGACCTGGCAAAGTAGGACTTCCATGGAAGTTTAATTGAAATCCAGTCTCGCGGTTGGTCCATTTTTCAGAATCGCAAACTTCCTCAAAGGATGCTTGAAGAGAGGTTTGGTTATTCAACGGACTTCACTTTACTCCGGTACTCTACGAGTCTCCGGAATCAATATTCTGTCATACCGATTGCAATCGTGGACGTATACTTAAACTCGGCATCCCGGCATCTCAGTCTCAGCTCTTCTCTTCCTTGACGTAAATGGCGCGAGGCATCGATCGGATATCGATACTCGTACGTATAGACACTGTATCGTCTGCTTCGCTAATCTTTTCATCGCGTGGTCAAGGACCATTGTATAAAATCCGAGATAACTGACTTCGCAAAACTTAACGGTGGAAAAAAAAATCGCGAAAGAGACTATCGTTCCTTTTTCCGAACACCGATCTTACCCACGTCGGCGATACCGACACCTCGATACCCAAGCCCAACGCATAGACGTTTTTGACATTAGGTTTGCACCTCAGGTGTCAAATCAACTCCGTTTCTTTCGATTCCACGTTTTTTGAACCACATGTGCAAATGCGAAGCGAACGAGTGTAGAAGTCTACCCAGGGCTTTCCTGTTTTGATAAGGTCTCTGATCCCACGAAGTGGTATAAGGCTGAATCCATTCCTATTCACCTGCAGCACTGGTGTGAGAACAGATAGTGGTAATACCTAACGAAGAACGGCAGTAATGCGTAAACACGATGCTAGATCGACGGATAGGATGCCTGCGGTGATGATAGGGTGCAAACTGTTGAGTGGCATAGTATAAGGGATCCGTGAAATTACGTTACACCGGCACTTGGCGTGACCTTAATAAGCGCGAGTAGGTATAATGAAAAGTCGATGAAAAATTCATGCCACGTTGACTGGAACAGTCTTTGTAAATTTCTGAGCCGTTATTATATTCCATAGTTATATATGTTATTTTATTTTTTACCCAACTTTATGGATCGTCGAATTTCCCTAGGAGGAACCAGCCGTATGATTGAACGAGGATGAAAATGATTTTAATTAGTTTCCCTTTGAACTAGTTTCTATATTTATTCATTCATCTATTATTTATTTATTACTTTTTGGTGGACTGCTAAGTCCTCGATTATACGCGGCTTAGTTGCCTAGCATGTACCAATCATCTAGGCGATGGCTCGGAGATAAGGCAGAGTTTTTGATTGTCTTTCATGCTTCGATGAGACGAAATGAATCCGTCGTGTAATCCCCTGAATCAAACGACCGACACGCAACGGTTCGTCTCCATCCTGAGTATTATAAAAGAGGGAAGAGATGGTTCTTAAAAGCTATAACTAACCGATGAATATCTAATCGGACCTAATTCCGAGTCTAGTTTCATGGTGTCAAGATTTTTCATAGAGCAGAGATCTCGGGAATTGATATTCCGGGATTTGAACATCGAAGCATGACCATAGGCATATATATGGCCATAGGGAGCGAAGAGGAATTCTCGATTTTTGCGTAAATATTCATTCGCTAATGGCTTCCAATCCCCCGAGGTTATTCATTATTTTCTGTCCCACATTTTTGTATAAATCTTTTTCTTCTTATTTTTTTTTCTTCTTTCTTTTCTCCTTGCTTCCTACTTCAAAGCGCTTATAGCTTTTACAGGGTAAGGGAGTGAAATAATATTTCGACGGCTGGTTGCCTGAGGCTTTGATAAATACTCGTAACTGTTCCTGTATGTGTATTTCCAAGGTGTATATTGTTCCGGTTTACAGAAGCGTCAATTTCGCTCGGAAATAAATTGAACGAAGCCTGTTTGTTCGTGTGACTGAAAATTCTATACTTTGTACGAGTGGGCGATGTATCGACACACTTGTCCTGCTGAATCGTGAGAGAAATGAGAGAAAAATGAAAAACAAAAAAAAAGAAGAAAAGACGATTCATATGATATTTTCTCTTTCTCAAATAAACCCGGTGCCACCTTTTTGTCAAGACGTAATTCCTTCCAGTTCACAGACACGAGGGAGTGAAGACACGTGAAATTTAATTTCCAAAGTTAAACGCGTACCTATACTGCTTTTACGTGGACGAAAAGGAATTGTATCTTTCGAGGTAGAAAAGTGCGGGAAAAGCCGTTCAAAAGCCGTGCTTTGAAAAATGAAGGTTGTAATCCAAAGTGGCCTCCAGAGAGCCGAGGAACTGTAGGGAAGAATAAAACTTCAATTACGTGTACGGTATTACAATTCTGTCCGTTGTTTACCGGGTTCCCTACGGCCAAGAGCTAAAGCAAGGATTGTCGGGTCGGCAACAACCCGGGCTGGCAGTTATACGCAACAGGGATTCTTAATAGAAAGTAAAATAACGCAGAGCCGCGTGCTGATCTTAGAGCCCTTACCAGGAGCGAACAGGAACCGGAACTGAATTTGAAGAAAAAAAAAGAAGAAAAAAGGAAAAAGGAAAACAAAATTCATTCCGGTTGTTGCGTTTTTCAATTTTTGTCTTCACCTTTTCTACTCTACGTTTGGCGTATAATATATATCCGCGCGTGTGCGTCTTCGTCGAAATTTTTCAACCTCGACACGCGGAATTCTGGAGGCTTAACAAATTACTCGCAGTCCAGTTACTCGTTCGGTGTCTAATGAAAAATTTAAACGAGATTGCAACTCGGCAAAAATTACGCCCTATCGTAAGCCGGATCGCTTCAGACAAGAACGTCCTACCGTCCCCTCGGTATCTACTAACCCTTGTCTTCTTCTCCTCTACACCCTAACCGAGCCGTGCTAGTAAAAGCTGCGTGCTCGAGCGGTGATAGATGCGGCGTTGCTTCCTGATAACGAGTTATCACGGTGGATGGGGGTGGTTTCTGTACTCGTCTCTTCGTTTCATATACGTATTAAAATCCCCCTGACTGTGGTATAGGTGCGCGGATTTAAAACGAGGGAAAAGAGTAAAGAATAAAATGAATTGAATAATGTTGGAATTGTATATGGACACGACAATTTATTTATTCCCATTATTTTTTCTCGTCCTCCCCACGGTCCGAGGATCCGTAATTATTATTCATTCATCGTTTGCTCTTCGTTTCTCTTGTTTTTCCCTATAAACAACCCGAGGGTGATAATAATTGCTGGTAAATACCGCGGCGCGATCTGATCGTTCGATTTTCAAAAATCCCTCTTTACCCCCGCCTCGGTGGAACGATCGAGCGGAAGAATTGATTCAGGAGACCATCTCCGATGTCCCATTAATAATAAACCACACTTTACCTAATCGCTCGTTTTTCTTACGAATTATATCGCGATCTCGATGCGGTATGCGTGTGTCGTCGAGCTCCGTCTCGGTCTCCACGTATTTCTCATACCGTGGACAGGTGTGAGTACCCTAGGTACGCGGAGTGCCTCAGAAACTCGAGGAAGGTAATAGATATACGCAACGTTACCACAGTACGCGATATACGGACCCAGGAGGTGACTAGAGCTACTCGTAATTCCTTGCTTATGCATATGTGCGCGTTGCAGTCGACGAGAGATAACGGTCTCTCGGCTGCGAATATATCGTTCGATAGGTGTGTATCGCTTCGCGAGAAACGGCTGATGTCTTCCCTTCGCAGACCCGCAGTACCTATATTTGTATGACTGGGTAGATAAAAGCTGACTAGCGATAAACTACACGCGAGCTTTTTTCCCGGTACTCAATTTCTTTCTTCTTCCTTTCTACCCCCACGAATCGATCAATTGATTCGACTTATTTTTTAGCGAATAAAATTTCGAGGCTTTCTTTCACCTTCCGTGATACTAGAAGCGACAGGTCTTTCATCAGAGCTTCGAATATTGTGGAAAGAGAATTTCGGTTTTCTATTTTCTCATCATTTTTTTTGAACTCTTTTCGTACGAACGATATTTTCCTCATTGCCCTAATTTTCCCTGTCGAATAATAACGTTTAGGCTAACGCGGGTAGGTACGTAGGTATATAGAACGAGATAAATCACACGTAACCAACAGCTGGGAATCGTATAACGTAATTAATCTACCAGGTGTGGATTATTTGGGTAGTGTTCGCCGCGCGTTTCCATGATAAATTTCAACGCCAGCAATCACCGTGCTTTCACCTAATTGCATGATTTAGTCGTGGCTTGTATGAGAATTCCACTCATTTCTTCGGGCTAGTCAAATTTAACTATGATTTCAAAATTTCGGTGTTCAAAAAAAAAACAAAAGGGCGAAATCTTCTAAGTACTTCTCATATTAAAATTCATTCACCGCTATTCCACTCACTCTGAAATCTAATCGGCAAATAATTGGTAAGCAAGTGATCAACGCTAAATAATGATGACATCCTTTTTTCGGTATCAATCTCTTCTACCATTATCAATACCCAGACGATCCCAAGTATACTCGGAGTTCTCGGTGTGCTCGCCTTCTCGCGATATATTACCAAACGGTACCCCGTAAGATTAGTTTGCGGTTGGACGATGAAGTACCAGGTCCATCGAAACACCATTTCACCTCGCGGAACCAATTCTAGCAAAGTCTACAAACCGCTGCCTCGCATCGCACGGAACAAACAAGTTGAGATAAAAAAAAAAAAAAAAAAAACAAAAACAAAAAGACGAGAACCTTTCACAAACTTGGCTTATAAGCTCTCGTGTTTACGCCGAACGTTCGTTTCAAATTAGCTCTTCATTGTTCGAAAATTTTTCATTGACATCGGAAAATTTATTTAATGATAATAAAAATAATAATAATAATAATAATCGCAACCCTATAACGACGGAATTCGCAAAGATTTGGTCGAATGCGAATTTTTCACAGTTTAAAACTAAAACGAGATTGAATTTCTAGGCTTTGTTGGGTTACAGATATAATGGGCTGTAATTTGTATTCGGTTACCCATAATGCAATGCTCGTTCTAGGCATGAATCACTAGTTGAACACGCTACGTACGTCGGTTTCTACGGCACGTGTTGATGTCCGCTAATTACATAATTCTAGGTGTAATTACATAGAATGGAAACGATATTCATCGCACGTATTTTCGCGAACTATATAGACACACGACCGCTGCGGTTGCAATAATTCCATCGTTATTAATTAATGAAAGAAAAAAAAAACGAAAATAAGTTTCGGTCAGATTATTTGACACGGATAGCTCGGCTTTTGATCCGATACTTCGTCCGCCTCAATCTACACTAGAGAAATTCTCCATCGCCAACCCTCCATGTCTCGCCTTCATCTCCGGGGTCCATTTAACGCTATGGAGTTACCTAGAGCTTACGATGCGGTTGTGTACACCAACCCGACTTCTACTATGGATCTATGAACATTAGGGTGGTCCTCGATTTGATCATATTCGAATTTCGATGCTCCCATAGTCCAGAACGTCTCCAAACATATACAAGAAAAATATAGTCAAAAGACCAGGTTCCTATCTCAATTTTAAGTACTGCCCCAGAGCCTACGAACTTTCCCATTTGAATAACACAAGATTTTTGGTAGTTCGGGGTTATTTTTTACTCCCTATCGCATCATCGCTTCGAATAATCTGAAACTCCGCACACTTATTACCTAGAGTGGTAGGTATCCGTGAAAAATTTACAGATCTTTAAGGACAAGATTTTACTCATCGCAATTCGGAAGTAAGACATTTTTTTTTATTTTTTTTTGGTGCGGTGTAGCTTCGGAAATTACATCGTAGAAAATCTGTCGAATTTTCATGGGATACCTACTGCTACGGGTAAGGAGTGTACCAGGTTTGAGATTTTTCGGAGCTATGCTGCGATAGGAAGAAAAAAGATTATCATTTCATCGAGCTATTTTATTTCCAGTGATATTTCACGCTTGGAGAAAATGATCCGACGAATGAAAAATTCCTCAAATATCGTCTCGATATTTAAAGTGCCGAAAAAAAATCGATGCGATATTTCAATCGAGCTAAAAATAAATTGACTGACAAATTTTGAGAGTGATTTATATTAATTGAGGCTGAACCAGTTCGCGAGAATCTTTATTCGCACTGCGGTTATATCTGAGACCGTTTTCGCAATCCCTGGGCATGTTTGTCGTCCTTTTTCATCCGACATTCGACACTTTTTAAGTCCTGCGTTAATCACTCTGCACCTGGAGTGAGGCTGGATAAAAACGGGTACATATCTACCCAAGAAAGGGATAAGGGAAATAAATAAGGCAAAAAGTATATAATTCAGCTTTTTCTTGAGGCGAGATAAAGGTCGGGGAGAGAAATATAATTATTGCAGCCCACCAGGTGCTGAGAAATCTTTAAATTGACTTCGTTATTATTCTTGTAAACCTTTACGGAGGAACTGCTACCTACCTTTTATTTTTCCGTTCTATTTTCGGATACTAATTCCTCTTTGTCTCGTTTCTCTGGCTTGAAACGACCCTATCAAATAAAATTCGCAAACCAGAGGTACACACATATATATATAAAATTTGAATACAAGACTGAGTTGAAAAAGAGCAAAAAGGGTCGTACAAATTTTCTCGAATAAAAGATTGACAGGTTGGAAAGCGTCGAAAGGTGTAATCATTCAGTTCAGTTCAGTTGCTAAACCTATCAACCCGAACATAAATGTAAATTACTCCGCAATTCAGGTGTGCGCGCGTATTTTTTCTCTCTTTTTCGTTTTTTTTTTTTTATTTATTTTATTTTATTTTATTTATTTTTTTATTGTCTGCAACTCTGACGAGAGTATTTTTTATTTTACCGCTCGAACGACAACTGACGATTACGTCAGGCCTCGTATGTATTTGGGTCCAAATACGTGTCCGCCCTTACACGCGCGTATATATATGTGATAGCCTAAAGGAAAGAGATGTAATTTTACGCACGAACGCGTTGTAGGTGGAATGATTATCTGGGAATGCGAGAGAGGGAAAAATAAAGAAAATACCTCGTGCATCCTTCGCCTCAAGACGTCAAAGTCCGTTGCACCTTCTCCCTTGTTTGCCGTTGGCCATGGAATCATTTCGTTTTATATCTCTTTCGCTCGACTAATCTTTTTTCTTACTTATGTTAAAGTACTACGTGATTCAAATTAATTTCGATTTGTTTGCGAATAATAATTTTTGTGAAATATTTATTTTCCAAAAAAATTTTTTGTCCACGCACGATCGTCTGTACATATTTTTCTCACGGTGTATGTAATATATCGGTATGTATGATAAGGATAAAAAGTAAAGAGGGCGTCGCGCGAGGCGAAGACGTCTGCATCGATTTTGGATAAAAGTAAATAACCGTCGCCATCTTGAGAAAACCAGCTCGTATGGGGTTGAGGATTGAGGGTTGGGGGTAGGTTTGGGGTGTGAGTCCCCAGGCACCTATACGAACCACTCCGACTCTATGGCCTATTCGTACGACGGTACTACGACGATGGCAGCTGACATTCAAGACTTTATTCCTTGCATTATCCACTTTTGGTTTTGTCTCTCAGAAACCTAGGGTAAATGGCATATAATTCACTTTCTAGCCACGTTTTTCTCATACCCCAAACTCGTACGGTTCATTTTGTTTCTACCTAAAATAAATTCTAAACTATCCTAATATGAGGGAAAAAATTGAAAACAACAATTTTTATACACGTGAAAAATTTGTCCGTCGTTTTCCTCATAAATTTTTTTTCACCCTCGCTGGACATTAGGTCAGTCAGAGGATTTGTCAGAAACGATAACGGTTTAGGATATGTATATATTATATGGTTGCGCATACCTTGGGTAATCGTACACGAAAGGGAGGTAGGTATCGTCGGAAAGGTCGCTTCGTCTACTAGAGTAATGTATTCGGGAGACAATGCTGTTATCTTAGGAGTTATGAGAGAAATTTTTCAAATGAAACAGAGAAAATGGTGCCTTAGGCAACTAGTCGCGGTTGGTTGCAGTTGGTATAGCCCCCAACCCAACCAACGATTTCTTCTTCTTGTTCTCAATTTTTTTTTCATCCTTCGCATAAACCAAACGGATGCAAAGTCTGACTCGGAGTCTCGTGCTCGTCTTATCTCCTCGTCGTCGTTATTAGTCTCAAAAAATATCTCACGAATTACCACAGTCTTAGAAAAATTCACAAGATTCATGTAACTCGCTTAAGATATCTGCCTTTCGTGTCACCCTCCTACAATATTCAAAAATTCGAACCAGAACAGATTTCATCCTCGATCCCAATTTGTCGCAATTTCTTATGACATTTTATCAGAATTATTAATAGCCAGAACTTCAGAATCAAGTTCGTGAAGGATTTACACAAGTTACATACATATATAAATTTTTTTGATCATTTTATTTCTGAAAATTTTGCATCAACTTATTTTTTGTTGGCACTTCGTTACAGGATTACGTGAAAACTATTGCATCTACGGTGCTAAGTTTCAACAAGCTCGTTTCTTTCGAATTTTCGCACGGCTTGAACCGAGGATATTGAAATCGGTCGAGAAACTTTTGTGATGAATGAAAAAATGAATAGGGAAGTAAATCTTGCGGAAAGAAAAACGACATATTTCCCACGAATATTATGCCATTTGAGGTAATCGTAATCCTGTACGAATCAAGAATCAATTAACTGTGGGTCTGCCTGTGAAAGCTGTAAACGCTCACTGGTTGAATGATACCAAAATGCCGAAACGACATTTGATAGACAAGCAACCAACGGAAGATATATTTGAAAGTCAAATTAATCCCAGAATTCATCATTTCACAATACATCCCTGAATATCTGGGTCCGAAAATTTAAGGAATGTGTAAAAAGTCGGGGATTTTTATTTTTTCCAATTTTTTAAATCGAATCGAGCAATTTTGAGATAGAAGTGCGTGCGGACAACAAAATTCGCCTACATCTCTCATATACGGCGATGGCGTATCCCATCCGAGTGTTCTTTGTCAGGCGTTCTGATTTATTGAACGAATCACAATTCCTCGAGCTGGCTCTCCCGCGTGATATCGATCACTGGACAGTATTGTTTATTTATTTTGACCAGACCGTATTTCAGGGCAGGAGAATTCAATCAACCTTTTGTTAACGGCCTATTTTCAACCCTACCGAAATAAAAGTAGATATAAAAAATCGCTTCGATAACCGATAATTAAAACTAATCAACATATCTGCGAAAAAAACCGTATCTTGATACCCTCGAAATCGAAGACAAACAATGACTCGATTATTTCGTTCATATTTTTGTTCTTTCGTTTTTTAATTTCAAACAGTAATTACTGCGGATCATCTCCTTCTCAATCTCCTCCTCAATCGTTTCTTCTCCGCCTTCGTTAAATCCGACTCGATGAAATCTGAGCGAACCTTCAAGGGGTTACATATCCAAAGGTAAAAAATATATCTGCAGGGTTTACTCAAAGCAATGAAAAATACCGATTATGGTGAGGTCAGACGAAAACTTGCCACCCCCATCGCGATATTCGAAGCGTGTCTGATTATCTCCTCTTCCAGCCTCTTCCACAGTATCTTCGAAAGGTCCTCGGCGGATCTCTACCAAAACCAGTCGACTTACAGTGCATAGGACACTGGGAGTACCACTTGTCTAGCCTCTGACCACTCGATTTTGAATTCGGTCTAAAATTCGGATTTTAGAATCCAGATTCCCGATTATTATACACCTGGCTGACTCGTTATCCTTCGTTTTAGTTATTCCCTCGATCTATAATGGGAGGAACGATCTTCGAGCGATGATTAGTAGGTTTGAAACTTGGTATAGATACACGAGGTATAACTAGGCGAGTTTTTTTCGATGCTGTTGAATCAAAGTTTAAAGATAATTAAATCAATAATGATCAAGACGAACGAACGGAACGAAAGAAAGACAGGCAGGAATACAGGACCAGCAAAGTGGGCAATATCAACGTTAAGATCGGCGAGGCCATTGTAAGAGTTGTAAATAAAAGCCTAATGACCCTCCCCCGGCTAATTATACGAGTCGAAAACCCCGGGCTTGCCTACCTTATAACTGCATAGCAGCTCCGGAGGTCCGCGTACGGCCAATTAGTAATTAATAATGATGCGGGGCGTCGAGGAGCTTGTTACGTTAATTGAATCAAAGTTTGAACAAATCGAACGAAACCTTCGTCGGGGTTTTGTAGTCAGGGGAATCCCTCTGCTGTTTCTTTATTCTGATTTAAATTTGCTCTGCTGTACCGTGCCACGCTGTGCTCGAGGAAACCTTCCCTCATTTTTTTTTTTTCTTATCAACCTTCCGAGTGCTTTTGGAATTTTTCTGTTTTTTATTTTTCATTTTTTTCTCTTCTCTCTTCTTCCTCTTTGCGCGAAACTTTTCCTTCGGAATCATTTCATTAATTGAGAGGCTTATTAGTATAATTCAAATTTGAATTACCTGAATTGGAAAATATACTAATGAACGGAGAATTTTCTACCGTAATTGGAATTTAAAAGAAATAAATATATATCTCTGAATTCGCGATAGCGGATGATCATAATTCAAGAATTTATTATCCAACTAATGGCATATATGCCAGGCTTTAATACCGATCTAATTAATTACTATTGAAGTGGTCATGCCGGTTATAATATGACAATTTTTTACGTTTCTTTTTTTACATATAGGTATATACTTCTTTGTTTCATTTTTACCGAATATATCAACCCTGTTTGAAATATTACCCTGCACCTGCATTGGTCAGAATCTAACTGGCTACTCTTAGCGTTAAATTATTACCTCAGAGATCAATTAATTCCCCAGCTTTTAAGTATATTCATACTATTTTTACCTCTAATTGCTTCCCGCAGCACCAACGCCTTTCATATACTTATGCAAACCATTAATAGCTACTACTCTTTCAGCGAGAGCCTCGAGGTAATTTTTATTACACCGTAGAAGGACTTTAAAATCCTCTTCAACGATTTTTATCAGTTTCCTTATTCCCAAAACCACTGAATTTCTTATTTCTTACTTATTCATTAATTTCCATTTTATTTTGGGGACAGAAAATTTCCCTAACAGACTACATCTTTCAAAGAAAAAATCTGAAACTTTACCGGATTACATGAAACTATTTGTCGAATTAAAAGAAGATTATATTTTCACTGGTATTAGATAGGTGTATCGATTATACATACATAGGGTGTGTTACACGCATGTTATGAATATGTTTAGAGGTAAATGCAGCCGTTCTCTCAGACCCTTATCCCTTCACAGTTTTTTCACATATATTATATATATATATGAATTGAGGTAGCTATGTATTTGTGAGTGTTTTAAAATTATGCTGAATTTATAGCTGTTCCAATTTTCTTCATGAATATTCCACGCTCCGAGTATATAGTATATATATATATAGATGTATATATATATGTAGCGCTCAAATCTGGGGGTGTTGGAATTATTTTATTCCCAAAAGTATTTTATGACCCGGTTCTGCGTAAGGGGTTAACTTTGATTAACGCAAATAATATTCTCGTAAATGTGTACGTATATACCAGCCTCGTCCAGGATATAATATGTCACCGAGTACTGCGTACTCTCTTCAACCCCCTCCCCCTCCCTCAAAAAAAAAAAAAAAAAAAAAATTTATCGAATAAATAACGAAATGAAAAGGGAAAATGAAAATAAAATTAACAGTATTTCTCAATGAATCTTTACGTGTAGTTGTATTCATACGCTGAACACATAATTGACCAATGATTTACTTATATGTTTCAGGTAAATCCATACAATACATGAATACGCAAATATATACCCGATCGAATCCTCGCCGTTTTGCTTGGAGGGTTGAAACGGTTCACAGGTGAGTACAAACTTCGAATATGTATACGGTGTTTGGACGCGTGCAAGGGGACCTTTTTCACAGAATCTGATTCGTGGTAAGACTGCCCTTCCTTGAGTAAATATATTCGATCCGTCATGTGTTTACTCGGGGATGAAAGGCCCTGGAACTAGTATCATTATTTTATTTTGAGACTCTCAGCGTCCGGAATACATCGGTAAGTTGAAATTATGTTTCTTGACATCAGTGCAATACCGGTGATCAAGAAAATTGAGGATTAGTCGCGGATAAAAATGGCCATTCGAAACTTCGTGCGCGAAAAGTTTGCCACTTTCTTCGCAGAACGTTGGCGGATCGTTGAAATGCCTATGGCCGTTCCAAAAAATGAGCTTTTTAAAAAAGTAAGGAGGAATCCGTGAGAACGGATCGTGATTCACGGTCAAACCGAAAACCGGTATTAAAAATTCTGCAAGATATATTCGCGCAGAGACCTCGGAGTCGAATGTGGCTTTGGAGACTTTCCATGCTGCAGTGACTGAGGGCTAAGGGCTAAGGAGTAAGAAATAAGAAATAAGGAAAGTGAAGTTCCCCTCGACGATCGAGATGCGAAACTCAGCCCCTTCTCCTCGAGAGACTCTTGAGATAAATTTACGACGAATATATTACGACATCCTCGTGCGTGCACCGTGCGTGAAACTGAGACAGAAAGATCGCGAGTAGGCACTATGGGCTATGGCCAAGAGTTATCAGCTGCGAGGGGAGAACGAACGCGAAAGCTCGACAAGTGTCTGGATCGTAATTTTCTCTCTTCGTTTAACGAGCCAACCTGCAAAGAGAAGCAAAAAATGAGCTGATTTCCTTCAGGTCGTTTACTTCAATCGTCAAATTCCTCTACCGCATATTGTCACCGTTATTCAGAAAAAAAGGGACGATGATCCTACGGGAAAATTACCTAACAGCTGTAATTCTAACTCTTTATAGCAGGTATCGTTCCCACGACATTCTGAGGCTCTCCCTCCTCCACAAGCCGTTTTCACAAAGTTCGCAAGATTCTTTTAGTGAAAGCTATTGGATCCAAGTTGATACAAGTTCGCGAAATACACGAAACTAGCTTAACGCTTCAAGTTCCTTAACGCGATGTAGAATTTCCGCACTTTTCTAGCTCGTCAAAGTATATAGGGGATGCCCGGAAGTATTGCAACTTTTATTACATTCCTTTATCAACATTGAATGGACGGAATGAAGTTTGGCAAATCGTCGAGGCAACTATCGGGGAGATGTTATATCGGGAACGAAAGCCTCTTCCCAATCCTGGAACATGATGACCCAAAATTTTGAGAAAAATACATTTTTCGTAGGCGATTTCGTGCGAGTATTTCTGACAGCCGGAATATCACGCCCAGTCATTACCTCTTCCAACATTTATAACCGCGGTGAATAAAAATAAAAACTTATCACGGAATTCGAAAAATCTTTCGTTTATTTCGAAACTATTTCATTTTCTACCGAGTGAAACAGCGCGTATAATTATCCCGGAGAGACTTAGGGGTCCAGATGCTCTCAGGGTCCGGACTCTCCGTCTTGACAAATAAATGGACGTATTTAAGGACATGCGGTCGCCGTCAGTAAGGCACATGTCGCCGATATCTTACATTTTGACAACCACTAGCCTCGGAACATATTCTCCTTCATCATTCGATTTTTTTTCTCACAGTTTTCTGCGCGCGGTTTGTAGTCGGTGGATAGGTGCGCCCCATCCCTCGTTCAATCAACCCGCTGTTCACACGGACGACAAAACGACCGAGTAAATTCCTACTCGCTAACTTTTACAAGAAATGCGTTGATCTCGAAATAAATACGGGGAAATCTATTCCCCGCGGATCATAATCGCCTCTCTAGCTAATTGCGGTTTGACGAACCTCCGGATTCTTTGCCATGCCATAAGACGTGCAATGAAACGTCGAAAAATCTGTGCTGCCATAGACTTCGAAAGTCACGTTCTAAATTACACTATATGTAGTTACTCTGTAGGCGGGATCCTTTTTTCTTCCGTTTCCCTTTTTCCTTTTTTTTTTCTTTTTTTTTCGTCAATCTGTTGGACGCGGATGACGAGTTTGATCCAGGAAAAAAATGACGCGTATGAAATGACCAGGGAGAAATATTGAAACGTTATTTTTATCTTGGTCGTTCGTCCGCTGCCGAGCGCATTTTATAGAGATTCCCGGGGCTTCGGAGTCATTTTTCATTTCCGTTGCGCATCCATTCTATTAACAGGACGCAGAGCTATCAATTTCGACCGGGTAACAAAATTGCTAAAAACGTCCTTCGTAATTGGACGAAGTCCGCCCCTCTTTTCCCTCCCTATCCCATAAAATAGCAGTTTCATTTTATAGGCAATTAATTCCACAGACTGCCTAGCTACGCTTTTCTAGGAAAAAATTTTTCGAACCCAGCTGAGACTGGACTATTTATCGATTAATGTATTCATTTATTTTCTATCCACGCGCGACACTGATTCAAAAATAATTTCATTTCTTAATTTATTCATTCATTTTTATCCTTTCCATTTTTCATCCCTATTCCCGACTCGAATATTAGGGCGTCTTATGGATACTTCGATTCAACGTTTCTGTGCAAGAGGTACCGTTTTATTTATCATAAATCTATGCAAACGATTCCTAAAAACTTTTGGCTACTTCAAAAAAAATCCTGAATCGTACACCATCGTACGTATGTTTTCCAAACGGTCAAACGAACAGCCAGACTTTATATCGACCATATAGTTTGGTTCGTTAAATTATTAATAAACCACGAGACTTTTCGACGTGCGAAAATACTCCGTAAACCGATAACGATCCACGGTTTTCGTACTTCGTTTACACATTCGATCTAATCAACGAAAGAATCATTACACCCTGACATCATACAACGTGTCGAAAGGCATTGAGTTCGGGGCCAGGTAATTAAACTCCGTAAAGAGAATCCCTGGATTATTACATAAAAATTCGAAAGTGACGTTATCAAGGAATGGAAATTACATATACCTGCCCTACGTATCGGATCTGTAGCGGGAAGTTTGATTACATTTTTTTTTATTTTTTTTTCCTTCGATTCTTCAAAAAGCACAGAGATTTGCTCGTGATAATTGAGTCGCTTGAATTTCGGGTTGATTGGTAAATTTTCATCGACGATATATATAACGCATCGTCATCCCCGGTAACCTATCCTACCTCGTCGTTGTTGGCGATCAATTAATATAATCGGTAATCAGTGATGAGTGCTGTGACAAATATTGCGGTAATCACTTGATTCCATGTATTAACGGGAACGCATAGAATTTCGGGACCAATTACAACCCCGTTAATTTATGCAACTATGTATGTAATACCTAAGTGCAACTCGGGTAGTTTCCTCGGCGGATATATACCAAAAACTTTAGCAAAGAAATACGCCGATGGACGCACGCAATTCCCAGGAACCAAGCCGTACTTAACTAAAAGTTTACCGAGACGGTAACTGGCCCAGGTATCTAGCAATAAATAGGTATATACGAATTCCCTCAAAGGCAAAAACTAATCAGTGAACTACTGAATTTTGTAAACCTACAAGATCTCCTCGTAAGTTTTAGTCCTCGATCTTTTACTCTCTCTTTATCTTTCTCTCTCTGTTACTCATCAATTCCACTGCCTTTGTGGGTCTTGACTGATAACGCGAAATTGTTGAACGGGATCAAAGTGCATCGAGCGTTTGAGAAAGTCATGGAATTTTTATCCGAAGCTCAATCAGTATCGCAGTTAACGAATATTTTATAAATTTTAATTAACTCAAATTCTTCTCGATCCGCTATTTTGTACTTCGATTTTTATCCTCGTCTTTGTAAAGGTATAATCAAGCACACCTGTTCCACCCAGAATGGATATAATATTCGGTTTCTCCCCCGCGAAGATACTCGATCAATTTTACGGATCTCAAAAGATCAAATTTTTTTCCCTCGTTCGATGGTATATTATAATCCGTATTTACTCGACGCACAGCGTTTCTTGTCAACGAGGGAAGTACGTAATAAATGAACACAAGCTTTGATTAAATGAAAAAAGAAGAAGAAAACAGAAAGAAATTTCGATCACGAGCCAACCTTCGTCTACCCTTATTAATCCAGTGCTCGATAAGTTCGGTATGCTAATATTTTCTCATCCCTGTGTAAAAAAAAAATAAATGTATACGCATAAACGGGGATAAAAGCTGCGGCAGAACGTCTCCCGACTTCCTGAGACGAAAGGAGGAAGAACGAAGCTGGATTATTAAAGAAAAAGCACTCTGAACCGTACAGTATTAGTTATGGACCAGGAAAACTATAAAGTCCCGGGTTGGTCGTGAATATTAATGATTAATTAATTGCATGAAAAATTTCGAGCCAAGAATAAGGTATCCCTGAGAACCCGGTACGTATTTTATATTCCGTCAGCCAATTTTCAAGAGAACCTCTCTCTCGTCCTTTTGTCCGTAGTCTTTTGTGAGTGTACCTACTTAGGTTACGTTAGCCTGGCTTAAAATATGGAATAAGTATTTGCGGGCAAAAGATTTTTACTAATGAGCTCTTAACCGGCCATCACACGGAACTGTACATCGTATAGAAACGGTGTAATGAATACAGCATCCCTAAGGAGGTTTTTCAAAACGGACAATTACTTTGACGTAAAAATTTTAAGTAATGGTCGGGTTCGCGAACCCGAGTGGAGAAAGATGCATTTATAAAACTGCAACGAAACGAAAAAATGAAAGAGACAAAAAAAATTGATTTCTTTACGACCACCTGAGATGCTTGTACGAAGACGTGCATGTGTATACGTTTGCCTTTTTTTAAACAATCCTCATTAATTGTAGGTCGTTGACACAAATGACGCAGCTCATCGAATACACCTACTGCAATTATTACCGGCTGATTTATTTTTGGCAACAAAAAAGACAGTTAAAGAATACGGCGAGGTATGTAATCGATAAAGTATATCCGCGCGGGTCTTTTTTATCACGAATCAGCATTGTACCGTGACTTACGTTGAGAATACCTGAACATTTAATTTCGAGACACCTGCAGGCTTATGCAAATGACTGGAACTCAGTTTCATTCAATTTCTGAAACGACGTAGAATCTCCTCGTATAATGCGATTTACTTAATTGTTCGAAATCTTATTCCGGCGAGTGGAAAACTACTCGGAACTGGCCACTGGTACGTCGAGAATTCAAATACTACGGAGAGTCTTGGACAATCTTTTCGTTTTTTTTTTTTTTTTCTCTCTTGATACGTGAAAGATTATTATTCATACATATGTCGGGATGACGGTCTCGTCAATAAAAAATCGACTAGAAAAATCTTTATCTGTAAGGTAAAACCAGTCTATATATTTATCTGAAACAGACGTCAAGTTCAAGTCCCTGCGGCAAAGTATGAACGCGTGATATAAAGTTTAGTTTGTTTCATTTTGCCCTGAGGATCCTCGTAATTTAGCTAGATGGAATATAGTTCCGCTTCTACCTCTATACCTCCGTCTCGCTTAGTTAGTATCCTCGAAGAGAGACCAACGCCTGGTAACTATTTAGTTACAAAATTCGCTAAATTTACATTCCGCCACGTTCGTAAATTAAACGGCAAACAAGCTGCTCTGCTCATGCACCTCGTACGAGCCAATAGAACAGTCAGCAAAGGCAAGAGTTGTTAAGGGCTAAACGCTCGTTAAAATCACTGACTTATTAATTCCCCTAAACGCAGTAGGGTACGACGTTGCTTCATCTCGCAAAGAAGAGTCAGGTCTCAATTTAACATACGGGAAAAAAATTCATTTATGCAGCTGTATAATGTGACGAAAAAAAACCTACAAAATTTTATTCATTTTTCAACGGATTGTCAAGGGATGAGGAAAGATCGATCGTCTAGTCGATAGAATTTGTCAAGCTGAAAAGCTCCGATTCGTTTCTTGATACGAAGAAGATATTCTCTTCTTCTTGCTCGTTAAAATGTGATGAAATGAAATTTCGGAAAAATCTATTTCCCAATTTTTCAACGAACAAAAAAGGTCCGATCCGAAAACGCACGAGGTTTCTTGCGTCTACGCTTTCATAGCAGAGGATTGAAACATGGGCTTCTCGACGAGACCGTTTCGAGTCATTGAAAAATCAAAAAGACAACTTTTTTACAAAATTCCGACAGAATCTTGCCTCCACTAACTACATGAGCCGGTTAACTTCGCTCCAAGTTCTCCGCGAGACTTGGTATCGAAATATATCCCTGTAGAAAGAGATTTCTCGTAATTGTAAGAACCGCTGGAGCTTTTCCCGGATCGAAGCTCGTACGGGAATGCGGTTTACCTATTCCTCGGAATAATTCCATCCCCTGAAATATGCCGCAAATAAATCACCGCGGTCGGTACTGTATCAAATAGCTATTAATTCGGCGAAGTAAGACGTTACCGAGTCACCTACCCCTAGTGCAGTCGGTGTTAGTCGTTAAACACGTAAGCTTTCCTTGATCGTTGTGTTGTATCAGAAGCCCGGTCGAGCGGTCGTGTAGGGTTAATTATACCACTCTGTCTGTCGAAAGGGGGATGACGATGGGGCAGCAACAAGTGGGTGTCTTCTACGTTCGGGCGTCGCAGCGTCGCAGTGTCGCAACGTCGCGGCGCCTGGCGTCAGGGTGGGGCATAGACCCCGGGTGTGACGTGACAGCTCTCGACGTTGTTCCCGAAGGGCAGGTGCGCGTGCAGAGAACGATTCACGGCCTCAAGTAGGTATCCAGTAGTAAATAACCTAACCGGAAGCCCAACGCTTCGGTGTACCTTGTACCGATGAACCAGCCGACCGAAAAGCACCTGTCGTTCTTGTTTCTAATTAATTCCATGGCTTATGGGTATAGACTCAGTTTCTAATTATTTATTCGTTCTTCTAAGGTTCGTTCTTTTTTTTTTTTTTTTGAGAGAAAAAAAAAGAACAAGAATTCTTTGGAATTATTGATGACATCGAAGTTATCGATTGAAGTAGATGAAGTGAGTTTCCCTAAATAGGGTCTCGATTGGAATGAACCATTTTTTGGCTTCACGTCCTGAGAAATAAACCGAAATTTCCGGATTTTTGGACTTTCGGAGTTTTGAGCTGTCTGCACTCCGACCATTCGGAATTTTAATGTTCTAAAAGTGATAGCTCGATAAATGATCGAACATGAAATTTTTCAGTTTCACATATAATTTTTCCTGCGACAGTAGAACCCCGAAAAAATTGAAAATTGAAATGTCATGTTCAAACGTTAATTGAGTCGTCGTGGAGTACGCCGTATATACCAAAAAGGCGCACCCCTCGGAGTGAGGAAATGTTTTCCGTCGTAAAGTCGTTCTAATACCTGAATCCCCTGAAATTTGCAACTTCAATACCACGAAGAGTGTGACAGTCTGGTAAATGCAGGGTTCGAGGGTTGAAAAGCTGCGATCGCTTTGTTATAAACTTTCTTTGAAAATTTTGTTATTCCAAAGGATAAATTGACTCGACTAATTTCCCCTGAAACGTAACTTAAATCAACGAAATGACACGTACCCCTACCCCTGTACACAGCTGCAGGAGTCAAACCAATCTTAATACAAGTATCGCTCCTTTGAACCTGCAGATTGCTCGGTTCTAAAATGGGCCAAAAATCTAATTATAATGACGCGCGTATACGGAGTTTTGACGGAATTTTGACCCGCTTGTTTCAGTTGAGAGGGTTGATTTTCTCTTCGAAGTAAAATTAGCCAAAAATTGTTAGGGCATGTAACGATCCTCGTTCAAGAGACAGGGAGAGACAAATGTTACGGGGTAGAAAGGGTCGCCGCTAAATGATCTGGAAAATAATGATTTTTGTTTTTTTGTTTGCAAATTGAGAAGAAACATTTTGCGAGAAAAAACGCCCTGGCGTAATAGGAGACAAAGACTGTATAGTATATATATAGCTGAGGAGATATTTACGAGGTAGAATTTGGTGAAAATAAAGAAGCGTGGCTATAAATTCCGTGGGAACTATAACTCGGATTTCAGGGGGCCGCGAGAGGCAGAATTCTCGTTGCGTTTTTAGTGGGCATATGGGTAAAAAGAATAGACAGATCATCCCATAAGATAAGAGGAAGAAACCGAGCATGGAACATGGAACATGGAACATGGAACATGGAACATGGAACGAGAGACACGGCAGAGAGAAGACGAGACGAGACACTACTAGGCATTCCAATCTAAATAATCTCCCATAAAACAAACTATGTTATGCCCATGAGTATACGCTGTTCACATATACACGCGGGAGAAGACTGACGTCAGTTGATGGGTTTTAAAAGGGCGGAAAAGATCAAGAAGCTTGTCAGAATGGGACGGGATTTGAAAATAAACTAGGCGAACTTGAATAACCGATATACTCGGAAGTCGGAATCCTTGAACCTACAGCTCCTTCCTTCCATCGATTTCGCGGATTCCTATTCTTCTCTATACATGAACTTTCTGAATAAAATTTTCTCCCATTATTACATACCTATGAATGAAATCTTTCCACGCTTTCTATAAACTCTCTTATACAACCCCCTCATATATATTACCTACGTGTAGATTATACCGGAAGTTGTCGATTAGCCCGAGTAGAATGAGTTATCGAAATCTCGGCTCGCGGTTCGTTCTACCGATAATAATCGGTGACGACCTTATTTCCGAACCAACGACGTCTAAATCGGGATTATTCCCTCGTTGTACGATAACAGAATGATTTTGTCTTAGGGTTAACGGAATTCGAATATATATATAGTGTAATAGAAATGAGAGACTTCGTTTTATAATATCCATTAAGTTTCACCCTTCAATTACCATACAAAGTGTTGATTTTTTATTCCTAGTCCTAAGCTTCTGGTTATCGAACGAAACGATCAGTTTTACAAGAGTATAGTAATCCGACAATCACGACAACCAAATATAGATGTCGCAATGCTCATCCTGATCGTGTTGGTTGGTTGGTTGGTTGGTTGGTTGATTGAATGAAATCATCAGAGCCTGTTTCGAGTTAATTAAATTAGGTAGGGGAATCCCCAGATAGGACTGAGTGAGCCCGCGGTGAACACTCCGACGTCGTAATCTCGCCTAATTACTTATCAAGACCGAAGACAGGCTAGGAATCCAAGAGGCGTGAGGAGTGTTAAACGGGGTATATTCATTACAATAAATACATCTATCTATACCTGTATCTGAAAAATATTCAAATACGTTGAAGAACAGGATTTGAAGCTCATTTTTATAACCCGAAATATTTTCCCGGACTAAAATATTTCGACGCTTTTTTCCTTGATTTATGGAAAAATTGAATGATACGCGTTTCCTAGTGCGTAATATATCTAAGATACGTATATAGATATATGTATAGAAATTGAAAGTAGAGGGACATCTGTGACCCGAAGGACGATAATCCGGGCTGGGTTATGGTTAGTCGTGAAGGTTTAGAAGTGAAGCTTTTCGCTAGAGGATATTGGAAAATTTTCTTACCTCAATTTTAGTACCCGTGGATTATAGTGTAGGGTGGTATTGAAATTTGATTAAAGTACCAATCGCCTTTCCCTCTTCCTGCCAGAATATTTTCCAGCTGTTTCTTTTCACCAGAAATAGTTGGGTTCGAGCAATTAGGTAAAGCCGATTAGTCGAAGTAAGGAATGATCGGTAGCCGGTTGAAATAATGAATTTAATCATCGCTGTTTAAACTTGGAGCTAATAAGATTCAAATTGAATGAAATATTTCTGAGAACATGATACCTTCTCGACTTTCATAAAGTACAGAAAAAGGAACCAATTAAGCCAGCCCAGGTTCCCGGATTCAAATTCAACATAGTTTCATCTCACACGTTTCATCTTCTAAATTCTCTGGACCACTCCGCAGTCGCGCGATTCTTTTCCACCTGTAATCGTTTTTATCTCGCCGGTTTTCCCTTTATTTAACTCCGTCAGTCAGTTCTACTCGGCGAAAAGGAATCCCTTACCTTTTCACGTTTCAAGATTTTCCGAACGATGCGATGGAAAACAGTCCAGGAGACGCGGCGACACTTTCAGAGTCGTTTCCGCAAAACGTTGGAGCGCAATAAACCTGCGATATGTAACTCCCTTCACGCATATGTATTCAGATATGTACACAGGTACGTAGTACATACCGTAGAAAAATACGCTTCCTCTTTAAACAAGGATAATTCCTGGCGTCGACGTCACGTTCGTGACTCTTACAAAGAGATTCGTACATTGAATTCCAGTCTTGACACTAATTGAGAAGTTGGATGCTCTAAGGACAATCGCGTCCCGACATAATCGTGAAAAACGCTCCATTCATTCGGTTATGGGTATTTCGAAGCGCTCATCGCAAAGTAAAGGCTGATTTCACGATTATCCTCGAGATTATTGCAATAAGGGGAATGTGCCCTTATTTCATCGAAGTCCTGAGTTTATCGAAACGATTTGGAAAAGAGAATGAAAAAAAAAAACAAAAAAAATGGTGAGGTGTTTTATTTTGTATGAAATTTGGTCGTTTTTGTTGGTTTATATCTTGAAATCTCTCGTTAGTAAGGACGTAGCTGGGTGGAAAGAATTTGTGACGTTGGCGCGAGTTGTGTGTCCCCAAAGGTGAATGAAATTTCGATAAATATCCGTCGACCGCCTACCTACCTACCCGGAGGGCTGGAATAGGAGGGTTTTGAAAACGACTTGTTTTCTTCTACGCAACTTTCGAGCCTGTCTTCAAGCGCACAAAAGGATTCTATCGAATCGAGAAGGGAACAAGCCCGTTTTACACTCGACGATTTTCACACGGATAAGAACAACTTCCCGTATACGTATGTATGTATAACTCATATATACCTTGAGTTTGAAACTTTTACCTTATGCCTCCTGGAGTCTATACCTACCAGAGTTCGTAATACATGCATACCCACCGACTTACAAAAGGCTTGGGTGAACAATCGTCGGCATTCTCATACCTCGGCGTAGACCGACCGAATCCTAGGACGCGTTATAAAGGGCTTCCAGATCCAGTATAGGAAAACTTATATGAGATGCTGCAGGTGCTGGTGCAGTTAGGGAATTCACGTCAACTAGCTTAGCTTTTCCATTTCTCAAATACATTTTCTGTATATATACGAGTTGGGGGATGAAAAACAGGAACAACGATTTTTTCCTGTTCTAGAAACTATGTGTCAAATTTACCCAAAGCGATTTTCAACCCGAAATATCTCGCGAAATATACACTTGTTTGGAAAAAGTGTTCATACGTTTTATGTGGAAAATTTATCCAGCTTCAACCTCGCGTGGTTAGATTTTCGAAAATCTAAGTTTTAGTTATAGAAAAACGTGCTCGAAGCTGAAGCTGCGCGGGGCGATGTTCCACTTACGAAAGAAACCTGTGGGGTCGGAATGATCCCCTTTGCACTCGAAGGGTCAAAACTTGGGCGACGATACTTGTGGCTATTGGTAGTAAATCTTATCTCTATTGGATGACTGAAATTACAAATTCTTTTCAATAATGGCTTCTGAATAATTCGAAAAATTATTTCCGAAATGTCTGGCTTCGATATCAAATAAGATGGAATCGTCTCCTTTCCATTATGCAAAATAATTCCAGCGTGCCGATATTTATTTATCACGAGACGTAGAAGAATGAAATTTCTTTGCTTTTAACCAAATATGAATTGCGTTTAGGCTCATTTCGATGAAACATCCTGTTTTTGTACATTTTATCGATACGTATTTTGAAATATGTAAGAATCAAATTTTTCTGAATTATCTCTACCAAAAATTGGAAAAACAAACTGTTGATCCTCCACTCCTCGTATAATAGCAATAATCTAAAATGTTCTTGGCTTCTAAAGATTCTCCGGAGAAATTTCTTTCCCCAAAGTTAATCCCGCTGGCAGGGTAATAGCTAAACCGAAAGTAAGAAGGCTAATGTAACGTCCTAACTTTTTACGACAACCAACAAATTTAGTCTTTACAATATAATCAATATCTACTTTTGAATTATTAGTACTAAAACTCTCGCATATTGTTATACTTACGGATGTAAACGGTAGGATGAAAACCTCGAGGCTTTTTATAACTTCCCCTTCGTTACTTTAATTCAATTCATCATCTAACAACATCTACTTGTCGATTTTCATTCAGTTTACAAACATACGTTCAATAATCATTCCCGCATTAATTAATAACGATATTTATCACCGGCGAAAACAAAATAAGGGATGATTTGAATCATCGGTGTCGTAATTCGATTCTTCGCGTTAATTTTTCCAATAAATAGAAGTAGAATTTTACTCCAGATTAATCTCGCCCTATGCTCCCTCGGAGGATCGGTCGCCAGACCTTTCGTCTCGACCCAGATAACTCGGATTCCCATCCCCATCCCTTATATCCTCATCCCCAGGGAGCGGAGCTCTTCTTCGATGTAAACAGCAGCTTCCCTTACCGCGTGCTCGCTCGAGGCGGCCAATTCCGAGGTTAAGGTTTGCGATCTTCGGTAGGTACGGGCAAGGGCTCGCCTCAGGTTTACACCCCCGAAATAGCAGTGGGCGATTCACAAAAAATATGAACCAAGAGTCGGGGGTCTTGGTTCGATGAGGAGTAAAATTTGATATACAAGTGTATCAAGTTTAACAAAAAAAAAAAAAGAATCGAGTAAAAAAAAAAAACGAAAAATGAAAAATGAATGATATAAAGAACGGTGTATACGAGAGAGGCAATCCTTATATGACAGGCCAGCATAATGTACCCTGATCAACTTTCTTCCCCCTCTTCCACTTCGCCTACATCTCATTCGACTTGGTTCATTATTTTTCTGTTTTTATTTCACTTTCAAAATACTTCAAGGATTTCCTCGACCGCCTCGACTTCGGGAACAAGTTTTAATCGAATAAATTCATATAAAGTTGGACTTCTTTTTTCTCGAGATACCGTGTATATCGCTGAGTCATATATATATATAGTCATTTTGATAAACTCGTCGACTGCCTCGATTTTTCATACGGTCTATTTTTATTATTTTTTATTTTTTTATTTTTTTTTTTAATCACGATTATTTCTTCATTCCGCCAGTGAAATCTTTGTCAAATATTGTTGGAACACCCTGTGTACGGATACCTATCTACTTCTCAGTGCAATGGTGTATTTTTACTTTCTTCGCCAGCTCACGTAGCTCGCCGCTACTCGAAAGAAGACTTTATTTACTCCCGGTTCAAGCCTTGGAATTGTGCACAATACAACATCTCAGCCGTTATTGAGCCACTGTAAAGCATAAAATAAAGAATGGGAAAAATAAACTCTGTACTATATTTCGTACATATATGTATAAAGAATTTCAACCCGCGATAAATCGTGGCGGACAAACATACTTACCTCCTGCATGGATTATCACCGATTCAATCGCGTTGCGCAACATATACGCTTTCTCGAAATATCAAACCCTCGATGATCCAACGAGAATCGCGGAGTCATTTTCACCCTGGTAACAAAGCTCCTAAATTTCAGGAAAAGCTACCTACTGATCCCTTCAAATCACGTTTACAAACGAGCGAGAAAAAAAATTCGAATCGAAAAACTCGATACTTCCGATGCAAAGAAAATTTTGATCATGTTTCTAATATCCAGCTTTCAAGCGAAGCTCCTTGTTAGCTTAGCTCAAACTTTTCTATATTATTTCAGGATATAATTCGAAGAGATTGACGTAGCTTTTCCGAAATCAGTCCACGCTTTCTCGTGGTGAAAATAATATTCAATTTTTTTTTTGGTTTTGCGTTTTTTTTTTTTTGATTTTTCACCACTTTGCTCAGAACTCGTAAAGAAGTATAAACCTCGTTTATTTTTTGGTGGTAATAAATATACTTTATTGTCGTTAGCTTATTACTTTCTAACTTTATAGGCTACCTAAGGTACTGCATCCGCCACGACTGCATAGTTAGTAAAGAGTTAATAAATATTACAGAATTATGATCAGACATGTAAAATTATTACCTTTATATGCCACTGCAGTCTCACGCTATTTACATACCTATACGTAAAACCCGGACGAATCCAATTGTAAATCTTAAACCACTTGAAGGATTAGAAACGGACTCTCCGAGCCTCTCAAACTCCGATGAACCAACTAATTCCAGAAAACCATATGCAGTAATGAAAGACGAGGAACCAAAATTAGAACAAATTATAAGCTTGATTATTCAAGCCGGCTAATTCTGTGCAACTGCATTTCATGATCTAGAATGACTGGCTCCTCAAGTATTATTCATAGAGCATCGAATTCAGCTTACATAAGAGTAAATTTTACGATCTCTAATACCAAGCTTACCCGACAATTTCGGAAATGACGAAATCGAAATAGGTACGAATACGCGACGTTAATCAGTCTATATGTGTCTCAGGGGTCGAGATTTAACCGATAATTGACATTACGATGTGTTATTCGCGTCCGGATTTTTTGGGAATAAGACCTGAGACCACCGACGGTTTTAATGACTGATTCGTAACGAATAATGGTGTAATTAAATCTGGATAATAATTGACAGGATTACGAGTGTCGAATATGATTTAAAACGTTAAGAATAATGGTGGAAATATAGAGGGTAATCCTAAAGAGAACGAGAGACAATTCCGGCGCGTTTGGAATGTCAGTGTCACTGAGTTTGACCACCGCTACGTCGGCAACATTCCGCTGGTGGTCAGTGATTCTCAGTGGGATTTAACGGCCTTATGCGATGTGAAGATGGAGCCAGAAATTATTACTAGATAAAGGAAAGAAAAAGGTGGAGAAAGAGCGAGGAGAAACGAGAAAGGGATGAGGAAAGAAGGAAAGAAGGAGAGAAGAAGAGCCTCGTCTTCGTTCTTTCTCTCGAATGGATTCTCGCCTTTCCTTTCGACAAATGATATCAAAGTTTGGGCAAAGGACGAGTCGAATATATTTTAATAAAACTACGAACCTTTATCTAGAAAGATTTTTGCCACGTATAGATGTAGTAGTAATTTTTTCAAAAGAAACCGATCTCTATATGCGATAAATTTCATATAAGAATATTTTCGGACGGAAGACTTTCCGAGCATTCATTCATTGTGCTCTCTTTCTCTCACTGCTTTTCTCTCGACTACCCGGAATCTCTCGGCTCTTAGATAGCGAAAACTTTTGTGCCTTGGTCGCGCGAACCTTTGTGGCCCTCGATTCGGGTTCATTGTGGATCCTCATCCGAGTACTTTCATTGTTATCCACGAAAGCACAGTTGGAAAATGGAAATTTAATACACACCTGCGCAAGGGTACCCACTTTCTCAAGTGTGTACAGATACCCCGAAAAATTTCATCCCCTTTCATCGTTAGGTTACACTCAACCGTCTTTTTGTTTTTTTTTCTTCATATCTATAACGATTGTTTTCTCATCCATCCCATCCCCTCATCTTTCCTCAGCTAGTTTAGAACTTTTCTTTTTCCATCCCGACTCGAACCAGACTCTCGCATCACTTCAGCTGAAGCGAATGAACGGAGGATGAAGTTATTGGCCGACAAGGACGTCGGGTAACCTCCGAATTTCCACAGTTTTAATACACGTATCTGGATATGTGGTAGAGTTAACGGTACCTAACTACTTTTATATATATATTCATAGGAGTAAATGCTATGGAAGTTATACGCGGTTAAGAATCGACGGAGATATCTTGCTGCGAGAAGTATCAATGTAGTTTTCTGGTCAAACCAGATTGTTAAATACTTTCCTGATGCTCTCACGGAATGGCAATGAAGTACGGATTTACTGTAAACTCGAGAGGATGAACCTCCCTCTTTTCTCTGTATTTTTTTTTATATTTTCTATTTTTTTGTATTATTGAATATTATTACCCATACATTGGATTATGCGAATCGTGGGGTCGCTTCCTATTGCGCCCCGGGTCCATACCTTATTCTATCCTTGAGGATAAAGGGGAATAAGGGTTTCTATGGGTTATCCGAGTCCTAAGGAGACAAGGAGTGATGTTATTCGGCGATGGAAAGGCGGAGGGTGGAATCAGGTGGAGAGAAAAGTGGGCAAAGAGCGAAAAGCAAAGTCGGTTTGTAATTCATATTAGCTTCTGAGAGAGGACAAAGCAATCAAGTCTCTTGAAGCGAGAGAAGAGCGAGGGCAAGGTATAAGGCGAGCCCGGGCATGGCTTACTTACTTTCTCGTCGAATTAAACTTACAGATCTACGCGAGGGGTGAGATAGTGCCAAAGTAGCGAGAGCCAAAGGCTGCTGCATAAAGGACGGAAAAGAATAAAGGGAAAGAGTGGGATAGAAGCGGAACGAGAGATGAAATGAAAGGAAAATATTGTATTTTTTACGAGACTCTCTTAAATCTCACCAAGGGTAGGTTGGTAGCTCTCTGAGCTCATACCGAGATCAAAGTACCAAAGAATTGTGTCCACAAGACACAAAAGAGTTCAGTTTCTTTATTACGCCTGAGTCTAACAATGGTATGGTATATGAAACGAAAAAAATTACCAACTGAAATGCAAATTTTATTTTTTCAACCAATTTTAACATTCTGACACTCGGATTAATTCACTCGGCAAAATACCCGTCTCTTAAAATTAGATCCATTCAATTTCCTCTACGTTCAAAGAACCCATCATATTTTTATTATCGAATCTTTGAACCGCACTGGACACTGCTAGATCGCGAATAGCCCGATATCATTTTTGGCCAGGTAGGTCAGACACGATTAAATGTATAACGAAGTCGAAAGTCCCAAGGATCGGAAGCTGACGTGCTCCTAATTGCAAGTTTTAAAGAAAAAGGCATTCTTGGGTCTCGACTCGATACACACATCCACGTTTGAACGCTGGTCTATGTGCAACCGTGCAGCTTTACGCACGCACACAATCGCCCATGTAGACAATTATCTCATGAAAACCATTATGGGAGTTGGCTGCAATTATCATTTCGTTGGAACAAAGACTTCCTGCCACGACGCAGACGATGAGACCTACCTGGCCTCGGTTCTACCCTTACCCACACAACCATTGACCTTAACACCGGTTACTATATATTACAACCGGGTCTCCGTGTCTCTACCTCGACCGTGCGAACTCTTACACTTGTTGAGAGTGAAATATATGTACATTTTTTCCCCTCTCGTTCTTTATTTGTCTTTTGGTTTCTTTTTATTTCAATTTTTTGTGTTTTTCATTCCTTTTCACTATTCAACGAATCTCTTTCAATTGTCAAATTTTTAGATCTATAGACTAAAGTAGAGATCGATTATTTCGTCTGATCTATTCTTCGACGGTTTAATTCTGAATAAGAATCTCCGATTCCCTCATTCGGACCTCCTCTTATATTCACCCCCTGAAACTTTACCGATCTATTGAAACCGGGGTACGAAACATCTGTGCAAAAAGTCACGGCGTGTCTCGGTGCCATTGAGGTTCAGAAATCTATAGTATCCAGAACGAGGTATACCTCAGCTCTCATCGTCTGGCAGTGGTAGGTAATAGTTTTTGCCAAATTCACACGGAGTAGTTGTTTACGAGATTGAAGGCACACATAGTGTAGAAAAAGATCGGTTGGTCTTAGTTGGTTGAAGAAAAGCACCGAGATCACGCCTCGGTTAGATATATTAGCTGGGTTAACATTTCGTCGACTGCTTTTGCTCCGTTCCGTGAGAGCAGCGAGTGCCCAAAAGTCCTTTGTTCAAAGGCTGGTGGTGGTTTTTCAAGCCTAAATTTGTGTGGCCTATTGCCATTCCTGCACCAGGACCTGCGGGGCTCTCTTTGCCTTCTTTCGAGGTCTTTGTCGCGAGCCTTAATTCGAAATCCTTACCACCGACGACGGCGGCGTCTCGGCGTTCTTGCCTTCTGGAATCTCCTAAACGCCCGGGATTCGCAAGCCCGCGTCATTTTTATGACAAAAATAGAGAAAAACTGAAACAAAAAAATACACTTTTCTAAATACATTGAAAGCTGTGGAATAAGTTCTGCTATGAAAAAAGATGAACTAATTTCAAATAAGCTACGTCGATCTCTCCGAATTATATCCGCAAATCAGATACAACAGTTTAAACTAAAATACTCAAAATTTGCGACGCAAGGAGCTTTTTGAAACCTTTTGAGAGCGGAAAATTGATTGAGACTCCGGAGTAGTTTGGGAAATCTTTTTATCGATTCGTCGACCTGAAATATCGAAAATTGTTCGAATCCGTGTCGTCGATTAATCTCTTGACATCTCAGCCTCTTTTATCCTCTGGTTTTCTGGATAGTGGAGAAAGTACGACGGATAACTGGGCGATAACGTTTTTCCACGAGACGGGAGTGGCACGTTCGTTTTACATGCAAATTGGACATTGTGTTAGCTGGTGTTGCGGGGCGGTGAGCGTTGATGCGAATTGATCGATATAACATTACCGTTGTTACGGGACTATGGTATGGTATAAGGTTCGTTGTTGGCTAGGTATCTTCATGTAACGTAGTAATTATTACGTTGAACTTAGCTTTCGTGCTCGTTTTCGAATATTTTCAAAACAAAAAATGATAAAACAAACGTTGGGTTACGTTCCGTTCCGTTCCATTCCGTTCCATTTCAATATAAGGTTCGTTGATGAAGATATAAACGCCCTGGCGTGCTGCACTATGCATAATTATTATATCCAAACTTTTGCATTACGTGTTAACTAGATTTTGACGAACCCGTCTCACGCGCACTGTCAGACTCGCTTCCGAGCTGAAGGATTTCATGAATTATTCTTCAATCTAAACGAGTACCGAATCAAGGAGTTTACTTTCTCACACAAGACTGACAACGTCCTCATCACTAATCATACGTCCACTCCGCTCTAAGATTTTCGAGAGTTAAAAAATACTTAAAACAAGCTGAAACAAATCGTATGGAAAGTTGGAAATGGGAATACCGTAGGAACGGAGTATTTCGTACGTCTGAAAAGCGGACGTCAGTCCATATGCTAACAACTCCAAGTACTTTGGGTTCCTACCTAATACGGAATATACGCTTTCGCAAGCTTTCCGAGTTGATGACAGTATAAACGCCATAGCGTGCATTGCGGGTAACTAGTAGATCAAACTTTTGAGGTACAAGCTAACTAGATTTTGATGAGCTCTCGCGTTCGATATCAACGATAGAGAGGCAAAGGGTGGCTGAATAGTTCAATTAGGGATTCAGCCGGAATGTTTAATACCACAAGAATTTGATATAATATAACGCGTGTGGCGATATATCCGCAGTAATATCTAATACAATGTTAATGACATTAATACACTCTGCGTACACTCCGGCCACATTCGCATAATTGCCTTTTGCACCTTCTCCAAAATTCTCGAGTATTGGATTCTGAGAGAATGTCAATTAATGGGGAATCCAATCGCACCACGTGTCAACGGATCTTAATGAACTCGGAGGCACGTTATTCGGTCAAAGGTCGTTTATGGTGATGATCCTGCTCCGGGGATATCGACGTAGTAAATGCATCGTTTTTTAACACTTTTACGGTCTTGTCACGCCCTCGCATTCTCGATAATTCTTCACTCTCACGAGCGGGTGCATTACTCTGATTCCACATGAGTACCGGAAATCAGTATCCACGCGATTGGGTATCGCTTTCGTTTTTCTCCGACCATAAATCTCGCTCTCGATTAAAACGCGGCTATAAAATTCACCTATGGAAAACTAAGCCACTTGGAAAATGCAAAATTTCTTTGCCAATTGAATCGATCTATATCCGATCGTTCGGACTTTACAAATCATCGGGTAATCATCCTCTGCGTGAAAAGTTGAGCACCGCTAATAGGATACAGTTAGTCAGCCTCAAGTCCCAACTGTCCAATACCGAGCGGCTAGCAGCTGACAGAAATCGCTAAGGAATCGAGAAACGGTCTTGGGTCGAACATTGAGGGTTTCTATGGTCCAGACTTACATCAGACCATCGGGCATCAGACATCAAGGATCCAGGATCGTCATAGCCAACCATGGGCCATACCGAAGTATAGTGCAATGTCAGTGCAGCGCAGTGAAATGCAGTGCAGTGCAAGCAGGCGTGACAGTGCAGCGTGGCAGTCGTTCGACCAGTTCAATTTCAGTTTGCAGTCCTTGGTGAGTCGAGTTGGAAGTTCGTCCTCAGTCCTCGTTCCTCCCTACCGATTCTGTCTCACTCTCTGATCCTCCCCCACCTCCAACGCGGTCCGTCGCGGCGTTTGGCCTCAGTACTCCGCCGGACGTCGAAGCGCGAGCAGGTGCAGAGTCAGGTGCCCGGGGAAAAGTTCACGCTAATTCCTTACGCGGTACGGAGTTCGATAAAAGAAAGACAAAGGTCTTTTATTCTCGGAATAGAGAAGGAGAAGAGAAAATTGAATAATAATAAATTTTCTCAATGGAAATTTTAACGAAGAATAAAAGTTTCTTCGAAAACTCTTCGTCTCCGTGTGTGAAGTGATCGTTTCGTCGAACCGTGATTACGATACCGGTGGAATTTGTTCGCGTTGATGTTATGAAGATTTCCCCGATTCGCGAGCGAACGATTCCGAAATTTCGTGAGTCAGTTTCTCCGTTAGATACGAACGAGAGGTTTGCTTAGGGCCTGCGAAATTGTTGTGGAAACAATTAAATTCCTGATTTAGAACAGCGGTGAACATTAAGGGGTTGATTAGCCCTGTGTGTTTGAAAAAAAGCAAGGAGAAAAATCGACCGAAAGTTTTTCCGAAAATAATATCGAAACTAAGGGAAAGAGTCGTAGAGAAAGAAAGAAAGAAGGAAGGAAGTAAGAAAAAGAAAAGGAAGAGAGTTCGAGAAAGCACTGAGAACTACAGAGATTTGGAAAGTTCTAATACCCACCTATACTTACTCCGAAAGTCTGAAAGTACGAAACTACGAAATTGTAACCGCTTGTTGGCATATTATTGTTGCAATATATTAAACAACGACAGGCTGTAGGTTTCGTATATTACGAGAGCACTGGAAACCTCGTGATCTAAGTATGTCTCCGGGTTCCACATGCTGTGATAAAGACTGTGATATAGCTATTACGCTGCGTGCTGCATCCTGATTGGTTCGTATGTTTTTCAGTAATTTTATCTCGCCTTAATCGAACCTCGAAGAGTTTTTAACAGTATCAATCAATCCGTATGGAAGACCGAGAATTTAAAATTTAAGAAACAACGAGTTTCAGAGGTGATCGAAGCTCCCCAGTTTTTGGAGTCAGTCAAAAACGCTTCGAGAACATAATCCGAACGTTTTCGAGCCATACGATCGCTCCGATTTTCCGGAGCTTCAATATGGCATTGAAATATTTTCCGAAATTTGGAAAGAAAAAGAAATGAACACAGTTATATCCATCCATTAATCAATCCGTAAAAGAAAATGAGAATCCGTTAAAAGATAGAAATTATTCGAAAGCATCTTTCCTTTTCTTATTTTAACCCAAAATCCAAGGGGAGAAAAATCCAGTTGCACAAATATCACGATAATAATTGCACAGAGTTTACTCAGCTAAGTACATACGCACGTACGCACCTACACACACGCGAATTATATCTGGTTAGTAAAAACCTTGACACGTGGTAAGAGTCCACGAGTAGCAGGCCTCGATGTACGCGTAGTATCGTGCTATCGGTCTGGCTGTTATTTTCGGTAGCTAAAGACTGGTATTGTGTAATTCGTAGAGTTAGTTACGTTCAGTTGTGTAAAATACTAGCAAGTCGGTCTATAGTAACGCGGTAATCGACAGATGGGAATTATTGAATCAAAAAACGCGAATCTGTCGGTATAATTCGTCCTTTTCTTCCTCTCCCTGATATGAAGATTGATAGAATTTATATCTCGCGTTATCTCCATCTGGATTTATAGGTAGTTAATTATTGGTTGTGACGAAGCTAATTTTGCGACTTTTTAACGTCAAGAAACGAATCCCCGGTTTCGGAATTCTTTTCGACTGTGAGAAAGTTGCCTCGATAGTATATATCAGTCAGATTTATCTCCTAAGCTCGGTTTGATTCGCTTTTCAAATCCCTCAGACTTGATAGATTCTTCGTAAAGTTCGGTGGAAAGTTTATTCGCGGAGACTCTGGCCTGTTAACTACATATTTTCCATTCGGTATCATCTAGGTTGAATCTAACTCGGGTAAATAATAGTCTGTGTGTTCAGTTCTAATGGGAACTCCGCGTCGTTTGATCGACTACGTTTTCAGTTGACAAAAATCGAAATTAGATACGGAATCTCGAAGCTGATAGGTATTATACTTCCTTTCCATTCCATTCGTGTCATTTTTCTGATAGTTTCAGTCACGACGTACCAATAAAAGCCATGACCGTATCTGTGCGGAGATTTTAACTGAGTCAATTTACGTTCGCAGTCGGCAGTGGAAAACTACGAGTGCATTTGCCGATACGATACACCGAAAGAAACCGAGTTTTACCTGTTTCCAGATATACGATCATGGCATAGAAATTTATGTTAATAGAACCTTGGAATTGTTTTCTATGCCTAATGCTCAGCTCCGTTTCTGCCGGTGTAGAATTCGCCTTACGTTCATCAGATAAGGGCAGGATGGAGATTAGACGAGAATTGCGGTTCAAATGAACGCTGAAGTCTCGGAATTCGAAGGAGTTTAAGAAGAAATGAAAAGTGCTGATTTTTCACGGTTTTTTTTCTCGTGACGACGATAGCATTATTTTGGAGCATTCAAGTCGAGCATCGAGATAGTAAGAATCTAGATCTACACGTATATTTGATGTTTGATATGAAATTTGAGCGAATTTCGTAATCGCGAATCATAATGATGTCAGAATAGCGATAAAGATGTTTTAGCGGATTTTAATCGCTTCTGTCCCATAGAATTTTTAATATACGCGATACCTGAGGGTAGAATTCTTCCGTGCGGTATTTCACAATCTTTGGCATCGTTGTTTCAGGCCTTTATAGCATTTTGTTAAACCCACTAAGCAGTTATCTCACTTGTCCCTAGCCAGTTGTAGTCTTATCTATCGCAGAGTTCAGTATAGTTGAAACTACGTGACCCCTAGATCTCGCTGCTCCACATTACGTTATCTCAATGGGTTAATCTATTAAATGAACTCGATACCAATAAAGATAGTTGAAATAACACGTAATTTAGTTGGAAAAAATAAAATTATGCAACAAATTCATCACCAGAAGCCAAACGATATTTAACATTGCATAATTCGTAGCACACTCATCTTTCTATCTCAATTTGAAAGTTTGACGCAATCTCAAATGATTGAGACGGACACACGTCATGGAAATTTTGGAACGATTCTCTTCTCACTGCAAAATCAAATGTCAGAGTAAATATCGTGTGACCGTTTAATCGGGAATGACATACGTTTTGCAACCAATTCATCGCAATGCATTCAACTGTATATTTTAATTAGGTGTTAGTCCATGATTGTGATAATTATATATCTTTCTTGGTAAGATCGCAGTGAAGGATGATTCCGCGAATAATTCTTCAGATTATTGCAACAAGAGCATATGTCTTCTCGGTTATTGAATAAAAGTATTAAAGCCAAGGTCTGTGCTTTGGTATCTAAGAATGTAAATTCTTGATTATAAAGTAGTACAAAAGAGTCCAGATGGTGATGACTACAACCAGTTGACACAGGAAACGGTAATTCCAAGAATAGAATTGCATGATGTCATTTGACGTCGCTCTAGTAAACTCCGAATCAGCAATCTTGATGAAATGAAAAAATTTAGCTAATGAAAAAGGCGCGGTATGAAAGATTCGAGAAATGTAAACCTGCACTTAGGTAGGAACTCCCTTTGGTTCTTGAGGATGTGTTGTAAAGCTCTAAAACCTACAAAGAAGTCCATTCTTATTGCCGGGTAGCAAAGGAATCGCCGTATAACACATAGGAAACTATTTTCCCAGAACGTTATACGATAAAATTGTTAGCCAGTGAAATGCTAATGTTCATTTCTCACTTCCTGCGTTAAAGCGGAGCCACTCGATAGACACGAAACCAACTTACTACCACTTCGCCCACGTATCTTTACCCTCGTCTAAGCCTATAGCCTATGTATATTCATATCCTTGCTTTGCTCCTCGTGTCTGATACTTCTATGCCTGTAATTGTGTGGTAGGGATTCTCTATGCACAACGTCTGTGTACTACGATACCATGCAATCGTTTCTAGGACCTGGGGCAAGCCTATCGTGCTACCCAACCGCGGTGAAAAAAAATAAAGAAAGAGAAAAAGGAGAAAGAGAAAACCGAAGCTGAGGAAAAAATGAAAATTCAATTCCCAAGTGTTTCAAGAGGGACACGTCTTTATTAGTTGGAGAAATAGATATTGCATCTTATAGCAATCTTCTCTGAAAAATATTTTGAACGGCGCCCAAAAAGCTCTGTAAAAAGTTTCATAAACTCTGATGATTGTCGGAGATTTTGGAAATGATTTTTCAGATATTCGCAGAGTAAGATTCGCTATAAGTTAGATTTGAACAGAAAACAAAAAATATATCAAGAATTTTGTAGATTTGGTGATGTTCGGAATGGTTTTTTTCTTCTTTTTTCTTTTTTCGAGTAACGGTGAAAACGATTTTTTATGGAAAGAGATTTTCAGTTACGTCGAAACAAATGTTAGAAATTTCGCAAATCGTTTCAGAATAGTTTCACAGGTAATCAGAGTTTGTGGAGTGTCTTTCAGGGTTTTCCAGTTTTTAAAGTTATTCAGAAATTTTCCAAGAAACTAATCAGAAACGTTATTTTCACCGTGGATAAATAATCGATAAATATCTTCGCTCAGATTAACTAACTAATATTTGATTTGATTGACTAATATTAGAAACTAGATTTTTCATTTTCAAGTCGTACGACCACTCCGATTTTCCTGAGCTTCGATATAGTTGAAATATTGTCAAAAATTGTCGATTGAAATTTGAAGAAAGAAAAACACAGAAAAAAAAGGCACACCGTTATTTCTCGTTCATTATCGCATACCCATAGAATCAAACGATTCAGGAATAGACTCGATATATTTATCTAATACATTTATCCAAGCAGTTAGCCGATGTTATTGAAAAACCTTTGTCAGTATCGACTTATCGCTGGTCGCTACCACAATATGGCTGTGTGGCTGATAGCGCTTATCTACGCTTATCTAATTTTCTTTTTCCTCAACCTTACGCGAGCACCGTGCCTGAAATACAGAAAGAACCCAGCTAGCTACAACCAGCCGAAACCAAAGTCGTTCGTTCTCGCGGAAGTGACAGCGCCATACCCAGTAACTGCGTCGTTATCTTGAGAAAAATTTCACCCTTGGCCTCGAGATACTATTTTTATTTTTATTTTTTTATATACATTATCATTATGTTTGTCGTGACTTCCTCTTTTTTTCTCTCTCTTCTTTCGAGAAATTATATCGATTATTGGTTATTCCTGTGAAAACGCATAGAAAATTGGTCAGAGTTTATATTTTCCCGAGCGTTCGTGCGATATTTCATAAACGAGCTTCTTCTCTTATTTTTCATTTCCACTTCTCTAGGCCGGAGGCCGGTACGTCGAAAAGCTATTTCCTTTTTTCTTATTGTTTTACAATTTTTTTATCAAAATATCGACCATTTCGTTGCATTTGGACGTATTCTTCGAATAATTGATTGCCTCCGACTGTTTTAATTAAACTGATTCCGTCCGTGCCTAAGTATTTGACGAAAAGTCGCATTTTTTCATATGGCAAATTATTTTATCTGGATGAGATAACCGAATATTTAACAGTACCCAGTTATGAACATAGTCAGTATTGGAAAAATCGACGTATAAAGGGGCCAAGCTGCAAGTTCCGAATTTTAAAAGTCCCGAACGATAAAAATTCCGAATTTGAATGTTACTGACTCACGGTTTTTAGATAGGCTACTTGCCCGATAGTCTACATAGCCGATTTTAGAATATTTGAAACGAAGAACATCCAAGGTTCAAAATTCCGAAAGCTATAAAGATCCGAAACGCCAAACCTCCGTAACTTGGAATTCACGCATATATATTCATTCACTGTTTAATAACTCGGGCTGGATTGATCCTTTCGAAACCAATAAGTGGTCCAATCGATCGTCTTGAGATTTACTTTTGAAAATAAATAATTAAAAATCCTATCAAAGTAAAGAGGGTCTCGATTAGAATGAACTAAACTGAAACGTTAATCCGAAATTGATTCCCTATTTTTATTTTTTAAGTTTTGTTTCAACGTCTTGAGAAATAGACCGGAATTTTCGGATTTTTGGTCTTTCGAGGGTCTAGATTTTCGGAATTTCAATGTTGGCAACTTCAACGGTTCTCAAAATTCTATGTCTTCCCAAACGAATTCAGAATTTCGAGCTTCCGGATCTTTGAAAAATTCAGAACTTCAACCCTACCCACGTACGAACATCTTTTACGAATTAAAAGATCGTAGACGGGTCTCATTGCGATTTAAAAACTGTTTAATCACCTCGGCATTGCGGTTGTTAAGAGAAACGTTGACCCTGGGTCGTCACTGTGCAATAAAATTCATTGATACGAGCGAGTTAAACGTGTTATTCGTCCACATTGATTACCGATAAAACTTAAATTATAATGAGTAATCGCGTTAACTTATCAGTAATAAACTTGTTGTCCAAATTTACGGTCATTTTGACAATTCTATCGCGCTAGGGTCGATATATAAATCGGTAATTATAATCGCCTTAACGACGATTAATAATGACCATTAATATTCATCAACGATTTCACTAATCGCCCGGAAAAAAATTGTATACGGTTCGATTTTATTACTGTCTTTGATTTTTCATCGCCGGACGAGCGTACCCACTCCCATATACGGATGTACAAAAGTTTCTGTATTTTCGACGAAATTCTCTGCAATAATAACCCCTATTGACAAAATGAGTGATTTATTCGAGGCGTGTGGTCATAGTATAATACCATTGTCCCAATGAAGTTACAATTACTAATTCCAGTAGCTTGCCATAGCCTGTAACAACCATCGCGCGATTTCCCATTCTAGTCATTCTCAATACCGAACTATACTTGCAATTAACTGATCGATGAGCTTCCATTATTCAAGATTGGGATGGATTGCGTGAGCGTTTGCAAATTACTGTTTATTTTGGGCCATCGTCTATCGGCTTTTCTATACACTCAGATACACACGTATCATACCTACAGGTTTTCCGCTGGGGGATAAACCTGATAACTTTTTACGTACCTTTAGGTCAACGCTGAACTATTCTCACGAAGATTTGTGGTGCATCAAAAACTGATCGCGTACTTTTTTATGGGATACATTTTTCCTTTTGCCACCTGAAAATCCTCCAAAATCTAATCCCAAAGAAATTCAATTCTGTGCTACAAATGTCTTGGAAGAAAATCTGCGAATTCGACGGTTCGGAAGTTCACAGCGTTGAAAGTTACCCTTAACTACTTGCCACGGCTAAACTATTGACTTTGCAAAAATAATGATGGGGACATTTTTCGCGGGTAATTGAATTCCCTATAAAATGGCACCTTGCACAAATTTTTATCATGAAATCCGGCTGAGTAATGTCAATCCGAAGAAAAAATCCTGACTTTCTCGTGTTATTCGAACGGAAAAGCTTTTTGTTTTTTGGATTTTCGCGTATATGCAATTAATTTATTTTTTCTTTCTAAGTTTATTTGAGCTTTCGGTTATACAATCAACTGGAAAGAAGTTTCTGTAGAATTACATGAAAGTTGGAATGAGATTTTAGGGAAATTTTTACGGTTTTTGGATGAATCTCTGCAGTTTAAAGGAAGCAATCGCGTAAGGCAGGGTGCGTCTACGTTTGCAGTAAGGAATCGGGTATATCTTAAGGTATATACCTACGTAGATACGCCTCTTTTATGAAAGCGTCGTTTCATGCAAATCAAAGGCCTCTTTCGCCTGCGGCCGATTTATGGTTATTCTACCAAACGGACGCTAGCAATCTATAACGCCCTGACGCCCCTGAATTCTTCCGGCCAACTCCCTGACGTATTTTTTTTCTCCCTCTTCTCTCCTCTTTTTCAGATTTTTCTTTTTTTCACTCTCTCCCAAAGAGCCCACGGACTATAACAGAGCAAATCTTATTTACGACTCTTACGATCACGATAAACGCTTTCAAGATACGATTTAGCGGACTTTATATCACTCGATTTTGATTAATTGCTTTTTTGTTTTCACCACGCTTAAATCTTGACTCTCTCTCCCTCTTTCTCTTCCCTCTCTATCACGTATCTTCTAAAAGTTTCAATATCTGCTCATGATTTAAGAGAATCAAAAGATAAATCGACGAAATGAAGAAGGACCAAAATTATTTCATTTTCTATACGCTTTCTTAAAATTTTCGATTATTTTGACCCATTTTTTCTTCTTTTTTTTTCTGTATTTTCTTTTGACACCCAGGGAAACGTCGATTTCTATCAAATACTTCCTTTTATGTTACCTCCTTCACTCATACCGCTACCGATCTCTTGTATACCGGGTCTGTTCAACCGATGAAGAACAGAACTGATAAGGCTTCGAATGACGACCAAATCTTTTATTCATACTGCGTTCGGCAGCCGACGCGACGTCGTGCCGTGAGCGTTTTATATGGCGGTATTTAGTCTTAGCGTGATCCAGACGATCCTCTCGCGTCGGCTAGACTCGAAAACAATGAAAAAAATAAGATAAAAATAAAAATGTAACACGAAAGGAAGAAGAGAAAAAATAATTTAATTAAGTTAGCCTCCATCGCATGTAGTTATCTAGATTTCTACAATTTTTTAAATTTTTTTTCTTACCAATTAAGAGGCGGACACAGCGACGTGGATAAACGTATTCGTGTGTGAATTCTCGAATCCTAGATTACGTGGGAAAAAAGCAGAAAAAAAATAAGAAAGAAAAGGTAGTAATCCATAGAATAGAAGAGGAAAGTGGTAATGAAAAGAAAAACAGGGAGTTATACAGTAGTAGAAAGGGGGAAGGGATTAACGATTAACTTTTGGACGGGTGTTGCGTCGAAAATGAAGATAAGAAAGTTTGCTAAACCATTACCCTTTCTTCCATTATCCCGTTTCGTACTCGGAAGTAAAACGAACCAAAGCTAGGATCTAACCTTCTCTCCTTTTGGTTTCATTCTGCGACTAGCGATTGCCTTCGGAAAAGTTGTTTATCACTTGAAATTTACCTTTCCTCTCCTATCGGAAACCTCGACCCCCTGCAGTTTTCCTGGTTTACAAATTTCTTTTGGGATCGTGTGATTTTTTCCGAAAACTCATTCCCGAATGAAATCGTGTCTGTTCAAAAACGCGGGAATTAAAATCCAAAAGTGAAAACAATAAAACGTTGCGAATCGTAGGCGTAAGGAAAAGTTATTTTCTAAAAGGTATTATGGGAAGAAAATACACGGGTTGCGAAAAGCTGCGATCAAACTTTAAAAGCTTTTTAAGTAGCGAGTATAATTCCACAGTAAAATCCAGCCCTGGTACCAAAGCACAGTAATGTGTAAGGTATATAGATTCAGGCACACCCAACGAGGTGAGGTCGATTCTGTTTCGGTCGATTTGGAAAAGGTCTAGCGAAAAAAAAAAAAAAATGAAAAAAATTGCAAATCAAAACTGAAAAATTTTTATGAAATAAAAAGACCATAGAAAGATTTAGCCAGCGCTGAGCCAGACACCGGTTGACCAGAGGAAGCGAATCGTTCGGTGGAAGAGGCGATATGATCTTTCTTCAGACCTCAACCCTCGTTATCATTGCACTCAGGAAGTCAGCTCGAAGGTTTAAAGAGATACCGTATACAAAGCCATTCCAACCCTCGAGATAAAGGTACTCTAATAGTTTGAAATGCACCCGCGGAAACTGTAACCGAACCTAGGTACACCTTTATTACACCACTTCGGGAATTTATCGCGAGGTTTTAACGTGCCAGCCTACTTAAGGGGGCGAAATATACACCTTGGAAATAATTTCTTTTCAAATTTCACTCCGAATTTGAAACAGTTTCAATTAGCGATACGACCTGTAAACCACCTACCCTGTAATAATGTCTGTATCGGCGTTGGTATCAGAAGTTGGTATGTTATATCGTTCTAGCTGCACAAGAAGGGGCCAGCTGAGGGTTTTAGAATACTTAAGCAGCTCCGCCGTTCAATGTAAATAATTAATACGTTAACTTAAGTCATTAACACGTAATTGCTGAGCGAGCGACGGGGTGGTCGCCACGTTACAGCCACACCTGGTACTCGCTAAATGGGGGCACTAAACGGAAAACCCAGCTAAGCTCGCGGACTAACTCGTCAACTTTACTTACCCGTTAACCAACACTCGATGAACTTGAACTACGAAACTAACACCTCGAAGATACATACGAGCATCCCTAAATTTATCGGTCATTGTATCCCTCGTAGGTTCCTGGACGTAAATTATAGTCATCCCCCATTAATTATGTAATTGCCTTTAGAGAAGGAGAAGTTTCGTTTTCTTCTTTCTTATAGAATTTTTTATGCATACATGCGAATGATATTTTTTTTTTATTAGATGAAATGATAGAGATGAGGTTAAATGAATGATGAGGGACGAGGTTAAACTGGGAGAGCCTCTCGCGATTCCGTGTGGACTGTCTTAAAAACAGTCTTGAACAATAAATGTACGTTCGGTAATATAATTCCAACCCGAGCACGTAACCGCGTTTCAATGTTTTACGTGGCTTCGCGTTTTCTTTTTTCCTACTTTTTTTTCCCTCCTTCCTTTTCTCCTTCACGAACCCTTTGGTAGTCACGCGGCATTGTCAAGAGGTCGAAACATGCGAACCCGAAAAACGTTCCACCACCGAGTTTCCCCGGGTTATTTTACCTTTCAATTTTCTCATTTCTTCTCTTAGCCTACAGACCAGATGCAGATAATTCAGTTTCATTTTCTATAGAATCTATAAGAACGAAAACTGCACTTTTCCGCTCTTCCTGTTTCCCTCGTACCATTCAATCCCTTCGCTAACATCGTCGAATCACTTTTTGCTCCGAAAAAGGAAAAGCTCCGGATTAGAGGTTGACTTTGACTCCTATATACGCGTTGCGTACGTAATGCTTATCACGTAATAGAACTCGGAACTTGCTCGAGCTGAAATGGCTTCCTTGCGTTATTTGCCCTCACGATTCATTTCCAACGTCTATCCAATTTCCATTTGGTCCCGTATCTCTGTCGGAGGTCTCGTTTGAATAGCTCTCAGCCCATACCCCCTGCCTGGTGATCCGCTCTCAACTCTCCACTCTCCGCTCTCCACTCTCGACTCTCTAGTCTCTGGTCTCTGCACTGGAGGTTCGGCTTTGTTTGAAACGATAAAAAGCAAACAGCAACCAGATTATTCCGTTCTAGTGTCGTAATCCAGCAGTAGGCGTTTGCCAGGGCTCGGTATGTCTATGAATGCTGAAAACCTGTGGAGAAATTTCAATAAACCCTAATTTGCTGCAGATCCGATTAATTTACCTTCTTGCTTTTCCCTTTTTCGATTCGACTCGTTCTTTTGTATCCGTAAAGCAGGTTTATCGCGTTTTTTCATATTCCGCTACCGTCAACGGCGTTATATACGTTAGTTACGTCGTTCGTACCTGTCGAAAATATTTCTATCAAACCTGATATGAAAATTTGATGAAATTTTTATCAATATTTATGGAAATCTTATTGTCTTTTACTCCGATGAACACAATTCGATATTTTCGGGGTCAAATATCGCCCGAAAATTTTCATATTATTCGTCATTTTGTTCCTCGACAGTTTATCCCGAGACTTTGAAAGAACCCTCAGGGACGGAATTTTGATTCGGGTTTTTAGACTCGGAATGCAAATTTCCGAAGGAAGATAATTTAACTTCGAAATTATAGCCGTCTATCCTACGGATATGACGACGAAAAGAGAATGCCATCTAAACTTGACGCGTAATCCAAATTCGCGAAAGATATATATTCCAACGAGGGGCGGGAATTGCTAATAAAAATGTCGATTCATGTCACGCACTTTTCTTCCCATTCTTATTTCGGCAATAAAACGATTTACATAGTCCCAGGGTTCGCCTGAAATTATACTTGTCCACATTGATGTGCTAAGGAAAAAGTGTCTACCCGGCGAACTGATATCGAGGATAAATTTTACCTGCAGTTCTTCGGGATGGAAATGATCTAGGACGGATTCATATTCAACCCTTTCAGGGTAATATTATTTTTTTTTCTCAGCTCGGACATGAAGATCCTTCAGAACAATGCCAAAAAGAAATCCTCGCGGAAGGATGCCGCGAAGAACGTATTTTTTCGAGGTACTTCAACGAGTCACAAGTTTCCCCATATTTGAATAACGCAGGAAACACATGATTTTTTTTCAATCGGTATTACTCAGCCGGGTTCCGCGATAGGAAATTTTTCAAAACGCCGTTTCGTGGCGAATTGAATCCCCCGCAAAAAGTAACTCCAGAATTATTTTTGTAAAGTCGATAGTTCGGCCGTGACAAGACCTCAAAGGCAACTTCAAAAGCGTGTAACTTGTACACCGTTGAATTTACAGCGAGGTTCTGAGGACATTTTTTGTAGGGAATTTGAGTCTCTGTAAAATCGCACTACGTGAAATTGTGTATCATAAAATCCGGCTGAGTAATGCCAATTTAAAAAAAAATCACATCTTTCGCACGGTGTTCAAATAGAACGACTCATTCGTGGAGCTACCTTACAAAATGCGTTTTGCCTTTATTCTAAAGGATTTTCAAGTGGAATCGAAGGAACAATGACATCGCCCTGAAACGCGTATACGTGTACAAGTATATGAATTCAGGATAAGTTATTTTTCCTAAGTGAAGTGAAGGGTGGTTTTTCAGAAGTTTTATAGTCGAGCGAAAAACTCATATATTTCGCGGTTTATCCTTGGGGAAACAAAGCGGTTAGCGATTCCGTCAGAAACTTGCCAAGAAAGAATAGGTACGATGCGCATACGTAGTCTGGGATGACGAAGGAATTGAATTGAGTCTTGTATGACCTGCGGGACGGACATACTTGCGGAAAATCTTTCGCGTTATTCTGCAACAAGCAGATTGTCTCTGCATCAATGCGAATACAATTCACGAAATGGTTTTTGTATTTTTGTATTTTTGTATTTTTTTTTTTTTTTTTTGAATTTTTATCACTGCTAGGGCTCTCAAAGTTTCATTGCAATTTAAAAAAGGAAAGAACAGATTTTACAATAATTAATTTTTCGACACACGTAGGTATATACCTATATTTTCGAGACTTTCTTTTCCTTTCGTTCTACTTTGTCCTAGTTTCAAACTACTTGTCAACATATTTCAACCAGACACCATACTACGCGAGCCATGAATATTCTGATCTTTTACAATTAATATAACTATAGACTCTAGGCTGTGACACATGAGAGATGGCCGACTGATCCAAGATCTAGTAAGGCATCTGAAGGAACGAAAAGAAAAGAAAAAGATATAATAAGAAGAGAAATACAGACCACAAAGCGTGGAATATGGCAGTCTACGGGCTCTGAGTCCTTGGCTTAATCCTGCGGGTCCTTCTGTCCTTCTATGTTCCATAGAACGTGGAATCAATCACTGTTAAACGTAATCTATCACCTGAGGGTATAGCCAATTCAACGAAAAGACGGCTATCGAGATTTCAGGGCTTATAAGCGTCAAATTTCGATGATTGATGATCAATAAAGATTCGTTGAGGACGTAGAATCCTGGAAGAAATCTTTTCCTCAAATATCACAGTTCGATTCCGGCACAAATCTGATAAAACTGATGAAATCTCTGAGCGAATGCAATTCTTCGCAAGTGCTCACGGGAGTAGAAAAGGAACTTGAAACCTTCCGACTATTTCCACACTGGAAAAGTTTGCTTTTTCAAAACCGGGATAGTCATCTTTGAAACTTATACTATACTTTCTTGAGTTCACAGGGTAAAATAAACGCCGTATCCTAGTACGAAGAAAGAAATCAAAGCCGAAGTTTAACGACGACTATTGGCAGTTATACTTGTGTAGATAGTTATTATAAATGTGGAGACAAAAGGAGATCATTAATCAAAGCCTCCTTGGCGACATCGAAGAATGTTTTGTCCTGGTAATAAATGTTGCACGAGGTTTGTTGGGGTCAGGACCCCCTGGCGGGCTCCTGCATATTGTCCCTTTCGGGTATCTCGTCCTTGTGTACCTGTCTCGATCCTAAACGATTATTCCCTCTGGAGTTTCAACTTGTATAGAGATATATGTATACATATATATGTCCCCTTTGAGGATTTTTCGAAATTCATTCTCAACTTGACTAGACATTCCGCTGTGAGAAGAGTTACACGTGTCCTTTCACTTGCCGGTCCGCATCTCGTAAGTAACACGCGTCGGAGTAAAAACGAAACGAACAATTGTAATATCGAACCGAATTGATTACAGAAAATTTCAAAAAATATACGAGAACAGAAAATTCGAATCAAACTTATAGTCTCAGAAGTTATACGGTATCCTACTACCCTGCTTGTACACGCAAGCTAATCTCTGAGGTAAAACGTATATATCAGTATGGTGTAATCTTACAAAGTGGATTTCCGTGCCTAATCCAGGCGGTTAATTTCGGTCACGCTGAAAGCGCGAGTCCTTGTGTCTAGGAGGGAGGATTAGTCGAGGCATTATATCAGTTTGGTACGAAATTTATAGAAAATCACAATATTGGAAAAAAATTATAACGTCAAAATCGAAAATCATTATCGCGTTATTTTGGTTATAGTTTGAGAAAGATTCGAGTAGGTATACTCCTCCCCAAACTGAATGGCCTTTGAACAGTTAATAAACGCGTCTGGGGGTTTCCTTCTGAATTTATCATTCAACTCGCGTCTTTCTCTCTGAACTTTGTTCGTACTTGCAATCATCGGACTAACGTGGATACGTTGGAACGGGTGTAATAACGTCAACGGTACGAACGAAGGCCGAGTCGACCGCGGAGGTCGTCAAGAGCATGGGAAAAAAAATGAAAATGAATGCAAAAATTGGCGTAAAAATATAACCGCGAAATCATAAATTCCTTGAAGTAGGTACAGTACGATATGGTTTCTCTTTCTCGGAAAAAACTTTAAAGGAAAGCAAAAATCATTTCCAACGCGAATGGAGTCCGCGGAATGGGATTCATCTTCTCATGCGATTACTCGAGACCTTCGAGTACCAGTTGAAACGAGAAGGGACGTGGTTGATTAGATTAAATAATGACGGGTCATCGACCTTCAAGTTCTTCCTCATTAGGCTGTTTCTTTCGGCCTCTGCAACCGGGTTTGCGCTTGACGCGAGCCTCGGACTTCAGCTCTGAGTTCCATATGACTCGACAAAATTCTTAAGCCTCTTATCCTCGCGTGAAAAGCTCATCGGTCATTGTTACCTCCGTAATCATAATCATATTTCAATAATTAGAATCTAGTTTAACCCGAGTTAATGTAATCATATATTTAAATTAACGAACCGGAGTTTCTCTCTCCGTGGACTAGGCGCATACGGCCAGATTCTGTTAAATAATGGAAGAAAAACTTTGGAAGAAAAAAAACTTCGGCCAACTTCTTCTCTTTGAAATTTTACCTCGCTAGTTACCTTCAGACTCCAGACATTGAACTACCTTTATTCCTGGGCGCCATCGGCGTGGGTGGCCCATCAGCTCGTTATTAAAACAACCCTACCTCAGGCACTTAATCACACCTTCTTTATCCTGAAGCATTTGAACGCTGCGTCATCATCCGAGTATATATTCGGTTTTATTAAGGCTCGTCAATCGCATAGATCTACTTAATAAAACGGACGAATGAACGAAGTGAATGCGGACGAAAATAAGCACAATCTTCTTTTCTTTCACTGTCTCTATTCTATCCTCTATAATACAGAGTCCGAAGCACACCAGGTTTTGGGATGCGTATATGGTATATCGAAAAGCCGAACGCGTTCGAGGCATTAGATTAACCGCGTGAATCACTTCGCCGTGATTTATACCTGCCATGGAATCACCGCGAAATCCGGTAATTGTCAGTCCCGCGGTGTACGGGTCACAGTTAGCCTTTCATCGCTGAACAAAGTGGGACAAAGTGGGACAAAGTGGAACAAAGTGGGACAAAGGAAAGGACAAAGATGACGCGAAGAAGTGCTAGCGTATAAAATTACCGTTTTATACCACGCACCTGGGTTATAAACTTCGCACATCTTCATATATATCCGAAAATCTGTAAAGGTGTCAAAAAATTTGGCAAATTTTTATTTTCGAATGAATGAAACGTAGGTCCGTATTTTTTAGGGTCTCTAAATTTTTATTTTTCATTGTTTATTGTCGTTAGGAAAAAGAACCGGATACGTTTTACCTGAGAGGAAAATTTTCCACCGAAAACGTTAGCCTAGCCAACTTGGACTAGCTGACGCAGCGGGTCCGCCCGTGTTTACACGGCTATGTCCGTTCTGTGGTTATGTGGTCTTGAAAGTCTGCGGTTTCAGCAGTTCCACTTGACTTTACGATTGTTCTCAGTATCCGTGGATTAGGCAGTTAAGCACTGCATCGATCCAGGCCCCTCGTTCGCAGAAACGGTATCATGTAAACTCAAGTTTACAGAAAACCAATCAACCGAAATTAGCGGTTTACCTTATTGCAGCCTGCGCTGTAAAAGTGACCGACGACTTCTGTACTTTTCTCTCTAACACATCGCTACTCGCGTGCGTTTCGCCTTCGATTTTATCTGATAATTGAAAAAGAAATTCATCGAATAGTTGATGATCTGGTAATGATTAGAAAGCATGCATTCTCGTATAAAGATTCGATGGTGAATTGGTAAATTTGTTTTTTTTTTTATTTGAAAGAAGCAAGGAAGTCGTAAGAGGAATAGGGTCTCTCTAAGTTGTGAAAGCTCGCCTTCCCCGGTTGCGTGCTCGAGGCTTGAGCAGGGCTAACCTTTTGAAGTATCTCTCGTTAACCTTTCGATAAAGTTAGCAATGTCGCAGGCCAATATAGCCGACCCTGCGGACACAGCTTTCACTCGTTTCCCATTGGTCCAGCTAGTCTGCGAGTCGCTGGGAACAATTGAGATGAAAGAGTAAAGTTACTCTCCCCGCTGCCCTTCCTACCTATTTTTTCAAATCGAATTCGATCCTAGTTTGCGATTGCAATTTCTAACTTACCTCGGAAAACTCTACGCTCGCATTCCCCGCAATACTTGACAAAGGGTCGAGCATCCAATCCTGTCGAATAAAATCGACTGGTCAATTTCGATCCGTTACGAAATTCGCGAATTTATTTTACCTCACGTTTCCGAAGAGAAAGACGAAAAAAAAAACAGAAAAAAAAATCAAAGTCTCACCATTTCCTCTGATTATTTCATTCGTTTCATCCACCAGCTTGTTGTGGAAAGAAACTTTTGACATCTCGTACCATCTCCTGGCGGGTGAATTACACCTGAAGAGTCTCACCGTCACAGTTGATTGATCAAAAGTATAAGGAAACGGAGAGCATGACTGTTGTGTTAACAAACTACGTTCAGTAGGTTGTACATCTACCTACCCACTCACAAGGCATAAAGAAATCCCGGGCTATTCTCAGCCTTATTTTTCTCCGTCCTCTTCCGTTGGTCCAGAAATTCACTCTACCGTATCAAACCCTCATTACACGTCGAACTTAGAAAAACTAACCGAGCGTGTATCAAGCTCTGAGTCTTGCCTCCTAGTTAGTGCCGGCTCAGGCTATATGAAAGAATTTATTCATACAATAAATATAATGAAAATAATAGAATCCGGCTTTACATTTTGTCTCGAGTCACTTCCACGTTTCTATTCTGAGAGATGAATGAAATAAGTTCGAGTTGATTGCGATAAAAACTGTTTAAATACACGTATCACTTTTAAACTTGATAATAATTTATATAGGTGTAATAATTGATCCGATTTTGTTTAAATAATTATCGGTGATTGATTGTACTGTTAACTCTTAGGAGAGTTCGTTAATACGATAATGAAGTTGACTAAGGTGAACCTTTCTCCACAGAACTTCGAGGGTATCTAATCCTTCAAGAGGCTTATGATTAATTGAGACGTAATCTCGCGCCGCGACGTGTACCTCGCTACTAAATCTGCTAAGACTACTCGAACCGGTGAAAACTAGGAAAAGTTCTAAAGCGAGCTGCGATAACAACAGGTGGTTGATAAGTGAGTGTCTGTCTTCTTGGCACGGAGAGTTTGCAATCTCTCATCAACCGTTTCAATTATTTCTATACACAGTTTTCGGGGGGTGGATACGAAGTAAAGACGCTGTAACCGCATTTGACACTGTTTCGTTATTTTCTTTACATCGGAATTGAAAATTTGAATGAAAACGTTCATTCCTTTACTAATTCTTGTGAAATTGCAAATGAATGATATGCTAGAGCGATACCCACGGAATTAATCATCGCCATCGTCCGAACAGATACCCTGCGGATTCTTAAGTTGCGAGAGAAGGTACAAAGCAGCGAATCGAAGAAAAACTGACTGCAAGGTCTCGCGTTATAAATAAACGACAAAATTGACAGCCAAAACTCAAGGACACCAAGTGGAGAAAGGAACTGGTGGAATTTTTGCGGCCTGGAAATGAGACTAATGCAAAGACTCGCCATAAGCGGGCTACTGTCCGTAATGCTGATAGTCCTGTTGACCGGGACTTTCGTTACTCGACGTGACTTACGAAATGTGGCAGAATCTGGCGTAGGACCTGCGGAGCATTTACCTGCTCAAATAAATCCCGTATGGATTCAGGACAACGCTATTCCAGAACAGGATATCCGGCGTAACGAAGATCCAGATGACGGTGGCCTGGTGCCAGGACCTTCGGCAGTTGGTCCTGCTCCAGCGCCAGCAAACGGTCCATATGTAGTCAGACCACCAAATCCTCCGCTCGATGATGTCACAAATCAACGACGTGAAAAAGTGAAAGAGGTAGGTAGGCCGATCCTGATATTATCATAGAATTTGATTTTTTTTTTTTAATTTTGAAGTTTCGAATCGTTCGATGATCAACCGATCGGTTGCTCTTGGTCTCTGTACCTCTTTCGTGGGTTTCACGAGTGTTGAAAGGTAAGTGCAGGAGATAATAACGTAATTACTTAATTTACGATCTCTGTCCGCGTTCTTTTCTCGCTGCTACCTTCTTGGACGCGAAGACACCCTTCTTCTACGTAGGTACCTGTATATCTCGGAATCTCAATGACATCGGGTTTTTTATTATTTTTTTATTTTTTTTTTGTTTTTCACCCACCTTTTCCCCATCGGTAGATACCTTGCGTTTTACAGTATGCGTTAAGCCGAACTACCTTTATGTAATTAGAGTCTCACGCTCACGCTCACAAGGGAGTGCGCGGAAATTCCAGGACGTTTACGGAGATACATTAAGAATGGAAACTTTACTGTACGAAGTGCTAAAGAAATTTCATTCCCTTCGTTTCTTATTGCAGAGTAGAAGTCTCGAGGAATTCTTCATTCATCTTTTTTTCTAAATCGATTGAAATAGAGATTCCAGGTAAAATTCTACGGGACGTAATCTTGAGTATCACAACAGCTTTGAACTAATAACGAAACGGCATTATAGCGAAGAGTTTAATTCGATTGGATCAATCTCATCAGAATTAATGATAGTGGTGACGACCTCGATACACCTTGATCATCATCCTCCGCGGTATATCCGAGTAGAGAGAATTTCTATTAATTAATTAAATGATCAAATGCCTGGCAGATGTGTCCCTGCTCTGTGGGAGAGACGGAGAAGAAGAGAGGCTGAAACAGATATCGCGGCAATTATATTAAGATGATTCAAAGTGCATTGGACGAACGATGACTATCAGTACATCGTATTTCCCCAATCTCTATGGCACTATCCAATCCCTCAGTTTATTTTGAACGCGTTGACTCAGATTTTCTTTTTCTGAGTGAAGGAAAGAGAAAGAAATTCTATTTCGAGGGAAGTTCTCTGACCCGTCAATTAACGTAATTATTTAGTTAATTTAGCGTAATTTCTATGATCTATGTGCTTGAAAGAGCTAAGTGAAATTCAAGCGCTAAGATTATTACCTCGAGCCACTTCTATCTTTCGGAGAGGGTTTCGGATGACCGAATTTCACAAAGGCGCATTATTCTCTATCGAGGCTAAAGAGCTCCATTCTCACTTCTCACTTCTCACCCCCGAAACTTTTCTCCTTCTCTTTCTCTCTTTCTTTCTCTTTCTATTTTTATCGCACTTCGTTCTGAGCGAACAATGGAAACGGTGCCGTTAATGAGATGCTAATAAATAAAGGAAGACACCGCACCTTGAACAACGAATGCTTCCACTCTTCGGCAAACACAGGGATGGCGCGAAGAGGTTGGTTCGTTCGTTCCTCCGTTCGGTACCCGTGAATATGATTGTGAACGTGAACGTGAACGTGAATGTGAATGTGGATGTCTGGATGTCCCCTGCTGCCATAGGGCCCCACTTAGCAAAGATTAATTCACGCTATTAGCTGTTGAGGGGACAATGCGCACGCGGGTGGATGAAGGGGAGGACTCGGTTCGCAATAACAAACAAAGCCGTAATTATGGGGTGAGAATGGGGAGTGGAAGACGGTGGCTGGATGAGAGAGGAGATCCTGAACCAGAGAATTCTGTCTCGACACCGTTCTACGCACGTACCCAAACCAAATCCAAACTCAAATGCTTTCAAGGTTCCCAGGGTGTTGGCCGTGAGTCTGAAGCCTCTCCTTCATCAAGGCGTGTTCCATAGCTCTTGCGGTTTCTCCAGCTTCTTTAGGTGAATAAAACCAGTCATTTTTATCGGACAGATTTAAGATCGAGAATACAATAGCATCGGCTGCTTTTACGTTAATTGGAAAGAATGAGATTCCTTAGTTTCTGAAGGAGGGAGTTTTTCCGACAAGGACATATTCTTATTCTTCTATCGATAAATTCATTCCTCGTTTCAAAAAGTGACGACCAAGCTTGATCAAATTTTTGACTTTGTCTGCGATATATCCTGCCGGCTCTACCTCTCGATAACTTCAAGACTGAAAATGGTCCTGTTGTACTTCAGTTCTCCAGAGTGTTCTCCTTCAGGGTGGAGCTCGTTAGCGGGCACTATAATTGGGCGCGTCCTTGCGTGAAGACGAAATCATTCCTGGGGACGCGGCGAGCTTTATAACCCAGAAAAGTAAACTCGAAGGGTCGTCATTTTACGGTTAACGAACAAGAAAAATCGGCGGTTGAATTGGGCCGCCTATTTCACTTTCTGTACGCTACTGCGGTCTTGTGATTTATATATTTTTTTATTTTATTTCTTCATTTTTTCCCCTATCATCCTTCTCTTTCTTCTACTCGACAAAACCGACTTGTTTCATGATAGTTACCACTTGTCTGCACTTCTCCACCTTTATACTTTTATCCTCAATTTACTAGAAGTCTGGAATCCTCGTAACTCACGGTATAACGTAAAAGTAAACGTTTTTATTTGAAAACGTTTAGCCAATTACACCATCCTCTAGAAATCATCTCCTCGCTACGTAATCGTCTAGACTCTGTACCCCGCAATCTTGACGAGGTGGAAGAAAATAAAAAAATAAATAAAAAACAAAACGAAAAACAAGAAAAGAAAAAAGCTCTTCGTTCTTCTCGTCACAGATTCTTCTGGAAAATTACAACTAATTCGTTCGTCGAAACAAGAACAGACGGTAGTCCACTCTCAAAGCAATTCGTGCACACGCCTAATCTGATTATCCTTCAGGTTTGGATTGAACAATTAGTTGAGAGGAGCCAGAGGCAGGCGGTAGCCAGCTTTGCAATGGGTGACGTTAACCGGAAGCTGACGCAACTCACGTTTATTCAATTATCCATTACTTCGTACTACTTTAATTGGGTTTACACCGATTACACTGTACTTACATACAAACTTCTTACTTCCCTGTCAAACGACAAACGCTGACGAATTAGCCACGACTATATGCAACAAGGAATTCCCACTTGTATCCACAAGCGCACTTCGCTCATTCCCCTTTTTACTCTATGCTGTAGATTTTTGCTTACTTTTTTCCATTATTGTTTTTTTTTAGTATATTCTATAAAATTGAAGTCGGAAGTTATTTCGCTAGGAATTTTCTGCACGCGTACGAAATACCCGTTCTTTTTGTGCCAGTGAACATTTGCGGGAATTCTAAAGGTAAGGGATACTGAATTTTTCAGGATCGAAAAAGTGACCACAGGGAAATGATTCGATATCTGGGACGTGCGGTACAAATAGGTCCAAAGTTGTCGATGGAATAAATAAGTGAAAAATCGATTTGCGATCGGACTGAATATTTTTTCCTATCCTTTTGAACTTTGACATTTTATAGCCGGCGGTTTTAGATGCAATTTGTTAAACCAGCGACCTGAATTTTCCCCTAATCGTCGTTCGACTCTGGGAGTGTTTATTCAATTTTCTAAAACGAATGCGGATTTCTTCAAGGATTTATATCCTTCAATAAAACGGTTATCTTTATCTGGATTTACCTCTAGCCTATTTTGCTGCACCCAATTAAATCTAATTGCTCCGATCTATCAGTCTAGTCCTTCCCCGCGTTGACCTATAGCATAAACCCACAGCAGCTGGCTAATTACCTTCCTCTAACAAAACCGAAAAGACGGATCTTATTTCCATTCGAATTAATTTCATCAAAGTTAATCCTTTCGAATATTTAACCAAGATTGATATTCCCCGGTACTTTTGTATAATTGATCCCATTATGTAACCATTTATACCGAGATTAAAGAGGGTGAGATTCAGTCTGGTTAAGATTAGTATTTAACACGTTCTTTAATCTTATTTGTACAGATGATGAAACATGCCTGGGACAACTACGTCAGATATGCCTGGGGCAAAAACGAATTACGTCCTATATCTAAGCGGGGTCACAGTGCCAGCATCTTTGGAGCAACGAATATGGGCGCCTCGATCGTCGACGGCCTTGACACTCTCTACATAATGGGATTCCACGATGAGTTCAAACAAGGTCGGGACTGGATCGCGGAGAATTTGGACTTTGACCTGGTAAGTTTACTTAAAGTACATAAGCTTCCGCGAAGTAACCGTAGGACCGAAGTTTAAAGCGAATTTATTACCGCCTTTTAAAAAACTCGGGTAAAACAATTTTTTCATCAAGAATATAGGATTGTAATTAGTTAGCGGAATATTCCCGGGTTTATATATCGCGTGTTCGAATACGTTTTGGAATTCAGTAAAGAGCGAGGGAAAAAGACATAACCAAACGAATAAGTTAAAAGCCTTTGGTCGGTCCGTAAGTGGGAGATAATTTCATCAGTCGATTCGCATACATCTATCTTTACGTCTCGAGTAGAAAACATGACGAAAGTACATACGAAAGGAGTGGCTAGAAAAAGACGGATAAAACGTTATAGCATTAGACTCGACGTTGAGTGGAGGATTGAAACGGTGAAGCCGAGCCAGGACCGACGTCCAGACTGCTCGACTCCCACGCAGATCCTGGATTATCCTACGGGACGAAGATACCGTGCATTAAGAAGAAAAAGAGAAGAATAAGAGTCGACCGATCCTCGGCGATTTTAGTTTTTAACTTTTTAACCAAATACCGGTTCGATTAACATTACTTCTTCTTCTTGTTCTTCTTGTTATTCTTGTTATTCTTCTTGGGTGTATAATAATACATCGACCTTGGCCGAGGAACTGGAAGCTATGTGCAAGCGAGGAATTTCTGCCGAGGCTTATCCTCGTCGCACGTAGAATAGGTATCGTTAATTAATTCGCTTTTTAGGTAAACCAATGTTCTAAGTACCGTGGGTAACGGGCCAACGGGTTGACTGCAAACTTTGACGTAGGTATGTCTCTTGGTCGTACGCAACAAACTTTGGTAAACTTTCAAGTTTGCGTTACAGTTTCTCCCAGTACCCCTGCAGGCTAAACTTTGCCCACAGTTTATCCCTAGTTTAACAGTACTACTACTGTTATAATACCGAGAATTCTCAAGTGGATAATTTCACATGTTATCCTTCCATTCGGCTCACCCATACATATATCCGCGTCTGTGTTTCGAACAATGTCCATATAAATGTCATTAGCGCGTTAAGTTTTATCAAATTTTCTCTGTCATTGAATCAAATTTTACTCCGTGTCCCTCCTAGCGTCTTACTTTGGAATGAACTCGTGTGAATTGAGTCCGAATCTTGAGCTTTCAGAGAAAATGATTTTATTACTCGTTTAATTTTTTTATTATTTATGCGCGATAAACGAGGGGCGATTTTTACACCGAATTTTTTCGAATGGTTACCTCGCGACTAGGTGGCGAAGCGACTATCGCAAAACCATGTATTTTGTGTAAATCAGTTATGCCAAGCGAAACGTGACGGCTAACAGCGTTCGGGACTCCTGAATCCTGGCGCATTTTGCAATAGCTTACTGTTCACCTTCTCTCGCCTGATCTACATACGATGCACATACCACAACCACCCACGCGCTCGTGACGGAATCTATACCAGAATCCCATTCATCTGCGAATACCGGCGAAGCATGGAGACGTTTCGTTGCCATTCCCGTCGAGAAGTCAATCTTGAACGACGAGGTTGACGTCCAAATGCTAAACTCATCTACATCTATACATATACAATATATATTTATACATAATATATATATAGTCAGAGACCCGTTAGAATAACGTCAATAGCTCGGAAATTGTAGGCGGTAACAAATATCTCGCACAGGTGAGGTGAATTATTCAGTTTTGAATCGGTTTTTCAAAATTTCGAAACGATAGTCGCTTTTTTGACATTTTCAGAGAATATTCCACGATTATATCGTGCCAAGGAAGACCAAAATGATATACATAGAATGTTGAATACTCGAAACAGACTTTTCTTACCAACGTTTAGAGAGTAAAAATGTCTTAAAATCGAAAATTTTCGTATCCGAAAATGAAGTTCATCGAATATACGACGTGGATAATTTTTATCCTCTTTTTCTTGTTCCCTTTACCCAGAAATACGATAGAGAAAATCTATGTAACGGATAAGCGTGAAATATTTGATATCTCTATTAATATTGACTAAACTTACGGACCTTTAGGTAACGGGATATAATATTCTATATGTTTATAAAGGTAGAAAGTATGTACTATGTACTACGTTAGGTAGCAGGAACCCTTTGACAATTATCATCGTGATCCCGTTACCGATAGTCGCCTATCCCAACCCGAACCCTAAACCTAGTCTAAACCAACCTAGCCACCCTCTACGCGGTATTACAATAATGTTTCCAAGATAGAAACACGGGAACGAAGACATTATACTTGTAGGTCTGGTTAGATAAGCGGGACAAATGTATATCCAACGCTGATATAGTTGGTAATTCGAATGATTAGGTACGATTAAATTATCAAAGACTCGAGGCGTCGATGTTTAATTATAAACGCCTTGGAATATTCGAATTTTAATGAATTTCGTTAATTGATCAAAAAACCAGTGTTTACTTTGACGTGGGATAATTAACAAGATAATTAACAACTTAATTGGACGACTTGATGAACTTTTAATCAAAGAATATACCTGCCTAAACGTGGCTCCGATTCCGAACGAAATATAAATTCTCTCTCTTTTTTTTTGTTCTACTAGCTTATCTAAGTTCCAACAATTTTTGTATAATTGAAAAAAAAAAAAAGGAATCGGTAGGTTCTAAATCAAATTGAACAATTGGGTGTCGACGTAGTATTTCTCAGCCTAAACCAAGCTTAGTTCTTTTGAAAATTTCCCCTTAATATTTCATACTGATGATCCTACAGCGTCCAAACGGTCCTTCGCGAGTCACAACGGATTAGAGCGTAAAATATGACGCTTATACGCCCAAGATCCGAGATCCGAGAGCGAGAAACAACACGAGCCCTTCTGAAACGGAACTAGAGATTTTTTATAAATTTATTTCTGATATTTTTGAATAAATTCTGGCTTTACTACAAAATTAGAAATACGCTGATTGAGTATGTAAAGCTTTTCGTTTCGTGGTTGATGAATAGGATGTTCGATCGTAGTTGGATATAGAAAACTATTCGTATGTGTAGCGTAGCTACGTCGATTTTCAGTTATTGCGAATTTAAGACAACCTCTCTCTTCTATTTCGCTTCTGACTTTCACAGCTCGCGTTCGCGATTATTGCGAGCTTGTTATTGCCTCGCGACGTAATTTCAACCTCTCAAAACTTTCCTAGCCTTCTACCCTCCTTCTTTTGCTTTCTGCAGGAAAACTCGCTTCGCTGCTCTCGTACTACCTTGAATAGAGGTAAAAGAAGTACTCGAGGAATACCTGTGAAGCACATTCAAAGAAATACCATACATACGTAAATGTACTCATATATTAGAGTTGTCCGCAATTTGATCATTTCCGAATTTCAATGCTCCCATGGGCGTCTCGGACGTCTCAAAATGTATACAAAAAAAATTAACCGAAACCCCAGATTCCTGTCTCAATTATAGGTAAGTATTTATCCCCAAAGCCTTCGAATTTTCCCATTTGCATAAAACACGATCTGCGACATTTCGCGATTAATTTTTTTTCTCCCCATTGCAGTATAGCTCCGAAAAATCTCAAACCTGGTACACGCCTTACCTGTAGCAGTAGGTATTTCATAAAAATTCGACAGATTTTCAACGATATAATTTTCGGAGTTACAGCACCCCAAAACAAACGGAAAAATAATAATTCGTTATCTGCGAATTGTGATAAATAAAAAATTTTCGTTGAAAATGTGTAAATTTTTTTCGTAGGATTTTTGCGAAATCCTGAAGTCAATGAAGTATTTCTTGTCAGCGTATCAGTGATTTGAAAAAAAAAGAAAAGGAAAAGCGATCACACCCTTGAAATCTTGTTTAGATCTGCACTTAGAATTTTTATCGTTAATTTTTGCATCCGTTTCTTGTTCATCCCGGTGTAAAGTCGGCGTTATTCAAACGGGACAGGTGCGGTCTATATCTATATATCCGAAAGCGTTAGCCGCCCGCGACGCCCTTTAACGAGGGATAATAATAGGATCTTGTTATCTTAGCGCCAAGCAAAGCCTTCTGCGTTCTCTTTGGCGAACTCTTGGCAAAGGAGGGTTTCTCGTCGAGTTGGTTGCCCTCTTCGAAACTGAACTTATCCAGACGCTTCGAAATTCCTTCAAGACTTATGATACAATCCTTCTATACCGCCTACCCCCAATCTTGCAGCTTCCATAATCACTCTAACTCCGCGTATTTTCAGCTATTAGGTTTCTCGATACTTTCAATAAAGTTAAACGTCATTATTGATAAACCCTTTGCGAGGTAATTTGTAACAAACTTTTAATAATATTGCCCTTTCCGAACCGTCTGGTAAACTTCAATCACTTCAGTTTCTGATTTTCCACGCAGAAGTTCGCCGTTGCAATTAGTTATGGAAATAAAACAAAGAAAAAATGAGAGAAAAGTAGTGAATAAATATTCTTCCTCCGGGAAAACTAACTCTTAGCTTTGCACATGGCTGCTGCAAACGATGTATAAACGGTAATAACAGCACCTTGCACTTCCTGCGGGAACTTTTAATCAAAATTTAATACTTCCTCTAAGCATTAGTAAGAAGATGTAGTTACAACGGGGAGATATGCATGTGATAAAATATTTTAAGGTGTAATGAGTGACTCTTGATAGAAAAAGAGAACAAAAAAAAATGGTGAAAAATTTCCCATACCGCGGTTCGGTAATGGACAAAAAGTCACAAATATTGTTCAGTTCTGTTATAGAATTTGTCGAAAAATGAGGGCGTGTGCATTCGCGGAGACAAGTTTTCTAACATCTTTTGGTTTTCACTCAACTCGTTGTGTCACCTGGTGGGATGTCTTATTTATCAAGGAACTACCGCAACGTTGAGTAACTTCCCTTCAGAGAGCCATAAACTTTGTACTCTCAAACTTTATTTTCATTCTATCCATTCCGCGGTGTATATATACATTATATATGTATAGATACGCCACATATTCGTGCAGAAGGGGGTGAATTTTATTCACATCTTTCTGAACTATTCAGTCACTGTGTAACAGGCGTATTTTTCGATCAGACAAAATTTTTACGTATACCTATTATCCGGTGTGATACAAATTTGTGAAGATGACGACTGTGGAAAGAGCAGAGGCAAAGTGCACGGGCAGTTAAACATAAGGTGCAGTACATCGATCCTCAATTTTACGACCCTCTTAACTTGAAAGGCTCATCTGCACCTTACGTGCTTGATGTCTTTCTATACATATTCAAGAGATTGAACAGAAAGGAGAGTTAAGAATCCAAAATTTATCGTCCCATAGATATCAAGGGCTCCTTTTTAGGCCCCGTATAGAAATTTCTTTCAATGGCTACTGACTGACGATAAATTACTACACACCTTCTCATTCGCTGGTGTAGGTACGTATTTTATTCCGGGGTTAGTATTGACGAGGGAGCAATGACTGATATTCATATATGTACATGCCGATCTTCCCCGTCGTATTATACCCCAAAAGCGCCACGATATTCATGGAAATTAAGTACAGGTATAAATGTCTGTAGCTCGGTGTTACCAATTCCTTTCTCAACTTCCTATTGACCGAATAGATAACCGCTGACAAATTGGTGTAATCACTCATAATAGGTATACATGAATTCGTCTAGAAATCGGTATCATAGATACGTTCGGTAATAAACCGTGGGCACGTAGCGGACTGGGGTCTTTCAGCTGTAAGCATAACGAATATCCTCCCTTACAGAATTGGCGTGTATGCCAAGAGCCCAAAGATTGATGAGGTAAAACTGGCCCCCCATACAGTTACGAAGAGATAAAAATTATCCGCCTATAAAGTATAAATTCCGTTTTATATCGATATACAATTCAATTATTTCATTTTATACCAAATTTTCGTAGCAATTGCGAATTCCCTCCGTTTTTTTCATTTTTTTTATCTTTCATTTATTTTTTTCTCTCGGCGAATTATGATACCTATACTTGACGATTTGTCGATCGCAGAATCGGTTTGGTTCGAGTAAAAAAAAAGAAAAGAAAAAAAGTGTGCGAAATATTTAGGGAAAGAAACGGTTTTTATTTCTCTTTTTTCAGCTTTACATATATGCACATACGTATATAGTCGAGAATTTTATATGCGAACCCGAAAGAGGACGCGGCTTCCGAAAGGGTAAATCCGAGTTGCACAAGTCGGTTCGAATGTGTCTTGGCAAGTGAGGCACTCGTGTATTAGGATAAATAGCGGCCATTACAACAGGTGGAGTTGGCCATATTTTGCAATTTTCCCGTCGGATATGTGGCGGCCCAAGATGCAGCAGATTGCTCAAGCTATTTATGACTGTGAAACTCGCATCCTGCCGCATCATGTACAGCCTCGAGATACACTGAACGAATAACGATATGAACTAACGTATATAATGCACTTTTGTTCGCATATCTTTTTTTTCTCCTTCTTTTTACATTTTTATTCATTTTTTTCCTTTTTTTTTCCTTCTCCTTTCGCTCCTCTCTCTTTTTTACAATTCACCGAACGTAATCGATAAATATTGAGAATTCGTCCGAAGAGATGCTATAAGGTTTTCTTTTTTTTTCTTTTTATCGATATTCAATGGTATATTCCGTCAATTTTTATTACGGTATACTTCAGACCCGTTTCTGGGATTCTCTGGGCTAAATTTCGGCTTGAGAACCGTGTAATAATAGAACGGGGTTCGCGTTACGGGAGTTCATAATTACAAACGTACTTATCCATCGCAAATTAGTTCGTAAGTTACCGCGTATGCAAAGACAGTTGATCTCTTGGAAACTGGGATGTGCGGGCGAGAAACCGGGAGGGAAATATATAGAGGGGGATAGCGAAGCAACCGTCAAACCGTCAAAGGCAAAATGGCACTAAAGGAGCAAAGCGCCGTTAACGAGCGCCGTGAGATTCGTGATTTCCTCAGAATTTCCTTCGTCTTGGTAACTCAAACCAACGGTGGTTACGTAGTTGCGTACAAACAGGGAAGCTCGGGTATTCGTGGTTTTGGCTTTGGTTCAAGCCCTGCTTTTATACACATAGGACTTCGCACAGGTATCTATTAATAATTTCTTATTAGGCGGGACTAATTAGGAGGAAAATTCAACTTCGGTTCGGTAATGGTAAATTACATCTGGAAACGCGCCCTTTAACCAGTTATAAAGATTCCTCAATCATCGACAATTAAATAGGTATACGTAACGATGGAACCATAAGAAGGCTAAAAGTCAGTTTTAAACTCAAGAAAGTACATATGCGCCTCGCGAATCATTTTTTTCTTTTTTTTTTCAAACCTCGTACGATTTGCTGAAATATTACAACGACTTAGTCTTTTCACAGCCGATTCCTTCCATCTTTAGATGTAATTAGAAGCTACGCGAGATTTTATAGATTTTGCCATACGTTATTAGTTGCGAAAAAACTGAGTCTTTTTTTTTCAAAGCGTAATGATAAAAAGTAATGATGAGCAGAGCTGGTTATTCATCTTGCATGTAAATCTGCCGTAAGATGTACAGCTTCATTATTAATTAGCAGAATGATATTTACCCGCAAACATTCGTCCATCGAGAAACTAAGCTTCGCTTTGAACAACCTCGTTGGATGGATGGATATCTACTTTCAAAATTTAACGCCAAAGTTCTTGGTTCAACACGGCGAGAGCAAAGTTATTAAGAACTTTCTACCTTAGACGAATTTCGATGTTTTACCTCGCCTACTCGAAAATTGTAACGAGAATTTATGTACTCACATTTATGCGATGCGCACATTTACTCGCCGGTATACTTCAAGAGCGCTTGTCAAAAGCTTCGGGAACAGGATTTGCTTTCCTTAAACAGCCTAGAACCAAGATAGAGTAATTTCACAAATATCTTTCGGCACGTTTCACATTTACATATCTGTATATGTGTGTAATATAAATAGGTACACGTGTTTATGCAGGAAATTGCAAAAGTGCAGATCCCCATTCCCAAATCAAGATCCGACTCCGTTTACTCAAACGTCGCGTCACCCTACTTGCCAGGGAAAGATTCATCCTTCGGCAAGTTAAATATTTTCGCTCAAGATTCCAAGCAAACTTTGACCTTTTTTAACGACACATATATATGTATGTACAGATAGCGAAGGCAGGAGGAACTTTGATTTCCGACGTGTTTACGCTGTATCAATACCGATCTATATTACGCTTACTAATCGATACTACTCCGAAAATTTCGTATGAAACGATTACAAATCACTTGGAATGTGAATACATATATCCAGATAAAATATCGTTTCGATAAAAAAAAAAAAACGCAGACACGAATCGATGATTCAGATTTTCTTCAACATCGTAAAGCGTTTCGAACAACTGTGAAAGCCTCGAAGAAAGTTTCAGATCCTGTCTGACCCGCGTATGTGGGCAGCCGGACCACCGGCTCGACCAACACGTCTGCCGAAACTTTTCTGAAGACCAGAAGTTATTCTCTACGAGCAGATATACTCGTGGGTGTATTTTGAATATATTTTTTTAAATGAAATCGTGAAATTTCATGACACGACACGATATCTCCAATCGCGGGGGTTCTTCTCTGCGGATTGAGAAACGGATGAGTGTACAAAAATTGCGGTGATCGATGGAGATATACAAACGTAGGAAAGTTCAACGTATCGACGATCGCATTTAGGGCTCAGTTTTGGGCTTGGCTTCAATTAATTAACCGGTAATATGGTAAACAACGAGTCCCATTCGTGTTATAACTAAAAGGGTAAACAGTGTCCGCCGCTACTATACCGTCGACCATTTCAACCGCACTACTCTTCCGACCCTTGAAGCCGGTGTTAAAGTTTCAATTATTTTAAACTGACCGGTAGAAAACTTCGCGATTAAACACTGAATTCGTGTTTCATACGATCCCGTGTGAATCCCTCTACGGGGTTTATCTCTCTCCTGACGATATCCAACACCGAGAACGAACTAGACGGAACGCAGCTCACCAAAATGACCATACGATTCGGGTTCAACGTCCCAAAAAAGATCAAGAATTTTAGCCGAGAAAAAATCATAAAAAAAAAAAAAATAGGACAGGATTTGCTCAATTATTTGAAAAACAAACTGCGGAAACTAAAATTTCATTCACAAATATGTACATATATATATACTGATTACATCAGAGTTTCCTACTTTTTTTTTTCATTATTTTTCCGCTCCCGCTCGGAGCAATCAGCAGTCATACAAATTATCTTGCTCGTTATTGTTTACCGTGGTATAATATATAGATGGGTATTTTATGTTATATCTAGACCGGGCGGCGTGCAGCTCTGCAGGTCACGCGAATTGCTGCTCAGGGCAGAAATCCCCGAAAAGAAATATCATATCCGTGGATATCTTTGACCTATGACCTTTTTTCTTTTTTTCTCATTTAGGTAAAGGTCAACGCCGAAGCGCGAATTTTTTCATACGCAAAGTTTATGTTTATCTGTTGCAGAACAACGAAGTTTCGGTTTTTGAGACCAACATCAGATTCATGGCGAGTCTTCTTTCCTGTTATGCTTTAACCGGGGATGTTATGTTCCGTGACAAAGCTGCGCAACTTGGAGAACGTCTGCTTCCGGCATTCGAAACCGACACTGGGATTCCTCACTCCCTCATAAATCTTCGTACCGGGGTAAGCAGTGAATAGAATTATCGACATATCATCTCATCATCTTTTTTTCTTCCAAGAGAATAAGAATAATCGTTGAATTCTTTTTTTTTTCAACTTGAGCAAACTTCGATCATGCCTAATTGACGTCTACGTCGTGTTTCTAACTTTTCAACTGACTCGGAGTCGTACTTGTCTAATGGCTTGGGTATAATTTTCAAGCCTTAGTATATGGCCTTCGTCGAACAGCTTTTAACGAGAAAACGAAGACAAACGTCATTACGCTATTTGTTCCGCGGCTTTATTTCTCGTAGCAAACATTCAGAAGCCATCAATCGATTATTTAGAAAATTATTACAAGTCTAGCTTTTAGAACCACTCCATCGCGTGTTCTGCCTGTTTGCATTCATCCGAATCATCGCCTTACGTCACTCCTAGCCAGTGGTATAATTAGCGTGGAAATTTTTTCGCACTTAATTCAATTCTGCGAATCAAGAATTCACGTAGCTCGAAATCAGACGATATCAGATTGTTACTAGAATCATTCGAGAATCGCGATATCCAATTTTATGTTACACAAAAAAATTGATATCCGTGTAAGAAAATTTTTGAACATTTTTCAGGCCAGTAAAAATTACGCTTGGGCGAGCAGTGGGTGTAGTATACTCTCGGAAATCGGTACGATGCATTTGGAGTTCAGCTACCTCAGTGACATCACTGGAAATCCTATATTCAAAAACAAGGTTCAGAAGGTACGGACGGTATTGAAAAATCTAGACAAGCCTAGGGGGCTTTATCCCAACTACATCAACCCCAGGACCGGAAAATGGGGACAACGTAAGTCGTCGTTCATTTATATTTCATTTTTTCAACCGCAATTGTAATGTTCGATGAGCCATATACCGAAATATTGCGTATTGAGATAATCGAAAAAACGCGACATTCGTTCAGTCATGAATCTCTCGAAGCGATCTTTTTTCACGATACCGACCAGACCTCGGATTGCTTTCTCGCGAATTATCCTTCATATTATTCCAATAAGGACATGCATCCGCTCGATGTACCCAAGTCTTCGATCGCAGGAAGAATTTCTAGTTCAGAACCTGCAGAACCATTTAACGTCAACTTTTAGGATTTAATCCCGATCTTTTCCTCCGAATTTTTTCGTTTTACGTAAAAAGTCTGTATGCTTTGATCCTGTGAATGAATAGCTCGTACTTGGACCGAGAATCTTGTTTGAAGTTTAATTCCGCGTGATTTTACACTCCTTGGTCAGTTTTCTGTCGAAGACTTGTAAGAATTCCCGAATATCTGCTTACCGTAAAAACGTATCGTCTGTGACGGTTTTTCACCTCTGTTTTATTAGTTTACCAATTCTATACCCGCGTTATTGTATTAGGCCTCGTAATTGACTTACTAATTTGCGAGGCTCATATGGGTATGGTTGGTTCGTAGCATAAATTATATATTTCTAGGTATATATTTAGTCTTGCGGGGTATATCCCTGGTTCTTCCCGGTTCGTTCAATCTCCCCAATCTCTTACCCTTCTAATCCCCAAAACGCCAGTTCTGAATTTATCTCCTAACATCGTCGCCGTAGCTATACCTTGGGAAATGACTAGCCTACGTTTTATCGTAATAGTCGAGGGTGGAGAACTAAGCGATAGCTAGATAGAGAGAAAGGGGAATTAAATTTTTGCCAAATGAAAGAGATTCGCGTTTATCGCATCGGATGATCGTTCGATACCCCGTAATACCTGTACCCCGTAACTTGAAATAAGGTACGTGCGAGGTACGTTGAAGGTTGAAAAAATGACGTTGGATTATAGTAATAAAGATGAAGGAAAAATAGTCCGGGATGTAATGTGAGAAGTGGGCAGATAAACGCCACAGGACCTGCCACGCAGCCTCCGCAACCCTCATCCTATAAATATCCCTCTTTATTACTGTAATTTCATTTAATAAATCTTTCTGGCTTCCCGGTAAATAGATTTTTAATCCGTCGTACCGCGCAAAGTAGATCCATCTGCCCAAGAGTATTCATTATATTGTTAAAAGTATTCCAGCCCTACTCTACAGTCTGCAAAACCGTGCAATAAACAGGATATTTCGAACCTCGCACCATCTACGTTCATAAATGAGGAAGAAAATTTGTTAAAAAATAAAAAAATAAATGAAAATAAAATAAAGAAAATTATTCACAAATTACACCCGACAGCATAAGACGAGGGTAAATACCGCGTATATAGCCATACAGGAATTTCCACCTGCTAAACGAGTCTTCGTATCAATATTCTTCAGAACCAACAAATTTTTGTTACAACGGTCTTTTCAAATGAAAGATTACGTTCTTCTGAGTTCAAAACGATAGTATCAAGCAAGTTTCTTTATCCTAGAATATTCAAATAATTGACATTCAAGGTTGGATAGAAAAATCTAAAATTCACAGTATTTCACATTGGAATGATAGAAATGAAAAATTGTCTCATCTCGTTTGATTTGGCAATTTTTACTGCCGATCTGTATCTTTCACATGCTTGATAGTATTTTCGGTGATGAAGTATACATCGGATTTTAAGGTGCCGAATAGTACCATGAAAAATACCGTTTTTGCGTCTTGTTTTCTTAATTATTGAGATATTGGATCGTTTCAAGACGTTCGAATCCAGATATTTGTGTGTAAATTATATTTTGCGATACAGTAAAGCGAATGTTGTGATAAACTTGGAGGGTTTATTAAAAAATCGTCTGTAAAGTTACGTTCGAAAATAGTTTCCCCAAGGTATTTCGCCGCGAGGGATTTACCCATGGTGTTCGTATCGCACAAAGTTATTATAAAATTCTGTATCAGAGCAAGTGGCGTATAATTTTCTTCGCATGAATATACGTCGATAAGTCTTTCTCGGATAGATATACGTGCCTAACTACCTACGTAGCTAACTTATACGCGTTGTCCTCGCCGGAACGATCGTTCGCATATAATTCCGATCATTTATCACTAAATCACGATACGATCACCTTCCCTTTTTTTTTTCTTTTTCGTCTTAAAATTTTCCCCCTTCTATTACTTCACACCCACGAATGTACGCGACGCGTTTACTACTCTATTCCCTCAATGCATCATGCATGATCCTGAAAACGGAATTGAAATTCAACCGCTGTCAAAGATCAATTCGACTATTGGAAATCGCATGTTATGGCGTAAAGCCTGAATGTATGTTCGGGAATATGCCATTCCCTCTTCAAATTTTACCTTCTTCCTGAAAATAGTCGAAGAGAAATTTACGCACGTATGTTTGTAACGTGAATATCGACGATCTCCGTCATCCTTACTCGGGGAATAAATACTTGTGCATATGCACATTATTTGTTGTTGAATATTTTTCAACGCGTTTTTGTTCAATTATAACTAAAGCTTAAATTATATAGTAGGCTTTACGTGGGTTATACGAGCCAGTTTTCCTCGCAAAGTGCAGAGTTGAAATAACGGCTGTGAGAAGCACGAGATCCAAAAGGCTCCTTGAGGTAGCCCCCAACATTTTTACGTATTCGGTAGCTGAATAAATTAGCAATAACAATTTGCAGTAATCTCGTCGTTATTTATCGTTTAGTACCTAAGTTGGGCTCAGTCGTGTAAGGTCGAAGGCAACACAGATGTTACCAGCACGTATAACGATGCAAATACGTAGAATAACGTATTCGCTACACCCACTACCATAATTACAAAAGATTTTCTAATTTATCACATCGCTCGACTTCTCCTCGTTAATCCTTCAATATCACCCTCTGGATCGCAGATCACATGTCTCTCGGTGGCTTGGGGGACAGCTTTTACGAATATCTCCTAAAGGCATGGATTCAGACAGGAAAAGAGGACACCGAGGCCAGAGAAATGTACGACGAAGCGGTAGCCGCTATTCTTGAACATATGATCGTCAGATCTGCAGGTGGACTCTTATACGCTTCAGATTTGAAATACGATCGTCTAGAGCACAAGATGGGTCACTTGGCTTGCTTTGCAGGTGAAAATACGATTAATATCTATAAAAGTATAGTTCAGTTTTAATTATCCCTAACTGCAATCCTCTTCTCTTCGAGATACAAAACGGACTCTTCATCTATCGCATCTCCTTTCATCTTTTAGGTGGAATGTTCGGATTGGGTGCCAAAACGCTGGAGAATGAAGTCTCCGATCAACACATGGACGTTGCTGCTGGTCTGACGAATACTTGCCACGAGTCTTACGACCGTACAGCGACTAAGCTGGGACCCGAAGCTTTTCATTTCATAGAAAATAACGAAGCGAAGAGTTTGAAGAACGGGGAAAAGTACTACATCCTCAGGCCAGAGGTTTGTTTCGTGCCATTTTTTATCCTCGAAGAGATAATTCGCCCTAATTATCGACCGTGATGTCCCTTCGTCCTATTTACTAGGAACGTATGTTGGCATGATCGTGTTTTCAAATTACAGACTTTTGAATCGTACTTCGTAATGTGGCGGCTAACGAAGGATCCAAAGTACAGAGAATGGGGTTGGGAAGCTGTGCAAGCACTGGAAAGACATTGCAGAGTTCCGGGAGGATACACAGGGCTGAACAACGTCTACCTTCTCGACACCCCGAAGGATGATGTTCAGCAAAGTTACTTGTTTGCCGAAACTCTCAAGGTACGTTTTTGAACTGCAATTTTAAAAATTTTCGCCTCGCAAGTAGATCAATTAGATATTTATATCCGAAATATTTACCCTCCAAGTCTGAAAATCTAAAGACTTGTATCTGAAATTTGAGTAACTTGTTTAATTACTTAAATCATGGTTAAACAATAGAAGACTTTGCTCTGATAATTTTTCCAACGAAACTTGGAATTTGTTTCGATAATCCCCGGACACTTTTTTTGCCCGGATTTGTCCGTATTCCGGAATACTTTTTAGAAAAAATTCAGAAAGTCTTTTGCACCGAAATCCCGCAGTCAGATTATTTCCGAAAATCGGATAGACCGCATTTCAAATAAATGTTTATTTTTGCTGAATTTTTCGAAACACTTTTTATGAAATAGCTAATAATTCCGTATTATAAAATTCGACATACCTTATAGGTATGCTGATCGCGAAATTCAATATCTTCTGTAGGGTGGAAATAAATTAGAAATTTTAATTTTAATTTTCGTCCCTTTCGAGTGAAATATTGGATTATATTCATCAAAGTTCCGAAAGATAAATGAGCCGTTTTTTTCCCACTGTTAATAAGAACTCCACTCCTAAGTTGGGTCAGTTTTAATAAAAAAATTCCAAACAATATAACGTGTCTTAAATTCCATTTTATAATTTTTTTTTTTTTTTTCTTCATACGTCTTTCCAATTTGATTGTCAAAAAGCTTAATCTGACAGAAAAATCTGAAACAAGAAGGGAAAAGGTGGTCCAATTCAAGCGGAATGCTACATACAGAGTTATCCTTCAGTTTGATTCAAAAGTTTTAAAATTCACTTAAAATTTCTCATCAAATACGCGATTCAAGTTCTTTCTTTCCTTCCTTCCTTCGCTATCTTCGCTGTCTTCGCTTCCGTATTCGTAATTCAATTCTCATGATATGAAAACAACATATATTGCATCTTTGGTATCAAATAACGACAAACGAAGTGTTAATCTATGTCCTAATTATCTGTTTCAGTATCTCTACTTGTTATTCAGCGACGACAATCTGATAAGTTTAGACGAGTGGGTGTTCAATTCCGAAGCACATCTTATTCCAATTCGAGGCAGCCCGTTGTACCGGAAGGCGCCTACCTTATAAGCCTAATTAATCGTAGAATCCGTAACGACAATTCAACTTAACGGACTGGCAATATCAATTTTATATCAACTGTAATTAAAGTTGATATAAATAGATATGATAGCGAGAGAATTTCAACGAGATATTATCGAAAGCAGTTTTAAATGAACTGTTATGGGTATAATATATGATTTGTTCATATAAATGTACATATATATATACTATATATGTATATATAGTATATATATAACAATATACAGCTGCGACCTCACTGAATTGTGTGTAGTCATAGTTTGACTGAAAACTGCGTCGACGATTAAAAAATAAAAAAATAAAATAAAAAATAAAAAAAATAATAATAACAAAACGATATTAGCTAATGTTAATTATTTAAGTTGAAACGAAGAAGAAGAAAAAATAAAAATAAAATTAAAATTAATATGTTTGTATATATAAACTGTGAGAGTTAGTGCTTTATGTCATTTCATTCGTTACATTCAAACAAAAACAAACAAAAAAACGATATCTTATACGTATATACATTGGCAATATGTTTTCTACTGGTTCTTCTTCCAATTCCCTGTTGTTGGTGTGTGTGTTTTTTTTTTTCCTTTTTTTTTTTTATTTGTGCTCATATCTTTAGTTTTCTTTTTGTTTCTACTGATGGGATACAATGTCGGATGTTATAAGGCAACTATAATTTGGTAATGAATTAATTAATTCGTTAATTAATTGATTAATTTTGTAAATTTAAAGCGAAGTAAACCAAAACACGTAGTTGAGTAAATATGTGTGTGAGTGAAAATAGTAATCAATTGTGCGGATAAATAAAGAGTTGGATCGTAGATGAAAAGAATAAAGGAAATGACGATTATTCTCTACCCATTTCAATTACCATTGAAATATCTCTGGGGCTGATTTGTAGTCCGATGTAAAAATAGATACGTGATAGAAAAAAAAAAAAGAATTAAAAAAAATTAAAAAATGATAAAATTGAATCTTATTTATTATACTATAAGTTGAAAATTAATTCCTGATTATTAATCGGTAGTAGGGGGTGTCGTTTATCGATAAGATTGTTTTAGTAGTACGATTGTTTTTATTCAAAATTGAAATATTCAAACTATAATTCTTTCTTTTGACCCATCCTCATTCTCATTTAATTATTAATTTAAAAGGGAGAAAACTATATATCGGATAATCTGTACAAAGATTATGACAAGAAAAAACCGCATAATCATAGTATCTTATTGTTTGGAATGACGAAAATCTGTTCTATCGTAATATTTGTAACAATTTTTTTGTTTTTCTTTTTTCTCGTTTTTCTTTTTTTCTTTTCGAGTTCAGAACTGGTCAACGGTTATTAAATTAAATTAGGTTGTAGCTTAGTTAACAGAATCATCCTTCGAGCATGGTGTGAACGGAGAGCTGGTATGCATGTCGAGAAATATCTAAAATAAAAAATAACGTAAAGTAAATGAAATCGGATAAAGAACAGAAATGAAAAGTCGTAGGCTACGTAAGTAGCGGACTCCAATGGATAGAGGAAAAATGATAAGGATAGACTTGTATATAAAATATTGAAGAAAGTCGTATTCTATAAACACAATATAGTTATAGTAAAGTGGTAGAGCAGTGTGTTTGTTTAGCGCTTGAAGAGAATAACTAAACACCTTGCTCACAAGTGCGCATGTAATCAGTGTACTTTTGAGTTAAATAATGATAATGATAAGAGGAAGAAGACGAAGGAGGAGAAAAAAGAACAGAAAGAAGTAAAGAAAAAAAAGAATCGATATATTTATACATATTTACTATAAAATTATAGTCATATTATGTGTATCGATTTTTTAAACGGACATTATCTTCATTTCTTTAATTTCATTCAATAATAACACTTGATCTAAGTAAATTAATCCAAAACCAATCAATACACCTCATATTATATATATATAGTATATTTTGTTGGCAGTTTTACACGGCCAAATGGTTACTTAACGCATACATGTATATAAATATATACATTTACTTTTCTCTTCAGTTTTACGCGCCGAGCCTTGTACTTCTTTTTTTCTCTCACCATCTCCTCATACCGTTTTTAATCCACCGTGTCAAATATATCATGGGGTATCGATAATTGAGATGGCTCGGTTGCGCGAGAATTAATAACTTCGTGGAATCCCTTGATTCTGTAATAATTAGATTTTCCCTTTTCTCTTTGTCATTATCGCATATGTTAAATCCATGATAAATTTAAATATCAATATAATATAATGATAATGACGAATATCGACGAATCTAGGTAATAATATGTACGATTGAGGAAAACAAAAGCGGAAAAAAAAAATCATCGATGACCGGATTTGTTCGTTTTTCTAACAGAATCTTGTACACAATTATACATACTGTCTGTTGACAATAGTATAAAACTATTATATAATTATGCAGTAAACCCTAGGCTATGTCTATAAAATAAATATGTAATAATATTAATAATAATAATAATAATAATAATAATAATAATATTAATAACAATAATCTATACATACTTTTGTGAATAGATATTTAATAATTTATTGTTAATTAAACTATTGACGTATTTTATTTTGACGATTAATTATAATCAGCGGGTTTGGGGGTATATTATATAAATAACCAGTAATAAGTAACCCTCGTGGAACGGAAATTCATACTCTTAATTGAATGGATAAATAATACGTTACTAAGTTCATTTGAATGAAATAAAAATTGTCATTTTCATCTACCGTTCGTAACAGAAGAAGAATGAGAAGAAGTAGAAAAAAAAAATCGAAAATTAGTCACAATTAACGAATATACGTAATATGTGACGAAATTTTTTCCTCTCTTTTCTATTTTTTTATTTTTCTTCTTTTTTGTTTTGCAAGCAAAACCATATAATATTGTAAATACAGTATGCTGTAGTAAATAATATACGGGGTTTACTTTTAACAATTTTATGTGATTTTTATTTTATGATAATTAAATAAATATTGATACTATATTATTTCGTACAAACGTCCGATGTCGCATTCCCACTTCATTTCCGGCTTTCCTTTTTCCTTGTCGTAGGTCTTTCCTGAATTTCTTCTTTATTTTATTTTATTTTTCTTCAACAAACATTCACCGTGAGTAATAATGATCGTTTGATTTTTTGCGACCGTAGTGTTATAAATAAACAACGCGAGCTGTGAAATCAGATGATTACTCATCAGAACAGTTTGATAATAATAGAGGAAGTATAATTTATACTGACTAATAACCGAGAGTCAATACAGTCATACATTTTTTTATCTCTTCCTCCTTTTATTTTCGCGACGTAATTTTTTCTACGAGATATAGAAAATTCGCATAGGAATAAACGATGACGGTTCTACACTACTTCGTGTGAAAAACGCAGAATCATATTTCTGAAATAAACATCTTATAACATATCTACCCACATAAGACACGCGTTGCTGACCTAAAAGTATACCGCATGTAATAATAACTCGGAAAGAAAAAAATATATGTATTCACAGGAAATCGTATGGTAGATGAAGTTTTCGTCACCCTACTTTCGCTGTAGATGTAACATCGTGCCAATTAATAGCGCAGTCTTTTTATACGCGATTTTGCGAAATACACGTATCACGGTTGATCGAATTGAATGTTGAATTATACATGAAAGTGGAAAGAGAGCGAGTGACGAGTTCAGTACGTTGGGTACAGATAGATTAACGAATCGCCAATACAGCCGCAAATTTCGATTCTCTAAAGATTCCGAATGATTGCATATTGAATAACTGTCGAAAATTTCTGGAGTTATTTTACCAGAAGCAGGAACCACGCGAGTTAGATTGTCCCCGATCAGTTTGTCATTGAAATGAATAAACGATTTCAAAATTCGTGACAATTATACCGCGAAGTCGTTTCGCAATTATTAAATACCTTGAAGATTCGACTATTCTGTTATACCGCACAAGTATCCCTCTTCGGTTCGAACGATTTTCGATCTTCGACGAATGCTAGACGATCGCTAAAGATTCAATCCCTAATTTAAACCCGAATGAAAAATTTAGGGGAGTCGAAGATGTATGTCGTATCACAGAGAGACACAATTCAAAATTATTCCAGATTTCATGGACTTCGGGTACAGGCGGCATCGTACACCGAAGCTTTTCGGAATTTGGAGGGGATATTCTGAAATAATGTCGTCCCGGAGCGAACCGATAATATGACAGAGATAAGGTCAGTCTTCTGTCGTTGCGGACACGGAACGCACTCGGGCTTCTCAATGTTTACAAAGAAACGGCTTAAAATCAAAAAAAAATCGCATGCAAAACCCAAGTTCACCGAATATCGTTGGTTCGCCCCGAATTTCAAGAAGTTCCGATTAACGATGCGACCTGTACCCTGCGACGACCACTTTCTTTCTTCAGTGCAATCAATCTACGCCAAGGCGAAGTGCATAAAATCTGAAATAATTCCTGACAATGTCTCAAAACGTTAAGTGATCGGTTATAAAAAAAAAAAAAAACTGCGTCGATGGGATGCTTAAAAAAAAAAAGTTACTTCCAAAGTGCATTCTCTGCGTAATCTCACATTTCTCGCCGGTTTACCAAGAGATAGCGTAAAGTTTACACGCATCGTTTATTTACTCTCTACTATGTAGATTATAGATGTATATCTATGGGGAAATCCCTGGTTAGATCCTGGCTTGTCGTCGCGTGGATCTCTGAAAGATACAAAAATATCTCTATATCATCTCCCGGCCAAAGCGCGGCCCCTCGAAGTCTGCATGAAGAACGCATATCGCTACGATCGCTAACCGAACAGCGAACACCTCTACGAGACCAGATATGTCTAGCCTCTCGCCGCGTTCGTGTCTCGTTATTGTTTCGATGTCGTCGAGGGCACCCTTGACTCCGTTAACACGGTGAACACGGTGAACTCGGCGAACGCCAAGAATCTCACTATTCGACAGTGTATCGTGCGCGTTCCGCTAAAAATATAGTCAAAAACTGTGCCGCGACTAGTAACACGTTCTGTGATAGTAAAAAAAAATTTAAGAAAAAAAAAAATTAAATCAGACATATATATTTAATGCCATGTGTTTTATGAGAGTTTCGCTAAAATCGAATCTCAAACAGCTTCAGATTATTAAAATGAGAGGAATTTTCTTCATCGCGATCTTCTTCCTACTGGGTAAGTTGCTTCGATATAATAAATATCAATTTTACGATATCTAGTCTTGAGTAAGAAATTTCATCTTATATGTAGAGTCACACGATTTTTTACTCCAAAAAATTTAGAGAATACCATTTCATTGCCATCGATGATTTAATTACCATGGAAGTCAGATTATTTTACGGGGGATAATAACCACCTCTGTGAATTGATTCTAGACGTAAGATTCTCGGTGTTAAAAATTCCGGTACAACTTTCATACTCGCGAATATGTTGGTGGTTTATTATAAACCGCGAGACTGCAGAGGCGTACGCATTCTATCCCTATTAATACGTGGTGGTTATCTTGCGCATCGTTTTGCCGAAAGCGTTGCTACATCCTCTCTAGAATCTTTGATATTGACGGATCAAAATACTCACTGAGTATTACTTTAACCGGTTTTTAATTTTTTTTCTCGGTCGTTTATGTAATTGGTTTTCATTTCTTACTCGATTCTTTTCTCTTTTGAACAACACCGCGTTAAGATGTGTGCAGTATGCGAGCTATCTTTAAGATACTTGCCAAGAACCGCACAAATCCAATATCTATGACGTACTTTCTAAGAATAATGTCGCTCCTATTTCTAGAAGCACTGAAAATCGAACATTTTTTTATCTTCGCAAATTTTTACAGGAATTTTTAAAACGACTTTCAACGCGTTGTAGTATCTTTCGGAAATTACACGATGCTTAGCTTCACGGAATCACAAGGAGCCCAAAAATGACACTCGAACGTCAGCGTTTTCCCACTGGGAAGACCCAAAAGATATATATTTGTGTTTACTCGACACGTGACAGTTCGAGCACGTGTTATGTTCCTTAAATAACGTGAGATGGAAATTTAGTACGTAAGGCCGATATCTATACCACTAAAAAGTCTGAAAGATTATAAACTTCATCTCAACTCTGTTTAGTAAACGTAAAACGTTATTTTTAGCCAAAGCTCGGAATTTGATTCATCGCATATTCACATGAAAGCTGTGCTTGATTCTTCGCCTTATTTCTACACCGATCTAACAAAATCTTGAGACGATAGGTTAATCGATTCTTTACACTTACTATTCTTTGTGAATCTGCCTTATTGGCTTACGCATAACTTTTCCATTATTTGCCAAAGAAAGAAAAAAGCAAGACGAGAAACTGAATGAATTAAATCTTGATAATTGAACAATCTTTATTGCGTCAAATTACATCTAGCAATTGTACAAAGCTTTACTTGTTTCGCTGTCAATTAGGCTAACAAATTACTCGGGTGCCACAGTCCGCTTGTTTGCATTCAAATTGTAACCAGCTGCAGTATAGGATGAATGAAAAAACTGCTTGAAATCGGATTGACGGCCTTTTTTCCTTCTTTTACGGACTTAACTTACTTGAAATTCCTTGACAGTAGAGTACACAGTTGGAGACTTAATTTATTCAGATAATCTCGTAACGAGCGTATTGGTACCTTGGGATTCATTTGAGTTTATGAGTTAGGGAACCGCGTCCATATATTTGACGTCAACGTTGAAGTCTGACCTCACCGAAGAATTGAAAACCGAAATTTATGTAGAAGTTCCCCGAATTCTTGAAAGCGATTTGGTCATAACGTGAACTTATAGTTTCCGAAATATTGATTTATCGATTGTCTTTTTTAGCAAATGACCTTTTGAGAATACTTATAAATATCAAGGCATTTGAGGAGCGTCTTTTACCTTGGCTCTCTGTCGACTGAGAAATTGGCCAATATTAATCACCCACTACGTATTTGATTCGGATGAATAACAGGCAACAACGGAATTTACGTCATACTAACTCTGATGTAAGGTCGAATAAATTGCGACCGTGTAATGAACGTGTGTGCTCGTACAACGGTCCCTCGAAATATTATGCCGCAATTTAATCCACGTTTGGTAGAACCCGATTCAAACCATTTCTTCCAATTCATTGCAAGCTTGAGATCATCTAAAAGTTGTGAAATCTTAATTCATTTCGTGATCGAATTTTCAAATGTAGAAAAAAAAAATGCAATGCTAAGATCATTCAGATTCAAATACCATTTTGACCATAGGAATAGTGTTTTTTATTTATTAATTTTTTGTTTTTTCTTCTATTGTTTTTTCTACAATAGTACGATTCCGAGCTCGTAACATGCCAGTAGAATAAATTTGTCAGCGTTAAGTTCAATGTCATACATCCTCTTCGACCATGAAGTGATGAGGGTCTATTTGCGAGTTATGAACGACGGTCAATTACTCGGCTTGTAGCTGGGGGATGGCGTGAAATTCATCATTGTTAAAACGATTGAATTGATTCCCCGATGACACCTCGGATTGAGGCTTTTTGAGAATAAGAATCATATGACCACAGGATATGTTTCTTTGACGTAACTTTAAGCAGGAAGCATACGTATGTCGATTATAGTAATATTACAAATGTTCACGGGATCAGTGATCAAAATTTATGTCTCAACGCACCCCCACCCATGAATATATATATATATATATATATATATTCTATAAATAAATGCGTGGGCTCGCCTGATGGTGGCGCCAGAGCTAGATCGATTTAGAAATACGTGTTTTATATTTATTTACTAAAAATCAACTGGTTTTAGTTCATCTAGAAGTGACATACAGAAATCCCCCTCAAAATAACACGCAGTAGAAATTTTCTTCTCTTTTTCTTACAAATAAAATGCACAGAAAATCTATACGCGTACGTATTACAAATCAATTTCTTGAATCGTTACATCCTGATCGCGTTCGTTATACATAGGTATGCCTAAGAATTAATTGGTACATTATACGTCCTTGGATCAACCGGATTTTTTCAAACACACAATGCCTACTCGTGACTTGTGTTATATATTTATTGGTTTGTTAATCTGACTTGTAGATATACGATACACTAATCGTTCGTTTAAATACATATGTCGACGGAGTGCAATTACCCATGATATAAGCATTACACATTGATTAAATGGCTTCTGGGAATAGGAGTATTCAATGTTAATATTTTGCAATCTGATGTGCTAATAAATTACAGTTCTTTGACGGTTGAATAAAGCTATACAATCACCGCACTCTGGCGAGTATGCCTTTGATACGACTTGGATCGATCATTTCTACCCAGTCAAGTCAAGAGGACAAGATAGTCCTTCGGAATAAATCCGATATTCAGTCTAAGTGGAGTCCATGGGATTACGAGATCGAGCCCTCGTCTGATTTTGATTAAATGATAGGTATGATCGATGGGGGTTATTCTCCGACGGACGTATTCAACGATAATTAGTCACGTGGAGATTTTTTCACATGATATTACTTGTTCGAATATAAATAAAAGAACTGAACAAGATAGTTGCTCCTCGTTCATTTCGTATACTTCATTGAATACGACCTCTGTTTTCAAGCCTCGCCACTTGAGACCAAGAGAGTAATTGGCTTTTTACGTACCACAACCTATACATAGCTCTGACCCTCCGATATCTGGAGTACTTCGAATGAAAACTTCCGAGAGCCAATGCCAGAATTATAGGACGATATTTTTAGTATTTCGAAGCATTCCAATATGGACAAATTTTCGAGCTAATTGGAGGTACTCGTCTTCGCTGACCACTCAACCGGCCGATCTCACAGATCGTTGCATTTCAAGTTCGTATCAAAAAGTTCGATGATATAGAGCGAATAATTTGAGTGAAATAAAAGAAACAGAGAAGGAATACTTCCACGGTGGTCCATTTGAATTTTTTATTGATTTATGTACGGTTCGCAAACGAGCGTAACGACTAGAATAGCTTTTAGACAGAACTAATTGTCCTCGTCATCGTCACGGGTAGTAAATGACGATTATCAATCTTTCATAGGAATGAATAATTACGAAAGAAAATCTTCTGCTCCAGTTTAGAGAATTAAAATCAGAGCACCCACGGTGCATGGATTTGTTATTTTGACCGCATAACGCACTGGGCTAGCTAGCATCTCCCTCCCTTCCAACTATTATAATTATAGCTGCATACCAGAAATATTTTGAAGAGCTAAAAGCGCGTGGGAAGCGACGACAAACAGTCGACGTATAGGAGTGCTCGTTCATTCGTAACTCGAAAATTCTATACCTATGAATAGGTTTTTGAATATCGAAGAAGTCCCATTCGGGAGGATCTCTCCGCCGCGTATTAGGCGTAACTAGGCGTAAATAATCACCAGCGTTACTTCCGATCTCATAAAATCAACTTTTGACACCAATCACATCTCCGATTTGAAAAACAGTTTCTCTTTCTCGTTCTTGAACGAAGAGCATGATGTAACCGCGCTAAGTCGAAGTAGTGTCCGTCAGTTCTCGAGGTACGGGCTCTGGTCCTCGATATTGGAAAATACGAACGCAAAATGAACAGGAAAGTGAGTTACCCAGGAGGCGTTTTACGGCAGTTTCAAGCAGCTTGCCAAATGGCGGAAACACACATGCACGGATCATGACGCTGCACGGGGTCTACGTGCTGTTATATTAACGAGTACTAAATTATCGGAAAAGAGAACAACCTGCGGATCAGGATTTCATGTCGTACCAGAGGCTGGCTAAACGTCTTGTACAAGCGCTTCATAGCGCTGCCATACTTGCGCGAATAGAACCGGATCGCTGAATTAACATATTCACTTTCCGTACCACGAACCTGTAGTTATTTACCACGAAGAGGGAATCTCTCTTTCGGTATATTCGCGAAATATTGCAAAGCTAGACACTATCGCTTTCGGAGTTCAGTAACGTTAAGTCGAATCTCGATCTCCTAGTATTTATCCAACGAATTATAACAGCGATTTTTATCAACGGCAGCTATTGGCCTGGTTAATTGCTTCCAGTGCATTAAACCGTACGAGAATTCACACCCACGCGGGGCCAGGCTACACATACATCATGTAATCCTGTATTCGAAAGGTCGCGACCTGATCTGACTCACAGCTCTCCGGTGAGGCGGATTTCCCTGTCGCTTTCTGGTGTCCTGGTAGTGTTCTGCCGCCATATGATCATCTGAAAGACCGGATGAAACAACGAAGGAAACAACGTGAATAATTCCAATGCAGAAAATCCTTTTTCTCGTCATTTCTCATCGGGGGCGTAGCTCAGATGGTAGAGCGCTCGCTTAGCATGCGAGAGGTACCGGGATCGATGCCCGGCGCCTCCAACAACTGTTTTGATTCTGATTATGAGCACAATTTTTTTCATTCATCGCCATCTCTTTCCATAATTCAAAGAAATCTGCCATTCGGATCGAAATTAGAGAATAAACGCAAAGAATCCCCAATGATTTTCGAAATCCGTTACTCTTTTCCGCTTGCTTTACAAATAGCTAATCCTCTGTAATATCGAATCGAATAGAGCTGAAATTATTTAGAAAAAATCTTCAAGTTGATTAAAATTGTCTTCTATGATCGGAAATCTCAGTCCTTGACGAGTCAGGATGTATACAAGCGTTTCGGATCACCGCAGCTTCCTGAGGCGCCGAGCGAAGTGGACACGGAGTGAGTAGGTAGGCCAGTAGCTAGTGTGGATATGTGTAAGTACGTATGTATGGAAAGACGCATAGGTATGGTATACTCGGCTAGGGATGTGTTTAGAGAGCAGGTTTTCGCCCGGCAATCCTAAGCGAGCTTAGCTCAGCCCGCTACCTCTCAACGCTCTCTGATTCCCCGGTAAATCTAAACCGTGGTTTACCAACAACCGGCTGATATCTGGTTCTATTTGCCGTTCCTTTCCACTCTCTAATCCGTTTCCTAATCCTTACTTGTATTTCTGGTTCATCGGAGCCAGCCGAGACAGACTGCGGCTCGAACAAAACGCGGTTCTGCACGAGTACGTACGGATTTTGCGAGGGACCTTTTTCGGCTATGGTACCTCCCATCCTCGACCCCAGAGTCAGGTGAAAATCGAATGAGCATCATTTTCCAATATCCACTTCTCTCCTCATCTGCCATCCTGATATTCAGCCTGGTTTGCCTAATCTTCTACGAACTCCTGGACGAATTCTCCACCACGATTGATTCACCAGAGTAGAAAGAGTTTCTCTATCGATTATGATATTCGCGGCTCCGTTCATAACTGAATACCCCGACCGATGACACCCTCGGTTAGCTAATGATCGTCGACCTTAGTTTCATTCATAATTATCGTACAATCCCTGAAACTGTTCGCTAGTCATGACGTGGGGAGTGATTAACCGATCGCTTTCGTAAACCCATAAATTCCAGCGTGGTTATACATAGGCCGCAGAAATTTGTTAACCCTACGAAGCCCTTCTGAGACCCTGGTTCCATCCCTGGTCTACGTTCTCAGCGCCATTGTCCGAGATCGGTCAAGCGTTCCTCTCAGCCCAAGGTACACAACAGGTTTAATGTTCGCAACCGCATCCAGATCCGAGTGCATAACAAACGGTCCTTCGAGAGCCTTGGATTTGCTCTTTCTCCGGCAGAAATATTCCGGAAAATTTCACCACGGCCTAATTTGTTCATCGTCATTGTCATATCCTTTCAAAATGATATCGTAAGCTGAAAAAAGCACCGTTTTTCTTCATCAAAATTCCAATTCATACCGGTGTAATGCCCGACACTCTTTTATGAGACTTTTCACTGATGATATCGACGGCGAATCGACTACCTAGTGTGTAGTATGGAGTGGCATAGTACATCTGTATAATTCGAGTAGGTATGTAGGTAGGAAGGTATGTAGGTAGGTAGGGACTCTTGACGATCGTGTTCTCCTGTTTGGTTGGATGTTTTTTCTTTGTCCAATGCTTTGAGAGCTGAATAACGTAGTTTGTGATCGTATGATGTGTGCGAGACATGTTCCTACTTCGTTCTCGCCTTGGCTACGATATACCGGTATAAAACCTTTATGCTCGTGACATATGTGCGTGCGGAGTGAGTCAGCCTTGTCATGCAACCCTAATAGTGCGTGTGTGGAAAGGACGACGTCATGTGCGTGTCACACGCATTATTCAAGCGTACGTGACTCGACGGTTCATCGATCATCAGAAACTGACCATATTCCCTCATCTACACCCTCTAGAAATTATGCACCAGTTTCATTCCCGGATTTTAGCACAGACCATTTTTTCTAACCGCCACCCTCGAAGCCCGATTATCGCTCCTGGGTTCCGCAGACATTTGGAAGGGTATTTAGATTCGAGATTCTTGCATAGCCCCTGGGAATATAACGGCGGATACGAGAATCCGAGGAAGTAAATCACCCGAATGGAATGGAACGGTGAAACGGAGTAGTGAAAGCAGCTGAGAAGTAATGGGAACCATGGAAACTCAGGAAGGTCATACTTCCCCGATCAGCCACGTTCGTTCGACGATGCGTAAGCCTAACCGGTTGATGACGTCAACGTAGGTGTTGCCTCGTACACGTATGGCCCTTGGATAAGAGGAGACTCCCTATCAGGGCTGTTTCCTTGGTAGGGCCACGCATCGCCCCTTAGGCCCTTTAATGAATTTGACGCGTATTCACGGCCACAATATACACCTGGATTGAATAAAGATGAAAGAACGCTGTCCCTTTGCGGACAAACCGCAAACGTGCGCATTTCCCGAAGCTGCAGCTTCTCAGTAGTTCATATGATGAAACAGCGTCTTTCATTTTTCGAAGAATTTATATTTGAAAGCATTCTTTGATAGGATTTGTATATAATTGCATGTGGTATAACCGCAGCGGATTTGAAAGGTTCAGAAATTGGCGTTAGACCGTGCGATTAGATGACAGATGATAGATTTGACCCCGTATAGAAATGTATGTGATTTGAAATATCGTAGGCTCATCGGTTCATAGTTTGATCGGTGAATTTCTGCCGGTTATACTCGCACAGCGATGTCGTACCGCCATAATACTCCCACACCTCGACCTCCTGCGCGTCATGTAACCCTGATAAAAATTCTCGTTTTCTATTGTTTCACCCTAATTAACGAGGCTGGGATTTCAGGCTGATTACCCCCCGCGAAGTCATAAGGTCCTGCTACGTCACGTTGTCATTTGTACAATATTTGTAAACAAAAAAATGGCCACGACACTTCTTCACCCCATGTTTGTATTCGCGATCTATTCATTTTTATGTACAGGTATATGTGTAGTATAGCCATGGTATAAAACCCTCGGGGGCAAATGGTTCGACTATACTCTGCCACATGCATGTTTCTATATAAATCGATGAATCCAACGTCATTCAGGGTTTATATAAACCGAAGTTTTTCTAAACAGGGTGAATGGACTGGTCAACACTCCTGCTCATTACTCGCTCGAATTTTTCTCAACGAGGGTTGACCAGGTTGATCAAAACTCCGATGCACTACACGATAAGCATTAATCATACTGTCAGTCAGATTGTACAAACTACAGTCCACGCCATGAACAGCTTTGCTCTGAATAGTAGGGTGAAAATTATAGAACCTTTCAATCAAACTGATGTTATTTCAGGAAAAAATGAACAGAGAAAAGTGATATGATGAATGTGTGATTATGTCAGAAGTAAACTCCCTCTTCGATCAAAACTGACCATATGTATACGACGGCAGGTGATTTGCAATCATTTGTCACAGGCAAATAGGTCTAATCAAAATTCTACTAATATTTCCAGTTCAGAAATGTGTCGGGGTAGAAATCAGCAAGTCACGAGTCAGCTTGGATTATCAATGAATAAGCATGAGATTGTCGATTGGGGAAAAAGGGTTGATATAACATGCATGAACGACAGGGTTGAGATATATGCAAACCTGCGATTGATGATCATATCAAAAGTAGAGTAGCTGTAAGTGTCAGTTTCATGTGAGTTTATCCTAGATATACCGTAATCGTATTGTTAATATAGACGTTGTATGAAATGACGATACACGTGTGTCATTTGCCAAGTGCTAGTGAATGTTTGACGTTTTTTTAACGCAAAGTATCGCGTAATGTACCAGGCTTGTATATCGCGCAGGTAAGGTTCCATTGTCAGTACGGTGAACGAAATTCCCGCCATTTCCCATTGTCATTTCTCGGCATTCTGGTTTCCTGAATAACCGACAAACCGCTGAGAAGCGCTTAGTCCTCGTTTTCGAACGTTCGAGCATCCGCACCCTCTCACCTATCGTTCGTTCGTAAAAATACTAAAATCCATCTAAACTGTTTTACTAACCGTCAGAAAGCTCTCTGATTTTCTATTCAATCAAATCAATTCGATTTTCAGTTAACGCAATGCGAAATTAAGTTCTGCGAGCCTTTATCTTCGCTCTTGTCGATATTAGCTGAGCTTCATCCGACAGTGATTGACAGTCCCAAAAACTCACCCTCAAAGCAATATTGAGCGTTTATTGGGGCGCACTTTGAGGTCGTGTTCGTCCATCGAATCAAAACCTGATGGTATAATCCTGTTACCATTTTGACACTCCACCGTCACTTCATGTGACAATTAGCTATTCGTTGCGACAGCGCGTGGCATTAGGGGCGGAAATAGAAGCGTGCATTTATAGCAACTCAGATTTTGATTTTGTTCTTCTTTGCGAAGAATCCGAAGCACTGGTCTGGTGATCGAAAATTTATGAGGAATGCAATGAAATCTGATGCAGACTAAAGCTTGGTACCATGTAGGGTAATACTAGAATGAAATTGTAGTCAGTATATAACGTGAGAGAGGTTTAGAATCGATCTGGAAACGTACACCGACGCATAGGCGACCACAACCGTGTGTATACGTGTCCGTATTCTCTTCGAAGTGTCATTAGCACCACAGGGGTAGCGAAATAGCGAGGGTTGAAAGCTACACCTTTAACATTGTGGATTCCTGATACCAAACCGCCCTTGTTTTCCAATAAATAACAAGCGATTCATTCCCGTCGTCATAGTACGGTGGGGTGATTTAAGAAACCGGAAGTCGGGGTGTAGAATGTCGGGAACAAGGGCGAAGAATATCGTGGCAAAACCCACTCCGATATACTCCGGGTTATACTCTCTGGTTCAGATGTTACCCTGTTCCATTTCCGGTAGTATTTTCACCATCTGGACTTTTGACGTACGTTTCATATCCCGTATCTTATCATCGCTCGACATTCATATTGATTTATCGAACCCCACATGACGTGCTTGTCAACATTCTATATCTACTCGAGAGGGGCACTAGGGTCATCACAAGCCAGCAATGCGTGAAACCTCCAACTCTGTATGTCAGCCCGCTCCCAGAACCAATCGGAAATTCCTGTTTTCGATTCTTGGGTGACAAATCGCGAGTATCGACTGTCAATATCGTAATCTACAGGCTCGGACGATAGTCGGATACTCAGAGTTTGAAAACTGCCGATACCTACACTCCGGACAACCATATAATTCCTGGTCAGTCTGTGCCTTTGTAATTGATCTATAATTTCGAAGATCATTTTTGAAAATCAACTGGCCAATTGATTATCGCCGAATCTGAACTGTTATCTGATAAGAAAACGTGCGTTTCATACTCGCGCAGACTTTGGCTACCCGAGTCATTTCCTGTGGTTAGTGTAGCCAGTATATTGGAACGATTCGATCGCGAAGGTTGAGAATAGAAATAAAATCGGATAATTAATAATGTGGACATTAGTAATAACGATAATGATAATATCAACGAAAGAGATCACCGCGATGGCAACCCGGTCGTAATCCTGCATCCCTGATAAGGAGGTAATACGTCGTAGACCTCCTTGTCTCATCGGTTTCCAATACTGCACAGTAGCGAATTTCACCCTCCCCAGAATCTCGAAAGGGCGAAGAGCACCAACTTCGGTATTCAATTCAGGGGACGATGAGGATAGAATGGGGCAAACCGAGGGTGGTTTTGGAACGAACCTTCGCCAGTTTATGTTCTCCTATCACGATGGCGGGCTTCCGCGACGTTCCACCCTTTGTATAAGGAATCGAATACAGCCCCTCTTACTTTTGGCATATCCTGCCGTATCCTCAGGGAGATAGGTAGGTCCTGTTTAATTCCTGAAGATATTGCTGTTAGAGCAAGCGCTACGTCTCAACGTGGACAGGACTACAGAAATCAAAGATGGTATCATTGCGAGCATCCGATGCACTCTGCGCAAAACAGGAGTTTGATTCATGCTTTTTTTTGCTCTGTTTTATTCTTCGATTTGCTCCGCCTACGGCGAGTATTGATTCCTGGCGCTATAGTGGGAGTACGAATTGTATGACGGAACAGAGGTACTTCACATTCCGTCGCGGTACGCATCGAATGAAATAATTCATCGCTGCGACTCTTTGGCAATTGACGTAATTCAAAAATCTATCAATCACACTTCACAGAGTCCAAAGATTCGCAATTATATTCTGCGAAAACCCGATGTACGAACGCAAAGCCGCGGAGCTATGTGAAAGTTCTTCCGATCAGTAGAACAAAAAATGGTCTATATTTGTAAAATATAGATACAACTATTGCATTGATTCCTATCATCGGTTTTCTCATCTTTATTAAATAATTCAGTCCCACACTACGTGGCGGGTATACGATGGAATCTGGTCCTCGATTCAACCCTCTTGGCCTCTTACTTGCCGGATCTTTCGCCCTGTTTGCCAGCATTCATCCCCTAAGCTTACACACTGTTCTGGCCCGATTCGGAAGCTAGTAGGCTACACGAACGTATCTGTATGTACCATACGATGTTTTATTGAAGCATACGAACTCTTCGATTCGTGTTAGCAAGGGCTAAAGAAATATTGATACTTGGCTGCTCTGCTTTCATCGATTTGGTTTTCTCCTAATTGATCCTACTTCACTTTACTTGGTGAATCCGAAAGAAGGTAAGCTTCTGGTACTTATAGCTTTTTGTAGTATCCCTATTCCCTAACCACGCAGATGTTACCCTGCTGCAAAGAGCCTCGAGCCATCCCTGCTCTCAGGTCTCGAGCTACAAGTTTGCTCCGAAGGCCCTTGTCTTTTATTTTCAATTTTTTTGTTCCTTTTTCTTTCAACTACCCGCTACTTCCTTCTTCGCATGTGGCACTAGTGATGCATTCCTCGAGCTACCCCTCGCTGTTCGAACATATCTTGGCTCAATAATTTAATGACGATATTCTCGGGGAGGACAGACTTCGAAAGAGACTAGAAGAACGTGAAGAGGAGTCTGTCCTCGCTATGGTCCAGACTGCGAAGGTTAAGATAATCGCAGACACTCGTTTACCCAACCTTTTATGGTGCCCTGATAGACAGATGCTGGGGATCATCTCGAAATGCAGACTACGCCGGGGGTCCAGCATCTCAACCATCTCCGCCCACTTCGCGGCAATCTTACCGGTCCTTAGATAAGATTTTTCTATTTCGAAAAGTTTTTTTCTGATTGATCAAGGATTTTAACGATTTTCCAGCGGCGAACATTTGGTCCAGCTGACCTGGCATCTCGGGTGATTTTATCCCGAAAAAAAATCCGTTTTATATGAAGGCAAAGAAACTGATTGCGCGTATATTTCTCTCCCGTGTCTGGCAATAAGCCGGCCTAATCTTTATCGGTGGTTTATACAGACGAAGGATCATTCGTATCGTCACTGCTTAAAAATTGTCCGCACCACAGCGGTCTCATGATCTCCTGTTACTTACGAAGAGTTAAAAGTGAGTGGCGAACGAACGTACTTGATCGACCGACCGTGGCAATGACAAAACCTTCGAGCAGTTTTCCACGTCCGTTCAATTACGGGTTCTTCTTAATTTCATGTGACACGGATATCAATGCGGTCTGAGAACGTTTCGAGCCATAGCGCCAAGGCGTCTACAGCTTCTCAGGGACGAAACAACTCGATCGGTTATCCTTAACGATAAATGCGGTGATTACATCGATTTTCGTACTCAAATTATTCTAGAAATCAAAAGAAGCCAAATTCGGTGGAAATCATTGACACAGTTCGGCATATACGGCATAAAACAATTCTGTATTCTTGTTCATGGCCGATTCATCGACGGTCATTGCTGTGTGAGCTTCTTTGCTTCGACCGAACCACTTTTCTGGACTCTCAAAGTTTTTTCTAGCTTAGAAAGCAGCGCTTTTCGGGTAATAAATTAATCGTCCAAGGAGCAACCGTAGTACCACTCTGAGAAATGGTTTATCCGAAGTGTCCTGGGTGGATCAGGATTCACTGTACTATTTATTAGGTCGTACGCCGAGACCCTGATGCTGATTTTATGCGGAATTCCTAATCCTGTTTCAAGACGAAACGAGCAGAGGTTGTGCTTGACGCTTATATTATATATTACAAGCACTTTGGTACCGAACAGTAGCACTTTCAGCACTTTGCCCATAGATTGCTATCTCTATCAGGACAGACTCCGATGAATATTGAATAGTATCCTGGACCCATTTCAACGCGGAAGTCTGATCTTACGAACCCACGTTACTGATTACCCGATGAAGCTGGGTCCTAAGAACGGTACTGAGAAATCCATGAAATCATGGAATAGTACGCATATACTATTCGCATTTCGGATAGGTAAGAGGCTGTCTATTTCTAATTGGTGAGATAACACGGAATAGATGGTTCATTCGAAACATAAATATTGACAATCTATGCTCCTCGATAGATTTATACTAGCCTCAAATGGCGTACCTACTACTGTGCTTAAAAATGTGCGAAGGAAGTTGATTTTCCGATCTATCTGTATTATTGGATATCGAAGCGCTGAGGACAACAGAAATTAGTGCACGAATAACGTTCTCAAAAATGGCTCCGGATGAACTCGGAACAGTAAAACAGCAGTCTGCAATAATTCTGTACTGAACATGGCATGATGTGAACGGTGTGGATACCTGACAGTCATATGTGTTATGCAGTATCCCATAATCCCTGAAATTACGTCGAATTCGTGGTTAAGATCGTTTAGATCATTCGTATGAGATCGAATCTCTTTGAAGAACCCTTTTCAATTAGTTTTTGTAGGAAAGAAGATAAGCACTCGCAGTATGACTGATAATTATTATTCCTAAGACAGTTGCTGGTGAATAGTATTTTCTTGGCATTCGAAGATAGAACTACAACTTTTGGTCACATTTAGTACTGGCAAAATGAAAATTGCTGGATTTTGACTAATAGACCAAACGTTCAATTTTGTTCTTATGGTTCTAATAATCACTGCAGGGCTTTATGCAGATGATGAATTATCTAAAATATAGCATAACTTTGGCAAATCAAGTTCAGTGATAAATCCAGTGTCTTTCCTCTCTCGATTAGAGATCAGTGTCATTTTTTGACTCACGTGGATCAACACCGCTTCCACTGTGAATGAATACAAAGTCAGTTAGTCATCTATCTACGAGATACGGACTCTCGGCATCACGAGTAGCGACTAATTTTCATCAGGAGATCATACGTCGAAAGAGTATGGAGAAACGATTGTATCGACGTACTTCCCTGGTCGAGGAATACTCCTGGGAATACATTCGACACTGAATTATGTCCCACTCGCTCATTTATCTCATGCATGTACGTAGTAGATGAGGCTCGTTCGCTCTACTGCTTCATGAAGCGGGCTCGATCATCTGCAAACTCGTTTCGTTCCAAGTGTGTATCCGCATATAGACTCTAGTATTTCATTTTTAGAATCGTGTATATCGAGCTTTTGGTACTAAAAATAAATATACTATCAGGAAAGTCGGCTTCAAACTCTGCGAAGCGAACTAAACCATATTCTCATATCTGCGCCTTGCGTTCAGCGATACCAAATCATTATCAGGTATCCACGTAGACGAGTGTGCTTAGACCTAATATGTTCATTATCAAGAAGATCCGAAAAGTCCGATCAAATCAGAATCGTGAATCCGAATATGAATGTCTGTTTGACAGTTTAGTTATTATTATTTTTTTTCAAATAATTAAGAAACGTGTAGCAATTATTTTTGGATAAAACCACTCAGTGCCTTCAGAAGTACAAACTGAAAAAATTTCATCTAAATCAGACGAACGGGTTCAGAGGTATTAATACTTCTTCGAGAACCCAGTTTTCCCATTTCTTCACAAATCGCTTGGCACTGAAATCGGCCTGGCAGATCGGGACTAAAATTGGGAATCACTTGTCCACGAAAGGTATGATTTTGTAGCTATTTCAAGGACGCTTGTATTCTTTCGTTTTACTAAAAAAAAAATTATTTCTTCCTGTACAACTGTTTCAATTATTTTCGGCAACACCCAGTTCACGAATTTTCCAACAGTTATCTTATTTCAAACCGTTATAACTTTGGAAAAAATGAACCGATTTCAATATTTCTTTTTGCAAAACGTGCGCGATTCTTTCTGCTTTCATATAATATCGAGTACATTCTGATCGTTCCAGAATCGCCGAAGTTATTCGCGATAATATTAAAAAAGTCATAACATCGATTTTCGCCAATTGCATACATCCCTCTTTCTTTCCGCTAATTTTTCCTCCAGCAGTTATCTCAAAAGCGGCTAACTTTTCTCTAAGTTTCATTACCCAAAAACCTCTTTCATACAAGTTACAAATTTAAACACATTTTACTAAAAAAAAAAAAGAAAATTCAAAACAACATCTAGTTTGCGTATTTCAATACGTGACCTCTTTTCGCCTCAACGACTACAAGAGAAACTCGACATGTTTTCCTATTACCAAAGAACCACTGAGCGTACAAGTGAGAGGCCGTAGTAGATTATGAATTCAACCAGTCCACGACGATTGACGCTTTATTCTCGCTACTTTCAATCGGGGGCGTAGCTCAGATGGTAGAGCGCTCGCTTAGCATGCGAGAGGTACCGGGATCGATACCCGGCGCCTCCATCCGAATTTCGTTTTTATATTTTGACTAAATAAAATGTTTTTTTTTTTACTTTTTTTATTTAGTTAGTTCAGCAATATCATTTATTAAGAATTTTGTACGCTATATTATTCACAGGTAACGCTACAGCCCGAAATATTCGAGATATTGGCGAAGGTAGACTAGATTACAACGGAGCTCCGAGAACGAAATGTCTCGAGAATGCACACCAGGGAAATCAGCACGACGACAAGGCCGACGCTTCGTCGAGGCTCAAACGTTTGAGATCAGAAATGGTCCGGGTCACGAGTGTCCACGGGCCACCACTTGACGGTTATATCGTCACCTCGGACGATGCCCATCAGGTGAATAATTGAGATATTCACGCGTTGGGAGAAATTGGAAGAAGCGGATATGCGTACACCTGATAACGTTGAGTCAGATATTTCGTGAAACGTCATTATTTTTCGATTATTATTCATTCAGATGATCGGCTTTCGAGTTTTTCGTTCTTTTTTCGAGAACGTGTATCTACAGTCGAGAGTAAAGCGGGTAAATATGGACCACCAAGATTCGATCGTATTTTACGAATGTTTTGAAGCTCGGAAATGAAAAATCTCCCCGGGAAACATCTTCGTTTTTCTGTTCTCTATTCAAAGACTGTTATGATTTGCTGACAACAGTCTTATCGGATTAGAGGCCGAGACGAAACTCTGCAGTTCATCGCTTTGTCTTATACTCGTCATATTGGTGTTTGTTTACTTCCTGTTGTATTCAAGTTTTGTGTTCCACAGATTACACTGACAAAGATGATTCCATTTTCAGACCGTGGCGTCAGTCGATCGAGGCCGCTTAGGCCCATTGGAGGTATTTCCGTAGAGATCTCCGCACAGTCTTTTTATTCAGTTTTCCTTCGCCATTCCCCCATTACTTACAATAGTCGACTAAATCGCCAATTATCAATACAGTGTGTTTCCAGTGAATAAATTTTTACATAACAGCATGTCAGCATCTCCGAATTAAAGTTCGCAAAAAACTTGTTCATTTTATATTATTTTTGGAACCAGTGGTAGATAGAATTGCCCAGACTGCAATGCATTTGAGAAAGAAGTGTTTGGGAGTTGGAATTGAGAAACTGCATCTGTACAAAATAGTTTCCGAGATCATCGTGGTTCGACTAGAACTTTCGAAAACTTTCTGGTGTTGCAACTTTGAATTTTCGCTAACAATGTATCGCCTGTGTTTCTTAATTAATCATCATTTCCGGTACGCTGCAGATACGATAAGTCAGCTATGTGGGTCACACGTCTATTAGTCGTTTAAATGACTATTTAAAACCGCATATCGTAAGACCGTGAGATTTGATTTGCAATACCTATTACAAAAAGTTAAGTCTCATGTGATTGGATCATTCCGATCGTGAATAATCCACATATCAATGCAACCCGACGATTTTCGATTGGTGGTAATTAATTTGTGCTTTTTAAATTGCACAGAGCGAAACTGTGGCACCGCACGATGCTAGGAGAGAATTTATCACCGGCTTCTTAGGCAGCTTTGGGGAAGCTCTCATCACCGTCGATAAAGCTGTTTTCTGGACAGACGGAAGGTACCACATTCAAGCAGATCAGCAACTTAGCTGCAATTGGACACTTATGAAACTGGGTAGCGATAACGTAAGTTTGAACTTGCGACTTTAATTTTTTGCCACTGTAATTTCTCTGCTGTATTTTGCAATCGATTCAATAATTACTATTATTGATAATTGTCATTGGACACTGTAATGACCAGGAATAGATGTTACAAATTTTGCGTTGCGCAGAGCTTTCAAGCTACCAAAGTTCATATTCAATTCCCAACTACCACCGCCAGGTGGCCGGCCTGAAGAGCCGCAAAAAATTCTCGCAAGTAAAGTAAGTCGTTCCGACCAGGTAAGCCCAGTCCGATCACTGGATCAGCAAGATCATACTTCACAGGATCATTTCTGTAGTATATCTTCACATTCCCTCTACCCAACAGTAGAGTCGATGCAGCCACGATGAAGAGATGCAACTCTTCTCTCTGAGCGTGAGAACGACTCGGTTAAACGGCCTAGTCCGTCTAACCAGTCATCGATGATCGTTCACCTGCTGTACTTCGTACGGCAGGAATGGGAGGATGAGTATTCTGAGTGGTTCAAAACAGTCTATCCAAAAATAATCGTTCCGGGAATAGTTGAGTGTTGCTGTCGAATCATCCAACAAAGTATTTCGGCCGAAGCGGATCAACTCTACTTCTGCGTGTAGGCTACCTCAGAATTCCTATATAGCTACAAATACTCTCTCTTATCCCGAGAACCGTGATATGTACACAGAATTAAAAATGGCATTCGGATGATATGATTCCTGTTGAGTAATAGGAATAAATTTCAGGTCCCCACGCTGTCCGAGTGGCTACTACACGAATTTCAATCTGATCAGAAAGAAACGCGAATTGGAGTAGATCCTACGCTAATCCCAGCATTCACGTGGGACAATTGGCAGTACGACTTGTGTAAGTTGCTATCAAAAAGTCTGCCTGCAAAGATGATCTACTATAGCAGAACCTCCACTCATTGTTTAAAGAATGAAAAGATATCCGTTTCGAATGAAAATATCTTGCAGTGAACACGTCGGTGAAGTTGATCGCAGTTCGCGACAACCTGGTCGATCTAATCTGGCAGCCGGATCAACCAGCACCAAATTCTCTCCCTGCTTTTATCCTCGATGATAAATACGCGGGTCGTCCATGGCAGGAAAAGGTTCGGGAAGTTAGACTGGAAATGGAACTCACAAGTGCAGATGCTCTGGTGCTGACAGCCCTCGACGAGATCGCTTGGCTTTTGAACATACGTGGTTACGACATTCCCTACACCCCGGTTCTGCGATCATACGTTGTGATCACCCACGGCAGTATACACTTGTACGTTCCAACACCGGAGAAAAAACTGCGTAGATCTGTTAACGTACATCTCAAGACAGACGGCTGCTCTCACGCAGATTGCGTCAAGTATGTATATTTCAACATTCGTATGAACCGTGGATGAATTTGTCGAGACAAATCAAGCATGCCTGGATCTTTGAACGTGGAAAATATTTTCATTATCTTGTATTCGTTGCTTAGGATCCACAACTATACCTCGATCTGGTACGATTTGAGAACGTGGGCCCAAGCTTGGACCAATGTCTGGTTACCTGCTCCCTGTGGTTACGCGAGGGGTGCGTCTCAAGAGATTTTCGCATCCGTGAGTATAATTGATTTTCGAGGATTAATAATGAACTAATTTCTCGTTAATTGTTAAAATTATTTTCAACCAAGATCCCAGCGTCTCGACGTCTGGTAAAACCATCGCCGATAATAGCGATGCGTGCGGTTAAAAATCCGGTAGAAATTCGTGGCATGGAAGAAGCCCATGTTAGAGACGCATTGGCCATGTGTGAAATTCTCGCCTACACAGAGGAGCAGATCAATCTGGGTACACCGGGATGGGACGAACTCCAGGTATCTCGATTCGTCAAAGAGATACGATATGAACAGGACAACAATATGGGAATATCATTTCCTACGATAGCGGGATATGGCCCTCATGCTGCCCTCCCACACTATGAGCCAGTCAATACTACTAACATACGTGTAGGCACGGATTCTACCCTAGTTATAGATTCGGGCGGTCAATACAAGGGTGAGTTAAGAAATGATGATTAAAAAAGCAGTTTTCGTCACATAAGTGACGATGAAGCGATTAACGACTTCTTTCGACTTCCTCAATCGCACCTTTAGACGGTACTACGGATGTTACCCGGACTCTGCACTACGGTGAACCGACACCAGAACAGAAAGAAGCCTATACCCGGGTATTGATCGGTTCCATACAACTGGCATCGTTGATATTTCCTCCTGAGCTAAGAACTGATCAATTGGATGTCCTGGCGAGGGAACCTCTGTGGACAGTTGGTCTCGACTATCAACACGGAACCGGGCACGGTGTCGGTCATTTTTCATCCGTTCACGAATGTGAGAAAAAATTTAGGGGACAAAATACGCTTTTTCAGTCGATATCATGACTTCGTTATCGTCCGAAGTTACGATAATTATTCTTTCAGCTCCCATAAGCATATCGTACGATGCCTCCACTTCATCAGGTGTGGAATGTAGTACCGTGAGTCTGAAACCAGGATTTTTTCTCTCCAATGAACCGGGATTTTACAAGGAGGGCGAATTCGGTGTCCGGTTAGAAAATGTGCTCGAAGTCATTGAAGACAACAAGACGGTATGTCTGATCATGGATTATGATTCCATAGACGTTATTGAACAGGGATAAATTCTACGCGAATTTACACTGACATTTGTGTTCTAGCATCATTCCGGGCAGAAGTTTCTCAGGTTTAAAGACGTCACTCTGGTTCCTTACGAGCCAAAACTCATCGATGTGCAATTATTGGCTACGTCACATGTAAGTTCGTTACTATTCTGAAAAAATGACTAGAAATCTGTTATCCATACATGATTTGCTTCGATTCACATCATGCCATACCGTTTTTAATGGTAATTTTTTCCCATCGTGTAGCGGCGTTGGTTGAACGAGTACAATGACCGAATCCGGAAAGTCATTGGTCCCGAATTACTGAAAAGGAAGCTAATGAAAGCCCACAGATGGATGATTAGTAAAACTCAACGCATTCCTGAGGTTGGATCTGGATCACGTTCGTCCGCTCTTCCTCACTCCTTGTTCCTCATTCTTCTAACAGTCTCTCATTCGCTCCTAGATAAAACAGGTATTCCATGAAGCGATTTGCAATTACGATGAAAATATGGCCAATTTTTTAATTTGACAATTATATCAGATCAACGTGAATGATTTTCAAACATTTGTGCACCGGTATATTCGGACAGTTCTGGTTCAATTATTCTTCTAATAACCGAATTTCCCATTTTTAATTACTTCGTTTGTAAAGGCTAATGATTTTGTTCGTTTGCTGCAGGCTTGTGGGACGTGTGCAGCAGCTAATTTATGGGTTCACCCTGTCGACCCCAGCCTGATAAACCACTGAAAAAGCTCCTATATAAAACATTTCATTTAGATTTTTATAAACTCGAACAATATATTATTGATCCTGTTTTATTGTTCATAGGAAATATTTTCTTAACTATTAGCGTTAGTTATTGTATTGATATGTTATATTATATGTAAAGCGGTCAGTTGTAGATATAACGTTTACACGTAATGTGGCTCTTCTTTTTTAACAATTTTTGTAAAACTTCGCAGGTGTATAAAACATTTTATGACTGATCGATTTCCCGAATGCATTAATCTGATTGATTAATGATCTTTCAATACCCACGAATATTGGACTTTGAAATATCCACTACTTCGCAATGTTTCAATGTTCAAGGCTGAAAGTGTCTGATTTCTCGATTGATTCTGGACTAGAATGACATCCTCACGTAAGAATTGGAAGAGTTAAAAAATCGAGGTTCGTAGATTATGCAAAAAGCCTGCTAGATCGATCTTATCGAATTTTAAAATGAGATTTGTCCCCACGTGTATGCTGGGATTACGGCAGGATTTCTCCAAACATCCCTATTTCTACAATTCTCAAAATCGAGGAGATACTCGCGCAAAAAACTACCAAACTGAACTAGTGCGATTCAAGTGGTAGTACGATATTAGCGACCTTACCCTACTTGTGTGCCTCCTAAATGTGGATATTTCATACTGGCTTCTAAAAATCAGCTGGTTACCCCGACTACCAAACAATTTCGGATTGATCAAGGGGGATGAAGTTCATCTTTGTTTCAATCACAGCTGACATCTCCGCGTGTCTCTACATCCAATGATCGGGTTCAATAATTAATGATCGCGTTAAATTTGATATACCAAACGCGTCAATCTTCCCATATTCTATGATTATTAATCATTCTACAATTCATTTCTAGAGAATAGTTACAGCCATCCGGTAAGCAGACATCTTCCTATTTGGAAACTCTATACATACATAATGACCAAACAATTTCGATAGGCACCGTGATAATTATGATGATAATTATAATCATGAATTCATAAATTTCGTATAATATTTTATTAACAATGGAAATTGTAATATCGTCTATCGTAAAACAGCGATCAAGAACCCGATCGCAATTTCACATCTTTGACAGCAGAGTAAAATTGCTTCCCTGGAAAAATGACCGATTCTGGAAATTGCTGTGGATCACAAGTCGTACAGACGCATGCAGGCACGCCACTTTCGAGCGAGCCATCAAAGCCTGCAGAATCTCTACCAATATACGATGAGCATGATACTGTTGACTCTAAACTGCGTACAACCAGAGGTTGTCCCAAAATAGAGCCTTGTCAGGGTAGAGCAGCAATCGAAAGGGTAGACAAATGTTAATCAACGTAAAGAAAATATAATTTATTGATCGCCCTGTTGGAAATTGGATTAAATATACGAAGGAAGTATTCAGAACTCCGATGTAACTATTTTAAAACTATTCAAAGCAGGCGTATGTATCGGAAAAGGGCGATGGAGACAGCATAGCCTTAGAACGAGAGAAAAATATGCCACCAGGTCCGTTGGGTCCGATTCCGGTACCGCATGGAGAAAATATTCCCCTGGAGTATTGGACGCCTTTAGGGGGTTTAACGAGAACTCGTCCGGCGGTGGAAAACTTCTCTTTGTCACGTTTCAGCCCCAGTGAATGGCGCGAACATAGCGAAAAGAATTCAGCAGAATTTCGCGATCGGATACAAGTAGCAGGGTGAGTTGCATATGCTCATTCTTCCTATTATTCAATCGCCTATAATCATATTAAAGACTCAGCATGTCGAAATTTGAGACTCATTCGGCTACTTCGAGATGAATTTTTTGGTTCTGACATAGGAGTGACATTTAAAATTCAAGACAATCACAATTACCACCGTCTCCAAAATCAAACTAATATCTATTGATAGGAAAATCGCACAAAACAAATTTCCATGTCCAAACCAATTAAAACTTTCTATCTTACAGGGTGGCCGGGTACAATGCTCACTGCAGTATTTCTAAAGCTTACGCAGAAGCCGATAGGAATCAAGTTGACAATAACATACGTCTGAGTGTGAGATCAGGGATTATCTACCGATGGAAAACAGAGATCGAACGCACAATATCAGAGATTGCTGTAGAGATTGATCTTATACAAGAAATCAGGAGGAGGACGATGCGAGCAAAGTCAGCACTGCAGTTAGTCGAAAGTATTGGCAAGGATATGATGCGCGTCCGATGTCTCCGCATGGATATTGATCTCGTTCGCGATCAAGTCGCAGAAGAGGTTCTTAAGGTAGATCAATACAAATCTTTCAGTCTCTTAAAACATTAATTACCAAAATTAATGACAAATTCATATCTTACACGACATCTTAACAGTTTTTATTTCGGTTCAGGAATTATCATTGTGCGCAGAGATATTAGATCTATACATCAGATTGTTGGATCATATTAAAATACAAATTGAGGAATTGAAAGCCGCTAAGCAGCGATTGGAGTTTGACTGGTCTGAGAAGACGGCAGCTTATGAAATTGACTCGGATTCCAGAGGGCTTAATAGCCAGTCGAATACTATTACCTGGAAATCAGGATCAGTCAGAATACCACCGGAGTGAGGATAACAGGATGGCATCGACCGATAACATAATACACCTTGAGCACACATAAATAAATGCGCAAACTTTTGCACAGCCAATCATCGACATCGGGCTACGAATATTCCGCCAAGCAAATAATCACAGAAGGGCAAACGGCGAGGCAAAAATCAATCATGCTTCGCGCGGACGTCGATTCAATAATCGAAAAAGCAGTTCGTGATCTTCAGGATCAGTCAGATCGGGCTGATTTAGCTTTGACAGAACAGATTCAATTGCACGAGCAAGCTGTCAGGCGTTTAGAAGTGGAATTGCATAAGGTACGTTCTTTAATTGCGCAGTAAATGTACTCAAGTTTCCATGTAGGTACTGAGTCGATTAACCGACATTAACATTCTCTTATATCGATTTTATGATTCCCAGGACTTGCACCAGCTCTCGGACACTGAAGCTCTGATCGACGATATACGTGAGGCTGCAAAAAAATTAGATGGTACCATGAAATGTGCGCAAACTCGACTAGACAACAGATTGCTTCGTCATGGGGTGGAGAATTGTCGCGATGTTCCGCAATTTGGGTGAGTCCATTTCTCGAGGGCGAATCCTCGTAATAAATTTGAAAACACACATTTTATTCAACACTCAGTGCAGCAGCGTACAAAATATGAAAAAATCTGGATCATGGAAATCGCAAACTTGAGATTTAACAACTTCTGCATTCTGATCTTAATTTATAATATCCGCATTTGCTCTTATCGATTATTAAGATTATCATACACCTGTATGTGTATTTCAGACTCATAGAAGAGGTGAAATCACTTTCTGAAAGCGTGACAGCTGCTCTAGGACAGAGAAAGCGAGCTGAAATTTCGACGAAGGCTCTAATGCAGACGAGACGAAGTATAGAAAGAGAATTGGTAATAAAACGTAAATCGCTTTACGTGGATCGTGAACGCTGTCAACTGCTGCGTACCTTTTATCCATCTGTCCAAGCCCTAGCCGGGAATTAATCAATTCAATTTTCATGTAAACTTCAAGTTGGAGTAACGTCAGTGATTGTCATAGTCATACGGTGTCTAGCTGGTATAGACTGATTATATACTTATACTAACTAAAGCTCATTTTATAATCGACACTTATTTGGAGAGGACTGATATATGCGTGTATGTACACGGATTTAAACAAGAATAAAGATTCGTACTCAAAATGTTGTAGTGAAACATTAATTTATTCAACATGTGCTTTATTATTTGCAACCCGCATGCTGTTCTTGTATTCTGCAACTCGATATTGCATGCGATAAGGCGTACCGAAGTCCGCGGCAAAAGTAGTTTATCAATTCAACTGCGAGACGGCGATGCTATTTGGCCCCTCGTAAACGACACTAGCCAGACAAGTAGGAGAATTGATCTGGAATAGAGGCACCTGTCGTGAAGTCAGTAGCTCCGGTGTCGTCAGAGTGTCCACATGGGAGTTGTGTTATCGAGATACGACTCTGAATTGTAACAGGCATCTCCATAGAAATACTCTGAACGCGTAGAAGTTGTCGCAAAATAAATAAATAATGTAATCCTTGACGGATAAAGATTCTTCTCGTCTAGTTTCTAGGAAAATTTATTAAATGATGGCGATATTAAAACATATGTCTTTCCGTTACAGCCGGATGGACGTGCATCAGAGTCTACACATCTCTGCCCAGCAAGGATTCGGTTTCAATTGCACGAAGGGGTCTTCATCCAACTCGGCCTTCATAAAATTAGTTATATTAGCTTGTGTATCGTTGCAATGCGAATGTGGCTTAGATTATGGTAACTTATGTATATATGCCAGAAGGCAAATGACGAGACTCGATTAATTGCAATATGTAACATATTTATTCTTAAGAAACAATTGTAAATTGCACACAATTTGGACAATTAATAATATTGTATCGAACCTGCATGAATAAATTGCCAGATATACCAATAATCAATTGCTTCGTTTAAATTATTCTGACTCTAGAGAATGCTAGTATACATAAAAATATATAGAGATATGCATAAAGACATATACGCATACACCCAGTTCCTACTCCCGACAAGAATTCCTGATACCAGGAGCAAAACTTTTCTACTCGAAATTTTTCCAAGTCCAAAGAACGCTAGTATAAATGAATATAGGTATAGAGACATGCATGAAGACACGTACGAATTCCTATATCTATACACATATCCTCTGTCCGGCCAAATAAATTCAAGACTAATAGGAAAAAGTGTTAATAATATTTAACGAAGCGTTTGGCGTAGTCGGTAGAGCGTGCGATTAGAAATGCGAGCGAGCGAGCGAAATTGGGTTCGATCCCGACCGAAATCCAGAAAAATTTTCTGACTAAAATAAAAATCCCCCACTTAGCATGATATGCGGTGAGGTGGTAGGGGTACTCAGCATAGGTAGGACGAAAGCGGCGCAAGGTGGGGGAACTCCAGAGTTCGAAAATTAAATAAAATAAAAATAAAAATAAATTTTCGAAAATTAAATAAAATCGAAAATTAAATAAAAATAAAATTTAAATAAAATTTTGGGCAGACCGAAAAATAAAATAAAATAAAATTCCAGCTCGGAGAATCGAACCCAGGTTTTCCGGGTACGAAGCTAAATTTTTGCCCCTGAGCCATTTAATGCTTAAATTTCGGGCGAAAATAAAATGGGTTATATATTCAAAGTAGTATTTCGGTTAAAATACCCGAAATTTGACAAAAATTTGATTTTCTGAACGTTTGACCACCCAGAGCCTTCCTCCCTGGACCTGGAGTCTTGCTCTTGCTTTTATTTCTAATCAAGCCCTACTTTCCGACCGCTCGGCCACCTGGAGCTCCTCTTCGGCTTCCTCTTGCTTTTATTTCCAGCAAGCCTACATACATCTAGGTTCAATTTTTCCGAAACCGACGACGCTGTGGTACGAACATATATCTACAGACATTTTGACAGCCACAGAAGCTGCCGGTAAGTTGTCTGTAGATATGGTTACCGACGACGCTGTCGTACGAACATATCTACAGACGTTTTGACAGCCACAGAAATATAGGTGTCGCTACTTTATCTGTAGATATGGTCAGTTTCGAAAAAATGGAAATTTTATATGAGAAAAATTTTTCATCATTTCGGCCGGGATCGAACCGGGTTTCACGCTGGCTCAGATTTCTAGTCGCACGTTCTACCGACTACGCCAAACGCTTCGTTGAATTTGAAGACCAATTTTTCCTATTTGTTTTGAATTTGGTATCTGTCTCATGTCAATGATATCAGCGTTCTAATGCAACAAGATATCTTAACTGAACATCCGAGTTTCAAATATTCAATAATTCAGTAATTGACTTTTAGCAAATTGACTTTCAAATAATAATAGATACAGTTAAAATAATTTTAAGTCGAAAAATGCTCCTGGTATCAGCAGAACATCAGACCCGAGGAGGTGCGCTGAAATTTTTGTCAGGGAGGGAAAAGTGGAAAATAACGAAGCAATTGATTATTGGTATATCTGATAATTTATTGATGCAGAATCGATACAATATTACTAATTGTCAAAATTGTGTGCAATTTATAATTGTTTCTCTAGAATAAATATGTTACATATTGCAATTATTCGAGTCTCTTTATTTGCTTCCTGGCATACAAGTTATCATAATCTAAACCACATCCGTATTACAATGATACACTAGCTAAGGCAACTAATTTTACGAAGACTGAGTTGTATAAACACCCGTTAGTTATAATGTTCAAATCAGTTCAGAGTGATGGAAGTTTAATCGACTGTATCAGAAGGAAGAGCATTGTAATATCATTATTATTCAATAAATTACTCACTAACTAGACCAGAAGAATCTTTTTCCGTCAATGAGTAGGTATACCGTCTATTTTGCGACAACTTATCCGTATTTGGAGTATTTCTATTGAGAAGCCCACACCGAATCGAATCTCGTTGAAACAATCCCCACGTAAACTCTTCGACGCCACGAGGACCACTGACCTCATAACAGGTGCGCATACCGTATATCACTGCTATTATTCGCCTGGATAGAGCCGTCGACGGGGTGCAAAATGGTATCGTCATCTCGCGGTCGAATTGCCGAACTACATTCGCTGCCGATACCGATCCGCCTTGTTATCCGCGAGCCGCATGCCACTTTTATGATCTTTATCTTGAGGCTGCGCGTGGTAAGGCGTATCAAAGTTTGCGGCAAAAGTAGTTCGTCGACTCAACTGCGAGATGGCGATACTATTTCGCCCCCCGCGAGCGATACTAGGAGCACTGACCTAGGCTAAGAGCACCTGTCAGGGGTCAGTGGCCTCTGTGGCGTCAAAGAATTCGCATAGGAGTTAGGTTAACGAGATACGACTCTATGACAAGCGTCTCGCGACAGCGATACACCGAAGGCAAAGAAGTTGTCCAAAATAGTCAATTTTCTCATTGACAAAAAATAATTCTTCTTGTCGAGTCTTCTGAGTAATTTGCTGGATGGTAGTGATATTATAACACTTGTCGTTCTGTTACGGTTGATCAAACTTCCATCATAGTTCCAATATCGTCCAGTAAGGATTCTGTTTCCATTATATTATACTATATTGAACTTAACATGAACGCATGAAAAATGACTAACAACATGCCCGGTTCCGTTTTGATAGTCGAAACCAACGGTGACGTCAGGGGGGAACAAAAAAGACTAAATAGAGCCTCGAATCAACTTCCTCGTGGTATATTAATGACAGAAAATAATCGCCTCGTTTACAATAACACAAAATGTTATTTTCTTCGTAACACCACGTCACGCTTCTAGGGCTCGTGGCTGACTGGCTCTCGCCCCTTAGGGCCTCTCGGTCGGTCGTACGCTCGCCGCCGAGCATGCGCCGTGCGCAATGGCCTAATGAAAAATAGAACAATCGTTTACACATGTGTCTCTAGTTAGGTACTCTATGAGAATAAGGTAATGAGCGACGGGTCGAAGGTACATACGTCGACCCCGAACTCTGGTTTCATAGAAGGGCGTGTACGGTCCTCCAGCCGTCTCTTCCACGGGAAGATGCTGTGACCGCATTACCACGTTTTCGATCTGTCTCTCGCGGGCCCCTATGGACTTACCCTCGACAAAGGTTCCCTGGCCAGAACACCCAATTGATCAGTTTTTAGCTCAGGAGGAAATATCAAAGATGCCAGTTGTATGGAACCGATCAATACTCGGGTATAGATAGACCTCTGTCTTTTCTGGTGTTGGTTCGCAATAGTGTAGAGTTCGGGTAACATCCGTCGTACCATGTAAAGGATGAATTTTGCCGACTCGTTCACTGCAAGATATTTCCATTAGAAACGAATATTTTTCGATACTTTCAGCAATGAGTGAGGGTCTCGTTATGGTAGATTATCTTCGCGAGCAAACTTACTAATAGCAACTTACACAAGTCAACTTACACAGAGGGAATGTGAAGATATACTAGAGAAATGATCCTGTGAAGCATGATCTTCAGGCTTCAAAACTGTTATCACAAAAGTGATCGTTACATTTTCAGGCCGTCGTGATCCGAAAAACAGGCTTTTGAACAGATATGGGTCTGTCAGACAGACTCACCGAATCATCTCAAGAAAGGGCTGGTAAAGAGATCTGGAATTCGCAGCACTTTACATTGATTGTAAGATGATGGGTATGAAAAATTGTCGCGTCTCGGTTAATTTGACCGATTGCTTATACGAGGAATTAATTTAACCGCCAATTTTGGAACGTCAACCCATATTTTGATCGTGCTCGATGGGAATTCCCAGCTGGAAGCCCGTACTTCAAGCCATGTTTGAAACGAAACGATTTGCATTATTGCAAAAGTTATAGATATCTATAGTAGACATTTACACGTATCAAACATGTATGTGATATGTGATCATTACGTGTTGTTGCGAATGTATCTGCACCATTTCGCAACATGCAATATAATTATTCAGATACCGTATGGGTATGTATGCTTCTGTGTCGAACATCGAAGCACTTCTGAATAGTGACGAAAAATTGACCCCGCGATATGATTTTATCAGCATTCAGTTTACCAGAATTATTGTGGCATTGTTAATCTTGTGACAGTACTTGTATAGCTAGTACAAATAAGTCATCGGGTTAGCTGTTTACGACATGCTTCAGTCATTCGATGCATTAATCTTGCGGCAATGAGTACCTACTGAGTGAAATCTACTCGCAGAATTCATTCTTTGTATTCTTCATCAATCGTCGAGGTAAAGTACTAGGTCCCCTCAGAATATCACAAAAATATTCATATCACCTGCATGAAATTTAAAATTTGGGTTCGATTTCCACGCACTATCATTCCTCACACGTACTTGCTTCATCGAATAACTCACACAAAATTTGACAGATAAAAAAGTGGACAAGGGTTTCTAAGTCTGTAACAGAATTGCGTGAAAGAAGTGTTCTCGCCATGTTTTTCAAACTCGTAATATACTCCGGGATACTTCTGGCATCTGCCATGGTATTCGCAGAGGATGGTGTCGTCCACGCTTTTCCATACACAACCGAAACATTTCCCATAGAAACGGCCAAGAAAGATCACTTCGTGATGTTTTACATGCCATGGTAATTCGTATTCTTATTTCGATAAGAAATTCTAAGCATTTCTATACCAATAATTTATTATTTTCCAGGTGCAGGCATTCCCGGGAATTGTTACCTACGTGGGAACAGCTAGCCGAAAGGATAAACGGCATCGATGAGGGTCCAGTGCGAATTGCCAAAGTGGACTGTGAAGCAGCTGGCACAATCTGCGAGCAGAATAATGTCTATAGATACCCAGTGTATGAATAATGATTACCTATTTATTAAATTTAATTTGATAATCTTTTGATTTTGTTGTGAGAATGTTATATAGGAGTAAACAAAAATTGTTAGATCATTGGAGGAAGAGCGTTGTTACTCTTCGAATCATCGAGTCGCACGATATTTCATCAAAGACTCGTACAAAGCTTCTAAATTGTATATTATTGGTATTATTTTCAGTCTGAAGTTCTTCAAACCTAGTTGGAGAACGGGTTTCACTTACGAAGAACATCGGGACCTGGAATCCTTGACGAGCTTCATTAATTTTACGCAAACGGCCAGCGTTCCCCCCGTTAGTACGACTCCAATAACGATTGAAGATAATGAATAGTTCACGAATTCGCGGATGAAAAGCCAAAATTTTTACTGCACAGACTTGACACGCGTTTCGCTTCGGAAAGATGTCTCTGGCCCGCTACGGATCCTTCGGATAACATTATTTGACATGTATTCGTTATGATTAATCAATTTCAATTGAGCCTATAGTCAACTTAGACACTTAGAGATAAATCTGAATAAATTACTTACACGCACGTTCGTAAATATTTATTTCCACACCTCTACGTAAATATGTACAAAAGAGTATTCAACCCTACGAGGAGAGAAAAAAAGAGCAGAGAACAGAGATGTGTTGTGCTAAAAAAAAATGGTAGTCAATAGAAAACCGAGCAAGATATCACTAGGTCTCCATAGTTGGCACACATACCCTAATTTCTAATTGATTACAAGATTGGCAAGGTCCATCTATCCCAAATGCAGATAAGAGCCGAGAGAAACGAGGCCAATTTATACTTACAGAATATATGTAACGAAAATAGCTGTTTTTTACACTTTTAATCAAGTCTCTACTTTTATAACAACACTCATATAAATATTTTGAAAGTTTTACTACAAATGATATATAACCCATGATCTTTGAGCACTCTCGCTCGCGTATTGTACTCTGTACTCACGGCAGTATGTTGTGATGAAACTATTCTCTTTCGTATCTTATCGTGTAAAAAGCAATTTTATTCGAATTGGCTACAGCTGGATCGATACCGAATTCGACCTCAAACACAACGCTACATTCGAAGAATGAGAAGACAATTGATGAATATTCCAGGAATGGTCATCCCCACCACGAAATGACTTGCGTGTATAGAGTACACGACATGATTCACTCAACTCGCGCTACTTTGAACTCGCGACTAGATAATTTGAAACCCAATTGAAGAACGAAAATAATACTATTCGATGGGAAAAAGTATAATAGAAAAATTCCAAAAGGTTTCAAGTCCGTGTTTACTCACGATAAAATTATCGTATTGACCAAAAACTGGTATTCTAGTACTCAGTACACATCTAATACGTGAGTGTTCGGAGGCTATAAGAGCCTGACCATTAAAAATCTCCGGGCACATTCAAAACGCTCAATTTTGCGGATAAGAAAGTGGAGAAGGTTTCCTAATTCTGTAATAGAGTTGAGTGAAGAAGTGTTCTAGCCATGTTCCACAAACTAGTAATATTTTTCGGGATATTTCTGGCATTTGAAACGGTACTCGGGGTTGACAATGCCATCCACGCTGTTCAATACACAGACCAAACGTTTCCCATAGAAATGGCGAAGAAAGATCACTTCGTGATGTTTTACGCTCCGTGGTAACGTGACTTTCTGTTACGCGAAAATTAAAGAAGTAAAATGAAATTATTCTCGAGTCAATGTCTACGAATTATGAGAAATTTATACAAATTTTAAACAGTTTTTTCAACAATAATTCATTATTCTTCAGGTGTAGGCATTCCCAGCGACTAGCACCTACATGGGAACAGCTTGCTGCGAGGATAGACGGAATCAAGGGAGGTCGAGTGCAAATTGCCAAAGTTGATTGTGCAACAGATAAAAGAGTCTGCAATCAGAATAGTATCACTATGCTTCCAACGTATGAATAGTTACCTACTCACTTATCATATTACATTTTTTAATACTTGGTTTTATTGTAGAGAACTTACATCGCCAGACACAAAAGTCAGAAATTATCCTTGAAGGAAAGGCTTCGCTTCATTTCGAACCCATGAATCAATTGATATTTTGTTAAAGTTTCATACAAATCTTCTATCTTCTTTATTATTCGATTTATTTTCAGTCTGAAGTTCTTCAAAGCTGGTACAAGTTCGGGTTTCCAATACGAGGATAATCGAGACGTGGAATCCTTGACGGGGTTCGTTAAGGAGATAATGGCAAGCAACCCTGTCAGCAGTGCGACTTATCCTTATTAACGGTATTTTATTGGCACGATTCGCTTCGAAGAAACTTCTCTGTTCTTTCATAGATCCTTCGAATCACATAATTTATACTAATGTGTTTCCGATGATGAATAATAATTTTGAACCAAGCCCACAGTCGATTTATACATTTGTACATGAGTGTGAATAAATTAGCTACATGTTCATATTGTAACTTTTCGGACTTTTATGAGAGTTTGAAAACCGACGACAAAAGGCAAGTTATTGTGACTGTCTATGTCTTGTATTATTTGGAGCTCCTTTTAGGAGAGAATGGGGAAAACCTTGACGTTTTTTATTCGCGGATTCGGATAATTGATTAATTCACCAGAGCCGCCTTCCTGCAGACTTGGGATTTGTTTAACTCGCATACTAGGATAGCAATGGAAGCTCTATCCTGATTGAGAAACTTTTAGAATTCAGCTAAGAAAAGATCCTCGCGAAAGGCGAGCTCTCAATTTTTATTTTGAAAGGTCCATCACTCAATTATAAGTTTTCCCGTTTAAATAACATGGGAAAATATTTTCGTTCCATTTAGATGGATATTACTTGGTCAGATAATTTCTGCTCCAATTCCGCAGGACATGATTTTGTAGGAAATTAAATTCTCTGCAAAATCCTGTCCTGCAAAATTGGAGACAAAAATTATCTGCCTGAGTAATATCAATTTAAACGTAACAAAAATATTTTCCCATGTCTTTAAACGGGAAAACTTATAATAGAGTGATGGATCTTTTAAAATAAAAATTAAGAGCTCGCTCTTGGCAAGGCCCAGGCCAAATCAATTCTGACCTCGCGCTCCGGCACAAGCAATCGCACTACGTCTGGCAAGACAATACCCGTATTTCGCGGCGACGTACCCCTAGACAATAACAACACTTTCTAGCAGGAATACAATAGTCGAAGGGTCCTTCACCAATTTAGTTCGGGTTTTTATGCATTTACAACATGCAATTGCTCGCCAAATATGAGCTGCAGCCTTCCCGGAACCGTGCGGTCGAAAAAACCCGTAAGGACTCCTTCCTCCCACTCGCAATATGTACAACCTATGTCTATTTCCCTTTTCTATGTATATAATATTTAGGTAAGCTAAGTTAAAATAACTAATTGTAAAATCAGTTGCCAACAAACCGTTGTCCAGTGCAGTTCTACTATCCCGGTCCTTTTATACGATTTTATTAGACTAGTTTGCTTAGTTTAAATTTACTTTAATGATACTTTAACACTTTATACCAATCATTAGAAAAACTTGAATCTAATAATTCTACACTCATACCTATAATCCTTATCTGTAATGTTATCGAATTTTAATAAATTGCTTTGTTGTTGAATTTTGATTCATCTCATAACTTCATAACTTAGTCTGGCTAACGCATAAGTCAAACACAAGTAATATCAGAATCCTTATTCTATCAAAATCGTCAAAAATTTGAATGTAATCAGGACTCATCGACTCACAATCTGTAACAGAGGAGTTGAAGATTTTTTCATAACAATACGAATATGCGGGTAGCTGGGAAAACTTGGTTCGAAAAAGAAATTCCCAAATGTCAAAATCGCGGAATGAAAGCCTGGTTTTTTTGAGTTTCCGAGATTTGCGGTGGAGTTGGAGATTTTCGCAATACGGTACGTTTCGAAATTTCGAGTTCCCGAGAGTTTGGGCCAGAGTGCGGCTTCCTTCTTCTAAAATTAGATAGAAAAAATTTAGAATTAGGAAAGAACTCATGTCAAATGACCCGCCAGGTAGCAATTCATATGTATAATTGATATCATACCGTACTTGGTTCTATGCGATTCATGTATACAAATACATGCAGAATTCATTAGTCGATATAATCATATCGAATTTCGTTTTATCGATGAATAATCTGTTTCATCCTATGCACGCACACGTGTATTTCGAGAATAGGAAGAACTGGTTCAGTCACTATCACTGAAGCTGCTCTCAAGTGTAGCTCCGCTAGTGAAACGGTGACAGTGCACGCACCTCGATATCGCTAGTAGCTTATCTCTTCCTGCTAGGCTCAAATCACGTATGTCGAAATGTTAGCCGGACGTGTCTGCATTCGATTGTAAATTAATTTCGCAATTTTTCTCCGTATATCACGTGCATCGAGTTGGATTCGTTTGTGTCTAAAAATTATGAACAGGTGGCTTATTTTGACTTTTTTTTCACGTTTGGTTTTTCGCGAAATTAATTCGCAATGCGCGTGCGCATGATCAATGTTTTTAAATTGTGTAGTATATTCGTTTCCGCGAAAATCGCGATAAAATTGTAGGTAACATAAAAATATATCGTGTTCATTTTTATCGAGTGATTTGAAATCGTTCGATGTTGGAAGAGTTTGATTTTTAATAGCTGTCTAGTGAGAATCCGACTCAGCTTATAAAAAGAAAGAAGACAGTATTTGAACTATTCGAACAATTGAGATATTATAAAATTACAAACTGTTCTCAAAAAGAACGCAATTTTTTACCAAATATTCTATCATCTCTGAATATTATATCACTGTCTTACTTAGTGTTTTTTGAACTCGTTGATACCAGTAAGTGTGTTAATATAGTGCCTATTTATATTTGTCTATTAATACAATAGCTTTCAGTTACGAAAATTGAAAAAAATAGTTCAACGAAAGAAATTATTTGGAACAAAACTAATGTGATTAGTTTTTTTTTTTGATTTAAGAATTCCCAATGATTAATATTTTTTGCGATATTAAACAAAAAGAGTACAGAAAATTTGTAAAGCAAACACATGTAGTCGAATTAACTACCGAATGTTTTATCTAATAATCATACGAATTATTATTCTTGAATTTTGGATTCAATATTCATATTTCTTGCAACTCCGTTATAAACTTCACACACATATAGCCAAGCTTTGTCCGAATAAAGATATGTATTCGTGTTTAGTTTAGCCTCAGTCGTCATGTAACTGATATCAGACTTTAGTGATTCACTAATTGTAGTGCGAGTAATCAACGAGTCTGTAGAACTTGGAACGAACTGAATCGGTACCTTGTGCAACGTGTGTAGCCAGCGAAATAGCAACAAGGAGCTTCTACAGTATTGAAAATGGAACCGTTCGACGGTTTCATGGAGTTGTTTGGGAGGTGGAAAGAAGAAAAAAACGATCGTAATCTATCGGGGATTTTGAAAAGTGGACCATCTTATTTTCAAAACTTGTCAACAAGTGATATCGGTGAGAAAACATAACTCTACGTGTTCAATGATAATCTTTATCATAATACAGCCGTGCAAACTTATCGTCAATAATAGATCGTGCTAATTAATCCGAGAACTTATTTATGGATTACTTTCAACAAAGCCGATCGATCATTTTACAGCGAAATGCGAAATTCGAATCGATTATTCGTCGACAAGAATGCATGCGAAATTCGGACGGAGGAATCAATTTCACGATTTGATTGATTGCCAAATAAAAATACTCGTTTGGCACCCTAGTTATCGATTTAGTTGGAATCGAAATGGTTCGATCGAATTGACTATGATTAATCGATCTCTTTTCGCGTATCGCACATCGCCAGTTGACGATGCATTAGCGTTCATGCTGCAATAGATCGCCGAAACTAATACGCATCAAACAACTCGATAGAGCCTCGCGTCAATTATACTAAAAGCCAATAAAAATTTCCAACAAACTGTAAATGAATCGAAATATTCATGGAGGTCCTTTTTCCATGAAACAGGATTAGCGACTGATAATATAGCAAGGTTCCAGCATCTCTGAAGAGAAAATCAGTTTTTTTTTTCACCTCCGATTTATTTCATATGACGCCATATTGTAAAAATAATATAATAAATTTATTCATGGAGAATAAAAATCATAGGATTAATAGATAATAAGATTAATAGTATTACTGATTAACAATATTGCGATTTTACAACATCTCGTAGGTATATATTTTCATTCATAAGTTATTCAGAACAGATATCGTTCGAATGATCTTCTGTCATGCTTTTTTAAAATTCATTGTCAAGCTATGAGGGACTTCAAAAATCCACGAATTATTTATTTGTAAGGTGGATACGCCAAGAACGAGTATTTCGATAATTTTATCATACATCCCAAGACTTGCAAAAATACTATCCAACCGAAAACAACTAGCAATATAATTAGTCTAATTTCCATTCTCCAGACGATTATTTCTCATCTGTTTCAACTTTGGTATAAAACGATACATAGTAACGTCCATAATTCATTGGCACATCAATCCTATCATCGTTCACCTGCCCTGGCCCTGATTTTAAATATTCTTGTACAAAAATGTGGGATTACACAAAACACAACTTTCTTTATGTATAATAAATAATGAATAGCGGTTAAAAACTATGCATTTTATATATGAGGACATTTTCTCCCCTCGGACATGGCCGATATTGGAAACACACGACTCATAGGAATAACGTATTGCTGCTAATTCTGATCCAGTTGACAATCTTCAGTATAGTATCGGTGCGATTTGTGACTATTGGTTTTCCGTCCACTTCTCTACTGAGTAGTTCTGTCAGACCACGCTGACCATCATTTGCATAAACATTTTTTAGATCCTCTATGGTTATCGAAGCCTTCACCATCTTCTTCCGAATAGGCTCTCCCACTACGCCCTTCAACGGGTCCAAACTCGGAAGGACTCCTTTGACATATTTATCATTCTCCCACTTGTGGAAACGGTTGGAATAAGTCTCTGCATCTTCAATGAGTCTTTCATACCCTATCTCAACCTTTTGGAGTATTTTATCCAATATTTCCACATCGCATACCGCATTATGCGCACCATCACTGGGAATGTCCAGCCATTTGGCTAATCCTCCAATCGTACATTGCCCCTTACTTCTTCGCCCAGTGAACGCTCTGATCACACGCAAGGTGTCTATGAAACCATAGATGACTTTAGAAAAATCATTTTGTAAATCACAGGATATAATTGCATCGTACAGCCTTGGACCATCGAAACTCAAGTTGTGAGTAGCGACGTAGCATTGTTTGTTAAACGATGTTAGCCAACTAAAGAGGTTCTTCATCGCGATCATGAGAGAAACTGTTTGCACTGGTTTCCCACGATACTTCAAAACCCCATCATGCCACGTCAGACCGTTAGCCTCAGACGCAAATCCAGAAATTGGCTTTTTCGGAAGGACGTAAGTTTCGAATATCTGATCGTTAGTTCCCCTGCATTTCGCAGCGATCTGTAAAATCTCGCAGTCTCTACTAAAGCCCGAAGTTTCAAGATCGAGTAAAATTATAGGAAGCTCTCCATGAGCACTTGGATTGCTATCCTCTCCATCTATTCCAAGATTATCTGTCAGGTCAGCGAAATCAGCAAATTCCACGACACTCTGTCCGTTCTGGTAGTTCAGCCTTGAGTTAGGTGCGGCATGACTTTCCTCTCCGGATTGCGGTAGATATAAGTTCAGTAACGCATCCATTTCACTAATGTCACTTCGAGTAATTCCTGCTCAAATTATTCACTGATCACCGTTTTCGTTTCCGCGACACACACGACCACTTCAGCTGCTTCTCATCTATAATCCGTTACCTTCTACGGATGCAGAGTTGCCACTTCAATTAAAGTCATGTCTCAGTACAGATGCTACGATTTATATAATTATCTCTACTGTGATAACATTTCAAATTTACACCTTGGAAGTTCAATAAATTCTCTTTCCATAATCGCCTGGAATATTCTAGCATAGAGTATAATCTTAAGTTCAACCATTGGCTATGATTGCAAAGCCATCGTGATAACAGGCACACACCATCGCGGCCACTGCATTCGCGAGTAGATGTGAATATCAACTTTCACGACTCAGATCATCGGCACAATGAACGAGTGGGACGAAAAAGAACGGTTTCTGAACGCTTCGCACTGCCAAAGGTGGACTTAACTTTCGAGAAGACTGCGGACGACTACCTTGGAAAATTTGAGTACATACAGATATTATCGATTGATAATCGATTGTATAAAATGAGGAATGCGATAATACGTGCACAGGGTATCCCGGGCCTAATTTTTTTACATCGTTAAATGGTCTACTGGTATTACAGATAAGATACAAATTTATTTTCGAAATGTGATTAGAAGTGTATCTTGTAGATCTTTCTGATGATATTTCTTTTAAGATCGTGTAAGATATAGGAAGTTGTATATTATTGTTTGGATAGCTGGCAAGAGTGAAACCGATTTTATAAGACCTTGCAGCATGACGAATATCAACTTCTTTATATTTAGTATAGAGCTATCTTACTACTATTAGGTGAATTAGTAACTCAACCTTACGCCGGTTCTTACCATTGGCCTAATTCATTTTTTCTATGTCTCTTATAGGCTTGGTACTCTCCGTTTTACTCGATGATAAAACAGGATTATTGCATTTCCTTGGAGATGCTTCTGACGGAAATATGAAACTATCAATCAGTAACGGGTTCACCCTCCTGAACTTCGTTATCAAGGAATTTTTTTCTCTGCTGAATCAATATATAAATGGAATAAAGGTACGTATTCTGATTAAATGGTCGATTCTGTCGTTTCCTGAGCAGGAGAAAATGCTTCCCAGAATTTCTTAAAAACGAAAATTATAAAATGCTAAGAATCCCATGGAAAAAACATTTCAGACCACATAGGAACACAGAATCGAAACTTGTCCTACGTGGAATTCTTCCCGTCTTTCCATAGGTTTCGATGTCCCAAATATCCCCCATGCCCTGGATGGGTCCCATACGGGTTTTCCGAAACAAATAATTTCTATCATTTGTTACAGGACGTTTGCCAATCTGCAATAATAAAAAAATGTTCGCAAAACGTGAAATCCGCTGCGGTTCATTGTTTCGTAAGTCTTCTCGAACTGTGCCCATGCAGCAAAGAAGTGGGATTGAATAAAACGGTGCAAGTATTCGTCACCAAGCTTCACCTTTCTGACGATAAGGGTGAGAAGAAGATTCGATCCATAATTCATATAATTCTTGTATGAAATATTTCTTGTGAAATGCGATGAATGTACAATACTTTATTTCCAGACAGAGCTAAGTATTTCGAAGCTTTGGGAGCGGTGGCGAAATATCATCCCGAGTCCATCTCTTCTGCCCACTTTGACACAATTTTTGAGAGATTTATGGATGATTTTGACAAAATCGTAGGCGTTTAATATTGATATTTAACAGTCTGGAAATACACTTGGATCGAATCATTCTTTTAACGCTACGATTATCAAAAGTTTCAGGCTGCCAGGGGCAGAATGGATTTACAACGAAGAGACCTGAAGAAATATCTCAAAGTTTTGAACGACTTTTTGACAAATTTCTCCCGACAAAATACCGACGAAACTTCTGAGTATTACGAAAAAGTGTATCAATGCATAAAAGAACTCAGCAGCATTGATCTGAGTCAAAAATTCAAACATGTCAGTCGAGGTTAGCATATGACATACACTAGTATAGCATATTCTCGATCGAATTTGATTTCTCGAATCGATTTATGCGGTTACCCGAGCTGAACCTTTCAGGGTCAATTACAGAATAAAATTTTTCATAAAATTTTGCGAACGAAAAACCATATTATTATGAGCAAACCCGCGATGTAACAGTAAGAGAAATGTCTACACGGGCCAGTTCGAGAATTCCTATAATTAGAATATACGTATTAATAATTATATTTTTCGGTATTACAGAAGCTATTGAGCTGCTTGGGAGTCATATGTCTTTATTTATTGACTACATTTACGCGGATGCCCTCGACGATGCCTTATTTTGGCCTGACATTTTATTGAAATGGACAAATTTGCCAGACATTGAGAGCAGAAAAGTTGCGTTGAACGCATGCTCCGTTTACTACAAAACAATGGGGAGACTATTGGAAAGTAAAAATAGCGAGAGTAGTCGAAAAATATTCCAGGTAATTAGCTTTTTACAATTGAAGTCTGTTCTAATTTGCATAAAAGATCTGTTGCAGATCGCATGTCTTCAATAACTGATCAAAAATTACTATTCTTCGATTACTATTCTTCTATTGGGTTATCCACTTTCAGGATTTGATGCGGCGCTTCCACGACGACTTTTTAATTGACAAAATAAATCCTACCACCTTCCAATTGAGCATTTATGGCTTTGGTCATATGGCGGGTCCTTGCAAAAATTATTTGACTAAAAAAGACGTGGAAAACATGTTCTCGTTAATTTCACAAAGAATATTCGTCATGTTCCCCAGGTAAATGTAACCCTGATAAAATATTAGAAAATATGTAGATTCCGTCATCGGCTTCGTTAAATTTTATCCAGGCCTTAAAATTATTGGCAATGAGTGTAATTAACATACAATATGTTTTCGTATCATGTCGACGTATTCTTAATAAAAAAATCACATCAAACCCATCATTACTAACTTTGTGTACAGCAACCATGAAACGAAAAATTTGTTAGAAAATATCGCGTACTACCAAGTCACGCTGTCGCAAATATTGATGCACATATCTGATGTGTCAATGGATCAGCTAACTGCACTTTCAACACTTTCAATAATCCTGATTAAACGCTTTCCCGACTTACCAATCACCAGTCATCCATTGGTAGTGACTTCATTGATGGAATGCATTCAGAATATCAGTCAAGCTTGTAGTAGGCGCATGTACGGAAAATTCATTGAACAATTGGGTGAGTAATTATTAACGTTAGTATTTTGGCATAAGACACATGATTTCGGATGTTGCGAATTTACTTTCCAGTGACGATATGTCTATGAAAGCGTTACGCCTATTTTCTAGTGTACGAAGGAATGATATGGAGCTGTTCGCACACGTTATTCGTCGATGCAGAAAGAGAACGAGAAATGGAACACCTTGACGAACGTCCAATATGCTACAAAAACTATCTCGGATTATGGCGAGCGCTACTCTCTCCAAATAATGCCATATGCAGTATCAGAAGTCCCGAAATCTCGACAGAAATATTCAGGAACATGATCGAGACCTGTGTCAAGTTGATAAATAAATTGAATTTGGATGTCACAACTATTGACACGTCCGACGAAAAAGGAGCCTCCAGTATCCCTGTTGCTGTGAATGATACAGATTTTAGAGTATTCATAAATTTGGTGGATTTGGTTGTAGCTATTCTCGAAGAACTACAACCAGACTTCGTTGAATCAAAAATGAATCGGTTCCTTCGTCAGATGATTAGAAAATCCAATAAAAATCCATTAATATCAGGATTTTATAAACTGGTACATGTCGTATCGAAGCTGTACAACTTATCGTCTGATCAGGGTGAACAGAAGCTACTGGCCGATACACCGAGGCTTTTATCCCATTATTTGTTGGACAGTATCGACAGGTCATCCAATTTTTCTGGGGAATTACAAGCTTCTTGTCTCACTATGATCTTCGAAATGCCGAATTCTATTGTTGAAAACGTGTTGGACGGGCTGATTTCTACGTTTAAGACAGCCTTCTCACTCGGACAAAGTAACTTCAGCCTTGCCCAATCTGCCCTAAACGCGTTAGAAAAATGGACGAAAAAAACGGGAGAAGAACGAACGAAAAAGTTTTTGATCGAGGTAGTTCCCAGCCTGGAATCTTACTTGCAGAGCAATGAGACTGATGTAGAGTTCACGCTTCCTAACGAAAGAAAAGTCATTAAAAATATAGTTCTGTCAGACCACGAGAGAACGCTGCAAGAATTCCAGAGAAGAATATTGCTATTTTTTGGATCACTGAACTCGGAGATAACTTCGAATTTCCGAGCTCAGCGGTCTATTAGTAACGCGGTTTTGAGTGACAATAAAAATTTACTGAAATATACCTTACTCTACAAAGATATCAATCCTGATATTTATCTGGATACAATTTTGGTCAGGACTATCGAATTGGCATTAAACTCTACCGACAGACGGACCAGAGTAGTAGCCTGCGAAGTGTTACACACAATGGTCATCGTAATGCTTGATAGAAAAATGCAGCTTTTACCATCAAATCCAGATCACCTATTGCCTACGTTCAAAAAGATATGCCCAGCCGTGTTGAGGCTTGGATCAGACTCCGACGAAGTTGTACAACAGTTATTTCATCCCTTAATGATACAGCTCACTCATTGGTACAGCTCAAGCAGGATGTTTGAATCGTCAGAAACTGAGTGTCTGATTGAAATACTGTTCGACTCGTTGACTTATGAGTCGAATATGGCACTCAGCGACTTTTCTGGCGTTTGCTTGGCCGAGTTTGTTGAATGGTCGTTAAGGCGATCGACAGACCGTGAATTAACCCACGTAGCAGCTATCATAAGCAAAGTGACTAATCTTGCGGTGCATCCTTTTTTGCGGAAGAGAATCGGAGCTGCAGTCGCATTCAACTACCTCTTCGGAATATTGCGCGAAAACGATGCGATAATAGATACATTTTGGCTCGAATTGCTGGTTTGTTTTATCAAAAGCTTAGACGGATGTCACAGCGCGCAGATCCTGAAGTCCCTGAAACACATCGAATGGATTGTTAATAATAAATACGAGCTTTTGAACAAGCAGAATTCACGGCGTCGAAAGCCAGCTGAGTTTGAAGGAACTTTGCTCAGGGATGCTGCAGATTGGCTTTTAGTGCAATGTGGTTCTTTGGATCGGAATTGCAGATCGAACAGTGCGGAGCTTCTCAGAGTGATATCTAAACATGTAATTCCTGTGTTTGGCTCCGTTCGAGAGGTTTTCGCGGATTATGTGAATCGCAACGGTGTTCGAAACTTGAACAAAATCATCCTGAAGGATTTGCTTCCGAAGATGGAAGCCTTGTCTGTAGAATCCATGAAGCCACTTTTGAGGACCTTGGATTTATACATTTGGATTCTTGACGAGGACCTGATGAGCTTAGACTTATTATTTACGGACAAGAGCGTGAACAAAGATATGATTTTTAATTGTGTCATTAATTTCATTCATCTCGTCAACGTGAAAGTAGAGGGGAATGAACAGTTGTTAGAATTCACTAAGCAATACCAAGAGGTCTGTGTACTGAAATGTGAAATCATTTCAAAGATATTTGACTTCGCGAAGATACTGCTTGATAAATTGGTGAGTCTTCATTTCTGCTATCGGAATTTGTACAACTGACATCTTTGATCTGAAATATCATCTAGAAATATTCACATTGACAGGAGGCTCGGACTGGAAGAAGTTCATCTTCTTATATACCTTCGTTTTTCTGGAATGACGAATTATTCTCGCTTATGACGAAATGTATTTTTGAACCGGAAGCTATTGGTTTTTGTTTGCAAAATTTAGAAATGATCGAATCCCTTCCTTCGAGCGTGAAACAGCTATTGGACGTATTGATACAGAAGTTGGATAATAAGAATCTTTCACGGTTGAGGAATTCAATTGCAAAAGGAATCGAAAGTAAATACGAACATTGCTTCGATTTGAATACAATATTTTCTAACGATACAAGCATCGCATTGAAAAGCTATTTGAAAGGATTAATTATGCTGAAAACATTTCATCAATTTGGAAAATTGTACGAGGTGTGTATTAAATTCATAATTTATTGCGATGATATAATCACTGGTCACGGTTACTCTTTTATCAATTTTTTTCAGAAGCCTCTTGACAATGATCATGATTCGGCGAGTAAAGTAACAGAAATTTTCAATTCACTGAAAAGAGAACAGAACGGGAAAGTAATCGCTGTTGAATTGGAATCTAGCAAGAAGGAATACTTGGAAAACTTAGTGGAATTCTTATGCCTGAGATTTGAAGTACGTATATGAAAACTAACAGACGCTTTATAATCATCATCTCTCACTATTCAAAAAGATACCTTAGTTCATTTTTGTCATCTTCTTGTCGTTTTGCAGGGAAGTATGGTGAGAACTTTGGTGAACATCGTCGGATCGAAAACTGAATTGACCCTTCAAGATTCAACAATCATATTCCACGGAGAGTACTTCTTAGATCTCTTCGGAATCATGGTTTTTCAAAATCTGTTAAAACACGTGAGCAAAAGCATGGATATATTGCTGAGCGATTCGTTGAAAGACAAGTTCGATACTGTGCTGATATTATTGGAAGACTTACTGCTATATGTGAAGAAAAATAAGAAAAGTTCTGAAGGATATCTGTCAGTGTTGGAGGCCGAATTCGTAAACAGATTCCCCACTCTTCGTAGTTCGATGAGTCACTCTGAGAAACAGAAAGTAAGAGTGATTAACTTGTACTCGCTTTTGATACAGCTTTCCCAAAATCCATCCATGATTTGCAAGGAACCAAACGACTTATATTCCTGGATAATACAGGAGCTTTTCGGCGCCTCGGACTTAGAATACAAAACACGTATACTGAATAGTTTCTTACCTTGTATCGTGGACGAGACTTTGGAAAAAAGACAAGAAATAAAACGTTGTTTGCATAAATTAAAAACAGATTACTATCCAATGAACATAAATGATCTCGTTAAAGGGACTCTGAAATATTCCACCGTGATTTCATCTTTCGAAACGTTGACTCGCCATTTATCGATATTGAAATCAGTAACTATTTTCGATTGTGTGATACACCTGTCCATTGGCAATGTCGAACGTCTTTGGAACGATAGTTCGACTAAACACTTAATCGCCTATTTCAAAGAAGTCTCTACCGGTGATTCGCAAACGTCTCTGGGTATTCTGTACAAGTATTTCATGAGTACAGAAAATCTCGAAGAAAGAATAGCCATATTGAACAAGCTGCTACTCGAATGCGTTCATTTCTGCAACGCGAATGCTATCGGACAATTTTTCGAGCTGAACATAAGAGAAATCTACGAGACCGTATCGCGGAATCTCTTCGGGGATGAATCTGGTTTACAGAATTCGATAATCTCTAAGATCGGCTGTTATAATTTGCTTGAAATTATGTTCGCGAAAGTTCCTTTGGAAAAGATAACCAGCGCCGATAGCAAAATTGTTAAAAATGCTATTGCAGAAATAGAAACAGGGAAAGAATTATTTCAGGCATTGAATATCAGCGTCTTGAATGTCAGAAAATTAAAATCTGCCAATACTGAATCGGCAGAACTAATGCGGCTTTTACATTGCGCAGCATATAATTGTTCAATAGCTATCGTGAGCTTGAAATGCGAAGAGCGTTTCTACGTTTTCCCATTCGCCGAGCACAGGTCCAAAGATCAACTCGTATGGGAAAATATCATCGATACGAATAGGAGATATGAATTTGCACAAGATTTTGAAGAAATGCCCAAGGAATACAGGAAACTAATTAACATAAGGAAACAATCTGAACTGAAGCAGACTCGCAGCTACTCGCATGTAGAGAGTTATAATATTGTTGCATCAACGTTAAACGAAGATTTACGTCGTTTGGATTCGTACGAATCTAACTTGAGTTCTCAGTCAATTGCGGAAATTATTGACAACGAAGAAATGATTTCTTTGACGTTCGAATCTGACGATATTAACAATCACGAATGTATGGCTCCAATTTGTGGAATTATTACGCATATAGTGTCGCGAAATATTTTCGATTTATCAGACAGCCCGGAAAATTTAACAATGCCAAAATGGATGCAGCATTTTCACAGTTCAATGAATTTTAAAACGAATTACAACGCGAAATTATTCATGATCAAAGTCATCGTCAATGTCCAGGGAGCTTTCAAACCATTTGCAAAGTTTTTTCTCACTCCTGTGCTGCTTTTCCTTTGTTCACATTTCGGGAAGTACCAGAATATCAATTACGTGATTAAAGATATCCTAGTCATGTTGATTGACTGGCACAGTATAGCTATTCCCTCGGAAAATAACGAGAAACGATTGGCACAAAAATTATTAGATATGTTGATTAAAAATGGAGGCAGTGAACACAGACATATATGGAAAGACAACGTTGAAATGATCAATATGCTTGTCGAAGCTTGGCAATCCTGTTTGGAAGTACCGGAGAGAATTCTTGAAATTTCGGAAGAATCGAGAAAATTTAAAGTTTGCATGATCCTCACTTTTCTATCGAACAACAAGGAAGAATCGTTAGTATCGAGACGTGATGTTTTGGAATACTTGATGAATTCATTCGAAAGCGAGGATGAAGAGATTGTTTTACGCGTATGTGACGCATTCGGACTGATGCTGAACTTTTTAGAGTCGAAAAACGACTACGAAACGAAAGGATGGATTATTTGTAAAATCCAAAGTTCGCTCGTCGATAAATCACAGAAAAATCAGAATAAATGTATCAAATATATCCATGAAATACATAAATTCTATCCCAAGATTATCAACCACTGTTTCGATGGATCGTCATACAACTTTTCCAAATTTGACAATGTTAACAAATCGAGATATTTGGAGCTGTTTTTATCGGCTGTGCCAAACTTGACGGAAAAAGAAATCACCACTGAATTGGAATACGTTAAATTCCAGGATATACTAATGAACAAAATTCCGGAATGCCAAGACGTGGCTTTGAAAATAATCGAAAAATTGCTGAATATTCTAGAGCCATCGAACTATTTGCCATTGGCTCTGCTGATAGTCCCATATTCGAAAGCAGCTTCTATAGAACAGAGAGAAATAGTAATGAATATTTGTATAGCTGTGCACAGAAAGTACAGTGACAACATCGCAGATGATTCTGCCGTGATGAATCTGAACGCCTTGAGCAGAAAAATTCTACTATCGGGTCTGCTCGACACTAACGAATGTTTGCAAAAGAAGGTACTTCAATTTTGGACAGAAGAAGGAAACTTTGCGGACGAATCTATCGATAGGATGTTGCAGATCTTTGAAATGTATCATCCTAGTCTGGAGTCAACTTATTTACCGATTTTGCCATTGATGATGCTGCATTTAGTTAGCAGAGATCCAGGATTCGATAAAAAAATGTTCGGACCTTTGGTCAACTGCGAATTCAAAGATCACCCAGTGGAAATTCTCTGCTGTTCTAAAGACGTTGGATCAATAGCCCCCCTGTTCACGTTGTCACATCTCAACAGAATGGGCCAAAATTATTCACAATCGAATCTGACCTGCACTCGCTTTAACGAATCCAAGCAAACCGAAGCCGCGGACCAGTCTTTCTTCCCACATTTTCACGAGCTTGCAAATAAATACAGCGATTCAAATACGAACTTTAAACAGATTTCACAGCCTTCCAAGAACAGAAAGTCGGAAAGACTCATAAACAACGCTGCAGATGTAAGAGACGGCAAAAGATATGAACAAATTGCGATAAATTTGCGCAGAGAAGAATTGCTGAAGGAGAAAGTTGATCGAAAAAGAAATAGCATAAAATTATACAGGTAAGCAAGATACGGGGTTTGATACAGAATTTCCATAACTTGTTGTCTTTGAATCAAGTATTGTTTATTTATCCATTGCGTGAGATAGATTGGCCTCTGAATTATTCATATTTCAGGAAATATCGTATCGGAGACTTCCCAGACACTGAGATTGCTCATTCCAGCTTGATTAGGCCGTTGCAAGAATTGGTAAAAAACGACCAGGTTATCGCCAGAGATCTGACAGTAGCAATATTTTGTTCAATGTTGAAAGAAATGTCGGCAGATCAGAAATCAGAATTTTTTCAAAGGCTGTCTGTCAGCTTGATACTCATAGCGAGTGAAACCCAAGGTTCTAAGCCTCTAATTGCCACCGTGTTAGAAATAATCCTAAATTCGTACGAAATCTATGTCAGTCCAAATGCAATTGCGAAGATTTCAAAATCCTGTGGGTTGTTGTCTTTGGGAGCACTTGTATTGGAAGAAAAAATGATTTCTGGGTACACTACCGAAGACTCTGAGCCTATTGCAAAAAGATGTAAATACGAGAGTCAAATAGATGGCGAAGAAAACGACTGGCTGCAACTAGCAAGTATTTATAAATCTATGAATGATTTTGATATCGTCATGATGATTCTTGGGTCTAAGGAATTCGGGAAAGAATTACAGGTAATCGTCTTTCTTCATTCGTTTGCACGCTTTCACTGTAAAGTTATTTGTTAATTTTCTACTATTTCTTTCAGGAAGCATCATTCGCACAAGCTGCGAGCAAATGGAGCACTGCCAGATCAGCTTACGAAAAAGCTTACGACACAAACGAAGGATTGGTCAAGGATTATTGCCAGGAATCGTTGTTCGTATGTCTGGCGCATCTTTCTGATTGGAACCAAATCAACCAGCGTGTAGAAGCAGATTTGGAAGGGGACTTGAATACGCTTTGGGGAAAACCGATGCACGAAAATTGGCTAACTTCCTGGGCATTGCAGGCACAGATCCATGGAATGGTACGTAACGACCATACCGATAACTTCCTGAAAGCTCTGAACGGTTGGGTCAATACCAAAGATACATTGACTCAACTGAAAGGACTTTACGGTGAAGAAATGGCGATATTTCACGTCAATCAGAACCTAGAATTTGCAGAAAATTGCCTTATAAGTGGGTTAGAAAAAATTAGACAGGAATGGAAGCACTCGAATCCGCTCTACTATGAGCACAATATCAACAAGTATCTTAAACTTCGTGGATTAAGTGACATAAAAATGTACATCAAAGGAATAAAAGACAAAAATGAACTCGTTCCAAACGTGAAATGCGTACTTACTTCTTGGAATAACAGCGTACCAGATAATCAGGACAGCTTGCTGCTGTGGGACAAGCATATTGCTTACAGATTATACTTCATCGGATTATTGAGACAGAAGTTCGAAGTTGAGGGTTCGAATGAAGCGGATGAAATGCGGAGTATGTTGAATGCTACGGTTGTTAAGCAATGCCTAAACATAGCAGACGCAGCATTTGGTCAGGGCAATTCCCACTTCATGGAAAAATTCTTGGTATACTCGGAGCCATATCTTGAAGAAGATGTTTCTCTGATTAATGAATGGAAACTGACATTTTCCAAGCGCAAATATCTATGCTACTTTGATTCTAAAACCCGAGAAGAAAAATACGAAAATTACATCGCTTCTTGGGAAGTATCGCACAATCTACTCATAAACAATTGTGTTGATACGAAGGTGCAAATAGATGTCAGACAGCACATCAGCAAGTTAGTAATCGAACTGCGGGAGGTGGTAATCAAATCTGATCCTATCGGTGAAATTTTCTTGGAAGATCCATCGATTTCAAAATACTTACCTCCAAGAAATGATCAGGAAAGTATTTTCAAACGATTGAGTGATTACTGTTTGATCAATTTGAAAGCATGCTACGAATCAGCGGTTTCCGAAGACAAAGCCAGTTGTTATTTGAAAGTTTCTAGATATTGTCATTCCATGAGCAGTGATTTTGACACGGGATTAGATCTGTCGAAAGAATTTATTCACTCCACCCTCAGCGCAATGAGTTACGGATCTCTCGAAGCCACCCAGTACTTTCCATGTCTGTTGCATTTGGACTATTCGAAGAATCCCGAATTGGGAAAAGAGTTCGAAACTACGAGCAGCAACGTGGAAACATGGATGTTTCTTAAATGGCAAGCACAACTGTTGTCACATATCGGAACACCAATATCTCCCTTTATTGCTCCTATACTCTTGAGACTCGCAGAGATGTACCCTAATTCCTTTGTATATGCCTTTCGCATGACTAAGGAAATGAACAAATCTTTACTGACGTATCCAACTGTTTCCAAGTTGACTCAAACCCTCTCAGAGAACAGAGATTTGGACTCCTTTCTCGAAGCTATTAAATACGTTGCACAGCCAGAACTGTTCTTGAAACACCACGTAAGTGAATTAGGACAATCTACGGCAGTAGATACTGTTGCGGCACTGAATAATTTATTGACTATTCTGTACCCAACGAAAGCAACGGGCGAGAAGATCCCTATTCAGGGTGATGTCTACGGGGTCATAGCCGAATTTGAATCACGGATAAAGGAGGTTGCCCGCAAACAAGGCAAAGAATTGTTTTTTCAAAAACAAGAAATACTCCGAAGCTTGGATGCGTCTCTTAGGAATCGCCTCAGAGGAATTTACAAAGTACCCCTCGAATATTACAGCCCATGGTTGCACAAATTCAATGGAGGAAACATCGAAGTCCCAGGACAGTATGCCGGAGATAAGAAACCCATGCCAGAATACCACACAAAAATTGTGAAGCTGAATCCGAACGTCACGATTCTGCCATCAATGCGTAAACCCATAAAACTGACAATGCTGGGTAACGATGGAAAGAATTATAGCTTTCTTGTTAAATTTGGAGAAGATTTGAGAACGGATGAGAGAATAGAGCAGCTCTTCATGCTCATGAATAGGATCTTGGGAGGGGACGCTGTGTGCAGGCAACCGCAGCAATTGTGCATCGACACTTATCTGGTAATTCCACTGACCGGTTCGCTGGGACTAATCCAATGGATCGATAACACAAAGTCACTGAATGAGATAATCAAATCTGTACTAACGGAGGAACAAGAAGAGGAACGTCAGGATATCAAGTGGTTGTATATGAATTGGATAAGAAATAATTCATCTGGAAGAAGCGATGCAGAGATGTTCAGAGAAGCTGTGATCAGGTATGGCAGACAGGCGGTCACTGAGAAATTGAATGAGTTGAAAAATAAGATCGATTGGGATGTAATGAGAAGGGCTTTCAAAAAACTAAGCTCATCACCCGAGAGCTTTTTCGCAATACGACACAACTTCATCACTTCTTACGCGACGATGTGCATCGCTCAATGGATATTGGGAATCGGTGATAGGAACCTGGAGAACACTTTGGTTTCTTACACGTCAGGAAAAGTGTTGGGTATCGATTTCGGCTACAGTTTTGACACTTCCATAGAATTATGCGCTGTACCAGAGCTCATGCCGTTTAGATTGACCCCCCAAATACTTGGACTTCTTCGACCATTCGATGAAAACGGTTTGCTCAAGATAACGATGGTTAATGTTTTCCGAGCGTTAAAACGTGCCAAGGACCCGCTCCTCGCTTGTATGGATATTTTCATAAAGGAACCACTGTTAGACTGGTTGGCGAAGAAGAGAACACAGCAGAATGATCGCCGGGAGAGTTCAGGTACGAATGCTTAGTATTTGGATCAATGATTATCATTTAAATCAAGGCTAGACCTACCTAGAAGGCTGTATAAAAATTTCACCGTCCTTGCAGATGTGAAATGGTATCCAAAAAAGAAGATAAGTATCGTGGTGGATAAACTTAATGGGGTAAAGCCATCCAAGCTAACTTTACAACAGCTAAAGGACCGATATGGCAGCACAGAATTATGTTTCCAAAGATATATTGACATAGTAAATGGTACCGATTGTAATCGGCAATTTAGAGCGCGGTCATATCGCGATGATGAAAATCTGAGTATTGAGGAACAGGTGATTTTATTATAATTACTTTTATCTATCAACATGAAAGTGGAGATGAGAAATGAGAAATTATCTCCAATATATTTCAGGTCGAATGCTTGCTGGACCAAGCCACAGATCCAAACATTTTGGCACGTACGTGGGTTGGCTGGGAACCGTGGATGTGATCAATTTATCACCAATAACGCCCATCTTTCAATTACTCGTCCTGTAAAAGACATTTATACTTTTATACGAAACCATGAATTGTACAATCATACAAATGAATAAATATAAACGTTCATGAGTCAGTGAATTTTTGAAATATTTGAAATGCCTGAGTTAGGAAATTTTGGATCGTAGTTAGATGCAGTCGATGACTCTCGATCTCGTTCGAATGATATTTCAGGCTCCCAAATAATTTCTAGCTACGAATCATGGTGGGAATGAATTATAAATCGATCCTTGTTTTTTTTTTGTTTGTTTTTTTTTTTTTAGTTAAAAAAAACTGCTTTATTGTGGCAGAACACATGTATTATCATATATCAGCATATAATTGGGTAGTTGAGAGTAATTCAAAAATCACAATCCAATTGAAAGTTGGTATACAAACGGGCGATGCACGTGTCAGGCTGTAAAATTTGACAATTAATCATCACTCATCGGTTTGTTAAGCGAGCTATATAGATTGTAAACTATAGGTATAGGTAGTGAGTGAGTGGTGAACGTTTGAAAAAGAGGTGTTATAATTTACAATGCGTAAATCCACCTTCCGACAAAGGTTAATCGCGTGAAAATTTGACAATAATTGTCGAATATTCAAGTCGGTTTTTTTTTTCTTTTTTTTTTTTTTTTTATACGGCTAAATTGAAATTGCATGGGGATAGAGATATGTGGTATTATACATTAATATATCTACAAGTTTTCCACCTATCCAACGTACATACTTCTTGTCTGGTGCTGAGAAGAGGATAATAAATGTCACCTTTTCTTTTTTTCATTCTGACAAATTGTAGAAAATTTTCTATTGATTTATCGATCATTTCCGTTTATGATATATATATAAACATTATACTGACATAACAAACGCCAAATTTTTAATAACTACGTAATTTCAATAATTGGATCATTTGTTACAATATAATAGGTAATTATTATTATAATTTTATGATATAATCTCGCTCAAAGCTACAAAAATAATATTATTCAATTAAAGTATAAGTAAATTTTTATTTTTATTTATTTTTTTCTTATTTTTTTTTCTCTCTCTCTCTTCAGCGGTTGCAGTATTAATTAAAATTCGAAACGGTGTATGGAATAATTAAGAAGATCATTCCGATTTCGATTAATTTTAAATCTTTAATTAATGTAGTTCTTCGGTAACGTGAAAAACAACGATTAAAATTACATATTTCGATGCTTGAATGCAATTCATTTGTTTATACTGTTTCTTTTTTAGTTTTTTTAGTTTTTTTTTTTTTTGTTTTTTCTTGTCCTTTTAGTTTTCCTTTAATCCGTAATTAACTACATATTCGGTATGTTAATCTATAACAATAATAGCAAAATTTTTTTTTTTTCATATTTCATCTTGTTCGTAACTTTACAACTATTACAAACATATTTATTATGCTTATATATATACATATACACATATGTATTTATATATGTATCTATATGTATGTATTATATATATATATATATTCACATGTATCATATCATTGCAACATTATTCGTTAACTAATATAAAGTTAAAAATACGGGAAGTTCAAATGTGTTTAAACCAACTTTGATATTTCGGCACTTTATTCAAATCCATGGAATTATAAGCATAGATTTTTTACCCTTATAAAACAGCTGGTGATATAATATTTCATGTATGTACATATATATATATATTTATATATATATATATGTGACACACATCCAGTATGGGATAAAATTAAAAGACGTGTTTTTCTCACGTCTATATAGATATAGAATATAAGGATAGCAGAAATTCAATTTTAAGAAAAATTTTCGAAAGTGTTTCCGTTTTTTTTTTGTTTTTTTTCGTTTTTTTTTGTTATGAATTTTCATCTACAAAAGTTTTGATGATTTATAAATGAGTGAACTCACATATTGCTATCTCTATTTGAAAAAATTTTCACCTAATATTCAACTAATGTTAATTCCAATCAAATTCATACATTCTCTATTCCTGTAATTCCACGTTTTATTATAATTCATGTCAGTATTAACCCGCCAATTATTGAATTTTTTCGATCAAATTTCTATATATGACAAGTTATATGTATATCGCGGGTAGGTACATGTATCGCTTTATTTCTCATGAATTTATACATATATAAATATAATTAGATATATATATATATATACATTCGCTGGAAAAACTACAGTTGGTCAGATATTATTATTGTAAGGCCGTGATACAGTCGATTTCATGGTAAACTTATACATAACAGCAGGTAGTTACGATTTAAATAGGTAATTCATATCAGAATATTATTAGCGAGGAAATTTTCTTTTTAATTTCATTACGATTCCCGTTTAAATATATGTACATATACATACCATTAGTGTATCAATGAAATCGTCTCCCCTGCGGCCTCGATTTATAAATTTCAATATTTTATTCAACAGCGATGAGTTCAGATTGCTAAATTGTATATATATAGAGCGAATATATATATATATATATAATATATATATATATTGAACAAAAATAAGAAAAGAAATTGAGAAAAAAAAACAACTAAAACGTATAAGAGAGAATAAAATAGAAAAGATAAACGATTGATAATTCGAAGTATAGTGCTACGGTATTACGTGCAACAAAGCATATACCTATAAAATGCAGGATTTTTGTATTACGTATAATAATTATTTTTGGGATGAAAGCTATATTACAAATATCATACAGTTGTATAATAACAAATTTGTTACGACAAGCATACCGATAATTTGGTATCCTTACACTTATTATCATTTATGTTTTTTTTTTTGTTTCCGTTTCCGTTTTGGTTTTTTTTTCTGTTTTTTTTTTTTTGTTTTAACAATTCATTAATTCTGTTGCCGCTTACATTGGTATGTATGTATATACATATATATGTATAATCGTGTTAATATACCAGCAAATCATTGTTCGTAATATGTCCGCGGTTCGAATAATTATTATTTTGTATCTATTAATATCAAGCGTCTTTCGAAGCTAAGAACAAATTCAATTTTCATTTTATAATTGGCAATCCAATACATCTGCAACTTTCGTTTGTTTTTTTTTTCTTCTTTTTTTCTTCTTCCTCTATACTTCCTCTTCTTTTTGTCCTTCATCATCCCTCAAAAATCGACTGACTTTATGTGTTATGTAGATTTATTCGCAGGTATCTAGATACAGTAGGTATAATGAACTATGAATTATTATAGCAGCTATTTGTATGTATAAGTTTTAACAATCTGCAGCCGATTTCAACGACTGTAATAATCATTATACAGGAATAAAATATGTAAAATTACAAGGTATGTATAATATATATATATATATATATATTATTTGTGTATATTAGTAGATGATTTCAGTTTGTGAAATCGGCCAACGATCAGATTTTATGAAATTTCCCAAGATGGTGCTATACATTGTTTTAAAAATTGTGTTAACAACGTTTCAAAAATCCTGTCAAATAGAATTCCAAACTTTTCTAGCCAAGCTGAAAGGGGATAAAGATTAAAACGATAAAATAAAAAAACTGTATAATTTTATACGTTTAAATGATTAATTTGTAATATACAGTCTCTTGATTAGTATTCAAATTTTTGAATCCTTACCCAGTATGTATGTTTAATAAGAATTCTCCGTATAACCGCATAATACAATAGTTTTTTTTGTTTTTGTTTTTTTTTTGTTTTCCTTGTTTTCTTTTTTCCGTCTCCTACCCTAATATATTACAATTTATTAATGATAATTTGTATTATTTAATAATATAAAGTTATAGTCATTATTTTTAAAGAGAGTTAGGGGGGTTATTAATAAATTAAATATGTATATATAATTTAATATACACGGTATGTTAAGAATGTTCCCAGAATCATCATCATCATCATCATCATTATCATCATCACCGTCATCATTATCATCATCACATCATATATAACATATATATATTTATGTATATATATATAATATATAATTGCGTAATATTTCTATATATTGTTGAAAAGAGGGTCCATTGATCGTGGCAGCATTGATGTGTCTCGAGAAAATGCTAGAAATTACATAATTTCATCGATATAATGATAATCATAAAACGTCGTACGGGTTTGCCAATTCTTTCCGTTTTTTTTTTTTTCATCTTCTTTTGTTTCCCTTTTTATCTTTCGCATTCTCGTTGTTTTTTTTTTTTTTTTAAATTTATTATTACTTCAACAATTAACTAATATATATATATATATATATAGGTACGATCGGTATTCGCACAGATTTTCGACTATCGCGTGTCGAGGTGACGTTATATGAGGAAATACGATTAATTTAAGTGATTAGCTTTCGTATTGTATTTTAAGAACACTATGTACATTATGGTGATCCTTGATTTGATCATTTTCGAATTTCAATGCTCCCACGGGCCGGGAGGTCTCGAAATATATGTACAAAAAAAATGTAGCCAAAACCCCAGGTCCCTATCTCAATTATAAGTGCCGCCCCAAAGCCTTCGAATTTTCCCAATTGAATAAAACACGACATATGTGTAAACAAGAAGCGATAATGCGATAGGAACTAAAAAATGACCCCGAAGTACTAAAAATCGTGTGTTATTTGAATGAGAAAGTTCGAAGTCATTGGAGCAGTACTTAGAATTGAGATAGGGACCTGGGGTTTTGACTACGTTGATTTTTTCTTGTATATATTTGAAGACGTTCTGGTCAATGGAAGCATTGAAATTCGAATATGACCGAACTAAGGACCACCCTAATATACATGTATATATATCTCAGTAATCATTTATTATTGAGGTAGCAAAACATTTCGAATCTCAATACAACATATATCGATTAGATTTTTCATTTTATTTATTTTTTTCATTGGTTTTTTGGGTTTTTGTTTGTTTTTTTTTTCATTTTCAAGGACCAATAAAAGGGCATTGTATTGTCTGGCAGTTAACATTTATATATTTTATGTTAATTAGGAATGTATAAAGCTAGTTAGACATTCTTATAATAATTTCTGCCTCGTCATCGTTTCAAAATCTTTTTTTTTTCTCCTCTTTTTCTTCTTCTCTATATAGTATATATTAATCTTCATATACCATATAATTTTAATTAGTTATACATCGACATTTACCCACAAATCACAATCAATTACGTGCGAGCACTCACACTATAATTTTTGTTTCGTTGCTCTTGCTTCTGTTTTTTATTTGTTTTTTTTTTTTTTTTTTTGTCTTTTTGTGGTTTTTTTTTTTTAATTTTATTTTATTTAAAATTAACAATGAGTATCTTGCGCGGGGTTGATAAAACGTATACCTACCCTCATATATTATTCAGGATTAAACGTCATTTAAACGTGATTAAAAAGAGGTGATAAATCGCTTTTTTCATCGGGTTTTCACGCTAGGGTTCTTCTTACTTATTTTTATTTCTTTTGTTTAATTTTTTTAATTTTTCGTTTTTGAATCAATTCGGCGATGGTTCGTTCGCTTCTTTTAACTTCATCATCTGCATAATAATTCTCGTCATTATTAATGATTATTATTACTATAATATTATTATTCGTGAGAAGCACATGACGTAAGGTATATATGTGTATAGATTTATAGGTACTTCAAATAAGTATAATTCATTTTTTTTTCATATACTGCTTTTTAACGTACCCATATCACAATTCCGAGAACTTTCTAAAAATATTCAATTATACCAAATGCACGGCCGAAGGAACGAATACCTAATAACCAGATATACATTATACATATGCCTACTATGTACAGATGTACTCATAATTGATGGGGATCTCAATTAATCGATCTTTACTCCCGATCATTGGGTAATACGTTAATTTTTTAATTAATATAATGAAATATGAAACAAATACTTGTTCTTCTTCTTCTTCTTCTCGTATCTAATATCCTTCCGGTGTTTTATAAATCGACTAGATTATCCTCTGCGTATCAACTATACATAGTATTAATAATCTGTCTCTAATAAATTCTTAAAAATTTATATAGGCATTGCACGGACAAACCTATATATACCTATATATATATATATATATATATATATATTTATATCATTCAATTCAATATTCATCAAAATATCCGGAATAGAACTATTAACAATATAATATTGATTTGTTTAACGCTTATTTATTCCTCTGCAGTCTAGTCATAGCCGAATGGCATATTAAGGTTTTTATTAATCAAGTGCTCTGAGATATATATATAAATATATAAATATATACATATATATATACCTTCTAAACTAATATGATTATAATATAATCATGCGTGAAAGTGACTATATATGTATATGTATGTAAATAATGTATGTAAGTTCGTTCCTTCAGCCGTGAGACTATTAATAATAATAATAATAATAATTTATTAATATATGATTGGTTATTCTCTACAATATAGTTATATATACATATGTATTCATAGCATACATATATAAACAGGGTGTTCCAGAGAATTATAGCGTAATATAATAATTGAATTACATGAACTGCAAACATACATACATATACGTACGCGTTTGAATCAAAGCCGAAGAGATGATTGGAAGATATTTTCCGACAAGGGAATCTTTAAGAATACGTGCTATATCAGGTATAGGCTTTGTAAATAATTGTTTAGATGAAATTAATTTTCTTTTGATATAAAAATAAATTAGATAAGTGATACGCAACGAGACGAAGAATTGTTTTACGGCCTGTTATGTTACCGTTATTTATATTAATTGGATTTTTCTTAATTATCTTACGCAGTTTTCACACAGCAATTTAAAGAACAATTTCATGCCCTTGTTCTTTCATTGTACGTATAAATAAAACCGCATAAGGAAACGAAAAATTTTAATAAAATTTGGCACAATTGAGAGACAAAAATTTTTTTCATTTCAGGTGGATGTATAGGTACAATAAATTTTAAACTCATTTCGATACTATATAACAGTGCGAAATACATTCACATATTTAACGATTCAACTGTATTCTTAATTTAAAATTACGTGTATTGAAATTCTGTCAAATTTTCTGCTTTATAATATAGTATTATAATGGATAAAAATCGATACATCGGTTCTGATGTAAGAAAGTAATGAAAATTGGCAGTCCATTATTGAGAACGATATGTTCTCGAATTAGTTAATTCGTAACTCGAAACGTAAGTTCAATGAGACAAGAAAAAAAAAAGAAAAAAAACCTCAACTAACGTTTATATCGAACATAGAATAATTTTTCACGTATCTCGTTTGCAGATAACAAATAATACCATATCGTTCAGGAGTACCCTGTATATACTGATCATGTATGCCGATCATGGTCGATATAACAATTCAAAGTTCTTAATCTGTAAGAATCAAGTGGAAAATCGAAAATGCGTATTTTCCTTTTATACATACAAATATATACGAGAGTTTATACGTGGTGTGTGGCTTTGTGTGTATGTGTATATATGTATATATAAACTGGAACTACGTCTAATTATATGTCTATATATATATATATATATATAGTATAATTTATATATATACAAATTGTAAAATGTGTTTTTTTTCTCTGTTTATCTTTCATTGATTTTTAGTATTTTTTGGTTATTTTTTTCTATTTTTTTTTCGTTTTCTGTTCGTTTTGTTTTCACTTTTTTTTATTCTCTTCAGTTTCTTGAATCAAAAATCTCCCTCGCAGCATACAGGGTACAGTGTACTTTATTAATTTTCTTCGATAATATTATATGTATAGTATATATATACTCAATACAGATGTAACATATCTCACATTACGACTCACATCATTATGTCACTCGCACGCACCGCTTTTTTACACAATTAAAACATCATATATATGTATATATGGTTAATTCCATAGAATAATCGTAACGTCGATTTTTCTTATTCTTTTTTTCCTAAATTGCATAGGTATACATATAATAAATGCAAGTTTCGTTATCTACCGCTGAGATTTAATGAATGGAAGCTCGCTGCGAAAGCTCTGGCTAAGAAATAATTATTGAATAATAAATATACATACAGTGACGACGATATTATACAACCTCTTCATTTACCCGGACGAAAAATTTCACACCATGCATATATACATGTATATATATATGTATATGTGTATATATCTATATATGTATAAATTTTGTGAATTTTGAAATTTTATGGATTTTTCGAGAACAAGTGTAGTGATAATTATTTTGGGTATTAAGGGCGAGGCTTGCGCCCCTTATACACAGATTCTATAGATTCTAGCTGTTACTGACAATGACTAATGAGCGCAAAGGTTAAGGCAGCGTAAAAGCTGGACGCTTACGAGGTTTATCGTAACCAGTTTACCCAAGCAATTAGCTTTCCTAATATAACAACAATTGTTGCAAACGAGGGATGGGAAGTCAGGAATAACTCAACTCAAAGTCAAATGGTAACCTCGTTAAGGGTTAACATGTTATAATATCGGAGACACCATCAGCCCCATTTTACCCTCCGAAGATCGTGAAATTCCGACGATATATTCCATCGCAAATTTTATGAAACTCCATATCGATAGAAATCTTTCAAATCTATTCGCTAATACTAGAAATATTCACCTCTTCCTCTTGCTCTTTTCCTTTTTCTCTCTTCTTTTTCACCCTCATGTATGAACAACAATTTCATTCCTACCCTGATTAATCGATGATAACTCTTTCGATCTGACAATGAATGCATTATTTCTTTTGATCAATGTACAATTATGCATAATAATAATATATGTGTATATAGAGCTTCCTGAATATCATCTCTAAATAAATAGTGATAGGATGATAATTATATGATGAAAATATGTAACAATTATTAGAAAATAATAATTAAATTTAATCGAAGACCATGTAATTCCAGCACTTTTTGCTAGACACATCTCAAATTTGATTACCCTTATTTATATATATATATATACGTATATATATATATATATGTAGATCGGCCATAGATCTTTATACGAGGGAATTCGACTACAGCGAGCCGAAATTTGGCAGGACTTGGGTCAATAAACGGCCCTGTGAAAATGGTTAGACAGAAGCTCGACGAGATTGATAATTATTATCAATAACGAGCGATGGAAGTGTTTTGATTGACGTATATCGTCAGATGCTTGCTCTGTGCTGATACAAAGGTGGCAATTGAAGGAGCGGCGTTAATGGGGGTGGACAAAGTTCTGCCCTTACATTTAGTACCGGTAATTGTTGCATCGGTAATAGGTGGGATATTTTTCCGGGTGAACGTCGCACCGTGAAACGTTGTCTTCGTCTTTTTTTATAAAAACCACTGCAGCGGCAGCTGCATACAGATGCGTTATCGTCCAATGAAATTGTGTCCCCTTGGTTACCTATTTGTCCCGAGAGGATAGAGCCGTTTGCCGTTATCACGTCACCCTCGAGACGTACAGCCCCTTGAGCCGCCTAAAATACAAAAAAAAAGGAGCCAATTAATACCACCGAGGGATTTTAATACACGAGAAAAAATAAGTTAATCTAGTGAAAGTTGGGGGTTGCGAGTTAGCGGGTCTTCGAATTCGACGCAGTCAAAGGACTTGGATCAACCAGGGCTCCGACTTCAGATATTTGGGTCTCGAATTGTTCAGAAAACGAACCTCTATCCGATAAACAGACCACTTTTCGACGCGTTGATTTCTGTTCTAATTGAAAATTCGAAAACAGTGGAAAAATAGTTCGCGAAGTCGAAGATCTTGCAATAAAGAATTTATCACTCGAGTCACGTTTGCACTATCGAACAGCCATCTGATCATCTGACAGAGCTTCGTTTTATGAACGATATTAGAAACCCATGTAACTAAAATCGTAGCACCGATTGATGAAAATCCTTGCATTAGAAAACAATCCGAGCACATGAAAGTACCTCGAAGACACTCCTGTTCAAAGTGTACGTAAGAAGGATTGATAAAATCTGTGGAATGTAGCAAAATGAAACGGGGTTTAATTATCCTCACGGTTGATGATAGGAAAAAGTAATCGCCGGTAGTGGCGAGACATAAGTCTTGATTAACCCTGGAGTAACTCACCTGTAAAGCTTCCGCTTCGTCTCTCCGTTCGTCCTCGGTATTCATAGTGACAAATCTTAAGACTAAAAGATTTAGCGATGCAGCGACAATCGCCAATCCAAATAGAATGAAGATCAAAGCGAACATCACGTATTCTGGCTTGTTGTCTAAAGCATTATCCTTCTGTAGGGCAACCATGTCACCGAACCCGATTGTCGTCAACGTGATGAAGCAGTAGTAAACTGAATCGAAGTAAGACCATCCTTCGTATCTAGAGAAAGCGGCGGCTCCCCCAGCAATCGTGAGGCTTGATAGGGTAGTCACTACGCATATAAGATTCATCTCCGATGCCTGGAACCGAAGAATTTTCACTTTCTTATCAAATTTTTCGTTAATCAAATTCAAAGCTCCAATTATTCGATCAATCTTCCTATCGAGATAAGAATATCGAAGACTAAAGTCTACAGGTGAATCAAGAGCGTGAGCTTTACTCTACTTACTTGTATGTCCTTGCAATTAAGAAGACGTTTCACGCTCTGTATAACAACGGACGAAAACTTGTTAAGCCGTTCGCCTATACTTTGGAACATGACAAGGCCTAATGGAATACCTACGATGGCGTAGCACATTGTGAACAATTTCCCACCTATAGTATTCGGCGTTGAATGTCCATATCCTATGAAAAATAATCAATCTGATAAGTTCAGCCAGGGATCGGCGAGCCAACGAATTAGTTATATCACCGAAGTATTAGGGTGGAATCATCATAGGTCGATCATTACCAATCGTAGTGAGCACCGTGGTAGCGTAGTAAAATGCTCCAGCGAATTTCCACTGCTGACCTGCCTTGTGGGGCTCCGTCTTCAGCACAACCGTCTCCATCACCTTGAAGTCGTCCTCGCTTATGTTGTACTTCCGTATCACCATTTTCTCAATAGCTGTATTTGAAAATTGAAAAAAGTGGGTTTGAAATTTTCGAAAATAGCTAGGGGAGAAAATTGGATAATGTGGAATAAAGCAGTGGATTTGGGAAGACGAAATAAGACCGTTCTTCGTCTATGCAGCAGCAGAGGCACTCGTTCCCTGAGCGAGGAATGAACAAATGTCTCTAATTTAAAGTCACACAAAGAGTTGTAAATATTTAATCGAGTCAACGCGGAAACTAGAAGCTTAATGAATTGGGTTCTTTACTTTCTTTTCAACACTTTCAACTCCTTGTTTCAACTCACTAGTAGAGAGAATGTCGCCACGGGAATTCTTTCCATCTAACCATTTCCTACACTGTTAAAACTCCTCGGCTAAATCCCGCTCTCCCTTCGCACCTTTGAACTTTAACTTTCAGCCTTGCGGACCTTCGAGAGCCTTTATTATGACCGAAGAGAGAAATTTAGGTAAACACCTTTCGCGCGCGGAATTGGGGTGCCCAAAGACTGATTGCCTCCGCATTACAGCGTCTTTGAAAATTTTATAAATAGCTAAAACAATCATCTGCCCTTTTCCTGCCCTATTCTATGATTCGCGATAGTTTTCCTCGACCTAGGAACCCCTGGTCTGATTCGCGCGATAGTTTTTCAAAACGATTTCTACTGTCATATGGTTTTGCGTGGAGTCGAGGGATTCTCCAATCGATCAAACACCCAGTTTTTGGTCTGGTGCCTACGGTCGTGTCCAATTACGAATTAGACCCAATTAAACTGATGAATTTATTAACCTTGAAGAGGCAGCAGAAAAAAGCAACAGGCTCCAGGACCGCGAATGAGCCTCTCGTTCTGCGCAAAAACGTAAACAAGGTAATCAGAAGATACGTGATTGTGGCTGCTAACAACTTGCGCAATTGTACATAAATTGGCATTAAAAGTGGTCATACATATGCATGGAAAGCTAATAATTAAATAATCGATTCACAGATGTGTATTACAAAATTATGGTAACCCATCAAAAGTCGCAATTATCTACGCGAAATTATTGTCGAATCATAAATGCAATGATATTATGGACGTTATTACAATAACAGATTTCCCGATATCATCATCCCTTCGAGGGATGCATTTGTCTTTATACGGGATTTTCGCGAAACTTATTAGCCCGGGTTCTTTTGAGTCATTGATTCCGAACCTGCGGTCCGAAATGGCAAATTCAAAGTGCCTGGATAGAAGATAAGAAGTTTTTGGATTTCCGTGAAACTTACTACCTCAGGGTTTTTTTGGTTCGCTGATTCTGCGAGATCGTCCCGGGAGTCAAAGTCGCGAAATAACTTCACTCACGGGCCACGCCCAGTCGGGGAATTTATAAGGCATTTGATATCACTTGAAAGAGATACAAAAACTGATACGTCTTACGTTCTGTCAGAAAGAATGAGGCAAGTACGAAACTGAGTTATGGCCAGAGGCCTCAGGTCAGTAAACGTACATCCGTATACCCATTGGGACAGAATACTTGGTCCGAGGGTTGAGCACAAGACGTTTAACGTCCATTTCCCGTGAAACCGTAAAGAGATGATTAATAGTGTCCGTTTATACGCCGGGTTGGCTTATTAGATGTGACCAGTATTCGCCTTCGGATCTTGGCTAGGTTTGCTCAACAATATGACGACGGAAGACTTAAGCTAGGAGTACATATGGTAAGAGGTACATTGTTCCGGTGCTTGGCAATCTCACCCACCTGGAAGGAGCTAGCATGAAGACCAGGTCGCGCCCCTATTGTCCCAAAGGTAACTCGTCTATCGCGTTTAATACAAGATCCCCTGGCTTCTTGAACTGGTTAGTTAGGAAGCCAAGCTGATGTAAGTAGCATAATCCATAAGTCGGTCAACGCGAAAATTAACCAAGATTACAATCCAGACAATTTTCCCAGTATTCTGACGGTAAAAATTCGAAAAATGATACGCGGAAAAACTATTTCACCCTTGCTATTCACAGTTAATCCTCTCTGCTAAATGTCGAACTGTTTGTCAGGCGTCAATCAATTAGCGTGTCCTTTAAGTGACGACCGATTGCCTCCGCCATACGTTCAAGATTGACGGATTGGGAAAGTTTATTGACGTAAAGGGTTGAGGCTTTGAGCGAGAACAACTGGAAACTAGGAGGGCTAGGACCTAGGGCTCGGGGGAATTGATCACAGGTTGATTCTGTTACCCTTAGGGGTAACAAAAGCTGGGTAACAACAACTTTTGACTAACTATCTCGTTTCACCGTAGTCACCACTTTACTTAACAACCTCTCGCAATTTCCATATACCAGGCTACTAGTATCTACTTTGTTATACATTTTCCTGTCTCCTGCTGCTCTCTATCCCTCTCTCTCTCTCTTTCTCTAGTGTACGTGTGTATATGCGTGCGTGATTTTCAGACAAAGGGAATAAATAAAAAAAGGAAAGAAAGAGCTAATTAAAAACACTACCGGAACTAAAAGCAAATTTGCAGCGACACGTAGAGGAGCTTGAGAAGTCAGAGGTAACTAGAAAATGATTCGATGATAACAAATTAGCGACAGAACTAATAGACCGAAGGAACTTCAGCGTGCAAATAGTTACCCGTAAGAAACATCAGGAAATGTCATAGAAGTCTTTGACTAAACAGGTAGTTATATGTACACAGAGAAAGAGGTATAGAGATACGAAGTACGCGCGTTGGCTTATAACGTGTAGAATGTAGGTAGCTGTTATGCTCAAAGGAGGCCTCCTTAAGTGTAAAGCGCTTTTGATACGGCAAGATCGATTTAGTCTCTCTCATGTTTGACGATCACGAAGTGGAATAATGTAGAGACAATATGGGTATAATGTAGGCACAAAAAGCTCCATATATAGCTGAGAGGTTCGACGCCGAAGATGCGAATTGAATTGCTTCTGTCTTTTACTTTTCTGTGATAGTTATTTTCAAAACGGCAATAAATTCGATATAAAATTTGTAGAGAAAAAATGCAAAAAAAGAGTTGAAATATCCTCGACTTGGCATCCGCTGGCTAGTCTATAATGGAGAGGATACAGATATAGAGCTACTTGTTACACGGGATCGTTTAGTAGACAGAATCGCGTATGGGCAGGACCTTGACATTTTGGAGAACCGGTTGAAAAGTTTTTGCTCGCGATCATACATTTTTCTCTTCTCTTTGAGGGTTCGAAATCCATCTGTCAGGACGACGCATTGAAGCGAGATCAAAGCGATGCTGTAAAGGTACGTTACGCACATTATAGGAGAACTTCAGTCACGGAGTAAAGGTAGGTAGGTAGGTAGGTAGGAAAAATGTTACAACGTTCAAAGGTCACGTTCGTATACACTGATTATGCAGCGAATTGACCTTATTTCTAATCTGATGAACTTTTAATCTGCGTAATTATATCACGCCCAATGAAAGCCTGCATCGTTGTTAGGTAAACAGTTCTCTCTGGAGTATACAACGAAAGTGTTAAATAATGAGCTGAAATTTATTCCGTCAAACAACCATTTGCGATTAATTAAATCCTGGAATTTTTTCCTCTCTTTCTCTCTCGCAAAAACCTATTAGGAACAATCTTATACGATCAATGGTCGAAAAGGATAGTTGGAATAGATTGTAGGCAACTTTTTCCGTCGACTCGAAAAACTTGAGGGCTGACAATTTGCTAAATCATTATTCATGTATAATACAATTTTCCGTAGGGGTAGACTGAATTAAAACTAACACGAAAATCTACTCCGAACGCTGCATGACCCTCCCAAGTAAGTACATAAACGCGTACTACAACGTACTACACTTGGCTAATTTTATACTATGGAATTTGATTACGCAGAGGATTTAATTCAACCTACAGGTTTACCGGACTAATTTACCTGTTTGTACCTAAAGTTAGCGACGATTGGAATGTCAGGTGAGATTATTCCAGGACCCGCGTTCCATTACGAGGATAGTTTAACTTCCGGCGGTACGAGACGTGTGCCAAACTTATGCTTTGCGAAACCAGTCAGGATTTACATTTTCCCAAAAAACAAGGAACAAAATTATCCACGATAAGAACAAGCCCGTTCCATATTTTCTCGGATTCTTCCTTCTTCCTTCTTACTCGGAAACTTGTCAAAATATGTTCAATTTCTTTCCCCTATCAATATATGACGAAGGGATGGCAAAGTTTGTCATTTAATATTGGCGAAACGGGATCGAATATTATTCCCAAAGTTTAGGGGCTGGAGAACATGATTATGACCATTGACCACCTACCATCCAAAGCTTCCCAGCGTCGCTTTTCCGTCTCGGATTCTAGGGCGTCGAAGACAGCGGCGCCAATGAGGAGGTAGGTGAACGTGCAGACGATCAACGATAGGGTCCGGACGTTTTGCTTCTTCATTCTCTAGTGAGCCACATGCTCACCAGTAGGGCCAAGGCCTTGGCCCTAACTACTTGCATCGCTCAGTGGAGTTAACTGTAGGGTGCCCGGCCCATGACGTACTTTTCCAGGATCTGATTTCTGCAAGAATCGTTCCAGACTCCGGCCCCGTGCTTTCCTGAGCTTCTTTTCCGGCCCCCAGCCCTTTATCTCCGTTTCGATTCCTCCGATAATTCGTACTACGTCCCGGCGTCGTCTCTGATATCCGATGCTACAGTCTTGTCTCGTGGTTGCTTTTCAGGACGCTTTTGCTACAAGAACTTCGGAACAACGGCTTCGTTTCATCTGAAAACGTGACAGGAAAAAGCTTTTGTTCGACTCCACGATTTATACACTTATACCTTACACGAACAACCTTCCATACAATGAGGTATACACAACTTTATACCTTAACAGAAAAGTACATACCTGCAGTCTGCAAGCCCCGTTGATCCTCCTCTGTAAACGGCAAAAGGTTGAGCAGAGTAATGTAGCAGTGCCTTCGCTGCTCCCACTGCCATGTCTCCTCCATTCCTTTGCTTAGCACCAATCGACTTCGGCTCTTTAGTGGCTGTAACGATAAAAAAAAAAAATCATTTTTATTTTTACAACAATTTATATCAATCATGTTTTGGTGCCGATAGACTTCGGCCATCGCTCCGATCATAAAACGTTAGATAAACCGATGTATGATGTATTGATCGGACATAACGTTACGTATATCTGTTTCAATTTACAGAGAAAGTTGTGTCACAATTATTATTGCGTATAAAGGGTGGAGTGAAGCAGGGTATACTTGGATCTGCGATACTATAATTAACTACTGTGCAAGATTCTCATCAGAGTTTAGGTCGTCATCGACAATCGACCCAACGATCATCAAACATCAATTTTCGTTACGATGTACCCTGTCGCTAGTACCTACGTAACGCGAGCTCATCAACACGTAGCGATCTGGTAACTTCAGAATTATGCTAATGCGATCAGCCTGCAACCCCCGAGCATCATCGGTGCAGCAAGACCCCGCGCAAAGTTCCTTTTTCCGAAATTTGTGTATCCAAACTTTCGACGAAACTTGAATCAACTGTTTCATCCTGACGTCGAAAGCTTAACTCACGTAGATCAGTTTATGTTCTATGAATTCGTTGCGCACCTCCTAGTTCGGTTAATACATCAATCGAATTTAGCGAGTTTAGTCAGCTCCCTTCACCCGACCCTGTAGATTCAACAGCTCTGTAATCCGTGGTTGAAACGCGCAGCCAAGTCCTTTCGAAAAGTGACGGACAGGGTTAAGCTGACGTTAAGGATGTTTCGGATGCCTCATTTGTCGATCAAACAACACACATACTACAGATTTTCAGACCACTCGAGACACGACATATTTTCGAAAAATAACTTTTCAAGTTTACTCATTAGCACGAAAAAATATCCGCAATTATAAGTTATAGTTTCGAAGTTATAGAATTGAAGAAAATTTGGAAAAATACTTCAGCCTGACGACGTAACTTGACATTGATCATCTGAGATCAGGAAGAATATCAGAACAGATGGCGGTCAATTTTCTTTTCTATCTCGACTATCTCATCCTTGTTTCTTTGGAGCTTGGATGAATCCATTATATATGTATCCTGCAGAATTCTTTGGGCGTAAAAAATGTTCTGCCCTTGATTCGTTAATAATTTTCGACTTCCGTTGTTCCAGTGAGATTACGACTGCTTCCCCCTAACCCGAGGTTCACCCCCAACGGGGATTTTCCCCATCTGAATCCGTCACGAGGCAACAGCGATGAATCCCACCGTAAAATGGAACCATCAAGACGGCTTACCGTCATTTCGGCAGAGCGTTATTTATTTAACGTACCATCTACCCCATAAAACTAATAATAACCGAGCCCCCAATTTTTTTCTTCTTTTTTCTCTCCTTTCGAGCTACCAGTGTCTAAAATTCTGTGCCGCAACATTAACTAGAACTATGAAAGATCGAGGGTCTTCTATCCGTATTAAAACGTTGCGGAAAAGGTATTCGCATTTATTACCGGCCTTCAAAGTTCTAAAAAGTTGACTTTGAATTTAGTATCGGAAAGAAAATCGGGGGGGTAAAATTGATCCGAGGGTTAAACGTTCCCGATCTTGATTCCAATCCGTTTCGACACACCGAAGACCTTGATGTCATTTAGGAGGTAAAATTTTTCCGCAAATAAAAAAGAATTCACCCTTGTAATCCCCGAGCAGAAGGAAAAAAACGTGTTTTCAAAATGCAAAAAGATTGACGGCTGTCCTGTTTACTCTAAGCATCATCCGCAGTCCGGACACTCGTGCAAACGTACAACTAATCCCTTCATGAATTTGTAAGCAGGTTTTACCGAAGGTAAAAGGACGGCCGCCTATCCATATCCGAAGGGGAGATTTAACGCTGCCCAGTACTCGGTTTGCTCGCCAATAAGCTGGACTCACCTGCACTTACCTTAACGATTCCACACTAGAGACTTAACGATCAGATAGCGGTATTAGTCTGGGCTAGCAAAATTACCGTGCAGTTTAGTAATGTGACGATCATTGAGCTTTCGAGTCTACGTTACGATCATCGCGTGGTATTATCTTGGCTTATGTTATGCCGCGTACCCGTTTTTTAGGGTCTATGTGATGTTAGGTCAGGCATTAGATCTACTAGGCTCCTGAAATTGGGTTGGAAAGTTTTTCTATCCTTAACCCGAAATCACGCACTACCAATACTCCGAAATTCTCAAGACATTTGCTCGCCGATTCTGACCAGCAATAATCATGAACTACCCTCTTCAGACCGTTTCCAGAAAGTCGAGATGCTCGAAGGACCCTACTGCGAAGACCAGCCGCTGGAAATCCCAGAAAAGTGAACCGATCCCTCGAAATTAACAAAGTCCTATCCTTACCGGCGTAACCCGAAAGCTCTCATTCGTAGCTGGGGCCTGGGGTTATAAAACACTCTGCACGAGCGGAACAGAGGGCACATTTTGTTAGAAATCAGAGTTTTTACAACTGGCACAACTTACACAAGCCGTAGAATATTCATAGCCAGAGAACAATCTCCAGAAGCTTAAAGTTCGCATCAACTTTACTCTATTCGTCTTTTTTACCGGGTGCAGATTTTCCAAACTCAACTTGTACAACATGCTTTAAATTCAACTCAATATTTCATCAAAACTTAATAATTTTCAACTAACGAAGGAGAGAAGCGAGATAATTTGAGGGAGGTTTTCGTTCAAGAATACATTATGAAACGGATTTTAGTTTCCTGTGAAACGGAACTCTACTCCAAAATCAACGTTGGCGAATACACGTTCAGAAAAACTGAAACCACGATGTCTCTGGAAAAAATGTTACCTGCAAGCTCCAAAAGCTCAATTATCAATCTAGTCTGTAGATGATGCTCTGAAAGTGGTTTAGGATGCGTGAACATGAATTGAAAGCTGCAGTTTTATCTCGATCAAGCTTGAATAGAAACAGGGAGAAACTTCTAGGGGCGGATAGCAGATATCCGAGTGTTTAGAAAAACATCACTATTTTTCTTTCTAACCTTCGAGCAGTCAAATCTGTTGTTTCTAGTTCAACAGGGAAACTTTCATAGGTGTAAAATCGATCCAGCGGTGAATCCATTAAGTGGAAAGTTCTTGACTAAATCCCAGTAGCTCGTGGGGAAAATGGAAGCCTCAATTTTGGAGATTTGTTTAATGCCAGTCTCCAAAGTTTCTACTTTCAAGGATTAGCATTTTCCCATTTTGATTTAGGTGTTCACGAATGGGCTTCAACGTGTCAATTAGTAACTATCTCACTACGTATCCATACTGAGAGTACAAATCTTCGAGCTTTATGCCTTGACAGAAATTCTATGGGTACGAAATTTCATTTTTGACCACAGCACACCACTTTCGGAGAAAACGACCAAGATTGAAAATTTACGTGCTCGTGCATTGATCTCGAATTCGCTTTTTTCCGACACGGAAAAATCTTCGCTCGCGGAAAAGAGTAGCGGAAATAATTCCACGACAGATATTTCCCTCCGAATCACTGTTGCAAATATAGAAAGACCGATCTCTTCATTTCTAATGTATTATAATCAAAGCATCGGTAGTGGTGCAGCCAAGTTCGATGTAGAGAAGCGTACGAATTAGTCTTCGCCTTGATATCGTCATTGCGAATCCGAATATGTTAATCCAATACGTTTCTACGGGTACATCATGAATGATGCAACGTTATTCATCGAAATTGATGAGCGAATACACCGAGAAGAAAATAATATGAACTTTACTAGATATTATTTGTCTTCTTTTACACCAGCGATCGAATATTCAACTGATTTTCAGTCGTGTCAACTAATAGTTGCGGAATATCGGTGCCAAAGACGTCGCTACAGTCGAAGTTTTTCGAATTTCCATTTGTTTTCCACTAAAAAAAGCACCGCATTAAATCAAATTTCGAATCAGAGTGATTTTAAGTATTCAAAACGTGTTTTTGCTGTTTATTGTTTTTTCCCCCGACAGCGGGAAAAGAGGAGAAGGTAAAGGGCCTAAGGGTGGCTTATAATCTAAATCCAGGTCTGAGCACAATCCGGTACAAAGTTTAAATTCGAAAACAGAATGGTCCAAATCTAAACTCGGAGTCTGGGAGACATTCTCACCATCAGAGCGAATCGAGACTCGTAGTCCATCGGGATTCCCATCGGATGACATCTGATCAATATTTTAATTCATGAATATCGTCTGGGGCAGGTATTTTCTCAGTTCACCGAAACCTCTCGACCTGCACCAGTCTCCCGGTCTATATATAAACGGATTCATCCCCTAGCTGCTCCCGCTACTAGTTTTAACTTTCGATCGTGACTGCAAGGCGAGAGGGTTGGGGTGTTTTTTAATCTGAAATTAAATTACCTAATTTTACGCGTAAGCAGGGACTAACCAGGCCTCGACAACCCAGGCCGAAGTTGCGTAGGGCGTATATCTGCCAAATCTATTTATGTAACACCTTATAATACACCCTGTCGTCTCCGTGTATTTTCAACCATAACCATCCGGGCATTATCACAGAGACCGCAAAGGCTTTGAATAATTTTTTCTCTCCCTTTTTTTCTCTCTTTTATCCAACTGTATTATTTTCCTTTTATCTTCTGTTCTCATTTTCATTTCTAAAGGAGTAAACTCTTCGAATAGAATGTCGCGCAGAGCTTTTACTATTTTTTCACAACTAGTTGCGGTAAAATTTGAACAAAGTTCATAACTTTTCGAAAAAACTGCCAGATTCTCAATGTGTTCAGCTTGCGATACCACGATGCAAAAAATGAAGTCTACAAAAACCCGAAAGTTCAATTGGCTCGTTGTAAAATTAGGAAAAAATGTATATTCGGTGTACTTCGAAGGCTCACGATTACTTGTCGATATATCGAGAAAACAAAGGTATTCCTTGATTTTTGGATCTTTCTTATAGTCCGATGAGCCCTGTTTTGTGCTCGAAATAATTTCTGCACGAGTAAATACAAAGCCTAGATATTTTTTGTTTAACAGAGAAGCCCCAAGGTGCGTGTTCTAAACTTCATTAAGGTCGGTATTAAACGGAGGAGGATTCGTGTACTTCGGCCAGTAATTATCGGGTACTCGTTACTTATACCTACCTCTACCTACCCCGTTTTGAACCGACCGATACTTGTTCGTATACAATTTTGCGATACAAAAGATAGAACGTTTTCTCCTTCGAACAAAATACATCCATAAAATTTAGTATCTGTATACATATACATCGATATAATAATAGTTTACAGCGATACGTGAAGGTCAGCGAAATCGTCGACGTCGTATGATAGTTCAAGCACGTTGGCCTGGGCTCTGGAGTGTCATGTAGCTTTTTTTTCCTTCTCCTTTTTTTCTTTTCCTTTTTTTTTTTTATTTTATTTTGCCCTCGGACGAGCTATACTAGACCAACAACGTTTATATCGCCTCTGTAGCGGATTTGAGAGCTTTACCGTTAAGCCCGAAAGGCTCAAGAAATTTTTCGCACGATCGCAACGTTTTCTTTAATCTTTCAACCAAACCGGCATATTCTTTCCTGAATTATTAAAACTCCTTATTCGGCGATTTTCTACATCGGGGAAATAACTCGACCGGGAAAAAGTTATTCCCAATTTCTTAATTCGTTACTCTTGCAGTTTCGACCTCGCAGAGTCATTATAACTCGACGAGTTTATCTGAAAGCTGTAAGGAGATCACGACGCGCAACCCTCTAATTTTATCAACCTACGCAGACACCTCAATCTTTACCCCTGTACTATTATAATTCGCTTTACCGTGAGGTGACTGCGTAGGGTAGAAGTTCGGGTAAAGGTTGAGGTTAAACTTTCGTTTAAACCCGCACACACACCGCTTTGGGTGGATTTACGTATTTCAGTCACGTGGATTAATTTCGTCGCCCAATTTTAAAGGGGCCCCAGAAAACACCTTGACAAGGCTATTTTTGAACGAAGGGTTTTGGACGCACATGTCTAAAGAGAATTTTTCGGAAAACCAAATTTTCCCCATGTATAGGAAATTCATATTCGGACAAAGTGAAGAACAGTTTCAGATAGCAGACCCTGAAAGTTAAGGAAATATCCTTAAATACGTATATTTCGTTGTAGAAAATCGGAGATGAGGAAAAGTTCTTAATTTAACGAATTACCCGGAGCGTCGGGACGCTCGGCGTTCTATCGAAATAAAAATCTTCTTGTGTTCGCTTAAGGTCTATATAACTGGGCCCCTGTAACCATGGATAAGGTATGTAGGTACGAAACTACATACGGTGGTTCCCCGGGGTGTGACAATGTATGATTTCGCCAAGTGGCGCGCCCATCGAATGGGGCGAACCGGGAGTCAGGAGTTAGGGGATGGGAAAATGCTGAGCGGCTATGGAAAACCCCGAAATCGCATATTTTCTCAATTTCTTGACAATTGCAAGGGTAAATGCTCGAGTATTTTTGCTAGCACTCGCTGGCTCAGAGATGGGAATAAAATGTGATGAAATGAATTCACTCGCGATTAGCCCTGTATAATATAGCTGCATAATTTCAGATCAAAATATTTACCGCTATGTAAATTTATCGTTATAATTATTTCAAAGTCAAAATAGTTGACCCGTCGTTTCTCATGAAATTAATTCATCGACTAATATTATTCCACCCCTTGTAAACACACGAAACGACATCGGGCTCTGATCCAATTGACCGAAATTATAACAAACAATGGTATAAAAATTGGAAAAATACTTTATAATTAGAGAAACTGGAGAATTCCAATTTCAAAGTGTAACTGGGACTGTGTAGGTGTTTGGGACAATTCCGTATACCCAAATTCCCATTGAAAATATTTCGAACACCGCAGAAAAGTCGGAAATTCAAAGATTCGTGTTGTTGGAAGAAAGATTTGGAACAGATGATTTGTTACCAAAATTACGAAACGATTATTGTACCATGGGAATGAAGCTTCTCGATTTCAGAAAGCTTTGTATATCTGTTGAAATCATATTTCTAAATAAGGTGGAAGAGTTTGAATTAAAAAACTTGATATCTGCGATGCAAGGAGCATTTCGATTAAATTTCGAATATCGAGATTTCAAAAAGCTCCTAGTGTGATAAATTTCAAATTCTTCAGTTTAGGATTTTCTAACCCAGATATTGACGTAGCTTTTTTGGAATCGGTTCACGTTTTCTCACGATGGTTATATGGTTCGGAAAATGTAAAAATTTCAAAGTGGTTCTATTTTTCTAAGGAGAGATCGACTTATGCATACAGGGAACTAAATATTCGCGAACCAGAGTAGCTCGATAAAATTCCCCCGAATATTTCCACGACCAAGAAATCGCAGTTGACCTAAATTCGTATAGATTTACGATCTAACAAGGGTGCAGCGTCACTCAACATCGCGAATCAAGTATTGCGACGGAAGTATCTTCAATCTGCAGTATCCGCGATACGTCAGCGAGGGAGGTTGCAGCTCGATTCGACTAGCTCAATTCAAACTTGGATGAATTTTACTGTTTACCCGATCGACATCATATACCGTTTTATAGTTCTTCGTTCGACCAATTCTTCGCCAAAAATGCATTCGTCTCAAGGCAGCTGCTGTTCCAGACGAAAGTAAAATCGTTCCAGAATGTTACTACGGTTGGAACGAATATAAATAAAGCCAAAACCAAAACCAAATCGGAAAAAAACGTCCAAGAACCCTAAAGCGAGTTTTCACGGACTCTACAGTCATTTCGGAGTGAAATACTTGCCTTTATGATTCCTCGTTTGTCTGCTCCCAAAAAAAAAGGAAATTTCGTTTACTGGAAAGATTCTCGTTTACTCTGATACTATATAATTGTTTGAATCCCTGTACCTCTTACCATCTATCAATTTTTTGCACGACACAAGGCGCGGGGTAATACAGAAACTAGGGGGAGTGAGTATGGAAAAAAGGGTGGAAACTTCCTGCTACAATTTCCAAGATTATCGGGCAATCATCTGTCTTCAAGGCGCAGAACCAAAACAGGAATAAAAAAAATTGTAGCGAGTTTACTTTCCCCGATAAAAACGTTTCTCTGCAAAAAAAAACAAGAACTTACTCTCAGCCCTGTACGTCCATTCTATCACACATAGTGCAAATCTGAATAATGGAACAAATCCAATTTTTCATTTTTCTACGTCTTCCTTTTCTCGGAGAGTTTTTCCGAGCTGGGGACCTCGAACTCTGCAGATTCTCGGATTCTCGTACCCGAAAGAATCTTTTAATTCTTGAAGAGAACGCAGTGAAATATTTTCTCCACGTATTGCAATGGATGATCTTTCGCGTCTCAGGAATCGTTTCTAGCGGCGGTATGCCCCGGGCTTTGGATTTGCAATGGTAATTAATCGAGAGCCCTGAGATTGTGAGATTCAAGTAGGAGGGAGGCAGGGCGATGTTCCTATCCGGGTTGCGGAAGAAAAGTGACCGCAAAGAAAGTGATTAGGGTCCGAAAATTTATAGAAGGATTTTTACGACTGCGAGCCCGAACAATTCCCAGAGGACCTAGCCTGAGATCCTCGTATCTCAGCTTCCGTTGAGATGAAAAATAAATGAGGCGGAATCATCGCAATTTTTCATCCAAACTATAGTCGTCGAAACAATAAAAATCTGATCCTATTACGTACCGGGAACAGACCGAGACTCGAGTTCTTCGTCCAGGCCTTATGATGCAGAAATAAAACTGTCGTACGGAGTAAAAAAAATCGTAAGGAGCTTCACGCTGGATGACTTAAATCTGAAGAGATGCCCTTTAATCAATCCCATTCTGCTCCAGGATACCCTCTGTTTTAATATTGATTTATCGAAAGTGGTGCTCCAAGACTACCAGAGCGCGATGTGGTCGTTGCGCGTGACTTGGCAGAGCAATCGAATAGCAAACTGCTCGCAGAGAAAATCAGCAACAGAATGCATTTTATCGGTGGTACAACCTGCAGCGGTATCATAATTCGATCGTACGCCGAGTGTCTTGATTAGATTTGTACTTTTCGCGAATAAGAAAACTTTTCAGATAAGTTTCACGCTCCTACATATACATACATCTTAGGACTCGGGATTAGCGTGCTTCTTGATGCAATTGGGCGAGCATAGAAGAATTAAGGGAAATATCTGGGCTCACAAAACGCAAAATTGATTATTACTCCGCGAACAATTTGTGAAATTTGTGCAGAAAAACTCCGATACCTATTTTATAGCATGTTAATTTTTCGCATTGATTTACGCTCAGATATGCATATACGTTCGGCATAGTGAAAAAGCCGAGCTTTCGATACGTACTAAATCTACGTGAAAAATTCAATGAACCGAAGATATTGTAGAATTTGAGATTCCTTTGATCTCTGATCGTGGGTTCGAGCCAGGAGTATGAAGTTTCTATTATCTGCGGTGCGATTTTTTGCACGTAAGTTTTACGGTTAGCCTGATTCGGGAAAATTGCAGTCAAGGAATTGATAAATTTTTCAGAATTTGAGACGAAGATTCGAGCGGATTTATTTTTAGAACTTTTTAATTCGTAATGGTTTTTCCAGTAGGTAGTAAATAAATGTTTCTTCAAATAATCGCCTAGCAGCGGTACGATTTTGCGTGTTCTACTTTTTATTGAATTCACGAGAAATGGTATTTAGAAATCATTTCCCTCGCTCGAGATTACTCGAGATCTTCAGAACTTCGGGATTGGGGTGGCGTAAAAACGGCTGTAAACTACCCCTGAATCCCCCCGGCTCGTATATACGTATAATATACAGGTATACAAATTACGGAGGAGAAATGAAAAGTCTATTTCTTCCCGTTTCCCGGTTCTCTTCCTCCTCGCGGCCCTGGCGTTCTGGTAAAACCAATTTGCGGTTACGCCGGGCGAGCCATCGTGCCGTGATATTAGCGAAATGTGAAATTATACGGCAAGGTAATGAAATCCGGATATTCAGCGACGCGATACGCGTTCGAAAAATATTAAGCGAATAGCGATAAACGGAAACGACGTAGCGAGAATATAGTCAACGACGTAAACAACGATCTAAACGAAACGATGTATCTTCTATCAATTCTCCTTCCCGCCCTTAGATAAGGGTGAATGAAAATTCTTCGACTTACGAACTTTGAATTTCAATCAAATTTTTACCCTCAAAACGTTTTATATTCGGGTAAAAAATAACGGTCCGATCTCGGATAATCTAAATACATTCCGTGGGTCGTATTGATCGTTACCTCGCGTCAGGGTGATGTTCAAATTTTGTCATACCGAGAGACCGGCTTAAGGTGGGTCAAAGATAAACCCAAAGTAATCTGAAGGTGTGCCGAATATAGACCCACGCTTCACCATTTTTTTTTTTTCATTGTTTTTCGTTTTTTCTTTTACCAAGGTATCGAAACCTTGGAGGATTACGTGGGTCCGTTGTATTTCACGTGGGTCTTACCTCCTTCGTCGCGTATCTACAGTATCACCAAGTCTGTAATTTCGACGGATTCGTCAAACCTCAGATCTATCCTCTGCGGTTTTACAAGTGTCCGGTATACGGATTAGCGAACGAAATGAAATTATGTGTGATTGATTCGCGCATATAATTACTGTACACCGATAAAATATAACACGCGAAATTCGCTCGTCGCTAATGACAGAATTCGCTGATTAAATTTGCCGGTGATACAGCCGGGGCATAACGATTAATTAATCGAGTACCAAATCGAAGCGTATACAAAGGATTTTTACCGATGTTACGAATTTCGAGTTCATTATGTCGGTTGGAAATTTTTTTTGCAAATATCAACGGCACCGCGCTCCATGCATAATATTAATATCAAAAACAGATTCGAGTCACGCGACCACACAGCGGGGCAAGTAATCCACCAATTTCGAGGACAAAAATTGGAGCGCAAACAAAACGACAAAACCTGATTGAAAAACTCGACTACCGTCAAAACTTTCGACAATCATCTTCGATTATCATTGAAAAACCGGAGATTATAGGTTTCTTGTAGCAACATAATATATAAAATTGTTGAGACTTGATTAAAATTGGTTTCCGACTTTTCTAATACCAGTTCCTACTCATAAAACCAGCAGATATCGCGTGTGTTTATTCATACAAGTTCGGAATAGACACATACTTTCGAAATCAAACCTTTTTTTTTAAATGTAATGGAAATGATTTGGTGAATTAGTTATAAATGATATTGTAGTAGACAGTACACTGCATTGCGGGGCTTTGGGGAAGGTCTGTAAAAGCCAGCAACGATTTCCACCCCAAGTCCGACTAGCGGTAGTGGTAACAGTAGCTGGTAGCAGCTCGCAGCAGATGGGCTGGGAAAAGTTGGTTGGCAAAGGCTGGAAGCACTGTGATAAATTTTACAGTAACATGAGCGACAGAATTTTATGTCATTCGATATCAGACCCTGGTGGACCCCGCAACTTGGTCTAGAAGACGCGATATTTTCATATCTCTGTTCCGCTTTTATGAGCCTGGAATCGAAATTGGCACAAGAGTTTACCCCGAGGGCAAGGAAAGGGATAAAACAGAGTGGAGAGACGTGCAACAAGTATCTATACGTTCGTTAATAATAATGGTCAGTTTGATGAAACGATTGAACGAATACATTCCAAGTTTTCATTTTTCTATCGAAAAGTTTCTCGGATACTATCGCGGCGATTGGAATAACGGAATTTTTACAATCTGCGATTTTACGGACAAATGCACTGCAGCTGACAGTCGATTATATCAGATTGTAGATTAGCAGGCGTTGCAGCGGCAAGAGTTTCTCAGTCGCTGGTTCATCCCTTATTTTTAACCGATAGAAAATACGCAATCGTAATTTTTTTTTTGTTTGTTTTCAAATAAATAAACTGACGTACAAATGGTCGTGGGATATTTTCAGTAGACTAGAAATGAGAGTCTCTGTCTAGAAGTCAGATCGGAGTTCTGAACATCCCGAGTTCGTATCGAGAAAATTGAAACAACGCCTGCTACATTTTCCTCTTCGTTTTTCCGATTTTCCTTAGCGACTTTTCGCTACCAGAGAGTAAGGAAACCAAGGCTGAGTACTTCCTGTACGTTTATACAACATCACTGATCCGTTTAGAGTCTAGAAAACGTCTGTGCCATGTATACATACGTATACCATACGCGAAGTTCTACTCGCGAGCCGTTTTTCTTAACTTTATTTTACAGAAGAGGGAAATTCAACCTCCGAGATAAAACACGTACGTATGCTCTCGCTCAATCGATTTTCGCATCGCAGATTTGCGGTAACACGATTTTTTTTTTTGTTTTTCCTCCACAATACGAGGACGAAATTCGATTCCTTTTTTTTTCTTAAGGTTTCGATAAAATATCTGCAATTGATGAAGAGAATGAAATTTGTGCAGATAATGACATGTGTTCTGTCTTCCTTTTTTTTTTCTCTCTCTTATAGAACCAAATCTTTACGTGGTCCTTTTTTCTCATTTATAATTGAGACTAGATGTAATGAAAGGACCGTTAAAGTCTCACGTTCTTCAAAAGAAGAGGGTTTTCGGTTGGAGAAAGATAAAAGGCGAATTGTGGGCTAAATTTTATTTATTTTATTCATCCATTCGTTTAAATGTCTTTCCGTGCCGTAAATTCTCGGTATAATCCTGACCTCCCAAAAGTTTAAATTAATTCCCCTCCAACGAGCGAACTGATTCCCCCCGTTGAGTCTGTCGAACGACAAATCTCTCCGCCGACTGTGTCGCCGTTGAATCGTGAAATCGTTAAAACTCGCGATTAAGGGAAAATTCGTACATAAAAACTCTACAGGTATCCGATTTAAACGATCTTGTTTGTTCCCGCAGTATACGTTTGAAAATCATAACTAAACCTGTCTTCGTGGGAGCGAAATATCCCCCAAATAAAAAGTGAGGAAAACCATATCATATTTTTCACACGCTGTGCCAAAAAAGAATACAAAAAAGTCTTCATTGAAGAAAAAAAATTTATCGATTTTTAGAAAAAATACCAAATCAATGATAAAATCGGCTCGCAGACATCCTGACTAAATGTAAGCGGATTAATTTTCTCGTTTCCCCTCGAAATTTATTCAAACTATCCACATCCTTGTTTCCAATAGAATTAAGTAATACCTTTAATCGAATGGTTATTAAATTAATTTCATATTTCGAAAGTGAATAGTAGAAAAAAAAAATGTCCAATCAAGTTACGCCGAAGCCGTATGGTTCTTTCTGTTCGATAAAGCTCCGTATTTATTTCTGTTCCAATATCGTTCGAGTCCAATTGGTTTTTTTCAATTGCAGCTTGACTCGGTTCAGCACTGAACTTGCAAGGTATACCGAGGCAGACCCAACGGTATTCCAGTAAAGTTTCATTCCGGTGAAATAACAATAAGTTTCCAGTTCTCCGCAGAGTAGGTGGAGCCGTAGGTACAAGAGTAAATTTCGAAGGGACAAACGCGACGTTCCCCTGACGACGACGATTCAAACCTGTAGAGATTTTATTAGTCTTTCAGGTCTGCGTAAACTTCGAAATCCGTGAGTGCTATGGTTTTCTCAATGGAATAAGGCTTCCTCGCATAAAGAGCGCTAGAGGATCGTTTCAAATTACTCTATCTATACAATTTTTCAGATAAAAGAAAAATGGGCTTATTATTATACGCCGGAAGATGTCTACGTGTATATGAAAATTGTTGGATTCAAAAGGGAAACCCTGCACGAGGTAAGAGAAAAAAGTGAGAATACACATCTCAGAGGTGAAGAAGGAGCGTTCTTTTCACTTTAGAAGCCTTTCATATTATTCTTCGAATTTAATTTCACTTAATTTTCTATAGGGCTAGTCGTTACACCGTTTGACACTTGATGATGGAAGAATCAAGAATGATACGGAGCTTGTCTATTCGAAGTTAATTCGTTTATCGTGAAACCAATCGAGCTGGGTCAACTAGTGAATTATTCCCAACCGCGTCGAGCCGCAGTGCGCAAACTGCGCCGATGCCGCAGGGTTCTATGGGGTGACCTGAGGGACCCGGAGGACTCGAGGGATACGGGGAACACGGGGGATCTGGGAAAGCTGGGAGACAGGGCCGCGTCGACACGTGCCTTGTCGTTTAGTTCATCAATTTAGCCACCTGTTACGCGAAGGACAAAGTCCAAGAAGTCCAAAAAGTCCGTGAACTTAGGAAAAACAAGACCGTCGCCGAGTAACTTCGTTGAAATACAAGGAAAGAAAAATAGGTTGAAAAAAGCTCAGCTTTGAAGCGAATTCTTCAACCCGCGGGGGAGCATTACGTTGAAGAATACAGGCTTTTTTTTAATTATAAGTTTGGAAATAAACGGCTGTTAGAAATTTGTGTTCCAAAATAATTTTCTGTACCTCAAATTTCGAGATTTTATTTAGAAAGGTTTCAAAGATTTTGTAAGATAGAATATGATAAATAAACGATGGTTCAAAAATCGTTTTAATGACTTTTAGAGGGTCTTTGAAATTCTACGGCTCACCGATTACTTGAATAAACGAAAAACGGTGTCTTGTTTTACCGTGTAAGTTATCCTTGTCTGTTTAAACCCAACCCAGTCGGACCGTAGTCTACTCATTAAGAAATGATTCGAAAGCTCGAAGCCCGTTGCGAAGTCTGCAATTATTTTTTGCGGGTGCCTAGAGAGCTACAATTTGTAATAAAGGGCAAGATTGGTTACCTTCGAGGAAGGATCAGTGTAATAAAGAATACGACTAGGTACGTCTTACTGTCAGGCCATTTCTAAAGAGTAAGAAACCCAGGCTAAATCCAGTCTCGTAGCTTTATTCGCTAGTTTCTCTATCCGTTACATATGTTTCCGGTGTATAGATAATCTGCGCGATTTACCTTCATAAATAATTCATTTCCTTTCGTTCAATCTCTCGGTCACGAGCGAGGACATAGAGAGATATGAAAAAGTTATTCCGTCTTTGATTCTAGGATAAAATCGAAGATTTAGGTATCAGAGCGTGAGAGACGTGTGAAGTCAATCCGTCGATTTCTATACAAGTTCTTTACTTTGAAATCGTCGATCGACAAAACCGATTGACAAAACGCTGCTAATATATAATACGTCTCTTTTGAGAAGAAGAAGAAGAAGAAGAAGAAGACAAACTCATGAGTAGCTCAGCATAAATGTATATATATAGAGAGAGAGAAAAGCTTTCGCCGCAGAGATCGGGAGCGGTCGATAAAAGTTTGACGCATTGACATCTGTTTCATGGGAGGGGCACGAATGGAGAATAGGGACGCGTACCGCCGCGGTTACTCTCGGCGTCGCGACGCTCTGCGAACCACGTCACCTCACCTCGTCGAACTTTGGCTTGCCTCGCCTCGGCATACTTCGAATCAATCAGAGCGTCTAGACGCCTCGACTAATACCCGAATACCTACTTTTTGAAAGTTTCAAGATAGCCCTGACGAAAAAAAAGAGAAAAAAGTCATCGAATATATATCCCCGGGGCAAAAGTTCGTAGCTAATAATCTCACCCTTCTTTTGCCCCTTCGTTTTTTAAACTGTGCGGATTTTCGTGCCAGGGAATAATTTGGAGTTGGAAAAATGAACTTCCCTTATCTTCTCTTCACCCATTTGGTCGTTGAATTTCTTTATTAGTTTATTTACGAACAGTAAAAAAAAGCTCCGTCCAATAGAGGACCATCCCTTAGGCTGAAACCGACTGATGACTCCGTAACGCAAGGGCAAACCTAACGGGCATGAATATGTACGTCAAGCTTCAAGGGAAGATCGGTCTCTTGCTCTGTAGAGCGCGAAATTTGAACCGGCTTGGACGGTTTAAACCACCTCGCACCCCGAATCAACGAAATTTAACATAAGCCCAAGGTCACTGGTTCGCCCCGTTCAAATATTCATATTATTAAGCAGCGCTTACTTCAAGAAGTTCATAAATTACATTATAATATTACAGCATAATCTGATTATATTCGCGAAATTTTGAATATCAAGTTGAAATTCGTGTGTGTCTTACGCTTAACGTTCAGTCGTGCATTACACCATTTTATCTATAATTATTGAACAAAGTTTCCTTCCAAGAAAACAGTATTTGTGACGTAATTACCAGAAACATTATCAAGGATGTGGAGAATATAGATTGTCAGTCGGAAATTGAAAGTCGAATTTCTTCCGGTAGAAGCGAAGAAAAATAGAAGTTTTTCGTGTCTATCATTCGATGGTAAAATCTTGTCGATTTCAGAAATTTCATCGCTTCGTTTCCAAGATGATCGATCGAGATTCTCGGACAGACCTTCATCTTTTTGAAAACCTGCTTCTCGGATACTAGAGGTGTGAAAACGTGCAGATTCGTAATTAGGAATCGTCATTTTTCTACCAAAACCAATACAAGGTGATGAAAAGCGAAAATGCCTTTCACTCCCCCATCCATAAGTTGAAAAGTAAAAAAAGTTCGGAGAAAGAAGTGTTTCCCTTTCTTTTACCTCGTCCCGAAGTCTCAGACCGGAGTCAATATGAAGCGTCTGACTCGTACGCCCGTTACTACTTGCAAGTAGTGAGGCTCAGCGCGTTGGTCCGCCGCGTCGCGCGTTCGTTCCACCGCCAGAAAGGGGTAAAAGAGGGCAAAAAATTTAATCTGCTGTAAGTACGCGTGTGTGATGATAAAATTCTTCGTTCATCCGCGAAGTTAAAAGTCTCCGATATTTAATACCATAAAAATAAAATCCTCTTCAATTCGTTGCAATAAAAGACTGAATTTTTTCTTTTTTTTTTGTTCTTGTTACTAATGCCTCATTTTCTTTGCTCTGCTAATAACTTTACCTTTGTAGGTATCATCGCCGGTAGTTCTAACGGGTAAATTCTAGTTACTCGCGTAATTAGATGAGTGACAGGTGGGAGTAAGTGCACGCAGTCTCGTGGCTTCTAGTACGGGTTAAAGTTAACGTCAGGGAGAATGTTATCTCATTCAAAGTTACCCCCATTCGGGATGATGCGGTTAAGGTAAAATTCACTAATTGTAAGCCATACAGTCGTCCGCTGGTAAATGCAGCTTCGGATTCAGAATTCAGGATTCAGAGACCTTGTGTCCGTCGTTAATCCGCTCAAGGAACTCTCCTGAATTTACCAATCCCTATGTTTGGAAACTCGCCAATTATTGAGCCAATTAACTGAAAGCGGATAGCGAAAATATTGATTTGACGATACAGACTCGACGATCCATTAATAAACGGTAAAAATTGTCAATTAAATGTCCGCCGAAATTTACTTTTAATTTAATTAGTCATTCGACATTTCAATTTTCCAAACGTTCGATTTACAGGGCTGAGCTACACGAGCTACCTTCGACTTTCCAGGTTTATTCAATTAATATATATCCCTCGTATATTTTCCTGTTTATGGATTTACCGGGGAAACTCCAGAGTTACGGACGAGGGGCAGCGGTGAACGATAGTTAAACACGAAGTGGAGTTGACGCTCGGCGCTGAGGTACCTGCGTCGTTGTAGAAAAAAAAATTCTTGCTTGAGCGGGTGTTATACGAGGAAGTTTTAATGCCTTGGATAAGCAAAATTTTAATTTCACTCTCGGGAAAAACCGAGGGCGGTATAAAGGTTAGAGTAGTCTCGAAAAAACGACCATTCTTTTCGAGACAGGGAAATATTACGCGAAAAAGAAACACGTGCATTTTGACGTACCTTTTCATATTTTAGAAAGACAATACAACCATCAACGTTACGCTTTGAAAAAATATTCCATTGACTCAGTTTTTTCATAGAGGATTACCAGTATTCAAAAACATAGCTAGAAATTACTTGAAATTTCACTAAGCTTCTCCTTACTTCCCCTCGATTTCAGGGTAAACACACTTTTGTCTCAGCATTGATAAAAAGAATGGTCTAGGATCGGAAATTTATGTATCTGGAAATGATGTTTCAAGAAGTTTCGATGAAAGATACGACCTGGAATTTACGCCAACAACTTTTTATTCCGTGCAATCAATCCATGTGAATCTAAGACCTCGTAATTTTGGTTAAAAAAAGTTTATTTTCACGAGCAAAACAAATTTCGAAAGAGGGTTAATCTGTCACGGAGTCTGGAAGCTCTCGGTAAAAGGTGTTGCACGAAAAAGAAACGATTGATAAATCGGCGAGCTCGCGATAAATTCGCAGAGTCGCGGTGGCGAGCTGAGTAATTCTAACAATCTATTTCCCATTCATCGTCGAAAAATTTTATCAGCAAATAACGCGTTACGACGTGCCGTGCTCAGAGCGTATATAACCCGTAAAATCAAAGTTGATCACCGTTTTACTCGCCAACGAATGGCTCTGCATATCGACGAATAATATTCTTTATTTTCCCTGCATCCTACGTGCGTAGATTACCCACTATATAAGCTTGAAATGGAAAATATTCTCGGTTCGGTATACAACGACTTAGATCAATGTATAAACTTCTTCGTACTGCTGCAGGAAATTCAATCTCATCGCTTTACGGTCACGATTATCTTTCCTTTAACGAAATAACAACGACCTAACACCCTCTCGAAGTGACGAGTTCCTCTTCCTCTTCTTTATAGAATCGAAAAAAAAAAAATTAAAAATCACAAAAGTACGAAAATTGTTTCTTTCACTCCTCTACTCGCTCCATCCATAACCCGCTATGTAAACACGTTGACAAAAGCAAGCAAGGCAGTCGAGTGAACTTCCCTGTACTCGAGAAGACACCTGATCAGCTGATTACACTTTTTGTCGAACAAATACGGACCCTTGAGGACACGAGGGTCTGACTTAGCTCATCGGTCGTGACCAGGGTGATCGATGATTACCGTGTGAGATCCGCCAGCACTAGCACTCCCGAAGCAGCTTGAGAAGAAGTACTACCTGCGTACAGACGGGACTGGTTTCAATAAGAAATGAAATTTATCGGTAGACACCAGCTTCCAGCTTACAGTTTCTGCTTCGGTTTGGTTTTAGCTGAAAAATTTTTGCTACGGTTACGATACGCCAGTTTTTCGTCCAAAATTTGTGACGGGGGTTGTATACGATGTAAAAGACTGCAAAAAAATTATACTCGGAGTTTAGAGTAATCAGCGATTTGGGGAATGAATGAGCAGGAAAAGGAACACACACTGTATCGATCGAAAAGTAAAATAAGACTAGAACGATCCCTCGAAGGGGGTGATTCCTGTTCTTCTGTAGATACGCGTGTCTCTCCCTCTCCTTTCCCTCTATACATGAAAGAATAAATAAATGAATGAGTAAATAAATAAATAAAGAACCGCCCCGTATACTAGCGTGCGGAAAAGTTCTGTCTGTGGGTAATTACGACGCGGTATAGTAGGTATATGGCAGTGGTGTGGAGGGATGGAGAGATATAGCTGAGGGTGGTTTGTAAGGTAAGCCAAGGCACAGCGCCGTATCGATTGGTTGGCCATGAGAGGGAAAGGGGCTTGCTAAAGTAGGGATGAAGAAGAAGAGGACGAGGGACGTTCGCAGGAGCTACGACACCCTCTCTGTATCCCCCTATCTATCCCTTCTTCGGGTTTTCTCCTCCGAAAACCACCCTTCTCTATAGAACAACAACAAGCGACAGAAATCCAGTACCGGCTAGTATATAGTTGCTGATATGGAAGCTAACGAACCAATTACACGCGTAGCTAAGGGTAGCTTGTTTTCATCTACGAACGATGTACCTAGTTACCGTCTAACTATTCCAGCTACTTCATATAACAGGCAAGCTGACGCGACGCCGCGAATCAAATCGATGAACAACAGGTAAGAGGGTGTCTAGACTTTTTATCCCTCTTTCCCTTCCCTTCCTTCCTTCCTTCCTTCCTTCCTGGCCTCACTCTTTCTTTCTTTCCTGCATCGTCTACTACCACTATTTCTCAGCTTTTCGTGTTATCACTAAATAAACGTCTTCGAGGATCTTTGTGTCGTTTCAAGTTCAGATCCATTAGGTAAGGTATGGTTCGTGATCAATTGACTCGAACGATTCCTTCGATCACCCCGAATACTTTTTCCACCTATTTTTATACACGAATACCTAATAATAAACGGTAATAATCAAAGCCGGTAGGTATGCGCTGTTTTCGATAAATTTTTATCAAAATTTTGGGTCTCCTTTTTTCTCTTCCCATTAGCTGCAATCCGGGCATCACCCTTGTCCTTTCACATTTGGTACCGTTAGGAGCGTGGAAACGCGTCTGAAACCTTTTAACCTAATAAATTATGAAACTTGAGCCTGTGATTAATGAGATTAATGACGGTATAGGATGGGCCGGTGCTGTTAGAGTCGTTCATTGGGGGCCAATCAAACCGTCCACAAAACATCCCCTTGCTCACCCTATCTCGCAAGCCTCTGTTTCGACAAAGCCTCGCTACCGCATCGAAAGCGCCGCAAACTATCAAGAATATTCGTCTAAGCTTGGATTATTATTATCTATTTATCTATCTATCTATACATTAGCAAGCTTCCATACCTCTTTCCCTGATCTCTCATTAGAATGGATTTATGCTCAATAATTGCCTGAACTAATACAAGGAGAATACATCATGCGATTCAACGAATAAAAAGGGAACCATCGTCACATTATCCATCGAAAGACGAATTATTCCGTTCTTTCTTCTTTGAAATAACTGCTAAGCTTCGAAGGAATATTCTATCGATTCCCTTTTTCTTCTGTTTTTAGAGGTAATTAGAAATTAATTGAAATTTTACGGAGCTTTTCCTCACACAGATTCAGTCTACCGAAGAAAAAATTGTTGTCGCAGGGTACATTGGGTCACATCGTTGATCGGAAGTTTTTTCAAATTAGAGGGAATATCCTGAAATAATGGGATTTAGGGGTAAGCTAAGAATATATAGATACGAGGGCAGTCTTCTATCGTTGTGAGCGAGAAATAAAATCTTAAATAATTTTGAATCACGTTTTGAAATACTTGTAATCATCGGACACCACCGATTGTAAAGAGAAGTGGGTACCCACGTCCGGCGAATTATAGGATCTAACGATTCGAGGACTAAAATGAAAAAAGAAAACATTTTCTTTGTCTTTTGAGATTCTTTTTTGGTCATTTTATTTTTCGCGAGGTCATCAGCCTCTCGAGCCCGTGTATTCACGTTGTCCAGACACCCCTGTTAATTAGGCCACTTTGCACATGCACAGGTATATAATGACTGAGGCAATTACAAACCACGTTGGTTTTATTTGTGTTCAAATTATACCGTTGTGATTTATTAAAACGTATAACCCCGGCATGGGAATAAAATTCTGTAAACTTGCCAAGACATAGTAGAATTTAATGAAATTCAAGTTTTCTAGTGATTTGAGTACTGGGCACCTACTGGCCGAAAATAACTTCCAACCAACGATCTCAAGCTCCAGTTAACTCCGCCATAAGTTTTCCGCAAGGCCTAACTAATGCCGATCAAACACCCCGCAGCACTTGCTTAAAACCTCGTTATATATAAAAGTAGGAGAAGCATGTCTGCGTCTGAAAGTAGAAGATGTATAGAAAATCACGAATAAAGGGCACTAGCTGATTGGATTTCGAGTTGCCCGACTGTCAATTACGTCGCTTGATAGAAGTTAAAGCCCTTAAAAACGTGATGGAAACTAACCCCGGGGTTAAATCTTAAAAGCTTTTCGACGACAGGTCGGTTATATTCGCCGAGGCTAGGTATACCCTGGCAAAGATTAAAGAGGCGGATTCCTCAGCCAAAGGATAAACATGTTTCGCGTTTGAGAGTTTATCGGAAGAGCCATGTGCAACAGGATCTTCGCAGCTTTTTCTTGTACCCATTTTACTTCGTCCCAGCGAACCGCGGACCCTCCAGGACCAAGACTCAAGCTTTAAGACATCAATCAGCGGTCCAGGACCAAGCGGTAGCCAAGAACCGCATTGCGGTTTTGTCACGGAGAATTGTGGCGTCTGAGTTCGTAGGTGCCTAGCCGAAAACTACGCGATTAAAACAGCGCGTAAAACACTTCGCGCATTTACTTCGACGACGAATAGTAAAGACCTAATTTTAACGACGGATGTCTATATACCATATCTTTCCGAATGTCAAAATTTCTCAAATCTCAAATTATCAATCATTCGCGATAGAATAGCGAGTGGAATTAGCAAAAGCCAGAAACATACGACGGTAATAAATTCTCCTGCGATAGATATAACGATCCGCGATTCCACCCCTTGATGAAATTGCAAATTCCGGACTCTAATTATGCGCTGAAAACTTTGCACGTTATAATATCCTGGGAATAGCATATAGACGTTAGCATTTCAGGTATAGGTACGTAACTAATCAACTCGTGACACGGTAGCTAATAGTTCAAATACCGGTTGATCATCTGCCAATTATTAGAGCAGGGCCTACTCGCTATCGTAAACGGACACATGGCAGCTTAACCACGTATCGAAATTTACGGTTTTGATATTCATCATGTTGCATAACTGGTAGCAGTTAGGTATAGCGAATATCGAAGTGGAAATAAATTTTCTGACCCCGGTATCGACGATTTTTAATCTATCGGTAATATTCAATTAAACAGACTAGTTTAACTCTGATAGAGAGAAAGAAAAAGGAAGTATGAGAAACGGAATATTTTTTCGAAATTTCTTTTGCAAGTTTAAACGCCGGACTGAAAACTCTATCCCGATACTTATCTCTGCGTTTAATTAAAACGAAGAGAAAAGGGATCCGCGTCGGAGGATTAAATAGCGTCAAGGTATGACGCGTTAGATAAGAGGATGCTTCACCACGTTTAAACTGGCTGGGTTACATAGGTATATCTAACCGCGTTGGGAGCCTGTGTGATGTGAACTGGCATCGGTGCGTGGGAATATCAGCATCCAAACCAGAATTGGTAGAGCCCAACCCCTAGCCTTCAATTCCGTGGATTATGAACAGGGAGCCGTTCGCATATAGGTATAACTGGATGCATCAACGTTAACGGAAATGCGGGGAAACTGACGAGCTTGAAAACCGGTCGAACAGAGATTCATTTAGTCCGACAGCTAGTTTCTGCCATTTCTCTTCGTACGGGATACGGATAGTCGTCGTGATCGCGATGTGACGATTATTTTAAACAAAAATAGTTTTCTGATCATTATAGAAAACCAAAAACCATACACGAAGAATAAAACATCCCAAAACGAGTCGACTTTTTATTTTTTTATTTCGTACCTCCGTCGCAAAAATCTCTGAAAATTACGTCAAATAATCAACCCCCGAAAGGACAGCGCTGTCATTAGAGTATAAGTGGTCCCTTAATCAAGAAAGTGGTCCGTTAACCTATTTGATTAACACGCAGGACCTTACGTCGTGTTACCGATGTTCGTATAACTTGCCCGGAACAAGTACTGCGAAAGCCTGTCTTGCGACCGTGGGTATTTTTTGGGTCGTTGATTCCGAATCTGAGTTCTGAGATTCGGAACTCAAAACTTTTGTAGAACTAGCATCTTGGAGATTCGAATGATTCAAATATTTAGATTAGATCCGTCACTTTGAATTCGAAATTTTAGGCCTCAAAAAAACTCGATCAAATCGTAGATTTTTCTAGGCGTATCCCAATCAAGAACAACAACGAATGTATCTTGACTCTCCAATTTTTAGTCCACGACTAAATTGCGTCTCTCATGATCTACAGCTTTTCCGTTTCTGATCTCAATTAATTTATAAAGAAGAAGAGAAAGAAAAGAGAACATGCCGATAATTGCTTCCATAAATAAGATTCTTTCCCAATGATACCATAAATAGGGCATAAGTAAGGAAATTAATCTTGATTCGCTTACAAGACAAGCCTTTGAATTAAAATACAGTGGGTTGGTCTAATTTACGCTGTTTACCGTCGAGCCTTCGCAACTTCCACGGGTTTTCCACCCATAATTTATTCCGAGTTATCTCGGTTCGAGCAGGTAAGATTATATAGTTGGTGCTGAAATACACCCGGTATGAAGAAAAAAAGGCTGAAAAAATGGAAAAAAGTCAGGCCGTAACACTCGGGCGCGAAGTATGGGCACTTAAGAGGCTCGAGTTTAGTTCTGCTGTCATCTTACCGGAGTAATATTGACCCTCCCTTTGATTCGGCTCACCGAGAGCCAAGTGTTCCGGAAATTGTCCATAGTCACGCGACGAGCTACCCTCGCAAACCCTGGCTTGGTCCATTCACTAAAAATCCCGACAATTATAGACCATTGAACAATTTTTCGTTCGCCTATTTGCATGGAAAAAATATTGAAAAAATTGGAAGAAATAAATCTTTACACGTTGAAAATTATATCGTTCTCTAATCGTGATCAGGGGGTGAAAATCAACCCCTCGCCTCGATTCTACAATTATCAAAGAATCGTAAAAGGGACAAATTTGAGTAACGATATTTTTATGCGAACTCGAAAAACTGTTTTTTTTTTTATCGTCGATTAGTTTGTTTCGAAAAAATCTAAAAAGTGTGAGGAATTTCTTTTCCGCTCACTTTCTCTATTTCGTATTAATAATTTCAACCGTGTACGAAGCCTAACGGCTGAATGGGTATATGTATGTATTTCCGCGTAAGAAGCTGCAGAGGGGTAACTCGGTGAGGGATTGAAGGTTTTGGAGGGGGATGGCCTGGTTTCATTGAACCTTGCACCATATACATCCCGTGCCGGGTCTCTTCCTCCCCTATTTTTCCCTCTCTTTAGTTCCCCTTACCGCGTACTCGCTTCTCTCTTCTTCACCCTAACTATACCGTAGCTTTACGAAAGGGGAAACGGTAGGGGTTGGAGTTGGAGGTGGAGGTGGAGGTGGAGGCGAAAAGAGCCGGCGCCGAAGGGGTTGGCCAGAGAAAGAGGGAAAGCTATGCATAGCTCTCCCGGGCTATATATAGGTCGGTCGTTTCTATAAATAGAATTCAAGCACCCCGCCGTTTTATACCTATGTTTGATACACATATATCTCCCCCCCCCCTCCTCTGCAGTACATACTATCTATATATATACACCAGCTTGCGTGGCTACCCGATATACCTAGCTATGGTTGTATGTACATAACTGAGCTGTACTCACAGCATCGTTCCTTTAAATGGGATAGAAGTCTGGATTCGAGACTAAATAAAAAGAAAAGAGAAAACCTCTAGCTAGCTTTTGGCCCATTTTTTTTTTGTTTTCTTCCTTTTTTTGGGTCACTATATTTCTAACCGTACGTATAAATATGTACGGATTAGATGCAAACATAGAAATTTCAAAGGTGGGGGTGTATGTGTGCATAGAAGTGCGGAGAAGTACTAGGCAGAGACCTTGGTCTTGCTTAGGTAGACAGGGAGGAGGGTAGGATAACTAGAAGAACCGTTTTGCCCGGGGAAGCTCATCGTCAGTAATAAATTTCACTCCAGCGCTGTTCTAATTGGAGACACGAATTGCGCAGACGGTGGAACTCGATTCGCCAAGTAATACACGATATGAAATGAAAACTGACCTGAAAATATCTTAATCGCGTGATTCGGAAAGGAGAGAAACCTCGGAATTGAAAACAGGAAATTCGACTTCGATAATCAAGCTTCGTTTCCAATTCTACATTTTTTTAAACATTTCAAGTCGTGTCCGCTGTCCGCTGTTGCGAAAGCGATTTTGTAACGTGTCAAAATTACTTTCATATCGAATTCTTACATTCGTTGCTTTTTTTTTAATTTCTTTTTCTTTTTATCAATTTTTTTCTCAGGAAGCTGAGTTTTCAAGGGACACCTGATACTTCGTTCTTCGAGGATTAGTTTCGACCCTCTATTGAAGAACTTGCGAGGGGTCAGACACCCCGGAGAATATTTGGTATCGCTGCAGCAGGAGGAGAGAATGGCCATAAAAAAAAAGCAAAAAGGAAAAAAAAAAGTAACAAATAAGAAATGAATATGAAATAATGAAAGGTGAGAGCATCTGAATAATCATACGCAATCGCGGACACAAGGGAATTTCTCCTTTGGTCGAAAGAAATTGCACTCGGTATACATGAAACAAATAAGAAGAGAAACAGAGAAAAATGAATAAATAAGATAAAAAAATAAGGGAGAATGAGAAAAGAAAAACAGTAAAAAATCGAAATTAAGAATCAAACAAAAAGAAAAAAAGGAGAAGATAAAAAAAGAAAAAAAAACAACCCCTTACGCAATCTCAGACGAAGGCATCCCCTGGCGGGATGAAATTTCGTTACCTTAAAAAAAAATTTTACAATTTAAAAAGTAAAAAATAAGAACAGACTGCCTTCTGCAGTCTTGAGACACGGGAAGGGACTCCATGGAATCTTTTATACGGCTGATTGTGAGTTAACGACCACTCGGGCAGTAAAAATACATTTGTGTATACCTACACAGATAAACTTCATGTAAAAGGCATACAAACACAGCAGCACACATGTATTATATACGTATATATATATGCCTTATCTAAACGGGACTGTTTTCAACCCCTGGACAGCGTCTAGCTTTTACTGCAAATTGTCACCGTGTCGTTGCATACCCCAACCTTTGACCCTATATTCAAAAATCTCGAGTTCCTCGCCGGAGGCAGCTGGTTTTTTAATTTTTTTAAACAAAACTGTTTAGCAGGTGGCCCACGAGTATATTTATACCCTCTGGTTGAGGGGCAACGAAAAAAAATATATCTATATACTATATATGTATGGAAGAAAAATTATGAAAATCGAAAACAGCGGTATGTATATCCAGAGAGGAGAAAAAAAAAATCGTCGAATGTGTTCGGTGGCTATAACGAATGGTACAAGAAATTTTTGTTGCGAAACAATTTTTTTAGAAAAAAAAAAGATTCACCGCCCTGCTCCGCCTTTCCATACCATGCCATGACCTGCTCTGCTCTGCTCTGCTTTGCCCGAGAGAACAAAGGTTTTATTTATAAACCATTACATCCTGGGAAATATAAGGAGATTAATTAACGTTTAGTAAGCCACGAGCTGAGCTCAGCTGTCCGACTATGTATTAAATTTATACCCTTATTAAAAAGATTTATTAATAATTAATAAATCTGCTTTCGGTGAGGAACAAATTTATTCCTTTTTCAATCACTGTTAAACTATAATATTTAGACAAGATGTACAGATTAGAAGATATAAAAAAAGTCGATATTTGACATTCGCAAGCTCTCAACTTTGGCATTCGCTAAATTCGAACTGTCCACGCCGAAACTTCACCATTTTGGAACCACGCGATTTTAAAACCGTTTTTTTAAGTTGTAAGACCAAATTTTGCATCGTAAATAAAATCATCCGCAAATCGTGACACTAATAAAATCTATCGCCAAGCACTGAGTAGGAGGAAAACACTTTGGGGTAATAGTTGAGCTTTGGGTTAATCCTTGAGCTTTCTTTGAATAGCGATATTTATCGAATTCAACATGGTGCCAAAAACGGGGCGAAAATTAAAAAATAATTTACCGCGGAAATTCTACATTTTTTCTACTCGAACTGGAAATTTGAAAATTAATTATTGTCTAATAATTTTCAAATATCGCTTGATAAAGCCTGATTCTTAGTTGGTTGATTGCAAATAATTAGATCGTGCCTATTTCTGTTTCGCTTTTATCGTATCAGAAACGAGAGCGTTCAAAGTTCTCGTTTCTTCGCGACTCGCTGTTCTTTTTCTCGATACGAGGGGGAAAAGTTTGAAAGAAGAAATGGGAAAAGTAGATAAGAGAGAAGAAGAAGAAAAAGAAGAAGAAGAAAAAGAAAAAGAAGAAGAAGAACCTAGTAATTAACTCCTACAGTGTTAATTTGATCTCTTATTAATTTTACGAAGAAAAACTTAAGCTCGTGTATAATAAATTAAAAGCATGCTAACCCCGTATCCCCAAAGCGATTTCCGTAACTTTTATAAAAAAAAAGAAGAAAAACCACAGCTGGACAAAATCGAGAACGATTTTACTATAAAACCGCGAATAAATATATAGAGAGAGAATAGCGTTACAGATTGTAGATTATACGATAGAACTTCGGTACATATCTGCATACATTTGTTTGCAAAGCGGTTTGTGATCGGGAATAAATAGTTGTGGCGAAAATATATTCCGCACGTGCTATTTTCGCTTTATACAAATTCTCCATCGGGGCGACACGTGCTCTTTAGACAGAATTTTCCCGTCGATAAATGGTTGAAAATAAATCTACAACATATTTTCACCATATATTTATTCAGATAAAAGATTGTCGCTATGAGCTCTGCCTGGATAAACAAAAAAAATTTTGTTTAAATCGCCAGCCAAAATATTGCAGCGGAATTAAATCTGACTGCCATGGTTACGTTAACGAATGATATAATTAACATTTTGACGAAATTTGATAAACTCTGAGACAATATTTATTGTTCGCAGATCGCGTGATAATAATCTAACTAAACGGGGACGAGATTCTTCATTAAAGCCAGGCCTTTCTCCTTTTTCTTTCTCGTTTGTTGTTTTTTGAGAAACAATTCAATGCCCTCAAAATCAGATTCTGATTATCGAAATCCGAGACATCTTTTGAGTTAGAAATTTCATTGAGAATATCGGCGTAGTAGTTGGTTTAATTTTTTAGTCCAGCAGGTATACTAATCGATCAATATCTTTTACACCCGTATTATGGATCAGCTCGTAGTCTCTCGAGAATATAGATTCGAGTTTCTGACCTATTCAGATTCGCCCGTATCTTTAGCCACTGTAAAGGACAATGCGTAACACGACCTTCTAGATTTTTGAGTACCAACTCCTGGAGAACAAACGCGATATCCACCCTCGATGAATTCGGTTCGGCAAAGCTTTCGCAGATCTAGGTGTACGTGGGTATAGTGTACGTGACACCGTGGAGATTGTTGCCACCTAATGTCTAGTCGAAGACCGAAAATCCATGGGTTATAATATTGCAATGGCGAAAATATAAACGATGATAATCATAACTATGATAATAAAAAGAAACGCGAACACGGTGTTTCGATATTCAAATTCTGCAATGTTGCGTAAAAATAGATAACCGAACAACAGGGAAATTCGTATACCTATACGAGCAACAAAAATTTAGAGGTAGTTCGATACCGCAAACAATAGATTAATCGATGAATTAGAATCGTTGTTATTCATAGAAATTTTCAGTATCAAAAAATGGATTTTCGTAAATTGAGAAAATATTTCATAAGGTATCGAAATAATCCGAAAACGGATATTTAGAAAATTTTATTTCCGTTCGATCCTTGCGATTCTTTTTTCTTTTTTCTTTTTTGGATTTAATCCATGGAATTTCTTGCCCCTGTATATATGTATGTATATATGTATATATGACTCGAGCCTAATATACACTTTCGTGAATTGACCGGGCTGTATAATAATTAAATTGCTTCGCTCCCTGGGGAAGTGGTGGTGCTGGCGCCAGCCGCTATAGCGGACCATTTCACGTCTCGGATAAAGTCGTAAGTCCTGGGATACTCCTGTAACATTTACCTCTGTAAAAGTATCTCCTCTCCTCTCTTTTAGCTCTCTATTCTCGTTAAGAGGCAAGTTTATCAAGTTTACTACGAAATTACTTGAATATCCTTCGCGCCATTTACTTAAACGAATTTGCACTGGCTTGTCGTGGCTCATAGAACTCTCGCGAAAATCTTTTTCACTGCACCAAAGTGTTAATCTCATCGAATTTTCCAAACTCTCGTATGTCTTAATCTGAAATATTTTCATCCTTCATTTGTAATAAAAAAAAAAAGCAAACGGAAAAAATCTTTCGAAAGAAAATGGTTCTTTCCTCGCATTAGATCCGCGCGACTATCTTGCAAATTCTTACCCCTATTGTACGGTGAGTACTTTCTATGTTAAGTTAGAGTGAATCGTTTGATCAGAAACCCTGGCATAAAATAATTAGCATTTTTATAGCTTGGAAAAAAGTTCCTTATTCGGTCGTCTCAGCTAGGTATATCGATAAAATTAAAACAGATACCCGGAAGATTTCGCGACTGCGATGTGATTCGAAATTTTTTCGCTATTTTCAAATTACGTCGACCACTTCGAAACTGACATAGATAACCGGGCTATACGAAGTACAATGCTGGCTCGATGGCCGAAAATCCGGGCTCTGGACAAAACAGACGATTTCAAAGTCAGTCAAATACAACGGCGAATATGGCCATCGAATAACGAATTCGACAGATTTAATCTCTCTACGAACATGCGTACGGACATGACCCAAAATTTATTCTTTTATTGACGATTTTCCTTCGACAGAGAATTTCTTTTACAAGAAATGAAGAATTGTTCATGATTTTCATGACGTACTACGACTGCTACGTTCTGTTAAATGAAACAAAGACTTTTAACAACGGAACCAGAATAACCTGAGAAATTTTGACATAGATCATATTTTGATGAAAGAAATTTCTTCTATCATGCCCGTATATCTTTTGAATATCGAAGTAACAACCTGGAAGAATAATAAATTATCTGAGGAGAGTTAGCTCAATAATTCACTATCGATACTGGCACAAAGTCGATTTTTCTATCCGTTGAAAACCGAGAGAAAAGTATCTCCGGGCGTTGATAATGGTCGCAAGTTTCTTGCCAATTTTAAACTTGCTGAATCAATTTTTTAAACAAATTTCAAAGCCTGTTTCATTCAGGATCGTTAAATACGCGAAAACTCATCCTGTATTCAGGTGGTATTTTCTGATATTACCAGGCCGGTGGTTTCACGCTTTGGATCAAAATGTGAGAAGACGATTCATACTCGGAGAGAAAGTAAATGAAAAGTTTAAAAAGTCGCGTAAAATCGACGACGAAACTGCGATCGAGGCTGGGGCGAATCTAATGAGCGAGGTAAGGCGCTTTTTCGATTATAGGTACCTACGCGAGTTGATCTTCTTTGAATAATCCTCCCCAGGTGTAAATTTCTGTGTTAATATTACAGTGTATAATATTCCTAATCGCTGGATTAGGTGTACTAGCCGAGGTGAATAGAAACGCGAGAAATTCAGCTTCTAAAGAAACGATAAAAACAGAGGAAATGAAAAAGCTCCTCGAAAAAAAGGATGCGATATCATCCACAGTGGAAAAACACAATGCCATGATTAGCGAGTTGGAGAAACTAGTGAACGAGTGCATTCGCCATACGCCAACCACAGAGTCCCACGAGAATCCAGAAAAATAACGACCACACACCACATATTTCCGAAATATATATAAATTTTTTTTTTTTTACTATTATTACAAAACTCTGAATCAAATGACAAACGACTAAAGTGCGCATAGACGTAAAGCGTAATTACAGGTAAACTAGACAGCCCCTGAATGAAAGCTGTTTCATGAAAGTCGTTATATATCTACGGTTGCATAATAAAATTCTACAAAAAGTATAGAAAAAAATTTAGGAAAATTAGTTACAACGCCATATGAGATAAACTTATGCTTAATTTCACCAACGCGACAGTAAAGCTTGGTATAAATAGCCAGACCGCGGCGTTGACTGGAATTAGCATGCGTTTGCATAATAGCACAACATTCGTGGCTCCGATGGACATAGTGATATGTAGATAGATGGATGGGACAGATAGACGGATAGTTAGATAGATAAAGCATATCTGAAGGCATGTCAGAGGTGAAACGAAAATAGAGAAGAGAATACGAGAGAAGTTTCAGGATTGCAGTTGCCATCGCACATCGTGTTCGGGGTATCAAAGAATTCCACCGTCAATAGGACAAGGGAGAGAGTTAAACATACATATATATGTATGTATATACATTGCGTGTGTGTGGGTGTAGGTATGTATGTGTAATGTATATCGACCGACGTTCTGGGTCGCTAATGGACCACTAATTGGTCTCTGAATGGCGAGTTTTTGCAATTCTTCTTAGCTCGAGAATATTCTTTAACAAAGAAAAGGGTAGGTAGACGACGACGTTAAGGAACGAAAATTTTTTGCGAATTTTATGTAATTTCAACCTTAGGCGAAAGTTCAGTGTGTAACAGTACGAGTGGATGAGTACGAGCGCCAATTTCAGAGAGAATTATCGCGCGGGGAACGTCGTACCTACTTTAACCAGTAATTACAATTCGTTGTTGTGCAATCGAGAGAGTCGACCATTACGTCGAAAGATTATAGACAATGGAACCTTTTGTGTACCAGATATTGACGTTTCGAGTACTAGGTGCTTGTTCCGCTCCATGGCTGTGCCAACTATCGAATCTAATTCAACTGCATTTTAGAATATCGAGTAAACGGTGCTGCAACGACGTGCGTATGTACCTATCCACGCAATTTCGTTGGGGATGATATTCTGGATCTGAAACTTTCGTCTAGCTTTGAATGAATCGGATTCGGAAGGAAATCTGGGAGATTTATTCCGGTAGAGAGTGTAAGAAAAATCGACGAAATCCTGGTAGTAAATGTATTTGAGATTTTCCACCGAATTTAAGGGGACTTTTTTCCCTGAATTTAGATGAATTCTTACCGCTTCTTTTGCCCCACAAAACGTTTTCTTAAGTTCGGCTATAGCTCGACTCTTGGGAGTCGAAATAGACCCCCCATAAAACACATCCTTGTTCCAAGAACAGGTCGTATCCCTTGGGCGACACTAGAAGCTTCTAAAATATGCTCATGGCCAATCAGCTTTGTATCCCATTTCTAAATTCCTCGTGGATAAGCTCTGAGCTTTTCTTTATAACAGATGAGGAAATAGTTGTCTCGATAAAGCCACACGTCACTTCCGCAATAAAAAGAAAATCGTAAAACGTTTCTGGTTTTTATAATCAAACATTTTGCCCTTATAATTCTTCGGGTTGACCGATTCCAAATTATCGAGAAAAATTCTGACCGATTCATGTACGGATGAAAAAAAAAAGGGAGCGTCGATTGCTATCGAGATATCGAAAATGAAGGGCGGTCGTTGGACCAAAGAACTTGAGTTGGGATTGGTAAAGCTTTATAAAAAATTCCGATGCCTATGGATGACCAGTTCGCCAGCTTACAATGACTTGGACAGGCGATACGCGGCTTATGTGAGAATCGTCGAGGCTCTGAGGCCAGAATTTGGTAGTTTGACAGTACCGAAAGTGGTCTACAAAATTCGCGACCTCCGTTACAGGTGAGGGGATAAAACGGTGCTAAAAACCCTTCGATTTATCTCTCTCGATTTTTTTTTCTTTTTTTTTGGAAAAAAAAGTTTTACGGCACTTAATTCAGCAGTTGATAAAACTCGGAATAATAAAGCTGAAGATTAGACAAAGTGTAATATAGGGCACAACTCGGTATACAATTTCTACTTGACTTTAAAACGAGAAGAGTTCGTTGTCTCGAAATTCAGTGACAAGCTACTAGCTCCCAATTGTCTTCTTCTTCTTTCACAATCCCTTTTGTCTTTCAGATACTGTGTTGAGTTAACAAAGATTGAAAGAGCAGCGGCTTGCGGAGAAAATTATACACCGAATGTGTCTTGGTTTCAAGTTATGCACAGCTTCCTGGACCTCCGTTTCAGGACTGAAGAAAACAAAGACTCTCATACATCGGTTCGTTGATTTTCTCATGTAAGATTTTTCGGCGAATGTGATTCAAATTCGTTGAATAATTTGAGGAAACGATCAGATTTTCAAAAAACTAGAAAGAGCTGATTATCGTTTGGTGAAAAATCAGAGCGAAAATTCATTCCCAGGCATTTAGCAGCGAGGAAAGACTGAGCCGCGATTTCGATGGCGAACTTCTGACTTCTTCGACGTGCCAAACGATTTATGAGAATAATTTGAAAATGGAGGAGAGCAAAAGTACCGTCGGGGAATTTGAAGAATCGGGTAACGATGCGGGGAACTGCGCCGACGAGGTCTGCGATCGAAGACGACGACGCAGAGAAGCTGAGGAATCCGAAGAAGTTCAGGAAATTGAAGATCAACCCGGTGGTTTTTTTGAGAAACATAATCACCCGCGAGAGTCGAAGCCTTTGGGAATAAAAATGGAGGAAAAGATGACGAAAACTTTGGTTTTTGCCGGGCGAAACAAAAATCCTGAACCCGAAATGGAAAATATTCACGAATTTGACGAGTTCAATGCTTTCGCCATGAGCATCGGTAGCCAGTTGAAGAAACTCGATCCGAAACTAGTCGCGAAGGTTGAAATAATGATTTTGACGATTTTGAACGAGGAAAGAACGAAGAGTCTGCGATAACTCGTAAAGCAGGTAAAGTAAGCCGATAAATAAAATAGAATTTACTGCTGCTCTTGCCCGCGGAAGTTCGTATCGAGTTTTTTTCAACGTACCTAAACGCATCAATGCACGTTTTACCGCACACGGGATGGAGAAAGGGTCGACGATAATTCCATCCACGTTGTCACCAAACGACCCAACAATACGTGCCGTCAGATAATCGACCCTTGTCACAATGGCCTATCCTTTGCAGTATCGCGGGGAAATATTGTGCAAAAATCTGTTCGATGTGATGGACGAGTTCCTCGGCACAGGGAAGCCTCGGAATTGACTAAACAATAATAGGTATAACAAAAGTGCAATTTACCAATGAAAATGGAAGAAAATTCATGAGGAATAAATCTGCGAGCTCTTCACCGTCCCGTCAGTCATGATATATCTGCATGGCATAAATCAGATGCGATAGAATAATTCAAAAGTTGTCTGCAAGGGCGTGAATTGTCTATTACCACTTTTCGAGATAATTAATAAAAATGCCCGATCATTCAGTTACGGATATTTCGTAATGATTTCTTTTCTTTTCTTCTGGGATGAAGTACAACATTTGGCTTCCAATACTTTAGGAAATTATGGATATTCAACGTACCCTTATACCGCATCGAGCTTCTGATTTGAGGAAAATTTAAACGGATGGTAAAAATCTGGGGATTTTAATGTTTGAGATTTTCAAGCCATTTGTTCTCTCCGCTCACAAACCGCATTATATGTTATAACATTACGATGCACTCGTAACTCCGTTGGTTTACTACCAAAGCTCTGTGTTTCGTGTTAAGTATCTCCGAAGCACTAGTAAACCTACTTTGGTACCGGGAGGTAGGTACCTGAAAATTGCAACTTTATACGAGTTAGAAGACATCAAAGTTGTTCGCCGTACGATTGTCCACTGAGAAGTATTCGCGTTCGTTTTATTTATTTATTTTTATTTTTTTGTCTTTTTGTGTAAAAAACATTAATGTAAAAATTGTTTAGTCAGCTGCTGCGGATACTTCGACCGCAATTAATTTTTCAACACGATTAGGAACGTCCGAAGAGATTTGGTATCACGAAATTTCTTTGTGTAAAGATAAAAAAAAAAAGGAAAAATTAAAAAAAAATAAAACCCGGGCTTTCGATGAAATTTCAGAGCGGAACCAAGTTTGTAGATGTTACAAATTCTTTGTTATTTGAAAAAAAAATCTCTCCTGCGAAACGAATATTCCCCCTACCACCGACCGGAAAGACGAGTTTTGTGACTAGCGACGAGATAATGAGGCAGAAAAAAAAAAAAAAAACAGAAGAAACAGAAAAAAAAAGATAAAGAATAATTTGAGTAAAAACAACAGTGGGTGGTTAATGAGAATTATGATAAGTTAAAGACTCGAGGATAAAGCAAACGCCGTTGGTCACCGGTCCAAGATGGTATAGCGTTTGAGTCGATGGCGCAGAGAAGTTTTCTTCGAGAAAGCGCGAGGTAATGGGCTTGAAAAAGAATGATTATCGAGGTAACGCCGTTATCCCAACGGTGTAATTATGGTAGAGAACAAACTTGCGGTATATTGAAAAAGTGTCCCGCTTCGAACAGGAATGTTATTAGCGCCGCGGATAATTAGCAGCCGAGCGAACGGCGTTTGGAAAAAAAAAGGAAAAAGAAAAAAAAAAAAGATAAATTACTTTAAGCGATCAGGCTGACGCTCTGGGAGAGAATGACGAAAAAAAAAAAAAAATAGAAAAAAATATATCCGCGGAGTTTGCAGATTTTTTCTTTTTTTTTCTTCTCTTATCAATTTCTTCAAAGTGTCTACGCTCGTTGAAAAACTCGCCGAAAGTAGAGATAACCGCTGAATCAAGACTTCGAAATCCAACTTATCGAAGTTTAGATAAAAACCAGAACCACCGGTATGCCGGTGGAACCGGAGGAAATCCAGAGATACGGATTGAAAAAATAGTTAGAAATATTTTTCAGGGGTTCGTGAAATCTGTATGGCAAAAATAAGATACTCTCGTGAAATTTCTTGTAATTTGAAAATTTACATCCGCCCAAACCTCTCGCATAAAATCGTATATTTATAAGCCAATTTTCCATTGGTAGAAAAAAATTGTTTTGTGTAAAAAATGAAGATTCCTAAAAATTCCTTGAAATTCCTCAGTAGACTTGGGTCGAAAAAAAATGTTCTCGGTAAGTTTAGGGGCTCTGAAATATTTCATTTTCAAGACCTCAACGCGCCGTATATAACTGACACAAGTAGTAGAGCTCCTTGCTGGTCAGACGGGCGCCTGCTAGGATCAAGATCCCTTAACTAATGAGGTTGCCTCAATCCAGCGTTTATAGACGCAGGGGTCGACGGAAAGGGGAGCAAAACGTGACGTCATAGGAGACTAGGCTATTTCCATCTCTCTCCTGGTTTCACAAGCGAAAATTCTCTAATTAGGAATCTCGTAAACCAAAACGTCAGAAATTTGGAGAATTTCTTTTTTCTTTTCTTCTTCTTCTCTCGCTTTCTTTTTTCTTTATTTTTCCTACGTCCGGATGCATAAATGACAACGAAATAGAGGGAAGAAATGGCCAAGTAAAAATTAATGCATCGTGGTAGAGACCGTAATGACGTGAGTGAAGAGGTCAGCTCCTGGTCCACCCCTGATTCTTTTTCCCTCACTTTACGATACAAAGAAACTAGAACGCCGAAACTAGTTTCAGCAAAGCACCAAGACTGAGTAGTGTAACAGGGGTAGGTACAACCTAATACCTATATGCGATCATGAGAGAAATAAAAAACGTGGAAAAGTAAGGGAGGGAAGGGAAAAAGCAGATATAACTGCAAGGGAGAAGTCTGTTGTTTCAAGAAAGACAGAAATAATACCGAACGAACAAATTGCACGGCATTTCCTTCCGCTGGTACAGTTATTACTTGTAATACCCCAGTGGGCTTGTACCCTGGTCATTGCAGTGCTGTGACGTAGATACAATCGGAAATGGAAGTGACTTAAGTCTAGTATTCTCAGACATAATTCAAGATTATTCGGGCTTTTATAGACTTCGCTTACATGGATAGATCGTAGGATACAGGTCGTATCGTTGATCGAAACTCTGCCAAATTTGAAGGGAATATTCTGCATCGACGTGATTACGGGGCGAAACATTGATATTCGATGAATTTCATTTTTAGACACGAAAATTTCAGATTTTAGGCCATTTGTTTTTTTTCTCTCTTTCGTAAACGTTGAGAAAAAGAGTGTGACATGTGCCTACTTAAATTACATTTTCTGTACTCTAACACGACCACTTTTCTTTCGGTAGACTCGACCTATGCAATGCGAAGCTCCATAGAATCTGAAATAATTCGTAATTATGTCTGGGAAGTAGAAGTAATCAGCCTTTGAAAAGCTAAGTCCGTGGAAAATTTCCCCAGAGCGTAGGTACCAGCGATTTGGAATCCTCTCAAGACTCGGAAAACTGGATATTTTCGTTGGGCAGTGACTGATGCTAAATTAATTCAATATCCTGAAACTAGAATGTCAAAAAATTCCTTTGAAAATGAAACAATGCATTTGTTTGCACATCATCAATTACCTTGGTACGAAAATTCGCGGTTATTGCCACAGAATGTTTCGCGTCTCGCAAAGCTATTAATTTTTGTTAAAAATCAAGTTATTCTTCGTTACTGTAAGAAGAAAATACGAACAAACCTCTGACTAAATTGACGTTATATTTTAAAGGGGCAAAAACTTTTTGTCAAATCGATGTTTCGATATTTTTAAACAACCAAATCGACTGGTCGATTGTAATTGGAAGCGAAATTTATGCGCAGAAAAACACACAAAGCGGTAAAAACCGAACTGGGAAGGAAAAGAAAATTTAATTTGCCTACTTCAACCCTGTCAAGCCGAGCTAACGAAATTAGTTAAACTTTAACCGAACAGGTGCAAGAGCTATATTCAAAGCGACTCGAATCGTTGAATATTAGATGAGGTAATAACAACAACGAGTAATTCAGAAAGTAGGTACGATAAATTGGAAATGAAAAATGGGAACGATACTTTGAATTAGTAATGAAACTAAACCGTTAAATACGTCATATATCGTATAGTTTTACAGCTATCCTCGAGTTTTTAATAAAAGTAAAAATCTGCGCGATTAAATTCGACTGCGTCATCAGAGGGGAAGATCTGGTCCATCGATATTCTGACTGCCTTATGGCCCAGCATCCAGAAATACGAAATTTGCAAGCGACCAAGAAACTCGACATTTGCCGCTACGTGATCTCATTCCCTGTCGTAAGATCTGACTCACATTTGTTACCCTTCGCTCGTGGACAAAGTTCGGGCACGTGCTACCCGATGCAAACGATCTCGAGGTTTGCCAGGGTGGCTTGTTTCGAACGGATTAATAAAGTTGTATCTCGAGACTCTATTGAACAACGAAGGAACCGGCTACAATACTTAATTAAGAGTCGAAACTCTTCGCCCAGACGCCTATACATTCCCTTAAAGCATTACTTCATCTCTGATTATTAGTTTCATCCGTATTTCTGTCTCCCCTGGATGGGAAAATACTTTATCAAACGCTTTTGTATCATTTCAAATTTCGACGCAAACCCTATTCGAATTTTATCTCAAACTTATTGCAAGCAACAAGGGCGATCTTTTTTCAGTCGTGCTCCTCTTCGCGATACTAACCAGACCCTATGCTCAATTCTAAAGCAAATATCACCCTCATTGCGAAAAATTGCGGTAAAAGCACATTTCCGAGTATTCTCGAACGACTGAAGTAGGCGTGTTGCATCCTTGCGCATAATCCTTCGGATTATTGCAATGAGGGTATATCAGCGCTCGGTGTACCCTTATCGCATCGAACTCGTAATTTCTTGTCAAATTTCCTAGACTGTGTCATCAATACTTCGACGTTGACGAATATACGTATAAAGTTCTATACGCCACTTTATATTTTGCGAAGAAAAATTTGATGACACAGCAATGGCAAGATAGAGATGGATATTTCAAAGTATATACTCTCTCTGCGTCGACGTATTTCTTTCGAAAGTTGAAAACAATATTCCTCTATTCTTTCTCGAAAGAACTTGTAAATTCTACTTCGATTTCTTCGCTGGTTCGGGTGTATAGCTGGTATCGAAGTCGCGTTGTTTCTATAGCAAATGCGATCATATTTCGAGACGTTGGTTTCAAAGAATAGAAATATTTCAAGCTTTAATAACACTTGGGCGAAGTCAACCACGCTTCGCTTATCCGAAGATAAACCCTCTTCGTATTTCTCACCCTCCGTAGCCTGACTCCATCCCTCTTTCTATTTCTCTCTTCGTTTCACTTGTCAGAATCAATCAGTCAGCCATGTTTGTTCAATCATATCGTTACGTGATCGAAGACCATGGCGGAAAAAAAATGCCTCGAAAGTATTCGGCCCGGTTTAGCTACCAGGATTCGCATCGCTTTACACATTGTTTGCGGTCTGCGGAGGAACCGCTGCCGTATCGCGATGCCACGAAAATGTCTCTCGCAATATTACAGCGTAGAGAGAAGCGTGAAAGGGAACAGGTAAAGCTCGATTGTTTCGGAACATAAAGCAAAAGTCTCCAGAGAGTGTTTTCCCCCTTCTGTAAAAGTGTGTGTGAGGGGGAAAGAGAGAGAGAGGGAGAAAAAGTACGTCGATACGTACGTAGATAGGAGCAACGTTGCATTTTTGGACCAACGGTGGAAAAGCTGAATTTCGAATATTTCAAACACAGATATTATACGAAATGCGAGCGAAAATTTCTACAGGAAATTTTCTCACCGAAGTCACTTTCAATCTGACTCCCTTTGTCATTGAGTGAGTGAAAAATCATGTAACCAGAAATAAGTGGGCGACCGCGTACCCACGATGTATTATACTCATGCCAACAATAAGTATCTATTGACTGGTTGAAGCAAATACCTCTTTTCAGGTTCGATTTCTAAGTAGATTATTTGCCACCGCCCTATTCGCGTCGGATGAAATGCAGTTAAATATGAATCTATGCGAGGGTGGATCTGGGAAGTGTTATCTATACGTATGTAAATTGTACCGGTAAATTCGTAAATTTTCCTCGTACGAATCTCGAATGCAAATATATCGCACGCATTTTCGAATATTTTGCAATGCTAAATCCGGAGGTTGGCGAATTTTTCTCCCCTTTGTTTTATAATTACTGTGGGAATGGAACAAACTCGTTCTTTCGCGAGTGGTTCGCGTACGACGAGTCGTGAAATTTTCATTTTCTGATCCTCCGTGATGAAAAGAGGAGGATAAAAAAACAAACTTGACGCTCAATTTTAGCATAAAATAACACCGTTTTAAATTCGTCAAATAACTTCTCGCGGATCGTCTATACTAATTACAGAACGACATAGTTCTACGTTTAACGCTTGAGCTAATCTCAGAGAAAAAGCACCAAACTATGCTCCAGGGTTCTGAGGGATGAACTCCGGCCACGGATCTTCGATAAATGTTCTCCAAACAAGGATTCCGAAAGTTTCTAAACTATAGAACTTCACTAACTTTATATTCTTCGTCGATTAAAGCTAAAACCGTAATGATTACTCTTTCATCCGTCTTGGCATTTCTCCAACTATCTTTTCACCGTTCAATCTTTGCCTAATGGATCGTCATCGAGGACCAATAACAAGCGGAAAACATAACAGAAATTTATTTCTTTTTATTTATCTGCGTGTTACTCGTCACGGTATAGAATACATGTATATCTACATTCGGCGGAATAAATTCTAGTCAACTTTTCCGTAACGCGTGAAAGAATTTTCGTGAGAGTAGACGACGAACTACACCAAACTTTTCAAGGAAGATGGATGGATGGATGGATGGATGAGAGTGAGATATATTTCTATTGGGCCGGTGTATAAAAGATTCCTCGTTAAACGTCAGCCGATATTGAACCACTCTAGCAGCCATTTTGAATTTCTTCGACCGTTACGAAGAATAAAATTTGAGTTAGTATTAAAACGATCAAAAAATCGGCTTTCAAACGATCTGGAATCATTTTCTGATTACTGATTCAGAAAACAATTTTCTTTCATTAAGGGAGTACACATTCAGGGGTGAGTCGGGCACAAATTAAGGAAATCTTACGATTTTTATGACTCAATGACAAAACTCAGAGAAAATATAGAGTCCTGGTCGTATAGGTAATTGAAGCTTCTTCAAATTCGGAGGGGATATTCTACATTGATGTGGATTCCGGAGCAAAACCATTTTCTTCTTCTAACGAATCTCTAGAAATCGCTAATGAATAATTGGGTATAAAAGCAAAGTGAAATCCTCTGTTAAATCGAGGGAATAACAATTTCTACCGAACGAGCACCACTCACGATTTCGAATTCCACGGTTCTTCTGATAGCCTCAAAACTTCAGCGTACAGTTTTTCCTTATTTTCGACGTAATCAAATATTTCAGGAATCAAAATTTTCTTTGTCAATTGAAAATATTTCGCGTTCGTAATTTGCTTAACTCATTTGCCTTCACACCACTCTTGAAAGATCGAGGTGAAATTCACCCGTCTCTTAGTATGCTACCCCTTTAACTGGAATTTACCAATTTTCTGCTACATTCTCGCGAGTTTACGTCGCGATTACAGTCGGCTAACTTTCTACCTGAAATATCTGTTGCGTTTGATAAAATAAGCAATCAAGAGACATGAAAGTGGCGAATGTACCAACTGTGTCGGTTGCAGCCTCATAGTTTAAACCAAACTTCTCTATTCTCTGTTCTCAACGTTCTCGATTATTACTCCGCGCAGTAACTAGCTAGAAATTCCGACTTTCCAGCTCACATTATCATCCACTGTGGTTTGTTTCGGATACTAGCAAGCCGAAGAACTTCAATCGATATTAACGTACAGAATATACATTTTTTTTACGACACGGTACTAATTGACTAAACTTTCACGAGTAGGCGGTAGAGCTTAATTAATACAGTTAATCATTCGTTGAAATGTTCGAACGATATATGAAATATATTTCGCATAAAAGCTCGTATTTCGTTATTGTCAGTTTATATAAACGTCAAATAGATATTGTGCCGTTTTTGGCGTATCATTCGATCGGAAACTGATATTGTACGAAAGTCTCTGATAAAGAGGGGCGGACGTATTGTGAGCAGCAAAGGTAAGTGGCAAAAAATGAGAGACGAACATCAGGAAAAGCTCGTCCACTCGTCGGTAGAAACTCACATCGCAAAACCAGACCTGGCCTTTGACTTTGGTGGGTTGGTTGGATCGATATCGCTTGGCGAGAGGAAGACCTCGCAGCAGCAGCCTTCCAGCATCCGCATCCCCCATGGCTTTCTTCTACACGGGAAATTCACTACCACAAACACCACAGCCGAGCCCCTTTCCGATACGTAGAACCGTACGATTCTCGTCTACCCTCGTGATATACATCTGTCAACGAAAACGATCAAAATTTCGTTTTACCACGCAGAATCGAAACGGTCGGCACGTACCAAAATTTCGATTCTCCCTTACAAACAGGGGGGGAATAAGAACCGCTGAAAATACTTTGAGAGACGATGCTTGCCGAGGGAATAGAGAAGGGTACTTTTTCTCAGGGATATCCGCATCATTTCAACTCTACCTCGCGCGACGTATACAAATTTCTTTTTATTTATATATTTTTATACTCTGCGCTGGGTTATTCGACTGACTTTTTAAGAGAATCCTATATAGATACCTGAGTCTCTCAAGCGGTACTTCGTGACTTGTTTCTTTCCGTATTTAGCGACGTAAGGCAACGCCGAAGAAATTTAACGTCCTATTAATTGGATAACAAATTTTGCCTGATTTCGCCATAAAAATCGATGCAAGTTCAGATCAGAGATGAGAATGATCTTAAAAAATGCAAAGAAGACGATTCTATGGAATTTATTCATGATTTTTGTCCGCAATGTCTCGGAACTGCATTAACTGTGAATCCTAGAAATTCATACAGCGTCTATAAGACCGAAATTGGAACCGATGTAGGAAAACTTATCGTTAGGGAAAGAAGCTGAAACCTTTGAGAATTGGTATAAGCGAGGAAAACCATCCGTTCTCGCGATTTTTTCCACAACATTTACAAGACTTGCTTATATATTTTGGGTTCGTTCGTCTAGGTACACGTGTTTCAATTCGGTGACTAAAATATCTAACGGTCTTCGGAAATTATATGGTTTTATTCGGCATTCTACATCCTTTCGATAATCTACACGACGATGAACTTGTCAGAAAATTACTTTGAGTTAAAATTTCATCGGTATACGTACTTTTCATTTCAATAATCAACTTAGCCCGGAAAAGAAACGTAGGATGTGGATCTTTAGTTAATTCTGGGTTTTATAGGTCTTCGGGTAATTAATCCGAGTGGGAAAGTTGCGATCGAAGATTTTTAATAAACTGGAAAACAATTCTGCAGAAGTAGAAGATCCACGTTTTACGAAAATCTGTGTTTTTTCCCATTTTCGATGAATTTTATTAAAAGAAACCTGACTTCGTTGCCAGATTTTGTCGACAATTGCGGAATATACTCGAAAAAAAAAATATACAAAGATACGATGTTTGATGAAAAGTATGAAAATCCACCGATCTTATGATCTGAACGTAAGTATACCTACTCATTTGAGTTCACGTAGTTGAAAGTAAATAAATTTTATTTTTTTACCGGAGTCATATTCCACAATGAAAAGAGGACGATTCCATCTCGCGTAGAATCGAAGTCAGTTACCTCCAGTGATATGAAACCAAAACCAGAGAAGTGAGAAATAATTTTTCGAATCATTCAAAATCTACCAATCAAAAAGAAATTGTTGAATCCCGGCCATCCAACAAGGACTCAATTTACTACAATTATGATTACAAGTATAGCCACCTGAGTCTTCAAGCAGCCAATAAGTAGCTCGTTTCTTTATTTTCTTATTTTTGAAAAAATAGAAGCTTCCGATCTTCGACTTTTAGATTTTTGATTACTCAACGTAATTATAATGATTATCGATACAAAAGTCCATAGTGGTATCTAATTAAAAAACAAAGAAAAAAAATAGCGTCTCGTTTGCGAAACGTTAGTATTGTCGTAGTGCCATGAATTTTGGGTAATTTTTGGGTCAGAATGTTGAAAAACTTTTGGATATATGAAAGGGGCGAATTATTCTATATAAGGTAAGCTGCACCGAGATTATATTTGAATCCCCGAAACTGAAAAACCCTTTTGGGTAGATGTCGCGAAATTAACTTGGCAAAAACACGCGCGAAACGTGAGCCCATTCCACGGAGGCTAATGACAGGTAACTTTTGGACGTTTTACGCGACCCACCCGTCACTTAATTTTTAATTTCGTTCGAGTGGATGGCACGGAGCGTGGCATCTGGATTTGGTAAAATTAAACCATGGCGACGAATGACGTCACCGGGATAACGTCGATCCACAAACACCACGGCGATCCTATGGGCTATTTCACACCCTTAATGCAAAATTGATTTGTTTTTTTACTGTATCTATCCGAGTGCAGCAGCCTTGTATCTAGATTTAGGAAATAAAATGAAACAGAATATGAAATTCGATCAAAAAAAAAAGAAGAAAGCAAAGCGAAAGGACATAAAATTGCATAATTCAAATGCACTCGATATTCACGTCAAGCGCACACACATATATAATGCAAATATGGGGGTGATAAATTATTTTTTGTAATTTACGATCAAAGGATCGATTTCCACTCGACGCGGGGTGATAGCAAGTGTAGTATGGCTCTACCCGCTTCTACCTACCTACCAATAACGGAAGATGAGGTAACCCCAACAGGATATCCAGATCTGTTTAGGATAAGATTATCTCGAACGAGCCTATAATTAATTACCTATTTTGTGAAAAGGGGGTCTTTATCAGTCTCAGGTGCTAGTCAATTCATCTCGCACTACGATAAGGAACACCCGAGTGCCTCTGCCTGCACGTCCTGGAAAACGGGAGTGGAGTCTTCCCTCTTTCCTCTACCCACTAGCTCGCTCTCTTTCTTTCTATATCTAGACTTGTTGTTTTATTTATGTTTTTATTCGTTTAATTTCGCACATCAGATTATACGTGATGTATATATATATATATATATATGTTTTCTCGTCTCCCCTTTTCTTTTCTTTTTCTTCACTTTCTTCTACATTTTTATGAACTGTTGTCCGGCTGGTTTCTCCCACGAGATATTATCCGTCATCCTGAAAAAACAGTTACTTCTTTTTCCTAGTCATGTAGTAGGTACCTAAGAAGCAGTGTTTCTTTATTTTTCCCCACGGAAAAAATCGCGCTTACTTTTTATCATCGTTATTCCGGATTTACGAGCTTTTTCAGAAGCTCATATATTTACTAATATCGTGATGTCATTTATTCCTTATTTTTCTTTCTAAGCTTTTTCTTTCTCCGAAAGCTCGTTACACCCCAACCCCGCACATGGGCCATTCACGTTTAGGTATACACGATATAATACCACGTTAACAACGCAGAGATTCGACTTTAGAAAAGAGGAAATAAAAATTAGACAAAATATACTACAGCTTGTAGAACTGTCAACGACTGACTTAAATTTCGACTCGGAAGAACATCCCTTAGAACAAACGAAATAGTTCCTCGTTTCGACCACCCGAGTTGAATTCGAAATTCGTTCGACCGCTACGTGGGTATTATTTATTTTTTCTACCCGAAATGTTCGTTTCATTCTCTTTGAAACAGTTTTAGTTTTTTTTTTTTTTCTTCAAGAATTTACAATACATATCGATTTTCTATTTTTCAAATGACAATACGTCTGAAATTTGTATTCGAAAATCGGTAAAATGAAAGATCCGTGAATATCAATGACTCGGAAGAAGGGATATCGAATTTTGAAAAAGTTATTCAACGATAAAGTTATTCAGAATTAACTCCGAACCAATTAATTATGCACCTCGAATCCAGGGACCGGAAATAACTGGTGCAGGAAACCCGATGTTTCACTTCACCGTTGCCGGAAATCGTGCGGCTAGCTTCAAAAATAACTGACACCGATACCGAGGTTAAAGTTTCCAAAATCTCTCACCGACTTTTCCGATAAAATAGAATTCTTATTCGGAGTAATGAATACTTGGACAAATCATTCATTTCAGGTACAGTAGATCGACCCACTCTTCATTATCGAATCTTGAAAAATTATAAATGAACCAAATCACAGAAAAAATGGAAACTATCGACTCGTTGAATAATTTTTGTTGAATGGCGCCTACGTGACATACAAATATCCGATTATATTTGTGAATCGTAAATTTTCAAGGCAGCAACTTTGCGGAACATGAAAAGCGCAGATATATCGAATGGTCGCTGAAGTTAGCGAAATAGAGAAAAAGGCAGCGTAAAACGTGAGAAGAATAACTGCAAATCGCTAGACGTCCATCCGACCACCCGTAATAAATGAGGTGGACAAAGTGCAGCGATTTTCTTGGGATGCTGACCGTGCTCGATGAATTCACCGTATATATACATATGCGTGTGTGTGAATTTTTCAGAGAAAACAGGTAGGTAGGTAGGTAGAGTGACCAACGAACCGAAAAACCGTTCATCCAGCAAGACCATGGAAAAATAACATATAAATATAAATTCATGGGGGGGTTGAAAATAATTCGTTTCATATTATGTATACACCGTAAAGTGGTATATGTCATACATGTGTTATGAATAAATCCGAGCATCGCGAACGGTCACAGGGAGAAAAAGCTCGAGGTCATTTTCGAAACGATATATGTCCCCCTATTGTCGGTAGCTGCGTGGATATGACCTCGCGTTCGAAAGACCGGAGGCAACAAGGATTTCCCATTTTAATAACATGAAATTTAACACCATTCCGTAATCGGCACCGTATGATGAGATACGAGATGGTGAAAAGATCATCTCAAAGTAAATGTAAAACTTCGAAAGCTCCGGGTAGTTATTTTCGATATGCTCAGAGGTTCCCTCCCTCGATTTATCGACGCGTTGCGGTACAGCCGTCCGGATATATACCGTACACATACGCATATATAGGTGAAGTTTATTACCCTAGAACAAATACCAGGAGTGGCAAGCGGTCTTACCACTTTTAGTGTTATTATGGCAAAGGAGCGTCCTCAAATACTTTCAAAAGCAAGTTAAAGGTAGCTAACTTTATCGGATAGAGGATGGCGGTCAGTACCGAGCCAACTTCCGTAAGGGATGTATATAGTGCCAGGGGTATAGTACGAGGGACGAGGGACGTGGGACGATCTTTACCGTCGTAAAACTCGGCTTAGTTTCAATATCCTTCGAGGAGGTATATATATTGGATCGATCAATTAAGATAGAGGATTATTAATTACAAGGGTTTGGTGTACGGGGGTAAAGGCAGAGCTTGCCAAGGTAATCAATTTAGAAATACTTCATCCAACCGTGAACCCATAACCGTTACGCAACCTTTGATTCCTCCATCAAAAGAACACATCAAATTTTCACGATAGTAACAGAGGCTTAATTTTTCAACTACAATCTTCTTCCTCTTCCCCACTCTCTCCCTATCTCTCTCTCTTCGTTAACGACCCCATTTCTACAAAGTGTCCCTCCTTCGAGAGAGAAAGATACATATATATATAGATATAATATATCAACTGTTGCCGGATGACTTGTTCCATAAGTTTCTTTTTATATGGCAAACATTATCGCTGTCAGTCATATAGGATAGGTCCTCGATAAAACGTCGAGTGTCAGATATACGTGCAAGGACGATAGATCATCTGCGTAACTCTCCAGTATGAATCGAAACTGGCCTTTCTTCCCATTGTTTCGAATTTATTTCGGGCGAATTCACAAACTCAAAGCTTTTTAGAAAGGCGAGCTGCTGAGCTGGTGCTTTCGTAAGAACGGACACACGATCGCTGTATCACTATATGCCCATTATATCTTACAGAGATTCGAAATTAAACTGAACAATTTTTCGAGGCCCTCTTCCCTCTCTCTTTCGACATCCCGGTTACCGTAGGTACGGGTATTTGTTTGATGACTATTTTTTCTCCGATATTAAAGTGGCCCTCGATGAACGGCATTCAAACCGTTGGAGGTTTCAAGTCTTTCTTATTTCTCTAGTATGCTTTTGAGGATAAGATCGCGAGCTGAGAATAAGGGGGACACGAGGAAGGTGCTGCGGTCTTTTAAGGAAACACAGCGAGCTTTTGGTTACAAAGCTTGCAGTTATAAGTTTAAAATTCAATCGACCCTTTATAACGAGTGAGAATTCGTTTCGTCCATCGATTTACGCAGCTACAGGGTACGTCCGAAAGTTCTCGGTCGAGTTCTGCTACCACTAAACTCTAGCCGGAGCAAACTTTCATGCAATTAAATGATTCAACGATCGAGTGATCGAACCCTTTGATCCGTGGATGCGTAAATTTATGAACGATGTGGCTTTCTGGCTCCTGGTTATTTCATCTCTTCGCTACTCCTGCGGATCGCTACAGAATAATTCAATCCCTCGAAGCACCGTAATTTGTACAAATTACTGAAATAGAGCCACAAGTTATCGGACCACATATGTTGCTCTGAAACGTTGCTGTGAAACTGCTGCCGCTTTAATATTCGATTTCTAAATCGTGATATATTTGGCCAAAAAGCTCGATGCCCGAATAAGTAGCAGGCAAACAAATTTCGTCGAAATCGGACGAGCGATTGGCGAGATATGAATGCTTCTTTAAAAACACATTTTTCACTCCACTTCCCGCACCTTTAGATTGATTTTTATCAAATTGAATACGCGATCTGAAAATTATTCGAAGTATTCCGTGGCAAAAATTTCGCTGAAATTAAATGACTTATGTTATAAGGTAGACAACGTTATAGTTATTTTTTAGAATCTCAAGTGCTCCGATAATTTTTTAGAAATCCTCTCGGAGGTGCCGCGAATTCATTGTAAATAAAGTGAACTGAAATTATACCTACTAAGTAAGAAGCGTCGTTTCCCCATTCCCAACTTATTTTCGTCTTCTGAAGAATGACTTTTTCTAAGCTGAACCACGCGGTATGAATCACCTTGGTTGTACACCATTAAATGAGGCTGTGCTCATGGCAAATGAGCTCGAGATCACCACGGGTCGTCGGTCAGTATTATCGCCTTCTCGAATATTTCGCGCACCCTCGGAAATACGCCCAGAGATAAAAAATAATCGCCCTCGCGTAACGACTTTCCCTCCTTCGCCTCGTCTCCCTAATTTTCTTTCTCTTTTCACCTCCCTCGTTTCTCTCTTTATCTCTCTCTCTCTTTTTGCCAAGACGTTGCTAGCCAACCACCGACGAATCCCTTTATTAAAAGATAAATATTAGGGTGAAAGTTCAGGACTATTGCAGCTCCACGTTTTTGCTTTTCGTTACGTTTTCTTTTTTTCTTGTTTTCTACCCCCAGTGACTATATCGAATCGAACCTCCCACCTCGTCTCCCGACCTTATTAAATTACGAAGTTTTTTGCGAAATTAGAAAGTGATACGAATTTTTTTTTTTTGCGTCTATCGTTCATCCGGCTCTCAGCTTTTCCGGTTTAATCAAATGAAGATACATAAATAACGGTACGAAATGAAACCAGCTTCAATCCTAATCGTGGAAACAGGGTTTGTTGACTTGTGGGAGGTCGCAAACCTCCAGGGTCGACGTTCGTCGGATTTTCTCGTCGCGACGTCTATCATTCGAAACTACGTGATGCGTCGCGGTGGTTGTTCCAAGCCCGCAGTTATTCGCTTGATCATCACGCTCCGTCTGAAGCTCGGTGAGCTGCACCGCTTTGTTAAAGTCCGAAAACTTTGACGAAGTATAACTCAAGTTGGGAGAAATTATTAGCGTATAATCTCAGCCGAACAAGCTCAACGTAGAAGAAAGTCCGGCAATAAAGCTCTAGATGTATTTCACAGCTAGGTAAAAGTTCCCGAACGCATGTCGAGAATAAATAATAGTTACCCGAGTCCCGATGAACTTTGTTCCCGAAAGCTGCGAAACAATAACTTCTGCACCATAAAAATCGGTTGCAATTTCAATCGCGGAGTCGATATATCCGATGAAATCTATACGCCAGCCGCAGAAGCTCTCGTGCTTTATTTTCCGGGTTAGAAATAAAATGAAGAGGAATTATTTTCGAATTGTAAAATTAGGCGACTCCGAACGACGCTAAGATGGTAATAAAATCGGGGCCTTTTTTTATTCCGTATAAAAAGTATAGTACAGTCGTTTTAAAAACGTGTGTTTACTTCAGGGTGAACCCTGGGGGGTGTAAATATAATAGAGAAAGAGCAAAGCACGTAAACTCGGAAAAGCTTCAGAGCGAAATTCGGGCGACTTAAAAGTTTGAAATTTTAATTGCGCGAAAGCAAGGCGCGGAAATTTACCCGGGTAACTACCTACCAGGGGTAGGTAGTGATCGCAGGGGTTGAGTAGCGGGCAACACTCGCCAATCGGGACTCCGCGACTCCACAAGCTCTAAATAATGAATATCGGCTTGTGGTTCGTAGCCCTGGCTGTGATGTTTCTACGTTTATTGTCCCAACGGCACAGTTTTCACTTCACCAGAGACCTTGTAGCCTAAACTTTTTCCACCAGTTTTATGAGAAAAACAATTTGGCTACCTGTGCAACGAAACTACACCCCTGCATGGTAGCACCAGGTAACGGAGCTACCCGCTCGATAAATAGTATCCTGCAGTTCTCGTATATTTTTTTATTGTTTCACCTATTTCCCCTGTTTCACCTACACCTCAAGCTTCCGCGGTATGATCAACCGTACTCTCGATCTAGACGAAGATGTAACTTTTTACATCTGGTATGATATTGCAGCTGTCAAAGAGGAAAATTCGTATTTTTATATTTTATTGCAATGAAGGGACGCAGAGGGAGGATTTTTAGGCGTTCAAATGGACCTCCCTCCGATTTTTGGTGTCTTAGGGTTTTTATTTGGTGCGTAATCCCATTTTTGGAAATATTGAGGAATCGGTATCGAAGTGAAAAATTATTAGAAAAAATCCGGAGTAGTTTGAGCGAATGAAAGATTCCTGAATAAGGTTGTAAAAACGGTTTCCCATTCCCTAGAATAATTTTTCGTTTTATTCCCGACCATACCTGTACAACTTTTCGATTTTTAGGAGAATGCGTTACGAGGATGAAATGAAATTTCTCTGCGTGGAAATGGCTCGGAGATTTAACAGCTGTTTCAATTTTTTCTTATTTTCAAACCAAATCCGATATTTTATTACTCTATGAAACTTGATGCTCGATCTTTTATTATCAGCTCATAGTTCGCAGATGAATCTAGAAATTTTCATGGTGAAAATTCGCTGCGGTGGTCATTCGCTTTTTTTATTAATTTTCGTTTTTCTTTGTCACGTACCTACGTATACATGGATGTATATTAATATGTCATATGCGCTGAAATCCGAGCTCTTGGTCCCCGTTCCACACCGTGTTTTTGATTGTAGCGAGAGAGCGAATGATTTCGAAAAGCGATTCAAATTAGTTAATTGGATGACAAAAACCACGGAACGGAATCAGAATATACGCTTTTCACAGAATTTGAATTATTTTCAAACGGATCATAGTGATATTCAATTCAGAATATATTCCATAAAATTATATTCAATGAAATTCGGACGCTTTTTCAAATCGAATTTGACGGAACTTCATCATTTTTTAACATTATGGATGAAAGAATGAGCGACGAGCTCCTTCCATCTACCGAAACGTAGCGTAAGAGTATAAAATCGATGATTTTAGTTCGTTGCATTGAAAAACCTGACGAAGCTAACCAGGGGTTGGAAAAACTAACACCAAGATGACCTTTCGGGTAGCGATTCTTCCGGGCGTTGCTACTTTCGAAGCAGAAATTGAATATTCAAGAGAATCTCGAGATTTACCGAGTAAATCGCGTCCTCACGAGACTCGAGTAAAAACTGAGAGAATCGCGAATTGACTTTGAGCAAACGAAACGAAACGGAACGAATCGTAACGAGACGAAAGCAAATGTCGACTCCGAATGTTACTCAGCTAATCAAACTGCACCGTGTAGTAAAAACGTACCTAGTTTACAGTGGTTTTGATGAAATCTTCAAACATAACGTAGGTATCATATGGGAAACTCGATTTCTCGATCTTTCAATATCCCTTTGACTCTTTCCGCAGCTTTATATAATCCGAGTGCGTTATATTCCACCTTGTTATTCGGAGGAGCTCGCAGCCCCTTGTCGAACTAAGAAATAGTATAACGTTGAATAATTTCGGAGTATCGGAGGTGATTATTTTTAACAAACTGTATAATATTTTAACAAACGCGCAGTTGAACGAGACTGATAATATTCAGTTCAGTTTCGATTAGTTTCGGTTTTGCAGCAAAATAAATTTTTCGCCTCAATGAGATAAGCAAATATTCAAGTTTGAACGGGTTGTTTGTTCAGGTAATAGGAATAACTCGTCTACATTCATAACGCATGGTTTAATAATAACTAGTGACCGCGTAATGAAGCAACCCACCCTTAATTGCCGCAATTTCTCTCGTGGGAAGAACGACTATCGAAAATTAATATCAGAAGAAAACAAATTTTTATTATATCCAATATAAGTTTTTTCACAATTGATTACTCGTGTTTTACGATCGGAATCATTTGAAATTGATGAACTTTTCATTGATATTTAAAAATTATAAATTATTTAGAGCCGTAGAGATAAATTTAACTTTACGTAAGAGATTAGGTACGGAATTGAGAATACTTGAAAGAAAGTGATGAAACGAAGCAGTTTGTCTTCTGGAATGGGGTGCGCATTTGTATAGCAATAATTTAAATCCCCAAATATATACGCGGACAAAGAATCTGCGGTGAAGATATAAAATTGAAAATAAATTTCTAAGGCAACGTGTTTAGTCGAATGAAGAAAAGTTGAGAGAGGAGAGAGGAACCGAGGAGATGTAAAAAAAATAAAGATGTAGAAATCGTCGCTACACAGCGCAGCATCCCGTATAATGGCGCGTCAGAGGAGAAGCTAGGGTGCGTTAGTGACGTCACATTTCGCGATACGCGCACGCGCCCTTAACGGATTCTGGGTACGTGTTGATCGTTAGCCACCTTCTGCCTCGGGCCCTAAGACTCGGTTCACGTTAGGAAAAAAAACCTTTGCAAATCCCGGAAGAAATAGATGGAAAAAGGGAGAGAACAGAAGACGAGATAAAAGGGAGATAGAAATTTTCTCGTCGTAGCGGAGGAAACAAAATTTTACCTAAACTGATACCAATCATTGAGGAGATCGATGCAATGAATAATGATACAGCTTAGATGCCCCGGTTGCATCGAACTCCTCAATTGCACCAGTTTTCAAGTTTTTTTAAATAAAATTTGGCGAAGTATGAAAATGTGCTTTTATTGCAACGAACTGTGCTTATGTCGAGAGAAACAGAGTCAGAAATAAAGGAAATGAAATAACATGAAAACTCTAAAAAAAATCCGAAACTTGTGCGATGCAGTTGGAAATCAGTCAACGCGCCACGTACGGTCGTAGCATTTCCTAAGCTTTCAGGATTCTAGATTTCAAAACTTTAGCTTATAGAGTTTATAAAGTTTGACAACTGGCATCAAGCGATCTACAACAGCGAACAAGAGGGAGAACTAAATACAGATACCATATAACAGCAAGTAGGTAACGTTCGCAGTTAATACCATCCCTTGCTAAGAACTTATTGGTAACGCGATAGAAACTGTTCAACTCCTAACCGAACGCGATTTGATCATTGCGTTACTTGATAAATCAATCATTTCCTTCGTCTACGGTGAGATTTTACAACTCGTCAATTCATATCGCGTTTGAATTCAAATTTGGCAAACTTAGTCACGAACACGAACAGATAAGTGGACTCGGTTCATGATCCGGAAGTAAGAACTGAATCATCCTCGCAGATTTTTCGCCCCTCCCAAAGTCGTAAAAGAATATATATATATCGAAACTCGAATAACTTTGATGATTGAACAGGAATGACATTTATGAGTAGCTTAAGGTCTCCTAGATTATCCTAGATCATCCCAACTTTAATATGCACATTTTTTTTTCTTCTATCTCTCGTTGAACGCGAATCAGGGAAATGTGAGGAAAGAAATGCAGATATCCTGAGGGCATCTCAAGGCAAATGCAGCTCTTTTAGAGTTCGTTGATTATCGTTAGCCGCGAGGCATGAGATTCACATTGTATAGATGCTATGCAAATAATGTTCTTTTGTCTGAAGGTAGGTAGGTATTAGAACGGGACATTTGGTCCGAGTTCTAAGGGTCTGACGAAATCTTATAAAATTTTGTTAAAAACTTTATTCAAGAGGCACGCGTCTCCGTTATACTTCCTAAATTAGTGAAAATATTTATTCAGTCAAACCTGATGAGCACTCCTCAGTCCCGGTGCTCCAGGGTGCCACTGGCAACGGTGAAAAACTTAATTTTACGAGATAAAATTTGCCAAGAAAATGTCTAGTGTTCACAAACGAAACGCGCCGTATTACAATCCCAGTATCAATAATGAGCGTTCATTCGTTGTAGATTGAAGCTTGATTGCCGCGTGCTTCTACGGCTACGAAAAAACATAAGAAACGAGTCTGCTGTACTATTCGTTTTTCTGTGAAACTCCGATCTATCACTTTGCAGAGGATGTCACATGGTTATGTGGCTAATGAGGCGTCGAGACGCAAGGAAACTTGCAGGGCACGATATCCCCGTCGATATAATTTATCACTCTAAAACGGACGCCACATTCTAAGACGTTCTAACGGGTCTAGATTCCCCTGTAGATTCTTAGCGACGTATTCCCTATTTTCTTGGAAATCTCCGTTCCTCTGGGTTAACTGAATACCGCAACTCATTGGGGTCCGAGTTTCTCATCAAGGAAAACATTTCCAGTTCTAGGTAGCAGCTACTGCTTGCACATCTATATGTCCGGAGAAACTGGTGTAACTTGGCGTAATTCCTGCTGCCTTATCCTAACTTGGCTCGCCTCTACTTTACTTCACTTTACTTTGCTTCACTTTACTCTACTTTACCCCTGTAACACTTTTTCTGGGCTACCGTCAACCGTGAAATTTATTCTACGAATAGTTGGTTACCCGCGTCACGGTCTATCTAATGGTCATGGTTCAACCTTCCCGGTCCAATTTGAGGGTAAGACGTAAATGTCATGTGCCGGGGTTCGTAGGGAAGACTGTCTTCCACAAAATACAATGATGCGAGAATTAGAACTCCGGACTCAGCGGAAAGTGAGGAAAAACTTACAGAATATCAGAAGATCACTAAATACCGAAATTGCAATCTTTTTCCACTTTGTAACAGCAATAGGGTTCATTTCGTGAATGGGAGTCTTTCAGACATCAGGAAATTCAGACACTATGAAATTTTACTTCGACATCAACATCAGTGGCTTTTATTGGAGCGTGAAGCAGATGATTCTTCAATCTCTTTTGTACGAATGCATATATTTTGAGATTTTCGGTTGTGAAATCAAAGTGAAATCTTTGTTGGATAGTATGAAAGTAATTTACTGAAAGCTGGTAAACTAGTGTGGGCTGTGAACCGTAAACTATCTACCGCGCATCGATGATATCTTGAATTTCGTATACGACTGGGAATCGGGAAATTTTCTTTAAAAATTGTTAGAATCTATAGTTTCATCGAATTCAAGCAGCTAGATATATTCCAGAGTAGCTTTTACAAGGAGAAGTAAAGATCAAGTCTGTAAAGTTTGATGGTAGAAAAGTATGCAATTTAAATGCACGTTGAGTTGGCTAACAGAAAAGCCGCATGATTGTTCTCTCGCTGGGAATGGTAGAACCGTAGAAGGAGTATCCAAACACTACGAAGGCTTTGGTCATTCGAATTTCTATTCGAGGTGAATTGAAAATTGAAAAGAATTTTACCAGCGAGAAAGTACCGTGTATACGTTCAGGCTTTTGCATGCCAGGCACTTCTGCTGCGTAAAGGGGGTGCCTGCTGGGTATTTGTATGTTTGCATAGAAGCGTAATACGGCTATCACCGTTATCACCTTGGTGCACGGCGAAAAATGCTAATTGAGCAAATCAAAATTAGTCAGAGGCTGAAGTAACCCTTGCCTTTTTCGACATCGAGAAAACTGCGGGAACGAGTATCAAAATTATTAGATATTAAATACGAGAGATAATATCATTACCGAATATTTGTTTTGGCTTGTATAACATGCTCCTACTATACTGCAACACGATGGTATTCTCTGCTAACGAGTGCCATGTCTTATTTTACATATTTGTACAAAAAAAAAAAACAAAGAGATTCTCAAAACCCATTGAAATAAAAATTTGCATCGCAATTTAATTCTTCATTAAGTTATTCTAATGAGGTTACAGATTTACCGCCGAACATTTCATCATTCCGTTTGCTATCGCATATCAATTAGTCTACTATTTTCCTAGATAGTCCCCCTCGAGTAGAGAACTCGGAAAATGGTCAAGAATTCATTTGCCGAATTCAGGCGTTCTTCCAACCGTTAATACATCCGAACAAGTGTCTTTGAGCTCCCGAATATAAGGAAAGTCTTTGTATGAAACGAGGAATCTGAATTTCTCGTTCATGCGAAACAGGAGCATATACACGAGCTATTCGATAAATACGATACAGTGATTTTTTTACATCAGAAGCGGAGTCTCCGTGTCATTTTATATTCCGGAAAAACGAACTTGAGTAATCCCATGCGATCCAACAGAAATGAACAATTTCATCTTGCGAAGAGAGTAATTGTCCGTGTAGCATGTCGATCGATACCATATACCTATATGTATATATTCTGTCACAATTACCTAGTTCAACTGTAATTCATTCTCGGTTGCATCTGTTCAGATTGTGATTCGAGTAGACAGCTAAATGCACGCTGTTCTCTATACGATGAATTATTCTTCATCAAGCGCTAACAACTAAGAACAAGAATCGGTTCAGCCGAAGTTGAAGTGGCTGTTATAACGAGCACGTTATGCAGTTACACTTACATTCAACGTGCAGTGACCCGTGCATAACACGTAATAAATTCAACCCGGGTGGCATCGGAGGGTAGCTTTCGTACTTTGCACCCCTGTCTTTCGCTCCCTTTCTCTCCTTTCCTCTTTCTCTCTTTGACTCTTTCTCTCTTACTCTCATTCTCTATTTCTCTCGTGACTAGAAATCCTCTGGCGGCCATGATGAAACCGTGCCAAGAATAATATATACACCATACGAGAATAACACCGAGATGAAATTTAATCGCAGGTTAGATGTCGCCTTTCATCCCTGGCACAGTTTTGGCGTGGATTTATTATTCAAATATACATATGTAGCTACCTTGCAAAATGGCTATGATCAAAGACCAACTAATTCAACAAATCTAACTCGAGTTTTCACCATAAATACCAAAAAGTTGCGCCAGGATTCTCTCAACCAAAAAGTCTACCTGTTACAGAATCCACTGTGTCACTCATCTTTAGGAATAAGTCAGCTTTTCAAATTACCAAGCGAATAATTATCATCATTCTGTACCATAAATGTCTTTCACACATGTATGACGATATTTTACTCCCCTACCACCTGAAGATCCTCCAATCTAAGGTTCAAAGCTGAGATATCAAAATTAAATAAGATAGAAAGGATATGACTAATTTCTCATAGGCACTATCACTCAGCCGGATTTTATGGTGGATGATTCCGCAGAGTGCGATTTTATAGAAGCTTAAATTCTCTGCGAAAAATGTCTCCGGTACCAGGTCTGTGGATTTAACACTTTACAAGTTATCAGCGTTGAAAATTATACCTCAAACGCTTTTTAACTTTGTGAAAATAATTCTAGGGACACTTTTCGCACAGAATTTAACTCTCTATAAAACAGCAAACCGCGAAATTTTTCATCACGAAGACTGGCTGAGTAACGCCGATTAAGAAAAAATAAAAACCATGTTGTTCAAATGGTAAAACTCGAAATCCAGCGAATTGCCTTCTAAAATGCTTTTCAATCGCTCTTTCTTCTGAGCCTTATTCTAAAGGATTTGCAAATGGAAGAGAAGAAAAAATGAATATTGCCATGAGACGGAAACTACGTTACCTTTCTGGCAATTAGTTTGAGGTAAGCTTCGAAATGGCAGTGATAAGAATGAATCTAGGCGTAGGAAAATACAATTTTGAAAATAAATTAAAACTCACACTTTACTCGGAAAGAATGACGGCTTGGCTTCGGTTTTTAGTTTCGTTTATCGCACGTTGGGTGAAGATTGGTGTTTCTTAATGAAAACAAGGTAATGCACTCAAAGGGCAACGTGGGATCCACTTTCCGCCTCCTGTTTCCCGTTCACTCTACTTCCTGCGACTGATTGTAAGTGCGTGCCCGTGGGACGTTCTGGGAATACGAAAGAGAGGCAACCTCTGTCCGTGAGGAGTCAGAAAATCAATCAATGTTCGGGTATACCAGAAAATCGAATGCCGAAACATGAGAAAAACCGACCGATAAGAAAAATCGAGGAAAACCATACGATGTACTTCAATTGAAAAGGAAACCTCCATCAATTTGACAAATCGTCGAGGTGTCGCCGCGCTCCTAGTAATTATCATCCACGTTTGAAAAGCGAGGAATGAACAGGGGATGGTTTTCGAATCTGGACGGGTTCTAGTCACATAAAAAATAAAGAACGATCCCACGTGGATGACTTTTAATCATTTCCTACCCCCCGAATTATCTCTTCAGAACGTATAAACTTTCGTTTAAAAAAGAAAATTTCTTCGTTAATCTAAAGGTAAGCGAGTAGTCGTTCGAGTGTAGTTTTTAAGCGCGTCTCACCCTCTATTTTATAATGTAATTACCGCCCTTGACATTCACGGTTAACTGCGACATCAACTTTATGGAACGAAATGTGTATCCGTTTATTTTATTCCACATCACATTACGTGAATAATTATTTATACGAAGGATTTTTCCAAGGATATATAATATATATATATGTACGCGTATATAATTTGTGAGTGAAATTGCGCGTGAGCTAAAATTTTACTGAAAATTCGCACTACGACGATACGTAGAAAAGAATCCCTATGCATATTTGCGCCGAGGGAAGAACATGTGCCCAGCATCGCTAATTCCAAAAATTTTTCTGTACCCGAATGAAGGACAAATCTACACTCACTCAAATACGTGTCAGACGTGCAAAAATCTCAGAAGAATAATTGGCGATAACAAAATAAAAGAATAAGCAGTTGGAATCGCCGTACAGATCGTACTTTGAGAGAACAGGCATCTCGAATTTCCTGCGCAAGTAGTTTATACTATTTGTCAAGATTCTCGAACTCTAGTGTCTCGAATGAAATCTTCTTCAAACACGAGTTCCAACTATACAAAGAAGAAGCTTGAGACTTACAGAAGTACTGAAACACATGTGAGCGTGTCCTTCTCTTCAGTTACCGTAAAAGGCAAATGAAAATTGAGTTATAATTTTTTTCAAGCTAATTGCGCCTTAGTTGAAAATAAAAAAATTACATCAAAGGCACGGGAACCCATTGTCAGAGGCAATATTTGCGACTGACAATCAGATTAATGCCTCGAGGTGGTCGCCAACTGGGTATAGAACTTCGTACATGTACCTACCACATATGTGTACCCATAATTTGAAGTAATTCCATATACCGGGTGGTTGAAGATATTACTTGAAAATTTCCGGTAGTTAAGCTCCTCAAAGCATCCCACACATGAAGAGACATTCGCATATTCGTTAATGGAGTTCTACGCTTCGGAGTTTTTCATTTTATTCAACATTTCGCACAATCGAAGAAGCGAAACATTCGTACGAACTAGATGCACGAAGTAATGTCTGTCTTCATGTTTAAACGAACAGCTAACAAATGAGACGTTGCGTGTAAAGTGCAGCTCTAAAAATCTGCGACTAAGTACAGCAAAAAAAATTGGAAATGGCGAAAAAAAAAGAACGATGTAAAAATAGGGGGCGACAGGTTTCGGTATTTTTATTATATTTTTTTGTTATTTTTTTATCCTCTTTTTCACCTCGAGTGGCATCTGACGTAGGTTGGTTATATTTACCGCTAGGGGAGGACCGAGGATCATGGACAACGATCGAAAAGAAGGGTTCCGTGTAGAAGAACCCTACCATCTCAGGGATCACGCTATGTAGATAGTAGCAGGTATAGCTGATTTGTTTTCGCGTGTGACGACATCAAACCGGCAATATCTCGGCGTTCTGGCTTTATCTGGGACACCTGACACACAATTCGATAAACACGCTATTGACGAGAGTAGATTGTCATGTGGCGACGACGACCGGATGATAACGAAAACATTTTATCGTTATATCCAGGATATAAAAATATCGCGACACGCGGATAATTTTTACCTAATTTAATCAACCTTTCAATTACGTCAGTATATCCCCTTTCAAACTTCTATAACTAGAAATCGTTTTCAAAAAATTTGTTCACCCATATGTTTTTCATGTTCTAAAAGAAAATTTCATCGAAAATAGATATTTGATACGATGATGTGAAATATATAGTTTTCTTCCTGATGGTTGATAGAATAGAAAGTTTTTTTAGTCCGGCTTAATTCGTCCGGCAATCGAGTGAATACATTCCAATTATTACCGATACCAGCTACCAGTTGGAGTTGTTAAATTCAGAGTAGCGGCTTGCCCGCACACCTTCGTCATTCTATACGGAACCCAATCCTACGTTAAATCCAACTCGGATTAGCGAACGAAGCGCGGACCGCTTTCGCTAAGCGATGATTAGTCGAGAGCTAGAGAGGGAAAGAGACCTGTGCGAAACTGATGGAAGGTATGACTCGTGAGTAATTCATGGACCGATAAATGCATGACATATTCGATAAATTGGATCAAATTTTTATTTAAATAACTCCGCAGTGTTCGAATCGCAAGGTTCTCTGACCCCGAAGTCATCCCGTTCGATATTTGTTTAAACTTTAAGCAATCAGTGAAGAGCGGTAGGGTCGAGCCGTCTGAACGAAGGGAACAGTGTTTTGCTGTTTGAGGGAAAATTTGATCGAGTTAAGTTCCCTAAAGTTTGGTTAAACTCATCCTAGTCTGAGTTAGACGAGTTGTAATTTGTTTGAAATAAAAGACAAAAAAGAAACAATTTCATCCCTTAAAGAAACCAACGGAACTTCAGATTTTTCGATTACGTCGATCCTCGATTCGTAGAATGAACGTTTTTTCGAAAAACTACCCCTTCTTCGTGACTGAGAAGTTTTTCATCGTTGCAGGAAATTAAATTTTTGCCACGATAGTAAAAATCTATATGTATATATGTATAATCAATTCTCTGCAAGATTTGAGGGAAAATTGTGTACAGGTCAGTATTATATTTTATGTTAAAAGAGTAAAATAAAAATGAGATTAGCTCTCGCGAGTACCGATCGATCCGTTGGTAATTAAAACATTAAAAGTAAGTAAATGGAAAAGTAAAGTAAAACTAAAAGGATCAATTAAAGTCGAGGAGGTAATCAAGGGCCTGGACAGAGAGAAAAAGTTTGAAACAATGACGACTAGTAAAACCGGGATAAAGTTTGAACGGGTAAAAATACAGTCTCTAGATTAATATCAGCCGAAACGCGTGCATTTTTACGCTCGAAACATCATACGGCTGTATATGGGGCCAGGCCATAATAATGGGGAAGACCATTTCACGCGGCGTACCTTCAAAAGCACGCATGATAAATTTACATAATTAGTTCAGAGAAGGTTGTAAAACCAACAACTGCAGGCCACGGAGCGTACTTTTCCAACTTTCCAAAAAAAAAAAAACATTAACAAAAAATCGTTAATTATCAAGCAGCCCCGAGCGCTTCAGCGCAGTTATTCGATAAATTTTATCGTTTCACGCAGCAATGCAGAGAGTCGAGTTGGAAATTATTATCACCGCCAATCAATTAACACCGTCATGAAATATAAATCAATGAAAATATGATAATCATCCAGAAATGACTTGACCCGTAGAAAACTATTTCATAAATATTGTTACAACTTATTATCCAGCTTCGTTAACGAGTAGCGAAATTCTGGTTATTGACAGATTCAAAATCCAATATTTGAGATTGAAATTTTATCGTATTAGGTACGTTTCACGCCCATTGTGCCCCGTAATTTTTCAATATGTATACATCCGTGCCAATTATATTATCTGACAGTGAAATAAATCCACGTTTCGACCCATGGCTATATGGTATATGAGGTTGAAAAATTCGCGATTACGGACCTGCACAGATGCAGTTATTATCGCAGCGGCGAACTGAAACCGAACCGCAACAGGGAACCGCAAAAAACCATTATTGTACCAGCGGTAACTCGAACCGAAACCGTTATTCCGAACACAGGTAACACGAGCATGTGATGTGAAATCGCGAATGAAACGATGATATCGTATACCCTGGATAACTACTGCAGGCAAAAGTCGAAATGTCGGTGCTTTCAGATTCTAAAATCGATTCATACCGCACCCTTACTCCAAGGTACTACAAAATGACTGGAAAACTAGCGAAATATGGAGCTAACGCTATACCGATACTGAATAATCGTATTGAAATGAATTTCTGGAGTAATATCCTTCAGTTTACGCGCCCAAGTCAGTCCAAAATGTAGAAAAGATTCCAGTTTCTTCTATCCGAATATAAGATACTTTAAGTATTACTACCCTCGTGCTTCAACGGGTTCTAAAGTTTCACCACGTACATATACGGAACGTGGGGATACCAGTTTACTCGGCAATAGCGCCTAGTTCGCGTCAAGCTCTATCGTTCGTCGTAAATCAATGACGATAAAATTAATCTTGATCGTAAAATATCAAATTACTCTCAACAGTCAGCTAGGGTTAGACTAGGTTGTACCTACGACACACCGTATAGCTATTTGTACGCCAACAGCACCAGTATGGCATAAGATAACATATTCTGGGTCAGTTTTATTAAATATAAAGGTTTGAATCCGCCTACGCTCTCAGGTTTACCTCACGTGTATCAAATATCGCAGATCGATAGTTAAAAAAAAAAAAAGATAAAAGAAAGAAAAGAAGATTGTACGAATTTTCTTTTACACGTCTGACAGAATCGGCTGATCACAGAAAAAATTAAAAAGCTTTTTAACAAACGGTACATAAGCAATTAGAAATAAATGTTATACGCAGATAAAAGCAGACGATAAGTGTAATCATTTGAACAATGGAGTAAACTTGAGAAATCAAGGCTTCTTTTTTCTCTCACTTAATCAAGCTAATCTACCGGCGATAATTTCTAGCCGGTAAAAATAATTACCGAAGTAAGAATACCGTTCAACTTTTTAAAAAGAGGGTCTTATTCCCTCTTAATTAAGCAATTTCATACCTACCACCGTATAGCCTCAAGAATGTGGTAAACATCGTTGAAAATCATTTCCGCCTCCAGAATTCAACGATCAAAAAACCTTCCATCGCATTTCGACTCTCTCTTTCTCTCCCTCTCTCTATTACATAAACCAAAACTGATCGATGTAATCTTCCGGCTTATTGACGTCACTCAAAATTATCAGAGTAAAAAAAAAAAATTCTCGCTAAACTTAAACATATCTATTTTAAACGCTGGTCAATGTCGCCGGTCTGACAACGCGAACGCCTTTTCCACTTGCCGAGCCGCTCGCTTCTCTGCCGTCAGGGAGTAGTCGGACGCCGTAATTGTCAGACAAGCATCTCGCTCCACCCGGTGATCGTTGTCTACGAAGGTAGGTCCTAGATGGTAGCTGGTGGTAGGTAGATGTGACTTCTCTAGATAGGAGAGATTAAATCTAACCCGACAACGGCCAACGGTACACAACATCGATCGAACGTCTATCTTCTCTCTCTCTCTCTCTCTCATTCTCTCTCTCTCTTTCCATCTGGATGGCATGGGTCATCCCGTTGCTTGGTTGCGCTCTAGTATAGTAACCAATCGATTAAAGAGAAGAGAAGAGATGCTGCGTTGAGGAGAAGTGGTCAGCTAATCACGCATTTCGTCCTTAAGGGTGAAAGGAGCTGGTAGGATGGTGAAATGGCTTCAAAGAGCAAATCTTTGAAGGAGCTCTTTCACATTGCGTGTAAGGGATCGAAGTATGCATATCGAGCTGGTAGGACAACTGAAATCGATCCTTTTCACACTATGTTGAAATGTGAGTTTATAGCATGTGGATAAACCGCATCCAGAGGAAAAGTGTCATCGTCCGAAAGAGTGGAAATAATTGTTTCGTTCATCGCAGCTACTACGAGGACGAGAATCGAGGGGGTAGAGTTTAGTTACAAAAGGCAGCTAATCAAAGCGACGCACGGTAGCAGTTTCGTGTTTCCCATAAACCTTCCTAGCTTTGTGTAGAGGTGAAGGAAACGGAGGAGGACTACCCCCAGTAATTGTGATCGAAGGCCGAAGATTGCTCGAGTTAAGATATAGGGCACAGGGAAAGTAAGATCCTACTCTGGCATTAAGATTTGTTGAACGCGACTGATATTGATAGTCCACAACTTTCTCGGGACTTTCTCTTGTTCTTTTTCTTTTTCTTCTTCTTCTTCTTCGCGTTTTTTTTTCCTTTTTTTTTTCTTTTTCGTCAGATTTTCGGGTGTCGTTCGCTCGAGTATAGAGAGAAGATGGTGTAGCCAGGAGGGACCGAATAATTGAGTCGTAGATTACGGGGATAAAGAAAACGTCGAAATAACGATGAGATAAAAAGAACCCGAGAATCATTGCCTGATATTTAGAACCGCGTGTGCTTTTCTCGATTAAAAATATCGCGTTCGCAGTTCTTTATTTGAGAATACATCCGCCAACTCCTGGGAAATTTTATTTCAAATATACTTCAACTACTCGATGTAGAATTTTTCCGCTGGATATGCAGGCTCGAGGTATTGTTCATGTATCGTAATAATACCAATAACGACTAGGGAATATGAATTTTTTTTTTTTTTCTGACATTACGGAGAAAAATAATGACTGCTAACAAATCCAAGGATATTCTTTCACCACAGAACCAATTCTAAATTCAAATATGAGTACGAACATGTCGTGCCTCGTAGTGTATGGCGAAAGCAACTCGCGAAGCTCGCAAAGACGTTAAATTATCTACTACATCTTCAGCCTTTAAGCAAGAAATCTTTTTCACTAAAAGCGAATGTCGCTAAGAGATAATCCAGCCATTTCTTACACATTTAATTCAGCGGAAATTTAAATTATAAAATTTCTTCATGCAGTTTTTTAAACGCCCGACATTTCAAAGCCTCGTTATACCCGACTGCATAATACCGTATTCATTAATTCCTGGCAACCTTTTCAGAAACTCCTCAGAAATCGAAGGCTCGTACCGATTCCTCAGTTTCCGTATTAGAAAACATAAGATTTTCTCCTTACAGAGATGAAAAAAAAAAAAAATTCTTTTATTTTCTCTAATATTAATTATTTCCAGACATCCTCGCAATATTGAATCCTGAAATTGGGACGAGTTGAGCTGCATTCGAAGATCGTTTATTCGGTGTATCTCATCCCGTGACACTACCAATAAATATTCAGTCTCGGGGGTAGCTGCTACATGACAAAAGATCCCTAAAATCGTTCCGAAATTGGCTCATATGTCACGCAGGTCTTTGGTTAACTCCTTGCGAAGCTAACAGTAACAGCTTTTCTCTATCTCCCAGCGAGTATTCTTGCCTACGTATGTTTCATACACACCTATACCCATACGTATACATTTTACATAGATATATGTATAGTACATCGCTTTTATTCTTTAAGCTTACCGCGAGGCCGGATGAAAAAAAATTCTTTGAAACCACCCTCAACAACTTACATACTTTTAGACTCCCCTGCGTCGGTAGGTACTTGATTCACATTCAGAGTAACCAAAAAAAAAAAAAGAAAAAATTAAACTCCATTCAGAGCGAATGAACTGAGGAAAAAAAACCCTTCGCATCGTACAACTAGAGGGAAACGGATTTAAGATTGCTTATTAATTACTTAGAATTGGCTAATTGTAAACGTGAATAATTGAAATAAAAAATCAAAGGAGTTGATGTTTAAGAATTTCTTTTTTTATAACAAAGAAAGAGTCAACCTAATTTCAGACCGCAGTCTTTGAACCCCACTTACGAAGGGAGACTTTTGGATCGATTTTTGTTATCGTATTAGATCATGATTCGCGAACGCTAAAGTGTATTAATCTGTTTGAATCGTGAAAAAGTTCATTTTTTTGTTCATCGCAAAATACAGCCTCCGGATAAAAAATATTATAGCAGACGTGAAAGCCAACATTTTTTTTTATTATTACCAAAGCTTACACAGTTCTGGTAAAATAAACCCGAAACTGGCGCCATTCTATAGAATGTCCAGCAAAATCGAGGAATATCAATATTGTTTTTAGTTTAACCGAGTACTAACGATGCAGGTAATTAAAAAGGGACCAGGTACAAGTATTGGTGAATGTTGGATTGATAAAAGCTATGTTTATCACTTTCTGCTTTTAGGGAAAAACCGTTCCGGTATTCTCGCCTTTGATTTATTCAAAAAACTGTGACTTTTTCTTATCTTTGCCTATGCGACGTAAGAAAACGTATTTAATCACTTTAAGGGACGATTAAACAGATCTACAGCCTCGTGTGCAAGTTAAAAAAAAATGACAAGAATTTAGGGTGAAAAAGGAAGCACTGAGGGGGTCAAGAAGGCAGCAATAAAGTTTTGGGATACGGGAAAGTCTAAAAGGTTCAGAAGAATAAAAGAACAGAAATTATAAAGGGGAAATACCGGATGGGAAGACAAAACCATAATTTGCATTGATTACACCTCGGACATAAAGTCTTGAGCACGGAATTTTCCGCCATTAGAATAAAACAGGACGAGTATTACACCTCGCGTGAGGATAAAATTAATTCCATTTCACGAAAATCCCTCCCTTCTGCAATCCTCCGTAGGAAAGAAATAACAGCTTTGATTCCGAAGCTTTAAAAACCTGTCAAGTCTACCACTAACACCGCATATCCTTCTAATTGTGAATTAAAAAATGTAAGTCAGCACCCAAATTCTCTGACTTTTGAACCTGTCGATTCTGTTCCATAAAAATGTAAATAAAAACTGTGAAAGATGTTCGTTTCACTCATCTCATCGACTTATTTCAAGACTTAATTTACTTAGTTACCTACTTAAAACGATATGTACCTCTACCCAGCTTGCTTAGCTGTGCAGGGATGTATAGTTAACGATCTTCCAACCCTGGAGGCTTATAGTTCAAAGGAACAGTCCTGCATTATTCCAACTTTCATCAATATCCAATCACGGAGAGATCAAGGCGAAAGCTTTTAATGCACGGACGGGTACATGGTGCAGACTTTTTCATCCTGCAGGGTGTATAATTTCATTACATTAATGATTGGATGAAGAAACCTAATGCCATGTATGATCGTCTAACGGTGATTTGAGCAAATTCACCCTTAGCTACCGTTTAGCTGTACAACAACACCGGACAAGGAATCTTGTGTCCTGTGCAAACCCCTCTGTTGTGGTTGGAGATTTATTCAAGCACACAATAGTACGTACCTATTTAACCCCGAATTTATAAGGACTAGTTTGATATCTTTCGGACACCATCTCATACGTTAGTATAACGGTGCGGAAAACGTCCAAGTGTTAAACTGACCCCCGGGCGATTATAATCAGAGATAAGATAGAGGCCAGGTTTATACCAAAGACGTTTACCCGGTTGTCCACGTGCCCGAAACCTTCGTCCAGAACCCTGCGTCGCTGGTACCGGACGGAAATTCATCCGATGGAATTTTACCCCAGAGGTAGGAAAAGTACGGGGAATGATCAACCCTCTTCGTTTATATCGTACTACCCCACATATGCGTTTAACTGCACCGTGTACTGCAGACGCCTGTGCTAAATTCGGTCGAACGATTTTCATCATACTGAATTACGCGTTGACGCGGTCCTCATCTATCGAATAGAGCTTTAAACCTTTCCTTCACCCTTTTATTGGCCATTTGGTTCAAGGGTGGGCGACCCGAAGCGAATATGTCTTTTTGTTTTTATTCGACAATTCCTCAGACGTTCCAGTCGTCTGGATTTATTCTGTCAGTGATTAATGTAAGTACGGATCTAGGCTGTCGTCTTCGGAGTCCTAAGCACCCCTAAGACCGTCACACATCGCAATATCATCGTTCCCGAAATTTGAATCCTCGTGATTTTCCATGGAAAAAAAAACCATTCAATTTCCACGACCTTAAAATTAATTTCGGCCTACGATCAGCGACCCTCATTTCACGCGATTGGGGTTATTTATTATCAGGACAGCGGTATGTTCGGAGTGAATTATGATTTAATATTACATGAGATAACCCAAGTGTAAATCCGCAGGGAGACATAGAGATCTGATGTCACACCTGTGTCGTATTGACGTGATATGTACGATATACGCGGTATATTAAATCTGCCAAAAGTTTTTCCCGGGTAGAATTGACTAGTCGTCATCATCGTCGAGCTAAACGAGGTTCTACTCATTCTGACTACAATTTCTAACAAGAAAGATTCACGAGCCGAATTGGGATGGGTAATGTCCATGGAAATGCGAGTTTAGAGTTTCGATGAATGTGGATAGTTGTTAGAGCACTAGGAACACGAAAACCTTAGATGACCTCATCCCGCTGAATGAGGATCATGATAATGGGAATTTTTGAAGAACAATTCATCCTGCGCAGAAGCTTGGGCCTAATTCGGGGTCGTTCTTCCAGGAGAGTATCGTGAGCATCCTAAACATGACACTGCACCACCGAAAAAAGGAAAATCGAACAGCCTGCTATCTATTTTCTATCGCAGAAAGTTGCAGATGTATCAAGATCGAAGCTTCTTGAAGCTAAAAAATCTGTGAATAGGTTTGACAGAGGTATGAGTAGTTCTACGTCGAGGGCAAGCTCTGGTGAGTTTTCGGAGCAAATGGCAAAAAAATATCGGTTTTGATTTTCGAGAATCTCCTTATCGAACACCGAATCCAATAATTCAAATATTCCATGGGTACGTTTTTCGGTATCGATGGGATCCCGCAGTAAAGCTCATAAAAGCTTCGGTCATTTGTTTAACGCTTGGAAGGTTTTAAAGTTGGGAAAATTCGTATCATAAATTGGTGAGTGAAATTCTGAATAAGCGGATCATCAGATGATTAAAAATAAAAAAAATGTAAAAAATTACGAAAGCTTATTCTGAACCGTTGGTCATTCTGTGCCCAAAAAAATTTGTACAGCATCCCGTGAGCGAATCGTTGATGCAGCCACCGTTTCTATCCAGTATTACGAATGGTTTGAATCGAGTTAAAACTTATTTTTCGAGAAGATATTTTTCTCGAAGAAAACGGCGGTAAAAAAAATTCCCGCATTGCTCCAACGGACTACGATATGAAAATGTGTGTATGACGTATTGGAATGCGAATCGCGAATAAAGTCTCTAAAAAAATCGGTCTGGATCACTTAAAACTGGGTATACCGAGATGAAGCTGCGAATTTCAATCGCAGCTTTTCCACGTCACGAATTGCAGCACGAAAAGCTCACGACTCTCGACAGAAGCCACGATCTTGTATGTATGTCAACGTTTCGAGTTTCTCAAGAGAGTTTCAACAATCGCAGACAGATGCTAACTTAAGCTCGCAGAAGATCTCGCATCAAGTGGCAAATTGATACTCCCCTTTCGGCTGTACGCTATATCCATGCAGTACGAGTCTGAAGACGAGGAACAAGAAAAAAAAAACTCAAACAAGCGATACGTGAAGATGATAAAAAATTTCCTACACATTTTTTGAACAATTTTCTTTTGTTTTTTTTTTACAAATCGTAGCTAGGTGTATGAGGGTGCGGAAAACTGGGCGGAATAACGATAAATTATTAAGTAGCACCCTCATACACCTGCAGCCGCGAAGAAGAAGGTGCTTTTTTATGCCTCGGTGAATTTGTTCGTTTTTTTTGTTTCTCGTTTATTTCCGTATTCTATACTTCGCTAGAGTCTGCAGCCCTTGCGGCGCTGAGCTTCCTCCCGGCTTCTCTGTATATCTTTGCACCTGGGGTAAGTACTGATCTCATTTCTAGTCCTGTATGTAACTCTCTTCGTTAGGGTCCCCATATATTCCTGCGGTAGTCGCGAGAGCGCATATAAGGACTCGGAACTTACCTTACAGCCCCTTCGCCGTGCCCCCTAACGTGGCGAGCATACGCAAACACAAACCACCACCAAGTTCCGCTGCATCCTCATTGCACTGCACTGCACCATCCACACAACACCAGTCACTGTCTCCCCCTGCCCCCTTTTTCAACCCCCATTCGTAGCCTCCTCCCGCCCCCCTCGCTCTTGTGATAATTCCTGCTCTATCGCGCTCTCCTCTCTCTTTCTCTCTCCTGATATCTCTCTCCTCCTCTCTCTCTCTCTCTCTATATCTCACCCCCTATTCACCCTCTCTCTATCTATCTTTCTCTCTTTCTCTTTCCCTCTGTCTCTATCTCTCTCCTTCTCTCTCCCTTGCTCTTCTTCAGCGTGTCTCGCGTTATCCCGGACGTGACGCAACCAAGAGCTACGCCCGTGACAGCCACTGGGCATCTACTGGACCACGGAGAGAACCGCGCAGCCTCTAGTTCCCGTTTTGGCCACATCCAACAAGAGAGGCGCACCATGTTACTCTCCCACCCTTATCGTCACCCCTTACCCAAGCTTTTACCTACCCTATCTGAAAGAGAGAGGAGAGACGAGAGAGGATTTCCCGGGCGGGTCTCCCGCGAAGGAGAGAGGCTGCTGCTACTAGCCGGCCGAACGACGGCGCAAAGCTCCTTTTTCTCTCTCTCATTCTCTCTATTTTTCCCTCTCTTTCTCTCTCTCTCTCTCTTTCTCTCTCTCTCTGCGACAAAAGGACTGGAACAACGTCGCTAGGCACCCGGGTTAGCGAAAAACAAACTAGTCTTCTCTTCTCGTCCCGTTGCAGGGCAGAATTTTCAACACTTTGAACGAACAACGTATGCGCCAACTTGCACCCCTCCCACCATACCCTAACAGGAAAAGCTTTGCATACACGATCATATCTACACGTGAGAAATCCAACGAGTTTTGTAGTCGTTAGCTCTCTAAACGATGAACACTTCTTTCCCTTATTCTTCTCCTCCTCCTTCTATTTCTTCTCTCGTGAATTAACTATGCCGTATTACACATATTGTCTTTCAGTATGAATAATAGCGGCGCATTATCCCTCGGATTTACTACCCTTGGGCAAAGGGACTGCAATGATAGACCTTAGACTCGTTATTCGAGGATAATCAACCGGTGATTAGACATTAGGCATTAATTTTGAAAAAAACTACCCCATATCTTCATACTGCAGATATTTCTCGGTTTTACGGGGTTGAAAGCTCGTTCATAAATTAATACAAATGCGTGGTTATAGAGAAGAGAGTTCTCCATTAATAATGTACAATTATATTAAATTAAATTCACAAACCACTGGGGTGGAAGAGCGATAAACGAAGCGAGCTTGCAGCAATTCATGATTTTGTTTAGCATATGAAAATCCGAATATGTATGGTGTATGAAAATCAAAACACCGATATCATCGAAAGAAAAAAAGTGTCAATTTCATTGATTACTCGTTATTGATAGATATCTGGAATTATTCCCCACTTACGGTGCTGTATGGTATATATCTTGTATTGTTTGTGCTGCACGTCATGGGTAGGGAATAAAGTGAACGTATAGACGAAGACTCGAGGCTTAATCCTCCCTCGAAGATAATAACACACCCTGTGAACGATTAAGAAGGAACCACTAAGAGGGCGTAATTAGATTGCATTAAAGTCGAATATATCGTTGGAGTTTTGATGTATTATTAGGTTCCCTGGGTAGTCAATTCCATTCCAGGTTGTTAACCAGGGAGAATTACAATAATTAGTAATTACAGAGTGACATTTCGTGTAATACGGTGTTTCGGCTCTGTCGTAATTGCGAGCACCGCAATAAGTACCCGTCGTATTAAAAGACGGGCTCTACTTGACTCGCGTTTTTATAATTTACTCTCTTAACTAGTACTCGAAACCTGGTAATTAGACTCAACGAGCGAGTCGTACGGTAAAACCAGTTTAAAATTAATTAACAAATTATTCCATCATTTGTTAATCGCCTTCCATTTCGCGATTAATTAGCTCAAGGCTTCGGCCCGGTTTCGGGCCACAACTATAAACTATAAAGTCATTTGGGTGCGATTCAGCAAGCTGGTGAGTTGCACAACCGCGAAGAAACTGAGAGAATGGAATTTGCTGTTAGCAAACATCGCTGGAGTTTAAGACTCCTAGGGATTTGGCCAAATCGGGACCCTCTCTCAGACTTACGATTTATAATCTCTCTAGCGCTGATTACTTCCGTTATAATACCGCAGTTAATTGACCTCTTTCAAAATGATCCTCTCAGCAAGAACGTGATCGAAAATCTGTCCAGCTTGATACCCTGCATTTTGGTAACGATCAAGCTACTTATGATGAGAATTAACATGCCGAGATTACAAGAATGCTTGAATGGCATGGCCGAAGACTGGACACAGGATTGGAAGTCAGAATTTAAGAAGGAATTTGATGGAATAATGAAAAGGAACGCGAAAATTGGAAGGTTCTTCAACATCGCATGTACCATTCTACTGTACGTCACTGCCGTAGGTCAGTTATTCAATCTTTCCAAAAGGACCAGGGATACGATGATCTGAGTCGACATGAAAATTTATAAATGCCAAATGAGAATCGATTGATTGAGATACGTTGATTTTGAATCGTGATTGAGTGCTATTTCTGTCGCTTTGATCCTGGGTACATCATGTTAATGATTGGAGTTTGGAGTGAGTTCAGTTTCTTTCTAAATTTCATACGGATGAAGTGTTATTTCCGATTCAACCGAAGTCAGCTCACACGGAAACTGATTTTTTTGGTGAGCATTGGTCCAGACTCCAGTTCTAACATCAACTAATCTGAAATATGAGAAAACCCGGATTGGATAATGAAAAAATCGATCAGTTTTTATTATTTTATATACTTTTACAATCCACGAAGAAGCGTTTAGCTTCTCCACGTTTTTCTTCTTGAATTGGCATGAAGAATGGAGCAACCACATCGCCTCAAAGTACGAGATCCAATGGTGCATCGACGAACAAGAATTGGGAGCTTGGAGACCGAACGAATATTCCAAAACCAAAAATAAACAGTACCTCCTTCATGTGGAAAATGCGCTTTGTCTGAAAACGTTAAAAACCACTCATACTTCTAATTATCGGTTTTGAAATTCTATATCGACGGTAATTCTTCCACTGCAGGCGTATCAGTATAGAACACTACTACCTGCAGTATTTTTTCAGACTCTAATCTTCTCATTCGTATACCTAGATGCACCATTAATTGTGACTACGATTTTTGCGCTACACAATTCCCATATTTTGCATCCAAAAACCTGCAATACTTTCCTGAACTGTACGACTGAAATTGTACACCCTTGTAACCAATGAGTTCGATTTTCTTCGATCACTTCTGATTTGAAAAATTAGATCTACTAATGATCTAGAAGAGTTTCAATTAAAAAACTTAATATCCATTAGGCAAGGCGCGCTTTAATTATATTTCAAATATTTTTGTACATTGAATAAGCTTCTCGCGTCGCAAGTTTTCATTTCTTTAGTTTGGGAATGAAATTTGAAGAGATTGACGTAGCTTTTTAAAATCATTTCACGCTTTCTCATAGTAAAAAATTACTTTCAGGTTTTCTCAGCCTCCCCTACACTGTTCAGCCACCTCTACCTGGTTCAGGAAGTGAAGTTTTTCAAGCAGAAAATGTCACGAATCAAAAATCTCCCCACACAAGACTACCACTCAGTGCAGCTTACTTCTTCGATCCTTATCAGTCACCAATTTTCGAACTGACTTACATGGCACAATGCCTCGGCATCGTAACTGGAGCAACTTCGAATTTTTCTATCGACAGTTTCCTGGCTTTACTGGTTCTCCACTTTTGTGGGCAGCTAGAAATCCTTGGTAAATGTCTAGAACATTATGCTGGCGACGTTAAACACGATGAGTCCAGCCAAATTTACCTGGGATGCTGTTCGTGTATAACTTGCATTGTACAAAAACACCTGAGAATTGTGCGGTAAGAAGATTAAAAGATCTGTACAGGACAAAGATTTATCAAATTTTGATTCTAGGTTTTCTGAAATGTTGGAAGAGTCTTTTCACGTTATGCTGTTAGTTCAACTATTTGGAAACTCAATTTTATTCTGCTTTTTGGGCTATCAAATTATCATGGTTCGTTAAACGATGCGTACGAATCTTCCTAATCGTTAATTAATTAACTAACAAACATTTAAAAAAAAAAAATTCTATGTAATCAATTTCTTTCAGAACTTTGAAGACAGTGAAGCAATAGGAATCGCTACGTTCCTCGTTTTTATGCTGACCATGATGTTTCATCTATTTCTATACTCTTACGTCGGAGAACAAATTACCGAAAAGGTGATTAAAAAAACTAACAAGAGCTGCAAATTTAATCCCACTATATTAGTAGAGATTCACTTTGTTGAAACGAGTCCTGATTTGAAACGACACAACCAGGTTTGAATGATAAAGAACTACATCGAAGACTGTATAAAATATCATTATTGCTGCGATAAATTAATCCGCTGAGGATTTCATCAACCTCTGTAACACCTATTTTACTAGGTATGCGATAATTTTCAGAGCGAGGCAATAGGCTACTACGCTTATAAAGCAGCGTGGTATGGTCTTGAAACGACATATTCCAAGCCTCTGATAATGCTTATGGCACGATCCAAAACACCTTTGCGTATAACTGCTGGAAAATTTGTTGTGATGTCTTTAGAAACTTATACAGATGTAAGTTCTCGACCTACTCTGTACAATATGCATAGAAGCCGTAAAGAGAACAGAAACTTGTCTAATACTTTGCTTCTGTTTGGCTTATCTAGATTCTGAGAACATCTGCAACGTATTTATCATTTCTGCGAGCAGTCAGAGAATGAATCGCAATTTACAGTTGAGAAATCTTAACAACTGCTGCATCACGACGTGTGTTGATGTTATTGTAGTAGATACAATCTCTTTTTCGCCTAATAGGGGCAAGTGCTCTTTTCAGTCAATAAGATTAAAAAATAGGAGCGAGTGAGCTCGAGAAAAAGTTTTTATAGATATTATGTAGACGTTGAAAAATATTGTGATTCTATCAATATTATTGCATGGAAACCAAAAGAAAATACGAAAATAATTGCCGAATATTCGAATAAAACTATACATTTCATGTATTTTATTTGAACTCCACGATTACATGAAAATATACAGAAAATATGGTAAAAAATGAAGAAAAATTAATTTCGGAAATACTGCGTAGGTAAGTAATATATGAGGTATAATTTATAACTGATAATACTATGAGATACTTGAGTAAATTGATAAATGTATCAGAAATGACATATAGTTTACTATTTTACGAAGGTAGTTGATGTACTGAACAGCAGATTATCAACAATAGAATAAATAAGATGACAATTATGCTGTTTTAGGATATATAAAATCATGATGAACTTGGATAAGCTCGACAATGAGATTTTAGTGAAATGATAATATAGAAGTGTATAAAATACACGAGATTACTAAATAAAATTATGTCTAAGCTGTTAAATTTTCTGATAACAGAGGTAAATTTATATGCATTTGATAAAGCCTTTAGTTTCACTGCGAGACAGTCTAAAGGAAAATCCGAAACATAGTTCCGCGTCAAATAATATTAATTAAAAAACAAAAAGATCGTTAAAATAGAATCAAGGGTTAAAATATTAAGAAACGTTGTAGTGTAGATGAAGTAGATATGGTAAACTATATCGAGACTCATTTATCTAATAAGATATATGATATACTATAAGTGTCATTGCTCGAAAAAAAAATACATTATTGTTCCGTAAATTTATCGCAGGTATACCGGATCTACCGATGAAGAAAAATTCAAAGAATAGCATGGTAACAATATGTGTTGTGATAGTATTATGAAACGATAAGAAAATGTAAAAAATGATTTGGGAAGGTAGAGACGAAAAACTTAACACTAATTAGCTACGAGTATATCTTTAACAATGTAATAATATTAGCTTGAACAATTTCTCAAAAATTACTTGGCAATTTAAAAATAATGTATATATTTATTTTTACTTAATGGTAAATTATATAGATATACTTATAAACTTATGGTCAGCTTCAAATTATAACTTGCTACTAGGATATCTGTTATCAAATACTATAATCCTCCAGGGATTTTGTGAATCACAGTTACTTGAAGGAAAACTGTGCCACTCAAAGTTTTAGGAACCATTAACCATCCACTGTGATGGTAGCTTAGAGCAAGATAAACTATTCAGAAAATAACTTTCTTCTTTTATCATATGAAATAAGTGCTAATGAGATTTGAGTCTTAAATTTAAGAGTACAGTTTTATCCAGAGGAAAAAAGCATATTTGTACCTTTCCTTTAGTTTAGTACGTCAATAAAAAAGACGATCTTGTGCCTAATTTGTACTTTAGTTAAGTCTTCTTTGTTTCATGTGCGATTCTTATCCAAGAAGCAGTGCAGCATTTGAATATTTGCCAAGTGAAGATCACGCACTCTTTAAACCAACATCGCTAGAGCTTCACAAGCGATGCTAAATCTAAGGCCCCTGATGATGATTGTCTCCTCAGTTGTCTATTGTGCTGTTAATCGAAGGATTCTGAGAGGAAATCTTGTAAACCTGTAGAATATGGCAAAAAATCATTTCTGTAAACAATCATTTTTAGCTTAATTCAAATTAGAAAAATTGACGATATTAGTTATCAAAATTTCGTACCATGGCATCTCTTGTGATGTTGCGTTAGTGTATTCTTCCTAGGAAATTTTCGCCCGCAGTAATTACACTGTAATTTCCAATCCAAATGAAAGCTGTGTACATGGCGCCTCAGAAATACTTTCTCTGAGAAATGTTTCTCACATATCCTGCAGGTCAGACTGAATGAAACTATGATGAGTATTGATGAACACTTATTTCTCAACATATATTATATTATTCGCAAGTTTTTGACACTTCAGTGCGAAATGATCTACCTACGTATAATTCTCATGCAGTTTGAAGTGCCTCTCTATAGCTCCAGCCATGCAATATTCCTTGGAACACTTGTCACATACGTATTTTTTGTTCCTGTATCTAAATCTCGAAAGTCTGTAACGATGGGTGACATTTATGTGATCAACCAAGGCTTCCGTGGATCTATAAGTGGTAGGATTCATATGATCAATTAACAAAATTAAACTACATACAAAGTTGCATATTTAGTACATTTTTTTTTCAATCAAGCTATTCTGTTTACGCACCTATACCTTTTCTCACAAAAGTCACAAGGGAAATTGCTAATATTCTGTCTCACAGATTTGCTTCGCTTTACAAGATCTTTCCAAAAACCTGGTAAACAGATAGGTAAAATATGATTGCTCTAAGAGCATAAGATTTAATTTTCATTCAGCAAAATAGCATCTGTAATGAACGACTCATAAAGCAGTAGAAGTGTATTTAGAGAGTATAATTATCATTTTGATAGTACCTCCTCTTTTTGGCTTACTCAAATTAGCAGGAAATTTCACTGAGGACGCTGCGTTCCGCGAAGGGTCTGAATATGAAATTCTGAAATGTATGTTGATGTGTAATTTTGGGTGGGCAGCTATACCTCTCTGCATTCTCAATAAACTAGTTTCACAGTTTCAAATAGAAGTGTATAAACAGTATAACGAAATGTGAATTGAAACCCTAGTTCATATGAATATTTCCATGCATGTAATTAGTCTAGAAAATAGAATGCTTTGAATGTCTTGTAACAAATTCAATGTTTGAGCAGAAACTACACTGAAAACAAATTTTATACCATTTGAAATGAACAGAAATCAATATTATTTGGAGATCAGCCTTATAGAAATTCTGAGAATGTGATAGCCTAGTGGCTGTTCGATATTACGAATCACTTTAAATTGAAAAATCGAATTAAAACTCTGTTTAGAGTGCAGTTTTTCTTTGAGCAAAGCAAGGTCTTTATTAACAAATCAGAAGTACACCTACGATTGACGATTATATGAATCTAGATTTTCTGATGAGTCCAATTCTGATAAGTGATGATCTCTCCTATCTGCAACGCTGTACTCATCATCTAAATCAATTACTGTAGCTTGAGGAGCCTCATTTTTGTCTTGAAGTGTGTAAGAATACAATGTATCTTCAATATTCCTATAGCCAGTTACTTGACTATGGAAACTTTGAGAATGTTCTATAACTTGTGAACAATCTTCATTATTACCGCTCTCTGAATCAGTTACATCACATGATAATGCTGAGAGATAACCAGTGCTTGGATAATCTTCACAAGTGTATGTTCGAGCTAGCAGGCTTCTAGATTCTAAAGTTTTCAACTCATTCATATTTCTCTTCTCAGTCCACAATGGTAGTGAGAATTGATTACTTGAATTTATACTATCAATATCTTTCGCTTGTGTATCACAAGGCTCTTCAGTTACTGATGATACATTCTTCAATGTGGAAACAGAAAGATCGCAATCTTCATCGCCGGCTTTAACTTCATTTTCAAATAGAAACTTAAAACCTTCTGACGCGTTTGAATATGTGGATTCATTAACAGTATCTTCCGCTTGTGCCTGAGTTGGATTCTCAAATTTCATACTACCAAATTGAGAATTATTATCATTCCGGACAAAAATGTTGTCTGTGTTCGACTGGCTTGCCATATCCTTACTCAATTCATTTTCTGGGGTATTTAATGGAACAGATGGAGCATTCTTTAAATGATTATTGCCCAATCTCAGTAGTTTCGAAATTTCAATATCATCAGCATTTTCGATATCAAAATCGGGGATATCCTTCAGCATCTTTGAAACATTCTCGACATCAAATTTGGCGTTACTGTTAGCTAATATACTCTCGCAAGTGTCATCTTCTTTTGAAAAAGTGCAGTTAATGTTCAGCATATCATCAACGAGGAAATTACCGTCTTCAAAAAGTTCAAAAGATGCATCAAAACGATCGTACAATTGCAAATTGCTCCTAAGTTTTTCAAGCTGTATCCCCGGCAATGAAATGCGATAATTATTGTCATTAATATCGTTGGAGTTCGGATGATACTGTTGCATCGTTGGACTACAATCTGATGACCGCTTGGCTGTATAATCATCGGATTCAGAGCCATTTAAAGAAAACTCTTTGAGATCGCTGGTTAAGACGTTATCAGGGACTATATCGCTGATCACAAGTGGAGTTTCAAAGCATCCGAGATTCCCGATCTTTGGTAGAACAAGGCCCAAGCTCTGAGGTGAATCAGGTTCGCTAATTTGAGACTCAGAAGCTGTGTCAGTTGAACATGAGCTTTCTTCAGGACTGCGATGATGAAAGTCTTGGAAATCATCGCTGCAGTAATAATCTTCAAATTCAGTTGACCATAGGTTCATTTTGGATGGCGTATAACTCGTGCTATCTTCCAAAGCACCAGAACATAAGGCATCTAAGTTTGAATCGGACTCCGGTCTTCCAGAGGTGTTCATCAGCGGCTCTGATCTATCATTATAACATGCTTCAATTTTGCATTGAATACTTGGCTTCAGTTTATCTTTATCGATTGGTTTCTTCCACGCATTACCATGGTTATCAATATCGTTACCATTCACATCGTATTCCATCATTTTAGTACTGCGATCTAGAATCGATGGTTCTGTTAATGAACATTCTATATCAGAGCTCAACAATTTGTCCATTTCATCAATGTCGAAGCCAAGATCTCTGCAATCAATATAATTTTGGTAATCTGCTACTTCGAATTCGGCAAAGATCTTTCTTATCGACTTATCAATACTGCAGTTGATCCCTGCCTCTTCTTTGCATGGCAAATTATGAGTCTGATATGAAACATCAAGATCAGCTGAATACAGATCGTTAGATGGGCAACAGTCAATTATTAATTCTTCGGTGGTAGCTGGACCCTCCGCTTTTATTTCGGCACATTTTTTACTCTCCTCTTGTTCCAATTTTGTTTCAATAATTTCGACATTTCTGCTACCACTTTCCTCAGCTAAATTATGATCGCGAATTTCTGGGAACGACTTGTTAGGTTCATTTTTTTCAATGGTCAGGGAACCCAAGACCTGCTTTCTCTTTCGTTTTACATTTTTATTATCTTTGCATTGCTCTTCTCCACCATGGCTACTCACAGCAAGCGTTTGATCAAATCTTATTTGACTATTATTGTTAAAATTGTTTTCAGCCATTTTTGTGCTCCTTAAAATATTAGGAACAAATCTATCGTGTTTGTTCAGATTTGATGCCACATCTTTGGTTCTCGAATCCCCCGAACCAGTTTCAAGAGTTACTGTCTTATTCTGATCAACGGTTATCTGTTCTTTGTATAAAATGTGACTAAAATTTTGACAAAATTCAGAACTTTCATAAACCAGTGCGTTTTTAAGTATAGAACATTGCTTCGTATTGAGAAAACTTTGTCTTTCCCTTGTATTAGGAACTTGTTTTATTTTTGGCAGCAATTGATAGCCGGTATTAAATCTTTCTAAATTATCCATCTTTTCTAAAAACACGTCAGAGCCATCTTTGGTACTTATTTTTATCAATTTTCTATTCCTAATTTTTACTTCTCGATTTTTACCAATCGGTGCGATCACTGCACTCATACCACAATGACCTAGATCTTTCTTCAAAGTTAATAAAATTTTCTTAGGACCAACTACTTGTTTCTTTTCAAGCCCCAGAGTATTCATTATTGTTTTCCAATCTGAATTTTTCAAACTGAAAATAATGATAATAATAATAATAACAATGATAGGAAAGCTGCTGTAAATCTGTTTCTCTCTTTTTCTTGCTTCTCCAATTATTTTCCATTCCATTACCTCTTCGTAAATAAAAGTCCAGTTTTTTTACGCATACTCGGTACTCATGGATCATTCATCTGTAGATACATAAGAAAATTTTTAACGTTACGATTTTTTTTTTTTAAATAAGAATAATCCCTGCTATTTTTTGTCCATGATTTGATGACAGCGAAGACTAACGCAATTTAAATGCAGAGAATTATTGAGATATTCGTGTGATAATAAGGGAAATCGCGAATGTGTTAATTACTAAAACATCGTCTGCTCTATTTCGTCAATTTTTCGATCAAATTATTGGAATATAGTTATTCTTTCACGCGCTTTGATCACACTTTGTCGATCGAAGCACGTGGTAACAATTACGATTTGACAACAGCAAAGGAATTGACGTAATAAAGATTCGAATAAAATGAGGGAAAGTCGGATTAACTAATTTCTCTTTTAACCAACCCAAAAACGTGGTTCTTTGTTAACGTAAACCGTAATAATTTTGTCTGCTCTGATAATACACATACCAGGATTAGCCGGCGCAAATTTAGTGTGCACTAAATGTAAGCCGATAACGGTATGTTATGTTATGTTATGTTATGTTATGTTATATTATATTATATTATATTATATCATATTCTATTATAATAAAGTACGAACATGGACAGACAAAAAAAGCATACTTACATAAATGACCGAGCGGACGTGTGCAATGAATTACTGATGGAACAAATATGCAACAAATCACTTGCAGCCAGCATTTTTCTGAACACCGAGCCAAGTATTGTTGTAAAAATGAATTGCTACATTGTAATAGATAAACTACCTTTTTTTCTTATTTTATGCGAATTTTATTTTCATTGTTTACGAGATGCGAAGTGTGTAAGAGAGACTAATCGCCAGCGTGAACACCACGCCGACTTCGTACGGCGTACTAAGCTTGACGGCCGGTCGCCTATTTCCTATACGTATACAAACTTGAGTACGAGACCCGAGGTGTCAGATAACACAACAAATCATGCCCTTCAATTGCCGGGTCTTCTGGCTGGAGATATTTTGTAAATATAAGACAAAGGAAGAGATTGAAAACTTTCTCGTAGCTGGTTTGACTAGCTCGAAATAGAGGTCCGTGTGTTCATTTTTACGAGAATTCATTCTCGGGAAAAAAACTGACGTCAATTTCGAGAATTACTTTTAATAAAATGAGGAATAAAAATTAACAACGGGATTTAATCAAATTCGATAAACATATATTTATCTATCAAACGCAATTAGTTTCTGGAGAAATTCGGTGAAAAAAAAAATCGGTACTTCTATTGACCTAACAATCGATTCCCATTAATCGATCCGAATGTATTACAAACTTAATGAATGCGCGACAATTACAAATGTGACCGAACTCAACAATGATCGAAATAAACAATTGACGAAGCATCATTGCATTTTTTATTTCACAAATAAAATATGAAATTAGATTAGAAGTGTAAGGTATATCCAGACTCGATAATAATATGACTTCGACGAGGCGAAATTTCCGTTTATAAAATGTTTTTTATTATACTTTTCTTTAGGATGATAGAATCTGATGTATAAATATTTTTTTCTTCCAAATAAATAAAATATACAGAAATTGATACAAATTCTGTGGATACTGTATTATAATCAATATTTCTCTTTTAAATAAAGAATTTTCGTGTTTTCTTTTTTTTTTCTATGTAAAAATCTCAATCAGGTAACTCTATTATCACCAGTCGTTGTCATCAGCTAGATCATCATTTTGATCCTTTAAAGTTGAAAACAGTACATCACGTACCTTTGGTCTAGGATCTTCACTTATCTTTGTTGGTAGAGCTTTCACTTGGCCAAGCATCCATTCTAGCTCTGAAAATCAAAGGGGAATTATCACAACTTAGATAAACAATTCTGTTTCAGTAAATAGCAAATTATACTTAAGATACTCTTCAAGTTTTGACATACTGATTCAGAGACACAATAAAATCGAATACAGCTCAAATTAGGCGGAAGAGTTTTGATTCTGTCGATTGGGTCTCACAATTAGTTCTAGTTACGTATCATCGTTTTTCATTTCAAAAGAAATATAAATGAATTTGTAGTAGTAATTTTTACCAATGAATAAAGCTTTTTAAAAACAGTTTTCACCAAAACCAACTTAATATCTTTTGGTTTAGATTTTTCTCAATTAGGAATTGAGTGCCCCCTAGTGAATACAAACTCAAAATGAACTAGTAGCTACAAGCAACAAAATTCTCAATTCCACAGGATAAAATAAAAAGAAATTAGGGAAAATTTTCTATTAAGGAGTAATGAATTATATACTCAATTCACCTGACTCAGTGATCTTCATTCCACGTAGTTCGATCGGCCCGATAAACTGCTTGACCATATTACCATTATTGTAAACAAAAATTGTTGGCAAATTCCTGTCTGGCCAATTTGGAATACAAGTGGTGGATATACTTTTCAGAAATTTCGTTGCAGGAAATTTTCTAGCCAAAGATGCCAAGTGTTGATTCAACAAGGTGCAGAGAGGAATTCTGAAACAAAATTGCATGATTGATTATCATACTTCTGAAGACAATTGAAAGTTAATCAATTTCTTCAACATAAGAATAAAGGCAAAGATGAAATCTTGAAATAAGCAGATTCACTCAACATTACCCTTGCTTATAAAGATGCAAGATAACCCAAATCTCCTCTCCGGCATTATTCACCTCTTGAATATAATCTTGTGCTGATATTTCTCTGACATCGCCGAACTTTGCTTTACCAGCAAGTTCCTTGATCTCAGCTATCCTTTTCCGACGGTATTCCAATAAGACTTTTTCATCTTCTTCATCTTCTAATTCGTCTAACTCGTCGAGTGTGAGACTGTCTACATTGTTGCTAACTATAGAGAAAAATATGAAAGAAAACAAGACATATTATACTGAGAGTTAAAATGCAAATATTATCTCGTGGGTTTTTATTGAACAAAATTAATAGCCCGTCAACATACCACGGCCAATTTTTTTGTCAATAGTGCTTTCCAAAAGATCAACAATCTGATCCTCTGTGATTTCCTTTTCCTTTTCTTTTTGAGGAATGATTCCCTTCTGTCTAAGAACGTCGTTCCATTCGGTATCTTCGTTTGGATCTTGCTGAAAAATAAATCATTTGTCAATTTTGATACAGTCTACAATATTACAATATTTTAAATAAACCCCACAATACAGAAAAAGGAGTCGGCTATAATCTCTGGAATGATTCATGGACACACATGAATGAATTTACAATAATTTAGAATGACTAATTACACACACGGGCTACGAAATATTTTTTGGAGCATGAAAATGCGTAATGAACGACCGCGTGCGCTATGTATACATGTATAACTGTACATTACCTAGCTAGCGAGCGTATAGACCGAATTTCGCTCATTACTTACATACGTTATTTTTTATTAATAAGAAGTTAGATGGGATAAATAGCTTAGCAAATATCGTTCTATTAGCAATGTATTTTAAAGCAACCTAATAAGGTAACACCCACTGATATGGGATAAAAATATCCGTACCGTATTACAAACATACACCTATTATTTGTTGATTTTTTAATTTACTTACCATTTTTAATTCAAGGTAAATAAAATTGATAATTGAAGCACAGAATTGTGGGCGGGAATTTATCCTGCGATTTATTCGAAAACTTTAATATTTCACGCGGAGGAACCGCACTCGTGTTCGACTATACAGTCATGATACGATACGAAGAGCTAGTATAAAGTTGCGGCTTCGTTGGGGGAATCACACTTGTGTAGGTATTTTGTAGTGGGAACAGCTGCATATCTGTGTGTGCTCGAATCTGGAAATTTTCTCAGTTTTTCATTCCACATTCAGAAAGCGCCACTGAACACTTTTGCAACTCTTGAATACATGCATGCCACGGAAGTAAGGGGAAGGGGGGGGGGGGGTACTACAAATGCATTCTAACCTCAAAAGTGTGAAGATAGAAAAAAACACATAAAAATTGTGAAATTGATCAGTTGATACATTTTTCATAGCTGTGATACGAGCTAGAGATTAATAAATAAATTTCATAATAAAAGTCGTTCTATGGGTACTTCTGTCACCACATTCAGATCAAATTTATTCAGAACCTGTTCACGTTACCCAAATTGGCCGTAGCACGGAATTTCGTCAATAAAACGAAGCTTTGTTCTAAATCATTACTTCAATTCGTTCGAATCCATTGATGAAATAAAAAAAGGAAAGAAGTTTCCAGTTGTCTTATTTAGTGTTATTAAAGAATGAAACAAATAGAAGTTCTTGCTGAATAAAAATGTAACTTTTGAGTAAAAGTATATCCGTATATTTTTCAAACACACAATATTTCCATGTGCTTACAAAGTATTCATGTATTTACATAGATATTGTATAGAATAGTACATAGTGAAAATTAGCCTATTATTTCAGACAATTCGTCCAATACAGAATAAATTGTAGATTGCTAAATTATATAATGAAAACTTAATAAGATAACGAAGTTCACAAAATTCATGAAAAACTTACAAATCACAGCATCAGCCAGTCTACAGTTAATGTCAGTAGATATCTGGAGAGTTATCTACTGACTTGAGACTAGGACTGAATTTACAGACTTAATATTCTCGTTCAATTATTCCTTATTGATCCCACTTCCTAGCCACACCAATTAATACGATTTTCCGTAAAATAGTATTATTTGAAATGCTCTGAATACCTAAACAGTGGTGGAAAAGTGATATCCAAATAAAAATCGATTCTATTACAGGAAATGAAATTTTAGCTATTGAAAGTTCGATGAATTTTGATTCTTTACATCCTAATTACATTTTACACTCATGAATAAATTCTCATGCATGAGAATTTATAGACTGATGTTACAGCTGCTGTCTTGCATTTTTAAGCAAAGTGTGACTTTTTACAGGAATTATTATCCGCACACTGATTTTGAAATTGAACAACATTTTCAATGAACTGCAAGCTTTTAAAACGTTTTATGTTACAGTCCTAAAGTTATAAGTGTTTTATCATGAATTTCGTAATTTCGATGAATTGATTCCATTACAATCATTCTTTCATTGATCAAGGACAATAATCCTAATCCAGTTTTTCCATCCGATGGACTACTCTTATAGAAAAAAGTTAGAAAAGCAGGAGAGTTAAGAAGAAAAAAAACACACTCTTGTTGATCATTCGCCCAGATCGTTTTTGCCGTGTCAACTGGGCAGCAAGATGTTCAATTTAACGCAATCTTGTACAATGGAGTACAAATGACTTGAATTTCATTCTTTCCTCTTTCATCTTTCCCCTTTACTTTGAGTTGCGAGCCTCAATTGCAGCTTGAAATTTTCGATTCGAAGCATCTTGTTTTGTCTCCTCAACTCCATGTTTATCGCCCGCAGTTCTGTTACCTCTCTATTCTCGGGTTGTACAACTAAAACATCAGGAGCTGCGGGTGGGATAACAGCAACATTCGGTTTTAAGGGTTCGCTAGCTTTAAGTTCCCCGACCTTTTCCTGTGCAGATCCTGGTTCGATCGTAGTCCATGCCATCGAGTCATCATGATCTTTGAATGACAATTTACGGCTATAAGTTTTAATGAAAGTGGGGTTTAATCTCCACGGCGGTTTGCCATCCAATAAGTCCATACTTTCTTGAGGTTCGGGTTTGACTCTACCATAGCATTTATATTGCCGAGGTTCGGAGCTTGGATCCAAATTATTATCAGCAACATTCTCTGCATCTATTTCTTTCTCGATTATTTCTTTAGAGTATGTATGGTCCCAAATTATGTCCGCACTGAAAAGCTTTGGTCCTTTATATGCCAATGGCACGGCATTGGATTTCAACTTGGTCTTATCTGAGTTATGAAAACTATCTTCGCTGAAATGATCTCCACAAATTCCTGCTTTTCTCAATGTTGAAAGTGACCAATTTAGGATTAATTTGTTTCCTGTAATGAGAATAAAATTTTCAGAGCTATTATCAGCTGTTTGAAAATCAAAAAGCAAATTGTCTTGGGCATAATTGGTTGCGATCATCGAATTTAGCCTATCGGAGAGAAATGCTTTCTGATTTGCAAATTTCCGAAGATTTGGAAGTATGGTGTTTACCTGTGTGTTTTATCCAGGTCAATAGCCGTGCATCCCCACGTGAAGGAAAACGATAAAGGTGTACCCCACCTCTGCCAATTCTTCTGTTCGTACAACCTCTATATTTACAAGCGTCAAATACGGTTTCAATACGCTTTTTGGTCAATGGACTGCCATAGATGTTTTTGTCCATTTTTTTGTTTGTTTTTAGCGTTGTGTAAAACCGTGGGAAAATGTGACCAAGATGTAACAATTCGCACGGAGAGAACCAGAAGATTCGAGAAAGAGTAATTAAGTGCGGAAAGACTCTGCGATCGTTTTCGTAAACGAGATAAAATTTGATGTAAACAAACGAATGAAGCGCCAAAAAGTAACGCTGCGTTTTGCTCCAACTTTTCGACTAGCTTGCCAGATAATAGAAACTAAAAATTCGAATCAAGTTTAGATCGAAATTAAAGTCACGATGCTGCATACAGCGAGAATATTCCTTTCCGTTGTAGTTTATTTACTGGTTTTATTGACAGCCAAACACTACCGTTCTTGAATTATATCCGTTAAACAGCGTCTTGATAGAATTACACAAAATCTTGGATCAATTTTATGATTATATCCGACTGAATGAAAGCATAAACTATAATACGTTAGGACAAAAGGTGAGAAGTTCAACTCGGAGTGTAAAAATACCGCCTAACATTCCAACTAATCCAATTGGAAAGAATCCTTGAATCATTGTAATTGCAATGAAGATTGAGCGTAGAATCATACGATTCAGTTTTGAGACGCGAAGAAGCATTCATCAAGTTCTGATCCTGATTACTATCATCCATTAAATTCAGAGTTTATTATCCTCAATTCGGCGTTTAACGATGCATCGAACCGTGACGCCACTGGTGGGGGTCCACTGTTAATGCACGATCTGTAGTAGATCACGCATCTATTGGTCAATTCTTTTTTATCTGTACTGTAATTGGTGAGCGTAGCATAGAAGTTTCTAATCTTCTTCGCTTTATTTCAAAAATGACGTCACAATCGCAAGGCGCAAATGTAGGAATTCTGAACACAGCGAATGCACGGATATGTTGAAAATCAGCCTAAGAGGTGTGCATATCCAGGCCTACGTTCAAATTTCTACATACACCACTATGCATGCAAATCGGATGGGTACCGTCTAACTTCCGCGTGTACGTATTATATGCGGGACGGAGATATAATTGATGCACGCGCATCGGACGGGTACCGTCTAACTTCAGCGTGTACGTAGTATATGGGGAACGGCGATATAATTTTTGCACGGGAAGCTGACGGGGATCGTCTAATTTCCGCGTGTACGTATTATATGCGGGATTGCGATATAATTCATGCACGGCAAGCGGACGGGTACCGTCTAACTTCCGTCAATAGACTTTATGTACCGTAGATAATTCGGGTAACAATCATAATCAAATAATAAGTGTCATGAATTTACAGAACCACTTCAGAACGGATATAATCCAACAAATTTTTAATTCTAAGTAAACACTACCCTCGTTGTTAATCTGCAAGTTTTCATACTGTGAATTTTTGGGTTCCGACTCCCGAAAGCTTGATTCAACGAGTTAATAGTGGCGCCATCTATTAGCTAGAAATTTTAGCACGCGAAATGCTCCGAATGTAGATAGCTTTACAACTTCGGATGGTGATTGAACTATTTCAACTGTAATATTGTTGTGGGTGAAATTGTGCTCAGTACTAGTCGAGTGCAAGAAATCATTATATCCATCTAATTAAATATCACTCGTCTCACGCGGCAGCCATGTTTACTGGTCAGTGTGTGTATGTATGCGCCAACTGTCACAAGGATATTAAATGAAGATTTTATTAGAACTTCAGCTTATTTGTGGCTAACCTCCGCTATTTTACCCAAAACAATTTTAATCGAGGAAAATTTCGTACACATCCGATTCTCGAAATAATTCTTTATTCTGGAGAATTCAGTGTGCGAAATTGACTCATAGGTGTGTACATGCGCATGCGCTGTTACCCCCACCACGGGACCCCCTTCACAGCCTTAAAGATTTGGCGAATTTGTAACGTGGCTCTATCTGTCATGCGTTTTGAAGTTAAACTTTCAAGGATTTCATAAGATCGCGTATCTTGTGTTCGTATGTAACGAGTCTGAACGAAAAACATCGACAGATGGGCAAAAACCATGTTATGATTAATAATATTTCAATTAAAATTAATGCAGCATAGTAAGAAATACGATATTTAAGAATAAGTGTAGAGACCAATAAACCGAGTATAATGAAAATCATAGATATAAATTTCAATAATAAATACGTATGATAGTATAGACTTTTTGTAACGTTGTGCATCGATGGGAGGGAAAGAGAGCGAATGAAACATGGCGTTTGTTTCTTTCATATGTTCCAAAAATTCTATCCGATAATAAAAGAATTTTTTCTTACATCCCCCGCCTCGTTATAGTGTAAAGTGTTAATCATCGTTAACTCTTCGTTCCCTAAATGTAAATAATCCAACAATGTTCTCGTGGTGTTAAATAAAAAGGCTTCTTTAAGTTATGTAAAAATAAAAAAAAAGACGACAAACACACATAATCCAACATTATTTAGAACAATGAATAATAAGAAGTACATACTTCCCACTCGTCACTCTTGTTCAAATCCTCTAAATTATTTCTGAAACTATAATCAAAACATAATGACGTCGCGTAGCTACACCAAATCTTACAATCGCAAGGTGAGCAGCGTCACACCGGCCAGTATACAATTTGACAAAATATTTACTGAACACAGCAGTAGACCATCCGCTGCTAAATCAGCTGGTACTGTTGGAAAATGGGGTATTACTTCGTTCACATCAATACGAAGCACTAACATCAATGGTAAGTCTAAATAATTCAATATCAAATCTAAATCTTCATAATCTACAATAAGACAAAAGCATTATTCCTCTTTCATTGTCAATTTTGTCCCCAGGAGAGAAAAGAATTTTCTCCACTGTAAATAGAAACTGAAATATTGATATTGAATGAAATTCTGTGTTCCTTATTCCTCATTTAATCGAGCCACTTGAATACTGCTGAGTAATTTGCAGCTGAAACTTACTGAGATTTGATAATTGATTAGACTTTAATCCCACAGGACGAAGAGATGACATACACAGTACCTTCTCTGCTAAAAAGATGAAAATGGACTATGGAAATCAAAATGCGCGATTAAACTCTGTAAAAGATCCATTCTCGTTTGATGCAGACCCAGAAACAAAACCAGCTGAAATACAACAGCCGGTTGTAAAGCCAAAAAAGTTTTTTAAAAGCCGTAATGTGCAGCCAATAGTAGACGACATCAGGCCGGATGCTGCGGTTTATCGACAAGTACCTGATTCGCAATATGGTCGAGTTAGGACACAAAAACAATCCGTACCTAAGTCACCTTTGCCAAAACCATCGCATTCACCAGCTGCTAAAAAACTGAGCGAGAGCTCGGAGAGCAGCGTACCAGGTAGTGAGGGATTGGGCCGAGAGGAATGTAAACCTCCAATTGTCCTCAGAATATGCAAAGGCACTGCGAGATTAGTTTGCGGAGATGCGCAAGGAGCTCAGACCCCCGAACCAGAAACGCATAGAATTTCTTCACCTATTCCTAGCCCAGTAAACATAGAGGATGATCTCGAAGACTCAAGTCTTGAGGTGTCGCCAAAATCAGATCTCAAGACACGGGAGACGAGGTCCTCCCATCAGCCCATTGTAACTACCGTATCAATACCTTTGGAAAATTCTGAAATGCGCAGAACTACTCGTAGCCGCGCAAAAAATTTACAGCTAGATTTGTCCGGGACTTCAACGGTCGTTTCTACGCCTACACCAACTACCCCTAATTCACATAGTTCGGGGCTTTCTTTAACCCTTAGAAAATCCGTAACAGATTCTAATAACACTCTTATATCGCACTATGATATCGTTAAGACTGATTGTAACCCAAGCTACCCTGCTAAGTCCGCTATCGAGCCATTGATTGGTCACGATCAACCTCTGCCAACGACGACTCAAGAACTGATTGATATTCTGTCCAGCGACGCAGATCCTTCGCTTTCAAGGCCAGAACCTATAACAACAAATTCTGAGCTCGAGGAAAGCTCAGAGAATATTTCAGACGGGGTACAACACTGTTCCATTGATATACCGACTGACGAACATGTATCAGAACCAGAAATCGAATCAGACATTCCGGTTCCGGTTCCAGTTGTTGAGAGTGAACCGCAGGCTGCTAAAGCCATGGTGGATCAAGACTGGTTCTCCGGAAGCGACGACAGCGACGGTGTTGGCGGAACCGTTGAAAACGAACCTGTTAATGTTGCCAGTCCGGTTTCAGAGCCACAGCCTGCTGCCCCGGTGGCTAATATAGCGACAAAACCTGCGACCAAGAAAGGCAGCATATTTAAGAGTCGTTCGACTGGAGCTGCTAGCGGAAACAAAAGACTGGCATTGTACAAACATAAATGGTGCGACAATGACAAGGAATCATCGACCACGGATACCGCCAGTGCTGGTACTGCGCCTGACGAAGCTTCCGGATCACATGGAAGTTCGGCTCCTGTTGCTTTTGAAGAGGAGGAATTCGAACCTTCCAAATTGACCAGGGTTGTATCTTACCCTGAAACAGATATGGATTTCACAGATGAAACTGAAGCAATAACCAGTATTCGATGTGGCAAGAAAGTTAAAGGAGTAAGTTCGTATGGTTTTATCTCTTTTGGATGGAAATTCTTCCGACTGTGTTAATTTTTAAGGTAAAATCGCGATAACACATTCCCTTCTGATTTTCTATCATTGTATTTTCTTTCTCTAGTTTTACACAGTAGTAAAGAATGTGAAGAAAGCTCACCAGATACAAGAAAGCGGTGAGTTCCAAGAGTTCAATGACGACGTTGAGTACATATTGGATACACTGAGAGAAAATAATCCCAATGCAACTCGTTGTCTATCGGCAATACGCTTAGCTAGCAAATGTATGGCACCAGCATTCAGAATGCACGTACGAGCGCACGGCACCGTTGCCAGATTCTTTAAAGCTCTTCACGACGCTACTAAGGATCAGGTAACAATTTACAAATTTAGTTCCTGTTCTAAATATCTATAAATTAGGACGGAATAAGATTTCACATCATTTTATCAACTGATTTTTAAACTGTAAATATTACTCTTCCAGAGCCTTGGGTTATGCACCGCAACTGTAATGTTTGTATTAAGCCAAGATAGGCTGGCTATGGATCTAGATCGTGATTGTTTGGAGCTTATGTTGAGCTTGTTAGAGTCTGACGCGAGCCACAAAGATGCACTTGATGATTGTGGTCTAAGTCGTGCCGAGTTATTGAAAAATAAAGAAAAAGTACGCCAGCTTTGTGCGGACATTCAGGCACAAGGACACGCGAAGCATCTTAATTTGGACAACATTACTGTGAGTGCTTTATTCACTCAACAAAATTATTCTGTTCATATTATCCTTACATTAGCACCAAATGTCTCTTGCTTTTCTAGGTCGGCCAACTTGCTATGGAAACATTACTCAGTTTAACTTCAAGACGTGCCGGCGAATGGTTCAAGGAAGAGCTGAGAGAACTCGGCGGCTTGGAACATATCGTTAAAACTATACGAGATTGTCACCGCCATATTAATAGTAGCGATATCAAGCAGACAGGCTGGTCTGATCCTCTATTGGATAAATTACGTAAAGTAGATAGGTGCCTAAGAGTATTAGAAAATGTAAGTAATTTGGATGTGAACTGGTCGAAGAAATTCGGTTCTTGCTTTTTTACTTTACCAAATAGTCTTATCTATCGTTTATTACTTTCAGGTAACCCATATGAATGAAGAGAATCAAGTATATTTGTTAAAGTACGACGATGGTATTTTAGTACGTACATTAGCCAATCTTTACCACTTTTGCGCACTCCAAATCCCAATGTATCCCAATATGGATCCTGGTGACAAAAGTTCAACTGGAGCAGTCGTCAGGGAGTGCCTATTCGCAATTATTAAAGTTTTAATTAATCTTACACACCGTTTCAACAAGCAATGTAAGTAATTCGCACTAACAGGGTCCTCGTTTTAACATCTAGCTCTTATTTTATCAATCTGACAACTGGTGAATATTTTAATTCCACAGCATTTGGCAGTAAAGTGGTTGGATCTCAATCAGGTGTGGTAAACTGTAGTCTGTACCTTTTACTACGTGTGCCAGAATCTCTACCAGAAGAGAAACGTTTTGATATGATGATGCTAGCATTAATTCTGTTGATTAATCTGGTTGAGCAATGCGACGACAACAAACAATTACTTATTGAAGCTCGTGCACCGCCAACTCTGGACGAAATATTTGACGGTATGTAAATACGAAGAATTTCATCGAATTTATCGCGTCATTTCATTCCTATATATTTTATTTCGTTATTCCAGCTGTTGAGAGTGGCGTAGAAGCACTGATCGAGCTATTCTACAAACAGGAAGAACTTGCCAGAGCAGAAGAACAAAAAACCGATGCAATTCTTGACGGAAAGAAAGATTCCGAACAGACAGAAACAGTATCTACCACCACCAAGTCACAGGAAGAATTCATCGAAGAAACAGTTACTAAATGTTCGTATTTTGCTTCTCTACTTGTATCTGACTATATGTTTCTATACGCAATGCTACAAATATCAAATTTTCTACTATCTGAAAGTATTAAGGCTTATTTTGGATCTTTGATGATATTAGAGGTCAGTTTTTAGTTGATAATCTGATTAATTGTTTTTGTGTCATTTTCTTTTCAGTGTTACAAAAAGCGGGTCGGCACATGGAACACACTCTAATTGGTGCATACGTTGTGCTTTTACTGGGCTACTTAGTTATGGACAACAAGGTACGTTTTATAAAACGATATATTTTATTTTTTGAACATATTCTGGATGCAGAAAATGACTGTCTTCGCATATAATATATCCTGTGATATTCATGATTCCAGGATTACGAAATGTTGGTACGCAGCAGACTACCAGATTGTAATTTCGCCACAATGATTACAGTACTTCAGAAATTTTTCAATTTCATGAATTTGACCGCATCGGTAATTACTGATTGATATTTACGTTAATATTAATTGAGCTCTGAATCTGTTATTTATTAAAAACTATTTCAGAACGAGGTAAGTAGCTGTGGAATAGCTGCCACTGAGAAGGTGATCAAGTTCCTAAAAATGTCTGATGCCAGAGTGGAAGAAGAGAAGAACGAATTACCGTTACCAGCATTGGAAGATTCAAGCATTCTATTAGATTTGACTCCTTCTTGATCTACTAGCCTAGTATCATCTTCTTAAGAGCCATTCATGTTCCACAGGTGCAGAAACAGAACCAAAGCTTCTAATATCGGCGAAAATGATCATTTTTTTTTCTTGTTAATAACAATCGAACTCTGTGGATGGACCTGTTTCATATTGACCACATAATATTTTGATATATATTTATTCATCGACATAATTTATTGCTGTATTTTTTTTTTCCATCATCACTGAATTGATTTCTTCTGATTTTATGCAGCAGAATGGTTATTATAATAAGATTCAGTAGTTACTTAAGTATGTATACATAACAGCGTAACACAGAAGCAGATAATATCTCGTATTTAGGTGCAGACTAAAATCATTAATAGCTGTCCGAGCCATGTTGTAATTGCACGCGATGGATTGTCGATTGATAAAACCAGCCCTAAATAGCACGTATATTCAACGTTTGCATTCTGGAATGATTAATTTTAAATAAAAAGAAATTAGATAAGGTTTTAGATTTATGCTTGTTGACATTTGACGAGTTATTTTTAAGATATTTTATTTTATCATCCAATTTACTTCTCGATTCCTCGGATATAGGGCTCAGGAGATGATCTTAATGATATAATAATTAATATTTATAAACAATGTTCAACAATTAGGCATTTGTTCGAAAACCTTACTTACACTGCAACAGTTGAATATGAGTGATTGAATATTCAATATAGTCTTATGCCAAGTAAGTTTATTTTATTATTAAAATTATACTATTATAAGCCTTGTAAATGTAAATTTATAAATTATAATAGTACCTTACATATACGTTTTCGAGGCAGTCATTTATCCCCATTCTAGAATTATATTACCTACTTATTTCGCACATCAAACTGTGCACTCACATCTTCCATATAAAATTTACCCAAGGTACAAGATAACTCTAAATTCTAAGTTTCCAACTAGTTTTTTTTGTCTATTTGAAATTCATTCAATGTATTATTTCTGCCTACATGTGGCGTGCTAATTAGATTTACAATTCAGACTTTATCGTCGGACGTTAGACTCCTAATATTCGACCTTATCACATAGTACAAAAATAGACATGCCTAGTTTGTGAATGGGTATAATATTGAAATACTACCGATTACAAGTATATTCTAATTTTGCATTTTATTTCTCTTTTGTACTCAATTTTAAATGAGTCGTATTTATACCATTATACAAATTAAGTTTAATCCTACTTTACTTAATGTTGAAACAGTCCATGAGCCGAGTAATTCTTACAAGCAAAAGTATCAAAAATGCATGGTAAACCATCAACATGACCACAAAATGGAAAGGGAACATTTTTTAGAAGTCCTATTGAACGGTGTTATATGTAATTTCTAAAATATATACATCACAAACGGTGAAGACTAAAGACAAACATGACTCAGAATCTGTTAATGTCAGAGTTTGAAATAAGTGATTCATGATCCGTGATCTTTACATGCAAGAGTGAAACGGTGCAATACAGATGAAGAAACTACTCGCTAATTAATGAATTGAGGATAATAAAGCATTTCTCGTATCCTGTATTATGAGAAAGTTATACATTTCATATGAATGTTTATAAAACAAAGTTGTTGAATATTGAAATAACTGTAATGTACAACATGTAGCAGATATACAATGTTTTCGATCTAAAATCGAAAACCTTATGTTCTTATGATGAAAAACTGGTTTCATTTTACATTATAAGGAGCAAGATACATCGACTGAATCAGAAGTGACTACTCTTCACAGAATTAGTCTGAAACTTTTGAACCTCTTTTTCTATAATATGATTTAGTGCTTTTGTAGCCATATCAAAGGGCAACCATCGAGGGCTATAGGGAAGGTCTTCAACATTTTGACTAAACAATGTCCCCAGCGAAGTCATATGATAGATAGACTGCAATGTAATCAGTGGTGGTTCTTTTGGAAATGCTGGTGGTAGTTTAAAATGAACCAAACAATAAAAGTCTCGATGTTCAATGAGAACAGTTGCTTGACTAGATTCCACAGCATCATACTCAATAATACTTCCACGTTTCAATAGAAGTAGTGCTGCTATAAAACTCTTCTTCTTCTCAAAGCACATAGCTAGTAAATTAATCTGGAAAAAACGACAAAGAAACTATGAATTCTACCACTGCGTTTTAACTCGAATCACGACCAGACCAGACTTACTTTTTCATTTATAAACCCTTTAACTTCTGGTACATAGTCCATTAAACATTTATTAGAAGTAAATGGCGGTATATGAAGAGCTGCTGGGCCTCCAAAGGCATCTTCCAAACTTTTAGAGAGATAAAGTTCTGGTATGATACGATTCCAGTCTGGGCCATTGTAGGTCACAAGTAACATAGCCTCGTCGTCTTGAGGATGAGCACTTCTTTCGGGAAGTTTTGAAAAATCCATTGCCATACGAATTAAAAATCTCGCTTCAACTGGTCTGATACCTATTGGCAACAATATCACCTCCAAATCTTCGGCACATATTTCAGTAGCTCCAACCAGCGTGCTATATTCAAATTGCAATCTTTCTCCTTGTTTTCCCAAAAGATTGATCTATTTGTTCAAAATTAGGTATTAGTTTAGCTAAATATCAAATATTTGTACACGTCTTGTTGGAAAATCTTTTTTAGTACAAACGAATAACATTTATCAAACTATCAACCTGATGTTGTTTGTAGTATAACAGAAGCTCCACTATCACCATAAGCAGAGCATCATAGTTCGTTACATCCCACCGAGCAAGACTAGGAACATGTGTTATTATTGTATCAAGATCTGGGTCTGCAAGGAAGGTATCATCATCGAATATAAAATCCGGACCAAGTTCGGGGCAAAGTGAATTGAAAAATACATTCCAAGTGAGTTTTTTCCCCGCGTAAGGGATCGACAGAGAGAATCTGTCACCTTTTAGCTTTCCACAACTTGAGGAAACGTTGCTTACTTCAACCTTACCGCAAGATACACCTGTAGAAAGAATTCCATTCGTTTAAAATATTATAGGCTATTTACTGATTGTTTTTTGTTTGTTTTTTAACCAAGTAAAGTTTTTCAGCTTACCTACTCTCGGTGTCTGTAGAACGCGTTTTAATAACGGCTCTATGTGCGTATCTACAGAATTCCAAATCGGCTGAACTTGATTAACCATTTTACGTTCCAGCCTGGAATGAAAAGAAATTCAGATATTCATGCAGGATTATGGTTTTATAACGTTTAGTGGGTTGTGAGAGAAAATGTTTAGTTTGTGGTTAATGAATCATACTTCTCGGTCATATCTATTTATGTACATCAAGTAATATGTACGCGTGTGAATACGAGTACTGCACATACGTACAATATTATAATTATTACAGATTACGGAGATCAGATAATAAGAATTGGTCAAGTTCTTATTTATTTATTTATTTATTCGTCTTTATCCGTGCGAAGAGGTAAGAAAGAATCGAATGGTGCATCGACGTATCGAATGCTCTAAAGAAAAATGTTACAGTGAAAAATGCAGTAAGCGACTACCTTCAGATACGAATGTGTCCACAACCAATAGGAACGCTTTATACGAGCACAAGATTTTCCAAGTGCCTCACTGGTCATTTTGTTATCATGTGACAAATTTCCCAAGCATTTACGATACGAACTTCGCATAGAATTTGTTCCGTGGCAATCCGCACGGCTCGTTCACTGTTTGCCGTATTTATTTAACCTCAAATATAATTGGTGTACAATTCTTATTCATTCAAATAACTTCCGTTTAGTTTAAACTATCAATTTATTTATTCAAAATGCCTACTATTGGAGTGAAACGGGATTTGCTCTTCAAAGCGTTAGGAAAAACCTATAGTAAGTCTATACTCTCATATTTATACTCGTTTGAACAGACACTCGTGTTCGTTTTTAACTATGAATGAACATGAATCTCTTTGCGAAAGAGAAAATTATTTTAAGGCTGTAACATCATAATGAGAACTAGTAACATATTGTCATACTTTATCGATCTCATCGGTAGAATCTGATCTAACAATGTTCACCATGCTGTTTGTTATTGACAATTAATTTCATTCACTTCCAGCTGACGATGAGTTCCAGACCCTCTGTTTTAAATTTGGTTTGGAATTAGACGAAGTGGTAAGATGTATTTCAATCCGATTTAATCAAGGTTTAAAAAAATGTACGATGATGAGATGGTTGGATTGGTTTTATCTTTAGAAGGAAATAAGCTTTAGAAAACGTTCAACGGCAAATTTTTCTATCACAATTTCAGCGATAACTCGGATTTGTTAATTCCATTGAATATTAAACTAACTGCAAAAGATTTGGTAAACCTGCACAATTTAAAAATCGAATATGAATACATAACACCTTTGAACATGTATGATGTAACATATGCACATGTTTCAGATGATCAGATTATAAAATTAACATAAACTACTAGATTGTGAAACCGTAAACAGATAAAATATTACGAAAAACGTTTTTTTCCATACTTAGACTACTGAGAAGCAAATGATCGCTAAAGAACAAGGTTCTGACCAAGGCGCAGGCGCATCAGAGGAAATTATATACAAGATTGATGTTCCAGCCAATCGATACGACCTGCTGTGCCTTGAGGGTCTGGTTAATGGAATTCTCGTGTTGTTAGAGAAGTATTGTTACACTTTTTACACCTTTTATTTAATCTTGGATAAAAATATTTATTGTCATCGATATTCTAGGAATCCGTTGCCTCGTTATACAGCAATTGCACCTGAATCAAAGCTCGAACAAATTATTGTCAAAGAGAGCGTAAGCTATTTACTTGGAATTCCTCGCTGTAGAGAAATCATTAATATTTTCAGAAATAACAATAAATTTTATGAGAGTTAATCTTCCAGACTCAAAGAATTCGGCCCTATGTCGTGGGAGCGATACTAAGAGACATAACTTTGACGAAGGATTCTTACAACAGTTTCATTGATTTACAAGATAAACTGCATCAAAACATTTGTAGAAAACGTAGTCTTGTGGCTATCGGAACACACGACTTGGACACTCTGAAAGGTCCCTTTATTTACGATGCAAAACCTCCAAAGGATATTTCTTTCAAACCACTGAATCAGGATAGAGTCTATACAGGGGAACAGATAATGGATTTATATGCTGTACGTAGATACACTACTCGTAATTTACATCATTCAAGCTATTGTGCAAGGTTTTACACTGAGAATCTCATTTTTCACCATTTTTGTCACCGTTCTTTATTCAGATCAGTTGAATTCGAATAGTGTATTTGATTTAAAACGGTATATCAGCTTCAGTAAAGTCAGAGCGATGAGAGCTGTATTAATTACCAAGTTTACTTTAATTTTCAGTTCGTTTGTAACTGTACTCATAACTTTATATATAATTGAATATTTACAGAACCACGCGCAATTGAAGCAGTATTTACCAATCATAAAGGACAGCCCGGTGTACCCAATCATTTATGATAGTAATGGAGTGGTATTATCACTACCCCCTATCATCAATGGTGATCACTCCAAGATTACTCTAGACACGAAAAATATTTTCATTGAATGCACAGCTACTGATCTTACGAAGGTAATTGTAGCAAAGTTTTTAACACAAAATCCAGTTGGTGTAAAGAATCTACAGAATTCCTTTGTCTATGGATAGTACATTTCTAGGGAAAGATAGGGGCAAGGAAATTTAAGTAAAGGATTTTGTATATTTTCTATTGAAAAGTTACCTGGTTCCTTAAAACAAATTTGGATAGCAAATTTGGATAACAAATTTTGAGGTCAACTTTAAACCGTACTTATCAGTTTTGTTTATTCAATACTTCAGGCTAGTGTAGTCTTGGACACGCTGGTGTGCATGTTCAGTTACTACTGCAAGACGCAATATACATCTGAGAAGGTAGAGGTGATATATCCTGATAATAGGAAGCTCCAGTATCCTAAATTGAATTATCGAAAGGAAATTATCAAATGCGATGAAGCAACTAGCTATATTGGCATCAAGTGAGTTAACACAACGCATATAATTATTCCTAGTGAAAGATCGGAGATAATCTGCAACTTTATTTGCTTTCTATTTATTGAAACTGCCTGATTTACACAGTTTACTTGTTGTATGTAATTTTCGTGAATTTTCAATGAACAAACTTCGTCTTACATACGTGTTCCTTTTATTCATAGACTGGTAATAAATTTTTCTACAATATATTCAACCTGTCACTATCCAAGACCATCACCTACGTTTTTCGATAATATCAGATTCATCTTTGTCATCAGTATATAATGTATCAGTATACGAAACATGAATTTTGCATCAAATAGATGTTTGCAAGTATAATTCAAATGATTGCAAAAATATGCACGTCATTCGTGAAAGGTTTCGTCACTACCAATTCTTACTTACCCGCCCCAGTTACAATACTTAGGTAAAAAAAAATATTTCAAACAAATCTGAAGTTACCAAGTACAGATTAATTTTGTCATTCTATCTATTAATTTTTTATATTTTTCTTTCATTTATAAAAAACAGCTTTTCCACTTTCAGAGAAACTCCAAAGAACGTTGCGCAGCTTCTTTCAAAAATGTGCCTAAAAACCGAAGTTGATGATCGTAATCTAATAGTTGAAATACCTCCTACGAGACACGACGTCATACATGCCTGTGATATCTACGAAGATGTGGCCATCGCTTATGGCTACAATAACATAGAGAAAACATTGCCTAAAGTATTGACTATCGCAGAACAGGTAATGCGAATATTTCTGTGGAGAAAATATCCTTTCCAGTTTCGATTTTGTTCAGTCAAAGTGAATTTCTTTGTTTTAGTTACCACTGAACAAGCTATCGGATCAACTAAGAGATGAAATTGCTCATGCAGGATTTACGGAAGCGTTAACGTTTTCCTTGGTATTAAAAATTGATTAATTTCACTTAGCTACAGGCCTAATGTCTCTTTCTCCATTATTTATTCTCATTCTAGTGTTCTCGAGAGGATATATCTGAGAAATTGGGACACGCACTCAAGGATGTGCCAGCAGTCCATATATCTAATCCTAAGACATTAGAATTCCAAGTAAGTTTTTTTGAGGAACTTGAAATCATTAGGAAACCAGAATTACCAGTAGTTTTGTTCAAGTTTTTACTTGATTTTCAAATATTTTTCAATTGAATCTCGAATTCTTTTTACAGTTCTCCTTCAATAAAATCAATTCCGTTTCAGGTAGCAAGGACAACGTTATTAGCAGGTCTTCTTAAGACATTGGCAGCTAATAAAAAGATGCCTTTGCCCCACAAGTTATTTGAGGTATCAGACGTCGTGCTACGCGATACAACAGCCGAAGTCGGCGCTCGTAATGAAAGACGAATTTGTGCTATAAATTGCAACAAATTTGCTGGCTTTGAGATAATCCATGGCCTCTTAGACAGAATTATGCAATTACTAGAAGTTCCATGGAGTACTGCTAAAGACTCTAATGGATACTATTTGCGTGCTGCCGATGGTGAGGAATTTTGATATATTTATAAATTAATACTAAAGTATTGAAATTCACTGATGAAGTAAGATTATTTTTAGTTCTGTCATTTTACACCAAATTGATGATGCAAGGAAGAAATGAAATGAAATTATTATTTTTTCTTTCAAATTAATAGTTTACTTTGTTTTTTTGTTCCAGATCCAACATATTTTCCACAACGTTGTGCAGAAATCGTTGTTTTCGGTGAAGTAATTGGTAAGATGGGAGTACTTCATCCAAAAGTGATTTCGAATTTTGATCTAAGCCTTCCTTGCTCGGCATTAGAAATAAACATTGAACCTATGTTATAATCGGATTTATGAAGAAGACGATCATTTATACAAAGTTTAATGAATTTTGTGACAATAAATAAAATCAGATTATTGTTGTCTGACGATTTTTACCGCTCCTCAACCCTCCAAATAAAAGAAAAAAAATATTCTTATATCCCGATTATGAACTGGGAAAAAAATATGGAACATTATTATTTCTGTTTTATAAATGTTTGTAGAATATTTATTAGTTTTCCCTTTAAACGGGTGAATCAGAACTCTTATTATACATCTGTTCCTTGGATAGTAAAGTAAAAGATGAAACGATACATTTATTCCATAAAATAAGTAGAATAAGAGTATAGATATAATACATGATATAATTTTTAATCATTTGTTCTGAAGTATTGAAAAATTTGATGATTCTTGGGAAATGACCTCTGAAAATTGTTTCGCATATTACAACGTATGGCTATTTCTGTGTGCGTGCGTGTGTGCTTCCTCGCGCGCGCGCGTACGATAGCACAAAGACAACACGTGTATAAAAGTGCGAATTAAAAACCGGGATAGTAATAAGAGTTTCGGTAAAATACTGAGTATTATAATCAAATAAAATTGAAAATCAATTGGTGTTAATATCGCAATTGCAAGCGTAAATTTTGTCCGAATATTATCTATACTGTAGAAATCCTAAAGAGTTAAAATTAAGGAGAACCCTCGAAATAAGAAATCATATTTGACTTGGAATAAAATCCATGTTATATATGCGTGGGGTATGTGTACGGAGATTAATACGAAGTAATAAAAATATGATAGAAAGAGATTCGGCGACTTTTGTCATAATAAGTATCGAATTGATTTAGCAAAATAAAATTTGAGTTTTCGTGTTAGCGCACGCGGTTGAGAATGGAATATGGATCGTATTTGAGAAATGAATAGTTGAAGTTACGCGCCAACAGATAGCGACTGCGGTGAGTTTTTCGTCCGAGGCATCCGGGAGTCGGGGACTCGCCATAGTAGACATGGCGGGTATTAGCTTACGCGAATGACGGCGATTGTAATAGAAATATTATCGAAAAATCAGTGTTCTATGTGTGTTTCGCGTAACGAGAACGGTAGATTGGTGTCATATGATTTATCGGGAAGGTAAAAATGCAGAATGTAGGACAAGGAACAACTTCGGATAGCCAGAAACACGAAAAAGTTAGCGTCGTTAATCACGACATAGGAAAAACGTCGACTCCCCAGTCTTCGAACTCCAGCCCCACGAAGTCGGAGACCGAGACGTTCTCAGAATTACAGCCCCGCTTTATGACAGACTCGTCGGAGAGCGAGGAGGATAGCGTTTCAGAGGTAAATGTTATCCGGGTCATCGAAATTTTAACTAAAACCATATTAAGACGATATTTCCATCCTTCGTCTCAATATATAATACTAGAGGGGCCTACCCTCTCGAGTGCCACCAGAGTGTGCCAGTCTGCCACTCCGCGAGCGCAAGAGACACAGAGATCCCACCGAGTCAGAGCCAACAGAGGCCAGGTTTCAATGAACTTGGTACAAAGCATCTATCACCCGCTTATACCCGAGTTAATAAACTCAGGACATTTAACTGGTATCCTTCGGATAACTACCGCGTTTTTATCATCGAAAAATACTAACGGATTAGTGTTGCAAAGTTATATAACCCGGGGATATGTGCGTTAATAGCTGGCTAGACGTCAGTGAAAGAGAGTATGTGCGCGGTACTGTTGCAAGTGGCCGTTTTTTTTTTCCTTTTTTTTCCTCCTTCAAATAATATATATTATTTATATCTTTAAGTAATTTGTTTTTTCTTTTTATCATTCGGATCTTTTTTTTTTCTCTCATTCGGACTTTAACGTCGCGTACAATCGTACATGTATGCATGCATCATGCATGCATGCATGCTTCTGCGTGCGTGCGCGCGTAGAGTATGATCGTGTTGGTGGCTGCCTGTCTGACTGCGTTCTTACTCTTTTTTTTCCGTGTCTTTAATTTTCCTTATTTTTATCCCTATTTATCGAGTTTTACGCTAGTCTCACGTAAATATGTTCCTACCGAAAGATTCTCTATTCTCTCTTTATACTCCTGTTTGTGTATTATGTCCATCCGCCCGTCCGTTCGTTCGTTCGTCGTCGGCCCGTCCCTCCGTCCATCCGTCCGTTCGTCTGTCCATCCGTCCGTCCCTCTGGCTAACTACATACTTCGTGTCTTTGCAGAGGAGTTCCTGCAACGAATGCTACTATTCACCCCCTTTATAGTTTTCGGCACGTTAAGTTATATGTATGTGTGTCGTCTTGTATGTTTTTTTTTTTTTTAATTTGATTTTTTATATCGTACGTTATCGTGACTCGTGACTGCTTTACTATACGTAGTTTGTAAAATGCATTGTTACAACACAGACACCCTGGTCTGTATGTGTGTAGTACATAAGTATATCTCTACCTAAGTAACGTATATAAGTGCGCGAGAGCAAAGCATCATGTATTAACACAACTGGTTGACTATCGACTAGCAAGCCAGGATAGATAGAAAGAAAGAAAGAAAGATAGATAAATAGATAGATAGATAGGTAGATAGATAGATAGATAAGTAGGTAGATACGGCGTGTTAAATTCTGGGTGAATCGAATGTGTTTGTTGTTTGTGTTCGTTATGTGCCAATGAGAAAAAGATCGGCTTAGTTATTATTAGTGTGTGTGAATAACGAGAGGAGGGGGCGCGCGTGTGAGTGCGTGAAAACCGTGAACCGAGCCACCATATTATTTGATATGCCACGAGTGGTCGGCAGAAGGTTCATTTTCTCACGGAATTAAGTAATCCCTCAAGATTATAGAACTATGTTAGAACGGTTTGAGGGGAAAGTAAATTCGAAGTAACACGTGAGGATATTTATCGTTGTCCGTGTGTCAAAAAACGTTTCAGTTCAATTAATAACGCGAATTTTCATCTTCGGGTTTTTTCTTTTCTTTTTAAATACGGTGAAGTGTCACTATCGTTTTTACCTTGGAATGGTAAATGCTCTACATTGTTAAACTTCACCTAAAGCTTTACTATCTAACAGTCAACCATTTGCTACTCTTTATACGCGATACGACGACCGTACAAACTACACGACCACGACACTTTCACCTGTCTATTTCCACCGCATTAAACCTACATCATTGTGTGCTTCATTGTTTTTTCGACAAACTACCTACCCATCTCACATTCGCGATTGTAAGAGCAATTTATCTACTCTAAACCAGACGTGATTCTTTTCCTTTTTTCTCTCTCTTTTTTTATCTCCATTTTAACAGACGCTAATGACTCACGCTTTAAATACTTCTTTTCGTAATTTAATATCGTCACTAAAGTAGAATCATCTGATCAAAAAGGCCAAAGAATCTTCTAGACAATATTTTAGTTCACATATTTAACAATTATGAATAATGTACAGTAATTTTATTATCAAAACTTGATTTCACAACCTAGTTTCGTTCGTTTTGGTCCCATAACCTCAATTTTTATCTCAAGTTACCCGTATCCAGCGAACTATTCTTTACTGCAATTTGTTTATATTTATGTGTTAGTTTACATCGACGTATCAAGTATTATAAATATAGTCGAGAAAAGAGAAAAACTGTGAATACGTCGTTGATGCTTAGTGTCAAATGTCAAAACAAATTGAAATTAAATGAAACATGGAACTTAGGAGGGTCTACACACCTCAATAACCTATACGCATTTTATATATCGATTTTATATTTATCCATAGATATACGAGAAAACTTTGAAAATGTCAAGATTCGTATTTTTTCTGGAAATTTCTCGAAATCTCGAATCCTATACTTCCCTTAGCCAGATGACATTTAAAGATCGCATCTTTCTTTTCTCATAGCCATAGTTTAGTAGAAATGACAAAATTTGTACAAAATATTAAATCTTTTTCATATTCTTCCCAGCTTTTTAACTAAAAACGCAAGATCTTGCTCTAAGAAGAGCCAGAAGTTTCACGTTTCCCAAGTCGGTAATTTATTTATTAAACAAAGCAAGCGTTATTGTCTCTAGAATTTTTCTGCTACATACACATCCGGCTAAATATTAGTGTTTGGTTATAACTTTGTAGAATTATTAGTCAGAAGCTCTGGGAATAGAGAAATCTCAACAAATATGATCACAAATACTTGGAATTTCTAATGTAGTATTAATAGTTTCTGCAATAATCTTTAAACTGTCAGAAAACATCCAGGAACTAGGATCTAACTCATTTATTTATTCCTCTGAAATCAGAAATTGACAACCTCAAGCTTAAAGAATAAATAAATGAATGTGAGACATATGATTGATGAGTAATACTTACATATTTCGAATATGTTGATTTTAGGTGGAGTGTTTTGCAATTGATCAGGCGGAGTTGGACGAGGATCATCCCTTGGAGAAGTCAAAGTTTTTGTTGACGCCGGAAGATCCGGATCCGGAAACTCAGGCACGTCTCGAGGCACTTCTGGAAGCTGCCGGTATTGGTAAATTATCGTCTGGTGATGGGAAGCATCTGGCTGATCACGAGGTGCTTCGTCGTTTGACATCAAGTGTGTCTTGCGCATTAGACGAAGCCGCGGCGGCGTTAACTCGCATGCGCAGCGACAACCCTCGAACCCAGAACGAAAAACGATCTCTCGTCGAAGCCTGCACTGACGGTGACGTTGGAACGGTGAGGAAACTCCTTACTGAGGGACGCAGCGTTCACGAAACTACAGAGGAAGGAGAAAGCCTCCTCTCCCTCGCTTGTTCCGCAGGGTATTACGAGCTGGCGCAGGTCGGTATCCCCCACCTTTACAATTAAACATACAATATGAATTTGATCGTTTTTTTCAAATCGTTGATACACTTTGCAGTAATATTCGACTGTCTCAGGTTTTTCGCACCTGATTACTTATATTTTGAGACATAATTTGAGATTATTTGAGATTTTATGGAGCTTTAATCTATGTAAGGCAAAGTCCATAAAATCTCACACAATTTTGAATTATATCCCAAAATACTAATAATCAGTTATGAAAGAACTGAGTCAATAGAATATTTCTGCATAATGCACCAATGATTTCATAGCCACCAAAAATCAGAAGAGCATTTCTTTTCTCTTCTCAGATAATTAAATTTGTGTTAAAACGTTGTTGTCTAAAGAGATTTATACAATAACTGTTTGCTGTAATCAAGCGGTATTGCACGAAGGCAGGATGTATTTGTCATCTTTGGTAACGTGTTAGAGATACTTTTAGTCATGGTTTCAAAAAGATGATATATGATATTAATTTAAGAAACAAAATAATATGTGCATGTTTATTCTCATATATATGTATCTAGCATCATTATTATGAACACGGAAAGTCACTGGTTGTGGTAATTTCATTTGCAGAATGCTACTCTTCTGGTTCCGTATAACTCGTTGCAGATATTTACAGGAAAAACTGCAGCAATCTGTATCAATTAACAGCAATAATCTAGCTTTGATTTTACGCAGAATTTAACAGCGGTACTAGGCATAGTGTAAGAATAATAAATATAGGCTTTTCGAAGGAAAAGTGCCGCCAGAATTCACCGCAACAAAGTAAAAGCATATACTTCCTTTTACGTATGTACTCTGACTGTTATTTCAGGTGTTTCTATATTCACGAGATTACAGATAAAGAATTGTATGCTTTTTTTATATTCAACGTGTAAGGTTTCTCTGCATTTCGTAAAAATATGTTACACGACTTGCTAAATAGTGACTATCTCTCACGATTCACGTTGAGTCTATTTATTTAAAAATGTAACCATTTTCTTTTATAATGATTGGAAACTCAACACAAATCTTGATGCTATTTGAATAGTAAGACTAATTTTTGATAAAAACTAGGCAAATACTTGCTTCAATGGAAGTCGCAGATGGATTGAAAGAAATATCATTTATTACCAGCTGCAATCCAATGTGTATAATTGAATTCAACAAATATTTCTATCTGTTTAAGCAATACAATCTTACTTAAATACAATTTCTGAAATTTTGAATCCAGAATACTAAAACTTCAGTCTACAATTAAATGCCCAGGTAAATAGCAATCGGACTTGTTATGATATGCTGGAATTTAACACAATTGAATCTAAGGCAAAATCATATTCAATAATTCAGCAATTCATATAATAGCAATATGATATTAAAATATGATATTAAAAATCAGAGTTTCTGTATTTACCCTTTAGTAATTCACATATTTTTTTCTTGATAGCAGATTGCAACACCACTGTAGTATTAAAAGAAATCAAACAAATGATTGTCTTGTCGCTAGGCAACTTCCAATGAATACTATGACTGAAAAATGAATATTTATAATTGGGGGATAATTTTTGATCCCCAATTTTCAAACTAGAGTTAAATAACTAAAGAATTATTAATGTCACGACTTATGCAGAATTATATCTGGTTTTGACCACCTCAACGCCTGATGCACAAATTTTAGAACACTCATACCATTAAAACCGTTTTCCATCAATTTGAGTAAAATAGCATGCCATGTTACCCATCTTTTCATTATTCACTTGTACACAAAACAAACCTGATTACGTATGCATTTTCAGATGTGTACAGAATAATAATAATAAGAAGAAGAAAGAAGAAAGAAAATAGTATATTATAAATAAATAAACGATAAACTAAACTTTAAAAATTAGGTAAAAGGTCACGTAATACATTACTCAAACTATTTCTGCTTATAATTGATTTGCCGGATGTACGGATTCAATTTTTCTTCCTAGTCATATTAAGATATACAGTTTTGACAGCGGTCAGCTGATTACTTTCCATTAATCAATGTAGAATACAATTTCTGTACAAACTATTTACTATTATATTTATTTAGTTTCTGTCATGTTACAAAAATAATTTAAAATACTCGTCTCAGGTACTACTGGCAATGAATGCTAATGTCGAAGATCGTGGCATCAAGGGGGATTGTACCCCCTTGATGGAGGCTGCCAGTGCAGGGCACGTGGATATTGTTCGTCTCCTAATTGCTCACGGCGCTGATGTAAATGCGCAGTCCACTTCAGGTACAATCCAAACATTTGCAATAAAAAATGTTCACTTATTCTATCAATTGGTTCATTCAAAAGATTTCCGCTCGATTATTTGTGCATTGAACTCATATTTCTTTTAGGAAATACACCTTTGATGTACGGCTGTGCTGGTGGTCATGAAGAAGTAGTACGAGTACTGCTAGAGGCTGGCGCCAATGTAGAAGACCATAATGAAAATGGTCATACACCCCTCATGGAAGCAGCGAGTGCTGGACATGTACCGGTTGCAAAAATCCTCCTGGAACATGGCGCTGGCATTAATACTCATTCCAACGAATTCAAAGAGTCTGCTTTGACGCTGGCCTGCTACAAGGGACACCTGGATATGGTGCGGTTTTTACTGGAAGCTGGGGCAGATCAGGTAACTTCTTCTTCCTATCTTGATTAGGAATTTTATTTTTCAAATCACTGGTATGCTGTGGAAAAATATTCTATTGACTCAGTCTTTTCACAGCTTATTTGTAGTATTTTGAGACATAATTCAAAATTATTATTTCAAGCCCTGTTTTTTTTTTTTTTTTTGTAAACGTCTAGAAATAAAAGTGTGTTAAGTGCTCACAACGATAGAAAACTGACCTTGTCTCCATATATCATTGATTCGCCCCAAAACTACATCCAAGTTTCAAAAAGTTTTGATGAATGAATCAGTCTGGTGTAACTTGTTAATATTTACAGTTTTAAACTTGTTAGTGGTATTAGTATTTAATGATTTAATATTGTCTTAAAGATGTAGATTACCCCTGAACTATTGACCTTTGTAACTGTGAAAATGAATTCTTCAACAACAGGAACACAAAACAGATGAAATGCATACTGCGTTAATGGAGGCCTCGATGGATGGTCACGTCGAGGTTGCCAGGCTACTATTAGACTCCGGTGCGCAGGTCAACATGCCAACGGATAGCTTCGAATCTCCATTAACTTTGGCAGCGTGTGGTGGCCATGTCGATTTAGCCATGTTACTCATAGAACGAGGAGCAAATATCGAGGAAGTTAACGACGAAGGTTACACGCCTCTGATGGAAGCAGCTAGAGAGGGACACGAAGAGATGGTGGCTCTGCTTCTCAGTCAAGGTAAATTTTCACCTTTCATAAGGTGCATCTTTTTTTAAATATCGATCTACATTTTCACCAAATAAACAAACAACGCATTTTCAGGAGCTAATATCAATGCTCAAACTGAGGAAACCCAAGAAACAGCATTGACGCTTGCATGTTGCGGAGGTTTTCTTGAGGTAGCAGATTTCCTCATCAAAGCAGGCGCGGATATAGAACTGGGCGCATCTACCCCCCTAATGGAGGCAGCTCAGGAAGGACACATAGATCTTGTTCGATATCTGTTAGAATCAGCTGCTGATGTTCATGCCCAAACTCAGACGGGAGACACCGCGTTAACTTATGCTTGCGAGAATGGCCATACAGATGTTGCTGATCTTTTACTACAATTTGGAGCGGATCTGGTAATATAATAATAAATTTATCCATCACAATGAAATACCATATTTCGTATCTTCGAACTATACCATGAATTGGTCTCATCAGACTTTGCCTTTCTGTTAATGAACTTATTTTCATTCATTTATTCAAGGAACATGAATCTGAGGGAGGAAGAACTCCATTGATGAAGGCATGCCGTGCCGGTCATCTTTGCACAGTTCAGTTTCTAATATCTAAACGTGCCGATGTAAACCGGCAAACTACCAACAACGACCATACCCCTCTATCTCTGGCCTGTGCTGGGGGACACCTAGCAGTTGTAGAACTTCTCCTTGCCCAGTCTGCTGATCCATTCCATAAACTAAAGGTGAGAATTATTGAAATATATCAATTTCTCATTATCTGGATGTAAAAAATTTGATTGTATTGACGAGAATCTCTGATTTGGAGTCATAGAATTTAGGTAACTGTGTGATCTCTCGTATTACTGATTTTATGATTAAGATATAAAAATTGCGTTAGGAAAGGTAGTTGAAACTTCTATGGGAATGAAATAGCATCAACATGTTACATTTAAAAGAGACTTGAATGTTGAAATAGGTACTTAGTGTTTGAGACTGAAAAGACATACTTAACTGTTCCCCCAATTTTATGGGCAAAATTTAGGCTTCTGGCGAGAGAAATTCATATTCCTGGAAACAATTAACAAGTTCATGTCACCAGCCAACGATTAAAATTGAAATTGCGGTACACCATTCTTCCGGTTTTGTACATTTCTTTTAAACTAGACTATCACCTCGATTCAATTCAATATTTCGAAATGATTTTCAATTTGAATGGAGTCAGACAGTTGGCGAACCACCGCCAAAAAGATAGGTTTTCTCATAAAGTCCCAACATTGATAATTTTGTTTTATTATGAAACTTAAGAACTACCTGGTTAAAGTATAATTCTCATTCTGTAGGACAACTCTACAATGCTGATAGAAGCAGCCAAAGGTGGACACACCAGTGTTGTTCAACTTTTGCTCGATTATCCTCATAGCATTATGATGAGTACACCTCATAATGCAACTACTACCCCAATGCTGCTGCCACAGCAACAACAGCAACAGCAGCAGCAACAACAACAACTCCTACAACAACAGCAGCAACAACAGCAGCAGCAGCAGCAACAGCAGCAGCAGCAGCAGCAGCAGCAGCAGCAGCAGCAGCAACAACAACAACAGCAGCAGCAGCAACAACAGCAGCAGCAGCAGCAACAACAGCAGCAGCAGCAGCAGCAGCAGCAGCAGCAGCAACAGCAACAGCCGCTACAACACCTTACTCACCAACAACATGTACCCCATCAGCAACAACTGCCAAGTCAACAGCAGCAGCAGCAACAGCAAACAACGGAACAACCACAAGTCCAAAACCTCCAAGCTAAGCATAATACACAAAAGTCATTGCTTAGGAAGAACCGTTCTGTAACTATGCTTCCCGATATGAGTCTCACTTCTGCCGAAGCGCAACAAGTAAGAACACAACCCGCTGGTGAAGCTCTTACTGCCACCAAGGATGACACCAATATTTTGGATAAAGGTAGCGGGGGTTTGACTAGCCTCTCAGAACCTAATATTAGTCTAAGTCCTGCACCAGTTCCAGTTCCTACCAACTCTGAAGGTCGGAAACATACTCGACAAGAGCAGATACTCCATAAGCAACAAATTCTTGAAGAGCTACAGGTCAGTATTTATACTTAAATTAAATTTCTGTAAGAAATTATCATAATTTGTAGTTTTTACAACTTCCAAATGTTCATTTATCGATAAAATAATAAATTCCGAGGGAACAGCAGTTAAGATAATTCTAATAACATTCTATTTTCTGAATAAAATAGATGATGAATAAAATATCGTCATGTAACGTGCAAAAGAAATAATATTATATATTTGAAAAGGCTACAAATGTTTCTTGTAAATGAGGATGGGAATACTTCAAAGGAAAAGCTTCAAGATTTTATATCTATACGCTTGAGATATTAAAACTGACATACATTGCTATTTAATTCTAATCGAATGCCACCTGTTACCAGAGGGTAGAGAGAGAACTACAGATCAAGGGTGCAGGCCACCTTTTCTCGGGTTCAACTGGCGCATCTGCAGATCCATTGGTAACGCAGCAACAACAACAACAACAACATCATCTACAACTACAACAACAACAGCAACAACAACAACAACAACAGCAGCAGCAGCAGGAAATTACCGAACCCGATTCGCTACTACCTGGCATGCTCAATATTGACCTTCCTGCTCAATCCGCAGGCACATCTCATGGTATGTTATTTGATGGTCTATTAAGATATGTATTCATAAGTGATATACGACGACCGTTTATAGTTCCTTCCTTGTTATTCTTGTTTTTTTTCTTCATTTTATCTCTTTGATTTGATCATTTCATTGGTTTACATCAGTTTTACTCCATGTATGTCTCTCATCGTCGTCCGTTTCCTATTTTCATCATTGCATTTTACACTTACTAACAGCAAAGCTATTTTACTAATTATTCGATTACTTAATATTAAACAACATATTCTAATTCCTCAACAATCAAAGAATAACTTCTTTTTTTTTTTCTCACATAAACCCTAGTCGCACGTTTTTCTCTTTGCTATTATATCGTCAATATAAATTTGAATGGATTTTAAAAACTTGTAAGAAGCATTTCAAAAGCAACATTATTCTTTAACATGCCATCCATCTTTCCATCCGCTCGCCCATCCATCCATCCATATTATTGACAGCGATGCACTTTGGTTTTTTTTCCAAATTAATCATTTAAAATATTCGTTGCACTGGTTTTCTTGATTTTATATTAAATTCGATTCTATTATGAGCCTTAGTAGAAAGTATATTCATCTACTTGGAAAATGTTGAAGTAGGATAAAGAATCAGTGGACGCAATTCCTGGCAACTGGTTTTGTATTTTTTTTTTTTTTTCTAAAAGAAAAATCTTTCCAAAAAAGATGCAAAGTACATGATATTTCTTCCAAATCGTCCGCTGGGAACTCAACAATGTTTTATGTTTATTGAACACGTTCACATTGTTGGTGGTTGGGTATAGAATATTTTAGCAAGTTTTCTTCTGGTCAAACCTAACACCAAACTTAGCAAAATCATTTATTATATCGCCACGAATTGTTTACACTTCAATTAATGGGTGAGAACTCTGATCTTCGCAGTAGTTCTAGAGTCTAGAAAAAAACACAGTGAATTCATTCTTTGTTCCTTTAATCAATTCTAGTCTAAAGCATTAAATGTTGTTAGAAAAAAATTTTCCCTTTTGTTTTTTCTTTTTTTCTATGTTTTATATTATTCTGCTAACTGAAAATTGCAAGTTTTAGACTATTTAAAATACACATTCATTAAAAAGAGTCTCAAGTATTCACATACGTGTTGATAATTATTTAAAGAATATATCTAAAGAAGTGTTTAAAAACTTTTAACGTTTAACAATTTTCCCTGTTCTTCTATCGCTTACTGTTCAGAGAAATCAAATCTAAGTAATAACTGTGAGATTTTAAGCGCACACTTGCCATTTATCAAATGGATTATTTATCGTGGAGATATGGAGCTTATTTTTGTGTAAGAAAATTGTGAATACTTGATGCTTGTAATGCACAGGTATTATAGACTGGGTTAGTTTGACATATGGCAATACAATGAATTGCATTGTTGTTTTGTCAGGGCTGGTTTGTGGTTCCGGTGGTATCTCGGGAGGCCTATTTGCTCACCAGGGAACCAACAAGGCAATATCGTGCCACCTTTCTTACCTCGAAGGACATAGTATTGGCCTTGCAGCAAAAATGGCTCACCTCGCAGAACAAGGCCAGCAAATCACTGTGCAAGGCTCCTGCTTGCAACAGGCACAACAACCACTGCCCATGGTCCCTTCGGCGACGGAAACTATTCCTAGCGCAACAAATTTTCCCACAACTCCTCCATCTCTGTCTCTTGCTTCTATTACCGTTACCTCTTCTACTACTACTGTAACCACCTCGAATACAACTTCGACGACAACCCCAAGTCCACCCAATATTTCTACGCCTCCCACTGTTACAACTGCCTCCCAACCTATCACTGCGAGCAGTGATGTAAGCCAAAACACGGCAATAAGCGACCGCCCTAAAGCCAAACCTGTATCTAAGAAGGAAGGTAAAAACGTTCGTAAAGGCACGTCTGGCATGACAGGTGGTAAGCTACAGCAGCAGCATGTTACCCTTATGGCTGGACTTCAGCAGCAGTACCAGCAGAAGCAACGCCAACATACATACCAAGTTCACCAGGTTCATCAACTACAGCAACTCAATCAGCAGCTTCAGTTACAACTCGATCAAGTTCAGGTTCGTATCTCTTATTTAAGCCTTCGCTATTATTTTATGAACCAACACTTTCTTTTAACACATGCCATTCGAACAACGAGGTAGACTTGTCGAGCCAAACTTTACTTGCTCCCACATACAAATGCATTCTGCACGATATTAAAATTTTGCTGTTTAAGGGGATTTTTACATCTTGGAAAATATTTTTTTTCGAATCACTGGTGAGCTTTGTGAATATATTCTATCAAACGAGCCTTTCCACAGCTGGGTACTCAAATTTTTGAACATAATTAGAAATTATATCGGATTTTATGGAGCTCTGCCTTACATAGATCAAGTCTATCAAAGAAAAAGTGGTGGTACAGGTCACATTGTTTGTCGGAATTTGTTAAAATTTAGAGGGAATATTTTGAAATGATACAATTTCAGGACAAATCAATAAAATGTAGTGATAAAGTCAGTCTTCTATTGTTGTGAGCTCGTAACATACTTTTCTTGTCAACATTCACCAGGAAAAAAAAATTTTGGAATTCAAAAATTAAACTCATTTAATATCATTGGTTTCCCAAAAATTATGTTGATGTAAAGTATTCCCTTCGAATTTGACGAAGTTTTGATTAACGATGCGATGTGTACCGTACAACAACTACTTTTTCTTCGATACAATCAATCTGTGCAAGGCAAAGTTCATATGATTTCAAATAATTCTAAATTATGTGACAAAGCTGAGTCAATAGGAAATTTCTTCACAGGCTTACCAGTGATTTGAAACAAATATTTCCACGAAAGTGGAGTCAAAATGTAAATAGTATAGAGTACTTCCTTTTTTCTGAGATTAGTGAGACTTAGGCTTTTGAGTACTGGGCATGAAGGGTAGATAAAACACTTAATAACATAGCATAAATTATATTCCGTTTTTCTTTTTTTTGTTAGACAATTTTGATCACAGTATTAATCTAATCGTTTCTATCAAAGCAAGACATGAACTACGTCATATGACGTTAAATCCTATTGCAGTTTTCATTAATTTGATCAACACAGGGATGTGCCATAGTGATTTGAAGATTTTGATTAGCATTGTCCATAGGTACCAGATGCAAATGCAATCTATTTTAAACAGGGTAGTATTGGGGGTAGATTACGACGATCAAATACTTCTGAGAAATAAATCTGCATATTAGAGTATTCTTGATCTCTGTATGCAGGTTCAGCAACAACAGGGTGGTATCGGGGGTGTCGAGGGTGGCTGTGGAGGCAGCATAGCGGCGATGCCCAGTCAGCTGATGGCTCACCTCCACCCCACTCACACCCACCATCTCCATGGCCAGGTATATTACTCGTGCGTTAGAGTGTTACCCCTCACCTACCCTTTTTACCCTGTTGTTTGCCTGGCTACTGTTTTCAGCATTTGAGCTATTTGAGAGAAGTCTTTTTATTTGCTCAGAGTATGTTTAATTTGCATTCTATGAAGTATTTGGCGCATCGTTTCTACAAATTAAGAAATCGTCTTACAAAAAGAATGTAATATTCTCCAAAGCTCTACGTTTTTCTTAAATTCATATTACATTTATGTATTATTATTTATTTGAAATTATTTTACAATATCCAGGCATCGTAGTTCTTTTTTCTTTATATTTCTATTTCTGATTATCCCAATGTAGCATTTCTTCTCATAATTCATTCAATGACTTAAAGTGTTGTAGGAGATAGATCGATTGTTATCTAGATAACTCTTCATTTCTGAATGAATAATGATTTGTTTTTGGTACTCATTATGTTTTAAATTGACACGATTTTTGTTAACAAGCTGCGTTTTCAAGTCACGGAAAAGTTCTCTAGGCACAGAATAATCAAATTGTGAAATTTCTATTATTGTGAAACTAAATGGAAGAAAAAATTCACAAAGATTTATAATGTCAAACCAATTTATCCTAATTTCATCAAGAGAGAGTAATAAAATTACAACTTTTGTAGGAGTTTACTTAGCTAAAGTAAATTCAACTCTCAAATATTAATCCCTTCTAATTCCATAAAACTGTAGATTGTGGTGTTTCACAAGAATTTCCTAACAACTTATGAGTATTCCAGAAGTTTGTATTAGTGCCTGGATTCTCTACAATTGTCAATCAAGTATTTTTATTTAAAAGAATGAGTCTGCTTACTTGATTTGTAACCCCTGTTACGAATTGTCAATCTATTAAATCCACTATAGTTTACTACTTAGAATCGAACTATTTTTCCAAGTTCTCTAATCCTGAAAATCATTCTCATTTCTCTCAGCGCAATCAAAGTAATTAATCACAATTAGCTTGGATCAATTTCAGACTATCACTCACATGTTACTCTTTTCTTAGTAAATACCTATTTTTCTGATTACAAAATGGACTTTTTTCTCTAAGTAACTGTAGAAACTACAAGTTACCTGGGTAGTTCAACCTCTTATGTTAACTTGGTCATAAAAAAGCCACGCAATAGCAACTAAAATTAATCTGAGCAGCTTGCATTGCTTTTTCTCGTTTTATTTACTTTTTATGCCGAATATAATTTTCTAAAATATTGCATCTAGCAACTAAATGTAATCATCGATCACAACTTGGTCAGAATACATGGATTAAAATTGTCACTCTGTTTAGCAGGCACCGCAGCAAAACCTACAAGAACAAATGGATCCGGAGTTGGCAAGGCTGCACAGAGAAGGAGCTTGCCCTTTTTTTGCCGCCGCCGCACAAAAGGCCAAGGCTTTAGCTGGGGATGAAAAAATCTTGAAACTAGAAGATGGCACTCAGATTCCTATTGATGACGTTGCTGAAATATTTGAATCCTTCAGCTTGGACGACGTAGGGAATGGTGAGTAAAACTATAGTCTAGAATTCATAAATTCTACAGGGGAGTACGCAGAGCTTTAACATTAGGAGGAAAGTAGCAAGAGTTTAATAATGAAAGAAACTCTTATTTACTGGTCAAATAATAGCTGAAGATCAAGAAAAATTGAAAATGGAAGCGGCTAGTAAAGAGATTCATCAACAGCTACAACAACAGCAACATCAACCCGGTCAGATAATGCAACAAGCGATTAGTCCGCCCCATACCACCAGAGAATATTTTGCAGTCTCTGTACCGTCAGGCCCCTCGGTTTCATTGCCGACTCTGCCTTCACTACAAGTAACAAGTACAGGTGTACAAATCCAAGCAGATATATCAGCCGGATTACAATTAACTGGTACGCAGCCCCTACAAAATCAAATGCTAAACGATCGACTGAGCGGTTTTCAAGCAGGCCTTCAAGCCGGCATGCAAATGATCGCCGGTGATGCTTTTCAGTCCCAACTACTTCTACAATCATCTCAATTGTGTAAGCATTATTCGTGCCTTAAAGTTGCATATCTTTTTCGGTTTTTTTTTTTTTTTTATGGATTTGATACTGTCTTCACATTTATATTTTCTTTTTACTTTAAATAATACCTCACCTTACACTGAAATCAACTGTTCTGTCTCTTTCGTTCCGTTATATTCGTTCTCTTCAAGTTTGGCTTTTGAACTTTTATTAAAAATAACGTTTTCTTTAATCAATATCATTGTTCTTGTTTGTTTATAGCATTTCCTACGCAAACATTGCCACCTGCCACTGTTGCTAACGCTGTAGTAGATAGCCTACCTCAAACTCCGAACAGCTATACACAGTCCACAGCTTGTAGCACTCACCATGTACAAGTAGCAACTCAAACTCAGGCACCAGCCGCTTCTGCAACTTTGGCTGCCGCAGCTACTGACAAGAAACAAGCATGCACCGTTACTGGAAATACAGCTGTTACCGGAAAGGGAAAGAAGGCCAGATACCCGCTTCTATCTCAGCAACAATCTTGTCAACAACAAACTACTCCTCCTGTACAACAACAAGGAGCTAATTTTCCTGCACAAACCTATCAGCTTGATCCTGCAGCAGGTTTGTTTCATATATTATAATAATAATACTTTGCAAATTAAAAAATTCACGTATCTCAGCTTTCATTAGGTCGATTGACTCTTATTATTTCCATCCTTATTTAAACGCTGTAAATTGTTTTATATTCTACTTAAAACATTTTTTTTTCTCATTCTTATTTTATTCAATTTAATTTTACTTAAATTTTGTTCACAGTCGCAGGCCAGTACACAACCGGTGTACCAACGGTCGGAAATTACGCACCAAATCAAGTACCACCAGCTCCGTTTTCCTGTATGGATGTAGACTCTGAAACAGACAGCAATCATGACACTGCCCTAACATTAGCATGCGCTGGTGGACACGAAGAACTTGTCGAATTGCTTCTGAGCCGTGGTGCAGATATCGGTAAGTAACTTAGCGCTATAACAATAAGATATTGAAAACTAAACACCATTAGGATTCAAATGTTCAAATAGATGGTCATTTCTTGTTAAATTGATTTCTCTTCTTTTACAGAACATAGAGACAAAAAAGGTTTTACACCACTGATCTTGGCCGCGACTGCCGGACACGAAAAAGTAGTGGAGATTCTATTGAATCATGGTGCAGATATCGAGGCACAGTCTGAACGCACCAAGGATACTCCCTTGTCTCTAGCATGTAGCGGAGGAAGGTATGAAGTGGTGGAGCTACTGCTTAACCGAAGCGCAAACAAGGAGCATCGCAATGTTTCTGACTACACGCCGCTCAGTCTTGCAGCTTCCGGAGGCTATGTTAACATAATAAAACTCCTACTTAGTCACGGCGCTGAAATAAACTCCCGGACTGGATCAAAGCTGGGCATATCCCCCCTTATGCTCGCTGCTATGAACGGTCACACAGGTAATTTAGCTTTATGATCCTTTACACGACAGCTTTCATCATCAATACTGCTGCGCATTTAAATTGTACTAATTATTGATCATTCCTTTCCTCTTTAGCCGCCGTCAAATTACTTTTAGACATGGGCAGTGATATTAACGCTCAAATTGAGACAAATCGTAACACTGCTTTGACCCTCGCTTGCTTCCAAGGTAGACACGAGGTTGTCAGTCTTCTTCTCGATCGTAAGGCCAACGTGGAGCATCGAGCTAAGGTTATAATCCTTCATATTAGATCCAGAAATGATTTGAGGGGGTATTTTTTAAACATCTCAAATGAAAGCAAAGGTTTATCCAAATCTTTGCATTAGGTGTTATTACTTCGACTTCATATAACTTGAAACCCTGATAACTCATAACTCATAACTCTGACTTGATTATACTTCGATAGAACTGATTGATTGAAGAACAATTAGAACAGCCCCTCAATCATCTTAGTTTTTTGTAAAAAATCTCCCAATCACATATTTCTAGAATCTGAATCACAGCTTGTTTTCAACGATCCAGTTATTTTTCTACTTTATTCTATCATGTTAAAATTATTATCTCCATGGGGTAATCATTGATTCATAACGTGCATTTATTATCACTTTAGACGGGTCTGACACCTTTAATGGAAGCTGCTAGTGGTGGGTACGTTGAGGTAGGACGAGTCTTACTCACCAAAGGAGCTGATGTGAATGCTACTCCTGTACCCTCTTCGCGAGATACTGCGCTCACGATCGCAGCTGACAAGGGTCATTGTCGTTTTGTCGAGTTACTTCTTTCTCGGTATGTAATATTAGTATAGATTAAGAGAAATTGTTTAAACATATTACTTATTCCCTTTTATTTAACAGAGGTACGCAAGTGGAAGTTAAAAACAAGAAAGGTAACAGCCCCTTGTGGCTAGCGGCGAATGGAGGACATCTGAGCGTTGTCGATCTACTCCATCATGCTAATGCAGATATTGATTCGCAAGATAACCGAAAGGTAAGATAATTGGAATAGTTGATTATTTAGGTAGCTTTTTATCCAGAAATCAGTTTTTATAAATGTATATTGGCATTTTTAGGTGTCCTGTTTGATGGCAGCATTTCGCAAAGGTCATATAAAGGTGGTGAAGTGGATGGTCAATCATGTAACACAATTTCCGAGTGATCAAGAAATGACGAGGTATATAGCGACAGTAAGCGACAAAGAGCTTTTAGAAAAGTGTCAAGAATGTGTGAAGATAATCAGAGCAGCTAAAGAGACGCAGGCTGCAAAGGCGAACAAAAATGCAACTATACTATTAGAGGAATTAGACATGGAGAAGACAAGAGAGGAGTCTAAAAAAGCAGCTGCTGCTCGTAGGAGGGAAAGAAAGAAAAAGAAGAAGCTTGAAAAAAAGGAAGAGAAAAGGAAACTTCACGAAGAGAATAAGAAGAACGAAACTATTTACGAAGACAAGGAAGATGGTGGAAAGAAATCTGCCGACGAAGAGGGAGACAGAGGAGATGACAGCGAAAGAGAGGGTGGAGATAATTGCGAGAGGATGGAACACGCACCTTCTCCAGTTAACAGGAGTCCTGAAGATCCAGACAAGGAGGAAGGAGACAGTGGAATAGACGCTAATAGTCAAGGTAGCTGCAGCAGCAATGACGTCAAAGCTAGAGAGAAGAAAAAAGACAAGAAGAAGAAGAAAAGCAGTAGCCCAAGCAATAATGAAAAAGAATTATCACCACATCGATCTCCTAAGCCACTTTTAACTCCTAGTTCTAATTTACCACAGAATTCAACTACCCCAACAAAGTCGCAGATTAGTAGCTTGGACAAGTAAGTTAAATCGTTATTTATAACGTCGATCTATATCCGTATCATTATTCTGTAGGTATTATTCGATTGAACAATTATATTTATTACAGAAGAGTACCGTCTAGTGATATGAGCGGAATATCTAGCTCTTCACCGTCTGTGTCTAACACGAGAGCGGCTACAGCGGCGGCAGTTAGTTCTAGCGAGAGAAAACTGAAAGGACAACTTGTGTTTGAATCTTCTAGGCATCCTGCTGATAGAGAAGATTTTGAAGCTACTGGTAACGAAACTTACATGCCAGGAAAAGGAAAGAAGTCTTACAGTATTCAATACGACAGTGATAGTCTTAATACTTCTACTAAGTCTAACAACTCTACTAGCCCTAAACAAGGTGGGAAACGGGACGAAGGATGGAAGGAGGTTGTTCGAAAGTAAGAAAATGTCGATTTTTACTTTTCATCACCTTTGTCACATAATTCTTCAGTTAAATTATCTCATGATTCATTTTAGAAGACATTTGCATTAAAAACATTGTGTTTACCTGCTAAAGGCAGAGAGTAACTTTTTCTGTAGTACTTCACTCAGTTTCCTATTAGTTTCCCAATTTTCCACAATCTTATTATGTTATGCCATAATTTTGCGATCGTTAATTCAATAAAATGATCTGTTTTTTCACTTTTATTTTAATAGAGACGTTTTTTTACTCAACAGAGGCCAATCTGATGACTCAGGAAGATTCATGAACTCACCGTTTCGATCAAAGAAAGTCTCTGTACCTTTGAATGCTATTAGTAGAGTAATTGGCAGAGGTGGCAGCAACATCAATGCTATTCGGGGTGCAACCGGGGCACATATTGAAGTCGAAAAACAAAGTAAAGGCCAGGGTGAAAGAATTATAACAATCAAGTAAGTGAATTGTTTCTCAAATTCATTTTATTTATAAACGTCACTTTTACTGTAAGAGATTATTCACAAGTCTTTTAAACATCAGTGCAAAATCCTCAGACATCATCAGTTGAACATTGAAAAGTTCGAATAAAGTTTAAGTTTCATTTCAAATTCTTGTTTAGGGGATCTTCCGATGCTACAAAGCAGGCTCATACGTTAATAGCTGCATTGATCAAGGATCCAGATGTAGATATACTGCAGATGCTTCCAAAATCGAAGCTTACTGTTGTCACTTCCTCATCTTGGGACAAAACTGTTCCTACTCTTGCAGTGAGTTATGAATGTTTATTCTTAGGATTACTTTGTACATACATCTACCTCTGCTCTAAATTTCAACACTAAATTGATGTCATCTAAAATGTGAACCTCTATACAGGCTACGAAGACAAAAGTAGGACCAACAAACAAGCCTCCCAGTCTAATTAGTAACGTTGGAACACCGCAACTAAACAAAGCTGGTTATGTCCCTGGAGTAGCATCTGTTGGTCAGTTGATTCCTACCCTTAGATCATCGTCTACCGTCAAAATTGCAGGAGCTTTTCCTGCGCCCATACCTCGGGCAACTGCACCTAGACTTGTTGCCGCAGGTAGGAGAAACTCATTTGCTGGAATTTTTATGCATTACAACTATAGCTGCTCGTAGTTTTTTTTTAGACGAATCTAGAAAATAATTATAATTCGGTTCTTCAAATAGTAGGGAAAGACAGGGAGGGCAAATACGGATCAGTTTACGGAGGATTCAGGTTTTAATTAGGAAAATCCACTAACACAAATTTTTTTGAACGGATTTTCCAATAATTTAACAATGTCAAAATAACTACTTGAATTTTAGCTGGTCAACGGATTGAGATTTGGTTTTCGGTAACAAATACTTGAAGATGAATATTATACACATACATACTTAGCAGACAATCCAGGGGATCGGTGAACTTTGCCAAGTTCTTTGTTCAATATTAACTAGCAATAGTGTCTAAAGGAGAATACCGAGAAGTCAATCACTCATGAAATCTCGTCTACATCCTCCGAGAACCTTTTAAAATCTTGAAATCCGGTGTACATCAAAATAGACGAGTGGTTACTCTTTCAGAGAATATGAATATATAGTATTTGCGAAAATTTGTGAAAATTTGCGAAAATGATGATAAATGTTTTTCCAGAAAATTATTTTTTGTCCGATTCAAAACCAGAATTAATGATATCGTCTTATTGTCAAAATAGAAAGGATTGAAAATATGTGAAAATTGCTTAGTAGCCAAATCATTTTGGTTCATGATTTGGAAACAATTTTTTTTGTAGCTGAAAAACGAGCACAAGCCGTTGCGGCGGCTCAATTAGCTTCGTCGACTAATACAAAGACAACAATGTCATATACAAGCGCAATTATGACTGCAGGGAGAGCTACAAAGATCGTAACAACAAGCACAACACAAACTTTTGCTGCTAAACTGTCGGAAATCACTGCCTCGGTGCATACCTCTACTACAGTAATGCCGTCGTTGCAATCCATTGCACATAAACAGAAATCATCCCAAGCTGCCACTGGTATTACTGTGATGTCATCGACGGCTCCGACGACACCTCAAACTTCTCCGCAACAAACTGTACCTAGTACATCGCCAAAACATTGCCGACCACTGCCCACACTTTCCGCACCGCCAACAATGCCGTCTCATTATCCAGGAAAGCCTGCATATTCACCCGGTTCTAATGGAGCTCCGCCGTGTATGAGTCAGGGAGCTTCGGCTGGGCCAGAAAATAGCGTCGCATCAACCTCCGCAAGCTCGGTACGAGTTACACCTTCACCTCCAGCTGTTACGCAACATTCTACCATGCAACAACAGCAACAATTACGCAGTTCTACACCGATTGCATCTACTATGCAAGAACAACAGCAACAATCTGCTAGTACACCTCTAGAATATTCTTTGTTCAATGATACTTTCACCAAAGTAACTCAACAATCCATGTGGGGAGGCAGAGAAAACGAGTCCCAGAAGGGGATGAATTTTGCAACTGTTGCTGGCGGCGGTGTTACAGTTAACACTTCTGGATCTTCAAACAACAAGTTCATCGATAGCGTTCCTCCGCAGGTTGGTAATCAGCATTTTGTTATAACTAAACTAAAATCGGTATCTATCATACACAGTCTTTGCATAAAAAATAACTAAAGAATGTTTTGAATTTTGTTGAGAATTCTGATTTTACTTCACAGTGTGCCTCTTTAAAATCTTTATATGTTGTTTTAATTTCAGGTGGATGCGTCTAAGGCTCCGGGATATCGGGGTGCAACTGTCTGCTCACCAGTATCTAGCAAATCAAGTGGTGGAGGTAATAGTACGCCAGGAAACAGTATTGGAAGCGGAGTGTCGCCTTCTGCTGTACACAATCCTATTCAACCACCAGGTGTTGTTCAGTTTCAATCTTCGAATTTTAATGAAGCACAACTTCCGTCAAAGGCGCCTGGTAGCCTGGCTGTAGCACGTCCGGTCATGCCTCAACAAAACATTGAAATGGGAGGTGGTATAACGCAGTTTAACAGGCCAGTTTTTCAAGGTGACATGGGCTCAAGAAATAATCCGCCCCATCAACCGCAACACGTTATGCCTTCGACCTCGCAGCCGACTTTGGACGTCGGTTTATTCAAAGGAAATAACAGCGGCTTTGATCATCCCAACGTTAATTCAAACCTTTTAAAGATGGTGCCTAACAACGAGGGGCAGCCCGGTCATCCTATGATGCCTTTTCACCCTCATATACAAAGTTTCACTCAAACAATGCCGCAACCTGCATCAGTAAACACTACCGTCAGTATGTCAAGGCTAAATCCTAGAGCACCAGACTTTTCGAGCTCTATTCATATCAGCAACAAGCCACAGGTAGCTATGTTTAACGCCGGAGCAGGCATTCATCCAAATATGTTTGCCACGGTACCCGCTCCGCCTCCGTCAGCTATGCAATCTACCAATTTGGCAATGCTCGGTAATTATCCATTGGGAAAGTATCAGGCCCAGTCCAGGGGGACTCCAAATGCTAATATTTCAACAAACGGTCAAACACGGTGGCCCTTTGCACCGCCACAACATAACAGCTATCCTCCACATCAGGATCCAATGATGGGTCAAATAGGATTCTCTAATCATTTGGCAAACATGGCTGGTCAACCGGGAGGTATCGACTTGATTACAGGCTTAGAGAATGGGGGTTCGCCGGCAATGTCTCCCTCTTCGCCCGCCCAAGTACAGCAAGAAATGAATCAGATGAAACATGAAGATCGTAAGGTACCGAGGCCGATCGGCACCGAACGCGCATGGAAAAATTATACTACTGGTATGGGACCAGGCGGTGATGCTGATTCTATGAACTGGATGCTTAATAATGAGAAATTAGTTGGCTCTTGGGCTAGTCTTGCTCCCGGAATGGACAGACACCAAATGTTTCGCTCAAATACTACATACAATCGAATGGCCAACGTCGATGCAGAACTTCACCAAATGATGGAATCAACTTTCCAGGTAAATGAAATTCACAATATTATTATTAGGGAGGTTGTTAAACGATATTCGAGCATTTCTTAGTACAATAGGAATTCAAAATGAAGAATTCTATATTATAGAGCAAGAATATTATCTTCTTAATTTTAATGCCAATTTTCACTGATTATTCGTATAATCGAAAAACCGTTCGAGTCTTAGTGAAATTAACCATCATTAATTTCTTTTTAATAATATCATAACGAAGAGAGACAAGAAGCTTAGAAAAAAACGTATTACATGAAAAATATGATTGGAATAATTTCAATCAAAGGCTCCAGGTCTATAGGACGTTCTTTAATTCTTCCTCTCTTCCTCTTTTTCTCTCTAGTTCCTAATTTAGCTTTTCAGAATATAATTCTGCTACTGAAATCGATTTCTGAACATATCTCTGCTTGTTTAGGGTCACATGGATAATCAACAACCTTTCCCCAATGGAAGTACAGCCGCGCTTTCCCTAATGCCAGGTCTGGCAATGTTGCCTGGCCAATTTGGGGCTGCCGGATTACCTGAAATTCCTCCCAATGAATCAGCCAAGATGGAACCACCAGCTTGGGGAATGCCCGACACTGTACAAGATAAACAGCATACGGTAATTAAAATTCTAAGATAAAAGTTAAATTCCACAAATATAATCTAACGATTTCGATAAAATCAATGAATTCTTTTTTTATTTTTCATTTATCCTAGGGATGGAACAAATGGACCCATTAAAGCTTGAAAGCCTTTCGTCGACACCTTGTCTCGTATAACCCGTGGGATGACATAACTGGGATACACAGAGTAGCAGTAGATAAAGAAGAAAAACAAACAAAAAAAAGTAAAAAAAAAGTAAAAAACAAAAAAAACAAAAAAAAACTGGCATGCGAAGCGTTGTTTCTAGTTAACTACATAAAATTACAATACTACCTATATTCATCGACACACAGAAAAATCCAAATTCAACTTGTCATGCCTAGGTGATAAGATGGTAAATCCTTACTACAATTTATTGCTATTATCTACTATACTTATTCGATACCAATAATTAAATACCTAAATATGGCGTATGTAAGCTAACGATGGACCGCGATCAGGTTTTAACGACGTAGATCGTAACGTCAGTTTGAGAAGTGAAGAGAAGAGTAAAAAGAAAAAATACAAAAAAGAAAAGAAAAAAAAATACAAAAAAATATATAAAAAAATCAAAAAAAAAATACAAAAAATATAAAAAAAAAACAAAAAAAAAACAGTACATTAAAAAATAAAAATAATCGAAAACGATTGTTGTCCCACGATAGTTGCATGCTCCGTACGTGCTAATTGATAATGATATGCTGATGATGGTGACTGTGTCATTCTGTCATTGGGGGGGACGGTTTACCTACCTACCTACCTACCTACCTACCTACCTACCTACCTATCTATCTATCTACCTACCTACTTACCTACCTACCTATCTACCCATCTACCCATCTACCTAACTACCCACCCATCTGTCTTAACTTTATAAACTACGATACTTGCCAGGCTCGTCACAAAAAAAAGTTGAAGAGAAAGAGAGAGAAAGAGAGAAAAAAAAACGAAGAAAAAAAAAGTAAAAAAAAAGAAACTATTAAGTAAAAATACCGAAATATATTATTATGTTGCCTTTGGCTTCTCTATAGTAGCAATTTGTTTGCACAACAGCTCTTTATCAGTGATTGACTGTTTCATCATGATCAGTAATAACCTTTTTTTGATTTATTTATGTTGAGAGTACCTATATGATTATCTATTACTATTCGCTATAAGAATGATATAATAACTATTTGAAATAATATGAATATACCATGATTATGTAAATAATTAACTTGTGGTCGAATTCCGATTACTACTACTCTCTTCCATGCCGTGAACAGACAAAAAACCAACAAATACTAAGAAACAATAATATTAGAGAAAAAAAATAAAATAAACGCCATAAAGAACGGACGAGCGGTTGGGGGACCGCTTTTCGTTCCTATCGGTTATAATAATAATTCTTCCAATTCTAAAGGCAGATAACTAAATTTAATACTCCGATCGAAGAAAAGGAATGTAGAAGGAAAACCTGCGTTTATTGGTGTTGTAGTGTATTTTTTCAGTTACACACGCCTTGCGTTAGAACTCGAAGAGGATTGGGTCGTTCGATGATATCCTTGAATATCGAAGTTTCAATTATTTAGAAATTGTCTTCTTTAGCGGCTTTCAAGCATTGGGTTTATTGCGGAATTGTTCAGGCAACTTACGGGGCAACAATTATTGCTGTCTATCGACGATTTAATTATAAATAAAAAAAAACAAAGTACGTACTAAGGGAGGAAAAAAAAAAACTACTTTTTGCATCTACGGATCTACGAGACTCGCGCCCGCGATATACCATAACGTTACGAATACGTATGTATGTATAGCGCTTGCTGCAGAGGCATAAGGCTTTTTTTACATTTGTCTACAACATCTATATCTCTATTATCACTACGTACTACCCCGAGCACAATGTTTTATTTTCACTAATTATATAATATCATCGTATAAAATTACACGATCGTAATTGTTAGGTGGTTAAACGCGCGATGTCTCTATTCAAAGCGCGTAAATATAATAACTATATACATATAAAGAGAAAAAAAAAAATTTGTAGAAAGAATTTTTTATGGAGAGACATGATCGAAAAAAATCTCTGATATTTATCACGGACAGGAGTTAATAAATGATGTTGGTAAGCACTGACGCATTATATTAATCAAATATTATTCATTTAAATCGTATAATATGATTATATATTATAATGAATATAATGGATAACGCATTAGTTATGAATATTATTATTCGTCGTTGGAATCGTTAGTCGGTCGCAAAAATACAGCATATAATTATTATAATGTTGTGCATTTCTAGTGACTATTAACTATTATCGGTATAGTGGTAATAAAGTTTAAAAGTTTATTATAATATTATTATGAATGAATAAATAAATAATTAATTGATTTATTAATTAATTAAATAAATAAATAAATAAATAAATGAATGAATAAAGCATTAAAAGTAGATGGAAGAAAGATGATATAAATATATAGAACGTCAGCTGCTGTCCGGCATTGATATATTATTAAATACGTGCTATAAACTTGATATACATACATAAATGATTAATTATTATGATGTTCGTTTTTAATTGAACACATTTGTGAATCTTTACTTGGCTATAGATTTTTGGCAAGTGTTAATTAATGCCTCGTATAAGCGTTGTCTATATACACATAGGTATAATTGGAACGGTCCCCGCGTATAATTGTTAACAATTAATAACTGTTGGCGATATTACGTAAATTTCTTTTAATCTATATACATTAGGGGGAAAAGCTTGAATTATTTTTAAAAAGGTAATAATATCTAATATCGTTTTAATTTCAAGCATATTTTCGAATTTCGTTTATGATGATAATATTGCGATATATGATACAGAACTATTATATGACATATAACAATAAAGCAAATAAATATTAAATGTCAGAAGTGAATTTGATTCAAGGATCTTTCGGAATATATGATATATACGTTTAGAAAATTTCGTCGTAGAATCATTCGGAACTTAAACAGAGTTCGCTCCTGTACATGTCGCAAGAAATAACTTTACCGTATGAAATCACCGTTGGCACGATTTCTACTATTGTTTGGAACCTCTCCAATCATTTAAAACGGACATCTTTCAACGGCTTAACGGTTACACCATCGTCATGTTCTGCGAGTACTAATAAACAACAACATTTTCAGCATCCAATTAGAGATTGCTGTGAGGTCGATTTCCTTTTCTCATCGCATTCAATTCGAGATCAATTTCGAGCAGAATTCTTCAACTTAGTACTGGCCATACCAATTGTTCTAATATTATTCGTCGGAAAGATGCCTGATCAGCATTCATTTCTCAATGAACACCGACGAGGGCTGAGGCGCTCCTAATACAGATTTGAAGAAGTTCCTATCAGCTCGAATCAGGTACGTAGTACTTCATATATCTGCAACTATCTGATGGTAATGAGATTCTGTACTGGTGCTTCGCGAGAAAATTAATTAGAGTTTCTGCGAATCCTGTATATCGCTACGCTATCTCTCCGATTCTAACTCAGAGTTTATAATTAGTTAATCAAAAAGGCGTTAGTCGTCCCTTGTGATAAATTATCGCGAGACCTTGTTGATAAAGTATTACTTCGCATAGCAACGGAAATGGATAATGAACAGTTAAACTTGTAGATTAACGAGAAGACGTGTCATACATCATGTAAGGCAGAGTTAAAAGTTGTCACTGGATTGACTCGTAAAATATGATTCTTACGATCAGATAAACGGTATTTAAGTACGTCGTGCCTGCATAAACATCCTGATAACGATTGACGATAGTAGCAATGTTGACTGAATCTGATGTGCGAAGTACAGATGATAATGAACTCTTAAAAATTCTACGAGTGCGGCAGATGCAGTCAGAATAGAAGCTGTTTTATTGTAAAACAGAAACGATACGTTCACTATCATAGTAGTGAATAAAATGTAACTCAATTTATAATTTCAATTTACAAAATCTAGTTTTATTCGATAGTTTTGTACAATTATATATAACGAGTGTAAAAATAATTCTTTGTTTCAGAGGAAATTATGGTATACCTATACGTATACTATGCTTATGTAATTCCATGAGCAGTTTGTGTTCAGCTATTATCATCGATTTAAGTTATCTGCCATAAAAATTATCTGTACATTATATCCGCGTTATGTATATAATAATATAATATTGCAGATGCGTTTCTAAGGAACTAGATTGTTGTTTTAAAGTCAGACGAAGCTCACTTCCGGGATTTTTGATTCGATCGATTCTGCATCGTAGCTATCTGCAGCCTCATCTCGAAGGAGTGGATTCAACCGTGGCCGTTGATTTGCCGCAAAGTAATCTTTCGGTGTTATGTATTTCGGACCTCCAAATGTATCCAACAATGCGATTTGGAGGATCTTTACTTTTACGAAGAAGAAGTGATGATCTGCGAGTAAATAAGTGAGTTCAAAACCGGTTTCCAGTTATTTACAATTATGCATACATTGAAATCAAGAGAAAAAGTACTTACTAGGAGGCATATGAGCCAACCAAGGATGTCGTCCAAAGACTGCGCTCTTAGCTACTTCGAATTCAGCGGTATCATTTTTCACCTGAAATAAAGTATGAGAATTTTAGTTCTTTGCTACCACTTTCGCTTATTTGTTTTACGGCTTAGGTACTTACAGCCTTAATTATTCCCGTCATGTAAACTCGGGCGCACCGAGGGTCCATGGGATCGTAAGATTCTTTAGCGCAGTATTCGCCCTCAGCTAAAGTCATGGACAATGTTGCGCGAGGATCTTTCTGGAAAAACGGATAGGGAGAGAATATTGTAAAATCGATGTCTCAAAGTTCAGCATTATCGCGAGCTCTGTATAATTGCGTGAGAGCAATACTTACGGCAAGATCTTGGGCCGTGTAGTCCAGAGGTGTGATGTAAAGGTATGGCATACCGGTACCATTCGACAGTGGTCCATCGCTGTAGGATACTACATTTACGAACGGAAATGATCTTACGTTCGAGATTGAGCTTATTGTTGCGATAGCCGTCCAGTCTGAAAATAGGACATTATAGGGGCATCTGCATATAGGTATGTACGGTGGAGATCAATGAAGAAACATATATATTCCACAGTTGAAATTCACAGAATTTCAATAATATTTTGCAGTTTCAGACGCCATCGAGTATAAAGGTGAGTGAAGTCACAAGCCAGAATAATAAAGACTATGATGATTACGAATAATGATACTTTTGGTCGTTGAACGAAATTGATATCTCGACAGAGGCTCATGGACCTCTGAATCACCGTATCTCGTCACAAGCTCATCCACTATCAACTGAGCTAGTAACATTATAAAGACTGTCGAAAACGAGAAAATAAAATTTGCATAGCAGCTCGATTGAATTATCGATTTATGACTGCGAAGAATCAACAAATCATTACTCTGCGAGGTCGTGATGAAGTTGGACCCCTTGCTTCCAGGCAGCCCTACTTTTTGAAATATTTACCGAATTAGTCTGTAAGTGTGAGGAGATATTAAGGGACGCTGATTGAAGCTTGTCTGTTTTCCTGTGTAAGAGTTCAACAAATTTCACTCTGCCCTTTACGATAATAATTAATCTATACGCGTACATCATATCGGGTATAGGTACCAAAGGTTTTCATCAGTTGTCTCCCCATTCAGTTCAGAGTAAGATTCTCATTTTTATATTTTACTTACATATGAAATTTTCAAGATAACTACCAAACCTTCAAAAGTATATAAGAATGTTACTGGAGATATTGAACATAAAATTCCAATTATACGATATGCCCGGATAAATGATAATAAATACGTGCCAGACTAAGCGGCTGTTTTTATCGAAAGTTATGTTGATCGATGCGGTTACCTTGTCGCGATATAGCTATACGTGAACGGACATTATTTCAAACTTTGAACAGCAATAGAATCTCATACATATGTATGGCTACACTGAATACATGAACAAATCTTGCGCAGTTCGATGCCATGATGACAAGTAGTAAAGAGCGAGTTGGCCAGGTCAGAAGTTATACATCGATTTACATGACATTGCTGCAGAATAAGTGCGCCTGTTCATTAAATGATAATATAAATGAGATCGTATTCTGTAAGCGAATTAACATGTCAGGTTTGGATGCGATAGTCAGACACCGAACCGATGATCTTTGACATGGCGAATAATATAATTTTTCCTCAAGATTCAATGTTACGTTTTTGTATTCAAACGAGAAAGATCTCCTTTCGAAAAGGCTCCGAAAATTGACTTTATTTTCTTCAAAAAATTGACTTGAGTGAGAATAATCTACAATGAGATTTGGTTATGACTCATTTCAGACGGTGTGTATCTAGTTATCGCGAAAACAGAGAACAAACTGATAAACACATTGCGAAGGTTTTAATACTTTCAATTATCACGAAACCGGAGTTGTTTTCTTCGTGTGCAACGACCAATCACATGAAATAAATATACTATGTATTTGTATTTCAAGTCAATGACCTCGGAAAATGATTTTTTTGAAGCAATTATCGCCGCTTAATGACCATATTAGAAAGAAATTGTTATAATTGTTATCTCACTATTCTGATTGACGATGTAGCGTGCCATACGCGCAGCTTCGTCTATGGGTGGCGGGTTCTCGCTGCTTTGTCTTTCATAGTATGTATCCGGTTCTTCGGCATCGTACCGGTCAAGATCACTATACTTCCAGTAGCGGTGGTATGAGCGATCGCGATGCTTCCTCGAATGTTTCCACTGCTGAAACTCCTTGAATTCTTGCCATTCCTCAAAATCAGCCGTATCCACGGATTTCGCGGCTTCGATTTGAATCACCGCCAAAATGACGAGAAGTAGTAATGTTCGCCAGGAAGGCATAGCGAGTTTTTAATCTTTGGTAATAAAAAAACTAAGTTTTCTAAATAAGTTCGAATAGCTTTTCTAATTCCTTAAATGAACTAACGCAGAAAATCTCGTCTTTATACTCCCGTAGTCTCCCCAACACAAAGAATGACCGACCGATAGCGCGGCCTAACTTTTACTCGCGCGCTCTGCTGTGCATGAGTTTGTTAAATTGAGCAAAACTCCGCGTACATGCAGAAACAAAGAGAGGATCAGATGCGAGTATACAGAGTACAGTTTACTGCTGCTGCTAGAGATATTGGTCGCTAGTTTCATATGTAATCGTGCGATGGCGCCAAAAGATACTTTTCTCACCGGAGTCAGATCTGCGGAACGGTGCTGAAAAGGCTGAGGATATCTCAGGATGGTAAAACGAGTCTAGTCGCGTCAGTTTGCGAAAGATTTTGGATTGAAATGAATCCGGAAAGATCCATTAACCATCTCGCGTCGAAATCCATTCTTTCCGATTCATTTTAGCCCGAAATATTAAGAAAATTGATTTGCGAATTTGGTTCAGCATTTCAGATCAGTTATTATTGTTAGCGATTAGCGTGATTCGCGACTATGAAACCGAACGTTTAGTCTCTGCATGACAGTATTCCAGAACGTCAAAGAGCCTTAACAAATGATAGCATATGCATGTCGAGTTGAAATGATTATTAGAGAATATTTTCTTAAAACGCTAGACTATAGAATCGACTTATGAACTTCTGTTTCGAAAAGTATCGACGGTATGTCCTTTTTTTTTTTAAATAGCTGATTTCGTCGGGATTACGGGCAATTCTATAAAATGAGACCCGTAATTTTCTCCAAAATCTATACTCAGGCAGTTTCAATGCAATTTAGGTTTATTACAGTCATGAGAAACTAATAGTGTTTGAAAGATCCTGGCTATTTAGGAAGTTTTTAGGCCTGATAAAATGCCATAGTACTTGTTCCGATTTTTTGAATTCAACGAATAGGAATACCTCATGGTGACGTCTTAAAACGACCTCATTAAACGCCTTTGAAAACCGCGAACTTCTTCAGTTTTGTTCGAAGTCTTGCTAAATATTCAGAAATCCGTTCTCAGTGTATTGATACTTAACAGACTGACGATTGCACTGAATTTCTCGCGTACAACTTCATCTAATATTACGTATACCAAAAAATGAAGAATTGAGAATTGCTATGTTTTGAATAATACGAATAGATTCATTATTGATAACTTCTCAGATCCCTCTTCAAAGCATCAAAGTTTCTGTTCAAAGTCACGGCGAACATCGCAATCTTCACTTAACCGTCAGATTGAGGCTTCCGGTACTTAATGTTGGAAGATACAACATCGTATATCGAGAAAATTCCGAAACAGCGACAGCATCTGTCCTTTTTTAATTAATAAAGGGTGATTCAGTTTCGCTGGGCCATATTTACAGGATGGATTCTTCATCAAAATCTAAGACTGAATGTCATTGACCAACAATTCGAGAGACTGATAGTATCCGAAATACGAATCCGAAAGCCCTAATGACTGATTAGTCGTTTGCTTGTCGGGGGTAGTTTGCCAGAATCGGCCGGACGTTCAGTCAGATTTAGTGCTCAACTAGTCTAATACATAGCGATATCCCTTTGTAACATATTAGTTATGTTAGGAAGTATATTATCGTATTACGAATGTGATTTGTATCATATATGATAACTCGTATGCCTGTAGCAAGCAAATAAATAGAATCAACCAATTGCGATGGGTACATATTTATTGTTAAGATATTATTACAAATTGTATATGACTTGGACAATTATAGTATATAATTAATATTGTATCGATGGTGCAGCAATTAATTGCCAACTATACCGGTAGTCAATTGCTTTGTTATTTTCTACCTTTCTCTCAGTGCGACTCTTTATTTCAGGACGTTTCAGGCATCCACTCAGCGGGTATACACTCTTACTTTTTCCAGCGCAAAATTTCAGCACACCTCCTCGGCTCAGATGTTCTCCTAAAACCAGGAGCAATTTTCAAAGTTGAAGTCTATATATTAATTTATAATAGTGTTTTTCGGAGTTAGAAAAATTTTAGCCCTAAAATATTTGCTCCTGGTATCAGGTGAACATCTAGCCTGAGGAGGCGTGAAATTTTTTGAAATAAAGAGTCGCAAGGACGAGAAGGTGAAAAGTAAAAAAGCAATTTATTATCGATATATCTGTAAATTTATTGCTGGCATATACAATAATATTCATTGTAAAAGATATGTACAATTTATAATTATTTCTTAAAAATAAATATGTACTCGTCTTCCAGTCTCGAAAAGAGAATCATTGTTGGACAGAGATATTTGTATTCTGATAGAGTTTATTCAACTGTAACAGAAAGACGAGTGTTATGATACCGCTAAATCACATTCTGCATAACTTCTCTGCATTCAGAGTATTTCTTTCGCGATATCTGTCAGTGGTATCGTCAACACAATCCCCATCCGAACTCGTTGACGCCACAGAGGTCACTGATCCCGCGACAGGTGCTCCTATCCTAGGTCAATGCACTTAATTGGTAGCTAGTCACGCCAACGAAACGCCAAATGGTTTTGCCATTTAGCGGCTAGATTGATGAACTACTTTTGCGGCGAACATAGGTGCGCTTTGTTATATGCACCCGCGTGTCATTTTTGTGGTTGCATATCATGAGACCTATGTAAAGTTTGCTCGTAACTTTATTATTTTTCGATTTTTTATATACCAAACAATTGCTCCTTAATTGCTCTTAATTGCTCTATTGATTCCGTTAGTTGCTCCAATCTAGTTTTTGAGAAAAATGAGAACCTGCACTTTTTTTCGGACATTAATTTTGAAATCAATTTTCGATTTTTGAAGCTGCTAATCAATTCTTGTGTTTTTTCCGTTATGCTTCAGATACACAGGAGAAGACAGTAGAATTTACGATATTATGGCAGCCGAATCGGTTTGTGCAATTATTGGTATACCACGTGGTTGGTGTGATATTATTAATTCTTTCGATATTTTTCGTTTTTGGTTGTGCTTACCGGGTCACATCTAGTCATATAGCTTACGCAAGGGTTCCCGAATTATAGAGGTCGATTAAATTTGTACATTTTCATGATACGTTAGTACCGCTTGACCGTATCTAGACTGTTTGTCAATATGTTGTCAAAAAGTAACGCGAATGATTTTAATTTCGGTTTTTATACTACGAGATATCGTTTTCTTTTTATACATTTTTATGAAAGATACTGGCATTCCTTGTACTGAAATGTTGTACAGAAATATTGTAATTACTTTATTATTGAAATGCTGAAACTAAGCCCGTATACACAGTTTGTAACATTTGAAAAATACTTAAATCCTTCACTAGGGTTCGGGCTAATCATTTTAACTTTTATTGATCACGTGTATACCTAAATATTAACCAATCAAGATTAGCGTTCCACTGTTTCCAGCGTTACTTTATATTGTCGGAAAATCATGACCAGGGTTATCTCTCTTGTCTTCAACCAGTGACTATCAAGACTGAAGATTTAAAAAATAACAGGAAAAGATTATAGTTAAGTTTTATTTAAAATAAACAGGAAGTTCGCGAAAATACTACCAAACCAGGTTCTTGTGAAATACTTATGCAGTGCCAAAACAAAACAAAAAACAAAAATGATAGCTTTAACGTGTTTCAAACTAATTGGCAATCACGCTGTGCAGATTAAAGAAAAAAATTTCTCATTCAGTATCGAATAATGGTAAACAGAACAAAAGAAATACGACGTTTATAGAGTTATATATTTCTCTGCACATACACTAATGATAATAATAATACTAATAATTTATGTTTATAGATATACATATACAATACTAGCAGCTACTAGGCAGGTAGATCGTTTGGTCGATATACACGATATTCTTCTGGGCAGGTAATCAGGTTGACCTATTTATAAATATACTATATGAGATTTATGACTTTGTTACAGCGAATTATTGGTTGAGAAAACAGTTATCTATTCAAGGCAAATTATACAGTGCTGCTGCAAAATATGGTTTCACTCTTCGTCGGTATCACTAGCAGTTACCCCTGTCTTTGACGCTGGTCTCCTGTAGAAAATATCTTCGAGATTTTGGTAATAACCCGTTAGAAAGCTTGCGGAATTTCGAATCAAATGGGATATACACGGGAATTTCGGGTTCACTCAATGCTGAGATAGCACTAGGTTGTTTTTAGGCTTGGGGCTGATTTCGCTTTTGGCTCCTTAAGTCGTGGTATGATCTAAGGAAGCTTCAGAAAAACGCGAAGAAATTTTTACAAACCAACTCCAAAATAGTGCTGCGTTGAAGACAAGGGTTATTCTAGTGCCGACAACGGTGAGAAGTATTATATATGTCTGAGCCATACTTATACATTATAAGAATAGTTATCTATAGTTAGCCACATTTTCGGGATAGACAAAACAATCTATGAATTGATTCTTGTTATCCTCTACTGGAATTATATAAAATTACTGAATTCTTAATGTTACTTAGCCAACATTGGGTATTTACTAAAATAGCATTTTCGCTAGCGGGAACTAAATCCACGAGCTAACTCTGTATGAATTTAGTTAGCGATTGTTTGTTGTGTTAGCTTTGCAGTGCCTTCAGATAGGCTGTGGTACTAATCATTAAAAACTTTCAATACTTTCTAACAAAAGCTGAATAGTACGTTTCACTGTATTTTGAATTTCCGATGTTTCTGATGTAATTTAATTACAATCTTGAGCTGCGCATGAAAAATATTGAGTAATAATTTATCGCGCGTATTATAATTGGGCTGAATTAGATCGCAAGGTATCTATGAATTCCATGAATAAATTAATGATGTGTAGATTTGCGACAGATATATCAATTAATAGAATGAAAAAGACTATTACAAGATATAGGAACGTTGGTCAGTAGAAACACATACAAAATGACTAGTTAGATTTTTGAAAGACAATAATCTATAGTATTATAAATCTACGAGCAGCAACTATATCTGCTATATTGTTGTGACTTAATTTTGAACTAGTTGAAAGTACGGAACCGAATACTTGACAAACCTGATTTAAACCCTTAATGCCAAATTGCTACTGAGAAATGAAGAACTAAACATTTTTATAATCTGTACTTATATCCTTTTCGGATTATTGCTGTTTATATTAATATTGAAAAACGTATTTTAAGTACCATTACTTGTAATATAAACTATTTGTAGCAGAGTACTGGCAGACTGTACTGAATAAATAAATTATATGGACAGCTACTGTAGATAATATTGATGATTTGTAATAAGTATATGAAATCTGTGCGTATTTCACGTCACCAGACCATTTGAGAATATAAAAGACGTCTATTGCCGGTACATGAAGAGTCGTAGGGAGGGAGAAGTGGAAAATAACGAATCAATTAATTATTGGTATGTCTAGAATTTTATTACTGCAGCATTGATACAATAATATTATATAGTTTAGCAGGTTCGCAATATTTCTATTAAGATGCCTGTCAACGACATTTCGTTAACACAACCCCACATCACGAATCCTTTGACGCCACGGAGACCACTGACCTCGCGGGCCGCGACAGGTGCTTCTTACCCTAGGTCAGTGCTCTTACTTGGTAGGCTAGCACGTTCGCGCTTATTTCACGCTTATTGTATGCAACCCGCGCGTCATTTTTGTGACCTCGATCTCGTGATTGCATGTCATAAGGCGTACCTATGTTCGCGGCAAAAGTAGTTCGTCAATTCGACTGCGAGATGGCGATATTATTGGGCGTCCCGTTGGTGCGGCCAATCAAGCGAGAAGCACTTATCTAGGATACGAGACTACAAGCACCTGTCGTCGAGATCGAGTCAGTAGTCCTCGTGGCGCCCATGGTATCACATGGGAGCGGTGTTAACGCGGTAGATCGTGACTGGTATCTTAATAGAAATACTTCGAACACAAAGATTTCTCACAAAATAGGCGATGTATGTTCACTACTCATTGAATAAAGATCGTTGCCTAGTTTCTTGAGTCAGTGATAATTATATTAAAACACTCGTCCTTCTGCTACAGTTGACCAAACTTTCGTCACAGCACGAACATCTTCATCCAGCAGGGATTATCTGTTCCAATGGCAACCAACGCGTGAGTGTTTATTGAACTCGGTATTTGTAAAATTATTATACCCATTAGTAGTATATTAACTGTGATACGGATGTAGATCATATTACGATAACTTGTATGCTAGAGAGTAAATGAAAAGACTCGATGATTCGTGATAGAATTACATATATTTATCGTTAAGAATTGATTTGAATTTGTACATAGTTTTGACGATAAGTAATATTGTATCGATGCTGTAAAATAAACTCCCAGGTAAACCAATAATCAATTGCTTCGTTACTTTCCACTTTTCCCTCCCTGGTAAAAATTTCAGCGCACCTCCTCGGGTCTGATGTTCTCCTGATACGAGCAGCATTTTTTGACATGAAATTGTTTTAACTGCATCTACTTTTATTTAGAAGTCAATTTTCTTAGCCACCGAAAATAATAACATAGAGACTAGATTGTTATGGATATTATTACATGTTTGTTGTAAGCGTTACAGTGAGTGAGAACTTTTGGAACTCTAGGGAAGAAATTGAATTATTGAATTTTTGAATATTTAAATATCTTAGCTGCATGAGAATGCTGATATCGAGACGGATACCAAATTCAAAACAAATAGGAAAAATTGGTCTTTTATTTCAACGAAGCGTTTGGCGTAGTCGGTAGAGCATGCGACTAGAAATCTGAGCCAGCGTGAATCCCGGTTCGATCCCGGCCGAAATGATGAAAAATTTTTCTCATATAAAATTTCCATTTTTTCGAAACTGACCATATCTACAGATAACGTAGCGACACCTATATTTCTGTGGCTGTCAAAACGTCTGTAGATATGTTCGTACGACAGCGTCGTCGGTAACCATATCTACAGACAACTTACCGGCAGCTTCTGTGGCTGTCAAAATGTCTGTAGATATATGTTCGTACGACAGCGTCGTCGGTTTCGGAAAAATTGAACCTAGGTGTATGTAGGCTTGCTGGAAATAAAATCAAAAGGAAGCCGAAGAGGAACTCCAGGTGGCCGAGCGGTTAGAAAGTAGGGCTTGACTAGAAATAAAAGCAAGAGCAAGACTCCAGGTCCAGGGAGGAAGGCTCTGGGTGGTCAAACGTTCAGAAAATCAAATTTTTGTCAAATTTCGGGTATTTTAACCGAAATACTACTTTGAATATATAACCCATTTTATTTTCGCCCGAAATTTAAGCATTAAATGGCTCAGGGGCAAAAATTTAGCTTCGTACCCGGAAAACCTGGGTTCGATTCTCCGAGCTGGAATTTTATTTTATTTTATTTTTCTGTCTGCCCAAAATTTTATTTAATTTTAATTTTAATTTAATTTTCGATTTTATTTAATTTTCGAAAATTTATTTTTATTTTTATTTTATTTAATTTTCGAACTCTGGAGTTCCCCCACCTTGCGCCGCTTTCGTCCTACCTATGCTGAGTACCCCTACCACCTCACCGCATATCATGCTAAGTGGGGGATTTTTATTTTAGTCAGAAAATTTTTCTGGATTTCGGTCGGGATCGAACCCAATTTCGCTCGCTCGCTCGCATTTCTAATCGCACGCTCTACCGACTACGCCAAACGCTTCGTTAAATATTATTAACACTTTTTCGTATTTATAGTGAAACTTGGTATCTGTCTCAATGATATCAACAGCTAGGATATCTTAACTGAATATTCGAGTTTCAAATATCTTTCCATACGTGTCTTCATGCATGTCTCTATACTATATTAATTTATACTAGGGGTTTTCGGACTTAGAAAAATTTTTGCTCCTGGTATCAGGAGAACATCTGACCCGAGGAGGTGTGCCGAAATTTTTTGAAAATATATCTATCGCTTACTATAACCGCGATATGGCGATACCATTTGTCACCCCTGTCTGGTGATTCTCAACCTACGGATACTTTTAATCACAGGTAATTGCCGACTTCGACCCGCCCTAATGGACTTTTAGTGGGCGTACGTCAAGAATTTTTAATTTATTTAATTTGTATATCGCATGTTGGATAGGGAAAAAAGATTTAGCAATTGATTATTTATGATCTCGAGGGATATTTATTGAAGAATACGCCAGTTTACTATAATACATGTTTATTGGATGAACAATTTTAATACATGATTATTTCATTCAAATAATTGTAGATATGATCGTAGTACGTAAAATATATTACATATATCACTGAAAACTACATATTTGGCATTTTTCAAGTTCGGAGATTAACTAGATCTATAATTGGGCTATACGAAAACTATTATTATACTCTAAACTAATCATTGCGATACATACGTATACCGCGTATACATACGAAGGTATATTTTACAGAATGTCAAGTACAATGTTTAAAGCATATAATTTCCATATTGGTCTTGTCAAGAACAACGAGCTGCTGTGTATTTTTATTGTTCAGACCGCAATACGAATAGAAAACAGAGTCATTATTTTCATCATGATTTTCGTTAATAATAATACTTCAACAACGTGAACAGTAAAATACAATCACAAATTCTCATCTGTTCTTTAATATTACAAGTCTTTTCCTTGTACGATTATAATATTACCGTATGAATTAGTCAGGTATAGCTAGCTTGCTGTACAGTAAAGAGTTCGTCTATTACTACTTATAGCTTCAACAAATGATTTGTTATAATAATTTATTGCATAGCAGTGCCGCGCTGTATCTGTTCTCTCAATTTATAGAGATATAATTAGTGGGGAAAACTATTGAAACATACAAAGGTAACTATGTTGAAACATTAACTGCGTGTCTTTTTGTTTCTTTACCTGTACAGTGATTCGTGAGATTGTTTCAACTACTGGTTTAAAGTTATTGTTAAGAATTAAAATTATTGTCTGATGTTCCCCGAATGGGATGTGACAAAGATAACAATTCCAGTCTTAGAGCGAGAAAAATTATAATTAGGCTATTCTAAAAGGATAATTGAACTTTATACATATTACAGATTGTTAAGTACTATCTTCGAAGCACATTGTTTGCATATTGGTCTTGTTAAGAACAGCGAGTTGTTCATTTTAATCTTTCACACTGTAATACAAAAAGAGGCTCAACTAATTATTCATATCATGGTTTTTGTCAAGAATTACAATTCAACAATGTAAGTTGGCCGCTTGGATAGTGAAATAACTTGTTACACTACAAATATTTTTCGCTAATATATATTAATAATGCAAACTGCATCCAACACAGACTCATTACTATGATTTAAACTTCTAATGAAACAGAGTACACGACCAGCTACGGGCAGTTTTTCAAGTATAACTTATTAGTAGTTTTAGAAAGTAAAAGTATAATTGCATAGATACATTGGGTGAGTAAAACTTGAAGAGGAACGAAAAGTTTGTAAATAAAGTTAACAAATTCTAGAGAAGCTAATATTACAATGTAAATGTTGTAAATAGAAGCAAGAAACGATTTCGCGTAGGTTCAGAAAAGATTTTTTTATTGTGACATTGTTCGTGCTAGGAGATTTGACATGGCTTAGAGGCGCCTTTGGGAGTATCGGCTTTGTAGAATATTGTGGCCATGCCCAGGACTGACGCAAAGTTATCTGGTAGCCATTCCCCCTGTGCTTTGACTGTTTCAGTTCCAGGTGAAAATAGTTGTTCTGTACAATTTTGGAGGGGTATTTTTGAAGATAGCAGAAACTTGATGGCCTCGTTAGAGAACACCTGTAATAATAAAAACAAGATAAACATAAAGTTCATTGGTCTTTTGGTGACCCGTGTCATTAGAACCATAATAAATTCACATAACGTGTTATTCAAGCAAACATTCTTGACTAAAAATCAAATTTTCAAGCGTGATCATACATCTGCCTTATTTTTAGCAATATAATAGGTATTCTTAATAAAATTTATTATAATATATTTCTTATGATTGATTTTACGTGCCTGTGTCAACCGTTTCTAAATGTAATGTAAACTGAGAATAACTTTCAAAAGCAAGAACTTCAAATTGTTACTATAAACGCTGTGCAAATGAACAGATTTTCCAATTTTTTCGATTGTTCTGACCAATAACAACCTGACACTCGAGGGTAGATTATTACAAACACTGAGACGTGTACAAACTAATAAAAATAAATATGATGCCCAGTCAGTTCAGCGGTAATCTACATTTATATTTATTTCCAAGCCCCGAAATTCCTATTTTGATTATCCAAATTTATCCCTAATAGAGGTAAGTCTATCTATATTTAATTAAATTAAATAGAGTAAATATTCATTTTATTGAGATTTATGAATCTCTACAACTTTTATAGGTTCAACAAAAATATCTAAGTTCCACTCTGAAGCATATTTGCGTAGGACTTTGTCATTGAAAAAATATAAGTTATGGAATTTAGAATTAGTATTCTGTCTCCTCGAAATTTATTCTCTAATGAGATATGAAGTAAGATACGAACTCTTCATGAATATTAGTATTTACCTTGAGGTATATCATTATGGCATCTGTACCCCATTCCTCGCAACTGTTTGTGAGTAGAACCAAGTCGCCATGAGAATAGCACATATCCTGCTTGTCTCTGACAACGGTTACTGAAACGGGAGGAGATTTGTCAGCCAGGTCGCTGTGATGCTCCATGACTGCTCCCACATTATTCCGAAAGAGCCCGGAAAGCATATGGTACAGATGACTTGATATGTAAGCTATCCAGGTCTCATTTTTTTTCTTCGATTCTGAAATGTGAAGAGATAATTGCGATTATGAGGACAAACCTTGCCACATCTAAAGATACATACTCTCTAGGTATGTGATAATACTGAAATACGTGTTGCTATCAATAGTTGAATACAAATTTTAGCTGATATAATATAAAGCTCACCATTGTGTTGGTTTTTATTATTCATTCATGGAAGAGTTATGTGGTATTGGATACCAGTTTCATATGCATCTGGTACAACACTGGCCGACTCAAACTCAGGATCGATGCATCCGAAATGTCTGTTATGTCCGTTGAGCTGTCCGTCGAACAATAATGCTGTTAAAAGATAGAATGAAGTAATAAATCAGGAAACAAGTATTCTCCCATAAAACATTCGTCCACTCCAAAGAATTCGACAAATTGGTTTCATCTTCGTGAGTCGTGGAACAGGGAATAAGGCTAATGATACCAGAGTTGAAATTGTGTAGTACAATTTGAAGTAATTATTGATACACATAATGAGCTGATAATTATTGGACGTTTGAATGCAACTTTGCATGTTCGTAAGAAATTTCGATTTTTACATTGTTATTCGCGGGTAAGGAGGATAGGTAATGCTTGAAAATGAACAATTTCTCTAATTACAATCAAAGTCCGCTAGTAGAAATACGCGACATGTGAAATTTGAGGAAAAAATGAATGCCAGTAGAAATATCGAGTCTTTCGCGTTATTTTTCAGTCATTACGGAACTGATACAAGAAAAAAGTTAAAAAATTTTGAACTGCCTCAATGTGAGACGGTGTCGAATGATTAGATTTTTATCCTGGGTAATTGTTTACGAGGTGTTTCTTATTATAAATAAACTTAGAAAATGCTCCGAGTTGCATCAGTTGTCTAGAATTATTTATTGTTGGTAAAATGGCTATTGGAAACTGTATTATACTTGATAACTCACCGAAGTGGATGATCGGGGTGTAAATGAATTTCCTCCGTATATTCCAGTTCTAAACTATGTTACCTTCGCAGGAAGATGAAGGATTATTTTTCACAGCTGCGAAAAAAATGTACCAGAGAAAATCGAAACACTATGTCTAGATATATACTTGCAGGGATTACATGCCTGCGTTAAGCGGAACCTCTTACATATTAACCACTTTAACTCGTTGGCGGCACAAACGTCACTGGACTTCTAAGCATCAGCCGGGCTTTGACCGTCGAGTAGAATGAAGTGTGGTGTAGAGTGGGAGACACCATTGTAATAGGTCAGTATTGTGCAATTAGAACGCTAGTGGCCTAATTGGGTAGAAAAATATAAATATCGAGACATGATCTGCGGGTTGCATATGATTAGGCGTAATGATCTTACAAAGGTTCGTCCAATTCTAACCAATTGCCAGAGTGGGATGGCCGAATTTTACGATGACCGAGAAATGAGAATTACTCGCTTTAATGACTCAAAAGTTGGTTGTTTAGTCAAATGCGCTGATTGCCACGACCGATGTATACGTAATTACTTTACTATGTAACGTGCAACATTTCACGTCATTTGCAAAGGAAAGTGTTTTGGTATAATTATTGTTTGTTAGATCATGAAATCAGCGCATTTGTCCAGGGGGCACCACGAGAAGGCAACCAACACCACCCCCCGCCTGAAAAATAGAAAGGAGTAGTTAGTGACAATAATAAATCGATGAAAACCGTAGATCCAATAGAACTTTGAGATCTTGAAGAACTTGTCGAGTCTGTGAAACCTATCGAAGCTGTGGAGTGTACCGAGTATCAATTAAATTTCGATAAATGAATAGCTGGGATGAGGGACAAGTGATTAAATCAAAAAGTAGCACAAACGATCATTTTTACAACGATACATGTACAAGAAAAATCAGGAAACATCATTTTTAAAGCACAAAATCAACAAATAGCCAAATATCTCATAATAAATTGCAAAACACAACAGTTATTGATAATATTAATTACACGAGAGAAAAGAGAAGAAAAAAGCATAGAATCGATGAGATTCGTAGATCCCGTAGAACTTGAAGAAGTCGTGGAGCCCGGAGAGTCTGTGCACCCTGCGAAACCTGCAGGACCCGTAAGACCTGTAAGACCTGTAAGATCTGTAAGAACTGTAAAATGTAAGGAATATCAATTAAATTCCAATAAATAAATAGCTTTGAATAAAAGGCAACAAGTGATTAGGTTAAAAAATAGCATAAACAATCATTTTTCACAGCGATACATATATAAAAAAGATCAGGCAACATGATTTTTAAATCATAACATTAACAAATAGCCAAAATAGTCATGACAAATTGTAAAATACAACAGTTATTGATAATATTATTCAGACGAGAGATAAGAGAACAAAAAAGCACGAGAAAGCATAGAATCGGATTTCGATAAACAAATAGCTTGAATAAAAAACAACAAGTAATTAAATATAAAAGTGGCACAAACGATCATTTTTCACAGCGGTACATGTATAAGATAAATCAGACATCATTTTTAAATCATAACATTAACAAACAGCCAAAATAGTCATGATAAATTGTAAGAGACAAGTTATTAATAATATTAATAGTATGGGAGGAAAGAGAATAAAAAAAGCATAGAATCGATGAGATTCGTAGATTCCGTAGAACTTGGAGAAGTCGTGAAGCCCGGAGAGTCTGTGAAACCTGTGGGACCTCTGAAGCCTGTGAAGCCTGTGATACCTTGGAGAGCTGTAAAATGTAACGAGCATCAATTAAATTTCGAGAAATAATTAGCTGAAATGAGAGACAGGTGATTAGATCAAAAAGTAGCACGAACGATCATTTTCAACAGCAATACATGTGAAAGAAGGATCAGGCAGAATAGTGATGATGAATTAGAAAACACAACAGTCATTATGAATCTTGATTGCGCGAGAGAGAAAAAAATAAAAAAGCAAAGAATTGATTGATTCTGTAGATCCCGTAAAACGTGGAGAAGTCGTGGAATAATTGGTGTCGACTCGTAAGTTAAGAGAGATATTTCTACGTAGCGCGTGTATAAATTAAATCTGCGAAGCCTAAATGGCTGAGTAAATATTTGCTGAACGAATAATCGATGTCTATGAACCGCGTGCCTAACTTAAAATTAGGAGGTCTGTATCACTTCATTAATAATCGAAGTCCACCTGCAAATTAAGAAAGATATTTCTACGTACCGCGGTTCTAAATTAAATCTGCGAAGCCTCAATCGATTAATCGATAATCGCTGCCTATGAATCGCATGCCTAACTTAAAATTGGAAGGTCTGTATCACTTAATTAATAATCGATGAACACCTCTGAATTACGAGAGATTTTCCTATGTAGCGCGGTTCTCAATTAAATCTGCGAACCCTAAATCGCTTAATGAATAGTCGCTTAATAAATAATCGTTGTCTATGAACCGCGTGCCTAACTTAAAATTACGAAATCTGAATCATTTAATTAATGATCGAAGTCCACCTGTAAATTAAGAAAGACATTTCTACGTAGCGCGTGTCCGCGGGACTCAGGTACAGCGGGTTCGTCAAGCCCGTCAGGTCGGACGTGCCCTGCATTTTTGTATAATCAACGCAACATCTACGTACTCGAATTAACGAACTAATTCACCGCAAGTTGCCAGAAGAGAAGAAGTTCAGAATACATGCAAAGCAATCTATGCCTATAAAGGAGTCGTTACACTATTGCAAGTGTTTATGCCCTTCGCCAGGGGTTTTGCAGCCCCGAAGTAGCCTTTACTCCATTGCATGGTGTTGTAACTCCTCTAAGGGCGTAAACGAAAAAAATTGCAGGCAAACGATAGAGCGGAAACGAAAACTACTTGCATAGAATTAGTTCAACTGTAACCGCGTATCGAAAAATCTACCTGGGGTCTGATTCACATACAGGAAAACTTGCCGGATCGCGTGCCTAAATAAAAATGACTAAGTCTAAGTCGCTTAATTAATATTCGATAAACACCTCTAAATTACGAGAGATATTTCTACGTAGCGCGTGTCTCAATTAAATCTGCGAACCCTAAATCGCTTGATGAATAATCGCTTAATTAATAATCGTTCTCTATGAATCGTGTGCCTAACTTAAAATTACGAAATCTGAATCACTTAATTAATAATTGACGTTCACCTGCAAATTAAGAAAGATATTTCTACGTAGCGCGTGTCCGCGGGACTCGGGTACAGCGGGTTCGTCAAGCCCGTCACGTCGGACGTGCCCTGTATTTTTGTATAATTAACGCGACATCTACGTACTCGAATTAACGAACTAATTCACCGCAAGTTGCCAGAAGAGATGAAGTTCAGAATACATGCAAAGCAATCTATGCCCATGAAGGAGTCGTTACACCATTGCAAGTGTTTATGCCCTTCGCCAGGGGTTTTGCAGCCCCGAAGTAGCCTTTACTCCATTGCATGGTGTTGTAACTCCTCTAAGAGCGTAAACAAAAAAAAAATTGCAGGCAAACGATAGAGCGGAAACGGAAACTACTTGCATAGAATTAGTTCAACTGCAACCGCGTTGCAAAAAATCTACCCGAGGTCTGATTCACATACAGGAAAGCTTGCCGGATCGCGTGCCTTAATTAAAATGACTAAGTCCAAGTCGCTTAATTAATAATCGATGTCCACCTGTAACTTAAGAAAGATATTTCTACGGTTCGCGTGTCCGAATTGTAATCGTGAAATCTATATCGTCTTATAACTAAGAGATATCCACGAATCTCGCAGACAAACTTAATCTATGCAGTCTAAATCGCCTAATTATTAATCGATGTCCACCTGTAAGTTACGGAAGATATTTCTACGGTTCGCGTGTCCAAATTGTAATCGCGAAATCCAAATCGTCTTATGAATAGTAGATATCCGCGAATCTCGCATCTAAACTTACTTTACGGAGTTTGAATTGCGTAATGAATGTAGGTCAGTATTGTACAAATACAACGCTAGTGGGAAAATTGGCTACGAAACTATATAGATCGTGAGATGATCTGCGGGATGCATATGACGAGGCGTACTCATCTTACCAACGTTTGTCTGACACTGAACAATTGCCAGATGGAGATGAACTAATTTTACGATAACTGTGAAATGAGAAATACCCGCCTTAATGACTGAAAAGTTGGTTGTTTAGTCAAATGCGCTGATTGGCATGACCGATGTACACGTAATTACTTTACTATTTAACGTGCAACAATTTACGTCATTCGCAAAGGACACTGTTTTGGTATAATTATTGTTTGTTCGATCATGGAATCAGCGCATTTGTCCAGGGGGCACCACGAGAAGGCAACCAACACCACCCCCCGCCTGAAAAATAGAAAGGGGTAGTTAGTGACAATATTAAATCGATGAAACCCGCAGATCCAATAGAACTTTGAGATCTTGAAGAACTTGTCGTGTCTGTAAAACCTATCGAAGCTGTGAAGTGTAACGAGTATCAATAAAATTTTGATAAATGAATAGCTGGGATAAGAAACAAGTGATTAAATCAAAAAGGAGCACAAACGATCATTTTTACAACGATACATGTATGTACAAGAAAAATCAGGAAACATCATTTTTAAAGCACAAAATCAAGAAATAGCCAAACATGTCATGATAAATTACAAAACACGACAGTTATTGATAATAATAGTTACACAAGAGAAAAGAGAAGAAAAAAGCATAGAATCGATGAGAATCGATGAGATTCGTAGATCCCGTAGAACTCGGAGAAGTCGTGGAGCCCGAAGAGTCTGTGCAGCCTGTGAAACCTGCAGGACCTGTGAGACCTGTAAGACCTGTAAGACCTGTAAAACCTGTAAGACCTGAAAGATCTGAAAGACCTGAAAGACCTGAAAGACCTGTAAGACCTGAAAGACCTGTAAAACCTGTAAGACCTGAAAGACCTGAAAGACCTGAAAGACCTGTAAGGACCTGTAAAACCTGTAAGACCTGAAAGACCTGTAAGGACCTGTAAAACCTGTAAGACCTGAAAGACCTGTAAGACCCGTAAGAACTGTAAAATGTAATGAATATCAATTAAATTCCAATAAATAAATAGCTTTGAATGGAAGACAACAATTAATTAGGTTAAAAAGTGGCATAAACAATCACTTTTCAAAGCGATACATGTATATAAAAAAGATAAGGCAACATCATTTTCAAAGAACAGCATTAATAATAGTCGAAATGGTCATGATAAATTAGAAAAACACAACAATTATCAATAATATCAAGTACACGAGAAAAAAGAATGAAAAAGAATGGGATCGACAAAATTCGTAGACCCCGTAGAGCTTGGAGAAGTCATAGAGCCTGGAGAGCCTGTGCAACCTATAAAACCTGTAGGACCTGTGAGAGCTGCAAAATGTAGAAAGTTATAACTCATACATCAAGAAATTGAATTTTGATGACCCGTCTTCAATCTGTCAAGTCTTTTTCAAACGTTGAGATAATTATTCAGACTCATGACTGATCATATTGGGTTGCGAGTCTCTCACAGGCGAACTGCAACAAAAAAATGATCAACACGTACTTATATTTATTTATTTATTCCATTTCCTGATCGACAGTCGCGGTAGTAGAACTTTTTCGGCTGATCTGTAACAAAAAGATGATTAAAACTTCCTCGTCTGTGACTGATCAATGATCAGTCTTGATGCAGTGGATTAAAAAGATATGGAGGTTTGATGAGTATAGAATTCAAAATTGTACTCCAACTTCGAGTTCGATAGTAATTATAAATACAAGCTTCTTCAACCTCCATGAAAATCGGACACGATAAAATTTTTGTTGCCACGTCGTTGATTTTGAAATTATTAGACTACCGCATACGGTGGGAAATATCAAATTATCTATGATGACCAAATGATCTGTCAACTATCGTATCATGGTCCGACCTAGTCCTGTATCATTCGATTCATTTCCATATCGTGTTCAACTGCACTTCCAGAGGGATACGCACAAGAATGCAGTCGTCTGGACAAAAAAAAATCAAAATGTAACTGACAATTCTGAATTTGATGGAAGGAATAAGATCGCAAATATAAGAAAGCGCCTGGGCTCATACCAGTGATGTCTGATTGCTCAAAAAACATGATACTCTCGGCAAGTCAGGTATTCAGCAAGTAGACTACGATTCAAGATATCTGCGATCCCCCTTTTGTACGGTTCATGATCCTTTGGAAATTTACAGATAGTCGTTTTAAACTGCAATGAAAGCGCGAACGTAATAAGAGTTTCGGTTTGGATCAGATTCGGATAAGCTTCGTGTCAGAATTGAGGAAAAAGAAAGATGAAAAATAGACAATGGGTGAATTCGATTCGTGGTGCATACGTATGTACAACCAGCAGGGCATCATAATTTCTATCAGTCAATGTATATGAATTCTCACCTCAACCTCTGTAACTCCAGACCTCACATCCCTGGACCCGTATCATCCACGTATTTTCTATTTCGGTCCATCAGACTCTTGGGATCTCCAGACCCGCAGGTCGTATACCTTTCTGCAAGAAAAATTAAGAGAAGGAAAATTTAAGAAACATGTGAAGGGAATTTCGTATACATTAGATTCAGAATACAAAAAAAAAAGGTTTATGTATATTAAAGAAGATCTCCATTCTACAAAGAGAAAACCATGCTGGTATTTGTCGATCTGAAATCTCAACCGAGATGGCCGAAGAATGGAAGTTTATTGGAAATGACAAATGTATTCAATGATTGAACTTGAATAGAAATGCGACTTGATTGAAAATCGTGTTATCATTACCCATTTGTCTTTCATTTAATTTGTCCCAAATGATTTGGCACACGTAACAAAACTCTGCAACTCCAGTCGATCGACCAATAGAACGTTTTCCATTTCTGCGACAACTGGCAATCAGCTTTCAAGTTTGTCCCTGAAAAAGTTCAAAATCTGGTCAATTTTAGTGATCGTTTACTATAACGTGCAGTTGAAAATAACAACTTGAAACAGTAACTTGTCAAAAGCTTCCGCGATTATTATATATTACAAAGGAATGATTATTTACCACATGTATATCTCATTCCTAGCTCTTCCTGATTTCATTCATTATCGTTTCACTCATACCGAGTTCGAGTGCACTTCCGCAGGGTTGTACAGACCGGGACGCACTTTCTGGCGAACAAACAAGTTTAACAATTATATGACAAGTCCGAAATCGACCACAGGGATGAGATTGCGAATGCAAGGAAAGCTTCGTCCCGCTTACCAGTAATTCTTGATTCTTATACAGAAATGATGTTTCCCTGCAGGTCATGTATGCAGCACGCAGTCAATAATCCAATATACATGTACGTACTCCGATTCTTCCAAGCTTCATTTATACGACCTTTCGGAATTCTGAACTGTAATAGAAATATAGGGAAACAAGAGATTGAGCAATTGACGAATAACGTTGCAATAATTTTGCGTAGCAGAAAAGTTGTCACCCTTCTTGACTCAATTAATTCTCCAAATTAAACTAGGATTGTCGGGTACTCACAATGAGAACTAAATCTATACACGGACGAGGTACAGGCCCCCGTTCCAATCTTCAAATGAATTGCCTTATTTCTGTTGATAAAATATGTCGGGCACAATTATTCACATCATTAAATCACTAGACTTACAGTCATACGGCGATACTGTAACAGAAAGGTGATTAATTCGTCCCCAATTATTAACACCGATCTATGATCATAGATCGGTATTAATCTCTTAAAATACCCTGAAAGAAGGGGAATTGGTTAATCTTAAAGTACCCTGAAAGAATTGGAATCGATTAGTCTTAGAATACCCTGAAAGAAGTGGAATCGATTAGTCTTAGAATACCCTGAAAGAAGTGGGATTGGTTAATCTTAAAGTACCCTGGAAGAAGCGGAATTGATTAGTCTTGTAATACCCTGAAAGAAGAGGATCGATTAATATTGCGCCTGTAAGGCATGCAATTAAAGGCATGCAATGAAAGAAGGACGACTTGGCGCTATCTGCGATTTGGTATCGTATCAAAATTGGCGAAATCTTTACGCGTCGCGAATAATTATCAGCCGATAGACGCCAAGTCTAGAGAGGGTAAAGAAAACAAGGCAAGCAGAGAAAAATTTGTGGCGTGACGGTCGGCGTCCTCTTCGACGTGAAGTCTTCAGGCTCAGCCTCTCTCATCTCCACACGCCCCACGTAAAACGGGGAGATGATGAAGAGAGGCGTCTTGCCCATTCAAGCGATCGAGTTTTCAATTAATACGGAGAGATTACTTGATTGAGGAAATTAATTTATTCTGTTGGTCTTGGAAAGATCGACACAAAACTAAGGAAAGGATTTGAATAAGTTAAGAACATTTCGAATGGCATATATCAAAGAGACTCCTTTTAATTCTTGCTTTTTATCATGACCATATTGTCAGTATGAAAATTGTTCAATTCTAATTATGCGGAGGGTACCGATAGAAAACTGGGAACAAGGATTTCAATGAATGAGTTATATTTTAGAGAAACTATATCAAAGAGGATACTACTTTTTCTTATATTCTGATCGCTTGAATTTGCTGTGGAGAATAAGATATTAGGCCACCACCGTCCCATTGCGCGACCCTTCCTGCCCTCGCCTGGTTCCCAAAACCCACCCAACGGAGTTGTAAATTAAACGCTAAGGCACCGAGGCACCGAGGCGCCAAGCCACCGAGGCACTACGGCGCCAAGGTACCAAGGCACGCACGCACAGACTCGTATCCACCCTCGATCAAGTTGCCCTACCTTCCCGATTCACCTGTACGGAAAGCTAATGATCTCCGATTTCAGACTCTCCAACACATACGTGAAAATCAGTTCACAACGTGGTCGCGGCTGTTGATTAACTTACCTTATAATTTGCTGTAGGGAAAGAACGGGTTAGATACATCCTGGACAAAATTGTCAAACTTTTTTACTAAACGGACTAAGTGAAAGCAAAAGTGTGCAGTACTTTGGACTTTAGATATTTTGATATTTACATTTTTTCATGTTTTCATATTTTCATATTATCATATTTTTATACTTTTTAGATTTTTATAGTTCTTTGCATCTAACGAAAGATTGATTCTAGTTGAACATCTTGCAAGAGGATTGTTCATACTTATGTTGAGCAGGAGCTCCTAGACTTTGTGAATCATACATTAAACCTCAGGAGATTTCACCGCTCAACCAGTCAAAATTCAAGCAAATTAGGAAATTCAGGAAATGATAATCGCGAAAGCCGATTGAGCAACGAATATCTTCCTGCCGCGATGCTCATAGCGATTCGCAACGGATAGGGGCCCCGTAAGGGTGACTTTATGCAATAATCTGTAAATCTGTAATATGACCACGCAGTAACAAGTGTCATGTTACATTGCAGTCGGCGAGGGAATCTATAATTATGAAAGCAAGCTCCGTTGCGGTCGGGAATGAGCCTATCTGAATTGAGCTAAGAAATCGAAGATTGTACAATGTTACCGCCACGCCACGCGATAGAGAAAAGAGAGCACCAAGGAAAGGAAGCCTGTTACCCAAAAATCATGCGACTCACCCACGTTGCCGAGTAACCGGAGAGCAATTGCACTCGGATGTGTCTGCTTGGCTGTTGGCGTATCATGAAAAAGGAAGAAGACAGAAATGAGTAAAAAAATTGTTTGTGTAAATACGTTGGACGAAAATCAATCTGAACTGATATTTTTGGAAATTTTTGGAGATTGGAAAAAAAGTGTCTTGTTCTCACCTCTTTTGCAATTGCTCCCTTGCTGTCGTGTCCCCCCTCATCCTATCGCTCCTACTGGGATCCTCATCGGCTTCGGATCAGCTCCTCTCTGCTCAGATCCGGAGGCGCTCGACTAAAAAATGCAAAGAAATGTAACGAAATGCAGATATCTTTGGATTCAAATATGGAAGTGGGCTCCTAAAGTCAAGGATTCCCTTGCATGTAAGCTATCTTTCGATTCTTCGATAAGGAAGCAAATTAGGATTCGTAAACATGTTGTGTCACAATATGCAGGTATATATATCTGGTGAGAAAATTATTTTCCAAAATATATCACGCTCTTACTTGGTTGCTATTCCTCCGCATAGTCCCTGTATAATCAGCCTTGTCGACATCTGGTCCATTGAAATCTAATAGAAACATCGAACAGAAACACAAGATTTATTAATTGAACGCATCCATATACAATTTTTCTGGCGATATTCCCATATGAAGACATAACGCCAGAAATAATAAATGTAAGCACCAGGTTGAGTAGGACAATTACTTAACTGATAATAAAAAGGCAAAATGCGAATAAAGGTGCTGTTTACCTTTCATTCAATTCGTCAGTGAGATTCGATTTGTATTATCGGCCTTCACAATCTGTGCCCATGCATTTCGGTATACTTTACATAATTTCCTCACTCGGATTACCGTTTTCATTTGTTCTTCAGTGTTTTCTCTTCTTCGTTCTGCTTTTTCTTTCTTGAGAAAAAAAATGAATGATTTAGAAAATCGTCGTGATAAAATATAAGTTGAAAATCAAGCAAGTAGTCTATATTCAACTACTATTTATGGGGAACTTGAGGGTGTTTAACGGATTACATTCCTTTGCTCGATTGAACTTGGACAATTCGTATAAATAAAGATGAAACTAAATTTTGTTTGCCTCCGAAGGATTTACGAGTCATTATCACATGATAAGAGTAAAAATTGGTGGCAAAACATCTCAATTCTCACCTTAATCTCTGATACTTCGAACCCTGGATCCCAGGACGGGGTCTTTCACCCGGTTTCTATTGGTCCGTCAGATTTTTGGGATTTCCAGATTCACCTTTCTGTAGAAAAAATTGAAACAAAGAAGAGAAATGACAAATGTATTCAATGATTGAACTTGAATAGAAATGCGACTTGATTGAAAATCGTGTTATCATTACCCATTTGTCTTTCATTTAATTTGTCCCAAATGATTTGGCACACGTAACAAAACTCTGCAACTCCAGTCGATCGACCAATAGAACGTTTTCCATTTCTGCGACAACTGGCAATCAGCTTTCAAGTTTGTCCCTGAAAAAGTTCAAAATCTGGTCAATTTTAGTGATCGTTTACTATAACGTGCAGTTGAAAATAACAACTTGAAACAGTAACTTGTCAAAAGCTTCCGCGATTATTATATATTACAAAGGAATGATTATTTACCACATGTATATCTCATTCCTAGCTCTTCCTGATTTCATTCATTATCGTTTCACTCATACCGAGTTCGAGTGCACTTCCGCAGGGTTGTACAGACCGGGACGCACTTTCTGGCGAACAAACAAGTTTAACAATTATATGACAAGTCCGAAATCGACCACAGGGATGAGATTGCGAATGCAAGGAAAGCTTCGTCCCGCTTACCAGTAATTCTTGATTCTTATACAGAAATGATGTTTCCCTGCAGGTCATGTATGCAGCACGCAGTCAATAATCCAATATACATGTACGTACTCCGATTCTTCCAAGCTTCATTTATACGACCTTTCGGAATTCTGAACTGTAATAGAAATATAGGGAAACAAGAGATTGAGCAATTGACGAATAACGTTGCAATAATTTTGCGTAGCAGAAAAGTTGTCACCCTTCTTGACTCAATTAATTCTCCAAATTAAACTAGGATTGTCGGGTACTCACAATGAGAACTAAATCTATACACGGACGAGGTACAGGCCCCCGTTCCAATCTTCAAATGAATTGCCTTATTTCTGTTGATAAAATATGTCGGGCACAATTATTCACATCATTAAATCACTAGACTTACAGTCATACGGCGATACTGTAACAGAAAGGTGATTAATTCGTCCCCAATTATTAACACCGATCTATGATCATAGATCGGTATTAATCTCTTAAAATACCCTGAAAGAAGGGGAATTGGTTAATCTTAAAGTACCCTGAAAGAATTGGAATCGATTAGTCTTAGAATACCCTGAAAGAAGTGGAATCGATTAGTCTTAGAATACCCTGAAAGAAGTGGGATTGGTTAATCTTAAAGTACCCTGGAAGAAGCGGAATTGATTAGTCTTGTAATACCCTGAAAGAAGAGGATCGATTAATATTGCGCCTGTAAGGCATGCAATTAAAGGCATGCAATGAAAGAAGGACGACTTGGCGCTATCTGCGATTTGGTATCGTATCAAAATTGGCGAAATCTTTACGCGTCGCGAATAATTATCAGCCGATAGACGCCAAGTCTAGAGAGGGTAAAGAAAACAAGGCAAGCAGAGAAAAATTTGTGGCGTGACGGTCGGCGTCCTCTTCGACGTGAAGTCTTCAGGCTCAGCCTCTCTCATCTCCACACGCCCCACGTAAAACGGGGAGATGATGAAGAGAGGCGTCTTGCCCATTCAAGCGATCGAGTTTTCAATTAATACGGAGAGATTACTTGATTGAGGAAATTAATTTATTCTGTTGGTCTTGGAAAGATCGACACAAAACTAAGGAAAGGATTTGAATAAGTTAAGAACATTTCGAATGGCATATATCAAAGAGACTCCTTTTAATTCTTGCTTTTTATCATGACCATATTGTCAGTATGAAAATTGTTCAATTCTAATTATGCGGAGGGTACCGATAGAAAACTGGGAACAAGGATTTCAATGAATGAGTTATATTTTAGAGAAACTATATCAAAGAGGATACTACTTTTTCTTATATTCTGATCGCTTGAATTTGCTGTGGAGAATAAGATATTAGGCCACCACCGTCCCATTGCGCGACCCTTCCTGCCCTCGCCTGGTTCCCAAAACCCACCCAACGGAGTTGTAAATTAAACGCTAAGGCACCGAGGCACCGAGGCGCCAAGCCACCGAGGCACTACGGCGCCAAGGTACCAAGGCACGCACGCACAGACTCGTATCCACCCTCGATCAAGTTGCCCTACCTTCCCGATTCACCTGTACGGAAAGCTAATGATCTCCGATTTCAGACTCTCCAACACATACGTGAAAATCAGTTCACAACGTGGTCGCGGCTGTTGATTAACTTACCTTATAATTTGCTGTAGGGAAAGAACGGGTTAGATACATCCTGGACAAAATTGTCAAACTTTTTTACTAAACGGACTAAGTGAAAGCAAAAGTGTGCAGTACTTTGGACTTTAGATATTTTGATATTTACATTTTTTCATGTTTTCATATTTTCATATTATCATATTTTTATACTTTTTAGATTTTTATAGTTCTTTGCATCTAACGAAAGATTGATTCTAGTTGAACATCTTGCAAGAGGATTGTTCATACTTATGTTGAGCAGGAGCTCCTAGACTTTGTGAATCATACATTAAACCTCAGGAGATTTCACCGCTCAACCAGTCAAAATTCAAGCAAATTAGGAAATTCAGGAAATGATAATCGCGAAAGCCGATTGAGCAACGAATATCTTCCTGCCGCGATGCTCATAGCGATTCGCAACGGATAGGGGCCCCGTAAGGGTGACTTTATGCAATAATCTGTAAATCTGTAATATGACCACGCAGTAACAAGTGTCATGTTACATTGCAGTCGGCGAGGGAATCTATAATTATGAAAGCAAGCTCCGTTGCGGTCGGGAATGAGCCTATCTGAATTGAGCTAAGAAATCGAAGATTGTACAATGTTACCGCCACGCCACGCGATAGAGAAAAGAGAGCACCAAGGAAAGGAAGCCCGTTACCCAAAAATCATGCGACTCACCCACGTTGCCGAGTAACCGGAGAGCAATTGCACTCGGATGTGTCTGCTTGGCTGTTGGCGTATCATGAAAAAGGAAGAAGACAGAAATGAGTAAAAAAATTGTTTGTGTAAATACGTTGGACGAAAATCAATCTGAACTGATATTTTTGGAAATTTTTGGAGATTGGAAAAAAAGTGTCTTGTTCTCACCTCTTTTGCAATTGCTCCCTTGCTGTCGTGTCCCCCCTCATCCTATCGCTCCTACTGGGATCCTCATCGGCTTCGGATCAGCTCCTCTCTGCTCAGATCCGGAGGCGCTCGACTAAAAAATGCAAAGAAATGTAACGAAATGCAGATATCTTTGGATTCAAATATGGAAGTGGGCTCCTAAAGTCAAGGATTCCCTTGCATGTAAGCTATCTTTCGATTCTTCGATAAGGAAGCAAATTAGGATTCGTAAACATGTTGTGTCACAATATGCAGGTATATATATCTGGTGAGAAAATTATTTTCCAAAATATATCACGCTCTTACTTGGTTGCTATTCCTCCGCATAGTCCCTGTATAATCAGCCTTGTCGACATCTGGTCCATTGAAATCTAATAGAAACATCGAACAGAAACACAAGATTTATTAATTGAACGCATCCATATACAATTTTTCTGGCGATATTCCCATATGAAGACATAACGCCAGAAATAATAAATGTAAGCACCAGGTTGAGTAGGACAATTACTTAACTGATAATAAAAAGGCAAAATGCGAATAAAGGTGCTGTTTACCTTTCATTCAATTCGTCAGTGAGATTCGATTTGTATTATCGGCCTTCACAATCTGTGCCCATGCATTTCGGTATACTTTACATAATTTCCTCACTCGGATTACCGTTTTCATTTGTTCTTCAGTGTTTTCTCTTCTTCGTTCTGCTTTTTCTTTCTTGAGAAAAAAAATGAATGATTTAGAAAATCGTCGTGATAAAATATAAGTTGAAAATCAAGCAAGTAGTCTATATTCAACTACTATTTATGGGGAACTTGAGGGTGTTTAACGGATTACATTCCTTTGCTCGATTGAACTTGGACAATTCGTATAAATAAAGATGAAACTAAATTTTGTTTGCCTCCGAAGGATTTACGAGTCATTATCACATGATAAGAGTAAAAATTGGTGGCAAAACATCTCAATTCTCACCTTAATCTCTGATACTTCGAACCCTGGATCCCAGGACGGGGTCTTTCACCCGGTTTCTATTGGTCCGTCAGATTTTTGGGATTTCCAGATTCACCTTTCTGTAGAAAAAATTGAAACAAAGAAGAGAAATGACAAATGTATTCAATGATTGAACTTGAATAGAAATGCGACTTGATTGAAAATCGTGTTATCATTACCCATTTGTCTTTCATTTAATTTGTCCCAAATGATTTGGCACACGTAACAAAACTCTGCAACTCCAGTCGATCGACCAATAGAACGTTTTCCATTTCTGCGACAACTGGCAATCAGCTTTCAAGTTTGTCCCTGAAAAAGTTCAAAATCTGGTCAATTTTAGTGATCGTTTACTATAACGTGCAGTTGAAAATAACAACTTGAAACAGTAACTTGTCAAAAGCTTCCGCGATTATTATATATTACAAAGGAATGATTATTTACCACATGTATATCTCATTCCTAGCTCTTCCTGATTTCATTCATTATCGTTTCACTCATACCGAGTTCGAGTGCACTTCCGCAGGGTTGTACAGACCGGGACGCACTTTCTGGCGAACAAACAAGTTTAACAATTATATGACAAGTCCGAAATCGACCACAGGGATGAGATTGCGAATGCAAGGAAAGCTTCGTCCCGCTTACCAGTAATTCTTGATTCTTATACAGAAATGATGTTTCCCTGCAGGTCATGTATGCAGCACGCAGTCAATAATCCAATATACATGTACGTACTCCGATTCTTCCAAGCTTCATTTATACGACCTTTCGGAATTCTGAACTGTAATAGAAATATAGGGAAACAAGAGATTGAGCAATTGACGAATAACGTTGCAATAATTTTGCGTAGCAGAAAAGTTGTCACCCTTCTTGACTCAATTAATTCTCCAAATTAAACTAGGATTGTCGGGTACTCACAATGAGAACTAAATCTATACACGGACGAGGTACAGGCCCCCGTTCCAATCTTCAAATGAATTGCCTTATTTCTGTTGATAAAATATGTCGGGCACAATTATTCACATCATTAAATCACTAGACTTACAGTCATACGGCGATACTGTAACAGAAAGGTGATTAATTCGTCCCCAATTATTAACACCGATCTATGATCATAGATCGGTATTAATCTCTTAAAATACCCTGAAAGAAGGGGAATTGGTTAATCTTAAAGTACCCTGAAAGAATTGGAATCGATTAGTCTTAGAATACCCTGAAAGAAGTGGAATCGATTAGTCTTAGAATACCCTGAAAGAAGTGGGATTGGTTAATCTTAAAGTACCCTGGAAGAAGCGGAATTGATTAGTCTTGTAATACCCTGAAAGAAGAGGATCGATTAATATTGCGCCTGTAAGGCATGCAATTAAAGGCATGCAATGAAAGAAGGACGACTTGGCGCTATCTGCGATTTGGTATCGTATCAAAATTGGCGAAATCTTTACGCGTCGCGAATAATTATCAGCCGATAGACGCCAAGTCTAGAGAGGGTAAAGAAAACAAGGCAAGCAGAGAAAAATTTGTGGCGTGACGGTCGGCGTCCTCTTCGACGTGAAGTCTTCAGGCTCAGCCTCTCTCATCTCCACACGCCCCACGTAAAACGGGGAGATGATGAAGAGAGGCGTCTTGCCCATTCAAGCGATCGAGTTTTCAATTAATACGGAGAGATTACTTGATTGAGGAAATTAATTTATTCTGTTGGTCTTGGAAAGATCGACACAAAACTAAGGAAAGGATTTGAATAAGTTAAGAACATTTCGAATGGCATATATCAAAGAGACTCCTTTTAATTCTTGCTTTTTATCATGACCATATTGTCAGTATGAAAATTGTTCAATTCTAATTATGCGGAGGGTACCGATAGAAAACTGGGAACAAGGATTTCAATGAATGAGTTATATTTTAGAGAAACTATATCAAAGAGGATACTACTTTTTCTTATATTCTGATCGCTTGAATTTGCTGTGGAGAATAAGATATTAGGCCACCACCGTCCCATTGCGCGACCCTTCCTGCCCTCGCCTGGTTCCCAAAACCCACCCAACGGAGTTGTAAATTAAACGCTAAGGCACCGAGGCACCGAGGCGCCAAGCCACCGAGGCACTACGGCGCCAAGGTACCAAGGCACGCACGCACAGACTCGTATCCACCCTCGATCAAGTTGCCCTACCTTCCCGATTCACCTGTACGGAAAGCTAATGATCTCCGATTTCAGACTCTCCAACACATACGTGAAAATCAGTTCACAACGTGGTCGCGGCTGTTGATTAACTTACCTTATAATTTGCTGTAGGGAAAGAACGGGTTAGATACATCCTGGACAAAATTGTCAAACTTTTTTACTAAACGGACTAAGTGAAAGCAAAAGTGTGCAGTACTTTGGACTTTAGATATTTTGATATTTACATTTTTTCATGTTTTCATATTTTCATATTATCATATTTTTATACTTTTTAGATTTTTATAGTTCTTTGCATCTAACGAAAGATTGATTCTAGTTGAACATCTTGCAAGAGGATTGTTCATACTTATGTTGAGCAGGAGCTCCTAGACTTTGTGAATCATACATTAAACCTCAGGAGATTTCACCGCTCAACCAGTCAAAATTCAAGCAAATTAGGAAATTCAGGAAATGATAATCGCGAAAGCCGATTGAGCAACGAATATCTTCCTGCCGCGATGCTCATAGCGATTCGCAACGGATAGGGGCCCCGTAAGGGTGACTTTATGCAATAATCTGTAAATCTGTAATATGACCACGCAGTAACAAGTGTCATGTTACATTGCAGTCGGCGAGGGAATCTATAATTATGAAAGCAAGCTCCGTTGCGGTCGGGAATGAGCCTATCTGAATTGAGCTAAGAAATCGAAGATTGTACGATTTTACCGCCACGCCACGCGATAGAGAAAAGAGAGCACCAAGGAAAGGAAGCCCGTTACCCAAAAATCATGCGACTCACCCACGCTGCCGAGTAACGGGAGAGCAATTGCACTCGGATGTGTCTGCTTGGCTGTCGGCGTATCATGGAAAAAGGAAGAAGAAAGAAATGAGTAAAAAAATTGTTTGTGCCCATATGTTGGACGAAAATGAATCTGAATTGCTATTTTTGCAAAAACAGAGATTGGCGAAGAAGTGTCTTGTTCTCACCTCTTTTGCAATTGCTCCCTTGCTGTCGTGTCCCCCTCATCCTATCGCTCCTACTGGGATGCTCATTGGTTTCGATCGGATTGGGGTCGGCTCCGTGTCAGCTTTGAATCGGCTTCGGATCAGCTTCTGTCTGCTCCAGTTCCGAGGCGCTCGACTACAAAATCGGAAGAAATATAACAAAATGCGGATACATTTGAATTCAAATACGTTAATAGGCTCTTAAAGTCAAGAATTTCTTAGCATGTAAGCTATTTTTCGATTCTTCGATAAAGAAGTAAATTATGATTTGTGAACATGTTATGTTACCATACGCAGGTATACATATTCCGTAAGAAAATTATTCTCAAAAATATGTCACGCTCTTACCTGGTCGCTATTTCTTTGCATAGTTCCCCGTATGATCAGCCCCGTCGACATCTGGTCCATTGCAACCTAATAGACACATCAAACAGAAGCAAAATATTTATTAATTGAACACATCCATACAATTTGTCTGGCGATATTCTTGTATGAAGAAAAAACTTCGGAAATAATGAATGTAAGCACAGAGTTGAGTAGGACAATGACTAAACTTTAACAAAAGGGCAAAGTGCGATTCAAAATGCTGCTCACCTCTTATTTCATTCTTCAGTGAGATTGGATTTGTATAATCGGCCTCCACAATCTGTGCCTATGCATTTCAGTATCCTTCACACATTTTCCTCACCCGGATTTTCGTTTTCATTTTTGCTCCAGTTTTCTCCATTCTTTCTTTCTTGAGAAAAAAAAATGAATGATTTAAAAAATCTTCGTGATAAAATATGAGTTGAAAATCAAGCAAGTAGTCTATATTCAACTACTATTTATGGGGAACTTGAGGGTGTTTAACGGATTACATTTCTTTGCTCGATTGAACTTGGACAATTCGTATAAATAAAGATGAAACTAAATTTTGTTTGCCTCCGAAGGATTTACGAGTCATTATCACATGATAAGAGTAAAAATTGGTGGCAAAACATCTCAATTCTCACCTTAATCTCTGATACTTCGGACCCTGGATCCCAGGACGGGGTCTTTCACCCGGTTTCTATTGGTCCGTCAGACTTTTGGGATTTCCAGATTCACCTTTCTGTAGAAAAAAATGAAACAAAGAAGAGAAATGAGGAAATTGAAAAATAAATTCCAGATTTATTTTACTATAGATTCAGAATATAGAAACAGGCTCTTCCATTTAAAAAGGCTTCTTCGTTTTAACAACTTTTTGATCTACCAAAAAAAAAAAATTATGATTTTGTATGTCGATCTATGCTTCGACTGAAACGATTTAAAATAGCAATTTATTGGAAATCATAATTCAATCAGTGGCTTACCTTTCATTCAATTCATCGGTGACAATTATTTCATCTATATAAACAGCCTCAGAACATTCGATCTGCATCTCCGACCTGCTGCAGTTTGTATCTGTAAGAAAATAATTACTTCAATAATAGAGATTCGCATAATATATTGAAAGGTTTGGTCAAGCCATAAAAATAAGTAAAAAAACCGGTGTAAATATTTGTGAACTTTGTCCGAATGTAAACAACCTTCGATCTATGCAGGTATAACTCGCTCGTATTTATATTATGTTTTCGTTCTCAGACTATTTACGTTTTACGTATGATTATACGCGGATTAACTTTTTTTACGAAACCATTAAATGTAGTGGGGTGTTATATTATAACTCATCCGAAAGACGCACAATTGTTGGCTACTTACAATTATAAATAATATTCACGTATAACTGCCGGTAACAACTGACTGCGCAACGGTCGGAAAAGTTGACTCGGAAGCGTATTATTGTAAAACGTTTTATTGAAAATAAATTGCATGCTAGAATTGAACTTTACTTCTCACCGTCGCGAAATACGAAGATAAAACTATTCTCACCTTTTGTATCGTGTCAACGACAGTTTTTTATCACAAAAACATTAATTTACTGGAGCTCATTATTATGCCGCTTACCGTTCCTATAAAGATGGCCCGATGCGCGATCGTCATTTGTTTTCCCCGTCATCCCCCCTCTGGATTTTTACCGAATAAAATATTAAAAGTATTTTCGAATTGAGTGAATTATATTTACGACGAATTCTTCCAGGACTTGATATCATTACGAGATGAAATAAAGACTTCACGTTAAAGAACGAAGAATAGAGAATGAATATAAATATCCACCACCCACCGGCCAAGGCGAGTCGAGAGACAAATTCAAACTGGCATGCAACTTAATGGCAATAAAAATTAAACCGTCAACAGCGATCCGTTTTTTCCCGCTTAGCTAATGACCGGTGTATCATAAGGTCACAAACTCTTACCTCAACAAAGACGAGTTCGTCGAATTACAACAATTTACCTTAACTACGAGGCGTCGAGACGTCGATCGGTGCCACCCTGATCGCGTATAAACTGAGACTGAGAATTCGAGCGGATGAAAGTCGCGGCCTGCCGCCCGGCGTGGCGTAGGACCTGAACGCGTGCGCAATTCTCCGCGCGTACGTTGGTAACTTCACGTTAAACTGCCGCCATGCCTGCCCGCGAATTTTAAATACAAATTTTTACGACAATTTTAATAATCTTCACGAAAAAGTAAATAAACTCGGAAACTCGCACTTCGAAGCAGCCAACATTTGAACGACGAATTATAACGCAAACGAGCGTCAAAAATGCTATTATTTCACCCAGAAAGGATAAATTTGAAAGCGAATATAATCATTATAGAATATTCGACGATTTTCACCCATAATACATATTTATAGCGGCGAGGTTCTAACGCTACGATTAATTGCACTTTCAGCAGTATTTGGGGACAAGTTGAACATCACATTTACAAATTAGTTCGATAAAAATACAAATTTAACCCTGCACAATTTAGTCTGCACGAATATCGCCCTTATATGTATAAATACGGTGATACAACGTATAAATTCATGATACAATAAAAAGAATACCAACTACGAATGTATTTTCTATTTCTCTACTCACATCTGCCTGATAAACGAATGGTATTCATAATAATAATGATAAATAGTGAATGAATGATGAATATTAATATAATTATATCTCGTTGTAATGCTCACCCGTTCCTCATTCACCGATTGCTCAATCCCTCTATTTTCTTTTTCTGCAGTACTCTAGATTTTCTGGATGAGAATTTTAGTAGCTCATTCGTATTCCTTAGACTGTAAAAAATGCATGAAGGAACAAAAATTAATTGTCAATCAAACATTCATAAAATTTTTATTACGATATATTTATGCAGAAAGAAAATTATCGTTGTATATAATTTTCCATTGATCAAATTCAAACTTCGACAAGAAGAAACGAAAGTTTTCAACGTATAGAATCTACAAGCATGCACAACCGTTGAACCTTGGTAAAAATTGGACGTCCTAGAAGATTGTGTTATCATTACCGATTTATCTTTCATTGGATTCGTCGGAATGATCTGGTCCACGCAATTAAACTGTGCAACTCCAATTTTTTTCATATTCCTGATTCTTTCCAACCCTTTCCTCCTTTTGCCTCCTCCGCTTCCCTGGAAAAGAAATGAGTGATTGAGAAAATTGGAGAAATAAGATGTTGGGTGAAAACAATCTCGGATTCTATTAATTAATTATTATTTACGAGAAACTGACACAATATACCCGGTCTTATCTTGCCACAGGCATACTTTTTGGCAAAGGAAAGAGGAGTATGAGGGATATATCTCAGGTATATTCGATTCATAATGCGTACGTACAACCAGCACTGCACGATAATTTCCATCAGTCATTGTGTATCAATTCTCACCTCAACCTCTGTAACTCCGGACCTCATATCCCTGGACCCGGGTCATCCATAGAGTTTCTATTTCGGTCCATCAGACTTTTGGGATCTCTAGACCCGCAGGTGGTATACTTTTCTGTGAGGGAAATCAGACAAAAAGGGAAATTTTTTTAAAGAAATGTGAAGGGAACTTTGAATATATTAGATTCGGAATATAGAAACAGGCTCTTGTATATTGAAGAAGGTTTCTACTTGTCAAAAATAATTGTGTTATTATATGTGTCGATCTAAAATGTTGACTGTGCGTCGATCTAAAATGCGACTTTGCCTCCTGGAAAAAGCAGCTACTGATTTAGAAAATTTGAGAAATGAAATGTTGGATGAAAAAACAAGAGAGTATTGTATTAATTTATTACGATTCACTAAAACCTCTACACCATATACCGGGTCTCATTTTATCACAAGCATACTTTTTTTCAAAGGGAAAAAAAAATGACTAACAGATTTCAGGTGAATTCGATCCAGAATATATATGTGTAACCAGAAGTGCACTATAATTCTCATTAGTCATTGCATATCAATTCTCACCTAAATATCTGAGACTCCAGACCTCACATCCCTGGCTTCAGGTGATTCACACAGTTCCTATTTTGGTCCATCAGATTTTTGTGATCCCGGACCCACAGGTCATATAGTTTTCTGTAATAAAAGTGAAATTAGGAAGAGGAATCAAAAAATGAGATATGAATTTCGCATATATTCGATTCAGAATATAGCAACGGGCTTCTGTATATTCAAGGGAGTTGTAATTCGTAAAAAAGAATATATGATTGTATTTGTCGATCTAAAAAATTGACCCAAAAGAGTGAAGAATGAAAATTGAGTCGAAATAATAAATGTATTCGATAGCTGAACTTGAATAAAAATAGGACATAATTTGAAATAATGTTGTGATTGCTGGTTTACCTCTTATTCGATTTATCGGCGAGATTTTATCCATATAAACGCCCTCCGCACTTCCGATCCGTTGTAGTTTTTCTGTATAATCAGATTATCATTTTATTAGGAAGGATTCACAATAAATAACAACGTTTAGTCACGTTTCAAATGTAAACAAAGATGCGGCCTGATTGTTTTCCGAATTTTGTCTGACATGAATGTAAACAACCTACGGTCTATGCAACTCACTTGCTCGTATTTATTTTCTATGAGTACAATTACTTTACGGTACTGTTGATTTTTATTACGTCTTATTATGATTTTTTCGAATGATACACAATTCTTAGCTACTTATAATCAGAAATAATATTCGAGTACAACTGCCGAAAACAGTTGACAGCGCAATGTGAACAATTTAATCGCGACGAGTAAAAAATTTAGCCTGCATTTCAGTAAAACGGTTTGGCGGAGAGGAATGACATGATTTGACTTGAATTTCATTTCCTACGATCGCGGAATTTCAAGATTAAACTATTATCACCTTTTATATCATGTAAACGACGTTTTCCAGGCGAAAACAGAACATAAATTCGATCGAAAGAATTATCCACCTGTTTATCACGTCACTTGCTATTCGTTGGTCAATTTTTTTGTCCGCCGTTCCTTCGTACGTATATTCTCACATTCACGATCAAAAGTAAGTTATTTCAAGGACGCTATACGTCAATTTTCAACGGAATTATTATCACTGGACAGATCGGTATGGAACTGAAATTCGTGCCTATCGCAAGTTGACCACTGTCAAGGTGATAGGTTAGGGTTCTATAATTGCATACACGTCTATGTTCCCCTTGGTGTCACTAATTGATTCTTCGTAAAATTGCAAAATATTACTCTAGCGAAGACGTGTTCCCCCAAATTATAACAAACAATCAAAGCTGAGAGCGGTCGCGACGCACACAACCCGGCACCTCTTCGGCTTATCACACGCGACTGAAGATTCAAGTCGGCGAAGCGGGTCGCCGCATGGCATGGCTAGGCGCCCGAAGTTGCGCGAGGCTTTCCGAAGATCCACAGGTGAAATTGCATGTTGGGTTGCCACCGCTTCGGGCGGAAATCCTGGTATTTAGCACCTACGTGAAGTTTGCCCGTGACTTTATTATTTTTCGATTTTTTATAAAACAAACAATTGCTCCTTAATTGCTCTTAATTGCTCTATTATTTCCGTTGACTGCTTCAATCTAGTTTTCGAGAAAAATGAGGAAAAAAAAATCGATTTTTCTATGTTAAAGTAGTCTAAATGTTAACTCTATGTTTCGACCAAACGGAAGAGTATTCGACGACCTATGATATACCAAGTCATTGCTCCTTCATTTCTCTTAATTGCGCCACCCTGGAGTAAAATTATTTAGTCACGGTTTTTAATAAGAAAGCAAAAAACGTGTTCGCCGGAAATGAAATGGTGGAGGGTAGGCTATTGCACAATTGAGATGCATCTAAACGCAACAGATTTCGGCGATCGGTGGTACACGGGACAATTGCTCCTCAATTGCGATTAATTGTTCTACCCTTATTTTCAATTGCTGCGCGATAGTTTTTCTTGATGTGCTCGTAATTGCTCTACTTTCATTTTGAATTGCTCCCGATTAATTTTCCAGAATAAAACACAAAAATATGGTTGCAAAAATTTTAATGGCGGGTTTTATACCTTTTCGCCCCGTCGATCAGTATATTATACCACAGTCTTGAGTCTTTAGCCTCACAGATCAGTATCAATGCAAGTTTTACACGCCCACCATTCACACCCCGCCGACACATTTCTGCTACTTTCTATTATTTGCAATCAGAAATAAGGGTAGAGCAATTTAGAGCAATTCAGGAGCAATTGTCCGGTGGACCACCGTTTGCCGAAATTTGTTCCGTCAAGATGCATCTCAATTGTGAAATGGCCTACCCCCCACCATTTCATTTCCGGCGAACACGTTTTTTGCTTTCTTATTAAAAACCGTGACTAAATAATTTTACTCCAGGGTAGAGCAATTAAGAGAAATGAAGGAGCAATTATTTGGTATATCACAGGTCGTTGAATACCCTTCCGTTTGGTCGAAACATAGAGTTAACATTTAGGCTACTTTAACATAGGAAAATCGATTTTTTTTTCTCATTTTTCTCAAAAACTAGATTGGAGCAGTTAACGGAACCACGCAAAAATCATAATTGATTTATAAGTGGAACGTTTCGCCAGTCTCTGTCGTGAAATCAAGAAAATAGCCAAGCACCGAACGTACCCCTGCGATCTTTCAGCAAGTCTACGTCGTGAATTCAGAGTTTCGCATGAGGATATAGAAACATCATTCGAAGAGCTACGTACTGCACCTCGTGCTATTTCTTATGGGGGTATCGTCGGTGGCCTATTCCGCGCAACCTAGGCGTGGCACAGTCGTTGTCCCTGGATCATAACGATCCGACTTATAGGAATGATTTCGATCAGATTTCCGTACCAGTTATACCAATGTTATATACGTTATTGTAGTGTAATTATCTCTAATAATGGATGTCGGATTAATTACAAATTACAATTTATACTGAAGTAATTTGTAATGAATTACACATTATAATTTGATGCTGTCCTATACTGCTGTTGAGCGGCTATATTGTAATAAAGCTCATTTCGCAACTCGATTCATACAACTTTGGTGGTGAATATCTCAGAAACTGATCAACCGATTTCGCTTAAATTTGAATCGCAAACTCGGAAAGTCTGAGAGATAAATCCCTACAATTTTCGTTGAATAATATCAACTCATTCGAAAGATATAACCCAAATAAGTGTTGTTATCGATTTTGGAGAAAACTAAATTCATTCAATATTGACATGTAAACACCTCACAGTCCAAATTTCAAGAACATAGTATGGTAGACCGTTCCACAAATATCGTTGTAATCAATAAATTGTTGTAATAAATAAAGAAAACACCGTTAGCATCAATGGATTTCGCCTCAAATCAATAGAGGGCGAGATTTCCATGACACAAACCCACAGTCCAAATTTGAAGCCATTCGATACAACCGTTCGTTCGGAATCGATGTCGATAGCCAGCGTCTAGCGAAAAGGACGAAGGAGGAGGAGGATGAGAAGAAGACGTTTTTTCATCAACTTTCGAGACCAATATCTCGGAAACCAATGGACCGATTTTGGTAAAATTTATACAGCGAGGTCATGTGAGAAGGGACTTTCTGTCGTGTGAATTTCATCGAAAAATATTAACGCTTTCCGGAGTTATAACACCGTGCTTACAGGTATAACTAGTTCCTCCGAGAAAATATTCCCGGCTAGCTCTCGCCTGCCTACTGGTACTTGGCGGCGATTCGCTGCCGCGAATCTTGAATAATAGAAGGAGCAATTGTTTGGTATATATGAAAAATCAAAAAAAAATAAAGTCACGGGGCCAACTTCACATAGGTTATCATGAGGCATACCTATATCGCGAGAAAAATAGTACATCGATTCGGCCGCGAAATGGCGATACCATTTGCCACCCCGTGGGCCGTACTGGCCGGGCAAGACACAGCACTGACCTAGGATAAAGCGAACTTGTCGTGAAGTCAATGGCCCACGTTGTGTCAAAGAGTTCGCACGGGGGTTGTCCTAACCAGATTTGACGCTGGGTAGTAACAGCATCTCAATAGAAATACTCCGAACGCTGAAAATTTGGCGCAAAATAAACAATACTGCTTGACGAAAAAATATTCTCCTTCTCTAGTTTTCAGAGAAATTTATTAAATTATGTTGATATTAAAACATATTTCCTTCTGTTACAGTCGAATGCACTTCCACGAGAGTTCAGACATCTCTGCTCAGCAAAGATTCTGTTCCAATTGCACGGTCGGCAGTTAATACAACTCAGTCTTTGTAAAATTAGTTATATTGGCTGGAGTATCATTGTAATACGAATATGGTTTAGATTATGATAACTTGTATGCCGAGAAACAAATAAAGAGACTCGATCAATTGAATTATGTAAAACCTGTTTTTGAGAAACAATTATGAATTGTACACTGGTTTGACAATTGGTAATGTTGCGTTGATTCTGCATCAATAAATCGTCAGATATACCAATAATCAATTGCTTCGTTATTTCCCACTTTCTTCTCCTTGCGACTCTTTATTTCAGATTAGAAAAAAAAAAAAAAAAAAACGGGTGATGACTAAAACGAGACCCTTAAATATAGAATTGCGTATAATAAGATTGTTCATCTGATTCTGGCAATCGTCAACTTCATTCTGGCAATTTTTCGTCCCATTCTAACAATCGTTCATTTCATTCTGGCAATTGTTCATCCGTCGTTCGACGAATATCTCCCAAATGAACCGAACCATCTCTTTCAGCACCCTTCCTCGGATCACATGTTCTTCCGACACTAAGTACTCCGCTTTGTATTTCTTGGCGTCCAGGTTTTTCGCTCCATACATTGGCTCCTGTGTCTTCTGTCTCATAGTCATCGTTGTACGGTTCCTTTGCCTCGAAGATCTCGTTCTTCCAGGTTCCCCACCTCGTAGGTATCAGCGTCCAGGTTGACAACTATTCTTAGTTTTTGGTGTTCAAGTCGATGTCGTCTGAAATTTCGATTCCGCGGAGGATCTGGATGACAACAACGGCGTGAGCTGTACGAGGAATCAGGATGTCCTGGTCAAAGCTCGCACCGAATCTGCATTTGTCTTACATAAGCTCTGTAATTAGTCAACTTAGACCTTCTGTAACTCAGAAGCTATCAGTCCTTCGAATCTTTGGCGAAGGGCATTCGGTCTCAGATTTTAATAGAAAATCAATCTTGAAGATATGAACCGAAATGAATCACCCTGTACGTATAGACGCAGATCTGAGATGCTGCATTGGGTTGATCGAGCGACGCAATAGAGGCGCATCTAGTGATTCTAGTGTAAACAGGTGCGCGGGAATCTAGTTGGAATTCTAGGAAGAAAGATCGCTGTTTGCAGCCTGTCGCTTCACTCTCCTCGGACCGGCTGACTTATATCAACGACTCGTAGCACGGGGACTGACAACGAGGAAGGAAATTAAACGGCCACAAACAAAACGACTAATTTCAATTTACCCGATCGCTCCATTTCAGGCATTTAAAGTAAACTCGAGGAAGCTGACCATCCGACATCTAAACTCGACCCAAATTATCTCGTTTCGATCAGCTGCGTTAGCTCATCCTTTCATTTTTGGTTTTAATAAAATCGGTTAAGCTAGTCAGTATCGAAAATTGTTCCTATACACAGTTCGTCGAATGACTACACACTCATATAGTTAGACCGCGTGATTGATATCATTAGAATCCAGAAATGAGTCTGTGTAACATAAAATGGGTCATTATGCAACGGAGGTCTCGGTACCCGAAGCATTTTCTCGTTCTCACATTCGAGGCGGCCTCGAATCGCGTTCGAATCCTCAAAAGGTCTCTGAAATCTGATGATAATTTCATTTCATTCAGGCAGCAGGTACTGAATTTAGAAATTAATTATCCACCCGTATTCACTGAATTAGGATCCGGTCAACCCCGAATTAAGTTTGCTCTTGCGTCGTGCGTTTCAGGATCAAAACCAGCGACTACGACGGTGATTCGGACGGCGTGGCTTGACTCAAATGTAGGTCATCGTCTAACTGTTCCACGTACCGTTCCCTCGAGGCCCGAGCGATCCTTCCTATCCATCGCTCCCGCTCTGGCTCGAAGACTCGGATACTCGGCTGTCTTCGACACCAGAGAGAACCGCGGGGGCCCGATAAAGTCAGTCCTTTGGTAGGGCCAGCGGGAACCGCGGGGGAATCCCCTCCGCACTTGACCAGAAGACGGAATCCTTGTGACGGTATTCGTTAGTCGTTGAACAACGCCGGTGCCGCAACGACGACACCTTAAACCTTAAGACTGGAAAGTACTTGAGTTTTAGTTGAGTAATCAGGGAATATCGAAGAGGCAGGACCCGGAAGTAGAGAAGTAAAGAAGACAGGGAAATACGGAATCCTGAAGGGGCAATAACCGGAGAATCGATTCACCGAGGAGCGAGCATGTCTCGCGAGTGACAATTACACCCGTTCATCTGTCAATTCGAGAAATCCATATAACTTTGTGGAAGGTGAGTAGTATTAATTGCCTCGTACTCTGATTCATTCATGTCCGGGTAGTATCACGCTGTCATGCTGATTCTCAAGAGTAGATTAAAGAAATGCTGAAACTGCAAAGTGGTTCGCGTGTGAGTTATCATTAACTCTTTACTCCACAATTAGACCGTTAATTGAACGTCTCTACAATTTATCTCCGCTTATAGAACTTCTTCCAATCTTCGGTTATTTTCCTGATCTAAAAACTGGTACAATGCGATTGATATGAGAAAAATTGCACCTAGTGATAAGTTTCGCGGTATAATTAGTCAGACGAGCTTTAAATTAGTTCATTCTGCGTTCAGGCCAGTGAGATTATTTTATTTGCAGTCAATGTCAAGGCCACGACACGCCTCTGGGTTCTGATCGATCGAAAGCCTAAAGGTTTAGATATAATATATTATTCAACGTCAGGGCATAAGAAAGGTCCAAGCCATCCGAGAGCCTCGTAATTCTAAATTCACTTCAGGTAACTTCCTCTTCCGAGCTACCTTCACCTGGACAAACGAGAAATTCAAGGTCTTGACCCACTATGCGATGGGTAAAGTCGTAGCTACGCGAGGCATGTCGAGATGTATTTTAGCCTCTCTCGTTTCGTATAGCTCTCCGTGTATCACTATCTTTCTCCACATTCGTTAACTCGGTACGTCGGTAGATCAAGCTTGACCCTCTTGACTTCGTGAGTTCAAGACGCCGCTATAGATACGTACATACCTCAAAATTTTTCGGTCTAGTTCAAGCGGCAAACCTCACAGCCATCGATATCAAAGTTTACAACAATTCCGATACCCAGTTTGTAAGGGTTCACCTGATATCTACGTTTTAATTTTTATTTTTCAGTCGCTTTATCAGTACTTTAATCTCGTTTTTTATAGAATTTTCAGTTGAGTTATCAGTAACGAAATTTAGTAAAAATGGTAAAATTTGCACGAGGTTTCGAGCTGCACAGTTTTTGTCCGAAGAATTCAGCTTCAATGTGTATTCTTGCGATTTCGGTTAGGTGCTAATTAGTCTAGACAACGCGTCGCGAGTATCAGAGACTTCGTAACTGCAGTTACGGGTCTAATGAATGACATACCTTGTTCAAATTTCCGTACGATGTTTACACCTATAATCAAATATTACGACTGAGACGATTGCGTTTAGTAGTCATGTAAGGGCATTGCGTGTTTGGCAATAACGACACGCATACGTAGCTATGTCCAAAATGCAGATTACGTTCCAGTGCGGAATCATAAGCTTAAACGTTTGGGTATCAGAACGGTTCAAAAAAAGGCAAAATTGATATGCTCAATTTGCTCGTCGATTTTCTTATTCTTTTCAAACTAAAAAAATATAATGGTTATTCTTCGTTGTATAGAAGACCATGGGTCAATTTAGATCGATTCTTATACCAAATTCATTTCTAATTATACAAGGGAATAAATTCACCGGAAAACAAGTCAGAATAATTGTCTATTTTATAGTAAGAAGCTCATCTAGGCTACCTTGGGTGATATATATATTTTTTTTCGCTCGTGATTGGATTCATTTTTACGAGTTATCATATCTGTTAGAATTGCTTTACCCAGATAGATCTCGCCAAATTTTTGTGCAACGATTAGTAGAAAGCGCAAACCGCAGTGAATTTTTTTCTTCACCTTAATCGAAAGAATTTCAGAATTCGAGGCTACGCGGTCAACGTTCAATGAGTATCTTCAGCGTATTTTCCCGGTTGAATACCGACAGCTATACCTATCGTGGCGAATAAAAAGCCGGCGAGCGAGAGAAGAATTACTTCAGGCAAGAAGCCTGCAATTTGGGTAGCAAGTAATATGCTGAAAATCATGGATCCGTGAATCCGAAATATTTCGATCAGTAGGGCAGTGTGACAAGAGCACTAAGCCCAAGAACCAGCTAGCTTCTCGTATCCTAGATGCAATAAATGACCACCAAAGCGTGTCGCTGTAACCTGGATGTTCACCGCTTCAATTGAATCGTATTAAATCGGGCAGTGCGCATAGTACAATGAGCTTAGGGACAGCGCAATGGTTTCGAAGTGGTGTTTGCATGCGCAAATTTGAGCAGTGGACACGAACAAGCGCCGAAAACGTTCCCTAATTAGAAGCCTCACCGTTAGTTCACTTTTTCCCACGAGAATGGAAACTGCAAAAGAGACAGGGCGAAGACCTACGCAAGGTATGAGGCATACTGATCGCATTTACCATCGACCAGGCTTAGTACTCGACTTCGTATTTTGCCCTTTTCTTCATCTTCGGCTTTTGTGCCGATCTAGATCAATGGAGGAATTTTTTCAATGTCATTTCTTTACTTGGTTTTAACTACGAAAGATCTTCTGAGGACTTTTTTGCACGTTGATTTATGATTTATGCAATCTCAGAGCGAATTTGAAAATCACGAATTTTGGAGTTTGTTCAAATTTTAAGAGAAAGAGAGGGGAAGGCAATAGCCGTGGAGATGGAACGTGGGAATCTGAGACTATTCAATCAAGGCAATTCGATTCTGACGAACGAATAAGTGCTAGCAGAAACCGTAATCGATTGTGTGAGTTAAACGACCGATGATCTCGACCTTCAACTTGTTCGTGGTAATTTTCAGAGCTGGGAAATAAGTCGACGTCCGGATGGTTGAGAAAACAGTTAGGAACAGATGCCGGTGTCTCTGTAGTCCAGTACATACCTACTCGCGATCACAATCTACGTGTAAATACGTATACTTCGCTGTAAAGGTGGTTATATTTCACATCGGCTACAATCAAGGTCTAAAACGTGACGGAACGGCGAAGGCTTTCGCTTCCAAAGTGTTTTCGTTGTCAATCTGGTTTCGTATAAAAAAAAAAAAAAGGAAATTGCAGACAGCGAGTTTGAAGCAACTGACCCTTTCACGAGTTTAACCTTTCACCCTGAACCGGATGCCACATAGAAACTACGTCAAAGTTTGCTGGTTTTCATGAAACTTCGCGATACACTTTTTATCCGCTAATATTTCCAGTGGCGGAAGGTTCAAGTCGTTATACGTTAACGTGCGAAGATACGAGACCTGCACGGTGCCGTGGGCGAGCCGTTGACCTGGTCAGCTACCTCAGCCACCTTAATCTCTTCTCCAAAAAAATTCCTCTCAAAAACTCAACAAACGAGAAGGTTTCGCCCTTTTTCTTAGGGTTCGACCGTTCGTCAATTTTCACAGACGATTTTGAGGCTCGAAGAAAAAAGAAATTATGATTTCTTGTTTCAGTTATTTTCATTCTTTCCTTTGTGTACCTGAATATCGCTATCAATGGCTTGTGCGTAATTGGGTTGAAGGAAATCATTGACTCGTTGAAGAAAATGTCACAGATATGTGAAACTTGACCTGCGGATTTATCGGTTCTGATTTCTAGCGATAAAATCAATATGAGATCTAGGATCGAACAAAAGATTCTTCCAAGTTTCTCCGGCGTTCTGAACGAACGAATAACTATCGGCGGCACGTTTCGAAAGCGCAAGTAACGAAATACTAATACCATGTAGGGAGGTCGAGTCGACTTCGTGCTGCAAACAAAACCTGGTAGAATGCAGCGGATGCTTCTTTTACTCTCGTGACGAACAAAGTGCGTTGATTAGGCGTCTCTGTGCCTACAACGTAGATAATATGTACGTCTACTTGTCGAACGACAAATTTTTCATGAATAAATAAATATTCGAACAAAATATGTGAATATTATTAACAGGAAATGGTCAACTTTTTTGAAGAAAGAAGCTAATTGCATTTCAGAGAAAAAAGAAACAGTATTTTATATTGATTTACAAACTAGATGTAAAACTGGCCTCGGCCGTGAAGCAAAAACTGGTATAATAATATTATTTCACGGCCCGATGGACATGCCTCGATAATAGTGATTAAGTTTTTTTTTCATTCTATCTACTGCTTCTTATTCACAGCCAGATCATTTTTACGCACGTTTATTTTCAAATAACGGTTAACTCACACGCCCCACGTCGGCATACATTTCTTACCGGGTCTTGCCTGAGAGTTGATGAGTTCAAAGCATCCTATTTCGTATTTTAAATCTACTTTACTTTGCTCCGAATTAGTCGTGTTGAAATCTCGTTAGCAATCTGTCTCATAAAGCCTTTTCAAAAATGGTTTACCGCCGCCTTTTCCTAATGGGTTAATTTTGGACTACAAAACGAGTCTATAAAGATATAAAAAGGATCAAATCGCAGCGAGATATTCACAGCGTTGTATTTCTTTACTTCAAAATCGCGAGGGTGAATCAAGAATTTCTAATCGTGATTAAAACTCCCTTTTCGTTGCTTTCTCAGTAACGAACGACGCGTTCGTCGGCCTGTACTAGGAATAGAAAGACTTTCGTAAAAGTGGAATAGCAGGATATGTCTGCGTCTCAAACCCAGGGGACACGTCATACCTGGTTATAATTAACAGGTATTCGAGGAAATGCACCGGATACAAAAAGATTCCTTTCTCCTCCGGCAGCGTCATCGTCTTCTCGGCTTTGCCCATCGTTTAGATTCTTTTAACATAAAGTGCTACACGCATCATCATGTTCTACAAAATTAGGAGATAAAGATATCTCGTTAGCATCAAATTACCAATTTACACGTAACTGTAATCAAGAGGTAAACGTAACAAACCGGGTCTTTCACATACCGTGATAGGCCCCCAAAATTCCGACGACTCATATTCTGACCATACTTTTATTTTCACGATGAACCGATCGCTCATGACTATGGAACGACAGATGACTGGGTCTACCGTGGCACGGTGACCTACTGATTACCTATGACGTAACATTGTGGGGTCTAACGGTTCCTAACGACTTGTCTTCGGTCGTCGAATCTTCCTCTATCCCCTTCTATACCGAGTTAAAAACTAACCATTCCCTTCTACCTGTCATTATCGCTAATACACACGCGCGCGTCAAAGTCATGAAGTTACATGGTGCGAATGCACCGGATGTGCCACTCCACATATGCATACTTAGGTGTATCATATGTTATATCGTTACAATTATCGTTTCCTGTCTCTGATTTCGTTACACCGATCGCTTTGATCGAACTTTAAATACTCGGGGGCCCGTTATACCTACTCCTCCGAATATAGGACACTCTGTCCCACATTTCCGCAAATGTCATCCAAAGACGCGAAGTCGACCTTGTGGCTCGTGGTGTGCTGTAAACGCTTCCGTATAGGCATATGTGTCTCGATATACGTGTACGTGGACCTACCTCCCACTGTATTAATAATTTACCGTTGAATAACCGTAAAACGTTATTTCATCTAAATATCGGTTGCATACACGTAGTATTATACAGATGATGTGTATAGTCGAGGTTTAATACGGGTTGGAATTTTGTACTCTTTATTTTCTCGCCACAATTAATTCTCGCTCGAATTATTATACTTTCAAGCGATTTAAACCGTCGTTTTTTCTTTTCTTTCTCTGCAGAACCAAGATGACGTCGCGGATGATCTTGGCTATGAGACTGGTGCTCGCAGTGGCACTGTTCCAGTACTCCGTTTTCGCGGATTCTTTGATGGGAGGTCATCTTGACAACAAGGATCAACTTGATTCCGACGATGAACAGCCCATGGCACGGACACGGAGTACAGGTCTTGATATCGAGTCTGAGCTGGGATCGGAAGAGAGCGTTCCCAGCCCGGCAGCCTTGATTTCCGACGGACTTCAGTTCAGGATGCCAGGCCTTTTTGCCTTCAACGGTGGAAAGCCGTTTTCTTTGGAAAAAGATCCTATAACTGGTAAAATCGATTTCGAAAAGGCTCCGCTAAAGACTCTGAATTATACCGCCGATAGTACGAACTCTACGAATTATGACGAGTACGACGAAGAGTCCTACGTGACTGACGATCAGTCGGATGATATTTATGACAAGAAGAATATCGACAGAAAAGATGGGAGCATCGGCGGGACGAGACCAAACGAGATAAATCCTTATTCCCCAAGTTTTCACGATTTTTTAAACTTGCCGGTTCATTATAGCCCTGGGAAATACAGCAAAGAGAAATATCCACTGATTTCTAGCTCGTACGCGAACACTAAGGTTCAGAGCGGGCTGAACAGCTATAATACCTACAATCACAGACCCTATGTCGAGGCGGAAACCACCATGAGACCTCCGTTGTACTTCACAACACACAAGACCTATCTACCAAAAACGACAATGAATCCTACGACTATTCTACGACCATCGTCTACGTGGCCAACAGCCCCACCAAGTACTACGCTGAGAACAACAACGATCACTAGTACTAGCACTACGACTCGAAGACCAACTACGACAACCACAACGGTACCAAGCACACAAAAACCTACTCCTGCAACTTGGAAGCCAACTACTTATGCGCCAACTAAACCTTCGACCATCTATTCACCCACGAAGTCTTCGACTAGTTATTCGTCGATTAAACCACCAGCAACGACTGAAAAATCTCACAACGGTTACTCTGGGAATAATTACGACGATAGCTTCGCAGCTTTCAAACCGATGCCTGATACTAGCTACAGCAAAAAACCTATGAATGGGAATATGCCGATGTCACAGAATTCTCATGCAAGGCCAGTGGTCTCTGATGAGTACGAGGATATTTATGATTACGATAGCTTCGAGGATGGTAACAGTGAAGAATCGGTCGATAGAACTGGCGTGTCTCATACGACGTCTACGGTTACGCCAGCTACAGCTTCAGTTACAACTTTGGCAGCGTTAACCACCACTTCGACGGAAAAACAACAATTTTCCGATGTGCCGATGAAGAATAGCAATCATCCGGCTCATAGACAAGGAGCAGCTAATTTTACAACGAATTCGGTGAAGAAACCGGATATCAGCCATGCTCAAACAGTGTCTGCCGGACCACCACCCACTTCTTTGCCACTGGGTGATAATCACCCTGAAAAACCGTTCCAGCCGTACGTTGGAAATCCTCTGGTTCAAAAAACGGCGGAGACAACAGGCGAGAAAACTAATTACAGAATACCCGAGTCTTCGAATAATCCTGTTAGATTCTTTGACCATCCAATTTTGAATAACGTAAATCCTGATCTTTCGATAAATGTCAACTCAAGACCTTACGAAAATGGAAACGGGCATGTCAGACCTTTGAATGTGAATCCAAACGGTATGCAGCAAGTTGAGAGCACCAGCAGCGTGATAATACCACCTGGTCAAGACACGGTTTCATTCGTTCTTGGTAATCAACAGAACGTAGATGGAGGTCATTTCGTGGGTAGTGCAATGAGAGAAAGTCCTTACGGGACAAAGAACGAAGGCGCATTCCAGCCTACGTACAATTCACAAAATGTGGAACAGCGCCCTCCTCAAACAATTACTGTTCCCAAAAAACCATCGACGAATATACCAGTTGCTTTAGCTTCTGTCGCTGTCAATCCCAAGCCTATATTTGTCACAGAAGCGGGTCAGAACAAAATAAATTTACCAAACAACATTGAACAGCACAACTTCAATTTCAATCCTCAAAACAGACCTTCATACCCTCCAAAAATCAACGGAGTCGAACCTCCGAAGCCTAATCCATTGATATCTTTCATCAATCCACCACCGCCTTACCTAGAAACTTCTTTGAATAATCCGTCAACGGTATTGACAGGCACTTCCAGTCCAGTGAGATTAAATATTGCGCAACCGCAAAGTGGACCTTCGGAAAATTCCCTAAATCTTGGAGTCCGGACGTCGTTGAATGCACCTTCTTTGAACAGCGGGTCGAGACCTTTCCAAAGTGACTCAGGAAACATACGAAACGTTCCTGTAGAAGCCTCCCTGAACCTTGGAGTAAGACCATTTTCGGAGACGTCTACGAATATCGAACGAACGCAGACGCAAGAAGATAAAAACACGGTGATCAGTAATTCGAACGATAATTCTCATCAGAATTCGCAGAGTGGATACGTCGTATTCCCGGGCAATAATCAAGACAGACCAGTCGAAGAACATGTTATAGTTATAAACGAGGCTGATGGATCTGTTCAAGAATTTTCACCGACAATTAAGGGGCCAACGATCGTCGATCGCCCTCAGGATCATGGAGAGAATTTACCAATATTGTCGGAAAATTTGACTCCTCCTGATAAACCAATCGACAGACCATTGGAACGTCCCTCGGGATCGTATCCCCCCAGACCTTTCGACGGACGTCCGCGACCTTACTATCCTCAAAGACCCGACTATCTCAGACCACCTAGGATACCACCGCATTCTAAATCCGGTCCTTCCGATGGGAGCTTCAAAAGACCATTACTTGATACAAAGTTACCTAATATCCTACCGCAGTTTAGACCCAACGCAAAGACTTCTCATGGACATCATGGATCTGAATCGATCGGTACGATACCCGCTCCTTATGGTCCGGGAAGGCAACCGATGATAGGCAGAAGGCCACCACCACCACCGTATTTGCAAAGATTGAGTCCGCCTCCACCGCCACATGCTTTGAGACTAGTTTCTGACGGCGAACCTGTATTCCGCGAGTCTGCAGGGAAAGAGGGACAGAAGTATCCAGATACTCTGCTGGTCAACGAGCGTTATCAAGGTCATCCGATTGGGGACAATCAGAGGTTTCGCAACCCAGTATCGGAGAGTCAACAATATCCCAATTCCTCCCCAGACAAGGAGAGATTTCAAGACCCGGGAACAATTCACAAGCGATTTCGTATCCCTCCGTCGCAGAACGAGCGATTTCAAGGCTACCCAGAAACGGAGAACGACCAATTTGCCGATCAGAAACTTCGGCGAAACGACGAGACGGAGTCAGAAGCAGTTCCCGGTTTTGAGAGGTTTTCCGTCGAACCGCCGCAGATACCGTCCAGGCCGCTTGTAAACAGACGGTCTAGTATTGATTACAAGGATGTGCCTCAGGTGGCTACTTTGCAAATGATTCAACAACAAGGTGGTCTTGACGAGAGGGTCGTAAAGCCTAACCTTCCGCCGCCGTTTAGAGTGAAGTTCGACAAAGAAGAAGATAACTTCGACGAGGATGACATTGGTGACGATAATATGAACAATAAAGAAGAGAAGCGGCCCGTTTACGTCGTGTACCCCGTAAATTCGGCTGTTAACATTAAAGATGATGTTCAAAATGAGGATGAAAGTGTTGTCGTTGGTACTAGGGGACCACATCGGCCTTTACCTCCGGATACCCTTCCATCTGGAGAAGATGACGAGGAAGATCACGACGGAGTAGTTTTGCCTCTTTTGAGAGATAGACCGCTACTGCGACCGCAAAACAGACCTTATTCGGGTACACCGATAAAATCGGATTTCCCCTACCCTCTGGAGAGGCCTGATCCATCGTTATTGATGACGCGTGAAAAGCCATTGCTAGTACCGAATGACAAGGTTGACGAAGAAGAAAACGATGAGGTGGATCAAGACGAGGATGGAGATGCTAAGAAACACGACGATACGAGTATCAATCTTATACCCTACTTGCAGGATTATATGCCTTTTCCAATGAGGAAAACTGAGACCCCGGCTCTGCCTGCCAAACCTTCTAAGCCTGAAAATTCATGGCCCCTCGGAGATTCGGATTCGAGAATTATCAATAAGCCAAGTGACGGTGAGACGCCGCTCCACAGAGCTCCGATTTCTGTTACTTTGAAAACTATGTCACCAACTACTGTGACGCCGATCGCCTACGCGTACACGCCAACTGATGATACCCCTGAATATCCAAAATTAGGAATCAGACCGTCTGAATTAATCGAGATGATGCCCGATCGATCGAAGGAAGATAAATCAAATCAAAATCCGGTTCTACCGTCACAACAACCGTCGAGTTCTTCGAGCTCTGCACCATCACCGCAAAACTTTATGGCACCATTCCTGGCTAGTGTGAGTGCAGAAGCACCTTCTAGCAACGGTTGGAACGTCGTGTCTAAGCTTGAATCTAACGACAGATCTGACACAGAGGAAGAGGACCAAGAAACGCAAACTGAACAGAGTGAATTTGATATCGAAAATTTTAAACCGCAACTTTTTGGTGGATTCAAACCAATCTATGAATTCCCCATGGACAATGATTCCACGTCAAAGGCTACTGAAATTCCGGACTCCCAGCAGGATAAGAATTAGAAATTACGTAACGGTTTATGATGCCGAGTAATCCATGGCAAGTGTGTGATCGTGTACTGAAACGGTTTTTCGGGTAACTTACGAGTTTTAGTCACGAGATTGTTAGGTTTATTAAGTTTTTTACGAAAAGAATCTGTAAAACTTTGTATTTTTCTCATTTGCATTGTTGAGTCTAGTGTTTTGAAATTATGGTGGTAGAATAAATATCAAGAATGCAATTTTGAATAATACCAATCGGTGGTTGGGAAGATCTTATCGATCTTCAGGGGAAAGTTCATCGCTAGGGTAGAATGATTTATAATTATATATTATACACACATATTGCGTATAGAATTAGAAGTAGCATTGTACTTTCTATATAGTTTCTTGATTCAATTTTTCAAAAAGCCACTGCTTCCAATCAATTTGTACTCATTAGCCTTTTGAATCAGGTAGTTAAAAAATAGGTATATCCATTCTTACAGCTGTTGAAGAAGACAGCGCGTTCAGCTCGTACGTAATAAAAGTCTCTATAATTATTCTGCAAGTACTTATATCCATCAAATATTTATATATTTATTTAAATTAATATTTATAATTATTTTATTGAATATTTATCTATTATAATACGTTTATAAGACATGCGTGTACGTTTTAGTGTTTTAGTTTTATACAAATTTATAGAGCTATTGAATACCTAATATGTAATGCGAAATATCGTTTATACATGTATACCGACGAATAGAATTAATGACTATACGTCGAGTATTAAATTTACGATATTGTCATAATACTAGCATATCATATCGATACTTAATATAAGCTAGAATTATTTTTGTAAATTGACTGAATCTATGTACTACTTATATCGAACTGTCAATCTTGTCAGCAGCGATAAAAATATTTATGTGAATAAATTACAAAATTACTTCACGCAACAACTTTCCTTTTCGTCATTAACATACATATATTATATGTATACCTTATTGAGACACGCTTTTTACTACTCCCAATGAAAGCTGAAGCTATAAGAATATTTTTAGTCGCTATCATGACAATTATCGCGAATTTAATTCAAGGCCTACATCGAAATAGATTAGTTAAGATGCGTCTCGCATTCATTCAGTGGCCAAAAAAGTCCGCAGAAATCTCAAACTCGATATATCTTTTTCTAAATCTCTGACGGTGATTTTGTCGGCGATTTAATGTCATTTGAATTTTACTCAACAATCTGCGCACGCGCACTTCGATTTTCCACCAACCATCTCGCGGTTGATGTTTTTCAAACAGTTAGTCGTCACGTCAGCTACAAGCCAAATAAAACCTAGCTTAGTGCCTGTACAATGACAAAGCATAATATTGGGAAAAGCGTAAAACGCAAAGAAATAATTACCGTGGGCCGTGGAGTCGGTGTAAACCTAAAAGTCGCTGAAATATGCCTCTGGAAGGAAAAAAAATCAGTAAAATGGTGAGTTTCTTGACCAAAACAAAAACATACGGTTTTCCATTTTTCATATCTCGCGGACCTTCCAAGATTATCGACTAGCAGCCCCTACTCTAACCTATTCCATGCAAACATATGTCTCGACCAAAACTATTGCCAAATACGCGATTGAGCTAATATTTTCTTTAATCTTAAATGTAGCATTCAAGGATTATTAAACTGGGCTTACAAACGGTTGAGATTAGTTATTCTAAGCATTTTATCCGCCAAAAGAATCAAAACGTTCAACGGTCGTACTGTGAGAGAAATCCCACGAAAATCGAAAACGTTATGACGAAAATTATGCTTATGACCGGCGTTTGGTCCATGTTTTGAATTATATGCATAAAGAATGTCGATATGAACGATGATTTGTAGTTTTTATACATAAATATTATGTATTGTATAATATAATTAGCAAATTGATATGAAAGTAGAAATTCTGTGTCAATTACAGGAGCCACTTTCTCCAGGACCCTGTGTCGATATCAGCGACGATGAACTGGTCACAATATCAGTCCGTGACTTGAATCGTCAATTAAAGCTCTGTGGGCTCACTAGAGAAGAGATTGTTCGTATGAAACAGCGGAGAAGAACTTTGAAGAACCGTGGATACGCAGCCAGTTGCCGTATTAAACGTATTGAGCAAAAGGACGAGCTCGAGACGGAGAAAAGCCAAGAGTATAGAGACATGGAGGCAATGCAAGAAGATAATGATAAAATGAGAGAAGAGGTGGAATCATGGCATGCTAAATACATGGCTCTTAAAAGATTTGCTGTTGAAAAGAAAATTTATATTCCACCAGAACTAGAAATTATGTAATCAAGCCTGTACGTTTGTTTTTATCAACCATTTTTTCTAATCTTAGAATCTTGTTTCATCAATTTACTCGTCGTCTTATCTTCTTCAAATAATTCTCTGAATCGAAATCAGGGAACATATACCTTGATGTGGTTCTGTATCATACATTTTTAAGATGACATGTATGATGTATGTTGTACTTTGATTACAGTATTAGTTTGGAGACTGGATCAAGCAACGAGCTAATATCTGGTGTTCAGATTTTTGTCTTTGACACCAAATGTCTTGGGTATAAGACACTAGCCAAGCGACAAATCGACCGATGAAAGGAGCGTCTAAACAATGAATAGTATTCGTTTTATCGACCTTGTTACAGTATACAAGTATCACAAGATACTTGTCATTCAATTGATATGGAAATTATTACTGTACCATTGAACAAGCCCAGTCATAATATTTAATGAGACTAATGATTGATTGAACTTCTGCTATTCTTTGATACAAATCGAATGTATCGGAGTTTTTCACCTCTAGGTGAAACGAATTGTATTTATCTTATGTCAGGAATTTTGAAAAAATTGAAGTATTGTTAAATTGCTACATGTATGTATTCATAGTTTCGTAAAAACCTACAATTTCCCTAACGTTCGCTAAAACTTCAGCTCAACTTTGTAATACCAAAGGCGTCTTCGGTATACATAGAACGCAAGCATCATACGAGAAAAGACAACTACCCCTGTTGTGAATAAATAAATACTGAAAAATTCTAAACTCGAATGATCTCGATAATTCTTATCACGTCTTCCTTATCGATGAAAGTAAGCATCGGTGGAAATTCGTCTTCGCTGCGCCCCTGGCATTTAGTTCGTTTCTAATCCAGTAGGTGCCACTATGGCCGTCGTTGCATTGCACGTGTTTCGCTCAGCGGCTTTGAAAGGACTTTCGATTCCGATGAGTTTGGCCAGTGCCGGTCGTTGTAGTAAGCCGAATAGTTCAGCCGCAAAGCGTGCCTTCGAAAGAAACATGTCCTACACCATAGTCGAAAAGGGTACACCAAATACGACCAATTACAGGATATATTTCAGTGAGTATTTTATCTTCACGAGACAATTACGCCGTTATGTTTACGCACATTCATCCGTTTCCGCATTAGTTCTTGAGAGGCCTATCGGCTGCCCAGAGACCCTGAACTCTGAAGGGTCAATTCCGAAAAATAATCCAATAGCGCAATTAACTTCATCGATAGTATATCACATCGTCGATCGTGATAACATTTATTTACATCAAAAATTGGACCATGTGCTACTTGGTTAGGAAAAATATGGTACATTTCGTGCTTATGAGTTATGGTATCGCGTCAAGTGACGTTACCCTATGTTTTGAATGTAGCTTCTATAATACATGTATTTTAAATAAAATTTATCATCATTATTATTATTATTCGATTCGATGAAACGTCCTGTATTTTGAATCTGTTTAGCATAGGATATTTATAGATGTGATTGAAGAGACACCGGACTTATTACGTAAATGGAAAGTGGGATTCAAATGTCATCAGGCACATGTTTGTTCTTCGGAATTTCTCCTATTCCATATGCTCGATACTTGAATTCTAGTCATAATTTCTCATCCCTTTCGTGATTTTATTTCAATTTGTAAAACCGTTAAATATTTATCAAAAGTTAATAATCAGGATTTATCGAATAAGTTAATCACGCTGATTGCTGGGTACAAACTTCACACTGTATCTGTATACTTATGAATCTAAGAATATTCAGAAACTGATTCTGCGTAGCCTAAGTCATACTTCACAATATTCAAGTTGTAGCAATATGAAGGCTAGTGTCTGTTCTGTTCTCTGGGGTCAGAAAATACAGCTTATTCTTTTATTTAGTGAAACAGGTTTTTGCTCTTTGCCTTTGTATTGCTTCGTGGCACGCTGCAGACTATAGCTTATGTTAGTTCTAGAAGGGGAACTCTCGACGACTGCATACAGAAGTTATTATCACCTGTAGAAGTCTGCATGATTAAAACAGTAAGAGACGGAAAATTGATATTCACTCATTTTGATTTAGAAAATGATAGCGGTCCAGTTTCACCGATGCATGATATACCCCTATACGCGGATGAGCAGAAGAAGGTATTTAATATGGTGGTAGAAGTACCGAGATGGACTAACGCCAAGATGGAGATAAGTTTGAAGGAAACGCTGAATCCAATAAAGCAGGATGTTAAGAAGGGAAAACTGAGATTTGTCGCTAATTGTTTTCCTCATCACGGCTACATATGGAACTACGGAGCCATTCCACAGGTGTAGTTTTAATGAAGAACTTCAAAATTCAATTCACGCCTAGAATGATGAGGCCTCATTTTACAATTATGAAAAACACGCGTATGGGCTGGCTTATGCGACATTAGGTCATGATAATCATAACATAATGCAGAGTTAATGAGAAGGTCAATCATTTCGACCTCAGTGTAGAGCTAATAGTATAATCTCTTTAGCTTTTATCTCGCAAGATATAAGAGAATGATTATGAGTAAGCCTTGATTACAGTTCAAGGTTGAGATTTATCAGATATTGCTTTTTCTACGAACTGCTATGTGTTTATTTCATATAGATAATTTACCAGTTATTCCGATCATCAGCTTCTCCAAATCTATCCAAAAGTTTAACATATTTTAATACGGTTTCAGACATGGGAAAACCCCGAAGTATTGGACGAAGCTACGGGCTGCAAAGGCGACAACGACCCGATCGATGCACTAGAAATTGGTTACAGAGTAAGAACACCTTGCATAGTTCTATACGCGTATAAATGGGTTGTGTAATTGTTATGAGAAAAAGTAAAGGAGAATTATCTACTGCAAAAACAATATTGGCACATTGCTCAACGCTACTAAATTCCATTCTTAATGCTTTCACTTATCTATGTAACAAAGTATCACCGCCTTATCTAATGGTTATTTGATCAGGTCGCAAAGCGAGGCGAAGTTCTGAACGTCAAGGTTCTTGGTACCGTTGCACTAATTGACGAAGGTATTTGATATTCACATGCATGTTTATAGAGATATACGATTAATAGATCTGAACATGATACAAATGATACATAGTGTACACTATGTACACTAATAAATTATGAAATCTCATTTTGCAGGTGAAACTGATTGGAAAGTTCTTACTATCGATGTGAATGATCCTCTGGCTGATCAAATCAACGGTAATATATATTATCTATATTGATTATCGACACTTATGATTTTACCTTGAAAGATATATAGCCTCTGTCGATTTATCTTTGAAGTGGATTATTTCAATTATACTTTTTGGTAATTTATGTTTGAAATTTATAATTGTAGATGTTAATGACATTGAAAAACATTTCCCCGGGTTACTGAAGGCGACTATCGAATGGTTTAAGATCTATAAAATTCCCGATGGCAAACCAGAAAATCAATTCGCTTTCAACGGCGAGGCAAAACCAAGGGAATTTGCGCTGCATGTTATCGACGAGGTGCATCAGCATTGGCAAAGTCTGATTAAAAAGGAATCACCAGCTGGTGGTATTGCTTGGTGAGTAATTGGAAATCGAAGTAATACCAAATTGATTCAATCCATTCGGCAATGATCGATCACCAAATTATTTCTCATTGATGTCTCGAAATGAAATATTACTGGTAATTATAATATATCTTGTGTCAATGATTTATATTATTTATGAAAAGTCTTTAGTTATCAAGGCATACAACTGAAATAGCGGTATTTTTAAATCTTGTTTCTTGTTTCTATGATTTAATTTTTACGACTAGCCAAAATTCTATTAAAGATTTAATTATTTGCTCGCAAATTCAATGCAATGTAAATAATTTTGCAGTACCAACGTTAGTGTGGAAGGCAGTGCCTTCAAAACTACCCCAAGTAGCATGGAAGAAGTACTGAGTAAGGCTCCTGAAGCTGGAGAAGCACCCCCCGTCGACAGTTCCGGTAAGTTGGTTGTCTCAATTTTGAATTCAACTGAAAAATCTCTCTTTTCCTGCATAGGGGATCGCCTTTTACCTAATCTTCATATTTGAGTGTACATAAAGTGACGTTCTAGAAGTCTTATTACGACAATAACATTAATTCTTGTGTTCTTATTTCAGTGGATAAACGTTATTTCATGCATGCCGAACAGTTGAAAAACAAATTATAAATCATATCGATAGTTTCGTCGTGTGTTATTAGGGTATTATGATTCGTTACGTTTGTTGATTTATAATGAGGAAATAAATTGACTCATGTGTTATTACTTTCATTTGATAATAATTTACAGCAACTTTTCATGTCAAATAATTGAATCTACAAGCTATTGGTTGCTCTGTGATTTCAGTTGATAAGTGGCATTACATACACCTCAAGTGAAGCATGGATGGTTGATTCTACCGGTGTTGTGTCTGCTCTATCTGCAGAATGATGCTTCATTACCAGTTTTCAAATACTATGCACATCATCCCTCTAACAGATTTGCGATTTCTTATCGCAATAGTAAAAATTTAAGCACCACACACAGACTCGCCTGTAATGACTAAGTCGGTTTTGAGATCCTAATAGATTTTAGAACTATTATTTTTGAGTAGCTTATTCTTTGCTCGCACAAAGAATAAAGAGTTTATTGTCGAGAATTCAGCAAAACAGATACTCCCAGGTTCATCTAAACCAAGCGACGACCAATGGCTATTTATTTATCTCATCAAAAGGTTACGGAGATAGAAGAAATTGAGTAGGATAATATTTTGATCAGGATATAGGGTGACTGTTTATCAGCAGTTATTCATTTTCACTAGGCTAACTGTTGTACGATATGTTTTATATGAATAAATCAGATCAGTTATACCAGCTAATTCATTCTCACAATGTAATACCTCTCTTTATCCTACCCTACCGGCAATTGTATAGACCCATAATCTATTAATATTTTTCCTTTGATGAAATTTCAACACTTTAGAAGAGTTGACGTGATAATTTAAGCGTTCATCAAGATGTTAGAACTTGCTTATTCCGAGTTAGGATCTATTTTCTCTTAACATATTTTCAACACAAAATATTAGGAGTAGTCCCTTTTTTGCTGGATAAGATAATGCATACAATCAATTCTGAGATATTATATATCTAGGAGAATGAGAAATAGTATGTATTAACATAATCGATTTAGATATTTTGTTTATTAGATCGAGATAAGTCTGTCTTTAATTATCGTCGAAAACCTATAAGAAAATATTATCTCTTCCGATAAAATCGTCCGGACAAACGATTTAATTAAATTTCAAACGATCCTCCTAGTGCCTTGTCTCTTGCAGGGATTAGATACTAAATAATAAAATAGAACAATCGCAAAGAGTGAAAAGGCCATCATATCGGAATATCGTAGTGTAAGGGATGTCTTATTCGGCGAAGGACAGGGAAGGAGGGGGATTGTTTTCATAGCGCAAGATCGGAGAATAATATCATATTCGTCGGGGGTGTGACGCGTACGAAATAACCTCGGAACAGGTAAGACAGAGGTATTGACTGGCGCGCAGTAACCAAAGCTCAAGGTGAAAAAAAATGGGGCGCTGAGCGGCAACCACACGTTGTAGGGTGGGTGGGGGTGACCCTTTAAATTCATTCCAATTCCTTCCGCTGGGTGGCGCTGACGTTATGGTCCTGATCCCCGTCTCCTCCCTGGTGTAATTCGCCCCCCCACTACCTCGGTAATCCGCAGTCGCGCAGTCACAATTCGTTCGACTCCTGAGCAGGACCGTCGCGTTGCGTCAGGAGCACGTATCTCTCCCTATAAGCTGAGCTAAGTTTTTTGACAGTTCGTTATTGTGATCGAAGACTTGAACTATGCGCTTTTCGTGGGTGGTTTTAATCGCGTTGATATTCGCGGTTACCGCCGAATGCAAACGCAAGAGGAAGTTTGATGGCGACTTTGAATTCGCCGAAGAGGTGAGTGAGATGGAGATTAAACATAAAAATAATAGATCTTAACAGTCGCATGTCCTTCATTTTGGTCTATAACCATAATTCAACGTCTATCATTAAAACGTAGATCGATCTTTCGTGCAGAATAATCTGTTACTTCCGAATTTACTAATTTGCTATGTTATAACGCGTGACAGTTCGTCAATTGTCTTTCTGTATTCTCGAACGATAAGGGGAGGAAGAAACAAACGAATGTCACGGCTTTAAGCCTGGACAATAGAAATGTTATTAGACGTGAGAGACGAGTTCTGTTTCTCACTCGATACGGTGTTTCAACAATTGAGAATTTGGGTTGTATTATCCTGCGATTACCCGCGACTGAGGTTTTATCTTTCTTTGAATGTATCATAAAACGATATATTTCCTATCTGAATATATCACCGTAATATACTCTCGCGTTATGCGGATGTTTTCGATCATCTTACATCCATATTTTCCATAAGTATAAATCGACGGTAGCGTATCTACGTGACGATAATACGGATTGCAGATGTGGTTGCAGTTTGATTTCTACGACCTCGAGTCTCGAGCTCTACTACTCTGTCGCCGTATAGTCTAAGAAATACGAAACCGACCGCGTGCGATTGACTGACTCTTTGCACTCAGCGTGTTACGTGTCTAAACTAGCCGAGCGCCGCACGTATTAATATCTTCCTATAAATTCATCAATTCTTCTATCCAACGTCAACAATCTATGCATTAGAAGCTACAAGGTTAAATTAACAATCCCTAATTGCTGATAGACATTTAACGATTAGCCGTATAACGGAAATATAATAGATCGATATTCTGTCAGTCTGGGAAAGGTTGTTTTGATTTTTATTATCGAAATAATTTTCCAGTAGAAACGATGTACAGTAGTATATAACGGATAGTTTGTTAGGATTCGTCCACCATTTTTACTCCTGAGACAATTTGGCGGCTACCTGCTATGCCGACTAAGACTCGTTCTAGAATTTCACGCGTAGAACAATTCTCCCACGGCAGGTGAGCCGATCCCTAGTATAGACTATCTCGTAGGTAACAAGTTATAAATGTATTAGTGTGGGTCGTGCTGGACCATTACGTCACGGATAAACTCAATGCAGAGCCTTTAGGTTCCGCGGGCGAGCAGAATCTTTCTTTTGTTTTCTTTTCTCTTTCCTTTTTCTCTATTCTTCTTTACTTGTGAATCTTGGTTCAAATGAACAAAGAATTTTCTTGCCACGTGTATTTCCATCAATTTAGTCCCTCGCTTTTCGCCCGAATGTTAGAGAGTCTATTTTTCATTCACGCTGCTTTCCGAACCCCAGCGCATCGCATTGCGTCGCATTGAATCTATCACAACGATAGGATAGAGTAGGTTGAATGTAAAAAGGGAATAAAATTAAGACTGAAAAGAAGAAGACGAAGAAGAAGAAGGGTTGGAGCTGCGAGTCCATGCGACGCGGTTTGCTATCGATCCGCTCTTGCCGCGACATTCGACTATCTCGCTCGCTCGCTCTTCTTCCCATATAATACGAGGCCTCTGCGTATTTGTCCGTGCATATTCATACCTATAGAGATTGAAAACGCAAACGTGAAACCCTCCGCTCTTTATACACGAACATAATTATACGTATGTAAATACCTACCGTGCGGTTATAACGACGCCTCGTTTAAGTAACTGGCTAACTTTTAATTGCTAATTGCACTTATTATAATTCTCTGATTCATTAAAACGGCAAAAATTAATATTCTCTGATACCTTAATAAAAAAGAGACAAAAGTAGCTTCAAAAATTTTATTTTTCAAATCTAATATCGATTACCCAAAGTTTAAAAAACCAAGACAAACGAGCTGTATTTATTTCCCTATAATGACAGTAATCATTCGATTATCCTCACCGAAATTTCACCCATGTTACGCGAAACGATTAAATATCATCTAACGGTATAAAGCCTCTGTAGATACCGATCCACATATTTGGCTCGTGCGAACAATCTATTATACACATATAGTAGAACGCCCTCGCCCAAGGCTAGCCTAACGCATATTCTATATCCTATACCCTATACCATATACCTTAAGTATAATACACGATAAGGTTATAAACTATAAACGTTAGCATCACCTTCTTCTTAGTCGCCTCAGGGCACTATAGCTGCAGACCGAACCGCGTCAGGAATTCAGACCTGTTTGCTGACGGTGCTACACCAGCGGGAGGAGATGCATTCGCGACCCTCTTGACCGCACAGAGAAGCCACAGCTCTGGACCATTTAGTCAGGTGAATAGGTAGGTAGGTAAAGCTTGAGGCCTCAGTCCGCTGCAGGGTAGACGGAAATCCTTCCTTTGAAAGCGATTAATCGAAGGCCGGGTATAAGTGAGATGAGGAAGCGTGGCCCGTTTTGAGAATCGATTATTGTTCATATCCCGCAGAACTAATTGCGCGGGATAATTGGTCCGTGGAGTTATATGTGAATCGGAATTAATTAACGAGAGAAATTAAAATTAACGCGATGCGCGATCGCTTCTTCGCTTCTGGCGATGTTCGAGTATAATGCGCGTCGTGACGGAAAAGGACTTCCAATTTACTTCGGGATATTTCACCGAGTGTTTATTAAGAGATCCTTGAAATCCCGTGAAAGAAGGTGTAGGTGTATATGGGAAGTGAAAAACGTACGGCTATTTGAAATGGCGTGAAAATGTCCTGGAGTTTTGATTGTGTCTTGCGGAGGGTTCATTCAATTTTTCTCTGTTAATTAAATTTCGAAAGAGTCCGAGTTTCATGGCTGATATTATGGTTATTAGATTTTTCTCTGTACCTCGGTTATTCGTTCGAGAAAATAAAAAACAACGCATAGGTAGGTAGCTGTACTATTGGCTCTGCGTTTTACGAATACCTAGCTACTCTATTCCCTTTCTCCATAGCTACGAAGAGCAATAATTGAAAATAACGTTATCCTGTAAAAATCAGACCTCTACCGGTCTAAAAATAGTTTCGCGAAACTTCTCCACATTTTCAGGCTTCAATTTCGCTCTAATAAACTCTGTTCGTTATTTTTAATATCGAAAAGTCTCATTTTTCGAACTTTGGAATAAATGATATTAAATTATCGAATCTCTTCGACCTCTCCACTAATTTATTCAATTTCCTGATAAACTGAAACAGACTCTTCTCTCCAAAATGCATTTTCTATTATCCATAGCCAGGCAGGGTGTGGAAATTTTTAATTTTGCGAAAAAAACGAATATTGGGCACAAGAGGATTCGACACTGTAAATTCGTTGTCTCCTATCTTTTTCCGTGTCTCTCGATTCTCGCTCTCGTTTTCCTTCCCGAGATACAAAGTCGATTTTTTTTTCTTTTTCCGTGGTAAAAAATTCAGGGGAAATCAATCCGAATCCTGCATAAAGTCTAGTGAACTATCATTTAAATGAACCAAACCAACTACGAGTTATCGGTTTTCGAAGTACTCCATGAATGAAATTACCGCTCTTTGAAGCTCGTTGTCGACAGCAGACCTACATCATGCTCTCATGTCCTTTAGAAGTCGATACCTAAATTGCGGTTGGCTCATTGCGGGGTGAAATCTTTTTGTGCCAATAAAAATCAATGTTCGTTCGATGTACTACATACGTATTCATACATTCGGAAGAGGATAACTGTATCAAAGCAAGAACCGGAGATTTGTTCTTATACTCGCTCGAATCTACAGAAATTATATTACCCCGTGCTTTCGAGCTGCAATTAAATTTTGACGAACATGTAGAGTAGATCAAATTTAACTAAGAATCCTCTAGATATACGGATTTATTATAATATTAGTTACATATAATACCATGATTAAATTTCTCGTTATAATATAATCCCTGAGAAGAAAATGAGAAGGTAAATAATTGCCTCTGATATTTTTCGCTGAAAAATATCCCCTCCCTTTCCCCGGAGGAAGAATATTATTTCGCAATCTTTTGCTCTTGTTAAGATTTTCGCTGTTTCATATGACAGGAAATTACTACGAAGATAGTAGAATTCCTTAAGATACACGGAACCGCGGAGTCTGTATAACAAAGATCGCAGAATTTGCTGTCGGTAATTATCTTCTCATGAAATCAAATTTTTCTGCGGCAAAAATTTGATCTGATATCTCGTGTCTAATCTCACAAGGTCCTAAGCACCGAAAAAATGATTTTGGTGACACAGAGTCATATAATTTTATTTTCAAGAATTTGAAAACTTGAAAGCAAAAGGTCGTATGTTCCGTTTCTTCAATTAAAACTTTTGTTTTTAATAATTCAAGGTGTACATGAAAACTATGCAAGAGTCTGCAAATTTTTTTTATGTCCCCATTCCGAAAATTAGGAAATAAGAAACAAAAAAAAAATTGAAAAACGTCTCTTCCTTGCTATCCTATTTATTGGCTAGTTTAAATGCATGCAAGATAGATAGGTAGGTAGGTAGATACGTAAACCCTGCATACGTAGGTGGAGGCGTTGTGTCGCGATACCCGGGTATAACGCCGCCGCCATACCGTAGGTTCGAATTTTTCGCTGTGCAATTTTTCACCTGACCGACAGCTCTTAAATTGGCTGGGCTGAGCTCAGCACGAGCAGCTCTACCATGCGACGGGGCTTGTTAAAGTTCACCGAGATCCAAGTTCTTCGGTATCAAGAAATATATATATATATATGAACGATATAGTCACGTATCTAACTGCAATGGAATAGAGGCTGTAGAGTCGCGTCGCATTGTCATACAGAAAATCTGAAATAAAGCTTTTGAATTCTAAACCTTCATCATACTTGGATTTTGGATCAAAAAGACGCTGCGCGTGATCCGCGGTTTGAATAATCTTCTATTTTCGTATTACGATTTTCTTTCAATTTTTATAAATTTCGTTGAAATTAATAATACGGGACTCGCGCTTACTTTGGTACGGGTGCGGTGGATTTTGCCGTATGATTCATATACGTTAACGAGGCCATGGTCGCGATCTGTAAAGGAGAAAGTAAATTAAAGTAAAGTAAATCGACAAAAGTTTTGACCACGTTGAGAGAAATAAGAAGAAAAAAATAAGAAATAACATTGAAAAAAAGGGAAAACTATAAAAAAAATTCATCGCTGCTTCTAGAACGTTTCGCGTGCATCGAATCGATTATCGCGAGCGATCTGATATTTCGACTAACTTTTATCAAACCCATAAAATAAATTGACGAAACCGAATTTCAACCAGGGTCGTGAAAATCAGTCGATTTCATTTCCAGCTTTCTTTGTTCACTCGAACTCACGATTCAATATCGTTTTGTTCGGTACAACCGATACCTAGATCTATGTATACCTATATACATATCGTATAGTTTCTTATAACTCCAAAGCAAGCAGGCAAACTAAACGTTGCTTGAGGGTTTGCTTATTGCTCTTATGCGTTATATATTGCAGGCTAGAAAGTTGCTGTGCAACTCTGTTCAACCACGTGTGTGTGCAATGCGCATATACCAGTCAGTACGAAGTACATCTAGGTTGGTACAGCTTGAAAATGAAATGAAATTTCTCAGAAATTGACTGAGATTATAAGAAAAAAGAAAACCAAAAAAAAAAAAAAAAAACATTGTCACGTGAATGAAACGACAACGATTATCTTTCCTCCCTCTTTGTTTTTGTTTTTACTCAAAGAACGAATTTTCTTTCCAAGTTTCGTCGGATCAATCGCTGGGTTATTTCACTTCTTCGTTAATCCAACCTTTGTGCAAAACATCGCTGTTTAATATCGTGTACTTTGAGCTCGTTCTAGTATGTAAAGTAAGGGTATTAACGTCTTCTATTGTCACTGTTCTCATCTCTCTTAATTATTCTTAGACTATATATATGTATGTAGGTTCTACGCGTGGCAACGAGGTGAAAATTTCCCATAAATTAAGTTCCTGACTCGCGGATAATAATGATTATTATAATATCTAGGCGCGTTACATGCACGGGCATTAATATATCCGCGGGAGCCATGCGGAGGAGAGATTTTACCGGATCATCAAAATCTCGGAAAAGATCTCTGATATCGGCTAATCCAAAGTAAAGTAGTGAAATAGAGAAGAAGCTTAAGTCGACCGTGGAAATAGCAAATAAAACAAATAGCCCTGGCTTACGCCCCGCAATAAGACCCTACAATCCAGATTTGCAGTGGTTCGCAAACTCCGTGTTCCGTTTACTCCAATTTAGAATATTTGTACTCTCATCTCAGATCGTCGTTATATTTGCGTTAAAAGTGCAAAAATTTCATCGAGCCACCCCTCAAATCGGTCCCAAATATAATAAAATAAATCCTGTAATTAATTCAGATTCTTAATTCGAACTTTGATCCTTCAAGATAGGGGATGAAATTTCAATAAATATTTGCTTCGCGGGACGGCCGATTTGCAAAAAACATTATTTTCATTATTCGTCAAGATATTTCGTCAAATCCAGAGAAAAATTAGATTCAAATGGTGTGTGATTGACATAGAATGCCCGATGGATGATTTTAATATTTTCCCCAGACAGTAGCATCAATTTCCACTAATTTTTGAGGATTGCAAATTTTTTGAGGGGGTTATTTCGACCCCCACAATTATTTCTGTAAAACGGGAAGTCGCTTCGCGCAACTTGAACTTCGACCAGGTTTTTCGATAGCTATAACTGTTATTTTCGAAAAACCAACCATGCCGTCTTAAAGTCGAATGAACTCGCTGCAGAAAATGTTCCAACAGTTTTTTCAAAAAAGTGTACAGCTTACGAGATATTTCAAGTCGAAAATCGCGTCGGGTCAAATGTCGCCCCGTTTGCACACGGAGAGTTGATAATAATCAATAAATTATAGATAGACCTGATTTCTCGGGGTTTTGGTTTTACGTTTTTATTTCAAAACGGCGAAGGTTTAGTTTTCGAGAAATTATGCCACCTGGAAGCTGAGCGACTGGGTTGTACCGTTTCTCATCCTACACCGTATAATCAAAATGTCCCACTGGGAATTTTCCGCCGTCATTTTACAAGTTGGAAAACTCCGAGACACTTGACTTCACGGTATCATTTTTAGCCGTAGAAACTGATATACAGAGGGTTACGGTGTTTATATACCTCTACGTAGAGTAATATATTGCTTGCCTAGAAGTCGTTGCAGGACGAGCTTTATCTCCCGTGTGAAACCAGCTCAAAAAGCTATTTTTTTATACACGGTGAGACTCTTGCTGTATAATTGTTATACCTAATGAAATATTTTTACTTCTGCGTGTCCCTCCTTCTCTTTTTCTTTTTTGAATAAGAAAAAAAAATAAATAAAAAACCAGATTTACAAACTGATGATTCGAGCAGAAGGACAAAAAGAAATTAAAAATCGCCCTTTTTTTAGCGAATCGTTTGAATAATAATGTCGAAACATAAAAACCAAAAATAATTTTCGAAGATTGACAAGTTTTTTTTGTTTAACTATTTATGAGTGGAGGATCGAGAGTAGAAAGATCCACTCTTTATTATGAAAAGGTTCTTCTTTTCGTTTTTTGATTCACAATTCTCGACATATTTTATTGCGAAAAATTTCATTTCGATAAAAGATTTGCCCACATTAAAGAAGAATAAATATGAAAATACGATGTTTGATGAAGAATACACACTTGCATCGATTTTATGCCCTGGATTTAATCAAGTCTATTTATTTGATTCTATTTGATTGAAGGCAATGAAATTTCACTCTTCTACGTATTTTAATAAAGAAATATCCGACGTACTGCAAGAGACAATTTCATATCATGTAAAATCAGAGCTAGAAGTATCCAATGAATCTGATCGAACCGAGATATGAAAAAAAAAATTCTCAGATCGTTCAAAATCCGATTAATTAAGAAAAAAAAAATTTCTCAATTCGATTTTTGCAAAGAATGAACATCATTCCTCCTCGCACGTGTATCCAAAGTCTCTCCGCTGTATAAGAAATGAACTTTATTACAAGCAAGTTCTTTTCTCCGTGATATGCGGAAGATCGATTTTTCATAGTGGAGAGAAGAAGCAAAAAGAAAAAGAAGAAAAAAAGAAGAAAAAAAAGAATTCTTCTTCTAATTGTCTGCCAAACGTCAGGGACAGAGCCATTGTCGACCAAGAATTGTGTAGAGCGAACAAACACGAGGGTGATAAATTATTGGTTCCTGTCTGTAACACCTGGCGTGTAACTGGCCAATCAGAGTCGACATATGATAGGAAACAACTGACCAGCAGTTCATTTGTTATTGTCGCGAAATCCCGCTATCCATCAATTCTGAAACGACTTGTATATCCCGAAACCTGCTCACTTCTTTCTTCATCTATCTTCCCTTCTTTATCATCGTTGTAATTATCTGGTTTTGACATAATTAATCAAAGATATATCGCGCGTCTATCGGCATAAGTCGTGAGCGTAATTGTACGACCATTTGGCATTTTGTTTTAATCAAAAAATGGCATAACTTTGTTCCTGTATATTCGCGCGAAAAATCTGAAAATTTGTTAGAAAAACTTTGGCATTGAAAATTGGGCGAAAAATAATCACGCTAAATAATTGCAGAAGATCGTATAAGCGACGTTACACGACTTTCTTTGATTTTTAATTGAAAGTAAAAGCGTAAAAATTTCGAAGAGAATTTGAAGAATTTTTAATTCAACAATTAAAAGCAGAAGATCGTATCTACCCACGCGAGACCTTCTGCTTAAAGGCTTTCAAATTCTTGGTTTTTAATTATTTACGCGTTTTCATGATTTTTATCGCGAATCGGAGTATGAAAAAAAAACATTATACGGTCTTATGTCATAAAAATCGCCTTTTTGGTGCGCGCGACCTTATGGCATTAGACACGCGATATATTTCAGCTGAGATTCATCATCCCCGTGATATTTTTCACGGATGAATCGATGAATTTATTGAGAGACCAGAATTGTTGCTACGACGATCAAACACGACGTTAGAATTATAATCGAGTGTTATAGTCGTTAAATTTTCGTTGTTTATCAAGGAACTCGTTCGCCTATACCTATATACGTAGTTCAGGGGGTATTATCTCAGTCCTGAATAAATATCCCTCCACGTTTTCATCCCCAGTTTCATTTTGTCTTTTAGTACTTTTCACCGACTCTCCCCCCAGGTATTAAATTATTTCCTTAATTAATCCTACGTCGGAGTGTGTGTCGATCCAGGGCAATACTATTAATTTTTCTCCACTCCTATGTATGGAAATCCTTCAGGATAAAGCTAATCAGATATCCTCGCGGAAGGGTAGCAATTAGAAGCACATTTTACGAAGTAGCTCAATGAATCACAAAGATTTTCAAAAGTCATGATTTTTTTTCTTCTTTAAATTGATATTTCTCAGACGGATTTCGTGATAAAGAAATTCGGAGAGTAGCGTTTTACAGGGAATTGAATTCTCTGCAAAATGTATCTCTAGAATTATTTTAATAAAGTCAATAGTTTAGCCGTGAGAAGCGTTTGAAGATATAACTTCCGACGCTGATAACTCGTAAACCGTTGAATTCACAGACTTGGTTCTTGGACATTTTTTGTAGACAATTCGAGGTTCTATAGAATCGAAATTTGGAAAATCTTCTACCATAGAATCTGGCCGAGAAATACCAAGTAGAAAAAAAAACAACAAAAAAAAGCCACATCATATCTTTTCTATGTTATTTGAATTTGAATAGGGAAACTTAATAATTTTTGAGCTATTTTGAAAAATTATTTTTCTGGCCTCGTTTTTAGTTACATCAATAGATTTTCAGGTGGGAGTAAAGGAATTAATGTATATTTCCCTGAAACTACACACCCTGATGTGTGTATATGTATATATATATAGATAGGAAAAAGAGAAGCTAACTAATAACTGATTTAACCGCAATTGCGAAAGTTCGCGCCTCTGCTACCTATACAGGAGATGAGATAAACTTGTTAGCTATATTATTACCGCGCATTACCCCGTGTAAAGCTTCGCGCTTTTGATGTCTGGCATACACCATCGTACAGAGAATTGGGCAATTGCAATACGTGTACCTATACGTGGGTTTAATCGACCTTGCTTTGATCCTCCGGCATCAATTCGTTCCAAATAGTAATAATTATTGTACTATAGGGTACGTTCACAGTCGTCAAAGAGCAACGCTTTTTTAATTCCAGAATTTCTATATGCACACTGCGGTCGAAATTCTTTTTTGGTTTTTGATTTTTCTTCTAATTTTTTCATTCCAAAATTTTCGATTCGGAGTACAAAAAAAAAAAAAGAATTAAATCCATACTAAATATCCGCTTAAAGATTTTGGACAATTTTTTTCATTTTTTTTTTTTGAGTCTGTTCAGAATCTGATTCAACCATTAGTCGGTCAGTCGTATCGATTCGTTTACTTGAAAACGAGAAAAAAATGAAAATAAAAATATATCATACATATAGGATCCTTTTTCCCTCGCTGATTAATAATTACAGTTGTGTCGAGGCTACGGGTTCGTTTTTCAAAGAATTTTTTTTTTTTTTTTCTCACCTGATCAGAGATCGCGTGCGAGATACAGAGGTGTGTAGGAGTGAAGGAAAAGAAAAAAAAATAAATAAAAATAAATAAAAAAATATGAAGAAATAAACGGTCTCGGGTCATGTTCAACTACACACCTAATTTTACGCTTCTTTATTACGTAACACTGACGATGAGAGACCGTACAAAGAGGACGTATGACAGTAATTGATTGACACACGCCTATACGTGCTACATACACCATACGCATACGTAACCGGAAATAATTATAGATTTGTCAAAGAACGTTTACATCCGTTGGAATTTTTTTATTCTTATTTATTTACTCGAACTTGAAATACATTTCAAGAAAAAAAGAAAAAATTGTCAAATATAATCTTTTATGGTTCATTAAGTTGAATTTGAATTAAATTCATCGTCTTGTCACTATTTTCACTGTAGAGTACCTCTCTCTCTCTCTCTCTTCCTCTCTCTAAAGTGATGAATTAACGTATAATTTTCACTGTCGAAATATACGAGTAAACTCAACCGTAAAAGAGGTACTAGAGGTTCCCGGATATAGGTATATATACACGTACGTTGGCTGTCCTAAATACCCTGAAATGAAAACGTATTTGTGGTGGGTTTTATGATTTAATTAATACTCCACACTGGTACGAGCTGCTGATATGTGTGCGAAATTCTCTTTCGTTCAACAGTTCCACATTACGATTCTACTTGCTACATATACGTACATGTATATATCTACCCATATCTACGTAGGTATATAAACGTTAATATTCAGCCCCTGGGTATTTCGTCCTTGCTAAAATCTAAACCCTTTTCTCTTTCTCCCTCACTCTCTCGTTCTCTTATTGTTAACGAAAAACCCTCCCTTGTTTTTATTCAACCTGAAGTTTTGCGCTTGATGAAATATTTCGGCTAATTCCAACAATTATTCTCGTTTCATATTTAGTCCTTTTCTCATTTTCTTTTTTTTTTTTATTCTCGTTTCGTTTCACCAAAGGATGAGAAAAAATAAATAAAAAACGGCGATGGATTAAAGCGGTCTAATCCTTCTTCATCAATTCGACGCTAAGAATCATGTTCCAAATTCTTTTTAACAGAGATAAAAATTGTAGGTTTCTCGTTCTTTTCTTTTACCATCAGATTTCGTTCATTACCTCTCATCCCAAATTATAAGGCTTGATCTGTTTGAGACAATCATTTTAGCCAATTTGTAATCCCTTTGTATATCGCGAATCTCTGTTTATTATAATCGAGTTCTAATCAGACGTTTAATGATATTGTGAAACGATTTGATCTGGCGAGTAGTAGAGAAATGAAAAAAATGAAATTACTACAAATTTCGATCACGTTTTGAGTTTGGATTTCCGGAGGGAAGAGCAACAAGCATTTCAATATTCAATCGATTTACTCGTGGATTTAAATCCAGATTCTGTACCTACTTTTCTCATTCCGTTGTAAGGGTGGAAAAATAAAACAAATAAAAAAAAACGATAGAAAAAAAAAAAGAAGACTTGCATAATGACAACAGGGCGAGGAAAGGACACTAAAATATTGGCTAGACAAGCGGGCGCCTCGCGTCGCTTTTTCAACGGTGCGCGCGATCCGGCGTCGCGGCGCGTCCCTTCATCCCCTAGCGGCGGGCGTCTCTCGGGCGTTTCGAGTTCACGGTGCAACGAGAAACTCGAACGAGCCATGGACCATTCGTACGTACAGATATATGTACGAACAGAATAGTTGTATATGAATGTAACTACCGGCTTTTAAACTTCTTTCTCTCCTTCTCTCTCTCTCTATCTCTATATCTCTGTATCTCTCCATTTCTCTTTTTCTCTTTCTCGGCAAACTTTACCGCGAATTTCTTCATATACCTATATGAAGTTGGTTTATATTTTTACGACTAGGTTTCTTCTAGCATCGTTGACTTTAGATTTCTCTTTTGGTAAACTCTGGACGTCAGCTTTCAGCGCACTTTTGTTCAAGAGGTTGAAGTAGGTACCGAGAAGAATGGAGAAAACGAGAAAAAACGTGGCCGGTTTGAGAAGTTCCGAACGGTAAAAATTACGAATTCGTTTCAGACGATTTAGAATTTTCAGAAATTTCTAAGCTCAGAACATACGAATTTTGTCGAAATGCGGATAGCTAAAAACTCCTTAAAATCTGAAAATTTTGGTCTATTTCTCAGGATGTAAAGACCAAAAATAGTTCACTCTAATCGAAATCCTCTTTACGGAAACCCACTTTATCTGCTTCAATCGATAACTTCGATGTCATAAATAGTTTACAGGATTTTGAAACTTTATTTTTCAAAACTTCCGGGGAAATAGCCTTTCCGAAAATTGTGAGTCGAGAATATCGAAATATTTTTAAAATCCGGAACTTTAACCCAGTCCCAAAAAAAAAAATAAAAAATAAAAAAAAATATATAAAAGCACTAAATGTAAAAGAAGAAGAGTTTTCACCGTTACTTATTTCCAGATATATGGTTCACGCTTTTATTTTACCATATCGTTGATCTACTTCAGTCAATTAATTCTCTGACAACGAATACCCACCATTAAATTTATTTATAACTAAATTCTGACCGCGTTATTCACATTAATTCAGACCTCAATTACGTTGCAAAACTTTTCTCAAACTCCTATATCCAGGCAACTGCACAGCGGTATCATGACAGCTGCGTTCAACATAGTGCCCTGAGTTATACCAATGATTATTCAAATCAATTTTACGCCGATTTTATTCGCCCTCTGTATTTTCTTGGATACAAATTATTCGAATTATTTTTTTTCTTTTACCAGTCAATTTTTATCCTCTTCGTTTCCACGGATTTACGAAATATCTATTCGTTACCGTCTCATTTCTTTCTTTCTTTCTTCAACGTTTTCGAAAAACGTATAATTACGTACGAAAAAATAAAAAGAAAATAAAAAGAGCGACTTTCTGCTCCCATTTTGATCCAAGTTAATATATTACAACTGTCTCCGTAATTCCGTGTGCTTATTTTCAAAGCTTTTGCAAGCTTTTGTATACTTAGGAAAAAAAAGGTCGTCCTCAGAATGCGCATAGTTTAATGTTAGCTTCGTTATAGTTGCGTGCAATATGCAAATATCACCGCAATAGCGGTGCTCCTGCAGCTATATAAGGCAACTGTTTTACATTTTGTCGTAAACACCGATCGCTTACCTTAAAAAAGAGTTTCATTCCACTTTTACTCGAACAAAATTAGACACATATATAATATCCGAAACCTTTTTTTTTTATATTCTTCGAAAAATGAAAAGAAAACATAAAACAACAAAATTAACCAAAATTCGACAAAGTTCCTTAAATTCCTCTTCATCAGCGTTTCCCTGACAATAGTTCGTCACCGGATCGATTCTTGGGCTCGTAATGCATGTAATTTAGAACTAAAACTATTTCGATCTACTTAAGCTTGCGAGGATTTGGTAACCTGACGATCCGCTCGGAATCAGTCAACGACCCCTATCTAATTAGAATTGCTGTCTCTATTTAACTTCGTACGCGTTCAAACAAATTTTGCCTGCTCGTGCACCCGGGAGGGAAGCGGATTCAAAGCTCTTCGTCTCCATCGATGTAACAAACTTGTCTTATATCGTTAGCTTACCTCCGACATGTGTGCTATTCGATCTATGTTTAACTAGCCACTGGTATACTGCAAATGTTTATCTTAGATATTTGACTTCTGGGGCCATTGAATTCCACCCGTTTGCGAATGCAGGAGATTTGGAGAAACGTAGCGCTAACCTTTCGCTCCACTTTTCGCAAATACTCTAATTGCAGTTTTTTTTTTTTCAAAATTATATACCATCGAATTCTATCTACCTAGAAACTATAAATCACCGAAATCCGACGAGCTTCTCTAATTCATTCCACTAATTTTTACATCTTATGACTAAGCGTTAACCCATCGTCTACCGATTAGCGTTTGCCATGCAGATTTCAACTACTTGTACAGAAGTGGTTCGCTTGTCTACCCAAATACGTCTAGCTAATGAAATTTCCCTCGGAAAGTGAGGCCGACGAGAAAAGGTGGGTTCGTGCTTACGTCTTAACGTCTCTCTTTACTCGTCTATCGATCTATCCGTCTATCCGTCTCCTTCTTTCCCGGTTTCTCCCGTTTAGAACACAAACGAGTTTTTACATGGAAAATATCTTGTGTACGACCGAGTCGAGTGTATACCAGTAGAATTTTTACCACAGCTTTTTTCCCAGTCTCTCGTATCGCGGGGATCATTTAGATCCGAATTATTCATCTTGAGGCATACTGCCAAAGTGCAGCTCGTGTGCTCACCAAGATATCTACACACGTTTGTACCCTATCTAGGTGATAACATCTGTTGGCAAGATAAGCCTCGTAAATAATCTCGAAACATGGGAGTTTCTTATTTTTACTTATATTTTGTTTTTTCACTTTTCAAACTCTCGCCAACAAGACGATCATTTGGTTCAGATAACTGCCTCCTCATACGTTTTCCCGGAAGATCTATAGTCCGAGATCTATTTTATTTCGAATCAATTATCTGACGAATGATTTTTTCTATTTTATACAGATCCGAGAGTCTGTGAAAATTTTTTGAGTCCAAGGTTGGAACTTATTATTCTTCCCGATCCTCGAACCTTTTAATCTCATCTCCCAGGTTAGTCGAGCATTCCCTGTTCCTTTCCTTAACAGAAAATTTCCCATTGATCAAAAGGCGGTAAATCCTGCCGGCAATATATATCCTTGTGTGTGGATGTCCTATCCGTGGTTCAGCTAGGTTCTATAAATGGGTATTTTGCATTTCAAAAGAATTTCGAAGGATTTCAGCCCGCCGTATTAGGTATAGATGCTGGGTATTAATATTCTACATTTCCTCGGGATATTGGCTCTCTGTACAAATCATTTCGAGAGTTACATGCACCGGTCGTTCTCTGAATATGGATATCCACGAGGGCCCCGTATCGATGATCTAGATACCCGATTATCATGCAAAGTGTAAAAGATCTCCATATAATATCTACACAATGAAAACTTTCGTTGCTGTATAATTTTCGAGGAAAGTACATATTGCGAAAATTGAATGAAATCAGAACGGATTTTTTATACCACTGATCATTCTGAATACCGTTTGTTCTTTGGGGATAAATAGCACACATTTGTTGTTCGAATTCGTGGGACCGAAAACCTCTTTGTGATAAATGGAACAGGCGAGAGGTGGCTTAGGTCGTTCCTGCGTGAAAGAATGGAAACAGTATTGTTCTAGCGATTATGATAATTCGCCTCGGATTCGAGTATACCGCGAAAAATCTCACATTTCGTAGATTCTCTGAGAATTTGAATAGATCGTAATTGGATGCTGAGATTGGATGGATAATTTAGCGAAATGAAAAATTGTTTTCACGGTTGAAAATTTGATAAAAAATATTCAAGGATTATTCGTTATACTTTAAATGACGGGGGAAATTGTCGCGACCCTCTGTCACGCTTGTAGCTTTTGCAGCGTTATCCATGAGGCACAAAGAGACTCAAACTTTAGCAATTTTTCAAAGTTTTTTTCCCCTTTTCTTTCCCCACCATAATGGCCAGAGAGAAATTCAATATTTCTGGATGACGAAGCGAAACGGCAATAATCATACAATATCCGCTATGACAATGACCGATACGATTTTTTTACGTGACCAATTTGTTTGTGAAATATTTGTATATTTTGGCGGGACATTGGGTTATTCACGGCTCGATGAACTCGGCAATAAAAATCATTTTTCGATTCACGCGCGCGGGTTCATACGGTTCACAATATTCCTCCCCGTTTTCAATCCCGCTATAAATCTCTATACCGGCTCTGTTCCACCATGTAAACTGTACAGGTAAAACGGCGTAAACGTTACTACCCACCCAATTTCAATGATCGTCGTTCCACCTTGTCGCCCACATATATACATACACACATACGTATATCTCCATACCTGCATGCACATGCGTCGAATGACTATAAATTAAACGAGTATAAACGATCCTTCAATTATTATCCAATTTGAGGAAAAATATTATTTCGTTGCGTTTTGATCGATGAAATCGGAAAAAAAAAATTTGTGTCATTTTTTTCTTTTTTCTTTTTTTTACTCTTCAGGACGAAACGAAACAAATAGGTGATTTTCTTCATCCCTGTGATAGCGGCTTAGGCGTCGTATAATTAATACGCGACGTTATTATCTGCCAGAGTAAATTAAGGGTTGTATTTCTTGGCATGAGCTTTCGATCAGGGGTTTTCGAGACTATCGATCGGACGATGGATATACCGAATTTTCCAAATATTGAATTTTCGGATATCCTATTAATATCGATGTTTACTTAGGATAGGGTTGAGGCTAGACGTTCTTTGGCACGACGTTAACACGAGAGAGAATACGGCGGCAACGGATCCTTGGAAAAATATTCTTTCCAGAATTTCGTGTGGTTTTTTTTTTCTTTTTTTTTTTTCTTTTTTTACATGTAAGGCGAAAAGATAACGAAGAATAGATATATACGTGCGTTATAGAGAGAAGAAGGGAGAATCGCTTCGAAAGTGAAAGAAGCGCTGGAAAGTGCTCGAAATGAATTTCATAAAATATGAAAAATCTCGTGAAATTTTAGACGGAAAAGGTGTATTCAAATGAGACTTTTTGAGCGATCGTTCTCGCGAGAATCACCCTACACCAACGGTTTAGATTTGTTTCTCAAGAGAGATAAGAAAAAAAAAGAAAAAAGAAATAAAAAAGAAATGAGAAAGAAAAAAAAAGATAAAAAGTAAAAAAAGAATTACGGAGGCGGAAGGTATCACTCAAGTTGATCGATTCCGCTCAAGTGACACCTTTAAAACTTTATTCTTCATCAATAATATACACGTGTGCATCAATAGCCGCGATATTGATTATTTATAAATCGCGGTTTACCTACTCGAAGTATCCTTTTTCATCCCTTATTATTATATTATATTGCAATGATCCGCTGCCGCAGCCTAAAACCGTATTCTGCAAGGTTTCTATACTCCGAAATTTTCTCTAAGGAGAAATTACCCCGGTTTCGCGTCGAATCTGGATACACCGAACAATGAAATCTTGCAATTCTGTTTCAATGCAACTTACCGGTACAAGGCAACTGTCGTAGAAGGTATGTACCACCTATAACGAGTTCCTTATCCATCTTATCGCGTACCCATTATTCCAGAAACTAGCTAGCTTCTACCTCCGTACCAAATTGCGAATTCAATTCAATCCGATTCAATCGATTCGTCATCTATAATCAATTATCGATTGGGTATAAAGTACAAAGTCAGAACTTTTCACGACTCTATAATTTCCACATTTTGTCATACCTGATTACGTCAATTATTTATCCGACTACATTTTATTTCGTTCGTTAATTCGATTCGGAATTTTTTCTCTTCGTTTTTCGTCCAGTTAAAATCCACCTCGCGATCACTATTTTCGAATTTATCTGTCCGTATGCATGTATATATATATACACGCTCTTTCCTCAGCTAGGTACCCACTTTTTGTCGTAGACGCCTGGTAGGCGGCGTTCCCGACGCTGAGGTAAAGTGTTTGCCGCCCCTAGCAGGTAAATCGAATTTCTGTGCCTCGAACCACCACCGCGCGGGCTCTTATAGTCGAGTAGATCCGGGTTATACGTGTACCGAAAGCACAGAGAGTCGGAAATCCGTATCTTTTAATTCGGTGATTGATTTCCGAGGAATTATTCTGGCGGAAAAAGGGAAAAAAGAAAAAAAAGAAAAAAATACGAGCGAAAGAAAAACGGGGATAAAAGCGCGGAACGATATCTAAGGATAAGCTAAATTCAAATTCAGAATCTTCTAATTTCACGCGCTATAGAATCGCACGCATGCAAATACGGCACTTTGTTTGGTGGAAACTGAGTTTCTAAACTTCGTTCTTTGCTCCGATGCCCGAGCGAAAAGGAGGCCAACAAGCACGAGCGCAAGCTTGGTGTACAACTTCCTGAGAAGCGAGAATCCCTTGGAAGTCGAGAAAACTTATTTTTTTTTTTTCTTTGTTTCTTTTTTCTTTTCCCCCTCGACGTTCCACTAACGGGGAGAGGATCAAATTCTGGCTCAACCTCTCCTGTCTATCTCGTTCCATAAAGTATTTCTCCGCCGTCTTCAGGATCATTCAATTCCTTTAGAGAAAGTTAATAACGTTCATTCAAAATACGGATTCTAGTCATTCTGAAACAACGTAGATGTAAAAGGGGTGAAACTGGGATTATTCACGGGGCTTTTAATGATGTTAAAAATTCATACGCGATTAGTGGGAAGGCTAGTATATGTGAAAAATTCAGATTGTCAGTCAAAAATTAAAAGACTATGGAAACGTTTGAATTCAACGGGATGTAAAATCCTGGAAATTTGAGATTTTTTTTTATATCCAGCCGTTTCTGAGATTCTTGTAAATCGGGGAAATCCATTTTGTACCGAAACTAATACTTCTCTTATCCCCAGGGCGATGGAAAGTTTGAGAAAATAAGCTGATTGATTTGTAGAAGAAATAAATTCGGTATTAGATTTGATTAAACCCCGAAAGGTCAGAGTTCTACAATTCCCCAATTCCTTAAAGACATTGGATTTATTAAGAGTCCTTTTCACTTGTCAAATTCAGAGTTCCTTTCCCTGTGGGGGTGTTCTACGCGGGTTAGGTACTTTGGTAAATTAGAAAAGTTGAATTGTGTTCAATTCCTGACTCCTTTTTTTTTCTGTATAATACATAAACCGGAACGAATTTCACTCCTTACTAAAACTGATCCAAGTTCATAATTTAATAAACAATTGAATAATTTTCATTTTTTTATTTCTTCTTTCAAGTTAGTGGTTTCGAGCAGACCCTCGCATAATCATCTCTCTCTCCTCTCATTAAACATTAAAATCAGGTAAAATTTCCACCCATATACACTGAAATATGTAATTAATATTCCCATTAATTTATCGATCAAATTACCAAACAGATTCAATTTCATTCTTTCGTTAACCTCGATCCTGTTCTCCGCTGCACCTCGTATTACGTATCGTTGAAAAAATTACCTAACGTATGGCCCCCTATCTGCGCCGAGATAAAATGAATTGGTTCTTCTATAAAGAGCCTTTTCAAGGCTCCGTAGCTGTTAAACGTTACCAATACGCCTGGCCTCTCTATGTACACGGTACTTACTGATTGCGCGAGTTAAATTAGTCCGCGATGCTTCTCACGTATCAAATCCTTCTGGGTTTGACGTGTCTTTTAAAATGCTATATCTCGTCCTAGAAAACGGTTTACCGACTAGGGAAGAAGCTTCTCCAGGGTTAATCGATCACTGACAATGATTAACGAAAGTAATTAGAGTCGTCCTTTTTGGATTTTTTTTTTTTTTCATTGATTATAGAATAATGAGAGGAAGAAGGAGTTTCGTATTTTAATTGAGAGACCAAAAATCGAAATTTTAGTTCTTCTGTGTTTAATGAATTCGAGTGGATCCGTACGAGAAATAACGAAGCGATTCTGGAACCGAGTGAAATTTTATCGTCGATCAATAAGCGCGGAGTTTAACCTGAACTTCGAATTTTATTTCGAATCAATTCGAGCCCCTATATACTTTAATTGATTCACACGGTTCATTAATTATTCTTGGTGCTTGCGATGGCTGGTAATTATTTACGCTGATTTATCCCATTGATTGACTGCAGCAGACTGGTGACCGTACTCCGTTTGGTAAATATCGACGGTACGTGATACTCTGTTTCATGTCAAACGGAAATGACTTTTCTCTCTCTTTCTCATTTTATTTTATTCCTTTGCACAACTTTGATATATGCGCAGTTCTGGGTCCTTCCAGAACAATTTTCGAAATCGATTTTCATCGATGAACAACTGGAACTATTTTCGAAATCCGAAAAAAAAATTGAGAAAAAAAATGTCTTCTCATATTTTTGCATCTACCGCACCGTGAGAAATTCGTACTTCAGTTTTTCCTCGATTTCCTTTTTGGCAATTCGAGATTTTTCAGGATTTACAAGTCTTTTATTCGTTTGCTCGCTTTACGAATACCGCGTACAATTTTATATCAATTAATCGACAATTGTTTCCCTTCGATCTTCAGGTCGGATGCAGTTCTGCAGCCTTTGCTCGTTTCGATACGCTGCTGTACTATAATTGCACGTTATAATCCTTAGTAAGATTTAATTGACATCCAATCCTTATAAATTGATACCGGAAAGTTGTATCCGACAAGAAATTCCTGCGGCTATATACTTCTTCGGTATCATTTATTCATCGGTTTCAACTCTCTGAGTCGATTGTCGTTAGTTTATTCTTAGAAATCTTTACGGAGTATATCGTTGGATTGTTCTCGTCAATTTATCTATTCCTTGAAATTGTGAGTTTCCCCTTTTAAATAACCTCAGAAAAACACGAGATTTCCGAATAAAATTGGTATTACTCAGCCGGGATTTGCGATACGAAATTTCGCACAGCGCTGTTTTGTGAAGAATTCAATTCTCCGCAAAATTCATTCCTGCAATTATTTTAATAAAGTCAATAGTTTAGCCCTGACAAGCGTTTGAAGATATAACTTCCAACGCTGATAACTTGTAAACCGTTGAACTTACAGACTCGGTTTTTCGACATTTTTTGTAGACAATTCGCGGTTCTATAAAATCGGAATTTGCAAAATTATGTACCATAAAACCTAGGTTAAGAAAAAACCCATTAAAATACCAAATGTCATTTAAAGAAGAAATTTTGTATTAGATCAGAACGATAACAAAAGGTTAAATTTTGTCCAAAAATGTACAATAAATCTAAACGCGATAATGGAACAAAATAAATAAAAAAATAAAAACTTTATTTCATTATTGTCAATTGGAATTTGAAAATTGACAGAGAATTAATGTCGACGCAATATCATATCATACCTTCGCTATTGGAAAAACCATTAAGAATATTGATGACCAACTGGCACGTTCTCTCGTAAACGTGTGTATACCTACCTACCTACCTTTTGTATACAACGATCTCTAATAACCGCTCGTAACTTTTTGGTAGCAAAAAAGAAAAAAGAAAAACAGAAAAATGAATCCAAAAATAAGAAAAATCGGTAAAATATAATAGCGTTGATTTTTATCACTGTGGTAAATTAATTGCAATTGCAATAAATTCCTTTCTTATTGTCCAAGTGAGGAAAGATGATTAATTTATTTATTCAATTGGACGTAGCGATTATTCAAGTAAAAAATATTTAGTCGGAAATTTTTTTCCGTGTTTTTTTATTATCAGAGATTTTTATATTCAATTTTTATCCCGATTTCAATATATGTATGTAACTCTGCAGCAGCCCGGAAGTTTTACGGTTCAACTGATTGACGTGTTTCAAATATTTGCACTGTCGAGAAACGTGATGTAAAAAAATTTCAACTCGTATAACTTCGTGTTTCAGTTATTTTTCATTACGTAAAAGAAAAGAAAAACAATAAAATTGACAATAAAATCGATAGCTGGGGGCCGTGGGTGCGGGTGGGGGCTGGGACTGAACGTAGTGCATTTGGAACGTCAAACGATACGTCAAAAATCATAAAAGCGGGATTTCGTAGAAAAGTTGATTTATTAAAAATACAAAATTTAACTCCTTCGCGTTTTTTTTTTTTGTTTTCTTTCATTTTTCATTTTTTATTTCAAGATCTTTCTTATTCCGGCTACAATTCATCGGCAAATATGTATACGTGGCACAGGTATACGTATGGGAAACCGGGAGATTCATAACTTGGTAAATAACGGCTATCCCCGCATCTATTATGCATTAGAATCCTAAAATTTCAAGGGGTAACAGATCGCCTTCATCTTCTTCTTCTTTTTATTTTTCCTCTTCTATCTATAACGTAAAGTGGGGTTCGGAAATAGGTAAAAGTAAACCTTGACTCGAATTTTTCGCTACTTCACGGTGGATCGAAATTTTCCATTTTTTTTTTCCACCAGGTCTTAGCGAAGCAACGTACTACAATATTTTGTCCGAAGATTAACTGATTTACAGCAAAGAATACGAAATTAATATATTTGATAATTTTTCGAAAATTCTTATCCAGAATCGTCTCTTCGGGATCCGAAATGAAAATTAAAGAATTTTTCGTCTTCTATAAATTAACTGATAATGATTGAAGAAACGTTTTTTTTCTTTCGTAAAATTTTGCCTTTTCATAATCAAACTCGCAATTTTTAAATGAATTATATCTTTATATGAATAGTCTTTATACGTTTTGGTATAAAAAATCAAAAATCAAAAGAAAAAAAGGTAAAAAGCTGAGATATCGTAACGAGGTTGGCTTAATGAACCACAGCGAAATCAATGTGTTTACGTTCGATCGAGCGTTGCCTGTTCACGTTTGCAAATTTTTAGCTCGTTTACTCGACGTCAGCAAATTTTTAACCCTTGATTTATAAATAAAGTAAATAGAACGGATAAAAATCGCATAAAAAGTTAATTTTGCGGTTTGGTAAGCTTCGAGGATAATTGTTAGTTCGATTAATCGTTTACTCTGTACCAATTTTTCTTTTTTTTTTTATTCCAAATTAGCAGGCGTCGTGTTACCGCATGTATCGTACATATATGATTCTGCAAACCAGGTTTGGTCCTTGGAACACCTCTGTTAACTTCACTAACTCAGTTAACTCTGTTAATATCCTAACGCTAAATAAGACCGATTTACATTCGCGATTTACAACTCCCCCGCACTTAATCCATAATTAATCATTCCTTAGTCAAAAGTTTAAATTAACTCCCAGGCTGAACACAGACATCGTATCTCAACAGTCGACACTGAGATCTAAACGAATGAACTATTTCGGTATAAATTTCTTCTTACAATTTTAAGGGTCAGCTTTCGTTATTAATCCAGAAATCAATTTTTCATACGAATTTGACTAAATTTTTATAAAGATTTGATTTTTGTTAGTTTCTTCGACTCTATTTTTTCTGACTTGTATGAGTACATATTCGATATGAAATTTGTGAATATTTCACAGCTCGTTTATTATTCTCTGAGTATAGCTAGAATAGAAGTTTTGAAAATGGTATGAGACGACTGGAGGTTTCGTAGCTCTGTGAATTCAATTCCGAGTACTTTGACGAGCTGGAACTAAAACTATTCAAGTTTTAGTCTTTGGATTTTATACTTCTTCGAGGTAAGTAGTTTCACGCTGCATTGCGGATTGTGGTTACGACATCTTCTTCTCGACTTCGCAAAACTTTACAGTAGATTTTCCATATACACACAAATTCTTATAGCTCAACGCTGCAGAGTCGAATACCACAATAACCGTGGTCGTCGTAAAAGACTAAAACACAACTCACGCGATATATATTTTACGCTAAAGTTACAAACATTATTATTACAAGTTTTCCTCAATAAGATCAATGTATACATCCATATTTCCTCCGAATTTTAATAACTTTCAACTACCTTATCTCCCGTTGCAATTAATCTATATATATGTATAACACGAAGCTCCGTAGAATCTGAAATAATTTTTAGTGATCTGAAGAAGAAAAATAAATAAATAAAGAGTGAAAATTAGATGACGATAATCGATGTGCAGTGGTCTATGAATCGTTAATCGTTATACTGTATCGAGTACCGGGTAGTAATTAAACTTTGCACCACCACTTTAAGCCCGAGATTAATTACTCGTCGTTATCATACCCCAGTAACGTAAGTTTTCACTGAATCAAGATACATATACTTATACCTGTTTGAGTTCAAAGTTTAGAATCATTCTATCATGATTATTAACCGCGTGATCTATATATTTTTTTATCATTTATATTCAGAACGATAAATTCCTTCAAATTTATGTACATATATATATATATATATATAGATATATATGTAACGTGTTGTAGTATACGATACGAGTATTAGATGTCAGAGGACGAACTCGACGATTTATCGCAGTCGTAAAGTGGAAAGTGGAATTTTATGTCGATAGATTCACACACCGAGGCTCTTTTTCTGGCTATATAGTAGGTAGTTGAAAAAAAAATACATACAAATATGTACATATGTGTATCGAAACATATGAGAAAAGAGAGGTATTAAAATTATTGCGAATTTCTCGTGGAAAGAAGAAAAAATACACTGAAAATTGTAGAATTTTTATTATATCGTTGAGAATCGATCGAACACGTGGGCTCGAGTGGTGATTATTTTTTAATTAAAGGTCCTTAATTATCTCACTTCTTAATACCGTCGTTATCCGATCAGAATTGTATACGCAGGTATGTATGTATGTATGTACTACGTACTGAGAGTTGCGAGTGTCGCGACACACTCGAAGAAGAAGCCAGCCTCTTCTCTGTGGTACGTTTCATCGTTTCGAGTTCTTAGAGTTTGAAAAACGAAAGAAAAAATTTATTCATTCGCGCATTGTGGTGTTTCAAAATCACTTTTTTTATTCTAATCCAATCGCATCGAATCGAATCGAATTCTAGGATAATTCTGTCCGGACTTTTGGTTACAACAACCTAAGGAAAGTTATGCCGATCTTGCCTAGAGTTTCTCTACTCGCTCTAGTAAATCGGCGAATTTTTGTTTTTTTCTTTTTTTTCGCAAAGATTCGAACTCTTCTATATTCTAGAACCTCCGATAGAATTGAAATATTTTCTGGGAAAAATTCAGAGATTCAAGTTTCGGTTCTATATCGCAAGTTCGATGTTCGAAGGATAACGGACGACATTGGATTTGTTCCAATAACTTTTTCAAAACTTTTCCTTAACTGTACTCCAGAGACAACCGTAGGCTTGTTACTTTCGGACGCTTTTTGCTACATTAACTTAAATTTTTTGACTTTCATTCAAGTTTTATCACATTCTTTTCTTACCGTGACCAGTATCCACGCACGTCAAATTTCTACACACGTTTTAAATTAAAACCAACAAATTCCTAACCAGCTCTGTTCTTTTTTTTTTATTTTACGAAAATCCACAATTTCTAGAGAGAAAAAAAAAAACGAATCACAATCAACGCCGAAGAATAGGAAGTAATTTCAAACTAGAGGAACGGTCGTTCGCAAATATATATCCGTTTATTTGTTACAAATAAATAAATAGTCCGATGGTTTCATTCCCAGCTAATACCGACCCTTTTCTTTTTTTTCTTTTCTTTTTTTTTTCGTTCTTGTTTTGTGTGTTTCTTCTCGCTCTCAGTGCATTGTTTCATTCCAGTTCTAATTAGTCGTGGAGGATAAGTCATCCAATTAACGTGGAACGAAACTTTTCGCAAATAGTTTCTGGCTTCTATTATACGTGCCCTGGTATTCTTTTCGTTATACAACTAAGAATCCACGTCATTATTTCACAATCGGAAATATACTATCGTAATGAAATCCTGACAATCAATGAAAACTCCACAACAAGATAATTATACTTTAATGTGAATGGATAACGTGTTATTATTGTCATTATTATTATAATTATTTTTTTACACACTCAAACATTCCAGTTTTGTTACAATTACATTTCTTCAATAAGGGCATAGGAATCGTTCATTCATTTTTTGAGATGTATTTTTTTAATTTTTTTAAAGAATTTTATCGAACTCAATTCTGCATTTCGAGATTTAATTCTTCTATCTCACTTACGTCAGCGTCGGCCTTCAGCATATATATATATTATTACATGCCACTTGGCGAAAACTTTTGCAGAAATATATATTTATATAATAATTGTTTGATCATTAGACTGAAACTTCTATCATTTTTTTGCAAAAAAAAAAAAAAACTAGGTGAGTAGAACAACTGCTTTGCATGTATAAAATACCTTGCTGTGACACGAATATCAGTAAAGTTCTTTTTAAAATCTCCTTTTTCTTTTGGTGTTTTTTTTTTTGTTTTGTTTTTGTTAACTGTCTTGTTGAAAAGTTTTCAAAGTATACAAACGTCGAAGTTGAATCATTATTTTCTCCTTTTTTTTCCTTTCTTTCTTCCTTCAGATTTTCTTCGCTAACACGAAAAACTTTTTTCAAAAATTAGTTTCAGAATCTTTTGAACCGTGTAAAAAAAAAACGGATATGAAATTTTAAACTAAATCCACGTTATAAACGTATACTCACTCGTCCAATTTAATTGCGTTGGGGAGATTCGTCTCTAGTTTCCATATATGCATCTGAGCGTATAAAATCTCCCGTATAGAGATAAATAAAAAAAAAAAAAAAAAAAAAAGGAATGAAAACTTGCTGAAAAATAAATTAAAAATGTATGTGTATGAAATTTTTCGTAACTCTTTTCATCCGGTACTTTGGTACCTCATTTCACGGCTCTAATAAAATTATGATGATCAAAGTAAATTGAATTTTTTTTTTTTTTTTCTATATCAAATAAAAAAGGTTCGCTAATCGATAAAATTCGCACTTTGATATGTGGGTCATTCTCCATCGATTAATCACATACCTGTATCCGCCAAATTTTCGATTTGGTTCTAATTCACGTTATCGAAATAGAAAAAGAATTTCACCGCACCGAGAAAATTTCGCATGAAATTATCGGCTTTCGCCTAATAACTATAGAATTTAAAAACCAGCGAATATTTTAAGCCAAGCACGTAAAGCGGCAATTACGATCATCTGGTTTATAAGCAAATTGCTCAGTAATTAGTATAACGTCGAAATCGCACACTTCGAACACGAGGCACGTAATGCATAGGAAACAACTGCATTTGTACAATTAATGAGGTTACTGCTCACCTCCACCTACTTTACATATATTTCATTGACTTCCATCGCATTGCATCGAATTGGGTTGTTACTACAATTTCTGGAAATTCTATCGACCAGCTCGCCTCCGTTTTATTTTTTCTTTTCAAAAAAATACCTATACGCTCAGGATGTAAAAATTGGACGGATTTTCGGGGATTGTAGCGACTAAAGTATATAATGCACAGATACACAGTTTTAGGTCTTTATTCTACCTAATGTCACCTATAAATCTCGATGTTAAAAATTCTTGCATCTCACATCGTGTGGTCATCAGCATAGATCGAAGTGATTTGGGTAAAAATGACAAGGGTTAATTGTTGGCTCGATAACTAACTAATCATCTGTCCGATCGATCTATAATTTTTTATGGATGTAGTCCTCGCACGCAGTTCTAAAGCAGACTAGTAGTTTTTCGAAATATCTGTTCGTTTGGCTCGAAAAAAAAAATCGGAAAAATTGAAAGTTTCTATTTTTTAGTATACGGACTTTAAAAATCTGTAAAAGTATGAAGAACCAAATATTCTTCGATAATCCTAGTCCACGATAGAATTACATCAGTACTGAGTTGGCTGACGGAGCCGGATCCAGTTTGGACTAAAATTGATCTCGAAATTAAGTCAACGGTCCATCTACGACACATTTTATTTACTTTTTCCCTCAGAATAACGACGTGTGGTACTTTTTACAACGAAATAAAAAAAGAAAAGAAAAAAATGAAAGAACGAAGAAAGGAGAAGATTATAATTATAAATGATAAGAATAATAATAATTGTTCGGCATCGTACAACAAGCCACTAAAAAAATGATATTCGAGTTATTAGATCTGTGCCCCGTATTATAACGAGCTGGATCGTTAAAAAGTATTTTTTTTCATTTGATTTTCTTAAATTTATCTCAATTTTCTTAAGGTGTTATATAGAACGACTTTAAAGTCTCTCTGTGAAACTCTTTGAGCGTATCAAACGAGAGTATAGAGATGCTTTCACCGGTAAACTTATCTCAGGGTATAAGGTACGGAATTAACTAAGCTTGAACGTGCCCTCGGCACCCACTCACAATCATAGTGCATATTTAGAGCAAAGGATTAAGCAAAGAAAATTCCATTTTTATTTTTTGATTTTTATCTTTTACACGTTGTACGGAGCTTTTTTTTCAAATACTTCCATGTCAGATAAAAAAGAAAAAAAAAAGGAGTATCAAAGATAGTTTTTATATTTTACACTCGCTCGACTTCATCTCGGAGGCTTTGTCTCCTCTCAATAATAGACAAGTGACACAGGATCCCAAGCACGTAGACTACGTTAAATATTAAATTTATGTCAACTCGAAAGAGAGTCGAGAAGACGTTTGAACGTTTTGTACGACTCGAACGTTTTCATAGACGCCGTTAAACGTGGTTTTAAATTATTTAAAACGTGGGAAATTTTACCCCGTATATATATATATATATATATATATATATATATATATATATATATATAATATATACACGTAGCTTCGTTTAATTTATATATATGCGGAGTTGTAAGAATCCCCGATGTTACAGATACGTGTCAGATACGAGGGTGTGTCGTGCCAGGACAATATGTTCTCTTTTTTTGACTTCCATCTGAAAATCCTTCGAAATAAGGCAACAAAAGTTTACAAGGTGGCTCAACGAATCAGGAAACATACGATCTTTCTTTTTCCGACTGGTATAACTCAGCCGGGCTCGATGTTAAATAATTTCGCAAAGTGCGATCTTACAGGAACCCAGATTCTCCACAAAAAATATCCTCGGAACGGAGTCTGTGAATTTAACGGTTTACAAGTAATCGGCGAAGATAGGTTTTTTTTATCTTTAAACGCATGTCGCGGCTGATCCACTCAGTTAAGAAGAATAATTCCGAGGACACTTTTCGCGGAGAATTCGATTCTCTGTGAAACAGCATTATGGGAAATTTCACTCGGTGAAACCCCGCCGAGTAATGCCAATTACTCAGTTTACAACTACTGCTTCAAATACTTGATTTGCGAGCTCGCATGCGGGCTAGTGCAGTATCTAATGTGTTTCAAATATGCAACTGATTGTGAGTGCGATTCAATCCCAGAAGATTAAAACGCGGAATTATTAATCAGTACGTCGACGTACCCTGGCGCAGAACCAGATCAAATACAATATGCAATAAAAATGAACAAAAAAGCAAAAGAAGAGAATAAAACCAGATTATTATTATTATGTTCAAAGTTGAAAATATCAGTTTGAATTTTATTCTATGCGGTGAAATGAAATACCGATACAGTTATAAGCTTGAATAATAATTTATTGACGATAATTATTATTTGAAAATTAAAACGTTTCCGAGTATATTTATAATATCACACGTATAACTTGGTATTATTGTAGATTAAGAGAATAAAGAGCGACTCTCTCCACCCCTTAAAGGTATACGTATGTACCTGTACACACACCTACATGTAATTCTAATAAATAATCCGAACGAAGCTCGGGGAAGCCCCGACCCAACGCGCTCTTTCTCTTATACTGTATACACGAGTTTTACTCCCATGTATGTGTTTCCTACCGACTAACACCACCATCACGTATAGATAGCTATAGATATATATACCTGTGCAGAGATCCCTCGACTTCCACCACCTTCCGCCGTTTCATCGATCCGTGGAAAGCTACGGTGATGCGAGGAGAGTTTTGCCCTCCTGCTTGAGCGGCAAAAGCTTCGGGTTAAAGAGCAAAGAGCAAAGAGTAGAGCGTAGAATGTAAAGTGTGAAAATTTAGGAAATTATCACCGAAGAGATACGTCGAAAAGATTACATATCGAAGTCGTTCTGATGATTTCGGGAAATGCATTTTTTTTATTTAAAATTTTTTTTTATTTTTTTTTATTTTTGGAGTAAAGTACTGGCGGAAAAGCTATGGGAAATGAATATATAAGGAAGATGAGAGATATGGATAAGCAGAGGAGAGAGACGATCTCGAGCGGGAAAGTGAATTATGCCAATCCTCACGACCTCTGACCTCTGATATTTGACCACCGGTATGCCTGGCTGTGCGGGAAACCGGAAAGTCTCGATTTGGGGTGCGGGCCAAAGGCCTGATAGGGTTGGTCGGCTTGTTTTATTCACACTAAGGGGCAGCATACACGATCTTACGGAGCGGTGCACACACACATCTATTGATTTCGCCTTTCATGTATCTCTCTACTCTCTTCTCTTATACCTTATATACTATTCTTCTCATCTCTTCTCTTCTCTTACGTTCGTTTTGTTGCCATGGGTCTTCTTCCCGTCTTCTCGTATTCGCCTTCGATTTAACTCCTCTCTCTTTATATTCCCTTCTCTCTCTCTCTGTTCTACTCTCCGCGAATAAAAGTTTGAATCAAACAAAAAAATAGGGAGGAAGAAGGAAGGGAGCGAAGTAAATCGAAAGAGATGTCTCACGGTTGACGAGATATACGACGGATCGATATGGACGTTGAAATTTCACGAATCTCTGCTTCTTTGTTACTCGAGTTTAGTCTTCTTTTCTAAATTATACTATCAGGTCTGAAGTATACAAAATAAATTTCCATCCCCCAAATGGTTTGTAAAAAAAAAAAAGAAGCTACGGTATTACCTTCCCGTCTCTTTTCATTCATTCATTCATTTTACTATTTTATCTTATTTCATTCCATTCCAGTTTATTACATTCTACCATCCATATATATATACTTGGTCCGGTACTATTTTTGACATCCGGTGCAGTCGTACGGGGGTGAGGGAGTTTTTTTTTTCTTTTTTTCTTTTTTTTTCAGGTCAGCTTCGTTCGTAGCGATCGATGTTATCCATCTGACGGAAAGTGAGTTCCTCTTTCGTTCGAAATAATATTGATAAAATATATGTATGTATATACATTCGATCACCAGATTGTCGAGAGTTTTTCAGAATTCACTGGATACAGTTATACCGCGGGCAACTCATCGATCTCACGTTGTACATAAGTCTGCGTATATGAGTGGTAATAATAAACTAGCAAAACTGGGGAAAAACGAATACTCTTTTACCAAAAATTTCAATTTTTCACGTATAACGATGATCCTTGATTTCAATATCAATCAAAGATTACCTGTGCGTGTTAAATCGTGAAAATGACGTACACGATTCAAAAAAGAAAAAAGCACAAGAAATCGAGAACATTTTGTCGATATCAAATTTAATTTTTTTTTGGTTTTTGGTTTTTTTTTCTAATTATGGGCCGTGCGAGACAAGGTATAATTAGAGCTACCAATTATCGCTCATAAGTGGTTTGAAAAATTTGATCGATAGGTTTAGAATTTATTTTTATGTACCTAAGTGCGTGCCGACGAGTACCCAAAAGTCGTGCGTGAGCTTTTGGTAAACTGAGAATGATTAATCTTCGGTATTTGTTGGTTTTTCGGAGTTTTTCTTTTTTTTTTTCTTTTATAATGCGACTAGAGACGCGATGACACGTTAGTACAAGTTGCGTTACGGTAACCGAGTTGAAATCAATTAAAATCGATTCAATTCAACCGATTGAGCTTCACGAATGACAGGTTTGGCGTTAGGCTAAAACCACATGGACACACGTGTGGCGGTAGAAACGTGTCGTCTTACGTTTACATACGAGCACGCATACTGCCCGCAGAAATAACAAGAAACACGACAATTTCTTTCCCGTTTTTGATTTGGCGAAAATAAAATATGAAATTCTTAATGAATCGACGCTCATAGTCTTGATGTCTAATTAAACTCAAGAATCATAAAAATTCCTGAAGAATTCCTTGAACAAAATAGTTATTTCTGTACGCAGTAAAAAATTTCATTAATTCTGGACTAATTTTATAACGAGACTTTTCTCTTGTTTCTGATCCTTTTTTTTTCTCTCTCTCTCTTTCTCTTTCTTCTCCACTTGCACGAAAATGTAATTTTAGTTTTAACTGCACTTTTCGTACCATGGATATGTTAATTAACGGCAATATTTTATTTCGCAATTTATTTTTTTCTTTACCGTGTATAAAATTATAACGAGGATCGGTGACAAATGCGCTAGCGATATACCATATATATAGGTATATATAATTCAATGCAATTAATACGTAAACACAAATCTAACGGATTTATGAAATATTTATTAATTTATTTTTTTCTTCTCTTTTTGTTTTTTACATGGTTCAACTGTATAGAGTTATTTGGATTATATCCCCTCTATCTATCTCTTTCCCTCTCTCTCTCTCTCTCTCTCGCTCCGAATTACCATATTATCGTGTTAAATGATTCGAACGTGGACCGTATCGGATCGTTACAGCTGGCGCCATTCCCGATTTCTTTCCGTGCGAATAAAATGTCGAAAAAATTCAGCCGAACAAAGCCGGTTATTCCCTCGTAAACGCAGAAAACGGATAGGTTATATACCAAAATCTATCGAATCGAATCGGCTTTCCTATACGCCTACATATACATATACTATACTGCTGCTCTACGGATACGCAATAAATCATCTCTAGATAAATTTGCCAATTTTTTTACCCTTTTCTTTTGTTTTTCTCTCTCTTTTCGCGAACAGTGAAGAGAGAAGCCTGTCACTTCTAATTCCATCGCAAGAACATACATATAGTATATGTCTCTGATCTCTTCGCCAATTTTACCTAAAACAGAAAAATAAAAAATAAAAAAACCGATGACGCTGTATTGCTATTATTTTCTTATTTTTATTTTTTTTGGGTAAAATAAGGAAACGAAAAAGATAATTGAACGGTGTGCTGCACAGTTATAGATCCAACAACCTCTTTCTGTTCTTCTTCGTTTATTTTCTTTTTTGTACCACATAGGTAGAGGTGGAGAGATACCTATACCTCGTACTTTAGTGTGATACGTAAAGTAATACTAGACTCAATTCGTATTATTATCCTTATCATATTATCTCGAGTTGAATTCAGTCTCATAGTAGAGAGAGAGAGAGAGTAGGTATTATATACCCGCCCGCAAAAGATCTTGCGGGGGAAAGAAAGAAAGAAAAAAAAAAAAGGGACAATTTGCATTACCTCAAGGTGCAGGTTATAGTAGGTAGTACCTAACATCCGCGCGTGGCAGAAGCTATTGCATAAGAATTGGTAAATTAAATTACACTTTATGTTACCGTTCTAAGCCCCGGCTCAACTCAGGGGAATCTCTTCTGTATTATTTAACCTCCCGCACTGACCACGGTTTCTATTCTATTCTGTTCTATTCTATTCTATAATATTAGATTATTTATTACACATTAATTTCCTGGTACCTATAGTCATTTAGCTAGCAACGAATGTGACACCGATTTTCATTTCAAATTTTATTAAAGCAATAATACATATAATAGTTATTAGAAATATTTAGAAGTACGGGATCGATGTCGTGAAAATTTGAAAAAAAAAGAAAACAAAAATCTCTAGAATTACGTGAATCTCTATCGACAAAGAGGTTTCCCATTTGATTAACACCCGGAAAGCTTAGTTGACCGTAAAAGGTAGTACGAAAGTCCGTCCTAGTTGCCCGGGGGCTTTTTGGGTCGCTGAATGCGAATATCTGAGGTCTAAAATTCTAAACTCAAAACATTCCTGCAACTAATATCTTGGACATTTGAATAATTTAAATATTTAAATTGGACTCGCCATTTTGAATTCGGAAATTCAGACCCCAGACTCGGAATCAGCGTACCAAAAAGCCCCCGAGCACCAGAACAGGATTTCGTTATATACTTGTTCCGGTCAAGTTACATGAACATTGGTTACACGATGTAGATGCTTCTACACGTCTTCGTCGGATGGAAAATTTTATTGTCGATTTTCATTATAGAGATTTTCGAACCGGAGATCGAAGAAAAATGAAAAATGAAAAGAAAAAAAAGGAAATTTGAGAGACTTCGTTCGCTATTATACATCTCAGTCTACAAATAGTCGAAATCTGATTTTTTTTTTTCATACGAGAAACTCCGGTGCTTCTAAGCTCCGGGAACTAGACGTATATGCATCAGACGTATGTGCTACATACGTACCTAATTGTTCTCTTAGAATTCTATCCTAAATATGTCTTGACCTCGTTCGTAACGTCTGGTTTAATACCACTTATTGTTAGATATATGGTATATTACCTTACCGGTGTATAGGTATGGCTGCACGAAGAAGCAATAGAAACTTTAGCTGCACGACGACGACGACGACGACGATACCTGACGAAGATGAAAAAAAAATACCCCTCGGGTGCAACTTCCGAGCATCTCTCTCTTCCTCCTTTTTACCTAAGGCTCCGATTTCTGTGGTCTCCTGTTCCATTTTTTTTTTTTTTTTTAATTATAAATCGTAAGAATCGCGGAATACGTTACGACGAATGGAAAAACCAATCGGTTCTTATTTTTATTTTTTTTGGTTTTTATTTTTGCGAATTTTTTTCACCACCGGTAATTACTTCGCATTAGAGCGGCTCGGTTAATCCGTTATCTCCGAGAATCTTCTTCCGCGTTATTTGACCTGGTTTCTTTTTTTTTACGGATCACATCTTGTTTAGAACCGCTTAGAATTTATTGAACTCGAAACGAGGAGGCTGCGAAAAACCTCTTCGCGAAGTCACCTCTGTGGCTTGGACCCCGGAATCGAGGGTCAAATAAGAAGTCCACCCCGAACAAGCCTCCGAAACGAACTCTGGGATTCGGTGAAACCAGTTAAGGGGTTTCGGGAAAGGGAGAATAGATTCTACCAAGAAACACTAAAATGGGATTTCACGCATGGTGAATATACTCGCGTATATACCTATAGCTGTATGTGTGTGGCAGGCATAATCCACCCTTAAGCTTTTCCAGCAGCCGTTAGAAAAATCGTTATTAACAGATACAGCCGAGAAATTATACGCCTAAAGTATCCCAAGAATTTTCTCCTTTTACTTAATACCTACGAATTAATCCAAGGGAGTAAATTGGGTATGAAAATGAATGGAATTTTCGCCGTTATAATAATATTTAAGAATATTTTTCAACCCGGCAAGTACGGACTGAGGGGCGAGTTGTCGGCTACCGAATTCTCCAGGGTAGTGTTACGTCGGGTTGTTATTTTTTGAGAACCACTTCCGAAAGTGGAGACTGGAAAACCAACCTCCGGGGTTGGGAGACATCCTTTATGCTCAGGTATATAGGGTATTGGAATTGAAAGATTTATGGGAATTTTTTCTGAAAGTACGTAATATACACACATATGTTGACAAATATTCCTGATTCTATAAGGTGCTGCGAGTCTTTATCCTCGTATTTCGTCGTATCCTCGCTTTTCTGAATGTTGAACAAAATTCACGGGTCCTTTAATCAAATTCGGAGAGGATTTCATGCCGAATATTCCATTCTATATACTCCCCACTTATACAACCCCACCACGGCCAACTTACCCTTCGATCTCTTATTTCAAGCAATAAATCTTCCCTCGTCGTGTCTTCTGTGTATTTATGTAAATGCTTTTACACGATGTTTAGAAATCAAAGTAGACGGGTACCTACTCTCTCCTTCTCTTTCATCCCCTAGTTTTATTATTCCCTGCGAAAAGCACAAGCCAGGACGATCTTTCGATCAGTATTCCTCTCCCTCGATTCGTCTCAAACCATCCACTTCTACTTTTCCATCATCGTCACGCGGACAGACGGATCAACGACACTCAATAATTACACATTCTAAGCACGAAATTTCCCTAGTCCAATCAACAAGCCCATTAGTTCTATCTATCCATCCACCACGTGAGCAAATATGACGCTTGACATTATCAACGGTTTCTGATCGTTCCACACATGGTCACACCTATACCTGTACCCATCTACCTGCAGGATTCCGTACGTGACTCTTTACACATGTGCAGAGAGACCCACGTACCTCGCTGTACACACGTACATGTGTACAGAGAACGCGCACTACCGTTGCAAAATGGAATCCCATACGGTGTTGCGAAATTACAGCACTACCAATTACTCAATTATCGTTCATTAGTCGTTCGTCATCGTCAACACTTGAAATCTTACTTCCATATAGCAAGTTCTACGATTTTGACGAAGAGACTTCTCACACCTATCTTCATTTTCTAGTAGGAATATCGCAGGAATTGGATCGCGGTTGATCGAGGGTAAAGTCACTCGCCATAATTTTGAGATAGTAGTACGAAAAATGTGAACTTACGGACCTCGGTCCCTTTCTGGAAACCTTCGACCTTAATACCAGAGTTTCTAGTAAACTCTACAGGACTTTGACGTCCCGCGGAAGTTCGTTCCTTGAGATGTCCCTGATTGCACGGTGTATTAAAGCGAACTCTGGTAAGTTAGATCTGTTAATTTTCAGCTCCTACAAGCTATTTGGGGCACTTTAGGGTCGTGCTATCACCTATCCTATCCCTTGCCGAGAAAACCCCGGGCGCAGGGACCGATTTCGAAGGAATGAACGAGGGAAAACTTATTACAGGAAACGGGGATAAAGTAAACCCTCGGGATAAAATAAACTGCAATGAGTTTTTGATCAGGTCGAGCTAGTTTATTGTCTCTATCTCTCCATACCCCATGTATACATATCTGTGCTTCTGGTTAGACAAAACGAACCCCCGAGATTGAAAAAAGGAAGAAATTTCGGGTACTCGTTTTTTCTATTTCTCATCGACTACAGTTTCATTCGGCTCGAGATTTCCTGGAGTTTTCTTCGGCCCTCGGAAATGAATTAAAAAAGTAAATTTAAAAACGTTCTAAAACCAGCCACGCCGACAGACGGAAATAATATTACGCTGACGTGGAACATACATGCCATTGTAAGAACGAAGGAACGAGCGTGTAAGAATGGAAGAAAGTAAAATGAAAAAGAACGAGTAAAGAGTAAAGAAAAAAGATAAGGCTGCAGAAAAGAAGAAAAGAGCTTAACTTTTTTTTTTCCTTTTTTTTTTCTGTTTTTTTCTTACCCTACCTCCTCGAAGTATACCGCGATGAAAAGCTGACTTAGTAGTAGGACGTGGAGTAGATATAGGTGCCTGCTACCTTCACTGCACACAATCGTGCACCACACCGTGTCATTTTCCTTGAAGGTATGCTCGCGGAAGCCCCGCTGCTGATCCCCACGTCGCTCACAATCAGTTCTTCTCAAAGTGGGTAAAACAATGCCTCGTACTCTCTACCTCTGTTTTTTCCTGAGCCATCAGCCGGCCAGTTTCAGACAAGAAATGCCTCTGAATAGAACGGGTCTCAATTAGCTTTAGGAAAACCGTGGGCTAGACTTCGGGCGATACTTGACGATAACGATAACATGATTCAAGATTTTCTTCTGGCTAAGTAAAGCGAAGTATTTTACTCGGCGAATCAGTCACGAATTATTTGTTCGTTAGATTTAGAAGAGGGTTCATAAATCTTTTCCAATTTCCAATCTAGAATCAGTCTAATCGGAGGTTGAGGAATGATTCCGATGATTTTTGCGGAGGTGAAAATTCCCGTCGTTCCGCGATAAGACATTCGCAGTTTCACACTTTTCGCATTATTCAACGTTTTATTTTAATCGTTAATTATCTCGTGCACGTAGGTACGGGGGGCTCAAGACCTTGGCCATATTTCAAGTGGTCGGTGTAAAAGCGTGACGTGAGCTTGCCGATTAACCTAGATCTATGAATTTTCCTGACGCAGTTTGTCGGGCATAAAATGAAATGGAAACAAGGATTATGACGTCGTGAGTATATAATCCAGAGTAAAAACCGACGTTTAAAAATCAACGTTTTTAACCGGCTAATAATAACCGTCGTAATTTCACTGGAATAATCGCCACGATAAAATTACCGAAAATTTACCATCGCAGACTATGGAAACTGAAAATTTTCCCAATAAACGAAATACACGTATCTCATAATAAGTGGATTCGAAAATTATCATTACCTCTGCACGTGTTGAATATTGGCTCAATTTAAGCCCTCATGTTTATGGGGCTACGTATAAAACCCAATTCGAAAATTTCGGAAACTTTCATACGCTTCTGACGTGAAAGCAAAACTCTTTTTTACCTGACCTAGTGGTTTTAGTTTCGTTGTAGAAATTTCGGAAGAATCGGTATTTGGGAAATTTTCGTTCTGCGCAGATTCGTTAGGGGGATCCAAAATTCTGGTAAAATCCATCTGGGATCAAAAAATGAAAGATTCTAGAAATGAAAATTGGGGTGAAGCGTCAGTTGGACAGGACTGTCGCCTTTCTACGTTTGAGTAATGAGCTGGTACAGTCGTGCAATTAATATTAAGGAGAGAGTAGGTTTTCAATCTTTTAGCCAAGAATCCCTCCGGGGATTTGTTAGTTCCTTGAAGAATAAGCGGAAGAAACAGCATCCTTGCAATTAGGGGTAATTGACTTTACAGACGAAGACTTGATTAGCCAAACTCGCAGAGCTTCGCGTCGAAATTGAAAGTGCGATAGTTTACTGGAAAAGAAATTCCCTGGCTTAGTTTTATTCTCACTTTTATCCGTTGATATGGAATTCCGCAGGTCTTGGCGAACTTTCTGCAAAAAATCAGCGTCTAATTTTCTCTTATTCTCATTTGAAAAGCTCTTCAGATTTCGATATTTTATCCGAAAAATATTACGATAAAGGATCAAACTCAAGGTTCGATTTTCGTTGATTCTCAGGGCTTAAATGCTCCGATGATTTTAGAATAGACAAAGTCATTGCTGCAAGCGCTGATCAACGTAGAGCTGGGCTAATTACAATAATGTTTCCCGTCCACTTAGCCTGATTTTATAAACCAATTAAAGTCCGAATCGTGAGCCAAAACTGACGTGAAATTCGTGGGAGGATTGACGTCAGACAAATCGAAAATGGATGAACTGCATCGCATATCGTGAATCGCACTCCCCTGAGATTACTACGGCTGGGTAATATCTGCCCATGGAAATGGGAGGAATAACTCGAAATAGTCCGACACAAAAAACCCACGGGCACTTCGAAGGCATTTTTATTTTATTTCTTCTTCAATACCCGAAATAGTTGAGCTGTATGATCGATTTTATTAAAAATAAAAATTCGTTTAACGAATGTCGAATATTTTCTTCGAAAAGCCTTTTTTTTTCTCATTTTGTTCGATAACTGTATAGAGTCTGACAGCTCGCTCGAGGGTCTGAAGTGTATTAAACTCGTTTAACCGATGTGTTAGCGTTGGATCTTGAACCGTCTCACCATCTTGCCATAGTTATAGACTAACCAAATTTATTTCTTACGTGTTCAATAAAATTTGCATAATTTACATGATTTAGCAATATACCGGTGGGGGCGGCTCTGCTTTCTCTTGGTAACGGTTAACTCCCGCGGGGTTAACCGCGGTGGTTGGAAATTTTGACGTGTGAACTTTCACGCGACGAGGAAATTTCCGTGTTATTTTCTGGTTTTTTTTTCTCTCTTTCTCTCTCTTCTCTCCGTTTCTTCTTTTTACAAAATAATAATAAAAAGAAAAAAAAAGAAAAGGAGAAAAAAAGAAGGACTGAGCTTTTCGAGTGATATTTCTCCGCAGGGCCTTGTGAACCTTGGGTGCTGTCAGGCTACAGAGAGCTTTGTGAGTTTTAAAAGAACTGAAAGACTTGGAAACTCTCAGCGTTCGAAAATAATTGAAAGGCTTTACTTTACTTTGCTTGCTCAAGGTTTTGGAATGTCGTACGTTCAGCTCGTGAAAAAATAAAAAATAAATTGAAAAAAGTAAAGGACGAATGGTGGATAGCCGTATTGATTTATTTTTTGTTATATGTCGTTTTTTTTTCTTTATTCTTTTTTTTTGGTCTTCTTTTTTTTTTCTTCGTTTTATCTTCAAGCCCGACTCTTTCAGCTTATTGCATTCAGACTGCGGAAACAGAACGGCAGAAGGAGGACACAGAATTGCAATTTCCGTTCGTGGAGTGACATTTAAATGAAAATTTTCGAAGGATTTATTCCCGCTATGAAATCTGCATTCACATACATATTTTTCGTTCGGTTTTAATTTGTTGAAAGCAGCCGGTGGTCTCTGCACTTGACGAACCGAGCGAACGAGAAACTTACAAATTACGCGAAAGTACATTAATTAAAATCCCGGAAATTACTTGCGGCTCGAAAGCGACCGCCCAGAAATTCGATAACCTCTTAAATTATAAGGAAATTTGCAATATCATTAAACAACCCCTAGGACGAAGAAATTCCTCACTTGACAGAAGACAGAAAAATCATTTTTCCAAACTTCTGAATAGAATTGACAATTTTATAATCATTTTCTCTTCCCATTTATTGAATTCGCATTCATCTCTCATGATGATTGCGGGTAACGTGGTCAATGATTAACAGCAGAGATGAATGAAAATCGGAACAAAATATAAACGACAGAACACGCGGTGAAACTAAATACAAAATACGAAGTAAAAATATTTTTGAATAAAATCGACAATCCCAGAATATAAAATCTGAACATCAAAGCAAAATTGTATCCGCATAGCGACGACGAACCCAAGGACATTAAACCTGCAGGAAAAAATAGATTATAATAACGCGTGGGTACGAAACGGTCTACCTCTACACCCACCTATCTACCGGCATAAAACGCTGACGTGATTTCAAAATGTCCTTCAATATCAAACTGACTTTTCAATATCCGTAAACTTTGCTATATTGTCATATCGCAGTTCTTAGGTCTGTCCTGATAATAAAAAGAAGAATGAAAAAAGAAAAAACGGGAAAGGGAGCGATATACCCTTCCTTAAAAATTCCTGGGGGTTTTCATTCAGATCGCAGCACGTCAACCTTGATTTAAACTGTTGATTATCATTTTATCAGAATATTATCAGCCCCGCTCATCTCAGAATCTGGGATTGGCACAGGAACACGCGAGAGTGTATCAAACCCGTGAAAAGTCCGGGAATGGGGTCCTGTTACGCGTGTAAGAAGTTACCTAACGTTGGGAATCTAATTTTCTTGAAAGTCTATGTAAACGACAAAGCCTTGGACGGAACAAGCTCCTTACGACGAGAAAGTTGTCGCTTCGAAGGTGTCGAATACTCGAAAGTCGTCTACAAATTTCCCTCTCTTCTTATCTCAGTAACTCGTTGAAAAAAATATACATGTATTATCCATCAAAGTCGAGTAAAGTTCGAGCGAAGTCTTCGACACAGTTTCTCATCCTTTTTCCAATTCAACGGAACTTCGCGTTTACTATAATTTTGGAAAATGCTTCTGATCCTCTGGAACACGAGAAAGAATCGATTTCTGGTATCTAGCCATCGAAATATGGAAGGGAAATATTTCCAGGCTGAAATCTGTGGTACTTGATATGAATTAATATAGATGTGACATTTCCCGTGAATTGTTATATCGATTACTCGGCGGCAGTACCACTGCGTATATTCAAGCCTCCCACGCGTTGCTTTGTACTTTGATAGTACAGTCAGCAAATTGCGTTGTTCTCAGCATTCTGTATACCCAGAATCTACACGTTCGTAGTACGGGTTACGTCAGTGAACATGTTTTACGAGCTCGCTGGAAGCGTTCTAGGAGAAGAAGATGTACATGTGCGAAGGTATATCGTTGTATGCCTCGGTACTAATACTACCTACTACTATTACATTTCTCGTGACCATCTCACGCCTGTTCTAACAGTGGTACAATGTTTACTGTATGTACACGTATAAATGATGTAGTCCCGACGATGCATAGCTGCTGCTTGAAACATCGTGCAAATATCTCACCCATGATATAGAAATTGAGTTGTTTCTAAGAACGGCGTAGTCAGCCAGGAACTACGATGTCTTAGAATATAAAATTACGACCGTATGGAAAACGGGATGGTTTTCTTCACTGATGGGGTTGGTTTACTGATATACTAGAAAACAGGGATGTAATTTAAACGGACCACGATTCACGAAACTTTTCACGGTTCAAAGGCAAAGTTCAAGCCGAAGACAAAGTCTTGGAGAAACGATGTCTCGGCTTCTTGGTTTCCTAGACGCTGTATATCAAATTTAATGAATAACCTCGAGCCTGATGGTCTGCTACTATTTGTCTTCCATTTGATTCGATAGCATCTTCCTGGGCCAATAAATGGCAACAAAGCATCCTACCAGCCACAGGGAATTCAGCGAGTAAACACAATACCAGACCACGTTACTGTGTACCCATCCATCGCGATTTGATTAAGGTTTCCTCTGCAGAATGGAGCTTCCAACATCATGGCATTCCAGCGTTACAGTGCATCTGTTCGGTTATGGAATTTATCCACATTATATTCGGTGTAGGATACAGATTATCCTGATTATCGTCTTCACGTTACCCAAAAACGATTTTTCTGGTTGTAATGCGAAATTATTTTCTACAGCCGGAATGGTTTTCTAGTTGACATTTTGACAACAACGATGTTTTGCGTAAAACTATGTGAAGGCACACCTCTGACGATACATGAGAGTAATCCGTTCCTGGTTTTAGTACAGATACAGATTTTGCGTGTTTTAATCTTTCGCCTATTCGTCAAAATGATTATTCCAGTAATTTGCATTTTTCTGAATTTGAGTTCGGTTGTTAGAAGGACTCTAGCTACTGTTATCGGGGACAAAAGCACACTCTGACCATCGCCGGAAGTGCCAAAGATATCCAGGCTTGAAGGGACCCAGAAGTAATTTAGTGGAAGTTTGCTTGTAGACTTTGGAGTGCCTCTGGCTTCGTATTCGATCGATACTATATCTATAAGGTATCCTTATTCGAAAATGATTGCGCTACATGCTCGGGGAAGTCTGGACCCCTGTTGTCGCACAGCATCTCTCAATTTCCTACCATAGAGATAAGATTTCCTTTTAAATCTTCCCTCCAGCGCTCTACTCCAACTATCGAGACTATCGGGAGTTTTACGGAAGCTTTACCTTCACCCCACTCTACGTATGTATATATGCTACATATACTACAAATACGCGTTTTCCATATCGTAGATTAATCATTGAATATATAATCCAAAACAAAGATTCTGAAGTTTTTGATTCCACTGAATAAAAAAATTTGTAGTCCCTGGAAAGTTTCTTTTCCGTCCATTATTTTCGTTGTCCTTGTTCCTTATGCGAAAGTATCGTCAGTGATTTGTGAAAATATCTTCCATTTCAATGTTTCTCTTTTTCATTCTCAAATATGATACTTAAGTTAAGAAACGGTGAGCAAAAGTTGGCGAGGTGGGCGAAGAAGTGTTGTGCAGGGAACCGCGAAACGGTCAGAGTTTTGAAATACGATTTGAAGTTTAGAGAATTGTAAGAAAAGCACAGCCTAAAGCAAACAATGAAAAGACAAGGAAAATCCGTCGCTGGGTCCCCAAGGGCATTGCGTGCTTCGTTCGTTCGTTACTTTGGCAATGGTCTCGGATCGCAAACCATAACCATTCTCCACAATTGGAAGGTCTCCTCGTAAAAAAGGCCAACAGAAAAAGAGAAAAAAAAAGGAAAAAAAGAAGAAAAAAGGGAAAGGGAAAGGGAAAGGGAAAGGGAAAGGAAAAGGAGAGACATGGAAGAACCGTGCACGGAGCGTGAACCAAGTGCGTGTAGAATTTCCAAGGCTCCGTTTTTCAAGCCGTTCAATATTTGCTGAGCAGAGGGCGACCTACTTGTACCTTCATATCCACTTACATAAGTGTCCGAAACGAATATTGGCAAAGAGTTAGCAAAACGATTCGAAATCTCGAACCTAAAATCGTCCCTTCGACAATTTCAATCGCATTGTGCGGTCGATCACAATTTTCAACTTCTTTTTCTTTTCTGTCATTACTATCATGGGAAAAGGGGCGTAATTTCTCATCAAGCTTTCGTTACCGACTCCCAACTAAATAACGAAAAGAAAAGTGTCTATCCTTCCGATTGTAACAGCAATCGATAATAGTTACGTTTGATACTCGAGGATATCCTCGTCTTTTTACGGTGGTATGGGGTGGTCTGATAATTCGATGCCGTAACTACCTAAGTTTACTTATTATTCACCCTTCGCAGTTATAACAAATTTATTTTAGTCGCAAGGAATTCCATCATTGCATGCATCGAAATATATGTACATGTAATTTTACTCTACTGTGAAAATATCTGTTCGATATCTCTTGGAAATCTCTTGGAATTATGGTATCCTTTAAATTTATACGGTATGCCTATTCAAATGAGATTCTACCGTGACTCGATAGCGAAATGTTGGGTCTAAAAATTTTCACGCTACTTCCCTTCAGGCAAGAAAAGTAATTATATCACAACTAGATTATAAATGAGAAAGAAATAGTAACACGGTTTAACTATATGAATATAAATGGGCAATTTTCTAGTGGAAAAAAATTCTCGTTTATACAGACGGTGAGCCAGTCTACAGTCTCGGCAATCACGATTTCGGAAAAAACAAGATAATTCATGTTTTTGCATAAAAATCTTCTTTTTTTTTTTAACCACACCGACCGCACAAATAAACGACGCATATTTTCCATGCAATCACAATAAACCGGATATGGATAAACGTCTGCCGTTCGAGACTGTAATTGTGTCTCATTACATCGTGCGATAAGAAACGGGGAATGGTTAATCGAGGTGGGTTAGGCTTACGAAGGAAATCGTGAGACCGCTTAATCCACCGCGACAATTCATCATCGAGAAATCTGTAAAACCAGGAAATTGTTAACAGTTACCGAATCGTTTTCTCCAAACTATTCTCGGAAGTATAACATTAATTCTCAGCCAGCACTTTTTCGGTGTAAAAAAGCTGCATGAACCTGACGAGTATAAAGTATACGTATACGTCCACGTTATCGATAGCAAGAAAATAAAACGGATCGATCCATGTGACATTTATTCAAGTAATAGACGTGAAAACAATTTATTAATAACGATAATCGAATTATTGCTTCAACTCATGTGTCACCGATTAATTTTCTCTCCGAAGAGGCTAAACCATTCGGCACAGAGCTATCGGGTCTTTGACCATGATGTCAACAAATAATTGACGAAATTTTTCCAATGGACAATTCGTACTGTCGCAGCCTGGGATGAGCAGCTCTTCAAGAACGTCTCGGTTTTTGTAGAGTACCTAAAACCGTTGGAAAGGGTTATAATTATTCGATGACGTTGCGGAGATTGTGGATGGTGATTTTGAGGTACGATACCTTCACATAGAATTCATTCCTGGCTTCGGAAAGCTCGAATATGACGGCGTTATTGAAGAATGGAATGTGCGGGCGGAAGACGCCTAAAGCTGCCAATATTCCAGCAACTGTAGCGTCGTGTCCTCCGTAGAATAATCCTCTGCCATTTCCGGTCTTCGGCTCGTTCAAAACGCTGTCCACATTTTTTAACCACAGGCTGATCCACGGCGCTACGAAAATTCGTTGCACCACATTTTTAATGATAGCATAATTGAAATTCGGAGGATCGATGAGCCAAGTATACCTCCGTTCATTTGTATCATCGACTTGTTGTAGGACTGGATCAGGAGCTCGTATGCAGCTACTCGCTCCAATTGTCCTTCGGGGAAAATGCCCCGTGTCCACTCAGGCAATTCTAAGTTCTGACTAAACTATAAGTAGAAAAGAAGTTTCGCGTCAATCGGAGAGAAAGAATGGCCAAGCTATCGGGCAATTTAGAAGTTTCCGTATTTTTCAACAATTCATTTTGCTCGATCGGTGGTAGTTGCTTCTCCAGTAAACATAGAGTCTGGTTGGTATCGTGATGAAGCACTCTTGAAAAATAGAACGCCTTGAAATATCTATAACCGAACGAACGGTGCGGTTCTTTCAATTATATCGAAACTCGATATTTCTCTGCACGCCCTTGATGCACGCAACTCCTAAATCATGATTAAGAATTTCTCGAACACAAAGATCATATACCTCTGCATTGAGCTGGTTGTAGATCTCTAGGATTTGCTTATGCCCGACATCAGTGCCAACGTTCCTACTGACGAGTTCAAAGAATCCGGCCAATTCCTGGGCACGTCTTCGCAAACCAGCATCTTTCTCCGCCAGTTCATGTCGCATGGCTTTGTGCTTCGGGCACATGAACTTGCAGAGATTGAAAATGTTTATTTTGTCAGCTTCCACGTAAACGGGTATCGGTTGCCAATTCAGTTTTGAATTCCACCTACCAAAATACCAAACTCGACGATCTCTCACGGCAAAAAGCAGAAAGAATATTGAATATACCTTTGAATTATGCTAGGAGGAAAGAGTCCAGCAGCTACTAGTTGCGTGGACATAATGACTCTGCTGATGTTACTGGATCGGAAGTGTACATTTTCTTCCAAGTAAACGTTACCCAGCCATTCTCCGTATCTTTCTCGCAAAAATACACCAAGATCGTAGGCAGATTGTTTCCCATGCTAAAAATTAAGTTGTTTTTTGTTTATTCTTCATGCGATAACTTCTCTCAAAAAATGTCTAAGAATATGAATATTTCGGAGTAACGTCTTACGTTATTTAGGCCACCCCATCCTTCGGGGTACCAAGTTTCGTTCACATATGGGTCCAGAGGGTAAATAGCTCTCGTCCTGTAATTTGGTGCTCTTTGACCGTGCCGGAAAATCACTTGGATTAATTTCAATTCTGTCACAGCAGGGGACTGGGCATCGACTAATCCCAATACTGACCAGCTTAAAATCAATAGTTCCGAAATTTTCATCGTAATTCTGATATCATACGGCATAGGGACACCAGCGGCGAACCGACGATGCGAAACGACTGCTTAGCCTGAAACCAAATGGTGTGGGTATAATTTTAGTTCTAAGGTATCTATAGCTGCGGAATAAAAATTCTATTCTTACTCTTTCCATGCTACTAGCTGGTGACAACATCACGTATCTTACGTAAGTACCTGGGTTTGATAGAATCGATATTAGCTATCTCGTTTTCTGATCTGAAAAAAAATCCATTTTTTGGAGTGGAAGTCAACCATTTAAGAAGTTCATTTGAAATTGTGGAAAACTCAAGATCAGGGTCGAATTCGCGGTCCCCAGCCGTGGATTTCTAAAATCTAAGAAAGACGGATTTTTTATACCGGTTTCAGCTCGGGTGCAAGGGTGTACAGAGGGAAGCTTTCGCGATTGCATATTGAAGCAAACTACCGATTCGAATGAAAATGACTACGAAATGTAGACAATGGAAAAAACTACGAAACACCAGGTGAATTTTTCGCAAGGGGTGAAAACCTCCCTTCGAAATTTACCTCGTCCGATTAGAGCGAAAAATAATCATCCGATTCGAATGAAGCAAACGCCGTTTTGTAGAGGGGTTGAAGTTGGGGGATACGTGGCTCTGCATTTTTTACGGAAATCATTGCTCAGGGGTAAACAACCCTTGGTACACTCGCCAGCGTATTTACGAATGAACTGAATCGCGTTATTATCAGTACAAAAGATGAACTATCATTCATTCCGAGCACCTCTATCAGATCGGATTCATTTTATCGGAAGTGCGACGCCGTATCGTGGAAGTCGATGTATAAATTTTAACATAAGTCGGTACCTACCCGTGAACGAATTCGTAACACAATATCACGAGCGTACAACCGTATAAAGTATATATAAATATATTCAGGCAAATTGGGCCAATCCGAATTCGACGATACTTTCATATCTCAGAAAGTATCGACGACACTCATCGTTGCTTTCCACATTCGCTTGGGGTAAATGGAACAAATTTACTAACTCTGGACGCTAAACGTTTCTCGGAAGCTTTGGAAAATTCGCAGATACAAATTTTCATCAGTTTTACGCATATTTCCAAGAAAAATTATGCCATCTTACAATCCGGTGAAAAAAGGCGTGAGCAAATCCTTCTACGTATCTTTTTCCTCTATATCGAAAATATCTTTTTGTATTAGGAAAAAAAGTTCGCGTAAAATTTATTATTTCATAAAATGAATTTATACAGCTTCGTGTAGGTATATATACACCACTACGGTTCCTGGCTCGAACCTCTAGAATCTCTTCATAATTAAGAGCTGTATGAACTCGAAAGCTCTCGACAATTTACGCTCGATCGATAGGCAGAGTCGATAATTGGACAACAACTTTCTTGTCTTTCTCTCTTCGTTCACAGCGGGTCTTAAGATCAGCCAAGTATAGGTATGTACCAGCTCTGGCCACTACCGAGTAAAAAACTTTTTCTTAATTAGGCAAAAATCGATGGACCGTTTTCTATGGGGACGAAAAAGCCAGCTTTGCTCTCGCTGCAGGAATTACCTTTCATTCAATGAATCGAATACAAGCTCTACTCTCTGACCTCGTAAAATCTGAAATTTGGGTTAAAAAGTCGGAAAAAAAATACGTCAACGAATTTTATTTTTTTTTTACCGAAAAAGTAAAAACAGGGGGACTAGACTCGGCGCTAAATTTCATCTCGCTGGAAACACTATCTGGCGTTTATGGTAGCGCCGATGTAAATTCGGCGATAATTCAAGTAGAACTTAAAGTTTTATTATGGAACATGTAGACTGGGTAAGTACCCGCATAAGTAGACACGGGGTGCCTTATTCTAGGGTATAAAACGGTGTCTGAGGGGTTGAATGCAGTCCTCGAAACAGCGAAAGTAAACTAATATCGATGAATGGATGGACTAATGAAAACCGTCGATGCTTTCAGAATCTGGCAAAGTATTTCTTCAGTTTTAAGTAACTCAGACTTACATTAGCGAGTATCGAATCGATGGTTGCGGTTAGAAGAATCTCGAGCTGGTAGAAGTTCCTAATCAGTTTAGGCACTTGGTGTTTCTTCTCTATATAAAAAGTTCCAAGTTATATATAAGTATAAACCGCAAAGTTTCAAGCCCTCCGCGTACCGTAATGAGATTGTAGGTTTCTTTACTGATAAAAAGGTGCTTTCCAACAAACAGCGAAAGCACCTTTTTTCCTACAACGATTATAAATATACTCGAGTTAATTCTGCCCGCGAAGTATCATCAAATTTCTTATTTCATTATTCACAAACCGCAGCGGTACTCTTTGCTAAGAAAATTAATTGAACTTGAATGCTGTAAGTAAAGAAGTAAAGAAATAACGAACTGGTAAAAATTTTGGCAAATTTCCGGAGGGAAGAAATGCACGGCTAACAATTCGCTGATTTATAAAATTATCCTTATTCCGGGAGATTCTTTTGAATGTACACACAGTTGTTCGGGGGGTTCTGTTCAGCTTCCGGAGGGTGATCCCATAGTTCGCGAGCTATCGAGGGTCGAATTGTACTGCGAGGGTGAATTTAACCCGGCAAGATACAAGAGCGAGAAAATAACCGAGGGTGAAGAGGCAAAAAATTATTTTCCTACCGGAAGCCCCGTCATCGAAGAGCTTCTCAACTTTTTACATTTTTTATAACACTCATATACGACATATATGAACATGCCAAAGATATACACTGGCAGTCGTTATAGATAAAAGGTTTCAAAGTACTCGAAGACAGAACAGGCTTCTTGTCGAGAATCGATCGAAGGGTGAAACGCAGAAATCATTGATCTCTAAATCACGGTGTCGTCATTCGATTTCTAGAAGCTGCAGTCCGGTCTGAAAATGAGTTTCCCTAATCTCAACGAAATTCAAACGTTTAATTCGAAAGAATTTTAACCGACGATCGAATTCCTTTGCGTACGCGATAACATTCATTTTCAGCGATTACGGTAGATTTATAAGATGACGAAAGGTAGTTTGAAAAATAAGGGATCTTTTTTTTTGGTAAAATATTTTGCACGTGACTTTCATATGTAGCGTTTAATGTTAAGACGCTGTTGTTTCCCTTTATACTTACAAATTTACTTCCTCAGAGTTTCTGTCTTGCGAGAATATACGACACTAATGACATACAAACTGAGAATTTTATTCGCTGAGGTGGAAGTAACGACATCCCCTAGAATATTTACTACATCTCTAGCGTTTGTTTCACGGGCTATAACTTCCTCCTAAGATTTAATACCGTAAAAAGAAAAGTGGCGGTAACTCAACAGTTCCTGTTTTTTTTATTTTTCTTTCTTTATCACGTTTCATCTACCTATATCTCGAACAAAAATCTTTTCGGACAGAATTTCGTCCTCTGTATCTTTAAAAAAATTTGAAAAATTTATATAAAAATTTTCCGTGTCATAATCTGGATAAAATTGGTTACGATAAAAGAGTAAAAAGTTGCAGAAAGAAACGAAGAGAAATAAAAGAAACTTGAATTATAATGATCAGACACGTAAACTAGAAGAGTTTCAGCGCAGATTTAATGCACCGAGTCGTGTGGAAAGAAAATACTCGATGAAAACGCAGGACGCAAAAATATGCCCCGTTTTTTTATTTTATTTTTTTATTTTTTAAAGTAGAGAAGGCAGAGAGCGAGCATGATGCATTGTACGCGCAGCAGTGAGGTCGACCCAGCCATTAGTTGAACAAACGAGGGTTAAGTTGAACGAGATGGATGATGGTGACGCTATCGTCACTTATATCCCGCAAGGGTAGCTGGCTACGTGGACGTGGCGTGCCGAACGTTACCTGTAACTGACTTTGCGACTTTAACCGAGAAATAGAATAATCGCGAGTCGTTTTTTCAGGGGAGGATTGAATATGGAAGAAAAAATATATTTAAAAAAAAACAAAAAATTCCCAAATTATTAAAAAATATATTGAGAATTTTTGAAAGAATTTTGGCGACTCGAGCTTTTCTTCAAATACGCTTATACATATTTATGTTAGTGATGAGAGACGTAGCGGGGGTCAAGAAAATCTACTGGGCGATATTGTACATACTCGATAAGTTTATCGAGCATGTATACGTGGAAATAAAGTTCATCCACCATTCGCGATCTTTACGGAGGTGGAAATCCGGTACCGGTGAACAGATAGTTTTCTGTCACCGCTCGTAACTGGGAAGAAAATTCCCCGTATAAAATTGTACCGAGAAAATTTGTATTCTCTTTATGGTCCATCGGGGGTGTATATGACTTTACGGAATATAGATTAATCGTTTTTACGCTGCGAGTATCACTTCGGTAGACGAAATCGATAACCGGGTTTATAGTATTTGTTATAAAGTGTTACGCTTTGTATATATATTTTTCGGAGAACCATATCGTTGATATAAAGTCGAAACTCCGATTTACCATCATTGCCACCGATATTTGTAACTGAATTCAAACTGCTGAGAATTGAAAACTCGAAGATTTCCTAACGTTTTCGGGTTATTAGAAAAAAAAATTGATCACCCGATTTGAGGGAAGATATAATATTAAGTGGAAATATGTATTTTTATAGGTACATACGTGAAAAATTCAGAGAATACATTTTCGTCACCAAAGGTAGGGAGAAATAATTTTTTTTTTTTTTTACGTCATTTTTCATTTTATTTTGAGATAGAAATACATGAAAAGCTCTCACGAATTCATTCTGTTCTCTCGTCGTTGGTTCGATAGATTTTTATTTTATTTTTTTCTACCACAGATAACCAAACGACAAAACGTTTTTTCCCTCGATATATATAGTATACCTATGAGAGAAAATTACTGAAATAATTGAATCAGAAAAAATTGGCAATGAATTCGAATCCTTTAAGCCTTTGTTAATCAGTCAATTTCCAACCTTTCGTATATACAAACGCACACATATGTGCATATGTACACCTATGTATATGCAAGCAATTATGATTCTAACGAGAATTCGCAGCCGAAGTATTTTTTATTTTTTTAATAAATAATCCGATCTACTCCTGTAGAACTTGTTATCGCATTTCACATTTTACTTCGTTGCTCAATTATAAAATAGATACGACAGTTCAGTAGTGAGATGGAATAAAGGGCACACGAAGCCCTTATTTATGCAATTAATCTGAAGAAGGATTTACAAGAACGTGATACACCTTCTCGACTCCGAAATGTACTTTTACCGCCATTTCATCCATAACTGAACGAGCGATGCGTTTTTCTCAATTATCTGAAAACGTTATTATTCACCACGTGCCCTTTTCTCGCAGTAACATTTCGTCTGCACGGTAGAATCCGAATTCATCTTGAAGCTAGCAGGGGGTAGGAAAACTTGAGAATCGTATGATTCAATGGGTAGTTTTCGAAGTAGCGTGTAAAAAGCAAAAAATGGAATCAGAAACGTGTGATACGAGAGTCTAGACTCCAGACAGACACGTTTTGTTTCATTTATTGCTCTTGTTTTAGTTATCGGCGCCCGTTCCTTGACGTAAGTAATTTCTTCATGTGTTCAATATTTTAGAGACAGACAATATATCTTGTCAAAATAGGTCTGCGCCCCCGCGCCTTGGTTCGATGAAATTTAATATCTCTTCGACACTGCCTGCGAAGTAAGGATTTTCCACTCCGCTCTGTATGCCAGACTAGATTCTGGGATTCAATATTCGTGAAACTGTCGTTTCGGGAATAGAATCAAAAATTCTTGAAGTAATCTAACTCTACGCAAGAATATATACGAAACAGAAAGTGATGGATATCGAAATGTGGGAGATTCTCACTTTGCTTTTCGCTCGAATTGATTTCTGACTCGCATATCTCAGACCCGAGGAAATGTTTGAACTCATTTATTTTTTTTCTTTCAAATCATTTTTAAAACGATTTTTTCATAATCTTTTTTTTTTCATTTTCACCTCCGAGATCTTACGTTACGGACTACGTAAGAAGAACCGAGGGTAAAAATATACTCGGGCCCCTGCCTGCGCCGTCACGATTTCATTAACAATAAATTCATAACGTAATCTTCCTCTCTTCTTCTTTTCTAACTTTAATCAAAAAGTAACTTTTGACAGGTAATTGCGCCGTAGGAGGTGGAAGGCTACCACCGTCCGTCCACCGTGCGATTTTTCTATACTCGCGATGTTATATCTGCCCCATCCGTATATATTCACCTCTGTAACATTAGCGAACAGGTTTTCTTGAAATTTTCTCACTGACGTTAGTCCGAAAATGGATTTTCTTGCGCGAACACCGATTTCTGGACTGATGGAAACGTACGATTCTTGTCAGATTTGAAACTTTCCGTTCCTTTTCTGACGTGCTGGCGTTAGTATGGTGCGTTAGACTTTCCAACGTCTTTATACATGTGTATACCTATACGCATGCATTATACACACACGCGTATGTATATTCGAAGTCCATTTTTCACGGGCTGTTGTGATGACAAGAAGATGTGTTTTACCCTCGCCCCAATATCGGCCCTAGAAATTCTATCCATCAGCACCGAATTTTTTGCACTTTTCTTATAGGTACGAAGGGCTCGGTGCGGGGATCGAACAGCCATTATCTTCGGCTGTTTATCAAGGCGTCGTCTATTGCGTATCGTCAATCATATCCAGTCCAGAACTTCGAAAAATTCATTCAGATATTCTCAACGTGTGAAATCTTCGGAATTTTACCGACACTTTGTTAACCAAAGAGAAAAGTGATGAAGGATACTGTTGTCTACTGTAAAAGCTGTAGTTGAAGCATATGTCGAATCGCCATACACAGAGACTTGAAAGGAGTACGAAATACCTGTGTCAAAAATTGTTCTCGAATAAAGTGGAACGAGAAAACGCGATTTCGTTGAAATTAGCAAAAGTTATTTTTCGACCGAAGGAAACACACTTTCCTCGTCGCCATAAAGTGACGAAGAACCTGTGTGACATAAGAGTGGCAATTTGACGTACAATTCATTTTTCGATTTGGTTTTAAAAAATTTTTGAACCCATTAGGGTTGGAAGGATTCGATTCAGTTGGTTCATCGATACGGATCTTTTTAGTTGAGCCATTTTGCAAGCACCTGTGAAACGCGATAGAGGCTCTCTACCAAAGATATGGAAGGGTACCCAACGGGCCCAACACATAAGATCAAAAGCTCCATGTATGTCTAAATGGTTTTTCGATGCGAGGCCCCTATGGGATGACTTTATCTCGAAGTAGCGAGCGAGGAGCTAAGAATTACACGCACCCTTGTTATCTCTTTATTCTAGCGGGTCTCCTCGCTCTCTTTTATCTCCTGGATTTCTTAGTTTTGTGTAAAAAAAAATAAAATAAAATATATATCTATAAAAAAAAAATGAAAAAAAAATTGTTGACATTCATAAAATAAAAAATAAAATTAGAAGGCAGGAAAAAGGTAAAAATCATCGACAACGAACCGGGTAATTGAATTTCTTTTTAATCCACCAGACTCGTTTATATACCTACTGAATTTTCCCTCCTTTGCAGGTTCGGATGAAAAAGTTAAAAACTGTTCGCGTAGAACAACGCGATATCTGTTTCTTGTTGGTAGTAGGTAGCTGGTAATTACATTGGATTCCATTATAAAAGTAGACTCGAGTTAAGTATTTCGAAGTTGAACTAAATTCGTTTATTTATCCATCGAAGCGTGAGATTAGAATTGTGAAAAAAAATATTTTATAATTCTTCGCGAAGTTTCAAAGCTTCATTACTTACTTAGGCTTCGACTGAACTTTCGAGCTCTTTTCTCTCACCTCTATTACTTACCTTTGATAGAGCCATTCAACGGTCTCGAAATACTCAGAAGTTTGAAAGTTCTCGCTAACCACTTGGCCCGAACTAAAATCCAAAATCGTTGAAAAAATCTTCTCCAAGATAAACAATAGCAATGATTTATAAATTATCCTTACCTAAAAGTGATATCCACTCGTGAAAGTAGGCAAGGCTATGGCTAGGTGATAAATATCTTCTGATACGTAATAAACCATAAGAGATCCAGAGATGCCGGGACACGAGGGAAGCCCAACCCTTATCGAAGGTAAAATGACAAGACGTGTGGAGGGCCTTGAGCTACGAGCTGATATCTCTGGAATCAGGATTGTGATGGATTACGTATTTGAGCTTCTCGCGTTAACCCAAGTCCAGGAAAAAGCTCGCCTCGTATCTAGACCTGTTTTGCTACGAACGAATGGTTTATACCTTAGCTTTTATTCCATTACTTTTCTTCATTTTTGGTCTGGTTTATATTCGGTGCTGGTTTTTTGAGAATGAGCATCGCTTTCTCCCTGATTAAAACCGCGGATGTAGGTCTCTTATTTTTCTCTGCTTGCTTCAACCTTTTAAAGAAGCGAATTACGAGCCAGAATTTTAGAGTACATCTTCTCAGACGATGTATTATTATTCACACGCTTTTCTTCATTTTTCCTACTTACATCTACCGTGCGGGGTCAACATTACGTTGACTATTTTACTCTATTTGTTTTTCCCTGGCCTATGCGGATGTTTTTCCGCCCGTTATTTAACCCTCTCTCTTTCTCACCCTCGTTCTTATTTCTAGTTTTTTTTTCTTTGTTCTTTTTTGCAATTTCCTAAGGCGTTATATTATCCTAACTTCTTTTTCCCTGGAAAGAAAGTGGCCAAGATTTTTTGCGACTCGCTGACCTAATGACTTTAGTATGCTAAAAAATATGATCGACGTTACGGGCTATTTTCAATTTATCTTTCTCCCCGGGTACCGAAAGCGAACAAAATTGGAATCTCGGAGTTATCACTTCAAAGAAAATTTCGCTCCAACGAACTTTTAATCCTCCGATTTCACCGAGACGACAAAATACTGATATTGTTCAATCGCAAGCTACAAAATATTACTTCGAGGTATAAATTCGTACAAATTACAGTCTGGCTCGAAATTAACCTTTATCTTAAATCATAATTAATTCATCCAATACTCATATCGATAAATTCTTCACATACACCTCAAAGCGCGAGAGCAAAGCTATTCACGTATACCTATATGCTACTTTTTTCTCTTAGCGAAAGAAATTTCCACTTTGCCGAAAATTTCTTTGATCCTACTTGTGTACCGTCACCTTTGGTCTTTCCCTATTTCTCTCTCTTTTTCTCTCTCTCTGTATTTCTCTTCTACACAAACACGTACAGCTTTAGTTACCCTTTGAAGGCCTCGCCCAACCAAGAAGCAATCAATCACTAGCTTCGTCAACGCCTTCCACGTGTCAGCTTCCTTCTTTAGCTGTTAGAACTGCTGGTTACTATAGTTCAGAACGTTGAACGTTATTTCATCGAATTTATCATCCCTGTATCATCCCCGGCTACATATTTCATAAGCCTTTCGAAGGGACGGAATAATTGCACTCGTAGTTTTCAGAAATGATTAGAAAATCATTCGAAACTTTATAGAACCTCGCGAAAATTTTCGTACGCAAAAGTTCGACTTGAGAAAAAATTATTTCCAAGGGGTGTGTGCGAACGCCCTCGAAAAATCAATCTACCTCAGGTACGAAGCAGCTTGTCTATGGATTACACCTAGTCAAGTGAAGTGATTAAAGTTTAATTAACTACTGCACACCCTCGAATCCCAGCGGTACTAAATAATGCATGTGACTACATACCGTCCGTACATACATAGGTAGGTATTATCTCACCTTACGCACTCCGCGTCTACCTATTTCGCTTCGTCTTGGGATCCGGTAAGCCTCTGGAAAATCAATTTGGAATTTATTTCATATTACGAGGTCGATGGCTGTGCACAATGAACACGATAAATCGAGACTTGCGACGAGCGTATCTGAAGAAAATTGAAGTAGTCGATAGCTGAGTCGAGTGCCTGTATCTATGCGGATACGTACGAGTGGAAGAGGCACTTGGAAATTTATTTTTTTATTCTATGTTTTTAATTTATTGATTTCACGTTATGTTGCGAATTGTCATAATCGCAGCTGATTAAACTGGGTTTATTGAAACTATTACGTCTATAGCGACGCGATTATTTTATGATCGGAAACATAAGATGAGTTAATCCTTCTAATGGGGAAATGGAGAAGGAAAATCTCGGAAAGAAGGAATGCTTAGTATTTAATGAGAAATTGAAGCGAAATTTTTATCTGGTAATAAAAATCCTGGAAGTTTTATTCACACAGATTTCCAGAACTTTGAGCTGTACGATTTTCATACTACTCGATAAAAAAGAAAGATCTTCCTCGTTGTTCTAAGGAAATTTGATTTTCTTTTTCCATACGCAGTGATTGTCTGACTTTTGGCAAAATAAGAAATCTTCTTCGGGATATGAACGTGAGTTTCTACTCGTTTGAGTTTTCGAGATTAGTCTATCGCCACCGAAGTGTGGTAATTAATTGTAGTGAAAACTGCGCGAAACTTGATCGGCGTGTGCAGAAATAGTTGCACCGACCTATTCAAAGAACGTAAATTGAACCTTCGACATTGGAAAACGGTTTAAAGTAAAGCCTTTGACTACAGTGTATACGAAAGGCTGAAAATTCTATCAAGAATCATACGAGCTGGCGAGCGATTTCACATCACGAACGTTGTTCTTAGATCTTACGGTCTTTGACTCGCTCAAAGTCACGTATTTTCCGTAAAATGTGGGAAAACCATTTCTCGGACGGAGCCTTGAATCGCAAAGAGTCTCTCGCGTATGTTTCGAGTTTCCGTAAAAATTTACCGGAATTTTATCCCAGCTTACAATCACCGTCGATAAATTTTCCGACGATACTGTATATAGAAAATTGAAAAAAAAATTCCACAAACACGCGCAAATATTTAATTCTTGTTTTCGAACTAATGGCAAATGAGATTATCGGTCTTTCCACGAGCGTGGTAGTGACGTGTGGGTTACACTTTGGTAATCAATCAGTGTCGCCTGCAAGATATACCAAGCGGAACAAACTATCCCCGAAAGTCTTCCGACAGGGAACAAAACCAGCTAGAGAATTGAAAGTACTGCCGAGAAGGGTGGGTGGGTGGTATAGGGAAGAACAGCTGCCCCAGCTTGCGGGCGCTTAGCTTGATGATAGCTTGGGGAAAAAAACTAAGTTATGTTAAAAAGAGAAGTTGGGAATAAAAAGTCTCGAATAAATTGCGCTGAGAAAGTAAGTTGCCTGTGCAAAGAGAGCGAAAGAGAGAGAGAAAGAGAGAGGAAAGGCTACCTCCGGCAATTGCGGTAAATTTTCATTTTCTTTTTTTTTTTCTCAGCGACCAAAATTTCTAAAGATTTATATTCGCCGAGGTGCAGCAGCTCTTTCGGCAATGATCACTCGGGTTCAATTCGAGCGTTTGAATTCTGTACTTTGAAGGCGCCGACTCGAAGGATTCTTTGTGAAGAATTTTGTGCAAACTGTGAATGAACGAAAATTAGAAGAAAAATTAAAATACTATTACGTCTTGTGATAACGTCTGAAACACTCTGTATTCTCACCCTTCATCCGAATTCCGGAAAAAACGAAACGAAGTTCAAATAATGATTTGCGGGGAAGAAACTCCGATATTAAATCGTAAGAAAAACGGAAACGATACGACGACGTTTGAAGAAAACATTTTCTTTCGAGTTAGGTCATATACAACAGAATAGGTTCACCTAATACGTAAAAAACAAAAAATATATATATATTTTCTAACAAAATAAATATAAGGGCTGAATTAAAACGTCAGGGAAATAACTCTCCCAGTTCAATTAACAGTTATAGTTTTATCCAAGAGAATGCAAGACTGTTAACTCGCTCGATGTCTAATTGCCAGTAAAGTTGGACCGCGAATCCGACACGTCATTAAATCCAATTAAACCTCAATTTCCTTTGGTAACGAATTATTTCACGTCTTACAATTAGTCTATGCTCAATTTTCGCTTCAACGTTCTCAGCTCACAATCAGAGCAATGAGCGAAAGGATTAAAGGTCGCTCGGAGGCTGTAATCGATTTTTAGTAACAGATGAATTAATCTTCGATTAATTAGAACACCGTTTCTAACGTTTCTATTCACGTTTTTTGTTTACAGGAAGATACACGCAGCATTAAAGTCGGCGACAAGAAGCGTTGGATACATGACCCCAACAGTGAGTACCAAAAAGTTATCAAATTCTGTTGACTCCATCGGTTTCGATGAATTCCATTTTCACAACGAAATTTATTGATTTTCAACCATTTTTTTAATTTTTTGCAAACGTTTGGCAAAAAATTTCGTCACTCGTTCACAACTACGGAAGACAGGCCGTATCCTTACGAATTTCAAAAACTTTCCATGAACGATGCGACCTGTACGACTTTTTATTCGACAGTGACCATTCCTCGACTGAAATTTGCCGGCTAATTATGCTTCCATAATTTGCAAAGAATTAAATGGATGGGCAAGAATGTCTCACTCTGTGTCGATTCTCACCCTTACAAAGTCGATTTTTGACTTTCGAAAAATCACAACGCAGGGATTTCCCTTTCGATCTCTTTGGATTCGGAAAAGAAAGCCTCTTTCATACGACCAGACAACATTTCCATGTGTTCTTTGCATCGCGAAATCGGAGAACAATCATGCAGAAGGTTTGTCGGTCCCGAATTTCCAAGCAAATTTTGTTTTCCCCGCGGTAAAAAAAAACAAAAAAAAACCGAAAGTCAGTAGACTCAATCCCGTGTAAAAATAACTCCTGTTCATTAATCCGTTGATAAAACTGAATAAAAAAATTCTTTCACCGCGTGAAAAGGGAGAATCGCAGAAATTTCCCAAGATCGTAGAATCGGGCTGAAATCTCTACGCAATTTCTGTATTATGAGGATTACTCCCAGGGTCCATTTGTTGTAACGATCGCACTTAGCACGTAGAAGTATACAAGAGAACTTTTAATTGCCTAAAGTTTTGTTGTTTCGTCGACTTTCCCTCACTTTGTACACTTCGTGTTTCTTAAAAAAAAAAAACAACAAAAAACAACAAAAACACAAAAACGGCGAAGTTACTACTATTCTACCTATTGTTAAACCCGATATACCAGATGATGCTACAAAGTTAGCTGGGTCTCTCCTCCACTCAACCCTTAGAAATAAACGACAGCTTTTATCCTGTCCCAACCGACTATCCGGACCGCAAACCTTCCGAGATCGCCATGGTCAATGACACCAAGTCACAGGTTCTATATAAAGCTTGATCTTTCCTCTCAACTCAACCCCTTTTTTCTTCTACTTTTCTTAATTTATAAAAATAAAAGAAAAGAAAAGAAAGAAGAAAACTACGGTAATTACTGTTTGATATTTTTTGGTTTTCTAACGATTTTACAGTTATTTTATTGTGTCTTGTGACACTGACAGGTGAGAGTAGTGACTTTATATGCGATTTCGAACGCGTATATGTATATAGTGTAAATATAAATAACATGGAATCGCACCTAGACCTCCAAACACACTTAAGTTTTAGCCGATGACATGCGATGTGCGTTAACTATAACACGGCTGACTAAACCATGCCTTTACTACTGGCTCAGTCTGATCAATACTTCGCTCGCACTACTATCCCACAGCTATTTCCACGCGAATTGAACTTTGCCATATAGTATCTACCTATATATACGATATATATGCATATATATACATATACATGTAATATGGGTGTGTGTAGAAATGCAGAGGATCTCTTTATTGCATATAGACGTATATACTATGTATATAGTTGCGACAATTGTGTTAGAAATTCCCTTTTGGATAATATTATCCGATACGTGGGTTGGCAGCTGATGTCTATTTTATATACAGAAACTGACGCGTTTCTATAATATACACTTTTTCCCTATATTCTTTTAGAAACCTATACCTCCTCTACAGCTACCTATACGGGGTTCGTTATACTCACGGAGTAACCTTTTTAGACTGAAATAAATAAACGAGTGAGGTACCTACGTGTACATGCATAAGTATATATATACATTTGAGTATATATATGTATAATTTGTGAAAAAGTTTCTATTTTTCTTTCTGTCAGTTTTATTTACTCTGTTGTTTTACTCTCGTTAACAATTCTCTATCGATAATATTATTGTAGCTTCTACTTGTCGCGCTCGCTCAATGTAATCGCGTTTTAAGGTAAAGCTTTAACAACGCGACGTAACGAAATATTTACTCATAAAACAAACCCGACTGCTCGGGGAGTAAAACATCTGAGAAATTTAATTGCTTTTTTTATTCATTATTTTATTTTTCTATTTTTTTTTTATCCTTCGTTTCAAAGACTAGTGTTTATTTTAAACCTCATTAACGACTAAAATTTAACACGTTCTCGTTTCTAAATTTTTTTTTTTTCATTTTTCTTTGTTTCTGAGCGATATAAATGTAACGATTCATTCGACCAAGAAACAAACCAAAAAAAAAAATTACGGTCCGGAAATTTTATTCGTTTTTGAAAATCTTGACTGAAAAGAAATTCATGCCTTCTTGGGAGCCTCGAGGGTGACGATGTGTATCCTCTTCGAGAATACATCAAAGTCACGGCATATTGTCATCAATTTACGTTTTATAAACGAAAAAAAAAAGATAAATTGTTATTATTGTAACGTTACTTTAACGAGGAAACTTTTTTTTTTTGAATTGCATACGGGATCTTCGCGTTTGGATATTTATATTTATCGTACCCATCCATCTTGCATTGAAGTAAAAGCAAGCGCAACCCCTAGGCTCTTTCAAAAAAGATCCCATTCACATTTCGCTTTTCTTTTCAGTATATTCAGGTCACGTGCATACTAGACTACCAGAGTAGCAGCCTGTGCTTTATGTCCGCTACGTCATAATCATCCCACTTTATCCCGTCACTTTAGTGATAGGCGTATTACAAGGGCTGGGTATATGCACTTCGGGATCATTTCTTTCTTTTTTCAAATCACTGATATACACTGTGAATAAATATTCCACCGTTCTAGAATATTCCCCCAAAATTTCAAAAAGTTTCGATTAACGACGCCACCTGCACCCTGCGAAGTCTCCGTATATAAAATCTGAAATAATTTCTAATTCTCTATCAAAATACAAATTATCGTCATATCTATCCAAATCTTGGCAGCGATTTGAAAAAAGTAATCAACACGGTGTATATTTTATCCTCTTGAAGAAAAAGTATTTTTCTTTAAATCCAGACCCATACCAGAGTACGAAGTGTCGTTTGAATTAGGATCATTCGGTAGGAGGTGATCGAGAAACCTTTTATCTCCAAACAATCCGAGTTGTTCGGGTTATACCTTAGCCAGAGCGAGTATAGACACACTGGTTCTATTTGTACGATTGTATTTACACACTTGATGGACTTGAGCTGGGATGTCGACACTGGCCAACCTCAGAAGTTGGAAGTGAAGCTTTAGTGGTTCTCGTATGGGTACGAGTCCAGAAACCTTTTCGTCCTAAGCCTCTTGCCACTACATGCAAGGATTTTAGTTCAGGTTGAGGTTCGCTTTAGAATTTAGTGCCACATTGCTCAGAAATCTATACCACTAACATTAAAAGCATTTCTGAATTGAAAGCCCGCCACTGGAAAGCTCCGCCGAAACTTTATATTGTCGCTAGAGGGATTACATGCTTTTCGAAGTATTACCCACTGCAGCTGAAGTAAATGGCACGGTGGTGAAAATATTTCACCATAAATTCCACCCACTTCGTACACCTGAAATAAATTTTTCAATATTTTTACACAATGCTGATGAAATAACATCCCCTCTCAATTTTCACCGAAGCTTCTCTCTTTTTTTTCTCAATAATTCACCAAACACCGATACTATAGCTTCCAGTTTACATAGTTTCCACAAATTCCCACAGTCAGCTTTGATTTAGCTATTGTTCCATATTACAAGGTATTTGTACGGCCTTTCAGTTACAGGAAATGCTTCGTTGTCGAAGATTAATTAGCAACGTTGGCGAAATAGTTCTAGACCTTGACCATAGTTGTTAATGGTATAAACACACAACGCTATTCAATATTGTACCATAAACTTTGGTCATTTCTAGTTTGCGGTTATAAACGTGTTGAATTTATTTTCAATATACTATTTCACGCTCATTTTTGGAAGAACGTATATCCCACCACTCTCATATCTGATCTCCTCCTTGTCTGATACCAAATAAGTACAGGTCTGTCTAGAGGAAGGTATACTTATTTCTACAACAACGTATAATCGAGTAGAGCTGTACGGTATTCGAAAATTACAAGTTAATGGAAACTAATGTTACGCTAACAAAAATAACCCCTTTTAGCCAATACATACACAAATGGAATAATTCTTCCATCATTATTCGATCATGATATCATCTCTTATTGATTCACCCATGTTGACATTTCTATTAAACGGTACGTTCCCCTTTCCACATCGCTGAAAAAACTCGTCTTTTTGAAAATATTGACCCCAGTAAAAGTATCTCAAAATAAATTCACCGGCTCAAAATCGTAGAAATTCGTTTCACTCTCAATTTATTTGCAACTGGATAGTTGGAAAGGCTTCTAGCATAGCTTTACCGTGTTTTCCAGCTCGTTTTTCATTATTAGACTATCAGAGTAGACAAATTCACATGCATCCATTGTCACGAATGGATGACGTTTCGAGGGCCGATGCGTATCTTTCACGATATTTACGTATCAGTTGTAAATCAGTACTTTGTTGACAGCAGAATGCATTAGCCTTCTTTCTTCTGTCGTTTTTTCTTCGTTTCCTTCTTTTTTTTTTCTCTTTCGAGCACCTCTAGGCATCGTCACTTGTACGTGACAAATGACTGAATGAATTTCTCAATTTATACATACTATATCATACCTATATGCATCTTGTATTATCTGATCTGACACTTTCACGATTGCATCAACTTCTTCAAGGCTCAACTCTATTCGCATTTGGTATTGATGACTCCATCGAACGGAGTTCTTGCTTCCGAGATATTATCTCATTCCGTTTTATACACCTACCTATCATGCGTTTCTCATTTTACCTCATCCTTTCCAATATTATTGGATTGAGAACCCCGCGAGGACTCAGGAAATTTGACTCGAAACCTGTAATTTAAAATTCTGTAATAACACATCTTCAGACAATGAGTCAACTATCGGAAATAAACTGTGTCATTCGTGTAATAATTCAAAGATGACATCCCGTATTTCAGTTGGATTCAAAATTCGGCATTTGGAAATTGAAAACTAGCGGAAGAATTTTTTTTCATCACTCTAACGCTCTGAAAAAATATTCTATTGTCTCAGTTTCTCACAGCTGATTAATAGTATTCCAAAACATCATTCAAAGTCATTTCAGATTTCATACGAGAACCACAAAATCTGGAATAATGAAAATACGAGTAATGACATGTAGAAAAACTGAGTATAAATATGCCAATATCGTTGATGTACGTAATTGAGATACACGTATATCTCCTTTGTCCAATTTTCTCCTATTATTTCGTACGGTAGGTCTGTTGGTTTAAATTGTGGTAATAAAGCGGTCATTTGGTCGAATGTAGACGTCGTGAGTGTAAGTTTGATAACCCGTCGCGGAATAAGGTAATCGTTGGTACATCGATTAGGCCCCATTATAATTTATAATAAGGCTATTTGAGTGCGTGCTGAGCTGCTTATATGGACCCTGATAAACATCGCATAAACAGACCCTCCCTCACCTACCTTATTCTCTCCTTTTCTGCACCCTCTTTCAGTTAGTTCCATTGCCACGCCTATAATCCAAAGCGGAGCTCTCTCCAGGACAGAAATTATAATTTTACATTCTGGGAGAGCTGAAGTAATTACACGAGTTTTATATAACTAAACGACGTGATTTGCGGCCGCCCTTTAGACCAGGGTGATGAATTCCTCGTTAAATTCTTTACACGTTTTATTATTTTCATTTCGTTGCTTCCTTTTTCTTTTTCCAGGTGATCTTTGTCGACCACTAAATTGTAAAAAGAAGGAACTCTGCCTCCTCGAGGATACCTTCACGGCTGTTTGTGTTTCCAAGAAAGAATTACAAAAGTCCGGGTAAGTACAGACCTCGATCAACTCTCTGGCCACTCATTTTTCACTTTTCACTTTCTCTATTTATATATTTGATAAAAAATAGAAAAATTATTACGAAGATTCGAAGAATTTATATATTAAAAAATAATTCTTATAATGTAGTAGGGGCTGAATGTAAACGAGGGTAGAGACCCGGAAATCAGAATACGAAAACGTCGAAATTTAATTAATCTATCGGATTTAATATCCGCTGATTCTGGTTCGAAATTTATGAATTCATTATGAATTAAATCTCCTTATGGTTTTCTGTCGCTTATTATCCGCAGCTCGGGTTCTCTTTTTGAAAATTCATTGCGATTATTTGACAGATGGTGTCATAGATGGCAGGTAGTAGATTTTCCCCGGATCCCTCTGTGCCACTAGAACGTGCCTCTGGTCCATTTAGGCTTTCCGGTAATTAGGAATTTACGACGGAAGGGTCTGCGAGTGAAGGGAGGAGTTTATAAATTCTAATCCTTAATTGACGAGCTTAATCCTTCCAGATGTACCTCTATCCGAGGTCAAAGCTAAAGTATACTGACTTTGCTAATTGTGTTCACCGTGCTTTGGACAAATTTCGTAGTACAGTTTCTCCATGTATAAAAAAAAAACTAAAAAAACTAAAAATAGAAACAAAACGAGAATCTATTAATTTTGTGAAAAATTTCAATTTTTTTGTTTTTGTTTTCGAATTTTAATGAACGGAGAATAGTCGGTTCTATTTAATCTCATCAAATGAGTGAATTCTTTGATACGAAGTTTCGAGTCGTTGGATTGAGCGTCTGATCAATAATGAGATTTGATGACAGAATCGTGGAGTAAGCAGTGAATGTATTTTCTAAATTACGTTTAGAACGAAGAAGTGAACAGAGATCATCGCCGAGCGACTGAAAAAGAGAATGAAAAGTGTCGGGAAAAAAATTCGATGAAGTACGTGCAATTTTCAAAAGCTACATAAATGAGTCTCTAAGAATTTTTCTCTTCTCTTTTTTTCCTCCTTTCAAATGGAACACGGAATGAACCCTATAAAATCTTCGAGGGTTCTAGCGACGCGACAGTTCCCATCGGGCTACCCTTAATATTTTAGGAATGAAATGAAACTTTAAGACACGGGTCCTTATGCGAGGTTCGCGTAGGGATGTATCTATGGTAACAGGCACCCATATTCTCACAAAACACTGGAACAAGTATTTCCACTCTGTACTATAGACTGCAGAAAAAAGAGCACTATACCCAAAAATAATAACAATACTTATTCAGATTCTTCAGACCCATAGATCCCGCAACTATCATACGCTACAGGTGGTTGAAAGTTTTTTTTTTTTTCAAATTACTGTAAAAAAAATCAGCGAGGAAACATTTCAAAGAGGTATGCGCGTACAGGGAGCAAATAATTTCGCTCGCGAATATACCCAATTTTTGGAAACTTCCTTTTGCTCATTTTCTCTTCGGTTTTCATTACGTCGAAACGTCTCGAGTACAATTCGTGGAAAATTTCAAAGTGGACACACGTAGGTATCGAAATACCGACTAATTCCCGAGCCAGCCATACTTGAGCTGTAATTATTCATAATTATATTTGCGACGTTGTTTTATTGATATTAAAATTGCAAACCGAGAAGCAATTTCAAAGGATTCGAGGACGTTCGTAGATCTCTGGAACCTCATAGCTGTTATAATATCGCTAAAAATCGAATATGGGGAACGTCGTCTTTTCTGATCTGGATACGTCAAACTAGAATAATCCAATATACACGAAATAATCAGATATTCAAGACATTACGAGCTTATAGAAAAGCATAAATCCGTAAGCCGTCGACTTATGGCTATACCGTATACTCACTTTGATGCTTTCTTGCGGTAAACCTAAGTAACAAACCTTGTAGGTATTCGGTTCGTCCGAGTTACTATAGAGAAATAACTTTACCCATCATATTTTTCTAGTATAAACTGAAAAGCTGAAAATTCTCAGCCATTTCTGAGACCCGTTCATCCGAAATCGCGTTTAGAAACGAGTTCGCGAAGCAGCGGGGAACTCTAATGTCAATTCAGAAGAGCGGAATGAACAGCTACATACATTGTTCATTTTATCTTCTGCCTTCGTTCTGTGCAACGAACTGCACCAGTTGTTGTTCGTACATTTTACGATCCAATTTTTAAAGTCGTTTTCGATCTTTCAGAGATATTGTTATACCAAAGTCACGTGCTGTTCAAGAACAACGAGACCGAGTGGAAACCGCCGAAGACTTGGACAAGGACGACGTATTCTACGACGCGGAGGATGACGCCGACGACGAGGACCAGGACGAGTCGAAGTGAGTTTTTACCTCGAACCATGCTTTTGAATAAGTTGAAAATACAGAAATAGGGGGAAAAAAGCTCGGTTTTGTATCGTAGGATAAAAATGTTATTTTCTAAAGAAAATATAACTGAAATTAAAAATCTGCGGATTCTCAGAGTCGACGCGTTCGTCCTTTCAAAGTTGAAAATCAATTTCTGATTAATAAACGATTCGGGGTGACATGTATGCAGGTATAGGGCGTCGGAACCGACGAACGAACCATGAAGTGGGAAATAAACGGGGATAATTCGAGTCCCAGACACTCCCTATCTACCACCCTATTCTCCTACAACCCCTGACTCAATTCCATCAGTCTCGAGAATGCATTTTCTAGTTTTATTCGATGCACGGTAAACGAAAATCTAAACGAGCTTGGAAATAATGAAGAACTAGTAAATTCTCGTGCTTAGTTTAATCTTCTATTCATCATCAAGTCGTCGAAGAAGATTCGAAAAAATTCAGACCCTTCTTCTCTTCTTTTTCTTCTTTTGAATTTTTTTTTTTTTGTTTTTGTCCCACGTTAAAAAATAGAAACGATAACCCCAGGTTATAGTGGTAACAAATTTACTGACGTATAAGTAAACAGTTCTAATGAAACGTCGATAGAGTCGACCAAACTAGATTGGCTCAATATGGACGATGTCAATTAGGTCTAGTAATGAAACTATTTGAACGGTTAGACCAGTCTAGTATACGAATATAGGAAAGGTATATCTATACATATGCGAACCGTTTTTGACCAGTTTTATTTTTTTAGCAAACAATGATTGACTCTGCGTGATTTCAACATGCGTCACGTCGCAGAGTAAATGTTGAAAAAAAGCTTTCGTCCCTTTTCTCTTTTTTTTTTTTATAACATGTCGTGAAATTTTTTGAAACAATTTGCGGATATGTGCGTTTCTTTCAATTCTAGCGATCTGTCATATGCAAATTGGAACATAATCACTTATTAGTCTCTTATCGGCATAAGTGTATTCTTAAATTTTATAATTCGGCATATACATGTTATATAGTTCGAATAACATTTACCAAAAATAAGTAATGTCATTTTATTTTATTGATTGATCGAAGTATTTATTCGAGAGACCTTGACTGACGTATATCTACTACCAACACATCGATTCTAATGGTCAAGGGTTAGTTCGAAGGCTCTACTCGCTATATGTCTTGCGATAACTGGGTAGCAGGCGAATAAGAAAATGCCTGTTCTATAATAAGTAAAAATCGATAGGTTCCCGGGAAATTATTCATGATATATAGGGCTCGGAACACAGACATGTTTCAAATCACGTTAAAACCATGTAGTACTGCGGTCAGTTTGTTCAAATATTGATAATTGAGCCGTATAACCGATAAAATTAAATAAATTCTTGAAATACGAGCTCTATGCCCTAATTCTGAAAAATTTCATAGAAACACGACAATTTGCAATTATTCTTGATTAACTTAATGAAACTTTATAAAGAGCGGATGTGTCATATTCTCTGCAGAAAAGGGAACAGAGTTTTTTCAGCATGTTTGATCAATAATCTCGATTCCCTGTCCTCCTGAAAAATTCGTCACCTGCCTTTGCGCTATTCTTTTGAATTAATTCGCATCAGCATATGTAACAGACATTTCGGATCGGAATTAAGTCTGAAACCATAAGAGGCTTACGAAGTAAGCGTAGAAAAAGCAGCGTTTGCCTTGTCTGAAAATCGGAACTATCTGTCTACGTGATATTACTCTGAAAGTCACATCCTTTTTTCCATTCGCGATTTTTTTTTCTTTCTTTTTTTCACGTTCACTCTATTTGTCGTGGCAATTATAGAACTTAACAGAACTAGTACACAAATGAAAATACCATTTACGTCGCTGAAAGGATTCGTGGTTGAAAAAGACGATAACAGAAGGTATAAAATCTACCCATACATATACTACACTCGTGCAAATGGGTTAAGCGATTCTATTATAATCGTAGCGAAGCTCACTCTGCAACCAAGTACGATAGAAAAACGTAACTGTTTCATACATATATGCAGAATAAATAGAGCTTTCCATTATTTCCTTTTTTTTCAAATCCTCCTCTGCTAAGTAACAATACATACACTGGCTACATGCCTCGTTGTTAGCCGATTGTCCGCTCGATTTTTTCGAGTTTCTAATAGCATAATTTGGAAATTAGATGACACGCTAATGGCAGGAACTATTCAAAGAATAGCCAGCTTCTATCGACTTGAAATTGTACAAAATTACCTTCAAACAAAATGAGAAGGAATCGAAAAGATTGAAATTAGCTGTTATCTACACCTAAACCTGGAAAAGTATTATCTATACACGGCGTTAGTTATTCCTAACACATTTTCCTCCTTTTTTCATTATATACGTGTATGTATATGAAATATTCCTCTTTGCATTTACATCAGCTTAAACATGGCAGTATTATGAAAATGGGACAGAAACGAGGCGGAGTCAAATTTCCCACGTAATATAAGGAGAGGGGGTGAAAGCTATGTGCCGAAGGGTGGTTCGGGATGGAAAGAGGGTTTGAAGAAGTAGAGAATACCGTGACGCAATATTCGTATGGGAACTTATATAAGAATATACGAAACGAGAATAACGATGTCAGCAACACCAACGTGATGTTAATGCACCCGATTTATATGCTCGAAATATAAGGCAAGATTATACCAGGAAAAATTCTGTTGCAAATGTTGAAGTTGCTCATCTTGTCCAATCTTCTGGCTCATTTCATCGTATTTTCCACCATTTCATGCTACGATATCTGCGTTTCAATGATATATCATTAATACGGTAATGAAAATTGATGTTTGTGCAATTTTTCGCGTAAAACATCGCGTCTAGAATCCGATGGGACAAAGAATAACGGGCCTAAATAAGGGATGATTTAAACGCAGGTTTGCCCTTCGCTTATTTCGCTGCCTGACACAACTTTGTGCAAAGGCGACAGGGGTAGATACTTATACGTGTTGGGAGTGCGTTAATTGCAAAGCTCAAGTGTATCTATTTGCTTATAATTAACGGTAACTGTCTGAAGGGTGTGACGAAGGGGCGTATGATTATAATCACAATCGGTGATAAACATCGGAGCTAATCCTGGAGGATAAATTACCTAAATGGACAAAATTGGATGAAAAAATCTTTGGAGAGTCCTTTAGTGTTTTTGCGCTTTATTATGAATTGTGCGTCGCTTTTAGGAATTGCGTGTGCGTCGTGTGGTGTGATAAGCTTATTTTGTTAGTTCCGCTGCGATGCAGTTCTGCGAACGTTCTGTATACTTATCGTTAAGGGATTATTCAGTTGCACGCGGTATGCAATGCCACGAAGATACTCATAATTAATATGATTAATAACTCGATTTAATTAGTGTACACGATCGAAGCTTTCGGATCGTGATAACGATCGACATTAGCTAATTATCCACTCGGGTATCTATACGATTATTCATTCGGTACTTTTCCTAACCGCAGTTGCAAAGAACTACGCTACAGATCCGGGGTCAAATCACGAACAATAAACCTAGATCCATTTTGCAATTTACAGTCATTGTCAATTTATGAAATGTATTTTTTTTTTTCAAATTCTTCCAAACATTCAATTATGCGTGAATATTTTCGCAGTCTAAATTTTCCTCGTTGTATTACACGCGTTGTAATGATTAGTAATTTTAATGGGGGTTGTTCTTTTTTTTGCTTTTAGCAACGTTATATATTTTTATTTCCCCACAACAAGCGGGGTTCAAAAAAATTGACGATGTTTTCTTTTATTATTACCACAAGCCGCGAGCGAGTACTCCGGTAATATGAACGCTCGTATGTTAGCGAAAAGCCACAGGCTCGTATCTATCCTCTTGCAAATTAGTTGGCACGGTTATATTAGCGTAGACTGAAATTATAGGCCAACAAACACGTTTTTCATCTACATAAGTTATAGATTTAAAAAGTACGGTTTATTTTCCAAAGATTGCGTCGAATCCTATATTATATCAAGTCTTTATTCCATATTTTTCCTCTTCCGTAGGAACAGCGAGGTTATTAGCTAAATTGCGGTACCTTCGTTATCGCCGGTATACATCGAGTAATTTTTTGAGTCTCACTCGTTATCATTTGTTCCTGGCTTCAATCCGCCCAACGTAATTGCAGTTTTCGAGTACCTACGTTTTTAGCGAAATTACTTTCATTAGGAGTGAAACTCACAACGTTACCAATACTTGGCCCATATATCATGTAGGTACGTAGGTACGTACGTATATATACATATACACCCTTCAATTTCGCCCAAGCTTTATTTATACCTACGAATGTAGCTGGCTGGCAGCCAATTGGTGCATGAAAGCTGTCTGCGATGAATCTGAATCCATACTGTAGAGATTTTTGTCTGTATTCTTGTTTTCCATTCGAGGTCCCTCACCCACACATTTAACAAACAACGAAAACCGACTACGAGTAACACTCTGATCCTTGAAGAGCAACGAATGGATGAATGAGTGAATGAATTCGTGCCTCATCAAAGAGATTCGGTTCGTGTATCAGGAAGTAATTGCGAATCCTGAAAAAGATACGAAGAGGGAAAGTATACATGATCATATAAAATCCCTTCTATACGTTGCTCTGAATTTTTTTAACTGGATAAATTTTACCATAATTTATACAGTCTGCAAGTTTTTGTGTTTTCTTTCTGAAATTCTTCTTATCACGCACTTAGCTTACGATTTATAGCATTACATGAAATTTTTGCAGAAATTTTCACTCGATAAAGACGCGATGTATGCAGATGTATGTATCACACGTAATATATTCACGGTAATATCTGCATTGCCAGTACTCTAAGATCTCGAACATTTGGGACACAATGAACTTGGGAAAAGGAAATATATGTGACTCATAAATGTGGCAATTTTGGCTCAAACTTCGCTTTTAAACGACTACGCGTATAGTATGCAAACGAGTCAAAAACGAGTGGGAAATTTCTTCTCCCTTTACACTCCTTTGCATACCTATACCTATACCGAAGATTGTAAGGTGTGTGGCAGTTAAAAATATGAGTGAAAAAAAAAAAAATTATTTCAAGGAAATATCTTCTAAATTTTTTGAGCACTGAGAAACTTCGTATTACTGGCGAGACCTTACACCGCGTTAAATACCTGCTTCAGCTGTACTTAGCCAGAGATTTTCTTTTCACTTGTTACCCTAATTGACTTCGTAATAAACGTAATAAACGAAATTGAAAGCAACGAAAAAAAGTGAGCCTTTTATCTTAATTATTTTTCAAATTAAGGGTTTTAGCGTGTGCATGGGTTCATTTTTTAATAATCCTCGCTCACGAAGTTCGGGCTTTTGTTTGGCAGGTATTATCCGCGTTGTGAAAACCTTTTGGCATATGACCGATATCGAGAAACTATAACATTATCGCAGTGAAAAGCTTTTTCCTGATATTTTATTTTCTGCGAGGTAGATAGAAAATCAATGAATTTTCGAAGCCGCGGTATGATAACGAACGTAGCTGTAATAGAGAACGAGCGTTTTCCTCGATTCCGCAAAAAATATGTATTCGAGAATTTGTTTTTCACAAAATGCTAACTAAATTTTCAATTTCATATGATTTCAGGTGCCGAGAGTGTCCCGTAATAAAACCCACCTTTCTCTGTGGATCGGATAACAGAACATATAGTTCACCCTGTCGATTAGAGTATCACAATTGCATTCATCATACATCCGTTCATATTGGCTGCAAAGGATTTTGCCCATGCAAAGGTAAGTCTCTGATTATTAATTCACTGGTTTATAGTCACCAAATTTTTATTGATATAGACATAACCGAATCTGACACAACATTAGGCGAATTTTTGTATATAGTATACATAGAATTAGAAACGAAGAACCGAAGTGAGTGAAAAATGAGTAAAATTCGGGAAATAATTTTCTTTCCACTTTCTTCGAATTTTAGTTTCTTGAAACTGTAACTACGGCGAATTTCCATTACGTATAATACTTCGATGACGCAGACTTTTAAATCTAGAAATTTTCTCTTTCTTCGTGAATCGGTATAGCCGTCGAAAAATAAGGTGAAACCTAATTCAAAGTTTGAAAGTATATTCTTACACGGAGAAAATCGGGGGATAAAATCAAAACTCAATTTAAAGTTTTGTTTGACTTATTTTTGGCTGACGGGTTCTATGGGTATGTTCAAGTGTGCTTTTTGTTGTCGTATTTCGTGCGTTTCACATGATGATATGAATAATCAAATTTCGAAGTATTTCATCAGTCAGTCGATATATACCTACATATCTCGGATTTGTACGATAGGCTCGAAGCACTGATGCCTGAACCCCGGAAAGCTCGAAGCTTTTGCTCGTGCTTTCAGCGAGTTGAGGCGGATGCAAATAGCAAAGAGTTTCTACGTGATAAGCGTGATTTATGATCTGCAAATTTCTGATTTGTGGTTATCTCGGGTTCTCGGTGGACGTGAAAGCTTCACCGATCAATAACGGGCATCGAAGAAAATAAAAAATACCGATTTATAAACATGAAAGAAAAACCTATATAGGTACACCCATTCATAGATAATGGCTAGCAGTCATTTTCTTAGAGAAAATAACGTCTAATGTGATAGTTGAAGCGATAGATAAGTTCGAGATCATCTTTCAAGTTCCCGAACTCGACAAAAAGCTCGATATCTCAGTGACAACAGATCGTAGAAAAAATATCGAACGAGCAAATCAAAGCTTACACTTTTTACTTCGAAATGAGTGTTTAAACACGATTCTACGTTCATTTTCCGAAAAACTACAAGCCTTTAAAACACCCGTGGAAATCGCGAGAAAGAACTGAATTCAGAAGCTTCTTAGTAATCGAAAAAAAATCGTAGAACAATTTAAAAGGGAGCAAATTGAAGCTCGTTTTTCGCACTTCGAAATGCTTTTTTGAAAAATTTTCTACGAATTCTCCTCGCTAAGATATCCAAGTTTTCATCCAGGTCAGAAATTTGAAAGTAGATTCAATATTCATGAATTCATGCATTTTATGGATAAATAAATAAACGAGTAACTAGAGACTATATTATCGGTTATAGTATAATGATTTTCAGTCACAAATCAGTAATTAAAGCCACGTATAGAAGACGAGGGTTCGAATTGGGAATCCTAACTCTTTTTTCACGGAAATTTCTGAGCCTGTCAGAGGAATTTCAACGACTAATAGGTCATCTGAAAGGGAATTTAATAAGCTTTGAAATACTCTAATTGAAAATTAATTAAAGTAATTGACTTTCGTGATATTTTTTTAATTTCATGAAAAAGTCCCTTTCTCGGAGAACCCACAACAGGGAATCGGCTCTTCGAATGGCAGAAAAGCCATTATTCCATATTTCAACAACATTTTATAATCGAATGTTTTCCTACCGAAAGTATTACCTTCTCGATAATGTGGGGTTTGGCGACAAAACCGCTCATTAATTTGAACTCCTAAATCGAGTCAGACCCTTGTTTCACCCATCCTCTAAATTACTCATCGTAAATTATGACATTGTTCGAAAGAGTTTCGTAAAATTGCTCGTCAAGATCTAGAAACGAGTTAATTATTCAAAACAAACGTGATTCGAGTTAAAATTGAAAATTGTAAGTTAATTTCGACGATTAAATTACCTTCATTACTTAGCTAATCACTCATTCACTCGTCATCACGCGTATCCGGTGAGGTATTTGTTCGCTAATCAACATTAACATAATTTAATGAAACGGTAACGAGCATAAATGGATCGTAAATAATTTTCCAAATATTTATATCACCAGGCATTAACGGAAACTCATTCAATGTTGATAACTGACTTAAAAATTAATTACCAAATCGATTCCTGCCCGTCTCTTTCTCTCTGTATTTAATTAAGAAGCTGTCAGTCCTCCCGAAAGCTATGATATCACAGGCAATTAATTACCAGGATATATTTTACCGCCCCAAAAAAAAATATCGAGTACTTCTCTGACGCCAGTAGCTTTATCGGGTACAATGGGATCAGACATTATCATACGAATAAAATTGATGGACAGTTGTATACATCGTGTCTTTGGTTTAATTAGAGTACAGAATTTCGTTCGATAAATTGTCCCGTTTCGCAGTTTAAAAAATGTCTTTATTTTCTGGCTTGTTAAAAACTCGACGCAGCATTCTCTGCTTTCTGAGGCTTGTAGCTGACAAAGGGACAAAAGAATTTATAATTGCATAATTTGAAACTTCCGCTTCCACAGAGTCTGAACTACGAATGCACAAAAAGAAAATGCAGATGCAGAGGCAGAATTCCTTCCTTGGAAAACTCAGCCGGAATCGTGACATAACTCTCACCCCAAGGGACTTCAACTACGACAATCATCACTATCAATATCTGAAGTACACGAAACATGCCAAGGTTAGTTAATTAAAACCGATCTTAGTAATTGATATGTAACTGAAATTGGTTCCTCGTCGGTTAGATATTTCCCAGAGCTTTTTCGTTATCCGAAAGGCTCGTCGAATTGATTTTTCGGGTTTTTCATATTACCGTTCCGGTTTTAAATATGCGTTGTTTGTCTTCCGAGGCAAAACACAAAACAATCTGTGTTCAGTAAAAGTTGAAACGTTTTTTTAAATTACGAATCTCGTTCAGTTGCCATTATTTTCATGTAATTCAATTTAAAGAATCCCAATTTTATTACTCTAATTAAATTCATCGCCACTGTTGAATATTCAGCAGTCAACAGACGACAGATTCGAATTATAAATTAACAATTTTTCCCCTTTTATTATACCACCAAAAATGCGGAAAGAAAAAAAGAAAAATTAAAAAATGCCGTGGCAAACCAACACTCGTAAATCTTGATTCATTTACGTCGTCAATATGAACTGCAGTATTTCTTTAATAAAATTTTCATCATTTAGTTATTTAACATGAAAAAATAGCCCTCTAAGGATATTAAACGTGAGTCTTCGAGAACTATTCCGAATATTATCATATTACAAAATAGTTCGGATCGTGAAAATATTCCATGCTAAGTTTTCGCTCCATATTAATACACCTACGTCCTTAAATTGTTTACGGGTCCTCCCAAGCTTGCGACAAAATATTATATCCGTTATAGGAATAAAACTTGAATCATTTCGCAAATAATGTTTAATAATTAACGAACATCTTTTAATTAATCTAATCACAATGTGACTTTTTTTTCCTACTGTCGACCGGGTGTATTTATCTACTTGAACGTTACAGCCAAAACTATACGAGGTGTGGCATAGAATGCCCGGTGTTTTCAGGCGCACCCTAATCATCCCACGACACATTAAATTCCCTTTTTCACGCAGAACTCGGGACTCAGAATTGTCAATTAATTCCAATTAATTAATCGATTATAAATTGAATTGAACATATGGCCACGTCATGTGCTGCCGATATTCAAACTAGGCTCTCACATTTAATAACTATAAAATAGTGCAGGGTAGTAGGTATACTGCAAGGGACGGTTTCGGACGGTCCTAACAACATTAGTGAAATTGATATGTTGGATAGACCCTATTAAATCACTCTACTATCAATCCCATAAATCGATTTCTCTCCCACTGTGGGAAAGAATAAATCGAAGCAAAATAAAAAGAAATCGCACATTTTCGACGAAAGAATTTTGTCTCTCAATTCCTTTGCGAAAAAAATGTTTTTTACCCGAAAGTCAAGCGATCGCTCACTCTAGTCATAAAATGCATATTTATATTCGGCTGTGTTAAACGGGGTGTAAAGGAACAAAGAAAAAGTTAAAGTATACGCGAATCTGAATGTTTAATCCGACTAGGTGGGTACTATTCAACGGTAACACTTCTGTGCACCTAAACTCGTAAATTGACTAGAATTAACGACCTCAAACACACCCCGTGAGTTACCAAGTGGGCGCAGCAGTAGTGAATCTACAATGTACTGTACTAGTCGGACACGTCGTGGCATGGCCATGGCCTGCGGGGAAAATACCCTGGTCTGATTAATGCCGGAGTTTACTACTGAATCTCTCATGAGTCTCATATTGTGGGTTGTGTAGCTAGCGAATAATAGTATTTGATATTAAATTAATTACGAGAAATTTCAAACATCATATATATGTGTATGTATATATATATATATATATGCATATCTCTGAACGTTAGTTCCTGACACGTACAAATCCTTCCACAATAGGAGCTCTACATCCAGATTCCGAGAGGTGGCGTAAGCCATTTTTTCTTTATGTTCATTTAACTTCTGAAACCTAAACTGTTCCTGACATTCGGTCTTTCCAAAATTCACTGAGAAGGGGTTTTTCGGGTCCCTGATTCTAGATCACAAGTCGCAGCACAGATATCTAAACTGGCGTACCGAATTTGTACAAGTAGATCGTTTCTCATCGAAATTGGCAATCGAAAGTTTTTCGGGCGACTAATTTCAAATCTGAGTCTAAAAAAATCACCCAATTTACATCGGTGTACACTAAACACCCTGAGTAGCAAGTTTCATACGAATCAGCCTACTTTCTACAATTTCGATTTACCATCTCGAATTTTTTTATTGTGACTTTGGATCCGCATCTAATGAAAAGTTCGGGCTGCAGAAGATTGAGTCAAATACAGAAATAGCTTGCACCATCTCTTAGAGTTGAGATATGGAGCTGATTTTGTGTGAGAAAAACTAGCGATGAGAGTAATGGGGGTAAAATAAATAATTGTCGATTTCTTTTGAGACACAGTGATATATGTATATGTATTTGTAATATGGATAGATATTGCTTTTTAATATTTACAAGCCTTCAGTATTCATCGTGTCCCAAACACCTTGATATAGTTAAACTTTAGATTGGATTCGATTTAACGACACAAGTTGTATAATCGTTGGTGAAAAATTTATGTAGATCTAAAGGACGCGAAAGTTTATTATTGCTATTATAAAATGGAGTGCATCTGATCGTTTAAATTTACCTTTCACCGAAGTTTCATATACCGGAGTTAATTAGGCTCGACTTTATACATCCCCGAAGAAAGGTTTCCCTCCCGTACCGCGATGTGATGCAAAAGCAGGGTGCAGAACTTTTCCCCTCGAAAAAAAATTGCTCGCGGAAATTGAAGGGTAGAAAATCGGCGTACATGTTCCGTGTAATATTATAACGAAAAATGAGTAGATTTTGGATCGTTAATTTACACGAGACGATGAAAAGTATCTACGGAAAAGGCTCAATAAACTTTCCACGACCGTTTCAATACACTCTGAAAACTTTCTTCTTATTCGTGGGATGAAAACAACGACTATAGCTGGAGGTTTTCACAACGATAATTTTCAAACTTAGGAATGATCACGAACAGTTGTGGAAAACTACTTACGTATACTAACTTTATTCAACAAGCAAATTGAAACTCCGGTGGTTTCGAATAAATATATTTTCTATCTTTCGAGGATAGCTGCGGCTATTGAAATCCTATCAAAAAAGTTTCTCCCACATCCCTTCGAAGATTCAGAACTAGCTAATGATCCACACTCTTGCATTCATAAAATATACCGTTTCTCGTTCGTTTCGGGTGCAGGTACCACCGGCAGGCAATACCTACGTAGACAAACACCTCATGTACAATGAAGTTATGGAAAAGACTCCATCCTCCCCGAACTCGGTTCACAGTCCCCAGACCCAAAACCGTGAACCCGACTGCCCCTCAAAGCCAGCAATGGCAAACCGACTTCTGGACTGGTTTTCGGTCGTAATGGCCGACGTCAAGCATCGTCGTCAGCACACCAAACCAAAAGGTATGAAAATACAGGAAAAAGAGGCACTGTTTCAGAGAACAGATTTTTCGGTACATCTAAAAAATCGTGCGAAAGTAGAGTACGAAAGACGTTTCACATTTCTTTTCTCTTCTTTTTTTTTATAACCAGGTCATTTCCCCGCCGGCTGTCAGAGCGAAGTTAGGTGGATGTTTGGCCACTTGGATATTGATGCTGACAGCCGAATCTCCCTCACGGAACTCTACGGACTCGAACATGACCAGAACGAGCCCTGCCTCAAGCCATTCCTCGATGCTTGCGATACTGACAGGTAAGCCAATACGTCAGATTAGTTCAACATGAGGATATTCTCAGTTCTCGAGCTCCCCTGAGTCTAGGTTTGGCACTTCGAACTTCCGAAAAACAGTTCGAGTTAAAATTCTACACAGACTTTTCCGAAATTTGAATTACAAATTCTATCTATATCAGCTTATCACTTATCGTTTTTACAAGGCAATATTTTCCAGGCCATGGGTCAGTCATCCTGTCGCTTATAATCCTTCATAAAATGAATTTTGTTTGACGCTATTATCAAAAGCTGTCGTTGTACTACATCCGTCGTAATTACCCATCCATTTTCGATTAATCATGTGCTCGATTAGTCTGTCGCCATCGCCATTCCAATACACGTCGCTTATATTCGGCAAATCTATACACACGGTACCTATCTTTGAATTGGGAACATATATTAATTCGGGAAATGTTCATTTGGCTGATTAGCTACGTGATATTCTCATTTTACTTATAGCCGTTTCAGCGCCTACTCTGAACTTTGTTTCATGTACATATCTACATTCTCTACTCATAATCCTTTGTGCTCGTTACACCATTGCGGGCAAATTTAACAGAGTTAACCCGGTGCCCCCTTAGGCTGTACAACTTAAACCGTAGAATCTATACAGGTTTCGCGTTGTATTAGAGGGTTCCTTGCGCTAGTTACCCAAGCCTGTGGCCTGACAACGAACAATTTATTTTCAACAAAGGTAGCGAATCATTAAAGACACGCAAAAAGGTTACAGGAAAATTCCTTTCTTATGGTACACAGCGCACACCCGCCGTGTTGTTTCGGAAAATGATGAAAAAAGCTGTTTACCTCACATCCTCCTAAAGATCTTCCGTGTAAGGCCAAGACAGATAACAATTAGGGTCATGTATATATTCCTTAGAGGATTAGATACTTGGATATTTTTTTTACCTACTCTTCGATTGCGGATCTTTTCTTCTATTTCTTAATCCTTAAGAAATGTATTGCCTTCGCTCGAAAAATGCCTCTTGCTAATTTCCGGCTTCTTGTAAGCATTCGACAAAGAGATTTTCAGTGAGATGGAGATCTGTCCGGCAAACTTAACGAATATTCTCATATTCCCTGAAATTTACAAAATTTTACATTCGAATGATGAGCGGAATAAAAAATTGCCATGTCTTGATTAGTTCGAACGTTCGCTTCTACCGGATAAGAATTAATTTCAATTTTTTATTGGAAAACTTTATTCGTTTTTCTCCTTTCTCCTGAATTTAATTAATTCGCCCCCGCTTGCAGAGATGCTTATGTGAGTGGACCCGAATGGTGCGGATGTTACTCAAAAGCCGAGCGTCCCTGTGCCGCCGTTCGCAGACGATCATCTCCAGAAGTTGCACCAGCTTGTGATTCCAGAGGCTACTATCGCAGCACCCAATGCCACCGAGGACTTGGCCTTTGCTGGTGTGTAGATCCTCATGGAGTTGAATTTGCTGGGACCAGAACCCGCGGCACTAAGCCTGACTGCGGTAAGTCGATGATTTATTACGTTAATTATCTACCTATGTAGATACCTGAATTTTCCTAACTATTCTAGCGGCAAAAAAAATTGTACGGCTCTTCCTTTCCCTTATTTTTCCTTTTTTTTTTTTAAATATATATATATTTTTTCATTATTATTATTGAAGAAAGGCGATATCTGGGTATTTTATTAAAGTAACAAAACTAAAGTATGATGTGGACTCCTTTGAGCTACGCAATTTGCTGACTAAGCATCCTCCTGTTTCCTGATCATGCATTTTTAAAATTGAGACCTAAATTTGGGGTAGAAGACTTAAGGGCTTATATACTTATACATATATCCGGAACCTGAATTTTCCGGGATAAGTTTGGGGACAGATTGTTAAGCAATGAAGGATAGGCTCAACGTGGCTAGGAAAAATGTTTTCGGTTCGCTTTTTCTTCTTTTAAAATCCATCGTTGGGGGTTGAAAAATGACTTTATCCAAATACGCGCATTTTTCGTTTCTTCCTGATTACTGAATTGGCGATTATCTCAATGATCCAAAAATCTGGATGCGGGAGACCAGAAATATTTAGGTTTTTATGAAAAGTATTGCTTTTTTTTTCTTTCAATCTTGTTCAGCGAACGAACGATTCATATTTTTCACGATGTAGCTATGATTGATTGTAGACTAAGCAAATTCAACTAAAACAAGGTAAAGTTAGTGAATACGGACGTGGTGCGGATCGATGGAAGGCCGATATTGTTCTATCGTACTTGATGAAAAAATTTAAAACTTGGCGAGTTATGGGTATTGGGTAAAGTGTATTAGGAAAAAAAAGTTTCATCGATTCTCATATCTCCAACCAAAGTTACAGCATTTCGCCAATTCCAACGTTGTTCAAAATTCGATCATGGGTTCGAATAAAATCGTGACGGAGTTAGTCTTTCGTTCTATAAATTTCCATTCGGTATCAGATGATCGGAAATTTTGTAAGGAACAAAACTTCGTCTTATTGATCTTGATTCGCCACGCCATTCGGAAATTAGAGTCATTTAATTCACCCTGTGTCTATGCTTCATTGCTTCAAAAATCCCCAAAATCATTAAGGTATATGTAAGTGCTCAGCTTGAATTACCAAATATATGTGGCGATATGGGAGAGGCTTATCGGTATGGGACTGTAATGATCAGAATAGTAATGACCTGGGTTAATTCTACATCGAGCTTGAAATGTTGTGCTTATCATTCGTACCATGTCCTCATTTAAGAGGCAGGAATTAATTCCTAGTAATATCATTGGGAGGAGGAGATATAGCTGACTATACAGTAGGAATAGTGAATCCCCAGTGATATTCATACCTTTTAGATTCGTCGATGTACCTCAACAAGGTCAGTGTTTGATTGTACATCTTCATTTATTAAAAGAATGAAATTATTATATTATATTTTGAAATTATTTGAATGGAAAATTGAGGGAATTATTGCTTTATAACAAAGCAGAAAAACGTTGGAATCCAAGCTGAGTTTTGATAATTATCTACATAGTAACAGATATGCATTTGTCAATAACATGTGGTCTTTTCTTTTCCCAGATTCAATAGTGAACAAGATAAGCAATGGAGGACTTAAGACAAACAGCGTGGATCTTGAGGATGATGAAGATGGAGGATCTGATCCTGCGCAAGATCTTGAAGGCTCTGCTGATCAGCCGTTGGACTTTTAATTTTTCTTTTGGATATATCAGCACTAGGTACAGTTCGACAACCCTACTTTGAAAACGAGGGTTTCCATCACCTGCTAGCCTCAGATATCTCTGTTGTGGTTGAAGGTCTCTTTAAGTCTGTTTAGCACAATCAAAGTGTGGTCAAATTCGACTAAACAGAGCTGTAACGTTTCGAAATTGAGTTATTTTCATCCACACGTTAATTAATTGACAAAAATACGGAGTCAAGTTGTAATTCTCGTTATTAATATCCCATTTGATTTTATAACAATATAATGGAACTTTATCTAGACTTGAAGAAAATATAAGTCTGAGCTCATGGTCAGAATAAAACCTTTATACACGTGATTAAAAGTAAATTGTATGTCTAGCTTCTGCCTGGATTGTCATTATAAATAATTGAAAAGAAGTAATGATTTTGCGTCTGATTTGAGCATACTTTGCAAAACTACAGTGGAAAAAAAAAAAAAACTCCTACAAAGCAGTAAGAAAATAAACGTATGAAGAAAAATAAAATGAACAAAAAAAGAAAAAGTAAAGCAAGATGACAAATTTAATATCAGGAAAGGCGGAAATGTTGATATTTCCTTTGAATAATTGGTATTAGATGCGTCTGTACCTACCAGGATACCTCCAGGCACAACTGTATTATATATTATAATAAAAAATAATATAATTATGAAATAATTATGCTAATAGAATATAGAAAACATAGCAATTGTCACTGCATCAATAACACAACATACACTCACACTTACACTAAATTAATGGATAATTATATGAAACATTCTTTCTAAGTTTTAACTAATAGCTCTACCATTAAACCTAAGCATATATTACTGTCTATGACTTACAATTAACTTATGAAATAGGAGAAGAATTGCTGAGAGGTAAGGTGAACGATTATAAAAAAAAAATCATCAATTATTCTACTATAACGAAAGTTGTTTCATTTACGAGGCAAACTCTATGATTTTAATTATTGACAAAAATCTGAAAGTACAAAGTCATTCTTTCCAATCGATTGATCTTTGTTTCAAGTTTTTTCTTTTAAATTTATTATTACTTCTTCGAAATCTTAATATTCGGTTTTCAAACCTCGATGCAATTCTGCGCGCGTTTTAATGTTTATGTACTTCGTGATACACCAGAAGAAACGAACTATTTCAAACTCAAAACTGCTACTACTTATTGTAAAGGTATAAGCATTTTTACTTATTGTTAGAACCCCTTACTTAACGAGTACAAGGTACACCGTAGAAATTTATAATAATTATGTAATCGGTAGAAATGATTGGTGTGACTATGTAAGTAAGTAGTCTTGTAGTACAAGGCAAACTAGAGCAACTATAGTTATCATTATAAATTATAATATACATCCCGCATCGATCAATACGAGTCACATTTTCCATTTTGATCCGGCGTTTATTTTACAATAATAAGGGAAGCATAAATTCATTATACCGATGACTGATCAATGTTATGGCAAATTTGTGAGCCTTTATTCATGAAATTTTTGCAGCTAGCCATACGAATAATGGGCAAAGTTTGAAGTGCCGAATTTGTATTTTGAACTTTGAGTGAAAGATAATAGGTATTTAATATCAACACTCGTAATCCTTTCCCATGATACGAATCTTCCACCCGCACGAAATTGCGTGTCTGTAACTGATCGCTAGAAAAATATTGTACGTATGTACTTTGCGGGATATAGAAATGTCGCATTGGGTATTGCAATTGGTTTATGAATCTCGTAATTATTATTCTACCGAACTGAAAGAAAATAAAAAAGACAACAAATCAGCAATGGAATAAGTTTTCATACAGATCTATCGTGCGTGACAGATATATTAATTGAGGAAAAAACTCAACTCAACTTAACTTAACTTACATTTATTTAAAACGGGCTGTAGGCTTATGAACTATAAGTGAATAAATGTAATAATATATTTACCTATTAATAAACATGACACGTCCCTTTTAGACATTTAATTAACTAGGTATACATATTATATTATATGTAGGAAATATAATCCACATGCCATTTAGCCAGACTTTGAAGACCATACGTAAATTAGTCTTATACATTCCTCCCTTTCTAACTGCATCAAGCATCCGAGTTTCTAAAGAAATAATATTATAATTAAATCTAATTTGATTAAAGAAATCGAAGCGTAGAAACTTATTACATACTGATTTTCGTTAATAACTTACTGTATTGTATATAATTATATACAATAAGAATCATCGCTTGTGACCATAGAGTTACGATGATTTTTGTAAAGTGTACTCCTGATCAAGACATAAAGAATTTTTACTAAAAGCTGTTGCCACCACAGCACTCAATTCCGCGGTATCATATATATAATATATTATATATGTGGATGTAAGGATTCTTTATGAATAAAGATTGTTGTAGAAATCAGTTTAGTCAATATGACCTCCCTAAATTCCTTGATCATTCGAAAATTACACGGATTCTTTGTTTTTATTAACAAAAAAGGCTATTGGATTCAGACAAAGTGGAAGAATAATAAACGAATTCATTCTTCAACACCAAAAAAGTACCAGCAAAATATTTATTTTCTTGTATGTAACAATAATTGGTACATTTTACTTCATGAGTATATGTTTATTGTTCGTGGAATCATAAGAAGACTGCATTCTAAAAATGCAGAACGGCTCTCAAGCTGAAAATATAAAGAATGAAATGACAGTGATTAACTTCTACATTAAAAATCCTAAGTTCTTTCAATGTGCTTCAATAAACTCGTTAATCACCTCTGTCCAGAATGCAGCAGCTCAAAGGCTTCGTTGATCTTATCGAAAGGAAGATCGTGTGTGACAAACTCATCCAAGAGTAACTTCTTAGACTGGTAATCGTTAACAAGTTTAGGCACACTCTCACGCGACTTCCAGCCACCAAAAGCAGTTCCTTTCCAGGTCCGTCCAGTTACCAGCTGGAATGGACGAGTGCTAATCTCTTGCCCAGCTCCAGCTACTCCAACAATGATCGACGTACCCCATCCTTTATGGCAAGACTCCAAAGCCGCTCTCTGTAATGATTTGTTTATATTATTTCATATATTTTCGGGAAGATTTCACAAGATAAAATGTGGATCTTGATTTTTTTTGTAGTTGGAAATAGGATGTTTCTTCTCACCATGGTATGCACATTTCCGACGCATTCAAAAGTGTAATCAAGACCACCGTCAGTGAGCTCGACGAGTACTTCCTGAATAGGCTTGGTGTGTTCCTTGGGATTAACGAATTCGGTGCAACCAAAAGCTTTGGCTGTAATAAATGAGTGAAAAATTATTGTTGCATGAAAATTTCATAGTAATCGTTGCAAGGAATGAAGAGATTGTAAGAACCTTGTTTGAACTTTTCGGTGTTGATGTCAATTCCAATGATACGGGAAGCCCCAGCTGCTTTGCAGCCAAGAGCAACGGCCAATCCAACTGCGCCCAGTCCCCAAATAGCACAGGTACTATTTGGCTCTACCTTCGCAGTGTTAAGAGCTGCTCCGTACCCAGTTGGAACGCCACATCCTAGCAAGCAAACTTTATCCAGAGGAGCCTTCGGGTCAACCTATAGGGTGAAATGGGTCAAGAAATTGCAGATTAGTGTTTTTTGGAATTCTCTAAGGACAAGTTGGATTGTAAGTTGGTAAATTTAGTATATAAATATTCAAATTTGAACCGAGAACCTTGGCAAGAGAGATATCTGCAACGACTGTGTATTCTGCAAACGTTGAACAGCCCATAAAGTGAAATAGACTTTTTCCCTTGCATGTAAAACGAGATGTACCATCCGGCATCACACCCTGGCCTTGAGTACTGCGAATCTTACTGCATAAATTGGTCTTTGGCGATTTGCAGAATTTACATTCACCGCACTGCGGTACATACAGCGGCACTACATGGTCACCTGAAAATTTATATGGAGATTGCAATCGTGTCTATGACTTTTGATCGTTGCTGGATTTAAGTGAATGAATACCAGGCTGAAATTCTGTGACCCCTTCCCCGACACTCTCTACAATCCCAGCACCCTCGTGTCCTAATACACATGGAAATAATCCCTCTGGGTCCGATCCTCCGAGAGTATAAGCGTCGGTATGACAAAGAGCAGTAGCTACAACCTTAAGTCGTACTTCGTGCGACTTTGGCGGTGCAACTTCAATTTCTTCTATTGATAATGGCTGCTTTTCAGTCCAAGCGACTGCCGCCTTGCACTTGATCACCTGCATCGGAACCCACGAATGAGTTTTCACACATCAAATTATTATCAACGATTGTTTAAAACGTGTTTAATAATATAATGGATTTGCCATGTGCTTCGAATACGTGTGGAATTCATCGTTGGATGTGAGACAATGGATTTAATATTTCAGTTAAATTTTTTGATCTTTTTTCAAATATTCTGCACAGTAATTCATTCTTTGTAGTTTTGTTTTTCTTTGTTTTGTTTATACGTAAGTACTCACCTTACCAACCGTGTCTGCCATGGCGAAATCGAGCAACGTAATGAAGAGTGTCGTCGCCCTTGGCCTTACATAATAGTAATAGGTTAGAGGCGATCCCCACCGGAATTCTCAGCTCGATTCGGTTATCGACATTGCAACGTTCAAGGCTGCGAACTCTATCATGGCAGTTTCAACTGGTGCCGCGCTGTAACTCTGTTTGTCTCTCTTTTTAGTCGAGAATTTACATGATGAGAGTGAAAAAGAGATATGTGGCTTGTGTGAACTCGGTTGAAGCGCCTTTAGCAGGTGCCGTAATTTCATGAGTGTGTGAAACGCGTCGAATACTACGTATATTCAAATCCAAAACTTCTGTGATTCGCAATTGACTTCCATGTTTCGCGAAATAGAATTGGAGTATTGAGTAGCATGCAGGAGAATGACTAGACGTGAAAATACCTGGGAGTAAGGATTATTCTACATTAATTGTTCAGTTAAATAAAGTTACACGTCAGTATTAACTACGCTAGTCAATGCGAACATTGGGTAGACGCGTGTCTGTCTGCGTATTGATAACCTCGGGATTATCAACGATAATATATGGCATATACATTATAAGACGCATATGCGGATTATTAGAATTAAATTTGTGTGCTTATGAGTAGGATCTAACAGCTAAATTTTCTTTATCAAAAATTGAATGGACGGATAACATCTAAGTTACAGAAGAGCCAAGTTGATCTATGTAATTGTTTGTTCGCCGGATGAGTGAGCCTCATCTCGTGGTGACATTTTATCAAACTGCACATCCTAGTTATTTGATAGGCTACTGACCCCACCCCACGACAAGTGCCCTTCATAGATATATTAATAAGGCGCACTGATATATGCGGCCTGAGTACTCCGTCAATTTCACCGCGAGATGACGATACCATTTCGCACCCCGTGCGACCGACTAGCCGGACAAGTAGGAGCGGGGGGTAATGGGTTAGTGGGGTTAGTGGCCCTCGTGGCGTCAAAGCGTTTGCATGTCATTGTCTAACAATAAGCGAAGTACGACTCTGAGTTGTGACAGGCATTTCTATAATAATACTCCGAACGCGGAAAAGTTATCGGAAAATAGACAATGTACTCATTGACGAAGAAAGATTATTCTTGTCTAGTTTTTAGAGAAATTTATCAAATGATAGTGATAATATAAAACTTGTCCTTCTGTTACAGTTGAATGCACTTCCATCAGAGTCCATTCATATCCGGTCAGCAAGGATTCTGTTCCAATGGCAACCGACGAGTGTTCATTGAACTCGGTATTTGTAAAATTAATTATACATTGAGTAGTATATTATTGCGATACGAATGTAGTTCATATTACGACAACTTGTATGCTAGAAAGTAAATGGAAAGACTCGATGATTCGTGATAGAATTACATATATTTATCGTTGAGAATTAATTTGAATTTGTACATAGTTTTGACGATAAGTAATATTGTATCGATGCTGAAAAATAAACTCCCAGGTAAACCAATAATCAATTGCTTCGTTATTTTCTGCTTTCCCCTTCCATTGTTCTCTTTAGTTCAAAAAATCGAGAGGTGAAAGCGTACGACACGCAGAAACAACAGGTAAACTGGTATTAATGCATTTTCAGCTATCTAAAAATTGGCGATCTCCTTTTGCGGTCAGATTCTCTTCCGATACCAGGAGCAAAAATTTTCAACTTAAAATTTTTCTAAGTCCGAAGAACGCTAGTATAAATGAATATATAGAGACATGCATGAAGACAAGTACGAATGCCTATATCTATACACATATCCTTTGTCCAGCCAAACAAATTCAAGACTAATACGAAAAAGTGTTCAAAATATTTAACGAAGCGTTTGGCGTAGTCGGTAGAGCGTGCGATTAGAAATGCGAGCGAGCGAGCGAAATTGGGTTCGATCCCGACCGAAATCCAGAAAAATTTTCTGACTAAAATAAAAATCCCCCACTTAGCATGATATGCGGTGAGGTGGTAGGGGTACTCGGCATAGGTAGGACGAAAGCGGCGCAAGGTGGGGGAACTCCAGAGTTCGAAAATTAAATAAAATAAAAATAAAAATAAATTTTCGAAAATTAAATAAAATCGAAAATTAAATAAAATAAAAATTAAATAAAATTTTGGGCAGACAGAAAAATAAAATAAAATAAAATTCCAGCTCGGAGAATCGAACCCAGGTTTTCCGGGTACGAAGCTAAATTTTTGCCCCTGAGCCATTTAATGCTTAAATTTCGGGCGAAAATAAAATGGGTTATATATTCAAAGTAGTATTTCGGTTAAAATACCCGAAATTTGACAAAAATTTGATTTTCTGAACGTTTGACCACCCAGAGCCTTCCTCCCTGGACCTGGAGTCTTGCTCTTGCTTTTATTTCTAGTCAAGCCCTACTTTCTAACCGCTCGGCCACCTGGAGCTCCTCTTCGGCTTCCTCTTGCTTTTATTTCCAGCAAGCCTACATACATCCAGGTTCAATTTTTCCGAAACCGACGACGCTGTCGTACGAGCATATATCTACAGACATTTTGACAGCCACAGAAGCTGCCGGTAAGTTGTCTGTAGATATGGTTACCGACGACGCTGTCGTACGAACATATCTACAGACGTTTCGACAGCCAGAGAAATATAGATGTCGCTACGTTATCTGTAGATATGGTCAGTTTCGAAAAAATGGAAATTTTATATGAGAAAAATTTTTCATCATTTCGGCCGGGATCGAACCGGGTTTCACGCTGGCTCAGATTTCTAGTCGCATGCTCTACCGACTACGCCAAACGCTTCGTTGAATTTGAAGACCAATTTTTCCTATTTGTTTTGAATTTGGTATCCGTCTCGATATCAGCGTTCTCATGCAGCTAAGATATTTAAATATTCAAAAATTCAATAATTCAATTTCTTCCCTAGAGTTCCAAAAGTTCTCACTCACTGTAACGCTTACAACAAACATGTAATAATATCCATAACAATCTAGTCTCTATGTTATTATTTTCAGTGGCTTAGCAAATTGACTTCTAAATAATAGTAGATGCAGTTAAAATAATTTCATCTCGAAAAATGCTGCTGGTATCAGGAGAACATCAGAACCGATGAGGGGCGCTGAAATTTTTGTCAGGGAGGGGAAAGTGGAAAATAACGAAGCAATTGATCATTGGTTTACCTGGGAGTTTATTTTCCAGCATCGATACAATATTACTTATCGTCAAAACTATGTACAAATTCAAATTGATTCTTAACGATAAATATATGTAATTCTATCACCAATCATCGAGTCTTTTCATCTACTTTCTAGCATACAAGTTATCGTAATATGAACTACATTCGTATCACAACAATATACTACTAATGGGTATAATTAATTTTACACTCACTCGTTGGTTGCCATTGGAACAGATAATCCTTGTTGGGTGGAGGTGTTTGTGCTGTGATGAAAGTTCGGTCAACTGTAGCAGAAGGACGAGTGTTTTAATATAATTATCACTAACTCGAGAAACTAGGCAACGATCTTCATTCAATGAGTAGTAAACATACATCGCCTATTTTATGACAAATCTTTCTGTTCGAAGTATTTCTAATAATTATTAAGATACCCGTCACGATCTACCGCGTTAATACCGCTCCCATGTGGTACCATGGGCGCCACGAAGACTACTGACTCGATGACAGGTGCTCGTAGTCTCGTATCCTAGATCAGTGCTTCTCGCTTGATTGGCCGCACCAACAGGACGCCAAATAATATCCCCATCTCGCAGTCGCGAACATAGGTACGCCTTATGACATGCAATCACGAGATCGAGGTCACAAAAATGACGCGCGGGTTGCGTACAATAAGCGTGAAATAAGCGCGAACGTGACTGGCCTACCAAGTAAGAGTACTGACCTAGGGTAAGAAGCACCTGTCGCGGCCCGCGAGGTCAGTGGCCTCCGTGGCGTCAAAGGGTTCGTGACGTGGGGTTATGTTAACGAAATGCCGTTGACAGGCATCTTAATAGAAATATTGCGAACCTCCTAAACTATATAATATTATTGTATCAATGCTGCAGTAATAAAATTCCAGACATACAAATAATTAATTGATTCGTTATTTTCCACTTCTTCCTCCCTACGACTCTTCATTTCAAGTATCATCAAAGAAAGAAATGAAACATGATATTCGAAAACATGTACCGGCAATAGACGTCTTTTATATTCTCAAATGGTCTGGTGACGTGAAATACGCAGAGATTTCATATACTTATTACAAATCATCAATATTATCTACAGTAGCTGTCCATATAATTTATTTATTCAGTACAGTCTGCCAGTACTCTGCTACAAATAGTTTATATTATAAATGATCAAATAATGGTACTTAAAATACGTTTTTCAATATTAATATAAACAGCAATAATCCGAAAAGGATATAAGTACAGATTATAAAAATGTTTAGTTCTTCATTTCTCAGTAGCAATTTGGCATTAAGGGTTTAAATCAGGTTTGTCAAGTATTCGGTTCCGTACTTTCAACTAGTTTAAAATTAAGTCACAACAATGTAGCAGATATAGTTGCTGCTTGTAGAATTATAATACTATAGATTATTGTCTTTCAAAAATCTAACTAGTCATTTTGTATATGTTTCTACTGACCAACGTTCCTATATCTTGTAATAGCTTTTTCATTCTATTAATTGATATATCTGTCGCAAATCTACACATCATCAATTTATTTATGGAATTCATAGATACCTTGCGATCTAATTCAGCCCAATTATAATACGCGCGACAAATTATTACTTAATATTTTTCATGCTTAGCTCAAAATTGTAATTAAATTACAACAGAAACATCGGAAATTCAAAATACAGTGAAACGTACTATTCAGCTTTTGTTGGAAAGTATTGAAAGTTTTTAATGATTAGTACCACAGCCTATCTGAAGGCACTGCAAAGCTAACACAACAAACAATCGCTAACTAAATTCACACAGAGTTAGCTCGTGGATTTAGTTCCTGCTAGCGAAAATGCTATTTTAGTGAATACCCAGTGTTGGCTAAGTAACATTAAGAATTCAGTAATTTTATATAATTCCAGTAGAGGATAACAAGAATCAATTCATAGATTATTTTGTCTATCCCGAAAATGTGGCTAACTATAGATAACTATTCTTATAATGTATAAGTATGGCTCAGACATATATAATACTTCTCACCGTTGTCGGCACTAGAATAACCCTTGTCTTCAACGCAGCACTATTTTGGAGTTTGTTTGTAAAAATTTCTTCGCGTTTCTCCGAAGCTTCCTTAGATCATACCACGACTTAAGGAGCCAAAAGCGAAATCAGCCCCAAGCCTAAAAACAACCTAGTGCTTTGCACGTAATATCTCAGCATTGAGTGAACCCGAAATTCCCGTGAATATCCCATTTGATTCGAAATTCCGCAAGCTTTCTGACGGGTTTTTACCAAAATCTCGAAGATATTTTCTACAGGAGACCAGCGTCAAAGACAGGGGTAACTGCTAGTGATACCGACGAAGAGTGAAACCATATTTTGCAGCAGCACTGTATAATTTGCCTTGAATAGATAACTGTTTTCTCAACCAATAATTCGCTGTAACAAAGTCATAAATCTCATATAGTATATTTATAAATAGGTCAATCTGATTACCTGCCCAGAAGAATATCGTGTATATCGACCAAATGATCTACCTGCCTAGTAGCTGCTAGTATTGTATATGTATATCTATAAACATAAATTATTAGTATTATTATTATCATTAGTGTATGTGTAGAGAAATATATAACTCTATAAACGTCGTATTTCTTTTGTTCTGTTTACCATTATTCGATACTGAATGAGTAATCTTTTTCTTTAATCTGCATAGCGTGATTGCCAATTAGTTTGAAACACGTTAAAGCTATCATTTTTGTTTTTTGTTTTGTTTTGGCACTGCATAAGTATTTCACAAGAACCTGGTTTGGTATTATTTTCGCGAACTTCCTTTTTATTTTAAATAAAACTTAACGATAATCTTTTCCTGTTATTTTTTAAATCTTCAGTCTTGATAGTCACTGGTTGGAGACAAGAGAAATAACCCTGGTCATGATTTTCCGACAATATAAAGTAACGCTGGAAAGCGTGGAACGCTAATCTTGATTGGTTAATATTTAAGTATACACGTGATCAATAAAAGTTAAAATGATTAGCCCGAACCCTGGTGAAGGATTTAAGTATTTTTAAAATGTTACAAACTGTGTATACGGGCTCAGTTTCAACACTTCAATAATAAAATAATTACAATATTTCTATACAACATTTCAGTACAAGAAATGCCAGTATCTTTCATAAAACTGTATTAAAAAAACGATATCTCGTAGTATAAAAACCGAGATAAAAATCATTCGCGTTAGTTTTTGACAACATATTGACAAACAATCTAGATACGGTCAAGCGGTACTAACGTATCATGAAAATGTACAAATTTAATCGATCTCTATAAGTTGGGAACCCTTGCGTAAGCTATATGACTAGATGTGACCCGACAAGCACAACCAAAAACGAAAAATATCGAAAGAATTAATAATATCACACCAACCACGTGGTATACCAATAATTGCACAAACCGATTCGGCTGCCATAATATTGTAAATTCTACAGTCTTCTCCTGCGTATCTGAAACATAACGGAAAAAACACAAGAATTAATTAGCAGCTTCAAAAATCGAAAATTGATTTCGAAATTAATGTCCTAAAAAAGTGCATAATCGTGTATTCAACCACAAAGAATTCTCCGTGACAATATTTGATTAAAAGCTTCTAATCTTTTATATAAGGCACGTACCAACATAGGCTACTCCGTAACCAATGTGAGGAGTTCCCATTCTATACGAACAAGTCGGTATTTGAATTTCGTGAATGTCTCCCATGTCCAATCGCAGTTGATACAATCGATTTTCATGTGGTGGCAAGATCCAAATGTCGCTCAGCTCATCAGTCGCTATATCCAAGCTGGTATGCATCGCTTTATGGTCATGGGCAGTAAAAATTAACTGGGGCGATAACTTCTTGACTACCTAATTAACAACAATTAAAAAATAGTTAATTGGTCGTAAAAATGCCATATACGGCCAGTGCAAAACTCTTGTAGCTAATTGAGATGTTGCGATGAAACAGTATGCAGATTTTCTACTATACAAACTATACTACTCTTCAATCATAAACTTATTACACTTTGGACGAAACTGCCAGGGGAAAACAACAGCGGCATGTGACTGAGCACAATATTGGTTGTATTCCTTTCAGCATAGTCATTTAAAAACGCATCATTTGGTGCTCCAGGAACCGAGTGAGTCAGTCTATTTACCTGACACACAATGAGGATCATTATTATATTTATAGGAATAACATCGCATGCATATAAATTGAATTGAGAAGATAAATTGCGGGAGAAAAACTCCTTAGTTTACCTTGAAAAAATTTAAGCTTTTGTAAATCAGAGTATCAGGCTGGCTGTACGTAAATTCAAATCTATCAGAGATGTGGGAAGATACCGAATCTTCCTCACCACCGATATCATTGTCTCCAGGTAAATAAATTTTCTGTAAAATGAAAATTCAAGAATTATTAATGGCATTATAGTTGGTTTAGTTCTATACTTTAAGCAACAATATTCGATTAATTCTCAGGTTACTAAATAACAATTGAGGGTATTGCATTAACAGTTGATGGGAACAATCCATTTTGTCAAAATAATGAATACAGAACATACCATAACATGATCAGGCGTTTGGAATATATCATCAAACCTCCGTTTATATTTCTCAAAATGTTCAGCAGGTGCAATATGGCCCTCATCCATTAAGTCTCCAAGAAAGGCAATCACATGTGGTTGCGAATGCCTTAAAGCTCTTGAGAACGTCTTTCTCAAGTAACTAAAAATGCAAATACTACATTTATAATTCACCCAGGAAAGTATCGAAGTTTCAAAACTAGTCCCAATGGAACAGGAAAGATTATTTTGCGATAAAGCGTTTTACATATCCCAGGGATATAGAGAAATTATATTAAAACGAATGACTGTTAACATGTTCAAATACTTTTTCCTTTTCCTCAAAATCAACATCTGCAGGACGGTACTTCATTATTTTGATACAGGAAGAGTAGGAAGGAAAAGGACAACAATCGGGGTTCTCCAGTAGCACCAGAATTAGCCTACATGTAACACACATAAGAATCGAAAGATTTATAAGTATGTAAAAAATGGTCTTCGCTATTCTGTGAGCTAGCTTTTTTTCTCCTGGAAGGATTAGATTACTTTTCTATCTGGTGGGTGTGTGCGCTATAGTATAACTGTGGAGAAGATTACCTATCGCTGTCCCATATAGCCAGCGATGAACCAGGATACTTTTCATTTTTGATACCCAAAATCTGTGGATCTGCTACAAGTAGAATCTTAGTGCAATCCGCACAGTTCCGATAAGCCCAGTGTAGACTTTCAATCTCATAAGCAATATATTCATTATATGCTACCGTCAGTCCAAAGATTAGGGTAACAATTCCAAGTCTGTTTTTAATCCTGTAGAAAATAAGTCAACTCTGATTATAACAAGTTTATTTGTACATGGGGTATAAGGGAATGAAAGTGTAGAGAAAAAGAAGGGAATAAGATGATCAAACAACTATGAATAACATCAAACACTCAAACTTGTTGTAATACATTTTCTATCGAGCAAGTAACGAATTATATTCACCTGCTTCTCCGCATCATGATATAGCTGTTATCAGCAGTAACGACAATGATATTGCCGCTTCATAAGATAGGGTTGAGAATGTAGAAAGATGTATTATGTAATAAATAACTCATGACACTTGAGTTTATTGAAGCAAAAGGTTTTCATGTATCCTAAGTTTTCTGATTTTTGCGCTTTTTGACTGCCATCGAATGTCGAAACGCGTAATAATAGAGCTAGTTTTCTGTTATCTTTGATTCCCAGAAGAGATTCAAGTTTCGCTAGAGCTGTACGGTTCTTTGTACTGTTACGTGTTTTTATCAAAAAAATTATCAAACATACAACACATGCGGCCTAAAAGTTCATTGATCACCGATTGGTGAGATTAGAATTTGAGTTTCAGAACCGATGTTTAATCTAATGGATATGGAATTGGTAGATAAAAATGCGGCATGGTTTTAAGTACTTTGATTTCTCATCCCTTCTGTTTCATAGAATCGGGTGCATTTTAAATAATATGAGGCTCGTGTTGACGCGTTCACAGCCACGACTTAACGCGAGACAGCAATACTAGCTATAGTCTTTATCTTCGGCCCGTGCATGTTTCTTGTTTTTTTGTGCTGTCAGTCTACAGATGCATCTCTCTCGCACTCGCTACATTCCAGTATTCCACCCATAAGCTATGTGAGAGGCATGAGTATATCACAACGTCACTATTTCTCCCTCTAGAGACCAATAAAACGCACCCGGTCCGCGTTCACCATCTTGCAGCCATTCATGATTCAACAAATACTAGTTTCAGCGTTCTGTCTTTACTCCGCAACGGACGGAGTATTTTAACGCCATCTACTGGAAATGTGTGTATCTGTACAGCTGATGGGGGAGAGTGATGCACATATTTTATTTACGATGTAGGTTAATTAATAAGAAGAAATAAAACCGAAACGTGGCTGGGATAATGCTAAATACAAGACATACATACGTATAAATTTGTTCAAAGGTTAAATGCTAAAGTCATTGATACGTCGTGGATCAAAATTGAAATATATTCCTTGGGTAGGGAAGAGATTATTGTGCAGTGAAAGAGTCGATAATAAAATGGTGAAGTTTTTGGGTCAATCAGATGCGACAAACATCGATAAAGATTTATTCGAAAAGTATAAATTCAGCGTTGATCAGCTGATGGAATTAGCCGGTCAAAGCTGCGCCATAGCAATTTCAAAATGTTATCCCTTGCAACCCGACTCGCCGAATTCAATTCTCGTTTGTTGTGGACCAGGAAATAACGGCGGGGATGGTCTAGTCTGCGGCAGACATCTAAAGCTGTTCGGCTATGAGCCAGAAATTTATTATCCAAAAAGAACGAACAACAATCTCTACCAAAACCTGACGCATCAATGTATAGAAAACGATGTGCCATTGTTGGATAAAATTTCAGACTTCAAACCATTTGACAAGTACCTGGTGATCGTAGATGCTTTATTTGGATTTAGTTTCAAGCCACCTGTCAGAGAAGATTTTTTAGGAATAATGGATGTTTTAAAAAACACAAACGTACCAATATGCAGCATTGATATACCTTCCGGTTGGGATGTAGAGACCGGTCCATCCGAGGGGGACATTAATCCTGAAATGTTAATATCGCTGACTGCCCCAAAGTTATGCGCTGTTAGTTTTAAAGGAAAATTTCACTACTTAGGTGGAAGATTTGTACCAAAAAAATTGGAGCTCGAGTATCAGTTGGATCTTCCTAAATACAATGGAACTGATTTGGTAGTTGCTTTGAAATAAAGAATTTTTTATACTCTGCCAATATTATCTCTTGTTGTTGTTTCTCCCTCAGACTCTGTAAACATTAATCATTCATTCAATGGGAGCTAAAAACAAAGATAAACAAATCAAACAGCGACCTGTTTATTTTCGTTATTTAATTAAAAGAAAAATAATTATCATCCATTTTGAAAAGATTTCTTTGACGTAATGAAAATAATATGAAAAACTTGCTGAATCAATACGGTAGTTTGAGATTTTTTTTGTATTCACCTTATTTTTTTTTTTTTCTTTTATTTACGCATCTTCAAATGATGATAATTTTAACATTTTATGACAATATTATATTATAATACAACTAATATAATAACACGCCACCATTACATTATGGTAGAGTACGGTTTTGGGTGCCAATATCCAAGCTTTTTTATATTTATTTATTTATAACATCTTTTAGCTCTTTCGTATCTTTCTTTCAAATACTCAAATCTAACTACGTGATGCGATGTAATTTATATATTTAGCAGTCCCATGGAATTACAGATCTGTCTATTTGGTACTAATAATTATTCCCAACACTAAGGCGCATTCAATCAATTATAAATCGCAAATGGTATATAGATTTTCGACCAAAGGGTTAAAATATTAATTGGTTTGAAATTTCGTTAGAGTAAAATATACCCGAAATTCAATAAACGGAACTAATGTCATATTATTCATCATTACTTCAATTCTCAGTTTAATGATACATATATATAAGTTAGCTCTAGGCTCTTCACCATTTGGTAATGCTGATTAGTTGACAAGTTATAGAATATAGATTTATCAAGTTTCGCAATTATTGTACTGTATATATGTTAATCCTATTCATAGCCTTATATTATTATTTCAGGCCGATCTAACTAAATTAACTGTATTTGATAGAGTATAATACTTTATTGTCATCCTTCAATTTCTCAAATACTCTCTTGTAAATTTCATCAAAGTTATAGCATTAAAAATTACATTCACTTATCAAATAACATCCATTTATTTATTTTTAATTTTTTTTCTTTGCTGAAAACCACTATGAGTGAAGTAAGAGCAATATTCTAATTATTATTAGCTGGAATTCAAATTTTATTCAGTTTGTGATTTTTCAATAATTAATTGCTTCTACGCCGCACCCTGGAAACATATTTATTTTCACCGAGTAAACGTTGAAGAAAGAAACTCTCATTGCCAGTTTAGTTAGTATAATCTCAATGAAATCTTTTAATATGCATACAAAACATCATTTCTCAGAACTCACCATTAATTATAATATTTTAAGAAAAGTTGAAAAATGTGTAACGAAAACGAGAGATTATTGTAAACAAGATAGCCAAAAGTTAAGTTCTTGCTCTATCCATTAAAATTTCGCTTTTTGGAATGATCGACTCACAAGATATGGTATATAACTGAGGAATTAACGATTATGAGAGATCTATTTCATATAAATGAGACCGCGAAGTTGGAGAGAATTACAAAAGAAAACAAAGTGCACAGTAAGCTTTCAACTTTTGCACCTTCTCTTAACAAATAATATGAAAATCCGTATTTGTTAGATGGTATATTAAGTGGAGTAGGTATACTTTATTATGCAGTATACATTATATTGTTTCATAACAAGGTTTCTTTTTTCGACTTTTATTTAGAATATCTCAAGTACGGCGTACACTAATCGAACGGCATTCCAAAACTGCACTCTCCCAGATGAAAAAAGGCACGAACTGGCGGAAAAGTCGGCCTAACTGTATAATATTTTATTTATTTATTTATTTATTTATTTATTTATTATGGATGGAACTTTGTCACAATACAATTTTTTATTCCATGCGGTACACGACAACAACGTCGATGTGTGTAAATGCCAGTTGCAGTAATGCCGGCAGTGCCTCAATAATTACAAATCAATATTATAATGTACCAAACACAATTTACAAATAATATTTAAACCTTGCTAATATAATTCTGTAAAAAATTTATTGACCTTCAATTTGAATTTTGTTTCTTAGCTCTGTAAGCTGTTTTTTCTTCAAGTTGAATGTATTTGTTGCGGGCACTACCTGCTCTGCGTGACTATCATTTTCATATTTCCCTTTCTGAGTACGTATTGCATTAAATTTGACCACTTTAATATCAATATATATACATATATGTATATATATATATTGTGTGTATGTATATATATATGGCAATTAAATGTATTTATGTATATAATATATACCAATTTTTATATTTATATTATTATATTTTATGTGAATTCCTACAGGTATACTACGCAAATGTAGGTTTGCTCTAAATTCTAAAAGAAACGGTATATTATTGTCTGTGGTATCGAATAGGTATATACAATTTATTTTTTATTTTTTTACTTATTAATATAGTCATGGAAAGCTCAACGGCATGACCAATAGTTACTATACGCAATTTAAAAAGAAAAATAGTTATTTAGACCAAAAACCGTAATCTATTTGTTTTTTCCTTTTCTTTCTTTTTTTCTTTTTCTTTCTTTCACCTTTCGCCATACATAATATTGTACTGAAAAATAACATGTATATATCGCATCTGCATCAAATTTACAAATGGGCTGAAATAACTACTTTTGATTTCACCTTGTCCCAATATTTAGTAACTAGGTAAGCTCGGTCGTTCACGGAAGGCATCGTATGGTGCTTGTATATTGTTGCTTTAACAATCTTAACAACCAGGAATTCTAGAGAGCATCGACGGGTGGGCAGAGGGGGTTGGAGGTGGGAAATGGGTAGGTTTGTGTTAAATGGCACTACGCGAAAAAAAAAAATGTAGTAGTAAACTGAAACTATTTGTCATTTTTAACAGCATAAGATAAAGAACGTTAAACCGAGCCAAACTTGTTACATGCGACTTAATTTATTTATTTAAGGTGCCACAGAACTGGGGTGTTCCTGAATATATATATTTCATGACGAATTTCTCGTATTAGATGTCTCTGTTGAGAATTTCTGAACTGTGACGGCATGGGCAATTCTGTGGCATCTTAACTAACTCGTCATATGGTTGGCAGCGTAATCTATAAGATGTTAGTTTTTAACATTGATGCGAATCATCATGGAGCAGTTGATGAGTTATCAGTAAAAATAATACTACCGCACAACTGCACGTGCGACCCTTTATTGATATCCTATATATTATATTATAATTATATAAAAATATATTTCTTAATAGTTAACACTATTATAAATGAGTATTATAAGCATTATTATCTGCTTTCTCGTAATGTGTACACGATGCCCAACGCGGATAACCGTAGCCTTTGTATAAGGAAGTACAAGTTTAGCAGCATTTGGATAAACGCTGTATGGCAATTATATTTGGTATTATTTATAACAATATCACTTATCACTTCTGTTACGTGTAAATAAAAAGATGAATAAACTGTTATAAAATACGTTCTCGAGTATTATCTTTTCTGGAATATACTGTTTACATTCACATCTTAGAAACAAAATCATACAAATATATCATAATAATATTTAATAGTACAGTATTGGAAGCATTTAATATCATACTTAGGTTTAATAATAATTAGGCCTCCGATATCGGTGAAGAAATATTACAAACATTGTTATTTTTCTTTTTCTTTCTTGAAACAGAAAATTCATTCCATTCTATGTACCTATATCATGCGTTTTCGGATGGAAAAAACGAAAAATGCGTTCAAATTTCTTTTCAGAGAGTAAAAAAAGTTTTCCAAATATTAGATTCTCGCAAAACGACGTTCAATAGAAGCGAAAAAGAAGATTGTTCCGTCATTTTTCAAACATGGTTTCCTTACTTAAAATTATTGTATATTATCGTTTATATCAATTATTGTTCTTGGTAAGCGCAATGTCCAAAAATACTCTTACGCGCAATATTCATTCACAGATGCCCCGGGCCACTAAAGCTCAACTATAATAATGTAATAATAAGTTGTTTTCTCCTTCTTCTTCTTCTTCTTCTTCTTCTTTTATTCGAGTTAGAGTAATTTAAATCGAGGAGGCGAAACTTGAGATTCTTTATATATTGTTTCTTCGTTATTGTTTTATTTTTTTAACCAGGGCAAGGGATCTTTGTATTAAGCGCTACCTACCGCATGTCTAGAATGTCATATTAAAATTCGTTATTTCGATTCTTTTATATTTATATTATTAACTTGCCCGAATTGAGTTTCATTGATAAAAGTAATTTCTAATTCTTCATTTATTCAATTTGTTTAATTGCTGGATGCACATTTTGATTTCAATATTCATAGTTTAGCTTTAAAAAAATATGTATTTAGGACAAACTGTAGGCAATCTTGCATTATTTCACAAATCGGCATCACATTATAAAATGAAAATTGTGTTCCAATCAATCTGATAAAAGATCCAAAGGTTTTCTTATCGCTACTTAACTCTTTACTTTTGCCACTTTACAACTTCAACTCCAATCACTACGGAATGTGTAATCCCAATTCACCAACTAAATTTGAAATAGTTGACTTTCAACTTTCATTCACTGAAACTAGAAGCAATTAAAATTCAAATGTGCAAAAATGTTTTGAATCTGTTTCCTCATCATCACAGACATAAATAAATTTATAAAATAGTATATAAGTTTCGATCAAAATGCGATTTTATAAATTTCAATATTTTCTGATTTTATAAACTATATTCTTCGAATTTTCTTCAGGGAATGTTGTCAAAGTTTATTGGGATATTTGGCTGAAAAACAAAAAAATTTCCCAAAAAAAAGCACAATTGTCGATTGAAACACAAGTCTGAGTTTCTGATGTGTGTCTGATTTTAAACTTTTCGGTGAGCTGCATCCAATCATATTTTAGCCACATTAAAATATGAATTAAAAATTCTCCTATAGTGCGAGTAAATATATAGCCTGGCACTGTGTTATATTATATATATTTTTTCCTTTTTTTGTTAATTTAAATGTAAATCGCACTCCTCAGCGAATGTATAGCTAACAAATTTGTACATTAATTAGTTGTTTATTTTTATTTATTTATTTTTTTTGTTTTTTCATTTTTGTTTTTTTTTTTGTTTTTTTTTTGTTTTTTTATATTCATTTATTATTGTCACGGTATATATAATATTTTGTTAATAAAAAATAATAAAATATTATGTATATTATTATATTATATATAATAGAATTATTATTGCATTATGCGTTTTTGGTACCGTTACGTGTTGTTTGGTTGCTTATATATATATAGCGATGATTGCCGATGGGTAACATGAATCGAAATTACATATTCGATATGAATGAAAGTAGCACTCGAATTTATCGTGTTATAAATACTTTATTCGTTAACCGAAATGCAAATATCGAGGCATGATAAACCCGGCTTACCAGCTCGTGTTAGCTTAGAAATACTCGGAAATTAGATATTCTCAGTTGAGGCTTGTCGACAAATCTATAGAAATTTAATAACACAGTTATTTTCACAATCGATCTGTCGTTGAAGTGAAAATACTGTTCACTTTCTCTTACATGTCTCCAAATATTCTATATTTTTATTTTTCTCGATTCAAACGCAACGACGTAGTTAAGCCGTATAAATTACGCTTTGTAAATGTCATTTGAAAAAACTTTTCAAAGACTATAGTATAACACGAGGTGGTATTTATCAATAAATGAAATCTATGCTCTAAGTCTTGAATAAAAAGATCTCTACGTACTTGTTCGTGCGTATTAGTAGATCTTTGGTTATCGAGACATATTTATTATCTCTACTCTCTGTAGGGTTTGCAGTATGAGTAACGGTGGTTCATATGTTGACTATAAGAACCAGAGTGAGAGAAGCGCTTTAGGCACTTGGAGCACTGGAATGGCTTCTCTCCGCTATGCAACCGCTTATGTTCAGTCAGGTGATGCTTGTGCTTGAATGCTTTTGGGCATTCTTCACACTTGTATGGCCTTTGACCTAAGACAATATGCAAACATTATTGAGTTTCGAAAGATACAGAAACGAAACATATATTAGGATTTCTCATCACAAGGGAATAAATTTAGTTACGAATTAATTTGAAAACTGATGACTTTGTTTTCCATTAAATCAATCGAGAAAATAATACAGAAAATTAGTTAAGATAGCTGAATCACTACCTTGATATGAAAGGCAAAAAAATATCACAGCAGAATGTTTTTTAAAGAAATAGTTTATGTGTTTAGCTTACCGGAATGTTCGTATTTGTGTCTCGCTAAAGAACTGTGCTTTGAAAATGTTTTATCGCATTGATCACAGAAGTAAAGACCTTCTTGCTCGGTTTCCCCAGGTGCTGAAACTTCTGCTTGCGAAGTTCCATCATTTTCAGTTTTTATTGGCGTTAGACTTTGACTCTGTAAATACCATTTCTTAATATATTATACACGATATAAAATTTTATACGAAAGTCTTGTATTCTTGTAGAATACTAGTGATGGAAAATATCGATGATGTTTGTTACTTTAGAGATAATATCCAGAACAGCTGGTTGGAATTTCATGTCGACGGAATCAGTAGTTTCTTCATCAATGACGAGCGGTGCATCATCAATGTCGTCTGCGTCAGGGTTTGGAGTAACAGGAGGAATGTCTTCTTTAACGATAGAATTAGGCTTGCTAGAATTTTTTCTCGAGTTATCAGCGCTCTCTTTAACAGCGTTGATCGTGAGTACGTCCTTCTTTGACAAATCTAAAGGTTGCTCGGCTGTCGTTTGGCTGCCAGCATTGACCAGAGGTAAGAGTCCAGGTATTTTAGATTCTCTGCGATCTCTTGCTCGAGAATTTTGGAACCAAACCTGAAACAAGCTCTCCTTAAGTTACGATAAAGGTACAAAACACGGATTTTAAAACAGCTAAAAACCAAAAGACTATTTATCGGATTACCTGTACAACTCGTGTTGAAAAATTTATGTAATTGGCAATCATAGTGATCTCCTCTTTTTTAGGACGAGGATTTATCGCATAGTAGCCTTTAAGTACTGCTAGCTGTTCGTCATCTATCAAAGACCTTGCTCTAACTCGCCGGCCTCCATCTCCGCTCATGGTATGACTCCCGTCATCTTCTTCCCCAGAGTCTGGATCGGAGCTATCAACTTCCATATCCGTAGTTTTAATCTTGTTACTTTTATCCGCCGGAGATGTTTGACTCTGGTTCGCATCTTCCAACTTTGCAGCAAGTCCTTCGCTCTGCGAATCATACTGATCCGTAGATGGCCAGTCTTGGTAGTGTGTCATTTCGCTTGACATTTCGCTGTCCTGATCCTAAAACAGAAACAATTTAGTACCAACACATTCATTAAAGATAAAATCAAGCCTCAGAAGTCTCGAGGCATCAAATCACCTGATAATCTTCGTCGTATTCTCTCTTTATGGTTGCAGGGGAAGAGGCCAATTTCCTTACATTGGCTTCCAGGAGTTGTTTGGTAACGGAAGTATTCACAGTTTCTAAAATTCTTCGTACAGCATCGAGCCCTTGGGGATCAGCCAACGCGGGGGATTCTTTTCCTTCGGTGCCCTCAGTCCCCTCAGAGTCTGCGGTAGAAGGACTCATAGTTTCTCTGTGGGACTCAAACTGCTCCGTGACTTCGTCAATCCTCTTAGAATGTAGCTGATTCAATATTTTCCCGAGAGATGCTTGCAGGAAGTAGTTGTTGAAGTCTACCATGCGAGGTATTAAGGTGGGAACGTCGTAAATACCTGAAAGAAAACAAAAGCATAAGAGAAACGATGAAACTAGAGCTATATAAAAGTTTTAGGGGAAAATGAAAGGAGTTTTATGAGTAAAATTCTTTACAATTGGAAATCTCACCTCCTTCTCGCTGGATCTCTTGATATTCTGACGGAGATAGTTTTGGAAGTATTGGAAGGAAGGTATTATTGTTTGCTGTGAGCATGGTACCGATGTCTCGTCTCCCCTGGGAAGATGGTTGACACTTCTTTGAACTCCTGTCTGTATTACCGATGGCGCTTTGTCGAGACTTCTTTGAATTAACGATCAAACATTTCTTCGAGGTCATGTGACTCGAGTAAGATCCCGAGTGCGAGAACCTCTTTCCACAATTATTACATTGGAATGGTTTTTCTCCGCTGTGAATGCGCAAGTGTTCCTGCAAATCGTATATTCAATCATTTGGAGTATCCTAGATGTTAGTACAATAAAAATTCATATTTGAAGGAAAAGATTTCTCGAAAAATTCATTCATGAATAATTTTTCATAATTTCAATGAAAACGATGCTTTCAATCATTCGAATAGTATCTTATAAATTATATTAGTAATTCCAGCAAAATTATGACAAAGTTTTCAAAATTTATCAGAATTTATAGCCAAATATAATGGTGCGATTTTGTTTGGAAACTATAACAATATAATTCATGATTATTTCTGAGAGAAAATTTACTCATAATTTCAGATTATATTTCTGAATAATAATATATAAAAATATTTACTGAAAAAATTCAAGGAAATAAAATGCCACTCATTTTTTTTATTTCATTTCGCTAAATATCACATTTACCTATATTCCTTTTAAAAAAAATGGCAATCTTTTCAACGAATCTTTTGCTGCACGAATATTTCCAATGATTTTTCGTAATCTTTCATAACTTCAGAGAAAAGTGTAGGAATATAAATTTTGCGAAAATAATGCCAAACTTTGATAATCACATTATTAACTTACGATTACTCAAACGTTTCTTAAGATTCTATTTAGGTGTAGAAAAATGTCGAGAAATATGTGAATAATTGTTAAAAATTTCTAAGTATCAATTTAAACGAAATTTTTACGCAAGTGGAAAGTATAGACGCGAATATATAGAAACGGTATAGAAAATCGTTATCCACAATTTATTGAGTTATTCATCCTAATCAAGATTACTCAAAATAGCAGAAAGAAATGTGAACAAAAAACAAAATAAAATAAAAATTTAGATTTTTCTCACCTTAAGATGATGTTTGAATTTAAAGGCCTTCTCACAGTGTGGGCATTTAAATTTTCGCAGTACGGCGCTCTCGTCATGACTGATCATGTGCCTCTGTAGTCGGTAAACATTCGCAAAAGTCTTGCTGCACACGTTGCACGACTGTAAATCACCGAGGATATTTACATTAACGATACATACATATTATTATAAAAGATTATAAATTCTAATCAAAATTGAAATATATATATAAACAAAAATATACCAGTGATTTGCGGAAAATGAAATTAGACGAATTCTCAATAATCGCAAATAAATAAATTAGAATATCCATATACTAGAGAATTCTTTTCATTTTTATTATTTATTTGTACTATTAAATGTATTATTTCAATTATTCTCAATCTCAATTGACTTTGTAGTTATTTTTTTTTCTTTGTTTCTTTTTAGTAGCCTACAAGAAATTTCGCATCGATTCTCATAATACATGCAGATATATGAATATAAACAATATCTAAGATGAAATCCTTATCAAATCTACCGCCAGTCGCCATTTTGTATCGCAGTTGTTACTCGCGTCGAATATAGGGAAAAGTCTGTCTAAATTCTGACGTTGCATAAGAATAATATGAATAAAGTTACAAATATATTAATCAAGTACACATTATATACCTACACGTGTATACATTCAATTTTAATCCGAAAATAAAATAGAAAAAGGGTATTTAGTATCGACGACTCACCACTTGTGAAAACTGTGAATTTAAGTCGTGCTTATCGATGGAGTAGCTCGACTTGTGGGTGTCTTCGAGGTGGAGTCTGAGGGCGGATAGATTCAGGCATAGGAGGCCACACTGAGGACACCGTTCCCCGTTATCGGCAAGGCATCCGCCGCCACTCCCCACCTCTGCGTCGGCACCTGCCTCGTCCTCGCTACACCCTGAAAGAAAGGAGAACAAAGCAACGTGAGAAAGCTCGTTACACGAGGGATAAAGTAACGCGGTAGGAATAATACCTACGATTACGCGTATAATACGACGATTGTATTTACGCGAATGCGAGGATGAAATAAAAGTAGAATTTTTCGATAAAAACATATTTTTTTGAAACAATATCAAACGAATTTCAATTTCGCATTTAATATTCGAGTTTTCGCTTTCACTCGGTCGAATAAACCTCGCGATAGTCGAAGGCAACGATTCAAAAGCCAAAACGACCGGAGGGGCGGACAAAACAGCGCTTGCGCCCCCCTCTTTGTATCTATCCATCCCTATCTGTCCGACTCCCTACTTCTCTCCATATTTCTCTCTCTATTCAAGCGAACGGTTACGCCTACAATACAGGGGGTTGTCTTCTCCCTGATTTGATTTTGTTTTCATCAAAAAAAAATTTCTCATTCGAAACGTGAATATAAAGTTAAAAACTTTTGAACCCACCCCTCTGTACACCTTTTTCAGTGAAAACGAACGAATTTCAACCCTCTCGCTGATACATACTCAGCTCTAGTTCGCCGGACTCTTGTCGCCAAAGATCTACACACACGAAGGCTAGAGAAGGGTCGAGTCGATCGAGTAACTCGATATACCTTACGTATTACATTTTTATTTGAATTAGCTAATCGTTCGGTGATTTATTGATCGCATTCTGGCATCAAACTTGGCCCATATTCGACCATATATAGTACGGTGGTCCTGAATTCGGTCGTATTCGAATTTCAATACTCCCATGGGCCAGAAATGTCTCCGAATATGTAGAAAAACATGTAGTCAAGACCCCAGGTTCCTATCTCAATTCTAATTGTAAGTACTGCCTCAAAGCCTTCGAAATTTCCCAATTAAAAAACACGATTTTTAATACTTCGGGACTATTTTTTACTTCCTATCGCATTATCGCTCGGATTGAAGTTCCGAATTTTTAAAGTTTCGAACGATCAAAATTGCTAATTTGTTCGAGACGATTTAGAATTTTTCAGAATTTCGGAATTTTGATCCTTCGGTGTTCTTTGTTTCAAAGTTTTTCAAATCAAATATATAGACTTTCAAGGAAATACCCATTTTGAAAATTGTAAGTCGGTAATATTCAAATCAGGGACTTTTAAAATTCGGAACTTCAACCCGGCACCCAAATTCTGCATCCGTCTTTCCTCAAACAGACCTTCGATTTTCTCGAGTTTTCGCTGATCATGGAGAACTAATAAACCCCCGATAAAAAGATTTTGCAAAATTTACAAGACAAGAAATGTATAAGTGTAATTTATTTTTCGCTTTCCTGCGGAATTTGTAGTTTCCTCGTACGTTACGCAGCAGAATTCCAAAAAAAAAAATATCGTAGAAAGTTTTTTTTTTCAAGTAATACTTCAAACTAGTAAATTACGAAGAAATCTCCGAGTGGTAGAAGGAAGGAGTGACACAGTTGACAAAGAATGTCTCATATGTAGTACAAACACGAATTGATAATCAACTGAATCGTGAACTGATCACAAGGAATTATCGGACCCTGACATATGTATCTTCTTCTTCTCAGACGTAAGATTTTTGATTGATATTGACGATGTATACACAGAGAGTTACGCGTATAATTTTGTTATGCGGGTAGAAAGATGCAAGTTCCGATATATTTTCAAATTCGATGCTCCCTCGGTATACAGTAGGTAGATTTCTAATCAAAAACTATAGCTATCGTGCAACATATGACGAATATAAAATTAATTAAATCATAAAAATTTAACAACGCGTGGGATCATTTCACTTATTCGCTTGCAGTACGTACAGTGATTACAGAGACGGAAGACGAATCAGCGGTCTGCCATGCGATAACTGCAATCAAAAGTTTAAAGCATTTGGCGAGGCGGAATGAGGACCTATATGTGATTTTGTTTACGTTTTTCTTTTTTTTTTTTCTTAAATTATTATAATGATTAGTAAATTCGAAACAACAATTAATTAGTGTGGGTTAAAACATAGACGAGAATTTGGCATCAGACAATGGAGCTTCCATTGTCTGAAGATTCGCAAACATGAGAAGACTGTACGATGTGTGAATTCCGCGTTTCGTGATAAATAAATGAAACTGTTTAACGGCTTAATCGCACGAGCGCTAATTGACAGCCTGCGTCTTTTTTATCACCGCGATACTATCCTTTAATTATCTCTCTTTGTCTCGCACTGGTTCTTGTATTTCATCTGATACGAGCCGACATATATGACGTAATCCCCATTACACACATCATACGTATAGGTGTACTCGCGTTTATTCGTTGGTTGGTCTTACAATTCGTTTGAGTAATATTACCGCCAAGTAGCACACATCTCTATATCGTTGGCCAACTCCACTCACGTTTAGCCTTATTCCACATCTTGTTTACAAGAAAATCAAAGATATAAGAAACCGGGTGAAGAGAATGAAAATAAGCTAAAATACTCGGTATATAAAGTATAAAAGTACAAAACGCCCCTTGTCTACGCATTTCACCGTAGGTATGGTAAATATTTTTTCACGTATTCCGGATTAGCCGGATAAATCCAGAACCATTATTACAGCCTTGAGTCACTCTGCATATACATACGTATACATATGCACGTGTATGAGTGCACACATGTCATCGTACCTACGTATCGAATTCGCATATATTCGTCTCGTTTGGGGGATATAGGTACGTATATTTTCTATAGCTCCGGGCTTCGGGCTACGGGGTAAATTGTAACGGATGGGGTTAGCAATTCTTAAACTATTGTTCGTCAGCGAAGTATATACCGACGCGTGTGTCAATGCAGACTCTCGCAGGGGTAGCTCAATAAAAGTGGCACATGGCAGTAGCACCAGGGTCGTTCAACCCTTAGTAACTTTTGCGTCCCCGTCGTAAATCGTGGGATTTAAACGAGGCACGTGCGAGAGCTCTCTAGCTAGCTAGCTAGCTATAGCTTGAGTTCCTCACGGGGAACCTATAGCCTAGGTAGCGACTTCGGATCCTCGTTACATGCAGTATACCTCCTCTACCTACGCGGAAATCCGTCCGAGAATTAATTTGACCGCTTCGCCGTTATATACCTGCGAACTCTATCCGTATACTATATATGTATATCCCTCTCTATCTATTATATATATATATACGTATACACACATATATATATATAGCTACCGTATAAAGGGGAGGAGTTTGGCTAACGATTAAAACTAAAACGGTGGCATTAACAGACCCAACGGGTTTAGGGTTTGGCTTTTAACCGCGATTAGAAAATTCCTCTATTCCTCTATTACATACATACATACTATATACGGGGCGAGAAAGATTTACGTTATTATTTTTTTTTATTCTATTTCTTTCTACATTTTATGTTTTCATTTCATTTATCTCTATACATAGTATATATGTAACCACAGTTATGTGTTCGAGGTAAAACCCCGTGCGATTATCGTATCAAAAAATTTCTTAATGTTTCGTGATATACCATGACCACTTTTGAGGAAAATATATACTCGATTTCCTTCTTATTTGTCACATATATATTATACATCGATGTTATATATTACCGAAATCTAGAATGATATGGGCGCGATAATGTAGGTATAATATAATACTGTTTAAGAGCTCGTCTAAGTCTAGCGCCGTATAATTCTAAACCCCCACGTGCTGCGCGATGGAATATTTAATCGTCGTGTTGTAGTACGCGAAGCGGTGACGAAACGTGCGCACATATTTATATTATACATATATATACACATATATACACGTATATATATATATACATGTATGTATGTATGTATATATATAAAGCTCTACGGTTGACGTCCTATATCAGTATCTTGTACACAACTCCTCCTATACAGTGTTTTCCTCCGCGTTGTATACATGCGTGCGTAGATATAAGTTTCTCTCGCTCATTCTGTATAGGGCGAACTTTAACCGCTCTGGCAACGCGATAAGAACTCCGAAACGGGTCACAGCCGTGACCCGTACCGCGTGCCCGAGTTCCCGCTTGATTGCTTTATAGTTTCAATAATATACCTATACGTATACCTTATTATAATATACTGTACATACAGTACGATGTGGATATATACACAGACATCGAACTCCGCGATCATTTTCTTATTTACTATCATACATTCAACGTGTTTGAACTCATTATTCCTCTAAAACACAATATATAGAATAAGATTTAAAAATGCTTTTTTTTTATTTTGTTTTTGGTTCGAAAAAATTCCGCGTAAGGTATTAATTTATCGCGCATATGCTATAGATAGGTTACATATATCTATACATATATATATATATATATATATAATGTAAATATATGTAATTTAATATGGAAACTCGCGCGACACGCAAAGGTATATGTATCTACGTATGTAACGTGGCAGCAGCATCAGCAGGTCCGCGTGTAACAAGATGGCGCCACCCAGAGATCAACGAGAAGCGTGGTTGCGCATTTAACATTTGTATTTATAAAAATCGCTGATCTTTCTTCTCGACTTTGCAAAAAAAAAAAACAAAAAACAAAAACAAAAGAGAATTTCTCGTCTACAATTTCGTAAAGCAAAATTTCACGTAGCTAAAATCTTTCGAATTGATAAATGAATATAAGAATATCAAAAGCGGTATATTTCGACACTATAGACTACGAATTCATTTGGAAATAGTAATTCCAATCAGTCGAGAAACTCGTTCGATAATTCAAGCCGAAAGGTGATAGAAGATAGCGGTGTAACAAGATGGCGGCGCCCATAGGAGCGCGAAAATCGCGATGGGATTACCCGCTTTGGCTTAAAGGCACGCGAAGATCTGAAATTACGCGATGTGTGTGCCTGAGCGTACCAAAATACACGTATACATCCATGATGCGCGCGAATTTATAGCTAAATAGAAGTTGTACAGCTGACAATAAGTGGAAAGTGAACGGGGATGATAATTTAAACAGTAGAGTGCGCGCGGAGCGTAGGTATTATGTACTGCAGTTTATAATCTCGAACTCTGCCTGCGGCCGTGTGTATATATATATATATGTATATATGAGCATGTGTGCGATGCGTTATACCTATACCTATACCGCATACAATGAAATAGATATAATGCGATCGTCGGTGAGAAAGAGATACCGAAGAGGAGAACGATGCGTACACGTAGGTGTAGAGCCCCTAGCGTTGAACAGCAACAACGCGCTCGATCTCCGGCATAAAGTAAATCATTTCTCATAGTAGAGAGGTCATTGAGCCTGACGGGGCGCGGTCCGCCATCGCAACTGCTACATACTGTTGGCTGTTGCCTCGCCAACCGAACTAACAGAACCGTATGTATATGTATGATGTACGATGTATAGTGTACTATTCCTCGACGGTTGCACCACACGAGTTGGGAACACAATTATTAGAGAGCAGAGGCCGCGAGATAAACATTGACGAACCGCGGCATGTGTATAGTATATACATATAATACCTATACCTATACCCATTATATTAGTTTTAAATTTGCACAGATAAATTTACTTTACTTTTCCTCGATCACTTGTATACAAGAAACGTACGACCGATGTTAGCTGTTTCTCTTGTTAATATGCAGTATACATTTTTGGTATACTCACCGATGAATGAAGATTAAACTTGAGAACTTTTATACGATGTTGGTATACGAGGAAAATACAAATTGACGCAATGCAGCAGAGTTCTCTGATCTGATTCAAAAAAAAAAAAAGAAAAGAAAAAAACGAAAACAATCTAGTTCATTTCATTTGACAATAAAATCAACCGACGTATGTATTCCTATGATTTAGACGGATGCGATTGAAGTAAAGAATTTATCACCTTTATATACGTTTGATAACGATATATCTACCAGTGTCTACGCATACATATTTCTAAAGTATTACGGTAGAAAACGTTGAGACAATATTATAGGAGAGTGTAGGAAAGTTGGAAGAGGGTGCGAACCGAAATGTCGATTGCTTTCGTGGACCGCAGCCACAGTTACGTGACGTCATAGCTTTACCCTCTCCAACTTCCCAACTCTTCGTCGCGACGTCTCTCTCCTCCTTCCAAACGTGTAGATGAAAATTATACACAGATATGTATGTACTATACTACGTTTTATACTATATATATATAGTCATATCGGTACACACCACGTGTGTTGAGTAGATGTTAGACGCGTTAAATTAACAATTGACACGAAAGTTGTGCGCTTAGTGTATATATATATATATTACATATGTATATACCTTACGTACATGTACCACACATTATCTATACGTAAACGAGTCTCTATACGTGGGGCTACACGATATTATACCGATATACGTAATTCGAAGCGTGTTTGCAGCATTTTAAAACTATATAAAAAATAATCATCTCTGCAATATTTTTTTTTTTTAGGTTTTTTTATATAACTATATATCCAGAGTGTAAATACATACTTGGTTAGGTTACGCGCACATTCAGCGATTCTAGCACACCTCGAATGTTTTATTTTCATTTATTTTTTTTATATGTTTTTCAATTATTTATTCTTTTTTTCTTTTTCCTTTTATTTTTTGTTAATTTTTAACGAATTATCTTACGGCAAGGGGAAATGATGGGTGAATAAACACTGTCCGAGAAATGAGGAATATTTGTGAACCTGCACCGCAATATAATCGTTGTAAATGAATCATTCTGTATAGCGATTAGAATTAGCGGTGTTGTTCAATTATGCGTGACTTAAATTTGTCCGCGTACTGAAACGACACATACTGACGGGAATAATTTAACTATTTAATAAGTCTAGCCTAAAGTAATAAAGAATCAAGCGTCGTATTCTTATTCGACTAACAAAATTATATTACGATCTTTAATATTTTAGTTTATCGTCAGCGCGATTCACGTGTTACGATTTTATGCGAGATATATAGAAATTTGAATACGACGTGTCAATATAATATCTGCGGCATAAATTTATCAATAGGGAAATTCTCATCGAAAGATTTTTTACTATTTTTGATTCTAAATATTCATTTGACTTTTCTTTTACGTATATTTGTTAATAATATGAAATCATAGCGTGAATACTATGTGATATTATTCTCAGCTACGCATAGAAGTATAGTAGCACGAATTTTCTGACGTTTGCGAAACTCACGAGTTTATACTCCCCCCCAGAATTTCTTTTTTAGAGTCGCTTCAAGTGAAAACATCAATGAATGCGTGAAACCGGGTCTCGATAACTTCGTTCATACGTATACAGATTCGCGGGGGGTTTGCATTTTTTTTTCCTTTCTCTCGAATTCGGGACTTTTCTAACGGTCAGAAATTTTGACAACAAAATTTCAGAAATCGGTTCGACATTTTCCCACAAACACGTGTCACTCTTCCAAATTTTTATTAAAATCTTTCTAGTCGCTCGATTCCACGAAATAAAACTAAAAATCGAAAATGAAAACAAGTACGTCTAGGTTCGTGCAAAAACTTTACCAAAATTCTCGCCGCAGTCGTTATCAAATTTCTGCGACTCCTACCTTTCAATATAAACATCGAATTTCTCTGAAAATTTACAGTACACTCCCTCTTTCTCTACTTTCAACATAAATTTCGGATCACTCTCAGAAATCAATGAATTGGCCGTAAAATTACTCGATCAGTAAAAGTTGTAGAATTTTTCGACGAGGCGGGAGTTCGCATCGGATAGAAATATTCGGCTGAAGCGATATCGGAATAATTGATTTGTAAAAATGAATAAAGAAAGACAAAGTATGAACGTATATTATATCCGTAGCGATCTTTTCATCCGATGAATACGAAGGTGACTCGATGCGTCATGAATCGGTGAAAGAGGCACGTGTGACTCGAAATACCGAGACTATAAAGATTCTCACACGTTGATCTCCGGAGCGTTAAAATTCCTGATCTAAATATATCAGTGAGAGGTTCATTCCTTCGTATTAAGGGAATTATAAACCGAGTGAAAACAAGATACCGGCGATGAAATACCTCCCTCTTTTCCGAAATTTGTTCAAACTATACGATTACCGATCGTTGCAGGTTTGCAGACTGTCGCGTTGCGAGGAGAGAAACAAGACTTAAAAAAAGAAGAAACTGAAGAAACTAAAATAAAAGAAGGCATATCGCTAAGAACAATGGACCGTTAAAGAAACCGGGTTAATTAATTTCAATCAAATGAATAAAAGATTGAATCATATTTAATAATCTTAACTAAAGGGAGAGCGAGTGAATATCCTTACGAAGAAATAAACATTCTCGAATGAATATCTTAAACGTATAAAATAACGGGGAATAATGAATTCCTCGTTTATACACGCACCTTTGAACGTATTCCTGACAAGAGTCATGCTCATATTCGCGCGTGCTGTCTGCGCGCCGTAGTCCGAAGAACAAGTTATTAAAGTTTACGAACGAAATCTTGATTGTTATAAAGTCACTATATAGTAACAATTTATTAAGATTATCGTAGTCATCGAAGTTCCTTTTATTTTTATCTATATTTATTTCGTTTATAGCCACGGTAACGGTAACAGTGCAACCACACGACGCACAAGATGGACGATCGTTCAGCCTCCTCCTCCTCCTCCTCCGCCTCCTCCTCCTCCTCCACCGCCTCCTCCTCCACCTCCTCCTCCTTCTACTACTCCGGTTCAGGTTTTAGGGCACACTTTACACATTGTTGCACTCGCGTTAAGAAATTCGGTCACCACGTTGTACCGGCGTATCCAAAAATTGTAAAAAGGTTTCGAGCCGAAACTCAACATTCGCGAATATAAAACACTCGGGCAAGACTCGAGAGCGATGTGACAAAATGTAATAGAATAAGAATAGAATGTAATGTAATCGAATAGGCGAAGCACTTTATATGCGTATATGAACAATAAAAACTTTTCTTTCTCCTTTATTCCCTTGGTTACATAAAAACTATACGCCGACTTGTTGGTTTTATTTTATATATACTCTTGTCGTTATTCTTGTTTTTGTTTATGTTGTTGTTGTTGTTGTTAAACGATGCGACGATAGCGGCGAGAGAGATCGGTGCTGACAGTGAGAGTATCTTGCGTCAAAGAGGCAACGTTGGATGATGATGATAACGGGTCGCCTGAGACTCGTAAAATAGCATAGTATAGGTATGTATCTCGCAAGTCGACGTGTTGACTTCGCCTGTAGAATATAGTCCGAACGAGAGAACCCGGAGAGACTCTGGTCTTGACCACGTTGGGGAAACCCGGGGAAAAGAGATGTAGAGAGAGAGAGAGGGAGGGAGTGATAGTGAAAGAGACGAGGGAGAGCGAAAGAGAGAGAGAGAGAGGCGGACGGTGGAGAACAACGTAAACAATAATCGCATGAACGGGAAAATGAAGGTTTAAATAATTTGCGGAGGGTAACGCGAGAAACAGCGTCGTCGAGGAGGATGGGATAGTAACGACACAACTACTACGACGACGACGGCGGCGACGGCGACGGCGACGAGGCGGCGAGGCTGCGGCGTTGAAAGCGATGCCAGGCGCAGCGGCGTGTGTTTTGCGGGGTTAAAATATGCAGATATAGAATAATATACCGACGATAACTCCCGAGCCCCAAGAAACGTCGTGTAAATATGAGAAATTAATAAGATCACATCGAGCATAGAAGCTCTATGAATTCGGTGTAGAATTTTCGAACTTTATAAAAATTTATCATGATCGTATCCCGTTCGGTTCGTTGCCACCATGATTATTTTTCTCCTTTTCGTTGTTTTTTTTTCTCCTTTCTTTCCCTTTTTTCTCTTATCTTTACTTTCGTATTTTTTGTTTTTGTTTTTCTTCTTCCTTTTTTTATTTTTTTCTTTCTTCTTCTCGTTTCCTCCTTCTCTTTATCTTTTTACTTCTTTTCTACGCACTATTATTAACACGCGCAGCACAGAGAGCACACGCACACACCAAAACACCCAGGGACAGAGACACACGTCACTACGGCGTTGCTGCACTTTTTTATTTTATTTTTATTCTTATTTTTTTCTTCTTTTTATTACTTTATCATATATACATATATATATATATTTCTCTCTACTCTAAACACGGGGCCGCCTCTCCTCGCGTAACACCACACACTTCGCGCACTCACAAGCGTCGATTCTCAATCATAGCACCCGACGCCCACGACGAAAAACCGATCGTCGAAAAAGAGGACGACGATTACAAAGGTGACGTTCAGTAGTAATACGTAGTTATACGTTTTCACTATTTCAATCTGTAGTCGATAGATATATGTATATATATATATATGAATATATATATATACGATCTTTCTTCTATACAAAGGAAATTGTTTTTCTCCTTCCACTCTCCCTCTTCTGCTTATTCTTCTCCTCCTTTGGCAGTAGGTGACGAAGGATGTGTTTTATATTTTTCTTGTTTATGTACTTTTATTTTTTTATTATTTTTTTTTATTAATATATGTATATATATATTATTCTTTCTTGTTGTTGTTGTTTATTTGATTTTTAAACACGAGATCGAAAGGAATATAGTATCTATATCTACATATATATATATTTTTATTTACTGTATATATATATATATCTATATATATTTTATATATTTATATATATATATATATATATGTATGTATATATACGAAGAGAATAGAAAAAGGAAGAAAGAAGAGGAACGCGCCCGCGGTAACACCGGTGCTAGGGCATGGCAGGGAGTGTATTGAAGTAGGCACTGGTGGGCAACCGGGATTCTACCTCCCGACTAACACGCGTATAAGAGACGGAATCGGGGACTGCGCGTATAGGACGAAACTACGGGATGGTTGGTTCAGTGTGATGGCGGCTGTACCGAGCCACCGCCCCCGCCGACGCTTTCCTTTCCTTTCCTCTCCACTTCACTCCACTCCTCGCCTCTCCGCTCCTCTCCTCTCCGACGTCCCAACCCTCCGCGCTCGACGCCGTGCGTCCCCTCTACCTGACCCGAAAGCCGGCGACGCGTTCTGCTCCGCGCTGTGCGCTGTGCGCCGTGCGTTGTGCGCCGCCGGTGTTCCGAGCCTCGAGGACAGAGAACAGGAGCGTCGCGACGACGTCGCGAACCCGCATGATATATGGATAATAATTATTTATAAGTTGTAATTAATCGAGCGATTTCAACGTTCGGGAGAATTTTATTTTATTCGTTTTTATTAAAGGCGAATATGGGATTAAAGGATGCAAAATTTTCGGCTAAATTTTCATTGATAATTTTACGATTCCCGGAGGGGAGTGAGTATGCATAGATATAAAACGCGCGGATTGATACATCAGTTTATTAACGAGTATCTGGAATCAAATCATCGCCTGGCTTAGATACATTTTTACTTCGAACGAAAATAGTTGATTCAAATCGTAAAATAAATTGTTTATAAAAGAAATCGGATGTTTCGCGTATACCTAAAGTATATGATTACCTAAGTTCATACGTGTATAAATAAATTCGTCAAGTTATTCGCTAAATGACACTAAAAATGAGTTCATACCTAGCATATACCTAGAATATGGTATATATAATATAATATAATATAATATATAATATAATATAATGCATATAATGCATGAGAAGTAAAAACTAAAACCAGTCCGTGACTAAACGATAATATATTCTGGCTTCTGGGTATAGAGTATCGAGTGCATTGGCAATGGTACAGAAAACAATCTAGCGACCGAAAACAATTGCCTTGTACGTTCAGCAATCACCATTGATTATAAGCCTCGCAGTCTATGTAGTATAATACGTAAAGTCGTCTGGATGTTATTGACTGGTATAAATTCGATCTCCGATATATCAACGGTTACAGTTAGTCTTAGAATTGCGTTCAATAATCGAGCAATCATCGTACCAGCGTTACATATATCTATCGATGCTTGTTCTCTTCTATTTCTTCTTATTATTCTCACATACATATATACATTGCATGTCAAATAATGATTAAGCGAGATCACCTTCTCTACATATATAGCTATATTAAATAACCGTAATATTCTCAACGAACTAATTCTGCAGAGGGTGTTTCTCCCCGTTACGTATACGAATAATAGCGAAGGTCAAGCCAACTCCGACGTATATATGTGTACATATATCTGTGTAACTCTGCCCTGGCTTAGAGTTGCGCGAATCTTTTCCACCGACATAGATTTGCAAAGGGTAATATCTTAGGAGAATGAGAATCGAATACATGCACGGACAGACATCTCCGCGGGCGACGCATCGCGTCGGCGTCGGTGTCTAGCTGCGAGGCTTCGCGGGTCGTCGGCTGTGAGATAGGAGGAGGGAGACTCGCTGCCAACGGTCACGACAAGTGGCATGGGGCGCGGGGGAATAAACGTGGAATCGGCGCCGAAGGGGTCGCGAAAGATATAGAAGGTAGGGAAGTGCTCCCCCACCTCCTCAGATTCTCCTTTGCTTCGTCCCTCGCGAAAGCCTCTTTTTGTAGCCGCCCATTAGGCGCCGCCGCGTCGTGATTCGCAACTCTGTCTCTTTATCACGAGAGACAACGGCCCCGTGCCCTACGCTGCGATATACTTACTATGTAGCGCTATAGGCCGGCGTAGTGGGTAGGTAGCTATACGAGAAGGAATAGGTACGAGGACCGAGACAACTGTCGCGACCCGGAGGCAACCGCATCGACTCTAGCGCCCCGATACTTATACCCGCGGCTACATCATACCATATACCTCTATCCCGGCTACCGTACCGCTACCGTATACGATTCTCTTCGCACAATGGAGACGTGAATCACTCTCGTCTCTCCTGTTAACTACTCGCTCCCTCCCCTTTCCTAAGTTCGCGCACACACAGATGCACACATATTTTCCTACACCTCATCCGTCGCTATGACGTATTCTGTGTAGAATGATAACAGCAACGATAGAAGTAGGTGTATGTATGTATAAGTTTTTATCGTATATGAAATTCGATGCGGCTTACAGTCATTTTTTGGGGATTATTTTAGACCCCATATTGTGAGGAAAGTATATGTCAAAGGTAGGTGTATATGTTGTGTGTTTAGGTATATAATATTGATATTTGGATTGGAATTATTATTAAGTAAAAATTGTATCGCAAAATCGCTATGTGAAATATTTAATAATTATTTTGATCGTAACTCAACTTTGTCAAATATTTAATTTCAATGATATTTGTATGGTTCTTTGCCATGCCACCTAGTATATAGATATAGGTATACTTTTACTGACCGCTATATGTATAGGCGCGTGCGAATTATCGAGGTCAATGTTCTCACGGACAGATGCGATTTTATTTTACACTATTTCGTTCGTTTGACTCTGGCAGCACGCAAATTTTACAAATTTTTAATTGGGAATATATTCATGCGTTTCAAAATAAATAATAGACCAATTTTTCCTTTTCAAATTACAATTCATTGCGTTTTTCTCACTTCAGAAACTAGTTGTATAAATTTTATTTAAATGAAGAAGAATCCGAAAACCGCAGAACAAAAAATTATAAAAAAAAAAATATTCAAACAGTGATACTATTTTATTTTTTTTTACCGAAAATAGAATGATGTTTTACCATTCTAATATCCTATTCTCGCTATGGTTATTTTGGACCAGCCCCAGTGAGTGCTTTAGCCCTGATTCATTATCGAGCAAAGAGATCGCGATTTGCTTCCGACACTTCGACAACGTTCCCTAAATTTCCGTAAAATCCTCACGAGATAGTAGCTCTGTAAACCGCATGCATCTACGTGTGATCTACGCTATAAGTGTGTTTATTTTTTAAATATACACGGTAAAAAATCACTCTCGTAAAACGTAAAACAAAGTTTTTGCACACGATACGTGGTGTTGCATGTTATATAAATAAATACATTGTATAACACGTCCAATAAATATGATTCGCTTCTTTTTTTTTCTCGCGAGTAAAAGTCATACTTGAATTTATAACTCCTCCAATTTTTTTTATTTCATTACCTACTTTCACATGATACGGAGAAAAAAAAAAAAAACAGTTCGGAGCAAATTAATCGAACGGAGAAAATCAACACGGATCACCAGTTCTCCCGGTATACATATAGGTACACAAAATCAAATTCTACACTTGAGAAACTGCAGATTCGTATTTCGTAATTTTATATTCATCGTCAAACTGTTGAAAGGAAATGACAGAAACCGAGCTGTAATTAGCAGAATGACGAATCTATTCATATTTCATAAATCGATCAACGGATTTGTTAATTATTATCCTCTCATTATCAGAAAACTCCTTTCGACTACATTTTCCGACATTTTCCATAATATATCGTTAAGCTCTTCGACAACGATTACGAGATATATACATATCTACTAATCAAGCGAGGCGATTGATTGATTCCCAAACCGTTTTGCGGATTAAATTGCATTTATCGAATATAGATCTGCATATATGGTAGTTATACCTTCTTTATGGAAGAGAGGTAGTTCTGCTGGCGAGCGTGAACGTATACACATATACATATATAGATATATGCCTAAAGGCTACAGGGTATACAGCACCGTAAAACCAAAACCGAGGGAACAAAAACCTGACCTCTCGAACAACTGTGCAGCATGTGTGCACCACTTGCGCAGGGTAGGTACTACAGCACCGTAGGTATACCTACTCTAAGCTTCTATAGCCACTAGCGAGTCCCAACTATCCCCATCTCTCTCTTCACGATCGTCTCTAGCTCTCCACACCGGATTTCTCTCCAACCCGGACCAAAAGACTGATTCACCAGTTCACCGAGTCTCCAGAGACACTCTTTCAGCTATGGCCACGTTCTACAGCTATAAAGATCCGTACCTACGCCTCTATACCTCTCCTAATACTCTCGCACGTAGTTAGCAGTACAAAACTTAATAAGTTAAACTCGAATACTACGTAAAAGGTAGGTGAATAGGTACATAGGTAGAATCAGGCGAGTATTTTTATTGGTCAATGATCGTGGCCACTTTTATATACACGTGCATATAGATTGCATATAGACGTGTATGTGAGACGATAGGGAGTCCTGCGAGTATTCGTGCGCATCCGTTATACCTGCGTAAGTGCGTAGGCGCGTGAAATATCTACATCATCTACTGTACCGGGTATAATACGAGTGCTCGGGCACTTGATATACATACTTTATACAGACCGGCGTTGTTTCAATGGCCGCTATATAGGTAGACGACGATACTTTATCGTTTTATATTATATTTATACGGGGAATTCCACGTCGAATTTTCGCATTCTCAGAGAGCCTCGCCGTTGTAAATTGGTACGATTTTTTATGCGAAAAAAAGAAATAACGTACGCGTATTTATATTGGTTTGGCAATTTGACAATTCGTTTCCATTTTACCGCTGGTTTGAGTCCTCGAGTTGAGTTTTTTTTCCTCAATGATCGATTCTTTGCAATGATTGCGTCTGAGAAACTATTTACTTCGCGGGAAAAATAGCCTGCGATAAATTTCTTCGGTTTTGAATAAACGGTGAGATAAATATTGGTTCTTCATTCTTTTAACATGACCCTGTAAATATAGGTCTGCATATGCAAGAATGAACTTTCGCAATATGGGGATTCGAGCCTATATGGCTCTGAGGGATAACTGTCTGAGGACTTTTTTGTCCCGTTTTCCGATTCCCTAAAAACGAATTTTATAACAAAACTTTCTAGACTTAACACAGAGCTCGTTTTTGCTACTTTAATTTTTTAGCAGGCTGCCACAACTTATTTATTGATTCTTAGGGATAACTGTCTCACGACTTTTTTGTTCCTTTTTCAATTCTCTAAAAGTAGATTGGAGAAAAAAAATTTAGACTAATTACAAAGCTCGTTTTTGCTACTTCAATGTTTTAGCACGCTAATAAATTCACATCTTATTTCGCGCTCAGTCTTCTAGCTCAATGGACCTCAACTATTTTTGTAAACATTGAGTCCATTCATTGAATATTATTTATCGAATAGGCTGTGCAAATTTTTACTTCCGAAGACGACGCGATACAGTAAAGAATAAGCTTTGTTTATAATTATTTGGAATTTGTTTATAATTATTTTGGCCCGGTTAAAATTACATAGTCCAACCCCCAAATAAGTACCATTTTAGTGCTTGCACATGGAATATATAAAATAAAATATTGGGGCTCGGGTTGAAGTTCCGAATTTTAAAAGTTCCGAACGGTAAAAATTTTTAATTCGTGTAAGCCGGTTGATTTGACCACTTATTGGTTTCGATACGATCGATACAGCCCGAATTATTAAACACAGAATGAATACATGCGCAAATTTCAAGTTTCGGACGCTTGGCCTTTCTGATCTTCAGCTTTCGGAATTTTATATCTTCGGTGTTCTTCGTTTCAAAGTTTTTAAAGTTCCGGACTTTTAAATTCGGAACTTTAACTCGGCCCTAATTTTAGGACTGGTTTTTTATAGCTTTCTATATATCTATTGATATCATAACAGTTTGTGGAAATTAACGAATGAATTAGTATTCAAAAAACACAAGAAAATATTGTATTTTCTCATTTCGGGGGAAAATTCGTTTTAAGTTAGTGACCTTAACGAAGAACGGTTTGAAATGAGAAGAAAACCAAAATTATACCGAAAAGCTAATTTCATTTTTGGTGGAATAATCAAAAACGTACGATTACGAATTTCTGCGAATTTGAAAATAACGAAATGGCAACAAAAAACCAACAAGAAAAAATGCTAGATACCGATTTTTACTGTAGCTAGCGTAGAAAATGAGATAGAAAGTAAAAACTCGTATTCACGTTTCATTATCACCTGAAAATTTGTAGATTCGTTCACGAATCTCAAGACCTAAATTTCTACGTACATACCTACGGTGGTGTATCCTCCGAATGAAAATCTTCTTAGCGACGTAATCCAGAATCGCATGAATCGTTGAATCGACGAATTAATAGACGCGTGTATAAGAAAACTCTTCCGAACGATTAGCACTGACCGAGTACCGATTCACGCATTGGGAATAGCCGCGATTTGATTTCTCGAACTTTCTATTAGACGAAACTTCACTAAAATACGCCTTAGCGACATGATTCAATAAATCGTGAACTATATCCTTCCGCACTATAACCTGAAAGAAAAGAATCGAGAATCCTCGAAATCGCACTGCACGAAACTGGAGGATTATAAACACCGACACAGAATTCACTTCACTGCACTATATGAGATTAAAAGAAGCCTCGACCTCTTCGAGGCTAGAAATTATTAAACGATATCTTCTTAGCGACGTAATCCAATGAGTATTGCGAACCTTGAGCACTTAACCTGAAAGAAAATCACTCGACGTTACCCGGTGTTTTATCTGAATAATCGTATCGAGCCGGAGTCTACGCGGCGTTTGTTTGTTTTCACTATTCGGACGTTACATTGTCTCTAGCCTGTTTTAACGTCGCGTAAGGCAAGGAGATATTCAGTAACGATCTTACACGTCGATGTTATGAATGTCCAACGGATTTCACACAAATCGTAAACACTCACGATACGATAAACTATACGACGCATTTCAGGGACTCGCGTGGCTAAGAACCTTGCGGAGGATCACTCGACTTTTCGTCGATAGTCCGTTAAACAATCGACAAACAAAAAACACGCCATCTTAGCGCCGGTTGTGAATACCAACCCTCAAACTCGTTACCGACAAATCTCGTTTATTGAAAGACGAGATTTTCATGGCGTTATGTTTCTTCTCTCGCTTATTACCGAAATAAAACCGGCACAATTTTTCTTCGAACGAATCGTACATCGAATGAATCATACATTCGTAACAACAAAACTTGATGACTGTAAAAATTTGACAATTTTAAAAACGATTCACGAATTATTCAAAGGTTTATAAAAACCGTGAATAAGTCAAGACGTGAACGCAGCGTCGAGTCGATCCTCCGTGTTGGGTATCGCGGTTGACTCTATTCTTTACACATGATTTCAGATTTTAAGGAGACTTTTGGAATAAGATTATTACGCACGTACGAGGAAAGCCTCCGATAATATCAACGATCGAATAATCGCGTATACAGACTCGCTCGCGAACCGAAATATTCATTATTTAACGGCGACAGAGTATCAGTCCAGGTGTACGGGGCTCGAGACTAACGGTTCACTGACTAACCGGAAATCTGCATCTCGGGATTGGATCCGCGAAGATGAATATCGATACCAAACAACTTCCCGTTGAAATTTTGAGCTGTAAAAACGTAGTTTATCTATTTTTATTTTTATAAATAGTTTCCAAACTCGATATCCTCTAATATTATGTTATTTCGCGTCAATGATTAATAATCAATAACTTCCTAATCCCGCGCGGGACACAGCCCTCTGTTTGACTACTGGTACAACAATAATTATGGACAAATTATCGCGGATTTCGTGTCGGTAAAGAAGATCGACTATCGTTTTGAATTTAGATAAATAATAGTCAGCTGATAACATGATTCCTATGATAATTAATTACCCTGAAGATAACTGCATTTTTTAACATAAACTTTGGCAATCCGTAGCTTCTAATGTCTCTGAGAGATATCTGTATCAGGACTTTTTTTCTTCGTTTTTAAATTCTCTAAAAACAGATTTGTTCAGAATTTTTGATCGATAGAAAATTGCCGAAAAAATAACGAAATAAGTTTCAGTACGTTTATCTCTGAGAGCTGTAATTCAGAACTTATGCAGCAAAAATTAAATAATATCAGAACGATGTCGAAGAGACTGTACAAATTTTTTCAGAGTATTAAATTAGCAAAGACGTCTTCGGTAATAAGTCTCAAAAAATTGCTAAAAAAATGAATGAAATGCTGATGAAGGAAATGCGTTATGCTCTTCAGATATAGGCAGTTATTTCTTAAAGCAATAGACACAATGTTACGGCATGAGATCCGCTGAAACTACCGATGTCTTCAGTTTTTAATAAATTACGATAAAACCTGTTAATCAAGGGTTGAAAAAGGGGGAAAAAGTCGCATGAAAGTTATCTCTTAGAGCGATAGTTTAAAAGCTACAGATTGCCAAAGTTTATTTTTGCAGATGCAGGTATCTCCAAGGTATCTTCTGATTGCGAAATAGTTTTCGAGTTATTATTTTTGAAAAAATCGTCACTTGAGTGAAATTCAATTTTTACAAAAAGTTGAACATGCAAAAAATGTCATAGAGTTAGAACGACGTTTGACGAAAAAATTATTTCATGAATATACGACCCCTCAAAAGGTCAGTTCTTCATCTACGAACTCGAAGAATTGATTTTTCGTACAGTAGATCACGATCGAATCGACTGCTGATTTTTTTCAACAAAACTGCATTCCTTACGGACATTTTAACACCTCGGACATCGTGCTCGGACTTTTAGTTCACAAGATATGATTATTTGAAGGCAATTTGGGACGTAAATTATCGCACATAATACAATTAAATATGAAAAAAATCAGAACAATTAAAAAATGATGAGAATTCCAGGTTGAAAATTTGACATAGATATACAATAGTTGTTGACTGTCAGTGGTTCAAAGATTGAACGCGATAAGCCTATACTGTATGGCATGGTATAAATATAGACTAAAGACCGTCCACTCGGATCCGAATAAAAAAGTCTCACCTCACTTCTATTTAGGTGAGAATGGAAAAATTTCGATATCGATATAGACTACACATACCTACATCAATCACGTCGTAAAGAAAGTTGCCTAACTAAATATATACACACGTATATCTGTAAGCCTTTCAACGTAAGAGAAAATGCCAACGATTTACCGGATTAGAGTATAAATGGAACTAAAGTTATCCAAAATTTGAACACGGTTTAAGAATAGTAATTTCTGCTTGTTTAAGATAGCTCAAACCACAGCCAACGCGTCGATGGCAGTACACATGGCGAAATTCGCCGAAGAGCTTGATGTCACGATGTTTGAAAATTACCAGGTTTAACCATATTATAGATACTTACACAAAGAATCTTATCAAAGTTGAAATTTATCATATCTCGTAACTATCTCGTTTCGACTCTGCACGATGTGCCGCGGACAGGAAAGATTAAACAGCCGTGGGACAATATAACTACGGAGAAATATGAGTCAGATATTTCTGATGAACAAAGAAATGTGGTAAACGCAATGTCGCAGATTCGACCACGTATTTACTTCTGCAAAAATAGTTTGTAAAGAATGAAAAAATACTATTTTACAACGAAAAGGAGATTCATCCAGAATTTGCTGCGGGGGCCAGGCAGAGACTATATGTATACACGTATACCTATTTTTCACTAACGTATGTCGGTATACATAAATGAATAAATAGATATTTCGAAAACACGTTGGTCTTCGTTTACTTAGAAAATATCAGTAAAGATCCTAAAACCTTAGGTATACTGGCGTATACTCGACGGCTAGTCACCGCTGGTTATAAGATAAGCGATACGAATAATGGACAGCGGTTTCAGGCGCAAGAGGAAATGGTATTTTTCATGCTTATAAATATTTATATTATATATAGATGGCCAAGGTACACTTATATTTATAGCCCTTATATCTGACGAATCACGCGGAACATCCGTGATGCTCTTTGTTGCTCTCCTGTGGTTTGCACAAGGTCAATAAATGACCATTCGCATCGTACGTGCTAACTACTCTTTGTATAATAATTCGACAAAGGTCTGTCTCCAATTCCTCTCAATTGCAATCACTCATCAATGTGAAAAATTTGCTTTCCTCGTTTTTCTCAAGAATTTCAGGTAACATCAGCGAATTTCAAATCCCTGCCTCTCGTCATCCTTCTTTCCTGTTTTCCAAAAATAAAAAATAAAATAAAATAAATCATCACCAGTTCGAGCTAACTGCCGTAAAGATTTTCGGAACTTAACGTCCACCTGGGGGAAATCAGCGCATAAACGATACCGAGGTCTATGCCATATGGCCAGCAGCCCGGGGCAAAGGTTGCGAGTCCGCGCCCACCTTTGAGCTGGTGCTGCGCACCGTGTCCCCTGGGTCATAGCTAGAGTCCCCTGTGTCCCTTGTCCTTATGCGGGCCAGACCTCGGCCTTTTAGGACTGCATGTGCTACATGTGCGCGAAAACAATGTATTAAAAGAGGGTAAGCGCCGAGGTAGGTAGAATAGGTAGGTAGGCATGCCTATATAGCTGGGAAAGTAGTAACTCCGGAGGGCGATTCTGTGTGTAACAAAAATACGTGGAAATAGAAGTCCGCATGAGAACCGAGATCTTCTGGCCGACTCTGCGAGCCAAAATCTGTAAAAATTGCCCGAGCGAGAGACTGGGTGCGCGCCCGGACTTCTGCAGGTCAACACAAAGCGGACGTCGGCTTTTGGAGAACAAATGGAACCTATTCTGATGGCTTTACACATCTGTGCGTGTATGTGGGTGGATGGATTCATGTATACTTTACTGCGGGAGAGGGATAAATAAATATATGGGCGAGGATCCGTTGGGTTTTTGAGAATTTTCAAAATTCAGTTCTTTGCTAGGAGACGGGTTGCCTTCCTTCAAGGCCTATCACACTCGCTATACTGGCATCCGAGAATAATAGGATATCGATTATACTAAATCGAGATTTGGATACAGTGCGGATCCGCGATAATTGTCTAAAAATTGTAAATCGCTTCCCAAGTTGTGGAAATGCTTTTTGACTCAGTAGAATTTATGTAGTTTTCACAAACCAATCGTGTAGTATTAGTTTTTTTTTACATACGTGTATATTAGGGTGGTCGTCAGTTAGGGTTTGACTGATTTTTTATCGGGCCACCCCCAAAATCGGATGCAAATAAATTTTAAAAAAAACCTGTAATTAATTCAGATTTTTATTTCAATATTCGACCCTTGACCACAGGGGATGAGCTTTCCTTTCAAAATACATACGTTTTTGCCATACTTTCAGTAAATGCTTCATCGCGGGAAGACTGATTCGCAAAAAATCTGCAATTGTGAGAAATTATAGTGGGCATATCGATGCTACTATTTCGAAAAAACGTGGAGAATCATCTATGTGGCATTATATTAATGCAACGTACTAATTTCTCAGAGTTACAAATGTTTTTGCTAATCAGTCGACCCGCGATGAAATATTTACTGAAAATACAGAAAAAACTTACGGATTTTGAATTCCGAAAATGTTACATCCATCAGCGTTCATCTGTTAACGAAATTTGAGAAAAATTTGTCAGCTTTATGAACAATTGTGTTTGTTATCTTACAAATAGAGCAAAGCTGTATGAGTTATACATACAAATGATAAGAAAAGTGTTTCCCATTTTTGACCCAATCTGAAACCACGACGGAAACGTAGTGCGGGACACGGCTCCATATAATTAATTACAGTATCGTTTGTTTTTGTATTAATTTATTATTTCGTACAGCATATTGTTTTCTATTTTACTATTTGCGAAAACAAAAAAATAAATGAATTTACAAAAAAACAAATACCACAAGAACTGATTATAAAACTGTATATCTCCTATACCACATCTTTGTCGTGGTTACGAGTTTAGCTGGCAATCAGAATGTGGGGAAAATCCAAGCTTTGTTATTGCTATATCGTCGACGGAAAATAGCAACTTCGATAAACTTTTTGACTTCCTTTTGAGTAATGTTCAGATTCATGGGATGATTAACTGACTCGTAATTTATAACTTCGCCTTTCTACGAGGTGGCTTTGAATTTTAATAATTTTATAATATAAATTCGGAATTTCAATCCAAGGTATACGATATTATCTGCGCTGTCGGAAAATTCGTTCAAAAGAGGAACACAAATTTTCCAGCAGTGTAATTTGATTGAAAAATTCACGTTGCGCGCACAGCGAAGCAGAGGAATTTGATCGAATCCTTTTTACAAAGATCAGCTGTATAAAAATATACATATATGCACATGCCTACGTGTGTATCTCTGTGCGTGTATTTCCATGCCTACTGGGAAGCCAGACACACGCGTGAGTCCGGAATGCGACGGTCTTCAATAGGTATTTAAGTAATCGCGATTTAAAGGGATCGCGGCGAGGGCATTCTGAAAGGTGTGCGAGGACTGTAAGTACTCGCCTCGCTATACCAATGCCGAACCAGGGGATGCTTTATAAGCATCACACTGCAGGACTTAGAAAGCTATAATATGCAGCCAGCAACTCGATGTATATTGGATACGGTCGTGCACCCCTATGCACCCCTGTTATCCGTCCGATCCAACCGGCGACTCTGTGCCGAAATATAGAGGGGCTCGATGAGACTCGGTAAAGCTAAGCCAGTAATGCAATAACTTCGATAGATGCGCATGCAGGCAGAAAGAACATATCCTAGTATCTACAGGGTGGTCTGATTTTCGGACTTCATTCATTAGGCAGGCAGAAGTTACATACCTTCATGAATTACACTCGTCTCGAACTCGTTACAAGATCTTTACAAAGCAGTGAGCGTATTGGGGGAAATCGATGAACCGATTCGTAATACCTTTACAGAATTAAGCATTAAATAAGTAATCAGTGGAAATGAGAGGTCTCGTGCAAAAGTGAAAGTTTCAAAATGCAGAGACCAAATCTACATTCGAAGAATCAAAACCTACGAATAAACGAGGAGATCGATTATGCCACGCTGCAGCTACTTTTTCAACCAAGAATAAAATCTTTTGAAAGTTTGGCGATGCGGATTTCATACGAAGACCGTGATTCGCTATTCTGCACAATGGCTAGTGTCTCAATGTCCATGAAATCCGCAAGATCGAGAGATTTCGAAATACCTGAATACCTGAATCGGTAATTTTCACGAAGATTTCCCTTTAGGTCTGAAATTTCTAGGCATGGTTCAATCTGATATTTGAACACCCTGTAGATCGTAATACGTGACGTGTACGTACGTACGAAGGGCTGAACGGTGGTGCAGCAAGGTACGCAGAAGCACGTACATATATGTGTATATATAATCGAGGGGGAATCCCCGGCCCTCGGTCAAATACGCGTGTGCTTAGAAAAAGACGGAACGAACGGAATGAATGGCTTCCAATCTGTTCTATCCCTTTGTTAAGGCGCAGCTCGTGGCGCGTGTGCAAATCTATATCCCTTCGCAGTCCTGTACTGCACCCTACTCCGTCCACCACCCTCCACCACCCGCCCTGGCACACGCCTCACACCTGAGCACAATGGAGATTCGGGTTCACATCACCCTCTGCTCCGGGGTGATCTGGACCCTTGTGTACCCTTCCTACCCCCCTTTTTACTGCCACCCCCTCGTATAACTCAAAAACTGCTACCCAGAGTGCGGTGCGCGATTTCGAGCACAAAAACCTGCACGAAATTCATCTGACCTGAAATTGTGATCCAAGTGATTTAGCTACCGAAAATATTGCGGATTCACTCACGTCACAGAAAATATCCGCTGTTCGCTTTGATCCTTGATTTTGATTCCTTTTTTCAGTTTTTCAGTTTGAAAATGTGGTTCGAACATACCGAAGACTCTTTCAAATTAGGAAAATTCTATTTCGAATGGGTCGCGAGAAACACTGAATCAAAAATGGGCGATAAGCTTTTTTGAAATCAGTGTATGTATCTCCAAAACGACATGTGTCACCCCGAACATCGATTAGTAGAAAAATTTCGGATTTTCAGAACTAGTTTCTATAGTAGTATCGCACGAAGAGTCTGTATGATGAATTCAAGACGAATTTAAGAACAGGGATTCGCGTCCTTTTCCAAAGTTTTATCGGTTCAAATTTCTACTGAAAACACGGGGATCCATTCTGATGGACCAGTTCCAATGATAATCCTTCGTTTCTCCAGGTCCTATAGACCAGGACTAAAGCCACTCAGAATTTTGTTACATAAAGTAAATTATAATAAAATAGACAAAAACGCCGAATAGTCGTACCATCTTTATTTTCTACTTCCGAATTTGTTTGCAAAAAGTCCAAAACACCTAAATAACTTGAAATTAAAAAATTGAAAAGTCGAAAGCCAAAGGTTGTGTTCTCGGATACGACCTACTGGCTTTAGATTTTGGAAACTTCCCATTCACTAACCCTAAAAGATCTTATTCACCTGATTATTCAAAATGAAGTTACCGAGGATCAAATAATCATCTGCTGGATACGACTCCTAGAATTACCTGGTCTGCATAATTAAAAAGACAAAAAAATCGAAGTCCGAAAGTTCCTTGCAATCTCCTGCTTTTAATCGATCAATTATTTTATACAAAATCGTAAGTCAGTGTTTCCAGATGTGAGGAAGAATCTTTCCTCCTTTTTCCTCAATTTCCGTTATAGAAGATGACAGTTAAATTTTTTTATCTCATTTTTTTACCTGCCACGTGTCCCATTGACCTCTCATTTTTCACCTAATTGTAAGCTCGCCATCTGGCCACAGCACTTACATGTGGGTACTCGTACATAGGCATATAAGCTAACGTAAAGTAGTGAAATCGTCAATTGGCTTAACTATCTTCAAGAATACCAAAGGCAGCGACGTAACTAAGACTCAAAAGGGCCATGGGAAGATTTGCTCCAGAAAGCTCGGACAAATTTTCCGCATCATGTATACCGGATGAAAAGAAGAGTCAATGTATCGACTTTCAAGGTAGAAACTGCAGATGAGGTACAAAAAATATGTATTTCATTTTATCGCTCTCAGAATGATCCAACAAATGTATCAAAAATATTGTGACAGTAATTATGAACAGTGAGATGCGAGATAGATCTGCCCTGTCTTATCTATTTTGCAAACTCTTTGCACCTTGACGATCTGATCAAGGAATTTGGAGTATGAGAGGCCAGAGAAAATCTTATACCGAAAAATGATTAGGTATTGTTAAAAAATACAGTTAATTACGATTCTGTGACGATATGAAGAAGTGTAGACCCCAGTTCTGGCCTAGGGCTAGAAAATTAGTTGACACTGCACTGCGGTATACGTACGGCTATGTTATATTACGGTGTGTATAGGTACGGGGGATTTTTGTTGCGGCTATGCGGGCACCTCTCTATACTCCCATTTTATTCAATTTAGGGGCAATTGCTTGTAATTAAGATACCATCTTATTTTTTATACACCTACGACGAGGGAACCAGGTCTAAAAGAACCTTTGCTACGGGCTAGTTCATGCGATCGTATCATATTCAAAATTTATATCGTATTAACGGTAAATTATAGTATATAACTATATGAGATAAGTGAGGCAGCCGAGAGTAAGAATATTATCCGAGTAATAGGTGAGAGAGGAAAGAAAAAAAAAATGACCGAAATTTTTAGCTCCAATAAATTATTCTTGTTGTAATGTATATAAAAAATTGACAATCTCAAACGTCGATGTTTGAATTATAAAATTTGGAACACTTTTAACCCTTGCCATATGGCGTCGACCGCTATACCTGTCTGAAGAGTAAATAATGACAACGATATCTGGAAACTGACGATGAAAACTCCCACTTGATTCGAACGTGTCACTTTACCCGAGAATCGGGGTATAGGTAACTCGAAACGCTAAACAGGGTCCGGGACGATGAACCGGAATCACGATAATTGAATAAAGGGACAGTTTCGTTGGCAGGATAACGCGAGAATTTTGCAAAAATTGAGAAATAAGGAACAATGTGCCAGAGATTGTTGTCCGAAAAAATCCAGAGCAAAGACGCGATCCTCGTACGATTTCTGCCCTCGCTTTGCGACTGTGTGTCCGAATAGACCTGATCATAGTTACGGAGACCGTAAGTGAATTTCTGTGATGAAATTGGGACTAATAATGAATTTTTTCTGGACACAAAAGGCTGCTGAAGAAGACTTTTTCGAGTGACGATATACTCTTTTGAATAAGGGTAATTAACTTATTGTTAAAAATCGTGAGAACGAAAGGAAAAGAGAATGATAATTGACGGATAGTAATAATAACCGTGTACACAAGTACAATACGACGAAAGAGTATGAAAATAGGGGTGCGTGTACGTGTACCCCTGCGGTGGTGCACCTTCCATGGATCGCGTCCATATATAATTTCCGTGCGATAGTAATGGGTAATTTACCATTCGCCTATGAGAAAGAAGTCGGCTTCGTAGCTATTATGCCATATACCTAATCGTAAGTAGAGCTGTAGGGGTTGCGGAGAAGCCGCGGGCGAGACCGAATGCGGGGAGAGATATAAAGAGAGCGAGAGAAAAGGGGGAGATAAAATGTACGTACGTATACCTACGTGCAGGGACCGACACGTGGCATTTGAGCAGTTCCATGGACCCCACAACCCCCATGGACCCCATGGACCCCCATATGTATAAAGCGGCAGTGCTTGTAGCACGAGTTACCTATACCTTTTCTATGCGTGTATATATTATTATACATTTACACATGTGTGTGCATGCACATAATACTATGTACTCTTGTATATAATACCATTGTATAAATACGATACGGGGCCGTACAGGGAAGCTGTGAGCGATTGCATGAGTCATCTCGTAGTCAGGAACGTATAAACCGTATCATTCCATCCACGACTCGGCACGCGTCCGCGAAACCACATCAGCTTTGTCTCTGATTGGGAGACTTCGAATCAGAGTCGAAAATCGATGCGAAATAATAATAATCTAAAAAGAAAAAGCAACACAACGTATAAATAAATAAATTCGAAAATACTCTGTCACCAGAAGTTCAGTAAGAACGAGATTGCATTGGTTGAAATTTAGATCGGATTTTTCAGGTGCCGTGAATTTCAGTCCGAAATTTGGTCGGGAAAATCGATGATAGTAAATTCGTACGCGTGGGAAATAAAAGAACTATAAGTATTGATATAGGAACCCCCGGGCTGCACCCGTTAGTAAAATGCTTATGGGTATATCTACGTCCCTATCAGCAGTCAATGCATCAATTCAGCCTGCATCTGTATGTATTTACGTGCGTAGCCACCGAACCAGTGGTGCAGGCATCAGGCATGAGGCAAACCGTGGTAGAGGACCCCTATATGACATCATCCCCCGCTCGTTTCAGTCGCTGACTTCTGTCGCCCGGGTCCAAACATCATCCCCTCGTCTCTCTTTACCGCCTTTCTCTCTTCCTCTCTTTCGCTCTTGTCATCCGCACTATACGCCGTCTCCTCCCTTCACCTTCAATCTTTATCAATCCGTCCGTGGGTCGTTCAGCGTCCGAAAACTGGGCTCCACGCCGCGTATTATTCACGCCGGTTGGCTTGCAATGGATTCGGGAACCCCGGTTCTCCTTCTCTCCCTTTACCCTCGTCCCATACCTATTTACCACCCTGATGTACGTAGAATATTATACATGCTACATACGTCTCTACACGCGTGTGTGTATAGTATTACGTACGACTTGTCTTCGGATAAAGTGCAACGACTTATCGACACCCTGCGACAAAGGTCTATTGCGATTAGTCTCGTTGAAAGGTATCATACTGCGATTAATACGGTACCGAACATGCAGAGGTGAACCACATGCTTAGATGGGAATTGAAACGTTTATTTCGCGGCTTTGAGACCTTGCGAATTTTTTCAAAGATTAGAAGACAAATTTTCGTCGATATTTCTCAACGTCAGGGTCAGATATAGAGAAATATATTTCTAACGGTGATAAATCGACTCCGTTGTTCCCGTATAAGAATTTTTCTCTAATTTCGTAAGTATTGGGATGCTTGTTATAAAGTTTCAATCTGCGTCCTATAAATTTGCTTCACGAGTCGATATACCCATACGTGTAGATAGAAGCATGCTTATACACGCGATGTATAACACCTGAGGCGTGGGAGTATCCCGGATATATACAGTCCTGGAATCACCAGGTTCGGACAGGTGGGAGGAGCTAGTAACCAAAAACCGAGCCACACCTACTATTGATCATTTACCCCCTCGTTTTCTTACCTGTGGAAGTGGAAATGGAAGTGGAAGTCGAGGTATGAAAGTCGAGAACGATCGTTTACAATTCCTCACCGAGCTACCATTTCTCTTTTCTCTCCCACCTATATTCGCACCAGGATCTTACTTTTTAATTGGCGATTAGTACGCGTATCGGTAATCAAGAGGAGATTTGATACAGAGGAATATGAGTTAGGAATATCCATAATTTTACATCTTTATATCAAATCCCTGGTCTTCAGAATAAAATTAATAAATTTTGTACAATACTTTTGTAGGACCACTAATTTCGGATTCTTGTTGTCTCTAGTCTCTAATTCTTTCAGCTTTTGGACCAGACCGTGAAATAAAAAAAACTGAACCCTTTTTCGGCCTTTGCTACTATGCAGCCTCGATTTTCTTCGTACCTAATTCTGATCGTGTTCAACTATAACGTTTAAAATTTTCATAGCGTACGAAATTTTGTCGCGTTGTTAAATTTTACAGAAATCGTTGGACATAGTTCAGTCCACATAAACCCGACCGTACGTATGCCTGTGAATTGTGGTATACACGCCGCATATCCGGGAACACGTGAGTCAGAGAGAGAGTAATGTGTCAGACTTTAGCACACCGTCAATACGGCGACATCCTCTAGAGATAGGAATTACAAAAATATAACGAGGAAATAGCTACAGGCACGATGCAAGCAGTAAACAAAAATATATTCACGGTCCTACAGCGGTTCGTTTATCTTCAGCGAAAGAAATTATTTATAAATTTAGTTTCGGACGATTTACCTTCTTCCGTCATATTGTAACGTTGCGACCAATGTTCAGAGCTTAATTAGTCATCCTTATACTCACATAAACTTATCTGTTATTTATTGTCGTATAGTTTGCTTCGGGTACAAAGCGGAAAATCTATATACACACTGATGTGTACTAAATCAAAGGAATTTATTTTACAGTACGGTTACTCGATTCAACCTCGCATTTATAATACGTTAATACGATAGCTGTATTATAACAGCCTGAAGAAAATAGTTTTATTAAAGTTCCTCGGCGCCTGAGCGACGTCATATTCACCGTCCGACGTCACAGACGTTCAGACGTGACGTCAACCCGAAAATAAGATCGCATCTGGAAGCATCTTACGCTCAATAGCGCGTATGCTGCAAGTAAACACACTAGCGAAAATTGTAGATGTTCCTTAAATTTATCAATTGCATCTTAATCGAAAAAAGTGCGTTCTAGTCCTGATTATGTATTCAAATTGAAGATATAGTCAATCTCTAATTAGTAATTGATGTATACACTATCCGATTACTATAGCACAAGCTATTATGACGTGGTTTCGGGATATAGGATCAGCATTCTCCTCGATTGTGAGATTTTCACATTCAATCTGTTGAAGTATTACTCAATATCGCTCTATCTATGTCGGAGTATAAAATTAAATTATCATAACGGAACGGATGACGAAAAAACACCGTAGCTACGTGTTTTATGTTCGGAAATTTTCAACAACAGTTTAACAAACTTTAGGTGTTAATTCCTAATGTCTGAAACCAAACAGGATGATATATTCTTCGATATTTTCCCTAAGAGTGTTCTACTTACTGCAGCCGCCTTAGAATTTAGCAAATTGTTCCAGTAATGTCTACAACAGATATTTGTCAGTAGCTCACGATTAGATTAATTTTTCCGCAGCTTTAAGGCGATGCTATAGGTCTTCTTGACCGACCGAAATCATCCTTGTAGCAGTTTGGTGGAATAATACTGAATGGAAATATAAAATTGAGTTTTGTTCTCGCGGTAGATTATTTATATGAAGATTGAGTTGGCGCTATTATTCGATATTCATTCAAGTGGAGAAAAATTTATTCCTCATGCATTATAAAATAGTGATTTCTAGAAAAGCTTACGTAGTTCTGGCGAGATGAAGTGAAAAATAGCACAATGCACTGCATAATACATCAATACCAATATTAATGTATTTTAGAGACTATCTCAATGTTAGAATACGTAATTCGAAGACTCGTAATTGTGGGAAATCGATACCTGGAAATTAATTTTATTTCGCTATTTCAACGAATGTCACTATCTCAAATCATGCCATTCTGTATAAATCATTGAATGCAAGCGTGAGAATCGATCTATTATTCTTGATTTCAAATTAATTAAAAAAATTGCTATTTCGGTTACCGACAATCCGAATTCCTTTGGTGAGTGACGTGGCAATTAGACTTTTAAGCGATCGCCATCTATGATTACTGAACGGTATTGCGAGTCCTCCTTCCCCTCGAATCGCTCGTAGAAGCTCGCGGCGTCGCAACAAGGTCGAGAACGAAACTCCACACATGGACTTCGACCTTTGCACCCGAAATTTAAAAATGTCCAAAACAAAATATTTTACATACCGGTTTATACACAAATAGCCGAGATTGAAATACTGAAATTTTAGAACTGAAACAAATTGTAAACGAGTTTGCTTGAAAAGTTTATTTCTAAGCTTTGTTTTTTTTTTAAATACAAACCACAAACAATCTTAACTTTCTAAGAAGAATTTTCCTGTATTAACCCCTCCGGCTCTCCCCCCCCCCCCCCCGCCGCCCTCTTCAATTAATCAATTGAATTCTACATTCGGTATGCAGTGAGCCTTAAGGCTTTCATAATCGGCAGAATTGTATGCCGTATAACTTAATATAATTAGTAAAATGAGATGCAATAAACGTTACATTAAAACGAACGAGTGCTGCTTACTAAATAAAATTACAGTTACCCTGGACCGAAGAATTTATCTTCGCATACTGAATTCATAAATGAGTAACTCGAAAATTCGTTCAATTTCTGGATTTATCCATAGGCATATAATTTACTTTTGGCGTTAATTAAATTTACTATTGAGTAATTAGATCCTAATATTCTACTACGGTACATAGTAATGACTCATAGATACAATATAAACATGGTTTATAGAATTTTACTAAAATATTTCCTCACGCTATTCTCCAGTAAACGGGCCTAAGTCAACTTGGGTCCTAAAATTCCATCCATCCCTTCAATTTGTTGATGTAAGACGTTGACTGAATCAGATATATTCGCTGAACGGTGAAAATAATTAATTATTTGTCGTCAGCTCAATTGTTTCAAGTATCGATATTAAAACTTTCGCGGTACACGTCTAATTCAAGCTACCAAAATTCGCCGTCTAGCGCTGGTTTACCGGGAACCAAATTTCCGAATATCGTTGGAGGTTTCGGCTCTCTAATGACGTAGTTCATGCCTCATGGACCTCGAAGTTGGTCGTGTGCACCATTAAACTGCGAGACTGATTTGCTTTTATCAATTATAAGCAACAAATATGTCTTCGGGTAAGTCTAAGTCAATATTTAACCGCTTCTTTATTTATACTAATAATAATAAGCCATAAAATTCCAAACCCGCATTCCTCCGGTGACATATCAACGCCTCTTTACCTACATAACCAAACTGAACGAACTCCAATAACCACATGCTCGCAATATTGTAATTTCCAACGCCAGCGCACGCCCCGGGCGTCATAGTTTTTTTTGTATAATTTTTTGATCTTTTTTATATTTCGTATAATCGCAGGTAAAAAGAACAAAAAGAGCAAGGGAAAGACTGTACCCTTGACAGATTTTCTGGCTGACACACCTGGCGGCATCCAAAGTGTTTCCCTAAAAACATCCAACTGGGCAGATGACGTTGAAGATGAACACGGTAGGATTTGTTTATCATCTATTTAACTTTAATCATCGACTTAAATTAGCAATATACTTTTTGTTATCAAATATTTCCCATCTCCCGCCATATAGATTTTACCCGACAATTCCCGAACGTGTATATTCACTTTGGAAATAATTTTATTTATATCTCCGTTACGCTTCGAAGAAATATTTTATTCATTTTTCACAGCTGATTCCTCATATTTTAAGAAATAGTTATAAAATATTTGAGATTTTAGAGACTTTGTCTTACATAGATCGAATCTACCGAAGGAAAAGTAGAGATCGCTTCGTTTATAAAAAGTTTTAGAAATTTGGAGGGAATATTTTGAAATTATCTAATTTCGGAGCAAAATAATAATTTATAGAGATATCGTCAGTCTTCTATCTTTGCGAACACGTAACACACTTTTTTTCTCAACATTTGCAAAAAAATGGTTGAAAATCAAAAATTTTCGTATTTAAAAATTGAATTCATAGAATATCATCAGTTTGCTTTGAAATTACATCATTGTAGGATATTCCCTCAGAATTTGATGAAGTTCCGATGAACAATGCGACCTGTATTCTATAACAAACACTTTTTCTTCGGTATAATCAATCTATAAGATACGAAGTCCATGAGATCTCAAATAATTTCGAATTATGTCTCAAAATACTAGCAATGAGCTGTAAAAAAGCTGAGTCAATAGAATATTCCTTTATAGCGTAGCATTGATTCGAAAATAAATGGTTTTCAAAATGTATACACCCCCTTAATCAATACTAGATTACTCTGTGAGAATTTTATTAATTTTCATTGATTTTTAGTTAGTTCCTTCTACCTTTCAAACTTTTGGTTGCCTTGTTGCATAAAAATGATCTCATAAGTCTTGATGATATAGATTTCACCATTTTGTCATAATCGCAATCTCATGGGGCTCCAATTGGTTTTATTTCGCCATCACTAGGTGCAGTTGAATATAAAGCTAGTTATGAATTGTATTAATCGTAATCGATTACTTGTATTTTACACATTTGTTACTAAGTATTCAATATAAGGCACGATATCACGGATGTGATTTTTAATTCGAAGTGATTGACTCATATTCTAGTACCTAAGTATATTGAATTGTATCCGCAATCTAATGGGTGTCAATTTTTTTGATCATTGCATCATCGTTGGCTCAGGGTCAATCTTCCATGTAAACATTCTAAGCAAAACTCTGGATTTGAGTAATATATTCCAACAAGAACATAACAATAAAAATAGAATCAATTTCGTAATGTTTTCTATTTCGTCAGACTCTTCGTATTATACATAAAAATTACCTGCTTTCAAAACTCAAAAATCTGATATTTAGAAATGACTAAGATCTGCCGAATTTTGTGAAAATAAAGTCATTTATGTAGAGAGAATTATTCAACTGCTCTCACCTATCTAAACCATTCACATGAACTTATTACCTATGATAGAAGCTTATCGAATTTCCGAGGCTACATTGCTTAGATATCTGTTTCTTCAGGTAGTTAGATTGTCGGTATCTCCAGATCAGACAAAGTCTTGCGTTTACCCGAATCAAAAGACAAGGTTTTCCGTACAACTGAATCCTGTTCTAAACATTTTGCTTGACAAAGTTCAATATATTTCACCTGTAAGGATATATTTAACTTAAGTAGAAGATTGACCACAGGGATTCGCTGTTTGCAAACTGGAATAGTTTTCATAGAAACAGAAACTTACTGTTTGCCTAAGTATAAATCATTCCGATCATCATGAAATCAAAGAGTACCTATATAAAAGCAAATACTAATCAAGAACCTTAGGTTGTGCCCCATGCCAGACTCCTTGCAATTGATCGTTATGTTACTGTAATTTTGTGTGATATACTGTTTGATCACTGAGCCTCATCAATTACCTCATCCAGATAGATGCAAAGTATTTTGTCAAGAAAGTTCGATTCAAATTCAAGTTAGGGCTAAAGTCGATAAAGTTTTACAACAAATCTGAACCCCACTTTAATTCCAGAGGGATTTTCATCGAGTCGTAACAAAGAGCCAGTCTATCTTCCTACTGCTCCGAGAGCTGCACGAGGTACAGGAGTCAACGAAGAGAACATCCCTACTAATCCTCCTTTCGTAGCATACATTTCCAATCTACCTTATGATGTGGATGAAGAAGATCTTGCAGAATTTTTCCAAGAAATGAAGGTTCGATGATATTCTCAGCAGATTGTCTACCCTCCAGTTTATCAATCTTAATGAATACTGTACCAAATCAGATGCTGTTGTATTACATCGATAACAGGATAGTAATCATACGTAATTATCCCCAGGTATCCAATATGCGCCTTCCAAAAGATTCCAACAAACTACGAGGGTACGGATATGTTGAATTTGAAGATCGTCAAAGCTTGATCGATGCGCTTTCAATCGCAAATACTGTACGTAAAATATCTGTTGTAGTCAATTTTCTAAACTTGATTAAGAAGTAACAAAGAACCGTTATCCCTCACTGGGCTATTTTAATTACTTCCATAAAAAAATCTCTTGTGAAAAATAATTGTAACAATCTAAATGGTGAAAATTTTTCAACATTTCACACAACACTTGGAGAAGTATTCAATTCAGCGTGTTTTGATAGAGAAGCTTATCCATGTGTGAAAAATTAGAGCAGTACATTCGTTTCGTTCCTATAAAAGTTTTAAAACTTTTATAAGAAAAAAAACAAGTCTTGTAGCCTGTGGCTTGATAACTTAGATATTGAATCTGAAGCCAGTCTGAAGAAATGAGTAATATTTTATCTAAATTACGTTTCCAGACTATCAAAACCAGACGTGTGAGAATTGAAGTTTCTAACAGCAGCAGCGACGACAGACGAGGCGGTGGTCGAATGGGTCGAGATCGTAGAGATAATTACGATGATCCTGAGCGAACGGCAGGTGATTGGCGAAGTGGTCCACGAGATGAGTCTGCTCCTGCTGAGTCAGATCGTTACCGCAGCCGCGGCGGCGGATTTGATAATAAAGACAGAAGAGATGATCGAGGAGGTGAGCAAGAAGATATTCTGCACAAATTCTTGATTCAACTATCTGCGTTTAACTGAATAACGAAATCTTAAATCTCAGTTGAAAGAGATCTGCATGAAGTTACAGTATTTTCATAATTTTACAGGGTCTGATGATAATAAGCCTGGTGGTTGGCGTGAGGGTGGAGACCGAGGAGGAGATAGAGGTGGAGCATTCAGAGACAGAGGTGGATTCCGCGATGAGGGAGACAGGGAAAGAGATCGTCCACGGTATGGCGGTGACAGAGATAACAGGGACAGAGACGGAGACAGGGATCGTGATCGCGGAGGTAGCTTTGGCCCACGCCGTACTTACGGCGGTGATTCTGACTGGGGAAGGGATGGTCCCTCACGTCGGGAGGAGCCAAGATGTTAGTATTCATTATCCGGTTGTTACTTGGATGAGAAACACAAGATATAAATTATCAAGAGGATACTTAAGCATCTATTTCTTGTCCCTTAATATAGCGGAACTGAAAACAAGACCGAAGCTACAGTTGCAGCCGCGCACAAAGCCTGTGGATCCAATTGTCGTGCAGGAAGACGCTTCAGAGTCTGCCGAAGAGTCAGCAGCTGCAGTTACTGCACCGGTTGCAGCTCCTGCACCGGCTGCACCACCTGTTAATATCTTTGGGGCAGCTAAACCCGTTGATACAGCTGCTAAGGAAAGGGAAATTGAGGAACGGCTTGCTAGATCTAATGCTGAAGCTAAACCCAAGGAAGAAGGGTAATTTATTTGTTTCTTTGGTCGATCGCAGAAATTGGCTTTTGCAAAACATCTTATTTCAATTTCATAAATTAACAATAATGTTCAAGCAATTCAACTTTCAAACATAATTCAGAACCCTAGCTACGGATTACTTTCTTGTTGTGCAAATAGAATTGGTAAAATTTGAAATATTTATTTTTGTTTTAGAGAGCTCGAGAAGCGTCCTAAAGAAGGAGCCTGGGGCCGACGTAACGGTGTAAGTTTATACTATAAATATAATTCTTCAGACCAAATTTGTACGGATCGTGTAAATTGCACTATCAGTTATTTGCTCCTTTTCAATCTGTTCAAATTTTCAGGAAGGACGTGATGATAAGGATAAAGAACGACATGGTTGGCGGTCTGAAGAAGATAGAGGAAGGAAAGCAGAGCGGTCTGAGCCTCGTAGTCAACCAACTTCTGCACGTTCAGGTAAAAGTTCATTCCTTCCTATCTTTCTTTACTTTTATGTCTCCATGTAAGTCTATATATACTTTAAAAAAGACATTTATTCCGGAGGTATTGCGATTTTCTCTGATTTAACAGACTTACCTAATTTCGGTCACGCTTCTTCAAGATAATAAAATCCGACTAATAATTTATCATCGTTATATCAAACTAATGAATACATTTTATCAAACAGGTCAGCGAGGAGATTCTAAAGGGCCACCTGGTTCCCGAGGTGGGCAAAATCGTGGACCGCAAAGATCCAACGAATCTCGCGCAGTTCCTGATAGGTATGTTACTCATTTTTGTGGTAACCAATATTTTAATGTCAATTATAAACCCCGGGCTCAATGGAATAATCATTCACAGGGAAAGGAGAGAGAAGGACAGAGACGATGATATCAGCAGAATGCCCAAGGCTAAAGAGGAGCAGACTCCGGTAATTATTAAATAATAGAATTAATTAATTAACAAGATGCATTGATAAGATGTAAAACTAACTCATGGTTTGAAAATTATTTTCAGAACTTCGTAGCTTCCAATAAGTATTCCATGTTGCCCGATGACGTGGATCCAGACAATATCGATGATTAGTTCCTGGACCATAATAATTTATACTTGCAATTGAATTGTGCCAGATGTATCCCTATATTGGTATACATATATGCATATTATTAATCATTCGTTTTACCTATAATAAATATCTTGCTGAATGATTTTAAACTTTGGCCCACCACAATTGCACCCAACACACATCCAAGCTGCTGGATAAATATTGTTGATTTGTATTTAATCTATTTTATTACTTCTAATATAATTATTGCCTATTCAATCTATCTACTTAATATTTTCGATATTCATATTTGGTTCGAATTATTTAACAACACGACACCCGCCTATTTCTTATTGAATAATGATCGTATAAATGATCCAACAGGTGTTTGAAATTATAGAAAAGAATAATAATAATAATTATAGTAATGCAGTAAACATTTTGGAATCGGGACATTCATTTTTTTACTTAATATTTTATCTGATGTACAGTTGCTTTGAGGATATTGTACAATATGTGACGTATACATGTAATATAATAATGTCGATGCAAAAGGAAAACAATTGAAATGATAAATACACATAAACTTGAAAAATTACATTTTGTATTATACAATGTTTACCCTTTTCAAACGTTTTCACTTTGTTTTTCTACTCCAGATACCTCGCATCGATATTAAGAAGAAAAACTGATTCATTATTTTAATTAGCAAGTTTCTAAGCAATGACTTCTTTGACAAAGAAGTCATTGCAGTTTTCCATTTCTTCTACAAATTCTATTATTCGTGATCATAATTTTGTAAAGATCAATCCACTAAGGGTGTTGAACGAATTTCAAGCATGACGATTATTCGATTTTCTTTATGTTATTAAAGTTGATGAGAATAACAGTGCGGCTATGGAATATAGATGATGATTATTACGGTATTACGGTGGAATGAATTTTTGAAATAACGAGAGCAATTTTGTAAAATATTACTTTATTAGATACTATAATGTATATTGCATATCTGGGTATATTTCCAAGATCATTATGTTTGAACTTGCTAATCGAACTACTAATGGACGGTTCCTATTATAAGTTACTAAATCGACTAAACGAAAATAATAAACTTGAGTTTTTTTTTCTATTTACATTTGATCGGAAATACCCCAGTAAACGAAAATGGATCGATAAATCCGACGATTCAAAATTCCAGATCAAAATGAATTGAAAAGAATTCAAATTGAGGTAAATTTCGATTTCTCATTAATTAGTTTTAATCCGGAAATTTGAAAAATGAGATTCACCAACACATTTTCGTCTACCGGGACAATATAATTCATGAAACAACAGAATCGATAAAAATTAATACAATTTCTTTACACACTCAATCGGAATACAACATTATGTTATAAATTAGATAATAAAATATTGTTAATATAATATTTATTTACAATCTTTAGATATATAGATAAAAAAAAAGGAAGAAATTAATGAAACTGGATTAGTCTAGAATCTATACGTTGTCAAAAATGTAATTTATGATTCTTTCTCTTTATGCGCTTCGCTTATTCAATTCAATTGAAAATATTTCAATCATAAATTAAAATGCACAGCAGACCGTGCCAATATTACGATATTTGTGAAAGCTAGAATCTAAAATTTTGTCAATCTGCTTATGAACATTAATGGTGGGGTATGAAAGCTATCAAAGTTTTACAATGGCTCCATCGATTCACTTTGAAAGTAAAAAGACATTTATTTACGAGATAGACAACGCTGATGTTGGCATAGATGAAAATTCGTTTTGCAAATTTCCTTCTTGTTTGCTATGTTTACCACCTAAAGTAGAAAAAATAATGTAATTTAAGGCAAAGCAAAAATTTATCAAGTATTTCTTTTGACGTGATGGCATTGCTGATGATCATTCATACTTATATTTTCTAAAATAGTTTCCCTGACTGAAACGACTACGCTACAAAGAAATAGCACACATATTTTAACACCGATCTATTTTCTATAAAATTATACAGCACCAATGAAGGCTTGCACTGGCTTAAATGAACCTTTTTATAAATCAAAGTCGAAATAGATCTGGATCCTAGATCCGTGGCCGGCGTTATCAGCTAAATCTGTATTGCAATCGCCCGATCCCCGTATATTGGTAGACTGTGTTTATCGCGAGTTAATTGGGTTTCTTCCGGCTTAACTTTCGAAGAGTTCTGCTATCGGCAGTGTCTAACTTTTTCGATACAAGGCACTGCATTTTCATTTAATCTATGCAACGTCTCCCAGCTTCGCAAATATAACGTCAACTTTAAAAAAGTTGGATTCTTCTAGTCGTCAATCGCTTGCTGATTCTTGTGCAGAGCAATTATCTATCAAATTTATTTTCTGACGCATACGTCATGTAAACAGGAAGCGAAGGATTTTCATAGTAGCCGTAAATCGGCTGGGACATGGGCCTGTGCATGGGCTGCATCATGTGCATTGGTTGAACAAGAGGCATCATTGGGAGCGGGGTGTGGACAGGAGACCCTGATATTCCTGACATGTTGTTGCCATGGCCCAGCATAGATCCGTTATAAGATCCCATGTAGAGATCCTGGTTGGCCTTTCCGGAATATGTACTTCCTGGCCGGATTACCGAAGCTTCGTGTATACTTGAAGCCATAGCTGCCATTCGAGCCTCGTTAACGTGATTACTCCACCGTAATCGACAAATGCAAATCAGTATGACCACTATTGCTATGAATGCAAAGACACCTCCGACAATACCGATAACCAGAGTATCGTCAGTAGTTGTAGTGCTGTTGCTGGTGGACGATGGGGAATCACCGTTGTGATATTTCTTCTGATTATCTTGAGTAGTCGGAGCCGCAGTCCATATAATTTCTGGTTCTGGTGTCGTAGATCTTAGGGAAGTTGTAGTGTCGGTTGTTTCAAATTTCGTTGACGACGTGCTGTCGCAACTCAAATGAATTTCGTTCAGATCTCGGAGATATCTTCCAGCCAAGTGTTCCGGGCTTGTGCATTTCAGGGAATACTTAGGCTTGGACGTTGTTAGCCAGCGCCAAAGAGGCTTTATTTCACAGTCGCATCTCAATGGGTTCGAATCTAAACCCTTAAGAGTAATGGTGTCGCTTCTTTCTTCTAAAGCAGCGATGAACTGTTGCGACAAGCTGGAAAATTGACTGTCGGATACATCTAGTGTAACTTTTGTGGATCGAGGTACCGGGAAAAACAAGGCAGTCGGAAGCGAATCAATGGATGTATTCTTCAGTCCGATTCTCAAATCGGAATTTCTAACACCGACTAGGGAACTTGAGAGAATATTACGCAGTCTTTCGCCTCTTAGAGTCAATGATCGCAAACGGGGGTGAGATATTATGGATAGCTGTTCGTTACCTATGGAAGAGTCTTTGATCTCAATGTCTATATCTTCAATGCCATTCATGTATTTTAGAATACCTTGAACGTCGAAGTACCCGAGTCTAGGATAGTCGTATGCGTGCAAAGATTGGAGTCTTCCCAATGATTTGAAAGCGCTTTTCTCAATTCTGTTGCAGTCTGGTAGATCGACTATTCTCAATTCTCGGAGTGCGTTAAGTCCGACGAAACTGCTCTCGTTTATGGCCTTAATGGCATTGCCAGAAATATCCAGGGTGTGAAGTACGGGAAGAGTTCTAAATGTTTCAACCAAATTGGCAAAATCGCCCAGATCGTTTTTAGAAATATCTAAAGTTTCCAACAGAGTTGCGCGTTCCAAAGCTACCGGTCCAATATCGCTTATGTTATTCCCAGAAAGATTCAGGTATCGCAGAAACGGGGTTTCCAATCTGGTGATAGTCTTGATTCCAGTATTTGCCAGGTTCAAGCATCGCAACACCTTGGCCTCCCCAAGGATTCCACGTATCGCATTTTTGCTCAGTGGATTCCCTGACAAGTCTAGCTCTTTCACATTACTGACGGTATCTTGATTGAAAACCTCTGCCAACATGTTATTGGCCATATTCAAAGTGTACAGCGATTGCGACTGTCTCTGCAGTGCTCGAACAGGTATCTGAACAAATTTGTTGCCAGATAAGTTGATGTTTTCTAAAGCTCGAATTCTGGATTGATCGAACATGGTTTCAGGCAAAGATGCCAGTTTGTTATCGCTAAGATCAAGGTACTCGAGTCGGAGTATACCTTCCATAGTTCTCTCGCTGAGTAGCTCTAGGTTGTTACCAGCCAGACGTATAGTCTGGAGTTGTGTAGAATTATGGAAGGCCAATTCGTCGATGGTTTCCAATTTATTAGCGCGTAAATCCAACGTCTTGAGTCGTGCTATCTGAGAGAATGCAAACTCGTTTATGGTAATCAGCATGTTGTTCGAGAGGTCAATTCTTTGCAAAAATTGTAACGGCTTGATAAAATCGCTCGGGAAGTGTGTGAAGCGATTGTGAGAGAGGTCAATTTCTCTCAATCTTGGGTGAATGACGAAAGCTGTCGGTGAGAGGAAGCCGAGAAGATTATCAGATAAATTCAATATTTCTAGGCCGGTTCCTGTGTTGAAAAATTTTCCGTCAAAAGAGACTAGTTTATTTCCTCGTAAATTCAGGTGGTACAAATTGATCAGACCAACGAAAGCACCTGCCTCTATGCTTTCAATGACGTTGAACGAAAGATCGATGTAAGAGAGATTGGTGAGATACTGGAAGGTACCTTTACCAATATCCTGAAGATAGTTTCCGGTCAACGATACCTTCTGAAGTGATTCTAAATTGAGGAATAATATGGAAGGCAGAATTCTCAGCCCGGTGTAAGAAATGTCCAAAGTTTTCAGTAGCGGTGGAAAAATTGGTGGGAACCCACCATAAAGTGGATTGTTACTTAAATTCAAATGCTGTAGACTGGCCATAATCCTAAAGGTTTCGGGTGAAACACGCTTGAGAGAATTACCAGCCAAATTTAGAGAAATTAAACTATTCAATGGCAGCTTGTCAATCGCTGTTAAACGGTTATAGGATAGATCCAAATTCTTCAGAGTATCCTCTATGCCTTCAAAGGTATTTGGCGACAGAGCTGATAGTGCATTGCCGCTGAGCTCGATACTGGTTAATCCTTCAAAATTCTCAAACAACTGAGCAGGTATTTCTCGAACTAAATTACGAGACAGTCCTAAAACCTGAACTGACGGTGCAGCTGATCGTAGGAGATCAGAGGAAAGAGCTGCAATGCGATTATACTCAATATGCAAGTGTCTCAGAGCTGGGAGCCGAGATAACGCGGAGCCAGGTATAAGCAGGATGTTGTTATCTTGCAGCGATATCCATTTCAAGTTTACCAATCCCTCGAATGAAGATTCTTCGATCTGAAAATAAATGAACATTTAGAATATATAGGAATTGTATTAAAAGTGAACATCTATTGAAATGGTTTATATTTACCGTACGCAGGGCATTCAAACTCAAGTCGAGATGAACGAGACTAGAAAGATCCGAGAATGCGTTGATTCCCAAACGAATTATATTGTTTCGACTGAGATCTAATATTTCGAGTTCTGTGAGGCCGGATAGATGCACTTGCTCGATTTCCTAGAAAGTCCATAAAATCTCATCTCAATATTATCAATTTTATAATCTGTGTATACCGCATATCACAGTCAATTATGGAATACTGGAAATGGTCCAAGGATCTGCGATATCATTTTCAGAGTAACAAAGGAAAGGATGATCATGATATTTGAAGCAGGAGATACATGCGTGATGGACAAATGGACGGGGGGATACACAGTCAAAAGAAGATGCCAAAATTGATAAGCTAAGAATAGTATCAGGGGAAAAAAGGATAATGGCCAGAGGAGTAAGAGTCGAAATGAAAGGGGCGAAATGAAGAAGAGGGAAATATTACAATCAGAATACGAAATGATAGAATACAGAAAAGAAGATACAACACACAGTGAAAGGAAATAGTTAAAAAATATAATTCTGATGTGGAAATGAGAACTACAAGTTGGTTTTTAAAGCCAGAGAAGGAGAATGAATATATTAGAATCTGTAAAGATGAAAGGAGACAGTCAAAACCTGAAAAAGAAGCTGTGGAAGAGGCAAAGAAGGAACTGCATTATATAAAATTACCAAATTGTGATATCATATTGGATAAAAAGTATCTCAATGCCAAAAAGAACTTAATGAATGAATTTGTATACGAAAAAACTTACGCTAATTAAATTGTTGGACACGTTCAAGAACCGCAATTCTTCCAAATGTCGGAGGGCATCGGTGGGAAACTCCTTGAAGTAATTTATCGACAAATCGAGTTGTATCAGTTTAGAGGCTCCTAAAATCAGTGTTCATCAGATAGATGTATACTCTCAATTAAAGGAAGTTGGGGTGAGATGGACTTTTCGAAGAGACGCATGTCTACGTTGGTATATTCTAGCGTGTAATATTTTTGATGGATTCTAACGGGCTATCATTCCTGAGTGGAACACTCAATGTTCAAACTGTGGAAAGTGCTTACTAATTGTACTTTTACGGTATCGTACTCTTTTTGTTTAACTTCACCAAACTTTGGAAGGCGTCTAGATTGCCCTAAATATTAAGTTTTTCGAGCTAGGGGTCCAGAACTTTGCATATTCTTATTCCAGTTTTCATACTGAGATATGATAGAGCGCTGTAGCCATAAATAAAATCAAATTTTTGCCGCCTTTTTCAAATAACTTTCTGATATCTAATTATGAAAAATATAATATATAATACGTTTCCAAGTCTCGTATGGGTTTTGAAATAGTATGATAGTTCATTCACCGGAATAAGTCAAGTGTAACAAAATAACTGTGAAGATAAACGTGAGAATATGTGTGTTTATTGTAATGCTGGGAAACTGTAGTACAGTGCGTAGGTGAGGTCAGGTAAACCAGGACCGGCTGATATACCTGCTATATGGTGGGAAGAATAAGAATAACTATATTAACGATGAGGAAAAAAATTCACAGGGTTCATTATTTTTATTCAGGTCATCGTAACCCACTCTGTGCTATTTTCATTCAGGAAATTTCCTCGATTTAATAGTTATAGACACATGTACAGGGCGGGGCACGTACGTAACAGGTTTTACACGGTTTTCTCCTAAGCGGTAAAACACATCGTCGTGGCGTTTTTCTATAGCTTTTTCAGCATCAAATAATCTGATTTCCCATAATGAAAGAATTAGATTACTGTGTGACAGATGATAATGCACTATCTCAAAAAGAGCAGACAAAATCGTCTGAAGTAGATCGACAGGAATACTCGGAAAAATTATATCTATCCTGGCAGGAATTTTCTTTCTGGAATTTGGTAAAAAAAACTGGAATCAAATTTTATTCCAAAAAACTTTGAATCCGCTACATAGCAGAATAAGTATGAGCTTTTCAGGGCCAATCGATATTTCGGTGGAAGAGACTCTGAGTTCGGTATTTTTTCTAAATTTTATTTCGAACGATATTTGAAAAAAAACTTAAAACCCCAAAATCTTTATAGTCATACTGTCAATAAAGCATGATATATGTTTCATGAATGGTTGGGAACAATTATAATTAATTGTGATCTGCGTACATTGTGTACGCGTCAGCAATAGCCTAAACTATTATTTAGTTGTGAAACAATTTGTTACAGGACGAAATTGGGATTTGAAATAAATTATGAATATTAATTCATTGGTCCCCTATTGTCTGCTATTGTTGCCAATGGTTGATAAATATTTGGCGGGAATTGGTCCGAGTGTTGCGCTGCCAGTGGCAGCTTCACGAACTACTTTTGCCGCAATTAGGCGAGCGGGAATCAGCATGAATCCCCTGCTTTTTCAATTTATCATTTATTAGATAGGGGCGCAGTTTAGGACAATTCAGTGGATTCCTAGCATTAGCGAAATAGTTACAGGAACCAGGTTTGTCAATGTTCAATTCGCTTCAGCAATCTGTTTCTGAATATAATGAGTTGAGTTTTTAATTCTCGAAGGGTAGTCACGTACTTTATTTCAATTCCAGACACCATGTGATACTTTTAAACATCAAGACACCCTTGAAATAAATTTACCTTTGAAAACGTCGCTGTTGAAACGCGTTAAGTCGTTATGGGAAACGTTGAGAGAAATAAGCCTCCTTAGAGCGACAAAAGCTTCGTCGTCCATGTGCGAAAGCTTGTTCCAACTGAGGTCCAATCTTTCCAACGACTCACTTATCCCAACGAAAGCATCTCTCACTATGGATCCTGTTTATTCAACATGTTAAATTACTTGTCAGAAGTTCCACAATTAATCATCGTTCAATCGTGCAACAATTTGCTCACCAATGTTGTTGCGAGAAAGGGAGAGCAACTGTAAAGCCTGTGGTCCTTTCAGAGACGCTGCTGGCACAGAAGTTAGATTGTTATCATCCAGGTATAATTCCTGTAGATTAGAACAACCCTTGAAAATTCCTTCCTCAATACTTCGGAGTCCATTCTTTCCGAGATCAAGAATTCTCAGTTCGGTCATATCGTGAAACTCGTTGCTGGAAAATATCGGGTTTAAATTGTCACCGAGCAAATTGTCGGCCAATCTAATTTCCTTGAGAAGCCTTTGCGACTGCAGCAGTCGGTCCATCAGTCTGGTAATCGAATTTTCAGACAAGTCTAATCTTTCCAGTGGTAATCCAGCGGTGATAAGATCATCGGGCAGGTTTTTATAGCCAACGTTTCTTTGACTGACCGAATCTATCGGCTGTCTTTTCAAACCCTCTATAGTGTCCCGGGTAAAGATTATCCCGTCGCAATTCATCGCGATCCGCGTTCGTGGGTTATTGGGTGATAAAGAACATTTACAAGGCACTGAAAGATCTCTTTTCAATTCTACACATGGTACCCATTCTTGGCCAGATGTTAACGACAGAATTTGTCCCAAGATTAAAATCAGGAATGCATTTTGCACGAGCCAGTTCCTGCGAACAGTCAACAAATACAGAGATTTTAGGGTTTAGGAGACTAGTCGAAGTATAATCGCAGATTCTTTTAGATTTTCTCATGCAATTCGTCAATCTCTCATGCATACATATCATGTAATACGTATTTGCGATTCATTCATGACATTTATTGATATACCATAAGGTTTTATAGAGTATTCGCTTTCTTTTACGATCTTTGAATAATTTCACATGTGCCCGAGATGGTGGCATAGGGTAATATTCGTTGTGTGGATACGTTCAATAGAGAAACCATAATTTTATCAGAATTTTCGTATGGTATCTATGTACAATTCATATGTAAATGTATGATGAATGTTAATGTCAAGGGGAGATTGGCGCTTATAACGACGAGTGGGTATCTTATATACCGAGTGAAATAATACGCTAGAGTCGTAAACTGTTCGCGTGTATCATATATACACTAGCAAGGAAATGAACTGAATACCTTATAGGATAAACATCAGGTTGAGCATCCTGCCTTTCTAACTGCTATAATTTACATGTATATACGATCTACAGCGAAATGAAATTGAAACGACTAAGAATGAAACGATTTCATGATATGAATGGACCGCATTTTTTTCTAGTTTTCAAATTTGATCTCATTGCAATCCGCATAGTGTATTCAAAGTATTTTTATCTCTCATTTAACGTAGTTCGTGATGTCCATTCTTTTTCATTTCTATGTTTACTCGGATAATTAATTAAATGCCGTTGTGTTTCATTGGTACTTATAGGCTTGCATCAGCGAGAACCTTTTCTTGACTTGATGACAATTGCTAATTTACATACTCATTGTGGGATACGATTATACTATAATGCATAACAATTGTATAGTGAATCATATAAGGCTCTTCGCAGTTCTATGAAACACGTGTATTATACTGTTTCTTTAATAGAGCCAGAACGAAATAACGGAAAGTAGGAAATTTTCGAGCAAAAGGATGTTCATTACCCAATAATTAAACTGCACGCGTGTATTCCTGTTCTATGATGAGTGTAACCGAACTAAAGAATACATTAGGTTTAGTTCCGAGAAAGCACGGGCTGTGTGGGAAAGCATCTGGCTAAAAGTGGGCCTGAATATATTTTTTTTAAGATACCATCAAGAGTTTGTCTTTTCAAATACGTATATAGCTTATAAGGTTCGCGGGCAGAGAATGCGGGATATAATTATAATATGTGTACAGGGTACGTGGTTCGAATTAAAAACGTGTAACAGACTCGCTACGAGACTAACAATATTTAGAAACCTTTTTCCTTAATTGCCTAACTCGCGTAGTACTTCGCTAATGCACCTTTATAAAGCTAAAGATTACGTATAATAGCTGCTTGTTCTGGTATACGATGCACTATGAGTCAAATCATTAGGCGTGAGATATTTCATCTATGTAAACAAATTGCCAATTATTTACTAAATACATCCTATAACGTCCTCTGAAAATTTCAACCTACGCGTTACGGATACGAGAAATATTTCTTCTGAATGCCATATTGCGCGGTGTAACTACAAAAGCTGTTTTTATTTTTTCTAATTGTGATTTGTTTGCCTTCGGGGTCCATCTTGGTTGAGATTAATGTACCTTATACCCCACCTTATTAATGTGTAACTTTCACTCAACATAACAAGTGGAACAGTTATACACGCATCTTTGAGGCAAGAATTTAGCTGCTGCACGATGTACAAGCGTTTCTCGTACCCGGAGCGTAAATCACATATGAGCGAACCGTTAACGCAGAATTGCGTGTGTGAAAGTCCTCTTCTGGGTATACCTAAGTACTTGCCCATTTTTGTGACTGTAGTATATAATATTTTCAGTGACTCAAAAAATATTGAAATCTTTTGAGACAATTTCGTTCCGTTATACATTAATCTGAATTTCGCGAAGAATCGGATGAATTTTATTCTGTGATCCTTTTTTTTTTTTAATCCTAATAACGGGGTACCCCCATTTACACTTTTTTCTGTTTCAATTGGAGCGCAATTCTAAACTGATAAGAAGACGTAGCAATATCTATCTGTTCCTATCCACTTCACGTGAAGTCAGATTCGCAAGTTTCAATGTAGTTCGCAGTTATATCGGATTCTTCTAAATCTTTTTTCATTTTCGGTAATCTAGGGAATCGCACCTTCAAGGATCCCCGAGTCTTACAATTAGAATAACGCGATTTTCTTGTAAAGAGTAGAATCAAGATCTCAGACACGGTATTTCGCGGTTTCCTTATTTTTATGCACCTATAAAATTGATTGAAGCTGTTGATATCGGATAGCGAATTATTTTCGCCAAGGTAACGGAGATCGGCACCCAAGATAGTGATCCCGGATCACTTATTCGAGGAAATAAGATGAACACGAGTGCGTGGAACGATTCATGAAGAAAATTCTAAAAAAAACCGGTACACACGGAATGTATTACTCATAAAAGTTTGAAGAAAACCGGTCCACGCCTCGTTAAATTCATTCTATAAATACTCCGATTATTGTAGACAATTTTTGGAACTCGATCAACGAGGGGATTTTCCATATCCGCAGTTAATAAAACACAGAAATAAAAACAGGGCTCTCAGAATTTAGCATAGGCTTCTCATAGGCTGTGAGATTTTTAACGCTTTCCAATCACAACGACTGTGCATAATTAATTTGGGTCTATTTCCAAGTACCACAACCGTCTATTGAATCCGTAATAGCTATTTGCAATAAAATAGAATATTTGATGTCACTGTGAAAGTCTTAAAATGATACAAATCAATTGTATATAAGCCTGTTACGAAACCTAAATAGAAAGATCATCCATTTTTTATTTTATTTTGTTAATTAACACATAGCTTCGACTGCTCCTCTTTCAAAAGTTTGTGTACGATCGGATTCTTTCACACCTGACCGATTGGCACTCTCGGGATACGAATACCACGTACAAGAATACTCCGGAGAATTTTAATTCCTTTCTTAAACTTGTACAGCTCTCAGCGATCATGTGAAGCGAAATGACCTTTTAACAGTCGTCGTGCGAGGTAGATACTGTGAATAAATATCCGCGTTCGTCATTCTCTAACTAACATCATGAACTAACTTTAAAATTGTCGATGAATCACTGCGAAATATTATACAATATTATACGATTTAAATTCACTGAGGATATTAAGAAAAAGGAGTTTTGCGGTCCGCTAGTGGCGAAAATAATACAGCGAATCCCAAATGATCAGCGAGGTCAGAGACGGCATTTATAGTTTTACATTTATCAATTTTTTTTCAAGTCTCGAATAATTATTAATGCGATGCATGTTAAAGACCTGCGGCACATGTTCGGTGTGGATAAATAAGTTTGCCAACACAGAATAATATTTTTTGAACCTTAGCATACTCGTATGATAAACTGTAGTTCTGCGGATTTTCAAGATTTTAGATTGAAATCAGATGTGAATAAAAGATTTCTAATCTTAATCCTAATTCGTTCTAATCACAAATCTCAAAACATCGAATTGGCCAATTCGTTCTAGTTTAGTGCGGCAGTTTATTATTTCCTGTGTAGAAATATCCGGTTCTGAGCCTGATAAGATGAGCGAAACTGATTACAATTACTCGTTTTAAATATAAATTTAAACTTAATTGATTTCATTAATGATTTCGAGTTAGTATGCGGGTTTGATGTAGAATACAGACGAGTAAACATCAGCTTTGATCGAGAGACTGCAAATATTTCAAAATTTATATTAATAAAGGCATATCATATAGTTTGATATTTTTGGAGAGTAATTTGTATGATTCTTTAATTTATTATTCCAATTCAAGGAATTCTTAACTATATAAAAATGTAAATGCGGGGTTATTCCATAATATACATATATACTCACGCCATGGTTGATGCGGAGTCTCGTATAATTAATCGTAGAAGGTTTTGAGGTCAAACGTTTTTCTCCGCACCATTCGTCCTAATAAAGAAATACAACTTAAAAATCACCTTGGTCCAGCGAGACGAAACTTTTTAGTCTAACGAACGGTATACACGTGCACAAAGGAATATCACAGCCCACTGATTTGTCGACCAAGATAAATAGACGGACTGAAACTGTTATCGAGGTGCAACCTGCAGCTAGAGATGTTCAATCACGATACATGTTATACCTATACCGGTATCAAACTATTCGTAGAATAAGAGAATAATCACACATAACTATTGGTCAGAAATAATAGTGAGTGATTATCAAAGGCGAAGGCTGCACCGACTATTGACCACTAGTGCTCGCGGGTAAATCGTATCGAGACGAGTGTTTTTTGGCCTATCTTCCGCTCCTCTCCTCTCGCGGGCGCCAGATCGCCACGACTCTATGCCACTTTGATCGTGATGGTGCTCGATGTAACGGGGAATCTGGTATCGAAAGAGGACCGAGAGATTACCGTGGAGAGGATCGGTGAGAACGCGAGAGAACGGAACGCGAGACTAACCAACTAACTACTATGTGCTATACTACAGGCCTACAGGTAAACGAGAAACCAAGCCCGATTGCCTTTCACCGTATCATAGTATACAGTATATTCTTAAGGTGCCTATCCCACCTATTGCGGTGGCTGCAGCTTTAAAACAGAGAGAAATTGTCCTTCGAACGGTTTCTCGACGCGGCCTTTTCGCACGTCAAACAGGTATTCATTCTGGCTTTGATGGTACAATTCTCGTATTTACTATTGTCGTTTTCTCATTGCTCGTTTTATTGTCAACGAGTATGCATGGGGATCGTTTAAATTTCCGAAATTATTTTACAGACAGTATCTGCACGCAGAAAACATCGCTGCAGACTTTGGGTCAGTTCGAAGTGCTGGGAGTTCACAATGTAGTACATGTATTTTATCATCAGTATTTTTGGGTGGTAACGGTTAGTCAGAGATTTTACAATCATGTCAAATCTTAGAATACTCATTTCATTGGTGTAATAATAATCGAATCGCCTTTGGCTTGTGTCTCCATAATCATATCGGTAATTCCGGAAAATATCTATTATATAGGGCGGTTTGATTTGACCAGGTCAGATTTTTAGGAAGGACTATCCATGATAATCTAAAACTAATTGTCCTTCATCGAAAAATCGAGGGTCTTATGGTTTCCGAATTACAGAAGTTATCTGTAATACGAAGAAGTTGATATCCATAATTGTTTGATTACCAGATTATTTGATACCTAAAATAAAGAGTCGTGGGAAGGTGAGGGCGGAAAATAACGAAGCGATCGATTATTTGCATATCTGGAAATTTATTACTCCTGAATCGATACAATATTATTAACTGTCAAAATGGTGTGCAATGCATAGTTGTTTCTCAAAAATGAATATGATGCATATTACGATTGATTGATTCTCTTTATTCGTTTGCTGGCGTACAAGTTATCATAATTTAAATCTCATTCGTATTAGAATGATACACTAGCTTTTACTTTTATAGAAATGCCTGTCACAAGAGTCAAACTTCGTTTAGGCAGCCAACATGAAGACGCTTTGACGCCACGAGGGCCACTAATCCTATTAGGCATTACCCCACGCTCCTACTTGCCCGGCTAGTCGGGCGCGACATAAATGCGCTTATTGTATGCAACCCGCGCGTCATTTGTGTGACCTCGATGTCGTGATTGCATGTCATAAGGCGTAGCTATCCTCGCGGCAAAAGTAGTTCGTCAATTCGACCGCGAGATGGCGATATTATTTGGCGTCCTGTTGGTGCGGCCAATCAAGCGAGAAGCACTGATCTAGGATACGAGACTACGAGCACCTGTCATCGAGTCAGTAGTCTTCGTGGCGCCCATGGTACCACATGGGAGCGGTATTAACGCGGTAGATCGTGACGGTTATCTTAATAATTATTAGAAATACTTCGAACAGAAAGATTTGTCATAAAATAGGCGATGTATGTTTACTACTCATTGAATAAAGATCGTTGCCTAGTTTCTCGAGTTAGTGATAATTATATTAAAACACTCGTCCTTCTGCTACAGTTGACCGAACTTTCATCACAGCACAAACACCTCCACCCAACAAGGATTATCTGTTCCAATGGCAACCAACGAGTGAGTGTAAAATTAATTATACCCATTAGTAGTATATTGTTGTGATACGAATGTAGTTCATATTACGATAACTTGTATGCTAGAAAGTAGATGAAAAGACTCGATGATTGGTGATAGAATTACATATATTTATCGTTAAGAATCAATTTGAATTTGTACATAGTTTTGACGATAAGTAATATTGTATCGATGCTGGAAAATAAACTCCCAGGTGAACCAATGATCAATTGCTTCGTTATTTTCCACTTTCCCCTCCCTGACAAAAATTTCAGCGCCCCTCATCGGTTCTGATGTTCTCCTGATACCAGCAGCATTTTTCGAGATGAAATTATTTTAACTGCATCTACTATTATTTAGAAGTCAATTTGCTAAGCCACTGAAAATAATAACATAGAGACTAGATTGTTATGGATATTATTACATGTTTGTTGTAAGCGTTACAGTGAGTGAGAACTTTTGGAACTCTAGGGAAGAAATTGAATTATTGAATTTTTGAATATTTAAATATCTTAGCTGCATGAGAACGCTGATATCGAGACGGATACCAAATTCAAAACAAATAGGAAAAATTGGTCTTCAAATTCAACGAAGCGTTTGGCGTAGTCGGTAGAGCATGCGACTAGAAATCTGAGCCAGCGTGAAACCCGGTTCGATCCCGGCCGAAATGATGAAAAATTTTTCTCATATAAAATTTCCATTTTTTCGAAACTGACCATATCTACAGATAACGTAGCGACATCTATATTTCTCTGGCTGTCGAAACGTCTGTAGATATGTTCGTACGACAGCGTCGTCGGTAACCATATCTACAGACAACTTACCGGCAGCTTCTGTGGCTGTCAAAATGTCTGTAGATATATGCTCGTACGACAGCGTCGTCGGTTTCGGAAAAATTGAACCTGGATGTATGTAGGCTTGCTGGAAATAAAAGCAAGAGGAAGCCGAAGAGGAGCTCCAGGTGGCCGAGCGGTTAGAAAGTAGGGCTTGACTAGAAATAAAAGCAAGAGCAAGACTCCAGGTCCAGGGAGGAAGGCTCTGGGTGGTCAAACGTTCAGAAAATCAAATTTTTGTCAAATTTCGGGTATTTTAACCGAAATACTACTTTGAATATATAACCCATTTTATTTTCGCCCGAAATTTAAGCATTAAATGGCTCAGGGGCAAAAATTTAGCTTCGTACCCGGAAAACCTGGGTTCGATTCTCCGAGCTGGAATTTTATTTTATTTTATTTTTCTGTCTGCCCAAAATTTTATTTAATTTTTATTTTATTTAATTTTCGATTTTATTTAATTTTCGAAAATTTATTTTTATTTTTATTTTATTTAATTTTCGAACTCTGGAGTTCCCCCACCTTGCGCCGCTTTCGTCCTACCTATGCCGAGTACCCCTACCACCTCACCGCATATCATGCTAAGTGGGGGATTTTTATTTTAGTCAGAAAATTTTTCTGGATTTCGGTCGGGATCGAACCCAATTTCGCTCGCTCGCTCGCATTTCTAATCGCACGCTCTACCGACTACGCCAAACGCTTCGTTAAATATTTTGAACACTTTTTCGTATTAGTCTTGAATTTGTTTGGCTGGACAAAGGATATGTGTATAGATATAGGCATTCGTACTTGTCTTCATGCATGTCTCTATATATTCATTTATACTAGCGTTCTTCGGACTTAGAAAAATTTTGACTTGAAAATTTTTGCTCCTGGTATCGGAAGAACATCTGACCCGAGGAGGTGTTTCGAAATTTTTGCGGATCTAAGGATATATGTGTAGGTATAGGCATGCATACGTTTCTATATATTCATTTATACTAGCGTTTTTCGGAGTTCGAAAAATTTGAAGTCGAACATTTACTCCTGGTATCGGAAGAAAATCTGACCGCAAGAGGAGATCGCCAATTTTTAGATAGCTGAAAATGCATTAATACCAGTTTACCTGTTGTTTCTGCGTGTCGTACGCTTTCACCTCTCGATTTTTTGAACTAAAGAGAACAATGGAAGGGGAAAGCAGAAAATAACGAAGCAATTGATTATTGGTTTACCTGGGAGTTTATTTTTCAGCATCGATACAATGTTACTTATCGTCAAAACTATGTACAAATTCAAATTAATTCTCAACGATAAATATATGTAATTCTATCACGAATCATCGAGTCTTTCCATTTACTTTCTAGCATACAAGTTGTCGTAATATGAACTACATTCGTATCGCAATAATATACTACTCAATGTATAATTAATTTTACAAATACCGAGTTCAATGAACACTCGTCGGTTGCCATTGGAACAGAATCCTTGCTGACCGGATATATATGGACTCTGATGGAAGTGCATTCAACTGTAACAGAAGGACAAGTTATATATTATCACTATCATTTGATAAATTTCTCTAAAAACTAGACAAGAATAATCTTTCTTCGTCAATGAGTACATTGTCTATTTTCCGATAACTTTTCTGCGTTCGGAGTATTATTATAGAAATGCCTGTCACAACTCAGAGTCGCACTCCGTTTAGATAGCCAACATGCAAACGCTTTGACGCCACAAGGGCCACTAACCCATTACCCCACGCTCCTACTTGCCCGGCTAGTCGGGCGCACGGGGCGCGACATAGATGCGCTCATTGTATGCAACCCGCGCGTCATTTCTGTGACCTTGAGCTTGTGATTGTATATCATAAGGCGTACCTATGTTCGTCAATTCGACCGCGATGACGATACCATTCGGCGCCCCGTGAGCCAATTTTATGAGTTCTACCCTAGTCGCTAACCGCCAGACTTCATAACTATCATTATATTTCCTTCTGTTATTCCGAGTCTGATAATAATCATTCTTATGTCATAAATAATAAAATGTTTAATTCCTCGTTTAAACTGCTAATGTCTCCGTACTTTATAAAGATAATGTTATCTTTAATAATATTATAATAATAGTAATTACATTACCAAATTCGGAATGCTCTTTTGTGCTCGGAGTATTTCTATTAGGATGCCTGTCACAACTCAGAGTCGTATCTCGTTGACAGCACGCCATGCGAACTCTTTGATACCACGAGGCCGACTGATTCCACGATAGGTGTCCCTACCCTAAGTCAACATTCTTCCTTGCCCGCCTAGGCGTGACAACGGGGTGCCAAATGACGTAGCTGTCTTACGGTCAGAATACTGAACTACACGCCTTACGGTCCGCAGCTTGCATCCAATTGCTGTAATGTCTGTCTCAAGATTGCATGTAATAAGGACATAAAGAAAACAAAGGATGACTTTTGCTCTGCGCCAAGTTAGTTCAAATTCCGTCCACGAAATCAAAGTTCGCGCCACATTCCAGAGTAAGGTTATCTGTCAGTGAGCTGTCAAATGATGATAATCCAATCTCCACCGTATATGATTTATGTATCACTAGGATAAAATTTATCTGTAACTAGTGTCTATATGCTTTATTAAAAATGTACATAAATGAATTTATGTAAAACTGAGCTGTCTTTCAGTAACACAATCATGAATATTGGTAGACCGTGTCTGTCAGTTTTCGATCTTACTGCTATATAACTGGTTAAAACGAGCTTTTTGAAAATATTTAATCACACCCAAAGTTCAAAAACCTCTAAAATGTCTGTTATGCTAACGGCAGACTGGTTTCCACTCGGACGGGACGTATATTTTCGGTAAATACATTCTAGGTTATGTACTACCTAAGATTTTTTACTCCCACAATATTATATTCGCAATATCATTTTCAGAAAGTTCGAATTGTACCCTATCTTATTCCAAAAAGAAGTACATAGTCACAATTTTCTGGTCGCTGCACCTTACGGTGGTCCCATTGCGGTCACACGAAACCCTAATAAGCTTGTCAAAGTACAAGGTGCGGGCAAACCCATCATCTCAATTTACTCATCGTCTGGAAAACTAACGGCGTCTATGCAAGTATGTAAACAAAGTTTAGCTTCCTAAAGCATCAACACTTATATTTCTACATGTACTACAATTTTAAAATAAACATATTAAACGAGTTTTTATGATAATGTTACAAAACTTTGAGGAAAGTCACTTCTCAACTCAAAAAAAGCTTGGTATGAAGTATCGATAAAATTGTAAAACTCCTATCTGATTATTAACATTTTTGGGTCTTCCTAAACTTCTTGGAATCCAAATTTAATTCCGTCTTTTAAAAAACAGGATTTTTTTAAGTTAGCAAGAAGCTTGTGCCATTCAACTATTAGGTTTTGTACAAATTTTCCTCTTTTTACTTTAAATTGACTGCTTTTAGGGCTGTGAGGACTCCAATGGCTAAACTAGGGTTGAATCACTAATAGTAGAGGACTTGCAAGACTTACTCGAGCTTGTTCTTTCTACTTGATCCTAGTTCTAATAACAAGTAGATGAAGCCTTTCAAAGCCCTAGTTTTTCCAATACCTCTTTACTTTATTATATTCTTGAACATTGGTGAATATGGGTTGGATTTTGTGTTCCATTCATTGAATTTAGCTCCTTTTTTTTTCAGTGGAACAGTGGTCAGCTGGTGCAACTAGGCTGGTCTCATCAAGAAGAGCTATTGTGTGTGCAGGATGATGGGATGGTTCTGATTTACGATATGTTTGGTACTTACCAACATACTTTTGGAATGGGAAATGTGCGTGTTTCGTAATAAAGATACCTTCTGGCTATTCCTCTTAGATTCGTTAATGTTAATAATGTAATTTCAGGAAGCTAAGGAGACTAAAGTGATAGCAGCTAAATTTTTCCCAACTGTTAATGGAACAGGAGTAGCTGTTCTTACATCAACTAATCGAATTTTCTTAGCGAACAATGTTTTGGAGCCAAAAGTTAGACAGCTTCCAGAAATACCAAGTTAGTACGCTAGCAAATCCATCACCCATTGTCCTTAGATTTTTAGAAGAGGATGAAAACAAAGAAATACTTTTAGAATATAACGTTACAAATAATTGTAATAATAAATCTTGTTCGCAGGGGCTGGGGGACCAATTGATTGCTGGTGTATTATTCCGAGTGAACGAGAAAGTCATGTAGTTGTTGCCAATCAAGAGGGAATTTATCAGATTCATCATATGTATCCAAAACCAAGCGCCGTCCCGCTTGTGAGTAATTTGGAGATGATTTCTAGAAATTTGAAATCATGAAGAGTTATTCAAGCATGTAGTAAATATTATCAATTTTCCATGTTAAAAATAATGTGTAACTTTTTTTAGAGTACGTATTTTAATAACAAAGTTAACTGCATTACAAGAATGGCTGTATCTGGGAACAACAGACACATTGCTCTCTACTCAGACACCGGCTATTTATATCTTGGCTCAGTAGATTTGAAGAAAAAGTATTGCGAATGCTTCACCAATGTCAATGAACCACTTTCAGACATGGCATGGTCCGTGAAACTTTCTACTTAGCTACTGTATAAGAGTATTGTTCTCTTTATGCAACACCATAGATTTTTGAATTTTTAAACATATTTTCAGGTGTGGGACAGAAGCTGTAGTTTGCTGTTGGAATAGTATAGCAATGGTAGTGGGAAGAACAGCAGAGACAATAATGTATACTTACGACGGACCAGTTCACTTGATAACTGAAATTGACGGTGTACGAGTGCTGTCAAATTTTTCCCATGAAATGATACAAAAGGTGCCAAGCGTGGTGCAGAAAATATTCCGAATAAATTCGACCGATCCAGCTTCTTATTTATTGGAAGCTTCCAAACAGTTTCAAAAACGGAGCCACAAAGCTGATAGCTACATTGATCTTGTGAAGGATAAACTAGATGTTGCCATCAATGATTGTATTGAAGCAGCTAGCTATGAGTTTGATTTTGAAACGCAGAAACTTCTTATGAGGGTAATTGAACATATAATATTCCATGTATGACATTGAAAAGTGCATTATCCAAATTGCTTTAATTTTCAGGCAGCAAAATTCGGTAAAGGTTTCAGCAAAAATACCAATCCTGATGCTCATGTAACTATGTGTCGCCAGCTAAGGGTTTTAAATGCTGTTCGCCACCATGCTATAGGCATTCCATTGACCTATACACAGTATCCTTTTCTAATTACAAACAGTTTTACTTTACTTAGATGAAAATCCTGGAGATAGTAGCCTTGACTAAGTCAGATTACAGGTTCTTTCCAGTCAAGTTTTACTTGACCGGCTCGTTGCCAGAAGGCATTATTATCTGAGCATACAAATCGCTCGGCACCTTCAATTACCAGAAGTAGATGGTGAAAGCAGAATATTAGCTCATTGGGCATGCTACAAGGTATAAAAAGGATATTATTTGGTCTTTGGCCTGTTTCAAACTTAGTTTTGGTACAATTGTACAAGTTGAATATACAAGTACTGTAATTAGACTTTTTGTATACATAAATGATGTTACGAAACTTATTTCCCAGGTCAAACAGACTCAATTGGACAAGGAACAGATTGCGGAAGAAATAGCAGATAAATTAGGCTATGCTCCAGGAGTTTCTTACAGCGAAATTGCTATCAAAGCTGCAGATGGTGGCAGAAAACAGTTAGCTATCAAAGTGAGCTACTGTATTTTTTTTATTTGCTACACTGATTGAAATAATTGAATTGCTCTCACTTTTCTCCTGATTAAAAATTCACAGTCTTTGTCTGCAGATTGTATCACCCAATTTTAAAATTGGAAATACGTGTTTGTTTCACTGAGTTATTTCTTTCTCTCCAGAACACAAAAAATTTGAAGAGTTTGTTGTTATATTTTCAGAAAATTCAACTACTGCCAATGTAGAATATTAGAAAAACTTTACTCACGTTTATGACTTTAACCATTGACCATCGATATACAATGATTAATACAAAATATTACAGCTAATTGACTATGAGCCAAGAGCGCAACTGCAAGTTCCTCTATTATTGAGACTGGGCGAAGAACGTGCTGCTCTTTATAAAGCTGTAGAAAGTGGAAATACCGATTTAGTTTATACAGTGATTCTTCACTTGAGAGAGAACATGCCTCTAGACGGCTTTCAAGTAAGAAAAAACTCTGAAAACCGATACATATAGAAGTTTTTGATTCGTCTAGTTATTTGTATATTTTAGATCAAATATAGATTGAGTTCCAGAGCTTAAAACTACGATATTCAGTACCTATACACGAACTGAATTTTTCATTTACAGAGGTTTATCAGGCACTCTCCATTGGCTATGGCACTGTACATTAAATATTGTCAAGGACACAACAGAGAAACTTTGAGAGACATTTACACTCAGCACGATGATTTTCATTCTCAAGCATTATGGTTCATCAAAGAGAGCTATCAGAAGAAGGTGGCAATTATTTTTTTTCAATGTATAATATGTAGTATCCGAAAAAAAGGAGAAGTGCAAAATTCTTCTCTTAGTTTAATAGATTCCCGAAAACGGGTTTTTATAAGCCAAGTTACTCGTCCTTTTTGAATGACTACGTTAAATTTCAATTCATAGATTCTATTCAGGAATCTGAAGAAGAACCGTAAATCTTTTACAGTATGTGTTTTACATTTTCTACAGAATTCTATGTCCAGAGATACGTTCTTACAGTCTGCTCAAGAAAACTTTAAACTTGCTAGAAGTGACTCGAATGCAGCACTCACGGAGGAACAAGTAAAACTTTTACGTTATCAACGATCTTTGGAAGATACATTGAATCAATCTGTAGTGGGGAAATCTCTACACGTGACTGTCAAGCTTTTATTATTGAAAAATGAACTCAAACTTGCAGATAAACTTCGTTCTGAATATAAATTGCCTGATAGAAGGTAAGCATCGATTGGCTCTTGAACAAACTATGAAACTTCCAGTTTTACAGAGAAAAATATCTAATACAGTTTTCCGATTTTCTTCTATAACATCAAATCCACTTTATTTATCTGTTGTACCGAATCGCGCAGAGTTTGATTGTAATCAATTATTTATATCCATCCCAGATACTGGTGGCTAAGAATTCAATGCCTAGCGGAAAGAAAATCGTGGCAAGATTTAGAGAAATTTTCTAAAAGCAAAAAATCACCAATTGGTTATGAGGTGAGATTCGTATTTCGTGTTTCTCTTTGCTTTATAACTTTTACCACGTAAATCCGTTATTTATTTTTCATTTATAGCCGTTCATAGACGAATGCCTAAGATACGGAGAGGTTGAGGAGGCACAAAAATATTTGCCAAGAATAAAAGATGAGTTGAAAGTGAAATACTTGGCAAAAGTTGGGTGAGTATCTCAAACATTCTAATTATTTATACTTAAAATAATAAATTTAAAATCGAAACTGGATTTATTAAAAAATTTCTTCATTTTCAGCATGCTTCTAGAAGCTGCTCAGATAGCCTTAGAGCAGAAAGACAGATCCGCACTATCATTCGTTCTGGCTCAATGTGGCCCTAGAGATAAACAAGTAGCAGATAAAATCAATGGCATGTTAGCTAGTCTTAAAAATTGAAAATGAATGGCAAAGAAAAATTTCTATCAAATACTCAGATACATTTACTGTGAGAATCAGTTTTTATCGAACATTTTATACTTCCAGTCATACAGATAATCAGATGTTTCTATTACACAACAAAAAGACCATATTCAGTTATCCAGGAACAAGCGGTATCACTATTAGAATCTGAATTGATGTGTTCATGTGAAAGTATCTTTGTAATGTCATGTGAGAGGTGACTTAGGAGTTTAATTTGCATTTTTGTATCGACGCCAATCATCAAATGTACTCTATTGACGAGAATTACTGAAATATCTTCTTCCTGTGTTAGAAATTCAAATCGATTTTTCAACAAAACCACTTTTTTGTAATCTCCTCAACTGGTTTGAATCAGTCACTAATTAAATACCAAACTCTACGTATATTGTTAACAATAATCCATGTACATATTTAACAAGATTAATTAATATATTATACTATATCTCAGTCCCACTACCCATCGCATAATATCATATGTCTTATAAAAAAAAAGCTGATACGAATATTATAATTTACAGTTTTTGTTGCAAAACTGAAATATGTACTCAAAAGCTTGTAAAAATTAATTAATACCGCCAATTTATTTAGCTATGCCACCATTTTCTCTGTAATTATTCATTATGAATATGAAATGTGTTTTAGATAATATATTTCGCAGCTTTTCAATTACCTTTTGGATATTTACAATTACAGAGCTGTTTTCGCCCATCAACTTTGATCCTTCTTACAATAAAAATTATCTATAAATTCTTTGTGCTTTTCAACAACGTTTTTCACTATATACTTTTCGATTTCCTCTCCAGCAGCCATCTGTTGATCCGTAAGATTTATTTCACAACTACTCTCTTGAGTTACTAGTGTTACTTGCCGTTTACGAGCGTGCAGCATATTAGCTATGACCAACTGCAACCAATAATTACTTAGCTTGAGTATTATATCGAAAGAGGCATACATCGATATCATAATCTAAGGAATTCCTTTTTACTTTGTGTTTGTACTTGTTGAGGGCATCTCTGGCCTTTATAATCAATAGATTCTCGTCAGTTTCAAGTTTGAAAGATACTACGAAGGCATTAGGAACCCAGAGGCTCACCAAAGGAGCCAATATTTTTGGGACCAGTTGCAGTGATATTGTTTGAGGCTTAGTTGACGGAATCTTATGCACAGACTGGAAAAATGTACAAATTACTTGTTTCTACTGAAAACTTTGAAATTTTAAAAATCCATGATTATTATTCGGATAGATAACTCTTTATGCAATAATGAAACATATACCATTTCATTGGGTGGAATGTAAAAGTCAGAAACTGCGGCTGCGAGGTACAAAATACATCTCTCCTTTAATGGCGCCAAAGTCTGACAAGCAGATCGCAGGAGCCAAAGGTACTCGGAAATAGTTGTAAAGCTTATTTCTAGTAATTTTCCATTCGTAATTGCAGCTTTGTATTTACGCAGTACTTCTGTTATCTTTGGAATATTTTCTGTCGTCACTGTTATGTGAAAAATTCTTATCAACAAATTATGGAAATGCGGTCAATAGAATTCAAAATACAATAGGAGTTAGAAACAGGTGTTTGCTTGACTCAATCAACATTACCTGTTATTGAAGTCCCATCTTTTGTCTCATTTAAATCAAGCATATTCAAGAATTTCTGTCCTGTGAAGTGCCTTGAGAATGGTTGAAGAGATTTTACTCTGAAAAGGAACATTTATAAACAATTAAGGATTTCCTGTTCCTTTTCCTTGACGCATTCTGTAAAACGTGTAATACCTGTACATGAATATCACAGCATAGCCATGGTCCAGAAAATATTCAGTAGATACCGAGCCTCTGGTTCCTGCGCTAAAGTTATCCACAAAACGGACGGTGTTGTGTTCTAATGGAACAGTTGTCCCGCCGCTCTGCGATGGAAGATAAAATATATATATAAGGGTAAAAAAATTGAGTAATTTTATAGAGTATCTTACCGTGACAAGAACTACTTTTGTATCCCCGTCGAAATGCTTTGAATAAAAACCTTGCAGCAGATTTTCGCTTTCGTTTAAATCTGCTGGTGGCGGTTGCGAGGAGTAGAATTCTTCCCAGTTTGAAGCCATTAGATTGTCTTGTCTATTTTATTATTATTATCAACTAGGAGTTTTATAGGATTATGAAGGAAAAGAGAAGAAATCTGGAATTGACCGTGACGAGTTTTACGATTATGTAGCGAAAACGAAACCTCAACTTAACCTCAATTTTTTTTATTCTTCGAACTAAATAAATGAATTAGAAGTCGAAATGCGTGGATAATGTTACATGCGCAAAACACCAGTGGTCTAGAAAACTATTTACTTGTTTGTGTAAAAACCAGAACTACGAGTTTCACGGTCAATTAGATATAACGGAAAATAAATTGTACAGAGCAGACGAAAACGTAACCTAATTTAACCACATCACTGTCTTGTCCCAGAATTAATATCACGCTCCCATTTCTCGGGAGAAATCGACTAAAACTTGTTTTTCGATGAAAAGACAAAAAAAATTTCCAAATTTTCTGGTCTAGGTATACTACGAAGTCTCGGAGAGCCTGGAAAGGAGGTTGCTCGAAAACAAGTGAAGGCCGTACATCTGGTATTTTGTGAATACTGTATTTTGTGTACTTAACTGCTTCGCTCATAAATACTACTTGCCAATATTTGTATTCTGGAAGTACTAACCCTAAGAAAAAGAATATTGCGTAATAGGGTTAGGTATATACATTAATAATTAGGTCTAATTACATAAACAGCATGTACTTTATTCTTTCACTCTAACAACGGTCTACCACAGTTCGTCGCTTAAAACTTTGGTGCAGGGGATTCAACCTTCTCAATGCCCGAAGGTGAATAAAACTGAAAAGAAAAATAGAAACAAACGTCATTATTATCGGATTTTTTCTTCTCAAGTAGTAGTCAGCTATGCTACGTTCAATGATAAATTTCGCATACTTGGTGTCGTTTGTTGGCATACTCGTTCCATGGTTCAGGATTTGAACTCTTGGCCCATGACACTTCGGGACTGCGAACTGCTAAACGTATTGTGTAAAAAAGGGCACCACCACAGCCCAATAGAACACATCCATAAAGTGGGATGAGCTGTGAAGTAGAGATAAAATCGTGCGGTAATAATAACTATGGGATGATATAACGACGATTGAACTCTTAACGATGACTACTTACAGCGGGGTGTTTCTTGAGACTGGTCCATGTCATTCCCTGCATTTTTGGTGATTTTTTATACAGCCGTGAAGGGTCGAAATTCACTCCCGAGTATTATCGTACCCCAGCACAGTTTTTGCGCAGTTTAATTGAAAGGTACGTAGGGTAGTTTTTCCGTACTGCAATCGAATCACGTATGTAACATTTGCGTTCGAAAACTCGTCGGATTTATTACGTGTGCACCACGAATCTGGTCGACTTCGCGCATTCGATAGACTCAAGTTTTATATTCTATGGTCGTAGGATTTTTCTTCAAGTCGCGCATGCGCGTAACTATAAATGCGCTTTACTCGCAATCATGGACGTGTGAAGTTACATTCATGCTCGCAATTGATATCATGACGTCTACCAATGAAACGCTCTATCCACGCTTAGAAATGGAAAGATTGCGAATAGAGCGAATAAAGCGTACCCTATATCGCGTTTCGTATATCATGAAAACAACCTCAAACAGACTGTATTCAGAATTTCTTAGCAGGTGATTATCATCGTTGAGTCACAGAAAGTGACATCACATCAGAATTAAACTCTGAACTAAAAACATCAATCATTACCACTTCCTTGCTGACAAGATTTTGTCAACGAATTCAATAGAATATTTGTTTCAGAATAGTCACGACACTTGCTTATGATCGGTAGATCCGTAATCGCTAAATTAGATCCTAATTTACTCTATATGCGATGCATTTTCGAGAAACTAATGTAAGCTGGAAAATGTTTCTAGAATCATTCGATCTAATCTTTTCAACTAGGCATTAATAGTTTCAAATTACCCATAATTCTTCTCGAATACATACTTGGAAATGGACTTTATTTTTTTACGATAATTGTTTCTACGTAATAAACACATTACGAATGACAAATTGTTGACGGACAAAAAAGAATACTAAAGAAGAATATTAAGGAAAAGAAAAAATCAATTCGTTGGTTCACTTGAAACACTGACCTCTACGTCATTTGAAAACTAAATATCATGACAATAAGGCTTCTAAACTACTCCAATAATTCGATCTACTTGTTACAAATGATCGAATCATATCGAGTCGAATAGGATGCTTAATTTAACTTTAACAAAATGTTAATACTAATTCTATATTTTATTCCTTCATGAAGACATAAATTAGAATTCAGAACTGAGGAATTGAGAGTTCGAATTCATAATATTTCAGGGTTAATAATTTATAACTTTTGTCTTCAATTAGACACTATCAAAAGCATCTTGTAAAAGTCGAATCACTTTCTGATAGACATGATAACAGTTCTCCTCCAAACTTCTCTGTCCCAATAAAACAATACTCACTTTAGTCGTAAAACTGTTAAAAAGTCGCATCAGCAAGTTTTTTTTTATCAAATGCTCTAATCGAGGAATATGAAACCTTTCCATTATAGGTATACTTATATATGTTAGAAATAAATGATAGGAGCAATCGACAGTGCATAACGGTTGATTACAAAATGATTTCGTTTATTAAAAAGTAATGTTGTTATGAGTCAGTGCTGGATGCACCGTAGCCATGGCATAAAGCCATAAAACGTAAATACTGAACTACAGGAACGCCTCCGGTGGCTATTTATACTAAAAGATGAGAGGACAATCACGAAAGAAAGATAGAGTGATTAGTGAATATTCAAATTTATAAAATGTATCTCAAGCGATTTCATCTTCGTAATGTGATTAAAGAATTTTTACAAAATTAAACAAAAGCAACACCAAGAAAAAAAAAGAAGACAGAATTATCTGTGAATAGTCACTAATCGGAAATCTAAATACACTCTACAGTTTAGAGAGAAAAATAGTTGAATGTTCGTGTATCCAATGAGAATAAATTTATACATTGACATCTCATCACCGCTCATTACAATTTAAGTATCCTTGAAATATTGCTTGGACTCCTTGACATCAGGTACCATAGTCTTCTGGCCCGGTTTCCAGCCAGCTGGGCACACCTCGCCGTACTTGTCTGTGTATTGGAATGCTTGTACAAGGCGAAGAGTCTCGTCTACAGATCTGCGCAAAAAAACAATCGTTTTTATACAACTTTTTCAGGATTACAATAACAGTTGAGAATAGTCATTCCGATTGCACGAGACGGACGTATATGAGGCATTAAATTCAAATAAACTTTATTTATGACTACTGATATTAATACTAAGCTCACCTTCCAACGGGAAGATCGTTTACAGTGATTTGTCGTAGATTCTGTTTCTCATCGATGATGAACAGACCACGGAACGGAATTCCAGATTCCTCATCAAGAACACCGTAATCTCTAGCAATTTTCGAACTCTTATCTGCAAGCAGAGGAATATTCATTTCCCCAAGACCTCCTTGTTTACGTGGGGTGTTGATCCACGCAAGATGACTGAAGTGCGAGTCAGTTGAAGCAGCAATCAATTCACATCCAATAGCACGGAATTCAGCAGCACGATCAGAGAAGGCAATGATCTCGGTCGGACAGACGAAAGTACTGTAAGAAAAGAAAAGGATTATGAATAGAAATCTATGTATTTATTCTACGTGTAATCATTACTTTCATGTGCATGAGTCAGTTCATAAAAATTGATCCGTTGTATTCAGGCATTTCTCTTCTAACTTCAACTAACAATGCAAAGTCAGTCGAGTTAGATCTATAATATATTAGGCATTCATTATTTTCTAATTTTATATCGGCCAGAGTTTCCTTTCATACTGGTTGCATCCAATTTAAATGCAAACTGTGTGAACACAGTTTACTAACATTTGAGATACTATTCTAACGTTCAATAGTTAAAATTTCAAAAAATTGCAATAGAGGGAACAGAAAGTGAGCTGTTGTGAATTTTTTCTTTGATTGATGATATGAAATCGTCTGTATATTGTGACATAAGTGAAGTCGTGTCCAGCACTGACAATAAGTAGGAAAAATCTCTTTTTCCTAATAGTTGAACCACCATTTCGTAAACATGTTAATACAAGATAATAAGTTCCAAGTATCTGATCTAATTCCTTGAATATTCCTGCCACCAACTTGAGAATACTCGAGACTTTTCCTTGTTTATCAGATATCCTATTTTCCCTACTCTGGAAAACCAGTCTGTATGAATTACTGATCTACTATTGAAATGTGCTGATGCATGGCTGAGTCAGAATTACATCAGTTATTCAGAATCAGTTATAACATAATATGATGCAATGAAAGGGATATGTGCCTGATGCAATATGTACGTCCCCTTCTTTGTTCGATATATTTGGTAATCTAGTTAGGAGGTATTTAATAATTAGATTTTTGTGTATAATTTTGATGAAGAGCCGTTGTAGAGAGAACACTATGGTTACTCAGACTAAAATTATGTATTTCAAACTATGCATAACTGTCATATTTATGTGAACTGAAAAATGTAGCAAGAATTACGTGATACATGAAATACTCACAAGTCCAAAGGATAGAAAAACAGGATCAGATATTTCCCCTTGTAGTCAGCTAGTGAGATTTCCTTGAACTGACCATCGACGACAGCAGTTCCTTGGAAAGCAGGTGCTGGTTTTTGGAGAGCAGGTATCGGCATTTTGATGATTGTATATCTGAGAATGAGGAAAATGAGAAGGAAGTTAGAACCAGAATTCCTATGTATTGAAAATAGAAAAAGAGTGTGATAAGCGGAATTAATATCCAATCGTGAGTTGACTAAGATAAGAGGGCCGAAACTCAGTCAATGAATCGTAAATAGTTTCAAAGATTACAATATAATCTTGGATCAGCGTACGTGATTGATAAAAACAAAGCCATCTGAATCATATAGCATAAGCTGCCGTTACTTTTAAAGAGAAAAAGCGTCTGTCGAAACAATGACCTTGCAGATAAGAAAACTGTGGCAAGCCTACGGTAGATTAAAACGCCGGAATTTAGATCGCATTGGTTTAACGTAATCAAAAATATAATTCTGATATCGTACCAGACATAGATCAAACCACGTTTATTGAATGATCGTCTCAAGAGCTTTATCATTAACATAATACCAATAAATGGAAAGTGAATGCAGCATGTATTAATGAACTTATTTTTTGAAAATATAACAAAGAACATTTCAAGAATTAAATAATATTCTAGAGTTTGTCATAAGATGTTACAACCAGAAAGCAATGGATTGCATTGATGATGAAATCGATTAAAAAATGTTGCAAGAGCATGTGGCAGGGAAAAATTATGAGCGTATGAGATGTTCTTTGAATTGTAGTTGCAGTAAAAACCGAGGGAATGTATCTAGTATGCAAGTATAGGATTGCATTTAGTTTGTAATTATTGACGAATAATTATCAAATGACTCAAGCTATGTACAGGATATAATAATAATCGGTTACATAAAGCCTCGCGGAAATTCTAACTCGTTCTATAAACCGTTATAATGTTTGAATGAGAATAATTATAACCTTCGATTATGAGAAGGCCGTGGAAACAAATAGACCGGGACAAACCTATAGACAATAATGAATAAAAAAAAAAGAAAACAAAAAAAAAGAATGATAGAAGTTGGAGAAACTTAACAGACAAATTACTTGTAGCCTAGATATAAATGCGTGTGACGATAGACGCGAATTAATTGTCGGTTTATGACGCAAATTTTCAGTTTATAATACTCGTGCATTTATTCTTTGATGCACAGGATGCACTGATACTCTATTATAGGTATATCGATTCGAACTAGAAGACTAGAACATTCAGGAAGCTTATTTATTCAAGGCGCGTGTTAGGGTTCACGATGCCCAAAGTACGTTGCCTCTATAACGGTACTACATTAGATTCATCTCAACGTTACAAGATATCAGTTTATAGATGCATACAATGAAACAAAAGAAAAGTGTGTGTGTGTGTGTGTGTGTGCACATTTACGTGAAAATAGACAAACGCTATTATTACATAGCCGCGCTTGACCACAGAAGTTTTATAAATGTGTTGATGAAGGATTACAAATTGAATATAACTAGAGCTATCACAGGACAGGTTAAATAATTCTTACCTTATTTCACGAGCAACTAATCCCAACGCTAATCCGTCAAGCTATCGAGCACGAATGGCACCGTAACCGGTAGATTTTAACTAGTTTATGAAGGGTTACAAAGAGCGAGAGAGAGGGGGAGATTTCGTAAGCGGCTTCAGCGCAGACGTCATTGCGCAGTGGACTCAAAGTATCAAATCAATTTCCGGCTACGCTTTGCTATCTACGAAGTATTCACCAAATTAGCACGTGCGGGTGTAGAATTATGAATTGAAAAAAGGTGACTATATCCGGACAGAATAACTGCTGACTTTTTCGTCGCCAAAGGTATATACAACAATCATTTTCCTTCAGCTGCAAATAATTAGAGAACGCGTTCTCAGTTCCATCTATCGTCAGAGCATGATAACTCTACTAGTTTCCTCTCACGTCCCTGGTGCGGCGGTCACTGGTGGAGTCGTGCTTCCCGTCCTAACCTAAACTCGGAATAGTAATAAATTGTAATATCCTCTATGATGCCATGTGATGTAAAATAAATCTCACCTCAAAATATCCGTTTTATCAGAAGTCATAACGGATTTAGACTTTTGCTTTGAGCCGGAATTATTCGTACTCGCCTGTTTATTGACCGAATGTCAAATACGTAGTTTAACTGTCAAATCTGCAAGAATATAATATAATGTGTGCCACTTATAGCCTCTGGTACCCTTGACTAACTTGTCACTTTATCTTTTGTCTTTTTATTGATTCAATACAGAACTAGTAAACGAGAATAAAAATCCTTCTTTATCTGTTGGAACGGAGATTTGAAAATTGTTCCTCGAAAGAACGTATAATTACGATAGAGTATTTTCGTGGAATCTAGGTAACAATAACTGCATTCACTGACCGATTGAGATATTTCTATATTGCAGATAAAAATGTCTCAACTGGTCCAGTATATCGTGGTGCGTCAAGATCTTATGAAAACTATGGGGTGGCCAGTAGGTGCTGTAATTGCTCAAGCGTGTCACGCTTGTTCAGCAGTCACTCATTTATTCCACGATGATATTCACACGCGAGCTTATCTTGCCGATTTAGACAACATGCACAAGGTCGTTTTACAGGTAAATTTACTAATCGGGTACCTGGGAATCACCCTGAACTCTTTTGTGGAATGGTCCATCTCAATTCAAGAAAAAATAAATAAGAAACAGAGATTTCGAAATCGAAGTAGTAATTTTTATTATTTTTTTCATCCACCGTTCGTAAAACGAACAAAATATTCGAGAGCGAAAATTAGGAAATAAGGCATCGAATAGCGCTATTAAATGTTAAACGTATGCATGCAATAGTTCTTCGATAGCTGCAGGCACATCTTTCGATTCGGTTCGATTTTCTAATAGAAATACGCGCTAATATTCCGTCTAATGTCGCGCTCCTCAGATAACATACACAGCCACACGAAGCCGAGATTGTAAATTGGATTTTTCCATTTATCGAATGTGTTTCGTAACGGTACAGCTTACTTATACCGTGGGATAAGTTTCAATTGTTGGTCTACCATGAGCTGTAGATAAATATACTTGACGTGATACCGCGTTAACGGATTTGCGGCGGTGCATCGCAGTTGCGGAATCCTAGCTGACTATTAAAAAGAAGAGAAAGTTGTTGCATTCCTTGTAATACTTAAAAGCATAATGATAAAAGTCACGAGTTTGATATTATAACTAGGTACATTTCAAAATTCGAATTTATGCTGCGATCTATAGAGTTTAGCGAGTCGGGTATTTCGCGCAGACTTAGGTTTGAATTTAGTTACATATTTATTCGTGTGTCTCTGTCTGATTTCATCGATCGTATGTAATGTTTATTTCACGTTATTTGATCTTGGCCCTGAAAATATTATTGAATTATCACGACATACATCATTTTCTACATCAAACTACGATGTAAGATTAATCATAAAGAACATTCCGCCAATTTAGGCTCCGGATGAGACTAGTTTAACCGATTTGAAAACTGTTCTGGATCAAAATGACGTCAGGCATAAACTGTGGATTGAACAGCCAGAGAACATACCAACCTGTGTCGTTGTGAAGCCGTATCCCAAAGAAGAAATACAAATCCATTTCAAGAAATTCAAATTGTTTAAATAATAACAGGTTTAAAATAAAAGATTTTTATCCAAAGATAATGTTTTTTATTCTACCACAATTCAAATTTCAGAAGATTGTAGTTCAATCAATTCGGATTCTGGCATTGATTCGTTATTCTGATCACAGGCATACGTGTTATTGGTTTAGGAAAAGGTCTGAAACTACGTGGCATCGTTTGAAGATTTTATTAATATAAATTGATGTATAAAACACCAGATAATATAAAACATGGTTCGATGAATCGGAAATAATCAACGAGGAAACATAGTTTTTGAAGGTCTTTTACGAATGTGAAATAAAGCTTTTTAATTCGTGTTGCGATTTCGATTACAGGGGGTTCCGATATAAATTACAATCGTTTATCATCTAAATTTTGTAGTCTTCTTTTTCAATCTTCGTATACGTGCGGGTCTTTTATTCTTATAGTCGCTTAATCAAACGAAATGAAATCGTACCAGAAATGAATAAATTGCGATCCAGATAGCGACTACTACGTTCTTCTTCAATAATCGCGATAATTTGCTATTTAAAAAAATGACTTGGATGGGAGAGTTGAGCCAAAGGTCCACGACTCGTCTACGATATCAATAGAATTAAGATTAAAACGGAATGAGATAGATTCTAGAACCTTATATAATGTTTCTATATGGTATAGATCGCTTCATTCGCTGCATTTTGAACACAGTATATTAAGCAAAGTATTACGCGTCAGGTATTACACAGTTGGCATACACTTGTATTTATTTTGTACATAAGTCAGTTCTTTCGAATTATAATATTAAAAGAGTAGGTGATACTGATGAGTAAAATAATTCTAACATGCGTGTAAAAAGGAAAAAAAAAAAGAAAGGAAGCGAAACCTTCAATGGAAGTCTATTTTACGAAGTCTAGAGATAAGGTTGTTGCGAACTTTTTATACACTTCACTGCGTACTATAAAAATAAAGTTTTAAATAATGATAATATTACATATATACCTATATATATGCATTTTACAATACAATTCATAGATTCTTGGTATATACTTCCTTTTAATGAAACCGCGTATTTCTATATTTGCGCTAGAAATCGTGTGAAGCTTGATACTTCATCTTTCGACCAATGAATGAGAAGATTTTTTTCATTTTTTGTGAAGATCGGAGCTATTTCCTTTTAAACACAGTTTCCCTAACTTTTATCCCGTATATTTCGTACATTTTTTCGTATAGATCGCTATAACAGAGGATTGCAAAATATTAGATAAAGATTTTATTGACACAACGGTTCACTGAATAATGTGAATAAAGTAAAAACGGCGATAAGCGTAATAGATATATTATACACGGAAACTTGTTTACTATATATAATATAACATATGGATAGATCTATTACATATTGTTAATATTGACATGTGTACAAGGTATTCTCCTTAATTATCATAAATTTAATAACATTATCATCGATAACTATATATGTGTAGAAAATTAAAGATAAAATTGCAATTTAATTATATAAAAATTAACTGCCACAAGAGAATATGGATTCAAACGCATATAAACGTAGTTGAAAATCCATATAATCATTAACAGACGTAAACTTCATTATTATTATGATTTTTTTTTTTACCATTAACAGCTAGACCGATGTTGCAGATTATGGAATAGATGATTTGGCAACTTGTTTTTCCCTTAAAAAAAATGTCTTCGTGATCGAAACACGCGTGAATACTATTTTCTAACAATTATATCGATTCTAAATGACAGAAATTAGCATCAGCCTTGCGCTAGCAGCTATACGTGTATTTTATTAACGCATATATTTATTTGACACCGTGTTTTTTTTTCCTTTTTGTTTTTTTCTTTTCATATGTATATAACAAAGGTATAAAGATTAATGCTCGGTGCAGTATTTTATAATTGAATATATATAAAACGATTTCAATCTATTATTATATATATATATACGTATGTCACCTGTAATTAATAACCCGCTTGTTAATAAATTAAATACGTTCAACTAATATTGTTCACTTATATACCTAGATGCTATAAGTATTAAATAATACGTATGTGGAAAAACCTATGAGTAAATTAATTTATAATAATTATAATAAATTATCTTTCATCAATTCTGCACCCTGTACGATTTTCTTATACGCATATAGCCTTCGGAATTTTATTTAATCAATTTTAGTGAAACGTATCAACGATTGTATGATGATGATTATTATTATTATTTTTATTATTATTATCATTATTATTATTATTATTAATATTATGTACACACATTGTGGGCGCTGCTAGACACTGTAAGTACATTTATTTACAACACTTATGAATAAAATGTTTAGTTTTAAATATTGACTTGATTAGTTACGTTGAAATTATAGGATAGCTGATAATGATGCGTTTGTTTTCGGAAATCACGTGAATACTTGTTTTTTTTCCCCCTGTTTATTCTGACCCTCGGTCGATGACGTGACTATATTTATTATACTTTTCACTCCCGCCATTTCCACAAATTGCTATGTTTTGGCTGAAATGAAAATAAGAGAAAACAAAATTCAATTATTATGAAAATCACCAAGGATTCTTTCGATCTCTCATCTCCGATCTCCTCTCCTCACCAAATCCAAATTTCTTCTTGAGTCTATGTGCCATTATTTAATTTTTGTAAGTTAAGTAAAATCTAAGAATACCAACGATAGATCGACATGCACCCAATAGTTAGTGACCTTATTAACATCGTTGACGTTAATTAGACGAAGACATAAATAGTGATTAAAAGAAATAAAATAAAAATAAAAAAAGAAACGTAAAACACAAGCCTCAATACGGGAAGTACAGCAGGGGGTGTAGTAGAACTTTACCAGGTCGCGTTAGTTTGAAAGGAATGTGAGTCACTTGATGAGCATTATTTCTCAGCTAGATTTCCATTTTGGTCTGGGTATTCGTCGTACTCTTCGTCTGGTTCCTCGTAATCCGTTTCTGCAGGCTCAGGACCATCAGGCGCAGGTCCTGGTGTGCTCATCATCTCCTAATCACAGGAGGGAATAATTCCACAACACAAGGATCATTGCTGTATCATACTACATATCTACCGATAGACTTTAGACTGTAGAGTATAGAGTACACATAGAAAAGCACACGTACAGAGTATGTTAGTAAAATAGCCCCTAATTAACTTTTACCCTCGAATCCTAGACAACGAAAAACTTCGAAAGATCTATCATGGACGCCCTATGGACTATGAACGTCTTATGGATGTCTTTCGAAGGTTTTGAAGCAATCCCAGACGACAAAGAACTTGAAAAGACGTTTCGCAGACGTCCTATCGACTTATGGACGTCTTATGAATGTCTTTAGAAGTTTTTGAAGAAATCTCAGACAACGAAGAACTTCGAAAGATATCCCTAACACCTCCATAAGACGTCCGTAAGTCCATAGGACGTCCATGAGACATATTTCGAAGTTTTTCGTTGCCTGGGATCACTGTGACTAAGCATTACTTTTCATGCAGTTGCAGAATGGTTAATTATACACATTTCACAGTAATTTCTATCATCTTCTATGCCTACATCTGTGAATCGCTATAACTGCAGTTTGTGGCCTAAATCATTACATCCGTTCATTTCTATCCGCAAATACAGATTTCTCTCCATAAGAAAAGTGAGTTGTTATTTCCTGAAGGCGATTGCACCCATGATTTTAACTCCGGTCATCGTTTTTTCATAGAAAATTATTTCATCATTGAATGATATGTTATCAAGCCGTGCAATTTGTTAGGTAATTAATTCAACGAGTACAGAATTACGGGCAATAATACGGATCCAAATTTCATCGTGATGTAACGAAAGTTGTTAAGTAAAAGCTAATTGCTTGATGAAATTTTTCAGCTTTATACATTATTTATTCGGTTGGAAAAGCACGGAAAAAAAACCCGGATTTTTACCTTGGCTGGTCTCCAGCCACATCCGGGAAGCGGAAGACCGTCCGGTCCCAGCGGACATGGGGCATCTAGTCCAGGAACACCCTGATCTCCTTTGTCACCTTTATCTCCTTTCCTTCCACGTTTACCCATCGGACCCTGAACAAATAACACAACGGGAATTGGTTCAATTCAAGTTTAGAGAAAAGACACTGTAATTGCGGGCGTGCAGATAGGCCAGGCATTACAAAACTTTGTGCATATAATATCACTAGAACTAGAAAAAATACTTAAAATAATAACGAAGGCATGAGGATAGATATTATGAAGAAAATCATATTCTCTAACGCTTCTATTATATCGAGAAAATTTCGAAACTTTTATAGGGTTGTTAATGCCATGAAAATGCTTGGTCGAACTATAAAATCAGGGTTTACCTTACCAGGCTTTGATCAACGCGATTATTATCGGTGGAAATAATATTCTGAAGTATTGCAAACAAGCATGTATAAAGATACTTAAAAATGTCAAAATACTTAGTCACGATTCTGTACTAAGAGATAGGATTCAGCCCTTGTAGCAGGACAGCTTTCTAAATTGGTGGTGGCAGCATAATGAGTTAGTATTCTAATCTAATATTTCTAACAAGTTTCGGAGATAACGGAGCCCATATTTCATCGTGTCTAGAGCAATCTCAAAAAAATTCTTCCGAAAACCTATATGCAGGGATATATGCACTTTGGAAACAATTTCTTCCAATCACTGCTACGCTTCGAAAAAAATATTCTATCTACTCTGTCTTTTTCACAGCTGATTATGAGTACTTTCAGACATAATTCATCATTATTTCAAATTTTATGGACATCCCTTTGCATAGATTGATTCCACCGAAGAAAAAGTGGTCGTCGTGCGAGGTACAGTTAAAATCGTTCAACGAAACTTCTTCAAATTTCGAGAAAATATTCTACATTGATCTAATTTTGGGGTGAACTAATGATTCAATTTGTCGTTAAGAGAAATTCTGATTCGAAGCCATTTTTCCGTAGACGTTGAGGAAAAAAGCGTGTCAACTGCTCATATCAATAGGAGACCGCGACCTAATCTCTATTATGTTATTGGTTTTCCCTGAAATTACATCATTTCAGAATATTTCCTTCCAATTTCAAAACGTTCTGATGAAAGATGCGACCTGTACCCTCCGACAACCGCTTTTCCTTCGTTTTACTCAATCTATGTAAGGAAAAGTGTATAAGATCTCAAATGATTCGGCATTATGTCTGAACACGAAAAGAAGCAATCGGCAGTGAAAAAATTGAGTCCATGAACTATTTCTTCAAAGCGTAGGAGTTATTCGAAACTGTTAATTTCCGAATACTCAACTTTACGTAGTCTACGAAATTAAATTAATCAAACTACTGTTAAATAACGTCCTTTAGAGGAGCTACTTTGATTAGAAACTGCAGCCCTAGTAGTTCGATGAGTTCTGAAACTCGAACTTATACGGTTCAGGTCGGATATTGAATTCATTTTGTGCCTGTGATACTCCGTACTTTGTAAATTCATTGAAATACCTATATTGGTAGTTTCATTAGTTTTTCATTAGATGCAGGGAAGCGTTTTACTCGCGGTAATTATTTTCTGGTTAATGCTACACGAGATACTAAAAAATTGTATTTTAATTATAGTCATATCATCCTTAAAATCTTGAATTGCAGATAACGTCAACGTTTTAACGAAGAAATAGTTGAGCTACAATTCTACTGCGTATATGACTTTGAAAGACACACTTTTATAAAACGTTAGAAATTTCGACAATTATTTTATAATTAGTCAATTTAATACTCACAGCCTCGCCCTTAGCACCTTTTTCACCCTTTGGTCCCTGTAATTGTCACGCAGCATAAAAACAAAAATAAAACATGGGATTTGATGTAGAAAAAAAGATAGAAAAAATTCTAAGTTAAACAACTACGAGAGGTACTATTACAGCAGTCTCTTTCAGAACATGAAACTAACAGAATAGCCTGTGTCCTTTGACATGCATGACAAAGGCAGAGAACTAATAGGCTTTCAGGATCTGGTGAACATAGGTGATCAGATTCCATATGATCAAGCTATTCGATTGTGGGGTTTGCAATTAGTATAAAAATGTACAAATTAAATATGTACAGCGAAATTCAAGGAGAGTTTTTTGATTTGGATAAATTCATACTATGTTTTCGCCACTATACCTCGGCACCAGGAATCCCATCTGTTCCCTAGAGAAAAATGTACAAGTTTAGATAGAATAACGAAGCAAGGAATGGTCATTTTTTTTTTTTACTAATTCATAAAGAATCGTGTTAAATAATTGAACAAACATTTGATGAAAGTATTAATTATGTAGCTAGTTATCCGCTTTCCGGGTAAATAAAATATTAGTATAGTTAAATACTTCTAGTTCGTGGGCAATAAAGGGTATAAATTGCATCTCATCGTTACGTCCCACATTCTACGGAATATTATATTACCTGGGAATTACTAAAGTTTAAAAGCATACTCACAGGCAATCCTGGGTCTCCACGTTCTCCTTTTGTACCTGGTTCCCCTTGTGCACCCTGTAATGATATTCACCTTTTAAATATATAGCTATGCATATACCAATCTTTGAGTGCCTGCATTTTATATCCAAGTATAAACTCGCTTAATAAGAGTATCTCGATTTATGATCAGGTAGAACAACTGCTATTCTATCATTGCAATATAAAATTATCGATTTTCTCTACACTGAAAATTTCTAAGAAATTTCGAGGTACCTAAAGTTACGCTCGGTTTATGATCAGGGAAAATATTTTCGTCGTGTAATCGACGAATATACTACAATCTTGATGGAGTTGATCGTGACTCAGTAAAATTTATGTATGAATCTAATTTTTAGTAATACTCGTAAGTCTTTCGTCAGACCGTGATATTTTGCAATTGTTAATAATTGTTAGATGTTATAGTGTATAGTATTGATGCTGTGAGAGAAATTCTATTCATAGAGTACATAGTAGGTGATGATTTTTTGTGTAATTTTTAATTCAAGATAGAATAATTAGTTCGATGTTAAATCGAATGATATCAATAAATTATATGTGTAGTATAAACTGTAGTATACATATATATGATGATGTATAAAATGTTCCCGCTCACCTTCATGCCATCTAATCCTGGCGGCCCCTGAAAGGGAGATGAAATGAAATCAAATTTGATGAAAATTAAGAAAAAAAGATAAAACAACAGAAAGAAATACGCGATAAACATTTCCCCTCGGGTATAAGATCGTATAGAGGAATTCTTTCCTCCATACGTCATACCCCTTTTTCTAAAAAATGTTTACCCATATTTTTTGAATGCGTTTTTTCTATTTAGGTAAAAGGTAGATCAAGCCGGAAGAAACTCGCCATTGAAATACATATACCGTATTATAATAGAGATATAGCGAGCTATAAACACAATTCATTGGCGAATGATTTTTTTTTCCATTTTGTTATTTTGTTTCCTTTTTTTTTTTATATAAAAGATGATGAAAAACTGAATCACGAGGCTGTCATATAGGCATGCTCTGATAATGACGTATGATTGCTTTGAAAATGTGATTATATATATATAACTGATTCATAAACAATAAAATATCTGAAGTTTGTGGTCGCAGCAAATTAACACGTGTTAATTTTATCTTTATCATCATCATCATCATCATTATTATTATTATTATTATTATTATTATTATTCACTGTTTTCTTGATTTTTTTTTTTTTTTCTTCTCAACAATCTCGATCAAAAAGAATAGTATAGATAAGTATAAAAAAGTCCTTTAGATATTATATATATGTATAACAAAATGCAAAGCGTATATTATATCTCGTGGCCAGGATATGAAGCTTTGAAGGGTCGTATATTGAAAGCAAAGGACACAGGCACATGCACATTCTGTTTATTAATCAGGATATCATAAAACAAAATTGTTAGTGGTTTTTTTTTTTGATTTTTTTTTTCTTGTTTTTTCGTTTTTTTTTTTCGTTTTTTTTTTAGAAGATCAAGGACATTTCTGGTTATGGAACGCTGCCTTATAATTATTAACAAATATATAAATATATACATACATGTATGTATATATATGTATATACACACACACACACACACATATATATATTATATATTATTTATAATTATTCAGATTTTAGTTTAGTCAAATTAGACTAGTTATTTCCTTAATATTATCAACTTATATATTAAATTTATAGTTTATCTTAGTGCGTTACAGTAATCTGATTACAATCCATTAATTAAGTCGTGTGTATATTACAATTTTCGTATACGATACGATACGCGATGATCGATATCGAATTACGTATAATATATATTTATATATACATACATATATACATATATACATATATATGTATGTATATAGATATATGTGTATATATTATAGTATGCAGTGTCACAGAACTGCAATTAATAATAATAATAATAATTACTATTATTATTATTATTATTATTATTATTAATGACGTTATCTTAGATTAGGTTTGTTTAAGTACTTAATTTACGATAAACGTTACTATATAATATAAAAGTAGCTAACATAATAATTACATTACTCCATTATCACTATATTCCAATCATTATTTTTCTTTTTCTTTTTTTCATTTCACTTAATAAAATTTAATCGGAACACAATCAGCATTGTTTAATAATTTTCATTTTAATTAAATGCCATTGCGTTGTCGTTTCAGAGATTCTCAGGTAAACTAAAGTATCAATGTCATTAAGCTAAAACTATTACAATAATTACACAATCCTTTCTTTTATTCAAATTATCCAGGCTGTATGTATCAATTATCGTTCACCAAATTCATACTATACGGATAATAACTATTACATTTGCATAACTTTGTTATTTATTTAATCGGTTATTAGTATTATTAATATAAGTAATAATCAGTTTTGCGAAATATCTATAATCTGTGTGTATAATATTAATATATGTACATGTACAAGGGAATATTTCAACAGCTGCTAATAACAAGAACACGCTTTTACAAATTCACTAAATTTAATCTTTAAGAAAATATTAACTATTCGCGAGATGAGTATCGGTGATTCGGTGAGATCGTCTATAATCGATAAAAACAGCCTACAATAGACAAATTGGCGTATGGGTACCACCGTATCCCTTAGTTTACCAGAGAATCTCTCTCCGTTTAATTATATTGCGATTATCGCCATTTTTCCACCTGTTATCGTTTATTATAAACAATTTTACGCCGGTAGGTAAAACCGCAAAAGTTTTTTCGTTCTATCGTCGTAAAATCAAAATTCATTCTGCGGAAGGTCCGCAACGAAATTTCGTTTTGGAAATTGGAAACGGCTTGAAAATTCGTTCGGATAAATTTAGTCTAAATAGTCAAAATATTGCGTAGCTTCTTGCAACTGTCCGTCTATTCGATATTGCCAAGTCGGTATAATGAGTACACGTGTGGTATGTATATTTATATGTATATATGTACGTGTTAATGAACCAAATGAATCGCAAGAATGGGTGATAATGATATCATTCGTGAGACGTGATACGCGCTAGTCGATAGAGTGATATGATATGATATGATATGATATGACGCGATATGAGGTGATATGAGTCATGATGATGATAGATGTACGTAATTGCGAATAGAATACTGTACTACCGCCTAGGTATGTCTGATCTTGAAAAGTTTGCAGTTTGATCCGCGACTAATGGAAATAAAAATTTCAATAATAATTCGCGGACTGAAATATCTTCAAAATTCCAAGAGACAGACATATCCTGAGCATACAGATATAGGGAACAGTTGTCGAAAGCTACGTCCAATGATTGAATTGTTCTTTTCTTTTATTTTTTTTGTTTGTCTGATTAGTTTTTTTTCTTCTTTTTTTGAGTTCGAGTACTCAGACTTCATCATCATTTCTTTGCGGTTTTGTTTTTTTCACGAGACGTCTATTTACATCGATAATTAATCAAGAAACCAGATTCCTGAACAATTCGGACTCTGAAATTCTGTCATGGGTCCTTAAGTACTGGTGTATTTGTTCAAGTGTATTTTATACCTGTTGGATAGTGTTAAACGTCTAAATTTTCAGTCCTTGATTGCGTCTAATGAAAGTACTGTTTTATGTCAAATATTGTTAGGTAACATACATATATATGTGTATATATATATATACATATATGCATACGATTCAACAAAATACCACTATTCGAAACGACATCTTTTAAGTTTTTTTTTTTTTGGTTTTTTCATTTTTTTTTCACTTTTTTTTTCATATTTTTTTTTTTGTAAAATACGATAGATCCCACCACATTTGACAATTAGAGGAAGTTTTTAGAGAGTGAGATAATATATTATGTATTTAAGTACATTTTTTTTTTTTTTGTGTTTAAATTCGTTATAAGAAACGTAATTCAGTTTCTTGTTACGCGCTTATATATATTATATATATAGCTTCTGCAATAGCCATTGCGAATGATAATTGTGAGAATTGAATTTTCATAATACAGATTTCGTTATTGACAAAAAGACTTATAGGTATATGTATAGATCGTTGATTTATAAATACAATTACTCGTGACACTTGAAAGTTAAATAATTACAGAGCAAGCTCCTGCAGTGTGCTCGAAATGTGAAATTTTTTGTATTTGGAAGCCCCGACGTTCCAAAGCACAAAATAAAAAAATTGCCAATTTGATTAAACGATGCAAAAACTATTTTCTCCAATTAATGAACGATCGTAGATCCACGCGAAATCTGTCCACGTACATTTAGTCAATAATATTGAATGGTACAAGCTTCGCATCTTTTTTTTTTTCTCTTCTTATTCTTTCTTGTGTTTTTTTTTCTCTTTGTTTTTTTTTAATGGAAATCCATTCCCTTACACATAAAAATGAACAGTCTTAATCGATTTAGCTATCTAATCTATATCCTACCAGAATATCGTACAAATACCAAAAGAATTATACAAATGTGCAAAAATTATACACTCGTCACATATATTATATATGTATATATCTATATAAGTAACATATAATACTTATATACACACACATATATACATATATATATATATCTACACATATTCACCACATTAATTTTCTATTTCATCTCAGATTATTATTATTTTTTTTTAAATTTCTTTTCAGAAGAAGCCGAGTGTTAGATGAAAAAATTATTACACACTGTTGTCCAGGTGAAAGTATTTATACTGACGTTATGTAACTATCCTGTCCTTTCTAGTATATGTATATATGTTATTCGTTTGGTTTTACAGAAATATACAATTTCGAGGCAGGTTCAAAAATTCGGAATCATTCACGAATTCCTTCCTTTTTTTCTTCCCCCCATTTTTTCTTTTCTTCATTTTATCATAGATTCAATTATGACAATATACCGTATATATATATGTATGTATATATATATATAGCTATTACGACAGTGACGTAATAATTACCGATTAGAGATAGGCAATAATTTTATTTCTCACATATCATTTCTCATTCAAGAAATGATAAGTGAAATAAATTGCGTTTAATGAACTGCAGCGAATACTATGGATATATCTGTTCTTTGAGCTTCTCATCGAATTTCTCGATCCTTTACGAGAATTAGAAATCATATCATCATTTTCGGCGATGTAATTAAGCATGTATAGGTACGAGGGTGGAGCTGGGATACGTCATAATACAAGATTTTTGAAATAACAATTATTTCCTCGACAAATTTTCCTCTATAAAGATTAATGAGATTCTAAAAATTTCAATAATTTATATATCGTAAATCGCTCCGGATACACGAGCTTGTCAAATTCACAATCAATGAATATAATTCGATGTAATTCCCACGTCAATTTCCGTCCAAAATCCACATCTCGTCTTCCACCCTCGCGATTCTATTATACGTATACGTCGATACAAATGACCGTAATTACGTTATAAGGGCTCGTTGGATACATAAATTCGCTTCCAGTCTGAAAATATCTTTATACTCGCTCTTTCCACATGACGAATGAATCTTTATCGAAAATAATTCGGCAGGGGATTTAAATTTTTTAAAATTGAAAAAAAAAATACAAAATCATAATTTTTCAACGAAAAAATAAATAAATCGAGGAGAACGATAATTGGAAGAAAAAAAAAAATATTAAAATCGCACTAAGCACTATATAGACGAGGGTGTGTGCGTGTTCTGGGAGTCCCACATGGTGTGCAGTAGGTGGGTTATTATTGTTGACCTTTTTCATAGGTAGGTAGTATGTGTTAGTTGTTAGTCAACTAGATCGATCCCCACGCGCCAACCTGTTTTTTAATGCGACTAATTAAAATAATTTTGTTAGTACTCGCTATTGTTGCTGCCAATAGCGAGCTGAGTGCCAATTTTTTAATTAAGCGTTAAAACTAAGCGATCAAGTGGTTTAATTTGGATGAAATATGATATTATTTATCATAAAAAAACTAATCGATAACTTTGCCAATTTTCTTTCTCTGTTCAATTATTACTACGTAATTAATTCAAGAAAATGATCATTGAGAGTACTACACCATTTCCTGATTTTAAACTCCGGTAATTATATAAAAAAAAAAAAAAAATACCGCGAGTCCCGAAGGTTTTTAATTTTTAAATTACGTCTCTCAGATTATATTCTTATTTTATCTATTTGGAAAAAAAAATATTAAGATAGGCAAGACCAAAGATCATTATGATATTAATTACTGTACAATAGACGTTGTGAGAAGTCTGTGAATGGATACAATCGGTGGTTTACTTCGAGGAAGTAACACGAGGTCATAAAACTTTTTAGATTATTTCGTAATTATTACGATAATAGTTATCTATGAAGTTACTAATTTATTCAAGCGAAACGTTTGCGAAAATTTTCTGTATATATATATATATATATCTATGTATACAATAATTTCATTAGGATCATCCTCACATTCCACGTAAAGGCTTCAGGTATGATTTCAGCTAGGCGGTGGGAACGTGTCGTTAGTGTGATTAGAAAAAAAATAATTATAAATAAACCACAGAAAAATTGTCTGACGAAGGCATGTTATGGCGATTTTAGGAGCGAGAGGCCCATGTTCTTACCATGGTGCCAGGTTTGCCGGTGTCTCCGGGCCTTCCGGACTCTCCTCTCAATCCCATGGGACCCTGTACACAAAATAGAAATAAAAGACTCGCTGTAATAGTTAAATGAATTTCATAGCCAAGTTTTAATATTCGGCTGATCAGACCGAAATCGCAAGATAACTTTCATCGCGATATTCAAAATTCCCAATTTGAAACACATGCGTGGATATTTCCTACGATAAAAATCATTTTACGTGGCCCCTTTAAATATTCTTTAAATTTTGTGATACGTACGGGTAGTCCCATCGGGCCAGGGTCACCTTTTGTTCCTTTCTCGCCCTGCAATGTTGTAAAAAAAAAATTCAACATTCGTTAATTAAAAGTTAAAACAATGAGGTAGTTTTTTAATTTTTAAAAACTCGTTCTGAAATAGATACGAACAGAGTGGTTCGAGCTCGCGATTGAACGACTATACGGAGAGTCTGTTGAGGGTCCAACTAGTTGGATGGTTTAATGGGTTCACCGATAAATTATAAAGATAGTTATATGTACAACGAATACTGACAGGGTCGCCCTTGGCTCCGTCGTGGCCTCGATCTCCTTTAATTCCGGGTGGGCCTTGTAGTCCAGCAACACCAGCTGGCCCTGGAGGTCCAGGTGGGCCCATTACCTAGAAATAGATGGACGATTTGAAGAAGTGCTGAAAATGTGCGTCGAGGATTTTTTTGAAACGCTGAAAATTGATGCGCTGTTTGTTTGGGTCGGGAAAAGTGTAAAATAAGGAAATTTGCAAAGAAGAGACTCACCACTTCGCCAGCGTTCACTTCGAAGGTGCCGTCACCCTGTGACGAAAAATATACGAGAATTAGATCAGTTGAAATTAAGGGGCCGAAGATAAGGGGCCGAATTGAAGTTCCAAATTTTAAAAGTACCGAAGGTAAAGATTCCGAATTTGAATATTCGGACTCATACAAATTAATCGCGTCCAGATGTACTTTTTGGAAATGAAGTTTCAACATCCAGTCAATTATCAATGTCAAATCGCGATTACATTGAACCATTTTTTGTCTTCACATCGTGAGAAATAGACCGAAATTTCCGGATTTTTGGACTTTCGGGATTTTAATGTTCCGAGCTTCAACGTTTCTGAAAATTCTGAATCGTCTAAAACGAATTTGGAATTTTTACCGTTCGGAAATTTAAGAATTAGGAACTTCAAACCCGGCCCCGGATATGAATGATCTACGCACCTGCCTTCTCCTCAATTTTTTGTACTTCTGTAAGAGTAAACCACCGATACATGAAATAAAAATAGAATAAATTATTTCAAAAATAATTATCACGTGTCCCAGTTGGCCTGGGATCTCGACGAACGAAACTTACCGATTCACCCTTTTCTCCTTTCTCACCCTTCTGGCCGGGATAACCCTATACATGTGAGAAAAATTCGTGTCAGGTATAGGCATTTCGTTCAGGTATCTCGTTATAAAATATAATATGATAATAATATGCGAAAATTAGCTTTTCGTACCGGAGGACCAGGCAAGCCAGGTGGACCCATGAGACCCGGAGGTCCGATGTCACCGTACTCTCCTTTTTCACCCTTTGGTCCAGAGAGTCCCTGAGAATAAAGGTATCTCGTAAAAATTAATTACAACCGTGATTGCGGGTCACGTATAAAACTCATTTTAAAACGTGGAAAATACGGAAATCTGATCGTCGTTCGTTGTTGTACCAAATGGAACGGATTTACAACAAGTTAAAAGTACCGGAGCGATCGTATGGTCATGAAAATTCAAGGTTTGATCGATTTATGATATAAATGTGCCCCTAAATACTCACAGGCATTCCAGGAGGTCCTTGAATTCCCGCCTCACCATTAACACCATCCAGACCTGGAGGACCTTGAGGGCCAGGGTCGCCCCTCGATCCTAGAATACGACGAAGAGGATTACTCGATATTTGTCGATGAATTCTTGTATGAATATAATTTATCCTACTCGTCCTTTTAATTTTTTTTGATATGTAATATACGGGGTTAAAATAGGAGCACGTCAGCGTCCTTCGGGCCTGGCTGATAAGCGGCAACCTGTTTTGAGATAAAACTTAAAGGGAAAATGTAACGAAAGATCGCAAATCGATAATAAAATGATACGAACGTATAATTATAGTCGATATTTGTGGGTTAGCTGAAGTAATTAGGACGAGGGTTTCTTTCCTTTAACCGGGGATGTCTCAAATCTACCTGGTGGGGCCAAATCGCCCTTGACACCCTTCTCGCCGCGATACCCCCGTTCTCCCATCTCGCCCTTCGGTCCCGTTAGGCCCGGTACACCCGGGGGACCCCGTTCAATCATCTCCAAGTTCTCGCCTTTGAAACCCTACAACGACACTGCATGGTCATATCCGTCCAGGCCCTCTGTTACAGGAGTCAGATTCAAGAGTGCGAGAGTTTGAGATTTGAGAATGTACTTGATAAGCGTAGGAAGAGAGTGGGATCTCGGGATAATAGACTAATTGACAAAAATCGTTACAGTTACGTTGAACACTACGACAAACTAGATTAATTAACAACATCAAATACTGCGGCTACTTGTGTGAATAACTTGTGAAAAAGTCTTCGTTTTTATCTTCATTCAGATCACTGCTGATCGCTCTGATCATGTTTCGAGATGCGATTAATCGGCAATGACGAAAACTGAGTCTGTGAAATGTTTCATTGAAGTTAAGCAGCGATCTGAAATTTTTTTTTTTCAAATGAAGACAATTTTTGCAGTTATTTGCGAGAACGGTATAGTGCACTCGGTCGTTAGCTGAAAGAAATTCAAGCGCGTTTTATACCGGCTAGATATTGCTGCCTCGAAAATGTTATGCAGCTGTTACAAATTCGAAATCAATTGACCTTTAATAACGGGATTTTCATTTGAATTACAAATCAGCATATCGATCCCCAAACCTTATTAACTCTTCGAACGCGACAGAGATACTTATATACTTTGACGTTGGTAAAAATGTTATTAAAAAACGGCAAAAAAAAATTCAAACGTCGATTACGTAGTCGAGGAATTGAACGAGATTAACGATCACGTCAGATTGACTGAATTTTTTCATTTTTTTTTTAAGTTTTCTTAAAGTTTTTGATTTTACTAGAGTCAGGGGAAATCGTGAGAATTATTGTGAGTGTGACATTACAGTTATATGAGAAGAGTATTAAAAAAAAAAAAAATCAAATAGAAAAGCTACATACATAGAAGTTGATACTTACGAGGGTTGCAGAGATGCTATCGTCGCCATGTTTTTGAGCCTCAAGCCGTAGTAGGTATTAGTGATTACTGATTAGTAGATTGAACCAACAGTGAACACGCAGAGGAGGTAGTGGGTGTTACTGGCTACGTAAACACAAATTAGTTACAAGCTACCTAAATACGAGCTATTTGTTACTAATTACATGTAAGTACGCCAAGCTAAATGTGTTAATTAAAAATACCAGTGTATACTAATATTAAGAGGCTAACCATTCTTCTGCAAAACAATTATACTGCGTACAATTTCTTCTTTATTAACATTCGGTTCTACTTTTCATATAAAAAATCATTTCTCTGAATTTCTCTACTTTGTTTTTATCATTGCTTTTGCTTTATGGCTTGCCTCGAAGTACATAGCTACGCTTTTATCCAAACTATACCAACACCATACTTACGTTTTCTCTTCATTACATACACAACATTAGTACGGAGTTTACGATTATGTGAAAAAACAAAATGAAAAAATTTATACCGAAAGGCTTTGGTAGGTATATAATAAATAAATGTATATATAGTTGTCCTAATCCTATACATTAAATCGAAGAAAATTTTTTCTTTTTTAATTATACTGATTTCGTTGATGAATCATATAAATGCCTAATGTTATTCGAAATCGTGCTATTTGCTGCCACCAACATTTGAAAGAGAAAAATGGATGGAGAAATCGAAAAAAATGATCGGATATGGATGTAAAAATAATTTCCAAACATTTTATCAACTATTTTCGTTGATCGAACCATAGTTCTTTATAACGACTACCGTAGGATGATGAGAAAGTATTCGGTTTCAGATTTTCAACGATTGACTAAAAAAGTCAAGAGTTTAAATTGATGAGTAAAAATAGTGTATCATGACATTGTCGAATTAGTATCTGTATGATATTACACAGGGTTTTCGCATAACTCAAAGCACGATGCATATTCAATTGACTAATTGGCATCGCGGGCAATCACAGAAAATGAGAAATATCGAGCTAGCGGGATTGACAAATAGACAGTAATTCGAATCCGCAGGGAAAACCGTACAGCGATGGCTGAACGCACCATATAAAATCCAAAAATTGAATCAAGCCATTATTAACGATGAAATATATCGGTGAAAAAATTTTGTTCGAAGTTTTTCTCGTTGTCTGAAGATTACTCGCAATATCGGGAAGGATGTTATCGCAGCACGTTTATTTGTTGCTAAATTTTCATGCATGTCTAGTTTCGCGGGATCCCCGTCGATCTAGCATGCGTGTTCCAGGCAAATTCGGGCATATATCGTGCTGCTAGTCTTTGTTTCCATGCTTTTGCTTGAGAGGTTTTTACCAAGAGGTTATTCGGGTCGGGACAAGGGAGATTCTCAAACGAGGGCGAGGGTTGCTAAGGTGGTGGGAAAAGCTGTGACGGGAAGGAGGAAGAGGGAGCCAAGTACCCGGAGAATAAGAAGAATAAGGAAACGGTACAGGAGAAGCGAGGAGACTCTTGGAGGAGGGCCTGGAGGACCTGGAGGACCTGGAGGACCTGGAGGAGCTTACCCGCTTGCCGCGTTTCCCACGGGTGCCTTTCTCGCCGGGTAGACCGGGGGGCCCGGTTGGGCCTAATTCTCCCTTCTCGCCTTGGGCCCCTGCGTACCACGGACATCAAAAACATCACTATTCCATCATTTCTCAGTTCATCACCTCCCATTAATCATTTTAGATACCATTAAGGGTGAACAATTTCATTAATAATTCATTAGCCAGATTTATTTCGTGGATAGATATACCATTTTTTTTCTTTTCCTTTCACGATCCAGGGTGCAGAGAGAAAGAGAGAGAGAGACACGGAAAAAGATTCACTCTCTCATCCCAGCCTGGAATCTATAGTGATAGATGTCTTCCAGGTCAATAATTAATTACGAATACTCGCTTTTATTTAAAAAGTTAATTGGACAAATTTTATCGATCGCAACGACGACAATATCCATGGAGAATAAAATTTTTCAAAGTAAACCGAGATAGGACGATTTTTTTTATTTATTTACCAAATACCGACTCGCGGAATAGATTGGAGAATTAAAAGTATTAGCTTTTCCTTTACGGTCCAGGAAACTCAGCGGGAGAGAGAGTATTTTCTACATGTTTTCTACCTTTTAGCTTTTTTTTTCAGCAAACAAGAGCTTTATATATGTATATATATATTTATATATATATATACACATATGTATATCTGTAACACACACGTATACCTATATGCATATACGGAATCGTTAAACCAGCCGCGTTCGCGAGGGTTTCTACCCCTTGGGATTTTCTCTGTACCATAGAAAAGTTTTCGAACGATTATTATCTCGCATTTTCCTCTACTTTTCCCATGGGCTGGTAGAGTAACAATGATATCAACAGACACAACAACGATAATAACGGTTATAATATTGATTGGTATTATGGGGCGAATGCTTACCCAAACCACCCTTCTAGTGCGTGTGGCGAAATTCGAGAAGTACATTAACAGTCGTGATACGAATTCGCATCACGATGATGATATTAGTTTTTGGTAACAAAAATAATAAAAGAAATAAGAGAAAAACGATATGAAAAGGGATTGAAAAATAAAAATTCGAGTTTCGAAAACTAGACCTTATCATGACTATTATTGGAGCAGTTATACTTGAGCAAATGCAATCTGGAAGTTACTGCAATTGGGTAAAGTTCTAATTGGCAAGAATACGTGAGTGCAGGGATGCAGTCTGACTACAGGAAACGGCAGATTGGTATAACTGCTCGGATCTCTTAAATCCTAGAGACTCGTTAAAATAGAACTCTCTTTATTTCGTATGCTAACCGTACCTCTGCTCGACTTAAACTCGGGTTATTTATGTCTTATAATCTATCATCCGTCTCTACGTTTCTCTATATATCCGGTATACTGTTTCTCGTACATTTATCAAGCCATGTCACGAGTGAAATTCCCTTAAATATCACCAGCCTCTACATAACTCGAAAAATTTCTGACACACATGTATGAATATACCCGTAAGATCTACTCGAAATTTTTCAAATGATCTACACAATACTTTGAAACGGAGAAAAAAATTCAGGAATTTTAAACGACGCGACGCAATTTACTCACCAGGAGGTCCAGGAGGACCTGGTGGACCTTCGATGATTCCAGTTGGGAACTGATCGCCATTTAACTTCGTCGTTAATCCTCGATCTCCCTTGTCGCCCTTGTCACCCTACGGAAAAATAAAAGGAGATTAAAGTGTAATTAAATGTTATTCGGTAAGATCAGAGCTGTGATTATTTTTTCAACGATTAAAACCATGACCATATACCATGTTAAGTGTGAGATAATTGGTGAAAGGTCTTTCTTCTAACTACGGGGAAAGTGAGCAGACGTTTGATTAGCGGGCTCGGTTATTAGTCGTGAATTAAAAATTCTTTGGGATGGGTATTAGAGGAGAATGATTCCATTTGGAAAGGGTTGGACCGAATGCGAATAAAACCTGAAGCTGACCTCTTGGTTAATTCTATCTTATAAGAGATGAGAGCTTTTCTCAGGAAAGAATTCTTAAACGGATCCTATTCGAGTCTGGGAAAAGAAGCAGCAAAACCCTTTCAACGAATAGTCGAGGATTTCTTTCAATCGAGTAATTGCTCTGTATCGTCTGGTGCACTCGTTGATTAAACTGTCCAGCGCTATGGCTAGACGTGAGATAATTCTAGAGTAGCTGCTTCGAAATACTATCGAATATAGCAACACTTATGGATTTGATTCGAGACGATATTAAAAGCCTAAAAAATATTATTTCGACAAATATCGGAGATTATTACACGATTTGGGGTGATTATTAATTGAGAAGAGTTTCTTTGAGTAGAAGTAGGATGCAAGTTCGATGAAATAATGACTGAAATTATTAAATTTTATAAGGAGGTACCAAAAAAGTGGAAAGGATGTCTAAAGATGGAGAAAATGTTTACTATTTTATGAGATTGATATTTTTAGGACCGGAACTTCTGAATTCTGAAAGCCATGAATAATTGATGGGATTTTGAAACTTTTTTTTCCAAAAAGTACATCTCGAGACGATGATTTTGACCACTCATTGGTTTCGATACGATCGATATAGCCCGAGTTATTAAACACTGAATGAATACATGCGCGAATTCCAAATTCCGGAGGTTTGGCATTTCGGATATTCAGCTTTCGCAATTTTTCAAATCGGTTATTTATACTTTCAGGGAGATACCCTTTCCAAAAACTGCGAGTCCGTCATATTCAAATTCGAAACTTCAACTCGGCCTTATATTTTTCAACTCAATGATAATCTGATTGGAATTGGTTTCATTAGAACCAAGCTCAATCTAAATATGGTATATAATTTGTATATACATTACTGCGGTGCGGCAATATTTCATTAACAGTAAAATTTCCTCGCAACGTTCTGGCTAATAAATTTTCCCGTTCATATCGCGGTTTTCGATGATTCCTGGTACCTGGGAAATATCAAACCGCGGTGCTGTTTCCTCTAGATTGCATAATGCTTTACCGTGGTTAATAAATGTGAATATTTCCACAATAGCGAGAAGAAAAAGTTGCAAACATATCCGAACGGTCAGTTTTGGTTCAATTGGCTAACCATTGCAGGAAAAATGACTAGTGGAAAATGTTAAGGTACAAATAAAACAGATATATCTGATCGGAGAGGAGATCCGTGATATAAGTTAATGAAAGCCATTAGATAAAAGAGTAATGTTAGCTTTTCGCCTTTTGAAATCTCCTTTCAAGCCAAACGGAACGGAAGAAACCAAACCCAAAATTAGTATAAAATAAAGCCCCTGGTTGATGATTAAACTCACTCTTCGGCCCGGAAAACCTCGGGTTCCATTTCGCCCTGGAAATCCCTGAAGGAAAATCATGGTCTTTAAACTAGAGAATCGGCATAGTAATGAAAGGAAAAAATATACATGGTGGAGACGAAACGATGAAATGTTCGGAAAAAAAAAACAGTTTCTGAAAAAATTTCGCTCATCTAGGAAGCAGCTTTTTTTAGCTTTTCAACTCGCCTTGGGTCCAGCGGCTCCTGGAGGTCCTGTGGGACCTATGGGTCCTATGGGTCCTTGAACACCTTTTTCACCCGGTGGCCCAACTTCGCCTGGTATTCCTTGCCGTCCATCGTGTCCCGGAAGTCCTTCTGATCCTGGAGGCCCTGGGGGTCCTGGTGGACCTGGTTCTCCTGGCTCACCCTGTTCCGTACAAAAGTTATCAGAATATTTTTCGCTTCTTAACGCTTGCGATTTATTCGAGAATATTCGATACTCGTTATCGGTAACAAACCTCAATTTACGTTTTCTTTTTTCGAATTTTTTGAGTGCACGAGAGATATGCGTAAGCATCGAAGCAACGATATTTTATAGCGGTGAAATACGATTTGAGTTTTTAACGTTAGAAAATTTGAATTACATTTCGTTGAATAGTAAATCACCTAGCTGCATTATGTATACACGTATGTGTAGAGAAATTTATACGCTTGAAATTGATACACATTTTATAAAGTAAGAATAGGACGTTAAGACGAGAGTATGAAATATCACAGCATAAAGGAGGCACTTTTACGTTTATTAAAGCTATTATTTTAAAATAGTATATATGAATATATGTACGTCATATAAACAAGTAAGATAGCCTGAAATGCAGCTTGAAATATGTACTACGAGTTTGAGGTAAGAGTAAAATATCTGTTGAAGAGAATGAAGAAGAATATTTAGAAATACGATAAAACCTACTTGACTATCGTCGTAACGGGGAAAACCGAGAATATTTTCTATTGTAATCCTGCATGCAGATATAATCACGTATACTTAACATATGTTTATCGATAAAAAATGTAGAAATACTTTATTTACCGTATTCTATAAATTGATTAGGAAACTTAAAGCGACAGTCATGCGATAATAGTCATTCCATAAAGTGCACACGTATCACATAACGTAATGTACAGAATCTGATGAGTCGGCAGATAAATTCAATTATTTATCATGCAGGGATTGGAATCGGGAGAAAAAAGCGTGTCGTAAAGTAAAATAATACTAATAATATCGATAATGGTTAATAAAATAAGAAAAATTAGAATTTAGTGGGAATCAAAAATTGGTATAAATTTACTTCGCTCAGGCCTTGACCTCTCTGGCTATAAAACAATTTCCAAAAAGCATTTGAAATAGTACTAGCTGCTGTCACTTTGATATTAAATATCCAAAATCCGCGATATTTATTACATAATTATATAAAAAAAAAAAAGAAACGGTGTAATTTATAAAAGAATGCAATCAGACGCGACCCAATATAGCGAACAGATTTTGCTGTATGAAATAATGACTGCAGATTTAGATATAGTTTTTATCCTTATTTGATTTTTTGTTTTTTTGTTTGACTTTTGAAAGTTTTACTTCAGTAAATGAACGTGAAATTGTACTGTGACTTCAAGGCAAGTAAGTGAACTTACTTTAAGCTGTATGATGGTCTGCGTCGAGATATTATGCCCTCGGTCTTGAAGTCCCTAGAAGTAGGTGAACTACAAGTAATAACCAAATAACCAAATCGCGACAAGGTTAAATAAATAAATGGGAGTAATATCGGGATTTAAATAAAGGATTAACAAGGGTAATCATTGGTAGATCCAACTCCGACATGCCCAGAGATATACCTAGAGACTGTAACTTAAAATACAAAAACCATTACCAACTGAAATGCAATCGAGATGAACAAGAAAGTTAATGCCGATGCGATTTTGATTTCAGTAAATTAAAAATAGCCTTTTTGTTTTCATTTAAAAACACAAAATTCATTTCTGCAATACAAAAACTGATATCGTACATCGCATCAACATTTTTTTTCTTTTAAGAGAGGCGCGTACACAGATTACTTTGCGAATGTCGTGAAATAATTTTGACTGTGATAAAGCATTAACTGATTTCGGAAAAGCTAAAGTCAGTCTCCTCGAATTGTATCCCAAAAATGAGCCGGAAAATGTTAAATTAAAGAACTAGAAATGTCTTGCGGAAGGAGCTTTTTGAAATCCAAATGTTTGAAATGTGATTCAAGTGACTTCGGACTTTTTTTTTTTTAGCGAATTTGAAGAGATTTACGAAGCTTTTTTTTTGTTCAAAATTCAACAGCCTCATTACCACAGTAAAAAATTATTTCGTCATTTTCGTAAATTCGTCTGTAGACAAGCCCCTCCTGAATTCACACAGAGAAGATAAATTAGGATTTGGGAATAACATTTACACGAGGTGGCAGAACACTACACCGAAAGCACCGTACAACGCAACGTCTATGTGTGTATATATTATATATATACACATGTATGTATGTATGAGGAATATTATTATAAACAAGAACCATAGAAGAATATAACAACTAGTAAATTAAATGAATGAAACGATTGAGAAAGAGAGTATTTAAAATATAAATATTTTTCAATTATTTTTGTTGTTGAGGGTTTTGAAGTCCCGGGGGTTACCTTCAGGGCGACGATTTCTGCATAGCCAAGGGTTCCTCCGCGTAGCGTCGTCACCGACCTCTTTAACCCCAATCCCTGTGCATTCACCCGTAGGCAGGAACAGTCTTTATTTTTTTATTTGTATTACATTGATACATTATTTCGTTCTTTTATACAGCTCAATCTATAAAATCTTTCAAGAAAAGTCATCCGTTTTCAATTTCACCATGATGGAATTAGAAAAATGAATACGATAAGAAAAAAAAAACGAGTCTGTCATTGCTCTCAAAATCGTTTTGAGTCGAAAAACATCTCTGAAATCTCTGAAAAAAATCTCAGAAAGTATTCGAATTTCTATAATATCTTGTAACAGATATGTACAGAAGCAATCAGAGTTTATACGAACTTTAGGTGAAAAAATTTCAGAACTATTCCGAAAATCGAATGAGAATCAATCGTGTAACGAATAGGAAACCGCGGTAGGAGGAAAAGTTATGTAAAATTGAAAAATGTCGTTTATATACTATATATCGTGCGAAATGTAAGATATGCAGCAATACTCTTTGAATAAGAAGTAGGTTCTTGTTGTGGGTTGGCGTAGCGTAATAACTATATATGTATATGAGAATAATGCTGTTGAATATGATTGTGCATTCGATGTACTTTGCATATATTTTTATTCATCTTAAGTGGAACCTCACGGAGTAGAACTGTAACGTAGGTATACCGAGTATACGGAGCGGGATCGTAATGTCGCGAAAAACAATTTTACAAACACTGGCAATATTTCTTTGTACCGTGGGTATGTACGTACGTTGGAAATTTCTTACAGTAAACTTTACGCTGTTTCAAGAGAACAGCTTTTTCAAAGAATAAAGGTACTAATGGTTAGCATGGAGTTGATAGATACCTTTACAGCGGAGAATACGTCAAAACCAGGATTGCCCAGGTCTCCTTTCTGTCCTTTGTCACCGGGTCTACCCTGGAAACATATCATAAAAATCTGTACTATATTCCTTCCTTAAAAAGTTACAATTTTCGTTCATTTTTAACGATTTATATTGGATCTACCAATTATCGACGATCGAAGAGTTAGATGCAATTAAGGCACACCGAGGCCTATGCAAGGTCTGGTCCAAATATTTATAAATTAATAAATAGCTCGCTTTCCTTAATTATTTTGAGATTGAAAGTGACGATTGGCTGTATGCCCTGATTGCGTCCCGCTCCTGGATTAAAAAGATGATTATTCTCTTACCGGATCTCCTTTCGGTCCATCCAACCCTATGGGACCCTGTAAGAAGAACGTTGTGGTATTAGAGTCGAGCTGAGGTACCGGAAGAACATGTTAAGATTGCTATAAGCGAATCGAAATGAAGAGAAAACAAAGTGACAAAGGAAACACTGCACACAGCGTCGAAAAAAAGATGTTTTAATGTGTGTGTATATATGCAGACGAACTTAGGACACAATTATGTATAGAAATGAGACGATTAAAGAAAACAAAAAAAATTCCCAAAAAAGATCAAGATGCTTCCAAATACCAGTGTTCTACAAAAAACAAACAAAATAATAGAAAGACGTGTTAAATAATTCTAATCAATCACCACGCTCACAATTACTCATACGTTTGGTTATTAATTTAGGTACTTTCACTACTGTAGTGTTAATTTGAAAACGAGTTCATAAAAAATCGTTTTGTTGTTAGTACTGGCAATGCAAGACACGCGAAACGAAGAGAAGGAGTATTTTACCAAGATCCCTTACCTCTATCCCATAGGTCTCTACTATTCAAATGTAAATTGAAATTGAACCTTGAAGTGGCGAGGTACAGATAGAAGATTTGATTTACAGGGGAAAATTCAGAAGTTTTTCGCTTCATTTCGGTGGATATTAAAAACGGCAAAAAATTTTTAGGAACGGCATGAAAATATTAATCAGAGTACGGAGTAAAAATATTCTGAGTTCGGTTCGGCCGAATTCCCTCATGCAAAATTAATTCCGAAATTATCGTATCGCGAAAGAGAAAGAGCGAGAGATTGAGATGGATTATTGAATTTTTTTTGTCGAAAGGCGCTCCTGCTTCGAGAGGCTTCCATCCTGTAAAGCAATACGATGCGCAGGAATCGACTTGGACTGGATTGAATTTAATTAGCCAGGAGAAGTCGGCGTTTTAGAAAAGGAAAATTTTTCCCGATTAAAATATTTCATTAGCTAGACTTTCGCTATGCGTAGCTGACTGTGTAATTCCTAAGGATGCTGTAAAAAGTGCTGATATTTTAAAGTCAACAAAAGTTGGTTAAATTAAAATGAAATTGGAGAAAAGCCAGTGTCACGACCGCCGCCCCCGCATCTGTATCTCCGCCTGGGGTTCCGGCTACGAGCAACAAAGTTCAAGTCAGCCAAAGTCTACTCGGGACTTATTGTTTAACTTAAAATGGCCTCAAGAAAATTAACGCAAATAAAAAACATCTTCCTCAGCTTCTGACTCGCTTCATTACTTTATTTTATTTACACGTCTTAATTCCTGTCCCTTAAATACCCCGAAAACGAGGGTGGAAACCTCGAGAATCAATATAACGTGGAAAAATATCGTTCGCAATTACCACCCCGGCAAATAAATCCATCGTTGAAATTGGATATACATTTAATATAGAATTTTACCGTTTTTACAGAACGGCATGACTCGAGGTATAGTCATATCAATTAAAATCGAAAATTGAACTGATTATTCAAAAACTAATTACTGAAATTCCGCGGCTCGTTATTCTTGACTAAATCAAATTTTTCGAATAATTTTGAACAATTCCCATAAACTCCGGTTATTTCTAAATTGAAACATTTCATGATTACTATTACCGATCGAGACAACTCAACGACCTCAAAATCCACGCGAATCAATATCCATTATTTCCCAAAAAAATTATTCAACATTTCCGGACAACGTCTAGAGAAAACGATAAGATAAAAGATAAAAATGTCTGAAAATCAGAAGCATTCTTAATCTCAGTGACTTTTTAACGGAGTATTCGAGAGTCTTGGAGTTTTCACAAAGTTATAGAAAAATTTGTGAAAAGAAAAAAAAAATAATCGCGATTGGGCGGTTAAAAGCGAAATGCTATTATTCATGAATCATAGTTCTACACTATAAGAAAAATCGATTTACCGTATCCGTTTAATTCAGTAGGCAATTCGATAGCCAGTAATGAGGGTAATTTCGTCCAGTCAATGAGGGCCATAGTACATCGCTTTAAGGAAGTGGGGTTTAATGACTAGTTACGAAACAGAGCGAGGTGTGTAGGTATAGATTAGCACCAGCGATAGACCCATATTGTTATAAAGAGCATATGTGTATAATATATATATATATATATTATATATATATCAACATGTATATATATATGCCATGAAACTTCAAAGTCACTGCGAGTGCAGCAGCTGCCGACAATGAGTATAACAAGAGCGTATGTATGTACCGTATAGAGTATACAAATGGCGTAAATAGAACAAGCTAACAATGCGGTGAAATTATTTGAGTAATTTAAGTAATAAGAGAAAGGGTACGCTGCACAAAAGGCGGCACAAGGGAATCGAGCGAGAGGGAGTTTGGGATCTGGTGATGATAAAACGAATAAACGAATAAAGGAATACGTAAAAGGAATTAACCAATAAACGAACCGGAAAACCGGGATAACCGGCGCGTCCGCTCAGACCCTGGAACAAACCAAGTCAAGCACGTCACTTCACACGAGAATAAAACGTTGCGATCTCTCTCTTATGCCAACTTACCTTTGACTAATTAAACAAATTTTAATATCAAAGGAAATTTCAAAAGATTAACTCAAATTTCGAGATGTTTTGTCTCGTTCTCGTTTGTACCTGGCAAGACGATATTGTGAAAAAAAGGAGAGGAAAATCGCCCTTTTTTCGTTTCGCAATTCAGTGACGAAGGATTTACCTAGACTTACGAATCTGTATTGATTTTAGAGCCACGTTTATTCAATGAAATTTTCAGGTATTAGCCTAGTCGGTACAAACGAGAAGATCCTGATGTATCCACCACCGAATGAATCAGAATTACATGCGATATCAAACCAGGTGGTTAATGATACTATTAGCTGCGAACTAATTTACGATATTATGAGTGTGATAAACTTATTAGTTGCGGTTTCTTTCATTGGGATTTATGGATTCATCAATTTTCAATTTTCTTATATTCTTACCGTGTTCCCTAGGTCGCCTTTGTCGCCTTTGATGCCCTGAAATTCAAGCGAAATTAGAGATAGTCGAGAATCGTATCATTCGCTCTTTATTTATGCACTGCGCACTTGCACTGCCAAATACTTTGGTATTTTACGGAATTTGAACAGGTGATATACCGTTCGGAATATTTGGAAGCAAATTTTCTCGTCCCATGTAAAATACGTGATATGTAAGGTAGGTTTAATGAGCAATGAAACTGAAATGTTCGATAAGATATATAGAAAATGATAATTAAAGTAAATCAAAATAATATACCGGAAAACCATTCTTGCCCGGCGGCCCGGTCACTCCCTGTAAGAAGGGGGATTAATTAAAGACAATTATTATTACAAGAAACTTAAATTAACATTCACGAAATACGAGGATTCGAACCCAAGGAGAAGATAGAAAGAACCTAAAACACCCTTGCAGTCGAAATTAAATTAATTAGATACTTAATTCGAATTTCTATGTAGGGTAAAGTGGGCGAATATGGATCGGAGCGAATCGATGAACCGCGGAGTGTCTTTCATCGCATTGTATGAAAAATTCTAAACTTCGTGAGTCATGAAGCCCGGAGAAAAAGACTCCGATCGATTCGGATATTTTCAATACGAGTTAGACCAGTTTCGTCGATCAATCCATTTTCAAAATTCAAGCATGGGTCTTCAAAAATTTGCGACGGGGTCAATTTTTCGTTTTCTTGAATTTCTCTTTGGTACCAGAAGATCCGAAATTTTATAAGGAACGAAATTCCGCCGAGCTCATACTGATTCAACAACTTTTTAAAATGTATCATGACATTTCCTGTCAGAATTTTCTGTACGATATAAAAAATTGAATTGAAAATTTATCACTTTTTCTTTGCACATTACCGGATCCTTTACAAAATATGAAAAAGTCGCGGATTTGGTGGTCCATATTCACTCCTTTCGACCTAATTTTTTCGTTTCACTTTCATTTCCCGAAAGAAATTTTCCTCATGAATTAAAAATCTTCCCATTATTTATTATCGCTCTTAGGCGAGGTAAAATCGAATCTTTGAACGATAGAAAAGAGAATAGATCGATATGGTTTGATCTATATTATCAATGAACAATTTCCCCACGTGCAATCTACCGATATTCATATACTTGTCCCATACAAGGCATTATTTTACTCTAAAGCTGAGTGAATTGAAAAGCAAATGACTCACCTGCGCACCTGGTTCCCCTGGGTCACCTTTCTTCCCTTTTTTCCCTCGTTTTCCGGGAGGTCCCGGAGGGCCTGGTGGACCTGGAATAATCAAATAAAATTATATCATTTCTGTTTTTACGTCATCGTTTGTAAACGTCAGACCCCGCGGAGATATAGGGGCGAATAAAGATGACAGAAGGGGCTTGTTAAACCAAAGCGACGAGCCACTGCGAATTCTTTACTTTATTTTCCCGAAATTAAGGGAATCAGGGATTCCCAGAGATAATTGTTGATCCGGTTACATATCGAATCTGAATAATCTCTAAAAGAGAATCCCAACGTTACGTATCAGATCTAACGAACCGTATAAGACGTTAAAAATCAGCGAAGATCTGAGGGCTAAAAATTTTTCGACGACTATTCGAAAACGGACCAAATTTTCGCTGATTCGAAAGATTCTCGATACTAATATCGGTAGTGCACATATCATGGGTCAAGGATCGACCGTAAAACACATTTCAGACCAAAAGCAACTTCGCAATAAGCAATGAATCATAGTGTCCGAAAATTGAGAGATGCTTTACAGAAATATGGAAATAACGTGTACCTGTAACCACACACTGCATTATATCACGTACTCGCATAGTAGCGCACACATAAGTTGGGTAGAAAGTTTACAGAGCAACTGGAAGGCCAAGGGTTGCGTTTCTATGCAAATTTCCACCGCTTAAGAACATCCGCTTACCGTTCAGAGGGTGCACGTCGTGCAGGTGTAATACCGACAAGTTTAAGATCTGACAGGGAAGACAAAGAGCACATTCGTCTGACAGTGAAACGTGGAATAATGAAGAAATTTTTTTCACAGCTGATTTCTTCTTTTTTCTGACCCAATTCGCTGTTATTTCAAATTTCAAGGGCTTCGAGTCTTGCATGGGAGAAAAGTGTCCGTCACAGGGTGCAGGTCGCATCGTTCGTCGAAACTTTTGGAAATTCGGAGAGGATGTATGTCAGAGAATATGTGATCTAGTTGTGAGAGAAACAAAGTCGATAAAATATTGCTTCATGGCTTGGCAGTGATTTGAAAAAAATTATTTTCAGTTTATGGAGACGAAGAAGAAGAAGATTATCGTACTGACAAATTGATATGAGAATAAGAGAAGTTTGAGGCGAGCTTTTGGCGTTATTATTGAGTATGCGAAGTTACCTGCTGAATAAGGAAAAAGAAAAAGGAGAAAAAAGAAAGGGAAAGAAGATTGGTCGCGTATAAGGTCAACGAAACATCAATTTCACTTTATCACAAAAGTTTGACGATACGTTTTCATCAAGGAGATACTTAGGGATGTGAAGTAATAATTTAGCCTCCGGCCAGAAAGCGAAACCAAAAGTTTTCAGCTCGTTGAACCGCAAAATTATAATTTAACGAATTTATTACGAAACGTAAAACATATGCATGGGAGCAAAGTCGACGAATGAACCAGTTTCGGAAATTGAATAACGCGCTTTATCACAAATTCTCAAACTTTACACATCGCCTATATTCGGTAGCACCTCAAATCTTCAAAAAACTTCAGTCCAGTTCCAATAATTGAAACCAAAGCTTAGAAAAAATTTTCATAAAAGTCAGGGGTCGATTATTTCGCACACTTTGTACCCTGTATAGCTTTATCAGAATTTAAATTGAAAAATCGTACCCTAGATCGAGGAAACTTTGCTGAAAATGATAACGCTGTGTTTGTGTGTGTGTATACGAGTAGCAACGAAAGAGGCCACGAGATTGAAAATTATTCCAGCAGCGTCAAGGAACTAATGCAAGTTATTCGTAATTCCTCTAATCAGCTTTGCAATCAGCGCTTGGCACTGCCCTTCGTCGCCTCTAGTTATACTCCTGTACCAAGTAAAAGAGGTCAGAGTTTGAACAAGGGGATAAACAACCCAGTAGAGTATATCCCTAGGAATAACGTCTAGACGAGAAACATACAAATTGGGAGCCTCAATGAATACAAAACTATCTTAGAATCATTTCCAGCGGGAGAAAATCTCCTTCGAAAAAAATCTACCCGAACAGTTTAAACCTAATCCTAATCCTAAAAACAAAAACAATAACAAAAAGACAATAAACTCTGAATTTACTGCTTACACCAACCCCGGTGAAGCTACCCATCTTCCGGTTTCCATACCGATCGACCGAAAGCCTCGGTTTTTTAGGGTATAATGTATATCACGCGTTTATTCGCATATTAACTTTTTTAGATCATGTATATATGTATAAATATGGGCTATGATAACTTGGCGTTACTTGAATCGTGAGATAAAATAGGTTCGGGTAGTTATTTTTTATTGGGAGTTTTTTACTGACCCTGCGACCCTAACATCCCTGTTAATACCATTTAGGATGAAAGGCCAAGGGCGAACGAACAAGAAGTGTAATAGCTTCGATAATTTATCTCCCTGAAAAAGAAACGAGTAGAAAAAAATTTCGAAAAACTGCTGTTCGGATATATTCCGCCTCAAACTGTCGATAGATGCACTGAATGGAAACAAAGAGTGAAGTAAAGCAAAGTACTCTATAAAAGAGTAAATAACTTCTCCTCTTTTTCTCCTTTTCTAGAAATTTATAGGCAACAGAGGGCTATCGTGCATCGATTGCCATTCGATTCAGGGATTAATGAATAGAAGGAACAGATCAACGCGCGAAACTAATCAAGACGGAGAATTGAACTCGATGTATTTAATTGAGTTCGATGGAAAAGTGTCCGTTCGGGCCTGAAATCAGATCAATGTAATTCAATCGGTTTTCAAACTGCAAAATCCAATTGGAGTTAAAATCGATTAGCGGGAGAGTAAAAGTCGTATGGACTAGACTCTAGTCGCTAGAGAGATCGGGACGAGTTACTGCAGGGATGAGAATAGGAAAACGTGCGGGTAAAACCACCCTACATCCGTGTCCGCGTCCTCGTCCTCGGAACGCAGCGAAGCCTGTATACATCCTACACTAAATTAAGTTTGCGCTCGTTTTCAACGCTACGGCACATTTACCTGTTACCCACCTTCCTGCTGCCTGCTGTTCTGATTCATGACTTCATTTATGAATAAACCATGTCGCAGGATTGAAAAAAAATCGAAAATAGGGAAAGGAGGAGAGAGAATCGACCTCGAAAAAATACACCGCCGATTAGGCTCTCGAAGATTTTTCAATAATTCCAAAAAAAATAGAAAACTCTAAAATACTCGAGTTCGATCATCTCTCGGACTGTTTTAAAAGGATTCGCGAAATTTGAACGTTTCACGAGCACTAGAAAAAAATTATTGAACATTTTCGGACGGACTCTAAAAAACTTCGTCAATCTTTGAGAATAGTCTCAATAGAGACTTTTCACAGAGCTTTTCGAAAAATGTAAAAAGATGATCCGACGTAAATTTCTCGGGACTATTCATCCCGATTCGTTCGAATCGTTGTCTGATTTTGCATCATCGTGATTTCAAACCGAGATACGAAGTGCAGGGATAAATAAGGGAGGAAATATGATTGAGGAAATCGTCTTAACCGAAGGAAAAAAGGTGCGGTTGAAAAGCTTGAAAAGGTTTTGTGCAAAGGACTGTCACTGGGTGGTTACTAAATGGGTTTATGTAACATAAATGAAAGGAGATTGGTATCACTTTTCAACGAGAAACACACTCGGTACACTTCACATCCAAGGCTTGGCCACACACAGACCGTTATTCAGTATTCCACGGAGTAAAATAGACGGAAAGTTAATATCTCCTCGGCGATACGAAGCGGGAAAATATCCCTCCGCGTTTTTCTTATACCGGGGAGAATATACTTGCTAAATAATACGACGATTTACAATTTACATAGTGAACTTCGAGAATAAGACGATTTAAGTACCGCGCCATTCGGATCTTGGAAACTATTAACGACGGAGAGGGATTCGAACGGAGGAACGAGCTCGTAAAATTTTTTCCTCGTCTTCCGTAGCTCCGGTGCAGGTCTTTGCTTATTTCGTTACACAAGGATCTCCTTTCTTCTCTTCTCATTCACCAAATCGATGCCAGCCCGGGGAATGAGCGAAAAATGTTAGAGTGCTTCCGGTTTAAAGAGGGATATACACCTCCGTCAATGCCTTAAAAAATATCAACATTTCTCGAGGAGATGCCGAGGTAAAAGGCACCAGCGAATAAAACCTGTACCGAGTAAAAGGAACGGTTTCAGCTCCTACCATTTTTTTCTCTCTGTGTATTCAACCTTTCCGCTCAACCAGATGATACCTTAAAATGCGAAATAAAGTCCGTTTTCTCATTATCGGATTCCAAAAAAAAAAAGGAACTTCTAGAAATTTGGATTCGAAGAAGAATTGTTTATTCGCTATTCGCAAAGAAAATTTTGCGGTTTTTTAGCCACCTCGCGAAATCTCGAATTGCGCAGTGGCAAGGGTGCGCGTCTCCGTTCGAATCAGTGAATGATTAATGCGTGTGATTCAAAAACGCCCGAAATCTGTTCTGTACATGGCCTAATTTATAATCCGTCTTTTTCGTTATTCGCTGACAATGGGTGGCGCTCGTCTCCCCGTTAGCAAAAAGTACCGAAAAAGGGAAAAGCTCGTGAAAGATTTCGCGTATAGGTAATAAACGGCGAGCAATAAATGGCCATATTTTGAACCTAGATAGGAGAATGTCCCCCGTGGCTTGTTCGGGGTTAATAAATGGCGTCGAAAGCTTATCTGAACTCAGTGGCGATATTTTCTTCGCGGTTTTCTCTTCACGAAACAATTCCAAACCCGCAAGTTGATATTCGCTAACCGCTCCTCCCTTCCTCTCTGCAATTTGCAGAATTGCAGCATAGAGAAATACGGTGCAACAAGTGTCGAACATGAACCAAGCTCGAAAGTAATTAAAAAAAAATAGATACATAATTTCTCGAAGAGCTGAAGAAGCTCCGTGTGAAGCTGCGTTCTCAGGGCATGGGAGTACACGGCATCAAATTTTATGATTAAACTGTTTTACGGAGTGCCTTCAGCCCGAACCTTATACAGTTGAAATTTGAGCTCCATGCTTGAGTAGCAAGATCTCTTTGATGTCCACCGAGTCTTAATTGCCTTGATTCGGGACGCGTTTAAGAAGGGCACGTGGCCCTGTGGGATTACTTTAGTCTGGTTTGCAGAGAGCCGTTAAAAGACGCCTTTCGGGTGATAGGAGCCTAGACGACACATAATGTGTCGTTTGTAGCGATATTGGTGTAGGTTGGCTTGATATTTCCTAAAGCTAGTCTGAAACTATGTCAATCGTTAACATTCCTCTCATAGGTTGGCTGTTACGGTCGAGTTAGCTCAAGTTGCAAGATGACGTTCTGGTTTTATCAGCTCTTATGGATAGTATGACGAGAAAACCACCGTGAGATAGAAATTATTGGTAATTCGAGATTATCCAGGAATTTATTTCCCGATGATATTCCGGGAAAAACGATCCCGAGTATATTCCTGCTTTTCTATGATAATTAGGTGTCGAGACTCACGACACTTCTGGTCGGTATAAAAGTCGGACACTGCGTTAGAAATTCTTTGGGGCGAAGAGACTCTCGGGTAAAACGCTGAGGGAGGTATTATCTTCTGTAATATGGATTTTATCACGCGCGAAGAAGTCGAGGAATCGCGTAAGCTGCTGAAACCGTGATATGGAAGAGGAGGAATCGATGGAATGTAGCGTAATGACTTTTTCCGCGATATATTTGCCTCTCCAACGTTTCTCAGATCTTCAGAGGAAATGTGAAAAAAATTCGTGGTAGGTATCGATACCGTAATTCAATAGTTTTCAAAGGAGCTAAAATTGCCGATCCTCGAATAACACCTTCTCGGAATTGGTATCTCGAGTGGTATTTGCTTTCTGTCTGGACCACAGGCACTCGTGGAGTGTCAAAGAGGGTCTCTAAAGTAGTGCCAGCGGTACATAGAAGGACTTTAGTGGCTCTCACTTCCGTGTATATATTTCAAGCTTACATTATGCATGGCTCGTTAAAAATGGGCCCTGGATGCGTTAAATCGTGACTACTTAGGTCCCCCGTCATTTTTATAACATCTGTGGCCTTACACTGTTATAGTTGGTAAAATGTCGGCCGAGTCTAGTAGTTTTAACCGTAATAGAATGAACCCAACGTGAGTCATGATTACGCATTATCGCTAGGGGCGTTGTTCGAAAGAAGCAGACGCTGCCGAGTTTCTAGAATTGAAGGAATTAAACCCTCTATGCTAATGCTAATGGCGATGCTAATGTCAATGCTAATGGCCTCGTATAATGGAATAATCTTGTGCCGCTGATAGAGTAATTAAAATAATTATCATCAAGAAGAAGCTTAGTCTCGTAACAAACAATTTCACCTATACGCGTATCAGCCGCAAATTAATCATTAATTAGTTTCTCATGTTTCAATACGGTGGGTATCCACACCTTGGAAATATTTTTCTTATTTTCAAACAATCGCTACGTTTCCAAGTTAAATTTTTTGGCGTCGAATCGACGAGGAAATAAATATCTATCGAATGAACGGTGAACTTTTCGATATTGCTAAAATTCCGTACAGAATCGATCGCTTTCTAGCGAATTTTTTTCAACCTTTCCATACCAGGGTATATTTACAGTTCTGAAAGCAATTTTTGTCACTCGAGTACCACGTGCTACGATATATTTCGTGAAAAACCGTCTACCCACGTCTACGATCAAAGTTTCACCGCACGCTTTAGGTACAGCAGTGATCAGATGAGGAAGGAACGAAGAAACGAAGGAACGTGTTACAGGGCATCTTAATTTCTTCGGAAACTTTTCCACTAACGTAACCACCGCGCCAAGGGTAGAAGGGAAAACTTTTATATTACTAGTGAAGTCTAGCGCTCGATATGAAATAAAAAATAAAAATAAAACCACCCCACGTGACACCTGGCATTGCAGTTTTTCGCTACTGCATGGTCGTCAAGTTCGCACAAAAACGTACAATAATTTTCCTCTCCTGCTCCTCTTTCTTCCTATTTTCTTTTCTTTTTTTTTTACGGATTTCATTCCTCTTTTTACCGAAAATGAGATACAAAAACGAGATAGTGAAGCCGGAGACAAGAATACCGAAGAAAGTTGCAGCGTGTGGCTAGAGAATGGAGGCAGAGTCCTTTTCTCTGACAGTTTAGCCCTCTTCTCTTGCCTTCTAGGCAAAAGTGCGTTATGCGAACTCGTCGGTGGCTTTGAAGTGGCGGTTTGAACGAAGACATGACCTGGAAGGAAGTGGAGGGCTGTGTTCGTTTTTATTCGTTTTTTGGATTAAGGGAAAAAAAAATTTTCACCGACTTCGCTCGCCTCGTGCGTAATGAATGTTAAATGTATCGTGATAATCGCGGTGGTTCAAGGGAAACGGTTGGGAGACTTTTATTCCTCTCTTCTCATTCAAAGACACCGAAACTCGAGTCGCCTTCGCCGCAACGGAGTAAATAATTCCCGAACACCCCGTAGGTGGATTTTGAACGCTGTAACATCTCGAGGAGAGCGAAGCATCTGCTGTTCTCTGTATTTTGTCTTTTATCCAGAATTCTTCCCATCCGCAGGGCGAGGGCTCGAAACGTGCGATGAAAAATGCCCGAAGGACTATTTTGGTATTTACCACGGGTCTCGCTACGTAAGGATGACGTGCATACGTGTATCCCGAGGTTTTATGAAAACATATGTAGGTACGTGTACGTATGCAAAAACTCTTGCGACTCGACAAAGAAAATTGGCAATTTCGATGACACGTAGGTACAGCGGAGCGCAAAAGCTAAGAAAGCAATCAGAATGCCAATGAGATGTAGAAGGCGAATTGAGAGCGGGGTATTAGATTCTTTGACTTTCAAATAACCCAGTGAATTATATCCTGTCCCATCCCACCCTCCAGATGATCCGTTATTACGCCATTCTCGAATTATCCCTCTTTTCAAAGGTAGGATAAAATTCGGTGTTTTCGGAGCGAAAAATATTTTTCGGAACGAAGAAAAATTTACACCGAAATTGAGTTAGGACTCTTGGCCATAAAACAGGGTGTAAATTTCGTATGAAAAGCCCCGGACACTTGTGGATTAAAAAAATGTAGTCTTGGTTATAATACAGGCCCCCGCGGGTTTCTTGAATCTTAATTCGTCTCCGCGTAGGCAGGGGGCCGTAATAAACGGACCTAAAGTAACAAACTCGAAAGTGCATAAGCCCCGGGCGTCGTTTTCTTCCAGGACGAACTGGAAGGCGTAAGTGGGTTCACGGTTACAGGAGTGACTGTATGTACACGGTATGAAAGTGTGTGTATAGGTAACAAACCCCGTTACGTAACCTTTCGCTGCTCTATGGCTACCTCCTTAATTATTACGAATGGGCAGGGTTCCATGTGCTGATTAAACTCCCGTGTCGTAAATCTCACTTTCGGTAGTAGCTGGGGCTGTGGTCCGCTGCCACTTGCAATGCCGTTTTTTCCCACTTTTTTTCACTTCATTTTCCCCATTTTATCTCCGTCTCTAGCCACGAAATCCCGGTCTTATAAGCCTAGCAATTAAATATCGTTACCGAATCCCTGATATTGATTCATAGAAACAATCCCGTTCATATCGCCCAGTAAAATTCTCGACATTTTTCAAACACGAGTGAGAATATCGGTGAAAGAAAAATACCGAGTAGAGGGGATGATACTTCGTTAAAATTTCTCAGACTTTTCATCGCTGAGCTCTTTTTCAGATTCGTGATAGACTGCTTTAAACTCCGCTGGAAAGTTGTGTAAATTCGAAAAGAAAATTCGAAGCGGTTGTTATCATTTAAAGAAAGAAGAACCCCTTACGGATCAGGAGCTGATTTTATTATTTTTTCGAATCTTCTCAAAGTTAAAAAAAATATTTTTCTCTCAACCGAAAGGCGGTTCGTTCTAATAAAATTTTACCTTCTTCTCGACGCAAGAGATTATTTCTATTCAACGTTTGATTAATCAAATGAATCCTACCTCCAGGCTAGAGAGAACCGAGGACTGACTCCGTAATCCAGATGATCTGCCAGATCGGTAGCCGGATATTTCACGTCTGCATCGTTACGTATATCACTGTATTGACAAATGCGAAATGTCCGGATCGCATATACGCGTGTAATTGACAGTCAATTCGTGACTCGAATGACGTGGATGACGCCGGAATGAATTATCATTCGATAGTTAATCCGCGACCGGTTGGTACGAGGGAAAATTATGCAAATCCCGTCGTACAAAGCGCCGTGTAAAAGCGTATGCACCGGCTGGTATGTAATGAGGATGATCATTGATAAATTCGGGATCGCGTATCGGTGCGATATGGTCTGTCGTGTAGCTGTTTAGCTCGTCAGATTTCACTGACTTATTCCATTCATTGACGAGTTTTAAGATGAAGAGTTCCAAAGGGGATAACCGCCGTCTTCCGCTGGCAAGATTAAAACACAAAAGATTAAAGTAATCTTAATTCCGAGGGAACCTAATTGCCAACTCTAACAATGCCCTTTTCTTCACTGCCGAAGAATTTCAAGTCACAGTTCAGACCAGTGATAATGAGAATTTAGTACGTTTCGCCGTTTCTTTTCCTTTTTCCCTTTCTTTTTATTTTTCTTCTACTCCCGTTGAAGAGACCGACGTTAACGAAGATCTTCGAAAGTGTTATCTTCCCATTTCTCGCGCGATATCGACACTTCGTTACACTATCTCGGGTCCAGAATGCGAGACACAATTCTAGGACCGGCCTGAATCAGTGCTAATTACGAAACACAAAAAAACTGCGAAGGTATTATCTGCTACAGCCCAAAGCGTCAAAGTTTTGCAAGCCCAAAAGCCGAACATATCTTCGATCGAATGAAAATTAGATTGAGCAAATGTAAAAAATTCGTTTGGAAATATTTAAGCCACAGAAATATCGTCGGGAAGAATTTTCCCGACTATTTTGAACCCTGTCTAGTCTTCCGAAAGGTTTTTTGAATTATAGGGGTTAGTGAATGCCCGGTGCCAAAGGGCAATTTATTTAGCAGAGAGCCGAAAGAAGAGAGTGAAAAGCTGCAGTAGCAACAACAAAAAGAAAAAAATAATAATAGTAATGATAAAAAAGTCAGATCCCCTTGTCGCTTGCCAGAATGCGATCATCACTCATCGGTTTCTAGATACTCAAAGTGGTCCAGGGACCAAGTGGCATCGACTCTCTCTCAAACCTTTTCTTTCTGTTTCGATACCAGAAGTTTCTTCACGGCAATATCTGATTGAGTTATAGTGGGAGTTGGAATGATTAATGATATACATACGAACAAGTCTATGACTCATACGATTCTCGTTCCACTTCGTATTATCTACCTCACTTTATTCGTCGAGGAAAAGTGCGCGAAGAGGGTCTCACGAAGACCGTCTGATTTCGCTGATTTAATTAAATGATCTAATCAAACAACAACAACGATCAAAAAAAATTATCTGATTTTTCGCCATGCTTTTCGACGATTCAATCAATTTGGTCCGATGTCCGTAGTACCAGATGATCGGACCAGTGGCTTATCTGTGAAGTATCCACAGATCTAAATGAGCCAGTCTGTAATTAAGCGATCGCGAGATTCGCAGTGGTAGTTGCAGCTACAAGCTGCAGATATTGCTGGAGAGAGACAAGGATTCAACGTTTATTCGTCTACAAATAGAAGATGGAATAATGACATACGTATATTGGATTATGATTTATAATTAGCTATGCACGAGCCAAGGAGTCATCGAGAAGATCTATCGAGTAGGAGTCTGTCTTTTCTAGAATAGAAAAATAGAACTGATGTCAAGAGATTTATCGTTAGTGACAGGCTCTCTCGGACGATAAATTCTCCCGGAATTCGGAAGAGCAAAAATAAGGGTAAAGTATGAAACTAGGTGAGACGGTAGTCCAGGAAACAATTCACGCCTCAGGATCATACATTTTATCTTCCTCGGTTGTACATAGGTAGGTGGGAAGGAAGAAAGGAAGATGAAATATCGGGGTCGTGGTGAAACGGGACGAGAATATTTGCACGAAAAGTATGTAGCTGATTTTCCAGTAGGTATATACCGCGTACAGGGAGCGAAGTAAGGGCAAACAGTCTGAGGTTTTCCGTAAATATTTGATATTACTTTTTTTTTTCTGCCTATATCATAAAGCGAACCTTCTTGTCATCGTTTCTCCATCTTCTCAGATCCTTCCATCCCTGTATAAATCCCGTTCCTTTTTCTCCCCTTAAAAGTTTGCAACTAGCTTCCGTTCCCTCAAGCAAAGCGTCTTTATCCCTCGATAAATATCCTTTTTTCTTGTTTTTTTATCGATTTGGTCGAAAATTTACCAAGCATTAATATTCCCAGGTTAAAAGCTGTTATTAACGTTTCATATCACGTCGTCGGTGGTACAAACTGAGCTTTCGGTACCATAAAGCGTCGTCTTCGTTACGGATTTTCCATCGTTACATTCTGCGTATATCTATACGTGGAAATCCAGGTTCTCTGCATTCGATTGAATGGGCAATTGCGAGATATTCTGTATTCCACGCACGTTGAAAGGGTTTATCATCGATGTAGTATCGTTGCTCTAGCGTCGGGCAAAGTGCTTCTGGTCCTTTCGTATTCCGTATAAGTATTTCACGGGATCTTGAGCGTCCTAACTCATCCTTTCGCTCACAAAGTCGCAGATTTTCCCTCAGATGTTTAATCCACGGTTTAAAAAACCGAATGGATAAATAAACGGCGGTGGGAATCCTCAAAAAATTATCGAACGTAAACTTCGTTTCTGATATTTTTTCTCCGCGACACCCCCTGCAGAAATGCGGATTTCTGTAATTCGGTTATGAAACAGTCCTTGATAATACGTGCTTTTGATGCGACAGAGAATTTTTCACCAGCGACGCCCTCGGCCAATGGGCAAAGTGGATTAGATTACGAGATTACCTCAAAATTCGTACAAGTCTGCTTTTTCACGTGGACAAAGGCAATGCCGTACGAATATGTCGCAATGAATTAGCGTTTCCTGACCCTGTTACAAATCGGATCAAGTAGGTGTACTAATTCGTCGTTTGTATAGGTAAAAACGATTTTTCTTTCTTCATTTTTACGATTCTCTCTAAAGTCTTAAGGGTTGATTCACATCGCCTTCACACACTTTCGTTTAGGATCTACATAGAATATCCATAAACTGGTGGTAAAAGTTACGATACTTTGTTCTGATTTACGACATGAAATACCAGCCTTCGGCGCGAGCGATGTTATGTTCCATATACCTACCCCTAACTTGAAAAATTTTTTGTTTTTTATTATCATTATTATCATTATTCTTTTTCCACCGAAAATTATAAAGCCCCACTCTTTCCCTCGAGGGCAATACCGACGGGGGTTTTCTTTACTCTTCGTCAATTGGGAGGCAGGCAGGAAATTCGTCGTCAGTTTGAAAAAAAAAAATTTATATAAAATACAATTTAGAAAAAAAAAATTCTGTTTCATAAAAATGACTATACTCTGATAAATCGGTTAACTTTTTCTCTCGCATTGACACGGTCTATTAGACATACAACGAAACTGAAAAGAACTGACCGGGAAATGAATAGAGCTGTCATTTAGGGTCAGCAGGACTTTGGTTTTGTAATTACCTTAAATACTCATCAAAGGATGCCGCGAGTTGCTGGCTTGGGGTTCCAAAGAACAAACGTACGTATATATACGTATGTGTTTTCGTAAGTTTGTGTTAAGGGCGTATTATGGAACTCCTGGAGGGGTTGGGGTGATAGGTAGGTCGTGTTGGTTGGTTAGAGCTGCAGCCTTCTGCCCCAGGCCCTAGGGTGCCGAACTAAGAGACTTGGACTTTTAGAATGGAAGGGAATAAGGGAGGAAGAAACTACGTTGATGTATGGGCCGAGATACCGCCGGCATGATATACAAGCCAACGATATATCTGTTTTAAGAAAGGGCAAGAACCAGGCCAAGAACCTCCCCGCTTCGAAAATGTCGGTTTCTTTAACCCTGGCGAAAAAAAGCAACAACTCCGAATAGTATAGTTTCCGATCGGAATTCTCAGATATCGACGGGCTTCCGCGACGAGTCGTCGACCGCTGATGAAAGAAGAAAATTGGAAAGAAAAAAAAAACTTCATCCCTTAGTTCCGTCCGAGAAATTAGACTTCGTACGAGTTTTTCTTACGATTTACGATTTTTTAAATTATCAAAATTTAATGGTTTTGGAATTCAACGTTTTGACAAATTGCAAGCAAAAAGACAAACTTTTGTAAAACGGTGTCCCCAGACTTCGAGATTTGGTATTTAAAATCGCGTTTTGGTGTTCGAATTTTGCATTTTTCATCGTTCTAGACGTCTTGATTAGTCAGGCACGGCTACGTGTATTCATTGGTGTTAAAACCGTGTGTTAGCGAGGTTCATTCGTCACTTAAGCTTTCGCCCATGGAATATTTATATCGGTAGTAAACTGCTTCTGTATCAAGTGCAGGTTGTTGCTTGATACAATAAGTTTAGGGAAATATTTCCTTGAACGAGACTGAACGGTCTACTTTGACAGCTGCCAAGAACAGAGAGAATAATTCACCTCCCTTATGCGAACGTGATGATTCGATTAATAACCCAAAAGCTCCGAAATTATTTCTAACCCATGTATGCATGTATATACGTAAGAAAATGGGGGTAGCACGGTAATTTATAAAAGCGTTTTGTTTAGCGAACAAAGAACGTATACCTACGCCTAATGACACACCTAAATTTTTCAACGTGGAGATACTTTTAGCTCTGTCATTCGATATCGGTAAAATAATATTTGCCGTTGTATAGGTGAGACAGGTTTTTTGTAACGAGATCCGAAATCGATTCCCCGTTAAAACCGATGAATATAAATTCCCAATTATTTATTTTCTCATTGTTTTAAAGGTGCGGGATATTTCCGGGTAGCAACAACTCCGTTTATCGACGAGAAGGAAAGAATAGCTGACTAGGTGGAACTCGAATAGGCAATTAAACGAAGTGTGTTTTAAAACAGAGATTTAGGCACATGAATATTGATAACTTTACTTCCATTAGGACAAATTAGTCCTCGCGAAACACCCGTGTTTAGCCATAATTAAACTCGGCTTCTATAGTCATACTAATTAATATTTTTCGATCGATACTTCTTAAAAGTATCGTAAGACAAATGATTCATATCTTGGATGCAATGAGGAAATCTTGGGCATTAATCTAGAGGAAAATTCAGAAGAACGCAATTTTGTACTTCTCTGCGATTTTTTGGTGGGTTTTCTTCAATTTTCTGGAAGCGTGATAATTTCCTGAATGCTTTAACCGCATCCAACTATTGAATTCTTGAGCAGATAGTTTCGCACTTGTCAAGTGATTTATATTATGACCAGGGATATGTATTTGCATACATATTCGCGTGGGATTGAACTCGAAGTCATGTTAGTTAGTTTATATCGGATTGAGTCAGACTTAGGCGGAATGGAGAGCAGGGGAAATGAGCGTAACCTGCATGAATACATAAATACAAATTAGAGTGCGTTCCGAATAACGTAGTAAAGACAATTTTCCCTTTAATGGTGATATAATAAAAAACAAAAAAAATTCCCGCCGACATTTTTACGACGATTATACATATATTTCATAATTACAGCCACAGAGATGTAGAAAAAAGGTTCACTAATTTTCGAGCACAATTGCGAGTTCGTGAATATTTTTTATCATTTTTTTTTTTACCCTACTACCCTCTAAAACCATACATATAATATAATATACATATATTTTCAGAAAGGTTAAAAGGTGTATTATCAGCGTATACTATTTGAAATAAAAGTTAGAAGTAAGACCCGTGTACCGTTTCTCGCCCGTTAGGTTAGCAAATAAAAGGTAAAAGGTATCTTTACACATAGCGAAGCTCTCAGCCGAAGGCTATAAGGGAAACAGCGACGTTTTAATACACTAAAAGCAGTAGAAGTAAGCCAATATTTCAGCCAAATCTCATTACGTGCTATTAGCCACAACCCACAGGCTGCCTTTTGCTTTTTTCTTCTGCTCGTATAGTTCGATACACTCGACTTGAGCGAAGAAGAAGAGAAGGGAAAAGCTAAAAAAAAAAAAAAACTAAAAAAAAACTAAAAAGAGAATAGCTTGAGAAGAATCGTTTTTTGTTTCGCATTTTAGTACCGTCGGTCTGTCTTCCCTCACCACGGAAGAGAACGCTTCGCTATTAATCGTTTGAAATTCCTCGGCTCAACGATAATCGCCCCAAAAGACATTCTTTGTTTCCTTAAGCTGGACAAATACCAATGAATTTTTCAAACGGTTTTTTGTTTTTTTTTGTTTTTTTTTTTGTTTTCCTTTTTTACAGGAATTCAATTCTTGGACAAATATATTCTGAAGATAAAGAAAAGAGCAGACTAAAAGTACATGACATATTACTTACAGCATCAAATTTCTGTGTGACTCTATAAGGACTGACTTTAACTGATTTGAGTGAAATTGCAAAATAATTTATACTACGGACTCGAAGCTTCTGGGTTTGAAAAAACTGCGCCGATCTCTTCGAATCGCATCTAGAAATGAGCCAGGAAAGTTCGAATCGAAGATCTCAATATCTGCGGAGCCAGGCTGAAGTTGAGAATTTTACAAGTACCGAATGGTGAAAATTCCGAATTTGAATATTACAGACACGCAGTTTTTCGAAAAGGCATTTACCCGATAGTCTACATAGCCGATTTAGCAAACTTTGAAACGAGGAGCACCGATGCTTCAAAATTCCGAAGGCTAAAGATCCGAAATGCCAAACCTCCGAAACTCGAAATTCACGCATGTATTCATTCAGTGTTTAGTAACTCCGACTGTATCTATCGTATCGGAACCAATAAGTGGTCAAATTAATAGTCTTGAAATGTACTTTTTGAAAAAAAATTATTCAAAATCCTATCAATTATTTACGACACCGAATTTATCGATTGAAGTAAATAAAATAGTATATTTCCTGAAGAGGGTCTCGATCGGAATGAACTATTTTTCATCTTAACATCCCGAGAAATTTACACCTTGTAAAAGATCGGAGGTAAGAAAAGGAAGATGTATGTAACAGCCAGGTCGAGTTGCAGAAGCTTGACTATAATTGGGCCCCGTGAGGGTTTGAACAGAAATTGTGGGCTGCAGTAAGCCCGAGGGTAAGACGGGCGTCAGGACGAGGAGTAAGACGAATTTCCCTGACGGCAGGTGACGAGGTGATATCGTACCCTGTCGACGCTCTTGAACCCGCATTTGTTTCCGCCAGCTATTCCCCCTTCCTTATACCCTTCAAGATTACCTCGTATTACCGTATTAAGGATACTATCAAATCTTATCGCAACTTCCTGCCAACCAGACTGTGCAAACTTCTCTCTTGCTCAAACTTAGGTTGACACGTTTTCGCAATCTTGACATTTGGTTAGACTCCGACAAGAATTTTGATCATATAGTACACCTATACATTACCTATCCCGTTTTGTGATGAAAAGATAACCAACCCTTTTGTATACTGTCCCAAATAAAGTGATAAGACTGATTTTCTTACATAAGTTTCTCAAATCTGAAATGATCCGTAAAAAGTTTCACAAACTCTCCGTTCTTCCAAAAAAAAAAGAAAAATTCCTCAAAATTTTAGAACAAAGTTTGAAAAATCTGCGAAATTTTTTGTCTCTTTTTGTTTCAAGCTTGGTAAAAATTTGAAAATATCTGAAAATTTCCTGCGAAATTCTTGATGAAACTCGCGAAGTGATTTTTACAGAATCGTTTTACAGATTTTTAGAGTTTTCAGTTAAAGATCAGATGTTGAATTTCATACACAGGTATTCAAACGGCTTTTTATTCTCTTGCTAATATCAATTCAGACTCTCTGTAGATTATCCTTCATCGCTACACGTCAGAGAAGCCTATACCATCGATACATCTCCTTATAGCTTCCTGTCAAGCAGCCTGAGTAAACTCGCATGGTTTGCTCCCAGCGAGTTGACATGTTACGTGCTTCTTAACGTCAGATTCAGGGTCAGGTTCAGGTTCAGGTTCAGGTTCAGGTTCAGGTTCGTGTAAATCTTGTATAAATATTGCCTACATACATTCATATACGTCCAACGTCCAGAAGATAAAACAAAACTGTAAAATTTATATACTACAATATTTATCATCAATTATTGTTAATAAATTGCACTTATACCCTGCTCGCATAGAAAATTGAGTTAAATAAGAAGACGAGCACCATACATAGTGTATTCCTCTCTATACTCGATCCATAAATTAATACAATGGCTACTTAATTATAGGAAGGGAAGTGGAGACACTAAATCTTCCCTCAGCTATAACCCTGGCATAAATAAGCTGTGTGAAGCTCATGTATATACTCTCTACGCCCCATACATGCTCACCCATATACATCATACATATATATATTCATCCATACACGTATGTAAGTGTCTGTCTGTATATTCTATATATATATATATATTAATATATATATGGGTATATGTGCTAGGTATGGGATATGGCAGCTATATTCAGACCAGTAACTCATACTCGGCTTCGGTAGAACTATATACACGTATATAGGTATGGCGAGGCGGTGGGCCCGCTGCTGCCACCGCCGCACAGTTTGTAACAACGACGTTCCCTTTTTCACCATAGGATCCTGCAGGCGTTACGGCGCGCCCAGGAAGACCCTGGCGCACCCAAAAAGATCCCCGAGAGCGTCTATTTTAACTCGGGCAATACAGAGCTCGGCATATGTTCCCGAAATCTTATTATTTCTTCTCGGGGTAAGCGCGGAGGCAAAGGGGAAGGGGGGCTCGGTTTTTGACGGAAGTACGGTATAAAGTACGAAGTAGAAAGCCGAGGTGGTAATTTTTATTTTAACAAATAGCGAGAGGCACCAGGTAAGAATTTCAACAAGTGCTAAGCACTCTGAGTAGCGTAAGTACCAGCCGGTGGAAAAGGGTTAAGTAGGTTTAAAGTGCTCGGAGGTGGTCGACGCGCTCGACGTTCGTTGTGGGTGTGGAGTTCACGTGTCAAAGGTGTAAACTAGACTAGGTGACGCCAGACGTCGCGACGTTTAACGAGTGACGCATGAGTAGGAAGAAAATTAGTTTTGAATTGCTTGGAAACGCGGTAATTATTTCCCTTATTTTTTTCTCTCCCCTTTCTCACCACGAAAAGAAATTAATATCGATGGACCGTGAGCATCGAGGAAGAGAAGCTGTGTGGCTCCAGCAAATCAAAGATCATGTAGAACCAAAGTTCACGAGAATATCCTCCTCGGCTTTGACGAACAATTCGGTATTGTTATTTAATTAAGAAAAATGCATTTAATTACTACGGAATCTCAGACGCCTCCGAGGAATGTGTTCAACCCCTGGAAATTTCAACGCTAACTAATTGGATGGAGTGCGAGACTTTCTGTATAGGTATGCAGCCACTATATACCTACCTACCTACCTCACTACCTACACCTACAATTTACACTATTATACGGTATACTTATATTGTTTTAAACATGACACGGAGCTCTCTTGATGTCGTGTTCAAATTAACCCGAGCAGAATTTCAGGGTCTGATAGCTGACTCGCATTTCCTCTAAGCTGAAGATAAAGTTTGAGCTATTTGATGAAAGAATTGAAATTAGCATCGTTCATTGGTCGATTTTTACAAAATTCTTTGCAAGTGTCTATTTCGGATTGTAGAAATTCCCAAAAACTTTAGTTCTTGGATTATGGAAAATTCGTTGAAAAATATGAATCGCGAAGGTATCAGAGAATGTACTTTGCTTCCGCTCTTCAACTCCGTTTTGATTTACTCATCGAAACTAATTAGTAGAGACTTATGGTATTAATTAAAGAAGTAATGAAAAGCGTTGTAGAAGAAAAAGCGAAAATATACATACCAAAAGCTAATAAGTAAATGGTTATGAAAATATCCCCGGCACGGTTAATCCTACACCACCTTCACCACCCACGTTGCAGGCTTAGCTCAGCCACGGCTGAACGAATGAGGAACAAAAAGCAAATCTAGACCGATGGTAATCCGAGGAGCGTAGTAAAATAAATGAAAATTTACGCCTCTCTGTTCAAAAGTAAAAACCTTTTAGTTTGATTAATTAATATATAAAAATTGATTAATTCATTAATTAATCATCGACAATCGTATTCAAACCGTTCGGAATTTTCGTGCGTACGACGAAGAGTGATTTTTGTACTTTTTCCTAGTTTTTTCGATAAAATCTTTTCAACATTATTTTATCAGAAACAAAAAATCGTCCTGTTTTTCTTACGCGCTAGACATATGCGAGATCCGACGATCAGTTCGTGCTCCGGACGTGTGAACGAGGCTTGTTAGACGCGATTCGTGAATGCTTGGCGTAACTCGAAGTGACCTTTGACCCCTCGAGAGATACCGAAGGGCGTCACGAAAGGGAGAAGAGAAACTAGAGGGTCTCTTTTTCTCTTCTCTTCTCTTCGCTTCTCTTCTCTCCCTTACTATATGACAAATAGCAGAAACAGATGTATGTGCCAGGACTCCGCAAGATTCCGGAACAAAGCTGTGAGTGACGTTTAGGCTCTTAGAATATAACTGAGTACCTGACGTGCATTTAATGGTTTGGTACGAGAAAAGAAAGAAAAAAGAAACAAAGAAATAAAAAAATAAATAAAAAAAAATCGTGACTTTAGTTTTGAAATTTCGGTACTGTAAAATTTGAATCCTCAAAATGCCGAGCGGAAGTCAATTCCGAAAGAAATTAATGGACTCTGTGTGCCGGACAGAGGGATTTTATAACGTTATACTCCGGTCGCAGTTCCAGTTGCATATTCGCAGTGTAGTACAGCGCGGTGCAGCGGATAACTTGATGTAATTTATAACAGTCCATATCTGCAGTGGTAACTTCCATGACTTGGGGTGTAAGTTTAACCGGGAACATATGCAGGTATAGTTGAACATCCTGCAGTCTCGACTGCACGGTATAAAATGAGTTTAATAAAGCTCAATTTCCGGGAGCGATCACCGACGCGATCAACGAACACGATCACTCCTCTGCCATATACCGCGGGAAGAAGCGCATTGTGTCCCCAACAATGGTTTTGAGCTCGCGGTATCATTTTCCTTGCTTCTCACAAAGAAGCTTAGGTCGGCGAGCGTCAGCGGTGGACAATATCTCCGTAATGCCACTCGCCGAACTGCTACACCGCGGGGGAAAGCCACTTTAATCACGCCAGGATCTCCCACGAGAGATGGAAATAAAGAGGGAACGGGAGTGACGCGGAAGGGTGGCGAAGACACATTTCTTCAAACCTCGACGAGAGAGGTACAATCATATATATATCTACATACAAAATATGTCCATGATTAAAACCCTCGTTCATACGGCCTTTGCAAAAATATTCTACTGACTCAGTTTTTCCACGATTCTCGCAGTTAGAAACTCGATTTTTACCGATTTGGAACAGAGAGCCTATGTCATACGACCAGACAACTTTTCCATTTGATCTTAGGGTTAAAAAACGAAGAACGAACGTGCGGGAAGTCTGTCGATTGCATATTTCTAGCCAATTTTTGTTGTCTGAAGAAACGAGAATTCGAAAACTCTCACAGGCTTTACAAGAGCCATTACGACTCCAAGAGACTGAGGTAACTGCTACTGCGATAAAACTTGGTCATCGTTCAAGTTTGTCATATCAGTCTTCAGAATATATCCCTTATTATATACCCCATTTAAAAAAAGAGAAGAAATATAGTTCGCTGGGATCTTCCACCTCTGAGAGTACCATAGCGAGATGAGACCGCATTGCAGGACATCCGGTCGAGGCATAGGTACGCGACGTTAACATATTAGCAAACTGGTCAATTTGTTGAGGCACGTTATAGCGGTGGGCAAGGGCCGGTCGGCTGCAGCTTATAACAAAGACTAATTACATAATGGGAGATCGTTTAGGTACAAGACCTCGACAGGAGGTACTCGGTAAGGCAACAGTCGGCAACTGTGGTTTGTGGAGGACGTTGCTGTGGCTGATGCTGCTACAGCTTGTCACGTGTCACGGCGTCTCGACGCCCTCGATACGAAGTCGCTCTTCTCTTCACCAAACTTCCGTTTCACGGACCGTACGTTGCGATAATTATTAAATAGGCTTGTCTAAGTTGTATTCTGCATTTTACCATTTACAGATATCCAAACTTTATCATTTTCATCATTTGACGGATTGGGTCGAAGTTCAGAATTTTAATATTACCGATTCGCAGTTTATAGAAAGCGTGTTTTCCCGAAAGTCCACATAGCCGATTTCAGAAACTTTGGCATGAAGAACACCGAAGGTTCGAAATTTCGAAAGCTGAAGGTCCGAAAGGCCAAACCTCCGAAACTTGAAATTCACGATTGTATTCAATCAGTGTTTAATAACTCGGGGTGGATCGATCCTATCGAAATCAATAAGGGGTCAAATTAATCGTCTTGAGATCTCCTTTTCGGAAACAAAGCTTCAAAATCCTATCAATTATTTATGACATCGAAGTAGATGGAAGGGTTTTCCGTAAAGAGGGTCTCGATTAGAATGAACTGTATTTGGTCTCCAAATCCTGAGAACTAGACCGACATTTTCGGAATTCTAATTTTCTGGATTTCAACGTTTCTGAAAATTCGAAATCGTCTCAAACGAATTCGGAACTTCAACCCAGCTCCTCCCTCTGAGAACACGATTCAACCACGATTGAAAATCCTTTCCATCGCGAGTTCAGACTCACCATCGATTCCAAAACCAGATGATTCATCGTAGGAAAAATATTCTTACCTGAAACAAAAAAGAGGAAAAGCTCCGTTAAATTTTGTAAGAAATAATGTCACATTGGGATTCGATTCTGTCAGTTTTCTTATTTGTACAAGGGGTAGCTTGTATCGACTTCACTTCAATGCTGCACGCCTTTATAAATTATTATATTTCAGCTAAAGAACTAAAATTTCCTTCCCTATAAATAATTTCAAAAATTTGGAGCGTCAAAAAAATTCACTGTCTCACAAATTTCCAGTCTTTCGGTTTGAAAATTCTCTATCTAATCTAGTATTGGTAAAGCGATCCGTATAGCTGCTCCCCTAAAAGTAAGAAAAAACTGAAACTTTTGAACTGGTTTTGTATAAATTATAACATCGTATTCGTTCCTTTGGAACGTCTAGTGTGGCATTTATGCACTTAATACTGCCCACTCATCAACGTCCGCAAGTAGTTTCTTAGATTACAGCTGATTATTCTTAATTGGTTATTCCCTGCTCGATAATGTTAGTGGTTAAGTTTAAGAATGCCGAGCAATTAACAATTATCTTTTCGTATAACGAACGTGCCGTACGAGAAATAATGTCATAATGAATATACCGAGCAGATTTATTCGTAGCTCGAAATAAACGACGTTGATAAAATTATGCGTTTACAGGTAAATTATTAACACCGAAAAAGGGGATATAAAATATTTATTTAGTGAGAGTCAGTCAGGCATGAGTCGGAATGAATTGTCACTAATAATTATCTGAAAGAGAAGCCGGGATAATGAAAATATTTTTAATGCTCTTTAGAAATTGAATATTACGTTTCGAATGGGGTAGTAAAATTTACAGATGTATATTCAGATTGGAAATTGAATTTCCGTTTGATGTTAATTCTGTATACGTTATACTCGTGTTATTGAAATATAATAATTACGCAGCCGTAAAATAAACCCCTATTCATTGCCAAAGAATACTAGATGATAAAACAAACGTATAGATATATAATACCATTAATAGTTTCCGACGCGATAACTCCATGGGTAATTTCCAATTCCACCACCGTAAATAGTAGCACAAATTAGAGTAAAGCCTCGGCTCTGAAAAGGCCGGGAAATGTAAATGAAATAAATTGATAAACCAACATGAATCGAACGAAATGCTTGAGTCTTGTTTATTGAAAAATAATTCACCGAGCGACCAACTCGATGCTATAATGTATTTTTCCAAAAATATGTATTTTTGGATATTGTGGTATATTTTCGTTGCATAAGATCCCAGATTATTGATGACGTTGATCGCCGTTTAATGTGGTAAAATTCTATAGGTTTGTAAAGAAGAAAAAAAAACCCAAAAAAAGAAAAAAAAAAAGGAGTCTGTATAAAATGGGTCGTCAATCACTCGTGAGACTCGCACGAGCCCCCGCGGTCCGTGCAGGGGGTAGTTTTTCAATTTCACGCAATTAGTCCAAGTCAGATAGAAATAGAGAACTAAGTAAATAACCTGATTTCCCCCTTCGTACCAATCGACTTTCCTAAGTAAACGAATATAGACCGAAGAGAGGTGAGCCTCTCTCGTATTTTCTCACTTCAGCCTGAAATCGTGCGCGGCTCGTTTCGAACGAGGAGGTAAAACTTTTATCTGCGTGAAAAAAAAGAGAGAAAAAAACAAAAATAAAAAATTAGACAAAAAGTCGAAATTGCAAGACGAAAAAGTTCGTATAAATTTCAGTCAGAGCTGCACTGCATTGATCATTCCGATGGTCGCCCCGTGGGCGTTTCGAACAGAGCATACGATCGAGGTTGTTGTTTTTTGTTGATTGGTTTCGCGAATTGCTGCAGGATCAGGGGAGGACTTGGAATTGCTCGGCGCCGAGAACGGCATGGGTATAGGTACAGTGAGTAAATATTGATTAGCAAAGGGCGTCGGTGTGCTGCACCGTGTTTGGCTCTGGTTTCTGCGACGGAGCGATAGCGCCCTTTTGTGATAAACGAAGCGCGAATCGCGACCCCCGGGTTATGCTACGAATGCGTTTCAACTCTGACCCCGACAGTCGGAAAGACAACGGATCGGCTAAAAATCGGAAGCTTTTTGAAAAAAGCGTCGCGAATCCTTCCCTCGATTTTTCCAAACGTTACTCAAACAAGTTTCGCACGCTCTATGAACTTCTCGGAGTAAAATTTCACCCCGAATAAACTTGGGGGATTAGATTTGTTCCGCGGGGTTTTTTAATAAGAGAAAAAAAATCGGGCAGTAAAATTTTTGGATATTGAATTAGTTCGGGTGTACTTATCGCACGGGAGAATTTTCGCCCCGGCGAGCGACTAGGCGGATCTGTAAATAGCGAAAATTGCCAGAGGTGTGAATTTTTGCATTTACCGAACGTCAATATGTCCGTTATTGGCAGGAATGACGGATGTGCGGAAGGACGAATGAGGGTGACGGAAATGGCACGGAGCAAGGCTCGGGAAACTCGTGCCATCGGGAGGCTTACGGGGAAATTGATTCGCGAATGAATTTACGAGCAGCTGGCATATTTACGACGTACCAACTTTAACCTGTTTCCGCACAACGGCACCTCTCCCTTCCCCCGCACCTCTGCAATACTTTTACTTGCCATTTTTGAACTGAACTTAACTCAAACTCAACCGAACCGAGCCGAACCGAACTGTCGATTTCTTTTATATCCTCGAACTCATTTCCTTGCCAATTTTATACACAAGTCAAGGAAGGCCCCCGTCTTCCCAGCTTGTACCAATTCGGTGAAATCATTAGTCACCCGACTGCCGAGTCTCTAACAAGCCGAAGAAATCAATCGGGATAATTAAATTTCAGTGAATTAATGATCTCGTAATCGTTGGACTGAAATTTAATCGAAATTCAGTCACAGGTCCTTCTTTTTTCATATTTCATTCGAGATCTTGCGTATCGTTGAACGTGACTCACGTCTTCGCGCTTAGCTTCTCATTTCTATACAGGAAATAACGCTATCAGATTTTTTATCTCCCGTATCGAAGGGGTGCTTTTCAATGCTACGATACGATGCAAACGACTGACAATTTCTGACCGTCTGATCGATACTGCTTCGCCAATTTCTTGACCCGTGTATAATAATCGAATGGAAAAACTCAAGTCGATTAAACTCATACTCATATCTCACCAATTGAATGAACTGCAGAGTTCACTTCATCGATAAATCGATGATAGATGACGCGTATGATTGCTTTACTCTTTGAGTTTGTAAGCAATCGGTTATCGATGGTTTAAGAAGTGGATAGGGTAGTGCGAAATTATTCCGTGAGTTGCTTCGATGCATCTTCATTCCACCGTTAGGGTAGTTCGAGAAGCCGGTGAAATTGTCTTAAGGGAAATGTGCGTTTCAAGGTGTGAACAATTGGGGCGTCGCGTCGGGACGCCAATCTAAACAGTTTACCCGCCAGAATGTCTCGGCCCATCCAAAACACTTCTGGGTGTCGTAACGAAACTTGGCTACTTTAATAGTTACTTCCTCAAAATGACTCTCAGGGGTACAATCCCGTCCGGTCGTACGTCCTCGAAGATCCTGCTGCCTGCAGCATCGCGGCTGTGTATTCATTCTTCCAAAGTATACGGGAGACTCGCGTGAGAGCAAAAAGTAACCCGTGAGGATATTGGCACCCCCGCAAACTCGGGTTCGCTATATCCTTTCGCGATCATTAAAAGCAGCGAACTGAAAGAATCCAGGAACAAATCCGGGTTCTGATCGGACGCCAAAAGAAACACAACCCAGGTCCGAATCCGGGATAATTCTTACAGAAAATGAGTCATACAATGAGAACAATCTCCGGATTTATCCTTCCGATAATCTCTGTTCTTATTTTTCGCGATTCATGTGCAACGATCGAGTCGCACATGTCCATGTAGGTGCCTGCTGAAAGACCTCACATGTCGCAGCCGGAGGCTAATACCGCAGGACTTTGGCCCCGGTAGTTTCCTGTGATTGAGATATGTAATCAGTACCGCACTCTCATGATCGTAACTACTTGGTTATAGTATAAAGCCACGTACCGGTGCCCAGGTATAACGTAGCACGTACATGTACATGCATATCGTACCCCGTACGGATACAGGATAAGTTTAAGTGAGTATGCCCACCTAAATCACAGTTACCGTACATGTAAGAAGTAACTACCCGAGGGTGAGCGAACCTCGGATATAATGATACGTTGCAGTAGCCGGTAGCCTCCGTCTTTCCATTGGCACGATTTCATCTTAACCGTATGTGTACATGCACCTCTTCCTACAGAATGCTACACTTATACGATATGTATACGAAATCAATTTGAAAATTTCGTTTATCCTTCTGCTCGGCGGAGTTATACTTTATTTGCAATTTTTCTTTTATTTTATTTCACGAAGGATCCACACCCCATATATATAAATATTATAATGCGTATATGTACCTCGAAGGGCGGGGCAAAATACGGTGCAATAAATCGTTGCGAATTAAGTTGTTAAGACGCCTTATCAATATTCAATATTGATTATAATATATCATCAACCGCATGACGTTCGGACAACCTGTGGACAACTTTATCCGTTGCAGACATGTCGTTGTCGATGGGCTACTATCTCCTTGAATTTCTTCTTCTCTTTTTGTTCAAATCTTTCAAAGTCTTCCGTGATTTATGGGCTTTTTTTATTAAACCTTGTAGAGAATTTTCTGATCAGGAATTGGGCTTATTATGTAGACTGGGGATGTTAAAGGCTGGTATGGAATGTCTGGCTAACTCGAAGACTGTACAGACTACAGACAGGCTTTGGTAATTAGTAGAATTCCTGGAGTGAAAAATAAAGAGGGAGAGAGGGCAGGAGGCTAGTAACTGACAAATTAACCAATAAAATACAGAAGAATGTGAGTCCGCAGTGGCCAGTGGATAAGAGAGTAGGTTCGATCCCCTATCTATACGTCCTTTGAATGTCCCTAGCTCGTTGAGGGACTGACGGAGAACGAGTTGTATAGCCAATTCCATCGAATTGATAGAAATTGGATGAAATTGGAAGCAAGTAAAATTTAATCGAAGAAAATCGGGGAACCTAATCGTCTTTTCTTCGGTTTTGGAGAGCCCCTGTATCCCATGGGAGTCGATCGTACTTCGATATCTAATTTACCTCACCAGTATAATGACGTGGTCGAAGATTAATTCGATCCCATGTATTCGAATGATGAAATAACGAATTTTACCGGATATGGAACAGGAAGATAGTCTCATTTCGAAATACCCCGTGAATCGCGGGGTGTCGGTACAAGGATAAATGTAATGAAGCAGTAGAGCAAGAGCGGAGAGAAGAAGACACGTCTCTCTATGCAAATCAAGGGTAAAGAAATAAGAATAACAAGAAGAAGAAGAAGAAGAAGAACACGAAGAAGGCGCTGATGCCAAAAAGCTTAGAAGGATGGCAGACATACATTTAAAATGTAATACCAAATGTAATTTGCTGGAACTAATGTATTGGATATGCAGATGCGATGGGAAAGGAAAGGAAAGGAGGAGATGTCATGACGCCAGAGAATCCGTGTGAGAGGCTGGACCATTGCCGAGTAGTTTACAGAACTGTAAGCAAGCTTCGAAGCTTGAGTCGAAGAGACGGTCCATAATACCTATATACATTATACAGTTATCCGATTGAGAGCGCGAGATGATTGATCCCGGAAGATTATCGTAAGAAATTTGTTATACCGATGTAGAAGGATTGTTTTTGGGGTAAAAGTTTCCAACGAACGGAGTAATCAAAAAAAGATTATTCACGTTTGAGGTAGGAAATTATGGCCCCGTAGCAGAGAAAGTCTTTAGAGCATTATCTTTTGGCGGATTATACGAGAACCGGGTTAATTAGGGTGACAATATTAATTACGTAGGCATTTGTCTCTTGGGTCAGGGCCGCGAGAAACTACCACGAAAACTCAGTCTGTTCCTGTGTACCACGAGAACCCTTTGCCTCGATTCGCCTTGTTCCTAATGGTGGAAAGTTTCTAAACAGCTTTTAGGCGTCGCGTCCTGTGATAAATTGTATACTACTCTCTTCAAAAATTCATTACCAATATTATCAACTAATTTTAAACATATATATCCACCCTTAACTTTTAACAGCGAAGAATCTTCATTCAGAGAAACCGTACCGGCGTTGAAAGGCTGAAATCTTTCCCGTGTGTGCATTCCCGTTTTTAGATCGGGGATCTTCACCCGTGGAGGAAAAGCTCGAGGTGTAGAACAGCACGTTCGAGTTTGAGACACTCGTCACCTAGGTGACAACTGACACGCACTTGGTACTCGCTTCTTTTTCTCTATTTTTTCTCTTTAGTTTTTCCCACTCTTTCTGTATGTCTGAGTGAACCAAGGGAGACTCTCGTGCGAAGGGTTTTCAAGATTAGAGCCGAGGTCCTTCCGGTAATTGCCTGCGGCCTCCTCTCCTCTCCTCGACTATATCTAGCTCTTTATTTGCGTAAGGCACACAGTACACACTCGCGTACCACTTTGGGGGATCTGGGCACTCTGGCTTTCCACAATCTAACCAGAAACCAAGCCAAAGCCAAGCCCGGTGTCCGAGTGCGACCAAACGTATGCGGAAACAAATAAAATCAGCTAATTTTCGCAACTGAATTAGAAAAACAATTAGAAATTGTCGAAAACGAACTAAAAGTCTGAAAAATACTATTCGATTGTTTCTGAACTCTGATCGGTATCTTGTTTGCGGTATTATGTACCATTTCGCGACGCACCTCTGCGGTTCCGTTCGAAGTTACACTTCCACTAAGTTGCGAATAATGCTGCACCTGGTATAACGGTGAAAGTTTTCTCTCAGTGTCCATTTCGCATGAATATATACGATAGGTACCATTGGTAGCTATTAGAGAACATATACATGGAACTTATCGAGGTCTTGAATAGAGTACTGGAAACTTTGAACAAGAGCTTAGATTCGATCGCGGGCAGAGCGGTTCGAATATAGTTCAGAGTTTAGCGTCTCACTTGACGATATGTACAAATATACGTGATAAACTTTCCCGTTTTTAATAAAAAACAAAAATAAAAAAAACGGAAGGGCGTCCGAAAAAATATTGAGAAGAAAATAAAATGGAATAAAAAATAAATGAAAAGGGATGATATTTTTAGCAGAGTTGGTTTCGGTTCGGAGGGTAAAAATTTTTGGTGGAGTTTGGGTAAATAAAATGAATCAAAATGCAGGAGTGGAAATCCATTGGTATTTCGAGAGTAGCTCAAAGATTTCGTCGGTTTATATTTTCGTTCAACTTTGTTAGGGAATTGTGAAAAGATTTGAAGGGTCGCTTTGAACTGGGTTAGGTTTTTTAAATTTTTCAATCTGCTTTCGTGATGAAACGTTTTTAATGGATTGTTTGAACTCCCCGCGCCAACAAGTTGCTATCGTTGGTTCTGCAGACTTTGTGCAATCAGTTGAATTATTTGCTCGGTTAAGCAGCAACGCTTAAACTTCAACCATATACCAGTTACTTTATAAATTACACCGGAGTGTAGAAACCATCCTGGAGCTATTTTCTCGACGATATTTGCCCCCGTTTGCAATTAGGATAACTACAATTCATTCTTTGTTTAACCACGTTCGTTACATTCGCATGTATGTGCATAACTAGCGACAAAACGATTGTTTCTTTTTTCGAGAAACGGCTGTCGAATTAAATGGCTCGGTTGAAAATGGCACGCGATTAAAACGAAGGCTGTAAAGGTGTATGAAGGCAAAGAGAAAGAAAAATGGATAATTCAGGAAACGGCTTGCCGAGGGAATCTTTTGAGACAGAATTTTAGAAAAGTAACTGGCGCGGAAGGTGGGTTGTTATACCAAGCCAGGCGCGTCTGGATCTCGACTTTTTTCCTCAGACTTGGCATAATATATTTTACCTCGTGCCAAAAATAACTTGGAACAGATTTTCGTACAGCCACCTTTCGAGATAATTAATGATCTTCCCTACAGGAGTGAAAATAAAGGACGGAACTGTCATCGTTTACGTTTGTCTCTTTCAGACAATAAGACAAAAGTAGATCCGGCGCCGAGTTTCTAATTAATACGACAAAATGATCTCTATGTTTTTGCTCCGAAAATTCATTGTCGAATAACAACGGGGCAGTTCTTCTATTCTTTTTTTTTTTTTTCAGGAGAATACAACAAATCTGAAATACGCGATCGATCTTGGGTTTATATATAGAGCTGGAGAATATTCTCTTTCAATATTGAAGCGACTTCGTTCCTTCCCTGAAAAACCGATAACAGAGATAAAAGAAAAAAAACAGAATTGATCAAATCTCTGTAAGTTAAATTGAATTAAAAAAATATTTGATGGAATAATTTATCGTTTAAAAGTAACTTCCATATCTTTAATATCGGATCCATGGCGCGAGAACTTTACCGAATGCTTGGCACGTGGCATATTATTTTTAGAAAGCACCTATGTCACCCTTATTCCCTTGCACAACGAAGCTTGTAATATTTCCCGCAATGACATCTGGCACGAACTCATACTCAGAATGAGTGGTAGTCGGTTTGCTGTCAGTAAGTTAATTGCTTCATCCGCGTACCCAAAACGAATGAGCAAATTTATACCGGAAGAAGTTACGCCCGAATTTGTATAAGCTACTGGAAAGCAACATAATCGGGGTAACGTTACAGAGATAATTGTATAATGACGCGTAACTAAGAATTACTGGGGATAATACGTGGCACAAAATCATAAAAGAACCATACACACGCTCTAAAACAAATTTTGGATTAAAAATTCTCGAATTTCGGTACAGGGGCGCACACTGAATTATCACATTCGGTTATGGATGTTTCGAAACGCTCTTCTTTTCACTCATGTTCTCTTATATCGACTGCAAAAGCAAATGTCACCCTTATATTGCAAAAACTGCAAAGAAATACAATATTTAGCGTCCGATATGTGAGAAGAGTGCCTCGTGAATCCTGACACTGGCATATTTTTGAATTTTAGGAGTGAGATTTTGGGGGATCCTAATGTGCACTAACCGTATATTTTCATTTGGCATTAGTCTATGGAAGGTCCTTTTAAATTAAGGCCTGAAGTGATCTTATTGCATTCGACTTTCCAATTTATGGAGCTGGCTGGTATGATTGTCGTGTTTTATAGCTACCCAGGTGTCTTGAATCGAACGATATTGACACTTGATTTATCTCCGATTTTATTGATTCCATACTTTCAGAGCGAGCTCGTACATGTGGGTGTACAGGAAATACAATATGGAAGGGTTGACAAGCGGATGCACAAAGCTTATATAAAGCTACAAGCGAAAATATCACCGTTTGACTGTACATGTAGATATATTTCACGTGTTTGGATGTAATACCTGATGGATAAAAAGAAAAAAAAAAATCAAACAGCAGAGTTGACTTATGAATAATAGCTAGGCGATAGATTTCGAGCTAAAAGTCCAACAGGATTAATCACTGATATATTATATTAATAAAAACGTAGACTGCTGCTCTTGCATAATTCATTTTATATTTAATCAGTCCGTAATACCCTTCCAGGTTTTTTTTTCCACCTCCCTCTATCTTCGATTTATAATTCCCTAGGGAATACAATAAATTATAAGATCAGTCCGCACCGATCGATGCAGATATTTCATTTTGTTATTAGCTATTCGCAAGTTATTTCAGAATTGCTAATTCCAACAAAGAAATTTGAATATCCGTTCCTCTGTATTCGATACGTGGAAGAATTTCGCTTCCAATTTTTCGTTATAAATGAAAATCACAGCGGATCCGTGCCAGTCTATTATTTTGCTATGCAGTCATCACACTTCGCGGCGTGACTAAAATCTGGCATAGCTATTCGGATGGAACCGGATTATATCTGGAGAATATCCGTTCCATATAATTCTGCTAAAATTCGCAATATTTCGAAACGAAATAACGGAGAGAAACGAAATAGATATTTTTCACGGTGAAATGAAATTTTGGATGACTGACGATCCGCTACCAGGTTTGAAAATAATTTCATTCCGTTTTTATCAACGATTCAGGATTATAGGTTCGACAGTTCCGATTACTACGATGTTAACATTTTCTCTCACGTTTTAAGGGATGATAAAACCCCATAGCTTGCACGAGGCTTGATAGTCTAGCGTTACAGCTAGCGGTGTGGTCTGTAATTGAATTCCTTTACATTTGGCTTCTATCGGAACAGATAAAGCCCGAGTGCACTTAAGACAACCTTTTTCGAAATCCACTTTCATAAATTGCTATACTCCGGCCTCAGGGCGTTATCTATTACTATGAGGAAAAAACTCTGACCAGTTAATGACCAGAAACGGTCTAAATTTACTTAAACCGGTCGATATCGTGAGCCTGTAGGTAATTCCGTACCGTTTCTCGACTTTACGTATTGAAATGAAAACTGCGATTCGATATTCTCCCGGGTATGGGGGCACGGGGGTATAATATGTGGAAAAAAGTAAAACACCAAGGGGAGAAACGACGCCCGAGATTTTTTAGCGAATCTTCTTTGAACCGGGACAAACATTTCGCGTCGGAGGAGAAAGAGGAAATGAAAAAAATTCGGGTGACGGTTCGCTGGTCTATAGGGTGACCGAATAGTATCGGGCAGAGGTAAAAACGATATTAAAAAGCAGCAAAAATTTATACCAATTTACTTTGGAAATAATGAACGAAGACTGAACGAGAAAAGAAGAATAATACGACGAGGCGCGTTCGATTCCTGTGACAGAAATATGGGTTTGATGAATCTGTCAATCTGGTTGTCAACCGACCCGTTTTGAACCCTGGAAAATTTTACCTCAAGTATTTTTCGGCCGGTCGATTATTCCCGAATTAAATTTCTCGGGAATATCGAAGTTCGACACCCTGTATACCGCATACGTGACATTGTCAGAGAACATAGTAGCCCTCGGTATTTCATGGTCTGAGTTCCGTATATATATATATCTATATGCCACTGTCGGCCCGTGATCTCGGGTTTATTGGCCTTGTGGTTTCAGGATCCACCCTCTTCTTACCAGGACCATCTTACTTCCGTACCTACTCAACTCGTGACCTGGACAGCCGACCGACCAATGTCTCCAGCTATTGCCAACTATCAAACTGCTCTTTTATCGGCTTTCGATTGAACCACCGATTCCGCAAAGACATTATGCCTTCGTTCGCGAAGGTACATTAGGTATATATGCAACGAAAGTAGGTAGTTACGTATCGTAACTCATTTTCGTTGTGCACAGTTACCTTATGCGGAAGGAATTGAATTAATTTTTGAGAAACAGCTGAGATTTTGGTCTTTTGAAAAAAAAAGTCGAATCTCAATGTTTTGAGGTTTTAGAGAATCGCCGATCGCCAATTTCGGATGGACGTGTGATCAATTTTCGTCGGACAATATCTCGAGAACGAATGAACGGATTTCAGCCTTCCTTGTACCAATCCATGCGGTTTTTCCTGACTTCGAACTCATCAGATTTTGGGTATGATCGGTCCACTAGTTTCCTAGTTATTCAACGAACAGTATTTTGAAGAGAGAAAAATCAATTGATGATATCTCGGGAACTGATCAACGGATTCTTGTCATTTTGGTATCAATCGATAGGACTCGATCCTACTCGAGTCTGGTAGCAATTCGGAATGAATTGATCCAGTTATTTCCATGCTTCTGCTGCTACAAAAAAATTTTGTTTCGGTGTCGATCGAACTTTTTACTCATAGAAGACTGGTTTTAAGAGCTTGAAAAATCCTTGTTCGGTAGCATTTTAAGGAGGACTCTTCAAAGATTAAAAAAGCGATGATTTTTGTCTCAAAACCGTGAAATTCGAAATGTTTGAGTAGAGAAGTCGAGCCACACGGGTATTCGATGAATATAGAATAAGGCAGCTACCGGTGAACGAGGATTAACAATCATTGATCACTATATATAGTCCGATCGTGAAGCGTCAGAAGTCGTCGGAATTTCGAGCCCCATTGTCCCTGGGGGATAGAAACTGTATCGAGTGTTCGCCGAGCTAATACTATTTGACAAAGGAGACTTCACTCCAGCTTTATCCCTGGTATTGGTGGCCCAGTGTGAAGGAGTGAGTGAGAAGAGCTGGCAGGAAGAATGAGAGTAGAAGGAAGTCTGTCGGAGAGAAGAAGAGCTGAGGTAGGCCGGTGTTCGGTGAAAAAGATCAAATCCAAACCTTAGCTGGCGAGAGACAGACTTGAAGACGTTTCCTCTGAGGTATTCTGACTCCGAAGGGTGTATAGAAAAAGGTAAGAGATGATTCCGTGTGGCGCTAGAAAGTTGGAACTCGTTACCTGCGTCACGTCGTCGGTAAAATCCAGAAGGACTTCAGGACTTTGGATAAACCTTATTCTAGTGTCGCATACATTACCGAGCTTAGCCTCAAGGATTCAGTTTCTGAACTGGTTGCATTCCGCGAGATTAACATCTTCGTTTGGTAAACCAAGACGTCAGATCGCATCTTTCCATTTCGCTGACACCGAAGGTGTGAATCGAGGGATTATTAAGTGGCATTAACTTGCCAATACCTAACATCTTCGATTTGTCAGACCATAAATCAGGGAGCAGTCTGATAACCGAACCACGATGAATAAATTAAATCGTATCCGACATCGGCAAAGACTTGTCGTTTCGCAGCTCACTGCTTCCCAGCTCTACCAGATTCATTTAATCACTTCTGGCTATGACGTTGATGATAATTTCCGATAATACGTTCGAGAAGATTAAAAAAAATTACAACGAGAAGAATAATTGAACCACATTTTTGTCACATCTTTATTTCACGATCTTTTTCCTGGCTGAGATGATGAAAAGAAATCAAAAAACAAAAAAATTAATGATGACAAATTGCTTCGAACCGAAGAATCGAAAGATTCGTGGAAGTAAAAATTGGTTCAAGGGTATCTCGACATGTCCGCTCTTCGGTGAGCTGATTTATGATTGTCGATTTGCCGTTTGCTGCGAGAAGAGCTCTGGCGTGTCGTACCTACTTTGATTTTTGTTTCAATTACTATAGCGTGCGATGATGTACCGGAAGATTATATGAACCGCACGCAAACCGGAGATTTGTAACTTCCCACGAAAATTGAACGATATTAATTCTACGAGAGGTAAACGGAGGGTAGTAGCAAAGTAAATTTAATATATGTTAATTAAATTTGACTATAATATCTTGGCATTAATATTCCCATTGATTAAGGCTCGTATATGTAGATACGAAGTAATTAATTAGTCAGGTAGGAATAAAACGAATGGCGACTAATTCCACCGCGAGTATGTATCGGATCATTCTCTTCGTTGATGAGATAGTTTCCCCGCCGTTCGAAGCACATGACTAAAATTCAGCGCGACATTGAGTAACGCGATTTGTTCAACCTCTCTCAAGCTTCCGGGTAATATTATTTACCGAAATGCTTATCCCCTGACAAACTGAATTCCCTGTTTTCCAATACCAAGGAAACGCCTTGGTTCTCTCTTACTTCTATGCTCCGAGACAGTGATTGAAAACGCATGGAAACCGAAGCTCAAATCTTTCCAAGACATTCTCTTTCCTATTATCGAACAGTCGCATTCCATGGAACAGTTTATCGAAACAGTGAGAAAATTTCATTTTCAAATTTCTCTGCTATTATCCCAAAGCTTCCGAAAAGCTTTTGATACCGTATGGATTTAATTGGTAAATAATTTGGTTGAGATCGGATGCGATTTGGGTCCGGGTTTGAGACAATACACAGATGGTGTATTGGGATAAGAGATTCGAATTGTATTTCGATGATTAATGTGATTAATACTGGCGACGATTAATTCCGAGTCCCGTTCGTATAGGTGGGTTGTATTCGCGTCAGTAACCGAAACAAGCCTGGGCTCAACGAATCCTGGTTTAAGTCGTGGAGGCGAATTCCTCTCCTTTAGAAGAACCTGGCTACGGTGGCTGGGACGGCAGGGGGTCGCGACCCCCGGGACCTCACATGGCGAAGCACAATGAAGCCCTTCCCCAATTCCCGCGTCTCTTTCTCGCCACCCTCGTACCTTTTGGTTCAAGTTCCCTCCTCGGTTGTCCCCGTTCTTCTTCGATCCTGTCAGAACGACGCTTACGCATAAACATGAAACTGGGAAAAAAATTTTACCTGTAATATTCCCTGGCTGATATTTATCGCGTCGCATCACGATATAAAATTGCGAGTTCAATTTCTCACAATTACTTCGATATGTACCAAAATTGACATTTTCCTCTCGAGATTGGAAGCCTGAGAAAAAAAGGGAGCCGCTTTTTTCAAGATTCCGGGATTTCGCCCGAAACGTCAGGATATTTTATCGATCAGCTTGGTTACAGAGGGTTTGACTTGACCGTTGAACGACTGGCAGGTCAAAGGTCTCTGCCTTTCGAGTCCCCCGTGGTTCTCGTTAGGAAAAGTCCGTCTCCGTTACCTTCTTCTCAATGTTTTTGCTAAGCCTCACTTCACCCATTTCTGTCCAATGACATCGCCTCAAGTTTTATAATAAAAAGAAGTTTATGTTTTTCCTGAAAGTACCGGGTGATCCAAACCTCGCGACTCGACTCTTCTCGTGCTTCGAATAACCTGGAATCGTTCAACTCGCAAAGAAGATATGTTTTTCATCGCCAAATTGTTTTTCAAAATTTTCGTAACACTCTCTGTATTGGTGGATGGACGTATAAATAATATAAAATGCGGAGAACAGTAAAGATCGTGATACAGTGCGGCGCGTCGTCTCGCGAAACTATTAGTCTCCGACAAAGTAGGAAAGTTTCGATTTACCGCGGAAACACTTTGTGGAAAACTGGATAAGCACTTACCTATAACAGTCGTAACTATAAGCGTACGAACAAACATTATTCTAGTGAATACTTTGCCGGTTAGAAACTCAGAAATGTAGATCAGTCATTCGCAAAGTTTTCTACACGTCTGACTTTAACCGAGCGTTAAGAAGTAACGATTCATCTGATAATTTCGAGATCTACATTCTCCTCATCGTGTAGGAAGTTCGCTTATTAATTCTAGTCGTGACACTGAAACTATCAGAACTCTTCGTTTCAATTAAAGTCTTCGCCCTCAAGTATTCCTTGGAAATCATTTTTTCACAGCTGATAATTAATTATTTGAGATTTTATGAAGCTTCTGTAATTACTATCTCATTATCCAAAATTAGGATTCATCGAATATCGTTGGTTCCTCACTTTCTCCAAATTTGAAGAAGTTTGGCTGAAAGATGGGACCGTGACTTACGTCGATGATAATTATGCGAATCGCGGATTCGAAAGCTCATCAATTTCTCGGAAAATTAGAGCCGTTCTGAAGCTCTGCGAGGGTGCGATTTCCCCCTGAAAAAAAAGGATTCCGGACAAATAAGTACCTTATTAAACGAAGGACAGCCATTTATTATTTCGTCTCAATTTTCTGATCGTTTAAATTCGCGGAATAATCGCGTTATTTGTTTCCGCAGACGCTTTATCTTTCGCCTCCAGCTGGAGAATTATAAAAAACGAATTTGTTCAGAAGTACCTGTGCGTATAAGCTGCAATTATACCAATACTGCACAGAGCGTCTAGCAATTAATCGCTTTATAATAATAAAGCGGAAGATGAAACTGAAAAGGAACGGAAATCAACTCATTTTCCGGTACAATATATCACCGGGGATTTTTGCTGAAAAGTAGAAACCTTGGAGACTAGTTTCACGCTTTTCGCATAAATAATGAGTCACACATCGACCCGGGCGCGAAATAATTGTATGAGAAAGGAGTGGCCCCGATTGTCAGTGGGTGTATAATAGCTCTATAATTGAAGGATACGAGGATAATAAATGGAGGTTGAAACGTCGAAGATCTGTGATGAAATTTTCAATAAATTCTCACCGTCGCGAAACCTTTCGAACCCCACAGAGCGACGAGGTAACGTCGCGAATCTCTTCCTCCTTCGCAACTAAACCGGTGTAGGAGTTTAATCATCTACCAGGTGATCTTTTCCCGTCGTATCTTATCCCGCGCGATATAAACCCGACAAATTTCTGACAAATATTGTTTTTTGACTTCGGAAATCCAATATTCGCGAAACTTGAACCTCGGCTTGACTAACATAAGCTTCGTTCTAAGAAGATGGGGCGCGGTATATTTCACTTCGGAAACGCGAATCTGAGGAGTTTTCCTTTTTTTGGCAGACCAGATTTTTCCCTTTTCATCTGGCCTCTTGTCGGATGTGGGATAAAATGAATTGTATATGTCGGTTACGTTGCGTTATATGCAGTTATGCACCGTCGCAGCAGGACCTCTCGGAATTGGTGGTATTTGTGCGAGGCGTCCTGCGGCGGTGAATCCTCGTCCAACCACAAATATGTGTCGAGAATCTTGAGGCTTCTCGTTGGTAGCCATCACCGAAGAGCCAGTAAAGAATAAAACAGATGTTTATACAAAATTCTTTCGTCCGACTATTCAGAATCTCATTTTTTCCTCCCTTCATCGTTCCTTTCTTTATTCCTTTATATACGTTCTTTCATTTTTCTTTTCTCTATTCTCCTACGTATAACAAACAGCCTTTATGGTCTATAACTTACGCGTGATGCACACTTTAGCCTTACCACCACCGCAGACACCTTGGACAATCAAGACGATACAATAGACAATATAGGCACACGCACGCACACACAGCTTCACTCGCAGTACCTACTTTTAAGAGCCGTTCGACCATGACCATGTTTTGTGGTTTGTGGTACGCGATTATTCGCTACGTTACGTTATTGCCTGTCGTTTGGTTCTCCGCAAATTTAGACCGTAATACCTAGAGAAGAGTATAATAAAAGATTCCAGCCATCGCTATTGGGGTGCGTTAAAAATCCTTGGGTTTAGCTCGGACTAAGCTGCAGAGGATTCAGTCCGAAGGATAAGGCACCCCTTCAGCTGTCCTTAAAAATGTTCACGATGGTATTAGTGATTACCTAATTGCTCGAAAAACAAATTGAGATTAAGATAGACGAAATTGGATTCAGCTAATTCGAGACTGAGTTCATCGATGGCTCGAGAACTCCCGATGCAAGGTGGGAAGGGTGTAGCTGACCATTACTCGTAATTGGACGCGGAGACAGTTATCGAGATCGTATATATTCCTGTGTAGAAGAGAAAGCCTATAAATTTATAAGATTTCGTTCGGCACTTTAAGATTCGGGACTAGGCGCTTGTGAGTTCGGAGGATAGAATAGGTTTGTGATCTTTCAGACCCTGTTAAACTCAGCTGGGAATTATAAAACCGTTTATCATTGTGGTCAAAACGTCATACCGACCAATTCAGCATCCCGACATATGAATATAAATTTATGGCTTACGCCCTGGGCAATGAATGAAATGCTAGCAGAATTTAATCGCTAGATCAGCGGTAATAAATTGCGTTCATGTTCAACACATAATAGCTAACACATGCGGTACCGCAGTACAGTGCAAACAAACCAAGTTATAACAACATTTACTTTCATATTTATCCAATTCCACACGAACAAAATTTCGCGAAAATTTCCTCGGTGGATTGAAATCAAAAATTTTCGTACCTAAAAATGAAATTCCTTCAAAATTTGAAGAACTTTCGAAGAACGATGCGACCCGTACCCTACGACAACCGCTTCTTCGAATCCCAATATTTTTCCAGAGGCCAATCTCGATTTGAAAAAGAAAGTGTTGTCCGTTGATAGATAATAATCGTAAAGATTTAGATTTTTTTTTGAAAAAACCGAGATCTCGTATACAAGGTAGCGGCAGTAGGTACGATTTTGGGTGAGTAAAATGGGCTGATGGGCGTATATGGTTTTAGGGTGAGAGAAGGAGAAAAATATAGAAAAGTATTCGGCTGTTTAACATGACAATGGCTCGTAAAATATACGAAACTCAGCTTCTCCATTCGCCCTGTGGCTTCGTGAGGCACTTTGTGCGATGGCCACACGCACGCGACACGAGCACTATTTGCCGAATAGCTAACTCCGATTTATTGTTTGAAAACGAAATAGAAAAATGCGAAAATTCGATTACCATACATGTGCACGAAGTAAACGGTTCAAACTGGTCCTCCAACTTTTAAACTACAAGATATAGAGTCATATCGCAGGAGCGAATGCTTCGGCAGTCTCTTCGCAGCCGCGTAATGTTTGAGCAAATTTTTTTCGTCAGATTTAGGAACTTTTGGTTAGCTGATTTGTAAATCTTGGGGTGTGACATATGGGAGCTACTCTCGCCGTGGTTCCAGTTCTTTTTTTCTCCAGTTATTAATCGAGTCTTTGGTGAGCCGAAAGTCCAGTGTGTCATCGCACGATAATTTAGGGCTATTCAGGCAGTAAAGATACAGTAGCATGTCGAGCTGTGGTTCGATAAAATATGGAGTAAAAAAATAAAGGCAATGTCACGCGACAACCCCTCTTGAGAAAGATAAAAAAAAAAAGCTAGAGTTTTAGACTAACAATTGTTAATGACTTCCATTTGGAAAATATTCACTGATAAAGAGCTTTAGTGAATCAGAAGATAAAAGGAGTCGTAGTACTCCCTAGGGGTAGGTTCATGCGTGTCAAAATCCACTTAACGTAGAGAGTAGTAGTTTCTGTGTGACCAAAAATAGTGCTCGTTGTCCTCGTCGTTCTCCCTGTGGTTGTGATGAATACCAGCTAGTGACATGGCAAGAGGGAGTTAGGAGTTAGGGGTTTGGTGTGAGCACAGAGGAAGAGGACAGTGACAAGCAGCCGGTCGAATATTAAACCAATTTGCATACGACCCGCGCTACACATACTGGGAATTTAACTAAATCGATTAACGTAGTGATTCACGTTTCGAACCAGACCAGAATGGAAAAGAATGTTTACAGAGACTCCGTGACTCCGTTTTTAGCCACACTGTTATATTCCGATGGTTGAATGTCGAAAATTTGGTTTCGAGGTATCATTTCGCTACAACGGGTACACGAAACGTTGCAGTTTCCACGTTTCAACGTAAAGAAAGAGGAAAAAAAATTGATACGAAGTATTTTGATTTTTTGCTATTCGCAGTGAGCGAATTCATTCCATTTTTGGGCACGACCGAACTTCGACAGAGTTTTTCATCGCAAAAATATTTTGCAACATGCTTTGTCACGAGGAAAGAAGTTTTCAAAAATCTAGCTCTTCGGATCCACATCACTTGTGAAATTCGCTATTAACAAAACACGGGTCGTACCATTTTCTCAAAATATTCGGATTTCAGGATTTAAAATGTGGCTGAAATAAACCAATCTTCCCCATTATAATTCAAATTTTGTCTCCTGAATTTAGAAAATTATTATTTGGAAGGGTGGCCATAGAAATTAATAGATTTGGGGTGCCACGATCGTATTCCATGACTTCTCCGGAGCTAAAATTCATTTTTTTTTCCCTCATACCAATTTGAGACAAGAATTGTACGATGATGAGAAATCCTCATGTTCCGGTCTCCCGAGGGCTTTGAATGAGATTTATTTTTGTCTCTTACATATGTCTCTCGCGAAGAAGAATCCTTTAGAAAATCCCTGGCTGACAGTTCCATATTTTCCACGTTTTTGGGTTTTACGGCTACTCATCGGACAGAAGCATCGCGCGTCTGAGATGTCAGAATCGTTATTAGCTTCGAACGAAATTCACCGAATAGTAGAAATTCCCGTGTCTAAGTCAAGGCAGGAAATGAGGGTATTTATAATCCTAGCATCACTTGCGCATCTGTTGAATTTTTCCACCGGGTTCGAAAATGACGTACCACAATTCGTCATTAATGCCGTAATTTTGAATTCAGGTGGTCAAAGCCACGGAGAATAGAGGGGAATTAGATACTAATGAGAAAAGAAAGGACGCGGCTAGAGAGAGGAAGTTAAACCGTACCTGGCTATTATCGATTTACGTGACGTTGCTCTGTGGTGTCACAGCCTGGGATCAGCCTTTCTTGACTACCCTTCGTCAGCACGACCGTCAAAGCTATTATCGCTAATCTATGGCGTAATGGAACTTGGTCCGGTTGTCAGCTAACGAGAAGAATTACATCAAAGGTACGACCAGTCAACTACCAAGTATCGAAACCAGATGAAACTGGTCCGTAATTACAATTGTTGAACTGTCAAAGGTACGAGTATTACTGGTTCTCAAAGTGCTAGAGTTATGATGCTTTCTTTGTATTTTCATTACCAATTACCTGCTACATGCTTTTTCAAACTTCCAGTGAAAAAGTATCTGGAATTACGAAAAATGTTGGATTTTTACGTCAAGCGAATCTCATGAGAAGGGATTCTCGCAAGGATGAAGTGTTCGTTGATGAAATGGACCGAACATGGTGTGGATATTCCTGTTCTTTTGTAGATTATTATTTTTTGGTGAAAAAAATAAATTCTGCGGTTAATATCAACTTCGAAGGTTGGGTAGGTGGGTAGGTACACGCGATATTTATTCTGCGACAGTAACTGTCTTGCAAGGCGCAAGAAGTAGCGAGAGCTACACGAAAGGAGAAACAACAGCGAGATAAATCAGCGGAAAAAAACTGCTGAAACGAGTTAAATAAAGGAGTAAAAGGCGAGACGGTGGCGCAGAGGTCCCAAACTCAAGGTTTCGTAATCTACCTATATCTTACTTTGGGGATTCGTCGACCCCCGATGTTCAGTTCCCGAGTCCTTCCACAATGTAGAGGTACACGCAGGAGCCTGAACCCAAACCCAGTACTAAGTTTCAACCGCCGGAGAAACGGGGATGCTATATATCCGCAGTTCAAGTTCGAATACCAAAACTAATTCAAAGAAGCAGAGAGAATCTCTCGAGAAATTTTTACCTAAAAACCTCTTTTTCCCTCTCCGAAAACAGTCTTTGGGGATTTGTCGGTCCGACTCTCGCTAGAATGATACATCGGAGGGTTTGATATTTTCGGGAGATCCGTATAAATTTTATTCTCCAAATATGTACCGCGTCCTTATATTGTACGCACATAAATGTACACCCCGACATCTGCTAACAACTTTTTTTTTGAATTTTTAACCAACTGGTTGATTGCCGCGACGGAAGCCTTTCGTCGAACTCACTTATCTTCCATCAGAGTTTTCTGACTCGACGGCTCCGTCGTTATACGAGTTCATTTGTATTCTTGACTCTCCCAAGGCAATAAGTTAAAGACGAGAGCATCGTTCTTAAAAAAGAAAAAAGAGAAAACAAAGAAGAAAATATAATAAGTTCGAACTTTGCTTGAATACATTCACCCGCGGAGGCTGGTGCAATTTTTGTCAGTCAGTTCAAAGGGAGAGAAAAGTCTCGTTTCGCATCTTTCTGGATAGTATAATATTTTCCTGAACGTTCAGATCATTTTTAAAGTTTCGTTGTACCCAGAGACGGTAAAGTATACGATCTTGGCTCTCGTTTTGTTCACGTCGTCTTTGGTTCGTGGTCGTTTAAAATTCACGTGCGATACTCAAAGTTGGTTTCACCATCTTACAAGAATAAGGCGACGAGAGGAGAGGAGAGGAGAAGAGAGGAGATGAGAGGTGAGGTGAGGTCTCTTGGAAAAACTTTCTGAAAGTTCGCTCAGCGGTTCAAACGAAAATAAATCAGCTTCTATTTATCACGAGCACCTTCTTTCTGCCCCGAAGGCTGGAAAATCTCGTTCAAGCCACGAACACCGGAGTAAATCGGGGGAATGACGGATGAAGAGCTAAAGAGAACCCTCTGCCCTTTATATAAGTATACCACCTTTGTCCGTGGCTAACGCGTGTTATTGGCAAGTCGTAAAGAATTTCAGATATTCAGACCTATAGACTTTCCCGAAATGTTACACCGCGGGATTATCAATCTTTCGATTTATGCCCGCATCGGCATCACTTCGAAACTTCATCGAATCAAAAGATTTTCACTTCATGTTTCGGTCCATCTTGTTAAAGTTAGAAGTTTAAGTAAAATCACTTAATTCAAGGACTCGGATGAACCAGTGCTTCGATTTCAGATATTTGAGTCTCTGATAGTCCAGGAAACCACCCGAGTAATACATTCTTGAACTGTGATCATCGCATCGAAGAATTGTCCGTTCATCGGATAAAGGTTTGTGTCCCGAACACTCAGAGATTCAAATCTGAAATGAAAGCTGCGGTTGAACCCAAGTCCTCGCATTAAGTGCTTTTGCTTTGACTGGTTCTAACTCCGAGACCCGATGACTCACAACTGTTAACTTTTACTCGATTTTGCTTGGAAAGACTGGCAAAGTTCTGTAATGAAACCGGTCGTTGGAAATGGAACTTGGACATATGCCAGTGCTTCAGAAGTACCCCGATCCGAGGTACTCGTGCATCAAATATGGTCGGATTCTGTGGTCTAAAAGAAATAGAAGTGGATCGTGTTTTAGGTGAGAAAGAAGATCGTTACTTCCAATCAACGCGAGATTAATATCATGAATCGGCAGAGAAGAGAACACCCTTCGAACAGTTGGGTGTTCATAGTATTTCCGGTTTGAGGACAGGGGTCCTGATTGATCGCGTGGTCTCTGACTGATGAAGTAATTCCTCAAAGCTATAAAAAATGCACGACGTAGACCCGGGGAGATTCGAATTGAACGGTGGATCATTAAGAGCGTAGAATACGATCGCGAGCGGGAAGATTTTCAATAGGGATGAATATGTATGCAATGAAAAAGAGATAAATATAAGATCGGTGTGACAGTGCGGTTGAGGAGAACATTGGGAATTCCCAAGAGCGTGCCGGGAATACAAATGGGAGATGATTGCCGATCCACTCGGCGCAATCTGCGAATGAATTCCAGTGCAATTGATTGCGGAGGATATAGTCGCCGGTCCATCCATCACTTTGAAAAGACTGTCACCGCTCGGTATTCCGCCTCTTTTCTCATCATCTCTTCCCTACGCGGAGGTACATCATTCTACTTTCCCTTGACAATCGTGTGTAAGGTGAACACATGTCGTATCGACGATGGTCGGTACCCTTATACCCTGCACCACGTAGATAGAGGTACTGCATCATACCTATAGATTTTTTTCCACCGACAATGGCGCAATCAATAGTCCATTGAGGAAATCCTTTGTGCATATGTGATATAGGTACCTGCGCGAGAACCTCGAATATATCTTCTCCATATCACTTCTCGTTTCTGATCCACTTGAGGTGTGATATGTCGTTGCCCTCCTTTTTCCGCACTCTCATGTTACATATACATACATACATACATATATACGTACAGGTATGGTCCGATAAAGCTTTAGTTAAATTTATCCCAGATTTCATGCTCGCTGAATCGCGTGAAATATTTCGCAACTGTTCCATCCACCTATATACTCGATTTACACATATGTCCATATACCTATGTGTGCCTGTATGTAAATACTTTGGCTAGTAGCTGTATCTACTCTTGTTTACACTTAACCGCCCGCGGAATCTATACAGGCTAAGCTAAGGTCTACCTCTACTCTGGGCTATCCGGGTGCCACGTGAAATGGGCGGCAGCGTGGAAACTGCGATATCGTTGTCCCGACCGCGGGCTAGCGATGACCAAACAGAAAGGCAGACTTTCGATCGATTTACTGCGGTTTGCCCGACGTGGCATATTGCCTTTTACACGGGCAACGAGAATCTTTACTTCGATCTTATGCTTCCCTTTTTCATTTTTGCTCCTTTTTTCTTTTTTCCTTCTCTTTGTCGTTATCCAACACCTGAAGATTTTCTCGTGGGAGATTTTTCCCGCGGCAGAAAAAGTTTACGCGACGGAGAAACGCTGCGGAATATACCTTCCCGCAAGAAAGACTCATTCCCAGTGATACAATCAAGACCTTCAAATCTCCCGAAGTAATTGGATTTATACGGGTCGCCAGACGGGCCTACCGAAAGATTTGTGGCAAATTTGTTGTTATTTTGTGACGGTATCAAAGAGAGTTGAGAAACTTTCAGTTTCCGAACTAAATTCCACTACCGTGGAATCGGTAATCTATATCTCGGTGAATCCGCGAGTTCTGATTGCCCTCAGAGATTCTTGCTGAGAAGATAATCTCGACGAGAAAAATTTCTCTAGTCGAATTCGAACGGCGAATTTAAATCATCTCGAACAAAATTGATCGCGAAATCACAAACTGGAGAAAATTTGACCGCCGACTTAAGTATCGCAGATTTTTTTCAGCCCCTTCTTCGCAAAGGAGATTCGAAACGTTAAGAGAGGCGAGAGTCGCGTGCACCATGTTTCATTTGACATCGTTCCTTTTAACAAGTGTTCCTTACCGGCCCCGTGGCCGTGGGCGTTAATTTACACGTTCCGGAGTTCTTTACAATTTCCGTCTCCGAATCTTACATCTGCATCTTCGCGAAGCATGCAAATATGTACTTTGTGGTTTCACTGCAGCCTTCTTTCATCGAGATAGGAACGGTTCACGGGGATAAACGGGGACCGTAATCGACTGAAAATTCGTGTAAAAATTGTCGAAAAATGGAGCTAAGCATCCTTCCCTCGAATACCCTTCGTCTTGGGACTTTTTTACCAAATTTACAACGTTTTGTTTCTATATTCGGAAAGTTCGAACGTCAGGGTTCGACGACTACTGTTTCTGGTTTCTGGTTTCTGGTTCAGCACGCAGCCCACGACGTTGGTACGTATGTACCGTGCGTCAAGTATAAGAAGGGTGTCTCATAGTAGGTGGAGAAATAGCAGTTGATGGTATTTTAAGCCGAAGCTCAAACGAACGAACGTCGGTCGACGATGCGAAGCGCGAAGTTTACGCCTGCCGAATGATGGATGTCCGGGTCTCCCGATTTACCGCTTCGCGTTTCTTGGGATTTGTAACGTTTCTGGTAGAATTACGACGGGATTCGACCAGCCACGTCTAACGCTCGCGTTCCTTTGACCCAACGCGAAACGCATTTCCTGCACAGGTAGAATTTTCGACAAAACCCAAAGTCCGCAAATAAAATAAATAAATAAACGAGTCCGCTATCTCATCCAAGGCTTACACGTCTATATATTATTTTCTGCAGAGAAGCGCATAACGCGATTCGCTCGCTACCCACGACGTTATCCATATCTTGATCGCAGGATTAAACCCGTAGACCCAAGAGAATCCTTTCGCTTGGTTCTGCCGCTTTATTAAGAGGGATTTCCCTCCCCGATAACGTCTAAGCTCTCTTTATTTCACTTGGCTAATTTTAACCCTCGGACCCTGGGATTCGATACGACGGAACACAGCCGATCGGCGATAAGCCGCGGTGTAAAATTGGGTGAAAAAGGAAAAAGGAATCCCTCTTTTTCAGTCACGTTTCCGAACCGACAACATCCTTTCAAGAACCCGTGGGTATTTAGTACAAAGAGATATACTCCGCGTTTTTCCATTTCGTTATTTCCTCCAAATTTTCGAGGGTCGCAAAAATGAGAGAAGAAAAAACTCTGTTCGGTAAACGACGTCGAGTTATTCAGCGAAGATGATGTGGATATCGTTGTAATCAAGAGCCTAGTCATTAGAGTCGATGGTTATCGTAGGAATTCCGACTTCGGTGTAGAATAAAGCTTCAGTCTCCTTCATCCGGTAAATGAAGCACGGAATCCGGTGATTCGATATGGTCTGGCGTTAATTAATAGCCGGTGCATTCCTACCGGGGATATACAGCACGGTTTCGCGTAATTCCACGAGGGGCTATTGACAAGATGTACAATAGCGAGACACGCGAATTGTGCACGGTTCGGTCAATATCTGCGACACAACGTCCGCAAATGCGGAAGGGTGTCAGAGCTGTCGTATCACACGATTCACCCGGCGTATACCCTAATTGCTAATCCGGCGATCGACGGGGTACGATTAATTTACAAAACAGAAAATACCGCGAAAAATGTCCATCAATTTCGGGTACAAACCGAACCTCGAAGAGCTCCATAGACGGATCACTCGATGAAATAGCATAGATCAGTTTTTCCTACCCTAAGCAACAACGCCGGACAAAGGGACTTCGGGAAGGGTTGAAGTGCAGCAGGGCGGATCGTCGGGGAGGACTGCTCATTGCCGAATATAAAACAGCGGATGTAAAGACCAGCGACCCTTTCTCTGTCGCGTGCATTGGCTCACGCCTAGGTTTGGGGCTAGTTAGAATGATACATCTGTACATATACGGAGGTTTATTTATACAGGACATAGGCTGGTCATGCCGAGGATACGTGGTGGAATACCCTTGTTGCGCAGCTTGTGCGCCCCTTCGGCAAAAGTAATTGATTCACACTCGAGTAATTTCACCATCCGCAAACAACCCTTCCGACTCTATGCCTCGTTTATATATTTGTTTTCCCTTTTTTTCTTTCTTTTTGTTTTCCACCATCTCTGGGAACTTTTGTTTGCTTTTACAAGAGTTTCGAGAAGGAAATATTTGCCACTTCGATACGTGTGGGCGAAAAATTCACCCCATTTTTTTCTCTCTTTGTTTCTCGCACCGGGATCGAGTCACGGGTCTGAATTATCATCCGTCTGTTTTGCGCCTCCGTAAATTATTTCGTATCATAATCGTTCGGTATTATACGGGGGTTCAGGCAGATGTTACCTTAGCTAAGTGCTTTATAACGCGTTACCTATTTGGGTCTAGAGGTTTTGCACTCACCCCAAGACAGGCGCTAGTAGGTCGCTTCATAAACCCGAATGAATTCGATTGTTCGATCATCACTTACCGCCAAGGGTTGACACGGGTTATGATTCAAAATTTAACAATATTATTATCAACCAAATATAAACGAATTATTGAAAATTCTAACATTATCTAAACCATGATACAAAATAGGGGAGTACGGAGTCGGGCAGATGTTTGCGAAGGAAAATGTGCATGGGATACATGTTGAATATCTTCCGAACATCTGGCGCCTTGGGGCTAGTTCGCAAGTTTTCTCTATTCCATACATCACTAAGCCTTTTTTTTTCTTTCAAAAAAGTTCGAAATATTGGCTGTAGTTAGAATTTCATCTCGTACAGAGGAAATTAGGTAAATAAATGAAAACTGGTGTAATCTGAAAAGGTGGATCTATGCTTTCGGTGAGAATGATGGAAGATGCGAGTGAGGGGGTGAAATTTGTTTTTTGGGGAAAAAACATACATCTTGGTATTGTGTAGGTGTTTGTAGCGACCTCGTGAAGATTTGGGCAGAGTGGTGATTGTTGAATTCTTCGAGACGAAGAAAGCGCGAAGAAGGTGACGGTGTTTCAGCACCATTCCAGGCTTTTCAGCCTTTTTGAACCTTTCCAAATATCTGCTCGAGGAACGCTTTCACATACACTACCTACTCCTAACAGGCATAACCCATTCCAATTCACGAAACTCGGAAGAGCAAACATTTTTATTCATCCTACGCAAACAGCTGGTATTTTTTCAGATCAAATATTGATGCAGCACGTGGCTTGGCTAAGGTGACCGAGAAGAACCGAGAGTATATACGTACTCATTCGATCACCTTATATATATGTATCAAGGTATATAAAATGCATGTCAAAAATGTAATACGTCCAATGAATAATATATTTTTTGCATCATGTTTTTTTTTTTTATTTTGCGGAGGTATCAGCGGTACTTGAAACAGGGCAAATTCAGTGCTTTCGAAAGGACCGTCACCGCGAACAGTCAGTTGCCAGATATTTCCGGGGAATTTTACCGCTGGTTATTCTGCAGTCGCCAGAGTATTTGTGATGGAACTAATTTGAACAAAGCCGAAAACTGTTTCAATGGGTCTATTTTCGTTTTGAAAACTGACGTAATCCGTTTTCTACCTCGGGCAAGGTGTACGAGCGCGATCATATCGGAATGGAACTGCGAAGGCATACTTTTTCAAGAATAACTCCGCTCTGGTTAATCCCACGAGGAAAACACTCACCACTAATTTGAAAGGGAATTAAATTTCGCAAAAAATCGTTCATTACAATGATCGTCGTACGGCCGATAGTTTCGGAGTTAGAGCTAATAGAAATGGGGAACTTTTACGCTCCTTACAATTCGTCGACGAATATTTTTCCTCTATTCATACATTTGATCAACTTTATGACTGAAAGTGAGGCTAGCCTTATTACATAGCTATAACAATTTGTAAAATTGCGATTCACCGCGGAAGAACAAGCATCGCATAATATTAAGCTTAATCAATGTTTGAGTGAGCTACGGTGAGGTGGAATTAAACTAAAGTTAGCGGCGAAGAACTTTCCCACTTCTCGAGGCTCTAGCTCCGAAGCTATTAGTCGCATGGCTATAATTGTAAGGAGTGATTTAGTAGGAAATTTACTCCTCTTTCGAATTGGTATTACCTATTTTTCTCGTAGAATCAACCCACACCGAGTTATTCTAAAAAAACTATTCATTCTTGTAACTTTTTTCCAACGAGCGGTGGAAATTTTATAACAGTTTCCAGTCTTGCTCGATTGCAAATTTGACACGTTTTTCTGTCTCTCACGTCTAACAGTCTATGTATTATCAAACTAATGATAAAGGTGTCCATAAATTGAATCGTTTCGCTGATGCAGCGAATAACAATATTTATAAAATAATTAACGCTGTAATTTCGTACTGCAGTTTTCCCATTCGTAAGAACATGGTTCGGAAAGCATTTCGCTGGGTGATAAAGACGAAAAATAAAATCCGAGGATGAAAAATATCTGCCCCTAATTACCAAGGGATGAAAAAGTTTCAAGTTATATACCGGGAAACATCGTATGGGTAGATATAGATAGCCGAAACTTTTTGCTTGGTAGTTCCGTAGCCATTTTTATCTCGCAGTGGATACTCTGAAATCCCGTGGGTAAAATCTGCTCGAGACAAGTCACCCTCGCACAGCCACTTGTCAGGGTGGGTCAAGTGTCGATGAAAGTTGAAAAACTTACAAAACTTTTACTCCTACCTCTCCAAATAAATGATTAGATATATTACTCCTCGCCTCAGACTAGCGGATGAGAGAGGTATGTACAATGGACCGAGGTAATTTACGGGATTAAAAAACTTGCCAGAATGGAAAAGATTAGGCCAAACGAATACCTACTTTCCCAGGTGCACGCAGTCGAGTAAAGAAAATTCATTTCGGACGTTTCGCTAAGGGATATCATCGCCTGAATTTTTTTGGATCATTTTACCAGCTACTCACCGAATTACCCGCCTGATGGAAAACTCGAATTAGGTAAGTGTGGCTGTTAGAATCGATAAGTTTGCAATTACTTTAATTAGGCGATGATCGCAGATTGAATATTCATCAAATTTATTTAATTATTCAACGTGGGATCATGGCTTGATAAAATTAATTACAAATGTCCTGATTCAAACAGGCCAGCCTCCTTGAGGATTTGAAAATTTGCGGGTAAAGTTGTGCAAAGAACTTCGTCTAGTCAGTGTTTAATATTAAATATTATCACTGGCGCACCGCGGTCTGGAAAGTTTCGATGTTACATCTAATTGGAAGAATCGTTTGAAAAATAGATTCGTTAAAAGTGTATAACTGTTGGAGTTCCAAACCGAATTTATAACTTTGTTAAAAACTATGAAGTTAGTAGACGAACGTACGTAACGAGATTGACAAACTCGGAATCGTAATTCATTTTTCGGTCATTCGGTCATAGTTCACGAATGTTATAATTTTATGATTTCGAATTCTGACGGTTCGATCTATAAATAATCGAAGAGTAATTAAATAGCATCAGTTACTGCGAGTTTCATTTACTATTAATGTCAGTTAATTTCTACACGTGACAGAGGAACGAGCAACGCCAGCGTTTATCATAGGATTCATATTGACTCTGGAGAAAACGAGAGACGTTACAAAGAGCAGAGTACACTTCAGGTGCTCAAATAGGATTAAATGCGCATAGAATTTCTTCTTAAGCGACAATTTACAAACGGAACGACAATTAAGAATCGTACAGCAGCCGCGTACACGTCATGCATGGGACAAAGAGATTCAAGATTATGCGGAAACCAAGGCTCACTTCCGCATACATGTATGTAGCACACATGTGTGTGTGTTTTTAATTACCTATTTAGAAGATAATTAGCAGCGCCGGTACGAGTCTGGAATTTTTATTTTCGTGATAATAATAAAAAGCAGAATTTTTTTTAAAAACTCGGGTCGTATGTAAAATCGTGTAGAAATTCGTCCGCGGTATATCCCGTGAGGTTTTATTATCGCGGAGGATGTGTCGTATATATTCAAAGCGTATTACGTAACCACGATAGACGAGTGCATCTTTGAGACTCCATTTACTGGATTTCCTCTGGCACAAAAGTATGGCAAGTATAAAGGGAGTGGAGAGAACTATCTGTAAACGATAAGGAGACACAATCTTTGCGAAGTGCAACTGCAGCGCTGCTGCGGGTCTAAGTTTAAAAATAAAAGCCGTAAAAATATTTGTTTTCTTCTCTCTGTTGGAAATATTTTTCTAGCGAAAACCATTCCCCGGTCGCATACACCTGCGACAATATTTTAGCATTAATATAAGAATGGAAATTCTCGCGATCTGTTTGCCAAACTTCGTTTATAAATCGACGCGTTCTACTGTCACCGATAAAACCTCAGAAAATTATAACATAATTTTTAGCTATGTAGAAGAAAAGGAATTTTTTGGAGCAGTCGGTGTTCCACCTTCGGATTTGGGAACGACAGAAGAATCAGTGGAGCTAGAGGATACGAGTATGGGAAAACGTGAGCCTGAAAGGTCGATAAAGAATTGAATTTCCCCCATTGGAGATCCCCGAACACCCGCCACCCTCTAGCCACTAAAATCTAAGTTTCGATTTGAATCAAAATTGAAATTGGATAACAGTCTGCGGCAAGGACAACGTCGGGTTCGAAAAGTTACAGGAACTCCGGGATGACGAGATGTGCCTGAAACAACTAGCGAATACTTGTAGAATTGGATTATCCCGAAGCAGGGAAGACGGGAGGAGGATCTGGACCGACGGTGAGATCGCTTTCAGATTGTTCGGTGCACACGTACGGCGGAGGTAACTTAAGGCTACAAGTATATTTATAGAGGGTGTGCACTCGTTCCCATACGCAAGAATACGCGTTGCATAGGTACACAGGCCTCTAGGCGAATGCGCGGACGCGATGAGATTGGCTTCTCGCAGAAATTCAGAAGTTATCTCGAACACGGGGGCTGGCTTCGTGTCGGTTTCCCATAATTCATTCAAGAGAGCGAGTGAGTAGAAGGTTCAGGTGATACACGGACGGCGAAAAGATGGGTGGTGAACGTCACCCGAGAGAATAGCGAAGGTGGAAGATAATAATGAGGATAAAAAAAGGAAGAGAGGGAAAAGAGCGAGGCGAGTGGAGTAGAGAGCCGGAAGAAAGGAGTATAAGAGAGCGAAAATGAGAGGAGGAAAAAGGGCGAGCGTGTACCACGCCATACCGGTGCTTTAATAGGCCCTCTTTGATGTAGACTCCACGCTCGCTTAACTTCGGTATACGAATGAAGTTTGTTAACGCATGCCGACCTTTGAACTCGAACCACGGAAACGCGGCGATACAGATTTGTTAGAAATTTTTATACAATTGGAAAAAAAGGAAATACATCCTCCTCGCTCAAAAATTTTTTCATTTTTTTATGAAACGCCCTGGTATAGGTGCTGTTGGGTGTCTGAAAAGAAGCGACTCGTCACAGAAAGGGTTTTTTGGGTAACTCATTTCCGATCCAAAGTCAGAATTCAAAATTCAAAATTCTGGGCCCGTTATGGCGGAGTAGAATTATAAAAAGTAGGGTAATTCACTTTAAAATTAGTACTCGACGGTTTTTGGGGTGGCTTATTCCCGACCTGGAGTCAAAATACGAGAATTCCAAACGGTGGATGGAAATTATAGAAAGTAGGCTGAGTCGTGTGTCCACGAATGCGAATTGCTGATTTTTTTAATCTCGATTTGAAATTAGCGGCTCAAAAATCTTCGATTGCCAATTTTGATGCAAAACAGTTTACTTCTTTATATGATTGCGATACGCCGTATTGGACCCGCCATTCACAATTTTTGTACTTCGATTTTAGATTTTCTCGCGACTTTTTGGATTTCAGTTCCGGAATCGAAGACTCAAAATCCCCTCAGGGTTTCAAAAAGTTGAAAAAAAAAATTCGTTTAAGGAGATTTCGAATTTTCGGAAACGAAGAAGTTCAGAACATTAAAATTCCGAAAGGTCGTAACGCAGATAGCTAAAAACTCCGAAAGTCCAGACTTCCGAAAGCCCAAGGATCTAAAAATTTCGGTCTATTCCTTACGATCTGAAGACAAAAGCCAGTTCATTCTAGCCTAAACCCTCTTTACGAAAACCCATTTTATCTACTTAAATCGATAACTCTGATATTTAGATTTTGAAACTTTTTTCTCCAAAAATTAAATTTCAAGACGGTTAATTTGGAATAGAAAAAAAATGGAATCTCAATTCTTCTTCGACACCGTAATAGGTGCTTTACCATTTCGGATTTGCTACAGCTATATCGGTGATAATCACACGCTCGCTCACGTAATACTGTGTAGGTGCCACTTTCGTATAATTAGCGCACGATACGCTCGATTTATTACATGAACGGTTATTTGACGTTATTGTACCCCAACCTCAAAACACATGTATACACAATATACATACACACACGTTGCTCGCAGCTGGTCATATTATATGGCGCGCTATAATCCGGTAATCAACATTTTTATTCAACTACAAATCAAACCCTCATCCATATGTGCAAAGAATCGTTATTAGTACCCGACAAATAGCTCGGAAACAAAAATTACCTGAAAAAACGTGTGTTTCGAAGAACATATCTAGCGATTTCGATCAAATTCGTTCAGTCCGTGATTTTTACCTAAAATATGTGGAAAAGGGGTAGCAGCTTGAGTTTCGTTACGACAGAAGTTGATAACTGCCGAACAAATTTCAGCTAAAAATTGTTGAAATAAAAATTCAGGACGCAGGCGTAGATATTCGAAGATTTAGATGAAATCTCATCTTCTTCTTCTTCTTCTCGGTATAGGGGATTAAGCTGGGTGGGTATATCGCGGTTAAATTTAATCACGTAGGTATAAGGTGGATATATATGGGATAATAAAAAACTGAAATAAAGCGTCAGCAGGGTGTTTTGGATCGGGTGTAAAAATAATCTGCGACGTGCAGGGTGACGGAGTATAACGAGAAAAGTAAAACAAGACGGAGCAGCAGCTCGGGGTATAGCCTGAATCGAGCTGAGTGACTCACCGGCTAGTAATTCTATCCAGAAACGAAAAAGCGCAGCGAAGGCGTTAACGGATTAATTTGCCTGACGTCGTTGTAGCACCCAATAAAAGATGTTAGTATCCAACGAGAGTATCCGCTCCCACATATATATATATATATATTTATAATATGAAACTGAACACTGAGACGATATGTCTGCTAACCATCGTTACGGCTATAGGTATAAGAGAATCTCATAAAATCAGAAAGGCTTTGAGATATTTACAGGAATCAGATATATGAGTCTAAGAGGGAGATGAATTTTTCCTCGAATAATAAACCGCGAGTTTCGTACAGCGAAGCATATTTGGAATACAATATAAGTGAAGTAGGTTTCGCGAATAGTCGGGAGTCACGGTTCGCGAGAGATTTAAGAAAAATAAGAAAAATATATATCGAGAGAGTCGGAGATAAAGGTGTACAGGGTTGGAAAGGGAAGAGAGAAGAAGCGGCTTTACGACGACAAGGAGAAATTACGTTCGGTAATACACCGGAAACTGTGGTAATTTGCAGAGTAGCGTAAACATGCTACCGCGCAGAGAATAAACCTGACAAAGTAACGCGAATAGAAAGAGGTCGGCCGGAGCTGGGAGCCGGTGGATACGTATCTTTTATAAGAGTATATTAAAAAAATGTATAATAAGAAAGATTAACGGAGACGTGAAACGAAACACGTCGAGGGAATATCAGCTTTACAAATCAGCTCGTACCTCCTTCTTACTCCTTTTCTTTTTTTTTTATAATTAAATAACGAGTATTTTAAGTCTATGGATTAAACAAGGGTTGCGTGACTCGATTGAAGATACGTCAGCAACCAGGGTGGTTCTGGCTGCGGTACTGTGACCACTCGAGAGCTTTACAAAGTCTAAACCACCGCGGATTAACTTCTCTTCTCTTTCGCGTGTCAGGAAGCAGAAGCAGGCTGCCATTTATAGAACAATTAATTTTCATCGCGTAACGCCCAGCCGTCTAATATCACGGAAGAGTTAATTAAGACGTTCAAGTTTTATCACCCCGTATCTCTGAGTTTAGGAATCTTTCGGAGGTTCGTTCGTTCTTTGCATCAGGCCGAATCCGTGCCCGTGGTTGATCACATATCGTGTAAAGGGATGAGAAAAATGACGCCAAGTAAAGTTAATTAGAAAAACGGTATTCGTTTTCGTTTTATCCTCCGGTCCTTAGACCAGCAAGTTTTGAATTCCGCGTCGTGATCACGAAAGGAGAAGTTTTTAATAGAATTACGTCGAAATGAATTTTCTTTTTATTTTTATTCATTTTTCGTGTTTTTCCGTTTTTGGTAGAAAATTGTACAAGCTGGAATAATTTTCCCCGACCTTTTTTATAACGGACGTCGTTTTTCTACGCCATACATTCCGCAGCACCGGTAGGTATATACCTACTCCGTACTTGAGGATAATAGAACACTTGGGATCCCTTGGTTAAGACTATGTTACGGTTGGATGTCTAGATACTTAATTAAACAAAATGTAGGACCTTGTGTGAGAGCGTGTTACGCTTCTAGGGTTAATTAAAATTGGCAGGCAGCCCGTGTCGGTTCACTGGATACCGCGGCGTGCCTAGAAGATGGTAAAACTAAAAGACAACCTGCACCAGTACCTACCAGCAGCAGCTGAGAGGAAGAAAGAGTAAGAGTGGAAAGAGGTATCGGTTCTTTTGGCAAATATAGACATTTCTTCTGTAAGGCTAATGGCTATTAAACAAACAGACCTGCGTCGTCTTTGTTAGCTGGATGGTTTAGTTCAATTTTCTTTTCCCTTATTTTATCACTTGTCTCCCCGTTTCTCCCTCTACTTCACAGTCAGTGGTATCTCGTACTCTTTTTGAGACATTGGCGCGTGCGAGACCCACATATGTTTGCAATTCGAAGAGGATAAGAAACACCCGGCCATATATACGACTCGTCCGTAATTCTCTTCTCCGACGATTCGTTCTTATTGTAATTCCGAAAATAATTCACATCAAATAAAACCAGCGTAAGGTTTGGTACCATACCAAGGTACTTATAAATCACTAAAGACGTGACCAACAAACCAAGAATTTTTCAGCAAAATCATTTAGCCCGAGAATTTCAAACAAGGGTTCGACGTAATTGAGACAAACGCACGATTCGTTCAGTCTTGAAAGACGAGCTAAATTCCTTTATGGCGAAATGATCACAGATTGCAATAAGGGCGTAAATATTATATATGCTCAAAGTGCTTTTATTACGTTTCAGCGAATTCTTAATTGCTGAAGATCATTTAGTTTCCGTGAATACGATATGATTCGTCTTTTCAATCTTATAGCGGATAGATATCACATGTGAAAGGGAAAGGTTTCTGACATTTTTCAATACTCTGTAAACCGGCTTTGAAAATCGTGTACTTTCCTCGTGCTTGGAGGATTATTCGAATATTACCTACTCGAATTTCTTATTACATGAGAAACGTTCGGTTAGATAATTAGAATGAATTTTTCGAGGAGGAATATCAGAATTTGTGACGAATTTGGTATAGGACTGTAAAATCGGTCAAGTGGCAGTTTATTTCATCTTAAATTTTATTTCGAATTAATTTTAGCCCCATGGACCACCAAAAGTTTATCCCTCGAATGCTCAGCCGAATTCTGAAATTGATGCTCGCAGAAGCGACCAATTAAACAGTTATGGGCCAACCTACCTACATACTTTAATTCCGAAGTGTCTCCCCTGGCAAATTGTCATCTCGTTATTGATCCTCGGTTGCCTTCGAGTTTCGCGAGAGTCGTAAAAGGTCGTGTATATATCCGTACCTACTTTTCAGTTAATGAAATACGATCTGTCCGAGGGCTCAGAACTTCGGGCTGCCCGACCTCTCTCTCTTTGCTGTTCGGCAAGCCTGCCACGAACACACCCAGCTAATTGACTAAATATTCAAACCAAAGGGAAGATATTTGGCAAATATGCAACGGGACGTGCGTATTTTTAATTACGGACTAATGAAACGTCAATTTCATTTGCAACATCCTTATAAGTCTTGTTAAATGAATGAAAGTAGAACTCGCGTGTCGATTCGTGGCTGGCTTCATTTCTGGTCTCTACAGACTTCGGCCCTGCTGATATCAAGCAAATGCATTCAGCTTTTTCCCGTCCCGAGGGTCCGGTGTGTATAAAAAACGACCTGTCCCGTCTGATCGCCCACTCCATGCAGCCCACACGTTTCATTCGTAACAGTTAATAAATACTGAGGTGTAATAAATTGCTGCGACATCACCATCGCTGCAGTTCTCAAGTTAGCTTGGGAGGCCCTTGCAAGTTTATATATACTTTCATTCGATACCTTCGCATGTTCGCAGGCAAAAAACATGCGAAATTGTTTAAATCGTTTAAATCTGTCAATATCTCTCGTCCCCGATCGCCCCGGCCACTGCTGCAATTAACACACTGTAGATACACGTTCCGGTAGCCAAAATTTCTTGTAACTGTCACATGAGCTTATACATCATATATATGCGTACAAAAAACCGTATAAAATGTAAGATTTTTGCTTCAATTAGGGCTGTAAGACTCGCGAAAGAGAATCTCCTGATTCAATGTTCTACCAAAATATCTTTTTAGCAAAGATTGACTCATAAAAAGCTCGTATCCCACCGCTGTCACCGATTATTACGTTAATCTCGCGAAATAAATTCGTAGGACTCGGAAGTGTATAGCTGGGTAGAAATTTCTTGCGGACGATCTTGGTGCTTCGATATAATTCCTCGATGTTAAATGCGGGGAAGCAATTTAATCAGAAAGACACGCGACAGTCCGTGTTCGTCCATCAGAGGTCGAGGATAAAATCAAGAGCGTTAAAACGCACCGCGTCAGCTGATTTCAAATGTAGTTTATGTCCGGCTATATGTAGAAGCAGTTTGCCCATGGAGTAGAAAGCCGGTATATATGTATAGTGTATACTTATGTCTGCCATATATCGTATACATTATACCTAATACGCCACCCTCGACATAAAACTAGGCGAATGCTTCTCTGGCATCGAGGTGGCTTCGACAATGGCCTTCCTAATGCTGACGCGATTGTTTCCACGACGATAAGTCGGTTTCTACTCGGCACAAAAATGGCGTTCCAAGTCTCACATTTTAGGGTTTCGTATCGCACGAGCATCCCAAAAGCCCCGAAGCAAACCATGAATTAATTTCGCTCCTTTACCGTTTGCCAAATTTCAGAAATCGCGTTCATTCGTCTGTTAACAAATTTTTAAATTGCAGAACGATTCGAAGACTGAAATCACAGCCGATGGCAAAATTCTTTTGACTCTAAAGCGATTTTTTTCAAATTAAAAGAGAAAACAAATGAAGACGAAAAAATCACGCATTTATCGTTAGTTCGATTTCAATTTTTAATTCGCTTCGAATATCGTATCTGGTAACGTGTTGGTGAAAATTAATTAGGCACTTGTAACTTGTTTGAAAAAAGAACTGATCGCTACCTTAAATCGTTAAGAGGCGATGTCGTGCAATGAATTTATATATAAGCTCGGTAGAGAAGAGGCTTTATAAATTAACACCGTGAAATAATATTTACTGAGTTCGTGCGAGTGCGTGCGTGTTAACAACGCATAGATTAGCCATAACGAACGTGATTATTTGCATTTTAATACGCGTTTACCTACTCTGAATTCGATTCCTAAGAATCTATACGTTTACAACTTTCAACGACGCTTAAACACAAATCCAATTGGCTCCAATCAACGGAATCAATTAATCTTCCGGGTTTTTATACGCATATATTAATTCACTAATTACACCTACCTATGCTGACGAAAAACACGCATTCTTCCCGTTTTAAATTCTACCTAAATTATCTGACTTGATACAATCGTATTCGTTCCAATGAACAGAAATTTCACTTTCGGATTTCCAAAAAATTTATAACGACTCTGTTTTTTCATAGCTAATCAACTTCTATTCTGAGAGATGATTAGAAACTATCTGATATTTCATGAAATTCGTCTTACATAGATTGAATCTACCTGAATTCGGAGGAAATATACTAAAATGATCTCATTTATATACGGATGAGGTAATAGTCTCCTATCGTTGCAAAAGAAGATAAAAATTTGATTCAAGATCACGAATTTTCGTATCCAGAAATGAAATTCATCGAACATCATTGGTTTTCACAAAAACTACATCGACGAAGAATATTCCTTCGAAATTTGACGAAGTTTCGAGAAAGGATACGACCTGTACACTACGAAGACGACTTTTTATTCGGTGAAAAAATGAATCGAAAAGTTTTATTTTTTATTTTGGCAACGGTCGATCGATGGCAACTTTTCTCGTGCTTTTGAGTGTAGGTGTAGATCGTCGGTAAAATGATGTATATATCTGTATTGTGAGGAGGATTTGTTGGACGGTTGGACGCGAAGCGTGAATCACAACAGGGCGAACCAACATCGGCTAATACCTCTGGAAATCCTTCTATACAGAAATTCTCTTTGACGTTTGTAAAGCTAGGTCCGGGTCTATAGGGGCTGGTGTTAAAGCGCAAACGTTCTCTGACGGAATTATCATCTGCTTTCGAGAAGACCGTTCATCAATATTAATAAATTTTTCATTATTTTCATACGTATGCAGAGAGCTGTTTTCCTCCGCTGATTCCTCCAATACGGTTTTCCCCGGGACCTCCGAACGGTTCAAACTCGAAATTTTAACATCAATATTTCACGAGGGTTTGATATTTAAATAATTGAATACTAGCAAAGTGAATTCCACGGTTTGACGCCATCGCTGACTCAACCGCAGTAAAACCTTGAATATAACGTTAATTACTTCACGAACTTCAACAGGTTTGTTGTTCGATTCAACTGAACTTCACCGGCTGTTGTATAAACGCTCATCTTTAATTAACGATCATCGATACCCGTCAGAATTCGCTATTTTTCATTCAACGATACCTAAATTCGTATGAATGAAGAAAAATGAAAAGAACCGATAAATTTCACCGTTCATCTATCGCCTTTATACTCGTAGATAAATCCGTTCATCTATACGTTCGTCGATTCACTTCCAACAGAAATGACGTTGAATAGGTAGTATAAAACATAAAATAGCCCGGTGATCGATAATCTTCAATAAATTATAGCGTCTCTAACAATAGGATCCGTCGAGGTGGGACAGCGCCTCATATATCCGTCGATATCCGTCCTTTCACAATTTTTTTTTATTTCCGTCGATCTCTAACGAATGGAAAAGTTTTCTCATTTTGAATTACAAATAAGGATTCATTCGGATAAGAAATGTGAAAATTTTTCGTTCGAGTTTACCCGAGCTGAAATAATTACGGGTCATACTTATACCGCGTTGATCTGATCTAGAAAAGTTTTTTATCTTTTCTTCGGTTTATCCTATTACCGGTTATATTAGCCGAGGAGATCTCGATCCAGTTAATAGTAATGGCTAAAATAAAAGAGACTTACTCGTAGGCGGGAGGATTCCTCGTGGCGAAGGATATCAGAGAAACTGCCGGGAATGTTAACGATAAATTTATGATAATTGTTCTTACGTATTGCCAAGCCAAGGAATCAAGCCACGACATACTTATGGCGAGCAATTGACTCGCAAGTAAATACATACCGTTGTATCCTTCGGAATAGCCATCCGATGACTGGGACGAAACAGGCGTGTTTAATGACGCAAAACCACCGAAGTAATTGCCTTGTTATCTGCTCGTGATCGCCCAAGGGCTCATGGCTCTCTGGCCCTTGACTAGAAATTCATTGGCATAAGTTTCCGGCTTATTCGCTTCGGCCCAGACCCGAGGAAGGAGGTCTGATCATTTTTAGAAAGAGTTTGGTCCCCGGCGTTCGAGCGATCGAAATCTGTTAATGTATATAAATCTGGAATGAACTATTCTCGTCCCTTAGCGATGCGTCTTTCGAGGATGCTGAGTAGACAATAGAAACGTGAGATGCATAATTTATCTCAGGGAAAACACGGGGGAGAACATCTACTGCGCTTTCAACGAACGAACGAACGTATGGTAGGTGGAGGAGAGGAATAGGAACAGCTTTTACGGTGCTCGTAAAGCTCTGCACCAGACTGCCCCAGAATTTACTTTTTCTTGTACTTTCCTGACGCTTTTCTTCTTCCCTGACGCTACGGCCATCTGACCCATGCCAGTTCAGTTTTCGTCTTATTTTGCATTCATAACCCTCCTAGTTCTCTTTCATTTTTACGCCTCGAAGGATCTCATGTATACATATTTAAAGACGAACGGCGGTGGGGACACACGACGGAAACGGTACCTCTCGCAAAATTTACACCACGGAAGAATTTCGAGACGCGAATTTTACAGCCAGCTGGGTCCTGTTGACGCGATGTTTTCCCGAGACTCACGTCTCCGGACAAATTCTCATAATTACCCAATTTCGGTAAAATTCATAGATTTCAAATTTCCTGGTCTCTATCGGTCCAGAAAACGAACCTTCGTCAGATGAACGCAGAACTTTTCCATACCGCCGAAATGATTAATTCTCGATTCAACGAGAACGAGACGAAAAATCAAAGTTCGACGTAAAACTGACGGCGAAGCTTTGTTCTTCCAACAATTTTAAAAACGAATAAATGGAGTTGTGCTTTTTTTACTCACGCATTCGGATCTGGCAGCTTGATATATACGGAGCTTTTGACACTTACCTGAAACAGAAAAAAAATTTGATATAGATTGGAGGTGAATTTGATGGAAGAATGGTAGCGGCGTAAAAGGGAGCGATGTTGAATTCTGTTAGTCTTCGATCTGGATTATATATATATATATATATGATCTGATATTTATGCTCCCGGTGTAGTGTCCCATTTTTGTTTCATCGAAACTTTTCGTTCGTTCCTACTGTGCCTTTTGTTCTACACTAAATTGAATTCGGACGAGCGATAGCACTTCTGTGAGAAAACTTTAAGCTGCATTGCAGAGACAGAGCGTTGGCGTCCGCCTCGGTTATAGAAACTTAGTTCTGTTCTGGAAAAGTTTTTACCCGCGTCATCAACCGATACTTGATCAGAATAGATTCTATAGAGAGATAATTCAGCTATTTACTCGGTTTCAATTCATCATTTAACGACTCTATCGCGATCATTTAAACTTATTCAATGAACTTTACTTTCCCACACAATTTACTCGCATGTAACTCGGGTATTCTCTAACCAAGAGTGAACATTTCTTAAATACAATCCCAAAGTCGAAAATCGATGTTTTTTTTTAAATTGTAAACCAAGGCTATGTCGGTATTCTGTCATATACATTTTTTTCTTATTTGTCAAACCCGAAAAACGTTGAAATTGCTAAACAATTCAGGCTTGCAAATTTTTATTATTCACTCGCCAAAATGAATTTTGGTTGAAATATTCATTTTTGTTATTTTTTTTAACACTCTGCGAGATATGAGTCCGCGAAAATTCTAATTTGAAAAAAAAAAACTGTCTAAAGATTGAAAATGGAATGAAAATAAAAAATAAGAAAACTACATTCGCAATTTTCTGCGACTCTGCGAGAGAACGTTCGGTAAATCGGCCGATAAAATCTCTGGGCAAAGTATCCGCAGGCACAGGGGGTGTGGGATATGTTGCGGTCTAAAATTACCGGAAATAAACGTTGACCGCTGCCCGCAATAGTTTGGGATGGCCCCGGGACGCTGCGGATTGTCATTATTGTGGCTTTCATAGACCATGGCGTCGAACCAGATGCCCGGAATGTTCGTCATCTGGATTGAATTGCCAAGACGAAAATTAAGTCATGGCTTTTGCTCATTTCCGGAGGGCCCGATGCAATTCTGCCTCCATCATCCCCGAAGAGATTAGGTCTAATCAAACCCCATCCAAATATCAAGAAATCTCAAGACTTTTACCAGTAAAAATTGAAAGCAATTTTTTTTCGGTTTCATTTTGCCCAAAAAATGTTCCAAAAAAATTAGTGAAAACTCGAGGAATGTGGATGAACTGCAGAAGAGAAAAAATTTGAACGGAATACCCCAAGAAAATTAAGAAAATAAAAAGAAAAATTTGTGGAAATTTAATTTTATGTAGGGTCGAGCTAGTCTTCGGGTTTTGGAAATTTCTATGGTAATCATAACCGTGAGGTAAATTCTGCGGTCGATGATCAAGGGCAAAATTGTACCTAGGGCTCGATCGTCGCCGGTCGTACTTCTCTGGAACGCGGTCTTATTGCCGGAAAGGCGATTAATTTCCCGCGAGATAAGGAAGCCTCGAGGGCAAAGAGAAGGAAGATAATAGATATTATCCGTCCTTCTTTCCGCAGATCAATCATCGCGCCTTGGGAACTGCTTATCTCAAATGGCAATTAGTGACGTTTACAAATGGCCACATTCCCGGCCTATTTTTTCGCATCGATAGGACCGACCTACTTACTTTATGTTTCTCGATCAACTTATATACCACCGAAATAACGTCTCACTAAGTGTCGGACCATCAACCACTTCAACACCAATAAATTCATCGGTACCACCCTGATAGAAACATATTTCAGAATATTTTTTTTTAAATTTCTTGAAACCTTTAGAAGAAAAAAAAATATCGATTTTTTTCAGATTTTTTCAAAGTTCAGGAAATTTATTGGAAAAACGATGACAATCATTTTGCACGAATCGAGATCGAAGTTGTTATTTCGATGGGACTAAAATCCGTGGTGCGGGTGAAAATAGTTTTCACCGTTCTTCTTCTTCAAAAAAAAAAAAAAAAAATCTGAAAATTATCGGACATAGTCTAAAGAATCTAAAAAAAAATTTCTTCATTTTTTTTTAATCTCAGCGAAACTATGAGAATATTTGAAAATTTTCAGCAGAATCTATGACAATACTAACCAAGTTTTCCAATCTCTAGAATCTTTGAGAATAGATTCAGGAATTTTTTACAGTTATTCCGAAAATTTGAGGAAAATATTCAGATGTATGATGACATCGGGGCTCTCAATCTCCGACTCTGTTCACAGTCGCCACGTATTCACGAGATACGAGATGTTATCGTCAAAGCTTTGAATCTAGGCGCGAATAGATAAGCTGAGGATGGAAATAGACACAATTATACTAAAATAGAGGCTATTTACGTGTGGAAATGTTTCAATTCATTTTTCAGAGCAGCTAATCTTTGCGAGTCTTTTTAATACGCGAAACAAACTCTGGAAATAATTTTTTCCGAAACGTTGATTTAGCTCCTGGGCCAAAAATTTCTGACCATTATCAGATAAGCTCTGATAATACTCGTAAAGTGTTCCAATTTCTATAAATTATTACAGATTCAGGAACGATCGGAGTTCACGGTGATTTTTGACAGGATTTTTCAGAGCGATGTAAAAAATTTCAAGAATACATATTTTTATCGGAAAAAAAAAAAAATAGAATAGAGGCTGAATTCTGACAGATTTGTTTCACCGATTACTCAAACTCAGAATGTGCTCTAAATATTTGAGTAAAAGGTGGCAACTGATTGCCTTAACGTACCGAAATGCTTGATTAATCGTCGAGCTGCTTTTCCGGCGGTTGCGAATCTTCATCTGTTGTATTGCTCCTTGCATTACGGAATTCGAGTTAATTAAAGTGGGATTATGTAACTGTCAAAGCAGTTAAACGACGCTTAGAGTAGATACCATTTGGAATTAATTACAATAATTACTCTAATGTCTTCCAACTACTTTGAGTTAGCTCGCGTCGCATCGTTTACGCTAACCAAATACGCCAAAGGAAACGTGAGAGTATATCTCGCAAAGGGTTAGTCCGCGAAAGCTGCAAAAGCGTACAAACGCATTCTGTCGTTTACCCACGTTACTCCGAATTCTCGAAAAATTATTTGCTAAAAACTAGTCTCGGTTCATGAATTTTTAATCGTAAGAAAAAAGTCCAGAGAAGTTGAAAACTAATTTGGTTGGATTTATGCAGAGTAGGTAGCGAAGTCTCCTGTCTCTAGGAAAACGAGTTTCACAGGTCAGCTACAGCCCTGTAAAATTCTGCCAAATTTCTTAAGCCCGGTGTCAATTAATTAACGATTTCAGAGAAACGTATTTCGCTTTTTTCACCCCATTCTGACTTTGGGAATTATTTTTACAGCGAATAAAATGGGTTTCGAATACGCTTTACCCGTCCTGCGTTATTCATCCTCGTTGTTTCCGGACTAGAGATCAAACTTGAAATGTTAATTTAATTAATGTATCTCTTGATACAGGTTGCTCAAGAATTCAGTGGCTAAACTTTTGGCTCAAAGTATATCAGTCCTGTACCTTGCCGCGAAATCTTCTCGCGGCATTTGCTAAACGGAACAAAATAATTAACGACTAATAAAACCACGGGTTAGGTGTGTACATAACTTTCGCCAAAAGTTACATCCATATACATGGCCGTGTATTATTAGCATGTAATACTCCGATTATATCGTTAATTAAACCGTATTGCTTCTGTTCAAAATGAGATGGCTATCTCCCGCTGAAATTCCACGTGCCCATCCGCATTTTAAATTTCACCGAACTCCTTCGGATCCTTGATTCGAAAAAAAACAATGAAAAAATAAATAATTCCCATACCCTCCGGCCCACAGCCTGAGGCTCGGAGCATATGGTGATTCTTAATTATTGCGTGCGGCCCGTGGCTTCTATGGGGCTTAATTAAGACTCTGGGACCGGTGAGCGAGCACGGATGTAAATATGTTGGTGTGGGCGATTGTCGGTTTCTACTTGGCAGAAACACGGGCCAAATCGACGTTGCGGAATCGCGTTGTGTTATCAATTAAAACTTTCAATCTCTGACAAGATTTGCGACCGCTGTAGTTCCAATTAAAGGTCTCCATCGATTGAATTATTACTAATACATTCATTCGCGGTGTCCCATGGTCATTTTAATCGACGGAGTTTATTCGTTGCTCATTTTTCGATACTACATCTTCGAGAGGCCCAGAAAAAAGACCCGTGACCCGAATAAACGTTTCGGAAAAAATTATTTCCGAAGTTTGTTTCGCGTATCGGAGAATAGCTGCTCTTTCAACCAATTCTGTGGTTGACAGAAATTAACTGAAACATTTCCGACGCGTGAATAGCCTCTATTTTAGTATAATTGTGTCTATTTCCATCCTCAGCTTATCTATTCGCGCCTAGATTCAAAGCTTTGACGATAACATCTCGTATCTCGTGAATACGTGGCGACTGTGAACAGAGTCGGAGATTGAGAGCCCCGATGTCGTTATGCTTCTCAATATTTTCCTCAAATTTTTGGAAAAACTCTGAAAAATGGTCAAAGATTCTAGAAATTGAAGAACTATAGAAATAAACTCTGAAAAAGATCTGAAAAATTTCTGAAAATAGTCAAGAATTGTTCCAATTTTTAGAATCTTTTCAGAATAGTTTCAGAGATAATCGAGAGTGAAGAGAAGGAGAGGTATGAAAGAGCAAGACGTGAAACTTTTCGATGGTTTCAGGCCATAAGGCAGCGTTATTGATCTCATTAAATAAATCGGAACGACAGCTGGGGAGATAACAATGCAGAGGTACCGGATGACGCGAGTATATCTGATGGTGAAATAAACCAAGACTGAAATAGGACGACCCAAAAGTCGTTATTAACGACGTGCCACGAATATCGAACTATTAATTAAGAACCTTAATAGCTTGTCTTGATGAGTTAAGCTAACGGCCTGAACCGAAACTTTCCTGAAGGCCTGGGTATACTGTAATGAAAAAATGAACAAGTGGGAGGCTCGTCACTGCGCGCATGTAGTCCCTCTCGATTTTTAAAATCATGATCAAAGAACGAGGATCGTGAGAAATCGGATGAAGTTTCTGGGATGAAAAGCGGAGCTTTTCGTTATCGATTCTCGATCAGGGTGGAAAGTTTTTGTGCAGTAATTCGCCGAAGATGGTGTTCGCAATTAGGCCGAGAAACGAATGGCGTACTTCTGTTTCTTACTCGGATATTTGCGAGGGTATAAACCGCAAACAAGTTCCTTTGGTTGTGCATAATGCTAACGATTCTAGGGAAGCCTGAGGGCTTATACGAGGAAGGGATGAAAGAATCATGAAAGATTTTACTCCGGTTCGGTTCCCGGAGGAAAACTTAGGTATATCTCGTCCCACGGGGCTATAGGAGTCTAAGGGCGAGGGTGAGAGGCCCTGTCTTGCCAGAGGGGAAGAGATACAAAATATCTTCTTCACCCTTCGGAGTACGAGCCATTCTTCCGACAGGTTGACAGTTTTTCTACTAAAAATTTCAGATCGTACGCGATAATGTCATCCGCCTTTACCCGTTTTACCAAAGGAATTTTATAACCGAAATATTCTTCAAAAATTCATTCGTTAGATATTGATTCTGAAAATCAGTTTACTCATCGCCCGCTTCCTCCTCGTCTTTTCAGAAAATTCTTTCCTTTTCCCTATCCGATCTCTCCGCGCTGGCTTTTAAAAATTTCTTTCCCCGACTTGCCGCCGTTTTTCCGAACGCGAATCTCTCCTTTTATCACCAACTTTCTTTGCGACATTCTGAGCGGATTAAGTATCTTTAAAACGCAATTAATGTCTCATTAATTAGGTCTTTGTCTTAATTAATAATCCGCTGCTTTGCCGCTCGACTCTTTCATCCTCCCTTTCATCAGGTAATTTGAATGCAGGTAAATTGCCTTGCAGAGGACTTATTATCACGTAATCATATTAGCAGCGTTACTGAAGGCAAATTTTGCGATCAACGTAGGTAGAAAATAGCGCCGACCGTTGTAAGAAAATCTTCGTTTTTAGGTAAATAACGAATTTCGGAATTCATCAGCGACCAATAACAAATGTACACAAAACAAGGCCCGAAAAGCTAACAACGATTATTCGAACAACTTTACGCAGAGCCTAAGCTAACAGACGAATCTATATATACAATACTCCGGATCGAATCTAATTTCATTCTTGAGTCAATCTTACTTTCAACTTTACTCCGAATTCGTTTAAGCTTTTGCGTAACCCATAAAAGTTTTTCGATCTCACGGTCTACTCGTGTATAACTGATGCACGATAAACTTTTAATTCTTTCTCTCGCACCGGGAATAAAGATTTGGAACAAAACCTTCCCCATTGATTTATAATTTCGTCCTGCACCCTTTGGGGGCGAGACTACGTACTTGGATCGAGAGGATTCCAGCCCCTCTGGATATAAAAATTGTCAAGTATTCTAAATTTTACTTTTCGTTCGATCTCACCTGAAAACCCTTTAGAATAAGTCCTGGAATGGATTCTGTCGAAGGCATAGCGTTAGAAACGCGTTACATACGATTATTATTTTTTAAAATAGGTATAACTCAGCCGGGTTTTACGGCACGTGATTTCCCAGAGTGCGGTTTTATAGGAGCTTAAATTCTCTTGAAAAAATGTCCTTAGAACCAAGTCCGTGGGTTCGACGGTTTACAAGTTAAAGGCGTTGGAAGTGACCCTCAAACGCTTCTCATGGCCGAACTATTGACTTTATAGAAATAATCCTAAGGATATTTTTCGCGAAGAATTGAATTGTCTGTAAAATGGCACTTCGCAAAATGTTGCATCGTGAAACGCGGCTGAGTAATACCGATTTTGAAAAAAAAAAAAAAAGAAACGCCCTAGTAAGTATCTATATACATTAGGGTGGTTCAAAAAAAACAAAATAAATTTTTTTCTTCTTCCAAACTGGTTCAAAAGTTTCATTTAGGTATAAAAATATGTCTCTTAAAATTTGAGCTCTTAATATTAAAATTAAGAGGTGGCGCATCGCGAATTTCTATTTCCCATTTAAATAACATAGGAAATTTGTTTTATTTTTTGTTTGGAATTCTATACCTCGCTAATGGCATATTGTACAGACAAGCCCGTGACATATTTTTATAGAGAATTGAGTGCTCTACAAAAAAGGTCTCTTATAATTTTTTGATAACTCAACTCTTTTCGATACTTACCTAATTTATTAATACATTCTTGATACTCTAGGTAAGTATTGAAACGAGTTGAGTTATCAAAAAATTATAAGAGACCTTTTTTGTAGAGCATTCAATTCTCTATAAAAATATGGCATGGGCTTGTCCGTACAATATGCCATTACCGAGGTACAAAATTCCAAACAAAATAAAAAAAATTTCCTATGTTATTCAAATGGGAAATAGAAATTCGCGATGCGCCACCTGTTAATATTAATATTAAGAGCTCAAATTTTAAGAGACATATTTTTATATCTAAATGAAACTTTTGAACCTGTTTGGAAGAAAAAAAAAATTTTTGTTTTTTTTTGCACCACCCTAATATACATACATACATGTATGCACGGTATTACTTCTTCGGTCGATTTGTGACGCTTAACGGGAAAAATCCGACGTTAAAGACTTTCCCAAGTTTTGATGGGAGATAAGCGTTAGTGTGTAAGATAATATACCCTCCTGTATAACATTACAAGATTTGGTGCTTCCTTTTTTCCGTCTAGAAATTACTCGCCACGCCGTGTCCGAGGAGTCCATAAACGCGAAGGATAGGTAAATTGAATTTCTGGTAAAAAAGGATCATATCTCACGGTCTCGCTGCCGTTGAATTACTGTATTAAAATATTCCACGCACTAGCACTAAACACCAATCGTAAAAGAACGCTTGACGTGTTGCCTCAAACCCCCATTATTTCATTACAATAATTGTCGGACCCTCCGAAACCAACGATAACGTAGAAAAATAAGAAATTTAAAACCCAGCCGTGAAAGGGCCGTCTATAATGTCTGGAATATTTTTTCACCATTTTTTATACCTTTTTTCAGCTAGCTGACACCCTTTTCTCTTTCTTTGTTTCGCTCCTTTCGTACGATACTTATAGATCCGTCCTATCGAGTGGCAGATTTTCGTTGACGAGGGTTGATACGCGGAGAGTGTCGAGAAATAAGTAAATATGAAAAAAAAGGAAAAAAAAAAAAAAAAAATGGGGTTTGCAAAACGTAATTATATTCCGAAAATAATTTGCAGAGTGAACGGGTGCGCGACTGTCACTGTTTCGTTATTTTTATCCGAAGGAACATCAGGTTGAGTGGTTTTCTCAGTTTTCTTTTTTTTAGGAATTATGTATGGAAGCTGGGGTCGTGCTGCGAGATTATGCCTTCCATTTCGTCCCCAAAAGTTTAGGAAAGAGGTGGACTCCCGTCACACGTCGAGAATAAAGAAAAAGACCGGGTCTGCACGTCTCGCAATAAACTCTGCGCCAAGGCTGCAATACTGAATCGCGAATTAGAACAAGAACCGAGATTAAATAGCCCCGAGTAACTTCTAACGCGAAACTAATCGCTCCGATGGTTTAATACCCCTGCAATTGTGCAATCGGTTATAATTTCGCGTTCGACACGCGATTCGATAAAGAAAAAATTATTTTTCAATAGAATGGAACGAAAGGAGAAGAACCGGTGCTGGAGATTTTTCTATGTCTCTTATTCCCATAATTTGAAAAAAAAAAAGAAGGGACTGTTCGAAACTGCGTCTGAAGTTTCCTTGCGCAGAGTGGAGCGTGTGTGTCGAATGTTAAGTTCTGTTCTTTTATTGCATGAAAATGTGGCGAGTAAATTCGAACGAGCCATTTGTCAATGGCAGATCTGTAAGGGATCTATTCGAAAAAGTATTTCAACTTCGAGGAGAAGTGATTTACCTGATTCCTCTTTCTCCCGAAATTTTTTCACTCCTATTTCCTCTCGGATCTTACCATAGTCCCTACCAAAGCGGTAAAAGTGATCAATCGACGGGGCGTCGCTCTCGAACAAAGGTTTACTACATAATAACTATCTCCTAAGTGATTTCCTACACTTTAGAATAAATCTACTCGGTTCCCAACTGCAGTTTATTGCCTCTGAAATGATCGCGTCTGATCGAGACTTGACCATATCGAACGTGACCCCAAGATTCATTTTCAGCGTCGACCCTTCTTTCATTTCGTCGTTTTCATATCCCGACGTAACTCAGAAAGAAAACTAGGATTTTTATTAAAAATAAAGGAATCATTTCGCTAAAGTTTTTCGCCATTTTCATCCGGCGAAAACGTTACGCCAAGTTTTTTTTTTCGCGATACGGTTATACGCGCATATAGAATCGTTCGCACGGTTGTTACCGCCGAAGCAAGGATCATTTGAAGTTTGAATCAGTTTAGGAAGATCCCGTCGGCAGGTTAGCACCGTTGAGAAAGTTGGTGCTCCGTCTTTTGCGGAGTAAGAAAATAGGAAAAAGGTGGTATTTTTAAGCGTGAGATAAAAGGGAGAAAACTTTATCACCGCGGGCCGGGGTTTTCGCAGCGTACGGACTATGCGATGAGAATTTTTCTTATCTTATCCCGCTAAATAAATTCATTTATTTATTCCGATCCCGGTACCACCGTACAGCTCAAAACAGCCTTAACCCTCCGCCTGATAAAACCACCCATCGAAAATCCACTCTGTTCGCAAATTACCTCCGCTTTATCTCGAACCGTATAGCTGTTCTCAGACAGAGACCCCATATCGATTTCAAACGTGTCTGAAGCGAGAGAAAACCACTTATCATCGACCGGAGATAACCTTTGGTGCTCCTCTTCTCATGAAAGAGGACAAACCGCAACCAAAGAAAAAGAAACAACGTCTAACCCGAGTCTGTCCCGAATGAAAGATGCGGATGATAGACGACAGGTTTTACCCTTTACCTGCGAGTTCCGCACATGCGAAACCATCGCCGAGAACAGCATCACCGGCTCCCTACGATTATTGTATCTGATTCGATGTCTCGGAAGTGATTGATCGCGAGAACCAATGAGCCGGTATAGAACCGGTGGTATAAAGCATGTACCCTGCACAGTCAGGAGTCTGGAATAGGTGGGATCTCTGAAACCACGATTTCGATGTCCTACCGGAATATATCTCCCCGGGGATTGAACCCAGGATCCTTCTCGATCCCCCGAAACTCCTTTTACAGTATACTGTAGATACCCGAGTTTATCCTGCCCTTGAAATCTGGGCTGTGTAGCTATCCCTCCCTTCTCGAAAGCGGGCAATAGCTGATACGAGGCAATGGGTGGATTGAAATTGTTCGAATAGATAAATTCGGCTGTTATATTACGTCATATACCTCTGTGACCTCAGATAACGCCGAATGAGAGATAGATAAATTATAGTTGCGTAAATGCGTTATTCGTATTACGCGTTACCAAATTTCAACCGAGAATCGGAAAGTTTACGGAAAGAAATGTAATTACGAGCTGGAAGAAAAAAAAAACGGAAACTCGAATTTTTTAGATCTTCCTCTTTTTTCTTTTTATTTTTTTTTGTTCACGATTTTCGTGCAGTTTTTGTAAACGTATTGGCATATATTAATTTTTGCCGAAGGGCTCCGTTCCGTTTTTCCTTGCGACATCTGTACACGCGGTGCAGCCCACCTTGCCTTGTATAAATTGGTCTGAAAGTTTTCGAGAATGTTTACCTGTAAAAAGTTTTTTTACAGTGTTGGTTTTATCGCGAGGTAGAAAATAAGTTGCTTGCTACGCGTTTAGTTACGTGAGGGTAGAGAATAACTCTCTCTCCGTTCAAAGACACTGCGGGGGCCCTCCTTTCAGGTATTTATATTTAAATTTCACAAAGATACAGGTACCGCTATGATAAACTTATTTTTCTCCAAAGAATTTCACCTGCGAACGTTAAAAAAAAAAAAAAAAACAATTTTCATCAAGGGAAAGTATACATACGCAAGGGGAAAATGAATTTTACAAATATAATTCGAAAAATGGGGTCGCATTGATCGAAACTTTTTCAAATTTCGGTGGAATATTCTACGTTGATGTAGGTATGTAACTTTTTGGGGAAAACTCAAAGATGTTCGATAAATTTCATTTTTAGTAATTTTTGTATTTTTTTTTGTGTAAACGTTGAGAAAAAAATTTATCTTGACTTTGTATATATGATGGGTAAAAGGTTTCCTAAAAATTTGAAAAAGTTTCGATGAACGATGATTTTTCTTCGATAGACTCGGTCTATTCAAGACGAACTCCATAGAATCTGAAATAATTTCTGATCGTGTCCGAAAATAGTCGAGTAGGTAGATAGCGGGATATGAAAGATAAAATGTCTGTTGAAGCGTTAAGCGAAGAAGAAGAAAGAACGAAAAAAAAGAAGAGAAGAAAATGATAAAATACACTAAAATCGTGAATCAGAAATTTTCTCTTCTCGAATATTTTCATAGTTCGCGTATTCCGACTTCTGGGATCTCGTTTGCTCGGTCACGGTCAGAAGATCCGAAGTATAAACGCGATATCGGAACTCGGGTTCCCGTATTTCACTGTCCTACAGGACGTCGGATGATTTTCGCAGTTTTCTCGGTTGACTGCACTGGAAAATCGAGAATCTGATGAAACCTATACGATGCTATGTCCTGGTTTGCTCTAGCGTGTTAGCGCTTGGGTTAACGTTAGCGTGTCTGACAAGCCACGAAATTGAGGTCGACGAATCTCTTGCCCAGCCTATGTTACGTATAACCATATATTGTATTTTCGCGTGCCGATATGTACATAAAAACAAAAAACAAAAAAAAAAAACATGTTACGAAAATAATGTCAAGTAATATCGACAGGATTTATTCATCCCTAGAAATTCTGAACGAGATAGGAGACATAAATTTTTCCAGAAAACTGATTTCAGACTTGAAATAAAATGAAAATTTATTCAACGCGATCAATTTTAACGAGAGATTAAATGATTTTTCTTTTTTTTCGAAGATATTCTTAATTTGTTCAGCCAGTTAAAGGACGAAATTGAAAGATGAAAAATAATTGAGAGGAGAAATGAGGTCTGGCGTTTTTCGCACCGAAAAGAGAACAGCATTGGATTTTGAAGATTCGATTCTGGCCAGTTAAAAAGTTTTTAATTAAAGACACTCATAGACTTATAATGAGCGCTGAGTAATTGGAGTGAATATATTTACGAGAGGCTGATTCCTCGAAGCAAGAGTAGAGCCAGGCATCCTCGAGGCTTAAGCTCAGTATTTCCCTAAGATTACAATTATCGCCGAAGTAATTAAAAGACGCGTTCGCTCGGTCCGTTTCGCGACGATAAACAGAGATCTAATGAATTTAGAAAGCCGGAAAGTTCAAGTTCCTCTAATTTATCGGAAACTGGAAAAGACTAATACGAAACCCCACGATTTATCCCACTCACAAAAATCCCACCACAATTCCCATTCCTCATGCAATGAAAAAAACCTTCAATTCATTCACGATCCCAATAGATTTTACAAAAATAAAAAATGATCTATGGAAACTCGAAAATTTTGTAAAAAAATAAACGGGGAAAGGAATCGGAATAATAATTTTTCCCGAATTTTTTCCTCTCCTGTTTTCACGGCGAATTTTCACGGGGTAGGTTTAATTATAAGGGAAACCTAAACCCGGGGCAAATTTCTGATAGTTTCGAGTCGACATCCCGTGATAGCCGTGTTCACGTTGGAATATAATTTCCTGTTATAGTGGTGGAAACCGTGTACATGTAACTCTCGTAGCCCGAGGACTTGAGCAGACGTACGGACGAGCGGAAGACAGACTCTCCCTCGAAGGGCCACTGCTACTTGCTCCAGGACTTTCCATTGTTCCTCCGGGAGTTCTGGGTGCTTTCAATGCAACGTATCCCGAGTTGGTGGAAGGTGTTTGTGACTTTTCTCGCGTGTTCAAGGAACACGAACAAGTTTTAGAGGAGGAATTTCGATACGACGGAAACTGGATCAGAATTCGAGAACATTTTCGCGAATTTGGAGAAATTTTTGCGAGACGTTTCTCCGCTTGTACGCGGAGTCAGCGAAATGTTTTACGTCGATCGAGGTCTTTTTTCAGGAATGATTTTCACTGAATTGTTGATTTTTTTGAGGATGTATCGCGTCTTGTCCAGATCCAGATTCGCGTATATATTCGCGAATACGTGTATCGACGTACGACGGTGTACAAAGCAGGATATCCGGGGTAAAAAGTATGAGGAAAAAGAGTTTCCACACCAACGATTTCGGGATCGCATCTCGGAGATATAGATTCGGCAGGGAGTCGGGAGTTCGGTTCGAATCTCGAATCGGTTAAAATATAAAATAGCTCCCAAGTTTCAAGACACAATCCAGAATCTTTCGAAATTATGGAATGTTGAAATTCCGAAATTCAAAAAATCCGAAGGTCTCGGTGTATTCCTCAGGATGTGAAGACAAGAAATGGTTCGATCTAATCGAGACCCTCTTTACGAAAACCTATTTTATTTACTTCGATCGATAATTTCAGTGTCATAAATAATTGATAGGATTCTGAAACTTTTTTTCCAAAAAGTAGATCTCAAAGACGATTAATTTGACCACTTATTGGTTTCGATACGATCGAAACAGCCCGAGTTATTAAACACTGAACGAATTTCAAATTTCGGAGGTTTGGCCTTTCGGATCTTCAGCTTTCGGAATTTTTTGAATCCGCTATGTATATTTCCAAAAACTGAGAGTCGTTGATAACAAAATTCGGAACTTCAAATTGCTGATTTTGCTCGTATCTTTGACCGACTTGATACCGGTTAAATTAGTTCCGAGTTTTCCTCGAAGAGGCGAAGGAAAATTGAGATGAAAATTTCCACAGTTTTGTATAAAAGTAATAAAAGAAAAAAAATTCGTCAACTCCGTCAACTCATATTTACGGTTCATTTACAATTTCCGCTACACGTAACCGCCCCCGTCTTTAGGCCATCCAGCTTTCTTTACTACTTACACTCTATTAACCTCCAGACTTCCGGAAGTCGTTATACAGGATTCGGTGCTTTCCCTAAGCTTCAGTCAATATAAGGGAGATATTTCGTTAGAAATTGTGAAAAAAATTTAGTACTCGTAAAATCTGTTCTGGAATGAATTCGATAGAAGTTTTTCACGGGTATCAATCAACATTCTAATTAAATCGTCCGTGCGCCTTTAGGTCCGAAATTTAGAATTGGATGGCGGAAGTAACGTCCAACTCATGTTTGGCCGAGGGCAGTGACAAGGTTTTATCTTCAAGCGGTCCGTTTGATTTCTAAAAGTTAACCGAAAACTTCCCTCCACCCACGCATGTATAGATATAGTTATCCCCCTTTCCGAAAGTCGTTACGAAAGAGCCATGATCGGACTTTATTGAGCCGTGACAACAACCCCTCAGACACGCGACTCGGCCAAGGGGATTCCCCCATCTTTCGGGCCAACAAATTTCTCGACTCCGATTATAGGACAGATTACAATTTATCGAGAACGAGTTTGACAACGGGTGAGCGAGACCAGAACGAGTTTGGATAGGTTAAGGTTGAGATAAATTGATTGAGACGATCCCGAAGGCAGCTTCACCAGCCTCGTGGTTTTTGCCGCCGATGCTACAGAGTCTTTTAAAGCTTTTTTGATTTTTTGAAAAAACGGAAAGTAGAGGCGGTGTCCGGTAAGAGTGAGGCACTACGAAGCTGAAAATTTCAGGCACGATGATGTAGAAATTAACGAGTTTATTTGCCACTCGGGTATCGGAACTTTGCAATTAGTTATAATTGTCCAATTCCAAGTTTTCCTGGTAATTAAAACAATCGCTTTCTTCGAGTAATCGCCTACTAAAATTCACCTTAATTTCATAATTGAACGCTCGGATAAAATTCCTCATGAAATGAAACTGCGAAATTGTTGGTATCGTAGCGAGACGATGTTTGCTATTGCTCCTAAATCCGAGCACGAACATTTCGAAGGATATTTCGGAGCGTTAGCAGCATCTCCGATTCGTTAGTAAAGTATATTCATCTCGGGTGGTAAAAGAAATTTGACTTTTTTAGGAGGTAGTCGGGGCGGAAGGTAAGAGTTGCTAAAAATCGTTAAAAGTTTTGACTCGTGAAAAAGTATGCTTCTAACTACAGACCGACGTAAAAAGAAAGAACTCGGTTTTATCACAAAATTGAGGCAGCGGTATAAAGTGCCGAATAAGGTGCACCACGTTGCTTTAAAAAGGAAAATGACCAGATCCTAAAAAATTCGGAAATTTTAGGCCCGAAAATTTTCTATCCTCATTCGTCTTCCGGTCAAAGTATTCCGCGATTCGACCAAAAAAGTTCAAATTATAATTTGGATAGATCGACGTACTTTCTGGATGAAAGATCGAAGCCTCGGATTCCCAGGTTCGGGAAGGCTGGAAAATCTGGTTTAACTGTGAATAAAGAGGCTTGGAAAAGGTTCTCGTCGATAAAACACAAAACGCAGGCATAAAGAGTAAAAGTGTAAAACGAGAAGAGGGTAATGATTTTTGCCCGGTGATTTAAGAACACCGAGGGCTCAGAAAACTTTACAAGCTCGTTTGTGGGTTTCTCGCAAGACGTAAGCCGACGTAGTTGAGAGGCCCGACCACCTGGGTAGGTTTTATTAGCCCCTTGGGGCTCCGGGACTTGTCCCGGGGTCTGGGGACTCACGGGCCCAAACCCAACCTCCTTATTCGCCCCCGCCATCCCGACTGGCAACCAAGTTGGGTATAACGTAGGTATACCCAGGTATTGTTTATAGCGAGACCATATATTTTCCCCCTGGGTGACACTGAGCCTTTATTACGGTAAACAAGCCGGTTACCGTAGTCTCCGCAACCAGCTAGGCGAGAAACGTATTGCGCTTGTGGTACCCACATGTGTGCAAGGAGTACACGTATGTACAAGTCTACAAGGTGGATCGAAACCTCGTGTGCAAACTCACACGAATTCCTTGATGTGGCAGTGTGTCAACCTCGTCGTGTAAACAAAGCCGTACCTACAGACTCTGCCTCAACGATATCATCTTTTCCACGATTTTATTAAATTCATTAACCCCTCGCCTTTTCCCCGGATGTGAAAATCTCCTTTGAAGATCGTTAGCGACGATCGAACCGAAAAGTTTATGGAAAATTAAAACGAAAGGGTTTCGTTTGGTGGGAGGAATCGGTCTTCCTTCGGTGAAAAGAAGCTGTCAGACATTCCGAGCGAAAAGAGGTATGAGACGGGTAGGTAGACGAGGCAGATGAGAACTGCAACGCGTACCACCCACGAACGAAATTCTTAGTTTCCTGTGTGAACGCGGGCAGAAAGATGAGACGAGAGACAAGCGAGGCTGTGTTTGTCCTTATGCAGTGTCACACGATGCAGCGATATCAGATGGTGGTTGATGGGCACTTCGTGGTTATAACTAACCTGGCCGAAAAGAGACCATGGGACTTTCGGTGGACGGGGTTCTTCGTCCCTGAGAATCTCGAGTAGCGGAAAGAACAACGTTCGTAGGGAAATTGGCCACCCATTGAGCTCCGATTCGAGAATCCAGAATTCTAGACTAACGAGGGAAGATCGAAGGAGAAAGAAGACCAGAGGGTCTGAAAACTGGAGACGAGAAATTTCTTCTTTCCCACAGGTTATTCATTGTCTCCTCGCCCATCGTCCGGTGCTTTCATATTCGTTCGTATCTTTATCTTGTGAAAGTCTTCTGTTCCTTTATCACTTCGCAACATCCGTTCGGGTTACAATAAACCGACTAACGGACGTTTCAATTTATATTCCTAAACGGTACTGCGACGCGGTGTAAGAGGTAGAACCGCATCAGAAAAGAAACGTCCGTAATATCGCCGTACGAAAGCGTTATACGTGTATCCGATTTCCTCCTAGCCAGGTAACTAATATCATACATAGAAGAAGAAGAAGACCCTTGGCGCGAGGACAAGGTTGCACAAGAGTATAAACCGAGGAGTGGGTACAACATCTCTCGCATGCCTATTACAAGGCATTCGATCAGATTAAACTACTAATAGACGGTGTATAACAATAATTTTAACATAATAACATGGTATTACCAAGCGGATCGGGCTGCACCGTATAATTTCATCACACCACGACCGTAGCTACGGCAGCAGCAGTTCTCCTCGTCCGAAAATTTCATCGTAGATCTACACCTCGGCTCGGTCGCAAAGACTGTCTTCGTTGGTCCCAAACTTTGGTCATGGGATAGACGATGGAATGACGGAGAATTGTTATGATCACCGTGAGATTCTCATGGTAGAAAATTGGGCAAATATTTCTCGTACGATTGTACACTGGTTTCCGAACTAACTCGTACGATGGAGGAGCCTGAGGCGATTTAAGAGCGAAAAGGATTGAAGAGGAAATTGAGAGACTCTGCAGAAGGCTCGGCGAAACGATGTTCACCATTTTGCTCGTATTAAACGAGAATTTGCTTTCGGGTTGGTGCACGGCTTTTCGTTCTTAATTTCCTGCTCGTGAAATTTTCAACGTAAAATAACCCACTTAAATAGGAGGCATTGCTAAATGCCCGTCCGTCCGTGGAAGCAGCGGGGTTTTGCTCGGGGTTTTGTTAAACCTGGGGGTGTTAAGCTGGACCACGATTTGTCAGAGATTCCTCGAAGCAGTGCACCCGAGACACTTTGATCACAGATAAACCGCCTTCGCCGACTCCTAATCGAAACGGGCACAGAGCCAAGTGACTCGACTGTGGCAAAGTGCTGAATGCAATTCCAGGATCACGTCAGTGGACTGTAGATGGCCGGAATCGAGAGGCGTGAATCGTGGTCGCTGCGGTGTTTGCTAGTTCGCCAACTATTTCTATCTTATCGCAATTCGGACTGTAGACTTGATCATCGGTCGTTACGCCGTCGAGTCGTCGATGTGCCAAGCCATGGAATTTCCGAATTAAATTGGAGATAAAAATTCTGATAAAAGTTTCGACGTTGTAACGGGGTGGAAAAATTCGATCTCAAAGTCGTTAGTCGATCGAGACTCCGTCTTTCCAATTTTATTTTTATTCCCAGTGAATTTTATCGGCCTGCAGGAGCCGCTCAGAGTTTTCAAGTGAAATATTTAGCGCAAGGGTTGTGTTTGCCCAGCGATATTAGACATTCCGATAGCGCCGCCCTGTCTTCATTTTTCTCTCATTTTTATCCGCGAGCTCGGGAGCTTGAGGAAGGCGAAAATTTCGTCGGAACTGATAAATGAACGGACCCAATCTACCCGAATTTCAGCCCCGATTTCAACGCTCCGAAATTTTCCTATCGCACGAAATTCGCTGCTCGATGATTTTCGGAATAATTATCGAAAGTTATTTGGGATTTGGGTGAATTCCGTCGTTCGTACGACGCGGTATAAAATTTTCGGAAGCTTTCGAAGAGCGAAGCACGACCCTTTACAATATCGTAAAACTTCGTTGTGAAATCGATTTACTTTTTGCCTCGGAGCATGCGGGGGTGGCTTGTAGAACGTTTTTCGTAGAGTCAGCGATGTACGTGAAGATAATCCGGAAATTTTAATTACTGTTTGTAATTAATATCGCGTTCGGTAATTCGCTCGTGACGAAATTAATCCGACGGATTTTATGCATACCAGGGAAAAGAAGTTTCATCGAGAAAATTTCGAGGGAGGTGGCGACGGTGGTATCATTTCCCTGCGGTATAAATTTACTCGGATGAAAAGTTATCCCGTTTTTTTTTTGTTAAATTCAATTATTATTTTCACCCCAAATTGACTGTTTTTTAAGGGACAAAAGTACGGGTTACCAGGTCACCGCCACCCCCTCAAAGAGTTACTAAGTTGAATGGAAAAAAAGGTTCCCTTTGTACTCGCCATTCAAAAGCGTAAAACGGCCGCGATTAAGACGCTCGTCCCTTGATCGTGCCAATTATTAAAATTGCGGAACCTCAGGGACTGAGCGAAAATTAAACGTCGCAGAATTTCGAAAGTTAATTTAAACGCGAGACCGGAAGACGCCTTCGTCTCTCTTCGGTTCTCTCGATCGTGTATGAGTGTCCAAAAAAATGAAAAAGAAGAGGAAAAAAAAAATTCCGCATCGGTCAGCGGATTTTGAAAAAAAAAAAAAACTTTGAAAAATTTTCCTCCGTTTTTGCGATGAATCTTCTCAAGGCGTTATGGATTATCGGTGCAGTCGCGTGCGGATTACCGTCACCTTTTCATCCACCCCCATCCCCACCCCGAGAAAATCCTATCTGTACAGAATTTAATAGGAATTCCCACGTGACGAAATACCGAGCGTCATATTAGCACGGGTTTACCCTCCTGCCTAAAACGGACAGTAAGACAGACGGTCGGACAACGAGAGAAAGGGCTCTCTCTGTTCGCACGTGTATAAACCTCCGCGTTTCTCTTCGGGCAGAGTCTAAATTCCATCCCCTTACAAGATTTTCCTCCAGATTTCGTCCGGATTTCAAATACCTATCTTCTTCCATTTCAGAGAATTTCCATCCCCCTGTTTTCCAACCAAAAGACCTCTTCTCTCTACCTTTGTTCACGGACTCTGAATAATTTCAGGATTATAGACGAACCGCACATATATATATAGAGAGAGAAATTAACTTTTCAGAAAATCGGAATCAGATCTCGGGGACCGCGGGTTCGAAACTCCGAATTTCGTTTCAAACGATTTAGAACTTGCCGAATTTCGAGACTCCCGAAAGCCCAGAGATACGAAAAACAGTTCATTCTGATCGCGACCCTCTTTTTTACGGAAACCCATTTTCATCCACTTCAATAATCGATGAAATTTTGAAACTTTTTTCTTCCAAGAAGTTAATCTCAATACGATTGATTTGACCACTTATTGGTTTCGATGGGATCGATACAGCCCGAGTTATTAACCCTTCTTCGCCGTCGCACTACCAAAAAGTATCACGTTCGTCACACCGGGTCGATTCTGCCCGGTCAGTTTTCAAAAAATGATTGTGAGCAAATTGTCCGTTCGAAGTGGTTCAAAAAATTACGGAACATGCTCTGAAGATTCTAGATGACGTACGAAAAAATTGATTCAGGAGAAATAGTTTGGCGACATGTTGAAAAAAAATCCATGAAAAGGTGAAAACGCAAAAAACGATATCCACGCCAAAGTTGATCGACGGGTCGATTCTACCCAGTGTGACGATGAAGGGCTAAACACTGAATGAACATGCGTGAATTTCAAATTTCGGAGGTTTGACCTTTCGGATCTTGAGCTTTGGGAATTTTGAACCCTCGGTGTTCTTCGTTTCGAAGTTTTTTGAAATCGGCTGTATAGCCTTACGGGGAAGTAACCCTTTCTAAAAACCGTGACTCGCGGTAATATCAAAATTCCGAATTTCAACCCAGCCTCGTCAAGACGTCGAGGTAAAATTTTCCACTCGAATCGATTACCGGGGAAAAGCTCTTCCTTGAACAGCAGATGATCACTAAGAGCGCAACAGGTGATTAATTGCTTTGGATTAATTAGCGATTTCTTGTCCGATAGAAAGGCACGAGGAAGCGGACGTATCGCTTCAACTAAATTCGAATGAATATTAAGTAGGATATGAATAGAAAAGGGAGAAAAATCTTCGCGGTCAAAAATGCTGAAAGAAAAACAAAAAAGAAAAAAATAGTCGAAAAAAGAAAGAAAAGATACGAAACTTTCACGTATCCTTGAGCACCGCCGTTACTTCGTTATAGGAACGAGGAGTTGTCCGAGAGTTTTCATTCCGAAGACGAAGTTTAGCCATAGAGAGTTCGTTTTAACGAATCGAGTCAAATATTTCTTAACTCTGCGGCATTTCGACTTCTCAGTATTTTTTTTTCTTCCTTTTTTCTTTTTCTTTTTCTCTTCTTCCTCTTATTCTTATTCTTCCGCAATTCTCTGCCGTACGCTCCGGGCTTCTCCCCGATTCCTGCGGGATGGGGGAGGGGGGAAGGAAAATTCGTTCCCGAACCGAAGTGCTGTGTAATTACGAGCAGCTCCTCTTCGAGTATTCGAGCCAACAAGCCCCTTCGCCCTCTTTACTCTTTACCTCAGCTTCGGCTCGCCGCCCACTTCGTAAATGGATTTTCCGTTTACCTTTCGCGTATCCACAGCACATATATACATATATATATAAATCGAATACGACTCGAATACCCGGTAGATCCACTGGCCATCGATACATTTTATCGATAATCGAAAATGAAAAATGAAAAAATGAAAAAATTTGACGAATTGAAAGAGAAAAAAAAAATGTCTTCCCTTTTTTTTTGGTTCCTTTACATTAATTCGCGGGATGAGGCGCCGGGAGGGGGAAAAGATTCTAGTGACCTGATTCACGGCTCTCTATGATTAGAAAAATTTCGCCCTGATAGGTATAATATATATAGAGAGAAGAAAAGAAGTCTTGAAGCCGAAGAGAGCAAAATGGGATACGAAAGCTCGTTATCGCGTGCAGTATTAGGTAGAGTTTTGCAGAAGTCTGATATGCCGAGGTTAGAGAAGGGTATTGAAAAGGTGGGCTACACATCAAACAGCTTTATAGAGAGGCAATCCCATTAGGCCCACGTTACTCGCAATCCAATTATCTCTCTTTCCCTATCACGTATCCAAGAACCAAATAAAACGACGTTGGGTTAGGTAATACCTTTTTTTTTTCCTTTTTTTTTTCGTCATATTTTTCCCACCCGTAATAGATATCGGTGATTCTGTTCTAACCGTTACTTTTTTGATTAAACATTTTTTGATTCTATAATTAAACTTTTTTCAATTTTTCAATGCATATTATTACTCTATTTTATTGCAAAAATGAAAGTCCGAGAGGATTTCGCTACAACTTCAAAATATCGAGAACGAGAATCAAATTTCAAATTTTCCGTGCCACGGTACTGACTCGTTCATCCACGGTACTGACGTAAAATAAATTTGGTAGACATTCTTCAGAAAAATTATTACGAATTGTATTACAATTTATTTATGAATTGTATTACAACATTAATTAGATTTACGGATTAATTAGTTTGGATCATTTATCGCGACAAAGAAAATAATGAATTCGTAGGTAAATTCTAGAAACGGACGTGACACGGTACTGACATTCAAGTGATTTGAACCGTAAGTTTTCTCCGGACTGCAAGTTATATTATGCGAAAGAAGCGATGAAATATGTTCACGAGGATCGTATTGATGCAAAAATTTTATGAATAGATTGTTAATGGATGACCAGTGAGAGCAAACAGTACAGGACATTGATAGACACTGTTAGAATGGAATCACCTGGTATCCGGAAAATTGTGGATAATTTAAAAAAATTGATGAAAAATTTATCCCGGATAAAACTTTGGATTAATAATTTATCATTTAATTATCTCACCCCAGGGTTTATCATCGCTTATATTCACTATCACCGATAGTTTTGAAACCATCTAGATATACAAATACATACGTGCCCCCGAGTGGATTTGAAAACTTGACGAAAGAATTTTTTCCAACCACATTTTAACGACCGAAGTATAAAAATGAAAAAAAATGAAAAAATAAGAAGGAGAATGAGAAGAGGAATAAGATCGTTAAAGTTTTGTCGGTAGCTGAGAAGAACCGACCGCGGATTATAAGATACGAGTATGTTTCATCCCGAGGAATGCCGTGGTCCATAAAGTGCCGATCAATTCGGATTGTATTCTTTATTTATTTATTTATTTTTGCATACATCGCGGTTATCTTTAGCGGCGAAACAAGTCGGGGAAACGTTGTCGAGAAATTTCTGTCTAAAGCGAGGTTTTAGGCTCCGGAGATATTCCGTAATTAATAATTAATAAGCAGCCCGTCGCGGTTTGGCACTGAGTACTTAGCAGCGAAATTTTGTCACAAGAGAAGATAAGGGATCGTTTCGTACGACCTAAATTAATTACAGACAATTAGAGAGAACCTAATGGATCATAGACGAAATAGAAATCAATAGAGAGACGAAAAATGAATCGCTTGTGACCCGCGATATCCCCAGAAAAAATAGTTGGAGAGTTTTATCGCTCGAATCGTCATGATTTTGCTATCCTCGCCTACGAAATTGGCGTCCTTAATCACCAGGGATGAGAAGTGTTCGCGTAGCGAAAAAGAGTTATTATAATTAGCGAAGTAAGAAACTCAGGAGAAAAAGAAGCCTGGACTGATCGATAACTCTTATTATTTCCTACAATATCAGTTTGTCAAAAGTTTCCGGAGTCTCGATCTAAGGGAAAAACTTTCGACCATCAAGTTAATAAAAAGCAATCGACTTCGCCATCTCGGATACCCAGCACAAAGCCTAGTCTCTTCGTCGCTAAATCTGTCCGTTTTATTTTATTCTGGGTGAGGTATTAGCTCCAAATATCTACTGAAATACCAGAATTTTGAAATTTTTATTTCGCAAGTCCCCGAAATTTTTTTTTCAATTTTCAAAAATTGTTTAAATAGCCAGAATGAGACAGGGAACACAGACGATGGTTGATATGGACCAAAGTCTGATAATCGTTATCCGCGTTTCTCGGAATCCGTTACGGCCGTTTTCAAAGTTGGAGAAAATTGAATGAAACGTAAAACCGAGTTAAATCAGGCTTCCGAGCGGGCGGATACATGCAATTAATCGATTTAACCGGACACTGGCGATTCGCGTGTGGATATCTACTACCCCACACAGGTATAACGTGTAGCCGGAGTTCGTACGTTGTGTAACTCAGAGATACCCGTTCGTTTAATCCCCAAAATCCGAGGCTTACAATGGTAAGCTTACGAACAAATTGCTACGCAAATAATTTCCTATAATTCACGAATTCTCTATACCCGTATTACCAAACGAAAATAAAGATCCTCACCTTTCCTCTCCATTTTTTTCCAACGAATTTATCATCGATTCAAATTCATGCCCAAAATTTTTTCCTCTCAAATCGGTTAGTTTACATTCAATATTTATCATTCTTTCACAGGACTGGTTTCAAGTCTGACCGATATTATCGAATCGCCTTCATTAATTGAATCATCGGCGGTTCAATTATCGGAATATTGAAATTTATTCAACGACGTTTTATTATTGATCAATTATAGCTAATGATTAAATAGTTCGATCAGAATTAATCAAGTCCGGACTACATGCGGTTTCAATATACGTTTCCGCATCATTATTCCATATTTGCCGATGCTGATATCTGTATCAGGTATACAACCGAATAAACAATATCCGAAAACTGCATGGAAGGTAAAATTTGATAAAAATTTACCAGCATCCCGTTGGAAACGGGATCGACGGTTCTATATTTCTATTACCAAACGACGAATAGTGAAAAATCCGGAAAAAGCCTCAATTCCGAGGATTCCGGCGTTTGCTAAATCGATCGGATCTCCGACGAGGGAATAATGAGTTTCGGAGAGTCGATCTTAGGCAGAGATCGATGTATAAATCTAGATACGTATTCCTAGATAAGTAAATCTGATTTTTAACTTTCGTCTACCGGGTGATGGGTATCGGTAGTTTTTTTACGCCTTTTTAACTCTTTTCTTTTTCATTTTTTACCGCGTTGCGTAACCTGTTTCAAAAACCGGTATCCACTCATAGGTTTTATAGCGCTCTTATACCATATAGTTACGGGTGGAACAGTAACACGTTGTATATATACAGGGCCGATCGAAAAACTAACGAAATCTCTTTACGCTTCGTCGAATTTTCTCATGCCGGAACGAATCCGCTGCCCTTATACACCCGCGATCGTTCACATCGCGGATCGCATAATCCAAAAGCGCAACTTTTACCATTTCCGTATAAGTCCGATTTAACCACTCGAAGAATCGAATTACCAATCGATACTCGATAAGCTCTCCGCTCTCATATTTAATATGACAAGAAGAAACAGACTTTGGCCCAAATTTTTTTCTGAATCGAAAGATTTTTTTGACAAATTTGTAAATCTGCGATCTCGCGAAGTGCCGATGATCCATACGCGCCTTTTGATCTGCGGATGATCCAAACGGGAGCAAATTAACGAGATGAACTGTCTTCACATTCGATTGGACTTTAATTGATGGCTAATTTTTTAGCTGACCGAACGGTTCGAGTTATGAAAAATTTTCGGAAAATTTTGCACCGCTAGTTTTCGTACGTGAAACGGGAATAACGCTTGGAGTACGAAAAAGCATCGTGCGGGTTGAAATTTATGAATACTGCGAGTGCCTTGGCGTAGTGGGAAAGTAGATGGTAGGATATACATCTGGTTAATTAAGAATGCTCACCGCGCATTCCAGAGAGGTTTAAAAACAGCCTAACAACGGGAAGCGTCGCGACGCCATATGCACAGCGGTGGCTAAAGTATCATAGCCCGGAGACGTGAGAGTTGAATGTTAAATGCAGGGGACTACCTCGTGGCTTTTCGTCGTGAAAAGTGGCCCCTGAACCTGTTGCAGTATCACGGAATCGATTATACGTGTCAGTAGGCACTACGTACGTATGTACACCGTTTTTACTATTCGGTTATTCAGGCTCTCTTCTTAAAGCTCGTGTCAAAATTCCGTTCGAACAACTCGGGTTCATTCACGGTTCAAAAACGTCTTCATATTCTTCTTCGAATAACATGAAGACGTGAGGAGTGTCCATTATTTTTTTTTTTCTTCACTCAAAATCGATTTTTATCGATATATAAATACATATGTGTGTTTATATAGTTACTAGGAAACTATCGACTTAGAAATTATTTCAGATTTTGTGGAATTCGCCTCACAGAGATCGAGGTACAGGTTGCGTTCACATCGTTACGTCATTTTGGGGTAAAACCAATTATTATTACAGCCGAGAAAAAAATCGTATAGGTTTCATCAGATTCTCGATTTTCCAGTGCAGTCGACCGAGAAAACTGCGAAAATCATCCGACGTCCTGTAGGAGAGTGAAATGCGGAAACCCGAGTTCCGATATCGCGTTTATACTTCGGATCTTCTGACCGTGACCGAGCAAACGAGATCCCAGAAGTCGGAATACGCGAACTATGAAAATATTCGAGAAGAGGAATTTCTGATTCACGATTTTAGTGTGTTTTATCACTTTCTTCTCTTCTTTTTTTTGGTTTCTTCTTCTCTTTCGCTTAACGCTTCAACAGGCATTTTATCTTTCATATCCCGCTATCTACCTACTCGACTATTTTCCGACACGATTAGAAATTATCTCAGATTTTATGGAGTTCGTCTTAAATAGACCGAGCCTATCGAAGAAAAAGCATCGTTCATCTGAACTTTTTGAAATTTCGATTGAACGTTCCGAAATTCTAATTTCGGGGTAAACCAACGATATACAAATTCGGGGCGAGTCTTCTATCGTTCAGGGCACGTTTTTTCCTAAATAAACGTTTTTCCTTCGTTAAAATCGATAATTTTTCTCATCTGAAAATCAAATTCATAGAATATTTTCTTCTAAATTTGAAGAATTCCGACCAAATTTTTTTTTCTTTCTCTCTCTCTCGCAATAAAAAGCCCCGCCGGAAAATCTCGAACAATTTCTTCCTCGTTTATAAAAAAAAAAAAAAAAAATTCGCACGCGTGGAATCATATCCCGTACTATTCCTATACACATCTCTCGATGAGATACGCGGTCATTAGTCATACCGTCGAATGATAATAAGCGAAGAATCTCTTCCCTCCCGAATTCTCAAAGATTTCGAAATGAATATTATTCTCTCTCTGGTGTTTCTTTGTTCGAACCGTTAACCTTACCACAAAATAGCTATAGAATAACTCTTCCCGTGGGAGTATCGCGCGTTGGTGTTCACAGCCTAATAGAATCTACAAATCGCGTCAAGTTATTGTCTACACCGAGTATAGAGGCGACTGGTAATCGCCAGTTATCAGTCGTCCCGGCTTCCGATGAAGGAATGACCACGGTCCAGAAACTAGGACCCGAAAGTGTGACCCGATGGTCAAAAGTCCCGAAGGGGTCAACCCGCTCTGAAGAGCACGCGCGAAAAAGAGGGATAGAGATAGACAAAGAGAGATGGAGAGCGGGAGAGAGAGATACGAAGATAAAAAGGGATGGAGAGTGAATTGGGGGTTGGTTGGCGCGGTTTCAACGGCAGAAACTTCGCTTTGACAATTAACGAGGGTCGCACCAGAGATCAGGTATGCCTCCCCTTGTCAGTCGGCGTCATCACCGAATAGCTGTACTACATACGTACGTAGGTATCTAGGTGGGTGTATGTGGCACGCGTATACGTATATGTGGATACTTTCAATTTAAACGAAGTGGAAACGTGTCGACGACAGGGTAGAGACGTAGAAAACGAGAAATAGGAATGATAATTACAAAAATTCATCACAGTTGTCGAATATCGTTGATCTAATGAAAAACGGATAATATTTTCATATGTATATGTGCATAGGTTTGAAAATTTATGCGGATAAATTGTGAATAAAATTGATATGAAGAATAATGAATCGGATGACGATTTGGGAGGTAAATAAATTCGACTTGAAATTTAATTTCTAAATGAACCGTAGTCAGAATAATGACCGAACGGGAGAATCGGTGAATTATTGTAAAGCCGAACGACGGCCGACCGACCCGACCTATGCGATGCATCGATCCATTTTACTGACGTCCAATTATATAAGGGATTATTACGCAATTTAGGGGAAAGGGTGTACGAGGGCTATTAATTAAATTGTTCTGCGCTAAAAATCTGAGCCTCGAATTAAACGTACGTAGTACGTATAAACGGTATTTTACCGAACGGCGTACGTAATGCACATTGCGGAAAGAGAGGTACTCGTCGTCTAGACATAAAAATCTCCACCCAAATGCATATACCTGACTAACAACGATAGGGGATTGATCTAGAAAAAAGAATTCCGCTAATAATGATAAAATTTGCCAAATAATTGCAAATTTCTTTATAATTTCACGATATTGAGACGCTTTTTGCGATACGCCTAAATAGAGTCACTGTTCCTGTTTCCTTTCCTTTCCTTTCCTTTTTTTTTTTTTTTTCCTTTTTTGCGATAAATATTCACGGCAGGATCGATCGACACAGGGAGCAGATTTAGTCTTTAAAAGGAAGCCGCGAATATCCAACGGGATTTTACCGCCTTGGTTTCTTCCTTGCTTGCTTTCCTGCTTCCTTCCTTGCTTGCTTGCTTGCTTACAATCGCTTTTGCCTCAAAGTTATATAAAGGTTTAGCAAGATGGGCAAATGCGGGGCTAACCGACCCCACGTAACGGCGTCTCTGGCGTCCCGACGCCTACCCAAGTGATTGCGAGATTTATAGCGCCGAGGCAACACCATCCGAAGACCGATAAGATCTTTTAGCTAAGTGATTTTTCGCGTTGACGCAACACGATCGAACAAACAAATAACCCTTCGATCTGAGTTATCACCTCTCATTATTCGTTTCCCTCTGAACTAAGATCGTCGATAATTTGTAAAAATTATTGTTTATAATTCGAGGCAATTTCCCTGAAATTTTTCTTTTCTTTTCATTTTTGTCCTAAGATTAGAAATTCGACGTTTGAGGAATAAGAGGAGTTCGGATTTCAAAATGAATCGAGGATTCCGAAAAGATGACGACGATGGGGTGGCAGTGACTAACGCCGGAGCTTAGCCCACCCTTATTCGAGGACGTTAAAAGTCTTGAGATTTTTTTTTCTTTTCTCAGGATTCTCTTACGTAAAAATGGATTTTAGGACTGTTCCTCGGATGCAGGCTGAGAACTCTATTAAGTGTAATCCCCGGTTAAAAAAGGGGTTCAGATAATATAACCATTTAGTCGAAGAGCCGCGGTCCCTAGGCTTCAAACCTCAAACCTCAGACGTTCGATGCAGGCCGACCCTCCTGACAGTGAAAGATAATTTTTAAGTTGTTTCTTCCCGTCTTAATCTAAGCTTCGCTGGTAGGAAAGGGTTTTTATAATTATGCCTGAGATAGGGGAGAAAATACGATACAGTCTCGCCGTTGGCTTGTGTTATTAATATCGACGTTCGCGTGTCTGGAAACGGTGAGAAAACAATTTATTGACCCCTCGAGCGGTGGAAAATCGAGAATTAGCTTTACACACGATTCCGAGGATCTTCGGGTCGTAAGAACCGCCGTTTTACGCTTGCGGTTGCATTTCTCACAGAAACTGCACCGAGCGTTAAAATTTTTTTTATTCATTGCAGTTTCCGGAACTCGGATGATTTTGGGTCGGGAAGAAAGCCGAGAAACTTTAACAATTACCCTCTCATCCGTAAACGGCAGAGAATTACTTGCAATTAGTTACCGCCGTGGATTTGTCGTTTTGTGAACGCCGTTTTTCGCATCTCTGGATTTCAGACCGTGCTAAAAAGTCGGATTTATCATCTCAAAGAGCAACCCCCCAATCCTGAGCAATAAAATCAGTTTGAAAATACCTTTACGCTCCTGTTCGATAAACCGCAAACTGTAACATCGTCGTCGCGAAATTTTCGCACACGCGAAAAGAAGAAGAAAAAGAAGAAAATTAATTTCTCCACCCTATCCATCGAGCAATTATTCCGAAATTCGATCAACCGACTCATCTAGGGAACAGGGTGAACGTCGCTTGACATTTCTCGGGTGTTTCAGCGACTCGGTAACAGCCCCGGTGTTACTTTTCTCGAAAAGTTTAGATCCCCGGGGATGCCGCGTATAGTGTGTGTATAACGCGTGTGTACCCGCGGTACAGCGATTGTCAGATGCAGCCTCCGGGGTCCCCCTAGTACATAGATTACCTACCTGTACCTAGCGGCGAACTTCTTACCCTTAATAATCCCCACCGATATAACGATGCGCCTGACAGCACATACATTATTTTCTTGGTAAGAAGGAGAAGAACCGGTGGTAAGTGGTAACCTGGAAGGGTGACCTAGGGCGACGCCGCGTCGTCGAGGGTGTAGGAATAAAGAGTGAACCGACCTGACATATACTCCCCCGACAATTTTAGCCTATCCAAAACTCTTGGCTCTGGGTTTAGATATATGCGCGGTCAGCTTACCCCGATTTAGGAAAGCGGGACGTGCTCTTGTTATATACATTTAGAAGGGGTACGAGGCTCTAGAATCGGAATCACCAATCCAACTCACGAGTCCCAGGAATCACACGTTACAACCCTCGTTCGAGCTATCCACTTTTCCCTCTTATTTCTGGTCCTCTCTTATTTCTTATACTCCTATTTCACCTCCTTCATCGGCATTCATTTCTATACCTTATATACCATTCCTTGCTCTCTCCTATCACGTTTCATGAGCTGAAAACTATGCCTACCGAATCAGATATATATACCCGGGAATAATTCTATCCCGAACGTATCCTCGGCATTTTTTCATCTCGAAATTCCGAGGCTCGTTATTTCTTTCGAGTAAAATTGGAAAATTCGCGATTTCGCCTTTCATATCGCTACGAGAAAGCGTATGACGGTGATTCTGTTCTAACTGTTACTTTTTTGATTAAACATTTTTTCATTCTATAATTAAACTTTTTTAGTTTTTTAATGCATATTATTGCTCTATTTTATTGTAAAAATGAAAGTCCGAGAGGATTTCGCTACGACTTCAAAATATCGAGAACGAGAATCAAATTTCAAATTTTCCGTGCCACGGTATACTGACTCGTTCATCCACGGTACTGACGTAAAATAAATTTGGTAGACATTCTTCAGAAGAATTATTACGAATTGTATTACAATTTATTTATGAATTGTATTATAACATTAATTAGATTTACGGATTAATTAGTTTGGATCATTTATCGCGACAAAGAAAATAATGAATTCGTAGGTAAATTCTAGAAATGGACATGACACGGTACTGACATTTAAGTGATTTGAACCGTAAGTTTTCTCCGGACTGCAAGTTATATTATGCGAAAGAAGCGATGAAATATGTTCACGAGGATCGTATTGATACAAAAATTTTATGAATAGATTGTTAATGGATGACCAGTGAGAGCAAACAGTACCGGACATTGATAGACACTGTTAAAATGAAATCACCCATGAATCGATTTTACAGAAGCTAAGTTGAACCTCTTCGAATTTGAAGATAATTATCGATCATGAAACGAATCTAAGATCCAAAAAATTGAAATAGCCGAGTAAAGAACTTATTTCTTCCCTCTATAATCAACGTTTCATATTTTCCGAATGAACTATAAATTACTTAGAAATTTTGATCCGGGAGTCGAACGATTTTGGAGCATGAAAAATTTCCCGCGGAAAAATTTATTCGCTTCTTGATCGTGATGTATAGGAATCGAAAGCTACCAACAGCCAACAGCCACCAGCAGTAGAACCGGGCATCGAGTGGCACAAATCTTTCGCCGTCTACGACCGAGTACATCGATTAAACGGAGGAGAGAAATTGTCGAGCAAGCATCACAGATGGCTATCACGTAAGCGTTAAGTATTATCCCATCTGCGTTTTTGTGCGATACATTAGAGGCTTGGAATCGTGTATCCAAAAATACGAGCTATCGAAGACATTTTTTTTATTTTTATTTTTTTGAAATTCGTTCCGAGTAAAATTGGACAGAAAAATTGAAATTTGTAATTCAGATATTCGAGAGGCGATAGAGGTTGATGGTATAAATGAGTTTAGAATAATTTAAGAATCGGGGTTTGTTGTAAAAAGCGAAAATCTCGAATTTCACCTCGGTTTTGGCCGGCTCGTTAATATGCCGACCGAAGTGTTTAAAGTCTCGTTAACACCTGGAATATTTAGTGGGTTTTGATGAAAAAACGTTCGGAATATATTTACGTTTTTTCTATCCTTTTGTTTTCCCCTCAGTCCCAGATGTTTATCTTTCCAGATACTCGCGCGAACGACGAAGAACGCCCTGAATCAATACCAAAGAGACGCGACACATCATATTTACCGAGCACTAAAAAGTAAAAAGTAGAAAAGTAGAATTCAAGAACTACGTTAAAAATGATATAAAAATAAATCCACACTCGCCCCCCACCATACGTCGAACTATTTTATTCCAACGATAATAATTCCACAGCATCTTTTCTCCCGATCACATTACCGCTGTAACAATAAGCTATTAAGTTACTCGCTCGCTCTTCTCGGTTCTTACAATTAGTTCTCGAGGATCAAATCCATCCGTATACGTCGGCGTTGAATAAATAATTAATAAATAACGTCAAATAATAAGGTGAAATTACCAGTCGCGAGTTATAAACGGAAATTAATTAAAGGTATGACGTCAGATTGACTTTTATCACGTTATACTGGTGCAGTTAATGTTTGAGCCACGGTTTGCATACGAGTCGTTTATTGCTTCGTTAATTTAAACAAGCTTTAAGTAGTCGTTCGAGAAATTAAGCTCGTTTGAATAATCTTAGATTCTAATTGCGAGCTATGATTTATTCAGGGCGTAAAATTAACACTGGATAAAACATCGTCGATTGATTTTAAAAAGAGATATCTGCGCTAGGGTGATTCGAAAAAAAAAGAAATTTTTTTTTTTCTCGTCCAAACAGGTTCAAAAGTTTCATTTAGGTATAAAAATATGTTAAAATTCGAGCTCTTAATATTAATATTAAGAGGTGGCGCATCGCGAATTTCTATTTCCCATTTAAATAACACGGGAAAATTTGTTTTCGCTCCTTCTGATTTTTGTAACTAGCTAACGATGCGTCATACAGAAAATCTACATATATTTTTTTGTAGGGAATTGAAGGCTCTACAAAAAAGGTCTCTTACACTTTTTTGCTAAGTTAAGCCGTTCAAATGATATTCGAGTTCAAAGAACCACCTTTCTGATAAAAAATGAGTTTCCAAAATAAGTTTATCAAAAAAGTGCAGGAGACCTTTTTTGTAGAGCATTTGATTCTCTACAAAAATATGTTTGCAGATTTTCTCTATGACGTATCGTTAGCTAGTTATAAAAATCAGAAGAAGCAGAAACAAATTTTCCCGTGTTATTTAAATGGGAAATAGAAATTCGCGATGCGTCACCTCTTAATATTAATACTAAGAGCTGAAATTTCAACAGGCGTATCTTTATAACCAAATAAAACTTTTGAACCTGTTCGGAAAACAAAAAAAAAAAATATTTTTTTTTTGAATCACCCTAATCCACACTAATTTACAAAAAACAACTTATTTTCTTCAATCAAACCCCGTGTATAAATATATTTAATAATAATTCCACGGTTCTAGATTCGGTGATCAAACTCGAGTACAAATTCGTACATCAAACAGGGAAACCAAAGCAGAGCTTTGGCCTATATTATCATGTGCATGTGGTAAGTGGACCCATATACTCGAAAACATTCACACATATGTATATTCGTACCTACACGCGTTTGCGCTGGTGGTAAGGTAAGTGCTTTATGTATGTACTACCTACACTTCGGTTTAGTTTATACATTATACCAAGCTCGTAGGTTCCACTTACGGTACAGAGAAATAGAGAGGCAGTGAGTAGAGAGACGAAGTGGTCGGACTGCCTGTACAAAGTCCCCGATTTCCTCATGGTGTTACGTACACGGGGTTTTCGTTTTCCAATTTTCTCACACGAAAACCCTTAAAACCAGCGAAACTCCCCTCAAAGAAGAAAAAAAATAAATAAAACGAAAAAAAAAGGGGAAGGAGAAAGAAAATTGAAACAGTCCGATGGAAGTTACAGCGGGGATTTAAAGAGGTCTTGTTACGAAATGAAACGAACAGATTTTCCGAATCTCTCGTATTTTATTTTCGTTTTTTGGTTTCTAACGCAATTCGATCCTCCCAGCAACGGAAGCTGTGTAGATCGGGTAAAGTCTGATTCCGATGAGCCAGGGGCGATCAGGAATCGACTCTCTTCCGTAGTACGAGAGCGAATTGATATGGTGCAGGCGTCGCTCTTCCGGCGAACGATTTAACTCTTGTACTTTCAAAGTCGATATAACTCCTGATTCTACGAACGGAATTGTGGTTCATTAGACGTCACGGAATCGCTCTTACATCACCGACAATTTTTACGATTGTCAAAAAATCGACCATCGCTTTCGCGAAGCGAAATCAAAGTCCCAGCGTTTCCTTGATACTCGCGTTCATATCATTATCGAGAAATCCATTACGACGGAGTTACTTTTCTTCGATGAAACGAACGGAATTTTGCGGAAGACTTCGTTCTTACCGAATTTCTTAAGGATGTTGAAGCGGAGGTTGAGAAATGCGCCTTGAAATTACAAACGAACTGAGACCCGATAAACGTTGTTAATTTGGTTCAGTTTGAGAATCTATGAAATCCAGATGATGGTGTAGAAAAGTATGAGCCTAACGACCGGCGATTATATCCGACGCCGCAGCGGTCGGAGTCGGTTTTATCACCGTCATCAGAAATTCTTGACGTTAGAATAGTAAATCTTTTCAACGATAGATTATAAATTAAGTTAATCAAGATTAGCTCGCAATTAAGGTTCGGGAAAGGAGATCCCCTCGGTCAATTATCGGCTCTACGATTACACGAGCGTCGATTTATTTTTTCTACTTTTCGAAAGAAAAAAAATAACGAACGCGTCGAACTTTGCTACTTTCGAAGAATTTCGATGCTAGGCTCAAACGTGAATATTGTACGGTTCGCGTTCGCTCTGATTCAGCTACTTTTACCCATACGCGAGTGAAATCGCTCCAAGGATCGCATAATCGAGTCGAGTGTTTCTTTATCAAACTGCAGAGCTATGGCACACGCCCCATCTCTTCAGAATTTGATTAAAACCACTTCGAGGAGCATCGAGTGGTGCTCGTGGATATTAATGGTGAAAATGCGGTGAAACTCGTTCCCCTTGCCCTTCGAGCTCTTCGCAGTAAAGCACCGAAGCCTTTGCTGGCCTATACGTACCTCGTTACAGAAGAAACGAGTATAAGCATATCGATTCTCTCCTCGAACCATTTAACAGGCACAAAAGACAATTCATTTACTTTCGGTACGTTGCTCCACTCATTTTTATACCTTATCTGATTCACCCGTAATAACCCCAGCCTCTTCGCCGGTCGCAACATCGTTTTTGCGTTCGGTTTCCACCCGAGAAAATAAATTTCGGATTAACTACTCGGCGCGGAATCGAGGATAACGACTCGAAATTTGAGCCCAGTGACACGACACGTTCATCCTCGCATAAATTTATCCCGGATTCGACTCCTGAGAGAGCTTTCGGTCATTTTTGCTCCGAAGGTTCTATAGTTCGGAGAGTATAAAAGATCGACTGCTAATTGATCGAATCCCACGATCCACGTGAAAAAAAGTGGAAAGAAAAAATGAGGAAACAGAAGAGAAAAAAAAAAAAAAAAAATCGGTGGGCGTTGGATGGAGAAAGTATACGGATTTCTTTCTCTCGTCTTCTTCTCACAGAACTCGGGGAAAAAAAATCCACTTCTGTTCATCGCTGAGCATTTAATCCTATTACCGTAGGAATTCTTTCGTAGTATTTCAACTTTTCGTACAGAAAAAACACCGTTTACCGGATACTACTGATATTTGACGGATAACGAAACCCAGTCTTGACCGTAAACACATTAGGCGACGTCACCTAGCAGCATCACCTGCCATCTCAAGACTCATCCTCGTCAAGAGAATCCCCCCCCGACTTTTTGTCATTTATTTATTTTCCCATTACCTCCTCTCTCTGGAATTTCTATACCTCGACGAATCTTTCCCTTCTTCTTCCTCGATTTCCTGTCTTACTTCGTAGGACTAAAAAATGACCAGTTTTTTCTTTTTTTTTTATGTTTCCTTACCGTTTCTTGTACGCTTGTTTTTTTGGTTTTTCGCAGACCACGCACCGGGTATTTGATATTAAAATTTATTAGCACTGACAGCCGCGAACGAAGCCTGCAACAACGCGGGCGAAAAGCGTTGTTACAGTTGATAGAAATGATCTCGGTAATGAAATAACTCTCGTTTTATTTCCGGCGCAAAAAAAAGTAAAAACAAGAAAAAAAATACGCAGTCCGAATATAAACGCCTAAATTAACGGCTTGATCGAAGAGTTTGGAGACGGACGTGCGCGCGTATACCTCCGGTGACTACCGATCAAAAATTACCGCGCGAATATACCCCGTACGGGTTTGAAATAATTTATTTGATTCCCATCGAGGCATGCACGGTGAGCCCGACGTTTGATCATTGGAATAGCGTGTAAACAACCGTCGTCAACCTCGAACCCTTTGCATCGGAATCAAACACGGCTACACACGTCCCGAAGGCGAAATTTCATCCGAGCCTAAACCGCGTCGAGCATTCCGGACGAAATTTCACCGAAGAATGAGAAATGAAATGATTAAAAAAATGAAAACGGAAATGGAAACGACTCGATTTTCTTGACGGGGTTATCGTCGGATTGAGATCATGAGCCGCGACACTGATAAACCATAATTGCGAAGAGTTGGGACGGGGAATCTCTCGAGTATATATTTCGTTTCTAGAAAGTTGTCAAGTCTCGAATTTATCATTTCAGCACGAAATGGAGCAGCTAATCCCAAACAGATGGGATACAGTACCTGCAGCATTCGTTCGTTCCTAATTCATTTCTATGTCAAACACATTTTTCATCCTCTCATCCCGCGCAAGAAGGTGTTACGTAACGATTAATTATTAGCTGCGCCTGTCTCCCCGACTCTCTACTCGCCTGCAGGACTCTTATCCCATCTCTCACTAGTCTCTAACGTAATTATCGCCTTATACGAGCCTCTCGGTGTCTCAGGACTTTTTACCTCCGGTGATCTTTCTCCTATCCTCTAATTCTTGATAATTTCCCGCGCACGGATATAATCGGAAATGTTTCAGTCCGTCGAAAGGCGTCGATTTTCTCTAACGTACGAATTCCATCTCCTAATCACGGAACAATCAACGTGCGAGGTTCTTACGCATCGAGGAGCAGTATTCTCGCTCTCTTATGGTCGACGCTCTAAACAGCCGTGAAACAAATGCGCTTTCGTGTAAAAAAGTCGTTTAGAAAGGTGAAACGATCATCGAAACGATTATCGACTGTTTCAAGAACGCTGGCTCGGAGCCGTGGAGTTCGTGAACGAGCAACTGCCCACCGAAAGTTTGTTTCCTATTTAAAATCATCGGCGGAGCAGTCCGAGCTCTCGAAGCTCATTAAACGGTCGGATCACGGGTATAGCGTTGCCGCTGAACGCTCGAAAGGCAATGATAATAAACCATCTCCGATCGGTTTCTAGATGGTCGAAGTTTTCCCGAATTTTCGGTCAAACTCGTTCCGATTTCTTACGATTTCTAGATCCCTGAGACATAATCGTTAATAAAGATGATCGTTTCTTACCCGCTGGACAATTGCAGTTATCCGGAAGGTCGCGTTTGATCCTAAATACTGCGTTGGATTCTGGCTGCACTCTGCGAACGTCGAGTTGATCCTCTATCTCACGTCGGAGCCTCTGAATTAAAACGTCCGGCGGTTCTTGCTGGTGTTGTTTAGTCTGTTGGTTCTGTTGCTGATTCTGGCGTTGAGTTTGAATCGTACACCGCTCCTCCAGACTCGCGATTCTTGCCTCGAGACGGAACTCCCGGTAAGTTAAGATCCCAGAAATGGCAAGACTGGCTAAGCACAGGGTACACATAGCCCACGTAAATCCATTGCTTTCCACTTGGCTTCCCGTGCCTTTTCGAAATTTTTTCGGCACCGTAGCCTCGAGGCTTTTCCTCGGCCAATTTATGTCCGATTCCATTTCAAGATCCGAACTCCTTTGCCCCTTTTTACCAACTTCGGAATCCGTTTAGTTTAAAAACAACCCCGCGACTTCATCCCCTGCGGTTTAGAGCGCATGTCAAATATCGCGATGTTTGTTTCCCAATTATTTTATTAACCGCCGCGATTCATCACTGTACACTTCGTTAATGATTACACAAAATTAATTCCGATCGATATCCGTAATCGACGAATCAGAAGAACGAGAAGAAGGGGAAGAGGAAGGAGAATGAGAGTGAGAAGAGTGAAAAGAAATCATTTACTTGTCCTCGAATATCAATTGACCCGAAAATCGACGAATGGATAAAAATTTGGCTCTAATTTTTCGCATATTTTAAAAACCGTTGATTACATCTGGCCCCGAGCCTCTCGTTTATAATTTTCTTTCAATACTTTCTTCTATTTTTAAAAATCTTTCGCGCACTTTGGGTCTGGCTACGATCGACTCGGTTTCACCGATTAGATTATCGACGATCTCCGCGCACGTGTGACGAACTATTGACGAGCGATATGATCTCGACAAGTAGCGTGTGACTGTCGCTGATTTTAAGAATGGAAACGAACCCCCGAAAGACTTACCGAAGTTAGCTGCGCGGTGCTCGCAGCACGACTGGATGTGGTGGGGTGACAAGCTCGCAGCAACCGAGGGTAAACTGGATTCGGTAGTTTCCGGTCCCCTTCGGCAAACTCCGTTTCTCAGCGTTTATAGTAAACCATCATAGTCTACATGTATTTAGATCTATATACGTGGATATGTGCATGTATGCGCATTCAATCCGGCCTTCAATCTACTTCAATTATTATAAAACAACGTCGAAGAAAATTTCGTCATAAATATTGTAATATCCATGCAATCAACACCCTCGTTCCCCATAGCCTTTGCCTAGCTTCCTCTGAACGCTAAAATTAGACCTAATTCCGCCAATTAAGCGAATGAAACACGAAATGAATGGCCTCTTCGTAGCCCCAAGGGGTAAAAGCCCGAAAGCTATACCAAACCCAAGTGTGTCATCTTCGATCCAATTTTTGTTTAATAGACCGAACTTTTTTCCATTCAAAATCCCAACCATTAATTCAACTCCTTTTTATCTCATTATTAAAAAGCTCCTCGATCTCCATAGAGCTTTCGGGTCTCTGAAAAGTCCCAGATTCATGAGACCGAAATAGTTTCTTCTGTTTTGAAATCAGCCCGTGCTTTCTTATAGGTTTAAATATTTTAACGTCGAGATTACGATTAAGGGTTGTCGCTCCTTAGGCTATAAACGTACGTCTGAGTCGTAACTACACGAGGTAAGAATTCTGCGGCCCCTCGAGTCGCGCGGCGGCCGAGGGGGTGATATAAAAATTGCATAACACCGGGTATATCGAGAATTATCGATCGGCAAATCGATGCCCAACGAGTCTCGGCATATAAGGGATACGGAGGGGACAGACAGACGGACACGGACAGGGCTCGTCGTAACATTATGCGACGGGACTCGCCGCGCGCGGTCCGGCCCCTCGGATCAGTCGCACAACTACCGGAGGAAGTTGTTATAGACTATATAGACTACATCCTGGCTATCGTCGGTATTATATTTCCAATCGAACCTACAACGACCATCCGTAGTCGGATGGGCGCGTCATCGCGTTCGACGACTTGGTAAAATAATCGTACGTCGCGGTCGCGGCGCGAATCGCAGCGTTCGCCGATCTCCGAATCGTTTGGGAAAAGTAAAGATCGAGCGTGACATTTTTCCAGCGATTTTTCACACCGGAATCGATGGGTGTTCCGTTTTCTCCCGATTTTTGTTGAATCAAAGAATCGATCGATTTCCTCGAATCCGGTGGAATTCCGTAAATAGTTCAGCTCTGTATATGTTTAGCGAACCGTTGAGCTGAGAGCTTGCGCGTTGAAAAAGTGCTAATGGTTCGAGGCATTGTTCGAGGGAATGGAAAAGACCGAGAATAGGGTAAAAACTGTAGAGACGCGGGAAAGCGTAATTTGGCGTAAGAAGTTGGTTAGTTACCGATGCGCTTCGGGCCGAAGGTACTTTAAGGCAAACGGTGCTTTAAAAACCTTGTTTATATGCGAGTCACGTTGTTTTAGGGTCTTTAGCGTGCGAACATGGGAAGTAACTGAACAAAAAATGACCAATTAAAACTTTGCGCACCGCGACGGTACGACGGAAAGTGTGCTATTAAAAATACGAGCCTGCGAAAAGGGGGTCGCCCACCCCGGAGGAGGAAAAGGGATTAACTCACTCCTTTTTACGATTTTTCTTCCGAATTCATTTTCTACGGACATTAAAGTCTCCGGAATATCGGTATCGCGACCAAACTCGCTTTACTCAATTTCGTCAATCGCTCGAATCCGCAAGTTCGAAATTCTACCGACTAAAGTTATCCCTATGAAAAACGTCCATGATTTTGCCCTAATTAAAAAATCCCACGGCAAATGATATCGGATATCTCTGAAGTGGAAGCTTTTCGAATCTGTATACCCGGTCGAAGAGGAGCGTGGGAGTAGGTCGCGGTTATTTTAATTGGGATTATTTTTCGCACCCGTTTTCGAGTAGGTATCACCTTACGCATTTTTTCATACAAGATTTGCTCTTCCGATTCTTAATCCGAGATTAAGGTATCGAGTTTGCGCGTGGAGTGAGGAAGATACATGCATCCGGACCTAGGAGCTATAATTCGATATCGTCCATGTACTCGAAGAGATTACGACGGTCTTATTGCGCGATTAAACGTGAATTCAAGTGTCGTATCGTATGCCTAATTCCAAATCCAATATACAAAGCGATACGGAGAAGAGAAGAGAGTGGAGAAGAGCCCGCGCCATAAACATCCTCAATGCCATTACAGCCCGAACCCTTCCTATCACTGATCACTAGCTCTTATTTTTTCAACAGCTTTTGCTGCCGTTCCTGCAACCGGATTTTTTTAACGTAATATATGACGTGGTTTATGGGTATTTTAAACCAAGAATAAGAAGGCAGGAAGTCACACACACGCACACGCGTTCATTGCCGTACAAAAGATCCCGGAGAGTGGCGGAGAAATTTTAGTTCAAGGGTCGCCGATTGAAGGAAAAGTTTTGAAATTTTAAAGGAAATTTTCTTCCCTAAGAAAGACTGATCATTCATCGATCCATTTATCTCCGCGTTGAATCAGGTTCGCTTTACAGCGAACCGAATCGGGGTCGAAGACTGAGGAATCTTTCGTTTCATAGTATTTTACGTCCTGACGAATGAAAGAGATTTAAATTCTAATGATATCGGAAGAGATGCAGACTCGGTACCGTATAGGTATATACTATGTATAATGCAGTTGATATATAATTGAGGGGCTGCGGCTGGATGGGACGATGGTTTGACCTGTGGTTCACTTCGTGCTCTGCATACCACATGGATGCGACAACTTATCGTACAGGAAATATATTTTCAGTCTTCTTTTATTCTGTGTAATGAAACTGCTGATTTCAATGAGAATCATCGTGCAGACGCGAAACACAAACGGAAAATCGTTTTTCCGAATCCAAATTACGGATTCAGAGATGCGGATCAGAATTAACGCTGGCATCGCTACATTCTATTTGCAGCCTAAAAAAATTTTGGTTTTGGAATTTATTCGTGAATCGGTTCACGAAACGCTTTATTAAAGATTGAAGACCATAAATCGAACCCAAAATCGCTCAGCCTTTCAGAATTCTGGGATCTAGAGGTTCGAATTGGAATTTGGAAAGTCTAGTTTGCGTCTAACTCGCCCAAGACGGACAGAATTCTCACTTTGAGGTGCAAATCGGAATTCCCGAGCCCAAATTCTATTTAGCACGTCTGCAAGTCGTCGACGAGAACTTGTAGAACGAAGATAGGTTTTCTATCCCGTGTCAGAGACACGAATCCCGGAATTCTCCCTAAAACAGTAAATGGCTTATACACTTTTTTCTCCTATCATCTGAAATCAGCGATGTTCAGGTTTCCTCCCTTATTCCATCCGCTCGTTCGATTGCCAGCGGTCAATCTAGCTACATGGCTACGTGTCTCGGCGAAGAGGAGAGAAAAAACCCTATTTGTAAAAACGAATTTTCTTTCCAATCAAACAAAGTGGCGGTTACGGTTTTCCGAGCAGAAAAAAAAAAAAAAATTCATCCTCCAAAACAATTTCGGAAAATCCCTCACATGCCCACCTATCATCTTCGTTAGACAAACAAACAAGCAGGGAAACCATTCGCCTTCCCGACTTCCACTTTTCTCCTTTTTTTCAAAGGGACACATAAATTTCTAAGATCATTCTTCCTGCTGATTTGGGTCACAGATGTGCCCCTTCGCGATCGTTATAGACCGAGACTAGTTTCGTAGATCGAGTAGCTTTTCCCCGCTTGAGCTTTTTGGCCAGCGGTCAATGCCGGTTTGATAGATTTACGGTATTCCGTCGAGTTCGCTTTACCCCTGTACATACGAATCTGATACAAAAGTCGAAGATTAATTTCAGGACGTGTCGACTCAGGCAGGGGTTGTGTAATTTCATTCGGCACTCCTCGGTCTAGCTCCTCGATTTTTCTCTTTTTTTTGTATCGAACGTTTTTTGAATCGAAAGTGGTTCAGGGACGAAACGAAACTATAGAGACGGGGGTTTCGGTGCTATAAAGTTGAAAAGCACCGCTGGGAGGAAAGCTTCTTTTACTCTGACTGAAACAGGAAAAGATCGGAAGTAAGGCGAATGATTAAGGAGAAACTCGAGACTTCCATCGCTCAGGTTGGCGCCTTATACCAACCCCCATTACCTCAGGGATTCGAACTGCATGCACCAGTGTTTTGTTACACACACTTCATATCGTCGTATAGGTACATGGGTATAACTATGTGAGAATATTCGGGTTCTTTGGTAGAGCGGGAAGCGAATGCGCCGTTTGTATGCCACACGAGACTAAACCATACCCCCCAAAGCACCCGCGGGAGAGCCGCGAAAGCGTCGGAAAAGCGGCCGTGTTATACTTCAAGCTTGCAGGAGGAGTTCGGCAGTGCGACACGGAGGCGAAACTTTATATTCATAGCGAGACTCGGGGAAAGATATGGGAACGTGATATATTAATTTACCATTAATGGAAACTCGGGACGTTCGTTTCGATTTTATGTCCTTTTCGTTGCTCGCCGAGCCGCCGCATCCCCATAAAACTGTACGGTGTTTCCTCGGAAATATATTTCGATACGGGATACACATTTTCCGAGCTTATTAAGCGTAAAAAACGGACAATCAATCCATATTCAAGGTAGACTCGTGCGCTCTCAACCAAATTCGATCGAATAAATAGAAAAAGAGATCCTGGGGCTGGTGGAAAATTCGCAAGCATCTAAAAACTAGGATTTCCTTCCAGGGTACTCAAAACGAACTTTTTAGCATCATGAAAGTGTACTCGTATGCTTCTGATGGATCATTTCTCACACGAGAGCATTTTTCTTGTAGAATAGCCTGGCCGATTTTTGTCGCTTCGTTAAAATCCCGTATCTTCATTTTCAGGGTTCGGATTTATACTCGAAGTCGGATAATCGTCCACGGTTACATCCGAGGCTGATAATGTAAATAGATAGTTTATCTCCCGGATAAAGATGAACAGAAAATGTGTACGTCGTACCGTTAAACTTGCTACACGTTTCTCCAATTTTCAAGATATGTTATTCAGCCATTAAGATGTTAATGTCAACGATCAAAGCTCGGAGATATAGACGTAATAATTCCTTACGGGACCCGTTCCTTCCCTGACCACGTGGCTCCCTATTTGTATCAGCGATTCTAATATTTCCTCCTGCGAAAATACTTCGGCGCATTTATATCGTGCAGATCGAATACGATTCGTGAAACATTATCGATTTTAGGCCTCAATAAAATCGGGCTTATCGATTAATCTGGTAACTGGTCTTTGGCCGGAGCTACAACGATCGGTAACCTCTAGGGTAGACGAGGAAGTATGTACGCAGCACCCACGCAACGGAGGTAGGTACGCAGCATGAAAACGTCGACACGTGGCTAATGTAAATTATTGTTCGAATCGAAATTCCTCTGCGAACGGGTCTGGAATACGTATTCAAAGTTTGGAATGGTGCAAGAGTACGGTATACCCTTCCAAGCACGAGTCGCGCCGAGGTTTGCCCGGTATATCTGGCCTTACACCTATAACCTGGCCTTAGACCTTACCTAAAAACGGGAACGACGCTCTGCGGTATCTAAATTCTTGAGTAATCCGTCAATTTTATAATATCCGACACACGAACTAATCGCGAAAAAATATCATCCGCAAATCGTCCAGACGCTCTAAGGGGAGACCCTCTATGCAGCAGATTGCACAAAAATCGCAAAATGATCTCTGCCGTGGGCTCGAAGCTTAGGAATTTGCGAAAGCCACCTAAATCTCTTCGTCATATCGACGAATCAATTAAATAAGTTCGATATCTGTGATACGAGGAGAGTTCTAATTGTATCTCGAATATCGAGATTTCAAAAAACTCCTTGTGTCGCAAATTTTCGGTTCATTGGTTTAAACTCTTTCATTTCATTTCTGGATATAGTTCGGAGAGATTGACGCTGCTTTCTCGCAGTGAAAACGATTTTCCCCCCGAATATTTTTGGCGAAGTAAAAGAGCGTAAATTCGGAACATCGAGATGGAGGAAGAAGATCGCAGAGTGTGTTTGTTATCTCGTAATTCAGTGGGCGATTGGTTTTGTAATAACGGAATAAAGATGAGTGCAGGTCCAATTATCTACCTAAAATATTCAACGTATGTATGAATTGATCCCTAGAGTGGTTGGAATGAATAAAACTAATAAACCGATAGATTGATTTCCGAGCTATTACCGAAAAGGGTGAAATTATCCAAATGTTCAAATAAACTCCGCGGAATGTGGGAAAACAAATTTTCCTTCGCTCCGCGACGTCTTCTTGTTCCGACCTCTTCGAACATTCATTTTCAATATCTTCATTTCATTTTTAATATTCTAATTGAAAGAAAGAAAAAAAAAAAATTCAGCCTTTCGATAATTAAAATCGTTAGACGTGGAAATTTGTGGTTTTGAACAAAGTCTTGCGCTACACACACCGTTGCTACTTATTGTTCGTTCAATACTGCCAAGGGATCGGATCTGCCACCGATTGAATTTGGTTTATAGATTATAGTGTCCTGGAACTAGCTTTCTTATCGCTATACCCGATTTCCGCAATTTCGCATTCCCGAAGGTGTCTCGAGGGTAATATCAGCCCTGTTTACGACGCACTTAGCAAAGCTTTATTGCAGTGACTATCAACTATTATTAGGTATCACGAAAGTGCATTCGATATGATAAACCGGTAATTGTAAAAGTATCTTATTGAGAAAAGCCCGAGTTTACACTTTACAGACTTTGTTACAGTATTTCCTGCAGCTTTACGGTCTTAAGGGAATCTCCGGTTCTTCCGTCCGTCCGTCCGTCTGTCCGTCTGTCTTTATATACGTCCGCCTACCAACCGCGACATGCAAATGCGTGACTCTCTAATTTAACGAGCGAAGGTAGCCAGGAGATAGCAGCTTGAGCCCAAAAGAACCAGAGGAATATAGCCACGGAGCGAAAAGCGAAGGAACCCATTAGCGGGGTGGAGAAAAAGGGGGAAATAGGTTGGGACCGGTGCCTTAAGTAATTCACGCCTTATAATGTATATACCTTTGTATATAACCGCCTAATACAAACTTACACGGCTATCATACCTAACAACTGGAATGAAATTCTGCGGCTTATGTTCATTTTCACTACTTCTTCGTCCTCTCAGACGTGGGGAGGTGTTTTCTTGATGTACAGGACGGGTTGAGCTCACTTGACCTCAGAGAGAGTCTATCTGTGTATACGTACACCTATATTGGGTATATGGGTACACAGGACGAAGCTGAGAGACGCGTCTACTTATACGTAACGATCAGCTTGAATCACTCATAAAAATGCAGTGGGTCTTCATAGAGACGGGAAGGAAGCTAGAAAGGCACTTGAATTCGAGGACCGAGCCGAGGACGAGTTTGCGAGAAATGAAATTAAGTTCAATCGATTTTTGACTCAATATTGACGTCGCGCAGGTTTTCGAAAGGGTATTACCCCGTATAGACGATTCGAAAAACGTTTTTTTGGGAATTCTGATGTTTCGAACTCCAAACCGGCTCCGTTCCAGCATAGAGGTAGAATTTTCAACCTCGAGGATACACGCTGATAGGAGGATGAAAATATCATCACGGCTAGATTCGCTACCACCAACATAAGCTTCTAATAACAATTATTTTACCTTGTTCCTCCTCTACCCGATGTAGTCGTAGAATCTGATTACGCGGCTCGATGATGAGGCGTATAATCATCGCGCAGCAGGCCGTCGTCATTAGAGGAGATATTAATTAACGGTATAATCCAAGCTCATTATCATTATCGCTTAGGTAATGGAGTTATCGTTCTACAAATTGTTATACCCACCTACCTGACTGTGTACGGCCAAGGGATGGTGTCATTTCTCTCCATGGAAGGACACGCTCCGTATACCCCGTTGCATCGACAATTTCGAGAGACTTTGACACGGGAAATTTATCGCCCGTATTACCTACCCGATTACCTGATTCCCGTTAGAAATTTCCTCGGGATAAAACCGTCCCTCTAGTTACCAGCACACCATGTGCTTCCATGTTTTTATTCAATCGACCCCTGAGCAGGTGGGTACACATACAGTAAATTGGATCTCCGAAGGAATCAGGTTCAGGCTTTCGGAACGGGTGGAAAATTCGTAATCCGAACTTCGCGCTAATGTTTCGTTTCCAAAAAAGGGTCTAGAAAATTGTCTAACGGAATCTGCTGCTCGTCGAAAGACGAGATTCTGTCTTAGATCCCACAGAAGTCGAACTTTCGGATCAATGAAACTATGATACGAACTAATTGCGGCTACGATCGTTCCTCGATAATTTTTCCCCGTGGGCAACTGCAACATCGTTTTATCGTGGACGTAGTTCCCATATTTTCGCGTGGCTATAAGCCGGAGTGAAAACATTTGGGTGAAATCTGGGAGACAATCTGAGAGGTAGAAGATTTCTGCTTATATTTCAGCTCCCCGAGACACGGAGAGTATGCAATGTACCTACCGTGGCCTATGTACGGCCATGCACATGTGTGCACGTCTGTGTTTCTGGGCAACTCAACGTCTACTAGGATGCCGGGATATATACCCACCTATATGCGGATATAAGAACCATTGGCAGACGTTGCCGGAGGGTTCGGAGGCAATACACTACCGGTTGATTTGGTGCGAGCACTTTGCATTTTTCAATCTGAACAATCGAGCCAGAAGTTTTACAGTCGATTTATGGTCTCTCGTAAAATTGCATGTGATATTTTCTCAGGTGTTTTAAATTTTTTCGAAAAGGTGTCTTAGACTCTGAGACGCTGCTCCGCGATCTATTCGCTCGTATGTTGGATTGATTTTCGTGAAAAAATCGGGTTGGCTTCTTAGCTTCGAGTTAAAGTAACGTGAAATTGTTTTTCAGATGACTGAGGCCTGTCCGAGGTTTTAAAACTGAAATTTTATGCAGGTACTAACATCCGTGAGTCCGTCTTCCCGTCTTCCCACGTCTTTTCCAGCTAGTTTCTTTAAGGTATCAACGATGCACGTCCAGGATTGAAAACCATCCGTGTCGTTCAGCTGTCTACTTTGCACACCTACGATACAAACCTTGCTTTCGTCTCTTGACTAAGCGCAGACACTTATACCAAGGCTTGAAAGTAATCTGTCTTCGATCCTCTGTCATTAGCTACGTCTAGCTACGAGCTCCGTCGACAAATTACTTCGAGAAAAAGGAGGGAAGACGAAGCTCGAAAAAAGAATTCAACAGACAAAACTCCCAATCTCTTTTATTCATTGTCGATTAAAGGACGTTCAAAATTCTCCTAAAACTCTTTCGAATTTATCATTTTCCGAAAAACTATCGGCAACTCCCAAACCTCTGGTTTCAGAACTTTGGCGCTCGCACTTGGAATCCTGATTAAAATCTCTACACAATGGTCCAAATTAGAATTTCGAAATTCTACTCTTCGCCTCAAATCGCACAAAGTTGAAAATCAGAATTTCATTCGATACCCAATTCTGGTTAACCCTTCGAAGTCTCCGGTGAGAAGTCGCAGTATAGACCTGTAAGAATCTCTATCCTGACTGTGGAAGACATTCATAAGGTTGCATAATGCATTATTCCGTTCAGCCAAGAGTATAGATACTATTTCTCATTTTCTCTGAAAGTAAATCACAGTAACTATGAATTTACATCAAGTTTACTCGCTAACCGAACCACTGCAGTAGGTACCCAACCGAGTTGATACTACGACGAGAATATGAGAAGTCAGCAACCGTTCCACCGCTACGGCCACGGCGGCTAGATTGCTGCAGTAACAAATGAATGAACGTTGGAATGGGGGTATACAAGTGGGTACTTCCCTCTCTAATTGGCGGCTGGTCTAACGGTCTAATGGTCTAATGGTCCACGATGGTCTCGTGGTTTGACCAGGCAGCGGTCAAGCCAGGTTCTGGTTCGCTTGACTCAAGTCTGTTTTACGAATCCGTATTCACTTATACGACACCTGGGACCTTCTTGTTTAGTTAGGTCTCTATTTTTACACACAGACATTGACCGTCTGTATAAACTTGGGTCTATTTTAGTGCCCCGTAAATATTAGAGGGTAATAAACGAGCCGCAACTTTTTGGCAACTCTTCAAATTTTTCTACTCATCGTCAACCTTCTTTGCTTTTTCCTTTTTCCTTTCTTCCCTTTTTCCCTTTCCGCCTTTTGCTTTTTTCAGTAGTCAAGAGAACGAGACCTTGTCTACCGTACGCCCACTCGAGTTTCAGTGGATATTTTCTTCGCGAGAATTCACCCTCGCAGGGGCGAATTTTTGACAGTTCCGAGAGTCAAAATTTCGAACCCGTTGCAGACGATTTCAAATTCTCAGAAACATTGATTTAATATTCGAATTTCGGAGGTCTGGCCTTCCGGATCTTCAGCTTTGGGAATTTTTCAATCCTCGGCATTCTTCGTTTCATAGCTTCTGAAATCATCCATGTAGACTTACGGGGACTTCGCCCCAGTCCCCATAAAGCGAAGTAGAAACGAATAGAAGTAAGCCCAAGGTGGGTACATACGTGAGTTATGGTATTGCGGCTGCATCCACGTGATTCGTTACACGTGCCCATGCAGGTTTCGTAATCTGTTTCATACAGACCTTACGTATTCACATCACATTTAAGATTACCGGATAATGCGAGAAGTTGTTGTTACGACGACTGTCAACTCGAGTGCAATGGAATATAGATTCCCACTTCACGCAGGTAACGTACATAAAATTACTCGAGATGGGTAGACCGAGGTGGATGTATAGTAGCCATGGAGAAGCCAGGGGCCATGGCTCATACATAAATTACATCTACGTAGCAATCATTACGAAGAAAGTAATAAGTTATGCGTAGCTACGGATGTATAAATATTTACAATGGTAATTGCAGAATGCAGACATTTACATTTCAATAACTGTACACGGTGTTTAATATTTATTGCCTGAATGACGAATGCCACTAATACATTCGAACACATCTAACCCTATCACACAGACTCTCCCCATACCGTCAAATAATTTGTATTACGATAAAGAATGAACTGATTTTAAAAGATGGACAAGTTTTTGAACCGAGGAATCTAAAATTTGTGACGATTTTTTGAATTCAGAAGCTTGTTAGGATTTTCGTCGAATAGACGTTTTTATCAAAGGATAAGGGTATCTGGGAAACACGAGGAGAAAATTATGTGAGAGGGAGCTTGTCCGGACTAGATTGGCTCTAAATATGAAATTCCTTTCATTACTGGAGGATAAACATGTAAAGAGTCTGAAAGGTTGTTATGAACGATGCCATAATTTTAAGCTGATATGTTTATACCCGCGTGTTTGAAGGTACTGAGTCCTAAAGACAACACGTGATAAATATGCCATAAAATTAGTAAGTACGTACTACAGGGTGAAATCGGCACGTAAATCGGTAGGCACGTAGAACGCCGCGGATTGAGTTGTTGTACGAAATCCCATCGAGCTCAAGAGTGATTCGGGCTTTACGTATGTATAGCGGCAGGTTGGATGGGGTTATATTTGGGTCAAGTACCAGAGAAAAGCACTCGAAACGCTTTTCTAAACATTGATCAAATATCGGGTTACGGTATGGGCTATCGCGTCACGAGATATCCCGACGTTAATAACAGCGACAAAAGTACCGATATTTATAACAACGCATTGCGGGGGTGTATATGAAGAAATATTCCAGCTACTCGACGTCATTTGAAAACATTGTCCCAAAATTTAAAAAAGTTTCGACCCAGGACGTACTCCTGTACTCTGAGAGAACCACTTTTTCCTCCGTGGACTAAATCCAGGCAAAGCGAAGTCTATGAAATCCGAAAAATTTCAAACAAATTTTGAAATAAAGTTTTCAAAAGTGAAAAAAATCTGATGGTTTCTAAATTGTTTCGCGATCATTTTGTCAATGATCAGAGATTTTCGAACGTAATCGTTTCTCGCGATTTGGATACCTTTTCTCAAACGCTTGCGAGTTCTCTGGAAAGTTAAAGTAGAAGCATGTTTGAAAAGGTGTTCCAAAGTATGAAATACGAGTTTCAATTTTCATTTTTTGACATTCTTCCTCCGATTTTTTTGTCCTTTTCGAGAGTGTTTCGTACCTGAAAACCCAAAACGTTACCAAAAAGACTTCTGACGAGGAATGAGGAAAAGATCCTAATTTTCTAGATCTCGGAATCGCGGAGATTTTCTCAGATTTCCACCGGAGGATAAAGTGACCCGAGTTCAATAATCCCGAGCGAATCTCCGTCGACGCGAGAATATTAGGAGCGGAAACGGAAGCGGAAGGCAGCGTAGGTAAAACACAATCCTGCAGTTGTGCACACCGTGCACAATTGCGCAGTATCTGTATTAAACTGGCTCGTAAATATGCTCAGTGAAGACGGAAAATCCGCATTAAACTTCAGGAAAAAGTCAATTATCGTCATTCGGAACGAGCTAACGAGTCGTAAAACTTTTCTGATAATTATTCGACGTTTTTTTTTTCCATTTTGAAGTAAGCTATGAAACGATACCTCCGTGTCTTCTTTTCATTCGGCATCTGCGGACGGTGTGCGATTCTTAAGTAATCAGTAAATAGTAAAGCACAGCGGGTAGCACGGAATGCGAATGAAGATTCCTAGCCGGATTCCCTTCGGCGAGTATCTTCGTCTCGACAAACATTAGCGCCAATTATCTCGTACGTGCGATGTGATCTGGCAACCCACGTGACGGTTGCTCCGGCCTAACTGCGGGCGCCGCAATCCGACACAATCTGGTTCGCAGTTATTCTCACTCTCTCTCTTTCTCGTACCAAAGTACATACTTTGTACCCAAGTCAGAGGAAATTCTTAGACGTTTGTTCGCCCGCCGTAACTCCGTTCCAAAGACAAATTCGCATCGTTTCATAGTATGGGGAGGAATTCGATCAAAATCGTTAAATAATTTGAAAGAATTGCAAAAAGCTCCGCGAATCTCTTCGAATTACGTTTATAAATGAGGCGGAAAAGTTTGTATCGGAAAAACCCCACATCCGCGTTGCAAGAAGCACTTTTACTGCGTTCCAAACATCGAGCTTTCGAAAAGAACTTCATTCGCGTTGTTTATCGTAACAGTGAAATAACGCCATGCATGCTGATGACGTGGAATAATCTTGTACAGACGAAGTTCCCTATTCGCTCGGAGGTTATCCCGATCTTATGGCTTATGCCAGTTAGAGGAAAGCTCGGAGCCTCGGTTTATGCGAGAATAAAGAACGTGCCGTCGCAAAGCTTCTACTTATATCGGTACGATAGTGCGGTGAGACCTTAGGAATTGAGCAAATGGTATTTGCAGGTCAATATTCCGATCACACGTAGTACATGGCGACGTGAATTCTGAGGAATAATCGTCGCAGTTAAGGTTTAGCAGCTATATACCCCGTTTTTTAAAGCTCCGGAAAATGGGGCGAATTAAATCATCGGCTTTCTGTTTGAGAAAGAGGTGAAAAGTTCTCCGATCGATAAGCCGGAAATTCAGTCTTCAGCTTTGGAAACTCTTCCTTGTTCGAATAGTACCAGCGGCTCTCGGTGAGACTTCTGGCAATGAACGGAATAATTGAATTGAAACTGAGTCTCCTCCTCTTCCTCCTACTTCGTCCTTTATTCAGACTCATCTGCCTCTCGGAGCTAAACTCAACCGATCAGAGTTAGATTGGTTAAGGTTCCTTCTCTTTCCGCTACTATCCTCTGGTCATCCGGACCCTCCGCCTCTTTCCTCTTTCCTCATTCCTTCGTCTCCCGCCCCTCATATTCCCTTCATTCCGGTTCCCCTAACCGTTCTATACCAGCCTCCGGGAGCCTGGACGTCCGGTCCGGTCTTTCTGCTCGCATGAAATTCCTCGCAACAGTAATAAGTGTTGTAAAAAATGATGAGAAACCTTTTCTAACTGTTGAGAGGAATTTAGGTAAACCAGATACTAGCGTGTCTTGAAAGGAATCGAGGTTTCATTTTTTTTACTCCCGCTACTCGAAACGTTAGTTTTTTACATCAGACAAATCCTGCCTCAAGACGAGCATATTTCGAACTTTTCGAAGCCTGTACACTTTTCCTCGCATCCGATTCTTTTCGAAATTTACTCAGGACGGGTTTTCCGGGTCGCGATTCCAGATCTGAAGTCGAAATACGGAAGTACCGGAATTGTAAAAAGTAGACCGTCTCACCCAAAATCGATAACCAAAAGTTTCGGAGCCGCTGATTTCAAATCTAGATTCCAAAAATCACCAAATTCACATCGATGAACACTGAAAATCCCGAGTAGTAATTTTGAGGTGAATCGGTCTACTTCTTATACTTTTGTCGATTCTTTTTCGAGACATCGAACCAGATACGTAGGTAAGTATTCGGAAGTAATTAGCCATGCGAAAGTTCAGCTCGTCTGGCACATCGTGTGGTCTTCTCTCGCGAAAGAACTCTAGCACTCGTACGTTCGAAATTTTTAGAATCAATTCAGAAAGAATTTGGCATAGAGGATCGATGAATGATGGGTTTAGTAGGTGGATGTAGGCTCGTCTCACTGCTCACATCCGGTAATAGCCGAATTGCTCGTTGGTTGAATTGACGTGACAGAGAGTAGATACGAGGATGAACGCTGGCTGACACTCACGAGTGCTAAGCTCGCCGATTTAACTGAATGGGGGAGAGAGAGAGAGAGAGAGACACAGAGAAAGAGAGATATATACAGAGAGAGAGAGACGGATCTCCCTTTGGTCAGGATGGACCAAGAAGAGATCATCCACGTGCGTGTGAACCGGTCGAGGAGAGACACGCCGATTGGTTTGCCGTTCCGATCGGCGGTCGCGTCCCCCACGAGTCCAGAACTCGCGAGTTCACCAGCTCACTAGCGCTCGTCAGGGCGATCAAGTGGCTCGGATTATCGGCACGAACCCACGCACTGATGCATCGACGCCAACTCTTGGCTATACGGGTTATAGGTAGGTAGGTATATGTTCATACGCTGGATGTTATGTGCAGATAATGAATATTGGCTAGTCAATTCGCAGGTGGGTCGCATCGCGATTTATGCTTGCGGTTCACGATCAAAAATTGAAATCTGATCATTCTGAAGTATGAAAAATTTGTGCAGTGGCTGGACATCTCTTTACCCGTTCGTGTTCATATTTTGAAGGAAAAGTTCTGATCGTTCTCAAAATGATGAAAAATCGAATTTTAGAAATTGATTCAAGAGTCGATTAAAGAACTTCGATCTTCACGCGCATCTAACTTGTTCAAAATTGTGCAACGAAAGAAGTGAAGAACAGATTTCACCGTTTGAAAAGAAGTTTGTGAAAAAAAAAAAAACAGTCAGATGGAAGTCAGGATCCGTTCTCCGAATTTCTATCTATTCTGCAAGATTGAATTTACTCTCTCAACTTTTTAAACTTAACTGAAAACGTCTCGAAGTCGAAATTATGGAATATAAAAGACTGTTTCGTCGCAGAGTTCATCCAGCAGCATCAGAGGCTCGACAGATCATCGAACTGACCCGAACAACGATCGCGACTAAAGAGTGCCTAAATTTTCGTATAACGAGCTCTTCAATTTGTGAAAACTGATTTTGTATGATCGTTATTCAAATTTGGTCACTTAACCAGCGCCTCACTCCTTAATCGTTATGCGGTGTACCCACGGACGTGCACATGAGTCGATATTAAATATGCGTTCATCGAACGCGAACGGATAATCCTGATGCGAAGTGACGCTCGAAGAGATAGTATAGACGGCTAATGACTCTTCGATGGTTGCCAGAATTAATTTAAGTTCATCATAAGCTCCGGAGTGTCTACCTACATCGATTCCCAGTTCATGTACCGCGTAACTTAATCTTTATCCTCGTAAGTACATCCGAGATATGATGTAGGTGCGACGTCCTTGCAATTCGAAAACTGACCATTCGCCATATAAGGTACCCACGACGCAAGTCAGTGGAAGAAGCAAATAATTTACGAGATGGATACGAAAAGGGCATCATTCATTCAGTCATGGATATTTCCCAAGATTTTGGGAGATCCTTTAGCAATGTAGGTCGGAAATTAGGCTTGGAATAAAAATCGAATTATCGTCTAATTGGCATTCTAATTATATTCCCTTCTCGCGAAGATCGTAGTCAATGCTCGCTTCAGAGCATTCTTCGGACTCTAATATAGGTGTGTTCCGTTCTTGTCAATCATTTTTATACAGACGATGCCCTTATCGCATTAAACTGCTCATCTGCTCAGGTGAGAATATTCGGGGATCCGTAGGTACTTATATCGTTGAAATGACTTCACCGGATGATTGATTAACGAAGACGTCTTCTTTAGTTTCATGGGCATTAGCCTTCAAAAATAGAAAAGATCGATCGTTATTTGTTTCACCCGCAACGACGCTCCTCAGATACTGTAATCGATTACCCTGTTTCTACGCCTAAAATTAGACCTTACCGTCATACATATTTGCGCATGTGGCAAAGCGCTTCCTTCGAAATAACTCCGCACGAGTACACCGCTCAATCCGTTCTATATTAATTTCCAAACTTGCCATAAATCGATCGAACAATTTATTCGTTACAACCGTTATACAGATTCCATACCAATTAAATACGAAATCGAACAGAACATGGCTCTTCACCATAATTTTCTTCAAATAATAAAAGACGGGATCTGTAAGTAGTTTATGGCATCATCGGCCTACCGGTTCTAATCGTAAAACCCAAGGCGATCTTTAGTTTAATTTAGCCCCGTTAATGTCACGTCATTCGATACTCTTTCCGAGCAGCTGGCTTTGGGGATGAATGATGAAAGAAAATTTGGTCGTGGGCAGCTGCGCAGGATAGGCGAGCCGAGCCGGTTGAACAGATCCTGAAGGAACGCGTCCCTCTGCTGTAATCCGGAATCGGTATATAGGAACGCGCGGGTTATCGCACGGACCTAACGATCGCCGTAAACATGATCTCCGCGAGATTGTCGACATCTTCACAGAGTTTATTTCCGACGTGGCATCTAATTCCTTAGGAAAAGTCCACGCGATGCCTCGGGTAATTGGTAAGCGCACTGAGACGCGGTCTTTTAACAAGAAGAAAATGTATGTATATATATTCCTATATACTTTTTATATAAAGGTTATGTACTACAGATTCCTTATCTAAAACGTTTTAAATAAATGAATATTCATTTACTTACCGAATAAAATCGGTTTATTGTTTCACGACTGACGATGGGACCTGTACAGCCAGGATACCGGTTTCAGTCGCACCTAAAATCTGCAACCGATGATACGTCTTCTTAAGTTGGCAGCCGTGCGTTCACGGTCATGCGAATCGAGGTTTTGACCAATGACGCGATACGGACCGCGCTAACCCGCCACTCACCATCGCGGCAGCACTCTAGCCAGCTACTTGCTACGGTATTGCCAACTTAAAAAGAGCTGTACCCTCGGTTGCAGATTTTAGGGGCGACTGAAATCGGGATACTGACTGTACGTAAGGCGATAGCTGTGCTTTGCCTTATAATTGGTATGAACTCCTTTGACGTATGTCTACTTCGTATCGCATCAGAGAACGCGTACGTCACGTTTAGTTCCACTAAAACGTATTACCAGGCATGGTAAACACTCGAAGAGAGATTAGTCGAAGTATCTTCTGTCACGTTATTTCGTATGTTAATGTAAGTAAACGTAGCGCATTCTCGTTTACTCAAACATCAAGAATGTATGACTCGGAAATAATTTTTTCAAATTACTGTCACGCGCAGAAGAAATGTTCTATCCGTTTACTTTACCTTTTTAAGAAGATCACGAGTAGTTCGAAACCTGATTAAAAATTATTTCACATTTCATGAGGGCTCTATGAGTAACGAAGAAAATCTGTGATATGATTGCAAATTGTGTCTAAAAAATGCTGGTAATCAGCTGTGGAAAGAACGAGGCGATAGAGCATATCTCCACAGAGTGCCAGAGATTGGAAAGAAATTTTTTAGAAAGTCTAATTACGCTGTGTACGATAAGATTTTCCAAAATTTCTATTTAGTGACTCTACATGTACATTGTAGAAAATGACCGTACGCTTTTTTCTCTTTTCCGCGGATAGCGTAATCCGAGAAAGTTTATTTCCTAAAACGTTGTTAAATATTGAGCCAAGGTAGACGAAATCTTCTCTCTATTCGTGGTACCGCCGCCTACGATCGGGGATACAATATTCATTGGACTCGGGAAATATATTATTAAACTATGGTTTTGACGGGGTTGTTTATGCCGTACGCTACTAAGGTACGAAAGGTCTATGGTGTTACGTATTCCGAACGTTTCTCGCGTCATAATCTTGTCGAAAGTATAATAAGGAATTTCGGGATTCAGGAATCCCAGAGTCTAGAAATTTCGAAACCCCTATTCCCGACTTTGTCCTAATTCCATGACACAGATATTTATGCGTGTCCAGAAAGAGAGAGAGAGAGAGAGAGAGAAAAAGAGAGAAAAATAGAGCAGAGATTACAAAGAGAAGTGAACTGGATGAAAGAAGAAGGGCTGTCTTTCACAAGGTCCAACTTTAATTTGCATTTTTATTCACGTTCGTATATTTGCATACCTAAACGTCACTGTGATTGGCTATTGTAAAACCGTCTCCTTTTTTTTCACCCCATTGCCTTTGCACTTGATTGATCAACCCCATCCGTACCAAGCCGGACTTGTTTGTATGCAAATACGAGAATCGTTTGCTAACATTAATTCAGTTCAGCCTCGGATTTCTCTATACCGTGTTACGTACAAGCGACACGGTTCTCCTTACACAATACCAACACTGTTATTCTATGAATGTTATACTCTCCGTCTCTGGGGCTTCGAAATATCTCATTAGAGAGACCGCGGGAATCCCTGATTCCTCGTCATTCCCTAACAGAGTATTATTACCGCTAGTCTTCCTCTGGAGGTGGAATTTGATAAGCAGATATCCACACATCGGCCTCTGGCCCTCGTACGTATACGAGAAGTTCAGAATTTCACATACTCCGGATCTCCGTACCTCCGGGCGTTTTTACATCGAGAAATTCATAGATGGTTCACGAGATTCAGGCTCATTATAGTTTATCGTAGGTAATAATTTGGGCAATAGAATTTCCGAACGTTTTCTAGTCGGTATACCTAGTATCCGATATTGTTTCAATTTCAGCTTACGTACCACACACCTGAAAGGTCGACTGGTATTTTAAAGAACGTGAAGATGAAGTTTAAAGTAGAATTCTCTTAGCCGAGCCCTGCAGAGTTCGTCGTTAAGTTCCCGATGGCTTTGTAAGTCTCCGCACGTTCTATGCCTCGGGCTGATGCTTTGGCGAGTTCGCGCCGTGGTTGTAAAAAACCGAAAATGCCAGTTGGCTGTCAGAAAAACAGACGATCCGTTCAGACACGTGTATATTGACAACCTGTGCATAACTCCAACCTCCCCACGAGTCGTTAATGCGTCATACTTTTGGCCTCAAAAATTCAAAACCAAATTCAAAATAAAGATTTCTTCGTGGAAACTGACTGCCTTCATGGAAACGCGGGTACCTCGAATAATACCAATCACTAAATCGGTAATCACTCTACGTATGTACCCACGCAAGCTGGGACCCATCAGTTTGAGAGACACGAGTGACGTCTTACTCGCTGTGTGTATAGACCGAGCAAGCCCACCCCCTGCATCATGGTTCATCGATATCACGGTATAACGTGGTTACTTCAGCTCGGAGATACGAGAATAGTCTCTCTGCTTGTATCTCGGTTTTATATGCGCAGGCTTCCGAGACAACGTGGCATGCCAGTTGTGGCCGAGGAGCTTCTGCCGATATATCCCGGCTATGTTTCGTGTACTTTTATAGGTACGTATATCGCGTGTGTACGTATCTGTACAACCTACACGAGGCAGGTATGCATGCAGGTAACATCAACCGTATAGGGAGCAGAGGAGAGTCTTAATACAAGAAACCAATTTACATATTCAATCGGGAGTTGCATCGGTGGTGCTCTCGCTTTGTATTTTATCACCGGTTTGGCTTAATTCACTTTCACGCGGGTGGATTGGATACCAAAGACATCGCGTTATCATCGAGTACAATGGAAGATCGTGGTGCAGGGAGCTCGTGGGTTCACAGGTCAAATAGGTGCCACTGGGTGGGGTTTTGTCGCGCGAGGGAACCTCGTGAAGATAAGACTGTGAGATGTGCTCCTTTTTTGATCAGGAGGAAACTAATACCTTCGCTTATACGTGTCTTTCGGTAGCTTAGCGTGTAAGGCAGAGCCTGGTTGAAATATGACCGGCTTTGCATTATATCCCCGATAAAAAAAAAGAAAGGGTCATTATCTGGATTCTCCGTAGGCAAACTCTGGGCAAATGTAATAAAAAATACGCGCAATACGATGTAGAAAAATTATAAGTAGGCATCTTACAAGGTTTGAGCCATACAGCTTTTCGAAATGAGGTCGAAGAGGTCTGAGCTTAGGCTATTCGTGTCGGAGAGATCAGAGTGAGGTACCTTCCACCTCGAGCCGGAAGTAAATCGAGTACTTTCGCTTCTGTTACATTGCGATCGTTCCATCGATTTAATTAATCAGGGATTTATCTTTTTCGAGAAATTTTAGATCATTACAGAAAATTATTTCGAAAGATACTTACGGAAAAGTGAGTTAACTTCGAGGAGCTACTCTGCGTTAAAAGTTCGGGTATAAAATTGTAGAGAAGTGTGTCGCGGCTAGAAAGACTTCCGGGTTTAAACTCGACGACAGCAGAAGCTGAGTTTGTAAATAACCGTCGCCCCCGGGTATATACGTGTGTGTATATCGTACATGGACGTGTATATCTTCCGAAGAGATACTATTGTTGGGGTAAGGTACGATACGAGATGAGATATTAAAGGAGCTTGTAAAAAAAAGGTTTTATAACGTCGGGTTCGCCCGTGTCTTGACCGAAGGCGATACGACTCTACTTTGTCCGTGGTACGAAGCCGTGTATTATCGTCCCACGCGGTTGGCTTCAAGGTGTAAATATGACTGAGATGACGCGTTATTCCATGGACCAAGATAGAATAGAGAACCGGTAAGGTGGGAGCACCCCGAGCCGACTAAAATCCCCTGAATTACAATCACGCAAGATTTAAAACCCCCGATTCAATTCAATACGCTCCAAATAATCCCATTTTCGATTCAACATGGTACTTGAAAAGTACATAAAGTCAACAATCACGTCAGCGGACGTTGGACGAAATTTCATTGCCCCCTAATCGCTCTTTAAAATCGTTCAATTTGTCTTCCAGCTGCACCTTCCTGCGCGAATATCTGCTAAAATTTTTCCGGCGAGATGCGATCTGTTAAAATCCTTCCAAACTCGCTCGGTTTCATTTTTGGGGTGTCACCGGTACACGCAGGGACGCGGATATACGATCTTTCAGCTTGTCTCTCGACGCTGTCTTATCCGGATTCAATTCGTATCGATTTTAAAGGTGAGTTATATACCTGTTCGATGGAGCTGATCGATCGCTTGGAGGCATCAACCTGTGAGGTAAGGTAGCCGGAAGAGTAAATTGCCCCGACAAATGCAGCCTTATAAATTCATAGGCCATCGATCTAACTAAAATTCCTGCATAGATCGTGCTGCTAGAGGCACGTGGATAGGCAAACTTTCTTACAGACCATACAGCGAACAATAATTCATCGTTTTTACCGGTAAGATTCTGACAAAATACATCAAAATCATACCGAGAGTCGCTTAAAAGTTCCTAACGAATTCTGAGACCTGATGTCTCGGTGAAATTGACAACGAACCGAAGGGAAGACGGTGTTAGTTCATTCGTGAGGAAATCCCATGAGAAATTTTGTCGAGGAGGAATATACGAGGGCATATCGTACGGTGGGCTTGCATCCAGACGGAAACTCGGCAACATTAGATGCGCACTTGTATGCCAGGATCTTATGCTAATTCAGGATCATGGGTGGCCCTCACTTCGGCCAAATCCTCCCAGGGCAAATCCTCCTCCTTAAAGGTTCTCGAGAATCACTGGGCGAAACGAAAGCTGCTCTCAGGCTAATTGCAGATGTTCTATCGCGTCGGCCCCACTTGGTGCTCTCGTGTCCGGTATAACCATTTCGATACATGTATAGGTTCGCTCTCACACTTTTTGTGTTCATTCGATTTCTTTGATACGGTGAGAAGATGAAAAAAATTTTTTTTGGAGTTTTATTGATCATGATCGATCGATTATTGCGGATAATAATAGTCGCGTGACGATAGAGTGATTCTGAAATGATTTTCTATACACTTTGAGCGGTAATTAAAAAGTAATTAAGACAGAGGGAAAGGGTTGAAAATTTCAGTTGATTTTCTTGGCTAGTTCCTCTTGTTTGCACGACTAGCAATCCTTGAGATTCTAGAGATTGTAGAGTCTGGCAACGAAACGAAATGACGCAAATTTCTGTGAAAGCACGTTTCAGCTTTCGTACCTAATGGGTTGCGCCCGAGGCAGAGGCAGAAGCGCCAGCCAGCTTCCCCTTGTCATGCCGCTCCTCATCTGCACCCTCGCGCAAAATGACAATAGGTATACAACGGGTCTTTCGGTTTAATTAAAATGCACTTTCCAAATGCAGGTGTACCATATAGCTAGTGCACTATAGCCCTTGGTCTTGCCGACAGTCCGGTAATGCATGCAGTGACACTTTACTCCTTTCAGAACAGAATGTTCATTGTCAATTAGAAATATTTATCACTATGATTACAAAATTTCATAATTACGGTAAAATAGTCAAATTTGAATTTTATTATGATCGCCCTGAAAGTAGAAGATTCAGTTTTCACAAGATCTCCACGTTTTGTGGTCCAGAGAATCACCTCTGACCGTTTTCACATGAACGTCCGGTCGCATGTGTGTCTGTGTGTGTGGTCAATTTTTCGTCCGCCGATATCTCGAGAACGAATGACCGGATTTTATCATTCCTCGTATCAATCGATGCGGTTCTTCCTAACGTAGAACTGATTAGACTTTGGGTTTGATCGGCTCCCCGGTCTTCGAGTTACTCGAGAACGAAATTTAGCGAAAAAATTCAATCGACCATATCTCAAGAACCGATCAACAGATTTTTATGAATTTGGTCTCCGACGATCGGGTTCACTCCAACTTAAATCTGGCTAAATTACGGAATCGATCGATGCACTAGTTTTCCTGTTGGGAAAAAAAAAAGAAAAAAAATAGCTGACTTTACGCTCGTAGCACATTTCTTCATACCCAGTTCAAACAAACTTTTTAACCATAGAATAGAATATACGTGTGTGATATCGGTGTGCGGTGATCCAGAGAACACCGGAACCATCTAGTCGTATTTGTATTTATTACGAGTAGATAGATATGACGTCACTTCCTGGGGGAGAACGGAATAACTTCATCAACCAGCCAATCGACTGACCCCCCTTAGAACAGCACCAGCTAGCGATTTACGAGAGCAGTGAACGAGACGTGTTGCCTCTAGCCTTTGGCTCCGGTCGAATTTCGTTCCTGTAAGCGGGTTCTATTGTATTATATCGAGGTCCTTTTTTTGGGATGAAAAATTCACTGGGAAAATTGGATCTCCTCCGTTTTCCACCGTGTCCAGCTTATGTTTCGTATTGCAGCTGGACAGTGGACTGAAATTCTTTTTCTCAGATGAATTTAGGACGACGTCCTACGTCCAAAAGCTTCCGTTATTTCACATACATGTGCGTTGAAAAATGAAAATGAAAATACGAAGAGAAAAAAAAAAAAAAAACATGAAAAAATAAATCAACCGGAATCGAATTTAATATCTGAGAACTTTGAGGTGCAGTCTGCGGCCAGCTTGTTTCCAACTAACGAACATGTGCTCTCCTTTCCTCCTGAACTAAGGACGTAGCTGTACTGTACAGCTAGGATACGGAGGAAGGAGGGCTACACGTAAAAGCCACGAACTGAGACCATAACTCAGTCGCTCACCAAGTTTCTCACCTTTCCAGAGCCTGTAACTCATCCGCGAGATTATGTGTAACGTTTTCCCTCGGGCAAGACCCATGTGCAGTTGACTGCCGCCCACAACTACGTCGACGACGACGAACTGAGAACGGGAATAGCAAAGCTCAGGATCGGGTTATTTATCACACGTTTACGTATACCACGTTTGTAAATGTCCTACTGAATTTTGACCCCGTGTACGAGATGCACCGGCGACGAATTCCGAAAAAGTGTTTCGAAGAAACAAAAGTTTCAATCTTTACAATAACCTTTGATCGCAGAGTAATGCGGGATTAGAAAATGAAAATGAAAAAAGAACAAAAAAAAAAAAAAAACAGCTCGTCTGGGTTAATGGGAAAACAATGAGTCGATTGAGCCAACCGCCGGAAACTTTTACTCAAGCCGAGATCTTCGGAGGTTCAATCTTTGACTGAAGACGACAATTTGAGGACCGGGAGATCAAGAGTGAAGTATAGAAAAAAAAAGAGTCGATGCGGGGACGAAGAATAGAAGAGAGAAAAAAAAAAAAAAATCTCGACGAGAGAAAAAGTTTAATTGTATTCCTTAAAATTGCGGATGGTCTAACTAGGGTCAATATTTAAACTGGGTAAATTAATGATAACGAGGCTCGGGTATCTCTACTATGTAGTTAAACGAGAACAAAGTTTGATTCGCGGTGGAAATTGGTAATTAAACGAAACCCCCGAGAGATAGCGAGCGTGGAAGTAGGTACGATAGAGATGAAACGAAGGAATCCATCCCCCCGTTCTTTTATTGACTTATTCTCGTAATAGCCAGGCAGCTTTTGTTACAAGCAAACACTAGCTACAGTTGAGATGAAAGGGGTGAAACAGTACGGTGATAAACGGGATAAAAATGAGGGAAGAAATGAACGAAGAGAATAACCGGAACCACCGCGTACCGCGTTTAATGCTCTTGTCGGCTTTGTTGTCGTTAACAGTTTATTATTTAAGGTACTCCAAGATTACATCTCTTTCTTACCGGAACAAAGTCCGAGCTTTGTCGAGCTCAGGGAACAGAACTCTTCTCTTATTCTCCCCGACAAAATAAGCCCACCCCGACTTTCCGGGGTTAAAATCGTAGGCCGAAGCCAAAGACAAGAGTCGGATCAAGGCATACAAGCTCGAGAAAATAATGGACCCCCTCGAAGCAGGGGAGACGAGACTTCCAATTAGATATTCTCATTTGTGTATCCGGAATTGAATTGGTTTCTAGATTTGAATCATGGTCTGTTTCCATGGGTTAACATCTGCCCTGAACATATTAGTTTGAATATACGTCAGGGATTTATGGCGATGGGGATTCGTTTCGACTCAGCTTCGGCACTAGATTGAAACTAGCAGAAGTCAGTCTCAGACGGAATCGCGCACCTGTATCCAAGTATGAGCTAGAAGCAATTGCAGGTAATTTTGTCGAGCTTCTCGAGCCAAAGGGAGCGGACGGACGGCTCGGTACTTTATCGAATTTACTCCACCAAGCTCAAGAGCCATGATTCAGTTCGGTGTGACGGATGAGGGCGAGTATAAAACCACACGTTACACGAAATCGTGGCAACGAAAATCTATCACCTCCCTTGGCATATGGGAGAAACAAGTTCAAACTACGAACTACACGGAGACACATCTTCACTCTCTGAAAAGTTTTCAGAAATATATCTAGTCGGTGTACTGCATGGCTATAGGTACGGCGAAAAATATCCTCGAAAGCTTCTTCGCGGTACGAAAGAGTCATTCCATATACGCGTACATACATTTACGAATATATATATATTTGTATATAGAATTCCACAATACCTAATGTACTTCAACGAGCGGAGTTGTGCTTTTCATATTGTTTAACTTCCCTAGAATTTCGTAGCAGCTATTATACCTCCACGGGACACGTTAAGTAACTTGATGTGGTCCCACTTCTCTCTTCATCAGAGAGTTTCTAATCCACGTCAGAAATATACGGGTTCTACCACGGGTCTGTGATTTCAATGAAACTTGGTAGAACCACGCTATCAAGCGAGTGATAATACTGGGTGAAATTGTATGGAACACTGTCAAAACAGGCGACGTTACGTCTTGCCCAAGAATGAGAAAAAGGAATCTACGTTGGTCGTACTTCCATTCTAGTCTAGAATTTCAAACGGCATTTCCTCGCGAGTGATCGAAATCGAAATTTCTGCGGTAAGAAAGGGTCGCGGGAAAAAGTTCGAACGGAATTTCTCCCTCATTGAATCGAAGGCCCAAGACGCATGGAGCTGTAATACGTAATGTTCAGTCAATAGGTTCGTCGGTGAATTGATGTCTGACGTTTGACAGGTAACACACGCACACACGTGGGCAAAGGCATACATAAAATTTGTGTGATGTGTAGAGACGCGTATACGCCACACACGGGTCTGAACCCCGTCACGTCCTGTCGTTAATGCGTACCAATTTTCACCCCGATTCCGATCCTCTTCTCTGCGGTCTGTGTACCGTATAAGTTGCATTACATGGCCCAGGTCCTGTATAAGTAGTTAAGCTACGACGCATAATAGTGGCGCCTATGTAATCCCTTCGAAGAGGCAAAGAGAGGTACGTGCGTACGTGATGTAGGTATGTAACGTGCCTCTCTCTACCTCTACACGGATGGAGGAGACAGAAATTAGGAATGCGGGGTCAGCCCTGGGTTCAAACCTTGTCGCGTACCCCTGCCTACATGACGTTTCTAATTCACGTACTGTTCCTTATGGCTTGCTTCGTACTCGGCATAATTATTATAAACGATACAACTCGAAGAATTAGCCTAAAGAGACGCGGGGATCGGCGTCGGAATACCGGGTAGAACTATCGTATCTGTTACGTGCTCCGGATTTATATCTCACATCTTTACCCAATCCTCGGTTTATTTCCTTTCAACGATTCCGCACATGTTTTTCATTTTTCATAAGCGGACGAGCGGGGGTCCGATCGGCTTGCTTCGAATGACTTTTTATCTTTTAAAAAACATTCTACTGACATTTCAAGACACGATTCGAAATTATTTCACATTTTTTTCGACTTCGTCTAACGTCTGAGGCGAAATCGAAAAAATCTGAAATAATTTTGAACCAGTAATTAGCCGTGGAAGAATTGATTCACCAAAATATATTTCTTCTTCGGCATGCCCCCGATTTTGAACAAAAAATTGAAATCAATTTCGCACGGTGCGTCGATCGTATTTTTGGATTTCAATTATTTCGCGTTTCACCAAAAGTTGAACGGATTTTGAAATCTATAGGTTCTTATTGTTCCGTTGTTTCTTTTTTAATTCATTTTTTGTTCTTTCTTTCCTTTTCTCCCTTTTTTTTTTTTTTCAATACAAGAAGGGAAAATGAGGAAGCGTACGGTACGGCTGTGAATAAAGTCTTTGAAAAAAGTATAAGACTTTACGTTACGCTTCGTTCGAGATTGAAGCTCCACTGACTCACTTTTCTACCGTCTTTGTCAGAGCTTGTTTTATCTCTTATCCTAAATGATCAACCAAGGTTCTTCGACGCGATGATATTTCCGTACATAAAGGAGGGAATCGAATGCAAATGGGAAACGAAGAGAAGGTACGACACAGCCGGCAGCCATGTTTCTTCTTTCTTTCTTTCCAATACCAAGGAAAATACTTTCTTCGAGGAAGAACGTTTTTATTCACAATATTTTTGTTTATTTATTTATTTTTATTTATTTTTATTTCTTTTTTTTAAATTTTTATTTCCTTTTCCTCAGCCTCGAGCGATACGAAGGGAGCCTAAATATTTAATTGGCCTTAGCAATTCAAACGCGCGCATTTGTTACTCGGCTCGGAGCTAATGCTAAAGGCGATTCGGAGCATACGCTCTTTGATCGAAGCATGGAAAAACTCGAACTGCTCGAGGCATAAAAATGTAATTATCGGTTCGAGGTATGATATAAAATTATTCACGATTTTTTTAAATATTAAATCCCACTCGAAAGAACTTCTCTCTCAAAAATGAAGTAGCCTTCGCTATATATTCGATGTATCGCGGGATCGATCACAGCCGGGCTCACTTACTTAACGATTCTGTAAATATTTCAATCGAGGTTCTTTCCGATCGGAGTTGAAGAAGGCGGAATTAAAGCCTGATGTATTCATTTCACTATTTGACGTATACCGTATTTGAACGAAATCGGAGAGCCTCGTATCATTTTTGCACTCATAGATTCACGGAGGTATCACACAACTCGCTAGCGTTTCCTCCATCGATTCGAATCGGTGACAGATATCGGTGTGAATAATTGATTCTTGATATTTTATAAGAAGATATAGGATCTTCTTTTCTTTTTTTTTCGTATTCCCTGAATATATCTCACGCGTGTCGATTTTAGGCATTCCAAATCTTATCGATGCTTATTTTCGACGGTATACCAGGAGCAATCAATCGTGCAAATTAATGGCCTGGAAATACGAGATAAATACACTACGCCGATGATATATACATCGTACGGTGAGGATTTTGATATTTTCCAGAAAAAAAAATACATCCGAATTGTATACGGGATGCGGTGAAAAAAGAAAACAGAAAAAAAATTTGTTCCGATCCTAGATTTGAAAATAAATAAATAAATAAATAAAAATTGAAAATCGAATCGTCTAATTTTGACAAATTGAATTTTCCCCTATCGCCATTCGCTACGATTCATTTTTCTATGCTCAGATAATTCATATCGTGAACGGACTGTTGTAAAAACGATGAGTCAAAGTCTCGGAATAAAATTGGCGAGATTTTATTACAGATTTGTACCACCGTGGATAAAGTTTTCCGTAAAAAGGTCTTAATTGACTAAAAGTTTCAAAAAGTCATACTAAAACGAGCATACTGAGTCCAGAGGACGTCGAGTCGCGTCGGTTCAACACGTTTTCAGTGTTGAAGTTTACGAGATAAATATGTACCGGGCCAATCTGAGTGACATAAGGTAGGTTGAGGCATACGATGGCTGATTATAAGTAAACTTTTTACGCAATTTATCACGAGGTTAATTAACCGTCAGCTGAAGAAAAATCGTGACGAGGTAGGTAGGTGGGTACGTACGTATATATGAGCGTATTAATGTCTCAATTCCTCAAACCCACACAAGAACTTGAATGGCATTTACAAGCTGAGAGATAATCGATGAACTCTGGGTTCGAAACGAAGCCTACTTAAATGAATAATTCATATCACCGGGGCCTTCGAATTTGGTTTACCGCCGAACCTTTCCAATTAACATTTCGACTTCTCAATAATGATTGTCAAACGTGGCTGTTAAACTTGGCACACGTTCCTCGAGGAGGAGACGCACCGCGGTCCAGACTCGGGTGGTCCCTGGCAAAGAAATACCGATTCTTTATCCTACCCTCTTATTGCAATTTAACTTGACTATAGCCTTCCAATTTTACCGCTCTGTCCCGAACAAGGGAGGAAATAGATGAGAGTAAAAGGGGTCGGGGAAATTCAGGACAGAATTCCATCGGGGACGAACGGAACAGAGAACGCACTTGGTGCCAAGAGTCAGGAGAAAATCTTAAGCAACGAAGATTCATTTCAAACAAGGATAATTGCTTTAAAGTTCAACGAAATCCTTAGAGAAATAAGACCCCCCCTGAACGTTTCGAACAATTTAGGGGTTTGTCGATTTCATATGCTATATATATGCACCAATTTTTTTTTTTTCTTATTCTTTTTGGGAACGATGATTGAAGACACTTTCTAGATTGGATTTTTAACGAAATAATGGGAAAATCCGTTAACGACGAGGCTTGTAACTTGAACCGTGGTAATTATGCGATGATAACTGGTAATACTGCACCGTTTGAGGTTTCAGCTATACGACCAAAAGGTAAATAGTAAAACGAGGTAATTAGGGGGTATATCGCAGCTCAGACTTCCCACAGCCTGAGAAAAGTTGGCGTTCACTTATTATACAGAAGCTCATTTTGGGGTTAAAAAGATAATTTAATTACTCAGGTAATCGTGAGTTCTTATATTACGGTGGGTAGTAAAGAATACCGTAAATTTCAGATCCAAGCTATAAGAGCCAGAAGTAGAGAAAGAAGAAATGTATAAAACTTTTTAGTATTCATTTTGAGAATAATGAAAACTGCAATGAGCGTGTCGATCTCTTTGTCAATTTCCATTTTTCTCTCCTTCTCTTTCTTCAATTCGTCATAATTCATTAATACCGTAAGTATCGTTGTCGAAACTTGATTTCCTTCTTCTCTCATACAAAGTCAGCTGCCCTCGTCTGTAGAATTGATTATGGAAATTGGAGTAAAACAAAGTTCGACCTCTACTACCAGCTTAGACGATGAATTCGTCAGCTATGAGATTCTCAGAAGTTTCGGAGGGTCTAGCCTCTACCGAACCTTGTTATGCCGTAGTTCTAGCCAAGGAACTTACATATACCATACGCGTACGTGTAGGTGGACACCTCGATCGACCAGAATGACTCAAAAGCATTTTTATAAGCATAACATCTCCGGAATGAGGTGCGTCACGAACAAATTAGCTGTTTCACTCCCATTGAATTCATAATTGAGGCGATTGACGCCCTTCTTTCCAGATACGAAAGGCGATGCACGAAGACTATGATTTTCTAACATATCGGAAACCAAATTTTGCATTTCTTTGCAATTTTTCCGCAATGAGGATCTAGAGCTGATATTTCGATTATCTATTTTGCTCAATCCGTAGCTGAACGCTTTGTGCCCTTATTGCATTCGACTCCGACGTTTCTAGGTGATGAACTCCTCGGCTAATTAAATGTCAAATCGCGTGGGTCGGAATACTTTCAGTGTGTTAATATTAGATTTATAATTGGTGAAAAGCGAGGGTATTATTTAGTCATGGGCTTAGCTGAGAACTCAAAGTTTGGCGAGGGTGGCGAAATTGTTTAGGAAGTTTCGATCGTACAACAAGATTTAGTATCCAACTCGATCGCCAGAATGTTTGATAGGCAGGAGATTAGATATAATAACCAGGTGAAAGGGATCCCAAAAGTTCACGGCATCATTGACGTGATTAATTCTCGCCTGGGAAGTTCTCCGACCCGTTAGATCAGTTCGTAAAGCTCGGTTTCATTAATTCCAGGATACGAATCGGTCCTGTTTCACACGTCGTGTCCGAATTATCTCTCACAATCGGTCTAACGATACGTGATTATATTTTTATCAACGCTTTCCAGTTCTACATGAAACCACGACGATAAGAATGAACGGATTCGTTCATAACGAGGATTAATTGGACTCGAAACCTCTTGGCTTATTTTCTGTCTACTGCCCTTTATTCTATATACAAGACATAATTTATATTACGTTTTCAGTCTTGATTTATACATACATATAGCTGGCTTTCCCGAGAGCAGCAATACGTACAAATTAATTGAGCTCGTCGTTGTAGAAGCACAATTTACAGACAATTAAATTTTCTCGTAGAACGATTCGCAATCTAGCACCTTTCAACGTCACTTTATTCCCATTATCAAATTAGTAGAATAAAAGAACAAAAAAAAAAGATTTTTTTTTTTCAATACCAAATCCCTACAGGCTTAAAATCAGTACTCTCATCACGCCTTACTTGACTTTGCGTATAATCTTACCTCCTAACGCTACGCAAAGCTCGTTTCAATTAGGTAAAACTTTTACCAAAGTTTCACTCGAAACAAAATATGTATGTTTAAAAAAAAAAATTGCAACAACTTATAGCAAAGATTTCTAACGAATCTACACACGTCCGAGAATATACAGTTGCGTACCATCAGGCGTTCTAATTTTATGCATACGAATAGAAATTAATATTTTTATAGTGTTTAGTTTGCTGAAGTTATCGTTCGTCGTGAGAAAGAAACGAGTTCTCTGAATATTGCAAGAAATGTGAACTACAAGATGAATTAATTTTCAACCTTGTAAGAAATTAATTAAGTTGTTTATCTCGGGTGATTAACAATGATGCTACGGTTAATTCGCGTCGGTATACACATTCATGAATACAATTTACAATTAGTTTCCATTTCTTACGACTGCAGAAAGTTTACGCTTCAGATTTAACTGCTGACGTCCTATATCGTCGTCACTCGCAGCTCGAGATGAACTTTTCTTACCTCCTTACAATTTGCCCCTAGACTTCTCCTCCGGCGAGTAATCAGCTGTACCGTCGGAGGGACAGCCTATTATCCTTTTTTTGTCAATTATACTTTTTTTAAACTCTTTTGCAATATTAAACCCGGTCAACCCGACGTCACTACCTCGCGGAGAGATATAGTCGCCCAATTTACATCACCAGAAACGAACGTAGAAAAAAAAAAAAAAAATTGATCTTGTGTGGTAAATTTTTTGTCCGACGATATTTCGAAAACGAATGAACAGATTTCGTCCTTCCTTGTATCAATCGATGTGGTTATTCCAAACTTAAGACTGACCAGAGTTTGGATTCAATCGGTTCAGTAGTATTCGAGTTATTCCGCGAACAAAATTCCACAGATCGGAAGAAAAATGTCAAATTTTGGTGCGAATCGATAGAATTTTCTTAAACTCGAGTCCGATTGAATTACGAATAGATTACGTCGCTAGTAAATGGAACTCGCATCATCGTCGGCGGTCAGCTTGTAACTGCCGAACGGTTTGTTGTTGTGAATATTATTGGCAGCCAAGTAAGAATAAACCCGTGGTTCCCCGTGAAGAGAAAGATACTTTCCATAGTGTGAAAGCAACAAAGCCAAAATTGGGTTAGTCGGAAGATGCTGGTGCGTGTTGTACCCGTAATTATATCCCTGTTCAGTCGGTGGCAGAAATCGTCGGAGGATATCGGTCCAGGTGACTTCAGAAGCGATCTTCGATGACAGAGGCCGTTTTAAACGATCGTTAAAAGTTCCTGGGATAGAAGCTGCGATATAACGATTTCCTAATTGATAATCCCCTTCGTTATAATCATCGGGATTGTTGTAATTATCGTAATTAGCCCCATATTCGTTCGTTTCAAATATAGGTTTGATGTCCTGGTCAGTGTAGGCAGACGGTTGACCAATTAAAGCCGTTTCCTTTGACCAAGGACCGCTGCAGGGTGGTATTGACTTTGTCGAAGATGCTGGTAGAGATACGGATACTTTGTCAATTCGGTATCTTGAAATTCTTGAAATACCGTCCCGCGGTGAAGTTAATTGCAGACGTTGCTTTTCCTGCTGTGTATTATTCCCTTGATCGTTGACCGTGAGGATCTTACGCCTCGGTAAATATCCGGGGGTCTGATCGAAGGGAGTTTCCCGAGGCAAGAATCTTCTCATACACCAGAACGAACCGGGTACTCGAATCTCGTGGTTTTTATTATTTCTCTTTGGCGTAGAAGCGGAACTGTAAGCGACAGCTTCCTCGTGGGACAACTGAGACTTTGTTATTGGTTTCACCTCGTTCGCGTTACTTATTGGCGATCCAAGTCTCCGGGTATCCCCGGTCGGAGGAAGGTTTGGGACCGCAGATTGCGAATACCTCGGAGATTCCGTGAAACCCCGGGAATACTGGCGCGAGATTATTGGCTGATATTGGAACCCGTTTCGTTGATCGTGGTCTGCCGCTAAAGGTATGACTTGCAGATCGTTTTCTAGAACGGCTTCGATATCACTAGTTCGTGCCCGATTCTTTGCCCCGGGATTTGCCAGAGTGGGAAGATACAGTCGAGACGGAAAATTCGTCGATATCGTTAAGCTCTTTGGCAACGATTTACTGCCCTTTGCCAGAACACAATGCGATACCTAAAACAATAAAAAGTATAAGAGGAACTGAATCGAGAGAAAATCGCGAGTCCAATTTTACGAAACTCTACAATATTTTACAAACAGAAGCTTTATAGATGAAATAATGGTTGGGAAACACTTGAGAAACTGGCCACAAAAAAACAAAAAAAAAAAAATGATTTTCACAGTCATCGAATGAAATTAAAAATTGGTATCGATCGACCGATTGATTTCGGAATTGCATTTAGTTTTAGGGAACGAGGTATCCTCCGAAGAGATTTTATTGCTTCTTTAGAAGCAGATTCTTCTCTCTCATATTCTCGAGACCCTCGGTCAATTTTTCTCGAATTCGATACTACATAAATAAATTATTCGACGTATTTCAGTACCGAATATCGTCTGACCATATGGACGAACCTTTAGGCACGAGGAATTTATAAGCGTCCCACTTTCTTCGGGTACTAAAAATCTCTGGGTGATGGACACCTTATTTGTGATTGGAAAACGACAAGGAAGACACCCTGTATACATGAATATTTATGTAGATATGTATATATATACACGAATGCGTGAATATGTGTACGATCGTGACTCCGTACGATTTTATGTACATGTTTGATACACGTATACGTATCTATAGATCGGTATAATATCCACCTATATCGATAGCCGAGAGGAACTGACCAGGCGACATTCCCCCTTTTGTTTGACCACTCCTTTCATTCATATGCCTGTATCAGTTCACGAATGTATTAAAAACCTCTCCGGTATTATTCGTGGTGGGTCTTCCGATCTCGTTTTTCTTTATTTATTTCAAATTTTTATTTCGTCATCAATATCGAGTTGTATATCATAAAAAATCACTCGAGACGTAGAGAGAAATGATGAACAAGAAAAATTCCAATGCTACACGTCATCAGACTCCGATTTTCGGGTTTACGTGTTCTATAGGCATTTCAGGTTTCCATCCTCCGATAAGCAAACAAATTTTTATTCTAATTTTCGATTTATTCATAGAAGAGAAAAAGGATCCGATTGATTTTACTAGACTGCGATATATGCGGTCGCTCCGTTAATTGCTTTAATTAAGGATGTACGTAGCCGCGGTTAACTATGTAACAAGAATTTCTGTTTCTTTGAGAAAAGTTTAGAGCTCGATATTCGTAACTTTTTCCAAATATCTGCTGAAACTTTTAACTCATTTATCTTAATTTCACGTTTCACTGACTACGAAATCGACCCGAATGAGAATACTCGCTGGTATAATGATGTAGAAAATGTAACTTTTCGCTAAATTCATCCGCGGAATAAGTGAGATCGCAATTTCTTAATTCCTGATGTCAAATTTGATACACTCTAAATACTTCATTAATTATTTACCGCGCTGAGGGCAACCGCAGCAGATGTTGATGAGAGCCAAAGTGCACTTGTGATTTAGAGCTTTTTAGAAAATCGTGAAAAGAGAGACGTGCGAATTTATAATTTTCATTAAAATTCGTATTCATTAAACACAAATTTCGCTGCGAAGTGCGACGTGTTTAATTTTGTCTCTAAATTTATCTCAAAGCGTTTGATCGGTCCAAAGAATTTCGCCCACGATTCGAATCTTAATTCACGATGTAACGTCACGTGGATAAGTTTACACGAAGTGAATTAATGGGGATGCAGAAAATTGAAAAGAGAGAGAGAGAAAAATGAAAAAAAAAAATATATGTATGAAGTAAAATAAAAAGCTTTTCGCGTTGCAAATTCCCGACGATAACAGCAGGTCATTAATTTCTTACCACTATTATACTAATCCCAGCGACGATGTACATGTTTCCCGCGAAGTCTGAAGATGTTACTAAACGTCGACCTCTCATCGTCTCATTTATATAAAGTCAAACTACACGGAGTCTTAATGGCAAAGTGTTGTTTAGCCGGAGGAAGAATCTTGTCAATCCTTTCGATGCCTGGTACTTTCCCTTTCTGTTTATGCACTTGCATCCAGGAAACTCCTGTAACATCAATTGCGGAAAGTTGACGTAACTTCGGCTACGAAATTTTTGAAAAAACGTAGCGATTATCGAAACCGAAGAAAAAACTTCAAACTTTCTGTGCCAAACGAGAATAGATATTCCCTACCCTTATCGGCTACCCCAGGAATAATTCAGAAGAAGTTAGGCCGCGATTTTGCCGTTTTTCAATATCGTATATTTTGAAAAAAAAAAAAAAAAAAATGGAATGGCTGCTTCGAAAATTTATTTCCACTCAGTGCTTCGATTCAAGAAGCTGATCACGTTCGAAAAATTTTTTTTCCACAACCGTGCGATGAACTGTAATTTTTTTTATTAATTGAAACGATGGCAAATAGAATGTAGCGACTACAGGTTCAATCCCATTATCCCATGTGTTCTAGCTGAAACGGTATTCGCCTTCAAGGTATTACCGGAATATCAGCAAGAGATACAGCTGCCGTTGGTACGGTAGCTTCCGAGGATAACATCTGGTGGTCATACTTTCGTACCAGACCTCAAGCCTCCGAATAGCCTCGAGCTTTCATTGATTTGTGAGCGAATAGTGATGCAACGCGTGGTAAGTCATTTTCTGCAGGATCGTACGCCACTGATATCCATATATTTTATCAAGCACCGTTACAAAGTCAGTGGTCATTCGGTAACGCGTGAACAGTCACCATCCGGACTGCCAAAAATCATCTTATTACCGAACAATCATTATTCTACTCGGTTTGTAGATTCCTACTCGAATCAGTGTTGGTAAAAGCTTTTCGTACGACAACAGCCGGTCTCATACACTTTTGGCAACTTCACCGCAATACTGCGAAATCATTCTCACTACGAGAAAGCATGAACTGATCTTGAAAAAGCGAGGTCATCTCTTGAAAAAATTCGAACTAAAATACTCGAAGCTTGTGACGCAAGGAGCTTTTTCAATGCTCAATATTCAAAATGTAATCAGAATGCTCCTTGACCCACAGATATCGAGCTTTTAGATGAAATTTTCTTCGTAATTTGAATAGATTGTCGTCTCTTTTTTAAATCCAAAAGCTTTTTCTCTCGCTGAGCTTGAATAGTTATTGAAGACTGTCGACTCTGGAAAGGATTCGCGTTTGTAATTTTTGATATTTATGAAATTGTAGTATGTCGGTGTACGTAGTCATATCTGTGGGTTTCAGAGAGTGTAAGCTCGCGTAAAATTGGCTATTTTTTAAGAAATTTTCTAGAAAATAATCTGTGACGATGCGGGTAAAACCGATCACATTGATCGCAATGATTGGTAAACCTTTGAAGCGGAAGGCTTATCTTTCTCTCGGCAGCAGCATCCGGCGTGACTGCACCAGCAACGCAGAAAGGAATACAAGGTTTTATCGACGATAGAGTATAATCAAGGTGAATGTACAGTACTCGTATCATGCAGCCGAGTAGAAAAGTACATTTTTCACCCTACAAGTTTCCAATCGCGTTTATACGGACGCAACTGTCCTCGTTCTTTTTACTTTACGACGAAATCCAAGGACAGCGTATAAGGAAAGAATCCAAAAGATCAAACAGAGCAGCGATAAAAAGTAAGACAGTGATTACCACGCCGTGAAATTCTCCTCTTTTGCTACTCTGCCAGCTAAGCTGCTAGATCGCAAAAACGAAGGAAAAGAAAAAAAAAAAAAAACAACCAAGAAAGAACACTGAGGAATTAGAATTGCAAATTTTAGTTATGAGATTCGCACAGCATTGAAACTCATCAGAATTCCTTTCAGAATAATTTTTACTCCGATTTACCCGACTCGCGTTACAATTAGATATGAATTAAGCGATCGAGAGGATTTGCTGTAATTGTGGGGGAGTGGGGCTGTCGTGAGGTTAAATTGAAAATAAAAACGTCTAAACGCTCAGTTATCATTTGAAAGAAAGAAATTTAAGTAAAGCTTTTTATCGTCTGAGGTAAAAAGCGCAGTAATCTTTGAAAGAAAGTGAAAAGCTTGATTGAACGAAAAGAAGAGTCAGTTTTTTCTTTCGAACAGAAAAACTACCGGATCGATTAATTCCGCTATTTAGCCAGATTTAGGTTCAAGCAAATCCGATCGATCGGGACCAAATTCATAAAAATCTATTGATCGGTTCTTGCGATGTCGTCGGTTGAATTTTTCTACCAAATTTTATTGTTCCTCGAATAACTCGAAGACCAGAGAACCCATCGAATCCAAAATCTAATCAGTTCTAATTCAGGAAGAACCGCACCGATTGATACAAGGAACGATAAAATCCGTTCATTCGTTATCGAGATATCGTCGGATAAAAAATTGATGGTAATTTTTTCCACTATTTCATCGATCGCTTATGACCGGACGTCTCTGTGCCCGTGTGTCGCATAATACCTCGAAGACGATTTATTAAAAGATTTTTTTCCCCTTTTGTCAGGTGCACCTAGTCACGACGCGACGCTTCAAATCGATCCGAGCATTGTTCTTTTATCAAGCGTCGCTGGCAGACTGTTACCTCGATGGAACCGCGTCTTCCTAGGAGTACCGGAAAAATCGAAAAGTTCCTTCCTGTCTAACGCCATTGTACGATTCTCCGGAAAATCTAGTTAATTGATATTACCGAGTGTAATGGATGGCGGAGAGACTCTTGGTCGTAAATCTCCTAATTTAATTAAATATCAAAGTAGGTCTGGGTCGCGTAGAGATTCGTACATCACGATTCAGACCCATCGATATAGCTGCTCAAAGCTGATCAAATGTGGCGCAACTTTGAACGTGGGACGTCCTAAATATTCAGAAGAAATAATTCGCCGAACAGAAATGGTCGTGGATGTATAAAACTGTGATAAATATCGGCTGAAATTGGGGAACCGTGGAGAAGACCCACACGCGCTTATGGAATCCTCCAGGTATTATGCAAGGCGATTATCCTCGCCGAAATATCGGCGAACGGAGGCAAATTTTAATCATATAATTTTGGAATCGATCGAATATCTTAGCGTGACGAAGATTCGTCGCGACAAAGATTTAATTTTAGAGATACTCGATCAAAACCGCGGAGGTAATAAAAAGCGTTAGAAAATTATATTCATATTACATGATCGAGTCGGTCGTAAACTGTCCTAAATGTCAATCGAAGATTTTAATTGCATGTTGCCCAAGGCTGGAGCCAACCGCCGCACGGATTTTGGGAGCGACGCGAATTCAAAAACTGCAATGAGCCACTCTGAATCATTGGGGGAAAAAATGACAGAAAAATTTCACAAGTCCCCCAGAGCCTTGGGATTCGAGCTGCTCCGAACGGCGTATAACGACTCCGACGATCTCATCGATCATTTTTTTAACCTTTGCATAGAAGCGAGAAATTCCTGAAATCATTTCACCGATAGATCAAAGCTCGCAGGTAAAGATAGCCGCTAATTTCCCCAGGTAGATGTTGGACAGTTTATTACCGCATCTTCGAACGTACATACGTATAATTTATCGTGTTTGATCGTCGAATGAATAAACGTCCGGCTATCGGTAAAACGATTTCAACATTAGTCGGATAGATCTGTTAGAAAAATGTTAGTCACGTTTCGAGCTCCGGTTGGAGCTAGCGTTTTAATCGCGGATACAATAACGGGACAAAATTTAAAAAAATATATATCTGATTAGATACTCGAATCATTTCATAAAAATTGGCAGATCGGTTAACGACTCATCAACAGGGACAGTAAAAGAAAAAAAGAGAAAAAAGATTGTCAATTCCAATCGAGGCTCTGGCCAAATGTCGTTTCATAAATTCACCCGGTTGAAACGAACGAATGTAATTCAGTCGAATTCCGTTAGTACACGACAGCTATCTAACGCTCGGTATATAATCGCTAGTCGCGTGTGCTCATGATCTGTAATTACGTATTATTTATGAAGACAGAAAAAACTCTTCAAATTGCGCTTTTTCTGTAATTTTTATCGATGCTGAGGTAAAAGTTTAACCAGCGTGAAGAGTCGAAGAGGCGATTGAGCGATCTCGCGTATGTACGATCTTAGGATCTTGTTCGATCGGTATATGTTATGAAATCTAGAAAAATTACCTCAGGATATAACCGAAAATTGTGGATTATAGGTAAATGGGGCATACCGTAAGCCGGTTTGACTACTTCACGTGAAAATCTTTGACAAAGACGTATGGGCTATACGGTTACAATTCCAAGTCGCAGCCATACGGTCGCTATATGGCCAATCTATCCAACCGTAGTCGGTTTTATCTTCGCTTTTACCTGGCAACGATGACCAACCAATGTCGTCCTTTGATGGCAGCTTGTTGGATAAACAATATTGTTTATTTATGGTTTTGTACTTGCAGCGATATGGCGGTGCTTCCGCGCTGTTATGTGGATGCGCTGGCTATAGCTGCCGGCGAAGGGTTAATCAATCTGAAAAATGGCGTACACCAGACTTCACGGGACTTCATGGAACTTCATGAAAATTCATGGGACTTTGTGGGACTTTGTGGGACTTCATGGGACTTCATGAGACTTTCTGGGACTTGATGGGACTTCCTGGGGCTCCCTGGTACTTCATGGGACTTCATTGGGCTTTCTAGGACTTCCTGGAACTCCATGGAACTTCATGGAACTTCATGGACTGCACGGGGACTTCATGGGACTTTCTGGGATTCAAAGACTTCACAGGACTCCACACACTGTATATACCAGACTTCAGGAGTGATTAACCCCTCGGTTGCCAGCAATTTTAAATGCTAGCTGCAACGTCAAAACCATGGGGAAATCATGGTTGAATTTAGGGGGAGTAATTTTTGAGAAAAACCAATACTTCTTATCACCTAACCAAGGTGGTAAAACCGATGGTGTCAGCCAGAAGAATCTCCAGCTCCACCGCAACTTTTGGAAACTCAAAAGAACGAGACTGTCGTTCCGTCATTTTGAAATTTCTGAATTTCTTTCTTCTACCAAATTGTTCTAGCCACCTACCCAATTATTCCAAATAAAAAAATCCCCAACTCAACCGAAACTGTCTTAAACTCAAAAAAACTTTTGACGCCAGGTAGCGACTCGACATGGGGGATACATATTTGGAAGCTACATCGGTTATCCATATAGTTATTAGTTGCCACCTCGATTCAACATTGATAAACTACGTCGATTAGCCTGGTTATTGCCATAACAGAATCCCACATTGATGCGAATCTCGACTTTTAACATGATCTGCCGATACTATTGCCGTGCCAATGCCACGTGGCATTAATGTGGGATGTGGGATGGCCATGTAGGATGTTGCCCCGGATGAGATACTTCTCTACGATATTTATTATCCCATTTTGTAAAATTTCAATGTGACAAATCGCAGTGCCTGCCTACGTGGGGCTATGAAAAAGGCGTTTTTTCCACTTCCTCGGTTCTGATTCGATTTTGATTAATTTTATACCCCTCAATGTCGGTTTAATTGCCAGTGCTCTCTAGAAAGGATCGAAGCTTGCACACGTCCAGTGATTTTATATCAAGTATCGGTAATTGAGAATGAATGAATACAATAATAAACAACATTCCATCACCAACGTATCTGCGCACTGCATTAATCCATCGCAGATCCTACCTTTTCGAACAAAAAAAATTTATTCCCCATTTCGCACTCTGTTGTGAAAAAGGAAAGGCTTCATACTATCGTAAGAAACTTCAGCTTTCAGGAGAATGAAATGATTCCTGGGATACGGGGAAACGGGAAATTTAATTCGATTACCAAAAAATCGATCAAGTTTTCATTTCTTTTCAAAAATTCTCGGCGCAACGACCGGGTGAAATTTTTCCGAGGTGTAATCCGCGTCCTCTGCTCGCGTAGCTGAGTCAGTCGGCTCTCTGCATTCTTGTGCATCTGTATATGACGAGGAAACGGTATTAATTAAGTTTATTATATCGCGTTAATTACGCAGTGTCCACTTTCGTTTTAAACCTTTCTCGCCACGTCGTTGCCTTCACAGACTCAAACACGACCCGGAAGATTTTTGCCCGAGGCAATATAAATATGTAGAGCTGCTCTTCCCCGGAGGTCTGGACTTGAGCGGAAACAGGTAACAGGTTGCGGAGTCGAACTAATTCTCTGGCAAGCCAGGTAAGTCGGGTAAACTCACGTCAGCTGGTAACTCAACCAAGGCAGCAAAGTACGAACAAGTATGCTGACTGCTTTTACCAAACTGCCTATTCGCTCCAGTACATTGCTGGCCGTCAGCTTGGCAGCACTTCGAAGTCCGTTAAAACTCGGTTAATAAAAATTAACGGAATAACATATTCCTATCGGAATAATCCCTGTTCTATTTCCATAGTAGTTCCGACAGGCACCGCGTCTCGAAAAAAAATCCTGCGTATTTCAATCGCGGACAAAATTTTCGCGCGTTTTTTTACCAAACTTGTTCTCTTTATTTTTTATTCTTCTCCACGTGTAGGAGGAAGGATAATATCCAATTACCTGAGTGCATGTATCGATGATTGAACACGAAGTAAATTTTGGGAGTGATTGAATAACCGTTTCATCGATCGAGGTAAGCCCAAGTTAATCACGTTCAAGCTCGGCTGTTGTATACTTCATGCATAAATGCATCGGTTTGGCCTCGATTGAATTCGCGATTTAAAATGCCAAAAGAATGGCCAAATTTCTCTGCGAGTTAAACAATGTTTATACAAACTTGATGGATCTGGGGTACGAGGTGGTTCCACTTTAGTAGATATCGCGGGGGGAATGCCCGTGCATCGTATTCCGAAGGATCATGTATTCCGCGATGGACTCGAGGCGATATTGTGATTTGAATTTATTTGTCTAGTTCACTATGAGACGTCGTGCGTGTGTTGGCAGAAGTCCATGGAACAAGAGCCTCGTTCTGATCCTCTATATAAAGTTCAAGGCACAGTGCAGAGCTGCCTCCTATTGTCTCGACGTGAGAATAGCTTCAATTATTTAACAAGGGTCTACACCTGAATTACTCGTAATTAGCCATCTTTAAAGAAGCTGCTCAATTATCTAGTCGTTTGTAATTAATCAAAAAGTGCGTGTAATCCGTACCTGAGCGAATCGGAGTCGAAGTTCCAGTTCGATCCTCCAAAGTCTCAATGTCTTTATACTCTTCAGTTTTGCGTATAGAAGAATAATTCTCTTTCAGCGTTTTGACTTGGAATTTTGATCAGCTTTTCTACATCCTACTAAATTTTCGCGAGTCTGAAAAAAACCAACTGGACGATAAATTTCATTTTTGACTTGAAATTTATTCGCCGATCAGTTCACAGAACGTTTTATCAAAGATCGAGGGCTGTGGGTTGGATCGAGAATCACTCAGCCTTTCTGGATCCTAGGATCTAGAGGTCTGAGATTTTTCCAACACGGACGTAACACTCGCTTTCAAGTGCAAATCGGAATTTCATTACATGCAGATCCTAGTTTGTTTTTCGCACGTCGGCATTACATGCTGAATTTCAGTTCGCAACTCTTCATTGAGAGCTAGAATTTCTGTTCCGACTCAGGTACACGCGTTTACTAATCAAGACGAGTAAATTGAGTCGAATTCACTTCAAATTGAACGTACGAATGCGATTCTATCTCGCAATTACTATTTCGGTATCGTAGAAACAGCCTTCCTATCCCCACAACAAAAGAGAGGAAGAAAAAAAGGACCAAATAAAAACTGTAGATCATACATATATAAACGTAAAAACTACTTTATAATCATTTCGCGTACGCGTTATATAGGCATTGAAGGAAGGGTCGAGTCTTTGTTGGTTGGCCATAGTGGCTAGACCATGTTAAAAGCTTTTATACATAGGGGGCAAGCTTTCGGAAGAATTTCTCAGCTACGAGAATAGTTTTTGCAAATGGAAACCAGATGAAAAAAAATCTATTGCTGGTTTTGAAAGCTACGGGGGTATTCTGATCGCATAAAATATTTCGTACGAACGGTAATAAGCTCGCTGCCCTCAAACTTTTGATTAATCTATACAACCCACCCGGTTTTTATTCCATCATCAAATGGAAGTTCACGCTTTCAATGGCTAACACAATGCAACGGGCAACGTTGCGCATCGTAGATCTCACCCAGAACAGTTACCAATTGCATACATTAGGCCTGTTTATTTCACTTGGAACTCTAACGTTTGACGCCAGATGCCAGATTGCATTTATTCAAATAAACTATTCCATTAATCAGTGGTCAGCTTGAATAATTAGATAACGAAGAATCATTAGCTTAATTATCATCGTCATCATCTGTCGTTGTAGAATTCTTATTCCTTATTCGTTGAATGTTTCCTCGAGAATTTTCTAGCCATCGTATTTTTCCTTTTTTTTTCTTAAAAGAAGAAGCATTCAGGTATTCGGTCTTCTTCAATCGAGCGATTCGAATATAGTATGCTACGTGTGGGAAAATTCGAAAGATATTGAGCGAGTTTTACATTTCAGGTTTTACTAGACACGCGAAGAAAGTTAATTGATGAGAAGGTATCCGCGTATATAGACACTAAGTAACTCTTTGTTATTAACCGAAGTGTTATGGCTATTGTCTTATCGTTTCTCCAGCTACTGAAGTAATTACGTACGCCTACCTGTACCGAAGGAAAGACCGGAACGTTCGTAAAATAGATGCTCAACTCCGCGTTACTTTATCATCTGTAATGATCACCGGGTCATACCTGAATCCAGGATTACGAAAAGTGCATCCATTACTTTTACACCTAGATGTAGCAATTCAGTTCTGAACAATTTATAAACAAAGATTACGGGGTTTTACAAAAGCCGAGCATATATGTCTTCGGATCGCATATCTAGAAATGAACCGCGGCCAATTTTTATCCCAAAAAGCTCTTTTTCAGTTTTTCGATTCGAACTTTTCCATCTTTTCTTGTGAATTCAAAACAACTTCGTGCCTTCGCACACGTTACCTTCCAATAATAAAACGATACTTGTTACCCCGCGTAACGATCGCTAAATTTATCGCAATTTCGAAATCGTGCAAATCCCGGGGTAAAGATCCGAGAGATTATTTATTCTCCGTACTTTTTTTTTTTATCTCCTCGTTCGCCAATATATTCCGCAGGTTGGATAACTTTTTGCCGATAAATTGGCACTGCGTCTATAATCTATATTGAAATATTCGAGTCTGGCAATATGCTGTGCAGACTGGCGGAATACTTCGGTTAGCCATTCACTTTTGAACGGTCGACGGGCACACTTAAGTCGCAGGGTCACACCCGCGGACTTTAATACGTCTATATGCATGTGGTTAAGTAATTCACTGTATTCCAAGCACCGAGTAACCTGGGGAAAGTTACACACATCTATATATATAGATATATACACAATATCTGTATCGCAGTTGCTCTTTCGAATTCAAGGTTAAAATCACAGCCGCGGGTCAAAATTTTATGGATGTAAGTCCGCGTAATGTGGATCTGTATACGTATAGATTGAAATTACTTAACGATCGGGAGAATGTTACCCGCTCGGTGCAAAGATATCATTTTTCTTCTAAATTTTACAGCTCGTTACGTGCCACTTCTCTAGACCACTTCTTAGAAAGGCAAAAACTTTGTTTCATTTTATTTTATAATCAGTGTTACGCGTATATGTACCCCAGTATATATGTGGGAAAATTCTTGGTCGATAAATCCCTGGCAGCGATGCAATTATCTCTCGGTACGTTTACCGGTGTTCGTACACGTATTTCCCAACTCAAATTCGAAGAAAATCAATTTTCGTTACAGATACGAAGGAGTACGTCGATATTTGTTCTTTTCGCAGACGAATATGATTTCTGAGCAAATATCGAGACCCCACGAGTTCAGAAATTCAAAAAATCGTGTCATTTTCAACGAGGATTTTTCGTATTCATTAGTTGCACGTGATAATGTTGAGAATAGGCTAATGAACCGTTTAGTTCGAACACTAAATCAATTTTTTTTTCTTCGTGGGATTAAATTACTCCCAAGAGAATAAGGCTCTTAGAAAACTAATTTCAAAACAACATCAAGAATTTGTTGAACTCTTGTAAAATCATAAATCTCGAGATCTTAATTACAAGTAAGAATTTCTCATTTCATTATTTTCTCCGAATGATTTATAGGGCCTTGGGATATCCAGACGGGGAGCAGTGTACTTCGAGTTAATTTTACCAAAACGTATTAGAAGATGTATTTCGTTTTTTCTCACATTTTTAATTCCCTTTTTTAACCAGATAACTGTCAGCTATTCGTTAATAATTTCCTATCGACTTCGAGCATTAGAATCGGGGCATACGTTACGCCTCGGTAAATCGCTTCACCACATTCATATATACCACCGAACGTTCAATCTTCGAGAATTTATGGGCGACGCTATATTCAGAGTCGAATTAACACCGTCTCACAGAAAACATAATGGACTATGAAAAATTGACGAGATATTTAAAAATTAAAATTACACCCGTGCGGTTTTGAAAATGACAAGAATTGACATCTGAAATTATAATGCAAGACGAGTTCATCTGTGTTTTAATGAAAATCATAAAAATTCGTTATATTTCAGGGGTTTCTATTTATCGGAAGAACAAAATCTAAGTCAGCAACGGAATGTCCCGTCTAGTTGTATTTCAAGTACGACAAGTTGCGAGGGAATGGAAAAGATTGAATTTTTTCTATCGATCGAACATCGAGTGTCTCGTACGAGGAATATTCTCGGTACTTTTATATCCCGGGTCGTATACATTTATCTAAATTTTATGACTCGTTGGATTTGTAAGGCGAGAGCCCAGCTCGTTCGTTAGTTTAATCTCTATTGAAAATCGAGACCCGTGTTCGTGACACGCGATTGGCGAGGCGAAGTCATGAAGATAATAAATTAAATCCCTGTCGAAATTTCCAAGGCGGATTTCCCCCTTCGTGTCTTTAATAAATCTAATGTATGCAGAATCTAATTTCGAAGCTTTTCTCAGCTCTGCCCATAGCCCAGAATGCCTTTTCCATCAGCCTTGAACTTGATCCGCATACATTTCGCGCGCTGGCCTTGCAGGCTCTAGGTATTTTCCGGCTCGAATATTCGCCATTCCGCTACACCCATTAACCGCATAAAATAATATCCACACCGACAAGCTAACCCGGAGGTTTTTCCTCTATCGTGTAAACTAGGGCTTTGAATACGAAACAATAAACAGCTCGATGCTCCCTCGCCGCTCTGTAGCTGTACGATCCGTACGCAGACTGGAGTCTTTGTAGCTTCTATCTAGACCACACAATTTTCTACCTGTATTTTCTATCCGACAGAGATGGGTACTTAACAGCGAATAAATTCCCTTAAACGAGGCGAAGACTTTCTTCTGCGCACTTGAATTTTCTGCCCGGTAATTTAACCTGCCTTTTTATTACCTGGGACAAGACCTGGTGCTCCCAGAAGTAACAGACCGTATTGACGAGGCTCCCTAAACGAATTTGCTTCGACCAAAATCGGAAAGCAATTTCTACCGTGGAAGCAAAGCTTTCGAATTGCAAAAAGCTACTCAAATCTCTTCGAATTTAATCTGAAAACGAACCAGAAAGTTCTGAATTTGAAAACTCGATGCGATTTCAAGAGATTCACGCAGTTTTTTGGAAATCAGTTAATGTCTTCTCATGGTAGAAATTTCGGGTCGTTTACTTCATCTCAAATTCTTAAAAGGCTCTTGACGAGCCTCTGAAAATTTCAGGGCTAGATATCGTTCTCGGAGAATCGTATGGGCTGGGCGAAACGGCGTACCTGTTCGATCGCGACAAATAGGGCGGAATAACCGCGTCGTTCTAGATATTGTAATCAAAGTATTATCAAATCAAACTACCATCTAGAAACGAAATGATCAAATCGTGTGGCCATTGTCGGGGAGGATTTCTCTTTTCGCTCACGATTCTCCCTTCCGAACTGTCACCTAAAGAGGTACTAGACAAGAATTTATCGTACCTTTTTCTTTCCGTAACATTTTCCCCAAAGAGATTCTCTCGCGGTCACGGTTACGAATCGTGGCATCAAACTTTCCGCCTTTATTCTGAAAAAAGACCAGTCGCAGATGTAGAAGAATGCTTTAATCAAAATTTTTCCAAATCAACGACATCCTCACTTCGATTCTCATCGGATGCAGAATTCGTTCGAAGTAAATGCTTGCCGATGAACGTGAGAAAGAATTGAAAAAAAATTCGTCAACGAAGGAATAAGGGACACTAAATTTAACTTGTCATCTCAGGAGATCAGAGAAATTATTTCCATCAAGTTCTTCGATTAGAAAGATACTTTTTTCATTTTTATAGCCAAAGTAACGCGGTTCTGCAGAATCCGCGGTTAAGGTTGAGCGCGTCATTTTTTCCCGAAGAGAGATTTTCGAATGCGAATAGTTCCTAAGGTCAGGACGACACTAAATCACGGGAAAGACCGCATACTGCAGGCGGAAATGAAACACTCACCGTCGCGTCGGTGCAGAGTAAAATAAGAAGAGTTAGAATTTACGGAGTTGTGTCCTTGGGCACAGAAACACCGGATAGACGGATGGGTGGACGGGAGGAGACGATCTACTTGACAGCTTTCTATTGTCCACAATTTCTATCCTTAACAAATGCTTAGGCAGAGTCACGTTCGACCATGATTCGATCAACCGAGTAGCCTGAAATATTCACGAGTCCGAAAAGAAATTTTTCCGTGCAACGAATCGGAACGAGAAATGTTTTAAGGAGATCCCAAGATCGTAGACCCTGGTTTCGTCTCGCGGGTCAATTTTTCTTTTCGCCAATCGGGCGATGTCAAAAAACATTAATCATAACGCGACTCACGGTATTCGAAGAAAAAATCCTGGGAGTCACGAAAATATTGACTCTTGTTTATCCTCTCAAAAAAGAATCTCACCCTCTGGTATCTAATTTACCTCATATACACGAAACTGGCACACAACAGCTTCGCAGTTCGAGCCGTGTATCGGGTATTCAATTGGTTTTATATAGGATACGTGACATCAAAGGCCAAGGTCGGATCGGTATTGGATTAATGTTGGGAGGTCCTGCAGCAGGGACCTCCGAGTTCCTGAATGGATTCTGGAGGATAGTAAGCCCAAGGTTACCGTTATTGGGTTCGAACTTCGAAGGAATGTAGAGCTAGGTCATTTTTACCAGATACTGTTCGAAATTGGTATTTGCTCGAGATAGAAGAAGGTGATTTATTGCCAGTCAGTTATTGTCCGCAGGACTAGAGTCGGGCGTCACCTGCACGGGTATGACCATACAGATATGTAGAAAGGCGAACGTGAGGGGCGATCTTTTTTCTCTCCTTTTCAGCTTCGTCGTATATTTTCATATCAAAGGATTAAGGGTCGTTCCAAAAACCACCTACGCACTTTCATATGCGTAAAGAGAAGTTTTCGAAACCCTCGTGCGCGAAGTACGAACTTTACGCGCGAGGGTTCAAAAACTATCGCATACTACTCGGGCGTAAACAACTTTTCGAACGGTATAATTTCATCTACCGATGAGTCCTGATCTCTGGACTGTGACTCTTCTATGAAACTGTGCTATCGGAGTCTCCTCAAAGCGCATTGATCCCTCGGCCATAATATCTTGAGACGTGATACATATTTTCACAGTTAGAAATTCTCCGCAAAAAGTTTGCCGAAATATCTGAGTACGGAAAGCTTGTATTCCCGTGTTTCGGACTGTCGTTAAATTCGATGACACGGAGAGGACAAGTTTTTAAAAGATCATGGAAACAGTAGGGATTCCTAAAAGCTCAGTCATCGTTCGAAAAGCGCTTGTCAAACTTTTAATGAGCCTCTTTGGAGCGGAGCTACGTCCTGCGGTGGCGTTGACCATGAAATATATTAAAGAGTTTTTAAATTCGCTGACAACTCTTTCGATCGTAGGAACGTTTATAATTGGCAACATGTTTTTTTTTATCCCGTCAAAATGATTCTAGGATCAATTTTGGGCTCTCGTTTAACTTCGCTATGAAAAATTTCACACGCTTTTATAAAGTAACTGAATTTTAGCCAAGAGTGGGAACAACTGTCCGGCTTGACCCTAAATCTCGAAAAACCTGTCCACCGGTTTTCTTGCCAAAGAGTACTCTGGTTATGGCAGAAAATCGCGAGGTTTCTGACCTCTTCTCTGCCTCGAGTTCTTCTCCCTCTTCTTTCCTCTTCCTCTCGCATCCTCTCATGCTGGATTCCAGATGCTATGTAGGTCGCCATTGTCCGCGTACGCACGTACGCGTTTATTGATGTGCGTAGTTTTACCGCTTCATTTCAGATTCGTGTTCAATGAATTATTTTACATGATAATGACGAAAAAAAGAAATTATGAGAAAGCACAAAAATCTGGAAATAAGGGGAAAATATTTGAACTCGAGAATACGATGGAAAATCCCTACTTTTCGCACGACTCGCTATTCCGCATACGATACCTCGTTCAGAGATCGGTAAATACAGTTAAAAAATGAAGAAATTTTGAAAAAATCGTATCAGCGATTATTTTTTTCCGATTCTTTTTCCGATTGAAATCAATCGCGAGATTTTAACTCTTCAAGAACGAATTGTTGATCCGGAAAATGTTGTATCGCGTTATGAAGAAAAAAATGAAATGTTTTAATTACGAGAAAGCAATAATTGCCCTAAATCTGACTAAATAGGATGGATATATCAGTGCGACGTGGTAAAGGGGAGTCGGGTAAATTGAGGGAAACTTTGGCACGCAGGGCCATAGCTCGTCGAGTCTAGACTGCAAACAGTCTGGCAAACGCGACATGGAAATGGTGAGAGTTTCGAACATCACCGCCTCGATCTTCATCCCCATTCTCGCCCCTAGACACCCCAGACATACCGACGCGACGCCCCTAGCCGCTGTTAATGCAACATACCTGCGACTCTATTTCCGTTTCAAGATACCCCATTTTCGGGGTATAATCGAGGGGTATAATTAGGCGAAAGCTTAAGGGATGAATAGACAGTTGATAGAAATGACGAAACTCTCCTGATTTTCAAACCAAAATAAAAGAGGAATAGAAAAGTGAAGAAAAATCGAAAATCACGATACGATGCGGTGGGCTCGAAAGTTTTTAGAAAACTCTGGGATATCAGAATATTTTCAATCAATGGGCTTCCCTGTTTTCCTGTCCGGGTAGGTAATTGGAAACGCTTCGAAAATTTCATGGCTTCACGGAGAAAATTGTTATTCACAGAAAACTTCGCTTCACCTACGTGAAGATCCCATCGTACATCTTTAGCTCTTTAGATTGAATTGAAAGAAAGTTGAACTAGATATATGCATATCCAGGTAAAAATTGGTTAAAAATTGAGCATACTGATGCAACGACGAATCAACTAAAAAACGAACTAACTGTGAAATGACCTGTAGAAATATTCGACTTCCGTGGCCTCATCGATAAATATAAAACGGCTATTTTTTTATTTTTGTTTCAGCAGAATATTTTTATCAAGTTATTATTCAATCGTTGATCATTCATTTACTGACTTGGCAGCGGCACACCGAAATTATTAACGAATATACGATCTTCAACAGCCTGCCAGCCGGCAGGTGAATTACTGAATATTAAATTTGCCGTAGAAACATACAATTTGTTTGATGATTTAATGTCTTGGGGGCGTATGCACACCTTCGAAATTATCTCTTCGAATCACCGGCACATGTACACCTTTCGAAGAAACATCCTGCTATCGTTGCTCGTCGAAACTGTTTGAAATTCGATATTTGAAACGAATAGAGAGAACGTATAGAGAGACGGTCAGTCTTCTATCGTAGTGATAAAAAAACCAAAAAACTGGTTCAAAAGCAAAAATTTTCGTATCTGAAAACGAAATTTATCCAAATTCGAAAAAGTTTCGACGATCGATGCCATCAATTTCATAAAAATTCAAGTCTTTAAGATCTGAAATGATTCCTAATCATGTCTGAAGACGGTATTGATTAGCTCTGACAGAATCGAGCGAATAGAATATTTCTTCGAGTCATAGCAGCTGCGATTTGAAGGAAAAAAAAATTATTTCCAAGACGTATAAACGTGGGCAATTAAATTTCTATAGATTCCAAAGACTCTCACTTTATATAGAAATGCATCGGGTGAGTTTAAAATCTCATTAGACCATTACTCACGTGTCTCACTCGAACCACGACAGATTTAGGCCGGCGATAAACCCGGGTAGATAGTACATTGTCACAGCAAACATTATACTAGGACACTGGCTCGCTGAGGTCAAGTACGCATAAACCGTAAGACAGGTAGTTAATTCAGTCTTCCAAGCATCGTCTGAGTTTCAAGTATTCTTTGATGGAATAAAAAGTAGGGTAGCTAGGCTGCTACAGCCTTTGGCCTACAGCGATTCGCTCTCTCTCTCTCTTAGCGAAGCGAAGACAGTTCGCGATAAGGTCTCGATAAAATTTTCACCGAATAGCATCGCGAATACGCGATGAACCGCGCGATTTTACGCATACCAAATCCTGCGATTTTCGATCGAGTACAGAAATGGTCGAGCGTCGATTTCAAGTGAAAAGAAATCTTCGGATCGGTTCATGAATTATTTTTGAGTTATACGTACGTTTCGAAGTCAAGAGATCGGAGGGGTGGCTTATCCCTCGATTGTGCACCGAGTCCTTGTTGCAAGGAAAAAAGGATATGACTCACGTACGGGTAAGCCGAGGGCTTTCTAGGATCGCGCAATATGGCAGAGAAGAATCCCAAAGCTACTGCGTGATGCCTTCAAAACTGCAGAGCACATGGAGCTACAGGTGGCAAACGAATTGATTCGGTATAGAAACCCTGGAATTTTTATCTGACGGAAGAAAATTAGGGTTGAAAATCGCCCGCCAATTTTTACTCCGCGATATCTTTCGAAGAAAACGAGTCTTCGAGTTGAACCAGGGTATTCGTTACTTTCATAAACTTGTTGGAATTGTTTCCGAGCTCATTGTCAATGCGGAATGATATTTTGTTGAGAAACTGAATTAATATCTACATTTCTAGTTTTACTCATTGCTGATTGCGACACGTAGAGTTTGACGTGGTTGAGGCCGTTGCGGATACATTGCGATTTTCGTAATTGAATCTAGACCGAGTTGCATGATTTTTCTATTCAATTCCGAAATGATGCATTGCAGGAAACTATACGTTGATAAGGATTTTTGCAATCCTCGCTGATCCTGACGATTAATTAATCTACGAATGAGATATAAGGTGTTCTGCAATAACACGTATACACTAATTAACCCGTGCGTGCACGGATTCAATTAACCTAGTTAATTAATTATTTTGAACCACAATTTTGTCGTTCGCTTGTATGCTGCAGTCTACAAAAATCTGACAGTTTTGCACAACGATTTGCATACCGTAGACTCGCCTCATTTGATCCTAATTTCATTCATCTGGATGGTTCAACTCACTCAGTTTTCATTAAGCTCTTAATGTTTCACCTATGTCAAAACGTTGGGCATATGTGTCACAACATCGCGAAATGTATTTTTAATATTAATCACCTACGTAATAAATTATGAAATATATTTTCGGGCATTTAATATCACCCACCCGATTACCACGAATGAATAAAAAAAAAAGATATGCAATTATGGGCAGAAAATTCATTTTCCAGCAGCAGGAAAATGCTGTTTGGAGATATTACAATAACACTAACGGACTTCTAATTAAAACGAAAGTTTAACAAAGCTGTATTGGGAACGGAAACCTACGAGCAATTAATATTATCCTTCGAATCTGGTATTTAATGAAATAGTTTCCGATAGACTCCACATAAAAATTCTTTTCGACATAGAAACTTCATTATTTTTAAGAAATATCGTCTCATCGAAGAAAAAAATTCAGTATTTTCTAAACCGGTGATTAAGACTGACTTGTCTAATTATTAAAAACGTCAATCGATCTGCGATCTCATTACTAAATTCGTTCATGCTTTTTCTTTCCTCAAATAATCTTTACATTGGTCAAGTTCCGATCGATAATGATCATTGCTTAATTATTTACTTTGATTACTGTCTAATCAGTGCCTCCAGGATGTCTGAGTATCTCATACCGTTGAAAAATCAGAAATTTTTCCAAACGTTTGATCACAGTGGTGATTTTTGAATGACCAAATCCTTCTCGCGTGTAATAAAGTATCGTTTTCCTTTCGCTCGGCATAATTTAAGCGTATCTAAGTACATAACGTGATCGAGGAAAGACCTGTCCCATTCTCGGCCAATTGAGTATATTATTGAGCTAGTAATGGGTCCGGGTAATGACACCCAAGAAATTGACTTGCGGAACGGAGAAAGCAAACCCGGTATCTTGTACTGAATTAATTAATTTTCTGTTACACGTATGTCGTTCGGATAATTTAAACGCAAAATAAAAAATGAAAAAAAAATAAATAAAAACGACGTTTGTTAGTTTCGAAAAACTTGGGACAGGTTTTATACAAAGTTTTATCAATCGTCCACGAAAATCCCAGCTGATGTGAAATCGATGGTGTCGATTTACCGTACAGGTATAAATGCATATTCATATCATGAGTGTAGAAAAGTATAATATGGGTATTCATATATATTTATGTATGAGGGGGAAAAATTGTTTGGTCGATGACCACGTGTCTCTCGAGGATTACTTAATTCGCTCGTTAGCTCATGCCATGGTGCCTTGTACCGTTATGTTGGTCTGAAATCGAGATAAAGATTGAATGTTTAGAATGCTGAACTGTTTTTATCATGACCGTAGATGGAACGTGGTATATTAAGTGTGGATATGTAAATTTGGTGAAATTCCTACAAAATAACTGGCGCAATCAATATTCCGCCGTCTCTTTGCGTGTCTTGAAGTTCAATCGAGCGAAACTCCCGCGGCTTTTTCTTGCTCCTGCAGTAATGTGCATACGTACGCGAATTACACACGTACCTCTACATCTATGTATGAAATTCACGTACCCGTATGTTATACCTACGCGTTCCGATGCACGGAACGTTTCACCTGATATTTTCTACCTTTTTCCAAAAATTCATAAAAAAAAATTACACGAGGTGCAAAACTTATCTCTGAAAAGTTTTGCCGAGTCCCGTTCAGCCGTTTGGAAGATGACCATGTTCGAGTATTTTTGGGTCTAATTTACACCGGGAAGAAGAAGGGTTATCGTCCTTTTTTAGACCTTGCAGAAAAATGAACTGGAAGGAAATCTTCGCAACGCTTTGAGACGCATTTTTGAAGGAATGTATCCGGAACTTTTTTCGTTAGCTTTTTTCTACAGAGAAGGCCGTTCGCGAGTTGAGCGATTTTTTCGCCCCTATTTCTGCTCAGAACATATTCCATGCAAATTTTCAGAATGGCATCCGTTCAGGATATACGTGCTTGTATAATGCCTCGATCTTAATTTTTTTTTCTCTAAAAATTCTGGAGGAAAGAATGAAATTCTGGGTGGTCGAGCTCCGGGTGTTTCTTTTTTCGGAGTAATTTCACCGACTCTTTTAACGAAAACTGAAATAAATAGATTCCGCACATGATTATAATCGCACGAGCATGGATCACCGCGGTGGCCTGCTTAGATCCATTCGTTGCGAAGGGGCAGCGCGTTGCCAAAATGTAAATCGGAGAGAATTTTCCACTTTCTCGCTAGGTGGTTTCCTTTTTTCTTTCCTCTTTCTTGCTCTTGATCGTGGGATCGTAGCTCCAGACACGAGGCACCTACTTCGAACGTATCGTTCCGACCAGAGCCCTAAGGATTCGCAAATTTTCGACTTTACATATTCCACAATTGCTCCCATGTCTCAACTGACAAATGTAATTTATAGCGACAGAGCGACGTAAATCTGTAGCAGTTCTCACTTTCTCTATTTTCTTAGTTCAGAAATTGGCTACACTTTCCGAAGAACAAGTAGACGAACAAATATCAAAGTCATTGGCTTTTATACCGGAGAACAACCACCGCATGTACCTATACACCGTATTGATCGATATCTTTGCCGTGGACATTAAATTTACGATGATGCCTGCCATAAGAATCGAATATAAATAAAAGTTTAGCACCATGACAGGACCACCGAGCATTTATTAGCCTCGTGATAAATATTTCCAGGACGGGTGTGTCGTACGGTTGTTTAGGGCTGCGAAGTTCATCGAACTTGTAAAAATCAAGGTTCAACTTGGGTCAAAATTCCGGATCACTTTCTGGCCCGATTTTCAAGTTCAATTTGGGTTTCTTCACCGTAATGATCATAAAATTGATTTTTCTTCATCATTTTGTTCAAAATACATAACTCGAACTAGAGCGGACATTTCGAACCTGATGGGTTAGTACTTTTAATCTATTCCAATGACGTTGAGTTCTTGACCGAATCGAAATGACTGGGAGATCGGAGATCGACGTTTTCGATCGTTTCTGAAAATTTTTAATTGCATTGAAATTGCAACACTGCCGTGAAACGAGCTTATCGCGCTCAGCCTGGTCGTGGGAATCTGATTTGTGAGTAAGTAGGTACACAAGAAGTTCGATTCTTTGTCACACGGGCTCCGCTTCTAATTACGAATGTCTGTCCAATCGGTAATCCGGAGACGTTGTGGAATATGAGATTCCGAATATCGCCTCTTACTGAAACCGTTTCGCGTTAAGAATGAAAGCGAATATAAACTCGGCTACGCCTTGATTGACCGATCATCATCCAGGGATCATGCAGATCGTTAATTTCCTGCATTATGCATCTCAGCTCGCGTCGGTCTCTTGTATCGCTTTCCGATCCCCGGTGTCCCTTGAAAAATTCCCAATGGTACATCGAGGTCTCTTTAACTTCTCCCGTGATTCAATTCGCCATTATTCGCCTTATTTTTTCGCCTATTTTCACTCAAGGCTTGGCAGAGTTCCACTGGTTACCATCATCAGTCGATCGCAATCCGAGCCAGTGATTAATTATTGAATAACTGAGATTTTGCTCATCGTCAGTGCCAGTACTTCGCAGTACCACTTCGCGGAGAGCAATCCTAACTTTCCCTAAAAAATTCTGCTTATCATCCTTTTATAGTTTCTATTCGAACCGCCAGACAAGATAGAGTGTGGAGAATGCTGAGATTTTCCTCAAATTTTATACCGCGGTGATTGATATCAACAACCGTGAAGAGAGTGACCATTAGTTTCATCGGTTCGCAAAAGTTACTAAAACTCCATCCAGAATCAGCTTTCAAAAAACACCCGACCAAGTTATCGAAGGAGTCGAGGATATGCAGCTAAAAACTGATTAGTGACGAGGCACGAATCGCAGCGATAATTTTCTCTCCGAGATTGCATCATAATATTTATCGCTCGAATTCTCGGTTCTATGTAAAGTTTGAGTTTCTGGTTTTCCGGGGATAAATAGGAGGCACGATGAAAGATCATTTTTTCACGAAAATACTACGGAACTTTGAAATGACAAGCGTAAAAGTACTTCGCAGAAAAGTAGGCAGTTATTCTCTGGCTAAGTGGCCCGCAGTATTGTGTTAAGAATCTCGTTTCTACGATCAGTGATTTTTTAGTTACTTTCCACGGTAAAAGTTTTACAATAGATCGTAATATCAGGTTGTTTAGACTGTTCAAAGAAACGTAGCAGCGATCGCGAATGATTAACCACCGAAAGTACGTAAAAACTCTCGAGGATCGACTCTATTCGGTAGAATAAAATTGCGGGCTTTACCGGTGTGCTATAATTTGTACCTCGTAAAAAGGAGGCTCGCTGTATGCATCGATCACTCGAAACGGTGAGAAAAGTGGCCGAACTTACGGTAGGAAGTACCCAAGACGAGCTGTACTCTAATCCGTATAATTAATTATGGATTTCATGGTAATTTCAGAGATCGAAAGTTCTACTGGACTTTCATATTATTGGCTCAGTGCTCCGCCCAAGTCGCGCAAACGTTAGAAGATCATATCTTACATCGTTAGTTTTATAGTCCAGGTAACGATAGCTTCGAATAACGAGTTTGGTCGATTCCAAAAATCAAAATTCTTTTTTTGGAATTAATTCCTCTCGATTTTACTTAATATCTTCCAGGGTGATTCCTTCTCGCCAAAAATCGTCGCTAATTGTTTTCCGGGCGATCATTCGTCGATCAAATTAGAGTATCGATTCATCAGAGATACGAGGGCCACTCTGCTTGACCAGGATCGAAAGATTTTCAAAATATCTTGACACAGCCGTAATTTTATTGGGGAGAGATTAGACTGGGATAAATCCCATGGGCAGGAACGGGTATTGTCTAATTCCACCGGGGAATGAATCCTCCAACTCGGAGCAAGGATTAAAACCGAATACAGAAGCTGTACCAGGTGAAAGAAAGCAACGACAGTGTATATCCGCATCGGCGATGGTCACTGTCCGCTGAAAGCGAAAGGCTGATCGGATTCGACGACACTCTTCTTCCTCGCCTCGATCCTTTCTTTCACCGAAACTATTTGTCAGTTATTCGAGGATAAGGGTAATCCCCGTTTTCCAATGGTGATAAAAATCGTTTGGGGCGAAAGACCGACTCGGGTAAGCATTTTGAAAATTTTATTAACGCCGATCGCTCCGTTGCGGTCATCTCTTGGGCGTGGGGATCGGTTTATGGTCGACGGTGACCACTCCGGGTACCAATCCCGATACCAGTCACTCGTGAAACGTGAAACTAGTCGAAAGTTTAACCCAACCAAACCCAGTGGATGTAGCGAGCCAGTGACCATCGGCAATCCCTCCTTGGCGTGGTCTCGAAAATCCAAACTCTGGTATAACCTGCTGTCCAGTTTACCGGTGGTCAGTTTAAAGATAGCGGAGCTTCGGATCGAGTCTTCCAAAGCTCGTCTTGACAGTTATTTTTCGCGGTGATTTCGGGTGTTAATCGGTCAGTGGCTTTTTACCTAAAAAATTTGTCCTTTTTTTTTTTTAAACAATATTTGACATAATTGTGTGTCCAGTTAGTTCGGGTAATGGATTTGCGTTCCGATTAAAATATTCGACAATTTTAATCAAGGTGAGTTTCTCGGCTGACCAATTAGTGGAGTTGATATTTAACTGTAGTTCTTCTTCTTCTTCTTCTTCTTTTTTATTATTTTTCGATAAGTTGTGGAATTTAATTCACGGTGATGTTTGAGTGAGAGTGTGATGTGAAGAGATTGGATTTAAATTGGATATAAAACCGTCGGGTGAGATGATACCGAAGGCACGTTACGTGTTATCGATTGGATTTTATTAATTTTTATATCGATGGGTCCAGCTCTTACGAAAATATATGTAATACGTAACTCTTCTCACGCCGGTGCAGAGATAGACTTTCTGTTTTCTTAAACGCGGCTAGAAATTTATTGAAAATCAAATTAATTAATTAAAAGGATTTTAAAAATATAACTTGGCGAGAGATGAAAGTAACATGCGACGTTCGTATAAAGGGGAATTTCTCTTACTGTGACACACGATTTGTATGATTATTTATTTCCGTATGGAACTCCGGTGAAAGAGCCACGTGTGTGGAAGGCAAAGGATTTTGTTTATTCACGAGTAATTATACCGTCTTACAATAAGACAATGATTATGTTCTTTTTAACGTATATCCTACAACTCGAGATTTCAATCTCGAACCAGCTACCCACTTTGTGAAATAATCATTGAACCGAGAAAATAATTGTGATAGTTTCTATACAGCGTTTCGAAACTGCAGACAATTGCATTATTCAACCAACTTTCGATACATGGAGATAAATAGAGTAAACAGAATCGTAAAGTAATCAACTTACTCGCAGAGGCATTAGTCTCCATCATTTTTATTGCGATAACGCTATGGTTGACGATAAGAACTAGTATACTGAATAAAATTTGAGCGTTTAGGGATTTCTGCGTTCGAAAGGCAATCAAGATCGTTAGTTGTAAAAGTCAACTCTGAGGAATGGTGGCTGAACAGAATTATACAGTTGAGTAGTGGCTGGGCTGTATAATTATGGTTATTTATTCTGTTTTTTCGAGTTTGAACCTGACACAGACGTTTTGAAACAGATTCATGATTGGTTCGATGGTTCATTGCTGCAATTCGCTGTTATTTAGTGGCCAATTTGACAGTGAACCGTAATCGACGATTAAATGAAATTAACGTAAAGCTCGAGATTAACCCTGGTGAAAATGTACTCCTGATTATATTTTCTCAAACATTTCTGGCTGGATCTGAAAATTTCAAAAATTTCAACTGAAATACGTTGTAACAATTCCCATAAGCTTCGGTAATCCCTGAAGCTACTTTGAAAAGATTTTAGAAATTGGAATACTTCATTCCGTAGAAAATTTTCACACATTTTCAGGCAGTTTTCCTGGCATTTAGAAAATCAAATAAATTTCGTAGATTTTTCAGAAACCATTTGAAAATGTTGGAAATCATTTCCCATAAATCGAGATCGAAGTTGTTGCAGTGCAACTAAATCCCATTTTTCCGAGAAAATTTCTGCGAAATCTGGAAAACTTTTCTCTTCTCTATCGAATCTTACCGAAACTCTGAAAGTTCGAGGCTTATAGCTGCTATAATATCGCTAGACTAATTTTCCGATTCATTCCGATTCATCGATTCTAATTGATTTCCATCAAAAATTTACAGAAATGTTCGCTAAAGGAGTTTGAATCTTGGCGACCAGGGGTCAAGATGTCAGCAGAAGGGTCCATCGTCTTTCGGCGGTGCTGGGTCGCGGCCTTCGTGGTCTTCGCGACATTCAGTGCCGGGGCTTCAGGTGAGTCAAAAATGATAAGCAATTTTATAATCAGTGTGAAATTGGCGCTTCTGGGGTATAAATGAACTCGTTCATAGATCGCGTAGGGTTCGGAGAGGATTCTGCAATTTTTTCGAGTACCCCGCAAAGTTTGCCGTCCGATTTCATTTCCGCTGCGAATTGAAGACACTAATTAATAAACGAGGCCCCCGCGTGTCGTAAAAATACTATTTTACGGATGAAACTGATTTGTGGGTATATACACGTGTTTTTGGAGAATCAATGAAATATAAGCGTAGGAGTTAGAATCGAGAGGTAGATCGCCAGTTTAGGAAAGTAGATATTACAAAGTGGGAAGCAGCGTTATGACGAAGGCATTTATTTATCAATGGGTTTGAATATTCTCACAATTAGCATTTCGTATCGTGAGATCGAGGTCTCTGTCCCACAATGGTGCACTGCGCTAATAATTCCCCGCTATCTTTCTCTAATAAAACAGTTATCTCATTAATTACCACTGTCAAGGATGCTAATTTGCCACTGATAAAAAACCCAGATCTGTAACAATGGCGACCAACCAGAGTAGAAATATTACTCTCTATTGTTTCAATTTTGGTATGTAACTTGATATAGTTGCGGATCTGAGCTCGTTCAGCCCCAGGAACTAAACTTGAGAAAGCTTTCCGGAATAATCCGACAAATTAATTTTGAATAATACTTTTCATACCCTGAATTATTCCTTCCTTTAAACATTCGCTCCACGTTCAGAGACACGATTAAAAATTATTTCAAATTTCTTTGGTATAGAATTTTATAACAGACCAATGATATCAAATTAATTTCATTTTTAAATACGAAAATTTTGGATCTCAAAATATTTTTTGTTTGCAAACGTAAGGCGACAAAATATTTGAAAAAAAAAAAATGGTTCGCAAGGTACAATGGTTTGAAGAATGAAAGGAATACGACAAAATATCTTGACGCGTCTATAGGTTTGCTTATTTACGAATGAACTAAGTGAGGATGAGAATTATGCATAAACTTATTTCATAGCTGTGCGGGGTTTACTAATTATTACGTGCCTTACTGTAATTAAACGAGTAGAGAAAACAGCTTGATTTTATCAGCGGAAGCGTTAAAGGCTAGTACATTGGTCGAGGCTGAGTCTGCGGTCAGTTGGGGTCAGCGATCAGTGACCACTAGGAGCTAAAAGCTGGCGTACATATGTACGTATAGTATGCCTGCAAACAGTATAGGAAATATGGAAATATCGAATCGTTGAAAACGTACCTAAAAATTGATCGCCGGTTGATGGGGTCATGGAACCTTTTGATCTCAGGAATTACGAGGTGTAATAAACAACGTGTGTAGACATCGAGATGAGAGCATTAATATACCTTTATCAACGGTGAATGGAGAAGGAGAAGGTCTAACTGTCTCAAAATGAGCGAAACTTTCTAACGTTTCTCGAGCAATATAGACAAACGTTACATAGTTAGGCTTAATTAAGATCGGCCAAAGTCGACTTGATTAATTAGCTGACCACGCGACGTGTTGAAAAATCGACGATTGGCTCTTGAATTTCAAAACGACAAGAAAAATTCGATTTTTTATTTCATCAAGCGTGAAGATACCTCGACGAACCGATGAATTTCCGAGACTTTTGTGTCTCTTTCCCGAAAACCATGCGGCAATATTTAGCGGTCTGAATGGGACGTGTAACGTTAGCGATATAACAACGGGTTATCTACGAGAGCAGCTGGGTTATTGAATGCGTTGAATTATGCATGTGATTTATCGTCTGTTATAAAAGGTATAGAGTTGACCTTATATCGGCTCACAGGATCAAGCCGGGCTTATTTCTACCCCGCATTATCATTTCGGTAATAGTTATGATAGAGATGATGGAATAAAGTGGCACTATCGTCAAGTACCTACGTGGACAGAGGACGAATGATAATCGCAGTGCCTGAAAGAACGGAAAAAGGAGTAAAACATTTTTCCCACATTTCGTTATACAGAGTTCGAATCCTTTCTGTGAAAGATCGACTCGATTTGTCTAATCGCTGATACCATAGTTGGGATTTCATGCTTCTCAGTAACCGAGGAGAAAAAGGTGTGGAAATCCGAAAATATTGAATTCTTCTGAATTTCGAATAGAAGATCGAAGAAAAATGAAATAAAAATCGCGTGAATTATGGCGTTTTTTCAACTATTCGTGTCTGGGAATTAAGCGATTTGTCAGAACCGCGTATCCTACATCTAATCATTATTCGAATCATGATCCTCCTCCTCGAGGACAAATTCCCGTCACACTATGCGACGCGTCTGTTTGGACACGTGTAATTAAACGCTTTGTTTATTAACTACCGAATCTCCGAAGTCCAGGTATGTAATTATAACTAAAAGTAAGAGGAGTGACACGCGCGTTGGTCGAGAAAAAAAAAGTTTGGAAAAATGTTAAAACGCGTAAAACTCCGAAGCTCCTTTCACCGCCGTATGATTTCGATCCTGTATCTCTGTGGCAGCATTACGCGTGCAATTAATACACCCAACACGCGCTCGAAGTGCTATTTCAAACCGGTACAGTTTTACTATACTCGCTTTGTACAGGCGCTAAATTCCTGTTTCTCGTAATCTTGATCGAACGACTAATTGCAAGCGAGACGATCGTCTCGCGGCATTGGAACCTCCGATCCAAAGTTCCCTGGCGTAAATTTGGTTTCAGCTTTTTGATCATTTCACCGAAAATTTTTCAATTTCTTCGATAAATTTTTCTGATCGACTTTTCCGATATTCTAGAATAATTTCTACCCTGAGAAACCAAAAAACTTCTTTCGAAAGCTCGATATTTCAAATAAATATTCACAATGCTCCTTGCATCGCGGATATCGAGTCTATGAATTCGATTCGAAGAGATTAGAGCAGCTTTCTTAAATTCAGAAGCTTTATTTCTACGGTAGAAATTGGATCTGGATTCTGCCTAGGCCTTCGCAGCGAATGTAGAATTCGTTTTAAACAAGTTCACCTAGATTCGGACGCTACGATCGATGGCTATCTGCGGGATAAAAAATTATTCAGTTTCGTGCAGAGCTGTTATATCCATCCGCAAGAAATTAGTATAAAGTTACGACGAATATAATACACATACACGTACAACATCGAGGATGTATTTAATCAAGTGGCAAGTTTGCGTAAGAATTTTACACCGGGATTAAACCACTCCAGGGTCTTTCGGCTACGAGATAGAAAAAAAAATTTATTATATTAATATGCCTATAAATTAAGACGAAAATGAAAGTATACCAACGTCGAGCTACCGGCCTAAGGTTTAACTCTTATTTCAGAGACAAATAATAAAATATCTCGTGCCATTTTTTTTCTACCGAACTTAAACCGGGGAAACTATTAGGACGAAATACCGAGGCTGTCGCAATAGGGTCGTTGCGTAAGTCTGGAATCATTTTTCTCACTTATGCTCGCAGTAGTGTATAGTTTTTGGTACAACGCTATTCCTAGGCGTGTTACGAAGCTCCGAAGATTTCCAAACAAATATTTCTCCCCTTTATTTCAATTTCGAAAAACTGTCAGACACACATGCGAAGAGGAAACATATTTGCACACGGTATAGCGATTCTATTATTCGAGAACGAGGATCGAAACCCCGAATTTGTCGATTAATTACTAACCGCTGATCGCAGATTACCTTTTTGTGCCTCTCTGTTACTAGGATGTCGATTTTACCCGTCCAACGAATACCAAAAGTTCGTGAGGCTGCCGGAGAACTTGCCAAGAGGGTACGAAGTTCTTACTCTGGAAGTTCATCCCAGGAAGCACCTTGCCATAATGCCGGTTGACAAGGTTGGTAAACTCTCTTTGACGACTCGAAAATCTTTGAGAATCAGTAAAGCGTGTAAACTGTTCCTATAATCAATCGAGAAATTTTGACCAACGACGTCGAACCGAGTTTCGGATAGAATCTAGAGGCGATATTCCTCCGGGTTGTTTCTTCGAAGGTAAATATGCAGAAACGGAATTTAGAAATTGGTTTATATTCATGTATCTCTTCTGTTATATAATTCTGCCAATTTAGTATCTATCCGATGATTGCCTACTCGGATAATCCCCAATCATCAAATGATCCGTAATTTACGTGTTAAGAAAGTGTGACGTGGGCTCGTGTACATGTCATTTCCAGTAGCCGCGTAAGAAAGAGTTGTAAAAGTCATTTTTAAGGCCCGTTTTTCATCCGGGGAAACAATCGGAAACTGAATATTGCTTTATAGAGTGCAACAACCGAATTGGAACAAGCATACTTTTATATACGTATAGATATTATGGACAAAAACGAACGCGCCATGCTCTATTTCTTAGATGCCAGAAGAGTAGAACATAAAGTATCGAAATGCCAGGTCGCTTTTCGATGTATTGCCTCATCCAAGAAATTTTTATACCTATCTCTGTATGTTTTCAGGAAAAAGATGCGAAATATTTCACTTACAAGGAGCTGAACAAAACCCACGTGGCCATAGTACTCGCACAGTCATTAGCGAATCTCGAGGATGCGGAGACGCTGCAAAATGTTCTAAAATTTCGCATCGTCTGTGACGACACGGGAACGGGTAATTCGCAGGTACATACTTCCTCAGTTCCTTATTCATTCTGCTTGACAACTGACAAGGTGTAATTACATTACGTAGCGTTACGTGAATTATTCCTAGCTAAGCTCTCCTGTGACAAAGCGAAAGTCTAGGTAATAATTTCGTACCTACGGAGCTTTTAGATCGCATTAAAATTTGAAAATTTCTTTGAGACTTTCGTCGGTGCCTGAAATTTTTTTCGGATACCATTTTCGCCGATCTCTCTGCTCGCGGATTGTTTAGATCTAAAAACCGGGCGATTTATACCTACTCCGATTTATCGTGCCTATAAAAAGCTGCATTTTGCTAAGTCTGGGTCACGCGCTAGCGGCTGGTAAGATCTTTGGAATAAAGCAGCAAGAAATGGTTTATTGATTCCCCAATATATGGGGCACGATGTGGTATTCAACCTAGATTCTCGTTCTTATACGAGGAGTCAGTTCAATCGACAATAAAGCATTCAATTTCGTAGCTACCTACACACGTCAATTTCCTACGTTCCTACGCTTACAAGGATCGACGAGCAAGCTCTCAGCTTTTCTTTATTGAAAAAATTTCACCGAGGCGATTCGATATCATTTTCAAAAATCGATTTTAATCGCACTTCATTCCGCAGGTCTCTTCCCACTTATCGGTCACGGTTTACGTCGAAGATGTGAACAAATACTCCCCTGAATTCGTCGACGCACCTTACCACGTCACGATCGACGAACTGACCCCAGTCGGTGAGTTAATCGATCCGATCCTTTCCTCGCCAATCATTTTCGCGAATCTAATCCATAAAATTCACCTTATTTTAAGGCCGGACGATATTTCGCGGTATTCGCGCCAACGACAGGGACAAGCATAACACACCCAACAGTGACGTTCATTATGCAATTGTTCGCGGTAACGAAGAAGGGAAATTTTCCCTCGAGGCTGGTCCCAGGGCTGAACTTGTGCTGAGAAAAATGCTCGACTATGATTCAGGGGATCGGGATTTCACCCTCACCGTCATGGCATCTGTGAGTGTTTCATATTTCGTATCGACATTCGTCATTTCATTTTTCATCAACGACGGTAATGCCGGCTGTCTAATCCACTCTAAGGCATCGTAAGCACATATGTGCACTAATGTCACTTTGAATCGTTGTGCAAGTATATTTTCCTTCGTTTTTTTTTTTCAATTATGATATTATGAAATTGACTTGTCCAGACGACGAGTCGCTATCAATCATTACACGCGTTTGACATGCAATTGCAATGTTTCGATGACAGGATCGCGGCATACCCACCAAAAGCAGCAACACCACTGTCACCGTAGTTGTAGCAGACAATGACGATTTGAATCCAAAGTTTACCCGAGATGTTTACAGGACAGCGATATTCGAATTTTACCCCATGGCGGTGAGTACCCTAAATAACTAATTACTGTGTGCAGGATTGCTTTGAAAAGCTGAATCATTGCTTTTGAATGATTTTCGAACGCTCTTCGATCCTGAAGAATCCAAACGTCGAATGTGAAGAAATTTCACAGAGATATAAGTGGTGGGCATTATCCTCAGCAGTTATGTGAAAGTAACAGCTGTGCAATGTAACCAATCGATGCAATAATACATTTGAAAAAAATCCATAATCCTTGCCAGGTACGAAAGTATCGCGTCATTGATCGTAAGAATGATTTTTATCGGGCGTGATTGGATGACAATTAGATACAGGCATCTATGTCGTATACTTATTGTCAGAGAGTAGAATGTTCTTTTAGCCTTTTCCTTTCTTCCATACCATAACGGTGAAAGGTAATCCTTCGGATGACTCAAGAGGGTAAAACATAGCTGGACGATCAATTGAAGTGAATTTTTTATCCCATGGTTTATGGTAACGCAAAATCAATACATTTACCTTAATATTTGAGATCAGGTTCTACTACTTGTTCACATATTCGAGAGTGAAGAACCCTTCGAGTATTGCAAGGAACGAATCGATCATGGAGATTCGAAGAGTCGAGCTTAGACTCAGCTTGAAGATGTTGAAATTTTCGTTTGTAGGATCGAGCGATACATTTGGAGCTGAATTTTACACCTCCCATACTCGCCGTGGATCAGGATCGTGACATTAACGCGAGGATTCGGTACGACCTAACGGCAGGGAATGAACGAGGTTTTTTTTATTTGGATCCAGATAACGGCTCGCTTTTCTTAGAGAAAGGTATCGACTTGGACGCGGAGCGTAACCTACCAGAAAACACATTCTCGTTACAAATCCAAGCTTCTCAAAGCGACAACCCTCAGAGGAGTACTTTGGCCCAAGTTAAAGTCGAAGTTTTGGATCTAAACGACAATTTGCCGGAGTTTGAAGTCGACTTCTACAACATAAGCATCGTCGAAAATCTCCCAAATGGTTTTAGCGTTCTGCAAGTGATAGCCGTCGACAAGGATCAAGGAGAGAACGCGGAGTTCGACTACGAGCTGGAAGACAGCTCGGGAGCGTTTTCGGTCGAGCCAAAATCCGGGTGGCTAACGGTGAGAGACCAGACGCACCTTGACAGAGAAAAGCAGAGTTCGTTGAGAATGAGAGTCTTCGCCAGGGAGAAGCTCCTCAGTGTCGTCGAAGACTCGAACGGCTCTTCCTTCGTAGAAGTCGAAGTTACCTTGCTCGATGCCAACGACAACAATCCAACATTCGTGCCGAATAATCTCTACGAATTTTTGATCCAGAGCAACGCTCCTCTAGGAACCGTAGTTGGCCAAGTAAAAGCGGTCGACATAGACTTAGGAAGGAACGGAATGGTCCTATACAGCCTGCAGAAGCCAGGAAACAGTTCCGTCCATACGCCGTTCAAGGTGGATGCTTATACAGGAGTTATATCCGTCGTTGAAAGTCCGATAATTGAAGGAAGACACGCGATCTTCGTCGAGGCAGTAGATCAGCCAGCGAATCCTAGTGAAAGGAGATTTTCATTGGCAGTCGTGACGGTGGAAGTCTTCCGCTCTGACAGTAAGTTTTTCGGAAAAATTAGGTGCCTAAGAACCGCGGGGATGAACGAAGTCCGAACTTTGCACCGCAGTATCTTTGCCGAAGATTAAATTCTGTTCCAAACTTTGAAACGGGTGTATATATGAATCGTATTCGCTAATTATTCATCAACTTTGAATTTATATGTTTTCATCCTACTCTCCAAGGATCCAAGGTAAACAGTGAATAACTTTACGAGATGAGGGGAGTTATTGTACACGTATAAATTATTTTAACACTGATTGACTCCCTCCGATGAAACTTGGAAAAAATATTAAAAATAGGGAGGGTACGTCCAACATTTAATGGGTCAAAATTTTCGCACGGAAATTGGCGCCTTTTGCCCATCTATTCAGGCTTCTGATCGGATGGCAAAAAATCGCGAGATTGGAACAGGGTTTCACTTTCACTATCCGTATTTTACTCGATCTGTTAGTTGCGATGTAACGGTAGTTACACCGGACGTAGAAAAATGCGGATTAACTTGATTCTCGTAAAAAATAAGAACCGTCGATGCTTCTATGTCGGATCTTTCGGTCGCCAATTATCCACGAGACATTCCTCTAGCATATGAGCATAGAACTTTTTCCAATCGCAATTTTTTGTTGACAGAAGCGATAAAAAATGAAAAATCTATCATTCCGAGGGTGAAATCCTGTCATATTTCGGTTTGATCAGGAGCCCGAATAAATGGGAAAAAAACGAGCGTTTGTACAGAAATTTGAAGTCCTTGTAATTAACCGGAGCATAAAACTGGGTGGAAAAATTGCCGCGTGCGGTTGTCTAGCTGGTGAACTCGCGTATAATAATTTAACTCGTTTGTAATCCTGTTTAGAACACAACCTTGGGGAACCTGATTTCATCGGAGCACCGTATGAGTTTTGGGTCGGTGCTAACGTCGGGATCGGCACCAGCGTTGGACAGATTCGAATTAATGAAGCAGTGATGAAGGACCATATTATTTACGATCTTCTACACGGCTACTACGAAGGAGGTAGGAGATTATATCATCCATTGCATAATCGAGGAGTCGGTCACAGTCAGGTTTTCTGCGCTATAATTCATCACAGATTTAAATTCCACGAACACCCGACTTTACCAATACTTCAAAATAATTTCTAGTATACGAAAGCAGGAACCGATTTGACAAAAACTTACGTCGATCTCTCGAAATCACATCCACGATTTAGCCAGAGAAATTTAAACCAAAGAACTCGAAATTTGTGACCCAGGAAGCTTTTCGAAAGCTCGATACTTGAAATGTAATCAAATGCATCATAGATATTGAGTTTTTTCGATTTAAGCTTCTTTGGCTCATTTGCGGATGGATTTTTTGCGGTTCTGGTCAATCGGCAGCCAGTTGCATTCAAGTCATAAGTAACAGCTCGTCAAACGCTTCTATTTCCCGTTAAGCCAGAAAAAAGAGAGAAAATTAAATGTAGAAGGTCGAAATTATCGAAGCTTTAAATTTGTACGTTTGATGAATGGGCTTGCAGTGCCATTTGCCGTCGAAGAACGTTCCGGGACTATAACGGTGATAGATGAAATCGAGAAGTACGATAGATCACTGTACGATTTCGAAGCCCAGGTAACCGACGAGCAAGATCTGATGATCGTGACGAACGTATCGATCCACGTAGTCGACCCGAGCGACGAGCGAGGAATATTTACCCAGTAAGTGAAAATTTTTATTAACGGAATAAATTTATGGTGACATTTGGAACGGCCGTTTGCGAGATGATTTCTAAGAGACCCGCAAACTGTTGATTATATGAGAAAGTGAAACCTGGCTAACGCCCGATCCGTGTCCATCGTGAGACAGTTTCTAAGACGAAAGCTGGAATTGCGTAACGAAAAGAAAAAAAGTGTTCATCGTCTCTTTAATTTTATAATTAACACCACTCGCCTTAGTTTCTGTGTATTCATTCTCCTCTGGACATGTCTGATCATTAATTTACTAAAAAATCCGATTTGTTGTGTTTAGAACCGTTCATTACCCAAGAAATGAATTTCGTTAATTGCAGAAGAACGACCAGGGTGCCTCTAGTCTTCCATGTGAAGGAAAACTTACCCGGAGCTTTTATCGGGCAGATATTACCGCATAATGGTACGAATTCGACGAGAAATATACGCTTCCTTATTGCAAATCAGCAGGACGTGCCAGATATCGCTATTACGACCGAGGGAGTTCTCTATACCGCGAACGGTCTTGATAGAGAGTTCAGAGAAAATTACAGCATCACAGTAATCGCCGATAACGTTAGAGGCGTCGGAATATTTCAAGTAAGTTGATCCTTTAATTTCGCCAAACTTTCCGATATATCGAATCAATTGCGAAAGGAGAGGATTAGTCCGGCGGACGTTGTAACGTGCGGAAAGACCTAAATATGACGAGAGCCAATTTCGCCTTCGAGAAAATACGAGACAAATGTACTTTTCCAGGTGATGGTGTTCGTCGATGACGAAAACGACAATCCTCCCGTCTTCGAGGTTCCCATTTACGAAGGTCACGTCCAAGAGAATAGTCCGATTGGCACAGAAGTGACGTTAAATCGGCACGTGAAAGCGCGTGATCTCGACGAAGGTGGGAGTCAGAATTTCGCCATAACGCTTCAGGGTAACGGAAGCGAATTATTTACCATTGACCAGATCCATGGGCGGGTATTCTTCAAGGGAAATAGCCAGGATCTTCTGGACCGCGAGGTCAGACCGGTCTACAATCTCAGCTTGGTGGCGACCGATAAGGGTAAGTGAAAACTTGTTCGGAATCATTCATGGCCAACCGGTAGTTCGGAGATGCGATAAAACACCGCCCAAGCTAAACTATACGACGATTTCATCGATTTATTATAGTTTGGTATTCTCGGTCTCGAGTCCGGACATTTCTGATGTGCTAATGCTACTTTTGGACCGGCCTTCACATTTGGGTATTCGTTGTTTATGCTTCTAGGAAATTTACACTCGGAGGCGCAATTAATTGTGAGGATAAACGACGAGAACGATAACGCGCCAAATTTCACGCAAATGGTGATACTGCCTGACCAAGGAATCGAAGTGGCCACGTATTCGCTCCAAGACCTTCTGCGAGAAGAATCGCACGCCGGAGATCCGGCAGGCTTCCGCGAGGACGAAATTTCCGCCAAGGATGGAGACGACACCGTGGAAACGCCGCTTCTGACAATTCCGGAAAATGTCACCCTTGGAACTCCTATTATTCGTTTGGTTGCGTCGGACAAGGACGAAGGAGAAAACGGCGAGGTTTCGTACGCGATAGTGAACGAGACATACGGCGAAGATCGATACCACCCGATCCCGAAGCCGCATTTCGTGATTAATTCCGCGACCGGGGAAGTTTCGGTATCGCGAATGCTGCCCGCTTCCCGAGAGATAGTTCTCGCGATAATGGCGATAGACGGCGGTGGTCTGCTCGACAATGTCACCCTCAGATTCTACGTTAAAGACGTGAACAATCATGCCCCGGTATTCAAGAAGTCCTGGTACTTGTTCAACGTCCCTGAAGATTCCTACGAGGACCGTATAATCGGCACCATCGAAGCAGTCGATTCTGACCACGGGAGAAACGCGAATATTTCCTACGGCCTGGTGCCGACCGCGATGCGAAACGTCCCTTTTTCCATCGGCGAGTACACCGGAGTTCTCAAAGTCACCGGAGAGCTGGACAGAGAAGTCCTGGACGTCTACGAATTCAACGTCATCGCCAAGGACCATGGAAGCGAACCTTTGACTTCGACGGTCTCCGTCCAGGTCAACGTTCTTGACGTAAACGACAACGCTCCGGAATTCTGGGGCTTCGACGACGTCGCCGAGTACGTAGAGAACGGGGTGGACCAATACCCAGTACCAGTTTACCGGTCTTCTATCGCTGGCAATAGTCCCATCGGTACAATAGTGGCGAAACTGTACGCCAACGACTCGGATTTAATTGGAAATGGAAACACGCTGATATTGTTCGACATTCCACACCGGCAGGAGAAGAGTCAGTACTTCACGATCGACAGTCAGAAAGGAGTGGTCACCACCGTCAGCAAATTTGAATTCGAAAGTCACGGCTTGCACAACCTGACGGTAACAGCGAGCGATTTAGGATCGCCAAGTCTGACTTCAACCGCAATGCTGGTTGTGAATGTGGTGGACGTCGAAGACGGTAACGATCTCCAAAAGCCAGTCTTTCAACATCGGTACTACGAAGTTGAAGTCCAAGAAAACAGTCCCGTTCCTCTGAGACTGGTGCATCTGAACGTGTCGGATTCTTTTCCCTCGCACCAAGTTCGTTACAGTCTGGTATCAGCCGACGAAGAGGTGAAGTGTTGCTTCTCGATCGACGCTAGAAACGGTACTCTTTACTTGGTCAAACCGTTAGACCGAGAACTAAGAGATTTTTATGAAATCAAGGTCAGGGTGGACAGGGTCAAGAACGGGCGAGCTTTGCCGATAATGATATATCCCGTACTCGATGATAAACTCAACGGTCTCGAGGTCAACGAGGCTAAGATCATCGTCAGAGTTAAAGATGTCAACGATAACGTGCCTCGATTCAAGTGCAACGGACGTCCGATGGTGGCTGCTATTCCAACCACAGCGCATTACGGATCCGAAATCATCAAAGTCGAGGTAATCAATTGACCAATAATCATCTTATAGAATTATTTCACGAGCTGGAATAGAAATCACAGTTCGACCCTCCAAAATCTCAGTTCCTCCTCTCTTTGGTTCAGTTGAACCATGGCCTGATCAGAATCAGCTCGTTTGCACTCGAAATTCTGATCAACGGCGCTACATTCTGTTTTGAAGCTAGAAGCTTTTCTGAATGCTAGGATTCCGAGGTCTGAACTGAAATATCAAAATGTAACACGAAACTAGAATTTCTCGCTCAAAGATAGAGCAACGTTTTGGCAAGGGAAAGAAATCGAGGAAAGTTTTGAACTAATTGCAGGCAGAGGATCCAGACGAAGGACTGAACGCTGATATTCGGTACCAAATTCTTGGCCGAGAAGACGCGCCGAGATTCGCCATTGACCCACTGAGTGGTCAAGTGCGATCCGTTGGTAGTTTTTCGCGAGACGCCGACCGCGTATTTGGCTTCGATGTCAAGGCTACGGACAGAGCTGGTGCAGACGACGGTCGCAGCAGCATAGCCAACGTTTTTGTGAGTATTTCGCATTATGATAGTGCCAGGAATTCTAGAGCCATATACTTTACGCCATCTCCAAGTTTTTGCACAATGCGATCCGCGATACCCACATGGCTGGCACGTTGTCGAAAATCGGTGTGGGCAATGCGGTTCTCCGCGATACGTTCTCTCCTCTTTATTCATAAGCGAATTATGCGAGAATCGAAAGTACAGAGAAACGCAGAAAATGAAAACGACGAGAATAGCTCAGTAATTAAAAAAGGAAAGACCCGGGTCTCCGCGCTCTCGGACAAATGCTCAAAGCGGCAAGGACGCACTTTCGCTCCGGCCTTCGCGGACCCTCTCAAGAAACAAAGTCGGTCCTACAGGTGTTCGGAAAGATTAGAGAGCGGATTGCTTCTCGGAGGTAAATGCTCCGTCTTAAATCGTGAGGAAGCAGTGAACCGTGACACGGAACTCTACTCAGTCATGAACTGCTCCGGAATTTAAACTGGTTATACCTGCCGACGTGATAAAAGATCTCTATTTTATTCAAAGGATTAAGATTAGTCCTTTTCATCCTCGATCCTGCCACGTTCTACGTTTTACATAATTTTTACAACTTCATTTCATCCGTTTACCTACGTTTAGACGCGCTACGTGGACTTTAGGTACGAAGATCGCATTGGCGCCGTTCCAGAGTTCCAAAATTATTCTTCTAGAGTTTTTTTCACTTTATTTTACGTTTTTTTCCTTATCAGATCATCGGGAATAATTAATCAATGATTTTTCTCCCAGGTCTACGTTCTGGACGACCGTAAGCAGGTCGTTATGGTCATGGGCGACAGACCAACCGATATTGAGAAACAAATAGAGAACATCACTTCGTGAGTATATCTATCAATTTCAATTTGAAATCGAGGACTCAGCGAACAGCTGAGCCTTCCTGCTGAAGCTGAATCAAATGATCGCATCAGCCGATTCAATTTAACGTTCACTTTTAAATTTATTCAAATTTATACTCTCGAATCGTTTAAGCATCGAGCAAATGCAGCTGTAATAAATAAAGTAACCGATAAAGAATCGAAAATTAAAAAAATAAAAAAATACTCAAGCATTACCGCATTAGCAGCTGATCATTTCTATTTTTTTCAATTTTTTTTTTTACTCGAATTTCAGAATTCTGCACAACGTCACAGGGCTGGATGTGAGAGTGAGGAAATTAGAGCCTCACATAGAGAAGAATTTGATCGACGCCGGATCGTAAGTTTTATCCAAATTTCGCGTACGCTCGATTCTCGATTATACGCAGACTCTAATTATGGTTCGATTTTTCTTCTCCCATTCAGAACCGACATGTACTTATACGCCGTCGACCCACATCTGAACGTGATGATAGACATGGATACTTTGCACAAGTGAGTGAAATTCAATGGAATAATAAGCCCGCGTTTAATTCTACCGCGTTTTAACACCAGGCGCGAAACTATCGCGCGAATAATATCCGTGAAGTGATTTTTTGACGCGTCTATTCAATTTTTAAGTCCAGGCTTATATATGTGGATGCAGCTTTCTCGATCTCCTATCGCCTCGCGGATGTCTTATCGATATCTTTACACGCGGATTCGAAACGCTATGAGAATATTCGACAGGCTCTTATGCCGCGAGATACAGCCAGGCTGGTGTCTAAATATGTTTCAAACCAGTCCTTCCGGTACGTTATAACAGAGTTTTGCGTAAACTTTACGGTAAAATCCGAAATCTTGGCAGATTTTTATTTCTGGATTATTCCGCCTGTATGCGGTAAAAGAACCCGAATTAAATGCTTGGGAATACTGTCCGAATCACGCCTTTGGACAATGGGTCGAATGACACATTTCCTATAAATAACCAAACCGTTAAGACAATTAATGAGATTCGATGCAAAAGCAGGAAAGCAGATAACGCGTCTCTCATTTTTTCACCTCGTGGGTGGATTACGTCGGACGAATCGTCCGGCTGGTATTATGAATAAATTTTTATCAAAAATGGTAAAACGATTTTTCCAATCGGCAGTGTTTTCCACAACAAAAAGTCCGAGATCAAACGCGAACTGGAGAAATATCACGTGCTGGATATAGCCGGGAATACACCCAGAAGAAGCAATCAGAGATATCTTTTATCGACGCTGGAGGTGGGCGTCGTCGTTCTAGGATGCATCGTCTTCGTCGGTGCTCTGGTTACGGCGATCTGCGTCACTTGCGTTCGTAGGAAAAAACGGTATGAAAATGTTTTCCCTCCTTTTTAAGAGAAAACATATTTTACCTTCTCTTTATCGCATTGCACTGGATGGGGTGATTCACGTCTTTCTAACCAAGGGATGCGGTGGAGATTTTAATCACACTTTCCCCATCACGAATCCCAAAAACTTTTCGTATCTCTATAACCCGATTAATAATAATTAGTTAATCCATTTTTTTTTCTTCTGTATGGCCTACTAAATAGTCTGATATACGTATAATACTAATTACCTAATTCTTGTGACTAATCTTGTACTCTACCATATAAATCTGTCGTTTATAGGCGACGCCTGGTGAACCTTGGTAACGTGCCGCGAACCCCATGATAATGATTGTGCGTTGCGACTTGTGAGAAAAATTTTTTCAACGATATATAATATACTATATATACCTATACGATATCAAGAGAATTTATTATTAACTATATATGGAATTGTGTTCATCGTGATAGATATTATTATTATTATTATTGATATTATTATTTTTTTTTTAAACAATTTTTTATTCGTTAAAATTATTATATATATATATATATATATATATATATATATATATATATATATATATAAACATGTAAAAAGTATGTTTTGGGACTGTCGACTTTTTGGGCGCCTAATTACGATACTGCCTATAGTCGGTCTATGATAACACTCGGGTGCGTCCTCGCACTGAGTCGTGTGTTGTGGTTTTTGTTTTTTGACGGATTTCAGGACCGTATTTTATGGAATTGTCCTCAAACTATGCATTAGATAGATAGATAGTTTGAGGACAGTCCCCAAAGTATACTGGTGTCCTCAAAGTATGTGTTGAATAAATAAATTTCTATAACCCCTGTCCCGAAAGTAAACAATAGATATATTTATATATATATATATATATATATATATGTATGATATTTCGTTAAAGTTTTGCTCTTCCATCAAGCTCATGGAATAACGGAGGATGAACGCGGAAGCAGGGTACGTTGACCTTATGTTTGGTACAGCTTCACGTATACGTATACACGTGTGTATAGGTATGCCGGTCTCTGGTGGGATTACGGTATAAATTTCACACGGGAAAATTTTTCTACCCCCTCCATCGTTATAAGTGATAAAATAAATTTTTCAAGTCCTTCTTGACAACCTGAAGGGTACGAAGCAGTCGTACGAAAAATCCCATGAATCATAGCTCTTCGGATGTATCAGTTTTTTCTTTCTAATTTTTTTTTTTTTTGTAACGCATTTTCTTGTTTCCTTACTTTCGCTCGTAAACGTCCGATCGCTTTCACACCCTGTCTATAAATTGATTTTGCGAGGTAAAAGAACTTCCACTGGAGCTTCCGGGTGCCCGTAAAAAAAAAAAAAATTATACTTTATCGTACTTTTTTCGCTGATAATGAAACCCGGCCACGTCCTCTGTTCTCCATAATTATAAATTCGCGAAATTTATATTTAAGCCATAATACCAAAATCGTAATGTGAAATTTCATCGTGTTGCTCAATCAGGTATTAAATGTTTATATACTATAATTTAATTGTGAAATAGTTGTATAAATTAAATGTATGATTATAGATGAGATTAGTAGATCTCTGTTCTGGACATAGTGTACCTGTATTCGTGTTACGAGTCGAACAATTATATGAATAAATATATATACACATATATGTATGAATAAAATCATCCAATGAGTGTGAATGAAACCAAAAATGAGTAAAAAAAAACAAAAATACGTTATACATGGTGCAGTATGTTCAAAATAAATGTTCACCTCGTATTTGTCACTTAAAATTTGTCCAGCCATTTACTAACACGCTCGTTAATATGTTTATCGTTGCTTGCTTTTGGACTCTCTGTGCCATGTATGCCTAAATATGCTTTATTTCATTTACCTAACCCTCGAATCGGCGATAAAAGGATTATTTTCATCCACGGAATTGGTGAATAACAAATCTTCAATTTTTGTTATTAACGTTGAAGCCACGATTCTCTACCGTCACTAATACGTAAAATTAACCCGATATATATGATTGTTTCTGTTGAAAATCCGCGCCATATGATACCGACCTTATAGACCCAAGTTGATTCTGAAGAATGACATAAAGCTTCTCAATGATTGATGGTAAACTCTTCACCGAGGAATTTTTGCAGACATTCTGTCACTCGAAATTGCAATCGTAGTGATCGATGTGTATCCGAAATCTACTACGTCTTATAGACAGCTAGACAAACCGTTGCAACGCACATTCTCTCCTACCTGTTCGTCCTCACCCTTAGCCAAAGAATTTTTTAACGAAAGAGAGTATTTTCAGAAATTATCGAAAAAATCGCGAAAAATTTTTGATTTAGAAACTCTTCGAGTCTTTTCTTGTCTTGAAAAAAAAATCATTGATTATCGGGTATCGCGTTTGGTTGATTCACTCTCGATGGGGATATCAGTGCTCGGAAAGAAAGAGACTGATAAAGAGTGAAGGAGTTAATGGAGTGAGAAAATACGAGACTGTGACGGTTATGAAATTTGTTGATTAGTCGGCAACAGCAGGAGGCTGCGATATTCGCTGCGGGGACTCCGGTCGGATTCGCTTTAGCGGATCCTAACGGCACTTTGCAGAAGCCGGGAATGTTCCCCACGTTTGTTGACGGACTTCATTACGATCCAGAGGCATTCGAGAGAGACGTCCGCCACCAGGGACTCTACGAGCACGAACCAAACTGCGTCCGTTTCCACAGGTGAAAACTTTGCCTCTTGTATAATTATACCATATAACGTATTCAAAATTGTTCAAATGTCCATCAAGATGAATTATTGATCAGCTTATACGCTAGAAATTTCTGTCGGAGGACAGATTCGACGACAATTTACGTCAACGGTCTCCGATTTTTATCTGAAACTTAATTTATGTTTATACCGTTTAGATTCCGTGACAGGTTCGAGAATTCGAAAAACACGTAATCGAAATTTTACCTACTTGTTCTCGACTTCAATCTCTCGTGAAATTCCCGTTTGGAATACCGAAATGCATAGAACTCAAAAAGTTCTATTCTTTTTTAAAATTCTTCTTATTCTATAGAGAAATAATTATCGTTATCTGAAACGCGTTGGAATTTTCTTAAATTCTTAAAAGTCGCCCAAAAAAAAAAACAAAAAAAGAATCAGAGATTTTAGATTTCCGTACGTCTTTTTTTAAACGGAGATTCTAATTGCAACCCGGTATTTTAATTGGCCTTTGTTTCAATCTGCGAAAACGAGCAACTAAATTTTTGCTGCAGTCTATTGACGAAAGCACCGAGTATGCACAGAGAGAATCAACTAGCATGTGTAGAGTAGAGAGGAATTAGTTGCGAAGAACTTCTCGTTCTATTTAAATAATTCGCATTTGATATAATAACATAAATATTGTAGTAGGAACCGCGATCTCTTCGGATGAGCTTCTGCCGAATTAAATGAAGAAACTGTTCATCCAACCACACCTATACTTGCTCGTCGGATTTTGCTTTGTCAAATAAATTTCGTACAGTTCAACGAATCCTTACTCACAACAAACTTGGCGAAATATAACTCGCCGATTTTGCCGAAACTTTGGAAGTAGGTATACAACGTCTTGGTTCTTCGCGACACGAAGAAATACGATAATGGAATTAGCTCAATACTCTTAACAACGTTTTCACAAAGTTTGTGTATTCGGTGGGAACAATTTTCAAAAATTTTAACGATGATGAACGATAATTGGATATCAGAAATGCAATCAATTCCGTAGCTTTAAAAAAAGCCCTCTCAACCTTCTCCTCCTTATCGGATCCAAAATGAACCCTTCAGAATGGTTTTATGCAACCTAAAAGCATTCTGTTCGCACAGAGCTCGCGCCTATCCGGCGACGGGTAGAACTAGTAAATGACTTGCTAGCTCTTGTGAGAGATGCTTGCGCCACGAGTAGGCCTAGCGGCAGGCGTAAGAACTGTCCTTATGGTGGGTACAGATAGAGGCTGTTCTTCATGCGATTCAAATCTATGAAGAATTCCCATTGACAGATGCTATTCATCCCCGATTTGGATTAGTCAGATTTGAAAATCCTCGAAGGTATATATCGAACGTTCGTTTTGAGCAGGGAAGATACCCTGCAACGTTTCTAATAAATCGGCGAATCAAAATTGTCCCTTAAATTTGCCAAAAAGCTGATTCAAATCTTGGTGATAATTTTTGAATTTATTTTTATGTCAGGCCAAGCAACGGCAAGCACATGGGAAGGACGGTGCCCGCGGGGCTGTCAAGCCTGCAAGGTATGACAGGCATGGAAGTATCAGCAGCATCGCTGCACTCCAGTGGACAGGATTCAGGTATCGTCGCGAGGACCTGTCACTGCAGTCATTCGTCGAGTCCTTCCAGTGGGGAAAGCAGCAAGTCAGTCTTTTACAGGATCTCTAAAAAGTAACTTTGAAGGGGATTTGCGCTTTGGAAATGGGAAATTTTTTACTATTTTCTTCGCTAACTTTCGGGCTGGAGGACGAATTCGAAGCGGGATTTTTATCGCCTGAATCCACTGCGTTCCCATACCTACTTTTACGATACTCCGTAAATTCGTCTTCTTAAACTCCCTCTGCGCCCCTTCAACGATTCTACTACGTCGAACAAAGACGTAAAAACTTATTTATCATGTCAGAGTTCGCAACCAGTTGTAAGGAGCCATTCGCACTCAAAAACTGTTACACCTGGTCAAGTAGTACCGATACCCGAGGGAATGGGTCCGCCGTTCGTAACTCTTTCTTCCCATTTCCCAAATGTAGAGTTTGCAATCTTCGGCGATGATCGATCTTGAAGGATCTATACCCTTAGACAAATGTACTCTAAGAATAGAAATGCAATTTGATTTAACCCTCCGGACGTCCTCCAGGACTTTTTATACCCACGGCATTCGCAACTCCTTCGTGACGGTGAGCGAAAATCGAAAATCGATATTACTCAATGCCCGATGTCGATGGAACGAATATTTTATGATTGATTTTCGGACAATCAATGCTGGCTAGCTCGATTCGAGAAACGTGGCACTCTCTCAACAAAATTTCTGGACGTCGCGGAACTGATGAGAAAAATTGATATATTTATGAAGCGTGGACTTTTCTGAAAATTTGTTCTCCATGCTCAATACCAGATTCATGTTCGTAGTATTGAAATTCATTTTAGTTTATTTGAATGAAATTTTTTAACGCAGAATTTTTTCGATTTCAGTGGCTACGAGGATTCTTTGAAATCTTTACATCGGCGTAGCAACAGTAGCACCGAAATCCCACGGGGTCAAGAGTTGAGCACGGTTGCTCGCCGCCCGAATTTGCCAACATCTCGGAGGCGACAACGCTTTTATTCATTCGCAGCCACTGGACCATCTTCAGGGTCGAATTTCACGACTGAAAACACCTTCAAGAGATCGAAACGCCGGATGGACCCGGACTCCTTGGTTTCGGACGCCGAAAATAACGTCACCGAAACGGTAATTCACGAACACCCGAGTACGGAAGGTCTGATTCCGTCACCACCCCTAAATCCTTCGACGCTTCATGGCAAATCCCAAAATGTCGTGATATCGACACCCGCCGCGGCGGCATTAGCCAGACGTCAGAGTGACCGTTTTAACGTTATGTATGCCAGACCGAGATAAGTATTGAATCGAAAGCTTTTACTCTAAGTTAGTAAAATTGTCTTTTAGATTTCCCAAAAGTTTGTCTTTCATTTTTTTCGTCTTCGTCTTCTCCTTTTTTATTTTTCCTGTAAATATATCTATCCCGACGATTTATGTTTATTTTTCTTACATTCGGAAGGATTTCTCGAGTTCTCTGTTCAACTCGAAAAAAGCTATGTACCCACTCCGTACAGATTGTGCTGAGTGGAACTTGGTAGACAATTTCTTCGTCGGATATGCGTAGGTAGGAATTTACTTGTGCTTTCAATGCTCAACCTGCTTTCGAGAGAAAGTTGAATTTTCTTGAAAAAACGTAGCGTTTTTTATTACCACATTTTGTAACATATTTATTACACTTAAAATTAAGCGCAGTATTATTTGTAAGTATATAAATTCCTCGGATAAACTATCGTTAGATAAAGTCGACCTGGCGAGTATCCGGAGCTCAGGATTTGACTAATTGTAAGAATAGTCACCGTTGTATAATATTATTTGTATATTGTTCTGTAAATTTACCTAAACAATAATAATATCGTAGACACAAGTCTGTGACGTGTCTTGAAGAAAATTTTCAAACCTTTCTTTACTCTCCTGACAGCAAAGATTTACTCCTGATTGATTAATGCCGGCATATTTCACTCACTTCCCAAAAGCAGGTGATCAAAAGACGACAGAAACGAAAGAAGAGGAAAATAAGAAAATCAGATTTCACGAAGAATTATAACGAATCTTCGGTATCTCAGAAACCGAGAGAGGATTAGGACTATATTCTTTCAGATCCTCGATAAACCTTTCAGGATCTTACGTCGAATTTTTCCGCGTCAAAGATTTATATATTTCGGAGTAGAATCTCGTGCGGATTGGTAGTTAATCCACGGGAGAAAATTGATTAATTATAATGTCCGATCATCTCGTGGTACGAAACAAATTGACGTAGTTAGTCTAGATTGAGTAATCCATACCGAAAATTGAACGACTTCCAGTCTAAGCCCATATTTAGATGGAAAAGTGTATTTGAATTAGGCTGGGCCGAAGTTTCGAATTTTAATATTCCTGACTCACAGTTTTTGGAAACGGTATTTACCTGAAAGGCTACATTGCTCATTTCAAAAACTTTTAAACGAAGGACACCGAGGGTTAAAAATTCCGGAAGCTGAAGGTACGAAACGCCAAACCGGTGGTACAAAATAAAGAAAAAATTTTTTTTTCTTTCCACACGGGTTCAAAAATTTCATTTAGGTATAAAAATATGCTTGTTAAAATTTGAGCTCTTAATAATAATATTAAGAGGTGGCGCATCGCGAATTTCTATTTCCCATTTAAATAACATAGGACATTTTTTTATTTTTTGTTTGGAATTTTATATCTCGGTAATGGCATGTTGTACAGACAAGCCCATGACATATTTTTATAGAGAATTGAATGCTCTACAAAAAAGGTCTCCTATAATTTTTTGCTAACTCAACTCTTTTCGATACTTACCTAATTTATTAACACATTCTTGGTACTCTAGGTGAGTATTAAAAAAGTCGAGTTATCAAAAAATTATAAGAGACCTTTTTTGTAGAGCGTTCAATTTTCTATGAAAATATGTCATGGGCTTGTCCGTACAATATGCCATTACCGAGGTATAAAATTCCAAACAAAATTTAAAAAAATTTCCCATGTTATTTAAATGGGAAATAGAAATTCGCGATGCGCCATCTCTTAATATTATTATTAAGAGCTCAATTTTTAACAGGCATATTTGTATACCTAAATGAAACTTTTGAACCTGTTTGGAAGAAAAAAAAATATTTTTTTTTCTTTTTTTTTCAACCACCCTAATAAATATTGTACATGTGTATCAGTACGAGATATATGGGCAATGCAGCAGAGTTTCATTTCAGTGAAAATAGTTGTAATTCTCGTGCAATTGGCCATGACACAGGGTACTGGTAACGGGAATAGCTAGAACAATTAGAACTGGACCAACCTCCGAACTGCCAACCTATTTACAGATGATATATTTGGTCTCTTATGAGGACGCAATGAAAGCGTTACTAACCGAGGCACGGAATCGCGGCGTTGGACAATTTCTGTCCTGGCCTCCGTTCCGCAGCCCCTTCATTTCCGGCACTTCTGAAAAATTCGCGCGCGCGCGCGCGTACCGTATTCACCCTGACCGGGTGTAACCGTGCTTTTAAGAGATTGAGTCAAGGTCTCGATCATTGTTCCCTCGTGGTAGGAAAAGTAATTCCTCCCCTGCGGTTTTTTGTGCAACAAATTTTTACCCGCTCAAGGATTTCGCTCACTTCGCCTTCGGGATTCCCTCTACCAAGTGTCGCGGATCAAAAAACCAATAAGAAGTTTGAGTCTTTGGAACCACTCGGTTTAACAAAAAACGATTCGATCCCTTTCATGCGAGAAAAGGCGTAAATTGACCCAGAAAACGGGGCTTTCATTTTTGTCTAAAAAAAAAATAAAAATAAAAATAAAAAACAGAAAAGAACTACAGCCGAAATTTAGTCAATTATCGGAGTATGTGTATATTCGGCCCTTTAAATCTGACCGTGATCTAAATCTAAATCAAATGTAATGGCGCGATCGACGCGACGTTTTGCGATCGTTAAAATAAATTAACGGTTATTACGCGGCGATATTACTGCGCGGTATAATAAAATGAAAACGAATAAGTATAAGGAAGGAAATAAGGTTTTTGAAATCGCGATATCGCCTCGATATTTTTCACATAACAAACTGCATGCACGCGTTCAAGTACCGACTCAAAGAGTCAGATTTAGAGTAGAATAGCGCACGTTGCACGGATTATTAGCATAGAACCTTGACCAGGCATTTGCTGAGAGACTGCGGTATTGAAGCGTCCGCGTTCGCGTCGCTATGCTCGCTATTTTCGCGATGCTTGCGTCGGGGTTGACGCTGAAAGTCGATGGCGAAGATTAAGAGGGCGATATCTCAAACGTTCCTGAAAATTACCGCAGAAACTGGAGATTTTTTTACGGAGGTAACGCGCTTTCAGAGGGAATATACACCCAGGAACTGAAGAAGAAGGCAAATTTCGGGAATTTTTTTTAGGGAAAGTATCGGGGTGATCGGATCGGGGTTTTTTCTAGGTAAAAATATACACTTCCGAGAATGTCCTCAATTTTTTTCCATTCAAAAATGTTGCGAATTCGAGGAGTAATCGAGTCGTCTACGGGGTGCCGTGGAAAAATCTGGCAAAACGGTACCCGGTGGCGATTCGTCGAAAATCATTTGAAACAAGAAAATTAAACGGGATATTAGAACGGATACTACTATCTCGTAAGTGTCATAGCCGATTTCGAAAATATCGATTTTTTACGAAATGGCGAGCGCTTGAACCCAGCGTAGTGATTTTCGAGAAAAGTATTGTTCGTATTTTCCCCAAAAAACAAAAACTGAGAATCGTAAAAGAAAATTCCTGTGACACATACTAGATAATTGTGTACGCAATAACCACCAGAAATTTCGACTCAATCGGTTCAGTAGTTTTCGAGATATTTTGAGTACCAGTTTGAGAAAGGTTGTTTCCAGAAAAGCGCGCTCGAAAATGTTTCTATGGATAAATCGTGAAATCGGTTCTCCGAAATTTTCGAAATTTTTACCAGACGTTCTTAACAAATTAAATTTTGAGAAAATGCGAAAATTGAAAAATACGTTTGGCCTCAAAGAATATTTCTCTCAAAATCTTTCCGATATAAATTACAACGCGGCTTCTGTCTCGAGAAGACATTTTATTGTCAGATACAGGAAATGAGAGGATTCTCGTATCCATCGATCGGCGAAAATGTGTTTGCGACACTGGGGTGTAATATCTAACGTAGAATGATTTCTGCCCCTGCACGCGTGTAGATATGCGCTGTGAGTTAATTCAAAAAACAGTTTTTGGTCTCGCTATAAATTTTACGAGAAATAAAAGAACTTTTTTTGACGCTGCGTCCGTCAAATGAAGATTAATCCTTAGGTGTAGTAACCGTAATCAATGTTCTGCTTAAAATATACATATTTTTCATGACGTTTACCACCCCTGTACGTTTTTCAGGTATAACTTCAGCCTCCATTGATTTTCCACACAAAAGCATACCGCTTCACTTTAAAAAACGTCCAAATTACGGTATCCTCGTTCCGAGAGAAACAAAAAATTCACAGTGAAATTTCAAAGCCTTAACGAGAGAGTTTTGTACCTAGGTCATCAACCATCCATCTTGCGGTACGTTTTCATCAACAATCTCAAATTTTGTACGTAATTTTTCTGTCGAGAGGTAAGGGCTGGTAGAGAGAGGCGAAAACATGTTGAAATTTCATTTTACAAGCGTAGCTTTCTCCCTCGCTCTTCGTTTTTGATGCTGTTATAAAAATTCAGGGAAAATTCTCGCGGGGTTCCGAAGAATACGAGACATTCTAAAATTCTAGTTCATTTCGATGATATTCCACGCAGCTTTTCTGAAATTAGATTATTTCTTCTCGGAGTGGGTATGGCTGTTGTAATTCAAAAATTTTTATCACGGATATCTGCGATATTTTTAGAAAAAGTTTAGCGAGACTGAAGGTTCCTTATAGACCGAAATAAAAAAACGGCAGGTCAATTTGCCCGAGAAAAATGTCTGGGAAAGTGTGAAAAACGAATTGCGATTCGGTTCGACTGTTATCGCAAGGCGAGGTGCTTTTTTGTACGCGTAAAAAATTCAGCTCCGCGAAAACAGCACTTTTGTGAAAACTGGGGAAGTTCGATCCGAGAGTATAGAAAATAGAGAGAAATCATTGAATGGGAAAATCATTCCGCCAGACTTTGTTACGTGATCGTTCAAAAAATCAATCTTTTGGTTATTTGAGTCAAGTTTTCCGTGAGAAAATTCCTCGAAGAATGGGAAACGAGGAGACTCTACGTTTTGAGAAAAAGGCGACCCAGAAGTTCTCGTTTTGCGTATAAAATCGGTTCGAAAATTGTCCGAACGACGCAACTTTTCGCCTCGTGAAGCGCAGCTGTTTTCTAACAAACTCTTGTTGACGAAAACGTACTCTAGTCGATAATGGACCAGATGTGCTGATTTTGCGGAAACGGTATCGCGTCATTCCTATACGCGGTTCGGGTTGTATTAGCAGAATCGTTTCGCGCGGTCTAAGGCCATTCACTCGCCGCTATATAATTGCGATAGCATTTCTCACGTATCGTCTGAGCTTTCAATACCCGATAAATTGAGGGCTGGGAATAACGCAGAAAGCCGAAACTGCAATCAATCAATAACTCAATTCGAAAGGGTCGTTTGTTTCACAGCAATGACGTTGAAACTTAGAGACGAGTATATCATGCCGTGCTAACTCCAGCCCCAAACTTTTTCGCTGGTTTTGGTTAGCAGCTCAACATCTTCGACAGGGATATTGCCTGGGCTTCTAATACGGTTGAAAAAAAGCATAAAAAACCGAAGCAATTGGTCGCTAACCTTTTCACAGCGCTATACCAGTCTTCAGGATTTGGTCATTGAACCATCCGTCCTGTCAGACGTAACGGATCCCGTAAATTAGAGAATTATATCGTTTAGAGAAGTTTTATGCACCGGGGTGTCCGATTCTTACTTACATCTATTGACCACACGATGAAGAATTCATTGAGGCATGCTGGATATTGAAATCCACAAAAGCTGCACGATATTTTGATAATCGGGTGAATTATCGTCCAGGGAAAACACTTAGTCGATTGCCGAAAGATTCGTTCGAAAAAATGAATCCAGTGTCAATTATTGGTGTCGTTGTGGAAATTAGGGATCTTTCGAGTAAATAAATGAACGTTTATAGTGTCATGAGGGGATGAATGGAATCGGAATCGATGTGTTACGATGAGATTATCGCGCCGATGATAACGATAACAGCGGATCGATTTAGCCGGTGTGCTAAATTATTTCTACGATTCGTTCGTAGTTGATAACTGCATGAGTTCGGTGACTAGTGAATCCAGAATCAGATATCTAAAATTTTATGGGGCATGAAAGGGGGCTAAAAGTTCATTGAATTGTGGAGAGAAGGCGATTCGAAATCGCGTCTAGGTGGACCCTATCCAGCAATTTTTTTTCAGCGTCCAGAATTCTGACCTTCTTCGTACCACTAAAACCATCGCAGATATAACCAAGACTCATATTTGCGAGTTGGAGTGAAATCATTTCATCGAAACACTCTCGTATAATTGAAACCTCTCCTTAACTGTCTTATAAGAGAAATGTACCCGCGTAAATTGAGATCTCAATCCCACGACGTACGTCGCTATTTTTCATATACTGTATACCTTATCGAATTCTTACGCTTGCTATCTGCGTTTTTTTCACATGTGTGTGTGAAGTGGTCAATGAAATGTCCAGGGTGTGTATAACCACCCTCGACTCCGTCAGTCATTGATCTCGTTCCTTTACCCCATTCCATTGTTTTTGTCTTTTGACTTTTCCCTGAGTAGCCGAAACCGCATGTAACTCTCCACCCATCGGATATGAGACAGCGTGTGCAGGAATCGGATAAAAGCGTTATCCCGAAGTGTAGTTCTCATTCCATTTCCAGAATCAACCCCCTGCATGATTTGTACGTCTGCCAACGACGCTTTTTTACCCACTTCTCCCTTATCTTCGCTGGAGCTTTTCCGCGGTCGGTCGGTCGCTGAGTGTCGCTGTATATTTGTATCACTAGAAAAATTCACTCGGCTTGAATTATGAAGACGTAAATCACAGATACTTCCATTAAACACTATTGAATTTTTTTCTCACTCCTAAGGCCTCGTGATTAATGATTCCGTAATGACCGTTGGTCGCCCAGTAAAAAGTAGAATCCTACTCGCGAGTGGAAACAAGAAATCCAAAAAAAAAAATTTAATGGATGCACATTTTTAATAATAATCGACGCATGACGTCGTAGAATTGCATTTGATCATTTATTTTCGAGTTTGAATTCTCCGTTTAGTAATTCCGCACCTTTAGACGAGAAATCTTACCTTCGTTTCGCCAAATCACTCGGTCTAACCGATTTGCGTTTATTGGCGAGTGTTTTATGTCCATCGATGGTATCCTGGCACCATTAGTTTCTAAAGAAGATCTCACGCCTTAGTTTAAAACTTTTTTTTTACGACAAAGTATCGGGGATAATTTAGCTAAGTAAATGGCAACCCGAGGGATTGTTTCGATCAAAGTTACAGGGTCTAACTTTATCCTCTTCTCGTTAATGCGAGTCTGAAGAAACTTGATCATCTCATATCAACCTTTTCCTCTCTGAAGTCGCGTCGTTCGGAAAATCTGTGCCGTACACCAACCCCAAATTGACTGACTTTTGAATATGAAGTGCGAATACCTCGCCCCGAATATTTAAGTCGAGGGAAACTTTTGGCTATAAAAGATCTTTCCTTATGAGCAAAGAAAAATAAAAACGTGTATCGGATTCACGAGCACAGTTCAAATCGTTTGACATAATCGAATATCTTCGAAGGAGTTGCCTTCATATCCGCTACTCCTTTTCACGTAATCCTCGAAAATTTAGAACCGCACTTAAACATGATAAAGAGAGAGAAATAAATTCGATACAGATGTTTTTCTGGCACTAAATTATCATAAAATTCATCTTGCCATGCATGAGCTTTCCGAGTGCATCCCTTGGTAATGGGTTACAGAAAATTATTCGCGGGCACCACTGGACCGGATGATACACTAATGGATAACGATGAATTTTGATGAAAAACAGCGATAAAACTGACAAATAAAAGTGATAAACTTTCATTTAAGAAACAAAGGCGACCCTGATGTATCGTTAAAACTTTTGACAAATAGGATCCGGTGCATCCATCATGTAGCTCTGTTAATACCGTTTGGGAAAACTTGTCAAACCGTGAAGAAACGATAGACTTAAGACTTTGAGCACATACTTAATTCAAAATTGCCTGAAATCTAATTTTCGTTCGGTGAAAATCGAGCTACTTTACGATTCGCATTATCTGGCGTAATTTACTCCCGATAATCGCGGAAGTTCATGGAATATATCTGTAGCGAAAATCTCGATTCATTGGCAGAAAAATTGGCGTAGTTTCGAGCTGGAGATTCGGCACTCAGCTGGCACTATGTCGCACTTGGTAAAAGTCGATATCCGAGGCGACGATGTTTCCAGATTTATGAACTAAGTTCGAACGCCCTGCGGCAGCTTTTCTATACTTCATTCTCACGTTTTTCAACCCACCCAAGATACGAGTCTCGACTGACAATCAGAATTCAATGTCAAAATGTGTCCTCCACCAGACATCTTCATCGCCACTCAAAAGAACACACGATCTCTCCTATCTATCTCTCCAGCAAAATATTGCGAAAAAATTACCCTCATCATTTTCGCAGATGCATATTACATCAATTTTCTATCACTGTATATTCACCCCTGTACACTGTATTACCTTATCACTCAGTCGTCGAAACTTCGTCAAATTTGAAAAGGATCTTCTACATTGATGTAGCTTTCGGGCAACACCGAAGAAATTTCATGAATTTGATCGAATTTGATCGAAGTTCAGAAGAAGAAAAGATCTGCGAAGACTGACCACCTCGTTTCCGATCAATCGATGAAAAGTTATCGAATGTTTTTGAAACCGTGTAAGAATGCATAAACTGCACGATTTTGGATTCAATTTCGTTGAAAATTTGCAAATATATTGGCTTGATTGAATGGGACTACTGACCCCGAAGATAACGAACTACTTTTTGTTCTTCTTGGTTGCCCTCTATTTTGGCATTTCTATGTCTAAAACGGCATATCTTGAAGGCAAGAGACACACATATAGTATATGCGTTCAGTTCAGGGGTCAAAAGCACGTAAACGGTCCGTGCAAAAACCCTAGCAATCTTCTGTCTTCTCCTCTCGTACTCTGCATTCCGTAGACCATCCCTGGTTATGCGCAAGCATGCGCTTGAACAATTTTACGATGTCTAACTCCAGATTTGGTAGTTAAAACCATAAAAGCTCCTAGTTTGATATTAAATCTTACGTCTATTAGACGTTATTAGAAACGTCTACTGATTCTTTCACATATCTGTTCGCTAAATGAAATTCGTTACACGATTCAATTTCCTTCTCTATTATTAAATTTATTTCCGATCCAAATCTCGGTTTTTAAAATCGTAGCGTCAAAAACTGCGCATTTCTGTCAGATGTTCCAGTTTAACAAACCAGCTTTGATCGACCCTCGGAATGAATAACAGGTACGATAATTCTTCTAGACAAGTTTACTAGAAAATTTAATACGCCTTATTACTTGGTTTGTTAGCCTGTAATATTTCCTCGGTAAAAGTTTGAGCCTTTTAAAAATACAGGGTAATTAATTTTCCCCAAGGTTTTCGTTCTTTTTTTATTTTCCTTCCATAGAGTAGTTCAACCTTTTTTCTTTCACCCTATGAATATCGTATTAATCGCGTTCCGTTCGGTAGTAAAAAAAAATATAATCGGGTAAGAATGTAATACAAGGATCAGATATTTTTTCATCCAAAGGTAATATCTGTAACAAGTTGTAGAACGATCGTCTGGACTATAAACCGTGAGGAAGTAAAGAACCTCTTGTTATTTCCTAGGGGTTCTCGATATCATGTCGCGGTGGGTTTAACAACCGGATAAGAAAACTTTTCCCATCGGTAATATACCGATTTTCCACCGCAATTGACGGGAATATTTTCGCGACGTACATCATCGGCTCTACTCCGAGTAACTTGTTAAAGTTTACATTGAAAATCGTTTAACGCTTCGATCAAACTCCTCCGCCACCGCGCCGCGGCCTGGATACGATTTTGGGTAAGCCGCGCGTAGTTCCCGCTTCTCCCGCACGCGCTGCCGTTCAAACTACCCCAAAATTTTCTGGCGAACTTATTTTACGAGGCAATAACTGTTGTCGACGAGAAGACCGGCTCGTCGTCTGAAGAAGAGATGAAAATAGAAAAAAAAAAAAAAACTATAAAAACGCTCCAGTTGAAAAACGATCATAAGCTCATGATACGCAATTTGAACAATTTTTTTTTTCTCACACCGACTAGGCCAAGCTTGGGAGGATATTAAGTGAAATTCTAAAACAAAAGAGCAAAATCTAGCGATGATTCACGATTAATCTAATTTCGGTTGACAAATTTGAAGATAATTGAAGCTCTGGTGTAGGTTTTTCATCTCTGTTTTTTTTTTTTTTGAATTTTCTTTCTTTTTTTTCGTTCTTGTATAAAATAAATCGGGAGACTTTAATAGGTCGTAAGAATTTTAATTGTTTTCGATCCTGGATGCAGCAGGTCGGTTTTATCTGTCCTTCGAAGATCAAGGTCGGCTCTGAGCGAGAGTCTGATTGATGTAGTTCGTAATTACTACGATCTACTCGGAGCAAAAAGTTTCGCCGCTATCTTCTTTCGTTTTATTCGAATCTGCAGTGGCCTACTATTTTTATTATTTAACGTCCTTGACACGGTATCTTGGTACTCGTTGAAATTAGGACGTAATATGCAGGTATGTATCACCTATATTACGCCGATGTTATATAAACGTCAGAATTAATATACGGGAAGCAATTATCACCACGCAAATGAAATTTCGAAGCTATAACTACAAATCATTTCGCATAGAAACTTTCCTATTAAATTCGATTGCATTTAGCCCGCGATTTTCGACATTCACTTTTCATTGTACCCAATAGTTGAAAACTGAAAGAAATTGACAAATTATTGCGAGAAGATGAGCTTTCGTTTTCTTTGCTTTTTCTTTTTTTCAAAAGTCTCGCGTGACAACGGCGAGAAAATTTCTTCTTCGCGATACAGTTACGATATTTTCTAAACGTGGGTTTTATCCCTGTACAGAAATGAAGGAGAAATGAAAAAGGACGAGTCGATTATCCGACGCCATCAATTTGCAACTCGAATGGGTTTTTGTCTCGAAAATTATTCCGACGAAAACACAGAAGTAAAAAAAAATTGTTTCCCTTTTCGCTAGTTCCATACTACCACATACTTCTGTTATGCCAGGACCGAATCCCTCGGTTAGTTCTATGAATTTCCATATTATATGCTGGTTGAATTGAACAAGGGTGTCTCAGGGGTGGCCCTTTTTATGATGACCCATCTACCTCGCCAATCATTCTGACGTGGGACTGTTACTTCTCCGGCTGAAAGTGATGACTCTACTTCTTGCCACTGACTGAGTGAGTTGAGACAAAAAGGAAAACATATATATATACATGTATATGCGTATATATGTGTGTGTATATAGAATGAAATAACAGTTTCCCCCGGGCTGATAGAAGTCTGTAAATATACGTCGGAATTATAATTACATTCGATGTTTGAAGTCGTTTATTTTATTCTGTCAAATTAGCAGCCTCACTGTGTTATTACATACTGTGATGAAAAGTTTATCATCAATCTCCGGATGCTACAGCCCTCAATTTTTGATAAAGCGTTCCGCAGACTTTTGAGGCTGCGAATGGAACTCGAAAATTTGACAAGATCGAGAGACGCGATCGCAATTCATCGGCATTGATTCTACTCAGCTGAAACCAGGAGAAATCGAGGTTTCAGAAGATCAAACCAGGACTTCTATAAGGAATACGCCGGATCAAATCAAAGAATCTATAACGTCGAAAAGGAACGCATTACATTTGAGCCTGGCGTGTGAGTATAAGGTAATCGAAACAGTACGTGACATCAGTGTTTCGATGAAAACAAAAACGAAGTAAACACCTGAGGAATTCTTGGCTCGTATGAATCGTTTGGAATAATTCACCGTCGAAGTCTTCTGCGGTATATGAAATCGGGTTACAGTCATCACCTCGAGGACTCAGAGTGTGTAGAATAGGGTGCTCCAAAAAAAAGGAGTTTTTTTCCTATCATCTCGAAAGTTTCTAGTAGGTATAAAAAAAATTCTCCCACAAGGACAGCTCGATATTTTGATTCTACGTGACGCTCAACGGTTTTCCGTTTCCCCATATAAATAACACGTGGAAATTTTTTTTTTTTCGTATTTTTCAAATAAAACTACTAAAAATTTTTTTTTACAATTCTGATGGACATATTCTTATAGGAAATTAAATTTTCTACAAAAAAGCTCTGATATGATTTTCTCGTAAACCTAACGGGTAAAACGTTATCAGACTTTGAATACTCGCAACTAAGTGGATATAGTTTGAATTTTTTTTATTTCCAAAAAGAAATTCGACTGCGATATGAGCTAGTATTGAGACTTATATGTCTCATTTTAACCACTGAGTAATAATTCGCAGTGTAAAAACAATATAAATCATACAGTAGCGTCCGGTGAAATACAAAATGCATTCTAAAATCATATACGGTTAGATTTAACTTGGTTGCGAGTATTCAAAGTCTGATAACGTTTCACCCGTTAGGTTCACGAGAAAATCATATCAGATCTTTTTTGTAGACAATTTAATTCCCTACAAGAATACGTCCATCAAAATTGCAAAAAAAAATTTCTAGTAGTCTTATTTGAAAAATACAAAAAAAAAAGTTTTTCTACGTGTTATTTATACGGGATTATAGAATCAAAATATCGAGCTGTCCTTACGGGAGAATTTTTTTTATACCTACTAGAAACTTTTGAGATGATAGGACTTGAAAAAAAAAGAATGTTTTTTTTTTTGGAGCACCCTAGGGTACAACCGTTGATTTTCTCGCCGCATCGACAGTTTAGAAATTCAAAGTATTTAATTAGACCCCATCGATCGCGGAGGCACGTAGCCATGGGTAAGGCCATGTTTATCTTAAACTAGGTTGAAGGAATTCGCTGGGATTCTCTACCTACTGTCAGGTTGAGGCCATCACGCGTGCCAGTGCCGCCCACGGTCGCATACGATCATCCGTAGTAGTAATAGTTGATTTTCTGGTATAGTACCTCGAGGTGCAGTAGTACTAGGTAATAGTAGTAGTACGATATACCTACCAGCACCGTATAATACCTATTCGTCGCGCACAAGCACGCGCTGCAGTCGATAACGCCTGCGCATTCAAAGATGAGTATACGGCGAGTTTGCCCGATGTGCCAGACAGCCCGCCGCATCTCAACAGTTGGCGTTTGTCTCCGAAACTCCAAACCTCGCATAGTATTTCGGAGCTTGAAAAAGAAGAACGAAAACAGAAGAGAAAAAAGAGGAGAATAACGATATTTGGTTTTGAAAAGCACCGAATATACTCGTCGATAAAAGGCGGACAGATCTCCGACAGACCTGAAACGATATAGAAAATTCATTATTCACGGTATCCACGTATACCGGTCGTAGTATTAGTTGAATAAAATCGTCCCCACACTCGCAAGCGACTTTTTAAACTCGAGAAGAATTCGTAGCTGCGTGCCTGCGTCTAGATAAAAATCGGCGTACCGATACTGCCGATAGATCGGTGACGGTAACACCGCAAACGAAAATTCGCAACGACGATCAGATTCGAATCTTTATGAGTATATAATCGCGATTAGTTAAGGCTGCAAGGATCCAAGGTGTGGGTTTGTGCGCTGGCCGGAGTGAGAGAGAAAAATTAAGAGAAATAAATAGAAGAGCAGACGTGATGCCAGTTGTGTAAACTCTGAGGTGCCGTGCGGTGCCGCTGATAACTTAATGGCCGATTCGTCGGGAACTGTACACGTGATATTGAAATTTCCAATGCTACAACCCCCGTCCCCACTTTTGGAGATGGCATCTCTCCGTCTGCCCGATTCCGAGGAGTTTGATATCGACACGCGACATAGAACGAACGGTAACCAGGGAGCCCAGAGTACGGCGTCTTCTACAACGACGGGAACATCCTCCGTCCCAGGATCGGGATCCGGCGTAACGGTCAACGGGGATTTATTTTTCAAGGCGAAAAGCGAGCTCAAGGATTACATAAGTAATTCGCTGATAGATTTCGTCACTGTACCGAATCCGGCCGGTTCCACGATGGAGGATTCGTCGGTGAAGTTTTTCAACGCTAGTGCAGGAGGAGCTGGGAATCTATCGAACGACAGAATACCGGACTTGTTGTACCGTCACAGCATGGCTATGACGGCAGTTTATTGTGTCGCTTATCTACTCGTATTCATCATTGGATTAATCGGCAACAGTTTTGTGATCGCTGTGGTTTACCGATCCCCGAGAATGAGGACTGTCACCAATTTCTTCATCGTTAATCTCGCCGTTGCCGATATTCTAGTCATCGTATTCTGCCTACCCGCCACACTGATGAGCAACATATTTGTCCGTGAGTGAAATTGGCCTTGTAAAAATGACCCCATCACGTCCCCAAGCCCCCGTTACTTCGTACGGCTCGAAACTTTTGCTTCTTCGGCATAATTTCACGGCCGGAATCGAATCCGCGCAAAACTTACCGGAGATCGAATCCCATTTTTAATATCCGCGAACTTTGATGCGTTCGCTATCTTCGCGTCGGGGGGATCGCGGGATATTTTGCCGTATCCGTGGGAGAATCTCGACGCAAGAGTCTAGCCCTGGTAAAAGTGCATCGCGAATGCATGCGAGAGATGCGGATAAGAGTCTGCGAAAAGCGAGAGCTCGGCGTCAGCATTCTTCGAGTATTGAATTTTGATGTTTGTATTAAAAATACAAAGCAGCTCTTGCCCGAAATCGAGAGACTCGAAACGTCGGAATCTCTCAGAGCGTCTCGTACGTCGGGGAACAAAAATATTTCGAGAAAATTTTTGCGAAGATATTTTATCTTCGCCGAGGTGTTGAAAGATCCCATTTGTTTCGTATCTCACTGACTCGCGGTCCAATAACATTTGCCATTCCGGACTTCTCGATCCCCAGCAGTCGGTCTTTATAATATTCGTGACAGTGAAAAGAAAGCGTCATCAGTTATACCAGAAAATAGAAAGAAGTACTAGCCTGGGATCCTATCGCTTGCGTAAGGAAAAGTATCGCGAAACTCGGAGCTATCGAAAGGGAGAAAAATTGGTCAATGAATAAATAATAAACGGGAGAGAATTGTCGATCGACAGGATATCCTTTTTCATTTTCCCGATGTTTTGGTACACTGATGTTTCGTTAAATAAATAAAGGCTCGCTGTTTGCTTAGGAAGCTGCGAGAGAGATGTAGGCTTCGAAAATACGCGAGGGTTTCCGTTTTTTGGCAATTCGATTATCGAACGCCTTTGAAATTCGTTCGTTAGACTTTATTGTTCCGTCGAATTTACACTATGCGGATTGGTTTTTTGGCTGACCCTTTGAATCCGCAGCCGAATATATCGTCCCCCTAAAATATTCCGCGTGTCTGCAGCGTTCAGCGTTATCTCAATGTCGAAGTTTGCTTTTTTCTAAATTATGAGAAAACCCTACGCGCCACATCTGTTCAGTGTAAAAACCTGCGAAGTTGATATCGCCGGATAAAATATATGTTTATTTTTTCATAAACTTTCCTGCCTATCTAGATCGCAGAAAAAGATTGCCGCGGCTGTATCATTCCGACAAAAACATCCTTATTTCCCTCACGCATTCGACAACGTGAAATTTTTATTTCAAATCCGAGAATCTCCATGTTGCACTTGGAATAAAAAAAACTGCGATTATGTGAGCTGCTGGGTTCGCGTTGAAAACAGTTCGAAATTTTTTGGTCAAAAAATGTAAACTAGCGTAGGAATTCAAACCGCATCAACGATGTTGAAATAATTCTGACTAGCTGTTGGCAGAATGAACAAAGTGCTCGAGGAATTCGTCGCTGCATTTAATCCTAGGAAGAAAGCTCGTACCGCGTCTCGTCTACATCGACGAAACGCATTCTGGTATTAAAACTGATATAAATCCAGCTGAAGCGTTTCTTGGGCAGAGAATTCCAAGGAATATGCTAATCCGTTCGCGGGAGACAATAGCAGCTTTACTTTCTCTGTGGAAGACGCGAGAATAAGTATTTTTCAAGCTCTAGTTACGATCCGTGAATTAACGAGTGAGAGGACAGACGCTGAATTCATTGTTTCCAAACTCGAGACAAATTTCGAACAAATATCAACGATATTTTTCAACCTAGGTCGCATAAAGCGCTCGTTTAATTCTCGCCAGTTGTACGTATCGTAGCTCGGTGCCGTTCAGTGTCAATGGATCATTATTATCCAATGTGGAATTCATTAGCCTTCGTATTTAGGAATACATTACGGTCGGGTACATATGTGGTTTGAGTATACGGCAGCTAACATCGGTCGCGAATAATCATCTATCCACTGGCTGGCTTGGGTTAGGGTTAAAGTTTAATAGACTCAATTTTGTCCGTGAAGGATATAAACGTCCTGTGACTTCGCCCGAGTTGGAATGGAAATTCTAGCTTGATCCTCCGAAACCTCGGTTCCTTTGTTCCCCACTTTTTCCCGCAGGAATATAATTCCGTTTCGGTAAAATTACGCCCTACGTGATGATTCACAGGTGCGAATCGGAGCTGGCGCTGTCACTTGAAATTCTGATAGGCTTACCTACTGAATTTTCAAATTCTACTCACAGTCTCAAAAGTCTCAAAAAAACCAACTCCACGATCAATTTCATTTGCGACTTGGAAATTATCCGATCTAGATGTGCGAACTAGAATTCCAAAATTCTAGTTTCCGCTCAAACTTGCTCAAAACGAACAAAACTCTCGCTTTCGGGTGCAAATCGAAGTTTCATTAGATCCACAATTTCACCGGCAAAAATTTTGCATTCTAACTCGATCTTTATCCTCAGCATTCGAGATGAGATTCTGGTCGATTGTCGAGGTGAAAGAAAGCTTTCAGATCGAAGGCTGACAGATCACACAGCCTTTTACCTATTTCGTCGAAAAAACAAAAAAAAATTCATCACCGCTAGAAATGCAGGTCAGTAGGGCGAGATTTTTGCGAAAATATTTCACTAGAATGAGTAGAATTTTATTGGAAGGAAAAAGGAAAAGAAATAAAAGAAATAGAAAAAAGTATTTAATCTTTGAATGTTTTCCGAGCCCTTGGGGTCCCTTGGCCTCTAACCTGTTAGGTGAAATGGAATTTAGGTCATGTTGCAGCGTCGACGGGCCAAATTCTTATCACGTAAGGTGGGCAAGCTCTGCCGATTCAACCTATTGATTTATCTCCCAAGAGAGCTTTCCATATTATATTCGGGTGTAGAGAGAGGAACTCAGGTGGCATCGATCAGGCGTGAATCGAAGGCGTTCTGTTCCTCGCCTCGTCGCCCCATCGCACCCTCGTACTCTTCTACAACTCTCGTACATTCGCAAAGCTGATGACGTCTCGAATCACCCATAGGAATAATTTGCAAAGCCGAATGCAAAACCAGCCCTTCACATCCCGCTTTGGCTTTACGCGGAACCCCGATTAAACCGAACTTTCAAACAACGCGATTAACTCCGGATCAACAATTCTGGATCAAATATAGCAGCGCTCTAGTTTCGGAACGAAAGCTTGTCGATATTTTCACCGATCGAATAATTCCGCCCAAGAAACGAGCCTCGAATTACTTACCGATCGCTGCTAATCCTCGGGAATTAGCTTTATATCGTATTTGGAGAATCGCGATTAGCGAGCAATTAAACGCACTCTTTTTTCGCCATCGAAATTAAGCACCGAGTCGATTCCTATCTGTCGCGAATGATACAGATGGTCGAACCCACGCATTTATTTGCCTATATTAATTACCGCGTCCAAGGTTGAACGCTACGATACTCGATGAAGTGAAATTAATTACGCTATTCGATATTATTTCATACATACTATTCGGGATATTTGAACAAGTGGCTCGATGCTCTATAGAGATTCGATAATTCCGGGAGTTTGAGGTACTTTCAGTCGTTTGTCAAAATTTATCGCGCCCCGAATTATTGTCGTTTCTGTTTGCCTCGTGATTACTGTAACGAATTACGCACAGCTTGAAAGAACGATGTGTCAGTCTTAAGATCGGTGATTTGTTTTCGAAATCTTCGGAACATATGGGCCTCGCTATTGAGAGGATTGCTTCTTGTGCGAAACGCGGAGGTGTTTATCCTAAACACGAAATATCGTATCGCGTAGTCGATTGTGAGATACGGGGATGAAACGAAACCGAAGAAACGTTAGATTCGCGAAATTTCACGATCGGTTATCTTTAACGTACTGTTAGGGGAAATTTATCCTTTTCACTAGTCGACAGGGTGACTGATCGAACGCGAATACGTCACTTTGCATTTTACCCTGAAAAATGACGATATGAATCTAACGTGTTAAATCTAGCGTAAACTGATTTCGGAGATTAAGTAATTTCGCGAACTTTTCCGACCGTAGTAATAGGAAGAATTCAGTCATCCTTCCACCACACGGAGAAAAGTCTGTTCGCGCTACATATATCGCAAAAAAGAACAAAAAAAAAAATTGGAAACCTGTCGTTTGGCACGCGAGGACACTTATATCTCAATATTTTATTGAAATCAGTCAGCTATTACATGTATATAAAAGAAAAAGGGAAAACTGCGATGAAGTCGCGTGTCAAATAAATAAAAATAGTTTCAAGTCACGAGATATTTGCAACTTTTTTGCTTTTTTTCATTTTTTTCGCGCAAAGTGATAGTTATTAGGTTCGATTTATGGACGAAAAAATGAGGCCTTTGTCTCTCACCCAGCCATCTGTTAGGCGAGAATATATTAATTCTCAGCTTCAAGGATATTTCGATTAATTAATTGGATTCTAAGGTGCAGTTAGGTGCAAAGAAATGCAACTGCTGTCGTATAAGTTGGTGCAGTTAATCTTGTTACTTTATCGACTTACTTTCTGGGCGCCGTCATTCAATAAAACCAATTTCAGTTCCGCAGACTTCACATAAAAATCAATGTCTCGTAGGCGATTGGGCGCGTCTCCGTGATCATAGGAAAAAAATTCACAGGACCTACCCTCTCATCCTCTGGTTGGTTTTTTTTTCTTTTTTTTCCTATGCCAGCTATTTAGCTTTATTTATTAGGTCCGAAACCTGCGAGATGAATCCACGTACGACTGTCAACACCTTGCAAATAGTTTGTTGTTTGAAAAAAAAAATCTCCTTCGGAAAAATTCGTAAGAATATGTAGAATAATACCCTTGATCTTCTAAGTCTACGCAGCTATTAGAGCTACGGTTTTAAAATTAGCTATGCACGGATGAGTAAATTCATTATTCAAAGTCACTTACATCCCGTTCTATCTTTTTGTTAGAAAAAGAAAACAAAAAGACAAAGAAAAAAAAAACGAAAAAAAAAAACCGAAGGATGTATTCCATCATCTTCAAAGAGTACAAAGGTTACGTACGTACATACTATATATGTATATACGTTTTTCGAGGTATAAACATTTTTTTTTTCATGTATATATATACAGTAGAAAAAAAAAAAAAAAATGAAAAAAATCTGCGCAGTTTCTAGCAAACCTACTCTGTGATATAATCAGCGATCAGTTATGATTCACTAAAACCCTGGATACCGTATAGTTCGTATAATTTATTTATATCAAAGATCAGCCTGTTTCACATCCCTGAAACGATCCGGCCTTTTTCAAAATCCGCTGGTGATACGTGTGTATGTATAGAGGTAGGGTAAACTCGATAGCCTTTCTTTGGGTTACGAATTGCTTCGACAAAATGCAGCTACCCCCGTTAAATGGCGCGTTCATTTATCAAGGCTTCCCAAGAAGACACTTGTAAGTTGTGTCACCTACGTCCTACCTAGATCTTTCCCGTAGGTTAAATTAAAACTTTCCTTAGGTTCGAGCTCGCGTCAATTTAAGGGTCGAAACTCTATATTGGATCTGGGAAACGGACATGCGATCAAAGAAGGCTCGCCAAATCTCGTCGCCACATACGTTATTCCCTATTCGATTGAAATCTGATCGACAAGTCAATCGGATTCGCTTTTAAAAACAGAAAAATAAAGAAACCGGTCGAGCTTTTCTCAAATTTTCAATTCGGCTTTCCGGCTACCTATTCGATAGTGAAAAACTCGAAACTTGAGCTTAGCATAGAAATTTCGGCGATCGTAATACGGGAATAATTCGCGCGTTTGCAAAGATCGAATTTAGCGGCGAACACGAAAGCTTGTCGATCGTGTGAGAGGGCGGACGATGCATCACGCCAACTTTGCCCCGTATTCGCGGGGTTGGTGTGTATGTATGTATATACTGTTACACCTATACCTATAAGCAGCCGAGGCAGGTGAGTATACATATATCGAAGGCTGCTGCGGGGTTAACGCCCTTCAGTGACCGCGTCCCGACGCTCACCGCCGGCGTCCCGACGTCCGTATTTCCTGGGTTGTGCGCATAGTCCAGTCAATTGGTGAATCAATCTACATGAGATAACGTAATTTGCGCGATAGTATGATTTGTTAAAGGGTTGCATTCTGAGCTTAATGCCGGATTTGCGGGGTTCCTCGAGTGTCAGTGGCGCCCCTATCGCGAGTAACGCGTTTAATTCGATATCTCGAGCACGGTCCATTTTACGCAAAAAACTACGGAAACTTTTTCTCTTAAAAATTAAATTTCCTAACTTTTTTATTCAAAACTTTTTTTTCTAGCATCAATATTTTCCGAGTTATTTCGTTCGAAATGCACAAACTTCCCTATTTTCGTCATTTTTTCGCCTTTATCTCCCTAACCGTTCACTTTTATTGAATTTCACTTATTATCAAACTTATAGATCATTCAATTATCTACATTTTTCGTCTAAAACTTTTTTCTCTATTAACAATACTTTCATAGTTATAGAGTTATCGATAGGTACGTAATATGCCTGCGCAGCTTCTCACCCTGAATATCCCCGAAAAAATGATATTTCCAAACGCAAAAAAGGAGCTCGAAATTTATGCGGGATCTGAGCTGTAGCGTGGATGAAAATCTCAGTTATACAAGGGTTTTTCGAAAAAAAAAAGTTACTTTCTCGAGGAAAATCAACTGCTTAGTCCATATGCAGAATTTTTGATTACAAAAGTTTCAGCCTCCTCGCAGCGTTATACCTTCTCGTAACAATTCGTACGTGAAAGTATGCGCATCGTAGATACGTACTTGGTTTACTTATATTCTGCCTCATTCATTCTTTGTAAAGAACTAAAGTTTTACCTCTTTGTCCGTCCTGGGAGTCTCGGTCCTTGGCTGGATCCTCGGTCACCCTTAGCTGATAAATTTTAGCAAACCAAATGAGGTGTGACCCACGACGAAGAAAACGTTCCGACGTAAACACCTTCGTCTCACTTCTATCACCTGACCCCGAAAAATCCGGGATCGTTCCTGAGAGAACTGATTGCATAATACACTCGGGCCGAGGATAGCGTTGAGCTTATACCTTGCCTAGAAGCGTAGTTCTGCTCGAGTACTTTTACGTAAGTTTATGGGCACCGTGTCTGGCAAAACGTTTTGCCTTAGGAATCGACTTCATCTGGCGTCGAGTACACCGGAGTTGAACCGACGATGCTATGCTAAATCGACCGACGACGAGCTTCAGACATTCGCACGTTCAAATTTCGCAGAATTTTTATCAAATCAAGAGCAAAGCGGACTCGATGAGATTAGTATTTTTTCTGGATTTCAGGATTCTTTGACTCTTCGATTAAATTTAGTGACTCCGGATCCCAGCTGCTGCCCTGTAATTGGTCGTTGGCTTTTGTGTTCTTTCTTTTAACCCACGTTTCGCTAATCATGTGAAATTTTATACTTCCACCTGCCACGTTCGTTCACAAGGGATTTAAAAATACCTACCTCGAACCATTTGTTTGAAAGATTATTCAAATAAACACAGGAAAGTTATTCAGCATTGAGGTTTATACGAGGGTTATAGAAAAGTGTAAACTTGAAAAACTGATACTTCATTATTCTTTCGAAGGCCTTTCGGTGAGCGGAGGTATATCTATGAATAATTTTCTAAAACTGTTTGCTGAGAATTTATAATCTCTCGTTGTCTTCCGACCTCGTTTACATTTGCTTAATTACCCCGATTTCTGTGGCATGAAAACATCGCGAAACACGGAAAGAGGATTTTCGCAAACTTGCTTTAATATCGTTGCATAAGATCGTCAGAAGATCTTAAAAAATCTACCAAACTACTCTTAGTTTATCTCATAATCAAGCCTCAGTTTCCTTCTACACGTAATAATCGTAACAGTAACGGTAACGAAAAACATGCTTTTGTCGAAACGAAGCTAATTCAGTTAGCCTAATTATTCAAGACGGCACGGAGGTCGTAGCGGTAATACGTAATGACGTATGTATGCAAAAATAAAAGGCGAAACACGCGCAGACCATTTTTGTCTCCCGTATCCAGCTCTGTACAAACTTCAAAGCTGTCGTCTTATGCTTCACGGTACTCGACTCACAATTAGTAGGTACTTAGAGTAGATGTACGTGTCGATGCCTAGGGATACATCCGAGGATAGTAAATATCGAACAAGGCTTTTATCCGGTCATTGAACGATGACCTGATAATCGATTTGTACCCACGTCGAATACGTAACCATTTTCGATGAGATATTACATCGCGTGTTATCTTAGTAGAGGAATTTGAAATTGGTAAGGTAATTCCGACGACAGGGAAGGCCGGTCGAAGCAGAAGACCATTTTTTGTAATCAATTTATAAGGAGTTCAAAATCGAGAGGCTTTGTTCCGTTTCAGAGTCAGAGTCGTAAATGATTTTTGAAAATTGCTCAATTATTTCATACCACGAAGAGCCGATGTCTGCGGGAATCGAAAGCACTGAAAATAAACCGCAGCAACACGAAGACTCGCGAGATGATTGACTCGTCTAATCAAATTTCAAAGTATGACTACGTACGAGAGAAACGGGCCATGAATTTATGAAACTCGAGGCAGAAGCCGGTACTGAGCTTGCGACGTTCTCAGAAGACCAAATCTCCGCTATTTTCTCATATTGCATGAAATTTCGAGTCGAGTAACCGGGGACTTTGTTGCGAAACTTAAAAGCGTGTGATATTTTAAGAAGTAGGAAAAATATCCTAATAAATTTCAGGCGTAATGCCTAAAAGATATTTGGAGTAAACATCCGGAAAACCAAAAGCGATCGAAACAAGTGTTAACATCTATATGCCGTAAAAAGGGAAAAAAAATTTTTTTTCATGAATACTTTGAGCCGTTTGAAGGCGAGAATATGAGCGAAGATTTATTCTTAGAATCAAAGCTAGATACCTACGTATATTGGGGGAAATTTACAAAATATTTTCTCAATTCAGAGTTGAGTGACGTGCGTCTGTATGGCGAAAAGTACATATATTTTTTTCTAATCAGATTTTGGACAGTTTAATCATCTTTTGTTGGTTGACGTACAGGAGGAATAACATCTATTCGAATGTAATGTGTATTTTGAATTCATTGGATCTCAGAGCTCGCGTTTCTTCCACATGACGACGACGTGATGAAACATCGTAATTTACGATGAATATTTTCAGCTGTTGAGAACAAGTATACACAACTGTCCTCGCCTTGAAATAATTCGTTTATTAACGTCATCATATCATATATGCGCGAGTCGAGTATTGAAAACATGTTATTAGCAACACTCGCCGTTTTGCACGGTTAGTCTCGGCTCAAATACAGCGCGAGAAGACCGAGCATTTAACAAACCATTCATCTACGAAGCTGTTATAATTTTTAATTGCCTCTGGCATATACGTATTCAGTAATAAACGTACATAACTACACCTACGTAATCAAAGATGCTCGATTCAATTCTCAAACTGAATTATATTCCATCTACATCGATCAGGAATAGAATTTGACAATTTCAAAGGAATTCATCGCACGGATTATCGAAGGACCAAAAGGCAACTTTTTTTTTTTTTTTAACCGAATCCGATTCATTCGAAGTACAAATTCGACGATGAATACCTTAGACGTTCCTTGGGTTGAAACCACGACGTATTAGTATCGGAAATTTGAATCGATAAAAGGCTTTTTTCGCGCACCCAACTCCCTCTGATACCCAAATTCAATTTAACAACGTCAAAAGTACTTTACGGTGAAAGATCAGTCCCATGCTCGCCATAACCCGTATCACTGTTATTATTACAATTCCGAATAAATTCGCCTCGATATTTCGTTGAATAATCCACAGATTTCAGTCTCCGACTAGACAACGAATCCAAAATCAAAAGCATCTTTACGTCCCATCGAGAAAACGCCCCTGATAAAATGCTGGTTAGCAAATTCTGACTTTTATCTTTATCGACAATATTTTTGGGGATAAACCGGCATTTCTTAGCCATCGGTATTACGGGAGGCTGGATTGTCATAGAAGCCAAAAAATTTTAGACGAATGCTCGGATGTCGACGCCTCGTTTAAAGTAAAACCTGTCAGACTCCATCGATTTAATTCTACATCGTCTCTACTTTCATTTGGAAAACTATTCCCTAAAATTTCATTTCATTTCCATTTGTTGCGGAAAATCGATATCGATGGAAGTCTCAAAAAATTGAAGTAAAACTAAATCGGCCGGATCTATATAACAGATCCTTTTTCATTTCTACAGCGCTTTGAGTTGGAGCATTAATTTCTGAGCATCGGTTAGTAATATTTTGATCTTTTCTTCGGAAATTTCTCTATAAGTTTTCGCAGTTTACCAGCGAATTAATCCGATTTATATTCTGAGTAAGTTAATTATAAATTTGCTCATTCAAAGAGTCGAACCGGCGTATTAATTAGTCTTGAAAATCCCTCCCGGCGCTAACGACTGAGTAACTACCAGTAGTGGGATAGGTAAGAAAGTATAAGCAAGGAAGTGAGTACAGCAATAGCTAGTAGGCAAGTAGGTAACTAACTAAGTAAGTAGGCTCTAGATAACCTGCATTCGTGTCAAGGCAACTGAGGGCAACATTCGCGGACGACCTACATTGGTCGATCACAAAGCGCCGGGCTGCTCTACCTTTGACGAGGGGGTTGCTGCTCGAGGGTTTGCGAAATTCGACCCGAACCTCCCCGAGTAAAGCCGAGAGAATACGCGAATTGCGGAAAATCGACCATGTTCGTGGAAATTATATAAATATAAGGGATGATGCAGTTATTTCGTTGTTCGAATCATTTCTTTCACCCCTGAAATAAAATGTACATTCCTTCGATCGACCAAAGAGATCTCGAATAGTTCCTTCATTTTTTGGATTAATGGGGGTATATAATTTAAAACTACCTTTTAAAGTTCGTCTCTTTCTCTCGTCTCATCCAGTTACGTTACATTTGAAAAAGTCAGATTCTTTTTTACATCAGGCAATTAGAATTCAGAAGGTCTACGAAAAAACGCGAAGGTCTTCCAGTTCGACAATTAAACTAATCCCAAAAAACTGCAGTGGCGTTAAGTAGCGTAAAAAAAAAAGATAAAGAAGGAAAAAAGAAACTAAAACTAAAAGGTACCGAATAGGTACATATGCAGACGACATCGGTGCACCTTATATATATATCCACGAGAACTTATACCAGCGTGGCCGGGATAGGATATAAAGTTATAGAAGGAGCAACGTTCCTAGGCTGGGGCGGTGGAATGGCACCTACAGGTGAACTAACTAGGTCAGCGTCCCAGTTGGGGTGAGGGTTGGGGATTCACCTGAAGCGTGAGCTCGAGAAACGTCCTTGAACCAACTGAACTCGTTCCAGGTTACTAGCTGGTCTATATTCCAACGGTTATATATCAGCTGAAATTATTGGACTCTGATTTATACATTTCTGCAATAACCGATCATCGATTAAACGCGTTATCAAAGTCCCATCCCTCTCCGTTCTTTTCTCTTTTTTTTTTGTTCGAATTTATCATCAGAAACGCAAAATCAAAACCTGAGTTCAAAAAATTTGACGATTTTTAGTTTATTCCAACGAGAATTAAATCGGCTTGCAATTTCTCAGAGCACTGAGGACAGAGGACTGAATGTATCCACGTTTTAAAATTCTCCAACCCTCGGAAGGCCACGAGGCATAATTTAGCGATATTGACTGCACCAGCTGTTGAACAAGTAAACGATTCGAATGTATCTATACCAATGCTAAAGTACGGATAAACCTATAGATCGTAGCTATGGTCGTAGACCACTGCGAGGTTCGTGTATGGCCAGAAAAGATGGCCTATGTCAGGTAGTGTACGAAATTTTGCGGGTAGATACAGGGTCTGAATTTTATCCCGAGTCAAAAAGGTGGTACGAATTTTACTGCAAAAGCACTTCTTCGGGAAGATGTGCTAATCAGGGTTAAAACGTTTTTCCCATTTGTCTTTGGAAGCGTTGAATTTTCGGAACGCTGGGTTCAGCCGGGGCTATAGTATCCGTGAATTACGAGTTTTATGCTAATGCTAGATCCTGATTAGATGGAATGATTATCGGGAAAGGGGGTGTTCGTATTTCAGCAGAAATAACACGCTGCAGTTTTCTTATTCATTCGATTTCGCTAAAATCGCGGATAACTGAATCATTTCGCGAGATCGTCGAGGTTCCTTCGAGCCAGAAGAAAAAGGGGACGGCTAATAGGGTCCAGACAAGGTCTGCGAATGGAATATCTATCCTGGGTAGGTCTCGGGTGCCGCAACACCTGGTACCAAAATTGTTAAAAATATATGAGAAATCTGGATAATTTATGGTCTCGATCACTCGGCCTGGTTCCGAGAGATGATTTATCTCCTAAAGTCGATATCAGCTCAGAATCAGATTGTAAAACCTCGAAAGGGTGCTTCCACGAGTGCATTATGTCGTTTTCACAAATTTCATCGAATGCAATGAAAAATTTTCGCACGAAATAGAATCTTCTGTAAGTTCTTTTTTTATACAAATAGTCGCGCTGAATCTGTCGATCAGAATTTTGCCTGGAGGTTATTTCGCCGGGTTCTGAACTTTGTGGAAGAGTAGTTCACCGGATCAGTGCCTGATGTGATCCGAAACTCTCTGGGAATCACCTCGCGAAGACCCTCTGGGATGTTTTCCCATCCTCCGCCACCTGGTGATGTGCAGGGGTAGAGGCTAGTGGGACACCTGTACACCAACGGTATCCAGGTCATGCATCTCGGTCACTTGTACTAGGTCACTACCTCTAACCCTCTTTCCACCCCATTTCCACCTCTCCGCGCTACCCCATCGTTCGTTTTATCTACAGGACGCTCGCGAATCACTGCGGACTGTTATACACGTGTAGAAATTTGGGAATGACGAATACCAGCGATTTCTTTCGTTCTATTCATTTTTCGAGTTTATAATCAACGCATAATCTGTCCCTCAAAAAATTATTTGGACCGAATCATTTGATCTGGTCGATCTTTTGATTGTATCTTTGCCATCAAAAATTCGGTAGATTTCTCTGTCAGACGTCCATCGGACAGCCGAGGAGATGTTTAGGTAACAAAATTCGAGCTAGAAAAAGGAGGGAAGGAATTGTTTTTTGATTATATCACAAGTTAATTCCCACAGTTTCAAACAAATCGATCAAAGTTTCCCGGCGCGAGCTGATGGATTAAAATTTCGCGAGTTCAAGACTGCCGTGCTTTTGAAATGCGTCTAATGATGGGATTAACATCCAGTAATACAGTTCTGGATTTATCGAGGGTTAAATATCTCCTAAGACTCCAAAATCGATGAGAATGTATGCCTTGATACCTCAGCTAAATAATTCCGTGGCTCATTTTGGCGAAAATTAAGTTTTAGCCCAAATCCATGAAACGATATAAAAAATTCTGGTCTCTACGTAGAGCCGATGGAGTATATCATAAAGCTACAAAAATCGTAGAGTCCTTTGTGGCAAACAGCGCCCCTAAAATCGTCCAGGAATCACAGGGTTGAATAATTTTTATCATATACCGAACTCGGCGGTCAGATTAACCCAGATAAACTATAGCCAGATTTTAATAAAACGGTGGATGCACCGACAGGTGAACTCCAACGATACCTGGCAAGTAACAGAGCCATTGGGGTGGCGGAGACCTTGAAGGCATCCGAAACCAGGACATCGGCCACTGGGGCGCGCGCCTGCGCACCCCAATCGTAGCCGGGCTGCCCTACTTCGGAGTATCACTACTAGCGAGATGCCCGATGCAATTGTCGGACTTACTCCTCGTTTTATTCATTTATTTATTCATTTATTTATTTATTCATTCATTTATTTATTTATTGATTCGTTCGGTCACGTCTTATAATTTTTCTGCTCCTGTGGTCATTTGCGTAGTTCGTTTAATCGCGTTTTTATTCGACTCCCCTGCGTTTGATCGAAGCTTGGAAAATAAGCTTGTTTCTCGATTCCTCCCGGATTTTATCTCCTGGGAAAGAAACAATCGTCAAAAATTATACAGAAAGAAACAAGGCTTTGTTTTATCTCTCGCAGACTGTTCGCCAGTGAGTGATTTACTCGGCCTACGATAGTCCCTGATAAATCCAGATATCGGCGAAGAGATAGGAAATCCATCGAAAAATAAATTAAACTTCGAGCTTGCATCAGGGGATGAAAAAGTCTCGCTCATATATCCGAGTGAACAAACAATACAACATTTTTCCATGAGATTTTGCACTTTCCTTATCTTATTACATACTCGGATTACGAGAGATCGATTTCATGATTTTGGAATGAAGAAAAATATTATTCTAATATTTATTATTCTAATATTTTAGCTAAAATATTTCATCGTTCGTTTTCATTCCTTTGTGAGAAATTTAGTTTACGTACTTGTCGCATACCTCTTACAGACGAATGTTTACTGCATTGAGAAAAACAACGTTCCGAGATCAACAATAACATTACGTTTGCTAAAAAAATGTTGTTTATGAAAAAATTATTTCATTTTATACGCGATGGAATATTGAACTGTTATTCAGGCTTCATGATTATTGTTGAAGCTACCTCGTTGTTGATACACCTCATAATGAATAGCAGAATTGCTTTATAACGAAGCTATCTATCGCAGGGTCGAGAAATAATTTATTCTTCCAGGAATATAAATAGCAAAAATGAAAATCGTTCGAAATTCAACAAAAAGGCTGGAATTTCACCACGTATTTGTTTCTCAACCATCTTCGACTCGAATAAGACAATATTATCAGTTCTGAATAAAATCCTGAATAGTACAATTGCACACGAAGGGGAGTAAAGTATGTTGTCAAATTTATAATCCCACGAGTTTCGGTAAGTGCCTCATCTCGTCTCGTATCATCTTCTCTTTAAATTCGACTACATCGATAGCAAACAATTTATTTTCGAATAACAAGCGACAAGAATATGCTTTCAAACCTTTTATAAATATGAATTATTATCTCAGGGAGCCCGTCTTGCCTCCATCTGGCCCGATCTGCCCCACCTACATTCGTTATTATTTTTTCGCAAGCAAATGTGCATTATTTTATATAAAATAGTATTTCCGTGGAGGAAAATAAATGGCGGAAATAAGATCGGGGCAAAAGTCGAATGAATTGTCGTACGGAAATTTGAAGTGGTCGTCAAACGCCGTTTGGCAATAAAAATGGGATTTTTATTTATTGCTGGGTATCTTGTAGCAATAAAATGTTGCTGTTGAAGCCTCCGATAATAATCGAGGCGTTATTCGGGCCTCACGCCGTTATTGAAAGATTATAGAACTGTTAGCGATGATTTTGGTCCAAACCTACGGCTGGGAGAAAAGAGAAAACACCGGAATCAGGATGAGAGCAAAATTGCTTTTTGTTAGAACTCTTCAGCCCGCGGCCAATTCGTTTCGTTTCACCCCAAACAAAACCCTTCGATTTTCAATTCGAAGGTTAAATATTTACGGCTCGCTCATGCCTCGGAAATGAAAAACTTAAAGATTTACTTTGAGAATCCTCGATTAAACCCCCAGTTCCTTTCTGCACGTGCTTTTCAAATTGGACTATCCAAAATGTGAGAATGAATAATTCCCTTCTCCTATTTCTAAAAGAAAAAGCTCGTAAATTTGAGCTCGTTATACTCCCGAATGTGTTGCCTCCGTTTTTCTGCAACACCATAAATTTTCACCCACTGGCATGGCTTTCCAATTTTTTTGTTTCGTTATCGGCACAGTCAGATTTATTTCGAACGACCCAATAGTTCGATCGCGAGATAGTTAAGTGTATTCCGCGCTTCTCCCCGAAATTGGGGTCTCATTTTCGGCCGAGGCCCCTATTTTTCACGGCTCGAACCCCCACGAAATCGACGATGTATCCTGAACAGAGACTGCTTGTTAGTCGAGGCCATTTCATTTAAATATTAATGGGGTCCATGAGAATTTCGGCCTGTATCTGGGGGGCTGAAATTGGCGAACGGTGTTCGGCTATCGGAAGGTAGAAAGTATCGAGCGACCATTGAATGTTGATATACCGAAATTAAATTCGGAGCTTTCTCTCTCCAGAGACAAGAGTAAGATTGAAGGATGCAATGAGTGGTCTACATTTCGCTCGTTGAAGTTAGACGACGCTTAAGCAGCTTTCGAATTTTTTTATTTATTTTTTCTCTTTTTCTGTTGACTGAGCAGCGGAAAAGTTCGAAACTTGTTGCCTAGAACGAAATGTTACGTATATCGTGAGGGGGAGCGTTCTTCCGTAAGGTTATAGTGTTGTTTGTTCATTAAACGGCCGCTTTTTGCACCCTTCATTCGCAAAGCAACAGGAAAATTTTATTCGCTAACTTTCCGCACGAATAAGAAGATCGAAATAACAACAGCCATTATTCAACGAAGGAGTTTTCCCTCCTAAAAGTGATTAACTTGAGTTTTGCGATTTGTCAAATAGAACCACCGATTCTCCGTCTCCCACATACATGTTAAAAAATTTCCCATGTTTCACTTTTCATTAAGTTTCACTCCCAAATCAAATACAAAGGTGCTAAGCCGGCCTTAAATCCAAGCACATACCCCTTAGAGGGTTATGAATTTTATACTCTAAAGTGACAGCGGTTGGATATACACAGTCGCGATGCAATAACGCGAGCTTTACGGTCAGTCTAACTGCCGAAAATACGGTGCAGGTTATATCGTAATAACATTTCTCATGACAGTCATTCTTTCGAAAAACGAGACACTATGTCTGTCGAGATATCGATACGATTCGGCTGATAAATCGTACTGATAACCGTAACAAGGCTTCGGTCGATTTTGGTCCGGCTATTCGCTTCTCAGCAATTTTTCATACGATTCTTATCCTCTTTCTTTCATCCCACGGGCAACTATTTATTTATTTTTCCGATTGCTGATTTTATATCTGATACATGACGCGAATCAACGCACAATGAATCCTCAAATAATTACGAAATTTTTGCACGTAGGAAAAGTTCGATGAATATCGGTAGACACGTCACTTTTCGCACTCTAATTTCATCCGATAGACGTGGGAAAATTCCACCTGTATCGCAAACAAAAAGCTGGTCATGTAATTCCACAAGCCATTTCGCAGTGGCTATATATTAAAGTGAAGTGAACAGTTTGAGTGACGTTCGCATAAAGCAATGTCTACCCACTTATTTTTCTTCTATTTATTGGTTCAGTAATTTGTCAAATGCCACATGGCAGGATCAGTTTAGCAAAAACAGGCTCAGTCTCTCATTACTACAAACAAGTACTGACGTTGACCGATTGACAGATACGTTCAGCTCCTACGTATGACATTGTACACTATATGGTGCAAGGGGTCGATGAAGAACTCGAGAAATTCTTCGGCTCGTAGATTTCTCTTAGAGATTATTTCCACCTCGGCAGAAAGCCGGTTGAATCTGCTTAGAACACGATCGTTTATACTCGCGTTTGGTCAGTAGCGTAGGGCGACGAACCCGATTTAATAAGAGAACTCACTTGATCTATTTAACGCGGTAATAATTGAAGCAGTTTCTTGTCCGATCCAGGTCAAGATATTCCCAACCGAGTTTCGGAACACTTACCACACTCGTTCTCGGACCATAAATCTTTCTCTTGACTTCCCTGGCCGCAGACACCCGCGAAGAAAAGTTCATTAGGGAGCTCGCCGTCCCTCAAAATCTTCAGGAATTTGAATTTCATACAGTTTTTGGCGAAATTCAAAATTCACGTGATTTCTGAACGATGATAAAGCTGGTGCTTCGATCGGCACACCCTACGGACAGTTAATCAAATCTGGTATCTCCCTTAATTAGGGAGACACGGTTGACCAAGGAAGTAGGCAATCTTGTAGAGTAATCGGATAATCCCGAACAATGGTTCGGCGAACGAATGTTTCTCGAGATAAATGACGGATAACTCAGGTTTTAGTTTAGCCTTGTAATTTCACGGTGATAAAATCTTTCGACAAAGTTTTACAATTGCGTTTAAAACTCGAAAATTTGCCGCATTATACTCGGCTGATTCTCTACTCCGCGGGAGGCCTATCGTTAGGCTTCATCTTGGATAGTAGTTGAAGAGACTCCGCTATTCTCTCTTCATCTTCTTTTTCTTCTTCTTCTTCCTTTTTTCTTTTTTTTTTTTCTTTTTCTTTCAGTGTTATCTGACGATGAACCCGACTCATTTCAGACGGTTCAGTTTACGCCGTCCTGGAAACCATCTAGGAGTTAAATCTTTGGATTAACTGGACTTGGAGGAAATTCCTTTGGATTAGGGACAAGGCGGACTTAAACAATGAAACATTCTGCCTATTGTGAATGTAAATCCTCTCCGCTATTGCCCGTCGTGTGATTTTCGCGAATACTCTTGGATATAAGCTTCAAGATTTATTCACTCATTCAAATCTCCGTCTCTTATACTCGCGATTAGAATTCTCGAATAGACTTATGAAATATGGGTACAATAAATAGTTATTAGATGGCAGGATACAGGTTTTAAATTATTAACGTGATTATTTTAGACGGGTTAATGGAATAGAAGGTGGAATTACGCTCTCTCGTTCACACATTCGCCGATTCTCCCACTTTATCGATACGTCGAGATTTGTCTTTATCAGTTGTCAGCGGCAAGTCACCTCGGATCTCAGCGACTCCTTGGTATGGGTTTTTGCGAGGAATGGGTCGGAGCTTTTGCGGAAAACCAGACCTCCGCCAAGTCGACCCAAATACATGATGCAGCGACCCATGAGGTGGAATTCCGAGGCCTAAAGGTTTTCTGGCATCTGTTTCTTGCCTACAGGGAAACATGAAGATTTTTCCATCACCGCTAACCGAAACGAATACTTCTTTTTCATTTTTTCTCTCTCCCGTACCAATTTGTATTTCTCTTTCATCACATTTTTTTTTCGTAAAGATTCATTCCCACGCATGAATCTTTTACAGAATCGTTTGCTTCGCAGCTTCACAGTTTTGCAAATGATTTAATTGAAACTGCGGTGAGGAAGTTTGGTCAAAAAAGTCTCCGTATCACCGAAAGATATCACGGCGTGGTTCTGTAACAATCTTAGACACGTTGTGGGTGGAATTGGTCGAGCGAACACATCAGGGTAGGATGGATTTGCGGATAACGAACAATCCTCTGTAATACTTGATATAGACCATCCCTAGGGATGTACGTTCCACTTTATCCTCATTCACAACCACATCCGAACCGAGGAGTCAGTCAAGCCCTTAATTAGGTCACCAGAACTTACCGAAAGTAGAACGCACCTCAAGGATACAGGATTACATTATCTCGGAATTGGTTATTTGCAGAAATTAATCTAAACATGATTCGGGCTGCAAATTCCATCATCGTTAGATTCAATCCTAATCATTTCCGTCATTTTTGAACTCATCATGTTATTAACGTCATCGAAATTTTTTGGTAGCCTGACTCAAGGGCTTTCCTAAATATTCGAGTATACCTATGCCGATGCTTGACATTATACGAGTCGTACGAATCAACGGTTTTTGCTTTAGAATTTTCGCCTCCTGGTGTCTCCGCGTTTCCTCTTCCTCCCTGGCTCGCAAGCTCTCAGCCCTTTTCTCAGACGGGTAGCTTTGTAGGTCAAAGGATTTCGAGGAATGAGGATCCCTAGGGAAGCCTCTAGAGTCCGCGCTACCGTGGAAATCTCGAATAAGTTGTTGCGCCTCTTGAAGCCTTATCGAAATTTCAATTTCTTCCGGCATCCTGCTGCCGAAGCGTCAGGATTGTAGTAAGGAACCAGTTTTCACCTTGTAAAACTTGCATCGGATTATAACGAATTCAGAGGTCAATTTCCAGCCAATTTGTCGACTCACCGAATTATACAACACCCGGCTGATATCTTTTTTTCATTTCAACCAATACTCATTTTTTAACCAATTCGAGTATGCAACGATAGGTGGGAGAACCAAGAACGAATTCACTCGAATTTGATCATACAAATAAACAGCTGACCCCTGAAGCGAGCCACACTTTTGTATTAGAAATACGTGCGAGGCGATGGATCCGATATAGTGCAACATTAGTTTATACGCTAAATAAACATATTTAATCCCTGTACGTGTGAGTAACTGGTTTCAGAGGACACGAGGGGTCGGAGTTATATCAGCGAATAGTGCTTTAGTCCTGGCATCAAACGGTCGTTTAATATGCAACGTAGCTCCATCAACGTGCAAACACCTCCACGTGGGGTATTGCAAATTTTCAGAACCCTAAACGTACGGGTTACACTGGGAAACTCTCCTGGCTATATCTATACATGTGTGGAGGGATAGCTAATAGTGTCATAGACCAGTCTACAGACTCTACTCTGATTACCTCGGCGATGACTGCCCTGGTTATAGGGTATGGGCTGTTTTCGAGGAGACATCGCAGTAACTTCAATTGCCTGTCGTTCTTTCTTGCGAAATTGCCAATTAACTATCCTACACCCGTTCGTCTAAAATGCAACTAATTTTCAGATAGTGAAACCGAATGTCAGCCAAGTCAGACAATTTGCAGTTAGAAATTAGACAAATATATCGTTCCTCTACTCCTCTTCGAGGTGATATTAAACCATTGAGATAATCGAGGAGCTGGATGCATGATCGTTCGAAAATATCATTTTCTGTTCAATCTCCTGCGCAATCGAAATTGAAATCGCATTTTTTTGACTGTCTTTCAAATTTTTGACACGATCGCTCGAAATTGTGACAATTCTTTAAAACCATTCGAATCTGTACGAAACTTTTAGTCCTTTTGAGTTTCAAAATACCATAAGTCTGAAAAAAAAGTCTGATTCAAGCTCACCAAGTTATAAAAAAATCGGAGGGGTAGTGGGCAACGAGTTTCCGGTTTAATATGGATCAAATATATCTGTTTCGGTGTACCTTGAGCCTGGCAGTTTTTGCCAAAAATATACAAACTTTTTATTAATTGTTAATGTTCCTCCACGGCCTTCGAGCGAAGAATAGCTAAGAAAAAGGAAGACATCAGTCAGATTCAAACTCCTGACTTTTTGCGAGATTAAATAGTTATGGAACTGAAAGTTCGTATCATACAAAGCATCAGAAAAAGTGTAATAAGCCAGTGTCCGTGAAGCATGGAAGCTCATTTATAAACCGATATCATCATGGGTCGGGACGAGCGGAATCGGGCCTAGCGAAATCGAGTAGATTGTAAGTTTGAAATATCGCCATATCTTTCCAAGGAACTTCTTGTGCCGTTAGTTTTTCACTATTTGATGGAATTCATCGTTCTTTCGAGTTTGAATAACGCAACTGGATAAACGACGTCGAATTTTTATCGGACTAGAAACGACCGAAGATTAGAATCGTTTTTTTTTAATAATCTGCAAAGAGAAGTTAATTGCGCAGATGCTGACGTTGATACTTGGAGTTTGTTCAGAGAAAGGAGCTAATGATAATGGCTTATCAAATTGAAAGTAATGGTCATTGACTATTAATTACTGGCCGTCACACACACCTCCGGGATTGATATTGATTCTGGTTTTAAACCTGTATGAAAACCCATTTCCAGAGGTGTGTGTACAGTCTGCAGACACGGGCCAGGAAAATTGCTGCTTCTAATTGAAATTGTGCTTTCCATCAGCGCGGTACATACCTTTGTTTCAACTTCCATGTCGAATGACCTGCCACTCGCTTTCATAACCCCGAGGCAATTTATAAGCCTTTCGTTTGCTGAATTTACATTCTGATTTGCACTAGCTGGTATTGTCTCGATTTCGATGACTGGTGTATACGCCTGAGACCACGAATATCATCTTTTATCGCTTTCAAAGATGCTTCTCAGTTCCATACACTCCGCGAGTCATTGTGACGAACAAAAGGCATTTACAGTCAAGACGTTATTTTCAATTTTAAAAGCATGGTGATGAACTCTGTTTACTCAATGCCGAATGACAAACCTTGCTCGGGCTAGGTATCTATCGGAAAAATCTGAGACATTGGCAAAAAGTTTTGCAATCTTGTGTCTCGAGGTCCTTGGTACGGCTAGTGTTCGAATCTTGAATAATTTAATGCCTGTGCAGTCTGGTAGACATATTTATTCGATGTCGTACGTTGCGGACTGTCGAAACTTTACTGAATCTATAGATTTAATGCAGAAACAGATGCAAACACCGTCGCATATAAGCACGTTCTACGCCTTGCACGATCCTGGGCACACACCAACAACTGGAACTTCGCATGACTAATAGTTTCGAAAGTACAACTTCGGCACGTCGTACAAAATGAGTATTAAAGTTCATTCTCTATCCATGGTGCCGATTCTCACAGCTCGAACAAGCTGCAATGATCTTTCGTCGCATAATCGTTTCATTTTTCAATAAGAATTATGAAACACAAGAAAAAGAACCGAATTTTCCGATCGTCATAGGATCAAATTTCTCCTCGAAGACGAAACGAACTTTCCGCAAAATTTTAATCGGCGAAGGGTCTATACAGCGATTTCCGGATCCGAGGATCCGCAGGTTTCAGGACTTTCGAATCATATCTGTCTGGCGCCGTTCGGTTTCGAAAACGCGGTTACGTCGGTGTAAAAATTTCCGCATAAAATCGTTCGGCGAATTTATGAACAATAAAATTTAACCCAATCCGACAGATTTATATTCGGCTCAACTCTTTAACCTTAACCAATGGCTCACCCTCGCGAAAATCCCCGCCAAGTTCATCGCAGATATGTGCTAATTCGTTTCGTTTTTTGGGATCACGGATAGCCGGAGGATTAATTGATTTTTTATTCCACTAATTCGGCGCTCGCGATTTTCTCAAATATACTATTTCACCGAATGGATTTCGCGAGACTCGAGACAGCCGATCGCAATCGTCGTGCACCGCAAGCTCTGCCCAGGATTGTCTCCTAGACTCGTAAAAATTTGATTTCCAAAAAGAATTTCGGATCGAACCGTAATACGCTGCAATATGCACATAATATGCGTAACGCGATGTTTGCGGACTGCGGAAGGTACAGCTGCATCGCATTTAGCATACACGACTCATCTCTGCACGTGCTTTATGCAATTCCGCGAACTTTATTTATCCAGCATAAAAGCGTGCAGCCATCGCTAAAGTTCCGTAAACTTCGAATACTGATTACCGATTCGAAGCACACCTCAGGCCCGGTACAGGGATGATTTTCTTTAAGCGAACACCTACCCTTGCGTTCCCGGTTCTGCATATAAATACACCGACACGTACAGACGGTAGACGCATTTCAATCAGTATCAGTTCCGTTCGATGAGAATCCGCTCATCCCATGGCGACATTATGCCATATCTTATCTAGGCTAGGCTAGGATTACAGCTTTGACAACCAGCTCCCTCGATTTAATACCAAGAGAATTACACCATTGCAGAAATGATTCGACCGAAATCGCGAGATCATTTTTCTTCAATCTCTTGAGATTTCATTTATCCCATATTTTCAGTTTCTTAGTTCGAACTTTTGCTGGTTCATTTGTGGATGTGATTCGAAGAGATTGGCGACGATTTTTCAAAATTGGTTCACGCTTTTTTATAGTATAATTGAATAGACGTCGATGAGCGAATGGGAGTCGATTGGAATAGAAATTGAATGAATAATGGGATTGAAACCTTGTTAAATAATTTTTGAAATCGAGGTGGAGGGAATAAACCTCGCCGAGTGTACCTACGACGATTGTATGTATATTACATGCGACGTAGGCGTACGAGTCTCTAGTGCAAACTGGTGGGCAGAGTGAACTTTCCTGTTATATGCTAGCCACAAAGAATCTTTACCCGCGTTAAACAGAGCAGAAACTAGTCTCTGTGTTTCGACACTAGTTACACATAACCACAATATAGAAATTCCCCGTATAAGTGGATTGGGAAGTTGATAAGCAAATAATAGGATACTTAGTTGCCATAACTATTCCGAGACGTAATTCAAAATTATTTCAAATTTCATGGACTTTGCATTGTATAGATTGATTGCAAAGAAGAAAAAGGGTTCGTCGTATGGTAAAGGTGGCATTGTTGATCGAAACCTTTGTCCCGGAATCGCATATAATTATAGAATATAAATTTGGGAGAGTTTCGACGAACGAAGCTATCTGTACCCTGCGACAACCACTTCTTCTTCGGCAGAGTCAATAAACCGTAGGACAAAGTCTATAAAATTTGAAATAATTTCTATTCATGTCCCATGACGAAATATTTTGGGAATAGAGAACGCGTCTTGAGGTCATGTATCAGATTCGGCGTCAGCCTTGCCCAGCAACCTTCAAAGTCGCCGGTCGTCTATCAAATCGATTTAATCTCGTCAGTTAAACCCAGCCACCAAATTCGTAGCAAATACACAACGGCGATAGAAATCTGGACTCCAGCTCCGAGTACGTTCATATTTTTCCAAATCCCAAATGAATTGGAAATATCCTTAAACGGGGAAATTGTTCCCGCAATAAGATCCGAGATTTCGAACAGTCGCTGCAGACTCCGATTCAGTTTCGTCTTCTCTGTTAACTGGGAGCGATTCCTTCTCCTTGCCATCGATAGAGTCAAGTTCTCATCCCCCACCGGGTGAGTTTCAATAAATTCCATCAATATTCGAGGTTCGATTCGATACAGACATTGAGCATGCCTCTTATGCCTTCGATCGTGCGTGTACAAGACTGGGAATTATTGATCAGCGTTTTCACCAGCACAGGCGACGACACCCCTAATTTCCGACGCATACTGCACCCTGGATTCAACGGTGTTAAAATTATGAAAAAATGCAGAAATAAGTCGAGCTCGTCGGCGGTCTTACTTCCTCGAGGAATGAGGATGTTGACTCGAACCCGAAGGCGCGGAGCCTGACTGATGTGCGGATTAGAGTCTTGCCAGGGTGTGCCAGAGCTGGCCTGGGCGAAGGGTGACCGACCTGACCCACTATCGGCTTCGTGCATGCTCGTTAATATTGCAGGTTAAAGGTGCTGCTGCCTCCAGGAAAAGGTTGTGCTCTTTTTCCTGGTGTAGGTTGACTGTGTTATAAATAGTTAAGACGATAGGTGCGGAGGTTTCGGAGAGTCCGGTAACCATTTTCGAATTCGTATATTCCCAAAATACTTGTTGTTCTTGCCATCAGCGGTGAGAAAGCGAGAGAAGTGCATTAGCAGATGAAAAAAGGCGCACATCGAAGGGAGGGTTGAGTCGTAGGGGATAACTTGCGGAAAAATATGGTTTAAGGCACTGCGATGTATACGCGAGCGTAGAATTCAAGAAATTGATAACGCTGAGGTAGTTTCGCAGGGAATAGTATGAGAGAAATTTGCGGTACCTGAGTTCGAGGGTTGCGATCGAACTGTGACGAGGAATACGAGAATTTATACATTTCTCGATTAGTTTCCTCCGACGAGACGGTCGACAGGACATGTTGACGAGAACTAGCAACTTTTTTCGGAGCTGGTTCCCGTTGACATAATGCGAAACCGTTTCCTAATTAGTTGCCTAGTTAGCGCAGTCGCGTTTGGGATTACGAGATTGGTGGTCTCTTCGAGGGTGCGGACGCGCCCTGAAGGTAGTAAAAGCGGAAAGGGAGTCTGAGGGCGTTCAATATCGTTGCCCTCATTTCCCAAGCTCCTAGCCCGGTCTTTGCTGCTCCATAAACGGTAGGTTAGCCTGTAATCTGTAATGTCTCAGCACACAGTTTGTATATGTCAAGTATACAGCAATTTCGCTATAAATTTCGCCGATTTTCAGTCATTTTTTCCCCCAAAAAATACCCCGAAATCGTCATTCCCAAATACTCAGAGTCGAAGATCCGAAATCCGAGTTGCTACCAAGTTTGTTATTTGAAAAAAAAAAAAAATTCTGGTTCATTCTCAAAGCACAGCCCTGTACGACCCGAAGAGGGAAGTACTGCATACATATCTAATGTACGCGAGGGCACACGCAGTTATCTTCAATTATCTCAATTAGTTCAATTAGCCTGGTTCGCCGAATTAATTCACTAAAATTATGCTTATCTCGCAATTAAGTGACGGCGCGGGATTTCAGATTTTTATTATACCGTCAGAATAAAATTTACAGTCAATGAAACCCTGTTCAGAAATTATTCCAAAACCCTTTCGAAACATCGACTGACTATAATATCAATAAAATTTTTCGAAAATCGGAATGGATTCAATTCCGCGATTGGATTTATCGCCCGATACTACAGCAGCGAATTTTTCTGCTTGAAAGAATCGAGTAATTTGGTAAATATATTTCCCAAGTCATTGATCAATGCGAGATACTCCGCAGATCCATTAAACACGAAGATGTTGTTCCCATTCATTACCAAGAGTGCTGATTACTTTAATTTTATTAATTGATGTTTGGAAGGAGATGTTAGGATTTGTACGATAGAAGCTGGGCAATTAGAGCACTGTCGTCATCTGAACGAACCCATCAAACGTGCTCTCGTATTTGGTGCTTTATGGCAACACCATGGTCTCCACGACTACTTCTTCAATAAAAGTCACGTCGACGGAGGTATCGCAGATCCGTGTGGTCCACGTATTACTATAACTAGTACCCATAGTCTCGTAGATAATCTTTATAGCAAGCATTCGCAAGTATATCGAGTAAAAATCCTATTTCAGCATAATTCACTTGGCAATAAAAAAAAATTTACTTGATACATCGAAAGGCTGTGAAAATATAGACCTTTCGGAGTCTTTCGGTCTTCTCAGAGTGAATTGAATGTATTCTCTCGGAATGAAATTTTCGAGAAAGAAAACTATCGCGGATGAAACGCGAAACTTCGCACAGTCTCATTAATTTCGCGATTCAAGTATTCTTCGCAATTTACTGCGAATTTATTAATCAAACTGACGTAGACGTAAAGCTTGAAAAAGTATGAAGTAGTTGCTCACCGCTTGCTAGGCGCAGCTACGCAATATACCCTTTCACGTATTAATTATACAGAAATCCGCGAACAGAAGACAATGAGCGAATCACAATAGGCCTCAGCGGATTATACACGAATGAGAAGATTCTTTGAAGGATAAAAAATTTTGACGGATTAAAAGGACATCTGTCAAGCAGCGCCCCACCTCCTGCGTTGATTCTTTCTCTCGATCGTTAGATTCCGGTAATGAGATTACAATTTTTTATTTCTGTTTTTCTCTAATCTCAAAAGCAATTGAAAAACGATCTTAGCTCGTAGTTTAATGATCCGGGTTAGAGTTCCACTCGCTCGTCGCACTCAAGTCGTTTCAGCATTATCAGCTCTCTGCGTGAACTCGAGAAGTCTGGTCCAGGGCCCAGCTGCAGTCGACTTCTCTCTTTCTTTATTGGCGTCGGATAACCGCAGCCTCTCGCTTCCTCGCCCCACGGTAGATGGATTAAACGATTTAGGATTAGGCCAACATCGAAATTACCTGGAATTCGGACTCTCTTTGTGCCGGGAATTTCGTTCGACAATTTTCGACCGATTGTGCGAAGTTTTGTGCCTCAGGAATTCGGCGTCGGAGTCATCGTCTGTAAATGCACTCGATTTCCTTTATGGTATAATTATTTTGACGAAACGACAAAGGATCGGTGCCTGTGTAAAATGAACAATACAGCCGAGCACAGAATGGGTCTGTTCTGGTCTATAGCAGCTGGGTTTATCTACCTTGAAGAATTTTCCTAATGCAGTGTATAAATCTGTCCCCCGTCTAGCATAGTAATTTATAGAAACGCGTATTTTCCTCCAAGCGAATGAAATTCGCCTACGTCCCGATAGAAATCTGGAATTTGTTTTCTTTTTTCTTCTTTCTCAAAAACGAATAGATTTTTTATCATTGCCCGAACCACGGGCTAAAAAATTCAAAATCTTATTGGCAATTGTCCAATCTGCAATACCAGTTCACGAAACTATGAAAATCTGCCGTTTGACCTGCCCTCGGTGTTCTTTGGTTCTCCTGAACTTGACCAGCGGCCCGAGGAGTCACCGTTCTCTCTATCAATCTGCGGTATCTGGGTGTTTTATCTGCGGAATAGTATCGATGTCATGTAGCGATATCATCGACGTGACGTGGAGAATAACCCTAGCTACGTTATCGAATCGAGGAATTTTATGCAATAAGGCCACATCGCGCAAATATGAATTTATGGCTGCGATCTCCAGGGTGATTCGCTCCGAAATTAGCCTTCGCTCCGATTTTCGATGGGATTAAAAAATATGCCAGTATTTGAATTTGAGATACGCTATTCTTCGCGAACGGCACCAATTCTGCGACTTTCTGACGGAATTGAACGGCAAACGTTGCATTTAATGCAATTGGCGAAATTTCGTTCTGCATTCGATGCGAGGTCCATTTCTTATCGCGACGACGAGTGGAGGAACGGCGCGTTTTTCTTCATCATCTTAAGACGTGATAATTTCGCCGTGTGCCCTTATCGCGTCGGACTCCTCGATTACCGTAATAACGCGATAGCTAATCCAGCTCGAGAAATGGACTGCGAATTATATCGCCAGGAATGGAATTACCGCTGCGAGAATTGAAGCTTGTCATCCAATCATAATAACATCTCTTTAACTTACGAGATATACTCGTCTCGCAAGCAGACCATGGTTTATCAGTATCCCACGTTGAATCTACGGGTGCGCACCCTCCGCATAGATTATAGAGTCCCGAGGGTCGAGGGTCGACGCGAAACACTCGAAACCAATAAATTACTTATTCATTACAACCGCTATTTTAGCATGCTGGAGCGTATAACACGTCTATTATAATTATAGTTTAACGCTTGATCGGTGATCGAGATTACTATACCCAAGATCTTGAAGCGAGTGCCATTCACTTTCAATACCATACGAGTATTCCGCACGGTATGTTTTCACCGAAGCATGAAGGATTTATTAAAAAAATTAATTACATAGTCAAAGTTTGCGCCTGTATCGGAAAACCGGACGAGGACAAATTAAGCCCACGATTTTTCTTTTTTCTTTTTTTTCTTTCTACCAATCATACACGAAAGTGTTACTAAAATTGAGAATCTAGAGAGAATTCAGCCCCTCACATTTCGTTGTACACCGAATCAACTACATCTCGTTTTTCGCTTGGCTTTTATCGTAGCTTATGCAGTAAAAGGTTCGAAGTAAAATGAATATTGACGTTGCATTAGGGTAATTCGATATTTCTTTGTCATATCTCACACTTCTGTTCTCGAAAATGAACGATTCTATTCTCTGTTTCAGCCTGGGTCCTGGGATGGTGGATGTGCAAAACCGTTCCTTACATCCAAGGCGTTTCGGTCGCTGCTTCAGTCTACAGTCTCGTTGCCGTATCGTTGGACAGGTAAGAAAGACCCGAGTCTGAATTCTCCGACTTCTTCTGATCAGGCGAATCTCCGTGACATATGAGCTCGTCAAATTTCACGTTCTAGTTTTCACCGCGTTACGTCTCCCCGCCGGTTTTCCCCGCTATGCAAATTCATACCTTTCAGTAACGACCGATTATGGAGGAACCGACGAAGGTCTAGACGTCTTAGCAAGACGATAGGCGTGACATGTCTGAATTGACAGGCTGGAAATATATGGAAGAAGGTGTTCGCACGACGAGGATAGGCTTTTTCTCTGTCTCTCTTTTTTTTATTTTTTTCTACCCATCGGAGGAAATCCTCTGTTCCGCTTCGCGGGATGAACGCGAGTCCCTGGAATAACTCGACGAGGATCATATGCAAATTGGGACGTACAGAAAAAGGGTAGAGCTGTACATTGTCCGGAATTCAATCGCCGAGGCTGGTGCTCTTTGGTATTGAAAAAAAAAAAAAAAAATTACACCATTTTTAGTTACTTTCCCGAGGCACTCCCTTGCCCGCCACACATTCGCACGTACGTCTATCTACGCGTGTGCGATCGTATACTCAATTACATTCTATCCACGGTTCAACCTCAGACTTTGTGCAAACAAGATTCCGAGCATTGGTTCGTTTGTCTAGGATATTCGCCGCTCGATTTCATAATCCGCTCTATTCTGTGCCACGAACAGAATTCGTTCGCTGTGCTTTACAGCCGCGCAGATATACGTTCCCGAGCGATTTATGTACTAACGTTCTTTTTTCAGCTCCTTAATTCGACGCTGAGAGCTTTCCTTAGACTCTAGATTCTAATAAACTTGGTATCAGCGATCAGACATCAAGAAATACTGGAGCAAAAATTTTATTATCTGACTCGAAAATCTCCCAAGGATCTTTTTCCCTCCTTGACGAATCGTTTCCAGCGTCGAATAAAAGGCTCGTTTCATATTTCTGCCGGGGCGAAGTCGTGTAGGCTTCTTTCATTCGCTTAGTACAGATTATTGCACCGTTAAAAGAAACAAGCTTTTCGACAATTATTTAAAGAACTTTATGAACAAGAGTCAAACAGAAGGAATTAATCGCAGGCTCGAAGGTTCGGCAAGGTATAGGGACTAGAAAGTATTTTAATGCTTCTCTCTTGAAGCGGGCAGATTTTTTTTTACTGCACGAACAGCTACTAATTATCTTCTACGTGCTGTGAGTAAATTATGCTCAAAGTTTCGCTCTGGATATACCTACGGCCTTTGTATACCTCTACGTTAATTCTACAGCCTAATTATACGCGCTAGTTCAGCGGCAAATTGTTAGGGTCGATTCTTCAAACTCTTTGAGACACACGAAATGGGAATTAGGCGTGTGCTACGACTTCAGTTGGATGGTTTATTCGTGAGACACGCTCAAGTCACATTTTCTCACATAATTTCACCCTTTCAGCGAAATCAGATCGACGCATCGGTCGGAAATACGTTTTTTCTCAAATTTGGCTAATCGAAGACGTGAATATTTGACGATACGAGCAGATTTGTTCTCGCTGAAATGGTCGAAATATGAAAAAAAGGAAATTCATTCAAGGGATTTTATAATTTCATCAAACGTTTGGTCATATTTTATTTTTGGTCGTATTTCTTGAGTGTAATCAGTGCGAATATTCAAATTCGATATATTTTCTGCAATTAGATCCGTTTATCTATGAAACAACTCAAGGGAGGCCTACGGAGATAAATCAAGGGATACTGTAGAATAATTTCCACTGCAAGAAACCATGAACTGAATTAAGAAAAGCTACATATCTACAAATTAGCTGGAAAAGTTGAAACCAAAGAATCCAACATTTGTGACGTAGGAAGATTTTTGAAACTTCAATATTTGAGTCTTTCGATTCAAACTTCTCTGGCTCGTTTTTAGATAGACTTCGCAAAGATTCGCGTAGCCTTTTCAAATTCATAAGCTTTATTCCCCCATCAGAAATTATTCTGCGATATATCGGACTCCGAATGAATATTTTCGCGAAAATGAAATGGTAAAAAATGCTCCGTAGTAGACAGAATGACTTCTTGGAAGGAATATCATTCGCTAAAGAGGTCAGAATCTCATTTTATAATTCCGTCATCGTTCGAATCAGTTCTTCATGCATGTACTGCAAAATTTCGTATCTGGGACTTGAGTTGTTTCGCAAACGAAGGATCCAGCTATAGTTTCCCTTACGCCTTTACTAGAATAGCGTAATAGACACACTAATATAGGCATACGCATACGAAACGCTAATCGACTCGCACGATTGAAGGGTCCGTAACGTGTGGCTTTTATCGGTTATACGTGCGAATTATCCGTACCATGAACCCACGTATACATATGCAAATATATGCCATTAAAAGCCACAATTCTGGGGGCTGAGGTTATTGATATCTATCGGCACGAGCACGTGTGCTTAAATTTTTCAAAAAGTAACAATCCACGGATATGACTTTTGCGAAACAAGACAAAAATAAAAAAATACCAGAAAATGAACATGTGGTGAGAAATAACATATGTAGTAAGAATTTAGTACTGTTTTATTAGAATTGTTACAGTCGATGTCTCGTGCTGCCGTATAGCCGCTCTCTGCAAGGCAAGTGCAAAATGTGAAATGAAATACTTGTGCTCTTGCATTCGTATATATACTTGCTGCAGCTCCGAAACCAGATGGTATCAACGACCAGAAAGTGTTACCGAACAGTGGTGGATACGTAGGTGACCCAATGTTGGAACCTTTGAATTCCAGTTGCATAATTTCACTGTAACTAGTGTCATTTATCGGTTTATAGAACCGCTTCGATACAGTTCGGATTTTTTCAATATGGGATACGAAGCTGTGTATCTACGAGGTTGTAGGCACCTCGGAAAATGTTATTTTCGAAAGTCCTCCGGAACAAGGCCCAAAAAGAAATCCTAGGGAAGAAATAGCGCCAGAAGCACGTTTCATAAGCTACCTTAACGAATCATGCGTCTCCGCTTCTCTTAAAATTGATATTACTCGGCCGGGTTGTATGATAGGAAATTTTGCAAGGTATGGTTTTACAGAGAATCAAATTCTCCGCAAAAAGTGTCTCCAGAATTTTTTTCCCAAAGTCAACGGTTCAGCCGTGACATGCGTTTGAAGGTAACTTTCAACGATTATAATTTGCACACCGTTGGATTTACGGTTCTGGTTCTAATGGCATTTTTTTTAGGAGAATTCGAGCTTCTATAAAATCGCAATCCGCGAAATTGCGTGTCATAAAACCCGGCTGAGTAATACCAATTGATGAAAAGAAGGACCGTATGTTTTCCGCGTTAAACAGGGAAACTTGTGACTCATTGGACACCTCACAAAACGCGATCCTTTCCGGCCTTATTTCAAAGGATTCTCGCGTCAGGACAGAAGAAGAATAATTTACCCCGAAGCGCCGCATTAGCCCTAATAACCATGATTTTCTGTAACAGTCGAACGCCGATCGGCTAATAGAAATCCAATGATTTTAGTGCCCTGGTTTTCCTTTTTCGACGATAATAAATAACCCGAATCTATACGCCAGCTCTTGTCACCGTAGTCAGAGCTACATTCACGAAGCTTATGCATTCAGATCAGGACTTTCGATAGCTTGCCATTTAGGATATGTCTGATACGATAAAAATGGATGTTATGCGTCGAGGATACAAGGCAACGATTCCTCCGCTCCAACCGCGTATATATATACGTATAAATATACGATTCAGCCCATTTTCATCCCTCGAAAGATATTTAAAAACCGTACGACGTTTCTGGATGAGAATTACGATTACTTCGATCCTATATATCCGTGGGCAAAAATCAATACGGGGGTAATATGGGCTCAAAATTCATTAAATTCAAAAAATTATTATACGAAGAGCACCCCCTCGGGAGAATAGTCTACTTTGGAATTTTAGAAGGACTTTATTTGAGATGCGGTCGGATGTATACCGAGGGAATGAACGTTTTATGCGGAATACTAGAGCTTATCGAGGGGCAGGGTCGTCGCTCGAGGCTCGTCGTTTTTCATGTCGAAGAAAATTGTTGACAGTATTTTTTTTCCTCGTAGCTGATTATTTCTCTTGCATAAGAATTGCCTTTCATATCCCAAGTAATTTTATTTTTTTCTCCCTCATCCCTTTTGCGTCTTCCTACGCCTAAGGGCGGATAACTTCCAGAATATATCACCGAGTATCTCTTTCTTGAAACATTTCTACGAGAAAACGTATTTCTCAAAGGCCAGGAGGAATTTACCCAAAAGCTGAAAAAAACTGGGCGAATCCTCTTCTTCGATTAATCAAGAATCGAGTCGAATTTTGAAGAATGGATACGAAATCTCGTTTACTCCACAGCCACTGAGATTATATCCAACTTATTAATCCGCGCAGACACTCGAATAGGGGCGGGCAAAATGGTCAGCTGACTCCCCACCACTATTCGATCGGCTGACTCAATTATTCGCAATATTCCGTCATGTAGTTCAGTGGCCCACGTGACCAAATTTTTTCCGCGATCACCGACGATTTTTTCAATTCCATATCACTATAAAAGCACGGTGATCCGTGGCTGTAGCATAAGCTTACTTACCTCCAAGTAGTAAACAACCTCCTCTCTTCAACATGTTCAAGTTGGTAAGTTGGAACAAGGCATCTATCAGCTCGCCAGATTTCGATTATCGAAATTTCGGCCTCAACTTGATCAAATTTTATCCAAGATCCCGAGTGATCGCAACAAGGAAAAAAAATCAAATCACTTTATCTTCCGCACGATTTCAATCCTTTTCTCTCTCTATCCCTGAGTGGAGAACTCGTGTAATGCACCGCGTGGTATATCGCAACATTCACTCTGCACCGGGTCACAAAAATTCGATTGAAACCACTCATGCATGCACATTGCGAGCCGACACCTTTATCATACCTCAAAATACCGGTAAACTTAAATTCAGATCACACCCTCGCATAGTCTTTCAAATCCTGCTTTTCGACCGGTCAAAATGACATCGAGGCTTGTTACCGCGAAATATTGGAAACCTGGTGAATCCTGGAGACGAAAACCTGAAGGAGATAAGCACCACGTTCATTTCTTAGGTCGTCCTCGCCGCCGTCCTGGCCGTCGTTGCTGCTGCTCCCGGTGGTTTGACCGGTGTCCCAATCAGCTGGGGACATGGACCCATTGTGGCCCCAAGAGTGATCAGCGTCGCTGCCCCCGTCTTGAGCCATGTTGTTCACCAGCCAATTGCCCCCATTGTCCACCAACAGCCAATTGTCACCAGGACTGTCTTGGCCGGTCATGGATACGCTCACGGTGCCGGTTGGGGTCACTAAGAAGTCAATAATTGACGTCATCGTAAAAGCAATCCCCCCGCAAGCCCACCACCCACTGCCCAATTTTCTCTCGCAGTAGCGAGGTATTTTTTGCGAAAATCAAAACCAAAAAAAAATTTTTTTTAAAGTGTATACATTCACGTGAGGCATACATCCAGGAGATTTTATCATTCAACATCTTGTCACGAATTGTTGGCTGTCAATTTTTGGTTTTCAAAAAAAGACAGCCCTGGTTCGTATAATTCTTCGGTCTTTATACCTCACCGTGAAAAAATTCATCATTCAATCACCATGATCATCCACTAGGTATTTTGACAAAATTTCAATAAAATTCCTTTCTCAAACCCAATAATTGAAGAGTACCTTTTATTCCACCACGTCTCGTCGGACATTATCCTCAGCCCTCGAACTAACCGAAGAGAAAAAATTTCGGCCAATTTTTTCTTTTTTGCCAGCGATATCGAATGCGGCGATATCTCACGACTTGGCGTCTTGGGTCTCGGTCATTTCCCTGTTTCCCTATTCTTTCGTCGCCATAGAAATGAAGTATGGGATACTTACGATGCTCGGCTGAAGGGTTGAACAAGATTTCCGCCTTGAAATATTCGGAGAAGAGTTCTCCGCGAATTCTTCCTTGCTAAACATTATCATTGATCACAGAAAACGATCTCGTCTCGTCTCAAAGATTCTACAACTCTAATTTTAATCCTATCACCTCGTACGATGTAAATTGAGATGGAAAATCAGCAGTCGATTAATTTCCCAGCAACAGGTGATCACTCAATATTATTACTCCGACTAGAATTAAGCTGTGAACACAGCCGTCCACGTTATACCATATCTCCGGCAAAGGCACATACCTTGGACTCTGAACAAATATTTCACCTGCCATTACCTCACCCCGTATTTTAAAATCATTCGCGTAATTTATTTGCGAAGTATGTGCCGTTAGAGTACGGAGAGGCAAACAATACAATGAATTATGGAAGCGAATTCTTGTTAATATTCTTTTGAAACGAGGAGATTATTTGGCGAACTATACCTTTTCGAAGAATTCGCAGAGTTCGCAGACAACAACTTCAGTTCTTATAAACATGCGATAGTTATAGGCCAGTGTACGTATGGTAATTCGAGGCAATTGTCTCATCACATACATATGTGGTAAATGCGTAGTACAGAGTATAATTTAGCTCCAAACAGATAGTAATGGAATCACATAAATCACGGACAGCAGTCTGCCCACTATATCGTATATGGTATCTAACTACATCTACTTACTACACCAGATCCTTGCAGGTATTAATTTGCATAAAACCTGAACGAATCGCGGATAGATTATAGACCTTCGGATATTATTCGAAAAGATATTCATGATGATGTTAATGGAGTATCGGTCGATGGGGATATTTTCGAAGAATTATTCTCATTATAGCGAAACTATTATACCTCGAACAGCCGAGCTTAATTAGTTTTGTACCAACGGCACTTTCAATTTGCACGACACACTGTGGGGCCGGTTAATTGAATTATCTTATCTTTAAATTACTCCTTTTCATTGAATAACTTTTCCTGCATATTCATCGCGAATTATTCGAGCGAATTCCGTTCGAGTTTGAGTTACAAAATTCAGACCGATTTTTGCTTTAATTCTTTTTTTTTCTCGTATCGCGAAGTTTTATCCCTCGCGATTATCTCGACCCATCGTGAGCTAGAAAATTTGCTATACTGGAATCCCGAGGTCCAAAATCTAAAGAATAATGCATCGAAAAAAAAGGAGTAGAATTTTTCGTCTCCGATTTGCAGGAGTGAAAGTCAGAGCTCTATACGCGGAGCTTGAGAATGGACGAGATATCTCAGTGGTAATCGCAAAAAATTGTGTGCAAAAGAAGAAAAAAAATAAGAACTACGAGTAGTCACGGTATTGGGTCTTTTATGTGCTTCTCGATGCGAAGTTCAGCCGAATCTTAGAATCCAGACGTTATTTCTGGATTGATCAGGGTTCGAAAGCTGTCTTGAAGGCGGAGACATTAATGCTCCTTGAAGCGTGTCAAATGAATTTCCTACCCGACTCGTGAACAGATAGTTGTACTGTTACTCGGCTCGTACCGATTATGATAGTTGATCTCTGTAAACGGTTGACCATAGCCGCGATCTTTCGCAACAGCGATCAAATTCTCACAATCGAATTTCCGTCTGTTTCAGGTTCCTCGCGATATGGTGGCCGCTGAAATGTCAGATAACCAAACGACGAGCCCGTATGATGATCGTCGTGATTTGGTTCATAGCCTTGACCACGACGTTACCTTGGCTCTTATTCTTCGACCTGGTCGTCATATTCAACTACGCACCGGACGTTCAACTTTGCTTAGAAGTTTGGCCCGAGCCGTTAGACGGCTCGCTGTTTTTCCTAATTGGAAATTTGATGCTGTGCTACGTTCTGCCAATGATCCTGATATCCATGTGTTACGTATTGATATGGATCAAGGTATGGAAGAGGCATATTCCGAACGATACGAAGGACGCACAAATGGAGAGAATACAGCAAAAGTCCAAGGTAAAAGTGGTCAAGATGCTGGTCGTGGTTGTCATCCTATTCGTCCTGTCGTGGCTTCCGCTTTACATAATATTCGCGAGGATTAAATTAGGCGGAAAAATCGACGAGTGGGAAGAGGAAATCCTGCAAATAGCAACGCCGATAGCGCAGTGGCTGGGGTCAAGTAATTCCTGCATAAATCCGATCCTCTACGCATTTTTCAACAAGAAATATCGACGCGGTTTTATGGCAATATTGAAGAGCGGTCGCTGCTGCGGTAAATTACGATACTACGAGACCGTAGCCATGATTTCATCCTCGACCAGTGTTAGAAAGTCGTCTTATTACGTGACCAACAATAATTCATCGACGAGAAGAGGAGCCGCGGCTGCACACGCTCCCCCAGTTCATCAGGACAGCAATGTTTCCTACATTTTCAACCACACCGGGGTTTAAGGATGAAGATAAGTAACGGTCAAGGATTTAGGCGTCTTTACTAATTATCCGAAGATATCGGACTTTTGTGAATTTCCAAGTTGGTTACCCAGACGGGGCGTGGAAGCTGGTCCGAAGATTGTGCGTCTATCACTTTTACGTGATCGGTTGGTTTGTTCTCGGTCCAGAAATCGAAAGACGAGATTTGCAACGAGACAAGTTCATCTGACATCATCGAATTAAATCGCGGATGATTTCAGACCTCGAATGTTACGGAGAGCAATTCATTATACTGATCGTATTGCTCGCACAGAAAAACAAAGAAACAAAAAAAAAACCCGAAAAAAAAAACGAAAATAATCAAAAAATTGGTTATATATCGAAAAGTTAACATCACTTTGTTACATGTGCATAGGTAGCTAGTATATCGTACCGTTGTTCATTGCGACAACTCGTACAATCATTCTGGTACGATATTTCTCGATATGATATCCAGCATATACTGTATATGTATATGATGACGATATATTATATACGTAAATAAAAATCATCTCGTGCTGTTGTGACAGCTAGGGGATAAATTGATACGATAATATATATAACATGAACTATTATTTATATATATATATGTGGTAAAGTATTTAACGCGTACGTCATATCCTAATTACCATACGTATTTTTACCATTGTTCACAACGCACATTTCGTACAAACAATTTTTGAATTAGATAATACGTAGGCGACTGTGTAACGGTTTAAAAAATCTTCAACTGCGGATAGAGATTATTTAATCGTGTATTATATGGTATGGGATATGTGGGCACCGAGCTTCTGACAACAGCAATAATAATTAACTACGATGTTCCAATTGATCGTTCACTCTTCGACGGGGGCCTGTGTACAGATTACTTCATCCATACCGTACGGAATAATTTTTACCGTGGAAAACCATGAACTTATTCGAAAAAAATATTCAAATGTTGTCCGCGAATGAACTGGAAAAATTCAAACGAATCCGAGCTTTTTGAAATATCGATGCTTGGAATGTGAGCAAAATGCAGAATCTTTCGTTTCAAAATTTTCTGGCTCATTTTTCGATGAAATTTGAAGAGATACGCGTAGCCTTTTCAAATTCGGAAGCTCTGTTCCCATGGTTGAAATTATTTCGCGATATTGGTAAAACCATCTGTACCTTGCAGCTCGTTCGTGAAATTGGAAATGATTCGAAAGGTGAATCATAGATTTGAAAATACGACACTACGCCTAACTAGTGCTTTGTGACTATCATTATAATTATTATTTTTAAGGTCATTATTGTCGTAATGTGATGTTTGAGTTCCTTTATAATCAATAATCGTATTATCCTGTTCCTATTGATTGATACTAGGCGGATTACTTTGCTTCTTTACAATCGCACGTCTCGTATGTCTTACGTAAAAATAGGATTTTAATAATTTGTAAAAATTTTGCGAACCAATTAAGGATCGAATCATTCTTGTATTCGGTGTAACTACTGATTTGCAATTGAATCGATTATCAAACACCGTACTCGTAGCAATTCCGCTTATTGTTAATAATAAACGCGTAAGATAGCGTAAAACAATTATACACGTAAAATATCGACTGGTTGTATACAATATTATGTTTTTCAAAGATATTCGTTGATTTTTCAATCCGTCATCCCGTTTTTTAACACGATTTAACCGTCTCGCACGTAATCCGACCGTCTAAGGATTGAGTTATTATCTTTTCGACACATCGGGATGAATTTTGAATTTTTTAAAAGCTGCGCATTCGTCCGAATCTTTGATAACGCATAAATTTCCTCATTCGCATATACATATAATATATGTACGTGTCGTGTATGACGAATAAATTGCTAAGATATATTCAGCCCGTAAACCATATCAAGCATAACTAATTACATGTAAGCTATAATTTATTTACTAGGCCGTAATAGGCCTGACATAGATATATATGACATGTATAAATATTGCTTTTTATACACCGATCGATCTATCGATAAAAAACGATATCGCTGCGGTACTAAAAATGAGAATAGAAACAAGAAATCTGGTTTTCTTTAGCGAGATCAGAAAAATTTTGGACCAGAATTAACAGGCTTTGTCGAAGTTTATTAACTGAATTAATTATAGCGAGTCTCGATGCTTTCAAATGCAACTTTAACCACGAAAACACCATTTACGAATTCCCATCATCGCAAGACCAAAAATAAAGCTGTAAAAATATAGAGATCAAGGAATAATAAATGACCGAAATTTATCGAATGTAAAGTATTTTTATTAGTAGCATAGTTTCATCGGATCGACGAGTTTTATACACTAATCTTCAGGACGATGGATTCCAACGATTGAACGTATGTTTCTAATTATTCATACGACAGGTGAACCGAGTGTTTCTAAAACTACAAAAATCGCTTCAAAGCTATAATTATGCCAATTCAAGCTATCGAGTAGATATTTGAATAAAAATCATGCCTATTTTCCTCTTGTTTTATTCATTCACGCATACGTCCAACGATTCTCATATATTTAAGCTTTGATTCCATCTTCTCAATGAAACGATTTCGTTCTGCGTTACTTAAAAAAAAAATTTTTTGATTATCGATTCGGAGCAGCCGGAGAATCTGAAATGCTCGAAAAGCCAGGAGTGTCAAATCGCTCTGTCATCTCAGAATCTGAGAAACTTCGAGCCTGTTTCAAACTTTTCTCGTTTTCGGCTAAAACGATGAAGTCAATTATTATCAAAGGCTTGCGCTGAACGAGTTAGACTTACACTAGATATAAGGTAAGAGTATCCTATCTGAGAGCCGCGTTTATCTCGCTCTGTGACAAAGTGAAAGGATTGGTATTTAGCCAGGACACGAATCCGGCCGGCAATTCGATCTCAGACGATCGCATCGGCCAGTTAACGCCGCGCTTGGCCGAGTAATTGCATTCCTAATTGCGACCCTCACGGGGTGTCATTTGCACGCTAGTAGCCTATCTTCGCCACTTACCGCACCGCTAAGCCCGGCTCGAACCTGGCGTCAGTTTGTTCGCGACAGGACTCTGGGGACACGATACCCGGAGCTGTTTAATTACAGAACAATAGTCTCGGTCTCTAGCCTGACATGAAACGCGTGTCTGACCCTTTGAACGATTCAAAATTTCCCGTAATCAGCCCTAAACTCGTTCAGATTTCGAATTAGCATGTATTACGATACAGACTTGATTCTCCGGCGAGTATATCTACGGATTCAGCGATACGAATGAGAAGATGACTTTTCTCCTTCGAGGCTCTTTAGCGGATGATTTGAATAGAATTGAAAAATAATTTACTCTATGGGAATAGAGCCTTTAGATTTGGAAAACTTTTAATTGAAAACCTGAAAATCTGTGAAGCGTAAGGAGCATTTTTATGATACGCGAAATATCGAGCTTTCCAAAAGCTCCTCGCGTCACTAATTTTAGGTTCTTTAGTTTGAATCCTTCTAGTTCACTTCTGGATATAATTTGGGAAGATTGACGTGGCTTTTTGGAAATCAGTTCGTGTTTTTTCGTCGTAAAAGTTATTTTACAGTATTGGCAAAGTTAAAAATTGCTTTACGGATAGTCGGAGTATTTTTAAACGATTTACAGACGTCGTGAACGAAAAGCGAAACGTTCAATTTGAGATAGATTTTTTTTATCCAATCAGTAAAATTGCAAGGATTCTACACAACTTCGTTGGCGATAATTTAGGGACGAACTTTATCCCAGATCGTCATTTGAATTTTCACAATAACTGACGTTTTTTCAATTCCATATAAAATTAGACAGTTACGTTTTCGTCTGCATTTAAAGCTCGGAAATTATCAAAAAAAATTTCTTTGACTCACCCGATTCCTCAAACACCATAAACACAAATTATACAAAGAAACAAAGATCATTGCTCACAAGTTGTCGCCAACATGATCCGCAATATTTGGCACTGCATTGAAAGGTTAAAATGAACTTCGTTTGCCTTCTGTGCAATTCGATTCTCTGCTTTTTCGGATTTCTCGCAGCTCTGGCGAGAGCCTGGAGGCCCATAGCGAGCATAAGATATGTACGTATTCCTGACTAATTGTAATCCATGATTTATAAAATCCTTGCGTCTGAAGAATTTCGGTTTTTCGTTTCACTCGTAATTCCCTGTATTCAGCTGATCTATGACTTTATTCACCCATTAGCATGATCGCGACGTATGCTGCTGCTTGTGCAGATGCTATCATGCTTGTCATTTCATCCGCTCGCCGAGGTATTGAGAATGGGTTGATTAAACAGTTGATTAAATGTAAACCAGAAAGGTGGTAAAATCTGAATTCTTTCGTAGGAGGCGTTTTTGAAAAGATCGAAAGCCGTAATTTGCAAACAGCATCTCCTGGATATCGCTATACGCGTCGTTTTATCCAAAAATGACAAATACGCAATATGTATGATTGAAAAAATCGTCTAGTTGATTAAAAATGACGTCAATAAATTTCCCGAAATTCTTTATAATAATCAATCTTCACTAATCGATCGGCTATACTAATTACGATTGTATTACATGATCGTTGATTAGCTGATGAACATTTATCTATAGAATAGCTTGTACAGTGTCACGGAATACCTTCCAAAAATGTAAAAAAAAATTGTCTCGGTATATCAGATTAAAAATTTTTTTTTTGTCTAATTCTTTACCTCGAGAGCTGTAGTCTCCATCAATTCCGAAAAAGAGGAACGAGAAATAAAAAAAACAAAAAAATGATAATTTTATTTTCTGCATTGCGGAAAAATTCTGGCGGAAATAACGTCCGTGTAAATTGAAAGGTATTAACCGTGAACTCCGAATAAGAATTTCCTTATAATTCTGAAACATATCTACATGTATGTATGATCTATCGATTTGCATACATATACCTATATGTATTTCAACATATGTATATTTCGTAAATTTAAGTGCCTGAGAGTGATTAGTGTGTGTGTGTATATATACGAAACACTTTTACGACGAATATTTTTTTTTTCGTACGATATAATAGTCGCCGTTAAGAATGATAATTTTTAAATTAATTATACGACTTTGTTTAGTTTGTTTGAGATTTTTGAGGAGCAAGTGAAGGGGATTTTTCTATAATACGTAAATTTTTCAATAAATCTATAATCACACCGTTCAATAGACGCTGCGAATCGTTAAGTTCACGGTAAATATATATACATATACATATATAAACGAGTCTATCGTCAACGGTTTCCTGATTTTATTTTATTTTATTCCCAAGCTGCATTAACATCCCAACCGACGATTTTATATTTATAGAGAATATATTTTTGTTACAGTAAGCCATACGGAATAAGAACCATACTATATTTTTTAAAACTGTATACAGTCCTCGTTGTAATACTTTTAATCGCATATACAATATAAAATAGAATATAAAATCGTATTCCAAGCTGCTATATCTACAGCTATAGAATTATTGCATCGCGTATGAAAATTGACATATATAAATATATATCTAGGTTTGAATCTGCAGCTTATCGCAATTATATCGTCGGATTAAAAATAGAGAAGAAAATTTAGAAAAAAAAAACATTACAGTAAAAAATCTTTTTCTTTCGTTCAATTTTTCTCGCCCAATCGAACTTTTCATTCCAATGTTAACTAGCCGAGACGTGACCATGTATTGTCAAAGCACTTCTACCCGATAAACGAAAAAAAAAAAATATATATATCGCTAATTATTCTCGTGTAATAATATATGCGCCTAAATCACGGATTTTGTATTCTTGCTTATGTAATGGGGTACGTATATACGATGTGTAGATTATTCACTAATTTTCTGTGCTTTTAAACAATTATCGAAACAGCTGTAATCGTTGAATATAGCGAGAAGTTTAAATCAAGGTGGAAAACCAAAAGTTAACATCGTCATGATAAATTAACTGAAAATACTTACATTAACGGAGAAGGGGATATCGTGGAATAATTTTTACTATGAAAAAGCATATTAACCGATTTACGTCAATCTCGTCAATAACCATGTCCAGAAATGAGATGGAAAAATGTAAACTGAAGAATCTGAAATTTGTGACGCGAGTAGCCTTTTGAAAGCTTGATATTTGAAATGTAATAAATAAATGTATTGAGCTTTCCAATTCGAAATTTTCTGACTCGTTCTTGTAATTTGAAGTGACTGACATAGCTTTTTGAAAATTTGAAGTTTTATTCCCACAGTTAATAATTACTCGATGATTTTTATCAAATCATCTGTGTAAGGGTCCTTAATCTGACTTTTAGCTCGTACGCAATTAATTTATGAAATTTATATTCCATGACATAGCATGAAATGGTATAAATAAAAATATAGCTTGAAATTGAGTCACCGATAACATAGTATCGTATTTTCGTAAAACTAATATATATATTATTCCTTATAATAAGCAAGTTATGTATATTTCCCTTACAAACGACATGAAACATATAATATTTAAAGTAATATAGAGCCATACACCTATAAATGGCCGAAAAAACCTTCGAAAACGAATATATCAATAAACTGATTGTTTATAATTAATAATCGATATTTCACATAATATAATAGCGAGTCTCAGAAAAGCTTGTATCCTTCTGAGACGACGAATTTTTTTTTTTGTAATCGAGCAATATATCTATCTACAGAAACAAGAAGGAAAAAGAACAAAAAAAAAACATTAACGAAAAAAAGGAGACATCAAAAAGTTGGACATTCAAAAAAAAAAAAGAAAATTGATAAAAATTATAAGATAATACATTACTGGTAATAATTCAGATAATAAAACATATAGTGGTCTTGTTCAACTGTACCGCGCATGCATATATATTCACATATAATATATAAATGATAAGGTATAATTAAAATTAGAAATAATTGGACCAGAAAATGTCTCTAACAATATTCTGCACTCTTTGATAGACTGGTTAAAAAAAAATAAACATAATAAAAACTAATTAAAAAAATACATACTATAAATAGTATATGTAATGTTTGACCAGACATCGAAACCACCTTACTTGTTGAAAAGTTGAGTAGTTAATTTAGTTGGTAATAATAGAATTGGTATAAAAAAAAAAAAAATTTGGCGGAAAGTATATGTGGAATAAAGAAAGAAAAAAAAAAAACAAACTTCTATTTGTTAACATCAATATATATTTTTTTTTTATATGTATGTAAATATACATATATATAGGTATATATATACGTGTTACATGGATAGATTTTATCCGAATAACAATGAAATAATAGGAAACATATTAGGTAAGAAGCCATTTGCCAACTGGAACAATATATATGTATACATACATATATATATATATATATATGTGTGTAATCATATGTTATATAATATTTATGATATTAAAAAGTATGCACTAATAATTATATATATATATAAATATATATAATATATTGATATATAATGTAACTAAGCTAACTGTATAATTTAGTATTATAATAGTGCATAATTTAGGATAATATGTAATTGACCGTGATTGATTATGTAAACTATTAAATGGGTTTACTAATTATTGTACTAGGCATGATATATATGAAATAATATAGAGTACACGATATGGTATAGTGTCACAGGTCTTAATAATTATTAGATTGAACGCAACAAAACGTATGTAATGCTGAATATACATATGCATACATATACATATATAGTCATTCTTCGTTTTATATTAAATCTTAAGTTTTTATTAAACGTGACTGTGATGCTACATCACTCAAATACAAAGCAAATACCGTATAAGTTAAATGTATTTTCTCAATAAACTATAATAAACCACTTAGTTTGTTTCGTGTTTCGCATATCTTAAAACAGTTTATCATTCATATCCTAATTATCTCCTATGATCCCTATCGATTTGTTTATTCGACTTCCTATTTTGAAGAGGGTGAGTAATTGTTCGATTACCCCGACAGTAAAAATTTTAGTCTTCGCAACGTGGCCACGTTTTGAAGTCCAGAGATTCATCTTCGTTCATTTTTCGTGCGACGATATCTCGAGAACGAATAAACGGATGACATCCTTCTTTATATCGATCCATGCGGTTTTTCCTAAGTTAGAATCGATTAAATTTTGGATCTGATCGGTCAAGTAGTTTTCGAGTTATTCTAAGAACAAGAAAAATAATTTCGATTGGTGATATCTCGAGAACCGATCGACGGATTTTAAACAATTTGGTCTCAATCGAAAGAGTTTTTTCCAACTTAAATTCACTCATAGTTCGGAATTATTCCATCCGATAGTTTTTGTGTTGGTAAAAGAAATCAGCTCGCAGTACATTTTTTTTTCTTTGAGCTTGTGAAATCCGAATGGAAAATTCTAGGGCTGGCCTATTGAGGTCAGTCGACTTATCTGCTTATTATTTTTAGTTCACGCTTTTTAAACATTTCCAAAAAATAAATACTTTCAAGATTGCTTCAAATACAGTCATTCAGGTTCAGAAAATAAACCGAATTTCAAATATGTATTTCACTGCATACATTCACAATATACTTATGTCGATATTTCACTCTTCAGTTATCGGCTAAACGAATCGATTCCCTGGTGTATGGCGACTGCTGGTCATTCGCAACGGTAGATTTCAATGCTGATGTTGGTAATCGTCGGCAGAAAAAGCTTCTGATAATTTGCCACCCGGAGCTTGCAAGCTACTGCGTTCAATTCCTGTAAAAAAAAAAAAAATAAAAGAAATTATATCTTTAATATAGAAACAGATCGAAGCTACTGTTAGTAAAAAAAGTATATCCGACGTTGCAATTTATATCGATCTGTGGAAAGCTTCAGAAGCTAAATTATAGTACACGAGTTCGTTATTCGTGTTCACTTCACAACCGGATAGTCACTTTTATTACTAAACAAATCTGTCCCATTACGTTTTATGCAATTTGGCAAAAGTTACAACTTCGAGTTTTTACCGGAAGCGAAGATACATTTCATACTGCAATACGGTGATCAGTAATTGCCGAAAAGTTACTCGCTTCGAAGATCGATCCAACTCCAAACGGGAGATCCGATATTTTCACCGAGATTTCTGGTTCTGGTTCTGGCTCTGGTTCCCTCAAATTCCACATCCCTGATGTTCGGATCGAAATTAAGAAACAAGGGTACAAACCATCTCGAAACTCTTGCTTGTGAAAAAATTGGCATTCCTCGAATGCAGGATTTCTCAGAAAATCATAGAACCCACTTTTCTGCAGCAATTCTGTAACATTTTCGCAGTCACGACCGAATTAACAATAAGGACAATAGTTATTCTACCTTTAGGTTTATTAAACTATACGAAACGTAATTGAGTCACGTTTATCTATCCGAAATAAAAAGAATACAACCACATTGCACCTTACCGATTACCAAAATCGTCAGCTAGAAGTGTCTGATGATTTTATTGTTACAGCTCGTATGATTTCCCTCCGAATTTCTTTTTTCTCCACATTGATCTGTTTCTTCCGTGCTTCCTTCTTCCTTTCATTTTTTCTTGTATAAACGTCCATTCTGAAGGATAGGAATAACAAAGGTAAGTATGCTATTCTTTTGCAAACGGTAAATTGATTTTTAGACGATTAAAACTATTGGGTCATTCTTTGTTAATTGAACAGCCGCGTTTCCCTTGACCTCGCGAATCTGGGTTTAACTCACTGTGCAGATAATTTTAACTCTGATACCTGCAGACCTGATAAAACCATTCTACAAAAAAAATTTTCAGAAGAGTTTCGGGTTTTCGTTATTTTTGAGAAAAATTCTACGTCGAATTCCGTTTTTAACTTCCCATTTCTCTGTTTTCAGAGAAAAGAAAAAAAAGGAAGTTATTGCGATTACCCCGAAAATGAAAAGTTCAGTTTTCACTAGGAATCCACGTTTTTAAGTCCAGAGAATCACCTCCGATCATTTTCAGACGCAACTCGGTGTGTGTGTGTGTGTATGTATGAACGCATGTGATCAATTTTTTTGTCCGACGATATCTCGAGAACGAGTTACCCGATTTCTATGATTTTGATCTCAATCGACGCGGATTTTCAAAACTTAGAACTCATTAGATTTTGGCTCTGATCGGTTCAGTACTCTTCGAATTATTTTAATAAGAAAATTATAAGAAATATTATAAAAATGAACATATCTTGAGAATGGATGAACGGATCCGAATGAAAATTGGTACCACGAGGTTCTTTGGGTCGCTGATCCCGAATTTGACATTCTGCTTTCAAATTTCGAATAAGATAATCACATTATTATTATTCTTGTCATTCTTTCAGCTCGAATCGAGTCTGAAAATGAGAAGTTGAAAGGCTGGCTCATGGTCAGCCGAAACCCGCTTGTTTCTCTAATAACGCAGATTCAGGTCAAGATAGAAAAACTAGATCGACGTTTTGTTCAACGGAGTGAATTCTAACAATGACGAACCCCCGAGGCGGAAACTCGTCGCGATTAATCAACAGATTTTTGAGAACTGATCATTTCTATATCAAAATAAAAAATCGCTCGTTTCTGAAATACTTTCACTCCGAATTAATCGCTCGAGTTATTTTATGAAGCGATTTTAAATACGCGAAAATCTTCCGAAGAGCAATTTTTTCATTTTATCAAAAACTGATACAGGCGTAAGATCCCGTTTTGAGCATTGTTCTCAAGTTCTCTTATTAATAAATATCAGATAGATGACTGAGAATTCAAGATGGTGATCCGTCCGGCGGCCCTAAGACCACAGAATACGGAAGAAGGGATCTATTTCCGACGCAATTGGTTGTAAATCTTTTTTATTAAATCGCTCGAATTGATCGTCATTACCCATCTTACTGCAATGAACAAGAAAACGATCCAGAAGATCAAGTTAACTCGAGCTCTTACCGAAGAAACACTCTCGCGAATTTTTTACCACGTGAATAAATACGGTTCGGAAGAACACTGTCATTTGATTTTTTAGACACTTTCGGGTCCCTGAAAGATCCAAAGAAAATCAAAAGTAGTTTCAATTTCTCAGAGGTCTGGCTTTACGGGTAGAAACTATCTGCTCAGTGAGTTCTTGCGAAATCGAAGGAATCAAGTAGAAATTTTTTCCACCCAGATTTGTCGAAATGCCGAAAAATGAATCCACCAATCGATTATTCGACTACAAAAACTTCCTGCAGAATTTAATTCGTAGTGTTTTCATAAATTTTGAAATCCGGTTCAAATTTTCATGCCAGTAATTCAGGAACATGTGTCAGTATGTGAATTTCTATCTTATTTTAAGTGGAAAACGTTGCCTGCGCGACGGACTGCACTGTTAAACGATTTCCCGATTGTATTTCCTCTTTCGTTTCTCTGTTTTCTTCTTTTTTATTAGAAAACCGCAAATGTAGTTCCAAACAACTGGTATGATTCAATCGATGTCACTTTTCGAAGTAGTATCAGCTGCACGACGGTAGTTTCGCAAGGCGACGATCAGACCAGAGGAAAAATCGCATCTCTTACATTGAAAAGACACAAGAAAGGCAAGGCCCACGTGTAGTCACTGAAAACTGAATTTTCTCTTTCGTCTTTTTTAAAACTCTTTTTAGAAAACCGCCGAACAGTTCCAAATAAGTGTCAAGCTTCAATCGATGTCACTTTTCGAAGTAGTATCCGCTGTACGACGGTAGTTCCGCATCGCGGCGCTCGGATTGGCGGAAAAATCGCATTTCTTACAGTCAAAAGACACGAAAAAGTTGGGATCCACGTTTAGGCACTGAAAACTGGATTTTTCACAGCTTGTGTACATTTTCAGCGGTCTTAAACAAACCGTTGAAAAATAAGCTGACAATCAGCGACGAGGGATGTTGAAGGTGAAAAAATCGTTGAAAATATATCCGAACTTGTGGGTAATGTATTTTGAGTATTTCACTAGACTTTTTACGCGATTTGACCGATGGAAATCGGGTTCACTTCACGTATGAAAAAGTGAACGCGGAGCTGGAGAGACCCGTGAGGAATCAGTAAATCGTGGGACCCGCCATTTTAAATGATCGAAATAAGTTATAGATATGCAAAGTAGGAAAATGAGCTATCCTTCAAATGGGGGATAAGTGCGACTGTAATCCCCCTTAAAGCTATTATGGCAATTGTTACAATTTCCGGAATGGGTATATAATGCAACTCAGTCGAAGTACCGCCGCCGTTCACAAATCGTCAAGATGGCGTTGAACACAAACAGGTACGTCTCGATTAAATTGACACGATTCTACATGAAAGTGGTCGGTTTTTGGGTCGCTGAAACCAAACGTGACCAATGGATGCTGCACGCAGCACTAGCTTATACGATATCAGCGGTGGCCTTTGCCATTGCTGTTGAAGGAGTAGACTTATACTATTCTTGGGGTGATTTTACTGTGAGTACTGATTAGAGTCTCGAATTTTTGAATTTTGAAGACCTGCCCGATTCGGAATAACTTAGTTCCATCCTCTGAAACCTGTCCGACAGAAGCAGAATTCTGTTCTAGCAGAACCAAAAGCCTGCTGTAAATCGCAATCAGCATTTGGGCTTGGAAATCCACGTCCTCCTAAATTTTCGAATTTCATTTACAGCCTCAAAAGTCTACGAAAAATCATCTCGATGGTCAATTTTATTTTGGATTCGAAACCAGAATCACTGAGCTTCTTCGAATTCTAGGACTTAGAGTTCAAACTAGGATTTCAAAACGAACATAACTGTCAATTAAAATTTCATCAAATGCAAATTTTGAGTGAAAACTTCTAGGATGGAAATAGAATTCTTATTTCTACAAACTGCAACACCGTGCGGGTGGAATATAATTTTTTGGTGGCTTTGTATTCCAGGCTGTTACCTATAACGCATGTTGTACAATGCCCCTCATCGTTATCGCCCTGAAAATAATTGTCTTCATTATTCGACGAGACGTGGTAGTCGATCTGATCACATTCTCTGAGAAATATTTTTGGGAAGCAACCTACGATGAATTTGGTCGACGGATCTTAGAAGAGTGTGAAAAACGAGGGGTAGTTTTGATATACACCTTGTCGTTCACCGTGCAAGCCACGGTGCTTTCTTACGTGACAGCACCCTTGATTGGTGAGCGAAATTCCTCGGACATGATCGCCACGAAAATTAATTAGCAATCTTTGCTCATTCCAATGTACTTACATTTTTAATTATCGAACAGAAAATATTGGGATGAATGACACCGACAGAAACTTGCCGTTCAGACTCTGGGTGAATTTTCCCATCAAAGTGACACCCTATTACGAAATTATTTATGTGATTGAGGTACTGAACTGCTCATGAATTCAAGCCCAGTATTTAAGTTTCTGAGACGTAATGTGGCTCTAAAAAATCCTTGCAGAAATGAATGAATCTCAAAATGAAATGATTATTTGTTTAGACCCTATCCACCGTGCATTCCGGGATCTGTTTCTTCTGCTTTGACAATTTGATGGGTATTCTGAACATCCACGTCGTTGGGCAGTTCAAAATTCTACAGCACAGATTGGAAAACCTATGTGAGAAATTATATTGCAGATTGAAACGAAGCAAGAGTAAAATAATTGGCTTCGAATTATACCGAGTACACTTACAGGCGATATAAATTCCCATAGTGATAAATCCATCGTGGATTCTACGACTAATCTGGAAAAGGATTACGTCAAACACGAATTGCAAGACAAATCTTCGCACTACGGTAACGAAGCTCATGAAGAATTGAAGGAATGCGTTAAGCAGCATCTTGTCTTAATCAATTACGTTCAAAAACTAGAAGACGTTTTCAATCTCATACTTCTCTGCCAGATGGGAGTCTCCAGTCTCTTCATGTGTTTAGGAGGATTTCAAATATTTGTGGTGAGTATTTTTGCTCGCTATTTATATCCCGATTCAAATTTCGTCTGCAAATTTTCGACATCGTTATAGTAGATAATTGAAAAGCTTCTACCGTCCGAAGAACCGACTTTTTTAATTGTGGTAAACAGGCTAAATTAACGACGGTTCGACGTGTGATATTCGTCTTACACCTGATGTCCGCCTTCTCCCAATTACTGCTATTCACATGGACTTGTAACGAGATAATCGTTCAGAGTATGGAAGTTGCGGAGGCTGCTTTTCGATCAAGATGGTACATACTGCCCAATACTATGACGGGACGTTCCATCCGCCACGGCTTAAGATTGGTAATGATCAGAGCACGACGCGCTTGTTACATCAGTGCTGGAAAGTTCAGTCCGATGTCTTTGCAAGCTTTCACAAGCGTAAGTATGATTTTCATTGTTTGATACCATTCCAAGTCACCCAGGTAGAAATTGCGATCTTCCAGGCCTGAAATTTCCACTTGCAGTAGAGAGAATTTCCTGGGGCCCATTTCAACCTGAAATGCTCAAAGCCATTCCCAAAGCCGACTGGAGGTGAATTCCAAGTTTTGAAAAAAAAAGGCTGAATGAAGAAGTCTTTCCAGGATCCTTTTTTGGTTCTAAAAAAAATAGCGCGGAATCTCGAGAACCGTTTCAGGAACCGGTAGATTCGCTGAGCAAATTTCTAGCTGGGTATTAGTGACTTGCCAAAAGGCCCTTAGATTTTTCCCGAGAGGAAATTTGGGGGCACTGGTACAGCAGCGAAATCGTAGATTAATGTTAACAACAAAATGACTTCGATTTACAGATTTTGAGCACAACTTTGTCCTACTTCACACTTTTGCGACAGGTGAGCGAAGATCAGTAGCGGAAATTTGAATCAATGTTAGGACTGTGATTTACATATGTCGTGTATCGCATAACTGGACGATACTCCAGTAGTCGAATAAATTCGAGATGTTTTGAAACTTTGTACATTCTTTTTTTTTGTTTTTTATTCGAAAACTTTTTTCATGGTAAAATATATCGAGGTAAGATGCGAACGTCACTTTATCTCGATATGGTGAAAAATTCAGCATATCTTCCTCCTCTGTCTGCCAGAGCCATCGATCATCACTTCATCCGCAACCGATTGATTCCTTATTTTTACAAGTCTAAGCTTATTTCCTGTACGAATACATTATGAGTAATGAGGCAACGCTTATCACAGCAATTGAGAGCACGACGTAAATCTTATTGGGTATTTTCCTCCGTAATGGCAGCTGTAAGGTAGAACATCGATCGATCAAATAGGGCGTGAAAAACTGTTGCAATCACCGAGTGTCATTGCAGTAATCGGTACAATTTGCAGTATCGCATGTGATCCGCTAAACCAAGGAGAAGTATGACGAAAGACAGATCTTTCAACATAATTTCATACAGATTTGGATCGGCTCCCATTAGCATGCCTCAATCTTTGATTTATACAGTAAGTTGATCCATCGTGAAATCCCAGTTGATTCCTACTTGATGAGAAAAGCTCCCATCGATTCGAAGAGCTATGGATTTTAACGACCGCTACAAGATCTTAGAATTTTATTTCTGAGGATTTTGACCATAAGCTAAGTTCAGCGAGTGTGTAAATTGAACATGTAAGAATCCATCGTTACCTATTTGAGTCGACTGTAGAATAAACTGAAAGAAACTTGCCTCCTACGATTTATTTAGCAACATTTCTAACTGCCCGAATCCTTCGAGGATTGCATTCGAATGGACTACGCCTTTTCCAATTTCTATGGAGCAGGTAATTATGATAATTGTTATCCAATTAGCCGACCAGAAAATCTTCAACTTGACTCTTCGCGAGCTCTCTGGAAAATTTTCTACGCGAAGACATTTGCGGCGGTGGATACACTTTGGAATATATTTTATACAGTTCGAAACGGCTGATGGGTTTCGATTTCCACAAAGAACATAGGGGCAACAGGCTGACAGAAAATTCAGGAATTAGGGAAAATGCTGTACTATGGTTAATCTCAATGAAATCTAAATTGTGTCAAAGAATGTCTCGACCCCTTTTCATTCATGTGTAACATTTTGATATTAGATTGAACTGCTGAGGAGGGTTGAATAGGGTGAACTCTGCAATATTAAGATGTATGAAAATGAGCCGCTGCAAAAACCAGAAGTGAAAAAAAGTGGGTAAGAAATTGAGAAAACTTCAAGATGCTGTCGAAGAGAGCCCACCGAGTTTCATGCGAATTTATTTCCTGAGCAGAACCTGAAGAGGTCGGGGAAAAAGTACCTTCTGCTTTGGATCATCCAGAAAACTGACGACCGTATAATTTCTGCCGATTTTATTGCACATCGAAGTAATTTGCTGTAGAAATGAATAAACTTGATACTCCATGATGAAATCCTGATCCCGCAATGCCTCTAGTCTATTTTCTGGTCGCGATTTTTCCTTTCATTTCATCTCAATATTATACGGGCTCCAGTCCAGCAACATCGGTTAATCAAATAAATCTGATACGTGAATCTTCATCGTGGTATAAATGAATTTTTGAAAAGAACGTGTAAATAGAAGTCTCCTAATTCTAAGCCATGTCTAGTATTCATTTTGGGACAAGTGCTTCGATTTTATGCATTTTTTTTAGAGGCACTGTAAGTGTGCGTATCGAACTATACCGGATCAGCCAGATATGCCAATTGAACTATATTTTGATAGATTTTGAGACCTGTGTCAGAAGCTCGCTGAAGAATGTCTTCGATGGGATACTTTCGAAACTTTGGATCATTTCATACTTCGTATATAGTTGGAATGACTATTATTTACATTGTTCGCCCTCTCCTTGTTTAAGTTATGTTTTATGACTCGTTTTTTGACTTTTTTTGACTCGTTATACCTACTTCTCATTCATTTGGTAAACTTTTGCGATAATTGCGTTCAGGAATTGAATAATCCTTTCTTTAAAGTTCGTCGCAATTTCAGGGAATGTCGGAGAGACTAGATTTCTACAGAATCTGAAAGTTTGGTTATTGATTTATAAAATTTCTTTCCTCACCGAGTCTTGGGGGTGGAAATTATTCCTCGTGTACCACGATAGGATAAAGTCAATATGATCGACGGTAGAGGAGGCTTCCGTAACTTCCTGTAACGTGTAATGCACAAACATGAAGTTATCATCTCATATTATATTATCGAAGTGTGATAAAAATTTTTGTCGCAATTCCGCAAAGATTTTTCTATAGAAAATCAATCTAATTATTTAACCGAAGAAATCCGGTACGATTTTTTCTACTTTCTAACGCTAAACTGAGGTAGATATCCACCTCATGTCCACCACCAGATGTTTCTTGATCGCACAATCATTCCTATCATCAGTAAAGGGACTATTCAGCACATGGATATCTCCGTTTCTCGATGGGGAAGAGAATGGTGTGCGGCAAAATCAACTTCGTCGAAGTTTTGTGGGCGAAGAACCCATTTGAAGACCGATGAATAGTAAAAATCAACGGAAAATGCATTTTTCCGGTCGTCGTCTGGGGTGAATTTCCACCCCAGTATAGCGCGTTGGTTTGAAATCCTATCCCAACGAAGAAATAGGATGCGATTATCAAAGATTGTGAAATCATTGTGTACTCTCGATATTGCGATGAGTGAAAAGCACCCGAGAATACGGATCTCTAGCCTAATATTGTCATTCGGTTTATTTTGTATTGTGACGCCTCCATCTTCTCTCGTTTATGATTTTTTCTTTTTTTTTTTTTGGTACAGAAGAGCTTACAGCTTGCGAGTATTTCGAGTCAACTATTTCTGTAGGGATTCTGTCTGTGGCACAGCGAGCCATTTAAAAAAAATATTCCATGACGTTACGGTGATAAACGAGATCGAATCTTCCGCTGAATCATCTTTAAAAATGATCGAATTGTATTTAGTTTTGGTGAATGGCTGACAGTGAAAATCGAGATCACGATCAACGGATGAAAATCTTGATGATTTGCAGAGAGCTTTCACCAGCTCCTGCAAACCCGATTTTTGGAACTTTTTCGAAAGTAAAAAATTTCTCCTTTTCAGAGACATAGAACAAGACCGAAGGGATATTCAATCTTGTAAAATGTTTTCAAATTTTACGGAATCTCATGAAATCTCATGGAATCATTAAAAATCTTGTAAAATTTTTTGAAATTTTGGAAATCTCTTGGGATTAAAATTTTTCGTTATCTTGGAAGTATCTTGGAATTTTTCGAATCTCATTAAATCATTGGAAATTTCTCGAAATCTCATAAAAACATTAAAAGTCTTATTTGAAATGTTGCCAAATGTTGAGGCAATCTTTTTGAATCTGTGAAACCTCTTGGAGTCTTGCAGTTTTGAAATCTGATGGACATTAAGATTGACGAGTGATTATACTCCTCGAACAAGACTGCACCGCACAGTGGAAAGTTTCATTCAAATCTGTGTAGGAAACCGAAATTTTGACGATGGGCAAATATTTCCTGAATTCAAATCAAGAATCAAAGAATTCGAATGAAAATTGACTCCAAACATATTTTTTTCTTACTTCTGGTGATTTTTGAAAAAACCGCTCGAACCCGTAGCTCAAAGTCTAAAAAATTCTCAAACAATTCAAGTACCCGGACAGTGCAAGATCACAAGTTGTCTTTCAGACGCCTCATAGACGCCCAATGCATCAGTTTTTGCTATCACAAAGTAGATTTCGCTCGGAAAGACGACTTTTTGACGAAAGTCAACGTGAAAGCAGAAACTGGCGCATTCCAAGATCTGTAAGACGTCTGATGGACAACTTTTTATTTTCTGATGTCTGGTTGGCCACCTTCCGACGCGCACGAGTACCAGTAACACATAAAACCACAAAAAAGTTCGAGACATCGACGCAGAAAAGTTTGCCAACTTTGACGCAAGGCACATCGAAAATCTGCCACGATTCGCTTTTGTAAATTCGCTCACAGCGTCGTTTAGCGTCCTCTAGTAATCAGTAGTCGAGTTTCAGCCGACGAAGGATCAAAGTGCAGTGACGCTTCGGGTGCAGTCCGTCGGTGCATGCAAGTTAGAAAGATTGGCAAATTTGTAAAAAGCAGATTTACCTCATACCTGGATTTTCGGTATTTTGAATCCCATGAAGACTCTGGTAGCACTCTTGAAATCATCATTTAGTAGATGACCAGCACTGCTTGTAACGGTTCGATCCAACGGATGAAGAGACTCCGATGAGCGAAGACCATCGCTTTCCGTTTTCCAGTTTCATTTATCAATGCCGATGTAAAAAACATCATCGGTGTCCGAAAATGGGCGGAATCCTCTTCGACGTTGTCACAGAACTTGTAATATGAAGTGAAACGGTAGAAGGAAACGATGAAGCACGATAACTTCGACGACAAACAAGTCTGTCAATTTGTGCAACTTGGACACAGATTTTTCCGTCTTGATAAACTCAAATTCAGAATCCACCGAATTCACTCGACGGATGAAATGTCGACGCGGTGCTGCAGCGCCGCAGAGAATCGCTCCGTCGCGAAAACCGCTATTTTGAATCATCGAAGTGAGTAGATATATGCAGACTGGTAAAAGATCGATTGTTCAAATAGACGGTAAGTGTTAGTGCAATCCTTGCCAGCTATTATGGTAATTGCAACAATTTCCGAAGCCCATATAATGTGCCTTAGACGAGGTAGTACCACCGTATCACAAATCGTGAAGATGGCGTCGCGGACGGACAGGTACCTTTCGATTAAATTGACACGATTCTACATGAAAGTAGTCGGTTTTTGGTACGCTGAAAACCAACGCGAACAATGGATTCTACATGCAATTCTAGCGTACACAATTGCAGCTGTAGTATTCGCTATTTCCGTCGAAGCAGTAGACTTGTATTATTCTTGGGGTGACTTTACCGTAAGTTTGAGTTCTGAAATTTGGAAACCGATGAGCCGGGTGCGTTGTAATGTGTCCTCAAATCAAAGATTTCTATACCGATTTTCATAAGTTTATCATATCTCGCAAGAATCCGTCATGGAACAAACCCGTCGGATTTCAGGCTGTAACGTATAACGTCTGTATCACAATGCCACTTATCGTTATTGCTCTTAAAGTAACTATTTGTATACTCCGACGTGACGTGGTACTTGATCTGATAACATTCTCCGAGAAACACTTCTGGAACGCTACTTACGACGAATTTGGCGAAGAGGTGATGAGGCAATGCGAAAGAAAAGGAGTTGTTCTACTCTGCATATTGTCATGTGCTGTTCAAGGAACGGTGTGCTCTTACGTCCTAGTGCCTCTGATCGGTGAGTAACTTTTGAGCATTACAAACTACACTAGCATTACAAATTCATTCTATGAGATAGCTTCCTTCGGCAATATTGTGATAAACTTATTCGCAATTATTCGACAGAAAACATTGGGAAAAATGACACCGATAGAATCCTACCGTTCAGACTATGGGTAGATTTACCGACGAAAGTAACACCCTATTACGAAATTACTTTTACGATTCAGGTATACACTCACAGCATGATAAATATCCCGCATGGTAGTTTCGAATCGAGGTTTTCATGCACGAATCATTATGAAATCAATTAATACTCCGTATCATCATATCCTTCGAAATTACGAAGCTTGATCCCCATTTGAGAAAAAGATGGAATAAGGATGATAGGACGTATCTAATTTTTTTCCAATTTTTTAAGCATACTCAGGGGTATTTTAATTCGCGCTACGTACGCTATTTCATTACACTTTCTCCATAAGAACGTGACTTATTTTAATGATACATTTTTCTTAATTCTAACCTACGGTTTTACAAAAATCCATCTTCTTCCAATGGCCATTACGTTATTCAGTCAATGAAATACAGATTGGTGTTGTTAGAAATTTTTACAAGTCTTCGAAATATGTTCAATCATTTTTCTTAGCTCATTCAAAACTGCGTTTCGAGAGTGACATCCTTATTCCATCCATATCCTCGATTTGCAGGATGCAACGATGAGTTCTGAAATGCATGTAGCAAGATGTGTACATCGTGCAGCGAAGATTTTTTAAATTAAAAGAATTTATTTCATTGGTGAAAATCCGGTGCTCAAATATTGAGAAATGATCATTCTTGAAATTCATGGAGCACGTATGGATTTATAAAATAATTGAATTATTTTTCGTAGACCCTATCCGCCATACATTCTGGAATCTGTTTTTTCTGCTTCGACAACTTGATGGGTATACTGAATATCCATGTTGTTGGCCAGTTCAAAATGCTTCAGCATAAAATAGAGAACCTGTGCGAAGAATATATCAGCAATATGAATAACGATATCCCATTCGCTGCAAATTTTAACGGAGATTATGGAAATTACCCGAGGGAATCAGTCTATCCAATGTCGAAGATGCAACGCGATCTAATGAAAAATGAATTGCAAGAAAAGCTCTTGGATCTCGGAGAAAAAGCCTACGCCGAATTGAAAGAATGCATAAATCAGCATCTAGTCCTAATCGATTACGTCGGAAAACTGGAATACGTTTTCAATCTCATGCTTCTTTGCCAGATGGGAATTTCCAGCGTTTTCATGTGTTTGGCGGGGTTTCAATTCTTTGTGGTAAATTTTTCCCTTCATTAAACTATGATTCACATTTCACTCCTACATTCTTGGCAGAATTCACCGCGGAACTCTTGAGGACAGTAATAAAATCAGTTCGACAGGTCTTTTACTTATCCGACGATTAGTAAAACAAGCCGCGTGGATTCCCAAACAAAATAATCCGTATAAACCCAATGGATTTTAGGGACCCACGTTATCGATTATAGTTTCCAAAATATTCTCATTTCTCGAGATAAAAATTTGTCCATCTTTTCGAGGATTTCGCGGAAATAATTGCATAGCGCTTCCCGAATTCTTCAACGCTTAAATTTTGTCCAAAACATAGTTGGAAGCAAATTATCTTCACATTCGGATCGAACAACGAACGAGGTCCCAAAAAATTTAATTTCGATATTCTCGTTATGATGTCTTTCTCACTTTCAACTTTGATGATATATTACTTAGCCAGATTTCAACCTGAATGGTTGATTCTTTCTCTGAAATGTTCACACTTCTCTTTTGCCCACACCAAGGGTACCATCATCTCCATATTCTATCTTGCGAGAGCCCTGCCATTCCTGACGAAGAACTTTGATAGCTGCACTGCTATCAGAGAGTCGACATTCACCGTTTATTTCAGCAGATATTTTAGCCACGACGGACATATTTGTCTTGCACAAAGTGACAAATGTCGATGTTCGAAAGGGTGTCTAGATGCATCCGATAAAAAATGTATAATCAACCGAATTGTATGAGTATGATGGATCTTTCCATTTCTGCGATCTATCCTCAACCTACTGAACTTTTCATTGATTCTGTCGAACAGGCCAAGCATGGGTTATTCGTTTTACATCTCACGTCCGCTTTTTCACAAATGCTTCTCTTCACCTGGACTTGCAACGAGATAATCGTTCATAGCGTGGAAATCGGCGAAGCTGCTTTTCGCGCGAGGTGGTACATGATGCCCGATACTGGAGCTGGACGTTCTCTTCGTCAGGGGCTGATATTGATGATGATCAGAGCACGGCGTGCTTGTTACATCAGTGCCGGAAAGTTCACTCCGATGTCATTGAAATCTTTCACCAGCGTGAGTATAATTTTTCTTATTTCCTAAAATAGAATGATTCATTTAAGTAATACGATGCTCTTTACTCCGAAGTGAGGGAATTTACAATAATTATACTAACTGCAATAGAAATATACGTCTTGAACGAATAGCGTGTTTTTTCCTTCGCAGATTTTGAGCACCACTTTGTCTTATTTATCGCTTTTACGTCAGATGAGTGAGGAACTTTAATAGACATAGGAATCGAGGGGTTCACCATGTCTCATGTCCCGCATTTCACAAATGAACGATGTAGTAGTCAAATAAATGGGATTAATTCTGATCTTTGGATTTTCGTCACCCAACATTTTCCTTCAGTAACAAAAAATAAAGTCGAAACGAGATGAAATTTCGGTCTCTTATTTTGCACCGATAGTCGGTGGAACCGTTTTAGCGGTTCTTGAATCGATGTTGCGAAATTTGGATGCATGATGATTTTCGATCGACAAAATTCATCCAAAAATGCGATTTAATAGATCAATTTTACCGAAGCACGTTATTCTATGTTTTTCCACAAAATTTTTAATGGGACTATGCTATGCTACCAAAAACCACGATTTTTCAAACTCACTGATAATTTTATACTTCGATGTCAATACCAGCTAAGAATATCAGTTTTAGACTCGTACAGTGAGCTAGAGGTGGTAAAATATCAGAAGTAACATGAAAGAGGGTATTAAGCAAATGCTGGTAAGGTATGCCGCTAGTGTATCAAAATGTTATCCAACCATGGTTGCAAAACCTCGCCATTCTCAACTCGATATCAATGGCGACTATCCCACGAACAGTATGTTTCCTTGCGTCGGCTTATTACCTACCGATGAAATGCTGAAATGCTTTATATATACTACTTGTTGAAAAAGCAGAAGTGAAATTTGCCAATTTATCTGTCCCAATAACTATTCGTTGCTTTGAATCGTGCGAATTATTCTCAGGCTCCGAAAAGGCTGATCTGCACGCTCTGATTACTCCGGAAAGTATGACGCTTTGTCTAATCGCAGGGATTCGGTCTGCGAAATTTAAACAGTCGACTAGATTTTCAATAAGTGATGAAGAGCCTCTGGATTTGCATCATGAATTGAAATTTGAATTTGAAATTTTGCGAACTAATTAAAAGGACGTATAGTCACTATAAGAAGATTTTATAGAGTTTGCCAAATCAATTAAGAGCTAAAATTAATCATACCATATCGATAGCTAGGGATTAAATTTAGCGTAAAAGCTAAATCTGTAATTTAAATTCATAAATCTCATTGGGTATTATTCCCGGCAATGACTGTAGCTTGTACCAGGTGCTCTATGAAATATTCGATCGATTTAATGGGGCGTCAAGTAGTGCTGCAATCACCTTATGCTATTATAGTAAACGGTAGAATTTGCAGTAGCATATATTATCATGTGGTCTGACGAACTGAAGGATCAGAAATGGCGAAGATGGTTTTATATACGAGGAGAAATCCGTCAAATCGATAGAATTGACACATTGACATCGTCGTGACGTTGTATCGGTTGGTTTTTGCAAACTTGTGAATACTACCGAAACTCAGGGCGAATTTTGTTCGAATCGAAGAGATTCTGGAATCGATACACAGTCTGCTTTCATTCGAAGCAATTCTTGTTCATTCTTCATCATTTGAAGAAATTATTCGATTCATTCAAAGCTGTAGTGTCCAAAAATGAAATTATACCAACCTAGTTGAATCAAAAAAATATTCAGTGAAATTAACCAAATTTTCGATCAACTAGACCACATTTTTATATCGAATCAAAAAAAAAAAAAAGAAAAGAAACTAGATCAAATAAAATGCTTGGCATAAATTAATTAAACGTTTCTCTTGGTGTATGATACGTGTAGGAATAGTGATGCTGAATGCCGGTGAAAAATTGTGTATTACCTACTTCATCAGTATAATAGTGTGAATAAATTAGAAATTATTTAAACAGTAGCCAAAGTTGCTATGATATGGTTAATTTTTATCGTCATATCATGTAATTGCAAATTATCTAATCACCAAATACAAAACACCCAACCTTTGGGTCATGGATCAATTTCCCATCTCATCATGACCGAATTGACACACTTTATCAGCTCTTGCCTCAATCATTGACCTGTAATCTTGTCCCAAAAATTTTATTCCAGAATAAAAGGTTCTGCTTACTTTTCGGGATTTGGTCTACTCGTATTGTGTTTAATACGATCAATCAATTGCAGTTTAGTGAATAATTTGATTATAGATCAAAACGATGCGTGAATTTTAATTCTAGCTATATGTATGTGGTGAGTTGAGAAATTTTGGGATGGATTAAGTATTAATAACGAAAATGCACGTATAGATACTTGGTGTAGAGATGTTGTTTTATTTCATAATTCTACACTCGGAAAACATGTTTCAGAAGCAAAAGAACTTCGGCTGCAATTTTAATGTTTAAGGAAAGGTGCAGCAGCTTCTGCGAAGATCTTAGCACCGTCTTCGTTGGTTTCCTTGTACTTGGGTGCAACAGTCTTCATGTGGTTGTACCAACGGGTGACGTTCTTGTATTTGGAGAAGTTGTAGCCAAGGTAATCGAAAGTAGAAACCGTGACGACGGTCGTCAAGTCTGCAATGGTCATGTGAGGACCAGCTACGTACTCATGGCCGGCCAAAAATTTGTCCAAGAACTCGAAGGCTTCGTTGATCTTCACCAGACCACTTGGTTCAAAGGTTGAACCTTCGAAGATGACTGGGTACTGAAATTACAAAAATAGAAAATCGATAACGAGACAAATTTTCGCTCTACCGATCAAAATAACTCTAACCAATTTACTGGGAAATATCGTTCCCCTTTAGGGCCACACGTTTGCGAAGTATTGAGTAAATCAGAAACCTAAATATATGTAAAATCAAATAAATAAATAAACGAAAAAAAAAATGAACAGTACTCACGTAGTAGTTGACGAGACTCTGGTACAGGGTGCCAAAGTCGAAGAACATTCGCTGGAAGACTAATGAGCGCATCTTGATGTCGCTGGGGAATAGTTTCTCGTTCCTTCCGTATTTTTCAGCCAAGTAGAAGATGATGGCTCGGCTGTAACCGGAATCGTTAAATGAAAATGAATATGGAGTCCAACGAAAATAAAAAGGTGTTGGTATAAATTCGGTTCGCTTTTGTAATTATAGCAGCAGGGTTTAAGAAATTTTTTTTGCAAAATGAGGAGATAGGATGTGCAGATCGACGGCACCTTTCGGACAGATAGAATCCACCGTCGTCGATGGTTGGTACGGTGTGTTGGATGTTCATTCTCAAAAATTCCGGCTTCAGTTGCTCTCCGGCATTCAAATTGACGAGCTTCAGATTCAGAGGTACGCCAAGAGCAGCCGCAACCAAGCGGACAGCCCTGACTGGTGCGCTCTCAGGTGTGTAGTACAGATCGATAGTCATCTTGTCTGAAATGATCGAAAATCAAAATTGAAGAAAACCGCAAAAAATTTATTTTAACGATGGAAGTAGAGGTTCTGATTAGACAAAACCTCTTTTTAAATCGCTTCACGCTTTCGAAACGAGTTTGAAAAATAGCACATTTGTTCCACGATGCAATTTGCGAGATTCTTTATTTCGAAAAAATGTATTAGAGCCTAACGATCTCTTTTCAATGAAATAAATCAACTTTCGAGTTCCATTCGTCACATATTTAAAATCCAGAGATATAATTTTGGCAGTACTTTATTTGTGGAAACGGACGTAAAAGTTTGGAGCCGACTGTTTTTCTGTTTTTTAAGTATTTGTCATTTCCATGATCAGACAAAGTTCCTAGGACTTGACGAAAAATAAAATAAAGGAATTCTCGATACTCACTGCTGGATGAACCTGCTGATGCCGGACTGAAGTGACAATTGGACGATTCTTCGATCTTATATACCAAAAGTTAGGTAGATACGACGCCTAATTATATCACAATGATAAGGATAACGGTACACGCACCGAATTCGCAATGTATTTTCAATAATTATCAATGCAGATAGGATGCGGCTGAATAATAAATTAATTAAAATACAGAACTGAGTAATCGTTCGTCCAATATTCTCAGTTGATTATTTCAACGAGTACAAGATTCTTTTCATGCAATTATTAATTTATGAAGAAAGGTAGCCTGGACTCCTAGAAGATCTAAAAATCTTTGGGAATGGTGCATCATGGGGTGGTAAAAAAAAATTCGCATTAGTATCTCAGACTGAACATAGAAAAGCAATATGTATCTGTCGAATTTAAATCGACGATAATTTATTGTGTGGGCATGAAAGGTCATCTGCATTCAACGGTAACACGTGCGCGAAAAATTGGCAGATTAACTGAGAAGTTTGATAATGAGATTCAATATGAACTGTCACCAGATTTGCAGACTTGCAAAATTAATTTTTGATAATAATTATTGCGCAAATTAAAGCGCTTGAAAAACATCTTACGTAATTCTCTCGTTACTGTTAACTATAAACGTGCAATTAAACTATGAAATAAGTTACCTACTATTTAAGAAATCTGCCCAGCCATTCAGATCCGCATAATTTAGAGGGACAAATTTTTTATCGCGAGGTCTAATTTCTCTGAATAGGGATTTCGGGGCTGATTCGGTATTTTCGAGCTGATAAAGACTAGGAATAGATTTTTGAATAGATTTTGAATAGATCTTCGCACAATTTAGTCTAATGTTTTATAGAGTGGTCATACCTCGATGAAATCACGATTTTTCGGCATAAGTAGAGCAAGAATAACCGCGAAAGAGTTAAGAAGTCGTGAGAAAGAATCGAGGCAGATAATTCCTTGAAAGCTTTTCAGAAATTTTCCACCATCTCACATACAGCTCGGTAAGATTTCCACAGAGTCCTGTAATCGGTACGTTGATTCAATCTTATTGGGACTTCTTCTCGAGCAGGAATAGAAATTTTAGTTTGATCGGCTAAAACCTCAATTCTTTCTTCTGTTCTGTTGATAAAAATGTAATTCTATTTTAGGAGAGCTATGATTTGATTTATGATAGATTCAAAGGTGTCAAATCAGAGTCAGGGCTCGCACCAAAAATTCTGATTAGCGTCTCTACATCCTACCGAATTTACAAATTCTAGGCTTAGAAACTCGAAACTCCGCGAAAAATCGACTCAATGGTCGATTCTATTCTCGAATTCATTCGTCAATCAGTTCGCAAAATTTTTTATCCGAGATCGAGGAGCTACGAGTCCAAACCAGAGTTACCAGAGACTTAGAGAGAATTAGAGAGAATACAGATCTAAACGTCCAAGCCAGAATTTCGCAAATATAGCCTGTACCTAAACATGCTCAGAACGGACATGACTCGCAATTTTTTGTGCAAATCAGAATCCTATTACACGTCAGATCCTACCGTCGAATTCTGATTCACGTCGCCGAGTCTTGAAAGAAGAAACGTAGTGAAAACTTGAATTTTCAGGATTTCGGACATGGGTTTATATCAACAGAGCTCCAAATTACTTCTGCAAATGAATTCCTAGTGACGAGTAAAGTTTGCAACCCGTATACCAATCGCGTTTACGAATGTTTCGATCAGTTGTAGCATATAGGACTCGTAAGGTCAGTTAATAAATTTTATTGGGTAACCAATTTCGCTAATGCCTGTAGTTCGCCAGATGCGACAGAAGATATTCGATCGATCAAACATACTATCGCAATCACAGCATGCTATTACGATGATCGGTACAATTTGTAGTACAACAATTGCGATCCAGTAGACTGAGGAGGTGCAGGAAGAGAAATTGTGAAAGTATGGCTTACACCGAGGATAAATATTTTTCTATAAAATTGACCAGGTTCTTTATGTCAGTCGTTGGATTTTGGAACTTTGAAAATCGACGAGAGGAAATATTACTGAACCTCCGTTTAACGTACACAGTTTTAGCCATTTTATTTGCTATTTTCGTTCAATCAATCGACGTCTTTAATTGCTGGGGTGATTTTAATGTGAGTACTTTGCAAAAAAATTTGGAACACCTTGTACCGGTTGCGCTTTTTAATGTTTCATGTTTGCCTGGATAATTTTCGTAATTGTGGGATTTTTTACAACGCTTAATCATCCTGCAAAAATTTCATTCATTTCGGGGATAACTTGACGCAATTTCAGGCCCTTATCTACAATGCTTGTGCTACGATGCCATTACTCCTCGTCCTCATCAAAGTATCGGTTTTCATGATTCAGCGAGATATTGTAGTAAATTTAATCGACTTCACGGAAAAGAATTTCTGGAAAATTAGTTACAACGATTACGGAAAACAGATCATGAGAGATTGCGAAATGAAAGGAATTCTCCTGGTATTCACTTTCACCTTCCTCGTATCAGGGACTGTATTCAACTACCTATTCGCTCCGATAGTTGGTAAGTTCATTTTCAAATACGCGACTAAACGATTCGCAAAATGACAAGAAATTTAGAAATTTGTCGTTTCGAAATTTTAAGTCCTCTAATTTCCTTCGATGACGAATTCGGTTTCCAGCTCATTTCGCTGCAATTAAAATCGACTCTTACACTTCTCTGTGAAATGAGGTGTCAGCGAAATGTGTGATTTATAAAATTCCTAATTCCGTCGAATCCAAAATTAAAATTTCGATAGGTATATCATTGGGTCATTAAATTATAGATTTTCCCATCACTATAATAACCAGTTATACTTCTCTGCATTAAGATGAATCTTTTATTCAATAAACTTGTTGCGTAAGAGAGCGACTGAAATTCATCATCTGAACTCTGAGTAATGACAGAGCATTGGATAAGAAATGGGATAAGCATAATTGATAATCAACATTTTCTGCATAAAACGCAAATTTCGCAATTCTATAGATTGATTATAGGTCGAATGAATGGCTTAATACGAAAATAAAAGAATTTTAAAAAATGTGTAATTCCTAGTACATACATAGTTTCAGATTTTAAGAAGATTAAATATCTGAGACTGTACTCGTCTCGAAATCGACGAGCTTCTTTCACCTATACCTTTTTCGTTTTAACCCCTTCGAATGCCATCTGCACTTCAATCACTTTTTTTGCAAGGAAGTATCGCAATAATTTGTACTGCGATAAAGCACGAACTGATTTCGGGAAAGCTACGTCGATCTCCGAAAATTGTATCCAAAAATTAGCTAGTGAGGTTCGAACTAAAGAGCTTCAAATTTGTAACGCAAGGAGCTTTTCGAAATGTTAATATTCGAAATATACTCAAAATCCTCCTTGCATCACAGATATTGGGTTTAGTTTGACGAGATTCAAGTATTCTTTTTCAATTCAGGAACTTCATTCCCAGAGTTTAAATTATTCTACGATTTTGGTCTGGATGTAGGCTCCCCCTGATCGAAATTTATGTTGCAGAAAATATTGGTAAGAATTCATCGGATCGAGTTCTGCCTTTCAAGCTGTGGGTGAATCTACCTTTGACTGTTACGCCATACTTTGAAATCACCTATACGATTCAGGTATCGATTCCTCTTTGTCTTTGTACGTCCAGAATATCGATTTATAAATGCAGACAATATCGATCTTCGACCGGATGTTATGATTGCAATAAAACTCCATAGGCGTTATCGACCATCCATACTGGGATATGCTTCTTCTGTTTTGACAACTTGTTGTGTATTTTAACAATTCACGCTGTTGGCCAGTTCAAAATACTCCAAAACCGACTACAGGGTGTATGCCAAAAGTATTTAGAAATCCAAGGTACGAAAGATGTGATGCCAGCCGCCGATATTTCACTGCAAACTGAAACCTATTGCGAATTCAAATCCTGCGTGGATCAACATCGGACGTTGATAAACTACATCGAGACACTGGAACGTGTGTTCACGTTCATATTACTATGCCAAATGCTAGTTTCCAGTCTACTAATGTGCCTCAGTGGATTCCAAGTGTTTTTGGTAAGGAATCTCTCGGATTTTATAGAATCAAAAATTTAAGCACGGTCCAACTTTTGGTCCCATGAAAATCAGGGGTGATTTGATTTTGAGAAATATGATCTGTACAGGCGAGCTGGAACCTTGTCAGACGTCTCATTTTTATATCCCATGTATTGGCCTGTATTACACAACTACTGCTGTTCACCTGGACCTGCAATGAGATAATAGTGGAAAGCAACAAAGTAGGAGACGCTGCATATGACAGCGAATGGTACAATCTGCCACATAATAAGATAGGAATATCACTGAAGCAAGGGCTGATGATTTTAATGACCAGAGTGAAATGCCCCTGTTTTCTTAGCGCTGGAAAATTCTGTCCTATGTCTCTGCAGGCTTTTACCGGAGTGAATATCAACATTTTTTACATTTGAAATGCTGGAAATCTCGCAAGATTTCTTCGGTATTCCATAGAAACTTACGGCTTCTTTCCATTTTTCAGATATTGAGCACAGCCGTGTCTTACTTCACGCTTTTGCGTCAAATGAGCGAAGAAGTTGAACAATGAAAAATACAAGCAAACCGTAACGTGGCATTTGAATTATTTCTCTAGTTTTTAACAAACAAATGCACGTATAATTGTACTTATTGATTGGTTCCATAAATGCAACGATTTCAGTATTCAAAGCCCATTTTTTCAACTCAAGACGTAATGCAATGGCTGAAGGAGGAGTTGGCTGGAAATTCCGGAGTCTGTATCAGTTATAGAGAAATGAAAACGAAGAGAAAACGGAAGGAGGTGTGACTAGGTTATCGAAAAGATCGTTTATTTATTTCTCAGGCTAGAAATAGAACAGCGATGCTACTCTCAAGTCGAAAGCCATGATAGTAAGAAAGGTCATCACGCAATGAGATCCCATACGTACAAAAGTCAGAGATTAACCGACTTGTTTCGTAACCAATCTTAATATAAACTCTCGGATAACATGTGTATCGCTCATTTCTCACGATTAAAATTACTCGGTGAAAAATCATTCGATATCCACAACGTGCTACAGATTCGATATAAAATATTCGTTTCAGGTGTGTGAAGGGCTTAAAGACGTCTCAGTTTCGTTTATTCAATGCATTTCGCAGTGCAATTGGTACATCAGCGAACAATCTGCAATTAGTCGAGAGAGGTACTCCTATTTTATTGGGATACTATAATTTCTGAAGTATTCTGTTGAAACATCGGTATATTTTGTAGAATATGGTCAGATTTCCATCGCCGTTTCAGACAGTTGGAATTTTGAAAAATTCTTTCATCATTTCGGCTCCATCACCGTTAGCCTTTCTATATCCAGGTGCGGAGCGTTTCATTTTTTCGTACCACTGAGTGACGTGCTTGTATTTTTTGTAATCGAAATTGAACACCTGGAAAATTTGAAAGCGAAATTTGAAAAGGAATATTCGGAATCCGGTGATCGAACCAGAGAGTGGGATCTTTTCCTGACTCGACAAAAATCTTTTGCTCACGTCAGCGGTCGAGACCGTAGCTACGATCGATAGATCCGCCAAAGTCAAACTGCGACCAGCGACGTAGTCTTGACCATCTAATAATTTGTCGAGAATTTCAAAAGCGGACTTCAAGTTATCGTATTTTATCGGATCGTACGTAGGCTGTCCCATGAATACGACCGGGTACTGAAAATGTTGAAATAAGATTCCTCAATCATTTTTTCTGCCAAAAGTTTTTGATAACAATTGATTCAGAATCTCGATACGTACGTAACATTCCATTAAGCTTTTGAAGAGGCGATCCATATCGAAGTAGAGGCACTGATTGACCACGGCGCGAGCAGTTGGATTTTTCGGATAAAGTCTTTCGCTTTTGCCGTATTTGTTGACCAAGTAAATCATGATTGCTCTGCTAAAATGAGTTTAATATCTATGAATTTATTTAAACGGTTATTCCGATCGACCAAGGCCTCAAATTGGTGATAAAATGCGATGACAAACCTTTCGGATAATTTAAAGTCGCCATCGACCAACAGTGGAACAGTTTTTTGCGGATTCATCTGAAACGTGAACAATGATAATAAAAATGGGTTCAGAATCGGAATATTCACGATCAGGTTAACGTCACCTGCTCATATTCTGGCTTCAGTTGTTCTCCCCCGAACAAATCAACTTTTATTAAGTTTAACGTAATTCCGATTGCCTCGGCTGCCAGCATCACCGCACGACACGGAGGACTGAATGGTGTGTAATACAAATCGAGAGTCATGTTCCAGGCTCACTTCTGAAACGAGAATACAGCCCTTCGGTATGAAAAAGTGCTACTAATAATGGTTGAAAAAAGAGAAAATAACACAATTAGCAAAGTCTTGTGTCTTTAACCCTTAGCGGCCACATGGGGTAACTCATTACCCCACGCTGAAAAACCTAGTTGTACGAGACATATGGGTGTTTTAAGACTTCTAACCGATTGTTTCATGTTTGTTGAAGAGTTCTTCAACATTTCTGATGATTTTTATCGGTCAATTTATAGATGGCGTTCTAAAAACTGGTCATATATGAAAATTCAGGAAAAATGGCTTTTTTCAGAAAAAAATTCATTATTCCGCCATTTTTCAATATTAAGGGCTAAAATTTTAGGATCGTACGCACAACATATACCCCTACCATAAAAAAATAACAGTATCCGCCGATCATTCGAAAAGTATATTTATTTTGCAAAATTACTGGAGGGAAAAATGAAAAAAATTACAAATCATAAAATTTGCTACTAATTTGTACTTGTATCAATTTCAAAGGTTTTAGACCTCTAATTTCACTTTTTCTGAGCCTGGGGTAACGAGTTACCCCGTGTGGCCGCTAAGGGTTAATATGAGTATGATGCTCCAGGCGATTACATGCTCGCGATTTTTCATCGCATATTTTTCACTGCAAATTTTATACGACAAAAATTTCAGAATCGAGCTGCTATGTCAAAATGATGGAAAGAGTTTAATTGAAAATTATTAAAAAAACGCTGGTATTGGCGCAGTGCTTCAGTGCGAATATATCAGTGCATTTATACGTATGTGACTGCTTCGTGTCATTTGCTGATATTTATAGTCGATAGATTCGAACCGACTATTCCGACGTAGCCGGTCGTCACGGCTGACAAGTTGTAGTTAACGTGAAAATCAATAAGTTCAAAGAACAAAGACCTTTCCGGTGATACAACACGAATCATAAGAATACAGTTCTCGTCGCTCTAGGAACGTGATTTACGTTTTAAAAATCATATGCCCGCGTGTCGGCTGATTCGAGACCGACACATCGCATTTTTTGGCAACGATTTTCTCCGTGAATTACTGAAAACAAAAATTGCTAACGTATTTGAACTTTTAGGCAGTTTCTATGGTAGCCATAACTACGTTTACTGCTTCTGCAATTCTGATGTGCAAATAAATGGAGGCTTCGAAATAATTCAATGCAAATTCCAATACAATGACACAACGTGAAGGAAATCATAAAAATCAAGATCACAGTGACATCAGGTCGTACAGTACGTCAAATAATTGTGTAGGATAATTATCGAATCGTTTATAGAATAAAAATAAAAACGTACTCGTATTTCGTTGGATGATGGGCTCAGCTATGCTCGAATCGGTCAGGCTTCGAGCAAACCAACTGTGGACTGTTTGCGACAAATGTTTGCCCGTCTATACCCCAGGATTCTATACACCCTGGTGTGCTTTAAAAATTTACAACCCTGAGTCACGGAAGATTCCTTAATTCTACGTCGTATGAGCGTGGAGTCAGGCCTCGCGTATAGTAATATTCTTCTCACCCGTCTTATTTCCACTTGCTGCGATGTATCGTGTCTTGAAATGTGTAGAGTGCATCTATACAGTGTATCTGTATCATGTGGAATTCGCCACACTTTGGTTTTCATATAATAAATAATAAAAAACGTATAAAGGGCATGTATTCCGATAAGAATATTGTGTCAAGTCCACAATTAAGGATTTTGATATGGAAATTTATCCCAAGGATCGAGAAGAGCTCAAAGTTCGTTCAGTGGGAACCTAAGGTTGTTGAAAATGCGTTGAAGTTAGCGAAGAAAAAATCTGGCAGATCTGGACAAAGAATTTTTCAAACGGTTCCTCTTTTACAGACGCAAATTATTTCCGATAGTTCAAATTAGAGCTTAGATTACTTCGTGAAGAATAACAGTTTCCAATTTTACCGAAGAAAGGAAGGGATTCTGAGTCAACCAGGTCTCTGATATCATTTTCGAGACGTGAAATTCTGTTTGAAAAAAAAAAAAAAAATTAAACATCAGTCTTTTTCCAATCTAGTTAACCGACTCCTAAATTTTCCCCAAAATGTTTTCTTACCAAACGACGAAACGGTACAGTTTTCGTTTTTATTTATCAGCTGTGTTACTCATGTCGTCAGAAAAATAATTATTTGGATCAAAGCAGAAAGGTAGGAAGTAGATCCGTAATAATCGATAGAATTGAAATTCCGATTTTGAAGTGAATCAGTTTCGTTTCCTGTAATTTTTTTTTTTTTTTTTTTTTTTTTACCGGCTATATCTGTTGCTTGAGGATTGGGTAATATTGTAAACGTATAAAGAGCTGTGTAACAAAGTATAATGTATTCGTGCATGATTTACAGTCTTTAGGTTAATAAAAATACTACATCTATACTCTGATTAAATGCGAAAATTGGTGTAACTTAATTATTAGAAAAAATAGCGGACACGCGTGACCATTTTTATCCAAAATACTTTAACATGAAGATATGTTTATGTTAAAAAATATATTTATTTCTTAAGCTGATCGACGAGTTCCTTGAATGCTTTAACTCCAGCTCCATTCGTCTCCTCGTACTTTGGTGCCTCAGACTTTACTGTCGCGAACCAACGTAAAACGTTCTTGTACTTGCTCAGGTCGTAGTTCATCACCTGAAAAACGGTTCATGTGTTATTTAGATCATAAAAGATGAAAGATTCATTGAATATACTCAATCTTGTGTTTTTTTTTTTTAATCTTCTCTAATCAGGTCGCATCTTTTATCAACACGTTTTGAAATTCGGAGGAAATATTCTGAAATGATGTGATTTCAGGAAAAACCAATAATATAATAGGTAGACAAGGTCGGTCTCCTATTGATATGAGAACTTGACAAACTTTTTTCCTCAACGTTTACAGAAAAATGGCTTCAAATCAAAATTTCTCTTATGTACAAATTGGATCATTATTTCACTCCGAAATTACATCAATGTAGAATATTCCCTCGAAATTTGAAACAGTTTCGATTAACGACGCGATTTATCTGTGGAATTAGAAGTCCGTGAGATCTCGAATAATTCTGAAATGTGTATCAAAGTGCTAGTGATCGGTTGTGGAGAAATTGATTCTAATAAAAATTCTTATCAAGGCGGATTATACACCCGTGAGTAAATCTTGTTCGAAGTAATACGAGAAATTCGTTCATTATTACCTCGAAATTGGATACTGTAGTAGCCAGAGCCAAATCAGCGATTGTAAGGGTCTTTCCAGCAACGTATTTCTGCCCTTCGAGGAACTTCTCCAAGAATCCTAACGCCTGCTCGATTTTTTCCAATTTCGCAGGATCCGCAGGAGCCTTGCCAAAGATCGTGGGATACTGCGGAAAACGAGAAAAATTCATTTAAAAAACGCAGCGACGAAATAACGAATTCAATCAAACTGCCAAGAATCGTGTTCCGTTACGAAAATTAGATCTGCTTACGACTCAGTTTTGTCAAAATTTTATTTATCATTTTTTTTTTTTTTTCTTTCTGAACAGATTTTCGATTTTGGTGAAAGAAAAAAAGATCGAAAAGTAAGTAGGAGATGTTTCGTGCTTATACGTACGTAATATTCGGCGAAGGAGCTGTAGAGAGTTCCCATATCGAAGTAAAGTTTCTGGTTTACAAGTGCCCTGGTTGCAGGGTCCTTTGGAAACAAGGAATCGTTCTTGGCGTATTTGTCTACCAAGTATCCCATAATCGCACGGCTGTCGAAAATCATTCGATAACTTTTAGTAAAATAATCATTGCGCGATCTCTCATCAGAAGTCGATTCTTTATTATCAAGGGTTCGAATCGCAGCGAACTATTCAATCAAGGATCGCTTCAGACTCAAGGGTCGAAACAGACTCTAAACGTGCGAAATGAAAGTATAAGCAAAAATTTACTTCGGAAGATTAATGGCTGTTCTTTTCTCGATACTCAAATTTATCTTATTCAAAAAAAATATTAAAGGCAAAAAATTTCCTCGCTCGAAATTTCTTTCTGCGATTCAATTAAAATTCGTACCTCTCCCACAGTGTAAAACCGTTATCGTCTAAGGTCGGTACGGTGTGCTGCGGATTAAGCTGAAAGAAGAAAGTGTGATTAATTTACAAAATTGTTTTTCCTCTTCTTTCTCATATTTAGGAGGTTTAATTTCATTCGAATACAATTCAGTGGATACAGATATACTTCGTTGTTTGGTGGATCGGATTTTTCGGACTATTTCAGCAAAGACTTTATCAATTTTTCATAAAATCTAGAATTAAAATTTTGATTTTTTTTCAAGAAACTCCATTCGAAAATGAACAAAAAACGGTTTTTATAGAAATGAGAGGTAAATTCCTGGTCGATTTCGACACTTGTTGTTTCCTCGGTTGATAATTATTTATTTCATGAACCTCCGGATAAATGGAAGTATCCAATCCAAAAAAAAAAAATTAAATAAATAAACGGTCATTTCGTAAGATTTTTGGCATTCTAGTGTGAGAATAAATACCGAAAAACGAGCCTGTTCGTACGTAAGAGTTTATTCATAAGTACGGCGAGGTATTACCTACGATCGATAAAAGAACTTCCACATTTCGTTTTTTTTTTTTTGATAACTCGAAAACTACTGCACCGATCGAGTCCGAATTCAAATCATTCCTGAGATAGATGAGACCGCGTCGATCGATCTAACGAATTTTTAAATCGGTTGATCCGATCGCAAGATATCATCAAACAAAAGATCGATCACTAACGGAGATCTAGTCAAAACCCAGCTCTCCATTCTTCGTTAATTTGGAGCAGGAAATTAAAAGTGTTTCTTTTTTTTTAAAGAAAAAATGATTTTCCTGATTCTTACCTTCAGGAATTCCGGCTTCAAATTAGCGCCACTCATGAGATCCGTCAGTTTCAGATTCAATTCGACACCAACGGCTGCGGCAGCTAACAAAACCGCACGGCACGGTCCGCTTCCGGGAACGTAATACAGATCGATGGTCATCTTGGTTTCTATCGAATAATAAGTCAAAAAATTAGTCCAATGCTTTTTGAAAACGGAATTTAGAAAACTAAACCATTCCCAGACTCAATCCGCACTATTAATACCCCACGTTGAGAAAATTTTCATTAACCTTTTACGAGCAGAACGAGGATACCAGTAACACAGGCGAGAACAGTCGTAGAATGTCGACAGACCGGGTACTGAAGCGGTTTTATAAACGGTCGCTGGTGCTGCCAGGATTGATACTTTGCCAGTTATTCAGACTACAGGGGAATGACCTTGCAGTGGTGCTCAAATCAATTTCTCAAATTGCTCGAATTAAATCTCCAGTTTAAACGCGAATTTTTCTGACTTTGGAGAAACGATGGGGTATTTTATTTCGCATTCGAACATTCACCCCGTTGTTCCAAAATTTAATTCACACGAGCTTGCATCTAGCTTCATGGTACAAGGCTGTCGATATCTTAACGAAGGTCCATCGCCAATGGACCAATAGAAGCCTGCCAAGTCTCACGATCAGCGAAGTGAAAGTTGCCGGAGTTGCCGGCCTTGATTTACGACTAAGGTTGATACAAAGACAGTTGGGGATAAAACTGTTCGTCGAATAGCTTGATGCAGATATATTAATGAAGATTTTACCGCCGTTGAGATCGCGTGTCATAAGACTGTCGTTTTCTTTTAATTTGAAGAACTTATCGCGTTATTCAGCTCGCTATCAATTGGAGTGGAGTCAACGGATGATAACACCTATAAATAATGTATTGCTTATAATTCTGGATGATCGGTTCATCATTTGGATTAGATAAGGAGATTTTTCAATTTTATGTCAAAATATAATAGCGAAGAATAGTCATCGATGTCGCTATCGAAAAGAACATTTCATAGATTATCTAGCCTAACTTGCGTTTGAATATTGGAACCCGTAATCGACAGAAAGTATATTTGTGCTCGCACTGTTGCCCCAGAAACGACTATTATTCCTGTGTGAAGGTCGGCAAGGTACAATGTTATACATCGATTTCTCTGGAACTAAACTCCGAGTAAATTAGCTCGATGATATTGCAGGTTTTGGTATACTAATAACAGATTCAACACGTCAGCGATATTGATCAAGAGATTAGACTATTTACGGGCTCAGCCCGAGCCGGAAAAGAAATCCTAGTTCGAATCTCGCAAGCCTCGATTTCTTTGTTTTGATAGAATTATATTCTGAGGTGTGAACAGGAATTAGCGCCGACACTCGAAATTCTGATTGACATCTCTGTATCCCACTAAATTTTCAAATTCTACTCACAGCCTGAAAAGTCTGCGAAAAATCAACTCAACGATCAATTTTCTTTTTAGATTTTGAATTTATTCGTCAGTCAGCTCACAGAACGGTTTATTAAGATTCAGGAGCTGTGGATCAAAACTAGTATCACTCAGCTTCTCTGAATTCTATAATCCATAATGATTTCAAAAGTCTAGTTTGCTCTCATCATTAGGTGCAAACCAGAATTTCATAACATCCACGATCCTACTCCAAAATTCTAGTCTTCGGTGAAAATTTGTGAAACGAATCTAGAATTCTAATTCCTCGGGTAGATCGTTGCGAGACTCATACGTAGGTGAAGTTTGGCCAGAAAATCGATTGACCTGAAGCAGCCATCGGTTATTCCTGAATCGATATTATATCCGCCCTAATTTCGTACAGCTTGCCGAAAGCTTGGCAATAAAGAATTCATAAATATCGTAAGAAGTTGGGGAGACTCGATTCCGTCACCATTTAATAACCCAGCCAAGCGGATACATTTGATAACGGTCAATTGAGAACATCTGATCCTCAACTTTGCGGTTTCAATTCTAGACGTCATATTTTAATCGGAATTGAGCTGGACCTCGATCCAAGACTGTACTCGAGTCATGCAATATCTTCGCATCGTATGAGCGGCTTACTTGCTCCATGAATTTTTGGCGTGCGGATATATGTTTACTCAAATGGAAACACAGACCTGTAGCTTCTAGAATAAACACATTTTAGCACCGTCGTATTACACGGCGAACAGTATTGCGAACTTTATACATGGGAGCGAGCGTTATGTAAGGTTTCGCAACGTCAATTAGATATACGTTAGTGTATTAGTCATAGCGTTGCGAAGCTAATTTCCGGGGAATGCCTAGCGAAGTTGTTCGCTATTTTTCTGGTAAAGTGTAAACCGCTTCAAACCGCTCAGATGACAAAATGATTGCAACTCGAACTATTGAAATGCGGGTTTTAGAGGTTTTCGATAAAATTCGGTCTCATGATCTTCGAGCATCGCTCATGCAGTAGCGAATCTATTTTAGTGGGAGAAAAACGGCGTCAGACTAAGGCGCAGACGGTGAGGTATTTCCATTTTTTGACGTACATTAGGACAACTATTTGCACAAAATATTGATCCGGAATATACGGGCGAACTGACCCTTGCCGGAAAGCCTAATTTAGAAACCCTCAATTATGCCTGTGTACGGGTAGGTGCGACCGGAAAAAATATCGCGTGTCTAATGGTTGTATGAGATCGTACGAGCACCAAAATTACGATTTTGGTGACATTAGGTGGTATAATTTTATTTTATTTTTATTTTTTTACCGTATTTCGCTTTATGATTGATGAAAACGCGTGAATAATTCGCAATTGAGAACTTGGAAACCTAAATGCGAAAGTCATATGTGGGCGGATACGACCATTTGCTCCTACATGCTTACAACGCCAAAAAATCAACCCAGATAAGGCGTTCTGATTTCAAGTTTTCCTTTTCGTTTTATTTTAGCTCTTTTTATGAATATTTTAAGGCGGACAGGACCTTCTGCCTTTAATTGTCAAATCGGTAATTTTCGAAGTTTTTCGCGAAATTTGTATGTTTCTACTTTCACGAATGGCGAAGAGTCGTATAACTTCGCTTACGACCTTCTGGAATTAGTTGTGATTATTTTCCGTTCCGTTAACTCCGAGAGGTCTTATGCGCCAGGACTTACGACGTTTTGGTTCTATTCAGCCAATTTTCAATTTCAAATTTTTCGCGTAAATACATAGGAAAAAAACTACACGACCTTTTGATTTCCAGGATGCCAAATGGTCGTACAATCGCGCCTACGATTATAATTCTTATGCCATCAGGGACGCGATATAAAAGGGTTTCTCTTTTTTTTTTTCATTTTAAGTACAATCTGTGTAATGCCTAGTGACTTACAATTAGTCTCAAGCCCAAAATTCGACGGAATTCGTAACCAAAGTATTTCAAAAAGTCAGTCAATCTCATTTTCACGGTGTGTCAGTTCTTAACTATAAAAAACCGTGCCAAACCTCTCGGGAATAAGTTGAGTGGAGTAATACTCAGAAAAATTGATTATTCTGTATCCGTGACTGATTATTTTTTTGGGCTCCTATTATTTTCATCGAAAAATGAATTTCTGAAAAGTATGTATACGTCTCTAATTTATTTCATGAACGCTTAAATGTAATGCTTCCTTACTTATATTGCCATATACTATACGATAATTTTCAGACTCTTGAAGACGCCAAAGTACACTTATCGTTCACTTCCAGTGGGTTACATAATCCTCTACCATGCTTCGTATACGAAGACTAAGCATGTCGTACAGCAAATAAAAAACGCGAGAGATTTCGAATGCGAAATGGCGATTGTTCAGGATTTGCTATTATCTTGCTTTATATTGCTTTATAGCTCGCTTTTATCTTGCTATCATATAATTATTCGACATCATGTGTAATTGTCAGCAATTTTCGTTTTGGAATACACATAGGATACCCTATGTTCTGATTTTCCGATTTTTGACACGAAAATAAACTGTCGAGATTCATAATTCGATAATTCTGGAATCGGAATTTCCGATGATTCATCGTCCCATTATACGAGCCCCCAAAAACAGGATCTGCGACCAAAGCAATTAACGAGAGTTATAATTCCTGTTATGTTTAATTATAACGCGCCTTCATCTCGACTAATGCTTATCAAGAAACGTATATACAATACATATATGAATTATAGCTGTGCATCGAATAGGAAAGGAAGGCTCGTCGTTATCTAGTGTAACTCGCGATAGCCTTATTTGTTGTCAGTGGCCTTGGTGCAAAAGGAGCGTACATACATGGCTATGTGTATATTCGCATAAAGTAATTGTAAAAGCTTGTTAAAATATCTGCAGACGAAGATAATGCATTGTAGAAAGAAGGCTTGAGATTCGAATACCAATGATTTAATAAACTAATTGCGACTTAACTTCAGAAGAGGTATAATGATCGTGTAAACTGAGTAAGACGAAGCAATTGAATTATGAGAGATTTTATGTAATTTTACTTTTTGCTGACTGCATCGCTCAAGGCTCGATTATGATATGGGATCTGGATTACCTCGCGAAAAAGGGACAAGGTTTCAGAAATGAATTACAATTTCACTCGGGATATTCCGACGGAGTAGACTTTTTCCGAGGATCGAAATTTCGGTGGTTTTGAGAAAAATATACCCTCGTCGGAAAGGATCGGATATTATTGCGCAATCCTTTTCAACCAGAAGTGTGGGTTCGTGTTTGTCCTTTCATCATTGCGGTTGCACAACGCAACGTCATTATTTCCCTGCGCAGGAGATGACAAATCACTTTTATTAACAACGGCGTAACTTCGCATGGATCCCACGAAGCATGAGTATTCCGAAACGAAATTTTACGAATTCTGCTGTTAATACTCGTTAACACACATGCTTAATACTCGCGAGCAACTTAGGCGAGTGGAAGACGTATTTAAGGATTCAGTAACCAAATATTTCAGACCCATAAATCAAGATACGAAGATTAGTTATATTTGGATGAAAAAAAATGAATCTAGATCAATATTGATACAACTTGCAACTTTCATTTTTTCCGAATGTTTGCAGCTAGAAAATGAAAAATCTTTCGGAGAAATTTTTCCGTTCTTTTGAACCCCATTGAGCAAAAAAAATTACAATTTTCTAAAAACATATTTTCGGATTATCACGATTGCGTCCATTGAGTCGCGCCTGTTCCATGTTCGGAAAACTGTCTGGTAATATGGATAGCGAATATAGAGCAATGGAAGAATCATTCTTGAATAAAATGGTAAAATCAATTTTAGTTATAAAATTTTTTAAAATAACTAATGAAGTCCCTTATTTCATGCAACCCTCAGGTCGTGATAATATGATCGGCCGATACCACAGTTCCGAAATAATTCACAGGATGGCGCCACCATTTGTTCAAGAAGGTAGCGCCATGCCAGTATTGTAGCGCCAATTTTACGAAATATTTTTTCTACAAAAAAGGCGAACTTTCAATTTACCCAAAATGATTAACACTGCTATATTATCAATTGTATAATAATCGAAATTATATTGACCGAATGATAATACCGACAACCAGTCGTCAATCAAACGACGAGTATTACGATCAACAAAAAACTGTTCCTGTTCCTTGTTCCTTTTTTTTTATTTTCCTGAATAATCTTTATAGTTAATTCTCGATTCCTGTCCCGAAAACGCGTCAAATTTTTCAACTTTGCATAGACTTACCGCGACTTTTGATTATCGTTTCTAAAACAGCCTCTATTTCAATCTACAGCGTGCATAGATTTCCGTGTATTATGGGAGCCAAAATTCTGGATTTATCCATCGGTAGAGAAAACAAAATTTGTTCAAGCCTTGAGCCAATGCATTATCAATGGATGCTTGTCCCAGTTACCAACATCAAATATCGATATTCTTCGGTCGAACCTTGCGGCATAGACGAATCCGTTTGGATTACATTTTATCAGATATTTGCCGATAAGTTACCAGCGGTGATCATATACCTAATTATTGTTAGAAATGATAAGGGAATTAGTAATATTCGCGGAATGAATAGAGAGTAGTAAAACTAGGGGTTTACGATCGGACTTAGTCCGATGTTTGCTAGCAACGAAATGAAATGAGGGGATGAAGACGGGTACTTTTTATCACCCCACAAACCTATATATGTAATTGTTAGAATCCTTATCAAGTATGATTAGATTATTGGTCGGTATCCCAAGATCAAAAGTCGATTTTTTTATCGTAGAAGCAGCCGTTCAAATTGAACGAATTGTGGAATTTTTTCATCCCCGTCGTCTGATTGTAAAATTCTGTGAATTTCAATATTTTTCATACGGCCTGGAATTGGAATTTAGAAATTTCAAAATTCAAGAGAAACTATGCTATGATTGAGAAACTTACTAGACAGTACCGTTTGAACCCGGGAAAGTATAACTTTTTATTTGAAAGAAGGAAAAAGGCTTTCAGTCAAAAATTGTAAGTCGAATTTTTCTTGGTAGAAGCGAACTTACGAATTCAACGAAGTATGGCCATTTTTTACATCCATCATTTGAATCTGAAGACAAAATAGCTTCAATATTGAAGTAAAATAAAAATACACGCATAATTATAACGTGAAAATATTTATTCCTTTATTCAATTCATATGGATACAGTGAAAGTATAACTTCTAAGGATCGATGGTGTAATCGGAATCTTTTCACAACGGGATAATTATCATGATCAATAAGTTCGATTCAGGTATAATTGTCAGCTGAATTACCAATTATAAAGTTCATCGTTTAATGGTGAGATCAAGTTTCTTACTCGATTGTAAAACTTGTTCTTCTGTACTCATTGTCAGCTAACTCTTCCAATTTACAACATCTATTCCTCGAGCAAATAAGGTAGTATTGTTTCAGTCGAAGAAAGTTCTGATAGTCGTATCGAACAAAATTGAATAAAAGTTCTCTTGTTACTCGAGCGCTAATTGCATCAGTAATCAGTACAATCAGCGCAGGAGAAGATCAGCTTTAAATTTCTTCCCAATACATCGGTGCAGTGTTGTTCGTGTAACAATTGCGGTCACATAACTTGATTAAAACCCATAAACCGCTGTTAAAAATGAAAATATACGCCATAAACTTTTTTTATTAAATCTCACAGAGCGCGTGCAGAATTGTACTCCAAATTCTATAAGTCTAGGACCCATTTCGAAACTCGGAAAAAACTAAGCCTGGTGACTTTGGAACATGTCTCCTAACATTTTAGCTCCAGCAACATTTACTTCTTCGTAATCGAAGTCAGCCAATGCTCTTTGACACCGTTTATACCATGCAGCTACGTTGTCGTATCGGCCAATGTCGAAACCTAGTACCTGGATCACAAGCCTCAATTTAAACGATGGTAGCTATTGCGGTACGAAATGTATACACATGTACCCTCATTTTACAAATGAGAATAAAATCAGGATTTAAATTTATTGGTACTCATTTGGAACTGCTTACTTCAGCTGTGGTAACTGTGGCCACGATGCTGAAATCTGCTATGGTCAAATGGTCCCCAGCTACGTACTCAGCTCCTTCGAGATAAGTGTCTAGGATCTCGAATGCCTTTTCCAAGGCTGCCAAGCCCTGCTCGTCGATGGTTTTTGTCTTGCCAAAAATCACTGGAAACTGATGAGTAAAAGGGAGAAGATTTTCGAGCGCTATTGTATAGCTGAATGAAAATAAAAATGATAAGAAAAAAGATCGACCCAACGATCGTACGTACGTAAGTTTTGTGAAGACTGTTGTTCAGGCTGCCAAGATCAAAATATAATCTCTGATCAACGACACCTCTGCTTTCCGGATCCTTGGGATAAAGCGAATCGTTCTTCGCGTACTTTTCGACGAAATATCCCATTATGGCCCGGCTGAAAATCAGGATTATTGAAAAAGTATATCACGCAGAATAAAAGTAATCGAAATTTTGCCGATGGCAAAAGCCGGTGCGAATATTCTAAGATCTCTCACCTTTCCCAAAGTATAAATCCATTGTCGTTGATCGTTGGTATTGTATGTTGCGGATTGATCTATAAATTAAGACATTGTTGTCAGCATTTTACATCCACGATATACCGTGATCTCGGTGAAGCATTGCAGAAATGGATCGAGATTATCATTGCATTACGTGGTAAATCAATTACGGATCAATTAATTATTTCATATTTCATTTCGTCAATTATCCGCATGCCTTTCTACAGAATTTATCATCCCATCATCAAACGGTTTTACAAATTAACAAAACAAAAAAACGTAGCAATTAGCATAATGCCTGAGTTCATGGAATATTTGGAAAATTTTTGAAAAAAATCCGCATGCCTTTCATTGCTATTATTATTATTATTATTATTATATTTATCAAAGGAATCACCTTGTCAAATTCTGGCTTGAGGTGTTCACCTTCCATGATGTTAATGACTTTCAAGTTCAGATGAATGCCCAAAGCTTTTGCAAGCATCATTACAGATCGGCAGGGAATACTTGGCGGTGAGAAATACAAGTCGACGGGCATCTCGTTCCTTTTCAAAAATTGGCCAATGATGGTTCTATCGATTACGAATAATTTCTAGTTCGATCCACACAAGTTCTTTGAACATTATTTTTGAATCATCGACACCGAAAATTCGGCCTATGAAAAATCGATATGAACCGCGTGATTTCGCTGTGATTTTAATAAAGCAAAAACTTTAGCGAATCAAACAGCTCCTATACCTAGTATAATTCGGGTGTTACTGTCGGATAGAAAATTATCAGCAGCAACAAGAACGAAGGTAAAAATGTCCAAGGCGCAAGACGACTCATGCATTGAGTTACTATGACGATAAAGTCCAAACAGACGTATCGTATCCTACCTTGAATAGCAGTCTCGCTCTACTATCACAATGAATGGGTGTTTATTTATTAAATATCGATTCAACGAAGTAATAATTAAAAATCAATAACCCTGAGTCTGATTTATACCTCTATGATTTTATTAGTGCGTTCGAGTTGGTATAAGAGAGGATATTGGAACCATTTCGAAATCTTAGGATCAAGGTTCAGTTAAGATATCGAAAAACCTCGAACCTAAAGACGAATAAGCATTCCTCGTATGATTTTGAGTTCGGAATAAGTTATTGACTCCGCGTTTCATCAGGTAGCAGGTATTTAGGATGAAGTCTGCGAATTTGGATCACGCGATATCTTCGGATATACCGAGTATATGAAAATTCGAACATTTTAGTAGGTTTGGTTCTACCTGAAAGCAAAATAAAAAGTCAATCCGGGGCTCCAGCATTTCCAATCATCTACGAGAATTGAATCAGAATAGCGAGGGTAGCTCAATGTAATATAGCAGCTATGGTACGCAGCACTTTGGTGCACATTTCAAAAATTCATAGCTCCATAGAAGGATCATGGAAAACTCGGTCCCCGCGAAAACAGTCCAATTTACAACGACGCATGAGTACCTACACACATTTAGAAACGATCCACCGAAGAACTAAAACGTTGAAAAACTTTGATGACCATCGAAGCACCGATACTATTATTTTCTGAATTTCTGGGAGGCAAATTTTTGGGAGATCGTACAGCAATGGAGCTCAGAAATTCCATGCAGGCTCGTTTCCGAATGTTCTTCGAGGTCGAGTAGACTTGCTGGCGTTCTTGCGGATCATTCTTCAGATTATTGCAATAAGGGCATACACCTGAATTGTCAAAATTCTCACGGTGGCCGGTGTCTCTTACGATTCGATTTTTCAGTCGAAAGATACGTGAGTGTATCACATGAGTGTGACGGAACAACGTTTCATATCGCGCAGCCTCGATTCTATTGCGTTTGTCAAATGATCGTCAATTATTGATCCCACCGCGCCACAAAATCTCTTTTAACAACCACTTTACTTCTTTTCCAAAAGTCCAGCCGTCAAAATGACCAAAAGATTTCAAACCGAATTTAAAACACCCTGGGCTCTCATGAAAGGATCCGAGGAATGGATACCAAAAATTTTTGCACCTACGGGACCAGTGAGTTTTGAATGACTAATTTATCCAGTCTGAGGATGAAATACTTCTCAGTTTCGATATTCACGGTTTTTGACATTTTTAGTCAGAGCCTTTCGCAGCGCCGGGTTCTATGACCTATTTCAACAACAAAAAGGAAACCTCTCGGCAAGGGCGGGTTATCACAGTATACGATCGCATACATGACAAAACTCCTTTTAATCCAAAGCAACAACGCTGTGATCGTATGCAACCAGGTCTCATCTGGGCTGGAATCCACGAGGAAAACAAGAGGCATAAAGTTTCAATCACCACCAGCCACTGGCATGGACGACCTAATAGAATTCAATTGGATTTTCCTGACAGCAAATTCTATCGCTCTAATAAGATACAGGATCAGTTTTACAGGAGATATAATATAAACATTGATTCAGATTTGGACAGACACTGTCAAACCTATTAGCAAACATGTCTTTTGCACATATTTCTCATCTTTTGTCCATCAAATGCACGATTTTTTATATTTACATATAATTTTTTATTCGTAGTACACATGTGTGACATACTTCATTTTATGTCAAGAAAAATAGTGAAATTATATTATACATCCGTACACCATGTACATATGTGTGTCGATAATGCATTACTTTATAAACATCGTTGTTGTGCCACCGCCCACCACCCTCGACTTGCTTACTGTGTCATTTATCTAGGGCCGTACCGAAAGAAGGGCGATCTTTCATTTCCAACAAAAACTTATAGGTGCAGTTTCCCCATGGGGCGGATACCGTCACCCCCATTGTTCACTCGGTCGCAGAGAAATAGATCGACCGATCTTCGAGTCGAGATTCGAAAAAAGGAGCCGAATTTCACGCTTTGTTATACAATACCGATTCGATGTGTTCGAAAGGGTGTACACCTGGGGATCGGCACCTCCACAGATAATTTCTCGAATTTTGAGAAACGCTTCAAAATTATTTCAACGTTTCGCAGACTTCGCCATGCATAGATTCGGTCCACCGAAGAAAAAGCGTTTTTCCCATCGTTCGGTGAAGCTTTTTGCAATTTTTAGGTAATATCGTGAAATCATGTCACTTCGGGATTTGATTTGAAAAAAGTTATTTCCAAGAGAAATTTTTAATTCCGTATGAATTGACCGCGACGTCAACGGTGCTGACTTTATGATCCCCGATATCCGCTTCGGGTGGGTATATTCACACGTCGCACGTTCCGAACAGAACCAAATTTATACCAAAGTACGTTGCGTATACCTATATACTATATATATATATATGTATATACATGTGAGTATATAGCGCGCTAAACCAAACGATTTAGTATAATCTGAGCTATGTACATTGTTGCGCAGCAAGGCTTGACCTAACTGCAGAAGTTTGTTTGAGAAGCACATAAACGTTGTGCGTTAACAGGCTAACTGCTCTGATAACTCGTTACGTATTTCATGTATTGCATGGATTATATAGGTGTATTTTACGATTGCAGCGAAATTATTCATTCGATGAGAGCCGTTAAAATTCCGCTCCTCGGAGTTTTCTCGTCAAAACGTATCCGAAACTTTGTACGATCGAAGCGTATACCATGTATGGTATATATGTTCATCTTTTCGAGTCGAATGAATTCTCCGGAATGTAGTACAAATTTTTCAGCGGGGTCAAACGACCGGGGACATCATTATTATCCGACACACTGGCACGCGCGTGATGTTCTGTTCCTCGTTATGTACCTCGTAAACGTGCGTCGAATGTTCTGATTAATTAATAATTGCAATTCAATGAAATTGGAGCAATTACACGTGTGTGCTCAATCTGTAAGGTACTGCGATACCAAAACCTATACATAGACAAATCTACTGCAATTATCCGTTAAAGGGGACTTGTGGATTCGTGCGATAAGCGGTAAAACATTTATTGGTAACAAATGTCTCCAATTTTTTTCCCAATACTTGATATTCCATAAATATTAGCGAAAGACACAATTTTTTCAATTTAAATACAATATTGAGATCTTCTATCGAAAGGAAGGAACTTTATGCGTCTTTTTCTCAATTCACATTCAGTCCGTACAGTGAATAACATTGTAGTTTATTTTTTAACATACTGTCTTCTTCGTTTTGATTTTCTCTCTCTTTTTTAACGTCTGGTTATGATTCTTCTCCCCAATTTCCTACGGGATCTCCGATAGGTACTAATGCGGGGTGAAACAGTTTGCCTAGACTGAGATATTCCGTTTTTTGTCCCACGGGGGAAAAAGTTTACCCCGTAAGAATGCCCTGTCCAATTTTCATTCCGGCGCACCCAATGCTTCAGGAAAAGTTGCGAATTGTTCTACCGCGATATAGGTATACGGTCTGTGGATTATAACAAATGGTTAGGTAGAATAAATGAACGATAATCTGATCGGTAAACTTTTGTTAAATGAACTTATACCTGTAACGTATACGTTAAAAAATATGGTTAAAATGGATTTGGTTAATGCTCCGAAAGTTTTTCATGAATCCGATTGCACAAATTTTCTCTGACAGTGAAAATAAGATCAGGAAGTAATACACTTAATGAAACTTTCCTCTGAGCAGCTTGGTTCGGCGTTAACTCTGCTTCCTCTTCCATCATTCTTTTGTCAATTAATTGCGATTACCGATATTATTATCCGAAAACGTTGAGCGAGTATCTGCAGTCAGTTATCCAGTAATATATTATAAAAGATTGTGAGTTGCTCGGAGATAATTATTCATTTTAAAATAAGCTCGAATCAGGCGAACAACAACTTGCTACGGAGTGACGTTTCAATTTTAAAACGATGTGAAATCGAAAGCAGATACTTTAAGAACGCAGAGGGTCTTTGTAAAGTATAATACGAAACTTTTCAACTCGTATAAACTGTTCAAACGAACCTTTACACGTTTTAGAATATTAAAACCTCGAGTGAATTCACTCTTTCTTGAAGCACCGCAGACCTTTTTCTTGCATCTCGTAAACCGTAATCATATGCATTTACGGTTTAATTGCACTTTTGGTAATGAATTCCATACCGCAAGTTCTGAGATTAAACTGAACGAACGAAACTACGAGTAATTACGTAACGTGTGTCAAAAGCGCGTTCAATTAAGACGTGTCAAATTTTTCACCAAACTTTGTAGACCTAATAACGGTCTTATTTATCCGTTTCCGTAAGTCGCATGAACTCTCGTGGAATAGGATTAAGGCTGTACCGACATAACGCGCGGTTTGGGAAATAAATTACATTTGAATTGAGAGAAACTGAAAAGTAGGTAGGTACAACGTCCAGGGCGATGTGTATAGCGTGAATTCAACGGTTCGGAACGTAATGTGAAATTAATTCAAGAATTGACTTCATTTCTGATGCTTTGCCATTCGGGGAGTAAAGCCAGACCTTTGAACCAGCAAGGAACGAACTACTGCACGAGGTCATCAGGCACTTAATACAGTGACGCACGCGGTAGTATCATCGATATCGGAGACGGTAAGTGCGCGCGGGGTATAAAAATAATAGTACATTGATACAGAGCTTGCAATAACCCCAGAGAAATATCTCTAATGTAAAATTCTCTGTCTATAGTATCGTGAAAACGTAGTAGTCGGTGTTCGTAAGAAAATTCGTAAAGTCCTGAAGGCGGAATATTTTTCAACGTAAGAATATAAAACAGGAAGATTTTAGGGATAGAATATTGGTAAGAAGCAAGAAATCTGCAAATAACGCGAAGCTCGTTTCCCGAAATGATGAAAAATGTAAGAGGCGCGGTACGAGACGGTCTGACAGTTTGTATGCATCTTGGAATGGAACGATAATCCGGAAAAGTGCATTGTCTAGCTGTTCGAGGCACAGTGGCATCGGATAATCATCCAAAGAGCCACACGCTCTATTATTCCTCAACAATTTCTATGAACATTCCTCACTGCAAATGGTTGCGATCATCAGCGAGTGTAAAGAAGCAAAAAGGCAGGAATCGATATACTGCGAAGAGCAGACACTTCCAATCATGACATCCTCGTAATTTATTCATCGAGTGGTATGCATGGTACAAGTTTGTAACACGAAGAGCTTCGTCGACAGGATTTACCAAATATTTTCTGAGTTTACGAATAGTTGGGAAAATCGCGAGCAGAACCATTTTTTTTCTCATGATACCGTTTTCCCGTAGCCTTGCGGGTTTCGAGGTCGTAAATTAAACTTTTTTACGCAGATTGGAAGATCTCTTAACTCCGAGGACAAACTTTCCCTTAATATTCGTAATTTTCCTTAGATATCGAAATCCCAAGATGACTTCTTCGAGAAATAAGAACAAGAAGAATAAAAATAAGGGGAAAAAAGGTCGTAATTGTCGGTGAACTGTGACTCTATTAACTCAATTATCAACCGAAATTGATAATCAAATTGCATAATGAATCTTCGTTTTGGACACATGGCTTGAGGTCTCGTATAAAATCGTTTATTTCAGGACAATGTTCCAGCTTTTCAACCCTCATCACTTCTGCTTACAAGATAGCGGACGTCGAAACTCCGCGAAACTTCATAACTTTTGAACTTCTTAAAATAACGGAAATGAACTTTGGAATGCGAGTTCCTGCTAGGAAAGTACGTTTTTCAGAAAAATATTACAGAATTTTTTAGACTCAGTGTCAGCCTGCTGGAACCTCTGGTAATCATTTCGAGCTGAATTTTTCGAAAAATAAATCAAATAGAAAATAAAAACAGGGAAAGAGCACCCAGAGTCCATCAAAGGGTCGAAAATGCATTTTTAATGCAGTCACAGACCTCACAGGTAGACGAAAATATTTCCATTCGAGAGAGCGGAAAATTCTGCACGAACATGCATCCTCGCCTTTTTTTTATTCTCTGCTCGGACTCTTCGAAAAATTATTCAAGAGATTCGTTTTCGTGAAAGTCAAAAATATTATGAATGCATGAGTGAAGGTGTTACGTATGTAGAGATCCAAAAAAAATGTGAAAAAAATATTTTAGAGCTCTCTAAGACTGGAATCAAGAGCTTCTTGATATATTTTCGGAAATTTACCGATAAATTAGTTTGCAGGCTAATGAAAGCTCGAACTCTCCTCTCTGCGGATGAAAATCAGATTAGCACAAACATGTGTGTACTGCATTTACATAAACGTATATTTTACGAAGTATTATGTATTCATCGAGATTTTATCACGAAGTTTGTAATTTTTCATCGTTGAATATTTACTGGCTTTTAGGCCTGGCATAGCATTGATATGGAATTGAAAATCCGGATCTATGAACGACTGGAATAAGTTAGGTACTCAGTTTATATTTACTAATATTTTTGTAGTCGAATTCGTTACGTTAGAAACACAACCGAGTTAAAAATTGCCAGAGTGCTTTTATGGGCATAAACTCAAAGAATCGTTAGCATATTCTCGAGGAATAATCAGTTGTTGTTTGTCTTCGACTCACCGAGTATACTGTATAATTCCGTAGCTATATCGGCTGTTAAAGACGGTTTTATTCCGAGAAGCTCAATCTCGTAAAATACATAAAATTCGAAGACGAGGAAAGAATTGAACGAACTACGTTATAGTGTTAGTTTCGAAACAGCAATCCCTGTCGCAATATCATCATTTCATTAGATTAATATCAAATCTGTACGAAAAAAAGGATCCCCAATTTTTAAAGCTTCTTAAAACATAAAAGCTACGGGTTCTAATTCGATTTATATCTATAGCTCGAAAAAACATTTTATTCGAACAGTTTTTCACAGCTTTTTACAGATTACTTATATTTTTATACGTAATTAGGAATTATTCAAAATTTTATGGACTTCGTCTTACGCAGAACGCGACTGCATCGCGAAGTTCATCGAAACTTATTCAATTTCAGGGATATTCCCCGTTGACGATTTTTTTCTAATTCAAGCCATATTTTCTGTAAGAGTTAAGGAAGAAAGTGTGAAGAGCCTAAGCCGATAGAATATATTTTTTCAAAGGCAGCGATGATTTAAAAGAAAAAAAAGAAAAAATTCGAATCATTCTCTACTACGACGGCTTCTTATTTCTCTCCAGCCTTATGATTTTTTTATTGACCCTGAATATCGCTAGAAATAATTAGGTACAATATAATTCATGTACACGGATAATTTCCCATGCAATTTTATAACTCATTTCCGTTCGGTAAAAAGCGAAGCTTAGAATTCTTTCCGATGATGACACGGTAGAAATCCCAAAGTCTGGAGTATCTCGATGATAATTCAGGGTCGGTGTACGGGGGATGAAAGGCCCGGGCGCATGCGCCGCTTCTCCTGGCGGCAAGGCATTTCCCAAGTTGTTCAGTGACGCGGTGGTTATCGCCGAGAGGACTTATCCTCGGACAGTATCACGTCGCGAGTCCTTCCGCATACTGGCCATGTGTAGTGCCGTTTCCGATGAATTCGCAGCGAGCGACGATAAAGCGATGAAAGAATAATTTTAGTTCGCGAATAGAAGCTCGTTCAGAGCTCTTCGAGTCTCTCGGCTTCTCGGTTTACTTTGTGCGGTTGAATTAGCTAGATTCACAGTTTTCATTGCGGTAGGATAGCCCCGGATTCCGGTCAAAATATTTCACCCGGGTCGATGCGGTTTTTTTATCAATTTGCATGAATTATACCGAGCATAAAATCCGACGAAATTCTTGTGCGACTCAACTGGAGGAAAGAACGTTTAATCAGAAATATATACATATATACGATTTTCCTTTTTACACAGTCGCAATAAAGCGAGCAATGCCACCCAGTCATTTCCGGGGAATCGGAAGTCGTTCGATCGCGAAAGCAATTATGTGGAAAGTGAAAATAAACAGAGGTGATAATACCCTGGTATAAAACGAGCCGGCAGCTCAGTAATTCTGAATAATACAACGCCGGTATTTCATCCCAAAAATTATCAGATCCAAGACTGCGCTATCACAGCATTGAAAGAGCCGCGAATTATCCCGAAGGAATGATAAAAAAATCGGTCGAATATCAAACGATAATGAGTCGCTAAAATTCGCCGGTGATTCCGTGGAACGAAAGAGTGAAACGTAACGCGGACTTTTCGAATTATTAAGATTCATGGCGTAGATTTTTCTCCTGGATTATCACGCGTTCAGTGAATACAGTGACGCGAGTGGTTTCAGTGACTAAAATGTTCATTGTGTGCCGGTGGATGTTGGATGTATCTGGCGGTGGAGCATGAAGGGTGTTACATCTCTCTCGTAACGGTAAGAGCATCAAATTGGTTAAGGGGCGTATTAGAACTCGTTGAAAAGAGCATAGAGCGAGTCTGAGGTCGGCGATGACGGGCCTTTGCTCAGCGGGTAAAGCGCATATTTCAAAGCTCTCGAATAGCATTCGTCGGCGCAGGTACGCGAGCGAGTGAATAGAGGAACTGTACGGAAGCAGTAATTATTGTTCGAATCTTCGAGCATCAACCTGTCGCTGAATATGCGTTTCCATCACATTTATGAAGCGCATTGAACCCCCAGCCGCGGTTTTGATCGATTCTCGGGTACAGAAATGATCCAATTCGATATTATCAGAGTCGAAGTCAAAGTCGCACGCTTCAGCTGCGAGAAAACTCGATAGATGCGAAGTATCCTTTATATTAAATTGTCGAAATATGGGCTGGGAGTTCTCATTGCAAAGAATTCTATGGAAATATTGCTATTAACGAAGAATATAGTGCATCCCAAATCCAGAAACTGGGATACTTTTGAATTTTTGGATTTGGAATAAATAATTGCATGAAAAACATCCCTTAGATTATTTCAATGAGGAAATATCTGGTCGATGTGCAATTTGGATGTTCGAAAGCACGATATCCTGTATAAAAGCACGAGTTTACCAACACCGGATACATAAGATAAGGATAAGCTATCCGTTGCTGGTTTTCCACGATATTCAAGACGCCTTTTTTGTCTTCTACGTGCTAACGATCTTCGGGGTATTTCCCGGACGAGAAGCAACATGTATTAATGATATGTGAAACCTGGGAGAATTTACGTTCCAGAATAGCTTATACTCCGACCCAGCCTGTCTGGCGTCTTGTTGCTCGTCGACTAAAGCACGTTGATAACTCGTGCCTCTATACTTAGAAATTGCGACTTTGTGAGATTTTCGATCATCGAAATATAAAAGTCACAACTGCAATCGACTTTTATCTCCTAGGGTATCAGTCGTCGTAGTATAATCTTACGATACCGTGTATAATTAGAATGAACTAACGCTCGGGCACTGAGCTGAGATAAAAGTGGTAGGTGGCTCGTTATGGGAGGTACCAGTGCTTAAATTTGAATCAGAGAATTAGGAGTAATTAGTTGGCGCAATTAAACTTAACAAGCGCGGGATGATTAGCTACGGGAAATAAAAAGCCTCCCCTTTGACCTACACCTTAATCCATTTCGTCAATAGACCTCGCTTCATTATTCTCTCCCATTGCGTAAAGATCTAGATATATAAGAACGTAAAACTCAAGGGCAGGTGAGACGCTGGTTAAAATGCTAAGTAGATCAGAAAAGAAGAATTATCATTTACGATCATCGTTTCTAAGCCCCGGAATCCTCCTTTCGAAATCTGCTCCCTCGTAACTAGAGCTTTTACTAGTTTCTCTCGAAACTGTGCGACCATTTATCATCCCGATGTTAACTGCAATGCGTAGCTCGCTAAGACGAAGCCCGGCAGGGGTTCATGTTAATCTGAATGTTATATACCTACCATAAGCCGGCGTTTACGTGCCAACATACGTAACCAAACATACGTGTCATTAGACTGAGGACGGTTTTGCTCATTATTTTACCTCAGTTTCTGGCTGCAATTAGTGTCCACTATAATGGCCTCTGGATGTTATAGTCAGTGCAGACGGTAATTCGAAAATCGCGTACAGGACAGGCCTGGTTGAACTCTAATCTAGTCTCACGATTTTATTTTTCGAATAAATTATCCACGCGAATTTTTCAATCTTTTTACCAAATTTTTAGACGAGACTAGCAAGAAATGCAAAAGGGTAAATTTGATCATCTTTTAATTCCTTTTCACCGATTTTCTCGTATGATTTTTTATTCACTTTGAGAGTGAGCCTTTTCATGGGGAATCCCGCCTTTTTGGGGCGAAGAAGCTAGAATTTCGATGTGTAATATAATTCAAAAAAAAAAAAAAAGTCATCGTCGAGGGAGAAAAATCTGTGGTTACAGTTCTTTTTTTCTCATTTCCCATACCTCCGAAGTTGATTCGAAAAGGTAATCTGTTCGAGCCCACATATTCCGCAATGATTATAATCTACGAGGTATACTATGTTGCGCGGTTGTGTCTAACGGTAATAGGATTAGGTACGTACTTTGATATCAGGATGTGATTAGGTGCTGCTAATTATTCTTTGAACTAAGATTTCAAAGCATTAATTTCCGCACGAAATTGATTCGATTCGAAGAATAAAAGATGAAAAAAGAAACTGGATTCAAATTTTGAAACCAAGAAAAATCATGATTTCACTTGAGAAGAAGCTTTGAGATAGTGAATGACTCAAAATCGAACCCAAACACGACGAGTCAGCTTTTGACTCTTCCTTTGAGATATTTTCAAGACCTGACCCGAAATTTTCAAGATAATACAGGAATTTAAAATCTGACGATGCTCCAAAAGTTGAAATAATTGGCGGCTCAGCGAAGACGGATGCGAATGACGATCCGTCGGGCTTCCTTCGTCCCTGACATTTGTTATGCACATAGATATGCAGCTGATGCGACTGCCGAGACATCAACATATCTCTTATGCGGAAAACGCAGTAAAATGTCATGCGCGATGTTAAAACGTGTCTGAAATTCTTAACGCTCTATACGTATATATATAATATGATATGTATATACATATACGTATACCCCAGAGCTCTTGCACCCTGAACTCTTTGTAAACGACGGCTCGAGGGCGCAGCTGTACGTGGGCGACTAGATACGAACGTTTCTAATTCAAAGTTACTCTCTCACGTGAGTTGAAGAGAACAGATATCTACTATGCGCTATTTTACTTATCCGCCCTCAACTTTCCCCCAGTTCAACTTTCGGTACTGGCTTCTGCACGTATTACGGAGATATAAGTTAGAAATATCCGTACATCTGCGGATACCCTGACTCTATGAGACTGTGCAAATTTCTTCGTACGTATATGTATATCTGTATATATGCGACATTCGGGGATATATTCTGGGAAGTTGGTGGGATTAGATTTCTCATCTGCCACACTGCCATTGACTTTGCTTTAATCTATACCCATATACCTACTTGCTCAACCATCTCAGCCATTCCTGACTCCATCTTATTCAATTCGGTATAATTGCTTAACTCACCGATTAGCGCGGTGATTCCATGGGACTACCCTGTCTCTTCTTAATAAAGGCTCACCTCCTTATTTGTACCTTCAATAATGTCGTCTTCAATCTACGAGCACTTGGCTTTCGGTTTAACTTAGGATCGATATGCGAGACGTGCATACGTATGTAGAAAAAATTTAGGGTAAATTCTGCGAAGATAATTGAAAAGAGGAAACGTTTCTGGTCTTTCTTAGCTCCGAAATGTGCGACCAGCCCATGCAATGTCTTTTTTTCTCGGGATAGAACAAAGAACGAAGTTGGGAATCGTTCGGAAATCAGTCCTCTATCCGAGAGAGATTTTTGTCCCCGAAAATTGGAAGACGGTGAAAAAATCGTGAAAATTTTTTAGTAAAGAGCTGATTACTCGAGTCGCGTTTGCAGTTTTGAGAAGTTATCCGTTCATTGAACGGAGATTTGTCTTCTGAATAGTTAGAGACCCGAATATCTGGAATCGAAGCAGCAATTGATCCAAATTCTTGAGCATCGAGTGCTTTTACTTCGACTGCGTTTGATTCTGAGACACGAAGATTCACAATTCTTCATTTTTACTTGATTATGGTTGAAAAGATCAGCGAACTGTCGTAATAACATTTTTTGATCAAAGAACAATTTGGATACACGCCAGCCCTTGAAAAATTTCCTTATTCAAGGTGCATGTACCCCCTATACCCCCTCGAAGGCCGGTGAAACGAACCCTGCGATTATTTCTGAACGGCTTTACGTAATACGTTTTCCGAACTTTAATTGAAACTTCGAAACCTGTCAAATTCATGAAATACTGTAACTTTGATTTAATAAATGTCGGAAGAGGATTGAATTTTTATCAACTTCGGGTGCTACCAAATCTGGACAAGGTTCGCAATTGCAGAATTTTTCAGCGCCGGAATTACTCCATCTTCGATTCTGGCTTACCCGAAAATTTCGAGTAAGGATTACGCGACTGGTTTGAAAATTGCAAGAAAAAAAAGTCAACTTTCTCTAATTCAGAAATTCGAACCAATAAAAACACGCTTTCAAGCCTGCAATGATATTCGGTTCACGGATGATGGAATTAGTGAAATTTCACGGTAACTGAGAGCAAAATAAATTGCGTAAAACCTGCCGACGCAAAGAGAAATAATTATTTTACTAGTGTTAATTTTAACGTTAAGGAGACGAATTATATCCGCAGTTTGTCCCGCTGTTACGATGGAACGTTAAAATTAGCATAGGGTACCTACACGCACATTATTCTGGTTGGTGTAATGAATACGACGATTTAGAAACAGTTTAAAAGGTTTAACTGTCTCGTTTCTTTCCCAAGAATTATGCGACACGTTGACCTCGCGAGGCAGTCTGTATAAACGGAATGAAAATATATATTAAGCATTTTGTTTAATTAAACGTGAATATTAATCGAACAGCTACGCCCACCGCCATCTCTCTTGCCCCTTTTTTGGAAAATCCGATCCAACGTTATCACCATTCCAGGAAAACCCGCTGAATTCACATGATTTTGGGTTTTGAGACGATTTAGAATTTTCAGAAATGTTGAAGTTTCGAACATTAGAATTCCGAAAGGTCGGAATGCGGATAGCTCGAAATTCCGGAAGACCAACAGATCCTCGAAAGTCCAAAAACCAAAAATTTTTGACCATTTCTCATGACGTGAAGACAGAGAGTAGCTAATTCTAATCGTTTCATTTGCCCATACGGCGGTATTACAATTTGCGAAAATTAGGTACCTACATCGATTCACGGATTGAGGACCAATTAATAGAATGAATATGGTCGGTTGCTAAGATATTGTGATTGAATTCGGTATTTTCAGTCAGTTTTGTCGATACCCAGATACTCCATTCCGATTGATAACTGTCGTATCATCGCTCGTTGCCCAGTCTGCGTATGACTGTGCAAAAGACTCGCCAACTCTGGCTCAGAATATTTCTACAATAGGAATTGTGATTTATTGTACGTATTTTCGGAATAGTAATTCTTGGGAGAAATTTACGATGCAAATAGCGAAAAGGAATCCGTCCGAAGGTCTCAGGGTGGCTTCGAGTACCTCCGCGAATTCTAAGAGCTGTATAACACAGTCGGAAAAGTTTTTGAGACTGTTTAAAAAAAATCGAATTTCTGTAGAAAATTGGATAATTAGTTCGCAGTATCGAGCGAAATTTACGCAGGCGTGTATTCGCTCGTTTTACGCGAATCTGATTGGGTTCAAAATCGAAAAAAAGACTTCTGGGTTTTTGTAAAATACAGAATGCGATCATGTAATGCGAACCAGGGGATGCAATGACGGATGTTGTGTACGGATGGCTGTTACACGGACTCCTGTAAATTATTATAGCATATCGATCATCGAATCAATAACCAATGAAGCTACGTTCACAAGCTGCGCGCACGCCAATTTAATTTTAGTTTCACGTGAGCTCGTAACGTTCCGAATTTTAAGCCAATTATTTATAATTTAATAGCTCTGCCAAAATGACTGTCCTCGAATTATACTCTCTGGCCAAACACGAGCCTCGATGCTGCTTTGTACTCCGTTTTATAAATACATGGCTAACTTGATTAACGAATAACGAGCGCAAACAGATTAGCAAATGATATACCTATCGCCGAAATATGTAATTAAAATCATCAGCCTGGCACATATCGATGTGCCGTGTAATAAGCTTGATTACCGTGTCATGTAATCCGCAAAAAGTTGTTTTTTAGCAAAATTTCCAACACGTTATTCGTTCGATAGAACTTCGTGCTTGTCAAAATCCTTTGAAGCAATCTATTGGGTCTGAAGATATTCTAATCTCGCAAGCCCATGCTCGGCCCATCGTGAACTGGGTCTCAAAAATGTCCTTTTTTTATGTAGAATTTTGTGTAAAAATTTCAGAAATAAAAAGATGGATTTTTCTCGAAAATCAAAATCTTAGATTTATTTTTGAGAAAATCGATAGTTTCAGGCTTTCAAAAAATCGATAAATATCACCATCTTGAAGTACGCTTGAATCCCCTCGTATTGTATGCGAATAACTTTTTCGTACGATTCTTCGTTTCCGAACTAAAATTGACTGAAAAAAAACGAAAGTATCGAAATGAGCAATTTTGTAAAATTTGCAACCAGCGAACGAATGTTCGCAAAAATCTGAAAAAATTCGTGAAGCCTTCGAAGATCTAGGGCTCAGACTAAAAAAATTCATTCTGAAATCGGAGGGGGTTTCGGACCGTTAAAAAATTCATGGAATACCCCATGTACAAGAATTAGTAGTAAAACCGTGTTAACATTCCCGTTAATATGATTATGGCAGATATTCTACGTTTATGACTTATATTTCGTGCATCCTGGCGGGTCACTATAACTAGTTAATCGTTCGTTGATTGATCGCCACCGTTCCCTTGGTGGTAGCGAATGCCAGGGTGATCTACCCTCCAAGTAATAAATCACCGTGCAATATGCTACCGCCGCGACAAAACATCCTTAAATACTTGGACAGCGGTTACTGACGAAGGCAGCTAGCCGGATAAGCACCCTCAAATTTTTTGACAATAGAGAAAAGAAGGTGGGAACGGTTCAAACTTTCGAGGGTATAAGCGGATTTGTATAGAAATCTTGAGCCTTGCGGAATCGACTCGACGTCGTATAGCGAATATTAATTTATACAAAAATTAAGTTGAAATTCTTGATTTTCGAAATCGCCTCGAAATATGTTTTTCGTGATATTAAAAAACTGGTCGATCCCGCGAAAATTTAGGGAGGCTTACCGAAACGTCGGGCGTTCAAAAATTTTCTAGTGAGTCCGGAATTCTTGAATTTAAGATCGAAAAGTTTTCACCTTAACGTATGAATATTTTTCTTTTTTTTCGTATTATTTTCATGGCGTAACAAGGGCTTGTGAAAAGTGGAAAACTCAAGACCCTCGTTTGACAATTTTTTCATGGACAGAAGGAGGCCGCTGAATTAGCTGCAGCAAACGTGCTTCGACTATGAAGCTTTTTAAATGCTTCGTCTGGCCTGAAAAATGGGAAACAGAAATTTCCCGCATTTGTTTGTTAATTTACCTGCCTTACGTTCTGAATTTTTTACACGGTTTTAAGTACGAATAACTTCAGTGCTAAAGCTCCGTACTGATTGTTAAAATAAAAATTCAGGGAAATTAAAGGAACAGGAAAAAGCTGGCGCAGCGTACTACAGGTGCAAGAAAAAGAGTCAATGAGATAATTTTCAATTACTACGTTTATAACATTCGATTATTACATTTCAATAAAATGAAATTTTTCTATAAAAAGAAAAAAAGAACTAGTCGTTCGTTTCTTTTGACTTTTCCAATAATTTTGTGGCCTCAATCAGGTCTTGAAATAGAGAATTCAATCGGATGAATTGGCGAGCTGGAATTCTCTGATCTTCTGGGCCAATGATTCTATAATAGGGTTAAAAATGTACACACATATATTATTTTTTATAAATTTCCTACGCAACTATTTCTGCCTAAGTAATATATTTGGCGCAAGGATCAAGTTGGAAAATATAAAAGGTAGGCTTTCACAATATCCAGCCGAGAGATAAGATCCAGCCTTTGAAAAGCTTTGTAACGGTACCTTATTCGAAAGATTTATCGTTCGCAAAAAGGACGCATAAAAGCTACGCGAAAGAAAAAGTGCCGCTTGTTGGTCGGAAGGTAGGTAGGTAGTATACCTACTATTAATAAATCTATCCAGGTTGTCTAGACGTGTATGGTGCATTCTGTACGGTAATCCATACGCATACATACACGTGTGCTAGATATCTATTTATTATTCACCAACTAAATGCAAGAATATAAAATCTCGCGGTGCACCAGAAGCACGTAATTCATTTCCAGCCCGTATCGGCTCTCCGAGCGTAACTAGAGAAAAGGATTCCCTATAGATTCGCGTTTCGCACAGTCTAGACGTCTTCGTACGAAGACTTTCTACCTGTAACTATTCCAGCTTATATTTCACGATGAAAAATTGGATTCAGAAAAAAGGGAACTGCCCGGCTTCAACGATTAACGATCCTTCTCTCGTTTATTCTCATTCTCATTTCTCCGCGAATTCTCGTCCACTGCAGGACCCACAAGAGTATATTACACCGAATAATATATCATATTGATGTCCTGTGATGGAACAGCCCATCTTCCATAATTTATCCGGAAAATATACAGTTTCTCAAAATCAGTCCCAATTTTGGACGTATTTATTTTTTGTCTGATATGATGAGAAAAATCCCTGAAAATTTCGAGATCCTAGGTCGAGTGGTTCCGGAGGAATTTTGGATCGAAACGATCGGAGAAGCGAAGACTTCGAAGAGAAATAGACCAGAAATCGATAAATTTTAATTTTGTAGACTAACATATACCCCCTTGATACTTAGTCACTGAATTAGCGAACTAATGATTATTAAGAGCGTAGAGATCATGTTTGCCAGAACCTCCTGCTCAGAGAATAGAAACTTTCCTAATTTATTAAGGAGATTACGAGGAAGATATTTTGCGATCCGGTTTAGGAGCGACTTCAGTGTCTCGGGGTATCAAGCAATGAATGAAAAGAAATATTGAGTACAAAGAGCGATTGATTTTTTATTCGAATCGAGTAATACCGAGACTTGACGCGACGGAATTGAGTCAAAGAATAAATTAAAGAGCGATATCAAACGGTGAAAATAAAGATGAATGAATAAACGAGGAAGATAGGTATAATACCGTTCTTTTCGACTAATTCAGAAGGAACAAGTTTTAATCTCGAGCGAGTGAGCGAAATTATGATTATAACAGCGAATGAAAAAGTTCGCGAAGCTCTAATATAAATTTCATTATTATTTAACTAACGTGACGAACTTGGGGGAAAAACGAGTCGGATACGGGGTGGCTCTGACATTTTCTTTCTCATCAATATCTACGACTAATTAATTCTTAAAAATAAATCGTTTATTTTATATCATAAATATTTTCATTAGTTACTGGTCTCACACAGCTTTAATATAGCTGTAGGGGTCTATAACCCCATCGTTGGTCACAAACTCTCCTGTCACGTGAATCAGATTATGCTTGGGATTCAGGCTATTAATCTCGACGGAAGTCTGGTGTTTATAATCCCTTCGCGATTCGGTCACACGCTATTTCAAGCTATCGCTGAAATCGCGAGGTATTATACAGCTTAGATGACCCAGCTTCGTCTTATATTCGTAGAAGATAATCGGCACTCGTATATCAATCGTCTAACGATCAATGATCGAAGCCTGAATCGATCAGAAAAGGAGGAAGATCGTCTGTTCGAAAAATGGCAATTCGCAATCGCGTTAATCCAAAGCAATACACGAGGGATGAGGCTGAGAATTTCCGCCCTCTCGGTGGCTTATATCAATTTCATTACCCGCATAATTAAGAAAAATAAATACGTTATTAATATTCATCTCGTTTTATATTAGTTGAAAGGCTGTGTGACCCAGTTCGAATTTATAAGGGAATAATGTACGAGGTATAGAGCTCTGATTCTGAAGAAACCAGTTTAAGTTTTCAGCGTGATTGACGTAATCGGGAATTTTCGATCCCTTTGATTCTTGAGCAAAGATATTCCTAATTAAAATAAGGATCGGGCTTAATTACTTACGATTAAATCAAACTCTGCCGGTAAGGAAGAGACAGGGGCTTATCTTATATATATTTGAGGGAGTCTCGCGCGTTCGTTTAATGAATATTGATGTAGCAATTAATTTTTATCTTGATAAGTGCGTATCGTCATGATTCACGATTATTTAAACCGACATTGGGATTCGCGTTAACTGAATTTATAAATTATAGCGATTCACTATACCTGGTACGCCCGCGGTCTACCCGAAATTCTCTAATTACACTTGCCAACGATAAGGTGGATTCCTTCGGTTTTAAAATAAATCTTTCAAGACCGAAATTCTTGTATAACTCATTAATTACTAATTAACGCCAGTCCTTACCGAATTCAAGACAACTCGCAAACTCCATGGAGGAGCGAGGCCCCGCCGAGGCTCACGGCGTTTTATAACATAAAATAAATGGGGTGCGAAATGCTCGAACTTCTCGATAAATCGATTTCATTTTCATAATTTGTACAAATTTTACACACCGTTGTATAGATTCGGAACGAGGAAAATAACGAGGAAAAATTATGATATTTTTTGGAGCGATTTTTGAATTTTCAGAACGCGTCACGGGCTCGTCAAAGTATTTCAAATATAACCGCATCGTTGGTATAGAATTTCGTAGATTCGAAAATTAGCGTTCGGGGGCGTAAAAGGGTAAACGGCGGCGAACGTCGAACGGCGCGAGGGATGAAAATCTGTTTGATATCCGATAACCGGCTGGTTCATAAATATCGAATGAATATATCGGCGAACCGGAGTGCAGAAAATTTTCGGATGTAGGTATACGGACTCGAAAGTGTTCGCAAACATGCAATTTAATACTTTTGCCAAAGCTGTGCGTACAAGCTGCTACAGGATGGGGCTTACGCGAATCTGGCAACTGACAGCGATGTATAACCCTTTCGTATATCTACGTATACGTACCTACCACTCCTCGAGTCTTGAGTTTGAAATCTCGAGTCGGAAACAATCCGGGCGGCTGCTAGTTCGCGAACAACAAGAATTTTGACCACTGCACTGACCGCGAGCGATAATTACTTTTTGCCGCAATGGTTTTCATACGGGACGTCGGAGATAAATGGCGTTGCCGTTTAAATTTGACTGGGGAAAAAGTTTTTCCGAACTTCTTTCGTTTTTTTTTAAATTTTTTTATCTTTTATTTTTTCTTCTTGCTTTCCATTTTATTTCGCCTCGACTCAGCGACAGATGTTACTTAATTCCACGGTAGATCGTGTGTTTCGGATAAAAGTTGTAGGAAAGATCGCGACGTTTTTGCATCAGGGCCGAGACCCTGATAAAGCGGGAATTTCCTCGCGGGAAAATTATGTTCCAGAAAAATTAAGGCGACCTTTTTTTCCCCAAGGATTATTAGAGCGGTACCACAACTCCGATTTGATCGGATCGTGAATTAAAAAACCTGAATTATTCTCATGACTTGGGTGAACGAAATAAAAGGGTAACAATTGTATCCACTCAGGTTGGTTTTCGGAAAAAATTTAAAGACATTCGGACGAATTTTTATAAATATATTACACTTTCCACCCCAAAAAATATATATAAATTATTCACGGGCTTCATTACTCGCATATATTTTCATTCTCGTTCGGTTAATAAAAGCGACTGTTTTAAATTGCTCCGAAGTTAAAAATATTGTATAATAAAAAAAAAAAAAGAAAAAGAAAAAGAAAAACGAAAAATAAAGTGCTTCATATTTAGGACGTACGATCGCATTGTTAATTTGAATCATCAGCGTCATATCTCGTTAGAATAATACAATCGAGTACAATTCCCCGTTCCGAGTACCTACCAAGTTAAAATGTCCCGCTTTTCAAATACCTCTTTTACTTTTATTTCGCAGATATAATTGCTTTCATCGCAGTATAAAAAAATCACGATTTTATGTTATATCCTGTACATACATATATACATACCTATATATCTATATGTTCATAACTGCGGACGAGGAGAAACAAAAAAATTAAAAAATTAAATTATATACGTATATGGGTGATTCCATCCTAACAGTGTTTATTGATGTCCTGTACCGTTTGCTCTCACTGGTCATCCATTAACAATCTATTCATCAAATTTTTGTATCAATACGATCCTCGTGAACATATTTCATCGCTTCTTTCGCATAATATAACTTGCAGTCCGGAGAAAACTTACGGTTCAAATCACTTAAATGTCAGTACCGTGTCGTGTCCGTTTCTAGAATTTACCTACGAATTCATTATTTTCTTTGTCGCAATAAATGATCCGAACTAATTGATCCATAAATCTAATTAATGTTATAATACAATTCATAAATGAATTATTATACAATTCATAATAATTTTTCCGAAGAATGTCTACCAAATTTATTTTACGTCAGTACCGTGGATGAACGAGTCAGTACCGTGGCACGGAAAATTTGAAATTCGATTCTCATTCTCGATATTTTGAGGTTGTAGCGAAATCCTCTCGGACTTTCATTTTTACAATAAAATAGAGTAATAATATGCATTAAAGAATTAAAAAAGTTTATTTATAGAATCAAAAAATGTTTAATCAAAAAAGTAACAGTTAGAACAGAATCACCGTTTTTTTTGTAAATTCATTCCATTCTTCCAATTGCGGTTTTTCCTCGCGATTCGAGCCTCATCGTTCGGAAAGTACGAGTAATTCGTGTTCACCGATAATTTTTAAGATGATTAGGTAATATCGATAATTTGCAGCGGGTAAAATTATCGGAGATATGTATAACGTCAACGAGTTTTCACAATCGCGAAATAGATATTATATATATATATATATATTATATATTTATATATCGCGGAATACGATGATACAATGAACTTTGATGTAGGTACAGCGTTGTAGTTCCGATGCGATTACAACCATGCATAATGCATTTCCCTCCCGCGCTTTCGCCCTGTTACCTGGTGTATTATATAAACGTATGCATGTGAGCTTTCGTCGTAGCGGTGAAATCCGCGTTGAAATTATTTTAATACAATTCATCCAACAGCTGCTAAAAAAAAAAAAATTATTAATTATTTTTTTCTTCCGATGAATTACATGAATAGAAACGAACGAAAAAGTTTTTCGTTAATTTCTTGAAGCTTAAATCCTGCGAACGATTCTTTAGTCTTTTTATCAATGGCTGGCTAAAGCGATTTCAAATTAACCCAAATTGTATAAATTCGTTTTTTCCAACGGATCGTACACCTCCGAAACGCGTTCGTACTTCGGTCGGCTGCTAAGGGTGTGTGTACTCTACGTACACGTGTATACGCGAAGCTTTTGTTCTAGCTAATTACCCTATACACACGAAAAGTATATATTGTGGTATATATTTATATATCTGGGCCCTTTGCTCTTGTCGACGAGTAAGCAGCGCTGTTTACACGGTGTACTGCCGTACATTTATACAAGCAAACCAACGGAACGCTGAATAAGCTTGTTTGAATTTACCTTCGAAAGCTTTTTTTTTATCGGCTTAATATCACCACCTTTCTTCGGCAATGACTTGAGAAGAACCCCGCCAGAGCTTTCGTTTTCTCTTTCATTCGAGAGGAAATATTAACGATCATATGAAAACTCGTGACTTTTTTTTTTAACTGATTCCTATTCTATTTCTTGTTTTTTTTTTCGTTTCATCAATTTTTTGTCAAATATTGTCAAAAAACTATTTTGAGATGAAAACCTGGAAATGGAAAAAATTGCGATAAATTCTGAGGGTGAAAAAGCAACGAGGTTTTCCGATACTATGTTGTTTTTTTTTCTTTTTTATTAATTGCTAATTATTTATGCGATAAGTAAGAGCGTCATACATCAATTCGTATTACCGTACGGTACATTACTTGACATCTGATGTAAGGCAAATTGCGCCTCGCGTCCGCTAACCAAAGTTTGTTTAATTAATTTTTCATGCTTGATGAAGCTTTATAAATGAATCTACTCGGTCCGGAAACGTTTCAAAGCAACGTGGGTACAGACTCGTGGTAATTATCGTCCACTGAAAATTTAGTACATTCAAAAAATTCGATACCGAATTGAGCATTTAATGAATCACGTCTTTACATGTTATGTGTTTATAATTTTATAGGAAAATCACAATTTTAATGGTTCAAGTCTTGATCTGGAAAATGAAAAGCGCTCACGACTCTTTCGCGACATTTTCTACCGCCAATTATGTTCGCATTCGCATGTAGAGGAGAATACTTGATTTCCGAAAGCAGGTGACACTGTATTTTGTGTTTCTGTCGTTATTTTACCTTTGGTTATATATTTTCGTATCAATTTTTCCAAGTTACATTACGGAGACAGAGTTTATCTCGCTATACGCCGCGGCGTATAGTATTGTCCGTGTTAAACTGCACGAACCGTGGACAAAGGTGGGAAGTATGTTTTGAATAACTGCTGCCATTGTTTCTATATGCACGAGTTTATTCGCGCGAATTAACATAATTTGCGAGTTTAACAATATCGCACCTCGGCTGCTGACTGGAACCTGAATTCATAAGGGGCGACGCGCCCGAGACCCAATCTCGATACGGATAAAGAAAAAACATGCAAATTCGGCGTTTCATTAATCGACAGAATCGCGTATTCGATTTGATAAGTAGCAGAGATATGCACGACTTAGTTTTGCGATTTTTTACCAAAATTGCAGAATAATTTCTGCTATGGGGAATAAATTTTCCGAGTTTTGGGAAATCTGGAAAAGTTTGGCAAAAGTTGGAACCGGAAACCTTAATATCTGTGAAGCAATTAAGGAGCGTTTCGATTCTATTCGAAAAATTGGAGTTTCAAAAATTTCCTTGTGTCACAAATTCCGAGTTCTTTGGTTCGGAAATTTCTATCTAATTTCTGGACACAATCCTAAGAGATCGAGGTACCTTTTTGTAAATCACTTCTCGCTTTCTCATCGTACAAATTATATCAGGCCGTTAATATTTGGCAAATTAATTCATCCTCGTAAATTTCTGAATGCTTTTAGTCGCAGTAAGAATGTTTAAGCCCCTCGTTACCATCCTCGTAACAATAGCCCCTAATTTTACAGCATCATTAAGTACCTATATCGATTTTTCAGTCACGAAGTACCCGAAACTCGTCAGTAAAACGCTTTACAGAAAAAGATACAGAACCTAATTATTATCACAGCTTCCTCTGGATCCGATGCGAAACGCTAAAAATATAAAAAGTGAAATTGGTTTTTCGAAAAATCTCACTTTGTTCTATACCCACGTTTCATGCGGTTGCGAGTTTGAAATAACAAATCGGATTTCCCGATGGTGTGATTAAATTTTTCGCATTACTCACAGTCAGCGAGTATAATTAACACGGAATACAGACGTAGATGGGTGCATCCATCAAATTTGTCGGAAATAATGCGATTCCAAAAAATTATAACATCTCTGACTGCAGCTGCGAATAATTGCTGCTGAATATCGACTTTTGAAAATTTCTGTTTGGGTAAAGGTTTGCTATTTCTACAATATTGACCGACTGAAAGCTTTTTGGTTTAATTTTCTATTAGAATAATAATTTCCTGGCTATAGCTTGACGTTTTATATTACAACACATGATGCAGCTCGGGTACGTCGCATATTTGAAGCTTATAAAAATTCCGAATTATTTTATGGAATTTAATCGAGCGACAAATTTTGCGGTAAAAAGTGCAACGCATATTTGCTGTTCGAATATTAGCTGGACATTCTGTGCTGGGTCCTCACCTACGAACTTGTGTATGAAAGCATGACTTCACGTAGCATATTTTGTCCAACGGTTCGATATTTTTCGTCGAAATTCTCTTATTTTCATTCGCATAAAAAATAAGAAAGAGAATAGCGAGCAGACTGATCGCCGAAAAAGAATCGCTCATTGAACGCACAGCGTCAACAAAACGCGGTTTTTTCTTAATGAGTCTTACGGATACTTGTTCAATCGTGGAATACCTTAAGCCACGGTGTTTCACATTTTGACTTTTTCAGCGAATTCACGTCTGCTCGTGGTCTTTCAAAAATAAATAGCCACTTCGATGAACGTCTCCAATCATAAAGAATACCGTGTTCCTTGACTGAAACCCTTGTCAATGTCCAAATTCGGTATATTTATGGAATAACTCGATTCCATTGATTCCAAACTCGTGTTGTGGCAAAAATAAAGGGCCAAAAATTTGCTCTAGTGGACAGAATTACTCCTTAGGAATAGAATTTTGGGACAGAATAACCGAAATCTCGTCATCTAATTAGTCTAGTCGTTTTTGAAAATGGAAACCCGGGAGACGAATCGGAAAACGATACTAGAAAATGTACGGAACTCAAAAAAATGCGCCGTTTCTGTAGAAAATTTCGAAACGACTGGCAGAAAAATGAAAATACGAGGATTGCGCCTGACCGGAAGAACTTGTCTCATTCTACTTTCGCGCGGACCGACGTGAGATAAAATTAACCGAATTAAAATCGATCATGGGAACGTTTCACGCGGAATTACACCGTTTTATGTAATTCGGGCATCATCTGATCGGTCATTAAAATTACATTACGTTTTCCGATAACGAGTATCGGGGATCGCATCGCTCCCGGATCCTTTTGTTAAAAGTGAATGGTTTTCCCGCTTTTTCACCGCTGTGCCGGCTGCTAGAACGATATAAAATTGAAAATGTTTTACCGGATTGTTTATGAACGTGGTCTGAGATTCAATTCGGTCTTTTCGATATCGGGGCATCGGAGAGCTAAGAGTCCGTAATATCTTCTGACAGGACCAGACTTCTGCGTAACTCGTTTGACGGGAATACAATATTATGCCAAAAATATGGACGGGCGATTTTTTTTTTTTTGGTTGCGAAATTCGATAGCAGCGACCAAAACTTGGATAATGAGATTTGGCTCGGGTTTGGCTGAAAAACCGCCGGCTTACCTCGACGGGACGAATGTTTTTAATCCGATACAAAAAAAATGATAAAAAAGTAAAAATTAATCGGTGAATCTCGTCTATCATAGCTGAAAGCGCGAATTACGAACAGAGACTGAAATTTGAACGATACGAATACGAATAGTCCGAAAATATGATGTAAAAAAAAAAAAGAAAGAAAGAAAAGAAGCGATCCGAGTGAAAAATATTCAGTGTCAAATCCACACTTCCAGTACGAGTCTGATAACTTCCTGGCCTAACCCTCGCCTTTGCGGTGACCCTAACAACCCCGGAATTACATAAAAATAAAATCTGGGCTCCCTTGGGCCGGAGGTAGAATGGCCAATGGGTATTCCGTAGGTCGACTGTGGGATATGAAGTATTTATTACCCATACATTTTACGCCCCAGGGACGGAGAGTCGATCTCCATAACAAAATCGATCTCTGCTTTTATCTACACCTTTTCACACCTGCTATCAAATAATCCCTATATATGTGTGTATATTCTCGCAGTTCTTGGTTTTTTATTTTCATTTTTATTTTTTATTTTTTTCTTTTCATTTTTTATTTACTGGACATAATTCTCCTCAAATGCTATTAAAAATTTAACGGCTCCGTGTATATCTCTTCGTTTTTATCTTCGGCGACGTTTATCATCGACAAAGAAGAAGAGCAAAAAGTAAAACAATTTTAAAAAGTTTGATAAAAACTGCATACGCAGCTTTCATCCTCCGAACTAATATTTTCCGATAAAATTTAAGGGTAAGACCTTAGAATGAATTTTTTTTACTTCATCCTACAGAACCGTAGACCTGAAATTTCTTTCGGCTGCAGAATTTACAAAAATTCAAGGCGAAGTGTAGAAAATTTCAAATAAATTTCAATCTCGTCTGAGAAGACGATAATCATCAATAAATTAGTGTCAAAGGATCTAATCGATGGAAAATTTCCTTAAATAATAAAAGCGAGTGTGGAATCTCGACCGAAAATTTCGCACGTCTTTTCGCAGCTTCAAGAATTAATATTTCTCGCGTTTTGGTCAGTCTAATGGAGAACGACGGGGTTCCATGACCACGGAGTTATTTCTCGAATTGTAAACGGAGCCCTGCCATCAGTTTTCCAAATTACGATTAACCGATAAAGGTAAACCGACATCGGGTTGTAGATATATATATTATATATATATGCAACGAGCGAATGAGGGGTGCAATGGCGTGTGACGTGAGATAACAATTTCCATACCCTGCCTACGTCATCAGTCTCGTCAGTATATCCCTCGGATTATTATTTCCATCCTTCGTATCAAAGGATAGATATGGATAAGAGCCTCGCTTATTCCGAGCAAACGAAATATGAGAAGGCCTTTAAGGGTCTGGCGGTATCCTCGAGTTATTATCCCGATTCTATCGAGGATTGATTAATTTTCAACGTAGGGAACAATCGGGTTCGATCGAAAGAACCAAAAAAAAAAAAAAGAAGAGAAAAGAAAAGAACGACGGTTTTTTTTTTTTTCGAACAATCAACTCTCCCTTTCCTTTCTTCTTTTTTTTTTTCATTTTTCATTCATTTCTGTACACAGAGATTTCCCACGTGAGCCGAAGAAAAAAAAAAGAAGAAAAAAAAAAAAAAAACGGATAAATATTTACACGAAGGAAAAAGGGCGGACAAGCCAAATCAACTTTTCCAAAAAAGGGGGTTAAAAAAAAAAAACCAGAAAAACAAGAAACAAGAAACAAAAAACAAGAAAAAAAAAAAATTCACGCAAAAGTTTGTAACGCGTATGTAGAAAACCAGACGAAAATTGTTTCAAACGATGAAACTTTTTGCCCCTCCGAAAGAACGTATAGCTACGCTATTTGACTAACCAATTTTTTTTTTTTTTCACCGAAACATTATTTCACAACGCAATACCTTTGCATATCGAACATTCGGAGTCCGTCCGACGATCAGATTGACGGATGATGAGCGAAATGAAAAATTTGATAGAAAAAGAAAAGAAAGAAAGAAATCGACCGGATTTTGCGGAAACAGGGTAAATTTTTAACGTCGAATTCAAGACTCTGTATCGCGTGCTTATCCGCTGTCTTATCATATCTTCAGCTGAGAATAAGTATGTTTTAGTAGAAAGGTGTCGGGTGGCGTAACTTTGCGTATATGATGGGAAACGAGGCGGTATATTCTTTACAGATTTCTTTACCAAGTGCATATTTTCAACTCTTAGCTCCGCGGGTGTATTTTTCAGGATTTGCTAAAGTATTCCTTGAGGCAGTTAGTTCGGGAAGATACACTAGCGGAAAAGTTAGTACGGGGTAGGGAATAGAAGGTCTGTTCAAATCTCATGGGGGTTCAAAGTTGTTTGCAAAGAGGGGAAAGATCTGTTTTCACCGACACACCGATGATAAAATAAATCCTCTTACATCCCGCATCGCGTGGAGCCACTCATTCCTCCCTAGTTTAAATAATTCAAACACCGAAAATTTGCTCGGATATCGCAATCGACGATTTAGAAGAAATACCACATTTGGGGTCCGAAACGTTAGAAACTCAGAGGATGCGCTTATCGGATGCAAATCCTAGGGTCAAGGGTAAGAAACCGAAAGTGAAGGGACGAAATTTAAAAAGAGCGGTAATTACGCTCGTATAGTATCAAAAGTGATGAAAAAAAATTCATTCGTCTTTCTAATCTTTCATTGAAATTGAATATATGTTCTGGTTTGGACCTAATTAGCACCGACGAATTTCTTCTGTACCCTTTCAGGACCTCGCGAAACCAGCAGCCATACCCTCATGAGCCAGACACCCTTTATTTTCTTTTTTTTCTTTTTAACAAGTGTGGTTTCGTATTCGAAGTATGCGGGTATCCCTGACCGCGTGTTCACACTACCCTCGCTATTTTCGGTCATGCCAAGTGACCTTCTCTTCTCTCTTTCCCTCTCTGTCGTATTTTTATTTTAATCCACCCCATTCCCAGACCCAATTAACCACGTGTGCTCGCCTCAGTTGTTCGAGCACCCACCAAGGTTTGGAAAATTTGTTAATTTAGAATTCCACTCTTCAGCGAAGATTCCCTGACCAGAGACGGCTTCTGTATTCGCCAATTTCCTTAAGAGATATCCATTATAAGTATAACGTGAAAAGGATGTTCAATTTCGATAATTAATTGATCTGATACAGATATACGAGGAATGTTCGTAGCGTTAGAGAAACTGGATTTTAAAATTCACGTTTTGGGATTCGGTGATCAGAATTTGAATCGAATTTTTATCGGAAATATAAATTTTTATACAAATTTTATCGTATGATCGGAAATTGAAGGTATCGTTGATCAATTTATTTAAAACAAATGGAATAGCTGTGTTTGATAATATTTATGCGATCGTTTATAGCGTGCCAGCTATACCTAACGGTGTTTGCGAATAGTGAACAAACATGCATTTCAATGCAGTTGTATCGTTGCCCGTGCATTATTTGATCAATTGGACTGCCCACGCATTTATTTTCTGCGTGCAATTTTATTCGTCGAAGTATTTGCGCACGGTGAACAAAAATCAAATGTATTTACACTAGCCAAATTTATACGAAACGTTGGATAATAAAAATCGAAAATAAAAAATATCGCCTCGATTCAGTTCCGACAAAACTCGTACGTAACGTACGTAATTGAATTCGCTGATTACAATAACTTGGAAAATTTATCGCGTCTACTATATGAGTGAAAATAAATTTCTGCGATTATTTTCCGAAACTATTTCGGAAGGATTTTCGATCGTCGAAAAATTCTTCAACCCTTTTCGGAAAGTTTAGATAAAATTTTACACATTTTGTTCGGGAGTTTGAATACAACGAAAATTATTTCGACTGAATCTAAGGCGGTGATGATAACTTTCACCGTTTTTCAAAAAAAAAAAATCAAAAAAGACGTCGATAGGGAAAAATAAAATAAAAAATAGATAGAAGAAAAAATGTTATAGCGCGTTTGGATTCTTGACGATCGCAGCACTGCGCAGCAAGTGCTTTGGATGTTAATTTCGTACAACGAAACGTCAATAACATCTGGTATCAACCCTGTGTGCATGAATCGTGGCCCACCGTACTGTCTGCTGAATATTAACACGTGTACGTTGAATACGAATACTCCGATTCCACCATCTCGATGCATCGAACCGAGAAATAGCAGTATTTGCACTGCATATATACCAAATATTATCCCAGTAAATGCCAGAAGTAACGCTTATCCTAGATAAGCTAATATACAATCATGCATTCCGTCCATGAGCTCGGTAATTCACACATACACGTATGTATATTGTATACACATATATTCGAGTTTATGCTACGTGCATCATATATTAGCGTGAATTAACTCGGATATCTAATAGCTTGAGTTAATTATTTAAGCATCAAAACCTGACGGATTCGGTTCCATAATCGAGTTACGTGTTACGACAATTTTTAGCCATTAAAATTTTCGTTATTCTTACGATTAATTTTAACTAATTTTTTTTTCTTTCTCTCTCTCTGTGAATTGAAGAAGATAAAACAATAGTACGAAGTATCATTTTTGCTCCTTTTTTTCTCACGTTTAATTACAATTAATCAAGCGCGTATCTACTCGCGAAGAAGAAGAAGAAAAAGTAAAACAAAAAAGGACATTTTTTCTTCACCTTTATCTTCAAATCTGTACGGCGAAAATTTATGGACCTTTTCTTTTTTCATTCAAGACTTGTACCAAAAACGAGTTTATATATGTATATGTGTGTATATACCGTATAGTACATCGAAGTTTCTTTAGTACCGCAGATTTTCACTCGAACAATTAATTACCACCCTCAAAGAAAAACTCTGCAACGATTCATTTACAGTCATGACTAAAGTTCACTTGACATTCATGCTTCGAAGACATGAAAAGACCAAGTTATACCTATTTTTGGTTCGAGTTCGCGACAGGCTTTCCTCTTCAAAAAATTATTCTTTCCCTTCATTCAATTTCGACGTTATTTGCACCCCTAATTTCCTAGACAAATTCACTGTAAAACGTGTCATCGGACATGTATCCAACTCCTTCTAAGAGAGTAAAGTCAACGTACCTAGATTTAATCTTGTCAGAGGCAACACATGCGAATGAAAATGGCAGGGTTTCGGTTTGGGATTTCCACCTCGATTTCACAGCAAATGGCCATTGTACTCCGTTGTACCGATCCACGGTTTTTCCTTCGATTAAATATCGCTTCGAAGATTAATGTGAGTGTAGTTAATAAGCCCACCGTATATTCATGTCGCGTAGAATCCTTCAGAGTCTTTACAGTCACTCTCTTTGCAAGCAAAAGCGAATTTATCGGTAGCTGTAACACCGTGCCTCCAGAGTCTAGACAAACGGTCACCCCTCGAATTTATAGTCTTTCGATAGAGGCAAAGGTCGCATAAATTGCCCAAGTTTGAAAGGCCAAGACAGCAAAGTGTCTGGTTTACTCGCACGAAGATGAACCCATGGTGTACCAAGTATATCTCTTTCAACCTTTACACTGATTGATGGATCGTCGAATGACTGAACGTTTTACAGCGAAGAAATTGGCGCAGGATATTCCTCACACTCGATCGATGGAATGTTGAGAATCCTTTCGAATCTTCTATGGTCTAAAATTTTTTGTCAATTCGATTCGAAAAACTATTCCAAGTGTACATAACTCAGTCGTACAGTACGCCTGTCTACCGACCATGCGTCTTATTTAGGGTTGATAATGGACGATCCCTAATCAATTGATACATTGCCAAGGGTCCAACTTCGGCAATTTATATTCCCACGAAAGTTAGGGCGTTCGGCAAAGGTCGAAGAATCCCTGTACACATGGTCTATGTCTGGCAATTTGTGCTCGGTTCCGAATAGAACCAAAACAAAATTCACGTATCGAATTTCGAGTATAACTTTCCAACGAAATTGTATCGAACCCAAAGTTTCTGGTGAGGCTTAGGCACGCGTAAGTCCTATACGACAAAAATAATGAACATTGATTACCATCTTCCGGAAATTATCAAATTTTTATTGAAAGCTTCTCTTCGAATCACTCTATTCCCTTTTTCATCGGTGCTCGTGCAACTCGTGGAAAAATTGTATTTCCGAGAGAAATATTTATCTCGTAACACGTCGTCCGCACCGGGTTCCAACATGGAAGTAAAGTCCTATCCGTATATACTAGTCGAGGGATTCTCGAGTTGTATATATATATATATATAATCTAGGATGAAAGTGGGAGCGCAATCGTAGATTGAGAATCGAAGATCGAGCGCTCGTTACTTAGACAAATAGACGTTAAAGTACGCCACATTTTTCCTCCACTTCCGATAAAGATGCCGCACAAAAGGCTCTCTTCACACACCATGGGCTGCTCTCGGTGCCAGCTGATTTATACATGCCACTGAGGAAATACATTCATCCTAGGGTTCCTGGGTATATAGTATACACTTCGTTACCCCGAACAATCGCCACCAAATGGCTAATCAAGCTGAGTATCGTGATCGCCTAAGGGTACTCCAGTATCTGTCAGAGTCCTTTGATCTCGTGATGAGGATTCGGAAAGAAATGATACACTTGATTAATTAGGATTAAGGCCTATACGGTCGAAGGAGCTTCTTATGTTCGACGCAAATATATATATGTATTAGAGTGTGTCAAAAATGAAATTTGTTTTTTCATTTTTTTCGTTTCTGACAATCCAAATGACGGATTTTTACGTGGGGTAGATTTTCCTGAGAAGAGAGGCTTCCCTGTCGTACGGGATTTCTATTTCCTCTATGATTGAGACGAGATGAGAAAACACATTTTTATAGAAAATAAATTCTAGCTTGGCTAAAAACGAAGATACCGAGTTCGTTTTGGGCTCATTTTGAAGGGGAATGATCGAGGTATTTATAAAAAAATAAGTTAAACCTTAGACAAACCCTCGCGATTCGTAATTCGTAATCAATAAATTTTTTCCGGTGATAGGAAGAGTTGTGGAAGGCAGCGATACGTCTTTTGGGAATTTGTGGAACCGAAGAAAGTTTGAAGTTGTGCCGTGGCTACGTAGACTCTATGGATGTTCAAGTAACTGTAATGTCCCGATAGAATGAAGGTGTACTTCTATTGTACCGCGGTCTATACTTTACATTACGGTCTCACAGACGCACTAGACCCTCTCTGTCATCGGTACAACTTTGCCATTACAAGTACGAAACTTTTCGTACTTCCCGCGAAAGTTCCTTCGAACTAGTTGCTCAATATGCAGCAACAAATCTCACCGCAAGTAGGGAAATTTCGTTTTGGAACACTGCAGGATTTAATGCTAGTTCCGCTGGACCCAATGGGTTGCACCCGATTCCCAGTTCGCTAATAAAATTAGAAATATTACAAATTTCGGTTCTTTGGCGATCGAAGCATCGCCTACTTCCGCTATTACTTCACGGCATCAAATAGTAACCATATATTCGGAAAACAATATCCTGAAGCTGAAGATTCGGTTTATAAAATAGATTGAGAAAAAATTTTTGCAAATAATTCTGCGTCGTTAAACCAGGCGAACCGATCGATCGATTTGGCTGAAATTTTGACAGAAAATTGTCTACCCCTGGACGACGTTAGAGTAACTTTGTCATACAATTTCCGTGTCCGGTTTGGAAACAGCGATCGTTCAAACTTTTATAAAATTCGTAACTTATACATTTTTCGACGTAATTCAATATACTTTATGGAATACAACTTTCTGTCACCGGAATACATCTTCAGGAATTTCTGATTTGCCTGAAGATCGGACCGTCGATTACCTCGGCGAGTATTCATCTTCTCATGAATTCGTTCCACATTCCAAATTCTCGAAAAGTTTTTTTTTTCTAACGAAACAAATTGCCGTCCAATTTGATGAAAAAAAAAAAGTTTCTACGCTCCGAGCTAAGCGATTAATTCTTTCTTCACCACCTGCAGGGAACAGAATTTGGGTTGTTCAAAGGAAAAAAAAAAAACACTTTTCTCTGGTTGCATAAATTGGTGATTCATCAAGAGTAGCAGCAGCACGCAGACATGATCTGGATAGTAAATTTGACCTGTAAAATTATTCGGGCACGTTTAAACGGCAGGTTCAGCGTATTACTGCAAAGTGTTACAGCTGGTCCATAGACTCTATATACGTATATACGCGCCTGCAGATATTAATATAAATTAAAAAAGGTAGATGATTTAGGTACAGCGGTCAGTGTGGTGGCTGGCCATTATTGGAGCACGTATATTCTCCGCCGCAATGGATTGAATGTTTATTTACTCGGAGCAAATAACGTTGAAATATATCGTTCCTACCGCGTTGAACAGTCCTCGCCTGTTCACAACATAAAGGAAGATTTATACATGCTGAAATGAAACAATGCACCAACTATACGTTACTTTAGTACCGCAGTATTCGCAATAGTGTATCTGGATATATACTATGGAATTTAAATACCGTGACATAAATTCAAAAAAAGAAACAAAGAAAAAGACACTTATCTCACGCCATTACGCGAAAATATACGTACATCTGTCTAATTCGCGCAACTCGTGCGCAAAATAGCCGATTCCCGCACGAGTCCGGTTCATCGGCCGCGACAAACGAGACGAGTGCGGGAATCGCCTATTTTGCGCACGAGTCGCGTGTACTATTTTTCCTAACTAGGGTGAAAAATTCGAACAGCATTTTCCGCACGCAAATCAGTACGCAAAATCGAATTTTTCACACGGCGTTGGGAAAAAGTTATTTCCCCATGATCGCGTGGAAGCATGAACGTGTGATAATAACTATTAGAGTTATCCGATGACGCATGAGAGCCGAGTTACCAAGCTGCAGCATCCGGCTGCACAATCCGGCCATTAATTTTGATCCAAAAGTTTCATTCCCTTGGTATAGGTGTCTAGGTACGTTGTAAGAAAAACTATAGGTTCGTAACGGTTCGTGCTCTCGAGTGGGATTGCGCTACCCCAGAGTCACCGTGGATATTACCGGAGTATATACACATATATAATACATATATGCGCAAGTTTAACTTCAGAAAAAATAAATCTGAAAAAATTACACGCAAATTTTATACCTTGGTAAAAGTTACTGAAAATTTCGAAAAATTGGGGATCAATATTCAAAGCAAGAAAATTCCGTTGGCATAGAGATCATTACTTATTCGTTGCAAGGTTGATTTTTGGTCAACACTTGGATGTCTTTTTTCAAATCACTGATACGCTGTGAAAAAGTGTTCTATCGACTAGGTTGGATTCAGAGCTGATTGAAAGTATTTTGACGAAGATTAGAAATTATTTGCAATTTTATTGAGCTTAGAGAAACGTCGGAGGTTTTATCAAAGTTCCTATTCCACAGACATATGTGAGTCCGAAAGGCATTCCTATGCGTTACGTACCGCAAAACTAAAGAAGACGGTTTGGATTTGAAATCCCGCTTTCAATTTCTCCAATATTGAACAATCCGTGGGTTAGAGACTCGGGGAAAGAAAGAAAAGAGAGAAATCATGCGGACATTTCGAGAGCATTGTGGAAATGATGCTGTAATCAACGAGGACTATCGTCGTTACTTCGATAATCGACATTGCAGTTTTTCACACTAATTGGAAACGATACCAGACCCTCTTCTATTCTCCCATCCGATGATTGATGAAGAACAGTGCGCCACGTACGAAACTGAGATATTAGACAGGATCAAAACCAAAATGTTAATAAATCACAACTCCCGTTTTCCTTTTTTATTTTTTCACAATACGATGCAGGAGGACCTTCACACGCTTTACCAAAATTATGATTAAGATCCAGTTATTCAAAGAGCTGATAATAGATTCGGTTCTATGAATCGGTCCACGATGTATCCTGAAGGATTTTTACGACGGGTCCAGATCAAGGATGAAAAATCATTCTCTGGTCTCTCCTGACATCGACGTTCAAATATGATTCGCGGTGGACGCAAAACGACGTCGACTTGATCTCGTCTCATCAGAACTGGGTCGACTCGAGTAATTCGTAATGGTAGGTAAGCTCGGGTTTCCGTATCCTTGGAATTCGTCGGTTAGAACGCGAATGCCTCGAGTTGTCCTCGTCGCGTAAAGTCTATAGTGTCGACGACGTGCGAATGTCGGGGTCGCCATCCATATTCGCAATGCGAATGAATTTACGTACAGAGCAATACACGGGGCGATCGCGGTCCTGGCTGGTCCAAGTCGTTGAGTCAGAAGGCCGGGGAATTTGAGGCCGGAGAATCCAGGGATCTGGGTCATTTGATACGGAGACAGGATACCTTTATGTAAATGGCGCCCCATGGATATAGGGTAAAAAATCTGAGCCGAGAGGCTGGAAAGGTGCCCTAGAAAAACATCAAAGTGTTATAGGTACCCGTCTCAAAGGTTTTTTATCAAAAAACGGGGTTATGCTGCAGTGCGGGATACCAGGTGGGATAATGCTCTGGGAAAACAGGGGTAAAGGATGAAGGAAGATGACAGTAAGGGCGGTGGAACGGGGTCGGAATGGCGGGTGGAACTTTGTTTTAAATGGATGTGTTCATGATTATGAAAAGCACTCCAAGGACGGTTTAAATTTCGGTGTGACCCTACTACGTTATCGAAAATGTGTTCGTCTTTTTCTTAAGTTTGATAAATTCTAATTAAACAATAGATTATTCGGGTTAGACGAGATAGACGACAATCCTGACCCTCCGAGAGGTGAATCCCCCATAAATCTGGCACTTAACTGCAGCTTCTCGCTTTATAAATCCTATACGAGATGAAAGAACGAGAGATTTACGGTTGTTTAGCCACCAGAGAAATTTCAACCCCTAAAGGACTAATGATCGATGTGAGCTTCGAGGAACTATCGAGCGGTTTAGACGCGGAACAATTTTCCTATTTTCGTACGAACGCGTGCATTTTTTTTTTGAACAATAATAGAAATAAAATCCACGCAGTGTCAGTCACCGAATCGTGCCGAGCGGATAGAAATATTCAGATATTTATTATCGATATGAAAAAAAAATAGAAATGAAGAGAAAAATGAAGAGAAAAAAAAAGAAAAAAAAACGGTAAGCCCGAAGTCACATTCAATGCTGACAGTTGTCGCCTACGTGCGTGTCCAGGGGTTTTATACACGCGAATTTATAGATTTAAATCAGGCAAACGTTCCTTCGTGCTTCAGTTTAGGGCGATGCGATGCGGTGGCGGCTGACACAACACGGAATGAGACTCCTGCCGCGCCCGATCTTTAGTACCACTACTCCCGGGCGATTGGGCTGATTCATGCGGTATAATAAACCCTGAATTAACGATACTTCTTGGGAAGAGGGAATAAAAAAAAACAACATTTTATCACCCAATCAGCTGCGCCATGAAATGACTTCATGCTGTAAATAAGAAGTTTTCAATCTTTTAATTCAGCGACGTGTGTATGCATCAGGACGTGTCATTTCAGTGCCATGTCATCGTTTTTACCTTTTGACCAAAAATCAGTTGGAATAAGGCCGAAAGGAAATCCTGGCGAAGGGATATCGCTAAAAACGCATTTTATGGGGTAGCTTGATGAATTTCAAGTTTTCCCGTTCGAATAACGTAGGGAAGATATCATTCGTTTTTTCTTTTTTCTAATTGGTGTTACTCAGCCGGGTTTCACGGTGCATAATTTCACAGATTGCGATTTTATAGGAGCTTGAATTCTCTACAAAAATGTCCTTAGAACGAAATCTGTAAATTTAACGATGTACGAGTTATCAGTGTCTGAAGCAAACTTTGAACGCTCGTCACGGCTGAAATATCGACTTTGCGAAAATGATTCTAGGGACACTTTTTGTGGAGAATTTAATTCTCTGAAAAACCATATCCTGGAAAATCTCGTATCACAAAACCCGGCTGAGTAATACTGATCGGAAAAAAATCATACGTCTTTCTCATGCCGTTTGAATGGGAAAGCTCGTGAGTTATAAAATGATTAGCGCTATCTCTGAGTTGTTTTTCTATCGAATAAAATTCGAACGTGATTTTTTTGTAAAGCTTGAGATTATTTTTAGCCGAATTTTTCACACATATTGAAATGAAAATATCCCCGTACACCGTTCTTTAATTATCGTGAGTGTATACCGCAAAGTGCGTGACGTCGCGTGGGTAGCGCTTCGTACATAGAGGCTTAAAACAATTAGCTAAGAAGACAAATTTTTGGAGAGACTATTTTTTCACTACCAAATTCTGATCCCCTATCGAGGAATAATTTACAAACCAAGCAATTACTTTACACGAATTTTATTGCATCTGGTATCTTTTGTATAATTTTGGCCAAGATATATTCTGCAATAAAATATCGCTAAAAGTGACTACAAGAGCGGAGGTAACGGAGGTTCCAGCTTAAAGCTCGGTTTTAGTTAAAATCGTATTCCTGAATGCCGACAAATACCCCTGTAATTAACACAGCTATAAACTCGAACGTTATCAGATTAACAAAGTCGATCAAGACCTAACAATTTTAAAGGTTGTAAGAATTAACAACTTTGAGCCACTTTTGGCCGAACAAGTTTCCAGGACTTTTGGGAACTCAGACAACTGTTTCACTTCCTTAACTTTTATTCGTTGAATTCGCGTTCCTCGTGCGCCCATTTTCTTCGCAGCTTCATATTTTAGGCGACCCTTATTCAATTTAAAGAAAAAAGAAGGATAATCAACCGAACATGTCGGAATTAGAAATTAATCATCCTTACTTCATTCCCCGCAGTGGATAAGCCCCGTTCAAATCTCGAGTGGATCTCTTGAATCGCGTAATTAAGCTCTATGAAGCCCAATCAAGGAAAGGATCACTTCTCTCCCAACAATCTTAAGCCAAGTACGGGTACCTCATTTTCTGAGGCTTCGGACTGATCGATTCGATGACGGTATTATTTCGTCTCATATTATCTGGAAGCTCTGAAAAGCACGGCTAAAAGACACGTGCAACGTACGATCAACTTTAAAAATCGGGTTGAATTTATTTTCGGGTTTATGTCTCGAGGAGGCAAAATAATTTTCACTCCGAGAATAAAGTTTCCGAATTTTTGAAAAGCTACGCAAATCTGTAAAAATTACGTTCGTAACTGAGCCAGAAGAGTTCGAATTAAAAAACTCCGTATCCGTGACGCAAGGAGCATTTTGATCGTTCAAAAAGCTCCTTGCGCTACGAATTTCGAGCTCCTCAGGACAAAGTTTGTGAAAATGTTTCGAAGAGGTTCGCGCAGCTTTTTCTACATCATATCTTCAGCCTGGCTTGATGAGGGTTCGCTGAACAATCCCTTGATGTTATGATGTAACCGAAAGGACCCCTATACTCATCCGGCAAGCTTCAGGCTTTGGGTTTTAAAATAGATTCAACACCGACGATGAGACAGAAGGGAATAATGAATTCGGAAAACTTTGAAAAGCGAGAAAAAAGAAAAAAAAAAAAATTGACGTCTGAGAGAGGGATGTAACGGAAAGCATTGGGCATTAGAATGGGTAAGTGGTAAAACATTGAAATTTGATATAGAGTTTAACGATATAATGTTATGCTAAGCGTATTTCTTCGCGCATCATACAATATGAATCGAGTATAAAAGTCCTATGAAAAATGACACTCTTGGCAAGCTTGATAAAGGATTCTTCTTCGGAGGAAAATAAAACGACTCGTTTGATTGAATTATTCAGTGAACGGTTAAAAGAGGTCGCGTAAATATGACGTAGGTTACATTGCAGGGAACTACACGGAAAAAAGGGTCGCCAAAAGTGTCAGGTTAATTTGAAACGAGAATTAGAGTTAGGTTGACCGTCATCTCGGGTTACGAGACGTGAAAGTATACTGTTGCTATAAATAAGTATATCGCAGCTATCATCTGTCAAAATAATTTCGGATATGTTTGACCGAAATCAAAAAGGAATTTTTACTTCAGGAAGAAAGCTTCCGAATCGAGAAAAAATTTCGCGAACCTCTTCGAACTACGTCTACGAATGAGACAGAAAAGTTCTAATTTAAAAACTCGATATCCGTGATGCGAAAGGCCAGATTTTCCAGAAATTTGAAGTTCTTTGGTTTATATTTACTCTTTCGGAACAATCGTGGATACAATTCGAAGAGATTGACGTGGCTTTTTCGAATTCCGTTCATGCTTTCTTATGGCACGAATGATTTTATAGAATTTGAACAGTCGCATGTATAATCCCCTCTTTTGATGATATGAACAGTTTTCACAAGATTCTGACAAAATTTTATGAACAGAAACCTAGGATGCGGATTATTTCATTAAACGAGTATTAACGCTGATTCAGGAAATGTCGTGCCTACATACATGAGGGACTAGGCCGTCCTTAATTCCCATTTAACTTTCCCATTTGAATAAGACTCGATTTTTGGTATTTCGGGGTTATTTTTGACTTCCTGTCGCATCGTGGCTTCGAATAATCCGAAACTCCGCACACTTCGTACCTATAGTAGTGGGTATCCGTGAAAAATTTACAGATTTTCAACGACAAAATTTTATTCATCAAAATTCCGAGATAAGAAATTTTTTTCGGCGCGCTGTAGCTCCGGAAATTATATCGTTGAAAGTTTGTCGAATTTTTGTGAAATACCTACTACTACAGGTAAGCGGTGTACCGAGTTTGAGATTTTTCGGAGCTATACTGCGATAGGAAGAAAAAAATCAACCGCGAAGTGTCGCAAATCGTGTTTCATTCAAATAGGAAAATTCGAAGGCCTTGGGGTGGTACTTAGAATTGAGATATGAACCTGGGGTCTTGGATCCATTTTTTTTGTAAATATTTGGAAACCTTCTGGCCCATGGGAGCCTTGAAATTCGAATACGATCAAACCACGGACCGCCCTAATATACACAGAATATCAAACTTTGTTTCAAATATGTCATAAAGGATATCATTTCGGTAGAGGAGGAATTGGGAAACCAACGTCTATTATATACACGCATAACACGGGTTCGGCGTAGGATTTAGTTTGAATAGATTTAACACATACGTGCAATTCTCAAGCCAGTCATAGGTATGTGTTTTAATATAGTACTGAACGAACCCAGCCCAGATAGGTGGGTATTTTTCGCAACACGCGTTCCATTGCATAACTTCAGTCGTATTTCCCAGGATAATCAAATAACCAATTTTCATCAGGGGAAGCATACCTGCACCGTGTACCTCATAAAGTATATGGATCGAATACAATTTCAATAAAATAACTTCCGCGAATGAAAAAACCCGTCGAATCAAAGCGGTACGTGGAAACTTTAATCAGTCTATTGCACATGCCTATCAATCCGCTATTATACCCTACTGGAAACTCTTTTCCCTCGATAATTGCGTTGATATTGTATGTACATACTTCACGCTAGATTGATGTTTGCGCTCAAACGATTTTTCCAACAATAAATTGGTATTGACGCTTCCTCGTCTACTGATCACAATCAAGAGAATTTTTACTGAATAAAATATCGAGCTGGAAATATCTAACGTAGAATTTGAAAAAATAAAAAAAATAAAACGTATTCGTCGATAATTATATAAAATAATTAACGACGGAACAAAAGATAAAAAATAATAAAAAGGAAAAAAACAATGGTTGGATTAAATTTTTAGGTGGGTAAGTTTCGAGCAACGATTTTACAGGTCTTCCGAATGCCTATAAAGCGGATGTGGATTTGGGCTCGTTGGAGGGATCTTCGTGAGCTCAACTGTGCGCGAGCTTACCACCGCTATTATTATAATTGTTTAACCCGTTAATTGGGGATATATTTCGGGCAGGTACATAATTTAGTGGGAGACAAAAGGGTTTAGGAAGCGCAGTGTTAAGTGTATAAGGTACAGCTATACTAGATTAACTGGTATTTCCGTACCGGAGGAGGGAATTGTTCGAATTTTCTTAACATCGCCTATAACGTTATTCTGCGAAGTTCGCATTAATGCCAGACATCACATCAGAGATTATTACCTCAATTTTGTATTCCGTGATTACAAACCAATTATTATAGTATAGATCCAGAAATTATAGTATCGCTGCGTGATTTATCGGATTTGTTTTCATCAATTCAAGAACTTTTCCAGCGATCGTGTCTTCGGACTAATACATATATGATTAGAAGCCAAGCCAATCTCTTCGAATTACATTCAGAAATGAGATAGAAAAGTTTGAGCCGAAGAACTCGAAATTAGAGACGCGAGGAGTTTTTTGAAATCTTTTATCGATTAGAATTCTTCTGGCTCATTTTGAGACTCGATTAGTCAAGATTCGATCAGCTTTTTCAAATTCCGAAGCTTTATTAACGTGGTAAAAATCGTTTTGGGATATCGGTCGACGCCTAAATGACGATGAATGAGTTTTAAGGTATTCCAAACTCCGTGTACAAGCGAACAGATATTTTAGTTCATAGCCAACCCATGTGGTGTTGACATTTTCAGCTAATTTACCGAGCCAGGAAATTCGATCCTTAATTCAGTACATTAGGGAAATAGTGTAATGGACTCTGTCCAGTAAATATTGATACTGCCATCGGAAGGGCACCGGATAATCAGGTTTGATTTTCACGCGAGACATTAAACAAAGCGATGATCTGTGATACTCAATTCTAATTCATATTTTTGGAATTAGAGTGTCAGAGACACCACGACTCTTTCAAAAATAAAAAAAAAACTTTCGTCCAAAGAAATGTTCGTTAAATTTTTGTCCGAAGTATTTTTTTCTTCTGACTCGTATCTCATTTTCAGTTCTCTTCAATTCTGAGGTCGTCCGCGATCGTGCTCTTCCCTGTTCTTCTCTCCTTTCCGATTTCTCAGGCTCTTTATTTTCTCTTCTCTTTCCGGGCATGCATCGAGTGGTATTTTATTCCCAAGTAGAGATCAGCATTGTTACCAAAGTGCTTTACGTCTCTCAGCCTTCCGTGAAGAGTTTTTCTGTCTTTTTGTCTTTGTTTTGCCATTCCCACTCACTCGAATGTTTCGCTGGGACGTGATAAAGAGCGTCGTTGTTCTCTATTTGTTTTATCCAACTGAGGACTCTATCTCGCACCTGATTCTCACTCGTGTTACCAGGAGTTCACGGTGTGAATACCGGGACTTTGATAAAATTTTAAAACAACCTCCTTTGCCCCGTAACAATTGAGATTCGAGGACTTTTTCATTCATTCGTTTTTATCACCTCTCGTAATTATTAACGCACGGTTCTTGCTTGCAAATATTATACATTACACATTCACGAAAAAGGTAGAAAATCGAACAAAAGGTCTCGACGTTACGGCCCCGCCGCAGCTAGCGTGTCCCTTTTTCTCAATTTTTTAACAATTTTGATTGACGCGATTTTCCAGACTCGTTCCGAGCCGAATTTTTCGTTGCAAACGTCGTTTCTTTATTTACAAACTTCGAGGCGATGGAGTTTTTCTGAAAAGCCACGAGAACCTGACGACGGCAATAATTTATGCTGCGAATCGTACTTGATATTTGAGAAACGAAATTCGGTCAGTTGTTCAAAAAATATTATTCACCGTCTCGAGTTCCAACCGAGCTTTTATCGAGGCATATGTTTCGCAAACAATACTACTGGGACACTCATAAATTCTTCAAAACGAACTTTTTAACAACGACCTTTGGGTCTAATCCAATTTTCAGGCAACTGCTAAATTTCCATACACAAGGGAATGGGCTGGCCTGCGATCCTACCCTCTGTACTCTATATATCAATAAACGTACAAGCATCTGTACGGTATTTTACGAAAATTCTCCGGACCATAAACGCTGTGTTTCGATTACACCTACGCGTCGAGGTACACGAGTGAAATTAAAATTTTTTGATATTTCTGCGAATTTGAATCTTCCAAGATTTTCACTCTTCGTCGCTTCGTAATCAGAAAATGTTTCGCGTAATTGAACATCGCGAATTGGGAAGAAGCCTGAGGAGCTGTCTGGGAACTCTGAACATTTCTTGCTTGGGTTACCGTACGCATATATTTACGGGAGTACAACACCTCGGTTTCTACTTACGCTGGTAACATTCTCCGAATGTCTGTTACGCACGGGGTTAGTAATAAGAGGAATATTTGGCGAGTAGGTAAAGCTGGTCGGACTCGTCTCTACTAGCCGGTGATATAAAATTCGAAAATAATGGATTCACGAAATAAAATCAAGGCTCGAGGAGGCCGAACGATTCTCCAAATCGTTTCGGATCCCTTCTTATCTTCTTTCGACGAAAAATTCACTCGGCGATACGCCTTGCGCCGCGCAGGGACGCAATTTGTTCTTTGTGCAATTTGTTCGAAAGTGCAGAAGAGGCCGGAGGTGTAGGTACTCTAAAATCACAGTGGAGACACGAGCGGGAAATAAAGGAATAAAGGAAGTATTAAAACGAAGTAAAAGTATATCCGCTGAACAGAAACACTTCAGCGATAACAAAGCACCGTCATATCTTAAAACGAGGAGGTATAAGCTGGGTGCAGGACTGATTAAAGGCATTTCCTCGTCCTCGAAGCACAAAGCATAACTTCAATACTAACTAAAATAATCTAGAAGGTAATAGTCGAGAGCTTATAGAGCTCCGAGTTGAAAGCAGCTACGCTGATCAATGCACGTATGCACGTTATCCAGCCCATAATAAATTGGCTGCTTTTGAATAGCGATGTGCTCGAATAACGTGGATCGTTTTCCTACCTCGCGTCATGTGGGTTATAAATGTTGAGATAAGACTCATAGAAAATCATTTCACTCCCTGTAAAGGACGAATACATGGGACATTAGTATCCACCTACCTACCCCGGCTCGTTCAATGCTTTCCAGCAATTTCACAAAGTACATTTGCACGATAACTTCGCTTAGTGCTCAGGACGTCTTCTCCTATACCTGGATTCATGTATTCCCGTATGATTCGTATATTCCTATATCTATACCCGAGTAATTATACAAGGCTGGTTACAAAGCGTACACGGATACCAGACGGCGATCTAATTCGCATTGGCACCCTGTTATTTATGAGCACTTCAGGATATCACGGGGTTTTGCCGTCTGTTGAGCAAAGCCAGGGATTCAAAGTGCGAAATAGAACGGGTGACGGATAAGATCTCGTGTCATTCGTGTACGAAATCTTCGGGTCTACAGAATGCGCATTTTGTGAAGTAAATATCAAAGCATGAACATCGCGCTGATAACTAAACGGAAAAGACGGTTTTTCGTCGTACCTTTCATCCTTCCACAAAAGTATATACAATTCTTGAAATGCAAAAATTACAAGCCGAATTTTTTCCAAGTGAACGAGATGTGAAAATCTTTCATTCCCGTCATTTGAACCGTGGATTTCAGGTCTTTTCATCGAGACCATTGGCGAGTCTGTCGCACGGACATTCCATCTTTCTAAGAAGCCGTTTTGCGCGTGCTCAATGTGCGACAACGTGAAGATTCGTTGTAATTGGCAAAAGTGATTTCCGACCGAAGCCGATAATCTTCTTGTATCATTAAGGTGATGAAAAGTAAGAAGGAATCGCACGAATTCCAAGGCCTGTCTTGGAGCGCGAGGTCTTTTCCCTGATCTCGGCATTTCGATGTACTCGCGCGTAGCTTATCATTCCTGAAGAGCAATTCGAACGTACATGGTGTTCTGCACGTAAATACGTCTTTATGGGGTTTGCTTATTGTCTGTATGGTGAAGGTCCGGGCCGAAAGGGAGGCGGAAAGGAGTCAGTGACGTGAAACACGCCTGCGAATTGCCTGCAATAAAGCGCGTCAGTATTTGAGAGCAACCACTGTGAACCATGATGGATTATGGGCAACACCGTTGCATAATTAATTTGAAATAATTACCAGGCTAACCAGAATTAATGGGAAACCGCCCTTACGAAATTGGAAATGTTTCCTGCAAATGCGCCCGACCTACCCACATGTCGGTGTTTCACAGTTTAATGTATGCCAGTCTCATCCGTTCTACGATAAAAGCCATTTGCTGCTCGCTGGGTTGTTTGCTCATCGCGATCTCGTTGTTCCGATTTAACATTTCACCTCAATCCTACCAGTTATTAGATTTATGGGATAGTAAACAGCTACATCGAGACACGAGTCTAATCTCACGGACTCGAAGAAGGAGAATTCCCTTCTCTCGCAATTTCTCGAAACTTATTTCGATATCAAACTCTCGGACCCAACTTTGGGAACGAATTGTGAAATAACGAAGCCTTTGGATCATGTTTTTCATCGATTATCCATCAATCAGATGCCATTCAGAGATCTGTAAATAATTCGTACAGCTCCATAAGGAATCCCGTACTCAATTGATTCGTGTGGGATAACTGTGGCACCGATCTTCCAAAACGAACTGAATTGTGCATGGATATTCTAGAGAGAGGTATACCTCGTATGTAAACCACGGAAATTGGATTGCATTCGTGGGAAGTGTTTTTCCATTTTTCATCATTATTACGTTCAGCGATCTCGTTCTTGGATCCGTCACAAAAGTTCCTTGAACGATTTCAATATCCGTAGTTCACACAGAGCGGAAATGCGTCCGGAATGAGTTTGTTGAGTCTGAACCCTACAGGTTCCATAGCTTTAATCAAATCCCGTACAAAAGAAGGGCAGAAAAAATTTGATTCGACTGAAAATCAGGTGCGATCTTTCCAATCGCAAGTCACTAAGCGAATAACTATGGACTGGACAGAAAACCCCTTGAGATAAAAATTCACTGACGTATATACGGCGGGCACACATATTTACAAGTCACATCGCGGCCGTTTCGAACACCGAGAAGAAACTTTCTGCCATTCTGTGTTCACGCATGGCAGACGTTCTCTCCTTAGGAAAGGTTTAGCCGATTCGCTTGGACGACGTTTCGCTACTGGGTTACCCCTATTGGTTTGCGGAATCTAGTTCGTAAATAATCACGGGCCATTAAAGATCGCAGAATGAAATTACCCGGTTTTGACAGTCGCTGCGGTGTCGTTAGCTAACCGCACAATACGGGACTCTTCAGAGTACAATGAAAAGTGAAAAGTTCCTTCTTTTCCTCCGCTCTTCACTTTCCCCCAATCTTCCATATAATACATAAAACGGCGATGGAAAAAGTGACGACAAATCATCTTCATTTCAACATCCGTATTCTCTGCCCAAATATACAGAGTCAGGCATCGATGCGGACGAACCTGCGAATCGCGAAAAGATTCCTTGACTCGCGATTGTGTCTCGCTATGAAATATCGTTGAATAACCAAGAAAATGATTAATCGGAAACTTTCAGAGCTCCGATCTCCTGTTCTGCTGCACGATCCCAATACTCGCATACAAGCGTGTGTAACTGCGCGGGGAAATCTGCAGCGTGGACGAAATCGTTAGAGATAGATGCTCACGGGTTGGGTCTATTTCATTCCAGGTGAAATACGTGGAAATAAAAGAAGGAAAATATTTCCCACCGGCAAAGCGAAATGGCATTCGCGATCGTTGATTGGTTATTCCGTTTGACCGCAAACGCTGAATCTGCTGACGCTGTATTTTACATTTGCGAAGCCTATGTAACCCTGTCCCGGTCCGTGTTACTCGCGATTGCAGAAAATCTATCTTCCATTGGTCAAATTTTCATCCGGTTTCATTTCTACGATTTCTGATTCTTCTTCGTCTTCAGACATCCCTTAGATTTTTTAGCTCGATTCGTGATCTTTGTTAATTTTTTGAAAACTGGAATCTTCGATGACTTTTATCGAGTCTCAGAGAAAATGAAAAATAGAACGTGAGGAACCCATTGAAATCGCAATCCAAAAATCAGATGTAATTGAGCAGAATTTTCCGAAGAACGGATCGCGAATTTCGAAGCATTGACGGGCATGAGAAGAGAGCGGAAATATTTTCATTCGAAAGAGTGGGAAATTCCGTGGGAAAATTTATTCCATTTTCACTTCCTCCGAGGCTCAAAAAACTGTCTTAAAAAACTAATTCCGGTCTCCTTGTGACTGGAATCAGGGTTCTGTATATCTGCAAGAAAATCGGATACAATGAGACGCCAAACCTGACTAAAAATTGGTGAAATCAGGGGAAAACTTGTTCCAGAACATGTTTCGGGATGATAAACAACCCGGGATATACTCGAACGCATGTCTACGCGAACCGGAATCAGTTTTTTCCATCTTATTTCCATTTTGGCTCAACTAGGTGCCAAGTTTTAATATCGGGCAGCTTCCATTCTTGAAAAGCCGATCTTTTCCTCGGCTAGAATCTCTGCTAGAAGACAGGAACTCTTTGGTCTAAGGTACTTACTGGCTCTCAGCCACTTTAAGTCCACGAAGACTGGGTTAGCTAATATTTCCGAAGTCCGACGACTCTGCCTCTTTTCATACCGCGTCCCTTTTTCCTTACATACACCTAGAGATATACGCCCTGTGATTAGGCCTTTTTAGCCCTTTTCTTGCGTCCGGTTTCAGCTACCCTAACACATCCGGTCGATCAGAAGAAAACCTCGGGCTGTATGCAATGTCTCGATATTATCCTCGCGGTAGATTTCGTCGTTAGGATTATCGTTATTTTTATTATCGTTACACGATCGTTGCTACTGTTTTTGTTAACGTCGTGAAATTTCTCGAGCTGACCGAGTGTATATCGTGTTCGCATTAGGTATACAAGGATGTTGAAGAAAAACAAGAAAAAAGGAGGGTAAAAGGGAAGCTGAAATATCGTCGAAACGTCGAAGAAATTCTTTTTCGTTATATATCCTGGAATAAAGAACGCTATACCCTTACTTATCCGGACACAAAACACACTTGGAACTTTCTCATTAAAATGTAATTACTTGGGGTTTTTATCACCGCGAAAAAGTCTACTACGAGTGGAAAATCGTGGAAATAAGAGTCGGAGAACGGGAGAGCCGTCATACATTAGCTGCACTTAGCTTATGTGGGTTTAATATCGTCCTGGTCGGGCAGAAGAAGTCCTGATTATATGCAGGTCGATCAGAATTGTTTAAGATTTTGTGGTCGCTGGCAGTGGCGCGTTAAGAGGCTAAGAAAAGCAATAAGAAGAAATGGCATTATCGAATGTAGCCAAGCACTATATACCGGGAAAGAGGAGCTTTCGCGGGAGGAGAGATTGCTGAAGACTTTACGCCTGGATTCACGGCACTTCTCTTCCCTGAAGGAGCCTTTCCAAGGCCTGGGATAATTCCCAAAGCATTCTGCACGGTGCCCTTTATAAAACAGCTACAATCCTACAAGGGCTGCCTTTACCCCTTTGATTAGCCTAATTTACCACTCAGAATTTTCATGGAACAGGAGACGTTCACGCCTTGCCTTCTAATCGTACTTGAGCCCAGGATTTGTACGGTTTGTCGTTTTCCAATGGTATACAAAAATTTTCCTCGGCTTCCGGGGGGCCTGATTCTTAAGGGTTGCGAAAATTATTCTCTGCTTGTTTCTCCGAATACATAATAATCCCGTTAGGGCTAATTGGCCGATGTTAACTGTTCTGCAGCTCTGCCAGCTTTGCTTGCTTATTTTTTTCCGCCTTTTTTCTCTTGCTTTTCTAAAATTTTACTAATGCAAAAATTCCGGGTTACATCTGACGAAACGGAAGTGGCGATGACATTTCAGCCCGTAGTGTGCTTAAAAGGTTTTCGTGACAGGTTGCTGTAAGTAATGAGTCGTACTCCTACTTTGGTGCCAGTCTGACCTCGCGTGCACGAAATATGAGACAGAGAGAGAGAAAGGAGCCAAAAAAAACAAAAATTAAAAAACGACCCCCTGTAGGTCTACATTTATATTTTTTTCACCCTAATTCCATTCATTTCTCCATTTAAACCAAAGTATCACGTATGTCGGGGGTTCGCATTGCGAGCGACAACCCACGCAAGCAGCCCGCAAGCACGTAGCACGTAAATTAGCGATTACATTAAAGTCCCTGTTCCAGGGTTAGTTTCGTTTTTCATCCAACGCGATAGAGATGTATACATTTTTCGGATACCTCTCTGATCGGAGTCACTCAAATTTCAATGAAAAATAACACGTGGATGGATATCGTATACTTCGCCATGGGGTATATTATACCAATGGAAAAAGTTTGATTCAGGACATCGTTCTTCGCGAGGGTTAAAATAATTTTCTCGTTCACCGTATACTTATGCTAAGGAAATGATACCGACTAAAATAACATTTCGAGGCAAACCTTCGTCCATTTATTGGAAGGGAAACGGAAAAAAAGAAAATGTGGGATACCTATATACGACTGCCCACGGCCGCTTGGGGCTACCGAAATAATTTTCTGATTACAATTCACGACACGTCTGACCAGGATTATCATAAGGTGCGGATCACGGTCCACCTTGGGGCCTTCATTTTCATTGTTTTATTATTTTCTGTTATTTTTTTTGTTCACCTACCCTCAGCCCCACACGTTCACTTCGAATCACTTTGCCTCTTTTAAGCAAAAAATGTGGACCACTTTTTTTTGTATATCTGTAGTATAGGCAGCGATCTGGAACGGCGGATACGTTCTTCTATCATCTATTGTGATATCGCAGAATTTCTTACTTCGTTTCACACCGCGACAGTCGTTTTATTTTGGTGGAAAATTCGCGCTAATAATTCAGAAACTACCGAATTATTTCACGCCGGAATACATGATTGAAAACATTATGGAACAGGCAGATGATTCGATGGGCCATCCCTGAAAATTCCCGTTTGGATCTTCCGGACTCAAAAGTTTATTTTCTTCTTTCGACACAAAAACTACTCGATCGATTGATCCCGAAATTTAACCAGATTTGGGTTGGAGTAAATCCTATCGATTAATCCCAAAATCATCGAAATCCGTTGATCAGTTCTCGAGATATTATTGATCGGAATTTTATTTCTTCAAAATCTTGTTCTTTGAATAACTCGAAAACCACTTGACCGATCAAATCCAAAATTTGATCAGTTCTGAGTTAAAAAGTACCGCATCGATTGACATATTGGAGAATTAAATCCGTTAATTCTGACTCGAGATATCGTTAGACAAAAAAATGAATCGCACACAAACACCGAGAAGTCTTTTTGAAAATAATCTGAGGCGATTTTCTGGGCCTCAAAACGTGACGATTTGGTGATAAGAATCCAAATTCCATTTTCGGGGTGATTATAATAAATTCCTTCTTTCGCAACGGTCGAAGGCCTCCTCGATGGCGGATGCACGCGTGTAGGTGAATTTAGACGAAAAGAATGGAACCGAAATTCGTGTCAAACAGCAAACGAATCTATTCGATATTGGGAATCCTAAGTGGGCACTGAACGACGTCGAAAATCATTGAATTACCAATTCGATTGCAAACACGTCGTGTCCGGACATTCGTACAATTGAAATGTTTCAGAGTCGGCACTCCACGGTGTAATTTCGACCTTTTCGAATAATCAGCGCATCGGACACACAGCAGTGCTAAACGTCGATTCGGTACATTTCGAACCGCTGTTTTCCTCGTATATATTAGAAAACCACTTCAGCTATACCCAAAAAACAGATTTTTTTATTTATTTTTATTTTTCTCAAACAGAACCAACAACGAAGGCATCAAATAATGCCGCGAAAATTGAGCAGCCGATACACAGTTCACAGAAGGGAATAAATAACGCGATAAATATTTACCCAAACGATAACGGAAGATAATTAACGAACGAATGGTGGAACGAATGGAATGCCCATTTTGTGCCAGTGCAGGATCGACTCGTGGCTTCGATTCGCGATATCGCGGGCTATTCGCGTGTCAAATATCACGAGACTCCGTCAGATATTTTCTGTTATCAGTTTACCGAGTATTCCACCACTTGAAATGTAATTTATGAAGGGTGGTCCGATAATCTACGGCACAGATTTCACACTTTACATCCTGGTGAACGGGGTCGCCTCTCTACAAGCAATTTAACAGCATTATTGCTTCACAGCCGACTGGAATGATTCGTTTTAGTCTAAGTATATGTATAAATGTATATTTTATCAATTTACCACTTATTATATTTCTTCCATTTCAACGAGGGCACAGGATTTATATAAATTGAAATAAAAGTAGAGCCGTTTGAATTATTCTTGAGTTAAAATCAAGCTTTGATCAAGTACTCAGGACTCGATCCGTCCTGAGGCGGTACTTGCCATTTAAGTGTTGGAAGAAATTGCGTGATTCCTGAAAATAAAGAAAAGAGATTATTATGAGCAATAACGCGCCCCCTTCGTATCAACAACAGCGATAAAAAAAAGCATACATATAATAATAGAAACAATCGTTTTCTGTGCGGTGGATAGCTTTATAGCCCACGCTCGTGTTTTCCTTCAAGCATTTTCTCATTTTCTATTTTTTTCATTTTTTTTACATACTTGTCGAGGAAATAGTCTTGGATTTATTTTTTCGTAATGTCAAGTCGGTTGATAAGCAGCTCCTGAGTACAGGATCAGATCCTTGTAATACGTACGAGCAGCTCCATCCAATGAAGAGTTGGATGCAATGATGAGGCATGCAGCGTAATATCGCGTTTTGATATAATTGAGTAAAAAGCACCGTTCGCTTTCAATCATGGATATATTTCGAAGCGATCTTTTTTTCGGGCATGCTCCCTCGCGTGTATTGACTGAGAGCAAATATCACCGATTGATCAAAATAATTTATTGAAATATGAGCTGTTTGCTCTCATTCCAAAAAATTTTATAGAATTACATTTCTCATTTATTTTCAATAAAATCATAGAACTGATACTATTCGCGAAAAACACTGCATCACGGGTCCAAAGACTGCGATATTTTCCAATTTTTCGAATCAGATTTTGGGACATCTTTTAGTCGTAGATCTCAGAAATTGGGGATACTAATTATATATTTTTATTCGACATCGCAGTGAAGGCTCATTTCAGAGCCAGCCTTGAGATCATGCAATAGAACCATACAAGAGCTCGATGTGCGATTATATTGCAGGGAACTTCTCAATTGTTGAAATTGCCGTTATCATGAACGAAGCAATAAAATATTGCCAATAATACGTGTAGGGATCTGATGCTGTTTCATATCATACGATGGCGAACTGAAAGATTGATTACTTCCGAGGATTCTTGAAGTCGCGGGATGTTCTCGCAAAAATAAAGCAAGACGGAATCTTTCGAGGAATCCTCGAGCGCATATTACCTTTCTAAGGCGCAGATACGCCGCCGTATAACGAGCCTATGAGCTTCATGATTTTCCCACGAATGGTATTTAGTTTCGAGCCACGAACAACTTTGAAAACCCATAAATTATGAAGATTCAGAGTGAGAACGGAATGACAGACTGACGACGAATCGCATTGATACCGTTTACGGAAAAAGGTCCTGTGCGGATCCTGGATGCGGTTTTTTTTCCGAAAATAGTATCAATTAGTCTGAAAAATAAAACTCTGAGGTTCGAATCCGTAATTTATTCAAGAACTCGAAGATATATGTGAGTCTGCACGCGAAATGAAACGCCCGAATTTCCCAGGCATCTCCCCGACATATGAGCTTGAATTTTACGACTCTATATGACACTGATCGTACCAGAGTAAAATGTATCTTTTTTTCCTCTCCATCTAAAGTTTACTGAGGTAACCCCGCTATAAGGAAAGGAAATTTCTTTTCCGCGGGATATGAGAACCACATAAAAGTTTGTATTCATCTGTCTGACTTCCCATCACAGTCTGGGATTACGTGCGTTATCTTCTACCCTCTGTACTGACAGGGTGAATCGGAAAGGTGATAGAATCGAGGTACAATTTTAATAAAATTGACGACGAAAGATTAGTGATCACTGAATCGTCCTTCGGATTAATGCGATACGGACTCTTCAATCACCTTTTTCGAAAACCCATGGTATTCTGTAACTCGAAGCAGTCGTCATGCTGGTTTTGTCTTGAAATATCAAACTTCCACGTAATCGAGGAATTTATTGAATTCGGTATTTAGAGAAACTTGAATTCGAGAGAATGCTCATTTTTTGGCTAATCGAGTAAAATCGATAGCGTCGAAGGAGAGATGAGCATTCGGCGTACGGCGAGTTCGTTAGACGTAATTAAAGGCCAGAGTGCAAAGGCTAGAATGATCACGAGTCTTCAATTTGGTCTGCAATTGAATAAAAGGCTTTTAACGATGATGGCCAATGATCCTTTCACGACGGCCACCCTTCTGGAATTATTTCACAACGGAGACCTTTGGAGAATACCGTTTCCGAAGGTTTGATCATAATACATTATACACGTAGACGTGTATCGTCCTTTGAAGGCCTCGTAATGGCTGAGAAGCTACGGGTACAAGGGGAAAGAAATTCTCGCTCCTCCATCCTCAAAGAGTTCAATTTCCCGAGAATCGATGGCTAACAACCTGCAAGTTAATAGACATTCCCCCGTTTCCTTTTTCTTGATGAACCAAAACCGTTGTAGGAATTATTAAAACAGACGAAGCGCAAACTTGATTCGTTAAAAATATAGTCAATGAAAGGGAATCAATGGTCTGCGATATTTCCATCTGCAATCATTTCGCACGGCGAAGACTTCGCCCGAGATCTACCGTCGTTTCAATTATCGTAAAACGTTCAAGCGAATGAAATTCTTCGCCGCAGAAGAAAAAAAATCAAGAAAGAAATAAGATTCGCTGGAATCCGATTTTTTTTTTTGCTCAAATTAAAATAATACAAGTACAGAAGAATCTTTCCGCGATTCCAAAAATTATTAACCAGCTTTGGGGCCTCACCATCTTTTTCTAACTTTAGACACCCCGTGTTCTGGTCACAAGGAGCCCAAAGCATTTCCCTTAGATTATTTTTATCCCAGATTTGTGATTTTTTAATCCTGACTTCTTCGATGACTTCTTCTTTTCGGATGTCCGTGAATGCTTGAAAAATTCACATTTTCTGTTCGAATGACGTTTCTGGAGTTAGACCAGAATCGTGGATTTGCTGACGAAGCATGCGAACAGCGCTAAGAATTTTGGTGAATTTAAAAACGTCGAAAATCGTGGAGAAAAATTTCTTCGAATATGTCCTTGTCATTTGCATGATTTTTAATATCAGAGGAAGAAATGCACGTTTCATGTATATGATGAAAATTCCATTCTTTACAGATGCAGCGAGCGGTCCTACTGCTATGCTGGCTACCGTTCCTCCATCATTGCCAAGCCGTCAACCCAGGTAATTTTCATTTAGTTATACCCAGAACGAGTAGCTGGTTTTATAGCGAAAAATCCAATACCGTTTCTCCAGGGGAAGGCGACGTCCAACGAACCGGAGAAGCGAGCATGTTCTCCGCTTATTACTTATTACTAAAATATAAGTAGCAGGTACTGCACGCGGTTTTATTAAAATAGAAACGCAGCTACGGTTCATTTTCCCGACAGTGAAAACGGTTTTTATTTCTGACGCGATCGCTTCGTGCAGAAAATTCGTCGAACTCGAACGGCAACGAACTTTGGTGCAAAGAAACCGCAATTTCCTTTCGAGTTGCGGGATTTGCAAAGGCGACACGCGTCGCGGAACGCTAGACGCTCTGATTAGTTAAGGGAGTGATTTACCACTCGAATTTCCCAGATCTAGACTAGCATTGAAATTTTGCCAGAGGATTTTCGCACCCTGGTGAAATACAGACGTCGTCAAATACGCGGAGGGACCTACTCACCTCTGACGAGAGGCTGAGCGATCTTCAGACGAGAGACGATTACCTAACTAATGACTAGCACGCAGGTATAGCTTGGCTCTATGGCTTTGAAGGTAACGATGGATGTACATATATTATGTACACGTACAGGTGAAATTACTCGACAAGTATATTTCCCTACCAAATGAGACCCTGGTGCAAGTCTACACGACAATTATTCCAAATTGAACGAGACTACAGGTGTACGAGATTCGAGGATATGCCTAGACGTTGATTTTGATGTTTTTTGAGGACTGATCTGTCCCAATTAATTTTTTGAATTTTTTTTTCGATGTGATATGCCGTCGAAAGAAAAATTAGCAAGGATTTTGCATTTTTTTGGTATCTGATGATCCATGAAACTAATTTCAGGTCTTCGGTAAGAAATTTCTATTTTTCTGTGTGATGAAATGAATCTGTAAAAATGTGGGGTTTGAGAATTGAAAAACGGTTCATTGTATGGAATCGCGTGGGTGAGGCATGACAAAAATTTTCGAGCAAACAACCGCGGTGGAATTGAGATATTAATGTCTGCTAAGAAAATTATGTCGCGTATCCTGCCCGCGGGCAATCCTGAGGGACTGAATTGTCTGGAGAACTGGTAACTGTACGTATAAACAGAAATATATAACCCAGGTTCAGAATCATATCTACCCCTCTGTCAACATCTACGCGCACGAGCTAAATTTTATTAAGGGTAAAGTTTCTGTCGTACCTACGGTTCGAGGCTCAAATAGGATGAAGAGAGGATCACCTCTGATCCTTTTCTTTATTTAACAAGGCTTAAAGTTGAGAACGTTTAACGAAAGTTACCTCATTTCGCCCAGAATTGCAAATAGAAATATATGTATTTTCCAACCCTCGGATTATTGGCAGAGGCTTGTATCCCCTTAGTTCGTATAGCCAAAATTCATTTTCATCAAAGACCGCGTTCTAGCTCTGGTGTTTTTTTTTTTTTGGAAACAATTTTTCTCGAATCAATTTAGCAGTCAGAGATAAGACTTTCCCGTCTTCGAGTCATTGGTTCCTGTCAGTTATTTCCCCAGGCAATACTGTTTTACTTACCCAACGATTTTTTCCTTCCTTTCACCCTCGCGTTTTCCCTCGCAATCAGTTCTTACGCGTGAAAGAATTTCGCAGTCGGAATTAAAATTCTTCGCCCAAAGCACACCGCTTCGAACAACCCTGATAAATACAATTTCACATTTTTCACAAACAATACAATCGACAAGTTTATATGCCTCTTCAGAGCCGGGTAGGTGTGCTCCCTTCTTGTGAATAATCCCTCGGATTAATGCATTCCTTCCCACATCCCAATTTATACTTTAACTTCGAGAGATAGTTATTATACAAAATTTCGTTGATTTTTACGAGATATTCGATTCCAGAGGCTCGGTGTTTTCCCATAGAGTGCCTAATTTCGGGTGGATGTACCTGTGCTCATTTCTCTAATGGCCAATGTCACCCGTGACCACCGTGGTAGCTAAATTTGACTCTAAAAAGTGTGGAGGATGTTTCTTTGCTCGAAACTTTGAGAATCGGTAAATCTTTTGAGCACAGTCGCAGTGGAGAAGGTATTATTTCGGTTCTTGGTAAAGCTTGAGGATTCGGACGGTTTTTGAACTTCTAAGACGAATTTGAACCCTGAGATAGAAATCCGTTTCTCCAAAATTCGTGGAATCTACAAAGACATCATCCGGGGATTCGCGCTCGCGCAGATTTCTCTTAAATTTTCATCCCGCTCGAATTTAGTCATCAAGAAATTTCCATGGGAGAGAAAATTCGCACAATGGAAAATTTGCACATCAGTCACATAGCGGAGGAAGGCATAGCTCAATTATGTAGACGGCAATGTCTGCGAAAGAAGGCTTACACCGTCCGATACTCTCCATTTTCAAAGATCCACCGGATACAGAAAATTCTCGTTCTGGCAGGAGCACGAAGGTGCATTGTCACCCCTTCATATTCGTATCCCTGTATGGTCTATTTTCTGAAACAACTCAGCAGTCTTCACGTACCATAAATTTGCGATACTTCAATCTTCTATAAAACGAATGTACGGTTTATAAAATCTCGGAGCTGTCATTGAATTTTGCTAAATTGAAAGAACTGACACTTGCAGGTCGGTTATATCTCGGTTTATTTCTCCCTGGTTGATCGAATGGCGAGAAACGTAATTGTCATCGCAGTTTGTCAAACGATCGAGTTTTCACGAGTATGTAAAAAATTTCCCACACGTGTGGGAATCCTTGCTTCTTCCGGAGGCCCAGTTACGTTCATTAGAATCGAAGTCACGGAGGGGTTTATGCGCGACGACTTTAAAGTCGCGTTTACGGCGATTCCTGAATTATAAATGTACCATACCGAGATGGTGTTTCATAGATAATGGGAAAAAGCTCTTAGAGGCTCATCAGCACTCGCCGTGAAAGCGGCTCTCTGCTTTTGACTCGTCTCTCGCCTTGACAAAAGTTCGAATCCGTCCACCTATTCTATGTAAAGATTAGGGTGATGCGAAAAAAATATTTTTTTTTGAATCCAAACAGGTTCGAAAGTTTCATTTAGTTATAAAGATACGCCTATTAGAATTTGAGCTCTTAATAATAATATCAAGAGGTGGCGCATCGCGAATTTCTATTTCCCATTTAAATAACATGGGAAAAATTTGTTTCTGCTTCTTCTGATTTTGATAACTAGCTAATGATGCGTCGTACAGAAAATCTACAAACATATTTTTGTAGAGAATTAAATGCTCTCCAAAAAAGATCTCTTGCACTTTTTTGATAAACTTATTTTAGAAACACATTTTTTGTCAGAAAGTTGGTTCTTTGAACTCGAATATCATTTGAATGGCTAAGTTTATCAAAAAAGTGTAAGAGACCTTTTTTGTATAGCATTCAATTCCCTACAAAAATATGCTTGTAGATTTTCTGTACGACGCATCGTTAGCTAGTTATAAAAATCAGAAGGAGCAAAACAAATTTTCCCCTGTTATTTAAATGGGAAATAGAAAGTCGCGATGCGCCACCTCTTAATGTTAATATTAAGAGCTCAAATTTTAACAGGCGTGTTTTTATACCTAAATGAAAATTTTGAACCTGTTTGAAAGAAAAAAAACAATGTCGTTTTTTTTTAATCACCCTAGTAAAGATACAAGCTCTCAGTTCCGACTTGACAAAATTTGGTCCACGTATGTCCGGATCTCACCTCTGCAGGCATAATTTTTCTAAAAAATCAGGTGCGATGTGTTAATTGAATTAATAATCGTAAGGCAAAATAATTTTCATCGCTGCTACGAAGGTGGACTGTTAGTCAATGTTAGCTAAGGCTGAGTGATTTCTGTGTAAACAAATCTCTTTCAGAATTTTTTCGAAATAAGCTGCCGCTTGCAGCGAATTATTTTTTCCTCTTTCTTTGCCGAGGAATACTCGGCTAAATGAACAATCTTATCAAGTAAGAATAACAAGGGGCGAACTAATTCATTTTTTCAATACAAATAGTAAGGACGAATCTCGGTTGATTTATCAAATACAATCCCAGGACCAATATTATCACTCTGTTAGGGAAGTTGTGGATTAAACAATCATTAGAAAAATGTAAGAAAAAAAAAGAAAAATTTTTGGATAATTTCTTTGAATAAAAGAGTCCTGTAGGAATAATCCAGAGTATCCGCGAGGCTCGTAATGTATAGTTATAATATAAATTGGTTTCTTGAAAAAATGTCATACTCGTAAGAAAAGTTGGAACGTCAATTGTTTCAGGCCGTTTACTTGGAAAGTTTTTTTGGGAGTGGTGCTAATATCAGAAACTTGGCGAATACGGCAGTTAGCAAAAAGAGGTCACCGGCTGCTCGCTGATACCTTGTCCAGGGATATATTAAAAAACTGCTCTCAGTCCTAATATAACTCTCATCTGTCTGTTCGTTGAATATTGAATTTCACCAACCGAACGTTTCTATTCCCTTGAATACCAATACCTAGACTTTAGGGGATGAAAAAGTCCTCCTCATTCGAGATAACTCCGCCAGGAAATATGGGAATCGATTAAAACCCATAAGCGTTCGCGATTCACTCCCGATTGTTTAAATATTTTCATTTTGCGAATGAAAAACATCTGTCAAAATTTATATCGTCACTCCCCACCCTCCCCAGCTCTTCGTAATGAGATCTGTCAAAGTGATGCCAGCTTAATCGAAGCCAGAATTATTCGGGGTGATTTACAAAGAACCGCAGAGTAAAATTATTGAAAAAAAACGAAATGAAGCGCTGTCAACAAATTCAGCAATATTGATTATAGTATTAATTGGTGATCGAAATTTTATCTTATTTCTCTATACACCGGAGCAAATCGATCTGTAGGTAATTAAATTTAATTGAAAACGAAGGAATCCGAATCTACCTTTGGAAAAAAAAAAAAAAATGGATGAGTTTCATCGATTCGAACGATAGCCGCAACGGGAAGCAATATCAATCTGCGGGAACAGCTTGACTCGATTCGGCTGATATGATTACAAAAATTCATGCCTGTAATTTACTATCGATCATCGCTGTTCGAAAACAGCAAAGAAATTCGAATTCCTCATTCGCGACAGAGTTTCGGTCTCTATAATTTTGCGGCTTGATTAGACTCGAGGAAACAATGGTTTCGCGTGAATTGAAATCGTCCCTGGATCCGACATTTCGTACGCGAAATATCTCAGCGATGCATATTGTGCGAGACTAGTATTACTGGATGAATTAATTAATCGTGGTAATTAGCTCGGTGATAGTTTAACGTGTATTAATCAGGCTGTCTTCCCAGCATATCGTCGAAGGCTCGGTTCAGTCGCGAGAAAGAACTTTCGCGAGGTATAATAATTACGGAGGTAAATTATATCGAGCTTACATCGCCGGATGAAGCAGCTACGAAATTAACCTGCAGATTTTCCCATGCGAAATTATCCGGCTAGACTTTAGAGCAGCAGATATGTACATGGCGAGATTCGATATCAAAAGCCGGAAGTTTATTCTCAACGCAAAATCGTAGTTAGCGATGGCAGTCGACGGGTAATATATAGGCTGGTGAATTGCAATTTTTCGATATTTGAGACTATAACTTATTCAAGAAAAGAAATGAAATTCTTACGGAATAGATTCCGTACATCTGGGCCGTGGAATTGGTTCCAGCCGATTTCCGAATACGGTTATAAAGTCTTTCGCTCACGTGGTTAAATCGGGGATATTTCTACTCATCATTTTTCCCTCGTCCAACAAACTTTCGCCTTTACTTCAAATTCCATTTTTAAACGCTCCAGGCGTCGATTAATACTATCTTCATAATTCCTCGAGGCAAAGAAGCCGAGGTCTATGATTCCGAGGATTAAAATTCCCCTCACATAAGGTACATCGATTGATTTCAGACCGAAATTTGAGACGGAAGTGCCGGTAAGCTTTCAGATGGAAAGTGAAGCTCGAGCTTACAGCTGTCTTGAGAGCTGCTGATGATTGAATTGGCTACGGGACTTAGATAAATCGTTGGATCCGAGGGCGTCGGTCTCTCTCGCGATTCTCTAACAGCAAATCTAAGTGAGCTTTGGAAAAAGAGCTGAATAATTATGCGAAAAAAATTCGTAGGGTTTCTAATGAATTTTGATTAAGTTCAAAAAAATAAAATAAATAAACTCGGGGTAGACCGTTCTGGTTTGAAATTCATTGTCTTTAATTCAGGTAAATGTGAGGGCGTTAATATTTGAAATATTTTATGTATGAAGCCCGAAACAATTTCCACCTACGGATGTGTACGGAAATACTAGCGGAATTAACTGGCACGAAAATATCAAATTCGTAATTGAAATATTAATTTCTAACGCACAGCGACCGCCTATTGTAATTAACACGCTTTGAAAGCTCGTCGGCGGATGCGCAATACATGTATTATATAACTGAAACGGTGCAACGCTGCCGCATTACATAAATACTCGGCTTTGGGTGGGAGCTGATAATAGCGAGCATAGTTTGCCCTGTGCTAAACAATTAACACGCTAGTGATATCTGTATTTCACGTGGAAAACATACGCGATATTATTAATGCTCGTTTCAATAATAACATCTTCCTAAATTGTCGATTTATTGTTATTCGAATAACAGTGCGAATACGAGAACTAAAGTTGCGCAAATTTCATCAACTCATTTTCAATCTCTTCTCTATGCTTCTATCGAATTATTCTTTTCGCCGTAATCTTCTCAAGGAAGTTAAAATTAATACTGCGTTAGAGTTACTCCCTCAACTCGATCATCCACGATTTCAAAAAATCTTAAAATCGTGAAGTTACACAAAAAAAATTCAGTTTTCCGACAAAATTCAGTGATACACTATTTCCATGCAATTTTTCGCAATGAACGGATACAGCCGATACCTCAATAATTTATGTTTCCTAACGCCGTGTGCAAAATTCGATTTTGCGAACTGATTTTTGCGTGCGCAAAGCGTCAGATTTCCTAACGCATTTTGTGATCGTGCGCAAAATGAAGTTCCCGTACCCGAAATGCGATTCACGTACGTAAAATCGAGTTTTGCACACTAGTTAGGAAAAATAGTACACGCAATCATTGACATTTGCTTATGTATTGAACATGCAAGATAAAGTTGAAAGAAAAGATCGCTTTTTTATGTCAATTATTATATTACATACGAGTTTCAACAACAAATGAGTTTCCAGGTATATACGGCGGAAGGCATCGTAATATCCTCGGATATGTTTAACCAGGTGATAATTTCCGCTGTTAGTTATCGTGTCTCGAAACGTTGGTAATATTAAGGTCCTTTTGATTTAGTTCAGAGCCGGAAGGTGATGTTTGCATAGTACTCTAGAAACGTAGAATAAGCCGGTTATTCTACTCTTCCGGACGGGTGTTAAGTTTGACGACCGGAAGCGTGTATTATAAACAGACTAGTTCCTCTCTTGGTAAACGGAGATATGATAAATGCTCGGATTTTCGTTAACTATATGCACCAACAACGAGCGTATAATCAACGACATTTTTCATCCGCGGGATAATTTTCCGGGAAACCAGAAAAAAGGGTGCAAAAATTGGGTGAAAAATTTGTTGGAACAAAACCAAGGAAATGGCGATATATTTTTATTCTTTATTTCCAGTTTCGGTAATCGAATTAAACAATTAAAGGCGTAAGTGGATTTTTTTGAGTACCGAAAAAAAGTACTCTAGCTTTTTCCTAGTTTTTTAAAACAATACAACCGAAACTACACCGCTAGAGTACGAGCACCGGGTAATCTGCGTTATCAAGATTTTCCGCGAAATATAATTACAGCTGAAAACTTTTCGTATAGAAAGTTTACTTGTGGGGAAACAAGAAACGAGGGAAGTTACTTTTCTTAGCTTTAAAAACCTCTTCGCGAATGCATTACGAGTACAGCTGTATGCATGTGCATATAATTCCGCATGTATGCAGTCCCCGCACTTTTAGTGCCCAGCAATTGTGCTCCGTATCGTCAGCTGGAGCTCTGGGCAAGTAGCTAAGCATTCGCACGTCTTTCGGCATATTTGGTGTACAGGTCGCATCGTAGATCGAGAAATTTTGAAAATTGGAGGGAATATTGTAAGTCGTGTCGAAAGATGTGAGGTCTGACGATTTTCGACGATATCTGAAAGAAAATTTCAATCAACGGCACTGGCAGGGAGATCTCTTTGAAATGGTTTAAAGTTTTCTGTATAGTTACCTATGGAATTAATAAAGGTGGTAATTAAAATGCTGTGCGAAGGCGAAGGCAAATAACGTACCCAGTTTGCCTTTGGCATTATTCAAGCCTTTGAGTAACCGTACGAGTTTCACTTAAACTGAAAAATGGAAAATATGCCGGGGCTCGCCGCGAACGGGACGAGCCGGTAATTCCTTTCCATTTTGTAATTTCAAGTGCTTCTGAATATTTTAATATAATCTAATCGAATATAAGGTAAAGCAGAACTCCATGTCCGGATAAATACATCGTGTACGAATGGATTTAGGTAATCCTTGTCAAAAGGGTCGGTGGATCAATTCGTGCAAAGATGCGAGGATGCGTGAACAAGTGTAACGATTTTTTAGTTCTCTACGTTTGCAGATGGAAGAACTGAATATGGCTAGAAACACGGAAGAAAAGTAGGCAAAATGCGGGAGAGTGGGAAAACAACTAGCTTCTGTGTTTACCTACTTCCATGCACAGTGCATCCTGCACCGTGCAACTTAGCGAAATGTTTCAGCTATGCAAATTTTGTATAAAAACGCATCGGGTGCATAAAACCGTTGCATGTGATATTCGCATCATAAGGTAGTTATTCGGCTGAAAAATCGCAATATACAAACGAGTGGTCCGAAGCAATCTAGCCGGGAGCTAATCGGCCAATCCTGCAATTGACCAATCGACCTACACGGGTCAGTAGACATATAGTCATTGGGGCAAGTTCGTTTCCTGTACATCGGCCATTTGCCATTTTTTTTTCTTTTTTTTCTGTCTTTTTTTTTCTATACTTTTTAATACGCCCAACGTACGTATATACCTATTCGAATGGGCATGGATTTTAAATTTGCATTTCACATACACCCAACTTTCGTTAATTACTTTTTGCGGCGTGAAAATTTTATCGGAAAGATTAACTTCGCATTCTGCGACTAGATACGGAATATATTTCTTCGGTGTTACCGACGATCTTTATTCAAAGTTTCCGTCACGTTAAAATCACGGTTTTACATTCCCATAAGACAAAACCAGTCGTGGAATCAAACATGAAGATCGATACTTCAATCAAGGATCGAAAATTGCTCGAATTACGTGCAATGAAGGGTTCAGTTCAATTTCGGGTTTCCAGAAACGAATCGAATGTGATTTTGGCTAATTTCTTTCATCACTGACCAGGTTCCCATATTTTTGAAAAGCTAGTTGTCGAATTTTTTTTTCGAAGTCGATTTTATTCGGCGATTCGAAATCCGCAAGAATTATGAAGTACTTTCGTGCCATGTGCAATTTCGTTATTGGACAGCGTAACTTTACGACTACATGTGCTCCCGGATACACACGGTGTGCCTTCAAAGCGAGTATTAATCGAACCCGTTCGAAAGGAAATATCCCGGTACACCGTAGCTAATTCATATGGAAAAGAGGTAGCTTATCGGAAAGCGTCGTTAACAAACGAATCACTAAGTCTGAAATTTCGGATATAATTCAATCGCTTTTATCGCCGGAGAGGGTTAGTCCTAACGAAATGGAATAATTGAATGATTAATTCGATAACGAAGTCATGTTCTCCCGACTCCGATTCAGGGTTAACGGATAATTGAAACCGATCAGACTCCGCGATCTGATGAAAAATACAGCAACGACGTTAGCTGATATTTCGCATAGAAATTTTCGTCCGTTTTTATCTACCGAAATTAAAAAAGGGATTATCGAATCGAAAATTTTTCGCAATCGAAAGTCGGTTTCAAACTCGTCAAATGCCAGTGTCGAAGCCACCATTCGCGGCTTGACAAAGGTCAGAAAATCGAGTGAACCCTCGAACTGTGTTCGACGTCTAATAACTCGATTTAAAGACACGTGAACTTGACTTTAAGGGAGAGAAAAGGAGCGAACTGAGGTTCAAACGATTCCGGATAATGGGTCTCTACCGAATCCACGAAGTGGAGTAAACACGTATTAATTTCCATATCGAATTTCACGTCGATTCGGCTTCAACGCCGTACTTGTTCGCGAGGGATGCTCACCGAAAGCACGTTGACGAGGTGCGGAGGGTCAAATTGGCCAACATGTTTGCCCGGCGTACAACGCCCTAGGCGTCTTAAAGCTGTGTGTATGAGGCTTGCTTACAGAACCTCGTAAACTGTAGCATACTGCTTGTTTAGCTCCTGCCAATCATCCAGGGCTCACGAAACAATCGTTCAATCGTCTGAACGAAATTATATATTTTCAATCAATAATCAATCGATCGGTTCGTATATGAGTCCGCGAACTATGTTCATGTTCCAAATATGAAGAAATTTGATGGAAAATTTCGGGCAAAGTTCGTTCTGAATTTTTTGATTTTTTTGATATGGAATTATTACGCCCTTGTTGCATAAACTATTATTTTACATTTTGCAAATTTGGAAGACGCGGGTCTCTCGTCGTTAGACATTCGCCACTTGCAGTCGGTGGATTCGAGGCGTTTGTGAGTCAGCGAAGTGTATGATTCTACAGTGAAAGAGCGAGGCTCGTTATTCTTTTTATTTTACAAGTTTCACTTGTCGGGTGTTCGGTATAGACAAGTACTTTTCCAGGGTATTGTTAACCCCGGGCGAAACACGTTTTCGGATGGAGAGAATAAAGCGGGAGAGAAATGAACGCGGCACGCGATGAAACACTTGGAAAATACCGATTGGAATTCAGCCTCTTCTAAAAGCTTGCAATTTAAAGTCTGCAAACATCGCAATTCCCTCGATAAAATGTCAACATTCTACGTATAAAGGTTCGTGACCAATTATTCATCCCTGTTGATGTCTGCATCGATCAAGAGTGAATGCCTTAGATCGTAATCCTGTATTTGCAGACTCGACTCGTAGAAATCACTTCGGAAATCATTTTTATCAAATCACCGTCAAACTTCGAAGAAATATTTTATTGGCTCAGTCTTGCCACAGCTAATTGCCGATATCTTGACGGATAGAATTCATTTCAGACTTTACGGGCTCCGCGATTAATCCCTGTCCATAAAATCTCGGATGATCTAATGCAGATCATGGACGAAGAATATGGTCGATCAATTATCTCGGAGAGATTTGAGAGTGGCTTAAATTTCTATAAAATTTTTCTCATAAAGTTTTGCTCGTTATATTTCGATCGTAAGGATATGTCGAGCATTCGTTGAGCATTTTCAACTTTCAGTATCACACCTGGTTTGCATTGAGAGAGAAAATGTGGTGAAGTGTCCCTTAAAGACGTCGGTAGAGGAGGCGTCGGCAGGAGGATGAGAGGTATTGAGAGAGAGGAATAGTCTAGGAATAGAAAAATAGAAAAAGAATGAGAAGAACGAGGATGTATGAGTCGAGAATTTTAGATCCTGGCGAGAGTTCGAACTCCACGAACAAGTTATGCATCGTCGGTTTACCCGGGTGCAGAAGATATCCAGATATCGGAATATCGGGATAACCAGTCGCGAACTTCGTCCATGATCGTTGGCTTTCCAAACCATCGCACCGTGTCAAGAAGGTTCTTGTTAGGTATACGAGCAACTTATAGCCTCTGCCCACAAAGAAGACCTCCATTATAGGCATACATCCACATGTGTACAGTACATATACATATACATACATTCGCCACATGTGAAGTATGGCGAACTGAATGGCAAAACTGGAACAATTCCGGGGGCGTATAAAACCATCGTTTATTCTATTCTCGGAGATGTTGATATCCATTGCCACCGCTATCATTTTCGCGATTATTATTATTAATGTAGAAGAAGCTTTCTGGCCTCTGTCGATGTTTAGGGTATATTTCAACATCTCGAGCTACTCTCCGTCCGTTTTTATCACTGTCAGCGCAACTAGCTGCAAATTTATAGACGTGCTTCTGTACGGAATGAGATACGTATAAGTCGCGGTGTTTTGTGGGGGTGAAAGAAAAAAAAAAAAAAAATACCCTCAACAAACTCTTCCCGCGCTCGTGAGACGCATGGGATCTAAGTAACGGGTGCCGGAGCAATACCCTCCCCTGGTTTTATTTTTTTACGCGATCTCGTCGTTGCCAAATTCGCGCAAAAATGATCCACGTTTGATCGACGATAGTCTGCTAGCCATACCATCCATAAAATTCCTCTGTGTTCCTTCTAAGGGCTGGCATGTGTCTAAATTGATCTCTAATCGACTAGTTCTCTATCCAATGCAAGGATTTGGATCAACCGATGCTTTGATCTAGATATTCGGGACTCGAATTGTTCATGAAACGAAGATTTGCCCGATGAACGGATACTTTTTGATTAATCAATTTTTTACCGCCAAATTTACAAGTTTACAAGTTTAGAAAAAAATGTACAAGTTCAAGAACAAATCGGAGCGATATGGTCGATGCGAATCCTCGCAGAAGTGCTTTGACTTCAACCGCGTCTAAATCTAAGTCCCAATGGCTGAGAATTCTCGACTTTAACTTCATCACGCTTCAAAATACTGGCGAAATGGTTGTTTGAAAAAAAAAATGGACGCGTGCCAAGCCTCGAATAACACCCGTATTCAAAGCGTACGTACCCCTTTAAGGCAGATATGTTTTACGAGGAACCGCGTATCGAAGAGCAAATAAGAAGCAGAGCCCAGAAATTTTTTCTCGAAATATCTGGGTTTGGGGAAAATATATCCAGGAAATTCGTATTAGTTGTAAAATATTTTGAATAAAATGACCGAAGTCTTTATCGTCAAACGGGGGACATACTCGGACCCAAATTTTCCTCCAGGTCTGGAGTTTCACCGGAAATATCGTATAGATTGAAACTGGAACAAATATTTTCTTAAACTCTGTACTTCGTTGTATATGGATGTATAATGTCGCTCGAAGTTCGTCTGGAATCGTTATTTCAAGGGAAAACTATACCCACCCCGATTATTATGTACAATAAATATTTTGATACGATTCCAACCCAGCGGAGGACTCTACTCACGATAAGCTTGCCAATTACCATACATTTGGCTCTTCGGCTATTTCGCGACGACTAAAGCCACGAGTCAGAGATACTATCCGAATGACGAGATATAGTAGGATAAAGGAGGTCCGTTTTTCACCTTAATGACCAAATGAATTGTTCAAATCGTTCGAAGTTTACCAAAATATATATTAATTCTATAATTTGCATGAAACAATCGTCAATCACAATTTGTAAACTTTTTCTTCTTTTTTTCATTTTTTGTTTGTTTTTTATACGATCCCAGAGCGTAACTACAGCTGTTTTCCCCGAGCTTTGGCATTACGTGTTATATCTTGGGAAAGTAAAAAAAATATAAGAAAAACACCATAAAACAGTCTGCGTAATATAATTTAAAACCATATTTCGCCTGGTAGGAAACCAAAGCTGGGGATCAGGGCTCAGAGGTCAGAGGTCAGGTTAGATACCTCCTTTGTACGAGGTTACTAGGGTGAAAGATCTAAAAATAATCATGGACCAGGTGGTGCTACTTGCCTCAAAGATGGTAGAAAGGGTCAAGTAACAAACAGATGATGCAATGCCGAGGTAGCAGGGGGTTGATATCTCTTCTAAATGGAATCGAAAAATTTCATAAACAATTCGCCCTGAAAAACCATTAAATCGATCCTTTTTTTTGAGGTGGAATAAAATCGATTCGGGATACAAATAATCTTCGGGATCTTTTCGAGTAAGTTCAAATTTTATTTTCATTTTTTTTCCAGATTTTTTCGGGCAGTTTTCTCAGCTTCGGTAATAGCCAAAAAAAAAAAAAGAAATTTAGGTAATACCGGAGGTAATACAGTTCACACATCGCGGAAAACAGAGAAAGGAATCTTATCCTTGGGACTGTTACTCAGTGTGCTGACCCAGGATACTATAAAACCGTTTTATGACTGGTTTGACGAGTGACCTCCGAAACTACGTGTCGCGAGAAGAAGAACTGGGAATAATTTGACGTAGATCCGTTTAATAAACTCGAGCTGCTCCTATTTTCATCTTCTTTTTATTATTCTTCTACTTCGGCTTTGTCTCTCTTTGCTGGGAGTATTCCTGTGTCTGTGAAACGGTAAAGCTCGACTTAAGCTCTTCTAGATTCGTGGGAAGATGGGATAGAGGAGAAGGATGCAGATCGAACCGGAAATACTCGGGTCTGAAATCACCCAGAGTTTCGCCCAGGCTCTGTGCAGTTTGTTACGCCTATTTCTCACGACGATTTTCACCCTGGGAGTATCACCCTTTCGGACAAAGTCCGAGAAACTAAAGTGATTTCTTACGTTAATAAAACGTTAGTCCGGGATTTGGAAACGTCGAGTGAGATTCGCTCCGAAGTGGCAAGATGAGAATATTCAAACATCGACCGAGATGCCGCATCCCGGAATTATCGGAGAAAGGAGAGGAGAGGAAAACGCAGAGATATTATGGTTACCGAAGATCAGAGCTCTCTTATAGCGAGCGTACGATAATCGAGATCCTTCTTGGGAAATCGCGTCTTCTCCTGATTCGGAAACTCCCTATAAACTCACAAAGCGAAATTTCCGCGCTTCACCTTACGGCTTAGACTATTGAATATACCTGCTCGAAATACATATATCCGAGCCGGGGGTAACTCTCGAGTGAATTCCTCCGGAACCTTGTACTGGGATTGAAAGGGGATGAAAAAATAAGAATTCGAAAGAGATGGGACGAAGAATTACACGGAGTCTTAGCTGTGCCGGAAGGACCGGGCAACGGCCTCACTTTTTGCTAATTTACTAAAAGTCCCTCTAATTTGTGGCCCCGGTAACGCTATTAATTTACGGGGCAGATAAAGTCACCGGCTTCTGTCTCGGATTTGGTTTTTCAAATAGCTTCGAGCACTGATTAATCGCGTTGCGATCTTAATAAATTGGTTTGTTTGGATTACCTCTAGGTAAAACAGCCAGTCTGGATCTTAATGGATCACCTAATGAGGGTAATCGTTCCCTTTGCCTTAACCGCCGCTATTTCTCCCCGACGCAGACAAATCGCGCAAAAAGTGACAAAAAGGTTACAGCAGGTACGAGGTATGAGGTATACCCGGCGTACGTTCTAAGATCGGTTTCGGCCGATAGAACAAGATTTATGCCTCGTTCTAACCACCCGACTTTCATCGTATGTATACACCATCCATACAGATATAATACATACTAAAGTACACACCTGACGTATTATCGGCGCCGGCGATTTCTCGATGTACTTTGAAATTCCCCTCGGCTCTGCTGGGAGTCGTTATGATTAATACGAGATAGGGTGTAAATTGTTTGGGGCACTGGTGTGTTGTAGTACCCTATCAAACTGTGTGCGACGTATAAAGTGACTATACGAATGGGATTACCTCACCCATGGTGAGGTGCATAAATTACGAAGTAGTGTGGAACACTACCGGAGTCGAGTTTCGCTCTATTTTCATTTTATTCCCACCCAATATTGCGAACAACGGCCGAAGATGAGCTCGCCGAATTTTACCGGGCGCGAATTCGTATTCAAAGAGAATTCTGGACCGATGAGGGACGAGCGGAGGGCGAAGACGTGTGTATGTCTAAGAAATAGTGCATCAAACGTCGTATCGCATTCCATAGATCGATTCGACGAACACGTCTCGCGGGAATTCCCTTGGGCCATAATCTAACGTCACATATGTGACCAGAACGGATAAAGGGAAAGAGAGATGGAAAGGAGGAAGACCGGTGGAATAACGCGGGGAGTTAATTGAAAAACAGGAAATTAAATTTTCGCAATTCCCAGCGTGGCACGGTCTGACGGATAACGGGAAACGAGGAGTGTATATGTACAACGGGGAATAACTTGGGGTTGAATTATCGATGCCTTTAATCATTCGATATATAGCCGAGGACGTACATACTTTACCATTCCTTGAAAATTCTTCTTCTCAGGCTCGAAACGTGAGGAGGAAAATTTATGACGAAAAAACGTGTTTCGCTTCGTTTAGTTACGCGTCAGGTTTCGCCCGCCTATACTACGGGTTAATACTTTAACTCCGGATCAATTCAGCTGAACGATTAGTTTCGAACCTATTCTGATTTTCGTTCGATAATTTTATGCAACATTCATTTCAACGCCCTTGTCTTCGCTTCCTACGATATAATATATACTAAAACGCGATTTTCTTCCCCAGGTTGTGCCTGCGTCGTGTACAGCAGTTTGTATAGCCCACAAGGTGGAACCTTCACCTCGCCAGATTACCCAAAACGATATCCAGCCAATCTAGACTGTCTGCTTTACACTTTTACCGGACAACCGGACGAAATCATCGAGCTGACGTTTCATCACTTCGACGTGCATCGATTACATCCAAAGTAAGTAAAACGGTTCCTTCGTTTTCATCTATTGAATTCTACTTGTTTCCGTACTTCTGATATCCTCTCGATCGGTGCTTTAAATTAGACGGAATTACATACATCCGTATCATATGTCTATATGGGTGATTCCATTCTAACAGCGTTTATTAATGTCCTGTACCGTTTGCTCTCACTGGTCATCCATTAACAATCTATTCATCAAATTTTTGTATCAATACGATCCTCGTGAACATATTTCATCGCTTCTTTCGTATAATATAACTCGCAGTCCAGAGGAAACTTACGGTTCAAATCACTTGAATGTCAGTACCGTGTCACGTCCGTTTCTAGAATTTACCTACGAATTCATTATTTTCTTTGTCGCAATGAATGATCCAAACTAATTGATCCATAAATCTAATTAATGTTGTAATACAATTCATAAATGAATTATAATACAATTCGTAATAATTTTTCCGAAGAATGTCTACCAAATTTATTTTATGTCAGTACCGTGGATGAACGAGTCAGTACCGTGGCACGGAAAATTAGAAATTTGATTCTCACTCTCAATATTTTGAAGTTGTAGCGAAATCCACTCGGACTTTCATTTTTACAATAAAATAGAGTAATAATATGCATTAAAAAATAAAAAAAGTTACAGTTAGAACAGAATCACCGATATAAGTGACTATCTAATTTCGCTGATGATTAATGGATGAAGGATGTTCCCAAATTGCAGACAGCTAATCTCTCAACGATATAAACTAATTGTCAGGTTTTGGGTACAGAAGTGCGTGGAGGGTAATGTCAGGTGTGTTAAAATTTCATCCGAAACTAAGTAATACACGATGAAACCTTATCGCGAGAAGGTGTTAGGCGCGATAACTCGGATTACTGTAATCATATAACGAAGAGTTGGGTAATAATAACCACCGAGAGCGAAATTACACGTGTGTAAAGTGGAGTAGAATTATTTTGAGATCGTTGCAGACGAGCCCCGAGTATAAGAGGAAACTGTTGGGAAGTTATATTTAACTTTGTCACAAGTCCATTGAAACTAAACTCAGCCCTCGTTAAAACGTCTTCCTTTTCCCATTTATTGAGACTAATTTTATGTAATTTTATGGTAAGCGTGCTTTAACGTACTTACCAACATTAAATTTAATGATCGGTCGATCCCTGTTCGTTATTTACATAAGAATTTTTATCCCCCTATAACGGAGTTACTTTATCCCCGACATCCACTTTACGTTTACCATTAGAGATTGAATCATTAACCGCGTGCCCTCTGGTCTTTATACGTACAATACGCATGTATATGGATCGCAACCACATACATGAGCTTAATAAGGATCAGCTTACACGGAGCCTTGCCGAGAAGGTAGGTACTTACGACTATCCCAAATGATGCTACCCGAGTTTATTATTTTGATAACTCAAAGGTCTTTTTTGCTTTTTTTTATTTTTTTTATTTTTTCTCCGGGCTTATCCAGACCCGTTTTCATCGGGACGGATAGAATTTACTGCACGGTGTGTTAGCACTGTCGACTTAACTGGCATAAATAAGTCTGAAAAAGGAAAAAAGAAAGATTATTCAATAAAAAAAAATGGTCCATATATTTATGGTCTACGACTTTTGGCGTGTCATCGGGACACAAGCGAAAGAGTTTTCTTGCCCTTGGTGCCGTGAACTCTCTCAACCCTTTCGAGGGCTCGTAAAAGGGTTCCCTAGAGGGTGGTTGAAACGGGCATGTGGTGGCTTCGCTCGAGCGTGAACGGATTCATAATTCGGCTTGCCGTTCTGGCAGATTTGCGATTTTAACTCATTGTTCAGAGGAGTAACTGACAGACCGGAAAGTTATCGCTGACGCGTATTTCGGATATTTGAAGAATACCGTATCTCATTTTGTTTTTTTTGTTTTTTCCTTCGTTTTTCATTCATTTTATGAGAAAGGCAGTATCGGTTATACGGTGAAAGAATTAACACCCGATAACGTCGGTAGAAAATTTGGAGGGAAAAAAAATTGGCGGAAATCGCACAATGGTTTGAAATTTTTGTAAAAAATTGATCAATTTTTAATATCAGGTACCGTTTCCAGTTGTGAAAGAGCTTCGGTGTTAACGTCGCTAAAGATTTTGGGAAGAAATGCGATTTCTAAGTCGCGGGGAAAATCGCGGGATTGAAAAACGTATAGCGGTAGGAGAGTAGAGATCGGAAAAGGATCAGGTAAGAAAATTGGATTCATAATTACGTACATGGGAATCAAAGATGGCTGGCGAAGAATGACGGAGGAATTTGAATGGCGGAAATAGGATTGATGGATAAAAGTAAGACTTGAATCGAGCCGGAGCTCCGGGGCCGGGGCGTACTGTAATAAATTGAAAGGTTCGACTGGGGTGGGATTCACGAATAGGTTGAAACGTAGGGGTGGTTTTAAACTAGCGGAAAAATGAAGATAAAACAAAGTTAGAATCGCGGTTGTCTCAAAATAACGTTCACTCCTTTTTAGAATCGAAACAGTTTTCTCGGAGATTTATAGAGATGGACATCCGATTATAGCCCCGGGTGAGGCCTATCCCAACAAACGTCGATCAAAGCTTCCTAAGTTTTTACGGAGACCCGTCGACACCAAAGGAATCTAAGATCTGACGGAAAAGATCGATGACTATAAATGACAGGAATAATGCCAGGCTTCGGTTGAAACAAAGACTTATCGCTCGACTATTTCGACTCGGACGAATGACAAAGTTATCCCAGAGGGTAGAAAGCCTCATTACTTTCATCCCGGTCTTTTTATTTTCTTATTTATTAAATTTAATTAAGAAACGACGACACTTAACTTCCCTGATCCTATCCGAGTGTAATTCAGTCCTACAAAAGCTCAAGGTCCATAATGAAAAATGGCACGATATCAGAACGAGTGGAAAAGATGAGAAGCTTTTTTCAGTTGATATTAAACAATGTAATACCGGGTAGGCGATAGCTAATGAATTTTAGTTAGACGACTCGGGGTCGCTGAGGGATAAAATATAGTGAAAATTAGCAGTTGTAATTCGCAAGGGAGCGGAGCAAGCGAAGAGCCAAGATATTTCCTGCTGGTCAGGAAAACTCGTTAGAAGTACTTAAAACTAAATCGAGATTTAATGTAGCCGCGGCAACAGAGCTAGCATATTACTTTCGGTATAAAATATTATTAAATTATTCGGAAGATTATCTCGCGGAAAGAAAAATAACGCTTTCACACCGTTGCGTGCGAATTCAACGAGCTCCGTAAACGTCCGTGCGATACAACTCGCGCAATTACAGGTCAGATACATCGTAGAGTGGTTTTGCACGCTACCGTGTAACCCGCCGATGTAAACCAACGTTTTATTTTGTTAAACCGTTCGTCTACTTTTCACTTTATCTTAATTTAACCGCAAGTTGCATGCAGCACCGATCTATCGAGCTTGCGCAAGCCAGACGGTGCTACACGACCATTTTCGAAGCCTTGACACTCGCATGCTTCAGCAAGTCAAAGCTGCATATTGAATTGCTTGACGATATCATTCGAGAGGAGAATGAGAAGTTTACTTTCGAGCTGTTGAAACTTTGGCCCAGAAGCTTGCGGTTTGGTATCGATGGTCGTATGGGATCGCCATAGCCGCAGACTGACGCGAAATAGAATATAACGAACAATGAAATTTGGTAGAACTTTCTCGTGAAATTTTTCTCGCCCGATCATATAGCACGGGTGAAAACCGCATGTGTCTCTTCAAAAGCACTGAACGTCCGATATTTATGATCCCACGAAGCTCGCAATTTTCTTCGTACTTTTACGATTATTTTCCAATGGCGATCCGTACGAGCAGGAATTCTCTTCGAGGATATCTTCGGGGCTTTTTTATTTCCGGAGAAATTTTCCTTTTTTAAAGCATTGTCAAGGGAGAATTAATATCTCCCGACGATTGCCTCTCGTAGGAATATCAGCCGAACTAAAAGCCCTGTCGTTTTTGTTCTAAAAAATGTTTGAAATCGACAACAGATTACCTGAAATTCATTTTTGCGGTATCAATAGAACGATCAGAGACCCAAAAATTCGAACCACGATTCAACTTTTCTGTGATGAATCTGGGAAAAAATGATGGAAATTTTTTTTTTCGGTATGAAAAATTTCTTGGAAAATTTCCCATTCTGAATTATTCATCCCCTCAGGCTCCCATCAATGCTGCCTTGTTATTCTTACGTTGTAGTACCGATAATTCCAACATTTTGCTGGGAAATGAAATTGTTTCAGATTTTCTTCATAATTGAACAGCAATTTCGCCTTAGGCGATCGGCATGATTTCCCTGTCTTTCGTTATTAGTAGTAAAGACAATAAGCTATGCTATCGCATATCTGAACCGACGTTCGAGAGATAGATGAAAGAGAGCGAGACAGAAAATGAGGATTGTCTCTGACCATGACAGTAGATAACGTATGCCAGAGTAGCTAACAAGGCCAGGCTGTCACCCTATCCAAACACCATAGCTCGTTCATAATCCCCGTAGGGCACAACTCGAGGGTCGACAGCTTGTGACGTTCAGCATTACCCGATAACGAACGGGTCTGTAAAACTGTGACAAAGTCAATATACGTGACTATCAAAGTCCTCCGAAATCTGGTACTGGATAAAATTGACAGACGTTATTCAAAATTTCCATAAAATTTCGTTCCCCGATATCAAAATCATTTCGGTTGTAAATTAGCTATGATTCCGAAAGCCGCAGTCGCCCGCGTTGATAGAAGCCCATTGGTGATTCGGGCGCTCAGTATTTTCAGCTAAATTTTTCGAAAAAATAATCAAATCGAATACAAAGGTTGCGGAAACCCATTGAAAAGGCAATTGAATTCGAAACGTCAATTTTTTTAAGCATTTACAGACATCAAAGGAGAATGAAAATATTGCTATTCGAAAGAGCGGGGAATTTCTCATCTCAATGTATCCTCATCTGTTGTTATTTATTTTCTTGAAGACTGGGTAAAAATCCATTCGAGACGTCGGTTTGCAAAGGAGTCGCAAAAATGACAAACTTGACAAAAATGTTTCAAAAAAAAAACTAAACAAATATTCGGGGTTTCAATTGTAACTAGAATAAGCGGTGTCTGTAGTTAGAAGAGAATCTGAAATGCTGAGACCCAAAGCCCGGTTAATGACTGGTGGGATCAGCCCCGTACATCCCAAAACAAAATTTCAATCTGTAAAAACTGATTTCTAATTCCAATTCTTTTCTCAAAATGACTCTGAATACATTCCCACATGTCGATTGCAACATTTGTGAAAATTTGTTCAGTTTGACTTTCGTATGAGAAATGATTTCCAGCTGATCATGTAAAACGAATATGATATAAAAGTTCTGCACAGAGTTTGAAGCCGCGTTATACCCACATCGAAAGTTTTCTATCGGAATAACGAGGATCCGTATCACCGAAAAAAAAAATAAAAAATAAAAAACGAACAAAGAAAAGACGACTCCTCGTGCGGTTGTCAGTCACAGAAAGCATATCAAGATGTAGCGCTTACCCCTCGGCATTTAGTCAAACGGATACACGGTTTGAAGGGTAGTACAAAGTTTAACAGGCGTCAGGCCAGTTCCAACGTCTCAAAACACAACATGGTAACACAGTAATCAGCAGTCGTCATGGTTAATTACAAGCCCAGGACCTCATCCCTGGACCACGAAACCGTGATTGCAAGTCGAGAGAGGAGCGTCGCAAGGTGTGGATATAGGTTCGCGAAGGCAAACTAGTCAACTATCTTGTGACTAGTAACGTATGCGAGTTTGTGCTCATTGACCCAGTCCAAAGGCCAAAACCTTCTTAATTTCGAGTGTGCTTGTAATGGCAGAGCGAATTAACTCGCATCACTATAATATCATGATGTGTGGTATACACCGGTTCAGGCTGTGTCCGGAAATGTAAACTGCTGATGATGGCGTATAAGCGATATCGAGGAGCAGTTTCCAGCTCTAATTACAGGAGCCCGGAGCCCGCGATGAGCATACGTTTGATACCTGCACAAATTGCAAACGTGCAGAATCGTCAGAACGCGTAGACGTACGGGTTTCCGCTATTTACGAATCTGGGTGCACGAGAGAACATTGAAATTTTGCCAATTTTAGTTCATTATCTTCCACCTGATCCATATTCTTTTTAGAGATGTATCTGGGTAGCAGCTAGTCCAGGTTAAACGGCTGGTCGTTAGAATTTATGAACCATTTTGCCCCGCGCGCTAATTGGAAAAGTATTCGGTGTGAAGTTTTGCGGTAGATACTGGAACCGAGAGACTACTTCCGGAAAAGTATAGTCTAGACCGTGTTACTTTGAAAAATAAATTGCAACTATTCCGCTGCTTTTATAACATCAACGTTTTTCAGTTCGTTTTCAGTTTTTCCTTTTCCTTTATTTTTACCGGTGAGAGAAAGAGAGGTGTTAAGATTTATAATTCGTAATTGGATTAGTAAACGCGATAAACTTTTGACCCTGAGTCATAAATCGCGGCGATAATTCATTTCGCAATCGTTTCTGTTCATTGTTAAATTTTCATAGAGCAACACGCGAGTTTATATATCGTTATAATTACGATTTTATCATTTTTAAATACGGAACGACTCATTTTAAGGAATATTAAATATGGCTAACGCCACAGAATAACGCTCAATTAATTAAGATTCGTTATTTAAGATTAGACGTGGCCCATGGTTTGGTCGCTTAATTTTCAGCACTCGTTTTTAATACCCGATAAAACTACCGCACGTGACTCTCGTGCAAAATCAGTTAGTACAAAGGGAACTTCTACCATGGAAGACAAAGAGATAATCATACAGTTCAAGAAAATATTTGCGGTCGTATAATGCGAGCCGATTAACCTACACAAATACATATAACAGGCTTACAAGATCTGCGAGAGGTAACATACCTCGAGTTTCAATACTAAATATTAACGCAAAGGTCCCATTTATGCTTGACATGGAATAATTCACTCCGACCTTCCTCTTCCAGCTTCGTTATTTTCGTTATCGCATTATTCAAAGGCAAAGGATCGTTTATGAATTGATGAAGACCGTCTGAGAATTTTCATCGTTTCCAAATCATTGCCACGCTGTAAAATAGCGTATTGTGATGCAAGTGCGGAAAGTAGGCAATATCCGATGAGTGTCACTCGCAACACGAGCCGAGACAGATATTGCCTTTTCGCAGTCGTACCACACGATATTTTTTTTGTAAATCCCTGCGGGGAGAGTTTGATTCGAGAGAGACTGTTGGTCAACATAACCTAACATCGCTACTGCCTGCCGCCGTGACACAGTGCGTAAAATTGAGTTATTTCGAAGTGCGCATGCGCGAGTCGAGCACTAGTGCTTAAAGTAGAGTGTCCGCGATGTGCGCAGGCGCTAGATCTTCTTTTCTCCACTCTTCGGAAATGAGAGACCTTACGCGAGCTACACAGGTCTCGAAAATCAAACTTTCGCAGCATGTGTCGGAGAAAAGAGTATTCCTTGTTTCGACTCAGTTCTTTGACACGTATTTTGAGATACAGTTAATAATTTTTTTATAAACGTCGGGGAGAACGTGGGATCGACACGCTCGTGACTAGATAAGACTGATAATGTCTGAATTTCATCCTTTCGTCGAATTAATCATTGACGAATCATTCCCATGCTTTATTTTATTTCTGTTAGGAGTTTTCGAATTCCGCAAGGAAAGTATGAGGCTGATATTCTTCACTATACTGCACATTAGTACGGCGAGTGTATAATATTAAATACGGAGATTCCATTACCAAAGGTTACTGTTTATTCACCAAACCGGAGAGTAGTACGGATATTCGTGGCTCGTGAAAACTCGTACGGATTACACATGCATAATGCATATCGTACCGGGCGATCATGCGCTATTCAGTTGCCGTAGGTATGCGTAGGGATTTGAACATTAATTTTGAACATGGTTCTTTATACCCGTAACTCACGCGATGAAACCGCGCAAAAAATAGTAGCTGTAACGAAAAAAATTTTATATAATTTTAGATCTTGCAATAAAAAAATTAAAAAAAACACAAAAAAAAACGTTACTACAGGTAATATTCTCCCGTTCCAGTGCCCCGAATTAACAGCTAATCGCAAATGAACCGAAAGACGTTGCCGCATTGCTTCGGATCGTGATTTCGCAAAATAATTCTAGCATTGCTTCAAATTTAAAAACGCAATGTCTGGAAATTCTGTTCGCTCCTTTTTCTCTCTCAAACTTTACTCCCGCACCTACCATACCGCGAACTGAGGTACACGATGGCAAAAATTAACATCGAAATCCCTACGGTGCGACTTGCATACGCCGTGATCACCGAACATATCTATGTATGTATGTACATATTACGTACATTTACCTATATATTACATGTATATTGTATATATGTACGTGAAGTACATATGCTGAGCGCAAAGTTCTCAAAGGTTGACAGCATTGTCCGTGCATTGTCTAGACCATCTAGACCCGAGCTTCTATGACCTAGAGGAAGGACTTTGACGTTAAAGCTGTGCCTGGTAGTTTCCAGAAACCTGGAGGATTCTGTCTGCACTGTAGTAATTAGAAGCTAGGGCGGTACCGTTCCTTCGGGAATTCAACTTTTGACGTACTAAGATATACTGCCTAGGAGGGTATGGCTCGCCAGTTACCGCAGCCTCATTGAATTGAGTTCATTTTTTGGCTCGAGGTCCGAAGATGAAAGTATCATAACGAATATGAATAATTTATTAGACGTTTGTTCTTAACGGAGCAAGAAATGTGCAGGAAGTAGGCGGTTCGTCATCTTTATTAAATTATTTTCAATATATACTCAGCAACGATTAATATGGTTTAATATATAGACCAGGAGTTAATAACCGACTGGAGCTCGGTGAATAATATCTCAGTTCCCCAGCCGCAGAAACTTTGCGTAGAGAATGCTGTGCAGCCTTCGGCCCCGCACTCTCGAGCATCCCTTACCAGGTCCAATATCCTTTTCCATCCTTACCCCTTAGCCCACCAACCAGGATCACTGTTAAGTCGTTACAGATAATCCACCAGCCTGAAACTTCCACCTCAAACCTTTCGTCCTCTTCGTCCCTCTTGTCTATATGTATATGTATAACTCCGGAAACGGAGTCGCGGTTCGATTTGCTTTAAAAAATTAATTACCCACCAACCCTCTGGGAAAGTTTAAGAGGGAAACTATCATCGAGGTATTTGAAGTATATCGGGAAGTTCAACCGATCCGTGCAATTCAAAGTTAGGAGAGATGATTATTACGTGAATATTCATACAGATGCCTTGTATTTCTTGTCTGATATTTGAAAACTAGTTGGACCGAGGAAACCGGGTGAAAGTATTGATTAACGGCGATTTTAATTGCACAGATTGTATTCGTCGATCGATCGACGGAGGGAGATTCTACAAAATTGTAATCACTGGGCTGAAGTCAAATTTCCGAGCATGAATCATTATCAGCGGTACGGTTTCTCTGTGAAATTACTTCACCAGTTACCCACTTCGAAAGCTCATAAAGGCCGGAGTTATACAGTCTAAGTTTACACGAGAGAGCAATGTTCGCGCTGATCAGAATTCATCTATGACCGCAAAGAGAATCGACTTGGTATTTCTTCCCGGGGAACTTCGAGCGCTACATAGAATTCAGGGGAGACGTGAAACGCGCGCTATTTCTTCAAGAGAATTTTCAATGCCTAATTACGTGCCGCGTTCGTCATGACAACGTACGTCGTACTCGTTTATCAAATGGCGAAAATTTCTGTCTTGGTTCTTGATATCCTTGTGCCGTATTTTCAGAGGCTTTGAAAACGAGAGTTGAGAAGAAGGATGAGTAGCGCTCGTCTGAGGTATTTTCATGTACTTACTTACTTTATCTTACCGCTCGATCTTTCGGAGCAATTAATTACGCCGAAATGTTTACTGTGCTTAATAAACAGAATTTATTTGTCTTCCGAAATTTCGTACGATAGGCAAATGCCCCTAACAACAGAGGGGTTACTTCCTTCCTGTTCTCGACCTCGATGAAACGCCGCTATAAAACCTCGGAAATCTTAAACCCAATTAAAAGGAACTTACATACGACATGACTAATTCGTGAACCGATTTTATCTCATCAAAAGTTTCGATGACACCAAATTTCTTCAAAAAATCTAATAGGCAAGACAATTTGTTTCGAGTACTTAGTACAGTAAACTGAAAGTTGATTATCGATTGACAAATTTTGAGGCAACGTACCGGGGCATAATTTTTGTAAAAAAAGAATGTTCGTCCAAAATTTCGATGTGGTAGGAGACGGAATGTCGTAGTAGTGTAGAAGCTCGGCTTTTTCTTCCCTTCGAGGTCGGGTTTCTAAGGGTAGTACAGAGGAATCAAAAAGCCAGGGAAATAGGGGTGGAAGTGGTAGTGGGAATGGAAGAGGAAGAGAAAGAGGAAGAGGAAAAGGAGCCGAAGAGCGATTGAATGAATAATAAGAGGGCGGAAACATGAGGGTAAATAACGACGAAAGAAAAGAAGACCTAAGGTTTCAGGAAAATACGCGATATGCCAGGCATTCGGTCCGCGAGTTGAAGGTTGAATGCTAGAGATATTATATCAGTTGTATCAAATTTATATCACTTCTTTCTCCTCCTAGCCGTACGAAACGCTTGTATATACTAAGCGCGAACATTTTTCATTTTTCATTTTTTTTTTTCATCTTTTATTTTCACCCGCGTGAAAATCCCCTTTATTAATACCGTTATTAGTATTATTATTATTAATATCTCTATTCGAAAAGAAGTGTCATTTGTCAAAGCCCACAGTTTTCCCCGCATATATATGCGTATAAGAAGATCGTTCAAATTATTATAAATTTCATGAATTTTCTATAATGTAACGAAATAATGAAACCGATTTCAACCCCTGCATATGTCAGAAATAATTTACAAAACATTTCATGGGGATCTCTGCGAACGTAAATTGTGAGAAATAATAAATAAATAAATAAATAAATAAAAGAGTCATTCCACGTCAAACCGGACAAAATAAATCAAAAATTGACCTCGATGTTTCCGATTTCGTTCTAATTTTTTTAACGGGTTCTTTGGAACAAATAAATTGATCAAACAATTTTTTGTTTTTTTTTTCCGCCCCTATTTTCCAAGTTACACGGGGGTGAAATTCACGAAAAACGGCCAAAAATCGAAAACATACTCCTCTTCAAACGGTCATATCTTTGGCTGTGTTCATCCTAGAAACTTCTTTCAAAAACCATTTTGAAGCTATTGAATGGCACTATCATGATATATTTATTTAATTCTGCAATAACGAGTGATTCCATTTGTTATAAACAAATATATTTTTCAAACGTGGTTTTCTAGGCGAGAACCACGCTTTAAAATTCCCAAAAAAATATGAGCGTATTCCTTGATCAATTCCCTACAAAACTGGTAAGTTATAGAATGGAACTCCGATGGAAACTATATTAAAACGATTTATTTATAAGCGACGGCGCGCGCTGACAGCCTGCGCTCGACCCGCTCGACGCTGTTCGCATCCATATTACGTAGAATCAAAGTCAGGTTACAGAATGCGACTAATTATTTGGACATTCTGCGAGGTTGGTTCATTTTTCCGTACCCTACAATAGACTTATTGGACTGTTCATTATTATAGTACTAGGAATATGACAGGGTTTTGAAAAATCGGCAAGCGATAAATTCCGAAGGTTTTCCGCGTAGTGCATTCTACCATGAAGTGTGACGTTACCTGTTGTCCTACCTTGTCCAGGTAGTTTCCCACAAAGAACCTAACCCTTGGTCATCCCCTCTATGGCTTATCAGTCGTTCTTCGTTACTGTCCGCAAACATTTCAGTATCGTTCTGAAACTCGTTGAGTTAACATCCAGTCTATAGTTTTTTGATTTCGTATTGCTAATTTTGAGAGTGTGTGGCTTTATTATGGCTCCAAAGAGAAAAATGTATGACTGCTGTTTCAACCCGTTTAACTTAGAGAAGCACGGGAGGAAGTCTTCGAAAAACCTGAGACCGGTACTTCCGACGATGCTAAGAAAATTAAATCGGAGGGTCCAATCAATATCAACGGATATGAGAATTTGTGACTATTGCCGGTTACGAATTGCAAAAATGCCTGAGATTAGTGAAACCAGTGACAGTTCGTCGTTCAACGAGGACCCACAACCCAGTACGAGTGCAGTAAGATCGTCGGAATGTGAGGAGGATTCAACGCCAACTAAGAGATCGGTTGATATTCGTATAATCAACGAGAGTCTACTTGGATTGGGAGAATCACCTATTAATAAACGGAAATTGCCGCAGAAGAAATATCCTCGTGACAAATTGGAAAAGCTGACGAAGACAATAGCTTCAAAGATATTTCATGTTGAAGAAGATGTTGAGCAGGGGAACGAGGATAGAGAATCCAAAATAGTCGACAAACTAAAGGAAGCGTTTCATACTACCGACGACCGGAACAAAAAGATCCGAATTCTAACAATATTTGAGGATTGGTCGTTTAATAAAATTCAGGAGAATTTCGATGCTTCGAAACACATGATTAAAGTCGCCAAGAAAACGGTTGAAAAATACGGAATTTTATCCACTCCTAACGTGAAGGCCGGTAAGAAGTTGAACCAAGCTACGGAGGATTGTGTCGTGGATTTCTATACTTCTGACCTTATGAGTCGTATGATGCCGGGACAAAAGAACTACGTTACGGTTAAGGAAAACGGAGAAAAATTGCACAAGCAGAAACGATTAATACTCAGTAATTTGAAGGAAACGTACCGTCTCTTTAAAGAAAAGTATCCACATCTAAAGGTCGGATTTTCAAAATTTTGTGAACTTAGACCGAAACACTGCGTACTTCCTGGAGCTGGCGGAACCCATTCCGTTTGCGTCTGTGCAATTCATGAAAATGTCAAGCTAATGTTATACGGGGCAAGAATACCACAGCTGACAGCCAACGCATCTCAGCCAATAAACAATTACAAAGATTGTTTGGCGCGAATGATGTGTAACCCACCATCCACCGATTGTCACTTGAAGCAATGTTTCAGTTGCCCAGGAACAGATGATTTAGTAAATCAGCTCGAAGAGTTGTTTGAAGCCGAATTTATAGATACCGTGATCTACAAGCAGTGGGTGTCGGTAGATCGAACAAATTTGGAAACGATTCAAGCAGCTGTAGAAGAATTCTTAATGAAACTTCGGGCACTACTAGAAGGACTGGTCACGCATGCATTTATCGCTCAGCAACAGTCTACCTATTTTTCCGAAAGAAAGGAGCAATTACAACCCGGGGAATGCTTAGTAGTATGCGATTTTGCAGAAAATTATGCATTCGTGATTCAAGATGCGATTCAGGGTATACATTGGAATAACGACCAAGTCACGTTACATCCTTTTGTGGCCTACTACAATAAAGACAACACAATCAAACACAAAAATTATATTGCCATTTCAGAGTGTCTGAAACATGACACTATCGCCGTTCACCTTTTCCAAAGAAATTTTGTCAACTTTTTAAAACGAGAAATTCAAGATGTAACTAAAATCATTTACTTCTCCGACGGAGCTAGCGCCCAATATAAGAACAAAAAGAATTTTTTAAATGTGTGTCTTCACCAAGAGGACTTTGGAGTTGGTGCCGAATGGCATTTCTTCGATACCTCGCATGGAAAGGGGCCTTGTGATGGCTTAGGTGGAGCCCTTAAAAGACTGGCAGCTAGAGCAAGTTTGGAACCCTTGCAGGAACCAATAAATACACCACAAAAATTTTTTTCATGGGCGCAGAAGAACAGAAATATCAAAAATATTAATTTAGAATTTTTCACTAAAGCTGATTACAAAAGAGAAGCAGCTGCATTGCAATCTCGTTTCGAGAAAGCTAGATTAGTTCGTGGTACACTGACCTTCCATTGTATTTTGCCATTAACAAAAAATAAACTAATAGCTAAGAGATATTCTGATGCCGATAAGTCAGTAGAGGCCGTAGTTTCCAAATAAACCGCTAATTATAAGTAAATGTAAAATAATGTAATATAATCTGATTAGGGGATCTTTATGTAAAATAGAATTATGGTTATTAGGATTATGATTGACTTATTGTTAGTTAAATATTGAATAAACTGATATGATATACATTGTTTTCTGACACGGTCAATTTTTTTGATATAGATCTACATGCCCACCATTTCTTCCTTACGCGAGCTACACGTACCCGAGCCAGGTCTCTCAGCCGCAGCGCGCGCCGTCGCTTATGAATAAATCGTTTTAATATAGATTCCATCGGAGTTCCATTCTATAACTTACCAGTTTTGTAAAGAATTGATCAAGGAATACGCTCATATTTTTTTGGGAATTTTAAAGCGTGGTTCTCGCCTAGAAAACCACGTTTGAAAAATATATTTGTTTATAACAAATGGAATCACTCGTTATTGCAGAATTAAATAAATATATCATGATAGTGCCATTCAATAGCTTCAAAATGGTTTTTGAAAGAAGTTTCTAGGATGAACACAGCCAAAGATATGACCGTTTGAAGAGGAGTATGTTTTCGATTTTTGGCCGTTTTTCGTGAATTTCACCCCCGTGTAACTTGGAAAATAGGGGCGGAAAAAAAAAACAAAAAATTGTTTGATCAATTTATTTGTTCCAAAGAACCCGTTAAAAAAATTAGAACGAAATCGGAAACATCGAGGTCAAAAAGGTGTCCGGTTTGACGTGGAATGACTCAAAAAGGAAAGGAAAGGGAAATTTAGATTGGTATAATTTATGCGATGCGCTAAGTGTCTATGCGTTGACGCGAAGATGATATCTGTAGAGAATACCTTTTCTTCGGGATAATGGGGCAGAGGTATAAAGTATGGAGAAGCTGTACCCAGGGAAAAATTCCTTTCAGATCCTCGAGAAACCTTTTTGCAACTCTTGGTTCTTTTTTTTTTTGTGTTTTCTTTTTCGTTTTTGTTGGTTCGCAGGGAAAGCCTCTTGAACGGATAAACGTATGACACGAGAAATATTTCGCACAGAGTTTTTCATTTTTCATTTTTAATTTTTTTCTTGTTTTTTGTTCCGTTCACTCGTTACACATCGGCCGAACGAAAAAAAAAGAGTTATCAATGACGAGGTTGACGGAAAAATTTCACCCTCGAAAAAACTAAAGGGACATATATATGTATACGTACATGTGTAACGTCTATTGATACGGTGTACAGTCTACTAATTACTTCATCTTTGTAACGACACCGGTGGAATTTTATTTGCACAAGGATCTCTGCTATTTACCTCCATGTTTCACCGTGGCAAAAGTAAAGGGTACATCCTCGACCCTAAAACTTAGTTTTCTAGCTGGTTAAATTCAATTTAAATCCTTTGGGTCTATTTCCGGGGTAAAAAAAAAAAAAAAATTTCGAATTCTTGTTCTCGCGAAATCGTATTAAATTTCAACCATAGGTATATATATAAAGTTTTACGATTGCCAGATGCAGATTTCTTCCGTACCAAAAATCTGCCGAAATAATTTCTATACTTTCGGGATCGAATAAAGTTCCCTAAATTTGACAATATCAAACGTGAAAATTTGCATAGCTCTCATTTTTTGGATGTATAGATCTCAGCCTGATCTCACGGCGAAGTTTTGTTGTTTTTTATTTATTTTTCTTATTTTTTTTCTGCCGGGATTCGTTTTTCGTTTGGTACACACGTGAGCGGAGGGGTCTTCGAATTCGGAAGGGGTAATGTCACGCGATGGAGTAAAGGAGATGGGAGGGTATAAGAATGTATATTTAGCAAAGTAAGAAATAGACCGCGATGGTATAGCGAAGCGGTAAGGAGAAAGCGAATAAGGTGGGTGAAAGAAGGGAGGCGGTAACCCTCTTTGGATAGAGGAAGGGTGTATAGGGCGAGACCTTCTGAATAATTCATTGAAAGCAATGAAAAAGCCTTGGAAAAAAAAACAGAAAAAAGAGAAAATAAAATGAAAAAAAAAGAGAGAAACAAAAAAAGAAACTGCTGCAATCAGAAGCACACAGTTCAGTTAATTCGTGTTTCGTGCCACTCTTTTTTCGGCTAACGGAAAACAATGACAACCCCTCACGGTATACCCACACGTACTTATCTCCGTGTGTATACACCCACCCCCATAGTAACGACCATCGGTTGAAAACAGAAGGACGGAATAGGTAATCACCGCGTATATGCGCTTCACTGACTTTTTCCTTCAGACAAATGGAATAGAAAAACCAATAGCAACGGACGAATACAAATTTCAGGAGAGATCCTAAGCAGAATATAAATGGGGTAAGTCGCGGTACAAACAAAACGAGGGAAGGGAGGAAATAATGAGAGACTGCTGCACAGATAGGGATGGAGAAAGAGAAATAGAAAGGGAAGGAGAGAGAGTGAGGAAATAAATAAAATAAAATGAAAGAACAATCGGAATCACAAACTGCGGAAGAATCGCAAGATTTCTAAACCGGGTAGGGGCCAAGTATCCGAAAATATTTCGAATTCTAGGCTAAGGGATCCCGAGGGGCCGTCAAAGGTCAGTCCTGAAATCCCTACGTGTTTCGTCGTGTTCCATTCTTCCTCTCCCTCTCACTTTGAGTCCAAAGAAAATCTCACAGGTGTATGTATATCTTATACGTATATCCACGGAAATTCGGATCTCCCGGATCCGGAATATGAAAAATAAACGCGACCTAATACGGAGATTAGATCGTGCGATGATTTCACGGTTTTGGCGACACGCCGTCTCATCTTTCATTCGACTACTGAGAGACTCGTATAGTAGGTATATGGGAGTAAGAAGCGCAGGAACAAATGACAGGAATTCCTAAGAAGATATAATAAGAGGTGGATGAGAAAGGAGGACATTTCTCATCCGAGAACAAAAAGAAATTTGACTTCTGTCGTACGGTTTATGCGCGGCGATCTATTTTTTTATTTTTTTATATTTTATTTTTTCGTCCCTTTCTAATTCTTTTCGCCTTTTGTTGTAACGCGAAGTTTTAGAAGCTATGAGAGTTAAAATGAAAGCGAATTAATTATTAATTATGAGTAGCCGAACTCGAGCTATTCATATAAAAAACAGGGTGCAGCTATTCTCAGCGTTCTTTGTACAGCGTTATACAGGTCAGCGAATACCGCTATACGTATACCTCCTCTATTATAAATATGAAACATACATACCAAATCTAGGTATAACAAACGCTACCTTATTTCTCAGTTTAGTTTTTACCGCAGCGTGAAATACAGCGGTTCTACTTCACTGAATTTTGCAGTTAGAAAAATAATACTGTTACTCTATACCTACCCTGTATTCGTTGTATAATATCATTCGTTACGAATATCGATTCGTATTCCATATTCTATCCCTTATTTTTCGTCAGGAATAAAAGCTGATTCAAAAACTGATCATCGATAGCACGGGAATTTCACGTGTCTCTTTTTCTCGTGCAAAAGAGAAACCAAAATTCGATCTTTTTACGTATGAAAGTTTTTTTCATTCTTCGCGAATTTATTTCGTATCGCTTATCGCTCAACTTTTTTTTCAAATTTCGAGAAAATATTCTTGAATAATTTTTACTTCGGAAAAAAACCAATGATACATATGATATATAATAGAGATAAGGTCTGTCTTATATCGTCGTGAGCACGTGACACACTTTGCATCCCGAAGTTTCCAAAAAAATAGAAATTAAAGAAAAAAATGTATCATTCGTTTGCCCAGAATGATTTAGATCTTTTTGGTAATGATATATTAACTCGAAAAATTGTAAACCGTAATCATTTCCGTCATAATAATAATGACGATGATATTATAAAGAGCGAGTAGTAATACAAGGCGACTAACAATAAGGTAAGAGTTCAAAATTGACGCCTAAAGGGTCTCGTGGATAAAAGGGGCGTCGTAGTGCGGGCAGCGAAGCTAGGATAGTCAGGGAGGGTCAAGTAGGTAGAGATACGAAGCTGATGGTCATTGCATGTCTCCCCGAGGGGTTACAACCCCGAACCAACCCCCTGCTTTAGCCACTACTCGTCTCGTCTCATTTTATAATACCATTCCTCCAGAAATGAGGATCGCAGAGAATTTATACCTATATACGTATATATTTATGTAAAGGCTGTACGAGATGCCGAGCGACATTGTAAATCACGTTCTATATTCGAAAAAAGAGTATTCCGAATTTCTACGTGTCATTCTGTAAGGAGATATGAAATTTTGATTTTTGAATTCTGGACTAAACGCGTTTGGTATTAACTACGACCTTTCTATCTCATTTCTGTTCCTATTTTTTTATTTTTCATTTTTATTTTGTTGGTTTGTTTCGCTCCGTGAGATTCATTGCGATATGGAACGGTATATAATTCTATGCTTTTTGTATCATCGGTTCAATGAATGAGGATTGAAATAATAATAAAACTGCAATCGTTATACGTAGCACTTGATTGTTTCGTTGCTTTATACTATAATTGCCGGAATCAGATTCGATATCGGAAAATATTTTCCTACCCTCGTTTCAGGTAAATTGAAAAGCGGGGTTAACAAGTACGCTCATCCCTCCAGATACACTCGATATTTTTCGCCTAGTCAAACTAACGAACTCTGAATAAAATCTCTGATTCAATTTTACAAATTATCGCGAAATGCGTGCGGGATGGAATTTTTCGTTCATCTTTCACTCCCGGACGGAATTTCGATACTTTCTATTCAAACTAAATTAGTATCCGCACGGTACCATGCCCAAAATTTGAAGATAAAAACGATGCGAAATAACCGCAGTGAATTATTTGAAAAGACAGTAATGCCGATTGTCTCTTTGAATTTTCGCGAAAATCAATGCAATCGAAATGCTAGAAATTGGAAAGCACCGAACTCCACGGGTGTACCGAGTAAATGAAAACTGATTGCGATTAAAATTATATCCCGAAGGAATAGCGTATTTATGGCAGTAATATTTCGCTAGGCGTTGAAACACCAGGAAAGCAATTTCGACGTGGAAATTGTGGCGCCTTAGAAAATAGACCGGGAGATATTTTTCGAAGACGAATAGCGAGGCTCCAGGCTCTATTTTCGATAAACCTTCTATCAGCGTTGCGCAGTTTTGTTCGATAAATTTTTAGGAATTAAAAAACGGGGGAAAAACAGGAAAGGAAAAAACAAAGCTCTGGCATCTGGACTTGGAATAAATGCATATATGTATGCATCCGTACGTACAGCGAATGTTCCGAGCTGCAATTTCAATTTGCATTTCACTCGGAACTCGGAGCATTTATTGTTGCATTATCCGTGCAGCTATAGCTGCACTGACACATCGACTGCCTCGCGTGCAACTTTCGCATCGCATGATAGCCTGCAGAAAATGAAAACTGCGTGACATGGGATTCTGATGAAATAATGGCCGAATCTGCAATAACGAGACCCACGCGAACATGGGGAACCCGAGGGTTGATATTTCGGGGCTTTCCGACTACTCCGTGTTCCCTTCATCGCGAGAACCGAAAATCATGATACGATTAGATTTTTTCCGTCCGTTTTCGACCCCTTAGCTAAAACCGTTCGATTTTAAATCCGAGGGTTTAGAGAAGAGCGTAGGGCATGGCGGGGCATAAAAGAAGGTAAAATTGATGGGGGATGAACGCACCTATACATGGGGAAATAAATTTAAATTTCGCGAGATAATTCATCAGTAGACATTATATTCGAGTCGAATATAACCGGGGATGTAAATCAAAGCTAAAATTTATCTAACGTAGATTTTATGTACCAGCTACCAGTCGGAATAAATCATTTGAAAAAAAGATACCCACCTTTCCCCGTAGGTTACCAACGCGAATTATTCGGATTAAAACACACCCGGAGATGCTAAAACCGGGTGTAGCAAAATTTACATTATCAACAGCACCACGTGTCCTCTGTTAAAGTGACAGCGACGAGGGTGTATACCTACCTACCCTCCAGCCTACCTACCTTTGCAAATTTGGGGTACAAACTGACACCATCTCTTAAGCCGAGCGTTATTTAAGCACGCGAAACGTGTTCAGATTCGGGAAGAACGTGCGCGGAATTTTCGATCCCGTTTTTTCTCATTTTTGAAGCTCAAGAAATTTTTGTGTGATCTCAAAAATCCGTATATCTTCTCGAAGCGAGTAGCGCGAGGTTCGCTCAAGTTTTCATCTATGTTTAGAAATTCCGACGAAAACTATTCCGGCCATCGGTAATTACATGGCTATGAACGTTCGAGGATCGCGTTCAGAACCTAGATTGAAAAGCTTGTGGTCAAAGTTGCGAGTGATGACCCGGTATATAGATATATTAGGTATATACTCTATGTATAGGAATCCGGTGAGTAGGTACCATCAGCTGTTGGGAGTTGACCAAGTTTCGAACTTTCGCGCTTGCTATTCAGTTCAAACTAGGTACTTTAACTTGGAAACAAGTTTCACTTGTCTCAAGTTCAATTTTCAATCCTTGCTCGAGTTTAGCTTCGAGCGAAATTTTCGAATCTCGGAACGAACGGATGATGAATTACACGGCGTTGCATCGGATTCAATTTTCGAACTGCGGGTGATGATTTTCACCCCATTTTATTACATCGGGTAAATTATTTTCCCGGTTTCTCATGTCAGTTGAAAAAATATCGAGCAGTCCTCTGCCTCCGTGTTCGTATTCTCCCAGTTCTTAGCTCCGACTGGGAGAATCCCTATTCTCTTTATTAACAGATCTTATTATTCTGAAAGGATCCCAAAGCCGTTGTGTTCGCCTTATTTCCCGGCATTCTCTTTTGTATCATTCATCTGGGGCGAGTTCACCGTGAAAATATTTCGAGCAGTTAATTGGAGTATAATTAGCGTAGCTTCCAATAATAATGATAAGTACGAGAGAAAATAAAGGGAAACTTTCCTAGCGGATCAGATACGGAAAAATGAATTCGAACTCCGAGCTGCCGATACAATTTCGACTGAAATCTGCTCGCTGGACAACGAGACTGAAAAAAGCTCCGACTGATTCCCTGGGAACTCTGACCTCGGCTACGTTTCAGGGGAAAAAACGCATCGATTGACCATTTAATCCGGCGGAATATTTTGATTAAACGAAACTTCCGACCTCAGCTAATAGTCTTACCACATTTCGTCGACGTCGTTATTCACGGACCTCATTTCGCTCCCTGACAATAGAAGTCTATATCGATACGTGTTCTCCAAAGAGTCTCCAGATTGCTGAGACGGCACCAGAGCTATCAGAGCCTCTGTGTGTCCAGCCTCCTTCTACGGACTCGGAGTATAACTTCTTTCTCAGGTTTAACTTCGCTTCACTTAAAAACCGTCGAAAGGAGAACGATTCTATCGATTCTCTAGGTAACGGGGAACCGGATGAAACTACGATCCAAGTCGGATTACTGACCCCAGTGAGTCCGAATTGGAATTGAAAAATTTTCCGGAAAGCGTTTCACGAATTTCAAAAAAATTTAGGCTCAATTTTAGCCGACAAAAATTAAATAAATATCAAAAACCAAATTTTTGTGATACTGCAAACGTGACTTGAGTGGCAAATTCTTTACTGAGTCCGAATTGGAATTGGAAAATTTTCCGAAGAGTGTTTCACGGATTTAAAAAAAATTTGTGCTCAATTTTAGCCGACAAAAATTGAATAAATATCAAAAACCAAATTTTTGTGATACTGCAAACGTGACTCGAGTGAAGAATTCTTTACTGAGAAATTTTCGAGTTTTTGAACTTATTTTCAAGAAAAATGAACGCGGCAATGACTCGTGCGTTTATTGGATGGAGGTTCGTTCTCTGAACAATTAGAGACAGATATCTAATAAGTGCTTTTACTTTGATTGCGTGTAACTCGGAAACCCGATCGCTCACAACTCCGAACTTTGGCTTGATTTTGGTTCAAAAGACTAGCGAACTTCTGTAATAAAATTGGTTGTTTGAAAAAAATATTTGGCCACGTGCCAGTCCTTCAAAAATACCCCGGTTCAATGTTCGCGTATTTTCTTTTTTAATTTTCTATAGATTTCTGTGCTTTATCGCCAGTTCCCGACCTCGGAATCGCCCCGAACTCACGCTAGTGACCGAATCGATTCTCATTTTCCTTACCCAGCTCCAGGAAACTTAAAATGAAAAAGTCCACGGATATTTCGACTCGTTTTATTTCGATTTAAAGTCTGATTCTTCTCGAGTAGGTCCTTCTTTGATACTTTTGTTAAAAAGCTTGTTTTCGTAACTTTACTGATAATCGAGATAACTCCAAGTAATATGCTTCGTTCCTCGGAAATTTTCCAACTAATTGTTCAACTTTCCGTAAAATGTATATATATAAGTATTAAAGAAAGACCGCATCTCCTTGGACGGAATATCAACTTATGCATTCATAATACATCTCGTAAATATTTTAATTTACAACGAGCTTATCGTGATACGGAGAGTAAAAGTTTTCCATCCTCCTGAATAACGGAGGTGCATATTAAACTCGAGTTCCATTTGCTAATTAGCGTATAATGCTGTAAAAGTTCGGTACATTCTTATCGCAGAAATTGTTGTAAGGGACAAATGCTTCCCTTAAGACTTTATCGGAGTTGTTATACCGAGTGTTTGGAAAGCTACGCATACGTTTGCGAAGGATTCAACCGCTAATGCAGGGTACGTGATTTTAGATCAGGACTGAATCGGGCACAAAATCACTTTCGGTCTTTCAGAAGTTGGAGTTTATAAAAGATGAGATAAAAGTGTGGAAATACTCGGCGCGTTAAACCGAGCGAATATTACCTGAGTAAGAAAAACCGATATTCCGTAGAAGAAAAAAGAACGCGCGATATAAATAATCCCGAGTTCACTTCCGATCGACGTTTTTGTATTTACATGAAACTTTATACGATCAGAGCGTAAATTGGTATGGAATATACGACAAGCGTACCGGTCGTAAATCTGTGTATAAAAATTTATTCAAACGTAACTGCGTCTGGATATCTTGACAAAAGTAACCGAGGATAGAAATATTTACGATATAGGCTACGCATATACTCGATATTTCAAGTCTCACGGTGACGAGGTAACTCCATTTTTACATTTTTTGAATAATTTTACCATACGGGGGACACCTGGCCATACGGCATATCAAAGTCACATCATTTTCGTCACGCCGCCGTGTCTCTTCTCTCCACAGCTTTCGTAGTCACGATTTAAAACGAGCTTGCGGCGGAGCCTGAGGATAACGATATTCGCACACATGTACACATGCTATACGTGTGAACGTGACTAGTTTAGAGTGTCATTTTTTCAGTCGAGAAATAAAAGAGCGAAAATTGAGTTTTGACCGAAGAACTTGATTCCGTCGTACCGGGGGAAAAAAGATTCCCTCCGGTTTTCTAGCCCTTATAAAAAAATTTCGAGACTTTGGAATGACGGTGCTTTTGACGAATGAAAATTGAAGATGATACGATTCGTATCATTGAGTATCGGCGATGATATAAATTGCTAAAACTCCCGCGATCTGAGACTAGAATTATTTCTATGATTTTTAAACAGTACATTGTGCGACCAGTGCGCAAAGTGATCAGTTTTCACCCTAGTGCGAGAAACGGGCACTTTGCGCACGCAAAGTCGAATTTTTCGCACCGCGTTAAAAAAAAATATTTTACTCCATGGGAAAAATAATTACGGACCATCCTGTTATCTGAAGTTTTCGAGAGGAAAAAAATTCGTGGCTTATAAAATGTAGAAATGAAATTAACATCGTGATTTGATTCTAACTCCTCCATTTACGTTAGACTAATACCTGGCTTACCAAATCTTAATTATTGGCTCATGGGATTAACTGAAAAGCCACCGGTACGAGCAAATATATATACGTATATACATTGATCGATGAAAGCAGCTCTGATAACAAATCAATGAAATAATTCCAGAGCTTGGTAAAGTTGATTGAATAAAAGGACACAACAAAAGAAGAAGAAGAAGAAAAAAATGGAATAAAAAGCCGAAATTTTAATTAGAGAAAAATATCAACTATTGATCGTATACCTGCGCCAGGAACAATGAATTAATTAACGTGGAAACATCCGAAATTTAATATTCAACTTCCGGATCGTCGTAACTCCAATCGTGGTATATTTCCGATAAAGGTCTAGGTAAGCTAGGGCAGCCATATTCATGGGTAATTTAATCGAGCTTCCCTGTACGGTATGGCAGTCAGGGATTCGCAAAGCTCTCTGATGCTGGGGCACACGACCCGTCACACCAAGGCGTAGGAATTTCATCTTGCACATAATTAATCTTGGCATTTACACAGCCGACAAGTATAATTATTCTACGACGTAACAGTTGTCGCTTACGTTCCGACATGTACATTTATGTACATGTGAATTTCTGTATTATACATTAAATTATACAAGCCTGAACACAACTAAGGATGAGATCTCTAGTCTGGCAGAAGGATAATTATGTTAAACTGTTGTAAAATTTACTGCCCTGAATATTAATTGACTAAGTTTAATCAGTTTATGGGGATACAGACGCTGGGGTGTATTTAAAAAAATCGACGTTTTATCTTCTCCACTTTTACCACTCGGAACGTTACTTTTTTACATCTCGACGCTGAGAGGTCGCCCAAACTTTTCTCAAACACACTCGGAGAAAGATTTTTGGGTCGCTGGTTCCAAATGTGAAGTCAAAATCAAGAAATTCAGAATTACTGGTCCGATATGAACGGTTTTGAATCAAAATTGTCAATCGAAGGTTTTCGAGGTCGATAATATCAAAATCTGAATAAAAAAAACTCTGATTAACAATTTTCATGCGATTCAATCAATTTTCTACAATTTTGATGCACCCTTTTCAATTTGTATACCTTGACTCCAAGCTTTGGAGGAATATTCTATTGACACAGTTTGTTCAGAGCTGATTACGCGCATTTTGAGACGTAATCCGAAATTATTTGAAATTTTATGCACTTCATCTTACATAGATCGAGTCCGAAGAGGAAATAGTGGATGTCGCAGGGTACGGGGTGCACGTTCATAGAAACTTTTTGAAATTCGGAGACGATATTTTGAAATGAATGTCACGATTTTATAAACCGTCTAGGTAGTTCCAAAAGTTTGTCGATTGTTCTACAATCTCGACCACCACATACTCGTACGCGTATGCATATGGATAAGAGTATCTACCAGCTCCTGTGCTTTTGCATTGTTATGCATCGTCCACACGACCATCGCTTCGGAATATGTAAATAGAAAACCAGAGACAGTGAGCGATAATTGTCACGCTGCTGTTTTGGGAACAATCCCCAAATCCGAAATCTCGTGCCTCGTCAACGTCGAAAACGATTCTTTACTTTTCATCGCTTTGGCGATAGGAAAAAAGCATCAGTCACGGTTCAAGATGACTTTTGCTGGTTTTGCAACGAACCTCTACGTCCTTCCGATTCCGAAAAACAGAAATCGATCTGTCAAATTATGAGGTTGAAAAATTGCCATATCTTCTTTAATTTGAATGTTCATCGTCGTCGCATCGGTGATCTCAAGTTTTTGAAATATTCTTAAATAACGTCATGAAACATATGGATAAGGTCAGTCTTCTATCATCATGAGCACGCGACACACTTCGTTCCTCAACGTTTACAAAAAACTGACTCAAAATTGAAAATTTTCATATCCAAAAATTAAATCGTATATCCCATAATCCGAAATAATTTCGAATTACGTCTGAAAATCTTAGAAACTGGGGATGAAAAAACTGAATCAATGGAACATTTTTTTAGATTTGAAGGAAATCATTACCGAAGTGTACTTGTCGGAATTAAACGACGCAGTGATGATTTTCCGAGTATCCTTCGCTCTAAAATTATTAAGAAATTGTAAAAATATAAAGTCTGTATCCTGGATCAACCATTATCGATTATTTATAATAGTAATGCTCTGTATCAAAGCCGGAGTTGAATTTTGGCAGATGAAGGATGCTGTATTTTACAACGGTGCATCGAATGTGAAAATTCTATTCGACGTTGAAAACGATTCTTTACTTTTCATCGCTTTGGCGATAATTTTTCTTCAACTAAACAAAAAAACTTTCAAAAATGAAAAGAGCTAGGTTCGAAATATCATTGTGTCTATTACATATTCAGTATACACATAGCCGTTTACTTATCGATGCGCAAAGTGGTCAGGTATATCACACGCCTAACTGATGACACGGTAGCAGCTTGGCACCCTAACGTCACGTACCACCGCGGCGATTACCCGCGTGCGCGATACGGGGTGGTCCAAAGTAATACGTAGCAACTTATACACGGCTCTGACACCGCGGGACGTCAATTTAACGAACTTGAAAATGTCTTCGGAAGCAAGTGAGTCGCGGTTCGGTAACGAGTGACCGTGTGATATTTTCCTGCGAAATCTTCCATGTTTCCCTGATAATTTTGATAAACTTTAATCATTTGGTTGAACCGCTCATTTCCCGTTCGAATCGACTGCAGATTCTAACAAAAGGAATTTTATTTCTTCGAGAATCGATGCGGATCGGTAAAATTTTCTTGAGCAAACAGCGTTTCGGATTCGAGGCTTGAACCGAGTAGAAAAACTCCCAATTAGGAAGCGAAATATAGTTCGTGGTAAAGTTTGATGATTTTAGAAGGCCAGGAACCAAGTGGATAGGCGGTTCCCAGCAAACATGATACACTCCTCCGGACACGTGTCAAGGTAACTTTTCTACCGCGAATTGACATAGAACACCCTGTATTGATTATACCTAGACCCGATTTCCTCCAAGGGCGGTAGTGGGTTTGTAAACAGAAGGTGCTGCTTATAGAAGGGAGCCCTCAGGAATCGAGCGTGCCTGGCATGCCCATCGGGCGTTACTTCGGTGCCTGGTGCCCCGTGTTTAGATTCTCAAAATATTGACGTTACCGCGGTCTAGGCGATGGGTACATCCCACCAATGAAGATGACTTTGTCTAGCTGATACACCGATAAGAAATGCTTATCGAAGTGCCAAGAGAGCCTTTCAGCCATTGCCCGCTAATTGGAAGCTTCCATACTTCCAACCATGAAAAACTTCGATTCGGGCTTGATTCACGTCTGATTTGAATCCTCATCGATGAAGACATTAGGAAAATGAAAAGAAGCGGTGGGACTGTACAATGGGAGTCTTGGCTGTTTTTAGAAACCTGAATAGAGCAGAATTTCGATTCATCATAATTTATTCGGCAAAACTGAAGGCTGGGTTTGGTTGGCTAGAGTCGACTGGCACGCGAGTAAATTGTCTGAAAATTGGTCGAAAGCTATCATGCAGAATCGTGGAACCTCTGAGATCGGAGGAATACGTAAGGAACAGTATGGTTGAGACATATATCAGTTGGATAAATCGGGAGGAAGTGGGACAATCTTTTTCACACTTCTTGGAAAGTTTCGAGAAATTTATCAAGACGTGATGTCGTTGAGAGGAGGATACCCATGGTTTAAGACACAGGTACCTACTCTGCGACTGAGAAAGCCATACGGCCTGTCGACATCAGCTAGTTAATTTACCTTACAACGTCACCCGGCTCTATGTCCAACTCAGAACTTTGAAAGTTTCGAAACCCCTATACCAGTGCTGGTTACTGTCCACCACACGACCAGGTAGCCATGTATGACTACGATATGGTAGATGATCGGTATGGCGAGGAATTTGCTCTATGAGTAATTATTGGCGGAAAATATTGAATGGTGATTAAAGTGCAGCATAGCATTTCGGTAGATCAATTTGGGGCTGGATTGAAGTTCGAAATGGTCGAAATTCCGAGTTCGTTTGAAACGATTTAGAATTTTCGGAAACGTTGAGAACGTTAAAATTCCGAAAGTCGAAAAGTGCGAAAATCTGGGTCTATTTCTCAGGACTTGAAGACAGAAAGTGGTTCATTCTTTACGGAAGCTCATTCCATCTACTTCGATCGATAACTTCGATATCATGAATGATTGATACGGTTTTGAAACTGTATTCCCAAAAAGTACATCTCAAAACGAATACATGCGTGAATTTCAAGTTTGGGAGATTTGGCCTTTCGGAATTTTGGACCTCCGGTGTTCTTCGTTTGAAAGTTTTTCAAACCGGCTATATAGACTTCCGGAGAAATACTCTTTCCAAAAACTGGCCCCTTTGAATCGAAGCTTTTCCAAAGCGGGGCATTCGATGAACTCGTATAATTATGATACTCACTTCCACACCGGAGTCTTCTGTTATTTTTAAATTCATTCTTCCCAAGGTGTGAGAATCGTGTTTGGGCAAAATTACTTCAGAATTGTGTTAAGTGCAAAGGGCTTGGCCAAGAAGGAGGAGTTTAATCTCTTGATGGCCACAGTTATATAGACTGGTTATTCTTCGAAGGTAATCTCTCAGGCACCTACACTCTCGCGATACCACGAATCGATTTCACTTATTGTCACCAACCCCTGTGAACCCACCGTCAAACACACATCCAACAGTTCATTCCCCGACCTTTTCCCAAGGAATATCAAAGCTGTAAAATGCCTTTTATCTATACAGCCGTAATATATGTGCAATATGAAACACAGACAAACGTGAAATCGTAAAACCAAAATATGCTGCTCTATATTCAAATTCCGTTATAAGTTTCTGTCAAGGAATTCGTCACATACCTATTTCCTTTCAATAGTTTGGGCACGGTAAAAGCTTGGCAAAACTGTAACGATGTAAAACTTTATACTTTCATATAATGTAAGAAATGAAAATACAGAAAACACGTTTTTTTGTTTTTTCTAACATTTCTGCATAAGTTTTTCCGCATGATTCCACTGCGCGATGGATTTGATGAAAAATAACGAGGAGAATCATAGATCGATCATCGAGCTCGAGTATTCAGGAATTTCAATGCGTCTGTTTCGAAATAAAAACGCGACGAGGGTGAAAGGGAGAGGATTGTTTTATTCGACGACAAATCTTTCCGGTATGATTCCCTTTTTATTCCTCATGGTAAATATAACGCAATGAACATAAAGAAAAAATAACATTCTGGTCTGACAGGGATAATGTATAGTTAGTAGTGAAACAGACAACAGCGTGGCGGTACGAATAAGTGTCACTTTATTTTCATCATGATTTATCGTACTCGCAAGTATTCCCTGGTAGCAATGGTCGGAGTAGAATTCGCCGATTGATAACGACCGACAGAATCATTCGTGGTCTATTAACAAATTTGTACTGACAGTTTTCCAATAGCATCACCTCGCTGCTCCACTCATTTACCCCGTTAGCTAGGTAGGTACTCGACGTAGAATTCCGAAATTCGAAAAATACCTGCGTCGACCATGCTTCGTTGAATTCCAAACGAATCAGCAGAACTTGAAACACAGCCAGAGCGTGTAATTAAGGAGCTGAATGCAACGAAGGTACATTCAGCCTACGTATTTGCTATTATTGTAAATGTTCCATTTTTCTGCAATTTTTTGCAACAAGGGGATACAGTTGATGATTCAAAAATGTATTTTGCTAAATCGTGAGTGAGAATATTTGCGAAAATATAAGTTGATTGAAAAGAGTGTTAAATTCTGGGTATTTAGAGGTGGAAATTGAGAGAGATGGTAATTAAAAAATCCTTTGTGGAACTCTCTGGGTTCTCGGAGCAGATAAATTTTTGCATAAAAAGGACGCGGCTCATCTCCGGGGAAACGTTCTTTTGCAAAAAAATCGATAACATCTCTCGTTCACAATAGTAAGAACCTGGGAGTGCGTAAGATTCCGTAGGCGCACAATGAGCCAGAGAAGGACCATTAGTCCAACCGAAAAAACATTCCGCCGGAAAATAACAGAGAGAGAAAGAGAGAGAGGGAAAGAGAGAGAGAAGGACAGATAGGAAAACAGAAAACGCGAATTTTCAGTACCCGAAAAAACGAGAAGCGTTCCAGCACTCCAGTCGATCAGCAGAGTGAATGATTATCTCGCAATTATCCAAGGAATTATCAACTTACACATTAAGGTGTCCGTTAAAACACCCAACTCTGAATCGGACTCGACGCACCCCCTACAATGACTGCAAATAAAAAAAAAATTGAGCGCGATTTGATCCTTCTAACTCAATTAGAAAGCGTGTCTAAGTGTCCAAATAATCTCCCATTCAAATATAATAGAATTTTTCAATTTTTCAGTTACAATTTTTTGCATAGCCAACAGGAGATAGAAATATGTATCTACGATAGATTTGTACGAATTAATGATTTTTTCTACCTTCTGTTGGCTTTGTAAAAAATTGGAACTGAAAAAATGAAAAAATTCTATTATATTTGAATGGGAGATTATTTGGATACTTAGGTACGCTTTCTAATTAAGTTAGAAGGATCAAATCGCGCTTGAAATTTTTTATTTTTATTTTCTGCAATCATTGTAGGGGGTACGTCTCGTCCGATTCAGAGTTGGGTGTTTCAACGGACACCTTGTTATACATAAATATTAGGGTGGTCCTTGATTTGGTCATTTTCGAATTTCAATACTCCCATGGGCCAGAACGTCTCGAAATATTTACAAAAAAATGGATTCAAGACCCCAGATTTCTATCTGAATTCTAAGTACCGCCTCAAAGCCTTAGAATTTTCCCATTCGAATGAAACACGATTTGTAACACCTCGCGGTTAATTTTTTTTCTCCCTATCGCAGTATAGCTCCGAAAAATCTCAAACTTGGTACACCGCTTACCTGTAGTAGTACGTATTTCGTGAAAATTCGACAAATTTTCAACGATATAATTTCCGGAGCTACAGCGCGCCAAAAAAAATTTCTTATCTCCGAATTGTGATGAATAAAATTTTGTCGCTGAAAATCTGTAAAATTTTCACGGATACCTACTACTATAGGTAAGAAGTTTGCGGAGTTTCAGATTATTCGAAACGACGATGCGACAGGAAGTAAAAAGTAACCCCGAAGTACTAAAAATCGTGTGTTATTCAAATGGGAAAGTTCGAAGGCTTTAGGGCAGTACTTAGAATTGCGATAGGAACCTGGGGTTTTGACTACATTTTTTTTTATATATATTTGGAAACGCCCTGGCCCATGGGAGCATTGAAATTCGAATATGACCGAATTAAGGTCCACCCTAACACACATTTATATATATCTGGTTATATATCTAGTTATTACGTTTAGTACCGAGGTTTCTCAGACTTCAATCTTCCCTTGACGCAAAGGAAATTATTATTATTTTTTTCTTCTCTCTGTTATAACGTTCGGTAATCTTCCGCAGTCGTATTTGTTTGATTGACGGTATCCGGGAGTTTAAAAAAGTTAGAAGGAAATTGGTTTATTGGTGAATAACGTAGGAGAGACACGAACCAAGAATGAAATGTCCTTTCCAGAGTAGAGTAAATGGAGAGAGTGGAAGGAAAAAAGAAAAGAGAGAAAAGGAAGAAGAGATAGGGGGAAAAAAAAAACATAAAGAAAAAGATAAATGATCTCAGCGTGCCGGCAGTTTGGGACAAATATGAGACACGTAATCTGAGATGCTGCGAACGCGACTACCGACACACAATTCGAAAATGCCAAAACTGTTGCCATTTAGAGAATCTAAAAAGATTACTTCGCCCATATATTTTATGGTGGCTCCGGTTTATTTTAAAATATTCACGGAATCTCAAACTTTCACGGATTCTGATACTTTTTCAAATCTACTTCAATCGTTGAAATTGTACAATCTCTTCCCTGACGATGATACATTAAATTTCTAACCATCCATGAAACAATTACGAAAAGATTCTCGAAATTGGAAAAATTTACGAGTGTTATTACAGATTCTGCAGAACAATTATGGAAATCATATCCCACGAATCAAGATCAAAGCTATTTCGATGTAATTTCTGAACATTTTTCTAACAAACTCTGAAAAATCGACAAAATTTTTCTCATTTTTCTTCGAACCTTAGCGAAAGAGTGAAAGCGTCCGATAATTTTCATCAAAATCTCTTAAAACCGTTCAGAGAGTGTTCGAGTTTCGAGAATCTTTCAGAAACAATCGGAGCTTACAGAAAAATTTGTACATACAAAGTTTTTTTTTTTTAATTAATCGCGAAATTTTGCGAATATATTTTGACACGAAATCTCGAATAATTTTGAAAATGTTTCATCCAAACGAAGATTTAAAAAAAATTTTTCCTCGTTTTATCCTAAGTTCTTACCGGCGCTGTGGCAATAAGCTAAACGTGACTTACAACAGACTTATAACGTAGCATTGTACGTCTTTGGGCGAACACTTTTATGCTGAGTACTATTGATTCGCAGCTATATGCCACGATGGCCATTGTTGCTTTTATTTCTTCGCTGGAAGTCAGATACAATACCGCGAAGAATGCACCATCGGAGGAATCTACATCGATAAAATTCGAACCTTTCATTGTCAGCTTATAGCCTCTGTGTATTCTCTCGCTGACAGATATAGCATGGGGTTTAATGTCGGCGTAAAAAATGATGATAATAATTTGAAAATAAGTTTAAAAAAAACATAAATAAAAATGAAAAAAAAAAATGAATAAAAAACGACCGTCGTCCCGAAACAAAACATTTTTTGATTCCAAAACTAGAATACGAGGTTCGCAGGAAACGCGGTGGAACAAGATGAATGGCTCGTAAAAATTCACCTGCTGGATATTAAAATACAATTTCAGATTGTTCGCCGCGCGAATTGAACCAGGCATGGCAATGCAAACAACACGGTAGCGCTGAAGTGGCTTGAGTTTTGTTCCATGGGGACGGTGGCGAATGTCCCGTATATATGCGGAACTGTCGCCCGCAATGCTTATTTATTTACACACTGTATGATTTATGCTGTTTTCTGATGCACAAATTGCCCCCTTGGAAAAAGTCCGCACCAATGTTGCAACCAGCTTTCAAGTGCTGGATATAACTACCAGACGTATCCACTGCTACTACTTCTATCTAGTACCATGGTGATAAAATTCTATCTATAGAGCCCATAGCTCTGACACCATATCTCTACTTCTCGTCACAAGTTCCGCGAAAACTAAATTTTCGAATTTACATTTCTTTGCAATTTTTCGGAAAAGCTTCGTTTCTATCTTTCCATTTTTTTTTCTTTTGGGAACTGGAAAGAATCGAAGTCAGAGAAGGTTATTGGTCTTAATTTTAGTCTTTGTTTCCAAGCTGGTTGAATTATACGACGAAAAATGTAAGGATTGCGATTTTTGTAAAAATTTTGTACGTCTGGAACGTTTTGGAACCGGAAGAGGTGCCGATTTGAAAAACTTATTATCAGGGAGTAGAGGAGTTTCCGTGGAATAAAAAAGTCGGCTGGGAACGGGCGTGCTTTTTGCCTGGAATCGAGGATACGAAATTCGCATGTACGAATTTTTTTTTCTGTTGATAAAATAAGGGTGTATCGTAGACCGGCAATTCGAAGGGGTTTGTATAAATATTGACCCAGTAGATATGAGCTGCAGCGAAATTTTCATCCATAAATAAAACATGACGGAACCTTTTCGCGAATTTATCAGACGCAGATTTTTTGAACGGCTGACCAGGAAGCTTGACGAAGTAATGTAAATTTCGGAAAGTTTTAATTACACTTCCTCCCGAACTTGGCACCGCAGTAGTCCGAGTTGCGAACTCGCGAAACACTCGTACTATGACTAAGTTCAGACATCGCGGTTAAATTTCAAACGGACAGGTCAGTGTGCATACCGCGTCACTGTGCAGAATGCTGCTCAGATTCCTCGCCAAAAACCGAAAAGTTCAACTGACTCGTCCAAGAAACACACAGATACATCTTCAGGCGTCTATTTCTCGGCGAAAATTGAGATTTTCGAATCGTTTACATCAAAATTGGATTCTTCGTGGTTTTTGGGGTCGTTTATTTCCAATCCGAAGTCAAGATATTAAAATTCAAGGCGGTGGATCGAAATTGTCGAGAGTAAGCTCAGCCGCGTGAAAATTGCATTCGTAAAGAATTGCAATTATGCAGCCCGCACAATGCGCGATTTATTAATCCACGAATCGTCTTGTCATATGGGGTAGTCAGTCTGGCTAGACTTGGGTCCATCGAAGCGTGGACATAATGGTTCTCGTCGTCGTTATGATAATTTGAATTTGAGCTCCGTGTATTTTTCGTGTTTTGGTTTTACGTACGCGCGGGCATTGTATCCGTCCCTTTATTCAGCTGTTCGTTCGATAAATTCCGTTTTTACCCAAGCTACTACATTTTGTGAGATATTCTAAAGAATTTAAAACGATGTAAAAAGTCTCGTTGGTTGTACAGCTTACGCCCGCGTCAAATCAGTTAAATGAAGTATATCCGGCTTTCAAAACAGATAACAACCCTCAGATCCCGGCACGATACGAAAAATTATTTCGGGCTAAAAATAACTCTCGAGAAGTCCTGCAGGATCGCCGTATCTCATCCCTTTGCCATTTTTGAATATTCTTAAACATACCCGCGAATATATACACGTATTTTATCAGATAATTTATACAAATGATTAGTGAGCTCGTAATCCTTGTCGGTAAGTTATCGACAGGTGCCAGAATTCGCGCTTCTTTCATATTTTCCCTAAAACAGCTCTAAAGTCGGGAATAAATTTCAGGGAAATTATTTATGCTCTAGGCTTATGCGATCTGGCAAGAGGTCCGGGTGGATACTTTGTTGCTAATAAGGTTATCCACTCAAGGAAACTTTCCGCGTGTATATGTATTTCGGCAAAAACGGAAAATCATTTCCTAGAGTAGAATCTTGAATATTCGCCCGAGCCACGTACGAGGTACGTGTTGGACGTGTTGCAATCTATATCACGCAGGGTATGTTCACCTACAGGATGATTCATAATCCGCCTTAAAAATCCAAAGGCTCATCGTTGTTCCTGGTTAAATAATTACTGGGAAATCAGAAGCCATGTTTTTCGCATTTTTGGGGTAGATTTTTTGGCCAAAGACCGATTTACTGCTTTGCACGCTATCCGGAAATGAGTGGGGGTCAAAATTACGAAGAACCATAAAACGTCGAAGCAAATTTTATCGAAAAAATATATCAGAAGGGGTGAATATCGAATCGACGAAAATATAGAATACTTCAGAATTTGAGCTGCTCAAATTTTGGAATAGTGAATATTAGGAAGTTTTATAAATTCTAATTCAGTAAAGTGAATTCCAAAAAGTCGGGAGGTGAAAGTCCCGAATCGTATAAACATAGAAGGGTTGAAATATCAAAAGTGCTGATGAAATAATTATTCGACGTGTTTCCTGTTTTTCAGGGTTCGTGAATCCCCAAAAGATGATGAAAATACAATATTTTTAGGTTCGGACGTTTCGAGATTTCTACCCTTCTATAATCCGACGTATTTACGTTTGGTTTATCGTCAATTGAAAACATTATCCATCCTCGTTATTAATTCTCAAAAATCCAAACCTCACACTTTATTCTCATCTACATTCTGCGCATTCGGAGTACCAATGATCGCCCGGATAAATAATCTTTCTGCCAAAAAATTTGGGAATAAAAATCTCTCCTAATTTTACCACCTGTTCCCATTTACAAAATTCTTCCGGAATTTTTTGACTCCCATTCCTCGCTTTTTTCAACATAAAATCCGACCGAGAAGATCCGTTTGTGGTATCAACTGATCCCTTTACGTTTAAATCAAGGGTTGCGTGAATCTGTACATAGCCAAATCGTCGTTACACTTTGGCCTTAGGATCACATATGTACGTCTACACATATGTACATACATACATATGCATATATCACATGTACCATCCACTGTATGTAACATAGTCAGGGGTAAAACGGTGGTAGGAAAAGGAAGAGAGGAAGGGGCACGCGCCAGAGTAATCGCTCAAGAGCGCGAGTTAATTCCCGCCCGAACTCCCATTCCCCTTCACCGGGTTGGCAATATGTTATCCAGGATTCTCTATGCGTCTGGAATACATATAGATCAGCTTCATCTTCTTCTCTCGAAGATTCTATACCTCGGAAGAACTTTGTAGCTGATTTGTCTCCCGAAGTGGGTACATATCCACATCCACCGTTGCGCCTGGGGATATCTTCGATATAACTATTAGGGTGTATCGAATATGAAATTTTCTTCGAGTTTTCCGCTCCTGATACTTCGAATGTTCGAGTTGAATAAAAAGAGTCAAGGAGTTGATGAAGAAATTAGAAATTAGTCGGCTTCGAGATGAATCTTCGAATAGTTTTGCACCCTCAACCAAATATCCCTTTTTCCGGGCCGTTCTGTAGGTTATAGAGCTTGATTTAGGGGTTGGTTTATTTTTTTATAAATATTTCGGTTCTTTTCCTTCAAAATGAGCCCAAGACGAACTCGATATCTTCATTTTTAGCCGAGTTATTAATTTTTCTAGTAAAAGTGTTCCTTTTCTCCGTGTTAATTACGCGAGGAATAGATATCCCGTTTGAGCGAGTATTTAGGATTGAGGTCCAAGCCTTTCCTTTCGGGAAAAGCTACTCGACGTGAAAATGTATCATTTGAAATGTCGGAAGCGAAAAAATAGAGGAAAAGTTTATTTTCCACACACCCTAATAACTAGATATATATTTTCGAAAGTTCCCTAACGTCAGGAAAAAAGTGATGATCATTTTTCCTTTTTTCTGTTTTTCTTTCTTTTTTTTTTTTGTTATTTCGGGAAATGAGGATCGTGTTATTCCACCAAGAAAAGTTTCGAAAGTACGTACCTACCCACCCAAACTCCAATAGTCGTAACCACTTCTATTTCTCAGATAATAGGTATATATACTTTGCTGAAAATTCACTAACCGAAGAACAGAGATACGGACGAATGGGAGAAAAATATTGAAAAAATAATCGTGGGTTTCGTGACGTATAAAAAGTAATCGTTCTTCCTTCGATTGGAACGTTACCTTGAAAAGTAGAAAAAAAAAATAAAAAATAAGAACGAAATGTGAATAAATTTTTGCTCGTATTACCCCAGCAGAAAAATACTTAAAAGATGCGAAACCAAATTCCTTAGGGATCTCGTAGCGCTCATCGAGTGAAATGGAATTGTTTTTAAAAAAATGAATGCGAAAGAAAATTTTTTTTTGATTTACCTCAGAAAAATTCAACTCCGTACCTCGCTCCTACATCGGTATTATATTTTTCGTTTCCTCGCTGTAAGCCACACGAGAGAATCTTTATCGCCAAACCAACTCACTGAAATCAAGGGTTTAAAGTAGCACTAACATACTCACATGCCAGGACGCCTGTACCCACGCCGGAAACTTCGTCAGAATTATTGATCAGGCCGAGAAATAACTTTGAAACATTGAGGGCGAGGTATCCGAGGTACTTTATGATCGTATCACTGAAGTACCAGAGAACTGTGCGATATTCCACTTAAAATTTTGGCAAAACCGAAAAAATTCGTCTTTCATACTTCGCCTGAATGATCGTCTAAATTGAATCGTTAGATACCTAGAAGACTGGGAAATATGAATCTCGGCACAGCCTTTAAGATGAATTCGTTAGATTTGAAGTGAAGTAAAAGTGAATGACGTCGCGTAAGCAAACGCGGGTTTTGATTGACAGCTTTTCACACACGAGGGTTTTGACTGATGTATAAAATGAAAAAAAAAAAAAAAAAAAAATACTATTCGTTTTATTCATCAAAGAAATCTATCAACTTCACGCTCCTGTCAAACTAATCCTGTTAAGTAAAACGTCGCTTGTATCAGAACTGAATTAAAGTATCAAAGAGGGATGCTTCGCTCCGATATACTCGTTTGATAGTAACTAGGTCGCAGCAAGCGTGACAGCTTTAAATAAAGTTTTAAATGTTATTGAAAATCTAGGTTACCGCCACTCCTTGCTAGATATCTTCTCCTATACAAATTTTTATCAATTCATAAAACCAGGCCAAGCCTGTATCCAGTATCGGACTACTAAGAAAATGACGGAAACATTTTCCCTGAATGGTCTGTACAGTCAAGGGGGTCACTCCTTGAAACTGATTCTTTCTCGAATCACTGGTACATTCAAAAATCTTGAAATTTAAAGGGAATATTTCACATCGACGTAATTCGAACTCTGCTTGACGATCTTTGAAATATAGCCATTGGGTTAATGAATGGAATATTAGTACATTGTGCAACTAGTGCGCAAAGTGATCATTTTTCGCACTAGGGCGAGAAACGGGCACTTTCCGCACGGCTTTCGGAGTTCGAAATATTTCGACGCAGCTATGATAGCGGAATGGGAAAAAATCTATAGATGTATGGATAAATGTCAGATCCAAACACACATACCTAAGTTCGATCCTGCCGAGGAATAGGTTGGGTATAATACGCGGATATAATATGCGTGCGGTGGTAAAAAAAAGCAATAAAGTCTTTAGAGACAGCTGGGTGTATCCCGGACTGTGAGGAATGAGCTGCCGGCGTATAAAATGAAATATTGGCTATATCATGCCCAAGTATGTGATGATATCGGTAGCCAAGTGTCAGAGCCAAGTGTGATTACCTACAACTTGATATGAAATTCGCGGAAAGGAGAGAAAATTTGTACCAGGTGTCACTTTTAAAGAGTGAATAAAGAGAGAGGGAGATACTCGACTCCTCGGATATGTACGCATGTATATGTATACATAATGCATACATACGTGTATATATACGGTTGTATACTTATATGTATAAATGTGTTTCGTATGTACACAGAACGGTTGACAGAGGGTAGGAAAACCTTTCTAAACGAAATATTTCTCCTCGCAATAAAACATTTTCCCATACCATTGCACACGAGCATGCCATCACTCCGAACAAAAATAGAATTTCCTTCGGCTGCTTCGTCTCTGAATTTTTTACTATTTCCCTGACGAAAAAGTACCCGGTATTGGCCTAGTCCGAGCAACCTAAATTTCGAAAATGTATTCTTACAGAGTTATACCGGCTCGGTAGATGGAGGAAAACTTTCTACGGGCACTATATACCTAAGTGATACTCTTTTTTTTAAGATCGTTCGGATTTGATATACAGCCAGAGTTCTCGCTCCCTACCAGACTTTTTCATCCCTTGCGAAAGATCGGCTTTTTTCGTACTTCGGCGTTTGATTTTCAAAATACATGATCGATGGAGATGCCAACGAATCACGATCATTTTCTCGAACTTCTTTTCAGTCCTGCGGTATTACAATTTTTTTCGAATCACTGACGTGCTGTGTTTTTTAATTGCTTTTACTTTGAGACATGATCAGAAATTATTTGAAATTTTATGGACTTCGTCTCACATAGATCGAGTCCAAAGAAGACATAATGGATTCGCAGGGTACAGGGTGAACGTTCATGGAAACTTTTTCGAAATTCGGAGCCGATGTTTTGAAATGAATGTCACGATTTTATAAACCGTCTAGGTAGTTCCAAAAGTTTGTCGATTGTTCTACAATCTCGACCACCACATACTCGTACGCGTATGCATATGGATAAGAGTATCTACCAGCTCCTGTGCCTTTGCATTGTTATGCATCGTCCACACGACCATCGCTTCGGAATATGTAAATAGAAAACCAGAGACAGTGAGCGATAATTGTCACGCTGCTGTTTTGGGAACAATCCCTAAATCCAAAATCTCGTGCCTCGTCAACGTCGAAAACGATTCTTTGCTTTTCGTCGCTTTGGCGATAGGAAAAAAGCATCAGCCACGGTCCAAGATGACTTTTGCTAACTTTGCAACGAACCTCTACGTCCTTCCGATTCCGAAAAACAGACATAGATTTTGCAAATTATGAGGTTGAAAAATTGCCATATCTTCTTTAATTTGAATGTTCATCGTCGTCGCATCGGTGATCGCAAGTTTTTGAAATATTGTTAAATAACGTCATGAAAAATATAGATAAGGTCAGTCTTCTATCATCATGAGCACGCGACACACTTCGTTCCTCAACGTTTTCAAAAAACTGACTCAAAATTGAAAATTTCCCGTATCCAAAAATTGAATCGTATCCCATAATCTGAAATAATTTCAAAGTACGTCTGAAAATCTGAGAAACTAGGGATGAAAAAACTGAATCAATGGAACATTTTTTTAGATTTGAAGGAAATCATTACCGAAGTGTACTTGTCGGAATTAAACGACGCAGTGATGATTTTCCGAGTATCCTTCGCTCTAAAATTATTAAGAAATTGTAAAAATATGAACTCTGTATCCTGGATCGACCATCATCGATTATTTATAATAATAATGCTCTGTATCAAAGCCGGAGTTGAATTCTGGCAGATGAAGGATGCTGTATTCTACAACGGTGCATTGAATGTGAAAATTCTCGCGAGAAATCGCGGAGTTGTGTAATGGACTGTGCAGAGGCTGTTACGAACTGAAGCGAATGAAATGATTTTTCTGTTCGTACAAAATCGAGCATTTTTCTTCTTTTTTTTTCATATTCATAATGTAACGACTGCTTCTGACTGAGGTTTGAGTTGCAAACATTAATTTTCTAAAACTTTTCCAAAACTTGCTCATTATTAAATTAACCGATCACAGTTTGGAGGGGTGCATAAATTTCGAGTTGAATTGTTCCAGAAATTACAGCTTCGGTCAGCGTGCGTGGGAACCGAGTAGTAAAATGCTAAAGTATTCGTGCAATCTGTGTATACTGGATCTTTGAAGGAATAGTCGAATTTTCAACACCGTACAATACTTCAATTTTTATTAACAAAAGTTTTGAACTTTTGACTTCGGCAACTTCTGGGCCGCGTAGTAGACACTTCGAAGAGTAGCCCTGAATTTTTTCAGATTTTTTGAAAGTCTAGGAAACTTCGAAAACCCGACTGTTCCCTGAAAGACCCAGCTTCTCGAAAAATACAGGCTATACACGGAGGGTTGAGATATCGGGGTTTCGAAAATCGACGAGGATCGAGATAATTTTCAGTTTTATGGAAAAGAGGCTTTATGGGGTCCCCGTATCCGCGACCAGACCCTTGAATACGTGAAATATAAAACGATAGAGCTGTGAGATTAATCTGACTGGAAATTTAATGGATCGATTCGACCGACTCAATGTTTATCTGTTAATCTCGATCGGAGCAAGGGAACTTAGCGAGAGAGATTTACGACGCGATTATTCTAATCGTATCATTACAAATCCTGAAAACTGTTTACAACAGTTTGAACTGCAGTTTGACTGCGAATCGTCGGATAAAATTCTTTTCATGGTTAAACTGAGATAAAAATCTCACAGTTCGTCGTCGTACTCTGTAGTTAAATCTACGGTGATAAAAACGATTCTCTCGGAAATTTTCGGTCGGAAATTTTCACTCATTTCTCAGCGATAATTTTCTCACAAAATTTGGAATCGTTGTCCGGATAAAATCGCATTTCATTGATAAAGAAAGAACGCGATCGTTCAGCCTCAAGCATCCTTTTACCGAGTCTTCGATGGTGCCTCTCAAGTTTAAGGATGAACGAAGCAACCTTTTTCGCCCCACTTTAATCCGAATTGATTCGACGGGCTGTCAGCCACCGATTGTTTCCGCAATAAAAATTTTTTCCCGATATTTTTATGCAGGGATTAAAATAACGAATTTTTTATACGATCGCGTAGAGATTACGAGGAGACTTCGTTTAATAAACCATCAGATATGGATCCGATAAGTTTTCACTTGGACGAACCGTTTGATTAAGTTGTCGGGATAAACTGTGACAAATTTTGGAGAGAGCAAGAGATCTTTTTTCACGTTTCATTTCACCACCCTTCCTTTCTGCCTTTTGTCCTGTAACAAATTTCATTAATGTCAACTTGTTTTTCCGCCTACTTTGTTTCTCCCGCGTTGTTTACTTATGACAGCTGCAGCGTGTCCCCCACTCCCCCGCGAACTCGACTGTCACGCGTAAACTCACTTTACAAAAAAAAAGGATGAAAAAAAAGGAAGAAAAATGAAAAAACGACGAAATTATACCCCGAATACTTTCGCCCGCAGAGCATCACGTTCCTGGACGCTGCGGCGATTCGTATAATTGAATGAGTGCGGATAGTAAAATATCTGTAAGGGTACCGAGGAACTGTTCGGTGGGAAAATATTCTGGGGTAGGTATTCATACATCGCCGGGAATGCAGCCGGGAAAATAAATCAAGGGAGGAAATAATAATATTTTAAGAAATGGTATGACGAAACGTAAGGCGAATGCGGCTATAAAAATCCGTCGTTCATCCGCGCGGGGGTCTTTCGTCGAACAAATTGGCAACGAGCTACGAACACCGCGCGAAATTTCATCCGAGAGATTTTTATGCCCTTAGACGACGGACGAGCGTGTATTTCCAGACAGTTGATTTCACCATAAAACGTACATGTCAACATTTTACTACTGTGAAATTTCTAAAACCTAAGATAACTGCGCTCACTCCTTTCGCGAATACTATTTCGAATTATTCACAGCTATTGACTAAAACCGAAAAGTAGTACACGGACGGGTCCCGGATTTCCACGCGATCGATCGATAAGGCGAAATCTTTAGTCAGGGAATCGGATGCCGTGAGAGTTTGAAGATAATTGAGATATATGTCTTTATTGCGCAAAAATTGCACAGAAATACAAAATTTGGCATTTAATACGATGGAAAATCATAGAACTGCCACTTTTCATGAAGAATTCGGCCTTTTTTTTTAGTTTCCCGATCAGGATTTTGGGAAATCGTATCAACCGGTTGACTGGTATTGTATCACATATGTACAAATTTGAATAACTTTTTCAATTTTCAACCGATTTTCACAAAAATTGGTACACAACTGTTTTTTGGGATGCTCTATCCAAAAAATGGATCAGTATGATGAAATTCAAAATGTCAGTCTAGAAATGGAGTCATGTATGACCATTTTCGAGTTACTTTGATAAAATTCGAATTCGTGGCTGGAAAATAGTGTGATTGGATACGTATATTTCCAACTATTTCCAGTTTTTATCCCCGTAGTTAGCTGGTGAATATTTCACGACCCCAGAGTGTACCGGCGAGGAGGTCATTCAGAAGATACGGGGGCTGGTGATCGTAATCTTTTCCGAGATCGATTTGGCATTTTTCATGCCCAAAATTGTAGAGAAACAAACAAAAACTGAAAATTTGCAAAAAAAGTGCAAATTTCACCCTCAACCCCTAGCTCCGATCCTAAAGAGGGTAGCGAATGTTTTTTTTTTTCGAGAAACGAGTCTAGTGTCCTAGAAAACGTAGAATTTTTATGTAATAAAGCATAAGAACTTGCGATTTCGAAAACTGAAAATTTCACCCTCAACCCTAATTTTTCACCCAGCAATCAGCAATGGGATTCGAGAAGGTGTGTTACGATCTTGCGAATAATCTTTCAGATTATTGCTGCAAAAGCATATTTCTGCTCAATGTGACCTTATTGCATCCAACTCCTCGATCGATTTTTCCGAGGTGGAAAAGCTCCGTTTGTTCTTTCCGGTGCAGTACGAAAGTATAACATATTCCCTGTGTAAACACGTAGCATATTCTGCATCAAACATATTCGCAGTAGGAAGTTATGAAATATGCTTCCCTACCTACGCTATACATACGTGTATGATTATACTCGCCATACGTGCGATGTATAACGTATGCGAAAGTGATTTTTTGGCTTTAAAGCGAATTCCAAGTCGCTGCACGGAGCTTTAATTAATTTGCAACACGACGCGTCTTAAAGCTGACCTATTCCCATGATTCGGTCTTACCGCGATATAACTAGGAGCTTTTCCCCAAATTCTTGACGGATTTTTGAATAACTACTTTTTTTTTTATAAGCGATTTTTGTTCGTCCTGCTGCGGTCGTTATTATAATTGTTGTTATTATTATTTCCATCTTGATGTGACGATACGTTATGAAATTCAGGAGTTAAGCTGTAAAAATGAAAAAGCTTTTCACCTCGAAAGCTTCAAGCCTCAAATAACACGTGGGCAACGTTTTAGGCTTCTGTTTGAACTTTAGATCCAGGAACTTTTTACGGAGGATTTTTCTACCCTCTGTTTTCATAGAAAATCAGTATACCACGTACGTATATATTCTCATGTCTCTGAAATTTCTCCCGAGTTTCAATGCGAAATAACCGGAATCGGTGGTCATTTCATTTTCTCGAGAATGACCCCATTTTCACGATCATGTTCCCTCCGAAGTTCGGTCGTTCTTCGCGAAGTACTAATCGCTAATTTTGAATCCACAATTAAAACGCTGAATTTTAATTCCACGATGAAAAATCCCTCGTCAAATAATTGCCAATATTCTTAGCTCGGACAGCCTTAACGAGTTAATAATTGGGCGAAAATTGCACCAGGTTCGGTCGGAATTAATCTCAGGTTAAAATCCAATATCCAAGTAATCCAACGATCCACCAATCCCATTACCTGCCTCATGGTTTGACTGGAAACGAAATTTTAACTTCAGTCAAATTCCAATCTTCGACGCTATATACTTCTATATTCACCGATCAGTCAAGTCCAGCATGTGCCGATGCTCGATAGAAAAATACGTCGACGTTTTTGGAAGCTCACCCAAGGCGACGGGGACAATGATTTCTTCGGTAATACTCCAGCGTCGTTATTACAACAAGGTCGTATCAACGGGTCCATCATTCAATCCATCGTGCTTAACCGCGGCCTACCGCTTTCGGAACATCATCGGATTGTATTCAGCATGACAATAGAGATTTATGAATGCAAGCTCAGCTAAACAATGGAGCTTTATGAGAACGTAAAGCTACCACAATGGACGCCGGCCGCCGCGTGTGTAAGGATCAATGTTTTAAGGTGGCTTTTCTTCCGACTTTAGTCCGACGTCCGTTTCTCACATGCATGCATGTATCCACATATACGGAAGCTTTTGAAGCAAAAGTTTCGAAATTACGATGAGAAGAGAATCCTTGAACGAGCTTTGCGGATGATTATCTTCATCAATCGTTCTCCCCTTTCATCGCTGACACTGTTTTATCCTTTTCTAGTTTTTACTGCAATCCTTATGTTGTAAATGTGATTGGGTCCGTCTACCGGACGGGTATAACCAGTGCCATAATTCCGGGCAGAACTTTAAGTCCGCGACGTCGTTCGCGATACGTTATGACGATACTTGACGCTTGTTCCTACCCATATACCTCCGGGAACGTTATTCGGACATAATCCGAGACAACAACGTGCAGAGTACCGCTTTAACCCTTCAGAAAAACGGGTCGTAGAGCTTTCTCGACAGTCACGTATATAGAGATAGTGCCAGGTTTTAAAAGGCGAAATTTTGATGCCGGCGTAATGTTTGCAGAAAAATATATATACTTCCTGACTTGTAACAGGGTTTTATGAAACACGGCGTCGTGCGCTATAAGAAGAAATAAAGAACGAGAAGAATACTTCGATTGGCTGAGAAAGGATGGGTTTGATTTATCGCTTCGATATTGAGACGTTTTCCTACCGCTTCGCGTGGACACAGAGAGACCATTTGTCAAAGTATCACAGAGCATGATATATTCCTGACATTACCAACGTTTAAGAGAGAGAACATCCCTCTTCTAATGCAGATTGAACGAAGGAAGGTGGGACCCGGTGGTTTTCTCGTATAAACCAACCTCCACGTACCCGCGTAGACCGTAGACCCGTGTGCAGACTACGGACATACGTACACGGAGATCCCGGAGCGAAGCGTTGCGTGACGGTGCGAAGAAAGATGTGAAGTCTTTATTGCAGGTGGTAGGAGATCGAAGGAAAGTCCGACCCTCGGAGTAACAGATCGAACCCAGGGGATGAAATAATCATCAAGGGTCCGACGGACCCCTCGCAAGTTCCCCGTGCCATATCATGGAGGCTGCGAAGTCCGTTAAAAGCTCGCGACGCATCCATCCTGTCTCCGACTCGTGCGACACTCGCGGCTCGTTTCCCCCATCCATGACTATTTCAGTAGCAGGACACTCGATCGCCCAGAAATTGTTGAAACGCGGATTCCCAGAGATCCGTCTGATGACTTTTTTGCCGAAAATAACTTGAGAGATGTATAGATACGGATGGCCAGGCATATGTATATATATATGTGTGTGTGAGTTGGCTACTTCACGGATTCGCACCCTCTGCCCCTTAATGGAATTCCTGTCGCGTACTTAATACTCAACTTCAGGCGTTGGCATCTTCTAAATTGAATGTAAGCACAAGTTAATTTGAACTTTAAGTACGTGAGTGGTACGCGGCTGCCTTGTATTCCGAGTGTTACATGAGTGTGACTATTCAATTATTACTTAAGACATAACACCGCGTAGATTTAATATGCGTACTATGGTGTCTGAGCACCGATCGACGTCTCATTTTTTCCCTCCACTCTCATCATTCCGAACGGTACTTTTTCGCAAGAAACAAATCGGGAAATTCGAAATGATGGATAGAAATTTTAGAAAGTAGGTTCAGCCGCATGAAAATCGCTACTCGGGGTTTTGAATGTCCATTGATGTGGATTTGGTAACTTTTTTATCCAGATTTGAAATTGGCGGTCCCAAAAACCTTCGATTATCAATCTTGACGCAAAAAAGTCTGTTTCTTACAATTTCGGTGCGCCAAATTCAACCCGCGAATTTGAATTCCTGTATTTCGATTTCTTATCGGGAATCAGCGACCCAAAAAACCTCGTCTGGGTGAGTTTCGAGAATATCGGATCTCAGGGAAAGTCTAGGCTCGAAAAAAATTAAGTAAATATAGAAAAACGGCTTTCGCTACTCCTCAGAGCTGAGACACAGAGCTCGTCTTGCGGGAGGATTTCTTTCGCTAGTGAGCAAATAAAACATCGATTCCTTGGAATCAAATGTCGACCAAATTCCTCCGGTTGAGAATTTTCCCACGATATTTTTCCCAAAAGTTTAACACGTTCCTGGCCAACTCCGTGGTATCGGATCGCTCCGGATCCTCGATGAATTCACCGTTTCATCATTGTGCCTCTTCACGGAGACCCTCGTACTAACTACGACCTTCATACTGGGAAAACAAGAAGGTAATTGAATTCTCTGGAAAAGAGCTCTCGAGCGAATATAGATTCTGTATCGGATAACCCGACCGAAATTGATATATACATTATACGTCTGTACTGCATATGTGTGACAAAACAAACAGGCAGCTTCGTTCTCTCGATTTATGATTGTATTCTTAACACGATGTTGGCAGAGGCGTTTCGGGGTTAGATGAAATGTAATCACGCTATTTAAATATATTACAAAGCATACAGCCACTCAGCACGTTTCGGGGATTAACGAATACGCTTTTATTGCTCGTCACGTGTGCTGGCAATATAGCATTTTCGTTATCTGTTACCTGTACGTGATTCCGGAGGTTTGATCGTTATAAAAGCGTTATTCAACGGGGGATATTAGACGTGACCTTTGACCCGTTGAGCCGTTGAGTAAATCTGGTCCCGTGTGCGGGTCTGGCATATGCTACCGGATTGAGGAATTGATTTTTTCAGAAATAAATGATCGCGGTTTGTCGCCGATGAGTTTACCCAAGGCTGTGGAGAAGCCGGCGAAACTTGTCAAAAAAAACGTGTCCTAGTTATTTATTCATTCTATTTACAAACCAAATCCAAGATATCCCATTTTTAGCGAGAAAACGGAAGCTGGAACCCCGAAGACCGGCATAGCGAGCGTAAGAAACGTTCGGATATGAAATAGCGAAGATTTTGCTGGCCTTAGGCGACGACATTGAATACGTACCGTATACCCACACGTGTATGCACATCGTGTTAAAAAACGACTCGCGGAGCTAGTCCAACCCCGGAAGAGCACTGGCTTGAAAATATTAAAATATATTTACCCTCTCGGAGCAATACCCTCTTACGAGTGTGAAAACAGCATTGGAAAACTATAACAGATAGCCGTTCAGCCCTAAAAATTTTTTTTTCCGTCAAGGAGGGAACTCTCCCTCTTTTTCTTCGCGCTGGAAAATTTCGAGGCTGATTTTTTGTCGATATCGACGCGGGGCGATTATTGAATACTCGTGCGAACGGCGATCGGTAATGAAACTCTGAAGACGTTTAAAACGTCGAATTTCTACCGAAGGTAGGCATGTGGGAAAAACTTTTCACTTGTAATCACAACTCCGGTTCTGAGCTACCCCCTAAACGACCGAGCCATTTGCGACTCCGGAATTCGAAGCCGAGTTTCCTCAGCTACACTCGAGACGATACCAAAGCTCAAAGTTTCCTCTCGTCACTCGCGTGTAAGCGCGTTGCGAACCTTGGCGAACCCTTCTCGCGTGCGAGCCTACGTTTTACCGGAGGGGTCGATTCGCGATTCCGCTACTCGGCATGTGACTTGTTAGAAGGTTCTAAAAATTCTTCATTTCGCCGCACATTTATACGCGCGGGTGTTGTTCGAAACGAGAATCGCGAACGTGTTCGCACGGTTTCAATATTCTCATTGAAACGCGAGTGATCCCGCACCGATTCCGTACAGCGACGTGAGAGCTGATCTGTTTCGCGTTCATCTGCGACTAGAATTATCGAGGAATTCAGTTTATCCGATGTATGGAGACCGAAGACTGCAGAAGTGGAAATGATCTCATCATTTCAGTTCTAATTACATTACGTCGGTGTATATTCATGCTTTTTAATTATTTTAAGTATATTCCACGTCGTGGAGGAGAATCGAGGATGTATTTCGAAATAATTTCGCAATTCGAATGCGTAGGGAACGAGTCGTAACGTAGGAGCCAAAACCAATCTAAGACATTGGTGATGCAACCGTAAAGTCGAAACTTCGCGTACCTTTGCTCGCGAGCTTTTTCTCTCTATGGCATAATTTAAGGAGATAGAATCACACGCGAGTGTCCAACTTTCGGAGATAAATATAAGGAACGTTCGAAAAAGAATCTCGTAATGGTCAAGTAACAAGAAGATGGGGTTAAACCGCGACGAGATAGTATTGAACGTTTCAAAAGCCGCGAAAGATAAAACCGAACCACTTTTGCTATCGTTTCTACGATCGATGGCGTGTGGATCTGGAAGGTTCTCTCCGTTTCAAGATTTCAAGATTATAGATACTTTTATCCTGTGAAAAATCCACTCGTATTTTCCGCAGCTCCGGGTATACTCAATTGTTAATCAGCACTGGATGCAAAATAACTTCTCGGTTATCGAATGAAGCAAATTCTAGCCCGATTGGAAGTGTTGTTCGCTTCGGAATTCGCTCACAATGGAGTATGTAAGAACAAACGGATTCGCACTCGACCCGTATTAGCCGCTGGTATGCAATTCCCAACTACAGTACCGAATCCAATTTTCGTTCATTGAAATTTCCGGTAATGAACTCATAGTCATGGAGCTACTTCTCCAAAGTCTGCCTTTTAATCATGCACCAAAGTGACTGCGAGCCTTGAACGCATTAGCGGAGCTTTCCAGTGAAATTTGAGTGGGCTGATTGAAAAGACAAAATCAAAATGATCATCGGCGACGGAAAACTTGTGAAATATTAAGAAAAGTGTTTAGCTTTCGATGAAAAGAATCGAAACCTGTCAAATCACTGACTAAATCACTCGAAAGCTCCTTGATCGCGGAGGAGGAGGAAATTTCGAGTTTTACAATCCCATTATATTTTATTTTCTCTCTTTGGACGTAATATCTCACGTTTTATGCAAAGGGCTAGTTAATTACGTGAAACCCTCAATCTCAAGATGATTGGTCGGTAAAATCTCGTTGGGAATCACGGGGAATAAATTTCGAATGTAATATTCCAAAAACATTTTTCACCAGTTGTCCCTTGGGCCGACGACGACGTCTGGCATAACGCCAGTCACAGAAGCACCCTTCTCACGCAAACGCAGACCTCGTCGACGAGGAACCCCGATGAGTAGTATTCTCGTGAAAAGTTTTAAAACTTTCCCCGTTTCTCTAGGCTAATAATCATTTTCTCGTCTAATAGCCACTCGAGCTTTACTTGCTAACGCCTATTCACTTGACTTGCATTTTTTACCGTGTAGAGAGAGGACTTTATAAACACCTCCGAATAAAATTTATCGAAAATTGAAATTCCCCAAACTTTTATTATCCGAATTCATAACCGAGTCAAAACCTAATGACTTCCAAAAAAAATTGGAATACGATTTGAAGAATTATGTTTAGATTCAAAGGTCGCTTCGATGATCGAGAAAATTCACGATCTTTCGAAAATTGAACACATTCCTCCAGAATTTCAATAAAAGAGTCACGAATGTCCATCGCAGTGATATTAAGGAGAGGTTCACAATTTCCTAAAGCTCTTTAAACTAGGTGAATAAAAATATTATGTGAATGACTTAAAGGAAGAATGGCCGGGCGTAAAATGAGCTAAGATTATAACGTAGCTAAGAATATAACGTGCAAGGCTAGGAAGCTCGTATAAATCTTCGTTCAGAGTTGCAGCCCTCTGCCCTGCCCACCCCTGCCCTCAGAGGATATAATTTCACACCCTCAGGCCCTCGCTGGCTCCCTTTTGGTGTCTTCTCGCCACCTTCACCTCAGCTACTTCATCGTAACGTTCTAGGTAACCACCTAACCTTCTTACCTTCCCTCACCTCAACCTCTTCCTAGTGCTCGTCTATATCCCACGTTATACGGTATCCCTATCTTATTACACGAGATGACAGCCGTTCTATTCAAGAATTTGTAACTCTGTTACTGATTTATGAAAGAATCATTGATTCCCAGAGTACTTTATTTCCCAGTCAATATTCCAGGTACGAATAGCAAAATGATGAGCAGAATAACGAGTTACATAGAATAATTGAACCAAATTAAAAGTGTATATCGGTCACTACTCAATCGGAGATTGAGGAATTCGTAACTTTGTTACTAATTAATGGAAGAATCGTTAATTCTCAAAGTACTTCATTTCCCGGTTAATTTTCCAGATACGAGAAGCGAAATGATAAGCAGAATGATTAATTATTTAGAATAATTGAACCTAACCAAAAGTATATAATTGTGGCACTATTCAGTCGCAGATTCGAGAATTCGTAACTGTGTTACTAATTAATGGAAGAATCGTTGATTCCCAAAGTACTTTATCTCCCGGTCAATTTTCCAGAAACGAGAAGCAAAATGATGAGCAGAGTAACGCAGATTCAAGAATTCGTAGCTCTGTTACTAATTAGTGGAAGAATCGTTAATTCTCGAAGTACTTCATTTCCCAGATCTTCAATTTTCCAGATACGAGTAGAAAAATGATGAGCAGAATAACGAGTTATTTAGAATAATTGAATCTGGCTACAAGTATACATGCGACTTTTCAATCGCAATAACCGATTTTAACATTACCACCACAAATTTGATCGCTACAATAGCTTGCCTCGATACAGCTGAAAGTATAGCAGTTTGCACTGGATAAGGCAGGAGGTCCATATCGATCCACATCTCAAAAAACACTCAATAATCTTGCGATATTCGGAGATAAAAATGCCGATGAATACTTTAAAACGACTTTCAGTATACCAGGAATACATACCTACTCTATACACCTGGTGGAACAGAAAACAGACAACGTTAGAAATAACGCGGTTATAAAATGTAATCCAGATACCATTCGTGGAACAATTTTCAAAATTTTTACATTCTCGAACCATTTGAAAAGAAATTTATCATTTTGATTTTAGCGATAGTTGATGAGACTCGTTATCGACGAGAGACTAATGCACAGCATGGATCTAGATCATTTAAATTATTTAGATGATTTACCAAAAATCACAAAATAATTTGTACCGTGTGAACAAACTTCTGAATTCACGAAAAAGCTACGTGAATCTTTTCGAATCATATCTTGAAACGAGCCAGAAAATTTCGACGTAAAAAATCTGTGACGCAAGGAGGATTTTGGGTACATATAAAATATTGAGGTTTCAAATTCAATTTCAAATTTTCAGTTCCGTACTCTGAACTTTTCTTCCTCATTCGTGGATCTAATTTGAAGAAATAGACGAAGCTTTTCCAATCCGTGTTCACGGTTGAACGCAAAAGAGCTTCGAACTCTAGTTTTATCTCGGACTTTCATTGCTCCCATGAGTGAGCGACCACAGCCTCCGAATTAACGCTTTTCAGTTATAAACTACAATTGGGCTGCATCCAATGAATCGAGAAGCGATTAGGAGCTGGTAGATGAGAATTCGCCCCTATATCCTGGAAGCTATACTTCTTAGTAGAGATTTGTGATGCATAGGACCAGATCTCTGACCCTAGAAATCATCACGTTTTAACTCGGTGCCGAATCCTAATCAGCACGTTTCTACATTGAAATTAACCGTTTAATTACCCAATCTGTTTGGGTATGCTTGTACGACGTGGGGTATAGAGCTGCGCCGGGCAAGGCGTGGTAGGCTATAGGGTGGCATAGGGTGGTAGAGGGCTGCAAGGAGTCGGGGACAATTGGCCTGTCGGAGAGATAGATGAGGCTGACCCGGGAGTCACGGGTTCGGAAATCCCAACTATCCTCCTGCCCAGAGATTATAGGGGGCATCAGAAGCGTCGAACGACATGTATACCCCGCTGTGACCACTACCCGTTTGTGTAATACAGGGTGTTTAGAATAACAGGGGAATCTCCGATCGAAAGCATGATTGTAAAATCAAAAATCGTCTATTCCTAGGGAAGCAATTTCATTACTTTTTAACTTAGAGGACAAAAAAGATTGAAAAAACGAGGGAAGGGCTTGCGGCTGAGCTTTTTCGCTGATTACGAAGAATACACTGAGCTCAGATTCTCATTATAATATAATCGCGCTCATGCCGTATAATTGTGGAATATTCTGTACAAAACTATGTGTGCATAGCCGTACGCGAGCATTATCTCACGGCATGGATTAGGACAGGGCTTATATAAGGTGTTGTTGGATACGAGCGAGGCTGAAAGAGAAGGAGGGTTTATCTCTGCTAATTGTAAGCGAGTGCTACCGGTGTCCTGAAATTGTCCTGGAATGTAATACGCTTTTATTGGGATCCGGAAAGGAGGCGAAAAACACGCCTTTTCACGGTACTTTTCGCCACTCCACAAATCTATGTGATTACCGGAAATAATGTCGAGTATGTGCAGAATATAGGTTGACGTTCGAGAATTAAAAGTCGAATTTTTTCATCGTATAAAAGCAGCCGTTCGAATTCAACGAGATATGCCCATGATTTGAATATGAAGTCTCGCAAATTTCAGATCTTCTGATCTCGCTGAAGTTTCGCTGAAATCAGTAAAAAAGTCCTTCGATCGAGGCCAATACTTCTCTCATATCACCGACCGACAACGAAACGTAATACGGTTCGCTAAAAATCGAATATAGCGCTAATCGCGTTGATCAGAAATTCGTCCCCATTGTCACAGCTGACCTAGTAGCTTCTTTTACCTCAGCGTCAAGTTTCTTGCCAAGATATAAGACTCAGGTGTCTTCCTCGGATTGACATCTTTCTTGATGTTTGATTAATGTCCTTCCAGCAGGACCGTTCGTAGTAAATCGTTTCGGCGAATGTCAGGACGGTTAATTGCAACTAAACTTAGCAAGACTGAGATCATAGCTAGCACACGTGTCCACATACGTTCAGGAGCTTCCATATCTTCGATCTTCGATCTCTGATTCCCGATTTCTATTTCTCTGAAAGCATCGGCGTGCCTGGGCTTCCAATATTCGTATACTTCGACACATTTTGTCACGCGAGTGACTCGGTCGGTGTGCAAAGTGAAATATTCCATATTGATTGATTGAAATATGCGTGGGAACTGACGTGGAGGTATGGCATGCCCGTGAGACTTTCGTCGCTACCATCATTATCCATATTCCACGGGGAAAATCGCCCGAACGATTCGTACTTCATTATTACTAGATAATTGGCAAGAACGTATAGAATTCTTTTGGTACAAAAATGTCAGTGTGTGACCTAGAGAGTTCTAATCTCATTCGTCTCGAGCCAGTCTCTATACAGTTTAACGACGAGTTGGATTGAGCCGAGGAGTAAACCGCAGAAAGCCAGGCCATGCCAGGGTGTATTTTCGGCGAAGATCCTAGAGGTAGATAACCCGTTACAGAGGCTGGGCAAAGTGAGACTGAAGAGTAAAGCTCAGAGGCAGAAAACGAGGGAATAGAATAGAAAGTTTATCGAGTTTCACTCGCGGGAAAGAGGAGAGAACTAGACACAGATAAAGATAGAGCAGAGCGGGCGAAGAACTTTGGTTGATGGGTCGGAGAGGCTGATCGAAAAGTATCAATAATTACGGGGTGTTGATTGGATTACGGCGTCGAGCATTTAATTGCATTCCAGTGAACCGGACCTTGGCATCTCTTATTTCCTCTTCGAATTATTGTCCCGCTGCACTTTCCAATTAAGTATAGAGACTAGGAGTCCTGCAGGGATCGTAGAGAGGACTACAAGCGAAAGCCCGGAGACCGCTCCCGCGATTTGTAAAGCTGTAACAATCCTTAAAAGAAGCAAAAAGAAAAAAGAAAAAAAATCTATCGCCTTGTTTCAGCTGTTCCCAGGGGGATTTTCTGAAGGTGTTTCTGCACTTGGAAAGTAAGGGCGTGTCCGAATATACACCCTGGTCAGGACTTTTATGCGGAGGATTGGGAGACATTCCAGCGATCCTCTACAGCTCTGGACCAGTGCTTATCCTTGAGCTGCACACAGAAGGGGCTTCAACCAATGCTACCGGCTTTACGGGCAGTTTTCGTTTCATCGACAGACGTAAGTTGTGTATCAAGTTTTTATTATCTCTTCGTAAAATAGAAAAACGAGAATTTTTTTTTCCACTTACCGAATCGATTTCATTTGAGCCAGTATATCCGTAGACCTCGTCAAATTTTTGTTTCACTTTTTTCTCTCTCTTTCGCTTTCAATCACGGATACGCATTGAAGCAATATTCTATAGACTCGCTTCATTCACAGCTGATTACTTGTATTTCGAGACATAATTCCTACTCGAGGGAACCCCTTTCCAAAATTCTTCGACCTTCCGATGCACAAGATCCATATTTATCACTTTGCCACATCGACTGAAGTGAATATCGGCTCTATAGCCAGACATTTACAAATCGCGAATCAACCATAGCCATTTACGAGTCTAATTATGTGTTAGCCAGATATTCAGGAACGGAAGTAACGCTAACCAGATGACCATTGAAATTTCACTGCTCTGAATCAAATGTGCAAATGAGCCCATTGACATTAGTTAACATTCAATTCACAGCCGTATATATATGTAGCCAACGATCATTAATAATCTTCCGGTATATGATCCGACTAGTATTAACCCTCAATCACCTGACCACATTAAGTTACCCCAGGTACCTCGTACCTAATATGTTCATTTTCAAATCCAATTTTACTGTGCACGCTGTAACGATATTACTTCATTTAGTTACAACGTATTTGCTGATGAAGAAAATTGTATCTTATTCAATTAATGTAGACCATGATATCGAAATGTGTAACGTATCTTTAGGCAACAGAAATACTTCTGATTAATCGAATCAAGCCACTTGTTCTTCTCCTTCGTGAACATCAAGCTGGATGGATAAATGTCTTAAGAATTCGATATTGGATGCAAGTTTCGCAAGTTTGCTGTAGTATATGTTGTATGAACTACTATATGTTCTATCACTGTAATTGATTCTTCTGGTTCTAGTCTTCTAGTCTTGCTATGAGACAAGTTGTTCTGACTATAAAGTATACGGATGTCCCTCGCGTTTCTCTCGGTGTTCGGTTAGACATCCAAATTCACACAGCTTGAAGACAGAGCGGATGTACCTATGTATATTTTGCGGGATGAAATTGGGATTCTGAAAGTGACGGTTTCCGTGTATCCTAGGGTGGTCCTTAATTTGATCATTTTCGAATCTCAATGCTCCCGTGGGCCAAGACGTCTCGAAATATGTAGAAAAAAATGTAGCCAAAACCCCAGGTTCCTATCTCAATTCTAAGTACCACCCCAAGGCCTTCGAATTTTCCCATTTGAATGAAACACGATTTGCGACACTTCGCGGTTGATTTTTTTCTTCCTATCGCAGTATAGCTCCGAAAAATCTCAAACTTGGTACACCGCTTACCTGTAGTAGTAGGTATTTCGTAAAAATTTGACAAATTTTCAACGATATAATTTCCGGAGCTACAGCGCGCCAAAAAAAATTTCTTATCTCCGAATTGCGATGAATAAAATTTTGTCGTTGAAAATCTGTACATTTTTCACGGATACCTACTACTATAGGTAAGAAGTGTACGGAGTTTCGGATTATTCGAAGCCACGATGCGACAGGAAGTAAAAAGTAACCCCGAAGTACTAAAAATCGCGTGTTATTCTAATGGGAAAGTTCCAAGGCTCTGGGGCAGTACTTAGAATTGAGATAGAAACCTGGGGTTTTGACTACATTTTTTTTTGTATATATTTGGAGACGTTCTGGCCCATTGGATTTTGGGTCTTAAACGATATTACATCAAATGCTGAGATTCCAAAGACTTAAACATCCACTGCAATGTGTTTCGGTGAATCCAAAAATGGAAGGCTGAGTCTTATACCTTCGCGAAAGTAAATTCAGTCACTAATTCGGCACGAACAAGCGATGGAAATGTAAAATGAGGAGAAATTTAAAAGCTAGATTGATATCGCAATAAATTTCAAAAATTCATCGACGAGTTAGACATCGACGAGTATAGGGATGAAATTCTTCCGATTCGATCGCAATTGGGATGAATGAAAATGACAGGATCGAAAACAGAGACCGAAAACAGCGCTTCTTGGGTTTAATGCATTCTACTTCCGGTAAGCATTGTGTAATAACGTTATATTTATCCTAAAACGTGACAGCCATATCTATTGTGCCACCGTACCAGATGCTCAGCCATTAAAGCCGCGCGATCCTTCTCTTTGTACGCAGAAGGTATATAGATCCACCCTACGGCGTAAACACGTAACGCGTAACACGCAACGCGTGAAATGAATTCGGCAATAAAATTACAGTCTGAACCAGAGGAGGATCGGATGATGCGAAAATCGCTGTCGTATACCACCGCCGTTCGAAATGATTTTTCCAGACAAATTTTTCGGGGTGGGAAACGTCGACCGAAATCCTCAACCGATATGCAGCTTTTAATTAAACCCAATCCTACTTGAGCGGGTGAAAAGAACCCTCTTCAAAGAATTTTTCTCCCAGCACCCCCAATCGACGGTGAAGAACCTGATGCCGTTTCAGCTTGTCCAGGTGTTCCGAACGTGAATGCCGATCGATTGTAGAATTATGAAATCCTATAATAGGTATAGGGTAGCCGCGACTTGCCTCGAACTGAAAATGGTATGATACCGGTTCACGAGGACCGTTTCAATAAAGGGGTGCCCTCGGGGAGTCGGAGGATTTAATACCAATATCCGTCTCCGCGTTCCTTATTCTCTTCCATCCTTTTCCCTCTTCTTTCGATCCCGTCTATACCCTCTTCGGTACGATTCTTAACCGTTTTCCGGCCACTTTTCTTTGAAGAATACGAGCCAGAATTGACCCCGCGGATAAACGATGACCACCAAATTTCGACGCAGTTATTCTTCGGCCAGTTTTCCTTTCCTTTTTTTTTTTTGTCACCGGTCAAAATTGACCTCTTTTAAAATAGAGTCGCGGAGTGCCACCCATTTTGATTTGACTACATATTTCATTTCGCTACATCAGCGAGGACCGCCTTTTAGGAACCCAATTTTTTTACGGCTTTATAGAACGAGCTGACCCAATCGATAAATAAAATAGTGCCTGCGTTCGGCCAGAAAAAATATTTGCTCCGAGAGAGCTGGGCCGCGGTTGCACCACTTCTGAAATCGGTGCTTTCGCAATTAATTCAATCGGCCGATGATCGCACGTTCGATATTTATCAGAGCCATTTACTCGTTAGGTAATTTTTAGATGTCAATGTTTCGTTTGAAATCGTTTTGAAACGAAAAAGCATCTGTTGCATTTTTTTCAGGAAACTTTTGGGGCCGGGTTGAAGTTCCGAATTTCGATATTACCGACTCACAGTTTTTAGAAAGGGTATTTTCCCGAAAGAGCTGCATAGGCGATTTCAAAGACTTTTAAACGAAGAACACCGAAGGCTAGAAATTCCCAGAGCTGAAGATCCGGAAGGCCAAACCTTCGTATCTTGAATCGAAACCAATTAAAGGGGAAAATTAATCGTTTCGAGTACTTCTTGGAAAAAAAGTATCAAAATCCTGTGAATCATTGATGAGATCACGAAGTTATCGATTGAATCAGATAAAATGGTTTTCCGTAAAGAGGGCCTCGTTTAGAATGAACTATTTTTTGGCATCACATCCTGAGAAACAGACCGAAATAATTTTCGGATTTCTGGACATCCGGGGTTCTGGAATTTCGGAGTTTTGACCTGTCCGCATTCCGACCGTTCGGAATTTCAATCTTCCAAACTTCAACGTTTCTGAAAATTCTAAATCGTTTCAAACGAATCCGGAATTCTTACCGTTTGGAAGTTTCAAAAATTCGGAACTTCAACCCGACCCCAAACTATTCCCTACACTTTCACCGTGACACCATTCTCTTTGTTTCTGTTTTTATTTTTCATTTTTTTTTTTTTTTTACCAACAGTCAGTTAAATATTTCGATTCCTTGCTCAGGACCCGATATCGTTCTCTTTATTCCAAAGTGCTTTGAAATGAATGATTAATATCTGAACACTCGTTAATAATTTAAAGACTGTGTTCTTTTTCTCGACAATTTCTACGAAACTTGTCTCAGTTTTCACGATTAATATTCAATATGTGCGATCATCGCCCAGTAAAATCAATTGCAAATGTCCTGCTTCAAAAAGCCCAACCTTTCAAGACAAATAAATTGAAAACCTTCGACCAGGGTTCTACACTCCCTTATTTCTCTCATAATACAAGTATAATCAAAAACTGGAGTAAAGTAATCGGCGCCGATTACTCTTAAACAAATTGCTTGGATTCGCGAATTACCAGATCGCGTCGATTGTATAAAAAAATACACAGCGGATCGTCGCTGTTCGTCAGTCTTCGAGCCACCCCTAATTCATCAGTAAACCTTGATTTCGATGATAAAAAAAAATCGAATGAAACAAATTTGTATTTAAGAATTAAGCGGCGTGAATGGCGATGAAATATACAGTAACACCCATACCAGCTCCTCTGTATAGATACATACACATATATATGTATATCGTGCTGAAAGGTAGTACATAGCTGGTAGACGGCGAGGTGCATGATTATGCAAAGTGAGAAGCGAATGCGGCGGCTACACTTCAGTTGAGTTCAATCACGGCAGAGCTGGGTAATGCCCTTAAGATTGCGAGCTTATCAGCTCTACTCTCTCCGGCCAGTAGCCAAGAAACCACAGGAACCAAGACTATCCGAGAGGAATAGCTACGAACTAGAAGGAACTTACAATTAGTCGATACGTATGACCGGCTTTGTTGTATCAGCAGTAATTGCGATATCTATTTACAAGTCAGGGTATTAAATCCAACTGCTTTGATCACGCTCATCGTCCACTACGGATTTTCAAGTCGTCGTTGGTCGAAATGTCCCTCCGTCAATTTTCAGACTTCGATGAAAATGCGTACGAATAAATACCGTGATCACGAAACGAGGGTGAAATCCCTCGCGATAAAGACGTAGCGATCGCTAATTATAGTTGATCAGCCCCTAATTATCAAATTTACCGATTCCTGACGAGAATTTCTTTCCACAGCGGGCTAAGGATTTCTCGAGTTTTACCAAAGCTCGAAATTCGGTACCTGATCGTCTTTACAAAAGTTATAATCGCCGATCCGATTCGCGTGGAAATTGCGAAACACAGGTCGATTTGAAATTTTTTTTTCGACCCGGGTATTGGGATGAGAAGCTCGAGCTTTCGCACGCAGTCAGTACATAGTCTTGACATGTTACAGGTTTTTTTTTTTCAAAATATACGTAAACAACAAAGTTATCGTTGTTCAAACAAAGCGCGGTAACCGCCGCACGGCTCGGTCGCATACATGATTCCATTAGCTAGATTCATCAAAAATCAAAAATTCAAGAATCTACTTTTAGTAGAATGCTAAAGCTACAGAACCACCGCATGCTTTCTTGAAATTTTGAAAATCGCGAGAATGGCAACGTTTTGAAAAAAAGGTTCGATTTTCGCCGAAAAAAACAACTTTAAACGTTTGTAATTATCCAACGGAGGAATATATAAAAAAATCATCCCGTGGTTCTATCGAATATGTTATAAACTATGTGCAGTCCAAATTTGAAGTAAATCGAACGAACAGATTTTGAGATAAACGCTAAAGAAGAAACGCCGTAACGCACCGGGACGTTCTGACCTGCTCCACTAAAATCGTCATAACTCGGCCAATTCTTCGAATCTTCATCGAATTTTTGTCGCAAATGAAAGTGAAGACTCTAGGCAATAAGATATACATATATATATATATATATTATATCTTTGAACATAGGAGTATTAGTACGGTTATATAAGTTTTTGTTAGACAAGAGATTAGATCAGCTAGGCCGAACCGTGCTGAGTCCTTGACCCTCGGAATCTCCAGCTTAATCTTTGGCCAACTTAAATTGGATTAGTAAGTTCCTCGGATCGTTAGTCCTGTCGGTGACCAGTGGTGACTCCACAACAAACTACAGTTTCTAAAGCCTTCGCGTCATTCCTCGAATGACCGGTGTTAAACTATAATACTCCAGTGTGGCAGAAAGATCTCGTTAACGGGGGCCTATGTGTAGAGAATTCCGGCAGAATCGCAACTCATTTATACCACGGGAACAAAGCTTCTTGGATTTGAGAAAAGCCGCCCGAATCTCTCCAAATTCCGTCCACAAATTAGCCAGAAGAATTTGATTCGAAAAACTGAATGCCTGAGTGATGCGAGAAGCGTTTTTAATCATATTTTCCCGCGAATCAAATTCGAAAAGCTTTCGATGAACATATTTATGCCCTTTATTGATTAGCCAGAAATTGGGTCGAATTTGACGATAAAAAAATCGAGAGAAGATGGATCGGGGTATCTTTGACCAGGAAGAAGCTGAAGGTTGAGAGAGTAAAAATTGATGATGGAGTAGGCGTGACCTGTGTCAAGGGTTGACCGACTGGTAAGTTGGAAGTTGGAAATTCTGAGATTTGTTGGGGACAAACGCAGGGAGCAGCTATTTGTTCATCGCTAATGTAAGCTCGAGTGAGCGGCTGGGATTCTTCGTCGGTTGATTTATTGCTGGACGAATCCTACTAATGATTCAAGACCATAATATAAAGTGGGTCTAAGTGCTGGGACAAGAAAATTACAGAAATTCCCGAAACTCCTGAGTAACCTGAGTTTGGAAACATCGATTTATATTTCACCAGATTTTTTTCCGAACACAACTTTCTTCTACCCTCGTGGAATGAATTTTTTATACATGTTTTTTTTTTTTTTTTACAGCAAACGATAATTTTGAACGTTCGTTCAGCGATCGATCAATGTTCAAACATTCCCAAAAAATTACAGTTATTATAATTCGAGGGACAACAGCTGTAGCAGGCGATGTGATCGAGCATTTTCAGTAACAACCGTTTTTTCCTCATTTTTTCAAAAAACAAAGATTTAGATTTTTGAATTTAGAGTTAAAGACTCAAAAAGGGTTCAGTTTGCGATGATAATGAAAAAGGATGAGCGGTGTGGACCAGGAATTAAAAAAACCAAGCCTTTCTCTCTGCCACCCGAATGTTTAGTTTCAATTTTCGCGAAACTCAATCCTTGGCGTCTGCAGGATCCATTCTATTTCACTGTTTCCCATTACCGAGACTCTAGCACGGAGGATAATATCGGAGTAAAATTTTCCGTCCTGGATATAGATGCCAGTCGTGTATACACGGATATAGGCAGCGGATGACGGAGCTAACAGCGAGCGACACGAAAAGAGAAGCTCTCGCAATTTTCTCATTAATTGCTAAATTTTGGCGAGATTGAGGCCGCGGGCGAAGTAACGTGGTAAATGAATTAGCCTACGGTGGGTGTAGGTCCTCGCTTCTCTCTCGTCTCGCAATTTCTCTCACCTTCTGTCACCCTCCGAAATTTTCTTGCCTAAAGATCCCGCGTTACCCATCGCCCACCTTCAATTCCATATTTCGTTGTCTTTGTAGTAAATAAAGTGATCATTTCTCTCATTAATCTTCGAGCGATTCCGACGATAAAATATATTCTTACCCCTCGTACTTTTCCAAGGATCAAACTTCCTCCGCTACCGAAGAAGAAGCGGAACTTTTCTCGCATCTACGTTTCAGCTGCACTTCGCATGCGATAACTGAATATCGAATAAAGTTTCTCAAAAACTGCATCCGAGTATCGACGTATATAGATCCGAAAGTTTTTATTCCAATACTTCGTCAAGTGGTGAGATACGACTACCCGAAAAATAATTCCGAGCCAATTTAACCAGGGAAAAAAAGTTGGAATCGAACTCAATTAGACCGCTATCAGTTACCAATTATTTTATATGAATTTCACCCCGCGACTTGAACGTGACAGGGTTGTACAAAGACCTGGGAAAAAGTCTGGCGGTATTTCTCAAGCTCTAGCTACTTTTTTTTCATTTTATGTTTTTCGCGATAAGGTGAACAATATTTTGCAAACCGCACAGCTACAGGCACGAGGAATTGATATACGGTTCGAGTAATCAGTGCGAATGGAAAAACTCGGAGGAAAACAGAAAAAAGCTCGGGGAAAAAAAGCTCGACGAGTTTGCTTACAATTATTCTCAATTGCGGTGTAATAATCCTATTCAATCGAACAACTGCAGTGATCAATTTAATGGATGTAATTATCCGCAGGGAGGGTGGCGAGGCTGGGGTACGAAATCATTTCGATCATTAATTCAACAGGCTTTAGGTAGAAGCGGCGAATGATTTTGGCGAGCCGTGAATTACGAATTTTGTAAAAATTTCATTTTCCGCGGAATTCAGTGAAAGCATTTGCGAACCGACTTGTCAATTATTCCAGACGAAGAATCAAGGATAAAATTGCCCACCTCAGATCCGAGGAAGGTATAATAATCTATAACGACAGGTTCAACATTGCGATGGGTTTTCGCCGAAGAGCGGAAAACCCCTTGATTCGTGAACAAATAACTGTACAGGGTTAATCTTCCGATACAATTGATTGAAAATTCGCGGTGAGTTATCGCGGAAAGTTATTTCTTCGAAAAGTGAATACATAGGTCTACGTAATTCGATGTACCTATTTTTACTTTTTGAGACACATGTCAGCCTGATTTTTCAAAGAATTCCTTTTCAAGATCAAAAATTGGCTATCAAATTTTTGAAGAGTACTGATTTCATGAAATTCCAAGAGAATTTTATAGGAATTTCTACGACGGCTCTGAAAAATTTGACACTCATTCACTTGTGAATTATTTAATAAATAACCACAGGTTACAGTTTTCAGATAACCAACTTTCTGATTCAACTGATGAAACGGGGATTTTTTTTTTATTGCTAAATGCACGCATCGATTAATCTATAAATTGGGCAGAAGAAAGTGATTTTGTTCAAAAAGTTTTGACTTTTATATAAGATTCTTAATTAATTATCGAATCGAATTTTCGAAATGAGATTCGTCAGGTTGAAATATTGGTAACAATCCCCGTTTATTTTTTCTCTTTAATTAGTCCATGGGATTTACGGTTATCAACGGCAAAAAAAAGAAAAAACAAACAAAAAGAATGATGGCTGTGTGTCAATTTTGTTGGCAGAGTTGGATTAAGCTGTACGAATCCCTTTATCGTAATTAATCATTGTGAAAGGGAGAATGAGAAGAAAAAAAAACAAAAAAAAAAAGGAAAAAAATAGAAAAAGGTGAAACGTGGATAAAAAATCTGAATGACACGTAGAGGCAAAGAAACTTGTCAATTTCGTGATTTCATTCCGCGTTCAGAACCGTTATACCTATAAATAGAGAATAGCAGTCGACTATGGGATAGAGAGAAAAAAGGAAGAAAAAAAAAGAAAGAAAGATAGAGATACACATTTATACGGCAATGAAGAGGACGGAATTTCGCTGGCTTACAACAAGAATAAATGGAAGCGAAATAAAGGCCACAAAATATCCGGTATAACGCTAAAAGAAGAATGTCTCGACCAGGCGATGTATATATACCTACTTACTGGGAAAGTATCAAAGTATCTAGTCGAAAGAATTCGGGGATGGATAATAAACGACGAAATATCTCGAGCTGAGTTAAAGCTTTGCAGAATGAAAAGATAACTCAGCGTTTTTGGTTCTTCTCTAATCGATGACGATTTTTTTTTTTTTAAGAATTTCGTACAGCTTTTTCGATAACTAAGAGTTTGGTCTATTAACAAATCCTAGCTAATAACGCGTTCGGTTTTCGTCCATGCGTCAGGGTGGTTCTTAATTTGATCATTTTCGAATTTCAATGCTCCCGTGGGCCAGAACGGCTCGAAATATATACAAAAAAATGTATCCAAAACCCCAGGTTCCTATCTCAATTTTAAGTACCGCCCCAAAGACTCCGAATTTTCCTATTTGAATGAAACACGATTTGCGACACTTCGCGGTTAATTTTTTTTATTTCTATCGCAGTATAGCTCCGAAAAATCTCAAACTCGGTACACCGCTTACCTGTAGTAGTAGGTATTTCGTGAAAATTCGACAAATTTTCAACGATATAATTTCCGGAGCTACAGCGCGCCAAAAAAAATTTCTTATCTCCGAATTGCGATGAATAAAATTTTGTCCTTGAAAATCTGTAAATTTTTCACGGGTACTTACTACTATAGGTAAGAAGTGTGCGGAGTTTCGGATTATTCGAAGCCACGATGCGACAGGAAGTAAAAAGTACCCCCGAAGTACTGAAAATCGTGTGTTATTCAAATGGGAAAGTTCAAAGGCTTCGGGGCAGTACTAGAATCGAGATAGAAACCTGGGGTTTCGACTACATTTTTTAAAAATTCATTTGGAGACGTTCTGGTCCATGGAAACACCGAAATTCGAATATGAGCGAATTAAGGAGGACCCTGATGTGTATAGCGCATTCAGAAAATCGAAAAGAAATTTCTAATCCCGCTTCGGATGATCGCGATTGAATAAATCACAGGAAAACGGGAATTCAAGAGATGAAGTTATCCATAAATCGATACATGCAGAGCATTGATAAGTATACGACATCCATTCGGAACTGAGCAACGACGCCTAGCTTTGTCGTCGCGACGCCATCCTGTCGCCAACGCGTTCACCAAGCGAAGGAGCTAATACCCTCTTAAAGAGGGCAGCTTCACGGTAGACTGAGTCCTTTCGCGTATTTCGAATAGGGGCAGCGTACGAGTCCTTTAGCTCTTCTTAGCTCGCTATAAGTTATCCTTGACATCATCACGACACTTTCTCGATGAGATTCCGCCTCTTAATTGTGCAAAGATCGATTCCATATGATCCGGCAACCCACAGCACGCGGTCTTGGAACTTAATTAGAAGGTAATACGAGCTCTAATCACTCATGGATTTTCGAGAAGGTTTCAGTTAACGACAAGAATTCAGTACTGAGCAGGTATTCCGATCGGAATGCGTGAGTCACGACAGTCTCGTCCTGCGAAGAGCAACGTTTTGGCCACATGTGAAATTCGCGAGGCAAGGGGGTTAATTGATGTCAGCGAAAATTATGCCCTCGATTAGATTAACTCGTGTTAAATTTCCTCGATATCGAGTGGAGTCTGGGACTCGAATTTATACTCGCATATGTGACTAAAGACTGCAAAACGTGGGGTAGAACCGTGAAGGAATACAAGTAAACATGAAAAAGTCGAGCCAACACAGGGCGCCGTTTAACATATAGAACGCGAAATCTAAATTTGATACAATAAATTATTCACGACGACTTCCGGCATAATTTCGAAAGCTCGATTCCCGTACTTGGGAAGAAAAAGAAATGGGGGAAAAGAAGAAGAAAAAAAAAAAAAAGTACCCGTCTATCGATCAACCTATAAATCAAGTTCTTTTCAACGATTTCAAATACTCGCGGAAACAGTTACCTACTCCGTTTCCCCATTCTACGTATATCTCGACCCGAACTAATCTCGGATACCCTAATTCACAAAGGGGACTCGATTCCTTATCATCTTTCGTCAAACCGATGCTAATAAACAAGTGGGACTGATTTTCACGTGATTTGAAAAATTGACCGTACCCTGAATTTTTAGCCCACGAGGAAAACAATTCTTAGCTTTCTGATAACCGGGAGAAATCCTGGGCGACTTTGTCGTCTGCGCGGTACAGGGCCTAGCTTTCGTTAAGAGGCCGTCAGTCTTAATCCAGTTTATTTCCGGACTGAGCTTTACTCGCTCCGTCACGACGTCGAGCATTTCCGGGCCGTCTGTGCCTCTCACAGGCCCAAGGACCGAGACACACGCAAAGATTTTCATTCCGTTAGCGGCGAGAGAAATTTAAGCTCGCAGCTTTCGCCGCCGAGATAAGTGCGAATAAAAGTAGAAGTCAGTCTCGCCGGAGAAAAGACAGATAAAAGTTTTTGCCATTAACCCACGAGTTCAAAAGATGAATTGAAAGATGTCTAGGCATCGACGGAATACTCCTGAAAGCTCCGAGTGACATCGCCGACAAAACCGCAGACTTTATACTCGCGGTTCTCGAGCCAAATGCCAATATAAGTCGTAGGTCGACTTGCATTCTAGAGCCGTAAAGCGCAAGGGTGCGACTGACTTTTCTTACAGCACTTTGGTATCGATGGACCTCTCTCACGTATCGACAACATTATTATCACCGCACATATATCATGTGAGAGTACACGAGGAATACGTTACAGCATCGGTATAGAATTTCAATGGAATATATATATGTATATATATCGAGTTCAACATCCATTGCAAAAACGTTCTTATGCTCACTTGAGGCTTGAGGCAGGTGGTGAAATTTGAAAATAAAAAACGATTCCGCATTTTCGCATCTGGACGTCTATTTTCTCCGCATTTTAAAATCAGTTTACCAAAAAGTACGATTTTCTCAATACCGAACATGGCGTATCTCCACCGATTTCAATTTCCTTTTTCAGACACGTAGAAATTCAATTGCTAACTACTCGTAGAGCGGATTTTCTATCGGAAATTTAATTGACTAGTCATCGACAATTATTCTTGTAGAAAACAGGAAAAAGTGATTTTTTTCTTTTTTTTTTCTCTTGTTCTTCGCGGCTGAAATCCGCAATTCTTCGTTCCGCAAAAATCCGATGTATCGTACTACAGATAATATTTCCGAGTTGCAGAACCCACGGGGTCATTCTTTGATCGGAAATTTCCATCTTGATGGAATCATGTCCACCTTCAACCGATCCAAAAATTTTGTCAGCCTTTCTATTTCCTTTGAAACTCACTTTGAAAAAAATATGCCTTGGGGAATCATTAAGGCTGCGATCGATTCGGCTTTGAATACTCTTTTTCATTGATCAGCTTTCCGTCAAATGCTATTTCGACGTACTGGAATAATTCGACCAGTGAGCTTTCGCAGCTTTCACAAACAAACCCATATCATCAATTTATTCGTACGGGATTACTCCGGCATCGATCATCTCGAACAAACCAACTTTCACATGAATATTCTAGACAGGTATATCTACCGCGTGAACTACAGAAATTTCATCACATTCATGGGAAGTACTTCTGCTCTCCAAGATCTGCTTCGATTTCCATAATCATCGCGTTCGTCGATCTTACTTCTGCATCTATCGCAAAAGTTTCTCGCCCAATTTCAATATCCGTTGTTCACACGGCGAGGAAATGTGTACCGAGTCAGCATGAAAAATCTAAACCCTGTAGATGCGATATTTTTCATGCAATCCTGTACATAGTGCCAGAAATGTTGATCTGCGGTAGAGTGGAATGTTCCAAAGCGCTCAAAGGCCATTTTTGAAAACGCAATCGTACGGGTAGGTGTTACTTCTTGAAAAGACCAAAGATTTGAGCTTCGGGTAAATCGTCGAACGTTAATACCAAACATCGAGGATACTTCGATAGTGTTGGAAAACGTGATTGTTCAAGTTTGGAAATCAAAGTAACGCAGTTCCAGAACTAAGCGAGAAGTTTAGCCGTTCTCTGGGAACACATGTGTTTCCATTTTGCCAGTTTATTATTAAGCCGCGACAAATGAGACGTTTTCCACTCCGTGTGTTCACATCTGAAGGAAAACGTCTATTTCGAAAGAATAAATATCCGCGAAAAAATTTTCCCTCGTTTTAAGGAGAAGAAAAATTCATTTCCACCCCTCGCTTCACGTTGTCTGCCAAACATAGAGTCGAATTCGAGGAATGTTTCTTGATTTCAATTTTTAACAGCCCATTATTCTCTCCTCATTTTCAGTCTTCAGTATTCACATTTTCCCTCCCATCCCTGAAATGTAACGGAGTTTATTTTTTGCCTGAAATCTCCAGCGTGCGGCGCATTGCCGTTTTACGAGCTCGTGCACTTAAGACACGCTCTTGAAGGGTACATTTCTAATGAACGTTATCTCCACCCTAGAGTAGGTACTCATGTGTGAAATATCTGAGCGCTTATGACATCCAAGCTGTCGCTAAACCTCCCTCCTTTCCAAATGGACAAAAACAGACCAGCTAATCCTATTCCGCGATAATAGATCTCCGGATCGTGATATTCGCGAAATAATTACTCCTCTACTTTCCCGATAAACCGATTTATCAAAATTTGAAGGAATATTCTACGTTGATCTAATTTCGTGGCAAATCAGTGGTATCGATTGAATTCAATTTTTTGATACGAAAATTTTTGATTTAAAGTCATTTTTGTCTTTTTCCAATGATTTTCCCCAAAACTTCTCTTTCCTCGTAAGAATCGATCTAGCCAGGCGAAGTTCTATAGAATCTCAAATAATTTCTGATCACGAGTCGATAGAATATTTTCTTAAAATCGTACCGGTGATTTCCTTCCCTTAGCTGACGAATATCAAGAACGTTGTCACTTGCATGCATCGAGTACTACATACGGATACGCTCGTGGGTGGGTTTCCGTCGAATTTTCCAACCACATAGAAGAATAAAAATTCAAACGATTTAGGCTCTCCTTATAAAAAGGACTTCGGACGCAGTCAAGGAGACCAAACTCTCCCGAGAGATCCCCTCTCTGAATTGCTTTTCCCCGCGACTGTCCATCCCTCGTAGAATTATTTGGACAATTGATAATTGGGACGCTACCTTTGAGCCCTCCGAGCTCCGCACCCTCCGGACTCGACTAGGTACAACTATTCGAATAACAACAACAAATTTTTCTTCTCTTTCCAATTTTCCGGACTCGCGATGTCGGTGTGTTCACAGAGCCAATTGTCTCGAAGAAGAATACGATGGAGGTACAGAATAACGGGACGAGTGATGGAAAGGACATTTTCCAGGTCGGGAAAATTCCATTACCAACAAACGCTTCGGGCTACGGAATTCGCTTAAAATCGTGGAATTATCCCTCGACGATGATTCCTTGTTTCCGGTATTTTCGTTTCATTCCATTTCGTTTATTCGCGATCTTCGGAGGTCCGAAAGCGCGGGACTGCCGTGGGAATTACAACCATTTAACGATCATTCTTGCACCCAGCATCGTCAGCGCAAGCTGTACCCCTCTGCCTTCCACGTTTAGCTCGGGCTTCTAAATTCCATTACCACAAATTTGAATAAATACATGTATGCAAATAGTACGGTAGGTTGCGACGTTGTAGACTGAATTGCTAACACGTGGTGTTCCCTAACGAACTCCAGACCCAACCTTCGGCGGGCATTCCGTACTCAATTTTGAAATTTTTGCACATTTTTTCGAGCCTTGTCGATTCGCCTCCGATAATTTTTTTCGTAACGCATCGAACGTTTTGAGAGAATTTTGGGTAAATCATTTTCCAACGTTCCGCCACAATTTTTAGACGCAATTTAGAATTATTTGAGATTTTGCGAAAAAACTGAATCGTTAAAATATTTCTTCAAGCTGAAAATGAAAAGGACGGATCGCTGGATAATTCGCGCCGATCATTGCGAAGAGCAGCTCGAATCGCATCGGTATATTTTTACGCGAGAATAAAGTGGCCGATTGGAGCCGTTCGCGTAAAGGGACAAAGGGAATGAAAAAAGGAACTGCGAACGGTTTACGAGAAAGTTTTCATTTTATCATTTTCGCAAAAGTCTCCGTTGAGACCCAGGCGTCATGGAAAAGCACGTTTCCTATATACCTAACTCCCATTTTCGTTACTTTGATCGAAGAAGACCAAAACAAACACAGCTGGAGGAAAAAAGAGCGAAACCGAGGAAAAGAGAAAACGAGAAAAAATTGGATGACGAAAAACGAACTCTTTCTCTCTCGGATATGAATTCCAGGAGCTTCTGAGCGAAAGGCGTTTTCCTCGAGTCAGGTTTACCGATCTCTGATAATTAAATAACGAAAAATTTCGCGCATGGTTAGAGCGGTGATTGAAAATCTGATGAAACTGAATTCAAAGTGGGAGTTTGGAAGTTGATTCGAGTATAAATTTCAACTGAGGAATCATCCGACCTATCGGTACTAATACAATTTATGAGGTGTGAAGCTGAACGGATTCGGTGCCATTGATTACTATCTTGGGAATTACATTTGCCTCCGAACTTGGCATCGATTCGCTTGTAGTATAACACCGCGTATATCTGTCGAGCCCCAAATTTGCTTTATGGTGAAAATAATCCCACCCAACGGACGGATCTGCGCCCAATAATTTATGAAACTGAGGCAAAAGCTCCCTTGGAAAAGGCATCCGATTCATAAATTTCCTTATCCATTTATGGGCAGATCTGTAAACTGCGGATCCCTCGAATGATCATCATCTAATCAATTCTCGAAATAGAAAGCGTTTGTTCATTTTTTTACAAAATTTGCGAAAATTTATTTTAACGCTGGAAATTTATATGGGTGGAAATAAATGAGTGAATAAATGATCGCAGATGGCTTCGAAAAGAGCTTCGCGGTAAAAATCCGCAGTGCGAAAATTCGAGTCAGAATCCGTGGAATATTGGATCAACATTCGGGATGAATAAGTTGTGGAAAAGTGGATATCGCCATACTGCCTACGTGTGCCGGGGTCTACGCGTTGAAGATTTACTTTTGGTGCTGGTGCCACTTGTAAGGAGGTCGTAAGAATTCCCTTCAGCGTCAGACTCATTCTTCGCTACTATATGTGTACATATTATAGAAAACGGCGCTCCGCGAAAGTCGCGATAAAGCTACCAGGGGGGAAAATTTATCTCTGAACAGAAAACTTGGTTCTACATTAAACGGTGACGAACGCTCCGTCTCTCGGTCAAATACGAGTCAAGATTTTCAGTTCGCATCTTCGCATACAAAAAGCATCGCATATTCTTTGTACAACTGACAATGAGTTAAGCAGAATCGCAAAATAATTTCCATCGTCGAATATATTGAGGTTTGGGTGGCTTTTTTTGAATCAGTTAATGCTTTCAGATGGAAGAAATTATTTTACGATATTGGTGAAGTAATCTGCACGGGTAGCCTCGCGAAAAGGTGCGAGGATCGCGAATTTTAGCTGATTGTAGTAAAAAATATTTAGATTTTCATTTTTGTTTTAACCATTTCATTTCTTCTGGGTTCTGTATTCACATCCGAGTCTAGTACCCGACCGGGTATCATTCGGTGTCGGAGCAATACTCGGAGAGATACGCTTTTGATTATTCAGGTCGGAAATTTCTCTTGGGCTTGGCGTGCATGTAATAAGCTTTCGAAGAGGGCAGTCATTTCTTAGCGTAGGAAGCGACACAGCTGCAAAGAGACTAGCTAAGGCACAAGGGGTCTCTCAAGATAGGGCCACGACGCCGTTACGAAACCAACAAAATTGTCTACATTATCGTATAGAGCGACTTGACGCAAATGTGGTTACGACCAATAAGTATGAGACTTTGGACTCTACTTAAATCTATAACCAAGCATCAAGACATTAGGGTGGTCCCTAATTTGATCATTTTCGAATTTCAATGCTCCCATGGGCCAAGAAGCCTCGAAATATGTAAAAAAAAATGTATCCAAAACCGCAGGTTTCTATCTGAATTCTAAGTACCGCCTCAAAGCCTTAGAATTTTCCTATTTGAATGAAACACGATTTGCGACACTTCGCGGTTAATTTTTTTTTTCCGATCGCAGTATAGCTCCGAAAAATCTCGAACTCGGTGCACCGCTTACCTGTAGTAGTAGGTATTTCGTGAAAATTCGACAAATTTTCAACGATGTAATTTCCGGAGCTACAGCGCGCCAAAAAAAATTTCTTATCTCCGAATTGCGATGAATAAAATGTTGTCGTTGAAAATCTGTTAATTTTTCACGGATACCTACTACTATAGGTAAGAAGTGTGCGGAGTTTCGGATTATTCGAAGCCACGATGCGACAGGAAGTAAAAAGTAACCCCGAAGTACTGAAAATCGTGTGTTATTCAAATGGGCAAGTTCAAAGGCTTTGGGGCAGTACTTAGGAACCTGGAGTCTTGAATACATTTTTTTGTGTATATTTGGAAACGTTCTGGCCCATGAGAGCATTGAAATTCGAATATGACTGAATTAAGGACCACCCTAATACACATATACAAGAAATTTCAATTTTTCCAACGATTTTTCACGTTTCACGTCTTGCGTTTCGCTCAAAGACGGATTTTCCTAATTTCAACGAATTTCTACGTCTTTGAGCCTCTAGATTCTAAAACCAGCTTCATAGACCGATGGAAGGGCGTCCGAGGAACATGAAAAATTGCCATGCTATCCTTCAATTTGAACATTTGCTTCTGCGATAAAAACTAGAGTTTTAAATCTCGAATGTCAATCTATATTCTGATCATAATTGACAGTGATTCCGGTAATCACATAGTTTGTGGGGTAATTGAAAGTATCGTGAAAATTCGACTTTTCCACATTGTTCCGTCCGATCTAAGCGCTTTTCTTAATTTCTTCAAACGTTGTTAATTACGATAGAAATTTCTCGACAAATAGGATACAAACGTGATTCCTATGATATTTAACGCGATTTTGACATCAGATAAAAAAAAAAAAAAAATGAAAGACGAGAAAGAACGAAGAAAAAAAAAAGTTTCCTAATAACATGGGCGAAAATTTATATATACTATATACCCTTTGTAATTCACTCAGCGTCGGTATTTTACAGTTTCCGATAGAAATTCAACGCGTACTACATAATGCATGATCTCCTAGGCACAAAGGGGTTAATATAGAGTCAATATAGCGATAGGCACGCTACAGTTCCCCAGGTATTTTTTTTCGATCAAAATTCTATAGGATATCCTTTTGTTTCTGCACGTACGCCGTTTTCCTCTCATCACAGCTACTGAGTTTTCCATTATTTTTCTTTTTTTTCTTTTTTCTATGCTCTTTTTTCCTCTATTTTCTTTTCCCCCCCCCCTCTCTCTCTCTATCTCTCTCTCTCTCTCTCTCTCTTTCTCTTTTTCCTTCTTATTTTATTCAAATGAAAACAGAGCAGTGATATCAAAGATCAAGTTGTTCGCTGACAGGTCTCGGCGGTTCTATAGCCTCTGCAGGAATCTTCATTTTTCTTTCGCATCCCTCTGGTCGTCGCTAAAACGACCGTTCTCCAGACCGTTATTCACGCCACGGTCACAAAAAGACAGAAGAAAAAAATAAAATAAAATAAAATAAAAAATGATAAAACAACAACAAAAAACTAGGATAGAATAGCGAACAGTTCATTTATAGCCTTGTCACAGATCCCTTCGGGCAATACCTACTTTCATACAGAAATCAAAAATACTCACAGATACCTGTACCGAATGTCTTATACAGCATATAGAAAAAATATGTTCGATTTATCTATCGATTTCAATCGGTAATCTGATTGATAGATTTTCTGAAAATTGAAGGGAAAAATTCGACAGTTGGTTACTTGTTTTATTCCGGTGAAAATTGACGGGGTAAAAGAGTAATTTTTTTTGTTTTTGATTTTTTTTTTTTGTAAGATTTATTGGAACCAAATCGCGAAGCTCGGATCGCGGTAATGCTTATCCAACGATTTTTTGTATCGCCGAATGTCGTAGTACGTGGTTGAAATACGTTCGGATCTAACGCAGACTGAGACAATCTCTTGAATGGAATCTGATCAAGAATATAGCTTTGGAACTATCCTTGAACCAATAGTTCACCGTGAGCTAAGACTCGGAGATGTTTTAGTAGCCTGGGAAAAGATGCATAGCGTGCTATAACCGTTTGGAATTGGGTTAATATCAGTCTTGGATCACTGTACCGGATTGCAAAGAATTAGTTAGTCTTTATCCGACTCGGATCGGGTAGAATAACGAGGTAAAAAGTGGTTGAAAAAAATTTATCGTCTCTCGGTTATTTCGATAAAAATTCTTACGATTGAATAATTTCCCTAGTTCTCTTTCTGGATCAATTATAATTTCGAGGTTGAAGCGATGCGCCAATTATTGTTTCACAGAACGAGTCATCGGCGTCGAAAGTTTTCCCGCTTATTCCTCCGGGCGTCAAATTAATTAACGTACAGTTTTACCGGAGGCAGAAATTTTGTTTTTTTTTATTAAAATTTCGACGAATTTTCACCCTCGATCAAATACCGTTTGGTGATATGGGTTATCGGTTTCCTGAAAGAAGTTGTTGAGATCTGAGAGATCGCAAATCACAGAAGCTAACCGAGGAAAAGTACGTCATAAAACAAACTTGGCTATTCCATACATCCTGCTCTGATTTACATCAAATCTGGATTTTATCGCCTCGATAAATCTCGCCTGTTAAATGAGGAGAACAGAAATCAGTCGGTTCTGATTAATTAGCTACAAACGACTGACACAAACAGGGAGTTCATCGTTTTGTCAACCCTTATAATAACCAGATAAATTCACACTATTTCGGTCGAATTTCTTCACCATGGAAGACCATTGAGACTTGCAAATTTCTCCCAAAGAAGATCTGCGATTACAGTTACAATCTTGTGAGATCTTTGCAGATTTGCAGAATTTTCGAGGGTCACAGAAATTTCATTCATTTCATTCCTCGAATGGAAAGAAAGAGGAAAACCGTATTCGCGCAGAGATCTATCGATTAAGATTACCACGTCATTGAAAGACTGAAGCAAACCTAATTGTAATTCGCGGGAGGTTCTTATAAATTGCTTTTTTATCTTCAAAGGAGTTTTTTTTTTTTTCAATCATTTCTTTCAGCTCAAAAGTGAGAATATTGGATCCGAGACAGCGTGCCAAAGCGTTTGCGTTAACCACATGACCGCTGTTTGCGCGATGCGGTGCTGAAGCAAAAATTTCGCGATAAAACCCGCGAGAGGCAATAGGTGCTGACTTTTGTTCACGGATAACTGATAAAACGACATTATTGTATAAATTCTTTTGAACTCCTCGCCTTGCCGAGAAAATTGGGGAACGAGCAGGAGCTAACGGGATATTTCGAGCGTCTGTAAAACGTATGAAAAACCAAAGGCTCATCTCGCTTCATCCGCACAATTGTCTCATTTTTAGTCTCATCAGAGACGAGATTAGCCTATCGCGATGGAAATTTATTCGCATTGTTCGCGGCGATGATTTTCATCCGAATCATATCCAGCTTCCCTCGTCGAGATGTATCGAGAAAAAATCTGTACCCAGACAATAGCTGGAAATTCCTACATCTTAGAATATTTAAGTGATCATTTTCGCGGTCCTTTAGATCCGCGCAGGGTGTTGTATAGGTGAAATGATTAATAACGAAAGTTCAGGGTTCTCTGACGTGGCGAAAATTTCCCCTATCGTCGCGCTGGTCGTGTGTTCATTAAAAAAAATGCAAAAATAAAGAAACAGATTTTCCTTCCCGGGCGAGATCATTTTTAAAATGATTAATGAGCTTTGTCACGTGTGATAAATTGTCTCGTAAATATCGTATTAGCGGACCACTCAACAAAGCTGGAAGCTTCATAATACCGCATTGTCTTCTGGACAATACGTGCTGAAATCCTGCACCCAGTCCAGCTAAATGTCACTATACATATAGTGCGGCTCATCCTAGTCCTGCAATCCTGCTGGAAGGACAAGGAACGCTCACTCTCCTTCCTCTGTCTCCAGTTCTACTTGATTTAGGTCTCCTTTCGCTAAGCTCAACGCCCACATGGACTTATACATCATGCGAAATACACGTGTACGTAATATGCACGCGCGTGTACACACATACGCGTGCATTTCGGAATGTATGTACATAAATTTCGTCGATTCTATTTCACGGGTGTTAACCTACCCAGCTCAAAATTTACAGTCCATTTGATTAGCTTCGTAAATGAGTAGTGGCTATGATATCCTGTGCGAAAATCTGTGCCGAATTATTGTTAGTTGAATTCCATCAATTATTGACCAAGCCATGGGGTCTTGGGGTCTAGGGAATCATTAAAATTATAATTTTTCATCGAAGCTTCGGATATCAGAGCGAAAATTTTCCGGAACAGAACGAGAGATCGCGTTGAAGTAATTATCCCGAGACGCCTGTCGATATCGACTTCCAAAGATAATGCTCTGCTTCGTCCTTGTAGATGTTTTGATTCCGAATTCGTGTTCGGTTTTCAATTAACCCTCTTTGAATTTAGAATATGTATATCTCACCGAGAAACCCCTCGATGCCGCAAAATTTCATCAACACGATCTCAATCCACTCAAAAATCGAGTTGATTGAATCACGAAGAGGGGAAAGACCGCGGATCAAAGAACAGAGGGATAATTGTGCGTCTAGGAACTTCAGGGTTCAAAAAATCGAGGAGTTGGTGGCTAAAGGGTTCAGGTTTTGAGACTCGACGCTTCAGGATCCTCGAGAGAAGTTTTCGGCGTTGAAAAGATCCGAATGTGCCCCCACCTCGGTGAAAAGGCTCTGTTCTGATCCATAAGTTAATCCGAGGTCTCGAAGTCTCGCAGAATTCGGATGTTCACTCGATCGCTGGAGCCTCTGAGATGCTGCTGATTTCGAAGCAACAAAGAAACCCGCTCCTCAGTCATTATCTGCATATAATTAATCCTCGTAACGAAACATGTTCAGGTTGAATTTCGAAGTTCGTTAAACGAGGGAAACGCTTTCGCCATTACTGAGACACTTGAGCCTTAAGTAAATTGTGCAAAACGCTTATAACGAGGTTCGCTACGACTGGATAATAAATAAGTTATTTATCTCGCTTTTTAATCTTAGGAGGCTGCGAGCTCAGCATTCGTACGATATCGTACAGTTCCCACATCCCTCGAAATCGGAGATATACAACGGTGTTAATTACTCGGAGTAAACATTAACATCCGTGTACACAATCGCCTCGTCATTTTCGCATATTGAGGCTGAATTTGTTACGAATAACGGATGACCGTTCATCCGCGAGGATATGGCACGAGGATATTAGATTAGGACATCAATTATCTGTTAATTATGGAAATAGATAATTGGCAATCGAGCAATGCCAAATACCGATAACCAGATATACGACCGTGGATGATTAATGGCTGCATGATACACGGCACAGGGGAAAATGCAATCTTGAACATTCGTTCCGCGATATTCTTGATAGTTTCTTGATAGATAGAAGGATTCAAGTCCTTCGATTTTTCAAGCATGGCTAGAACTCGATTTGAGAAGCTTTGGCTCACGATTAGGATATAAGCGTGCCTGAGGATGAGGACTTTTTGATCTAAAATTCTTAATCTTTGGTTTTACCAAAAAATTGGATAGTATTTCCACAGGTTTGCGCGATCCTTGAATAATTTCGAAAGAACTGAGTCGGTATAATACTTTTGCAAAGTTTACCAGTGATTTGAAAGAAGGAAAAAAAGAGAATGAAAGGAATTCCAAGGTGTACACTAGAGTGTCTAAAAAAAAACCGACTATTTTTATTTTTTCGAAGAACATTGGAAAATCGCCAGAGTATTCCTAGAAAAAGACCCTGTGAAAATTATAGGAAATTTAATGCTCTACAAAAAAGGTCTCTTGCACTTTTTTGATGAACTTATTTTAGAAACTCATTTTTTGTCAGAAAGGTGGTTCTTCGAACTCGAATATCATTTGAATGGCTAAGCTTATCAAAAAAGTGTAAGAGACTTTTTTTGTAGAGCATTCAATTCCCTAAAAAAATATGTTTGCAGATTTTCTGTATGACGCATCGTTAGCTAGTTATAAAAATCAGAAGGAACAAAAACAAATTTTCCCGTGTTATTTAAATATTAATATTGAGAGCTCTAATTTTCACAGGGTCTTTTTCTAGGGATACTCTGACGATTTTTCAATGTTCTTCGAAAAAATAAAAATAGTCGGTTTTTTTGAGACACAAGTATGGGTAAAAAACCCCTTGATTAGTTCGAAATGGTTTTTCCTGACCGAAGTACAATGTAAGCTTGTCGTAATTGCCGAGTAAATCTTATGCGAGGTTGAATGGGTAACGAGAGAATAAGGGAAGGCCATTGGCCCGAAACGAAGCTTACGTTGTGCGTAACGGTTTGCGCGTACGGAAACCCTGTAACGGGAAATATGGCAGGTTGAAACGTAAAGCGTTAAGCGAATTTATCCAAACCATTGCGTGCCCGGTAAATGCCGCATGTTCAATGCTCGGAAATAGACAACAGTTACAGTACCAGCGAGCAAATCCCTCGCTCGAAAGGGTTCTCTCGAACTTTGCTCCGTCCTAAAGTTACCGGGGAATTCTCAGCTGCTGAGTGTACCGGTGTACGGGTGTAAGAGTAATCGCGATGTGCCATGCCGTCGCACGAAAAGTAAAAGGCCTACAGCTTTCAGCCTCCTGTAATCATTGGCAAAGGGAGGAAGCGTGGAATGGAAAATCCAACTATGTGTATATATATATAATATATAGAGAGCGGGAGAGAGAGGGGTTGGTTTTCGTGACTGGAATTCCTTCGTTGTACTGCTTCTGTACTCGAACTTTAGCTAGAGGGTAAAAAAAGAGAGCTTGAGTCTTTTACGAATTATCGGATAAACTACCGAAACACCGACAAAGTTCGCACCTACCGGGCCAACTTCTCGCTGAACGGTATATATATACACTCTAGTTTCAAACTTTACTACCGAACTTAACTTTAAGCACAGAATTATGAATATCTACCTGTCCGTTTTTATGCGCGTGTGAGTAATCGCTTTATCTCCAGTACGCAGCTGAACTGTATAGCCTATAGAGATTCACGTTTTTCAGGGTAGGTTTTTTCTTTGCTTTCTATTTTTTTCTTTTCATTTTTTTTCTCTTTATTTCTGTGTGATCGTTACCGAAGAAAATTGTGAAACATGTTCGTTTCCCTCTTTTTATAAACCGTGTTTAGCATAGATTAATGACAATCCTGGTTCTGAGTCGTCTTAGAAACTTCTTCGAGGATACATCCTCCGATCAAATGGTTCATTACATCCCCTAGCACCCTGAGGCATGCATCGTTGATTTAATTTTCTGTAAAATTGCGAATTTCCGAATTTTATTATCATACCGATTCACAGTTTTTGGAAATGGTATTTTCCCGAAAAATTTGATACGACGAGAAGACCGAAGATTCAAAATTCCCAAAGCCAAAACTCCGGAAGGCCAAACCTTCGTATCTTGAAATTCACGCGTGTATTCATTCAGTGTTCGATAACTCGGGCTGTATCGATCGAATCGAAACCATTAAGGGGTGAAATTAATCGTCTCGAGTAACTTTTTGGAAAAAAATATCAAAATCCTATCAATTATTAATGACGTCGTGAATTTATCGATCGAAGTAGATAAAACGGTATTCCGTAAAGAGGTTCTCGATTGGAATAAACTGTCTTTCGTCTCCGCATTTCGAGAAATGGACCGAAATTTTGGCATTTCTGGATCTCCGGGGTTCTGGACTTTCGGTTTTTCGACTTTTCCGCATTCTAATCTTTCCGAATTTTTTATCTCCCGGACTTCAACGTTTCTGATAATTCTAAATCGTCTGAAATAAAATTTGCATCGATGTAGGGTCGAAGACCGACTCGAATTTCATGAGAAAATACTCGAAATTCATTAGGTTCACCTAAGCAATCAGACGATGATGCTTATTTCGGTTGTGTCGTACAAACAAGATTCGGAGTACGAAAAATCCTTGTGTATATATTCGTACCTCGAGTTACTCAGAAGCCACGTAATGTATGCATATTTTATTTCAATAGAAATGAATAGGGAAACTTTTTCCATCATCTTATACCGGCAATGGACCGTACAGTTGTGTAACAGTATCTCTCAGAAAGAGCCAATAAGATTTCGATATTCCAAGAACTCGTACCGAAAGAGAGAACTCTATTTCAAACCTAGTACAGCATCACGTATAATATTTGGGGAGAAAAATATCCAAGGAAAAGTACTATAAGTAACCGCGGTACAATTACGTCAGGCAAACTTCTATATCCACCGTTGAAAAAAAACTTTTCGGTTAATAATATCGCGAATAGTTTCTCCTTTTTTCTTATCGCTAATAAAAAATGAAGAATCTCGCAAGGAAAACAAGAAGAAAAATGAAAGGGAAGGAAAAATAATGAGATTAGCGACTGGGATGACGTAGATTTTATGTTCTCTATGTTACAGTTGGAATTTTGAATTGTTATCCGATCCACGATTCAGTAATGTGTAAGTTAACAAAACTAACTCCAGGCAATAGAATGAAATGACTTCGTAATGAAATATTAAAGTACTACTAGTTCGTTTAGGGGGATGAAATGAACGCGAATAACAACTAACAAGTCAGTTATCTAGCGGTATAAGTTGTCTCGGAAAACATTTATAATTTTGTTTAATTACAGCACGACAAAAGCTTCCGAGATCTTGGAATAAATTGTCTCCGTCGTTATACCGCGAGACAATGAAAGAGTTTATTATAATAAACAAGAGTAATTTCACTGAGGTTGGACAGAATGTGGGGTGAAAGTCCTTTTTCTTCTCTTTCTTTTTATTCTCGTTTTTCGTTTTTTATCGTTTCTCTTTTCACCGTTTCTTCGTAATGTTTCACGACACGACTGTCATAGGAATCCCTTGCAACGTGTAACGCGTAATTAATTAACTTCAACATCGCTTAATTATTATTTCCCACCGAAAACCCAAACCGAACGGATAAAACGGGGTGCGATTCCAAATCTGTGGTTATAAAATTTGGCTTTTCTCTCATTTTTATACCCTGGATCCTCGAGATGATATCACGTATCGAAAGATCAGCCCTTTTACGTGAAAAAAAAAATAGGGATGTGATGAAAATGAAAAAGCTTTGAGACTTGTTGGACTTTCGGTACTTAGTTCGCGCTTTGGGGGGTGAAAATCGCGGACAGTCGAGAATTTTCACTCCGGAATCGCTCGCCTTTACATAATTTCCGAAATATTTGATAAACGAAGTGTCGAATCGCTTTCTGTAATTGGAAAAATGTCCAATTCACGTTCGACATTATCGCACCAGACGATGACAAAGCTACCCACAAATCGTGATCTTTTTATCTATCAACGGTGATTGGGGGTGTCATAAAATTAATTGGAAATTCAATTAATAACCGATGGTGAAGAGACCGTGCTTTTAGCTTTGATCTTACTCCGGCCACTATAGCCATCTCTCGTTCAATTAGCACCGCGGTAACAAAGTGTAATAACTGGAGTACTGATGAGCTTTCCGACCTGTCGGGACGGAACGGCGTTATAATTTCTCGATGGGGTTGAAAAAAACGTTCACCGAATTGAATCTACGACAAAAAAATGGGACGAAAATTTCTCGCTTCACTTTTTCTTACGGGTCAAAGATTTTCGCGCGATAATTTATTCACTGGTAGCTAAAAGTTACACTTGTTGAATCAAAAGCCGGTTTTCACCCGATGAGTGAATCAAAGAAGGAAAAATATTCTCTGGAAATTTTTACGGGATTTTTAGAACAAAGGACAAAGAAACGAAGACATTTCATAGCGAGGTTTCCCATTTTGGAGCAGCGAAACGTGTTCCAAACTTGGTGGACACGAATGGAAGCTGGGCACCATGAGAGCCGGACATTTCCTCAAAATCCGGATCCAAGATCACCAAAAATCTGTCAAGATTTGGGAAGCAGCGAGATCAAGACTCGCGGATCATCCCCGGGGAAACGAGCACCGGTTTCCATGGAACGACGTGAGGGTATCATTACAAGAAGCTAATCCAACTATACGAAGGATCGAAAGGCGGAAGATGTGTACCAGTCTACCCTGTGAAGAACTCAACAAACTGTCGTTATTTCTTCCAAGGGATATGATCGATGGCAAATCATGACGAGACGAAATAACAGCACAGGAATAACGAGTATGATCAAAGGGGTGTCATCGCCAGTAGTGAGGTCTATATGCACCGGTCAAGCAGCGGAACTGACCACTCTGTAATGGGATGTCACTGAACTACCAGTCTGAGGCTGGGACCAGAAGCCAGCGCCCAAAACGTCGATGAGACGAAATTGGAGCAGTGGACCTAGTCCAAGTTCCATTCAACCCTCGTTCAACCAGAAAAATACTAATCGACGAACCCATTGATGCGTTCATTAGAGAACGTGCTTTCACAGCTTGGGTGAAAGATTTTGTAATTTTTTTTTTCTCTCCTTCTTTTTCTCACGGTCATTTCTGACGAGAATTATGACGCGGGTGAAGAGTCTTTGGCTCGATAAGGTTGTGCTTGCAGCTCTATTCGAAGCTACTGGCAACTTTTTGTGCCCAATTTTTTGTAGCACTAAATTTTTGGACAGCTGCTAACGAGCACTTCTGTTCGGTTTCCATCAATCTCGAGAGTTTCTAATTATTTCCATCTACAGCATCGACAAGTTGAAGGCACGCGCTAGGGCGGCAATCTTCTACCTCAAATTTTGGGTTTTCGATTCCACCTGAAAATTCTGCAGCGTCTCGTGTTCGAGAAAGCCTCTAAAAATTTCAGTCGGATAGACGAATCTTGATTTGATGAAATTTACCGAAGGGAATCAATTGGATGTCGCAGGGCACAGATCGCATTGTTTTTATCAAAACTAGTCGAAATTTGGAGGAGGTCCTCTGGCACTAGCAGGCAATTTTGAAGAGTCATGGACCATCTTTGAGCTTCGAGATTAACACGTCATAAAGCGACTTCCAATCGACGTGTGATACTTTTTTCTTTCAGTCACTTTCAGTCATTTTTGACGTTTCAGGAAACGTTTCGTATGTGTCCAGGGTATAATTGATAAAAACGTTGATATAGGATCGAATGAAAATTTGCAGCTTTTATTATGCGCATGTGGAATTGCGTGAACGGCTTTTCCACGGCGGATCGTTCTGTATAAACGGAAACTTTGCGATATCGATGTACTTTTCGAGTTTCTTCATTTTTGTACCGCTTCGCACTATAAATAAGAAAACCCGAACTATTCCTATTCGGGCAAGATATTCATTTCGTTCCTTTTTTCATACCCGTTCAGAGTTCGAAACTGCACTGAAAATGGCTTCTCCGAAAAACATAAATGACGAATCGCTATTCAGCGAGAGACATATCGATGTCACAAAATCTCACAGAAGATCGATCGGCTTCCGGATCGTTTCTTTGGCTCCAAAAATCGTCGGAGATTTTAATTGCTTGTTCAAAATATTCACCCGAATGAATCAACAAGCATACGCGAAAGAATAGCGAACACATGTCTGACAATTATGGCAACTGCGTCCGCCCTTGCTAATCATTCTTCAGATTGATCAAGGGCTCAACTTGCCCGCGTTGCATCCGACTCTTCAATTGTGAAAATATCGATTCACAAGTATCGCGAATACTGCACATGTAATATCGCGTAGTTAACCCTTAGCGGCCACATGGGGTAAGTCATTACCCCACGCTGAAAAACCTAGTTGTACAAGACATACGGGTGTCTTAAGACTTCTAACCGATTGTTTCATGTTTGCTGAAGAGTCCTTCGACATTTCTAATGATTTTTATCGGTCAATTTATAGATGGCGTTCTAAAAACTGGTCATATATGAAAATTCAGCAAAAATGGCATTTTTCAGAAAAAAATTCATCACTCCGCCATTTTTCAATATTAAGGGCTAAAATTTTAGGATCGTACGCACAACACATACCACTACCATAAAAAAATAACGGTATCCGCCGATCGTTCAAAAAGTACATTTATTTCGCAAAATTACTGGAGGGAAAAATGAAGAAAATTACAAATCATAAAATTTGCTACTAATTTGTTACTCGTATCAATTTCAAAGGTTTTAGACCTCTAATTTCACTTTTTCTGAGCCTGGGGTAACCAGTTACCCCGTGTGGCCGCTAAGGGTTAAAAGGAGGCAACGATATTGAAGTCTTAGTGGAAAGTCGTATTTAGTGATTATCATCAGATCTTTCACGGACAAACAAACAGAAGTACTTCCTCGTGAGTTCGTGTGCCAATTGATTCGTGACACTTTTTCCTTTCCCAGATACATGCGTGTCAGTATCGTGAGAACTGAAATTCGCGTTCAGCTTGATAGCGTTTAGTGTTTGGAAAATTTCATCGGACATAAAAATTGGGCATAATGTCCGCCCGGAGATTGCAGGGTATAACTTTCGGAGAAATGTCCCGGTGAGATACGTCCGCGGGTAGAATCTGACTCCCGAAGACTCTCCGATATTCCAACTAGCGAACTCTGAGAGCTTTAAAGCGATTCAATCTTTTCAAGCGAGACCAGTCAGCCGATGGAATGCCCAGAAAAACCCGGGGAAAAAGACTTTCGCTAAAATTGTTTACTAATCAATAAAATACTCCTACCCTTTAACCTTCTTATCTAACTTCCGAGCAGTTACGGTCACTGTAACCTTATATCTCGTACACACACAACCGTGCTTAGTTGCAAGGGCTAACGAGCACGTACCTACTAATCGGGATTAAGATCAACCGTCACGAATGCGTCGTAAAAAGGTCCCTGGAACTTGAATCACAGGTCTTGATTGTTGATACTGGTATACTCCAGGGGCTCGAATCTACACAGCGGCTTACCCATAAATTATTTTCATGTAATCTAAACCAATAATTGGCCTCCGTGTACGCTAATCATCGAGCTTTAAATTCCCGCGTAGCTAAACTGCCTTTTACATGTTTGGAACGAAACGAAGGTATCCAAAAAAATTTACCGTCGATCGGAATAAAGCTGGAGAATTTGGAAAGGCTGTGTAAATCTCTTTGAATTACATCTACTCAACCGGTTGACCGGTATTGTATCATATATGTACAAATTTGAATAACTTTCTCAACTTTCAACCGATTTTCACAAAAATTGATACACGACCGTTTTTTGGGATGCTCTATCCGAAAAATGGATCAGTATGACGAAATTCAAAATGTCGGTCTCGGAATGGCGTCATATTTGATCATTTTTTAGAAACTTTGATGAAATTCGAATTTGTGGCCCGAAAATAGTGATCGGATACGTATATTTTCGACTATTTCCAGTTTTCACCCCTGTAGTTAGCTGGTGAACGTTTCACGACTCTAGAGTGTACCGGCGAGGAGGTCATTCAGAAGATACGGGCGATGGTGATCGTAATCTTTTACGAGATCGATTTGGCATTTTTTATGCCCAAAATTGTAGAGAAACAAAAAAAAACTGAAAATTTGCAAAAAAAAGTGCAAATTTCACCCGCAACCCCTAGCTCCGATCCTAAAGAGGGTGGCGAATGTTTTTTTTTTTTTCGAAAAAAGAGTCTACTGTCCTAGAAAACGTAGAGTTGTTCTGTAATAAAGCATGAGAACTGGCAATTTATAAAACTGAACATTTCACCCTCAACCCTTATTTTTGACCCCTTGGGGGGTAGCAAAGTGAAAACTAAGTTCGGGAATGGAATCGGCAGCCTCTAAAATCCCCAGAAACAAATTATCGTGTATATTTTGGTAAATAATTTGCTCGTACCAGTTTTGGCACGAAAACTGGAAAACCAGTTAAATTAGCCAGAAGAAGAAAATAGTAGAGCTTCTAAAAAGATCCTGGTATCCCAAATTTCGAGTTCTTTAGTCCAAACTCTTCCGTATAATTCGGGGACATAATTTCGAGAAAACGACGTGGCTTTTTCGGAACCATTTTCCTCTCGATGCTCTCACCGCATCAAAAGCGATGTTTTAGTGATATGAAAACTGGGTAGTTTGAAAATGCGACGAGGCATTGGGTGGACAGTAACGTTGCAGATAATCTGTCAAATATAGTCACACAGACGATTTCAGCTGCATAGTGGAATATGGCTTATTGGTGCGGAAACTGTATCCGCACACCCGTCTGTCACTACGTTTCCGGAATATCTGAAATATTTTGGCACTCAACCTCTCCGGAATACCAGATAAATTTTCTGCACCACGAAAGGTACGACACCTAGCTTCTGCCCGAAGACATATCCGTCATATCGTGAAATTTTCTTTTCGTTTTATCACCCGGAAAAGACATCTCGGCGGGTCGCCACCTCGGATAGACCCGAGGGTTTTGCAGTTCAAAGCTTTTATTGTAATGACTGTATATATTCGTGCGAAAAGAAATACATTTCGTATCATTTCACGGGTTATTTGTTCTACTTGACTCAAGATTTAATGAATTTCTCGTGGGACAAATCCGATGAAATTTTTCATAGATTCGAACGATTCAAAAACCGGAAAGTTGAGAACGTAAAACCGCGAGCAACGCGATAGGTGTAAAGAGGCCAGCAATTAAAACTTTACTCGATTCAATCAGCGACGATCCCTTCGAATCGGCACCACCGCTAAACGAAGGTAAAACAAAATTGGAATATAATTGAATCAACGAAATTCTATGCCCATACCTAAGCCCAAAGTTCGACTTAAACGTCATTCGGATTTTACCTCATGACTTATCCTCATTGACACCGTTCTCCAACGTCCGTAGGAGGTCGATATAATTCGAAAAGTTTGAAACCTGCGCGATTCCTATGCCGCAGAAAATTTTTCTTCATTTTCTTCGTCCTTTTTTTACTTTGTTTAGGTTTCGATATGCAGAGAAAGAAGAGGCTACAGTGTCCTCTGCGATCCATCGAGTAGATAGGATTCATTATGCACTTTCCCTTTTTACGATCATCCCTCTGGTAGCTCAATAAAATAACTTTAGTGCGGTGGATTTTACGAGGATGTCATCGGCTGGCTTCCGTTTTTTACTATTCAACTATAGGCAATAATTTTCTTATTTTTATACTCCAAGATTCACACTGGCTATATCATAGAAGAAATGTATTACGGCTGAAGGGCGGGAGGCGTACCTTTTTCTTACGCCTCGTGTGAGGTCTGACACGTTATTTTCCGGCGCTTTATACCCTCTCGGTTTTCAAAGTTCGTATAAAATCGTAACAGCCCATTCCTTTCACTTTGAGCTTACGCTTTTATAATTAAACTCAATCGATCGAATCCGAGGCCAGCTGCCTCGCGAAGACAATACTCGAGCTAACGGTCTTACCGATTACTTCAAAGACACGAACGCGACTCTTCAGACACGGAAAGGCGTACTTAAAAAGAAAAATGACACTGTCAGGGCAAAGTGTACAGTGCCATCTCTAATTGCAAACTGAGAAAGCGCTTTCGCATACTTTTAGCCATTGAGAAAGGACAGGCGAGATAATCTGAAGAAAAGTTAAGCGGTTGGAGTACCACGTATCAGATTTTTGATAAAGACTATTAGAGTGGTGAAATTTCGAAAAATATCCTCGAAACGCGTTTCGTACGTTCTGAGCTGTTTGAAGCTACCTTTCGTCACGAGATTTGGTATTTCGAGTCGTTTCTCGCAGAGTCGCTAATTAGTAAACGCGATGCTTGGATGAACAAGAAATAATCACTGTAGCGAAAATTTTGATGCCTAAATTTCAATAAGATGACATGCCTCGGTGCTCGTGTCTGATAAGTGTGTACGACATTTGAAAGTACTAATTTCCTACGGTGCTGGCTATGGACGTCGTTAATTTATTTGCTAATTGAATGAATCACTTCGTAATGATGCCTCACCACCTTTGATCTCCACCTTGCGGTAGTAATTACTTGTAAAGTGTCGTAATTGCTTTTAAATTAGCTCATTTCAAATTCTATCTTCATCACGCTGAGATCTAACCGAGTATCAGAACTGAAGTATTAAATATTAAGATTGGGAGAAGGTTTGGTAAATTTTCGTAAAATCCTGCCACCGTAGCCGGGAATTTTTCGAAAATTTATAACAAACCAAACCTCACTGTCTTATTCGGTTGAAATACAGGAGAAAATTAAATTAAATTGATTGAAATGTGTAATAAGAAGAAGAAGTAGAAAGGAATAGGAATAGAGATCGGAATGACGAGAAAGACACAGGAGGGAATGTGATCTAGGGATTAAGAGGGTAAACGTGTACATCTTTGAATGGGTTCAAATTTTCGTTCTTCTCCATGGACTTCTGATCAGATCCAATAAAATCGTAGAACAGGGTTCGACCTTCGTAATCCGTGCTTTACTTGATCGATTGGTTGCAATATAAAAATAGTTACGCCGGACGTAGAAAAATGCAGGATAATTTGGTTGTAGTCAAAAATCAGAACCATCGATGCTTGGATCTTCCATTTTTTCGTCCGCAATTATTCACAAGCCTCCTCTCTACCAGATGAGCAAAGAACTCTTCAAGATTGCAAACATTTCTCGGTTAGAAATGTCAATTTCGATTTTCCTTTCAGTTTAGGAATTTCGATCGCTCGTTTTTCAATTTCTTTCAAATATAGAATTGAGATACCGAGAAGCTCTGTGCTCATCTCATAGAAGGGTCCGGTTTTTGATTTTTTATTTTTCTGTATCCAAACTCTGTCGGATTCGAAGTAAGGGGATTTCAACCCTCTCGAATCTCGGGTACATTTGTGCAACGACGGAAGTGTAACTGTCGACAAACTGAACTTGCATCAAGTGCGAAGGAACAACACAGAACAGCGTTTCGCGTGATAATCGCAAGCTATCTCCAGGAAACTCTTGACAACTTTTCGCGTTACTTCTTCCCACAAAGAGTTGCGAGAGTCCTGTCATATCACCTGCACATCGTTGTGTACATACCTACGCAAAGTTTCTCCGACTCAGGGGTCGTTCAACACATGAGTCTGATTATGAGGTGAGAAAAAGAAGCGAAGAAGCGATGAAAAAACACGCCCAAAGTTTTAAATTTGTAAATGGAAACTCAAATATCTCGTCCAACTTCCTTGGCACGTTTTATATACAATCGTAGTATTTTCAGGGGACTGAGGGCGGATTTTATTTCCGTTCGATCGACTTTTCCCGAAAATATTTTTCGCCGGTATTTCGCGTTTCTGAGTCGGAAGTGGGTGTAGGTCCGCGATACATCTTGGCAGAGACGATGTGCTATCACTTTGTTTCGTCCCCGCAGTCTAGGAGCAATGCCAAACGAGCCAAAGTGGAATCCAGCAGAGTTCAAAAATTCTTCGCTGGGTGAACGAGTCGGACAAAGACCCCACGGTTCTAAAGAGAACCAGAGAATGCGAAAGGCACTTGATCGACTACCCTGTACCTTTTCGCGGAACGCGGAGGACATACTTTCCCACCGATTCTTAGACCAATTATCAATTTCGTTCTCCACGTTCGACTAATCCCTAGAAATTCAAACAACTCAGAAATCCTTTTATCGCGATTTCCTATTCGATGGATTTCCAGGGGGTCATCGAGCTCTCGGGTCTAATTTCTCCGGAATAATTTGTAAACTAAATTATATCAACTGCCCGTTGACTCGGGAGTTTAAAATTCATTTTATTTCGTTATAATATGCGTTAGTTCATGTAGAAATGTTTCAGCATGCTTTAATTACGAATCGTCTCGTTTTAATATCATTTAGACGGTAGCGCAGCATTCGTTTTAAGCCTGGCTTACCGAGCTCGCATTTACTGCCCCTGAATGTGGTCCAGTATTGCTGATAAAACGAGCCGTGAATCGTGTTCTCAAAGCTTAAGGCAACCCGGTAAAACCACGATGTGTATAGCAACGAGAAATTGCGATGTTTAATTTCCTTAAAATCTCTCATCGAGAATTTCTAATCTAATTTCGCATCGATTCGAAGCCCCTTTTATTAAAACGTTAATAAGTTGTGATGGAAATACCTTAAGACCATCGAGGGTTTGTCTTACTTTCACTAACCTAATCAGACTGTCTAAAGTCACGTCTGGTTGTTGACAGGTTATTATGTCATAGACTGATTACGTCAGTCACGTGTCACTGTACCGCAAAAACCGACGTCATTTGTCAAGAGATAAGTGACGTATGGCTCACTGGTGACTTAAGGTAAACTGAATATCTTTGCGATCTGTTTTTTCCTTCTTTCATGATCCAACGTTCTTGCCTCGTCACGTGACGGTTCCTTCATCCGTCAAAATGCAATCGCTGAGTGCTCTGGGCACGGTTTTGTAACAGACCGCAACTTCTTCTCGCTAGCTCACATCATCGTTTCGTTTTTCAAATCGCACTGATACGGTTCGAAAAAACATTCCAAAATTATCGTTTGCGAGAATAAAAAAAAAACAAGAAAAAAATGGCTCCGGTCAAAAAATTATTCCTTAAAAATTTGAAGAAGTTTCGATGTACAATTTTTCTCAAGGATCCAGATTCCGCATTTAACCCTTAGCGGCCACACCTCAGCCAGGCCACATAGCGGCCACATGGGGTAACTCATTACCCCACGCTGAAAAACCTAGTTGTACAAGACATACGGGTGTCTTAAGACTTCTAACCGATTGTTTCACGTTTGTTGAAGAGTTCTTCGACGTTTCTAATGATTTTTATCGGTCAATTTATCGATGGCGTTCTAAAAACTGGTCATGTATGAAAATTAAGCAAAAATGGCTTTTTTCAGAAAAAAATTCATCACTCCGCCATTTTTCAATATTAAGGGCTAAAATTTTAGAATCGTACGCACAACATATACCACTACCATAAAAAGATAACAGTATCCGCCGATCATTCAAAAAGTATATTTATTTTGCAAAATTACTGGAGGGAAAAATGAAAAAAATTACAAATCATAAAATTTGCTACTAATTTGTTACTCGTATCAATTTCAAAGATTTTAGACCTCTAATTTCACTTTTTCTGAGCCTGGGGTAACTAGTTACCCCGTGTGGCCGCTAAGGGTTAAAAAAATTGCGAAGAGATCGTCTCGTCATTTGATCGAGTTGATTTCCTCTAGTCGAGGTTCTGTCGTGTAATTTGAAAGGATTTCTTAATCTGTATCGTTTCAGGAATGTTCGAAACCGACGGGCAGCTGATCCGAGGAAGTATGTGCGACCACGAATTCGTCAGCTCTTCCATCACGCCGCTACATGGACGGTTTTACTCGCCTCGCTACCCGTCCTCATACCCGAAGAACATCCGGTGTTCGTACCGGTTCCGGGCAAGGTGAGTACATATATTCTCTCCTGGTCTATCCCCGTCTCTCTCTTTTTCTCTCTCTTGCTCTTTCCATCTCTTTCCCGGCTCTCGTCACAAGAAATTCTTGTGCTTCCGACAGCGAACAACTTTCCTCATTTCTCACCGCGTCTCCTTGTTATACAGCCATGAAACTTTCTATATTCTACTACGCCTCCTCTTTCACCTTTCTCAAATTACAGTTTTAGGGTCGAGCATAAAGATATTTGAAAATAGGCAGCGATAAACTTTCGAAACTTTACTAAAACTGAGACGAAATTGATACAAGACATAATACGCACCACCTCCCACCTAGTTCCCAACTTATACATCATTATAATTTATCTATACCTCCGGAAATTCATCCGAGGTTTTCAATAATTGGCTTAAAAATATGAAAATCGAATTTTCATTCATCTAATTCGAACAGTATTTTCATTTTTCACGTCTTTCGGGTCAGAATCTATTCGGGAAAAAGAAAGGCCTTTTAAATTGGCCGTGAAAATGATGTTTATATCGTATTCTGCGTAAACTTTGGTGTGTATAGTATTAATCGAGAATAATTAAGACACCTGGTAAATTTATGCACCAAGCGAACCCCAGCCTATAGAGTTTATTAGGCGTTGAAAAGGGACGGTTCCACAATCCACGGATTTATATTATAATAAACCTTGACCCGAGTGAGCTAAGTGTCGACAATCGCTTTAATGAACTCATATTATAGACTCCAGCTACTCCTTTCGTCAAAATGACCCACCGACTTTATCACTCCGACTGTAAAACGAATCTCATTTATCTCTTATTTGTTTTATTCCAATACTGAAATATTACATGAAAATATCAAAAGCTGATAATTATTTTTTGTTACGTGCGAATTTCATTCATTTTCATTCTACATGGAATCACAAAATCATAAATCCAACTTTTACACACTTTTCGATGACCTGACCATTTAATTTCGATTTTTTCAGATTGAAGGAAAGGATTCGCGTGGTGTTCGACGAAATTACGTTACAAAAGGGTGATTTGAGGTAAGCGAAGTGAGCCTGCGGTAATTATCTACCTATAGTTTTTACCGATTTTAATGAATATAAGGAAACGATGTGGCAAAAGATACGTAAAGTCGGAAATCTCATCCTCTTATTCGAGGATCTCATCTGTTCTTTATTTAGGGCTAATAAAGAACGATCGAATGTATCGTTAGCGGGGGAAACGGTTGTTTCCTGTAGAAAAACGAAGTGAGAAAACAAAGCGAGAAACCCTGCCCTACGAATGACGGAAGGTGGTAAATCTTTCTCGGTCCTCGCTGAGAGTGAGAAAAGCAAAGAGGTGCGAGAGATGTTTAAGACAAACGGGCCTCAAAATGAGGCATAAATGCCTCACTTGAAAGTTAAGCTACTCTCACCTTCCAGGTCCATTTTTTCCTCCTTTTGCCCAATTTCGCTCCTCGGTCTTCCTGCGAAACCTTTTTATTCGCAAATTCGTAGCTCTGGGTGGGAGCTGTTTATGATATCAGTGGAAATTATTCATATCTGTTTCCCAGGCCGAATGGAACCTCGAATTTAATTCATTCAACGTCTTACGTATCCGATCGAATCCCGTGATCCGTGGGGATGAAATTCTGTACGGAAGATTAAAATTAAAGTCAACCCACGGGAATCCTGACGTATCAGACTCGGATTTGTCGATACCAATGCAGTTCGGTGGTCAATTAGAATCGGGAACCGCATGATCATAATAAATTTATGCTAACCGATTGTAGGAGCAATTTGTTGAAAACGTGCTGACAAAGCGGCAGCGAGCTCTGAAATTGCCTACGAATATCCCCGGGCTCGATAATACTGGTCCATGCATACGTACGTGTATAGATATACCACGCACAGCTACAGGTATACGTTTCTCGCATACGTGGTACACAGTAGAGAATAGAGATTCTGAAGATCCGCGGGAAACCATCTGTGAAATATTCTATTTGCTCATGGTCCGGGAATCGGTGGAACAGCGTCAAACCAAATGAACCATTAAACTAATCAAACAGTTCGATCAAATGTTTGCAAACCGTTTCGACGTTCGTCTTGCCTAACGTTGGAATAGATCGATCTCGAGCTGACTTCGCCAGCCAAGAATCTATCCGCGGTATTTCTGCCATTAGAAAAGCCACAAAATCGTCATAATTTTAATCTCAGGAAAAGCTATATTTCTCGAGAGCCAAAAATTCGATTTTCTGATCGATATTTTTGCCGCTTTAATTCTTCCTTTGTATTGGAACTAATTTTTCCGCCGATTTCAGACCACGTTCCGACATTCGGTAGAAGGATCATTTCTTTCTCTTTTTTCTTTTTGTTTTTTGATGGCGAAAAAGGAGAAAGAAAGAGAGAAAAAAAAATGAAACATAAAATTCGTTCAACATCGAAACTGATTCGACCCGAATGAAGCACAACGAAGTTATCGCGATCCCGAGTCTTAGATTGTAAAGGTGGGTTTAGGCTGGTCTGTAAATAGGCTTGGTTGCTAAGGTTGCCCTAGAGAGAAGACTCCAGCTTCTCCTACCTTGAAACGAACGAATCAATTTACCGATCCGGTCGGTCTGCCGAGCCAAATGCGATTATGGACAATAAGTCCTTACCTATAGGTAGATACTAAATAACCTAATCAAATAATCGATCGAACCAATCAACTGCCTCAGATACTTAAAGAGTATCCTTGATGTCAAATCGATAACTCCGTCCAACAGAATTTCACACTAATTGATAATACCTCGAAAATAAAAATTACAATTACTCGAGTAGATATGGGATTCAAATTGTTCCTAAATTTTTTTCTAAATAACAGGAAAATCGATCTGCCAATGCCAAACGAAAATTTTTCAATTTAACTATTTAGAACTATATGAGAAGGCGATATTAAACGGAGAGGAAATAAGGCGAGAATGATCGCGGGGTAATAGTCAATGCCGAGTAAATAATACCCTTCTCCGTGTATAGACGGGAGAGACCCCGTTTGCCGATGGTACAGGGAAGAACAGGATCGAAAGAGGGACGGGCAGAGCGGATTTAGGCAGCTTTGTTCTACGCGGAGGGCGGAGATCTGATGTATTATGAGCCCATGAATGAAACATAGGCCTTCGCAACGCTGGATTTTACGATCGCCAATAAGTCAAAGACCTAATGCCTCTGATATTACCTACATAAATCTGTCAGCTGCTGATACCGGCTGATACCGACCAATCAGGACACTGACCTCGTACTCTTAACTCAATGAGAAACTCCGAGACCGTGAACATGCCAGAGATAAGAACGTATAGGTATAATACTCGCGATAGTTGACAGCCAGATGAATCGATCTTCGCTTTAGAGAAATACACGCCTTCGTTTTCGCGGTGTAAAATTATTGGAAGGAAAGGAAAAAGTTTCTTCAGGGAATAACGCGTTGAGGAAATTTTTGGGAATGAAATATCCTTTACACGGTTACATCGAGAGTATTGGTTCCTGAGAGAAACCAGCCCCATTTACCCCAGAAGGCTTTTCTCTTACTTAGAAATTCCGATCACCGAAGAGGAACGGTGAATATTTTGTCCTGGATGAATTCAAGCCTCTCGGAATATTTATCCGGTAATTCTGCGAGGATACCAATCAATGAATTTCCGTTGGAGAAATACGTAGGAGATAACGTTGTCGCGGGGGATATATTTTAATTGATTGTTCAATTTTTGGTCGAGTAACGGAATCGATTCGACTCGCGGAGCTTGATATTCGAACCTTGACTGGAATCCGAGCAATTCGCGGAGGTGAGAACTTCGGAATAATTCACCATTCGAAGATTAAGCTTATCGGAAAAGGAGGGAGAGTTTTGTTCGTGGCTTTGCTAGCTCTAATCCCGGAGTCGGAGGAGCTAAGGTCACCAGCGGAATGAAATTAAGGAAGCTCAATACGGAATTAGAACAGAGTTCGAGGATTTATCAAGGATTAACTCCTGCAGCAGGCTGGTGCAACGCGCTTCGGATCCGTAGACAGGGGGTAGAGACCTGCGGCAGACCTTCCAGATGCCAAACGGTGGACCAAGTCGTTCATCCTTTACCATCACCTGGACCACACCCTTGCGAGTTTCAACACGGAAAAACTTTTATCTGGGTTAACTGTGACCATAGAATTAGTTTCCTTCCGGGGACTGTTCTACTTCCCGAGACCATGAAGACGTATTAAAAACGAGGATAAGAAAGAGCCGAGGAGATTCTAAATTAAAACACAAAGGAGTCGGAGTTTTTCTTAACTTTTATACCCACATTTCCTAAAAGGTTAACCGCAACAAAATTAAGAACTTCAAACCGTTCCGTTGCCGAGGGTTTTAATTGTCAAGAATAATTAACGCGGAGAGACTGCAGGCTTTCCCTCTTCTCGGACATGCATAACGAAAAAATTCAAATTTTAATTAGTCTTTGACCAAATTTTAGAGGTTGCCCTTCGTCTGAGAACTATTTTCCAAAATCTGTAACGTCGTATGTCATTTGGGATAGAAAAGCGATAGAAATCGCATGTTCCTTAACCGGTTGACTGGTATTGTATCATATACGTACAAATTTGAATAACTTTCTCGATTTTCAACCGATTTTCACAGAAATTGGTACACGACCGTTTTTTGGGATGCTCTATCCGAAAAATGAATCAGTATGACGAAATTCGAAATGTCGGTCTCGAAATGGCGTCATGTATGATCATTTTTGAGAAACTTGGATGAAATTCGAATTCGTGGCCCGAAAATAGTGTGATTGGATACGTATATTTTCCACTATTTCCAGTTTTTACCCTCGTAGTTAGCTGGTGAACGTTTCACGACCCCAGAGTGTACCGGCGAGGAGGTCATTCAGAAGATACGGGCGATGGTGATCGTAATCTTTTCCGAGATCGATTTGGCATTTTTCATGCCCGAAATTGTAGAGAAACAAAAAAAGACTGAAAATTTGCAAAAAAAAATGCAAATTTCACCCTCAACCCCTAGCTCCGATCCTAAAGAGGCTAGCGAATGTTTTTTTTTTCGAAAAAAGAGTCTAGTGTCCTAGAAAACGTAGAGTTTTTATGTAATAAAGCATAAGAACTGGCAATTTATAAAACTGAAAATTTCACCCTCAACCCTAATTTTTCACCCCCTCGGGGGTAGCAAAGTGACAACTAAGTTCGGGAATGAAATCAGCAGCCTCGAAAACCCCCAGAAACAAATTATTGTGTATTTTGGTAAATAATTTGCTTGTACCAGTTTTGGCCCGAAAACTGGAAAAATACCTACCAGTCAACCGGTTAAGATTACCCGTAATTTTCGAAGGGTTTCCATTTTCTCTACACGACTAGTTATCTCAAAAAAGTTAGCTAACCTTTTGCAACATGTTCAAACAAAGTTAGGAATTTTGAGACATCGGGTCTCAGGATTAGATCCGATCAAAGCAGAAGCACTTAATGCGGGGATTAGAATCAAATGTTCAATTTATCGGTAAAAAAATGTCTATGGGTCGATTATCGTTCTGGAAAATTGAAAAATAGAGAAGAAAAAGTTTCGGAGTTCAAAAATTTGTCTGTAAAAAATTAATTACCCGAGTCACGTTCGTAGTATTAAAAAGTTACAGTTCTATCGGAGAGAGGCTCGTTTCTTGAACAATTAAAGACGCGAGTATGTGATATCGAAGCACCTTTCGATCCAGATCTTTGAAAGAATTTCAATCGTTTTCAGGATTCAAATTCCCATGAATTTTCTACTTTGAAATTTGAAAATAGAATTCGAAACTCACGATATTAAAAATGACTAGAACTCATTCCGGGATCGGAAAATTCTGATGTCCGATCTAACGAGGGTCAGAATTCCCAACAGTAAATTATACTCAAGACTCGAATATCGAATCCGGAAATTTAAGTTTCAAGAAAATGCTGGTATCACGAAAGTTGTGTTTAAATATTACAACGACGTACGTATGTGCGTTTACGTGCATATTACATACACAGGTCCAGGTATACAAAGGGGAGATATACCTATGGGCTAAAAAAGTTACGGAAACAAGGCAGCGAACGGGAGCCCTCGACGTAGGAAAATTGTTGCGTTAATACCGTATACCCCGTAGTTGAAATTTTCGTTTTGTATACAAATTATATGATTTCCCAGCGGCGCTCGTTTTATAAAAAAAAAACTAGTTGCCGTAGCGGTGGTGCAGAGTATCGCGAGACAAACAATTCGGTTTTCAGCGTTCCTCGACGTCATATCATCGCTGGAATCCAAAACTTTATATATACCCGGTATAGAAACGTGACACAGGAAATAAAGCGCGAGAACACGACACGTAAAAGACTCGAGTTTATAAAATTTAACAAACAATCGTTGGTCTTTGTACATTTTCCTTTCTCCTTCCTCCTTTCTCCCATTTCATTTCATTTCATTTGACTATATTTCTGCACTTGAACCATATGGCGAAAATTCAAGTGACTGTATGCCCGCAGGTTTGCGTTTGTGCTTTTAACCGAATACCGCGTTTGCATAATTTGCATTTTTCTTTTTTTTTTTTTTGTTTTTTCGTTTTTTCCAAAACCCATTATCTATACCGGTAGTTTCGAGTTTCCGTACGAACCCGATGCAGGAACAGACGAGTTATCGTCAACGGTTGAAAACGGCGGACAGCGAACTGTGTAACGTATATGTTTGATAAAGTCTAACGAGGATACGATGAATGACGTTAACGAAATACGACATTTGCTCCCCTTACACGGAGGCAATATTTTTTATATTGTCATTTTATTGTAAAAATACGCATTCTCATACGTCATTTCGTTCCAGGTATCTCTATACCCGTACGCGTTTTGCTTCAGAGAGCTTTCAGGCTCACAATCATTAGTCGATCTATTGATATTGAGTTTGTCGATTGATTCGTCCACAAGGGCTGGGAGAAAAAGTATAAACAATTGAATGAATGAATGAATGAATGAATGAATGAATAAATAAATAGGAATTTGTCTAAACTCTCGAATCCAGAGTTCTAGCCAGTTTGAATAACGTTTAAAACGAACCTTCATTATATTCGAGTGAAAAAACGTTCTGCTTTTTTATTTTTTTTATTTTTTCATCCCGAACAAAAATCCTATATTTTTTCTTTACCCTTTCTCTTATTTTTACCGATAAATACCTTTTCCCTCCATAAACAATATTTTATCAATGGATTCACATGTACTGTGAAACCGGCGTACAATTTTATGACCTAACCTGCCTTTAATCTTTATAATTTAGTGAGCCATTTAGACGGGAAATTTTGAAACCATACATTGGTTCGAAAACCGCTGCCCCGAATGCTGCCCGCGTTATCTTTTTTATTTTTTCGTCCATTTTTTTTCGTTTTTTTTTTCATTTTTTCATTTTTATTCTGAAAAAGCAATAAGGGCATACATTCAATTTCGAGTGAAACGAATAAAACGAATGGAAACGCATTTAGGTACACGATTTATACATTTTTCCGCTTCCCCAACTCTCTTCCCTTCTCTCTCTCTCTCTCTCTCTTTCTCTTTCTCTTTCTCTCTGTAACCAAACGATTCTATGAAAGCAGGCTTTCCCACGTAACCAGAAACGTGGGTTGAACGAGGTGCCAAGAGTAATCCATCAGCTGGTAACGTGGAATGTAAACTAGTAGCTCAAGTTATAATGGGTCGACCTAGCCACAACCGCACTCTGACGGCGCCACTAATCGCTTTCATTAGTTTCTCCAGCTGCTTTTCGACGTATACCCACAAAATAAGTGAATTTATTATAAATACATGTATTAGGTTGCTCCTTAATTCGGTCACATTCGAATTTCAATGCTCTCATGGGCCCGAACGTTTACAAATATACACAAAAAAATTTATTCAAGACTCCAGGTTCCTAAGTACTGCCCCAAAGCCTTTGAACTTGCCCATTTGAATAACACACGATTTTTAGTACTTCGGGGTTACTTTTTACTTCCTGTCGCATCGTGGCTTCGAATAATCCGAAACTCCGCACACTTCTTACCTATAGTAGTGGGTATCCGTGAAAAATTTACAGATTTTCAACGACGAAATTTTATTCGTCGCAATTCGGAGGTAAGAAATTTTTTTTGGCGCGCTGTAGCTCCGGGAATTATATCGTTGAAAATTTGTCGAATTTTTACGAAATACCTACTACTACTGGTAAGCGGTGTACCGAGTTTGAGATTTTTCGGAGCTATACTGCGATCGGAAGAAAAAAAATTAACCGCGATGTGTCGCAAATCGCTTTTCATTCAAATAGGAAAATTCTGAGACTTTGAGGCGGTACTTAGAATTGAGAAAGGAACCTGGGGATTTGGATCAATTTTTTTGTGTATATTTGGAAACGTTCTAGCCCATGGGAGCAGCGAGATTGAAAAATGATCAAATTAAATACTACGGTTTGACTTTCGACTCGTTTCAATTCTGGAAAAAAAAAACGAGAAAAAACCGATCATTCTATGACTATTGGAGCACGCGTCGTCAAGCGAGCTGAAAAGCTTATTTCCCGACGAACAGAGTCATCACTTTTTGACCAGCTATTGACGAGAGAAGTTCTCGCTGATTTTTTTCCCTCGTTTTTTCCCACAAATAAAATCCTTTTAACTACATTCGAGTCCACTAAATTCTGGAAGAGCTAGACCGTTCGACTTTAGAGGGAATCGTGAGCATCGGCGCGTTCAACTGTTCAATAATAATTACTGCACCGCAGTACTCTTACGACGTCGATATACTTCTGGTTAATTAAACCCCTGTTCGAAATTTTTCAGGATCGTTTCAGCCAAAGTATACACAGTTGTTTGCCCAACCGAGGTACGATTTAGAATCGCTAATTGATATTCGTCGGGATCGATTAATTATCCTCGTCCGATAAAGTCCAGGAAAGAAATAATTTCCTTCGTTATTAGTACATACATTGAGGGAGAGAATTAGCAAAAATATCTTCATTTCGTCGTAGTTTGATTATTACTCAGAATTATTACCCTATTCATCTCGGAAACTTTTCCGAATTCAACCGAAAAGAAAAATACAAGAATTATTGTATATCGATTGAAAAGAAAAATCGCGCCCACCGTTTTGAATTTTGAATACATCTTTCCACGATCACGGTTTCCAAAATTCATCACAGGATTCGTCATGTTCTTTTCGAACGCCGTTTAGAAATAGGGCAGAAAAGTTTGAATCGAAGAACTCAATATCTGCGACGCGAGGAGCGTTTTGGTGACATTTTTGAAATACCGAGTTTTCGAAAAGTTCCTCGCCTCGGAAATTTTTAGCACTTCGGTACGAACTCATGTATCTCATTCGTGGACATAATCCGAAGAGACTAGCTCAGCTTTTTTCAAATCTGTACAGAATTCCTCTTGAAGCAATTAGGAAAAAACGTAAATAGCAACGTCAATTTGGGTGAATCGCAGGTTTTTAGATTCTGAAGAACCAGTTGAACTCCCATTGAATGATTAACCGCCGAGGAAGTTCTTTTTACATGTGTGAATAGACCTTGTACAGCTCTATACGTAAAAAGGTAGCAGTTAGCGTAACGATGTGGGAGCTTGACTAACGAGTCATTTGCGGGTCGGCAAAGCCACGTCTTAGGTTCTCGTTCATTCATCACTGTACCCCATGTGAGCAGAGAGACCCTGCAAAATTCTGCACCGAAATCTGCACCCAAAGCTCGATGGTATAGGTGAAAGCTGAACGGCTTAACGCACGATTAAAATCACTTGTCCGTTGAAGCCAATCAACGAGGTCTGCGGAGGTCAGAGATAGAATTCACCCTCTGAATCGCATCGCAAATTAGGGGAATGCCGATGAATCATCGAGTCAACCGCGAAATCATACCGCGTTGCGAGGTCGTAAAGAGGGTAGCCCATTGTCATTCGTGGTTGAAGCGACCGAAGCGGCCAAAGCCGGCCTGTTAACTGAACATATCGCTCGAGTATTCCCCTTTGGTCGTTGAAAAAACAGGAAAAAATTGAAAAAAATTTTTTTTAAAAGGAGGGAAAAATCGAAAGAGCACCGTTCCATTCCCAGGAAATATACGGACGTGATATGTTACACGGAAACGTAATATAATCAAGACAATCGAAAACGCGAGATAGCAAAGAATTCGCAGCTTCAATTTTCGAAATCGAACCTACGTGTAAAAAGTACCTTTTTTCCTCCGATTCTGCGTGTGTGTTGATCGTTTTTTAGTCAAAATCGTCGAAGAGTTGTCATTCGATTCGATTTTGCGCGCAAATGGTTTTTATTGATTTTCAACCCTTCCGGGGGTGCCGGTGGACGTTAATTCGTGGAGAGTTCAAATTTCCTGACGTTTTGAATAACGTGTACCCACCCTGCCCGGGAAGGTCAGCGATCCATTTCTCAAGTGCCGAGTTTCGCCTATGCGCTCGATTTTAGAGACTCAAAAAAGTCGACCGACTATAATTTGTCAAGACACTGTGTAGCCAGAACCCGAGCAAAGCCCTTGGGCTGTGTCGCCTGAAGGGGCTAAACAGTTTGAGTAAAATTTTTTATCTCACTCGAAGGCTAAGCGACATCGTCCTTTCTAACGCGATAAAGTCGAAAATATTTCAAAACCCAAGTGCCTAAGCCCTGGGTATGCACTTTCGTCAAAATTTATTCACACAGGGAGGATCAACTTCTTTCAAAGTTTTACCATCCGGTATAGGTGGGACGTATTATATACGTGGGTCACGCAGTTCGCAAACACTTAAGCCACACTTAATAGTTAATCTTCCGAAAATATCTAGACTTACAAGCCGCGTTTACAGCAACCGTTCCTGCGCCAGGCAGTATACACGTTTTTCAAACTGATCCCTGGCAGAAATTGTGTTTTGTCAGGATAGACAGATTACTTCGCACTCCTTGGCCCAGCGTGGGAGGATTCGGCTTAAAGAACATGTTCCAATATACGATGAAATCTACAGGGTGTCCTGCGCGAGTAGAGATTCAAAAAACTGCATGCTATTCGACGCCAAAAAAAAAGTAGCGAAGACTCGACGTCGACGAGTTGGAAAGAAGCTGCGTTACATTTTCCTTCGACCTAAGCTGCAACTTCCACGCCGTAGCATCATACTATCAGTAAACGTCGAGACGTAGCCTGGGAAACAAGGCAAGACACCGAATCGCGGAAAAGGAGATCGGCACTAATCCTGAAATAATTGGTGACCCATTTGCAAAGCTTAGCACCATCAATGACTCAGAGAATGAGGAGGCGAGGCAATGTGCATAGCTTTTCGTCCGGAGACCCGAGCAGATGATCGAGGATGTCATGATCCTGTGATTCTATCAGCTCCTGGATCTGCGCGGTGTGAAACCACGCGTGGGTGCTTTTTGGAATCGCTTTTTTCATTCATGTCCGGGTGGAAACTTCGGACTTGTATGTTGGCCTGAACACCCCGTACACTCACGGACGTATCCTACGCCGTTTCGAACCACTTCCTCGGCCAAGTGACATTTCTGAGCCTACTTCATCGCGACCCGTGACTTGTCCGGTGAATTTGACAAGGATCATCTCCGATGGTACGAGAAAGACTCCCCGATGTTGGACGACGGAAGTAGTCGTTTGGCCGGGATATTCAAGTTGGATCAGTCAGCTGTGGCCCTGATATAAACTTTCGGCAAGATTCACGATCGCGGAACATAATTTGCAGCATTTTTTACCCTCTCAACTTCCCACGTTCTCTCTAAGGAGTATCAACGATCCATCAATCAATCGGATGGTATCCATCGGTGGGATCTACATCCACACAGAGCTAGAACATCGATTACACAATTTTTCACATCGCAATGTCAGTTTCGACTACTCTTTTCGATGACACGATAATTATTCACCATCCATCTATGCAATAACCAATTTTATGACAAAACATGAAGTTTACGCTCCACTCGCACCCAGATTTCTGAATCAAGCATTCCCTTTGTACAAACTCTATATTCCTTTATAAATTGCTGAGGCATTTTATAGCAATGGAAGCCCACAAGATCTTTAATACACCGGCAGGCTGTGGTATGTTGTTGGTGTAGCGGCTGGCTGTAAAGGTCGTTAAGGGTTTATGTCGGTGTAGTCGGTTAGGTACGTGATCTCATGGTATGATTAAACGAGATAGGTACCATTGGTATATCATTGAATACGGGGATACCCGAACAAGTTCTCATATGATTATAAATTTCTGAGAGCCGTGAAAGCATCTAGCGAAAATGTTGGATTCCAGGATATCTAATAAGGATGAAGAAAATAGAACCCTGAGAAGCTCGTATATACGAAAAGAGGCCACAGGCTATATATCGATCCGGACTTAGGAAAAAAGTCAATCGACTAAAACCATGGAATTTACATTTCAATTCAACTCCCACAATCTTTGAACTTTCTGGTTGGAGGGAAACCCTCATCGTTGATACTATATGTATATTAGGTAGCTTTCGTCGTAACTTTATACTCGGCCAAGTAGCAGAGCGGTGTGGTAGCTGTAGCTAGTGGTAGTAGTTCGAAGGATGAATGAAAAGCAAACTGGCTAAGGACGAGGGAGGAAGGAATAAGGACGAAGGACCAGCGACGAAGGACGATGGAGAAATAGCAAAGGGCGAAGAAGGTAGCTGAGAAATGCCCCGATATATCAGCGCTAAGCTGCTCTGTCAGACGCACTCAGATATTATCCTGAATATAGTTGATGGATGCGGAGAAACTCTTCTCTACTGTGCAAAGCCTTCGTCGATAGACATATACATCCATACATATATATTATATTATATTATATAGATCACAGGCGCACGCACACATGCTCGAATAAATATACATACGCGTATCGGGGGTGTACGTTCCTAAGTATACGTATAATGTTTATTGTATGTACACTTGGTCCACAGATAAGGCAAGCACGCGTGCGTACGTGGGAGATATCAAACACACGTGACACAACATTGCAAAGTTCGATAGATCACACGGCTACGTCTGTTATGACTATGTCATCTACGGGTAGGCCTATCGTTATTTTTGACGCTGGTTAGGTGTTCCCCGTCCTGTACGCAAACACCGTCGTTGTACAGGTAGTTCAAATGATTATAGAGATTTGGTAGTAAAAAAGGATTTAATATTTTGTTTCAGACATATGGATATAATAGCGCGTTCTTTTGTATTTGACAATTTTTATATAAAATCGTGTCGTCTTAGCGAACCTTTTTCTTTACTTTAATTACCGCCGTGACGGATTTTTTATGATATGATTTATTCGGTTACCTTAGTAACTTAGAAGTTTAATTAGTCGCCTTAGCGAGCTTGTTGTATTATTGTGAGTTCCGATCGCCTTGGCGATTTTTGTGAGACTAATGTTATATGATTTTTTCAAAAAACTATTGAGTTTTCCAGGACTCCTCGTGGGGGTGGCTACGTTTTTTGATTGGCAGAGGGTAGTTAAGCCATCCTCCTTATGGGGGTGACTTAGAACTTCCCCTGCGACAATCACGTAGGCCTTCTTCCCACGAGTCCTGCATATTTGTTTTATTTCCAGAGGACTTGAAGAGTCCGTCTGGTTATTTTCTAAAACTAAGAGCAAATCCGAGCGGCCACCCGCAGTGGGTATCCACTCGAAATTTGCTCATAAACTATTCTATTTTATGTACAAAAGCGACTTATGGCTAATGTTATTTCTAGGTTTAGTTCTAATAATATATAAACAAATACTTATGAAATTTACTATAACGTGGCTTGACACGTAACATGCTGCCCCTGGTTGGGTAGGTTACGGCCAACCACCTAATTCTAGTTTTGTAAAATGTCATTGTTCTTATTAATAGGTTAAGGTTCCACTGAAAACTGTCTTTCATTTTCTTAATTTTAGTTATAGAGTCTTTGAGAACTAATTAATTGAACTAGAATCTATATTGTCTTTTGTTTGAGTGTCAATTGCACTTGATTGTATCGGTAAGGGAGCTAACTTTTTCACATTTCGTTTCAAAACACTATTCGCGGTTTTCACTGTAACTGTTCGTGTCACACCGTCAATGCCTGGATGTGTTTCGATAACTCGACCTAGGAGCCATCGTAAAGGAGGTAGGTTGTCATCCTTAATGACGACAATTGTTCCTTCCTTGATAGAATGGTCTCCGTTGTACCATTTTCGTCGAATATTTAATTCGTTTATATATTCTTTATACCACCTGGCCCAAAAGTGTTGCTTTATTTTCTGGAGATGTTTCCAAACCAACAGTCGATTGGACGGGATGTCCGTCAGGTCCTGCTCTGGAAAACTAGTTAATGATTCACCAATCAGGAAATGACCAGGAGTGAGGATGGATAAATCATTGGGGTCGGATGAAAGAGGAGTAAGTGGTCTGGAGTTCAATGTTGCTTCAATTTCGATGACTAAAGTGTTGAACTGCTCCAGCGTAAACATTTCATTTCCTATAACCCTTTTTAAATGATGCTTGAAGGATTTTACCGCTGCTTCCCAGATCCCTCCGAAGTGAGGAGATTGAGGTGGAATGAAGTGCCAGCGGATTCCTTTTTCTGCCAAGCGATTTTGAATTTGATCGTTCCATTCTTTGGATTGTTGTATTTTATAGAGCTCTTGTAACTCCTTATTAGCTCCGATGAAGTTCGACCCGTTGTCTGAATAAATTGATCGACAGCGTCCTCTTCTAGCGACGAATCGCCATAAAGCTGCTAAGAAAGCCTCGGTTGTCATATCTCCAACTACTTCGAGATGGACAGCCTTTATTGCTAGACATATGAAGACTGCTACATAGACCTTGACTCGAGTTTTATTTCTGAATTTCCGTTCTTTGATAAAGAAAGGTCCGCAATAATCGACTCCCACGTGTTCAAACGCTCTTGCTGGCGTAACTCTAACCTTCGGTAGATTTCCCATCAGGTAGTTTGGTGTTGGAGGATTAAGTCGGAAACATTTGGTGCATTGGCGGAGGATCTTTCTGACCGTATTTCTGCCGTCAAGAAGCCAGTACTTGCGACGAAGATTGCATAACGTAGCTTGAATACCTGCGTGTTGATGCGTGATGTGTTCGTTGTTGATTAATAACTCGGTGATGTGGTGATTCTTCGGTAGTAGCATCGGATGACGTTGATCATAGCTGATATCCGCTTCTTGTATTCTACCGCCTACTCGTAGAATCCCGTTTTCATCCGTAAATGGAGTCAATGTTATCAATCGACTCTTCGGATCTAAATTTTTTCCCTTTCTCAGAGATCGTAGTTCTGCGGCAAACGTTGATTCTTGTGTTAATTTGATAATTGTCAAATTAGCTTGACGTATTTCTGCTACGCTTGGGGAGTTCTTGTTGTGAGTTCCTCTCCGAAAACGTAAACAATATGCGATAATACGCCTCAGTTTGTTAATTGATGAGTATTTCTCCAATATACTATAATCCCGTACAGTTGCCGCTAGGCAGGTAGCTTTTTTCGCTTCAGGATCTATTATGTTATTGAGAAGTGGAAAGTCAGGCCATCCTGCTTCTTCTGTTTGTAGCCATTTCGGACCGTTTTTCCAGATGGTATTTTTTATGAATTTTGACGGCTGCTCGCCCCGGGTCAACAGGTCAGCAGGGTTGTCGTACGTAGGTACATATTTCCAATCGTTGATGCACGTCTTGGATTGAATATCAAGTACTCGATTTGCTGCAAAAACCTTCAATGACTCCGGTGTCGTATTGTTAAGCCAGTGTAGAACGATTCTCGAATCTGACCAAAATATCGTTTTGATAAATTTAACGTTGATTGCCGCCGTGACGGTCTTATATAAATTTGCTAATAGCACTGCTCCGCAAAGTTCCAAGCGTTCAATCGTTATTGGTGGTGAACCTCGTTTCTTGATGGGAGCGACCCTCGATTTCGAACACAATAAGGATGTGTGGAAACGTCCTTGGTTGTCCGCTGTTCTTATATATAGGCAAGCTCCGTAGGCCTGCAGGCTTGCATCACAGAAGCCGTGTAGTTCGACGACCCGTGCCTCTTGATGTATGGTTTTGCGTGAAAATGTCATATTATTGAGCAATGGCAGTTGTGCGGCAAACCTTGACCATTCTGTGTAGATAAGTTGCGGTACAGACTCATCCCATGTAAGATTAGCAGCCCACAGTTTTTGAATGATTAATTTGGCTGTAACAATCACTGGTTGTAAGAGACCCAGAGGATCGAAGATTTTCGCAACCTCTGAGAATATGATCCTTTTGGTTACCTTACTTGCTTCAATAATAGGTTTTACTGTGTATATAATAGCATCTTCAGACGAATTCCAATGAACACCCAACGTTTTCAACGCTTGGTCATTATTACCTAATAGTTGAAGGTTTATGTTGGTGTCGGGCAGTCCGTTAAGTACTTCGTTTGAATTAGAGGCGCACTGTCGTAAGTTGAAACCTCCTAGCTTTAATAGACTGATCATTTCATCGCGAATTTGTTTTGCTTCCTTTATCGTAGCGGCTCCTGTGAGCATGTCATCTACGTAAAAATCTTCCCTTAGGATTCTTGCTGCCGTCGGATATTTATGTCCCTCATCTTCGGCTAACTGGTGTAAACATCTGATGGCGAGATATGGAGCAGGTGTTATACCAAAGGTTACTGTATTCAATTCATATGTAGTAGGGACAGTTCCTTGGTCGTACCATAATATGCGTTGATATTTCCTGTCTTCTTCGCGCACCAGTATTTGTCGATACATCTTTTCTATATCGCCAGTGAGTACATAAATGTGTACCCTGAATCTTAATAATAGTTTAAATACGTCATCCTGTATAGTCGGTCCTACCATGAGTGCTTGATTTAGAGAAACACCCGATGAAGATGATGCCGAACCATCGAAGACGACTCTGACCTTAGTTGTTAGGCTTGTTTCTTTTATGACGGCGTGATGGGGTAGGTAGAAACCCTCGTACAGATCGTGATTTACCTCCCTCATATGGCCGAGATCTTTGTATTCTTGAATGACCGCGTGGTATTGCCTCTTGAAGTCAGGGTTTGACCTGAATTTTCGCTCTAAAGAGTCAAGTCTTTGAAGAGCGGCCTTACGCGATGCACCCAGCTGATCCTTTTTTTTGTTGAATGGGAGGGCGACGACATATCGTCCCTCGTTGTTTCTCATGGTATGAGTGTTGAAGTGCTCTTCACAGCTGACTTCATCCAGCGATTGTTGGTTATCCGTTATTAAATCTTCGATTTCCCAAAATTTCGTCAGATCCGTTGCAAGACAGGTGCTTCTCTTGTCGATGGTCGAAGATGTGACGCTGCCCCCAATAACCCAGCCTAACTGTGTTTTTTGTAAATAGAGATCTGGACCTTGGTTTGGCGACAAATTGATCTGACCAATGCAAAGAAGTGATAATGCTGTCCCGGAACTGATAAGCATTTGAACATGTGCTGGTTTCTGAAATTCTGGATCTGCTAATGAAAGATTATTCGGAATTGGAATTGAGCTACGATCGATTTGAACCCCGGGTACTAGCCCTGATATGACTGGTACAGTTAAAAATTGAAGTGTCCGAGAGTATCCGTTAACTCGTGATTTGATAGTTACTGTGACTGAATGTTTTGTTGTGGTTGAAAGTTCATTTAGAGCTCCTATTGGTATTGTACATTTATTTTTCTTCAGTTGTAGACCTGTGGCGAATTCTTCCGTGATGAAATTGACCGTGGAGCATGTATCGAGCAGGACGCGACATGGAATAAGTCTGTCTCTACGATCGACAGTATGGACTACCGCGGTAACCATTAATTGGCTTATCGCTGTGTTGATTACGAAGGCTTGCCCGGTCATGTTGATAGAAGATGTTTCTGTTTCCTTTTGTCATGCAGTCGATGTACTAGGAGTGTCGGCTGGTTGACTTAGATGTATTAACGTGTTATGCTGTTTCTGGCAAACACCGCATTTTCTTTCATTTTTGCAATCCTTTGTTTTATGATTGCTGCGTAAGCAGTTGAGGCATAATGCGGCCCGTTGTGCCGTCTTTAGTCTCTCTTCGACCGACAGCTCTTTAAATCTCGAACACTTATAAATACTGTGCGGCTCCTTGCAGACTGGACATGAAAAGGTCGGCGCGGTTGTAACATGGGCTTGTAGAGTGTCGTTGTCCTTTCTACCTGGACTCTTACCCTTATTAAATGGCTTAGTCTTATTCCCATTGTTAGATGTGCCCTGCCCCCTCGTTGATCCAATGCAATCCGCGCGTTTTGCTAAAAATTCTATAAGAGAATCGTACGTGGGCATTTTATTATCCTCTAATGTTACTTCCCAATGATACGCGGTAGCTTTGCCTATTTTTGACAAAATAACATATACTAGTGGAGCATCCCAATGACTTACAGGTTGACCTAAGTTTTTCATGGCTCTAACCTGCTGTTTGATAACGTCCAGAAGTTCTTCTAATGCCTCTGGCGTATCTCGTTGTAATGGAGTGATATTATTTAGCAAATCCCAGTGACGTAGGATAGCCTTTCGCGTATTATCGTATTTTTTGGTCAAGATTTCCCAAGCATCTATATAATTATTATCGGTTAAAGCCAGACCTTCAATGGCTCGTGCTGCCTTTCCAGAAAGTGCAGCATGAAGATAGTCGAGCTTCTCAGAATCTTGAAGGTTGTCATTATTGTGGATTAGGGTGCTAAATCTTGCCTTGAAGGTTGCCCAATTTTCCAGCTGACCGTCAAATTTAGGAGGAGTAAGTTCCGGCAACTTCTTCCGTGGAATAAGTGCTAGATGAGCTGATGGTGATTCACGATTAGTTTCTGTATCATTTAATCCAGCTTCTCTTGCTGCAGCTCTTAATAGTTTTTTAGCTTGCGACAGAGTATCGTAATAGGTATCTTGAACGTCTAACCTATATTGCAGATAATCTGTCTCTAAATCTTCATCTTCTATCTCTCTTTCTACTTGTTCAAATTCCTTGAATGTCGTGGTCGCTAGCTCTATTTGGTCTTTAATTCTGTCGTAATCTGGATCTTCTGTGTATTTGGCAATTAATGTTTTGAAGTGCGTTATTGAGCCCTTCAAATACTTTCGTCGATTCTTCAGACTATCAAGACTTACTGCAGCGCCGTTCTCAGACATGGTGGATTTTATGAACGGATTTAACGTAGGAAAGGGAGAGATTGGCAAATCAATTAACTAGCTTACCTTGTTGAAGCGTTTCCGATGTCCTTGAAGTCAGGATGTAGGGCCTGATGCAGGTTTTCGGAGGTTATAGATGTAATCACTCGATCACGGGGTCGTTCTGTTAGCCCGTGGAATCGTTGAAGACTGTTGTAGTCCTTTTTTTATGTTTTTTGTGAAGCACTCACGTCACAGAATCACTCGCGGCACGTGTAGGCAAGTTATCTGTTATGAAATTATTCACTTCACTATAATTTATTTATGAAATAGTCTTGTTTTCGATTGATAGTGGACTGTATAATTTTCACAACTCGCGCTTTATATATGTATATCCGGCTCGAAGGACCATAAATAATATGTTATGACTATGTCATCTACGGGTAGGCCTATCGTTATTTTTGACGCTGGTTAGGTGTTCCCCGTCCTGTACGCAAACACCGTCGTTGTACAGGTAGTTCAAATGATTATAGAGATTTGGTAGTAAAAAAGGATTTAATATTTTGTTTCAGACATATGGATATAATAGCGCGTTCTTTTGTATTTGACAATTTTTATATAAAATCGTGTCGTCTTAGCGAACCTTTTTCTTTACTTTAATTACCGCCGTGACGGATTTTTTATGATATGATTTATTCGGTTACCTTAGTAACTTAGAAGTTTAATTAGTCGCCTTAGCGAGCTTGTTGTATTATTGTGAGTTCCGATCGCCTTGGCGATTTTTGTGAGACTAATGTTATATGATTTTTTCAAAAAACTATTGAGTTTTCCAGGACTCCTCGTGGGGGTGGCTACGTTTTTTGATTGGCAGAGGGTAGTTAAGCCATCCTCCTTATGGGGGTGACTTAGAACTTCCCCTGCGACAATCACGTAGGCCTTCTTCCCACGAGTCCTGCATATTTGTTTTATTTCCAGAGGACTTGAAGAGTCCGTCTGGTTATTTTCTAAAACTAAGAGCAAATCCGAGCGGCCACCCGCAGTGGGTATCCACTCGAAATTTGCTCATAAACTATTCTATTTTATGTACAAAAGCGACTTATGGCTAATGTTATTTCTAGGTTTAGTTCTAATAATATATAAACAAATACTTATGAAATTTACTATAACGTGGCTTGACACGTAACAACGTCAACATGGGAACTATTTACTAGTCATTAGAACAAAAAGGAATACAGATAGCAATCGAGCTCCCTCTGGTGCTTGGTTTACACACGTCTGACATCGAGCTGATAAAATGCATATGATTATACGTGGAAGAAGAAAATTTGAACCAAAATCCGGGTTCCTGTTTCAATTCTGAGCCTTACGTATCTGGAGATAATTTGGTCGAATGAGAACTACCCTTATACGTAGCTACAATCAAAACGCATAGAGACTACGCAGTTTATGCTGTTCTGCCGGATCCATGACACAATAGGCGATATCGTGACATTTTGCCTTGGAAGAAGACGAAGCTTAACAACCCTGTCTGGAGAAAACTTGAAATATTTGCGAAGAAACTTGTCAGATGGTCAGGAATGTAGTTTGAGATCGCGACCGGGTTCGATCAGGGTCGACCATGAACACTGGGGAAATAATCAGAGTGAAATACGGTTTGGGAGCGATCTTTTAAGCGCAGCCCCCATAGCGAACAAATTATAAACTATTGTTTGCGAATCACAAATTGCGACCCAACAGGAACGAAATAGTTGTTGACCGAATTCAAACATTCCACATATGTGTATATGGCGATGTTTGCGAACTCAAACCCACGGGCTGTCAACCTCATTTGCTGATCTAAAAGTTATACGGAGGATAAATCAACCTGCTGGTACTTTATGGTCGGAAATTTAAACTCGATGTACAACAGTTCAGTTTAGATCACAGTCCGATGCCATTTGTCTCAACGACCACAACCCCGAATTGAGCGATGTCAACAACTATTTGATATTCTCACAAATTTGGGTTTCCGTCGTACCTAATCGCGGATTTGCTGATGCAATTCCATCGCTGCTTTGTTTTTCTTTTTGTTTTTTGCGTTATAGTTGGATAAGAATTTTCGAGGGTTTGATCAGAGCGTCGAGAAATCAGAGGAGCGTTTTTTATTCGCATCAGGATTCCAGAAAACGTGTCTTAATTTGGAGAGACGGCTTTTTCCCTGTCGGCACAACTTTTATCTGCGACTTCATGACTTTACGAAACTCGCTAAAACTCTTCGAGCCTTTCTGAAAACACCTCGACTAGCCGAGCACTTTCTATTGAGTACATGACGTCGTGGACTTCTTCATCTTTAGCCACCCTCTTGAAGTTTCAATCGCTCTTTTGCACAGTTCATGGAATCCGTTTGAGTCCCCCTCTTTTCCGCTTAAGAATTTCCCCGTGCTTGCCTTAGTGTATATCGACGACTCAGGTTCTGTTTCATACTTCACTCAGACTAATCTCTACTTTACTCCATATGCTGCCTCGCTTCTGATCCTATACTTCACCTAAGTGTATCTAGTTTTATCTCTGACCTCCAGCAGCCGTCTAATGAAGCTAGCTTTCCTAATTGGCAAACCCTCTCACAAGTCAGAACCTAGACAGCTGCTAAGGCGAGGGTACGTATATAGCCTTTGAGAAACGGAAGCGGAAGTGCAAGCAGACATTTATTTGGTTCTCACTCTCTGATGAGAGATAGTTTTAGGTCAAACTCCCCCTACAGTTCCCCGTTCACGTACATTAAGGGAGTAACTCAGTTCGAAGCGGTGAGAAGAAGCGGGCGATTTTCCGTGTCTTGCAAATGAATCGAAATTTCATTTTTTCACTCGAAACATTCAAAGTTTTTTAGACAAAACTAATCCAGGAGGCTTTTTTGGGTCCATCGATGTGAGTTTGATGATTTTTTTTATTCAGATTTCAAATTAGCGGTCCCGAAGACCTTCGCTTGCCAATCCTGATGCAAATCATTCGGCTTCTTGCAATTTTGGTACGCGATATTCCACCCGTGATCTCGAATTTCTGTATTTCGATTTGAGTGAGTTTCGAAAAGATCGGATGTCTAGGAAAGTGTTGGCTTGAAAATTGAGTAAGCATAGAAAAATGGCCCTTAGAGTCGAGATATAGAACTCACCTCGAGAGAGGATTCCTTTGGTGTCAAAAACTAACGTCTAAAGTAATCGGAGTCGAACAAATAAAATGCCGATTCCTTTTAATATTTGTAAAAAACGCGACCAATTTTTGACTACAAGGGGTACCTTTCATCCTGCTTCTTCTCTTCTCGTCATTGCGTTACATCGTTAAACGATATTGCCTCTGAGAGAATTGAATTTTCATCTTTCGACGAGTCATTACTGCTAAATGCTTTCCCGCAGGTTCAGGAGCTCCACTCTGTGGATGCCATTAAGGAAAGGCTGCACTTAACCTGGCCTTTTTGCTGTATACATTTTCCCAAACTATTTTCAGCTAATTAGTGTGGTGGTTGTAGAGAGCATCCGCGATTAAGTTTCTACAACGGAAAATCCCTCAACTCGCTTTCTCAGATTTCACTTGCCAACTGTATCCGGCGTCGCTGTAGGGAAATTCCTCCTCGATGTGCCTTCGGGTCGTGAATGAAATTCGCCTGCAAATTTTTCTTGTTCCTGTACGGAGTCCTGCATGAATTTTTCAAGACTAATTGGAGGAGATTACTTCCTTGTTAAAAATTTCGCATAAATCCTACGTGAAACTTGACTTCCAAAAATGATCTAATTACGCTAATTGAGTTCGCGGATGTGACGAATAATTTATACCCAACTCCGGATGAGCGAATATAAAAATGTATAGAAACAACGTTGCAGCAGAAAAAGACCCCGTCATTCATTAATTCTCTGAATGACTTCATTTCGCAAATTATACGCTCTACTGCTGGCTGGCTGGCATCATCGACTATCTTGGCTATAACCGAGTTACTCCCAATTTACTATCACTCGAGACCCTAAATTGATTGGCCCAATTCGCGAAGCACGATTCACAAGCTGCCAACCACTACTGAGGAAAAGTCAAAGAGAGCCCCAAAGTATCAAAGATCTCTCTCTTCTACTCGATTTAACAAAGTACCTATTTTTCTCTCTTCCTCCGCCCGTTCCTCCGGCTCGTATCTCTTTCACTCTCCTCTATCACTGACCATTCCATTCTGTCTACTCCTTGTCGCATACAAATTGTGACATTCATTCGTATAGTGGGTATAGATGGACTGTTTTGCGTTAAGGTATTTGACGCATGGATAAACTTAAGGGGTCATACCCGGCCGGATCACCGATAAACAGGTACATCTTAGCGAATTTTTCACAACCAAAGCAGGTAGTGGATTTTATTGAGCTTCGGATCGTAATTACATCGTATTATTCCGTATTAGGAAAAATTTAGTCGATGAAAAAAAACTCACTCGTTCAAAAGTTATCGCCATCTTCCCGAACCTCTGCGCTTTTCGCGCGACCAAACGGTGGGCATTGTGTCGATGGAATCCCGTATTGAAAATTCAAAATTCGAAACTTTTCTTGTTACACATAACAATAGCTATCTTTTCGCATGTGGGATTTTCGAAATTGGATAAAATGTCAGAGAAATTACGATTCGAAGGAAATAATCAATTTTTAGCAAAAAAATTGCCTCGTGTTTTCATTGTTATTAAAAAACGGTAAATCGGAGGGAAAAAAATCCTTCGTGAACAGATGCGGAATCATAGAAGAAACCTGTGTGACGAATTAGAAGTCAATTCATCGAACGGTGTTTGAGTTATCACACCTACCGTGTCGGAAAATGTAGTTTCGAGATAAACACGTCCAAAGTTTTCCCTGATTCTGAGACGCGCACTAGCGAACAGCCGCGCAGTGTTCCACTCAAGATCTCATAACTTCCTCAATTTTTGGAATTTCGACATGAGCTTTGCTTCAAAATATTCCTAAAAGATCTGTCTATAATAATATGTAAAAAAAAATCAATTTTTTTCGTAAGTTTCGACCGGGTATAACCTTAAGCAATGGCAATTACCTTGAAAACAAACAGTTCCCATTGTAATGGTATTATGGGTCTGCACTCTGGTCTTGGAATAGGATTAACGTATAGTTCAGAATAGATTAAATTAATATAACAATGCACGCTGCCACCTGAGCTTTAATAACAGGGGCATACCATGGAATGAGAGTACCGTATAGTACGCCAAAGTACTATTACACGATTTCCATAATCTAGGGTAGTCCTGTGCTCCGCGTATCCCAAAAATGCAAAGGACATTTAAGGGAAAAGTGTACGTGCCTCCGTGTATCTCGGACCAATTTATATGAAAATGTGACAGCGTTTAGTACGTTTCTCTAAGAATTAATCAGATTCATTGCGAATAATGAAAGATTCGAACTTCCCCTTGATTTACCGAGTAGGAAACGCCTCTCGATTCTACACCGATCTGTATTATTTTTGAGAAACGAAAATCGCGAATCTATTTCTAATTCATGTATCGTTTCTGGTAAATAATTTACCCGGAATCGCACAAACGTAGGTACAGCTGCAGGTGAATTATTTCCGCAATTTGAGACTGTGAACGATAAATTTTTCCTTGGATCTGATACGTGCTCCAAGAATGAAGCGTTTTTAGAAGAGCTGATTCGAGATATACGAAGCAGAGACTTGCAATAGTGGATAGAAGTAAAGGCAAGAGGGAAAAGAAGAAGAAGAAGAAGAAGAAGGTAAAGGAGGAGGAGGAGGATTGGTGGTCGCTTCCAAAGGAGTTGGTGTAAGAAAAGAAAAAGGTTAAAGTGTGAGCCAGGGTGTAAATTTCCATTGTTTTCTCTTGAAAAGGTGCAGGCTCCAGCCTTTGTAAACTCCGCAGACGTTTAAGTACTTACCATCTCCTTGTGGTTCTTAACTTTCTTTTATAACTTTCATTATTTCACGGACCAAGAATTACGCTACTAAAAAAAAGAAATTCAACAAACGGAGCTGCGGTTCTTTCATTTAAACGTGGCGATGACATGCAACACTGTAAAAATGCAAAGTCCTAATATTATACTCTTCTTTTTCATGCCCTTTGAATCTCCCGCTTGAGTTTCATTGCCAGATATTATGACAGCCATTTTTTTTTTCATTTTGATATCATAATGTAACGATATCAATTTTCACGACACATCAACTTCCGGATTAGTGAAATTCACTTGATCTCCGTTTAGCAGTATGAAGAGATTTCCTAACTATTAATCGTCTAGTCAGAAACACAATCTTTGCATGGAATAAAATCGCATATGAAGAAGTTCGTCCATATGGTGTCGTTTTTCGAAATCATTTTCAGTCCTGAGTCATCGATGATAAAATTAGCGCTAAACGGTCACTTTCGGCTATTTTTATGTCCGAGGATTGGACCGCTTACGAGATACTTGTTCCTTTCCTCCGGAAAATTGGTTTCTCTGAAGCAGCAATCAGTGGGCTGACATTTAGCACTGCCTCACCGGTGATGAAATTTCGAAAAGTGCGAATTTATAGTTCTTAAAAATTCAGACACACCGCTTCTCGTCGAGCACACTCTTCCTTTTTGCAGGAGACGCGCGCTCGGACATCACTGAGCAATGCCGTACCCCTGAATTGACTTTTTCGAACTGAAAAATAGTCGTGACCATCGCAGAAAGTATTTTTACGCAAAATGGAAGAGCAACGGCACATCTGAATTTCTGAAAATACGAATATAGCACTTTTTACATTTTCGCCGATCTGTGCTGTCACGGAACTCATCCTTCTGAGGAATGGAACAAGTATCTCATTGAGCAGTCGTATCCTTCACCGCGGATTTTATCATCGACGAGGCAGTGCCAGAACTCATCGCACAGGCTCCAGCTTCCGCGAAAACTATTTTCCTAAAACGCGGTGCGCAAAGTGCCCGTTTCTCGCACTAGTGTGCAAAGTAATTAATTCGCGCACAAAGTAAGTCCGGAATCACCGATGCGCACGAGTTTCTTATACTATTTTTTGAACCGGTGCGTAAAATTCGACTTTGCGCACTAGTTGCACAATGTACTATTTTTCGAAAAAGAACAATGCTACGGATGAGAAACTATATATTTCAAAATCGTGTTTTTCTTTTTTTTCTTTTCTCTTTGAACCACCGTATCATACATACATCCGAGTCGAAGATTATTGTACAATCATCTTCCATCTTCATAGCTTGTCAAGAAGCACTCTTTCTACAGCGACTAAGGGTCGTTATACTTCGATAATTTGATGGATTGAGTAAGCACATCGCGGGATATGTTTACCCGATAGTTTTCTCGGCAAAGATCACGTAATTCAAAACTACCACTCGACATAGGTACGAGTTTCGATGAGTTTTACTTCACGAAGCTAACTACCCTTCCCATACTCTGAAATACGAAACCCCGTTTGAACGGTATACGAATATGGGACCCAAAGCAAAACGATATTTATTTTCCGGAGCTTTAGACCGCAAAAATCTTTCGGATTACGTCAATTAATGAACCTGACTCGCGAAATAAGTCGTAGCTTAATCCGGAATCTCGATGCTCGCCGGTATTTCGGCTCACCGACTCCGAATCTGAACTCTGAAATTCAGAATCCAAAACATTTGTACAACTAATATCCGGAATTTTGGAAAAAACGACGTTAGGCTTGAGATTTCTGCAGTAAGAGCATTGGAAGAAAAATTTCGATTTGTTTTCCCACACGAATTAAAATTTTGGAAAAAAAATTTATCGAATTAATTGCGAGAGGGCTGTATTTAAATTTGTGGAAATTTGAGTCTAGCCAAATACCAGCGTCAGTCTTTCGCCGAAAGATTTGCCATTACCGTCAATGGCGTTGCTCTTGCGGTTCATTTGAATATCAACTAAAAGTTATAGAGTCTAGAATCGACTTTCAAATGAAGATTAGCCGAGCTTCCATTTGCGATGGTAGATTTCGAAACTGCCATTTTCCTTCGTCAGTTAACGACTGGAAGTAGCCAGGTACGTTATAAAGCCCGGTTTCTAGACTGTGATGTTTTACTTTCCTGCCAGATTTTCTTCACCTTCTATACGTCTTTGGACCCAGAGGCAATCTCACAAATGCACTGCCCCCGAGTCCTTTCACTGGCCCTTTACTCCTGGGATTCAGGGAATCGGGAAACTCTGTACAAGCATCTGCCGCACTATCTAACCACTCGACAAATAGCCAACTCCACACATTCTTTGCCCCATAAAGGTTCGACGAATAAATTTATCAATCGATGCTGTATGGTCATCCGAGGAGAGAAAAGAAAAGAAAAAATCTCTAAACTCCGCAAGTCCAGACTCCCAAAAATCCGAAATTTTCGGTAGATTTTTCAGGATGTGAAGACAAAAGATAGTTCATTCTGATCGAGACCCTCTTCACGAAAACCCATTTCATCCACTCCAGTCGATGACTTCGATGTCGATAATTATTGATAGGATTTTGGTACTTTTTTTTAGAACTTAAAAACGGTCCGAATTCGTGTGGAAACAAGCCAGACGTAAATATTGACCCGGGTATGATTCAATTAGCTGTTGCATTCGATTCACATTCGATCATAAATCCAATTTTAACCGGATTCCAAAAAACCTCAGGCTGTTATCTACACCTACTGCTTTTGACAATTTTTAACGGTTCGAGCATTCAATGAAGGATTCATTCATCAATTGATACCATAATTCCCGTCTAATTTTCGGGGGTCAAACTGTAGCAGGCGAATCAGCAGGTGAAAATAATTCTACAAATTTCTACGAATCATTAAAAAAATTCTAAATTTTCGTAGCCAGCTTATTATGAGAAATTTCAGTTCCTTCCAGTTCGATTGAAAAATTACAAAAATCTACAATTTTTTATCAAAATTCGTAGAAAATTCGCAAGGGTAGAAATTTTAAAACTAATTTTTTTCCCTAGCTCTTGTTGTTTCCAAGTTTGTGTAGGTTTCTTTTTTCTTTTTTCTCTCTCTCTCTCTCTCTTTTTCTTGAAACCTGAAGGAAGTCATTACGGGGTCGAGGTAGTACCGATTACTTTGTAATCTTATTCCATGATCACATGACGTGCACTCCTAACGAGCGGTCTGTAACTCAAAATGAGTAATTCATAAGAGGATGGACCGTGTAAACCTTACTTTACGAGGTCGAGTCTAGGCCGGAATTACCCAGGGGGAGATTTCTGGATGATGGCAAGGTGGCCGAGGGCAGAGCGAAAGGAATGGGCGAGCTCGGAAAGAGGGAGGATATCAAATCGGCAAAGTCCAGCTAAGAAGCACCCACATCCTCTTACATGTCTTGACCATAACGTACTAACCTGTTCGTAGCTCCTAACGGGTAAAACTCCACTTTTATAAATGGAAAGAACTCGTCCCGAACTGTCCAATGAGTAGGGAAACTGTTAAGTGCAGTTATTGGGAGAGCTAATAACGATAATTCCCTGACTAAACGAGTATATAGTTCACCCCTGATATAAAATGACGGATTAATGAACTTCCGAAGGGGAGACAAACTCCGCGCGAGACAAACGCGGACAAAAAAAGAAAAAGAAAAAAAGGGAAGGAAAGGAAGAAAAAATAAAATACACGCGGATCAATAATCAGAAAAAATAATTGGTGAAATTCGATGGAATATTAAAATAACGACGTACGAAGAAAATTCTTCAACTCGGGGGTGAAATTAATTCGATCGATCGGATAGAGCCGCCGTTCAAATCTGTTTAGCGATACGTTACATCTTCATCTTATCTCTGATTTTATAGGTAAAACGTCAGTAATGCCTGTTGTAGATGTAACTAATGACTCAACCCATTGGAAACTTAACGCCAATTAATCACTGTCGTTTACCAGAGACTATAGGATAGTTTAAAAAGAAACTTTGATAACCGAAGGGGGTGAAACGGCGGCAGATTTTCCGCTATGTCAATAAAAATAAATAACTAAATAAACGGATCTGTCTCGAAATATGGAATTTCAACTTTCGAATTCTCTTCTCCTTTCATTAAAACGATATTTTAATCCGGAGTAATTTTCTCCCGAATCGCACAGATATATTCCTTCTCTCTCTTCTCTATGTGAACAGTGATATTTTCCCATCAGATTCACGTTATCTCAATAAATCGTGAAAGTCTTCCGTGTCCGAACAAAAGTTTCCCTCCGGCCATGGCAAAAATCCAGAATTAATGCGGTGCGATTATTATCAAAGATTAAGGGTCATTTGTTTTTTTGTTTTTCTTTTACCCCCGCACGTTTTTTATTCGCGTTCTCTTTTAAACCCCAGAATATTTCATACCTTTCATCGGTTTTTATTCGGTCAGATTTCACCCCTGTGTATATGTGTATATGCATATACACGCATACACACACCCCTACTTGATATGGCCTCATTTTTTCGTCGGAATTCAAACATCGAGAGCTTTTTCTACAGCGGTAAAGGATGCGATTTGTTTTCCATCATCCAGAATGGTATTCGTTCCAGATTTATAACACCTTCCCTGTACCTTTAACACTCAGATTTATATTCTACCAGGACTACGTGATATCCAGGAGACGTGTGTTTTACATCAGCCACTTATCACAAGAGCGAAACGTCTCGCGAAGTAGTTTCTTACTTGTACAATTTATGGATATCCTTTGCCCGTACGTACCGCAGGTGAAGAGATAAGTGTTCAGTCTTAATCACGGAGATATCTCACTATACCCGCAGTTTTTCGTTTCTCGAATTTGTATTCGACGATTTTTCCCTTTCTTCGCTTTATTCTATTCTGTTGCAAATGAATGCAAATAAATGATGTAATCGTGGTAAGGATTCGCGGATTCGCGGTTCGGACTGTGTCCATAAAATCCGCGAATAAATTTACTCGCCAGTTTTACAAGTACGCAAGGTCGGACCGACCATCAATTCAGACGACGTAATTTTAATGCGCAAACTTTTTACCTAACGATACTTAAAGTAACGGTGAATAAATGTGACGAGAGAAAAACCAAGAGGGATACGAAAATACTAAAAAAAATTTAATCCGGCCCGCAAAAGTCGATTTATAATATGTCTCGTTTGAAAAATTTACCAGTCCAACAATTCTCACGTATAAAATTAATTTTACAGACATTTATATCGGTTTTCGAAATTTTTTGAAAATAAATCGATCAAGCTCGACGTGTTTTAGTTTTTAAAGAATTCGATGTGCGATGAAATGAATTTATAATCCGTCCGCAATCTTTCGTAAAATAAGTGCAACGTATTCATTTTTAGAAATGTAATTTTTATAAGCCTTTTGCAATCTACGTGTATTTTCTTTTTTTTTTTTCTTTTTTCTACTCGAACATTTTCTCGCGTCTCTTGAAGTGATCCGAGTATAATGGAGCCAGCCTTTAACTTGCTATTAGGACACTCTGAATAAATACCGAGAAAATTCCAACGTCTTTCAATTTTACGGCTGATTAAACACGTTGATGCAAAATAAAACCGTATAACTTTCGAAACGGCACTTAACACTCCGAAATTTAGCGCCAAGACAGAGATTCGAATATCCGAAGCTATCTCGGAGGGAACTAATCGTCACAAAGCAAATTAAACCCGTTACTCTCTACGCCTCTGATGATCGATTCATTTCATCGACTTTATACGGATGACTTTACAAATCGTGAGGAAAAATTTTCACCGGGGATGATTTTACGAATCCCGAGGAATAATTTGCACCAGAGCGCAAGCGTGAAATTATTTTGAAAAAAGTTACCTCAATGTTCCCAAATGAGGTGTAAAAGCTTCTCGAAACCTTAATATCCGAAATATAATCAAAAATCATAGATATTGATTTTTTCCAATCGATTTTTGGAAATAATTCGAATAGATTTGAATAGGATTCTTAAATTTAGGAGCCTTATTCCGACGGTAAGAGTCGTTTCGCGATTTCGGTACGGAGGCGTCTTCTTAAATCTGAAAATGAATCGAGGGAGTAACGCGCGACAGGTGGTAATATTCACAGAACTAGGTATATTTCGTTAATCCTGTTAATTGCATTGTATGTAAGTATAACGAACATCAACCCTTCGTAAGCTCTGTATTTAGGCGTACCTAATGGAATTACCTAACGTACTGTTGAATTGAAACGCTCGACGCCACACCGCGTCTCCGCAGAAGCTTTACGGTAAAAGGAATTGACCCACGCACAGCGAAAAAATTTTGCATAATTGGGGATGAACGGAAAATTGACGAGGCTTGTAAACAAAATAATAAAAAATAGCCTCTTCGGAGGTCTTCGAGGTCTGATGTAACCGCGAAACGCAAGTTTGCATGTCTGAAAAAATGCGAATTAACTTTCTTGAAAATTCCTCCTCTCAAACACTCAAATTCAAACAAAATTCAAACACTCCTCTTTTTACAGCTGCCTCAACAGAGCCGATTTGATCAGAGTACACGACGGAATCGGGACCACCGCACCTTCCATAGCGGTACTATGCAACCAGGGTACCGAAGTGGAGGTCCTAAGCACCGGGGCCGATCTCTACGTCGAATTTGTCGCGAATTCGGACTGGCCTGGACAAGGCTTCAAGGCGTCGTTCCAGTTTCAACCAGTAGACGACTCGCCGGCTCCTGGTGAGTTGAACAAGAATTTATACGCTCTATAAAATTTGTAATTAATTTATTAAGCAGGTAAATCGGCTGACTTTGATGGACCAGTTCTATAATTTCCTGGTCAAATTTTTCGAGCTTAAAAATTACCGTTCTATGGGTAAAAAGTTCAATCAAAAGAAAAAGTAAGAAGAAGTGAGAGCAGATCTTCTCGATTGAGACCAAAATCGTGAAAATCGGTTGATCGGTTCTCGAGATACCAACGGTTGAAGTTTTTTTTATTTTTTCTTCAAATTTTATCTTCAAATAACTCAAAAAATCCTGAAACAATAAAATCAAAATCGATTGATATAAGGAAGGATGCAGACATTGATCTAAAAATGGTTGGAGATGACTCTCTGGGGTTTAAATCGTGTGAGTCTCGTGCGAACGCAAATTTTCATCCGCGGGGTGATCGTTGAAAAAATATTGATCGATTGATCAATCGAAGAATAACGATTTTGCGTGAAGAAAAAGATTCAGCAGTGGAAGGTTCTGATTAAACTTAGCTTGAACTCGGGGATATTTGAACTGCAAAGTGTAGTGTATGCAGATTGAAGTAAAATATGTATTTCGAATTACCCGCCGGAACTGAAGCGTCTCTTTCTATGGGAAATTAAGCAAATTTTAATAATAAACGTTATTAGGATCCTGAAGCCGCCTTGAACGAATATACGGTACATTTTTGCGAATATCCTGTCAAAGGAAAAAGGGGAATCAAGTCGCCTAAGGGATTAACTGCAAGCTTAAGTCTTTCCCAGGTAAATTTATTCCGTTTCCTTTAGGCGGTATAAATGGTACATTATTTATTCGGTACATCGGTACACGCTATTTCCAAGAATTAATGGATTCACATTCGATTACTCTGCCGAACCCTACCCAAGTGTATAATATCGTACACCCGCAATCGTTCGTTTGATGTAGCGAACCGATTTTTTTTTTTTTTTATTTCATACATTTTTTTCGTCCAATTTCTTTCCTTAATACGCATAACACTCGAAACGATAGCATATTCGACTTGAAAGGAAGGAAGGAACAACTTCAAACAGACCAGCCATTTAATTTTCATTTTCATTTCCCCAAGACTCGAACATTACAAAAGACATTTCACTTATAAGGTATAATTCCGTTTTTGAGTACAAGTGCCGGATCTTATTATCTCTCACATTCAAACCCCTACTCTCACATAAACGTCGTCCAAATCAAACCACTCTCGACTCTCTGAGCGAATACGACCCAATTTTTGCAACGGTGAGACTCTCCCCCATCGTTAGATTCACGAAATTAATAAATACCGGATGCCAGGTGTTAAATTTTTGACAATATTTCGCATACATTTTTTTTTAGAGTGTAAAAAAATCATCAAAATCATCGAACCAATCTTAGAAATTTGCATATCGGTGTTTATAATGAAACGATACACTTATCCGCATCTATTGAGTCTATACAATATACATATGTACCGACTGATGGTTTACGTCGGTAAGGTGAAACCCTACGGGTGGCTGGAAGGGTAACACACTCCAAGGGTAACGCAGCTTTACAGATACATATCGAGCTTAAAATCTACGGAGCTTTTCGCTCAGCTCAGTCGGTAAAAGAATTGTAACAAAGGAAGAAGCAGTGCCGATCGCCCGGTTCGATACCAGCAGTCGATTCACGGAGCTTTTTTTGACTTCCTTAACTTACCCAGGGATAAAAGAGTCTTCGTCATTATCTGTAGAGTGAGAAAAAAGGACAGTAGGTGCCTTCCTTATCCCCGAAAGCTCTGAGGAATACGAATAAAAAAAATAAGCCTGAAGAAAAATAGTCGAACCTTTAAGGTGAAAAAGCCCGAAATTTCGTCCGCGCAAAAAACGATGTGGAGTCAACCCCTTGCGAGATAAAAAAATTTGAATGATGAAGTAAAGATTTCCCAAAGATTAAGGAAATGGAAGACCACCACTCGAGTGACTGCTGCAGCGTGTACACAAATAAATCAGCAGGGTCGAGGGGGTGAACCCTTACATTAAGGTAGATTAGCCAGTTTGCGCCAGTGAGACAATTCCCGGCAGTAATTATAACGGCACTGTATATTCCGGAGGTAATTACAATAATGTGTTACAGAGTTGGACAAGGTCGCCCCTGGGGTTGTCACTGGGATTCCCAAGTATTCGGTCATCGGCCCGGCTGTCAGCGCAACAAGTAAGTATCTTTTTTGATATTTAAAATTCCCCAATCATATTCCGTAACAATTTTTAGCCAACAACTTCGTGATTAATTGATCCGCGAAAAGAACCCCGAGAAGAAAAAATAAAATGAAAATAAGAAATAAACAAAACGAACGGAAATTTCAGTTTACATATCCGTGAATGTATGACGAGAATTCCTCGCCCAAAGATTAGATAAAGTATTTATTTAGTATCTACTTGGGCGTCGTGGTTAGCGAGGAAGGCTATAAAATAGAAATCTTCGCCCTGGGGTAGAACTGCTCTCTTGACACCGCGACTGGTGATTCGGATGCTGCGGGAATTGCTTCTCCTGGGAGATGACTTTGAACCTCGAATTTCAGATCTCGAATCCTCGACGCTTATACCGAGGCGTTTTCCATCCGTACAATTTCCACCTTATAAATTATCACGCGTGTATAAATATACGTCGATGATATTATGACATCGATTTTTCCACCCTCTATAGTTCAACTTTAACGATAGTATATCAGGAAAATTTTTATTTCCGTGTTACAAATACGTATTTACATCAGCCATACGGTAACTTCCTATATTATTTATACCGTATAATGTTAAAGTGAAAGTATATGCTATATATATGTATGTGTGTGTAAAAGTTTGAAAATTTTACGTATACGGAGGTTTTTTTTGTTTTTTTTATTTTTTTTTATACATGTGTATATGTATACAAGGGTATGAAAAGTTATGGCAGAGTCGTAAGAAAAGGTTATTAATAATTCGTGGTGGAGTTGACAATTCATTTTTAAAGGAGTGCCTCTCGTAGTTGTATATAAAATTTATAACCTGCAGGCGGCTGAGTAGGCCGAAGACGAGCGATGATCCTTTTATACGAAAAGTGGTCTTTCAAACTTGGTTCTGAAAAATACGATGAAGAAAATGTTCAGCCTCACGTACGGTATGTAACGTTGTATTGCGGAAGAAACAGAAAGGAAAAAAAAATGAAAAAAAAAAATTTTGATAATTGTATTCAACGTTTGCAATTGCGCTTTGGCGAGAAGCGGGCATGAGCGCGAGAAATTGTTCTGGCCGCACGTAAACTTTCGAGATCCATGAACCGGAAGTGACTCTTGACTGCTCCGTTCCGCGGAGACGAGTTTGGTTCGTAATCCAACGCTTCTGTTTGTGTTCGTCCTTTGCTGGATACGTGAATGCAATGTTTGAAATGGTAACGTTCGCTACAACGAGTCTCAGTTACGTGACTTAGAAATGGCAATCCCCTACTTTTCAAGATCCTCGTGAATTGCGAGCTCGTAAAACGGGGCCGACTTGTTGTTAGCTACGATGCAATTCCAATTTTCTTTCATTTCTTATACTTTGGGGGATCCGGAGTCGCCGTTAGTTTCATCAACTTTTCTCACTAATTACTTCTGCAACTTCGAACTTATCACATTCACGGTTCAAGGCATGAACAAGCGTGTTCCAAAATCTACCGATTTTTACACAAGTCGCGTCGGTGTGTTAATGTTCTAAAATTATCAAAAATTGTTATTCGAAAATCAGAGATGAACGAAAAATTTTCCTACCCAAAAATCAAATTCGTCAAATATCATTGGTCTGCCCCGTAATTACATCGATCTGTATATCGAAATAATTTTGAATTGTGTCTCAAAATCGGTGAAATCGGCTCCGGAAAAAATTTTGAAAAAAGTGATTTCCAAGGCCTTAGGGGCTGGGTTGAAATTCCAAATTTGAAAAGTCCAGAGCATTGAAAATTCCGAATTTTAATATTACCCGCTCGAAGTTTTGAGGAAAGGTATTGATCATATCGGAACCAATAAGTGGTAAAAAAAAATATTTCAAAATTCTATCAATTATTTATGACGCCATGAAGTTATCGATTGAAGTAGATAAAACGGGATAAAATAGATAAAAATCTTTTTTGTCTTCACACCCTGAGAAATGGACCGAAATTTTCTGCTTCTTGGGCTTCCGGGGATCCGGCGTTCGGAATTTGAATATTCTGAGCTTCGACGTTTCTGTAAATTCGAAATCGTCTCAAACGAATTGGGAACTTCAACCTGTGCCCCCGTCCCTTGAAATGACTTTATTCGATATAAATTTACACCTGGTATACCACGCCCTCAACAATGCGTCGCATCTTCAATCCGATTTAAATAAAATAGTAATAAATAATAAAGGTTTATTGGATTTTTGCTTTCTCGTTCATTGCATCGCTGATCGAACCATTTGTCAAGGACCCAGCTGCGCCTAGATCGGAGGAAAAGTGGTGAAATCTGCGCTTTATGGCACCGATAACCGTCCGCCTATATAAGGGCCCTCCAACGTCATTTCCCTACCGTTTCCCTTTCCTATATATCTAATATACATACAGATATGTAGACACAGAATCTACACCTCGGATATTACTTACCCAGGTTATCACAACGCGGACCGGTGTTAAGGTGTAACAAACCTTAATTGCAATTTCCACTGCACCTAAAACCGACTTATTTATTCATGCAAATCTCCCTGACGCCGGTGCAACTCGGTGGTGTAACGCATATGTGAACTTGTGTACGTATAACAAGGCGGGGAAGCAGCATGAACATCTCGTTACCAAAACGAGACCCAAAACTCGTAATATACGTACGCGAAACGTAACAATCCACTATCATCACGATTCAGGCGAAGAGAGAAGTTTTATCGTAAAACAAGACAGTGCACTACGTTCTCTGAGAGCTTTAAGCTCGTCATAATACGTATATGCATATAGCCTTTGTTATTTATGCCCCATGGTATGCGTACATCTCAAGGGGTGAAATGCCGAGGGATTAGAAGACGCAGAGCCGGAAGCGGGCTGCGGTAAGTTTTGGTTCTTTGAAGGGAAGAAAGCGGAAAAAATTCGCGCAGTCATCCGGTCGAACCGGACCGAGGTAAAATTGTAGTGAGATGTACTACGTATGACTGGCAGGCGTCTATAGGTTAATTATTAATCTGGGATAATTTAAATTCAGACTTCATTAATGTTAATCGTAACTCTGCTGACGTATTCTATACCATAGAACTACTTTCAGTCCCTGCGACATTACGCCCGGGTTGATTCTACCCCAAGACCCTGTCTGACCCCACGTGAACCCATCTGACCTTGACCGCGCGTGCGCAAAACTTCAAAGAAAATCCTGGCCGAGAAATTGAAATTTAAATAGCTAAAAGAGACGCATGAACAATTCCGCGGATACGACGATTCTACCCGTATATTTACATACCGGATTCTGATTGCTATACCTTCGAAGACGGTATCACTTTCGTTAGAAATTTACAAAAGCTTTATACGCTAGGTAGAGCCGGCTATGCGGTACAGCAGCTGTTTCCTAATGTGGAAAGATCTCCCATATCGGTGATTCCGTTCTAACTGTGTCTATTAATGTCTTGTACTCTTTGCTCTCACTGGTCATCCATTAGCAATCTATTCATCAAATTTTTGTATCAATACGATCCTCGTGAACATATTTCATCGCTTCTTTCGTATAATATAACTCGCAGTCCGGAGAAAACTTACGGTTCAAATCACTTAAATGTCAGTACCGTGTCACGTCCATTTCTAGAATTTACCTATGAATCCATTATTTTCTTTGTCGCAATAAATGATCCGAACTAATCAATCCATAAATCTGATTGACGTTATAATACAATTCATAAATAAATTATAATACGATTCGTAATAATTCTTCTGAAGAATGTCTACCAAATTTATTTTACGTCAGTACCGTGAATGAACGAGTCAGTACCGTGGCACGGAAAATTTGAAATTTGATTCTCATTCTCGATATTTTGAAGTTGTAGCGAAATCCTCTCGGACTTTCATTTTTGCAATAAAATAGAGTAATAATATGCATTATAAAACTGAAAAGGTTTAATTATGGAATCAAAAAATGTTTAATTAAAAAAGTAACAGTTAGAACAGAATCACCGATATATATATTTTGCAACGAATTACAACTATTTCATTCTATTCTTACTTTTTATTAATATTATACGTATTCGATCATTTTCTTTCGGCATTTCTAGGTAAAGTGGGTGAATATGGAACGCGGAGTTTCTTCTATCGTATTTGATGAAAAAATTTGAAACTCTGTGAGTTATTGGTATTTGGTGGAACGTACTAGAGAAAAGAAATTCCCGTCTCTTCTCTGATATTTGAAACCAAAGTTATAGCACTTCGCGAATTAAAACTATCTTCGAAATTCGCAACCGAATCAATTCCCCGGTTTTCTAATTTCCATTTCGCGTCAGAAGGTCGAAAATTTTATGAGGAACGAAGCGCCGTTCGTTTTTCGAATCTAAAAGAAGTCTTGGATCGACGAAATAATTTCTCCAGAAAATTGTAACATTCTTTCCAAAACAGAGGACGAAAAATCGAAGCCAAATATCGCGGGGCGATTTTTCATTTCCGGGAAACGAAGCATCGATAATAAATATCAAAAATTCACCGACTCTGTCCCAAAGAATTTGCATCTCGTAAATCGATAGGCAAATATCTAAGTGGGCTCAGGCATACTAGCAGTAAGAGCGACGATAATGTATGGTTTAAATAATAAACGAGACGAAATTCCGGGAGCAATATAGTCCCACTATACGCGGATGTGGGGTTGCTACTAGATTAAGCAAAACGACAACGAGTTAGTCTCCGTAAGATTGGGTTCAGCTTGAATTGAGGCCGCAAGTAATAATGTCTCGACGTACGCATGTTGAAAATTTCACGATGAAATTTCGAGGGGATTTTTTTTACGGGTATTTACGGTTTTCCATCATTTTTTTATACGCCAGGAAAAATGGCCTGTGCAGTTGAAATCCGCGATGCCTCGGATTTATCGAATGTGTGCAGAAGGTGCAGCGGAATAGGTTGACGTTGACGGAAGATCATCTTTCACGCGATAAGTTTTGAGCCCAACAATCCAACGGGAGCAATAAAACATTTCTCTTTCTATTCCTCCCACATTTTATACTTTTTCTATTTTCACGCCCTTCCCCTCGAACCCTGGGACTCTGCGAGCGATTTTGTTCGTCCAACGATAGCCGAGAGATCTACCAACAAAAATATTTTTGCACGGATAAAATCATACGGATGAAATACGACGGCTGTTTCCTAAACTATGAGCTTCTTTTTGTCATTCAGAATCTTCCTTATTATCATTAAATTGCTGTTCGTTGATCCTTCGAAGCGTAATTAACTAAAACTTAGGATTTGGATCAATTGCTGCTTCGATTTCGGATATTTGGGTCTCTGATTGTTCAAGAAACGAAGCTTTTCGCATTTATGATTTTCCGCAACGAAAATCAACGAATTGGAAAGCTGTCCGATCTTCGGATAACGGATTAAGTTCCGAACAATCGGAGACCCGAATATCTGAAATCTAGGTAGCCGTTGGTCCAAGTCCTGGCCTCATATGTGCTTTTAGTTCGACTGCATCGAACTCCGAGACTCGATGACACTCGAAACTCCCGACTTTTGCTCGACTATATTTCAAAAGACTAGAAAACTTCTGTAATAGAAGTGGTGGTTGAAAAAGAAAATTTCAACACATATGCCAGCGCTTAAAAAATACCCCCGCTTACGGCGTCTGTCGGCATCAAGGGGCTGAAGTCGCCATTCCGTTTCTGAAATTTAATTACTAATTACGTTGACATTGACATTCGAAAGTCTGAACAAGCGCGTCTCAATCCACAGACTTCCACCCTCAAAAAGTCACTTTTTACCCTCGACGAATTACAGCGAAGAAATTCCTCTTCAGCGAGCTTGATATGAAGAATGCCATGGAATGAATTCTGGTAATTTTCCTCGAACAATATCTGTGAGATAACTATCGTACTTCGTTTTTCGTTTCCATTTGCGAAATTTTTTGTACCATTAACTTTGTCAAGAATTCCGACGGTTATCTTACGGAGTATCGTCTGTGGATGAAAGAACAGCAAAAAAAGCCCACCCCGATATTCAAAACTGACTCTTTCCAAACGGGAATCGAATGTTAATCAACAACGTCAGAACTTTTATCACGTCGAATTAATTAGTCAGCAAAATGATGAGAATAATGGGAACTCTAGAACGTCATTAGTCGCATATACGTCGAAATGTAGTCGCGCAAATTCGGATACAAAAATGCACGTACCATGAATATCTGACGAGCAATTATTATCGTCGACGTACAGGCAACTCATTTAATATCAAACTTTCCATTCGCGTGTATTTCCCGTGTGTAGTTACCTGTACCTGTATTATACATGCAATGTATGTCCGTATGCATATGTGTACGTATATGTTATACCTAGCTATCTCCCACGGCGCTAAGCTCTTGCAAATAGCTTGCTCTCTAAACGGTAGTAGTGGTGGTGATGCTGGCTGCGATGCTGGTGGTCCATTAGATGTTTACGGTTGGTTAAGTCAAGTATCACGCAGAGCCAACTTGTATTTGTGTATCGTGTTACAGTACGAAATGCACTTCGAGCTCGGTCCAGCTTTACTATGCACGACCATAATCATATGAGTATTAGTAGCGAGTTGTAAGCTGTGCACCCTGGGCTCAACGGTTGTATGCATTTTCTGTTCTATGTCATTCGATCGTAGGAGACTTGGACAGGATCATATATTCCTTGAATAGATTGTAACAAATGGGGTGAAAAAAATTCGATCGATTCTCGTATTCTGAACCAAAACCGATTCAAACGATCTTTAAAATTCAAGCACGGGTTCTGAAAAATTCGTGACGGAGTTGATTCTTCGTTTTCCAAATTCCAAACAAAATTCCGATGGGTATATGTTCTTTCACCAATCCGTATACGTGTAAGTTGGGTGAAAAGTATCTCAGTAAATTTTTCACCCTTTTCTTTTCTCCCTTTTTTTAATAATTCGGAAACTTTCCCACGAAAGAGTCTCCGAAATGACATACTTCAATTAGATGCGCTTCATTAGCTCTGCTATAATTCTTAAACTATTTGTCATCTCCTGTAGTATCAGGGTTGAAATTCATTTCGAATGGTACCCCCGATGCAAGATCTTGTTCTGAGACGGTGAGACTGCGTGGGTCGAAGTGGAATTCTTCATATATAGAGATATTGTAAAGGGAATCGTTTTTCGTATATAATTTAAAATTTGTAGGTCGGAGTTGATATTACATTTTTTATTACACTCGGTGAGATTTCGAGGGCGTATTTTACTGCTTCATTCGTATATATATATAAGTCTTATCGTTATTTGGTGAAAATTGTAAATGAGATCGTAAACTCTTTACGAGACGGTGAAATACTCTGCATTATGAACAAATCAACGGAATTGAGACGCGTAACGCGAACGGTTTGACGCCCAGCGTCTTGGCGCCTTTGCGGCTGGAAACTTTTGCCGGAATTGAAACGAACAACTCGGTTTCTTATTCGCCTAGATTCTCTGAGACTTTAAACGAAGAATACGCTAGTGAATGCGTCGTTTTCGTCGTTTATACCGTAACGGAAGTTGGGATAAGGCGGCTCTCTTACTCCCTCGTACCTATGTATATCACATCTATCTACAACCCCGTAACAGCGTACAAAGCAAATTGTGATAAATCGTTTTTTGGTCATTAGACAACGTGCTGAACCTCGCTGTACCGACGCTTTGAAAGGCAGATAAATTTTGATTGAAATTTAGAAAAGAGCCTAAAACAAACAAAAGAAAAAAAAAAAAAAACGAAAAACACCCCAAAAGCGTCCAGTAATTGAAACGGACACAATGAAAGTGTGCCTCGTTTCGTAATTGCGTATCGCGTTGTGATTTAAACTGGTTTCAAAGTTTTGGAAATATCACTGTAGGGAATAATGGCCAACTTGTTTAATTAGTCAATTAGCGATAACCGAGCTAGACACGAGCAATATGTGCGGGGAATTTTAGAGTCGTAAAAAAGTAGAAACTCCCCGGCAACGTCAGCCCCTAAAAACCTACAATTTATGCTTCGCTCTTCGCTACAGGGCGCAAGAAATAGCAAGGAGGAAAATGTTAGAGAAGTTAAAGGTGTATCCCATAACGTGGGAGGTTTTATTCAAAACGGAAAGCCACGGAAATCGCGACAGACCAAAGAGGATATTACAGAAGTTCGATAGTCTCTCGAACCATAATCAAACAGCAGCTGGGATGAACAGACAATTTTTTCACGCGTTTATTTTCGTTCTAGAAAAACAGAAATTCGGCAAAAAAATCATTCTTCGAACCTGGAAATTTGCCGAGTCACGTTCACAGTGTCAAAAAGTTGTCTCTTCGTCGGACGTACAGATTCGTTTTCGGAATAATCAGAGACCAGCATCGGTTCATCCAAATCCTTGCAATCATCAGAAATTTGATCATTTCCGATGACTGTTTTAGCCACATAATCATGTTAGCTCTTTATGTTGTGGAACAGGTTTCTTTGTCTTTTGGATATCGATAACTTGTTTTTTTTCGAAAAACGAAATGAGATCTGGTGTTACGAGAATGATGGAACGTGAAAAATGTCAACGTGTGGTACGGGGATGTTATTTTATGAGATAAAATAAGCCTTGAAAAAGTAGGATTCTTGGTATTCATTTTGCAAAAGGCTCCTTTTCGGTCCGCGTGAAGTATATAAGGGTCCAATGTAATCGTTAACTCTCGCCAACCTGAGATCTCTGAATAATTTAAAATTTAGAGCTGAGTGCATTGCTGCACCTCTAAAGCCACGGTTATTCTGATTGATACTACGCGAGGGACTTGACCATTTTAAATATTACCGAAGAAATGATTATTTCATGCTGCCGCAGTAGTAGCTCGTACCTACTACTTGAAACGTACATATCCTACGTATGTTACATACATATACGTACAGGGTGGCCGTGAACCGAGTGCTTTAATTTTTAGGGATGATCGAAGGGTTCTAGCTTGTTACGCTATCGTTAGAAATAGTAATCTCCGTTTCGGCGTCTGTGAGATAGAGATGAAGATATAATTAGCGCCTGCATTTAGGCAGCCAAATGCACAGGTGCGAGCAGTGGGCTGTCTAGTTTTAGGCGCTCGTGTTCGCTTTTTCAATTCAAGAATCACTGGAGTACGACACTGAAGGGCGAAGACAGCGCCAATGATTTTTCTGATACTCGAACCACAAGAGTGTCTCGAGCGCCTAAAACCGGACGACCCATTTATCGGCTGTGTGCAGTTGGCTGCCTAAATTCAGGCGCTAGCGCGATTCTTTAAATCGCCTGTATCTCACAGACGCCGCAACGAAGATCACTATTTCTGACGATAGGGTAACAAGCCGGACTCCCTGCCTTGATCAGGCCCTGAAATTAAAGTATCTGGTTCCCGGTCACCCTGTATATCGAGGTAGATATATATATATATATATACGTTTTACCGTCGCAGCACGATAAAACGAGGAAAATACGATTTCGATGTATGAAAGTATACGTTTCTACGTAGGTATGTAAGCCTCTGCAGACGATTATTGATATTTGATTGACGTTTGTAAAAATGTGAAATCGCAAAGCAGCTCCCTCGTAAAACAAATAAAATCAAGGTTCTCGGAACAGATAAGCTGCAGCAGCCTAACGACCGCAAACATTAAAGTTGCATTACGGGACGTAGATATTTTCCCGCCAATTTCTTTCACACGCCATATTGTCACGAATTAAGTTCGCAAGAGATTACGCCCTCCTTCCTCCCTTTCCGTCACTCGCCATCCCCTCGTAGCTTCGCTTCTGCACTCGCCCGGAGCCCCCTTTTACCAGGTAAGGCAACGTGACGTATAAAGCAAGGAATAATAAAGACAGCGGAATACAGAGACTAAACATTGGCTGGTTATATGGCGACGGTAAAGCGTGGGGAAACAGTGATAAAGTACGAGACTAGTCGGCCCCTCTGCTGTTGTCCTCGTTGTCTCGGCGTTGTCTCCGCCGTTACCTCAGTAGCGCTTCCTTCGCCTCCCTGGTCATGGCCAAGGCACTTAGCAAGACCCGGAAAATATTGCGGAAGATGGACGATATTTTCTTACCTAATTTAACAACACTTTTATAAGTTAAAGTGCGTTCGGGGGATGCGAACCTGCTAGATATAACTCGGGTACCCCAAAACTAACCGACGCCTTTTTTCCTCGAATTGTCACCCCAAAAATATCCAGAAATATATCGAATAGTCAACCTCTCATAGGGTAGCACTGTTCTTAAAGGTTTCGCGTTTGATTATCTCGCGAAACCTTAAATCGTGTTTCTTATCTTCGCAGACTTTATTTTTGATTGGGGTAACACTCAGACTTTGATGACATTTGACGTAATTTTATAGATTTTGGGGTTTAAGTTCGGGAAAAAAGTTTTGGCAGAGCCTAATGTGTTCCGTTTTCATTTTATTCGGATATAAGATCGTTGAAAAGGTCTGAGAAGCGTGGAATCCAGAAGGCAGTAACCTGAACTCTGACCTTAAACCATGACAATATTTTTTCTGATATTTTTCATCCCGAAAATCTGGCTTTACAGACCTTGGGAATAACAAGAGAGTAAATAAAATTGAAATCCCCACTCTTTACACGCTCTTTAGGTTTCCACAATAATTTGGGATCTGAAAGGTGAATTTTCTAGGGCGTCTGAATCCGCCTTGACTACCTCTGCTACCTTAACAGCTTCTCGGCACCCTTTTGTATACTTTACCCAGGGTGACTCGTTACGGAAACACACGAACCACGAGAATTCAAGATTTCAATACTAACCCATAGCCTCCACGACGTCGGAATCAAAGAAAAGGAAATCTGAAAGGCATATGCTCACCTACACGTACGAGATGGACTCAATTCTCCATAAGCAACGAATAACCAAGGATATTAGATATAGCCAGAATTCGCTAACGGGGTTTACGGCGAAGGACGAGCCCTCGACTTAACCCTAGAATTACCACTTTGCGATGAAAATTACCCCGATCTAATTTCGCTAATAATATTTGCTGAGAATGAGTCAAGAGGCCTTCCAGAGTTTGTCTTTGCAATTTTCAAAATATTAAACTTGATTAGGTTCAGGCTATAATAGCAGAAAATAAATCGGGCTGAAATCGTTCGACGAAACGAATGATATGATTAACGCCAGATCCGCACTAGGCATTGGGGCTTTTGAACTCCGTGATTCAACGATAGGATTCAACGTCCGATTAGCTAATGTACGGATTTCAAAAGTTGATTATTGACCTGAGGTAAATCGTAGCTGAAATTTAACCCGCCCCTGGGAATACGCGGGATTTAAACTGCGGAGGAATTTCGGGATACTATTTCGACGAATCCAACTCCCCGGTTGATAATCCGAATGTTAATTAAACCAGAGAGAAAATGGCTAGAAACCGTCGTATAACTTCTACCCGTTGATTTTCGACCGCGGATGACTTATTCGAAGATCTGGATTCCCGATCCTGAATTTTTCTGACACAGGCCGTTCGACCCCGGTTCTCGCGCTTCGCGAAATTCTCGTTCTTAAGTTTTTCCATCGGACTTTTTACCCGGCAACAAAACGCCGTTCATACGTCTCAGGAATTCCAAACGAGCTTTCATAAATTTATAAATTTCACCGCTGGTATCGACCCAGAGAAAAACACTATGCTACCCCTAAATCTACGTGCCAGCTGCGAAGTCTCAACTTTCGATAACCGTAATTATTCTACTTTTGCTCGTTGAAATTGAAGCTCACTTTCTTACATCAAGTGGACAAACGGGAACAATTATCACTGATATAGTTACAGATCTATGAAACCGGAAGTCCCTCAGCTAGGATAGATCTGAAATAAAAGTAACCCATTTCTGAAAAAAAAAGTAAGATAATGAAAATTTAATTGAAAATAGTTTATTTAATTATTCCTATGAGAAAAATCTCAGCCTTTGTATGTATTACTCATATATATACGTATATATGCGTGTGTCTTAGTTTGCCTTCCCTAAATCCGGGTGAATCAAAGGAGGATGTACGGAAGATAATTGGAAGAGACAGGAGAAGGGATGAAACTAGTGCCATAGTGATATAGCATCAGAAGGATACAGAATACACTTTGAAGCGTGGTGGGTTACCCATTGGAAACACCTGCGTGTCAGAATCCCCTGGGGATAGTCAAGGTCTGGCCACAACTGTAATTGGCACCCCCTAAAATCCCTTGCCGAGATAATATGTCTGCCACCTTCTGTAACTGACCTTTCTTCTAGCATATATATGTGTAAATGTATTAGGGTGGTCCTTAAAATGGTCATGTTCGAATTTCTTCGCTCCCAGGAGTTGAAACAGCTTCGAATAAGTAGAAAATGAAGTAGTCGAAGCCCCGGCCTCCTAAGTCCATCCTAAATACTTCCCCAAGGCTTCCCGAATTATCCATTTGATTAACAGGGGACTTTTGACTGGCTGCGGTTAATTTTTGTTTCTGACCGGCGTGTTGCTGCCAAAAATCTGAAATTTGGCAAATATCTTACCTACAGTAGTAGGTGTTACGTGAAATTTTTGGAGATTTTTCGCGACATTATTTTCCGAGCTACGGCTGAATGAAGAAAGCTTTTTTTTTTCAATTTTCTGGAAATGTATATTTTTTCGAAACTCCCTTCATCTATCATGAAAAATCTTTCGCGAAAAATCTACAAGGATTTCACGGAACACCTACTACCGTAGGCAAGGCATTCGCCAAGTTTCAGATTTTTGGCAGCAGCACAGCGATCACAAACAAAAATTAACCGCAAAAAGTCAAAGGTCCCGTTTTAATCAAACGAGAAATTCGAGATGCCTTGAGGATGTATTTAGGATGGAGTCAAGCCGGGGTCTTGACTACTTCATTTTTTATTTATTCGAAGCTGTTTCAGCTCCCGGAAGCGAAGAAATTCGAACATGACCATTTTAAGGACCACCCTAATGTACAAATACGCTGCGATATGCGTGTAGAAACGCAGAACGTAATTCGCGTGAGACGAACGTCTCTCCTTCCCCTGAAAATGTAAAAAAAAGGAACAGAAATTTCTAATAATTTATATTTACGTTCCCAAATCTCCTAACGACCCGGTCATATACACACAGGATGTCCTGCGGAGCTGTGGGGAAAACAGTATGTATCATTTCGTTTTATAATACCCCGTTTGACTATATGTATGTATTATATTTATCAATGGCGCCCGGGAGTCCTGAGCGAAATAATTCATACTCGAGATTTATTCAGGTGGCATGCCGGTAGTGCGTATTTTACAAAATCTTCCACGTTTCGCAAATCCGCTAAAAGATGTACCGGAGGCGTAAATACTGATTCAGATAAACTTCCGCGATACAATACCGCGAGGGAAGTGATAGGTTCAACATTTTCCCAACGCTGTTTTATGCGTCTGGTAGTTTCGGTCTAGAAATCGATTCAAGAGATGCTGCGGGCCTGCAGCTCAGACCCAGGATTTCACCTTTCCTAAAATTATCCCTCGTTGGTCTGAAAAGTTTTTTGGTTCCGTTTGAAGCCTTATCTTTCGCGATGTATGGAGTCGCTTAAATTTGTCTTTAGAAAGCTCGCAAGGCGCATCTGCGGACAACATTTAAGCTTTTCGTTTGCGAGGTTCCGATGAACCGTTTGCCCTCGAAGTCCCGTAGGGTCGAAATGCAGAATTGCAATTGCGATTGTACTCGATGCCTATTTTATACGGCTCAGGCTAACACCTACCTTTCCGAAATCCGTGAATCCAGTCAATTTGACCGATAGAGATCGATAAACGGTGGAGTAAATATGGATATCAAGTACATGGATTCGGTCAAAGAGATTAAAAATAATATCGCGAAATTTTCATTCTTTATTTGCACATATATATGCATATGTTCATACGCACACTACGTACACGCGGCCTGTTCAAATTTACAGCCAACAGTTTACACGCTGGGCTTCTGGCTATGGAAGCATACACACATGTGTGTCTAGGTATAAATCCACGTATGTGTATATATGTATATATGTATATACATATATGTACATATGTATACATAATACATAGCGTAACGTACATACCTACATTGCTAACCATGCGAGCAAGCAGCTGCGTTCACCTTTTGACCCAGTGCGTGGGCGTCCGTGCTCAACTATGCAGAAAGTGCTTGAGCAGATTCGCGCACCCATTAGTGGGTAAAAAATGAAAATTATGATCTCCAAAAAACCTTAGAGCGTTAAGGGAATACTTTCGTTTTTTGATTTTTCACGGAGAGGCAGTAGCGCGCAGGTGCGATCCGGGTTAAGAGAGCATACGTTTTACTGTGTGTTTAACGTACGTGCCAAACGATGCGTAAAAACGAAATTAAGAATAATATTTTTCGGGTAAACCAACGACCAGTTTCCTTTCTATACAAAGTCACACCGAACGCTGACCTAGGCTTCGAACTTTCTGAACAAGAAGAACAAAAGGCGTATTTCATCTTCGAGAATTATTAAAAATACCCAAAAAATGTCCTCACATTCACCTAATTGACTCGTACATCAATTAGTCGTGTAAAAAAGTGCGGAAAGACGCGATACGTAACAAAGTGGACAAATTTCAACACCTACAGGCATATAATGAGAAGTTTCGTAAAAGGAGTTTCATCGGGATAAAAATAATGGTAAATTATTAAACGGACAGTCTTTGACTGTCCACTTTGCTGGGACATCAAAGGCTGCTATATCGAAGGGACCGTTTGCAGTTGTTCATATATTAAGTTAACATACGTCGAGAGCAAAGAGGAATATGAAACACTTGTTTCGCGATATCAGGGTGCATAATTTATCAATTTTTCCGTAATTTTTGTACGCGTATGTGTGCGTAACAGGTAGATTATACGTGGCTTTGGTAGTATTTTATGAGAGCTGAAAGAAAAGTATCTCAATGGTTACACAACGTGCCTGAAACATCTCCTAAGACGTTCCACAACTAACCCTTAAGTAAGACCTTTCTAAGGCAAAAGTTCAAAAACTAAAGTTTCACTGAAAGTTTACCCACGTGGGAATTTCACGTTTAGTGATGCTCGCCTTTACAGAAGTCTGTCTTCGCGAAGTTTCTCTTAGTAAATTCTAGCAATTAACGCCTTCAAGTCGGTGTGCTAATTATCTCGTCGAAAGACGACGAGGTAAAAGAATATCGAAATGGTATTCGCTAAGCTTTGAAAATTAAGACTTAAATGATAAAAACCCATTAATTACCTCCAACGTTTAATGTAAATTGACACCATGGCATAATAGGGACCTAAATTGTGAAGTAAGCGATCACAGGTTTTGCTTTATCGCTTTTTATTTCCTCGGTACAGCGTTGAGGGTTGAAATCGACGGTCAAGTCCCAAAATCGTGCGGCTTGAGGAAAGCCACTCGATCTTTATAACGAAATGAAATTCAATTCGATGAAATTAAATTCAATCAAATTCAATTCGGAATTGAAATCGTGGAGGGATTTAAACGTGCAGTTACAATCCAGGAGAGAAGCTGAAAAAATAGACTACAAACGATTGAGAGTACCGAGTTTGATGTAAAGTCCGTCTCGTTATTAGCATCATTTACTATAACCACGCGTACCTTTGTTCAGGGACGAACAAAGACACAGACGTATAGGAAACTCCCAAGTTGTACTAATTTTTCAAAAAATCAATGTCCACACGTATAATTCCCTTCGCTGCGAAAAGGAAAGGCAATGAAATTAGTAGAACGGATTGTTCGACGGTGATTATTATTCATTTGCTTCACTCAGCTTGAAGTTACGTATAAATTAGTATATTAAAGTGCCTTTTCTATCGCAATTTATGACGCGGTGAAGAAGGTCTGGATCATTTTATTTCACCACGCTTTTACTACTGCTTCGATTATTACTCCTGCACTATAGGGTATCCTCCCTCACCACCATACGGATACTTTTCGTATTATGAAGTTTATACTGCCGTACGTATCTCAACTTTCCGAAGTAGCGTAAAAACGTATTTTGATAGTAGCGGTGGCGTATAAAATGGGTGAATTGAACGCGAAAAGTGTCGTAAACAATTTGTTACCGTATATAGAACCGCGAAAATTGATAATAACCGAACACGGTGCGCGTTAGTCCGAGAAAACTACATCGTTATCCATTCACGGAATTTCATTCCGTCGAACATACTTTATCATCAACTTCTTATCATTAACGTGACAAAAATGGTTTCGGAACCATACGGACATCACGTAGGAGTCAGATTCAGCGATTAAAACACCAGCGAACGGCTAAAAGTTACTGCCCACCACCGTTAGTGGTGTGGCGAAAAATTTATCGCCTCTTTTAGCTAACCGACTCTTTTTAACCACTGCACAATGCTAGCATACATACTTATCTCCGGTACTACGAGGAGAAATCGAAACTACGTGAGGCAGTTATCGAAACACCATATAATACGCTAAGTAAGAATGTAGTAAGAATTATTCCAGTTTTATGATTGGATTCGAATCGTTTGAACTGTCATTAGCGACTTTTTTGACCAATTTATTTCCGAAAGTGATAATTGTGGTTAAAATGCTTCAAGGGGTTAGGATATACACATGAGTGAATATTATTGAATGAAATTCGCAGGGTTATTAGTCCCAGGGTAAATGAGCTTGCTGTCCAAGTTTGAACAAAATTTGTCGTATGGTTCCGCGGTATTAATATGTCGAAGTTGATCAAAAAACACAATCTTCTTCTTCTTCTTCTTCTTTTCCGCGCCATTTTTCGCAAGACGCTTTCTGGGGACCGCGATATCAATCGAACGGCTGCATGTATCGACTTGGAATTTACAACGTAGCTATTCTCCATCGAAATCTAACTCCCTATTGATTTTGGTCCAAATCTGTACTCACACTCGGTCGCTAGATTTCAATAAAGTCACGAAGCGGTTAATAAGGCAAAATGGCCGCCCGAGGGTGCTGATTAGATTTTAGATATTTTATATATTAATCACGATTCTCGATCGATAAGATATAATCGGCTCGACGAAAATCAACAATCTATCCGAAGAAATCCGGGTAAAAAACATGTGTTCGAGTATCAAAAAGTTTCGATCACCGATACGACACAGAATCAATCAATCGCGTCCAGTTATGAACGGATAGTGTGATCGTTTTCGAACGAAATGCAACTTAGACATTTTGGATGAAAAAACTCATCGTGTGATCACTGCTTTTTCAAAATTTATAATCGATCGCAGCGTTAAATTGAATTAGTTTGCGAAGTAAGATATCTCTCGCCGAAAAGATATTCGGGCAACGAGTTGTTCGCGTAATGTAATACGGAAACGTAGCTTAACTTAAACTTGTATAGAATGAAAATAGGAAAAGAAAAAAGGGCGGCGGTGGTGAAAGACGAAATTCTCCCATTCTTGGCGTCTTTATATTTCTTGATTTTTATTTTCTCGAATTATTCTCATATATATATACATACATACTACATGCGGTGTTTTATTCTCTCCGTACCGCACGTATATAGTCTGGGACTTGTTTTCGCATGGGATTCACTTAGCTGAAAAAGTACCGGCAGATTACTACTAAGGAAACTTGTAATAAAACACCAATAAAATTATGAACTTTACCGCTAAAAAGTTTTCCGGTATAAAAATAAACTTACCGCTGGTGCATTCAGCGTTAGACTTATTGTTAGACTCCTAAGTTTTCGCGGTGAAAACCCTGCCTCTCTCTCTCTCTCTCTCTCTCTCTCTCTTCCTCTCTCTACCCTATCTTTCGCACACGTATATATCTACCTCGACCTCCAACAGATAACCGTGCAAAAAATTTCTCTCTGATGTACATCTATATATATATATATACTTATGCTGCCATTAGATATATATATATATGTGTAGTACTTTGTCGTTGAAAAATGCACCGTAGAGGAAGTGCCATAAGAGAGACGGCGACGTTTCGCATGGGTGAAAAATTATGAGCACTCGTTTGCCCCCATCCGCGAACAGCCCGCACACTTTTTGAACTGCAACCCTTTCGTAGCCAAACTTTTCCCACAACCGTTGCCAATGTCATTTAGCTTTTGTCGCAAGCTTTCCTAGATTTCAAACTTTTCTGTGTTTGTTTACAACTGTAGATAAGGGGGGTCGTTCGTTAGTTCGAGATTATTGTCGGTTTTATATACCGATTCGATTTTTTTACAAAATCGCGAAACATTCTGATGCGGAAACATATTTCGATAGTTTAAAGAAAATTGGAAAGAAAAAAATGATGAAATGAATTTTAAAAAAAGAAAAACGTTCTGTTTAAAGACCCAATTGGAAGAAGTTTTACAGATGACTTCAAAGTGTTTAAGGGCTGACAAGCATTGAGCATCGGCGAATAAATATTTGCTATCCAAACAATTTGCGGTACGTGGTGCTGATTAAATTCCATTCGAATACCCTTCTCGAAATCAACTCGCGTTTCGACGAACTCCTCTCCTTTTACGCTCTTCGTTCCGTAAACCGTTTTTCACCGTGTTTCAGAGGGCAGGAATTTTCTCTTTCGCACCCCACAGAATCTTTCTCAAATATAATTTGTCGATTTTATGTTTCCATGTATGCAATTTACTCGCTTGAACATATATGTATAATTAACGAAGGAGAAAATGAATATTTTCACTTAAAAAAATTATAACTCAGCTGAAAATTGAAATATCGATTTCGTTTTCGGCTCGTTATCAAGTCGAAGGCTCGAGGTTTTTATACGAAAATATTAGCGAGCCTCGAAATAAAGCTTCGAACACTTTCGCACCCTGAAGTGATCCATTTTTTCACACCGTTTTAAAACTTATCAAGCTTTATTTTTAAGCTCATTCATTTTTTTATGAATACCGCGATCCTTCCCATTCAAAATGAGCCCGGAACGAACTCGATATCCCTATTTTTAACCGAGTTATAATTTTTTTTAATAAATAGGTACGTTCGTTTTTTCCTGCGTTAACTATTTGGGAATTATAAATCCCGCGTTTTGGCGATAACTGGAAATTGAAATACAGACCTCCACCTTTCACCAAAAGCTACTTGGCATCGAAATCGATCAAGTGGTGTATCGGCAGTGGAAGAAATTATTTTCGACACATCCTACGATATGCATTACAATTTGATTCATTTTTTTATAGACTGTCACTAAGTTCCGTTCAAAATTTTGTGTAATCAGAATTTTTTGATTTCTGCACCTTGCGTTTCTGTAGAATGTAGCTGCTCCGAGTTGCACCATTTTAGAAAAGTCATCGTGCCCAAAAAAAAAAAAGAAAAAATGAAAGTTCCTTCTGTGAGCAAACATTGATTTTTTCGCGCAATACCAGCTGCATAATAATAGTTTCTATAGCTCTTTGTTTGGCAGCTCCACATTCGTGTTTGTATCATGCGTGAAAAATATCCGAGCGAGACTCGCGTGTTGCGTGCGAAAAGTCGAGCGAAAAAAATTTGAGTCTTTTTCCGTAAAAAAAGAGAAATTAAAACACACAAAAAACAAAAGGAACTATTTTTAGCAACTGAACATTTGGATTTTACGGAAGAATAGGGGTATCGAAAAAAAAAGGATTATTTCATTTTTCATAGGACGATTTCATTTTCAGATACGAAAATTTTCGATTTTAAGGGACCGGGTTGAAGTTCCGAATGTTAAAAGTTCCCAACGGTCAAAATTCTGAATTCGTTTCAGGCGATTTCGCATTTTCAGAAACGCCGAAATTCAGAAGATCGGAATTTCGAAAGGTCGGAATGTAGACAGCTCAAAACCCGGAAGTCCAGACCCCCGAAAACCCAGAAATACGAAAATTCCGATCTATTTTTCAGGATGTGAAGACAAAAAATAGTTCATTCAAATCGGGACCTTCTTTACGGGAACCCATTTCGTCTCCGATTGATTATTTCCCGAAATCTCATAATTCCAGTACATCTCCCGCGAATTTCAAAAAGTGTCGATAAACGAACCGAAGTTTATAAAATCTCAAATAATTTCTAATCATGTCTAAAAAAATAGTGGTGATTAGCCGTGAAAGAACCGATTCGATAGAATACGTATTCAAAGTCGTTATAATAGTCATTTGAAAAAGAAATTCATTCCAAGCTGTGAGTGTGACTTCAGGCCAGGTTTTCCGCGGTATAATTTTCCAGCGCCCATAAAATTGGGAACGTCGACTTTCTACGGATGATGTGAGATCAGTTTTCAATTAAAAAAAAAAAAGTTGTCCATATAAAGGTCCTGGCGCTCGATACGATAACGTCAAGCTTTAACACGAACCTCGAAGCGAAATGCCCGAATCGATACTCAAAACAATTTTCTTGTAAGAATTAAATACACAACGGATCGTCAGAATTGTGGTTCACCGAGGCAAGTAGCAAAGTAATCTTGTATCACGGTATTAATTAGGCATGTCAAGGATATCCCGTCCATTGTTCGCTCTGAGGACAATGCCTTGTTGAGAGGAAAACGGCGCGGTAAAGGGAGTAGCGGGGATCGGAGGGTTTCGACAAGCCGAAGGCAATAAAATCGTTTTGGCGGAAATGTAAATAACATCGTGGTTTCGCGAGGAAGCCGGAAGGCTAGAACGAACGGAATTAAGAGAGGATGTCCGATTATTCTCCTTTCTCTTCTCTCTTACGTAGCGCCCCATTTTTTTTTTTTTTTTTCATTCTTCTTCATTTTTCTTTCCTTATCGGTAAAAAAAAAAAAAAAAAATTCTCACAAAGAAAGACAAAAATCAACGGTACAAGCATGTATGTACATATTGGTACAACGTATCTATTGCTACCTTGCCCGGAAAATATAAACCCCGGCTTCAATTTCAAAATAAAACTATCCGATTTGTCCCAAAATCGATTTGCGAAAATCTTTTTTCTTTTCTCCTCCGAGGTCTATGTATACACATCCACGAGTGTTATTTATAATCAAAGGGGTGGAAATCGTACGGTCGTGTGTATTTTTTTGGTTTTTGCTTTTCTTTCTCTCTTCTCTTCTTCTTCTTCTTCTTTTTTTTTTTTTAATTGTTTTTTTCTGTTGTTGTTCTTTTTTTTTCGACGGCTACCGAGACGCGCGTGTGTATCATTAATTAATGCCGAATATAATTCGCGGGCAGCTGCCGCCGCCGCCGCCGCCGCCGCCCCGCGCACTTCGCGAAGATTTAATACATCGCGAATATAGCGCTGCCATCGCGAGATTAAGTCCTCTACCAACCGAAAGATAATCGGTCTCTCAAATAGATATCATATACATATATACATATACCCACTATGCAATGTGGAAAAAAAAAGAAAAGGAAAAAAACAGAGAGAGAATCGGAAGAAGGAAGAAAAAAAGAATTCTATCTCGCGATTTTCACTGTGCTGATGAATTACTTTCACCGTAAAAGATACTTAGAGATTACTTAAAGCGAATCGCGTCACTTTAAAAGTGAGAGGAAAAAATTCTGTGGCCTCTCGGCGGCTTTGGGTTTTTTTTTTTTTTTTTTTCTTTATGCGACAAGTAATTTATAATTCTTGTAAATAAAATCGTTTTCCAATTCGACCTGCGAATAAAATTGCATCTTTGATCAAATTTTTCAGGCAATTTATCGATTACGAAAAAAAGAAACTGTCTCTTTGAACCAAACCAATAGAAGAATTTTCTCGAGACACTCGTCAATTTTTACAATAAATAGGGAAAATAAACTTTATTCGTGAAACGTGAAAAAAAAAAGAGATTTGGAATGAGAACGAAGAGCTGCGTGTCATCCCGTTACTTATACTCAAACCGACACCTACTTCCATTGACAATTGATGCTCGTAAACATACAGACGTACTTATCTGCACACGAGTCTCTCTCCCCCTCGTATCTTTTATTTTTCTTTTTCCCTTTTCCGTCTCTTTTCCGTTTTCGTCTTCGTTTTCGTTCTTTTTTTTTTTCTCTTTATTTCCTTACTTTTCTTTTCTTTCCTTACTTTCCCGGAATATCCACTGATACTCGGTATATTATGGGAAGCAGATCTCCCTCGAGCCTTTTTCTCTGCTTAGAACCCACAACAAACTCCGTCGTTCTCGCATCCTAAAGGAATCGCCTTTTCCAACCCCCCTCCCCCTCCCCCCAACCCCCTCCCAAAAAAAACTTCCCTCATCTACTTCCGTTTTATTTTCTAGCTCTTAAAGAATATTTTCTGCGATAAAGAGATGAGGTTTTACCCCACAAAGGCACGGCTTTCAATCTGTTCGCCATCCACGTGTCCAAAGGACCAAGAAGATTCGCCGACCCATTTATCGTTCCTGCTATACCTACATACGTAGATAACCGATGTAAATCTACATAAAACATTAGCATACGTACCTACGTCAAGAAAGAATACCTCCGGTAATTCATAAACGTAATTTTTCGTCATTAATCACAAAACGGTCACAAATTTTCGCGACATTTTCTACTGTAAGGAAAAATTTTGGGGGAAAAAAATAAAAAAGAAGAAGTCACTAATTGCATATTTGCTGTATAAGCTCATTAAGCAAATACATGCCCTTATTGCAATAATCTCCTGAGAAATTCGCAGCTCTTTATCAACTCAATCGCGATTGATCAAATGCAATTCTTAATTTATCCGTTCAGAATTTAATTTTTTAATATCGAAATAGAAAATTTATAGTTTTGGGGCGAGTGATTAGTAAAAATTGTTTTTTTTTTTGAATTTTATAACTACTTTTGAGTAAACTAAGTGAGTGCGGAAACGGAGGATCTATAAGATCGATAAACGAGTCGCAAATAATAAGAAAGCCGGTTGTATAGGAATGTGTACGATCGCGGGGCGTAAAGTACTTGAATTTCTTTCGATAAGTACCGGAGATAATTTCGAGACTTGTTACCTTATTTTTAATTGGATAAATTGAACTTTATACTAAATAAGATCTCCCGAGGCTACAGAGAACCGAAATTCTCCCGATTATATCGAGCTCGACGAATGCTGCGTAAGAAGTGCTCGGCGGTAGGGAGTTTCGGATCCGAGCTTTTGCAAATGAAGCGTAATTCCTTTGTAAAGTTTCACAAAGATTTCAACAAATTATACCAGAGTTTCGTGCGAATGAAAATCGGCTGAAAATGTGAATAAAAAAAGAATCAAAAAATTTTCTTTTTTTTTTTCATTTTTTGCGGAAATTAATCCACGGGCTGATCGTTTCAAAAATAAATTTCAACCGGTAGGTTTAACTCGAAACGAAATTCCGTATTTCCCCAAAAAATAAAAACAGAACGAAGAAGTATCGAGTTCGAAACACGGAGGGCCAAAACCTCTCCAAATCTCAAGACACTTATTTATCTTTTCTCATCCTTGTCTTATCTTCACCCCACCCGCGTACTTTTGTCTCTCTACAAGCACTAGTAACGTCGCTAAATTCCTCATGAAATAAATCACCCTGTTTACGACCATAGTCATACAGCTTTATACCCAGGGGTAGTTCCCCGTGTTCACTGACGTCCGTTTATTCAGAGTTTTCCTGTTTTTAACACAATTCATCTTTCCTTGGAACTAGTTTTGAATTCGCGCCTACGAACACACGCGCTGACACAAAATATGCTTTTCATTTTTCTATCTATTTTTTTACTTCACATTTTCAGTTCTCACCCCTATTTTTCACGCGGCGAAATTATCGATACATAAACTGCCCCACTTCGTATTTTTGGTCAAAATGTAGAACAGAGTAGAAATAGATCGACGAATTTCTTTGGTCTTCGATACAATTTTCAATAAAAATTCGAACGTTTCGAAGAAAAAAATGGGAAATCGTATTTCGTATAATTTATCGAAAGACGTATAATTTATCGAAATTTTTCAATTTTTATTTCAATTATGAGATCGGATTTAACGAACTACTAGAAATGAAATTTTCAGCGTAAAATATCGCGTCTTCTGAAAAAATAATGACGCGAATTTCACATCCAGGTATACGAAAAAATGCTCTTTGCCAATCTGCGAAAACCTTTCTAGTCAGATGATAATTTTATATTTATAACATCCTGGAAAAGGATTTGGCGATGCGGTTTCAACGGCGCGGCTCCGCAATGGCTCTAACGCCACTTCCACTGAAACATGAGAGTTTCATTTTGTCGGTTTAATAGTTAAAACGAAAGAGGAAAAACGCTATTTAGTACCTAGAACCGCAGACTCGGTGCAGCCTTCGATTTCTGTGGTCGGTGGACTCGGTTCATCATCAATCGACATCGAGCTGTAATTAGATACACTCCGAAATTTGCGAGAAAAATCAAAATTGCTATTCGCTTTATTAAAGACCAATTGAAAACTCATGATTTCGTTCGTATCACAATGAAAAGTCGAGTTTTCGACAGATCTGCGCGATTCGGGGCCCGCAGAATCACCCCCGACAATTTTCGCGATGTCTGGCGATATCTAGAGAACGAATCAACGGATTTCGCTCTTCTTTGTATCAATCGATGCGATTTTTCCTGATTCAAAACTGATGTGATTTTGGATTGGATCGGCCAGATAGCCTTCGAGTTATTCGAAGAACAAAATTTCGAGCTTTTCTTCTCGAATCGATGATATCTCGAGAGCTGATCGACGGATCTTTATGATTTTGGTTTCGATCGGTGGGATTCAGTCCAAGTTGGATCTGGTCGAATTTCGGAATTGATCGATCGAGTAGTTCTCGTGTTAGAGACCAAAAATGAACTTTGGGGTGATAAAACGTTTCTTTTTCATTCAAATGAACTTTTCACTCGTGAGATACTATTTTTTGAGCTTTTATAATCCGGCAGAAAGCTTTAAGGCTGGCTCATCGAGGTCAGCCGACTTACCAGACCGTTGTTTACTAGAAACGCCATAATTACGTAAAAATGTCATTAAATCCGAAAATGAAATATGCGATGTTCCAAGATCTGGGTATGATGGGTTGAAAATAATATCAAAGGAAGAGGAAAAATAATGCTTGTATTGAGAGGAAGGTATATAAGATGAAACGAGTTTGGTACGAAGTTTGCAGGAGAGTAAAACGCAGTAATTTAGTTCTTTTTTTACCGAGGGAAGATTTTTAAGCCGAGGGGCTGCTTTCTCATAATATGTAAATAGCATTCGAGTATTTTCTTCAAGCCATATAACATACATGGCCGCTCGGATGATATATGTACATTTTCATCCAACTTTTCTAAATGGGTCAATCTTCGTATAAATTATTTATATTCAAATTTTTTATTTTATTTTATTTTATTTTTATTTTATTTCTCTTCGCATTCTCTGTGAAAACAATTTCCGATGCAAGCACGAGTATGGAAAGGAGAGGGAGAGACATGGATAGGATTACGATCAGACCTAGTTCCTGGCAAGTAGAAGTCTTGTCCCGAAATTTTAGAATCTTGAAAAAGGTCACACTTTTCATTTATTATTTATAAATTTTCATATCTTTTTTTTTCTCTCCATTCCCTGTTCTCGCCTCATCCGAATCAACCATATATATAAATATATATAAATATATACATGTATTGGGATACGGGAGGAAAATTTTCATCCGAAAATAAAAATTTGTCTGCGAGCGTATTTTTTGACACATTACAATTCAAAGCATGAACATCTTCTCGAAGGGCTTTCACCTTTACGAAAATAGAATTTCCACCGGTTATTCGTCTCGGAATCGTCGACATTTGTTGTGTGAACCTTCACAAAATACCTACATGAAATCTGACTACCGAATATCTTGTGAAAGGAAAACGTTTCCGAGGATATAACTGTACTTACGAATATTAATAAATCTATACGTCATACAGATCATTGTCAAAATAATAAAAGCTTCTGAATTTAAGAATGCTGGATCAGTCAGAAAACGTTCGTATCAAAAATCCGAATATCTGAAATGCAAAGAGCATTTTAATTGTGTCTCAAATATTGAGCTTTGAAAAGCTCGTTGTGACACAAATTTTTGTCTAAACTGTTCTATCTCATCTATAGAAGCTTTACTCAAGGGGTTATATGTATACCCGGTCGGAGCGCCGAAAAACAGGTACAACTTAGCGAATTTTTCACAACCAAAGCAGGTGGTGGATTTTATTGAGCTTCGGATCGTGATTACATCGTATTATTTCGTATTAGGAAAAATTTATTCGATGAAAAAAAACTCACTCGTTCAAAAGTTATCGCCATCTTCCCGAACCGCTGCGCTTTTCGCGCGACCAAACGGTGGGCATTGTATCGATGGAATCCCGTATTGAAAATTCAAAATTCGAAACTTTTCTTGTTACACATAACAATAGCTATCTGATCGCGGGTGGGATTTTCGGAATTGGATAAAATGTCAGAGAAATTACGATTCGGAGGAAACAATCAATTTTTGGCAAAAAAATTACCTCGTGTTCTTATTGTTATTAAAAAAACGGTAAATCGGAAGGAAAATAATCCCACGTGGACAGATGCGGAATCATAAAAGAAACGTGTGTGACGAATTAGAAGTTAGTTCATCGAACGGTGCTTGAGTTATCACACCTACCGTGTCGAAAAATATAGTTTCGAGATATACGCGTTCAAAGTTTTCCCTGATTCTGAGTCGCGCAGTAGCGACCAGCCGCGCAGTGTTCCACTCAATATCTCATAACTTCCTCAATTTTTGGAATATCGACATGAGCTTTGCTTCAAAATATTCTCAAAAGATCCATCTATAATAATATGTAAAAAAAAGTCAATTTTTTTAGAAAGTTCCGAGCGGATTGATAACCCCTTGAAGATATTATACCTACTCGTTGTCAGATAATAGAAATGAGCTTAAGATCAGCCTCATTATACATTTCGGGATCTACTTAATTAATTAACTCATCCTGAGGACTCGAAGGTCAAGTAAACGAGCACAAAACAAACAAGCTCAGGGATTTCGAGTGAAGGATCTTCCCTCGAAAGCGCACGAGGATGAGAGGACTAAAGTAAAACAAATCCGGCAATATCAATTTTCGGTAAAGTTTTTGAGTCAAGATCTTCATTAGAATTAACATCTCGCAGTCGGGATAAGGTGTGTACACAATATAGTAAGAATTTCTTAACGTAATACTGTATCAGGGAATAAAATATCTCGAAGAAAAAGGAAACTTCATTGTCTTCTACATTCGAATAATATCAGGGATATAAGTTTACAATATTGTCGTATCCCGGAGGTAAAAATGTTCGAGCTTTTTATCCGAGAATCAATTTATCAATATATATAAATATACAAAATAAAAAGTTCGTAGAACGTAGTCAAGTTCTACATTTTCCATCCAATAAGCAGTTTTCTATTAAGTTAACGACTGCGGAGATTATAATCGAGAAAAACTATTTCCGCTCATCGGTCCACAGTTTTCCGTCTTTTATTTTCCGTCTTTACCATATCCGCCGAACGTCTATTCAGACGATGACTTTCCCGAGTGACAAATTAACGCTGGGTTCACGTCGCTTTAATTTCTCCCTAAATATATACGATATATTATTCCGAACACATTTATACCTTGATATATTTATACATATATACGTATATAAATATATATATATATTATGTATGAACATATAGGTGCAGGGTCGCGCAGGTTCGGCGCAGTCTCGGAAGCACCTAGTCCTACATTCACCAATCCACCCCCGCGAAAGCGTCCTCGTGCTCGTGCTTTCTCAGTTTCGGTCCAGGCGCAGACCAACGAACGTCAGAATTCGGGGTTACTCGTCGTTTCAGTATCGTGACACTTGTCGTTCGAATACTTCGCACGGAATCTCGTGAAATTTTCGAAGACCAATGATTAGTATACAAATATAAAAAAAAAACAAAAATAAAAAAAAAAGAAGAAAACGTAAGTCTGACGCGTTTTCGTGATCTTTGGATTAATATTGTATAGCTGTAGTGAAGTTCCCATTTTCACTAAATAAAAATAGTTTTTTCCTCTCATTCGTACGTTTGTATACCAGATCGCTATTCTCTATTTTTGGTTATCGATTTGTTATGAAATAAAAAGAATTTCGATAAACTGACGGTCGAAAGCTCGGGCTAAACGTGTGTTTATAAAAATACAAAAGTTAACCGATCGTGGGGTACCAATGTGCGTTATATCTACCATAATTTTCCTCCGATAAAACCCCTTTCTAACAAAACTTACGTAATACTGTAATTAAAATTTTTCATTAATTATCGTTCAATGGGAGATCATCCATCGATATAAAATTCAAAAAGAAATAAATAAAAAAATTGAAAAAAATCACACCCTAATCTCACCTCGATTAATCACACGTAATCTTGTCATATACCCTTCTTTAGAAATCCGTAGTTTATTCCCGGTGAGCATATATGCCCGTTCCCATACCATGGCCATACTTTACAAATTAACTTCAAAGATCTTCGACGAAATGAAACAAAATTTTTCTACCTGATTCTATATTGTCCAGTAATATATTTGATCGAATTTTATAAACCTGAAAAATTTTGTTATTCAAATTATTCGAGAGACTTTAATTTGATTAACGCAGGTATATCCATATACGATATACACAAACGAATAATCTGATATACGTTGGGTTGCTTAAGACCCTTTTGAAGCATGGAGCTATGTAGTTAATTATCATTATTGATAAAGGATTAGCTTGGTCTTGAAGGATGCTGTAGGAGGCGGATAACATTGGCAGAATTATTAGGAAAGACATTATCGTCGATCGAGGAGTATCCTTCCCGAGCAATAAAAAAGAAAAATATGAGAAAGTATCGACTAGCCGTTATTCCACTAAATTTTACATTCATATATGAAAATTTATTACGGATTTATATATGAGGTTATGAAATTGACTATAAAACGACAAAGTTTTTATCTTCTGTTCTACTTTCGCCGAACAATAATCAAATTTCGACTGGATATAAGGGCGAGCAAATTAGCCCCATAATCTGATACATCGAGGTCGAATTTGGCTCGCTTTCTTTCTCAAGCTTTGCTATCGAGGAAGAACGAGGACGTAAAAGTATCTCGAAGAATACAAACGAATTCTAATGCGAAAATTTTACGGTACGATGATATCCGTCTCTTGCCATTCTGGCTTACCATTCGGATTCTGATCACCGAATTTCTGATACTCGTATACGTTGCTTCAAAGACTCGTTTTTCTTTTTTTTCTATTTTTCTTACAAACGACGGATAAGACTTCGGCCGCAAACTAATGCGAAAGTAACACAAGCTGTAAAGGCATCGATTGAATATGTAATATAAAAAAGGAAGGATCTAGGGACCATCGCGGTTTAATCTTAGGGGAAGAACCAATCTTCGAGAGGAAATATATCCGAATTTTGTCCATTTTTTTTTTTTCGGCAATTGCCTCCGTTACTTTCATCCTGAAATTGTATTTCGTGTATGTATTTTCGTTAGTTGATTTTCTATTTTTATTTCGAGTATTTATTCGTCCGAACATTGGTACCAAGACGTTGGGAAAAACAATTTCAACATTACGTATTCGCTCGCGTTCCTTTATTCTCTGTTAGACACTTTTTCATCGTCTGTAGACGATGCTTTCTTTCTCGGTTGACTAATGTAAGCCTCGGTCCATTCCTCGTCTGTCATATTTTATTTTATTTTTTTCTCATGCCTAAAAAGCAAGTGGTACAGCCCACCCCGCGGACTCAGTTCACCCTCCGGGCACCCCGTGACGTTCGTCCAGATAAATTTCGACGTTAGGTTTTTAATCCACTTTTCACCGGTCACGTATACCGAAAACGTTTTCAAATTTTGTTAATCGCTCTAAAGAGCGCGCGCACACCCCCGAATATTTCTCCCAGGGTTAAAACGATTATTAAACTTGACGATCATTATCGCGATTACTTTTTAAGGACATCTTTCACAATATTTCAGTCGATTCTTTTTTTTTTTTGTATATATTTGGAACAAGCGAAATATTTTTGTGGAAAAAATATAAAAATAAAATATACATAATCTGTAGGAAATATAAGGGCTGTATTTCTCACCGAGCCGCTCTACGTATAGAGAGAATAAAATAAAAGCCTGAAACCAACGGATCAAAGTTACGAGTATGGAAACTGACACTAAAAAATATTCTTCCCTCCGATCTCGTTAGATTTTATTTTCCATATCTCTTTCTAAAATTTGTTTCCGCACCGCGACGAGTAATGCGGACGGTCTCGTCGTGCAAAAATATTTTTAGGTCGTGAAAATTCGAATTCGATCGAAGACAGAAATAAAAGGGCGATTTCAGACCTTCACGTTTCTAATTTGGCTGCTTTTTTTTGTTTTTTTTTGTTTTCGCGTTTGAGTCAGAGTATCCAAATTCTGAGAACGAATATTAAGACCAAAAAATTTGTTGGTAAATAAACGATTCGAAATTCGTAAGTCATTTTTGCAGAATTATTCAAAACGTGATTCAAGCCTAAAGGCTGTTCTTCGACGAATATGGATACGCACAGAAATGACAAAACCTCGTTGTGTATCAGTTCGGTTTGAAATTTGAAGGTCTGAGGTGTATCGAGTGTAATTTTTCCCCTCAGATTTGCAGGAGTTCAAGAATTGTGTGATTGATCAAGTAGTAAACTAAAAGTGAAGAAAATTACTTAAACAGAGAACTATAATCCAAGCTATAATAATTTAAAAAAGAAAAACCAAATTTACGATCTACGAATAGACACGTGAAGAAAAAAAAAAAAAAGAAGGAGAAAAGAAAGAAAAAAAAAAAAAGAAATTTGTGATCCTGAAGGAATTCAAGGAGTCAAGCTGGGGATCATCAAAGTAAGCTCGATGCTGTTACATGCGTGGTGGTTGATTGGCGCTCTGTCGTTTACACTGGGAGCCCTGCGTGCCAAAGAGATGGGTGAGGGAAAAGGTACGTTTTATATCTTTCAGAATCCTTTCGCGCGAAGCAACCCTCGAAGGGCCCTTATCTTTGTCAGAGAGAGAGTCTAGCTGTATATATATATACATGTGGTATAGGTATACCTGGAACCTTGGCGTCGTACTATTTTCGCAATTTCAACTTTACGCGAGCTTATCTCACGCCGCGGCGCGTTCCTCCTTGACCACCGAATAACATTTCTATTCTACCGTAACGTCGAAGTGGTAGGTGAACTACCCCGAAAAATAAGCTCGCGCCTATATTACAGGACGTCGTTTTACGAAATTTACACCACGGTATCATCGCGGGTAAACTTCCGGTTCGGAGTCTCGATATGCGAAATGACGATTTAACGACATCAACGTTCCGTTGTAAAAACAATTTCGGAAAATCTCCGGATCCATCCCGCGATATGGAAGGGATGAAAAATTTTCGGAAAATATGATAAATTATGCAAATCTATCCGCGGCCTGGCGTTCATATCGCTTCTACTTATGTCGTCAAAAATTTCAGACCTTATTCCCATCTTATCCCTATATTATACCTAGATCAACAGTTTTGGTAACTCCTAGGCGCATGAGACAGCCATTGTGTTAAATTAACTATTACTTTTCCGATAGTTCGACGGTTTTTCTCTTTTCTTCAAAAAAACGAAAAAATTCGTGAATGATTATTTTTCAGACTTTTACATACCCCATCAATTATCCCTTCGAACTGTTTTCCCGGTTCAACGGCACGTATTCCGTGAAATTTCGAGACGAAAAGAGGTACGGTCGTTCGTTGGAAAGATGTGAGCTTTAAGCTGCGAAATTTGCTTTAAAAATCTTACGTTCCATGCAAAAATTTTTGGATGCCTGGAGAAGTAGGGTTCCGAATCGTTACGGAATGGAACTACCCTACGTCCCCTAATTGCTGTGTTTTCCCCGTCACGTTATGCATATGAAGTATCACGCGTAAATCATGACTATTGCCATGAATGGTGAACTTCGCTCGTCGGATCCCTTGGTGATACTTTTTTGCTAAAATTAAACCAAAACGCCAAAATAGGGACGCCGAGCAGCGTCAGCTGACGAGCGACAAATTACGCTTTCTGAAAAAGATTAGCTGACTTATCGTCGATGAACCCCTTTTTTTATTCCGGAAAATCAGCTTCGTTTTATGATTCAGCAACCGAGTCGGTTCAAACGACAATATTAATTTCCGCAACGACTCTGCTTCGCCATTTCGGATCACGATGTAAAAATGAAACCCACATTTTATCATCGATTAATGGCATCGTCAAATATCGAGACCGTTGAACACGCAATCCTCTTTTTTTCAGTTTTAAAGAAATGACGATGAAAATCTGTCTTCGATTTATACGAGTAGCAATAAACGGAATTTACACTTGTGACAGTAAAATATCGCAAGTCTCATCGTTTGCGATCTTCAAAGTAGAAGAGCAAAAAGAAATGGCCAAAAATGAATTTTTATGTTTTTTCACGGGGAAACAAATCCTCTTCAAATCTGTGATCATTTTTGGGCTTTCGGTCACCGGTCCTTATCAGAAACAAATTTTAGACGGATAACGGATCGGTCTGTAGATCTGTGCGAAAAACTCGCCGAATGATCTCCGAAACGACGAGATAAAGAAAATTTCAATTCGCACGATTTTGCGTTCAGATGATGGGCGTGAAAAATCGCCGTATCTCGTGCGATTTGAATGGCTGCTTCTACGGGAAAAAAATTCGGCTTTTTATTCCGAATGTCGACCTATATTCTTCGGAAAAACCATATTTTCTTTCTTGCTCTACGCGGGGCATGATATCAGCTCCTTATATATTTTTTATTCGCGATTCGTGCGGGCATTTAATTCGACATCGTGACAGGGGCAGCTAAATTAACTGATCATAAATTATCATTGATTTATTATTGTTTAAATATTTCAATTGAGCGCTAAATGAAATCATGCGAATTATAATTGCGACAATTTGTGCAATTAGCATATATAAATTGTAACGAGCTGTGTATTTCGTTTTGATTACATGTCCTTCGACAAATAGCGCCGTGAATAAAAAATCATTTAGTTATACGGTGATTTTTGATTTTCATTCCGACTGAATGAATACGGTTTTTGGCGGATACCCGCATCGCGGTTTTGAATTTGCATAAATGTATCGATGCACTGATTGCGAGGAGTAAAACCGAAATCTAAACGAGCCTAGCACCCGAATTCGCATTGCCAATTTTTATCCGATTAACACAACAAGCGAGGGAATACGTTTGTTACTGAAAACATATTCGGTCGATATCCGAGGAAATTACAGTAATACTATATTACGTATTCCCTCTGAGTAAGCAGTCCATCACTGCCAACTTTGCTCTAATCAATAGTCAGATAAACCAGTCTTTCGTGCTGCTATTGTAGGAATGAAAACATATATACACTCATTTCCCTACAAAATTTCTTCCTTCGCTTTATTTACTGGAATTTAATAACTGGAAAAGAAGCAGTGTCAAAATTTTCAAAAAATTTTCATCCACTGATCGTACAGCGATATCAGGGATCGTTACTATTCATTTTTACACGACATTCGGGGAGCTAGTTTGAAGTGAATGAAATTACAAACTCGTTTTGGAGTTTTCAAAAACTGTTACGACTGTCGAACGAGCTTCTTTAATTTCCTGAAATTTTTACGGCTATTTTCTAGCACTGATATTAAGTAATATCAAAGAATGTACATTTTTGAGGTACTTTCTCCCTATTCGTGAAATAATTGGCTATTCATTAGGAAGTTGATCGACCTGATTTTTGTTACTGAAAAATGTTCGAACATTGGATAGAAGTTTTATTTTCAATCTATTGAATTTGAAAATCATGAAACGGATTTCTCAAACTTTCCTACGCTTTGAAGTAGCATTCCATTCACTCAGTTTTTTTCATAGCTGATTACTCGTGCTTTCAGAGGTAACTAGAAATTGATTGAGATTTCGCTTACCGTTAAGTTCATCGAAACTTTTGAAAATTTTGAAGCATTATCCTGAAATGTTTTAAAGTACTAATAATCATGAGGAATTCTAAAATGTATTTCCAATTCCTTAATTCGAACACTTTTTAATTTTTTTTTTCCTTTTAAATTTGAAATTTTTTCTTCTTTTTCCAATGTCTTGTAAGACTGAATCAGGTAGAAGAGAGTTGTAATAAATATAATAATCGCAATGGACCCACTGCGATATTTTATTATCGTCATTATACATCACGCGATACCGCACTGAATATCGCGAGCTTTTTATATCTCTGCATAATATTTTTACGTCGACGAAGAAACCATTACCGACGTTCGTGGGCCCTCCTAATGGCAATTTCAACAGTCAGTAGCAGCTGGTGCATTCGAAAGCTCTGCCGCGTGTGCACCAGAAGTCAAGAGCTATGTTATGTAGGTCCCCCTTGAATTATCACACTGACTAATTGTAAGCGCATCTAAAATGTCCTGACAATTTCGATTACGGTTTTGAAAATGACGATTTTTTTTTCATCGTCTGACGTGTGGTACGAGTCGGTGTGAAAAAATGTAGAGTATATAGCAAACATGGAATATATGAATAATAAGAATATTTTTTACCGAGATAAGCTCCCAGCTGCCTCTTTTACGCCGCGTATGCGTCGACCCCGTCGGTTCTTTCGTTTTTGAATAAAAAACATTCGACTGCACAGTTCGGGGGAGCGTACGCGAATTTTACTATCCCACCGACCAATAAAACGGTACAATGGAACAACGGGAAAAAAATTCAAGCTATTGTCGTCACGCTGGTGAGTCAACGAACACCGCGACGCGACGCGACGCGAGGCTAGTGGTAGGCAAAGACTGCAGCGCCGATGGGGTAGCCGTACGGATTTTCAATTATGAACTATGACAACAGTCAATCGTCGACGAAATCCCGGTAGTAGTTCAACGAATCTAAATAACGTTGTCGCATAGGATCGCAAAAATAAAAATAAAAATAAAAAAATAACCGAGGAACAATAATTGATTGACAATTAATTAGGAAGTGAATTCAGGTGCGTAATGCCGTTTCTTCATATTATAAGGTGAAGTGAGCGAATATCGACCGACGCGGATTGAAATGAAATCGAAAATTAATTTTTATTCATTCAGCTTCGATGATTTATCATTTTTTATCAATAGTTTCGCGAAATCCTTCAATTTTTGATATAAATGATTTTTTGATCGATCTATATTTACTATACCAGCCCGTCCGTGATAGCAGACCGTTTTTCAAGAGAAAAAATTTTCTTTTTTTAGAAAAATTGTTTGAAACTTCCGTATTCACTGACTTTAGTTTATATCAAAGGCAGATTTAACCCTTAGCGGCCACACCTCAGCCAGACCGCATAGCGGCCACATGGGGTAACTCATTACCCCACGCTGAAAAACCTAGTTGTACAAGACATATGGGTGTTTTAAGACTTCTAACCGATTTTTTCACGTTTGTTGAAGAGTTCTTCAACATTTCTAATGATTTTTATCGGTCAATTTATAGATGCCGTTCTAAAAACTGGTCATATATGAAAATTCAGCAAAAATGGCATTTTTCAGAAAAAAATTCATTACTCCGCCATTTTTCAATATTAAGGGCTAAAATTTTGGGATCGTACGCACAACATATACCACTACCATAAAAAAATAACAGTATCCGCCGATCATTCGAAAAGTATATTTATTTTGCAAAATTACTGGAGAGAAAAATGAAAAAAATTACGAATCATAAAATTTGTTACTAATTTGTTACTTGTATCAATTTCAAAGGTTTTAGACCTCTAATTTCACTTTTTCTGAGCCTGGGGTAACTAGTTACCCCGTGTGGCCGCTAAGGATTAATTAACGGAAATGAAAGTGAGAGTATATTTTGAATCAAATTTATTCCAAGATGCATCGCGGTGTGTTGGGATATTTAATCAGCTTGTACTTATAGTTGCAGGTTTAAGAAAATTTTCTTTTTTTTTGTTACTCTTCTGTTAATATTCTATAAGGTAATTCTGTAAGATTGTATAATTGAAAAAGTTTGCCTGCAGCCTGTAGAACGGTACAGAGCAAAGCATGAGCGAATCAAATCGTTGAGCGGTAAGATTTCCGGGATGATTAACTACCGCAACTTTGACTTCCATCTTGGACAAACTTTTCTCGTTTTCGATGTTAATGTAAATTAGCCTATTTTTTTTTTTTTTTTTTGTTGACCACCTCTCGTTCTACTCCCTCAGGTAGCTATACGCGAGAGGGAATATAAAAATAAAATAAAATATCACTAATGAAAAGCAAAATTGATCAAACGCCCGTCGCGCGCTATGCGTTCCCCACTTTAATCATCGTCCAATTAATTTTCCGAGGTATTCGCAACCAAAGTTTACGGACTCGCTAATGATTTATTATCATGTCGTTTGAGAAACTTCACTATACGTACGTATACACGTATACCCGAGCATCTACACACCCAAAACACACCCTAGATGTAGACAAGCAGCGCCTACCTCCCTCTCCTTATTCCTCTTCATCTTATAATCGAAAAGTTAGAAGAAATTGAAACACACCGTGTCCTCGATGGTTCCAAAACTCGATGAACGAACAACGCGTAACAAAACGAGGAAGGTAAGATCGGATTTATGGAATCCATGGCGAAGAATGGCAGAAACTTATGCAGCTTCTATCGAGATATGAAAAGGAGTTATTGGTTCACCGAAAACGTAATGAAATTGTGTTAAATATTACATCGATTTGGTTTTTTTGAAGCTAATTGCTAGTGTCTGAAAATTGATTAGAAATTATTATTAGAGAATTTATTGACTGCACCTTGAATAGATTTAATCTATCGAAGACAAAGTGGTTGTCGCAGGGTGCAGGTCGCATCGTTGATCAAAACTTTTTGAAATTCGGAAAGAATGTTCCGAAGTCATGTCATTCCGGAGCAAACTGCCATTCGGGCGATTTTACGAAACCTGATCACGTCTAATTCGGCAAAACTCTCGAACTTCGATATACTTCGGAACTAACGTTCGTCTTGACGAAGGAAAATAATTCATCCAAACAGTTTTTCAATATTTGCGAATTATTGCAATTTTTTTTTTGCGGGGAAACTATTTTTGAAAAATGTTCAACCGCTCGATTTCTTTCTGGCAAAGTAGGCATAGTTCCCGGCAGAAAAATCAGCCTTTTCAAAGATACAATTTCCACGATATTTAACAACGATTCGAAATTTGCCAAAAAACCGTCCAGTTGCTTTTTTGTTACCCGGTTAAAACCGTTTCGCTGATTTCGCTCTAGATAGAAAAGGAGCGACAGACATCAAACTATTCTTGCCGAAAAGTGCAACGAAATTACCAGTGCATGAAAGTTCTATCACTGTTTTACATCTTCGTTGCAGTATTTGGGACCCTAACTTATTTGGACGATAAGTCTCAAGTTCTCCGCCTCCTTCTTTGGCAGAAATCTAACGTTTGACTTTCTCACTCGCCAAAGTCTAGGGACAATCTAATTAGGCTATCCGTTACCGCAGGACCAACGGGGCATGGGTCTGGGTGCACGAGCACACAGCGTTGCACTGATTAGAACCACCGATCATTTGGCGAAGCCAAAGCGTCGTGTTGTTTGCCGAATCACCCGTGGCGATTTGCACCGATGAACTGATTCTCTGTCCCGTTTAAGTCTAACCCTTAAAGCCCCGAGGTTAATCAGCCAGGATTTTAGAGCGCGGAGTAAATCGGAGTGGGTATCGACCTGCACTTGAAACTGCATTTTCTGCGACTGAACCCCACCTCGGATCTCATCCTCTTCAGCGACGATAAATTTTGAATAAAGAGACAATCTTGGGCAGGCAAAATGCTCCGAGACACAAAGAACCGAATGCTGTATGCTCGAGCTCTTCACCGAAGGGGGATGCTCCTCTTCGTATATTAATACGGATATGTGTCTCGCAGATATTTACGTCATAACTGCAGCGCATGTTGTGAAATGGCGAATTTCATGACGGAATAATGTCTTCGCAGCCGTAACACCTCGAACCCTACATTTTATGATCCTGCGAATAAGAGAAATGTGTGTTACAGGGAGAATAGTCGGACATACAGGATCGTGAGTGCATGAAACGTTGGTCCACCGCAAGGGTGTCTGAAAGAGAAATCGACGTCTCGTTTTCGCTACTCCTCGTATTTTAACCGTTAGTTTTGGACACGAAACAAATCCTCTGACAAAACGAGCTCCGTGTGAGATTTGTTCACTTTTTGCAACCTGTGCTTTTCCTGAGATGCTAATTTTTTTTTGACTCTCACAGAAAGGGTTTTTCGAGGTTCGTATTCCGGGTCTAAAATCAAAATGCAGAAACTCAAAATGGGGCCAAGCGAAATTATAAAAAGTAGACTGATCGACATCAAAATCATCACTCAACGGTTTTTGGAGTCGCTTATTTTCAATCTGAACTCAAGATACGAAAATTCAAAATGTCGCGTGAAAATTGCTACTCAGGAATTTCAGTGAATTCGGTCATTTTTTAATTCAGATCCGAAATCAGGGGCCCCGAAAACTTTCGACGACGGATTTCGACGCCAGAAAAAAACGCTTGAGTTAGGATAGAGAGCTCATTTTATGGGAGGATTTCTTTCGTCTCAAAAACTAACGTTTCGAGTGACGGGAGTGCCAAGAAAATAAAGAATGACATATTTTTTATCATTTTTTGGCGTAAAGGCGTACGTTGTTGTTATTCGATGAATAAAAATGACGGTGAATCGTTGATCCGTTAAATTCGTTACGAGGTTTGATTCATCCCGCAAGGCTTACCTCGTGTACCGTTTTTTCCATTTTCTTTATTTTTCTTTATTTTTTTTATACTTTTTATCATAACGAAGGTACGCATCACCGGCAACAAAGTCGCGGTAATAAGAAGTCTGAAAAAAGCTCTTCGTCATTCGGTTAAGAGAAGCAGAAGTAATTCTTTTGTTCACTGATTCATCCACGTTACGGGATATACCATCGTATCATCTAGATACACTCGAGTCGACGTATTTTTCGATACTTGATACACGGGTCGCATCAAACGTCGATAGACACGTTTCAGATAACAAGCTGGTATAATCGCGGTCTTTCAATATTCGCGAAATAGCTGCGAGGAAAATCGAACGACATTTATCCATAGCGAACTCGCGTCTCCACGGATTCGGAAATTCCTAATCGCTATCCGTTTCCCGAAATTTCCCACGTTATCCAAATCCATGCTATCGACTGACTCGCGCTGACTGCGCGCATGTTTCACTCGCAAACGATCAGCGACTCATATCGTCACTGATTACAAAAAAAGGGTAGATTTTCGTCGATCCAAAGTTAAATTGTTTGATCGATTAGTGGAAGATCAAAAGCGGAAAAATCTGTCGCAAAAATTCCGGATTATTGTCATTCGCAGATTTTGAATAATTCCAAAAATTATTTTCGAAATGTCTTCACTTGTAACCGAATAGAATCGAGTAAATTCCGTTTCGACAACAACAAAAAACGGATAAATTGTCTACTTTTTATCAATTTTCGTCCATTTGGCGGTTATTTACAAAAGCGGGCATCCGATTTTGACCCTCTAATTTTTTTTGCATTTTTTTTAGAGTAGATACCCATTCCGGTATTAGATTCTCAGACTTTAGGAATAGTGAAGAATTTCCAACGTCACCGTTTGTAAGGTTTAAGCGTGTATAACGTGGATATGTGATGTATGGGCGATAGGTCTTGAGAAGATTGGAAAAATTCGCGGGAAAAGTATCACCGCGTTAAAAAGCCTGTGCACCCTCTGAACCCCGGCATCGGTGACCTCTGTCCAGGAGACAATCGGACAGAGAAAGAGATGGGATAAGAGGAGGAAGAGGACGAGAAAGGGACTTCGGTGACCCGTTCCTCTCCTATAACTCCGAACCTCGGGGCTCTATTGTATCCCGCGGGCGCTAGTATAGAATCTTACTCTCCCTGGTCCAGCCTTTCGTCGAAATCACACGTATAATTCAATTGACCGTCGTTTCGCCCGTTGAAGAAGGGGCAAATCGTATTTCCGAAAATAAATGTCACGGGGTTCGCGGAACGACAATGGTAGGAACCTCGAGTTATCTGGGAACGCGACATCTCCGCAATTACCTTCATTTTTTTTTATCCATCTCTCTCATCCCTGTATAGATGGTATATACCTATACGATGTATTAGGTGGTAGGTTGATTTTGTTCATTTTCACCCGAGAAAAAGAATAAAAAAGAGAGAGACAACGAAGAAGAAGTGAAAATGTATAAAAAAAGGAAAAAAACCGAACGGAATAAAAGGGTTCATCCGTACGCCGAATTTTTTTTTTCAGTTCTCTCTAGCAATTTTTATAAATACTTCAATTCTTTCCCTTCAAAATGAGCCAAAAACGAACTTGATATCTTCATTTTTAGCCAAACTAGAATTTTTTTTTATAAAATTGAGTTACATGTCTTTGACTTTTGGGATTTTTTTTTTTTTTTTTCGAATTTTGATCGGCACATCCTTACGGGGAATTGAATTCTTTACCAAAAGGTCCCGTTTGATTATATCCTTTGATTATATCCGTAACTTTGTCAGGAAGAAAGTTAAAAAAAATAAATTACTCGTTATAAGAAATAATTTTTTTCACAAACTTTGGAAAGCTGTAACTTTTTTCCTTTTGAAGTTACGGATATGATCATACAGGACTTTTTTGTGGAGAATCCAATTTCCCATAATAACATGCCGATCAAAATTCGAAAAAAAAATTTCTTCATAGATTTTCTGACGTAAAATAAAAAAAGAAAAATTTCAGATGGGAAAATTAAATTTTTGAGATATCGGGCTGATTTTTTCGGAAGAATTCTCTTCAGGTCTCGAAGTAACTTTTGAGACCGTGGCAGCTGAAACAAAAATTTTTCCGTTTTTCGAAACACTCTGTTAAATATATACAACTATCGCGAGTTTCGGTCTCTCTGAAAGTTGGCCCTCTGACATAACAGAGACCCTACTGGGACACTGCAAACAGATGGCTTTAATTAAAGGGGCCAGTTCGCGTTTACTCCTCCTGGCAATACGCGGGTGGTGAACTAATAGGCGGTGTTCACCCCTTTTGCGGCAGGTTCTTATTATAAATAAAAATAAAATTAATACGCACCACTGCGCATTCGTAGACGTATAGTTTATATACCAGAAAATTTCTGGCTTTAGCTGCCAAGTGCTAGCCAAATAAAGTGCTAAAAAAGATTTCTCTCCGCAAAAGTAAAAAAATAAAAAATAAATAAAAAAAACACGTTCTCTATTTTTCTTTTTTTTTTTATTTGTTTTTTTTTTTATTTATGTTTTAGACCCGGCCGAAGTCTTGGTGCACAGATTTTATTTTTTTCTTCCTCTTTCTTCCTTCTCCTTCTCTCTTTCCTTCCCTCCCCCCCGTTGCTTCTTCGTCTCTTATATTTTTTCTTCTTGCATTTTACCTACTCTACCCGAGCGCGCCTACCCTTCCGTGACAATTGTAGCTCCGTTGTTGGAGGCACTCGTGCAAGAACGCAAACTATTAGAGATAAAGAAAATGCATGAATTTTTCGTTCCTTTTTTTTTTTCTTCGTTTTTGCGTATTTTTTTTTTTTTCTATTTTCTTTTTCATTATTTTTTTTTTCATCCCCTCTCTCTCTCTCTCTCTCTCTCTCTCTTGCTTTCCACATCTCTACCGCGGGCGGTGGTTTTTTGATGTTGTTGTTTTCTTTTTTTTTCCATTTTTTTCTCTTCGTCGTTGTTTCATCTCCTTCTCGTTTGAAATACCGCCTTCGTATGTATACGCACATACACCCATGTACACGTCCAAGGAATTGAAAGAAGAGAACAACAAAAAAAAATAAAAAATAACCAAAAAACGGAATACATACCGTAATGAGACATCGAAAAAAAAATTGTATTTCAGATTTCCTCATTCCCTTTAGGCGGAATATATATATACCTATATATATATAATATAAATATATATTAGAGTGATGCAAAAAAAAACTTTTTTTTTTTCTCACAAACAGGCTCAAAAGTTCCCTCTAGGTATAAAAATGAGCCTATCAAAAGCTGAGCTCTTAATTTTAATATTAAGATGCTCCTCATCGCACTTTTCTATTTCCCATTTAAATAACATGGGAAAATTTGTTTCTGCTTCTTCTGATTTTTATAACTAGCTAATGACGCGTCATACGGAAAATCTACAAACATATTTTTCTAGAGAATTAAATGCTCTACAAAAAAGGTCTCTTGCACTTTTTTAATAAACTTATTTTAGAAACACATTTTTTGTCAGAAAGATGGTTCTTTGAACTCGAATATCATTTGAATGGCTAAGTTTATCAAAAAAGTGCAGGAGACCTTTCTTGTAGAGCATTCAATTCCCTGCAAAAATATATTTGTAGATTTTCTGTACGACGCATCGTTAGCTAGTTATAAAAATCAGAAGGAGCAAAAACAAATTTTCCCAAATGGGAAAAATTCAAAATGAAAAAGGAATTACTCAATATTAATATTAAGGGCTCAAATTTCGAGGGAATTTTTTTTTCGATGTTTCGAACAATATTTCAGGGTGTCCGTGAAAAAAAAAATAGTCGTTTCAAATGAAACACCCTAATATATATAATATATATTATATATATATATATACATATACGTATACAGTGTACGTATCTACCACCTATCTCGGTTAGAGAATAAAGTAGGTAAGCTATATATACATATACTACATAAGAGAGGAGAAGATTGGAAGAAAATTGACTTCGTTAACTAGTTATTAATTAACTGAACGGTTCGTTGCAGCTGAGCTTCGTTAAAGCTACGGCAATTAATCAAAAATATATCACCTACGTAATTGGAGATTACTATAGATGCGCCGCGGTATACATATAATCTAAGGCGCATACTGTGTGACGTATAGGCTTCATTTGAATCGATATATAATAACATAGTGCAGGTGGGGTGTGCAGCATTTGGTATAGAAAAAAGAAATTATTTTCGAAAGATAATCCCTGTATAGTATATATAATCGTCCGTCAGATTCAATTAACCGAAAATACGTGGACAGGTGTAATCATTTTTATTTTATATCATATATACATATGTATATTTTTTTATTTATTTTTTTTTATTTGCAAACATTCGCAAAACGAACAGCTGCGTCTGAAATTCATTCGACACATTTCATATATTAGGGTGGTCCTTATTTCAAAAATTTTCAAAATCTTGTGCTCACGCACACCCCTAGATACCTTTCAAATGTATAGAAAAGAAATTCTGTAAATTTTTCAACATTAACACGTGCCCGAAAAATTTCGAAAGTTTTTGATGGAAAATACATGTGATTTTTTTAACCGGTCACTCTTTTTTTTTATTTTTTTTTTTTTTCATAACTCCGATAATAATCGATTGAACAATTCGAAATTTGGCACAGTCGTTGCTTATACTGTTAGAAAAAAGCCCGATTCACCTGCGTGTGTGATAAAAAAGGTAAAAAATCTCTTCCCCATTCGTCGCCAAATTTCACAGAAATCGAACATCACGGATCAAGTATTATAGCTGTACAGTCATAGGTGGTGTAACACGTACTACAGGTAGGTATTGTATAAGCGCGAGAAATAAAAACTATAAAAAACATTCAACCCTCGAATAAATCTCACTCTCTAAGGGCTTTATCTGTATTATATGCGTTATGTGAAATAATGGAATCCTCAGCTTCGAGAAAGAATTTTTTTTTTTTTTTCTTCTTCTTTTTTCCTTTCATTTTTTTATAACGCAGAAAAAAGGACGAACGGCGAAGGGCTCGCAGCTGGGTATTTACTCTCTCCTCGACGAATAGACGTGAATATATATATTTTTTATTTTCTCCTTTTCCTTTTTTTCCTTTTCTTTTTTTTTTTTTTTTGTTTTTCCATTTTCTTTTCCGTACGTCCGCGACACGTGGTTCGAATGAAAGATTTTCAGTGGCCGCGTATAATCAACCGGAAACACGAGAACCCGTTACTCTTCGCGGCCCGATAAGGTTCAATGAATATTTGAATCGGTATTTATCGATACTTGATAAGGAAATAAAGGTAGCGGAATTTTTGCCCGGGGATTTAGCTGGATCGTAAAAAGTCAGATCTTATGGATCGGTGGATGGATACGGGGACCCAACCCGCCCCATCGAACCGAATAAGGAACCGAAGCTGGAGAGAACAGAAAATAAAAAAAAAAAAGAAAAAAAAAAAGAAAAAAAAAAGAAAAACGCAAAAGAAGGAAAAAAAATTCTCGTCTCAGTTACACCGAGTTCAACACCTCTCTCACAGCTCCTCCTTTACCTGACCAACCCATAAAGGAATACCGCAACGAGGGTGAGAGATAACCTTCCCTGGTTAAATCCGGGACAAGGAATCCTCGAATGTTACTACGTGTCCCTTAGCCGTGGCCGAAAATGGTCCGCGAAAGTATACCCGCTCTTCTCCAGGGTATATGAAGCAGAGAAAGAGAATACCTGAAATTAAATTGAGTCGTGGCACGCAAAACGGTTGGATTGTCCTGCAGTAAACTACCTTAATAAACAATACTCGGTAGTACTTAACCCTTAACATTTAATCCCGCAGGACAACGAGAAGGAATCTCAGCTAGGAGTTGGGTATAGGTGGGTAAAGGATGGGACAAAAATTCCTGGTGATACTTTTCGCCGGTTTACTCATTCGTGGGAAATTACGTAGACTTCCGGTTTACAGAGCTGAAGAGATTATAAGTTAAACTTGAAATCGTAATGGCGATAGCTGTGTGTATGTATATACTTATATATGTGGTAGGTGGGTAGGTGTATATATGAGGGGGAAAATTTCGTTTCAGAATTTTGCGTGTCTCTTGAGCTGAAAATTTTCCGGGGGTTAAATTATACGTAGAAATAAATCTATAGTGTAATATATACGGTGGTTGATAGGGCGAGAATGCGACCAGGCGATATATGTATAAACCGGAAGTGAAATAAAACGTAAAATCACTCGAGCGTTTCTCTCTAGTTTACGAGGCGGGACATTCGCGAAATTGTCCTCGAGCTAGCTACAGCCTCGGCCTTTCTTTCCCATCCAGTAATAGAAGAGAAAGAAGAAGAAGAAGAGGAATAAGAAGAAGAAGGAAAAAAAATATATACGAAAATCTTACGATTTAGGGAGAAAGGGGATTCCCGAAATCGCGATCGACTAATACAGAGAACCAAACGCGACTCGAAACTATATTCTTACCTAGCCTTTGGTTCAACACCGCGATTTCCTCGGCCGGAAATAATTCCTAAAATTATCACCGCGAAGTTTCTTTTCTTTTTTATTTTTTTTTCCTTTTTATTCTTTTTTTTTCGGCTTACGCGGGATTACCGCGAGGCAAGGTGAAAAAGTATATGCGAAGGGTTGTGCGGGTGGATGGAAAGGGTGGAAGTTACACGAGGATGATTGTGCTTATATATTAATGTTGTAGGATACCACGAGGGAGGGTTACAATTAATAATTCCACTCTCCGCGTACCTACCCACCTACCTGGACCACGTTACCCTCTGTATACAGGGTCGTACTAATTCTAGCCCCGTGCCACATAGGTATACAAAATGCAGAAGTGTTTGGCCCACAATCGATGATTTAACCCTTAAGGGTCGCCCGAACAGATGACTTTATTAATACCGTGAAATAATTCGCAGTACGAGAATTAAGCGTCAACTGATTTCGAAAAAGCATTTAGAATTGTATTCACGAATCAGATCGGAAAGTCCAGAATAAAGAATTCAAAATTTGCGACCCGAGGAGCTATTCAAAAGCTTAATTTTTGAAATATTAACAAAATGCTTCTCCTATCACGGGTATCGAGGATTTAAATTCAAACTCTTCTGGGAAATTTGTAGATCTAATTTTGAGAGATTCGTGGAGCTTTCAGAGATTTAGAAGCTTTGTTCTCACAGTATAGGAACTATTTTTCGACGGTAAAAATTCTGAATTCGTTTGAGACGATTCCGAATTTCCAGAAACTTCGAAGTTCAGGTAAAAGCCCCGAAGGCCCAAAGACCTTAAAATTTCAGTCTATTTCTCGGGATGCAAAGACAAAAAATAGTTTATTCTAGCCGAGATCTTTTTTACGGGAACCCATTCTATCTTCTTCAATCGATAATTTCAGTGTCATGAATAGTTGATAGGACTTTAAAAATTTTTTCATTAAAAGTACGTTTCAAGACGATTAATTTGACCCCTTATCGGTTTCGATCCGATCGATACAGCCCGAGTTATCGAACACTGAATGAATACATGCGTCAATTTCAAGTTTCGGAAGTTTGGCCTTCCGGATTTTCAGCTATCGGAATTTTGAACCTCCGGTGTTCTTCGTTTCAAAAATTTTCGAAATCGATTATGCAGACCTTCGAGGAAATTTATTTTCTAACAACTGTGAGTCGCTGATATTCAAATCCGCAATTTTTAAAATTCGGAACTTGAACCCGGCCCCGGTGTTGGGAGTACGTGACCCTTCAGGGGTGATAAAAATTTTTTACTCCACTTTTTGCCCACGTTATGGCTAAATTATTGAATACACCGAGCTTGTGGAAAATCCAAAGAAATACCAAAAAAAAATGTAAAATACAGCTCGTAACGGGATGAGTTCAAGTGAGGAAGATTAGGTAATACATCTCAAGGCAGTCTTTAAAACAACTCGATCTCCAGGGATCTAGATGCCTTGTTTTTACTGCCTTGCCAAGCAGTGGATATAAGAACTGAAGAGCTTACTTAGTCGGAAATAAGGCAATTTGGAGAGAAAAAATTTTCCAATTTTAACAACAATTGCTCGACGAATATAAACTTAATCGTCGCTGTTTAATTAAATCGTTATGAAATTTTATTCCCCATTTTTTCCCTACGATTATTATTGTTGTTTAATGGAAGTAGCTGAATTCGTGTCAACCGCCCTGAAATTGCGAATACGAAATTATCCACTTAGCAAAATAATTGGGTAGGGTAGAGTTGAGTATTTATTCATTCGTTCTGGGACAAGTCCCCTAGATACGAACCACAGCGTACATAGACCGAGATACACCGGCATACATAGAGATCTTATATTATTTTCATTTATAATTATTCGCATTTTTCTGTTTTCGCATTGTTCCATGCATTTTACATCTTTGGGGCTGAAACCGCGGAACACTGAGTCACTTCAATGCTCGAAAAGCGCATAAAAATGCTCTAAAATCGGCAGAATTCACGGATATGTTGTATCCACTTCGCATTGAAAATGATTTCCCAAAAAAAAAGCCATTTTTAATTACCGATTATTTATTTACTACCGATGAGGGAATAATTCCGTAGATTTATCGCTCCCATAGAATTCACAGCCTCATTTTTCTAATCCCTAGTCTTAATTTTGTCAGCCGATGGATTCATCGTTATCAATTTTTCGGCGATCGAAAAGTTATTTCAATTATCGAAACCTGACACAGGCACTGGTAAAATACGATGAATAAAATAGTGTAGATAGCCGATTTTTGAAACGAGGGTTTGTCGTTGTCTCGTCAATTCTAACTCGAGTTAGCGATTCCAAATTCGCGCAAAATGACCATAAAAATGGAGACGAACTTTATCATCATTCAATTTCCAAACGAGATATGAAATCACGATGGTCTAATTTTTTTGCATCCGGTCTGATAAATTTCGCGAGTCGAAAAATAAAAATAAACGCGTTTTGATTGTAAGAATAAAAATTCCTGTGGAACCGGTAGGAAGAAAAATCAGTCTGCCTTTCCAGGTTCATAACTCATCAACCCTCTTCCTTTATTCTGTTGCGGTTCCTGCGATTTACGAGCTTTCCTAATCTCGTGAAATGTGTTCGAATAATCCATTATCTAAGATCGTATGACATTTGTGAAAATATTTTACAACTTCAAAGTTAACGTATTAGCGCAAAGTTTGTCAGAATTTTCGAATCGCATCTTTCATAAAAAGAGACACAACAGTTGTGTCAAAAAAATACCATAATTTCACTCCGTTAATTCGACTTCGTGGACACGTGTCGCTGGTGGAAAGAGAAAGTGGAAAATTAGGTGATTCGACGCCCAAAAAATGTCGAAATTTGAATTCTTTGCTCTGAAAAGTGTTGAAACGAGACAAACTTTGTGTTAAAATTTGACGTGCGAATCTTGTGTTGAATAAACGCACGAGAAAGAAGAATCGCACTTATAAACTGGCATTCTTTTTTCTCTGCGAAAAATCCAATTCAACTCCTGTACCTGTTTACGTTCCCTAAATTTCACCCTGGAGGTGAAAATATGGTAGATTTTAAACCCGGAAACTCGATTAACTCCCACTATCATAAAGTGTAATGCTACGTCCGGATGAGGTGTGATTCGAAAATAATGACAAATTTTCGTCATTCAGAGAATCAGCATCATGGAAAAGCGGGTACAATTCCATTCCGTTTCTAGTTTGGGAATAAAGGGAAAAAAAATGACGGAATATGAAGAAACGAGGTGAAGCTGGTGGGAAATTTTCTTAGGAAAATTAATCGTTTCGCCGATTGTGATTTACGTTTCTAAAATACCTGCGGTGGCCTGGAGAATTCGAAAACGTTGAAAACGGAGTCACAAAAACTAACTGTACTCTTGACGGCGGCTTTACTGCTGCCCAAGAGCTAAGCAATGTTTTTTATAGTAGGTTCCCTGCGTCTACCTTATGCACATTGTACATCGCAGGGGTGTGTTAGACACACACACACACACGCATACGCAAGCTTCTGGATCTAGTTAAATTAGGTATTCGTTCGGCAAGGATAAATAAAGAATTGAAAATCCGCCTGGAGCATTAGCTGGTTATTTAATTCGCCCTAAAAAGTTCGCTCGACCCTGCAGCTACACCAACTCTTCGGGCGATAATTCAAGAAAGCTTTACACCACCGGCGTTAGTTATTTACTACTCGAAAAGCGCATATATATATATATATATGAACGTGTGTGTGTGTGCGGCTAATTGCAAGCTGCAGTGCAGAGAAAGAGAGAAAACTAACGAACTCCTATTTCGACCTGCGAAATTTTTAATCCACTAATTTTAATAACAACATGCGCATAACTTTCTACGTATCTGCCTAGTATCTCGTTAAAATCCACTTTACACCCACGATGTCTTATACGATATGCTTATATTTTATGAAGCTCGACTAGTCGTTACGGAGCTTTGTAACTGAACAGTACCCTAAGCTCAGGTCTTTCCAGCTCTCGGTACTTGGACAATTGTTTTTTGATATGAGTAAATCCTCTTACGCCTAAATGACAAACACATGAGGGAGTTTTTTTTCTGAATAATTTCGGGCACGATTCACTACGGTGGTAAAAATTGTGCGTGATAAAGAAACGCGAAGGAAAAAGAAAAGAAAAAAAAAGTAACCATATACCAATCGAAAAAGAATGGTACGGTCATAGTTGGGTGGGTAGAGAACTGAGGAAGGTTCGATTGTCCGCCAGTCCCAGACCTCAGTTAGTTGGTCAAGATATTGTCCTTTCGTTTATTCTTTCTTCTCGTAATTCTGCAGCCCGTTCTTCAGTACGAGGTCTCTGGTAACAGGTTTAGCGCAAAAAATACTATTTCGGATTGTTATTTTATTTTATTACTATTCTTTCTGTTTTTCTTCTTTCTGTTTTCGCCTCTTTCTTATCGCCTTGTTTCTTCCTCTCGAATGGCCTGCCGATTTTCATACAGTTTCAATACACTCTGCGGACGGAGTGGCGACGTCTCGCTAATGGAAAAGGACATCGCTGACCAAGCGGCGCAGTCCGTGAACGAAAAATACTCTTTTTCCTTCACTCTCTATATTATACACACGTTCAGAAATTTCTGCTACAGTTTGCTTGTTCTCCCCATTTCGGACCATCAATGGTTATCAATTATTACTAACGCCTACCTGCTCCGGCTCTGGAAATCCGTAAAGAAGAAACACCAATGCGCCTACAGCTTTCAGAAAGGCTGATAAATTTCCAAGGGAAACTCTGTCAGGCCTTGACAGAACCTGAATAAAACATACCGCAGACGTGAGCTCGCGTTCTTTGGATCTGAAATAAATTAACCGAAGATCAGAAAGCGTTTGAGGAACATCTTTTCCTCCCCGTTTCGCGATCATCGGACCTCGATTATGGGTATACCGGGTATTCTGATACTGCGCCGGCTTGTTTACCAATTAGCGATACATTGCATCATCAATATCAATTACTTCGCACAGCCCGGAACCACATGACTTATGCGAACCGCAATTAACCGGTTCACAACGTGTTCAACCGTAATTCCACGCCGCTGAGAACATCCCTTAAATCTTCCTCCTCGCCGTATGAAAGAAGCTTCTCGTTCGAGCTGTCGAACAATCTGTCAATCAAAATACGAAACGACCTTTCCTCATTCGACGCTTTACAAAATTTATATCTCAACAAAGAGGCGACGTAAAATGAAATGGACCGAAGCTAATGGATTCCTCTTCGGTTTAATCCTCTCCGAAACGAAACGTCAACGTCAGATTATTATTTTTTTTTGTTTTCCCAGAAAATTTCTAATCAACGACGTTCTTGTTTATGGAAAAGTTTACGCCTGCATACGAGACTGAAGAGAAATGATTTTTTATTCTCCATACGCTACATGGTTCGCGGCTATGTGCGCCGGAGACGAGAATATGTCCTTCAAGGTTTACGCTGTACCGATGTACAGGATGTCAGCCCTCGGGGGAAATAATACCGAGGCTTTAGCTGAGAATACGTCGCCAGCCCGAAGGATCTGTACCTATAACCCGCGTCGTTGGCTCGATAGAAACTCACATTTTTATTGCTTCTTATTCTGGTCTAGATTCCCTAATAGAACGACTAGAAGAACGAGTGTCCAGTCGTGATTGATCGCCGCAGGTAAACGGAATTGCGAGGGGCGTCTCTTGGAAACAATTTAAAAGTTTCTTTTTCTTACTTTCTTCGAAAATAACTTCCGCGGGGAAACAGTAATCGAGGAGACAGCCCTTCGCATGCAGAACAATCCTTTTATAAACTCGATTCAACGATAGCCTCCGATTCTGATGATGAAAATAAAAAGAAACAAAAAAAAATTCAATTTTCGACAAACGTACGTGTATCGCGGAGAAGTCACTTAGCGGAGGTACTTCGTGTCTGGCTATGCTTCCCCGAGAAGCTATCAAAAAGTATCTAAAAGCCTGAAAGTAACCAGAAACAGAAGCCAAAGAAGGTGTGTGCAGTATAGAGAGAAGTAGGCACAGAGGCGGGGGAAGTCGTGCTTTAAATTCGTGAATTTAAGGGACGAAGGCGTCGCGACGCTTCTACATAATATATAGACGCTATACGGGAATAAATCGACGCTAGCATTCTAAATAATGCAAACGTACGCCTCTAAGCCCCACGTTTCACGAAGATCCGATACGCCACTGAGAACTACTCGTAGCTACAACGGTTTAGCCTGGCTTAGCTAAGCTTGACTTGGCTTTGGTCAGCTCAGGTTAGAATATATCCAGAGTCAGGTCAGGCTGCGTCACATCGGCTTTGTTAAGGCTAGGTCAGCTTAACTCGACCGAAACCAGGTTGGGTTAGGTCAAGAGTACGAGGAGCACGAATTTCCTGCAGGGCGAAGCTTCCCCAGCTTCCTGGACCAAAACAGGATACAATTGCACGTCACGTGTGCCTCGAGCATCGTGCAAACTGGGTATATATAGCCAGACAGGTATGTACATACTGTGAATGATGTTCGGACTGTTGGGTGCACGAGTGAGCGTAGAATTTGTCCGGTCGAGCCGACGATCCTGCAGACTGCATGGCTGGAGGATAAATTTATCAGCCTTTTAAAGTTTCGCGTTTGAACTACCCCGAGAGAAATACGTGGCTCAGATACCGAATGTTTCCGGAGATCCTCGCTGAATTTCAGGATATTTCTTTCCCCCATTTTTTTCCCCCCTTATTCTTCATTCAATCTGATATTTCCGGGCACGTATGTGTGCCCGCCTACTTCCGAGTATGTCGGACAAATCTTTTCATAAATGGGATAATTTTATTCCACGAAATCGTTGTACCGAACGATTGAGGATCCAGGAACCGTGGGACCTTCCATCGACTCGGTTCTTTCCTTCGCAGCTGGTCACTTCTTATTTTGCACGAGATTGGACGAATTATTTCAGATTTTATCGATCTTCGCAAACTTCGGATCAACTAAAGATTGAAAATTATTTCCGAAAGGCGGACGTCAATAATGTTTGAGGACCTATCCATGGTTTGAGGTTCCGTTCGGAACATTAATTCGGGCGAGACTTCAATCTATTAAGGACAGCGGCGTATATCAGCAACAAGCTCGCATAAATTGAACAGGTTGAAGCACAGATGAATAAATTCGATTAGATTCGGGTAATGAAATACCTCTCAATTAGTAACAGTTGCCGCACTATAGAAATTACGAAATTACGAAATTTCGAAGCACGGGGAAAAAGTACTTATAACTATTATATTGTACGAAGCAAGGAACGGTTGCGGTAACTGTTTAAAACGGCAAAAAGTCAACTTTAGAACGCAGTTCGAATGGAATAAGGGGAATATGAAGAAAAAAGTGCTCATCTGTAGTTCTGGGCACAAATATTCCACAGTTGTTTTGAACCCTCTGTTTAACTCGCTCCTTTTGCGGTTACATCTTGAAGTTTCCAAAGTAAATAGAGCAGTCCTCTTTTCCTTATTCAAGTGTGTATATTCTTCTAGAATATCTGAAGTCAAATATCTTCAGTACCTATATTTACTCTGGTATATTGTATATGGAATTTGAAATTCTGATCTTTACAGGTAAATGTATTGTACAATCGATATTGCCACAATTTTCAACTTAGTTTGCATACCGAATCCTAATACGCATAAGTTTAAATACAGAATAGTATGAGACACTCGAATTCCCGCTCGATTAAACCGCGTATAAGAAAAACCGAATATATCGTCTGTAGTAATACGTTCCTATCTGAATAATTTATTCCAAAACTCTGTGGGTTGAATTTCGGGGACCGTTATGCATATATAAAGACGGTTAGGGTGTAAATCAAATACAGTAGTTACACCGCTACAATCTCGGACGAAAATATATTCATATATTTATCTAGACCCACCTCACTTTCCAAATTATAAAAACGTACGCACCGATTTACACGGTTCGAGATAATTGACGAATTTCCACCATTCATTCCGTTACGGATATTTCCATCGCGATACCGACTCAACCTCGTATCGATTGCAAAACCAAATATCAACGAATTGGCAAAATAAATTATTGAAATATGCGCCATGCGCCTTCATCGCAAAAAATCGCCTAAAAATACAACATTTAGGAGCTCTTATCGCGTTCAACTTCTTGATTGGTGTCGTGGTTCGAAATTGAGAACAAAAAAAGTCCTGTGAATCCAGACCGACAAATTTGTACAAATTTTTTCACCGATAGGATATACATGTGTATAATTTAGATGGTGAAAAGTTGTGGAATAATTCTTTTTGTCATTTAAGATAAACGTAAAGTCTATTTGCGAGACGGTAGTTGGCTAAGAATTTGCAAGTAAAATTAGTCATATCTTGTAGAACTGTAATCCTCGCGAAAAGCTTACAGCTGTTGGTTAAAAGTTATCACAAATCGTGAGCCAGGTACTCTACGACACATCTTTGTGATAATAGAAGGTACGTTAACGAACGGTGGATAGATATTCCAGCTTTGATCGACTCTGAGAATAATAACTCTGAAGCAATTTATACAAACGCATATATACTCGGTATTCTACATATCCATCATACACCCACCGGTTGAAGTAGGAAACGAGATAATTAACGTTGTCAGATATTCACAAAGCTGCGCAGACCAGCTTTGCCTTTCAAACTTGCGACGAAAGCCGGATGTTTCTTCTAAGAGAAAACGGTAGCCGCGTAACCGTGTAACAAATAGACTTGTACCACCATTATAGTCGCGGAGCATAACTCCGTGAGGAAAGCTGATCCGTACGAAAGGTCCTGGCCTGGTTTAAAAATAAATTCAAACACTCTTCGAGCCGTAATTTATCTCTATTTAGTCCGACGCCCGGGAGTGTAACTTTGGCCGAAGATATCGGACCCCGGAGATTCGAACGGAATGGAATACAGAAATAAAATGAAACGAACTTTTCACCCTTCGATGTCGTCTCCGGCTTCGTTTAGGTTCACACGTGTACACGTATATCGCAGCGATTGCGGCACGGATGCGGAGGAGAAAGATACTTCGCCCTTGCATTATGCGATAGTGCAAATCGGTTTTTCAAGTGGCGTAAAACCTTACGGTGAGTAAAATTGGCGAGACAAATAGGAGGATATATTTACCGAGGAAATGGTCAATTTTATACATCCGTCTTGGATCTCGTGCTTTATTAAAGCCTCGGTATAACCGCTACGTGATGTGTGTGTGTACATGGACTGAAGCTTTTATTTGCTTTTATAACAGACGGAAAGTACAGCGGAAAGCCTCTTAGGGTATTCTATTCCAAACCATATTTCAGTCGTACCTAGTACGAGTTTAAAAGTGGAACTTTGTAGAAAACGACCAAGCGCCAGGCTCGGCGTATGCGCATGACTCAAAGTCGAGCCCGGGACGTGACTTTGAAAAATTTACTTGCTATATGGACTTAACTGCACCTCTAGTAGGCAATTAGCGAATAATTATGAGTTATATTGCGTACGTCATACAACGTTGTCACAATATAATATGCCCACATATATTTATATATAATGTGTACACATACGCCTAGCATATGTCGAAGGGGGAAATTTGGTTGAGGCAATATTTCATATTTCAAAAAAAGTGTAAATTACGTTTTTACCAATAATATAGATGTTTCATTTCAGCCTCTATCGCCAACCATTTTGACACGGGCACTCGGTTGTTTCATGAATTGATCCAGAAGTTGAAAAATCCCTTTTATATTTTCGTTGTACAGGTTAAAAATGACGAATTTGGCCCGGAATTTTTATCCAGACATTTATTTTCTAGTTTCAGCTGAGATATCGCCGCGAATATTGACCTCCCGTATTCTCTGGCTATAAAAAGCGAACCGTTGGTAATCGGGGGGTAGGAAAGCCACCGCGATTGTATAATTGAGTATCGGAATATGTTAATTAGGGATTTAAACGAATTTGAGTAGGAATTATACGTACATCTGAAGATATACTCTAACACCCGTGAGAAATCATCTTTGTTGAATCTTTGTCGCGAGGGAAATTATTACTACTGCTAACTCCGAACTCCGAACAAAGAGGAACTCTGCCGAGCAAGCCCACCGAGAACCTTTGAACCTCTGAACCCTTGAACCACTCGAACCACTCGAACCCCTCCAATGTTCGTCGCCTTGAGTGCACGCCGTAATTACATTATCTATACTCCGAAGGTGCAGTCCATCCTCCACATTCTTTACTCTCTTCTTCGGGCGTCCCCTTTTTTCTTTTGCTTATTTTTTACACCCCTGTGTCCAGTCTGTGTCCAGTCAATTCGTAGATTTGACTTAGGATAAAATTTGGGATGAAGATTCTGATTATACTTAGAGCGAAAATTTGAATTTCCAATTAAATTTTTGGGCGGAAAATGTGAATCGATGGTACTTTTAGCTCGATGATGGAAAATTTCAATAACCAAAACGAGAGTCGAGTGTTTGATTACGTTCGAGCTGCAGCATTGCATTGCAACGTAATGTTTTTATACGAACGATATAATGTTGATGAAACGGGGGAATTTTCCAGGAACAAATAGCCTCTTGAAATATTGTTTGGACAAGGTGTATCGGTGTGCAATTTTCCCGTCGAAAACCTCGAAATTGAATGAAATAAAAAATCTTTGAGTAAATTATATTCACGGGTACAGGGCAGCTCGGGGTGGGAATGTAAATGGACAAATCGGAAACACGGGGTATTGAATGGAGGCTAGATCCGCGATAAAATAAACCATATTTCATTGTGATCCACGATCCGACTAGGCCAAAGCCTTGTTATGCGGGTTTCACCAACTGCAAAAGTTGGTGTGGGCATTCCGTTCTTCCCTGTCCTGTCCATGTAATTATGACGAATCACCTATCCCCTGGTAACCAGAAATGAACCGACAACAGGGCTTGGGAATCCTGGCACTCTGCTACCGAGATACGCGAGTATATTGGATTAAAATGCAATAAAACTTAATTACAACTTCATCAACTATAGGTGATGAACAAAGTTGCGTTACGGCACAAAATGTTGAATGGTGCTTATACCGGTTCAACTTCCTACTGACTCTAAACTACTTCAACTTCCACAGGTATTACGGATATATAAGTTAGATGGATTGTTAACTAGTATATTTACTAACGACTTTATACTTTCATACGCGTCCACCTAAAACCGGGGATTTCGTTATTAAACGTACTAATTAAACCAAATTCTCCACCTTTTTTCCCATCGATCTATAACACCGGTCAACACGATTTTTGGGTCTGAGTTCTGAGTAATAAATTCTGATTTCTTTCACGTAACTAATAAAGGAAAAAATAGTTTTTTTTTGTTAAAGTTTGCTTCTGTAGAAACCAGAGCAATATTTTCAATTTTAAGAAAAATTACCTATTTTCTCATAATTTTATTGTAAATTACTATTAAACAAATTTTTGTTATACATCTGAGTCACTTTTATTTCAAAATAATTATTAATAATAGACTACAAATGCAAAAAAATTGCTGCTGTTTATACAATCAACCAAAAACTTCAAAACTCACTTATCGACGTAAAACAGACAAAAGCAAACTTTATAAGTCAAAAGTGAAAATTTGGGTTCTTTTCGATGCATAGAATGAGAATTCATGCATGAAAACAGAAACCCAAAAACAAAATATTTTTTTGTTGACCTGCGTAATCAACGTTTTCAGAAAAAAAAAAATGATTCTGTGTAAGGTGAAGTCTACAGAAATGAAATGGTCTTCTAAATCTTTTTCTAATTCTAACTAATCAGCGGAAGGATATAATTTCCTAGGTGATGGATGACTTATCGATCAATTTATATTTTCTTTGCGAAAATCGCTCGACGGATGACAGTTTATGACGCTGTGATGTTAGATCTTGTTTTTGAGTCTTCTGAGATAATCTCGTTCTGGACAAGGTGTGAATCCTCAATCAGTTGGTAGGGAATTAAGAGGATCGTGGAAGGAAACGATTTGGCCGCGTTTCGCTGAAACTTTCGTGAATCGACGGCTTTGAAAGCCAATTGAAATGGTAATTGTTTGCTCTACCTCACGTTCGGGTCAGGATTCAGAGACGAATGTATATATATCGTAGTCCGGTGATTCACGACTGGTGAGACTCTCATTATAATTATATTTAAAGTTCAATGTATATTCATTAATCATTTGAATGTTTCCTGAATTTAAATCGAGAGAATCAAAGTCGGAAAGATATAAAGCGAATTTTTTTTTTTTTTTTTTCAGGAGGCAAAATAAGACTGTGTTTCGCCCGTGTATAGACGGGATATAACCGAGAGTCGGAATACTCGTGGAAAATGAAAAATAAAATGTTTCCAGTCTCCTTAAAATTGAATCCTTGATATTCTTTTGTTGTCTCGACTTATTTTAGGAATATGAGCCAAGACTCGGGGGGGAAAATCTCTGATTCACCCGTTTTCATTCCCGTTGCAGACCGACGCGGTGATCAATAATTTATGACTCGTTAAGCATCGTCAGAATACAACGGAGCAGCTTGTCACGGTTTCGTATGCAGATACCCAGCGAAACTTTCTGCTCGTTTGACTCCCCAGTTAAGTACCCTATTCAGGCATGAGACCCAAAAGTTTGAAATCCCGTCTCAAGTTGTAACTCGGAACTGATCGCCAAGGTACACAGAAATCCCTGGTACGGAGGTAGGTTCCTAGATATAGTTGTCTCATGGGCAAAGAGGAGTTGACTCAGTTGACCCAAACTCGATGGTAACATCTGCAAATCCTGATGGAATTTTGACTACCAATTACTGGAGTTATTATATCGATAACTTGACCGGATTAATACGATATGGTCAAGCCCCGATCAAAGCTGAGAAAAGCTCATTTGCGATTAGTTAGATTGAGTAACGTTGGATTCCGATATGCAGCTGGAGTCAATCAAGCGAATACTGCAATTACCCCTCGAGTCTTGAGAGATCCAAAGACCGGTGTGAACGTGGGGGGTAAATATACAATCTGAAAACCAATCGCTGACTAAATTGCTTTTTTTTATCGCTACAATACCTAAGTAGCCACTTGGATTTTTTTCAGTTCAAGTGATATGGGCTCGGATGTCCTGCTGAATCTTTTGATCAAGATGACGGCTAATTAACTTCGCTTCGAGGGGAGACCTTCGTCGTATCGTATTAAAATCGGGGAAAAATCGATGCCCAGATTTTCACGATTTTCCGTAACGAATTTACTCCCTGGTATTTTTTTCGTATTCGCGTTATGCAGCCAACGATTTTATCCTGTAAATAAAATCACCGATGACGGCAGAATCATTTTTCAAATCGTGTTTTCACGTCACGAAACGATCGCCGAACTCAGAATAGGGAAAACACTCGTGTCACAAAAGTTGAACCACTATTTCGAATATCATTCGATAACTCTTCTTTTTTTTTTTCAATTTGTGATATCTCGGTAGCAAAATTATGTCCTAAATATTTCAATGAATTCAAAAAAACTCAATTTTTTTGTTGCCAAATCGAGTCACTCGAATTTGACGATGGACGATGGCTCGGAAAACACATCTATGGACACATGGAGTCGTTTTCTTGTCGTTGAGGGGTCAAATTTTGAATTTCGCCCGAAATTGTTTCCCAAATCAAATGTAAAAGGAATATCAGCTATCGCGACCTGCAACCCCTGCTTACGATCGAATGTTCAAATTGTTCAAAAACTCGCTCGCAGGTTCGGTCTCGAATTTAATCCCTCGATATTCATTACATCGCCTCTATTGTCAGCCAGTTAGTAATCCATACTTATACAGATACCCAGGGATAGGTAATACGATCCCAGTATTCTCGTAGCGTTTCATATATGATTTCCCGGTCAGAGGGCAGAGAGCGAAATAGATGGCCTTGCAACGCGCTCCGTGTAGCCTGAGTAGCGTAATAATGCACTCACTTTAGCATTCGGAGTGCATCGACACGGACTAACGAGATTCCAGAGCATTTATCATTCCCTTGTAAACCATTCAATACCGAAGCTCCGGGATTATTTACCCTAGATTTTTCCGAATGGAATTTTCACGATCATTGTTCTTATCATAATTGTTGAATGCCATTTTTCCCCGTGCTTTAACCGGTCGTTAGAGACGAGCTCGATCATTTTAATTGGGATTTTACTGGACGATAAGAAAATAACATGCAGCGTGTATATCCAGCGATAAAATTTTCCTCGAGGTATCGATAATACCTTGTTAGTCCCGGTGGAAATAGAAAGGCTGGGAAGTGCCGTTGACTGGTATAATTATTTTCAGGCGATTTACCGTAAGCCGATCGAGAATTTTTGCGAAATATAAATAACTGCTTAGCTATGCGAAACGAGAGAGAAAAGTAGAATTACTTACCCATTTCGCGATGCTGCTCTTTGTTCTTTGCATTTGAAAAAATTCTATTCGTAGAGCGGATTTATCGAAGGAATTGCGACGGAATACTTTTTTTTTCATAATCAAGACAGGCTCTGTCTTGCCGAAGCTAGAAAACGACTAAATAATTGCTGAATTTAATTGCAAAGGAGCTAAACAGTGCAGAAAATTATTGCCAATGATTTGGGCGGATAGAGCGAGAAAGCTCGGAGCTTATATCTGAAGGATACCCCGTCATAACAATACGTACTTAGCCCATTGTTAGTTAAGTTGACTGCAGCACTCGCCCGTATTTTATTAAACGATGTTTTAAGCACTCGGCGAAATTCTCTAGTGCCGAAAATAATGTTTTCCGATTCGAATTGCGCGGGTAATCGGATGGAAATTAATAGAATTTAATGAAAATTAAAAAGGAAGAAATAGTACGCAGCGATTATTAATAAACAGATCCGGTGAGTTTATGGCAAGTTTTGCCGATCGCCAACCGACTCTACGTACCTGGTAGAAGAACTTACCGGATAATTTTTATTCCTTGTTAATTTTAATTAAATTCATTTTACCGTGTTTAACTTGATACCAGCTTGTGTACGCTAATTGGGCCAATTATTATTTAAACGGAATCGCAAGGCAGCGAATGAGAAGTTTTTAAAAAAACGGTCGCTGCACGCGTCTGCCAATTTACACATTGATTGGCCTTCGCTGAATACACGCGACTACCTGCGTTAAATCGTAATGATTATTACTTTAACCGTATGAAACATAATAATCATTCATTTTTCATGCAGAATATACGTTATGCACGGATAGCTGAAACCCCGGGTTGAAATGTATATTTCACAACGTTTTCAATGCGTCAAATTTTAATCTCTGCGAGCCCTCATTTCGCGAAAACGCCGATAATATCACGGCGAATCGAACGTTTCAACTCAGTGTCAATTTATGGACCGAGCCGATCATTCGTTGTCCGGTAAACCCGGCCTGAAACAGAGCGGAGGGATTTCCTGAATCATGGAAACAGATTTGCTTGTAGGTAATAATCAGTCGCGTCAAGTATTTCTCATTTGGTTCAAATAAATTCCGCGTTTAACTTGGAACTGTGGATTGTCTTGCATTTTATTGATTCTCTCAAATTGAGATTAAAGTATCTGGGCGTCCTGAAATGATTTTGGAATGAGTCTTGGATTTTTAGTTGACTTTTTAACAAAAATGGGAAATAATTAATTCCGTCTTTCGAAGACCGAGTTTTCCGCCAAAAACTAAGGGAATGACGTGTTTCTTGCTTTTCTTACACTCTCAAATGGAATTGCAAAAATTTTGAACCAGGCTGAAAGTGACATCCGCAAAACTTTGGATAAACTCGGGTATTTTTCACGCTTGGAACGTGATAAAACATGTCGCTATGAAAAGAGGAGACTTTTCCGAAATCGTACCGTGTCGAAAAAATTAGGTAAAGAATTTTCAACATTAAAATTAACCAAAAATACCGACCGTATTTTTCATTTTCTTTGATAAATTGAAATCAGTCTGAATTTCCTACCGAACAATAGGCAACGGTTATCTCTGGACAAAAATATATTAATAAATATATAAAAATATAATGTAATCTTTGCCCTGGTCTCAGATTTTCTTTCCATTTCATCGAGAAACGTGAAAATGTATAAAAAACGATGGTAACCTATTTTTTATTCATGGTATGGCCCGGTACGTACGATGAAAAAGGATTTAGAATAATATTTAATATAATTAAGGTCACGACCTCGATGAACTGAGCCGAAATGCCCCTGCGAACATTTACCTTGAACAAAAGGTAAAACAATCGCATTACTCGTGACTCGTTATACAAAGCACAGCACAATCCTTCTGTTTAATAAGACTCCTAGGGTTCAGACTCGCAGAAGGTAGGTCAAAAAGCTAAGTAAATGGGGTCATTAATATTTGAGTCTCGGTTGATAAATTTTTCAAGGGATGTTTGGGACCGAATGAGAGGACTCTTGGAGGTTTAACAAGGGCTGTGTTTAGGGTAGGCGTCAGCTAACAGTACCCCGGTTAGTCCGTTTCCTTCTTTCTCTCATTTCCGCATTTTCTCTTTACCCTCTTGTACGGGAAAAGTTGAAAAAACAACGCTTCTATGTATAACTAACCCAGTTGCTGCTGCCTTAGGACGGACAATAGCCTCTATTATTTGCCTCGACTGACCCTAACTATATACACAGGTTTTAAAATTTATGAAAAGAGGGTAAGCCAAGACCCTCGCTCTTAAGTCACATTTCTTTATTCATCATTAATACTTTTTCAATTTGGTCTGCGCCGAATTCTCTTACGGAGAATAAGAATTACAATCGAAGAGATATGCTCCTATTGAATTGATCTGAAGGATCATTCCGAAAGTCTAAATCGCTGATTTGAAAAAATTTGAAACGAAGAACTCCGAAAGGCCGAACCTCCGAAACTTGAAATTCAGGCATGTGTTCATTCAGTGTTTGATAACTCGGGTTGTATCGATCGTATCGAAACCAATAAGGAGTTAAAATAATCGTCTTGAGGTTTACTTTTCGGACAAAAAATTTCAAAATGCTATCAATTATTCGTGATATCGAAGTTATCGATTGAAGTAAATGAGACGGGTTTCCGCAAAGTGCGTCTTGACTAGCTTGAATTATTTTTTGTCTTCAGATGCTAAGAAATAGACCGAAATTCTCGGATTTTAAGGATTCTGGGGGTCTGGACTTTCTCATCTGCATTCCGACCGTTCGAAATCTAAATCTTCCAAACTTCAACGTTTCTGAAAATTCGGAATCGTCGCAAACGAATTCGAAATTTTTACAGTTAGGAATTTCGACCGTCCCTTTGGACGCCAAATGTACTTCTATGCAATTTTTTGCCATTAAGGCATTCATCAACAATTTATTTCGCTAAATCTGCCTGCCTGAAAAACAGATTGATTCGGAATATCCATAACCGAATGAGCGGTGCGTTTTTCTCAATTATTTCGAAACGTGATATTTCGCGGCTATATATGCCCGTATTGCATCGAACTCCTCAATTAGTCGATGCAATAATTTAACGACAGTATATTACGCCAAAAAGCGGGAGCTGCACGGCAGGGTGATTCTCTGATGGAATTTGTTCGGCCAAACAATTAGCCTGGCAAATTTTAGTTGTTGCGAATCCCGAAGTGAATTATAATTAGAACGCGAGCTTTCGCGTTTCGTCAAGTTATGTTGCCCGAAAATATCTCGGTAACTGGAAATAATTGTCGTACGATTAACCACTGCACGAAATTCTGAGAGGGAGTTAATCGCCAGAGTTACAGAAAAATTTGCACAGATATATATGCGACGAAGATTGAAGAGGAAGAATTTTGGTACGGATATCAAAATTCGACAAACGTATCCATCTGAAAAGTAGCCAATGGTCAGCTCGAATTTATTTTATTGGGGGAAAATTCCTACCCTAATTATTAACCCTTAAAAAAAAAATTTTGTTCGGATATGACGAGGTCAGGAAAAGAATATCGCATTAATATGTAATGTATTTATTGCAAATTGAGTGACACGAGTAAAAAATCGTAAGGAAGAATGATAAGTAGGGAGACACTGTTGCGGGAAATTCGCGAACGTCAGACTGAATTTTAAGTCAATATTGAGACCCGCTGTTTCACAGTCTGAAGAACGGAAAAGTTATCCAACTTCAGCCACCACAATAAAATCAGTCGTAAATATTTACCCGCTGAATTGGCTCGGAATAGCGATAACAGAAGCGCTCAAAGTTGATTCTCTGAATCGATATCGATATCTTCTTTCGCGTAAACAGATCTCTCGACCCTACAATAACCCGGTAAACACGAACGCACAAAGTACTCATATTATTTTTTTATTGAAGAAAACAGCTATTTGCTTAGCTAATAAATTCGAATTCATTTTCTAAGAAGCATGGAAAATACTGCCGAGTCGATGTGGGTTCACAGACTTTGAAAAATATTTATAAAAATTCACTCAAATCAATCGGCATCTACGGTAAAGAAATTTATCATCTCAAAATTTCCTCTTAGACTTTGATTGAGCTTTTCTAAAATTGAGGGGGTGGTTAGTCTGGAAAATCATTATCGGTATTATTTTTATTTTATTTTTTTGAGTCATATCTTTTGCGATTATTTGAGAAAATTTGTCAAATTGGGACTTCAGGAGTATGTTTTGTGAAACGGCACCAGCAAGTGATCGAGTGACCCGAAATTGAGAAAAAGTGTGAATCGAATACAGACTGAGAAGGCAGTGAGGGATGAAAAAGTGCTTTATGAGGCGCGAGAATCAAATCTGATCGGTAAATGTAGACGCAAGTGAGTGCAATACGTTTTTGGAAACTGATGAACGTCTAAGCCCTTTTTTAGAAATTCGCAGGACTTTTTCGCTTGATATCAAGCCATCGATGGAAGATAATCACGTCCGAAATTTGTATGAGATTCGAAAAAACTTAATCGTCTTCGGGTAAATCGAGTCGCTCTGATTCATCGATGAACGACTCGGAAATTTTCGATGAAAATACGAGTTATGAGACGTTTCGAAATTATTAACTAGAAATTTGAAAATTTCCCAGTGTTCGGTTCTCTGGTATTATTTATATTGATAACTTTCGTAAGGTTTGTGTTTACCCAGTCGATGCTTTGAAAAGAAAATCTTTCCCATAAAATCGTCTCTGCTTGTTCGTCCGTCCCTTTCTCTCTCTGTCCTTCTCTCTTCCTATCATTCCCTATCCCATTTTGACAAGAACATCGATAGGAATTTGCGGAGAAGGGTATAAACCGGCGTAGGTGGGTATAGGGTGAATGTAAGCCGTCGACGAAAGTGTCTTCAGCGACAAAAATCGGTTTGTCTCGTATATGGGTCGATGGAAAAGTCTGGCATGGGCGAAGCGATCTCTTTTCTTATCGAGCACGCCGATACCCCGGACTGATGTTCCGTCAATTTTTCAATTCCACCGTATTCAACCGAATCTAGAAGCTTGAATAAATACAAATCACGGAAACTCGTCAAACGTTGTTCCCATCTCACGAATCGCATAACATTATCCATAGAAAAATGACGAGCTCTCCATACGTCGAGAAGACCAATAAAGAAAAGCTCTTCTCTCCTGCATGAAACGACCCGGAATATCAAAAGTTTCGATTACCTACCCAACTAATTGGCAAATAATTTAAATTCTATAACACAGTTCTGTAACCGAGGTGGAACTCATCTTTGAATGGTTTTTTTAATGGTTCGCATTAGTGTAATGCATCGAGTTAATCATCGTAAAGTGGTAAACAAAATATATAGTAAAGTGGGTACTGAAGAATGAACTGCAGACGAGAAGGCACGATGCACCGCGGAGTCCAACTACCAAACAGGCCACTTGCCATCGTACCGTAGCCCACATTTCAGCATCTACCTAAGTAAGTCAGGAACACTTCTAAAATCGCTGGTCCAGAATATTCTAGGGTAGGAAAAATTCCATGCGGTTGTAACGGAATTGGGGAAAAAATGAAACCACTGTACCGACCCATGCGACTTGGGGCGAATCATGTCGTTAGGAAACCTCTCCGACTCGTTAAAAGTATATTAAGAGAATCGAGGCCTCTTTTATCAGCCACCAAAATGATTCGTATCGAAATTAGTACGAAAATATGAGGAATAACTAGTTTTTGAGAAATAGAACGGATCAGACACTCGCTTGCACGGAGTTGACTTCGTTCACGTTACCTAATTCCTTGCGAGTATAACGTAGCTGCTTTCTCGCTCCTTATTTAAGATAAGTAACTAAACTGTGCAGACTCGTACATGATGCTCTTCGCGAAAGCTAATTTCGGCTAAAAGCTCCTTTTCTCCTGCTCTCTCTCCCTCTCTCTTTCTGGTTCTCTGCGTAAATTGCTCCCATAACTGTACGAACTTTGAGTTAGAATTGTGCGCGACATGATATCCCGGTTAAGCCTTTTGGTCATTATGGCTGCACGGAGAGGGTAAAAACTGAATGCAATTTTCTGAAGACGCGAGAGAAGAAGCGATCCAGCCCGAGGGTTTTCCTCGTTGGAAAATTGGAAAATATTCAGAGACAGGAAAAGCGAAAAGTGTGCCGTGTGCCGTGTCAGACATGCCAGTCTCTCGCGACTCGCCATAATAAATCCATGTTTTCTCACGTATTTGGAAAACCATAATGGGATGAAGTGTTGGAAGGAGAACCAGAGACCGTGGACCACGTACACGTATGCGAGTTTGTTAAGGTAGATTAAGCATCTCTCGTAAACGAGGCTAATTAGGGAACCTCCGGAGTTCTGCGTGGCCCATGTACCCACCTACCTCTGAAGCTGAACACCCGGCAGACGAGAAATCCCCTTCTGTTACAGCCTTTCACCATTTCGAGGAAAGTATCAGGTAACGTTTTGCGGGGTTGGGAGATAGGGATTCTTCCGATAAAAGGAGGCCCGACTCCCTTGTACAGATACCAGACTAACAAGTAGGTATATAGTTATAATAAGTACGCCTCGTGCTACGAGGCTTATAGAATACGCCGCGGACGAGTGCTAATGACTTCGTTGAAAGGACGGCGAAAAATGTGTCACAGAAAAATAAGAAAAAGGAGAAAAATGAAATCGAACTTTACAGTATCGGATTCAGCGAGGATTCTCAAGGTAGCATTTGGTTTACGGTCATGTAATAATTCTATCGCGAGTCTCTCGACGAATCGATTCTTCGACGCTTCGCGGAAGGCGTATAGGTGTTGTAACTCCCTTGTCAAGTACGATCGAACATCAAGCTGTGTCGTTATACGACCTCGAACCGTTGGGGATTCTCACCATCTCACCATCGGACGAATGATACGTCAAATACAAACTCGAGTCCTTCCAGTTCCCAGGATTGTTCGCGATAAGTTCTCGCCAATCGTCGGAGCGAATCGGAATAGAAATTCTGGCTTCGTCCTGCAAATTCTCGCTGAAGAATTCGGGGTGCAAACTAGAATTTGAGAGTGGATTGCGCACGCAATGAAATTCTGATTTGCATCTAGAAGCAAGAGTTACGTCAGTTTCCAACGAGTTTAGGTGCAAACGACTTTCGAAATTCCAGCTCGAACCCTCTGGACTCTAGAATCCAGAGGTCAGCGATCCCGGTTTTTTGAAAATTGGAAAATTTAGGAGGACGCTCATCAGAATTTCATGGCACAGGATTATATCTCTGCTGGTTTCGCCGAGGATCAAACTATACTTTCTATTACGACTTGTGTGAACTGTAGAGGGCTGAGAAGGCCCTAATTTTGACTTGCCAATTTTGGCCATTGTAAAATCGTAGTTCTGGAATAGGTCAACGTTAGATGGGTACCCTTCAGACGAGGCGTGAAATCGTGTCGAGAAATTTGCTAACATTACTTGGTTTACTATGTCGTTATAATTTTGTTGAGATTTCCTCGCCAAGTTGGATACATAATAATTCTCCTGTCAGTTGCGGTTGAATGCCGAGCCGTTCTCGTTATTTTGCCCAAACCATTAGGGAATTTCGCGTTCCTATTTCAAACGGCACGTCAAGCGGGAATTTAAATTGCGAGAAATTTCGGTCGGAGGGAAAATCCTTATCGCCAAAATGATATAAACTATACTCACGCGGCTCTTTCGCTTTGCCATTCTTCAGTCCGTGTGTCATGTGTCTACATATGTGTGCATGAACTTATGGTGCATCACGGTGATCCGAATATGATACTCCGACGTATCGCGACCGATAAAATGAACTGCAACGAGTAAGCGACGCAATATGTCGCAGCCGTTAAAAAAATTGCAAAACCTCTCAAAGTTGAACCCAGCATCTATTCTCTAGCTACCAGATACAAAGAACCGTGTCAGCCATATATGATGGCGCATAAAGTATACGAAGTGTTCCCCGTAAGAACGAAATCGAAGACACGTGTGTAGCTAGGAAATAATACAGCACAGTGCACACATATGAAGACGAATAGATGACTCGGGGTGCTTTGGCGAGGAGCCAACCCAAGTATGAACCAGAGATAGATCTCCACTGTGTTTGGCAGTATTTCCTATCGCCTCTAGGTACAAGTGTGCAACACATATGTGCAGATACTCACGACGTTAAGTCACCTTCGAAACGGTAACCGCGTGAACCACTTACGATTTCGTACTACCTCTGTATATTTTGTTCAAAAGCCTACTCTTCATTTTGAAGCGATTCGAAACGAAACATTGATGTCTGAGCACTTGTCGATAATTTTTTGGATCTTTTTTTCCCCGAAGTTGTCGCAGTTCGCGTCATTCCCTGATCGAACTAATTGCGAATGTGCCGATTAGGGTGATTCAAAAAAACGAATTTTTTTTTTTTTCTTCCAAACGGGTTCAAAAGTTTCATTTAGGTATAAAAATACGCCTGTTAAAATTTGAGCTCTTAATATTAATATTAAGAAGTGGCGCATCGCGAATTTCTATTTCCCATTTGAATAACACGGGAAAATTTGTTTTGCTCCTTCTGATTTTTATAACTAGCTAACGATGCATCATATAGAAAATCTACAAACATGTTTTCGTAGGGAATTGAATGCTCTACAAAAACGGTTTCTTACACTTTTTTGATAAACTTAGCCATTCAAATGATATTCGAGTTCAAAGAACCATCTTTCTGACAAAAAATGTGTTTCTAAAATAAGTTTATCAAAAAAGTGCAGGAGACCTTTTTTGTAGAGCATTTAATTCTCTACAAAAATATGTTTGTAGATTTTCCGTATGACGCATCGTTAGCTAGTTATAAAAATCAGAAGAAGCAGAACTAAATTTTCCCATGTTATTTAAATGGGAAATAGAAATTCGCGATGCGCCACCTCTTAATATTAATATTAATATTAAGAGCTCAAATTTTAACAGGCGTACCTTTATAACTAAATGAAACTTTTGAACCTGTTTGGAAAAAAAAAAACAATTTTTTTTCCGAATCACCCTAGTGCCGATACAATGGGTCCAACCTCTTCGAAAACTTCTAGTGCAAATTTATCCTGTTCTATCGCATGGCAGCTGCCAAGGCTAATTCGCACCCCGTCACGAAGTAAGCTTTCATTGGCAGAACCGCAAACCAGAGTGCCTTATCCAGCTGGATTATATGACGTCGCGAAACCGTCAGATGATAAAAAATTGTCTTTTTCACTTTGGCTTGACACGGTGTCACTCCCGTGATCAGTTTCAATCATTTATAAACCGATCGTGTGCGACGGGGTGTCCGGATATCATTTTGTTCACTGAATTCGGAAAAAAGGTGGGATCGAATCGTCGAAAAATTCCCAACTTCTACCGAGTTTTTGATAATTCTTCATGAATTTTTCTCCGCCACTTCCGATGTCCAAAATTCAATTCATTCAAGTTATTCCTTTAAAATTAAGGCAAAAATTGTGTTACTCGTTTTTCACAGTCCCGCCTGCGAGAATGCGAAACTTTTTTCTCCGACGAGGAATAATAACAGCTTCGTACTTTTCGCTTTCAATTTTTACTTTTACACTCCGAATACTACGATGAATTTCATAAGAGTTACGATCTCGATTCCGCGACAGTATAACGTAAAATGATGAAAAATGCTTTTCATGGCGAGTCGTTGATCTTGTATCGACACTCCGCACACGCGTACATGCGGCGTGCACACATACACGGCATTTGTATTACATATCCACTCCGGACCACAGCAGTAACCCCAATCTTCGTACAAGGGCGTCTACCCCGTTTACCTCTGCATTCGACTCGGATGCTCCCTTGCATCTAGAATTCGGGATTCACTGGATAGGGGTTAAACGCCGGAATCTAAATACGCGTCTATCCTCACCCGACTGAACATCTGTTGACACTTTGACATTAAACTGCAATGGTATGTGTTAGAAATTCGGCAATAGAAGGCAAAAGCTGGCATCGTGTGAGTCTGCGATACATAACACCTTCTTTACGGTGTATTGTTAACCCTAACTGACCCAGATGTGGATATAAATGTGTGCTCGTATCGACGTCTGCCTTTGATAGACAAACGTGAATAAAAGATATCCAGGCCATCGTAATCTGCGTATATATAGTCGAATATTGCACCGCAGACTGAATAGTTGCCAAAGAATAAGAGATGCTTCGATATGGCTTGACTTTGTCTCGATATACATTCTCGTTTGATATGCTCACTGCAACTAGGGTAGATGTACGAGACTGGGATGGTTATGCCCGAAGAAAGTCGAATCGCAAATGGTGAATTATCATGGAATAATATTATTTTTTCATTTTTCTTTCGTCGACGTAGGATTTTCGGATTTTCAGAATGGTAGAGGGTGGTTATAAACGCCTAGCCGTATTCGGGAGGGGAGAATTTTGCACACGTGGTGTATAAGGTGCATAGAAATGTCCGCGAACTCCCTAGATGACATCAGTTAATCAACGTTTCAAAGCCCATACTCTCACTCGCTGAATCCAAGTTCGCTGCATTTACGACCTCACGCCAAGAGTTATACTTGCCCTAATTGCTTTTTTCCAGACACTCGACTCTATAGGTGCTAACTACATCTGAAGTGCATTTCTGATTATACGATGTGCGGACACCCTTCTGAGTCGCGGAGGCAGCACAACGTTCGCATCATTTATCGAACAATAATCCTTAATGAATGACTGTACAGTAGGGTGATTAAAAAAAAAACGAATTTTTTTTTTTTCTTCCAAACGGGTTCAAAAGTTTCATTTAGGTATAAAAATACGCCTGTTAAAATTTGAGATCTTAATATTAATATTAAGAGGTGGCGCATCGCGAATTTCTATTTCTCATTTGAATAACACGGAAAAATTTGTTTTTGCTCCTTCTGACTTTTATAACTAGCTAACGATGCGTCATATAAAAAATCTACAAACATATTTTTGTAGGGAATTGAATTCTCTACAAAAAAGGTGTCTTACACTTTTTCAATAAGCTTAGCCATTCAAATGATATTCGAGTTCAAAGAACACCTTTCTGACAAAAAATGAGTTTATCAAAAAAGTGCAAGAGACCTTTTTTGTAGAGCATTTAATTCTCTACAAAAATATGTTTGTAGATTTCCTGTATGACGCATCGTTAGCTAGTTATAAAAATCAGAAGAAGCAGAAACAAATTTTCCTATATTACTTAAATGGGAAATAGAAATTCGCGATGCGCCACCTCTTAATATTAATATTAAGCGCTCAAATTTTAACAGGCGTATCTTTATAACTAGATGAAACTTTTGAAGCTGTTTGGAAGCAAAAAAAAAAAACTTTGTACAGATATTTCGACTAGAATCGCAGGATGATTTCCACTGAGAGAATAAAGCTTTTGAAATTAGGATAAGCTGCGCGAATATCAAAATTAGTTGGACAAATGAGTTTTTTTTTTAGATGAATTTTTTTTGTAATCAGTTCACGGTTTCTCGTAGTAAGAAATTGACGGAGATTTTGAAAATATGTAAACGTATAAAGATGAGTTAAGGCGAGGGAGGGTAAATATGAATTCGTGTTAGGGTGAAGAAAATACTCGACCCTAAAAAGACAAAGCTTAATAAATCAGGGCGTTTTTTGAATTTTCGTCGTAAGTCCATTGTACTCGTCGCAGTTTCCTCTGAATATTCAAAAAGCTGGGAACGGCAAGAAAGCGAGGGGGTGAAACGACGCCCTTGTCAACTTGCCAACCGATCCCCCAGCGTTACTAGTTTATCGTACAATCCAGGTTCTTCGCTTTTCAAATTAGGATGAAAAACCAGACGACTTACAAAACGATTAAGTTCCAGATTCCCATACGATTTTAACTCCTCTCGAAATAAAAGGCTGCGCAGCCAATTTTTCCAGAGATTCAATTCCCTCGACGCAATTTTAATCCTCTTAAGGGAGGCTTTTGCAAATCGCGAGAACATTAACCGATTATCAAAAAAGCCACCCCAATATATTTTATTCCGCTACCAATCGGCACGAGTTTCATACAAAAATTATAATCGCCAAAAACTTTTTCCCAAAAATTTTCTACTGCATTCTTTCGGACGAAACGGCATCAACCCTCGACGATATAAGATAGGCACTCAAACGTATCCCAATTACGTCTATTTGAATATTGCATATCCGGCATATATCGAATCATTCTTTACCGCAGAGAGCCGAAAGGTTGGTGGATAAAATAGAATTACTTTTCCCCGTGGCAATCTGTCTCGCCCTGTTTTCACACCCTTGTTTCGCTTTGTCTCTCCTTAAGTGGGACTCTAGAATTTGGCAAGGGGCTAACTACAGTAATTTTCTTTGCTTTTCGATGCGGGAAGTTACGACCCTTGATACGTTCGAGTCTTGCCTCATATTTTCCGAAGATTTCGGTTATCCATGGTTATAATTATTATTTAATAAATTTTCAACCCTCGTGGACATGAGTAATAACGGGCGTTAAATTTAAGGGTGAAAGAAAAAGGTAATAAAAAATCAAATTCAGCCCACGCAGGGTATCGGATCTTATTTTGCGTAATGCAAATCAAGTGGTTCTAAATTCAAATTAGACCAGATTTAAAGGTGGATAAAACACGAAGCAGTGACCGGATCATTGAGCAGTAAATTTTCTTATTTTTGCGGAAAAGTCGGTGGAAAGTCGAGTTTTGCCGATAAATTAAGAAATATTGCTTGTTCTAGATGAAAATTTATTTCCTATGACACAGCGTCCGAGGCTATGAGTAAAATAATAAATTTCCGAATAATGTTTCCGTAGCAACGTTTTAAGAAAGTTCTGCCAAGTCGGCGCAAAAGAAAAACATCGTAAATCTATATCGATTTCCAGCGACGGGCATCATCCCAGCTTTACTTCAATAAATTTCATTTCAGGCCCCTGGAAATGTTTTTGCCGACTTTTGTTGATAGATGTTCCGGAACTTGAGGCGTAATTTTTTCCTTAAGGGTCAGAAACGTTCTCATAAATTCGTGACAGCAAACTACTTTACAACCTTTCACCGACTCTCAGATTCTTTGGCACAGTTTCATTTTTTTCTTCATTTTTTTCTTTTCTTTTATTCTCTATTCTTTAAATGCCAACAAATTTCGAGGACTATTTCACCACTACCTCGAAGAAATCGACCCGATTATTCGTTATGAAATATCTTTATATTTCTAATAAGAAAACCTACTGCAAACTATCGCTGATTCCAATCCCAATATATAGATATATATTCAGAAGCTGTTTTCAGATCCGAAGAAGTTTCCCCGATAAAACTTATCGGCACGATTATCCTCGTTATCGGAAGCGATTAGCATAGTTTTCGAAGCCCTTTCTTATAGCTGGCTGAGAAAACGGAATAACGGTGGGATATATCGTTCCTTGTAAAATTGTACGATTTACGAAGGTTTCGAGGGCTGAAAGAGTAGCTAGACTGCAGATTTATCTCATATACTTTCCTTCGGAATTAGGAAATATTCGGGACGCGTTGAACGGAAACAGAAATTTTTCGACGGGTTCCTTTTTTGTTTTTTAGTTTTTTTTTTCTTTTTCAAGCGCGAAGAGCGCGAGAGGAATCAATGAAATCAGATTAATTGGAATCCGGTCCGACTGGAAGCTCGAAAGTGACGCAGAGAGGCTTGGCCGTAGTTCAAATACCAATCTCTACTAATTCGTGGCTCGTTCGAAAACAATTAACAATTATTTACAAGCTTGTTGCCCGCTGTGGACGCAGCACACAGATGCTAGTCGACTGAAAAACCTCGAGGTTCGTTTACCGCCTAAATTCAATCGGGTAAACGGGTCCAGTCGCATCAGGTTTTAGAGCTTGACGTGCGGACGAAATCCAAAAAAAAAAAAAAGATAAAAAAAACGTGAAAAAAGAGGGGAAAAAAAAAGATAGCGCACTTCACGATTTAGTTCGACCAGCAATTTACCCCCTAACTCGTTGATCGAACGATACAAGACATCCTTTCTGACTCCCTCGTGCGATACAAGTTGATCGATGTGGTCAGAAGGCCTGGTGCAATGCGGGGCCTTCTACTAGCCTCTATTCGACGATCCCTCACCCATTTTTCGAGATACGTGTACGTGTGTGTTTATATGAATACAACGACCACCGCACCCCGCGTCAGTGCACATCTATTCTCACTGCTTTTCGTATTCCCCGTAGGAATGGAACGCAACAAAAAAGAAAAAAGAAAAATGAATGAAAGAATGGAAAAGAAAAAACGAAAATAAAAAAAAAACCGACAAATGCGAGAACATTACTTCTATTGACCTCCGCAAATTAAAAGAACTGCGGGTGATCGTACGTCAAGCACTTTCGGCTCGGGTGTATCGTCGGAGGAAATTACTCTTTAGAAAACTGATAAAAGACTAAATCGAGTTATACCTATAGCTGCGTGGAAAAAAGTTTGAACGATAAATATTCCGGTCTTGTTTGTCGTGAGATTGTGGAACCGAGGGTGAAAGAAAATACTTTCACTGTTTTCACAGCTCCTTGAAATACTCGCCTTCCTCACTCGCTTTATCCGATATGCATATATACGCGAATCATAACTTTTCGAACTGTTATCTTCTATCGTTAACATAGCGACTACAAATTATTCATCCCTAGCCTACCTACTTCTGCGTCGATAAATTCGAGTCGGCACTAAAAACAAAGATATATATTCTCACTGGAAATCGAAAATTCAAACTGAGATACGAGATCTACGACGAGAACATTCCTTCCTAACTAACCGGAGTCGGAATAGAAACTCTTGTTTTATTCCACGAGTTCTCACTGTTCTTCAGACTATTGACTGGCCTGTAGCCATAGGGAAGAAAGGAAAAGCTGTTCTACATCCAAAAATATTGTGTTTATACGTTGATGAAACGATGCTTACAATTTCGGTTGGATTCGGTCGAAAATTCCGGTCAGAAATCAAGATTCCGATTTCGAAAGATGATCGAATTTCATCGTTTCTCACGTCTTGTGTATAGAACAATTTTTGCAATCTTCTCATCGGCCGCAATTCGTCACTCAAAGTCCCAAATCGGAGTAGAAATTCTAGTTTTATTCCACAAATTCTCACCGAAGACTCGAAGGTGCAAAATAGAATCTGAGGGTACGATTGTGCGTGCGATGAAATTCTGATTTGCACCTAAAAGCGAGAGTTGTGTCCGTTTCGAACAAGTTTAAGCCCAGACTAGACTTTTGAAATTCTAGCTTGGACCTCTGGATCCTAGAATTCAGAGAGGCTTGGGAATTTCGGTTTCGATCCATAGCTCCGCGATCTTTGATGAAACGTTTTGCGAACCGATCGACGAATAAATTCCAAGTAGAAAATAAAATTTATCGTCGAGTTGATTTTTCACAGAATTTTCAGGCTGTCAGTAGAATCTGAAAATTTAGTGGGATGTAAAGACGCTAATCAGAATTTCAAATGCAAGAGCTGAGTCTGATCTACACCTGCCGATCCTCGTGCAAGACGCAATTCTACTCAAACGGAATAATATATCCGTCGACAAAACTGGGAAAAAAAAAGGAGAAGTGAGGTCCGAAACGATCAAACTGAAATTTCTATTCCGACTCGAGTAGATATCCATACGATTTCTGTAATTTGGGAAATAGCCGAAAGAAAACGACGACCGAAAGTCAGGGCAACGACGAACTGGAAGCTCGGAAGCATTGGAATCGCCGCTAAAAAAGAAGTCAGGATCCAGCCAAATTCTGGGCAAATGGTCTCAGCCACCGTGACGCGGTTTTGTCTGGTGGTCACAACTCTTCGCAGATTATCTTTGACGGGTATTCGCTCATACAGCCAAAGATGGACGTCGCTACGCTGACCCTGTTTACCCGGGACGATCCTGAAGCGTATGCATCTATACGTCACGCGATATCAATGTCCTAACAAATCTCTCTCATTCATCCTCGCGTCTCGCGGCTGTACCAATATTGAAAAAGCAAACGTTATAAAATAAATAAGAAGAATTTATGGCGCATGATTTTTCGAATCTATACTATCGATTTATTCATATCATACATCCGTAATTACAATTTTCACCGAAATATTTCCCTAAGAAGAAAAAATTCATTTCTCTGTTTTTTTTTTTGTTTTTTTTTTGGAGTAAGCGAAGAGAAATGTCCTCAGACGTTGTTCTTTTCTAAGGATAAATAAAAGCCGGTTTTTTTCACCCTCGAGATAAGCATATATGGATCAAGGATCAAGATGTCACCGCGTCATTCAACTTTGGCCCCGTTTTGCCTTAGAATCAAAGGTGTTGGGAATAAGTCGGTTCCACGTTACAATTCCATCTCTAAAGCGAGCCCAATCCCCATGGCTGGTGCGTTATTCATAACTTGACATTGCTCTATTATTCAGGTGACAGATATGTATAAGCGAAAGCTTTTGACCACGTTTATCGTCCGTTGCATTGGCCGAGGGAAAACCGTGCCTCCGCGATACCAAAGTGTCGATATATTCATGTAAATGGGCAATAACCGTTTTTCGAAGAATCCTTCACGACCAGAAACACGAGCATATTGACTCCTGCTTTTTTTCCACGTCAATGACGGCGACATTTGCTTTAAAAAGAATGTTTTTCCTTTTTTCTTTACAAATTACATCATAATTCTCGAGGAAAAATATTTAGGTAAAGATAATAAGAAAGAAAAGGCTCCCAGTGTGTCTGGAAGTCAAGTTTCACATTGTGCCCGCAGCCACAGAGGGGTTTCGAACAATCCAGACTATATACTTAGAGTGTAAAAACATCACTTTGAATGGAAACAATTACGAGAGAATTGTAAGAATAATCCCTCGGGAATGCGGTAGGTAGGGGGTAGCGTTACGTTAACTCTCTCTCTTTATATCAGAGCAGTAATTATTCGCGGAATTGTTTTACGATACCATTTACGGAAACGGGGTAAAGCTAACTTGAAATTTTGGTCAAATATATACGTATCGTACATAGGTTACCGCTACGATTCAATACGATTATTATTGAATGGTCGAGTATATTTGATGCGGAGAATTCAATTACCGTTAAAATGATATTAACGAAAACTGGGAGGTATCGAAAACCGGCGGTTGTTCCGGATTTACAAAGGTCTGATTTTACTATCGAATAAACAACACATTTTCGATTCAATTATTATTAATCACGTTATTTTTGCCGTTTAATTACAGGGAGAGCGTTCGTATACAGTTCATCGATTTTATAATGCTAATTATACTTATATCGTCGCGCCTTTATTCGCATACGTTTGCGAAGTAGGTGTACGCGAATGAATTCTCGCCTCAACCCTCTGACCTTTCACCTCATTCCTAAACCTTCGTGAAAATTAAATGCCCACTTTACAGGTGAGCCTGGTATTTGGCACGCAATTAAATCTCATTTCTCGTTCCCATAGTTAACAAACAATGTCAATCATTCGAATACACCTTCCGCCCTGTAGGAGAGCCAATTAAAAATTGGACCAATTAATTTTTTCACAACCTCTTCGCCGTTGTTTTTAGATTTTTTTAAAATCGACAATACCCAACTCCGCTCCGAGTCACGAAATATTTTCATTCGAAATTCCTGTTTCGCCATACACATGCTTATACGAATTCTACGATTCTTAAGAAAAGCGGATTTTTAGACAGATCGAAGGTCTGCCCGACAAAAGATCTGAAATTCACGGGGTTTCTGCGCGAAAAAAAAAAGAATTTTAATTTTTTAAACTCTTCAACTTACATGGTGATTACACGGGGTTCTAGGGTTGTGAAAGATACCCAGAAAAACAGCCTTTTTCGCCTCGATTCAAGCCTAATTGAATTCGCCCTTGATCGAGTGTCTGCAGTATTAATTACGACAACGACGCGTGGAGATTTTTGTCGATTTCCGATGTATTTCGAAAGTCAGAAGACCGCCGAAGCTAATATCGGCGTCTTTACGAAACAGGGATGAAACGGATAGACCAGAGTCTCCCAGACTAGGATATAAAAATTTCTTCTGTCAGTGAGCGCAACAGGTTAACGTGTCTTCCTCGAAACTGAACTACTCGCGTCTAGCTCTATACATAAAACAGTATCGTTCGCTGGGGAGTATTAGAAACTTCTTAGATACATATTTTCGACGATTTCGGCGATCACTCCGCGGAAGAGAAAGAAAAAAGAAAAAAAAAATACATAAAATACAACTTTCACAAAAGTAGCGGGAGAAAATACCGGCTGCGATACCTAACCACGATCACGTCTCACATCCGAGGCATAGCATCTATTATTTCAGTTTATACACCACTTCGCGTATCCTATGAGAGTAAATAAATCTAAAAATACTGACAGCCCGAGTAGATTCTACGAGAGAGTAGATAACTGCATGCAATAAATATAGCTATACGTATAGATATACGTGCATACGTGTACAGGCATTGATTTTACATAAATCAGTAGCGATTCGCGAAAGCTCGGTACGATCTGTATGGAATAAGTTTATACATGGGTAATCTTTTATTGACTGCAACGAGCGAGGGAGTTCCTTCGTATATTTTCATTGCCGAGAATTTTATTAAGATTGCATCGATTGACGGGTACACGTTCATTTCCGTGTCGGGCGAGACATGCACTATTCTCGGGAAAGTATCAGGTGGTTGAAAAAAGTTTTATTCAAGTTATAAGAGGAGGGTACTCCTCGATGCAGGAGTTGCGGTAGAAAGTAAACCGGATAAAGTTGGAAAAAAAATATATATATAAACTTTTTTACACCCTTCGTCCATTAATAATCATAAATATATCGCCCTCCAGTTTTCAAACCCAGGCCTGAACACCTCGCTGCCTACCTACACACGTTTAAACTTTATTTATGGATTTATTATACAGCTACAATCATACTGTACAGAAGCTGGCTTACAAAAGCTGCTTTCAATTTGATCGTGTATTAACGTTCAGATTTTTTTAGACCCCGATAAACTCGGGGGGAGAAATAAAAAAAAGTACTCGTCGCTTTACCAGGAAATTTTCCGAAATTCTCGATGTGACAAATAATCAAAAATCACTCGAACGAATCTCTCGACAATTTATTCCACGAAATATCGCGTTTCGATATAATCTGTAAAAATAATCTTTCAGCGATTATTGAAATAATTTTCCCTCGTTCCATCAAACTCCTAAATTACAAAACGAAAAGACATTCGAAATTGAAAAGTTTCACTCGATATTCTTTCCGTATGTTAGTCGAGTATCGTTAAAAATGCCCAGGATAAAATATAACAAGAGTCGAGTAGTTAGAATTTGGGGAATTTCTTGTTTTTTGTTTCTTTTTTTTCCTTTTTTTTTCTTTTTTTTTTTTCTATCCCCGGCTTGGTCATTGCTCGATCGTTTCACCGGCGAGGAAATGGGGAATGGGTAATGGGGAGGAGGCTACAGATACTAGAACTCCTTTTGGTAACAGTGTTCCACCCCATCGCCCGACCATTACAACCATTAGCGGGAGTTCCGGCCTTCCTTGGCACTCCGCAATTTCCCACGAGTTAAGAAACGCTTCTATTTACATTTTTATAGGACCACGCTACCGTCGATAGCCGTTAGGGTGCCCCCCGCACTTCCCAGTATTTAGGGACCAATCTAAACTATACTCGAACCAACGCGATTCGTAATGGCCATCGCGTAACGATTGGATAAAAAAATGAAACCCTGAGTAGAAAAAGACGAGAAAAAGAAAAATGAAAATGAAAATTTAAAACAAAGAAATAACCGCATGTATATATAATATACATATATATTAGGGTGGACGTTAAATACCATCTTGAAGAGTGAAGCCCCACAGTTTATGGACAAAAAATAGAAAAAAATTTTGGCCCCAGTGCGAGGTTTTCAAAATGAAATTAACCCGTGCCGGTAAGGTCGCAAAGTTTCCCATGCAAAACACATGCATTTTTACGGATCTCAATTCAAAAATTCACTGTGAGGCTAATTTTAATTCAAAAAATTCTAAACTATGTGAAAGTATCGGGTATGTGTACTACTACATGGAAAAAAATCGAGGATGTCATACCGTTGAATCTGCTCATGATTCCACTCCGAACTAAAATTCTCTTTATCGATTTTACGGCCTAAAATTCTAATTTTCAGCAAGTATTACTTACTTACGGTATGATATCCTCGATTTTTCTCCATGTAGTAGTACACATACCTGATACTTTCACATAGTTTAGAATTTTTTGAATCAAAATTAGCCCCACAGTGAATTTTTGTATTGAGATCCGTAAAAATGCATGTGTTTTACATGGAAAACTTTGCGACCTTACCGGCACGGGTTAATTTCATTTTGAAGACCTCGCACTGGGGTCAAAATTTTTTTCTATTTTTTGTCTATAAACTGTGGGGCTTCACTCCTCAACATGGTATTTAACGTCCACCCTAAATAGAAAAAACGTGATAAAAAAAAAAAACGTTAGTTCTTTGTGTAGAAATATTCGCTCATTATCCGTCTCCCGTCCATATATTATATTCTTTGTAATTTTTTTTCCTCTTTCTTATTCTTCTTGTTACTTCCCTTTCGGATTTCATTTTCTCTGTCAAGAAGCCAAATTCTCCCATTCAAACGGAATAGAGAATACGAAGGTAGATACGTATAGAGAACCTTGTCAGGATAGAATTGGCATCTCTTACAAGCGAGGCCATAAATCTTCTATTTCATTACCGAAAACCCAGCGTGATACTTGAAATAAAATGGCTAGTAATTAGTCGTTTCGGCCTTGACACACAACCCTACCCTCTCTCTCACCTTCCAACCGTATACAGACACGATTATACAGACCGTACGAAATTTTGTTTAGAAAATTTCGTTGGGTGAATTATTATTTTTTTTTTTTTTCATTCACCGAACTTCTGATAATTTACTCTTTCGCTCTCGAAATTTTAAACCTGAAAACTCCCCCCCCTGCCCCCTAAGTGTCTCATTGTCTTTCCCCCCACAGTTTAATAAAACCGAGTACCAATTCAAAGGAATGATAAAATGAACGAAAAAAACGAAATACATAAAAAAAAAGAAACGAAAAAAAAAACAGAAAAAAAAGGGGCGAACGGAAAAGATACTCCGATATATATTTTATACTCGAAGGGAAGTCAGGTTGATTCTGTATTCAACGTAGTGGAATTTTACGGACGAATGCAGAAACTGGCTGAATAACCGGCGAGTACTTTACGAGAGGAAAATGCCAAGGGTGACCAGCCTTAATTACTTTTCGTATATACCTACCAGAGATGATTTTGGCGGAAGGGAAAAAAAAACGCGTTTATAAGCGACGGACAGGTAGACAGGCGGACTTTTCTTTTTTCTAGAAAAAAAAAAAGAAAAAGCAGAGTCAAATTGGCCCATTTTAAATGCGTAGGTACCACGTCTGGTCTATATACCTAGAAACATGCAGCAGGATTCGCAAAATGAATAAATCGCGTTGTTGCGATAATTTTTGATCATTTTTCACGACTTTTATGAATTTTCGAGTCAGGTTGTGCAGGGTGCCTTCGGGAATATCTTCGCTGTTTGAAATCAGTTTCGCGGACTCCCGTCGTTTCGTAATATCCGCAATATCGCGACTCGTGATTTACACTTGTACCCTCTATACCCTGACTCAGGTAGGTGCGTACATCGTGGGATAATTTCGACGCAAAATTATTTCGGGCTATTGTATGTATACGGTTGTGCCACTTTGAGGGGGTTTTCAGACCTTGGAAATGAGTCTTCTACCACGAGACGTAATTGGAAATTATTTCACACCTTGTGAACTATGCCTTACATAAATTGAGTCCACCGAAAAAGAAGAACTTTTTTTTGATTCGGAGGGAATGTTTCAAAACGACGTCATTTTCAGGAAAAACTGATGACAATATAGAGATAAGAATTATGACCGAAAAGTAACGAAGTTCCACTCGAAAGTCGATTCAATGATTATTCGATATTCATCCCTTGATTATGAGGCATACCTCAAGACGCAAGAAACGGATTTGAAGACACGGCGAGAACTCGAAACGATCAATTAGCGAGAGAAGTATACCCATAGATTATTCAACTGTGTTCAAAAAGGCGAATGTCAGGTTCAACATTATTGTTCGATTTTCTGAGAGAACGAGCCAAGAAATTAATCGTCGAGGCTCACGATTTGAATTGTTTCTTAGATCGAGGCAGGGTTGAGTAATGATTCTTGAAGCCACCTTTAACCGAAGAGACTTTATGCCTCAAGGCAGCTACTCCGTACTCGAATTATCTTCATAATTTAAAGTATCTCTTCAACTATTAGGCATATGAAACGAAAAGTCACAGGGATTTTATTTTCAGTCAGAAATGAACGATCTCGAGATTCATATTCTGACTCACAGTTCAGCAGATACAGAAAATGTTATTCACTATCTTTAGCAAATTTTTTCAGAATTATTTCCTCCCACAAATTTGCTCTAATAAATTCGTGAACCGTGAAATACACGCTCGAATAATAACAATACCGTGTACAAATTTTTGACAGCAAGTAGCGAATTTTCTCCAGCTGAGCTTTTTCGAATCTTTTTATTAAACATGTCTCCGTGTTTCGAATTGAAGGAAAAAAAATAAGGAAAGAAAGAAGAATCTTCCATAGAATGTAGAAGCATTCTATGAGTAACAAACACCTTACTGCTGTCGTTATTCCTTTTACTTGATACCCACGTTCCCAACTTATTTGTTATGCAAAGGGCGAGGGAATTCCGGCTCTGCTCAGTGCGCGATTTTAACGCGCTTGAATATTTTCAAAAATTCATGCACACTGAACGCTTAAAGTTCGCAATTTATACTAGAGGGGTTTATCAGGGCATACATTGAAGAAGTGGTTGAAAAATTTTTCGCGACGATGATTCTACGGTTTTTTTTTCGCCGCGCGAATCATCGAATATTCCGGAACAAAAATAATAGCGATTCTAAAAAATTTTCAGTCCCATTTTAAGCTACCGATATAAACTGTGAGTAAAACCGATAAAAAACAGCCCGATATCATCTCGTCGGACGTGTAACTCATTACGAATGGAATCCCATACGAAAGCCACCTCCATGAAAAGTCTCGCAATATTTCCCAGCTCGTATGATTACAACACGATACGCCTGGAGCCAGTTTTCCGGATGAAAAATAAAAGCAGTCACCACAATGCACCTATGTACTTCGGAACTTTACAATAGTTATAAAAGACTGTTTGTGGAACATGGGAGGATGAAACAACCGTGCTGACCACAATTAATTATTGATCACAAAAAAATTGCTCTGCGTTCTCTGATCGTCACGTCTGCTTGTTCTATTCCAAATTGAAGAAATTTCCTGCTTTATTTCCCAAGCACTGGCACGTGTCCGAATCGTTCTTCAATCAACCAGTTTTAGCACATCGTTTCGCCAATCTGTTAAAACATAATCAAGTAAAAGTTCAGAGCCCTGAGCCATCGGGTGAGAGCACCCAACGCAGGGATTTGGATCAACCGATGCTCCGGATTGTTCAGAGAACTATGAACGGATGATTTTATGGTTTTCTTTACCACTTTTCGATTTTTTTTTAACAAAAATCAGCGCCCCAAAGAATCGTCAGTTTATCGAACAGTGGTTCGTTGTCTGAACAATCAAAGGCCTGAATATCCCAGATCGAAGAAATGGTGGGATCTGAATCCTTGCATTAGGTGCTTTTCTCTGACTGCATTTAACTCTGAGAGCCGATGACTTACGACTTATGGCCTTTGGGCGATTCTGCCAAAAAATTGAATTCAAAGAACGATTTAGACACATGCCAGCCCTCGAAAGTACCCTTATTTCAGGTATGTGTACTAGGGTGGACGTTGAATACCATCTTGAGGAGTGAAGTCCCACAGTTTATAGATAAAAAATAGAAAAAAATTTTGGCCCCAGTGCGAGGTCTTCAAAATGAAATTAACCCGTGCCGGTAAGGTCGCAAAGTTTCCCATGTATAACACATGCATTTTTACGGATCTCAATACAAAAATTCACTGTGAGGCTAATTTTAATTCAAAAATTTCTAAACTATGTGAAAGTATCAGGTATGTATTTTACTACATGGAGAAACATCGAGGATGTCATACCGTTGAATCAGCTCATGATTCCATTCCGAACTAAAATTCTCTTTATCGATTTTACGGCCTAAAATTCTAATTTTCAGTAAGTATTACTTACTTACGGTATGATATCCTCGATTTTTCTCCATGTAGTAGTACACATACCTGATACTTTCACATAGTTTAGAATTTTTTGAATTAAAATTAGCCTCACAGTCAATTTTTGTATTGAGATCCGTAAAAATGCATGTGTTTTACATGGGAAACTTTGCGATCTTACCGGCAGGGGTTAATTTCATTTTAAAAACCTCGCACTGGGGCCAACATTTTCTTCTATTTTTTGTCTATAATCTGTGGGGCTTCACTCCTCAAGATGGTATTTAACGTCCACCCTAATATGTACCCCCCTAAGCCCAATGAGATGTGAAAGATGAAATGAGCTTTTGAGTTCGTTCGCAACTCATCAATGAGAATTTTAATCTTGGACATGGAGTAAAAATCCTGCTCTCCAGCCTGGTGCATTTCTGCAAAATCTGGGATATTTGGTCAAAGTGGCGAAACCTTTCACCCCAAAAAGCGTGAGGTGAGATTCGCGTCCGAAAATTGCCAGAGGTTTCTGACTGTAAAAATCACTGAGGAAAATCCTGTAACATCTAACCACGTATCAGGATCGTTCAGGATCGTTTCTGCGGTAGATCCCGTGATACCAAAGGATATACATCGGATGTCAGAACGTTTTTACTCTTATTTTTGCTCCCGCTATTCTTATCGGCACGTTAATTTTATTTCTATTGGATACATCGAGGAAATCGAAATTTTTTAAGAGTTCTTTGCGTGGCTAGAGCCTATTCAATTTCAATGTACGTATAGACGTAGGATTTTTTATTCCTATTTCACTTATTTGATACCCATTCGCTAACTCACTTCTTCAAGGCATTCGATACCTGTAGTCACGGAGATCGCAGGAAGTTTTCAGTACCAATAAATCAAATATTATGTTATGCATGTATATTGGATCGTTGATTTCGAATCTGAGGTCCAAAATCCAAAATTCGAAAAGGCGAATCCATTCCAAATATTTGAATCATTAAAATCCCAAAAGTATTAACTGCATTAATGTCTTGAATTCGGAATTCAAGTCCTCAGATTCGTAATCGGCATACTTGATCCGGTCAAGTTACACAAACATTAGTAACACGACGTAAGGTTTTGCGTGTCAATTAAACGAAGACCCTCATCCCCGATTCAGGCCTTACTCAGATTTTAATGACAGCGTTGTCCTTTTGGGAAGCTGATTATTCGACGTCGCGTCGTTTCCGGAATTCTCGTAGCGGACGATCGAAAAAAGGACGTCGATTTGTCTTCAGACGCCCAAAGATCCAATGAATTTTTTAAAAACTGTTCGATTCTTTCTCGGGGATGAAATCCGCCCTTGGACTCATCGCCCCGCGGTATACAGTAGGCCGTGTGATCGGCGAATCTTGAATCACGTCCTGGGAGTTAAATGTGCGAAACAGGGAGGCGAGTTATCGGACATCGTAGTAGCAGATGGTATTGAATTCGCTAGCTTTATTCCACACGTAATAAAACGTCGGGTACTTCCGGATAATGAAATTCCGGCTTTAGTACCGCGATACTAACCAATATCCTACGTTATGCGAGTCTATACATGTACACAAAATTTCGGGACATATGAAAACATTAGGTGCGAGGGTGGAACGCTCCGTTATACCAATAACCCACGGGGGGTTGAATAATGCCGTGAAATTTTTGTGCATCTGCATTACAGGTAGGTGGATCAATATTTACGATGAGCAAACGCGTACTGGCTACATCCTGTTCAACTAGTACGTTAATAAACTGATGCAGGAATAATCAACAGCGATAATTACGGCTAATGATGTTTTCGGTATTTTTTCAGGTTTTTTTTCTTTTTTGTTTTTGTTTGTTTTTGTTGTTTCCAACTTTTTACAGTTTATATTAAATTTTTATCACGTTCGTGAAGGGTAAATGACCTGCGGCTGAAAACTCTTTGACGATATAAAACTCGGTTATGCAATTTAAAACCTCGGAACTGACTTTTTGTTTGCTGATTTGCATTCGTCTTGGAAATCGTAGTTCGTCGTTATTACAAGTAATCGATAATCGAGAAAATTTATTGTTACTGTTTTTTGCTCTCATTCGGATGTACCCTCGAGAATTTCTTTCACTAGCTTCATTCTCTGATTCATATTCATATTATCGCGCGAAATTCTTTCCTAGCATCGCTAAGTGAAATTACAAGAAAGGAAAAGCTGTTCTACATCCAAAAATATTGTGTTTATACGTTGATGAAACGATGCTTACAATTTCGGTTCGATTCGGTCGAAAATTCCAGTCAGAAATCAAGATTCCGATTTCGAAAGATGATCGAATTTCATCGTTTCTCACGTCTTGTGTATAGAACAATTTTTGCAATCTTCTCATCGGCCGCAATTCGTCACTCAAAGTCCCAAATCGGAGTAGAAATTCTAGTTTTATTCCACAAATTCTCACCGAAGACTCGAAGGTACAAAATAGAATCTGAGGGAACGATTGCGCGTGCGATGAAATTCTGATTTGCACCTAAAAGCGAGAGTTGTGTCCGTTTTGAACAAGTTTAGGCGCAGACTAGAGTTTGGAAATTCTAGCTTGGACCTCTGGATCCTAGAATTCAGAGAGGCTTAGGAATTTCGGTTCCGATCCGTAGCTCCGCGATCTTTGATAAAACGTTTTGCGAACCGATCGACGAATAAATTCCAAGTAGAAAATAAAATTTATCGTCGAGTTGATTTTTCACAGACTTTTCAGGCTGTCAGTAGAATCTGGAAATTTAGTGGGATGTAAAGACGCTAATCAGAATTTCAAATGCAAGAGCTGAGTCTGATCTACACCTGCCGATCCTCGTGCAAGACGCAATTCTACTCAAACGGAATAATATATCTCTAGACAAAACTAAAGAACAAAGGAATTTAAGTTTCAGAGTATCAAACTAGGATTTCTATTCCGACTCGGGGTATTTTGTAGAATTTCAAATACAACTCGTTCGTTTCATGTAACTTCGTATAAGAATAAAGAATGCTTTCACGTCGCGGATTGAATTTGTAGAAAAGGTTTTTCGGGCAATGAATATTGGTATAGGATTTTGAGATTTCGGTTTGAATTACCCTTGAATTGGTTGACACGAGGCTGGAAGGGAGGTGTGACGCTGAAATCCGTATAAAACAATATAAAAGCAATCGCTGCTGGATTCAAGGATGAATGATCACGGAAGATATTTCCCAAAATCCGAGGCGAGATATATATACCTTTTTTTCTTCTGTGGCTCGACAAAGTAAAGGCGAGAACGTGATTACGTTTGTGTAAAGTCTTTGGGAATAAAATTGGAAGCGGTGACAGAAAACGGCGAGAGAAAAGCGACGTGAACTGCCGGAAGCCAGTAAATCTCCTGCCGCAGTCAGAATTGAGTTACGGCTCCATTCAGCATCTCCGTTAAGTAACTTCTCTTCGGCCTTGCTTTGCCTCTTGCTTCTTCTCCACCCCTTTATCCTTCACCCTTCTATTTCTGCTCCTTCTACTCCTCTTCCTCTTCCCCAGTCGCAATGCCCAGGAAGTTGCAGTATATAATCGTATATACATATATATATAGTCGTCCCGGTGCATCGCAACGTTCCCTTACAGCATCCCTTGCCAATCTCTTACAACCTTAGCTATATAATTCCGAGTGGCGAATTGCTGACGGCTTTGAATCATCCAATGTTTAATTTATTCTCTGGTAACGAGGTGACCGAGTGAATGAGTCGTAACGTGATCGACCGGAAACAGGCCTCTGGAGTCGTTGCTAAATGGCGATAAAAGTTTCTCGGCGAGTCGAGAGAAACGCCAACTTTTTATTCAAATCAAATCCTAATCGACCCTTCAACGAAAATATGTCAATTCTCTTTCTCGTTCTCGTTCATTCCACTCATTCCACTGCTGTATATAAGTCGGTGCTTCCGTTCTAACTGGGTCTATTAATGTCCTGTACTGTTGCTCTCACTGGTCATCCATTAACAATCTATTCATCAAATTTTTGTATCAATACGATCCTCGTGAACATATTTCATCGCTTCTTTCGTATAATATAACTTGCAGTCCAGAGAAAACTTACGGTTCAAATCACTTAAATGTCAGTACCGTGTCACGTCCATTTCTAGAATTTACCTATGAATTCATTATTTCTTTGTCGCAATAAATGATCCAAAATAATTAATCCATAAATCTAATTAATGTTATAATACAATTCATAAATAAATTATAATACAATTCGTAATAATTTTTCTGAAGAATGTCTACCAAATTTATTTTACGTCAGTACCGTGGATGAACGAGTCAGTACCGTGGCACGGAAAATTTGAAATCTGATTCTCATTCTCGATATTTTGAAGTTGTTGCGAAATCCTCTCGGACTTTTATTTTTACAATAAAATGGAGTAATAATATGCGTTAAAAAAACTAAAAAAGTTTAATTATAGAATCAAAAAATTTTTAATCAAAAAAGTAACAGAACAGAATCGCCGAAGTAACGATTAAAGCTTCCTCGCGACCGCAAATTTTCACTTCACATTCTCGCGATGGACTATCTTTCGAACCACCGACTCCCTTTGAAGAAATACTCTATTTACTCAGTTTTCTCACGGCTGATTACTACCACTTTGAAACGTATTCAGAAACAACGTGTCTAGAGAAGAAAAATGGAATCTTTATTAAATTTCGAGTCCATGAGTCGATCAAATGGTTTTTAATTACCTTGAGGAAATTCGCAGGCTTTTTGCTATCAGATGAATTTGAATATTATGGGAAAGTGTGAATCGTTAGTTATGTAGGCAAACGATAGTCTGCGACAATAAGAATGAAATATACGATGCTTGTTACCCGATTCTACCGTATGCTGTACCTAACTAACAACTATCAATCTCTGTCACGAATCACGTTTTTCCTGGAGCTGACACCTGCCTTGTAAAGAAGAGAGCGTGACACACGAAAGAAAGATACGGAAATAACAAATATTCACGTAGGTACAGCATGAAACCTCGCGTGTCGAGTAATAGGAATTCAAGCTAGTACCTATTTTGACACGAGATGACAGTCGGCGACTTTGATGAAGGCCGAACTATCGCATCGACGATATGATCCATGCATTTTCCAAACTCACGTCTCATCAATCGATCGAAAATTCCACATCACTTATCCTAGGGAGGATCTTTTCAAGAGAGAAAAAAAGAACAACCCTTGAGCAACGAAATCCGTCTATCGATACTCTGAGAATCCTGGAAAATCCCTTCGATTTTACGCGTCGAATTTCGGGGCTGAATTTCTTCCAGCTCCCAAATTCGTAGCTTTTTGCAATTAGAAGACGACGGAAGGAACAGAGGGTGGTTTCACTATTGTACACAACATGTACGCACTATTACAACAATGTTAAAGTTAATTATACTTGAAACTTTAGAGGTAGAATATTAATACTGTTGTTTTAGTCGCTGACTCTGTGATTCTATATACTGAGTGAGTACCACCTACCTACTCCGTTTAATTAGCAATCCCGCGATTGCGAGACCTTGTATTGTATAATAGTTTCTCACTGACGCAGGACTGATCACTGGACCATATTATACTCTGAAAATGAATACGCCGCGGTCCGGATGAGACGATCTTCACTCAATTGGCGTTTTCGTTTCCATTACCTGGTACGGTGATGTAATAAAAGCATCGGTTTTGGTCAGAAAATGACTTTTGCTAATTTCGACGAATCTTTACGTCTCCGGTTCTTTGACATGAGAAAAACAGATTTTGTTTTCTTTTTTTTTAGAAAAACGAAGGGTCTGTCCGACACATCTCGTTCGATCTTAACGTCCGCTTCTGCCGGAAACAATTCGACTTTCAATTTCGTCGGAAATTCTTTTTTCTTTCGAATAAAATAATCGCATTTATTACCGTGTTCGAAACAGCAGCATATATTCGGTGAAAGTCTTCCCAATCGTGGAACAGATCTCAATTTCAATTCGCCGTGTGATCTCTAAAAAATCCGAAATTTTACAGACTTTCTTCTCGGATATAACAAGCTTCAAAAATTTCCCTGTCTCATGTCAGTCCAATTCAAGCATATATATATATGTTTTTTCTGAAATATAAATTCGCCCCTTAATTTTTGAATGTCAGTATTCTTCACACGCTTGACACTGATTCCTAATTCCATAATGAGATTTATCATCGCATATAATTCCGGTTTGAATATTTCTATTCAAAATTCAGTTATTTTTCAAATATGTTAGTTTACATCGTATGCACGTAAAGAAATCCGTGAAATCGTGGGAATTGCTTTTGTCAGTTGTGAGTGCCGCTGTATCCGTCTTCCCCCCAGAGTTATAAAGTCAGGCGGGCTTAAGTCGGGCTCTACTGTTTGAAATCTTTTTGGTTTTTTTTTTTATTTTTTTATCTTTTTTTCTTCATCTTCTTCTCTTTATTTTCTCTTCCTTATTTTTTTTTTCTTCTTCTTCAGACGACGACGAGGAATTTTGAACACCAGCTCATGAATGTAAATGAAACAGTTGCCTTTTTTCCCCCTCGTCTTATTATTCGCCATGTATTAACCTACCCGCGGCTTTACAAATGGCTCACTGTCATTACCACTATTTATTTTAACCAGTTACCCCGGCGAGTGATACGAACGAAACATTCCGCCTACCAAGTAATTATTATATATATAATATATCCCGGAAAATGTGTACATTTTTTTTTTTTTTTTTACTTTTCTTTTTCCCCCACCCTCTCGTTACGTTTCGAAACACGTTTACCCGGCCGAAATTCAGGCATGAGGCAAGCGTTTATGAAACAGCGAGTGTTTGATTAAATCGTTTTTAATGAAATTACGTTTAATTAAGAAACGAAGCGAGAGTTAACACAAGATCCCTGAAAAGAAGAATATGGAGAGAAGAATAATAAAAAAAAAAACACCGTAAAGTAATCTTGCCCAAAAATTCGCTTCATCTCGTATAACACATTTTCTCAAATATTTGCCCACCGTTCGCTTAAAACTCAAAATACAGCTCACATTGGTAGTGAATTTACTCTGCGAATTGAAAGCTAAAATCAACGTATAATTCAATGGGAAAATACCGGGTCGTTTCGAATATATAGTGCTGAAAAATAAAATAAAAAATAATAATAATTTCATAACTGAAACATATGCTGCAGGATTTGTGTCCCTAATTGGAAACCGACTCGATGAACGATGGGAGTCTATTTAAATATTAATTGGCCCTCACGCGCGGATCTGCGGCATAGAAGAAGAAAATTAACGTTTATTTTTTTCCCGATAAGGACATTTCATGAATATAGCTTTTTTGAAATAATATTTTTTTACAAATTGGATGCAACGTATCGGTGCAGAGAAATTTCAAAGAGCTGAAAGCAGACCTCGTTTTTCTGAAACTTAATCAAGACCAGACCGGAATTAAATTTTCTTATTTTTTGGTTCAACAACGATTCTATTCTCCCTGTAACAAGCTAGTTAATAATGTAAGCTATTTGTTCGCAAACCTGGTGCTAGCGGACGCTGGGACATGTAGGTACACTCTAAATCTCAGAGGCCGAAGCTCCGCGTCCGAAATGACTTCTACGGAGGCTTCATGGTTCAAGGGTTAAATGCCAAAGGTTGGGTTTACCTAATTACTGGAGAAGTTTATGCCGCTGTTTGCATCTATGTGAAACGCGTAGAGTAAACGCCTAGACCTAACGCTCTCCCCGTGAACAAACGTGCCGGCGACAAACTTTCTGGGGTTTCATTAAACCGTTTGACAAAACGTTTACAATCGAAATTGAAATACGAAATATGCGTTAAAAATATAAAAAAAAGCGTATGAAATGACTCCGATTCAGGAAAAAAATTATTTTCAGCCCATAGAACTTCTGCGCGTATTCGGAGGAAAAAAAATAAAATTTGTATCACGTTGACCACATTTCTGTTCTTTTTTTTTCTTTTTTTTTCATCATTATTTATTTTCTTTTTCAGTGGCAAGTTTATATGTCAAAAGAAGGTATCAGTGTTACAGTTATGTCATTGTGGTATATGTTATACCCACAGCTTTCTTTCGGACACGAGTGTGAGGATATCTACCCTTCAGTGTCATCGTTCCTAGTATTATTACAGTGGGATGAAGATATCTTTGTTATATAACGGTGTGTTCCAAGTCTCAAATCATACGAGTGTGTATTGACGCAGACTTTGTGGCGCGTTGGAAAACTGTCGGAGAGAATGAGAGAAAAGGGGAAGAAAAAAAAAAAAAAGAAAGAAAGAAAGAAAAAAAAAACGTGAAAAAGTTCGAAAACAAGAGAAGAACCATACCCTTTGAAAAGTATTCGGAAAACTATCTCAATGTTGTTGATTGCCATTCTCTATACGTACGGAGGGAGATGGTAACATGATAAAGCTCGAAATAGGGGTAAAGAGAATAAGAGCAGCGTGCGAAAACATGACCAATGCGATTAACGCAGATGCTTTTAGGCGAATGAGAGGCAAACACGAAGTTTACCAACTTCCGAATCCCACCGTGCGGTCGACCTTGTAATTCCTAACTTACTAAGCTGGGGGAAGCTAGTCTTCGTTTATGAATGTTAACAAAGGCTTGTTTGGCTCCTCGGAACACTACTATAGCAGTCCAGTCAAATCGGAAAATGTAAGCGGTGAACAGTTGTTAATTCGCGAACGTGTTCGTTACGGCTTGCATTTGAACGTACCAAAGATATTCAATTAAAAGTACGACGCTCGAACTACCGTCTTAGATAAAATATACTCGACGCCAGTTTTTCGATCATATCTCAAAAACCGTTGATGATATCGAGACGAAGGTTCGCATCAAAAATGAAGTAAATTAAATTCTCGATGGAAAAGTATCATACATTTTTCCTGTATCTTCATCAGTTTCGCTGCATTGTAGCTTAATCATCACGTTTACTCCAGACCGTACGGAAATTTCATTCCTCGGTTGTAAAATGAGTGAATACAGGTGAACCGATGAAGATAGAGAAAAAGTGTATCTTATCTTTCTTGTATAAAATTTTATCACCTACATTTTTGATAGGAACCTTATCTCTATATCATCGACGGTGCTCCAGATATCATCGAAAAACTGGCTCGGAGCACCTCTCTTCCAATATGGTGTGATAATGGAATCGCAGCTTTTGACTGGCCCGTTTTCTCGTCCGTTTTCTCATTTAACTGAACTGTAGGTGATACAGATACTGACATACATATAATCGTTCTCCTTTTTCTCATTACAGCGTCTTCTTGCGACGCGATATTCAACAGTGATCTAACGAAGACTGGAATTGTAACATCGCCGGGCTACCCCAACCCCTATCCAGCGAGATCATACTGCAGATACGATTTTCAAGGCAGAGGTAAAGAGCGGGTCCAAATCATTTTCCAAGAATTTCATCTCCACCATCTTTCGACCGATCCAAAAGAGTAAGTAGAAACAAATGGTAAATTGTTTTCGACTGAAGCGACATACTATATATATCGGTGATTCTGTTCTAACTGTTACTTTTTTGATTGAACATTTTTTATTCTATAAATAAACTTTTTTGGTTCTTTAATGCATATTATTACTCTATTTTATTGTAAAAATAAAAGTCCGAGAGGATTTCGCTACAACTTCAAAATATCGAGAATGAGAATCAAATTTCAAATTTTCCGTGCCACGGTACTGACTCGTTCATCCACGGTACTGACGTAAAATAAATTTGGTAGACATTCTTCGGAAAAATTATTACGAATCGTATTATAATTTATTTATGAATTGTATTATAACATCAATTAGATTTATGGATTAATTAGTTTGGATCATCCATTGCGACAAAGAAAATAATGAATTCATAGGTAAATTCTAGAAATGGACGTGACACGGTACTGACATTTAAGTGATTTGAACCGTAAGTTTTCTCTGAACTGCAAATTATATTATACGAAAGAAGCGATGAAATATGTTCACGAGGATCGTATTGATACAAAAATTTGATGAATAGATTGTTAATGGATGACCAGTGAGAGCAAACAGTACCATACATTGATAAACACTGTTAGAATGGAATCAGCCATGTAGCAATTTGAACGCGATGCCAGTCTGAACTGGCGTTGGAATATAAGGGGCAGATTCGAAACGAGTATATTTAGCCAGGTGGATAAGCTCGGTATTCGGAAAGAACTTTTGTTACTTTGGCTAGAGTTTTTTGTGCGTTCGAAAATATCTCTCGGAGAATTATTTTTTATATAGAATGCGAAGGTCCCGTGGTACCCGGCTAGTGATTGTTAGGAACGGGCTGCGGATATCTTGAATTCTATAACATGATAGAACCTCGAGACAATAAAAATACCGAGTAATCCCTGGGCGCATCTTTTGTGATAAAAATGAAACCTGTGCATTGAATAAGTATCCGCGTTCCGGTGAAATCATACGCGAGAACTCGGCGCGAATAATTTACAGTATTTTGTTTAATTTTGAAAATGACGAAGTGCCTACTCGTCGAGAGAGCCTCGTCCAACTTTCGCGATATGAAATTTCTTCATAAAAAATAACTCGGGCAGAAGCTCCTGAGAATCTCAGAGACATGAAACGAGTGGTGTGCCCTTTATTTGAAAATGAATGTAATGACGTTAATTTATATAATGAAATAGTTGAGATGGAAGAGAAAAAAGAATGGAAATAAAGAAATAAAGGACTACGGAACAACAAAACTTTCGGTGAAACTTCGCGCGATAATCAAGAGGCACGGTGCCGGATTACAGCTGGAATAATTGCAGGATACGAAAACCTGTAAGAAGTTTCGAACCGCGAAACTTCAAACCGCGACAGATCCCCCTGAGGCCAGGCGAAACTCTGCAGACGCTAGACATCGCGTTGAAAAGCAGATCGCCCGCGTTATGTATGTACATACCTAAAATGGATATATCTTTATCCGATTCTCCTATATAGGTATATAGCAGCGTCCTCTCTCCCGAACTCTGGGCTTTCGCGTAAATAAATACCTTCGCGAGTCAGATATATACATATTAGAGTGATCCAAAAAAAAAAGGTTTTTTTCCTATCATCTCAAAAGTTTCTAGTAGGTATAAAAAAAATTCTCCCACAAGGACAGCTCGATATTTTGATTCTGAGTGACGCTCAACGGTTTTCCATTTTCCCATATAAATAACAGGTAAAAACAAATTTTTTTGGTATTCTTCAAATAAAACTACGAAAAATTTTTTTTTACAATTTTGATAGACACATTCTTGTAGGAAATTAAATTGTCTACAAAAAAGCTCTGATATGATTTTCTCGTAAACCTAACGGGTGAAACGTTATCAGACTTTGCATACTCGCCTGAGAATTCCGTGTAAGCTCTGAACCATTTTTATCTCTAAATCAGATTTTTTTAATATCGTCCGCAAGATTTCTTCGGAATCATTTGTATGACCTAAGATCTCGAAATTCGCAGGGCTTTTCCTCGTCACGTTTGCCTATCGAACCATTCACGGAAAAGTTATAATCTTCCCTACCGATCGGTAGCTGAAAAATAATTACGTTCGAAAGTTAAATATCCATTGAGAAAAAGCTAGTCGCAAGATGCTTCGAAATTGTTGATGCTTGATGCTTAGTTTATGTGCCTATAACGGCACCATAACCCCTTGAGTTATAAAACATATTAAAAATAACGACGTACTCTGGAAATAATAAAATTCATTTACTTAGCACTTTGGCACTCTCGATAATTCGGTACTTTGATTGTACCTCTGGTACCTCTGGGCACCTAGAGTGAATTTCGGACGCTTTAAAATGCGAAAAATAATGAAAAATAAAAAGGGGAAAACATATTTGCACGATTTTTGGGTCGTCCATACTGGTGCAAATAGTGACGCGAGTGTGTAATGGTAATGGCGGTCTGCGGGCCATTTCAACTCCGATGGGAGAAACTTTGTCACGTAACTTCTCATCGTCGCTACGTATTTACGGTTTCCTGTCACAACGCGGTATTCCATTACTGCATCTTCACCCACGGGCAGTTCCTGTTCATTTTCCTAATGCAAATATGTGCCCCGCGAATGCAAAGCCACTCCGAGTATATTCAGACAATTTTTCGACCCCTGGCGAGTTCGGATATTCCCGTATCCGAGTGGCCACATTTCAAGAGTTTAAAACGAAACTTCGACTCGTCGAATCTACTTCCTACAATGAATTCCGATAACATATTCATCCACGCATCACCGTTAGAGATGATACAAATGATTTACTCATCTAAGACAACTTTTCTGAGTTATAAATTTAAAAACGAGTTGAAATTCGAAATTCGAAATTCGCAATTCACGGTAAACCCAGAATCGAATTAACATCTCAACCTTTCATTCTCGTCTGTAATTCAAGTAACGTTTAGATTATATTTCAAGTATTGAGCCTTTGACGAAATTTTTGACGGAATGCCTTGTTATTCTAATTCTAAAGACGTAAGATGTTCTAAAAAGGATTTCTTTATTTCGAACAAGAAACATAAGTTCTAGCCAGACATGAAAGACAATGAGGAATACAGAGGGGACTCTCGTTTTGGGTAGAAGTGTGATGATTTTCCGACGGTTTTTAAAAAGCTTTTTTAATCAGGTCGTGTTTTTTCATAGTGAAAATTATTCAGAAGTATCGGTGATGTCACATCTGTGGAGAATTTGATCTCTTAGTAACGTCTGCACGGACGTAAATGGAAATCGATTATCTAACATATATATAAATACCTTTGAGCGAATTTTAATCAAAAAAAGTACCTCGTTGACCCGCCTTTGTCCTGTTTAAATTTTCGAATAAAGTGAAGAATAAAATATTTAACAACGAGCAATAACTGGAACTCGTTAGTCGCTGGTATAGCTACAATACCGAAGCTTAAAATGATGTATCGTTTATATACCTACAGTTGAAAATGAAGGGGCGTGCTCTTTGAGTTTATTTTTCTTTCATTTTCTTCTCTTTTTTTCTTTTCTTTTTTTGATTAGTATCAATGAAAGTTTCCCCCAGATTCGTCCAGCCCCTTTTTTGCCTCGAACAAATTTTCTTTATTACGTCAACCAAACTTTGATATTAAGTTCGATCTTGGCTGTGCTCGTTATTATTGTCATTATATCATTATTAACTTGTTCGTTTTTTTTTTTTTTTTTTTTTTTTTTTTTTTGGACCTTTCGTAGTTAATAATTTCATTCGACCCCGGGAACGAAATGACCCGATAAAAAGTAACGGATAAAAAGAGTAGGTATAACTTACAGGTAATTATTTGCAAACACGTAGGATATACTCATTGATCGAAGGGGGAACTTATCTAATGAAACAATTCGTCGTTAGCTAACGAGGGACCTCAATGAAAATCATTTATATGCGGAAATTAATTCGAATCGTAGATTTTCGTACAGAGAATTATCGATAGTAGAGAAGTTCAGAATTTTCATGAAACTGCAGGTTTTAATTCAAAAAGTTCAATTAGAAATTGTGCAAGTAATGACCAATTTACTAAAGCTATAGAATATATATGCGAACGGTGCCAAATGGGGTTAGGAAAACGAGCAAGCTAATTCCGAGGCTTACTTTTGCTGTCCATAATAATTCATTGCCAACCCCCGCCCGCTCTTTATTCACGTTCGCGTGACAAGCATTCTCGTTTTTGCCAAATGTAAAAATGAATTCATACCTCTCACCCATAGCTACAGTACAGTCCCATGTATGTTTCATCTGTTCCTTTTTTCATTTTCATTTCATTCCTTTTTTTTTTTTTGTTTCTTTTTTTTCCTTTTTTTTTCATTATTATTCCTCCATTCGCAACCCCTCGTCGGTGAAAATTTCAGCCAGCCAATTGGCTCTGGTTACCCTCCCTCGCGGAATCGATTTAAAGATTAAAACACAGCTGGTTGTAAACCTCTATTAGATTCTAACTATAGATACGTTCACATATATATACACATATATACATAGGTATATATACACCTTCGGGAGATGAGAAGAGAAAAGTTTCTCTCCTCGGAATTGCCTGGAAACTGAATGTTCCGTACAACCAGTATACCTTCTGGAATAAAGACTATCCAGAATCAATGTAAACCTTTATTCACTACCAAGGTTCGACCATGTCCTGGACGATCTAGAATGGCTGATTGCGGAGTGAGAAAACCCTGCTTCAATAAAATTGAAAAATAATTTTTGCCATGAGAATAAAGTTTCTGATTTCAGGAAAGCTTCGAGAATCTGTTCAAACTACGTCTAAAAACAGTTCGAATGGAAAAAGTCGATATTTGTGATGCAAAAAAAGCGTTTTGTTCAAATTCCATATGTTGAGCTTTGGAAAAGCTCCTTAGCTCGGAAATTTTGAGTTCTTTAGTTTTTAAACTATAATCTAACTCGTTTGCGAATATAATTCGAAGGGGTCGACGTAGCTTTTTCGAGAATCAGTTCATGCTTTCTTTTGGTAAGAATTATTTTGAATTTTCCCGGGCAGGAAATAACGATAAACATAAAAAATGATCGTGCTAGATATTTGAATATTTTTACACGACGAAAAACGCGTACCATAATTTAAAAACCGCTCAGCGTTTGCATAGATATATATGAGAGACATAGGAAGAAAAAAAATATACGTCGACGTTGTAATCCAACCCCTATTTGTTTTTTTTTTTTTTTTGATATTCTTATCTGTCTTCCTGTCCGTCTCATTCCGACTCTTTATTTCTTTCTCTCTTTATCTCTATATTTTTCTCTCTCGCTATTTCACCCCCTTGGCTCTCGGAAAATGACATGAGAGACGGACGGGTCGTAGCGAAAATCATGCGCTCCCTGGGAAACCCACGCGTTTTCCAACGCCCAGGATTAATAACTAAATGGACGAGAGAGTGAATTATTGAATAGCTGAGCGTGGGGAGAACAACAAATTCACAATTCACACACACACAGCTCGGAACATACGAACTGGCTTAAGCAAGCAAGGCTTAACCAAATGTACAAGGGTATTTCCAAGTTTCCTCGCGACGAACACGTGGGCTTTATTATTCCTTGTCAATTATTACTCCTCTGCAGAACTCCAATTTTAGAAGACTCGTCCCGCCGGTGTTTTTCCGAAAAAATCTCCCAGAAGGAAAGAACGAACTTCATCCTTTCCTTGAACCAATCGATGTCCCTCTTTTCAACTTAGAACTGATTACATTTTGGATTCGATCGGCTCAGTAGTCTCCGAGTTATTAAAAAAGCAAAATTTCCTCAAGTTGGAATAGAAAAATGAACTTCCTGGTCATGAAATGCTTTTTCTTTCGTTTCAGATGCGAAGGAAGCGACTCGCTTTTGGCATATGTTCACATCGATGGTAAAATGGAGAAGATTGATTCCTTTTGCGGTACGTCAACACCTAAGCCATTGATGAGCAACGGTCCAAAACTGTCCCTAGAATTTCACGGGACCGCGTCATCTCGGCACGTGCGAGGATTCAAAGCGACATATTCGTTCACCGAAAGTGAGTATCTTAAATAGATTCCGTGATATGACCCAGACGGGCAGAAGCTGTGACGTCGTTGAATGAAATTCAAACCCAGTTTAGGTAACCAATTATTATTGTAACATTCATTCGTATCAAGCCACCGAATCTCATTGTTAGACCTAGCAATGAATTAGATTTTGGGAGAATGGGTAATGGCATAATGCGTTCAGATCTCCGGTAGCTGCAGAGGCTTGCCGGCGGAATCATTCTCACCGATTCGGAAAGCACTAAGGCAGAATTACGTAGAAATCTAGCCGCAAATCACCTCTCAACCCTTTACACTAAATGCTAAACGCTGTACTGGAGAGTACAGGGTTTTGCTAGCCTCAATGAATACACGAAGTCCCAAAGCATTTCCAGAATTCACCGACCCAAAGGTTAGCCTGTGCCAAAAGGATCTCTGTACCAAAGTTAAAGGTCGTACAGAATCATAGCCAAACTGTGACGAGTTTCTCTCCCGGGTGAGACCCCGAGGGTAACCCTTGAGAAATCCACACCAGTTGACGACACAGAAGGAAAACCTGTATCAGGTTTATGGAAAACAAGTTTCTCGAAATGTTATTAACCGGAACGATTATCCATTTCCTCGTCGAGCAATAAGTCATCGGGTTTCCGACACGACGTACGAATCCATATCGTATACTGCGTGTTAATGATCCTACTTGCGACTCCCTTATCCATGTCTCTATCTCCATGATCTATCCATCTATCTATATCCACGTATTTATCCACGCATCTTCCCCTCTCGTCATGACACCTGTGTCAAAATTTCAATTTCCGTTTAGTATGAGTACATTCTATCGCGATATTAATACGACATCGCTCGGATCTGGTGCGGAAACGTTTGCCAATTGACCCCGGACGACAGCTGCAAAAGCGTAAATTGAAATGAAAATTTGCTGTAATCATTCACCGAGTGTAATCTATATATTTATTCAAACTTCGAGGTTTGATAGGTTTCCGGGCACACAAGATTCATCTTTTGGAAAAGCAATTTGACGTTTCGAAAGTCCCGGCTTCTTATAAAAGTTTACTTATTTTTTGCATCGTATTCCTCCGTATTGCCGGCAAAGTATTTCGGCACGATGCGATGTGTTAAACTCGCAAACATCGGTTTCTTCTCATTTTATTTAGATCTGTAGGGGAAAATAAATGAAATGTACACAAATTTGTTGAACGAATATCAGATATTTCATATTCGAAAACTCATATTTCCACCGTCTTTCATTTTATGAAATAAAAAAGCTCATTATCGAAAAGTCTTCAGATCTAGTTAAGGGAGGATTCACGCTACACCACTGAACAAAAACTCACGTTTTCTTATAACGAGAAGCTGAAAGTTTGTTTATCGCTAGGGTATACGGTAGGGGACAACTTTTCGACTCGAAATTCTTCATTTTTAGTCTCACCCTTAAAATTTCACCGTGATCGAACAATTTTACAAAATTTCGTTGTTCTTTTCTTTGTTTAATCGCGACCCTCACCCTCTCTATTAGTTCATCGTCAATATCCATAGAAGTCCGCGAAATTTTTTGGCAAAATAATTAACACTTGGTAACACCTCAAGAATGTCCAAGTCTCAGAGGAAAATATTTTCCTACTCTTCAAGAGACCTCTGATATCAACGCTTGAAATTTTTCTGAGTTCCCGTAAGTGTGGCTAATGAACGGATGCAGAGGGTGAGAGTTGTGAGAAAAAGTCTATTTGATTAGATAAATATTTCTTAATCCTTGAAATAACGAATGATCCTTTTGGTTCATCATTGATCTGATTATCTCTATACTTGTCCAAAACCAAAGCCAAAACTGTGTAATCATAAGAAATGTCAAACGCTCATCAATACTTAGAGGTCGTTCGAAAACTTCTCAAATATTTGTTGTTCGAATCTTATTGTTAGAAATTCCTGAGCGACCCCTAAGTATTGATATTTTCAACCAAGATTTTACGATTTTTGCCATATTGAACCAATTTGATAACTCTTGAGCGACCTTTGAATATTTCATCGATCCGACGAAATTTTCGGGTGAAAACGGAAATTAAAAATTTGAGGTCGACAACTTGTCACCCTAATATACGCTTATATGCATACATACTATATGACTCCATAGGATTACATTACAAACGTTGTTTTCATTATTAAACTGAGCCAGAAGTGGAATCGTGATTTTTCAACCCCTATGTGATTTTTTTTTTTTTTTGACCCCACCGTTTCCCTAAAAGAAGTTAGATTTCACATTATCAGTATAAGGTGTAAAATCCTCGGGGCGAATAAGCAGCTATTTCAAAAATAGCTTCTCGTAAACGGTCCTGTTCTACATTGTTTTGCGGCATGGAAGTAGCGCTAGTAAAATTTCAACAGGCGCTACATGACCGAAGTGGTTAGCGAGTTTCCGTTTTCACCCGTTTCCGAGTCTTTAATTAAGACATTTTTGCCCCAGGATTTTTCAATGCTTGTTAAATATCGTTTGAAAAATTTGAACTCAGGCTACAGACGCGTCCCAATCTCATTATCGCAAGAATAATCGAAAACAGACGGACGAAACTGAAGTCAAAGTGCGGTCTTCGTATACAACTTTAAAAACGTGGAATGAGCTTCGTTCCTAGGAGTCTAAAGTTTCATTTATTCAGTATCCACTATTCAGTATCTGCTCGAGGCAAACTTCTCCTCGTCGAATTTCTTCGAATAAACATTAACCCGCAACTAAATTATAGTCTTTTAATTTCAGTCGAGTTTCTACGACTAATACGTCATGTTTACTCGACTTGGAATACTATAATTATTTACAGAGATACCATTAATTAAGGAGATGTGGAGTGGTGAAATCATTACCATCGCAATTAATTTCATTAGGCTATAATTGCACGTTGAATATTTATCACATTCATTCGTTCAGTAACTACGATAATTCACCTGAAAATTAGCGTGACACGAGAATTTCTAAAAATGATAGAAAAAAATTTGCTCAGAAACGAACGTTTCATTTGAAATCAATTTAAAATAAAGAAAATCCAATCTACGTCGACTTAACTCGTTCAAGAATCTATTCCCTGCAATTTAAACGCGATACAATTTTTTCTTTCTTTTTTTCTGTTCCATACTCGGTTGAATACCGCTTTTTTTTCCGAAAATCGATGTCGATTCAATCTTGTAAAATAAAATAATTAAACATAATTAAACGCGATAAAAAAACATGTTGTCACGGTGAAGTCGTAGGTATAGGCTGAAATTCTATACATCATATGAACGAGGAGATAATCCGGATAATTATGACTTAAATCAGGGATTAGAAATAACTTTATTAACAAACGAATGGATTAATAAATAAATACGGAGGTTTATAACGCGGCATTGCATCGCGTGTCTAAGCTGTATAATAACGAATTTTACCAGCAAAGTAGCGGAGCAAGTTTATCTAGATCCTACCTCGCAAACATTTATTATGAACGTGCGGTGTTACGCGTTGAAGTAACGAGAAAATATGTAAATGCAATTTATTCCTGGCGATATCGATTCCGTTTCTACGCCTACTTCCACTTATTTATTTATTTATTATTATAATTTTTTTTCTTTCTTTTCGTACGTCGTTCTCAGAACGTTGTTCGAACGAAATAGAAACATTTATGCCGAATCCGTCCGAACAAACTAGATTTTTTAATTTTTGCATTAAAAGAGGCAAGAAAAATGAATTGAAATACGTCTGCGAATTTAATTATTTTGTGATCGACAGACTCCGAAATTTACTGGGTGAAGGAAAAACAGCAAATGAATTGAATTAACGCCGAACTTGACGCAGTGAAATGATTTATTAATCAATTAACAAAAAAAGTTATTGCGCAGAGAGGATTTCGCGAGAAAACCTTCAGCGGCATCCGATATTTGCGAGCATTCGTGTATACCTACCCAGCCACCTATATCTGGGTTACGTCCGGAGATTGACGTAACTAAACTTAGCGAAGTTTGGCAATAACAGTTTTGGTAAGATTCTCTGGGTTGTCAGAACGGAAGTGTAAGTACCGTTTCCAAACTATGTTGTGCGTCAAGTAGGCAACGGCACGTTGTGGGATAAACCGAGTGACAATTGTATACAGCGAGGATCTAGAATTCCAAACCATATCCACAATGCGCGATAATCTTTCCAGATAATTTTAACCATAGAATATTATGTTTCTGTGAAATTTTTTATGCGGATACAATTTCAGTTTGTCATGAAATCTTCATGAAATTTTATCTAGTCTTTGAAATCATTCGTAATCTATGAAGTCCCTGTGAAAGAATAAACTTCCATGAAATCCCACGAAAGCTCTTGAGGTCTCCGGAGTCATTCGTGATCTATGAAGTCCCCGTAAGTCAGTAGAGTACCAGGAAGTGCTAAGAAGTTTCAGAAAGTCCTATGAAATCCGTATGAAATTTTATAAGATCCTATGGCATCACACAAAATCTTTGGAAGTCCATGGAGTCACAAGAAATCCCGTGAAATCCTGTGAAATGAATTTTCCAAAGGTTTGTCTCTAATATCTCATAACCTTCCCGTCAATTTTATGTCGTTCCGTTTCTAATATTATGCATAAATTTCTTATATCAAAGAAATGATCGGGTTTTCAACTGATGTCTCAATTTCATATGAAACAAGATATAATTGAGGATCGCACGTCATCTTGTGTGATAACGTTTGATCAGTGGTTAAGTTTGTTTGTCGTGCTGATAATCTGTAAAATAAAAGCTCACCAATTATGGTAAAAATGTGCTTTCGACATGCACTGCACCCGGTAGGGCGTTAGAACATAAATTCTAAGCTCACGTATGTATGTACGCATGTATGAGTGTAGAATGTACATACATATACATACAGGTATGCTCGAAGATTATTGAACGGACGTAGGGTAGGTATTATAAAAGTTCTAAGAAAACTTTATCAATTTTACGAAATTGCCGGGTTGTAGGTACGATAGAAGGTATTCGTTCATTGACTTTTGCCTTACTTGCGTTTTTAAGTGGCCAAGTGTGCAATATCCGAAGAAAGTTAAGAACTTTACTATCTTCCTGTTAAAATCTTACCGCCAAACTCTTACCACGAACTCCAGGATATGAGTTATGTGTTCAAAGAGATATATCACCTAATTATTTACTCCACATCGACATTTTAATCACCATAACTATTCTACTCGCGGCATGCACTCCAGGGTCAAGATTAAAACGTTAATTCTATAATTGAATGAGCTTCTACTCAGACCTTTACAAAAGTATCTAAAAAATGTTCTTTTCTAAGTTCAAGATATCGAAGTTGGGACAGTTTGTATATTTTCCTTTTTGTTTTGTTGTTGTTTCCTCCCCTTTTTCTTTCTTCTCGATAGAAAGGGGGCATCTACACCTCGTTCAGTTTTATTTCTATTGTTTCCACCCAGCTGTGTTGTGCGTCTATTGTGTATTTTCCTGTAGTATGTGCGAGAGCTAACAAAATAAACTTTTGCAATATATCTTTCCCGAGCTCGGGGCAAATAACTAACTCAACGTATACCAAAATATTACAAGTCCCGTAGACGGATGGAAGTCAAAAGGTTTTTTCACCCGACTCCACTCTTCATCGACTTGTCCGTTTTATCGACGAGCCATTTATTACCTTCGAAAAACTTTTGATTGGCAATGTCAGGGGTGAACGGTAAAAATAAAAAATAAAAATTGTTTGCCATTCATATACGTCCGAATAACAATGTTCGCGAAATCATTCTCACTGCAGATATGCAAGCCGATTCCCATTCACAATTTCATTCCGACAACGTGACGTCGGTTCGGTTTGCCGTCAAAAAAATTATTTTCTAACGCAAAAATCAATGGAGAAATGATCGAGAGATCACGAAAGTTCGTGAATTAAATAAATCTTAATTTTGAAACTATAGTTGTCTTCGTTTGAAGGGGTTTTATACATCTTGCAAACAATTTTTTTATTTTTTTCGAACCACTCCTACGCGGTCGAAAAATAATCCATTGCATCAGATTTTTTTCACAACTGATTAATTGCACTTTGATACACGATTCAGAATTATTGACTTCGCCCTGCCTTGATTGATTGCACGAAATAAAAAGTGGTTGTCGTAGGACACTGGTGAAAATTCTACATCGATGTTCATAGTTTCTGTGCGAATTAATGATATTCGATGAACTCGATATTCGCGGATGATAAAATTCTCGATTTTAGGTCATTTTGCCTTTTTTTTTTTTGTCAACTCTGAGAAAGAAAAGCGTGTCACTGCATCGCTGTGTGTCATTGGTTTGGCCCGAAACTAAATCATTTTAGAACAGTCTTCCTGAATTTGGAAAAAATTTTCATCGTTAGTTTAAATCTATGTAAGGTGAAGTCCATGAAATTTGAAATAATTTCTAATCATATCTCAAAATAGAAGTATTCAGCTGCGGAGAAGAGCGATGGAACGAAATATATCGTTAAATCTTTGAACAAAAAAAATAAAAATAAAACTAAATGTACATAAAAATTGCTCATTTTATTGATATTACGATTGTATTGACACAGCTAAGAGCAGGGCTTCATCTTGGTTGTAAAACTTCTTGAATATAAGCAAACAAATACTTTTGAACGGCAATTAATTACATAGATTGTTGAAAATAAACGTCAAGCCACAATCTTCTGAGTGCTTTCAGTTTAATCACCTCGATAATTGAAGCCCGCGATAATTTAAGCGGTGATTTCATACTTGAGAATAAAATTATAAAATATTAAACAAAAGGAAAGTCGAATGCAGTTTTGAAAGCGCTTTCAGACATCGGACATAAAATTCGCATCGTCAAAAGTACGGAGATAAATTCTTGGGATGTTTTACTGCTGGCATATGTCCATAAATCTCTGATTGGCGTGGATAATTGAAAATATCGGATGGATGATATTCCTATGCCGGATATGTTATGAATCTTTACTCACGTCCATAAATCCGATATCGAACTGTCCAAGGCGTCCAACTACTCGCTCTGTGTGACCTGTCCGCAATAAATGAGCGCGAACAGGGACCAAACGTACCCAGGGGATGAACCACGACTTTGAGGGTAAGAATGGTTCGCTGGCTGGATTCTGGATGCTGAATGGTTCGGTAAAAGGAATCCCAGGCCAAATCGCAAACGAGGGAAGGAAAACATAAGAAATTGGCATCCGGACGAATAGGAGTGCTCTTCTTTTTTCTCTACGAAGAATACTGCGATTTGTCGATTTCCTACTTTCCCGTATTGTTTGCTACGTTATGTAGCTACTCGTGTTCGCGCGAGCGAATAAACTCGGTTTCGTCCTATCCCAAGGATATGGTATCTAAATCTTTTTGAAACTTTTCAAAAAGGTTTTAGTCCAGTCATTCTCTCCGAAAAAGGCAAAGAAATGCAAATGAACCGAGAAGGCTAATTTTCAGATATTTTGCAGGGGGAAGGAGCTTAGAAAAGCTCAACCTGAAACTGTCGACCCAGATTTCCTATGAGCTTTCGCCGCCATCTTGAAAAAAGGGGTAAATTTTGTTTTTTTGCGATAACTCGGCTCCCCGTTGTGATACGAAAATCGCGATGATTTATTTTTTTGTTGCTTTTTTTACGCTCTACAATTTAGGTCATATGCATTTTTCACTTAGCATTGATCGTTGTTGAGATATCGAACGAAACAGAAAAAAAAAAATTAAGAGATTGAAGCTGGTTTTTCATGGTTTTCCAGTTTTCTAGTTTCTCGTCGATGGACCAAGAGACGCGGTAGCGTCTCGACGCCCGAATAATAATACTGAATAATAACTAAATAATATAATCTAACTTTGTTTAAGATTTGACGTGAGAATTCGAACTCTGTAATAATTTTTGTCCGAAAAAAAAAAAAAATGTACATCGTAGATATTAGCATGCTTTACAAGTTTGATAATAGACATTTTTCGATATGTATCGCGAGAAAGGAGAAAACAATGAAAAGCCAGTTTCAATCTCCAAATTTTTGTTCTCTGTCCCGTTCGATATCTCAACAACGATCAATGGTAAGTGAAAAATGCATGGGACCTAAATTGTAGAGCGTAAAAAAATCAGCAAAAAAATATACCATCGCAATTTTCGTATCACCACTGAGAGCCGAGTTATCGCAAAAAAAACAAAATTTACTCCTTTTTTCAAGATGGCGGCGAAAGCTCACAGGAAATCTTGGTCGACAATTTCAGGTTGAGCTTTTCTAAGCCTCCCCTCGACAATATCTGAAAATTAGCCTTCTCGGTTCATTTGCATTTCCGAATATACATAATGACTTCGACTTTTTAAACTCTTAGAAAAAATCTCTTCCTGCGATCAGATCGAAGCTTCGTTTTGAATATATCGAATTAAACGAGTATACTACCTACTTCTTTCTGAAATGGGCTGTACGAGTCCTTATCGCCGTATCAAAGTGTACTTTAAAGGCGACGGGTTTGAAAAATGGAATCATATACCTCCAGACAGAAATAAGTACATCGGGGATTTGCGACAGTCAAAAGAGATGAAAATTTCCCGGGGTAAAAGTTTGCATCCGAGTGTTTGCTCCGCGAAAGAATTCAAAGAAGAATAAAATAAATTCCGTTTCGTCGCGCGAATTGCGGACCCGTTTATACCTTCGGATCTTTTCGCTTCCCTTTTTTTGTGCAAAAATTTTTTATTCGTCCTACAGATAGCCGAACCGTCGATTTTTAACACTTCGAGCGAAAACAGAGTCGGACAATCGTGTGAATAATCCATTTTGATTTTTCTTTCCTCTCGATTCTGGGTCTTGAAAAAATGATAGGAACGATTATCTTCAACATGTGAATCTAAAGAATTTATCGGCCTAATCGAGGCTTGTGCTATTATTTATTTTCAATTATACCTACAGGCAGGAAGGGTTAATTAGAATTCAAAATTATGCTGACGTAATGCGAAATTTAACTTGATTATAACGCAACACTATGCACATACATTGACGACGAATTTACAGCTTAACGCAAATACCCTAATAATAGCAACGTAATTAGAATGTATTAATATTAATCGTGATTCGCGGATAGTCGAGTGTGCATGCGATAACCCGTTAACAGCTCATCGTTCTCTCGGATGTGCAAAGCTTTCCTATAGAATAATAAAAAACCAGTTTCGAGAAACAAAAATCATAAAATGCGAAGTAATATGAGCTTTCAAAAAAACAAAAAAAAATTTTACAAATCGTACGTCAGCGATGTAAAAAAAAAATTATATCCGAGTGGATCCGTATCGGCTTTCAAAATTAATATGAAATTTTTGTAAATTTTTCACGATGTTTCTGTCCGTATTTATGAAGCTAAGATTTATCTTGAAAGATTGTTTCCTATTCTAGTTACGTGTATAAATTATGCCGGGCAGTTCGCCAGCTTTCCTAGGCTACATTGAACCTCTTTTTAGCCCCATGTTTTATCTAACCTGACCCTAATTACCGGCATATGGTTCCTCGAAAGATGGTACGGTTTAAGTGAAACCGAAAATGAAATGAATCCAAAAACGTAGAGATGATCGCGAATTTTTTCTCTTTGTTCCGTTTCTGCAAGCTATAGGACACGTGCCCTCAAAACTGTCGATCGATCGACCCATGTACGGTGGCAGTCGGAATGTTGACTATGAAAGCTTTAATGAAACCTGAAACAAGGCAAACGAAGAGAAGCAATCTCAAGAGAGCGGAGAGTGTGGATGTCGCACATCGTCGAACGACGTAGCTCAGCACTTGAAACGGGATCTGAAGATTGATCGATTTCAATGTATAGCTAATGGAAGTTGAGCAAAAAATTAAAGAGACCGGACATATTCTTTGAGGAGAGAGATTCTCCCGATACCTAGGTCAATGGATCGCGGAGCGATCGAGTTCGAAAGAATTTTTTCATCGTCTGCAAGACTTATTGTTGACTCGGTCCTTCGTTGAACCGTTATCGGACTTCAAGTTTGACTTATATACTCAGAGCTTGAGAGTGACTCGGAAATGGATTAGACGAACGGAGGATAAACAGAGATACGACGTCGGCTGTATGGCGCTTTGAAATATTTTGAAAAGCTTTTCTCGTAAAAACAAGTCGGACAATAGTATAACCAGAAAGAAGATAAAATGAAGAATCGTACACGTAGTTTCTTCCCCGCGAAATGAGTGGACCGAAACTATGACAGGGAAAAAGCTCCGGAGCTACGGGAAAAGGGAGAGAAAAAAATAAAATGAAATCGTAAAACAGGGGTTGAAAATAAAACTATTTTATATCGAATGAATCGATTCTTTTTACAGATTTTGGGATCACTACCGGACGCCAGCTTCCCGAATACCCTTGCGCCTTCGTCTTCAACAGCAACGAGACCAGAAACGGAACGTTTGTCTCGCCAAACTATCCTGGCGTCTATCCCAGGGATACGGAGTGCCATTATTTTTTGAATGGTCAACCGAAGGAGCGGGTTCATCTTCATTTTCATTACTTCGACGTCGAAGGCGTGCTACCGTGAGTTACATAAATTTTCATATGTTCTGTTAAGAAGCTAAATGGCGGAGTAATCGGGGAGTACATTTGCAGTTAAAAGCGACTTACATTAACGTTGGAGTTTTAGTAATTCTAAGTGGAAAGCTGTTAAGCTTTAATTAATCAAATTCGCGTGTACCCTTTGTTACCAACGCACTTTACTCCCGTCTAAGGATTTCCTTCTAATCTTACGATATATTCCGAAACTGAGATACCCGAAGTTTCAAACTTACCGGAGATTGCAAATTGAGTAATTGATATCAGCCAGGTCGCTCGTATATAGGTATATACCCGCGTTCCACGTTTCGCGACGATCTCTATAACGCCATGCACTTCCATCTAATGAGCGATTTTGTGGAAATTAAATGAACCCCTTTCAGCCCCTCGAAGAGACGCGAAAATATCCCTCTTTCCAAAAACAAGTTAATCCCCGGAGTCAGACCTCTGAAAAAAAGTTAGATGAGTGATCGTTCGTTGAACCTTCTAAATTTTTTCAAATTTTTAATATATTGATGCAATTTCGGAGCGAACCGATGAATTTAATCATCAGTTAAGAACATTTTCGATTATAACTCGTTTCTTGAGAACGTTGGGAAAAAACTGTGCTACGCTATAGAAGACTGACTTCGTTTCTGTATATATTATTGAATATCTCCAAAACGACATCATTCTGAAATGTTACCTTAAAATATGAGAAAATCTGTATACAGAAGAATGACAGAAATGGAATATAGTATCTTGCGGTAAATTTGATTAGATAATTAAGTTGACTACTAGAGCGTAGGTATATATCGATGAGAAATGAGTCGGATATTGGGTAAGTGAGGTAATATAAGAGACGAGAAGGGAGACAACGATCGATCATACGAATTGCAGTGACTTGGGCGACGCGATATAGGAATAAGGTTCTAAGCGAATAGATTATCTCTCCGCCTTCTTACTTATTTTTAGCTTCCCACAATAAGAGAGTTGCTTCCGAGATATCAATTTCTTCGAGTGGAACATCCAATTCCTCTTCACTTCGATACAAGTCAATCTATATATACGTATATATATATACCTTATACATTACGAAGTTTTATGATACCTTCCATATCTATACCTATTCGTATTCACCTATACGAATGCCCGAGTCAGTACGCAGTAAGGAACCAGAGAAGGCTTTCACAACTGGGTATCTCGATCGAGACACTTTTGTGAGGAAGATCATTTCGGAATTCTAACGATAAGTGGATAATCTGGAGATAGAAAGGCTGTCGAGCACTTAGCTATACGATATCTCCCGGAAACGTAGGCACATACATCTATGAAATACACGTGGGCCTAAACGATAAGCGATAGAGAATCGCGGCGATAGTTTATACGCAAGGAAAATAGATTAATGAAACATTGAGCGTCAAAGAATGACCTGCGAATATTTTGGGATTGAATTAGTGATCCGGAGGGATAGCAAAATAATATATTATATATTATATTATTATATATTATGTATATATATATGTGGGACAAAATGCGTATAGGGGCTGCATATAGGCTTGGCCATAAATGAAATTGGATTACTTATGGAACTGCCAAGTGGGAGCCATGAAATCAATTTATGAGATAAGCGCGTACGATCATCTCGAGATTTGCCGCGAAAAATCGGCGAGATTTACCGTATGTGGAACATGGCTTTTTGGTGCTATGAGAAGCGGAGCTCCTCGCTAAAGGACCGAACGAAACTTCAATTATTTACTCATTTTAAAACCTAGATGAGCTTTTGAACACGCGAAATAATTTATAAGCTTATTTCAAATTCATGCAATACCTAGTTTCATTAGAATTCTCTCTGCAATCAACGTTTCGTTGGATCTCAGTAAATATTCAGCTTTCTTCACGCGCCGAAACACTGGGAATCGAATTCCTCCTTGTACACATACATTACCCAAACATTTTTATTTGCCAGAAAAAAAAAAAGTCATTTTCAAAAGCGTTCGTTTCACAATTTTTTTTCTCCCGCAGCATTTCATATCGCCAGTGCAGTCGACCTCGAACAAATGCCTTGCGTAAATAGAGAATCGTTCGAAATTTCGGCGACGACTGATAGAGCCGACCTTTCTATGTGCCGATACAGCGGATTTGGGTTTACGTATAGTTTTTGAATCCTTTTTTCTTTCTTTTTTTTATTCGGGTTCTAAGATGGTGATAGCGAGACCGTAGAGTCGTTTACCGGCGAACTCTTCAGGCCTTCGAGATCTCCGACTTTTCGAAATTGAAATTTTTTTTTATCACACACAGACATTGCGTTTTGAGTCCGCAACGGTTGGGCGGGTAGAATTCAACGAGAGCTCGTTTTTTTTACTCCAAAATCAAGGTCCGCGACATTCCATCAGTGTCAAACGGTGAATATAGACACGGGCGGAATTTCACGCTATAGAAATTTTCGCCGGAATGTCACATGCTGATTTTTCACATAGAATAACAGAGAGCCGTTCAGAGGTGAGATGTTCATATTTACTGGTGAAAAAAATGCTCTTTCACGGAATAGGGACGAATTCGAATAAAACCTGTACAATTTACTCATCTTGAATAATTATATGCATTTCCAGCTGCATGACATTTTCGAGACTTGTTCTTTATCGGACAAATTTGCAGCGCAGAGCAGAGAATTATGCCATTTTTTCACTGCATTTTATAATTGAATGCGCGAGGGTATTTTCAAAGTGGTTATTATGATATTTCTATAGACTGAGAACAGTAATAACATGAGTTGAAAAAGCCGTTTCTTTTTACGGTGGTTTTTCCATCATCCAGGAAACCCATTTGACTACCGGAATCATTGACGAGAATAAATTATAATCAGAATGTGGATCATCAATGAAAGGGAGCGAGCGTTCAAATCGAACGAGATATAGCAGTCTTCCCTGCCCATCATCGGACTGTGAAATCCAGTAAATTTCAGATTCTTTCATCCCCCCGTTTTCGAGATCATTCCCCGAGTTTATCGAGCGACCGACCTTTGATTTTTCCAAAAATCTGTTTCCGGAAATTCGTTTTTTTTTACCGAAAGCAAAACCAAAACCTTTCTTATCACCGTAAGGTAATGAAACAAGGGGCTGCCTCGAAACGCAATTTTCTTTTCATTTCGTTGCTCCAAAACCTCTTCTGAATTAGCTGCAAATTCAACGAGGTGCATGTAGGTATGTAAGTCCTCAAAAAGTATGATTAAAACTTTGAATCGCATCGAAACGCGCGCACAATCATTTCAGGTCAGAACAGAAAGGCTCTTACATTGTGCTCGAATTCATTTTTGTAAGTAAAAAATGGAAAAGTTTACGCATTGTTCTCGAAAAATCATCGAAGTAGTTCCTAGCCTGTTCTCTCTGCATTCGCTATAAAATATTTTTCCCCAAAGTTTAACATGTCTTTTCCGAAAAGTTTCCACGTATGTTTTTACGTGTGCGTGTGTGTGAAGGGAGAAAATCGTAGGAAAACCTAATCCGAAATTTCGTTCTCTTGCGAATTATTTAATTGCGAGTTGCAATTTATCGTCTTCTGTTCATCGGCGTTATTCGATGTATACGACGAAGCCGAATTCTCTCTGCATATTAAAAAAAGGACGACACCGGAGGTCCTTCTTTCCCCTACGGCTAGAATTCATATTTGAAAAGGGAAATTGCTTGTAATCCTTTTCGGAGACCTTCTATCCCAAAACCTTCAAGTTTCCGTCTGATAATATTTCATCATGCATCTTCGTGACGCTACACGATTTACGCGAAACAAGGAGTCTCCTCGTTCCCTGTTCTTGTTACCCTTCATTTTTCATTTCGTCATTTTTTTTTTTTTTTGTTCTTTCTTGTTATCTCCTTTTATTTATCTTATTTTTTTCTTTATTTTTTAACGCTATCTGCCAGACTAACGTTCGCAATTGATCTTCCAGATGCGAGGCCATCTCAGCGAGTGACTTCGTCGAGTTCTCCAACTACTTGACACGGGATAGAAAGTATTCGCGCCATTGCGGTCAACTCAAAGAATTCGACGTTGAAAGTGACGGAAAATTTTTCCGGGTTACATTCAAAAGTAACGACAGACTCGATGCAGCTGGCTTCAATGCAAGCTACGTTTTTCACGACGAGGAAGACAACTTTACGGTTAAACCACCTCAGGGTAACGCATCGACGTGTAAAGGTAATTCCGCTAATTACATTATTAAATTAGTACTTTAATTACACCAAAGAAAAGCAAGCTTTCAAATTATTTTATTCACTCATCCCAGCTCTGGTGGCAAGAGTGCAGAAAACAGAAAGGGAGCACAAAGTGCTTGATATAATGTACTAGAATACAGCTATGGGAATACTCGACAACCAATTTGAAAAACGTCATTTACACCGATGTATGAAATGCCAAATATTTCGAATTCCATGAACGCGAATACTGATTCGAAGCGGGAGTTCGATTCCGGATTTTCATTCCCGATAGATCACTAATTGTAGGTGGAATGACTGTTCTACCGGAAGGTAATTCACCCAAACCGTTTTAAATGAAGTGGAAATAGTTTAGAGTTTTTGCAATCAACATCGAGAATAGCCGGTATTTTTAATGGCGAATAGGTCAAAGATAAATACATCGAGAACGAGGATCGAGGGAGAGTAGAAATCATACATGCGAAATGTAGAAGGGTCGAAATCGTGAAACATCTTCGCCAGCTTTTGGAGATTCGCGAATCCTGGGAAACGAGATGCACAAGTACTCTCGATATTTTGGCCCTTCCATGCTTAAATTTTGGCCTTTTGGGTTTCTGGCCATTGACTTTAAAAAATTAGGATTTGACTTTTATTATTCCGATTCAAAATCGAGCCCCTCATCTTCACTATTCTGTATATATATTTGTCTTTGAAGAAATGTCTTTCTAGATTTCTGTGTCCTCAATTTTCGCTCGTCTACTTCATAGATTCTCGTAATATATTACCTTCCCAAATATCGAATTCCCGTTGCTTAGATATTCGAATAAAATTCTTTGCAAATGGCACGATTGTCGTCGTGGACAATCTCTGTGAGAATTTATATTCTCCACACTGTTTTTCCCATGATTTATCAGGCTTTAGCTCGTTCGAATAATGACGCTATGACAGTCGAGTCAGGTAACGTCAACGAGAAGATAATGGTAAATAACAATTAGGCGAGACGCGGGTATTAATGAGGTTTACGAATTATAAATGGATTCAAGATCAGCTCACGCCTTGCCACGGAACATAATGCGTCATAATATTCGTCAGAATATATCAACCCTTATGAAATATACCGTCTGACTCCGAAAACGACGCGACGTCGTCGCCTGATCCGAGCTGAAATTTACAGAAACAAAATGCACGAAGAAAATGAGTGAAAATCGGAAACGAAGATCTGCTCAAATTGTTAAATAAATAGAATCACTTCTCGCTTATCACGATTGAGGGAATACCGGACTACTGATCGACTTTTTTAATTTTGCAATCATACAATTTTGACGAGAAAGTTAGATTCCCTCGAGAAAATTATTCCACAACTTCGGTTAAAAATTTCAACCAAGAATAATCGTTTGTTCAAAAGTCGGTGATTAAAATGGCGGTGAGACTTTGTTCGGCCTTTTTTCTTTCTCTCTTCTGATCTCCGTCCCAGCCTCTTTCACGTCGCTTCGTTCCGTTACTCGACTGTACGCCGAGTTACATTCAGTCTTATAACTTCCACAATTTTTCGAATTTTTGCACGATATTTTTTTCAAAATGTTTGCAAAGCCCTAGGCTTTCAGAATCAACGATAATAAAATCGATTTTCCGAATTTTACACAGTCTTGCACCCCCTCAACGACCCGTTTCCTTCAGCAGACATGGAAAAGAGTGAAAAGACCACCTTTGGCAGTGCATAGACACATTTTATCAAACACTTGTGAGAATATCAACAGGTAGTCGCAGCATGCAATCAGTTATAGAAACCGGGGTCTTGGAGACTCAATTTGAACGTGCATGGGGTGAAACGAGTCGAGGACAAGTCTGAGAATGAATACAAAGTCGTAAAACTGCGTGGGTTTGAGCTCCGAGGGTTGCAAGGGGATGAATTTTCAGAAAAGATTCTTTGAATTGAACTAGAATTTCATACAATTAGAAGAATTAGTCTTTCCAGTTCATCAGCTTATTTTGAGATGAAAATCGAGGGTTCAGACGCTTGACTTAGGCCTGAAGTTTCTAGAAACATGAATCGGAATAAATAAGACATAAGTACAAAAGCTTTTCTCGCTGTTCAATACGCGGATTCGAATTCTAATGAAACTACGATCAATTCGGGGTAACAAATGAATCGCCCTTATTATTCGGGGAAAAGTGGGTATTCGCGAAAATAGCATCACGAGACATCGGCTTCAAATTGATCTACTCAACCCAGAGCCACCACCCTCTCGCTTAGAATGTCTTATTATAAAGTATAATTTTTTCCGAGGGGTTCGCAGACTTTTTTGAATCTATCCTACGCACGAATGTAGTACGTGTTGTTGTCAGTTTGAGCTGACTTTTCTTTCTCGTTTTTTTTCGTCATATTTTTGTTTTTTTTTGTTTTTTCATACGCGGAGCTAGATAAAACATCCGTGCATGTATGTATATGTATATACGCACGATTCTTGTGCCTACGACGCTCTTTTATACTGACTCGTTCGCTACAGAATTTTTTTGTTATGCAAAAAAGAAAATGAAACAAAAAAAAAAAGATACGACATAAATATATTGTCTTGATACATCACTCATAAATTAATCGAAAATCGACCTTCTCAGGTAGAATGAGCCTGTTGCGATTAATCAGGTTGTAAGAACGCTTAGCAGATTTCTAAACGAATTAGATTCTAGTAAAATTTCTATCAAAATTCTTTTGAAATTGAAAAGAGCCAAATTTATATGAGTATAGCATCTGGGAATAATGCTTTCGTTTCTTCAGGTAAGGAAACATAGCTGTATACGCGCGAAAAGAATCCAAAAAGTTACGAGCTATATTCGCAAAGATAATTTTTTAAACAAAAGTTACGATCATGGCAATATATATTTTCTAATTTTTGGTCTAAATTTCTTGAAAATATTTTCCCGTAATTATAGGTCTGTATCGATTTTGTACGTATTCCGGTAACCAAGTCGCAAAAAAATATGGTACGACCACCGCGTTTTGAAAATTTTTACCCAACGTTTCGCTGCTCCAAAATACAAGAACTCTCAATGAAATTTTGAATCGTCGAGATGCCGTAGCTTCAATTTATACCATCAGAATCAGTAAGAATCTTTCTCTCTAGTACTTCGACTATAAATACCAAAAGCTCAGGATTCTAGCTTCAAATTTTTTCATCAAGTAAGACAGAAGGAATTTCGCGCTGGTCAATATTCGCTCAATTCACCCTACATATATTTATGCATGCGTGAAAACATTCTAAGAATGTACCTAATTCGATTTACAGTAATGATAAATTCTCTGAGATGTGCTCGTAGCGATGTTTTCCTTTTTAATCTAAAGACAAAATTTGAAAATTCATGGCACCGTTATATCGGTGATTCTGTTCTGACTGTTACTCTTTTGATTAAACATTTTTTGATTCTATAATTAAACTTTTTTAGTTTTTTAATGCATATTATTACTCTATTTTATTGTAAAAATGAAAGTCCCAGAGGATTTTGCTACAACTTCAAAATATCGAGAATGAGAATCAAATTTCAAATTTTCCGTGCCACGGTACTGACTCGTTCATCCACGGTACTGACGTAAAACAAATTTGGTAGACATTCTTCAGAAAAATTATTATGAATTGTATTATAATTTATTTATGAATTGTATTGTAACATTAATTAGATTTATGGATTAATTAGTTTGGATCATTTATTGTGACAAAGAAAATAATGAATTCATAGGTAAATTCTAGAAACGGACGTGACACGGTACTGACATTTAAGTGATTTGAACCGTCAGTTTTCTCTGGACTGTAAGTTATATTATACGAAAGAAGCGATGAAATATGTTCACGAGGATCGTATTGATACAAAAATTTGATAAATAGATTGCTAATGGATGACCAGTGAGAGCAAAGAGTACAAGACATTATTAAACACTGTTAGAATGGAATCACCCATATAGTGATAGATTTTTATAGTATACAAGGTAAATTTGAAGTCTTTAATAGCAATCGGAGAGCAACTATACAGTTCCTGAATAGAAGGAGTAACTTTTTCTCATTTTATAAGTTATTCCTTTCTTTTCATTTAACTTTGACTTACGACACTTTACTTTGATTTGTTCCCTGGCAACTCGTTCAAATTAGCTTCAACAACGACGATAAATGAGAGTACCGTTGAAATTTACAATAGAAAAGTTGCGTGAAATACTACGACAGGCTCACCGAGGGAAAAGTATTATTCGAATACGGCAAAATATACTGTACCTACCTACCTACCTACCTACCTACCTACCTACCTACAAACTTTTCTGCCCACTGATTCAGAAGAGAAACAATACCGAGGAAAACCTTCATGCGTTTACTCCATTTCAGAAAAAAAAAAAAAAATGGAAAAAATAAAAAACTTTACCTTCTTACTCTCATTATTTTCTTTCATTAATATAATAGCTGTTATTATCATTATTATCAATATTATTATTGCCATCATCGTTTTGGTTATTAGAAGAAAAAAAAGGGAGTGAACCTAGATGGTGAAATTTAATCTCAGCTTTTGAGGTCAGCTTCAAAATGTGCCTTTCTAGAACCTCTGCAGACAGAGCTTTAACGTGAGACACATACATGTATAAATTTTGCCCGAAGCTTTTTGCGAGAATATAGCTACGAGCCCAGCCACTTTTTAATATGCACCGTATTACATATTCGGTTTGCTTGAATGTGTAAACAACGAATTTCGGGTTTCAATATCCGTCGTGTAATTGGTCAACCTTATCAAACGACTGGTATTAATATTGCAGGGAAATAGCATCGCGGATATAAGCGTTTTAATATGTAGAACTATATCTGTGACCAAGGGCTCTGCGGGAATCTGGCGCCTGAAACATAGGTCGACTTTCACGAATTTATTTTGAATCGGGTATTGGGTCTTGGAGATTGATTTTTTGCACACAGTTTTTACAAACTATTGACAAGTTTCGGTTTTATTTGGAATAAAAAATATTCATAAGAAACAAAGTTACGGTTAATAAACGAAAGACCTTCGTCCGTTGGGTGATCTGTCGGTGTACGTGCTCTCCGCAATTTGGGTGATCTAAAATCAAAAAAAAAGATATGTACTTCCGGTACGATGGTGGGACTTCAGATTGAACTAATATTTTCAGAAAATTGTGGAAATCGCGGAAACGGCAACGTGTGGGAAAAAGAGTCGAGTTTTTACGAGAACCTTTCCGTTCCGATACCTCTGTCAAAATGAATTTGTGAAAATTGAGCCAGTTTTTGAACCCTATGCTTATCCGGGTCCCTTAACCGGAATAAACCACGAAGTAAAATACCTAGAGAATGATAGAAACACGCCGGAGAGATTTTCATAGGTGACGATGAGTTAGTTTTCGGTATGGTATAGGTTCGAGCCTCGCATTGAGAGCCTGAGGGAGTGTCATCAATTTTTCGATATCCCCAGAGTAAGATATAGTCAAGACCTTTGGAAGTCGGCAGGGCCAAATAATCAAAAATTTATCGTACCAAAACCTGCGGCTATTTACGAGGCGAGGGAGACACGACGTGCTTTACGTAGTTCGAAAATCTTCACATATAAAATTAATCCCCATATATCGCTGGCCCGATATTCCTACCAATTCGTACAGATATACAGAAGTTATTATCCGAGAGGCGATCCACTCAGGAAATCATCGAGAATAAAATCAATAAGATCGTTGAAAATTAGCCGATTTTGATACGTATTATGATGAATCACAAGAAACCATTTGAAATCACGTGAAACGAATTTCAATTTTAATTAAATTAAAACAAAATATGAAAAAACATCCAAGTCTCTCTCAAAGTTGGAATAATGATTTGATAAAAAAAATTGAAGCAAATTCGAGATAGTCAAAGGCCAGAATAGCTCACCTAGATTAGAAATCGATTTTGCTGGATTCTATTGCATACCACAGATATATTTTTATATTTTTGTATATACTATATCTCTAAAAAAATTCATTATTTTCATTAGTTTTCTGATAAATATATTTTCCCTCCGGCTTATGGAAAAGCGATAGGGGAGTGCTGAAAGATAACGAGAAATACTGAAACCTTATTATCGTTTCTATTCGCTTGTGCGGTTTCTCTTCGCGGTAGTTTTACGTAATTTTGACAAAAATTATCCTCTTATAGTTATTTATATACCGAGCAATCGATGCTAATTATGACATAGCATCAATTATCGAATTAAATTATCACGTGACGCTACATCCGGCATATGGTATTATACACATACGTCAGCGTAACAAAAATACTCTGTATAAACCACCGTGACTAGATATTACTGCAGCTGGAGTATACTCGTGATTAACCTTCTCTAGAGCAGAGCAAACGGAGTTAATCCCACCTGCTGGTAGACTTTGCAGGTACTGATCAAAGCATCGATTTTAACAGTTTGATATAAATAATAAAAATCGAGATACACGTACGGTCAATCAGAAAAGTCTGTTTGCAGATGAATTTAAAAAATAAATATGCGATTAAATAAATTTGCAGTATTTTGTAGCAGCTGCAGTTTCGTTTTGTTCCGTTGGCTGCTCGTTACTCTAACGAACAGTTCTTGATTTAAAAAAAAGTGCATACCTCTGAACGCATCGTGTCTATTCAAAAAAATAACAAAGTCTTTGTTACTTTTGCTCGCAGTCTTCGGCGGGAAAAAATTTCAAAAAATAGTACAATGCGATATTTACGTAGATTCTAAAAAAAAAAACATACTAATACGAAAAAGACAACAAAAAAATCTTTGAAGTCCTTATTCTACCTGTACCTATGCTCGCGTACATAGATGTATACCTATTGTGACGAGAAGCTATGAAAAGATCACTTAGAAGTTACAATTAGCGGTTAAGTGCTGACGCGGGGATTCCATATTCCACACCATTACAGTGTATAATTTATGATATTATAACCACGGCAGTAACCAGACTTTAGCTCTTGGGTTTGAATCTGCAGCAACAGCAACGAAACCCCTTCGGCCATACGTGTACGAAAATTAGTTTAAATTTCAAAAGTTTTTCGAACTTTTTACTTCACAAATAAAATTCATTTCAACACCCCCACACAGTTGCGACGAGTTAGTTTGCACTTCCCATCTACTTCCAGGATGACCCTACAATTCTTCGCAATGTTTTATCCAGTATTAATTCGAATGCGAACTATCGTAGAGTTCTTTGTTTTGATGTTATTCACGAATACTGAATACAACTTACAACGAATACTATGAGAAAGCGCGAAATAATTTGAAAAAAAGCTGAGTTAGCCTCTCCGAATTATATCCACCCATGAGATAGACAAGTTTGAACTTCAGAACCCCAAATTTGTGAGGCTACGAGATTTTTTAAAGATTTCGATATTTGAGAGGAAGTCAAAATGCTTCTTATGTCACAGATATATTGGGGTTTTCAATTGGAGATTTTCTGGCTTATTTTTAGATCTAATTTGGAGATATTTACATAGCTTTTTGAATTCGGGAATCATAATTCATCTTACCAATTCAACAGATCCAGAAAAAAGAAACTTTCACATCTTGATGGAAATGTGTAACCGATTATCTGTCTGAAATTTTTTTTTTTTGAACAAATCTGACAAACTCTGCAAAAAGTCCCGTAAACTGATTATTTTTAAATCTATATTCTGAGAGGTTCTCGAAACTGAAACACCTTGAGAGTATTATTAAAGATTTTGCGGAACATCTTCTAGACATTTTTACAGTTTTACTAAGATTTGAAAATAATACAGACGAAATGTTACAGATATTGTTATAATCCCTCCTAAAACGTTTAGAAATCTTTTGTTCTTCACATGCAGTAATGGGATTTGGTTACATTTCAACAACTTTGATCTCGATTACACATATATTTCTTATAAGTTTTGTGAAATTAACAAAATCGATCTATTTTTTGCTTAACTTCGCGGAAGACTCTGAAAATTTTCTGCAACAAAAGAAAATCTCTTCGGAATCGTTTCAAAGACGACCGGAGATTACAGGATTTTTTTTACAGAGAAAAATTCTTGTTGAGAGAATATATCAGAAATACATTTTCACCAGGGTTGATAAAAAAATCAATTATATTTCATTAAATGATATAAAAAAAAAATAAAATAAAAAATAGGTAAAATAAAAGACTGCAACGAAATCGTCGGATGTAATAATTGCGGTGAAAGAATAAGAAATAAAGAAAAAAAAAAGCAAAAAGAGCAGAAAACAATCGTCGGGAGTATGCAGGTGTAAAATTGACAATTTCGGTAGACTTTATTAGCCCGAAAGATGAGGGTAGACTTCTGGCTCGAGCCGGATAATTCTATTCCGAATGTTCGTAATACTATTACGTTCCGAGGTAAGCCGGTGTAATCGGATTACTTGACTCGGAACTAACTCCAGCCGCTATTTCATTCACCGGAGAGTTGCCACTTCCGGTTCCTTGGGCAAAGTAGGAAAAGGTATATACAGCTATACGCGGGGAGTTTGTTATTTAGGAAAGAATAAAAAAATGGCATGTTTCGTCGATAAGAGACTGGAATAGGTGATTAATAACGAATCGCTATTTTTCAGGTACAGAGATGCTACTGCTGCTAATTCTCCTAGTATTCGGAACTCTTCTTCGGGGCTGAAACTCGTCGGGGAATAACCAGCTCGCTAAGGCTAGATCTAACAAGTGTTTGCCTAGCCTGGTAGCTGAGGGTAATTCGCAGGTGAACTACGCGAGCTTCGCACCTGGTGATCAAAGAATCTCGTTGATAAAAACGGAGACGAAGTTTCTGGCCTAGTTTTTTGATAATTACAACGAAAGTACGAAGAGATCGGGATGAGATATACCCAAATCCTTGTTGGGGCAGTGACTATTACCTATTTAACGACGTGTTATTGATTTCCTAGAAGAATAAAATGACTCTAATAATTGATCAGACGTTAAGAAGATTTACTGAAGAATGTAAAATTTAAACCTATGCAATTTATATGAATAATTATATATATACCTATATAAATTATATATATAATATACATATATAAATAATAAATATTGGTACTTCATGTAAAATAGTTGAAAACCTGCGGTGTGTTATCGAATGTGTGTGCACGATATTTAATAAAGCGTACAAGTTGAAGAGAAGAGAAACCCAAAACCAAAAACCAAAAACCAAAAAAAAATAAAATAAAATAAAATAAAATAAAAACAAAAACACCAAAGACAATCATTATTATTGCTTTGCTATTTATATGTGCTAACGAAAGATGATTATTTCTCAATTTGATGGCAGTTCTGCAGTTGAAAACGTTTTACGTCGAAACTGTCTCGTAATTATACAATCAGGGGTATATCGTGTATATGCTTGACGATTTTCGAAATTTCAAAAAAAAAAATAAAAAAATAAAAATAAAAGAAATAACTCTCAAAGCTGCACGAATATTATTAGCAAAAAAAAGAAAAAATAAAAGAAAGGAGAACGTTCCTCAACCGATCAGGCGAAAGTTGTTTCATTTCGAATTATGCGAATCGGGGTGAAATGCGTAATGTAAAATTACTGTGAAAGGGATAGAGATTTTTGAGAATATAATTTGGTCGCGAATGTATTTGAGTTATTAATTTTTCAATGACTGTACGCTGATATACATATATATGTGTATATACTATATATATATATATATTCAGCTGCAAACCTATTGATATCAAAGAATGTAATTATACATAGTTAAATATTGTATTATTAATTAGAATAAACGTTAGGCTATAATGTGAATATTTTGGAATAGATTTATAATTCGTTGATAACTTCGTCGATCTACTATTACGGCTAATTTTAAAAAATGGTGCGGACGAGACATTGTATATGTTATGCAAACAGGTATGATTGAGAAGATTTATATATTATTATTATTATTATTATTATTACATATATATATAGATTTATATGTATATATATATAATTAAAATATATATATTCATATATATATATACGTGTTGACCAGTTATCTCATGCTGACTGTTTAATGCTATTTATATTATTATTGAAATACTATTAAGTAGTAAGTTATATACCATAAATGAAACTAATTAAAAAAAAAATGTATAATTATCAAGCTGTAAATACTACTATATTGCATTCATTTATCGAGCTATGTGTAAATTGGAATTGCCAGTGGTCGAAAGTAAACCAATCGAAAAAAATCAGCGAGACGGTATATATATTAGGGTAAAAATTAGGGAAAAAATTTCACGAAAATTGATCGATTTTGTTCAATTAAAGATCAACTTATGATTGGACTAGGTGGTGATGTACCGAGGACCATGAAAAGAATTAACGAGCCTAAATATAGGTATACCGAATGATTGAAATTTGCATTGAAGTGAAGAAGACCACGTTACTTCTTTTTATATACCGCTTTCACCTGCTTTCATTTTCTACTCAAATTCATACCGGATTCGACGATCAGTTGTATACGGGCTGTTGAACTCTAATCGTTAACATTAACAACCATACACGCCTACCCGGCAATATAAAATGTAATTATATGATACAGGGACATAAAGTTACGTCGTAATTTTTGGTAATCAATCGAGACAAGCTGTGAGAATCAACCTCTCCTCACATTACCGCGATTAATGATAGTTCAACAAGTAGTTACTCGACACAAGTTGTTTTTATTGTCTTAACACTTTGGAGATCATATTTTTTTTATTTTTCCAGACCACTGCCAAACTGTGGAGAAATATCCCATTGACTCCTTTTTCTTTCACAGCTGATGAACAGTCTTTCGAGAAACGATTAGGAAATTATTTCAAATTTTCCGGAATTCGCCTTGCATAGATTTATCGCGTCGAAGAAAAAGTGATTGAAACTTTTTCAAATTTGGAGGGAATATCCTACGTTGATGTAATTTTTGGGGAAACGAATTATATTCGATGAATTTCATTTTTAGATACGAATTTATAATTTTTTTTTTCTACTCTTTTTAAGCCATTTTTTTTTTTTTGTAAACTTTGAGAAAGAAAGCGTGCTGAGTGCTCGCAACGATAGAAGACTGACCTCATATCTATATATCATTGGTTTTTTCAAGAATGACATAGTTTTACTGATATTCCCTCAAAATTTCACAAAGTTTCTATGAACTATGCGACCTCTGCCACTTTTTCTTAGACAGAGTCGATATACGAGAAAAATAAAGTCCATAAAAGTCTCAAATAATTTCTAATCAAGTCTGATAATACAAGTGATCGCAATTGTGAACGAACTGAGTCAATAGAATATTTCTTGAATGCTCGGAAGTGATTTGAAAAAATTATTTTGCAAATTTATGTCTAATCGACTAACGAAACTGCTTGTGAACGTTTATGATTATACTTCGACGAGCCCATTTATCATCGAAAATTCTAATGAATAGAAAGCCGACTACACTGTCTTGCGGTTATTATATGAAGAGAAAAAAATCGATTGTCATCTGTAAATTCATTAATAACGAAACTGGCCACTGGCTATCACTAAAAATTCTTATACTTTCTTATCCTGTACCAACGAGCACATTAGAGGGTATTACGAAAATGGAGTAAAAAATTGTAAGTAAAAATTTTCAAGTGTCCATCACATCAAACGTCTGTATAATTATACTTTTCACGTAATTTGAATATATAACATGTAATTTATCTTTTATTTATTTATTTTTATTGTTTTGTTTCATGATTTTTTATTCATTTTTTATTTCATTTTTTTAGACAAAAAAATAGTAGAGAAAGAAGCTCCCAGGTGTTGATGTCTCTTAGGCAAATTATGACACGATCACGCCTCTATTCTGACCGAAGATAACGAGACGATCAAAATGACAATGTCCAAGCCTGAGGCAAACAAATTGATCCGATATACTCTGCCCGGTGCTCCATTCATGGTGAAAGCATTTACATACCCTGTCCTGTCAATATATGCTCTGGACACTGCAGAGTACCTACGTAATTAATTAATACTCGTTAAGTTACTACCTGGTGCAGCAAGCTGCAACTATAGCCCAAACTAAAAACTATGCTATCCGCCCTCGCAGCGGAGGATGTATTTTCTTATTGAGTTTTGAGGCTCTTGCCAAACTGTCATATATTATATATAAGTTATCGAAGATGTAATTTCATTCACCAATACGGAATTAATAAATTAAATCATAACGTCATACGAGGGTACGCCGCACACGTGTTATTTACCTCTCCTCTATTTCGTATAAAACTGCACATATGTATATCATTTCTTTCACGGTTTGTTGAATAATTACTCAATTATTATTGACAGAGAATTATTTTCAGCCTGGAACCTCGACACCTCATCCTTCCCATCGGATTTTACATGAATAATAGATAATGATAGAAATTTCCCTGTTTTACAAATTTTGCAAAATTTTCAATAGGATTTTTATTCGATTAAAAATTACGAGAAAAAAGTTGTCGAGTTCATTAAAGCAATTATTACAGGACGGTGCATCGAACTATTTCTAGGAAGTTTTGCGAATTGCGAATCTGATATAGCCCGTAAATTCACCAGGGAAATATCGGTTTACGTAATAACGTCAGTAGACTCATACACCTGAGTATGCGTTGATATAACCTGCCGTACGCAGATAATTGAACAAGTATAGGTATATACAGGCCACCGATCGAATCTGTAAACTTCAAATTGTCTGGTTATGAATTTATTCACGAGAGACAGAAAGCACGGCATAAACTCGTGATTAGATCTGAACCAGAATCGAGTCCAGGAATCGATCAGTCGGATGCAATAAGGGCATAATGTAGCGGAGTATCGCGTACTGAGATAATTGACTTAGAAATTTTCAGCCTGAAATCGGACCTTCACATCTATTTCCGGAGCTTGAGAATTGCCTCTAAGAATAACTCATCGAGAAAGATCGATAATCATTTCAGATGATTCTAAAAATTTTCGCCAAATTGAAAATACGATCTGTCGATAAAATTGACTGAAATATAGTTCAAATCGTTACAAGACTGAGCCTTTAGATTTTTATACCATTTTCCACCCTCCGTAGTCACAATGGGTCAAATTGATCCAGATTTCAAATTTGGGACTGAATATTAATATTTGGATTGCTCATGGTTCTACATACATCTTTAGTTCGAAGTTTCTCCTACACATGAAGAATGCGAGTTCGTGTCGGAAATCTTCAGTCTTTTTTTCAAAACTCCGACTATTGAGATATTATTTTTATCGAAGTACCATATTTCGTGAGTATCAGCCTAAAATTTTATGGAAAATAATTGAAAAGTGAAGAAATTGTGAATAATTTACTGAAAAAGTACATTTTTTGCTCATTAACATCTTCACGAATTTTTTTAGACATATTGACATTTGATTTTTCTCAAATTGACTTTCGCTACATATTTTACACTGTTCAAAGTATGTTCTATAATTTTTTGAAAAAAATCGGACGGGTACTTCTCGTACGACAGCCATTTAAAAATGATGTTGGGTCAATTTGACCCATTGTGACTACTACGTGATTCTACAGAAGTCTACAGAAGATTCTGCAGTGCGGTGCAAACGCTAACAGTTGTTGTGTATGATAACCCATCGCTTACGCAATTGTAAAAAGCTCGTAAAGATAATAAAATATTTACATCGTTATTCGTTAGATTATCGCTGCTTTGAACGAATTACAGTAAAGTCTCATATTTGTTTGGCTGATTTTTTCTTTAATTCAATTGTTAAAATCGAGTTAAAAAAATTATATATATATAATAGCCTGTTTAAATTCTGCGTGAGAACGCCTGGCTTGAATTACACGTATGCGTTACATAACATCGTATTTTACACTTGTCAACAGTACCTACTCAACACCAAACTTGATGTTTTACAATTAGCCGACGATGTATCTACCTCATGACGTCAAACCAATTCCGTTTCGTCGACGTTTGTCGTTTTTTTTTTTAGCAACTGGAACACGTTCTTTTAATTTTTAATTTGTATTTAAATGATTCATTGGTATCATACGTATATACCTATGTATATCGTGTTATCGATACCTGAGAAATGTAATTACTCTTGCACATCAAATTTTCAGACCTATGTTTGCGATTGAATCATTAGATAATAAAGGCTGCGATCGATTTGGATTTCAGTTATGTTTTTCGTCGATTATTTGTCTGACGAATTCCATATCGACGTATTGAAAGAATAGAACTAGAGAATTTTCACAGTTTCACGGGCGAACTTGTAATTAATTGATTTTTCCAGGATTACTCTGCCATCGGTCATCTGAAACGAACAAAGTTTTACATGAATATTCTGGACTAGTATGTTTACCGTGTGACCTACGGAAATTGCATTAAATCCGTGGAAAGTATTTATTTTTTCCGAAGATTTACTTCATCTTCCAAAATCGTCACGTTTGAAAATTCCACTTTTGCGGTTATCACAAAAGTTTCTTGACCGATTTCAATATCCGTAGTTCACGCGGTAGGGATATGTATGCCGAATAAATACGTAAAATCTGAACGCTGTAGATCTAATAGTTTCCGTGCAATTCGGCGCGAAGTGCTAGAAAATTTGATTTTCTGACAAATTAATTTGCAATGTCTGTTGCAAAATGTACAAAAAACAATCACAAAGACTAACAGAAATGCAGGTAAAAATAAGGTTACTGTAAAATGAATTTCGATGTGTAATCCGAGCCCTTGGATAACTGGAAAATTTTCAAAAATTTACAAAACTAATCGCGGAGTTTTATCATAAAGTTGAAACAAAAAAAAAAAACTGCAGGTAGTCAAGATCAGTTGTTTGTAAAAAATTTTGACAGTTTTCGTTCCCAGCGATTGAATTCAGGATAACAATTAGTCATACCTACCGAATGAAAAGTGTAAAAAGCGAGTAAGTTCGGTGAAGGGTATTTTTATCGGAACTCGAATGACATAATCAGTTTATGAGATTATCGCGGGCAACAGCTTCCATTCGCGTGAACGACGTTGTCGTAAAATCTAAATAAAGCTCATACAATTATAGGCAAGTACATAAAACTGTCTGTTCTGCCCTTGAAATTTGAACGTATAATCTCACTGAAGTCAGAAGATCGTTGAGACGCGAAGGCTTTTATCAGAAGCAGTGATGCGTGTGATTGAAGCACGCGACTATGCCTCATCTTCGTTTTGTAATCTATACTAATTATCACAGTCGCTGATTAGACGCTCGTAAACGACCTCGCTATGAAACTCTTACAAATATTTACAATTATAAATTTCTGTCGTTTCAGGGCAGAATGTTTATTTTATTCGCAAATTTTTTTTTTTTCAAATTGATATTTCTCGGCCAAGTTTCACGATAAGAAATTTTCGCAGAGTGTTATTTTGCAGAGTATTAAATTCTCTGAAAAAAGTGTCCTCCGAATTATTTTTACTAGGCCGATAGCTTTGGCCGCGACGAGCGTTTGAAGGTAACTTTCAACGCTGATAACCCGTAGACCGTTAAATTTACAGACTTGGTTCTAAGGACGTTTTTTGTAGGGAATCTAAGTTTCTGTAAAATCGCAATCTCTAAAATTATGCACCATGAAACCCGGCTGAGTGAGACCAATTAAAAGAAAAAACACCCACGTCTCCCCTATGTTACGTGAACATAAAAAGCGAGGATTTCTTTTTGGCCTTATTGAAAAAAAAAGAAATCAGTAATCTATTGCCCTGAAACGACACACTCTGATACATTCACCTACACCAGCCTTCTTTTAGTTTCGTTCCTTCGCACCCGTTTTTTGAAAAACGTTTATACATACCAGCCAGTAATAGTTCTTAAATAAAGAAGAGAAACACTTCCCCACGGGTAAACGTGAATTTGAATTTCGCGCGCCGTTCTCTGTCGGTAAAGAAGAAGGCTACATCGTGTGTGAACATCGAAGCGGGAAATTTCGAACCAGTGTATTTCGCAGATGTAACAGCAGCATAATAAACGCAAAGGAGCATAGCCCGATCATTATCGCGAGCGAATCAGCGAAAGGAGTTAAAAGCCGGTAGTCAGCTGTTCGGCTATTGCACACAACAACGTGGCTCCGCCAAACGAGTATTTGGGGAAGTTAGGTCAACCGCTGGCATGCCAAGATCTAAAAAGCACGCAGAACTGGTTCGAGGAGTGAGGAGAAGACGTGCGCAGTCGCGTGCCAATACCAGTGGGAGGGAAGCGATCTCGCGATCAGCTGGAGCTCGCAAAATGTTCTTTCTACAACGTTCTATATTGTAAGTACTATTTAAATGTTATTTAAATAACATTACATATCATTTAACCCCTCATTAAAACCCCTCGTTAATCAAGAACCTTATTAAATTTACTCGATACTCGGCTCGTCTCATTTTCGCGAAAAAACCTAGGCTGAAAATATCACGGCAAGCCCATTCCCGATCGATACAAAGGCTGGTCTCTCTCTATGCCAGTGAGGTGCGCTGGGGCTTTGCAGGTGTTTTTAGAGCGGACAAAAGTTATTTGCGGTCCTCGCTCAATGACGAACATCGGTTTCTCAACTCGTGTGTTTCTCGCTAACGTTTACTGTCACGTTTACTGTCAAATACCTCCAACCCCCTGTGCGCATTGACATTGCAACGGTGTTACCGTTACACGTTCGCAGCATGCATCGTGTCATATTACACGCTCGATTACTGTCATTAGACGGCGAATCGGTTGATCGATCGTTTCGTTCTCAATGTATATCGAGAAACAAATGAAACGAGGATAATCAATAAGCAATTATTGATTCCGGGTCGTTTATTCAAGGCCGACATTTTTCTGATGATAAATTCAGACGCTCAATATGAAACTAGGTCAGGTTTCGGGGGTATTATGTTCTCAGACGTCACTGTCCTACCGGGTTACTGAGAAATCTATACTCCGACGTTCTCCTTTCTTCCATTTATCAATAATTTAAGGATCGGAGTTCCCGAGAGAAAGGAAAGAGAAAGAAAAGGGGACGGACTATCGATGCAGAGAATAATTATCGTAGTACCAAATCTTCGCCAAATGATAAGTAGCGTTCACTCCTGTGTGTGCAGACACTATAGTTGGCACAAGTGCGGTTACAGCTGATATACGTATTAAACTGTAAAGAAAATAAGATAGTTATATTTTTGTGTATATGTGATATACGCTGTATAATATTCGTTGAATTTTAGCGAAAGAAGCCTGCGATTTCGATCAATTTTGTTTATACTCATTTTGTACGTTAATAAACTTACTTCTGGATGAAATTCTTATAACCGAGGATTTTCATTTATTCCAATAAATGAGATAGAGAGATTGAGAGAGAGAGAGAGAGAGAGAGAGAGAGAGAGAAAGGCAAATACGGAAGTACAGCCTACCCTGACCGTCCTTTGATGTATACATATTAGGTAACAATAATCTCTGGTAATGGAGCAGCTACCAAAGATCAATAAACCGTATGACGCACAGATTTGGCAAACATTATTCAGATTTTGGTGGAATACGCGAAAGAAAAAAAAACGCTATACGCAATCGATGTGTAACCCCTGGATCTCTTGTTTTTTATTAATTTTTATTTTTTTTTAATCAGTGCTACGCTGTGAAGGAATATTCTATTGCCTTAGTTTTTTTTTTTTTTTTTCTGACAACTGATTTACAGCATTTTGAGACACGATTCAGAATTATTTGGAATTTTTATCGACTTCGCTTCACATTAGATTGATTCTAGCGTAGCAAAAGTGGTTTTCGTATAGGGATACAGGTCGCACCAGTCTTCTTCAAATTTGGAGGGAATATTCTACGTTGATGTAATTTTTGGGGAAACTAATGATTTCCGATGAGTTTCATTTTTATACACGACAATCTTTGATCTCCTATTCAAATTTCAACGAGTTTCCGTCACGTTTAAAAATGCTATTGATCGGCTGTAAAAAAGAAAACTGACTAAACGGAACATCACTTCAAATCGCGGTACCAATGATTTGAAAAAAAAAACTTATTTCCCTAAGAATGTTCACTCGTTATTTAATCGGGGTATAAATCGCGTATAGAGACGTCACCTTTCGCGCGGACAGTGGCCCGGGGTTCTAAAATATCTTTGATATTTTTCGAACCGTGCCAAGACATTTTTTCCGCTTCCTTCTTTTTTTCACACTTCGCGGATTCGAACGGACAGCCAGATTCTTCCTCGGACTGTAATAATCGGAGCTAAATATCACGCGTTACGTACGTATATCGTCGGGACTGATGCAGCGCGGATGTCGTTTCTGGAAGTTGATGCATCATCGCTCATCGCGTCCTCGTTCGTCAGTCTATACGTCAATGCTACATGTGTATATACTTCAGGATGTTTCATTTGAAACGACTATTTTTTTTTCTTCGCTGACACCTCGAAATATTGTTCGAAACATGGAACGAAAAATTCCCTCGAAATTTGAGCCCTTAATATTAATATTAAGTACTTCCTTTTTCATTTTGAATTTTTCCCACTCAAAAAGCATGTACATATTTCAAATCACTTTTTTTTTAAATGTCTATATCTTGGCCGGGTTTTAAGCTATTGTCATTTGTAGAGTGTTTGACGCTCTTTGAAAGAGCCTATAACAATTTTACTCTGACTCGGTTCGCTTCGATTGCATCGGCGCGGAAAAAAGTCGGAAAATGACTTTCTGCGCTGATGCAATCGAAGCGAATCGAGTCGGAGTAAAATTGTTATAGGCTCTTTCAAAGAGTGTCAAACACTCTACAAACGACAATAGTTTTCAATGTGATAGCTTAGAACCCGGCCAAGATATGAAAATTAAAAAAAAAAAAAAAGTGATTCGAAATACATGCTTTTTAAATACGAAAAATTCAAAATGAAAAAGAAAATACTTAACGTTAATATTAAGGGCTCAAATTTCGAGGGAATTTTTGGTTCGATGTTTTGAATCATATTTCAGGGTGTCAGCGAAAAAAAAATTGTCGTTTCGAATGAAACACCCTGATATACTTAATACGCGCAATTTACAGCTCGAACGAACTATACGCTGCTATAAAAGTGTAATAAAATACGCGTTGCGATTGGTAGCGGTGGTAATTGCACGTTAAACAGTTAATTTCTAAACCGACAAGGAAACTCGGTTTCTTTTCTCTGCCCAAGGACAAAGCCCGATAATCGACGCTGGCGATTACACATAGACGGAGCGATTCTAAGTCGGATTATCCGATTTGACATTTACTACTTCCGACGCACGTGTCTTCATTCCATTATAACATACGATCGATGGCTACGAATTTGTTTCTGTGAACCACAAATCGATTACATGATACGAAGAAATCATACTTTGGAATTCGCATCGATACCAGATACCCGATCGATATCACGTCGGTACTAAATCGCTCGAATTAGTAAAGCGGAGTACCTATGCTCACACATTATCGATATCCCGGAAAATCCAGGCCTGAATATCTCTGCAATCAAATCGCGTGGGTATCAGGCAAGGCTGAGAACAAAAAGAACCAGAGCCCGTCACTGATAGTGCGAATAATCAGCCGGCGGTAAACACGATTTCTTCCGCAAAAATCTATCTATCTATCTAACAGTTTATACCTCAAGGACTCCTCTATGGATATTGGCGACCCGAGTGATACGGTGTCGTATGCAATCGCGATCGAATAGCTTCGTTAGAAGCGAGTTTATCGAAACGAGGAAAAACCAGGCGCTTTTTCCTTCCTAATACTTCCTCGATCTAAGTTATACCTGAACGGAGAAAAAGGAAAGATCTGATCTCTCCTCGTCGCACTTGTTCCAGCTGTTTCGAGGCTGTCGACATTTCTTGGTATTTACGTAACAGGCTGTACCCACGTTGATATAACGGGAAGCATTTTGACGAAGGGGAACCGCTGGTTTCGCCACCGTCTCGCACAAGCCTCGCAAAATCGAGGCTGTGAGGAAAACTCTACCGCGATGAACTCTTCGAAGTTTTTCTAGTGAAAAGTCCCTCGATATTCGCTCTAGAAAATCGAGAGTCCAAAATCCTGACGTCATATTGTCACCAGGATCTTCATTTTCATTTTTCACTCGCTTTTTCCGGTTCTCATTCTTCCCACGCGACGTGGGTGCGTCCATGAGGTGTTCGCCGGCTGTGAAAATGACGAATCTACGTAACCAACGAGAGAAATGAACTCATACCGCGATGCGGAACGAGGAAGACTTCTATTCGCAATCTGCTTACCGGGCAGTCGACATTAAATTTCGTCGTACAGTCAATCCGAGAATTTTTTCAATGCCAATGCTAATATGCGAGAATAAAATAATTGCAAATTCAAACACAGCGAAGAGTTGAGCATACTCTCGGCACACAGAGTCTGGAAATTATTGGGCGAAGTTTTATCGGCGATTTTAGTTCATAATGGGAACTCGCGTTATCCTCGAGAGGCGATCTGCGATAAATTTAGAATCGATGAGGTACTTCGTCAACGTTTATTCGGATGATCTGATTTCGCTAATAGGCAAAAATGCCTTTCTTTGCAGCTTCGATCTATCCGACTAGACTCTGACACGGCATTTCACGGATGAAATAAATTCAAATTCTTCGCAGTGGTTTAGAAGTCTTCGACTCGTAATCTGGGCTACGTATACGTAAGACTGCACCGAAATAATAATAGTTCTATCTCCATGCCTTCGGGTATTAGAAGGGGTGCATTCTATCGCGCAAAGTCGCGCAGATCCGAGAGAGCAATCTCTGTTGATCTCTTGGGGAAACCGATGCGACGGATTATCGGTTTTGTTTTATCGAGACGGGGGATTAAATCCATTCTAATCGCCAGACGTCGAAGTGACTTTGAAACTTTGTATTTTGGTTATCACTAACGTCGATCGACGCGATAGGTTTCTCGTAAGAGCTTTCCGATTCCTAATCAACTATTCGTCGGGCTATAGCACGCTTATGGTCTGCGGTCATTTATCCGGGATACAATTTTAGACTAACGGCACAAAAATGGGACATGATAAAGGCTAAATAACCAAGAATTACGAATAGATATGCGAACACGATGGCGAATTGCCAACGAGGCTACGAACTAGACGTTTGCTTATACCAGGGCTCGGTGTTTCAATATTTAATCTTATTCCACGTCGTATACGTAGATTAGGGTGGACGTTGAATACCATCTTGAGGAGTAAAGCCCCATAGTTTATAGACAAAAAATAGAAAAAAATTTTGGCCCCAGTGCAGGTTTTTAAAATGAAATTAGCCCGTGCCGGTAAGGTCGCAAAGTTTCCCATGTAAAACACATGCATTTTTACGGATCTCAATTCAAAAATTTGCTGTGAGGCTAATTTTGATTCAAAAAATTCTAAACTATGTGAAAGTATCAGGTATGTGTACTAGTACATGGAAAAAAATTGAGGATGTCATACCGTTGAATCTGCTCATAATTCCACTCCGAACTAAAATTCTTTTTATCGATTTTATGGCCGAAAATTCTAATTTTCGGTAAGTATTACTTACGGTATGATATCCTCGATTTTTCTCCATGTAGTAGTACACATACCCGATACTTTCACATAGTTTAGAATTTTTTGAATTAAAATTAGCCTCACAGTGAATTTTTGAATTGAGATCCGTAAAAATGCATGTGTTTTACATGGGAAACTTCGCGACCTTACCGGCGCGGGTTAATTTCATTTTGATAACCTCGCACTGGGGCCAACATTTTTTTCTATTTTTTGTCTATAAACTGTGGGGCTTTACTCCTCAAGATGGTATTTAACGTCAACCCTAATGTAGATACGCGGTTAGATTGCGCTTTCGTTCCTATGTCATTCGCGTATGTGTAGTAATAGCCACATAAGCGTCATAAACACGAAAAGAATTGAAAAGAACTTGGTGCACGTATTTCGCACGTGAGTAAGACACAATCCCTACGGTTGGCTAAGATCGCCGATCTTGACCACGAATTAGTCTCCTGTTTACGGTAATTCGGCTTTAAATTAGCTTCGGAGTGTTTAGACCTCGAATGAAGAACCTGCGTACGTATGATGACGTCAATAGGTGTCTGAGGCTTCAGTTTTACTATCAAGATAAATACTTATGAAATCTTTGTCGATTTGAAAAAAAAATAGACAGAAAAGAAAAAAACTAAATGATCCGAGGAACATTTTTCCTCGTTTTTTATTTGGCTCATGTTTTATAGCCGCTTTTATATCTATGCTGGTTCGGATTGTCTGGTGGCTGGCCTCGGTTCCTGCGTGATTTTAAAAATACATTTTTATTCCCCCTCTGATCGTACGATTTCACATTTGTTCCAGAGAATTTGACTCCCTGAGAAAATTCACGTGTTTTATGTAATATAGAGAGAAATAATGAGTTTCATGATTTTTGTTTTTTTTGTTTTTCAAGTACGCGATTAGTAAGTAAAGTTTGATATCTCAGCGATGAGAAATCGTAGACAGAACACGCTTTGATTTGCGATTTTTGGAATAATTATTGTATACGTTAATTTCCAAAAAATTACAGACCTTTTAAAAACAATTATATCTAAATCGCGGGAAACAATCAAATTCAAACGCGTCTAGTAATCGACAAAAAAATTGTGGAATAATTTCAAAATAAGCAAATCGAAGCTCGTTCTTTCTTCTTTGAAATGTTTCGTTAAAAAAATTTCTACGATCATTTCTCAACGAGATATCAAAACTTTTGTTCCGGACGGAGATCTCGAACTCGTGAACGGTGGAGTACATCGTGTCATTGTATTCTTTACTTAACAATTAACTGTTTTGACTTGTGAACAAATCTCTCGCCGACTAGCTAAGTCAAACACCTATCATCACCTTCGACATATCTGATTGCGAGACAAATATCGTCTGCAGCAAAACTTATTGGCTCTAACAGTTTGTCGTTGAATATTTGTTCGCGAATTGAAAATCCAATAGAATAAAAATAAAGATAAATAGTTTTCTTGTTATTCGGATATTTGCGTTGTATAGTTAGTTACACGCGTGCTCCTGTATAATGTATGCTAACTTTTCTGTCGCTCAATTACCGGAAGTTCTTCGTTTACTATTTATCCCGTTATGACATGAACATCTAAACGGTATTTTATATTTTTTTACTTTTATACACCAGATATCGTCATTTCTGAAAATTAAGTTATTTTTAGTTATACGCAATTCGGTTCTCACGGTCGCTCGCGATAGTTATCCGTGAAATTGGCCGAGTGACAACGTTTCTATTTTTTTTTTTGTTTTTTGTTTTTATTCGCTTTTTGCGTAGTAGGTAACAATAATTGAAAAAGTTTTTCAACGTTTATATGCAACATAAAAAATGAAACTTTTTCCTTCACACAAATCCCAACTATCTTCCCGTGTTTCATACATCGCTGGTGTAAAGGGAGAAGGAAGTGGCCTTTAAAATTGCGTCAAGGCAAAATACGATACTGCGATACCGTTGATATGCAATATGATCGTTACGCAATCGATGCATTTTGCCTAAGCCTCGACGAATGTAGAAAATTTTTCGCAAATACCTACGACACGTTTCGTATGTCATTTTCTTATATTTTCTTGTACAAAATCATTTTTTCAAGATTTCATATTGTCCGATTTTTTTTTGTTTTTTTTTTTAATCGATATAACTTCGGAACTGTTGGACCAATTTTTAGTATATTTGTCTTTAAAATCTGCGAAATTTTTTACACTTTTACAAAATCCGAATTTCGGTCTGATTCGTTCATTTTTGGTGTAAAGTTATATTATATGCAGCGTAATGTGAAGAGAAGTCAATATTTTCAAACCCATTTTCCTCAATGTTCACAAAGGGATGGATAAAATTGTTCCTATACGTTTTTCTGAAAGTTATTTGAACTGTATAGCTTCTCAAATAATGAAAACGTTCAGTTTTTGCCATTGATCAACAAGATGGGGCTACCTAAGTGCAGTAATCTAAATTCTAAGGTAATCGAATTGTTGAAAAAATGGGAAATATTGTTATTCTCGAAAGTGCATGGTAACTCCTTTCAACTGAATATTAGCTATCTGGGATTTTAGAAAAAGTTGGGATTCATAATCAAGAAGAAAATATTCCGTGGACAAGAAAAGAGAATTTTGTATACTTCGAGAAATAAATGGGTTGAAAATATTGACTTCGTTTTACATCTCGCTTCATAACTGCACGAAAAATGAGCGAATCAGAACGAAGCTGCAATTTTATTGAAGTGTACAAAATTTTGCAGATTTTGAATAAAAAAAGGTCGAAATTGGTCCAACAGTTCCGAAGTTATAGCGATTTGATAAAGAACGACCAAGATAGAATCTTGAAAAAAAATTAATTTGGAGAAAAAAAAAATTGAAATTCATTTGCAGAGCGCGTATAATTTTTTGAGAGAAATCCTGGAACATGTATTCCCTTGAATTCCGTAAAGAATCAGAATTTTCTATTTCTATTTTCAATGGAACCAGTAGATAGAAAATGAAAAGGAACACCTTTGTTTCGTGTTAGGTCAGACCTGATCTATTTTTAAAAATATTTCTGGAACCCCTTGTATAACGATATATATTGGTGACTGCAGCCCAAACCGTATAACTGAATAGTGGATCAACTTCAAAGGATTGTGTACATTGAAAAGCAGCTTGATAAAAGATAAGCTAGCAGAGCAGCCTTGAATGTATGTATGATTGACAGGGTGCTCTTCGGGCTAGTCTGTAATCTGCGTCCCACGAGAATTGAAAGAATTTGTGTTACATACGCGACAAACGAGCTCCAAATTACTATTCGCTTTACTGAGGGGATACAAGCCAGTTGTAAATTGTAAATGAAAATACAAAACCGTGCGAGTATTCTTTGATTCAAGTGTTAATCGAAATGACTGATCGATCTAAATATAACGAAATAAAATGAAAATCTTTTATTTCTGCCAAACCCCTCGATAGATCCTGATGAAAAAAATATATATGTTAGGATTTATCATAGACTGATGCTGGGAAAAAGTTACTAATTCTTTTGACCAAAAATAACTCGAGAATAAAAAATATATTTTCATTTTCAAGCATTTCTTCTTCTTTTTTCTTTTCTTCTTCCCTTTTGCAACCGTTTTTTGAATATCATAGACGCTATTTTCGACCTTTGTTGAAGTATAATTTTAAACGGGGGAAAATTTTCGAATGTTTCAAATTTTTTTACCTTTTTTCGAAGGCGAATTGTATCACTTTTAATGTGAAATTGCACGCATAACTTTCATCGACCCATAAAATCGTGATCAGAATAAAGATTGGCATTCAAAAATTAGTCCAATTTTTTTCTCTTAGAATCAACCGTTCAAATCGAACGAGATACGGCAATTTTTTATGCCCATCATTTGAATTCAAATTTCTGCAAATTTCCGATATATTTTCAGCAATTTTGTCAAACCGATTTTTCAATTTTTTTAAAAACTGTTATTCCGTATACTACAATCTTACAAGCTGCTAATTACAAAAGCCTTATCTCCTATGTTCAGGAAATCGATAGGTTTTCAAATTATGAACAGTTGGTGAATATCGAGACTCTTTGAATCCAATCATCCTTGTTCTTAACCCTTCAAGTGCACACGGGGTCCCTCTGGCCCAAAATTATTCTGTCAAATGAAGCGCTGCCTCGCGCAGCTTCAACTCCGAGCAAGTTTTCCGAAGACTAAAACTATTTTTTCGAAAAATTCAACTGTCTGTCCTGAATGTTGGATAGTTTTGCTACAAAAGATGTCTCGACACTTTTTCCAAAAAAGTGCCGATTCTCGAGATATTCCAAGTCGAAAATCGCTCGGGGTTGATTTACGTGCGCTTGGAGGGTTGATCGCGAATCCCTTTCGTACCTCACGCAGGTCAAATCCTTTTTCTTCTGTACACGTGTTAATATTGAAAGGCAAAAAAAAATCAAGGGTGTTTTCTTCAGGCCCTCTTACAGCAGGGGTGGGACTGGCGCCTGGGCGCGCGCGCTACCACCTTCGCACCCCGCCGTAAAAGACATTCAGCACAGAGAGATTCATGAGGTTTCCGGAGACGTAGTACCCATCAACATGGTGAAGGGTATAGGTCATCTCCGAGATCCTAGATTGAACAAGGTACTCATAGATGCTAAGTTCTTTTTTCTTTTTTTTCTTCTACTCTAATCATTGCATGTTAAAGCAAAAAAAATTTTTTTTTTTGTTTTTAACCACCCTAGTGAATAATTAGTTCTTTCTTCTCCTCTAATTCTTCTGCTTCATTTAGGGGCTGGCGTTTACCTTGCAAGAAAGAATAGCTCTTGGTATCCACGGGCTTCAACCCCCAAGATTTAAAACTCAGGAAGAACAACTCGCCCTTTGCAAAGCTTCAGTAATGAAATACACCGAAGATTTGAACCGGTATCTTTACTTGGTCGAACTCCAGGTAATTAACTCCGTTCATCAATCGTTTTTCCTGTTAGGTCATTACTCTCTCGCTCATCATTTCGCCTTTACTACTCATTCTACATTTTTTCCCTACCTTAGGAAAGAAACGAAAGACTCTTTTTCCGTCTTTTGAGTGAAAACATCGAACAAATGATGCCTATAGTCTACACCCCCACCGTCGGACTGGCTTGTCAAAAATTCGGAGTCATTTATCGACGACCCCGAGGTCTCTTCATCACCATTCATGACAAGGGTCACATATACGAGATCCTCAATAATTGGTGAGTAAATCTCCACCCTTATCATTATAAACAATACATCTTGGTGACTCCGCCAATTTTCAAAGGGGATGGGGTGGATTGTGAAACGCGTTTTTTGTTTTTTATTCGAAATTAGTTCGAGAGAAAACTACGAGATTAAAATAAAAAATTCCGGCGGGCTCTAGAACTCGAAAATATTATCTACAACGTCATGAAACGAAATTTGGAAATAGAAAAAATTATCGTTGATTCTATCCGCACAAAAAAAATATCGTACTTCTGTTTTTTGCAATATAATTGCGGATATCGACTTTCCCGGATTTCTAATCAGAAATTTGCTTCAATTGTAAGCTGTTTATACGTATTTGAGGGAAAAAAAAGCTAAATCGATGTGGTTTTCCTAATACGATGTTCACTATTTAGAAAAACGTACTTTTCAAGAAACTGAGTTTAAAAGAAGCAAACAAACTGCAGTTATACGGAAACGCGAAAAAGTGATGATCGGTTTTTCCTAAATTTCACAACCCACCATCCCCTCATTCGATCAGGTTCTGGGTCTCCTCATCGATTCTGAAAAAATGATTGATTAGCTGAAACCGGCAGAAATCCAAATCCAAAAATCACGTGTGCTTAATATTTCGAACTGGATTAATGGAAAATAAAATTTTCGGGAAGGCATCGAGCTGCCATCTGAATCCCAAAAGTAAATTTTCGAACCATTCAGTCATCGGAGGAGAGATGGAATTATTTCAGATCGAAAGAGCGAAAAATTCCGCATGAAAATGTGCTCTCCCTGTCATTTTTCACTTCCCCTGAGACTGTAAAAAATCTCTGAAGAAATCGGTTTTCAAAAAGGAGCAAAAAAATATTTAAAAAAATTACTTTCGGGTTCCTTGTGACTGGAATAACGGGCTTCTCAAGTTAGAATAGAATCGGAGTCAATCGTGAGACCCAAAACCCAACGGAATTACCAAAACGAACCGAAATCCGATTTTTCTAATTCAGGCCAGAGCAAGCAGTCCGTGCGATATGCGTTACTGACGGGGAACGTATCCTCGGTCTGGGAGATCTTGGCGCTTGCGGGATGGGAATTCCCGTAGGAAAATTAGCTCTCTATACCGCTTTAGCTGGTATAAAACCGCACCAGTGTCTACCGATCACAATCGACGTAGGTACGAATAATGAACAATTGAGAAATGATCCTCACTACATCGGGCTCAGCAAGCCAAGATCTCAAGGTGCTGAGTACGACGAATTGATCGATGAGTTCATGGCTGCATGCGTGAAGAAATATGGCCAGAACGTTCTGATCCAAGTGAGTAAAGATCTTTGGGATGAGATCGTAGATAGATCCAGCGAGTAATCTCGTCAGAAATGTATTCCTTGATGATCTTTTACGTCTTAGTTCGAGGACTTTGGTAACCACAACGCCTTCCGGTTCCTGGATAAATACAGAGATAAATTCTGCACGTTTAACGATGATATACAAGGCACAGCCGCAGTTGCGGTTGCTGGGATCCTGGCCTCGAAGAGAATTACTAAACGGAAGATGGGCGATAACAAATTCGTTTTTCTTGGCGCTGGTGAGGTACGTATACAGCGACTGACGAAACGTTTCATTTTCTCTCCTCGCAACACTCTGAACGTTAGTTGTTTCGCACAAAATAAATTCTTTTATGAGACAAGCTCTGTGAGGTCGTGCGAGTTTCCCGAGATCCAGGGATTCTTTAGATCTCTGATTTCAGAAACGAAGTCGAAATGCAGAAATTTTAACTGGTGGGTCCGATATGGTGTACCGAAATTGTAAAAGGTAGACAGTTTTGCATAGAAATTGGTGACCCGAGTATTTTGGAGCTGGTCATTTCTAATGTGAATTTAAAGAATTACCAAATTTACATTGATGGACACGAAGAAGTCTGAGTAGCAATTTCCACGCGACTCAGCCTACTTTCTATAATTTCGATCTATCATTTTGAATTTTCGTATCTCGACTTCTACTTTTTATCATTTTAGAACTTCCGTATTGTGATTTTAGACCTTGAGAAAAGCCTCTTCTGATAACGTCGAAAAAAATTAGCATCAGGGAAAATTGCGGGCTGCAAAAAGTGATAAAAATCTCTCAGGGCTGATATATCGAGCTCATTTTGTACCAGGATTTGCTCCGTGCGAAGAACTAACGTTTAGAGTAGTGCAAGGGGTAGAAAAGATGAAACGTCGATCTATTTTTTGAGATAGCTCAGTTTCGTTTACGAATTATCCCTACCCATCGAAGATAATTGTTATCAACTTATGAAAACAGGCAGCCATCGGAATCGCCGATCTATGCGTTAAAGCCATGGAAGCTGACGGCTGCACGGAAGCAGAAGCTAGAGCCAATATATGGATGATGGATATCGATGGATTGCTAGTCAAAGATCGACCAGACGGTAATCTGGACGGCCACAAAGCTTGGTACGCGAAGGACCACAAGGTGATGAAGTCCTTGTTGGAAGTCGTGAAGGAAATAAAGCCCACTGTTCTTGTCGGTAAGGATTTTTGAAGCTCGTTAAAAGGCAGGAAAACAATCTTTCTAAAGTAAAAATTTTTCCGTTTTATCAACAGGCGCTTCGGCAGCCGCGGGTGCATTCACCCCCGAGGTACTGAAGGAAATGGCTAAGAACAACGAAAGGCCACTCATCTTTGCGCTGAGCAATCCTACGAGCAAAGCTGAATGCACGGCGCAACAAGCGTACGACAACACGGAAGTATGTCAGGAGATTTAATGCTGAATACAAAAAAATGCCGGAATTTTTCTGAAATATACTCAAATTGGAACACTTGCGAGCGTTGCTAGAGATTTTGAGAAAAAAAGGTTTCACAATTTTTCTGAGATCGAAAGAAGAATATTAACAGACAAATTTTGCGGATCTTTCGAAGATTATCCACAAACGGGGATTCCCCTACATTGAAATGAAATAATTTTCATTATTTTATCGAAGCTGTGAAAAATGTACAAAAATCAATTCTCGTTTCTATGCAATTTTAGCGAAACTCTCTGAAAATTACTAATAATACTCGTGCAGTGTTCCAACTTCTAAAATCTTTTCGAAATAGTAGTACGGAGCTTTCTATGAAATATTCTAGAGTCTTACAATTCTTTGAGTCGCTCCGAAATCGATTCACTTCTTCAATCAGACCTTACGGCAACGACCGAAGTACATGGAAGGGACTTAAACCCCGCGATTGTTTCTCAAATTCCAATAAACTAATCCGAGAAAAAAAAAACAAATTTCCAGGGTCGTTGTATATTTTCGTCGGGATCACCCTTCGGAGAAGTGAACTACAAAGGCAAGATCTACAAGCCAGGGCAAGGAAACAACGCCTATATTTTCCCTGGCGTTGCTCTGGGCGTAATAGCGACCGGATGTCACCACATTACGGAAGAGCTCTTCCTTATTTCAGCCCAAGTTGTAGCAGACCATGTAAAAGACGAGGATTTGGAACTAGGAAGCCTGTACCCACCCCTAAGCTGCATCAAAGAATGCTCTATCACTATTGCCATAAAGATCGCCCAATATGCTTACAAAAAGGGTCAGTCGATGGGAATAATCGGTTAAAAGCTTCCTAAAATTAGTTAACTAATATTCTACACCCTCGCAGGTGGTTTGGCCAGCGAATATCCGGAGCCAAAGGATATGCGGAATTTTATCGTGAGCAAAATGTACGATGCGAGCTATGATAGCCCATTGGCAAATATGTACGATTGGCCTGGCGAATCGGCGAAGCCTCGAGTGCTTCCGGAGCAGTAAGTATCTGAGTAATTTTTTTAATGAGAATTTCTGTCAATTATTGAAGCACTAGTTGCACATTGGATATAGTTAGTAGATCGTAGTAGACAGCACACACCTATATACCCTCAATTTTATTTTTATCTGTCACTCAATTAGTAATTTTCATCGTTATTTTCGGTAAAATTTTTTCATACGCTTTGGCACATATATTTTCTGGGTTTAAAGCGGATTGTCTGTCCGATTTCATACGTCTGCACGATGAATGGCTCCTTGAAAAGTGCATACAAATAGTTTATCGATTTTTAACGTACTTGAAAATCCTTTTTTTAGCTTCTCTTCATTTCAAAGCTACTGTTTTTGTTTTTTTGAACTGTAATGAATCAATTTCGGCACATGAAATGACTGCTTTTAATTTCTGATCACTTTTACTGTTATTGCACGTAAAAGACTTACCACGATACTTTCTACTATCATAAAGTAATAATAAAGCAAAGTAAAGTAATAGAGAAACTTAGCTAAAGCTTGACTAATCTTTTTTCAGAGAAAATGTTAGAATTCATCATGATTTGAAACATCTGTAACAAAATTCGTCCACTGGATATAGTTAGAATAATTATTGTTATTGCTACAGTTTATTATACGAGTTGGGTCGGCATTCTACCCGATTAATTGGCATGTGAATGACCGTTTCTATCGAAACGATATAATAGGAGAATTATCGGACCTCAGAATGAACCTCACGTGCCAATTTTACCCTCAAGGAACTTGACCACAGTTTGTTCTAGTCCTTATTTCGACAGAGAGTCATTGATCTAACGTAAAAAGAATAAAGAAGAAAAAGAAAAATCAACAACGATAAATAGAACATAAATCGCTAATTCTAACAAAGCACGCCAACGCATGTCTGTGCTAATTCACATTTTTATCCTGCAATCATAGTTAATATATATAAATATATAATGTACTAACGAGTGAATATATAATCTTTTTCGCACATTATATTCGCTTCAAATAACTTTTAATTCTTCGTTCGGAAATGATTCGAATCTCTGTATTCTAACGAAAGTGGAAAATATCCTATTTTTTTTTCTTTTCTTTTTTTCTTTTCGTAACTGCGGTATAAATGGATGCATGTTGCGCTTATTAGCCTAATATGAACGATAATAAGTTGCGACACATTTTTAACCAGTATTTTAGATCACTGCTTAATTTAGCTTAAATCTGCGTACAGGAATATCCGATCAAATTTATTATACGTTATACACTAGGCTGTTTCGAAAATGAAATTTTTGTTCTTTCTTTCGCTGCTTATACTCCGAACAATATATTTTTATGTGAAGTAGCTCCGTCCAAACGGAGAGTTATACCTATTAATAATTAACGCAGGGGAACGAAATATTAAGACATTTGATATTTTATTTAAATTTAATCGAAACAAAAAGGCAAGGCTTGATGAGTTACAGAATGGTCTGGAATGAGGGATTGGTTTAGGGTGCAAACGATTGCAAGTTTCACCTTAAATCCTACTAATTCTTTGTATGAATCTTATCCCTCCAAAATGAGCCCAAAACGAATTCGATACCTTCATTTTTAGCCGAGCTAGAATTTCTTTAGTAAAATTGTTTTTTTTTTTCTGTGTTAATTATACGGGTGATAGAAGTCCTGTTTGAATTACTTTAAATACAAATCTATCACTCAGGGTATCAGCAGCGAAAATATTTTGAAAAAAAACGTTTATTTTCGAGACATCCTAATGTAAATCCACATTATGTAGTTACTAATGAATAGTGCGGTGTTTGAAAACTACTCTTAACGTAGGATTGGCAATTCAGAAAAAGTAGGATGCAAATTAGTTTTCGATATTTATTTATTCATTAGATCTGTGATATTTCATTCTAACTGTTAAGAATGCCGGTCAACGTTGTTCAGATCAATTTTTAAATCCTATTAAAGAATATTGGTGTCTCATATCATACTTTCTCTGATAATTGCCGATGCAATTGTATTAAAGTTTGACGAATGATACGTAACCCGCGTGACGGGCGAAAATTATACAAAATGCCCGCATGTGTGTGTGTACGTATTACATCATCGAGATGGTATATGTCATGGATATTAGGGTGGTCCTTATTTCCATGCCTTTCGAAATTCGTGTTACCCGCCCCCTAGATACTTTCCAAATATATAAAAAAAAAATTCTGTAAATTTTGATCTCTTAATTCCAATATTAACACGTGCCCCGAAATTTCAAAAGTTTTAAATGGACAACACGTGTAATTTTTTTAACCAGTCACTCTTTTTTTATAACTCCTGCTTAAGGCACGTGTTAATGTTAAAATTAAGTGCTCAGAATTTACAGAAATCTTTTTCTATATATTTCGAAGGTGCGTAACACAAATTTCGAAATTCCTTGAAACAAGGGCCACCCTAATGGATGTATGTACACAAGTCTGCTAAAAGGTCGGAGGTCTTCCCTCATAAAAATCGACCAAGATCAATTTATTTTGAATAATATCATTGAAATTTCAAGACTTGTCGTATGTTACATATTGCTCGATACTTCGTCAATAAAATGATTGGATAATTATGGGTTTGGTGATCAAGCCGCGTACATGGCCCAGTTACACGAGAGTCGATGATTGTTCGATCAATTCAGGCCTTTTCCAGGAAAAGGAAACGAATTCTTCTTAAAATCTACGAAATATTCAAACTTCCATAAAAATTCATAAAAATTCGTAGTAGTAAAAATTTCTAGCCGGGACGATGTTAAAAATGAATCATCCTAGAGGCTAAATTGTCCGAATGTATTTACACATTTGTTCTCAGTGAAACTGGACAGTATACGAGCTTTTAACATAGCATAGTGTATGTATAGCAAGGTATATAGTTTAGTTTAGCTTGACTAACTCTCTGCTCTGTTCTTCCCTCAACAGATTGTGACGTGTTGGCGATTCTAAAGACAGGACGATGTCGCATATACACTGTGTTAATAATATAAAAAATGGAAATAATTTAACAGCTCTTAAAAAAGAAAAACGAAAGAAAGAAAGAAAGGAAAAAGAAAAGAAATAAGATAAATAACTAGATCATTCAGTATCAGTAGACGTATTATAATATCTAACTCATATTAAGTGTCGTTAATACAGATAAATCATTATTAGCTTTATTTATTGTTAATTTAAATGAAAAAGAAAAAGAGAAGAAAAAAAACACACAAAAAAACAAGAAGAAGAAAACCACAACTAATCTATCTATCTATCGAATAGTTTGAAAAATGTTTTTGACAGAAGGAGAAAACAAGGAGAAAAAAAAAATAACAAGTGAGCCTGGAGCCCAGTCATAATTAATTAACTATCTTCGTTATTTGCCTCGTTGACGTCGCTGCCGCGTAATAATTATGTTAGAGAAAAATTAATTTCGTAAATAAGTAAAAAAGAAAAAAAAAAAAAAGGGAAAACAAGTTATTTTCATCGTTGAAAAATTTTTTATCTAAAAAAACAAGAATTAAAAAAAAAGATCAACAACACCAAATGTAAGTTTGAGATTATACCTGTAATACCAAGATACATACGTATATATATATACCTATATACATATGTGAACGGAAAGTAAAAAAGAAAAAAAAAGAAATCACGTTTTGTAATTGAAGAAAAAGAAAAAAAAAAAGAAACGTAACCCCCAGTATTAGCTGTTCATCGAAGGCATGTAATTAGTTTAATTATTTTTTATTTAACAAAAAACAAAAAAAAAGGGAAAAAAAAACAAAAAAAAGAATCAATCATTATTGTTCATACGCGCTATATGAATGAATTTTATGTAAGATATAAATGCAGATATATTTTTTTCTACAATTGTTAATTGGAAATGTATAAGAGCAATTTTATTGTGCTTTATTATGGGTATATGTATTGAAAACAACAGTATTTTTTCTACTTATTGTGTGAAACACGCGTCGTTGTACCGTATCGTAATTAAGCAGGCATACACATACACGAGGCATTCCGCGTCACTCTACAGCCACTAAAGAATTATAAAAAAAAAATTTCAAAAAATTACAACAAATCAGAATTCGAAACAGATTGCAAATCTTTCGACATTTCTTTTTTGAACGGAATACTTAAGTTTTTTTTGCATTTTTCATTCGGTTCAACAGTGATCTTTCGGAAACGGTTAATCGTAACGACACTTGTCAAAAAACGAAAATCTGTTTTACAAATCTCGGTCTTTCCATACAGAATTCGAGGATATTAGGTCGGCCTTGATATCAAGCGTCGTTCTCTTGAAAAAGAAAATGAAAATTCTCGACGATTTTTCCCCAAAACTTAGGGTGAAAAATTACTCGGTTAAATCTAAATTTTATTCTCGTAGGCCTCGAAGAATCGCAGAGGTAACATTTCCGTTACGATTAACCGTTCCCGAGTTACGACTGTTTGAATGAAAATAAAAATACTCGGGTATTCCGTCCAACGAAAATTTCATAAAAATTTGAGTTCCCGCGGATTTTGTGAGAATTTTGATTTTTTTTTTTTAGTTTTTAGTGGCTGGAGTGACGCGGAATGCCCCATACATGTAGTACAACGTAACATCAGAAATCTTAAAACAAAAAAATAAAATAAAAAAGAAGAAAAACATAAAACACAAAACAATAATAATAATAGTAATAATATGAATAACGATTGTCTTGACAACTGACGGTTTACACTGTTACATAAAACGAAGGGTTCCTACTACATCATCTTATATTATAAACGAGGAATTATGCATACCTACTATAACAAGAAACTAAATTTATTTAACATCGTAGCTAATGATATATATTTCGAATAAAACTGCCATATATAAACTTATTATACCATCTTGTCACATTACCATAATAATATGTTATATAATATAACTATACAGTGTATTATATACCACAAAATACCAATATATACGACTATCTTTTATCATCTTGTACACATACACAAATATTATAGGTATAAAGAAGAAGAAAACAAGAATAGAAGAGAAGAAAACGCCGCGTCCTCGTCTTTATCTTTATTTAAGTAATAATTTATTTCATATCATTTTTCTTTAAGGGTCGAACTTGACGAACTAGGTATTTTAAACGGCGAGTATGTGTAAATATGCATGTTCAGACCGTGAAAACAAAAAAAAAAAATGACGAATTGAAGAAATGTAAGTAAAGAAGAGAGAAAAAAAAACAAATGTAAAACAATCTATATCCAATTGCAAAATGAATTTTTTGAGACAAATATTGTTATTTATAATTTTTTTGTTCCGATCAATAATTCACAATTGGTGTTTAAAACGTGTAAAAAGTAACGAATGATTAATGTTAAATTGTTCAATATAATAAATCAAATCCCAACTAATTATTAATGACTTATTTTTAATCGCCATTTCTTCGTTCCACTAACGTCGGTTCGATGCTAGGTACAACTACCTACAAACCTAGCACAATCATAAAATTCTCAATAGCAATCAACATTATATCGATTAAACGTGCTAGGGGGATACAAGTATTATTATTCTGTTTGAAAAATCGACGGTAAATATCGTTGTTTTTCTTCAACAATTGCGTTCACGTTGTTATTTCACATTATCAATAACTTTACCGATAATTTTTTATTTTTATTTTTTTCTAATTAATTATTGCTCGCCTCTCGTCTAACCATGCCGAATATCGACTATTTTTCTCTTCGGAGATTAGTTTCACCCCAAGTTTGTTTATTTATTTATCTATTTATTTATTTTTATCGGCTGTTATTATTCTCCTTAGTTTTCTCGCTGATTATAATAACCTTCGCCGTGATTTATCTCTGTGTTTTTTATTTTTCAAACTACTCGTTACTATGTACAATATATGCTATGGAAGGAGAAGACCCTCGGTTTACACACGCCTTTGGTCAAAGACGTGCCTCTTCTATCTTGAGGTTAATTATCACTCTCGACTTATCTAATAATTATTTATTTTTTCAAGTATTGAAACTTTTCCAGAAATATATTTATAATTGCGCTTTGTTGGTTAATTCGATAATCTTGAGCGAGAGCGATTGTATGTTATTGTATTTAAACAATTGAGCATAAATTGTTATTCGAAACTATTCTCAGCGGAAAAAATACATCTAATTATAAATTTTGCGGTCAGGTCTGCAAAGACCTTTTACAACAACACGAGGCATAACAAATAACAAAATTATAATCTAGAACAAATGACCAGCAATGGAATTACCCCAAGGAAAAAAAAGCTAGATAAGCGATTCTTATGGTTTTTTATTTGATTGTAGACTAGATTAAAAAAAAAAAAGGAAAACAAAAACAGGAAGAAGAAACAACACAGATCTTTTATCCACTAATCCAAATCTAAGCTGATTAGAATTGTGTTTCGATTGAAATCGATTCGATTTTTAATTTCATGTATAATTGCTCATCTGTGCGCTGATTATATTCGAAATGTGACACGATAGGATCGATTTCAACGCGATATTATGCAAGGTATAGATCCGAGGATGATATTCAATGTAGTGTGGAGGAAACGAAAGGCGATTTCAATTTCAAACTGTAATATAGAGCATGAAGTATAAATTTTATGCCAGTATATGGAGGCCGAGGTCTTTTTGAACGATAGATCGCGGCTGTCGCGAACTCCCCATCCAGAATCGGAACGATTCGCGGCGGGAATGACTCAACAAACGAAAGCCAGAACCGTTTCCAACAATCTCGCAGTACATATTTACAATACGTCGAAGTTGGACGTACGTATCGTCAATCATTAAATTGAGCTCTGTTATCTACCGGGTAATAAAGAGACTGTGTCATTTTCATAGTGGAAATATATATAAACGAATGAACGATATTTTTCTAAATCGGAAAAATCAGCCAAACTTTCTGGTCGAAAAAAAAACGACGAAAATATTCGAGGCAAAATTTTCGCTCGATTTTTTTCCCAATATTCAATCAATTTGTAATCAATAGTCAATTGGCTGATGAACTGATATTTTTATCGCCGATTCGTCGCGATATCTTAGAAACGATATACCGCGAAAAGACCGCTTATCTTGCCCAATAAATTCGAGGCTTAATTATCGCAATCGAAACATTATTAAACGAAACCATTCGACACTTTTTGTTCGTTCGTAGATCGACCGTGCTTGCGTGAGGAACGGAAAATTATATTCTTCTACCTCCGTTCATTTTTGACAACGTTTCATTTTCACGATGGGTACCGGTAACTCGAAGGATTCAAAAAATTTTTACTCCGGTTCCGGAACTATGCCAGTCTCTTCGTAAGTACATATCATATAATCTAATGTATAATAATTAGGAAAAGCCTCGTGGCAACGCGTATACAACATTTTCTGGGGCCGAAAAATTAGGTTTCATTTTTTTTCGCACCAAGCATTCAGGTCGACGTTCGTTCATTTTCTAATCCCCGCGTCTGAAAGTGAAATCTCATTTACACACTCGCAGCTCGCGTGTATTTTTCTTTACTCGTAATTCGTTATTGCATTATAAATATATTGTAATCTATGTAAGTTATCTGTTCTATCAAATTGTTATCTGTTACGCTCTGGCTAGTGCGATACCGAGGATAGCTTTTAATCTATTGTGGGCAAGCTGGTTTTTCGTACGTAGAAATTCTTGACCATACAACGCACTGTGCGCTATCTGGTAATCGCGCTAGTTTTATTATTGAATAGGTAATCTTAGTCGTTCTATGAATCGATCGATCTTCGGCCACGCGAGACTCTGATAAGAGATAAAAATATCTTCTTCTCACACCTCCGATCTTGTTAGCCGTACCGAAAAAATTGAAGAAATGAGAATTTGATCGTTTCGCTATCAATCTACAACCAATCTTGACGTTTGACCAGAATTATTTTTTCCACATCTAATTATAACGATAATTAGGGAAATCGGTAGAACATGAATAACTGTATAATCAGAAATGCAATAGCTAAAATATCCTTGAAGTAAAATTTGTATAAAATTGCAGGGTTCAGCTATAAGCAAATAATTCTCGCATATTTTGCGGGCTTTCACATTCTCACAGCCTTGAAAACAATCGTAATTAATTATATCCGATTTGAGTAACAATTCGAATTACTACGAGCGTAAACCTACCGCAAATGAGTAGTTTGACTTCGGGCAAACGTATAACGTAGATAAAGGCGGTCATCGGCCTAGAAAGCTCGCTAAATTTCGCAAAAATTTCGCAATCTTATTTGGAGAAAGGTTGAGGAAACCGTCAAAGCCTGTGTCTATATCGCTGTATGGATACGCACCTCACGGCTCTAGATGTTGCAATCAATTACAAAATGCCAGTCATAACTTCTTCCGTAATTCCGAGTTTCGAAAATCGCGCGGCTTGTTCGTAGGTATAGATATATCCTCGTACAGGATGAATCACACTGCTTCCTTTTATTATCAGGCCACCTGTAACTTCCTGTCATTTTCACAGCTGACACATTACTGTATAAAACATATCCTTTCCGTTCGAAATCGATTCTCTTCGCGTTATAATTCATATCATTCGAATTTTCAAAATTTTCAAATAAATCGACACTCGAGATATGAATCGAATCTTATATCCTCTGATTATCAACAAGGAAGACTAATGTTTAAAGCGGTTATAGAGACGATATAATGTCGAATATACACCAAAAATGTCGAATTAATTATTAATTAGACTATATACTATTTTCTGGACGGAATCGCGATGCCGAATATCGTATAATTCGTTTAAAAAAAAAAGTGATTGATTTTATTAATCGAAATAAATGTCAGCGCTGAAGTGAGTAAAAATCGGAAATATATTAAATTTGAATAATTTGCTGAATTTAATTTAGAGTCAACTGTTGATTAGAATAAATTGATCTGTGATCTGCCAGCGAGAATGCCAAGGTTATTCCTTTTTTTTCACGATTCATGTTAATCTAAGACACCATTGCGATTGGCTCGCGTATCGTACGATTCAGATAACTTCAAACGAGACGAGAATCTCCGGTCCATATGAGATCGCCTGACTTAAAACACGTGGGAATCATTCGAAAGAATCACGTGTGTAAATCGTAGCGATTAAACAGTTACTATGAAAGATTAAGAAGCAATTTTGTGAGATCAGCAGCTTATGCAATAGCGTTAGCGGAATCTTGAAATAATTTAATATAACTCGAACAGAATTTTATTATGCGTTATTTTTTGCTTTCTTCTTTCAGTTTAGAAAGAAAAAAAAATAATAACAAAATACTGAATAAATGAATTTGACTCTTTTTTTTTTTCTTTCAATTACAAGCCGTTCTCGCTTATTATCTGCTTTATCATACACAATTAGCAAATGATGCTGATATCTTTGAACCGTTTCGTGGAAACCTGAATCCATGGACATGAAATTATCTTTTTTATTCCGGGTACAAAGTGTTTCGAGTCGGACAATTATGGCCATTCTGTAACTCAGTTCCTCCGTGCGGGAATCATTTATCTGAATTGCGATCGCAAACTGTTTACAAAATTAATTCATCCCGAAGAGAGGCTTGATTCTTAATTAATCGATTCGCAATTAGGCGAAGAACTGAGTCAGTTATCAGGTTCTGAATGAATAAATTATTCGGTTGTTCCGTAAACCGGCTTTGACAGTCTCTAAGAAATAAAAAGGTTCAAACTTTTTGGAAATACTCCAGCAGTTTTAAAATCGTCAGCTGTAGTGCGCAGCGGCTCGATGCTATTAGCGAGGAATATTCATTAATGGAGCATGCGCAGAGAAACAGAGAAGAGCATAGCATTCATCTATAACTATACAATGACTCGGTGAAACCATTCGCAGTGACTTCTAAACCCGGTTGCAATCTAGTAGCAAATTTGAACCGATAGAGACAGGAGTAAAATCCTCTTCACCTACCGAGCGGATGAATTTATCCCGGTAAACAAGAGCTGATCGCGAGACAGTCGAACCCTGTCATAAAATAATGTCAAAAAAAATTTTCTTCAGGTTTAACAATTTGTGTACAAATTTCAAACGTACTTTGAACAATTTTAATCACGATAAAAAAATTCAATATCATAGAAACGAGAACGATACTCAGAGGTAAATTGATTTCTACCTTTATTTACACGATCAATGCGATACTCCGCGTTTCACTCATCCCTGATTAAATAATGTGATTTGAAAATGACGGATGAAATCGAATAGAGAGAATGTGTCGGACAGCTGTAAAGTAGGAAACCCCCACTTCCTCAGCGCGGAATCAGCTGATTCATGAGTCACCGCGGCGTTACCTCACGCGTTTGAATAACGCGTCAAATTCAAGGCGGAATTTTCCACGTAGATAGTTTCGCGGTTCGACGTTATACCGCAGATATAGCGATTCGGTTTTTGTTGTGAATTTATAATCGGAGAAATATCGTAAGAGAATAACAACGGAAAGAAAATAACAAATGTGGCTGGCGATTAAAGCTAATCTAATAACCGCGGAAAACAGTTTTCATAATCAAACCTCCCGTTCCGCTACGTCGCGGCGCCGACGCCGAAGAATATATCTCCCGTCAATTCGCGCCTGCGCCTAACGATTGTCGCGGTTGATATTTAGCCGTCGTTTCTAGCTCGTCAGTTGCAGGTTTCGAGCCAACAATCAAGCTGACAGTTCCTGTCGAGAAGCCACTTCGTACGAATACACCATGTCGAGTCTCGAACGCGATCAACTGGGGCAAAGGGGGCCCGGAGACGATGTCTGCGCCGGGTTGACCCGCGGCCTGGACCACATCAAGAATCCCCAATTAAATAAGGTGAGATTTAAAAAAAAAATTACATTCTACTCTTTTCGTTCCACAATTGCATCGAACGATTTGGCGGTGGATTAGGCACGGATCTATATTTGTGTTCCGACGACCTGTACTCGCGTAATACATCATAGGTACAGCGAGCATTCGCGTGCGAAGGCTCGCGATTTTAGAGAGTCGACGTTAATTAGAAGTAATCGAATATATTCGATCGATACCTAGCTTTAGACGCTTTCGATTTCATTTTACTATTTTTATTCCATTCTAGGTCGTTTATTTCAGTTTATACAGTCGGAAAAAAGTTTGCGGTCAATTTAGGGCAAGAGTTTTCTCTGAATTCGTTTTTTTTTTTTTTTTCTTTCATTCGATACAAAAGTGTGATTAAGTTAGTCCAAAGTTTGATTGATTTCACGAAATACGACGAATTCGTTAAAAACAAGTGTTTGGTCAATTTAGCGGAACATTTTGTTGATTCAACCGAGTCGATGTGTCGAATTGATCCAATATTGTTCCCGAACACGATATCTTTGAATGAACCGGATTATTTGTTCACTTTGAACAATTTTTTCGTTTCAAAAAATCCGATCAATTATTGCCTGGTTCAAACGAATGTTCATTTGATAAAAATGAATCAAAACGAACAAGAAATTACTTCGAATGGAACAAACATTCGTCTGACTTTGTGGCGATGCAAGAATATTTCTTCGATTCGAACAAATTTTATCGGAGTTTCATTAGATTCTTAAATTTCAATCAAACTTGTTCCACTTGGGAGTACGATTACGATGCCTCGCCGCACACGTGTGTCTGACACAAGCTGTCAAAACTCGCCAGACTTTCATGAATGAACGCCGAATTGAGGAGATAGGATCGTTTCGAATCGATCATTTGATATCAGAAAGGCAAAATTTTCGAAATTTTGTTCATAAAGAATAATAGCACGTTGTGCAAGGGTATTTCTGAACTTAGCGTACGTATACAGTCACGACTTTCACAATTTGTGGAAAAATTGGCTCCGTATAACGCCGCACATGTGAAACGTCAAGTTTGAGCCGAATCTTGACAGCCGGGGTATAATCACGTCATCGAATTCAATATAACATTCTCGTATAGCAATTGAGGTGCGAAATTTCTGCGCGATTCCCGATGCGGAGACTTTGTTTCGCCGGTTCTCCGAAGGAATTTCGAAAGCTTATCCTATGGTTTAGCCATAAGTTACAGGCAAAACTCTGTAATTGTGAGATCTAACGAGGAAGAGGATAAAATTGAATTAAAGTTAACGATTCTAAGAACCGCGAGGATTCAAGGAATGTGGTTAAAGTATATCACGTAAGCTTGTGTGCCGGTGTGGCAAATATTTATTGCACGTATACATTTGCTCGTAATTTCCAAGCTGACGGAGCGTAAAAATATATCTACGTGATCGAACGAACGTCCACGCGCTCCAGGATTCCTGAACTTTGGGTATTGAACCGAAATAGAACAAATCGATCCGAGTGTACAAAAAACTGTTTTTCGATCTAATTTTCAATTTGTACAGACTTACTAATCAATTTATTTGAATATCGATACGCGAGTGCGGTTAGATAAATATTCACCTACGCGTAGCTGTTTGTTTAAAAAGATATCTAAGTCTGGCGATTATAACGATTCTATCTTCCCGCGCAGTCTCGAATTCTAATGATCTTTGAATCTGTACTTAGATTGTTAATTCAATGAAAAAACAAACGTCATTCGAGCCCGTGATTAGATGATGTTGAACCGTTTAAATCAGTACATTTGTGATTAACATTATCAAGCAATAATCGCGCATTGAATAGTTATCGCATTCATTGACTCGTCCGTAAAAATTGAGATAAAAAAATAAAAAATCTAGAAAATGGTTTCATTTCTAAACGTTTTGAAATGAAAAAAAAATTCATCAGATTCGGTCGATTTCATTCTACGTCGGTTCATTTCGTCCATAAAACTATTCCCTAAAATTTGACGAAGTTGTTGGTAAATCGGTTTAAAATCTGATAGATTTTTCTCCATTTCGAATCGCTTTGAAACGAAACATCAATGTTTAAACATTTGTTGATGATTTCAAGATTTTCTGTTCGGTGATATCTAGGGAAGTTGTTATAGTTTACTATCAAACAATGCGACTATATCGCGTAAAAAAATTGATCACAAATTTACCGACTTCGATAGTCGAGCTTCCCAAATAGCTAATAATGCAGAGGGTTGAGCGAGGTCAAGCCTAAAAATTCGTCCAGGTGACTCTATACGCCTTCAACCTGCTTATACCGGGTTGGGTTAGGTTATGCAAGGATCGTGCAGCCGTAAGGCAAAGCTTTATTGATCCATTCCCACCGAGTACCTTATATACCGGATTCTAAAGCATCCATAACCGAGTGAGAAGGGCGGCGATGTTCGCGTCGAATTTGTGCCAGGTTAGAGAACTGCCCCCGGCAACCGTCGCCAGGGGTAGTTATTTCCTATGAACATTTTAACCTGCCGGTAAAACTTAGTGTAGGTGTATCAAGCTCTCCCCGATTCATTCTGAGACGGCAGCAGCGTATTATGGCGGACGTTACGGAAAGGACCTGGTGGACGCTGGTCCCTCGCCAGGAGGAACATGTCCCAAGAATTCCCGAGACCCTCCTGGCCATCGATGGAAGGGTACCGAAAAAAAAAAAATTAAAAAAAAAGAAAACAAAAAAAAAGGCATAATACATCACAATTCCCAAAGCACGAAATCACATACGCAAGCGTAGCTCTCTACAACCCGTTATATCACGTAAGCATTAACTCTGAGATCTCGAGTCCGAAAAAGCACATCACCTACGCGTTTGATTTTATCGCACCACCGTAGTTGAATTTATTATTTATTTTGAATCACTCATGCACCGCGTAGTTTTGAAACCTAATTTTTTTTCTATGTTCATTTTGACTCTTTTTTTTTTTTTCACGGAGTAAATTTTTTGAAAATTGAACAATACCGAAAGATTTTCTTTCATAGATTCGATAAACCCGTAAGAATTTTTATTAGCGTGGTTATAAAGACAAGAAATAAATCAAACGATTATAAGGATACAGTTTGAATTCATTCATCTGCGCGGATATTTTTCAGACCTGGAAATTTGGCGAATATTTCCGGCGTATGAAAAACGATATATCTTTGATAGTCTAGTCTACGTCAGCGTCACATTAAGCCGGATCTGTTCCGGGCTAAAATTAGACCGAAAATTAGGTCCAAGTCGCAAAATTTTGCAGTGGTTAATTCATGCAATAACCGAGTAACAGACTCGTATAAAAATCATTTGAAACCGTAGATATGTTTTTGATTTGACGGTAGAAAAAAAAATATTGGATATCGATCAATTTTTTTATTTGCGAATCGGTCGATAATCGGATCGACGTCACACAAGGTACGTTTGACGCGCTATGCACGTGTGTAGCGATAATTATTACGTTGTTTTATCAATTTTACGCACCGAATTCAAAAACAATTAAGTAAATCCAAGATATCAGATCGAGATAGACAAAAATCGGACTTGCACATAGAATACACAGCGGAGTACTCCACTTTCCTTCTTAATCTTGTACGTATTCACGTATTCCCGGATATTGGAAACACGAGCTGTTACTTACTCGAGACATTGTGGCCGATGCAAAGGATACTATAATTTATTCGCAATGAATTCAAATTCGGAATAATGAATGACTCGTTTTGCATATTTTGTTGTTCTCGTAGCACTAAAAGTAATTCAGGTATAAGTAGTATAGCAATAGTGCAACGATGCATATCCTTTTTTCGCACACATTTTCGCACTGTCTTATTTCTTTTTTGAGCAAAGATACGATTATCTTAACTTAACTCGTTCAAATGAAGACAATACCTTGAATATGGAGTACATTGGTATCAATGCAAAACATTCGATCGGTGATACTGACTGCAATCTTCCATTCTGAATAAATATTCGCCAACGATGGTTTCCATTGTCGCAGTACCTACACGCTTATCAAATTATTTTTTTAATGGCTTTGTTATTTTCCGTGCTTACCGATTAGCTCTGGTAGAAATATTCTCGGACAGATCTTTCGAGCAATATATTCGTTTCACACTTCACTATACAGTTGTCGTGGCTACGAGGGTAGAAACAATGAACCAAACGCATAGTTTCTAGTCAAGGCATAGTGCGGGACATAGGCCGTGACCCGATCGCAGTCGATATTTAATTGTACCAATACAGGTGATTTCTTTCAAGGCATGAGACAATGGACTAGAAATACTTGTTCTAAATTGCAGCCGAGTATAAATTTTTCGGCTTTCAAAAGGGAGGAAATATGTTTCTAATAATAGCAATTCTTTACAACGATTACGAAGCTTTCGGATCTAGATAACGACTGCGAATCGTCATGTCAGGAAAAAGATGAACCGAATATAATATCCACAGCTGTGATAGAATCACATACTTGCGATATGGATCGATGAGAACTAATCTCCGCATGATATGTAACGAGTTAATCGCTAATAGCCATCACGTATCTGAAGAAGTTAAACAACTTGAAAGTAATTTACCGCATCCAGACACTCTTCAGTATTACGATTAGATAAGTACAGTTAAACCTTGAGTTAGAAACAGAAGATTCAAGATCTTCGACGTTGCGAGCTACTTATGGCGGAAGGACTGGCTTCCGTGGTTAATAATATACTCGCATTAATCTCTCGGTAAAGATATAACGCGTGTAAATCGACGCTATGGGAGTGTAGTAGCGGCGGTACGATTACATAATGTAGAAACAACGATTACTTCAGTGTCTCTCATACAAAAGTCTGACCTAAGCTCAAAACGCGTGGCAGCGAATCAATTCTAGCAATTGAAGCAAATCGATGCTTTTTTATCTTTCAAGTGTGTCTTTGCGGTTGTTATAGAACTCCAGAATCATTTCGGTATATGCATGAATGTACGCTCAGACAGACTGCAAAGTCCGGCCACTGTCCATAAGGAACGAATGACCAGACCGTTGAGCCTTGAACCTTTGCTCAGTTAGGTACGTGTTTGTCTCCTAATGTGCACTGCGAGTTCCTCATTGTCTAAAGTCATTCCCAAATTGACACATTGAAATGGGATTGCGGTGGCCAGTTCCTTTCCGAAGTTCAAATCCACGGTTTAAACTCCGGCTGCAGTGAACCCTGATTCCATTAATCAGCTCCATTCAAAACAATTCGATTCCAGATCTTTTGACGATGAGCTTCAATTTATTACAATTAAATCCAAATACTGAATCCCAAGCAATGTCAAGGCAGGAAGGACCTTGTTTTGCGAACAAAGTATAAGGCAGGCCGTATATCGGCGTTGTTACGATGCTGCTATGATAAAGAATTGTAATTAAAATCGTCGAAAAATTTTGCGGCACTTTTCGATCGCAGAAATTTTTCAAGTCATGAATGCGACCGTGAGTTAGTCGGTATCATTATAGCGAGAAAAGTGGAAAATAATTGGCAAAATTCTTGGTCAAGGACGCTTGTTCACTGTAATAAATTGTTACTGCCACTACGGCTAAAATTTCGCTCGCGAAAATTCGATTTCGTGGATGATTTTTTTGAGTAAGACTTAGGACTGAACAGAGATCTACTGATGAACAAAATTTCTACCGCGACGTACTTTAACACGAGGAAAGAGACGCAACTACGTATCTAACATAAGTGATGTCATTAGTCAAATGGAATCCAGTGTTTTATCCCCAACTCGCTAAAATCATCAGATGTCCGAAAAATCCCAAGGAACTAAGAGCATAACAGAAACAGGACGCATAGATTAACGTAGCTTTACGTCAATCGGTTTAAGCGATGCGAAAAAATACGTGGAAAAAAAAACAATTTAAACAAATTATGTATGAAAATATTATTTGACGTAAGTTGCTGCCAAGAACCCTTTGGCCTTCGGTTTGAATAGGAACTATCTTGCGACTCGGAGCTGTCTGATTCTCTATTCATCATTCCCACATGATCGTAGTGGGGAAAAATGATTTCATGACTAACAATGTATTCTTCCGTTGAAGCGAACGGCTAGATTCGCAAGATTGTAAATTGCAAATGACTACGAGTTCTTTCACAATCATCATTCGGCTCGAGCAATATTCATATATTAACCTTGCTAATAGCCGTGCTTGTTCTTGCATTCGCTGAACAAATTTTATCAACCATGAATGCGAAACAATTTTGATTATTGTGCGATTAGATACTCATTGGCCAAACAGACTCATTGGATTTAATGATTCACCGACTCTGCTATGCCGACGACATTCTTATTGTACATGTATCGTGACATGGATAACGTAATGCGTAAAACACGCCTAATGAACAAGGGGCTCGTTAGAGGTGCTTAATTAGAGTTTATAGTCGAGTGGTGCAGAATTTAAAGAGCATCAGAATCGATTACGGACAGATGGTATGAAAGGTCTGGTCTGCATGCTGATGCGATTTTAATAAGCTTTGATCTCTGAACTTTGAACTTCGATTGAAGCAACGTAAAATTTTTTCGACCTCTTAGACCCGTGACCAGAGATTAGCAGCTGCTGTATGATTTGAACAAATACAAAACAGTAACAATAACATTGTAACCGATTTCTCTTCGTTGTAAGTCGAGTGGATAATCCTGATCTGCCCTGAAATACAAATTGAGCGAATTTTTTGCGCTGTAGGTATTTGCCAATACATATTATTTCTCGACCTCTCTCGTTGCGAAAAAAATCGTGATTTATACATCGGCAGGAATATTACCTGATCGAGCACGAGATAATTACCAATTGTACGAACGAATGTCCGGACGTGCAGTACTCGACATAAGCCAATCGCCGCAGCTAGGTCCTTGCTCTAGATCAATGGAGATCAATTTAGATCATGGTATTAGGAGATTGTGATGTCTTATATTTCTAATCGAAGATTTTTTTTCTGGATCATCGCGAAACCTTTCGACCTTAAAGTCACACCGACGTTTCCAATTATATCTATACCAGAAGTTAATCGCTGAAATCTGGTGTACTCCATAAAACGATGTATAAAATCTTCTGAAATCTTGCGTAAACAAGAACTTACGAGTGATTGACACTATATACTTAAAACGAGAATGTATTGCAGGTCAATGACCTGTAGGCACTTTTTTTGCAATAAATTCCCTACCTAGTAAAACCTCTGAAGTTCATCTGATCGAGGTTCTAAGTGAAAACGTGGCTTCAGCTCTGAGCACATTCATTTACCTGCCATTGGCTCGAGACTGCCGAGACAGTGACCTAGGTTCCTTTCTGCAATAAGTCATGCAATTAAGGTCTGGAAAAATTTTCCGAGCGGTAATCTGAGTCCAGTTAGATCGCCTTTCACTCTCACTCTGAGGCCAGCTGTTCTCTCTTGACACAGAAATGTAACGTGTGTATAGCACGGAGCGGTGTTAGGTCCGCGTGGAATAGTCTTGCGTCATGTTCCAGTGGCTTTGCCAAGGTCACTCAGCCTAGAGCACAGTAAATTGTTCCTATGCTATCAGACTGCCTATTATTTCATCGTACACTTTGTACTACGTGCAATAAGAAGTCGGCGATAGATAGCCAGGTGTAATAACGGTGATTATCTCCGGAAAGTAACCAGTCACCGCCTTGGGAATTCTGATATTTCATTATCAGACGAACTTACAATCGGAGTGAAACATACTTTTGGAGAACTCTTGAGTTGGATTAGGCAAAAAATTCGTTTCGTCATAGTAATTGCAAATATCATCTTCGTAGAAACATATTCTGTGTGCTATGGCCATCGTGATCGATCACCTCAGCTAACTGCCGGTAATCCTTTGACGTCATCATGACAAGCCTCCGACTTTCGGTAGACTTATCTATATGCCCAAAATGTTGACGACCTTTTATGGAAATTTAAGTAGCTGGAAACATAATTATGAATGAAGTTGTTCACACTTCATCGCCTGTGTGACTTCATCTATACTGTGACGGTTGTTGTTTTGGACCGAATCACTTGCTTTGAGAGAAAAACTAGAATTATGATGTCTTTAAACCCAAACTTCGAGTGTTGTCACTCGCGACCATACGCTGTGTTGTAATCGATGCGAAATTCACGTAACAGCAAAGAAGCGCAGTGGCTCAGAATAAGCGGCTAACGATGAGTTATTCACATATTGATCCGGCATTTCATTCAGTGTCTTACGTCATCAATGGCCGATAGACTAAACGGTTGGAAATAGACCGACGAAACGTATTTTCGATTAGGAATAGAAAACACTGTAGTGGAAGTAGTATTCCTTCCGCAAAATTGGCGCTGCGACTTTATCAAAAAACTCGTATTTTGAATTAGTCATAGATTATCGATGCTTTATAGCACTTTCGTTTGACGTAACTACTCGTGTATGCAATTACATTTTATACCTGTTTCAGGGAATGGCCTTTACCATCGAGGAACGACAAACGCTGGGTATTCACGGTCTGCTACCTGCCGCCGTTAAGACTCAAGACGAACAACTAGAACTCTGCCGATTGAATTTGGAACGCTACACCGATGATCTCTCCAAGTACATCTACCTCACAGGATTACTGGTAAGCCGCATCAATCGCAGGTCCGATATTCCCAGTTGAAAAAGCGCTCTTCTAACGTTCAATTCGGATGAACTGGCAAAATTATTTCAGGATTTTTTTAAACAGTTGAAATATATTTCAGGACCGCAACGAGAGACTGTTTTACCGCCTCCTAGGTGAAGACGTGGGAAAAATGATGCCCCTTGTCTACACACCCACGGTTGGTCTCGCCTGTCAAAAATTCGGCCTGATCTATCGCAGACCCCGAGGTTTGTTCATCAGCATCCATGACAAGGGTCACGTTTACGATGTCATCAAGAACTGGCCGGAGCACGACGTTCGTGCGATCGTCGTCACCGACGGTGAACGCATCCTGGGACTTGGTGATCTCGGAGCCAACGGCATGGGAATTCCCATCGGTAAATTATCCCTCTACACAGCCTTGGCTGGCATAAAACCTCATCAATGCCTTCCTATCACCTTGGACGTCGGCACCAACACTCAGGTTAGCAAGTCGTGGCAACATTTCTGTGTTTTTTCTTACAGAGACTGGTGATAAGGGTTCTAGCCCGTCTTCGAGCTAAAATTTGTCGCTTTTAACCGATCTTTCGTCCGTTAATTTTCAGTCTCTCCTTGACGATCCTTTGTACATTGGTCACAGACACAGACGTGTCACGGGCCAGGAATACGATGAATTCCTTGAAGAATTCATGCTGGCGGTAGTGAAACGTTACGGCCAAAATACTCTGATACAATTCGAAGATTTTGGCAACGCGAATGCATTCAGACTGTTGAGCAAATACCGGGATAGTTATTGCACCTTCAACGACGACATTCAAGGTACCGCGGCAGTCGCGGTAGCCGGACTTCTCGCTTCCTTGAGAGTTACGGGTACTAGACTCTCCGATAATACGATCGTCTTCCAAGGCGCTGGGGAGGTGAGACTTTCTTTTTTACTCAATATTCTTGACGCTCAAGAATCGATACATTTCCTTTACAATTAAACTTTTCCATCTGTGAACAGGCTGCTCTTGGTATCGCGGGACTTTGCGTAATGGCAATGCAGAAGGAAGGCGTGAGTTTGGAAGCGGCGAAGAACAAGATCTGGATGGTTGACTCCAAGGGTTTAATCGTCAAAGACCGTCCCGAGGGTGGTCTAACTGAACACAAGCTACACTATGCAAGAGATAGGGAGCCGATCAGGACCCTTGTCGATGTGGTAAAGACCGCAAGGCCAAGCGTCCTGATCGGGGCTGCGGCCATCGGGGGTGCCTTTACGACCGAAATACTCGAGGAAATGGGAAGGAATAACGAGAAGCCGATCATTTTCGCGCTTAGCAATCCTACGAGCAAAGCAGAGTGCACTGCAGAGGAGGCTTACATCGCTACCAAGGTAAAGCTGATCGTAAAATGACCCGAAAATTGAATGACGACTGTTGTAAGGGTTGGGGATAATCTTGTGTCTTTGTTTTTTCGTATATTGCAGGGCAAATGCATATTTGCCAGTGGTTCACCATTCGCTCCGGTCACTTACGAGGGCAAGACCTTCCACCCTGGGCAAGGCAACAACAGTTACATTTTCCCAGGAATAGCACTGGGCGCAGTGTGCGCTGGGATGCGCGTTATTCCTGAAGAAACATTCCTGATCGCTGCGGAAGCACTAGCCGCTATCGTTACGGAGGAGGACCTTGCTACTGGTGGACTTTATCCACCACTGAATGATATTCAGAAGTGCTCGCTCGCGATAGCCGTGAAAATCATGGCGTACGCTTACAAGTCTAGTGAGTATTTCAATTTCACGAAGAAATCAGTTCTAGATATTTGAAAAATAATCGATATTCAACAGTTTCAAGACTCAGTTTCGATTTTGACTGAAATCGATCTAGCGATTCAGGGAGGGGTGTGTTTTCAAACAAGTATGGGCGATCTCACAATCAATTAAATTTCCTTGGCTGCTACTCATTGAGGCTCCAAGCTTCTTCATAATTTAAGATAACTGTCGGACTGGTTGCAGCGAAGTTCGCTGTAGAATTGCGTTTTCCCATAAGCGGATTATTTCACTGCAAAATTTTTGCCCGGTGGTCAACTCTGCCGACTTTTTTTTAAAAAACTAGTTGAGACTGAAATTTCATAGACACATTTACAATTCTGATCACACCAGACTTTCCGGCATTAAATCCACCCAGCCATTGATCAATTATGTAATCAGTTCAGCGTTGCTGTAGAAAAAAAAATGCCTATTCAACGATTACAGAGTCCACTTTATGCACTAGAAACTAGACCTGCAGTTTTAACGTGAAAAATAATGTACTGACATACCTTGGCGAGGTTGATTCTGACCGATATAAAGCTGCACGCATTTTTTCGTCTGATTTCCTTGATACAACCATACGGGAAAGAAGACAGTATGTGCAACTTATTACAAGTCAAAATTAACAGGTATCACGTGATATCGTATTCTCGATCGCAGTTCTGCCATAACTTTAAAATAATGTGAAATTGAAATTATTTGATTATTGAGGATAAAGTTTGGCTTTGCTTTTAACAGTTGATGCTGCGCTATGAGAAATTGATGAAACAATATCAAATTTAGTGCCTTATATTGAGTAGATATTGGCCAAAAACGAGGCAACAAGTAGATATGATATCATGTTGGTATAGCATGGGACTTGATTTAGTAATCGATACTCACGACTGTCACACACTGCAAATTACGATACGATCTATTATCGACCCAAATCCATTTCTGAAAGCGAATTACTCATTGAAACAAGTTACGTCATGATATACGGTTGTTAATTACGGTTCTAGAGAGAGTTGGAAGTTTGTTTCGATAATTAAACTGCAAATGGTGATTTTTGGTACAAGAATGACAATTAGATAAAAGAAAACACAATTGTAATGATTTTTCTATTGAAAATTATGTATTTATTTTAGTTTTCAATTTTAGCACGAATGTTTTGAAAGTATTTTCAAAAGACAGAAAGAAAGAGAAAGACGAAGAAAATGAAAATAATCGTAAAAAGAGAACTGAATTACAACATTTTTCATTACTTTCTGATATCAATTTATAATTTGTGTGCAATAAGTTCAGCGAGCCATTTAGTTACCGCAATTTTTCTTAGCACAAGTATCGTATTGGAATAAAGTTACGGTTTATCTTCATCAACCGGTAAATTTCTTCGATTCAAAGAAGAAATTTTGCATTTTTTGAATACAGTATATCATTGTATCTACTATGAATAAGTATCTACTTGTGCGAATCAATATAGATGAAATTGGGCAGTATTAGGTAGATCGATGTGGGGCCACAGCACCAACTGTTAAAACTGTTATTATCAATAACTGAAAATACGTTATAGGCTACAATCGTCGTTGACCAATAGATAGTATTTGATAACGATAAAGAAGAAAATCCAAAATGGAACTGTCTCATTTAAAATAATTATCTGTTATGAATCTTTTTTCGTTTTTTTGTTACAGACCTCGCTACTGTTCATCCGGAACCAAAATCATACGAGGACTTCATCAAGGCACAACTGTACGATACTAAGTACAAGCCTTCAGTGCCTCCGACTTATCCCTGGCCCCAACAGTAAAATATTATAATTAAACTTTGATAATAATATTAAGAAACAGAACCATTCTTTTTAACAAGACACTGATTAATACGACTATTTACTGCAGATCATAAGATTTTTTTCGGTGTGTATATATACCTATAGTATATATATACATATATATATATATATTTTACCATTTAGTGTAAGGCAATTGTTATATGTATATATCCAGATAATGTTATTTAATGACTTATGATTAAATTAGTTTTATGTGAAATTGACAACAGGGAATGAAGTCTAAGAACTCGTACGTATGATGATATGCGTTATGTGATTTTCTAAACTCAATTTTTTTGTTTGTTTTTGTTTTCGGATTAAGAATTCGTCGAACTATTTGTAAATTATACTGTGTTTGTTTAAGTAATATATTTTCTTTTCGTAATGTTCTCAGCATATTACACAACCTTTTAGTTGTACAGATAAAATAAAATAATGATTCCTATTTAAAAACTAGACTTATTATTCATTTATTTACCATAGAATAATTATGCGGGGATGATAGAAATGATATCTGTTTTTAACGGTATTTAATTTCTCACATTTTTTTGTTTTTCATCGGATTAATTTTAATGAGAATTTTTATTGAAAAATAGATAAATAATTTGTCGAGTAAAACAATAAATTGTCAATTCGATACTTGCGAATGAATGATGGGGTATTATTATTATTATTATTCATTATTATTAGAAATTAAAATAATAAAGTAAAATTATTAGCGCAATTATACACGTTAAGTTTACTTGAGTGAGGCAAAAACAAGCTAGCGATTATTTTGTGTGTTTTTGTGGTTGTTTTCCGTTTTTTTTTTCTTCAAAAATCACGTGATGTTATATTTACATGAGATGTAAAGTTAAAATAATTATAATAATTAAGGACAGTATGCATCATATACAGAAGGATGTTTTTTTTTCCTCATTTTTTCTTTAATATCATCAATCGTCTATACTTTAGTGGAACGAAAGTTCAGAATTCACTTCAGAATTCAAGAAAAGAAAAAAGAAAAGAAAAAGAAAAAAATATATATAAATATATAGTGTATAGAAATGACGTTAACAAACTCAGTCCTTTTGTCAATTCAAAAACAAATTCAACCCATGGAACATAATCCAATAACTATTATTTCATCATAGTCGCTAAAGTATTTCAACTATTTATAGTATTTACCTTAAATATGTATATATTCATTTATATATAATATATACACATAATTACCACGGAGTAAATGTATGTCGTTTTTAATATGAAAACGGCAGGTACTATCACAACCCACCATTTATCGGTTGGCTAAAATTTGATAGCCTTTAGTCTCCTCAATACTTCGTCTATAGAATTTCAAGGGAATACCGATTTCATTATTCTGTCTATTATGTTTTGCTTCGTTTCGTTTCGTTTTTTCACAATTAAATTGTCATTATCAAGTCTTTGTTTTTTTTTTTTTTTTACTAGACTCAACTTACATCAGAATACCATATCGTGTGGCCATATTATAATCATAATCATCAATTACTTAACACAACTAACGATTGCCAAGTTATTATAATCTTTACTCGAAACATCATGGTTGATATGACCGTAATAAAGGAATAAAATTATTAAAATGTACAGAAGATGATTAAGTCGTTTCAAAAATAACGTTTACAATAATGGGACACTCTTACTTTAGACTAAACGCAAACACCAGATCTTACGTGCCAGCACCAAGACCCTGTAATAGTTTTATCTTCAATTTATATACCTATAGTTACTCAACTAACAACAGAAAACACACTTATGATCAAAGTCCCTTTTACAATCAAAGTATTCGATCAAATTTCTGGCTTTGAAAATTATCATCATCATCATCATCGTTATTCTTATTATAATTAAAATTTGATCTAAGTCTTTGAAATATCATAAGAAATTCGTCTACTATATAATAATGAAAATAAAACGAATTAAAATATCAAATTTGTGTTGTCAAGATTTTATGGATTATTTAATATCGGCAGGGTTGTAAAGCAACTTTGGCGAGATAGTGTCCGTTTAGCTAGGTGATTGGTCCCGTCTCTACCTTCATCGTGAAAGAGAATGAGATCGCTCGTGTTTTGGAACAGAGTGATCACCGGCAGCCCTTAGATCTGGTAGTCGTTGAGAAGCAGGTAAAGCATCGAAGAACGCATGATTTAGAGCGTCTTTCAATGTTATTCGCTGCGTTGGTTCGTATTCAAGCATTCGCCCGATCAATTCAAACAACTGCATATGGTCTTCATCGTCCGAGAGTAAATAGCGCTGTAGAAATATTAGAAGAATTAGAATTTTTGAACAGTCGTCTACAAATTAAATGATTTCGGTATAAAACCTAGCCCAGGTGGTGCTAAAAACTCCGTCGATTTTTTTCAGATACCCTAGTATTAAATGGGCCACGAAACTTCTTTGCGTCACCTGGCCTGAGTTATATTTCGGAAAATCCAAAAATGAATGAAATAAATTCGTCACTCACATGCAAGGGCTTGCAATTATCCCTGACGTATCTTCCGCCTGAGCTTTTTTCATCCCAGTCCAATTTGCCGTGATAAAAATATTTAGTTTTAGTTTTACGAGCCATACGATGCGGAATCGTGCCTAGTATCCTTTCCATCATTGCGAGATGTTCTCTATTGTCGTGGGTTTGGAACAACGTAATGCCCAGGTACAGCTCAAACAAAATACAGCCAATAGACCAGACGTCGCAGGGCTGCGCCCATCCTAATTCTGGAAAAATGTGAGTGTTATTGTTTATTTGATGGATTAAACTGTGCCAAGACTTGAGAGCCAGGATTCTCGATAAAGAATAACACATCGATACTTGACTTATGTTTGTTTATTACCTAAGATTACTTCCGGAGCTCTGTAATGCCTCGTGCTAACGATTGTGCTGTGATGTTCGTGGTCGAAAGTAGCACTGCCAAAATCGATTAATCTGATATCCGTTCTCTTGACGCGCCTCACCTCTATCCTCTTAAACAAAAGAAGCTTTTATAGAGGTAAATATTATGAAAATATCTGTTGTTGAATAGAATTGGAATGTTGACGTGTAATTCGGACAACGAAATGTGATGTTTAAAAGCGAAAACGTTTCAATTGTATGCTTCAATGTGACAAAAAGAAATATTGAACATAAGGAGAAACACATTGATCTGATCATTTGTATAGAAAAGATTCGCGTCGACATCTGAGAGGGATAAATGAAGTTCTTACCTTTTTGCTGTTGTAAGATATGTCGTAATCCGAATCAACAAAGAGTATGTTTTCTGGTTTGAGGTCAGTGTGGGTGAGTTTTGTATCATGGAGAAATTTCACAGCATAGCATAACTGGTATCCCATATGTCTCACGTGATCCAAAGGATAAGGTTGATAGTTGTTGTCTCTCTGAATCAGAGATTTAATCGATTAGATTCATATCAGAAAAGTATAGTGGCAGAACCACGAGAATTGTTAAAAATACAACTTACCAAAAAATCAAACACACTCAGGCCGAGCATTTCAAAGGCAATGCACATGTGACCGTGGTAGTCGAACCAGTCCAACATTTTCACACATAAGCTATAGGAAAAAGAGAAATTCAACGAAACTAGGTGAATAATTTATCCAGTAAGGTTCATTTGAAAAATTGATGAGATATTAGAAATAACTACTTGGTTTAAAAATATAATTATTGGCACATTTCATTTCCTGGCAATGTGATGCCCTAAGTGAATCACTATTTCAAAAGATAGTAACGTGTATGAAATGAGTCACGTCCAACATAGTTCACCGAATAATGAATCAAGTTTTTAAAGGTTTGAGGAAAGAAGAAGAGTTTGAAACTTTACACATGGAGATAATAAAATACTAACTGCTGACACTCTGGATCCTTGAGAGCAATCTTCTCCAAAGCATTTATCTCAAGTTTGGCAGCTTCTCTGTATTTCTCAACGTTCTTAATAATCTTCAAGGCCATCACGTGATCCCTGCACAGATTATTTAAACACACGTTAATGAGACCATTAATACTTGATACCTGAGCTACCTACAATTTTAATTACAGTTTCATACTTAGTCTATCGATTCTCATCGCAGCTAGAATATATTTCTGTGATGGTTTCATTCAACATTGCTTAACGAAGTGAAGTATATTAACTAAATGAACAGCTCCCTGCACATTTTCTTAAATACTATTCTCTACTAACTCATTTGACCTTTGATCATAATAATTACAGAATTACTTTTTCTTTCATTTTTCTACAGCATTAATATTATTTTTGCAGCTCTTTTGCCACTGTTTTGTTAAACTAGCCAGTCAAAGCTGAATTTTCAATGTATTTATAGAAAATCTAATGGTCGTCGTTCAACCACCAACCAGAGATCCCAGTCTCTCTATTTTTGGAATCTGTTCGCGTATGAAAGTTAATTTTAATGTCAATACCCAAAGTCAGAGGATTCGGTTGATTATAATCCATTACAGGTACAAAAGAAATCATTCTCGAATATCTTCAATAGCCAGACTGAGTCAGACTAGCTATCAGCTCAAAATAACAATAACTGACATCTCAAATCTGGAGTCAAACAGAGCATGAAATTTTCGAAAATGAAACATAGTGTTAATTAACGATTGGTTAACTTACATTTGCATATCTTTAACTTTGACAACTTTTCCAAAGGTACCCTCACCCAGGGTGGCCAGAACTTTATCTGTAAAGTAAAAAGGTGGATCAGTATTTAGTAGAAACGGACCGATCACTTAGGAAACTGTCGATGTCTATAGATCTTAAAGGCACGTTCTCGCTCACCTCGAGATTTGTCATGCTACAAAGTACTACCGTATGAATGAACATTGATCAGCGAGTAAATGAAGAAACTTCTATGATAAAATTGGGTATATTATGTACTAAAAAAATTTTGAAAATTAAAAAATTAAAAATCATAACGGTAAAAGGAAAAAAAAAACGTAACTGTATAAGAAGCAATCGGTAAACTTCAGCAGCTGTGTATAAAATTTGATCGACATTTCCAAAAGCGATTGGCCAGGTAAAGCGAATAAATGTCGTAGTCCTAAAACTCGTTTAATATTGATATCTTGTATATATATATGTATAATCCCTTGAAAAATATCATTTCCTTAAGATATAATCTCCGAATTAAAAGGTTTTCCCTTTAACAGGATAGACAAGATTTTAAAAAATGCGTGCAATATCATCTTTCCTCAAAAGGTAATACGTATGTTAAATTCAGAGTATTATAATAAGGAAATTCAATTTCTGTAATCATCGCATGTTTCAGCCCAATATACCGTGCCACAAATGAAACTCTCAATCTTGTATCCTGCACCACGAGCAGCTGGTTCAAGGACATTGAATAGTTGAAATCGGTATATTTGTGATTAATTTTAGGAGCGATATTCGCACATTGAATATTCGTCACATTCATTGACTTATGAACTGCACCAAACTCCTCAGCAATTTCAAAACAAACAACTTAAAATTATGAATAAATGCTCAGATTTCAAGGCGCTTTGAAACAAAGCAAAATCGTTCAGATTCGATCGATTTCAGCCTAGGTTCGCTCATATTTTTCAGAAACCAATTACAACTTTACCGTGACAAAATTTATTTTATAATGTTTTATTGTTCAGTATTTAATTTTATAAAATTACATCGATATCGATTTTCAGCAAAAAATAGTAATATTTAACTGACTATTGAAAGAAAACAATTGTGTCTCGGTGAAATGGTGGGGAATAATTTTCTGAACCAAATAAGGAAATGTTGAATGAAATCGACCGAATTCGATAGATGTTTCTTAATTTTATAGCACTCTAAAATGAAACATTGAGATTCTCTGTTTGCAGAATCTTTAGGTAAGTCGAGATAATTTAGGTGTAAATGAATGTGATGAATAATGAATGTGGGATTATCGCCTGAAAGATTAATTGAAAAATGAGAGATTTCAACAGTCCAACTTCCTTGATAGTATTAATCAAGATATCGAGACGAATAGATATAAATAAGAGAGTAAATAGAGGAGAAGATTGAATCTACTCGACTTTAATGAAACGTTGGACTGAAATGTGCGGTGGAGGATGAAAATGGTTAGTCAGTATCCTCTCTCCGATCATATACTGTACAACTGCATCTGTAAAGGAACGTTAAATGACACGTGGCATAAACCGCAATCTAGGGCGCGGGTGCCGATGAACATTATTTAAAGATATATAGAAGAGAAGAGAGAGAAACGAAAGAAAAAAAAAAGAGAAAAAAAAAGTTTTTGGAAAAAAAAATAGAACATAAATTATAAGTAGAAGAAAAGAAAAGACACGTGTCCGTGTCGTGACACACGTTCACGCCTATAGTTCAGGTACTATACGGCTTGACAGTAATGACTAATTATTGGTAAGATGATACAATAACTGCAACAATCCCACATTAGCAATACTGTCGCGACCGTACCGGACCCGTTCTTTCTTAAATCTACTACAATGAGTGTATTCACGTATTCACGAACATCTATTTGCCAGGATGTTGCCGGATCGGTAAACAAGATGGCCATCTTCGTCATCCTCGACGGACGGTGGTCGAGGGCTCTATAGACGGATGCCGGTCGAATCGCAATGACGAAGAAGAAGAAGGAGATGGTTGGTTGGTTGGTTGGTTGGTTGCGCGCGAATCGTTTCATCCATGAAGCCAATATCCAGCCAGATCCGTTCAAATCATTCCATTCATAAAACGGAATGACCAAGTAGACAGAAGTCAATAGGGGTTCCCCAGAGATTTCCATGACGAGTATGACCACATAGACAATAAACGGTTTCATTGTCACGAGGAAACGCGGACGTACGTAGACGCAGGTATTCCAAGAGTCCGGGCGATAGTCACGTCGTCGTCATCATCATCACCATCATCATCATCAACACCATCATCATCACCACCATCAACATCATCATCATCATCATCGTCATCACCGTCATCATCATCATCATCATCATCACCGATCCGATACCAATCCAGTTGATTTACCATTCGTCATCAAAGTCAGCAGCCACCATTCCAATACAACGGAGATGTAACCCAACAATCAGACAAAGAAGGGGAGAGGGCAAAATGGTTTGCCAAGTCAGAAACTTGTGGGTACGTGTGTTACCAATTATTACCATCGGCACAAAAGTCAGTATATAAAGCATTCTAACATATTATATATGTATATATATGTATATATATATATATAAGTGTATGTATATATATATACATACATAACATAATATAAAAATATGTAATAACATGTATATAGGTATGTATGTGAATGGTGTATATGTCCAATGAATAACGTCTGCAGCGCAATGTCAATGTGATATATCCGTACATGTATTAACTGTCAATATTATTATAAACACACACATATATACATACATACATACATCTGTGTGTATAACGTAGTTTATCGTCTTTTTTTTTTGTTCACCAGGGTATAACGATAGGTGCTACAGGCTTGGTAGAAACGTTTGTAACCAGACGTGTTTCGATATTTTCCATATAGATATCATTATCGTTACTCGGTTTTCCAATCGAAGGAGGGAATAGATAAGAATGCAAAAAAAATTGAAAAAAAAAATTGAAATAAAATTAAAATATATACTAACTAGGTAACCGAGTAGATTTTCATCGCGCAACTCGTAGCACGTGTAGATTCTATTATACTATACCGTATTCCGTACACATGCGCGTTTTTTTTTTCTTTCTTTATTTCAGGGTGTTTTTTGATAATTATAAATTGAAGACCGCGATGTTCTCCCGAAATAATATTAGATCTAAATAATCAAGTTCAATGATGCAATCAGCACGTAAAGATCGAAAACGTAGTTTCTATTTCTTGCTGTTTTTTTTTTCTTTGTTATTAATATTGCGCTGATATTGCTACGAGATGATTACCGATATTCATCACTGCTCTCGCCCACCACCGGGCTGATAAGTAATTCTAAATTAAAAAATTCTGTTCGTAAAAGAGTAAGTGGTGCAAGACACAGCCGAAGGAAAACATATAGTAGGTGGATAAATAGTAAATTAGAGCAAATTGAGAGGTTTGATACAGGTGTATTTTTCTTATTCGTTTTTTATGTATACTACAGGGATTGGGACTTCTATGATAAAATGACTGTATCAAAAACGCGAGAAGACACTAGGATTCGAATTTAAATCCAGGGTATTCAATGTTGGAAAATAAATTGTGATAGATCTTTGTGGTTGGCTTCTTTTTATAGTCCCAACCACCTTGAGCTGCATTCTGAATTTTTGTCAAGAGAATGAGAATCAGTCAGGTTTGAAAAAGTTTTACTCGAAAACGAATTATTTCCGAACACAGTGACTACTGTTATTATACGCAAATAGCGTTTAACGTGTCGACTTGAAACATTGACACTCACTAGGCCAGAATTACACAGTCTATTTCGCGACTGGCAGATCTAATGACGCAAACGCGCGATTCTCGTGCACAAATAAAACAAAAAAAAAATAAAAAATAATAATTGACTAGACGAAACTTTACAAATAAGCGAAATTAAATTTCAGAAATTTAAGTGATTTATTTGACTTTGGCCGCGATGAATAAAAAATCTCAATCACATTTTTAAGAAACCAATTTCCTGCCCTGGGATCTGAATCGCAATTCCGAACATTCGGACATACGTATCAAATTTCAACGTTGAATACCTCGCGCTTATGATTCCTAAGTCGAAATTCAGTGTTCCGAAGGTAACTCTGAACGACCTGTGTCTCGCACCGCGAAACAAGACGTGATATATCAGTGTATCAGTAACCGCAAAAGGGCGAGTGACGATGATAATAAAAATAAAATATATCTATATACGTGTATATAAGTATAAGGGAAAAAACTCTCACAGCAAACGCAGGCAGGCGTGGCGGGGTCGGGTGTTAGTTTTTGAATATTGAATATTGATTTGGCTTTTATGACTGTGAGGAGATGCAGCAGCACGGGATCACGAAAAAGGCTTGAGCGAACGGCGAACTCGTGCAGAATCTAGGAAGGTATTCCACAACCCCCACCCCACGGGGCAGACAACTTACAGTCGCCGTTAAATTTTCACCCGCAAACGCGGCCCCCCGTTGATATTTAGAGGCGATTAATTCCGCCGTACTAATCGTCTTCTGTTGTTCCTGCTGCAGCTGCTGCTGCTGTTGCTGTTGCTGCTGTTGCTTCGGACGTAAATTCGCCTCGATTTGTGCACTCTGAATGCCAGCCGAGCTACCACCTTCTCCGGCAGCAGCGGGAGTGACGGGAACATTATCTAACGCTGCGTATTTCATGATCAAACTTTGTATCTCTTTCCGTTTCGCCTCCCTCTCAGAAACGGCTAGATCCGCGGCAGTAGTAGCGGCCTCGTCGATAGCGGCGGTAGGCGTTCTGTCGGGATCAACGGGATCGAATATATCCCGTCGTTCTATCGATCTGGGATCGATTTCGACGGGTCTTAATTGCCGCATCGATCCAGTCCTGTCGACCTGTTCGCTCCGGCCTGTCCTACTGTGGCGCACTTTTCTCGAAGACCTGGAATCCGCGTGGCCACTTTTGTGCCTTCCATATCGTCTGAACGATTCCGAAGACAGCAGGGAGCGCCGTTCACCCGATCTGTGATAACCGGGTGTCTTCTCACGCGGTAACGCAGCCGTGCTAACGTAAGGGTACGCCTTTTCGCTGAGCAGTACCGCGTTGCTGCAAGAACTCGATGAATTCTTAGCGCAACTTTCCGGCGGGGACGATGGCTCGAGGGTTTTGTCATCCCGTTTGTAGCTACCGTCTCTTCTGTAGTAGCTGTGGTCACGATCGAGCCTATGCGAGTATCCCCTGTCGTCACGCTTCCGAGATCCGTATCTCTCCAGGACCGATGAATACTTGTCCTCCAAACGAGATCGCGTGCTTCCCAGGCTGGCCGAGACACCGGATGAAGAGGATTGGTCATTCGTCGAGGGGCCGCGTACCCGAGTGGTCAAACGCTGAAGAAGACTCGAACACGAGTCGCTGAGGAGCTGAGTAACGCTGGTGGTCGAAGATCGGGAGTAGCGATTCCGCCTGGTGGATCCTTGCCGGGTATTCGACATTTTCGAGAATCAACGGGTGCGAAAGTGAGTGAATATGGGACAGAGTCGGAACGGGAGATCGACCGATGAAACCGAGGGGTCTCTTCTCCTTTTTTATTCCCGAAGGTCACTTCAGGGTCACTCGAGGTCGACACTAAACGATCACCACGTGCCACGATGAAATTCACCTGATTTAGCTCGCGGAGAGGAAGAGGAAGGAGAAGAGGAAGAGGACAGCGGGATAGGGACGACATCCGACATCGTCGCCGAGGGGAATTAGATTCCTTTGGTTCAAAGGAGGTATGGGGTTGGTTAGATTAACGGAATTGCATAGCCGGGGTAACGGGGCGATCGCAGCTCTTTATTTCCGTCGGGTATTCGAACGCGGGGGGAATTCGAGCCCGACTTGCGGAAGCCGTTGCGGGTTACTCGACGATTAACGGATACGACGAAAGTATGCGTGCCCGCGTAAGCGGGGATAAAGGAGACGAGAAACCGAGAGATAACACAGCGAGAGACGCGAGACGAGAGACGGGATAAGAAGAGGTCGCGTGTTCTCCCGCGAGAGAGATGCACTGAAGATACAACCTAGTCGACGTCTCGACCCGAACCGCCCCGCCAAATACTCTGTCGTACTAAAAATACCGACCAGCAGAACTGCTCCGACAAACAACGCCGTCCTCTAGGCAGCACAGTCGACGATGAGGAAGGCCGCGGTGGAAACGGATTACGTAAATTGTATTTGCCAACTTATTTTAAAACTTTTTAGATTTAGTTTTCACTGCCGTTAACGACCACGCCGTCTATGATTTTTCGTACCATTACCAACCCAGAAGAATGCCAATTCCCTAGAGTAACGCTTTGCGATATACGTCAGACCTCGTCATTTCGTCTCACGCGTTACGCCACCAAGTTGCACCACTTATTAGCCTCTTTTTCGCGAAGAATTGAGTATTTAACGAGCTCTTTTCTCTCCCGTAGAAAAGTTGTTAAATCACATCGCGAGAGTGAAAAGTTACGAACTATCGATAAGCGGATTTTAGAAATAGATTTAAACTCGACGTACGAAGTTTAACGGACCGTTGGTATCCTTGATAAATTCTCGAGCCGATGATGACATTATTTCATCGTTCAGACTCGACTCGTAGAGTATAAGCAAGTGAGTTAGAGTTCAAAGTTCAAAAAGATCGACAAGTAGAATCAATAACAAGAAAATCGATCGATTTATATTACTCGACGAAGATTGAATACGCAAAGGAAAAAACTAAGCCAGTAAAGTTGTCGTATCTTCCGATAAAATTGCCAGTAGCGCAGCTGATAGTTCGGAATAGCTAACGAATCGGATATTTGGCGCTAGTTGACGATTTTGTTGATAGAAATTTGGTATTTATAGACTCGAAGAAACGACGGCAGCAGCAGCAGCAGCAGTAGCAAGGTCGTGGTTCCCGTCTCAGTAGATAAGCGAAGCTACAGCGTACTTCGTTCCCAAATTCGATTCCCCATTCGTCAATCCCGTAAGCTCATACTCACATGGCAAAGGTCAGAGCCGAATACGAATAGGTCGGTAGATAAGTTCACGACGTGTTTAAAAGCGGTGAATACATGTTCCGAGGCGCCCAAGGCGACGGCAAACATCCCAACTATCCCGTGGTACAACGTTGGAGGATTCGAACCTCGTGCAAATTAGTCGAAACCGACCCAGTTTTAGTTTTATAAATGAATCGGCGTGCGTTATGCCTCGACGCCGCGCTATCATTACCGATTCAGAAACACGACTGAACGAATATTATACGTACATATTCGGTAATTCGTTATCATTGTTCTCTCTCTCTCTTTATTTTTATTTTTCTTCTTCTTCTTTCGTCGCGCTGCTCACTTGACTTTTTGATCCGTAAGAAATAAGCCGCCGTTTAGGGGAGGAGGGAGAGGGAAGGCTCGACGCAGCGAATACAAACACAATAATTGGTGTTAAAATATTTGACAGAACAACGATAACAACAACAACGACGAGGACAAAGAAGTTTAGCGAGTGAGGGACGACGGTGGCGGTTAGTCACAGCCTTCGGCAGATTCAAAAAACATTGATTTTGTTTACTGATTTGAAAATTTGTATCTAGTCAGAGCGAGCGCTACCTCGGATATCGAAGTATCTGATTCGGGAGTAACATCGATTCGATTCGTTTCGATTTCGGTATCCGCAACTGCGGTAGTCTCTTCGTCCGCGGTATCCGGGGCAACAGGCTGACCGCGGCAAGGTTGCGGCAGTCTCCATCCCGCCACCCAACTAGTGGCAGCAGCTGCCGATGGCGACTGGGACGGCCACCAAGACGATTGTTGACGATTAGCCATCGGCGACGACGGTACGATGCTCGTCGGAGCACCGTGGCCGATCAGAGTCCACCTCGAGTCCAGATTGACTGATTTTCAATCGCTTGTTCTTATTCCTTCTTCTACTTTGTTTTATCGTTTCGTTACATCGGCCGATGTTCTTGTTGTACTTTTATCACTTCTATATAGCTCCTCGATCGAATATCGCTGTGTGGTAATTTATCCTGACTGTTGATATATATATTTTTGATATTCTTCTTCTTTTTTTTTTTTTAATTTTCCCACACTTATTGTACAGCTTTTTGGTAACTGGGTGACAAATCCCGGTTTATATCCATGGCGTAGGACATTGTGCGTTACAATTTTTACCGAATATGTTTTAAGGGACGCGTATATGTATTATCTTCGTGGTTTGTTTCGCCCGTATGTATAATGGTCAACCTCCGGCGAGCCGGCTAGCCGGTAAGATCTTGGTGGACGCTGCTCCGGCCATCTGGCACAAGCTCGCACTGAAGAACGCTGCAAAACCGCGGCTGACGCGAGTTTCATCGAAAATAGCCACTGTTCAAAAATAGAAACGAAGAAAGAACCGAAGCATCTCCAACAGTCAGCACGGGCGTCCTCGACGACGACGGAAACGATATACTGCAACGGAAAAACCTCCGCGTCCGCGTTCGTCGTTACCTCACGAACCCTACTTCGTCCCCTCAACTTCTTGCGTTTGAATCGCGACAAGTGAAGAAATTAATTGATTCGCTCCGTACTTTTACCTCCTACTTATTCCACGGAACAAAAAATAAATAAATAAATAAATAAAAATAACGCGAAGCGCTGACTAAAGTAATTACAATAATTTTTTCCCTGATTTATGATATCGAGATATCGTCTCCTCACAGTCAAGGTAATTAATAAAAATTCATCGTACACGCGCGTTTGCGGTTTCTTATTTTCTTCTATGATAGTATTTGCCTTCGTCGCTAGGTGGTGTAGAACGAGAACAGTTCTAATTTTCTCATTGCTTGTTTGTTTGTTTTCGACGGTATAGAATATCGAACAATCTGTACACACGAGACGTAGGTGTTGATTCGATGAGGGTGATTCGGAAAAGAGTAATAAAAAAAATATATATATTTATATATATAAATCGCGATGTTAATTAATGAATTAAAACACCTATAGCAGCAGCGTAGATCCCCGTCCCGGTTCCCCGTTGGTAAAAACCGAAGGTTATAAACAAACACGAATTTAAGACTGACCTGACTCCTGGATGGTGACCTGTGACGGTGCCGCGACGGCTCATGACTCGGCGACAATGATCCTTGATGACGATGGGCACGCGTGCGACGTTTCGATCCACCCGGAGCGTGATGCGCTCGCTCCCTGTGCTGCGTGTGCTGCTGCGTGTGCTGCGTTGTATGCTGAGTGTGCTGCGTGTGCTGAGTGTGCTGCCGGCCACTCGACGGCGAACGGCGATGACTGCGTTTGTAACGACGTTCGACGCTCGTTCCACGCTCGTGCTGAGCACGGGACCTAAGGACTCTCTCGTCGCTGTAAACAAATGAGAAATAAATATTTCATTTTACTTATATTTATCGACAATGTTTTTTTTTCTTTTTATTTTGTTTTACTTTTTCAACGAAGAATGGTATTCTTCGTTGGCGTGATCTTGTTTACGAGATATACAGAAGAATAATAATGGAGAGTAGCCAAGGAAAGATGAGAGAATGAACGGCGCAGAAAGTTTGATGAAACAATTTAGGCGTTTGGAAATTTTCTTCGTAGGTGTATTAATCCCGCCCGCAGAAATAACTCCGCGCTTGGCCATTTATACTATTTCTAAAATAACGTGCAGTAGCATTTAGACTCGCCACGTAATCACTAGAAATTCGTTCATGTTCATTTATAACTGTTTGCGCTTGTGTCGCGTATATACCTGGTGGAGAACAACACTCGACTCTAAGAGCCCGCAGCTTGCGAGAAGCCCGATATTCCGCCTCATTTCAGCCGCTTTTGCGATCGAAAAAACAGTCTTCGAAATGAAACGGGTGAACGAGGCCGATCCCGACCCTCGTAGATCTACTTACGAAGTTGGCTGAAGCAATTGAATTCGCAATCACGTTTACGGGATAGAGACAAAATAATCTTATCGGAAGATATTTAGAATGCGAAGAATAAAACTGTGTACACGTATAAGATATGGCGAAGGATCGAGCGCCGTATGTAGTACATATTTTCTATTGATCTAATTAAAGGGGTGTAAATATCGCGTGAAATATAGACCTTGTAAATATTGATGATTCTGACCGTATACGGAGAGTGAAGTCCGCGGTTGAAATGGGTTTGAATTAAACCGCGATCCTTCCAAGGATTTGGTGACTAACGTGAGTGAAATTGAGTATCTGTACGTTTGAGATTAAAAGGACATGTCTGAGTAGCCTTGAAGTGCGTAATATCCCACTTTTAGAAGAGTAGAGTTATCTTAAACCACATAAAGCAACGGTTTGGAAAGAGCTGTAATCTTTCGAGGGCAAATACTGGAGAATTATGTAAATTGAATAATAAGACTCGGCACGACTCGACCTAGGACTTGATTGAAACCAATGTAAACCATTCTCTCGACTGTAGAGAGACGTATTATATTCTTTCGTTCAATGTCCTCGAAATGATATTTCGTAGGTAAGTGTAACGTATCGCACTAATTGAAAGGTCGTTCGAGTGGGTGAGATTTATCCACGCTTGGATTCAAAGTCTCTGTAGTCGTAGAAAATCAACGATTCTTCTCAAACTTTTATTTCTCGGTCAAATATCGCATCGGGGATCCAAAACTTGGATGGAAAAATGCGAATCTGGTAAAGTTGAGATATACTTTGCTACAGGCGCCAACTAGATTGTTTTCGTCCGAATGATAGGTATATATGCGTATGGGGGGTATAATGCGAGTCGAGTCGTCGAAAGTTTTCACGCGTTAAGATTTTACCAATCGTATATTTTTATCGAGGAGAAAGGAAACGGCAATATCCGTTCCGAGGCTCAGGCTAGTCGTTATTACGGCGAAAGCCGAAGAGCCTTGTGGAAATCCGAATTATAGGTATACGTATAGAATTATAGCCGCGCAATGGGAGCGAGAAAATCGAGTGATAAAATTATAGAGTATAAGTCGTCGATAATAAAAATGAAAAGGAAATAATCTAGCATGTTCGCATGGGTCGGAATAGAAATCTAGCTTGATCCTCCGAGACCTCGATTCATTCCTTTGTTCTTCGATTCTTCGACAGAAATATAATTCAGTTTAGTAGAATCACGTACTGCGAGAGGATTCGGAGGTGTAAATCAGAGTTAGCATTTGCACTTGAAATTCTGATTAGCGTCTCTACGTCCTACTACCTAATTTTCAAGTTCTACTAACGACCTCAAGAGTCTGCGAAAAATCAACTCGACGATCGATTTTATTTTAGACTTCGAATTTATCCGGCAATCGGTTCGCAAAACGTTTTGTTGATCTCGAAACAAATTTCGAAGTCTAGTTTGCGCCTAAACTTGTTCAAAACGGACATGGCTCTCGCTTTCAGGTGGAAATCAGGATTTCATTACGTGCGATACATCCTACCATCGAAATCTAGTTTGCACCTCAAAGTCTTCGGATTGAGAACTCGTGGAATAAAAGTATAATTTCTATTCCGCATCGTATAGAAAGTTGGGGTACACATGCCTACAGAGAAATAAGGAAATGTTTGTTTATCCCTTTCTGGGGCAAATCATTGTGGTTTTGGACAGGGGCCAAAGGCCTTGGGAACTCTGGTTAAAATCCAGAATAGACTAGGCACGCGGTATATATGGGTCAGTTAGCGATCTGCAGCGCAAATAAGTTCCTCAAAACCAGACGCCCTGCGCCATATACGTATATGTGTATCTTTCGATTGAAACGGAACTGCGCTTTGGACAGACGCGTGCCTCAATGATTCACCGTCACCCACCGGGTGTCACTTCACCGAACGAAATCAAGTTCAAGTTTCACGATTAAAAATAAAATGATTTTGAATTTCCCGACTTTCGAAGGTATTCGAAGTTCCCGCCCATTTTATGACCACCCGGTTCATTCAGTGTCGTATACTTTACCTTGGCATCCACGATGCGAGAGCAACGTACAGTACCGGCATCCTTTGCGTCTCCTTAACTCGTGTATCAGCCGAACTAGTACGTCGATAATTTTATTCAAAAAGATAACAAAATTGTTGAGGATTAGTGCAGCATTACAGCTTTCAGCGTATCTTTGACAAACGAGAAGTGGAGAATGAAGAAACCAGACGACCCGATAATTCCTAATCTCTTTCGTTCCACGAATGCAAAAAGCGAAATAGAACGATTTTCATGAGTTATGGAGTTGCCTGGTTTTTATACTCCACTCCTTAATCAACCTACCAGTCGAACACGTTTCGAGTCTAGTACTATTCCGGTGTAACTGGGTGGACTGGCTGTAACGGGAGATAATGTGTAGAATAAGGCAAAAGAAGAGAATAAGAATGAGAAGACTGAGAACGAAAGAGAAAAAAGGTCTTACTGAATAAGCCCTCGACCGGAAGTTAAGTAGAACGAGGAAATGACCTTTACGGTAAAGCGTTAGCTTAGGAAAGAGACGAGATTAACGAAGTGCTTTAGAATCCGTGATGTCAATATGACAGCTGCGTCGGGTCTTCAAATCGCGAAACGTTCGTTTCTATTATTAAATACTGCATGATCGAATCGCGGATGGCATATCAAGTACAAAGCCGTCAAGGCCGAATTATGACTCTTATTCGTAACATATATGATCGTGCCTGAATCGTCCCGAGAATTGAACCAGATAACGAATTTAATATCAAATATATCAGACGACGATTTACGATTTTCCGCCGTGAATTCGGCTCCGATAGTCAGACAGACGATAAAAAAAGGGTATATAAAGTTTCAACGTTGTGAATTCGTTGTACCTCAATATAGACACGCTAGCTCTATCCGTATTTATAACCGAGAGAAAATTCATTCAGTATCGGATATGTAGGTCTGTAGGTCTTCGCCGGAGTGTCGAGCGTCGAGTACCTGCACGGATAACGAGCAAATTTTTTCCGGATGGACGGACGCGGAGTGGATACATACGCAGGTACGAGTACCTGTTGCTGCACGTAGGATAATAACCATGAATGCACATCGCGGAGTTGCATCAATAGCGAAACGACGAGGAAAGGACATAAGTTATAAAAAAAAAATGAAAAACTAGGAAAAATAGAGTCGAAAGAATGACGAATGACCAATTGTCGATTGATCGACGAAATTGCAGCGGACATTACGCTCGTTGCGATAATCAATCTTGATTTCTCGTTCTCGGTACCAATAACAATCTTAGATCGTCGTCTCCGCGGCGTCGGGGATTAATTCATCGGTCAAACGTCGCGACGACCGATTTAAATGTGAGAATACGAATACGAATGCATAATTCTTTGACGTGTGGACAGTTATGGTTCATTTGGTTCAGATCGGAGCGATATATATATATATATTTTTTTATTTTTATAAGAAAACTAATTCGCGTGAAAAATAGAGAAGCACGGAGTTTCCGGCAATCGCGGCTAGTCTTACATTGTAAGTATGTAACATAGATTAACCGAGCCAGAAGTGTACAGCCTCTGGCTATTTCTGAGCACTAAATCAGAGCCAAATATGGAGGATCGTGGATGGCGTCTATGGCGAAATCGACCTTGCCATTTTAATTGCTTCTATAGTTACTATCAAGACTGGGATCATTTGGACGAATTTTATACACCGAGGAGAAGAGGAAGTGAGCATAGACGTTTTGAAAATAAGACGCTAATCAGTCGCGCCTAGATCTTAGGAGATTTGAAAAATTTATTTCGGTGTTAGAAAAACGATAATTGAACAAATTATGACGATGAAAGTGTAAATAATAATTCGCCAATGAATAATCAAATATTCCGTAAAGACGTTCAAGGCGAGTTATTTTAATTACGCTATTCACAGTCGGCGTGGCGCGGATTTATATTATTCGGAATAATTGCAAGCCAAACGAACGAACAATAGATTGCACTTCCGCTTTGATAATTTTGAATCCGTAATTCACCGCCGGGGAATTTAATCTCGTTGTTGAAATTCATTATGATTAAAAAGAAAAATACAATATAGAAACAAGCCCGAGGGGCGTCAAGTGGCTCGGAATTGCTCACCTTCTCCGAGAAGCCTTTTCTACTCGCGATTATAATTATAGACGAAATGAAGTGTCATACCAGCGAAGCCGAATCAGTGGATCTTATCAACTGCGATCGAAATTCACTTGTAGCAAAATAAAGTGCAATTCGGTAGTTTGCAAAATGATCGAAAATGGATAATAAACGTAAATTGAAAACTCCTTAGGCTTTAAAATTCACACTTTTAATTACTGGACTCTGGGAATTGAATTGCACCGAAAAGAATCTCGCTAATTTCGATCTACAATTGTTTAAAAAAAAAAATTGTCACAAAAATGAACGCACTTTTTCTAAACGTATCAAAATCGATCGATTAGTTAAAATCAAAGGGCAACGTATTGTACAATCATAACGGAAAGTTTGGTTGTTTCAATTTGTCATTTACACGTGTCTCTCCGAGTATCCACCTACTCGATGCACGTCTCAAGCACAGACTGACTGCCATACAGTTTATGGAACATCGCAAGTCGGCTTGGGATATATACCTATACACACGAGACGTACATACTGTACTACGATATACGGACAAATAAAGTGGAGGGTTTGCCTTGGACAGCGGCATTGGCCACGAACCAGGAGGGCGAACGTTCGTCCATCTCTTTTTACGATCCATTATCTCGTTATTGAGTTTAATACATAGACGCATTAATAACCGCGTACTGTACGTATCCAACTAATTTATTTCCGTAAATAAAAACTTTTATCTGCTTTATGAGTCGAAAAAAGAAATTTGTAACCAGGTGATAGTTTTTTTTATTATATAATACAACAAATATTTCAATTCGGAGTTCAGAATGATCTGCTATGGGATCGTTTATGTTCTAATTATAGTTGTGTAAATCGATCCATCAGTTTGATATTATAATAAATAAATATATGAGTAATCATTACGAAAGAGCTAATCCAGACCGTAAATGGTTGTGGATAAACGCGAGGATTACCTTATGAAGAAATATCTGTAGAACTAATTGAAATTGTTTTTATGATATTTTTAATTAATTAAATTATTCGCGACAAACAAATGCCGATCAATGTCACGGAGGTAAAACCGTTTGAAATAGTCAGGTTCATGGCGAAATTTGTTCTTTAGAAACTTTTTCTCTTCTTACTTTGTACAGGAGTTCAATATATAATTAGTCTTTTCAACGATTGTGAGAACTTTGCTGCTCTTTTTATCTGACCGCAACGTGGTTCTGCGAAAATCAGACAACGCCCCTGGGCTATAATTACATGTATGGGTTATACGTTCAACTTTTTTACATACCATTTGTTTCCGAAGTAACACATTTTTCCGTAACAAAATATTACCATTTTTGAAGAGAAAAAAGAACTCTGTACGAGGAAGAATTCTATTCCGTTTTTGGGAACTAATGTAAACTGGACTGGTCAAGAAGTTCGGTATTTTCACAAATCGGAACCATTGTCGATGGTATGCATAATACTTATAAAGAGAAATAACGGCTGATGAGTTATGTACCGATTTCGAGACATGAGTGATACACGGGGCGGTAACATTAATTACGATAAGATGTTGACACATCCTAATTATTATTTCTCGTAATCGCCAACTCGGCTTCTCTTATCTACGACGAGGTCTTGCTGCAAGTTAATTTCCAAACATACCCACGAGTCACGACAGAGATACCTTTCTCAATATACGTGTGAAATATGTATAATATTATAACCCATGTCTAACCGAACGAGAAAATCGCTTTCATGTTTCAATTTGACCCAAACTTATGCGATTATAGGGCAAAGAAATCAATCGCTTCAGGTTTATATGATCTTTTGATGAAAGTGTAATTTACACGCGTAATACGTTCGTTATACAGACAAAGGAAATAAAAAGCCGAGAGGTTGAACACCAGGGGCCTTGATACGCGCTCCGATTACCTCGAAAACGCGATTCGTGGTTTCTGCCGTACCACACAACCGATCGGAACGAAACTTTGAGGATTACTGCTTCATTTCGGCAGAAATTGGCTGAGTATTTAGTTTTTTCAAAATTTTGAATTTTTTTTTACAGATCCAGTTATCATCGGAGAAATCGTGAAACTATTCACAGACACTCTCGATTTATTGCACTTTTGAAATACTTGGCCACTCGGCGATGGCAAACCACACATCTTAAGCACTATCTCATCTCATTTGATAAAGAAATAACCGAGAAACTACGATTTTACGTCTCACGAAAAAAAAAAGAGTTACCGACATCTTACGGAGACGACGATACTTTGTGTGCTTGGCGTGTTAGATTCTGACCGGTATGAAGTTGGCCACACATTCATCTGTCTCACTCTTTCTGTCATGGTGACATAGAGAAGGAAAAAGACAGAAGACTGTGAGGCCAACTTCATACGCTCAGAATCAAACACGTTTAGTTGTACCAACATAATCACGCAGTAAAAGTGGCCCGCGTCGGAGTTCCCACGCGACTACCAAAGCGCCTTAACACTAATCGTTGAGGTGAAACCAAAGATTTGACAAATGTAAAAGGAGAAATGATTATTCTGTCCTTGATTCGATTACAGATTGATCGTAGATACATTACAAGCTTTTAGAATAAAGTATACGGCTTTGGATCAAAGCATCGAAACGGGGACCAACCGACATTGGAATTTGTCTTTGATCAAAATATTCGCGTAAAATTTTACAACAATCTAAATTTAATACGTCATCGTCGCAGTTACCACGCCGGGCTACGAATCTGGCAACTATTTTTACGTTTAAAAAAAGTCGTTAAAAAGTGATAAGAATTTATCAATTACATTCTATTTATCGTGTACGCTAAAATGCGGTTCTTGTACCTTCTTCGAGATTACTCAATAATCTGGAGCGTTAAAAATTTTGGGGAGACGATTTGACCAAGTTGTTTTTCTCTTTCAGCTCAGAGAGCTTATTCTTGGACATGGGATATTAATCGATAGTGAATTGAGACAGATGTGACCACGGCAGTAATTACGATTATCGTGATGGTATAGCGTGCTTAGGCTCAGGCATGTCTGTCTAAGTACAAAAGTCATGAAGACACATTCCTAACTTTCTATAATACTTAACACGGATAATTTAGAATCACGCAACTCTAGTTTGCGAATTTATTAGCCGGCTCGTGCTACATTCGACTATGTATTCATAATTTGTACACAGGTAATTAAAGTCGTAGAATATGTTAACCCACTTATTGTTAAAGTGAAATGATCTTTCTTCTCTCATTTTATAATTAGAGAAAGAAATTTTATTTCTACTTTGTTCAATGAAACGCGACCGCAGCTGATTATCTTATGAGCCAAAAATTCAGTCGACCAGACACGAAACGCTCTTACAATGTAAAGGGTGAATAAAAAAAAACACGAAGTGGAAAAATCCAGCTGAATTCAACCCTTCTATCATTTATGAAAAAAGGACTATGCTGTAACAGATATTGAAGAATGGGAAACGTTTCTGTGCGATAAGAAACTCCCAATTTGGCAAATACATTATTCGGCAATAAGATTCTCAGATTCACAGGAATACAAATTTTACTATCTAAAAAACTGTGACATACTTTAGATCAAATTATTAGAAGCAAAACCATGGAAGAGTTGAACGTCTTGCATCTGGTAGAGGCGAGCTGGATTTTTCCATAATGAAATTAGGCCGTGATAAAAGTTGACTAAAATTTTGATTGAAATAAGAAACATGATAAGTGATCTGGCATCCAGAGTTCCCAAAGACATGTGTGTGCGGTGAAGTGTCATAATTTAATTGGCAGATAAAAATGTCAATCTATTGTAGACATTGGACATGAAAAACTGTTTAAAAAGTATAAATCTACTCACCTATAAGTGCCCTTGCTGTGAGGACTGTCATAGTTATCGATGCGCCTACGCTTGTGTTCGTACTGAGGAGAAACTGCAGATCTCGAGCAGGTCCGTGAGTTACTGCGTGAACGATGGCGCCTCCTAGTACGTGGCATCTAAACAATGCAAATATAAATTCTGAAATAAGTAAGATATTCGAAGACTTCAGACACGGAGGAATTGATTCTCTTGTTAAATGGCAAATAAAAGTTGGGCGATTACCTAGAAATTATCATAGCGAAACTATACTGTACTTTGTTTTGTCGTGAAAATTGAATAGAGGTGAGATTTTAGTGACAAAGTGCCTCTTAGAATAATAACTTTTTAAATGCGTGATGTTCGTCGGTCACATGCAACTTTTAATTACCCTTTAAAAATACATGATAATTTTGTCGCCAAAATGTGCCATGAATACGTGTGTTTTTGATAATAATTCAAAAAACAAGTCGCGGTTGGAGAATTCGAATTTAAATTTGAATTAATTCAATAGAACTGAGGCGTTTTGTTGAATTAAGATAAATAATGAAAGAGACAAAGAGGAATGAAAAGCTAAAGAAAATAAAGAAAATGAAATAAATATTTTAACTTGGATTAACAAAGAGCGACGCGGACTTGAATATACTTTCAATGTTGTATCAGGTGGATTGAAACGTATGGAATATCCAATAGCTAAGAATAATAGAAACGTGGTGAATAATCTCACAACCCTGCAAAAGAGACACTTTTAGAATGTCATATTATTAATAGTGTGTAGAGAAAAGGAACAGAGCCAGTTGGTTGGTATTGCATTCAAAGTTGGCAGAGTTTGATGAAAAATTTATTCACTAACAACTGATGTTGAGCTGGAATTAAGTGATATTCTAGGAACAAAAAATGCAAATGTTATGCGATAAAATTATTCATTTTGAAAGTGAAATAATGAGAAGCAGCTGGTGAAATTTAGTCGACTAGTTGAAATTATATGTTGTAAAAGAACATGAAAGTTATGAAAGTAATGGAAAACGAGACTAGATATAAAACTGACATAAGGAGGAAATTGATAATGTACGATAAGTATAACGTGCACACATCTGTATAAAATCAATGTTAATGAAAAACCCCAACCTTGAAAGAGTCGTAATCCATGTTCGAGATTCGGCTAAACGAAGAAAGTTTGATAACTTTTGTATCGGTATGAAAGTAATCGAAATAACGTTGACCGTTAATCGCGATTATAGAGAGCGTAAAACTAAGGCGAAGTTTTGTTGTGACCATACGCTGTGCGAGAACTTTCAAGGGACGGCCATCTTGGAGGCGAAGTCTCTCATCTATGAGAGACGCACGCGCAAGTTTATCTCGATTTCGACGATATTTGATTAAAATAATTAGTTAACGAGTACCAAATAACGATTACTTACGGTTGATATATAAAATATGCTCAAATGGTTCCAAATATAATCAAAGATACACGAGAACCAGGACCGTGAAGATGTGCGACGTACAAGACTGTTGTATGACAACGACGAGGACATCGGATCAATCGGATTGCCTCCGATTGGTTGTTGCCGCAAGGCCGAGCCTCGAACCAGCCGAAGCGTGCGCGAGACCCGGTGACGTCACAACCCCGCGAGATTCAAATATCTTTGTCAAACTTACTTTCCATTTGACGAAAATATCGACATAGTTGGAAATAAATCCATGGCTGAAATAATCTGACAGAATAATACCGTTGAATTCGATACCCACTCCATAGGGCATAGACAAATAACGATCGATCGAAAGTATCGAATATCACCCGCACGCGATCGATTACCATCTTCACGTCAGACAGCTGATATTACGATAACATTGTCTATCCTGCGATTTATTGTTGGTACTATTCCAATGAATTTAACTCGGGATTCGTACGGCGATTAATCGTCGTTTTATATGGAATTAACCGATTCTGTTAGAATTAGTTAGCTTGTAATCACGTATTCGACCCTGGTAGTTGCGTAAACAATTATGATAAATACTGCGTTCAATGAACCCTGCGATCTTTCTTTAACAACTATCGACGATCAATGTCAATGGTCTATCGAATGTATACCTCGCGCCGACATCGATATGATGAATGATTTTGGTTCATACCGAATGTGGTATACGGGAGCTAGAATGAGAGGCTCCATAACACGACCGTTAGATTGCCACACACGTTGTCACAGGCTGCCTGGCGGGAAGCCAGACAAGTACGGCCTACGCCTTGAGGCATAAATCGGTAGCGAGACCAAGCGTGAAAATTATACACAATGTATGTATCGCTGTAATAAATATCTTTAAGACTATACCTGTTCTTCGGCTTTCCAGTATCGCATTATTTGGACAACACTCTTGAATAGCGTGTGCCACAAGTTCCAAAACATTTCTTTCCTTCGTGATAATAAAATTCAATTCAATATTAGAAACACCGTTGACGCTCGGATCTGCTTCTGCAGCACAAGACATGTGTGTGGCACACGACGCGCTTCCCGCGCGATAACCAAACGATATTTATGTCATGTGTAGTACTACGTGAATGCTGTCTACTATTTTACCGGCCGGTGGCGCCACTCGTCTAAGATTAGCTAGTAAATTTCCCCTGACGAGCCATTACATAAGTTCCTAATTATTTACAATTAAAAGAAAGACTATTTAAATATGTGTACAGATGTGATCTACAAGGTTCGATAATTTGCGGTATAAAAAATTCTTCATGTCAGCGATAGATGCACGTATTTATGAAGAGTTAGCCTGGAATAGAGAAGGTTTTCTAGTGCCGAACTTACCGTGGGACAACAGGGGCAACTGCCCCGGGGCCCCCACAAATTTGGGGCCTCCAGAAATTCGAAAAATTTTGAATCTTAGATTTAAAAAAATTGAAAAATGAACAGAGTATATAGGAGGGAATTTTATTCCAATCGTTAGAAATAAGATATGTGTTTAATACCGTCGATGGCTCGATTTTACTATGATGTAGGATATATTGAAGGCCCCCACCTCTGTAAATCCGGCTCTGAGGTTTTCGATCGATAACATTATTTTACATTAGAAACTCATCTCATATTCATATTCGGAAGTTGTATTAGATTAAGTGAAGCATGCAATGTGTTGATATTGCTACAAATAACACCTTTATCAAATTTTATTGAGGAATTGTGAAGCGGGGCTTTGTGTGGGTTACTTTATTGTAAATTATAATAAATTTAGTTTTTAGAGTGTTAATACATGATATAATCGGTACCTAATTATAGATAATGGTATCTATTTCTGCTTGTATAGGCGCATATCGCCATAATTCATAATGTATCATCATAATGCTCGATTATAATAACCATCATTAATCGCGTGGAGACGTCTATAATTCTCCACTACAATCAAACCAGATAGCCATTATTTTTATTTAACACATTAAACATTATTGTATATGTACATTCTTTAAAATATCGCGAGGATACCCGGTAAGCCGTCCGTCAATTGTAGTTCCGAAGTGACCGCTAGTCGCTGGATGCTCGATTTTCTCGCAGGTAAAGTGAGGCGGTCGCATAGCTACGAGGCGCGCAAGTTGTAAGAATTGAGTAACGTGCATTGCAGTCTCCTCCTAATAGTGACATAAAAGACCAGGAGTCCAAACGTTTTATCTACAATATCTTGATATTTTTTCGAGACTCTTCGACGACTGCGGACTGTGACTTTGTAGAGTATAACGAGGAAACTATTACACTGTTAGAAACTGGTAGATATTATTGTGTCCATAATTCACATTCACACGACGAATCTAAAATCCGCCGTAAGGGCTCAATTTTCTCGCAATCAGACTTCTTTCATTCGTCACAACACAGCTTTTCACGATCTATCGCTTTCGGACATTTTCAAGACTTCTCACGAAACATTTCCGATGTCTGAATTATGTCTATAAAATATGTGTGTTATTTCCAAGGTGGTTATGAAATAAAGTCCTGGTATAGATACTTCGCCTCATACCTACCTCAAAACTTACGGCAGTAGGTATACTAATATACCTACAACTTCAAGTTATGCTGCTTATGTAGTACAAATACTTTAAGAATTTTACTAATAAATTGGAGTTATCGTTAAGTTCTATTGTTAGCCGGGAAAAAATGTGAGTGAAGCAAAGATTATAATGTAGTACCTCAGTCTCTGAGGTGGACTTGATTAATTTGAGCTGCTGTTGAGGGCAGCGCTTAGCTGATCGCGCTAAAGATATTAATCGCCAACCGTAGTCTATCCATGACTCACTGCGAGACCACTGCAACAAACCAGAATTGTTTTTAAGATGTCTTGGGCCGGCTGTATTATCAGCCGAAACGGAGGGTGTGATAAAAAATGACTCGACTTGCTGCAATCGTTTTAAATATTTAAAAGACACATCATGCCGATATCGGTGGCCATAGTTTCCCGGATATATGGGGCAGGTTTACGTTCGGTTTCATAAGAGACGCAACGAAGAACATAAGCTGCTCACAATTATTTCCATTAGTCAGATAGAGACAATAAACATTACAATACCAACTATGTATGTGATCGAGTAACTTATACTACAAATCAGCGGAACCGAAGACCGGCCATCGTGTCTATTTTGATCCTTGAAGTATCGTAATATCATATTGTTAGCAAATGTATTTCGTATTCGGAGAAGCCATACAATTATTGATAAGTTCAAGTTGTCATTGGTTTCATTGGTAAATCTATACGACTGGCATCGATGTTAGGAACCCTAAAGTCTTCGTCAGGTATTCATATACAAATTATATAATTTTTCACTTATAGTTTGATAGTAACGTGCTGTGTAATGTGGGTATAGCCCGTAGAGCAGATGGTATATAGGCAGCAATAAATCTGTCCGAATTTTGTTAATGAGGGCTTACGTTACATACGCTCTTGTTTACAGAGTTAGGTGGGAAACCGGATACAACATTTAGACGAAAATTCTAAAAGTAACAGTGAAAACATCGAAACTATAACCGGCAGCTTCGTGCAACCAAATTTTTATGACTTTTCGGAACTAGTCGAAATTATCTTCAAGTCGATGTCAAAGGGCTGTTGGTTGATTATATTATTCGAACAAATAGAGAGTGAGACGTCTTCAAATTTGAAATTCTAATTTTGTCTTGCTTCGTCGTGGTGTCAATTTCCGCATCGGAAATTTTGCGATGAAAAAGGTCGAGGATCCTCGAGGGTAAATCTGAGACTAATTCAAATTTACAATAATTGAATCAATCTCTAGCGTAGGGACTAAGCGAGTTCTCGAATTAATTCGATAACTGATCGCAACCGAACACCGAAACCGCTGGAATATCATCATTTTCACATTTATCTTCTCTCCATTTGGAGGCACTAGACGAGTTGAAACATCAAAACATGTGTGCAAAATGGAATGAATAAATGACCTCAACGCACGAGAATTCTCATTAATATTCTCGGTCTGAAAAAATGAAGAAACTAATGTGAACGAATAACAAATACGTGTAGAATAGTTTCGAAATTCTTTAAAACATTGGGTCTTTGAAATCTGCGCTGAACAATGCAGGGATAAATTCCACTGTAATGATCGAATTGCGTCTGATGCATGAACTGAAAAATGTTCACATTGATAATGCTCATCATCAGGGTCATGCTGGCTTACGATCAGCTTAGCCCCACAGCCGACTATCGACGGGATTTCGGGGGGGACCTGTTTGTGGTCACGTGTCTTTTGGTCACGTGACGTAGGCTGGAATTGGAGTTGCGCCACACTAGACTGGCGCATAAGGTCAACCACGTACCAAAAGTCTCTCTAGCGATAAACTGATTCGTGTGCGACGCTGCGATCACCGACACGCAGTCATCGATGACACACTGATGTTTTTAGTCTTATACGAATTTAAACGCGCATGCGGCATATATTATAAATATATGAATGACGCTAACGTTAAAATCGTATTACATAATGTACCTTAGAAAACTGATGAGACTCTGGTAAATAATAACGGCCAAAGTATGACCAAGGTAGAGCAGTATTATCAACCCTTGAAGTAGTTCGCCGAAGAATAACCAGAGCCCGATTCATCCCTCGTGCAGCGCAGCGAGGAGACGATCACCCACCGCTACGTAAACGACTTCGAGCTCTACTATCGCGCGCACAGTAAAACTACTCCCGCGGGAATTATACGTGCGTTTGTATCCACACGCAGATATATACGAAGACGGGTTACGGGGATCTACGCAACCCAAAGACCTGGTACTGCTGCCCGCGCTTTACATGCGCGAACGAACGCGAAAGGCGCCTGCGCCATGTGGTTCGTTTCACTAGCTTCCGCGAACCAACATCGAAGCCGTGACGAGAATTCAAGAGTTGAGTTCGGCAGGCTGCCGGAGCCTCTCTCGAACTTCAGTATCCTATAAGGTAGAGGGAATATCTTGTACAAGGGTTCCCTCAGAAGTTCAAGGCACTCGTATGCCTTGATGCTGATTCAGACGTTATTTTTATTAGCAAAATCGTTAGACTTGAAACTGAGCGTTGCTGCAAGGGGCGCCATCCCCGCACAGCTACTGCCTGTAGCACTCTTTCCCTCCGCTCTGGCTCTTAGTTTCATTCAAGGCGGGTGGGAAGCCCGCCGCGGCACGCTCGCGCTGATAATCTCGGTAGTAATCAATATCGTTGCCTTGGCAACGCTCTTCGACACTCGCTCGGGAACGGGGGTTGCGAGTTGCGGCGGTTGAGAATCGGGATCCGTTGCTGTCCCAGTCCCAGTCCCAGTCCCAGTCCCTCGTAGTTGGCAGTGTTGTTGCTCGGGGATTGATCCTCCGCGGCGCGTGTGAGAGCGAGGGTTGCGCGGCACCTCGTTGTTCCAAGACAACAACGTCGTCGTTCCTCCGCTCGTTGTTCTCCTCGGCAAAGGAGTCCCTCGGCTCGCGATGCTTACGATTAGGGAATTATATTTCCCGTTCAGGTGACACGCCACCGCGTACCTCATCCACGTACGCGAATCTACGATCATCGAAGAGACGCGATGAGTGCCGCAAGGAACGGCGGTGACACCTCAAAACAGGGTAGATCGCTCCTCCAGGCCTCGCCACGTTTTCCGCCAACATTGTCAAATGGCTCTTTGCGCAATGATTTGGTGCCGGAATCCGGAACGGCTAAGGATATCGCAGGCGAACGGATCGTCCATGGTGAGGAGGACACCCTTCCTTCCGGCGACAAGTATTCCGCCTCTAATTCATCGCCGAATAAGGAACATGACCTCGGCGAGTACAAGGAAGCGATACTGCTCAGATGGAGCGACATGCCGCGTCACCTGCAATTCAATCCGTACATTTACACGGGGTACAGACCCCTCATGACCATATGGGGCTGTATAGCGAGTCTATTCTACATCCACAATGAGACAATCAACATCCTGACCCACGGTAAGTTCATGCACGTGCTACACGTTCGTTGCTACGAAATTTCGAACCGGGTTTGTTCTCCTGCGGAACATAATTGATCTGCGTATCTGTCACAACGATTTCATACGTCAAATTTTTGACATTCGAAATCTCCGACGTTAGTAACGAGTCAATCGATTCGAGATTTATACAAAAATGAACAAAAGGAGAATGTCTATTTCGATAATTATCGATTCAATTTATGATTAATCTGTTTCTTTTGTATTGATTCTATGTGAAAATTAATGCTTTTTTTACTGAGTAGTTGAGCTAAATTTGTGAAAAAAGGGGATAAAATCGATCCGAAACTGCAGCAACCTCCGTTTGGCTCCAAAGTTTTGGTGCCTCCAAACTTTTTACTTGATTCTGGCTGACCGCGCAGTCCGACGAACAAAAACAACGATCGTCATTATGTATACTGGCAACTAATTTGTCCGCAAATTATGATCTATTATGTCTGACGCTAGTCGCGAATTATTCATACAAATCGGAGTCTGATTTTCGAAAAACTTTTTTCTTATCTGATTGATCTATTGAATTAATGAATTTCGAAGATCTCGATCATTGAAGAAAAAAAAATTCGTAAAATTGCATTCGAACAAATGTTGTACATTCACCCGCTGCAAAGTTGCAGTATCGATTCGTTTACTGTAGCTAGTCTATATACAAGAAGGTTTATACATGTATATCACTATAGTTATGCCTGCCTACATTTAACGTGAGTTTTTAACGAAATTGGCCACTGACAAACATATAAATCTCTGCACAAACTTAAAAATCATTAAATACGAATAATTCCATACCTGGAGAATTCTCTTACTCTTAGACAGAAGTTCGATGGACGCTGAAAGATCCAAGACCTCGGTGCGTAGTGAGTCAAGTAGATTAATTTCGCAGTACAAGATCGATTTATAGCATCGAACTCTAGAAACTTCGGTATATTATATACCTTTCGGTTAATCGGGATCACCGCATTGCAGGGCAGCTCGATATAATCTCACGGTATGCGGGAGGAGTCGATGAAGCTGGCCAGATCCCACCTGTGCTACTGTGTATACTCGGACCTCTAGAAATCAATAAGATATCATTTTTTTTTCACACCAAATTCTGGAGCCCCGAAATTCACACAATTTTACGATCGTTTGTTTCAACAGCTGGCAAACGAAAAGTTTCGCATCCTTGTTGCGTTTCAATCAAGTTTTTGTTCTTTGTGGTTCAAATTACGGAATGATCACGTATGCGGTTCATCTTGCGAGAAAATAAGTCTTTTCATTTTCCGAAGCCTCCGGATTTTTCGTTACGTACCTAATACCAATTTCAAATGAGACGTAAGATACTAAATCCATAAAATAGGATTCCAAAAAAAAATGAAGAGTTTGAATTGAACCACGATTCAATAGAGTGATGCCAACCCTGATTCTCCCTTATATTTCAGTTCTTAGCGTTGACCTCTAAGAGCAATAAAAAAATTTGTGAATTTTGTCTGAATATTTTATTCATGGAGTTGAACCCTCGAACCTGGTTAAAGCTATTAAATTTTCATGCGCCCTAACACACATGCTAATCGGATGATCAAAATCGTGTTTTGGCACTGATACGACCCTCCTAGCTATATGCTTAAAATAAAAAATGAATCGTTCTTCGATATGGTATTTCCAACAGCAGATCATAGAGTTATTTCATCTCTGAAGCCTTTTGTTGTGCGAGTGAAATATTCAGGCGATCAAAACGATGTCTATGTGATGATTTGAATGATGATTAATTATCCAAAGACGCTTTGGCTTGAAAATTAGCAGGAACGGGTGACGCACCGAGATCCTTGAAGGTTCACGGCTGGAGAGCGGCTTCTTTTGATTGAAGGGGTCGTGACCTCGTGCAATTTCACCTTCCGACCAGTGACATTGGGTCGAGTGGTGAGGCCACGTCGATTTATTGATCCTACGATTTTATATCTGTATACATTCTTTCAATTTCCTATGAGAAAATGTGTGCGATTAGAATTCACTAATATGTATATCCATAAACGTTATATGTATGGGATATAATAAGGCAGCAATAAAAGTCGAATTCAGATCGGGCCGAAACGTGATAGTCTGTAAACTCCAAGCTATGGAGACAGTCTTTCAAATTTTTAATTACTGCTAATGATAGTACCTCCTAAATACCCGAAGCTTAGTTACATAAATCAATGGGTTTCGAGCCTGGTACTTGATACCTTGGTTAATTGGTATCGCGGCTTAAAAATAGGCACCGGAAGAAGATGATTGCGAAGGGTAGGTCAGTCCAGGAGTGTTTGTCATAGCGTACTATAAGCAATGGGTATAGATAGGTATACCTCTTCAAGACAGTTGTACACAACGATATTATAAATGTTTGATGAATTAAAACTACTGGGTTAACGCGAACGGAACCACGACCCCACACCAAGTATATGATAGATTCGTCTTTCTGACGTTTAATCGATTCCACGCGATCCAAGTTTGCGCCACTATATACTCTGCCGTTTAGAGCGACGTGCTAACCGAGAATGAATAGATGAATATGTGTACATCTACGTTTAGGAATCAATATTTTTCGATATTGATTGATAAGAAAAGGGAACAACTGACCGATCGAGGGGTAGACCACCCTTATACCGCAAAAGAAAATAACGCTTTCTTCAGAAATTCATCAACTCGAAAATATCGAACGGAAGTTCGTATAGTTCGATCTTTGCACATTTCAAAAACTGTTGGAAAATAATCACAAAATGGCGGCGCTGCGGCTGATGAGAAAAAAAAAATTATTGATTTACTCATTTACGAATAGTGTGGAGATAACGTAGCGCACGTTTTTTATTCTTCGTTATTTCTTGAATATGAGAAATGGCGGCGACAAAAAAAACTTTATTTTCAATGAAAATTTTACACAAAAAACCGGTTGATTGAGAAACTGATTAACGTATCGCGATGATCGTACGTTACATTGTGAATAGTCTATCTAGGAGTATCGTGTCCAAATTTTAAGTCAATCGGTCAAAAAACGTAATTTCAAAAAAAAAAAAACGCAACAAGAAGCAAGAATTTTAAGGAAAAGCAAATAAAACGAAAATTGATCTTCCAGGACTTCAGTATTTCCAATTCGCAGTCTATCCCCGGATTTCGGTTAGCTAGGTATGTAGTGTAGAGCCAATTAATCATCGGTTATATACCTAATGTCATAACTGACGTCAAACCCTTCCCGTGTGACACGGAGCGAGTGTGAAAGGCAAATATTGCCTGGTGCTGTTAGCTCTATCCGGAATTTTTTTTAATAGCTAAAGTGACGTGTAATCAATAAAAGGGATGAGATCCGCAATAAAGGTTGTATGCATATACGTCCATCGGTCCGACCTCAGCTTCGCCGTATTTTTAAACATTGTTAAAAATATGTCAAAGCCTTGCGGGAAAGTGGCGTCGGTGTTGGATGCATAGATACTCTTATTGAAAGGCCACATCGAGCTCAGATTTATTAATAGAATTTGGATCAATTAGATTTGTTTTCTTCTCACATTCTTATCAATGGAAAATAACTAATCGATGTCAATTTTCGACGAATGTGTATAGTTGATCGTAAATCCGTCTTCAGAAACCAAAAATCATTTACCGCATGCATTAGGACAATCCTAAAATTAAATTCATGAAAATTTCGGAATTATTTATATAAATATGGAACAAAAGACGATAATTGAATACATGCGAGAGATTTTATAAATCAGGATAGAGATCTACCTATATAATCTTCTATCGAGGTTTTTTAAAGACACGAAATCTCCCAGTCGTTAATTTTTTTTTTTCGCTCTAATCTTTTTAGTACGCAAAGGACAAGTCTCCTTCATAGACTCGTAAAACAAGGAATTCGTATTTCAATAATTCATCTCGTCGACTCGAGACGGTGTAAGTCACTCCTAATTTTTTTATTTCTCTCTTTTTCATTCGTAGTTATTCAAGCTTGACGACCTGGCTGCTGTTTAATTAATTACTTTAGCCTACGTACCCTCGTTCTCCAGCGGTGTCATGAAAAACTTCCAGGTCACTAAATAATGAATATCGTCCGTAAAGAAAGGTCACCGAGCCAAAAAATAAAAATAATAGCTCGCAGGCCATGGAATAAGTCAATCGAAAATCTGCTGGCACTATCGTCATCAAGTATAGATACTATATTCTAGAATTCATTAGGAAACACTACGAAATGTTCGAATTTCTTCAGAAATTCGTCAAAGCTTTTAGGAATGGCATAAAATCGTAGGCGGAATTATACGACCGTTTGGCATTTTGAAAATCAAAAGGTCGTACAATCTTCTTCCCACGGATTTATCCGAAAGACTTTAAAAGATGTTCGAGATAAACGTTGAAACTGAAAATTGACCTTTGAAAAGTACAAAACACAAAAATTTCGAAAGAAACTTAAAAAAAATTACTGATTTAACAATTAACAGCAGGACGTCGTCTTCACCTAATATATTTTTTTTTGTTTAAGGTAAAGTTAGAAAAAATGGAAAACTTGAAAGCAGAGGTCGTATGTTAGGTAGACGCGTCTGTTGAGCGTTGATTCTTTGGTGTTGTAACAACTTTCGCATTTAGATTTTCAAATTTGTAATTTCATCATTTTTATAGCGAATTACGAAATCGAAAAAATTATACGACCTTGTGTGACCAAAACGGCCTTTTTGGTGCTTACGAACTTGTACCATTAGACACGCGAAGGATACCAGCACGACTCTCTTGAGCTCGAAGTGATTTACACCTTACAGCGTAAAGACAGGGGGTTCAAAAAAATTATACGGCAAAGTTCCTGCACAGAATAATACTCCTGTCAGTTAATTGGGATCACAGATCCTCCGGCTCGAGTAAAGTGGTTTTTTTTTTTTTTTTTCCTTCTTTCTCGGATCTTTCATATTCTTTTCAATAACTCTATTGAGACTCAATTTCGCGGATATTCCAACGAAGTTATACGATACAAATTATAAAAATAATGTGAAAATAAAAATAAATGATCGCTGGAGAGACTTTTCAGAGAGAAATCAGAAATTCTATTCATATCGTGCTCAGCTGTGTAGTATTTCACTCTTTTATAATCATACTTATACGTTTCGCGGATACAGGTAGGTAAAGTGTCCGGATTTTTAAATCTTCGTGAAATTACAAACGCGACGAGATTATTCCGACGCATTGATATATGTGCGAGGTTGTGTCTAGTTATGTAGCCCTGAAAGGGTTAAATGTCACGTGATAAACCAGGGTTTATTTCCCAAGTGAACTTCTATTGTAGAGCTTCCCTCGCTCGCGCTCTGGACTATAATACAGATATATAGCCTCTTTGACCTTTCAAAATCTCATCAATTTCTATATATCACCGTTCGCTGACTGGAAGTGAACTAAATTTTTCATTACCTCAACGTTTTTTCACCGGGAACTTAAAACTCTACGTAAACATTAGCGAGCTTAAAACCGGAAGCTATTGCTAACAATAACTGTTACGCCTCGTATGAGTTACTCGTGTTATTTAAATACTGATTTTTACGCCTGCTGTCTAACGATATTGAAGAAATTTTATTCAAACACGTGCCGTTTCTCTCATACAGTTATTCAGACGAATTTTTAGGGAAAATTGTCCCTCAGGGTAACCGCGGGTACTTGCACTCTTAAATTAATATTATCCCTGGTGGAAATGATTCTACTAATATTTACGACCTATCAGGGAAATTGGAACTTTTCGTAGTTTTTCATAACAAATTGTAGTTTTTTCAGTTTGATCGAAGAAAACGACGCATTTTTCTGCAGAACTACGAGAATCTACAATTTTTTATGACGGTCCACTGAAATCTGTAATTTTTCATGAAATGCTACGAAAATTCACGATTTTTCATCGGAGACTGCGAAAATCTACAATTTTTTGGGGAAAACTACAAAAGTCTACAATTTTTTTTTATGGCAAACTACGAAATGTTTTCGCTTCCCTAAAAATTCGTGAGAATGGTAGAAATTTCTACTATACAATTTCTGTAGTAATTGTATAGTTTGACAGGTATGACGTATATTGTAGCTGCGTGAATAAATATGTATACGTAGAATACATGTATGCACGGTAGAGTGAGTGAATATGGACCATCGCGGATTGATGAACCGCGGGGTTTCTTCTATCCTACTCGATGGAAAAGTTTGAAACTTCGTGATTTATTGATATTTGGCAGAACCTATTAGAGATGAAAAATTCTAATCAATTCTGATATTTAAAATCGAAATTACAGCAGATCTTAAAAATTCAGGGACTGAATCACCGTTGAACTGTCTTACAAAAATCGCGGAGGATTTAATTTCCCGTTTTTAAAATTTTTGTTCGGCATCAGGAAGAAACTTTTCCTTTTCTCTGAAATGAATGACTCTTTCATCAGTCTGAACTAACTATCCTAGTTGATCCATTTCACGAAACTGTTTTCAAAATATGAAAAAGTCGCGTATTGCTTGAAGACGGATTTTTCATTTTGGAGCAGCGAAACTAGAGAAGAATAAACGTTTAAAGCTCGGTGCTCCATATTCACTCACTTCACCAAATATAACATACATGGCGATATATCCTTTGCTGAAAACAACGTCACTGTAGCTAGGGGGAAGAAGAGAAAATCTCGCTTACAGCGCAGACGCTTTCTGCAAGTAGGCCGCGAGCTGGAACATCCTTGGGGTCGAGGTATATACGTAACTCGTACACGAGTTCAAATCAGTGAAAAAAGATGGAAAAAAATTAAATTACGGTCCCAGAAGATTAAACCAGTAGCGGAGGTCGCGCCTATGAAGCAATTATGATCTGGCATATCTAATAGAGTCCCAATTATTTACATACTCGCCAGAGGGGCAGAAGAATCTCACATTATACTTCCAGAAAGATTAAACTATGACATGGGTATGGTGAAGAGCCACTGGCTTCTACTGCAGCGATCGATCGTTACCCCGGAACATCTAGAAGAACAAATCAAGTATATTAATACAGAACCATTGCACGACCTGTCAAACTAAATGATAAATTGTTGATCGGGTTCTTGTTTTCCGTGTTCTGTATAAACATCTGCTACTCAAATATGATTTATGCCCTCAGGAACTCGAACTCCTCGATATCTCGTCAAGATAAGAGACCCTACCCTGGTGTGAAAAAAATTCTACCAATTTCTAACGATTATTAGGGAAATTGGAACTTTTTGTATTATTTTTCTGGTTTGATTGATGAGAACAAAGAATTTTTCTGGGAAACTATGAAATATGCCGAGTTCCCTGAAAGCTCGTAGAAATTTCCATGCCAGGGTAGTTATGCCGTATTCTAGTGCCGCGATCGAAATAACGTCGCTTTTCGATCTTAGGGCTTATTTAACTCTGTATAGCAAAGAAATTGGATTAATCCTAACACCCGTGGTTAGTCGGTTCAATAAAAACTCAAGTGCGTATATCTGAGGTAGAATTGATATCTTTCGAGGGAAAGGTATGCAAAGATTGAAGTATCCGACTCGCATTTGGGTCTATAAAGCCCGCGAGGGATGAATAAAGAGGAATAGGTATATGCTTTTGAATCTGTCGTACTTCACCTTCACCTAACTAGGTTGTTAGTACAATATACAACAGCCATTCAGAATCTACTCGTCTTCTTATTGTGCGGCAAACCGAAATCTTCCTGACTGCAGAAGCTTGAATTATAATTTCATTCGTTTTCAGGCATTCGTCGTGTCTTCGCCGATTGATATTTGCTATTTTTATTCACTGTAGCTGCCAAATAGGATATAAACTGCTTTACAATCTTTCAGCTATAAGATTCGGTCAAGTTTTTATTCCATATAATTTTGACTAAGATACTTAGATTTCAAAGATCGAAATCCTGGCGATTTTCTATAAAAACTCACTACACCTCGTCCCCCTCAATAATAATTAATATCGGAGAGATTCTCCGATATAAGTTAACACTCGATCGCTCGAACATCCTCATTATAGCTATCAACGCGGTGAACCCGCGCCCTCACGAAACATATTACAGACCGGAGTTAGCTCATAAGAATTTATTGCTCGATTCATCTCAATAGGATATTAATGGCCGCAGAATAGTCGCGTCTAATCTTTGCACAGAATATTACCTATGTACAGGAATTGGAATAATTTTTTTTTAAATCAAGATAGTTTGTGCAATTGTAATATTGCCATTCGACGTACATTGAACAGTAGAGCAAAATTACATAGGAGACATTCCACGGGACGAAAAACGACCATATGTCAAAAACGTTCTACATATCGAGGTAGAAAAATGATACAATTTGATAAAAAAAATCTGCTTTAGATGCCGAATGGGTAGAAAAAGAAACGTTGAATTTCTTTCCCCTCGAAAATCGCGTTTAAACTGCTGTGTGAAATTTGCAAAAATTTGTTTATTGCAGGCGATGAAATAAACGATTTTTTTCATTTCTTGTCATTTTCTGTACGAAGCACAAATCCTGACGTATCTCCGTTTGAAGAAAGAATGACCGAATGTGTGTCATCCAGAACATCAAGGACTATGGGCTTTAATACTTGGCAAAAGTGTTCTATTTTTATACCCCGAAATATAGACATTTTTGAGGTGGCTAGAGTCACGTGGAATGTCTCATATGCGATAGAAACCCCGGTGGAAATTTCTACTCCAACGAATTCCTACAACTTTTTAGGAAAATTTGAAATATTTCATAGTTTTCTATACAAAAAAAATTGTAGACTTTCGCAGTTTTTGTCTTTTTTTTTCACAAAAATTCGTTGCTTTTGTTCACCAAACTAGAAAAAATGAGAATTACTTATAAAAAACGATGAAAATTTCCAATTTCTCTAATAATTCGTAGAAACTTGTAGAATTGTTTTCACCAGGGAAGTACTACTGTACTTTCATACTTGCCGTTTGAGTCCTTCAGATCAAGTGAGAATTCCTGATTACTCTCACTCACAAATTAGTGTTTCCCTGAAGAATCGCGCTGCACGTTTGTAGTACATATTCACTTCTTATTGGGACCACATTTTCCTCCTGTCGAGATGAAAGAAATTTTTCCTCCGCTATTTATAGCTGAAAACCGAACTGAATAACAGAAAACGGGTAACAATACGAGTTTCGGAGTAACAGAAGCTCAGGAAAATTGAAACCACGTTCAGCTCCATCCGAAATTTTGTTATCCAAAGTTATGCCGCGCGGTTATCGAGAGTTGGAAAATCGCGGTATGTCTATAATACAAATACGTAAGAGAGTATTACTTTTAGTTTAAATCGGATAAAGAACGGAGCTGCGGCTGCACCGAAGCCCAGCTCTGGCTGAGGTAAAGAAAGGTATTCCTAAATTAAGTCACCACCAGAAGCCACAACCCACTACACTCTACGTTCCTCGGCGTGGTGTCTGGCTGCTATAACATGTTGAAAGCTGAAAATAAATGTCAACTCGACGGTTCCAGGCTTACCTATCGTATACATCCTGGTAACCGTGCCCAGTCTGCTTCCCTGGGGAAGCCAGGGTCCCTTGGCTGCTTTCCTATCTTGGTGTCATCTGATCGGTGCCGTAAGTCCATGGATCGGTTCTTTCGTCTACCATCTCTTCATGAACTTGGATAAAGGCGAAGCCATCTATAAGAAACTCTTGCAATTGGATATGCTTGGTATTTGGATCAGCCAAAGCTTTGGTAAGACTTTTGAATTTTTTTACAAATTTCGATACCGATAGGTCTTCAATGGTTTCTTAAGAAAATCGGTGACCTATGTAAGCATGTCAGGCAACAGAAATCTCAAGGCAGTATATACACCTTCAAAAAAGTATTTTGAAGGAACTCATAGATGAATTAGGTAATCTAGGTAAGGACTCAACTTGTTGAGAAAATGAGCCTCTATCGGATGAAAAGACGACTTTTTGGTACTGGAAGAATTACCAAATTTCAGAACTTACAAATTTTCTTCTGTATATTTTACAATTTTCTGTAACAAAAATCTTAGCATACCGGAATTTGATTCGCTCATTTGAGATGGATATTTGTTTTTTGAACAGTAATAGACTATAAAATGTATAATCTGACAAGCAGCTGCCCTTGATATATCAGTGCTTACAATGATCAGTGGTTTTATACCTTCTTTGCATCTCACACGACTGGTGGTTCAGAAATTCTGAATTTTATTTATTTATGCATCAGAAGGGTGGAGGGTGAATCGCTGTAATAAATCTGAGTTGTAGGACATTTTTTCTCTGGTACATACACCAGTTCTTTGACAATGCTACATTTCAAGCTCTATATAAATCCCCTTAGGTGAAAGTACGTATTCTTTGCCATTAGGAAGCAACATTAAGTGTAACCGTGTCACATTGAAATTCAAATTTATCATCTTGAATGGAAAAGAACGTGAAAACGTTTCATTTCAAACATACTTTAGAATGTATTCAAGCTACGACTTACCTTTAGTGCACCACTGGTGTAAGACCGTACGTTCGTGGCTGGACCAATGATTTATTCAAGTGGACAGCCATTGCTAAACAAGGCAACTTATATTCTGTGCAAACATCCTCCGAGGGGATGCTATTCTCTCAATGACGTACCGATCATTATTCAATTTATTACACGATTTTTTTCCAGTCTTCATCACAGTAGAAGTTCAACGTGATGTATCTAATGGAATCTCAAGGGTTTGAGTTCGAAAAAAGTACTTAGTTTCAACTTTATCCCGTTGAACAGTTGCTAAGGTTTCAATTTTTTAAAATTACATCTCTAAAGTACGGAAACAAACCGTCTTCTTTATTCAGGTCCTATATGGATGAATATATCAGAATCAATTCGTCGATCGAACCCTCTGTACTCCATTTTACACCTTTTTAATGTTGTAATCACGATTACTGCTTCACCTGTCCGTATTTGTGACATCATTGAAATGGAATAGTCGAATTTGCGGTATTTGAAGATTAAAACCTTGTTTCAGGTGCCCTGCCTATGATCGCAGTGTCTGTACATTGCTTGCCGCAAACCCTTTGGCACTGCTGCCTTCTGACGTACAGCGTCCTCAGCTTTTGGGGTCTCCTCAAGGTATTATATTTATACTTATACACGTATAATCTAGGCTTCTCTCCGCCTTGATGGCTGTAATATTCTCGATATAACCGATCTCCAAATTTTCCAAAATCTGCTAACTTGAAATATACAAATAGCTGGTGGTATAATTCCTAATTTATTCTCAACAGGCGATGAATGCATGGTCTCCGTGGGAAAGGAGGCTGTGCTTTGCTCCTCCGTTCATGATGAGGGTGCTCGTACTCACGCTCAGATATCTTGGTATTAGCGGAGGATCACCCGCGGCATTAACACATCTCGTCTTGCAAGTAGGTGGTCCTTACATGTACGGATAAAACGTGATTATCCATGATTATTCGCGAGTTCTCAGGTCGATATAATCTTCCCATATTCGCTTCAATGTACATTAGGGTGCCTCAAAATGATCCACATTTGATTATTTTCAATATCACCACGTTAAACGTTAGTTCTAGACAGGAAACAAATCCTGAGGTGACGCAAGCCGTTTGTTAACGTTTATTTAAATTTTTGCAACCTGCACTTTTCTTTACGTGCGAATTCTTCGAAACTGGCTCGGAAGCCCTTCTTTCAGGGATCATTTCGGATCGAAAATAAGAATTCAGAAGTTCAGAATAGGGGACCCATTATGGCGGTGCAAAGTTATAAAAAATAGACTGATTCACGTCAAAATTAGTACTCCTCGGTTTTTGGGGCCAGTTATTTCCAATCTGATGTCAAGACAGGAAAATTCAAAATGTTGGATAGAAATTGTAGAAAGTAGGCTGAGCGGCATGAAAATTGCTGCTCTAGGCTTTTAGTGCCCATCAATGTAAATTTGGTAATTTTACAACTTGGATTTGAAATTGAGGATCCTAGAAACTTTCGATTGCCAATTTTTCTTCGAAACAGTCTAATTTTTACAATTTCGATACGCCATATAGAAACATTTTGAATTTCTGTATTTCGGCTTATGTTCTGGAACCAGTAGGTTTTAAAAAGTTAAATAATCATAGGAAAACGGCCTGCGCCACCTTTTAGAGTTGAGATATAGAAACTAACGTTCAGGCTGATGGAAGTAGAAAAAATGATACATCGATTTTTTCGAGACACCCTGCGAAGAAAATCATTGAATTAGTGATTAGAGTTAGAATGATTGCATGGGATACTTCTTTGCAATCGACTCTCTTCCATAGTATTTGTTAGTTGTTTAAGCTTCAAGTTTCGAACTTTGCAGGATTTGGTGGCAGTGGCTGGTGGTGCAGTAGGGGCGTTACATGTTCCAGAGAAATGGATTCCTGGCAAAGTGGACATGTTCTTGAACTCGCATAACATAATGCATGTGATGGTGGTGATGGCGGTGTATTCTATGCACGCCGCTACGCTGAGAGATTTGGCATGGATGTCTAATCCTGCTGTGTGTATCGCTGCACCACCTTCAACACTGCCTTCGAACCACGAGGAACTGTGATCCATTTCGGCTAAAAACGCGGTTCTATCTCTTCTCAAGATCGTCGAATTGATATGAGAGTCACATGATTTACTTATTGTGGCATAAAGGCTTCCATCATTGACTGATGTCAGGAAAAGACCCGATCATGTCTGCCTACATTCCGGTTAGCTCGCTATCCTTGAAATACAACGAGAGCTAATTGTAAGCGACTCTTTCAGAGAATATAAATTAACTTTTGCTATGCACAAGTTTGTATATATTATATCATATATACGATATAGTTATGAAAATTCGAGTTTACCGCTGGCTGATCTTGATAGTCAAAGTAGAAAATCTTATTTATTTATTTTTTTATCAACCAATTATATCGACACCCATTAATGTACCAAAGCTGCTCGTCAACAATTTTTTAGCTCATTTTATAGCTCTTTAGTATCTTCGTTACGCTATACCAATACACTTGAAGATGAAGTGTAGCTGCTTTTAGAGCTCAATTATTTTTTCTATGACCCTATATACAAATATCGAGATAATTATTATTTACCCTTAGATTTTTATGTATAATTTCCTAAAGATTGGACTTAGACAGCAGTGAAATTGGTAGGTTGACGAATTCATTGAATAAATCAACGTCTGATTTTCGGATTTTTTAAGTAAAAAAGCGTCCGTTTGTTTCATTAAATCAACAATAATGATGATCGTCACCCAAAAAAGCATTGATAGTTTGCGAAACTGTTCACCCCCTGCAGAGCAAAGCTGTCAAACTTGTAGGAAAGCTCGATGCGATCTATCAAGTACCAGCACTGATTCTAAGTCGAGTATATTTACTAAAAATTATTTGAGAGGCGGCAGTCAGTGCTTCTTGGAGTTGCAGGCGATTTTGGGAGGCACTCCTGAGCCCTGGACTTATCTTAATATAGAGAAAGATTTCCATTGCATGAAACGCGCTAGACTCCATTTATAGAATATAAATGATTAATAATTAAAATTAATAGTTGAATTAACTACAAGCATTAAAATATCTATTTGACTCGATGAATTTGATTAGATTCATTGTAGTTATAGATATATAAGTATATTTCTAAGTGGGTATCAATTGACCCTACTATCACTCCTCTGAAATGTCTTCCTTGTAACTTGTACATACAAGCTACATGGGATATCATAGACAGCTTCTTATTTTATTCTTCCGTACAGTCGGTGTTGTTATTAAATTTTTTTTTTCTTCTCATACTTTTCAACTATCGCACACAAAGTTATATTCTAATCAGAGAGATAATTGTCCAAGTTTAATAGACTTGGACTTAGATTTGCAGGAGGCGCTCGTTCAGCCGTCGTTCATTAACAATAAAATGAATTATAATTAGAATATAGTCAAACAGCAGCATTATTAATCTAATAATTATTATGAATAATAATATAACTAAACTATACGCTGATGTCAGCGTTCGTTATTCGCACCTGTGGAGAACATTGCTTCTCTCAGATCATAGCGAATGGTTATTAGTTCTACGCTATTTTCTATTTCAAATAATTCTTCAATTTACTTAAAACACTCTTCCTCCAGGAACACAAGTAAGTAAATTGGACAAGTTGACCGACATTTTGGAAGTATCAGTCTAGATGTACCGATCCAATGCATCAATTTTTACGAATTTCCTCTCCACCTTCAATCAAAACGCTTTATCGTGGCTGAAAATTGAATAGTTTAGGTAAATATTAGATAAACATAAATTAAACATGAATGCAATTGATAAATGCCATTATCAGGATTATCCTACGTCTATTGATTCCAAGGTTTTACTCAATCTCAATAGATAGTGAAATTGAAATCCATTTCTGCGATCTGTATTATGTCATAGTTGACACGTAATTTTATTTAACTACACCTGTTAACGTTTTGAAAAAACATTGTGTCTATATTGTATTGGTTCTAATAGACTGTTGAAATTGGGCCAAATCTAGCACTACAGTTACATCTAACAATACAGTGGCAGTTTCGAGTATTTCCATGCTAATTGGGTTCTTTATGGTACATAGAGGAAATGTACTGACCACCTGAATAAAAAGGACACGTGTATAAGAAGAGTAATAATCTTAAATATGTAATAATTTTGTTCGAGTTTAGAACAATGAATTCTAATCCTAACGATGCTGTTATAGATCTCTTCTCTACTGTAGCTAGTAGTGCGCTCTTGTGATATAATTGTGACGTATTACGTTAGAATAATTATAGCAAGGGAATAGAATTAATTATATAGTTATATATCATTCCAATCGAATAATAATTAGGTTTTACCACGTTGTTAGTTTACGGGCAACATGTATTGTCGCACGTAGAGCAAACCTTTTTGCTCGTTTAAATTGATAGATTTCTGCTAGAGGTTTTACAATGAATGCTGTATGTAAATTATAAATAATGGAGCGACGAAGTTGGATGTACAAATAAGGCTGAAGATAAATTATACTAGATTAATTAATAAACGATCCAGTTTGGCTGATTATACTGAATCTTCTAGGTCCTGCTTGATTAGAGAATATTTCATAGAAAACTAATGTTATATTTGCCTTGCCAATATTTTATCAAATTTAATATATTAATACGTATTATAGTCGCTAGTGTTTGAATAGCAGCATCATTTATCTGCGAGACTATTTCAAAGCGTTATGAAGTTTACATAAGAATAGCATTTAAAGAAAAGTAGGCATATAAAACTAGCTTGCGGAACGTTTTTTTGTAAACCAATCGGTACTATCAATCTTCAAAACTAGCAATTACTATTGTGAGCAATATATTAACGGCAAAGCTTTCCCTGTATGCCGAATAAAAATTCACCTGGATATTTCTCTATTACAGACTTCCAGTCTGTAGAAAATTTCGTGGATCCTTACTCGCAGGCATCCAATTTAAGACAATAGTTATCGAGTAACTTTGTGTCTACGCCTAGGTCTACGTTGATACTACAATCATTGTTTCCAAGTTATGATAGTTAATTTTTTGGCTCAGATTTGAAGCGTAAAAATCGTATAAGATATTTAGTATAAATTTCTTTTTTTTATTGATACTGAATTGCGAAGAATGTGTAACAATTTTGCTGATCAAACAATCCAAATATAAATTATTTACATATAAATACAATAACAACTTTATTATAGCCTCAGTAAGTTTTGGCACATTCTTTTCATCAGTATATGAATGATATTTCGAAATTCTGATCAATTTCACATTATTTACTTTCTGCATATTTTTATAGAAATATAAATTTGTATCTGGTTTGTTTTTTTCTGAGCAAAATCAGCACTAGGGTGACAAATTTTTCTTTTTACCCCAAAATATATTCGTTGAGGATAAGTAGCATCGGTGATGTGGCTAACAATCGTACCAATTCGTATTTAAATTGTCAAATACCTAATCTATAATAAATTACGTGATTTAAAAGATATAAAGAAATGTTTGCAAAGACAAAGAAAAATCTCTGATATAGTATATATATCCAGTGTCTTATGTGAAGAATATTAATTATAATTACCCATAATTATTATATTGCCTAATTGTAATACCTTCACACACAAATCTATAAATTCGAATGACTGAGATCAAAAACATAATAAAACCAGTATGTTCTTACCGGAATGATAATCCTGTCGATCCGTTATTGAGTATAAGCTAATTCAAGCTCCAGGAAACACATTATTGTAGGCGATGGTTATCTGATACATATCAGTGCGTAATCTAATGCGTTACTTTAAGCTCAAGCTTGCAATATGTAAATTTTAAAACTAATATTACAAATTTTATTTGTATTTATACGTATACATAGAGGCCCAAAGATAAGTCGCTGTTTCACTAGTTCACGTGCAATAATAAAGACCGCATAATAAAATAAACTACATAACTGCAAATTAATGCAAGCACATTAACAATTACATGGATACCTACGCGTGTTTCTTTTAGATAACTGGAAACATGTGTATGTATAAAATGGTCGATAGATCACACGTTTCGAATCGTTATAAAATACGTAGTATATTATTATAAAATTCTGTAAGTCGTTATGTTCTCTAATACATAATATTTTAAAACCAATGATGCTACTTAAAGAAATATAAAATTATTCCACGACAGTATAATGAATCGTCGTTTTATTAAATTGTCACGCTTCTAGCACCTCTTCACGTCTCACATGTAAGACTAAAATATATTCTAAGGTAAGTTGAATGACTGATCATGCAATGGCAGCTCGTTATTTACATATTCGTTCACACATCTAAGTATATTTTTCTTTACATCGTTATACTTTGTTCGAATATAGTACGTTGCATCAATTGCGTAATAATAAGTGTTCATTTCATGGTGTCCAGCAAAATTGGAGTATCAAAATTCAGGATTTTTTCAGGACTAAGAGATTGTGTTTCGAGGATAGTTTTTCCATAAAGTAAACAAGACTGAGATTCATAAAATCAGTTGTATTACTTTATTTTCAATTGCTTTGAACAAAGTTAAAACGCTTACTAATTCAGAATATTGTTTTTGAAGTGTATAGTTCACATTCTGAATTAAAGACGTGAGCGCTGAAATTCGTAGTCTTTGGCGATTGACAATTTCGAAAAAAAATTTAAATTTCTAGGACACGAGTAAGTTTCAAGATAATTTCATACTATTTCAAGGAGGACATTGAAATCAGGATATTTCTAGAGCCTCCAGGATCACTGGAGACCATGTTATTTACTTTGATAATGTTACTGAAGCATTCATTTTTTTTCACTTTTTCATTCATTATAAAGCCATTATGTTTGAGTGATGATATTGGCTAACGACCATAAACTCTGTAGTATTTAAAATAACAATGTGCTTACTCAATATAGAACATATTTTTATTATTTATATAATATATACATGTATATACGTGGTTCTATGGAGATTGAAATAACTTGAATTCGCATTGTATTAATGTGTATCTTCATAGTATAATAATCCGATAAAAATATTCTTGGGTGAATAATAATTGCAGACACGTGCCACATGTTTTCAACCAAACTAAATATAGAATAAAAACAGTTCATAAACAGACGCGCATATCTAAAATAAATACTATCACCATCAATAAGCTTGCTCTAAATTTTATTTACAATTTCTATAACAATAATTTCGAACAATTTTGTTCTTAGGAATTTTATAGCATATTACCACCTGAATTATAAATAGAATGCTTTGCCTTCGTGGGTATAGCAGTAGAAGTACATTATTATACATTGGATAATCAATTCTATATTCAACCATAAATTTTTCTCGAAGTATCATAGATTTTCATCGATTTATACATAAATATCTATATGTGTCTGATATATACATCTGCGTATATTTAGTTATCCAGAACTTTAACCATAAGCTATTGTTAGCGTATACTCAAACGCTTTTTCTTGCTTTCAAAGCTCCTACCCGATAAGAGTGAATATAAAATATAGATACCTAGTTCCATAGTATTTATTTATAATACTTCTGGCACCAGCGGACAAAGAAACGCTGCAACCAGAATTGGAGCTACACTTCTTTGTCATTTTCAGGTAATTTAAATATTATAGTTAGATTCGGTTTGCTTGATTTACGTTTGTCATTGGATTATAATATATTACAACAGTTCAAGTAAAGTTAGGTTTCCGAAAATAAATTCTCAGTTTGAAACATCAGGATCACCCTGCATCAACTTTAGACTTCATAAAAAATAAATGTAATGAAAACTATTCAAATCATAACATTTTGCTTTTCTGATGGATGAAATGATCGATTAGATAGATTGTCACATCAATTAAATGTGATATTTAGTCACCTCATTTTTTAATCACAATTAAAAACGACTTTGCAGGAGAAAGAAGACAGTTTGTTTACTAGACCAGTAGTTTGTTTACTAGACCTTTTGTAGTCCAGAACTGCGACTACATATTGAAGCGTTAAATACCCTTGAGGTATTTATTGCAATGGTGCTTCACTTTCCATGGTGTAACTTTTGACTCGACTGAATTTAAAAGGGGGATACAAACCGCCGACAAGATTTAAACGACTACTAGTCTCTTGTCCATTCCAGTATTTAGTAAATATGTTATAAGTCTTCCACACCAGCTGCGAATTAGCCCTTTTATGAAGGTTTTGGATCTCGAATTCCTGGAATAAATCATGATAACGTGAATCTAACCGAATGACGATTCAACTTGAAAAATTTCCACAGAAAAGAAAAGAAAAGAAAAGAATTCTTATCAAAGTGTTTACCAAGTGGAAAGTTTGTTCCCCACTGTCGTGAATTGGGTCTCTCCTCTTGCGACGATATACATTACTTCCTTTATTCTCTTGACTCTTTAATACCAATATTACACAGTTCTCGTGTAGCCTGTAATGTCCTATCAAGACTGAGGGATTTCTCGGACTTCGTTGTTTCAGAGAATTTACACAGCTCTGACCATCGTCTGTTGATGTTAACATCAGAACACGTCCCTCTGGGAAGAATCTGAGAAAATGAAAACCGCGACGAATTCATTTTCAAGCCATAGCAATTATCATTGAGTGGTACATACATTAATTTGGGGAATTTTTTGAGGAGTGGTATGTGTCGAAATTGTTTTCATTCAATTACAGAAATTTACTACTTTTTTGAAGAATAATCAAGCAAAAGTTAAAAATTGTGAGCCATTGGATTTCAAAATAAGATGCAGTCATAGTAAAGGCACTTAATGCAAGGACTTGGATCAGCCGCTGCTTCGGTTTCAGATTTTTAGGTCTCTAATAGTTTAGAAATAACAAACTTTTATGCGATGAATGAACAACATCTTGATGCTTTGGTTTTTGTTGTAGAAAATTGAGAAATAGTAAGCAAAAGTTTGTGAACTTGAAAATTTGGCCATAAAAAATCAATTACTTGAGTCACGTTTGCAGTAAACTTAGTTTTCTGAACAATTGAAGCCCCAAATATCTAGTTCCGAAGCACTGGTTGATCGAAATCCTTGCATCAAACGCTTTTACTTGATTCTGTTAAGAAAGATTAGCAAACTACTGTAATAAAACTGGTTCATTAAGGAACAAAGCCAGCGCAAAAATGAAAGCAAAAGTATGTGAAATTTTATATCCTGTAAATGTGATCAGCTTAAATCTTCGTTTCCAATCACCTGAGATAACGGAAGTATTCGACGAGATGCCATGGCCTGTAGAATTGGTCTTGAAAACTATTTTCTCCGTGGCGTATGTAAGATGTTTTACTGATGTAGCAGCCATTGTAACGGAGTCTTGGTCTTTCTAGATACATATCTCTCCATGATAGATATCGAGGCTCAAATGTACCACAATTTACACCCCAGGCTCTAAAATATGAAAACCCACGAAATATCGGTACAAGTTTGGCGTTCTTTTTTTTTTTATCACGAAGTCTGAGAAGGAGCAGAATGAAGCTTAGTTATAGAGAAGTTAATAAAGTTATTCAGCATTAATATGCACCCTTACCGTACGCATGCCAATCTCCAAATCTCCGCATCTCTAGCGGATACAAAGAACCCACGGCATACTTTCGAAAACATCTCCAAAGATCTTAAGTCAAGTTCAGATGAGACAACCCATCTTAAAATGTACAGTATTATCTCCATTGGCAAAGCTGATATATGCGTTGTCTGGAAGGATTAAACCACCATTATTCTCATCCACAAATTATGAATTCTTATTATGTCAGAGTTTGGAAAAGAAGTACTGTAAATAAATTCGAACAGAAAAGTTCTGGTCGTCAGCTGATTGCTAGAAATATCAAGTTTCTGGAGAAACAAGCTTTCCAGCGTAACTGAAATTCGATATCTCACAAAAGTTCCCACTTGAAATGCCATCTTAACGGAAATTACTGCTCAGAGAATATAGTTTAAATTTGAACTTTGCATTCGATATATTCTTAATATAATATTAGTAGTGCATGAACTTTTCTCGTCAGAATGATGTTGTTCAACGTAAACTAGTTTAAACACACAAACACTTCCGCTGAAATACCTGTAGTACTTTAGGAAGATATGTATTTCCCTTTGGAACCAAATTAATAGCACTTACGCTTTGTTCAAACTGTGGAGAACACACGCATTGATTTCTGCAAATAATTCGTGTTATTTTAGTAAGTAGATCCCCGTCATCTTCGTCATCATCATCGTCATCAACTTCTCTGTCTAGTTCTTCTTCTTCGACTTCAACCCTATCATCGGGATCAACTCTTTCTCGTGGTTTTGGTTTGGAAGATTCATACAATCGAAACTCAATATCAGGTACAAGCTGCACGGCACGTTTATAGAACTGAATAGCTTCGTAGAGTTTACCAGTTTGTTCGTGCTCCACGCCTTTAAGGAATAGCGCTTTTGCCTGTGCCAAATAACATTCTTAATACAATTTTTAAATTGTAATTATTTTTGAAAATTCTTTTTCTTGAGATTGATATTGATGATTCAGCGCTAAATATCATCTTACAAGTCTCAGTTATGCTGAAACTTGATTTCTAGTCCAAAGTATCAATAGGTTCGTTAACCATTTTGATATTTGACCAAAAGAAAAAAATTATCCTATACTATATCAAGTTTTGAAAGTCATACTCTGTTTTCAACAGAAGTGGAGTCTCCTTCGGATGAGATATTATTTGAAAACTGGGAGGCATTTTGTTCGCTCTGATCTCTTTTGGGCGATATTTCAAGCTCGCGTTGCCACTTCTCTCTAAATGATGCCAGCGTACTTTCCACATTGTCTTGACGTGACGAAGAACCCTCCTGATCCTCGCCTCCTTCGCCACCTTCTGCCGACGATTCTGTGGCTTGACTCTATCGATATTATGAATCATAAATTTGAAAAAAAAAGTTGCTTTGCAGACTAAATGATTTTTCAAACAAATGCTACTACTTTAGAAAGGATAAATACTTTACAGACAAATATAAACCTTGGAAATAATTTTCTTTCAAATCACTGGTATGCTGTGAAGAAATATTATAGTGACTCAGATTTTTCACAGCTGATTACCAGCATTTTGAGACATACTTCGAAATTATTAAAGATTTTACATTTTTCGTAAACACTGAGAAGAAAAGTGTGTCATGTGTTTACAATGAAAGAAAACTGATCTTATCTCTATTTATGTTGTTGGTTTTTCCCAAATTGCATCATTATAGAATATTCCCTCCAAATTTCAAGGAGTTTCGATGAACAATGCGATCTAAATCAATTATGTAAGGCAAGGTCCATGACACAATTAATAGTTTGCGAAAAAACAGAGCTAATAGAATATTCCTTTTCCCTCGAGGTGATGCCGTACTTGTGTTTTTGCATCGAATTTGAAAATTGTACCAGAAGAATCTTCATGAGAACGAATTTTTTTTCAGGGAATAAAATAATTTTTCCAAATTTTTTGGTCAATCACTCTTCGTTGATCCAAATAAAAAATATTCCCCAGAGGAAAATTTGTTCTGATGAATATTCTTTCTGTGGCATGGTTATCCAAGACTAAAATATTGCGAAGTTATTGCATCATATTTGTAGAAATATCAACAATGCGAAAATTTCTTTACTACGATTTATAAATAATGATGTAAATGTGTTTTTGATTGTTGACTATACAAATAGGAGAATTTTGAGGGGGAATACCGCTCATCAAAATTACTGAATTTAGATGAGTTGTTATTATTTGTCATTCGTGCTTAACATTGAAGTTAAGTTTAATGATAATAAAATTGTCAAAAATTCAACAATATCAATGAAATGAACTAACAAATTCTTGGTATGGAACTTCAACATATGTGCAGATTTGTTCGGCACAAGGTCAAAGTCGCAGTAAATTGCAGTAAAGTTTTAGGTTATGAATGCAAATGCTTTTCGCAATTTAGTTGCGTCGATTAATACGAAAAGATTAGAGAGCAATTTCACGTACCATTGTAATTCGATTTCAAATCTTCTTTTGTTACTTTCAGCGCATGTATTCACGGTCAGAATATCGACGGATAGAAACAAAATACGGACTTGCTGGCGCGAGCGTTGCCATGTTTTTAATTGTGAGAACTTGAGTTGAGATCACGAGTTTGCATGGGGAATAAGATTTGAATAAGGATGAATGTTTTGAAAGTAGAAATGCAGATTTTTGTTTCAAAGTGCACAGAGGCCACCTTGAAGTGACAAAATAATTTTAAATAACCCTTTACGATTCAGCAGGTCAATTACGGCCATTTTCACACCCCCTTAATATATCATCAATATTTATTTTTGAACGAAAAAATGCGTTAATTAATTAACAGGTCAAAATAATAATATTTTGTGTGAAAAATAATAGTGAAATTTTCTCTGTGATATGAAAAAGAAAATTAAAAAGTAATTTTTCATTTATAGTTTTCTTATATAATTGGACATTTTTTATGGACTAGATTCACTATGCCAGCTGATCCATATTACGGGATCATAAAAAAAAAACTTCAATCGCAGATTAATGGACCATCTCAATCTAAATTGAACGAATGTTATTAGAAAATTGTCATATCTTTTTTGAATTATTGTTAACAAAAGATGTTCGAAACTTAGTAGTTCACGCCTATTCTTCCATAGGGTGAGCTCATTTTCATAGCAAAGTTGCGTTCTGGTAAAAGAATAAATTAAATACGTAAACGAAAATATGTAGACAAATAAATGTGTTAAATGTTAGGCGATGTCAAGAGTGTCCGAACTTACCGATCGAAATAGGATTGCAGTATATCTCTACTTATACCTAATTCGCACACTATAGATATACGGCTATGATATGTCAGTCGGTAAATTTGGACTCTATAACATGTGTAATTGTTTCGCTGCGTGTTCAATTATAGTTTATTCAGATGATTTACCGAAGACAATTTGGATGAAATAGAATCGCTTGCTTCGATTGTAAGGACGATAAACCTTTTATATTCTGCATTTTGTTAAAAGAATAAGGCGAACAATGAGTATGTCGGTTTTCGTTGCGTGTATTGCGTGTCCATCAGAGCTACGTGCGAAATAAAAGCAGATTGTGTGATGTTTGAGGTGCCTGTATGCAGGCGTTTTCACTTCCCTATGTAGCGTATTCCCAAAAATATTCTGAATGCAATAGTTCATACATACCTTCAGAATTAGTTTTGTACTAGATTATCGATTGTATTATGTATATTATTATTAGCTGGAATTAGTTTAGTTGTAGCAATAAACCATATCATATCAATTTCTTTAATTAGGTATTCATTCTCTGATCGCTGAGAGAATATCCTCCAAACTTTGAAAATGAGCCACATTGCTTATATTCATCTCTACACAGCTATAACACAGATTCAAAATGTTTGATAATAATTTTCTAGCTTTCTGTTACGCTTTGTATTGGATAAGAATGAGTTCCGAAGCTGTTGCATGTAATTCCTGTTATCTGTGCTATTTTGCAACAGCGAGGAATAGTATGCGAACTCTGGACGTTGTGTCTTTCAGAGGAATTCGCAGACGCTGCGAAACTGTAACTTTATTGGAGACTAAAACAAGGTATCTTCCCTTCGTAAACCTCTCTGTGAAACGGGAGATTTTGTCTTTGTAGAACCATCGCGCATCGCTGCGACTAACTCATACTCAATGAAAATTTATTGCTACGACATTTAGTGAAACTACAGCAATATTGCTCAGAAAGGGTGAGGAATATTGGGGAACTTTCACATTTATTATATTCTTTCAGATTCCAAAAATACACTTTTCTCATGGAAACATTTCAAACAATAACAAATCCAAAATGGTCTACAAGAATTGAAATACGTCACAGTTTATCGTCTGATATATTTATTACAAATAGTAAACAAATAGAACGAGATCCCGCAAATCATTGGAAATACGATATTTGCAAGTGCAGGGTTATTCATGTTACACGATGAGCACAAGTATTTCGGACATTTTTCATCCAACGTTTCTGTCAACTTGCAAAACGATCTACGCTATAATTATCTAGAAATATCTCGATTGGTAATAGGGTTTGCGTGATCACCTAGCCACCTACAGCACACAGAAGGAAGGGTCTCGATAGTTCGGATTGAAAATGTTAAAATTAATGGGAGGTCTACGCATCTTAGTTTATACATACAAAGTACATGAAAATCTAAATTCAAGTGTCACAGTAAGCTGGGAAAGTTATCATGAATCACGATGGAAATTTAGAATTCAGTATTTAGAATTCAGTTGAATTCGTCAGTGATAACAAAAGTATTCGAATACTGCAAAATTTAGTCGGGTTATTATGGACTCAATAAAAACTTGGGGTATTCGATCAATATCACTTCATATCAGACTTTGAATTTCAAATCTCATACATATTTATGTCATAACTACGTAATTGAAAGTTGAAATTCTGGATTCATACTCATAGTCAACGTACTCATGCACGGATTTGAAAATAAATGAAAAAGAGCTAGATACAAATATTAACAGCAAACATATGTCATAAGGAATTAAAATGTTTAAAAAATTATTTATAATTGGATCTACGGTCCTATGGATTAAAATTTATCCATCGTTTGTTTATGTTATGGTGGCTCAGTTCGATTCAGCTACTAGCCGCTCACTGCCCCTCGCGGGCACGGAGGAGTGATTTTGTGACCCCGTGTTGTCGCACTAACGCATTCTTCAACTCCTTCGCGGTTGCAGGAATACGCTATTGGGATTCTCTACCTTCTGCACTTAAAACAGCGCCTACAGTTGCCTATTTCAAGCACGGTTTATTTGCGCATTTGCTAAATACCGAGGATGCTCGTTCTTAAACTCTATTTCTTGCGCTTACGGCTCTTTCTGTTAGGTGTTGGTTAATTTCTAGCTTTATTTTCTATTCTTCCTCTCAAGTACTCATGTATCATGATCTTACTTTTTGAAGTCATAGAGTAACTCCATTTGTGTTGCTCTGTGACTCTGTATTGTCTAACATTGCCATAGTCATAAATAAATAATATCTATCAATCTATCTATGTATCTATCTGTCTATCTATCTATCTCTTTGTTAGCAGCATTCATGGGCGGGGAGAAAATAGAAAATAAGAAATAAGAAAAAAAAAAAACAGTCGTGAAGAACACCTCCTTTTGTTTTCGAATCCCCATAACAACTCTACTATTGGTATGGACGTCCTTCTCGTGTAAGTAGTCTACTACATCCAATTTACCTTCCAGTTCAGCCAGCTTCAGCGGCGTCATGCCATCGTTCGTTTGACAAATGATATCGGCTCCATGCTCGTGTAAATATTTTATTGCATCCAATTCAGCATCGCGCACAGCCAGGTGTAGCGGCGTCATGCCATCTTCCGCTTTACAATTGATCTCGGCTCCATGTTCGTGTAAATATTTTACTACATCCAATTTAGCATGGCGCGTAGCCAGGAGTAGCGGCGTCATGCCATCTTCCGCTCGACAATTGATCTCGGCTCCATTCTAGTGTAAATATTTTAATACATCCAATTTAGCATGGCGCGAAGCCAGGAGTAACGGCGTCATGCCATCTTCCGCTCGACAATTGATCTCGGCTCCATTCTAGTGTAAATATTTTAATACATCCAATTTAGCATGGCGCGAAGCCAGGAGTAACGGCGTCATGCCATCTTTTGCTTGACAATTGATCTCGGCTCCATGCTCGCGTAAATATTTTACTACATCCAATCTAGCATTGCGCATAGCCAGGTCTAGCGGCGTCATGCCATCTTTCGCTTGACAATTGATCTCGGCTCCATGCTCGCGTAAATATTTTACTACATCCAATCTAGCATTGCGCATAGCCAGGTCTAGCGGCGTCATGCCATCTTCCGCTCGACAATTGATCTCGGCTCCATTCTAGTGTAAATATTTTAATACATCCAATTTAGCATGGCGCGAAGCCAGGAGTAACGGCGTCATGCCATCTTCCGCTCGACAATTGATCTCGGCTCCATTCTAGTGTAAATATTTTAATACATCCAATTTAGCATGGCGCGAAGCCAGGAGTAACGGCGTCATGCCATCTTCCGCTCGACAATTGATCTCGGCTCCATTCTAGTGTAAATATTTTAATACATCCAATTTAGCATGGCGCGAAGCCAGGAGTAACGGCGTCATGCCATCTTTTGCTTGACAATTGATCTCGGCTCCATGCTCGCGTAAATATTTTACTACATCCAATCTAGCATTGCGCATAGCCAGGTCTAGCGGCGTCATGCCATCTTTCGCTTGACAATTGATCTCGGCTCCATGCTCGCGTAAATATTTTACTACATCCAATCTAGCATTGCGCATAGCCAGGTCTAGCGGCGTCATGCCATCTTCCGCTCGACAATTGATCTCGGCTCCATTCTAGTGTAAATATTTTAATACATCCAATTTAGCATGGCGCGAAGCCAGGAGTAACGGCGTCATGCCATCTTCCGCTCGACAATTGATCTCGGCTCCATTCTAGTGTAAATATTTTAATACATCCAATTTAGCATGGCGCGAAGCCAGGAGTAACGGCGTCATGCCATCTTTTGCTTGACAATTGATCTCGGCTCCATGCTCGCGTAAATATTTTTCTACATCCAATCTAGCATTGCGCATAGCCAGGTCTAGCGGCGTCATGCCATCTTTCGCTTGACAATTGATCTCGGCTCCATGCTCGCGTAAATATTTTACTACATCCAATCTAGCATTGCGCATAGCCAGGTCTAGCGGCGTCATGCCATCTTCCGCTCGACAATTGATCTCGGCTCCATTCTAGTGTAAATATTTTAATACATCCAATTTAGCATGGCGCGAAGCCAGGAGTAACGGCGTCATGCCATCTTCCGCTCGACAATTGATCTCGGCTCCATTCTAGTGTAAATATTTTAATACATCCAATTTAGCATGGCGCGAAGCCAGGAGTAACGGCGTCATGCCATCTTTTGCTTGACAATTGATCTCGGCTCCATGCTCGCGTAAATATTTTACTACATCCAATCTAGCATTGCGCATAGCCAGGTCTAGCGGCGTCATGCCATCTTTCGCTTGACAATTGATCTCGGCTCCATGCTCGCGTAAATATTTTACTACATCCAATCTAGCATTGCGCATAGCCAGGTCTAGCGGCGTCATGCCATCTTCCGCTCGACAATTGATCTCGGCTCCATTCTAGTGTAAATATTTTAATACATCCAATTTAGCATGGCGCGAAGCCAGGAGTAACGGCGTCATGCCATCTTCCGCTCGACAATTGATCTCGGCTCCATTCTAGTGTAAATATTTTAATACATCCAATTTAGCATGGCGCGAAGCCAGGAGTAACGGCGTCATGCCATCTTTTGCTTGACAATTGATCTCGGCTCCATGCTCGCGTAAATATTTTACTACATCCAATCTAGCATTGCGCATAGCCAGGTCTAGCGGCGTCATGCCATCTTTCGCTTGACAATTGATCTCGGCTCCATGCTCGCGTAAATATTTTACTACATCCAATCTAGCATTGCGCATAGCCAGGTCTAGCGGCGTCATGCCATCTTCCGCTCGACAATTGATCTCGGCTCCATTCTAGTGTAAATATTTTAATACATCCAATTTAGCATGGCGCGAAGCCAGGAGTAACGGCGTCATGCCATCTTCCGCTCGACAATTGATCTCGGCTCCATTCTAGTGTAAATATTTTAATACATCCAATTTAGCATGGCGCGAAGCCAGGAGTAACGGCGTCATGCCATCTTTTGCTTGACAATTGATCTCGGCTCCATGCTCGCGTAAATATTTTACTACATCCAATCTAGCATTGCGCATAGCCAGGTCTAGCGGCGTCATGCCATCTTTCGCTTGACAATTGATCTCGGCTCCATGCTCGCGTAAATATTTTACTACATCCAATCTAGCATTGCGCATAGCCAGGTCTAGCGGCGTCATGCCATCTTCCGCTCGACAATTGATCTCGGCTCCATTCTAGTGTAAATATTTTAATACATCCAATTTAGCATGGCGCGAAGCCAGGAGTAACGGCGTCATGCCATCTTCCGCTCGACAATTGATCTCGGCTCCATTCTAGTGTAAATATTTTAATACATCCAATTTAGCATGGCGCGAAGCCAGGAGTAACGGCGTCATGCCATCTTCCGCTCGACAATTGATCTCGGCTCCATTCTAGTGTAAATATTTTAATACATCCAATTTAGCATGGCGCGAAGCCAGGAGTAACGGCGTCATGCCATCTTTTGCTTGACAATTGATCTCGGCTCCATGCTCGCGTAAATATTTTACTACATCCAATCTAGCATTGCGCATAGCCAGGTCTAGCGGCGTCATGCCATCTTTCGCTTGACAATTGATCTCGGCTCCATGCTCGCGTAAATATTTTACTACATCCAATCTAGCATTGCGCATAGCCAGGTCTAGCGGCGTCATGCCATCTTCCGCTCGACAATTGATCTCGGCTCCATTCTAGTGTAAATATTTTAATACATCCAATTTAGCATGGCGCGAAGCCAGGAGTAACGGCGTCATGCCATCTTCCGCTCGACAATTGATCTCGGCTCCATTCTAGTGTAAATATTTTAATACATCCAATTTAGCATGGCGCGAAGCCAGGAGTAACGGCGTCATGCCATCTTTTGCTTGACAATTGATCTCGGCTCCATGCTCGCGTAAATATTTTTCTACATCCAATCTAGCATTGCGCATAGCCAGGTCTAGCGGCGTCATGCCATCTTTCGCTTGACAATTGATCTCGGCTCCATGCTCGCGTAAATATTTTACTACATCCAATCTAGCATTGCGCATAGCCAGGTCTAGCGGCGTCATGCCATCTTCCGCTCGACAATTGATCTCGGCTCCATTCTAGTGTAAATATTTTAATACATCCAATTTAGCATGGCGCGAAGCCAGGAGTAACGGCGTCATGCCATCTTCCGCTCGACAATTGATCTCGGCTCCATTCTAGTGTAAATATTTTAATACATCCAATTTAGCATGGCGCGAAGCCAGGAGTAACGGCGTCATGCCATCTTTTGCTTGACAATTGATCTCGGCTCCATGCTCGCGTAAATATTTTTCTACATCCAATCTAGCATTGCGCATAGCCAGGTCTAGCGGCGTCATGCCATCTTTCGCTTGACAATTGATCTCGGCTCCATGCTCGCGTAAATATTTTACTACATCCAATCTAGCATTGCGCATAGCCAGGTCTAGCGGCGTCATGCCATCTTCCGCTCGACAATTGATCTCGGCTCCATTCTAGTGTAAATATTTTAATACATCCAATTTAGCATGGCGCGAAGCCAGGAGTAACGGCGTCATGCCATCTTCCGCTCGACAATTGATCTCGGCTCCATTCTCGTGTAAATATTTTACTACATCCAATTCAGCATAGAACGCAGCCAGGAGGAGCGGCGTCATGCCATCTTCTGCTTGACAATTGATCTCGGCTCCATGCTCGCGTAAATATTTTACTACATCCAATCTAGCATTGCGCATAGCCAGGTGTAGCGGCGTCATGCCGTCTTCATCTTTAAAATTGATCTCGGCTCCATTCTCGTGTAAATATTTTACTACATCCAATTCAGGATAGCACGTAGCCAGGTGTAGCGGCGTTATGCCATCTTCCGCTTGACAATTGATCTCGGCTCCATGCTCGCGTAAATATTTTACTACATCCAATCTAGCATTGCGCATAGCCAGGTGTAGCGGCGTCATGCCGTCTTCATCTTTAAAATTGATCTCGGCTCCATTCTCGTGTAAATATTTTACTACATCCAATTTAGCAAAGAATATAGCCTGGTGTAGCGGCGTCATCGACGGCCCATTTTTCGCTCGACAATTGATCTCGGCTCCATTCTCGTGTAAATATTTTACTACATCCAATTCAGCAAAGAACGCAGTCAGGAGTAGCGGCGTCATGCCATTTTTCGCTTGACAATTGATCTCGGCTCCATTCTCGTGTAAATATTTTACTACATCCAATTTAGCATGGCGCCTAGCCAGGATCAGTAGCGGCGTCATGCCATCTTCTGCTCGACAATTGATCTCGGCTCCATTCTCGTGTAAATATTTTACTACATCCAATTCAGCATAGAACGCAGCCAGGAGGAGCGGCGTCATGCCATCTTCTGCTCGACAATTGATCTCGGCTCCATTCTCGTGTAAATATTTTACTACATCCAATTTAGCATGACGCGTAGCCAGGAGTAGCGGCGTCATGCCATCTTCTGCTCGACAATTGATCTCGGCTCCATTCTCGTGTAAATATTTTACTACCTTCAATTTAGCATCGAACATAGCCAGGATCAGTAGCGGCGTCATGCCATCTGCCGTTTGACAATTGATCTCGGCTCCATTCTCGTGTAAACATTTTACTACATCCAATTTAGCATCGAACATAGCCAGGTGTAGCGGCGTCATGCCATCTTTCGCTCGATAATCGATCTTGGCTGCATTCTCTCGTAAATATTTCATTACATCCCATGGAACACGAAGCTTAGCCGGGCGTGGCGGCCTCATCCCATCTTCTGCTTGACAGTTGATCTCTGCTCCATTCTCGTGTGAATATTTTTTTACATCCAATTCATCATCGGGTATAGTCAGTCGTACCCGCGTCATGAAATCTTTCACTTTACAATTGATCTCGGCTCCCTTTTGAATAAAATACTTTATCACGTCGACATTGGCTGCCATAACAGCTTGGCAGAGTGGTGTGACATCTTTATTATTTCGAGTATCGATTTCAACGTCTGTGTCTTCTGCTAGCAATTTTATCTTGTCCAAATGTCCGTATTCAACTGCCCGGTATACTGCTGTCCTGCCAAGAATGTCCTTGACGTTTAGGAGGTCCTTTCGATCTTTAGTATTTGTATAAAGGCAATCCAGAAATAGTTTTAGAATACGACCATTACCCTCTGCAGCTGCTACGTGGAAGATAGTTTCTCTCCACCGGGATCGATGTTCTTTCAAATAAAATGTCCAAAACTCACCCTGCGCTACATCAACATGTTTGTCTGGCAATAGCCAATCTATAAAGGCACGGATAGTTTTGTAATTTTGTCCAAGCAAAATATCTGCTACAAATATATTTCCCAATGGCTCGGTGTGCCGGCGCTCTTTTAACATATCTGAGAAATACTTCGCGGCGAAATATTCTGCATAAGTTCGGTGTCCGAACCGTGGTTGACCATCGATAAATTGTGTAATGAGCCCGTCCCGCTCTACAGGGAAGTCAAGATGTGACCCGCTGCTGGCATCTCCTTGAGATAATAGAAGCTCTGTTATCTTGTCCTTGTCAAACAGTGTATCCAAAGCAAATCTTTCATGTATATTTATGAACTTTTCATAACGATCCTTTCTGTCCTCTATTACCGCTACGTCGGCGAGGTTGCCGCCTCTTTTTCTGAAGAAAATGTCAAACTTCTTTTCCACGAAATTTTCGTACAAATAAAGAAGATTAATTTTTTCCGGAAACTTGGGTTCATCGGCACCAGAGTGGATGAATTCTTTGCATGAATGAAAATGTTCTGGCGCTCCGTCACTGCGATCTTCAAAGATCTCCGCTACCATCTTCGCCTGTAGCGGAATACCGATAAATTTATTCGTCTGATCTTTGATCGAATCGGCTAGCTTATTTATCATTGCCCTAGTATACTTTTGTATACGGTCCTTGGCCATCTGTGGCGAGTCTTGGAACTTAGCTTTCCAAAATTCGACCAAAAAGTCTTCTTGATCTTCCGGTGAAATTGGCCGTATCTCATAGAAAAATGTGTTTAATTTAGTCTCTAATATCGCTTTGGTATGTGGTCTAGTTGCGACCAACAATTTCTTGATGCCATAGTCCGCGAGAGTGTGCAGTAAATCAATGACGGGACTCTCATAGATCGGACTTATTTCGTCAAATCCGTCAAATATAAGTACCACTTTGTGTTTCCTTTTCATAATTCTTTTGAAAACCTTCCGTGCCAAGTCAGTTTCATGACGCAAGACTTCTTCTATCAAGAATTGCACAGCTTCGTTGATACTATTCAGATCGTAGCTTGATTTCTTCATTACTTCTGCTAGGGCAGTTGCATGGTGGTTCAAATCAATTTTGAGCACCAACATGTCAGGTTCATTCTCTTTTATCTTACATGCTAAACGAGTTAACAAGGTAGATTTACCCATACCCGCCGTACCCGAAATAATAACGGGTTCGTCATGGTCTTTGAGCTGATCGTCACTCAAACAAGTCGAACCTTGCGTATCGTTGCTATCGTTGGTCTCGCTATCATCCCGGTGTTGCATCAAATAAGTGATATCTCCTTGAGATTTCTTCCATATGTATCTTCCCTGCTTCTCTTGCAACCAATGAATATTGCGGCCTACATTTTCTGTACACAAGTCGTTGAATTGTTCTTCTGCTCGAGTACTGTCCAAAATAGTAAAATATGTGGGATGATGACCCAGGGGATCTCTATCAATACCACTGTTAGTCATCGAAAAAGTCTCTCCCATTCTCGGCGATACACCCGAGTGTACTCCATTGACGCTATCGATAGCGATCAAATCAGGTATTTTTTTATCTTCGAGGATAGCCTTTTTGATAACCACATTCCGACAAATGGTGCGATCTATGTAGCAATGTTCAAGCGTATTCATTTTATCCAAGTCATCACCAAGTATTAATTGGTCGTTACGAATAATCTCAAATAACGCATTCGAATCGATTATTTCTAAGAGATCTTCTAAGTCATCTGCACTGAGGTTATCGGGCTTGCAAATGCCTAACAATTCCCCGAGGCTCGTTGTATTCTCATATCCCTGAAACTTAGTGACCGGCTTTTTTAACAGCTTTTTTTGCGTGGCGTTCGTAAGATCACGGAAACCAAGGTTTATGTTTTTCTCACGATGAGTTTCATGCCCAAGTTTAAATTGACTACCTACATTTTCACCTGTCCGAGTGATAATAATCATCTTTTTTTTTTCGTTTCTTCTTACGATTTCACACAATGAATTCCACAATGTCTGTAAATATTGATCCTCACCATTCGATCCACTGTCAACTATTAACAAATCGGGATACCGTAGCGAGTCGAAAGTGTTCTTTATATAATTCAATATCGATGGGAATTCCAGGTTGTCCACGCATGTGAAGATATAACTATCCATCTTCTGGTATTTTGGTATCCGTCCAAGTGTGTCGTAAACACTCAATGCCGTTAACAAGGTTTCTTCTGGGGCAACTAACTCTAAGATTCGGTTCGCAGTAGAATTAGATCCATCCTCAGTTAGGAAAGCCTTCACTCGCTGTATTTCCGATTTAAAGTGTACGTCATATTTCTGCATCTGCTCGCAATACACCGAGTTCGCACCTATGGTTATGAGAGAACCGACCTCGTCGTTCATATCTTTGAGGAATTTCTTACCCACTTTGTACGATAAGTATTCTTGTTCTTTCTCGTGCTTAGCCTTTTTCGTAAACCAGTCTAGCATTTTCGTCTGGAAGGCACCGTCTAAAAGCTCGGTATTCAACAGATTGAACCCAGTATTAGCATCTATTTTTTCCCTGAGGATCTTATTAAGTTCATCTTCGTTTGGTTGATTCACTGTCAGCCTGAACTCGTTCAAAAAGTTTGAAATGTCCTCATCGTCTACGTAGTCATCAGGCAAGTCGTATTCCGTGAGTGAATCAGTTGCGTCGTTAGGTGCTTTGTTGGAGTCTTGTGGGAACTGAGGTTTCTGGCATCGTGTTTGTATATCGTTCCATGCTGCTTCTTCGGAGGCATAGGTGTCTGGTGATTCGCCCATGCTCCTGAATTCGTCAAGGAAAATCTCACGAAACTTCTCCACGTTTTTAGGTAAACTCTGATTGCGAATGAATTTGTCGTGAAATTTTGCAGCCTTGCTATCGAACACGTGTCTTTTCAGCACAAGATGATGGGCATTAAAATCTGCCATATTCGACCTCAAAGGTTTTTTTTCATAAGTACACTTGGCCACTAGCTTTGCCAACCTATGAAGAGCAGATGTCGCTCTTAATTCGTGATACAACTTTTTGTTAAATTCTTTATTCACCGCAAACTTGTACCAAGCTGTTTGCTTCTCGACGCTCTTAAGTTCGAAGGACTTGTCCGGCTCTTCTGTATTCTCGTAACAGATGTAATTATCCTTCAACTCCTCCGATTCCTGCAAAGTCTTCAAATCCTTCAAATCCTTAGAATTCTCCAAATCAAGGCGCTTGTTAGTACAAAGGATTATATTCCTGACTTTAATGTCACGGAATAGTTCGTTTTCTTTAATTTTGAGCCACGAGATAAAGTACTTTGTCTGAAGATGAAGGGTCTTGCGATGAAGAAGGGTCTTGTTGCGATGAAGAAGGGTCTTGTTCGTCTGTTGCTGACCTAAAATCGTTCGCTTCTGATGATTGGTTGAATTCCGGTCCATTTCTTTGATCAGCGGGTTGCCTTAATATACTGACGATATCTTTCTTCTGCAAAGTTTCAGCCAGTGCTATGGCCGTTTCATCGTTGTTATTATGAATATCGGTTTTCGCTCCTTTTTGTTGTAGGAATTCAACGATTCGTCGAAAACCCTTTTTGACTGCCACATGCAAAACTGTATCACCGTTTCCGTCCTGTACATCAATGTTCGCTCCTTCATCCAAGCAGTCCGCCATTCGGGAAAGTCTGATACCCTCGGGATCTTTCTCCAATTTCCCGACTCTCAGACCAACAGCGCGAAGCAATTCCTCGTCCCAATTATTATCTTCATCCCCATCATTATCAGACGTGCATACGTCTTTCTTTGACGACTGTTCCGCATTGGACTTCCGCATTTTCGAAATCTTTTCTGGAAATGAAGCGACATTAGAACTCTGACTCTGCATGGTACAGCATCAACACGTAATTTTCTTTCCGTCTCGATTATTCCCTTTCATTGATTCTCTACATATTAAAATTAAGATTGAAATACGGTAGGCGCGAATAACTTTTCATTTGGAATGAAATGCTGAATCTTCATAAAAAGCAAGAACCAGCACCGTAGGATGAAATTCGCCGTGTGGTTAGTCGCATGAGCGATACTGGTGCTTATCAACATACTACTTCCGTAAGATAACTGGGGATATCCGGTGGCGTAAAGCTACAGCTATATGTCGCGCAATTATATTATTCGAAGAACTGTTTTCTACTCACTTAATTTACTGCGATTTTACTTCGGTCTGGTAGGTTCCGAGGTGTCCTAGCAATTGCGAACGACTTTGAGAAGCGAGTTGGTATTTTTCAGGACAGAATTTTGACTGCAAGTGCGACCCTGGCATCGGTTTCCTCAAGAAGTCCTGTTCGTGCTTCTGAATCTCAGACGAGACTTGCAATTGAAAGATAGACCAATCTCTTCATTCACTATAAAAAATGTACAAAGGGGATCACAAAAGAAACTTTGAAAATTATTTCACAAGCAACCTCTAGACTCTATTAAGACACGAATGTATGCAAACTGTTGCAGTAACTGATGAGAACTTACCTAATACGCTTATAGTAGTTACGCCAGTCTCAGGTCCAACATGGAGCGGTAATACTAAGAGAACGAGAAGCGTCCTGACTCTGGAAAACCATCAATATTCCAAATTAACTATACGAACCGATTTTGTACTGACATGAGTTGATTTATTCGTAAGTACACCTACGGATATGGAATCTGTAGAGTGTAGTCCCTGAAGTGTGCAACCGAAGTTACATCGTGTTCATATCCGTGTGAAAGAATATAAATAAAATTGAATTCACGGATAAAAAAAATTCATAAATTTGTACAAAGATACAAAGTCTATCCTCAGCAATGCCCTGCTGACCGTTGGCTGATATTCACATCATGTGCCTCGCTCCGGAAGTTAACTCCTTTGCTCTGACCGCGAATGAAAACGATAACACGCTCCGATTTGATCCTATCATATAACATGACTAATGAGTGGTGACTAACATTGAAATGAAACTTACGAAATGCTTACGAAATAAAAATTAGGCGAGGTTTGTCAGAGAAAAGACGTCGACACCATCAATTATACCTACATAAATGTTTCGATCATCGTTTTGAATAATTATTCGTTGATGATCGTTGGCCAACAAATTTCAGTCGAGACAACCACCGTGTGATTATTCTCACCAACGAGTGGCACCTGATCGGTCCTTCGCAATATGACTCTAGTTCCGTCGTTTGAACAGGTCTGGCGCAGCTCGAAATTAGTTTTCGCCAGTATGCTCGCATAGTCATATTTCGGCACATAGTGTCTGGTGTGGCTCCAAAAATCCTACTCGTTGCAACGAACAATAGTCTCTAAGGAACCATAGGTTGCATCAAACCTTTTTCTTCACAAAATGCCTCAAAGTTTGAAGAAGTTCGTTGAAATAGAGTGCAAAATCGATTCTGATGGCAGAATTGAATTTTCGCGCTTTCATCTTCTTCACAAATTGAAGCACTTTTAGGTAAGAAGGGTTCAATTGCGATCCATTGTCTCTCGGAGATTTCTGTTCTTCCCAATGACTAGGATTTTTTTCATGACAAATTGCAGTTCTCTCTAGTTTGATTGACAAAAACAACAAATTTTTCTGAAAAACAAAGAAAATCTATGCAATTTTTTGAGCCAAACTACCAAAATCTACAATTTTTTTTTCGTGGAAAACTGTTCTAATCTCTCTAAAAGTTTGTAGAAATTCATAGGAGTAGAAATTTCAACCAGGGTATCACAATTCTCATTTGACGTTCGTTATCGAATAGTTCTAATTAACTAAATACTATTATGGAATAATCATTCCGAACGATTTCTTATTCTACTTTTGACTTTGATTAAAAAAGTCGTTGAAAAATTCTAAAATCGCAGCATTCACTGTGAAAATTTTTGATATTCTTCTAAAAATGTTGACTTTTTTTCAATATAAATTCGGTAAACATCCTTGCAAAAAGTGATCACGTAATTCTTTTCAATGTTTCTGTCTTTTTCTTTTTTCAATAAATACCTTGCCAAGGCTCGTGTCTCCGTATATTGTAGTCACAGAAGTTGGATTGGATGTTTTTCAACCATGGACTTAAAATTTTCAGCAGCTCTCGCATCCACGTTAATTTGCGACACTGTTGCAGCTAATTGTAAAGTGCGAATATGAGTAACTTGCCTTGCCTCGCGCGGTGGCTAATAATTTCTCTGAGCATAATCAGAGGAGAAGGGGTCTATTATCTTGAGTCGACTAACTCGGCCAATGGTAGCTTTATGGAATGTTCTTGAACATTCAAATTCGTTATTAATATACAACCTTACGTAAAAAAAAAAAAAAAAATTAGTATTTCGCGATGAAAATATCGCCGATTCTACGAACGAAAAGTTCCAATTTTCTTAACAATTCGTAGAAATTCGTAGAACTATTTTCACCCGGGTTATGATATACAGGGTGACAACTTTTTGACCTCAAATTCACAATTTTCGGTCTCACCCCAACATCCGGTAGTTTTTAGTATTTGAGTAGGCCTTCCGAAATCTGGGCGCGACCGAACAATTTTAAAAGGTCGCTCAAGAATTTCGAAAACAATTCATATATCAAAAATCGTTTGTTTTATTTTTTCATCCCGACTCTCACCGCCTCTATATTTCTTTATCGTCAATATTCGTGGAAGTGCTCGGAATTTTGAGCAAAAATATTCTTATTCGGGGCTCGCTCAAGAATTTTTAACATTTGAATAATGACTTTTTCCAAGCTTTCGAGCGACCTCTAAATGTCAATATTAAGGGTCGATCTTTTTTGTGCTTCGATAGGTGTGCCTAATGAACAAATACAGAGGGTGAGAGTTGTAATGAATGAAAAAATTAGATTCATCTGAATAAATGTATATATTTTAACCATCGAAAAAATAAATATGTTTTTCATACATACTATATAGATATATAGTACTGCCTAAATATAAAATTATTTATAATGATGCTTTATCTTTTCTGTATACATAGCATTGATGTACGGGGAAATTCACGCCAACTTGACCAGCGTCTGATCCTCACCATTTTCTATCTAATTTTTTTTTCTTAGATTGATCCCACCCCCTGAAGCACCTCTGAATTTTTTCAGAATTTTATATGTGTCTGTTATTGCCTGATGAATTTCCAAAGGATTATATTATTGGACGCATGTATCGTAGCACAAAAAAAAGGATATCAAATTCATTGTCTTAATACGTACTTTCATGTGCAAATATTGCCAAAATTTTCTGACTCCTTTGTGAACGATATTTTAACGTCAAAGTGGAAAAATCAAAACTTCGTAAAGTAGGACCATTTTGATTTTTCTGAAAAAAATCTCGAAAAATCTACTCTCGAAAACAAAACTTTTAAGCCCAAACCCAGCGTGGCTCTAATTCTCCTCGATTTCTTACAGAATTTCAATGCTCATAACAATTTTAATCAGGGCAATGGTATAACGGATCGTCAATATAAATATTAATTTACGTGACGGTAAATAATATTTGGTAAAATCTGTCCAGAACCGTACGTAAATTTGTATTTCAAATCGGAGCGCAATGAAATTTCGTATACTAATTGACTATTTATTTCCTTGTTATATCTCCAATTGTTTTGTCCATTTGTCAGTCAAGACTTAAAAACAGACATTCGACGGCATTAGTAGTCTTTTAGTCGACTCAGAGACTTAGATAAGTTAAAGAGTATTTTATGCTACCTGAGGATATTATAGATAGAATTATGCATTATTGTATGACAAATAAAGAAACTGACAATGATTTTTGTTTGTATTTATGCATTTACGTTCATTAATCAGTTTAAATGATCTATAATTTGTAACATCACATTGGTGTACATAGATAGGCAGTTGGATACAACGCTCTTACAATGTTATTATCCTCATATTGTTATCAAAAATAGCTCTTTATTAATGGAACAAAGAATTATTATATTTCCTTTTATAAAGGTATGGTTTTCATCGTATTAATTATTACCGCAATATTTATATACAATTAGTGAAATATCTTCTAAAAAATATTAAGTATTTATGTTGTTTAATAATTAACATCCCTGTCGCGAGAATATTACGGCCACTATTGTCAATATTTATGGATTTCACTTTCGCCTTGGATGCAATGAAATACACGGAGAAATTCACAGTTTAGTATGTCTATGCAAGTCTTAGAAGCCTAGCTATTATTCAGCTAGGAATTTACTACCTTGTTATTCATTTCTTTTGATTTAGAAATGTTTTTTTCACTTCCACTTTGGAATTACATTTCAGTATTCCATAGTATATAGAAATATACAATTTCGGGATTATAGAACACTGGGTTTCCAATTTTTGTAGGCACTTATAAATAACAGTAAATAAAAACAATTTGAACATCGTTCAAGATCCATTTTCAACTGCAAACGCAGGTAAAATCACCGAAATTATGAACTGGATATGTAATCTCAAATTTAATACTTTTCGAGAGTTGCATTGAATATTGAATTAGTTTATCAGCCTGAATAGAATATCTTTCAGAAATCTTGCTTTGCAAATAAAATTTTTAATATTATTTCTACTGTATGATCAGTAGTCAGTCTTTAGCGATGAGCGGAGGTGGTACCAGCTGTACTCCGTTGAAATAAGGATGAGACAAGGCCATTCTTGCTGTTATTCTACCGCTAGGATCATAGTTTAGCAGTTTCTGTGAAAAAAAAGAGAAAATTACCATCAGAGCTGTTCATTTTTGTCCAGATAGCGATGTGTAACTTGTAATACTGGAATATTATTTTATTACAGAAGTGGATTCATTACTGAAAGCAAATTTTTAGCATCGTGGTTAAATGATGGCACCACTTCGTTGAGGCTCCGAGCATCCCAGCGGGGGAACATTGATTTATAATCAGGAAGTTGGGACACTCCAGGCCATATAGTTTCGTCCGGAGTTCCCAGAGTGCGAAATATTCTGAAGAGCTGATCTATTTCAGAATCACCAGGAAACAGAGCCCTTCTTGTTGCCTATAAATTGTTACTATGTCATATCTTCATAATTATTATTAATATCTTCATAAATAAACAAACACGGTTTTACGAAAATGAATACTGGTGTAAATAGAGCCTGTTCATAATTTCAAATTCATGTAGTTAATTTATTTTAATGATTTTACCATTTCTGCAAAAATACAGCCTAGACTCCATACGTCAACTGCTGTTGAATAGAACTTAGTTCCGAGAAGAATTTCTGGGGCTCTATACCACAGGGTGACCACTTCGTGGGTAAATGTTCTTACTGGTACCCCGAAAGCTCTAGCAAGTCCAAAATCTGCTAACTTTATATATCCCTCCCTATCTATTAATAGATTTTGGGGCTTTAGATCTCTGTGCAAGACCCGGTGAACATGACAAAATGCGATGCCTTTCAATAATTGGTACAAATAGCTCTGAAATATAATTACAAGTTAGAGGAACATTGCGATTAATGTAGAAGTCAAGGAATACTCTGTGCCTTGACAGAATTAAATCTCTGAAGATTAAACAAGTCAGTTACATATTTGTATTAATCGTAGAATTACTGGTTCATGTTTACAATAAAACAACAGCAAAATATTAATAATTATATTAGATCCAAGCTGACATATGTAATTTTACTACAAATAAATTGATGAATCCAAAGTACCTTAACAATGCTAGGATCCAAACCAGCTTTGGTAGAATCTAATAACTTTTTCAAATCTTGTTGAAGGAATTCAAAAACAAGGTAGAGTTTTTTGTCACAATGAACGACATCTAACAGCTGTACAACATTTGGATGAGTAAGTTCTTTCAATAACGATATCTCTCGAATAGCTGTAGATGGGACACCCTCGCTTTCCCTAATTAAATAAATATTTTTCTATTAAACTTGGGGGAAGAAATAAAATTGTTATGGCAATCTGCAACCATTTAAGAAAGTACACTTCAGCAAGTCAGGAAATGTTCCTTCCTGCTAAAAGCTAAGAATATATCATTATTGTAATAAGAAAAAAGTTGTTAGTAGTTTTTATGCTCAGAAAGAGGAAAAATATTGTTAAGAATATTCAAAGAATTATTTAAGAGATATACAATTTTTAACAGAAAAAGCAGACATAATTTCGAATGGAATAATTTATCTGAAAAAACCAAATCAGTTTTACCATATCCACAACCAAAATACTTTCCCATCAAATACTGTATTAGAATTATCCTAAACTTAGAAATTTATATAATCCTGTGGAATCTAAAGCATAACTAACAATCCTCATGTTCAGAGTAGGCAGAACTTAGGCATTCTTTAGTCGAAGCCTGACCTTAGCAATAGTTGTTATAGTTTCATCATTAAAATCACCAATGAAACAGCATACTCCTCTTATTACTGAATTTGCTGCTAGTAATCATTGTATGATTCTATATAGGTAAGGTGCCCATGTAGTCTTGATTCTACTGAACATCCAATCATTTCAGAATGAACAAAGGTGACTATTCTCATCTTGGACGGATTTTCATTCAATCAGGGATGAATACTATGAACACACAACTGGACAACAATAAAACTGAAGATCTCTGAACACGAAAAATGAAGAACAAATTCCTAAACAGCATGTATGGTTCTTAATATTGTACTGATCTTGAAAGCGATGTTTATTTTCAACAATGCAAGATTCCTTCACGTTATAACTCGGTTTTGGTGAAACCAGGCGATAGTTTTCTTACATTACATCACATGTCGAATGAAGTGATTATATGTGTTCTACCAAGTGTTGTTCTCTCCGCTAATTTTTTTTTTTCACATTTTATAAAGTAACAGAAGCAACTGAAGAACATTTTTTGCAGTTATACAGTAAGCAAGACATCTATACCCAAAAGTTTACATCTACTGTTAATCTTTTCACACAAGATTCAATACCAATCTTGCGAATTTTTCAAAACAAAATTTATTACTTGGATCTCACTTGTGACTGGAAAGTAATCAGCAAGAAGCCTATGAGTCTACAAAGTGGTTCTGTAATAGAATTTCTTTGCACAAGTCAATAAAAATGATCTAGAAACTGGGTGATACATAAATGCAGTTAGAACCTCAGTTGCATTGTCCCGTTCAGATTGCAATCATTGGTAAATACCTAAGGTATGCTCGGTGGCAAAATCTTCAGAAATCGTCCAGTAAAAAATCTCGCATTTCCATTCCTAGAATGCTGCAGCAGACCCATATACCGGGTAAAACTATCAATCAAGTTTATAGATCCTCAGATCAATCTATCCTCAAACTATGCAAATATCTCCATAATTTGAAGATCTTTGAATAAAGCCAAGCCAATTCTAGCGTTCCCAGAACTTTAAGGTCGTGTAGCCAGCCTTTGAAAGCACATTACACCCCTGTCCCCCTACTCTGAGAATGGATTAAGGCTGGACATGGGCACCTCTCCCCTATTGTTTCTAAGATTTTCCACTATCCTTAGAGTTGGATAACGTGGTATAAAATGATAAGTTTTATTGTGATATATTTATTGTGAGAAGAGATCAGACCAGAATGATACAGTGATAATAATCCTGAACAATAATAGGTGAGTGATACACAAATTAGTAAAGAGATCGTAGGGTTCAAAATATCAGATGCGCAGCGTGCAATGAGGTAAGCTGAATCATGTGGTGCTACGATGATTAGTAACACGTGGCCCCTGCAGATTCAGCTGCCCCCAACGCACAGGTTAGCAGGCGAGTTAGTTAAGTAAAAAGCAAGCCCACTCAGTTACATTCTTAAGCTTGATGTAACATCTTTCCTAAATAGTTATCATAAAGTTGAGTATATTTAAGCTAAAGAATAACGTAATACCAGAGAGACCACAAAAGGTTGATGCTTAATTTTGGTGTTCACGATTTTGAGGGAAATAAACATAGTAGAATTAGCGATTTAACAACTGACTGTAAATTGGAACGATTATACTGTGGAATCGCGTCGGATGTTATTTGTTTCTTAACAATCAATGTATTTGTTCAAGTAGTGAAGAGAGAGAAAGAAAGAGAGAGAGATATAGAAGTTTGATAAAGCTATGATATAGACGCGTGCCTAATTTTCTAGGTTATGGAATCTTAGATATATGGTATATTTTGTATGTATAATTGATCAAAAGCAGTAAAAGTTAGCTGTAGAGGTTTCGGACAATGTGACATTAGTTTGATTACTGTAATTCCTTTTATTGATAGAGACGTACGTTTCGAGACGAATTTTCTTAAGGGCGACCAATTTCCCGGTAAGTTTGTCCTTTGCTTTGTATACAACGCCGTACGTCCCTTCCCCTATTTTTTCAATCTTTACGAAGTTATCCATTACTTAATAACCCTGCACCCTCGATTATTTATATACAAATGTTATTTAACACTTTTACGATACACACGAGGCAATCGGTACCTCATTTCCCGCGATTTTAACGAGCGATCAATTATTGGAGTTGAAGCAGTGATGCACTGTGTGAGTGTGTCAGCTCCCAAATGAATACAGCTTCAATGAATTTTGTATCCTACACATTTACACGTAACTTTGAATGTATTTATGTACACACGCGTTACTACAAGCTCGTATTTGTGCGACCACAGCCATCCCCAAACGCTTTTTGTTAGGTCCATGCCCCCATGGTCAGATGGCGTTAGACATCACGAGTTATGTCAAGATTTTAATAATTTTCGTTTATTATTATATTTCCTTGGTAGATTATGAAATTTCACTGCGAAATTTATAGGCATCCGTTAATTTTTATCAACGCTACTGAATTATTTCGTATTTATATTATTTTCAAAATCATCGTGATGCATTTTATTTTTAACCAATGACGACGAGTCGATAGAAATGACATGCAATTAGAAAAATTATTACAATACTTTATACCCACCTTCGAAAATGTTTATAATTTGATGGTAAAATTTGTCTCCATTTGAACAATTTATTCTAAACAATATTATATCTTTCCTTCTATTTTATAAATAATTTTTTAGCTCACTTCATACGATTGTTATTGTTCTTTTTTTCTCTGTGGTTCATTCGCGGTTAGTGGCACCAAAACAGACTATCGAAGATTTTTGAACCCATGAAACAGGATAAGATTGCACATTGCAACCTTGTCAAAGACAGTTATGCTAGGGCACCCAATACATAATAAGAAACTATTTCAAAATAACTGTTATATTCGTATGCCAAAGAATTGATAACTAATTCTCACTAATAAGTAATAAGCATGTGTGGTATTTGATGATTTCTATACATACGATCGCTGGGGTAATTGATTCCTAAATTAAAATTGTAGTTGAATAAATATAGTGAATGAATAGTCTGCTTTTTATTTTATTTTTTCACCGTTTAATCACTTTCTAGGATCCTATTACATCATGATATAGATAAGCATTTAACACAATTGTGATATACAATTTACAGTTACAAATTACTACGTGGTAACTTGGTTAATTGTATTTCGTATTGTTTTATGAGATATAGGTACAAGATAGTTTTGTTATGCTAACTGCAGTTTCTTCTTTATATTATACCCTTCATGTCTATATGTATTATAGATATGATGATCTAGTAACGAATGCGTGGTCTATATAAATTAACAATATATTTCATATTACATCATGTATATTCGCAGTTAATTTACCATTCCGGAAATGATTCTCATCATTTGGGAAGATCTTGAGAGGAAAAAATTATTATGGCTTAATTTCAAACGGAATAACAGATCTGTGAGTTGCCAACTGGCAAGCCACGTCTGTCAATGTGTTTACAATGCCATGACGTTCTTTGCTTTATATGTTGAAATTCCAGTGGGATAATAAAGGCAGGTTGTTTAATGACTTGAATAATAATTCAAATTTTCTTCATGGAATTGTATCAGCTCTCCAAGTTTACAAAAGTTAATTGATACCGCTTAGATTTATGCTGAAGCAGTCTCAAAGTTTATCATAGCTTTGCAACTTGACAAATTTTACTTCTTTAATATACAACGAGGCTGAAAAGCGGTGTTCTTGCATTGATTTAAAACTTTAGTCTCTCAAATGCTAACGTTTCCTTACAGCAAGAGCTGCAACTAAACTTATAATTAGTTATAAGCTTAGCAGAGAAAGGCAAGGTGAAATTAGAATTATATGTCATTACCCATCTAAGGGCATTTAGTGATATGTTATAATATAACTTATGTTTAGTATATCATCAGGATATTGATAATGTCATTTTTAAACAAGGCTAAATAACGGCGTATGCTTTATTGATCACGCCTTGTTATTCAATGACAATAATTTTTCTTTCAAACTCCCAACAATCAGCGTCAATAATTTGCCGCTTTGTTATGATGCATCCGTTAGAACAGTAGTTTATCGTTGTTAATATTGTTATTTACCAGATATTTGTGTGTAAAATTCAATTTACGAGTTACTGAAACGTTTCACGATTGTTTGCTATAAGAAACGATGTTCGTTATGGAACAACTCCTCTGTCGGGGAAAATGTTGCCAAGAGTAATCCCAATTAGGTAATTATTTTCACTTACTGGGCTACTCCAGTCCGGGATGGTGGCGTTGGTGTATCAACCAGTTTTGGCAATGCAATTTTTGAATCCGAACTTGGTGCTGATATAACAGGATCCTGAGAACTCAACTCCGGCAACATGTTTGAGACTATTTTTGGCAGTCTGAATTCCTTGGATGAAGATTTCCTCATCTTTTCGTTTGCGCCTTCAGGATTGTTTAGCGGTAAACTATTAGGTGGAGATGATCTCTCTTTTTTAGGCGTTACTTTGCTGCCTGCTGAAGTTGGACCTTCCCCAGAGATGGATTTTTTTCGTGGGCTTTTCTGACGCTCTTCGCTAGGAGATTTTTTCAGCGGACTCTTAATACGTGGTGTCGTCGGCCTACTCTCACTGTCAGGGCTCTTAGAGGCTGCTGTTTCATGTCTAGGTGTTGACGGTCTCTTTTCCTCTGGAGTCTTTGGCCTTTTCTCAGTTGGAGATTTAGCGTTTCTTTTTATTTCCATTTCTCTCGCATCTTCGCTCTCGGCTATAGTTACTTTCTTTGGTACTTCTGGGGTTCTTGATCTGTCTGGAGTCTTAATCAGGCTTGATTTTCGTGATTGAGGAAATGCTTTCTTCTCCTCTACAGGTGTCGTTGTCAAAGGTACTGGCATTTGTTCAGATCGAGACTTTGGTCTAGCAGGAGATGTAACTGTAGTTGTAGTCGGAACTGGGCTTGATGCATTGCTGTTTTGAGATGGCATAGTTGAACTATCCTCTGCTTCGGCAAGCTTCTTCACTTTCCGAGCTGGCGACGGCGAGATAACATTCAGTACAACGTTGCCCTGGCTTTCCTGTAGGCAGGAAAGAATCAATGAACGAGTAACACAAAATGGGATGATGTAGAATCATTAGTTTCACTATTGAATGTTAAGATATAGTGAATTATCACTGGAAGTCGAAAAGGAAATCATCGATTTGCTATTGTTCAAGTCGAAGCTCAATAATGTGTTTGCATAAATGATTTTATAAATTATTATAGATCTCACACATCGATAGTTTGAATAAAATTTCAGTTATGAACGTTTCTAATAGCTTTGATAAGGCTAGATTGAGTATACCGAGCGAGTGCAAACTGACCTTGCTGGCGAGCGTCGTGTGGAGGCAGTGGGTGATGCGTAATGACGTTGCAGAGGCCGGTATGTGCCGTACAGAAGGTGAGAAGTGTCGTGCTATACCAATCAACACTACCGAGACCAATATACTACGAGCAACTTGGCATTGTTCAAATCTTGGAGCTTCAGAAAGAAGCAAGAGAGGATAAATTCAAACTTTGAAATATATAAACAATGAAAAAACACAAAGCATTGCGACTTTAATTGATGGAAGAATTTAGGAATGACGTTACTTGAAATCTCTTACGTTTTAAGAGCTGCTCTGATTAAATCATGGTAGAAAATTAGCCCTTGTATAATTATATAAGTACGTACGACTATACTAAGGTAGCTCTTGGGTAAATGGCGAATGGGTACTTAGCTAAATAGTTATACTTACGATGGTAACAGGGTGCAGTAAAAAGTGCGAGAATGAATTTAAAAACAAAAATATTATTATAATTAGTTTTCTAGTAGGTAAATTATAATAGATACATTGGATGGTTGTTACATCTTACATAACAGTATTTATATTACGTAGTAACTTAATAAAAATCATCAATATTTTAGTATGTCTTTAAATAAATATCGAATAATCGTTATTCGACTACATAAACAACGTACAAGCGGTACAGTGTTACATTTCTAGCAGAGTATGTTTGCGTTTTATTTCTAGGCAACAAGAATACAATATTATCGCATCTTGCTTCTTGATTCACTGCGTCCAACCCTAGCATGACAGGATTACTTCTGACTCTTTCTAAATGCAATCATCTTCAAGTTGTGTATATAAAGACTATTCAAAATTCAATTAGTTATACCATAGATATTACAACGATCGGTATCCAACGCGCGATTCAATTTCATAATTAGATATACTATACCTACAGGTATGCTATTTATGCAACTAGATAGTATTATCTGCTTCGTTTCATACTCCCTTCTCAATTTATTTACATTAATAAAACTGTTCCACTTTCATAGTCTTTTAATTTCGCTCATTATAATTAGACCTCATTATGCAATAAGTTACCGACGGACGTTGCGAAAAGAAAAGGCGTTATTGGCGTATTTCTAGTCTATATAGTAACTGTTCTAGATGAATACTGCAACAATTTTTTCATTTTTTGAATGTCGGTTGGTTACAATATTGCAAAACACGGTTCAATTCATCGACAACAAGGTTACATCATAGACGCACTGGACCGCTTTCAGTCTAGCTGACCTTAAATTAGTCTAGAAATTTGACGGACTGGTCATGTCACAAATAAAAATTGTTTCAAAGTCAATGAATAACTGCTTGATACATAAATCAGAAATATTTCTGCGTGTTCATGATCCGAGTGGAGTGTGCCTAGTACTAAAAGTCATGCGCGGTGTTCTTACTTCTAGAATACGTAACGTAAAGTGTATGACTGCTGCCTTGAGGAGCTGTTGGGCTATTTGAATCAGTAGATTTTGTAACTAATTTTATTGGGTGATAATCGCACGTTTGATATTCATCATATTCATTAACTTGTAAGCTAAAACAACTCCCCTAGTAATTTCTGACTGGAAAATCTTGAAATCACGAACAAATGGTTAGATATTAATGTTTGATTTGAAGCGCCTTGAAATAAAGAAAAATCGATTAGATTCGGTCAATTTTGTTCTACGTCTACTTATTTTGTTCAACAAATCATTTCCTACAATTTCACTGTTACGAAATTTGTTTTACAATGTCTCATTGTTGGGTGTTTCATTTTATAAGATTACATAGCTATATCGATTTCGACAAACAAATAGCAATACTGAACTCACTATTGAAAAAACAGAATTGTGTCACAGTGGAAAGGTGGGGAATAGTTTTTTGAACAAAACAAGCTGATGTAGAATGAAATCTACTAAATCTAATAGATTTCTTTGTATTTCGAAGCACTGTGAAGTGAAATATTATTATCTGAGCAGTACTGTTTACAATTTTCAGATTATTTGTTTGGTAATTTCTCGGAAAGTTGTTATACTTTACGAGTCAGAGAATGTAATAAATATTTAATATGCGATTATTGCCTAACAAGATTGATTACAAATGTACTGCTTTGAACAGTCGAAACCTCCTGAAATGAATCGATTGAATAGGCAACACTGCAGAGTGCAAGGAGATTTAACAGATAAAAGCGGTATACTGCCTGTATTCAGTACGGTACGCTACTGCATATACTGTGCCCTGTAATATTGGCAGTATAGTACAGCTGCCTGTACCTGCGTCACATTTATTCATGTATATAAGAAATTGTGACTTACAATTTAAAAACCAAGAAATCTACAATAGTAATCTTCATTCAACGTGCTTATACTGTTATTATTAACTAATACACCGCAATTGCAGTACATAAACTTGTCAAGTTATTTATCAACATTTATCAAACGTATATGAAAGCGGGGAAGAATTATTCGCAATTTCTAGGATTCGCCTCAGCTATTTTCACAAACTTACTAACTTTAAAAGCTTCGATACATGGTACATGAACATGAGATCGTAATTCTCCTTCATTGCTTGTCGTTTTCTAACTAAAAATCAGTTGTGCATTGCGAATAACTCTTCCGGGGGTATAATGGACCACGCGACATGCTACACACAAAGTTAGCATGATTATTAGCATGTGAAGAATTTTTATAAAATCACTGCCACTGTTTTTTTTTTTTTTTTTTTCAAGTATGAATGTAAGGTTCTCTCACAGATGTGTAGTTGTTAACTTTAACTTATTAGTACTTAATCATAGCTATTAGATGGTATATGGTAGCTTTAATTTTTAGCTGCTGAATCTGGTATGCTGGCCATCACTGCAGGCAGACAGAGAAGTGTTAGATGCGATCACCCAGCCAACTCGCTCTTAGACCCATATCGTATCGTATCTTGTTTATATTCAGTTTTATTCAATTTATCTCCGGACCCGAATTACATCCAATACTATTGAGGCATGTTCATCAGAGTAGCTAACGACTTTTTTCGTTACTCACTACCGTCTATTCCAAAGGCCAAAATATTCTCAGATGAAGATCTTCATTTTACAAGGAGATAAACCATCGAAACTCACTTCTCCTGCCGTAAATATAAACGAGTTGGTCGGTCCATTTACCATCCGCAATATACTCATTGATGACTTATCCATAAGATACTTGTTAGGTATAACATTTGGCCTTTGAAATATTCGAGTAAGTAGATCAAAGGACTCGGTTATTACGCAGTAAAACGAAGATGGGACTAAGAGGATGGCTTAACACTCCTGGTTGAGGTTCTCGTCGGAAGTCGGAAGGCCGTTTCTGCCCTCGCTGATCGCGCCGGACGGGACGGGGCTCTGTGACACACAACACACTTTCTAGCCAAACTACAGTAGCAATTAAGAGCAGCCTTATAGCGTCGCTACTGTATCCTTATGTCTAGTTATGAACGACGTAACAGAACGAGGATGAAATTATTTTTGCACAAAGAGTTTAAATAATTGATGAAAACGCACACTGTTATTGATTGATCAGAAATTTTTATAGACATATGATCTATCTTTTAATTTGGAGACAATTAAGTGTGGAGTTTAGATTATCGTTGTACAGTCAGTAGAGTGTTTTGTATGTACTACGTCATTGAAAACAGAATGATGATGCGTGGTCTTAGGAGGTTCTTATTTTGTCAGAGACAGATATGTCTGTCTGATTTATTACGTTTTGCTCAAATATTGAGACTGGTAATATTTGGCCTATGCTCGCTTCCAGGTGATGACAATTGGGCTCCTATCAATACCAATATAGATACGACTGAAATGAAAATAAATGAAAAACCTTCATGAATGAATAATCAATAAAATCAATGAAATAGTGAGATGAGTGAACTAAATCAAACTAATGAACTTAATGAAATGAAGAAACAGCAATGACATATATGCGACGGAATACCGAGCGTGCGAAAAGCTTTAAGGTGCAGAATTAATCGAGAACGAAGAATAAGTCTGCAATGAAAACAGTTTCGTTATTTTCCATCCTCGATTTACACCATATAATATTACCACAAGTGACATGCAATTAACGCTCATAGATATACTTGGGTATAACGTTGTCACAATTTGTAACGGCACCTATTCGCTGTATTTTGGTCTGATTAAGGGAGTCGCAGAACGTGATTACTGATATTTTAAAATCGATTAGATCTCAGATATTTGAAACTTGGTCATATTATTGCTGATATTTCAACTCTTGCAGAATTATTTATTTACTTTTGATTATTTCTGCCTGGGTTATTTGACCAATATAAAAAGGGCGCAAGGGTATTGGCGAAATGCCAAACAGTCGATGACGACTCTAAGTTTAAGTTTACCTGGGAACCGCTGCCGCTTAAACTTTCAACATTGGAGCTTGTCTGTCGAAGGTAGTCCTTGTCATTGAAAATCTTCTTGTCTCCTCCACCAGGCTTATGTTTCACATTGTCCATCGAGCCCACCTTGCTCTCAGCCTTAACTTCGATCTTCAACGTCTCAATCTGACGACAGACATATGATTCAGATTGCATGTCGTGGCGATTGGAATCACAGAAATTATTTATACAGTGCATATCTATTTGGAGACTGTTTTCAATTCGTTCCATTACTACGGAAGTTTTTACGAATTGTGGCCACATAATTGGGTTTAGAAGGAAAAATTGGATGCTAATGCATCAATAGATACATAAATAGCTGTGAAGATCAGATATAGGATTCAGGTAGAACCAAACTTTTGAACTTGGTGTACAGACAAAGAGTAGAACCTTTTGAGAATTCTAGATCTCATGTCGTATGTAGATTTGGTAATGCCGAGTAGTCAATTTGGTATAAGATTGCCAGCTGAGTGAGATTTGCTTACTATTATTAACATCGAGTCATTCATGGTAGCACAGAACTGCGGTCAGCTTAGAAGTTTTCAATAGATATATATCAAAAACTCCAGAGTTCTGTGGCACCTTAACTAGTTTTATCGATTAATTGTGGTTAATAGAGAGTTAATAATAATTAGTATAATCTATTACTGTCAAACAGAGAATTAGCTATGACAAGACTGATTAATATACCTACATAACATTTTGTACTTTCCGATGTTTATGATCGTCTCATGCATGATCATGCGTCATTCATTAAGTAATTTATTGTAATCATTTTCGAGTAAGGTGGTCTACTTACAACGGAGTAATGCCGAGCCAAGCTTTGGTAACTGTTAATTATTCTACTGAGATCGAAATAATTTTTATATTACTTTTGCTGTATGTAGACACAGGAGAAATGTGTTTTTCTTTAAATGGGAAACAATTGTGACATTTATTTACTCGCTGCTATTTCGCGTTATTTATATACTTACGTCGTCTGATGCCTTCTGCGGCGTTTCAGGCGGCGTAGCCGATGACTAGACATGAAAAAATAGAATAATGAATGATATTCGAACTAACAATACCCTCCGCTAGGACGTGAGGTTTGAAGTTTTTGCGCGATGACCGTCCCTCGTTACTTGCCTGCTATGCCGACAGTTAAGCTAATTCATGATAAGATTTGTATACTTCATTCGAATCTATAGTTCTAGTCAAACACTAAAGTTTTTCTTGAATAATACAATCTATAGTTGCATTTAAGATACAAAATTTAATGAAATTTTTATACAGATTATACAGAAACTAGCATGCGGCGTGCAACTTCAAAAATGTTGAGTTAGTTCATGCGTTAGTTAGTTAGTTTAACCGTTATTTTTATGTAATGCTAAAGATTTTGACAAACTTTCTGTTGTACCGTTAAATTCCACATCATTTCTAGTGCGAACAATGAATTCTGACTTGCATCTATCCGTTTAAGTACTTATTATGGCTGGACGGAGGCGATATGTACACCTTCAAATGGATCAAAATGTTCGTACAGATATAGGTTTTTTTACTACGTATTCGGGCTGTTCATCACATTTAAAAAATTGATGGGAGTCAAACAGGCTTACATCTCCACACTCCGTATTTTACTAGATTCATTAGCTGCAAGGGAAGAGTCGTGACACTGGACATAGAGCATCGATGGTTCTGATTCTGTACGACAACCAAGTTATTTTGCATGTTTCTATGTCCAGTGTAACTACTGTTACATTGCAATTAATGAAACAATTAAAGTTTGGATTGTGAAGGTCAAGCCCTGTTAGACTCCCATAAATTTTCTCTATTTGATCAGAAAGCCCGAATATGTGGCAACAAGCCATAATGTCTGCACGAAAATTTCAACCCATTCAAAGGTGATATCCCCTAAACGGAATTTGAGAGTAAAGAAATTAGCTTGCAAAAGGTAATCAATGTTTGTTCCCTACTATTTCAGGCTCATCGTCAGTAACGCGTATATTAATTATTGTCGAAATAACAATTAATAGCTGTTGGAATTGATCAAATTGTTGCTAAATGAAGAGAAAAAATTATTAAATCTAGTTGATGAATTCGACTATTCGGGTGTGTTCCTTTTAGTTTTCTTCGATTTTCAAAGTTTCTTCAGCGCTACGTTAATAGATCAACCGTTTTGTATTTTGCATTTGAAAATTCTATCTGTAGGTGGATTTTGATGTGACAGAAACCGAGACCAACCCCTGTTATTGCAGGACGGTAATCAATAATTCAAGTATTATAAATCATCGTAATTTATAAGTGAATATGTACTTTTTAAGGGGTTTCACCAAAGATGCAGATAAACATACCGCATGCTGCAGTAAAAATTTTGTAAACTCAATAGATGAATTCTCAGGCGTTACTAATTATGAGCTCTTTAAGAATAGATCTATCGAAAATGATGTCATCTGTTATTCTGATGTTATTCCGTGTCAATAACTTACCTTCACAGTACCGCCTCCTGGGACATGTTTTACATTGTCCTTGGATGCAACTTTTGGCTTTGCCTTTTCCTTAAAGTCTAGCTTAACAGTCTCAATCTTCTTATCACCACCGCCTGGTTTGTAAGTCGAGTTTTCCAATGAGCCCACTTTGGGCTTAGCATTCCATTGAAGTTTCACTTGTGTTATCTATCAACATAGAACATTACTAGTAGTTTGATAGAGGTTTTTAACCCACTAATTATAATAGATTAAGAAACTCCATACCTTAGATATCAAAAGTACTGAAAACGATTATATGACTAATGAATGTAAATGGTAGTGAACAATATGCTAGAAACCTTTTTATCCCCTCCGCTTGGAGTATATTTGTCATTTTTGGCTGCAATCTTGGGCTGTGCCTTACTAAAGTCAAGTTTCCTATTCTCGATTTTAATTTTCCCACCACCTGGCTTGTAGCTCGTATTTTCCAATGAACCAATCTTTGACCTGACGGTTTTCAGATTTGGCGATGGTGCCGCACCAACCTGAATCTTGTTCATTGGCAATTCTGCAAGAGATTAACCGATTCATGTTTCATAGATGATGGAATTCAGTTACACTACTATTAAATAACGTTCGCCAACTAATGTACGTTATATTTAACGCGATTCATTACTCTTTTTATCTGCAGATGCGGAGGTGGCTACAGCAGCGTCAGGGGTTTTAGGTAATCCCTTGGCAGACTTGCTCGGTGATTTTGTTGGTGAGCTTGAAGTTGATCTTTTTGGACCTGGAATTTTTGAGTGCGTCTTTGTCGGTGATCCTGCATCTCCATTCGTGGTCAATTCCTGTACACATTTTAAAACCATAAGTAAAAACTCGCCATTATTGCATCGATGCATCATTTTTCATTCTTATTCTTGTGATGTCTTTGCTTTACATGCTATACTCACATTCCCTTGAGTTGATTCATCCACACCACTATCATTATCTCCTTCTGTAAAGTAAGAAAATCAAACGATCAATTAAAACATCCTTGACTGCTCAACAAGTTAGTAATATCCATCAAATTTCGTTTCGAAGCAAAATCCTGATTTATATAACATTAGATAGTGTATGAGCTTGAGGTCTATAATTGATTGATATAGTGCGTGTTCATTGACTTGAAGAACGGGCTTGGATTCTATTCTATCACATATAAGAACCTGTTTTCCTGGAATGACTTCCGGAAGTCTTGTTACGATCTTTGGATTCCCTCGCAGTACGGTTCCGTGTGGCTGCAGATTCTTTCTCAGGTGATCGCCCCTTGTCTGACTTTGGAGAGCGAGATCGGTGTCTACTTCTGTCTGCCGATAGTGGAAAACTCTTCTTCGGTGTACCAGGAGTTCCCCTCGAAGGAGTTGTCGGTGTACCCTTCGATGACTCCTCCGGTGTAGTCAACTCAAGATCTTTCAAGTCGCTTAACGTGGAGGCTGCGCTCTCATCATCCTTGTTAGTACCGGTCATAATTAAATCCTTCGCAAAAGTAGCTCGTTTTTTTCCTCCTTCAGCATCCGGAGTACTTCTTCCTGACTTGTCACCCTCTGATGACCGCAAGCAGCCAGGTGACTTAGGAGGGTTTGGTGACTGCGGGGTAGAACCAGGTGATTTTTGTGGGGTTGCTGACTTCGACAAGGGAACTGGGGACTTGGTAGGAATTGGAGAACGTGGTGCCGGAGAATCTGGTTCATTTGATGGATTCGGTGACTGTGATGTAAGAGTCGGCGATTTCGGTGGATTAGGCGATGGCGAAAACGAAGATATCGGGGATTTTGACGACAACGATTTCACGCTGCCATCTTCAAAACCCATGACATTCGGGTTCAATGATTTTGGGGATGCTTCCGGAGATCCTGCAATCGAAAGTCTCTTCTCGAGTTCTTGGTTCGGAAGGGGTGAAGGTACAGCCGCCCTCTCCCCGCGCGGTTTTGGTGAATTTGCTGGACTAGAATCGATTGATGTCGGAGGTACGGGAGATGACAAATTCGTCTGCGATCTGGAAGTCGGGGACTCGGAGTTTACCTCTTTCGCAGAAAATTCAGCTGCAGCGTTCCGGGCTTCAGCTTCTGCCTCGCGTGGTCCAGGACTCTTTGTAGGCTCCGGAGTGCGAGCATTTGCATCAAAATTGTCACCCGGTTCGTCGTTCAAGTTCGATCCTTGTTCACCATGCAGGGTAGACCCTCCAGATTGCCGACGCTCGAAGACATTTGGTGACTTAGCGTCGCGTTCTTGTTGAAATTCAGTAGGCGTACGAGGAGCAGAAATATCCGGGCTTTTCGACGGCATCGGACTATCGTTTTTCATTTCTGGTCTTTCATATTTATCTGGATGTACGCTCTTACTTATGTCGGAGTCGAATACCACGTCATCATCGTCGTCGTTACTGATCGGTAACTTCTGCTTACCGTTAAAATTTTCCATCTCGGAATCAGCCTTGGCATTCCCAAGGATATTCGCATCAGCCTTTCTGTCGTTGACTAAAGAATCGTTCATTTTTCCATCAGTCTTAAACTCATTTCCATTGCTCCCGGCTACCACCGACGATACATTCTGTAAATTTCTTGGATCCGATGGGTTGCGTTGCAACGGTGAGTCGTTGTTCATCGGAAGATCATTTCGGGGTTCGCGCGACGCTTCGAAGTTTGTTTGAGGCGGTAGACCCTCCGGACCAGACATGAGTTGCCTCTGCGGAAAAATCGTCGATAATCTGCCGCCAGAGGAAGGCGTTCCTGGTCTAGATTCGTCAGGAGAGTCTGAACGAATGCTACTTTGTGATGGTGTTCTTTGTTGGAATGCTTGCGGGCGTGGAGTATTAAATTGCAACGACGTAGGGCCCAGAGGTGGCTGATTAACTTGAGGACGTGGTGGTTGACCAGCAGTAGCTAGACTCCGAGGCCCAGGTGGTGTTTGTGGTCGCGGTCCTTGCGGCGGTCCCGAAGGAAACCGTTTCGGCGGTCCACCACCCGGTGAATTTGGAAAGCCTTGGTTTTGCCCAGGGAATAGTTGCGGCTGCGGAGGTCTCTGTGGAAATCCTTGAGGCCTGCTGGGCTGGCCTTGAGGAGATGTGGGCCCAAAAGGTCTTTGGCCTGTTACCAGAGACGAACGGCTATCTAAACGCCTGAGTGCTGGGGGTTGAGGACCTCCTAGCCGAGGGCCACCGGACCCATTGTTTGTTGGAAATCTTGGAGAAGCAGACGGAGGGCCTTGAGGCCTGACTTGAAAAGCTGGCGGAAGCGACGCGCTTTGCTTTACCTAAAGGGGATCAATCATTTCCGGTATTTATTTGGTGAAAACTTTTTTTTTAAATGATTCCGGAGCTCACGCGGCAGTCATACTTCAGCGAATCATGTGAGAACCTGATGAAAAAAAAAACATCACGATTCGCTGAAGAGCGCCTGTCGTATGCGAGAATTGTATCGCTCCAAATTCGAACCTAGATCTCTCGGAAGTGATTTTTGTCCAGTTTGAACCAAGGATATTTTCCTTGTGCCCTTAAACCGGTAATCAAGCATCCAACGTCTGTCACGTTTGACAAAATACGTGTGCGAAGATCTCTTGTACAAGAAATATAATAACTATGATAACTTCAATAATTCTACATTATACATATGTTTCTAAGTTTCCGGTCCTAGCTTCCGATATCCGTATTTTTTACTCGTATGTCTTGGGAGCAATCCTTATCACGTAAAATGATTAGAGAGAGTAAGTCAAAGCTCCGAGAATTTGAGGAAGAGTTATATCAGGTACTTTTGAAATTTGCGTCACTTAATGTGCCAGTGGACCTTTGAGATTGAAGTATCGAGTGAGGTAGAGGAACACGTGACTTTGCAGACAAAACAGTGGATAGTACGTGAATTTTAGAGCATTGATCTTTCGAGAATGTATTCGATGTAGTAACGGAGATGTCTCGACAAACGTTTCACCGTACCTGCCACGGTTCACTTTGCGTTTTTATCGTATTGATCCTGGATAAAATACGTATTATCATTCTTCGATTCTTTATTGAGCTCGAATTAGCGAGTGGAAGCTTTATCAATGTCTCGCACGTTTAAGAAGTAAATCAGCGTTTCGCGTCTACCTGTGACTTCCGATATTCATTCCTTTCATCCTTTCTCAAATCGTTGGCGATTCGATCCGTTTTTTCTACCCGCGGTACGTGAACCGGTCACGGAGAAAAAATTTCACACTCTCGTGGCAAAAAAGTTTTTGGCACTTTTTGTTTCATCTCAACCCACGAGACTGTCACACTTGCCCGCAACTTTATTCATTCGGTGTTTAAGTGACACGAAATTTTCAACTAACCATTTCTTGCACGCGATATCTCGTTTGTCTCTTTCCAATGAAATTGTTACTTGCGCGAGGTAAGGTGCGGGCTAATCAGTTAATTACACGTGTACAACCCTCTGGAAGACTTTAGTCCTTACCGCACTCACCAACTCGTGCCTAGAATAATTCCTACTTGCTACAGTTTCGGGTAATAAATCATCAGAATTTTAACAATACGTTTTGAGACGTACGTGGACGTTGAAAACGATTTTCTCGATCATTGAAGTTTTTTAGATTTTTCTATCGAATTGATTAATCAAAATGAAAAAATGAAGACATGCCTAGTTGATTGGAGGAGTAGCGCGTTAAATGGGGATAATTGATAAAGATTATTTTTACGACGATGTGTTCGAGTTTTTGATAAATGTGAATGATAACAATTGTTTGCCCAAGGGCCTACACTTCTTTGAGCTTACCATCGCTGCAGCATTTTGCTCCGAAGAATCGGCCGCAGGTAATCGCGAACCCTCCTGAGAATCCATTTGCTTATTCCTAACTAGATTCTGTATTCATTAACTCAATTCAGCGAGCATAAGAGCACGGTATGTTGCGGCGAATAACCTGTTACATATTGGAGGTAGAACAGCAAAATTTAATTTCTTCATCTCGTTCGTGAGTTACCCTAATTTCAAGTACGTGTTGCTTTTGTAAAATGAAAGTACGAACATACTTCTAATCGTCTAAGAATTTCTAAAGCGATTACTTCAACGAGGCTGTCATTCGCTTGAACATGTAGCTACATGATCTTTAGACCGTGAAACGTATAATTTTGCTCATTTTGAACACATATCTGTCGCGTGGAATATATCAGCTCATTATTAGCAGCGACGTGCAATAGCCATATCGAATTTATTACCAGTGGTGAAAAGAAAAGTGGGCAGTACAAGGTCCATAATTTATCGCACCTTTTCAAGACAAATTATAGATATGCCAGATTTCCTTGTACAGATTATATAATGCCTTCAAATTTCTATACGTATGTGTTTAGTGCGAGTGCTGATACTTGCTACTGCTAATTACACTCTCTAGCGAAGACATACTTTTGTACATTCGCTCGGGACTTCGTACCTACGATTACAAATGGTCTGTTTTTCTGATTCTGAAAGCTGAATTTTGCCCTTTCCTCGAAATCGGACGACACCGAGACACTGACCGATCGATGCCAATGGTATTTAATCATCTTCACAGGTTGAGACATTCGGTAGGTTAATTCGCGAAGGGTAAACCGAGTACTGTAAGTAATACATCTACCTTTACGTGAAACAGCTTTGTTTAATTTTATTGCGATAAACCCTTTCATGTCTCGTGCTAATAGCTTCGTCTGTCTTCAGAACTCGTTTGCCGTTGATAATACGTCTCAATCGACTAATTCTAGAAATTGTTCGGTTTAATTATCCCATCGCATGGCTTTGCTAATTGAAACGCCGTTTGGATAGCTAAAATCATCACGCTCCCGATATAACGAGTACCCAAGTGCAACCAGACACACGGATAGAAATTTCCGAGCTTGAAAAGTTTCGACTGTTTAATTACCGCCAAGTTTTTCGCGTGAGTTACTCTCCTCGTTTATTTCAACATTATAAAATATCACTGTTTCAAAAATAATTTATTTTCACCTGTGCGAACGGCGTGAGTGTTTTTCTGTTCGTCTCAATACCTTCATGCATATCATTTGGGTGTTTTGTAGCCTGGAACGCTACGCCGTATTACCTGCAAGCTTTTTATCACACGAGCGTGATTCCTTTCTTTCATGGAATCGCTTGTTACTTTATGGAATGCGAGTGCGTGTCTCTTGTACTTAACTATCAACCTTTGCGATCGACCTTCAGACATCTCAGCCTTTTTTGTACTCTAATATACTCGAAGCTTTCCTTATCAAAGATGCTGAAGTGTAACGTTTCGTGTATAACGTGTTACGAAATTATCAACTTCTAAGATGACCCGAAGTCAGAAAGCTGCAAATTTGGTGACACCGCATGCGGTACACGGATCAGGATATGCCTGACTCAAATATTCAAAAAATTGTGTTTGGTTTGCTCAATTTTTATCAGACCGGGAAAAAATTGCAACCATATATTTAGCTGAGTGGGTCAAAACGCTAGACTAGTCAAAATCTCCTGAATCAACTTCAACGCAGGTCTCGTCATCCACATGGGTCCATTTTTGGATTCAGGATCTCAGACAAACCGATGTGCCATTAAGTTTTTCAAACTTTGGTCACCTCGGATTGGTCAAACTAAAACAATAGCCTTTTAATGATTTTCCTGGGTCTGTAATATTTCCGATAATTTCTAATGATCTCGATGAATTTCAAAAAAGTCGATTGCCACTTGGTTACCTACTTTTCATTTTGCGAGGTGAAGAAATATCTCTGTAAAGTATAGTTTTATTCAACGTCGTAAGTCTGACCGTCCTCTGTCAGGATTGAAAAAAGAAAGAAGAAAGAGAGGAACCTTTGTGAACTTCGGGATCAATATGGATATTTTCGACCTCATTGTCAGTACGACCCGATCTTGAAGGCAACGACCGTATTTCAAGGTCCTTAATATTCGGGGCAAAGATCGATCTCTTTCAACATGCTCAAATTTTTTCTCGGTGCAGGTTTATCGCCGGATAAATTTGAAACCGAGGTAATGTACCTGTTAGGTACGAAAGCGATCGGGACGTTAAGGGTAACAAGTAATTACATCAGACGCCGAGGGATAGGGCGTGGTTTCTAAATCGTTTGAAAATTATTGAGCGGTTCAAAACGGGGTATAATATTATCGATGCCTAGGAGATAGGACCAGCAAATAAACAACGTCTTCTCTAAATAATAAAATTGTATAATCTTCCGATCTATCCCATCGTTTCCAAACTAGGCCAACGATCCTTACGTGGTCGAGGAACATTCATTCTTCACCTAACAAGACGAATAACGTAGCTATACGCGCGTGTGTCTTTTTCCTTCGGATATCTACTTATATTCTTTCCCAAACTTCTGCCTTTCGGCTGCCACTGGGGGTAAATAGCTCATATAGACGCACTTTGGTTTCGGCGAAATAGATTTAGGCCGTGATCCATATAGCGATACACATTAGCCCTAAAGGTAATCACATCTTTTACAAATTGGGTTTCGGTGGGTTGAGAACTTGGTGACGGTAGGCAGAAGGGGTAGAGGGGTTCTGGGTGGGGTTGAAACCCCTTTCAGGGGTGGGGCTCACCGTTGAAGGAAGAGAACAGGATGTATTGATCGAACTCCAGAGCTTTTCGCTTCTCTACTGCATATACGCACTTTCTGCCCATTTTTTTATTTATTTTTTCATAACTACAGGCCGTAGTGATATCTCCGATGAAAACTCACACCCTTTTGAAAAAAAATGGTGTTCATGAATCGTCTCCAAATTCTTCATTTACCCATGGAAAATGCATTTTCCGGGAAGAGAGTTTTTCAAACTCTTCAATTTATCGATGACTATTATAAACTGGAAACAATTTCAGTCTTCCACAATTAGCTCTCCATTAATCAGAGCCTGCTGATAGAGGCCAACTAGGTTTGTGCAACAACTGTTTACTCCCTTATCCGACATTGAACAATGGCGAAGACAATTGGCCTGTCTTCAGCACTGAAAGCGACTTTGATCCCCATATGCATGCTAAGAGCGAAAACGGTCTTGTGGTCTTCCTCGATGACCTCAAGAAAACTTTGATTTATCTGACAATGAGAGGGTTTCGATGAACCGATATTAAAATTGATGCATGTGTCTGCCAGATAACCGGGGATAGGGCATATTATCTAATGGCAGAATTTTGAGCTGTTAATTTCGATAGATACGATCTATTCCTTTGCCAGACTACCAGCAGAGTGAATTCTTCAGCGTTTGGGCAGAACTTGGCACGACCATAGCCTCCGGGGGCGTCTAGTCTAATTCACTTATCTTGCAATTTTCAAGTCCCGCGATTTTGTAAAATAAATATAATTATCAATCGCTTAGCAAGAACCTGCGCAACGATCTACCAATCGCTGGGAAGAAATTCTCTCGAGCAATTACGCGATTTCTGTATTCCACGTTTCTAAATGTCAATTGAAAACACGGTTGAGATAGCATATTTACAGCATGAAGTGGTTTTTTTTATTTTTTTATTCATAGAAAACATTAACTTGGTTATTAGATTGAATTTCCTAGCAGATAACGGTCGAACGGGCAAAACCTAGCTAGAGTTTTCCTGCAATTTACCAGAATTACAAAAAGTCACGAGCTTCTATATGCACCCCGGTGCAACGATATAGGCAATACCGTGCGGAACTCGAACAAGTCACGAATGTCCACTAGCCATAAAACATCGTGCATCGTTATCGGCCAATCCTACTCTATCTACACTTCCTGGACACTAACCCATTTCCTTTCGCATGATTCATAATTCTTTGTCACATCAGATCGAAGCACCCTATACGTGCCCCAGTGATCCGCATCATTCCATTACGAAAAATGCTTGTTCTGAAGCTTCAATTTTCCGGGATACCATATCGTACGTCTGGCTATGAGAAACCCCTTCCATTGCACTGACCGAAGAACTAAACACCACTTCGATCTATAATTACTAAAAAAAGGTACAGAAGCATCGATCGATCGTCGAAGCGGTTGACTTTCGGAATCCAAAAGGGAGTATCGCACAGCATGGAATTAATGTGCGTGAGCTTTCGGCTAGATCGGAAACGAGAGCATTTAGGGTCCTGCGAAGGGTGGACAGCAGGGCGGTGCAAGCGGCGATTGGCACTGCCTGGTTTGGTGGCTCAAAATCGATGCAGACGAGCCGTATAGATCTCTCCTTAAAGCCCTAATACCTTGAGGAAATAAACGACACGAGATTCCGCAGGAGGAAGGAAGGAAGTAAGGAACGACGATGAAATGCGCCGAATTGGTGAACTTGGGTTTGGCTCCGGCCGTTTCGTCCTCCTCTTTCTATATACGTATATCGTGCGCAGTTTACTTATACGAGACGACACGACTACGTGTATGATACGTATGTATGATACGTACGTGTGTTATCCTGCAGTGGATTTGTGTGCACAACCCTGTCTTTAGGTATATTTATACACTATAGGTATATAATACCCAGCCGTATACGTTATGTGTACATCGGAGGGAAAGATTCCATGTTAAATGTCCCGTGTTAAATGTTCGTTATAGTCGAAAGACACGCTTCGTACGAATGTTTTTCCTCGTCTATTAACTTTTCATTCTAGACTTAACGACTTTAAATATTATCCGAAGGACCGGTAGGTATATACATATATACTAGCTAGGGTGTCTGAAAAATATCGTCATCTTATTTTTTTCACTCCCAATCCCACTCGCTACTCTTAACGTCAGTTTTTGACACGGAACAAATCCTCCCATAAAACGAGTTCTGTGTCTCAACTATAATTGTAGAACGTAGCGCAAGCCCTTTTTCAAATTTTTGTTCAACTTTTTTCAGCCTGCACTTTTTCAAGTCAAGATACAAAAATTCAAAATGATGGATCGAAATTGTATAAAGTAGACTGACTCGCATGAAAATTGCTACTCAGGGTTCTTCGTGTCTATCGATATGCGTTTGGTGATTTTTTCAATTCAGATTTGAAATCAGCGATCCCAAAAACCTTTGATTACCAATTTCGATCATTTCGGTACACCATATTGAACTCGCCATTCGAAATTCCTGTATTTTGTCTTCACATCGGGAATCATTGTTCCAATAAGAAATCCTTGTTAATAAGTTTCAAAAAGAATGGATATCAAGAGAAGTGTAGGCTCCAAAAAGTGAAAAATCTAGATCAGACATTTATAACATTGTTCCTATTGTTTGGATGCACCGTGAATATCGAGTCATTGTTCATTGAACAAAAATTTGTCCGACCTCATGACACAGACCCTCAAATTCTGGCATCGCTGTGCCCAGAATATCTATACGACGTTATAGTGGAGTAGAGAGTCACGATTTTGGTGAACAGACACTCACCGCAAATTAGCTAATCAGTTGTTACTATCGCTGTTTTATTATAATTACCTAGCAATTACTTAGTGCTGTTATAATTAGGGCAAAAGTCTAAATGTCGTAGCAGGTTTAACGGACAATTGGTTAAAAACTTAATTACGGAAAGCTTTTTGCGCATAACACGTGGGTGTGGCTGAACTTTACGTGTAAACGTATGCACGTCGAGATTTATTTCAAAGGAAACTACCGCGATTGTAATTTACTTGAAATAAATTACGGCCACACCACACCTCGAGAAATTATATATAGGTATATGTATATTGACATGGGCGAGCCTTGAGCAAACTGCAGGAAAATTCAACGATTGACGTTACCCCAAGCTCTGCAATCGTGTCTGAGGCATGGCCTGCCTTCGGAGAAGGTCAGTACAAATGAAATACCATCGATTTTATTACGATCTAATGGCTCGGAAGGAAAGTAGGTCCCAAGTGAAATATCCAAATAGTAAAATCAGGTCAAAAGTTGAACGCTTCGATATCCAATATAAAAAATGAACGATAAACTGTTACAGTATCGTTTCATGAGTCGTGTCAGGGCTGTGTGAAGAATTTTTTTTCTTTTTTTAATCAAAAGATTTCGTGCAGAGTCTATTCCTGAGGAACTGAATATACGTGAGTAAAAAGGAGCATCGAGGACATTAAATTACACTTTCAAATCTCTAATATGTATGCAATGAGATCCTATTGGCAATCTAGGAGATATATTACATTCAAGGGTCTTTGAAGGGATATTAGGTTTTAAATTTTCATGTCCTCTTGGATATTCCATTATTTTCTGCGATTTGTTACGGTAAAAACCAAAAACAGTTGCTCCCACATCCTTAAATATCGATCGATATACTGAATTTTATAGAAATACAGAATCGTTCATCGATTGAAAGAAAAGTATTACCTAGCATCGCAACCTGCAATTGCGTATGGAGAAATAATCTGCAAGTATGATCTCTTCGCGCCGTGAATCCTAACGACAATTTTATCTTTATTGCTTTTTTAAAAACCGGAAGCAACGCTATTTTTTTTTCTATCTAGTTTCAAACTATCGCAAAATTGAAAAGACGGGGCAACATCATCTCGGTTCAACGTCTCAAACATAGCATATAATTCTTTGTTAATTTTCTACTCTCTTCTACTTCTAATCTGAGATCGCAGGATTTCCTAGTATTTAATTAATTAATTTTACCGAAAAAAATACTAGGGGTTGGTCGTCTGACTAATAACCGTCGTGTATCACGCTGTCAGACGGCTTATCGGAAGTTAGAAGGCGGTGATCGACCTAACAACCGCTTCTTCCATTTGGATGTTCAATGAGAAGCATATAAGACGTAACCACCGGAAGTTATAGGTATATCGGTGAAATCGTGCCCATACTTCGATAAGAAAAAAAGAACTTGACCCAATAACAAAAAGCGATGTAGATACGAGCCCCTGAGAATTAGACTGGCGAATGTAAAAATTTTTTGAACAAAAATACGTTATTTTAGATGAAAAAAAAAATGTCACCGGGTACTTATTCACGTAATTAATGGTCAGGTGAATATTTATGAAATAAATCATAGGATCTATCAGATTGAAATATGATATTCAATGGCAAAAACAATTTGTTTCAAATTGCATGGTGGAAATGCATATGCAAAGTGTTTTTCATCGAAGTCAACGCAATTAGAACCGCCTATCGTTTACAGGTGTAAGACTAATACTGCGTGCAGCTTTTTTTATTGTAAGCTTTTATATAATTCAAGACATGCGAATTTAGATTCCGAATGTGCGAAATTCGATTAGCGATTCATCGGACTATGGTAAAAATTGTATTGTGATTTTTCACTAGTTTGAAAATTTATCTCTAAGCTACTGATCTATCGAAATTATTAAGCTGTAGAATTACAAACTTGAATTATTCTAGCAATTTAGATTTCACGTATGAAATATGTATTAAAATTGATATTGCACCTAGCCCTCAGGATATATTTCGCGTTTGGTAAAATATGGGCGAAAAAAATGTCCTTACCGAAGAAAATATACTAATTGATTTTGAATCCGTTTCTTTTCGACCGTCGAATGGTTTCGCAATGAATTTTAATCTGAGAAATTGCGGAGAGAGAATAAATTGAATCGTATCGAAATATTACGAGGAACTGATGCATCGAATTTCGAATGGGCACCATTTCGAGAATTCCATATCAAAGGTCGACGAAAAAGTCCCACCATTCGGACAACTCGACTTCTTTAGTTTCAGGTAGAATCGATCGATTTTCCAGACGCAACAAGCGATGAAAAATCTAGCAATTGGGTTATCGGCCAACATACGTACGTACGAAAAGGGTTTCCACGTCAATCTCGAGCTGGAAAGTGAACAGCTCGATTCAAGAAAACGGTTACAAACGTAATTCAAAGTTCATGATATCGAATACCGCTTCACATTCTCCACGAGCATACATCTATTTCCGGTCAAGATAGTCTCCTCTTCGAATTCTTCGGAATAATTCATCAATTTTTATTCCGAGGGATTCGAACGCGAAAAAAAATGTAATTCCACGTCCATCCACGATCGCAATTGCTCTATGTGCAACGTTACGTATAGCTTTTGGTCACTTACGCGAAAATCTATAGGAATGATTGAGCAACCAATTACGTGAGTCGATTTTTGGGAAAAGTGGTTCGACCCGTTGCCTACTGCGTCGTGCACTTGCGGGTGATCGGTTCTGACGCAAATCAAATTGTTCTTACCTTGGTGCACTGGTTAGTCCGTCAACGAGGGTGTCTAGACGGTAGACTGATTCTGGTGCGCTACCCTCGCGATTGCTTGCAGTTTCCGTCCGTCCGTCTTTCTGTACGTCCATTCGTTCGTTCGTTCGTCCTCGTGCTCTGCTCCTGCGCGACGCCCAAACCAACCCAACCCGAGTGGAACTACTCAATACCCTTATACCTATATACCTACCCATATCCACCTTATACCTATTCCATAGGTATATGTACCTCGTACACACACGTGCTTACTTTTTCTTCTTTTTTTTCCAACTTTTTTCTTATTCGATCGTTCAGTTTTTCAGGGAATTAGTATTTCCTCTTTTTCCACATACGTATACGAAGCTTGGGTGGAGATCGAAACTCCGAAGGGGCGATATATGCGTATAGAATATCGAATGTGCTGAGTTTCAGAAATGCGAATACTGAAATAACGAAGGATTTTTATTTCGGAATTTTTATGCCCGATAGATCACTGGTAATTGTAGGCCGAATAATTGTTTCACCGGAATGTTATCTATCCAAATGGTGAATGATTGGGGAATTTATGTTCAGATCGTTTGTACTTTAAATGGGCAGAGTATGGATTGAAATAAAGTGGAGGGTTTATATTTTCGAAAATTGACACCAAACATAAATATGCCGAGGACGAGAATTCAAGAGGAGTAGAACTTACAAATGCGGAATGTAGAAGGGTCGAAGTCTCAAAAAATCCGAATCTCGAAAAATTGTATCTTCATTATATTTCGGGGATTCATGAACCCCGAGAAACAAGAAATACACGAAAGAAGTGCTCCTGCGCTTTCGATATTTTCAGCCTCTTCTATGCCTATAAATCAGTATTCATAAACGTTTTTGATATTTACTTTTCCAAAATTTGATCAGCTCGAATTTTGAAGCCTTCCATAATTTGGCCAATTCGATATTAGACCCCTTGCGATTTTCACCATTCTGAATATTTGTCTTCGGAAATATTCGTCTCCACATTTCTGTGAGCTTTCAATCTTTCTTTCTCTACAACATGCAACACTTCGAATTTTCGTTCTTTTGATATTCAAAATATCGGTAATTCTGTTCTCCGGACCTTTGGAATTTGCAACCCCGTTTCTCTAGAAAAATTTCGTATCCATTATTTTCGCGATTTTTTGTTTCCTGTTTTGGAAATTCATTTGTTCAATTTATTCTTGTCGAGGTTTACAGGAGCGAGGGATGTGTGTTGTTTGCTCGATTTCCTCCAGCTCTCTCATTCCTGGCTCTATCGTATGGATACACGGATTGTGTTGTTGGTCGATGATCGGTATGAGTAGCGTTTCGTTCGATAACAAGAGCATACCTCCTGCAGCGAGTAAACAAGTGTAGAGATAATCTTTAGAGACATATAGTCGCGTGGCTGCGACAATGTCGATTTTCTGACGGATCTATCTTGTTATAGTCTGAGTGGTTACAGTCTGTCTTTGGAATGCGATAGTTATGTTGAAAGATCGAACATTTCGAGGGGGTGTATATCAGACACCAAATCTAAGTATTTCATCGAGAAATCAGTCCCAAAAAATCAAATCGCAAAATAATTTGTACTGTGGAATGAACCTCCTGAATTTCATAAAAGCTGAATGAATCTCTTCGAAACACTGAGCCAGAAAAGCTCCAATTGAAGAATTTAATATCTGTGATGCAAGAAACATTTTGATTAAATTTCAAACACTGAGGTATCAAAAAGCTCCGTGTCTCTGAAATTTCAGGTTCTCGAGTTCAAACTTTTCTAACTCATATAATTCGGAAAAAGATTTCTTAAATCAGTTCATGTATTCTCATAATACAAACTATTCTAACAGGTCAAGTCATCCGTGGATCAAACCTCTCTAAAAATCGTGAGATTCAATTGAATTCGAGTTTGCTGAAAATCGCTCCTGCTTTTGGAATCGTTTGTCACCCAATGTTCATGTGAAAATCCCCTTGGTACTTACAAAGAGTAATTCAATGAGGAACTTGTATGCGAAATTAACACCGAAAAGGGGTGAAGTCACTAGCAGTTCTCTGCACTTTGGTTGCTAATTGTAAGTAAGTACTTCTGCACATATATGTGTATGTAAAAAGTTATTACATCGACTGAACAAGCATGCCTCAATCCATCGAATGGCAGATAATGGATTTGTCTATTTTTCGGTCACTTTGTGTAGGATTCCGGGAGTATCGGTGGACCGATTTTCTTGTCTACTGGTTGGTTTTCTTCGCAAGATAATACTCCATGAAGAAACAATTGGACGTATTGATAAGATAGAAATTACAAGAACAATGCCACGTTTTGTATAAAGTTTCGTGAATAAATTTCGAAACAAAAATATATGTGTAAAGAATGTTACATCATAAAAAATTGCATATTTTTTCAAATTTTGCGAACGAAATAAATTTCAAAAGCCATTTCGCAGGACGTTCGTCAAGGAAGGTAACTAGCCCTTAACCGTTTCAATTGATCCGACGGCACTCCCTGTATCCTGTGATTCGTCGAGGGTAAAGGGTGGCTTTTTGAGGCTGGTTAATATGCAGATTGAGTCAGGCCTGTTCATACTTTGAATCGTCAATGTCACAATTTTTGAAACGTAGAAGTAATTAGTAGGGAAGTAGATAGAAAAAAGTAGTCGCTCTAATTTTTGTGCAAATCCCATTGGGACAGAATAATTAATTATTACCATCATGGTTGTTCGAATGAGAATTCCTTTTATATACGAAAGGCGAAGTTCCATTACTGAGTAATCCCACAAATTGGAATTTTACTGTGAAGCAGAAAGACCTTCCCAATTTTCTGAAACTTGATACAAAGAACTTCGGACAACATGGAATGTACAGCAAAGGACAGACAGTATGATTCAAGGGTTGAAGAGGGATGAAAAAAATTATGCCCGTTGGGGGGGACAATCGTAAAAATCGATTTTTACCTACCAAAATAGCACACCTTGCCTGACGGTTCCAACTTATAGAAATTTATTTAATCACTTACTACCAGTAAGTAGCAGAGTGTGCAGAGGTATTAAACCAAGTTGAAATAATTATTATTAATAAGATTATAATGCAATTAATGTTGTATTTATTTTGCAATGTAACTGAACGACTATTTACTCAATTATAAAATATTTAATTCAACCGGAAAAGGAAACGTAGAATAATAATAGCAGAGAAATGAGCTTAGAAAATTATAGCAGGAGAAAAGTGTCAATTAGCTATTTCGAATTCGAATTTTATTCAAATTTTATTTAGGACTGTTAATCATTGCAGTTGGCGAAGTGGGATAGTTGTTAAAACTGAATTCCGAATCTAGTCGGAAGTTTCAACCATAACGAAATTCCCTTTTGTCTTTAACTAAGAAGTTATTAATCAACGTGGGTACAAGGTAAAAGATCGTAGTATGAGTTTTACGGGTACTACGGTGGATTGAGTATGAAATATTGCACGTTGGACGGAAGAGAATAAAATGAAAATTGTAGGTATCCCGTAAATTTTTGTAGAAGACTGAAACTTCGCGTGATATTTTTTTTCCGAAGGGAAAATTTGATGAGAAATTTCGGCCAAATTGGAAGGAGTCACGTGCGGTTCAGGGTTCCCGATTTTGTACGAAATTACTCCTTCAAAAAGATTCTTTGGTTTTCTGAAAAACAACTCGGCTTCTCTTTTTCCCTTTTGAATTAAAATTTTGATATTCGGAGAAATACAACCCCGTTCAACTATAATCGGTAATTAATGGATAGAAGTGTAACGAAATATCGAAACTTTGCGAGCAGAGTTCGGCTCCATAAAAATTGTGCCAAATTTTGAACATCACGTTATACCGCTAACTTTGCGGCAGATCGTTACGTACAGATATTTCTGTTTGCCCTCAATTTTCATGATTAACGAGAAACATTGCACGACACCAACTTTCTCATTGAAGCCGCATAAACCAGTCATTATCACTGACAAACTGGCATAGATCGAGCTAATTCGTAAGATACAAATCAATTGCACTAGGTAACCACTTATAGTTTTTACGACATAATTTGTATTGTAGTTCAGCCAAATTGATATTTACTCATTAGTTTCATTAATTTGACGTGTATAGGTGGCTCAACTAAGACGTTCACCCAGTCGTCTGATATCTGATTGAATTGAAAAACAAAAAATGTAACTGTGTCATTCCATGTCAAATCGACCAATGGTTGGAATCGACCCCTTTCAATTTGGACGAAATTTGGTCAAAAGTTTTCTGTCATCATAGAACGAAGATCTGCCAAAGGAAAAAAATAAAAAAATTTTTTTTCGAAAGTTATTAAGGATTCAAAATTTCACTATTTTTCCAATTTTTTTCTCTTGTCAATTATGTTTCTGTTTTTACGTTCTTATGTCATAAAATGAACTTTTACCTGCTCAAAATGACAAAACTACGTGTTTTCTTAACTTTACTTGACTTAGAGGTTGAAAAAGAAAAAATTTTGTTTTTCGCCAAAATTCAAAAATTCATATTTTTGAAAAAAAAAAACGCAATTCTGAAAATTTCAGGATCTTTTAAGATCATGCAAAGGTATTATATAAAAAAAATTCAGCCAAAAATGTAATGTCGATAGTCGATTTTGACGATTTTTTAAATTCAAACTTCTACAAATTTTTCATTTTTCAAATATTTTTTTTTTCACAGCCCCAAGTATCCTCTTTAAAACAAACACAAGCTCATTTCTTAATAGTTTTCGAGATATTTGAAAAATAGACTTGAAAAATTGGAAAAATACTGAAATTTTTAATTTTTAATAACTTTCGAAAAAAAAAAATTTCCATTTTTTCCCTCTGACAGATCTTCGTTCTATGATGAAAGAAAACTTTTGACCAAATTTCGTCCAAATTGAAAGGGGTCCATTCCAACCATTGGTCGATTTGACATGGAATGACCCAACTGTGAGTCTATAATAATTTATTTAAATAAATTTTTGAGGCAAGGAATCGTTGCCTCAGTCCATTTAAAATCCTGTACAAATTTGAATCCAGCATAAAAAAAATGTTGAACATTTTTTCATCCAATTTCCGGTGTTTGTTTGAATCGTTACGTTATTACCAATCATTACTGCCACTGAGCTGAACGTTATCATTTAGTTTCATTATTAAGAAGTATGTATGTACATTGTTTTGGTGGACAAAGTACTGATGTATATACGTAGACATTGCGAAGGTGTTGTTTCAATCGCGATACGCCGCAAGCTCCATCGGCCCTTTGTTCGAGCAAAGCTTTTGTGGCACCCTTCGAAAGTTCAAAGGATTCTAATATCGATAGCCGATCACTGTGATCCGTTTACTGCGAAATAAGCTGACGGATATCTGCTCTGACATATGTCCGCTTAGATTTAATGCCAACAAATAATCCCGGGGCTTCAAGCTTTTTGAAAAACGGTGAAAATCCAGCTTTTCAGATATCTTCGAACTCCAACTCCTGAAACCTATGTCTCAATTATTGAGGGGGTGGATAGATACACCTTGGAAATCATTTTTTTTTCTCAAATCACTGTACATCGAAACGTTTTGAAATTCTAAGGAAATATTGGAAGATAATGTCATTTTGGGGCGAACCAATAATATATGGAAGAAAGGCTTGAAATCGGAAATTTTCGTATCCAAAAATGAAATTCATCGAATATCGTCGGTTTGCCCAGAAATAAAATCATCTATTTCATAAGTAAAATAGATTCGCGTGGTTTTCGCATTTTTATAAACGGGCGAAGATTAGCTCAATACCAAAATCTGAGGTTCTCGTATAATCGTTTTCGACTAACTGGTTTCTACCTATAATTAGAATAAAATATGGCGGTTATCTACACAGGGAAATCAATGTGCTGCAATTTAGCATCGATATGAAATCAAGATTCATCCAAACTGACATATTTACGTTCGTTTGGTACGAATAGTTTGTCTAGACTTTCAGTTCGCCATCTAAAACCGTTCAAGAAACGCAATAAGTCGACGAAAATATGCAGCTGCTATTTCCGATGGTTAAGGTAATATTAAGTTCTACAATTCCAGAGGTAAGATTTTCCCCTCTATTTTCCTGAATTTTTTTTAAGTTACGATTTTCTTCATCCTCGATTGGAATCTGGATGAAAATTTCCAAAGATTATCCCGCTGCTTTCTCTGGGTAGAAAAAAATCTCTCGCCGATTTATCAGATGGATACTTACAACCAATTGATTCGAACAAAAGTATATTGCGTTTGATAAGCACATTGGCTATAATTATTATAATCAATAATCAATACGACTGCGTGTACTTTGGAATTCTCTAGGCACGATCTCATGGCGTGCTCTACAACGTATAGCACATAGCACCCGCTGAGCCTGAGCTAACAGCTAACAAATGATGAATAAATGAAATTGCGAATGACTTGAACAAGCAAAAAAGTTGAACACCAATCTCAGTACTACAGCTTTTGCAATTCGTCACAAATAAAACAATACCTATATTTAAAACAACGAAAAAGTTCATTTACCTCGAACATCCGTTTCTGCAATTTAATTTACTAGACAAATTAATTTTGAGCAAATGAATCGTCACATAATAATTTTAAGTATATCACGTCAATCGGTGAAGAATAATAAAAATTGACTTCTCACGAATGGATAGTTTGAAACAGGATTGGTTTATGCAATGTGCCTGTTCCCTGCAGTGCATTAGGTTTATTATTAATTTTTCCACATTACATATTCTCGCAAAAATGTGTTTAATTATTTATGGTACGTTTAGACCGAAGTAGGACACAAGCCCATGCGGTCAATTCGCATAGTCGGTTGCGGAAATACTTTTGTTTGCTTCATACTGTGTACAGTACGGTACAGGGTATACAGTGACACATAAGGTGTGGATATATTTAACTACTGGCACAATCGTTAACACATTTTGCATATACGTATACACACAGCTCGTACAGTCAGCTTATTACTTATGGCGAATTTTTTTAGCATGTACATCGATCAAAGTTGCGATTAAATTGTCGTGTGATTCGAAGTCGACACGCGTTCGCTATTATTGTAACACCTTCGTCAATGTGAAACATAATAATTATTACATGATTGACAAATTTTACTCGGAACTCTTAATTCTCACTTTCCCCTGTAGGTATATTTTTTCCAAAATTTTTCGGCTCTGTATAACCGCGTTAAGACCATGCTAAAATTACGAGTAGTATCTATTTGCGTTGGTCAGACGTCCGCCAAAACGGAAACGTTAATCTTATATCCAGGTATATACCTACGTGAGACCCAGAAAAACACTGGTTTGTCGCCGACAGCCAACCGCTGTTAACGAGGTTGGACTGTTGAAATCGGTATCCTTGTAATTAATGTTATTCAATGATAATCTGCCCTATTAATGAGTGAAGAAAAAATCTAAAAATCATATACGAATGCTTGGATATTTAATTTCCAAGCGTTTCAGAATGAAGGAAGATCTATAAGATTCGGCTGATTTCGTTCTACGTTGGATTCTTCTCTTCAGTGATACAATTTTTTAATTGTAAATAGTCGATCAAATATTGATATTTCTTTCTCAAAATCGATATCGATATGGAATCTTATAAAATTTAATACTCGACAATAAGGGGTTGCGAGAAAATTTTGTCACGGTTACGAATTTACGTTGAGATTACGAGACAGTAATTTCGAAGCATTTGTTTATATAATTTGAAGAATTTTTGTCCTGGTATTTATAGGGAATTGGTCGCAGTTGACGAATGTGAATGAATGTGATTAATATTCACTGTGCGATTATCGCGTGATAAAATTAATCGCAAATTTACTCATTTCAACAGTCCAATCTCCTTAAGCCGATGAAACTATTTCCCAGGAACATATGAATCATAATTGGGTGTATGAATAATTTTAGTCGATAATATCGCTCGTGTTCCATTATAATGTTCAGAATTCGCTCAATCCTAAGGTCATCGTTAGACGCCAGGTACTAAGGACTGTATAATTCCAGTATCAGTTTGATCTCCAAATTTGAATAGAAATTAATATTTCAGACCTTGTTAAAGCGCTTTTTAAATCATATTTTCTAATTCTAAGTAGACGGATAATTCGTTTAAAAATTATAATACACTATATTTATTGTCTTCTTTACAGTGATGAGCTGCAAATGAAGTCAGAAGCATATAAGCTCAAAGCTGTCAATTATTAAAGCTTAACTCATAGGGGTTCACTTTAACAACGATTTTTCTTTCCCTCTTATGTAGATTTCCTTCGAGTTTAAGGAAACACGCTGCGTCGAAAAAATTATACGATTAAGAAAGGAATAAGAAAATTTTACACATCATTCAGGATTTTGCTTCGAATTTTATCTCGATTAATACTTGCCCTTCCTTCAGGTACATATAGGCGAATAGTTAACCACTCCATACCTGAAACAGAAATGGAATTATTCGGTTAATCATTCGGCGATTCATTGGCAAAAATTTTCAAAAACTCAAAAGCTACTAATGGGCTTAGATCGAGCTTTGAATTTAGTTCAGGCCTTCATTATTCCTCAAGAAATCTTAAGCTTGAATAAGAAATGTTGAGTTGCGATAAGATCCGTTGAAAATCTACTTCTTTTATCGGTCACGTACGATTTTGGCTTTATATTTGGATTTATTTCTTAGACACGAAAATTTTTGTATTATGAGAGGAGAGAGCTTTTTATTTTTTCGATAAATTATTTTTCCATTCGAATTTGATAATACGATGTAGGTGTAGTTCATCCAAGTTCGTTTACTGTGTTATTTTATTTCTAATTCAGAATCAGGTCGGAGCTTTCACAAGTGTTTTCAAAACTGAAAGAGCTTGAGGTTCTTTCAACCTGAAATTGCAACGTAGTTCTCGGTAGTTCAATGTACAAACATCTTCTCCGCATGTTATCGACCTGCAGAGTCGCTATGATACAGACAACTGTCAACCCTTACGTTTCCCCGTGAAAACAGGAGGAGCAGAAATCACCGAATATTGTTTACAACAAACAACCGAGATATCCAAAATCGATATAATCTGGATTCTAGAAAGTCAGAGAAACGGTAAATCTCGTAAATAAATGAACAAAAATCTGGTTCGCCAATTTTTGTGATTCTGAACAATTTAGGGCCCTTAAAGCTGTCGAAATTGACACCGAATGCATCGATTTGTTTTTTACAATTAATTAAAACTTCAGACCTATAGTTCCTCTTAAATGTTTGACCTGAGCCACTGAACCATTTTTTTTCTTTTTAAAAACGGATCAGAGGAAGTTACCTATTTGTTCAACAGCGAGGAACTAGTGTCAAGTACTTCGTGAAGCAGGGGTTGGTGGCTCCACTTATATTGTTAAACATAAACTTTCCGTCGACGAAGTAGCGAGCTTTTCCGACTTACAACAGAAGCTCATTTTACCGACAACTGATTTTTCGACGATTGATTATGCGCCGTTCGAATAACTCCTTTGGTAAACTACTAGCTTAAAAAAGAATCATTAATATTTGAAATTGATTAATTCCCGCGCTATAAGAGTCTGCGAAACAAACAGACATTCTTTTTTTCGAGCTTCGATATCAAAGATCTCCGATAACCTCAAAATTTCCAAAATATCCAGTACGAAAGTCTGTCTTGGTGCTCTGAATTCTTTTGGGTCACTGATTTCGAATCTGAGATCTAAAACTCGAAATTCAAAACATTCGTGCACCCAATATCTTGAAGATTTTCATAATTTGAATATCTAAATTGGATCCGCCATTTTGAATTTTGGATTTTACCCAAAAGACGCCGTATGACACCGAATCAGATTTCCGCACTACTTGTATCGGTCAAGTTACATTAAACACTAGTAAGATGATGTCAGGTTTCCCATGTGAAAATAATTCCGAATTTTTACGAATTATTAGGGATATCAGAACTTTTCGTAGTTTTTCGTGAGAAAGTGAATTTATTTTCCGGTTTTATTGACAAAAGCAGAACATTTTTCCAAAAAACTACAAATATTCACGATATTTGTTATGATAATTATTATTCATAAAAGAATTACAGATTTCCGTGGTTCGTCATATAAAATCGTAGATTTTGATGGTTTTCATGTAAAAAATTTTCTGCTCTTGTCAATCAAACTATAATAAAAAAATACGATTCTTTATGGAAACCTATACGACAATTTTTTATGGGAAACTATGAATCATTCGAAATTATCTGAAAATTCGTAGAAATTATTAGTGGTACAAATTTCTATCAGGGTTTGCTAGTTGATGATCTTATTCTCGGTTGAGACATCACATTGGACTTTAATGAGAGCGCTGCCCTTTCGAGAGGTAGATTATTTCACGTAATTCTATGGAGTTTTGCGGTGGGAGATAATAAAATAATTTGCAGTCCGTTTTCGATTTTCAGTCGATTTTTCCTCGGCTAGAGATTTAAAAAATGTTCATTTCAATTGCGAAATGGGGAAGTGAGGCGTGGGTGGTTCAGGCTGTGAAGCCGTATGTAGGTATAAGAGCGATTTTGTCTGTCTCCTACTCTGGTGTAATCCCTTCGCAGACTGCAGGCGCCGTATTTCGTAAGGGTATAGTAATTCGAAGTACGGAAAAAACTACAGCTATCCACGACGCACCCCGTTAAATAAAATCAATGAACCTCCCACAACGAGTTGCAGCTGTCTGCTGTGCTCTCATACCTATTCCTAACATTAGCTATACGATTTTGGAGCCCTAATACTCGAGTATCTATAAAGGCTGAGGGCCTGAACTGCACGGCGTCGAGAAGCTGGGAGTTTTTCTTTTTTATTCCTAAAAATCCTGTAATATATTACCCGAACCATGTGCTTCACTTTATACGTGTTATTTTTACGACACCGAGGAAAGTCACAGCTATTCAAGATCCGAACAGCTCACCTATAGCTCTCGGCTCTTAAGCCAGTCTTCCCTACACCCTGTGAAGTACTAATTACTACAGATTTAGATCCACATTTAGTTTTCTGTTTAGGATTCTTTCGAAAAACGTTTTAAATCGGAAAGCTGTTTCTCGATGAATGCTACTGACGACGGGTTGGAATTCCGGTAAACAAAATGATATACGAAATGCTCAATGTTTCGAATTTCATGAATGCGAATACATTCTCTGATAACGAGGGATTTTGATTTCGGAATATTTATTTTCTATAGATCACTGATATGTGGATCAAAATGAAGTGAAAAGTTTATGTTTTGAAAATCGTCATCGAGAATAGCTTATATTATTAATAGCGAATATACCAGACACAAATACGTCGAGAACAAGAATTTAGTCGAAATCTCGAAAAATCCGAATCTCCAAAAATTGTACTTTCGTCATCGTTTGGGGATTCACGTCAAATTTCACTTTCGATGTTTTGGTCCTTCTCATATGTTCATACGACTCGAGATTATGATCACTTTGTCGAATTAAGATTCATAAACTTTCATGATATTGACAATTCTAAAATTTGATCAGCTCGAATTCTGAAGTTTTGCGATATTTTTACCAACTTAATATTTTGCCCTTCGCGATCTTACCTACGCATCCTTAAATTTAGGTTCGATAAAATTTGTTTCGATATTTCTGTGCTTTAATATCGCATTTTCTACATTTTCCATTTCGCTTATTTTCACATTCGACATTTCGGTCGGCCTACGTTTTGGTCCTTCGAAGTTTTGACCCTCACCTATACCACCCTCGATTTTATTTACATTTCTACACGATATTCTATGCAGATGCACGTAGATTCTAGAACTTGGTATCTATACGATAACCAATCACTGTCATTATAGTCCAGAACTTATAGGTATAATCATTTAAATATTAGAGAAAATTTAAAATGAACTGAATGAACTGCGAAGGAATATCCTTAAAATTGACCACATTATTTTCCGAATCGTAAGAGATTTTGATTCGATATGAGTGTTAAAATTGCATCAATATGCCCATAGGCTTAGAAACACATCATTTATCTCGATGGTGAAAATTTTGTTTGTCCCCCGATTAACAGTTTGTTTTTTAAATTTTTTCTCTTCGTCTTCGCAAATCTCAGAATTCAAAATTTTCTCGACAGTGAAAAAACACTTACACACATCCACATACTTGTCTTCATTCAATTATAATCGTATAGCTATAACGCAAAAAAAAAACAAAAAAATTGACTTCATGTACATACCTGTACTAATAATAGATATCTGCAGAATACATACAAATATATAACTATTGCGCAATTCCAAGACCTTTGTGTCATTGCCGGATGTTTCTTAGAGATGAAAGCAATCACCGGTGGGTTTGGCACGAGAACTAGACTCTTGGGGATAGGAACAATGTGTCATTAAATCATTCATTCGGAAAATACTGGACGCAAAATGTCCCCGCGACCGTCTGTGATCTCTCAACGAATTATTTCAGCTCTTGTTTGCAGTACTCATTATCATTATTATGACCTTAAAATACGAGTACATGTAGCCGTAATACCATGACGTAATGAACTAACAGATAATCAAAAATATGTCTTTGCTTAAAAATTATTTCAGATCTTAAGGACGTCGCTTTACACGGATTTATTCCGGTAAAAGTGGAAAAGATCGGAGCTTTTTCAAATTTCGAGGGAATATCATGCGTGGACGTGATTTCGGGGGAAACCAACGATATTCGATTAATACAATTTTTAGATACGAAAGTTTTTCATTTCAAGCCTATTTTTTTGTAAACGTTGAGGAAAAACGTTTGCAAAGTGTGTACTAGGGTGGTTCAAAAAAAAAAATTTTTTTTTTTCCAAACGGGTTCAAGAGTTTCATTTAGGTATAAAAATATGCCTGTTAAAATTTGAGCTCTTAATATTAATATTAAGAGGTAGCGCATTGCGAATTTCTCTTTCCCATTCAAATAATATTGGACATTTTTTTTTTGTTTGGAATTTTATACCTCGGTAATGGCGTATTGTACAGACAAGCCCATGACATATTTTTGTAGAGAATTAAATGCTCTACGAAAAAGGTCTCTTATAATTTTTTGATAAGTCAATTTTTTTTAATACTTACCTAGAGTACCAAGAATGTATTAATAAATTAGGTAAGTATTAGAAAGAGTTGAGTTATCAAAAAATTATACGAGACCTTTTTTGTAGAGCATTCAATTCTCTATAAAAATATGCCATGGGCTTGTCTGTACAATATGCCATTACCGAGGTATAAAATTCCAAACAAAAAAAAAAAAAATTCCCATGTTATTTAAATGGGAAATAGAAATTCGCTATGCGCCACCTCTCAATATTAATATCAAGAGCTCAAATTTTAACAGGCATATTTTTATACCTAAATGAAACTTTTGAATCTGTTTGGAAGAAAAAAAAAAAAATTTTTTTTTTTCTTTTTTGAAACACCCTAGTGTGTACTATGACAGGTATGGACTTATTTAAGAAAAGCGAGGTCAATCTCTTCAAATTATATCCACAAATGAGTTAGGGAAGTTTATATTAAAATACTTAAAATTTCTGACATGAGACGCGAAGAGCTTTTCGAAACTTGGATGTTTGAAATTCAATGCAAAATGCTCCTTGCAGCGCAGATCTTAAGTTCTTCCATTCAAACTTCCTAGTTCATTTCAAGATGTGATTTTGAGAGATTCGCCTATCGTTTTTAGATCCAGAAGCTTCATTCCCATAGCGAAACTTATTTTGCAATTTTTATTTGCGGAAAATGACCTTCAATTGCTGCGTCTGTCGAACAATGAGCCGAAGAGATGGGATCTAATTGTTAGAAATAATTGATAACTCGAGCGAACTCTGACTTTGAGATATTCGTGAAGTTTTGACACGAGATTAGTTCCATAATTGGGCGTTTCGTTTCAAGGAGCTTTCAGGTTCAGGTATATAGGTAGAAATTGATTTCCATATACAGTTTGCACGGATCTCAATATTATAGTACAGTTGTAAAAAATATTCACGATTTCGACTAATCCGTTTTGTCGCCAACTTTTCGTCTGTTTTCACGGATAATACATATGTATGTCATAGCGGGTATGAAAATCTATGTAACCAAACAAAAAGAAGCGTTAAAAATAGAATTAAAGTCGGTACGATCGCGGCCAGTCAGGCAAAGGTGGAATCGCTATTCTCGGAGTGCTGACCAATGCTTTCTACTACGACGTTCGAAAAGGTCGCAGAGAATTTGTTAAAGTTATTATTTCCTTCCCACATCTCGTGCGGGATTTTCCGCGTCCAAATTTCCAATACAGTAAAATAATTCATCGAATAAAAAAAACCTGGCTAGATTTGAAAAATTATGAAAAATATTTGGAATTTTTGAAAAAGTATATATTAGGGTGCTTTTTTTTGGAACTATTTTTTTTCCGCTCCCGGCCTGAAATTCTGTTGGAAATGCTAAAAAAGAAATTCCCTCAAAATGTAAGCCCTTAATATTAATATTAAGTACTCTCCCAGAACGTGAAATGATTTCTCATTTAAATTACATGGAAATTAAAATTATTGTTTTTCAAACTTCTATAACTCGGTGGCATTTTATTTATGCTATTATATCGCCCAAACTTGCAAATTGCTCAGCATTAATTAATAATCAACATATTTGTTATTCGTTCAAATTTTCATTAAATTAAGTATTAATTAAATATTGTATAATAAAAACTGTATTCACGCAAAATATTATAATCTTTTTCTTTATTCGCAGTTGGAAAAATAGATAACTATTAAAAAATTTTGTGATAAGGAATAGAAACTGAATATTTGTTTAAATTTGACTCAATAATTCATTAAAATTTCATGTCACAAAAAAGTAAAAGCTCGATATCTCGAGAAATATCGATCTTAGGGATTTGATTCAAAGGACTTTTTTTGTAGGAAATTAAATTTCATATGGATGTCCCGTTAACATTTTTCCTGTAGGTTAAGCCATTAATAAAATAACAACAAAAATACAAGAAATTTCTACAAAATTTCAATTATTCATCGCATTGTCGCACGCACTCGAAAAGGTCCGATAGCTTTATAAATATTGGAGCAGTTTCTGTACCGAGAAATTATTGTTACAGATATATATGTCATATGGTAAAGATCTGCTCGATTAGGCACGCCTAAAGCGAATCTTTTCAATTACCAATGCGACTTTAAGGTAAGTTAGGCGACGTTTTTATGTATGCAGTACATACATATGTATATGTAGTGTAACGAGCGCAACGACCGGACAAAATTTAGTTTGCAACGCTACGGTATGTAAACGCGTATTGTTTACGCAACGTAGTTAAATCACGCTCAAATATCATACCCTGAGGATATAGAAGCATTGATTAGACTTGATTCAAACGAGTCAATTTCTTTTGAATAAAAAAATTTGAAAAAAAAAAAATGAAAAATGAAAAATTACAGACCCACTTGATCGTGAAAGGCTGATTCTTCATATTATAAAGGATTATCCATAAACTCAGCCACTTTTTTCCATCTTCGATATTTTTGTTAACTGGTCATATTTTAGTAGGTACATTCTGTGATTTAAGAGAAAAAAATTTTATCCATCCGTTTCGGAGTTGCATTTTATTTCATATCTATAACTTACCTATAGATATAGAAAAGGGTGAGTCTTGCAAGGAAAAATTGCTTTACAAAAAAGTTTCTTTTTTTTTTTCACAAATCTGTGGAAGAAACAGGGTCCATATTTGCGTTTATATCCCAAATGCCGGTTTCAGAAGAAATTAATTAAAATAAATTATTGTCGAGTTACGAAAATACTCTCTTCGTCTGAAAAAATATTGAAATCAGATCTGATGGCCAAGTAAGTGGCATAAATCTAACAGTAATGACACGGAGATATATCGTATCAAATGAACGGATGTCCCTAATGGTCATAAATTATTTTCTAAATTTGGTGCGAAACATAATAATTTTTACTCGTGAACTACGACGATTCAAAATTTTCATTCGTTTCTCAGGATTCGAAAGAAATGAACGCGATCGAATCAAGACTGTTTTTGTTTTTTTTCTATCAGAGCAAAAATTTAATATTTCGATTCCATAAATTTCTATACATTTTTCTATCAAAAAGTACGCTTCTAGCCGAATAATTCAAAGCTTTTTGCTTCTGATCGATCATTGATCAATTCAGTTAGAGTTATAAACGATTGAAATGATTCGGTATCTGGGAAATTTATGAATATCCACAAATCCACATCTCGAGTGATCTTCCGGTGATGAAAATTAGAAGAAAAATAATAAACGCTAACTATTACTCAATAAATATGAAAAAAAAAAGAAAATTGGTCACGAAATTTAAATGGCATGCCCTACACATATAAATAAATGACACGAGGCAAGGGAGTATTGAACTTCAACAACTTCTCATAAAAAAAATAAATAACAAAATATGTACGATAAAAAAAAAAATAAATAAAATAAACTGAACAGCGTACAGCATTATGCAGTTCGAATTCCTGCCGGGTAATTATAATTAATTACAATGGCGCCATTGCAGTCTGGGCGTCGCGATTCTCTCTACCGATACCACTGTAACTGTAAGTTGGTTTGGTGATAATTAGAAATGAATGTGAAGCAACTACTCAGCATAATCTCATTCCATTAAGTTTACTGGTAGATTTAACGTCAATTCAATTAAACATGTCGTTCCAAATGTCGTCCAGCACTGCTAGAATATAACAGCTGCTACGGTTTGCTGGCATAAAAAAAGAAAGAAATTAATTAATTGATTAGAATATCAATTGAAAAATCATTCAAAATTAATTCTCAAGGCTTACTCGACTTTTTTTTCGTATGAAAAGATCGAGAAGAACCCCGAAGCCTTTTTTCTATTTGATCTCAAGTTTTTAGATTCTGGAATTGAAAAAAACGTTCGGGAATTTTTTCTAGAAAATTGTATACGTAACGATCCCGCGTTTCACGCTTATGTACCAGACCAGGAACCCGGCGGGGGATGCTGTGCCGTGGTCTGCCTCCGCTACTTTATTGATTACAACGTTTCCCCTTGCGGTCGCCCCTTCGGACTCCATCCCTTGCTGCTTGCTACTTGGAAGGCGAGTGTGAAAGTGAACTCGAAATACAGGCCCCCAAGTGTTGGAGTCTAATGTCTTTGCTATTCCGGTTCGCCTAGCCGCGGCAAAGCTTTGAAAAAAAACGGTGTGCGTATATCGTACGGTGTGTCACAAAAATCAAAAAAAATTATTATTTTTTATTTTCTTTTAACCGCTTCCACCGATTTAAACGTTGGTTTTAGACACAAAGGAAATCGTCTCATGAGATGAGATTTATATATCATTTTTGGAACCCTTATTCCGGATCTAAAGTCAGAATACAGGAATTTAAAATAGTGGATCCATTGTGGCGAAGCGAAGTTATAAAAAGTCGACTGATTTGCGTCAGAATTAGTACTCGACGGTTTTTGGGGTCGTTTACTTGCAATCCGAAGTCAAGATACGAAGATTCACACGGAAAATTGCCGCTCGAGATTTTTAGTCTCCTTCGATGTGAATTCGGTAATGTTTTCAATTTAGATTTGAAATCAGTGATCCGAAAACTTTTGATTACCAATTTTGATACGAGACTGTTTACTTTTCACAATTTTGGTACGCAGTGTACAGGGTGGTCCGTTTTAATCGCCCCAGGCGAATATCTCGAAAACATTCAAACATTCCAATTTTAAATTCTTCCAAAAAAATCTTTAGTGCGAGAGCTAGGGACGTTTCGTGTTTGCATTGGGACGCTAATTTCGTGTTTGAATTGGTCTTTGCTCTTGCTATCAGCTGCTTCTAAGCAAAATATGTGTTCCCTATCTAAAATCCGGAGTTACTTACGAAATCTCGGAAGTGGCGAAATCCAAAATTCGACACATACCAGTATTATCTTCCGCTCTCGAAACCCTCCAAGTTTTATATGAAACTTTTTCCCGTATAACTTTCAGTTTTTCAGATATTCGCCCGGGGCGATTGAAACGGACCAACCCTGCTGTATACCTCAGAATTCTCATATTTTGCGATCCAAAAATCCCTTCCGAGTCAGCTTCAGAAATATCGAATATCAGGTCAAGTGTAAACTCCAAAAAGTTAAATAATCATGGAAAAACGGCTCACACCACCGCTCACACGTGAGATACAAAGCTCATCGCGTGGGAGGATTTGCTTCGTGTAAAGAACCAATATTTAGAGTTTTGAAAGTAGAAAATAGGAATTTTCATCTTCTTTAGACACCCCAGTGTACTTGGGCGGTACATCATTCACTGATTATTTCTCTAATTAAACTTTGGCTGATATTTTAAATACTATAATAACTAATACGGGTACTGATATACTAAATATAGCATCGGTACTTATTAGTGGTGTAACGAATATTCGCATTCGCATTCGCAAAAACCATGCGAACGTTCTGCGAATATGAATATCACAAAAATTTCATATTTCGTTTGTTAAAATTGTGAAAATATTATAAAATTGAACAAAAAATAAGATTTTTTAAAACATTTTTTATTGTTAAAGTTCAAGACAAGAAAAAATTCTTTTTCATATGGCAAACTAAATATTTTCTTCTATTTATTATTCTTTAATCAGTCTTTCTGTACTTTAGCATTTAACATTACAATAACAATTTTAGACTTAGAATTAAATAATCAACTTAATTACTATTCGAAAGCAAATACATGAACAAAACCATAATCTTCTCTTAATCATATATCTATTAGTGGTGTAACGAATATTCGCATTCGCATTCGCGAATGTGCAAAATTGGACATTCGTTACATCACTAGTACCTGTATAGAATATTTCACATGATTTCAGAAAGCTGATATATCTACGCCGCGTTGATATCGCGTCAAAGCACCCTACTCGCCAGTCCTCGATAACCAGAGTGCAATGCTCTCTAACGACATCCACCTTGTGGAAAATCGCACAGCCCCTATGTCTGCCGTTCGTTTCTAATTAGTCTTACAGCTATACATGTGCAAGGAGAGCTTCAGAGTTCGATTCGAGCAGCTACTGCCGTTCAGCTATTAAACCTTTTTTCAATTCGTTTAATATGTGATTTTTTTAGCGGAATCTAGGTCGCTAAGAAACTTACTGAAGCTTGATGAGAGGTGTATAATTGCCGGGTAATTAAAGTGGAATATTTTATTTTTGCACTCGTAATTGTTTCACACAGTTTAAACGTTAGAAAATTGAAGACCTCGATTTTATTGATATATGTATGGTGACGATAAATTGTGGGAATTCCAAAATTTTATTGAAAATATTTCTGAAATTGAAATTCAGGGGTTGAGGATTTTTTACAAGCATGAGAGTACGAAATGAATTACTCTGCCAATACCGTAAAATAATTTTTACGATGAAGAAGCTACATCGACCTCTGCAAATTGTGTCTATAGAAACGAGCTGGAAAAATTTGAACTAAAAAACTCGAGTTTTAAATACAATCAAAATGCTCCTTGCATCACAGATATTAAGTTTTTCAATTCAAACTTTTCTGGCTCATTTACAGATGCGATTTGAAAAAATTCGCTTAGCCTTCCTTGAATCGAGAAGCTTTATTCCCACGATAGAAATCGTTTTACGATTTTTGTCAAATATTTGTCGATAGGTTCTCCTTAATTATTTTCGAAAAATAATGCAAGAGATCCGGCAAATTTGTATTCCAGACGAAAATATATGATTTCAGACGAATGTATATCGCAACATATCTGCCGATAACTCGGAACTAAGAGGTTCACTTTTTCACATTTTCACACAAACGTTTTCTTTATTAATGCACGATGTACTCGCTTACAGTTAGCTGCGGATTTATTTACTCCAGAAGAAGCCTTTGCTGAACCGTTTACTTACGGCTCATAGATTCGAAAGTAGATAATAAGAGCTGATAATTAAAAAAATGCATTTAGCTATTATCATGCTTCACTTAAATTGTGAAATTCTATTTGCACAAGTTTTTCAAAATTCAAAACGTGTAAATGAAATACCTGATCACAAATGCGGGAAAAACGACGGTATCAGCGATCGCGAATCAGTCATAGTATCGAAATAAGAATTTGAGTCGGAGCCCGGTATGGCGGGCGATTTGAATTCCATTCTTCTTCTTATCTGTGCAGATGCCGTGAATAGTCATTATCTCATAGTGACTATAATGCATAAATTGTTATATCGGTGGCAAGCTCCGCCTAGACGTTCAGGGTTACGCGTTTGTGTGACGTCAGCTTAGGTAATTCCTGCATATGATGTCACCAATTACTGGATTTGACATAATAACAATCTACTGCCCGTACAGCAGCTAGAATAAAAAAATAAAGCCAATATAATTGCGTTTCTTGTTTCCTTATGAAATTCTTTTTGCTTTTTCCTTGTCGCTAATTTAACGATCAGCACACCGATTTTATACAGGCGATTTTATAATGCGATAACGCCACGTCGTAATTCGCAATAAATTGAGATATTGCTTTCTTTATCTTACCGAATATCTCTCTCGATGATAATTGAAATATCTATCGCTTCGATCGCTTCTATCTCTTAATCTCACGTTCGGTTTGATAGCGACGAGACTTCGTCTCCGGTCTTCAAACTTTATACTAAATGAAATTAAAACGTTGTTTTATTGTTAAATGGCTCGGAAAATGAGCGAGAAATTATTAAAAACTCATCGATAATTACCAAGTCATTTTTTCTCGCGATATCCTCGAACCAAATAAATTAATTGTGAAAAAAAAACGTACAACTATTTGGGTGTTTACCACTTTTCGGATAAGTTCGAAAGTTGGCTTAGGGATCAGTAGCTCAGTCTTTCAGCTATTGATCGCATAACGTTTATTATACTGAACCTAGTTAATTAGAAATTTCTGAATCGGTGATAATTGTGGTTCTAAAAATACGGGCTATCGTTAGCAGTATCAAAGTTGAGCAGAGATCTAATGGTAATTAGTACAGCTCACTGTCAGTCAAGCAAAATACCTGCTTTGCCAGAAAATATAATTCTGCATTGATCACGTTTCAAAGAATTCCAATTTTACGGTCATTTTACATGAAATATTAAATCGGTTATCTTCGCGGTAATTGCGTCGCGACAAGTTCGAATCCATCGATGATGCAATCATCGTCGATGTCATATTCGAAGATTCGCCAGTACGAATACACGGTGCATGTCGTAACTGCGAGATTAAAATTTCCTCGAATTAATCCAAGGGCGGATGTGTTCGCTTTTCCATATTTATAACAATCATATTTAACGTGGAATCGCGGACATGGGAAGAGATGTGCACCAGCCACGTACGTGGACACAATGTCGTGGGATATTCCATTCCGGCTCTCCCTGTTTTCACCTGCAATTTATGTCTAATAAGGCAGATGAGAGGTTTGGCTTGCGACCCATTTACAGGTCTCAATTATAATTCGTACTAATTACATTCTATTAGTTTAGCTCTCCGTTCGTTCTCACAGAGAAACTCCCGTTGGTACAGCCGATGTGAAACGAGTATGTGATGGATGTATGTACCAAGCGGTCTGCAGGCTCCGTTCAAAGTCAAGCAATTAGTTCTCTCACACAGATAACAGTGTAGGTATCTATTACTATCGCAATTGCACGGACAAAACGGAATGTGTTCGCAATAAAAGATACTTATAAACTCTGGGTTACAGGCTTTTCCGAGGAGATTCCGAATTTTATAAAGCTTCGTGTAATCCGAAATAATTTCTAATTGTGTTTGAAAATATAAGTGATCAGCTGTGAAAAAACGGAGTCAATATAATCCTTCTTCAAGTTGTAGGAGTGATTTGAGAATAAATTCATTGAAAAGTATTTCTTCTATTCGATATTCCTGACCCAATTCGTGTATAATGAATTTCTATTGAAAAGTATCGGTATTATAAAGTAACCGTAGAAATGTGAAGTAATTTAGAAATCTTTTATTCAAAGGTAATAAAAAGTTTCGACTTTTATCAAATTGCAAACGAGTTTCCTAAATGTCATACTATTTTAAGACTAACTTTTCATCATCGCCAAACATGAAGAAAAAAGAAAGAGGAATTGAACCGTCTAAAGTATAACAAAAATCGAAAGTATTCACCGTCACGTACCGGCGTTTATCAGTCAAAGGTTATGCAACAGGTACATACCATAAATTTTATATTCACAACACGCAGTTCGTTACTGCGGTAGAAACCACGTTTTTTGGTCCTACCTACACACAGCGTGTTGAATGAACCAAATTAATTCCGAACACTTTTAGATCAAGGCATGATACAATGCAGCCACTATCTAATGTATCTAAAAATTTAAAGAGCGAATAAAAACCTGCACGACACATTTTTTTCTTATTATACATTTTTCGAAAATCATATTTTGTCAGTCTAAAAATCACCGACTGGAATATACTGATCAAGCACTAGCTCAAGTATGGACGGAGTGTCGGTCAAGGCCTTGTGCTAATCGCAGGTTGACATTATCATTGCATAATCACAGCATTACGGTGTTAGCCAAGAATAGCCTGGCTCGCCTGGAGCAGCGCGAGTAGGTAAAGGTGTACCGATGATCTGCCAAGTGATTGTTTATCGAGTTTCGCGGAATGGATAAGGTTAATCGATCGATGGGATCGAGTTATCGTTGTATGGATAACCGGTCGACTTAATTTAGGTCAGAAATCATGACGACCTTTTTATTTTTTATTTTTTTGTTCGAAAATGAAAGTTACGAATTCCGCTGACATGAGATAAGAATGAAGCTGCGCAAAGTCGTATGCCTACCTGCTTTTATTATCGATCAATCGAGGTAATTGAGATCCACTTATTAACGATTCGTTACGTCAGCAAATTCGCGCAAGCGGCTCGTGAGACGTTTTGTATGTATAAAAGAAAAAAAAAGAAAAGAAAAGAAAAGATTTCCCTCTACGTGAAAAGAAAACGGCAAATAATAATGGCAAAAAAAAAGACGCCTTGGCGTTGCGACGCGGAAATACATGTATAGTAGGTTTGCTTCAGTCAGCAAAGCTTTTCAGTAAAGCTGAAAGCCGAACAGGTCGGTGACCGTTCAACCGACTTCCCTTATGATACCACCCTCTGTTACGTCACGGGACGAGTGGCCCGCAATTCAAAATTAATAGGCCAACAGCGACACAGAGAAGTGTATCGAGGGTGAGAAAATCGTGTATAGGTTGCAAAGTTCCTGCCTTTCCTGTTTGATCGATACATGGAGCGAGGCACAGCCAAACCCTGATCATGAGATTCAGCTTTGCGAACACAATACAAATTTTACAATGGATTTTCACCAGCCGCTAGCTTTTTTGCCGCGGAAGTTGGCGAACCGATTCTTCCTCGTAGCTGACGACGCCACGTTGAAATACTGAGCTTCTGACTCATCCGCAAATGTTAACAATCTATAATCAAATCATTTGATTCATTTTTCACTAACTTTCAACGTTTTCTACGCTTCATACAAATTTTTGAAGAAATTCAAATTTTTGTGTAAGGCGAAGCCCATAAATCTCCAATAATTTTGCATTATGTCTCGGAATACTGGTAATATGCTGTGAACCAGCAATTTGATAGGAAAGATTATTTCCAGAGTCAATCTTCGCTCGAAGAACAAATTTTCGAGAACGTTTGTCGCGTTCGATTCAACTTTCTTTCTTCTTCTTCGAATTATAGCCCAAAAACGGATATTTTTGACCGAAGTACTCGACTCGGAATAAAAATTGACGTGATTCTCGTAATGAAATTCCGGAATGGGACGTGTTTAACCAACCCGCCACTTAGGCACTGTTAAATAAAGCTGCGTAGCGACGTTGAGGGTAGTTGACACGCAAGGGTTGCTACGCTATATCATTCGCCTGCGTGTTCCTTTCCCATGAAATTCACCCAACGAAACATCCGATTCAAGTTCCCCGTGGAAACAGCTGATCCATTCACAATTCCGCATGTATTCTCGTTTCACACAATTTGTGTTACGTCTCCAATAGACTCCAAAACGGTGATCATAAAGCGATTGAGACATAAATCTCTGCTGCCTGCGAATTACGTATGCAGTCTATGAAAAATGATCACCGAATCATTTTTGTGTTAATTAATACTAAAGTTTCTTCCAGATTTAAGTTCCTTTCAATGGTCAGAAAAATACAAAAACTTTAATCATAGAAATTCCGAATTAATTTTTCGTCTGGCATTTTTGAAAGCTTGAAGAATACATTGAATCGACAGTATCAGCAGTCAGATTTCCAGGGGTAGTTATAAAGGTTATTTATGACATGGCAATTCATCACGAAATGAGAATAGAGGGAAATAACATTTCGTTAGAGGTCTACCTAAATAGAAATTGGTGAAACTATTTTCCGTTCCGGGTTATTTATATTTCCTAGTTAACCTGACAATAAAGCGTGACTAGCATCCCTGAAGATATCGTTGAACCACCTAAAGAATTATTACCATTATGCAACGTTTCTGCAAATCGTGTTTTTGGCTTTCTCTTTCATCTCCGGGTCTTGGGTCTTCTTTTTGCTGTTAGCATGCCTCCAGAATAGGAAAATCTATACCTGCAGCAGAGAGAAAACAATACTTCCCACAAGGTATTCGAATGCATCAATGCCATTTAATTAGTCAGCAGTTTTCAAATGCTGCTTTGAAGTAGCCTAATTGTGTTACAGGATAGTACACCTATTTCGCTGCAGGTCAAAACGTTAGAAAAAAATTATAATTTCCGTGGAAGTATTTTTTCCGACTAATAGCGATCCCTTGACTAGCTTGGGAGGCAAGAATTTCAAAGAAACACGAATATATAGATGTCAATCTCTGTGAAACACAAAATTTCTCATTTCATAGGGTCTCACCTGCATAGAGTTTTTTAAAAGTGGTTTTCTTAGAAAATTTGAATATGAAGTCTATGATGTGAATTATGATTGAGGGGTGCTCCTGCACCCACATATCGAGCAGCACCCTTGAAATAAAAATCGTGGAAGGTTTCAGACTTCCTTGTCCCAAATACTCTTTGATCCAGTTTGAAGTCTCATTATTTCAAAAAATGTTATTACAACTGATGTAAAATATACCATATATGGGGCATTTCATACCGAATCGTTCGTAATTTGGAATAAATTCTGACATCTGGAGACTCATTTTTTGTTCATTGACCATTTTTTTCGATTTTCAGTTTTTAAATCAAACAAAAAATAGAAACGATCCATTTCTAGGCGCCTTTTCGTTCAGAACTAACAATAGAAGTCTTTCGACGCATTTCGGTGGTTTGAAAAAGTTGCCGTCTCTATAGAATATGAGAATAGAATAGAATTTTTGAAAAAACTGTAGCCCTAGTAATTGGCCATTTTAAAACTGCGCAGAAAATTATTAGTGATGCCCCTAATGCATTATGACCTCGTTAATTATAATTGCAAGTCATTTGATTAATGGGAATACTTATGCTTCGAGGGGGTGGTCCGATTTCACAGAGCGCAAAAACGGCCCGAATGAATTTATAAAAAACTGATGAGGAGTACAAAATGCTGTTCTATCCTACACGGGTTGGCAACTGATCAGCTATATATCTTCGCCATTTCCAACGTAAACTGAAATTGAAAAAGTTCGTTATTTCAATCTGCAAGGGTCGGATGGTCCCCGATACTGCAAGCAGTCCAACAAATTCGATGGCTGCCTAATTTTGTCTCGTATAATTTGAATAACATTAATTTTTCAAAATCTTTTTCATTCCGAATCGACCTTATTGTTTTGAATACATATGCGGATGAAAATTTTCTACGTAACATCGTGAATTTGCATCACCTCACGATCTTTTTATAGTTTTAAATTGACCCCTACGCTGTGTGGAGGCAGTTGATTTGATAATTGCGGCAATTGGGGCATAGCTCGGTGAATCGAGTAGTACTAAGCTCAAATCGGGACGAAAGTGCATCAGAAATTTTCGCGGTGAAAATCGTAAAAATATAATTTTTCACGCTGTATACGCGCGTATATCATCGTGTAAATTTCTCACAAATTTTTTTGAACACTACGAGAATATCTATTTCCAGTATTTCCAATGTATTTATATAACTCGTGTGTACGCCAAGATCTTTCTTTAGAATCTTTCTAGGCGGATAATATACCTACACACGTGTGCAGTTTTTGATAGAAAAATGAAAAAGGAAATTTTATTCAAAGCCTCGGAAGTCTTCACACTCATCTACCGTATGCGTTTATTGCACACCTGCGATTAATCAATCTTTTTTCGTACGGATAAGAGCTTGACTATTTTTATCCAATGATATCGATGGGGCTCAGATAATCATCTCAAAATTTAATGTCTATAGCTATATCTCAAGAACGATCTGTTTTAATGAGATAACAGTCAATTGGTTAAAAATAATTGCAAGTTGTCAAGTACGCTTCTAAATTTGAGGTTCCGATTAATTGGAAGGACAAATTGTGTAGATCGTAAATGTCTTGTAATCAGCTGCTGGTACTTGGATCAGTGATCCAAGGGTATTTTGATTAATATGATACATGGGTATTGAAGCCTGATCGACAGATTCGACTCACTGCAATACCATGAAAGGTAAGGTGGAGATAATTAATTAATAAAATAACGCCCACGATCTATCGTTAAACTATTAGGTCATCTCAATTTACTGATCAGCGCAATTAATTTTTTCTTACAAGATTTTCATCCGCCTCCGGGACATACGTTAGTATATATCTGCTGTAATGAATCTTTACCAAAATAGAAGAATAGAAAAAAAATTTCATTTCATTATACCAAGTAAGGCCCTATTTTGGTTAAACTCAACCAACATCCACTTAGATCATTTAGAGAAGAAGAACATCACTCGATCATTTGCTACACACAGCCGATTTTATTTCACCGTTTTTTGATAGACATATTGTTCAAATTAGAAACTTTGTTCAATAAAATTTTTCGGTTAAGGCTTCAAGCTGTACATCCCACAGATTCTGATACTTGACGAGTTTGAAATAGACGAAGTTCTCTACCGAGGTACATAACATGAACATAACATCAGTGTGACAATCGTTGTCAGAATACGTCGAGCTTAATACTAGATACAGGATTCGATCCGTCTTCTATACTCTTCACTTTCTAACTTGACTCAATATTCTTTTTCGATAATTAAATCACTCGAGGTCTTCTCGTCGTGAATTACGTACATCTATAAGACGTAGCAATGCAATAAATTTTATGACTTAATGGTTAAAACTGAAACTGTTAGCGCTGCAGCGTGTCCCAACTATTACCGTACATTCTTGTTTTGGATTCCCGACGTTCTTGTACCTCCGTTATCTAGAATTATGCAACCTAGGTGAGGTAAGGTAAGGTAAAGTTAGCCTCATGGTCTTGTAGATTATTATCACTTCTGTTAATAAAACTCACTGAACGTTGAACACTCGCTGTGAAACTATTATACTTTCATTCCATTGCTAGAAAATAAAAATAAGAAATTGAGCCTTAAATATGGTATAAATTCACCGGAGTGTCACATACGATTGATTACTTACTGCTGTATTGCAATTTATACGTATAGTCGATACCTACCTACCTGGCTACATATCAGTGAACATTTATTCGAAATAGGAGGCATTAGAATTACCTACAAGTTTACTAATCCTATTGGACTCAATCCAATAACTAGAAGGCAGCAGTAACACATACGTTTACAATTCGTGCATATACCTAGATTCATACTACGAATAACACTTTTATTTCTATATCCTAGAAACCTAGATATTTGCACAATTTTGTACGGATGAAAACTATTATGCAGCGACCAGGTGTATGTATATGTGGATATGGAACAACTTGCGAGGGGCTATTATCACTCGGGAAATCATTTCACCATCTCGTATAAAATCAAGAATGAAATCAATAGAATCGAGAATGTAATTAATTGAAATCGCATGAAGTCAGTCAACAAATCAATTTCGATCGAAATCATTTTTGAACTGTTCGAGGGAGTGAATAGCCCCTCTACGATTCGGCAATAAAATATTTCGAACAGCAACATCAACCCCTGCTTTACGACCCTGTAGAATTTTTTTCCAAAACTTCTGAATGAAAACATGTAACATCGATGTGTACGTTACGTGTTTTCGAAACGTGATTAAAAATTGTTTGACACCCTACCTGCGTGGGGAGGTCCAGGAGATACCGGTGGTGGAATACGTTGAGTGACATCGGCAGCATCCCCGTTGCTAAATTCCGTTGGTTTTAGTTGCACATCGGCCATTTTATCCCTAATCCAATAATCTGAATAGGGTTTACACGGATATTTATTAATGACACTGTTACCACTTCACAGATCCGACGATCAGTAACACTGAAAAAAAAAATGCGATGTAAATACGAACGCGAACACCTATGTAGAGGAGCTTAAACGACACCGAGGACGCAGGAGATACAATGCGTTTGAATTGACTGCTCCGTGCCGCCGGGTCGCACGCGCGCTAGTCCACCAAGTGTTCGGCTTAAGACCGAACGCTTCCGATATTAGCCGATTGTAAAAAACACAGATATATCTGATGTGTTGGAACATATGCATGTGTATAGGTAGATTATGTATCTACGACGTGGCGTGGGAGGCAGATCCATCCGATCTTCCGCATCTTCGCCTTCCGTTACTCGACGACAACCTCTTCAAATCAACGCATCTATGACTTTCTCGCATTTTTCTAGCTAGGCTTTCCGTACTTCGAGGTTTTACACCCACGTTATTCAGCGTGAATAGCTTGTGCGGGTGTTTAGTTGATTACCCTGGTAGACGTTTCCACTTCTACGAATTTCTACAAATTTTTATAGATTTTTAAATACTTCATAGTTTTTCATAAGAAATTGCAGATTTTCGTAGTTCTTCATAAAAAAAATTGTAGATTTTCCTAGTTTTGCGACTAAAATCGCAGACTTTCGCAGTTTTAAAAAAAAAATCGTTATCTTTGTCAATCAAACTAGAAATAAAACTACAATCTCTCACGACAAACTACGAAAAATTCGAATTTCCCGAATAATTCGTAGAATTTCGTAGAATTATTTTCACCAGGGTATACCTATTTTTGATACGTTTAAAAGTAATTTTCCAAATCATCTATCGCATGCACGATGTTGAATCTGATAAGAATCGACTGTTCTTTTTTTTTGGACCTTTTAGTTATCACGCATGTCGTGTATGGTATGTATTTAAGTTTCGTAAAAGCCCGCCTGAGCCGCACTGCACCTTTGTTTGCAGCTCATCACCGTCTACTTATAAGTCTATCGATTTTTTGTTTCAGCGCTTGTGTCACCGACACATCTGCGCGCTCGCATCATATCGCTGATTAACCAACGATATGAAATGATGTAGAATTGAAACAAACAAAAAAGAAGGCGGTAGCTCACTGAAGGGGTAACCTAATATATGTGAAAATCTGACTTATCGACAACTTAGTACTTTCTTGTTAAGCGATTTCTTGTAGCGTAGATTACAGCAAACATTTCGCGACGTTGATCATCAAAAAATTCGAAAAATTGAACCTGTGATGGCCGAAAATGTCAAGTGATGAGCGAGTCTTGATCAAATTCCGAAAACTACATTCTTTCGATGATTTTGATTTAATAACTAACCAATCATCGGTTCGATCGATCTGTAATTTTTTTTACATGCAGCCCTCGCACCTAGTTCTGACCCAAATTACAAGCTCGTAAGAATATTGTTTCGTTCGGCTGTATAACATTCGAGAGAATTCAAATTTTATGTATTTTTCTCTGATCTTAAGAATCAAAAAATCTATGAAGATTCAAATATTTTTTGGTAATCGTAGTCTACGCTAGTATCACATCAGCACACGCAAGGCTCGCCAAGCCCGATTCAGTTTGAACTGAAATTGACTCAAAAATCAAATCAAATATGTATGAATGTAGGATACAAGGGTATTTAATATGAGAATTTGTGAGTTACATCACGTAGTTGCTTTGGAATCAGTAGATTCAGACATTCAAGACTTGTGAAATCTTTTTGCTCCAGCATCGTGTGAAGTTCCAAACCACAAAGGTACATGTTGTATCTAGATTATGACCAAACACGTTACCGGTCATAGAGAAATGTGATATATTATAGATGGTGCAGATAAATAATAAAATGCCTTTCGTTTTATAACACATTGACGTAACAAATCTTTTCGGTCTCTCCACTTATTCCCAGCGAGATTTTTTAGTGCACTTCATTATTCATTATACTTACAGCTTCGACGAAAATTACAAGCTGCACGTATATGTAATACATGTCAGCGTCAGCTAATTCTCGGCAGAGTAATTCAATCGTGTTAACGATATGAGCTATCTGTATCGATAGTTGTGACGATTGACGATTGATCATCGAGTGCCAAAATATTGGCGTTCTTCCTCTGATTTATAGCGATGGCAAGAATTGCTTACATCACTTCGAACTCGAATGTTCAAGGATTCCATTTGACTCTATAGTCTTGAGATCGTTCTGCTCCGCGCTGATTGAATCTATATATGATTTTTGCCAAAAGTTCCCATTCCAGGGTTCAGTATGCCGCTCTCGGTAAAACTAATTCAGGGACTAATTTTGACTGACAGGATGAGTATTAGGGTATCTAAAAAAAATAAAAAACCGACACCTTATTGTTTCTATTCCCACCGGTGGAAACGTCGGTTTTCAACAAAAAACAAATCTTCCCACAAGATGAACTCTATATCTCGACGCTAGAACATGGGTCCGATAAATTTACAAAAATCACCAAATTCACATTGATGGACACTGAAAACCCCGAGTAGCAATTATCCCGCGACTTAGGCGACTTTCTACAACTTCGATCCACCGTTTTGAATTTTCATGTCTTGACTTCAGATTGGAAATAAGCTATCCCAATAACCATCGAGTACTAATTTCGCATGTAAACCATTCTACTCATCATAATTGTTCCCCGCCACGATTGCAGACTACGAAAAGTCAAATAAGAATAAAAAAAACTGTCCTGCGACACCTCTCAGAGTCAAGATATAGTATATGAGCAATTTTATCAATAAAGGCACGTTGCAATTGGAATCAATTATCTGTTTATCATATCGATATTGTTTTTGGCACGTCTCAAAAGAAGTGCGATTTATTATAGTAGTAATATTATAGTAGTAATTAAAATAACATAGTTACTTCTTTCGGCTTAATACAAAGCTGCATCTAGACTACACGATATATACCTAGACCACAGATGAAACGATGTGTCAAACCAAATTAAATAACGTTGTTTGTTTGTAACAGGTCTTGTCTTGGCATTTATATTTGTTATTTTTTCGTAGTGGTATTATTATTAATATAATCCCATTATTTAAATATATTTATAATTGTCTAGTAGTAGTTGTTGGTTTTTGTTTCTCTAATTTTTTCTTTTTTTCTTCTTTTTTGATACTATTAGATCGGAGAAAATAAAAATATCTAACAAGTTATTGTTACAATAATTATATTATAAATGATGAAATTGTTGATGATGACGTTGAACAAACTGAGATGTCAAAAGTCAGGTATAGAATAAGACCTTGACGAACGTACTGAGCGTGTCCTTCGTTGATTGTTCGTCTTCGAAAAAAGGTTGTTCTGGAGTTAATTGCTGCGTGCAGATTTTTAATCTTTTCTTTCACTTTGTGTACTTTTTCATTAGTTATCTTCCTGAATTCATTATTCTCCTTTTTTTAACCACTCAAATTTCCGATGGATTAGATGACGTTTGATATTTATTCGTTGGGGTTGGTGTCTACAGCTGCTTTGTCACACATTCTACGAAGGAACGCTGTAAAAGTCGAAAGGAGGATTAGAAACGCGTGAAATACACCTAGTGCATGCTTTTCACTCTGTATTTTTTTTTTTACAAAGCTTTAAAGCTCGTTGCGTCATGCGATTTGCGATAATTGCGAAACAGTTATAAGCTACGAGTTACTTACGCAACTCGAAATAATCATTCTGGCTAACGAATGTCAACGAAATATGCATCGATGACTGACGTGACATTTGCTCAACTCTTGGCTCAAGATCAGACAATGGACTTGATAAATCCACATAGCAATGCCACAAAATGACAATTTAAGCAGAGAGAGAGAAAAAGATCGATGCAAAGCGTTTTAAAGTGGCTGTAAAAGCTGCGATAATGTGCCAGAGCAAAAATAAATTGAAATAACACGAAAGTATTCTTCAGTTAAGGAAAAACCTTACTGAAAATTTGAAAAACGAAACATTTTTCGATTTTTAATGACTTGAAAATTGTCCAATCGAAGAAAGCAGTCGAAACTTTGTAAATTTTCGGCGATAAAAGAGTCGACGCAGATGATTGAATCTTTTTGCCAATGGGCTAGGTCACGAATGCTTTTGTTGATTGGATATTTTTTAGTATTTAAAGATATTGAAAAATTGTTTTTGTCGCACTGACTTTTGGTGCGAATTATAAGAGATGATAGAAACTGAATGAGAGCAACGGAGTCGATGTTGCCCTTTACATGTATGTACGTATAACATAAAATATAGGCATAAGATAAATGTGGTGAATTTCACAAAACACGATAAGAAAAATTCGGGTTATTGACGATGCTGCAAGTATCTTCCAGGCGATGCACTCGCTGTGATTGCTAAAAGTACGTATATAAAGCGAGAGAAATTGACATACAGAGAAGCGAGGAAATCGGACAGGGTTTACTCACGATTCACGATTGGTGGTGACTTCTTGGTTTACGACATCAGCTTCTTCAGGAATGCTGGAAAATAATCACGAAGGGAGACATGAAACACGGGGAAGTCTACAGGATCTAAGGGTATTTACATACTCATTAAGATGCCGACTTCTACGTTATTCTTTGACAATTACGACGGGGTATTCTTCTGGGGTAAAGGGCGGGCGGGCTTGTACAATTAATTCTAAAACCAAAGTATCTACTTCACTTTGCAAATTCTATAAAAATCAGTAGTTTCCTTTCTCATTAGTACTAAAATGGCTGGGAACATTCGGCTCCACCGAATCAATCCACGACTCCCAACTTTACTTCCTCATCTGTTTCCAAATTTCCCCCAAATTTTTTCACATGCGAAACTCGGTCTGGATATCCCAGTACGAATATCTAACTTCCAACCTAAATCGTGTAATTATATAAGGGTTTTATACGCTCAACCGGGGTGGACAATATCACGTGCTGGTTCTACGTATCAATTCAAAGATCAGGGTACCACGTACGAGGCTGGAGGATAAAAAATCTGAAAACACGGTATGTATGACTGTCTGCGGTGGAAAACTCACGGGCATATGGGATGAAACCATCCTCGTCTTCGGGGTCCATGTTGTCCCTGAGTACCTCCTCGGTTTCAGCGTCACTGAGACGTTCACCTGGAGGAAACGCGGCAATTAAAACATAGTTACGATCAGGTCAGGATTTTTTTCATGATTTTTTCGAATAAACTTTCATTTTTTTGGTCTAATTGCTCGATAAAAATTGTTGGAATAAATTATCCGATACGTTGAGCGTACCAAGGGTGAGGAGTGTGTGAGACAGCTCAGCGGCGAGCATGGTGCCGTTCTCAGCCTTGTCGTAAAGCTTGAGACATTCAAGGAAGTCCTCGTAGCAGCCCTGGTCCTTATCTTTCTTGACCTGGCTGAAGATGGGAAGGAATTCATCGAGCTTGAACTGCTTCTCTCCCTTCTTTTTGGTGCCTCCCAATTTCTCGATGGTGGCATTCGTCGGGTTGAGGTTCAGGGCACGAAGAACGTTTCCCAAGTCAACGGCATCGATGACGTTAGTTCCGGTGTAATCGTAGATGGAGAAAGCGAACTCCGCCCCTAAAAGAATCAGAAATTCGTAATCGATTCCAATAAATTATCAGCTGACATCGACAGAACGAATTCCGATTCCGTCACCCCAAAGAATTTTCAGAATCCAGATATATACACGGATGAATATATCCAGGCGAACGAAAACGCAAACATGGGCACCATTAATATCACAAATATCCAAAGTAGTTGTAAAAATGTTTTATTCATAGAACCGGGTGCCGCGTATCTGGAACAGTCGAAAGCATTTCCCCATCCTTTCCAACATGATTTAATTTATTTTGTTAACCCCACCGCAGGGGTGATTTAACGATTGTAAATTCTTCGGGGAGTTGAAAGAAAAAAAAGATAAAAAAACCGTGTCGATGTATACCATTAGATAGTTATATTAATTCATCGTCAGAGCTCGTTCAAAAATATCCAATGGCTATGTTTAGACTTCAGTATTGGTACCCGCCAGTGGTATAGTTTGCTCTGCTCGCGCGAACAGGAGCGCCTGTCTCAAGTTTCCCCCCGGCCATATAAGAACAGCACCCAAACTATTTTTGGCGGTCTAACACCACGCGTTCCCTAATTAGAACAGAAACCGGGCATCCCGAAGTTCACCCATTATGTGTAGTACCGCCGATTGCGTAATGTCCGTACGTCTCACGAATTTTTTTTATTTTTTTATTTTTTTTTTACAATTTTTTTTTATTCATCTTTCCGATTCTCATCTTACGCCCTCGTTTCGAAGCTCCAAATAAAAATAAAAATTATTCTTCAGAGTAATTATGTCAAGAATGTTGCTTATTTTATTTTTAATTTAGATGTTGTTTTCATTATTATTATTATCATTATTATTATTATTATTGTCGTCATCATCATTATTATTATTACTATTATTATTATTAGCATTATTATTATTATCCGTGTCGCGAATCATTTTTTTTCTCTTTCTTTCTCTTTTTCTTTCATTCAGACGGTACGGTTACACTTTAAAATTTTTGTAATCACTGCAATGTTCTTTTGTAGCCGTTTTTTTTTTTGTTTTTTTTTCATACTTCTGTATAGTTTCCAGTTCAGATGACGTTTTTAATATTTGGGTGTAATTATATCGTACATTTGAGAAATAATATAGATCAATAATTGATACACGGATATAATCGATCTGAGATTTTAATCACTGTGACACAATTTGATATAATAGGAACACTTCGTTGTGAGAATTATTCGTATAACTGCAGCAGTCGTCACTTTTCCTCGTACATTATTGAATCATTGTATCGTGTGGTTTTAATTGAATTTTTCGTATTTGTAAATCGTGTGTGAAGGATTTGTGTGTTATTTTTTCCTTTTTTTTTTTGTTTTTTTTTTGTAGATGAATGTACTCACTTTCGACGTCCTTTGCGCTGAGATCAGCCTGAAAATGGAGAAACAAGTAACATTTAGAACTCATATGTAACTATCTTGATTCGATGACAAAAATATTTCGTCTTTGAGTAGCCCGATAGATGTTACGACATCCGATCGATCTACATTTGCTCTGTTTCTGAAAAAAATCATTTTCACGAATCGACTATAAGAACCCGGGTTTTCAAAAACATTCCCTACATCGATATCTTCAAATCGAACTCTATCATGGGATATATTTTCAGTTACTTTGAATTCGTGTACAGAAAAGGTTCTTCAGGAGTTTACTTTCGAACTTCTTTTTGGTTCTAAAAATCTCTGTTTTTCGCGTGCAAAAGTGTGGAATGCGTATTGGAACTATGAACTATATGATCGAGGAATTATTTTGGATCGCGAATTCTCGGTTAGCACCGTTCAGTATCCACTTACCATTGCTGTTTGGTATGTGTGACGGCTCCTGGATGTTCCCTCAACGAAGTTTGAACCAGAAGTGGGACCAGGAGGTACCGTGCGGATTCATTTTATTAATACAGATGGCGCCTCGACAGGGACATATGAGAATCGTAGTATCTCGGCTCAAAAACGTCTCCGCGTCTAACTTTGGCAACGTGGCATTCCAAAAACAGTTTACAGACTGAGAGTCGAAACTGTGTTACGTCTTACGATAAATGGTTTTTAACTATTGTATTTTCGTGTCAGGGTTGCCAGATCCGTTCTATGGGTTTCGGCTCCCGGATAGTCGCAACTCAAAATAATCGAGCTCATCGTCCGTTACGGCAAAAGAAATTACCTTCGATGGAAGTTTCACCCGGCAGCAGTGGCCCGAATATCTAAAGACGATTCGAAAACCTTGAGGAATTGTTTAATCACGTACTTGAAACGTTTTCGAAAATCGTAATTATCGCCGTTAATTTTAGGCGAAGCTTTCGCATCTTCAGCGTTCAATCTCTTCGAATCTTACTGTACATTTCTTCGGGATTGGGTCTCCGAAATATAACCCACTACAGTCTACTCGATGAGTCAAAGTGCTCCGAAATACAGGGAGTGCTAAAATATCAGGAATTTCTACGTCCGTGTTATGTTATCAAAATGGGGTTAATTTCGCCCGGAAAATTTAACGGCTTGAAATTTTTCGCTAATCAGATGTCGAGTATCTTATTCAGCGAATATAGAGCTTTTTTGAATTCTCTTCTCTGCGAAGTGACCATGATGAAGCTAATGTAATTCTATTAATATTTGCACCGTCAGAATATCGCTATTCCATTTTATACGGGTTATATTACGTAATATTGTTCGAGTTGTACACGGGCGTGTATTTCAGAAGCAGATAACGGCTGTATCGTTTTATTACAATCCTTTATTTCTATAGCATACATCGTTCGCATATACATTTTGCAAAACGTATCGAAAGCTTTTTGGACGGTGCCGCGAGGTGTTGGGTATTAGGTATTGAATACCGCGTGCTACTGCCTCGACGAACTCGATAATGTGTAATTCATCGATAGCCTCAATTCGAAACAAAAGAATTTTTTCTTAACCTACAAATTTTTTATGAAAAATCGATCAGCGATCATTTTATTTGATAGAAAACGTGAAGACGTGACTACACGGTTTTTACATGCGATTTAACAATCTCTACTTCGCTTAAATCTTGAGAAAAATGTTCTTAATCTTCTTCCGAAAGATATTTTCTTTTTGTCTTTCAGCTTCGACGCTTTGACTTTAGCTTCAAGTTTCGCTTCGACATGCTCCGAAACGGATGAGGAGGTTACGGTCCTTCTGGTCGGAAGATTTACCTCCAGACCCGATGTTCCGGACTCTTTTTCAGTCATGATAATCTTGCTCGCGGAAACTTCACCGTGTTGAGGCGTGACGACTCTTGTAATCAATCCCGCTGTACACCAGTACGGTTCTTCGTCTGTATAATTGTCCAAACGGTCTCTGGGCCGTTTGCCATCTCTCCGATCATGAATTTCCTCTTCTTTGCTAAACCCCTGCCGACTCTGGCCTGAGGAATCCACTAAATTTCTGTTTTCGGCACCATTCTCCGCAGCTAGTGCCACTAATTCTCGATCGAAAATCACTGGATGACGATGTTCCTGATATTCTGCGAGTGGGCCTCTTTCATCGCCTGGTCCTTCGATCGTACGTATGAACTTCTCCTCTGATTCTTCCCAGCTGGCTATACCTTCCTTGTTTCCATGTGTAGGCGAATTGCCTTCGGTCGAATCATTGTCTTCCAATTCTTCGATCATCTTGTGCAAAAAGCATGTCGATACTTTTGACGCATCGTGTTGCGGCTTATAATTAGCGTTGCTTGGAGGCCCCACTTCGGCCTCCAGTATTGTGGCGTCAACGTCACCTTGCCCATCGCAAATTATTAATTGCACAGTTTCCATGTCCCCAAACTCCAAGCTGTTTATATTTCGGACTGCTTCTTTCACCTGCTTTTCGATATTAGACCCATCGGCTGGTAAAACGTAGGCGGAATCTCCGATCTGAATATCCTGCAGACCTTTAACGATCTTTGCGACTTGTTCTGCGTGGACAGAATCGCGGATTACGTCGTCGCGAACTCTTAGATGCATTACTTGAACCACAGGGCGTTGGGCATCCGCTGATGGAGAAGAATTAGACGTTTCAGTTTCTGTAAAGAGGGAATCCGCACCGTCCTCATCCAGGGATCGAATATTTTGTCCAGAAAAATTTTCCGAAGGGCTTTTGTCCGCCGAAACCACTTCTTTCCAAGGTTTCCCTTGAAGGTGAAGATCGGTGTTTCATTTCTACAGTTTTCTAAAATTTATTCTTTCGCATATTAAGTCAAACTCACCTTCTTTTCGGCTAATGTCTAAGATGCTCAATGCACCAGTGACGACGTTGTCAATTATATCCTCGGCGAATGGAGTCACGGCATCACGGTCACGATTGGTTTTCGGAAGGACTTCGCTGGATCTTTGAGTCAATATTTTGTCATCTACTGTCGAATGACAAAAAACTTCGATAAAGATTCACTAGAATAATCTACAACGGTGCATATACCTGCAGTCAATTGATCTTGCAGTAATTCAGGCCCCAAGTCAGATTTTGACATCTTTTATTTGTGTAGCACTAGGCACAAGATATATTGCGAAAGTGTGGTATACGGTTTTACCCGACAGCTCGATTCAGATTTTTTATCATTCTCTGAAGCTGGTTCGAACGATCACGATTTTCAACAAACTTCAAACCGTTCGCACCTGTCATTGGAAGAATTGCGGTCAAAATGAGGGCACATTTTAACACATACACTGCTTCGGAAAAAAGTGAATAACCCGTCAAAATCGTACAATATAATATTCCGGTGCTCATCTAGGAAGTAAACTGAAACTTTGTGCAATGAACAACAAAAATGATCTTTCAAATGTCAAATTTTTGGGTGAGTGTTCAGGTCGTTACGTGAGGATTATCGTAATTTCTAAATTGCCCGTTCCGACTTAAATGAAATGCGGAAACTGAACTCGGCCGATAATCCCAGACTTTACAAAGACAAAATACAAACGCAATCGATCTCCCAGTACAAGTCTTCCCAAGAAGATGTCCGAGTTCTTCTAGAAGTCGAGGTGATTGAGAGTCTCTACGCCGCGATGTCCAGGGAAAATGAAAATTCGATGGATCAAAGTGGGGTGATCGAGGTGAGAATTATCCGTCCAGGAACAGCGGATACCTTCATACATTTTCCACGAAATTCCGGAACTTTTAGAACCGTCGAAGAACGCTCCGAGGAAATCAACAAGCTCGAATATCACGGAGAAGCCTATCAAGGACCAGCCATCCGCGCCACTGATCAATGCCGTATTCCGCATCTTGACAGACACCGAAGGAACAGCTTCCTTGCTTATAACCTGACCGACGATCCAGCGATGAATGCAGGCGAAATCGTTGGCGATTTACCTTCGAAAGTGCCGTCGAAGCCACAGATTGCGGTACCGAAAAACGTAAAGCTTCGTCATGGTGATCATTGCGATTCTTTCATCTCAGATCCCGAGATTCCGCGCGCGAAAATTGATCAGCGAACCATTTCCACAGATCTACTGAAATCATACGTTAATTCCTGTAATTCTGAAAGCAAGATGCGCGATACACCGCTTTATGTGAATCCTCGGGCTTACCGAGTTCATCTGAAAGCAGAAGCAGCTCACCCACTCGTTGAGTTGAGTGCTGCACAAAAAATACTCGAAACTTATAAGCCGAACGAATCCTCGAGGTGCGATGCTAAACATCAAATTATTGAGGCGCTGCGGAAAACGTTGACGGAATGGAGTTCGGACGAGAGAAGAATCGCGGATACACTGTACAACGATAGTTCGTCATTAACGAAGTGCGAGCACTGCGGAGTGATTAGTTTCAAGAAAGAACAAATTCTGGTACCAACGACAATCGGAGACAAATTCTCAGTCAAGGTTGACAACGCGCAGCCGCTTCGATGCGGAGACGACGAAGAATGCCTCACAACTGGAAATACTGAAAGCTTCTACGATGTCAGCCCCTTGAATGTCCATGATCAAATACCACGAAATCAATCGCTCAAAAATACCCCGAGATCAAAATTCTCGACGTCTTTAATAGAAGACGAAGCTTCGAAAGACAAGCTCGAGGTACAAAAGCCGGGAATTGGGAGAATACCCAAAAGCTCTTCACAACTAAAGGTTGAAAGTCCTCGTTATAGGCCAGACGCCAAATTATTTCCGCGAGGACTTACAAACGCTGGAAATATCGACAGGCCATCGGCTATAGATACCATGAGAGCGGAACGTGATGGCGATTCTATACGTGAAAATGTGATTAGGGTGATCGATGTCGGCCGAAAGAAGGAGTCGAAAACTAATATGCTTTCTTCGGTAACGACCAATAGATGCGCGCGTTGTTTACCAAACGTGGAGAAGAACGATGCTCGTTTCAGAAATACTTATTCTGCCCGATACTCCCCGAGGCAGATGCTTGCGAAAAGTTTTAAGAAGCCAGCCGAAAACACTTGTCGAGATCATCGAACTACAAACAGTCTTCAGACCGGTAACAGCAGGACCAAAACTCAAGGAAAATATTCGACTTTGTTGACCAGAGAGTACAAGCAAGCTAAAGCACCGATCTGCATGAACAGCCACATGGAGAACAACAACGTCAATGATACACCCATGACGGAACCAAAAACCAACACCGTAGCAAAATCCAAAACTATATCAGTCCAAAAATCGTCGCGAAAAAGTAAGCTCACTAGGTCAGTAGTACCTCCGGCGAATATCCCCACAAAACTTGAGAAAAATAGTTCAATCAAACCGTTGTCATCAAACGGCGTGGCTAACTACATGCTCAGAGAAAGACCATACGCGGTTGCTCGGAAGAAACGGACACTCTTGCAGATAGATGGAGAGCCTTCAGTTCCTCGGCAACGAAGCTTGATACCGTCCCAAAATCACGAAGGTGAATCGCAATCCAAAGCACATTCCTCATCACGAAAGAATCGGATACTGCTCGCTGAATGTATTCGGGAAAAAAGTCTGGCGAAAAATCTTCCTTATTGCCGCACCGCTTCTTCGGATGATCAATTATCCGAACAAGATCAGAAGGAGGCAGGCAAAGACCATCTTAGTAACAGTGATAACGATCAAAGATCATTTCGTAGCTCGAAGAATCGTAAGCTTAACGAGATTGACCCTAATTTTAATTATTCTGCCCCGTTGATTGGTCTTCCGAAGAGACCATTCGAAATTAAGGATCCCGCGAATGATCGATATTCGGCAAGCACTAATTCGCCTGCACAATATAATGCGGAAAGTGAGACCACTGCTTTCAGTTCTAGTTCGTCTGAAAATGCGATCCGAGAATGGGCTGATTCGTTCGGACAAGTGCCGAGGTTTCAATGTGAACCACTTCCGGTCAAGATCAATCACGAGTCATCTTGCGGCACGATACGAAACATCAGAGCGCAGATCGAAAAGGCGATTCAAAAATGCTCGAATTATAGTGCTGTTCCAAAAGAAGAGACGTACAGCCACGAAACTCTGGCGGATACTGATAACTCGTTGAAATCAGATCAGAGAAATGCTTCACCGGATTTAGACCACATCAACAAACGATACGAGCGATTCGAGAATGCGAACTGCCGTCACTTTTCAGCTGACGAAGCGATGCCATCGACCAATGCAGCTCTACCTATCCATTTGCGATCAGAAGACGGTCGGAGAGTGCGGGGATTTTTCAAAACGATGGATGATTCAAAAAAATTTCTTCCGGATGATGAAACGACCAAAATGACTACTGAACTCGTGGACAGTACCTTCGATGTATCAAGAAACGATCGAAAGCTAGAACTTGTAGTAAATAAATGTCGAGATGATGGTAACCATGATATTTACACGGTAGAGGAGGATAGAAGTGAGAAGAGTCGACGTGCGATGAATACCGATGAAAATATTGCCGAAAAAATTTGGGGTGGGCATTCAGAGATTCGACGATCACAGGTAAGCTTCGATACCTCTGGAGAAATATTTCCTGGCAGGCAAAAATACGCGGCAATCAGGACACCAGGGTCGAAGGCCGTTGATAATCCTAAGTCGGCCATAGACCCCTTGGAGATGACGTACGAAAATCCAGCTTCTGCGATATCATCAAGTAGCGAATATAGTAACGAAGCTCACCTGGAATTTGAAGTCCAGCGCCGTTCTATGGGTGAAGAAAAGGGTGGAAGCGTTCTTCAGCTTAACAAATCCGAGACGTTTGAGTTCCAGATTACATACGACGAATTCTCGTCCAAAGATATCAGTAGGGAAAGTAAGGAGAATATGGATGCTGAGGCCCCGGCTGTTCATAGAAAGATCCTCGAAAGCAAGGACGAAATGGACTGGGAAACGTTTCAGCAGCTCGTGGGAACTCTGCATCCTAGTCAAAGAGAACTTTGGTGCGATATTTGCAAGGCAGTTAGTAACGAGGCGAAGAGAGTTGCCGGAGAAACAGGCGCATCTACGGAAGTCTGCATAGAGGTTAACCCCGTACCGACCAATCAGGCTCTTCCGTTTGAGGAGAGAAGACCGAGAGTCAAGACTTCCAGCAACGAAATAAGCTTCGAAATGGACATGGTTTTAACTGACTCTGAAACGTTTTTTAAAGAAACGAAAGAAGCTCTTTACGAGCCTGAAAGGTGCCATTAAACCTTTTTTTTCCCAACACCAAACCTCCGCAAGACAATGGGACTGAGACAATCACTTCTTCATCCACGCAACTCGCGCTTTGGAACATCGAAACCTTCGGCTAATAAATTATTGCAAAAATCTGGCAAAGGCCCGTTTGGAAACGTGCAATTTCGGACACAAACGTAATTGGACACGTCCCGATCGGACACAAGATTTTTTTACAATTTATGATGCTTCCGTTTTAGATTTATAAAAATCCAAGCGAATCCCACATGCAAAGTCCATTCCTGAGTGTACCATTAGCGTGGTCTCGTTTCTCCTAAAGATTCGAAGATTGTGACCGAAAAATCTCATTCAATTTCATACATACGTCCGACCAGAACGTGTTGAAATAGAGTTTGTGTCCAAAAATATTTATGTTATTATATTTTCGTAATTCCTCACAGATGTATGCTTCATCGAACACAAAAAGCTTGTGATATTCTACGAACCATTTCTAATCAGACTGCACAAATAATAAATCTATGATTTCTTCGAGCGATAAATTATCAAAAACTATTCATGCGATTTGGGTCCCATTTTCGCAAGCATGTTATCACAATTATAAATACAGACACGGTATTGACTTTATTTTCTAATAATTATCAAATGATTTGGAAGTGAGAGTTCTTTCTTTTCCCCAGTGTCTTTGGTTAGCAACAGCAGCACAAATCAGACACTTACAGGATATGGTGGATATATCTTTTGTTATACTTATTTAAAGAAGCTTATAGTATTAGAATTCTTCCTCCTATTTTGCTTTTGAATGGCCAGAACAATCTGATCGAATTTTTGCAAACCGAGTTGAATTCGCCTATGGATTTCTATTTTCAAAATCGAAGTTCAATTTCGACGGGATTTTGTCCCTAAGGGATTTACAGCCAAGGGCTGAGTAGAATTGAAATAAAGAAATGATCTGTGATTGACTAAAAATTTTTTTCTCTTCACACGGGTAACTGATCGAAGATTTCATTTCTGCACTGTCTTGGCATTCTGGGTTGAAGAAGTTGGGTGGTGGTCCATCCGGCAGAATCCCAGAGAAATCGATGAGCGACGGCGCGTTTGTGTCCTAGTTTCAATGGCGTCGCGCGCACATTCCTCTCATCCTCGTCGACGTCATCGTCCTTGTCTTCCTCGTCGGTCACTCCACACCGTTTCATTCCGTTCTGTTCCGTCTCCTCCGCGCTATCGTTCAGTTAAGAATTTTCTGTTGCTCCTACCTGCCGCTGAATCTCAATGCAATCAGACTTTGAAGATGCCTAAGCCATTCACTCGCGTGAGTCTTATATTATCATCCCTTAATCACTATTAGTTCAGAAATTCCAACAAGATATTAAAATAGTCACGGTACTGCTACAATTTTTACAATGAAAAATGAGAAAAGTAGATAATCGCAAACGAAGAGACAACGCGAGAACCTTTTTCAAAAAAGCTCACATTCAGCTCCGTTCGTGCCAATTATTCCGATTGTGAATTCTATCATAATTGAACTGGAATGAATTTGAAATTAAACTAATGATTCGGGATAGGTATAATACCAGCGGGAAATTGATTGCCTGTAGGTATCTATATAGGTAAAAATTTTAGTTGCTCCAGATCCGGTCGATGTTATGCAACGAATTATTTATCGGAATGCTTTACCGAATTTATTCAAAAATTTAGTAATAGTAACAGCTTTTTCTTTATATAGAGAACATCTACGGATTCCGATCACTATTGGCTAGTAATTGAGTGCTTGTCGTGCATCGGCATGAGCACATTCTCGTCCATTCATAAAACATCCAATTGCTGAACTGTATAGCTTTCAAAATTGCTGTTGAACATGTAACCCATTATAAAACCATGTTTTTTCCCCCCAACTTAATTACATTCAATTAAGAATTCAACCCATCAGCTGGTACCCGTGAGCAGGGCGGAAATAGCTAAAATTACACGAGGGTCTCCCGGGCTTGTTCATCTTATTTTGAATCATGTTATGTCCAGAGTTATAGTACCTTTAGCGATTGCTCAGCCCAGCATGTAGGTAAGCAGATAACCTCATTGGCGTCTGCTGGGCGTTTATGTGTATATATGACCTTCTTCATTCAACCTAAGTAACAGAGCCATAACATGCATTAATATGATGGGGTTTTTCATTCGGACTGCACTGCATCGACATAGTTCAAATCGTTTCGCTTTTCTCTATCCGTGATATAGAGAAGTGAGAGAAAGACAAGAGGAGTAGCACCCCACACCAACATAGCCTAGTGCAGCCCAATGTAAAACGCCTTGAAGCTGTATTTCGGATTTCAGGATTTAGTCTCATGCCTGAGTCATTTGTATGTGATCAGATTCCGCGCTGGTAAGCTCTGCGAACAAGTAGGCAAACGTGTCGAGTAGACTGGATAGAACCAGAATACGATATGCGTTTCTATTCGGCATATAAGCGAGTTGTATCGAAATACTTACGCGGATCAGTTGCCATTCATTTCCTGTTCATGCAGACTAAAGCTTTCGTAAACCTCTGCAGAATGCATCAGACAATCCTTGATAATTTTAGCGTCTATAAGTAATCGGGGAGCCAAACGTAACACAATCAGTCGCTCGCAGTAGAACCACACTTTGGTCAGGCAAACATCGCCATCATAAGACTTTACAACTTGGAATAATCAAGCAAATTGACGTTCGTCATAATTGTAACTTTTCGGGATGATTCTCTCTGGTATTATTATCCAAATCTTCGAATATAATCTCAGCAGACATGGCACAAGTCTGATTGCGTTCTTTTTATAGCTGCGAACCTATTAAGTTAGCATTTTCAAGTTAATGGCGGACAACGATTTTTGGTGAAAATTGTAATAGACGTATAAACAGATGTACCTAGATATAGGTATTAGATACAGGTAGGGGAGAGCTCCTTGAGGTGTCGATTCAGCCCCAGGCTGCTCATTCCGACCCTCTCTCCCCTACTCGATTGATATCCTCGCGCATAGGTAAAGGTTTGAAAAAAATTACTGACAGATCGATTGTTAATGAACTATTAATACATTCCAGACCACAGTATGAGATAAACTCCAAATGGCTGCAAATATGGAGAAACGCCGTTCCATCGACGACAGTTTACATGATCAAGCCTTGCCGATACCGATACAGACATTTCTCTGGAGGCAGACGAGGTAATTGGAGACATGTCATGTACCGTATGAGATATAGAATTAATTTTCGTTTTGAGTTTGCATTAACAAACAGTCGTATCATGTTCTTCCTTTTAGCCCGTTCATACGAGCCAAGCTTGGAAAGCTCCACGAAGCATCATGTATGGTAAGATGCACGTTCTATATTTTTCGCGAAAACGTGAACGTTTGTTCGGCCTTAATCAACTTGTTAATATTAAACTGTCAAATAAAGTTGATAAACTAAAAATATTAACACACGCTTATATGAGTATAAATATACTTGAAATGATGCTAAAATACTAGACAATAGCATTACATCTTGCTTGCTGCACTTGAGATTAATGCTGTTAACGTGTGCTCATCAATTATAACGATTCGTGTCTTTAATTATGATTTTATTTGATAAAAAACACTGGGAAGTGCGACACAATTTGACAATTCAGTGGCAATCAAATTTTATCACGTTCAATATTTTATCTTCAGTCGTTACGATCACAAACAGTAAATTGGACTTAAAGAATGTTTTATAATTGCGACCCATTTCAGTGAATAGAATTTTAGTCCCATTCAAATCGGATATACAATTCGAATACTATAACTGAGATATTTTCTTTTTCACGATTGAATTGTATAATTCTACTCAAGGGGCATAAGGATGGGTGGTGAAATTTCGAAAAAATCGACATGTTCGTATAGCTGTCAATTTTCTGTGTATTTTGTAACTAATTTCCCGATAACTACGTTTTTCTCATTGATGAAGATGATATCTCGAAAATCACTCCACCGATTTGAATTTTTTTTGTTTGTATGTAAATAGGAATTCAATAACTAAAAAGCGATAAAGCGGATTTTTGATTAGAAATTTGGTTGAGCAGATATGACATCAATTATATTATTCCAAAAAACAGGAAAAAATGTGATTTTTAATTTTTTTTTTTTGTTTTTCTTGAAAAATCCGTTTCATTACATTTTAGATAATGTTTTCTAATTTAGGAACGCACCGAATTTTTCTCGTTTCAAACTTGCCGTTTTGTTGGAAACATGTTTTCCATGCACGATCTTCCTGAAACTAAGAATAACACAATAAACTGAATAGAAATTTCTCACGACTTTTCATTTTCATTCAAACTCATTTCGAAAATCCGCGATTCACAACCCACTATCCCTTCGGTGAGCAACCTGCAGTTGTCGCAGCACACGTTTCGGCAATAATATACGCGAAAAGTGAGTAGCAGAAAGTCAAGGTAATTAAATTGCACTGCGATAAGAAATGCAATACCACGTTAAGTTGGAGGCATCGTTAAGCAATTTGATGATGTTGTATGTCCTATGGCTGTCCCCTCATGGCTGACACCTGTACGCCTACGTTGTACCTACCTTGTGCCTGAATTGCACTAACAAACTACCCTCTCTTCTGCCATGTGGCAACATCCAATCGTCACCTGTCCGCAGTTCTGTCAACATGCGCCCGGCCATCATGTAAGTTAGCTTTGCTCCGCTTTTGTTATCTTCTTACAATGATTCGTTACACAATTGATATGTTGTGTCAAAATCAGCTGCTTACCGCACTATACTGTCTCCTATCAACAGCATTCAGACTTCATTCAAATTACAGATCATTATTTATAATAACGTCTTGTAACCAATTGCAAATTATTATCACACTGAACCGTCATTTTCATTCATAATTCTGTCGCTGATTTGACTGAAACTAGAATGGAAGTATACTATAATTAACGGCTTGAAATATTGTGCACGTTATTTGTTCAACTTTAAGAATTACTTTTCTTTCTCTCTGTAAGGAATATCTTGCTATATTTTTACATAATTCAACCAGATAACAGCGTGGGTGCAAATTTTTCAGCGATATCAGAGTAAGGTACCTTGCGTCTTCAATTGCTATAAAAATTAGAGAAAACTATTGCGATAAAAAATTGTCAGCGAAACACCTTTTGCACGCACGCACTTGCGATTATCTAGACACTGAAATTCTGTGTCCTAATATTATGGCATAGCATTGCGGTTGAGCGATTCTTTGAACTCTATTTTGCTTACAAATTTAAATATCTTACAAATACTTTTTCACGATATCTCAAACCAATTAAATCGTAATTTATAATTGTATGACAATTCTACTCATATTTTCTATTCCACGATATATAAAACTTTTGTGTCATTTCTTTTTTATAATTGTAGTTAACTTATACACGTTGCAATTACAGCATTTCATACTTAGAAATAAATTTACTGAATCGTAGGTCTAAGAATTTTCGCTATGCTGGTTAATTGTCTTCTAATTCTCTTATAGTACCGAAAGCTGATCTTCAAATCTGGCAAAAATCTTTAATCAAATATAATATTAGTACCGTTATCATTGCATGCATAATTCTTTCTCTTGTGTTCCGAAAAATCTTCTCAGGTCTTTCAATTACGACTGAAAGACCGCAGCACATGCAACGTTCAGAATAATCCATATACCTATAGATACGTAAATTTTTCGCTTAAATAGATTGTAAATCTAGATGTGAAAACGCTAAGTGCACGTTGCATCAAACGATTTTCCTCGCAAGTTTTACCTATCAATAAGTAATAACTCTTCAATAATATCATATTTAAAGATTCTTCAATCATGCCAATATTATATTCTTACTGAATTTCAATCCCAAATTGTAACTTTTATATTATACAATTATAATCTATTGGTTGTGCCAACATTCAGGAGATGAAAGAAGCATGCAAGGTAAGATTGGGTCGAGAACTGTAATTCATTTAACTATATTTACAAACTAGATCCACCATTGCAACACTCGTTAACTCATTATCAACAGATATTCGAGAAAGTACTTGTACAAAATTTACACTTCGGACTATCACCATCCTTGACCGAGGCTCTGGATGCTGTACCTCGATGGCGTCTCATTCAGGCCGCTCTTCCGCACGTTCTGCACGCTGCGGCAAATCTCTTACATAATAGGTGAGCAAAAATTGCTAATTACGAAGTAAAGAGAGTCTCGTTTGAATCCAGCAGCTGAATATATTCCAACTCGAATTATTGCGCTTAGAAAAGTATCAAGTATTTCGTCGCAAAAAATGAAATATGAATCTTATTCTCGACATAGAAAGGACACGAATCTCCAAAGTCTCGGGGCAGTCGAGACAAAGCTTCTTTACACTTTGCACTGGATAATTTTGGATGCTGCCGAAGAATGTGCCGACGCAGATGCCGAAGCTGGAATTTATCATGCCAATCCATTCTATTATCTATTCTCTATCCCAACAATGTCGGTGAGTTTAACTAGTATAATGTATTCATGTAATATGAATTTTTTTTTCAAATTTTTTTGAAAATATTTTGAGTATACTCAACATTTTTCACGTATGTGAAAAACTCAAATAGAAAGAACCGTCATGCCACGATCATATGGGGCTCCAAATTTCGTTTCTTTTTTGTCGGGAACTCGAGAAAAATAACGTTTCTAACGAAAAATTTGTATTAATTTTTTCAAAAATCAAGTTTCAAGACGGATAGTTTGATGGTTCAGTCAATAGAGTTGAAGTGCAATTTTGGGGTCTGCTAAATTTGTAAAATTTGAAAAAAAATACCGAATACTCATCATGACTGAATGAATATATAAAATAATTGGGAAAAGGAGGGAAATTTCGAGTGGCTAAGCTGACGTAGAATCCCTCACGTGTGTATATAATTCTATCCAATCCCTAATCTAATCGCGAGTTAAGGGATAAATTGTAGGTAATTTCGGGTTGAAATATTTGGCTGTTATTTCGATTTTGCTGAGTGATTCTCACATGTGAATTACTCGTCGCTCTTCTTTGTGCTTCCACAGTTATTCGTTTACCTTTTCGCCCCACTCTGCAACCACCTGAAGGAGTCGGATTTTACTACTAATTTTCGTCTAGAAAACGGGCTAAAAATGTGGTCTGCGCTTTGGGAATGTCGACACCCTGATACCCCTTGTTTCACGGCACATTGTCGTCCGAAACCACGCGCCCTTTGGACACGTTCGATGAAGATGTCTAAACACAATCAACAATTTGACGACATCTTCACAACGAGTAAGTTTTTTAGTAGATTTAGTAAAATTGTCCGAAGTCCGGAGCGTCGTTTCAAATAAATTTCGTAACAATCGCAATCGTCTAGAAATAGTGACGAAATGGCACTTGGTAACTGTGTCTATAAATTTCTGCTAATATTCACCTTGCACAATTATCTATCCAGAGAAAAATGCCAATGAAGAATTCTTGGACACTGAAAGCCCACCGAGTCAATCAGCTAGTGTTTGTTTTTCCGATCAGGGTGCTCCTCCGTCAAGCAAGCAGCCGGATGAAGAAGTAAGTCCGAATTTCTTGTTGGAAATTTGTTTCCCGTTTTGGGGATGGGAGGCTTGATGTTTTGAAAGAATCGATTTTCAGTTTTTATTACATATTCCGTTAGTATGATCTTCTAGGGACAATTCCCCATCAATTTCTCTGAGAAATTCGCAAAATTGAAGACAGGAGAGCGAAAAACATAGAGTGGGCGCGGGACCGGTCTCTGCCGATCGGTTTGGGCATTAATTACACTGATCACTACGGGTTCTTTTGGCGTTCACCATGAAAAAATAGACTTTCTGGGGCTGAGAATGATCGGCAAGCTTCGTTCTCCAGTGTAAACAATTTTTGACCGTTCTGCCGAAAATGCAGTACCGAAGCTTAAAGCGCGATTTTTTCGTGACTACATTTTTCCGCATGGTTTTATTACGATATCTCGCGAACTGTTCAAGATATCAACTTGAAATTTTAACTGAGTTGAAAGGCATCATAAAGCATGAATCGACTTTGAAAATGGATAGTAAAAATGTTTGGTTTCACTTTCGTAATAACAAATAACTTGGATTTCTCAAAGTTTTTCGTTATTTCAAGAAAATTATGTTAATTTCCTTGCAATGTTGAACTTTTGAATTTCAATCGAGGGTCTCAAGGGCACAAATATCGCTCGTCAGCACCAAAATCTCAACTCGTTCTCCTGGAATCGTGACAAGACCGAATTTTGCACTATCCGCATCATCACGTTGCAACGCCATTAATCGCGACCTCAGTACAATTTTTACTGCAGTTTCAATTTCATAATGAACCGTATATCTTCATTCTTAGCCTAGTAACAAACAATCAAACATGAGCAAATTTTTGGCTGTCCAAGCCTCCCTAGTTCGCTCAAAAAATAGACAATTGCAGTTAGACATAGAACTCGTAATATTATTTCTAAACACCTGCCGAATTGTTACTATCATTTTGTATCGAATAATATCCTTTTTTTTTTGTCCTGACGTTCAGAGTAATTGGGTTTCATCTCCAAAGGATACCGTATTCCCAGAAACAATACCTGAAGAAAGTTCGAGCACCGAAGACGAGCATGTGGTAAATTTAAATGATGAACAAAATTGTAAAAAATATCTCTGTGTGCAAATTTTCGGTACTAATTATTATCTGCTTTTGGATAACCGCAGGTCATATTCAGATTGCCATCGCTCACCGAATCTGAAAAAACTATTGACGGTGTGAAGGAAGTATCTACAATATTTGCTGTATGTGAAATTTTATTTGGAAAGAAATTTCACTAAAATTGTATATTTTTCGATCATTTTTACACCACATACCTATGTTACTCGATTCTCTCCCTGCAGGGCGAAGCGAGTATTTTTCATGTTGCAATGGGACGCACGACTAACTCCTGCAAATCCACCATGACCATAGAACAAGTCACAGCAATATCAGGCTTGGATACAAAACAATTCGAAATGAAACCATCCATGCATCAAATGGGGTTTGTAGCTTTTATGGCCGGTAAACGGCATTAAACTAATTCAAAAAGATCTCACGATTATATTCCACGTTTTACTTGCTCAGATCATTGGACAAGGACTCGGTTGACAGTTCAAAACTCACAGGACCTGCTCCGAACTTTCACGGTTCACCCACAGTCCGATCTGCGATCAGAAACGGGAGCCATGCACAAGTTATCGACATTTGTGCAGCTACATTTCTTGACGTGGCTGTTTTGAGATGCCTTTTTGTTGCGCAATGGCAAGAAGAGGGAGTTTTTTGGGCTCTTCAGTTCTTGTATCATCGGTGTGTATCTGAATAAATTAGTTCGATTTGATTGTAACAGTTACTTTCTTTTGCTTTGATGCATTTTTGCATCTCTTCAAAAGTATTAAGCTATTCCAATTCTGACCGATGAGATTTTTGAATGAATCTTCTTACAGGCTCAGGGAGATAAGCGAAGAGTCTTGCACCCAGCAGCAGCCTCGCAGACGAAGCAATTCTCTACCGATTCCAAAAATCGAAGTTTCGATCTACCAAAGTCCCGAAAGTAACAAACGAGACGAGGCCAAAGATTTCATAGAAGTCCCAGAGCCAAAAGACGTTTCTATCCTTGCAGGTACCTCTCGTACGTTCGCTAGAATTCGATGGACACTGTTTCTATTTCTCCATAAGACTTTGCCACTTTTCCAGAATCCCCCTACGCTTCGAAGTTGGCTGATTCAAGCCACACACGTCGTGCCAGCGAAAAAGTCAAAAAGCGTATGAAAATGGCCGATTTGAAGGCTTTCGTTGAAACCAAATTACTCTCCAAGTCTGAGAAAACTTTGGAAAAAATAGGCCAGGAGGATCCCAAGGCGTTCTTCGAACAGGTACTGATCACAGACAGGATTCGGCTCAGTTACGCTATTTTCAAAATCGTAGAAAGTATGGAAAGACGAAAGTCGATCGATTAGTTACTACCAAAAATTTATCCAAACAGGAATGTCACAGGAGTCTGGATACAGGCGATGACCATCTGACCAGACCAGCGTCTACATTTTCAAAGATCTTTGACGCTAAAGACGTCGACAGAATTAAGCATCCCACTAATCTAATCAAAGGAAAAAGCATGCCAAGCCTGAGGTACTTAGTTACAACACTGTTATTAATAAAGCATTTCCACACGAGCTATGAGACGTGGATAGCATCTGATCGTTCGAAATCAATTGAATATCGATATTTGATACATTTTGGAAAAAAGAAAAATAGTTTCGATGTATTCTTTATACTTTTTTCATAGGTATTTACATTCTGTCCTGCGTATAGGTCAGACTTGAAAGTACCGGATCATTTTTTTATTTATTACTATTTTGAAGACACGTACTCTGTGAAATTTAGTCAGGTTTATTTTTTCCGACCTTGCATATACATATATATGCTAACGAATCACTGTTAGACAAAAAACTTATTCAAGTGAATAGTTCACCAGTTAGGAATATCACTAGATTATCAAATCTACTTAAGTATAGTTATAAAATTTAATTTTGCTAGCGATATTTAATTCCTATAGAAGGCATGATAGACTATGATGTTAACACTCTTACCATTTCTATTTTTTAATCAAGTATGTATCGATCATTATCTTTGGTAGGTTTATTATATATCTATGGCATATATTTTTGATAATCAGCAAACGGAATCGTTAAGCAAGTAAAATTCACTTATACATACATGCCTTATCGTACAATTTGAGATATATACACATTGTGCATGGTAACATATTTTTTACTTGGACAAGCGTTCATATTTTGAAAAAAACAGTACAACATCCGCAATATTCATCAACTTTCATATATTCGATATATTAGAGGCTATAGTCACAATCTTTGATCAAAAATAGATACGAGAAATAAAAGTTTACTGTCGCTAAATTTTGGTAACATCAATCACGATAAATGGGGTACAAAATAGTGCCTTGAATATTTAGTCGAAAGCTTCATGGTGTATTAATTCTATATTATGGAATTCAACTATCCCACTAAAACCTATATGTAATATCTTTCTCTGTGTCTTTCTCTTCCGCTCTTTCACCCCCAAACTCGTGGCTCAGCTGCTTGATAGATGAGCTGACCGCGGGCGGGTAAGTCGTCAATGACCCTAATGACACTCCAGAAATCGTTCATGAACATGCTTTCAGTTTGCCTTTAGCTTCTAGTATGCACCTAGGTTTGTGTTGATTATTGGGAGTAATAGTGACTGGGATGTGTCGGAAAAAAAACATTTTTTAAAACTTTTTTTCGCTGCTGATACTCCAAGTAATAGATTTACATGTAAAAAGGCTTCCACTGGAAGGAGAGGTCTGTAACTCGATTTTAAGTGCTCACTGAAACGGGATTTCGATTTTCTATATAGTAAGGACAGGAAAAAAGACACTTTTACTAAAAAAAATTATAACTTGTCTTAAAATTAAGGTTTTAAGGGTGATAATTGAGGTGTTTATACGAAATTAAGTGGGCTTCAAGATAATAGTTCATGAGTTACGTGATGGCCTGGACTGAGGGATTGATTCAGGGTGCAAACGTATTTGAAGCCTAATCCTGAATCCCAATAATTTTTTGAATAAATATCTCCATCCTTCGCTCTCAAGATGCTTTCGAAACGAACTCAATATCTTAATTTTCATCCAAGTTATAATTTTTGTAATAAAAATGTTCTTTTTTTTCCCTGCGTTAATTATACAGGAAATACAAGTCCCGTTTGAGCGAGTACTGAGGATGCCTCTCTCTTTAGGAACAGCTACTTCACATCAAGACCTATCATTCGGGATATCAGCAGCGAAAAAAAAATAAAGAAAGTTTGTTTTCGAAACACTCTGATAGTCACTCGCCGATACTACTCTTACCTCGTACGCCTTTCGTACTTTTCACATTATATTCCTATAATAGTGCAATCGAAGTGTCGAAAGCTTTTACCTCGATTTCCGCATCAGTGCAATCTCTTCCTTTACCTTTATCATGAAATGGCGTCAGATTCGTCCAATACTGATAGTAGAGGACTGTCGAACAAAGGCTTTTTTTCGTTAAACGCTTTTGCTACGCTTTACATTCTCATCACTCCTAATTTTTTTCAGGCTTGTGGAATTAGGTGACTTCCTAAATGTCAACTATCCATGAGCCTATCACTTTCTGGGCAGAAGTACATACTTATCATGAAAACTACAGCTCTTCAAAACATTGTTTCACAAGCCTGAATTTTTTGAAGATTCTTTACTTTTCCCTGCTTCTGCTCTGCACAAAATATAGAGACGACGAAATTATCGATGATCCTTTTGTGGGCGTGGGATGATTTTTGATTAAATAGGTTTGATTGGAGCCCTCGTAGACTTTTGATCTTACAATTAGGTCCCAGCGGTAATAACGTGTGAATGCTTAATACCTAACATTATGAACCAAATTTAGCATGACACTAGAAGCTAGAGATAGATGATAGAACGAGTACGGTCAATAATCAGGTAGACATAGTGCTTGATAACAGGATGTCCATAAGCATGTAATGTAGAATGTCATGTGTCGCAACATCATCTTGCTTAGAAAGCTTTTTTTGCAGGTACATAGGTGATACCCGAGTGGAAAGGAAGCAAGGGCGATTTTACAGTCAATCTTATGCTGCCCCGAATCCTATAATCACTGTCACCGAACACACGCCTACGCCGTCTCCGGATTATATGAAACGTCAGGTAAAGAAAGACTGGATGATATTGGATCTAAATTGTTACTTGACGTCCCTACGATTTTCAGGGATCTATTGATAGTCAATTAGATGTAATCAGTCTACATGGTAGCCGATTAGGTTTCGAAAGAAAGCCGAGTCTTACCAGATCTCAAACTGATTCCAACATCACTTACACGGGCGAAGAGATACCAGAAGCCCCAGGATCAGCTTGCTACATCACCAAAGAAGGAGACATTGATTACCAAGTGGTGTTAAAGGTACGATAAACATGTGCGATGTAATAAGCGTGTGATTCGCACTCCTTTTAGTACATTTATACATGTTTTATGATGAGAATATTTCTGCACACACTTCTTGATAGGCTGTACATTCAGTCGCACTCAGAGACAACATTTGTTGTACTTTGCGAGTATGCGAGAATATCTTGAACATGCTGGAACTACTGATGGACATGGGAGTTCTGAAACAGTGTCTTCGCGAAGAGGCCACTAATAGCAATGCAGGTAGCAACTTTATTTTCTCAAATAACCCAACGTGTTTGGAAGGCTATGAGTACCTTGGGGTCTAGAAATATTGATATATTTTCATGCAGCGAGAGTCTAGACATATAAAATTTATTTGGTCATCTTGTGGCATATTTCGGGATCATTTTGAGACTAGTTCGGTTAGATTGGCTCGTTTATTCGCAACGAAAAATGCGTTTCAAAAGTGCCCCGCGAAATGCTATTCTAGCATTTTATACAAAATTCCAGTCGAACGGCTGAGCTGAAAATGATATTTTTGGGTGCGAATCTTCCCCATAAATGTGCCCATGTACCCGTCTAAAAAAATGTAGGAGTTTGTAATTTTGTCCATTCTTCCGAATCTTCATGCAGGAAAGACTAATAAATTATAGATTTATGAATCGTCTTTCCCTAACAAAAATACGGCACATGGGATCTCGTATAAACGACTAGAACAGCATTTCGCGGGCCCCTTCTAAGCTGAATTTTTATTTGCGAGCAAACGAGATAATCTGAACAAACTGATCTAAAATCGAATGAATCTAGACTCTAGCGTTATCACAGGACACAGCATCGAAATTCGATCGCAGATACTTCACCACCAATTCAAATTAATTAGCGATCCTTTATATTCGATGCGCAGGTTCGAATAGCGGCAAGTCTGATAAGCCTCCCAGTAAACACGATTCTCCAACTGATGATCAGCAACAAAAGAGTACCGGTAGACGTACAGGAATAGTGACTCCGCATCATTTATTAATGAACTGTGTAATCAGAGTTTTGAAACATTTGGGCTGTCCGCACGGTTGTGCAGAAGGCATGCGTGGTCCGCCTGCAGATTTCATTCGATCCCAAGGCCAGACAATTCTGTGCAAATTACATCGTGCAAGTTCTCGGCAATTTTCAAAATTTTTACGAACTATGATTCGTGATCAGCCCATACCAGAGATATTGGATTTCTTTCACGCTTATGTGGGATTCTGCGTAGATCCAAGTTCGTTATTATCTCCACTTAGTGAGTAACATCAAGTAAATCTCGAACTGATTTTTTAGGACCTAATCATTCCGTTTTTTGTTTCCTTCACTGCCCAACAGACCAGAAGCGAAGCTCTAGCAAATCGCCAGACGTCGCATCTCAGGGAGGATACGCTACTAATTTTGGTGCAGGCCTTGGCGGTGGCGGAGGCCGTGGTATAGAAGGGCAAATAATGTGCAATGTTTTCAAAAGCCTGGTCACAAGATTCGTGAAATCCGTCAAGGAGTTGAAGTCCCAAGAAAACGTGACCATCTACTGTGATCTGAGACAATTAATGACCTACATTAAGGAGGCTCATGGCGGAGTTTTTCGCAGAGTTGCTCTCAGCGGTCTGCTAGATTCAGCGGACAGACCGAACAAACGAAGCAACAGCAACATACAGACAACTCGAGTGATAAGGTAACGATTACAGTTTCATTTTGAAAAATCAGCCGAAAAGTGAAGCACAGAAATGAATTATAGGCACATACATCAATCGGATCTCGAAGAACACGTTGACCTAGGCACTGACTCATGCTATGTCATGGATGACAGAGGAACCCGGAAATTTTTATTCAAAAAAAGAAGCACTTCCTCCACGTGCGCTGTGAGTGGACGAAATACAACGATAGAAATTAAAATTGGTTGACTTGAAATAATCTAATGACTATCCACAGAGCCTTTTGGAGACGGAACTGAGTGAAGAAAATGCAAAGATCAGTCAAAGTCCGTCAGGCAATTTACGAAAGAAACATCACATTCTGACGCCTAGGCAGAGCGAGCGAAATTTGGGCATTGCTGAATCTTGTATAGGATCTTCAAAGTCACGTAAATTAAGGCGGTTTCAAATCGGAGGAATTGGTGAGCAATTTTACAAGAGTTACCTGTTCTTCGTTCAACTCAGACCACGTAAAGGTTTTATTGAATTTTCAGTAAACTGGTTCAGGAAAGAATACGGCAGAACTGATTCAACGGATAGCCATGATAGCAGTGAGTCCCCAACGGAGGGTAGCTTCATCAGACAACCGAGCTTGCATCATGCCTACTATCGCAGCACTTCGAGGGGTGGTAGAGGGTGAGAAGAAGCAAATCAATTAACAGCGATGCTTTATATCTTAATTCGATCTGAATAATGACAGAGATTTAGTACTTTTCTCGCATGCAATGACAAATTTCAATGAATTTCAGGGTGGGTCAAACGTTACAGAAAGCAAAACGCAGGATGGAGGATCAGTTGAATAAAATCGGGCTAGGAAAGGGTAAAAAGAAAGAAAGCTTAGAAGAAGCACCAGGATGCTGTAAGTGAACGAAGTTTTTTTACAAATTTATAAGGGGATATAAATGATTCGTAAGTCTTCTGGTCAATTTCATTCCGCAACTTACCCGTTTTAGACTTTAGCCGACGAAACTCTATGGACATCGGGGAAGCGTCGAGAGAATCAGAATTCGTTGTACTGAAAGAACGAAGGATGGTCCCCCTTGCACTAGTTTACACTGGAATGCAGAGATTTTCATTCCTTTTAGAAACTTGTCAACCTGGCTCTGTGCCAGATCATCATTTGATGGCAGCTATCTTGGATTTGGTAAGTTTCCTTTCTATTTCTGAATTCAATGGGTTCGCCCCGTATGATGAAAGTGTTCATCGTCAAACACGTGAACCATCGATTCAATTACTTCCGAGTAACGCCGTTGCTCCATTAATCTAGCCACACGCACCTGTGGTAGCTCGTGCATCACTCATTTTGGAATGTGCTCACCTTGTGCACCAATGCAACAAGGGGCACTGGCCGACGTGGATGAAGCTAAACTTCCCAATATTTCGCCCTTCCGTTCCACTGAACAGTCGTAATGCTCCTACCGGCCTTCGACGAACACATGTTCTGCAACGGTCGGCTGGAAAATTATTCTATCAATGGGCAGAGGTAAGTTGAAGCCTCTTCAAACCAGGCAATGTCAGAAGAAACACAAGGTTCAGCAGTTGCTGCGAACTAAAATTCGACCATTTGCTTCAGGCCATCGGCATTAGACTGGAAGAAATGCTCGCTGAAGATAAACATAATGTGGATAATATAACTGCAATGGTTTCCGACGAGAGTAAACAGAAGGAACTTATTGTCGAGGACGAAGAAGAGGACTTCCTTGACGAAGGTATTCCCATTACTGCACCCTGGAGATACATCAAGTGTTCATCTGCCTAACTTTTGACTTTCGACTAATATCTTAGCTAGCATTAACGGCTACGGATCTCAATGTCCCATTGCTCTCCGTCTTGTGGCCTGCACGCTTCTTTTGGAGATCACGGCTTTTCTGAGAGAAACTTATCAGACCTTGCCAAAGTCCAGCAGACTATCGACCAGAGAAAGACCTCCGCCTTGGGAACGAATGTACAGTCGTGAAGCCAACCGTCGTTGGAGCATGGCCCTTTCGTCGATGGGTCATTCCCAGACATCTGCACAAAGTCTGCAATCAATTGCTGGAGATCGAGAGACCGGTGAGTCTGATAGAACTGGATACAAATTCTACAGTTGTGTGGACTTTCTTGAAGCCCTTGCTACGACACGTACACTTGTTCCACAGAAAGAAAGATCAGCTTTGTTTTGCACGAGCCGGACAATGAGTCTGAGGGCAGTAGCAAATCCACCGTCACGATTCAGGGAGAAGAGATGCAGAATAATGAGAAAGAAAAGAGCAAACGTGCTCCTGCACCACCGGGACGTCCATTCTTGTTACGACGAGGGACAGGAAGTAATACTACTGGATCCTTCAAACGAAGAAGTTTGAAACTTCGCAGAGGTACCAAGGATGGGAAGGACACAGAGTGTGAAACTTGTATGTATACATCATTATTTCAAACATAAATACCTCTTAATTTGTTTTCTCCGTTCAATTTCTCAAATTTACTTTCAAGAGAAGGGTGTAATAAATTGGGAAAAGGGAAGCAAGAAAATAAAGAAGGATATTCCCTATCGATTGAAGTTCAGAAATTCTACATCGCTAGAAAATTCACAGAATGGTGTCAGAAGAGCGAATGTTTTTCTAATTATTTGATATTATAAAATTCATACCAAAAATTTTTTCCGTTTATTTTCAAGTTCAATCATGACCGCGTTAAGGTGTTTTCCAAATCCAGTTAAAATTTTAAGTTAAAAATGCTTTTTGCTCTCCAGTCTTCAATTTTGTGGATCGCTGAAAAAAAAATTTGTCGGGGAAACATTCCTAAAGAATCATGCTATAGAAATGTGTGAAAAAAGATAGTGAAAATCGATTTCTTCGAAACTTTGAGTTTGTCTTTCTAGTTGCCTTAACTTTGGCTCTGATAGCCCATAGGATCAGTCATGCCAAATGTTTTGTGTCAACTTAGATACCGTAAAACGTGCAGACTCTATTCAGTCAAAAAGAAAAGTAAGCTCGTTGTCAGACAGGAGTGATACCTCCGAGCCAGGCCTTGGTGGTGAGGTGAGCGGTGAGGAATCTCCAGGAATACTTAGCGACGATCAGCCCCCAGAGAGTCCAAGTGACAGTAACGACACTGACGATACTAACAAAAATTTTCCTTGGATGAAGGTGAGAAGGCAATCACGATTCATTTAGGTACAAGGTACACTCTTTTGGTATTCGTTATGAAAAGTGTTCAAACATTTTTGTAGGTAATCGTGCAAATAGCGAATTCATTCAACTTTTATTGTTCACACCAAAATTTCTGCCATCCGTTCTGCTATCGACGACAAATGCGTGCTAGTGCCAGACTCATCAAATCAATCAGGAAAATTTATGGGGAAGAGTTCGGAATCATCAATGGTACTGGGACGTTCGACTTTGATACGGATAAAAAAGACGACGGTAAAAAAGACAAACGGAGTCGAAAAGTTTCTGAACAAGCTAGTACACAAGTTTCACCAGTCCGTCGAAAAGACAGTATGGGCAGGAAGGACAGGTCGGTTCACATGAATCTTCAAGTGGCTTTTTCCATACGTATGTAGAGTTTTAAATTACTGCAATGGTGAAATAACTTTGCATGATACTTTCATCATTTAGGATCGAGAGAGCCTTAGATGGATGTCAAGCCAGCAGACTGATGGGTGGACACAGAGACTCGTCCAAAGATATAGCGGACTCAGATATGGAACGTGGTAAAGATTCTACAAAAAGAACTGATAAGGATGATCGTTCTAAGGACATGCCACCGATTCTAAAATACATAAAAACTCAGGTGAGCCAACAAATCGCTAAATAATTTGTCTCGTGTTTTCAGGAGAACATCATTTCCTAACGTGTTTTCACTGTTCTTGGATTATCTTATAATGGTTTGAAAATTATACTTTCCTTTGGAGATCATTTATTTTTGAGCCTTTCTACTCACAGGTGAAAGATGCCTTCCATACGCCTTTGGCAACATTAGTGAAGGGTGCCGTTGTGATGTCCGAAGAACTCTTCGTTGATATTCTTTCGGTAGCTTGGGAACTTTTGCTTGAATCAAATCAAGAAGTCGCTGCATCTGCGGCATCCCTGTTTATCATTTCGGCAGTGCGAGCCCCAAACCAAGCAAGTGACATAATGCATCATGGCCTACAGCATACCAATACTACAGTTCGTATAAACGCTATTCTTAGATTTCAAGTATTATGGAAGCTGCGGTACCAAGTTTGGCCTCGTATGGAAGAAGCTGCGCACATGACCTTCAAAGTTCCACCACCGGGTATAGAATTTACTTTACCATCTCCTAAAATTGGAATAGAATCGTTACCAGTTGTTGATCCACCATGGATGCCCCAAGTTAAAACAAAAGTCGAAGAAGTTACAATCAATCAAGAGCGTCATGTAAGTGATATAAAAAAAACATTTTTCTACTGAATTATATCTCCTACTATCCGGAAAGTTGCCTAATTCAATAATATCATATGTGTCCGTAGAAAACGAATACTTTTAATTGAAATAGGATTATTAAAAACAATTGACATTGATAAAATGTGTCCGTCAGCGCGAAAAACGATTCGAAAATATTCGTGAGTTTGAGCGCGAACGACGACGAAACGTGATTGGTTTGACGTCATGCGCCAGTGCTCGGAGCTGGTTTCTACTCGTAACGCGCAGACGCAAAGCACTGAGTGACGTCATGCGCAGGCAATTTGAACCGGACGTTTTCGCGCAAAATTCAAACGCATCATTTCCAAACTATTCGATCGAAAACTAGCAATAATAAATTGGCTGCAAATTATTTTTCACCAAATTTACATTAAAAAAATGATACAAAAATTATGCGACTTTTCTCGTCGCCAAACTTGGCACTCACACATTTATATGATTTCATTTCAGAGATCACTGGTAACAGCAACAAAAACACGCAAGAAGCAGCAAACTGAACTTATTAAAAGAGCTCTCCAAGCACAGGATGACAAGAAAAGAGAAGAAAGAGAGAATTTCCTGATCACCACAATACCAATCACGGTACAAGCGGCTTACGAACCTAGTCCTGTTGGCGACGACCACGATGAAGGTATATTGAGTCATTTAGAAAGAAGATTAATTTTATCGTACCTGGATTGATTACATCTATCGGAACTCATCTAATATTCATGATAGGAAACGTAGGAGACGAAGATCCAGGTGAATCAGCACCTAGGAACACTTCACACCACGGACAGTCGGCTCTGTCGTTGTTCCCTTCATCTTTATGTTCTGCTATTATACAGATAATTAATCTGCTTGACGACGCCGCTGTGTCTGATGACGGCAATGCAGTCTATGAAATAGCTTATCAAGTAAGTAAAGGTTGTTCACTTTTTTCAACGAATAGTATATACAGAGTATCAATTATATTCAACAGGTAATTTGGAATTGCCTGGTGGAAGATAGCGCTCTATTTCTACGCTACGTTCTAGAACGTTTGACTAGAGAAAAACAAGAACTCATGTTCAAAATCCTAAGACATCTCATCAGATTCGTTCCAAAGCTACCACAACAAGCGGCATTCGCTCTATACAATTACATCATTGGATACGTCATGTTTTACGTACGCTCTCCGCACGAAGAAGGGCAGAAGCTCATTGGGACCGCATTGTCGATACTGTGGATGGTAGATGAGCTATTTTTGGCATTTATTAAGACTAATGTTTGAATTAAAAACACAGCACAGTTCATCGAAGAGACTCAGTCGTCTTAGTCCAATAACTTCCAAATTTATCTGAAAATTCTACTTCCAATTACACGTTACAGAATGCTTATTGTTCCAATCTAGGTAGTGCACAGTGTTCATGGGATAATGTTCAAAGATCTGAAGCAAATACTGAGGAAAGAGCAGTGCGATGCCTCTATTCTACTCACAGCAAATGTCCCATCAGCTAAAAAAATCATAGTACATGGCCCACAAGATCCAGATGCAGGTGGTATTCCTTCACAATTTCCTGTACAAGAGGACACACAATTCTGTCAAATATTAAGAGAATCTTTAGATTTCTTTGGAATAGAAGAGATTAAACACAAGGAATACTTTTTGATCGACTACAAGACCCGTGAGTTGTATACATACATTCAGTTTATTGTATAAAAATCCTGCCGCAAGTATTTTTGATCAAGCGACTACTTTCTAGACCAAATACACAACCCTTCCTCGTATGTGAGGGACTACTACTTTTTCAAACGATCACAGTATCCGCAGCTTGAACTTGTATACATGAAACCGGAGGAAGCTTTCAATGCCCTGCAACGCCAAGAGCTAATTCACAAGTTTGTTGAGATTGGGAAAGTGCTGTTAACATGGGCAATATTGAAGAATGTGGATATGGTCGTTCAAAGAGTAGTTTTCTTGCACGAGGAGCTTATGAAGCTTCCGTCATTTCCGAGGAAAGCACTAGAGGCTGATCTTGATCTGTATAAAGGGGGAGAAATTGGAAAGGTGATTAGAAGTCATAGTAAAAATGTTGTCTCTACTTTCCTCTATAAATCATCCCATTTACTTTCAGGAACTTCTTGGACTAGACGTAATGCATAAATTTATGTGGGTGCGATTGATTGCTCGTATGTTCGAAGCAATGGCAGGAAACTTTGCTTATTCTGGAGACATTCACCTATTCCTTAATGTGCTTAATGGAGCAATAATACTTCACAGTGAAGACTCTTGTATTCTAAGATATGTCATGGCGACATACATCAATGCTGCTCACAATTTTAAAAACATTTTCTCAACCAATGGATACTTACTAATCATGCCTACGTTATTGCAATTGTACTCCAACCATCAAACTAACAAGTTGGTGAAAACCACGGTTGAATATGCTGTCAAGCAATTTTATCTTATGAACAGGAAACCTTTCATATTACAAATGTTCGGCAGTGTATCAGCAATTTTAGACACCGATGAAATGAGCACTCATGGTGAAGCACACAAGGCAAGCTATTTTTGTAAATGGAAACTCAGAGTATGATGTGGATTGATTGATTTATTGAATGATCATGGTAGCTAACATTCTGACATTTCAGGTCGCATCTACATGCCTGTTCAACCTTTTATTAAGCCTTGAAACACCGTCGCCAGACCCATTGAATATTGGGGAATTAGTAAAAGAGGATAAGCCATTAAAAGCGATTGACTTCTGTTATCACGATGAAAATGAAATGGTCACAGTTTTGGACTGTATCTCTCTTTGCGTCATGGTTATTGCATATGCAGCTGATTCCGTTAGAGGACAACAGATGCTGGTTTGTTATCAAGTTTTTGAATATGGTGTATTTTCAAAATAAGAACCAAGTATCAATGAGGAGCAGACCCTCCTTTAGATACATCCCTTACTCGTTTGTTGCAGATAATCTTGGAAGCAATACTACCTTGTTATGTGCAGCAAATTCAACTGTCTACATACAATAGAGAAGGAAAAACTGAAAAAGAAATTATAAATCAATTAGCGATCGCTGTGAAAACATTAGTCAACAATTCTGAGGCTCTGACCAAGTATGTTTAATTTTTTGCCTCAATCGTTCACTTGCGTTTATAAGAATAATTTAGAGCTACAGTAAATGAATTTGTTCTTTACTCGATCCTCTCAGAAATTACAACGGCCCACAAAGATCAAGTCCAGAACACAAAGGCTCTAGTCAACGAAATTACGGAAAAGGTCCATATTCACCTGGCTTTGATTTTGATGATGATACCCACAATAAATATGTAGAACATTCGAGAACTAAAATTTTGTATGACCGTGACAACGAAGACTCAGAAAATTGCCATAAAACCGAATTCAGAAGACCAAGGGATACCTTACTCAATATGGTAGGGGATTTCCTTGCCAGGTGTTCAGTCAGACTTACCGAATTGAATAAGAAAGCAGCTCAGGATGGTAAAGCGATTGAATTGCTTGATTCTAAGTGCCACGTGGTGAGTACTACACATCAATTGTAGGGTGTCTGAAAAAAAATTGACATTATATTTGTCTTACTTCTCCCACTCTGAACGTTAGTCTTTTTTTGCGCCACCTCTTAGGGTTGAGATATAGAGCTCATCTCGGGGAAGGATTTTTTTTATGTAAAAAACTAACATTTAGTGTGGTGGGAGTGAAAGAAATGGAACATCAATTTTTTGCACACACCCTAATCCGTAAATGATAAAACTTTGGGGGAAGTATGCAAAAGTAGTGAAACCTGTATAAATATTTCTCAAATAATCATCATTTGATGTAAGTTTACTATGATTTCTTTCAGAGACTAGCAGACATTGCTCACAGCCTTTTGAAGATCTCACCTTATGATCCTGATACGATGGGTTGTAGAGGATTGCGAAGGTACATGAACGACATACTCCCATCTACCGAATGGTCTAACGACGATATGCGGCCAGCATTGACAATTATTTTGCGACGACTTGACAAAACTTTTAGTAAAATTTATAAAAAGGCTTCGATTAGACGAAATACTGACTGGGAGGCGGCAGGTGATCTGTTGAAGGGAGTTTATGAAACCTTGTCAAGATATCCTTATATCGCACACTTTCAGCACTTGAAAACACTTCTGAGCACATGCCAGGTACTCAAATTTTCAGTATTTTTAGATACGTAAGCTCAGCTAATACACTACATGGATATTTTTTCACCTAATAACAGTCTCTAATAATCGGTGATACAACTGGCTTGGTCGAAGTAGCATCAGCTGCATCAGCTGCCCTAATGAGTCAAATACCGCCACAGCATTTTTGTTCAACGGTATTACGTTTGATAGCTCTGCATGTAATTTCTCTGGGAGAATTTTACTCATTGGAGAATGTTTGTGGCGGGCAATCAATGTTCTCAACTCACAATCGCACAGAAGGTGTCCTCCTGAATCTAATAATACCACTGTTCTTGCGTGTCGGTACGGGTAGAAAGGGTAAGCTAATTTTTACCCTAGTTGAATCTATCAGGCACTCAATATGATTCCATTAATTTCGTTTTAGATGTTCCAAAGTTGAGACAGGCAGATATAAGCTTTGCTTTGACAGCCGTTTTGAACACGCTGTGGCCACCAACGGCAAAAACTGCACCGATCACCGCGCAGAATTTGAAAACTACCACTGATATGAGAACTGGTAGCTTGACATTCACAGCCAGGGATGCTAAAGCTTCAACTAAAATATCATTGACGTTATATCAAGTTGCATTTTTAGGTAGGTATACTGTTCACCAACATTCTTACAATATTCTTTCATAAGGTATAAAACGAGGCACAATGTTTTTTAGCATTGAAGATTATGATAATCTGTTTTGAATCGGAGCTGAAGACGGAATGGCCGAGAATTTTGCGCACAATGCGACTTTTGAATAAACGCAACGAGGCATCTATACATTTGTGGAATTTTTTGGAATTTGTAGTCACACATCGCACAGCCCTTTACATACAAATGTCACCGTTCATAGTGCACAAGATTGGGCAACCACCAATATCTGAGCATGAGCGGAACATGCAAAGTATTATCAGAAAAAAAATCAATGGTATTGCCATGCCAGTACCGAAATCACGCGGTACATTGTTGACCGACTTATCTCATGACCTCAAAGATCTGAAAGAGGAAATCGAAGACCGTAAGTTCGGTAAGCATGTCTCAACTATAAAGTAATTCTAAAATGTGCAAAATGCATAAAATCCCTAGTACGTGTTTGCCTTATTAAATGTTGACCACAGATTATTCCGCTGATGTAGAAGTATTGAACGGTATGTATAGTGGTGTTCTTCTGTGTTAAGATGAAATGCAACCAGAACCGAAAAGGAGTGTGGTGGATATGCACCCTGGAGCTCCGAACGCAATGCCAAATAGTAACGAAGGTCAACACGGACGGACTCAGAGGCCTTCTCTTATTGACTTACTAACAGGGGATCTTGGTTCGCGTGCTCATATCAATCGTACCCCTGCAGAGACTCCCTCTCAACATTCTCAGCCTACACCAGTGTCTCATCCAACCCCACCACACACATATAATCAATCAGTTGTTCCAAAACCAGCACATGCGATTCCACTTCACTTCCCTGCCACACATCCACCAACTTCAGTACAACCAGCTACTAATGTCACCAGAGGTATGCTTGTCTCCCCTCTTCAAATTTAGACAAATTTCACTTCCAATCTCCACTATACATAGGCATACACTTGCACAAAGAACAAATAGCTTCAATGTCCTTACATACATGGGTGTCCATATCACATCTATAAATATCTAGTGAAGGTGAATAGTATGAGATCTGCAACATTAGACTAAAATTAGAATTGGAATTACAATTTATTATCCATGTCCATAGCGATGTTGGATAATACAAGATGAGTACAGCCGGAGTGAGACAGAAAATGAGTGACTAGGGCAACTATCAAAATTTATTTTCAATAGGAATTAATTGTGAAACTGCAGATCTCCATACAGGTAGACCATGAAATAAGCTTGCGCTGTTTGGATGAGCGATAGCCCATTTGATCTTCAAAGTCAAATAGTGTATTTTGACGTTCATTATTACTTTCATAATTAAGAATGTGTTCCCAGTTTCACTTAGGATTCGGACATGTCAATCTTTCCGTAGATAGCAGCACCACGATAGCTACCTAACAGTCTATCATTCAAATGCATTAGAAAGGATACAGATATAATGATTTTTCACATCTCATAGCTACTAAACAGTTTTTTAGAAGTTCTTTTTTGCTCTACCTTCTCAAAACTTGTGGTCACTGATATTTTAAAGGTCCAATATGCAACACATCGGACTTTTTTTACGAAATCACGCTTGGGAATAATGTTTAATTAACGTAGCAACGCGCAAATACTGACATTTGCTGGCTATGGACAGTCTGTCGTATGGTGCCTAGCCTGCTGGTGCTTCTACCGGCTGAAAATTGTACACCGCATCCTTTGTAGTGTTCAATGGAATTGTTCAACTTTACCCAAGTTTGCATTGCCAAGTATTCTTCATTTTATTAAATTATGACCCCTTTCTAGGCTCTGCATCCAGTACAAGCGCTGGGTCAACAACATTGAAGGAAGCCAGCGAATATTGTAGTACCAGAGATATGCAGGGAGATCAGCCACCTTCAACAGGTATCTAATTTTATTTGACTTTGATTATTATTATTATTGTTATCATTATTATTATCATTATTATTATTATTATTATTATTATTATTATTATTATTATTATTATTATTATTATTATTATTATCATTTCTTTTTTTATTTTTATGGTTTTTTTTTCATAAAACGTGTTGAAAATTGATTAGGATTATTTTTAATTTAAATGTCAGAAGTGTTTTGCACGATGGCTATAATTCATCTAATCTCTATAACTTATTTATTACAACGATATAATGTAATCCAAGGAAAAATTAGAGAGGCCTGGGTATTCCAACTTTCTGTTGTTAAAATCTTTATTAGAAACTGATAAACTTTGGTTTATACTATACTTGATGAGATATTTTCAGATCCTGTTTATTCGGCGTTATACGCATGCAGTTATTGACTGTGAAAATTGAAATTTCTTATAGACAGATAATAAAATCGTTACTGACACAGGATTTCTATCAAAGTACTTCTGACAAATAAGCATAGTACCACAGTTGGATTAAGCCATTGTCTATGGCGCTGCAGCGGGTGTTTATGCAAATAAATTTTCGTAAAAAATGTCGTAAATATTTTGCCACCTAAATGTACAATATTATCTTCATGGTTTTGAGTACACGTCAGTTCATACAAATTCTTCCAAATATGTGTAACATTTGATTTATTATTTTTTAAATCTATTTTTGTATCAAGCGAATAAAAAAACAAACGGACAAACAGTGGAGGGAACGTTTTATATCAGTACCTCAATGAACTTGACATGAAATAGACTTTTGTTTTCGAAATAAATGACTATGGACGTTGACTGAATATACTCAGTCAACGCTATGGATGATATATCATTGGAATATTTGTGTACTTATTCCGTATAATTTGATGAACAATTGGGTACAATTTGTATAGAAGAATTTTGTTGTATTTCCTAATGATGGAATCATCGAATAGGCACACACATACAAATTGAAAGTATCATTTAGCACAATTATTATTTATTATAAAGCTTAATTGAGGTACACGCTGATTTAGAATCAAATCAGAGACACAATCGACATTTTAATGCAATGTAATAGAGATATTAGAATATATGAAATATCATCCGCGGCTTACAGCAACAAAAATGGCTAAATCATGAAGATAAACTATTGTGCCTGAGATTCAGATAAATTGACACACTGATGTTACGTTGCTTCCATTGCTAGCTAGGGAACAGAGGTAAGCACACCGATACTACGCAAGTCTATATACTTATTATTATCACACTTTTTCATATACGTGTGTATCCTTTATGCTTCACACTATTTTGTATCTAAATATAATACTCTTGATTCCATTTTATTCGTACTCACTCACCTTTTGTTGCATTTTGTCCTGTGTTGTTTTCCCTTAGCGTATTTGTTACAAATTGATTTGCCATATTATATGATTATAATCAACTTATTACATAGCAGTATTTAGACAATGGTAATGTCCAACAGTTGGTATCCCATTATCATTACGTAGCTACTTCGTACTATAAATATATAGTTGCTTTCATCTTTCTTTGTAATACATTAACCAGTTTGAAGTAAACATTGTTGAACTCTCAATACGATGGATACTATGTTTATCGTATATCAACAAACATCACAGACATATATAATATGTATATATATATATATTAGGGTGTTTCAAATAAAAAAAATTATTTTTTTTACTCTGACCACTCTACACGTTAGTTTTTGACACAAAAGAAATGCTCCCACGAGACGAGCTCTATATCCTAACTCTACAAGGTGGCACAGGCCATTAGTCTATGTTTGTTTAAATTTTCGGAGCCCACACTTTTCCTGACATCCGATCATCCTCCAACTCACTCAGGAGGAGTTTTTTGGGTCGCTGTTTCCAGATCTGAAGTCGAAATACAGAAATTCTAAATGGGGAGTCCATTACGGCAGACTAAAATTGTAAAAAATAGACAGGTTTGCATCAGAATCGGTAAAAGGCTTTTGGAGCCACTAATTTCGAATCTAAATGCAAGAAATTACCAAATTCACATTAATGGACGCTATGAAGCCTGAGTAGCAATTTTCGTGTCACTTAGCCTACTTCCTACAATTTCTATCCATCATTTTGAATTTTTGTATCTTGATCTCAGATTGGAAATAAGTGAGGCCAACGACCGTCAAGTACTAATTTGATGTGAATCGTTATATTTTTTATGATTCTGCTCTGCCATAATGGATCTAGTATTTTGAACTTCTGTATTGTGACTTCAGATCTGAAATTAGTAACCCAAAAAACCCCTTCCAAGTGAGTTTGAAAAGAGTGGCAGGCAAGGAACATAAAAATGGGCTTATGCCATCTCTTAGAGTTGAAATATAGAGCTCATTCTGAAGGAGGACTTGTTTTGCGTCAAAAACTAACGTTTCAAGTGGTGTGAGTAGACAAAATTAAATGCCAATTTTTTTGTAGACACCCTCACATTCTATATACCTATATATAGTATATACCTATTATCCAATGAAAAGTACATCTGTTAATACATATCTTTAATAACATAATAATCACTAAATATTGTCTAATTCAAACACACTAATAGCTTAATTATATTGCATTTGGTTTGAACATTATTTCTATCTTCTCACTCTTATTTGCATTGAATAAATAATTTCTTATTCCATAACAACTATGTTACTGCGAATGGATTATTAATCCAATTAGATAATAAAATACTACGTATATTTGCCGAACAACAAAACAACTTCGAAAAACTTCTACATAAGTCCATAGGAGGTCCGTTAGACGTGTTTCCAAGTTATTTGTTCTTTGGAATGATGGAAAGCTGTTTCTGCTACGCTTTCAATACTCCTTAATATTGCTAATGAAGAGTTCGGGCATCGAATTTTTAGAAATTCACATCGGAATTAATCACAAGCTACCACATACACGGTTCTCAGCGCCAATGTCATAGGTTCAGTGGTAAACTCAAGTTTCTGCATAAGTAGATTCACAATGAACATTAAAATTCATATAAACATACAACAGAATATCTGATGCTACAGGGAAATTTCGGCATGCATATTACCCTTGTGGTAATACTGATAATTATGTGCACACACAAACCATATGTCACAAAACATCTTGTGAGGAGCTATATACACAATTATTAACACTATAGCTGTTCTCTGATACAAAATATAGAAAAATGCTATAATAATATGATAAGAGAAAGTGTACTATTTTGCAATCATTTTAATTTCTTAATTCTTTACTGTGTGTATTTATCTATCAGTAACTGTACCTCTCAAATGACCCATATGTATAGCTAATAATATTCTCTATCTAAATGTATAGATGTGAATATATACTATGGAGTGGTCAGTCCTACTGTGTGATGATCGTCCTGTCCTCATACTAGACGTTCAATGTGGCATGTTTCAGATAGATCCCAACCATCTTCTGCTAATGATGAACATAACAATGTTAAGTCTCACCCTATATTACCTCATCAAAAGACGTCCAAACTGCGTTTTGTCTCTTCTGTAGAGTTTAGGCACTCTTCAGGTAAATCCTTGCTCCCTCCATTATTTCAAGATTCATTAGCAGCACGACCAAGCCCAGTCTTAATTCCGACGCCTTCCAAAATTACTTTTGAACCTTGCAATCTTTTAATTAGTGAACAAAACTGTTCGTATCAAATAACAAAAACAGTATGTTATAGTCAGATGCCTTTGAAGAATACTTCATGTACAATTGTTTTGGGTACTTCAAAACATTACATCCCAGAGCAAGGCTCATCTATTATATCAATTTCACTCATTTATATATAAATTTAATTTCTCAAAATAAGCCAGCGTGTCATTGCGCTTTGAGTAATTTTTGCTTTCTCAGATAAAAATGAGAATACAGTGTAGTTAAAATGCATATTATATTAAATTTAGTCAGATTCTTATTCTCCAACCTAGTTTTTTGTTCATATTCCATTCGTATCATCTCTTTATATTCTTGGGATTTCTCCTATTTGGCACGATCATATGGTAGAAATGAATTCCTGGTACTTTTTCCAGCCATATCTTATAAAATATGGAGCTAAAACATAAATGTAAATAGTATATTCATATCTATTATTCTCATCCATGCTTGCTATATATTTGAATTAGATACTAAAAAGCTCTAAAATAATTTCATGATAAAATAACAGTGTATAAATATCATATAAAAACACATTGTCGATAAGAAGTGAAAAATAAATAATAATTTTCCCAACTTTAAAACGTAGCATGCGTAGTCAGTTTTCGTCAACTAACGTGACGGCTATTTCAAAATCAACATGAATATTTACTTTTATTTAATATTATTGCGCAGGAGAAACCCTAACAACTCAATTGAGTCCAAGCAGCCCAACCGAGGACAGCTCTGGGGAGTCTCGCAGCAACAGACCACGTCTGCAACGTTCGACGGGACAAAGCAAGAAAACGTTTCGTTTAAGAAAAAGTCGACGCAGTCGCATTGAAGTATGTATAATGTATAGATTGGGATGACAAGTTCTCGATCTTGAATTCTCATTTTCGATCTCATCCCCAGATTTTTCAGTTTTGAATGCTTCATTTCGCCTCCAAAAATGTCAGCGCGATAGAACAATTTTTTATTCGTCCTTTCATTTTTATGATGCTGCCAGAATTTTAGAAGGCTTACTCAAATATCAGACATTATAAAATTGTGGGGGAGACCAAAATTTTTTAATTAGAGGTCACAAAGTTGTCACCCTAGTATTCACGGTAGTAAACTTCATCTCATGTATCATAAATCATGTCGTAGTTGCTCTAAAACAAATATAATCAGACTATGAACCAGTTTTGTCAAATTTACAGTCTTGATATGATAACGATGAAAAAATGGTCTCATGAATTTTATTATCAAACATAATTTTTAGGTATCACACATAAAATTGGAGTCTCCAGATATTTCGAATCAAACAATGGCTTCGACTCCACCAACGGTTGCCGAGCTATCGATTTCCGGTATTCCATCTGAATCATCATCCATACGTTCAAAGCGTAGTCTCTCTGCTCGTCAAGGGCACAACGATGCTCGCGGAAATCATCAACAATCCGACATATCGTGGGACGAAGATACCAGCGTGATATCACAAACTTCGAGCACATCTGGCTATCGGGAATCATATAGCATGCAGCTTATGTCATTGGAAAGCGGAGTTCAGTCAGCTCCGCCTTTGGCCTCACCAGATCTCAACGACTTGCCATCTACCAGTAGTGCTACAACGAATTATATTGTATTTGATGGTAGTTCGCCTGATTGTTCGATCAATGGAAGTGGAGGAGAGAAAACTGCCTTATTAACAAACAGCCAGCGATCATCGTCCCAACATTCTCTACTTATGGTATTCCAAACCCAAGATGAGGACACTTTGATATGAATTGACGATTTTTACAGGGAAAATGTATTTAGTAATGTTTTAATTGTAATAATTTAGCGTAGAATAATTATCTGTCAAGTAACATGCTGCTGCGAGGACGATAAGTACTAATATTACACACTACTAAACACTACTAAACCACAAAGATCATCTATTATTATTAAAATTTGAAATCTCTACAGCATTTTATCAATATAAACTTTACATCAGTATATTGATTAGGAAATGAACCTTAAGCGCTATATTACAATTTATTATTGTACAGACACTAGGCATTATTGTAAGAAATGAAATTAAACTGATTTTTTACAGCATTTATTGTTTCATTCGCAAAATGATGGGTCGACCTTTATACATCAAGGTGTCTGAAAGAAAGTCGACATTTAATTTTTTTTACTCTCACCACTCTAAACATCAGCTTTCGACACAAAAGAAATCCATTTACAATATGACCTATATGTTTTGATTCTATCAAATGTCGCAATCCATTATCCTATGTTTATTTACATTTTTGAAGACCGTACACTTTCTCAGAGAGTCTGATCTTTTTGAAATTCACTCAGGAACGGTTATTTGGGTTATTAATTCTAGACCTGTATTCAAAATACCGAAATTTAAATTGGCAGGTCTAACATGGCTCATTAAAATTGTAAGAAGTAGACAAAGTTTTGAATCATAATTGATAATACGCGATGTTTGGGGCCGCTTATTTCAAATCCAAATTTGAAAATGACCAAATTCACATGGTTGGACACTATAAACCCTGATATAAGTTGAATTTGAATAATTCCTTCATTTCATTTCATGCCTAGCTGGTTATGTATTTTATATTCTACGAGAAATTAAGAGACTGGTATGTAGCATATACAATCGTAATGACTATAATTATATAAAGATTATCATTTGTGTTGCGGCAGATCTACACTTAATTCAGCCATAACATACGAAACTGCAGCAAATAGCGCGGTACCCAGATCAAGTGCATCTGGATCTTCAACCAGCATAGTGTCACCGTTCGAATGATGATACCAAAAATATTTACTGTTTTCGTTCCACAGTGAAGCTCCTGGTACACCCGAATTCACCCATTCTGTTATGTCAGGGCCTTCTTGCGGGCTAGTAATGTTCATTGCATTTATTGGCCCTAGTAAGCTGAAAAAAGATGAGAATGGTGATTCATCTTCATGAAAAATGATCATCAGACAAATAAAAAGATACAGAATCGCTGAGATTATGCGAGTAGAAACTCTACTATCAGCATATATTCAAGTGTAAAGTAACGAAAATAACCAGCAACATTATATACAGAACATTAAAATTCACCTCATCACTTTTTCCAGAATGCATCGAGCTTCTTCTGAACCAGTAAATGCGAGTCCTAATGGTGTAAATGTACCTATATCAGACTCTAATACAAATTGAAGGTTGGACTTTTCCGCTTGATGTGCTTGAATGTACTGATGCGCTCCCAAAATCCCAAACTCCTCACCAGTCCAAAGAATTGCCCTATTACAAAGTATGTTATTAATTAGAATCAATATTAGCTGCAGTATATCAGTATATACGCGAGAAATCAATTTATTTGGATAATTTATACATCAAGAGTTAATTATTATGTGTGTTTTTCTATACTTGAATAATATCATTCGACGTATCATTTGGTTACCAGAATTATTCCAAAATCAATTTACAGGCTATTTGTATTGTACAGTCAACTGTATAATATGTACTTTCTCATGAAGCTACTATAGGTACTGAACACACCTTATTGTTCTTCGAGGTCGTAAATTCAGAGCCTTCAATATTCTCAAAGCATTCCAGGAGATAAAAGCACCTCCGCCATCATCCATCGCGCCCTGCCCTACATCCCAGCTATCTAAATGCCCAGATACAACTACTACCTTTTCCGCCATCTGAGCTCCAGAGATTTCCGCAATTGTATTGCGAGAGTTGACTGGGGGTAAAGTTTGAGCTCCCATTTTGATATTGATCACTAATTGATCACCTAGAATAATACTTCGCAGTTACCAGAAATTCTGTTGCACATTCCATCTACACTTTTTGTAAATTTTCAGCAGAGCTTTTTATATTGATGGTACATTCGGCATACATTGAATCTTATAGCAGAGAAAATCAATCTATACAGCTATAGTTACCACGATCAGTCATTCTGTTTAATAAAGTAGCATCTTCAACCGTTATACAAGCGGCTGGAATTTTGGTAACATTTTCCTGATAGGACATCATGCCTGTGTGTGGAGAGTAGATAGAATTCGGAGTAATAGATCGTATCAAGACAGCTACGGCGCCAAACTTCGCGGCTTCTGATGCTCCCCTACTTCTATATTTCACCGTTTCTCCATAATTGACGTAATCCTGATTGTAAACAACTATCTTTCCAAGCACCTGAAAATCGTTAAGTTTATTGAAGCTCTGAATGGACGCCAGAAACAAAATATTAGACTTTCTGGAAATCTCTGGAATATTGCGATACCTCGTTTTGTCGCAGTCGCAGTTCCTCAAAGCTCTTTACTACTATAGCCGATGCAGTAATGCCTTCACTCGGTGTTCCAACACTGTACCCTAATCCGAGCATCGCCATGTCCTTGATCCTTGGCTGAAGTAAGGTAGCAGACTCGGCACCTCTAAAAATGAGACATTGAAACTTATTTATAATTTCCTTATTGGAATAGAGTACGAACATACCTGATCCAATGAGGCACAACCGCGTATTCCCCGTGAACGTTTTCTAGCCCATGTTTGATAGAGTTATTGAGCATATAGTCAATGGCATCCTCAAGAACTTGCCCCCCAGCTAAACGTGGACCAAATTTATCGACAAACGCAGCTAACTCCTGCCACGTTGTGCCCTTAAATAATCCATGAACTGTTTCGTTTATTATCTTATTAACAGTTGGGGCATAACTTTCGATTTCTGTTATCAGATCTGCTGGTAGCGAGCATTGATCTACTTCATTGTCGATAGTATTGCATAATGTTAGTTGAGATGTTAGCCAAATGACAAGGGCAAATTTTACTGCGGAGCTCATCTTAATATTCAAAAATGCAACGCAGATTGTCCAGACAGAATCACGACTAACCCAACAGAGTTATACTTCGGACAATTTATGCTCAGAGTTGATCTAATATTTATTTCAAACTGCACACGTCACAGTACTACATGTTTATATCATATTCATGGGATTGCGATGCAACATTTTTAATATGTGGGTGAGATAAGACCACAATAGTATTGTACCACATGCGGACATGAAGTGTCTGGGTTATTTACATCAGTCATCTGATGTAGTTATCAATTCACACATGTGAAGATTTCTGATCACATATAGTGACCTATGTGTTTATGTATTCAGACAATCCGTTGGACTTGATTTGTTCTGTTTGGACAGCAATATGGCTGACATGAGTAAATAAATAAGCAAATAAGCAAGAATATATATAATTAAGTATTTCTTGATAGGTTTATTGACCTTCTTGCCACAATTATCTTCAGATAAATATTACAAAATCTATTCCCTCGATGGTGTGTCCATTAGAGTGGGCTGAAATTCTGTTCTTTCGGTAAATTTTACTTACGTGACCCTGCAAAATGTGCTGAATCTGGTAAAACTTAAACTCCTTCGAGGAGCTGGAGCTTGGACTTGATCTCCAGGATCCACCCCCCGATTTTTCCCATTATTATAAGAGTAGAACACAATTTTTTTTTCTCAAAATCGACTTCCGTGACACTGAACAAGGTGCTAAGTCTGGTAGATATCAAGCGCCCATGTGCTGCTTGCTATTGGACTTGAAAAGTGGAGTCTGAAAATTAAGTCCAATAGTAAGCAACTCATATAGGAGCTTGATATTCACTAGATTTAGCACTTTCTGCATGATCATAATCCCCATCTTGATGAAGCATTTTTTCAGCAATTTTCAAAGATCTAAATGAATATATGATAAATTGGTGAAACTTAGTCTCGAACCTAACTGCATATGTAATTGGAAAATAAAAAAAGATGATTGTTAATGATGATTTTTATTTTTTCAATAACAATATATGGATTAAAAAATTCAAAACGTCTTCCAAATGTGCTGTTAAAGATTAACTTATCGAGTTAGTTAGGGGGGTGTAGTGTTTTTAGCGTAGATATCACCTAACTTGAGTAAGATCAAAATATAATAATACATTGAACGCCCTGCTAACAAAAATCAATTGAACATAATTGAAAACGATCGGGCTTTGTGGTCTTGAATCGTTTTCAATAATGTTAATCGGTCAAAGAGTTGGCTGCTGATAGGATTTCAATCAAATTGAACAAGTTTCAATGTATAATAACGTTAAATAGTAAATTCAACCAGTTTTAACGTTGACCAATTTTATGACATCTAAAGATAAGATTCAATTGAAGAAATACAGTCATTTGTAAATAAGTTCCAATCGGCCATCCCTGCTGTAAAAAGATTGAATCAGTTTTCTGAATCCGTCTGAATCCATTTTTATATGTTTCTATCATCTCTATCAGACTTTTTCACCAGGGATACTAATCTACAAATGTCAATGAGACTGAATCAACAAGTATAGATTGAATGCTAATAAGTTCCAATGTGCATTATTTAGACGCGGTCATGTATTCGTTTCAATAACAACATTTTTATCTCACTAATAACTTGTGACTGGTGTTATAGAAACCTTAATCGCAATCATAATCAAATTTTAAAAAAATCGATAAAAAACGATTCCGATTAAAATTTGATCAATCAGCTTCAATCGATTTTCATTAGCAGGGTTGAACTGTAAACGTTTTCCCGTTTCAAAGAATACAAAATACATAATTGCAGCGAACCAGAAAGCGTCTTGTAATCTTATCACATGACTTGTGCTAAATATACAATATATACTAAAGTAGTTGAAAATACAGATGCACTTTACAAGTTGGATTATAGAATCATAAGAATTATTGTTTCAAAATATTCATACAATGATTAAACGTGTGAAAAAGCTCTAACAGCTATTGCAGGTACTCAGCCAATACTGATTGATGAAACCAAAATTATAATCTGCAGATAAAGTCTGATGATCATTGCTTCGGTAGGGCAAAATTATTGTCAAGATAACAAAGAAAATATCTGTAAACCAATTTTAGGAATAAATAGGTTCTTCTTTGATTTCATTACATTCAGGAAGCTTATTTGCAAGTATATAAAATGCTATATCGTTACGACAATGTCGTAGAATGCCCTTTTTCATAAGAATATAACACGCAAATCTTTCAATCTTTTCATTATCAGACGAACCTTACAAATGTTTTTTCATTAATATTCATAGTACCTTTGTAATACTGATATTATTAAACGTTAATTCTTATCGGCATTTTTAACCATTTATAAACCGCTTAGTTAACTATTCGACTTTTTTGATCAGAAAATGTTTTAAATATTCTAAAAAACATCTTTTGATTAAAAATATCCAGCCAAACGCATAAATTACACTTCTTACATTTCGTAGTCCTATAATGCCCACTATATGTTTGATTGAAAAACAGGGCTATAAAATGCTAAGTAGTTCTCAAATATTTCATGATATTATCTTAGATAACACCATGTTAGGCGGAAAACAATTATTTTCATGCTATGAAAAATTATTGTATTGGCTTTATCTTAGTTTGGATAAGACTGCAAGCTGGGAGTAAGGATTTTTCTTTTTTTTTTAATTATGGAAGCAAATTACAGACTTCTAACAAAAGTTTACGATGAATTTATACACAAATGATAAAATAGAATTAAACATCGGTAACGATTGTAATAGATTATTTCAAGGTAATAATTGATATTTCTATTGATAGCAGTCAATATATTGGGTTTTACAATAGGGTCTGTAACTTGTTAATAATAATGACATATAGGTCTCTATATATGGTTATATACCTGTACCAAATTTCAACTACAACATTGTACATGGTAATAAATAACAGGATAATATACCAAAATTTGGCTGATTTTATATGTTGAAATACATTTATTTATTATTCTACAGACAACTATTTGGATCAATTATTTATGTCCAGATTATCTTAAGAAATTTCAATATTTGTTTTCTACAACCACTATTATGTTTTAATAAACTAGAAATATAATTGTTTGTTTGTTCTTTTATAAAGTAATCTATTTGCAATCTCAAAATCTATAAGTAAGCAATACGATTTCTTGTCGTATCTTTTTTTTTTTCTTTTTCTTTTTATAATAAATAGCTTTTCTTCGATTAATATCTCGAAAACTTGGTCGCACGTTTTGTATAAAGCAATTACATACATACTAACATAAATCTCTTCGCAACTCACACTTTGCCCAGGTACCAAATATGATTTAAAAATAAAGTTATAAATACATGGGCTTCGAGCAATAAATATGGCAATCACGCTGAAAGTAGTTCTTCGGTTTTCTTCTTTTTTCTTTTCTGTTTTTTCAGTTTGAACGATATCCGCAACCAGTTATCGTGAACGCGGTTCGAAATTCCGTAAGATTTACAACATTTATGTCTCAAGTCTGCCGCATTTGATTCACCTGCGCATATTTCATGAATGATAGCCTGTCAGCTTCTGTTTTATCAGTTTATTTCAATATAAATAATTAATTAATCTAATTGCACAGAGGAATGCTTATGTCGCCGACCGGACGTAAAACAACAGATACGGTGTTGCAGAGTTGCGTGGATTTGGAGCTAATTTTTCTTCCAATTCTCGCAATGGAATTATCCTAACTGCCTCGTCGTCACATTCTAGCCATGAGCCGGTGTGTTTACCTCTACGAATACCACAGCATTCCATGCTGCGACATCCGACTCTTAAAACGTTCAATTGTTCTTTGTTTTCACTAACGTTTGATTTCGATCTAAAGAATTTCATTATACCTGACGATTTCTCTGATGTACTGCTATTATTCTGAGTTGGAAATTGCCGTTTATTGTCACGATCGCAATTGAAGTATTCAGTGGATGCCGATTCGTCTGGTAATCTGGTATATGCGACGTAATGACCTGCTGTCATTGTTGCTCCTTGGTGCATAATAACCGAATACAATTTGTAGACGTGTCGAGATTCTCGTCTACCACTCGCGTCTGGTATATTGCTCAAACAATCTTCACAAAAGCATTGCAATGTCAGTGGTGTCGGCATGTGATTGTTGATTTTCTCCATGGACCTAAAATTGACATTACATGTATCAAAAATGCGAATGTGATGTTCGTGAATACTTTCGGCATCCTGTTTCAAATTAAAATAATGCGCTCAAGGAGACAGAGTTTCAGAAAATTGTTGGTACACTTTGAAGAAATTTTTTATTGACCAAGTTCCTTCACAGTCTACAGAAGAGAAGTGGTTGTCGTAGGGTAGAGGTTGCATATTTCATCAAAACTTTTCGAAATTAGCAGGGAATATTCCGAAACGATGTAATTTTGAGGCAAACCAATAATATATATAGATAAAATCAGGTTTCTATCGTGGCGAGCACGTAACACACTTTTTTTCACAACGTTTACAAAAACGTGGTATAAAATCAAAAATTTGGGTATCTAAAAATTAAATTCATCGAATATCATTGGCTTGTGCCATAATTACATCAATGTAGTATATTCCTTGGAAATTTGAAGAAGTTTCAGTGATTAATGCGACCTCTACCCTATGCAAACACTTCTTCTTCAGTGGAATCAATCTATGTAAGGAGCAGTCCCTAAAATCTCAAATGATTTTGAATTATGGTTCAAAATACTAATGATTAGTGATTTGAAAAAAAATGAAGGAAGAATAATGCTTATTAAATACTATAATTTAGGTATTCTAAGAGTAACATGTAGTTTTTCCAATGTCGTCTCCTTGACCCATGTGGATAAGCACTCACTATACTTTGTAATATTTATGAATCGAAAGTTGAATAATGTTTATGATAGTGTTTTTCCGTTCAGTGGATTTATCGTTATTGCTCAACTACTAATGTTCAATAAGTTTAATTTAAAATGTACTGACCCAGCTGTAGTGGAGAATCTTTTCAATTGCAAAATAAGAAGTCTAGGCAAAGATGGGAAGCACACTGCCCGCCTTGCTTCGTTATAACGCAAGCAGCAAGCGCACCAGTACTTATCTCTGCCTCTTAAAAGTTCGCTAGTCACCACTGCTCGTTTGTACACTTCACTGCTGTCCAATAATCGCCTATCCTCCTCTATAAATAATAAATTTTCGTCTTGATTATATATGCATACCAATAAATTAACACAAACTTTCAAATGTATACAGGGTGGAGCATTTAAAGTGTTACAGAGCAATAGCACTCAAAGCTATTAGTGTTGCCTAAAAAAGTTTCAGATGAAAGTTGTATTCGTCGAGGACGTCATATGCGACCATTGTGATTTTGATGTCCTTCTCGAACAATACAACTTTCATCTGAAACTTTTTTCACCCTCTATATGGGTCTATAATCTTCATGTAAGACTAAGGAGCTGAGGATGGAAGGCAGACTGATTAACTTTTTTGTTTTTCTTTCAAAAATTGAACAAAAATCCAAAATCAAATTTTTATCAAAATCAAGTCACGCTTGATAAAATCCTACGAAAATAAAAGAAAAAATATTGTCACAAAAACTGGATTTGCCTGCTCTTCATCCCTCACTGTTCATTACTTTACTGATGAATTTCTCGCCATGATTTGGCCTAATTTCTCTTACCCTTTTCGTTTGATTGATCGGTGTCTATCGGTACATAAATATCGCAAAACGTTTCTTTCCTTTCTGTCACATGTTCGCACTCCAAACATGTTGTACGAAGGAGGCTAACGCCCTCAAAATCTTCTGAAATAAAGCATTTTTTGCTCTCTGGTTGATGACCGGTGACTTCGCCGTTACTTTCAATTGCATCCGAATGACCATTTTCACAGGGTTGTTTCAAAGGCGGAGGGGCAGTGCCGTTGGAGCCTGACTGGATAAAATTTAGGCTGCCTTTGGAAGAGATCTTTTTTTTCTTCTTCGATTTACGAAGACCTCTTTTACTCGAACTCCCTTCAGACTGTACGTCGTTTATTTGATCTATGTACAAATCCGATCCCCCGCCACTTTGGCCAAATTGACTCTCTCTGTGCCTAACAAGCAGTTGAAACGTTTCCCGAATGTTGTCTAATAAACAGACCAATAACTCGTGAGCATCCTGCTGCTGATTACCTTCAAATATTGGATTTACTTCCCTGAAATTACAGAGCTGGTTAAATCGCTGCTGAGATTAGCTGTACTAAGGTCAATTCAGTTGGTTGTGCATTTATTTTGCATTTTGAGGAAATTGGACTGATGAAATCGGTACTTTTGTAAATAATTTTGCTAGCCGCCAATCGCACATAGAATATTCATCACATTCATTTACTTGTACACTACGCCGGCTTTCTTAGAAATTACTGGAACAAAATACCCGAGACTTATAAACAAATGCTCAGATATCAATATTTCATTTCAAAACGCTTTAAAATAAAGGTAAATCCGTTAAGTTTGGTTTTATTTTGTTTGTTTAGAATACTATCCCCTACAGCGATTACCGCCTCATAAAATTGATCACAAACGTTCTGATTCCAACAAATTAATTGATCAACTATTACCTCAATGCCTGAAGGAATGCATCGGGTTGATACGGCTCCCCGGTATCTTTCATCTCAGAAATTCTCAACGCTGCAAATAGTTCGTGCAACTTTTCGGTCGCCACTTGTATTCTGGGTTTGTTAGAATCTCCCAATGGCCCTGCCAGAGCTAGAAGATCTTTACTACTCCAACTACGACTGCCACTTGCTGTTAGCGAGACACCAGTTCTACCCAAAGACGATGACTTCATCTAATAATTTAAAAGAAAAATAAATCCGGCATTAACATTTACGAAATCTTACTAAACCGTTCAACCATTGATGAGCAAAATGATCCAACTGTACCTTTGTCTGGAGCTGTTTCACGGTCAAATTAGACAAGTCCGTAGCAAGATGGTGTAGATTATGTAGAAAAGACGGTGCGAATCTGAGCGTGTAAAGTACACTGTTTAAAAAACACGTGTTACCCAGATTGCAGAGTGTTGCTACTCGCAATCCCTCTACCCCACTATTCGCAGAGTTACACATAGTCTCCTGGGAGCTTGGCAATTGACTACGATATCCATTTAACATGGTGCTTTGATCTGTTAAACATTTTTTTTTCAATAGTATAACAGTATTAATAATACATAATCGATGAAATAATAGTGACAACGATAACTGATATGGATTATTATGATTATTCACCGTTTGAGAAAGAATTTTTACTCAAAGTGCCCCCTCTTGTAGATGTACGAGGGGGCTGTGTTATTGTTTTAGTGATTGGTTTGCCGCGCCCTGAGAGCGACAGGCAAAACTTTTTCCTAGGTCTAACCAGCTGCTCATCCTCCTCTTCTTCTGCTTCTAATACTGTCATTTTCTGCTAACCTGGAATAAACGATAGATAGAAGGTCGAAGTTATGTTTGTTGAATTCTGAAGGAAATAATGTTGAGGGATTTTGAAAAATTAAATTTCATCTGAGTTATAGAAATATATAATATGTTACTGCTTTCTAGATCAACTATTTTATTTAACTATTTGGAAGTCCAGTGGTAATGTAATAAATTTGAATCATTTGGTTTGTAGAAGGCTAGGAGTTTATTGTTTATATACAAAGTTGATGGGATTCATTGATCTCGTATCGTATGTTCCAACATATGTAGATATAGAATTGTATATCCAGTAACTTGCAAAAGTTTAACCTTATCTTGAAGAATCTTTATTACATATTATATCTGCTTATACAATTGTCAATATTTTTATATTGGATAACATTGGCGTTCAAGACTTGCGGGATTACAGTCAGGTCTTAGTTTTTACGAATATTATTACATAAACTTGTTACTTAATTGCAGTTCTTGACCGTTAGCGAGTATGAGTATGGGATCGACGTGTGACATCTGAAGCGAATATACTATGATAGTAGAAAGGTAAATTGTCATGCAAGTAGGGGGGTAATGGAAGCATATTTATTCAAAGAAATATATAAATCAGTGGTGTGGTATGTGATTAATTAATTATTTTAATATTTTCACTGAATTGTGGAGAATTTTGATACAGTATTGAGTGTTAGTTTTTGTTATATTATTATTCGCTTACTTACGTCCTATTAATTAGAGAAGTCATGGAATAATGATGTCTTTCCAAAATGATAATAGTCAACAATATTTCATACCCTAACCACATCAACGATTTGAGTATGCTCCATTTCTACAAAGTAATCTCAATTGCTTTTTATCAATTTTACCGTAGCCATTACTTCCCATTTCACTTATTATCCTATGCTCAAAAACGAACATAGAAGTGAAACTCTAACACCATTCTTACCCCCCAACGCAGCGCCTGCTTGGTGGGCACAACGTGGGCAGACGCCGAAAACAACCCAGAGAACGGTAGCGCTTTGGCAGCATATTCCGTGTGGCTGCGACAGCGAATCACCGGATGAGCTTGGCTTGTCGGCGCATGCTCAAAATGCGATTTCGTGCTAGAACTATAACCTAAAACGTTAAAAAAAAAAAACTGCACAATGCACATGCGTGCCTCCGGAGATCTTTCTCTCCCCGTGACGTGGGCGTATAACCGGTGTAACGAAATAATGAGCCGAATACGAAATTTAGTACACTGCCTTTCTACGTGGCGCTGATTGAGTCTTCAATTTGCTAGAATAGCGTCTCATGGGATCCACTATCTTAGTATGTATTCATAAACTCTATGGTATTCGCGAACGTAATACAAAAGGCTTATCAGTGACCGCCAGGGGCCGTTAGAACTATAGAAGCAGGAAGAAGGCAGTTTATCACTGAATTATTTTAGTTCATTGGAGGTTATATTCAAAGGATATGAGTTATGCTCGATTGTTGAGATTTGAAGAAGCCAAGCAATACAGAAGAGCGTTCATTGCATGCGTCCATTGGTCATTTGAATGAAATATAAACCATGTCGTACCATTAACAATCTTTAAAAGATCATTTATTTTTCTAATTCCGATTTACTGCAAGCAAATTTCCGACCCATTTATCTCTTGAAGGTAAGTTCGCAGTATTAATGTGATCCGACAATTTTGATTATAAATCATACATTTGTACAAAAATGTAATTATCTAGAAAAAAATAATAATCCACTCATCTAAGAAATAAAGTTTTTTGTTACAGAAACGACAATATAGTTCATTCATTTAACCTATTCGAGCATGTATTCCAAAATACTAAGTAAAATACTGGTCTATACTGATTATTTGATGTAAAAGAAAATCGTCAAGAATTCGGCTGATTTTAACGATTTCAGATTGGGTTGAAACCGCTATGTTGGACGAAGATTATCTACCTAAACAACGATTGCTGTTGTTTTATTGCTCCTTCACCTGTATCTACTTTCCTGGGATATTAATTCTGTTGAAATTTAACAACAGCCTGTATAATGTCGGGACCTATAAATTTATCCCCATCTTAATGATACTCATGTTCGCCGAGGTCACCAAACTATCGTTCTCTCTATTGCAAACAGATTTACCAACGTTGAATAAAGTCGATTCGAGACCGACGACAAAGATTAGAAAATCATGGGGCAAACGGCTGAGAGATTTATTCAAGTTCCTGATGTCGGCAGTTATAACTTCGCTTGTTTATTATATCATCGTCATTTTATTCGGGTGCCCATTATTGACGCATCATGAGGAAACAATTATGCTCACTATCACGCTAACCAGTTTAACTCTAATACCAGCTAGTCTTCATCTGGGCATCGATGAATCCATAGCGTTGTTGACTGGCGCTCCGTTACAGACTAGTAACATTCTTGTTGAAGCTGTTCAGAGAAATATTAAAGCAACTTTGCTGGGCACCTGGCTTGGTGCCACAGTAATACCTTTGGACTGGAATAGACCATGGCAAGCTTGGCCTATTCCGTGTATTACAGGAGCTCTTGTTGGATACATGATAGCTCATTTCATTACACTTATTAAAATGCTGCCTGTTTTGCGAAGAAAGAAAAATTATTATTGTAATAGCATTAAATAGCGGATCACGTTTTGTAATAAATTATTCTGAGTTCTGAGATGGATATTTTTCTTTTTTAACAAACATCCCTTTCTCACATTTAAGGAATGATTGGACCCTCCACGTTAGGAAGAGTAGGGTCATTTTGAAGCCCAATTGAGGGGCTGGATGCAAGAACGGCATATAACTTTACTTCGCTCGGTAGAGTTGGCCCCTGAGCAGTTAGAAAAGAAATCACGAATTTCGAACTTTTTAATATTTATTAGTGTGGAGGATTTAATTCCGCATCTTTTTTTTCTCGTGAAAAAAGTTGTAGCTTTCGTCGTTTTCGAAATATTTACAAAAAACGTGTTTTTTGTAAGGTGAAAAATTCCCGCCTTTTTTCACTTTAACTCGCTCTAGATTACCCAATTTTTTGAATTATCGAACGAAATTTAGAGGAATTATACTATAGTATTTCCACATTGACTGAAAAAGAAAAATGTTGATATTGTTCTTAAATTAAAATGCAATATTTCAAGCAAAGTCTGTCATTTGTATTATTGGTTCAGCAAATTATCCGGTGTGATTAGGTTCGATGATAAAAACGTGATCAACTTCCTGGCTGTAAAACATTAATCAACTGTTTGTGCTCCCTGTTGAACATTTTATGAAATGTAATTCACGCGGCGTTAGATATATTAGTGAATCTACACCGAATGATGCTGCAATAAGGCGCTAGAGAACGATGTGATGCGACAAATGTAGTGCGTTATTAATAAAACAAGTTACCCGTTTTATCATTGTAATCTTACTCTTCGAAACTTACATTTTGCAACCCACGAGTATAAGCTTGTGAGAAAAGATATTTGATCTGATTAAATAAACTTTAGAATAATCAGCTGTCGACAAGAAAAATATACTTATAATATTATAGTATGTTTCGAGTAGTTACTCAAATGCCAACTCCAGAAGTGCTGAAAGCAAGAAAATTGATGAATAAATGTCAAAGGCATTTGGACCCTAGAACATGAAATATCCTGTAGATTTCCGTGTAAAATTTTCAAGAATCAAATTGCAATGTAAATAACATGTTCTTCTGGCTAATATTGAGAGGATTTGAAATTCATGGGTCTACCGTGTGGCAAGCATAAGTACCAAATCATTCTATAGGTGGCGACACCTGCCTAAGAAAGGATGAAAGTACTGATGGTAGTCACTCGCTGTTTTTATGAACTGAGTATTCTTCAATCGGTAAGTCGATCTTCGCACTTGACAGCTCTGGAAAAGCAGTACAATACGGATACAATTCGACATACGTGCAATTTGTAATATGTGCTGTTCGTGATTCATCAATTGAAGAAAGTCAGTTAAATAATTTTCTCCGTGCTAATAACAGCTCGACAAAGGTAATAAGCAACAAAATGATGTCTGAACCATCGGAGGAAAATTTTGGTTCTCAATATGCGCTTCAGGTAGCTTTACAAACGATGAAAGAACGCTGCCAACAATTTCAAAAACGGTTAGCTATTGCGGAAAGAGAGAATGCCAGCTTGAGATCAAAACGTGAAAAGGAATCAACCACTGCGCTAGTTTCTACTAACAGAGATAACCAAAATGATGAGTTACAAATATTAGCCGTGAGTATTGCTCAAAATGTATTCACTCTTGAAGGTTATGTTTTTTGTTTTGTGTTTTTTCGTTTCTTACGTGGTTCCATCCATGAAATAAACAAGTTTCTAGCATCACATTTGTATCGTTTCTTTGTTTTTTTTCATTTTCCGAGATCCAATTCTCGATTGTAGTCTTTATTCCTTTATTTTCGTTTCCGAAGGATAAGGTGGAGCAGCTGACAAGGGTAAAGACACAATTAACACATCACATATTCATGGTTGCGACCGAAAATCGTCAGTTATGGAACCGTTTGTCTCGATTAACAAAGACTAACAAATCTCTGGGCAATCATTTGCATAAAATATCAGATGCTTTGCAGCAGCATCCGCCTACTCAACAACCCCTAGAAGCTCTATCCTATAATTTTAGAAACGATTTCAACCTGAGCAAAAGTGAATCTGATCAACTTCTCATGACTACAGATCCCGGTTTGTTCTTTTTTTTTTTTCTATCTACAGATAGGAGCCTTAATTATATTATACTATTACTAGCCGCAATCTTATTGAAAAACATCAATATTCTGATGTATCCCAATATCAACTCGGAAGAAATGAAATTCGTTCAATTTTCAAAACGTTTTTTTAAACTGCAATCAACACTGATTTTATATTTTCAGAACTCAGCGAAGCAAGCTTGGAAGAAATTTCATTGAAACTAATAAATAGTATAAGAATGGAGAAGTCTGAGTTAGAGCAACAGTATGCTGAGGTAATGAAATATTGGATGTAAAAAATGTTGAACTACAACTAGAGAACAAGAATGTCAATCGCACTATTTGAGTTTATATGCCGAATGAAGAAGCATACCGAATTTCAATGATTATCATTAACTTACCATAAAATAGTTTTTCTTTGTCAACTATTCAAAGTTTATACATACTGTTCCATTTCGAACGAAGCAGACCTTCATTGACTTAGGAAGAAAAACCTACTTTTCTTTCACTCTCCTGTTGAAAATTTCAAGAATTATTCTTGGATAATAACAGCAATTATTTTAATTACAAAAACCTGAAATATTTCATTCACAAGATGGTGGAGATGCAGAACACATCTGATATCAATTTCCACAATATTGGCTATTCATATCCCGAATATATGGACTCTGACTCAATGGAACAACTGAAACAACATGATACTAGATTATCACATACCAAAGACATATTACTGTCCCAACAAGCCAAGCTAAAAACGGTTATAGAAAATTTGCAGATAATCAAGAAAGGTAACGTATTTTAGAATTTGCACGACTTAATCACCCGGAATTGATTTAAAACATTGGAAACCTCCTTTATTTCTACAGTAAATATTAGCCACGGTTATAACTAAGACTGTACTTCATATAGATTGATGATTTTTCTCACAGGCTCAATGTGCAAAAGTTGTCGCGAAAACGCACGAAAAAAAATGTGCCAAACCGGAACTCAGTTTAATTCAGATGACAGTCTGAAAGAAAACGGTGCCACGCAAACCAGCCTTATCCCACACTCGACAGCAGTGATAGACAATCGAAATTATGCTACAGATGGCTGCAGAGACGTTGAAAACAAAGTTTGTCCAATGTGTGGATCAATTTATGGAAAGCTAACGAATTGCGCTGAATTTCACGAGCATGTTTTGAGTCACTTTACGGAAGATGATCAGCCTAGCTGTGATTTTGAAATCGTTCAATAGCATCTAGTAAGATATCAATTGATGTACGAATATTTAATAGAGCTAAACCAATTCTATTTTGTAAGTTATAGCTGTAGATAGAAAGTTATGATCGATAAAAATACCATATAATAACATGTCCATATGTATACATACATTCACATACTTAGATTCTAATGTCTTGTTATCCAAACTCAGAGAAAATGTAATTCATTATTTGAGTGTGATAGCTCTACGTTCATAATAATTTTATGGATATTAATTATCACTCGTTTTTCAGCATAAGCTCATCAGATTATGTAACCAGAACTTCAGTTGAATATTTTCATGTATTTCTATATCATCGCTGGACTTCTAAGTAAAAATAAGACTGTATTAAAAGTAACCGGGATGCCAAGGAATACAAATTTTGATTGTGCTCTATTGCTCAAAACATATTTTGTATTCTGCATTCTTTCATCAAACAATTGTCGTTCTTGACTAGATTTTTTTTTCTTTAAATGTCACTTGTACCCCTCTGCCTCTAGGCGCATAATTTGGAGTCCAGAATGACCTAACTTTACAGTTTTCTTCGAAACGAAATATAACAAAATTTACATGTTCCATGTGTTTTTATGCCAATAACTAAAACATAACAACAAAAATCAAGGCCATGATACCGAAATAAGAAAAATGAGATTAATAAATGCATTTTCAACTAATATTCCGTAGAAACTTGAAGACCAATCGTCACCTGTCCAATTACACTTCTGTATGAAATTACAATATTTAAGTTAGCAGGCTTTTATGTATATCCTATAACATAGTACACCTTTGCCTTATCACGTTGAACTCGTAGATTGCGCAATTTGAATATTACAAGATGACTCTGCTGTTTACTGCAGTAGATGCTAAGTGGTGGTCAGAATTCTATAGATAGTGAAATTTATGTCTTTTTTCAAAATATCTGCTAGATGTTGGAATGCCCCTGGTTTTAATCATACCATAGCCAGGATATCCTCAATTCGAAATGATTGCACAATATGCTTCAGAACCATTTGGATGGATCCCTGGTTTTACTTTACACAATTCATATCATCTCCATTCAACTTCATTAAAGTTTGAATGCATAAATTTGGAATGAAAGATGAAACGTGAAATATCCATTGACGTCTCTAGACAGTGGAAATATCTGCCAGATAGTTTTTCCAAATTTTCTGTGCATTTTCAGGATATTACAGTAAGGTCAATGGGTTCAGAAACGAATATTTCGGAAACGTTTTGGTATATAATAAAAATACATTTCACTCTTATATCTAATACTTCCCTTACAATAACAGTAATAGTAAATTTGTGCTTGATTGGTTCTGTGAAATCAATCAAATAAGTTTTTGAAGACATTTTTGTACAATTCTGTAGCCCCAGATTTCACGATTAGCATCAACGATCGAACTTTTTTTTATAGCTACCGATGTTCCCAAGGCCTCATCTGTTCAGTACTGTGCATACGTAGGGAATACCTTAGTCTGAGGGTACCCAAGTATGAGAATAATCAATTATATACGAGCAGCTCACACAATCCACTTTCTCTGCCCCACCAAGTAAGCCATTTATTTTGTTTTGTTATGTTTTCATTCAAATAGAAACCTCAGCCATAATTGGGGCGTAATGGACATAGAAGTGATTATATCCATGGTTCCCAACCATACCATGTACGTGCCAAAATGTTAGGATCCGTGGCTTGGTCCAGCAAGCATTCTACCTGAAATATAGTCCTCATATTGTATTGTTTTACGACATTAATTACAGATACAAAAATAATTATAATAAAATTACCTGTTCCTCGATACTTAAATTTTCATCTTGATGCTTTGACCGCACTCTTGATTGTAAGCCATCATCGGTACCATTTATTATGTCGATATACTTGCTAAAATATTCTGTACTACCATACCGATCCTTTATCTGTAGTAAAGTGAGCTTGGATGGTTTTGCTCCGTTTAATTTATCTACTATAATATTTATTTTCTTTTTTGGGTACCATTTTACATCTGTAAGAATAGTGTTTGTTCAGTGATATGTTCGTACATTATTCTGCATTCCATTAACAATTTTCTGACCTCAAATTTTAATTCTAGGTCTTATCCCAAAATTATATTGTGTTTGATATTCGAGTAAGACTACCGAAATTGTGGGGAGGAATTCAAACATTTTTTAGAATTGCTCAAGAATTACAAAAAATAATTGAATAAAAATAGAAATCGTTATTTCTTATTTTTGTAATTACGATTCTCACCCCGATATTTGTGTATTATCAATATCCATAGGAGTCGCAGAACTTTAGGTAAAAATATTAATATTTAGGGATGTATCAAGAATTGCTAAAAATAAGGTTTGAAAAAAAATATTTTAGAAGTTACTGTGCAACCTGTAAATATTAATATTCATTTACCTCAACTCTTTAGTAATCATGAAATCAAAAATAGAGCATTCATACCTGAACTCTCTTGTCGTTCTTCCAATATTCTCTTTCTTGCCAACCAATCTAACGATGGCTCTTTAACGAAGATATCCATACAAGCAAGGAGCGGATCTTTCCCATGCTTGATAGCTCGTAAAACGTTTATCATTGTTACCTTCAGTAACCCGTTCTCATCAAATGGTTGTAAAAGACCAAGAATTTGCGGGGTCAATCTAAACGGCATAAGTTCCGGTACAGATGAATCTACCGCAGCGTCAAAACTGTATCCAAAATCAATACCCAACGCTTTTCCCGACGAGTACGAAATCAAAGTATTAGATAGGTTTCTGTCACCGATTCCCAAAATCCATTGAGCAATGCACATTGTCGCGTAAGAAGTTATGAACTTGTGACGTAATGCGAAGAAACTCTCAGGTGACATGCTCAGTCTTTGAAAAGCCTTTCTCAGTATATCCCAGTCGATTCTGTTCTTCAAGTCATTGAATTTATTTGTAACTACCTGTCTGCTATACTTCAAGATACCTTTATTATATATTGCCTCAATTGGTTGCCCAATCGCAAGATTACTCATCCAACCTATATACAAGTCCATAATCTTCTTTCGCTCAGATTTTGAATCATCTGTTAATACAGAATTAATTATGTCATTCAACGATCTAGTGTTGTCAACCCATTGAATTAGGCCAAGTGAACCGGTCAATGGAATTACCAAATAAGTATCGATAGAAAGCTGACGCTGCCTGCAGACTGTGTCTCCTTGAAAAATTTTATTCATGAGCATAAATAACTGCTCTATCCTTTCATCCGTCCTTAAATCCTCCCCAAATTTAACAAGGAAATTGTAATTCTTTCCATCGCTACCCAGCATTGTTATTCTGATGGGTTTACGCAGTGATGGTAAAACCGTGACATTGCGATCGAGTTTCATGATCCTAGCATGATTCTGTGGAATAGGTTTTTTGTCCACCATGTATTGCCCGGGGACCTCGATGTCTCCTCCGTTAAAACTAGACAACCACGGGCTGTACTCTTCAAGCGGAAGTTCGCAGCTACTTTTTATGCGAGATTCCAATTTCTTGTCCAAATCATTCATGATCTGCTTCCTACATGAGAATAGCTCCCGGCCTTCCTTGTGTAGCATCTCCTTTATTTTTTCTTCAAATCGGCCAATGACGTCGTACACTTTTCCCTGAATGAGAGTTTTTTCTGATGGGTATACAGTAGTCAGCAAAGTATTTACTGATACCATTTCACTAAGATGGTATTTCAAATAGAGCTCTGGTTGTACGAGACACTTTATAGCTTCGATAAACAATTCCAAACATTTGTTCTCTGCAAGAATCCCACTTAGCTTACCAATCAACGGATGGGTCGATGAAGATTTACTCATTTCTTTTGTCATGCGGAAAGCGTAAACAAAAGAGTTGGGATATGTCTCTGCGAGCCTGAACAATATAGGGGCAATTAGAGAAGATATCGGTGTTTCAATATGCGATAGCAATTGTGCCTGCCACTTGAGAAACATCCATGTTTCTACATTGCCACTTGTCTGTTCGAATATTTGTCTCAATTCGGCATTGTTTGAATAGTCTAAGTGCAGCAAGGAAGGAAAATATTGAGCCGCTTCAAGAGAACCGTAACTCATTGCGCTGAGAGTTGAGTGTACAAATTCTTTGGACAGATCTAGGCCTGTTTCAATATTATCAGACATGGAATGGCAATAAATTGACAGCTTCAAGTAACAACTGGCTTTGTTTCTGGAATCCCCTGACTCGTAACATTCTTTCATTTTAGTCAAACAATAGTCACTCAACTGTTTGAGAATACTTGCATGATCATGTCTAGGAGGTAAACATTGTGAGATCGACTGATGTTCTAACAAAATCACACTGATTGGTTCAGATTTTATTACTAGCTTCTGCAGTTCGATTACCAAGCTGCTGATATGCTGTCTAACATCAATTTGCACTTGGCTATCGAATGAATTGTTTACAAAAAGCTGGTGTGATAGTTCCCAAGAAGCAATATAAGCTTTAACTCTTCTTTCTTCTGTCTTAGAATCCACATAACATAAATGTTTATATTTGGCAAATGCCAATTGCCATTCGTTACTCAGATCCACATTATCCTCTGTGAGATACGGTTCGGAATATCGCAAATATTTCTTCATAAAGTTTGAGTTACTCTGGCCATATGCTACTTGTGCTATGCTTAGGCATTGCTTAACAACTGTAGCATTTATCATATCCAATATCTTATTAGTTTCATTTGAATCCTGAAGTTCTAACTGCTGTTTCAGTAATTCAAAGAAGTGTAATCTGTAAGCACTATGCTTATCCGACCACAGTAAATTATCCTGATTCGCTGGTACGCTGTTGTTCCAAACAGTAAGCATACGCTGTACATTCAGAGCTAGTTGATTCTTGTCTTGAATTCCTTTGAGGTAGGTTTTTATATCATTTAATCCACGTAATTTGTAATACTTATTGATTTTCTGCTCGTAGTAGAGAGGATTCAGATGCTTCCATTCCTGCCTAATTTTTTCTAATTCACTCATCAAGCAATTCTCAGATAATTCTGGGTTTTGGTCGATATAAAGAATCGCTATCTCTTCACCATAAAGCTTTTTCAGTTGAGTTGATTTGTCTTTAGTATTAACCCAGTCATTAAGAGCTTTAGGAAATTCATCGCCATGATCATTCTGTAACATTCCATGAATCTGAGATTGTAACGCCCAAGACACCATCCAATTTTCATTCATCGGTTTTTGCCAAAGCGCATCAAAGTCCTCTTTTAATTCTGTTTGTAGCCGTTGATGAATTTGTTTCCAATTGGAAAGATGCGCCAAACATATGAATATTGATTCCTGGCAATAATCTTTAACTAGACCTTCATTTACTTTGTAAGCCTTTTCATAAGCAACTCTTGCCATGCTCCATTTACTAGCAGCTTGTGCGAAAGATGCTTCCTGAAATAATAGCATAGATATTGGAACAAAAGTAAAAATATATTTTTAAGTATTCCCAATGTATCTAAATTTGTATATTGATAGAAGGTTGACTATTTGAAACAATAATTTGACAAAATATGGATCAAGTCTGAGATGGTCAAGGTCATACATGGGTAGAGTTGACAGCAAAGAGCCCATATACCTTTAATCTACCAAATGATAACACAAAAAATTTATATTACCTGTAATTCTTTTCCGAATTTTTCACATCCAAAAATACTCTGTACAATATCAAAATCGTTCATGGATTTATAAATATTTGCTAATTGCAGCCAATCATCTTCTGCATCGGATGTTTGAGTCTCATGTCTAGATCGTTTGGATACAGGCTCATAGTTTGCAGTTGTATATCCGAAAATCATCTTATCTTCTAATAGAAGAGCACCCAAAGACAACAATCCACAGGATTTTGACACTGTTGCAATGACATTAGAACTGATATGGATTTCATGCGAAATAAGAATTATCTCTAGCACGGTAGCAATGAGAGGCTTGAAGCCCTGGGTTTTATCCAATATGACTTTTAGACTTATAGAGAGCTTCTGGAGGAATTCTTTCTTCTGATTCTGTGACATTTCTTTCAACATTGAACGAAACATTTCGACTGTGAGATCTCTGGCAATAACTTGATCATCTTTTACTAATTCTTGCAAAGGTTCAATTAAACTAGAATGTGTAATTTCTGTATCTGGGAAGTCTCCGATCCTATATTTCCTGGAATGTGAATTATACAGCAATCAATATCTTGCGTATCATGAATAATTAATTGACATTTAATTACAAGCAGGAAAATTGGCTTTGTTTCAGAAATACTGTTTTCTTTGAATTATCTTTTGATATTATTTAATAACCATAATAATACTGAATTCGGTAATATTTAGATTTGAGCTATCATTATTATTATTTGTACACGAGGCAAAGTTGTATAATTTTATCCATGACCTGTATGACAGATGTGTCACCAGCAGGCAGTGTATGTTCATTGTATACTGCGGCCTTTTCAGTTTGCGTATTTAATAGGTGTTATTTGTCACCCAGACTATAAATTGTTGAATTCTAAGAGCTTACTGATGAGGTGGTAAGCAATTGCTTTAAAATTTTTGATGAGAAATAAGCCCCCAGTTAATTCCCTTATCAAGAATTTTGAAGCAATTGCTTACCACCCGATCGGCAAACTTCAAAATTTTTTAAATCTGGACAAGAAGTTCGATATCTTAGTGAGACAAAAATCATGAAAAAATTTGCAACAAGGCATTTCAAAGTAGAAAGTACACCAAGCGTGTTTGATTTTGACCGATATGAAGTTGGCCCCACTGTCTTCTGTCTCTTTCTTTTCCTATGTAGCCACGAAGGATAGAAGAGGACAGAAGACTGTGGTGCCAACTTCATATCGGTCATAATCAAACACGCCAAGCGTACAAGCCTCAATTTGCTTATCTTTCAATTGTCTTACGATTTTTTCATCAGTGACTGACAGCCTTTCGTATTTAATTTCTTTTCGCGATTAAGACGCTTTTATTTAAACGCTTGTACTTTTCTGGGGAATAACCATAGAAGCATGTTTGAAAAACCATTGCAGAGTAGAAAGTATAAGTTTTATTTCGCTCGTTTGACACATTTTCTATAATATCATTTCGCGAAATTATTCAAATATTCGTCCAAAGGTTTGACTTTCAGAAGCAGCGTCGTAACTCGAAAACTATTGCGTTCACGAAACAAATTTTGTTTTCTCGCATTTTCCCGACGCATTTTGTTTCAAACTAGACAATTTCCAAGCATTTTTTTTTCCAATCAACCAAACTCTTGCACAGACGAACTGAAAAGAGAAAGCTTTTTCCTTCTCATTTGTGATTAACAGGAAGTTTTTGATAATTTTTTTTTCGCTGAAAATAGCAAAAAAAAAAAAAATGCTCTTCAAAAATTCTGAAAAAGTCCGCATGATTCCGAAATCAAAAAATGAAGCTTTCTTCTTTCGCGATAATTTTTTGTAAACAGAATAGTTTCTAGTTACGGCGCATTTTTCCAAAGCCAAACTTTTGCAGAAAAACTTGAATAACTTCGCGAAACTAAGTCGTAGAAAAAATGTCGAGTGAGCAGATTAAAGCTTCTCCTTTCTACTTTCAACTGCTTCATTGAACATTTTTCTACGATTGTTTCTGACTAACAAGGTCACCCTACGGCTGCTTTTGGAAATTAATATTTGAGTTCTGAGCTTCACGTACCATGAGTACGAAAAATTACAAAAATCCGACTGCCGTAGAGTCCCCTTGTAAGATATTCAAGTTTTGATCGCGATCGAAAATTCGAGGGGTCATCTGAAATTCATGAACGGTAGTGTAAGTATGAATTGCAACCCATTGCCTGCTTACCTATGCATCCTAATGCTATTTCTCTGGCGGTCAACTTCCTCTTGCAGGATTTCATCTCTGCGCAAATTCATTGATATTTGTTTTTGTCTCATGTTGTTCTGGAGAACAGCGGTATTCTGTAAAATCCTCTTAGACCTTTTGTTCTGGGAGGGTTGATGGATTTTTTCAACGTTTGAGCCCAATACATTAAACTCATTTGTAACTGCATTAGCAGTTTGGAAGAAAGATTGGTCCTCGGATAAAGTTTGTTCGAACTGTAAGGTTTGTGAAGCCCGTAAAAACAGACTCTGATTTGAGGATTGATTAAACCGAGCAAATGTCGGGTTTGATTTGGAGTAATATTGGCTCATTTCGCTGGCAAGCGAGGATGTAAAAAGTGGAGCTACTAATCCGACGTGTTTGGATCGCCGCAGTATTGCGACTTGATAATCTTCGAACTTGCAGTTACTTAAAGGTTCAAACAATTTCTTTTTAAATCCAGGATCCTTGCTGACCAGATGTAGCATCATCAATGGTAATATTGGTAGGTAACTTGATTCCAGATCAGTATCATACATGTCGAAAATCTCCAATATCCTTTCGACAGACTTTTCAGTTATATTTCCATCCGCTGTCCAAAAAACCAACAGTTTCTCTTGTAAAGCCTCGTTTGTATCTAGTAGACCCGAGAACAGAACGCGTCTGCTCAAGTCTTTCAAATTATCAACTGCAATGTTGTCTTCGATGTTGTCATTGTACTTTTTGTATACAGCTATGAAAATGTCCATAACTTTTTCTCTATGTGTTACAGAAACGTCTTTTGAATATGGTACTAGTAACAGAGCCAATGGCAAGTAGCTGGATGGTTTCAAGATATTCAATAATTTCTCTATTATTTCTAAAGCCACATACTGGCATGTTGAAATCTTGTTCATTAAGATATCTTGAAATTTGATGAATCCCAGCTCTCTGGTGATTTCTTCTTCCTCGAAGTTTGCCAACGCGGATGAAAATAATTCCAAACATTTTTCTTTGTTAGAATTGTCAATTTTAAAAAAGTTGGATGTCAATTGATTGAAACAGCACTTAACGATGTTTGGATAGAATCTGTGTATCTCATAGATACATTTTATATATTTGTTGTGATTGTTGTGCGATTTATCAATGACTGAAGTTTGGATTCGACTAATGATCCGTCCTTTAGTTTCACAATCGTTCTTTGATTCTAAAGAATCAAGAATCATTCCAAGTGCGTCACACACATGAAAGACAATCTCTTCATCCGGGCTGTCCAATAAATCTACCAAGTATTTCAAGATATCGGGTCTCGATCCTATCGATTCTTGCTTGTTGTTTGAAAGAAAACTGAGGATCATCCGAATGATAAACTTTGACGATGCGTTTTTGATGGCAAGAATTCCCACAGGTAATTCCAAACAAGATTGCCATGCTTCAACAAGCATGTTAATAATTTCGACGTTATACTTGTATATATGTCTTTGATGACTATCAGCAGTTCTCATTAACATTTCTAATAAATCCTGAGCCAATTGTTTCTTCGTATTTTGAGATGGAACAGCAATGCTATGCCAATCTATCAGCATGATGAGAATATCTTTAATGACATAATTTAAGTGGTGATAACTTCTGAAATGCAACTTTAGAAAGTTCAATATTGGAGTGAGGAAATATTTTCCATATGGCTTGAAGACTTCCTGCATATTGACAATGACCTTTACCAGGAACAATTTCACGTTGTAAAGCATTGTGCCATTCAGAGATGAATGAAAACATTGCATCCATTTCGGCATGGTAGGGTTTTCCCCGGGGTTTGGAAAATTGAATATATGTCTTGATACCATATGCGTAATAATCCCACAAACTGGAGCCATACATTCATGATCATTAAGATCATCGGATTCAAAAGTCAAAGTTATCATTTCTTCATCGGCAATATTTTCTGTTATTGAATCAGACCTCAGATTAGATTCGTACAAGTCAAAACGGGATAAGTCCTCATTCAACGTCGACGTTGCAAGGTTGTAACTCTTTATGAACGAATGATTGTGAGCTGGCTTCAGATTAGATTGTTTTCTTATGTTTATTAGTTTCTTGTATTCTTTGGGTATTTCTTTAAAATCTTGTTTGAACTCGTATCTCCTATTCGGATCAATAATATTCTCCCACACAAGTTGGCCGTTCGATCTATTCTCAGCAAATGGCAAGATGTAGAACTGCTCTTCACATTTCAGACTCACAATAGCTATTGAACAGTTGTATGCTGCACAATGCAAGAGGCGGATTAATTCTTTGGGTTCGGTATCGTCAGGCTTCAATTTTCTAACACCTAGAACATTGTTATTCAATGCCTTGAATAGTTCTTTTCCTGTTTCTACTGTTTCAATAGCATTTTGCACGATTGTACTATCAGCACTGGCTATCTTTTCCAATGGGATTTTAGCAAACATAATCTCAAGCAAATAGTAACAGCCAATCTTAGATACTAGTAAATTCTTCAAGCCAGATCCGTTTCCGGAAAGATCTTGCAATACGGTCTCATAGATTTCCTTTATGGTTTTTTCAAAAAAAATTTCAATTGCGTTCGTATTGCAGAAATGAATGCACTTGAGAAGCAGCTTGTTCAGTATCTCTAATCTTGCGTTGAAGTTTTCTGTAGTCATGAAATACTTGTACAAAATTTGCAGAGATTCTTGGGAATCAGCGGTTGAGATTTCGTCAAAATAGGCAGTCAAGTATATAGTTGAACTATTGTCCCAGAGATATTCAACATTGCCAATGGTTAGGTGTATCACAGAATCGAAAAGAGTTACAGATTTCAGAGTCGGTAAATGGCGTGCTAACGTTTGGAAGGATGCAATCACGTTGGAATGGTCAAGACTTCCTTTTTCCAGATTGTTCATGTTTATTGGATAGTAATCTGCTTTCAATTTATGCAAACAATTTGTCAATTCTGTTTTTTTATGCACAGTTTCGTCTACAATACAGGGCAAGAAGTTGTTCAGCATTCGCGTCTTGTATTCCAGATCCAAATAGCCCAAAAGCCCTTGCATTATCCAGGAATATAATTCAGTTTGCACTGCGCAAATATTAGATGGATTTTTGAAAACTTGTACTATCAGGGAGTACAGGCTTATTACTTTTTCTTTCCTCTTTTCGACCCCGTTTATCATATTACGAAACGTGGGGAATCTGCACATGAATTCATTTTCCAAATTAGGGAGTAGTTCTTCAAAGTATCTCTTATTTTTTTTCACATATTTCAGTAAGTCTTCCAGTATTGATGTCACAATGTCAAACTTTTCTTTCAGCAAATCGCTCAGTAATGTATCCATACTTTTGCTCAAGTGTTTCAATAGGTTTTTAAAAATTGGAATTCCAAAGAGATTCATAAAGTATTCCCCATGGAATATAGTGGTCGAGTTTTTATGGCTTAATTCGGTCTTTGAATCAACGATATTCACCAAAGTTATTATCATCCTCGGCTGGAACGTAATGGAAAAATTATAAAGTAGCATTATGAAGACTGAAATGTTGGATAATCTTGACATTGAAATGACTCCAAGCTTATGCCTGCTTTATGATTAAGCATTTAAGAAATTATGTGAAATATAAAGCATAATAGTTGATACTATATTTGTTACATACTTCACACTTCAGAGATAAAAATTCCATTAGGTTTTCCAAGTATTCCTTCTCGCTTGATTGGACATTAACACAGATCACTTTACCATGCTGTTCTTTCTTCAGTAAGTTGAAAATTTGTATTACTTTATTGGCTGCGACATCATCGTTAAGAGGTCTCTGAAATCATTTATTACTGTCCACCGATTATGATTACAAATAATGAATTTACAATTTCTGTTTTAAGACTTGTGATTTTGGATGTTAATCCAATGAGGGCGAAGTAGAATTTTGGTCATACGGTTATCCTAAGATTGCTAGACCTGCTACATCGCTAAGAAGGTATATACCTTGGGAATAATTTTTTTCAAATCACTGGTTCGTTTTGAAGATCTATTATAATGACTCAGTCTTTTACAGCTGATTATTTAAGTCATAATTCGAAATTATTTGTGATTCTATGGACTTTGCCCTACATCGATCGATTCTACCAAAGAAAAAATGGTTGTTGCTGGGTATAAGCCACAGCGTTTATCGAAACTTTTTGAAATTCAGTTATTCTAGGGCAAACCAATAATATATAGAGATAAATTCGGTGTTTTATTTTTCTGAGCACGGAGTAGTCTTTTTTCGCAACGTTTACAAAAAAAAGGGCTTAACATCAGAAAATTTCTCATTTAAAAATCAAATGCATCGAATATCATTGGTTTGCCCCAAAATTACATCAATGTAGAATATCCCCTCCAAATTTAAGAAGTTTTTCTCACAATAGATGTAATACACACCTCGTATAATTTTCCGCGTTTATCAAACGATTCCAACATAATTAGTCCCTTCAAATAATTTTTCAACATAGTGCTTGTATCATTGTTGAATATTTGATTGAAATCTAAGAAATCTTCATAGTTGCTTTCAACTTCCTTCATAATTGAGATTCTTAGCTGCAAAATATGCTTATTGTCCAATTTCTGAATGAAGGTATCCAATAGTTGTTTTAATTTTGAAGGGAGGCATTCCATTATTTCTATATTTTGCAAATCAAAGCCAAGTACTTCTGGTTTAAAAATCGCTGTTGATATCAGTGAATATAGTTCATCGTTCCAGAAGAATGTCGGTATATATAAAGAGGAATTAGTATCAGCTTGAGTTGTCTGAAATTATATAAAATTAGTCAACTATGAGAATTGAGACTTTTTGTTGATAGAGTAGCCAACAGCATGGCCAATGACTCACCATTTTATTAAGCAGTATATTTATGAAGTCAAATATCTTCAAAATAATTTCGCCTTTTAACAGACGTAGGTCTTGGTACTGCCTTGTGAATTCTGATAGTCTCTCATTTTCCTCCTTTTTCACGTTGATGAAATAAATGAAATTCACTACGCAATTGAAAATCATATCTTTGTTCGCATTTTTGTCCGTAAATAACGAGTCCAAGGTAATGATATCTTCGTCAAGAATCCAAATATAGCAATCTAGAGTCCTCAAGAGTGGTTTCATAGTTAATACAGATAAGGTGTCTATTTTTGGCTGTAAATTTTTGAGTATGATTTGGTTCAAGCCTCGAATGTTATTGCTATCAACATAATCTGCAAAGACTTTTTGAATGGATCCAAATACAGGCACATGTTTAGATATCAGACCGAGAAGCTCCATACTTTTGGATCTGCAATTCGGATCCAAAGATCCACATTGCACTAAAAGCCAATCTACGGCATCCTTGAGCAAGGATTCCTTGAATTCTGCCGGTTTTCTACGCTGTGAACTCTGCTTGTTCAAAAGTTCGTGTTTACTATCAATTACCCTCTCAATGTGCTTCAGAGACTTCAAGATCTCCATGCTGTTACATCCGTCTAAGCTTTTGATAAAACAGAACAACAATTCCAACCAAAATACGTCTATTATAATGTTGTTTTCACGAAGTATTATGTAGAGGTAGTTGAATGCAACAGCAGCTCCGATTCGCTTTTGTACAGAAGGATGCAGCGCAAAATTGGTTATTTTGCTTATGATCCTGGCTATATTTGTTCCCGGTGTTCGCAATTCGGCATCCGTTGATTGTTTTATTGACCATTTGACGAATTCGGCTAAACATACGCCACAGAAGTCGCTCAGAGCGACATTTGACTCATAAATCAACAAATCGAAAAGTATTTCAATCAGACAAACAGTTTGTGATGATTTCGACATGCTTTTTGAACTGTACCAATGAGTGAGCTGTATCATCAAGGGGTAAAATAATTGTTGTATAACTTGGTCAGAGTCTGATCCAAGCCTCAATACTGCTGGGCATATCTTTTTGAACACTGGGAGTAGAGGGTCAGGATTCATCGACACAAGCTGCCTTGTTCTATCGAGCATTATTATAACAATTGAATGTAGGACTTCGCATGCTACCACTCTTGTGCGTCTGTTGGGAGAGTCCAATGCCAATTCAATAGTTCTCAGTAGAATTGTATCTAGATAAATATCGGGCTTGATATCTTTATACAACAAAGTGTATTTCAGTAAATTAGTACTTTCTTCAAAGGCTCCATTGCCAGAAGATCGATCAGCTGTTAAGTTGGATGTTACTTCTGAATTCAGAGAGCCAAAAAATAGTAAAATTCTTCTCTGAAATTCTTGCAATGTTTTTTCATGATCTGTGAGGACTATATTCTTAATGACTTTTCTTTTGGTAAGAATTTCCTGTGTTAGGTCTACAGTGCTTTCGTTGCTTTGCAAAAAAGATTCCAAACTGGGAACTACCGAGATCAAAAGATTTTTCATGCATTCTCCTCTCATCGTATTGGACCATTTTTCTAAAGTGCTTAAAGCAGACTGGGCAAGGTCGAAATCATTTTGTCCAAGAGAAAACGCTCTCTGCAAAATAGGAACTAAACGATCCAACATATTTTCGGCCATAGCAACTGGCATTTCAAAGATCATATTGAAACAAGAGCTTTGCAATTCCCCAGAAAATCTTGGTAATCTATCAATAGTATCGGATAAATATTTAAATACAAATCTAGATGTTTCCTGGGATAACTGTTGTTCGCCTAAATCAAAAGGCAAGTTGTGTAACTTTAGAACGGCGTGTACGAGTTTGTAAAATCCTGATATTAAAGGATTTTTATTGGATTTCCTAATTATTTCGCAGAAAAACCAATTCGTCTTGGATTCCATAAAGTCTGGTTCTAATTTTTCGAAGATAGCCACAAATAAGTCCACCAAATTTATGAATACTTTGAAATCTGTATCATTTACAGCAACAGGTATGTCAAAGTCTTCGATTTCGCATGATGTTTTGACAATCTTAACATCCAGATTCAATTTATTGATCAGCCGAACACACGTCTCGATCATATATTCGAATATCTGCATTGAGATTGTAAGACTGCCAGTATTACTCATCATTTTATTCCGAGAGAGTAGTGAATGCCATAACGGTAGATAGTTTTTATAGCATATTGGACGCTCAGTCAGGTTTTTAGTCTCACGTTCTCGCTCTGCATCGACAAATATCCTATGCGAACAGCTCCATATGATTCCTTCATATACTAAAAATAATCATTACACAACTGATATTACCAATATGAAGTAATCAAGAATACATGTCTCCTCTTTTACTAGGAAAAAGTATTTCAAGGTGAAAAGTTCGGAGATGTTCAGTTCTGTATCAATCATTCATGGAATAGACAACATTGCACTAAAAATAAGTTACATGCAGAATCAAGCAGTGTTCTTTATATATATAGAGATATTTTCTATCGTAGCAAATGCAGGTAACTTACCTAATTTTTCGATAAATTCTTGGTATGAGCGTCTACAGGCTTGCTTGATATTAAAAATTGTTTTCATCAGTGAAGTCACAGCCAATGAATGGCTAGTGACCGGTAACTCAGGAAATCGTTTAATCAAGATCAAAGACAGCACAAACAGTGCTGTAAGTTGATCTGATGAAACCTCACTCATATGTAATAATATTTCTGATAGAGCTTCCTGGTAGTATGCGACATTTTCTAATGAACCACTGCTCATATCGTTGTTGCTGTGAATTAAACATCATGTTTTCTTTATTTTTCAAGTCACAAAATTTGTCAGATATTCGGTCCTTCAATATTTTCATCTCCTCTCGCATATTCAAGTAATACTTTTGATACTGAGCTAATTATATACGAACATTTCGTGATTTTTATTCAAAGCTTAATCAAAATTATTAAAGCCAGTCTACTAATTATTGGTTTCAATTATCATCGCACTTACTTTGCATATAGAGCAGTTGTTTTTCGTGCAATCTGTGAATACATGTGTACAACATCATTCCTGGTCAAATAATTTTTACAAGCACCAGCCATGTGACCAAAACCACATATGCTCAATTGTAAGGTGATTAAGTCAACATTGTCATTTATGAATTTCTTTTTAAAATGTTGCATCAAGTGCTGAAAATCAATAGTGCAGAAGTATTTAATAACGTGGACATGAACGTGGACATGAGTGGAATAACATGGACATGATTATAGATATGGTTTGAATTTTCATACAGTTTCGATTCAGAGTTTCTCTCATCTTCGTTTTTCTCTATCATTATCATTTATCGGATAAAAAAAACTTGAAGATCCAATATTTATGGATAATAACGAATCCTCACTATCGGCAATGATGAAATAGGTATATTTCATACCTCAAATATCTGCTGCCCACTTTCTGTATTTCTACTTTTCAATATGACACCCATTTGTTCGTAGTAAACAGACAAAGCATTGAATGCAACAACTCCATTCTCACCTTTAAACTTTGTCCATTTCAATAGAGTGTTGTGCCAGTAAAAGGCATCTTCATAAACATATTCACTGAATAGTGACATATGCTTTCCAAGTAGCGCAATAGCGGCTGCAATACAACGGATATCACTTGTAATATATTCATTTTTTTAAATGATGAAACCACTACTGCCCACATTTTACATGTTACAATTCATATTACATGCTCACCTCGACTGACGAATTTGAACGTTTGATTACTATTGATGTTACTTAGTTCTTTGATGGAGCGGTACAATTTCGTATAATACTCGGACCTTTTTGGAGATTCTTGGAGTGAGAGATTTGTTAACAAGTTGTTAATAACTTCAAGGTAAACCGCAATATCGCTTGGTTGTGAACCAGGTTTTGCTTTGGAATGCTGAAATTTTTGCGAATAGAAAATATTACACGATTGTATTTCACATATATGCATCATGTATATCTCGTAGAAAAAAGCCACTACTTACACGCTCTTCAAAATCGTTCATTACTCTCTCAAAAATTGTCTTAGATTGGGCAGAAGATATAGCCTCGGGGTGATGTTTCGCTATAGATCCCAAAGCTTTGAAGAATTTGGCTCTCTCTGAATATTTACATTTACAACAGATTAATTGATTGTTAGTGTAGGCATAACTCCTACTACTCATATCTGCCATTATTTGTTTTCTTACCTGTATCACTACATAGGTGAAATGTTTTAATAAATGCTTGAACTGTTTCATTTAATCTCAACTCATGGCTTGGGCACATCTTGATGAGACTTTCGAAGCATTCAGCTGCAGCTGTTTTAATTAATTGCGAAGACTTTGTGATAATTGCAGATTGACAAACTTTCTAGAAAAATAAACCAGAGTTGATTCAATGGACTTCTATAAATATGGAAATCCATCTCCAAGTTATCAGTCTCTCAGCGAAATTTTTAGTGCGAAAAATGAACGGACATTCCTAGAGTCGACATCCGATTTTGATTAAAAGGTTCGAAATTCTATGACAAGAAAACTTATTTTCTAAGTCTTTTTTTTTTTAGAAAATGTAGTTGTTTAGCAGCAATGCTTCTGTTCTTTTAAGGATGCACATTGCTTGATATGTCATTGCTTTATCGATACATCATACAAACGCTAGATATAATAGTCATAAAACAACCCACAAAATTTTTCATGGTTTGAAAAACATGCTAGAACTTCACCATGGTGTCCAGCAGAATTAAAGTATGAAAATGTTGGACTTTGACCAGATTTTTTCCATGACCTTTAGGGTTTACTGGGGGTAGACTTTAATGAGTTGCAGGAAGTAAACAATAATTTAAATGAAACATAATTCTATGGAGTAGTACAACTATTGGCTTGAAAAATCAACGCAATCAGATCAATAGTTGAGTAGAAGAAAATTGTAGAGGCCAGGGGTTACATCACATGCATTAACGAATGCACTGCACTTCTTTGCATATGTCAACTCTGAGGTACTATTATAGATATTAAGGAAAGTTCGAAGTAAATCCCACAAAATCCTTGGAATTTTATGAGCACTATGTAGAGGCACCCAGCAAAATTTGTAAATCAAGATTAAGGAGTGTTAAAATCTTAAAAGATTATTTTACGATAGTCATTTCAATAGTTTCTGGTCATAAAGGTGATATTTGATGCCGAATTATCGATCTTTGAACCTAGACCGACTTTTCAGGTCGATAATAGAAAACCTTGTTCAGAATTGATACAATGATTCGTCCCTTGTTTTGAATACATACCTTTATTCCAATACTGTATTGATCGAGTAACCAATAGAAATGTAGTACAATGAAGTTTAAAAGTCTAAATCCTTCAATAATTGAGCTTTCCATAATTTTGTCAGAAGCATCCGCAAGGAAATGTAACAATCCTGCTTTATCATTGAGAAAAACCGACAGTGCCAAGCCTGGAAAAATGAAAGATGCGTTACACTCATGGTAACCCAAAGTCAGTGGTGAAATACTAAGATTTCTAACACAAAAATTATTATGCAAAATCATTTATTACCCGACTGTCTTTCCATTAGAAACTGCAAAATTTTACAAGACTGAGCAAAACTCTGTTAAGCCATGAAAACCTATACCAACCACTCCATACTTTAAACACCTTAGAAAAAAAGCATAGAACAAATATGTGCTCTGGTTATACTCGTATATTTTAAGATAATGTCAATTTTTCAATATTGCCTATTGACTTGGATGCATTTCCAGTTGGAGAATGAATTTTTCTAGAAAAGAAAATGCCTCACATTCCTCTGATTGGTGTTTGAAGTAGCATGATTGTATTTCTCGGAGGATTAGTCACAAACGACAACACAATATTACCAATTATAGTTTCATCAAATTTAACTGTTCATTCAGAGTGTTCTGATTGTCTCAATAATATTACTAGATTAATCCAACACAGATTATTGTAAGATACAGTTTATCAATTGAAATATAAGTATAGCGGCCATTGATGAAATTCAAAAGCATACACGATAAAGCACCCAATCGACCATATCAAACTGTATGGTATAGCATAAAATTTATTTTCGCGTTTCAAAACCTAGAAATGCATTGGAAAACATAAGACCGAAGTGGGAACTGGAAATTCGTTTATGAGATAGGAGGTGAAAAAATGGAAAGGACTATGAAAATCTAATCACAATCAAAATCAATTAACAGTCGGAGAAGATGTTAACAACAAAAGTGGCAATGTATATTTGTTGTCGGTTAACAGGTTGGAGGCTCATCAATAAATTATACAAATTATTAAACGGTAATCGATCAATTACATGCTGAGTTTTGCTTTCTCACCGATTTCGTTTGTTGATAAATTCTGAAAATGAGATGGTCCATCTTTCAAAATTTCCATGAGATCACTGTTGTTTTTTTCATTTGTCCATTTTCTGAACAGTTCTATGAAACGGTCAAATGGTTCCATGGTCACTTATTTATTTTTCCGTGTTCTAACGAACATACACGGAATCAGAGGCTCATGCACATTTCGGATAATGTAAGTTTATTATTGACCCGCAAAGGATACACGTGACTATTTGACACGTGAGGGCACAATATTACTCCGTTTTCCGCAATGCCTGTAATAGTTTTACATTTCAATATCTTGATTTTGTTTCAAATAATGAAATTAAGAATAGTTTGAAACTGTTTCTGAGACTTGTCTCTTCTGAGGGATCGCGTTTCTTGAAAGCAATAGCACCACAAAAAGATTTGGCAGCCCTTAATAAACATTATTTTATAGAGTCAACTTTGAAGGTATAGTTGCCTTAATTTCTATATTTTTTCCTTGCAGAAACAAAAAAGAAAGAATTGAACTAGATTCCAGAAGTCAAGACTTTAAACTAAGAATCAAAATCGTACACTATTGTTTTTTCAGAAAACTATAATTAATTTAATAATTTCCAACAATGAATGAACATGTCAATTCATTGTTGTAACCCAGTAGATAACTATAACTGCGCAGGTAACACGATCGGACTATGAATGATTTAACTATGCCTGTACTGATTGCTTACATAGGTAGATGTCGTATACTCAGTGAATCATCAGACCAGTCGAGACTTGTTTATGCCTGCACCACGTGGGAAGAGAATGATGGTGTGCACGATAACCGAAATTCGGAACTTTGACATCGTATATTGTATTGGCCAGTGTCTGATCACGTGTGAGATGCATTGTGTCAATGTGCCTCTGCTACTGGCGCACTCTGCACTACGTCTTATCACACATTGGAAACCGGGCTTTACACTCTGCGAAAGGTGTAGGATCCGATTGGTCAGCATTTCAAACGAACCAATAGGATTTCACACTTTCTGCACTCGCACAGCGAGTACAGTTTGTCCGTGGTATAGTTAAAAAAGAACAACCCTATAAATAATTCTCCACAATGTCAAAGTGCTCATGTAAACAAATAGATGGCAGCTTCGTGATGTCCATGCGTATTGAAGAATCTTCAGTCCATATATTAAATATTTTAGTCGGGTAAATAGTTTTTGCCAAAATTGTTATATCACGATTATTTAGTGTTTTAAATGAAATGATGTTACCACGTAAATATTGAAAATTATTTAATGGTAAACATCCGTTGTGTCGAAATCCAAAATCGATATAGATTTTATAAACACGTCTGACGTATATCACACAGTTTACAATAAGGAGTGAACCGTAAGTACGCATTTATGTTTATATTTACAATATTATCATTCATGCTATCAAACAATCGTTATAAGCGAAGTACGCTCATCCTTTCCTAACCTAGCAGGGGTTTGAGCTCCAGTGAATTGACGTGTAAAAAGCAACACAACACACATAACCAAAAAATACATCGGTTCTATTGACATTTCGAAATTAAAGTAACAATATTTCTGCGTACAGCTCGGCTATTGTTACGATCATATTCGTTATTTACCGTTTAAGATTCGCATTTTGCTTGTCTGTGCGCGACAAGCGAAAAAAATACATTTTTACACAAAGGCTATGGTATTTGTCACCTGAACATAATGAAAATCTATCGACACGGAATGTCATTTTGGTATCAAACATGACAAATGGTAAAAAATTCAAAATTTTTTTCAGTACTCGATAGGATTCAGAATTCAGAAATAATTTAGCAGTTATAGCTAGAATATCAAAATATATGATGTTAGAAAATTTCTCTGCCAGTGATATTTGAACTCCTATTGCATATGTTTATAAGTTCTTTGACATTAAGAATTGGGTTTATTGGAAATTGTTCAAAGGTTTATATAAGATGTAAGGTCGAGCTCAGTACTGTCAAACAACTCTTTCGTTGTCAATCGTAGCAATGAACGTTTCAGCAAAAATTTGAATGTTATAAAAGAGGATATACAGAAAATAAAATGGATTTTTATCGCTGTGCAGATCGTTGAAGATATCCACCTTACCTAAATTCTCAGTTCCAATTGGAACCATCCGAATTCCATTCGTCAGTATCATATCTGAGATCAGGATAAATTGAATAAGATATAATAGACTACCAGGTTGGTACGCAGCTGAAAATCCTTGAAAACTAGGGGAAAGCAGGAGATTTTGTCAAAATAACTAGTGCTCTAGTTCTGTAGAATAATATGCCCCAATTTTAACTGACATAGAACACCAAAATTTAGAGTACAAGAGTAGTAAAAATATTCCTAATTCAAATATCTGTTGACAAATAATGTTATGTGATACTCTTGAGACCTGCATAGTGACTAAAACTAATAGAGACCATCAGGACCTGCTTCCGTTTACGTTAACTATGTCAACAGACTTTTTAACAAACGTAATTACATACAAAATTAATATTTAATTAATTCTTCTTTCCACTTTCTTCGTGTTTATTTTTTAGATAGGCCAGAGGAATAAATAAGTGTCATTTCTAATTGGTAAGAATGTAATTAAATCACAATGGATTATGTAACTACTCATTTGTAATTATTTAGCTCAGTTCACAAAACAGAGAAAAAAAGTCTCAAGTAATCGAGATTTTTCTTCATTTTGGTAGTAAAGCCTGATAGAGTTACTCAACGTGCAATAATCAACTGAAATAAATAATTTTGCGGAAACTATATTACTCCTGTGCTTCCAAACCCAATGTCTCACAAACAGTTGATCAAAATATCATGCTGTTCCACCTTGTAGAATTATATGTATTCTCAATCTTAGCTCTAAAACTAGCTAGAAGGAAAATCAAATGGTCCCATTTAAAAAACATAGCGTTACCTTGATATTTCAAAAAATGCATATTATAATGATACAAATCCATTCTGTATTCCTCATGTCACCCTCCATAACATCCAATTTTTGTCTGAGGTACTCTTTCATACGACTGTAGATGAACCAGTTGTGCGACTGTTACGAGAGACATATTACACCTTGAACTCAGATTCAGGTCAAAAACGTCTTCTGAAGCAATGAAAATTGTTTTTATTTGAATGGACTTTTTATGTAATATATCGAGCTACCCAAACTCCGAAAATAGCTTTATATTAGTTCAAAATCATAAAGTTTGGCACAAGCCATCAAGGTTGATGATCGAATAGTACCACCCGAAATATGCAACCAAATAGTTGCACAATATTTTTTATGCTCAGTTTGTTACTATTTTTGGATATACCTCTTTTGTTCCAAATGTTTATCCATGAAAACAGAAACTTTCGATAGAAATATAAGTATTGTTAGTAGGATAGAACGGAAAGCATGCATAAAAGATGGATGGCAGCATGGACCAAAATGTAGCAGGGATAGAAGCGTCGAATCAAGTAGTTGGTCCTGGTAGGAGAGAAGCAGACCAATGGTTTGATAATAGACGTATCGATATGACTCAGCATCAACAGATGCAGCCTACATATTACAAATTTCAGAATGAGATGGGTGAGTTGCTGAGTTTTATTTGCTAGTATCTGTTGTTTAAAACTTTTCTGCAAATCATTGTCACTGAAAATATCAAAGGACTCTCGATAGTCTGTTGCAATATAAATTTCATGAACTATCGCCCAATCAGTTTTCCAGATAACAAAAAAATGACAATTTCTATTACATTTTTATGTGTCTGATTTGTAGGAATAGTTCCAGGAAATTTCCCCGAAATGCCGACTGCGGCACAATGGTGGCGGGATACTTCGGCAATGGTAGTAAACCCTCAGCAGTCGCGGCAGGATGAAGGACCCAGCGGTGGTTATCAGCTAATAGGTATAAAAAGAATATTACTAAACTATCGCCTATAGCAATCAGATCAGAATTCTAGAAATATGAATAGTTCCACGGAATTTATTGTCCAGCCTTCACTACTGTTTGTCAGTAAACGCATCACGTCTCTATGAATTCACTAATCACTCTTAGACACTGTGAGCTTAATCTTCAAATTATCAGCTACAGCGCACTGGTATTCAAAAATTTGATGAAGGTAATTTGAATTAATAATCAATCTACTTATACGAAGCTGTGAAATTAGTCGATATTGATACACTGTCGTATACACAGACATGGGCAAATGATATGATTATTTCTTGTACTTTCAACTGAAGAAACGTTAAAACAAGCAGCGCGCTGTTGAAGCTCATGTTAACCATTTTCTCATATTATTTTGAGTAACAGACTCGCGTCGGCACGAACACATGCAAATCCGGCCGTTCATACGCACGTTAAAAGTGTCCATTACAATGGGGTTTTTGGGCTAAGCATTAGAGGCGCTAGAGCGACTCGAAAGTTCTCGAGGCTCACTCGAAGGCCCTTAAAGAATGAAAATCGGATATTTGATAATGTGCGTATGAAATGAATTTTGAAAATGAATCAGCATTAGATTGAGATCCCTCTTTGGTATGGCCAAGCCTTTTGCTTATAATCGCAAAGTTAGTTTATTTATTGCATGTGTGTTTGATGTACTCAAAGTGAAAAGAATAAATTTCTTATTTCAAAAGTATCCATGACTTTTTTCTGAATTGCTCGTCCCCACCCAGTCTGTTTCCCAATTTACAATTTTTAGGATGAAGGTAGTTGGGCTGTCCGTATGACAGCCCTCACCCTACAATTGAGAAAACAGGTGTACAGAAGCAAGGGACGAGCAATTTCTACGAGGTATATGAAAAAAAATTAGATCCTTCCCTTTAGCTTAATATAATGATTGGTCAAGTTTCATCCCCAGATCTAAGTTATAATCATCAACGAAATATTCATTCAAGAGAGCTTTATTGATATTGAACCGCTCGTTTCAGAAAAAGCACAAGTCTAGTGATAAGTATTCGGACTTCCAAAGCTCCAATGGTTTTGGGATGGGAGTCCGATACTAAGTACTTGCATCTATGTTGTTTCTGAAATTACCGATTTTATCATAGATAGGTATTTAGAACTCTGAGTGAATTTCAATCAATGATTGTAGGACATACAATGGAATCACAACCCCCTGCAGAACTGCAATTGCCAGAAGCCCCGCCAAAGAAGCCACCAAAGCCAAGGGGGCCCAGAAAGACAAAGCCTGTTAAGGAACCGAAAGAAATTATAAAACGGACAAAGCATCCGGAGAAATGGAAAGTAAATGTGAAGAAAAATGCTAGGCTAAGGGGTGAAGAATATATTGGTGTTGGAGGTAATTGCTAATTTACGAAAAGGCACTATACAACCTATTCAAAACCAATATACATTGTTATTGCTAAACCTAATCATTAATTTGCGAATGTTTAATCTAAAGTAAAAAACCTATTCACACAGGTAAAATAGTACCAGCTAAAATAATGGGCCCACCTTGTGATTGCCGCATGCGTTGCAGTGACAAAATTGACGAAGAAGCTCGAGAGCAGTTGCATAACGTATTTTGGAAAACGTGCACGTGGGAACAGAGAAAGCAATATATCGCGCTCTCGGTGAAAGAATCTCCAAAACAGCGGACCAGATGTCGTGGTAACGTTAAATCCGAACATCGTAGACAGGTGACATTTACCTACTCTCTACTCATCAAAGGAGAGTTCATAACAGTCTGTAAACCAATGTTTCTGAGCACATTCTCGGTGTCGGAAAAATTTGTGAGACACGCGATGGATAAGAAGCGAACATCACCTGGTGGAATTATTGGCCCTGATCAGAGGGGTAGGCATACGCCAAAAACGAAAAAAAGCGAAGAAGTTAAAGAGCGAGTTCGTGAGCATATAAATTCTTTCCCTGCTGAAAAAATAAATCCCAAAGACCGGAGCAGCAGGAGATATTTAGACTCTAGTTTAAGCATTGCGGCCATGCATAAGTTGTATGTTCAAAAATGTAAGGAGGATGGGATACCGGAAAGTGATACTGTAAAAGAAAGTTACTACAGAGAAATGTTCAAGTCCGAATTCAATTTAGGTTTTAAAATGGCTCTTGATAAAGATAAAGATGTGAAAAAACAGACCGTACCAAGTTTTAGTGATAACAAAAATAAATTATGAAATCAAGAATTCTCACGGATCGCCAATGCTACCAGTGAACAAGGTATATATTTTCTTTCGTAGTCGGTACTGTTTTTATTCATATTTGTAAGATTCTGAAAAAATCATTTATCTTAATCCAGAAGTACGTATGATCAAAATTGGCTAGTGCTCAATGCTGAAAGCTTGTAAAAAAAAAAACTGTCAATGCATCCGGACATCAATATATGTAGTTACTAATTACCTCTGTAATTAACTCACCAAATGAGGTAATCATTTCCGTAACTTTTGATCTCATCACCAGATAATTTTTATTAATTTTTGAATATTTTATACAATTATCATGCTGTGATTAAAACTGTAAATTACTTTTCCTTGAATAGATCATAGAGATTGCAATTAAACTAGACAAATCTTCATCACCTGGTCGAGAGCTGAATTTTATTTTAAGCGTGCTGAGGGGGTAAACTAGCTCCGCCACATGTTGATATTGCGAATTTAATCTGCAGGGCAAAGTTCGCGGCAATACGTGGTGCTTTTGATTATTAAATCTAAATTCTTGCTTATCGACAAACAATTTTTAAGGTCATATTTCAGAACAGTGAAATAGACTGTCCATTTTTATCGTGTACATATGTTTTGAATTCGATATAAATGTGTGGATATTTTCCGCCAGCTATGGGCCCTCCACGGAGCTCATTATCGGCTGCGAACTTCCCCCCCCCTGAGTTCTCAAAATTCAGATTGCCTTTCAACTTGGGATCGTCATTAAACTGTTTCTGCCGACATATTGTTGTGCTCGAAATAGTCCTAAGTTACCGGCGAGTGCGAAAAATGATTAAATCGCCAAAATGTGATTCGAAGCGTCTGAGGCAGCTACCATGTTTATTGCGGCAGTTCGTATATCCGTGTGTCAGCTGTTATGTTTAGATTTTAAGAACATTTTATTACAGCTTTAGGCTCATTTGTGGCTAGCCTCCGCTATTCCACCCAAAACATTTTTCTTTTAAGGAACACTTTATACTCATGAGATTCTCAAAATAATTCTTTATTCTTGAGAATTAAAGGGGCGAAATTCACTCGTAGGTGTGTACATGTGTATGTGCCGTTACCCTCACCTCCTCAGACACCCTTAGATAGACTTGAAAAGCTATAGTTTCACTCGTCTCGACTTAGTTGTATGAGTTTATTGAAATGATGTATTTGATCATTGGATCATTGGTTTTCAGTACTCAGGCTAAGTTTCAAAAATGTACGTGTCGCAACCTAATTATAGATAGAAGAAATATCTCGCCCATGCTTTCATGAAAACATGTGATTTGCTTTCAGGAACCGCCGAACAGGCTCGGTTATATTTTTTTTATTCTATTGATGATATATTTTTTATGTCCGGTTTATGTCAGGTTTATGCAATACTATGCAAGCAATATTTTGTAGATTCTATATTTGTATTCGCGGCTTGAATACCTATGCCTTTATTAGATATGTCAAATTTCAAATTTCGTTCAAGTCGCAGTAAGAATTGGACTGATTTTCATAACTAATAATTCCTGTACTAATATAGTATAACTGATTAAACACCGTCAGGCCTCACAGGACTCAAGGCAACCAATTCAACGGAAAAACTGTACACATAAATGAGGGACTTTTAGAGAATCGGAAGATATGGACAGTTATTAAAAAATTGGCATTATTTCTCGTATTATTTTCCAATCTTCGGTTTTTCCATGAAGTTTTGTTCCTCGCCCAGGACTCGATTTTCCGAAAACTGGGTATGGAGAACAAATAATTAGAACTATTTCTAGAATTAAAGATTGTCCTTCCCATTTTTTTTTAAATATCTATTTTAAAAGCTACAACCAATAGCATTATCGAATTAGCTGGACCTGTACAAAAATTTGAACGGATCTTGTGGGCCAAAAAACCTCAGATTTTGGCAAGATTTCGTATTTTAAAATAATGCCTTTTTATGCCTGAGTTATTTTTTTTTTTCAAAAATTGCGTATATGCAGCTAGCTTGAGTGGATATCGGGAATTCCATCTAGCCTCGGATCGGCACTATTTGCACTTTCACCGCACCTCGTAGTGCTATCAAATACAATCGCGGATCCATATTTGTTTTTTTTTCTCGATATCATTTGTCGTTTCAGGGTTGTACATTGAAGATTCATTTGTTAGGGCACTTATTTTTCGAATGGAAATACAAAAAACCTACTTTGTCAAAGTACAAACATTTTGAGACCTTGGCCTATTTTTCTTAGTTCAAAAGAGATAAATTATCTGATACTATGGGTGTCTATGTTTGGGGGTACCTCTGCTTGGGGCTAAAGTCTTTTATCTGTTAAACCGCTTCGACTAACAAAAAAATACAAAAAGTTCTGTGTAGAAAGAGACACACTTCAACACCGTGACATTTCATCAGTTTGAAAGTTATGAAACATTTAATACCGTAGGTCAGTAGATGTCTGTTCAGGGTCTGTCGCTGGAATGACAAATTCCTGTACTGCACCGCGGATTCCATTAAGTTTTCTTAATTACGAGACAAAAGGATAAAGACTGGAGTTTTGAGGAAAGTAGGCAGCCTCAAACAATGGTGGACCGTCATTTTGTCAGTTGACAATATTCGGCGCGTATTTAGCGGGTGTTAGCATCGCTTCCAGTAAACCAAGAAGAATCAAAAACACCATCTTCGAATCCCGATTTGCCGAGTTTTCGAATTGGCAATCCTATGTTTCTTTTCTTTATTTGTTTGAACTATTACATTCAATTAGCGATCCATGATCATCACCATCGTGATAAGAAAAGCTTCAATCTCTGTCGAAAAATGACTTTTGCTTATTTCAACGAATCGGTACATTCTCGGACATTTAATATCTGAAAGACAGGTCTGTTCGACAAACTCGTCGAATGATCTCAGAAACGGCGAGATGTGAAAGTCTGAAATGTACAGGATTTCAGATTCAAATGATTGGCATTCAAAATTGCCATGTGTCGTTTAATTTGGACGTTTGTTTTTACCGAAAAATAAAATTGGACTTGTCATTTCCGACTGACAGCCTACATTCTGATCATACTCGAGATTTAGTATTTTGTAGTTCTGAATGGTGAGTGTATCGAGAGAAAAATACGGGTCTGATAACACTACGAAGTGCCAGCGTTGTGATAAAATTGGGTTTGATGATTGTTCGATGTGGGGAGAAAACAGGTAGAATATTCCCCGTATATCGACCGGCCCTAATGAAAGAGCGTTATCTCGTGCAGAAAGACGGATAGACATGACCCATGTTTCTTAGGTCGTCAATATCAAATGATGTCCAAAAAAAAAAAGTTTAGTAATATTTTTGCATTTCAACACTTTACAAAACATATACGTCTGCGTTTGAACTGAAGGTAATCGGCATGGGTCTTATTTTATTTTGGCAAACCCTAATCGATTACCTTTAAAATGAGCTTTGGTTTTCGTTCGTAAGTTAAGTTTTATACGACATATGATTCCTTTGAGATTTCGAGACATGTTTCTCTGGGCACGAAAAGTTTGACGAACTACTTAAACTACACGGTTTCAGAGGATAATATTGTATTTTAGTGTGTGTATAAGGAAATGGAAAGAATAGTGTTCATTTAGAGGAATTCGAGCAGTACTGCGAGGCCTGTACACTGCACTCACAATCAGTGAGGAACAAAGTATGATAAATATTGGCCGATGCCGTTGCAATCTTTGGTAGCACGAAATGATTAAATTTATTTTACCAAGTGTTAAATTTTCCAGGTACTTTACATTCGTCTGTATCACTGTTCAATCCGCATTAAATAATATGAATATAAGAGTCAACGAAATTACGTGGAATAACACTTTTAGAAGTGGAAAGTGTTACTGATTCCGAACACCAACAAGTCTAAATGATTTGTTGAGAGATAAAGAGAGAGGAAAAAGAGAGCGGTGGAAGATATATTATACACCATTGTAAAATGGTTGAAGTATGTATGAAAGAAAGCTTGTCAAAAGCTTCGTCTCTGATTCTTTCAGAATTAACGTTTCATGAGATATGTAGTACCTTCTCAAGCTCTCTTCAACAAATCTCGAGATCAAATCTCACTTCTCCCATTAGATTTTGATAAACCGTCAAACGTGTAAATGTTGATTATCAAAGGCAATCCCAATACATTGCCTAAATTCACATGCTCAAATTTTACTTAACAAATAAGTCATCGTTTCAAGATTGCAGATGTATTATTTGCACAATTGTGTAATTGAATAAATAATTTTGAATACACTATACTATCGGTAGTTCTGAATAAATGTCAATCATAAATTACTCAAAATGAAATTAAAGCCGGCATTCGAGTGTACAAAGCAACGTAGATGCAACAAAAATTAGTGCCACAATGAATAATAATAATGCTGAGATTAACTCTCTTCGGATTCACTTTGTAAATATAGTATTACATGTTCATAATTATTTTTGAATCAAACTGATCTTTTTATGGCTTGAAAATATTCATATATTTGACCTAAATCGTTTCGATATCAAAGTGGAAGTGTACTCTATTTGTAGTCTGATTGTAGGAGGGTAGATTACAGATTTGCAGTATTTTAAACTCTATAGTAAAATTTGATAAAGACTCCACAATTATTTTTAAGGTATACCAAATACATGATACCTTTAATGTTCACACGGTGTTCTCTTTGGCTCGCTTGTAATAATCAGCCATCTCAAAACTGGTTGGATTAATTATTTTTTACAAATCTAAATAATATAATACACACGCATGTATTGTTATCGATTACGCATGCGTAGACATATCTCTGTCAAAAATTTTACAAAATTCAATACTTCGAATGAACTGATTCCTGATCTGTAGAATTTCTTTGGATACCATTCAGTTTTTTTTTGTCCTCCGGGTTGAAAGTTAAATAATACAAGCCAATTCGCTATGGCGATACTAATGCTCCTATAATTTGTAGCCCCGTTGAAATTCACGCTTTAGGTCAGACCCTGCACCATGTTAGATGCGGAATTAATACACGATCAGAATATTTGGACTGATATTTTGTAACGGTATTTGATAGAGTATCATGTTCAATTTCAGATTGAAATACGTTGAGAAGAATTCAAACTGACGTAAGTTTCAATTCTTTTTCATTCGTTTTAATCCGGAATCTTTGAAGATGAAATTCGGTAAATCGGTTCCGTTTACTAGGACTATAGTTCTTCATCTCAGGTAGCTCTCTAAGTAACAATTTTGTTGGTCCAGCTGTCGTATGAACACAGCCACTTTGATATCGATAAGCTTCGAAATGGGTTTGTGGGAACTGCAGGTTACACATTTTAGAGGTAGTCGTGAAACCTATTTATAGGTATGTCATCACAAATTAAACAACATCCCTGATAACATATTTGTAATCAATAGTGGTTTCTTGCACGCATTGCCATCCGGGATGTCGCTATAATATATGGTCGATTCTACCAATTATTCGTAAACGCGCTGGAGGAAAAATTTCGATTTGTCTAATTTTTACGTCTATACTGAGAAAAGAAAATTTCCAAATAAATTAAAGAAATTCAATTGGTTCGGAATTGGTTGACTCAACCCTGATATAATCTGTGTAACTGAATATTTATTAGAGAAATGAAAATATTTTGTTCGCCCTACTGTAGACTCGCTTGACAGCCCGTTTACGCCAGATTTAGTCCCCTCAACACAATTTACAATGGTTCAAGAAATTCATTTTCTCTGTGTATAATTAACGTGCACTAACTATTAATAAGTAAAGTCCAGAGAGCTTTGAAGCTCCAGGGTACACCGTTTACGATAAACACGCCAATCGATTTTCTAACTTTGAACGGATCCAGTTTTGCATTAAAATGATCTAACTTTTATCAGTTGGAAAATAATATGACCCTGTGGATTTTTCAATGTAAAAAAAAACAAACTGTTTTAGAATAGATCCTCGAAATTCACGGGACAAATAAGTTTTTAGCCGCAAGCTCATTTCATTCAATATTCACCAAAATTTGAATTGACTTTTCATCGAAAAGCTTGAAGAATTTTGTTGAAGACCTGAAATTGATGCGATTGTATATGAGAGCATGACTGCATTTCATAAAGGCTTCTGGGTTGTTTCATCTTATTAAATTGTACAGTGGCGTCTATGTTTCAAACAAAATATGTGATCCCGTACTTATAATTAGTGCTACCTGATGAAAAGACCCTTGAGCGGCTCGCGAGATGTGCAGGCCTCCAAATGGCAACAAAGCAACAGAGCTTGCAGCCTGAAGAACCATTAGAATGGAGGATGCAGTATCTTAGAAAATATCATTATCAATATTGTTCATACAGTACAAACAAATACGAAATATACCAAACAATGTGAACCACGATTCCCAAAAACAATAGGGGTAATCAGTGTCCCGGTGCATGTGTTTTAATTATGTATCACTGCGTGTATAGCAGCAGATACTTCATTATACAGTAATCATAACGCAATTTGATAAGATGAAAGTAGCCGTGAGCAGAAGAAAGACTTTAATTCACCCCCTTTATAAAATTGAACATATGTATAATAGCTCGCACCTGGAAAAAAACTCCAGGTTTTGAGAAACCATTCCGAGCTTTCCGACAAAAACAATCAAAAGTCATCCAAGTGTTGGAGTCTTTTGTCAAAAAAAAAAAATGATAGATCGAAATTTTTGCCCTGGATTGTTCGCTTATAATAATTTATTGGTAAAATTGCCCATGTATGCTGATAAAGGTTACTATGTATGTGATATTCTTCGCGTAAACCGGATCGGTAACTTTTCTGATCCGATAATCTTTTCATTTTGCATGTAAATAGTCTTTGGGTAGTTAGATTTTCATTCCAAATCACGGACCATATACCTATTTAGTGCGCAATTTATTGAGATACAATAACGGACAGTCTGAAGAATAATATAGGCCATATGTTAGTTTCCGGAGGTGTCCGCTATTAAAAAGTTTCATGAAAAATTTGTGTAAGTTTTTGTTCTCCAAATCAAGAATTCTGTCACTATAATAATGTTAAATCGGATCCTCCATTTTGGTTTACGTAGAAAAGGTCACAAATTTACAAAAAAAAAGAGAAATAATATTTTGAGAAAAGGGAATTTTTCAAATGTTTATTTGATGTACAATTTTTAAAAGATTTTCAAAAGATTGTTCTAGACACCCGAGAACTTTGAAAATATCTAATGGAGATGTACCTGAAAATGTTCTGTAACTTTTTACTCGCTGGAACATATATTTCACAGTCGCGGATTTATTTATTACGAAGGACCATGTTTTGGCACAAAAAATCTAAGCTCCAAGAACTATCTACAGGCAAAATAAAATAAAGAACATCCAAGAGGTGACCAATTCCCTTCACACGTCACATTCCACCACTTATCAATATTATTGTAGGCTTTTACGGGCCACACGGATTTGGAGACTTTTTTAATTTCACTTAGAATTTGCTGTCTGAATACTGGCATGTAACTGAGCATTTTGTTAGTACGAAATTATTTTCAACATTTAAAGCTTATTTACATAAATATGCATATGTATATTGCAATAATATATTCTGCAAGTTGAAAGTCTGAATTATTAATTGATAATCAACATTAACTACTTATACAGCACATAATCTTATACAGGTATTGCGCTACCGTAGTTCGTTTTATGTACCAGACAGCCTTTACATCTGAGAGCAGATGATTAGAGACTACCTTCTAATTAGTAATATTGATACAATATGTTCTTCAAGGTTGTAACATGCACTTTGCTGATAGTATGACAGACAATTTCAAATTATATTAATGACTGGCAGTTTAAAACAAAGTTAATTAAGTACTATTGATTTTTATTTGTTACAAAGTTATTAATTACTATTAAGTTATTGAATATAAGTATAATGAAAAATAAATTATATATAAAATTCTAATATTGTGCATTTAATTTTGTACCTTGTATTGCTGCTATGAATCATATCTATACAACATCTAAATGAAATCTTTTCAACAAAGAATTTGTATTGAATGCCTGGAAGATTTAAACAATTATCGATACTCAACATCCCTACTGAAACTTATTTTATAACTTCAGCTTAGAGGAGGGAATTTCATTGATCATGGTCATAACTTTCCATTACATAAAGGAAAAAAATGTACGTTTGCACATGTCCTGGGAATTCTTGTATGCAAAAGCGTTATCAATATTTCGAATAACAAAGCTTGTTAATTCATTTCAAACGAAATGCAAAACAGGTTTATAGGTAGAAATTTTATATTTCATACCTCTCCAACGACAAATTATTCATTTCGTATCTGTATTTGATAAGATTATAAACTTATAATATGAACCAGCTGAGCAAGAGGACTAGTTATGACATTTACGGAGACAGAAATTCAAATTTCTCTCAAAGCGATTTGTAAATATAACAAGATAATATAATGTATATTTACAGTTTATATACCATTTTTATTCCTTTCCCTTTGAAGAAATAGTGATTTTTTCCATGATTCTTGTTCTTGTAAGCCCAGGAATATCATTAGATTTTGAGGAAGATCTAGTTCTCAGTATTACGATGAATTTTGAAAATAAGCTCCTCTTTCTCATCACGGGTGCTGGTTCCAATTTGATGCCATATACAAGGGCTGGTATGCATAAAACGAAGTAGATGCTAATGCTTTCAAGAATAAAGATTTGCTGCTGAGCACTTAGGGTTCTACCTAGCATGCCTATGTGCTACGAAACTGAAGCATTTGCTAAAAAAAAAAAAAAATGTAACATCTTATATATAACTGACTATCTGGAGTAGGTTTGTACATTTGAACTTATCCACCATCAGTTCGTCATCGTCGCTTCTTTTCTTGTAACACTGTTTACACAGTGCTGTATTCACAAGTGCGGAAGTTGTGATTGTTAAAAGAGCCACGTAATGACAAGTGGTTCAAACAGCAGCTTTGCACAAGTGGGTACTACAAAAGCAGAGTGTTTGCTACCCAGAAAAAGTGTCTGCCCTTGTGTAAAGCATTAGCATCTACAAATTTAGTTTCGTGTATACCGGTAGCCATTATTTTCTGAGTTCTAACAATCTACATATTTATCTATCAATACAATATAATGAAACAGCAAAATATTTACCACTCACAATTTTTAATAAAGAATTGTATCCAGGAATGGATCTTGTTGTACCGGGCCATGTGAAATTTGCGATTGGAAATATATAATCCATCGGAGAGAAAGGTCTTCGATTCTTCTGTAACTTTGCTGAATGGTAATCCATCATAAAAAAGTAGCTCCGAGTATAATCATAAAAGAGTCTTCGTCAAAATGATACAAGCACCGTTGACTGAAAGATACCATTCTTCAGAAAAAATTCTGAAAATACTCACTGCACACTTTTATATTATACATATATTTTTTTTCAATTAACTTCAGGGAATTTTCATGCTCATATTGGTAGATTACATTTCAGAGAAGTGTTAGCAAAATCAAAGACCTTATTCTCCAACTGTACATCACTGATATAAAGTCCCAATTATTATTTTATGTACTAATAAAATTTATTACAACATTAGTTGAATAAGTATTTAGATGCCCTGCGGCATTAATTACCATTTTCTGACTATGCGCTATGATACAGAAAACGAAATTGATAATCTTGATAAGGAATGCTGTGCGTTTGATTATAGGTACCATATGTTTATGCACATCAATAATACACCTTTTTTTTTATATGTAGTGATTTACACAAGTGATTGCATTTCAACTATCATAAGAAATTATTATTTTTAATATTGTATTCGCTCAGCCACAGTAGTTTAACATTAATACATTTACACCTTTGTCAGGACGTGTCACGTGTTTAAGACATTTCTCAAGCTTTTAAATTCCATTCTCACAACAATTACCTACTAATCTGTTTTTGTTACAACTTTCGTATGTCACCATATACTTGTCATTCAATATTCTCATCTGTTATCTTCACGTGGTCGCGTATTGCTTCTCTCCGAAGTACCGCATGCTATCGAATCGTGTCTCTGTACAGAGCAGAATCTCTGAGCTCTTTTTCTTGGGTCAAATTCGCTCTGAATTTTAACTATTACAAATAATTTGTTGACTTATGTCATTATTATTGGAAAAAATATTGGCTTTAAACATCTCAATTAAAAATATAACAAACGCTGACGCTTATATCTTTATTCATATTTTCGCCTTTAAGGCGCAGTAGTGTCTGAGTGATCTGTCGCAATTTGTCCTCGACTAAACTGTTCATGATTTTCGGTCGCATACAATAACTCCACGAAATGTTATCCCACGTATTGCGTCTGTAACTGGAGGCCATTTTCTATCATACGAAGTGCAGAAACAGAATTGAAATTGAAATTGAAATTGATGTCATGAAAATGATACATCTTTTCAAACACAAATACACTCAAGACACACGCAGCTAGGTCACCTTACATTTTCATTTGACAAAATTAAACGAAAATGTTGTAGGATAGATTTATTGTAGTAATATATTATATACAAGTATACGCGAATCGCGTTAACGACAATTAACAATCATTCTGTCATTTTTTCATTTTTTAGGATGCATCATTTTTTATATTTTTTTTTTTCGCAAGCAAATAATGCACAGCTTTTTATTGTGAAAAGGCCACATAATAAATTAAATCTATCATTTTTTTCAATTATTTTAAAATAACTTATTTATTACGGTGTTTTATAGTTTCTTTTACAATATTTATATTCAAAGTATCCCTTGAACGGCTTATCTGACAATGATTGCATAGCTGGATTTATAATGTTATATAGTTCATCAAAATGACTGAAATTTTGTAAGATTTTTATGTAATTCCTGAAAATCAAAAGGCTATTGTGGCGTTTATGATTTCGTTTTTTACCTTTTATTTTCACATATTCCATCAACTAAATTCGATCAGCTGATTGTATTCAGACTAGATCACTGTTTATTCAAGAACGAAAATAAACAATGACTTAGCAACAAGTCGCTCTCCGGTATTTTCATCCACAACTTTTATTTTTATTTGAATTTATCCTAATCTATCTTCACTGTTGAGTAGATTTTTCGTACAAATGCGTTTGTACCGATATATCCTACCGTACCGCACATGATACCTAGTGCCAAACTGAATAGGGCCATGTAACCGAAGTAGAATGCTGTTTGAAATAGACCGTACATTCTGAAATGAAAGAAACATATTTTAGAAGCCCACGGAATTTTTTCGACACTTTTGATAACATTTCGGATTGTAGTCACTTTCTTAATCCCAATGATAATCCCAATGATAATGATAATAATACTGAAATATGATGTGTAAGACTTACTTGGTTTTGAAGAAGAAATAATAGAACGAATAAACGTAGACATATCCAGCAGTAGAACCAGCTGCCAAGAAACTTGTCCATTGCCTAAAAACCAGATTTTGGATTATTTTAGAGGTATTTTGATCAGGCGAAAGTTCAAGATCAAGCAAGGGTTGAAGTATAGCTTGGACTGTATGTTGAATGAAAGTTTGTGGATTCGGAATTAGCATATCAAACGACGCTGTATTTACCATCGATAGTCTTCGGCATTCAAGAGAAAGTACGTGCAGACAATGGTTACGCAAACGGTAACAATCATGAGGATAACAAATACTAATAACATAAAACCATAAACATAATAGATCTTGTAGGCCCAGAATGATGTGAAGATGAAATACCTGCAACAAAATACGAGTTAAATCAAACCTTACGAATATCCATTGTAAATCAATGAAAACCAGTCTTTGTGGTTAGCGACTGCTTCAAAAGCTACCGAAAGTGCTTCAGAATGGGGGGAAGACCAACACAAGTTGGTTATCAAATCAGTAAGGTTGATTCAACACCTTTGAACAAGAATACCTATATAAAATCTATCGTAAATAAATTCTAAGCAAGATATAAGGTATTAAATGATTACATTTCAATGAATATTGAACCAAAGGGCAGAATTCCACCCAGTGTGATGATAACCAATGGTTCCATGAACCATTTCTTCTCCGGAATAGGCCTTGGAACTGCATTTACTCTGCATGGAGCATCTGGTGTACCAGCAAGGTTTCGGCCCAATATGGTCCCGACAAGTGTTAATGGTAAAATGACAAATATGCAAATGCATGTTACTGCAACCTGAACAAATATAAACGACGGGATCATAATACACATAATTTGCAACTAAATTATTCAGTCGTTTTTTTCTTGTTTTTATAAAAAGAATACACATACCATTGATCCAAATGGAATAGCGCGACTAGCGTGATAGTACATGGCAATAAAGTTGATGAAGAAAGCAGTGCCACAGACCAATACTGGCAATAGGAATGCACTCAACATCATTTGCTTTATCCATATTCTTCCTCCCATCCGTGCGTATAGACCTCCGCCGGCATATCCATTAACAGGTGAAGTTGCTGCGTAAACAAATATCGCTGTGGATAACATGGATCCACGTTCTGTGTATAGTTCTCCAAGTATAGCGAAAATGATCACACTTAGGACTACCACAGTCACCTGAGAAAAAAGAGAATCAGAATATTAGGTGGAAGAAGTTGTAAGACATCGGAATATCTACCAGGTGTTTTATGAGACTTCGAAAATCTGGTTTGAACGTATTTTTTAAACGTATTTTTTTTTCTTTCTTTCTGAGTGTTGAATGAAATTATTAGAAATATTTACTTGATATCCTGCACCAACAAGAGCTGAAAATATCATGGGATGACCTGCGGGTCTGAATACATCCCCGTGTACTTGCTTCCAGCCATATTCATCTCCTAAATCTCTTTCCATGTCGTCCATTTCCTCATCTCTGCTATATCTCGCGTAATCTTTTCTCAAAGTACGCATCAAGATCATTGAGACCAAACCAACCAGGAAGATAACCATCATAAAACTATTGAAAATGCTGAACCAATGTATCTGGAAATGTATTGACAGAGTTATCGATTTTTTATAATATAGTCTTCTGAATTCAAATATTATATGCATAAAGGACCTCATTATTTGAAATTGGACATTTTTCTGATAATTCCAATAATATTTAGTGAGGTAGTGTGAATTGATCATTGTGTATCTTTAAAGATATGGTCTCAATCTATCAGATGATAATCTAAGTTACCACATAGTGGAATTCGGGAGAATGAAATAAATTAACTAACCCTGTGTTGGAAGAAGTTGGGATCTAAGTATTTATCAAATCTGTCTTCGAACTTGACTTTGCTTTTCTTCCAATTGACTTCATAACTGAACGGAATGCGAGCTCCCAGGGTTAATTTCACTTTATTTTCGCTGGTGAGATTGACATCAACAATTTGCTTCCCATTGTATCCGATATCCAATTTTTTGTGTGTCCAAATATAGTAGGAAACCACTCCATTGTTTTCTTCAGCTTCGCCGACCACTCCTAGCAGTCAGTAGATCGCATATTTCATGTAATTGTACTATTTCACAATTTATTAGCATTTCATACCAATAGGTATAACATTTTGCCAGATACAATATAAAATCTCAAACGAGAAATAGAGGTATGAAAATCAGTTGAATCGACAATGAGCATTGTAAAAGGGTCCGATTCGATGCTACTCTAAGGGAATATAATTTTAAAAAACTTTTGTTTCGTTGAATTGTTATAAACTTTCAGAATTATACTTCTTCATAATGCCTCAAGTAGGGCAAATTGAGTTTTATTCTTCACATCGGTTTTACGGTGATAGTAGAAATCTATGCGTCATAAAATAATAACTAGCAAGATACTCAAGGTGATTACGCCATTAGGTTCCTTTATTTTTGGTAAGCTGCTACATTTGGGAAGTATACTGTAAAGGGTGAATATAAATTTGTGTCATAGAAGCATGCGGCGTTATTTCTTGTGAGGAATGAGTGTAAGGAAATGCATCTGAACATTCCATAAAATAATACATAGCCAATGACTAGTACTGGGTACAAATTTATGAGCATTCTGTGAAAAATTGATGCAGTGTAACTTGTTCAATACTCCAGTATGTCAAAGTAGCTTCGCTAAGACTTTGATGAAGAACCAGATAGAGGTGCCACTATACAGGGTGAATCTTTTCAAAGGTCTCAAATGGGTGGGGCTTACTTGCGGCGAAGGCATGCAAAGATGTATTGTGATATGTCAAATTTGTAATTAAGCATTGCTTCACTATCCCCACCCGGATAATTGTTTACCTGATTGGCTAAATAAGCGTGTATTCGCCGCAAGTAGTCCCACCCATTTGAGACCTTTGAAAAGATTCACCCTGTATAAAGTACTGTTCAATGCTATACTGACATTAGGGAGTATTTTGAATACTTGAACGAGTCAGACTTACAATTAGGGGCGAGAGTATTTGAGTGTAAAGATTATAAAAAAATATGTCCTTACCCCATACCGGTAGATCATCAATGTACATTTGGTACCAATACTGATTCTTCACCGCATAAACAAAGGCCTTTTGATTTTTTTCTACCAGACCAATTTCACAGTATTCAGTCTTCGAGATGTCCGCTGAAAATAAGCTCACTTAGTTCACGTATATCATGTGTGTTTGGAGAATCTCAAATCTATATCTCTTTAGGTAAGACAGTTAAATATTTTCTTCGGAATAATTGATATTGTATATTCTAAGGTGTTGCAGACATATTCAAAAGAAATGAAGACGTGTTAGACTCTTTTGTCACACAATAATGCATATTACTCAACGCTAATACCTTTGTAATCAATGTCCAGCCCGCTGAACTCCAACTCGATGCCTTGAAGTGCCTCAGATAATGTCTCATGGTAATGGCTGATCATATCTTTTCCCCCAGCACAAAACGGGAGAGAGAAATATGAATATGTCTCTTGTCTGTTGTGGTACGGGCCTACCGTACTCATCCATAATACTACCTCATCGTTCACTTCATACTAGACCAGAAAAGACATACTGTTTTAAAAAGTGTAATTCTCACTTGTTCTGTGAAGTAGTTATAGTCCACAGTCCGAAATCAATACAGAATGAAGTTTCTGAACTGAAGCAGAACATTCACATGAATAAATGTTGCATGCTTTCATGCCTGAACCATGTCTGAAATCTGAATAACTAGCAGATGTAGAAACGCAGAGCAAAACTTGTTCTAGAAAATAATCCATACGCTCAATAGCGATGGATCTGTCGGTAAATAATTTCATGGAGGAAAGTTTTAGTCTGTGAATTGCGATAAGATTATTATTCAGTTCTCAGACTATGTATGCATTTTCACTTGAGTCTAGGTTTTTATGGGATGGAAATAGAAAAACAAACTAGAGGTTGCAGGATGTAAATCAGTGGTGACAAATAGTGGAGCAACATTACTTTGCCAAGGATATTTCTTGTCTTTTTATTAGAAAATGAGCTTATGCCGTATTTTAATTGCAACATGTTTGCAGATAGAGCAACTAAAAGGGTAAAAGAAAGGGTGGGTATGGCTAAAACTGAGAACATTTGTAAAAGACAAGACATCGACTATGAGAGTAGTGAAATATAAACAGCTGTTGTGTCTCGTGCGTGGTTATTGATATTTGGTCAGTTTGTAAGTGAGGTTAACCTGGGAAAATAATTGGCAACCATAATTCAAAAGGGTAATTTGACATTTCGAAAAAGATGTCACCGGCCTCGAATACTCACGATGTGATTGTGTTCATCTCCACAGACGAGGGTCAGAGCTAGCAAACCAAGAACTAATCTAGTCCATGCCATTTTTTACACTATGTAATGTCAAAAACAACCCCTTAAACATTAAATGCAAATTAATTAAGCGAGATTTAAAGGGGAAAATGCCCCATTCATGACCGAAATATCATCAACGGTCGACAGAACTGGACAGCACCACGTAAAACAGACACGATTCACACAATTTTGTCCTTTGCCACGTCAGATGGCTCTTGCGTCGACGACAGCCATTGTCTTGACTTAACAAGTTCGCCAACCTAAACACCTTTACTACCCGGATGTGACGTCTTCCATCGCACATTTGGTAGTCGAAATTCACGGCGAGCGCGCTTATCGGACATGTTTTGTTTTGTCGTAGTTTAAAATGAGTTTAAACGCTAAATTTTACAATCTAATGACAATATATTCTCAAATAAGCCGTAGAAAATGAAATGCGTTGACTGAAGAATTTTAAGAGAGGTAACCGTTGGTAATTTCATGAGTCGAGCAAGTGGGCTTTGGGACAAGAGACAGCATTTGAAATTACCGACCGAAATAACATCGCTGCACGAATATATGTATGTAGGTATAGATAGGACGATGATCATATCCACGACTTGGCCCATTAGGGGATAGATCGAGGTCTTTGATATATTTTGAGTCAACGTGGGATGGTATTAATATTGAATACAGAAAATTGTCCGAATTCACTTATTTTTGAATCAATAAGTGGGCTCATTTTTGTTCGCGGGTCGAGCTCCCACGTTAACAAAGGTTGAGAGTCACGGTTATCACCAAGAGACTGCATTTCCAGATTCTCCGATTTTTCTAGGTTTTTCATACAACATCGAAATAACTTTCCCACAATATGCAGTGAAATATCAAACACGGGAAGATTTTCATGCCATAATAGTTGAATCATTTCAAAGTATGTCAAAGAGATATCCAGCAATATAATCCATGCTTTCATATCATCTAGTGGACATGACTGCGTATTTGATTCACGATTGGATATAATGTTCCATGGTTGACATAACTTGATTTATCATCATCATGGAAAGGGGTTTAAAGTCGATAAACAATCATTTATACATATATAAACTTTATTCATGACATTGCAACGTGAATTACTCAACAAAACATAGATAGTACGGAATACTTGTTGTTTCTCATTTTGGTATGAAATTCACACAATTCTGAAGAATTTCGAAGCATTTTTCACGTTGGGGATTATTTATTTATAAAATAACGAATGTTTATATGAGATGGAGAAAGTCATTCTCATCGTAATACTCAACGGTCAGTTGCAGGACGTTTCTCCAGCCAGGCCTTAATACTTGGCAAAGCGAGAACCGTATCTCTGAGTTGCTTCAGATTTTCGTACTTCTCGATCATATCGGACTGTACCATGTAATTGATATAGTCGAGCAATCCAACGAATGAGAGATCAGCCCAGGATAGGGCGCCTCCTACAAAGTAGCCTCCATTAGCCTTAACTTGCGCATCCAAACGTTCCAGATAATACGGAATTGTTTCCTTGAACAATGGGTCGTATTTAGTTTTCTTTACTTCCGGGTTACTTTCGTAATGCCAAGCGCCAATTTCTGGAATATAAAACAGAGCTACTTAGTATGAAATCGAATAATTAAAGTTTTTATAACACAAATCACAGAAGAACAGTAGTATAACAACAATTGGTATTGGATTGGGTGGATTCGTTGTGTTTGAATGTTTTTTCATACCCGTACATGCATATACTCACTGGTGCGTAGGTCATCGATTGTAGCAACGGTAGCATCGATCTCTAGAGCCTCCCAATCGTTCTTGCCAGCGATTCCGAATTGTTTACCCAAGTAGCGTGCAATAGCCACCGATTGATGAATCTTTTTACCATCGATTTCCAGCACCGGCACTTGTCCGAATGGCATTGCTGAATCAAATAGAATATTCAATTGAAGCTGTTATTATAAAAAAAAACTATCTACTATTGAAGCTCTTTGACCTTCAAAATCTTATTTAAAAAACAATGGGTGTCACGGTACAATTTTAAATATTTTCTGTTCACTCATCGAATATCTTTGTTGGTTTTGAAATTCGACTGCAAGCTATTATAAACCTGTGAAGAAGAAACGTGGCCTACTTTAGCAGAGGAAGTGAAACTGCTCTGATCAAGTAGCTTGCAGTACATAGCTCTTGGTTTTTCTGCAATGCAGAGTAGCGAAGAATTATTATACTTCTCGGTGGAAGGAGGTCGCGATTGCAGACTGATCAATGACATATTTGGTAGATGTCTAATTTGAGTTCAGAATTTTGTATGACTAAGTTCATATTCACGAATATTAAGAGATCGATAGTAACAAATCTTCTGGAAATCACACGAGCGTGGTCATACGTGTCCGATCAAGGTCACCCAGTATATGTTATATAGCAAGACCAAACGACAGTATTCCATAACAGGCCACACTACTACGGAACTGCTGAAAAAATTGGAGCATCTGGGAGGACAAGGGTAATGACTCCAATAGGTCAAGGGCTACGTAACTGGACGGCTATTTAAAGGCCTGATAGGGAAATAGCTAATTCAAACTAAGGCTAGTCACTGGCAGTGCCCGTGAAGATTCAATCTCATGAACCCTACTATTCTATATATGGCTGCTTTCCCTTTGATCCTTTATGTGAAAATTGGAATCATTGCTAATAGTACAAAGACCTCCAAATGAAAGTATCCATGACAGACTTTACGGCAGGCTACGAAATGGCTGTATCTCTTAACACCAAGAAATGCACTGTAATGCAGCCACAGCTCCTACTACTATAAAACAGTAGAAAAGGGGAAGCCTGATTGAAATATTCATGATTCTGTCAGTTTGCTACTCGACAGTGATACAAAAGCTGTTTCAGCTATCAAGAAGCCGCCTGGACTGTAAGCACATATTCTGAAACTGGAGAAGAGGCCATTCCATAGGAATCTTCAGAAAAATGTACTTCGCAGCACAGTGACTGACGCATTCAGTGCTCTACCAGCGTCGGAGATTGAAGCTAGGACAATAAATCAATTTAAGAATCGTTTAGATGCTTGTAGTGGCAAGCTGGATGTATTGTTCAGACTCGTTTTCGTTGAAAATTGGACATACCAATTGGATGTATGGAATAACACTCTCGAAAATTTATTACGTACGTATATTTGGACAGTTTATTTGTGAAACCCTGTGAGTCCTTCGTTATGCCGCTTGATTACGTATGTATCTTCAATATCTTAGAAAAATAGATATTCCTTTACAGATCTTACTCCTTCTTACTTTCAATATTTTAACTATTATTCTACAAATTACACACACATACTAGACTCTGAATCCGCCTAATATTGAAACAGGTACATAATCCTTGTCTTTCAATACTGTCATGTATACCTAGATTAATAATAATATATTAATTATTTCCCATCAAGCAATAATTCGACTCACATGGTTTTATTTTTGGCCAATTTTCCACGTCGAAACGGTCGTCTTCAAATTCAACACCTCCATAGCTTAGGATAAAGCGAATCGACTCTGCTAGACCCTTGATAGGAAAGTAAGTCAGCTTGTAGGAAGGCATTTTTATTCTGAAACAGAAGTAAATCACAAAGATTTATATAACCTGTTGAGCTGAAGGAAAGCACAGAATAAGGCATAGCATAGCAAGATATAACAGCTATGCTGTCATTATTTGCAGTTTATCTCTTTTTAAACAAATCAAAATATCCGTGTTCTGATTGCATGTTTCGAGAACAGCTCCGTCTCACACATACTTGAGTTTTATTAGCAGCATGTGACCGCGCTTATCTTATCGTTTTAAAATATACCCTTTTTATTAGACTAAGGAAATTTTTGTTATATGTATGTCATACCAGGTAAGATGTATCGTTTATGTAATTACCCATAGAATAATCCTAGATTTCGAACGAAAGCATGTATGTTATTTGAGAAAGTTTATACTACTTTTTATAACGGTAGTAAAGAAGCTGATAAGATAAGAGTTATAAATTGATGTTTACATTTTTTTTTACAAATTTTTAATTATGAAGACACAGAAATGATACATTGGTGAACAATATGATATAATTGATGGAGGACAGTCTCATGAATTGAAAAAATAAAACAAATCAATGATAAACTACAATTAATTTCAAACATGTAAGATTAAACAAGGAAAATGAGTAGAGCCTGAATTGGAAGCTAAACCACAATTTTTAACACGTTTATTCTGGGATAAGTATTATATCTATACACTAACTATATCTGCTGAGAAACGATGGAAAATATTATTAGTAAAGCCAATATTAATCAGGATCATCTTCTATATTGTGAAGTATCCAATGGAATTATTGTAATAGCGCACTACCCAGCAAAAAATGTTGGACCAATCTTACTAAAATTTAGTACTGGATATCGTTGGGTCTCGCCATTTTTGTATCTAACCATTAGATCTAATCATACCTAATTAGATATGATTGGCTCCAACATTTATTCCCAGGTATACCTATAACCGCTGTGGGTATTTTTAGCAGAGTATACAGCTACCTTTAAAAAGATCCGCATAACTACTACAACATGTAAAGTAACTGGGAGCATTGCTGATGATTATGGCTATTCACTAGAAACCATTACACAACAATGACCTCTATCCTGCTAATTTGTACATTTTTTACTTCTGTGTATAGGGCCAACATTATAAATATGTTTATGCAGTTTCAAAATATAACAGCGAATAGGGTGCCACAGAACTAGGGTCTCCTATACACATTTCATGACTTCAAAAATGGGGAAATTCGAGCTGTGGATTGAGCCCCAACAAGGACACGAATTTCATGGGTATGATTTTTTTTATCAAAGTTCGAATTACTATAGCGCACGTGCTTAGCCATTTCCAACTTAGATTACCAGTAATCTTTATTACGAATGAATGAAAATCACATCATTGTTGTCGTCTGCTATGGACATCCGCCATGGCGGCATTAGAACCGACTTCTTGCATTTTTCAACGATTCTAAGATATAAGAATATTTTCCTCTCAGAGAGGAAATACGCACCTGGTAGGAATACACACTCGTTTCGAGGAAACTTATGTCACCCGTAAGTATTCCGTAAATGAGGCTCAATTTGTCGACGTAATTCCGAGTATTTGATGTCTCAGTATAGCACATTAATTGAAAATTTCTAAGCTGTTAACGATTCTGCAGCCTTTTACGTAATGACTATATCATTATCTGACCACTCAATACTCAAGTGCCAGCTCAATCATGAATCATGAACGATATTGGTTAAAAGGAGGAGTGTCTTTATCACCACACCCTGTATCAATGTGTTATGTCTGTACTACTAGAGTCCCTATTTATATCCTTAGAAGGCACATGGGCTAATTTTAGCAACACAAAAAGATTAAGCAAGAGTTGAATAAGGGGCTACTGCGGCATATTTTCAAGCATACAATATAAATTTGCGTTATAAGTTACGACCCGATAATACTTTGAATTTCGTAGACTGTACTTTAGTCAGTAATGATGAACCATGGTGTCCAGAAAAATTGCGGTATCAAAATCAAGTTCTTGTCCAGAATTTTGTTGGGACTAAAAGATAGTTTTGTGGATCGCTCTTTCACGTGATTTTTCGGTGGATGAAAAGTAAACAAAACTTAGTTTCATGAAAGCTCCATTTTCAATTGCTTTGAATAAAGTTGAAACGCCTGCTAGTTCAGAATATTGCCTTTGAAGTGAATAGTTCACATTCTGAATTAAATACATGAGCACTGAAATTCGTGATTTCTTGTGATATAAATTTTTTTCAACATTCTCAAGGCACGAATAAAATTTCCGCATAATTCCATACTATTCCGAGGACATCAATATCAGGCTATTTCCAGGAGCTCTAGGACTTCTATGATCGCTGGATACCATATAAACACTATATTCTGAATATGAGTGATGACTTTCAACCCAATATACAGGCATATTAGTAAATGCGAAGTTCGTTCTCTTATTAGTGAAATATATGTATAAGTAGAAAAAATGCTACATGTTGTCATTCCATCAGGCAGAAGGAGCTGAGAAAAAGATTATTTGAACGAGCAAAGACAGGAGCTTAGAAAACATTGATATGTAATCCCACCAGTACGCTCAGTCCTAGTTATCTATAGTATATATCATTTCCAGATATCTCGTGCTCTTATCACTGTGTAACCTGCCCTACTCAACAAATAACGTATCATAAGAGATCAAGGTAGTACATACTGAAATCATTTTATTGATGTGACCAGTGACATGAGTCAATTAACTACATTACAGCAGAGGGGTACGGAAAAAGGATTTTGTTAAATGGGGAGGCTCCGACGCATGGGTCACCGATTCGATCCATCTTTAGTACACGTGTAGGTCATGACCAGGAGTATAACAGGTGCAAGTAGTAAGGTGCGCTCCTCAGCCATCTCGGAGAAATTAATTGATCGAACTTTTAGTGCGTTCATCTGTTTTTTTATTATTTTTCAAATATTTCACATTTCTTACAAATTTAGGTGTCTTGAATAATGTTTATTTTGGAATCAATTGTAATAACTTCTTTTCCCGCTAAAAAAAGAAGTTATTACAATTGATTCCAAAATAAACATTATTCCAGACACCTAAATTTGTAAGAAATGTGAAATATTTGGGGGGGGGGGAAAAAAAGGTCACCGGCAGAATTTGTCCAGGAATCCCGTGCTTAAGAAGCGGGGCTCTTACCGCTGCGCCACACACTCGGTGGATTTTTGTTAACGTAAAATGCAGATGAACGCACTGAAATTTCGATTAATTAATTTCTTGGAAACGGCTGGGAAGCGCACCTTAATACTTGCACCTGTTATACTCCTGGTCATGACCTACACGTGTACTGAAGATGGATCGAATCGGTGACCCATGTGTCCCAGCCTTCCCTCGTTAGTTCTAATCCCTGACGAGAAGTAGTGTTCTTGGTGGAAACCGGTAACTGCGAATACAGTGTACTCTAGTATCCAACTTATAGACTAAATAAGCATGCTAACTAATGTGCCGACATGATTGTACACTAGGGTGGCTGTTACCTTAGGTAGTATTATCTTAAGAAAATATCGAAAAGTCAATTTTCATCAATTTTCGTTTGACAATAAGTGCAATACCATATGAAGTATATGAAAAACAAAAATTTTGCATAAACAGTACTCCATTTACTTAGTAATTTCCGATAGTTATAGAATTTTTAGTGGAATAATAGTGGGAGAAAAAAAATACATTCTAAATTTTTTATTAAAACCCGTGTTATTCTCATGGGAAAAAGCAAGGCCCATGGGGGGCGCTTTAGGATTGACATAGAGAGCTGAGATTTTGAGGGTATTTTTTCATATTTATTTTGGATGTATTCGGGAGGCGGAAGGTCAAAAACTCCTCAACAGGTGGCCTAACGGTCACGGTATTGTACACAGTGTTCACTGTGTAAATCTATGTAAGCTTGATGGAAAGCACCCATGAGTATTTTCACCCGACTTGATTTCGTTCGGATTTATATTATCTAAAGTAGGGCACCCATTTTAGTTTGATTCAGATAAAACTTGACAAGTAGGGTAAAACAGCTTGCCAAACGCGTAACCCATCATGAATATTGTACACTTTCACAAGGATTGGGCTGCAAAATTTGAATGTTATTAAAACTTCGAATGATCTTCGCTGTTCAGAGTATGGAACTCGATGTATGTACACAGAAAAATATATGATACGGCTAGCTTTGAGTCATGATGTCGCAGTTGGTTTACACATTTATTCTTTCCTCCGAGCAAAAGCCGGTTGGGATTTTCCCGGCTTATGAGTACAGAAAGATATCGAAGTGCAACAAGTTCAAGATTACTTTTTCAGACTTTAAAGTTGATTTGTAGATAGTATACGTTCACTTACCAATTGAATTTCGACAAAGGAACACCGAGAATGTTCTTTCTGTAAGCCGGTGCGCCGGTTTAACTAAACTTCCTGCTGATGTAATTAGAGAATGCTGCGCAGAGACCGGTCACCCTGAAGTAGAGACCCTCGAGTGGGAGACCGGCGTAGTGACTACTTAGAGCTGAATTTTGATTGGATCGGCCATATTTTACTATATCAAGAAGGGGAATAAGATTCGCCCTACTTCGGTTCGCATTCGGAATCTTTCGGGACGCAAAGTGCAAAACTATACTTGTATCAGCGTTCATATCAAATTCGAAGCTTTTCGTAGTATATTATTCGGATTATCTTAACATTTTCGCTTCCGAAATAGGAAGTACAAATTCTTATGTTTTTATTATTACAACTGTATGTACATACACCAAGCGTGTTTGATTTTGACCGATATGAAGTGGTCCCAGTCTCCTGTCTCTTTTCTTCTCTACGTAACCATGAAGGATAGAAAAGGACAGAAGACTGTGATACCAACATCATACCGGTCGCAATCAAACATGCCAAGTGTACAAATAGAACGATATGCTTGAATAGCTAACGCTATACTTGTGAACCCACTATTTCCGGAAATGGCGCGACGTCGAGCGGACGTTAGTGTAACAATCTAGAGTCTAACTACTGCAATTTATTGTGATGAACGAACGGGACGCTGTCATTTACCCGAATCGCCGAATACTCGCACGGCCAGATACCGGATCGACCGAATATCCGAATCGCCAAATACCCGAACCGCCAAATACTCGAAAGCGATAGCCTGGTTTCCATGACCGCGTATACGAGCAGCATCGACTTGATGTGGTTCAAATTGTTCTAAATAAATTTGAATCCTGTTGGCCGAATAGATATGTATAGTATATTTGTGGATATAACCTCTGTTATAAGCCAGAGGATATTTGTCTTCAATTCACTCTAATGAGGCTGCGATTCTTTAATATTATATAACTATATAATATAGATATTAAATATGATAACCCAATAATCAAATTAGAGGTTATGAAAACTCCAAAAACGAAAAATCTAGCGGAGATGAAGATCATCGCGATTTTTGTGATGCCATTTCCTCTTTGCGAAATACAAGGAATCCTAAAGTTTCCTCGCCTCATTCGTTGATTTTTTTCAATCTATGTATAATTTGTAACAGCTGCAACACCTAATCTCTACTAAGACGAAGTGGTTCGAGAAAGCATGCATCTTTAACACGAATTATTTACACTTTCCGTTACTAATTACATTTAACCGAATAAATACCGCCGCTGACATCAGTCAGTGAGTTGCGCAGATTCAGCGGGCGAATAGCATGCAAATGGATTCACAATAATTTGAATATATGCGCATCATGGCCGCTCAAAGCGGAACGCTTCTGATTGGCTGAAGGCGCTGTCGCTCGAAAACGCGCTCATGGAAACCAGGCTATTGCGTTCCGGCAAATGACGATTCGGGTATTTGGCGGTTCGGGTAAATGGCGATTCGGATAAATGACAACGTCCCTTCTCAAATATCTTTCGAACGATGCCTCCTACGACCAAAATAGTCATGACTCTTTTTATAGAGGATGGAATTCCCTACAATTTTTATTTGAAGCTCTTTTTGGCAGAACTGATATTGTCAATTTTGTCAAAATGATTTTTATGAAATATCTTGTTGTTGATCAAACCGTAAAAATAGTTGGTATGAAACTTGTAGTGCATAACATTTTCTAAAAATTTGTACCCGATTTTTTTGCAAAAAATGCAAGTGTTTTTCAGAGTTGGAACAATGATATCAAAAAACGTGGATCAAATCCGAGATGGTCAGGGTCAGACGTTGGTCGAGTTGGCATGAAAATCTCCATATGTATCTATCCATATTGCATAGATGCATCTATCTACATTTTTATCATATAGTACCCGGCCTCGGTTAACGACCCAAACTCGGAAGCTATTATGCTTTGCACTAGATGTAAGTGATGTAAGCTTTTTGTCGTACGATGATAAGGGCACACGTCAAAGTGTACGAACGCGAGTGGATCGGCAGATGAACAAACGTCCGAGAGACAGCATAACCAAATCACTGATACTAAAAGGGGCCGTTGAACAATTACGTCACGCTGTTTTCGGACGTTTGTGCACCCCTTCCTTTCCCCCTATTAGCGTGACATAATTGTTGATTGGCCTCGACGAGCAAGGGGAGTCTGTTGCAGACGCACGTGGTCACCAGAGTTCCGTATCATCCCTGGTAATAAAAACGTCTGATGGAGATGATAGTGTGAAGAAATATATAAAAAACGATTCCAACGAATTCAGAGGACTGATTCAAAAGTTCGTCTCTATTCATTTATGAAATCCGGATTTATCCAGATTTATAGGATCCTATCCGCAATATATCTATTTCTATCGACTCTTGCAGCAGGGATTACACGTCCCGATAATTGCTGTACAACAGTAGCTGATAGCGAACAACTATGGCCTCTCGAGCTCGGTGACACCGACAGGTCTCTTATTCTGGGAATGCTTTAACTGTCAAAGATTTGGCCACATATTGACTCGATGAAAAACTTAAAACCGGGGACGAGTTTTATCGTTTTAATTGCAGAAGTAAACACGAATTGTCCGACTCTTGCTTTCTACAAGGCGGTCAACTGCATTCACTTTACCATAAACATAACAGCTAAAGACTAAAGAGGCTATATCACTGACTAGTCGCAGCGATAAGGCCTCTTCGGAGGATATTCCAGACACGAGGTTGGAGGTGGAGTTCCTCTTTTTGGCAGGACTCTGTCACCCTAATTCTTTCCCTCGGTCAAGTCTGGATCCTTCAATTACAACCACAAATAATCGTAACAAAATACGGAGAAACTTGAAATGTTTCCTTTATACGTGCAACAGCTCATCGGCAGTTTACTTTCACAGTGTCGGGGAACGAGTGAACTATTGATGAAAATAAGATGTGGCGCCAACCACAATAGTCTATTATTCGCGATTTCCTGGCTTCGCGCCTTCTAAGCCTTCTAATTCCGGTGGAGACGGAGTGGCTATCTTCATCGTACCGAAGTTGGCATATGAAAAAATTACTCTTATTTCTTGTCTCATCAATCAACAATCTATTTTATTCAAAATAAGATGTGGTTTCTTCATATTCCATTTCACGCACCTTGTCATCATTTATAAAGAACACGTATACCTATATTACAAGACGGATCTCCGGGGGTGAAATATTGACACCAGCGATTTGAACAATTCACAAAAAGCTCTCATGACTTGTGAACTCAAAATCCTTGAATAACAAAGATAGAACCAGGGTTACAAACGATGCAAGTCAGAATAGCTTTCCTGATACTCTACCTTCATGCAACTTATTCCTCTCCTATTCTCGGGAGACCCACCTTTAGGCCTACGGTCATGGGCAGTTATATACATGAGACTTGACGACACTTCTATTACATGCCCACTTCTTGCTAGTCCAGTCAAATTGTGAAATGAATAAACATTAAATTATGTAGTTTGGGGATAGTTAGGGATCGATAGGGGGGTGCATTCTGAGCATAAATTCCAATTTGCGGGGTTCTCCGAAGGTCAGCTGGGCCCCTCTCGCTAAAAACGCGTTTAATTCGATATCTCGAGAACGGTTAGTGAAAGGCAAAAAATTGTAGAGACCTTTTCTCTTTTAAATTGAATTCACTAACTTTTTTATTCAAAACTTTTTTTTTCAACATCAATATTTTTCAAGTTATTACTTCCGAAAGGCAAAAATTTTCCGTTTTTTTCTCCCTATTTTTCATTTTTCGCCATTTCCTCCCCAACCGTTCACTTTTATGAAATTTTCCTGATTATCAAAGTTGTAGATCTTTTAATTACGAACAACTTTTGTCTCAAACTTTTTTCTCTTCTACCAATACCTTCGGAGTTATGGCTCACTTTACCGAGCGAAATCTGCGCCATTGTCGCAATATCATCGACACCAGTGGGTATTCAGTACTTGAAAGAAATATTAAAGTATTCCGTGATCATTTATTAGCCAACTTACTTGTATAAAAAGGTGAATCGATTAAATAACTCGATCTGAGACAGCCATGTTTTCTTCGCAATCATTTAAATATTGTATTGCTTCAATTTGGGTATTTTTTATTACATTCAATGGGATAATAATGTGAATGAGGATTATAAAAAGAAGCAAATGAATAATTAAAACTATTCCACACATTTATTGACAAAAAAAACTATGTAAGGTTCGTAAAATTAGGCACCCGCGGTGGATGGATGTGATTATTAACAATAAATTATAATATATCTAGATTAGATGATATGTAATTAAATGTAATTTTTGAATGTGGATTTTAATATTAAACTACTTTCGTGTGTGAGTAAGTTTTTAAATTCGATATACGTTTGTTGAGATAAATGAATAGCAGGAGTAAACACCTACTGGAAGTGATATTATTATTGGAAAATTTTGTAATTCTGAAAAATATTTTTTATAACGGTAGAAAAATAGTTAATATTACCTCAAACTTGATAGAGGTGTTAACATGCGCTCAAGTTCCTTATCTCCCCTTATTACACTGGCTTTTATAAGTGTTTGAATCCTTTTTTTGTGCACCGTAATCACTTCTCCTTCACTTAACGTTTTGCTACATATAAAACAATGTTCCATCTTCACTTCGTGCGGCAGTAAAACATTTCAAAACATGAAAAATAAGCGATTTTTAACGGAGTCGAGGAGCAGATGTCCTTGGGGCCCCGCACTAGTACACAGCGCGGCCGTCAATACGCGTTGCGACAATGGCGCGGATTTCGCTCGGTAAAATAAGCTATAACTCCGAAGGTATTGGTAGTAAAGAAAAAAGTTTAAGACAAAAGTTGTTCGTAAATAAAATATCTACAACTTTGATAATCTGGAAAATTTCATAAAAGTGAACGGTTGGGGAGAAAACAGCGAAAAATGAAAAATAGGGAGAAAAATATTGGTGTTGAAAAAAAAAGTTTCGGATAAAAAAGTTAGTAAATTTAATTTAAAAGAGAAAAGGTCTCTACAATTTTTTGCCTAACATTAACCGTTCTCGAGATATCGAATTAAACGCGTTTTTAGCGAGAGGGGCCCAGCTGACCTTCGGAGAACCCCGCAAATTGGAATTTATGCTCAGAATGCACCCCCCTATCGATCCCTAACAATCCCCAAACTACATAATTTAATGTTTATTTAACCCATTTTGAGCGACAATTTGACTGGACTATGCAGACTCCTTGGAGTGCATCTTGACTCCAAACTTCTTTGGACAAACCCCGTATCCAACACTCGAGAGAAATCTCGTCGGAATAATACCATTTGGCGTGCCTTAGCTGGGATCTTCTGGGGACCTATCCCAAAGCGCCCTCATGATTTACAAAGGATTGCTTAGGCCTCTCCTTGATTGGGGTTGCTCTCTAAGTACGACGGTCCAGGTTCCTCGCTTGTAATAATTAGCCTCATTGAGGAGGGCTCTCAGCTGCATAAGCACGACACCCATGAATATACTCTTAGTATAGCTCGCCAAAAACCACCTCTCTCATATATTAGGGCGAAGCGACAAATTTTTGCATGCCGAGTGCTAGCAACCCACCCGCCTCATTGTTTATATCAATAGTTAAATAAGGACTAAATTTATTTTTGTAATGTGTAAAAAAAATGACGTTTTGTTTTGGTATGTAAATTCCACATCATGCATTCATGGTTGCACTCTGATGAAAGGTACGATATATACAGGTGTAAAACTACACAAAAAATACCCGCAAAAACTTAAGATTCAATCATTTTCTCGGGACCTCAAGACGACGTCTTGTAAATTTATTGATTATCCGAATGATCGATTTGAATTCCTGTGGATTGTATGAGAAATGCATTTCCAGTTGAAAAGTGGAAATTTTGTAGTCATGAATGCACACAAGAATCTAGGAGTCGTCGGTCCGTGACATAGTATAAACAATAAACATAATAGATCGCAAACAGCGGAGTGCAACATTCAGGAAAACGGAGAAAATTCTTCAGTATAAAGAAGACGGGTATATTAACTATTATAGTTTATATTTATGTAGTATTCTCGTTTATCCGGGATGTTTATCTGCGGATGGGTCCCCGATTTTGGTGCCACGTGACATTTCGGTTCTTGGCCAAATCCCAATAACAAATCTAGAGTCATACAGCCAGCTGATATCAAATGGTTCAGAAGTTATTAGATTTGCAAAATATGACAAAAAAATAGTTTTTGAGCACATCGAACGATCGTCAAACGTACGTATCTCGAGATTTAGGAATCCGAAAAATCTTTTTAACCAGTGCTTCAGAATCAGAGAAGTCCCACTTTTCACGCCGCGAGACTCAACATTTTCTAAAAAATATTTTTGCACGCAATTTTTGCAGGGTATCTCTGTTTTCAAGTTTTGTTGATAAAAATTGAAATGCAGGTAGATTTCCATGTACTAAAGGAATCCGGCAATTTCCACCAAGCAGTGCTTCCCGATCATTCCAAAGTTTTCAATTGGGCATATCAATATTTTTTTCGCATTAGCTTTGATTTGACAGAAAAGTCGGTAAGAAAAGAAAAATACAATTCAAGCGGAAGAAAAAGAAATATGTCATTTAAATGACAAATAAATGTTCAAAACATAAATTAAAACGAAAACGAGGCAAACGCCCTCCTGAGAATTGGAGGATCTTTCCAGTACATGGAGATCTATCTGCAGTTCAATTTTTATGAACAAGAATTATGCCATAGGTGGTTGCAGACCTGGGAAAAAAGATACCTTACAAAAATCGTGAGCAAAAATATTTTTTCAAAAATTTTGAATCTCCTGCCGTGAAAGGTGGGGATCTTCTGATTCTGAAGCACTGGTTAAAAAGATTTTTCGGATCCCCAAATCCGAAGATACTTACGGTTGACGACCATCCGATGTGACAAAAACTGATTTTTACATATTTTGCAAATCTAATAACTCTTAAACCAGTTGATATCAGGGTGTATGACTCCAGATTTGTCGTTGGGGCTTCACCAAGATCCAAAATCGCTCGTGGCACCAAAAGAAAAGTGTCACAGACAAGCGAGATTACTCTTTAGACTATTATAGTAAAAATACTCACGTGTATATGAATATCAATTCGTCTTCTGATTTGGTTTATCAATTCTATTCAGGACCAAAACCTCGATTGATGATTCAGGGGCTAATCTGTAAGTCAGTTCTTAATTTCTGACAGTGATTTCGCTATTTTTCGTTCATTCTGGAACTTGCCAGTCTTGTCTTTCCATGACGCCCTAGAACATACTAACAGGAGAAAAAAGAATGAAAGATAGTGAGGATCACGGCCAGGTCGAAATGGCCTGGAACCCCTCATTTATATACCCATATTAATATAATATTATCAATAAATCATTTTATTCGTCTACTCAGTTTCGTATACAACATTCTTATAATAGTTCACAATAAGTACATGATATACCGATTGCCTAATATAGCTGCCGTTTCTATCAATCGAATTTGATAGAATTAAATTGAAGAACTGTGATACGAATCGCGCATGAATTGTCATTTTCTTGCATTCCATTATTTTTTTTCTTCCCCAGGAATAACAGTTGTTCAATAAATATATATATCTATACAGAATTCGTTTTGTTATTAATTTATTAATTGTTCTATCCATTGTAACATTGATTATAACTTCTAATTATAATAGGTAGTTTTTAACTTATCCGATCGAATTACCTTGTACGATTGATTGTATATAACTTATCTCAGGTTCCGTTTTTGCGTCCCTTGCGAAAAAATAGTACTCAACTACATATTCAATCTGTACGAACAAACTATTGGCATCAACACCTTTTTCGTACAATTTTGACTAAAAAATGTCGAAAATAATAGCTACTAATAACATTTGGTCAACAGCGCGAATTAACAACATATGTTACATATATATATGTATGTATATGAGGACCATCACACAGATAAATGCATACCACTGTCTTACGACTGAACCATTCAGAGGATGTGGATAAATTGGTAAGACCTTCGGTATGGCCTCTGATTGAGTTATCCTTACGGTTAGTAATTATGATATTTCTGTTGTATTAAATTCTCTGTGTGACGGCTGTTACGCCTATATGTATGATTCTGTGTTATTCTACTCATACACTAGCTACGGTACTAATCAAAACATCTATTTGTCTAAATAATTATGATAATCATTGTCCAGCCGATTTGTTGCTAGAGGAATGTTCAATAACATTTATAATATAATATGTTTCTCATATATTGGAGACTACACCGATTGTACAATCTTCAGAATCCGAAGATCCAGCGATAGTTTATTCACAAAAACGTGATAAATCTTTTGAAAAAAATGTAATACAAAAAAATTCAACGGCGTCAGAATTTTGTAAGTACCAGAAGGTATTGAATGTTGATAGTCAAGTTTCATTATTGAACAACCCTATAGGTTTAATACTAGGCCTCTTCTTCCTACCTGCATTTTCCGATCAAAAGCTCACTAATGGGTCCTTATCCTAATTCTAAGGTAAAAACATTTGAACAGCCAACAACATCATACAACAATCCACTGTTGTTGAATTTTCAGATGACACATGCTGACGTCATTTATATTTCATCTATCAGACCGTTTCATGATCGAGATAATCGGTGAATAGTCGTTTAAAATATACCACATCGTCAGGGATTTTTGTGTCCGAACGAAATGTGTTGCTGTTATACCATCTCAAAGAAATGTGAGTTCAAGTCATTGGTCTTTCCGAACCAAACAGTGAAAAAAAACAAATGCTGTACGGTTCAATACCTCAGAAAATATGAATTATTCTTCCGATCAATGCGTTTAATCTTCGCCTGATTTCGGATGATTATATTCCTCAGAATAAGCAGAATCGGGAAGAAAGATTACTCAAACTCACATTTTTTGAGATGGTAGACCTGTATTCATTTCATTTGTACAACAATGTCGGCCTATACGTGGTATACTTTGATCAATCTCAATTGAATCTCAATTGAAGCTTCGTTGGTTAAAAAAGAATCAATATCGTTACTAGTAGCAATTCTGAGAATGTTCAAGAATGATTGATATGATATATCAATCAGCATGACAATCCCTCGCCGAGGAACACGATATTTGAAAATTCAACAACAATTTACAAATATAAATTTAGATACGTACAATATATTATGTTAATATATATTATATACCTATATATATATTTTATATATGTATATGTATATATATATCCGTCTAAAATATCTATAGGGATCAACAGATGATGTATTATATATTATTTTACAAAAATATTCAAACATCTAACTGGCAGATGCATCCATCTACACCTATGTACGGTGATTAATTATGTACTTCACCGAGGAATATCAGCTGACCGATTAATCATTGGTCCGCTACGAAGAACTGTTCATTACTAAACCTTGGGTAATGACTTTGAGACATTTCTAACTCATGTAGTGCGTAATATCGTTCGTCGATTTCAAATAAAGCTTCACAACCTTTTGAGTTGTAAAAGAGTTGGTAAGTTTCCCAAAACAAGGTCTTATCTACACAGAAGATGTGACGAGGTAGAAGAAATTATAGGAGCCACTTTTCCAATTTTTTTGGGCGAACTATATTCGCGAGAATAATTTCGGAGCCATTGAAAGTAGAATAATAGGCTTTTGGTGAACGTTGCTTCCAGAAATTATCTTTATAAACTGTTATCTCGTAAAAAGACAAATGATAAACAACTTAAGATCCGTTTCACTTGAAGAGGTCTAAAAGAAATCTAAAAGAAAATAACTTTTTAGGATGATTAACCTTTTCTCAAATTGGAAACTCTAAAGTGTCATCGACCGATGATGAATCGATTTTGTTTTCTTCATTCGTAAAGCATCGAATATAGAATAAGGTCTTGTCGAATATGATGTGACATCATATTGGTTCAATCAATGTAATATGGAATAAAAATATGATTGTATGCATAGTATTGCACAGAAGAAAAAGATCCCCTGCATATAGACAACGATTAATTTTTAAGTTTGCTGTCTCGTTAAATTCAGCTACTTGGGAAATGCAACAGAATTGATTTCCCAAAATAGTAAGCCTGTTGTCCTAGGTAACCAAGGATTTTTGCTCCTGCGGCGAAAAATTGTTGTTGTCCATACATACAGCGGATGCTTATTTCTTCTCCTGTAGGATAACACTGTGTTCGATTTCAAAGGTTTTTAGATGAACAGAGACGCGATTGGTTAATTGAATCCATTCGAAAGAGAAGAGAACAAAAATCTACGCTGAGAAGAACATCCTCGAACCTCAACCCAACGAAAGTGTACCTTAGAAGAAAAGAGAACTTGCGATCCAAACGAAATCTGAAAACCGGTCGATTTATATTTGTAAGAATAATGAAACACTGTTATTCATTCGAACAGTACCTTCTGTTCAATTAGCGTATAGGAATTCACACAAGGATATTTTACAGCGAAGTAAAGCCCATTCATAAGCGCATTGTCCGATTAAACTTGTATGCTTTGGCATTCGAAAGATTTAAATCAAATGGAAATACTTGCCCATTGTATACTATATGTAGGTACAGGACAGTGTTGCAGGTTTTGGAAGCCTGTGAACTTTCATTGAAAACGACAAGGTGAACTTTTCGTCAATTACCTTCAAAACCCACTTTATACCAACACGCGAGATATTTCGCAACGATTTCTAAGACGGCTTTGGAACGTAGCATCAGGTTCCCGAATCTTGAAAAGGTAGCAAGACAATAGTTCCTCTTTCTCATCTTCGTTCAATATCTTGTATGATCTCCGCGAGAACTACTTCGGGGTCGTTTAAAATTCCGTCTGCGGTCTCTTGGTGAGCCATTCGGCGATTTCTGGTAGCTCGTGGACGCGCTGTTTGAGCCCTCTCAAAGCCGGGTATCCTTCGAGTGCAGCTGGGCCAAAGATCTGCTCGAAATTCTCCAATGCCACAGCGAATACAAAATCCGTCCACGTCGTCTGTGTAATAATCACGAAAAACTCAGGTCAAGTTATCAGAAGTACGGAAATCGCGAATAGAATATCTAAGGCCAATAAAACTTGAGAACGAAATTCAATATAAAAACAATAAAAAATAATATAAAAACAATATTGGTGACAAATATACTTACAGTCTTTCCAACGGAGTACCCATCGTTTTCGGCGACGGTCTGCTCAAACTTGTTTAGATAAAATGGAATTGTTTCCTTGATAAGTCGTGCTTTCTTTTCTTCCTTTTTGAAGGGGTCTAGCTCGGTGCGGTACTGCCATAGTACTAAAATTGGAAGAAGGGATTATAATACATAATGATATTCATAGCTTCGGTAATTATATCATCTGACTGACGCTATGATGCTAATCTAACTTTGCTTGAGATCTCCCAGGGTGTCTACGAGGACGTCGCACAGCATTGACTCCCAATCGTCTTGGCCTGCTAAACCGTGTTTTCTGGCTAAGTATCTGGCCACTGCGTTGCTCTGGGCGATAGGTTTTCCATCGATTTCTAGTATGGGTAACATCCCGTACAACATAGCTACCAGACAGAGAGATTTTTTAAATTAATTTATCAATTCTATCTAAATTCGTGGTAGGAAATCACCCCAGTATATTTCCGTCTTTGCTTCTTTGTCAAATACTCGTCCTCGGATAGTTTTGGCGTGAAACGAATGAAGCAAAAATATTTAACCATATTTGAATAGTTTTTCAGCAATTTTACATAAATGCAGTATGTTAATCATTTTTTGTTCTATCATCTTCGGTCCGGAATAAGTAAAAATTAGCTAATAGGAAGAAGATAATATTTATAATGTTCGTGGAATTTCGTAATTGCTAATAAAATTGAGGGCATACTTTTTTTGAGCTCGGGCCAACGCTCTTTAGGCACTCGCTCGTCGACGTAGGGGATTCCTGTTACCGCAAAGATGTATCGGATATGCTCGGCTCGTCCACGGGCGTTGAAATAAATCAGTTTGTAGTCAGGGTGATGCTCCTCCGCCATGTTATCTCTTCGATCTGCAACACCAAATAATCATTAATGTTCCACGCAAACGCAGTGTGAATAATAAAAAAGCCGTTTGCTTCCCAAGAAAAAACGTTATGAAAATGAATGTGACTACTCTGAACTAACAGTAAGAATTATATTGTTGGAAGTGAATTTTTTCATACATGTGCCCATGGATCCGTATGAAAAGAATTTGAGAATTCGTAATTTTTTCCATACTTTTGTATAGAAAAATGATACACAAATCCATAATTTATCATTCCTTTTTGCACGAAGTCAGGAGAAATGGAAAAAGTTACATAATCCCGACACATGCCACGAAATGACCGAATATTTGGAATATGTCTAGACTTAACCGTTATCACAGGGGACGGTATGAAAATATATCAACATTTTTAGACCCCAAGATACGCATACCCTCATAAACCGCGTAAATCGAAAAGCTGAAGCTTTGACAGCGAACTTTACTCATCTTGTAATTTATGTATACCCGAAGTAAGCTTCGATACTAGAAAACGAGGCCGGTAAGATTCCGTGAGAGTTGCTCAATGCATAGATATATACAGTTTGATTTATTTTCGGTATTAACGAGAAATTGGCGTGCAGGTCAGCGTTGATTATCTTTCGTAAGCCAGCTCGCCAGGCGAGATAAGCAACGCCGCGGACGGGATAATTGTTCGGAAATAGGACAGGTGTGCGGGGAATATTTATTGCGATGAGAAATCGATGGAACAGAGAGCATTGACTGTGATAAATGTTTGACTTCTTTCACGTTAAATCAAGCCGTCTTCGAGAAAAATGTATAGCCGTCGGGACAATGATTGTAACGAAATGTAATAATTGTTACCAAAAGATCCTGTCATGGGATGAAACGACTTTAATGTGAACTAAACCTTTCTTGCCGATCTTTATTCTGACATGGCGTCGAAAGAAATTTTAATTTTTTGACCGTTTGGTTTCAAAAGTTCGTTGAAAAATGGTCGTGGGTTTGGCCACGCTATAGCCAAAAGCACAAAGAAGGAGTCTTCTGATAGTGGTTTGTCGTACTATGAGGCAGATAAAAAGGTTCCAAGATTCAAAATAGGGAGGTATCAAGTGGCAAAGGAGAAGATTTAGGTCGAGGAGAAAGACGGTTCGTATTTCGCTGATTCACGAGTAAGCGACCTTCGTTCTGAGAAATTGTACGACGCCTGGGGTTGATTTACAGTAAAAGAAGCTTACGTGTAAACTTTGACAAATACCGTACGCAAACATGTACATAAGAATATATACATAGATATCGAATGGTTATATATAAAATTAAAATTCTTAGAAATTATCCGCGACTATTAACCTGCCAAGAAATTGTCAACGAACATTCGGCTCTGCCTCCAGAGTTCACGGTATTGATTTGAGAATATAGCGACTACAGTTCTGTGGGCGTATAGAGCGGAGCTTTGCTGTCTCGCTTGTAGCCCCCTTAGTCCTTGTATATATCTCTTGTTAAACAAAGAGCTTTTATACAGGATAGAATCTTGGTAAAGAGTGAATTTTTGTATAACTTTCGTGTGAATATATGGCATATAGTATGATTCGAACGGGTTTTCTTACATTATCGCGGTACGTTTATTATACGCCCTTTTCGTACGTCGGGTGAATGTGCAATTGTTGGAGATTGTATGAAATTTATCAGCGAGAAAGCAAGTGAACAAATAAATGAATTTTCGTTCTTAAGCGTGGAAACATTACGCTGATCGTGAAAGTACATAAAAGCAAATATTTTCATTCCGTTTCAGCAAGTTTAATTCTTTTAAATATATTCACAAGCCCTATAGAGAGAGGATAACGTTTGCTTTGAATGGATAAGGATACCGCCAAATGGGGTAACACTTTCCCAATACAAACAAAATACAAAAGGTTTTTGAATTTTATACTGCCTGAGCTGTGTCATCAAATGGAGTGTTCGTTCTCTCAATCGATAAGTATATCATCACTAGACACTAGCTAAAATTATTTATTGATGCCATTCAAGGCCTTATTGGTTGGCCGAGGTTAGTTACAATGCCCAGACGAACAGCAGCTGCTGGCTCTAAAGCGATGCGAAAATTTGGCCCGAAAAGTTTTGCATGCATAGAAGCAAGTTATTGTACCTTAAGAATCAGATACACAGTTTTCGTGCACTGATCGTGAAATATACTGAGGAAGAGACTGCGAGCTTGCAGACAAATGTCCCGTGTCCATCCTAGTTTCCTACTTACTTCGAATCGAATATCAATTCTATGACATTCAAGCATCATTTCGGGGTAATATTCGGCCAAGCTTGCTAGCAAGGAAATTAGACAGAAAGAGGCAAGATAAAGGCCCATCGTTCTTGTCCTGCTTTTATCACCAACATTGCTTCACCGCTGTATATAAGCTGATAACAGCGGCATGGGGATAGAAACCAAAGATTTTATGGAATTTTGACAATTCACATTTTAAGGAATATCTGACCTGAAGAGATGTGGAATACCGAAGAGAAAGTGATTATCTCTTCGTCACATCAATAAGTTTGCAATTGTCACAAACAGACATCTTACGGGTTCCATGGTTTCATATAGAAATTTGACAAATATTTCATCATAGATAAGGAAATTGAAACACAAAAATAGCAGACGTTTATATACATGGAAAAGTATGGAACGCTGTGCCAAAGTCCCAGAGATACCTTAGTCGACGGTATGAACAAGTACGCGGACTCACACATGGGTATGTCGATATACCTATATATCCTAAGCATTTTGTACTAGAATCGAACAAAAGAATTCATTTCTTTTATGCATTTGGTGCATTGTTTACTCTCTGATATCAGCTCTGGTGCAGGGAGAGAATCAATCTCATCCATTGGACTAAATCGCTTTCGGAATTATTCGTTTATGATTTGAAAATCCTTCTCCACATGTAGTGTTGGTAATGAGTTTAGCGGGCTCAGCGTTACTATTCTTCTTTTGAGATTTGAGAAAAATTTGGTTAATTCAAACCAAGCATTTTGTTTGATTTAGTTTTTTTGATTTAATACAAAAATCTGATTAAATCATTCCAAAATTTGTTTGATTGTACAAGATACAATGAATTCCTTTGTTTTCTCCGAAAGGAGTATTTGATCAATGGTATTTGGTTCATTCAGCAAAATATTTTGTCGATTCAACCAAATCGATGTGTTGTTGGATCAACCTAATATTGTTTTTGAACACTATATCTTCGAATAAACCAGATAATTTGTTTAGTTTGAAGAATATTTTTGTTTTACCCAATCGAGCCGAGGTATCCGATAAACCATTGATTAGTTCGAACAAATATTTATTTTATTGGAATGAAAAAAAAAAAAAAGAAGAATTTCTCCAAATGAAACAAACATTTGTTTGACTGTGGCAATGCAAGAAATTGTTTGAATCAAACAAACTTTTCTCTGAGTATGATTTCCCCTCATCAAACACCCCAAGCTGTGATTTTGACGGTCGAAAATATGAATCTATATACGTATTAGAGAATATGAGGCACAATGGGTCCGTAAAGGAAAAAAAAAACAGTTGGAACAGGATATTTTGACTGTTTATTCAATTAAAAAAAAACAAAGTTATACCACCGATATATATCTCGCATATTACGTCTACCTCGGAGATTTTTTTTTCAAATCACTGGTACGCTGTGGAGAAATATTCTATCGACACAGCTTTTTCACAGCTAATTACTTGTATTCCCGGACATAATTCGAAATCATTTGAAATTTTATGAACTTCACCTTACATGGATTGATTGCGCCGAAGAAAGAATGGTTACCGTAGGGTACACTGGTACAGAGGGAGCATCGTTCATCGAAACTTCTCAAAATTTGAAGGGAATATTATACATTGATGTAATTCCGAGGCAAACCAATGATATTCGATGAATTCAATTTTTAGATATATTAATTTTTGATTTTAGGCCAATTTTTTTCAGAAGTTGAGGAAGCTGATGTGTTACGTGCTCACAACGATAGAAGACTGATCTTATCTGTATATGTTATTGGTTCACTCCGGAATGACTCCATTTCAGAATATTCCGTGAAATTTGAGGATGTTTCGATGAACGATGCGACCTGTACCATGCGACAACTACTTTTTCTTCGGTAGCCTCAATCTGCAGTTAGGCGACGTTCATACATACAATCTCAAAGAATTTCGAATTAGGTATCAAAATCCGCAGTTTTTAAAATTGAGAGTGGTAAAACGAGATGGATTTGTATGGAAGAAAAATAACAATAACTAAAACATAGTTTTCGACTTACGGTTGATTAATTGTTACAAGTTGTTGTTTTCATGACGTTGACGTAGCAAATGGGGTCTGCGATGAGAATCTGAACGTGCACGTAGCCGCAAGATTCTTGAAATTGTTTTTCAAGTAATAATAAAATAAATAAAAATAAATGAAGGGTGAAGCGACAAGCCTAGGGCTAACTCAAGAAGTTGTAATTTCTCAAGAGAGCGGAGAAAATATTCACCTTCCGTGAATTCTACACTAAATGGATCGCGAAAATGAGGCAAAGTAACACTCCCCATACAAAATTGAACTACGCCAAACGCAAAAGAAGATATTACTTTGGAGCCGAAACAAAAGTTGGGGAAGAACGATGTGTGCCAAAACTAACTTGAATAAAATAAAATGTATTTTTGATGGAAAAATTGAATATTGATATTCTTGAAAATTTTAGAAATCTGTGATAGGATTGAATATACCAAAATATATTTATCAATTAGTTCAAAATAACAATAAGATCACAGGTCAAATATTGTCTTCCGAGAATATATCTTGAAAATATCGCCTGGCGTCAGTAGAAATAGGTATGCAGATATCTCTAATAGGTTCATATTCCAATAAATCATTTTTTTGATGCTGGATGAAAGAAACACTTGTCAAAAATGAGGACCTGTTGTCGGCACCGGGATAATTTTGATCATTTTGATTTCACCCAGTTGTTAGGTGTCGCTGCATATGACATTTATTTTACGACAAATACTCAAAAACAATAATTAATAACAATTAATTAAATCATAGAAACATTTTCTTTCAGAATTCTCATCGTTGTATTTCCTTCTACAATTTTTAATATTGAGAGCGTTGGATTCATTTGGATTCAGAAGACTATCCTACGAACAATCTTAATTTTGTTGAAAATTAAAAATTTCCCAACAGCTTGCAATTATTTGCCAAACTATATTCGCCTGGGGCTCCAGTTGTCGAAAGAAATAGTGCGGCCAAAAAATTCAGCAGCCCACCGTTATCAATATTTCATAGGGTCACCTCTAGCCCCCTCTTAAAGTGTGACTTGTAAGTGAGGCAAATATGAATAAACCTGTGTGCAAGTCAATAACCTTGAGTGCCCCTCGTTCATTATTTATATGGTGAATAAAATATACCCGCCACAAAGTCTCAGAATTACGAGGTAACCTTTTGCGTGCAATCACGGCATAGCAATGCGTTTATTATAAGGCAATGAAGTGATTTAGGATAAAACAAATTATTAATTCGGATTTTTAGGTTTAGATAAGATTTCTAACTAAATATATACATATATATAGATATGAACATTTTGTAGACTCGGTAGGTCCCGATTAGATTTACTAATCAATGCCTATGAGATCATTTAGTGATCTTATCCCGGAATAAATCTGACCAGTAATCTTCCGGTAATTTTTTTCGGACTCTCACATACCTGTAGATATTGTTCGGTTTTTGATTGCTCGCTAGACATTTGAGATACATTTTTAGCAGTAAACAATCGTGTGAATTAAAATGTGACTGCGCACCATGAATATGTATTATGTCGATGGCTGTGCAGAAAAACGGCTATCTCGAGTTAGGCTTGAATAACCGGAGATAGCCGGTTTTTCTATACGTAGCCGTCGATGTATTGCAGGAAACAGGGTCATAATTAAACATTTTTTCACTATTGTCAGAATTCAACAGCGCTGACGAGATGTATTTCTTTTAATTATTAAAGGATCGTGAGATCGGAGGTAGATAGGGCACGTTACAAATTACACAGTGAATGATAGTGCAGATAGTAATTATTTTTCAAAAAATGGAGCTAAAATCAAAAGAACAATATGTCATCTGGAGAATACTTGAGAGCAACTAACCAGTCAGCGGGGAAAGATTCATTCCTTCATCATTTATTTAACGTATTCCCTGAAGTTGAGTGAAACGAAGATTGCGACGGGCGTAGAAGCGTCTCAAAAATCTTACAGCGATTTGGCAGCTGTAGCTCATAAAATGTCCATCGACATATCGATCCTATTGGAAGAATCCAGGTGGGAACTCAGGTCCATAGAAGTCGACGAGGTATGATAGAAATCAACCTGTTATTTCTACGTTTTCACGAAAAAAGGAGACCATGTACGTGTGTATAAAATACAGCGAATAAATCAGTATTTGGAAGACATAAAGGGATTTCTTAATTTACTGTAATAATTGATGTGAGGAAATTGAAACGTCATAGAATTGCTACCTGAACAGACAAAATTTCGAACAAATCGTAATCCTTCGAAGTTGAGAATGTATCGAAAAATTTTCCAAACCATAATATCGTGAGCGTCAACCTTTATTTCAACTGGTTCGCCTTGGTCCCAGCTGCTTTAAGCTCTCAAGGGTCGAGGACAGTTAAGCTTTAGTGAGGCAGGGAAAATGAGTTGCCTGAAAAGGCGAAATTTTGTCAATTCAGTACAGTTTCATGGAAAATTACCAACCTTCAAGTACACCTTTTAACGAAAAATCAAAGTCGTCTGAAACGTTGCTTTAATGACGCAGATAAAAATGTATGCCGTTAAGCAGAGAACTTACACATTTGTAAGATTTTCGCACTGCGAATTGCAGTCCATATGCTTCTGACATGGTAAAAAAGTTCATAAACGACAGAAATTACGAAATTATACCTACTATCGCGCCATTAAATCAAGACGCATGGATTTGGAATCCCATAGCTCTGAATGAATGACTTGATTTACTAAGTAACCGTACTTGCGATCGATTTACCGGTTACGGATTGGAATTGATTTTTTTTGCTAGAAAATTTTAGATCTCAACAGTGTCGATTGACGGTGACAGTGGCCAAGATGACCACTCCGCCGAGTATTGCCTGTTGCCGCCATGGTTTCAAACATTTTTCGATTTTGAAAACTACATACTACGCATCTCATTCTAAGGAGTACGTGGGAATGAGTTTAAATTTTCGTCGAGTTGAAGTCGAGCTACGTATACCAGTAGGCAAAGAAAAAAACACGTTTTCCAACATATGTGTAACGATATTCCCGATTCTGAATTTTCTACAACAATTATACAGTAATACCTTGACGTGGCAAGCTCCGCAGTTTCAGAAACCGTATCGCACGATGCTCTACCATTTTTTCACGAGGAGCTATCGGATTCTAAGCTCACGCGTCTCGATTTAATCGCCCGATTAAGTAAATAGTCAATAATGACTATGGAAAGGAGAGAAAAATATAGGTGGACGAATGTGTACATAACTACTTGCTATATTCTTCTTGGATCGACGACAAAATTGCGAGTAGGTGGAACGGGGTAGGGGGTAATACCAGCCGGAGGTGATATTGATTCGCAAACGTGTGAATTCGGTAGCTATGCTTCGCGTGTAACCACCGCCCAATAGTATTACGTATGTATGGAAATATGCCTGTAGTATATTGGTATATTTATACAATTTACATACTTGTGGGGAAGCGTTTCATAACCGTAAAACGTGGGGACGGAAATATGAAGAGACCGCGGTGACCTCAGAATTCATCCAGCATGCCTGAACGCAACCACGTACCTCTACAAATACTAACAATATTTACAGAGTGGCAAAAAAAACCCTGCTTAATTCAAAAGATACAAAAAAGATATGTATTGTGCTGGAAACTAGAACAATGAACCTTCCATTTCACATTTGAAAATCCAAAAAATGTTCATCCATTGCAGATTTCCACGCACTTGAGAAACGAGTTTTTGAAAAGTCGCTGGGAGTTGAATACAAATATTATTCGTGGATAATTAACTCAATTACTATGTTTACTTCTGATTCGAAGACTCCATAATTTCTCTCCGATATCCGTTTTCCGAATTTCTATATCGATTTCCAATCTGAATTCAGATGTGAAATGAGTACCCCAGAAAAGTCGCGTGTGAGGAAAAGTGCAGGTTGCAAAAAGTTGAATGAACACAAAAAAACTACGTCTCAGAGTTGAGATATGTAGCTCATTCTGTGGAAGGATTTATTTTGTTTCCAAAAATCACATTTAAAGTGACGGTAATGGAAAAAAAATGTTGATTTTTGATTTAGACAATCTACTATATATATTTGTGGAATTCTAAGCTGTCTGACTGCAGTTGTGATATTTTTACAGCATCGGACATTTTGTATGAACTCTTGCATTATTGTGTAGATGATTGTTCCAAACTATTGTGATACTTGGCCTTCAGATACAATAGTTTAATCGATTTTATGGCATGTCGGATTGGGTTTGCCAATCGTGATGAAATATCAATTGAACGGCGAAATAAAGTACAATGCTGAGTATTTCTGTATACACGAATTTCTATTGTGGAACCCTATAGTGGCTCCTGTATGGATCAAATGTTGGTGTATATTGTATATAAAATAGGGTAAAGTCGGCGAAGATGGACCAGTACCGAAATAGTTGGACCCCGCGATTTCCCTAAAGCCATACTTAGTCCACGCTTTGTCCTCGAAAACGTGGTCCATCTTAGGGAACCTTTCATTCCAGTGTGTGAGAAGTACCACAATAAGCTGACCCACCCCGTAATTTAATAGGGACCGTCTAAATCCCTTGGTCCTTTAGAACTTCAGGGACGAGCGTCAACTATTTCAAATCAATGCAAAAGAGAACCGCAATATAATCACAGAATAACGATGCTAGATCGCCCAAAAGATGCTACAGTTTTTATTCATCCTCATCTCAATCTGAAGAATAAAAAAAGAATGTTTTTCAATTGGCCCCTCTTCCAAATACTTTCGAGTGCCTCTATATAATATTACAAGGATACTGTAGAATATAAAGAGTATAATATAATATCAATTTTAATCTAATTAGCAAAATGAGGTGAAGACTTGAACTAAGTCTGTATCGACGATTCCACCATCGCTTGGATTCAACCGCACCTTTACAGCCACGATGAAACCGAACTGACATAAATAGCGTCTGGTCAAAGGTGTGGTATAATCAGGTAATTATTTCAATTATTCTAAAAAGTGAGTTTCCAAAATTTTTCTACACAGTAACACACTTATTTTGTTCATTGTTTCGAGTTATGATGTTATCTTCGATTTTGAAAATATATTCCAGTCTCAAATTGAAGATATTTGTCATTTTCGTTGAAAGAGTTAAATGTACTGCTGATTTCTGACCATGATTACCCTCTAGTACTTTCTTTGTAGTTCCTTGGCATGTCGCACAATAAAACAAATACAATATAAAAGTGATATTCGGTTTTGCCCTAGTCAGTACAGCTTTACATCATCAGTACTGATTGATAAAATTATCGTGTCACAAATATCCCAGATGGACCAAGGTATTCACTCTCACCGCACAATTGACTCAATTTCCGGGTTTCCGACTGTTTTGGCAAGCAAATTTCATATATGTGTATTGTATGATATGTGTATTGTAATGTAATACATTTAAGAACCAAATTCAGGATTTCGTCGATGATGGCAATCAAATTATATCACTCGATCTTGAAATTAGAAAAATCGGCACAAGGTGGAAATAATATACTGTGTTGTAAACTAAATTGAAAAAATGAATATTTAACAGGATATGTACCGTGAAGTTGACGAACTGGATGAATTTTGAAGAAAATAACTCAACAAATATAAAATCTAGGTTTTTTGTTTCTTTCGAATAAATATTATCATAAAGAATGAAAAACTATATTCTAAAACCCACCCCCTGATTTCGTGCCAATATTCATATAAACATTTGTGTAAAGTTTCATTTGAATGGCGTATACTGTGCGCAGTGTTGTTGAGCAGTTCCGGGATCCTTCTTTACGATTGAATAGTACCCGTAAGACATGGCTTTCCTTAGGGCGGTTCTTCCGCTAACCGACTGACTTACGGGATTTTCCATTCCTTGATAACTTGACCAGACAATACAGCAGTTCGTGTGTACCGAATTTTGGGATTAGTTATCGGATAAATGAGAGAAAGGAATGATATAGAAAATTGACGAAAATATACTCTCTGATAGGAAAGTTATGACCGACTGGCAAATAAAAAATTGTAATCCAATTCCGTAGGTCACAAAAAAGATATGGGTAATCGAAACTTCTGAAGAAATATTCGATGATAAAATATAGAAAAAGTAACATAGACAGAACGCGTCTGGGCATCGGAAGATGGTGATGCTGCCACAGTTCTTGGTGTTTAGTAACGTAACAAATGCGCAAATCTTGACAAACTTTGTGATGATTTTTTTCTTAAATTCACAGTTACTGAGCATGTTGTTATTCGTATCCAAAATTTTAATTTACATTCATATTGTTTGAATGAAAAAGAAACGTAAATTCTCAATTTTACATAGGTCCTAACTTCGCTACCACTCAATACGCTTCTCAGCGGAAGAACCACCTTTATGACGAAAAAGTTTCGGAAGCAGGAGACGCACGCTGCAGTGAAGCCCGCGCCGGTGTCCGGTCTGCTTACTCTGTTTCATAAATGTACTCGATAAGCTTTGCTCGAGTCCGCTGAAATTTTACACGGATTTTGTCACGTGTATTGGTACTAAATTAGAAAAAATGTCCGAAGAAACGAATAGTTAAATTATTTGTTCGGCCAGTTTAATATACATACTGAGACGGTAGCATAGTCCAAATCCCTGAAGCCGTGCAAGCTCAACAGTAAATGGTCTGTCGATAAAATAGAAATGACATGTGAGATAACATCGACGAGATACAGTATCGTCCAAAAGTCTGGTTACCTACAATCATTCCAGTCAAAAAATACAAGGTCTTAGCAAAAAAATCGAATAATCATTAGTCTGGGGTAAACAGAAATATAAAAGTGTGATCCAGGATAATATAAACTAGAACTGCTACTTATTATATTACAGCTTTTCCAGATCGGATTATCCGCAGAGTACAATACACTCGACGGTGCATTGGTATATTATGAATTATATGGAAATCGAGTGTTGTATAAATAGTTGTGTCTAAGTATTCACAGCAATATACATATATATCTGATTACTAAGTATCATATAATGCTGTTACTGAAACATTTCCAACTACAAAATATTGCATTTTCTTTCGGTGTATTCGGACTTTCTCAGCGGTAGTGTATCGCTGTACCGTTATAGTCTGATTGGCGAGATTTGAGGATTTAGAGGATATTGTTAATGACTTATACCCATTTCAAATAAATTCATAGATGAGTCATTCCACGTCAGCCGGACAAAATAAATCAGAAATTGACCTCGATGTTTCCGATTTCGTTCTAATTTTTTTAACGGGTTCTTTAGAACAAATAAATTCATTAAACAATTTTTTGTTTTTTTTTTCCCGCCCCTATTTACCAAGTTACACGGGGGTGAAATTCACGAAAAACAGCCAAAAATCGAAAACATACTCCTCTTCAAAGGTTCGTACCTCTGGCTGTGTTCATCCTAGAGACTTCTTTCAAGAACCATTTTGAAGCTATTGAATGGCACTATTATTATATATTTATTGAATTCTGCGATAAAGAGCGATTCCATTTGAATTGAAAAACATAATATCTGTGATCCAAAAAGCATTTTGAATATAATTCATATGTTGAGGTTTCACAAAGCTCCTTGCGTCACAAGTTCCGAATTCTTTGGTTTAAACTTTTCTAGCTCATGGGTGGATATCATTTGAAGAGATTGACGTAGCTTTTTCAAAATCAGTTCATGCTTTCTCATAGTACATATTATTTTACAGTATTAGTGAAGTCATCCATAGGTATACGCTTTGAGGTTGATAACGAGTAAAATGACGGAAACTACAGATTTGAAGAGGATGATCAGGTTTCGCAATGTCAGTTTTATAAAAACGGGCATATTTCTCACATTATTAGAATATCTCAGCGCGACGTTCCGGAAACCTATCTGGACTGCTTTGTATGGTATTGCATGGTATTGTATGGGGAGCTACCTAGCCCAAAGTTCAGGTATCTCCTAACGTATTTTTGGGGTGGGGAAAGCCTTAGAGCTCATACATGAATTTTTTTGACTAAAAGCGTTCTAGATTTTGCCTAGGTATTTCAAAATGTAGATTCAAAGTTATAGCCTTTGCACAAAAGTTGATTCGTTCGCCGGTAAACAGAGGGCAATAGCTATGTTCGTTCGACTGCGCTGTGTGATTCATCAAGGTAAAAAAGAGAGAAATATTTCGCGAGTTCCACGTTTTGTTAAAATTTTCTGAACGAATCGTGGATCATTGCAGAGGGGAGAAATTACAGCAAGGCACTGCAGTCTCATTATCGGAGTGAAACAATTATTCCAATTTTCGTAGAGTAATTTCAGGTCAACTCTACATTGTTCAAGATTCTGACACCTTACATTTCGACCCAAACTGGTATATAGCTTCAGACCACAGAGAAAATCAACCACGTCCAAATCTGAGAAGTTTATGGTTGTTTATGGCAATTTTGTCAATATTTATCCAATTCGATGCATCTGATATTATATTTCGCCATATATTTGGACCTACGTAGGTCGCCACAATTCTTGAAGATTTATCTTGGAGACTGAGTCGGAGAAGTTTGTAAATATCTATGGTCAATAAAGAATTTTCCAAATTCTTGTGTATTAATGTTTGCGTGAAAATTGAATGCTTTTTGAAATGAATTTAACGAAAACGATCGACGCTGAACAAAACATGTTCGACTGACCGCACACTGCTGGGAATAATTTGTGTAGATATTTAATTATTCACCTGTTGAAAATTTTATGTTGAAAGTTATCCGTTTTTACAATTTGAACACAATGAAGAGGCAAATAATTAAGATGCTAAGCTTATGTGTTGTTTCATCGATACAACAAGAAATTAGGTACTTGTGGAGTCTAACCAACGAAAAATGCTGGTTGAATCGTGAAATCGAAGTTACTAATTGTTTGTTGGGTATATGACCATTGAAAAGGTTAGAAATGACCGACAAAATTTGAGATTTTGAGAGAGATACAGTTTTAGACATTCCAACCTTCTATACTCGTTCAAAACTGTACGTATTTCGAAATTACAAATTTTCTCACCTATATCCTTTTTATTTGATTACCATCGAAAGAAGTTGTATGGTAATATTTATTCCTTTCGTAATGTCCGGAAAGAAAGTACAGTTAATCACTGCGGAAGTGTTTCTTTCGTATATAAATTCCGAAAATAATAGTACAACACATGATGATAGCAATGATACGCCACTATGAATATAATAGTACTTTTATTAGAAAGTCAGCGAAACCAATTTGGTCTAATATTTCATTTGAAATTTGGTAAAGAACTTACTTTCAACATCATGAAACTATAGTTTCGTTCTGGAGAAGCGGAGGACGATACTTTTGAAACAGGTTTAAAAAATTGTATAATAATTCTTTCCCGCCATCGCAATTAGAGACTAATAAGATCATAAGGTCCGAAACGAAGTACCATTCAAAGAACTAGCACCTGAAGAACTCCGGATTGATATATGTAACGAACTCGCCAAAGACGGTAATATAAGAAGTAAATTGCAAGATATAATAGGGTGTAATGACTACAACTGCTTTCAAACAGTAATGCGAACAGCGGCGAGCTTGCCGGTACAAACCCGGTTAGGACCAGAATCTTTGGCTTTTTTTGTATTGTCAGCAAACTAAAAATGCGTCTTTCGCACCAGTTCAGTTCCCCGTCTGTTTGAATTTTTGAATACATTATTCTTCCGTCAACACTGAACATAATAATTAATAACTGCGCAAGTTAAAATACCGTAAATTCATAAGTGGATTTTCTCCTATATTTAGTCCACTCGGATTAGACTTGATTTCTTTTCTGGAATGCGGTAGGTTGAGCAATTTTCTTTAGAGGTACTACGTTTTACCGCATTGAACATGGTTCTGAGTTTTTTACTTCGGCTGGGTCCGGGTTCGGCCGCCAAAATTCATTAAACAATTAAAAACCCACTTTCCTCGTTTAATCTTTATTTCGTATGGGTCCAAAAGTTGTTTATCTCAACGCCCTCTAAAAATGAGACCTCTCCAAGTAATTTGTCATCGTTAGTTCGGCTGCAGAATGCGAAAAAAAAACACGTGATTTATTGTTTTTGTTTATTGCAAGAGGCACTGCATTCACCTAAAGAAAACTGCGAGTCAGACCTGCGGCTTTGAAAATACCTAAATTCGCTGTAACTTCTGGACAGAATAGCAAAAGATTTAAGTGATAGTCTTCGATACCTACTTTCAACATGCAATATAAAAACAGGAAAGAATTCTGCGAAAATAGTATTTACTTTGAAAAAACAAAATTTGAGCTCATAAAAAAATGAATATAACTTCGAAAATCGTCAAGTTACAGAAAATCGGCTGTAAAATTCTTGTTTTCTTTTCAACGTAAACTAATTGGAATAAAAAAGTGTTCCGATTTCTTCACTCGAACCAGAGGGGTAACACTGTATCATATTTTTATACTTGATTGGTGTTCTGATTGATATTTCAATTGAAAAAATATATCGTGCATTCTGGAGACCCTGATGATTAAGCACGAATTTTTTTAGACACCTCAGGGCATTTATTGCGGCGAATAAAATTATTGAATTGGGGCGAGTGTTACAAGTCTCGCGGAAGGCGCGGCAGGGGGCGCTGAGCCGCTGGGCCACTCGTTCGACGCCGCTTGGTTGTAAATTGGATATCTGCGTTGTGAATTATCGTATGAAATTTAGCTTGCTTTGAAAGGAATGTATTTTTCCCGCATAATCCGGAAATACAGATTACTTAAAACTTGTACTTTACCTACCGCGTTTATTCTTGTTTTTTTGAAAATGTGTGCGTTATAAAATTTACTCCAAATTATATGGCACACTGTTATAGTTATCTAAAGCCGCAGTTTCAGTTATTTAAGGGATTTCGCAGAACGTTTCCGATAACTTGGCAATTTTCGAAGCTATTTCCATTAGTTTATGAGCTGAAATTTGATTTTCTTAAAAATGATTTTTCCAACAAATTTTTGCTTTCTTCTTTATATGTATAATAATAGTTTTACAGATACAGATTTTCAATACTACTAAACTTTGTGCTGAATTCCCATGTCCATATGCTTTCCAGACTGAACTTTTCGTCATTAAACGAATATAAAGAAAGATAAAATCTGAGAAAATTATATTTCTAATTAAACTTCTGATTTTTATTTCAGGAGTACCTCACAGATATTTCCTTCTCCCAAAAACTAATTTATACTTTCGGGATTTCACTGCTTGATGTTGGCATTGGCCCGTGTAGTCATTTTAGGTTCATAACAAAGTTAAGAGAAAGTAATTTCCAAGTAATTTAAATCGCAATTCGATTACATCTCATTCAATTTGCAACCAGGCCTATATATACCTACATTATTACGTATACTTGACGTGTTTAATCCAGGACGGTATGAGGTTGGCCCCACGGTCTTCTGTCTTTTGCTTGTTCTTGTGTGTATACACACGTACATAACGCTACTTCTGAGCAGCTGACTTTCACACTATATTCAAAGAGCAATTGAGGAGTTGGATGCAATAAGGGCACATTGATTAGATATGTCCGTATTGTAATAATCTGAAAGAAGATTCGCAAGAGCACAGCACACCTATTCCTACTCAAGTTCGAAGAACACTCTGAAATGAGCCCTTACTGCGATTCCCGCAAGAAGGGCGCTTTAGTATATTGTGCAACGAGTGTGGGAAGTCGGCGATTCCTGATGCGTGTGAAGGTTGCAGCCCAAGCCGAACGCGAGATTAGAAAATTATTATGACAAGAAGAATTCTGTTGATCACAAAGTATGTTCGTCAAAAATATGGTATAGAACTTACAAAGTCTCGGAATTATACGTATTACATCAATATTTAAATTAAATACAACATTATTCGTCGAAAATAACATAAATTTGGATAATTACACTCAAAATTTCTTCTCGAACAGTATACTATATCTATATTTGAACGTAAGAAGAAATTAATCTCCAAAAATTAACTTGAAATTCGAGAATTGTGTAAGGAAACTGAATTATTAATTTTTATATTGTGTTTTGGAAATCAAATTCGATTCCGAAAACTACTTAGATAATTTCGACTCAAAAAAGAAAACACTTTACGCACAGCTTTTCATTTTACACACACCTTGAAAATTGTACATATTCATGTGTGAAAAAGATTACTTTACGTTCAGAAATCGGCACGTTACACGCGAACTTTACGCACACGGGGTCAAAAACTATATATATGATCGAAAAGCTTATTAAATATTGCTTTTTTGGACTCGGCAAATATAATCTTTTGTTTTCAAGAAAAGAGAAGTACAGGTTTCAGTAAAAAATCAAAAGTCGATTTTCTTCCGTTAGAAGCGAATGTAAAATTAAACGAGACACGGCAATTTTTCATGCCCATCATTTTCATGTAATGTCTTATAAATTTCAGATCGTTTCATTGAGCCGCGTTCCTAAGATCATTCGGCGTGTTTATTGGGAAGACCGACATTTGTCTAAAAACCTGTCTTTCGGGTGCTAAAGATCTGAAAACGTAAAGATTTGTTAAATTTAGCAAAGGTCATTTTCGACCGAACCCAATACTTTTCTTACATCACTGAGGTGATGAAAAGTCAAAATTAAAGCGTAGTAAGTAAAACCAGATAAGATAACGAGATATCAACGGAAATTTTCTATTTTTAACCAACGACAAAAAGGCTGTTGGATCTTACGCGGAAATCGGTGATTTCTGAATGTTTACGGATTGACATGATGTTGTATGAAGCGAATGGTTGACGCGTCAACTCAATTTGATTGAACAATTCTCACTGATCCGGGATAAAAAGGTATCGACAAAGTTTTTGGCGGGTTCGAAATGGCTGGGATTTTAGTCACGTTCCGCATGCATCACGTACGGCTTCGCTTTGATTTCAACGTTCATTAATCTTCATAAAAGTGGACTTTCCTGACATATCACGATATCGGAAATCGGGTATATAACCACACATATATCCTGAATCACGAGCATTCAAGATTTGCTGATATACTATGGGGGTTTCACTTCAATCTTCTCGGAAAAATATATTCAAAACTAAGTAAGGCACAAAAACAATGTTGTTACAAAACTTGCAGACTTTTGCAGGCAAAAATCATACGGATGCAGTTCGATTGCAGATGTAGCCACTTCAAAGATTTTCCAATTATAACCTCATCTCACGATAGTAGGATCATACTTTCAAAGTGACTGCTGAAATCAGCAGGGCATAAGTTGCTAGCGGAGATCCAGACCAATCCAACTATTTTTTGTAATTACGGGCTATTTTCGCTGAAGCAGGACTTGACTCTGCAAGGGTCACCGATTTTGACGTCTCGCAAAATTTCTGTTTCTGGCCAATTTCCAATAACGAATCCAGAGTACCTAATCGAAATTTCACTAGAGGTAGTCCTCCAAATATTAAAGAAGCCGTGCAATTTGTGAGAGTTGAGTTTTTACCAGATCGCCACGTTTTGAGGTCCAGAGAATCGTCTCTGACCATTTTCAGATAAACGTGTGGGTGTGTATGATTGATTTGTTGCCTGACGCGACGATATCTTGGATACGAATGAACGGATTTTATACGTTCTTGTGCCAATCGCTGTGGCTCTTCCTAGCTTAGAATTGATTAGGCATTGGATTTGATCGGTGTAGTAGTTTTCGAGTTATTCAACGAACTGAATTTTGGGAATTTTTTTTTAACTAATGATATCTGGAGAACTGATGAACGGATTTTGATGAATTTAGTCCTAATCCACAGGTCTTCTTCAACTTAAATCTGTATCAATTTCGGAATTAAGGTGGTTCTTCCGCTAACCGACCGACTTGCGGGATTTTCCATTTATTGATAATTTGAACAAAAAGTACAGTACTTCGTGTGTACTAAATTTTGAGATCGGTTATCGGATAAATAAGAAAAAGAAACGACATGGAGAATTGATGAAAATGGACTCTCTAACACGAAAGTTATGGCCGACTGGTCATCTTAAAAATTGCAAACGACTTGTGACGTAGACAATGGACAAGGTATATTTAGTTTGAAATATGAGGATTCCGTAGATCACAAAAAAAGATATGGATAATTGAAACTTGTGAAAAAATATTCAATGATAAATTATAGAAAACGTGGACAAAGCGCGTCTGATCGTATGAAGATGGCGACGCTGCGATGGTTCCCACTGCTTAGTAACGTAGCAATGCGCAATTCCACAAAAATTTTGCAATGTTTTTTTTCTAAATTTACAGTTACTTAGCATGATATTATTCATATCAAAATTTCTTATTGATATTCGTGGTGTTTAAGTGGAAATTAGATCTAAGTCCGAAATTGTACTCAAGTCCCGTACTTGACACCCACTTAATACGCTCCTCAGCGGAAGAACCACCTTAATCGATCCAGCAGTTTTTGTGTTAGAAAAACGAAATGATAAAAATAGAAGGAAACAAATTAGTTGCACATTTTACATGGCCGAAAAGTTATCGCTATCCGATACAGAATTCTTGAGATTCTTTTGTTTCGGACAATCAAAGCAGAATGTGTTGACCTTTCTTCAGATTTCATAAATTCTGACTTACTGGCATTATTTTCTTCAAATATCGGCGTTATTATAGTTTCGTCTATAACTACGTAACAATTGGATTAATAGACATGGAAGTGATTATTGCGGTGAGTTATTCACTTCTGAAATCATCTGTAGACTCTGGTTTGAAATCAGTTGTCTTTCAGTGAAGTCTTTCGAAATCAGAACGAAATCATATGATATTATTCGGAATCAGTTGAAATCATTGGAAATCAGCCCAGTCGCGTAGAATCCAATATATAAGTATAACAAAATCATTCTGAAGTCATTATGAAATCACGTGTAATCGCGTGAAATCGTATAAAATCTCAGGAATCACGTATGTACTCACTTGCAATTTCCTGAAATCATCTGAAATCACTTGAAATCCTCAGAAATCACCCGAAATCACGAAATAAATAATTCTATGATAAACATCTAGACGAATCATCTCTCGAATTTATCCAAATTCAAATTGGACTGAATCCTATCGATTAGGCCGAAATCATCAAAATCCATTGATTTGCTCTCGAGATATGGTCAAGTGACTTTTTTCCTTTCGAATTTTGTTCTCTAAATAACTCCAAGACTACTGGACCGGTCAAATCCAAGATGTAATCAGTTTCAAGTCAGGCAGAACCACACCGAGTAATACAAGGAAAGAGGAAATCCGTTCAGTCGTTCTTGAGATATCGTCGGACAAAAAATTGATCATACATACATACGCCCAGCCGTCCATCTAAAAATTGTCGAAGGTGATCTTCTGGACCTCAAAGCGTGGAGATCTGTAAAAACTCAACTGTTGATTATAATAACTTCTCTTCTCAAAGACGGGGAGTTGCAAAACGTGAATTGGATCCAACATGGTCAGGGCTAGACATTCGTCGAGTTGGCGTGTCATATCCTATTTATTATTAATCGAACATTGAACACGAAATTCATGAAAGTATTCGTGCAAAGTGAAGCAGGAACTATTTGTATAGTATGTATACGTCGAACAGTATATGAATTCACTAGTGATAAATACGTGATGAGTTTAACTGATGTACCTAGACTTTAGAGCAATAGGATAAAAAGATTCAATTTCTCATTAATAAACATTCAGGACCTGCCCGGATTTATCAAAGTAATTGAAAAAGCACCTTGGATCGTAGGATTTGGTCGAACAGACGCTAGTCGAAAAATTCTCCGCCCTGCCTCAAGAAAACTGAATAAAGTAAAGCCAGACTAAATTACTTTTCTTTGTTACTTTTTATTAAGAATATTGTTTTACTTTTATGAGACTTTTGAAGAATATGAAAATTTTATCGTTTTTAATTATGTTTGATTGATTTCTTTCGGCAGAGTACCGTAAAAAATGTAGAGACGATCAATCTGCATACGACGGTACTTGATAATGTATAGTATGCCTGCTAGTCCGGGAGCCAGTGAACTTTTTTTGGAACTTCTCTTCGCAAGCCCTATTTATATCAATTTCGGGTCAATTGATGATGTTTTTCAACAAAACGACAGTCTGGCTATTGATTTCCGATGGATTCGATGAGTAAAAATTACAAACTCATGCCACTTATTTTCGCACGGATGAAACTTGTTGTACTAATTACTAATACCCTAAGACGTTGTGAAAAAAGCAGTCTGGCAGGTTTTTTTTGAATTTACAAGAATCGGGCTTTTTTTGATGCCCGGAACTTATTTTCGCATAGACGAAACTCATTGTACTAGTTAGCATCATAATAAAACTCAGTGAAAATAGTCTGGCTGGTTTCCGGAGGTAGGAAATGAGTCTGACAGACATTTGAAAATCGTTAAAAAAAAAAACTTATAGAACTTGTTTTCTCATTTTTTAAAATTTGTCAGATGGTTACATGGGTTGTACAATTATCGAAAAAAGCAGTTTGGCTATTGTGGTGTATGGATGTAGATGAATAGTTATACCTTGATTCGTAGATTGTATTACAACCAAATTTATTATAACCGAATATTCTGGCGTTATATGTAGTTCACAAAGTATCTCGGTTTTGTTAGACCTCGACACGTTTATACACATTCTTCACAGCATCAGGCAGAAAAAGAATAAGCAGTCGCGGAATAAGATACAAAAAAAAAAATGATTTACTTCTTTCATTTTGTGCATTTCGAAATGTATTTTAACTTATTTTAACTGTATTATATTGAAACAAAAATTGGTGGTCATTAAAAGAAATCATCCCTTTTTACATTTTACCATATATACTGATATAATAATTAATTCTTTCATTTCACGGTATAAAAATATGCTACATGGCATTGCTTGCGTGAAAACACAAGCACATGCTCATTTTCAAGATGTCAATTAGTGGAAAAAAAATAATAAAAAATAGCGAATAGAACGCGTCGTCCCTGTACCGTCGGAGACGACGCTTAGAACGCTCGAGAACTCGCAATTTTAGAGTCTGGCGAGGCTTTGGTGATTCAAAATAGTAGCCAGACTATCTTTTTTATTCACGTTAGAGTGTAAACTATCATCTGGGAAAAAAAGTATTCGTGCGAAATTAAGACCGTACTCATTGTATAGGCGCAAACGTTGGTATAACGATCGCTTATAAGCTACCAGGTTATGCATCTTCCGGTCAGTCTGGCAAGGCTCAACTGACCTCGAATAATAGCCAGACTGCTTTTTTCGATAATTGTATAACCCATTTAACCATCTGACAAATTTTCAAGATTGCGAAAATAAGTTCCATGAGTTTTTTTTCCGGTTTTTCGCGTGCCGGACTAAGTTCCCATATCCAGAAATCAGCCAGACTGCTCTGTAACTAAGTTTTATGATTACCTTCATTGCGGTGCAATAAGTAGCATTCTTGCGAAAATAAGTCCAACGCAATTACGTTTTTTTCACTTTTGTAAACGGCCCTCTACGCTGAATCCATCAGAATTGAATGAAAAGAGTATTAGATTTTTTGATAAGCATCATCTATTGAACCGAAAAAACCTTGGTTGCTGCGTGCGAAAATGAGTTCCAAAAATATTCACTGGCTCCCGGACTATACATATCATCATCCGCAGTCTTTCGTAGTCACCTGAGTAGCGAATACACCCTTGCACATCAAAGAGCTATATGTTTTAACTGAATTAATGAAATCGTACACTACTCGATGTAATAATTGGTCCCAATTTGAAGGCCCCAAGCCGCTTTGTTGTGCAGGAATGAAAGTGATTTCTATTCCAGAACAGTAATGAGGGTGTATTTCAATGCGTGGTAAAATAAGGCAATCAGAGAACTCTGTAACTCTGTACCGTGCAACTTATGTAACAATAATTTCCCGATGTACTGTGAGTATTGTGGTTATGCATGACATTACTTCCGAGGGCTCTATTCTGTTCAACTTGACGTTGGTGCCGATGTCGACGCCATTTCCTCTCTGTTATTCGATAAATACTAATTGAAGCCAGGAACTTCGAAATTAATTGTATCTTCAGGCGGTTCGAAATTATTCCATCTACGTTACATGTTACGGTCCCAAGACTGCCTGGGTTTTCATTTAAACGACATAACATTTCGTGAAAATAGACAAAAATTTTAAGACCTCAGCGAATGATTGTATATGAAAATAATGGCAAGAAGTCACTAGTTTCGACAAACATTTTAAAGTACCTACATAGAAATGGGTTGTCATTAGATCAAAGTAAGGTACGACGAATGTAGAAAACTTTGGTCCACTGTATCGACATGAAACTTGCACCTACAAAAATATTGAAATTATGTAATTATATGATATTCAACAAATGGTTTGAATGAAAATTATATGAACATATCTAGGTATGTATCAAATATGTTTATATGGAGCTTTCCATGCCAAGTCACCCAGCCTGTGGCCCTACCCATTTTACGTATTTGTCATATTTCAGTATGTGATAGTTCTCACCTTAGAAGCCACCGAGAATGTTAATTTTTTTTAAACCGTTTTCAAATTATTCAAGCTATTTGAAAAACGCGATTTTTGGAACTTTTTGGAAAATGAACACAAATTTTATGATAAGATCGAAACGAAAGTGGGATTCCGTTTTTTTTTTTTTTTTCCAGAGTCATTTTAATATTTCATCCCGATAATTTCAATTTAAATCAAAGATTTTTTCTCGCGGAAATTTTTCAATAATATGTGGAAATTATCAAATATAAATAATAATTGAATATAATAATACAAGAATTCACTTTTTTTGTGGTTTCTAAGGTCTAAACTATCACATACTAAAACATGAACAACATGTAAAATGGTCAGGGTCATGTTGGGTGACTTGGCATGGAATGCCCCATATAACAATTATAATAATGTAATACTTGGAAATATTGTTTGATTTTCATCCTGTTGTGGAAGTCAGTTTCATGCCGATATAGTGAAATATTATTTTGGTCAATCATCATACCTCTTTTTTATGTAAGCAATAAAAACCTGTTTTTATGTGGGTATATATAAGTAAATGGGATTTGTTCTACATTTGCAATAGCCTGTGAAGAGTCGCTGTCTGTAGTAAAATAAGATATATCTTAAATTCGAGCCACTCCAATTCATTAGAGTCATTAAGCTGTAGAGTTGAAAAAGTGATAATTGATTATATGGCTTGTACTAGTATAACTATAGCCACCGAAAAAGATTTTCAATCATTCCCTCCAATCTAGTGGGTTGATAGATTATATTCCTGTTGCACTCCCAGGTAGGGATTAAATAGTTACGTATCACGCGATCGATCGCTTGTTGAATATTTATGCACCTATACTTTGAAAATTTTTGACCGCAATTACTTGAAAAGTATAGAGTGTAAAGTGAATTTATTCCACACGCGATTCTTACCCCGATCAGGACTATAGATCCCGATTCGTGGAATGGACCTTATAATGTGATTACATCGCCATTATTATAATAAAAATAGTAAATCATTAAAGGGGGGTGGTAGGTTGTGAAACGCGTTTTATCCAAAGTGAGTTTAAAAACAAAATAAAAAGTCGCAGGAAATTCCTGTTCAGTGTATTATGGTATTTGTAGTTTTGTGAGATTAGGAAAAACAAAGTTCAAAAGCTTCTTAAGCTGGCGGAGTTGTGAAGGCTGCGAAATTCTTATTTTTTTGACGGTGAACATGATTCCACCAGAACAAGAAGTTTGTAACAAAGAAGTTCGGTGGATTCTGAAACATGAAAACTTTATCTACAATGTAAGGGAGCCGATTTTTCAAAAGAAAATTGCGAATTGTAGCCGCAAAAAAAAACCACAAATAAAGAACTAACTTTTTCCCATTTTTTTCCAATATAATTGTTGTTATCTGCTTAGCGAAATTTTTATCACTTGTTAGCTGTTGAATATTTCCGTATCTTAATAACGAGAAAACATTGAAATCGGTGGAATAGTTCTCGAGATATCATGTTCACTACTTAATACGAAAATGCCAAAAAGGGAAGTTCGATTTTTTCAAAATTCCAGGACCATATCGAATTTTGATACCCTAACTTATTTCGTCACGATGTTCCTCTCTGATTTTTGTCCGTCAATTGCGGACAGCTAGTCAATAACCGTATAGCTTAGCCTGTTCGTAAATAAATGCGCTTTAATTTCTCGCTATTTTTACTCGACAATATGATACATGATACTTTTACGCTGCGAACGGGGAATTAATTGTGCGAAATATTTTCGTACTAAATGAAAACAGCGGCGAAGTACTTAGTTTTGGGACAGCGTAATGTTGCGTTAGCGGTAGGCACTGACGTAGCTACGCGGTAGCCTAAACCAACTTTTTGCACATGCTCGTTATTTTAACAACCCTCCGTGCGAGGTAGGATACTGAATAATGGAAATGAGGTTCCTAGTAAATTGTTAACATTTAATACGACGAGCTTAGGTTATAATTAAATTTAGTTTATAATATTTGGCATGATAAGAAAAAATCATGACTTTAGAAGAAGTGGTGTATGTTTCATAAAAATAATTAAAAAAAATAATGATAGTGAAAAAAGCAAATACAAGCCAGAAGAGCTGTGATCGTATCGAGTCGATCAACAAAAACAGTACGGTTTGCGATATTTTTGCTGTACTATAATTTAGTACTAAACTCAGCCAACAGTGTGATTTGAGAGATTTGCAGTAATGTTTATAGAAGAATCGAGATCTATTTGGGATTTCACACGCCATAGAGTTTATTCTGAAATATATTGAATATTTTTGGCAGCGCCGGATTAACCACTAGGCGGAGTAGGCGGCCGCCTATGGGCCCCCAACCAAGAGGGCCCCGTATCTGCTGGCTCAGAATGATAAAAACAAATTATAAAAAAAAAAAAAAAAAAAAAGAGTTTGAGGGTTCGAGCCTGTCTCACTTGGTGGAGAAACACTCATATACAATTCCAATTAGTTTAGAAGATTGAAAAAAACTCATCTCTTGACAAAATGATGTTGAACTACAATGTAAATATACTCAAGTTGTCCGAAATTTTCACGATTCAATGCAACTTGAGGAGCGCGATTGTCATCTCACCATGCCGATTCTCCGTCTTTTGTTTTATCGTGGAGTTCATAGCTCGTAAGTTTTGGAGTGTGTCTGAACTCGTCACAAAGCGCTACCTTGTATACGGTCCGATATTAGCTAATTAGCTTGAACATTGCTTTCTTGTTCTTGTCTATCGAAGCGTATGAAAGATTGTTGATTATTTTTGTATACTTCAGTTTTGAATGTGTGAGTTTGGTTGATAAAATGTCAGGATTGCAGAGGAAATATCTAAGTGGTGCGGCTAAAAGAAAATTAGCCGAAAAAAAAAAAGAAGATGGAAAAAAGTTGCGAAAAATATCTGATTTCTTACAAGATAATTCAGACAAACAGAAAGAGGAAGGTAAATTAAAAAAAAAAACTAATAATTACAGAGCAAGTCAGAATAGTTAGATTATTCCAAATTGATTACTCCCAGTTAGAATAAATCTAGGAAATGTCAATGAGAAAAGATCGAGCATTTATTTTATCATCTGTTTTTAGGACTTGTTAAACCTCCGTCCATTGCATCCATCGATACTACCAAGAGTAAAGTCGAAGAAGTTGTTTCATTATTGAATGAGGGTTCTCTCAATATCCACACAGAGGAAAGAATAGTGGATTCGCATGTACTATCGGAGTCGCTCGAGCCTATTTCCACAACAGATACCGATTTTGTCAATGTGGTGACACCCGAAGAGCAGTCTTCAGAGACGAATTTTGAGATTGCAGATACAGATCTTCCATCACAAGGAATAATTTTAACAAATAATGACGTCGCCAAGTGGCCAGCTACTATAAATACTAATTTTATTGAGAGATGTCTAGTCAAAGGTATACACTACTTCCAAAATCGATTCGAGACTTATTCTAGCACTGAAAAGCAATTTGGAGAAGAGACGCGACGTTTGACGAACGATATTTTCTTCCGATCTATGAAAAATGGTGAAAGAAATGAACGCTTTTGGCTAGTTTTTTCACCATCCACTCAAAAGCTGTTTTGTGTTGCTTGTAAGCTGTTTCATCCTGATCAACGTACTCAGTTTGTAACTCCCGGATTCGACGACTGGAAAAACATTCATGCAAGAGTTCAGAATCACGAGAACAATATTGAACATCGTAAGACTATGATTACTCTACTTGCTCGATTAAATCCAACTACTGGAATCAATAAACAGATCATAAAGCAAGTAGAAAGTGAGACTAGGTATTGGCAGGAGGTTCTTCGCCGAGTGGTCGCTGTGATAAAATTCCTTTGTGAAAGAGGATTGTCATTCAGAGGAGATGAAGAGCAAATTGGTTCAGCAAGGAATGGTAATTTCTTAGGATTATTAGAACTGATTGCTCAGTTTGATCCGTTTCTGAAAGCGCACATCGAAAAGTACGGTAAAAAAGGAAAGGGCAATGTATCGTATTTATCAAAAACTATCTGCGATGAGTTTATTCAGTTAATGGGTCAACGGGTAAGTGAAGTTATTACCGAAGAGATTAAGTCGGCTAAATATTTTTCCTTAATCGTCGATTCCACGCCCGATATTTCTCATATTGATCAACTTTCCATAGTAATACGCTATTGCCACGATGGAAAAGTATACGAACGTCTACTAGGCTTTTTACCCATAACTTCTCACACGGGTATGTCTTTGTACGAGTCAGTAAGCGAATTTTTACGTAAAGCAGGTATAGATTTAAAGAACTGCAGAGGGCAATCGTATGATAATGCCTCAAATATGTCAGGAAAATTCGAGGGCTTACAAGCACACATCAAAAAAGCTTGCGACAAAGCATTCTACATCCCTTGTGCTGGGCATTCTCTTAATTTAGTCGGCGTTCATGCAGTAGAGTCTTGTCAAGAGGCTACAAATTTTTTTGGTTTTTTACAAAAGCTGTACGTGTTTTTCTCAGGCTCGACTAGAAGATGGGATATTTTTAAAAAATTCTTGAATGCCGGTGATTCAATGCAAGTATCTGTTTTAAAATCGCTCAGTTCTACTCGCTGGTCATGTCATGCAGAGTCATGCAAATCTTTGCTCAAAAACTATGACGCAATCATTGGTGCTTTAAGTGAAATCGTCAATAACGAGACTGAACCTATTGATAGTCTTAGAGAGGCACGAACTCTTCTTAAACACATCATGAAAAAAGAAACTTCTTTGATGAGTGTGATTTGGGGTAAAATTTTGGAACGGGTAAATGCCACTAGCACAGAGCTCCAAAAACATGATATTGACCTGAGCTTGGCTGTGACCCTTTTACAGTCTCTCAGGGATACTATTGCAAGCATGAGATCGGAGTTTTCAGATTTTGAAGAAGAAGCCGCCGCACTCAGTGGTAAAATCGATCAAGATTTTAGAGATGCAAGTAGAAGAAAAATAATTAAAAAATTTTCTGACAAGACCGTCGAACCGGAACTTCTGTCTGGACGCAAAAAATTCGAAATCGAAACGTTTTTTGTTATAGTCGATAAACTTCTAACAGAGTTAGCAAAAAGGTTATCGGCTTACGAGTTTTTAAATTCAATTTTCGGATTGATAACCAATTTCGAAATTGACAGAGAAAATTTACGGCGAAAATTGGCGAAAATATCTCGAACCTATGGGGAAGATTTAGACGACGATTTATTGATGGAATGGACGCAGTTTTCCTCGTTCGTGCAAAGCAATTTTTTAAGTTGCGGTTTATCTGCTAGTCCACGTGAAATTTTTCAGTTTTTAGTAAGTAATGACTTAGGACAAGTATTTCCGAATATTTTGATTATCTATCGTTTGTATTTGACAATCCCAGTCACCAATTGCTCGTCAGAAAGGTCATTTTCGAAATTATCGTTGATAAAAAATAGATTGAGGTCATCACTGGGCGAAGAAAAACTAAACGCCCTTCTATTGCTTTCAATAGAGAGTGATTTAACAAGATCGTTGACTTTCGAAAACATTATCAAAGATTTTGCCAACGAAAAAGCTAGGAAAGTTGTGTTGTAAGTTGTAACCATAGATATAAGGTTGTTGTAGATCATGTAAGCATTATGTATTTTATGAAATGTTATTAGAACTGTTTTCATACAGAAAATAAATACTTGATTGAAAGAAAAATTCTAAATATTTCGGTTTTCTGTAAATATACTAATAAACCCATGAAAGGATACATAACACAGGGCCCCGTGAAATATGTGCGCCTACGGGCCCCACCAACCTTTAATCCGGCGCTGATTTTTGGAATCGACTTGTTGGAAAGATAAAAAAATATGGTTTTATTGTAAGAACTAGATATCGCTAGTAAACTGGACAACGATCGTACAATATACCCTTTGCAAAATGACGACCAAGGAGAATATCGATTCTTCTCTATTTAGAATTCGAATGAGCTCTCTCCTTTACCGGCGCAGACTCCAATCTCACGTTTTAAGGGAAAGATCCCCATTATGTACAAGAGGGTCGTGTGAATAATGCATATAATAAATGCTTTTCCACCCCTAGGATTAGAGCAGAATTCTACAGAGTAAATTGCACGGGGAAATTATTTCAATCAACTAAGAGCGAGTCGAAATACCGGAATACAAGTTTAGCTCGATATTTGCAATGCGAATATTTGCGTTCTCAAATTCTTTATATAAATTTTTTTTAAATCTGATCTTTTAAAAAAAAAAAACAAACGGGGCGAAGAAACCGTTGAACCGTTATCTCGATGAGGTTGTGAAAACTGTTTTTTCTTTTTTCTCTATTTATCACATACCTGACTTTGGTGTTCCTAAAAGCCGCGCTTATTCTTGGTGCGAATGGAGCCGGGGCAAGGAAGAACGTAGAGAATCGCGGTCCGTAGCTCGACTCTACTCAGCTGCTTTGAGCGAACTGAGGTCTGCCTGCGTTCCTTAAGCTTTCGCTCGCTGCCGCATTTCGACCCGTCGTCGCCATGGGGCAGTTTCTAGGCTCCGGGTTGTGGATATGTATGTAAAGCTTTGTGGATATGGTAGGTGTGTAGGTATATACAACGACAAGGTCTTCTTTACTTCTGCGCGGAAAACCAAACAGCAAAAGGACGATTTTGCATTATTCGTTTCACGTTCAACGGATTCATGAGTAAACAGGATAGGGTACAGAAACAACATACGTCAGAAAACAGCCTCTTCCACCGATCGGTACCATTTTCATATTTTTTCTGAACAATCACCTAAATACACGAAACATCCTTACAAATAGGGTAGACTACATTTGTTGGGGGTGCCTGTGTACATAATTTTGAAAAATTTGTAGAGGTATCAGGAATTGTCATGAATTAGAAATCATTAGGGTAGGAATTTTCAAAAATATGCTACCTCCACTATCCTCCTTACGAGTGCACATAGAACGTGTAGATAAAGGTCACTTTTCGGTATGTGTATCATGAAATTATAAGACACTAATTTTCTTTAATCCTGTCTAACTTAGTATATTGCAATACATTCCTGAGTAAATAGCTCACCTGTTGGACCATAGCTAATAAATAGTTGCAATTTTGTTTTATTTTATTCTGTAGTGAACAAGTTCTATCTCTCATACCAGGAACAAAGAATCTACTGTATTACTAACAATTAGTAAACCATAACCTATTGAGTCTATTTATATCTTTTGTTTTGTTGTTAAGAATTTATTATTGTATATACTATATATGATTGTATAGATCTGAGGATGGTCGGCTATGCTCCGACCGAAATGTCATCAATAAAGGACAGTTATCAAAAAAATTTCAATCACTAGTGCGCTAAGAAGAAATATTCTGTTGACTCAGTTTTTTTCACAACTGATTACCACTATTTTCAGAGATAATTGAAATTTATTCAAAATTTTACGGATTTAGCTGTGCTTCACCTCAACTTGCCGTGCCTCCAGACCATGAAAATCCCGATATCACCCATTTTTTTGCCTAGGTAGTACCGAGAGGTGCAACTAATCACAGCATTGCTTTTGGTGATTTTCCTCATCGTTTTGACGGGGCAGAATATTGAAATGCGAAGTTTTCGTCGACAAGAAGTTTTCATGTTCTTTCTTTTTTCATTGATGGCAGTTCAAATTTCTTCCTTGAACTAGTTTTTCAGTTTATAAATTTAAATCATCAAACAAGTCGAATACTTGATCAGTATCCATAATCGAGTGTGAGTTTGGTAAATTGAGTGAATTTATAAAAATCATTCAAATCAACGTCCAGAAATGCAAGAGGTGTCCATGAAAATATTTCAGTCGGCATCATTATAACAGTCCAAGTTCCTTTGATGAGCTCTCGGCCTTCGAAGATGCTAAACACTCTACCATAAAATAGTCTTGCAAAGCTTACCTTCAAAGGTTCTCTGCGTTTTAATAGTCAACTGAAGAGCTTCGAACTCACAGAACTTATTCAGCAATAGAGTTGAAAACTCAGAGAGTGGTTCTTGATTTTATTCTCATTGTTTTTTTTTTTTTTTTTACATATCGAGCCATTAAAAAGTTGCAATAAATTGTATAAGGAAATTATTTCTAGAAGTCGCATGCTAGTTAAAAAGTTCACTTTGCTGCTGTCTTTGTAACGCTATTTTGCATGAGTACATCAAGTTAGAACACAGAAAACCGTTTGAAGATTAAATTATGAGCTTCGGAAGATTATTCCTCATCAGTGTCTACTATCATATCATAAGTGTATAGCTGTTGTTCATTATGTTTTTATCCTTTTGTAAGTATACAATTATAGATGTTTATAGTACCACTTTTCTTAAGGACGAATTTTTGTTGGTAGCTTTTTTGTGGGTAATGACGATATTATTGTACTTGGCGAAAGGTTTTTGCACCAGGGATGCTTTTTAGGGGGGAAATCACTGCTTTTTGTACAATTTTGCTGGACTACCTAATAATTGTGCTTGCTCGCTACGCTCGCTCGAATGGGTTTTCCTAGATCCTCGCGCGCTAGGCTCGCTTGGGTGTCAGCATTCTGCCAATTGTTTCTATGAGTATCTCAATGCATGCACGGTAAAGCATTTTATATCATCTAAATCCCTCTATAAGCAGTAATGTTGAATGCGGTAGTATAATATTGAAGATAACAAGTAAAACAATGAAACATTCTCGATCTTATGTTTGCAGCGTCGACAAGAGCGCCATCTGACAACTGATGTCGAGTACTTATAACTCTGCTATCTAGTGGTGGCCACTCTTTCCTAATTTTTATACACATATAGATTTAGCGTGTCTTAAAGAGGTGAAGGCGAAAAAATTTTCAGATGAAACGGGTACTTAGAAACTTAAAATGATCATATCTCAGCTCTCCGTGCACTGATTCAATCGAAATTAGGCTCAAATGAAAGCGCTTTGTGCCCAAATTCTGAGATAAATATTTCAATCTATTCGATATAGCGAGGCGAAAGGAATTAGGAAAATCCTGTCTCCCCAACCCACCGTTTAGCTCCTGTACGGGTAAATAGACTCGTCGAGTCTTACCCGGCGTATATACCTTTTATATATTTTTTTGTACTGTACTTGGCGCGAGACTCTACCGAGTCTCTTGATAAAAGAAGAATTTTTGAAATGATTCTCTGTTTCCATCACATTGCAAAGATTTCACGCTGTCAAACGGGTCCGAATAGAAGCGTTCCAACTGACAAAATCCCTGATTGAAATCGTTTCGGTACTGATAAAATTAAATGTGTGAAATTGATTTCAATCAGTAATTCCAGCAGTTGCATGTAATCAGATTTTTACGGCAGCTTCAAGGCGATGCGTTTCATTTCCGTAATGGTACTGAAACATTCCATACACTGGCAGACCTTAATAGTCGTATCAAACTGTATTCATGTACTCCATGTAGATCAACGACATACATATATTAAAATGGTTCAATGTGTATCAACATCATCTTTCATACTTCTCTTCCTTACTATTTACCTTTCTTATATAAACTCATAAAATATAATAGCAAGAATGTAACATTTCTCAGAGGACATGTAACTTATTTTTAATGTTACAGCACAGAACCGAAATTTCACACAAAAAGTTACGGAACGTGAGATCTAACAATTGTAATTTTTCTGTAAGGTCTCTGTAACATTTTACCGCTGTGTGGGATACCTATGAATGTGTGGAATACCTATTATAATTCATGATCATTTTTATCATTCCATTTTCAGGACATTTCGTTTCGTTGTTGGCTTGCAGTAATTTTTACCTTCTGAACTCATCTTGCTATCTGCCACTATGTTTTAAAATTGAGAAAATTCCTCGTAAAGTATCGTGTAACAATTTCAATAAAATCGAGGGTCAAATGTTCTCCGAGAAACAGGTCTTTGATTTTTATTCGCAAATAATACCCTGATACAGGAGTTGAAGAATTCATGAGAAAATATCTCAAATATCACATTTGATATGACTGACAGATTCCAAGTTGTATGCGTTTAAAACTTCTCATCACAAATACTTCGAAGCTCCAATATTCTGCCGCGTCGAAATAAAAAACCTAATCATCAAGAGGAATGGCATCTGTGGTTGCCTCTTTCGGTACTACGTGTACAAAAAATAAATAAGCGATATTGGAATCGTCAAAGTCTGGAGGCACATTGAGTTGAAGTGGAATACCGCAAATAGATTGATTGCACCGAAGGAAAAGTGGTTGTAGGATACAGGTCACATCGTCCATTGAAGCTTCTTCAAATTTGAAGGGAATATTCTAAATTGATGTTATTTCGGGGCAAACCAATGACAAGTCAGGTAGAAGTCTTGGTGGAATATTTCAATTTAAACAACTCGATTGTAGGTCAAAATCTCAGTCTAATCAGCCTAGCGGTTTGTTTAAAGCGTTTGTTAAAACTCCTATGGAATCAGTTGAGCGGTTTGGTCGAAATCTTGGGTGCAAAATAAATACATACATTCATAAATACTGTTTTAAAAATTTCTGGAATCTGCTTTCTGGATGAGAAGACATGCTTTGATGTTGATTTGGGGATTTGTTTGAGGCCAGACGTGTTTCGCACTTGCAAGGTGGTGTGCTATGAATCAACATTTCAGTATTTCAGGCTTTCTTCTATAATATACCAGTATACAATACTTCCTTTCAAACGTTATACTCAAACGATATGTATTGAAATAGGTTGTTGAAGATATTTTTAACAAAACAAAATCTTGCTATTATAATTTGTTAAATTCACTAAAACAACGTAATCACCGATAGACTGGGCAGATGACGTTTATACTAATGCAGTTTGTTCTTTAGATTAAAATATTATGTGGCACTTGGGTTAGTTTGAACTAAAGAGGCAGTCAACGTAATAACGCTGCTTCTATATATTCGCCTTGTTTCGTATAATGGATAAACTCTTCCACCAGTGCAGTGAGAAACCATCTTGATGCCCTTGGCATGAGTTCTTAAATGCGACCCGCAGTCGTTATCCCCAGGAAAAAATAATTATATCAGCTCAGATCTAATTAAATCTAATTACCTAGTTTTGATTAGATCTCATTTTTTCTCGGGTTTTGGATGTAGCGTACATTTGAAAACCTAAACCTACTTAAGGGTGGTGAAGGCTTTGAATGTATGATAAAGACGTTTAAGATAATCTAAGAAGGATCAAAAATTGGATCAAATTTCTCCAACATACTGTTTGTAGGAAAATATTCTAACACGATAACAACTCACTCTGTTTCCAGGAATATTTATACATACACTAGCACACTGATGTGTACATCCACAATCCACGGATTATCTCAAGATACACCTCCACATCAAATGAAAATGTGGTTACGCAAGTATATTCGGCATTCCATGTTAAGTCCCTTCAAATTCATTGGATGTTCTTCATACCTAAAGTTCCAGTCGTGAGGATCATTCGAAATTAACAAAATTGTTTTAGCGCTTCGTTAATATCACCATTTGGAAATTTAGCTTTTTGCAATTCATCGGTGATTCATACTATCGCAGTTTGACGACTTACTGAAAGAGTACAAATACAAAGACTATCCTTTTGTGAAACCAATTTTTCAGAACATTTTTAACAAAATTTACGGTTTACAGTAACAGTTTTGACGAAAATACAAATCAAATCACTTGCAACAAAGATGTTCTCCAGTTGAACTGCCAAAAATTTGTACATACTATTTCTTCTTCGATGTCGAAGATTGTCTTCAAATTTCATCATGTGCTCGGCAGTAGTTTGGTAGTTGGAGCGCGTACGGTTACGTGCTACAGCCCTTCTCAAGTGGAGATTTTGAAATATTGAAATGGTAGCTTGTGATTTTCCCCGGAAGTTTCTGAAGATCCCTATAATTTTCAATAGCAACTCTGGACCATTCTATCAACTATCACTACAGAAATCACTGCAACTCTTTGGAAACTTGCAGGCCTTTCCATTATAACTGCGGCAGCAATGGAACTGCACTATCATTTTACCAATTTCAGTTGTCGTTGGAAACTTATATTCGAAATTCGTAGATTACAAAGCTAACTAATATTTTATTTTCAATGTATAAATATTTGATGAGGAATGTCTTAAAAGTGGTCATTGTGCTACCTTTTGCCATCAATCGTTATTGTGTAGCATGTGTTGATGAGGGGGATTCCAATAAATATCGGAGGGTCTTCTACCCTCACCCTAAATCATTTGAGAATAAATATTTCATCTTCTAGCCCTACGCGTATCAATGAGTAATGATTTTTTTCAGAATTTTTGCGTCGTTGATGTGGGAGCTACAAATTTCAGAAATCAAGGTACTGATATCGGATGAACAAGTGCATTGTTATCAAACTATTGATGGATTTTTTCCAACACTGGAACAATTGAATATTTGATTATTAGATATTGTGATGACTCGCCGAAAATTCTGAAAATGCGTGCTCTGTCGGTAAAACAGACCATCGCTGAAAATCGTTAAGAGTAAGGGGTCACGACTGTTGCAATATTATTGCCATCAATCGAACCATTCACCCAGCTTACCACTTAGGGGACACTGTGAGACTTGGTTTGAATTAAAAAAGGTTCAATCATCTAATTCTGTTCTTAAATGCGGTCTCGGTTGCAATATTTTCGTGTGAGAGATTTGTGAGTACTTTTTCGTCAAAATAGTTACCTAAATCACTATACAATTGCACTTTCCTGTGAAATCAGCCGAGATATGAGCCACTGAAGAATAGCCTACGATCAAAAAGAACGTATCAATTACCCTTCCTAAGGTAACTGAACTGTGCAGTGACTTTTGGCTTGGCCGAGAGACTAATGTCCATGAGAGTACCGAATATCTAACAGCGGTAAAAATTGGCGGGAGGATGAAAAAAGTTTGTCCACTCGCCGTGGAATGCCCCGTGTGAAGTTTGGAGATACGAATTTTTGAGATGTCGACTTGAAAAACGAAATATTCGGTGTCCTTCGGATGATTGGTCTATTTTTATGATAGGATTGTATGCTTCGTCAAAAAATGTGATGTATAAAGTATGAGGTATGCTTGGATAAACATCACGGTTATAATTGAAAAAATAAAAGTACTATCAAAGCTTTAATATTTCAGGGATTAGTTTCCATGGATGAGCGGAATTTGAATTTGAATAAAAATGTGCTTACGATGTCGTATCCAACTGGGCCTGTGCCGGAGTTTGTTGTATAAATAGAGATTTGGAAAATGATGAATAACTTTTTCAATTATAGTTATATAATATAAGCTATCGAATAATTATGTATATTTATTAATACCAGGAAATAATTCTTCCGATAATTATGTCACTACTCCATTATATGAAAAAGAAACATTGCATAAGTTAATTATGCAAATACGTACAGAGAATGCTCATCCACCTAAAGAATAACTTAATGAATTCCTTTTAATAACTAGGTACGACTAATATTAAATTAAAACAGTTGATGGCCATGAAGCCTTATTTCACTGAATTATCTTATCCACAAAGTAGATTCAAAAAATGGATGGTGAATTTCGAGTTTTCGAAGAGTCCAATGAAAATAAATAAAATGAAAGCAGTTTTAAAATTTCGATTGGCTGGATGAGATTCATTGCTGTTAATTTGGGTTATTTTTTGTTACGGACTAAATTAAGGGGGTCCCATTGGTACCAACAAATTGGTATTGTTATTACGAGACGGTGCAGAATATGGACGTCGTGATGCGATTTGGTGCAAGGTTAGTTGGCGACGAGTAAAGCAGTGATGGAATTCTCAGTGGGCATTAATTTGATGTCGTTAGTTGTGCCAAGGAACAGTGAAGTTCTTGTGAGTGAAATTTCATGATTTAATTTCTGGAATAATCTAAACCATATTCAAGTACGGAATTAAATTGCAAAGCGAAAAGTTATTTATTCATGAGATCTGCATTTTCATACCAGACTACTCGACGATCCACTTATTTTCTTCTCTGTATTTTCAGAGATTAGTTACGTTGATGGGAGAGCAAATTCGTGCCTGATATCATTTTGTCAATTATTGTAAGACGAGATTTTTTCGAGCGATCAGTAGATCCAGTTTCTAATAATTACTGGCCTGGGATCATTTTCTGAATCTTTAATTATTCCCCCCACTGTGAAGAAAGGTTCTCGTTAGTAGTGTTTAATAGATTCCTCATGAGCAGTCGGAGTGTTCGTATTACGTGGCATTCCGAACTGATGAAAGTGGTGTACCCCGGAACTACTGAAAACTGAATGAGAAGAATGAAATTTGCAGTAAACAAAGTTCAACTAAATTTGTAATTACTGCCGATTACGAGACTATGATTATAGCTAATTCAACAGATGTGGTATGTATAACGTAAAACTTGGAATGGCTGTTATTCAAATGCTGCAGAAAATGCAGGATCTATTTAATACAGCGCCTGTCTGAAACACGCATGCGAGCAATTGCCAATACGCCAACCTATATCGCCGTTACTAATTACGCAGTGAGTTTAATCGTCGAACTAAATAAACTACATCTCTAGCAGGCTGAATAGGCAATCAGCTTCTACCATTCCTATATCGAGCGGCAAATCAATTGTGATCGAAATTACTGAACGAATACTTCAGAGTGAGAGCTCTGTCCCAGGACTACTCAAGGGGATGCATTATGCACCTTGGAAATGATTTTTTTTTCTCCAAATCCCTAGTACGCTGTGAAGAAATATTCTATGGATTCAGTTTTCTCACAGTTGATTAATTGTATTTTAAAACATAATTCGAAATTATTTGAGATTCTATAGACTTCGCCTGACATAAATTAATCCTTGCAACAGAATATTCGATTATTCGAATATTGCTAAATCGATACAAAACTAAATATCGATTGCAAAAACCTCTCAAGATAGTTTGTTCATGCTCTTCTTTTGTATCATGAAGCCAGAACTCGAGTTTCCACTGTGGGGAGAAGAAAAAATATAAAATAAATTGTGAAAGTAGAAATCAATCATAATCTCAAAGTTTAACCAGGGAGAGACAAAAAACCAAAGGGTCCTTATAAAAAATATTTATTAGCAATGTATTTATTACCAATTTGAATCGAATATTATCAATGCAGTTGTGAGGAATATCAGCCGTCAATTTCGCTGTACGCTTTGGTAAATTTTCTCCGGTATGCTACTACAAAGTTTCGATTTCGTAAGATGTCGGTAATTTTTGTTTAAGGGGAGGGCCCAACAATTTACAGTCGCTAATTATAACGAACTGCGAGTTTTCACATTGACTTTATTCCTGCATGAAACAAAGATATTTTAGAATAGGAGTGTTTGTCATGCCGTGTAGAATGGCCCTTACACAGGTATTTTCGCGTCAATGATGCGTGGGCTCTGATACTAGTCGAAATAAGTGACACGCTCACATTCTGCGATGTAAAATTAAAAAAAAAAAATCCATTTCATTGAATTTTGGGAGCTAGCTTGAACTCATTCCTCGTCAAACATCGGCTGCCAAAAGGACAATCCGATTGATAGCCCCGTTTCAGAGATATTCGAAAAATTAGATAGGTCAATAAAAATCGACTGGCCTCCCCTTAAAAAGCAAAATCGTGGTTTCTCGGTCATTTCTCCATCAAATGAGATGAGATAGTGTTCAAAATGTGTGGTTTGCCACCGTCGAGTGCCTAATTATTGTAACAGTGCAATAAATCAAATGCAACTGTAAATAATCGCACGATTTCTCTGATGATAACTGAATCTGTGAAAAAAATTTCAGACTCTTGAACGAACGAAATACTTAGGCACGTTCTGCTGAAACGAAGCAGTAATTCCTAAAGTTTCATTCCGATCGCTTCTGTGGTATGGGAAAAACTACGAATCGCGTTTTCGAGGTGATCAGAGCGTGTATTAAAACCCCTTAAGTGTCCTGTGGCGCCGTTCTTGTGGGCAGAAGCCAAAACTTTGAAAGGTGCTGGAACACTGATTTCAAACAGCGAAAGGGACAAAATTGATGGATATAAGATTTAGTTAGATGGGTAGGGAAGAGTTCGCGGTCGTATAGTCAAGGGAAGAATGTTCCGAATGCAAAGCATTCAATTCATTGCAGCGTAACTTCCAACGATTTTGTTGCTCCATCATTTCAATTCGTCTGAATATCACTTTCAGCACCTTTCGAAGTTTCGGCGTCTGCCCACTAAGAGAGCGCTGCAGACACTTAAGTTGGTTTTTCCGCTAACCGACCGAATTACGGGATTTCCCATTCAACGATAACTTGACCAAAAAGTATTCCAGTTCATGTATACCAAGTTTCGGAGTCAGTTATTGGAAAAATAGAAGAAAGAAACGATCTAGAAAATTGATGAAAATGCACTCTGTAACGCAAAGGCCAACCGGTCATTATTTAGTTTGAAATACGAGGATTCTGTAGGTCACAAAAGAGATATGGGTAATTGAAACTTCTGAAGAAATATTTGATGATAAAGTATAGAAAAAGTATACAGAACGCACCCGGCCGTGGGAAGATGGCGACGCTGCTACAGTTCTCACTGCTCAGTAACGTGACTGGAAAGGGTAGAGAGAAGGGAGACGAACTCGCTGTCGCGAGCTATCAGAAGACTGGATACAACAGTATTATATACTTTCTCCAGTAGATAGCGCATCGAGCAATAATTCTTGTAACCGCGTTAACACCTTGTCGCGACGTATTAAAGCCTATATGATTATTAGATCATATTTTTTCTAAGTATATGTATCACAATATGGGTACAATAAATTTGCCGCTCCTCACCGTATTTCACAGGAAAATACCGAAAATAAAATGATAATAAGTATGATAAGAGATGTATGAACTGGATAGGGTACAGAGATGTATGCACATAGGTAATCTGACAATAATCGTAAACATATTCAAACAAACGTAATAAAACCCGACTGCGTTTAAGGAATTAGAAATATCTACGTCCTCCTCCTCTCTTTCCTCGCTAAACGTAACAATGCGCAAATCTTGTCATGATGTTTTTTTTTTTTCAATTCATAGTTACTGAGCACGATATTATGTACGTACATATATCAAAATGTACAATTGACATTCATATTATTTATCCACTTTTCCACTTTTCTTACGTGATCGGATCTAGGCCAAAATCAATAGGGGGCGACATATCGATCGAAAGAATCTCCTTGCTAAATCTCAAGTTGATCCGTGTTTTGATTCGAGAAATACAGGTATTGCAGAAAAGGGTTTGCGCACGGAGAAGGAGGACAAGAAGAAAAAGGAGAAGAAGCAGATTGTGCTTATTCATCAACTTTATAAAATACATCATACATGTATATCCACATGTATTAATGCTCCTATGTAAATTCATTTGCAAACAAATGCCCTCACTGATTCCCTCGCTTTTGAGCAAGTACATTTCTTCGCTATTAATTATTTTTTAGAAATTGGATGAATAAAATGAAATGTAAGTGTTCCCCGTGCTAATTTTTTTTTTCTTAAACCTAGTATGTAATACAACTGCTTTCTTTTTGTTATCGTTTTGACCATAAAATTCTGTGTTACTGTTTATAATGTTCTTATTACCTTTAGCCCATGAAAAAATAATTTTGCGGTGCATGTATTTATTGGCTCTTGAAGTAGTTCGATATTGTTCTTTACGACTCGTCTTTTGTCAGCTTCTCTGAAGCCATGATTACTATAAGATCCCCCCTTTTCATTCGAACTAGCAAAAAGATTTCCATTCTACCCGATCTTCAAGTTCTTTTCATCGCGGAGACATAGATTCCACAAATTCTTTTGGATCTTATAACGTGTGTTGGTTCCATCGAAGAATTGAACAATCTGACTAACCTAGCGGTTTCCTTACATTAAGGCTGTCTGAGGGGGTCCTTTGGTGGGGATAAAGGCATATAAACATGAACACACCTACGAAATAAAGAATTATTTCGAGAATCTGATGTCTGTGAAGTGTTCCTTGATTACAATTGTTTTGGGTGGAATTGTGGGGGTTAGCCGCAAATAAACCTATAAAATATAATTGAAATCAGGTCATAACAGCTGACACAATAAACATGGCCGCCGCGTTAGACGCATGGAATCACATTTTGACGATATAATGATTTTTCCCACTCGCTGGTTACTGGGGACTACTACACCCACAATAATATCACGGCCGGAATAGTTCAATCACGATTCCAAGTTGGAAAACAATCGGAATTTTGAGAATTCATTGTGCAATGTCCCAGGGCCCCGTCCATTTCACCCACACGGTTCCACGCATTTATATCGAATAAAAAACATATTCGAATAAAGAGGGATAGCCAGTTTCAGTATTCTGAAATCTGACCTAAACAATTGTTCATCGATAAGCAAGAACTGAGTTTTAATGATCGAAAGTACCACATGTTTTCATAAGCTCGGCCCTGCAGGTGTAGTCCGAAAAATCAACATATAGCAGCGCTAGTCGGCCCCCTCGGACAGAAATTGAAATTTCGTTGAAAAAGATGAACGGTGGTGTTATCATATTCTAAACACTCTGGAATCGCAATATAATGTTTGAGCGTATTTGTTCCACCTTTATTATGGTAGATAAGAGGATGAAACAATAAAATTATATTCAATTTCGAAGAGAAATTAGCCACGAAGGGATTATAGCCACTGAAACGCGGGGAAGCCAGCAAAGGCATTTGTTAGGAATAAGTGTATAAAGAAGGATTAATATATATGAATATACATACGTGGGGTATATTTTATAATCTACTGATTATCTCGAAATTATATAATCCAGTGATAATCTAGAAATTATTTTGTGATGTATTTAATCCTTCTTACATACATATTCCACCAATTATTCACCGGATATACATGACCTGTGTCGCGCGCGCCGTCACTGATACAATCAATCGCTGTTGTTGAATAGTTTTCATAGAATCTGTCAAAAAAATAACCATTTTTTGAAGAAAATGCCGTCAGAAACTTTTCTCGCTCGACGTGGATTGACTCAAATATAATGCGATGTTTACAGATACGAAAGTTGGCTCGGGTAAATGATTCTCAGCTGGCGCTCACCGGCGGAAGGGTACTTGGCGGCGTATCGCTACCACGAATCTCGATAAAATTCTCGATGCATTTATACGTTGACGTTTTTTTACTGAACAATGTGTAAATCCCTGACTACCATCTATATTCAGAAGCCATTGTTTGGTGGTCTGCTATTTATATATTAGGCGCCATAGTTTGAGGAAATTACAGAAGCTTGCGGCGAGATTAATCAGAAAGCAGACCACAGACATGCATTCTAACATATGCATGGTCAGTGATATCCATGAAGGTAAAATTGAGGACGTTCAACTCATGTTGTGGAGCAGAATTCACGGAATATTATTTTTATTCCATCGATTCATGAATTTTTCGGATTCTGACTTATTGATTATCCATTCTAGACTTATGAATCTTCGGAACCTCATCCATAGGTTCTGTACGTCACTGAAACTTACCAAAATTGGCAATGATTATTCAGAAATTCAGGAAAAAATGTTTGCGTTTTGAAATTGGACTGAAAAAAACAAACCAAAACAAACCAAAACAGAATGCATTACAAAACCACGATCAGACTAGACTTAAATTTTGTAGAATTGGCAACAGTTTTTTGGCGAACCTTTTTACAAAAATCGAAATGGATGGAATGAAAAAATGATTAAATCAATTTTAACTTGTGAAATTGAAAAACTCGACCAAATCGTTGTCCGATGTCTTCATTGACTTTCACCAATTTATATGATTAGACTAACGCATGCTGTATAACATTTAATAAAATCACGTATATAGTTTTTGAGATGATTAATATTCGATAATACTTTTACTTCATGCTGTTCGGAAGTACGCAACAATGACCTCGTTACTTACACTTGATACAATCTGGCTTACAGGGCTTTATGCCTGAGCTTACGGTCTAGATAACTTTTGTCATAACAAAGATGTAATCGTGAAGAAGGAGATTACAGATATAATTTCAAAAGCCTTCGGTATAAAAAATAGAACGCCTGCAAGCCTGCTTGAGTTAAGCCGCGGAAAAAAATTGTATACAAAAAACGAGGTGAAGGAAAAAAATTAATTCATTACTTTTTGAAATTTATTTATTTTTGTAATAAACGTCTGTGATTAGGCTCCTAAAGTAGACGTATTTCTCAGCAGGTGTAGTTTTATAAAATGGAAAGATACGCTGTATACCTTGCGCCAGCAAGTTCGTGCCAAATATCCAGGAATCATTGATTCACAAACTCAATTGAAACCAATAATTGCTCAATGATGAACAAAAAGGAACACTCGAGACAATTCCATTCAAATATTATGCATATTGTACGATACGAAAGAATTGATTGTCTATGTAAGAGATATCCCCTTTATCTGCGCGCTCCCCTGACAGGAAATGTCACTTTACTTCAATGATCGTGTACCAAGTTGAGATCTGAGTCGGTAAGTTTGCCCAAGGATAAGGTAGGAAGATATCCGGGCCTTGCAGCACTTTGGTAGCAGCTCAGAGCACATGCTTTCGCCTTTGGCAAGCCGCGGCGCGGAAAATCGATTTCAGGGACGAACGACAAGACTGACTGGGGTATAGACTATATAGAAAATTTTGTGGACTCCCTGTATGTGTCCCCCTGGCTATAAGGGCTTTCGCATGTTTCGAGGTACTTCCAGTCTTTCAAACCACAGCCAAGGACTTTCAGCCAGATTCTCTTTGACGCACACGTACCGTATCTTCTATCCAACTTTTGATCAGATCTCTTCAATTCAAGGAGTCAGAGGTAGGCTGCAGGGGCGCAACGAGACTTTACGATGGATATAACGAATAGTTATTTATCTCGAGGATTTCACTTCAGATCTATTTTTACAGTTATTTAACAGATCCACTTGGTCACGAAAAAGAAATGAAGTTCATGGCGCAGATCTGGGACAGCTAAAGTCTTTCTCTACGGAGAAAGCTGTGTGGGAGAGAATTATAAGCTTTATTACGGCGATGACTAATGGAATTTCAGAACAGGCCATATTATTGAACGTAAAGTGGCGCGGGGATTTTCCTATTTTCGAAATCAGCATCGATTAGTATACCAAAATATTACAACCGATATTGAATGTATAACTATCTAAGAATGATTAGTAACACTATGATTATGTATTTCGCATGACTTTAAACGGCCCTGATCATTGTTTCATACTCACGTCACAATGAAACCTGACTACCGTTTCAATGCGGTATACAAAAGGAATACCTATCTATTTTTCTTTCTTCTATTTCCGCCCATGCCAGATTACTGGTAAGTTAGGATTAACTCTCGAGGAAGAATCGATTGCTCAACGGAGACCAGGTGGATGAACTCGATGTAAAACAAATAAAAACTGATGAATATTCAGTTCCACCGATAACCTTGGGACAAGTACAAGCGCCGCTCGCACTGATATTTCATAAGCGTGAATCAACGATACGACTTGATTATTTTTCCGTAGACTACTAAAATATAACATAAAAAAAAAACATTTATTCGCAATTCGAAGAGACTGACGTATTTTCTGTATTTTTATCAGTACTGGTAAAGCCATCTGTATAGGCCCGCTCTTAAACAGTGGCATAATTCTGTTATAGTACTACGGCGTTGTTTTTATCATTATTTGTTCGTGGTACTCGTGACACAACATATGTGATTCATTCGGTGGTTTTCCTATTTAAGAGTATGTTAGTTTATCGTTGGTTCAAGGTTGGCGAGTGTAACGATAGAATATGCAATTTCAAACGCACTGCACGAAAATGAATAATGTTACCTCCTACCATACGCTCAGAAGCATCTCTAGTCCTTCGAGTGCACATCTCCGTAGCGAACCTTAAAGTGTACATGGGATCAAATTGACACCAAGCGATTTTCAACTTGAAATATCTGAAGAACTGTACACCGTTTTTCTTCACTTCATACAACTGCAGGGGTATACTTAAGATTAAAAAAAAAAAAAAAAACGAGTTCCAATCATCGAAAAGTGTGCTCTAAACCGAAACTCCGCGAAACAATGCCTCATTTACCAAGAAAATTGTGGGGTCAGAAGATCCCATGGCACTTGAAGGGCTAGAATTACCATCTTCCAATTGTCCCCGAATGTCTGCAGTACACTCAAAATATATCTTTGTAAACCTTCCAACCCGCACTGCACTTTGAATTGCAACGACGTATCAGAAACGTATATCAATATTGCATTGACATTGCGTTTCATCTTATTCCAAATATAATGTATTGAATACATAGCTTTTTCAATGTTTTTAAAATTTATATCGTATAATCTGTGTGGTTTTCCATGCGAACTGACCTGATCGCTGAACCTCGATATTTTTTATTTTCCCAGTTCCGTTTTATACGATGGTTGTCCACGAATGAAAGATGTAAACCACGCCACAGATTTTTATCACAATCCATTTTCGCTTGATAAATTTCCGATATGTGAACGAAATATTGAATTCGTTCAACTTCAATAAATTATACCTCGGGATAAAAAAAAAAGATATCGAAATAAACAAGTATGTCTGTTTTTTTGTTTGGGATTATACTTTAACGTCGAAATAGGTGAAAGAATATAGGAAAAGGGCGGGAAATATAGATTCGTCTAAAAAAATGCTCTGAAATGGGACTGTAAAATTACATTTAAGAAAATTGTTGCACGTTATACTCATATATCTGGAATCTATTTGATGTAAATTATAAATTTCAGATACATTGAGGATAACGTATTTGCAATTTTTCATTGGTCATACATATACTACCTATTTGTGACGGACATTTAGACGTATCGAATGTGTGTCTGATCCGTGATTATTACGTATTGTTATGTACCTCCAATATTGCAATATTTCCGGGATAACATATCCGAAAGGTAATTGCAATGTAAACTGCTATGCGGGAAGTGATTACATTACGGTTTATCACCTAGGTCAGGCAGTTACAGGAATTTAATTGCTTAAAGTGACAGACATCATGAAAGAAGCAGATTTTACGTAGAAACAGACATTCGAAAGCAAGGTCGAATGCGATACGGAAAACGTCATCACACTCACGTCCCCGGTGAACTAGTAGTGGGCTTGTAGGTACAGGAGCAGTATTCTTTTTCCTGTGTAGTTTCGGCATACTGATGAGAACATGAAGCATAGTACAGAGCACAACATCCTACTCCCACCACACCTTACATAGCTGACCACAGCATTTGTTGACTAAATTGTAAACCTGCAGTTGTCGTCTGCAGTCGTCCCAGTAGAGCTGCCATTCAGCAGGCTGTTTTCAGGTTCGTTTTTGAACTGGGGTACGTGCCTTTATCGTCAGTCTCATTATGTGATCGAGATGAAAGAAACTCCAAGATGAATGAACTGCCAAATTTGTAAAGACGCTTATATGCTCTAACGAATCCACTGTGTTACTCCGAGCACAGGCTTTTAATTGTTGTACAAAATATATATAATGTTTGATTATCTTCTGCTTTATTGCTGGGTTCAGTATCCCAAGAAAATAATTCGGGATATATACGATTTTAATAGGTAGTCTGTATGAATGCACTGAATATCAGACTTATTACAAAAATGTGGTGCTCATATATGCCCAAATCGATTCAGAGACTTGAGCAAGCTGCAGGGGACGGGAAAATGTGTTTTGAAACAAGTATTATTTTCTCGTCGACCATTTTTGCAATTTGCATTGAATCTTGTTAGTCGATACTTTTTACAGCGTCGCACCTTTCGTTCGAGTGTAGCGTCTTTCGGAAAAAAAAGTATGGAAGAATTATTAGCAGTTTTAAATTTCATCGGCTTGTAGCTGCCAAGACTCATCTGTTAGGTGGGTTTTAGCAAAGCTTGCCGTGGAATTGCGCTTCGGCATAGGCAGCATGCGTGTTTTACTTTAAACTATGTTTTGGTCATATCCAAAACGGACAAATAAATTTTTTTCTGTGAAAAATTTTCGCTACGTATTAAAATACATATTTCGACCTTGAAGGGATACATTTCTTGAATATTTGAGAATTGAATTCACACATACACAATTCTGATGACGGCTGGTCTATTTAGGCATTTAATTTATCTAGTTGTTGGAAAAACGTAAGAACACAAAACCAAAGAATGCCTCAATTTATCAGAACTCCTGTAGAGATGTGACGAAGAAATGAATGCATTTTATTACTTAATGTGAGAGATTGGAAGCGCGTAAAAAAGGCTGAATGAAAATTTACGGTTAGTGTATTACAAGTAGGTAGTGATCGCAAGAAGTGAGATGGCCGTGGGCGATTCCCCGAAATCTCTTTGGAAACGAGTTGGGATACGATACTAGGAATGTAAGACGGAAAAGAAAGAAAATGAGTAATTAATTAGACATACGATGCCGAGACGAACAAAGCATTTATTCTGATTGTGAGACTGCCAATCGGAATTGGGTCTGCCACGAAATTTACCTAATGGTTATAAACGATTATTTAATTGATATAACCATTCAAAAAATATAAAACGTCATATTTCGTATATGAAATATACTGATGATTTCAAATTTGGTATAGTATTTGGAACGACCACTTGCGCGTGATTCTGATGACGTCACTCTTCAGTATACAAAATCCATCCTTACAAGGATACTCTCACTTTGATATCTTGTACTTTCCATTTTATTTATATCTTGAAGTTACAAAAGTTGCGTCGGAATACTGAGAAGTTCCTCAGAAGCAATTGAAAAGCGTTTGTTTATACTTAAGTGGCTTTTCACAGATTTTGTATAATTTTTATTACAGAACTGTTCCTGCACAGTTAGCAATTGTCCTAACGCTCCACATGTTCTCTAGATCTAGAAAATTGACTAGAAAAAGTTATCTTGGATCCAACCGATCGTTAGGAACTCACCTACAGGAATTTAATCTCTGCAGGTAAAAATGTATAGGGAAAATGTATGAAAAACTACAACTTTTCATGGAAAACTAAGAATCGTCACGACAGGGAAAATGTCTGTAGTGATTTTTGCATAAAATATCACGAATTTCTATGAATAAACGCGACTATTCATACAACTTTTTACTGCTCAGTTCTATGTATCTATGCAAATTAGCAAAAGCAGTATTTTGTAATTATTTGTGACAATTATGAAATTCGCCTGAAAAATACGTAATACAGATATTCAACAGATCGATTCTACATCTTAATTCAAAGAAGTAACGTTCCTCAATTATTCGTAGAAAACTATAAACTTCTTATATACATATATCAGAATGTCCAGGTATATCATTATAAATTTAATAAACCCTAAAAATTCGTGGAAACGTAACGTCACGGCCTCTTGTAGAGAGGTATGATTTTTTTACAGAAATGAAGGACATACAAAAACAAAAAAAGAAATACATTTATTCCCAACAAATGCCTTTATTGGCTTCCCCGCGTTTCAGTGGCTATATTCCCTTCGCTGTTAATTTCTCTTCGAAATTGAATATAATGTCATTGTTTTATCCTCTTATCTACCATAATAAAGGTGGAACAAATAAGCTCAAATATTACATTGCGATTCCAGAGTGTTTAGAATATGATTACACCACCGTTCATCTTTTTCAACGAAATTTCAATTCCTGTCCGAGGGGGGCGACTAGCGCCGCTATATGTTGATTTTTCGAACTACACCTGCAAGGGTTATAAAAAACATGCGGTGCTTTTGATTATTAAATCCAAGTTCTTGTTTATGGATGAACAATTGTTGCGGTCACATTTCAGAATACTGAAACTGGCTATCCCTCTTTACCCAAATATGTTTTGTATGCGAAATAAACGTGTGGGACCGTATGGGTGAGATGGACGGGGCGCCCAGATATTTTCCGCCAGCTATGGGTCTTAACACGGAGTTCGTTATCGACCGCGAACTTTTGCCCCCTGAATTCTCGGAATTCAGATTCCTTTGAACTTAGGATTGTGATTAAACTGCTTCTGCCGTTATATCGTTGTGAGTGAAATAGTCCTCAGTAACCGGCGAGTGCGAAATACTAGTTTATGCAACGAGGGCGTAAAGTCGTTTACGCCTGAGTAGCATACAATAGTTTTTGAACCGGGGTCAAAAAATCATTATATCGTCAAAATGTGATTCCAGGTGTCTGACGTCGCAGCCATGTTTATTGTTTGGTGTGTAGTATATCGGTGTGCCATGGCCAGATTTGAAGAACATTTTACTACAGTTCTAGGCTCATTTGTGGTTAACCTCCACTATTTAATTTGAAACATTTTTATTCAAGGATCACTGCACAAAAATTAGATTCCCGAAATAAATCTTTATTCTCAAGAATTTAGGGGGTGAAATTCACTCGTAGGTGTGTACACGTTCATGTGCCGTTACCCTCACCATGGGACCCCCTCAGACATCCTTGACATAGAAAATTATCGTCTCAAGTTCTTCGTAATAACTATGTATGTCTTTAACATTTGAAAATTAACTACAATCGGATATATCGTAGAACTAAAAATATATATAAATTCATGGGAGAATAGAATAATACAGAAACAGGATGAGGAACAAAAGCAGTAGCGGCGCGTAGATTTTCGCCGCAAATTGGATTTTTACAATAACCGAGACACATCAACATAATTTTAAAATTCAATAAAATATATACGAATCAAGATGTTGCATTTATTCGTATACAAATATATTCTCGTTTCTCATACGAAAATAAAACGATTTACTAAAACTGAAGACCGCCTATAAATTGGGAACACGGCGTTGCGTCGGAGTTCAGTGTAGAAAATGATTTATGTCTTTTAATGTAGCAATAAAAGCCACGTGAGATGTTTGAGCAGAAAATAGAATTGTTATCAAGGATATAAATATTTATACTGGGATTCCGAATTACCCACATCGTGTTTAATCAGGCTTGACGTTCCTCATTGCGGTAAGCCTTCAAGGTTCGCCGAACAGCACTTAGGAAGTAAACTATTCTTCATGTGTGTACCTACCTACTACCGCATGTGTAGAAAATGTCACACATAAACACATGTACACTACAAAGTTGTAAAAAAAGTTGTTGGCAATTGCAACAATGATAATCACCGAGAAGATACTACTAGTACTTGCTGTTTCAATTACATGTCAGTTATATTGAAGCGCATACATAGCTACAATAATCATCATAACATATACTGCACAGAATAACGCAAACAACACTTTACTCCAATGCGTGAACTATAATCAATTGTGAATTATAAAAACGTGGTATTCGCGGAGAACGACCGTAAATTATGGAATGTTAAGGACGAATGACGATTCATTCTACTATTCTACAAATATACAGCCTAACTTCCCATCTTTGACAGCGAATATTTCACACATCATTTTCAAATCTATGGATTAAACAAAGAAGCTTCACAATCTTCTCTTGTTCGAATTTTGTATAATTTCGATTGTTATACGAGTCGCAAATCCACTCTGAGGGTCGTTGAAAAATTATAATCAAAGTTTATAAGTGTAATATAAAAAGGGTCGGAAACAAACAGTCTCTTTTTTTCTAAAGCTTCCGTGAAATGATCACATGAGTTTCTATGCTGCGTTTGAGTCACGTCGAGGAAAACCAACCTGGTTTTTGAACGAGATATTCACATACATCCTTTAACAAGTGTCATTTCATTCGATAGGAAGCATACCTTATGCTCATTGGATCGTCGCTAGAAGCAATGACTCGTCGAGTGTACGTCTTGATTTAGTTGAAGAAAACAATTATGCGAGGATAAACATTCTCGGGAGGAAGCTGATAATACGAGGGTGAATATTGTTGCTGACAGAGTTCCATACCTGTTATTGTTTCGTTGATCCCCGGAGTGTTTTTCGAGTAAAATATGGTATTGTTACGCGTTTCAATGTCACTTATTTGCCCCTCGAATGCCCTCTACAATTCGACAAAAGACTGCCAGTGACAGCTTCCTCGATGCGTTTTTATACCCTCAGGTAAGCATAATATACCTTGACCTTAGACTCTGCGAATGAAACAGACCACAAAAGAAAAATACGATTGATTCAGTATCGATATCATTATTTCACTCCCGATTTTGTACGTTCAACGCAATTCTTTCAAATTATATAGTTCAACTATGGGTATAAATGCATTGGATACGCATTTTTAATCGAGATTATCGTTCTCTGTCAAATATGGAATTCTTGCTGATGCAAGGTAAAACCAGTCAAATATGCGATTTTTCTTAAGGTGCCACAGAAGTTGCATGTTCTATATATATATTTTGTGACGTCAGAAGCGATGAATTTTCGTTGAAAAATTGAGCCTGACCGGGGCCACGAATTTCACGGGCATGATTTTTTTATAGAAGATTAAATTAAACTATAGGGCGCTTAGTCAGTGATTTTTAATGTAGATTACCCAGTAATGTTAATTGCGAATAAATGAAACTTACATTATGTTCATATACAGCCAACATGGCGACATCAGAATCCCTGCCATTACCGACTTGTGGTATTTTCACCGCAACTAGGAGACGAGAATGTCTATCACTCGGCACAGGGGGCAGCGCCCTGTAGAAATGAACACTTGTTTCGGGAAAACTTATTTCACCCATCTGCGTCCCGTAAATGAGACTCAATTTATCGATGAAATTCCACGTATTTGACATCTCGGTATGACATGTATATCTGTCGAAAGCCTGTGAATCGACGGCACCTTAAGGGGGGCATTAATATTCGCGTGGAAATCCAACGCGGGCCATTCTACTGCGTGATTATGTTGCTACAAAGTGTTAATTCCGTAAGATGTCGGTATTTTTTGTATAAGAAGAAGAATCGTAGTTTCTCGGTCATTTCTTTATCAAATAAGATGAGATAGTGCGCAAAATGTGTGGCTTGCCACCGCCGAGTGCCTATGTATTTCAGAAGTGCAATTAATCTGGTACAACTGTGAATAATCACACGATTTCTCTGATGACAACTGAATCTGTAAAAAAAATGTTAATTTTGAAAAAAAAACGAAAAATTTAGACACTTTCTGCTGAACTGAAGCAGTTCCTAAATTTTCATTCCAACCGGTTGTGTAGTAAGGGAGAAACTACTAATCGCGTTTTCGAGATGATCAGAGCGCGTATCAAAGCCCCTTAAATTCCATTAAATCACTAGTTCATGAAAAAATACGGGCAACATTCGGAATGACGTACATAATGGGGTTCTAATTCATTGGGTTACTATCCCCACGCGTTCTTGCAAAAGAGTAAATAAAAGCGTCAGAAAACGCAGTTTTTTTACGCCGCTCTCACTTTCACCGTGAACACTGCAAACAGTCGGCTCCAAAAAATGACTCAAAAGCGCTCGGTTTTCGCGAAACCTTTGGAAACACAATCTCATCGAAATTCAACGCTCTGAAAATTGTACGAAAGAAAGAAACAGCGAAAATCACAGGGGCGCACACTTCGCGTTGGACTCGAGCAATTAGTAATGCGATATTTACTGAGTTACACTGCCTAAAATACAGTGTGCACAGGAAAATACTCTGCTGCGCTGTAAAATCAAATAGATCGCCCTGTTTTTTATGCAGTTTACAATGTGATTTTTGTATCACAAATTGCTCGAGTCTAACTCAAACTGTGTGCCCCTGTGATTTTCGCTGTTTCTTTTTTTCCGTGTGGATCTCTTGACTTAGTAGGAATTTGCAAGAAAGTTAATTTATAGTGTTCTTCTTCAACACCACGAGAAAGGTTACTTCATTTCTTTATTTGCAAATAGTGGCGCAAGGCTACCATGTATGGTAAAAAGTCTAGAAATCCAATTATTGAGACGTTGAATGGCGAAACGATTGCATTTTGTTTTATTCTATTCTGGCAATTAGTTCAAAAGTTCTATCTGATTTGATGAAAGAAAAAAGTTCCCGAGCAAATGAACAACCGGCCGTCGAAAATCGAGATCGCGACAAACATTTTTTTTGAACAAGAAATCGTTTCTTTGAAATGACCTCATATATGGTGAGTTTTCGTGCCTTTTTTTATCAACATCAAGACGTCGGAAATGAATTTAATAATTAAGACGTGCTCTCGAGTCTCTCGCGTAAATAGACCGTTTTTGAGCTATTTTTCGGGGCTGCACTCGGGGCCAAGTTATTGAAGGTAAAACGTTGCCGAAAATTTGTTTTTTACAAGATTGATCGTATGCATGCTTGCTCTATCTTCAGCCGTTCTCGCGGCGTTCTCGATTAAATTGCGTACCGTGTGAATAAATGGCGTTTTTAAAAAAATATTTTCAATTTTTATTTCGCATAAAAGCATGGAAGTAGAATACCATAGATCCTTATTATGTACGGCATCCCGAATGTTCGATTCATTTCTTTATAAGCCAGCGCTGGAGTGGGATTACTCCATTAATTATTTGACTTATTTGACTTACTTACTTGACTGGCTTAGTTGACTGGCCTATACTTCGGTAGAATGTTATTCAAATCTACAGAGCTAACGTTCTGAGCAGAGTATTCATAAATCCCCCGAAAAGCACCTCTGGTGCAAAAACTTTTTGCCAAGTACATTAATGTGATACATAATATACTCATAAAAAAAAGGATCCGAAATCAGAAGCTACTGTCAAGTACCTACATTTACTTTTTCTCAAACTGACAACTGGCCTTTGATAACATGGTTTTTATAGGTGATGTGTACTTATCACCCAGATAGAAATTGCAGATTTACACGGTCTTTCAAAATGGAAGCACGGATTCAATTTATACCCAGGCATTGGACTTAATATCGAGTTAGGTAGGTTTCTACCATGACCGAGAAATACGTGAAAATCGGAAAAAAGTTAAAATGCCTTAGTATAAATGAAATCTGTGCTTCCGTTTCGAAATGCCGTGTAAAACTGCAATTTCTATCCAGGTGAGAAGTACTGCATCACTTCAAGCCCATTGAGAAGGTCTACAGCAATATGAGACAATTTAGTTTTAAAATATCTGTACTCGTATGAAGGAGATAATATCAAAAGAATATATGTAAGAGGATGACTATAGTCATTTCGAAATACATTTATTTATTTTTAATGTTCATATTCATTAGCTTTTGGTCTGAAATAACTGTTTTATCAATGTGGGCGTAGGTATGCGTATGATATCGTGAAGCGGAAACGGAACTCTACTATCTTATAAATAGACCTGTTTCCTTACCGCAATCTATGTATTCTATTGGATTTTCCACATAACTGTTAAAGAAATGAATATTTTTCAGGCCGGTGAATATTAAAATATTCATGAATGTTATATATTTCAGAGATAAATAAAAGTGAATAAGGGCTGGATGCAGGTGTGCATAGATTGACCTGCACGTATTAATCACCGGCAGGTAGTTTGTGCGCTCTTAATCCTTTCAAGAGAACCAATTCACCTGCCCGGTTCATTGTGAGGGTAGAAAAGGTACCCGAAATAATGGACTATTGTTACCCGATTACAATGTCTCATCGACCGAATTGTTTTCTTACATTTATTACAAAATCATTGCAGGTGTTCAAATTTCCATAACTTTTCTCGGAATTGAAATTTTATAACAAACCAAATTTCACTGGCCAATCACGGTCAGATTACAAATGTAGGAAGGGATCATAAATACAAATATCGGTGGGGTCGTTGAGTATATAAGACTGCCTTCTTGCTACCGAATCCAGTTGAATATTAGCTTCGGAAAGATTTGGAACAGCAATAAGTGTATGACGTTCTTGTTGCAATAGCCAGTGTTGTGAAAACCTCAAAGACGCGTCATTATTATTACTATTATTTTTATTATTATTATCAATATACATGATACAGCTTCAGCAGTATTTGATGAGAGACTAGACCGAGTGCAGCATTCGTACATATGTACATGGAATCGATGTATGAATAGGCGGGAAAGGTATAAGTGGCAAATTACACTACTCGTCGAAGGAATCGGAAGGCAAGTGGTTGCAATTAATGTTATATTATAGTGAAATACGATTTGTGTAGATATTTCAATTATATTATACTTTGTATGGAGTGCCTATACCGCAGGACTACACTGAAGTGATAAAGTGACTACGTTGATTCACGGTGACATATAATTTGAATTTCAAGATGTTCCGAAAATCTCTGGTATTCGCGACTTTGGGCTTGTTAATTCAACTTATAGGAAGTGGATGGAGTCAAATACAATCTCCGTGCTCTAATGTATTTCAATATGTTAGAAATGAGAGAACCGGAGATATAGAAGGATATATAGAAATCCATAGAGTACCAATAGGCGTTGCGGTACGTATCAAAGTGAGCTTGAGTGTTGCCGCAGCTCTACCTACGCGGTATGTAGGTAACCTGCAATTAGCAGTACCCAGAAAGCAAGCAATTAGTGGAATACAACAAGGCAGGCCCTTGACTTATCACGTGCGGTTCCCACTTCAACGTCCAGTGCCTCTTGTTACAAGCATCGTATTCAATAACGAGGAACACTGCTCTGGGAGACCAGCAATCGGACCAATTGTCACATCAATAATACTCGAACATACTCTATTTCCACCTGGAGTTGTCTCGCGATTGTCGAATCCGCCGATCAAAGTTCCAACTCCTTCTTCGTATCGAAGTTCAAACCCGATTTCTTCTTCGAAAACAACACCAACACCAGCATCAAGCATGATTAACAGACCATCGCCGGAGCAGAATACAACACCAGTACCAACAACAGATTCCAATCGGAATCTAGTACCAATAACCTCATCTCCGGTCTCTGTGCCAAGTGAGAGTACAGTGCTGGGAGCAGAGTCTTCTTTGAATCCGAACGTAAATCATGCTCTCCACCGAGATTTGTCGCAGTTCGGAAATTGCGGTCGACCCAAGAACAGCAACATCAATTTACTGATCTCAAAAGGAGACACAACAGAGCCTGGGGACTGGCCATGGTTAGTTTCAATTTTCGTATCAAGAACTAAACCTAAGTTTCAATGTGCTGGAAGTCTTCTTACTCATAGACACGTACTCACTGCCGCTCATTGCTTGAAAACTAGCGAGCGCCAAGAACTGCCGGCAAGTACATTACTCGCAGTTGTCGGACGGTATAAGCTTAGGGGTTGGACTGAGAAAGAGTCCGTGCCATTCGAGGTGTCGGAGTTCAAAGTACATGCCGAATACGGGCAAGTTGAAGCTGGTTTTGACTACGATATCGCTGTCCTCACATTGGTGGAGACAGTAACGTTTGGAAAATTGATTATGCCGATATGTTTGTGGTCAGGACCTGCTGAGATTGAGAGCGTCGTTGGTAAGACTGGATTTGTTCTCGGATGGGGTAGAGATGAACTGGGAAACCCAGTTACAGAAGAACCCAGGATCACCAGAGTGCCAATTGTATCACAAGAAGTTTGTTTGCGAAGTAATGCAGATTTTGTCCAGATAACGTCAAATCGAACTTTTTGTGGAGGGTCGCGAGATGGTAGTGGACCATGCAATGGCGATAGCGGTGGGGGCCTTGTTATCTATAATCCACAAAATCGGCGATACTATCTACGTGGAATTGTATCACTATCGTTGCTAGATCGTGCAACGGGGGCATGTGATCTGACGCAATTTGTCGTATACACAGATGTTGCAAAATACGTGGACTGGATACAGGAGCAAATAGCAACGTAAAGGACTTATTAGTCTAGAGATTATGCCAATCGCTATAGACGCTTGCTATCGGTCTTCAAACTCTGTTAGATAATAGGAAACAGTATTTATTGCATTGAGTAATGTGTGGTCCAGGGAAAAAGAAATTTAAATTCATTAATCTGGACTTTTGCTCATAAGCATAGTATACATGCCGGAACTCAGACCATTGAAATCGCAACTTTCATTGCGGTATGTATTTTTAATGAAGGATTCTTACCTGTTTTAAAAAAATTACCTGTGATGGGATTGACTATTGCTCCCGGAGCTCACTCATTCGTCAATAACCAAGACCGTGATAGAATCGACCGATCGGATCTTCGAACGTCTGATCTTCTAAGGAAGCTAAAACTGCTTGTAGAAAAGAACGAGCTGCTGAAAATCAGAATTTCGAGGTTGAAGAAGGTTCGCTTCATGACTCGCAAATGGCTGATTAATATGATGTAAGTATAAAATGCAATTATATCACTTACATTGTTGCAGCTGTTTGAAATTTTACTCCAAACTCTAAACGTGTTTTTCTCGAAACTACTTTTTTCAAAGTGGTGGACATAATGTCGCGAGTTCTATTTAACCGATCGACTTCAAATTTGGCGTGTACCTTCAGTATATGTTGTTTTACAGCTCCTCCCTTGAAAATTGCAAAATTATTATTATTACTATTTAAAAAAACAAATAACGTCAACAAAAAAAATATGAAAAATTAATATTTCTGTTCGGACAGCAGCCATTTTATGAAGATTTTTTTTTTTTCTTTTTGGTACCTGTCAAAATTACATCTTTTCTAAATGAAAAACTTGGTTCCATTTTGTTTCAGATAAACGAGAGCTTTGGAATCACGACGACTACAACACAACTTTTTTTCATGGCCATAAACAGATCTTCAGAACTCATTGGATTTTAATTTTTTGTATACGATTTTCTTTTTTATAAGTTCTTGCAATATGAATAAAAAGATAAATGGATGTTAAAACATATTTTTTTTTACTCAACCCTAAAAAATTGCTTGTCCGATCTATTGATATCTTACAAAAAAGTCTTATAATTGTAATTTCTAAAAAATACTATACACGAAAGAAAATACATTTTCGAGATACTCTAGAAAAACTCTGGATTACCATTGACCTGAAACTGATCAAAATATTTTTTGTATCGGTAAAAAAAAAAAGATTTAGTTGTTTGATATGTATAAGATGTAATTCGATTTTCATAGATCTTTATGCAGATTTCCTTCATGCGAATTGAGAAAAAAATTTGGGGAAGGGAAGAGGGTGAAATTGTTTTTTTTTCTGGATCACCTCAATGTATACCTTCAGAACAGAGATTTCGACGATAAATTCCAGCGGTGAGATCGTTACCAGGGATTATCCAGATAATCCAAATGCATATCTACAATTGAATAAAGTAAAGTTAGAGGTGTTTGACCGTTTCAAGCCTTGCCTCATTTCCTAACTAGCTCACTGTGAGTGCATACGGTAGACTCCCGTTGAGAGCGATTTATGTGTCTCATTCTCAGCTTCACGTCTTATTCTATACTTTCTGGGAGAGCGATAGAGTTAGACAGTATCGCTATTAAGGAGCGTCTATTGTAAATAACTAAATCGATTCATGGTCAAGATTTCTTTGTGTACAGGCGTCCTTGCGACTTTGCGGTTCAGGGAATGGAACTTGCAGTTGGGTAAGATTTAATCGCTGTATATTACTCACGGCAAAGGATTGACCGCGACGAATGAGATAAGGTCATGATATAACCTTGTCCACTAGATATCAACGTACGGCGTATCGACGTCGATACAATGACGTTGAGTGACAATGATCTCCTTGCTTCCTAATTGTACAGATTTTAGGGAATCTCGGCTTGTGGGTAAATAACACACTGAATCCATAAAATATTGTAATATACATCTATCCGCCTATGGGTTGTTCCGGAAAATGAACTATAAATAATTGAGTAAATACAACGGGCAAAAATTAATTAGCCGTATATTGTGAATATTTCTGCTGGTCTTTTTGGAGTATGGACAAATTTTTTCGCAGCTACCCCACAAATCTTTTCCAAATAATTCAAAATAAATCCCTCTGAGATTTCAGCTTTCTATTTTTATCCTAAGCCGTGTTGCGGAGGGGGTGAATTTCGCCATTCAAAATACACACGTTCTAATTTTAGAGGGATTTCTTCTGAAATGTTTGAAAACGATTTGGGGGGCGGCTGCAAAAAAAATCGTTTACACCTTAAATAAGAACCACCCTAATATACATATATGGCGATGTATAATTGTGTGAGTACTTGCATACTTACGCTGACAATGATAGGGAGGCAAGTTTCATCGTGGGGGATAAAAAGAAGGAAGAAATAGTTTAGGTATCACGCACGATTGGAGATCTAAGGTCAAAGACAATATTCTATCTAGATATTTATCTTTTACCTGAAAAAATAATCCACATAGGTAGCTGCTACAGGATCAGTGATATGGGACCTGTAATAGGATTCCATAGGATCCCATTTCAACGAAATTTTGGTACCTTTCCCCAACTTTTGTCTCTGAGTTTATTTCTTTTGCGAAAAATTCAGCTCAAAATACTGACAACACGTGAATTTCAGATTCGGGTCCGAAACGGTTGCGCGTATGATCTATCATTTTTTTCGATATAGATAGGAAATGTCTAAAAGTTGCGGAAAGACATCAAAATGCCATGTTGACCTAAAAAGTGACGATTTCAAGCATTTATAGATATTCGAGAAAACTGAAAATATTTCCATTCAAAACGGAAAAAGAATTTGGAAGAAAATGTGTCCCCACATTGTTCGTTTTTTCCCCTCTAAGACTATATAAATCATTGCAGAAGTCAACTTTCAAAAAAGTCACAAATATGAAGAATTCAGGAAAAAAAATTCCAGGGATCAAACGAAAAAGAATATTTCGGGCTTTTTGTGACTGAAATAAGAAGTATTTAGAGTTAGAAGAGAATCAGAGATAGTCAAACCCCAAACCTGGGTAATAATCGGCAGAATCACCCATATATTATAATATATTCATCGGAGGCTGAAATACAAGGAACGTTGCATGACATACATCATATTCTTGACAACAACTAAACTATTACGGTTACGGAGCGCATAACGCGACCACGTCCGCTCGTGACTGAAGCGAACACGTACAAAGCTTCCTAGTTTCTTTTATTCTTAGTGTTTTTCTAATGAATTATAATCCGAGTGAGATATCCTTGTCAATACAGGGGCTTTATGAATTTGTTTCACTCATTGAAGAATATTGTATATTCCTTGCGATATTTGTAGAGATTGCTATATTTATTTTCCGCGCGGTGACGCGACAGATGAAAGGGCGATGAGTGGTAATAAATTGTTGGAAAAGTCTTTTCCCAACTGTAATCTGTTCTTTCCTGTTTTGTCGTCACAGTTGTATTACAAACTTCGGGAAATTTACTTCCACAGAAACGGAAGTTGTTTGCGGAAATGACGTTCGAACGCCGACAAAATAGGAAATAATTTCACTTCAATCGACGCTCGGGGAATATTTTTGCCGCGCTAAGTAACATTTCATCATGAACATTGCTCTCTTACTACCGTGACGTCTTGATTCTTTCAACTGCTATAGGAGTGACGAAGTCGAATATTCCAGCCTCAAAGAATTACTTGTGTTTACCAGATGCTTCATCACGAGCAACAAGCATTTGCGTGCGGCAATAGGGATCTCCATACTTTTCGTATGTGTAACAATAACACGATACTCGGAAAGGTCATGAGTTGGACGTTGAAAAGTCGCTATATTAAGACGTATAATATAAACAATACAGTCATACTCATACGGTATACTTATCCTATCCTTCGGAGCTGTACGTTCTTGGCTAATAATGTGTTTAAACCATTCAAAACCTCGGGGCAAATGAAAATATCTTAGAAGAATCGATTTTCAAATTTCATAATTAGACTTCACTTTTATTTATTATTGAAGCTGTGTGGAAGTCGAAATGCAAGAATGGCTAGCGCCAACTCTTGAATTTGGTATTGCACAGCTCATCTCGTGGCAGGATTTGTTTTGTGTCAAAAACTAATGAGTTTATGCGGATGAAGTCTTGCGATTGTTAGATGCAGAGGGGTCTGACGAAGATGACGCCGCTACTTCAGAAGAGGAGGATACCGTCGAAAGAGTGAAAGAAAATACTGACACAGAATGTAGTTGTAATGACAATTCAGGGTTAGATCCAGAATTCAGATCTGATGGAATCGAGTCCTGCTTCAGTTGAACATCACCTTCGTTCGAGAGTAACAAACCTTGCCTTGCAAAAAAGTCTGAGAACCTGCATAACAGAGATGCTCACTATCGAAATTCCTCCACCCCAGGGAAGCACTGATGAGTTACCCAAGCGATTGCGTTGTTATTATTTTAAAAGCAAGTCCGACAACAAAACGTCAAAAGCATGTATAATTTGTGGGGTACCGGTATGCCACGAGCACCGTTTCACCGTTTGCACAAGTGTTCCGAAAATTAGATTAGTTTACAGTTTAATTACTCACAACGAGCCTCGTATTTTTGTACTCTTATGATTGACGCTATTTCTGTCATTGAGTTATAATTTTTAGTTAATAAATGTATATGAGTCTCACAAAAAATGCATTAGTCACATCTTTTTACCTATTTTATTTATTTAAATAATTTCCAACTCGCAATACATTTTTTCGAGTAGTATAATTGTATAGCTGACATGTTAAGTTTTCCATTACCCCCATATTTTGTTAAAAAAGTCCAATTCTGGAAACCATAACAGCCGGAAATATGACTTTTTAGAATAACGTCAAAGTCCAGTTTTCATTCTGTAAAATAAATATACTTTGGCAAAGGAACAGAAAAACGACCGCTGTAGTCTTTTAGAGGAGAGTCTCTAGAGTCAGAAACATACCGGATTTCTCTAATTAAATGAAAATCAAAAGGAATGTCGTTAAAAATACGAAAGGGTCATTTTTCACCTTATTCCGCCCCTGTTTGACTTCTTTCTTGACTAACTTTTCACAGAATGAAGATATCGTTTTTGCATATTCTTCTGACGATTCCATTTCATTACTAAAATGTTGAGAACAAACGCTCTGAATCAGTTTTATAAAGCAAGGAACTTTCGTGTCACTGGTGACCCAGGGTGTATTTCAAGGTCGCGATGGAAAATGGTGTAGATAAGAGGGTTAATCCTTAAGAATCCCGAGAATATTTCACATAATCCTACTATAAAGCCGCTTGCAGATTGATAGAAATACTCGCCTTACTATCGAGGTAAATTGGTTGAGAGAGTTCTCTCACTGAAACGTAATGGACAAGTCTTATATATTGGGCGGTCTTATAGTAAGACTCGACTATATCTACTTTTATCGTCCAGTCTTGCACGTGCAATCTGAAACCGGTTTTTGCTACGAAAATACTTTGCAAGTTCTATATCAGGTATGATCCACTCCAGGTAATATTTTCTCTTTCTCAGATCGTGTGGTATATTATATCGTTTAATACTGTATATGGTATATACCAAGTCAGCCACCCAAATTTTCCTATCTTTATAGGCTGAAGTATTTGTTGTTGTACACAAATAAAATACTCGTGCTAAGTTTTAATGAGTGCTAATTCTGCTCAGTAGATCAGGAGATAACCTTGTTCAAGTATCATTAACTTCACTTGGCGGTTCCTTTGCACCCATGCATCAAAATTTAAACCTCAAACAAAAACGTTCATTGCTTTTTACGATCTTCCGGAAAAAATCAAGCAAAATATGAGTATCGCTTTAAGATGCGTTTTAACTAATATTTGTGTATGATAATATGAAAACAACCTTCCAAACGCAGCGAATGACTGTAATTGTTGAGACAAAAAATATGTTTCTCATAGGACACATAATAGTTATTTGTATGGCAAAAAGACTCGTGCGGCATTTTCACACTCGTCATGAAGTCCCTCTGTGCGCCCGTGCCCTACCTCCTATTTTCTTCCCTACCTTTAGTCAAAAACGCGATTTTTATGGAAAAGACATATTTACTAAGAAAATTATAACATGGTAAACATTGAGATACCGAGCTTGTTTTGAACATTTTCGCATCCTCCTTCCAGGCTATTCCGTATCTCATCAAGATTATCTTGCAGCTCAATTATTTTTTCGAATACCTCGATCCTTTCCCTACAAATTGAGTCCAAAAAATAAGTCAATGTATTAATTTTTGTCCAAGCTATGATTTTTGTAGTGAAAATGTTTTTTTTCCTGTGTCAATTATATGGGAATAGAAATTCCTTTTGATTGTACAATTCAATCAATTACTTGAAATTGAGCTACAGGTCTCTATTTCGGGACAAGCTACTTTACATAAAAATCTATCATTTGGAGTGTCAGGAGCGAATGAATAAAGAAAAGATTTATTCCCACACTCCTTGATACTTATACTTGTCTCCACCCTGACCCAACACAAGCCACTGGATGGTAGGCCCACTAATACACGGAACTCTTGCGGAATGATGTGGTACGCAATGTGCCGATTACCCAAAATAATCCTCGTTCAACCAGATAAAAGAATAGAAAGGTCGGCAGGAGTGAAGAATCCTCACGTTGTCTGAGCATATGTTATACCCACGAGTGTATACGTAGTTCACAGGAGCGACGGAGCTATATTATATAAAATTGCGTGCGTGTGTGCTTGACGTCACCGACCTGTCTGGTGAGACGACTTCTCTGTCTCGTAGTGGTCGTATTGGTGGTGAACCTCAGCAATTCCTGAGAGACGGGAATACTTTTAAAAACTTGCGGGTTTACTGCAGTGGCGTAGTTCTTACCGAAATAGACGCCTTCATGCTGAAATTTCAATATTTTCTACAGAAATTTAACATTCAATAAATGGTATTCCAACTTATAAATCTTAGGGTAAGAAAGGAGCCCGTCCGGGCTAACTTAGGAGCATGTTATACCCATGCTTACCGACCTGGATATAATTTCGCGAATCACTCGAGAACGGTGCTATAGAATGGTCTAAAATGGATTTATTCGACGTTCATGAAGAATAGGTTCGACCTAATACGCGAAATTCAATGAAATCGAAAAAAAATAACTTTGTATGCATCGTAAAGTGTGGGCGGTCACTTAGATTCATTATTATCAGATCTTATACACTTATTGTTAGATAATCATCATCATCATGGCGTCTAAACGCGTCCCAGTCAACCAGAAGCGCTGCCGCGCGCGTTTCGTCGGAATCCGGGCTAAAGATTATGGTGGACCCAGCCGTTGGCAATCGACAATTAATATTAATTACAGGAATACATGATACGGCGTTTTTTGTCTAGAAACATCAAAATTTGTAGATAAAAATGTTCGGTCTTGCATGTAGGATGACGCTATTTTTCGCCTTTTCGCGTCAGGGATGCGTAAGCTTTGACAAAAATCAAAATAGGTGATATGCCTGCACTTTGGGACGCATAAAAAGTTAATTCTTCTCGATTTCGGTGAATTATAACTTTTATGATTTCCCGAATTTTGCCATAACCTTTTTTTCTAAATGTTCGTAAGGGTTGAGGCTTTCATAATCAATAATGAAATCAATAAATCATAATCATCGATTTTGTGTAATTTTCATAATCTTGTATCCCTCAACTCAACTTGTCAGACCAAATTCCAGAGGAAAAGAATAATTTCAATGTTATAATTGTTCATGTAAAGAAACTTCGAATCGGCCAGTGCCTTCATATTGTACCTCGTTGTTAAAAAAATTGCATTGCGCGTGGTATATTTGAATCGTATTATATACTCTGATATTTTTAATAAATCGAATTTAAGTTCTCTTTTACGTGTGGCTTGCTAATTCGCCTTCGCAGCAGCTATCGTCTTCGCACTACGACTCATTTGAACCTATGGTACGCCGCTTGGGGTCACAATGGTAGATCTCGAATTCTCCACAGCCATGAATAAGCTCAAGCTGGCTAAACGTTGATGTTACGCAGACTCGTTAGTTCAACCCGTATCAATTGTAAAAATGTAGTAAACGAATTGCCATTTGTGCATACATGGAAATGTTGATGATACTGATGCTTACAGTCAGCTGACACACTTCTGTCACTCACAATAACAGGCACGACAGATGTGAGTGACGAAAAAATGTGATAGTGGCAGATTCGTGGTCTGTCAAACACCATTCATGATTGGTACAATTTTGGTTTTCGATACGTCATAATAACTTTGGTTTCTGGTTGGAGAATTTTGAAAGAATTGCACAAAATCATTTGAAACTTTGAGATCCTCTGGCACGAGAATTTCGCTGAATAATGAGTTGAATTGACAAAAAAAAAATACACTTGAAAAAAATTGCATTTGATAAATGACATCGTCCAAGATGTTGGTTGAAGCCGAAGAGAAAGACTTTTTTCCATTACAAAATAAATTGGCTCGGAAAAGATCAATCACTTTTATCAAATTCAAATGTTTTAGTGAGTATAACGACTCGGCGTTCTCGGGTAATTCAATTTATTCTTATCTAGCACGTGCTACGATTGCGACTTCAAATCTGACTTCGAGAATCGGTATATTTCAAATCTGTAAGTATACGCAGCTGATTTTCGAAAAGTATTTCTATCGTTTCGACGTTCAGCCAGTTTTGGCTGATTTAAGGCCGCAAAAATCTCGAAATTTACCACTGTGCGTTGTGCCGTTATAATTTTTATGCAGCGTCGAAAAAGTGACCTCAAGAAATATGAAGAATGTATGCGTTATTTTCATTTCGGCAAGTTTATCAATTATTCCGCTCATGAGCTCAATTTGATTGCTAAAGCCTGTTATATGCCAGTGAGTCCACTCGTTGTGAACTATATGAAGATTATGGTAATAGGAATTCGGGTCCAATTGAAAAAATATGACCTGAAATAAGCGGTTTCCCAAAGGCCTTGTGTTTGTGGCAGTTGGTCATCTAAAGTTCCCTTCTATTATATGACGCACGTCATTCGGCTGTTGAAACTTTGACTTTCGTATACGAATGTATACAGCTGAAGACGTAATCGCGACTCGCATATCTCAGAAATCAGAAATTGACTTTTACGTAAAGAAATGCCTTCTTCGTTGTGGGGTAGACCATGCTGTAGGATATATTGTTAAGAATGTGTTATCTACGTAGAAAACATACATGCAATGCGTCAGGACGCTAAGGCCAGTGAGTTTCCAGTGGGACGTACTAACGCAGACGTCAGACATACATACATGCATACACACTGACCAACAGCCATATGATTAGAGCCGTGTTGAGTTCAATCCCAGCGTTTTTCTATTAGATTTTGTAATAAAAAAGATTTTTTGATTTCATATGATTAGAACGAATCAACGGACGCTAGGGTGCACGCCGTGCTACGACGTACTTCACAACGTCTTAAATTTAACGAGCTGTACATCCGCCATTTTGTAGAAAAAACAAGAAAAAAAAATGTCTTGAATAGTAAAAACATGAAATAACACTTTTGTAGAAAAACAAGAGAAAAAAATGTCTTAAATAGTAAAAACATGAAATAAAACTATATCCCCCAAAAAGCACCTCACGTGCAAAAACCTTGCGCCAAGTATATTGATGTGGTCATCACCTGAAAAAAACGACTTCCTTCAAAAAAGTATTGAAATCTGACATTACCGCCAAGTACGTACAGCGTCATTTTTGTTTTTCTTCGAGCACGAAATAAGGCTTCAATATTTGATGTACGCATATGTCCCATGTATAACTTGCTAGTGTACCGATGTAAGCAAGCACCATACGTACTCATGAGAAAATCAGAAATTGAACTTCTTAACAATTTAAAAAAAAATTGAAAAATAAAAATTGGAGTCAGTGGTACTTGGCGGGCCTTCTGTAGACAAGTCGGACCTTCTGTAGACAAGTCGGCCCGCCAAGTACCACTACCTCCAATTTTTATTTTTCAATTTTTTTTTAAATTGTTAAGAAGTTCAATTTCTGATTTTCTCATGAGTACGTATGGTGCTTGCTTACATCAGTACACTAGCAAGTTATACATGGGACATATGCGTACATCAAATATTGAAGCCTTATTTCGTGCTCGAAGAAAAACAAAAATGACGCTGTACGTACTTGGCGGTAATGTCAGATTTCAATACTTTTTTGAAGGAAGTCGTTTTTTTCAGGTGATGACCACATCAATATACTTGGCGCAAGGTTTTTGCACGTGAGGTGCTTTTTGGGGGATTTCACTACTTTTTGTACAGTGCCGTTTTGATATTTATTTTTGTTTTTAATCAATCGTATCTAGACACGTAGAACGTAGATAACAACGTACTTGGCGCAAGGTTTTTGCACGTGGGATGCTTTTTGGGGGGATTAACCCATCGTGACTATTGGTGATACGAATTCACGAGACACACAGTACTTCAGTTAAAGTTGACGTGTTTTGAATATACCTACAAATGATAGTGCAAGGCAAAACTCAATCCACTTCGAATCAAAGAAAGCAATTATTCCCGTTTGCAGTCCAACAGACGGAACACGGTAATGAGCCATGGAACAGGGTATGAATTCTAATAAATTTTTCGCATAACTGGAAGTACGAAACGGATGTATCTAGTCAGCATCAGATTGTCTATCTATTTCAGTTCTTCTGGCTAACTCCAGTGGCCGACTAGAGAAGCTCCCGGACTCGAATAGTGGGGGGAGACCTCAGTTCATGATAAATCTACGAGACCGACGGGGACTCCCCTGATTACAGTTAAATTTTTGCCCATAACTGTAGTTTCATTTTGCAGCTATAAGCTAGTCGAGGAGATATTTGCGCTCACAGACTGCTGAGTTTCAAAATATATTGTTCCCTCACAACCGCCAGAAGTGAGAGGAAGCAAAAGATAACATTTTTTCATCCTATCGCAGTGCATCACTTTATCCTGTATTCTATGTAATTCTATATAATTATCTCGAGGGTTAACAATGTTTGAATTATATCTTATATTTGAAATTGGTTTTAATACAAAGCTTTATTGCAAGTAACATTATTTAAGATACGGTTTATTCCTATTACAAATATATAGGAACTATACACATGTCTTGTCGTGTTCGTAATATTACCTATGTATGCTTATTTTCTATCATAATAATTTGAGGGTTTAATATTATATAGTTATGGACAGTATGGTCATATTGATAATTATTTCTGAGCTATATATAAAATCATAATGAAAGATAATAAGTATATATCAGTAATATTACAAACATGCCGAAACATGTGTATAATACCTATATATTTGTAATAGGAATAAACCATATCTTCAATATTGTCACCTGCAATAAAGCATTCTACTGAAACCAATTTAACATTTAAGATACCACTCAAACATTGTTGTGTCCCTTGAGATAATTATACATATAGAAATATATAGAAAATAGGATAAAGTGATGCGTGGCTCTCTTTCACTTCTGGTACTTGTGAGGAAACAATATATTGTGAAACTTAATAGTCTGTGAGCGTAAATACCCTCTTGACTAGTCCTCCGCAAAGTAAAATAGAACTAGCTACAACTGTAACGCGAAGAACGTTTTTAAATTAGCGTTGCTTTGATTGATAGAATATATGATTTAGAAACTTGCCCATGCAAAGTCATTATCAATTGTCTTGTTACTTGCCTACACAAAATACACGACATGAGTAATAAACTTTCCAGTAACCGAAGGATTCTATGGTACACGTCTGGTGAAAACTAAACAATCATCCAAATACATCTGACGATTGAAGTTTGGTAGCAAAATACATCCACTACCTATATAGCTACTCTGCAGAGAGCTTTGGTAAATAGGTGTATATCTTATCAATATATCATCAGAACCGTTATATGCCGGGAATTCAGAAAAGGATCTCAGAATAGGTGTCATTTCACCCAACTCGAAAGATCCACCTAGAACTATAATGTAGTGACAAACATTTCTAAACTGGCGTCACACAAATTGAAGAAATATAATATATTTTCAAATAAATTCATTCGAAAGTTCGATGTGTAACATTTTAGATCATAGTTTTGTGCATCCTGCCATTATATGTACTTTTTTTATGTAATTTATGGGAATTAATTGATGAAAGCTATTTATCCTAACCTCAAAGTCTTAAGCATGACAGATATTTATATTGCTTGCGTGCGCACCACTGTGCGCACGTTGGACTGCACAGTGCACGGTTGGACTGTATTCCTTGGCCATAGACCAAAGGCATTGTATTAATGTCGTATAGACTCCCATACCCCATTTGAGTTTACTCCCATGTAACTTTCGTCTCATACAGCGACTCTCTATGTCATTTATATGCGCATGGAACTGAGAGCGGAGCGAAAACTCTGGGCCGGAGATGACTTTTATTCCTGATGAAACTGACTACTTCAAATAATAGAAAAGAACATATCTCAGCACTCCGAGCACCGATCGCATTGATCTTTGACTCAAATGAAGGGGATTTTGACCCTTAATCTTGACCTAAATCGTCGATCTTAGGGTACTACCAAATACGCTAGAATTCGCTAGAATATATGAAACATTATACCCCCACTCCGTCAAAGTCTGGTCGGTGCGGTATATATACTCGGTCGAGCGCGCTACGTCTTTATATTTTCTGTCTTTCAATATACTTGGCGCGAGACTCTACCGAGTCTCTTGATAAACATTTCAAAAACGTCGAGCAACTCCTTCCTTCCGAAAAATATTCCCGAAAATCGCCTAGTTTTAGGCCTTCTACATAGAGTGCCCCCCTTAAATACGGTAGAATCGGGGAAAACCTTATCCTCCACTTCGGCGAAGTTGGGTCACTGCGGTAAAGAAACTAGCTGGAATCGAGCATTTGGAATTTTTTTATATTCTCTTAATGTACTTGGCGCAAGACTTTTTCGAGTCTCTTGATTCGCCGCTATCCGAGTTTACAATATATTTATAATATAATTTTAGATTAAGACCAGTGCCCGATTTGCACTGACAAAATTGATTTATTTCGCATATGAAATTCTGTGCATTCGAAATGTTCAGCAGTGCATTCCAACGTTGGAATTAATCAGAACTCATAGTATATGCATATAATTTACACAAATAGGGGTAGTTTTTTATCGAAGAAATTATTATCCATTTTCGATCGACGTTATCTATTACTAGAATAGAAACGAATAGAAGCATTTGTCGGCACAGGAAAATTTCGCAGTGAATTTGCCATAAGGAATTCTAATGGATGTGGAATATCTACGACAGTTCGACATTTCGTGAAATATGGATGGGAAGAACGCTAAATAAATTCGTATCAATTATCTCCTCCAATATGTTTTGATATGTAGGAGCCAAATCTAGTTAGGCACTACGAAAACATGACATTTAGTTCTAACCAACCAAGATGGCCGTACACTGCCCCAACAAGCCGCGACTCGACTAACATAAGCATTTTAGTATACTTTAATTGATACCAATGAGCCAAATCTGTGAGAATTACCGGAATAGCTGTTGATGGTGATAAAAGTGGATATTCTTAAGACATTGTCAGTGTAAAGTTGGTCTCACGTTGAACTGAAAATACTCTATTCAATTACTCTTCAAGGACTCTGTGTAAAGCGTGGAGTAGCAATGAGCTGCTGTTGTATCTACTGGGATTCGGACGTTAACGATAGTGGTACAAAGAGAAGCATTGATATAGACAAGCATCCATGAGATGATACGAGCAAACACACTTTCTTCGAAAAAAATTGAAATGATTTTTTGTGTCATTCTGAGGATTTCTATTATTGATCTCCCCCAAAGTTATTAAAAAATTTGACTTGTTTGTTACTTAGGATTATTGTGTACTTGGACTTCGCTAGGGTAATCCATAGTTTTCAAGATGTGCTAAGTTGAAAAAAAAATATGCATGTCCGAAATGGCTGGCTTTGGAAATCTGAAACAATTCGCAGGAAGCTTTTTCAAGTTGGACAACAAGCCGGCAAGGTATGAAAAATATCCAAGAAGTTGATGGAAGGAAATGGCTCAGTTGATAAAGAATGCCCCATATACATATAATGAAACTTTCAAAAGCACTATCTACACAGAAACGGCTAACAGTTAACTACGAGTTATTTTCATTGCCCGGTTGATGATTTTTTATTTGAATGTATCAAACAATGAGTGCTTATTCATTGGCTTAATAGTTGGTGTTAGGTGTGTTCACGATTCCTTTGACAAAATTCTGATGTAGACGTTCCTTTGGTTCAGATATTCCGGCATTTTCAAAGTCGATGGCATGCCTTTAATACATGTGTGGATAGTTGAAAATCCAAAGATTTAGTCATCATGCTATGTGAGATCATAGACAATCTTCGTAATCTATTCTGTGTATAATAATAAAGATAATATCTCTTTACTCTATAGTTCAGCAAACTCACAAATCTGGTGTCGACGAAGGAACGAATTAATGTCATATACAGAACGAATTGCAAGGATTATCCATAAACCCATATACGACAAACGTCACAACACTTACAGGAAGTAAAATATAAGGGAAAATGGGAGAATATGGCTCCCGTCAGAAATGAGATAAAGCGGGGTGACGCGGCGACTCTCAAAATTAAAGGATGAAAGTTTTATTTCTGCATTCATTAAAATTCATTTTTCTCGTTGCGTTTGTGTAATTAATACTATAAGATATAACAAAATAATAGAAAATAAAATATACAAATGATAATAAAGAGGGAAAACAAGAGAGAGATCGGTAAGTCAGGGTGGGAGAAATCCAAATCGGGCATCGACAAAAGAACAACGCTCGAGAAAAGAGGAATCAAGGACTGAGAATGGAAAGCAATGGAGGATAAGGAGCGAAAGTACAAAATTAGAGAGTCAAAGAAGCGCAGGGGGTATAAGCTGTGGGCTATGAAAGATAGGCCAAAATACATACACGACAGAGGCAGGGCAGGAAAGGTGAAGATCATGGCAAGATTCGGATGTGGCAATGAATTCAGAGCGAGCAGATGGGGGGTGCCTAGACACAACCCATCATCTCTAGATTGAAAATAGATGTAGACGATCAGTTGTTAGAATTTATTTCCAGAAGAGTGTGTTGTTCGGCCAAAATGTATTCTAGTAGAATTCATTCTTTGGAGTTTTTGGAATATTTCATCTAAACGATGCATTGTTCAGCAAAAACGTATTTCACAAAACTTGTAAATCACAAAGGAATATATCGTTTACGTGTCTTTCATTTTTTAACTGGACTTGATTCCAAATCATTAGCTCAGCATTTATTGAAATGAATAGAGGAATGTATCTAAGCTGCCATTTTGAATTGTAAGATCGTAAAATTCCGAAAAACATATTTTCGTAATAGTTGCGAAATATTGCAACATTCCTGAAATATAACTATCTTGTACCAAATTTGGTGACAATGGCTTTACTCGTTCGGAAGTTGTTCAGCAGATGGTCAGTTGATCGGACGGACAACGTGAAAAAGTTATGCGAGTGTTCCACTATCTCGGGAAACCAAAGATTAAGATAATTTATAGTTTGTAATGCTTCTTATTTTACATATGATATTAGCAGCTTAGATGATCAATATTGCTAGGGCGATCATCATGAATGAATATCAACATCTTGTTATTTTGATTATGGCTTTGGAATGAGATATTGTGTTTTCCGAAAATACATTGTTGGCTTTTCGCGAAGACAAGAATTGAGTTCTCTTGAAGGATTAGTTTGAAAAGATTGGCTAAGAGAAGGGGAACGTAATTAATGGAATTATTCATGGTACAAAGATAACCAATTGTCCAATGTACAACTTCTATTCGCGTTTTCATATTAACCCAGTTGCAATACTTACGATAAAAATAAATTTTTTAACTTGAATAGCTCAAAGTTGTGCACGTATAGCATAATCTTATCATTACTCTCCACTGCCAGAGAAGTTTACTACCTAAAGTTCGACTAACATAAGCTAAATTATTAGAGATAAGACTATTCGCAAAGTCGCGCTAAGTGGACCGAAGATCAATGTAACACCAAAATTGGAATATATAAATTAGTTGTTATAGTGATTCAAGCTCGGTTCCAAGTGTATTTCCGTGAGGGTTTCAACCTCCACTTTCATATTTTTTGAAAACTTCTATTTTCCCTTTATTTCTGTGATTTCAACGCTGCACTAGAAATTAATTACAAGAACCAACACATTGCAGCTCTGCTGTACACGTTGCGAAGATCCTAATATTATTCTGCGAATATCTTTCCATATTAGAGAGATGATTTCCATAATTACCTATAATTTCTAGGCATATTTTAACTCACAATGTACACACACGATACCGGAATCTGTCTTGCCAAATGTATGCAGCCGAGAATACATGTCTTTTTAAGTGGACAATACCCTAGAGAAAAGCTAGCTGGAGAGCCACCGCCACAGAGAGCTACGTAATATTAGCGGAGCGCATTTTGCTACATCTGTCAAAACGTCAATTCAGTAACCGTAAATTGTACAAGTGATTTCTCTAAAAATCTCCCCCTCCATCCGCAGGGGCTGCCAAACCAGCTTTTGTCTAGGGTATTGCCAACCTAAAAAGAGATGAACCCTCGGTTGCATATTTTGGGTGCGACTTATATGTACTGGTATCGTGTGTGTATTTAAAGCTTTTCACGCACCACACCGACGACTCAAATGCCTGATATTTTTGATTCGGCCGACTTTTTGTATTTTTTTACTACCTGTTGAAAGTGGCTTCCATGATTTGTTTCAGATTTTTATCTCAATAATTCTCGAGTTTGAATTTTTGAAAAATTTGCTCCCGAAAATATCAATTGCCTATAACTTATTGTTAGTGAAAGATAATGATATTAGGAAGAATAGGGATATCATTTCGTTCGTACTAGAATGTACTCTCATCGAGAGAGATTGCAAAAATATCGTAAGCTTTCTCGAACTGTCGTTTAAATTTGAAGTAATAATTCATGTCTTTAAACATGATTACCACAATTAATTTTGTTGAAAAAAATCTGTAAAATACTGTCTCCAATTCTACAAACATCACTTTGTGGGGAACTTTGATCCCTTCTTTTTTTACAAATAAAAAATATTCCCTCGTCGTTTTGATTTTTTCCCAATTTCCATATTACCTATATTCCTAATCCAATGAAGAACATGTTTTAGATCATCTCTAATGAAAGTACATTTCAACACGAGAAAAATGAAACTCTCATTTTTCTCGATATCATTATCTTCCACTAAGTTATAGGCATTTCAAATCTTTTGGGGTCAAATTTTTTGGAAACTCAGACTCAAGAATGGATCAAGATAAAAATTTGAAAAAATCATGTAAGCTACTTCCAATAGATAGTGACCAAATAAAAAGAATGATCAGGTATTTGGGTCGTCGGTCTGACGTCGCATGCCCATCCATACTAGTGATAATGCAAGGCATAGATACGGGAGAAGATAAATGAAGCATGGATGCTATCTGTGAAGTAAACTAAAACAATGCCTTTGATAGTCGACTCTGTTCATATTTTCACTAACGAAGAAGCTGATATTCGTAAGTCAAGCAAGCTATATAGCCTCCGTGTGTTTCATTGATTCCATTGAATAAAAAAAATACATGAGTTTCATGTTCGAACTAATCGTCAAAGGCGCTAACTGAGCAAACGAGTGTAAACCACTGGGATTCGGTGCGATTTTCCTCAGACTCAAAAAACTGAAGGTCGTCTTATAAGTCTGCCTCGCGGCTGTCGGAAGACATACCTGCAACGTGCTATGCTACCAAAATGATGGAACAGTTTATTCAACGCTGTTTGTTACGAATTGTTCATTTATTGGTAGCACGAATGTAATCGAAATTTGAAAGTCTGATAGAAATGCGGAAACTTGTGAACCCAGAACAATGGATAATTCTCATCCTACCTACACATAGCGGTCCAGATCGCTGAATCCGATTCTATTATGTAGCAAATTTTAATCGAGCATGACAGAGAAGTATAGGTATAACATTCATTCCACATAAACCCTTGACTTATTGTTGCGAGTATCAAGGCGTGAAAGAAAGGCATGAGCTCGGAAGCAAGAGTCTAACATAAGCGATCAAACAAACAAAAAAAGTAAATTAGCGAATAAAACACTGGAACTATTTCCGCGGAGTGTCCATTATGGAGGTCAAGATTTGCTTGTGACCCTGTACACTGGAGTTCCTCTTTGTGAGCTAATACTGATGAAGCTAAATGCGCAACATATTTTTCTTAAACTAAAATTCTGGAAGGTGATCTTTCAACCGCATCAACCCGCAAGTTTTTTCTAAACTTGACTTGTGAATCATATGATATAAAATGATATACCTTCACCTAAAAGTTGTAATATTAGGAGACATATGTGCATTTCATATCTTATAATAACATTTGTATTGCTGTTCAAATGACAAAAGCCCAATTTATGCTGTGTTCTCATGGTTACTGTGCTGTCAGTTTGGAATTGTTGGAAGTATTTGGGGATTTGAAAATAATTCTGAGTAGAGTCTATTTTTCCTTCATAATTCTTACGTGAGGTACTGAAAACTCTGAAACACACATGACAAGGCGTTTTATCATCTCCGGATCTTGATATCCTTTCGGAAAGATAGTGATGATCTGACGTTGTAAATATTTCTTCATTTTGGTATGAGTTGCGAGTTTCAGACTCACTGATTGTGACAATTAATCTAGTGGAATATTTACTTCCGGATTAGGAGGTTTCACCGTATGGAAATGACATACACAATAACTTGTGGTCGCTTAGACCCATTACGACTAGATGGTGATGACAAAAATAAAAGAATACAGAAATGGAATGAAGAGACCTGATTGAAAAATCTTTAGAAAATTAATTTAATGTTCATGATTTCTATGTGATTTTTTCCTTGTCAACAATCAATGGCTGTACAGCATAATTATCCTGGAGGAATCTACATAGAAGCAGTGTAATTGTAAGTCAAACGTCGAAAACTATTGCTAGTCGAATCTCAAAAAGTCTGAGTCCGATCGAAACTCGATTTTCTAATTTTGCGAGATTTTCCATCCAATCTCGCGTTAATAATGTATTCGCGTGCTATCGAAGATGCAGCCCTGTCGAAATTCGATTATCCATTGTTCGTGAAATGACAGCTACATGTCATGGTAGTGATTAAGTTAGATTTTTATTTTTTTTAATAACCCCGGGCAAACATTTTGACGACCGAAAAAATAGTCTCGTTTCATGAATTTTTTGTTCAACACGTGGCCCCTTTTTTTCGAGACTCGATGGGTATGGAATTTATTGAACGTGTCTTCCAGAATATTCAGTAGAATTTTCATCAAAAAGACCTGAAATTCGTTGAAGTCGAGTTCGCCTGATTGCTAAAATCATGATCCCACTGTTCCGAGTTTTTCGAACACAAATTATCTGAAATGGAACGGGTTGTAAATTCAGATTCTATATAAGATTTTTATCGTACAGTGTACGAACGAGTCACGATATTACCCAAAAGAAAGTGGCACTTTCGAATTTTTTGTCTCGAAAAGTAAAGCAGATATTAAAAATCCATATACTCAACCATAGACAATATTAATTAAAATATTGTGTGGAAATTTCAAGGCAATGAAACAAATAGTTTTCGGAAAATCGCAGAAACGAGGTCATAAACGTCGATCTCGAGAATAACGCGCTTAAAATTTCAGTACAGTGAACCGTGTAGCACCAGCGAGTATACGAAACTGAATATTACGACTTTTCGACATTTGATCCAAGGTGTCTGGAAATTCCCGCACCATTTGCGTACCGGCGAATTCCTCGCGAAGAATTGAGACGAAAGTTACCTTTCCACAAAGTCCACGCGGAGTTAGTATTCTTGTAAAAACACTTAATAACAAACCAATCAGCATTCGGCTTTAGGAAAGACTGGCCAAAACTCCGCATCACCGTCTACCCCACTACGGAGAACGAGGCAATAATGTGTGGTGTTCCCCGCTTCGCCCATGAGTGAAGCAGACGCCTATGTAGAGTTTTAGCGAGCCTTTCCTAAAGCCGGACACTGATTGGTTCATTATTAACTACTTTTACAGGAAAACTAAGCCGTTGCGGACTTTTTTGTATGGATAACTTTCGTCTCAATTTTTTGCAAGGAATCCGCTGGTATTTCGAGACACCCTGATAATAGTTTTCTCCTCTTTCATACATAAGAGGAAGGTACAACGATTCGACAGTACGAAACGTTTACCATCTGTTTCGGACCAACAGAATCCACCGTCTAATTGGCTTCTCCGAACACTCCTAGTGCTATGTGGTAAACGCTATATCGATAGCTCTGGTATTTCTCCGAATTTTCGGACAATATCCTCAGAAAGTTGGATTTCGGCCCAATAAATCAAAAAGTATTCTTCCTCCCTGATATAAATTGTTTTTTTTTCGTCAAGTGCAGCTTGACTTTTCGTCATTTGGTTGTTTTACAGTAATTGATTTGTTCGTTACGTGAACTTCGATTGCTTTGGATATTCCAAGATTGGACGATATTTTTATTTGATTTTTCGAAGAATATTTATTGAAAACAAGATTTGTTCGAATCTATTGAAATGGTTATTGGTAAATTGTATAACTAATATAACTAATAATATAACTAAACAGAGACGAGGATTATTATATAAGTAATGTTTTTTACTGAATTAAGAAATCAACATTTTAATTCAAACAACAGCTTGTCGTAGTACATCTGGCGATACTATTTTTGTTCATCGGTTCCGTCACAATACGGTGCTGGCTAGCCAATCTAAAACGATAGCAAAAAAACAAAAACAATTAGAACCACGACGGCGATAAACTTAGGCGAAGATTTAACAATTCAAAAATGGGTAGCTATATCGTAGATGTAAGAGAATTTCGATATTCCGAGATATCCATGCAATGACGATTTCATTGACAAGTGACTCATAGTACTCAAATTTGAATATTGAAAGAGCTGGTTTGGTTTAGTTTCTCTAAATTGTTTAAGTTATTGATATCGAAGACCTGATTGCAATAAGAACAGTGAAAGTTTTTGTTCACGTCTTCTTGCCAATGGTCCTATACCGCCGATTCTATTCACGATGAAAAAACGCACAGAAAAGCAAAGGGATTTCTACCAATATTTCCGAAGAATATCTGAAACGAGCTTCATATGCGTAAATACAAAGTTTATGTCATACGAATGCACACAGAGCTCGATTTGTTAAGAGACAAAGTGACACAAATAATTAGAACCGAAGATAATCTTAATCCTAATCTTAATCTTTCAATGGTGCTATTGCCCATGAAACATGTTCACAATGCTTCTTTTTTGAGAAAAAACAGTATTGCCATAAAAGTATATGCGATATTCTGCAACATGCGTTCATAGTTATGAACAGGAACTTGATTATGGATATTTTTCCTCACTATCCTGAACTTCCAGTGAGTTTTGTAAGACGTTACAAATCGGCGATGACACACCCATCGCCGTTATTCATTATCATGGTTCAACTCTAATTGTTCGTACACAAAATTATTCATTCGTGAAAGGGTATAGTATACCTGGGAAAACCTTTCATTGTTGACATTGGTCATACCATTATTTTTGGCAAAACTATGGCGAAAAGAACTTGATTATTCGTTCATTGTGGTGGATTTGAATTTTTTAATGGTTTTATTTATATTCATGTTTATATATGGAGCATTCCATACCAAGTCACTCAGCCTATGACCCTGGCCACTTCACATTTTTTTGGTATTTTATCATAGGATAGTTCTTGCCATAATAACCGCCAAAAAAAGTGAACTTTCTTTTATAAACATCTAAGCTATCTCAAAAACGTCATTTTTCTCATTTCTTCAAAGAATTAACACCAATTTTTTAATGAAAAGCGATTATTTTCAGACCAAAATGATTGTTGTGATATCCAAATTGCAGTCCATTGGCTTGAGGGTACGTTTTGAGATTAGGGTGGGCTTTTTGAACGGCCTTTGTCGGTGGCCAAGATGCTTGTGGACAAACAAGGCCTCTGAACCCCAGTGTATCTATATAAAAAGACTTTCCGGGTGCACACCGGCGTTACTGTTTTTCCTTGTAACGCCAATCTCTTGGCCTCTGTATTTACATATCATTTTTAGCTGGAGACCGCTTCCAGCCATAAGTGATACATGAATACGGGCCTTAGACATTACTTTCGTGCAATACTATGGTAAACATTGACGCGTGAGAGTCCATGGATATGTCTACTTAGTATTTGATTAAATTCCGAGTAAAATCCCAGACAATCGACGTCATCGGATTTTGTACCGATCTTACAAAATCCCCGTGGTAGGTTGCCTGCGACGTCACGGGCAACCGGTATACCACGTGATCGGTTTGCCTCACAAGCGAGTGGGGCTCTGTGTCGTATAAAGCCTGAAGAGTTGTGAATGCAGGAAACAGTCCGCCGATTCGTTCGTGATGCGGCGTAGCTTAATCGTTAGCACGTTGTTGCATCGATTTAGTTTATATTTCGATTAAGTTTGTAAAAATACTTCTGAATAGTAATACGATCGCGGGTCCTTCATCGTTTGGTGTACTTCGAATATGTAAAAATACCTTCTGAAAGTTTGTTTGATAATTGTATACAGTTAAAACGTTCAATTTGTGGATTTCAAATTCAAGTTCCTGAAGCAGATCTCATCGGTATCAACGCGAGTAAACTACTGAGAATCAACAAAGTGTGAGTTATAGTTCATTCTAATTGATCGCGTATAAAATACACTACCATTCCAGTTTATAGTTAGTACATAAATCGTTGCGGTCAGTGGTCTAGCGAGTAACGTGATTACTTGATCATGTATATTAAAGGAGTCGCAATTAATTCACAAAGCAATATTACGTCCAATTATTGTCCTTCAGTCAAAGGCTGTGAATTTATTAATGTATTCAGCGAACAATTTTTGATGTCACCTTGCGGCATTATCTATTATTTTATGGAATGGGGTAGCGTACGTATGCAATAGTTAATTATTAAAACATTTTTTCCAGGTGTGACTTGTACCTAGCTTTTAGTACTCATTGTCAGTTCAGGTCTCTTGAACACAATTGAATTATACTAATGGTATTAAGTAAATGGGGAATTCCCATTGTATTCATATAACAATAACGATTAATCTAACATTGTTATTGATCTCGGCGTGAATATGCTGTAGAAAGGTGCAATGATTAACTCATTCGTTGAACCAATTTACCATTAAAGTAGAATTTCAGTAAATCACAATGACAAATTATACGTAACTTGCACAGTGCTCGAATGTTTCGGACATGAACATTGCCTGGAACACCTGTAGATACTCGATTTGAAATCTGATTCGTTCCCGAGTTTATCATTATTCATTAGTTATCTTACCTCAGGGATGTAGTGTTGATTAATAATTAGTACTAGTTCATACGGCACTGATAGAAGCTACTGGGGTAATTGAATAAATGATTAATTAAATACTATATCATCGTAAATGTATTAGTACTCAAATCAGTAATAATCAGCGTTTATGACTTTTACCGAAATTAGTTTCTCCTCATTATAATCAGCATTGTGGCTGAACCACTTGCAAAAGTAGGATTGTGCGCCAGTCTTCCACTACGGAGAATGTGAGCTGATGATGTCTAATGAGTTTTAGATCCGGTTGAGTAAATAATCAGGTTCTTAGTTTAATTTCGAGCAGTGCATCTTCAATGGAGTAGAAATAGTTCGGATGAATAATATTTGTATACGGTGATGAGAGCGATAGTTCAATCTAAACAATGATTGCTAAGTCATCTTGATCGCAATATTAGGTATAATAATTTTGAGAGAAACAGGTTTGAACTAGAAAATAGAAGTTTGATGGAAGTACGGGATGCTTTTCTTTGCCGCAAAATATATACACTGCAGGGCTTTTTGGAACGTAAATTTCATCGACTTCCGCATGATACCGTGAGTCCCTAAGATTCTCGACAATTAGGCACAATTCGGTGGCCCCTGATAGAAAGGATGTATCTCGGATAGAATTAAAAGATACGTATCTAATGAACGTCGATTGGAAATTACGCATCTCGGAGGGACTGATAGCGTTATGCTGTGAAATAAGACGTAAACGTACATTTTCATCCGTGCCTCTACAGAGCTTCTGCCAGGAGGCATATAATTATCAGAAAATATGACTTCGAAAGTTTTATCCATCTGCAGCAGCTTTCGTTTATAACTAGCTCATTCAGCCGATTTTTTGAGTCGCTTGTATCGAATATTGTTGAACAGATATAGGATTTGTCGGCGATGCCTTATATCCAAATCTAAACATTGATTTTAAAGTCAAAGAGTGTCAAATAATTTGATTGGTAGATTACTATTATATCGTAGTAAATACATACAGAAATGCACGCAAGAACTTGACTAGAATAGCCATGACTTCATGAAGACTGCTAAGAAGAATAAAGAACTCGAAACCGCGGAGCTCGAGAGCAATTTAGCAAAATTTTGGTCGTTCGATTGTTATTTTAAAACTTGATTCAATAAATCAACATTGCTAACCTGTTGCGGCGTGGAATTTGAAAAACTACTGCTGGTGTATGTAAATATTGTTATGAGAATTTCTTCATAATTATATGAGGTAAACTACAATAAACTAGTTTTTATAGTAGCCGTTCAAGAGTTATGCGGACGGTCTAAAGGTCGACCTAATCCTCAATCCCGACGCTACATACAGACAATATCAACATTGCGCTTATACGCAATACATTTACATATTACGTTACAACTTACAGTAGGTATACAAAGGATTATTGAAAATCTTATTATTGAAACGCGTATAGACTACACTGTCCGTGTTTGGTAAAAGAATTTTGTATTTTTATTATTATGGCAAATTGTCCATACAGAAATATGTTATTCTGTATTACTAAATTGTCAATTTGAGATAAACAAAAGATAATATATGATTCTGATACAGTGGTGTTCTTAATTTATTTTGGTATCATTGATGTCGTGGCTACTAATGCTTAGAATTCAGATTTTTTATATGAAAGTTGAAAATAGTTTGAGAAAAAATAAAAAGACTTCGCAGAACAGAAAGCTCAATTGAATAAAAATCCGCAAATTATTTTCAGCACGTCCAAGTATTGAACCATGTGGTGATGATTTTTTTTTCTTCTGGTTTACAGCCGCCAAAATGACGGTTGCTGTTGAAACTTCAAAGGTCGAAGAAGGCAAAAAGGCGAGAATCGAAACCTTTGATGACATTTTGCCCCACATCGGTGAAGCTGGCCGATATCAATGGCTACTTTTCATTCTCCTTTTGCCTTTTACTGTTGTCTACGCATTCTTATACTTCACCCAATTCTTTCTTACACTCACGCCGGAAGCACATTGGTGCACTGTACCAGAACTTGAAGGGTGGAATCTCACGGACCACGAAAAGTAAGTGCAACGTTTTGCATTAAATGATTTATCAAGTGGTAATAATACACTCAGAAAAAAGTTTGGTTATTTTAAGCAAGCATTTTGTGTGACATAGTTTTTCTTTGATTCAATACAAAAATGTGATCAAGTTCATTCAAAATTTGGTTGTTTTCGTATAATACAATGAATTCATTTATTCTCTTCAAAATAAGTATTTGGTTGATTTAGCAAAATGTTTTGTTGATCCAACCAAGTCGATGTGTTGAATTATCCTAATATTGTTCTTGAACACTATATCTATAAATGGAAAAAATTGGTTGTTTACTCTGAACAATATTTTTGTTGCAACCAATCGAGCCCATTTATCTGATGAACGATAGATTAGTTCAAACAAATATTCATTTGATTTGAACGAAAAAAATAAACGAAGAATTGCTTAGAGTAAATCAAACTTTTGTTTGACTGTGTGACAAAGCAAAAATTTGTTTGATTCAAACGAAATTTGTTTAAATCAACCAAACTCTTCTCTGGTTGTAAGTGATGGAATTAACATTGACGAGCAAACACACGTTCCAGAGATTTACGTTTCTATTATTATTGAAAATTCTCTGTTTCCATATCGCAGTCCGGTGATACAACAGTCACATTTTTCTTTCCTATTTTTTTTTCTTTTTAACAAAGTTGAAAATTGTAAAACTTAGAATCGTCAGATTCAGCCGAAGTCGACTCTGCTAACTCAATTACTAAGAATGATGATACTATCAACACGCAAATGCTGTATCGCGTAGCCGCAGCCGATGTACCTGTTCAGTCTAGTTATTATTCTGCTGCCTACGAAAGACAGGTTTCTTTGGCATAAATTCCTTCAGCCTCCTTCTGGCAATAAATATGCGTACTCGTATGCTAGGCTAAAATTCGTTAGCTAACGTTAAGATCCTTCGTCCGCCAATTCTTCAACACAAAGTAAGCCTGATTCGAATTTGTGCCAGAGAAATTAATTTCCGTTTAATATCGTAAGTCTTCGCGTGCTTCTGTTTTTAACGAGTAGAGTAGAGTAGAGATTCTTTCGACTGGGACTAAGGATATAATTTTGGCATTAAAAAACTAGGTATGGATATATCTATTCATTAAGTTTTGTTCCCCCGTAAAAAAGAGATAATATATGTATACCTACTCATTTGTACACAACAAAGTGGCTTTGGTCTAGATTTTTTTATGCAATAAACTATTGTTACGAAATGAAATATCTACGTCCTTCAATAATAAGAATATGTATATTATATTCGGCCAGTTGATGGCGTTCAAAGAACTTGTATTAGTCAGTCGAAGATCGGCGAATTAATATGATGCAGGGAGAGGATAAAAACAAGTTATCTCTCGGAAGTCTGAGGCTATTGAAAACCACTTGACCTGACAGGAAAAACACGAATTACCGAGTATCTCGACACATAAAATTTACCTATCAACCATTTTATGAATCATTTCATCCCTGGTAATGTCTCTCTACTCTCATTTCCCCATTCGGAAGATGTTTGAGATTGCCAAGCTTAGAGCGTAGGATGAAACCTGTTTCAATGTCGTCGTTCTTCCGAGGTCGGTGGGGGAAATACCCTGATTTGTGGAACATACTTTCATAGTCTTCGATGACGCGCGGACGCGTCGCCGATACTAATCGCTTCCATGGAATTTTCGAACTCTACAGAAATCCATGAATAACCGGTCTACGGTATTATAACTGAACGATGAGCACGCCCATTCGAATAATTATTCACTTACGACCATGGTGATTTATGAAATTCCCAAACAAGAAGTGACTTGTTTCAAAACACAGGAATTAACAAAAATCTTTTCTGCTTGTCCAATTGCTTGTTTTTAATTTCTTGAAGGTCAGTAGAATTATTTCTTGTTTTAATTCTAATAAGATATATTCTGAATCTTCAAACACAAATAGTCATTTATTGCGCGTGAATATGTCGCCACCTCTTCGCCCACCAATAAGTTGATATTTTATTACTTCCTTCTGGAAGATCATTTGTGTGGGATACGAGTTTCTAATATTTGCCGACAGCTCTTCCACTTGCTGATACCTCATCCAATGCAAATATCATTCCGCTTGATTTCAAGCTTAAAATATTATCATTCCACGTTTAGAAGCAATAAACAAATTCATTTTATCTAAAGCGTCAAGCGAATGAAGATTACTTTGCTTTGGGAATTTTCATACACGAGCATAGTGACATAATTATTTATTCACTGATGCTGGATTCTTCGTTAAGTTCACTGATATCGCTCATGAGTTCAACGCCTGCGCTTGCTCCGTTTTTATGAGTTTCTTGACACGATGCAAGGTCAAGCTCAGTGTTGTGAAGTACCTAGGTGTATTTGTCAGTACTTATACCTTTAATCAGATACTTCACCAGCCAGGTACCTTGTACCTGTACCTAGGTACATTTTTTCGGTACCTATGCCTATTTATAATTGAAATTGCAAGGTACTTTTATCAATCTATCCACGGGCAGTAAATGCCAGAGAGTTATGAATTATGATATTAAGAACCGCTATCTATAAGATTTAAGTGTGAAGCTTGCTATGAGACCTCCGATATAACCCGAATAGAACAAAGTTGCCACTCTCTCATCGCCTATTATTTCTAGCCGGCAGTAAGGGGAATCCCGCGTTTTCCACGGTAACTCACGGTCCCACGGTTACAGGGAAACTCATATATATGAGGGGATTATATTTTATAAAATTATTAAAGGTTTCATAAGCGTTTAGAACTTGCAATCGTTTGCTACGCAATAATATACTATTCTTTACATTTTCTGAGGATTGAATTTTTTACTCCAAAACTGTCGGCGCCACTTCAATGCAAATTTTTTCCCGAGGTCCCAAGGTTGAAAGAAATGGTCTTTTTATTTCGTAACTCTTTCGCCGTAAAATTCGCCACTATAAGATTGATAAAATTATCCTTAGATTCATTGAAAAGTTGAAAAGAAAACTAACTTCCTTATCGTAATGATTTTTTCGTACGACGATAGCTTGCCCTCTATACTGTCTTGAAAAAGAAATACATCTCCTAAACGGTTTATCCTAAAAATCTGACATAATTCATTACAAACTGACGAAATATACAAAATATTCGCGAAGTCGACGAAAAAAAAGTGGTTGGATCGATAAAGTTTCCCTCATATTTCAGAGGAGAAATAATGAGAAAAATTGATCAAGGTTTTTCAATCAAGTTGAAACTGTGATGATGAAAGGATGAATATAAAAACAATATCTAAACAGTCTTAACTTGGAAATTTCAGAATCTCTCTTTCTATCCCAATGGCAACCAATGATGAACTCAAATCGGAAGGAGCGATGCCATTTTCTCGTTGTCAAATGTACGCCGTAAATTATACCGAAGTCCTTATGTCGGGCCAGAGAGTAGCCGACCCATCATGGACGACTACAAAATGTCAAAACGGCTGGTCATTCAACTACACGAGCATTCCATATGCTTCGATCGCTGCTGAGGTGAGTTTTTCAAAAAATTCATAAAAATCATGAAATTTTTTGAAATACCTATTTAGATCAACGGCAGTTTACTATACTATCTCATTTTGAAAATTATGATTGTTGTGTACTCTCAACTCGTCATTAGAGTACTACATAGGAAAATCGTGATTCAAAAAACAAGACTATTTCAAGCTTTTCGCTGATCATTATTTTATGCATTTGTTTATGACACGCCATAATGTACCGTTAGTCAATTTTTATTCCTCTGATTACAGCTCGAATGGGTTTGCGACAAAACCTACCTTTCTTCCGCAGCTCAGTCCGCATTCTTTGCCGGTAGCATAGTGGGCGGATTCGTCTTCGGCTACATCGCTGATCACTACGGGCGGATTCCCGCTTTGGTATCCTGTAATGCTGTAGGGTTTTTTGCATCGGTTGCTACGGTCTTCGCCAATAGTTTTTGGTCTTTCAGTCTCTGCAGATTCATCGTTGGGACAGCTTTTGACAATTGTTTTAACATTCTTTTCATCGTCGGTAAGTACTCAGAAATTTTTGGTCTCAAAATAAAATACAAAACTATATTGGCTATTGAAGTACAAAACTCTTCATCAGGAAATTTTTCCTACCGTGAGAAAAAAATTCTTATTACAACACAAGAATATGTATTCAAATGAAGGAAAATATTTATAAACTTCAGAAACATATGCGATTTTATTCGATCAACGCAATTCGCGCCAATTACTTAGAATTTGTCCAATAAGGACGTGTTATCACAAGGACTAAGAAATAGCCTGTTTTAACATTTACGGTAATTTTTATTCATGGAAAGTAATATGGTATTATCATTTAACAGTGATAGAATACGTCGGCCCAAAGTATCGGACATTGATAGCTAATCTGTCCTTCGGGATCTACTTTGCGATTGCGTCTAGTATTCTACCCTGGTTAGCATACTGGATTGCTGATTGGAGAATTCTCAGTGTTGTGACAGCTGCACCCTTAGCCATTGCTTTTGCAGGGCCATGGATTGTCCCTGAAAGTGCAAGGTAACGTGGCCATATTTTTTTTTCACGTAAAATAAGTTTTGCGCACAATGATTCGTTTTGCGTTTATTAGTTGAGTCTTTTTTTCATCTAATACATCGTGTAGTAAATTCTAGTATTACGCAATGTCTTTGCCAATACTGAATCCAGAAATTGAGTGGTTTATTATAGCAGTAAGAGAAACTGTTTCAGTTTTATTTAACATCTGAAATACGGAAGAATGGATTATTTATTCTATCAACCGGTTAGCCTTTGAAAATACAACTTGAGTAATACGAATATGATTATTATTTATTGTAGATGGTACATCACGCGTGGAAAAGTCGACAAAGCGATTGATATGCTCAAGAGATTTGAACGTGTCAATGGTAAAACAGTGCAGCCAGAAATTTACGAGGAATTTAGAGCAAGCTGTAATAACGTGATCAAAAACGACAAGTCACACAATAACTATACGGTATTGGATCTCTTCAAGAAGCCACGACTCGCTCGCATTACAGTAATGTTAATAATATACTGGTAAGAAACAAGTTTTTTCATTAAAAAAGAAAAAAAAACACGGTATATATACGGTAAGCAAATACAGTTGTGGCACAAGCACAAATAGGCGCATTCGTTGACGTAAGAAAAATATGTTATCAACAACTGGAAATCTTAAGCCGAGTTATTATGTGTGCTTTACAAATTTGTTTGAAACTTCTTGAAATGAAGACGATTGAACTGAAAAATGTACGGTATAATCCGTATATACCTATACATTTTTCTAGATGTTTCAAATAAATTGTTATATCGAAAAAAAAGTGTCAAAAATATGGTATTTCAAATCATATTTTCACATTATGCAACAGATTTGATATCAGTCTCTAATTCTCATTACAGGCTCATTATGATCATCGTATTCGACGGTCACGTGTGGAACATGAAACTTCTGGATCCTGATGTGTTTCTGTCTTTTTCACTCGCTGCTCTTACGGAACTTCCGGCTGCTATAATTCTCGCGGTTCTTTTGGATCGCTGGGGTCGCAGATGGATGAGTTTCCTGTCTTTAGGAATTTGCGCGTTGTTCTCGTTTATAGCGATCGCAACCCCTGCTGGTGAGTGCAATTTCAATATACATTCACACTGGAACTGCACCAAATAAATTGGCGCAAGAATTTCTCATTAACAGTTGTTGACAAATCATTTCGAAGGCAAGAAAAAAAAGAAAGAAATATAGAAGAAATCTTCATCCATGCAGCTATTTGAAATTTTGGTAAAAATATCAAAATTTCAATAGTTTCCGATAGTATTATCCGACCATATCTATACAGTTTTCTTCGATACTTGAAATAAAGTCACGTTTGACTGCAGTGGCTGCAAACAGGTATTTAACACGTGTCTAGTGAAAAGCAATGTGGATTCGTATAAAATTGCGCACATACGTCTGTCTTTTTCTCTCCTTCGTGGCTACTATGAAGGAAAAAGAAAGACAAGAATCTGGGCGCAATTTCATGCTGGTCAAAGTCCAACCGGCCAAGTACCTAGTATATACTAAAACATGGATTTCGGCGATATCAGTTACAGACAATTATAATAAATATGGTCTTTAGATTTATCGAGAAATTATCTCAGCAGTGGGCAAACAGTCATCTTACGAACGCTCCCTGTTTCAAGTTTCATGGACATTACTTGTCATTTTCAGGTGGACCAACTGTGATCATGGCGATTCTTGCACGATTGGGCGTGAACATAGCTGCAAACATCGGCTTTCAATACGCTGCCGAGATGTTACCTACAGTAGTCCGCGCTCAGGGTGTCTCTCTCATTCATATAATCGGCTACTTTGCGCATATCATCGGACCCTACATTATTTACTTGGTAAGGAAAACTATTTTTCTTCCGTCTTTGACTCGAAGTTTTTACGAATAATTTAACCGCCAAAACATAATAAGTGAATGTAGGTTTAAAACTACCGAGGACAGTGGTGAAACCGACCATAGGTACACATACCTCGATGTTAATTTATCACCACGGGTTATTACCAACAAGAAATAGATAAATAAAGTCATAGACTTGTACGGATAGATTGCGCGCATTTATGGGTCGGTCGAAGCTCACATTGAAGGACAGCGATAGTTCGAAAGAAATGCTTACTTTCTCGAAAAGCCACGGCGCGGGGGAAGGGGGGTGGATAAAATTTAGATAACAATTGAAATGGTGAAGAAAAGTCGTCATATCGATATGCACTGCAGTCGTGGGATTTCATGGTAATCCTGCATCATTTCATTACGCAGAGATCTCACAATTCCATAATGTGACTGCGTACTGCATCGCGCATGCATCCACATCTGTGTGACGATTTGACGACGTGGTTAATAAATATAGTATTACGAAAACCAAAATAGCAGAAATAGCGGATGCTTTTCTCATTGGGTCGAGTAAGATTTCGTTAATGCATTACTTGCTTGTTAATAAATTGCGCTATATAAAGTAGCATAACTTCTACAATAAATACGAAAGCTTGTAAAAGCGGTTTACTAAATTCTAAATATGTTCAAAACAATGACGCTGGAAATATCAAACACCTAATATTAATATAAATCCTTTTATTTGATTCAACAGGCTGACATCGCTCCGCAACTGCCTTTAATTGTGCTGGGTCTTCTTTCCCTGTTTACGGCTTTCCTTACTCTTTTCTTGCCAGAAACCTTGGATCAAGATTTGCCAGAGAGTCTTCAGGAGGGCAATGACTTCGGAAAAGAACAAAGCTTCTGGTGGATTCCGTGCATTAGCAGGTACGCAGATTTCTGAAAAAAAATTATTCTTATACTACATTAAATTTTTTTGTAATTGCTTAAGACTGAATAAGCGAACTCATCACGTATAATAATGATCATAATAATAATAGGGATAATGATATTAATAATGATAATGATAATAATAATATGACTTTCTGTTTACAGGACACCAGAAAAGAAAAAAGCATATAGGAGGAGATTAGGCACTACAAACGCAGGTTTTAATCCAGGAAGTCTCCGGACACTAGATTCCACTAGATTATAACGGGAGCCTTGAAGACTAAAAAAATTAACCAAATTGTTGTAAATATAACTATGTGATTGTATTTCTTGGAACTAAGTGTTTAAGTATAAATGTGCATATTCTATTTATTTATTGGCATCTTCTACGTAGCTTCTTGCAGAGACACTGAGACACACCGTTGACACGAGTAGTAGAACGTATGATCTTTCGATTACTCAATTCAGTTACATGCTTGTTCAGGAATTATGTAGGACGACATAATACCTCCCGAAGCAATTGTTGCCAATTAAGATTTCGCACCAACCTCCTATGGTCATACATAAGGGGAAATTTATCCGTCAGCTGCTGATGTGGAATTAGATACTCTGAATCCGAACTATTTTCATGGAGCAGTCGACGTGATCTATATAGCATTTTTCACGATATTCTTATCCTTCGGCAAATCAACAGCATGCGTCGCTTGCCCTACGGATTTTAGCAGAACTAGGTTGTATCCGTGATATAGTGTATGTGACATGTATCGTTCTTCGCTTAAAGAATCAGAGATACCCAAATAATGACGCTCATTGAAATACCTTAACATGTAAGTGCAAATTATTCGTCATATCAGGCGTAAAATATTAAGATAATTCTTGAATAGCTAATGAGTAAGATATTAAAATAATTTTTGAATAGGTAATAAATTATGTAAAATATAAATGTATGTAAATAAAATAATTTTAACGAAACTCTACATGCTACATTGAATGAGACAATGTTTATTTCAGATTCGAAACCCGTGACCCAAAAGCAGTGTTGGCCACCATCAATTACAATTTGTAGTGAATTGTATCGGAATTACCAATTACATGTGAAATTTGTAAATGAAAAAAGGTCAATTACTTAATACATTTGTAATTTGTAACTGACAAAAATTCAATTACGAACTTTAACGCAAATTGGTGGTGAAGAAGACTGTATGTTTAAAAAGGTTAAAAGAGTTTTAACTTAGCTGAAAATTCTTAGAAACTTACAAATACTTGAGATTCCGTCATTCGGTCCACCACTCCGTACATTATTTCAATATTTGCTGCTTCACACGACAATGCAGATGCATTAGAGAAAAAATCTGCCTTGCGTTCTGAGCTGAGAACGTGTCCGTATATTCCACGCTTTTCTATAGTATTTTCTTAATCCAGCGACCCATTGATTGGATGAGGTGGCGGTCTGATGTGGGCTTTTATATGTGGAGATTAGGGGCTTTGAAACACGCTCTGAACACCTCTAAAACGCGATTCGTAGTTTCTCTAATACCACACAACCGATCGGAATGAAATCTTGGGAATTATTGCTTCATTTCAGCACAAAGCCCTTAAGTATTTCGTTTTTTCGAAATTTCAAATTTTTTTTTTTATCACAGATTCAGTTATCATCGGAGCAATCGTGGATTTATTTACAGTTGTACTCGATTGATTGCACTTTTAAAATACCTAGGAACTCGGCGGTGGCAAACCACACGTTGTGAGCACTATCTCATCTTATTTGATAAAGAAATGACCGAGAAACTACTAATGAAAATTAACTTGTTCTCTAATAAATTCTGTAAGTGTATAGAGCCGGAGTTTTCAGATAAATTGTCTGAAGAAATATTTCCACTAGGGTTGGCATATACAGAGTGAATTCCTAATGGTAGCAGGGGCAGACAGGCAAATTTCAAGTGCGCATTCGCAAGCTTGCGAGTGCAGACTGTTTTTCAGGGCGGCCAACCGTCGGAAATATGAAATTCATGCTCATTAGAACATTTCCAGACACACTGGCAATCGAACACCTACCAATAATTATATCAATAGAAGACCTAACTCTCCAAATCCCGTCCTAGATATATCCTGAACAACGTCAATTGGGAGGGATTCTCCACACATGTCGTTACCCAGGCCAAGACAATCGATACTGACTAAATGAAACAATCAAAATTCCACCAACTACTACAACCAAACCGTGAAGATATTAAAAGACCTCTCCATATCAAACGACGCCGAATACCCAAAGACTTCATAAATTTCAAATGCCTTGTATAGTCCAGTCATTTGGTGCTCAAAAAGGGGCTTACCTGGAAAGTTTAACGGAAGTGTTGAAAATTGGTGGTCTTATAGATTTTGAGGTGCTCTTTCCGAATTTTCACTTTGCAACCTCGTACCGGCATGGGAAATGGCGCCATTTTGTCGAAAATGGCACCAAAAACTGGTTTTTCGCAAATATCTCATTATACCGGCCGATTTTTCGACAAAAATATTTATGTACAACATTATTCTATAGAAAATTTGCAACGATTTATGTCACATTGATTTTTTCGTCAGACGAGTAGCTTCGGCGTACTAGCACCGCGAATTCAACTGCAACACGTGCATTGGTGCAAAACATTCCACTGTGCGTTATATATGGGCCCTTAACCACGCTCAACGGTCTATTGCTTGAACGCAGGTATAAAAGGATCTTCCTTTCGGCCCTAGACCTCCTTCAGAGAACATCTGCCGCTGTTTGTCAGTTCGAGTGCGTCTTTCTGTGCTCGTGCATCATTTTCTGAGCTATGGCTACCGAGAAAAGTAACTGTTTTATTTGTGAGAATCCTTTAATTGAAAGTGCAGTGACTCAAGTTAAGGAAAAGGGGTTAGAGACATTCCGCCAATCCAGTATTAAAAGAAAGGATGGTAAAAAGAACCTCCTAAAAGGGCTGACTTCAATAGAGGTTCACGAAGCGTGTCGACGGCAATATAATAATGATAAATTAATCGCTGCATTTCTACGTAGAGGAGGCGTTGGCGCTAATCCTCCACGACGGCGATCTGCTGGTCCGACATTTTCATTCAAAGACCATTGTTTTCTGTGTGATGGTGATGTAACAGAATTAATAAAAAAGTTGCGGAAATTGTGCCCTCGTGACCGTTGTCGAAAGATGGTGTTTAATGTGCGTAAAATATCGATGAAGGACACTATTATACAACTCGCTAAAGCACGTAACGATGATTGGGGTCGAAGGATTGTCGAGCGTCTAGAGCAGATTCACGATCTAGTCGCAGCTAATGGACTCTATCACATCGCATGCATGAAAAAATTGTACCACGCACCATCGTCTGGAGAAACCGATAGAAAAAGAGGTCCGTATGCGAGCGAGATCGATACTGCAATGCAGTATATTTACTCTCATCTTCAGGCGAATTCCGAAGAATGCCAATTTTCTCTGGACGAACTAATGAACAAAATCGAAGGTGATTATCGTCCGCACGTGAAGACTGTGAAGGCGCAACTTTTGAAGAAATATAGCGACGATATTGTTATTGCATTTTCTTCCAATAAGTCGCCTGTGGTCTGCTTTCGAGACACAGGATACAAAATATTAACGAATACCTGGTACAACCAAAAATCGTCGAACGACGAAGAAGAACGGATGCGTATTGTGAAAACTGCTGCAGCAATCATTGTAGAGGACATCCGCTCTAAGGTTTACGAGACCACGCATTATCCGCCATCAGATAATTTTCTTCAGGGAGTATCCTCCGATATACCTAAAACTTTACACGTCTTACTTGACGAAGTAATATTGAAAAATAAACGTTCGGATTTAGAAAAGTGGAAGACAAAAAGTATCGCTCTAGCGCATTGCGTGATTGCCGCAGCAAGACCAAATTCTTTTTTATCCCCAATGCAAATTGGCGTAGCGTCATTTTTGTACCAAAAGTATGGATCTCGGCGATTGATAGACACGTTGTCATCTCTCGGCTATTGCTCTTCATACACCGAAGCGATGCTTTTTCAAGTATCGGCAATAATGCGGCCATCGTTGGGTATAGATGATCGCGCGTTTTCCCAATTTGTTTTTGATAACGCAGATTTTAATACACGTACAATGGATGGTTATAACACTTTTCATGCTATGGGAGGCATCCAATGTATAACTCCTTCAACCGCGATTCCTCCTGATCAAAATATTGAACGTCTGCATAAAATTCCGTCTGCTGAAACAATCGGAAAATTTGGTAGTATAGCATTGAAAACGTTTGAGAAAAAAAATGTACTTGGTTTGAAAGCTATCGAAATTCGAAACCTGGATAGCATTCGCTTGATACCGAATGTGATAATGCCGTCAGCCACTGACTTATTATGGTTATACGGGAAATGGGCTAACCTGTATAATATACCTGGATGGAGCGGGTTCATGGATCAAGCCACCGCAGACCTTTCATTCCAGAAATCATTTGTAGCATGTCTGCCCTTTTTGAATGCTCCTCCGGGGAATTACGATACAGTTTACACTGTTCTTTGTTCTGCTGCCGAGAAATGTGAGTTATCAAATCAGCAGACTTGCTTCGTCACATTTGACCAGCCGTTGTATATTAAAGCGCGAGACATCGTTGCAACAAGCGGCGATGATACAACATTAAGTCACGTCGTTGTGAGACTCGGTGGATTTAATTTATTGATGTCGTTCATGGGATCCATCGGGTACATAATGGCTGGTAGCGGCTTAAAAGAGCATTTCAACACCATATACGCCATCAATTCAATTGACAAAATTATGGCTGGACATGCATATGCACGCGCAGTAAGAGCGCATATGTTGACTCATCTTGCGATTGCAAAAATTATCATGCAGTCAATTGATTTCACACCTGCTGAGCGTCAAGAACTAGAAGACATTCTATACAACTTGGACAGGACAGTGGTACTTAATGCAGACCAGGAAGAATGCTACAAGCAACTCGCTAAGAAATTCGAAGAGCAGCTGGTAAAATTCGAACAACGCGGCGCCACCGCAAAGTTATGGGTACAATACTTCCGGATGGTTACGCTGCTGAAACAATTCATCGAGGCAGAAAGAATGGGTAACTGGCATCTACACCTTGACACCATCCATAAAATGTTACCTTACTTCCATGCCAGCGGTCACTTTTTATGCGCAAAGTCTTGCCATTTGTATCTGCAAGATATGTATGGTTTGGAAGAAAAAATGTCTGCTGATGAATACGAGTCATTTACTACAAAAGGAGGGTTTACAATCCGACGATCAGATAAGTTTTGGTGTGGTACGTGGACAGATATGACAATTGAACAATCACTAATGAGGACAATGAAGTGCATTGGTGGCCTTACTCATGGCCGAGGAGTCAAGGACAGCGTGCTTACCATGTGGACCTTAGGGATGGTATTCCTACATAACGTTTGCGAAGCGATTGAACAATTCTGCAACGTAGCTTTTAACAGTTCCGAGCAGCATGTCGATCTAAGAGCCTCGCGAATCAGTCGTGACAATAACGACGTTGGAAAATTAACGGATTGGTTCACCCAACATTCACCTTTTCCTGAAACAGGCGAAATCATATCAATCAGCACTGGAATCTCCGGAACTGAGAATATTAATCCTCATATGGCCCAAGAACTCGGTAGAGCTAGTCTTTCAAAAATCATCGGCGGAGACTTTCACACCGTTAAATTTAAACGGAATGACAGAGTAAATCCACTTAGCGTTATGAACGCTAGCATTCGGTTAAAAGAAGACGTAGTCACGATTGATCCGTTAGCAATTTTTCAGAGAATGTGCATCACAAAGAAATCTGATGAGGAACTTCGGAACTTCCTGACATTCGAACTTGCACCCTTTCCATTGTCGCTTTTCAGTGAACAAGGCATTATGCGCAAATCTGTTAAATCTGCGCTGTACAAGGCATTTAAGCTATGCCCTAGTGATATCAACTTCGGATCCGCAACGTATATAATCGATGGAGGCTACTTATTACAACGGGTCGTCTGGAATCGCGGCGAATCATTTTCTACAATTTGTAATAATTACGTCGCATTCGTTCAGTCGAACTATACATCAAATGCCATAATCGTATTTGACGGATATCCCGAAAATGCTAAGGACCGTGGTACGAAATACGCTGAGCGATTGCGAAGATCACGGATACATACTTCTGTTGAAATATTTTTCGACGAAACAATGATTCCGAGCGTGTCGCAAGAGAAGTTTCTGGCCAATGACAGGAACAAAAATCGCCTCATTGAAATGGTAAAATCAAAATTTGAAGCTGCGAATTTCACGATCAAGCAAGCCACAGAAGATGCAGATGTGCTAATAGTAACAACGGCAAACAGCATTTCATCTGCGTTTAATTCAGCAATAGTTGTTGGCGATGACACGGATCTTCTTATTCTTTTGATTGCATTATCCACACGACAAAACATATATCTTGTAAAACCCGGAAAAGGAAAAACTTCTCAAAAAATCTACTCAACGCAAAGCATCACAGACAAATCGACCGCTGATAACATACTGTTTTTGCACGCTTTTAGTGGCTGTGATACCACATCAGCTCTGTTTAATCAAGGTAAAATTAAATATATGACTGCATTGCAAAAGAATCCGCAATTGGCCAAGCTTGTAGAAGTATTCAAAAATCGAGATGCCGACCCGGAGACCATCGCTGAAGTCGGAGAAATATTTCTAGTAAGAGCTGCATACGGTTATAGTTCAAATAAAACGATATCACTGAATGACTACAGGTATCAGTGTTTTCTGAAATCGGCATATAAAAATAAATTCAACATCGCGTCACTACCTCCAACACAAGCGGCAGCAAGGCAACATTCGTTCCGCACATATCACCAAGTCCAACAGTGGTATGGGGTTGAAAAGAATCCCGAGGAATGGGGATGGCAGAAAAGTATTAATGGACTGATTCCTGTCACCACACTCCAGCCTGCTGCTCCGGAAACTTTATTAAAACTCATTTATTGCAAATGCGAAAAAGGATGCCAAAGAGCATGTGGATGCAGAAAGGCTGGGTTGATGTGCTCAACGATGTGTGTGAATTGTATTGAGGCGTGTTCAAACGTAGAGACAGTACAGGACAGCGACGACGAGGACGAGACGGGGAACATTCTGTATACGTTTCAGGACGAAATTGAGGTGGATGGAGTGGATGCGGAATCTATAGAAGAAATAGGCTTAGCTTGGCAAACTACCAACGTCGAGGAACGTGCTGAACCCGGTCGATCAGGGACAAAAAAGCGTAGGAAGATGCGCTAGATTGCATTATAAGTGCATCCGTTGGATTAGGCCTACTGGGGAAACCACAAAAAAAAAAAACGCGCCATTACTCTACCTCGTGGTGGTGTGGAAATGAGTTTTCAAACAATGCACGTGTTGCGGTTAAATTTGCGGCTCTCGTACGCCAAAACTACTCGTCTGACGAAAAAATCAATGGAACATAAATTGTTGCAAATTTTCTGTAGAATAATTTTGTACATCACTATTTTTGTCGAAAAATCGACCGGTGATGAGATATTTGCAAAAAAAGTTTTTGGTGCCATTTTCGACAAAATGGCGCCATTTCCCATGCCGGTACGAGGTTGCAAAGTGAAAATTCGGAAAGAGCACCTTAAAATCTATAAGACCACCAATTTTCAACACTTCCGCTAAACTTTCCTGCTAAAACTATCAAATGACTGGACTATTGTGGGGACATCAGATTCTACATTCAGAAGTACTGACATACATACACGACCTAAAGTTAATGGCTAATGAGATATAAGCCGGGCAAAATGGTACCGAAGGGGCACCGGCAGGATAGCGGTAGCGGTAACCTTAGAAACTTCCTACCTTATGCGTTGCCCACCACTCCATAACTATACCCCTAACAGGAAACACCTTCTATAACTCGACTAATCTTACCAATTCCAAACCTCATTATCAGTCGATGAACACACTGACCCATATACATATACAAATATATACGTATGTAATTAATTCGGTATAATAAAGTTAGTTATCCATTTATTCAATCAGGTTCACTTACTACTAGCAGCATCCTTCAGTTATACTCCAGTATTTTAAACAGGAATAAAACTCAAATTAAAGTAAAACCAATAATTTGACGTTACACTTATGATAGCGGTTGTCCCCTGTTACTGAGGGAATGGGGAAATCCTAAGGTGAACTAACGAGGATAAATCCGAATCACGTACACCCTGAAAGTGAAAGCCATCACCTAACCAGCCTGTGACATGAACCAGTGAACTAATGCGTGAAACAAGTTGCATAAACTAATAATCAAAGAGAGCAACCCTCTGACCGAATTACAATATGAAATACAAACAGACAAGCGGAGCCCTGTTAAGGACATACGATAAAAAAGTGTCACACGCGAATCTACCAAAACCACCAAAACCAACAAACACCCCAAAACCACTCATTTGACTAACCGGGCAGCTCATAATACGTCCAACAATCTCAGGTTCACAAGAGACCACAATACAACAATTCCGATCACCAACCACACCAACCCAATAACAAGAACCAGGACGTACACATACGATACCGGAATCTGCCATGCCGAATATACAGGGTGTATATTTTAACTCTGCAGAAACTTCTAGGGTGCGTAGGGGCTGCCTAAATAAGCATTTTCAGGTAATACACCTATGGTCGGAAACTCATTCTAACGGCTCTGAAGGGCTTTGAAGGATTTGGTACCGCGTGCTTGTTTGTAGTGTAATAAATCACATGTGGTCATTTTCGACCCAATGTTCTATTCAGCCGTAGACAAAATTACAGAGTTCTTGGGTGAAATCAACAAGATGATAAACTTTGCGATAAACTTTGCGAGCTTCGCTATTCCGCAGCTCTCCGTCGCGGGACCTCTCAAGTCAGTTTTTGTCTAGGGTATTGCCAACTTAAAAAGAGATGTACTCTCGGTGGCATGTATTCGGCAAGACAGATTCCGGTATCGTGTCTGTACCAAACTTCCGGCGATTTTCAAGGCAACTATGAGCAATCCTACGACTTTCAAATAAAATTACAACATTTAAACAAGGAATAGGACCGCCGAGAGGACCCATGGACGCAATAAGAGCGTCCCAGCACAATAAACGGATATTCTACGGCCCGCCAGTAATCGAAATTGAATCACCTGACATTATTGATAAAATCGGAGGATTAATAATCGATACGTGCGCAAACATTAATCTGATCAGATAAATGTTGCTAACCGGCATAGCTAACGGACACTTGTTGACAAACGCTGTATTTCCGGGATCACCGACAAATTTACTGAAACTATGGGAACTAGCAGGACGAAACAGCAATCGAACCATGTCAATAATCCTAAAGTGATATGAAATATTGTCCTTCTAAGTACCACCACCTCCAAATTTTGTTATTCAATCTTTTTATTTTTTCATGTTTTCTGTTTACACCAATGGAATCGTCAATGGCCTATCGCTAAATCTACGGTTCAACGTAGCCAGAAAATTCAAATTCATGTCAGATATTCATTAAACCCTGTATTAGCTGCTAGAGGAAAACCATGGTGATTACGGACATACCCGTAGACGCATTTACTTTGCAAACACTATTCAAAAACCGAAATAACTGGAATGAATATGTATGATTCGCAATATTTTGTTACGATACTACTAAGTAAGAAAGCACCAACTTTACTCCGCATCAGTTAATCTTCGGTCAAGAAGCGCGGTTGCTATCAGATATAACGCCAAAAATTGCGATAAACAATACTTACAACACAGTCAATTTTTGACCTACTAACAACCCTTATAAATATTCGTAAAGGAGCCGCACAGAATTTATGGGATGCAAAATGCAAATCGAAATTTCAATAGGATAGGAATATTAACCCACAACTTTTTGAAGTGAAACAAAAGGTTTCTGCACTAAACGAAGCGCGAGCAAAATTTGAAGACCACTACGAAGATCCTAATGAATAATTGTCGATATAAACGCAAAAAATTTTCATCACGCGAAAGAAAACGAAAATAGTTCGCTCAAATGCATTAAAATTAGCACACACACGAGACTAATTCTGGTGATTCGCTCCTGCCTAAGAAAGGCAAAACGCGGCAACAAGAGCCTACAAATGTCCACTTTGAAAAATCTATTCGATCGAGCATTATTCATCTCCACCTGAACGAAAACAACTATGAGCCAGTATACGATACTCTTAAAAAAAAAAATGTCACCCTGCATCCCGCCAATAGAACCGACTATACACAAACGCAAACCAAATAGAGACTCATCTCTCAGACAAGGTAGTGACAAACTGCCATCCGCTATAACCGATGGAATACTACGATTACAAACAACTCTGACTGCGGAAGGTTGTCGCTATACGCTCACGTAAGAATCATGACCGCTTGACCTCAGCAATAAGATTATGTCACCAGATTTTTACCTAGATATAAACTTAAATAGTATGAGATCGATTTGAGGTCACGTCGCGGCATCACGACCCCGCATGTTCTCCCCTCATTGAAATAACCTAAATAATAGGAAATGTTGAAGATAATGAAAAATTGAATTTGGCCAATCATCTAAGGTAATAATGGGGTAATGGAGAGTAGGACTGTCATCAAATAATCTTTGAGGTTGGGAATGGCCGGGGCGGTATACGGTGCTCAACGTAAACATGAGTACCTCTGGTTGCCTGCCGCAGCGCAGGAGTCGTTTCGCCGATGGAGAAACTCACAACACAATAAAATCAAACGATCGAGATATTTTTTACAATAGGCGATGGATCATTCAAGTCGACAGAAAAAGTCCAGTTTTACAGACTCGAGCGTTACTAAATTACGCAATCTAAATTTGCTCTGCAAGAAACTACTACATGAAAAACTCTATGAAGTGATGCTATCAGCGATAAGATATATCGAGTGATTTACACAATCAATAGTAATCGAGAGACACTCTGCGTCGAGCTGCCTCCATACAATTTCAGTTAATTAAACTCAACACGGTGTCACAAAGCGACACTCGGTACTCGACAGCAAGTAAACTAGGTAACTACTCCGATCAGTCGGATAGAATCTACGAAAGCATTTACACAATTGAATACAGCAATAAAAAAGTGAACTTTATACAAGGCTATAAAATACTACAAAATAATGCTAACGTGGAGCCACGCGCTCTCCGCGGCTACCTACGCTCGGGCTCTACTCCCGCAAGGGTTGGCGAACAAGTTATAATACATGCAACAAAAACATACAGAATAGAAGAAAGTGCGCGAGAACAACTCGATGACGATAGGCGTTACGAAATAACTAAAAGAAATACACTATACACACAGGCGATACATATGTGTAGATAGATATAGTGGCCAGCCACGAGCTGCTCACAGAGCGAAGCTACGATATACGAGACCTCTAGGTCTAACCTTATCTCTTGTGAAACGATAAATTTCTAAAAAACTATTCGCGTCTCCGCAATAAACAACTCTTCGTAATAAGCGTTACTTTGAAGCAGTTGGCTGTAACAGCACACACTATTTAATTTAAACTCGAGAACGATATTGATAACAAATAAATATTACGGTACGGGAGAGATAACAATTTCTGCACTTATATGTATACAGCATACATGTGAAGTATAAAAATCACCAACGGATAGCGTCGTTAACAAAAAAGATATTCGAATGGACCGTGTTGTCTACAGGGCCCGTTTTACCTTCGTTTCCTTCCTCTATAGTTCACAGTTGCCAGACTCTGCGTATGTGTGTTTCTTCAATCTTTTTCTTCGTATAGTCAGAGTAAAATGGGGGAGGTAACAACACGGCATAGGAGACAATTCCTTTCGAAATTTTTTTCAGATTGAATACTCACTACGGTCCACGCATTACGCTCAGGACGTCGAAGAGTATGTGAGCTAGAGAGTTGTTTACTTCCCGAGACTAACTAAGCCTATATTTAGAAATGGCATATTATTTTGGTATCCCTATTTTTCACGACGAAGTTTCGACATTACGCTCCACGCATGTAATCACTTTGTCGTACTGTGAGAAATTAGCAACCAGTTATGAATTGTTACATATGACATTCTAGTATTATATCATGAATAATTGAAATAAATTCAAAGCATACAAGACATGACTGCTCGATCCTGTCAGATATTGTAAGACCAATTACTGATGTAAGACATTGAACGCCGGTCGTCAAGCGACACGCGTCAGTGCATTGAATATATGCTTATGTATAAATCGTTCTGGAATGAGGTTAAATAAGGCTAAGTGTATTTGAGGCGATTCTCTTGAGCAACGAATCAAAGTGTATTATAACACGACGCAATACATCTATGTACTTTGTTTTCAAGAGAAAACATAAAAAAAATATCTACTCGGCGGTTCATGATCCAAAATATAATAATACTAATGATAGCGTTTATTACGCCCTAGGACAAGTTCTTCGAGGGTGGCGCAAAGAGCTAAGAAAGTACAGAGATAACATTAAAAAATAAGTGGTAATTCGGCTGACCTTGATGGGCCAACTTGAAGGTTTCTCGCTCAGATTTTGAGTTGAAAACGTAGTATTGTCTGAGAAAAAAGTTTACTTGTAAAAAAAAAATCTATTATAGGTGAAAAGCTAATTTTTTCTTCATCTCAAAAACGGTTAAATTCACTCATTTCGAAATCAGATTAGATTCAAGTTGGATCAAATCCTATCGATTAGAGAATAAGTTTAATAAAATCTGTCGATCCGTTCTCGAAGAATTTTCAGATTTTGTATTCTCAACAATTAAAAAAATACTGTACCAATCGAAAGTACTAATTCGTTCTCAACATATCGTCGGATTCAAAATTGATTAAGCTCAATGAACTAATTGCCGATCATGTAGGTACTAGTAATTGTTTCAATATCCCGACCCTCTCAACCAATCACGTCTGGTACATTTACCTCAGATCCGCATATACACAGACGCAACCTGCGTCGATCTAAAAATGGTCGGAAGTGATTTTCTGGATCTCAAAACGTGGAGATCCAGTGAAGCTTCAAGGAATCATCTTCGGGCTGATTATAATACGTAACATCTCTTTTTTTCCTTAAACGGTAAATTAAATATATTGAATATAGTTATTATTATTATCATTATGGTTGTATTATGGAAATCTCATTCACCATCGGTCAAGAGAAACAGCAGTGCAAAAAATAGTGGAGTCTCTTTGCGTAATTGATGTTTTTTCGAACAGGCATGTAAATCTGTAAATAAAATGATAACATCAAACCTTGAAGATAATGGCAGCACTTGACCCTCAACATATTCCATGAGCTTCGAGTTCACGACTGGTGAAAAGTGGGGGGTATAAAATACGTTTGCGTCGGTCTTTCGAAGCAAAAGCTTCTGAATGAAGTGTCGACCATCCAACGAAGCGTTGATTCCCATCGGATGCATTGTTGTTTAATTAATCGTCATGTCCTTTTTTCGAATTAGTTTTTTCGTTCCGTGGTACAAAATACAGCACTATTAATCGAAAGTTTGCCGAAAAATTATTCGAAATTCGTAAAATATTTTGGACGCTTTGAGAAGTAGAAACTGTCTCGCGATGACTGCGATTTAACATTCGTTGATAGCAAAAATGCCGCGAATGTGGGGTAATTCAGTGAAGCTGTAAACTAAATTGGAACGCGTTTTGTGGTTGAAATAGTGTTATCTGTGGATATGGCGAGGGTAGAGAGCAACGGTAAACTGAAGAAAAGAATTGAAACCTTTGATGATATCCTTCCTTACATTGGCGCTGCCGGACGTTATCAATGGTTCCTTTTTCTTCTGCTTCTTCCGTTTGCCTTCGTCTATGCTTTTCTTTACTTCACTCAGTTTTTCCTAACTCTGACGCCAAATGAACACTGGTGCACGGTGCCTGAGTTAGATGGATGGAATCTCACTGATCAGCAGAAGTAAGCATCATACAAATTGTTACCACGTGAAATCCGATGATGTTTTCACATCCAGTTCGCTGGCCAAGGTTGGACGGTCACACTTTCGATTCGAATGATACTTTGCCAATATGTGAATTTCAACTCAAACCGAAATCCTCCGCCAGGAAAACAGAATTATAGCATAAAATCTGTGAGTTTGAAAATTGTCTAATTTTCCACGCTTTGCGAGTTTCTTTTTTTGATATTTCTAAAACGGTCAGAAACAAAACAACTGCATTCGTTACTCATAAAATGCATTAAATACCAAAAAATACTTCAATGATAGAATAACACAAACAATTACTAAAAATTTAATAATTACTTTCTCGTCATTGAAAAAGAAAAAAAAAACACTCACCAAATTTCAGAGGTGCTTCGTGGTTGACATGATACACAACATACTAAAAAATCAGTCAACAATATTCTGCGAATTAGTAATCTATCCACTATTTAGTATTCATCATTCAAATATGTATTGATTTCTTTGAAAGAATAGTTAATATTATAGATGGGTTTCATAGTTTGCATGCGACAAAGTATCCTCTTCCTAAAGAACTCGAACTCATTTCTGTATCTTTGACCGTCCTCGAGATACCTAAAAAAAGAAACTCGCATTACGTGAGAAAATCGGAAATTTTCCGACCTCCGTAACTTCTGTAAAATTTTTTTTACCGGCAACCTTTTGGTAGGATTTCGTTGTGAGGTGATATTTATGTATTCGCAGAGTATCATGAAAATAAAAAATGTGGCCGCCCAACGCTTGACCTTATTTGACGTGAACTGACCCAAATATAACATCTTTCTCGGATAAATCTGCAATTTGAGGAAATATGAATGATTGGAGCTGTGCGCTACGCAGTACCATCTTCAGTTTTTTTTGTCTTGAAAATTACTTGTGATAACGTAAACAATACATCGTGAAAAGTAGTAGTACGATGAATATTTGGTTTCTCAGCAATCTAATTCGAAAAAAATCTGTCAACTTCAGCCCTCAAATAGCCCTGTACCCTCTTACATAACAAAATCTTTGTTGCTAACAAAAAAAAATCTGAGTCATCATTTTGTGCTCATTTATTAGGTTTTCCTTTGTTAGTCTAACAGATCCGCTTGAATACAACCGAAACAATCATAAGTGGTTTGAACCGATCACTTTAGGTCTAAATATTCGGGATGATTTGGTTTGTTTTTCAGAATTGCCCTTTCGATCCCAGCTGCTGACGACGATGAGTTGTTAGATGAGACGACTACATCTTACTCAAGATGTCGAATGTACGATGTAAATTACACACATCTATTAAATTCTGGCACCAAGAGTGCCAATACATCGTGGCCAAGTACGAAGTGCCGTCACGGATGGACATTCAATTACACCACCGTTCCTTACGCTTCGATTGCTGCAGAAGTAAATTTCGAATTTCGAATCACACTTTGGATCAATTGAACAGGGTTCTTGAAATTAATTGGAGACACTTAATTTTCCAGCTCGAGTGGGTCTGCGACAAGGATTATTATTCTTCAGTAGCACAGTCCGTATTTTTTGCTGGTAGTATAATCGGTGGCTTCATTTTCGGCTACATAGCTGATCACTACGGTCGGTTACCCGCCTTAGTTAGCTGCAACGGAGTTGGTTTTTTCGCTTCAATTGGCACAGCTTTTTCGAATAGTTTTTGGTCATTCTGCCTCTGTAGGTTAATCGTTGGAACAGCATTCGACAATTGCTTCAATATCCTTTTTATTATTGGTGAGTAAAAATAATCGCGTGTTGTAAGTTCTGTGGAAAAATTGCAAGGTATTTTTTGCAGTTATTGAGTACGTTGGTCCGAAATATCGAACTTTTATGGCAAACATGTCATTTGGTATTTATTTCACGGCTTCGTCGTGTCTCTTGCCATGGATTGCATATTATATCGCCGATTGGAGAATTTTGAGTGGAGTTACCGCAGCACCATTGGTTATAGTATTTGCTACGCCCTGGTTAGTCCCGGAAAGTGCCAGGTAACGGTTATTCAATATTTTATAAGCCCTAACAATCAAGTTTCCCGTTGCATTAAATCTGTAATACGAACAATCTAAACCGATCTACTTGTAAGTATGAAGTTAAAACCAAGTTATCTTTTTGTAGATGGTACATTTCAAGTGGAAACATTCCTAAGGCTATTGAAATGTTAAAGAAATTCGAAAGAGTTAACAAAATGACTGTAAAAAAAGAAATTTATGAGGAATTCGAGCAAAGCTGCAATGAAATGATCAAAAATGACAAGTCACATAACAACTACACGGTCTTGGATCTGTTCAAGAAGCCACGTCTTGCATATATCACAGTCATGCTGGTCATATATTGGTAAGAGCTGTAACAAAAGAAAAAAAAATCACAACACAGTTTACCGTAACTCAAATTCGTGAAAAAATATCGGAAAAATGTAAAAAAAGAAGAAAAAAAAAACGCGGTATAACGCAAACAATATTGTTGATGGTCTGTAGTTTGAGCGAATAACTATCGAAAGAACAGAAGAATTTTTAATGAATTCTGAGAAGGTCATATGAAATTCCTGGATGAAATGATGTAGAATTACCCATGAATTCTAAAACTGCATCTATTTGCAGGCTTCTTATCATCCTCGTATTTGATGGCCACGTGTGGAACATGAAATTGTTGGATCCGGATGTTTTCACTTCATTTTCTCTGGCTGCTTTGACTGAACTTCCAGCTGCCATCTTGCTGACTCTGTTCCTCGATAAATGGGGTCGCCGATGGATGGGCTCCCTTTCGATGGTTTCTTGCGGGTTGTTCTCTTTTATCGCTTTAGCGACGCCCTCTGGTAAGTCAATACTCAATAGAGCCCCTGAATCAATTATAAATTATAATCGTCAACTTGAATCGATGTGCCGAATCGCGGAATCAGTGCGTACGATGTGATTGATATGTTGTCATAGGTTACCTCTTGCTCGTTGTTGTACGCTCTCATATTTTCACTTTCATCATTTCGTATTTTTTTTTTTTTTGTACGCTTTCGTATTTCGTATCCTTTGGTATTATATCTCTCGGTTGCTGTGTTTTCCCAACATCTTTATGGGCAAATTCATTTATCTCTCCATCTATCGATCTACCTATATCTTCGTAGGTGGTGTTACGGTCGCAATGGGAATTCTGGCACGCTTCGGCGTTAACGTAGCTGCAAATATTGGATTCCAGTATGCGGCAGAGATGTTGCCTACGGTCGTTAGAGCACAGGGTGTATCTCTCATCCATATTATTGGATATTTTGCGCATATTATTGGACCGTACATCGTACATTTGGTTAGTTTTCAAACTTGGTATTATTCAGGATTCCGTATCCTTCTCAATAACAATAACATTAGCAAGCACATGTATTAAAATTGGGTGAAACTGTAACACACAAAAATGATACTTGCAAGTAGGGTATCTTTCTAGCTGACTAAAGATAGCATCATGTCTGTATTTACCATCTTTCAGTCGGAAATATCGCCGGTATTACCTTTGACTGTGCTTGGATTGCTATCCATCGTTGTGGCTGTGCAAGCTTTATTCCTGCCTGAAACCCTAGGTCAGGACTTACCTCAGACATTGCAGGAAGGCAATGACTTCGGAAGGGAACAGAGCTTCTGGTGGGTGCCATGCGTGTCCAGGTATGAAACCATAGAATTAGAAGTCAATAACATGTCATCATAGTAATGTTGATGTAATATGTTCTTCGATGAGATACATGGATAAATGATACATATAGGTGGTTCTTTCAAAAGTTGACATAGGTTTGGGCCTCATAGTCACCGATTTCTCCGTAACTTAAGGAAAACGTTTTGTACCATGAGATGACTCTAAAGTTGTATGGGTCGTAATCAATCTATTTGGCTATAACAGTGCTATCCTTTATACTTCTTTTCTGGAACACGGTATCGAATATATCAATCTATTATCACCATCCAAAGCTGTAAGCATGTTTTCTTTTCTGCCCTAACGTCCTCTCTACGTTATCTTCATACCCATACATCTTTCTAGCTGGACGTATGTCGATGGTGACGACGGGGACGAAAATTCGCGATTGAACCGAGCGCTTGTGGTCTATAACAAATCATAATATCATTCTTCGTACACCGATTGCATTGACATTGGTCTGAAATGAAAGCTGTTTGAACCCTCATTCTAAATATCAATATTTGATCTTCGAGATGTTACAGAATGCAGAAAAATATTGAAAATATTCTACCCCTGCTTGCCTTCATATTTGCCTCCCTTATCTCGCTTTTGCTATCAGTTCTCTCTGAATGTCCCTCTCGTAGCTCGTCAAGTCATTATTGATTAAGCTTCTGCTGCTCCGCAATTTGCTTTTATTTCTTATCAGTTTTGCTTTGTCTTCCCATGCCTCTATTCCGGTTACGGTGATCTGGCTTCCTTATGGTCTTGCCAGCTTTGCGTTTATCATCTTGATTGACCCTCCACCAGTTTCTCTATTAGCCGTTTGTCATTTCCTTCTTCCCAAGCTTAGACCACTCACTAATACCTTACGTCTCTTTCGTCTCCTCTTCATCTCCAGCCTCCTATACATTCCCTGTATTCCCTTTTTATATCTCCATTATACTGTGTCGAAGTTTTTTTTTTCTGGCCTACACCAAAAATCGGCAGGGTATTTAAACGGAAAATCGAAAAATGCGATGAGCTACCTCTCAAACTTGTAGTTAAAGCCCATCTCTTAACAGAATTTTTGTTTTGACATACCCTACCGATTTCTGGTGTAGCCCAGAAAAAATAAATAAAAGTTTTTTTTCGACACAGTCTAATCTCCATCCTCTATTCTCATTTTCTCTCCCATCTCTTCTCCTTGTTCCTTTCCACTCGCCCTGTCTATCTCTATCCTATGGCCGCCTTCCTTACCTATTTCTGTAGTACCTTTACTTCTGTCTACCCTCTCCTCATTCCGTCCTTCTTTGTTCTATCTATTCCTTCTTCCAGCTTTCTTCTCTTCTACCTTTTTCTGACCTCCTCAACCCTTTTCAGCATCTTTTCCACTTTTAACTTCATCTCTGTATTTCCTTTTTTCGCTTCCCCCCTGTTCGACACCATTCCTCACTTCGTCTTCCTGTCAAGGCTTTTTGCCCTTAAGTCTTCGCATCACGCTGTCGCCTGGATTTCCAGTTGTCTGTGTGGTCGCTCTCGGGCTGTGTTGGCCCTTCTGGTAAACTTTCGCTCCGAACCGCCCTGGATCTTGGAGTCCCTCAAGGCTCAGTTCTAGGCCCTCAGCTTTTTCTGGCCTTTATTAACGATCTTCCTCAAGTTCTACAGCATTCGGAGCATCTACATCACGCTGATGATCTTCAAATCGACGTTACTCCATCGATGATATTTCGGCCGCCATCCTGTGGCTCCATCAGGATATCACTGCCATCCACGAATGGTCCTGCCCAAACTTTTGCCGGCTCAATCCCTCTAAGATGCAGTCCAGTAATTGGGCAGTTCCCCGTTCTTTACTCGACACAGTATCTCTCTTCCCCTCGCTGTTCTCGATGGCGTACCCCACGTGCCTCGTACTCTTTACTAGTTATCCGCCTCTCGTAGACTTCTCTTTCTTCGCCGCCGAATACACCTCGTACTTACTCTTGTCTTTTCACTCCTCGATTATCGTTGTGTAGTCTTCAATGGTGTTCTTGGCGCAGTTAAAACCCGGCTTCAGCGTCTGTTCAACTGCTGTCTCTATTTTGTGTGTGGAGTTGCCGTGGATGAGTATGTCAGCCCGCATCGCCGCGAGTTGGGTTGACGTAACGCTCGGGATCCTAAACTTTTCTTCCTCGGCTCGCTGTTTCTTTTTTGTCCTTCGTTGTGGTCGTCCCTGTTATTTCAGGTATCTCTTTGTCGTCGGTCCGAGCACTACCGCTGTTGCCTCGATGTTGCCTCGTTCTTTCTCGGTCTCCGCCATATACTTCTGGGAGTCTCTTCCGTCGGATCTCCGTGCGGTTCGCTTTTATGCCACCCTTGGATCCCGACAGCGGCAGTGGCTCTTGGATACAGAGTCTGCTTGCTCCTCTTAGGCCACTTCGTGTGGTTTACCTCAATGTACCTTACTCGCCTACTTACTTTAGTACTGTCTTTATTATATTATTATTTTTACCTATCCTGTATCTCTTTGTATCGTTAATTCATATACTCTTATCTCACTTTTAATTCTTGTAATTCTTTTCGGATATTGTTATGGATAAATAAATATCATCCACGATCTACCATCTACCCTCATTCTCAACGAGCAATCTATGAGACATCTCTGATATAGATTTAGATTTATTTATTTATCTGTTATGCCGGGCCCAAGAATAGGCCAAAGGGCAAAACGCAGTACAAGTTTAGGTACAGTTGCATGTAGCCGACAATCTTAACCTCTGGTGCCAACACCTTTCGCCAAATACCTAACTGTGATCATTACCCACAAAAAATACATTTCTCCAAGATTTTGTTCGATACACTGTCGATATGTTGGATTTGCTGTCTCGAGAATCTCTTAACTTCTGTGACAAGATCTTAAAGTCCAGCTTGTCTGCAAAATTCTTATGTATCATGAATTTCTCTACATTTTCGTGCGATTCTTGATGTAAAAGTAATAAATTTTTGATTAACTTTAATGTGATAAAAGCGGCATCCCCACTTCACCATACACCCTGCTTCACGAATGCCCCGCAAGCCACGCAAATGAACGCTAAGTGGCAATTCCATCGTGATCCTACCACGATCATCTACAAGCCTGTGAGCTTGTTTTCATACTTGATTGATGAAAGCGCTATGACTATACTGCCAGCTGTGTTCTCATTGGCCCTTCTACAATCCAGTGTATTAACATTTCGGCAACTCCCAATGAGCCGCACTTGTTAACTCGTTCCTTCCATACCATCATGATTTTACCTGTGCAATATGGGAAGTTTCGAAAAGGAGAACGGACTGAAATTGGAGAATGCAGACAAATCATCAACTTTTTAAGATAAACACAGAACCCATCGGTCAAAATTGCTTGGCTTCTCCGGATATCTCTGCAATTTATTTCTTATTCTACAAAACTGTTTCGTACAATTATGCAGAGAAATTTGGCGGATGGCGGATGGGGGAGTGAAAGGGGAGGGTAATATCATATCCACGAGACTGTGTTGAGTCTTGTATAAAGAACTATGATAAATTACATTCAGCAAGCTATCCGCAATGCTCGCGTATTGATACTTCGAGAAGTTTCTGATGTCATGTCCATAGAATAGAGCGAAAGTAGACCCTATCACAGGCTTTTGCAAGACCGAATCGTAAGATTTGAATTAAACTTGAAAAAGCGTGTTTCTCAGGTATGTCGGTACCCGAAAGAATCACCCATATACACTACACGCATTCATTCATAACTTTAAACTTGCTTCACCTTTTCAGCACTTTCGAAAAGAAGAAAAAATTCCGAAAGCCTTTGACACCAGGTAGTTTACAGAGAATCAACTCCGTGAGGTGATGATGTCACATCTCCGTTAAGTAGGGGAGAGTGGAATACATCACAATACATCTGGGCAAAGGGTACTATCAATAGAGTTTTTTGATAAGTGTGGTTGATGGCACGTCGATTAGTTTGCCACTAGATATTAATGAATTGTGAATAGTATGTTGCTATTTAGTACAAGAAGGAAAAAATCGTGCGTCTAACGGTCATTGCTTATATCAGAAAACTTTTATTGATGACGTTTCGGTCGGAGCACGGCCGTCCATCCTCAGATCAATTTCGTGAGCGTCTCATGAAGCGGGTCCGTGACACAACGATTATTAACCATTTAATAACATAGACAGCTGTCGAAAGATTTCTAAGGGTTATGTTCGATAGGTTGCAATGATTTAGAGTTGACTGACGAGTAATAAAGTAAACTAAATCGATAAAAAATATTTTACTAACCAGCGTTTTGTCATGTTTGTTTCTTTAAAGTGAACGGGCAATTAAAAAAATGACACTATTTATTCTATACCGCGGGACTTCAAAATAATAATTATTTCTACTGTTAAAGAAAATCATGTTCTTGCGCGGGGATCCAGCGAATCCAACTAGGCAAGGAAAAGCAGGTTGATTTCATCAATTGCGGATTCAGTAGCTTACAAAAGAAGTACTATCGTGTTTTAACAGAGGCATTTGATTATTTGCACATTAGAGCCTGCAAACCGCCGTCGCCACCATAATGTCGTCACAACAATACTTTCTTGCATTGAAAAAGATCATAGTTGCTCTGATAAACTTTTGTCACCTACTTGTTCAATTTCTCTTTTCCCACTCGAAAGTACAATTTGGTATATTATTTGAATTTCTCGTTATTCCGAATGAGCTTAATTTTTAAAACGTGTGTTTACAATGACTAACGATTGATAGAAACGCCGCTAATAGATTGTTAAAAATAGTCTAATAAATTTTGGAAACAAATTCATCACGTATTAATCTATTAACATGGGTTTGTGTTCAACGCATCACCATAACGCCAAGCAAACTTCTGACAGCTGTGAGCTAAACATAATGGCCGCCGCAGCAAACCAAGAAGTAAAAATATGACCGATCTAGGAATATTATTAACGTTGTCGGCCCCTCCTATAAATATCAACAAGAAAGCTAGCGTCATGGTCGTTTCACTGACCCGATTCACGTGACGCTCACGGTATAACATGATAATACTTTTTATGCCTCGCTGTGCGAGGTTTGTAGAAAATCATTGATAGGACAATCATGCCAACATACAGAGAGGTTCAAAGCAAAGTTGACACGCCTGCGGCAGGCAATTCGGTTTTTTCCGAAATTGACAACGCTGTACTACAGAGTTGTCAGTTTCGGAAAAAACCGAATTGCCTGCCGCAGGCGTGTCAACTTTGCTTTTAACCTCTCTGTATACACAGCCGAAGGCATGCACTGTGACATATACCGCGAACAGATTCAGATTAATGTCTGTAAAGCAGCAGCGACTACAAGAATTGTTAATCCGGGAAATTTGAAAGAAAATCCAGTTTAAATAAAATTTGGGGAATCACGGAATAATCACGATATAGTAAAACGATAATTAATCTTGACAATTTATCGAAATAACGGTTGATTATTCAAAATGGAACTTAACTAAATTAAATGAATGATAAAATAAGATGGAAGGAATAATAAAAAGCTGAATAAGACACGAACACCTGTTAATAGGGTGGAAGTGTTCCCTGGTGTGGGTAAAATAGGGTTTTTGATTTTCAATTCAACGGGGGGTGATGTGAAGGCGAAAGCTTACTTAATGTACCAAATTAAGGTCTGTAAGATACTTGGCTCGAAAGAAACTAAAAACTGCAATATTTGTAATATATGATGGAATTATTTAATAAAATCCACAAAAAAAACTACATATGACTGTTCATTAATCCCTGACGGGTACCCTGGGCATTTTTGAGGTAATGAAAAGGAGGGCGGAATCTAGAGAAAGGGATAGAGGGCAACATGAATTTGAAAACAGTAGTACGGCTAGAATCTTCACTAAAGCTTGTCGGACCTTTTGAGTTTGGTTAGAGCCCGTTGCAGCGTGTGACTAAGTGCAATTTTGTATCATGGCCGCGAGACATTTCTCATATGCATGAGGTAGCTGGATTACGGTAAGCGTCACTTTATCTAATCCAACATGTTCGAACCCGGCAAGCGGCCATCCGCTATATTGCCTTTGATTCACGCCGCAAGGCGATTTATCACTCTTCAGAGTCGATTAAGCCGAACTGCACGTCGTCGCCAGTGTTCTGGAGAGAGTATCGAGTTTAGAAAAAAATATTTCGGAGGCCTAAAAAATGGTCATTTAAAAGTAAAATTGGTCGTTCAGAGGCTCGCCTATAAGGGCGAGCGAGGCTGGGGTTTCCATACTTGGTGATGAAGGTAAAAAGGCAGGCAATACTTAAACCATTCCTCGAGTGAAAATTGGAAAAGATATCAGATCAACGAAAAAGCGGCGGAAAGAATTATGTGGAAGAAGAAAAACAAGGAGTTTAGAGAAATCTGCTCTCCTTTAAATCCTAAGATGGACAATATGTTGGGACATTACGGACAATAATGTTGGGAGTGAGATAATAATGTTGGTTATAGGGATAATAATGTTGAAAATGGTCCTAAGATAAGGGACGCTTTTAAAAAGATCTCGACCAAACATGACGGGCAGAGTTCAGACAGATTGGGAATACTCTTCCGAAAATGATCCTATGTAGTGGGAAGTCAATGCCCGCACAGCACATATCATTATAGCAACAGTGCAATATTGCAGTTGCAGTTCCAACGCTCCAAACACATTGTAGCAATATTACAATTGACAACTTCCGTACAAAACATTGCAGAAATATTGTTGCAATATTGCGATTGATGCACCTTAAACGTCATTACCGCAGCAGCATTGCAGCAACATTACATTGAACTACATATATTGTAACGTTCTCAAGAAAAAAAAAAACTACACACATGCATGATAGTCACTGACCTAAGTAAAGCCTTCGACTCAATAAATCACTACGCCTTGATACACAAACTCGTAAACATCGACACAAATTCGGGTCTAATTAAGCTGGTTGTAGACTACCTCACAGGTAGAACAGTGCAAGGTAAATACCATAACAGCCTAACCTAATTGGTGATCGATTCACGAGGTTGAAACCCTTTTTTCGCCGGGAACAGAAAACTCACTTTTTTCATCGTCGTTCATCAAAAATTTGAAACAGTGGAATGATCTGTGATTCTTCCAAAAATCTTTCAAGGCGAGATTTCTCGCGATGCATGATGCACGATCGTACGTTCGTTGCTATTTAGTCATCATTAGGTTGGTCACGTAGTTGCGCATTATGAATGTGATGGATACATACACCGTGCGCCTTTATATGTATAGTAGCCATACCAGTAATTAGCTACAATTGATTATTCGGACGTGCGAAGCGGTATATTCTTGTGTTGTATATTAATTGAGCGAAATAGATTCTGAGCTTGCAAGACATTGTCGCAAGATTATTTCCAATGCTACAAGACTGATCAAGACTGAGAACTGTCTTCAAACGAGGTTAAATGAGGCTAACTATATTTGTGGCGATTCTCATCAACGAAGGAACATATGTCCGTTACGATAACGTATAATAATTTCGATACGCGTGTCAATGTTTTCAAGGGAATTCGCAAAAATCAAACACACTCTGCGAGTCGCAGATGGATCATAGAAACCATACGTAGAATTCACCTCGGTCGTTCCATTGGCTGGTCCGCTCGGAATTAATCAAATTTCGATCGAATCTTTGTTTTCATCACAAAGACACGATGAATACTCCATTTTGACAGTGGCTAATGAAATGTATGCATACGACGTCTCACGCGCTAGTACCAAGGTGCCAGCATTGGTTTCAGGACAGATCACAGAGCACACACGTGTGCATTACATAATTATACGCGTTCGTAATTTTCCATATATATAATTTCAGTAAAATCCTTAGTCCGCTGGTATTCTCGTTTATGAAATGATTTTTGCGAGAATAGTACAAGGTACATAAATTTGAATCATTTGGATCATATGAAGGTATCACATGACCAACCATCTGTCTCTGAGTTTTGAGTCGGCAGCTCTTGGTACACCGATCTGTATGTTAACTGAATAGCGGATCCCGTGTTACGATATTCCAGAAAATTGAATGCTCAATCAGCGCTATCGTAAGGAGGCGTGTGTACTAAATTTCGTTTAAGTGCGCTTGCGCAGCGTTGACGTGTAATAGTGTGTGTGTTACTCATACACTCACACGTTCAAAATTTTTGATCGCGCGAACGCATTGAGATGGAATTTAGTACCTTGACTCCCAGGGGAGGCGCTGGCTAACTAATCATATAGGATATTCCGTTTTTAGGCCCGTAAGGATCCGGTATCCAGTTATTATTCGGATCAGTGTCTTGGTGAGTCGGACCGAGACTGGTGAGGGGTATAAGATACACTATATCCACACCCAACCGGTTCAGTTATAAGCGGAGACTTCTTGATAAAGCGCCTATTTTTGGATGACTCGTCGTATTCTTCCAAATCTTACATTGCCTAATCAGTGATCCTCTACGGTTATATTCCGCGTCGCAAAGTAGCTTTTTTAGCCTACTCGAATATCAAGTGGATTCAAAAGAAGATTTTCGAGACATTTTGGAGAGCTGAAACTTGTTTGTAATGAATATAATTAAGAATGCATTAACATTACAATTACCTTGAATACTGGAAGTTTCAATGAGCCTGTAAAACAAAATCATACAAGTTTTGTGTTAATAATAAACTGTAACGCAGAAGTATTGAAAGAATACGGAGAATGACGTCATCTGTGGATACGGCAGAGGCCGGGTATACAAAAACGAGGAAAAAAATTGAAACCTTCGATGATATTCTTTTGTACATCGGTGGTGCTGGACGTTATCAATGGTTCCTTTTTTTCTTGCTCTTACCATTCGCCTCTTCCTATGCTTTTCTCTACTTCACTCAGTTCTTCCTCACCCTTACGCCGGAAGAACATTGGTGTACCGTGCCGGAACTAAGTGAATGGAATCTCACTGATCACCAAAAGTAAGTATCATGTGAATTACTGCCTACTAAATTCCCTGGATTGATTTTCGAAGAGTTACTTTAATTAGTCTTCCGAAGTTGCAAATACGATCAATCGCTTGGATCTGTGGTGCAATGAAAGGGACTCATTGTGATTCGCAAAATTAACACGGAATAAAAAGTTATTCAAATTTGTGAACAAGAAACGCCACTTTTTTTTTTCCTTCGCAAATATCTCTGAACCTAACTAGGGGAGCTACGTACTTGCCCTCACCGATTTGATTCATTTTCATTGCTTGTGTAGGACATCCGTTTCATAAGTGCGAGGTCTTCGGATCGAATCTCGCTGCTGGTGACTTTTTTTTCTATTTTTTACTCTACGTGATTCTAAAAACAGATGTGCATAATTGTGCAAATTATTAACATACAATAATCAATTTTGATAAAAAAAAATCGGTTTGTTATTTTCATAATCTCTCTCCTAAAAAATCGGACTTTCTACGAAAATATACAATACTTAACTCGTGTTAAAAGTCAATAGTTTTGAATATTATATTTACAGTTGATTTTCATTATTCTATAACAGAGGATGACGAGGAATTAGGAATACTATTGTTTTTTGTTAGGATAGGGAACTCTTCATTTCCAATCTCCTCACAAAAAAAAAATCAATATTCCCAATTCCACGTCATCCTCTGTTAAAGTATAATGGAAATCAACTGTAAATATAATATTCAAAATTATTGACTTTTAACACGAATTAGGTATATTATATTTTCGTAGAAAGTCCGATTGTTTAGGAGAGAGATTATGAAACCAACAAACTGATTTTTTTCGATCAAAATTGATTATTGTATATTAATAATTTGCACAATTATGATACATCTGTCTTTAGAATAACGTAGAGTAAAAAATAGAAATAAAAAAGTTACCAGCAGCGAGATTCGATCCAGAGACCTCGCGCTTATGCAACGGAACGCTTACCACCTAGGCTACGGAATGAATGAAAATGTTTTATTGAAGGATTATACAAAGTACAGAAACAATAGAGTGGAGACATAATTTTCGGCCCTGAGGCCTTTGATTATAAATTGCTTAAAAGTTGAATGCCTAATAGACTTAGGCTAATATATACAATGATGGTTGAAAAATGGGGAAAATTTCAAAAAAAAAAAAACAGTAGCAGAAGGTTTATGCATGAGTATGAGGCGAGTAATTACAGATGGAGTGTGAATAAAGTGCGAGAATAGTATAAAGAAAAAACTAACTTAAGATAAAATTAGAGTGAATTGATGCCAGCCAGGTATCGTTTGCCCGTCCTTCTGGCCCATTTAGAATAGGAGAAAGGATCAGCAGCACGAAGCTGGGTGTTTTCACGGGTCTTAAGCGATTTAGTAAAGTTAATGGTAAGCTTTTTAATCATTTCCGGGATGAGAGGAAAGTTATACAAAAGATGCATATCTATGACCGAGGAGTCAATGGGTGTGCCCGTCGCAATTCTAAGGCACTTGTTCTGAGTAATTTGAAGCTTGTTGAGGTGAGTGTTTGCGGCATTGTGCCAGATAGGGCAGGAATAAAGTAGCGAAGGTCTTATGATGGCTTTGTATAACAGAAGTTTCACGGCTGTGTTTAGGTAGGACGATTTGGCCTGGCATTGGCCAGGTCAATGTGGTCCACCCGCAATAGTGTTTTGTCTATTGTGAGACCTAGGTATTTCACCGAATTAGAGAATTTTATGAGTTTGCCTTTGATGGTGATTCCGGGAGGAGGACTCCTCATGGCTGAAAAAAGGATAGTTTCCGTTTTGGATGGGTTGACTTTAATGTACCAACGATCTAGTTCAGAGGCGATTAGGTGAGTAGCATTGCTGATCCTGTTGATCGCTGTTATCGGGGTATTGCTGGACGAAGAAAGCGCAACATCGTCAGCAAAGCCCGCAATAAAGATCCCCTTCGGGATGGATTTATACAAATCTACATTATAAAGATTAAAGAAAATGGGAGCTAGAATTGAGCCCTGAGGAACCCCCGCCGAAATCACCAGGAGGTCAGAGGTCGAAGAGTTAATTGAGACATTAATCTTATGGTTATTCAGGTAAGAGCTAATTAGCTTGACCAGGTAAATCGGGAACTCGAGGTTTCTCAACTTAACAATAATGCCTTGATGCCAGACCGAATCAAATGCCTTTTCGCTGTCAAGTAAGATTAGGGCAGTAGAATTCCTAGAAAAAGACTGCTTTTTAATATCATTAACTACTCTCAGCAGCTGGTGAACGGTGGAATGTCCTTTTCTAAATCCGAATTGCTGCGGAGGTATAATGTTATTTTGGGAGATGTGAATGGCTAGCCTTTTGAGAACAATTTTTCCAAGCAGCTTACCTAGTGTAGGCAGGAGGCTGATAGGTCTGTAACTAATAGGTAAGGTCGGGTCCTTCCCAGGCTTTAGAATAGGAATAACTTTGGCTATCTTTCAGTATTCGGGAAAGTATTCAGTAACCTAATACAGGCGTTAAAGATGTTCGTTATTAGGACAAGAGTCTTCCTGGATAGATTTTTTAGGATGATGTTGTGGACTTCATCATGCCCTGGGGCAGAAGAGGTTTTAAGGCTGGTAATTAGGGAAGCAAGTTTTCGAGGCGAGGTGAAAGAAGGAGTATCCCCAACATTGTAGGGAATTGAGGAGTTGAGGAATCTTTTGCAGTCTGTATTTATCTTCTGATTAAACGATGCGTTACCAAAGTTTGACAGAGTTGTCATGGGTGCTAGCAAAATGTTTGCAGAGAAGATTTGCCTTATCAGTTTGAGATACCACCAAATCATCAGCTCCGTGCCGCTTGAGAGAAGGTATACCTCTGGATTTCGAATTGTTAACATTTTTAGCTAGTTTCCAGATCGAGTTATCTTTCAAATTTAATTTACCTAGCTTTTCAGCCCAGAGTCTTTGCCTCCAGTCAGCTATTTGAGATTTTATTCGTTTGATAAGAGAATTGTAGTTTGATTTGTTATTTCTAAGGCGAAATCTGGTCCAAAGTTTGCGTTCGTTATTTTTTAGGCGGATTAGGTTTTTGATGGTCGAAGGTAACGGAGGAAGGGACTGACTAGTTCCATGACTAGGGGCCAGCTGGCGGACCACAGAGGTGATAGTGCTCGAGGTGTTACGAATAGTCGCATTAATACTATCAATAGAAGAAAGGTTAGGCGCCGCAGTAGCAATGTTATCGTCTAGCAAGGCACGGAATTGCTTCCTGTCAATCTTAGAGTAATCCAGTTCAAAGGTGAGAGAGACAGGTGAGTAACACATGGCAATTGTACATACAACCGGGAGATGGTCTGACGGTGAATGTGTCAATGTGTGAACGTTAGAAATCAGTGATGGGATGTTAGTCAGGACAAGGTCGATGGTGCCTGGGAATTCATTCGTTTTGACAGGAATAAAGGTAGGGCTAGGGGGTGCCAAAAGGAATAGGTCAGAGGAGTCTATGAGGTTTCGAATGACTATACCTGAAGAGTTGTTTCTGGGGCAACCCCAGGTGGTATGCCTAGCATTGAAGTCGCCCATCAAAACAAACGAACGCTAATAGTATACGATTAGAAATAACATTTTTAGGCAGATTATAAATGGTAACTAGATTGATCCTAATAGAATTATGGGTTATCCCGATTCCAACAAATTCAGAGGGAGTGCTAAGCATTTCCCTAGGTAGGACAAGTTTGTCATAATTAATGGACAGTTTGCAGAGAACAGCCACGCCCCCACCAACTTTATCTGTTCTATCATGCCTTATAATATGATAGCCTGGAATCCTCGCTGAGATTTTAGAGCTTAAAAAGGTTTCGGTGATACATGCGATATCAACGTTATTTGAGACTAAGATGTCGTAGAGTTGCTCAAGGTGAGTTTTGAGACTATGTATATTGAGTGTGAGAAGTTTGATGGTCTGGTTACCTACGGGCATGTTCCCTCATAAAGATAAGCGAAGCTGGCTATGATATTGATTTTGTCAAAAGGTGACGTGGCAGCTCTAAGTTGAGACACCATCGTACGCAATTCAGCCAACAATTCGAAAATCTGGAGCTGGGTGAGCTCTTCGTGAATGGATTTGAACTTCGCTAAAGAAGACATGATGATAGGGGCGGAGAGCTGGTTCCAGTCGGTAGCAGAGGTGTCCTGAGTGCGGCGTGCATAAGATAAGGATGGGTGATGTGAGGCCTCGGTGACGTCTGCGTATGAATGTTTGTTTCCACTTAGCGAAGGAGGAAGGTTGGTGATCGGATTGTTATTAAACAGATGTTCTTGCAGATTAGTCACGGCTGGTTGCTCCGGTTTTGATGCTTTTGACGACATGGCCGTTACAAATTTAGCTCGGGCTGGACAATGTCTAAAACTGGCAACATGCTTGCCTTTACAGTTAGCACAAGTGGAGTTTCCTCCGAATTTGTCTAGTGGGCAATCCTGGATTTTATGACACTTTGCACAACGTAGGCACTTCATTTTCATATTGCAATATCTGCTGGTAGGACCAAATGCTTGGCAATTGTAGCATAGAGTGACGTTAGAGCCAGATATAAATTTCTCTGGGGAGAACGAATGGTGGACAATAGTTTTAATGTCTTTGAGGGTCTTTAAGGACACGTATGGTGGAGTAGTGATTAAAAAGACCGGGAGTTCTTTTTGAGAGCCATCCGGGTTATTCTTAACGAATTGTTTAATATGATTCACCTTAAAGTGATTGGTAAGATCTTCAAGAATATCTTGTGGGTCCAGCGTTTCAGGAAGACCATGTAAAACATATTTCCAGGGGAGATTTTCTTTGAAAGCGTAAGAGTGAAACTCCAGATCCTGCTTTCAGAAGGCCAGATCCCCGCTTTCAGAAGGTCTATGCAAGCTTGGTGGTCGACTTTGAGCGAAAGATGCAATTGAGTGGAATTCCCTGTGTATTATTTGAACGTTCCTTTGCATGAGTCGGCAAGAGTGTCAGTGAATCGCTTTACATCTGAGATGGTCGATTTGATGATAATTGGTGGTATGTGTTGCTTGGTGCCTGTTTGGGTAGACGGATCCGGAATAATTTCGGGTGCATCGAAAAGCGGCGAAAAACGGTTCGCGGTTTGAGTTATAACTTGCGGTTTCGATGAGATGTGGGGTTTAGCTATTTTCCCAGGTCTACTCGATGGACTTGGGGACTTAGCTATCACTATGGATTTATTGTTGATTCTTGAGGATTTCATTGTGGTGGAGGTGTTAGGTTTAGAGGGCACATCGCCGGTTTTGACGGTTTTGCTACGAGTGGCTAGCGAAATAACGGTTCAAATTAAACTCCATGGGTAACGGATAGATGTACGAAATAAGCATCCACTAGCGCACAGTATACCGCGCGCGTTGATCACAACGGATCAAGGCGAAGTGACCTGGGCTACGGGCTACTTGAAATATTCGAAACATACAAAGTATGTAAGCAGGCCCGAATTTTTCAAACTCGATTTTCTCCGAATCGTCTGCATAGTGCGCCTGGCCATTTACACCTGTTGAAGTCCTAGCCATGTTCTACACAAGCGATGAAAATGAATCGAATCGGTGAGGGCAAGTACGTAGCTTCCCCTTGTAAGTAAGTTAGACTAACAAACTATGCATATATTTTTCTAAGAGCGTAAAATTATCTACAATGACTTGAATCACACCTTTTGCAATAGTGTGCATAAAAGTAAAATGGTAGTCTTCGATACGTCGTGCGTAAAATAAAAAGTTCGATTTTAGCCGATGCGACGCTGTGTTGAAAATAAACTATAGAATCGCCCTAATAGTGCATCCTCACCTTCGCGAAGATATATATAATTCAGAAATATTAGTGAATACTTGGATTCTGCCTCACGTAGTTCTCGTAGTTTATGATTAAGTAATTTTGACGAATAAGAGAGAAAAAGCGTCAGAGCATGCGTTAGAGAGAAGAAACCGGACAAAGGGTGAGAAGAGAAGGCAATATGAACAAAGACGCGAGTATGTGAAGAATGTGTAATTCCATAAGTATCATTTTGTGGAGTAGAAGCATACCAAAAATCATACAACCAAGGCATGTGGACTTTCATTCAATAAAAGTAATTACACGGTACATTATCTATCTGGCATCGGCCCGATTCGTTATGAGAGGGAATTTCAAGTTGTCATTTTGAGCCCATTCAGGTAGTGTGCCTCTGGTTCGGAAGAGTTGGTGTTCACTCGGAAGTTTCCAATCATAATTCGATTTGTTGCAGAATCAGCCTTTCGATACCCATTGCTGACGAAACTGAGTTATTAGGCGACAAAAATACACGTTACTCGAAATGTCAAATGTACGATGTAAACTACACACTCTTATTGAATTATGGCATAATGGAAGCTAATTCGTCGTGGCCAAGAACATCGTGTCGTCACGGATGGACATTCAATTATACCCACATTCCTTACGCATCAATTGCTGCAGAGGTAAGTCTCAAATTTCAAGTCATTCGTAAGTTACGAATCAGGTTTCTTGAAATTGTTCAAAATCCTCTAATATTTCAGTTCGAGTGGGTCTGTGATAAAGCTTATTATTCTTCAGTGGCACAATCTGTTTTTTTTATTGGGAGTATAATCGGTGGTTTTATTTTCGGCTACATTGCTGATCACTACGGTCGTTTACCCGCCTTGGTCGCCTGCAATGGAGTTGGTTTTTTTGCTTCAATTGGTACAACTTTTTGTCCCAACTTCTGGACGTTCTGTGTCTGCAGGTTTATAGTGGGAACAGCATTTGACAATTGTTTCAACATACTTTTCATCATTGGTGAGTGTCGATGAAGTTTCTGTCTTGTATACGATTTGAGATAAAAACTACAAGGTATTCTTTACAGTGATCGAGTATGTTGGTCCGAACTATCGAACATTCATGGCGAATATGTCATTTGGAATGTATTTTTCGGGTTCAGCTGGTCTCCTGCCATGGATTGCATATTATATTGCAGACTGGAGAATTTTGAGTGTTGTTTCCGCTGTACCACTGGCGGTAGGGTTCGCTGGGCCCTGGCTGGTCCCAGAAAGTGCCAGGTAAAGTTTCTGATATTTTTCCAGATCTCCGAGATCGAGGTGTGGTTCTCCTATATTTGATATGTATCGTTAACAATGAAATGTTGTCTGTACTTCTTTCGAGTAATTGATTCAATATGTCGTTTTTTCTTTACGTATTAATGCTTAACTTTGTCTCTGAGCTATTTGAGTCAACCGACATAAGTAATTGACTCTATTTTTTTTCATATTGATATAATTGATTCGTATTCGGTAGATACGTTAATCTTCTTTCTTCCGTTAAAAAATGTTCAATATACAACTACAGATTTTACATCGTTAGTTTGTGTACTAAATTATTCATCAATGAGCCTCAATGTGATGATATTTTAATATGATGAACTTTCCTCTACGTGCAACCTCAGACTATTAACCCGTTGGTGTTAATTAAATTCTCGGTATTGGGTAAATACTTACACGTTTTATAATTATACATCTTTTCGATTATCGTAGAAGTTTATCATTTTACGTCAACCATTCTTTCATAGATTTTGGTTTAAAATTGTGATTTATGATTCTATGAATGAACCCGTTTCTATCTGTGACTCTCTTTTTATAGGCACTCCCCTACTTTACAATTAGTTGTTTACTCCAAATACTACGCATTTTCATAGCTCCCGCATATCCTATTTTAGCATTATGCGACGAATAATACTTATATTTTATTCAAGATAAACTTCGACGGAATTATTTATCTATTTAATCTATTTTTTCTTCTACAATATATTTTTCAACATGTTGTCGAACATAAAACAACGTTTCAGTATCATCAATATTTTACACAGATCTATTTAAAAGGTTCAAACAGAGTTATTCTTTTGCAGATGGTACATTTCAAGCGGTAATATTCCAAAGGCTATCGAAATGTTGAAGAAATTCGCGAAGGTCAATGGTAAAACTGTAGATAAAGAAATTTACGAGGAATTTGAGCAAAGCTGCAACGAAATAGCCAAAAACGACAACTCACGCAGTAACTATACTGTCCTGGATCTGTTCAAGAAACCGCGTCTAGCTTACATTACGGTCATGCTGGTATTATACTGGTAAGAGCCGTCAAAGTGAATTAAGAGATAATTTGTCTCGGCTCACAGTCTTGTTTAAAATCATGAGAGAAGATCACAACTATCAATATCCATATGTGTGATCAACGACAAATCAGTAAATTTACTCGGTATGAAACTTAAAGCATCGCAAGGGTAATGCCATGAAAAATATTGGACTATAATAATCAACGAGAAATACACTAGTGTCGAGACTGAATCTGTTTTAGGCTTCTTATTATCATTGTATACGATGGCCATGTGTGGAATATGAAGGCATTGGATCCGGATGTTTTTACTTCCTTCTCTTTGGGCGCTTTGACTGAACTTCCAGCAGCAATTTTACTTACTTTGTTTCTCGATAAATGGGGTCGTCGTTGGATGGGTTTTATCTCAATGATGATCTGTGGAGTTTTCTCTTTCATCACCCTAGGAATGCCTTCTGGTAAGCCGATATACCTACATAATTTGTGAACTTTTATCGGTAAGTTATCGACATGCATAGCTGCGAGATTTGTATGTGCGTATATCATTGCAGGGAGTGCTACGATTACGACAGGAGTTCTTGCGCGTTTTGGGGTCAATATAGCTGGGAATATTGGATTCCAGTATGCTGCAGAAATGTTGCCAACTGTCGTCAGAGCGCAGGGTGTATCGCTTATCCACATAATTGGATATATTGCCCATATGATCGGACCCTACATTGTTTATTTGGTTAGTTTCCAGACTCAGCGTAAGTCTAGTACTATCAAAAGTGCAGACGATACATTTTCATAAGAATTCTCCTTTATGTGAGCCACGAGACTACTATCTATAAGTAATTTCAATTATTGAAAAAATATCGAGGTTAGGATTCTCTATGTAGGGTTTCCCTTCAAGCTATTCCGGAGTCAATGAAAGAAATTTACATCTCTATTCATCGGCCTACAATGGAAGAACGTAACTTTACCATTACGTTATCGAGACTTATATAACAAGTTTCCATCGAACTGTATTTGGGGCTCTCACAGGGTGGGCATCCAGCTCATAGCTATTTTCAAACGAGAAAAGTATGTACCGAACAATCTCAAAAAAAGTCCATCACGATTTACTGGTCGATCTTATTATCAGCAGTAAATAACGAAATACGGTAGAATCGACGTTGCAAGAATATCAATATATAACAACATACCCGGTAATAACAGCAGATCACTGAAAACGCATACTCAGCTCACAGAAGAGCGCATTTACACCTCTGTTAAACTCGTACCACGTTAGTTCGTCTGCACTCGCATGACTAGCTGCTGCATCTCTAACGATTTAACATTTATCTACTCGTACAGAGCTTCATATTTGTCCGAATGACATAACATTAAGATAGCTATAATGCGATTATCCTGAAAAATTCTCAGATATGAGTTTCAGACGTCTGTTCCAATTAGTAATAGATTAGTCTTGTTAGCTTGACGGACGTCTGCGGTTATTATGTCCTCGTCATTCATGATGGTACGCATAGAAATGGGTGATAATTAAATTCACTAACGACAGAACGCCGCCAGGTGTCCCTCGCCGATTTTAGGGAAACTTTGCAAGATTGTAAACGGTGTAAGAATATTCGATACGTATTTTTTTTATATCGGCGGAACTCCATCATACGAGCAGCGCCGAATTTACCTATAGACCCGAGAGGCCCGGGCATTATCTAGGGGCGGAAAAAATTGGGTCTGTGAATGTATTTAATTTTTTTTCTGCGAATCGAAGGATCATATGCAACTTTTATAAATTTGTTTTCGTAAAAATATAAAAGTCATAACGTTTCAAAAATGTGCCTATGATGCTGTGAATGTTCTAATTATCGTACCGAGTGACGCTGGGCGCGACATTGTAACATATTATTTGTTGCTGCTACAAGCTTGATCGCATTCACGCTCGTACGTGGCAAGTTTGACGAGATATTTTATTCTGCTCTGTTTCATAACTTCATAAGAGTTTTATTAATATTTTCACAAGTATAGCGTGCTGTGATTTAGTGATTTCACATAATGAGCGACGGCAGGACAAGATTGAGTGGGGCGAAATATAAACATCAACGGCTAGATGAACAAGACAAACATAAAGAGCTACTGTCAAAAGTGCCGAAAATTGTAACATTCTTCGGAAACGCCCAATGTTCAAAGCCCGATGCGAGTTCGAAACGAGACGTTCCGAATTTAGATGATAATGCAAAGGAAGAGGGCGACAGAAGATGTGATTATATTGACGAGTCGATAGAGGATGAAAGGAACCAAGATACAGAAGAGCATACAAAACCATGTGATATAATTGAGAAATCACCAACAATCATTAGTGATGATCAAAAATTATGGAAAATTGGTGAAGAAATTAGGGATTATGTTGCTATTCGCGGTGTGAAAGAAAACACTCATTTAAATTTTAAGGACACGGCAAAGGCGTACAGTGCTAAGACTAGGTATTTATCTTCTGATCTTTTCAAGGAGACATTGAATAATGGTGAGATTAAATGCAGAAATTGGTTAGTGTATTCAGAGTCCAGAGGATGTGTCTTTTGCGTGTCTACTTTCCCCAAAATCTGCATTCGATTTCGCGACAGGAGTTTGCGATTGGAAAAATTCTATGGCTCATGTTCAGACACGAAAACTCAGCTCTGTATAAATTTAGCGTTGCTAATTTAAAGCAAAGAGAAGCCACGAAAGTAAGAATTGATCAGACCCTTTTATAACAATTGGACGAAGAAATTGATTACTGGAGAAATGTTTCGAGACGTATGGCTATCACAGTGAAACCTCTTGCAATGCGGGACTTACCATTCTGTGGAAGTAACGAACATTTGGTAGGTCGAATAACGGTAATTATATCAGCACGTTGGAATTAATAGCTGAGTTTGATCCTTTCCTACGTGAACACATACAACGATTGGTAAAGATAGACAGTGGACATACGTCCTACCTCTCGAAGACAATATGCAACGACTTTATCGAAGTGATGTAATCAAAACTGGCCACTACTATAATCAATGAAGCTGAAGCAACCAAATATTACGGAAATAGTGTTGACTTTACTCCTGACATTTCTCATGTGGATCAACTTACTTTCATTATCAGATATGTTTCAAATGATGGCTCACAGGTCGAAAGGTTCTTGACTTTTATACCGAATTCCGGACATAAATCTGAGCCGCTCACAACACACAATTTTTGAAACCTTGGAAAACCATGGACTTCTTGTGCGGAACTATCGATGGCAGTCATATGACAATGCCATCATATGTCCGGCGCGTATTCTGGAATTCAAGCAAGAATCAAAGACAGGAATAATCTCGCTTGTTATGCTCCGTATGCAGCGAATTCGTTGAATTTAGTGAGATCATATGCTGCTGATTGCTGCCCTGAAGCAGTAAATTTCTTTCGCCTGATACAAGAAGTCTTGAATTTCTTCTCTGCATCGACTCATCGATGGGGAATTTTGCAATCATGCAAAGATTCATAGTCATAAGTACCGAAGAGTTTAGACACGAAGCCTGGGAAGCACTTCGGAAAGGACTACCACAAATTTGAGTGCTCTGAAAAGTATGGCAAGTGATAAGACAGAGAAAAAAATTACACAGTGCGAGGCACTCGGTATTGTTCGCCAGCTTGAGCGCTCAGAAACAGCGATTATGGTAAACTTATGGGGTTTGATTCTGAAAAGATTCAACCTTGTAAATTCAAAGTTACAGAGCGTGAATACTGATATTGGAGCTGTTGTGGAATTATATCATTCGCTTACTGATTTCGTCCAAAGTATTAAAGATGACTTTGACTGCATCAGTTGTTCAGAAATATAAAACGAACAAAAAGCGGACTAAGAAAAGAAAACTCAAACTAGATGAAAGTACGAGTACTGAAGTGCTATACAACGAAAGTGAGCGAGCAAGTCGCTTAGGTCGCGTAGTATTGTTAAATAATGATGTAGAAATGCTGCCAGAGTATTATATTGGAAGAATGGATGTATTACGTATTTATTGTAATGCAAAACACTTTTCCGCAGAGAAAGTGTCTAATAGAGGTAATTCTTTTCACGACTGCTGAAGCCACGGTAGTGTAGTACTTGATATTATGCCTAATTCTCGGTTGAACTTCACCAGATTTTTGAGGCAAACATCCGAAATCAAATGATTCTTAATTTTTAAGAAGCTACATTAGTTTATTTTCATTTGCTTCTTCTAACGCTAATCTGGTTAATTTTTCTGCGAGACACCCCAGACCATACTGTTTTGAAACTGAAAGGCAGATTTATTATCAAGTTAATACATCATTGTATTCTGCTCCAGATGAACCTTCAAGTTATGTTCAACGGTTCATAACGGTTCAAATTCAAATTCTAACGAACCTGCAGGACATCGCTTGAACCAGAACTATGAACTCGACGATGAAATGTTATTTATACTTGATCAAATAACGCGAGAGCACAATAGTTTGCATAGTCGTATCGGATGATGGGCGAAGAAATAGCAAATCAGCAACGATTAGCAACAGAAAACAATGAGCCAATGCCTGTGCTTCATATGCTTTTTACTTTAAAACCAGGAGTCGATAAATGTCGGTATAACTTCCAAAAGACGAACGAAGTAGCTGCCTCATTTTCTACTACTGCTGATGGCGAAATTCCAGAATCCTATGTTAGTATGAGAAACAAAAATGATGAAGGGTTGAAACAAGTCAGCACCATGGATCTCAATGTCGAGCCCTGGATCTCTCCATTATTTACCCATGTGGCATCGCGATCTAAGCGTTTAAATAATAACAAACGCGTATCCAGGTCAGCCTGTATCAAATACCAAATGGCCATCCGCGATGATTTTAATCCATTCATTTTACGTTACGACCATGAAAAAAAGAAGAAGACAGATGAATGTGCTGCAACATCATACCAATAAAGATTCAACTACATTAATGATAGTTCTTATGATAAAAGTATATGCTAAAAAGGTTATGAAAATTCATTTTAAAATGAAAAAAAAAGATAATAGCACTTCAGAAAAGTAGAAAACGCGCGCGAAGCGCGCGAGATGAGCTAGTATTAAGTAAAACAACTGTTTATAAGCATGTGTGATACAAATTATTGAAACTTCATCTATCCTGATTGAACAAATCTCATTAGTAAACAGATCACTAGGTAGAGGGGCGGCGAATAAGTTCGAGACTACAGGCGGCTCCAAGTCACATCGGTGCTGTATATGAGGGTGTAATTAACTCCTGAATTTTTTTTTTTTTTTTTTGATTTTCGCAAAAAAATCAGACATACAAAGCTCTTCGGCTAACGGAGTGACACCAGAGGTTTTCATAGTCGCTGATTTCAAATCTGAACTCGAAATTCAGACATTCAAAATGGCGGACTCCCAATGACTGGCTCGAAATGGCGAACAAACTACTTCAAAATGCTACAGTTTTGGTATCTCGGAGTTTCCGGGGTCACTGATTTCGAATTTAAAATTGAAATTCGAACATTCGAAATACGTGACCCAAAATGGCGGACCAACTTCTTCAGAAAATCTATTATTCAGGTCATTCGGGTTCGAATATGGAGTCGAAATGGTGGAATTCAGAATATCAAATTTCTTCAATGTCCGATTCGATGTCCTAGAATATATGATTGAATGTATACTTGTAGACTGCATGCAATTCCGATTCACTACTGAAAAAGATTTCTCTGATCATCCGAGCCAAAAATACGTACGCCTGATGATCGTCCCGCACCGCCAAAAATTGTTTATTTCATATTTTTCAAGTCGGATAACTCGCGAACCGATCAAGATCAAGGCGTGCAACTCTGGATTCATCGATAAGGGTTGTTCACAAAGAAAAATCTCGGGTGGCACTAAAATCAGTAGCCCATGCTCAGAAGAGTGTCTCGGATGAGCGAGAATACCCCATTACATTACGCATTTTCGCTCCGATATTCATTTGTCACGATATTCCCTTATTATTTTCAGTCAGACGTATCAGCAGCATTACCGCTCATTGTGCTTGGATTGCTTTCCGTCGGTGTAGCTGTGCAGGCTTTATTTATGCCTGAAACCTTGGGTCAAGATTTACCGCAGACGTTACAGGAAGGGAATGACTTTGGCCGGGAACAGAGTTTTTGGTGGGTGCCATGCGTTTCAAGGTGAGAAAACAGTAGTGAACTTTATTAGCATTAACAGGTAAACAAACATTTCAAGAAAATACAAGACTTATTAGGTTTTATACATTCTTCGTACGTAAAGATTATTAAATCACTATATCCGTTCCTATAACTTTGAGCTGGGTTCAATTTTTCCAGTACTTTCGAGAAGAAGAAAAAATTCAGACAGCCGTCTGTACCAGGAAGCTTGTGAGGAATCGGCTCCTGCGAGCGATGCTCACCAAACTCAGTATTCGACCGATCCCATTTGAATTTCGGTGGTTTTCACAGAGCCTGGGACCGTCACTATTCCTAATTGTAGCGTTACCCGAGCACCTTGTAATAGTGTCATGTATGAAAATGTTCTCTTGAATAATAACCATTTTGCGACCTTACGATATGTGATATTTTTATAAGTTCGACTATTATGAATTTTTTAATGCCGTGAATATCTGTATAGAGACTGTTTACAAGATGAAATATCCTGTCCTCCAACACGACCTTCGGCGAGCTTATGCTTGTTAGGAAAAGTAAAATCTTTGAAAATTTCGATTTATCGATCGTATCATAATGAAACGCATTTTATAGAATCATGTAACACGCTGTCCAACTATCAAGAGACTCGGTAGCCCGACGCGATGGAGACTAGAAAGACGAATCTTCTACCTTTCAGCTCTGCAGCTAGGTATCTTATCGAGAGATGTGGGTCGAGATGACGAGATGTGGGTCGTCGCACCCCTTGGGCCCTATTCCCTGAGAGCTTTGATGGAACTCATCGAGGCTGAGAATATAACGGTACGAGACTATTCTGTATGCTTGACTAATTCTAGAGCCTTATAGATGGCACAGGCTTCTGCGGAAAAGATGGAACTTGCCTGTGTCCCTGCAGACTTTAACATAGTGGTCATAATTTTCGTCGGATATGTTATTGCGATAAAAAGCGGCAGCCATCTTCCTGACCTCCACCCTCCGGTCCCGAAGCATTACATAAGACAGGAGACCGAGCGCCCGCTACCTTTAATGAATCCTTAATCCCGGTGATGAAGATATTGTAAGAATCTGTGAGATTGTGTTCATTAACTTCCAAATTTGGAGTCAAGTTCGCGGTTGAATAGGTCCAATTGACTTTGTTTGTTGAAATTTTTTGTCGACACTTGATTCTAAAGGTAGGAAGTTTGGTAATTATGGCCGTGATCGGGTAATGATCGCTACCCCTTGAATCGCCATCAATCGACCATAGGGTCTGGGTGTAATGCTTGGGAGAGACTAGAGTGATATCAGGGCAGCTGGCAATACCGGGTACTAAATGTGAGCGTGCGGTCTCCTTATCTTTTTGCAAATTATTATTTAAATTCCGATTATAATTACAAAAATCTTGATACATTTAGTTTTAAAAACCATTGGAGTCTGCAGTAAAGACCCTGGGAAGTGTCCATGAATTTTTTCAGATTTTTAAAAAGCCTATAACATAAAGAACAAAAGGATAGGACATGAAAGACCCAGGGGTTCCGCGGAAGCAGTAAAAAAAAAACGGGTTCCGTGGAGGGTTAAGATAAACTTCGATGGTATTATTTATTTAACATGTTTGTCCTTTTACATATTTTTCGCACATGTTGTTTAACATAAAAATAGCACTTCAATACATGCGACCAGTTTTCTTTATATTTTGCTTGAATTACTTTGCCTCGTGTTTCTCGCCGTTTTTGTGAGAAATAAATTTGTTCTTTATGTTGAGTGTTGTTTGTGTGAACTTTCTTCCGAAAATGTCACAGTTGAAGGGAAATTTTTCATGGCGTTGCACGGGCCTAGGGCTATGCCACAAGAGGCCTCTATTCATCCTATGGCAGGCAGCGGCACTCTAAATGTTTATACGAGGAATAAGCAATATGAGCCAGAGATGTAAACATTTGTGTCCGGATTATCGGGCCCAATGCCGGGGACGGGGACTGCACTCAACTATATTTTCAAGTCGAATATTATATTGCATTTTAACTCTGGATTTCGATCCTTAGTGTATTTTTAATAAATGATTTTATATATCGTATTTTAAACAATTTACTACAGAATTCTATAATACAAGAACTTTCTCGATATTCCAATGAAAGCAGAGCTGTCTCTATTCGGAGGCTAGAAATCCGAATCAAAAAGTTTATATTATTATTCAGGTATAGGCAAACATACTTTGACTTCTAAGAAAAGCAGCAGTTGGCTTTTGCTTATGCTGAATTAAACTGTTCAAATTTAATAGAGCCAGCTAGCTATTCGTATATACACATACGATAATAACAAGTTTTGAATTGTTGAGTAATCAACATGTGACATGAAATAATTCATCATAAATCTAGATCTAAAAGAGTTCCGATTCAAAATCGAGAAGTTCACTTTAGGTAGATGCTGCCTTCGCTCTGTGAAATATTTCAATGAAGCAAACAATTGTAAACTTACAGAAGCGATTGCAGCACATGAATCGAATAAACTCCTCAGACTCTTCACGTAATGTATGCGATTACAATGAAGCATCTTTCACAGCAATACCGAACCTAGGTAAGCATTAGATCCGATCAACGTACATGATAGAGTATGAGGAAAACCCACGCCGTAAATAGCCAACCAAACATACGAGGAAACATTTTATAGTGACCGGGAAACTGTTGTTTCAGATTATCTCACATCATATTCTAAGATATTGGAGGATAAAAGTTCAAACACGTCAGAATGTCTTCAGTAGTGTATCGTGGGGAATTTTTTTCGGTAAAGTACTTAGTATTTCAGATAACCTAAAATTTTGCTTATTTCACAAGAATAATAGAAAAATCAAGTCTGTATTTCAATCAGAGAAAAAAATCGTCTAAGGTACGGCGAAATGTGCCGTCAACATCGAGTCACCGCGTGTGCAACAGTTAGACCGATCAAATATCAAGGCAGAAATGACGCAACATAAGAACGTAGTTCGGCGACTTCGAGCGAACCGCCATGAGCGTAAAGCTTCACGGGGAATCGGCGAGTGTTCGGAAATCTGGCCTCTTCGAAGTTCGGCTGTCAGCGCGCCAACACGTTCAGTTAATGCAGAGTGTCTAGTGTTGTACCACTGATATCCCTCGTTCAAGATTTATTGTGCCTGACACCGTCAGATTTTATTGGATCAATGTTATCAACACAATATTGAACAGGTAGAGGTACAGTCTGCATTAAGTATTGTAAAGCATAACAGGTTGTCGAATTAATACTAACCGTAGATATTGAATTGATTTTATATTCCGGCCTTCATTGATTTATGAAGTATAAGTAGGCGCTATCGCATTAATTGAAATCGTGAAAAAGTTGCACTTTTCGTGCTTCATAAAATGTTCCCTCCTGAACAAACATGACCGCTCTGGCTGCCAAGTTAACTTATTTTTATTACTATGGAAGTTTACACGATTGGGACTTCACCTGAGTTTTTTCAATCTCATTTTATATTTCAGTAGTTCACGAAAAAAAAGAGGTATTTTTTCACTTTTTAATTGATCAAAAATTAAAGCTAATGTACAGACTGAAAACTATAACAATACGACGTCGCCTGTACTAAGGTTTATCTGTATCTATATTAACCCTTCACCGTTATACTGGGTAGAATCGACCCGTCGATCTACTGCGGCGTAAATATTGTTTTTGCGTTTTCACCTTTTCATGAATTTTTTTTTAACATGTCGCCATTTTATTTTTCATAAATCAATTTTTCGTACATCATCTAGAATGTTCAGAGCATTTTCCGAAATTTTTTGAACCACTTCGGACGGATAGTTTGCTCACAATCGTTTTCTGAAAACTGACTGGGTAGAATCGACCCAGTGTGACGGCCGTGATATTTTTTGGTAGTGTGACGGTGAAGGGTTAAAAATCACTGGAATTCAATTGCTTATAACATTCGCAATTATTATTTTTCACGAAGAAGAAAAGATCCGACCTAATTATTCTAAGTTACTTTACTTTATAGACATGAAAATTGTAAATAAATTTCCATGCAGAGAATCAAGATGCAGTGAAAAATAGCGCGATTCTACTTCTATCGCACAATACAGAAACCCTTTTTTACTTGATTCCAATGAATATCGTCAACTACAGTCATACCATTTCGTATAATATTTTCATTTTAGAATTATTCAGAGAAATGTGATAATCTAATCGGTAACCGTCTATTCAAACTTCCTCCATGACTAATATAACATTGCCGCGATATATGACGTCACAAAGGAGGAAAGTTCTTCGGACATATTTGTCTAGTCGGAATAAACATGACTCTTATTGATTGATGCCAGAGCAGTGCCAATTTCTCCGCAGGTAATTTAGGCTTCCAGGAATGTACCCTGAGTTTTTCTATTGAATCCCATCTGTTTTGCGGCCGCCAACAATTACATAAAAAAAAACAGTATTTTGATTTTATTATTTTTGGAGTGGCATTTATCAAAAAATGCGCCCTACAAAAGATGTGCGCCATAATGTCATCTACAGAATAAGTCCTATACAAAAATCACGCCGGAAACGCCGGATTTACGCAAATCGGTTATTATTGCTAAACTATAAAACATGGATGAATAAAATTTACATATATCTGTTAGGAATATATTCTTCTAAGTGATGTATGAGTATCAAAACAGCACGTTTATAAATAACCGATAGCACATACAATAATCAAAAACAAAAACTAGTTCAATTACGATTTACCGTTGAACTGACAATGTTACGTGATTTTTGTATAGAACTTATTTTGTAGATGACATTATGGCGCACATCTTTTGTAGGGAGCATTTTTTGATAAATCCCAATCCAAAAATAATAACATTGAAAAAATTGGTACTTATGTCCGTCGAATTTTCTTTCTTACTGATAACAGTAAGAACGTAGCTCGCAACTGCTCTTTCTAAACATGTACCTCGGTGGCTGCTTTTGTAAAAATGTATTTCTCGATATCGTCTAACACGTCTAATCGTAACTCGTATCTTTGAGTCGTAACATCATATGCCCTCTACGTGCTATCGCGCAGCTGCAATGTCGTATTTCGTAGTAGATCGGGGGATAGTGACAGATTTTGGGATACGATTTTACTCAGTATGCCTTTCAGAGGACAATATTATCCGTATGTCCTCATGATAATAATGCATGAATCAAAGAGTCGTCCTGGGTTCTTCATATTAAAAAATTATTTATCATTTGTTCGAAAATTATGTGTTTTGGTACGATTTTAATCAGGCTGCCGTGTGTTTTGTAATGAAATTGAAAATAAAAATTCCTCGGAAAGCCATTGGTATACCGTTAGGGTTGGCCCAAAGGGCTGGCGTGGTCACGTGCACTTGTATTTGAATAAGGAAATTTTCCGCGTTTTAAACAGGCTGCCACTGATAAGTATACAAGTTCCTGTTATAAAACTGCTTAAGAAAAGATGGCATATCGATTGCGTATGCCCAAGTACTCTTCACATTGGAAAAATTTTGTACAAATTTTGTACTGACTAAAATCACGGGATTTTATGCCATAACTGCCCTACCTCTAACCACCCTCGTCTTTCAAGCACACATAAACACATTCTATCTCTTTCTCAATCATACGCGTTGCACTCTTTGTCTCAGAATCAGTCACGACTTGCATTCATTCCTTTCCTCTCACACTTACATCTCGCATTCTCTCGAACTTTCTTTTGCCATTCGCAGAGTCTTTCTCTCTTTCGTACGGACTCGTCACTTATTCTACTCACTCACACCTACATCCTACAAATCTATAGTTCCAAAACTTAATTATGGATTAATTTAGCTTTCGTTACATATTTGGTCGATACGTGATAATGGTGATCAATCTCTCGTATTAACTGGGCCGTTGTCAATGAAATTGATGTTATGATTTTCTTCGTCGTTTTAATATTTGGTGTTATTCAATAGTCCGTTCTCGTAGCTATTGTTTATGATTGTTGGATTTTTAGAGATGTTGAGATCTCCTGTTCAACAGTCGATTTTGTTTGACTTACAATTCGCCACGTCTCCCTCATTAATTTGATTTTGTGAGTTTTTTCTCGAAATATTATATAAATTGTCAAAATTCCGCATTACCCCACTATTCGTTAAGTTAACTTTATCTTAATTGCATGAAATTATTGTACGGAAACTTTTGGTTGTTATCTGATGTTAAATGATACTCGTCCTAACGGAGCTACGTTTAGTTACGCCTATACATTTTATTTTCGCTCGGCGCTGATGAGCTCAGCAGGAATTTGAGCGTGGATTAGCGAGCCAGCTATCGGGTAGCACTGGAGCCGACGGTCACAGTTTTCACAAGAGCAATCGTCAAGTTACGTTTTAAGGGCGGCAATACCTTCAGGCGAGGGAAAACAAGTGAATTTTCAGGAAATTTTGAGGTGCTATTCATTATCAGTTTTTGGTATTACAACGTAATTTTTTTTTTTTTTTGCAAAATATTAAAATATCGCGGACTTATAAGGGTGGTTCTACGAAAATTGGGTAACTTGATGTCGCCAAGCCATAACAAATTGAAAAACGTATATCATCATATCCTATTTATCATTAAATGAAAGATAATTATCCGTTATTTCTCATCATCCAACTTGAATCATATTTTTATGAAATGATATTGCTGAAAAACCCTACTTTCGGTTCGAAATGTCAGTCCCCTGGCATGATGCCACTGCGAAAATCACTAAAGCAACGTTTGAATTTCAGCAATCACCCAACATAAAATACTTTTTATTGTTGTAAATAAATTATAGATCTTTGTAATGAATCTTTAAATTGAATGTTTTGTGAAAATTGCTAAATTACGTTCTCTAATCTTTAACTGAAGTAGCGTAGCCAGTTTTTCCCGTCAGGCCCTTGTCATTATTGAAATTCAAGAAATGGGCTAAAATAACTGCACGCGAACATTGTTAATAATGTATTTTATAACGTTAGCTGTGAAGTTAGCTATAGAGACGGTTTGGTAGCAGGCGGCCAATAGAAATCAGTGTCAGTGGAGTGTTTCTGACGAGAGCGCGTGTCGGAGACAGTGACATTTTCAGTCCCCTGGTACGTTATTTTTTGATTATTTATTACTAACCTTTTTTCAACAATTTATGCCGAAGAAAATATTGTGACATGTATTTATGTGGCGAAAAATAAAGCTGACATTCATAATAGTCTCAAAGATATCTTCATTCTCCGCTAAGTTCATCAGTCCCCTGTCGTCAGTCCCTTGCCCAAGAACGTGACAGGGGACTGACGACTACGCCAGTGGACTGATGTTTTTCTATCTATCTGACAAAGGGCTGTTGCCATTGAAGGCAAATTATATGATGCACGCCGAATTAGTTATTGAGGCGGTTTTTGGTTTTTTGCAGATATTTATTATCATTATGGCGCCCAAACGAAAAACAAAATTGAGTAGGGAAGAACTTTTGGCAAAGAAAGGAGAAGCTGAAAAAGCTCGTTTACCTAGGATAAAGAGTAATCCAATAAAATTATCAGAACTAAAAGAGAAAGAAAGATTAAAATACTTAAACTATGCAATAGCGATGGTACTCTATTTAAATTAGACGAGAATGATATCGCAGACGTGTCTGATGACCAAGTCATTAAAAAATTACCAGTTCCTGACCTGCAACTGAAGGGAAATAGTGTATTATATAAGTTCAAAGAGAGTATTGACGTTTTTGAAAAGTAATTCTAACTTTTGAAAGAAAGGGTAATTTGCTATTTAATTTTACTATATTCTACCATATTCTTGGAGAGAATGTCTGAAAGACGAAGTACCTGAAACGGTATGTGCTATTAGAATTTCATATTCACGTAGTGTTAAGGTCGTACTCAAATACTTTGAAGCCATGTTACAGAAGTAACTGATTATTTTGGAGACTGTTGAATGTTATTACATAATTGTAAGCATAAAAACATTCTAAATGAGGCATATTTCTTGTTACAGCGGTTAAGAAATGCTGATTTTTTATTTGCATAGAAGCACCTATTTTTCTTTTTCAATGTTCATATCGTGAATTTTAGAATTAAGAATCGCAACTAAAGTATCGTTATGTTTTCGATTGATTGTTATAATATGGTTTGCTCATTAAGGTTAACAGTGAAATTCGAAATAAAACCATTGGTATTTTGCAGTAAAATGTATTTTTCCATCAGTCTCCTGGTCTACCTGTCAGTCCCCTGGCGGCAATTTTTAGGAAAACTTGAATAACTTCGAAAATACTGAATAAAGTGACTGTCCCTTTCTGGAAGACCATCATTATCATATTTGCTACCAAATCCATACTGAAACATATGTTTTAAAGAAAATAAAGTATGGGTACGATTTCCTCCAAAAAGTTACCCAATTTTCGTAGAACCACCCATAACTCTGTCTTCCGGGAAGGTTGTGGCCCGAGTTGTGAAATGGTGTACACTGTAGCCTCCGCTGTATTAATCTGAAACAAATTCGTAAATTTTTTTTACTCTCAACATGCATACGCTGTCAGTGAATCTAAATAAAGTAAACAAAATTGAAAGTTAAAGAAATGGCACGCTTTTAAAGACAAAGTTTGAATTTTGCATACAACCCTTGCGTTATTTTGCAACAAAAAACTGCTTCTTTTCAATGAATTTTTAAAATCTATAGCCTCGACGACAAGGTAATATTGTTATCTAGCTTTGTGCCAAATTTGAACTTGATCAGGCGAATATTTTTTGGGCCAATTTCGAAAAGACAGTTTCGAGAAAAACGCGTTTGAAGTTTTGCGAATTGAAAACTATGATTTCAGTGACTTACCGACTAGTTTGCGATGCCAAGACCACACAATAGTCCTTCAGCTTCCTCGTGAAGCTCATTTCGTTCCAAAAGTTGTTCTCGACGTGCTTTACGAGCCTCTTTTAACTGTTGTTAACAAACTGTGCCGCTCCTGTCGAGTCACTCGCTGCTGGTCGGCGATGTCAGCGTACGTTTTAGATTGCTTTCCAATGACAATGTCTGAAGTACTCATAGTTCGTGAAATAGACGCATATCCTCCATTGAACAAGCCGGATGTTAAAATATGCTGCAATGTCACTGGGAATGTAGGTGCTTTGGAACGGAGCGCCAAACAGTCGAATTAATACTTTTGTTTGCATTCTACGTGTGGCCCCCCAAGCATCTTCGGAGTAGATCTTCTTGTGACAGATTTTGAAACATAGCTTTATTATTTTGACACTTGCACCGGCTTTCGGTTCCCGGCGGGCAGCACTCATGTCTCGGACTTTCATCCGTGGAGCACATATGATAACAAATGGCCATCATAGCTTTTTTCACATCCTCCACACTAGTAACATTTTTCTGGATAGCTAGATCATAGTATGTAGTGATTTTTTTCATTAGAGCATCGGTTAATATAACGGACGGTTCTTCACGCTCCGAACGCTCGATCAGACCAGCGGCTAATTTCGCTTTAAAACTTTGCAGGCATATTCTGGAGATGTTATACTAAAATTTTGCGGACAAATGAGAATTGAAATTTTTGAAGATTCTAAAGGTATTTCCCCCCTTAAGGAGAATGGATTATTGTAATCAGTACATTTATAAGTAACTGTATTAGGTGATAATCGCGCATTGGATGCTGATCACATTTATTCAGTCCTAAACTACATTAACTTACCTTCAAGTTTTCGAACAAAAAATCGTAAAACTATAAACAATTGCTTAGATATTAATGCTTCGCTAGTTTGTAATTGTTTTCGCTCGCTACGCTCGCTCGGATGCTTCTAAAGTAACATTTTCGTACTAAGATTTTACCGAAGGTTGTCTTCACATACCACCCTAAAATCTTCAGAAGGGCTTCGTCTGTTTTTTTCAATAATTTTTTCAATTTTTTCATTCTGTTACAGTTAATTCCAAATCGTTCCGAAGTTTTCAACAATGTGTATAGATATTTTTTTCTTATTAGATTAAGGCTGTCCGAGTAAATTTTGCACGCTAAATTCTCGAAAATAAAGAATTACTTCGAGAATCGGATGTGTGTGAAGTGTTTCTTGATTACAATTGTTTTGGGTGAAATAGTGGAGGTTAGTCACAAATAATCATAAAGCTGTAATAAAATATTATTAAAATCTGGTCATAACAGCTGACACACGGATATACACGCTGCCACAATAAACATGGCCGCCGCATCAGACGCATCGAATCATATTTTGATGATATAATGATTTTCCGCACTCGCTGATTACTGAGAACTATTTCACCCACAACAATAAGTATTGCGGTCAGAATAGTTTGACCACGCTTCCAAGTTGGAAAGCAATCTGAATTCTGAGAATCTAGGGTGTTAAATTTCGCAGTTGATATCGAGCTCCGTGTTAGGACCCATAGCTGGCGAAAGATATTCGAGGGCCCCGTCCCCCTCACCCGCACGGTCCCGCGCATTTATATCGAATAAAAAAAAATATTCGAATAAAGAGGAATAGCCAGTTTCAGTATTCTGAAATCTGACATAAACAATTGTTCTTCGTTAAGCAAGAACTTAGATTTAGTACTCAAAAGCACCACATATTTTCATAAACTCAGCCCTGCAGGTGTAGTTCGAAAAATCAATATATAGCGGCGCTAGTTTGCCCCCCTCGGACAGTCTCAATACTTATAGAAAAAACGGTAAAAGAAAAAAAAGTGCAAAAAAAAAGAATGAGGCACAACGCCCTCCTGAAAATGGTAGTCTTCGAAATACATTGAGATCTATCTGAAGCTCAAATTTTACCAAAAAAGTTATGCTCTCTGGTCGCAGGACAAAAAACAAAAATATATTGAAAAAATGGTGTGCCAAAATATTTTTTTGAAAATTTTAAGTTTCACTGCGAAAAGGTTGGCGTTTTCTGGAGCACTGGTTAACAATATCTTTCTGATCCCTGAATTCGAAGATATGTACGTGCGCTCGAAAATTGATTTTTTCATATTTTGTAAATCGCTCAGTGAACACGTTTGGATTCTGTGTGTAATAGTCATATAGTAGCGTAAAATCACTCTGACAATTGGTGGTTCCGTGACGTTTATATAAACCGATACAACGAATATACAGTCGAACCTTGCTAATTCGAATCTCAGGGGCAGAGCTAATTTTTTCGAGTAAGAGAGGTTTCGTCTTATCGAAGTTTTCGAGTTATAGAGGGTGACCAAAACAATATTCGACTTATAGAGGCTCGTAAAAATTCGCCAAATATAGTGGAGATATTCTTTATTTTAGGACATACATACAAGTTATAGAAAATATGTACATGATTGCAAGTTATACAAAATGTAACGTAGTTTTGTAAAAATTCTCGACACATAAGCGACAGTACGGTACTTATAGTTTTATTGCATAAAGCGTTGTGAGTTGTAGAGGTCCGGGTATATTGGAACCTCGAGTTATAGAGGTAGCCTTTGACTTATAGAGGTCGGGTATATTTAAACTCGAGTTACAGAGGCAAAATAATGGACCTTGATAGGTTCGCAAAACTTCGAGTTATTCTCTGTTTTTTCTTCGAATTACAGAGGTTTTTGCAAGGGAACACACTGAATCTCAGAGATATGGAGGTTTTCGAGTTATAGAAGTTCGAGTTAGCGAGGTTCGACTGTATCAACTCTTCCACACCAGAGATGTTATGGTTCTGTACCAGTGATGCATAATAGCAACAAAGCATGGCTTGTGTAGATTATACGTCATCCGAGACTATACTCTTGCCTTACTGAAAAGTAACGTCATTGTTACACGATAACGACATAACTTTCTTCTATCACTCATAAAGCACATAACCCTTACGTCACGAAGCTTTATTATTAAAGTCGCTTAATTTGTAATATCGCATGAATCTGTAATCGTTACGCTCCTATTTTGTACAAAATTTTCCAGGCGTGTTCTCACCCTAAAAATCATGTTTACGTAACATAATTGTGTAAAATAGTAAGTCATCATGGTTATCGTAAAAATCAATATATATCGTTCCCTCTGATCTTTGATAAAGAACATTTAGCCTTAAATTTTCATGCGGTGCGGTGATTCTGTATCGTTCTGTACATGATATAATGATTTCGAAGGGCTCTGGAATAAAAAAAAATTTATCAGATCTGCTCGGATTCATTCTACGTCCGTTTATTTTGTTCAGAAACTTATTATCTACAACTTCACCGTTCATTTTTTAATAACGTTTTATTTAAGCATAACGTTTTTCTCGGGGATTTCCAGGAAAGTAGTCGTAGTGCACGAGTAAGTGAATGTGACAAATGCTCAATAGACAATTATCGCCTAATGAAATTGATTACAAAAGTACCGATTTCAAGAGTCACACCTCCTTGAATTGAGCAGCTCATATGAGATCCGTGGCTACTGATTCGTTTTACGAGCTACGTTCTTATTGCTAGTAGCGGTCGAGTCGCATATTTTCAATGGTAAATACTGTATTTTGTAAATGTAAGTTTAGAATTTTCCAAAAATATTACCCCTGCAAATTTCTCATCCCCCATATTTGAGTCACGTAGAAAAGTTCCCCTTTTTTGTCTCAAAATAATGGTCAAGTCTCAATTCTGATTACCTACTTTTTCACTAACTGAATTTTGGGGTTGCCAAAGCCGAATTTGGCTTAGTCGACGGAATTCGGCTAATAGTAAGCTCGGAAAATTCGTGCTTGTTTCTGCAGCTTCCACGGGATTGACAATGAAATGCACGTTCATTATTTCCATAGTGCACAAGGATTTGGCTCCATAAATTTACCGGAAATCTTCTCTTTTCCATAATAGGAAGGACTGAGATGCTGTGGGTTCAGACTGGTCCGGACTACGACGAAAGGCGTGGTGAGCAAGAGGGTCCATCTGCGAGATTAGGCCAACGAAACCGCTCGTGGATCGCCAGATATCCCACAATAAGAAGAACCATAAGAACGATCCTTCATAAATCGTAAGACGCAATTTTTTTCATGCTTACCGGGCCTGGAAAGTTCAGCCAAGAACATTCGAATCAGATAAAGGTATAAGGTTGCTAGTACGATGGATGAATTGGAAAGCTCCGATACAATTAATGATGCGGAGGAAAGAGAAGAATGCAGCGAAAATTTGAATAATGATCAAGTGGCTACAAAAATAAGTATACTCGGACCAGCTCGTTGCTTGTTTTGGGCTACTGCTCTAGCTTATTTAACCGCTGTAAAATATGATAAGAAGGCCTTTCGAGAAAGATTTGAGAAATTATTTGGAGACACACATTCTCGGGAATTGTCTACAGATATACAAAATTTGATAAAGGATCCATCTTCGGACAGTGTATCTATTCACGGTGATCCAGTGCTAAGAAGATTAGTGACAGAAACATTTCGCAACAGAGTTATCGATCAAATGTCTTCTGATCGAAGTGGATTTGTTGAGATTATTACTATCAATGATATCTTAGACAGTAACAATAAAGGTTACGTTACAAATGGCGCGTTTCTGAAGAAGTTCCGTCGTCAATTCAGTACTGAAATTACTCAATACAACATTGATGTCAGCAAGCTCAAACCAGATGATTTAAATGAGGATACGATACAGGACATAGACAATGAGTTTGATAAAGTACCAGATCAAGAGAAGATAAAGCAATTCAAGTTTCAATCATACCTACAGTGTATGCGTAACTCTGAAGCATGGGGTGGTAATTGCGAAATACGAGCGATTAGTCAAGTGTTACGTTGCAACATTCGAGTATTGTTTGTTGATAGAGAACACCTTGTTGAATGTGCTGAGAGTAGCGATGAAATATATTTATCTAATAATGGTGGTGTCCATTATGAGTTTGGCCTCATAAACGTACGAGCTCTGATTGACGCTATAAGAAAACCCCATATGAAACAAATAGCTAAGACTTACTTTAATCTTGGAATAGATAATATCAACTATCAAGATAGTAATGGATGGACAGCCCTACACTTTGCCGCTCAAAGTAGCAATATGGAAATCATCCATATGCTCTTAGCCCGAGGTGCATTAACTAAAATTGAAAACAATATTAACAAAATTCCGATACAAACTGCTATGTTTCATGCTTCCGGGGTCGAAAAAGTGGATAATCATATGGAAATTGCCGTAGCTTTACTGGATAAGAAATTACCTGAGTATAACCTCACGGACAATGAAAAGAAAATGTTAGTGGATTATATTAATCGACATCACCCAACTATTTTCATCAATAACCGATCCCTTCGATCACTATTTCTACTGCCAAAGCACCCACCTCGCGTAAATCGTGAGTTTAACTATTCTATAAGAGATAGAGCTGATTCTTTTGAGTCAGAATCTACTGATAAACAGATCGATAACACAGTAGGTTAGAACAGGATGAGGAATCAATAGTATTTGAAAGTATAATCAACAAAGCTGATAAAATGAGGAACTCAACCAGGAATAAGATTCTCTGTCAATTGAAGATACGTATTAATTTCCCTTGATATTGTGCCTTTATTCATCGTAAATTATTTTCGTAAGTCTTCTTATGCCTGTTAAATATTATACAACTGAATCAGAGAAGAGATTCTTAGAGTGGCCAGATGGAGTTGGTTTGATTCCAAGGGCCGAATGTAGAGAAGAGTAAGAAGAAGACGGAAAGAGGATTCTTAAAGTTGTTTGGGCTTCCTGCCGTCCAGAGATTTCGACTCTTCATTCTGCAATTCTAAATTAGAATCCTTCTCTGAGCAGTCATGTTATGTATGATGAAACGGTAATGCCAACGTTAATTCAGAAGTTTCCTGATGAATAGCTATTTGAGTACATGAATAGTAATATACGCAAGCTTGTGACTTCTTGTACTGTAGAAACAACCCGGTAGTTCGGCTGGTTATCCAGAAGTACTTTTACTTCTGGCGAATGAGAAACTTTTTCATACTTCACTTCATCTAGGCCCACATGTACAATCTTCTAATCATTGAGGGGTAACGCAAAACGTCAATATTGCGGCCTAGTGCTCTAATTGATTTCAAAATTCAAAGAATATATCTTAATCGTTCAATAAATTTTATTGATGAAGCTTAATAACCGAATAATTCATATTCTGTCTCACATCAATGTACCGTTTGTATTGCCAATTTATTGGCCAACGTATGTTTACAAGTTTTTCGGAAATGATAGGATATAAGAAATAATAAAATCATACATAATTCTGCATATGTAATTTTGAATAGCATATAAGTAATTATTGAAAACCAATATAAGTATTACAGTACATTAAGGTTTAAATAAGTATTTGCATAGAATACGTGATAATATATTACGAGATCCGAAATAAAGAAAGTAAATTCTGTGATTTTCTAATTACATTTTGTTTTCTTCGATTGTCCCACCAATTACCGTTTACTCCGGTTTTTTTTCTTTTATTTATAGATCGACTCGCGACTTCTTCATTTGATATGATATACGAATTATGTCGAACTTATACCACGTACTTATGGCAATAAGATCCGATTTCAATACTTTATTAGATGAAGACTCCAGGTTTGTATAGGTACTGGAAAAGTTAAGAGGCACATTTTATTGAAATTTACAAACATCGATATTTTTCATGATTAACCCTCCGTAGTCACTATGGGTCAAATTGATCCAGATTTCAAATTTGGGGCTGAATATTCATATTTGGATGGCTCATGACAGGGTTCTGCATAGAATGTATCTTTAATTCGAAGTTTCTCCTCCACATGGAGAATGCGAGTTCGTGTCGGAAATCTTTAGTCTTCTTTTAAACTCCCACTATTGAGCTATTTTTTTTTTTTATCAAAGTACCATATTTCGTGAGTATTACCCTAAATTTTTTTGGAAAAAAATTGAATAATGAAAAAATTATGAATAATTTACTGCAGAAGTACATTTTTTACACATTTACATCTTCACGAATTTTTTTAGACATGTTGACATTTGGTTTTTTTCCAAATTGACTTTCGCTACATATTCTATACTGTTCAAAGTATGTTCCATAATTTTTTGAAAAAATCGCACGGATACTTTTCGTACGACAGCCATTCAAAAATGACGTTGGGTCAGGAACGAAGAACAGAATAAAAAAAGATGGACAGGATCTCCTAACTGAAGGAGCCCTATATGGACCGAAAATCGCGTGCAAGAGGTTGGGCAATTCATATGGGGCAAGTTATATTATGGAAAAATGTACTATAAACTTCAAAGCTTGTTATTTCAGGTCTACATTTCTAAGCACCGTGAACGTCAGGATTTCTGAACAAATGATTATTTTCATTAGAAACTTTGATTGATTCGTAGAATACCTTTTCCGAAAGAGCGAAACTTCCTCCTTGAAAACTTTTCAAATAATTATTGAAGACGATTTTTTGCCGTAAAGATATTTTATTCGTGTGCAATTTTCATAATTGTCAACTTCTAAATCTGTAGTTTTGGATAGATGAATTACTTACCCGCCGGCATTTTTTTTAAAAAAGATTTGTTCACCTAAGACCAAATTCACGGACTAAAGTTATGCGCTACGTAGTACAATCTTGAGCGCTGCGTAACATCCGTCATTTTCAATATTTCAACAAGTATTTTGGTTCAAAATACTCGTAATGACGTACACAATATACTGTAAAAAGTACTAGTACGATGATTATTTGTTTTCTAAGCAATCCAACCCGGAGAAAACTGTCGATTTTAGCCGGCCAACGTTCTCTACTCCCGGCGCACTTTTCAGCTATGGGAAATGATGGTCGTAGGGGCTCGTCGATTTTTTTTTTGGGCTTCATTTAGGATCATAAAAGACCCTCTACGATGTCAAAAAATTGGAATTTTTTATGACCATTTTCAAAATTCTATTTTCCGAGCAAATAAGTATCAAATCCATACGTATTTTTTCAGATAGTACGTTTTTATGTATGTACAAAAATTGCGAGCCTTGGAAAACAATCACAGACCACGGCGAGCCATTTTTTCACGGGAAAATATCGCTTTTATCAAAAAAAAATTCGTCCTCGTGATCCCACCGGAACATACATTTTTTCGTATTCAGTTTTTAATTGGAAAAGACGCAATATAGTCTATCCTCGTCAAGCGGAACACGTTTCTGATACCATGTTCTTCAGAATCATCGTAATTTTCTTTTACAGATTCTACGAAACAGAAAACTTCCGAAGCTTACACGTCTTTAGATTCAAGTACCAGAATAATCGCGCAACTCTGTACAACCACGTAGTCGTGTTAGACTGATGTTAGTTTGCCGAAAGATTTGGAGGTCGGTGATAGTACGAGTGGAGGTTAATTTTTTAAGGAGAGTAGGAATTTGTTCGTCAGTGATTGTTTGAGGAAGTAAAAGTGGGAGACTGGGGGAATTGGCCGAGAAGTTGAAGGAGGCATGTCAGAGGTTGGAGTCAGTTTTTGACACCTTGGAAAAGGTATGTACGTAGAAGATCGGTTCTGTGATATTCAAATAACATAGCAGAAACAATGGAGAGGAAAGTGATAAAAAATCAGGTACAAAAAGTCTTAAAATGATTGCAAATCGAGCTTAAACCTACACATTTGGTCGCTAAAGATTTCGATGAAAAACTGAAAAAGTTCGTGAAAGGTTTCACGGCTGAAGCTAGCGCCTCTTGGTGAACAGGGTCTTCTAAACAACCGTGTCACGTTACATACAGTTTACTAATTGAGTTGACATTTTATATCTTACTTGATCCTTTCCCCGTTGAGAGGGTGGAGCCCGATCAATTGCTATTCTGAATCCACTGATAGAGAGTTCGTAATAGTAATAGAAGCTCTGCATTTCGCTGAAGTGTCATTTTGGACTTTAGCGTCAAAACCAGTCGAAACTAATCCACAGCCCAGGCAACTTCGCTCAAAGGTGGCGCCTTGATTCGCCCCTAGTTTAACTCAGACGTCACACCGGAAGTGCTAGTGACTTTCAATGAACTGCTGCTGCTGCTTACTGCCCATGAAACGGCACCTTAAGGAGTTTATGGATGTAGCACACATACACACAACCGAACCACGTGTGAAAATCTAGGGACTTTATTGTCTCTAGCTGTCAAACATTCTCCTTAATTTATAACCTAAAAATTAACATTTTCAAAAATTTAAATTCTGACATACGCCTAATGTAAGCATTAATAATTAGCTCTTGAATAAGTGGAAATAAACATAAGTGAGATACACGCTTATGTATGAATAATACGTATCCTGTATATGCATACAAACACTAAACGAAGCAAGAATGGCAACGTTGGAGGATAAGATTTTGGGAGAAAAGCTACATTATTACTGCAGTAGCTCGAGTGAAGACGAGGGAAACGATTCCGCAGATTCCGGAGATGATGAAAAACCGAAAAACCCCTGCGACGTGCCTTCAGCTCGTTCGCAAGAGACTGTGGAATATTCAAAGTGGGATGGGACCTCGAGTAACACGGGACCAAAGGGTGTCTTGGGAGACTGGCAAAGATTCAAACAAATTGAGGCAGAGAAGAGGATAGAACAAGAGAAGGAGAGAATTGAACTAATGAAAAAACTGAGTTTGACTTGCAAGAGTGCTCTGGACGAGGAAAAAGATAAACTCGAAGAGACGGATCCTGACTTGGCAGAGTTGATGAACGATGAGTTTTTACTCAATTATCAGAAGCAAAGAATGCAAGAGATGCTGCATCAGGCTGAAAAACTCAGATTTGGCAAAGTATTTGCCTTACAAACCGCCGATCAATTTTTAGAAGCCATTGACAATGAACATGAGTCCGTTACCATCATCATACACATATATGAAACTAACATTGAAGGTTGCGAGACTATGAACGGCTGCCTATTGAATCTGGCCATGGAATACCCTGGCGTCAAATTCTGCACTATCAAAGGCAAGCCTCCAACTCGCAATATTTCAGACAACTTTTTTTCCTGTTTTGGATAGAAAGAACGTTGAAACAATGTTTCTACTTAATGCACACTTGGCGATTTTGATTCTGACCGTACGAAGTTGGCCCCACATTCATTTGTCTATTTTTTTCCTTCATGGTTATACCTATAGAGAAAGAAGAAGACTAGTGAGCCAATTTCATACTGGGCAGAATCACAACATGTTTGGTACACAACCCGCTTTGCTCGCAAGTACGAGACTGAGGTAACTCTATAGGAAAGTTTGTTGAGAAGGAGTTTCAAAGTCGAAAACCGCAAAGCAATTCTGGAACCGGACAATTTTACCTGCTACTTATTAACTCATACAGCAATTAAAATTAGAAGTGACTATAGCCCATTTGCTATTTCTCATTTCACTACTTCCATCACTTTTCCCACTCTGCTCATTCATTCAAAATCATTTATAAACAAAAAACAAAGTAAAACCAGAATTAATTACACAACAACGATGTGACTTCAGGCTGGGACTTTGTAGTTGCTCTCAATAAACTGATATAAACTGATTTTCATTTTTAGGTTCTGCTGCAGGATTGAGTCGGCATTTCAAGAAAGAGGGGGTTCCAGCACTGCTTGTATACAAGAAGGGGCAAGTAATTGGTAATTTTGTTCGTGTCACGGACAATCTAGGTGTCGACTTTTATACCTCTGATGTAGAGAACTTTTTGATAGAACACGGAATGTTCAGTGACAAAAATTGCATCCCCCCCATTATTGCGGGCAAGCAGAACGCTGATTCGGACAGTGACTGAGAAATTTAATCCGATGGTAATTTTTCAATTCGACCTATATTTATACAATACATTCTGGTTTGATAGGAAAATCTATAGCGCTCCAAGCTCTCCATCCCATTCATAATTATTTAATTAATTTTCCCACTCCCGTGAACTTATAGCACTTTCAACTGGACACACTCCCGTACACTGGTACAACAACATAGTCCCTTAATGCTAGAACATTGTTTGCGTTGATTGATACTTTTTAGCCTGAGCTAATAATTAGTGATAAAATAGTTATGAAGAATGAGCAGATTGAAGCTCGTACTTTCTACTTCAACATACTTTTTCAAACATACTTCTACGTTTACTTTCCAAAAAAGTGCAAGCATTCGAAGAAATCATCTGAATCATGTGAAAAAACTTATTTTAAAAGTGAGGAGAAGTCTCAATCAGTCCAGTCGAGTCATTCTGCTGAGTTTCGGCAAAATCTGAATTGCCTACCACAGGCGTTTCAACTTTGCTTTGAACCTCTCTGTATATATATACAGGGTGAATTCCTAGCATCCATCCACCAAGAGTCGTGTTCAGGTGGCTGAGAGTTGAAATTAGCAATTGTTTCGGTGGTTACAGAGCTCTTGATTGGCTGTCTAGTAGCAAAGAATTGCCGATTTCGACTCTGAGCCACCTCAACATGACTCTTGGTGGACGGACGTTAGAAATTCATCACAATCTGTAGTTGCGATCCAGATATTAATAAAAAGAGAATGTCTGCAACGATTTAACCGGTCACAGCTGTAGAGTGTAGTTTAGTGACCACTCTAATGTCTATTTGCACCACTTTTGTGATGATAAACAAAGAGTTGTATCTTTAGGTGTCTCGACTTTCAGTATAGGATACTTTTCATCCAACGGTTTAGACAAGGTACGGAGTCTTATGTCAGTAGCACTATCAATGTGTGTGAAAGCAACAACAAACAACAAAAGGAATTGTAAGAAGGCTACATGCATGTATACAATATTACTTTTTGTGCTTGTGGAAGTACACAGGCCGCCTGCGATAACTGATTTCTCGGAGGTATATGTTTTCTAATGGCTTGGAGCTGGCTGCTTCTTAAGAGAATCTTGAAAATAATCAGCTGGAAACATACAGCTACCATGTACAGAAAAGTTCAGTGGAAAGTTGCGACGCCCTATGGTAGGCAATTCGTTTTTTTCCACAACTGACAACGATGTTGTACGAACATCCACAGAACAGCCACAGAATGACAGCTGCCGCTACATTGTCTATAGATATGGCCGTATACCACGGCATTGTCAGTTTCGGAAAAAAACGGATTGCCTACCATAGGGCGTGGCACTAAAAAACTTCTCTGAATATGTATTAGGATGGTTGAAAAAAAAACACAAATTCAATATAGCTGCTCATCCGTAGTGTCATTCTTTGTACAAAAAATTAATTCTCACGGAGGCTGTAGCCTATGTGATAATTTTTGGCACCACCTCATCGATGATGAAATTGGAGCGAAACAACCACTTCTGACTATTTTTACGTTCAAGAATTCTACTGCCCACTAAGATACATTTTGCTTTTTCCAGGAAAATAGGTCTCGCAAAAACGGAGATCAGTAGGATAATATCTAGTACTGCCTCATCGATGTTGAAATTTCTAAACGTGCGAAAGTCGTATTTTCAGAAACCAGATATATCGCTGCTTATCAAGCACTATTTTTCTTCCTACAGGGGATACATGCCAGAACATCATTAAACAGTAATCTATCTAGAAATTTGCTTTTTTTCAAGTTCCGAAAAAATTATCCCACAGAGTTCGAATTTCACAGCAAGTGTTTTTACATACAACGGAAGAGTGCTTGTTGAGCAGCGGTATATCTGAATTTTTGAGATTACGACCTTTGCACTTTTAAAAATTTTAACATCGATGGAGCAATAATGAATATTATACCACTCATCTCTGCTTTCACATAAACCATGCTCATGGGGAAAGGAACAAGTATCTCGGGGAATAATCAAATCCTTGAACATAAAAATAGCCAAAACTAGCCGTTCAGCGCTATTATCATAATTGATGAGACGATATTAAGACTAATCGCATAGGCACAGCATCCGCAAAAACAATTTTTTGTGAAAGAGAACAATGCTATGGATGAGCAGGTAGTTATTTCAAAATAATGTTTTTCCTTCAACTACCCTATGTACATCTAGTTCACCCATTTCAAGACAGTTCAGAAGCATAGCCATTTACGTGCTCTTGGCTACCGATAGTTTTCACATGCACAAGAGACGATAGAAAAAAATTGATAGCTGATGAAAATGTTCATTAATAAATGCTTAATAAATTTCGAGTCCATTAATATATAACGTGTACTTATATTTGCAGTTACCTATTTTACATTTGTCCTTACCATAGTTTATTTATAAATCTCAATTATTACTCTTTATATTAGTTTACTATAATATATTACGAATATCCTTATTTCACACCACGGACGCTGCCATCATTGACACAACGTATTATTCAGATTCCCTTTCGAGTCACGTGATATTTAATATCTCATTTAAGGCAAAATGAAAATCCTGTGTGAACCTACATTGTAACAGGCTATCATACAAATAAACAATTAATTTCTAGTTCACACACCGCCTTGAACACACACATAATCCTATTTTCACCTCGCAATTAAATCTTTCTGCATATACTATAAGATAAGGAGCCGGTTGTTATTAATCTTTACAAATTAGCACATAAAACTAGACGTCAAGTAAAAGATACAAGACATACATGTATGCACTAATAATAATTGAAGATACTTTCTTTTATCTTTCTTAGTCTTCTAAGATACGTTCTATTGTGAGCTTAAAATTCAACAAACATTATTAGGTACTGTACAATAGTGTCCGCGTATTTTCATCATCCATAATGCGTTTATGTAATGTGGAAGAGTAGTTCAACAAGGCAATAGTTTTGACAACTTGTTTTTAACGCTGTTGTATAAACCATTGAATATTATGCGGATACAGTTGGCTGACTGAGTTTGAGCATACTGCTTTGCAGTTTGCACAGATTTAAATTCAAAATTAACCGAGAGCCAAGAACGTAAGATCGGGTCTGAAATTTAATCAATTTAGCTCGTATAAAATTGAAATCAGATCCACTATTACGTGAAATAATAAGCCTCCAAAATGAAAGAAGTATCGAAGACAAGCGTGCTTTTTTCATTTATAAAATCTCATATGCAAAACTGCTGAAATTCCTCGACAATGATTGGAAGGGTCAGAAGAAAGTACCTAAAACTAATAGGCAAACTGTACTATTGGCCATTGCTTCTGAAGTGTTGATTAGTCAGTTATATTCTAGGCTGTTACATATGACTAATATCCAGCGAACCATCATATCTCAATAATTGTACGCCACTTATATTATTATATTCTTTTTTAAAAATTGCCAGCCAAGATTTACTATCAGAATTTGCAGCCTTGTAGCTCGTTGGTAAAAAAAAATTCATCCATATGACCATTCTAATTTTGCCAAGGAATCGAAACATAGCAAGGTAATAAGATGCTTTTCGTAAGAAGCATTCAGCTAACGTTCTTGAGTGACATTTCATAAAAGCATCTGAAATATGCTGAGGCACAAATTATGGTGGAACTTTCAATTAAATCAGATAGAACAATCAGATACCCAATTATCTAAGATCAAAGCAGCGGTTCATCCAAGTCCTAGAATTAGTTGCTTTTACTTTGACTGCATCTAGCGCCGATACCCGATGACTCAAAATTCTGAATTTTTGGCAAACTTTGGCAAACTACTGTTATAAAACCGATTCGTCGAAGAATAAATTTGACACGCACCAGTCCTTCGAAAATATCCCTATTGAGGGTGTATGTTTCCGCTCAAGGCATGTAGTCGATTTAGAATTATGCTCTGTGCAAATGGCTAGATATGTAAGGTATAAGCGATGAAAGAAGTAATCCTGCTTAGGAAATACTCAAGTCCAATTACTTGTTGAGTATTGTCTCATAAATCATCGTGATAAAATACTTGATTGGGCTTTCAGAGGTATGAATGGTTGAAATAGAGCAAATCTTCAATTTATAATAATTTCCTGGAGCTTTACCTAGTTATTTAGTACTCGTTAAACACAAAAAAGTCTATATTACTTGGCAGACAACAATCGTACGACCGGTTATCACAGCAGACTTTTTCTCTTTACGTTTTATATAGTTAAAAATCTACATCTGGGGCAAGCCGTCATTGCCTGAATGCATGAGAAACGTTTTCATCACGTTCGAGATTAATGAAGTTGGAAATGCATTCAACGGATTGAATCTTTATCTATGATTTCTTGGCTTCACAGGTAAATCTGCTGCATTGTCAAGCTCGAGGTCCTGGGCTCCTCTCAGAAAAGCAAAACTATTTATTGCAGTCTACATTCTGTTTGGTATTCGAGAGCCTTTGTTTTTTGTGATATACATATATATATATACAGTATTAGTTTTCTACACTATTGTCACCCACAGGGCAATCTTAACTCTTGATTCCGCAATATCTGAATATACATTCGTGATATATGATAAATGTAACTTCTTCAGTCCGCAAGACTGCTAGGTAGTTTCAGCTTTATGCGCTGACTCTATGATTTCTTTTAAACAACGGCCAAATTCTTCAATTATTAGCCGTTGCGACGTTTCATCATCCAGCATACTGCGCTCAGCCTCTTCAGCCTGTGCCATTAGACACTGACACGTAATCTCAACCACTTTGTCAGTCAAAAAGTTAAACGGTTGTCTGTGAAACACAACAATAATTCATTAGCTGATGAACCTGGGGATTCCGAGTGATAGAACTTACGCTGTATTATCAAAATAACGTTTAATTTATAATTGCATAGCTGATTCAAGGGGTTACGCCACCCTGAAATTTCTAAAACTTTTTTTATTTTTTTTATTTTCTCAAAGTTTGTTCTTTTAAGAATATTTCAAGCCAAAGTTGAAACAAAAATTCCGAAAATTGACGGAGCTACAGTGGTTTCAATGAAGCGTTGCAGCTTAGGCCGTGTGAGGCTGGGTTGCTCACATGCGGACAATATTTGGAGAAGACTCCTGATGCACATAGCAGAAGGCAAAGGCTGACATGTCTTTACAAAATTACAAACATAAAGCTCCCCTTCATACAGACGTTCAGAAAACTACTCAGTCTGTTTATGAAAAACTAGGTTCCAATAGTTTATCATCACATATTTAGAGTAAGAAGAGTGGCTCAGAAAGATCCGGAGGACATTCTTTCGTCTGCAGAAGGGACACTGTGTGGGCCAGGAATCGCAGACGAAAGATAAAATTTAAAATTCTCTCTTTATCGGACATCAAACTCGCACTGTTTTACTTTTGCGTTTTTCTCGAAACTACGTTTTCACAGCGGCTGTCAAAAAATCTCAAGAACTACTCGTCCGATTTACTTCAAACTTGGTACACATATTCTTTATATGATCACCTAAAGTGTAGCATAGGGTTTTTGCAATATGCTTGAACATTTGTTTATAATAAATTTGTTAATTATCAACTTTTCCGATAAAAACAGAACGGGAGTAATGGGAATAACTCATCTATTTTTTAATATTTTATAATGAAATTTTTACAAGTTGTTATTGAATATATGCTGTAAATATAGAAATGAAAAAAAAAACGAATTCTCTAACAGTTGTGTCAGAAAAAATTCTTGAATTTTAATCCTTTCACGGAGCGTCTCAGGGTGGCGTAACCTCTTAAATGGCAGAAGCGATAGTTTCAATAATATAGCAACTGTACATACCTTGCTCCCGTGTTCGATGCGGCAGGTGGTCTAAACGCCATGTCGGATAGCTGCTGCAATTTGGTTTTATTCAGAGTAAGCTGGGCCGTTCTAACTTCAGCTGCCTCCGCCAAGTCTTTCAATGATTTCTTTTCCAAATTTGGTTCTTCCACGTTACGACAACCCACGCATTTGCAGTTCGCAGAACAAGGAATTTTTGCCTGAAATTACGACCATAAACCATATTATTGATTTCACTTGAAAACAATATTGAATGTGGGATAGTAAGTGTGCCATCAAGTAGTGGTATTATACTTTATAAAAACCTGTAAATAAACGTTGAAAATAATTCGTTTTTCAAATCACTGCTATGATGCTAAGAAATATTCTATGGACTCAGCTCTTCCACAGCTGATTACCAGTATTTTGAGAAATGATTTCAAATTATTTGAAATTTTATGGACTCTGCTTACATTGGTTGAGTCTACAGGAAAAGTGATTTTCGCAGAGTACAGATCCCGTCGTTAATCGGAACTCGTTCAAATTCGAAGAGGATATTCTACATTGATGTAATTTTGGGTCGAAGCAATGATATTTATTGAACTTAATTCTTAAATCCATTTTTCTGTAAACGTTGAGAAAACAAATATATTACACGCTTACAACAATAGAAGACTGACCTCATCTCTATATATTATTTGTTTGCCACGAAATTACATTATTCTAGAATACTTCCTCCAAATTTTATAAAGTTTTAATGAAGATGCGACCTTTACCCGGCAATGACCACTTCTTCTTCAGTAGACTCAATTTATGCAAGGCGAAGCTCCATAAAAATCTTAGATAATTTCGAATTATGTCTATGAATCCAAGTAATCAGCTGTGAAGAAACCAGGTTAATAAAATATTCCTTCAAGTGAGTTGGAAAATATTATTTTCAAGGTGTATATTAGTATGGTTAAAAAAAAACATCATGTCCAGATGAATAGTGGCACATCATAGCTTCATCTTTTTCACGAAAAAAAAAAAACAGCTTTTGCATAGGCTATGGCCTAGTTTTAGTACTGGCTCATTGATAATATTGGCACTGAATGGCTACTTTCTGCTATTTTTATGTTCAAGGATTTGATTGCTCACCGAGATACTTGTTCCATTCCCCAAGAGGATGGTTGTTGTGAAAGCCGAAACCAGTAGTATAATATTCAGTACTGGTTCATCGATGTTGAAATTTAAAAAAATGCGAAAGTTATATTCTGAAAAATTCGGATATGCCGCTCCTCATCGATACCAAAAATTATTGCATAGGCTGCAGCCTCGCTGAAGACTGGTTTTTTGTGTAAATAAACAACACTATGGATGAGCACTAGTCATCTTAAATTTTTTTTTTTTTTTGTTTTTTTTTTAGCCATTCTAGTGTATATACCCCTCAATGGTGTATTTTTCCATAAATCGTTTTTCAACTCGTCATTTCTTTCGTTAACTTGTTCACATATTTCAATTTTACCTCGTAGCACTCGCAATAGTTTTTCAAACATCCACTACGTTTGCAGTTACAGCCTTTGTTATGCCTTCGTATGTCGTCCCCGGTCTCACGGCCTTTTCCAATTTTTGGACGAAAAGCGTTGGGATTACGCTCTAAGCAAGACTTTATAGCTCGCTGACGTTCTTCTTCGTTTTCGAGGTTGTTGGAACAGTTGTTGCAGTTACACATGTGGCAGAATTCTCCATTCGCAAAACAGTCGCAATACCTAGAAAAACAAATTCCACTCGTGCTATCAAATAGCTTGCAAGGTAACCATCATTGATTCTTTCAATGTCAACTTGCTACTGACATGCCTCAAATATCACTTTATTATCACAAAATCTGTTATAATTCATCCCCACAATTTTCTAGGAGGATATCAGACTGTCTTATGTTTCAAATGGAATGTTAACAAGAGAGCGCAGCTTAGGTCAATGCCTGCTATAAAAAGTATCCCAGCATATTATAATTTAAGAGGGGCACAATAGTGAAAATAATAAAATTTCATGAGAATGATGAAAGAACAAACATGAGAAAAATCGAATTGGAGCACCTGAAGAGGCTTGGATGAAATCTAGCTACCATATTGTTCTGAATAGATGAGATAGCAAAACGAGCAATTACCTATTCCAAATACAATTTATTTCGAATTGTTTTTATATGTTTCTGTACCTCTTTCCGCGCCCTTGCCATGCAAATAACTATTCTCACAACATGTTGAGTCAAAATAGGTTTCTCGCAATGCAGTGGAATCTATCCGCAATTTATTTCTGATAATACAATAGCAATGTGAGAAAAAACATGTTTAATGCAAGTTTATGCGAATGAATGATAAATAGTTCGTAATCAACAATTTCTGTTGGTATAATCGCAAGTACCCTGACATTATTTCAGTCTGTCGGGACAATCAGGAATAATAGTAGATTGCCAGCCTCTGCATTATTGATAGCAACTCTGTTAAAAAAAACGGAATGAAAATAATTGCTTGTGAGTCCCCTGATAAACAATACTGCACTGTGTCGATAGATGCTGGATAACCTGTATGTCTCTCACAAGTAAACTCAGACTCAGTCAGCTAAACTTACGCATCGTCAGTTCGCCAATATTACTCCCGACTTCCACGACGAAGTCATATCGCACATACGAAACACGCTTTTTCAATCTTTACTGGTGTGCGAGAAGACATGGTCAGCTTTCTGCTATCACAGGAAATTAAATTTTGTGCTACACTAAATTTTGCTTTCAACAAAAGTAAGATTCGATTCTCTCGACATATACTACATTCTACTAGGAGTAATCTTTCCAAAACGTTTCTTCCATATTGCGGATAATATTATGATAGTTAATTCTACCTCTAAATATATCACAAATTATTGCTGGCAAGGTAAGGGCAATTCTTCTGCAATACATTTATGCTCTTAACTTGCAAGTATAAGGGCTAGAAATATATGTTTCTCGTGAATTTCATGCAGAGAAAAGTTTTATGGGTATTGCTGAGAGATTGCACTGATTAATATTTCGGAAAATGTTTACTCCATCTTGGAGGCAGTTAGCGGAAAGCACTTGCTACCAAAAATCACGCATAGTAATCTGTTGAATTGTCTATAATTTGACGGCGATCAGACAACAAACGACTATCTGGATGATTTGATTCATGATATAAAATTCGTAGATTTTTACAGTAAATTGAAAACGACCTCTATTCATATATTTTGATAGAAAGTGTTCCGAAGCTTCGAGTGGGAGCTGCAGCATAACGAATTTCATTTGACTTCTCTCAATGGTGAACTTAAACTGGACTTACAGTTTGAGGCATTGTGATTTGGTACAGTTGCACGGTTTTCTTGGTCGAATGCCGTTAGGTTCCAGGCTAGACGAAGATCTCTGAGAATTCTTGCTTTCAGCAATAGATCCAATTGATAAATTGCCGCCTGAACCTTGAGAACTGCTGAGCAAGCTTGGCGTTGATTGTTGAGGTTTTCCCTTCACCTCTTCTGACTGTTGCTAAAACATAGCCATTCAATGTGTGCATCAAACAGATTCACCCATCAAGAGAATGTATGATATGATTTGATCAGTTCTTCCTTTTTTCGTTTTGACGACAAAAATTGGCTTTGATGAATTAAACACGTTTTTACCTGTTGCTGAATGTACTGAGCCGGGAGTACAACAATATTCCCAACATTAGAGTTCGTGGACAAAACGGCCTGGCCAGAAGCGAGCTGACTTAAAGCTGATGCAGGAATAGCGACGGCATTTTTGGACGGACCCCCAACTGTTGCCGACGCAGGTATCAGCAGTCTTTGACCACTCGTGGTTAACGCTGTCTTGGGAACGACCGTTCTCAAAGCTTGATTACTTGTGTTCAACGGTAAAACCTGAACACATAGATTAAACTGTTTCAATACCATCATAATCCATCACGCAAGGCCAAAGTCCATAGATTTTCTAATAATGACCAATTATGTATAAAAATAGAAGTAATCAGTTGTGAAAACTCTGAGTCGATAGAATATTTCTTTCAAGCTTATCACAGATTTGAAAACGGCGTGGAAAATTGATGGTCAAAATGAAGGAAAGGATATTCCCACCGGCTAACGGAATATGAAAATTTATAATCAAGTGACGAATCTTGAAAATACTAACAATCATTAAAAACTGGAAAGAAAAGTTTCCACGTACATGCTACAAAATAGTTGAAATTCTTTTTTTTTTATCCGATTTCGGAATTTCATGGCTTGTTCTACTGAGTGATAAAATCTCCTCGGACTCAATAAAAAGTAGTTTTGAAAAAAAAACCTTTCCTCTAAGTTAAAAATGTGATAGTATGTATTCGTCTGAATCCTATAATGCACTCCGGTCGTGAAGATCTGCATTTTTTAATTAAATACTTCTTTGAAATTTTTGTTCAACGGGTTGAAAGAGATTTTATCACTCGGTAAAACAGGCATCAAAATTTCGAAACCGGTCGGAAAATAAAGAACTGCAACTATATTGTAGTATGTACTCGTAAACTCTGCTTCACAATTTTTCATCATTGTTAGTATGTTCAAGACACGTCACTTGGTTATAAATTTTTATATTTTCTTAGGTACCCTAAATATCCTTTCATCACTAACTTTTCGAATTAATATCACCAAAGGTTAATCAACCAGATTTTCATCTGTCTTATTGTTTTGACGCTGATTATACCACCCATAAATCATTAAAATTCATGTTTCTCCAACAATTTGATAATTGCAGTGTATGATATGGATATCCGAATAGTACTAGCTTACGAACCTTGACAATCTGTTGTTGACTCCCAAGTTTTTGCGACACCCCGACAGTCTGAAGCGTGGCCTGAGATTTGGGTTTGCCAACGGTGACTACATTGCTTGTCCCAGAGGAAGGTGTGCTCACCAATCGCACATACTGAACCTGAATGTTTTAATCAAAATGTAAGAAAATTTGAAACCAAAGGCTATGAGCTGCAAGCTGTATTATAAAATATTTCATTTTCATGCAGTGAAAGGAAAACTGTTCCACGGTTATAGTACCTAATTAAAATTGAATTACCTGACGTCCAGGCATCTGTATCTGATGGACTTGGTTCGAACTACCAACAAGATTTTGGTTCGCTGGTATTCTGATTACCTGACTACTGCCAAGAACGGTTCCTGGCTTTAGGGAACTCTGTAAACAAAAAACAAAGAAGAAAATAAGATCACATGTAAAATAGCCTAATATGTACAAGATTATATCAAAGTTACTCCTTGGCCCACTGCTCCTATGGTATTTTTGGTTTCTTCCTAATTCTCCCCCAAGTATCGAGAGGAGCTTATCCAAGATTCCTCCACTGATGTATGCCTCATGGTCTCCAAAACTCACCATCGTTCGGACACTAGTGATCCCCCACCAATGAAATTGTCAGTAAAGTCACATAACAAAGAAGATTACCTTTCACACTATAATTTACAATAGTTCTCCTCTGGTACGAATTTCTAATGACAATATTAATTGTTTCACTGCTATCTATCATATCAGATGCAAATTCATGTTTCTCTGTAGCGGTCTTTCTGTTTGTTGTATACTCGTGTTTGTTTATCAATAGTCATTATGAACAATACAGTGCTCAAGACAGTCAATTTAAGGGCGTATACTAAGGGGTCAATCACTTATGGAATTTTGTGTACACCCCTCTAAAAATTTGGTGAAATCTTGTAAAATCTCTTTAATTTTAAATTATTTGAAATCTCGTGAGATCTCTGAATCTTATGAAAGCTCTTGACATCTTTTAGAATCATTTGAAATCTCTTGAAATCTCGTAAGATCTTTCAAATCTTATGCTATTTCATGAAATCTTATGAAATCATGTGAAATCTCTGAAATGCTTTGCAATCTTCTGAAATCATTTAGAATCTTGTGATACCTCTGAAATCTTTTATTATCTTTTGAGATCTCTGTCATCTTGAAATCTTGGAATAGAAAAAAAAAGGATTTTAAATGTCCCTTATAAAATGCTTTTGTATTAATTTTGTGCAAGATTATAATGTTGGGTGCGAATTCCTTTTATACATGTGCACATGGATCCTTCTCTGAAAGAATTTGAGAATTTGTAATTTTTTCCAAATTTTTTTCATATACAAATGGTGTATAAATTTATAATTTATGAGTATCTTTTTCTAGACGGATCCATGGGCATATGTATGAAGAAGATTGACACCCAACAATATAATTTGCAGTTGAGCTGTGCGACTGGGACTTTGCACAGTACTATCAAAATTGAAAATATCTACAATTATTTATTGCATTATGAATTTAATTCAACTTTGAAAACTGCGAACAATTACTTCGGTTTTATTGAAGAAGTTCGAAATATAGTTGTCTACTTTACTGAATTACATAGATAAGTAAAGTAAAAAAAAAATTTCAATCTAACTTGTAGGGAAAGAGAATCCTGCCTTGTAAGAAAATTTGATATTTTCAATTAACAAACTAATGGAAATAGGCGGTTTTTAGCGAAAATGATTGTACTTTGGTGCTTATTTCGGGGATAGCCTAGATTTTAGGTATGATTATGAGTAAGCCCAAATGAAAAAAAATGATAAGTAAACTATAACAAAAAAAAAATGTGTTTTTCAGGGAATAGGTGTGAGGCCTCAACTGTAAATGGTCTTGTTGGATGTATTGTCGATTGAAAAGAGTAAAATTAGTGAAATTATTACGAGGAAAATGAAGCATGCATCGCCTTTCTGAAAAGTACAAATTCATACGAATTTTACATCTCAGGGTTTAAATTGTTTAGATTGATTTTTGGAACTTTAGTACTACTTGTGTATTAAACCTGTTCGTCTACATCTTCTATCTTTCTATATTATTATCTCTTATATCTGAATATGTGGCATTCCATGCTGACATGAACAATGTTTGACCGTTAGCACTTTTTATTTCTTTGCTAATTTTTTCTGATGCTCCATGGGACTAAAGAAACGCTTAGTATTTTTTTTCAGTTTCATAACTCAGATATTTTAGTCAGTATGAATTTTTGAATATCGATAACTTTCACTGATCAGAATATTTTCAGTCGGCTATAAATTCCGATCGCCAAATCAGATCATCTAAAATATGTGCATCAGATTCTTCGACTTGAAATGTACTGTTAAGAAAAAAATCGTAATCGCAACAAATCCTCAATTCGTCTGTAATGACAAATTGAGCTTAAAAATATACAAATAGGGTTTCGGGAATCATGCCATCCTTAGATTTGTTGAAAAAAATTGCAATAATTCTCACCATAAAAACGAACAGTGTAGGCCTATTGTCAAAATGACTATTCTCTTAGTTACTTTACATAATGCATTTTTCGAATTAAAACTTTCTTTTCCACAAAACTATATGAGGCACTGCTCACTTAAAAAATCAGTTACACTTCGAATTTCAGTTGAAAATTGCCCATAGAGTATTTTATGCAAATTATTTGATGTAATTAAATAGAGTAAAACAATTCATTCAAAGAAAGTTAAAAATCTGAAGAAAAAAAATGATAATGACTATTCTTTTGGTCCCACTCTGGTAGAAATTTCTACTTCTACGAATCTCTCCAAATTTTCAGGGAATCTGGAATATTTCATAGTTTTCCATAGAAGATTGATAGAATAGATAGATAGAAAGATAGAAGACTCGTTGTTTTTCATGAAAAATTGTAGATTTTCCTAGTTGCTCATAGAAAATTGCAGATATTATTAGTTTTTTTTTTTTTTTAAATCAATGTTTCTGATATCAAAGTAGAGAAAACTACACTTTTTTTTATGCAAAACTACGAAAACTTTCAATTTCCTAGTAATTCGTAGAAATTCGTAGAATTGTTTTCACCAGGACAAATAATGTAACAAAAAATCAGTGAAGAAACTTAAAGTGGTATAGGTCGACTGTTAGTCGAGTTGGCACGGCATGTCTCATTTATTCATGCAAATTCTACATCTCAGGGTGTCAATTATTCATATTTAGTTTTCAAACTATGGTATGTATTTTGTGTTTGGCCTGTTCCTTTGCATCTCCTATCTCTATACCGGGTGAGTTTCTTCAAAGATCTCAAATGGGTGGGACTCACTTGTAGCGTAGGCATGCATGGATGTATTGTGATACCCTGTCAAACTCGTGATTAAGCATTGCTTCCCTATCCCCACCCGGATAATTGTTTACCTGATTGGCTGAATGGGCGTGCTTTCGCCGCAAGTAAGTCCCACCCATTCAAGACCTTTGAGGAGACTCACCCTGTATATATCTGTTGTATCTAGATATACCTGCATTAGGAGTAGGTTTAAATTTACAATTTACTTGACCCCGACTCACCTGTCTTATGATCACTTTTTGTGGACTTTGCTGAATGGTTTTTCCAGCGGTTGAAAAAGTTGCCGCTTGGGAGTTGGCGATGACGGATGACTTTGCTTGACTCGTCATGGAAGTGGGCGCAGGTAATATCTTTGTGGGTGACTTTACTGTTGTGCCCGGTAGTATCGTCATTTTCGACGATTGACCTGACGTCGAAGTTACCAACTTATTCACAATTATACCCTGTCGAATTATTCGAAATATTAACAACATTCTGGTGAAGTTCTTTGCTTTGAACTTAGCATTTTCACTAATCTTCACTTACCTGCTGTTTATGGGGCGACGATGGCAGTATTTGCTGTATCTTTCCAGATGAAAGGAGTCCCATCTGCTGAGCCTGTGCGAACGTTATAGTTTTCGTTGGGCTCTGAATGCTCTGACTAGCTCCGCTACTTGTTATAAACTTGATTGTCTGCTGTTGCTGGTTGTCATTTTGTGTACTGGCCAGCAATACCTGCTGACCCGTCTGGCCTTGGTTACCAGCTAGAATCATTTTTGTATAAACCTGAAATTAAGTCAGTATTATTAGTGATCAGAGAACAAAAAATTGCAACAATCTACACTAGTGAAAATATTCCTCTAAAAAACGTTTTTACAGATTTTTCATTCAAATTCAGCTTGTTGCAATAATATGAGTGTGTAAGAAATTTCACAGAAATACGAAACAAAATTGCATTCATGTTTTTCCATTCTTTTAATTTCTTGAAAAAGTCAGAAACCTTTAGAAAAATTCAGAAAAATTCAGAAAAATTCAGAAGAATGAAGATCAACTGTTTCTATAATAAATTCTGGAAGTTTTTATTAAGTCTCTTCCCAAGATATAATTCGTGTGTCTAATGGTATAAGGTCTTATGTGCGAGAAAGGCGATTTTGGTACTGAAAGGGCATATTCTTTTTTTTTTTTTCTGTATCCGCTATAAAAATCTTTAGAACGCATCCAGACATATTGGAATAAGCCGAAAAGAAATCTGAAGGTCGTATGTTAGGCAGATACAACCTTTCACCTTCAAGTTTTCCAATTTTTTTGTCATAATTTGACGGCTTGTAGGTCGCATGACATGTGAATATACCCTTTCAGTACTAATCTTCACAGCTTTAATCACATTTGTTGATGGTAAAAGGTCGAATAACTTTTTGTTCTGCAGCAGCTGCTATAACAATACTCGAAATGCTAGTGAAATTATAAAAAAAAAACTAATGGTAAAAGGTCGTATATCAATCGGTACGACCTTATATTATTAGTTAACGTGATTTTTTTCTCATAAAGTTAGTTGTACTATTAATTGATTAATTTATCAATTTCAACTTTTCTCAACAGATTTTCGTGTTTTTCGCGTAGACACAAAAAAAAAAATTATACACCCTTTTACCATTAGACACGCGATATTACCACTAGGGTATACATTGAAAAGAGATATTTGTCAATAGTCCGAAAAGCAATTCTCACGTTTCTGTTTTGCTGTACAGTCTGCGCAGGTCTTTTTATTGCGGACTGTGCAGTTTTGACATTCTGTATATTGCTCAACGTGATGCTCCCTGATTGGCTGGTCGTGACGATGGGTCTTGCACCTTGAGCAGACCTCAGCTGCACTATATTGCCGTCGGCAGACTTAGCAGTTATCAAAGTCTGAGCTAGCGACTGCAGCTGGCCTGGCGATGCTGTCGACGGATGTGATATTTTTAAAATTTGACTCGTTCCTTGCCCTCCGGCCGGTGACACGATCATTATTGATTGGCTTTGGGTTGCTTGTGCTACGTTTGGCTTGACCTGAAAATGGTAGATCGTTAATTTCTCAGCAACACATTTAGAACAGAACAGGACAGGACAGGACAGGGAACGGGTAGTGGAAAGTTACCTGTATAGCAGATACGGGTACTCTTTGCAGTGTTGGTTTTGTCTGAAACACAATGTTTTGACTGTTCTGATTGGCTGCTGTGTAAATAATCTGTTCGGTTTGAACGTCTTCGGACACATCGGCCATCTCTATGTCCGGTACTATGGTTTCGGATTCAACGTTCCTATCTAGAACCATATGTTCTTCGTCAGTAGTCATCACCTCCTCCGCGTTCATGCATTCGAAGTCCGCTTGCATATTAGCCAGTGCTTCGAAGTCGTTGTTAGAGTACTGCTCCGAACTATGCGACAAACTTAAAGCACTGAGATCCCCATCACTGAGGGTCCGTGAATCTAGCGCCAAAGGCTCGACAAGGGCTCGGGCACCCTGGCTCTTGTTGCTTGCAGACATCCTCTTATCAATATTAATTATCCCCTGACTGAAATTGTAATGTTAGAAATAATCTGTTCATTATGACGGTATAAAAATACTGTTGTTCGTCGACTAGATAAATTGTGATGGTGAATCAACTTGCGCATCATTTTCCACCACACGTTATGTTTGTTAAGGTGATATAAAGCATCGAAATAGTTTGTCAGAAGTTGGATTGAAAGTAAATACATGTAATATGGATGAAAATGAGATTGTAAGGTGCGCAGATGTTGCGTCCGGAAGTGTTTGTTGAGAGTTGAAGGGTAATAGAGGCGTAAGAAATGAGAAGTTGTGAGAAAGAAAACTAAAACGATCATCTTAGTGTATAGTGTAGTTGGCCATTTCGTGAGAATGCAAAGAATTTTATAATTTATTGCTTGTTGGTATACTACACCCATACATTGGGCCTAGATTTAAAAATTCAAAAATTCAAATACCTGCTGACCTGATAAGTATTTCACAAGGCGTAAACGGGCAGTGGGTATGACCGAACGTTGATGGTGATACAGATTGCCGTTGAGGGTTCGAGATTCAAAAATTCGAACGTGAGAATTCAAATAATAGAAAAGATTTCGAAGACCTGGTATACACGGGCACATTAGCGCCATTTGTTACATCAACGCGCCATTTTTATCACGAACAGTTTTTTACAGGGCTTTTGTCGTATTTAACTGCAACAGATTAGTTGGAGTGATAATTCGTCACCGAGTTCGTTGCGAGAAGATCATTCACTGCACGGACTGTCCTGATATTACGAGGAATAAGCCACAAAATTGTTTGAAATCGAAGTTAACCTAGAACTTGGTAGTTCATATGAAGTGCGTGCCGTTCTAGGTGGGGGCGTGCCGTGCAGATGTGAAAGCTTGATTCAATGAATTTTTATTTTTAAGGTTAAGCAACATTGATACTTTAAGCTACGGGCGTGATGTAAATTGACAGAGATTTGAACACTTGGTAAGTTAGTTTGGCGAGCTTTTCAAACTTACCTCAATATTTTCGTGGCATTCCGAATTTGTTCAAAATCACGCGCCCACCATTGCTGTCCCAGGGTGCACCGCGCGCCGTTGTGTGTGTCGTATATATTTACGAACAGCAGTCCCAGTAGTCGTTCGAAACTTAAAATATTAATTAGGAGGAAAAAAAGTAGAACACTTTTCGTTAATCAGAATCAAAACTGTAGCATGGGAGAATTCCCATTCGCAAATAATGAGCGATAATATATATATTCGCTGAGAGATTGATGTTTTTCAGCGCACTTTGCCCAAGTTCATTTCGCCATGTTTTCGTCGTCCGCGGCTAAAAACACGTCAACTCAACGCCGCCACATCGACCAATCAAAATCCGAGCGTTAACGAACGCATCCAAACTTTACAGAAGACAAAATGAAAAAACTACTGTTTTTACTCAGCTTTTATACTAACGTATCCAACTCGAAGTTTTATTTTCTGAACCATGTTTTAAAACAATTTTATGACATGAACGACTTACGAAAGAATATCATAATCGATTTATTCCAACCATAGGTTTATATCATTCAAATAAAAACTTATTTACATGTCAAAGCGATATACAACTGATCATGTTTACCGCACGACGCATGCTATCATTTGTATCAGACTTATGCAAACGGGATTCAGGGGAAAAGTCAGCAATGAATCAGCAGGAAATGTCTGATAAATATGTTTATTTACTCTAGGTATAAATTAACCGAGCTTTTAGTAGCTTTTCATTAAGCATATTCGGTGAAATGAATATCTAATTAACGTATATTGCAAGGCAATTATCAATCTTGCGCAGATATGTATGTTTTATTACTTATTTATAAATATTTGAAGAAAGACTAAATAAATAAATGAAAAAAAAAACTGAGTTTTTCTATAATTGATTTTTAGTATTTAAAATCATCAGCAAATTCATATTCAGCAGCTCTGGGATAGTTATAGATTAAATTATAAAGGGCGTGTAAATAAATAACGATGACCACTCGTATGAAGGGTTCAAAAAAAATGTGAATATTGCTGGATGTATATATCAGCGTAAGGTGTGGCTTGTGTGAGCCTAACTTCTTTCACTTTTTGTAGGTCTGAAATTCGATAAAAATAAATCATTCAATGAGAGAAATAATTGTCAAAAATATTTTAAGTAATTTCGTGTGTCGATGTATCAATGATAAATACACTGACCAAGAAGCAGGGCCATAATTTGACCCGCATCCCTCCTCTTGTTAGAAGAAGGAGGGCAAATATCTCTGAATCTGACGACTCTTTTTTGCAACCACAATAATTCCAGCGATCCAAGTATATCCAATCTTGTCCAAGTTCTTCCGGGCGAGCTGTGAAGAACACTTTTCTCAATGCAATCATAGCAAACTCTATAGTTTCGACTCTATAGTGTTCAACTCGATATTCAATGACCCATAGTCCATGGAAAAAAGCAAACTATTCTCTTCATCTACTCGAGTTTCAAAAACTAATGTCTCCATAAAAGTACATACAAAAAATATATCAAAATGGTTCTTGCAGGGCATCGAGCAAAATTAATGCATAAAAATCCAGTACGACTTTGATGTAGATTTCAGTAATTTCTGTCAATAATACGTGGATGAGAAATCATCTTGTAGTTATGAGTAACAGGATTCGAACTATTCCAGAATCGATTTAGAAAAACTTTGAAGAGTTATCGGATTGCAAGTAAAATTATATAAATATAACAACTGACTAAAAGTCTTTGCTTTCATTTCTACAATCAGTCATTGATTAGTCAAACTAATGTTGAACTCATTTGTGGTCTACCAAATCTACGATATCGAATATTATAGTCTTTTAATTATGGCTTGATCTATTTCGTATCATGCAGGATCTTTCGAACCGGAATTCCAAATCAACGGAAAATCAAATATGTATCATTCTCTGGCACATTTCAGGAGATACGGATTTCAGAATTTCGCTCAAAAAAAATTTTTTGCAAGCAAAATCCTGAGATGTTTCAGAGAAACATTCAATTTTCAGATTATTCGGAATTCCAGTCTGTAGGAGCTTGCATAATTCAAAATAGATTCACTTTTATACTAATTGTCGTCAGCATTGATAACCCGATACAGTTTTGTATTCATTTATGTTTAATAACTTCGCACCGAATAGAGAGTGTGTCTAGTTCCACACCTATGTCACTTTTCTCAAGACTTGCGGGTGCCATAGGAGATCCCGGACTGGGTGGTAGTCCATGTTCCACCCCATTTCTGCGAAATGATAGACATTCAATTATAATGGGTTTTCCAATAACACCGAATGAGAAACATCATTCTGTTCCTCAGATGTAACAGCTAGAATTATACCAAGTTTCAGAAACTTTTGATAAGTTTTATACAACCATTGTGTAATTATTCACACGAAATTTAATAAAAGAAATAAGAGTAATCTCTTTTGTCGCGTTCGGTAAATCCATTATTATTACCCGATAATATCGCGAACTATTCTTGGAAAACTTGAGATGTCAGGTTCTGGTGGTTGTAGTATGTCCTCGGGTAATTCAAGAGCGGTTTCAACATGTTCAAAACTTGGCACATCCACTAACTGTGGAAGCCTCTGTGGCTGTGTGTCTTCGTCAACTGAAACTTGCTCGATGGTTTTGGTTCGACTGCTTACATCTTCCGACGTTACAGTTCTGTGAATTTCTTGGGACAATTCTCCTGATCGTTCAGCGCCAGATATGTCTGGCCCACGTATCGGTTCACGAGCTGTGAAGAAGCTTCAATGTATGAATTCGATGTACACTTCGAGTTTTATAATTTGGTTTAAACCTGATTTTTGATGGTCTTGAATACAAATATATCATTCTACAACATGTTATCAAATCTTAACATTTCTCTTTCAGATATCTTAAAGCTAGCCATACATATAAAACATTTTCTTTTATCGAAAAACAAACAACTTGAAATGAGGCCTACAATTTTTTCGCTGTAGACTATAAATAGCATATGAATGACCTCTTCCATATGGTACTGATGATGATTCTGAGGAACACTTACGTGAACCAACTGTTGGTCTAGTTCGCCTTCTTCTGTCGACCAGAGACCTTGGTATTGGCGTCACAAGCATCATTTGGTAGTTTACAAGTAAAGTTTTACTCCAAGCTTGCTGGGTTGACGGAGTGATAAACAGCTGCGCGGCAGCCTCCCTCTGAATCGCCTGCCTCAGAAGTTCAATTGGAGTCTGAAAATATCTAACTATCTAAGAGCTGCTTCAAAATGTGGTTTGAAAATATATATGAGGTAATCCATGTCAATTCGACCAACCCCTGTACATCACCACTACCGATTTTGAAGTTGATTTTTTCTGGTGTAGTACTCACCTAAAGAAACACCGTTGAATTATTTGAGATTTTTTTACCCTTCTGCAATGGAGAGACGAATTTACAAATTTGTTACACTCAGATAATAACAATCTAAAAGTTGTGCTACTTTGGACATTGATGATCATTTGAAAAAGCTGTTAGTACAGAAGCTTTGTGTTTTTGTATCATCTTTTAGAAGAAAAATTCATCGATTCTTTATGAATGCTGCAGTAGTTTAGAAGCGATTTCTAAACACGAATTTCGATTTTTCATCTCTTCAGGCCTGAGTCATTTCTACGAAAAAATAACACAGCATTCGTTGAGAAAAGCCAGAAATTTTAAGCCCTCTTCAAATATGAGTTTACACTTGGTTCAACAGTTACACTTTAATTTAATAAAGTCAGACTTGGCAAATTTTTACCTTAGCACACAAGTATTTGTGTAGTTTTTAGTACAAGAATTTTGTGTAATTTTTTCAGTAGGAATGGATTTTCCCGAAGACGTCAAAAATTGAAATTAGTCTTTACAAGCAGTTTTTTGGTATCTCACTAGTATTAAAAAAAAATCGGTAACTTTTTTCCAAAAACACGAAACGAAAACTCAAAATTTTTGTCTCAAGAACTTCTTCAAATAATCATCACGATCCCCAATAGCATAGTATGAAAATAATGAAATATCAGAAAAGTCCAAAATTCAAAAAATCGTTTCTCACTTGCAGGAGCCGAAAAATGTCAAATAGTTGAGCATTAAAATAATCTGTGATGAGATATTTAAGAATTTAGAGATTGCGCAACATATCCTAATAGTTTTGATTCAATCGTATATATCGCTCTTGAGGTTTCCCTTACCTCAGAATATTTCTTCTTATGTACTACTTCATCTGTCACTGGCAATTTCATGTGTGTATCAATTACTAGTTTTCTAGATTTTTTTTTAGTGCGTGGCATCTGAGAAACGCTGCTGGTCAACGATTCGAATGACATGTGAATGCTGGGTGTCCTAGGAACGACTTGCGCCGACGGCTGTTCAGTTGCATCAAGATATGGGACTGGTACTGGTATCGTAGCGCTAGTATCATATTCAGCTTCCAAACCCTGTAAACAATATTAATTCGAACTTTGATTGGAGTGAATCTTGATACAACCATGATACTCAATTTATGTCACAGCCAAAATTTCTGATTAATTCATCATAAGGAAAAATAATTATTCCTTACATTTTTATTAAAAGAAAATGTTTTTTTTTTTTAGTTTCTTTCTTCTTTTAGATAAAATTCTGTGATTAACAAACAACAAATACCACATATACCACTTTTATGAGATTCTTACTGCCAACCAATAGATGAATTATGAGCCGACAAATTTTATTTCAGGATATTACATTGAAAACTAACATGTCGAGTCTTGATTCGATTTTTACGTAAATTCTCTAGCCAATCTAGAATTATTTCGAGTACAAATTTTACAAATTTTGATTCTAAAATGTTCCTAATTGCGTTACACAGTGTTTCTTGAAACAATCTTTAATCTATCATTATAACAGTTATGACAGATATGAAATTTGGTACAGAACTATTTCCATTCCAAAAAGGTAATGAGTGAATTCTATAGAATCAAAACTGCCAAAAATTATTTTGAGCGTAATCTCGCTCTGAATATTTATTAAAACCGATATAATATAGTGATCATATCTACGGTATTTGTTATTCACTATATTTAATGTGAAAATATTAATTTTCGGGCATCAGCACTGTGCTACAATCTGTTTTAGTAAATTATGATCAATTCAAACAATATTCTTACTGGTTGCTCCAAGAGTAATTCTAATCTTTACAATAAATGATCGGCTTACCCTTTTCTACACACACACACAATATGGAAGTCTATTGTCCATCATTTTGTGTTGTATATATATAATAATAATGAAATTCTCTGCCCATTGAGGGGACATTAGATATTTACGCGTCTTTTCTTAGTAGGTGTTTCAATTCCAGGCAAAGTTGGCAATTTGTGTTTAGATGGTGTCCCAATCCTTAGATCAGGAGGTTGAAGTACTGTAGTTAAACCAGGCTCTTCCACTATTTCCGGAATTCTTGCTGCAAGGAATTGCAGTCAGATGTTACAAAAATGAGCCTCATATATCGACCGTATGAAGTGCAATACACTCATGGTTGCATTCAGATTGGATCAAATATTTCATAAACGCCCCTGTATACGCGAATGTCTCGCCCGAAATGCGATTTACAGGCAGCTTAATATATCTGCTGTGGCCTAGTCTTTTTGAACTCTGCATTTTGTGTGATAGAATATGAAATACAAAAGTACTGCTGATACACGTACGTATTTGATCCAAAGCTTCATCTTCTATAAAAACTTTATTTATATCTACAATAGCATCCTGCGATGTAACTCGTTGGATACTCTGAGGTACGGCGAAAGTATGGGATATGTCTTCACTCTCTATCCCAGGTAAGACTCTGATTTGCCTTGATTCTGGTGAATCACTGTTGAGAAGAATTCAATTAGTCTTTTTTCTTTAGAATGGAGAAAAATGTTGAAGGAACTATAAACATTACTTTCTAGTGCTTTTGAATATTCTATACCCTACACTGCCTCATGCATTTTAATATGCGATCATCACATCAAGTAACTGATGAAATTCATGAAAACAGTAACAGAAGCAGTGAAAGAACAATTTAACGTGAGCTGCAATGATCATGCCCCAAGCATGAAATCTCTATACTAACAGACGTTAAGATTTCCTGATTTAGATTACTTACTGGAAATGACCTTAAATAATTAAATATGTTCTTTCTCAAGATACCAATCAATTACAGACAGTCCAGGCTGAAAAAGGGATAGTTAAAAGCAGAAGAAGCAGAGCATGCATTAGCGATACAAAAGTGGAACCAGTTCATGAATCATAGTTGTTTGGCAAAACCAAGGAAGGATTGGTGGGAATCAAACTAACAAACACAATCCATCGTGATCAAGCAATTGGTCCATCTGTTCTGCAGTTAATGCGCCAAAGTTGTTGTCGGCATCTCGCATCTGTGTGTAAAAAGAATCAAACCTTTTTAGATCAGCCAGTCATAAGAATATCCACTCAATTCAACCCAAATGAAGGACCTGCTCTAGTAGGCACATGGAAAATGCTTCTCGCAATTTTATTTTGACAAAGAGTCTTGAAGGTCAGTAAATTGCAACTGTTAGTATGTAGCCTGTTCTTTGTAACCATTAGTTTTCTAAAATAAACGTGTTAGTCGAAGATGCTTACACATCTTGGGGTATGGAAATAATCAAATATTCTGATACCGTACCCTGCGATAACGGTCAAGTATGGACATATTCAACATATTTAGTCAGATTGGTGGATACTTTGGGATTATTTCAAGACTAGTTCAGTTGAATTATCTCGTCTATTCGCGGAGAAAAATACATTATCACAGGGTACGGCATAAAAATATCCAAGGTGGGTATTGGACTGGTCGTTAAAAATTAAATTTTTAACGCCGCCCCCTAAAAAGCTTCCTTTTGATGAAAAAACGCCAGGGATTTTTTTTTTTTTTATATCAACAACAACACGTGCCGCAGGACGATCTAAGTTCATTTTTTAGTAAAATCATATTTTTCGGGAAGTTCTTATCACAAATAGTATTTTTCCTGAAATACAAACAATTTTGAAACTCAAATGAATAAAATTTCGAAGTTTTTTTCATTTGATGTTGTCTAGTTAATAAAAAATGAAGGATATTTGCATTATTAATTTTATTTAAAAAATGAATTAGTATAAACTTATTTTTTATGAGCAGATTTATTGATTTCGAGGCTCAAGTAAACCTTCTTTAGTATTTTTTATACTTTTACTTCTGTAATGTTCCAAAAAAAAACATGATTTTACCAAAAAATAAACTTAGATCGTCCTGCGGCACGTGTTGTTGTTAATATAAAAAAAAAAAAAAATCCCTGGCGTTTTTTCATCAAAAGGAAGCTTTTTAGGGGGCGGCGTTAAAAATTTAATTTTTAACGACCAGTCTAGTGGGTATAAACCCTTGATAAATCTACTTGAAAAACAAAAAATTGGCAAGAATCGGTGTCAATACCAGAGAACCTACGCATTCTAAGAACAGCACAAATAATAAATATATCGCATTGCGAGAACTAGAGTTTTTTCAGTATAAGTATGTAAGTATTAGTTACTGCAAGGATGGATGAAAACTCATATCTCTCAATCTACATACCATCCATTCATATCCATGAACAGAGACATCAGGTTCGAACAGAGTAATTTTATTTATATCATCAACCAAATTTCTCGTGAGATGGACTGGTAAAGACGGTTCCAAAGGTGGTACTTGCATTTGATCAACCGGTAAATCGATTGGCTCTGTCCTGAAAAAATGTATAAACTACTAGTGTAATCAATTATTAAAAAACGTTCCACAAATTCTGTACTTGGTTACACCTTGGATAACTTTGGTATTATGCAAGGTATTTAAGAGTGCAAATATTAGACTTTCTATTCTACATTGCGCGCTTTTCAGAAAATAATTAACCCAACTGAATAAACAGGTGAAATGAACATTATGAGGATACTGGAGGATAGCGTTTAACGATTTTTCATGTATAATAATGTATGTATTATGATACCTTAGATCTCTTTCGACTTCAGCTGCTACATCAGTTATACTGCTCGCATTAATACTGATCCAAAGCTTCAGATGATATTCTAAATGTGATAGGGTAATAATTAGAAAAGCGCTTTTTAATATCAGCATAATAGTTATTTGAATTATTATCAAGTAAGGCATTAACGAATATGATATAGATTCGTGGGTGAAAGATGCCAACTATCAGATGTATTAATCGTCAGGTGAATTCAATCTTCAAATCACATCATAGAATGCAATATTACGTTTTCACGCTTTGCACACCCTAAACAAACTGTATATTCATTATTCGTAAGAATTACTTACTCAGGCACTCGTCAGTTTGATAATAATAGATCCTTGTCAGTCCAAACATCAATTGGGATGATAAGTAAAGGCTGAATCTACGTTCTGCATCTTGAGTAATTACATACTCTATCAGCTCTTCACTGTTGGGTGTTGAAATAAATTTATCACCACTTATAAGACATTGCATTGTGTCAACATGGAATATGTTACAGCTTGTTGTATTTTTATACCTAAGTCAGTTTCTACTGTACAGCTAACAGTGTTCTGAACAAAATAGTAGCGAAAACCATTCCTTGTTTGGATAGTGCCAAAAAATATTCTGGATATGTTATATTCTCTTGATCCTATTGTTGTTACATACTTATAATTTATAGAATGGGATAGGTATATTAATATATGATTCAGTCCAATTCATTTGTTTTCTGTTTTTAAATTACGGTAATTGTAGAAAGATGTGAGATGAAAAGACAAAATGAACCCTGGTCCAAAGAATTTCGATACTATACATATAAAAGGGCTCCGATTCACAGAACCAAAATTATTTAGTAGAATAAAAAATATAATTTTATAGTTACGATGATCTCGGGATGCTAATCGCATCGATGGTATGCCGGCGAAATTTACTGAAGAAGACCTTCCTTGTTAAATTCGCGGCTAACCAACATTTTGTAAATATGCCCTTTCGCCTCAACGTTAGCAGATCCACCGAGTAAAACATTTGCAACGTTGAATTCGAGATTCGAATAGAATAATAAGCGTTGTGGTGGGACTACCTGCACCGACCATTTACTTTGGGTTCAAACACTTCAAATGAGTCTCGGCGCGTTTTATTGGAGCCGTGAGAGCAGTCTTGGTTTCATAAGCCAATTCAATTGGCAGCCGCCTTGATACTGAATGCAGCGATTCGAATTGTCTTCCTAAACCCATCAAACATTGGATTAGCAGAGAGAATTTTTTTTCCTGTTAAATGGCACCACTGTCTGTTGTTATTTGTTTATTTAAAAAAAAAAAAGAATATTCAACAGTGATGATATTGACACATATTCGTTCATGAATTCAGTTATTAGTGTGTTTAATCAAATGACAGGTGTGGAATGCACAAGAATGTCGATCAGTAATGTTAGGAAGCGTTTGAAAGATACCAACAGTCGGATAGCTAAATACCACAGTGACATCTATACCTAGAAATTCATACTCTTCGGTATGGCAACACTGTGATTACAATGACAACATCAGCTGTCTTCTGCCGCGTATTAGCACAGAATAATAACCTTAATCTGTGATATCAGTTTCGTAGTCCTCGTTGGTTTTGCAGTAAAATTTTACGAAAGATGGTCGTGACGGTGGCTTCTGTACGACAACAGCTAACAAACTTAGCTCATTCCGGGGGTTCGCACAAAGATCAAGCAGAAAAGTATGCCCCGCTTCTGAAATCCTCTCCGCTTTAAATACTCGTGATATTAATTGATAACCTATTACAGGTACCGGGCGATTTTAGACACCTTGCTAACTTCGTCGGGCGATGAGCTTATTGACGCTTTGAAAGTCTTCATTGAAGCAAGTATGTGCATTTTTTTATCCATTTATAGAAAATATTTTTGTCCGTATGTCGACATAATTTTATATCGACTTTGTACACTCGGGATAAGAACGATATCGATATAATTCGCATTTTAGCTTATTTATGGTACCTAAAAATCGTTGTTAATTCCAGTCGTCAACGAGAATGTAAGCTTGGTTATATCCAGGCAAGTATTGACGGAAGTTAGCAGCCGACTGCTTGTTCTACCCGACGAAACTTCCAAAGCTGTTTCTCACTACACGCTCGACAAGGTTTGTTGCTGTTTGAGTCTGTAACGTTATTGTGTACGTAATATACAGAATGAAGATCTTTTTTGCATGTTCAAAGTTGTTCACATAGAAAATTTGCATATTTCTTACACAGGTTCAACCGCGGGTCATTTCATTCGAGGAACAAGTTGCCAGTATCAGGCAACACCTCGCTGATATTTATGAACGCAATCAGAATTGGCGAGAGGCCGCTAATGTGCTGGTTGGCATTCCATTAGAAACTGGACAGAAGTTAGTTTTCAGAATTTATAGTTATGTGGCTTATATTCGATATTGTATATAGCAAAGTATGTGATTATCAATTCTAGGCAATACACGGTCGACTACAAGCTCGAGACTTATCTGAAAATTGCCCGACTTTATTTGGAGGATGACGACCCGGTGCAGGCAGAGGCATTTATCAACAGAGCTTCACTTCTACAGGTAATTTTATAAGCATTTCAGGGCATCGTTTATCTCATATGTTTCAGGGCTCGTACCTTGCTAGGGTGGTTGAAGAAAAATACGATTCTAGGATAACCAGTTGCTTGTCCACAGCGTCGTTTTTCAAAGCGTTGTTCTTTAAAGCGGAGATCAGTGGAATGATATTTAATACTGCCTCATTGATCCGATTTTTGAATATATTTTTTAAAGTGTGAAAGTAGTGTTCTTGAAAATTAAAATATACTGCTGCTAATCAAGCACTATCTTCCTTTGTACCGTAAGATACTTCCTGTGGAACTAGTTCTATCAAAATCGTGTTCTTTGTACCACCCTAGTATCTCGCAGTAACAAAAGTTGTTGGCTACTTGACTTCTGATTGCAATGAGTTTTACCATTCTAGAGTTTTATCGCCAACTGTTATAAGACTCACACTTTTGTTTATTGTAGAGTAGACTTATGGTTTCCCCGAAAATTATAGACCAATTGTGAAAGATGTTTTAATCATATTCTCAATCATCAACCATCCATATTCTGTTTCATTTTTATTCGGATCTATGGTGTACAGCATGTTTAATATCCGCACTCCGAAAATATATTTGTCCAGTACCCTGGTGTCCATTCATTTTCGACTCTTCTTACTTCATCATACCTCATGAAATAATAACTATGTGATTATTTCAATTCTCTAGGCTGAGTCAAAAAATGAGCAACTTCAAATTTACTACAAAGTTTGTTATGCAAGGGTACTGGACTACAGAAGAAAATTTATCGAAGCGGCGCAAAGGTACAACGAGCTCTCCTACAGATCAATTATACACGAAGATGAGCGTATGACTGCGCTTAGAAATGCATTGATTTGCACTGTACTCGCATCCGCGGGTACGTATTTTTTAAAACGGGTATACAGGGTGACTTTCTAATATCTACATACTCAGGAGTAGAGTTGAGGTGACCAAACGGCCGAATCGCAATTGTTTCATCAGCCAGCGATTCCGTGATTGACTGTCTCGTAGCAAAAAATTGCCGATTCAGCCTCTTGACCACCTCAACTCTACTTCCGAGTATGCAGATGTTTGGAATTCACTCTGTATATACTTTGGTGATCATTTTGTTTGAAGCGCAACTGAATACTTGTATTCTCAGACATAATCCGAAATTATTGGAGATTTTATGGACTTTGCTGTAGCAGTAATTCGAAAATGATTATTTCCAAAGTGTATATACCAGAAGAACCAAACGTTATTTTTTATCGAAAGTTGATACAATTGTTATCCCTGTTTATAGGTCAACAGAGAAGTCGCATGCTAGCTACCCTGTTCAAAGATGAACGTTGCCAACAACTACCTGCTTATTCAATTCTTGAAAAGATGTACTTGGACCGCATCATACGCCGTACCGAACTTCAAGGATTCGAGGCACTTCTGCAGCCTCATCAGAAGGCCTGCACAATAGATGGTTTAGGCTCGACTATTCTTGACAGGGCTGTTATAGAGCACAACCTGTTGTCTGCCAGTAAACTTTACAATAATATTACGTTTGAGGAATTGGGAGCTCTGCTGGAAATACCGCCAGTTAACGCGGAGAAAATTGCCAGTCAAATGATCACCGAGGGTCGAATGAATGGATACATTGATCAAATTGATTCAATTGTACATTTCGAAAGTAAGTTTTCTTGCAGATTCTGTCTTATAGAAGTTTCAGAGATCTTCAAAATATACTGAAACCTATTACTCTTTGAAATATGATGGGAATAACCTGGTGTTTCATTTCGTTTCTGTAAATGTTTCAATTTTCTTTGCAGTTAGAATTTACTCATTAATAATTTCACTCAAAGAAAGACTATTCATTGTCAGACAGTAGTAATCAGAATTCAGAAGTTTTCCGTAGTGAAATAAACAAACATATGATTTATTTTGTTTTTTCTTTTACAGCACGCGAGATTTTGCCGACTTGGGACAAACAGATACAGTCACTTTGTTATCAGGTGAATCAAATCATCGAGAAAATAGCCCAGACTGAACCAGAGTGGATAGCCAATGCTACGGAGGACCAGATGGTACACTAATATTAAATTTATCTCGATACAACTGTCAGCCGTTGCGAGGAGAGACTATGCACGTAGAAAGATAAACTACGAGTAAAGCTACTTGTGAGACATTGCTTACAAGGACGTTAAAAGAAAGCGAACGTTGAGGAAAACTCATTTCAGCACTTCGAGTTTGATTAGAAACGTTGTTCATTAAATTAATCCCCCTACAAAAAACTTGTCAGGAGCTGCCGTCTGGAGGACAAAGAGCTTCGATGAATGGGAAAAATTCACAAGACTCATTTGATTGTGAAACTGTTGGCACAGAAGCTGACTATGATCAGATGAAGTGTCTGTTTGGAAGTAGCGATTGGTGGTAAATATATTTGCCACCTTTCACCCCCCAACTCTTGCCCCGTTTACGGCAAGAGAAATCTTGCTGCTAATAATTTCAATGGTAATTTATCTAAACAATAAAAATGACCCTAAAATTTAAACTGCTTCTCAAATTTCTATTTCACATTGAACTTTCGAACAAATTCTTGAACGCAAACATTTGCTATTCGAATATTGTAAATAAAATACCAACTATTGTAAACTTAATGGCTTATCAACAATTCATTTTATCTTCTAAGCTTACTAACTTTGAACATGACTGAGAGACTATACAAGTAGGTATATACAACCTTGGAAATAAATTTTTTTCAACCACTGTTGCGCTTTGGAGAAATATTTTATTGACTCAGCTTTTGCACAGCCAACAACTCGTATTTTAATTTGATACGTAATTAGAAATTATTTCAGATTTTATGGACTTTGCCTCACATAGATTGAATCTATTTTCAGGGAAAACGAATAATATATAAAGATAAGGTTAGTCGTTGCTGAGAGTACGTAACACACTTTTCTTCTCAACGTTTTCAAGAAAAAATGGATTAAAATGAAAAAAGTTCATATCCAAAAATTAAATTCAACACATATCATTCATTGGTCTGACCCAAAATTACATCAATGTAGAATATTTCTTATAAATTTGAAGAAGTTTTGATGAATGATGCGACCTGTACCTTTCCAACAACCACTTTTTTTTGTAAACTCAATCAATGTAAATCGATGTTGAAATTTCGAATAATTTCGAATCATGTTTAAAAATATGGGAAAAGCTGAATCAATAGTCAATTTCTTAATAGCGTAGCAATGATTCGGAAAAAATAACTACTTTTGTACTTCATCATAGTGAGAAACAATATTGTGGAAACTGAAACAACAAGGTGAGATTGAATAAATTCATTTTATTGACGATCACTATCAATACTGCGGCATACTTCTATAGCTGCTGTCTTTTAACATTATTGTAGATACTGTTTTTGATTAGTAATAAGATTCGTTACTTAATTAAATACCAACGTAGTTACGTACAGCCACCTTGTGAAATTGAGTCTGCGTCGAATTAAATTAGACGATTTGTCAGTCAATACGCATATCCCAAATGAAATTGATTGATATCAATACACAGCACTGACATTCTCTACATGAACTAACTTGTATACATGTTTTTTTTTTTTGGCCGTGTGTTGGCGTTAAATAGCAAAGTAACAAATCAAAGCTACGTATACATACGTATGTATAAGTTATTCTTTTCCTTCTACCTTTTTGTTTCAATCCACTTAGCTCTGAAACGACAAATCAACAATTGGAGTTTCAACAATGCTGATATTTATAATACGTAGTTGCAACAGTAATTGGGTAATTCCGAAGTACTCTACGAGACATAATTGTATCTTGTACGTTGAACCTGTTTGTGATTATTATAATTTTATTATTTTATTTATGTATTTATTAATTTTTATTTTTTCTCAATTTATACACGAATTATGTGAGCGTGATGATACCGCGGGGCTCCCGTTTCAAAGGATAAATCTATCTATCTACATTACGATAATAATAGTATTTGTTTTTCTGATAAGCTGGTACTTTGGTTTGGACCAAGACACGACACGAGAAATACAGGTGTAGTAGATACCGATGGAACAGAGTTCGCCGTTGCGTGCTTGTCTTAAGCCTCAAGGTCCAGTGCAAAACCAATCTTGTGGCCACCAGAGCCGAAGTTCTTGCCGTCAATATTTGTTGACAACGTTAAAGTCACACCTGTAACAAGACAACAGAATAATTGGTAAACTAGAACAAATTCTCATACCACGACGCTATATTTTATTTGAGTTTATCCAGGTTTTGCGCGAATGAACTTGAAAATTATATGCGCATGGATTCTACCAATAGTATTCAAAGTTCCTTTTTCTTGGTAAAAGCAATCGTTCAAACAGAACGAGACATGGGACTTTTATGCCCATCATTTGAATGTGTAATCCTCTGATTTAAAGATCTTTTCACCCGTCATTTTTGAGATCATTGCTAGAGTTTGTCGGACAGGCCAACATCTGTATACAAATCTGTTCTTCGGATGCTAAACGGCAGAAACCGTGAAGGTTCGTTGGAATGAGCAAATATCATTTTCGACCAAGGCAAATACTTTTACTATTTCACCAAGGTGAAGAGATGTGAAATGCTATAGAAATAAATGACCCTTTGGTAATTATATGGCAGCTAAGGAGAATTTGATCTACTTCATAATACTGACAGTATTAAAAAATTAGTTTGAAAAACAAAAGGAGTGTAAAAATTGATAATGATAAGATAAAAATTGGATATTAAAACGACCATTCGAATATGGTCATCAAGCCCAAACACTTGTTCACGAAATCTTTGTTTTTTATAAGCAAATCAACGAAATAAATGGCTAAAATTGGGTACAGTCATTATATTCGATTTTTCCATCATTTCGAGTGGAATAGCAACATAAGTTCTTCTGCAGATAGTGAATAATGCTACGGTCGTGTACACAAGATTTTTATATATTACACGTATCCGTGACATAAGCCTTACTATTCCAACCCAATCAAGTTCCCTGACTTATGTTTGTTTTCCAAAACCTAGCTACCCTGCATTCGTGTAAAATTATCAATGTTAAATAGACTTGTAACAAGAGCACAAGTCCAAGACACATAGCTTCCCAATAATGTATAAAAAGATCATTCGAGGTATGGGACCCTAAGAAAGTGAGAGACGCACTAGTACATTCTGCTGGGTGTAAAAAAAAAAAAAAAAACGGAGACTACTTCTGATTTCGAAACGAAAAAGTAAAATTTTTCGTAGAAGTCTAGTCAGGCAATTTTTGAACAAACAAATCAATCATTAAACTTTCTTACCATCACGTAATTTCTGCTGGTATCCCAAGCCGATCTGGAGATGAGAGTTGAGCTTAGCTCTTACACTGGCGTCACGATCAAGGTCGTACTTTGCACCAAGGCCAAACTGTGTTGCATTGTCACTGGAGTTCCAGGCCAGATTAATTGCACCCTCTAGGCCAGGCTTCACCTTGTGGTAAATCGATCCTCCGAACTCGCGACCGTCATTCCTAACAAACATAATTTTTAATTTGTCAAATGACATTCGATAGTTTTCAAAGTCGCCTTTCAGTCATTTTTAAGTAGTTTTCTGTGCTAATTCACAATCTGGATCAGGTTCTGTGTAGAAGATTTGTTTCTTACGCTGGAGGTGTTAGAAATAGTCATGAAAACGTTGTTGGAAACTTTTCCAACCAATTCAGCATTCGGTGTAAAAACTTAAAACATAAAACTGCCTCCTAGTGGATACAAATATCGTGAGAATCAAGTTTTAAACTCGGATGACCTAGCGGTAAAATTAAGATAAAAAATATTCGTTTTAGTTCTCTCTTATCACCAGCCTGAGGTTCAAAGATAATCTAAAAACTACAACTGTTGTTACAAATCTGCAACTTACACGGCAGTATGGACGGCGAAATCAGATGCAGTGAACCCAAGAGCGAAGTTGTTCTTGGAAAGTTTGCTTCTCTGAGAGTCAAAGCTAGCTTGATAACCAGCCAGCCAGCCTGTAAACGAGCAATAAATTCAAGTATAAGATTGTAGTTTTTGGTTCAAATAAATCAAATACAATTGAATTAGGTCTGGTTATAAAAGAAGCACAATAATTTCTAGCTAAGCAAGTACCTTGGTATCCAACAACTGCAGATGCATGGACAAGCGGTCCACTGGAGAGGCTCAAGTCAAAGTCAGCATTGGCAGACACGTTTTCTTGTTTGTAAGAAGTCTTGAACTTGCCGCTCCTGCTACTGTAAACGAATGATGAAACATGATTAGCAGATTATTATATTTTGTGGTTCTAAATTTACTGTTTAGTTGAATATATCCAACTCATTGAGTGAGCCTCTTATCACACCTGAAAAGATTTATTCATTTGGCAAGAAAGGCGAGGGGAACAAAATATTCCATCTACAATCTTCGAAAAATCCTACTTGGAAACCTTCTACTTTAATAGAAAGAAAGAATAGAAAATATTTATTCGTATATGCTGTGTGTATATGTGAAATAGTTTACCCAGTCTGAGGCGAGAAAGTACAGCTGTAACCCAGCGTTAGTCCCTGAAGAAGTTTGTCGGCAAGGCTGACGTCGGTGCCAAGAGTATTGTCAGTGTTCCACTTTTCAGTAAAGGTCAGACCGTATTCCTTGACCTTGTATTTAGTCTCAAGAGTACCGAAAACCTTGCCGGTATCCTGGTTGGAAACTCCGCCGCTTGAGAACTCAACGCCAGACTCTGTCTTTGTTTTTACGTCTAATTTGAGGAGGCCAAAGTGATAACCTTTGCCAAATACATCACGGGCATTTTTGCCCAGGTCACCGTAGGTTGGAGGAGCCATTTTCTTAAAAAAAATTATGAAACTCTTTATTGAACAGAAATAGTCTGAAAAAAGATTGATCGAAAAAAACTTTACAATGGCAGTTATGCGAGATAAATTCGAATAAAGCTGGAATGTCTACCGTGTTTGAAACTAACGTTGAAATGTTGAAATTTGCAAGAATTTTGAGTTTCATTTTGTTAAGAGATAAGTATCAGAATAACTTAGCGCCAGGCCTTCTTGAATTGGGCATTTTGAATTCATAAGGAATTATTGTAAAAAGATACCTGGGCGTGGGCCTGAACAGATGTTGTGTAACACTAAATCATTTTCATCTCGCAGTCAATTTATTTGGATATTACATGTAGCGATATGTTAATGTGACAGGGTAGGGGTGAAAACAGGTTGATTTTTCTTTAATGAGTGGCCTAATTTCCAATGGAAATACTCGACGACACTCTTCACAGGTCTGCCATTAAAACTTGAATTTGATATTTCTTTCTACCCATCCAGATTGTTCAGAATCAGAATCCAATTTCTATCCGGACAATGTCCTATCGAGAATTGTGATGAAAATGAATATAATTGATTTTCAGATATTTTGAAGTCTCTGAAGTTGAGACTTATTCTTCTCTTTCACATACGCTTAGCACTAAAAGAAGTATTCCTCCAGGTTTTATATATCCTCCAGGTCCTTTGTATTAAATGCATACAAATGTACAAAGAAATGAACTTCTTAGTTTCGGAAGAAAGCTAATAGATGAAGTAAATACTAGAATTTAAGTTGGCCTCGTCAAACCAAGAAATGTCCAAGTGCCAGTTGATTTTCTTCCAAGCGTGCCACCTAGCACAGACCAACAAATGGCAGTTATCCAAAATAACTTCTCATTTTTCACCTCAACACGAAAACCGTAGAATACTAAAGCTTTAGAATACGACTACAGCAAACGACAATCCTATAAACGAAATTAATTTGCCTTCAATTTGTAGAATCGATCCTTAATTTTGGTCCCTAAAGTGTAATGAAATCCCAACAGCTATCCATTTAGCGACCTGCCACTGATTGTTGAAAGAAAACAACATTTATATGCCGGTTTGGATACAATTATCATCAACTTATCAATGTTTCAATGAAAAGGACAAACAGTTTGTAATTTCCATGGAAAACTGATGCAATTTTATTGTGATTGTTGCCCTCAATGTTGAATAATTCTAACGGAATAATCAAACTAGAACTGCGATGATATTATCTGCATTTTGATATTACACTATCGAATTATTCAAGCAGTAATGAATTATTAGAGCAATGTATGGAGAAAAAGGTTAGATGTAAAATGCGGGGTCACGAGGTTGAAATAAACCATCAAGTGTTAAACAAAACGTGTTAATTATTTTCTAATAAGAATCTAATTTAAGAGAGGTGGAGTGGATTTGTTACGATTTATTAACCTCCGATTATGTAATAATGACAATTCTTCGTTATCACATGATCACTTAAATTTTACCGCAGAGGTATGTACCGGTTCAACGCAGTATTGACCTGCTCTGAATGTTACATAAGACGTAATTCGCCAAATTTCTGACACCGTTGCTGACCTCCTAACCTTAACCTAGCGCAAGGTTATTACAAAATTCTCGATGATTGGATTCTGGCTGATGTGACACTGTCGATTCCAGAAAACGTAACGAAAATTGACGATCAAGTATTTCCATCTACATACTTCAACTTTTGAAATGATTCCTGTCGAGGTCAGCGAACGGCAGACGACGTAGCCCCGATTGAAGCCGGTTAGAATGAAAACTTGTCGATTCAATGATCTCTTTTCTTTGGCAAACCGTGATAAAGAACAAGGTCTTTGCTTCTTAATTCATAGGAAAGGTGATACACGGCAAATACTTACAAATCTTGATTCGAACGTGGATCCGGTGACAAAAATATCGGACTCAACGACGAGGTATTCTGAACAGAACGGCCGGCTCAGCAGGAGGGATTGAGCTACTGCGCACGCGCATGGTCATGATCCGTATTACTACGATCTTATATTTTTCTGGAAATTGGATTATCGTTGACGAAAAATGACCAGCATGTGTATCTACATAATTTATTTGATACCCCGGAAGGAATGTTCGATATAAGAAATGCCGGGATTTGAAAAAAAAATCTTTCATAGTCTCGAAGAAGACGGATGAACTTAGGCGTGGGTAACACTCAGTTCCGGTGGCAGTCACGTTTTTACATACTTCAATTATTATTGTATCCTCTCTGGATAAATCTTATGCTGATGACAATCGTTTGTTAGTAGAAAAATCGACTTACCAATGCATGTCAGTTGCAGGCGAGAACAGTTTACTATCAAACTATTAATATGTTGGATGTATCTTGACTCTGGTATAACAGCGGGTCGCAGCGACATATTTTCAAATATGCATTTTCGTTCGATGATATTTATATTTACAAGATTATCGTGGATTTATAATATTCAACTATTTAATTCATAGGTACCTGTGCCTATTTCAGTATTCAATAATTCTCGGCAATTATTGAAGAGATAAAAAAATAACTTGCAGCTGTAGGAACATTCCAGCCATTCAGTGTAACTATATTTAGTATAATACGATCTGTGGTAATACTGAGCGTACTGAGATACCCGATGTTCTAGTTCATTCGCACCGTGGAAATATCGAGATCATAACTAAATTTGTTATGAATGTAATCGCAATTTTCAAGTTATTGTAATTGCTGTGATATAGATTGAACGGAATTAACCTTTCTTCTTTTACTCTCGCAACAGACTTCTTATACGGTTTCAATAATTAGTAATCAACATCTCGTATAATAAAAACTGTATTATTTTGTTAATTTATATTTTCGAAAAAACTGTACATTATTAGTATACATAATGGATTGAGAAAACAAGACTACGTGATTTATATAATATATTATTTATGGAAATATACATCTGATTATTTCTACAAAATTTTCGAAATAACACAAAAAAAATCTCTGTAAAAGTCCTATAAACTCTGATTGTTTCTAATTCGATTTTAAAAGATCCTCAAAGTTTGAACACTTCATGGGTATCATTAGGGATTTTACAGGAAATTTTCAGAAATTTTAAAAGTTTCACTAGGAGTCAAAGAGAGAAGAAAAAAAAACAATTCGTATAATTTTTCAAAGTTTGTGCGAAAATTTTTAGAAATTTTGTTTTCGTGAGAAATAGTGAAAACTATTTTCATCGTCAGGGATTCAGTTACTTTGAAAGAACTTTTGTTATTTTCTCAAAAAATTAATTAAAATTTTTGGATGAACTATGACTACTATGAGAAATCTACCAAATTGACTTTTGTTCGAAAATTTCAGTTAAACTGTTTGAAATGTCTCAATTTTCTGAAAAATCCCTAATAATATTCATAAAGTGTTCCAATTCCGAGCATCTTTTCAGAATAGTTTCAGAGATAATCGGAGTTGATGCAAGTATAAATGGTATTTCTTACAGAGCATTTCAGAGTTATGCAGTTTTTAAGGTTGTTCAAAAATTTTCGAGAACACAATAAAGAATATATTTTAAGCAGGGAACTAACATACCTACGCATAGAAACAGAATCTGTAACTGAATCGTCATTGAATGATTCCTCCGTGCTTTTGCATTATATGAAAACTGGCGACAAATTGTCAGTTTTTCATTTATTTACTATTCTTATGATACTGTAAATGCTGGAAAACGCGCCTACCTTATGTTTATTGTTCTAAGCTTTTGATTATTACTGTACACAGCTATTGCCTAAAATAGTTTACTAGCGCCTTCTAGACTGCAACGGATTCTCTACGAAGCCACTATTTCCATTAGCCATCGTAAGTTCTAGAGTTGACGATTGGCAGGGGTACGCTGAGTATATTTAAATACGGAGATATAAAAGAACGACGTGTTGTTCGATCAACAGTATCGAGCTCATCATCACACTGTGTTGTTAACAAATAGTGATCGACCTCGAGCTGACTTTAGTCGGCTATACTACTGCTCTTTGGTTTAGATTGCATTTTAAATCGATAGTAAATGTCTTCCTCACCTGATCTCGTGAGTGGTTTTTGTCGCCTTGATGTTATTGTTTGGGCAGTCTTTTACTTTTCTCATCGTTCACACATCAGTAATTGTACTACCAATAAAATGACGGTTATATAATGTTATACAGATATATATTGTATTATCTACTTTAATATTTGTTGTACAATCCTCATTTTGACGAGACAACATTATTCGTAACCAGCAGAAATGCTAATAACAGCTTGCAATAACTCTTATGCGATCTTCTAGCGGATATTGCGACTGCAGTACAGTCGATAAAACTTAAAATGGAACGCAAATCGCGCGTCTAAAGATCAAAGTCGTGCATGGTCTTGTTTCATACACACTTCCCCATCCTAATTTTTTTTTTTACCAATTTTTTGTGACGAAATTTTTTCCTTCGTTTCTTACAGCTTGGGAATACTTTGACGAACATTTTGTATACATTTTATAGAAGAATATTAAAAAATAGCCGAGTTGTAGGTCATCCCGCGAAGATCCTCCGCCGGTACGTGTGCGGACAGTGTAATACTTTGTGGCGTCAATTTTTGTCTGAAATAAAAAATCCGATGAGTTTTTTATGCATTGATGAAATATAAAACCCCTGATTTATATAAAAGATAAAAAAGTTAGGTATGAGAAAAGCTGGCCTTCAAAGTGATAAAAGGATTCGCCGAACTGGAACAAAATCAGTCGAATGGTTGTGGACTTATTAGGAGTCAAAGCTGACTGAAAACCAGTTACTTCTTTTGTTTAGGCATGTAAATACAATGCAGATTCTTTGCCTTTCAGAATTTACCTATAAAATTGATATTGTGGAGCCACTAGATCCGATTTATATTTTTAGTATTGAAATAGGGTTTGCTATTATTATAGCTACGCAAATGTATGTCTCGTACCGACTAGTCAATCGATTATTTGACTGGAAAGTTAGGAACTATAACGTTTATACCGCGAACCGTATGAAATTCTATATCGCCTATAATGTCAATCGAATTTCTTCGCCAGTTACCTCTAGAGAACTCCCTTTCGAATAGACATGTATCGGGATGCGAAGAATAACGGAGAATACCGTGGAAAGAGAATGAAGAGATCGCTCAGCATGTATTTCTGCCCTTTAGGCTGTTTGTTACCACCAAGGAGATATTCCTAACACATTACAGAAGGGTAAATCAATGGGTAATAGAAATTATAAAGTAACTGATGAATCGCTACACTGATCGATAGGCGTAGCGGGTTTGAGTCAGAGTTGTAAAGAATTGAAGGGGGATGATGTACTACTGCCTAGGGTAATGCCGACTTTAAAAAGAGATGTACCCTCAGTTGCAGATTTTAGGTGCGACACAATCCGCCAACCCGTGTGTACATACGGATATTTAAGTTTAGGGCCAAAAGAGGAATAGTTGTGATCTGACTTCTTCCTGGGGTTCAGGGACAGCTTGTGTAATAAGGTGAGTGTCTGAGGTTAGGTGATCTGGATCAAGGGGTAAAGTTAAGACATGTAGGTAACGTTTGCATTTTGCGGTGTTTCGAGGACTACGCGTGAAATGGTGAGACGTTTATTTTCAATAAGTTTGCCCAATGTTAGAAAGATTCCTTCGAGTTTTAGTTCAAATCGAAGTGATTAGGAAATGGGTTAAACTGTTGATACGACGGGTTTTTGTCTTTTGTGAATGTTTTCGCTGCTGGCAGATGCACTATTATACATTATAGAAATGACAATGTATATTCAGGATGAGTGGATTAACACTCTAGAATGCAACTTAACCCTTCGGGGTGCACACGGGGTCATACTGACTCAACAATTTTTCTGTAAAATGGAGCATTAGGTACTTTGCGTAGCTTCAACTCGAACCAAATTTTTCGATAACTAAAACTTTTACTTCGGGAAATCTAACTGTGTGGCCATATAATTGAATAAACTTGCTACAAACATTTTCGCCATATGCACTCTACGATTCACTACCGAGGTTTGCACTCGGAGGATAGGGTTGAACCGAAAATATTGCCTCCAATTTTAGCCCGTAACCAGATATATCGTCCGGAATTTGGATTTGGCTATATATCAACTGTTTACCATCATAAGAGTGAACTTCGGTTATACTTGCGATAGAAAGATGAAGATTATTCAATTTGGTATTTGGCTTAAATTATGTTATTCAGGCCCTTGTGAAGCCAACAGAATTGAATAATAATTTTGAGATTGTAGTTGATAAACTTGATGACAATGTATTATTCTATTAAGACTAATTGTGACTAACAGTGGTTCCGCTTAATCGAGTGGTCACTAACAAACTTTTTTTTTAAATCTAATACTTTGCAAATCTCGTTTCTGTGAAGCTCCACGATATACTAACAGGAGAAGAAAATTATAAAAGGTGAGGGCCACGGCCAGGTCGGAATAGCATAAAACGTCTCATATGTACCATATATAGGGGAGATCGGACCAAAATGGGCACCTGAAGGAAATTATAAGAAGATAATGAAGAGCATAAAGTCTATAAGCTTCTTATTCTTCGTTTTTTGCTTGAAATTCATTTGAAAAATGGTTTGGAACAGAAGTTTCACGTCGAATTTTTTTAGGTGCCCATTTTGCCCCGATCTCCCCTATATTCTTACATTAGTTGTTATCCTTGCAGAGATACAAGGGGCTTCTGTAGGCCTACTTGCAATTCTGAAAATATAATGTTCATTGCAGCCTCAGATACTTCTTATCAAGTGCAGTCAAGACTATACAATACCAAGATGACAAGATTCGCGTTTGAAATTTTGAATCCATCTTGAAACCTGAGAATAATAGTAGTCTGTGATACGGACAGGTGGCCACAGAGGGTTCTGGTGGACCGTGCAATAACTGCGGAGCTGCTAGTTCAAAATTCCAATGTTCCGGCTGTATGAAAGTTTGGTACTGCTCCCAGGATCATGGTACCAACGATTGGCAGAAGCACAAGAACGCGTGCAAGCCATACAAAATCCAGTTCAACGAAGAAGTTGGAAGGTACATTTCATTCGGCATAGAGCATTCGAAGTTCAACTTTGTATCACATACAATAACAGAAGTCATTGGTCTTTCGATCTCTAAGCCAATATACATTGATTAAAGTTCAGTCAACGGCTGACTGCAAACATTATCAAGTTCTGTTACGCCCGGTACATTATCTATTGTTAGGTGAAAAGAATTACGTTCAACAGGTACGTTGTCGCTACACGTGACTTGGAACCTGGTGAAGAGTTATGGTCAGAAACACCCTTCGTAGTTGGGCCCAAGGCGCTCAGCTACCCTCTGTGCCTTGGCTGCTACTCACCCTGGCCTCCTGCAGGTCCCGATTCCAATGACCGACCGCTTTGCTCCAAGTGCGGATGGCCAGTTTGCGATTCTGACTGCGAGGCCTTGCCTCTTCACAAAGATTACGAATGTCAGGTAGGCATCTGCGGACACCCAGAGTGAATTGAGTCCAGTTCTTGAGGCGACGAGTCGCAAACGTTTATGGCGAAGATTTCATCCAATGTAAAGTCTTTCGATACGATGAGACCTAATTAATCGATAAACCAGAGAAATTGTATAGGTGATGATTATTCATCTACATTCTACAGGTTTTTACGGCCGCGGGCGAAAAGTTTAACATCGCTGCAGTTACGGAAGGTGACACCGAAAACGGAGTACCTCAGCTAGATTGCGTTACTCCTCTCAGGGTACTCATTGCATCCGAAAAAGATCCGGAAAGGTGGAAGAGCGAGATCAAGGATATGGAAGCGCACAACGTGACGCGCTCGCAGCAGCCTGACTGGAAGAGAAACCACGTCAACGTAGTCGAATATCTACGTTCTCGCTGTAAACTCGATAGGTAATTTACAGACTGATGGATTGATTCTATTGTTCGTGATTGTGCCCCGTGGCTAATAAGACATCGAATGATACAGGAATTGTGAGAAGGCATGTTTTATACAATAGGCAGGAACCCCCACAAGCACGTTGTATAGATTTACATTGCCGTATCCATGCGTGAAGCCGTACTCCCAATTCTGTTTCGAATTCGCGTTAGGCGGCGCTGACGGGTGTATACGCATACACGTCACGCACACACGCAGTATATTTTGTCCAGCGTATATTTTCGAGATTCGCAGCCTTGCAAATTAGTAGCAATTGCGACCCCTACGCAATTAATAGGATTGCGAAGAATATTCTATTTTAAATTGAAGGTTCAACGACTGTCGGTCTTATTTTGGAGATACTCCAAGCTCCGAGTGTTGTGATCTTTGATGAAATGAAAATGATGAAAAACAATGCAATCTTTTTGGTCAGATTTTGGGAAAATGAAATGAATAAACAATATTTTGTTTTGAAAATGCTTCATACCTTTACAAATTTCATTAGCCAAAGTGAAGAATCTCTTTTCCCAAATCGTAGGGCACTGTTTGAGGTAAAAAAAGGATGATCAACTATTTCAATTACCTACACGAGCGCTGAATGGAAAATTATTTGCAGTGACTTTTGGCGGTAGTGAAGTTATTTTCGAAGAAACAAAACTATAAAGTTTGTTTGCTTGTTATATTTTCACGCGTTTCTTAAATTTCATATTTCTAATTGATATTGTAAACAATAGATTTTCAGAGGAGGAGATTCACACTGCGTGCGGGATCCTGGATGTCAACAATCACGAGGTCAGGAGTCCACTCGGATACAGTGCCAGGGCTTTGTACCCGATCACGGCTATGATGAACCACTCTTGTGTTGCAAACACCAGCCACAGCATCTCTCTTGAAGATTACAGGTGATTCTTAACAGCATATATTCAACTTGTCTCATTTTCGAGTCCTATCGTCATAAATTTACAGAACGGAAGCGACATGACATGGCGAGTATTCGATGCTGTGTCCGGTATATAATTTTAGCATTAACCATGGAAAATAATACCTGATTCACCGTGTTGAATAATAGGGTGAGTTAGGGGAAAATTCTCGGATAGGAGAGATAACCACAAGTTGAAAAAAAAAAACACCTATGTTGGTGACTCTGGGAAGCTAATAAGGTGTCCAAAATGGACACCATAGCAGCATTCCGTCCCAATTCCAATCTAGTGAAAAACTTAACTGTCAAATATTTTTGTGATCGAAATCTTCGTTGGAGTAAAGCAGTGAAAGATTTTCAGGAGCACCGTCGCGAGGTGTGCTTTTTCGCTAGCCTTGGCTCATTGGCTGTGCAACATTTCACATTGTATCCCCCAAAAAGCACCTCCAGAGCAAAAACCTTTCGCCAATTACGTTAACGTGATGTGAAAATGATCCGAAATCAGATGCTACTGCCAAGTACCTACCTTACACTTACTTTTTCTCAAATTGATAATTAGGCCTTCCATAACATGGTTTTCACAACCATCTTGTCTTGCTACGTAGAACCATAGATACAGCGATAAGCAATCGACCCTTTCATTGGTATAAACAGAAAACTTAAAAAAATAAAAATAAAAAGATTAAAGCAAAAAAAAAATTTGGAGTACGTGGTACTTGGCGAGCCAATATTCTATATCATATATCGGATTGTTGACATGGTTCGATTGCTGTTTCCTCGTACTTGTCTATAAAAGGCCCACTAAGTACCTCCAAATTTTTGTTTTTTTATTTTCTATTTTAATTTTTCTACGTTTTCTGTTTATACCAATAGAAGCGTTAATTGCCTATCGCCGTATGATAGTGCCCAGGGGAATAAAATTATAGGTTCGCTGCACATTCTGGAACTGTGAAGATTTGTAATGACAGATCTTCCGATATTTTATTATAGAATTCGAGTTAGAACAACGACAAAAGTCCCGAAAGGTGGTGAGTTATACGGCAGCTACACGCACTCCCTACTACCAACGATTCTTCGCCGTGAGCATCTGCGCGCGAGTAAATTCTTCGACTGTGCATGTAGAAGATGCTCCGACCCCACGGAACTCGGGACGCACATGTCGTCGTTGAAGTGCAACAAATGTGACAACGGAATAATCGTGCCGCTAGATTCCCTTGGTAAGTTTGATTTGTGCCGAAACCACAGTTAATCCTAATGATAGGTTGCCAAGGACATAGATATTTGGGTAAAATGTACATAATTATAGTAGCAATCATTAGGGGGGTAAACAAAAAAACACGATGTTGAGATAACTAGTTGCTCATCCATATTGTCGTTTTTTTTTTAACGAATAATTAATTCTGGCGGAGGCTGTAGCTTATGCGATAATTTTCAATACTGCCTCATCAATAATAAAACAGGCGCTAAACGGCTCCTTGCGGCTATTTTTATGTTTGAGGATTCGAATACTCACCGAGACATTTGTTCCCTACCTCAGGAAACTACGTTTTGCGAAAGCAGAGACCAGTGGGATAATATTTTGTACTGCTTCATCCATGTTGAAATTTTAAGAAGTGTGAAACTCGTGTTCTTAGAAATTCAGATATACCTACCGCTGCTCATCAAGTACACTCTTTCTCCTTATGGGAGACATAAGAAGAACTATCATTGAGCAATATTATGTCTCGGAATCGACTTTCTTCGAACTCCAAAATAGTCGAGATCAATAGGGCAGTATTTCAAATTAGGGAGTAAAGTGCTTGAGCAGCCGTATATCTGAATTTTTGAGAATACGACTTTCGCACTTCTAAAAATGTCAACATCGATGAAGTAGTACTGAATATCATACTACTGATCTCCGCTTTCGCGAAACCCATCTTTATGGGGAAATGAGCAAGTGTCTCGGCGAGCAGTCGAATCTTCGAACATAAAAATAGCCGAAAGTGGCCGTTCAGCGCCAATTCCATCGTGAGGAAGTACTAAAACTTATCGCACAGGCTACAACCTCCGCGGAAACTATTTCTTTGTGAAAAAGAACGTGTTAAGTAGTGAACATTTTTCGCACGGTAACGAATGAAGATCATTACGCCGATCGTTACAGATCCAGAAAGCACATGGAAATGCACACATTGTCCATTCACCACGGGTGGACAGGCGGTTAGGCGAGTTCTGAGTATCATTCAGGCAGAAGTAGATGCTGTCGAAGAAATATCACAATTGGATGGTGGCCAGGCTATCGAAGCTAGGGAATCCATTTTTAAGAAATATCGTTCTGTTTTGCATCCCCAGCATGCTTTCAATACAATGTTAAGGTACGTACCACTGGATAGGTTCAAACCAGAGGCGTGAAGATCGGAATGATTGTTGTGACAGGAAAAAATGTCGCCGGGCATTTAGGGCAGAGATCCGTTTTTTTTTCCGATCAAAAAATCGATTTTCGGTTTTCTGCATTTTTATATAGCTTATAGTATTGAAAATGGTTCCTTCACGTATTAATAAGAAATTCGCAAGATTGGTGGAGTCATAGGGATTTGGTTGGATGGGTGGCGATGCTTCGGAGCGCGCTGGGAGTCTTGAAACGTGTGCTAGTCCGAGAATTCCTGTTCCAAGAAAACCCTTCCCATCTCTCAACCTGTGTTCGGTTTATTCGAATATTCAACCGACTTCGACGTGTCGTACGTTAGTATTGCTTAGACTTCGGAAGTAAGCGTATTTGATTCACGAGTAAAAGTGCAATAGTTGTTGAGTTGGACGATGGATCAAAAAGGTAGCCGACATAATCGTGTACGACCTGAGCATCGGAAGAAAAGGAAGTTCCGAGGGAATCAGACAACAGCTGAAACTGATTCGATTTTTGAAACGACTTCAGAAAAAAAATCATGAATGAAAGGAATATCCAGGACGATGATGTCCAGAATTTAATTTCTTTACAGTATTCATGGCAGTGAGTGCATATATGGAGTGCAAAGAATGTCACGAGAAAGTGAAATTCGACAAAAAAAATCTAAGTGGGCTTAATTTCAGAGTCCAATTAGAATGTGCCTGTAGAGTCAAATTCGTGGATTCGTCTCCGAAGATCGGCCAAGCGTCCGACATAAATCGTCGACACAATAGTCAAATTAAGTTTTTGTCCAGAATGCAAGACATGGAAAAATCTGAAAGGTACTCTAGGATACGAAGACTCGATTGAAACATATAATGAAAAATGCAAAGCTAATCACTCTGTAAGCGCCGGAAAGATGGAACCCGACTCTGTGGTGAAGATGTTTGAACGGCCAGAGGAGAATTATGGCGTGTGGTATGGCACTTACATCGGAGATGGCGATTCGAAAACCTACACCGCTATAGAAAATGCAAAACCAAACGCTGACGAATTTTTGGTGCAAGAAAAAGAATGTGTCGGCCACGTGGAGAAAAGGATGAGGACGAGACTCCGCAATGCAAAATCTACCAATAAAGGTATCGGAGGAAATGCAGTAGGAAAACTCACCAACAAAGCCATAATTGATCTTACAAAATATTATGGCTTGGCGATCCGGAGACATCCCACTTTCCGGGAAGACATGCGAAAGGCCGTGTGGGCTAAATTTTACCACCGAAGTTCAACCGAGAGCCCAAGCATCAATATTGTCCCGAAGGGTCTTTGAGCTAGTGCAAATATAAAAAAGCTGAAGCTCAAGATCGACTGGCAAGCTTCAAACATGATGAACCGTTTAAAGCACAAGTTTGAACAGTCATCCGACCAATATACGAAGACCTGGCCAAATAATAATTGCTGGAGAGATGTCTGGGGGACTACACACAAAATAGCAATGAGTCTTTCAATGCTACACTCTGGTGCTTGGCCCCATTAAAACATCTACATTGTGGTCTTTCCTCGCTCGAAGTCGCTACATACATAGTATGCTGCTATTGTAACGAGGGATTCACCCCAATCTTGAAAATAATCTGTGCTATGGGTCTGCGTATCGGCGACGAGGATCACAATCTCGCAGCTACGTGCGACAACGGGCGCAATCATCCTCCGGAGTCCAAGAAGCACGGAATGCTGAGAGAGAGGCCAGTAGTGCTACGTACGATTTTAACTTGGGTGAAGAAGGACCGATTGAGCGTAGAAATTCAGATTGACCGAAATGTTATAAAAATGTTTGTAAGCATAGAAAACATCAATAAATATGTACGCAAAAGGACTTTTCAATAGATCTTACCGTTTCGGCACGAAAGATTCATGAAAATTCATGTAAAAAATCCCGGTAAAACGGATCTCTGCTCTTTAATGTTTTTAATTAAATACATGTAACTTAAAAATTTGAATGTGGCATATTACAGTGAAGGTTATCGTCTCTTTTCCATTTCTATGACGTATTATCGAATTGTATGACGACAAAAAACTGAAGACTAGTTCAGTAACAGAAAGTAGAATTAGTCATACCATTATGCATCCTGCTGTGCTATGTGTACGAATATAAGTCGCTAGAAATAATCTCAACATGAAGTTATAAAGTAGCGCCAACTGGGGTGACTTGGAATGCCAAAGAAGTTAGGCTCTCTGAGGTTTGAAGGCGACACTGATTACCGAAAAGAAAGAAGAAAAGAAAGAAGAAAATATGAAAAGTGCCGATGTTGAGACAAATCAGTTGTGGGGCGACGCGGAACACTTCCAATATTGAAAGGAAAATGCAAATTCAAAATTTTCGAAGATATTTCATCAATTTTTAAACTAAAACGACTAAGAAAAGTGCACGCAAAAACGTAAAAATATGTGTATTAGTGTGTAACTAACGTTTTTCAGAACATGAAAACAAATATTTTTCTAATCATCTTGTCCATAACAAAAGATTATACTTCTGTATCTTCGAATTTGTTCAAATAAGCTGCTTCATCCGTTCCAAAAAAGTAGGAAACTAAGAGTATAACGAGATGCCTTTCTGAGCATATTCTGAGTGCTCCAAGTCACCCCTCATGGCGAATGATGAAATAAAAACCGATATTCATGATTTTCTCTCATACGAAGGTTCCTGAAAAACGAGAAAAATGAGCCCGAATATTCTGGATAAACAAATCGAGGACACAATAAATTCCAATGAAGTTAGCCACATTTTTTTACCCCTGTCGATATTTTCTTAAATTAATTATGTATATTGCAAAGAGTACATTCTGTGATTTTTCAAAAAATGTGTTATCCATCTATTCCGGAGTTGCATTTCTTTCATATCTCTAGATTCAGAAAAGGCTAAGTCCTACGAGAAAGTTTGTTCTGCAAAAAAGTTTTCTTTTTTTTTCATGAACCTACAGATATTCTTTGAGCCAGCTTTACGGACGATGCGAAGGATATCTCCTCGACGATTTACCAGACGTTGTCCTGGAGCACAAAGTAGATCTTTGCAAGTCTCTCCTCCGGGTCTTGGACGTTGTAGAGCCTGGCAGCTCTCGATTTAGAGGTGAATCAGAGCAACAAATTTTTCGTAGAAAAACGATTTCCTTAGCAAGCTTTCTAGATTCGAATCAACATTTTGCATGAAAAATTATCGAAAATATTATTTGATACCGTTCGAGGGATTCATAAAACTAAAATTAGAATCTCATTTCATGAATTCCTTTTACGCTATTTGATATTTGTTAAAAAGTCCAGTGCACGCGGTAAACTAACTTATTCCTATGTGTAATCAAGGATAACAATTTATTTCTTCGTAGGAATGACGCTTTATGAGCTTCACGCGCCTCTACTGTTCCTTGCGAAGAACTTGTTTCACACGGGTACGATCGACGAAGCTAGTCTCAAAAGTAAGATGATTGAAGCAGCCGCGATTCTGAAGGAGGCGGCCACCATTCTGAGCTTGGAACTTCCAGACACCGTCGAAGGACAGATTGGTCGAGTAGCAGTTCAGTCCTTGGTGCAATTGGAAGCCTCTATTGAAAATTTGTAAAATTGAATCAAAAACTGTAAATACCACCATTTCCAGTCGGTAGATCAATAACTAGTCATTGATGCGCTCTTATGTGACCCACTCGTCAATATTAAATCCTCAAAACTTGGGTATTGCATGGAAAAGGTACTCCTTGGGTAACAGTCGAGTAAATTGTACTATCTTTGAAACTTTCCGGCTTTTTATATTACGATTAGTGGGAATTTAATTCGTTGGGTGTTTATTGTCTGCCGTTGTGAAGATTTCGGAAGTCTCGATTGGGTTGTGTACACAATTACTTATTCTTGTGTTTTCTTTCAGTACTAATCCTGTTACATTAAGTTTCACTCTATCACAGGTATTATGATGAATTATGAACGGTATATTATATATTCCTAAGGCAAATGAGCTGATCAAAGTACAACTCAAGATCCCATAGGTAGCCTCTATGCAGTATTTCTATAGTACTTTAAACAAGGCACATATACTATCAAAGCAGAATTTCACAAGAGCTTCTATAAAAATTAAGTCGAGTTTCATGAATATTCATGATAATGATATAGAAAAATAATATTCATTCACTTAATGTATTTCTCAATTTGTTATGTACGAATAAATGATGACAAGTAAAATTCAACAACCCAGTTCAACACCAATATATTATATAGATTCTATAATACATATACCTATGTCTATTATTGAGATAAAAGATAAGACAAAAAGAAAATCCATGAAGCATGTAGAAAATATGAGGAAATGAAGTGATATAACTGGAAAAAAATCAATCCCAATTCTGTTGCTATCTAGTCGACACTGTATAGCTTACACTGAGTATATTGAACTACATTCTCTGTTCAGTACATTGACCACTTGAATTACTGACATCCTCTTTTTATTGATGAAGAAGTCCTTTTATCTTTTCTGTACGTTGATACGCGAGCGACCTTAAAGAAGAAACCCGGAAGGCACAAAATTTAAAGTTGTCTATCAGACGTCAAACAGATCTCCAATGCGCCAGTTTTTGTTGTCTCAAAGTCGACTTTCGACTAAAAGTTGGTTTCCGGAGAAAAATGTAGTTCTTCTAGATGACAAAAATTGGCGCATTGGTTATCTATAAGACATCTGAAGGACAATCTGAAAATCATGTCATATCGAAAAACTCAAATTTCCAATTCGAAAGGATTTGGAAAGAACGAATTGAGACAATTATAATAATACAAGTGAATTATCATCGGTTTCTCGCCAAAGACATTATACTTTTTACAGTGCATGTACAAATTTTTTGATTTCTCGTTTGATCCAATTTTCGTTCTCAGAGGCATATACTAGTTTTCTGACCTAAACTAGAGGACAGATACATCGTAGTAAAGAAGATATTTTTAAATATACTTGGCATAGGTGAGAAAATACTACGCGTCATTGTCGGCAGAACCCAACAGAGTAAGACAAGACCATTATCACTCGATAACCGAGGCTGTGGTATTCCCGCGCATAGATTGTCCAGTATATTCCTGGTACCAAGAAGTAAATTTTATAAATTTCTAAACTATTGCTAGTGCTACCGAGACGCTACGAAAATATACATTGAACGCACCCTCAATAACGGGTGGAACATGACTCACGCAGAGTGTCCAGAATTACTTGTATACACTAGGGTATATCTAAGAAAAAAATTGGCATTTTATTCTTTTAGTTCTCGACTCAAAACAAATCCTTCCACGAGATAAGCTCACTATCTCAACTCTAAGTCTTTTTAGTCTAGCTTGATAGGCAACTCACGACCCACATGTGAATCACACGGAATAATCAATTGTATCAAATAATAATCAAAAGCAACACATGTTTTCATTGAGTTTCCAAAAACTCAACACCTAGCGACGGTAGTTCACCCCTTCAACACCCTCAACATGAAACCGGGCAGTTTTGGATAGACAAAAATTAGGCAGTGTCGAATTATTCAATCTGCTAGTATCGATGACACAGCTGGAGTTACGACAATGGAGTTTAAATGACGGGAGCTTGAAGCTTCGAAAGAACTGTTCGATTGCAGTAGAATCCCGGGTTTCCGGTCTAATTGGCACCTGGGGTAGTCCGAATAATCCATCTTATGATAAAATAAAAGTGGTGTTAACGTATAATCAGAGTTTTATTGATACATATTTGTATTTGCAGTAGTAAACATGCATTTTATATAAAATCACATACGTGCATTGTGCGATTATAACGATGTACATACGATGTGGTACAATATTACTCTCGCTGTGAATAACTTGTAATCGACTATAAAGCGCTACAAAATATGAGCTTGAAAATTGCAAGCTCGGGTGAAGCGGGCTCAGATAGTCGAAGTTCTTCCGTATCTTGAAATATTCTTGATCGTAAATATACTGCAAAAAGCCTTTATGCTAGCTTCCGGTTTTCACTTCCGGGCTGCTTTTCCAACGCTTACCGTTTCGCGAGACTTGACTTTATTTATAAATGTCTCGACAATTTATACAAGGCGTCCCACTCTGGGCAAACCAGGCCTATATTTCGGAAACTGAGAGTTAAAAAAACGGCTTCGTGCAGAAAATTTTATGGTTTTGAGGGTCAGGGCCGATATGGCTGTTGACTGTACGTGAAACTTTTTTTTGGAAAAATGTAAATGGTGGCAATATTTCTGACGAGCTTTGCCTACGCTTCTGTTTTCCAAAGTATGCAGACGTAAAATCCATCGACTTATATTTGTAAGATATTGCGAATAAAACGTATCAGCTTAGCAGAATCTGCGGATACTTGTATCTAACAGCTAGTATCGCATTGTGAACATCACTACTGCGGTTTTCGGGCGAGAAAAAAAGTAAAAAACAAAATTATAAGAATCACAAAAAATTGTTAAGAAATATTAAATAAATCAATGAACGGATAAAATATGTTAGACACGCGCACCTGTAACTCATATATATAGCTCTCCGTAAATAAACCCCCGTACGGATCATCTCGGCGCGAAATACCGGCACCTTATATATAATTCAGTTCAACTCGGTACACGCGCGAAGACGAACCGAAGAACTTTGAAAGCCGTACCGCTCGCCGGTGTGAATACCTATAATAGCTTCTGTCTCAAAGCTTCTAATTTTGGACTAGAAGTCGTCTTGCATATTTCATAGTGCTTCGCGCCACAGCTAACTTCTACTTCTATTGTTTATAAATTACTACGTGCATCTCAATCGCCAATTGAAGATTGTTTGCCAATTTTATCCTGGAACAATCGACTGGAAAATTTGACAAAGGATGTTCAGATGATCGAGTGTTGCAGACATTGGGAAGATATTTTTCTTGTGAAGTTTCGTAGTTTATGTCCTAAAAGTGACGCTTCTGTTTACGTTTACGTAAAGTCGATCTCAGTGGAATCATAAATTTGCATCAACCACGCTTTGACTCCAAATTCGAACTGCTATCGATACTTTGACGTACACAAATAGTAAGTATGTCATAGTTCGGTATATGATTGATCATTCCTAAATAGGCAGACATTGGTTGAAATTGTTCTACCAACGTTAGAGTTAAGCACATAGCCATAATTAATTCAGTTGATATGGTTACCAGATGCTTATTTTTAGGTACCAGAACTAGCCTCAGAGTAAACATTTGACGTGCGGGCTTCTAGTTATAGCGATAAGCTGCAGATCATCATTGACGTGGCTAGCAAAATGTTTAAAGAAAAAGGAAGACAGGATGTATCCGCGGGCACTCGGTTAAAATATCAAGTAGCCACATCTCCGAAGCTTGGAAGGTGATCTTGCTTTGGTATTTCTTCGTCAATAGTTATGAAGCCGGCATGTAACAAATGTTATGCAAGGATCGATTTCAGATATTTAATAGCTGCGAAGGATTTGGTTGCCGGAGAAGCAATCCATCGGGATAAACCTTCAGTAGTCGGCCCAGCCGCGTTCTTCGAGGGTTCTCTTTGCTTTAATTGTCTCAAGCCTATAGTCTTGATCGCAAAAGTCAAAGGTAACCGGTGTACAAAATGCAACGTGGCACCGTTGTGTCAGCCAAGTTGTGAGGTAAGCAAACGATCAGCGATTCGGACATGAAATCCTCCGCATTCTCATGTAACGGGTGAATCATATTTTTGTACATTTAGCAACTGCGTGAAAATGATTACGGCCGCAATGATTGTCAATGTCAGAATGCTCAGAATTCAGAATATTACAATTGAAACAATCAGCTGTCTTCAGGGGTATAACTTGTTGCAAAAGTTACTGAGTGCTGAACCAGTTCGTGGAATAATAAATTTGAATTGTTTAAATACGAATAACTCTCTTAAAAATTTGTAATTATCTACAATATGTTCGAAGCCGAATCGAGAAAAGCGTTTACTTTCGGAATATGGCTTATAGCGATCAAATGTACGAACACAATTGTATTCTGAATCTCGAAATGTGGTAATAATCTTAAATCATGACAGTTCGTTTTAGGATACCACGAGAGCACAGAGTGCAAACTTCTTCTGGCGAATCAATCGCGTATACTTGATATTGCGGAACACCCTGCAGCCATATTACTACCTCTACGTCTCTGGCTCTTGAAACAATTTCACCCGGTAGTATGGGAAACTATTGACAAGATGGAAGATCATATGGAAAAAAGACGGGACACCCCGGTCTGGAAAGACAGAAATGAAAATGTTGTAAAAGTAGGTATGACAAGAATGACAACGAAATGAAGATGCCGTGTATTGCAATGACTAGTCATGTTGACAGTTTACCTTCGCAGTGTATGCAGGGGAATTGCAGCTTTACTAGTATCCCAAATTTCCCGATACATAGTTCATTTTACTTCCCAGGTTTTGCAGAAGCTTCGGTTAATACCGGATGACGATGAGACTTCGAATTTGATGCAGCGCCTTTGTGGAATTTTGGACGTAAACAGCTTTGAGTTGAGGTCTTCGGATGATTCACCGAATCACCTTTTGAGAGGGATTTACACCGGCGCAGCACTGATGGCCCACGACTGCCGGGGTAATACGCATCTTACGATAGATGAGAAGCATGAGCTCACAATCTATGCAAGCATACCTATCGAAAAAGGCAGCATTATCTCTTTCAATTACACCGCTTCGTTTCTGGTACGTTTCCAAATGATCGTGGAATGGAGAAAACGCTGACGATTTAATCAAGATTGAGGGTTAACAAGTTCTTTCACGCTTTTATTTACTACCAATAGTAGTCGGGAAAATGCCTACTAAACACATCAATATCAGGGTTTCTGAAAAGAATCAATATTCATTTTTTTTTTACTCCCTTCGACTCTGAACGTCAGGTTTTTAAACAACAAAAAATCCTGCTACAGAATGAGCTCTATATTTCAACTCTAACAGACAGCGCAAGTCATTTTTCATGTGTTTAATAACTTTTTGCATCCTGCACTTTATCGTACCTACATGCGACTTTTTTAAAACTTACTGAAAATTTTTTTTTTGAGTTGGTCATCTCGGATCTGAAATCAGAATACAGAACTTCAAAATGGCGGTGCAAAATTATGGAAAATAGACTGATTTAGATCAAAGGTAGTATACTCGACAAATTGAGCCTCATTTTCGGAACGTCGATGTGTTAAATGAGTTTTCCCGAAACGACTGTTTTTCTACTATAGGGCGCGTAGAGGATCACTAACCACGCGCCCTACAGTTTAATTCAAACTGTGATCCAAAAAGTCATTCCCGAGAAATTTGTGTCTCCGTTTAGGCTCAATTTTTTTATGGAAAAAATCATCAAATATACTTATTAGTTATTAGGAAACCTCATTACCAAAGTTTGCTGGTAACTTATAAAGAGATAATAAATTTGAAACAGTGGGGATATTGATATTCCTGTAGTATCTAATATTGAACGGATTCAGGACATTATTTGAATATAGTTCGTAGGGTGAACTTAATCCAATTATTTTCAGGGTACGGCCGAGCGGCGTGAGAATCTTCGAGAAGGTAAATACTTTGAATGCGAATGCGTGTTGTGCAGCGATCCTTACGAGCTGGGATCTCATTTAAGTTCCGTGATTTGTCCTCGATGTCGGCGAGGATACGTAGCAATGCAAAATCCTTTGACCACAAATCCCTACGCTCTCAAAACAAAATGGCAATGCGATCGCTGCAAATCACTAATGAGCGGGAAACTGATCAAGACAACATTGGATTTAACACGTTCTCTTATTGACGGCTGTGAAGATTCTAATGCGAAGGTTAAACTGCTTAATTAACATTTTATTATAAGAGATTCTGAGTTTCTTTCCAACTCCATTCTACAGCGTTTTTCTATATTAAACTAGCCAACTGCAACTTACCAGGATATAATTTTGTATTCATTTTGTATATCATTTGGGGTTGTAAGATTATTTTGCGAAAAATATTTTTTGAATATTGGAATAGGATTGTATTCTCGACATAACGCACTAAAATCTTCCAATCTCATTTTGTTTTGTTAGTTATACCTACGGATCGAGAAAGCATCAAAGCCAAATATTATAGTTTGAAATAATTTTCGCGAGGATTCATGATTTTCGGAATTTTTGGAGATTGCGCCTTCATTAAAGGTATTTAAGAGGTAAACTAGCGCCGTTGCGTATTGATTTTTTGAACAACACCTCCAGGGCTGACTTCTTAAATACATGTAATGCTGTCGATTATTAAATCTCAATTCTTGCTCATCTATAAACAATTCTTGAGAACGTGTTTCAGAATATTGAAATTGTTCGTCCATCTGCATTCATATATATTTTGTATCTGATATAAATGTATGGGAATGTAGGTGTAATGGACATTCTTCGCCAGCTATGGATCTCGGGTAAATAAATGTGATAAATATTCAATGTGCGATTATGGCCTGATGAAGTTAATTACTTAAACAAAATTCTATGCTTTTTTTGAGATATCGTTTGTCGGCAACCCTCACTTCTGGGACCATTCTATCTCTTTTAAGTTGGAAATTTACTCAAGAATGAATTTGTGTGAGGCAGTTTGATATAACATACAAATTATTTCATATTTTGAAACAAAAAGTATAACTAGCTGCATAGAGCAGCTCTCATACAATATAGCTGTATACCTACTATTTGCAAAAATTAGTTCAAAATTGAATATTTGGCATTGATTTTACGGTCGATTACTATCTATAATTTAGAATGCAAGGTTATCCAAGAATGGCTACCGATGGCCCTTCAATTCTCGTCCAAAAAATTTCAGGCAAAAAATATAAGTTATCTTATCACGATTGCAGGCACTCGAATCTCTGCTACAAAAATTATTACTTACCATTCATTCAAATCACTATCTCGCGTTGGAATTGAAGCAAAAATTACTGGCTATCTATAGAAAAGAGATGTCCACTGTTCAACCACAGAAAAAAATCCTCGAGCGAATGCTAAACCTCTGTAAAGAAGTTTTGGTTGTGCTCGATATCACTGAGCCAGGAATTTCCCGCCTGAAAGGTAAGGTTTTTAGTTACGACATAGCTGCACTCGTTCGTATTGTTATTTGCTGTGTTTCTCCTTGTTTGGTTTTCATGCAAATACCGTTACGACAAATCAGGGTAATGGGTAGTCAAACTTATTAATCTATTAAATATTTCACTCTGCATAATATTAGCATATATTGGCATCCATGGTTAGTACTTTCGTTTGAGGTTGAGTTCCATATTTATGTGAGATTATAGAATCTTGTGTAGACCGTTTCATTGAAACGAGAGGTAAATGAATGTATCAAGAGACTCCTTAGAGTCTACCGCCGAGTTTTTCTACTGCAGCGACCCAACGTTTTTCGGCGAAGCAGTGGGGGGGATTATTTATATCAGGAATACGAATGAAAAAAGCTTTTGCCAAACAATGTCGTCGGACTGCGGAGAACTGAGATACCTGAGATAGGTATCTCTAGGCGATTCCACGTGAGGGAAATCAGTCATTTCTCACTCAGATATTTTTCACAATCAGCATGCCGATAGTAATCGGGAGTTAGATTTTAGTGATAGAGGATGTTGCGATTGATTTGAAATTCATCAATGTATTCGCAATTGAAGATTTGCAGAAGGCTGTCTCAAGAAATGCATAACTTGGTTCATATTGAAGCTACAGAGATCGTTCTTTCTCGTTTTACATAAAGAACTCTCAAGTGTTCAATGGAACGTGCCAATTTAAGGGGGAATATATACCGAAAAATCGGATTTTCAATTTTCAGATTTTCTCAAAGTTTAATATGTTGAGGTGAAAATTTTAAAAATTCCAGGGATCCTATATTATGAAGCTGGTATCGATGACTCTGTGTACCTATAAGTTGAACAAATTTCGTAATTCTATCTCAACATTTTCGAACGCGTTTTTCTCAAAACAACGTTCTTCATTCTTCAAATTGGTACCCAAAATATCTCGAAAACCACTGAATCGATTAACTTGAAATTTTCTGTGGTTATTGTATACATAATTATCTGGTACTTGGGATCGGATTTTTTTTCCAATTCTAAGTTTTTTTTTTTGCAAAATACGAACGAATTTTTTCTTGAAAATCGCTACGTTGAGTTCAACCATCCGCCATTTTGTCAAAAATCGATATTTTTTAAATCGGCTCTGACAAAGACAAGATAATAGTATCTATTTTAATATCCTGTTTGATTTTTTGTTTCACATGTTTTTTGACGAATCGCCACTGGGCACCGTGTTGGCACATTTTTTTACGGCACTACGTAGACGACTCCAGTACTCCGTGAATTTACAACATTTTGGAATAAAAAAAATTGAAAATATTTTTCAAAGTGTATATTTTTAACCGAAAAAAACCAGATCCGATCATTGCAATAGTTTCCCTAAAAAAATTCCCGAAATTTACCTTTCCTTTTTCACTTCTGGGTGTATATCCCTCCTCAAACAGAAGAGTATTCTTCAATTGTTTATCTACAAAATAAACTCTGTTTAATTTTTTTAACACCTGTCGATAGCACAAAAAATCTGGAATAATTCACACATGAGCTTTGAAGTATACAGAAGCTTATTAGAAAAGTAAAAAAAAATGGCACATTGCTTCTTTTTTGTTCTCAAGAAAAAAATATTGAAAGTTCGTGGTGAAAAACAATTTTAGTAAAAAAAGAAAGACGAATAAAACAAACGGCATGAGGCTGGCTACTTTCTCTCGGGAAACATGAGCCTCGATATCCTCTGCAAACTAATTAAAATAAGCAAGATCTATTATTTAATCGCTGATTTTAGGTTTTCGAGATTTTGAGATTACAAGAGTTATAATACTGCATGTCACGTTGATCGTGATTATCAAAGCTATATATTCGAAATATAGTGCCTTATCCCTGTGGAGCTTGGTTTAGGATCAAACTTTACACCGATTTTCGAATGAGATTATTAATCGTGTCTCCCGTTCGTCCAGATTATTTTCCAGAGGTCTGTCGCTTTGTTTAGTATTTTAAGGGTAGATAGATGTCGAAAACCTTTCCTGGATCTTTGATTTCGTCGATTCGATTATTTTGCGAACTTTCCCAGAAATTGGCGACAAAATTTCAGTTTCGGCGTAATGAAAATATGTACGTGATATTTCAGGCATAACTTTATACGAAATGCATTTGCCAACGGCACTGCTCGCAAATAAAAGCTATAACGCTCGTGAAATATCGTCGATGGAATTAGCTCTACAATTGGAGAATGCTGAAGGACTATTACAAAAAGCATTGTCTAACCTCCTCTTGGAACCAGCTGCAACACCCGAGGGTCGATTGGCGAAGCGCGCCCTGCAGGAATTGAAACTTTTGCGTCAAAACACTGCCGATGTTAAGGCCTTACCTACCGAGATGGAAAAACCGAAAAGGCAATTCAAGAAAAACATAAACATTGTCAAGCAACAGCAAAGTAATTGCAAATGATCGAAATCCTAACGGAAGTAAATAGACATATGTATGATACGTCATTGTGTTCAAATGAAGGTACTGTGTAGTGTGTATCTAGAAATACAATTTCGATTGAGTTACAACTCCCAACTTTTACCGAATAGTTATTTAGCTTTGTATGATTAATTTTACGTCACTGTGATGACAAGAACTGAGGCAAAGTGTACATCGCGCGACTACTATTAATAATAAACAAAATAACGATTTGATATTTCGTGTATATTTGACAATAGATTTTTTACTTGTCCCCACTGTGAACTAGAGTATTCAGCTAACGAAAATTCGTCCAATCTAAAATTAAAGTTATTTCCATTGCAGAAGTATTCAAACTCAAAATATTAAATTCAATAAAATATACTAAATTTAATAATAAAAAATAAATCCCTATAGAAAATAATATTTTATTAGTAAATTTGAAAAAAAAAAACATTATAATCGAACAAATATTTTAATGAATTATCCAAGATAAATAAATTATATTGGCTTTTCTAGAGTTAGCTGTTGTCAATTTTCGTGGAGGTGTCTCAATTCACCCGCACATTCCGTACCTAAATAACAATTTTAGTATCTCGAATACCTATTATGCAAGTTTCGGAATTAATGTGATTTTGAAATTTTTGAAACTAAGAGTATCTTGTCTTTCGTTTTTTGTTACCAGAGTTTTTTCCTATTAAATATCACTAAAAATTAATGAAGGTCGGAGTCATCATGATAGTCAAACACGAAATTTCTTTTCTAGGTTCGAAATTGATGAAGAATTTCTAGAATTGGTTCCTTCCCTTTGGTCCGAGAATGAAAGTTTTCAAAATGGCTTGAATGTTGTGAGAAAAATTAAAATTGTTAACGATTGAAGAACAAAAAACAAAAAAGTACTCCATTCACTCAGTAATTTCTGAATTTCGTAAGATGTCGGAATTTTTTTCTTTTTTTTTGATAAGACGCAAAATCGTATTTTCTCGTTCATTTCTTTGTCAAATGAGATGAGAGAGTGCTCGAAATGTGTGGTTTGCCACCGCCGAGGGTCTAAGTATTTCAACAGTGCAATAAATCGAGTGCATGTATGAATAATTCCACGTTTTTTCTGATTATAACTGAATCTGTAAGAATTTTTTTCAGAATTTCGAAAAACCGAAATACTTGTGCTGAAATAAAGCAGTAATCCCCAAAGTTTCATTCCGATCGGTTGTGTGGTATGGGAAACACTAGGAATCGTGTTATCTGTAATTTGACGGCAATCAGATAACAAATGGCCATTCGGTTAGGTCGTGCGGCCTAAATCCCTATTCAGAAATTATGAATTGGCACGAAAAAATTAGAATTTAGCAGTGATTCATTACATAGAGTGAGCATACGATAGAAGAATTATTCTCCTCTCATTTAATTATATTAACCGAAGATTCTTGTCCGCTTCACACCACTTCTGCAGCGCCATGCGTTAGTTCGAAAATTTGAATCTAGCAGAAGTCACAAGCGATGAACGAGTAGTAACATGGCGACCAAATAAAATTGATAGAGGTGATCGGTGGATGTAATGTTTGTTGGATATTTCCTCGAAAATAATCAAAAATCATTACCAATACTCATCAACGAATTTTAATAAGTATTAGACCCGTAATCATCAATTCCAGGTAGGGATATTACACTTTATTATGGTCCGTCAACATAACCTAATTTCGATTTCAGCAACGATTAATAAGTATATGATTGGAAGGTATTATTAGAAACTAGAGAATTGAAAAAAATTAGTACACAAACTTATCAAATTACAGGTGATAAAATGTCTGACCAAAATATCATTGGATTATGTTTACTAGTCTGCTTGGCTGTAGTATTTAATTTTTCGCTACATCGAATCGAGGAGGGTCACGTCGGTGTGTACTTTCGGGTGAGTCCTTATGTCCCGTTCTCTGCAATGATTAAAAATCTCACATGCATATAAATTCCATCAAAGCATACTTCTCTGCCATCTCTCACCTTCTATTAAAAACAATTATCTTCATCCCAAGTTTGTCACTTCAAAAGTATCACTTCATCCATTTTTATTACATTCGTTACAGAGGCAGACGGTTGTGTTATTGAAATGAAACATCACAGGTCACATGCATAATGAAATTTCACCCACTTTTTTATTCACAACTTTGTGATGACTTCAAACTTAAATTTCTATCTACGTGTGACTCTGTACGAAATTTACTTGAGATTTGAATTCCAGGGCGGTGCGTTGCTTTCGCACGTCAGTACTCCTGGATTCCATATGATGGTTCCGGTTCTAACTTCTTATCGGTCGGTTCAAGTAACTCTACAAACCGACGAGGTTAAAAATGTACCTTGTGGAACAAGCGGCGGTGTTATGATTTATTTCGATCGAATAGAAGTTGTGAACATCCTAGACGCAAACAGCGGTGAGAAAATTCAGTGTTAAAAAGTGTCGTGCGGTTACTAGGCTGAAAAACATTACCAATTTGAAAATCATTCATCAATATTCACGTATTTTTTTTCAGTTTACAACATGGTAAGGAACTTTACCGCAGATTACGACAGAACATTAATTTTTAACAAGGTCCATCATGAATTGAATCAATTCTGTTCCATGCACAGTCTTCACGAAGTTTATATAGATTTGTTTGATCAAATTGATGAGAATCTTAAGTCGGCTCTACAGACGGATCTGAATGAATTGGCACCTGGGCTAAGCATTCAAGCGGTCAGAGTTACGAAGCCTAAAATACCAGAGACTATAAGAAAAAATTATGAGCTGATGTGAGTATATAAACAATAACACGAGCTAACTGGAACAATGGACACCCGACAATTTGATCTTGCAATCGATTTACTCAATAGATTTGGCTGAAATAATTTATACTGTTCATTTGTAAGCATTAAGTACAAAATGTGTTTAACAGGGAAGCAGAGAAGACGAAGCTACTGATTTCTACACAGCATCAGAAAGTAGTTGAAAAAGACGCGGAGACTGATCGAAAAAAGGCAATTATTGAGGCAGAGAAAGAAGCCCAGGTGGCAAAGATCCAGTATGATCAGAAAATTATGGAGAAAGAATCGCTGCAGCGAATGGCATCCATAGAAGATGAGATGCATTTGGCCCGGCAAAAGAGTCGTTCAGACGCTGATTTTTATCAAATGAAAAGACAGGCTGAGGCAAACAAATTACTACTGTCCAAAGAGTTTTTGGAGCTGAGGAAATACGAGTCTTTGTCGCAGAATGCTAAGGTGTACTATGGATCTGACATTCCAAAAATGTTTACGTACGGAGGCTGTTCCAGCGATCCAAATTTAGGCGTCGATGCACAGATTTTGCAAAAAGAAGCAAGCAACAGCGATACAAGCTCATATGGTGATCTGCGTCAAAAAGTGAATGCGCCTTGAGTATAGTTAGACTATCACAAAAACCATTAAAGACGGGCAAGAATGGTCATATCGATTCTTTGCAAGTTTGCTTGTACATAATGCACCGATATTTGTCTTATTCCGATCTGCCTAGGTTACAATAATTTAACGATAATGATACAAGGAGTGATTGCAATAGGTATACCAGTAAATTTGTATTCTTTAGGTATCAATGATATTACAGTTTATTTATTCCGTATAATTACTTTACAAATTGAGCTCTGAATACGTTATCGGTTCAGTGATCTATCCTGTATTCGATTTAATAAAACAAAATCCAACAATGCAAAATAGCCGAAATTACGAAGGACCTCGCGGCACAGTGGTAATTCACATATTTTTGGTGGTACATACAAGTACTTGCACGTATGGACGTCAAATAATACGTGAACGTTGAATCAAACCCTTATAGACATTGTAGAATTAACCCAGGGGCATTCAGCCGATAAGAAAACGTTGAAATCAGCGATGTGAATTTCTGTTCTCATAACTGGTACCGGTGAAAGTACATGTATATGGGGCGTTCCAGGCCATTCCAACCTGGCTATGAACCTTATCATTTCTGATCTTCACTTGCTAGTGTGTGTAGGACGTCATAATAAAAAAAAGATTTACAAAGTTTTAGATTTAAAAAAAAAAAAAATTCGTTTTCAAGTAATCGTTGATTAGGCGAAATCACTCTTAGCCGCATTCGATTTTAATAAAATTTAGACAGTCAATTCTATGTGAAAACACAAATATGTTGTACTAGTACCGAAGATGGGAGCTGCTTTAGTTCACTATTCTTAATCTTTTCCTCAAATTTTCTATATCTTTTTCAATTTACTTGCTTTCATCTTCTAAACTGAATGCGCGTCCAGTGTCGGTAAGAGCTAGAATATTGGGTCTCTTTACAAAGAATTTGCCGTGTAAATACCACAAAAAGCGATTGTAGCTACAGTAATTTGTATATAATTGCGTGATTGACAAATTAGAATGGTTTATTGTACAGGTATATTCATAATAGCTCGGGAATAAAGTTTTAAAGTTTTTATAATTGTGCTACATTTATCGGTAGCTGATATCTCAGTGTTTCTGAACCTGTGGTTGCTAGTTATCTAATCGTTTGTTTACAATTGTTACAAACATTGCGGTATCGTAAAAGGTCTAGTGCACTGCACCCATGTATTTTTCGTACGTCTTGAATATACACTAAGAGAAATGATCCATTTGAATACATGAACTCGTTAGACAATTTATTTTCAATAAGTATCAATTTCTATTCGAAACGTGAATGAAAGAGTTTCAGTGCAATAACGAAGAACCTGCTACACTATTCGAACCTACTATTCATTTGAAACAATTCATTTGAAATGAATAAATTGTTCGATTGTTCCAAGTTGGATTATAAAATCAAGAGAGGCTGTTCTGAAGTTTATTGCGATTTGGGGAATAATTTTCTATTATTCCTCAACCCTGTCCTTTATTTTCTTGTATTGAAAGGGGGAAATCGGAATAACGGATTGACAAGAGCCAGGCGATAGCAGACGACGAATAGGAGACTGTCGAAGAATGTTTGCCCATCGGTCTTCCTCGGTATCCACCGTTTTATCAATAGATTTTTTTCTAATATGGAATTAGTCTGTCAGTTATAATCGGTACCTATTATCTGTATCACATCAAACAGCTGTCCACCGTGCTCTTTTTACTGGCGAACAGAAGTACCAAGAATAGCCTGAGCGCCATTGGACCATCGGGTGAATTAATCATTGTGAACACTGAGCACTGTCAGTTGAGAAAGGCGCGGTGACAATTCTTCAATATTATAAAAACCCACAGACTTTGAGTTTAACATTTGAAAATGAACGTGGTGAGTTGTTCGGATCAATATCTCAACGCAATCAATTCCGAATGAGAGTTCGAATGCTGAACGAATGTAAACAAGTTTATAGGTTATGTGTCTCGAAAGTGGGCGTACCTATGATATGTATCAATCATAAAAATCGCGCTTCAGTTTCAGGAATTGAAAAGATTCTTACATCAGCTATTAAACAGTGTCGATGGCCTGCACAGTATATTAATCACAGATAGAGACGGAGTTCCTGTGATTTCCGTGTCCGACGAAAAAGCACCGGAGTTGGCTATGCGTGCTAGTTTCCTTTCTACATTCGGAATGGCGACTGACCAGGGCAGCAAATTAGGTCTCGGGAAAAACAAAACCCTTATAAGCATGTACAGCAGTTATCAGGTGAGACACATCGAGCAGTTTTCTCCAAGGGATGATCGTTACCAAAGTTCATTGTCTCGTTGCAAAGTTATCGTCCATTCGATAAACAGGCTTTCACGTCTTTATGTTTCTGTATAAAATCCTGTATCTCTTTGTTCAAGAATTTGGCTACATAAATAGTGCATTTATGGCACGAATACATGTAAAAGTGTGTGGCGCAGGTTGAGAATAACTGCGTAAGAATTAATGGCAAGGCGTATGAAAGTTGACCTGTTAAAATGATGAAAGATATCGAAATTGGAAATAGTTTTTTGGTTTTTAAACGCAGACAATCTCCTCAACAATGATATGTTCAACAGGTCGTTCAGATGAATAAACTGCCTTTGGTTGTAAGTTTTATTGCTAACAACAGCTGTGATACAGGGCACATTTTGTCGTTGGAGAGTAAAATTGATCCAATTTTGCAAAATCTTAAAAATGTTGTCGCCGAAGCCTGATGGTTACCTGTGGGGCATTATGGGCACTAATTAAGGGAACCTGGGACCGAAATATTGAGAAGGGAGCCTTGGATGCGAAACGGAGACACGGAAATAGGGCATTTGCGACAAACAGTTCGATCTTCCTCAAATTTAGCAGAACTGTTCCAAAGCAGATGCTAAATATATTACAGAAATTATTGTAAATTAAGCCGAAAAAAATAATAGATAATTATATAATATTATACATAGAATATTGTACTTCTTAGAAGTACATTATAGATTTTTTTCATTTATCCCCTGTTCCATCCACAACATGTTATACTTCAAATTCTACCCATTTTAACTCATGAATTTCGGCACAACTACATACTCTTTGTTTATCAAACGACCATTGAGTATTTGTTTGGGGAAATGCAGATTGATAGATGTTAGAATATAGCTATATCTTTATTCTTATGAGTTTTGACATTTGTAATATAATATAACATCATTTATGCTCCGGTAATTATCATAATTACCATAAATTGTGTGTAAAATAATTATGGTTTTTCATGTTTTTTAAATGTACAATTGTTTGTTAGCTTTATATAGTTCGTTTTAACTGGGATATTACTTATATATTTTTTATACTATATACTATGACTGTATCAATTGTAATTACGCTGCGAAAATGAGAAAGAATAGGTATGTCAGAATATCTACGACATCGGTGACTTTGAAGTATTCACACTCTGCACCTACAATTCATAGACTAGTGGTCGGCCTTCCAAGGCATTGATTATATTCTGAGCGGCTGTCGTTGACATGTCAGACCTTGTTTGTACGGTTGCGCTCCCCAAATGCGGGATGATAACTGAAAAAATAAATAAATTACAAGCCTCGGGTGCCGTTTGTCATGAATGTATAAAATTACCTGTTGATAGATTTCTGCAATCATTTTCAATCACTCCGAGATTTACTGATATAGTCTCGTTCATCGCTATGTACTACTTGTGTCGCGTCTTAGATTGGGATGCACTTATTGCGAGTGAATTTTCATAATTTTTCATCTTATACTGTTGCAATAGGTGACAATAAACTTATCATTGCAACAAATGCAGCCCGATCCGAATAATTACGATTGATCAAACCTAAGGGGCATTTCCGCTAAACTCGACCCACTTCCTATACCGCGTCTCTCCGGATTTAGTTCTAAATTTTTGTATACGACTGCTGGCTTACCAAAAAAAAAAAAAAAAAATTAAACAGATTTCGAGTTGTTTTTCGAAGAATCATTACTTTTGTAAAATTTGATTTTTTCAAAAGGATGTACCGTTAAAACAGTCGAACTTATGAAAGAATGTCGTGGAGATTATGCGATTTCGTTTGGATTAGAAGATAATTTTTTTGTCTTTAAACTCGAAAGAGTGATTTTTCGCAATAATTTCTTTCCAAATTGCCTTCAAATAATATTTCCTAAACGAAAACTCCGCACACAAAAATTAATTTTTACAAGAGTGATAATTTGCTGAACAACAATAACTCGAAAACTGTTGGGAATCGAAATCTACAAAAAATTAAGTGTGAATTTCTGAGTTGATACAATCATATACAAAATTTAGATCTGAATCGGGGAGATGCGATAAGAAGTGGGTTGAGTTCATCTCGCATGTCCACTGTAGATGTAGATCGTAACCGCAGCTACAATAGTATGTAAACGAAATCTTGATGGTTCAAAGATTGCCGGAGTCAATTTACGCACCTGCATTTGGTAAGCTCAGCAGTGGATGATCACTCGGCAACGGTTCGGGGTTCATAACGTCCAACCCTGCAGCGAAAATAGTATGGTTTCGAAGTGCCTTGACAAGAGCGTCTGTATTAACGACGGGTCCGCGCCCAACGTTCACCAGAACGGCCGTGTTTTTCATTTGAGCAAACGTCTCGTTATTGAACATATTCGCGGTTTCATTGGTCAACGGAGTGGCTACTATTACGAAATCACTTTCCCTGAGGAGATCAGGTAACGAGACGAACGAAGCTCCGAGATCGTCACCTGTACAAAAACAAATTGTGAAGTTTTCAGGCTATTCAAGTTTATGTTTCTTTTGATGGAATCATGAAAGCAATCGATTATTATGAACATTATCAATTCAGAACCAGCGATCAGCTACTTCATACGAATCTGGGAATAAAATTATTGATAGTGGAATTTACCTGCCTGCTTTCGCGAGTGTCCTGTATAAACGAAACGACCTACTCCGAATGGTATCAGTAGTTTGACTACAGCTTGTCCAATGTTGCCTAAACCTACTATGCCCACCGTTGAGCCCCGTAAGTCACGTCCCAACATCCATTGAGGACGTGACTGCCACTTATTCCTAAAAGAAAATGTTAACCAATGATGAAAATTAGTATTATTGTATGGATATTGTATATACATGGGTAAATCCTTACAGATCCGTACAATTTTGGACGTTAGGGTCTCCGATTCTTTTCTAACGTGAGGGTACGGAAGTATATACCTTAAAAAGGACTTCTGGATTTTGCTTAGATTTTTCAAACTTTATTTCGATACACGCACGCACAGTAATTTCTTTAAATTTACAACAATCATTTCAGAACCGATGTCTTTCAATGAGGTACAACCTTTTGTAAAAAATTCTCTGTCCTATTGAAATTATCGCCAATTTGATATCATTGTAGACGAGCCCAGTTTATCCCATTCCAAAAAACTCATATCCGAAGTAAAGCACGTCAGGGAATTCAATGAAAATATCTATTTCAAAATGAAAATTCATGTTTTGCCGTGGATTTCTGAACTTGTACAGAATCGGCGATATCTTCATTGAAAAGAAGAGTATTTTCTACAAATTTTGATATTCATTTTCACCTCGTCAAAAGAACTCCGTTTTAGAACCATTTTTGTTGAAAATTCAAAGGCTTACCATGCGTGCCATATCAAAACGGGTGGGTTGAAAAATCTGAACAAAGATCCAGGACCCAGGATCTTGGACTTATATTTTCATATCCCGAAGTAAAAAAAAAAAAAAACATCAGAAACCCCTAGGTCCAAAATTGTACGGGTTTATAAAAAATTACCCATATGTTAAATTATGATTGTTGAAACGTTGGCTTGTATGCATGCTGAAACTCAATTTTTTAGGCATAATAACAAATTTTCACATTACTAACTCGACGATTTGAATGCGACCTTCGTGAGCTCTTCTAGCAGCGCTCAACGTTAGCATAACTGCAATTTCAGCAACTGCCGCAGTTAGGACGTTAGGAGTGTTGCCCACTTTGATACCTCGCCTTTTTATTTCTGGCAAGTCCAGATGATCATATCCCGCGGACATAGTCGATACCACTTTCAATTTCGGCCCTGAAAAGTCAAATAAAAGATAAGTAATCCGAAGTTGAAGTACGATTTATTTTACTGCTTTAATATCATTGTCGGAGAAATCGTTGCGGCATGGTCGCCGACGGCATATAATCCTTATGAATTCTTCGGTAAGCCGGTGTTCTTATCTTGGTATTGCAATAAAGTGCCACCGCAATCTGTACTACCATTATTAATCATGAGATAAACGTGAAAATGCCGGTTATATCTCAATATCTAATCAGTACAATACTCGTGTATATTGCTGCGTCTAGAATTGATCGTGTGATTTGAACGCAGATAACATATATTCATGTAAAAGAAGACGAAAGAGCCGGATGTCAAAATGAAATTGTGGAAGGTGAAAATGAATTCAAATTTCAAATTAATGTGCACCTGCAATGTCCAATAGTTCTTTGTTAATGGCATGATGACTGGCAAGGAAAATGGCATCATGGCCCGGAAGAGCTTGAAGAACTTGTTCTCGTGTGCTAATGGCGGCAGGGATAATTGTCAAGTCGAATCTGTGAACAGCGAGTCGGACAAATCAGTAAGTAATGTATTTTATGATATCAGTTAATATTTATTATTTTGTTACGAGAATGTCCAACTTGTAATCTTGCTTGCTTGAAACTTAAATCTGCGCTACATTTCGAAGAAAATAGCGATACAGCGGAGGCTGAATCTCTGGTTTCAGCAACTTAGTGCTCTTCGTGACTTATAACAAAATTTCATAATTGCCGCGCTGCACTACACGCGCAAGCGCTCACTTTGCTCTCAGAAGTTCAATGCCAGCTGGAGATACGTCGTTGCTTGTCACCAAAACTCGTTGTTTAGTCATCGTGTTGTCTCGTATCGATTGTAGCAATTTTCAACTCAATTAATAAACTGTAGCCGGTGCAACTATTTTTATACAATTAAAAATATCTACGATCCAAGATTTATATGGTTGCGATTCGCGCTTCACACACGTGGTCGATCGGACCTGGAACCTTTCGAGCTTTAGTGACTCGAGTTATAGATGTCGGCGCATTATATAAGAGTGTGGAACAGTACGAGTTCCTCTCGAGCGCACGTGGTATAAGATATGATCCGGCGATAACTACCCGTTAGCAACCGCAGTAATACTTTTGTTATCATTATGTAGCCGTGTTGATTCTTGGACAACGCGTAAACACTCGAGATTGGGCTAATTATACAGATCTCGATGTCAATGCCATATTTCAATAATATCGAAAATAATTTCATTTACGATGAATAGCTTGCTTCAAGATCGACGTATCAGTCAAGTCTTTGCAATATCTTGTCTCTGATATTAGAAATATTGTAGTTACCGCACGCGCAAAAAATGTAAACATGTGCCGTGCAGCCTGGTACACTATTATAATATCCTACACTTTTTGTTTTGGATTTGAATTAAAATTTGAAAGATGCGGCCATATAGGTGCAAATACACATCAAGTCATAACCCACATAGCACACCATAATTATGATAAATATTTATGATCAATATTGTGACTCAATATTGCTTTTCGCAATTTGCGTAATGATATTAAAATAACATTGCAATAATTTTCTGTAAAAATTATAAATAAGATCTCGCCAAATATTTTCAACACTAACAGAATATTTATCATGAATATTAATCTAATCTCACAAATATTTTATAGATATTTCGTAAATCAGTGTGTTGTATGGGAAGTGATAAACTGATAACATTTCCGACATGTGTTTCAATCTAATTATTTTACTTTTATTATTTGTAGAGAAGGGGTCTCGATTCACCATTTCACCATCAGTCCAAAAATACTTTGAAAATGGAAGAATTCGAGTATCAAGAGTCAAAATTATATGTTCCACAATTGAAAATTGATTGGTTCTAAATTATTTTTAACGTTCTGAAAATACTAGCGCTCACAGAACTACAAAATCTTGGAACATATTCGGTTCGTTTCGGTCTTTCAGCTTACCGTAAAACGAGGTTACTTTGCACCAGGAACTGAGAAAGCTGCCATGGTCGCATTTTTTATTAAACGAGAAGATACATTGTATAGGTTGAGTTAGGGTTGTTGTCTTTCAAACTAGTTTGAAATTGACTGGTGACGCGCTGATAACGAAAATTATCGACAAAAGACATCTGGAGGTAATGGTACTTGGTGGACTATTTTAGCTAAATAACTAGACAATACAAATTGAATTACGTCCATGTTTTTCGAGTAATTTGAACATCAGCCCGTCCAGTACCACGTACTTCAACTGTTTCTTTTTCATGTGTAGCATTTCGTCTCAACAGCTCTCCTTTTTCCGTCTTTGCTACGTATGACCTCGGGGTGCTATGTTTATGAATAATCCGAGCAGGTTCCTAGCACTTGTCGTTGCGGATTACCACATTATTCCCATTCTCAAGGTCTTGTCTAGCTTTAACGTTTCTATCACGATAATATTTGTATATTGTTTGTCTGACATATATGGACTTATGAAATCTACTTGTGGCAGACAAAATTGCGAGTAAATCCGTTTCTATTGTCGCATAGTTGTTTTTGCGTCATTTAAACCACAGGACGCAAAATATATCGGTCTACCTTCCTGTCACAAACACCTAAACCACTTCGCGATACATTCGTCTGTAAACGCAGTGACTTCTGTGGTGGAGTTTAAATTTGTTATCCGTGTTTGTTGAAATAAATTGAACGCTTAAGAGTGTTTTTCCAGCTACTAGGAACCCAACTTTTTTTTCCAATAGTTGTCGTAATGGTGTTGTCGGTTATGCTGGATTTGGTATACATGATTGGTGATACCCGGTATGCTTCGCAATTCCTCCACATTTTTTGGGTCTGTAATGCTAGCATTACTCTTATCCCGCGTCCGGATCGATTTTCATGCTATCGTTCGTTAAAAAAATGTACCAATTTGCAAAACAAAAAAGTGATTTTGTTAAAATCTCAGTCGATTCCCCTAAAAGGGAGCTACAGTGAAGCTGATTGTAAAACAACACTAAGATAAGCTGAACCCAAGTATAAGATGCAGCCTTGCTAGTTGCAAACGGAAAAATTGAATACAGCATGTACTCTTCCTTTATCACGGCGGTATTAAAGAACTGAAAGTGACCTTCAAGCCATGAAAATACAACATGAACAAGCACGTCCAGGACGAAAAACCCCCAGAAATTTTAGCGGCACACCTTAGTAGGCAATAAAATAGAATAGCACTAATTTGAGGAATTTTTATGCTAACGTAACACAGAGGGAGAGAGACACAGAGACAGAGAAGCACGTTTGCCGCTGCAGGATTCTACTGTTACGAGAACTTCCGCCGTTGAGATGCCTCTAAGAATGTCGCCATCTGGACCTGAAGGGTGCGCAGCCCGGATTCTGTACCTCAGAAGATACCAGGGATAGTACCGCAATAAGAGAGGGAAAGACCATTACTCTGGAAAATGACGCAGCTGCAACCAATGACCAGGGTCCGCATACAACGCTCTGGTTAGCTGCTGCTCTCTACCTATAGGCAACTGGCCTTGCATCAATGGTGTACAGGGCGTACAATGGAAACGTCACAGCCCCCCCCCCCCCCCCCCCCCCCACTATTGATGCCGGCAATTGGTAGGTCTCTTCTCTCTACGTAGCCTAGCGGAGGCCACTCTTTACTCATTTATATACCCATAGCGTATGGAGGAAAACGGTTATTCTAAAACATTGAATAAGCACATTTCAGCTCTCCATTGACCGATTTCATCAAGATAGGACTTAGATGAAAGCTCTTTTTGGCTACATCCTTTTTTCATTTTTTCCATTTTTTTTTTTCTCTTAATGTATTTGGCGCAAGACTCTACCGAGTCTTTTGATACACGAAAATACTACGTTTCTGCGGAGAATGTATCAACTGAAATTATGTCAGTATCTTGCGGGTTATCGCTGCATACTGACATTCTGGGTAGCATTTGGAACTTTTCTTTACCTGACCATCATCTTGGCCTTTGCGCATGAAGGACTGTAGTCCTCACAGCTAAATCAATTATCTTTTCGGATATAAATGTTTCTTTCAGTCACTTTCGCGATATCAGTGAGTGTACGCTTTCTTAAATTTTGCATAGCTTGGTGAGCACACTGGGATAGCCACTCCTTGCTGAAACGTGTTCATACAATGGCGACAGATCTTTTACTGCAGTTGCGTCCAATTCTACTGGCATTTCTTGGAGAAATCTGCTGCCGTAAATACAACGACGCGTTCCCCCAGGGCATTTGATAAAAAATTAAGGAACAATTTTTGGTTGGACGTCGAGAAACTCATCGAAAAACTCATCGAAAAAATAAACGTAAAACAAATTTCATAAGAAGAATTCGAGAGAAGAAATTTCAAGCTTCAAAATGGCTAACACAAAAGTTCGATTTTCCAGCTGATAGACTCCGTGCACGGTTCCAAAGTTCACTTCGCAGATTCGACACGAGGTGATTCGAGAAAGCATAACTTGCGAACAAAGGAGCGCAAACTAAATTGCCGCAAGTTCCTGAAAGGTAAAGCTTCGAGCTCCATTACGCTTTTGAGGACAAGTCTCTACGTCTATCATGAGTCGGGCATATCTGCTCGATGTGCCCTCCTCGCATGCAACTCAACAAGTCTTTCTCCTCATGATGACTATAAATTTTTGTATTATAGTTAGTAATCCTCAACTATCCAAAATCTATATATGATAAGACCTCTGACACTGAAGTCATTTCAGATGCAATGAACGGTAAAATTCGTTACAGCCGTTGCATTAACTAGCATATTCCGCGTGACAAATTCTAATCGTAAATGTAGCGCTCGACGCACGAATCACGCATAACATTGAATAATTCAATTTACTAGATTATTGGTTACAATGTGCGACATGCGCATTCTCTGCTTTCTGTGGGAGGGTAATCTTGACACGATATATACCGTGTCTTTGCGAGGGAAGTCTTCACAGATAAGCCAAGGAGTCCAGCGTGAAGCTTTTCGCCATCGGAATAGCATTGAACTGTTCTCTCCTACTTCGAGTCCAAGAACCTTGTCCAGATCAGCAACGGGTAAGTAGTCCTAATTCCATCACAAGGTTTCATATCTGAGTTGATCGTTATTTTGCTCTAAATTTAATGTTGTCATAATCGCATGATTTTCACAAATTGTTGGGAAATCTTAATGAAAAATCTCAAATGCTTTTACACAAAGTTTGAATCGTAACAATCGGACAATATCTACTAAAGGATGTGCGATTTTGGAATTGTTGTGCTACGTCGACACTTGGAATTAGCTATGTGGAGATTGTTCATAGTTGACTGTGAATAGGAAAAAGTAAGAAAGATCAAGAGTCAATCTGCGTTCTGAATACCTCGTCTACGATGCGTGTGCAGTCTGTAGCCGACAATTGAGGTCCTTTCTCACCATACAACATCTCCTCGTCTGGTAGGAATTATGTTTCGGACAGCAATCAATGTGCCTTGCTGCGAGTCTCAACATTCTGCACGTCGGATTTGGATGGGGTCGATGATTTGCCGATTTTGTGGATTTATGTAACTACATTTCCATCTTCCGAATATAGTCCTCCTGTTAAGTCTTCTGCACATAATGCTTCCCAGTCAGTCACGTTGTTGTGGGAGATGTCAAGATAAGCTGTTACAGCCAATCAAAGAAAGATGTGATGATACCAACTGGAATGTAGACATGAGCTGTTTCGAACAGAAGCGCTGATATTGTTGGGAGCCGTCGGTATATCTTCCAAACTAAAGTATTGCTACCTCATTTCCTATTCGCCTGCCTTTTCTTCTGATTCAGTGTTAACCTATTGTAATTAATAACAACATACGTAGGTACTATTTGTAAGGACGTGTTAACCTTCAGTTGTAATTGACAACATTTAAAACCAACATTATACTAACCTGTTTGGCAGGTTCAGTGTATAACTACTGCTTCAATCAATGTCTCGCCCTTTTTGCAATTGCTTCCGTTTTCGTCCATTCGCATGAACTCGCATTCTTCTTTTATATTTTACATCAAAGTCGGACCTGTTATCAACCAGACTTGTAACGATACGCCTCATTTGAAATCGCCCGCCTAAAAATTTGACTTACGGCGTTACAAAGTAGATTAGTAATTGACTTTGGTGGACAGGTCGGAAGTGCCACTAACGACGACACTCGTACACTCTTCTGAAGACTAGAATGGGAGACGGACATAAGATAAGATAGTGATTCTCATACAAATTTGTATGAAGCACTGAGGATGTTAATAATGTAATCAACCATTCAAAGAACAATTTAATTGAATATGAACAATATGAAGTGAAAACATAAATAGTCCAATCTGAAATATAGAGAGTAAACTCACGAAATCAAACTAAACCTCGTACGGGAAAAAGATCATGCATCTTCGAATCCAGTTTTAATATTGCGATCATCGAAAATATAAAAGTCTGAATCCTATAAATAGATAATTACGACATTAATCTAATAATTAACATCAAACGTTGTCGAATTCGCAAAGAATATGAAACATCTTTATGACAACCAAGACAACTGAAGACATCATCACCTCCTGTGTCATTCATCGAGCAATGCCACATGTCTACCAAACGAGAAGCCAAAAGTTAAATCATTAGTTGTTACATCTCGCAATTATCTTTTTATGTTAAAATGAAACAAAAAGAAGGGTCAACAATTTCAATTACGTATAAATGAGGTAATGAATGACATTTTAATTTTACACTGTTCATACAATTTGAAAGTGATTTCCATTTTACATTGTTTATAAAATTATAAAGTTATTCTGGATTTACACCGTTTATAAATTTACACGTAACAACATAATCTCCAAAACAAGAACTTCCAAATATAGGGGAGACCGGGGCAAAGTGGGACGCTGGGGCAAAGTGGGACACCAACAAATCTTCGGCTTACCGGGGCAAAGTGGGACAGTCTGTTGAAAAATCAAAAATAAATGTTTTTGTGAAAAAACAGTAACTTATTACATTTTCATGTTTTTTTTTTACACCTTTGCTCAATTTTGGTGAAACCTTATCCTTGAATGATTGGTATTATTATTAAACAACTAGTTATTTGAAATTAAAATTATACAACTTATTGTCGCCCCATGGATTCAGACTCCAAGGAAAATTTAATACAATATACCTATAAATTGTAATATCTGGGTAGACTAAAGATGTGCTGGCTTAGATGACTGTGATCTAACTTACGTGTACGATTTTTGTCAATAATAATGTTATCCACTATAGCTTATCTTCTTTGATTTTCAATGAACATTTAAAATTATAATTAGTCACAAATGTCAATTTATAATTGTAATTACATAAGTATATAACTTTAATTTCAATTAACTAGTTTTTTAATAATAATACTAATCATTCAAGCATTATGTTTTACCTAAATTTGGCATAGGTGCAATAAAAACATGAAAATGTAATCAGTAACTGCTTTTTTAGAAGAAATTTTATTTTGTATTTTCCAACAATGACTGTCCCACTTTGCCCCGGTGAACTGAAGTTTTTTGGGTGTCCCACTTTGCCCCAGCGTCCGACTTTACCTCGGTCTCCCCTACATCACTCTTTATGTGAAATATCATTAATCGTTTATGCACATGTATTTTTTTTCATTTTTACCTCTTAAATAAGACCCGAATTCTACCCTTACTTTTAAATAAGTTCATTTGAAATAATAATTTTATAAACTAAAATTTACAGACTTCGGCCAAGTTCGGTTTCAGAACGACTTTTCACTTGTGGATGAATTCTGATAAACAATCGCATCATTCATGAGCATAATCATTTTGATATCCTTCCACTCGCAATTTCCCAGCTATGTGCGTAGCAGGAAATGACCGCGGGGCAACCGTCTAACGTGCGTATGCATATGCATGAACTCGTTGGTATATATGATGTTTAATCAGCGAATATATCGAATGCACAAATCAAATCATGGGCATTCATGAGCCTCTCCACCCCTAAACCCTTCATTTTTACCTCGCGAAAGATTACTCTCACACGAAATCATTGACAGCTCTTCTGAGCCTCTCGAAAAGCACACATCATCCAAGCATTTCAGCCAACTACTTTATAACTTATTCATCGATCATTATATGTCTTTCCTCCACTGATACCTTGACGATTTGGTAAGTCGGTTACTTTTAATTGGATCACGTCTATTTCCGTCCTAATCGGTGCAATGAATACAGGTATATACCAGACCGAACTACATTGCTGCATATTATATGTGTGTATATTACTTCATTCTACAGGCTAGTGAATATTCTGTCGAAGCAAATTGAATAAAACCAGCTGATTATCGTGCTCGTTCACTCGCTTCGCTCGCTCACTCGTTTGATTTTGCGTTGTCCCTCACTCGCTACGCTCGCTCGGTTGTTGGTGGTTTTATAATTGTTTAAAAAATATGTTGTCACAACTTGCATGAAATATTCTATTTAATTTTTTCCACACCCATTCACAGCACGGAAAAATCTGAAAAACTCATACATTAACTTAGAAGCGTTCTTGATAATAATATCATATCATAAATAGCAGTGAAGTCCGAAATCGGATAGCACGGTAAGAACAAATTTAATCACACTCTGGGCCGATAGTACTCCTTCATACCTAATAGAAAAGATTTTCCACCTTATGTCTGAATCATCAATACACGTATCATTGGTCAGGAAAGTACTATCGCTCAACGAAGACTAACGAGAAAAGATTTCGCTCTAAAATGAAATTGGTAATGTGACATACTCGCGTGATTGAGTTCAAATGATCATAATTGAATGAAATTAGTCTCGCCAATAAATTGGATACACTGGCGGAATCGGTTATTTCGAAAAAATCTATATTCCATCACGATGAAATGAATACTAATCAGCAGCTAATTTTGTAGCGCTTAGCCACATGAGATTTTAAGCATATATTGACTGTCCCTGCTATACTTTTTTTATAATCTCAAAAACTCTCACATTAACTCAAAATTCCCTTCTGATCGAATTGACGATCACGATATACGACCTACAATAACACAGAAGCTTCATACAGGGATAGATAGATAGGGGCATCCGCGATTTTGTGACATCCGAACATCCGTTTTCGGACTTTAATATATAGAATTTTCTCTAATATGGCTTCACTTGACTCTTCACTTCACTCACTCGTTCAGGATCTGAAGTCAGGATACAGAAGTTCAAAATAGTGGGTTCATTGTGGCAGAATAAAATTATAGGAAATAGATTGATTTGCAGCAAGATTAATAGTCGACGGGCTCGGGGTCGCTTATTTCCAATCTAAAGTCAAGATAGGAAAACACAAAATGATGGATCAAAAGTGTAAAAAGTAGGCTAAATTGCATGAACATTTCTATGCAGGGTCTTTAGTGTCTATCGATGTCAATCTGGTGATTTTTTGTTTTATATTTGAAATTAACGGTCTTAAAAACCTTTGATCAACAATTTTGATAAACAGGGTCAAGGTTATTGCTAGCCGGGAAAGTTAAAACTGTTATAACTGAGGACTATGCGCCCTACTATTTTGTTTGTTTTTTAATTTCATTCGAAGACTAACACATCGTTACTGATACATCTGCTTGCACTGTGACGCATTTATGCAATATTTTCAAGTCATCAAGTCCATGTCATTTTCCGAAACGTCGGAAGAGGTTTTGTGTTCATTCTTTGAATGAACTCCCATCACATTCTATACTCTGTAGTTGTCTCCATCGAAATTGGATTTTTGTAAGCAAAATTTAACCAAAATAGTGGACACAGTGCTGCACCTAGAAGTCACAATGATCTTCTCCCCGATCCGCAACGAAAAATTATTTGACGTATACCTCCAAGAGATTTGCATTTAGTAAACTTTCCGGCCACAGCCGTGAACTGTAATGTCAAGTGGATGCTATTGCAATGAGTACTGGCGATGTTTATTCAAGCTGAAAAATCGTCAGTCCGTGATGTAACGATGATTATTCTTGAATCAAAATGAATCGAAATCCACGTCAAATCGGGAAAAATTTAGAAAAAAATGTTGATGCGTATGTTACGTCTCAATTCCACTTCTTCCAATAGTCACCCGATCCACTATTACCTACCTTCCAGAGGTTCCATCATCAAGTTATCCAATCCCCTATTTCCTAACGCCTACTTCACCTGATCCCCAACTTCCTATCCGAATCGTACGAGTTGCACACGGCAACACCAAGTGCAACTCATCCGAAATCCCCTCCCGAAACCGAGCTCACCTTCCTCACATCCCATTCTTCTGAATCACTTCCAATTCAATCGTCAACCTATCATATCATTAAAACTCCAACCAACCTTCCGAATATCAACTACATTCAAATACAAACAACCATATTATTACTTCACCGACTTCTATTTATTATTGCATCACCCGACTCAACTCTACCACCATCCCTTAATTGTGCGCCACACGTAATAGTGGGATAGAACCCAGTATTTAACAAAACAGTGTGTTGTGACCTCACACGTATTTTTCTTTCGTTCCGATTTTTTTTTTCCCATGGATAGAGCATGGAAAGAGGGGAAAACACGATTGTGAAAAGAACTCGGAAAGTCGCGTTACAAGATTAGAAAACAACATCGTGTAGAACGCAGAAGGAGCTCCCCGCTATTGCGTTATTCAGGCAAGAGAGAGCGCTACAGGCGGAAACGAAGAAGATGCCGACGAAACGTAGTCGTCGCACGCGCGAGCGAAGAAATTTCATTCAACACGAGCGTCGCGAGGCATAAGTTCGCTTGAACATGGTGGAGCGCTTGATCCAAGAGGTGAGTCATATCGCAGACAAAACTGAAAGACCTCATATTAGTCTGATCATCGCAGAGAACGTCCTTCGAGAAGCACGTGTCACAGCTACACAGATTCCGAGGAGAGTAGCAAGCGTAGCCCGAGGAACACATAATGCAGACCTCTTGAAAGATAGATAGATAGATGGCCCAGTCCATATGGATTCACCGATGATTTTCGGCCACCACTTTCGATTCATTTGTAACTTTGGCATATCAATTTTCATGCGATTTCATGAGACACGTGTTTTTGCGTTTTGTCGAAAAACGATTTTTCACCTCTCTCGCGCGATTTTGAAATTTTCATGAAAATTGGGCTTTTCCAAGAATAAAAAATCCATGTTTTTTTCAAATCGCCGCCATTTCGTCACCAATCATCCAATCGCAAGGATTTGTTTTATGAAATGTGCGCAATTTCATAAGCTTTAAGCTCGTTTTTGGCCAATTGTGATTGGTGCAAGGTTTTTGAGATAGAGGAGGGAAACTGAAAAAAGTCAATTTTAGGAAAAATTGATTTTCTCAAAAACACGATCTTCGATTTTCGCGAAAATTTTATATGTTTTTCAGTACCCAAAAAGCCATCTTTTTGCCAAGTGGCAACAGGCCATTTTTACATATACATATATGTATATTAGAATTTGTATCTTCCATGTATACATCATAATTTATGATTTCGGGAACTTTAAGATTAGAATGATCACGTAATAAAAAAATGGCATGTTGCCACTTGGCAAAAAGATGGCTTTCTGGGTACTGAAAAACATATCAAATTTTCGCGAAAATCGAAGATGGTGTTTTTGAGAAAATCAATTTTTCCTAAAATTGACTTTTTTCAGTTTTCCCCCTCTATCTCAAAAACCTTGCACTGAATCACAATTGGCCAAAAACGAGCTTAAAGCTTATAAAATTGCGCACATAAAAAATCGTTGCGATTGGATGATTGGTAACGAAATGGCGGCAATTTGAAGAAAACATGGATTTTTTATTCTTGGAAGAGCCCAATTTTCATGAAAATTTCAAAATGGCGCCACAGAGGTAAAGAATCGTTTCTCGCCAAAACGCAAAAACACGTGTCTCATGAAATCGCATGAAAATTGATATGCCGAAGTTACAAATGAATCGAAAGTGGTGGCCAAAAATCATCGGTGAATCCATATGGACTGGGCCAGATACATTATTCATTGATGTTCATGGCAATGTTGGACAAGAAACACACGGTCATAGAAAAATACGTGAGTAAGACAGTGGTGTTACGTGATCGTAAAGCCCGAGCGGATGTTGAATAGGTTCACGTAGCAAAAGAGATAATTATTTATTTGACTTATCCCTAAATAAGTCGGTATATGGGATCTTACTCGCCTAGCTCTGTACAGAGCCGTACGTCTGTTCAATTTGAGTATTAATGAGGCCAATTATACATACTAAGGATGTGGTTGGGAGAGGGTGAAAAATGAATGAGAAGTGGTGAATTAATAGGTAGGGTTGAAATATATTCTGCAAGCGATTTGGTTTTGAAATGTGATTCAAATGATTGACAAAAAAAAGGTCAAATGAATCTAGCACAAGCGATGAAATATTAATAGATGACTAAACTATAATAATCATGAATATGAATCTGAACAACAGGTTTTGAGAAATAAAAGGGGGAATGATCGGTCGATTGACCTCCGCAATTCACTCTGTCTACACTGTCACTTATAATATGTGTAACGAATAATTGCATATATAATTTAGTTGGAGGATAATGTTAGCGGATGACACTCTAGGTAAGGATCAATTCGCACGTAAAAGACTTAGGCACGAATCAGCCTTCTTATCATATGTAGGTGATTTTCTATGTAAGATAAATTTACATGCAAAAGACTTATACGCAGATCTATCTTACGATCACTGCCTTTTTTGGCAAGCAATTTGTTTAAAACAGATAAAGACTTAGCTTCGTTGTACGACTGTAGTGACGTTGGGTCCCGTCGGACAATTTCTGGGTCCGTCTCAATGCATGTTTGCCCAACGTGTCTCACCTGACGACGAAGCACGGGTTTAGCACAACCACAACTTGGCGCTGTCTCTTGTCCAATTCTAACAACTGAAGGTAAAGTTTAAATGAAAATGTTGAGGTCCGAAAAGGCACTCAGGCGAGGAACCACAACATTAAAGGAAAGGCAAAATTTTGGAGTTTGTAGATTTAATCACGTAATTGGAATTGCTCAAATAACTGAAGCTAACGATTGAAAAATTAGTAATATGATGAGAGTTCGATTGAAGATGTAAATGATTCGAAAATGAGTTGCTTATTATAATTTGAGTTAATCTATAATGATATTTTTATACAGAAATGAATATAGTTTGAGTTTAAGTTGGAATTATTGAATGTTTCCATGCACTAGGTGTAGCTTTCGCTAGCGAGTTTCATATTTTTAACGAGTTTAATGATTTCTTAGCTTGTCACTTAAAAAGATTTTCAAACACTAACTATTCCTCAGTTTATGATACTCGGGGCAAACGTCCACGCAGTTCGCGACTTGTTGGACGAAAGACGTTGCATTAGGTTTAGGTGCAGTTAGGAAGCCGCGGTTATGAAAAAGTATGTATTACTGCGCCTAGGTAATCAGCCTATCAGCAGTCTGCTTTATTCCGCGGATGAGGATTTGCATCGCTCCTGGCCGCTTTACCCGAGACAGTCGATTCGCAATAACATTAAAATTCCGTGCACTCCAGTGTCTTAACACAATCCATCACATACCCATTCATACATATTGCTTTAACTAGTTTAGCTTAACCTAGGCCTGTTTATTTCTACAAATTATCTCTGTTTATTACTAAATGAATATGTTACTGATCAGAGGAGTTGCATCGAACTGACCATTAGATGTGGGGTCAGCAAAAACCCCCAACATCGTATTTCATAGATTCCAGCTGAAGGATTAAGTTTCGCGACGTGACTTCGTGATCTTCTAAGCAAAAAAGGGTTTTGATAAATTAATATTATATTGCAATAAGACTTGAAGAATAAGGTATTTCCACGGGTTGTTATCTTTGAGATACTTTTTAGAAAATTTTGATAAATGTGGAGCAGTACGTAACAGTGGTAACAGTAAAGCAAGGTAACATGGAATATAATAGACAGTAGTTTTAAAAAAAAAAGGATTACTGTACTACAAAAAGCTTTGAGATCAAGAAATGAACAAAGGTCGAAGGGCCCTCTCAGATGCGATACGATGAGCTTGTGAGAGAGAGAGGGCCGAAGTCGAGCTACGACCGAAGGTATGCCGAAGGCAACAGAAACAGATAATGGTATGTGAACAAACGGGTGGAAAATAATGGCTTTTGGGCTCTTGGAAAAAAAAATCACCAAAGATGGCCTTGCTTGAACGCCGTAGAAGGTTATCGAATGCCTTAAGAAAAAAAGGTTGCTCAAGCAAAACCTTCGCTAGGACCCCAGTTGTTTGCACAAGAAGAGTCAACTTGCGCTGGAGCAATAAGTAAAGTATAGATAAGCGGACGAATTTCCCTCATGCTCACTTTGCAGAGGACATTCCCTTTCAAAATAGTTTATCGTAACGGAGAAGATAAATTCATATCCTGAATCTTCAGAAACTACATAAGTTTGTCGGAACATCACACTTCAAATTCGAAGATATAGAAATATCTCGCAAACTCATCAACACGGAAATGTTTTATGGAAACAGTCGACCTTGAAGATTCATATTTTTTGTTGCCAATTATTAGAAACCAACAAAATTTTTGAAATCTCTTTTCAGAGGACAACGGTATGAATTTTACCGCCTTTTCTCTGACTCATCAACCACGCCGCATGCGGGCAAAACGAAAACGAATGCGCGGAAAATATGCTCCGCACACGTAGTCTACTAGAGTCCTCAGGCCTAATGATAATCAAAGAAAAACGCCAACTGTGACACCGAAGTAATTTCAAATGCAATGAACGGTAAAATTCATCGAGACCTCTGCATGAAGTAGCATATTCCGCGTGAGAAATTCTAATCATAGATATGGTAAACGACGTGCGGATCACGCATAAAACTGAATAATTCAATTTTGTAAATTATTAGATACGATGTGCGACATAAGCATTCCCTGCTTTCCGCGGTAGGGACATTGTGATATATATATCTGAAAATATCTATCTACGAATATGTCAGTTCCGTAAATCCAGCCATGTCGCGAGTACAAGAGTTCTACGCGGGAAAAACCATCTTCATTACCGGTCAGTGTCTTCTAGCTTGAAATACACTCTTGTTACCGTGACATTTAAATTTCACAAATTGTCCTAAGCATAATTTCATATTTCCAATCGAGATACTGAACGCATACCTGTTCAACGTACACGGATACTCTCCATTACATACTTTACTTGCAGGTGGAACAGGCTTTCTAGGAAAAATTTTGGTCGAAAAGTTGCTCCGCAGCTGCTCAGAGATCAAGAAGATTTACCTCCTAATCCGCGCAAAGAAAGAGAAGAGCCCTCGAGAGCGCATTGACGCCCTACTTGCCGATGCGGTAATACCCTTTCTGCAGAATAAAAAATTTCATCGAACTTGTAGAATTGGGTGCCTGTACTCAGACAATATGAAAGTAATCGAGTAGCAGTCTGATTGTGATTGGCTGAAAATGAGACTAGTCTAGCACCGCTGCGCATTGAAAACTTGTATCCTAGTACGAAAAATGTTGTATTCAGGTATTTGATCTTCTGCGAGAGAACTACCCGGACTTTTCTCAAAAAGTTGTCGGAGTTACCGGTGACATTGCTCAGAAAGAACTAGGATTGTCCACTACGGATCGGACACGACTCATTGACGAGGTATGCGGGATGCAGTTTGACTGTTGTTCTTCTTTCATGGGTTGCAAACGGCAGGTTGGATAATTCTTTCAGGTCTCGGTGATCTTTCACTTAGCAGCCACTGTGCGATTCACCGAGAAACTTGACACGGCCGTCGCAATTAACGTGAACAGCGTCAAGAACATCGTGGAGATTGCTGAAGCGTGCAAAAATCTGGAGGTAACAGTCTCCCTCGGAACTACGGATACCTCTCATGATTGTTCTCGTTCCTAGGAAGTGACACTCACCCCGGCTGATTTCAGGTCGGAATTTACGTATCCACCGCATACAGCCATTGCCCCCGGAAGTCAATCAACGAAGAGCTGTACCCGCCGCCCCTGAGCTACGAGAGGGTCAATGAACTTATCGAAGATGCTAAGATAAACGAAATGTCCGAAGATGAAATGCAGAATTTTACCCAAGGGTAGGCCTTTTTCTTCTACTGGTCTGCCATGAACCAATTCCCATGAGCCGACGAGGGTCCTAATTAAATTGTTCTCTTACAGAGTATTGGGGGAGTGGCCAAATACGTACTCGTTCACCAAAGCCATTGCCGAGGGTGTCATAGCAGAATTCGCCAAAGAAATACCGTTCGCAGTATTTCGACCATCGATCGGTAATCAACGGCTTCGCTAATTATTATACTTGTATTGTGGGGTAATCGTGGGAGACGATGTAGAATGAGATCACCTCATGATACACGATTCGAGTAATGCATGCGTACGAACGAAATTTCGATCTACAATCAAATAGTTTGAAATCACTACGCAATTGTCCGTGTGAAAATGTGTACCATTTCTGTTTCACTTTGCGCACATTTAACCCAGAACTGTGCAAATTACGTTTGGACATGCGTATTAAAAAAATCAGTATTCAGAAACTGTTCCTTTGACTGAATTAACATGAGAATGAACTATTCCGCAGTGGTGAATGCATACAGGGAGCCGATTCCAGGGTGGGTGTTCGGCGCAACAGGTCTGTCGGGGATTATCGCTGCAATAGGTCTCGGAATCATGCACGTCATGTGGTTAGACGGCGATATTAGATTCGACGTTGTCCCAGTGGATTACGTTTGTAATGCTCTTATTTCTTCCGCATGGGAAACCGCAATCACTAAAAGACGGTAATAGATTAATCAGTCACCCCGAGGCGTACGAAACGCATTTCTATATTCAAGATACCTCAAAAACGTGCATACAAAATTCATATTTCATTCATGGTCTATGGTCTTCAGTTACATTAGCAGTCGTTTGCAATTATTCCTGGCGTACAGGTGAAATTGACGTATGTACTGAGAGAAAAGCGCTTCTCGATTCAAACTGATAATTCACAGCTACATTCACTGGCAGATGATGGGATAAAACCGGCTGGATTTTCACTCCTGTGGGACCTACGTATGAGACATTGAGTATTTAACGTTTTCGTCGCTTGAATTTTAGGCGACACCATGAAATTCCAGTGTATAACTACGTCTCTGGCAATGAGAATCCCATCAAATTAGGGCAATTGATTGGTAAAATCCACGATTTCGCGAGAGTATATCCAACCAATAGAGCTGTTTACTTTCCTTCTGTCATCTCGGCGAAGTCGAGACGGCTGTGCTCTGTGTTGCATTTTGCTCTTCATTTGATCCCGGCATTAATAATTGACAGTATCGCCAGATTGTTCGGAAGACAGCCAGGGTGAGCAAGAAAATGGATTTTTTTTCTTTAATTTCAACAATCTATGATTGCAGCTTGATGCCAACTTTGTGAATGTCAGGTAAAACTCACCCGTTTCTCCACACATTTCCTTGTTCCAGCCTATACAAAGTTAGCCGTAAAATCGAGGATGCTATACATAACGTGGGGTATTTCGCCACACAGCAATGGGATTTCGAAAATCAGCGAGTTCAAAATCTTTGGAAACAAATTGGACCCGCGGACCGGCAAATATTTCCGTTCGAGATTCGAAACGTTGATTGGGATGAACATACTTTGAAAATGATTAAAGGCATTTGGAAGTACATCCTGGGCGACGTTGATGGAAATATAAAGCAATCGAGACAGCGACATTTTTAGTAAGTGCAAGTCTGAAGCTGTTTATTAAAATATTCATCATGTTGCACGTTATGTAGGCCCGTTAGTGGGACACAATCAAATGTCTGAATTCTTACACAACCGCTACACTATTTGGTAACAATTGCGTTTTTCATTGATTTCAGTCTGTACGTCATCCATACGATAGTACGTCTGGCATTCGGCATCTTCGTTGTATGGATGGCCTTAAAATTATTCCACGGACACGGCTCATAATCGGCACTGAAACTCTATCGCCTGTATTTGGAATTCATTGATAATATGAGTGTTCCACAATTCAGGAGAATGAATCTTTGTAATATTACTTTGGAAAATATACTCATGTAAGGTATACAATTCATATAAGTAAATGCATTGTCAACCGAAAGCGTGACTTGAAATAAAAATTCAATTCGGTTTCATCACATCGTGTGACTAAAGTCAAACGGGCGTATGAGCCGTTTTACGCCCTTTTGGTTTTTGAATAACAAAAGGGCGTATGTACATACTGCTCCATGTATAACAAAAACCAAATCGTAATGCCAAAAGGGCGAATGATATACCTCACTAACAGCAAAAAGGCATATGCGCCATTTTTCTTTATTTTGGCATTCGACCAAAACCAAAAGGGCGTAAGCGCCATTTTTAATTATTTCGGTATTTAACTAAAATCAAAAGGGCGTATAAGCCTTCATTTTTTCTTGGCGCATAAGCCATCATGATTTTAGTCACACGGCGATACGCCCTTTTACTTTTAGGTAACTTCCTATGTGATCCTGTTGATATACGCCCTTTTGTTATAAAACTGAGCTTTTTGGCGCATACGCCCTTTTCATTCTAGCCACACGACATATTGTTTGCCACATTAGTCAATCTCCAAAGTCACATTAAAACTTTTTGGCGCCCAACTCCCCAAAGGTCCGCCATACTGGCCTATGCATTTCGGCAAAACGGATGCACACAGCACTGCACAAATACATAGAGTCAGCTGCACGTGGCATCCCACCGTCCTCAATTCTTTAAAAGCACTCCCAACAATACAAAATACCAATCCGGCTGTGGGTGGTTTCACTGTCGCTGAAAAAGTGCTTTAGTATATACCGTTGATGAAGATTCTTCGTAATACAATGAAGAAACTTAGACTGAGGTGCCACTCTGCTTTTTCAGGGTTTTCAGTGGTTTTTTCGGAGAGAAAATGCGCATGTCGGGTGGTTTCTACGAGAGAAAGACTACGAAGAGCCACAGCTTGCATTTATTTCTATGAGAAGAAAGTACCAACTATTTTGAGGAAGGACACTTCTCATGGTCGTTGTTTGAGGATCTGAATACTTTTAGCTGCAACATGTCGACTCGTATTTGAACTGTATCATCTTGTGTTTTGGAATGACTGGCCAATCTTATCTAAATGATGATCATTGTAAAATAACAAGAGTCATTGACGGAACGCTCCCAGGTTCAGACATCAAACGGCTCGCCAAAACAGCCAAATAAAACTGGTCTCGACCTAGCCATTGCTACTCCGAACTATTCACCAGACCTTCATTGGCAATATGTTTTTATATCCATCCTCGAAATATCTCCTAACTATAACACAAACATTTTTGCCTGCGAACGAATATTTCTCATCAAACTTATTGAGCAGAAATTCAGCTCTGTCGTTTAAATACTTTCCGTGTTATCGTGTTTTTCCTGAATTTGGAACCCTGTCCTTCGAAACGTTCCTCGCATTATCGCTTTTATCACAGAAGGCTGAAATTTATCTGCGACACAGATTTTAGTATAGGCTTATTTTGTGAGACGCGATTTCTCCTACGACCAATATGTGACTTAAAACCACTGTCTAAATTTCAATGAATTTCCTAAGTACCAATTTCCCTCCATTATTCACCTGGAAATGAGTTTTATCGGCCACATCAAGAATCCCGTGGTGCAAAATGATGATAATACGCCCTAGAATATTTGTGTACAAAATCAGGTTGATCGGAGCAAACCTGGTGTGCAAGAAATTCTTGAGGGTCCAAAAAGACTGTTCTAAGATAAACGCGATTGAATGAGTTCTCATTTGCTAGTAAAAATGAACCTAAACTTGATCCCACAGAGGCACATCCGGTGCAAAAATCTTTCGCCAAGTACATTCAACTGATCATTATCCACAAAAAATACATTCTGATGCCAAAAAATGTATACAATGATTATTTTATGCGAAAATTCCCTCCTCGTACAAAAAAGATCCGAAATCAGCTACTACTGGCAAGTACCTACGTAACATTTACCTTTACTCCAATCGATAATTAGGGCTTCCATAACATAGTTTTGATAGCCGTTTTGTCTTGCTACGTAGAACAATAGATACAGCGATAACGGAAAACATAAAGAATACAAAAATATAAAATTAAAATTAAAATTTGGAGGCAGTGCTACTTGGCGGGCCGACGTCTCATATCACTATAGGATATAGGGTTATTGACACGGTCCAATTGCTGTTTCCTCATAGTTGTCTGTAGAAGGCCCGCCAAGGAACACTACCTCCAAATTTTTTTTTTCATTTTTTATCTTTTATTCTTAATTTTTTGCGTTTACACCAATGGAAGCGTTGATTGTCTATCGCTGTATCTATCGTTCTACGTAGCAAGACAAGAAGGCTATCAAAATGAACGAGAAGAAGCTGGCACTCGTAACGGAGCTGCATAGACCAGCTCGAAAGAACTATCAACGTCGTTGTGTAGGTGTTCGCGGCTTGGACGAAACCTGGCAAGCGGATTTCGTTGACATGACACCTTACGCAGCAGCAAACAAAGGCTACAAATATATGCTCACTGTCACCGATATATTCTCCAAGTACGCTTGGGCCGTGCCGATGAAGAGTGAGACGGGCAAAGACGCGGCAAGTGCTATGGAATCTGTACTCGTACAGGGACGCGCCCTAAAAATCAGACATTTTATCTGACTTGGTTTCGGCTTACAATAACTTTAAATATCGGACTATTCGCATGCCGCCAAAGGACGTTTCCTCTAGAAACGAAGAGACATTGTTGCAGACTGTATACCAAAGAGTTCGAGTCAGATCTGGTGAACCGCCAAAGTTCGAAGTTGGAGATAAAGTCCGAATCAGCAAATATAAGAATGTTTTTGAGCAAGGATATACACCAGACTAGACGACTGAAATATTTACGATTTTCCAAGTAGTCAAAACTGATCCAGTAACGTACAAGCTTAAAGACTATCAAGATCAGCCTATAGCGGGTGTCTTCTACGAACAGGAACTTCTCAAAGTTGAAAATTCCGATATCTCCCTTGCGGAGAAGGTGCTTCTTTAAACATTATTTCAGAGAAGTGAAAAGACCTGGGTCGCTGTCTAACAATGTATTGCAACCGGTTCAGTGGTTTAGTCATGCCAAAAGAAAAAAAAAAACACAAATTAACAAGTAATATTTAAAAATAATCGAAAATATTTATAGGCCTTATGTAAGCGCAAAAGTTGAATCAGACAGAACTTATGCTGTTTAATAATAAAAAAAAATAAAAAAATAATACAGCCTTGTTTCCTTTACTGGTAAATGAGGGTAGAAGTAAGTGATATTTCCAGGTCACAGTACGCTGTTCGTGTCGGCAGAATCCAAACATCTCTCCGATAGGTCATACCGAAGGCACAGACCTGAAATACAAAGACGTGTTCATTGTCGTGTAAGAATTTACCTATGTGGGCATTACGAATTTTACCGTTCATTGCATTTGAAATTACTCCGGCGTCAGCGGTCTTATCAGATATTGGTTTCGGGTAGTTGACGATTACTAACTATGATGAGAAGGACTTGTTGAGTGGCATGGAATGAGGGTACATCGAGCAGAGATGCCCGACTCGTGAAAATAATTTGGGACCCATGCGATTTTTTTTAGGCTGATTTTCAGCTTAGGCAATTCCGTTTATTCCGAAACTGACAACGCCGTGGTACGACCATATCTATAGACAATGAAGCGGCAGCTGTCATTCTGTGGCTTTTCTATGGATGTTCGTACAACAGCGTTGTCAATTTCGGAAAAAATCGAATTGCCTACCGCAGGCGTTTCAACTTTCCACCGGACCTCTCTGTATATCCGAAAAGATGATTGATTTAGCTGTGAGGACTACAGTCCTTCATGCACAAAGGCCAAGATGGTGGTCAGGAAAGGGAAAGTACCGAATGCTACCCAGAATGTCAGTGTGCAGCGATAAGCCGCGAGATATTGACGTAATTTCAGTTGATACATTCTCCACAGAAACATGGTAATTTCATGTATCAAGTTTAGGCCTATTTTTAGTCGCGAATGAGAATTCATTCAATCGCGTTTATCTGATGGTTAGAACAGTATATAGAAATTGTACATAGTTCGGCAGAGTAGGAAAGAAATGGGTGTAGAAATAGTAGTTTACGATACAAGTGCGCGAAGTACGTGATTTTCACACGAGTGTGAGCCTAAACTAGCTATAAACTAATTGTCCGTAGGAACAACGGGATTCTTGATACGGCCTATAGAACTCAATTTCAGGTGAATAATGGAGCGAAATTGGTACTTAGAAAATTCATTGAAATTCAGAGAGTGGTTTTATGACTCATATTGGTCGTAGAAGAAATCGCGTCTCACAGAAATAAGCCTATACTCAAATCTGTGTTGCAGATAAATTTCAACTATTTATAATAGAAGTGATAATGCGAGGAACGTTTCGAAGGACAGGGTTCCAACTTCAGGAAAAACACGATAACACGGAAAGTATTCAAACGGCAGAGCTGAACTTCTGCTCAATAAGTTTGATGACGAATATTCGTTGGCGGGGAAGAATGTTTGAGTTATAGTTAGGAGACATTCCGGGGGTGGATTTAAAAACATATTAGTAATGAAGGTCTGGTGAATAATTCGGAGTAGCAATGGCTAGGTCGCGACCCGTTTCATTTGGCTGTTTTGGCTAATCATTTGACGTCTGAACCTGGGAGCGTTCCGTCAAAGGCCCCCGTTATTTTACATTAATCATCATTTAGATAAGATGGGACAGTCATTCCGGAACACAAGATTATACAGTTCAAATACGAGTAGACATGTTGCAGCTGAAAGTATTCAGATCCTCAAGCGCGGCGACCATGAGAAGTTTCCTTCCTCAAAATAGTTGATACTTTCTTCTGATAGGAATGAATTCAAGCTGTGGCTCTTCGTAGTCTTTCTCTCCTAGAAGCCACCCGACATTCGCATTTTCTCCCCGGAAAAAATACAGAAAACCCTGAAAAAGCAGAGTGGCACCTCAGTCTAAGTTTCTTCATTGTGTTTCGACAAATCTTCGTCTGGGCGTCATCGCCGTCTCTTTAGTCCAACGGTATATACTGAAGCACTTTTTCAGCGACAGTGGAACCACCACAGCCGCATTGGTCTTTTGTATTGCTTGAGAGTGCTTTTGAAAAAAAGGCGAAGGTGGGATTCCACGTGTAGCTGACTCTATGTATTTGTGCAGTGCTGTGTGCATCCGTTTTGCCGAAATGCATAGGACAGCACGGAGTGTCTTTGGAGAGTTGGTTGCCAAAAAGTTTTAATGTGACTTTGGAGATTGACTCATGTGGCAAACAATATATGATGAGACCGAATTGAATTTTTATTTCGAATCACACATTCGGTTGACAATGCATTTACTTATATGAATCGTATACTTTACATGTGTATATTGGCCAAAGTAGTATTACAAAGATTTATTCTCCTGAATTGTAGAACACTCATATTATCAATGAATTCCGAATACAGGCGATAGAGTTTCAGTGCCGATCATGAATAATTTCAAGGCCATCCATAGAACAAAGATGCCGAATGCCAGACGCACTATCGTATGGACGATGTGTAGACTGGAATCAATGAAAAACGCGATGATTACCAAATAGTGTAGCGGTTGTGTAACAACTCAGACATTTGATTGTGTCCCACTAACGGGCCTACATAACATGCAACATGATGAATATTTTAATAAACAGCTTCAGACTTGCACTTACTAAAAATATCGCTGTCTTGATTGCTTTATATTTTCATCAACGTCGCCCAGGATGTACTTCCAAATGCCTCTAATCATTTTCAAAGCATGTTCATCCCAATCAACGTTTCGAATGTCGAACGGAAAAATTAGCCGGTCCGCGGGTCCCATTTGTTTCCAAAGATTTTGAACTCGCTGATTTTCGAAATCCCATTGCTGTGTGGCGAAATACCCCACGGCACGTATACCATCCTCGAATTTACCGCTAACTTTGTATAGGCTGAAATAAGGAAATTTTTTTTTTCATCCCTCTTCCTCAACAACGGCCTGAATGGGTAAGATTTGCCTGACATACACAAAGTTGGCATCAAGCCGCAATCGAAGATTGCTAAAATAAAAAAATCAAAGGTCACGCTCACCCTGGCTGTTTTCCGAACAATCTGGCGATACTGTCAATTATTAATGCCGGGATCAAATGAAGAAAAAAATGCAACACAGAGCACAGCCGTCTCGACTTCGTCCAGATTACAGAAGGAAAGTAAACAGCTTTATTGGTTGGATATATTCTCCCGAAACGGTCGATTTTACCAGTGTGTTGCTTTAATGTGATGGGATTCTCATTTCCAGAGACGTAGTTATACACTGGAATTTCATGGCGTTGCCTAAAAATGCAACCCCACAGGAGTGAAAATCCAGTCGGTTTTAGCCCATCATCTGCCAGTGAATGTAGCTATGAATGATTAGTTTGAATCTAGAAGCGCTTTTCCAGTAGTGCATACCTAAATTTCACCCGTACGCCAGGACTAATTGCAAACGACTACTCATGTGACTGAAGACTAAATACTATGAATGAATTATAAATTTTGGGTGTACGCTTTTGAGGTGTATTGAATATAGAAATGCGTTGCGTACGCCTTGTGGTGACTAATTAATCTATTACCGTCTTTCAGTGACTGCAGTTTCCCATGCGGAAGAAATAAGAGCATTGCAAACATAATCCACTGGGACAATGTCGAATCTAATATCGCCGTCTGACCACATGACGTGCATGATTCCGAGACCCATTGCAGCGATAATCCCCGACAGACCTGTTGCGCCGAACACCCACCCTGGAATCGGCTCTCTGTATGCATTCACCACTGCGGAATAGTTCGTTCTCATGTCAATTCAGTCAAAGGAACAGTTTCTGAATATTGATTTTTTTAATACGCATGTCCAAACGTAATTTGCACGGTTCTCGGTTAAATGTGTGTGAAGTGAAACAGAAATTTTACACATTTTCACACGGACAATTGCGTAGTGATTTAAAACTATTTGATTGTAGATCGAAATTTCGTTCGTACGCATGCATTACTCGAATCGTGTATCATGAGGTGATCTCATTCTACATCGTCTCCCACGATTACCCCCCATTACAAGTATAATAATTAGCGAAGCCGTTAATTACCGATCGATGGTCGAAATACTGCGAACGGTATTTCTTTGGCGAATTCTGCTATGACACCCTCGGCAATGGCTTTGGTGAACGAGTACGTATTTGGCCACTTCCCCAATACTCTGTGAGAAAACAATTCAATTATGATCCACATCGGCTCATGGGGATCGGTCCATGGCAGACCAGCAGAAGAAAAAGGCCTACCCTTGGGTAAGATTCTGCATTTCATCTTCGGACATTTCGTTTATCTTAGCATCTTCGATAAGTTCATTGACCCTCTCGTAGCTCAGGGGCGGCGGGTACAGCTCTTCGTTGATTGACTTCCGGGGGCAATGGCTGTATGCGGTGGATACGTAAATTCCGACCTGAAATCAGCCGGGGTGAGTGTCACTTCCTAGGAACGAGAACAATCATGAGAGGTATCCGTAGTTCCGAGGGAGACTGTTACCTCCAGATTTTTGCACGCTTCAGCAATCTCCACGATGTTCTTGACGCTGTTCACGTTAATTGCGACGGCCGTGTCAAGTTTCTCGGTGAATCGCACAGTGGCTGCTAAGTGAAAGATCACCGAGACCTGAAAGAATTATCCAATCTGCCGTTTGCAACCCATGAAAGAAGAACAACAGTCAAACTGCATCCCGCATACCTCGTCAATGAGTCGTGTCCGATCCGTAGTGGACAATCCTAGTTCTTTCTGAGCAATGTCACCGGTAACTCCGACAACCTTTTGCGAAAAGTCCGGGTAGTTCTCTCGCAGCACATCAAATACCTGAATACAACAATTTTCGTACCAGGATACAAGTTTTCAATGCGCAGCGGTGGTAGATTATTCTTATCTTTAGCCACTCAGACTGCTCCTCGATTACTTTCATATTCTTTGAGTACAGGTACTCAATTCTTCAAGTTCGATGAAATTTTTTATTTGCACAAAGGGTATTACCGCATCGGCGAGTAGGGCGTCAATGCGCTCTCGAGGGCTCTTCCCTTTCTTTTCGCGGATTAGAAGGTAAATTTTCCTGATCTCTGAGCAGCTGCGGAGCAACTTTTCGACCAAAATTTTTCCCAGAAAGCCTGTTCCACCTGCAAGTAAATTATGTAATGGAGAGTATCCGTGTACGTTGAACAGGTATGCCTTTAGTATCTCGATTGGAAATGTGAAATTATGCTGAAGACAATTTGTGAAATTTCAATGTAACGGTAAAAAGAGTGTATTTCAAGCTAGAAGACACTAACCGGTAATGAAGATGGTTTTTCCCGCGTAGAACTCTTGTATTCGCGACATGGCTGGATTTACGGCACTGACATATTCGTAGCTGGATATTTTCAGGTATATATATTACGATGTCCCTACCGCGGAAAGCAGAGAATGCGCATGTCGCACATTGTATTTAATAATTTAGTAAATTGAATTATTCAGTTTTATGCGTGATTCGCACGTCGTTTACCACATGTACGATTAGAATTCGTCACGCGGAATATGCTACTTTATGCAGAGGTCTCGAGAAATTTTACCGTTCATTGCATTTGAAATTACTTCGGTGTCAGAGTTGGCGCTTTTCTTTGATTATCATTAGGCCTGAGGCCTCTAGTAGATTACGTGTGCGGAGCATATTCTCCGCACATTCGTTACCGTTTTGCCCGCAAGCGGCGCTGATGATATGCCAGAGAAAAGGCAGTAAAATTCATACGGTTGTGCTCTCAAAAGAGATTTGAAAATATTTTTGTGGTTTCTAATAATTGGAATTAAAAATATGAATCTTCAAGGTCGACTGTTTCCATAAAATATTTCTGTGTCATGAAGTTTGCAAGATATTTCTATACCTTCAAATTTGAAGTATGATGTTCCGTCAAACTTATGTAGTTTTTGGATATTCAGGATATAAATTTATCTTCTCCGTTACCATAAACTATTTTGAATCGGAGTGTCCTCTGGAAGGCGAGCGTGAGGGGAAATCGTCTGTTTTTCTAATACTTTACTTATTGCTTCAGCGCAAGTTGACTCTTTTTATGCAGACAACTGGGGTTTTAGCAAAAGTCTCGTTGGGCAACCTTTTTTTTTTGAAGGGATCCGATAACCTTCTAGGGAGTTCAAGCAAGGCCATATTTGGTAAATTTTTTTCCATTGTATTCTACCTAAAGCCATTGTATTCTACCTGTTGCGTGATATACACAATTTTATTATTAAAATTAGTCATAACTGTCTTAATCGATTATTCTGCAAAGACGCACGGTCAGTCCTAACCCGAGTACCCGGCATACGAAGAGCCGGATATCAGCCATAAACCTCCCAATGACGTTGACATTTTTTAGAATCACATTTGGCAACTAAATGTGCGTGCGTAAAACTCAAAATTTCCAATCCTCTATTGATTCCCAATTTTTCTTCGTCCACCATAAAAACTAGCTACCTATATACCTCTTTTTAGAATTTCCATGTACTATTTCCAATCCTACGACCAGCATTACCGCCACAATTTCTCGACCAATCCCAAAACTCCACCAATCCCAATTTTCGACCAATTATCTGACTTCGACACCCGCCAAATTTCCAAAATCCTCCAAAATTCCTGCTCTAACTAACTGTCAAGCAGTTAGTACAAGTCAATTCTTTGACTCAATAACATCTATTCAGCTGACTATCAAGTTAATTACCCATCCACCTATCTAACTAACTATCATTTTGAACTAACAGAATACCTTTACGTAAATACTTCAACGAGATAATTTTATAAACTACACAAATATCACTTGCAACCTCGTTAATCACCATTAAATATTAATTTGTAAATATACAGTTATCAGTTATCAAAAATGCATCAATAACACTCATTTCCAACGAGAATTACCTTCAATATATCTAAAGTGTCGTACGGGATAAAACACGTGCTATTCATTGCATCCTGAAACTGAATTAAATCGCGGACTCCATGTGACTCATGAAACTTAATAAAACTTATTACTTACATGCTTATTCTCGAATAATTGTGTGTCATATATAATGATCCAATTTTGATCATTTCTGATACAAAAAAAAAAAAATGGAATTTAAGACCCGACTATTTAGAATCAGGATATAGAGGACATAAAAATGAGAAACACAGCTTCATAATCGATTCAATAGTCTATAAGAAAAGTAGGTAAGTTTCATAGTCGAATGAATCGAAAATCTGGTACGCTGGAACAGCTGATAACATTGTGAAATGCTTTGGTTAAAAGCTACGATTAATCCACCTATATCAAGTTTCGGTGATACGTTTCTAAATAGTCCGCTAAGATCAAATGGTTAGTTTTTCGTTCGGCTAAATCGACATGCCGTTTTTGTTGTAGTCTGAAAAATTCAGAAATGAATAGCCGCTATGAATTACATCCGAGATAGTCAGAGCATGTACCTATAATTTTAGTAATCTATGTATTGAAGTTTTTAAATGTTATTAATGACAAATTTGTCAGCGCGGCTGGCTTATAAAAATTAAAATGATCCCTCGTCAGTATTTACGAACCATTCACGCTTAAACTTGCGTACTTTAGCAGGTCTGCGTTAGTTAGTGCTCGTTGCAGCCTGCAGAGAAAGAATCTGCTTCACTAAGATACTAACATTCCATTATCGTTGAATATTATCGCCAGTCTAACAAGAAATCTCATCGCTAATTCAATACCATATCGATATTGCAACAGTCGTTTCGAATCAGTAGCAATACGGTATTGCCAAAACATTTATTTTTTCGCGATCGAGTGAAGTTGTAAAGTTCCTGCAATATACAGAATACAATTTCAGGTATGAGGAAAAGGGCAGGAAAGTAAACCTCGAATCGTCGACTTCAATTTGAATATAATATGTTTATTGTCACTGTTTTACCGCGTCCTTCACTGTACTGTCGTCTTCTCCTTCGTTCGGGAGATACTCCCACAAGCGTACACAATACATAGGTACATCAATCTTAAAACACAAACGCTTATACATATTACAAACTGCAGTTATAAACCGAGACTCTGCGAATACTACAAATATTATGGTACTGTTGCATAGTCCCATCAAATTAGGTCTTAAGGGGGTCCCATGGTGGGGGTAACGGCACATACACATGTAGACACCTACGAGTAAATTTCGCACGCTAAATTCTCCAGAATAAAGAATTGTTGCGAGAATCTGATGTGTACGAAATATTCCTTGATTGAAATTGTTTTGGGTGAAATAGTGGAGGTTAGCCACAAATAAGCCTGAAGTTCTAATAAAATCTTTATATAATATCCTCGTGACAGCTGGCACATGGATACACACACTGACACAGTAAACATGGCTGCCAAGTGAGACGAGTGACATCTAATTTGAGCAATATAATGATTTCTTGCACTCGACTAGTACTGAGCACCATTTCACCCACAACAATATTGCAGTAGAAATAGTTCAATCACCATGTCAAGTTGTAAAGCTATCTTCATTCGGAGAATTCAGCGTGCGAAAATTTCTAGCTAATAGATGGTGCCACTATTGAACGGTCGAAAAAATGGCCGGACCCCCTCCAACAGCCTTAAAATCATTTTATACTCAACCGTCCGGGCGCCGTAGGGATTGGGATCCGTTATGGGTGAAAGGATCGATCTTTAGTTAGTAGGATGTAGGATGCGTTTCATCCGGGTATGCTCTGCAGGATTCGTCAGTAGGGCTGCAAAGCCGAGCACACCGTGCCCTAGACGCAAGAATTTCCGGTGGTGGACATCAGAGGCAACTTTGAACTTGCATGTATGCGAACCATAGTCCTAGTCTAGCTGGATCCAATGTCTCATCGGATTCGCTGAGCACATATTTTGCAATACCATTGACCGGTCTCTAGTTTTTTATTACGGTCCAGGATTCGTATGCCGAAGGGATAGATTTTCTTGTCTTCATCCTCCGATGCGTTCCAGAGATTCTGAACTCTATCATTCATGAAAGTCCGCTCATGAATGCAGCAGAATTTCATAAGGTGGATACAATTTTATAAAGTCGATAGAATCTGTGATTTATTCTCTACCTCCGTTTACAATAGCACAATGCCGCGGATCATGATCGTGAGGTTTGATTGCGCTTTGTGAAAGTTATGCTGCAGTTTTCCACGCGCATACAATAGGAGGATTACAGACCACATCAATTGGAACCAGTTCGATCACTGCTTTCCTCTTTGTTCGCATGGTGTGTATTACACCCATGCCCATTGCAACCATAACTCCATAGACGCTGAACAAATTGTCGACCCATCCAGGAAAAGGTTCAATGTAAGATGCAGTGACTGGAAATAGGGTCGATACTATAACGTCACAGACTCCGAGCGAGAAGAAATCAGGAAGTCCAGGGTTTGAAGTGTACCTATTGGATATTTGATGGTTTTTGATGATCTGTCAGAAACAGAGCTTGGAACTTTTCAGTTCACCATGCAATGCGAGGATAACTTAACTGATCAGCGATCAAATCTTAAGATTTTGACAATGTAATCTCATATCATAGACGGGTGAGGTTAAGACTCTACACGTGTGTCATTTGACCTATGTGCAATTGAAGATGAATAATAAATTACCCATTGATGGTCTGAAAATAGCGAATGGTATCCTGCTACGACACCCTCCACTACGGCTTTGGTGAAACTATGAGTATGTGGCCAGTTCGAAGAGAAGCAATTCGATGCTGTTACTTCGAGGAAACAAGAAGAGTTGTGATAGGTGTCGACGTTGCCGAAGTATACAGCAGCTGATTCCCTCACCTTCAGATTTTTGCATCTTTAGCAATTTTCGCAAGATCCCTGGTGGCGTTCACGTTCGTAGTAAGAGCCCTGTCAAGTTTTCCGTTAAATCTTACGGCGACTGCTAAATGTAAGATTGCTGAGACCTGAAACAATTTCGTCCTGGTTAATGCAGTATATAACAAAAATGAAAGAAAGATCAAGAGTCAATCTGCGTCCTGAATACCTCGTCTACAATTCGCGTGCGGGCTGTAGCTGACAATTCAAGTTCTTTCTCAGCAATGTCGCCAGAAATTTCTACGATCTTCTTCAAAAATTCCGAACGGTCAGTTCGCACCACGTTAGACACCTGAATATAAGATTTTTTCATTCATCTAATTTCAACTATTCCTCAAGTAAAATGTTGACCCAAAAAATTGACATGGAGAGACTTTCAATCAGTACTCTTATCCTATTTCCCAGCCCTAAGTACTTTCGATAGTATATATTACCCTGTTGGCAACTAGTCCAATAATGCGCTCCCGGTAGCTCTTCTCTCACTAGAGCAGATCAGGAGATCGATGGTTCCGATTGAAATTTTTCCCAAAAAGCCTGTCCCACCTGTGAGAGAAAAATGTAATTGAGAGTATCCGTGCAAAGAGAAGGTAGCAGTTTAGTACCATGATTGGAAATCTAACATGATGCTACAGACAATTTCTACAATTTGAATAAAACGGCAAGAATAGTCTCTTGATCTGGAGGACACTAACCCGTGATGGAAATGTTTTCTGCAGCACTGGCAGTTTCATAGACGCACATTCTCAGGTATACGTGTCTTCGCCAGGTTAGTCTCAGTAGGAGAACCAAGGAGTTGGGGTGAGAATGCTTTCGGCCATCTGAATAGCATTGGACTGTCCCTCACCCCTTCGGAGCCCGGCTCAGGTCGCCCCAATTGAGTAGGCAGTCCTAGTCCCATTACGAGGGTTCATATCGTGATACATTGTAATTTTGCCGGAAATTCAGTATTGTTATAAACGAATAGTTTCCACAATTTGTTGGGAAACCGTGAGAAAAAATTTCAGTTTGAAGCGTAAGAATCGGAACACATTCACTGGGCATGTGATTTTGGAATTCTTGTGCTACGCCAACACCACAATCGCTTTGAAACAACTCAATTTATTACTTTGAATCCAATAAAAAACAGAATCTTACATTCGAGTATGCGACGTGGTGCGAACTGACCGTTCGAGATTTTTGAAAAAGATGGTCGATATTTCTGGCGACATTACTGAGAAAGAACTTGAATTGTCAGCTAGAGACCGCACGCGAATCGTAGACGAGGTATTCAGGGAGCAGTTGGACTCTTGATCTTTCTTACTTTTTTATTCTCACAGTTAACCATGAACAATCTCCACATAGCTGATTCCAAGTGTCGACGTAGCATCGCGTCCGATTTTTACGATTTAAATTTTGTTTACAAGTATTTGAGATTTTTCATTAGGATTTCCTAACAAATTGTGAAAATCATGCGATTATGACAACATTAAATTTAGAGCAAAATAACGATCAACTCAGATATGAAACCTTGTGATGGAATTAGGACTACTTACCCGTTGCTGATCTGGACAAGGTTCTTGGACTCGAAGTAGAAGAGAACAGTTCAATGCTATTCCGATGGCGAAAAGCTTCACGCTGGACTCCTTGGCTTATCTGTGAAGACTTCCCTCGCAAAGACACGGTATATATCGTGTCAAGATTACCCTCCCACAGAAAGCAGAGAATGCGCATGTCGCACATTGTAACCAATAATCTAGTAAATTGAATTATTCAATGTTATGCGTGATTCGTGCGTCGAGCGCTACATTTACGATCAGAATTTGTCACGCGGAATATGCTAGTTAATGCAACGGCTGTAACGAATTTTACCGTTCATTGCATCTGAAATGACTTCAGTGTCAGAGGTCTTATCATATATAGATTTTGGATAGTTGAGGATTACTAACTATAATACAAAAATTCATAATCATCATGAGGACAAAGACTTGTTGAGTTGCATGCGATGAGGGCACATCGAGCAGATATGCCCGACTCATGAAAATAATTTGTGAGACATGCGATTTTTTTTTAGCTGATTTTCAGTCCCACATACCAAAGAACAGCGATACTTTGGAGCTTCAAATTTATTTCCCATATCTGAAAATAATAATGATTTTGTCAAATACAATCTCTGAAAAGTATAATATAATTTGGAGCCTCTTTCTACACCACGCGCAAAAATTAGCAGGTCGCCCAATTTTTTCGCCGAAAAATGTCCGATTTCGAAGACTCATAAATCAAGGCAGAATAGACGTAGAGACTGGTCCTCAAAAGCGTAATGAAGCTCGAAGCTTGCGCTCTTTTATCCGTAAGTTATGCTTCCTCGAAGCACCTCGTATCAAGTCTGCAAAGTAAACTTTGGAACCGTGCACGGAGCCTGTCAGCCGGACAATCAAACTTTTGTGATAGCCACTTTGAAGCTTGGAATGTCTTCTTTCGAATCCTTCTGATGAAATTCGTTTTAGGTTTTTTTTTCGATGAATTTCTCGACGTTTAAACAAAAATTGTTCCTTAATTTTTTATCAAATGCCCCGGGGGAACAAGTCGTTGTATTTACGGCTGCAGATTTCTCCAAGAAATGCCAGTAGAATTGGACGCAACTGCAGTAAAAAGTCTATCGCCAATGTATGAACACCTTTCAGCAAGGAGTTACTATCGCAGTGTGCTCATCAAGCTATGCAAAACTGAAGAAAGCGTTCACTCACTAATATCGCGAAAGTGACTGAAAGAAACATTTATATCCGAAAAGATAATTGATTTAGCTGCGAGGACTACAGTCCTTCATGCGCAAAGGTCAAGATGATGGTCAGGTAAAGAAAAGTTCCAAATGCTACCCAGAATGTCAGTATGCAGCGATAACCCGCAAGATACTGACATAATTTCAGTTGATACATTCTCCGGAGAAACGTAATATTTTCATGTATCAAGTTTAGGTCATTTTTAGTAGCAAATGAGAAATCATTCAATCGTCTCAAGAATTTCTTGCGCACCAGGTTTGCTCCGATCAACATGATCTTGTACACAAATATTCTAGGGCATATTATCATCATTTTGAAGGACGGGATTCTTGATGCGGCCGATAGAACTCATTTCCAGGTGAATAATCGAGCGAAATTGGTATTTGGAAAAATCATTGAAATTCAGAGAGTGGTTTTATGACTGATCGTAGGAGAAATCGCGTCTCACAAAAATAAGCCTATGCTAAAATCTGTGTCGCAGATAAATTTCAGCTTTCTGTAATAAAAGCGATGATGCGAGGAACGTTTCAAAGGACAGTGTTCTAAATTCAGGGAAAACACGATGACACGGAAAGTATTCAAACGACAGAGCTGAACTTCTGCTAAATAACTTTGATGAGAAATATTCGTTCGCAGGCAAAAATGTTTGTGTTATAGTTAGGAGATATTTCGAGGATGGATTTAAAAACATATTGCCAATGAAGGTCTGGTGAATAGTTCGGAGTAGCAATGGCTAGGTCGAGACCAGTTTTATTTGGCTGTTTTGGCTAGTCATTTGACGTCTGAACCTGGGAGCGTTCCGTCAAAGACCCCTGTTATTTTACAATGATCATCATTCAAATAAGATTGGACAGTCATTCCAAAACACGAGATGATACAGTGCGAATACAAGTAGACATGTCGCAGTTGAAAGTATTCAGATCCTCAAGCGGCGACCATGAGAAGTGTCCTTCCTCAAAATAGTTGGTACTTTCTTCTCATAGGAATAAACTTAAGCTGTGAATCTTCGTAGTCTTTCTCTCGTAGAAGCCACCCGACATGCGCATTTTCTCTTCAGAAAAACCACAAAAGACCCTGAATAATCGGAGTGACACCTCAATCTAAGTTTCTTCATTGTATTACGAAGAATCTTCGTCAACGGTGTCTGCTAAAGCACTTTTTCAGCGACAGTGAAACCACCCACAGCCGGATTGGTCTCTTGTATTATTGGGAGTGCTTTTAAAGAATTGAGGACGGTGGGATGCCACGTGCAGCTGACTCTATGTATTTGTGCAGTGCTGTGTGCACCCGTTTTGCCGAAATGCATAGGGCAGCATGGCGTGTCTTTGGAGAGTTGGGTGCCAAAAAGTTTTAATGTAACTTTGGAGGTTGACTAATGAGGCGAAACAATATATGATAAAACCGAATTGAATTGTATTTCCAGTCATGCCTTCGGTTGGCAATGCAGTTACTTGTATAAATCCTATACTTTACATGAGTATAATCTCCAAACTAATATTACAAAGATTCATTCTCCTAAATTGTGAAACACCCACATTATTATTGAATTCCAAATATAGGCGATAGAGTATCAGTGCCGATCATAAACCGTGTCCGTGGAATAATTTCAAGGCCATCCATACAACGAAGATGCCGGATTCCAGACGCACTATCGTATGGACGATGTATAGACTGGAATCAATGAAAAACGCAATCGTCACCAAATAGTGTAACGGTTTCGTAACAATTCAGACATTCGATTGTGTCAATAACGTGCAACATGATGAATATTTTAATGAACAGCTTTAGATTAGAACTCACTAAAAATCTCGACGTCTCGATTGCTTTATATTTCCATCAACGTCGTCCAGGATGTACTTCCAAATGCTTTTGGTCATTTTCAAAGCATGTTCATCCCAATCAACGTTTCGAATGTCGAACGGAAACATTGCCGGTCCGCGGGTTCCATTTGTTTCCAAAGATTTTGAACTTGCTGATTTTCGAAATCCTATTGCTGTGTAGCGAAATATCCCACGGCACGTATATCATTCTCCATTTTACGGCCAACTTCGTATAGGCTGAAATAAGGAAATGTGTTTTTAATCCCCTTTTCTCAACAACGGCCTGAATGGGTACGATTCACCTGACATTCGCAAAGTTGGCATCAAGCCGCAATCGCAGATTGTTGAAATAAAAAAATCGAAGGTCACGCTCACCCTGATTGTTTTCCGAACAATCTGGCGATACTGTCAATTATTAATGCCGGGATCAAATGAAGAGGAAAATGCAGCACGGAGCACAGCCGTCTCGACTTCGTCCTGACGACAATAGGAAAGTAAACAGCTCTATTGGTTGGATATACTCTCACGAAATGGTGGACTTTATCAATGTATTGCCCTAATTTGATGGGATTCTCGTTTCCAGAGACGTAGTTATACACTGGAATTTGATGGTGTCGCCTGAAATTCAAGCGACGAAAACGTGATACTCAATGTCTAATACGAAGTTCCCACAGGAGTGACAATCCAGCCGGTCTCAGCCCATCATCTGCCAGTGCATGTAGCTATGAATTATCAGTTTGAATTGAGAAGCGCTTTTCTCGTAGTACATACGTCAACTTCACCCGTACGCCACAAATAATTGCAAACAACTACTAATGTAACTGAAGACTATATACTATGAATGAATTATGAATTTTGGATGCACGTTTTTGAGGTATGGTGAATAACGAAATACGTTGCGTACGCCTTGGGGTGACCAATTGATCTATTACCGTATTTCAGTGATTGCGGTTCTCCATGCGAAAGAAATAAGAGCATTGCAAACATAATCCACCGGGACAATGTCGAATCTAACATCGCCGTCTAATTACATCATGACGTGCATGATTCCGAGACCCATTGCAGCGGTAATCCCCGACAGACCTGTTGCGCCGAACACCCACCCTGGAATCGGCTCCCTGTATGCATTCACCACTGCGGGACAGTTCATTCTCATGTCAATTCAGTCAAAGGAACAGTTTCTGAATATTGATTTTTTTAATACGCATGTCCAAACGTAATTTGCACAGTTCTCGGTTAAATGTGCGTGAAGTGAAACAGAAATGGTACACATTTTTACACGGACAATTGCGTAGTGATTTCAAACTATTTGATTGTAGATCGAAATTTCGTTCGTACGCATGCATTACTCGAATCGTGTATCATGAGGTGATCTCATTCTACATCGTCTCCCACGATTACCCCCCAATACAAGTTAAATAATTAGCAAAGCAGTTAACTACCGATTGATGGTCGAAATACTGCGAACGGTATTTCTTTGGCGAATTCCGCTACGACACCCTCGGCGATGGCTTTGGTGAACGAGTACGTATTTGGCCACTTTCCCAATACTCTACGTGAGAAAATAATTTAATTATGATCCACGTCGGCTCATGGGGATCGGTCCATGGCAGACCAGCAGAAGAAAGAGGCCTACCCTTGGGTAAGATTCTGCATTTCATCTTTGGACATTTCGTTCATCTTAGCATCTTCGACAAGTTCATTGACCCTCTCGTAGCTCAGGGGCGGCGGGTACAGCCCTTCGTTGATTGACTTTCAGAAGCAATGGTTGTATGCGGTGGATACGTAAATTTTGACCTGAAATCAGCCGGGGTAAGTGTCACTTTCTAGGAACGAGAATAATTATGATAGGTAATTAATGAACGAAAAGAATATGTTAACTCAAAAAAACGTGTCTTGGCACGTAACACTCACACACGATAGGACAATGGTGAAGCCTTTTCTAGTGGTGAAATGCAAAATTGGTCAACTTTGTCGCACCGAAAGCCTCTTGATCGCAACGCCTCAGTTGCGATGCAATTATGAACCAAGAACGTCGTAGTTCCAGAAAATACATTTCAGTGAATACGACCGTGCGGGTGGCACGTAACGCACAGGGAAGCGCCTGAGATTATTCCAATCGAAAATATTTAAATTTTCAATTCAAACAGGATTTGGCAAAAAGAATTGAAATAATTTAATCGGTTCCTTTTGATTTGCTGATGATAAAAACTAATGAGCAAAAAAATTGGAGAGAGTCTGGCTCACTTGGAGAAGATGTCTCATATATTGCAATGATATTATAATCCAGGCGGCAGTAACCCGGCACGAAACCAACAGGAAAAATTAATCTGCTCAGGAAGCCATAGTGATCTCAATTTGATATTCATACGGCAGAAAGAAGATGAATTTCATTCTCATATCTTTTGCTGTGCTTTGAAGTTGGTCGTTTGATTGTTAAATGCAGGTTCAAAAACTAATTCTGGATTCGACCTCCGAATGTTGAATCAAGGTAACAAGTTTTTTTTTAAATTATAGGTTTCCGGAAGAGCTTCAAAATGAGTACCTTGTGAGCTCTGTAAGTCCAATAGATCAGGAGATATGCACATTCGAAGTAATTCGTGCGTATCGATTTCATAATTTCCTCGAAAATCGCCATTGGCTGTAACTTTCGAACTGATAGAGATGAGGGGTTGGAATGAATAGAGTTGATGTTCTGATAATTATTCTATCAATGCCTACACAAATTGAGGAAGATGAAATCTGCGAATCAATTTTCTTTCCATTTTGTCCAATCTGACGTGCATTGTCACATTTTGATTAAAGAATTATTAATGTTACTTCACGGACTGACGATTGTCCGGCTTGAATAAACATCGCCATTAGTCATTGCCATTGCATCCACTTGACATTATAGTTCACGGCCGTGGTCAGGTAGAAGATCGTTCTGATACCTAGGGGCAGCACAGTGTTCTTTATTTTGTTCAAATTTTGCTCACAAAAATACAGTTCCAATGAAGACGACTACAGAGCATAGAATGTAATGGGAGTTCATTCGAAGAATGATCACAAAACCTCTTCGGAAGTTTCTGAACATTACATGGATGACGTGAAACTGTTGCATAAATGCGTCACAGTGCAAGCAAAGTATATGAGTTGGTTTTTGCTTGAAAAAAAAAAGAATAGTAGGGTGCAGAGTCCTCGGTTATTACATTTGTAATATTCGCGGTTTTCAATCACCGTGATACTGTTCATCAAAATTGTTGACCAATGGCTTTTGTGGCGGTTAATTTCAAATGTGGATTTGAACAATTACCAAATTCACATAGATGGCACCAAAGACCCTGCATAGCAACTTTCATCCAACTCAGCCTATATTTTACACTTTTGATCCATCAATTTATATTTTCGTATCTTGAGTTTAAATTGGAGATTAGCGACTCCGTAGTTCGTCGAGTACCAATTTTGATGCGAATTAATTTATTTCTTATAATTTCGCTCTGCCACAATGGATTCATTATCTCGGATTTTTGTATCCTGCCTTTAGATCGTGGTTGCGTGAGTTTCAAGAAAGTTATATGTGAGAAAAAGTGCAAAAAGGCTGCAAAAAGGTAAATGGGCATAAACAATGACTAGCGCTACCTCTGAGAGGTGGAATAAGGAGCACCTTTCGCGGGCGGAATTGTTTTGTTTAAAAAGTTAACGTTCCAAGTAGTGGAAGTGAAAAAAAAAGAATTTCATTTTTTTGTCACGCACCCCGATATGTATAGCAAGTCGATACAAATCTATACCCAGCTACCATATTCTGCTCGGGGTAGTCCACCATGAAATTGATGGGTACAAGCTTTGTTTTCGCTCACCTTCCAGTTGGGAATAATCTGTCGTCATTATATTCTCTACAAGCGAAGCAATATTACAGAAAATTTTATTTAATTTGATTCGACAGAATATTCTCTAGCCTGTAAAATGAAGTAATAATATATATCTGTTATGCACACATATAATATGTAGCAATGTACTTCGGTCTGGTATATACCTGTATTCATTGCACCGATTAGGACGGAAGTAGACGAGATCCAATTGAAAGTAACCGACTCACCAAATCGTCAAAGTATCAGTGGGAAAAATACTTATAATGATCTATGAATGAGTGTATGAAGTAGTTGGCTGAAATGCTGGATGATGTGTGCTTTTCGAGAGGCTCAGAAGAGTCGTCAACGTTTCGTGTGAGAGTAATCTTCCGCGTGGTAAAAAAAAAGGGCTGAGGGGCGTAGAGGCTAATGAATACCCATGATTTGATTTGCGCAATCGATATATGCGCTGATTGAACAGCATTGTATCAACGAGTTCATGCATATGCATACCTACGCACGTTAGACGGTTGCCCCGCGGTCATTTCCTGCTACGCACGTAGCGGGGAAATTGCAAGTATGAGGATATCAAAATAATTATGCTATGTCTGGTTGACAAGAGCTGCGAGTTTGACGTAAAATATAAAAGAAAAAGGCGAGTTCATACGACTGGACGAAAAGGCAAGCAATTGCAGGAGGGAAAAGGCATGGATTGAAGCAGTAGTTCTACACTGAACCTGCCAAACAGGTTAGTATAATATTAGTCATTGACATGTCAAAGGTTTTGAATGTTATCAATTGAAATTGAAAGTTAACACATCCTCAGTACGCGTAGTGTTAATAATTACAATAGGTTAACACTGAACCAGAAGAAAAGGCAGGCAAATTGGAAATGAGGTAGCAATACTTTAGTTTGGAAGATATACCGACGGCTCCCAACAATATCAGCGCTTCTGTTCGAAACAGCTCATATCTACATTCCAGTTGGTATCAGCACATATTTTTTTGATTGGCTGTAACAGCTTATCTTGACATCTCCCACAACAACTATGGGCAAAAGACTCAACAGGAGGACTGTGGTCAGCATCGGAAAGAAAAGCTCTCATAAACCATTTAGAACCGAACGCTATATTTTCAGGTTTCAAAGTCCGCGTCTATCGGTTTTTTGGATTCCGATTCACACGGGTCCTTGAGATTTTATCCACAGTCCATCAGTTTCTATCGACTTTTTGCAGCAGGGAGACCGCAGGTTCTTGCGAGATTTTACCATCGACCAATGGCTCCGGAGAATGATGCATTTTAAATATCATAATTAGACAACATCTTTTTGAATGCATTTTTGAATGTCAACTTATCATTTATCAATGTAAATATCATTTATACATATGATGAATGCCTAAAGTACATTATGGTTATGGTTCGTCGATTGCGCAGATGTACCACTGACTACAGGTGCGATCAGCTGTACTTTCGCGCCGTAGCCCGAGAGCATAAGATTCGAATTACATATGATGTCTCCGTCACGTACACGAAATTCTCAGTGCATCGTTATATAGCCGGAAGTAAAATGCGATGGGTACAATACATCGGAAAATGAAAATCGGAAGGAATGTTGTTATACAAGCTAAAAACTAGGTATTAGGAGAGGCACACCAGAACTATACATAAAAAAGGAAACTGTTGTATTCTACACATGCACATATTATGAATAAATCTAGAAGAAATAGAAAAATATTACAAAATGAATTATTATAATTTAAACATGCAATCGATAAATGAATATATTACGAATAGGCGTAAAGCGAAATGAGGGAATGAATGTTTGCACACCTTTCAATTGACATGTGACATAATGTATTTTCGTGACGTTTATTTTAAAGGGCAAGAAGGCTTCGCAGTACGTAAACTTGAACCACCATCTGCTATGCTCAATGCACTTCCCGACGGATAGTTTTCTGACCTACAAGCATGACAAGTTAATCCGAACTGCTATACCCATGGGCTATTGCACTGTAGTACCAGATTGTGATATGGAATCATTTGATATAACTCAAACTCGAAATGACCCATACCAAGACCAAAACGGTAACTCTCAGGAAACGACGTGCGTGACACCTGTCGAAGATAGCGCTTAGGATCTGCGATCAGAAACTGAAAGGCTGCGTGAGGTGATTCGGAAGATGGAAATCCAGTTACGTGAATTTACAAAATCGGCAAATCATCGACCCCATCCAAATCGAACGTGCCGAATGTTGAGACTCGCAGCAAGGCACATTGATTGCTGTCCGAAACATAGTTCCTACCAGACGAGGAGATGTTGTATGGTGAGGAAGGACTTAAATTGTCGGCTACAGACTGCACACGCATCGTAGACGAGGTATTCAGGACGTAGATTGACTCTTGATCTTTCTTACTTTTTTCTATTCACAGTCAACTATGAACAATCTCCACATAGCTAATTCCGAGTGTCGACGTAGCACAACAATTCCAAAATCGTACATCCTTCAGTGAATGTGGTCCGATTTTTACGATTCAAACTTTGTTTACAATCATTTAAGATTTTTCGTTAAGATTTCCCAACAATTTGTGAAAATCATGGGATTATAACGATATTAAATTTACAGCAAAATAACGATCAATTCGGATATGAAACCTTGTGACGGAATTAGGACCACTTACCCAGTGCTGATCTGGGCCAGGTCCTTAGCCTCAAAGTAGTAGTCCAATGCTATTCCGATGGCCGGAAGCGTCACACTAGACCCCTTGGCTTATCTGTGAAGCCTTTCCTCGCAAAGACATGGTATATATCGTGCCAAGATCACCCTTTCACGGGAAGCAGAGAATGCGCATGTCGTACATTAAATCTAAGAATCTGATAAATTGAATTATTCAATTTTATGCTTAATTCGTGCGTGAATTTGTCACGCGAAATATGCTAGTTAATGCAACGGCCGCGATGAATTTCACCGTTGATTGCATTCGAAATTACTTCTCTCGAATTCATTCTTGAAATTCGCTTCACTTTTTTGTTCGATGAGTTACTCGACGTTGAGGCAAAAATTTTTCTGAAATTTTTTCTCAAATACCGTTGTATCTGCGCATGGTATGTTAGCAGCAGATTTCTCCAAAAAGCTACGCGAAGATGTCAGTAGAACTGGACGCAATTGCAGTAAACATTCTATCGCCATTGTGTACTTTGCAGCAAGAAGTTGCCATCCCAGTGTGTTTACCAAGCTACGCAGAACCAAAGAAAGCCTTCACTCACTAATATGCCAAAAGTGACTGAAAGAAACATTTATATCCAAAACGATGATTGATTTAACTGTGAGGACTACAGTCCTTCATGCTCAAAGGACAAGATGGTGGTCAGGTAAAGAAAAGTTCCAAATGTCACCGCGAATATCAGTGTGCAACGATAAGCCGGAAGAACCTGACATAAATTCAGATGATACGGTCTCCGCAGAAACGTAGTATTTTCATTTATCAAGTTTAGGCTCATTTTTTAGTAGCGAATGAAAAATCATTCAATCGCGTTTACCTTAGAACTGTATTTTTAGACCCTGAAGGATTTCTTGCGTATCAGGTTTTCTTCGACCAACATGATTTTGTACACAAATATTCTAGGGCATATTATCATTATTTTGTACCACGAGAACTCATTTCCAGGTAAATAATGGAGCGAAATTGGTACTTGGAAAATTCATTGGAATTCAGAGCGTGCTTTTTTGACTCATAATGGTCGTACGAGAAATCGCGTCTCACAAAAGTGAGTCTATACTAAAATCTGTGTTGCAGATAAATTTCAGCCTTCTGCGATAAAAAATATAATCCGAGGGACGTTTCGAAGGACAGTGTTCCAAATTCAGGAAAAACACAATAACTCGGAAAGAATTCAAACGACAAAGCCGAACTCCTGCTCAATAACTCTGTTGAGAAATATTCGTTCGTAGGCAAAAATGTTTGTGTTAGAGTTAGGAGACATTTCGAGGATGGGTTCAAGAACATATTGCTAATGAAGATCTGGTAAATAATTCGGAGTGGCAATGGCTAGGTCGAAACCAGTTTTATTTGGCTGTTTTGGCTAGTCCTTTGACGTCTGAACCCGAGAGCGTTTCGCCAACGACCTCTGTTATTTTACAATAATCATCGCTTCGATAAGATTAAACAGTGATTTCGGAACATAAGTTGGTACAGTTCGAGCTCAAATTCTAAATTTTCAGTCTCACTCAATAATTAGATCGTATTCCGTGATTGTAGAATCTTTTTGCAGTTTGAACCCGCTCGGGCCATTTTTAAAGGTCGCTCAATCACTTTCAAAAATCTATATTTTGTTGAGAATCGATTTTTTTAGTGAAAATAATTATTGTTCTCAACCCCTTCACTTTTTCTTCATTGAAATCTAGAAATGTGTGCAAAATTTTATTTGAAAATTTTCATTCTCAAAGGTCGGTCAATGACTATAAAGAAAAAAAATTGATGTTACGTAATTATTATTCTCATCCTTTCCATTCTTTCTTTGGTTGTTCGCATGGATGTTCGTAAAATATGAGCCAACAACTAATATTCAGAGGTCGCTCAGTAATTTGAAGAAGCATTTTTTAACCAAAATTCAGTTTTTCATGTAGTTTCGAGTCAGAAGCCATACTTATGTTTATGTTTGAAAAATTGAGAAAATACCGCGAACATTGATATTTGATTGAAAAATGCTAAAATGTGAGACTGAAAATTTAGAATTTGAGGGGAAAAAATTGTCAGCCTAGTAGACGTGTTGCAGCTAAAAGTATTTAGATTCTCAAGCGGCGACCGTGAGAAGTGTTCTTCCTCGAATGGTTGGTACTTTCTTCCCATAGGTATAAATTCAAGCTGTAGTTCTTCGTAGTCTTCCTTTCGTAGGAGCCACCCGATATTCGAATTTTCTCTCCGGAAAAAACACAGAAAACCCCGAAAAAGCAGAGTGGCACGTCATTCGAAGTTTCTTCATTGTATTACGACGAATCTTTGTCAACGGTATTTACTAAAGCACTTTTTCTGGGACAGTGGAACCACCGCAGCCGGATTGGTCTCTTGTATTGCTTGAGAGTGCTTTTAAATAATTGGGGAAGGTGGGATGCCACGTGTAGCTGGCTCCATGTATTCTTGCAGTGGTGTGTGCATCCGTTTTGCCGAAATGTATAGGGCAGCATGGCGTGTCTTTGGAGAGTTGGACGCCAAAAAGTTTTAATGTGACTTTGGAGATTGACTAATGAGGCAAAACAATGTATGATAAAACCGAATCGAATTTTATTACAAGTCACGCTTTCGGTAGACAATGCATTTACTTATATGAATCGTATACTTTACATGAGTATATTTGCCAAAGTAATATTACAAAGATTCATTCTCCTGAATTGTGGAACACTCACATTATCAATGAATTCCGAATACAGGCGATAGAGTTTCAGTGCCGATCATAAACCGTGTCCATGAAATATTTTCAAGGCCATCCATAGAACAAAGAAGCCCAATGCCAGACGCACTATCGTATGAACGATGTATAGACTGGAATCAATGAAAAACGCAATTGTTACCAAACAGTGTAACGGTTTCGTAACAATTCAGACATTTGATTGTGTCAATAACGTGCAACATGATGAATATTTTAATGAACAGCTTTAGATTAGAACTCACTAAAAATCTCGACGTCTCGATTGCTTTATATTTCCATCAACGTCGCCCAGGATGTACGTCCGAAGGCCTTTAATCATTTTCATAACATGTTCATCCCAATCAACGATTTGCATGCGGAATGGAAATATTTGCCGGTCCATGGGTCCCATTTGTTTCCAAAGATTTTGAACTCGCCGATTTTCGAAATCCCATTGCTGTGTGGTAAAATATCCCAGGGCACGTATAGCATCATCGATTTTACGACTAACTGCGTATAGACTGAAATCAGGAAATGTATTTTTCATCCCCTTTTCTCAACAACGGCCTGAATGGGTAAGATTTACCTGACATTCACAAAGTTGGCATCAAGCCGCAATCGTAGATTGTTGAAATTGAAAAAAAAAATCAAATTTTTTGCTCACCCTGGCTGTTTTCCGAACAATCTGGCGATACTGTCAATTATTAATGCCGGGATCAAGTGAAGAGAAAAATGCAATACAGAGCACAGCCATCTCGACTTCGTCAAGATGACAAAAGGATAGTAAACAGCTGTATTGGTTGGATATACTCTAGCGAAATCGTCGATTTTACCAATCAAATGCCCTAATTTGATGGGATTCTCATTGCCAGAGACGTAGTTATACACTGGAATTTGATGGTGTTGCCTAAAATTCAAGCGACGAAAACGTTAAATACTCAATGTCTCATACGTAGGTCCCACAGGAGTGAAAATCCAGCCGGTTTTAGTCCATCATCTGCCAGTGAATGTAGCTGTGAATTATCAGTTTGGATCGAGAAGCGCTTTTCGCCAGGAATAATTGCAAACGACTGCTAATGTAACTGAAGACTACGGGGTATTCCACGGGGGGAAACAAGTTTTGGCCGCGGGTCCCGAAATTTTTCGCCTTTCCAGAATATCGTTTTCTTGCAACATATGAAAAATTCCCATAGAGTTATGGGCCCTATTAACTTCTTGGTTATTGTTCAGTCTTAATCGAACAATTTCGAAAAATTATATTATCCGTACCTTTAATTGCGTATATGTCGGGTATCAATAGACCAATAATAAAATCTAACCGTCGCTTTTTGACCGGAAAAAAGCGCTGTTTTCAATAAAGCAAATAAAATAGTGATCCGATTTGTAAAAAATTATCCACAGCCCAAAAACTGAAAATAAATCGTTTTTTTTTTTCCGGGCCTTAGGGTCTACTTAATTTCATCCAAAATTTTACTGAACATGGTTCAATATGTAATAAACTTTCTTTGAAATTTTCAGATTGCCTTTTTTTTTGTGTTCGCTGTCAATTAATTTGATAAATTTTCGATGCTTTCTTTTCAACGGAATTCGTCGAAACACGATCGAAAAAATTTATAAAATTAATTGATAGCCAACAAAAATGGAAGGCAATCTAAAAATTTTATCGAACGTTCATAACATGTTGAACTATGATGAAAATTTCGGGACCCGCGGCAAAAATTTGTCCCGCTACTCGTGGAATACCCCCTAGATACTATGAATGAATGATCAATTTTGTATGCACATTTTTGAGGTATATTGAATATAGAAATGCGCTTCGTACGCCTCGGGGTGACTGATTGATCTATTACCGTCTTTCAGTGATTGCGGTTTTCCATGCGGAAGAAATAAGAGCATTACAAACGTAATCGACCGGGACAACGTCGAATCTAATATCGCCGTCTAACCACACGACGTGCATGATTCCGAGACCTATTGCACAGATGATCCCCGAAAGCCCCGTTGCGCCGAACACCCACCCTGGAATCGGCTCCCTGTATGCATTCACCACTGCGGAATAGTTCATTCTCATGTTAATTCGGTCAAAGGAACAGTTTCTGAATATTGATTTTTTTAACATGCATGACCAAACGTAATTTGCACAGTTCTGGGTTAAATGTGCGTGAAGGGATACAGAAATTGTGTACATTTTCACACGGACAATTGCGTGGTGATTTCAAACTATTTGATTGTAGATCGAAATTTCGTTCGTACGCATGCATTACTCGAATCGTGTATTATGAGGTGATCTCATTCTACATCGTCTCCCACGATTACCCCCCAATACAAGTTTAATAATCAGCAAAGCAGTTAATTACCGATCGATGGTCGAAATATTGCGAACGGTATTTGTTTGGCGGATTCAGCTACGACACCCTCGGCAATGGCTTTGGTGAACGAGTACGTATTTGGCCACTTCCCCAATACTCTGTGAGAAAACAATTTAATTATGATCCACATCGGCTCATGGGGATCGGTTCACGGCAGACCAGCAGAAGAAAAAGACCCACCCTTGAGTAAAATTCTGCATTTCATCTTCGGACATTTTGTTTATCTTAGCATCTTCGATAAGTTCATTGACCCTCTCGTAGCTCAGGGGCGGCGGGTACAGCTCTTCGTTGATTGACTTCCGGGGGCAATGGCTGTATGCGGTGGATACGTAAATTCCGACCTGAAATCAGCCGGGGTGAGTGTCACTTCCTAGGAACGAGAACAATCATGAGAGGTATCCGTAGTTCCGAGGGAGACTGTTACCTCCAGATTTTTGCACGTTTCAGCAATCTCCACAATGTTCTTGACGCTGTTCACGTTAATTGCGACGGCCGTGTCAAGTTTCTCGGTAAATCGCACAGTGGCTGCTAAGTGAAAGATCACCGAGACCTGAAACAATTATCCAATAAAATAAATGAAGAACAACAGTCAAACTGAATCCCGCATACCTCGTTAATGAGTCGTATCTGATCCGTAGTGGACAACCCTAGTCCTTTCTGAGCAATGTCACCGGTAATTCCGACAATCTTTTGCGAAAAGTCCGGGTAGTTCTCTCGCAGCACATCAAATACCTGAATACAACAATTTTCGTACCAGGATACAAGTTTTCAATGCGCAGCGGTGGTAGATTATTCTTATCTTTAGCCACTCAGACTGCTACTCGATTACTTTCATATTCTTTGAGTACAGATACTCAATTCTTCAAGTTTGATGAAATTTTTTATTTGCACAAAGAGTATTACCGCATCGGCGAGTAGAGCGTCAATGCGCTCTTGAGGGCTCTTCCCTTTCTTTTCGCGGATTAGAAGGTAAATTTTCCTGATCTCTGAGCAGCTGCGGAGCAACTTTTCGACCAAAATTTTTCCCAGAAAGCCTGTTCCACCTGCAAGTAAAGTATGTAATGGAGAGTATCCGTGTACGTTGAACAGGTATGCGTTCAGTATCTCGATTGGAAATGTGGAATTATGCTGAAGACAATTTGTGAAATTTCAATGTAACTGTAACAAGAGTGTATTTCAAGCTAGAAGACACTAACCGGTAATGAAGATAGTTTTTCCCGCGTAGAACTCTTGTATTCGCGACATGGTTGGATTGACGGCACTGACATATTCGTAGATGGATATTTTCAGGTATATATATTACGATGTCCCTACCGCGGAAAGCAGAGAATGCGCATGTCGCACATTGTATCTAATAATTTAGTAAATTGAATTATTCAGTTTTATGCGTGATTCGCACGTCGTTTACCACATGTACGATTAGAATTCATCACGCGGAATATGCTACTTCATGCAGAGGTCTCGAGGAATTTTACCGTTCATTGTATTTGAAATTGCTTCGGTGTCACAGTTGGCGTTTTTCTTTGATTATCATTAGGCCTGAGGCCTCTAGTAGATTACGTGTGCGGAGCATATTTTCCGCACATTCGTTATCGTTTTGCCCGCATGCGGCGTTGATCATATGCCAGAGAAAAGGCAGTAAAATTCATTCTGTCGTGTTCTGAAAAGAGATATCAAAATATCTTTGTGGTTTCTAATAATTGGTAATAAAAAATATGAATCTTCAAGGTCGACTGTTGCCATAAAACATTTCCGTGTCATTGAGTTTGCAAGATATTTCTATATTTTCAAATTTTAAGTATGATGTTCCGACAAACTTATGTAGTTCTTGGAGATTCAGGATATGAATTCATCTCCTCCGTTGGCATAAACTATTTTGAAATGGAATGTCCTCTGCAAGGTGAGCATGAGGGAAAATCGTCCACTTCTCTATACATACTTTACTTACTGCTCCGTCTGCTCCAGTGCAAGTTGAATCTTCTTGTGCAGACAACTGGGATTCTAGCGAAGGTTTCGTTTGAGCAGCCTTTGTTTTTTTTTGAAGGGATCCGATAACGTTCTACAGCGTTTAAGCAAAGCCATCTTTGTTGATGTTTTTTCCAAGAGTCCAAAAGCCATAATTTTTCACCCGCTTGTTCACCTACCATTATTTGTTCCTGTTGCCTTCGGCATACCTTCAGTCGTAGCTCGACTTCGGCCCTCACACTCTCACGAGCTCATCGTATTGCATCTGAGAGGCCCCATCGAGCTTCACTCATTTCTTGGTCTCAGAGCTGGCCTATAAGAGCTTTTTGTAGTATAGTAATCCGTTTTTTTTAAATTACTGACTATTATATTCTGTTTTACTTTGCTTTGTTACCACTGTCTTACTCATGTAGGTTTCTATGACTGTTTGTTTCTTGTTCAACATTGCCATGGACATTAATGAATAATGTATCTATCTATCTATCTTTCAAGAGATCTGCGTTATCTAGTCTACTCGGAATCTGTGTAGTTGCGGGACGTGCTTCTCGAAGGACTTTCTCTGCGATGATCAGACTCATATGAGCTCTTTCGGTTTTGGCTGCAATACGACCCACCTCTTGGATCAAGCGCTCCACCATGTTCAAGCGGACTTATGCCTTGCGACGCTCGTGTTGAATGAAATTTCTTCGCTCGCGCCTGAATAGCGTAATAGCGGGGAGCTTCTGCTGCGTTCTCAATGATGTTGTTTCATAACCTCGCGACGCAACTTTCCCAGTTCTTTTCACAATCATGTCTCTCCCTCTTTCCATGCTTTATCCATGAGATAAGAAAACTAAAACAAAGAAAAATACGATTCAACATTTTTTTCAAATTTTGCCCGACCTGACGTGGATTTTGATTCATCTTGATTCAAGAATAATCATCGTTACATAACGGACTGACGATTGTTCGGCTTGAATAAACATCACCAGTACTCATGGCAGTTGCATCTATTTGGCATTACAGTTCACGGCTATGGCCGAAAAGTTTCTGTAGGCAAAGTTTACCAAACGCAAATCTCGAGGAGGTATACGTCAAATAATTTTGCGTTGCGGATCGGGGAAAAGATCGTTGTAATTTCTAAGTGCAGCACTGTGTCGATTAATTAACTATTAATGATTACTTAAATAATCAACTATCATATAATCATATCATATAATATATTAAAGTTCGTAATCAGATATCCGGTGTGACGTCGGGATTTTTTTACTTTACCCGACTTTGGTTTATAGCTTATGGTAATTAACGATAGGAATCCTTATTTTTATCCGAGCGGTCTAAATTTGTGTCTATAAGGGCGTGGTTTGTATTTAAGGTTCGTCTGGTTTTACGCTAAATAGTAACTGGGGTGATAGAAGGATATGTTTGGAATAGTAAAGGATGATAAATGATTGTTGACTATATTCAAAGTTCAAATATTGTTGAATAAGATTTATAAATTGAGATAGACTTTAACGTTCGGGAAGGAGAAGGAAAGACAGAAGATGTTTAGAAGGTAGGAGAGTTGACTTGGAAGTGTTGTAAAATTAGTATATAATAATGAGGAATGCTTGGCAGAATCCTTGTAACGTTGTATATGATATACCAAAGATGAGATCGCATCTGATTGGTATGTTCAATTCGAATAGCTTAATACACTTTCCATTGATGCAAGCAAATTCATTGGTTATGGAGAATGTGCCTTGCGATATAACTTCTCTAGGTATTGTTACAAAATGTGATCATCCAACAACTGCGGCCGTTGTGGATGAAAAAAACACAGGGAGGTATTGATGAAGAAAACCAAGGACGAAAATCATCAAAACATGTGGTTGTCACGATAAAAGACGTCCCAACATCGCTGATGGGAGCAAATAATTTCTGTGATACACCTACCGGCATCGATTGTTATGATAGAAAAGCTAATACGAAAGGGGGAACTCGTTCTGCGGAAGCAACAGCAAAAGAATTTCTCAATCAAACTGAAGAGAGAAAATTGAATAACAATTTCCAGAAAGCAACTGTGGCTGTTTTGCGAGGGAAAGCTGCCAATAGGCTAAGAAAACATCGTGCTCAAGAATCGATGGAACAAATGCGTCAAAGGTTAGAGACCGCTGTAACATACAAGAGGCAAAAAAAGACAATTCGTTGAAGGGGCAGATCACATAGAGGCGATTGCAATGCGTAAAAAAGATGCAAATAGAAAAAAACACAATCGTGTTAAGGAATCTGATGAACGACGGTCTAGCAGACTTGAGGCCGCTGCAATATACAAAAAGAAACAAAAAGAATCTGTTAATAGGGTCAATTCAAATAAAATAAAAAATATTTCTAACGAATCTTCAGTGTTATCAAGGATAAAAAAAAAAATGCAAACTGATAATGGTACGATTTCGAGAGGAAGGACGTTAATAGCAAACTCAGATGACAAAGGAGATGAGATAGAACCTAATTATTTGGGGGAAATGAATAATACGGGGTGAGTTTTCTCCGGGGTCTAATCTGGGAGGAGCTTCAACGTACTGGAGCTCCGCCTTCTTCTATTCAAAATCGTTCGCATCAGAACAATAGTGTGTGATTATCAAGCAGATAGCCTTATCTCCAAATTTGTTTACATCCACACGTATAGCACACCTCAGCACTTTAGCACGTTGAAGCTCCTCCCAGATCAGACCCCGGAGAAAATTCACCCTGTATATGTGAATTCTGTAATGCTAAAAATTTCGTTTCCGAATTGCCAAACGATTTATTGTGACAAAGGTAAAGTACGTATTTTGGGAGACAGTACTTATCCTGAAGCGATCGAACAGTTAATCAACGGTACCGATAAAAGTAGTCAGAATTTGATGCGCAACGTGAGGAGTTATAATAATTCTTTGGCATTCGCAAGTTTCGGTGTAAAATTGGATTCAATGACAGGAAGTCGGGGTCCTTTTGTATTCCGCATCTGAGGACAAACCTATCATAATACATACGCACTTCACCCAAATGTTCATGAAGCACGTAAATATGAACAATTATATATCATCGATACCGAAATCCACTAGAATACACATACAGCATCCCGGTAATAATACATTTATAAATTGAGCGATAGAGGGAGATTTAATCCGTGTCTGAACATGGGAAGATTGTCTCAACAATACATTGTTGATATGTGGACGAAAGTGGAAAGCCATCGACTGCATTTTATAAGAAATCAACAAAGCAAATTACGAGCGGAAATGTATAAAGGAGTGATTGATGAGCTACATAACAAAGCTGGAGAGGATAATGCGAGGATCGGGAAGATGGTTATATTACCATCGTCGTTCAGCGGAAGTCCGCGAGCCTTGCAGTAAAGTTTCATTGATGCAATGAGCATATTGCAAAAATATGGAAAACCCGATTCATTCATAACCATAACTTGCAATCCAAATGGAAGGAAATTGTGGAAAATTTGAAGCCCGGTCAAACTGCAACGGACCGACCAGACCTCGTATCAAGGGTTTTTCACCGTAAAGTTAAGGAGTTAAAGGTTTATGTTGTCGAATTCCAAAGGAGAGGGTTACCGCATGTGCATATGCTGATTTGGCTGGAAGAAGACAGCGAAATCCGGGATACAGATGACGCAGACAAAGTAGTCTCTGCAGAGATACCAGATAAAACGAGGTATCCGGTATTACATGACATAGTCAAGCAATGCATGATTCACGGTCCTTGTGGTCAACAAAATATGGTTTCGCCTTGCGTGGATAGCAAAACTAATCTGTGTACCAAACGATTTCCGAGGGATTATGTTTTGGAAACGAATTATCATTCAGCGGGTTATCCGTTATATCGTAGAAGAGACGATGGCAACGTGATTGTTTTCAACCCTAAGGGAGATGGGGATGCGTAAAATTGCTGACAATAGATACGTTGTTCGCTGATCGACCATCACATATACCAACGAGGTCATGCATATGCTTACGCACCTAAGACGGTTGCCCCGCGGTCATTTCCTGCTACGCACGTAGCTGGGAAATTGCGAGTAGAAGGGTATCAAAATGATTATGCTCATGAATGATGCGATTGTTTATCAGAATTCATCCACAAGTGCAAAGTCGTTCTGATACCGAACTTGGCTGAAGTCGGTAAATTTTGGTTTATAATATTATTATTGCAAACAAACTCATTTAAAAGTAAGGCTAGAATTTGGGTCTTATTGAGGAGGTAAAAATAATAAAAATACATATCCATAAACGATTTATGATATTCCACATAAAGAGTGGTGTATATTTGAAAGTTCTTGTCTTGGACACTACGTCATTACGTGTAAATTCATAAACGGTGTAAATTCAGAATAACTTTGTAATTTTATAAACAGTGTAAAATGGAAATCACTTTCAAATTGTATAAACAGTGTAAAATTAAAATTACATTTATTCCCTCATTCGTAGCTAATTAAAATTGTTGACTCTCTGAAGTTTGTTTGAAAATATGTATGTGTACACGGTAACGTTTGCCTGTTTGCAGGCTAGTTAAGCTGTAGCAAAACAGTCGTTATTGTGAGTGTCTTTGTCTCCAATAGAGACTATAATTGATTTGGGACTTCTCATGGGGTGCAGGCGAGGAAAAGGATGGTATTGCCGCCAAAAGCCACCTGTCTAACTTTTTTTCGTTGATTTGAATTTACTGTACGGACTCGGATAAGTAGTCTTAACAAAGCCTTCCATATCTCGAACTCGGATAATGATTTATCAAAGCCGATTCTCTCCACAGAGCCAGGTAGTGAATAAAGCCTGTATTGCCTAACCAATATTTTCTCCTGTCTGCTCCGGATCCGGAAATCTTACAATTCCAAGACCGTCCGCCAGACTCGGGATAGTTTTACGTTAGCCCTCAGACACGGGATCTCTCCAATGCCGTACTCTCTTTTATTTTATTCAAGTTTGATTCTAAATTTTATCTATTTGATGAATTTTATGTTAGTCATTGAATTTAGATAATTCGCTGCTATTCCAAACGGATTTCAATTCAACTATAATGAGTCGTGCTGGTGCTATACCGAGACACGCTCTACAATATGATAAGTGAGTCGCTCTGGTGCTTTACCGAGATACGTTATTGAGTCCAGATGCTTGTTCCTTACGAGTCATTCCACGTCAATCCGGACAAAATAAATCAAAAATTGACCTCCGCATCAGAATCCCTGCAATTACCGACTCGTCGTATTTTCACCGCATCTAGGAGATGAGAATATCTATCACTCAGCATAGGGAGCAGGCGCCCTGTAGAAATACACACGCTTTTCGGGAGAACCCACTTCACCCGTCTGTTTTCTGTAAATAAGGCTGCATTCGTCGACGAAATTTTCAGGTGACACGAGGCAGAACACGACGCAAAATTCTATAATTTAGTTTACCAATCAGCACCCAGGAGCGCTGTGGTCGCATAAAGCGCTAATACCGACTCATGACCCGTCATTCAATCATACAAACAATCACTTCGAAATACCATTACGTAGTATTACATACATATATTGACGTCGTTATTCATTCTGCGATCTATTCATACATACATCGATATTCCCCAACGTGTCACGTTACCATATGAGGTCCAGACGTTTGACCGACCCAGTTTTGTCTAGATTAGTGTTACGCTACTTTCCGGTAAGTGGTAGCACTTCCGACTGGTTTGAAACCCGGCTAAACTGACGTCATGAAATATACAATACATGCCACTCTCGCATACAAATGATCCGCGACCTCTTAAAATAAATTGGAAATAATAAAGGACATATTATAATCCGTTACTCAGATATCGATGAGTTATTGGTTTAGAAGGTGAAGGTATAACGACTTTTTCCGGCTCATAGCAACGAGTTTATTTCACTACTAACCATATCACCTCAAAATGTGTAAGGTTATGCGTATGACATATTGAGAATACTCGGGTACAGAAAATGTTAATATTACATGATGATGCGTACTACGAAAGTAGGAAACCTCAGCCTGACTTGGGGAAGTTGAAAAACTTCAAACGTTTTATATGGAATCCTGAAAAAAAATCATTTCTTGACAGAACGTGTGAAGGTTGGGGTAATGTCCAAATTTTTATATTCATCAACCATGGAACTGATGATATTATATGTCTTCCAGCTCAGATTGGTTTATTCTACCTGATATTCTTCGGAGTAATATGCTCGTTATTCGCTTTCAAAATGTGGGTCACTTTGCAGTATATTTACTTTATGGACGATCCGTACGTTTTGGTCTCGAAAAACTCGAGAACTTCGTTTGACGGCAGTGATCGAATGCCACTGCTTAGAAGAGCTTCCAATAACGGACCCGGTTGGTATTCACGCTCATTGCGTTGTCTCCCATTTTTCATTTTCCATCCCCAAACCCGTGAATAAAAAAGTTGTTTGCCCTGTCTATTTGCAAGTACTCTTTATTCCAGTCATAAGAAGCCTGATATTATTGTTTTTGAATTTTATTGGATCCCCTGCAATGTGGTACACTTCATACGAGAGGTACTAAGCACTCCCAAAATTTGGTACACATCGCCGTGAAATCTTTTCAAAATTATTCGACGTTATTTGATATTTTTGACATTTTTTAACGTTATGTGAAATCATACGAAACCTTTGAAGTTACGTGAAATTGTTCGAAATCCTTGAAATCTGACGTATGCCAACACTTATGAGTGTTTGACCGACAGACCCCATAGCATCCCTGAGAGCGTCTCCTTAGGAAATCTACAACGGATTTTCATTTCAATTTCAGGACTCAGTTTCAAGCCAAATGTCCTGACGCCGATGACGTCACCAATTATTTGGATAAGCAATACAAGCAGCAAAGCAGAACCAACGAGATACATTAAAGCGCTGAATGAGTTTTTTGAAAGTTAGCATCATCACGCTTTTTGACAATTCATTCGTGTCGTTGTAAAAAACCAGCAAGCATTACGTCTTTTGTTTTTCCAATTTTTCATGGATTTATTTGTACCTTGTCTTTCGACGAGTATCCTATTCATCGTCAAGAATTATCATTGGACAAATATTCAATGTTTGTAGTGAATATGGACGAGATATCGTTTCGTAAATCGTTTTATGATGACTAGCATCCGGTTGAACCATGACACGTTATTCAGGCTATTCCTTTTTGGAATACTAGATATCGCTTCCAGAACTAGTTTTTTCTAACTTGTAGAATATACTGAGAGGAAATTATCCCACACGACGAAATGCAAAAACGATAATACTCCGATTGCAGTAAACATGAAAAAGCCTTGCTTCTTCAACATCAGTGTACTAGAACAATGCAGTAAACCACCTTACGGATACACGACTGAGGAACCATGTGTCATAATAGCATACAACAAGGTACGATTGTAAAACTGGTTCCAAAAGGATAGGCTATACCTCTGAATCGATTCTTTCATCAATAAGAGGCATGCACGTGGGACATTTTGCCTTTTTTATTGATGCACGGTTCGGGACTGTAAAGAATGGACTTTATTTTCTCAACCCAATCGACTCGAATAATTCGAACTAACAAAACAAAAACTGACGAAAACCCAAAATCTAAATACTTACCGCAAGATCTAACATTACACAAAATTGAGAATCAGACATTTTGTTAGTATTACTTGAGGAACTTCAGTATTTCAAGAAATGAATCAATTCTTTCGTTCGAACCATTTCTCTTTATCTTTCATACTTTTCTAGACCAAATAGCGTTACTGTCACCATCACCATTCGTTAGGTATTATACGTATAGATACCGATGTTTATTAATTCATAATTGTCAGATGTTTCACTGGGTGCCTCATCATTACAATGCAACATCTGATCTACCATCAGCTATGCCAGACTGGCTGAAAAAAATCGTTAGACAATCTACGAAGGTGAGCAATGTCATTTCCGCCTGATATTATAATAAATCGCAAGACAACAATGTAACAAGTATGTAGTAACATACCTCTTATCGGATCTTATTTCTTATCAGATTCCACGATGCATGAGCTGCAAAATCACGTCCCAAACAGCACCAAAGTAAATGTTGTTTACCAGACGTCTTATATAAATGTCCAATGTGGTAACTTTCATCATTTGAAGGAAGTCTACTTTTAGATGACAGAAACTGGCGTATTGGACATCTACGTCTACGTCTGATAGAAAACTTTTAGTTTTGTGCTATCTGGGATAAGATCTGAATAATTTCAACCTTTTTGTCTCTGTCAGAATGTAGCAGAAAACGACTGTTTCGATTATCAAAATTTGCCATTGAATGCTAATCAGAGTAACCGTGAATTTTTTTTGTAACAACCACAGCCAAACATCTGGTTCTCATGTGCTGGAGCCAATCAAGTCGATAAAGAGCATTTGGGCAAAATTTTGTACATTCCAAGCCCCGGATTTCCAGTTGTATACTTTCCGTATACTGGCAATAAGTATCATATGTCTCCGTTAATTGCTGTACAATTCAAGAATGTAACAGGCAAGTCGTTAGTTTTCATATCTCGCTGTTATATGATTACCTATCGCTTCACGAGTTTGCATGTATACCAGGCCATTGAATACCCAAAGTAATTTTTACTTGTCTGCGTGTGATCTTGACTACATTTTAGATTAATTGCGACCCGTGGTCATCGGAATCATGTTTCGCAAAGTTCTTTTGCTGCGTTATTGATGTTAATGTGCTGCGGATTTAATTGTTACAAAAATTGAACAATAGTTAGTATATAACTATATTTTTGCAACGCATGAATGAGAAGTGCCACTTCTCGTGCCTGCAGAGAGTGGCGTAAGTGGCGCGTTACAGCCAGGAATACAATAAAAATGCTGCGCATGCGCAAATGGGTCCGATTTTATTTCTCGCACTAGTGCTTTCTTCTCGTACGCTCCTCTCGCGCGCCCCGAGGCACGACAGTAGCACTTCTCATACATTTGTTACAAAAAGTAGTATGTGTACTCGTGCGGCTCATGCGACCAACTTCACAACCTGCGTATAAAGGTCGCTTCTCTGCACTTGTATCACAATAGTATCTTACGATACGAGTGCGCAAAATAGGTCGTTCCCGCACGAGCGAAGCTCGTATCGTACAATATTTTTTGCAACTCAGTGCGCAAAGTTCGACTTTTGATGCCTCTTTTGCGTGCGCAAAGTACCCGTTTCGCGCACTAGTGCGCAAAGTGCTCACTTTGCGCACTGAGTTGCAAAAGTAGTGTACGATACGCGTGCGCGTACGTGATTAGGTTCACACTCGTGTTCTTGTCTCCCTCGCTTCGCTCGGGCGACAAGCTAACACTCGTGTGAAAATCACGTACTTCGCGCACTTGTATTGTAAACTACTATTACCTAACAAGGTGCGCAAAGTTCGAGCACTATTAACAAATTATTACGTGAATCGCTCGTGTAAGAGTATACTAGACGAGTGGAAGAGGCTCCTAGGGCTCCGCAAAAACGTAAACAAACCATTCCCGCACGCTAAAGGAATTCATTACCGCACGCTCAATTGAGTGCGGGAAAGAGGCACTTTGCGCACGCAAAACCGTGTGCAAAAACGAACTTTGCGCACGCCGTTAGATAATAGTAGTTTACGACACAAGTGCGCAAAGTACGTGATTTTCACACGAGTGTTAGCTTGTCGCCCGAGCGAAGCGAGGGAGACAAGGACACGAGTGTGAACCTAATCACGTACGCGCACGCGTATCGTACAATACTTTTTGCAACTCAGTGCGCAAAGTGAGCACTTTGCGCACTAGTGCGCGAAACGGGTACTTTGCGCACGCAAAAGAGGCATCAAAAGTCGAACTTTGCGCACTGAGTTGCAAAAAATACTATTAGCCGAAGCAAAAAGGCTGCTACAAAGACCATGTACCGACTTCACTGTTATTTGGTCAGATAATGTTCATTTAAACTGTATTTACATTCGGGCCCTGATTGAACTCGGACGAAGAAATGTCGGGCACTGACCGAGAGATCCAACTTTCTTAAAACAAATTTTCTATTCCGAATTTCAAATAATGTGTATGGCTAAGTCATACATACGTAATGATGATAATGATGATATAATATGCAATAATTTGATATTTATCATACACTACACTTATTCAACAATTGCATGTAATTTTTGTTAAACATGAAAAAATTATGAAATAATTTATTTGCTGCAGTTAATAGGCTATTAACCGTGGAATGCACGGCGTGGGCTCAGAATATCAACGTCCAAAATGGTTATTCTGTGGACTTTCAAATAATGATAGGTAAGTTTCGCTCTTGGAGGGTATAGAAACTTCTATTCACCTACCTGAAAAGGTATTAGTTTGAATGGATAAGTTTCAACAGTGACCATTGAGCTTATATGACATCACTGCACTCGGAATTATTCCTCACCTGCTTGTTAACTTCTTTTGAAATTTGTGAAAAAATCAAATAAACCCGAACTCTCGAGAGTATTCTAAAAAGGTCTAAGAAATCTGGTAGTTTATAAAATAACCATCGATAACCTTGTACTTACAGAGAAACGGTGACAAGAAGAAATAGCTGAATATATTTTCAGCGTTATCATCTACCGTGTTACGCAAGATAAGACACTGCTAAATACTTTAACTTACGAATCGCCACTAATATTCCAGATACCTCACGTATGATCCTCTTTCATTACATACAACGATACTAATTTTAACTCATTATAGCGAAATTTTTAGTAATAAATACTAGTTACAACGCACTGTATACCTTTCGCCTTTTTTCATTCATTCACTTACCTATCATACGTCCATCTATATTCAATGATCGTTATGAAATAACAAACCGAAACTCAATAATTTCATTGAGTGTACGGGGGCCGGGTGGTTCAATGGGCCAGCCGCACCTAAATGTCTTCACCCAAAGGGCGCCTGAAAGTAACAAATACTCGCAAAAACAAGTAATCACATGTTTAGTTTTGCAATTTTATTGGGTTGATCAATCGCCGCACTGGATTATCTCATTTGTATCTACATATGATTCATTGACTGACATCGCTTATTCAATTCGATCAGATAATAAAGCAATTATGCAAGAAAAGAGTCAGTCGGAAGTTGTGGAAACAAATTGTAGCGATCGAGTAGTGATTATGTCAAGAATTCTATGACTCAAGCTGTCTTATGATTATTATCAAATGTGCTAGTTCTGCTAAAATTAAAGTGAAGCGAAGTATTTCGGTATAAGTGGTTCTGGGATCTTCGTATCTTATATTGGCATCTCGTGACTATATTTCAGATTGTCAAATAACTGTTTCTCGAGATTAATATTCTCGGATGCATTATTCCCTTTCCAATTGATGATATTGCATCGGGTGGATCTTCTATTTTGATTTCGTAATTGACTGACATATCTTGACAATCTAATAAGAGTCAATTCTTTACAGTGTTAAATTGAACCAAATTTATGGCCAGTTGTATAAATGAGGGTTATCTCGTTGTTAAAATGAACTTGTCGGCGATCCGAGAGCAACCTGCCGACTGCGTTACACACAAGTAGGGTAGGTTAATAACGTCACGTTGGTAACCCAGGGTTGGTATCCCTGTTTCAAACTGGTGTTCATGAAAGTTAATCCAATCCGAATTCAAATCCAAATGCCACTGCTTTGGCAAGTTCTTCTAATATTCCTAAACAATAGAGTAGTGAAGCTTGGCTGGTATTGTAATGTGTCTATAAGGAAGCTTTATTGTTCGTTAATAACTTATTCATAACAATTATGTATGACAAAATGAAGAAAAATGTTAAATTAACAAAACCTTCAAAGTTCTATCCTGCATAGATTATAAGTACTATTTCGTCAAATAGGACTGAGTGACGTTATAAGGGATTTAAGAAATGCGTGTAGCATTTAGAGTAAACAACTGGCCGTAGGGTAGGGGACTGGAACGGATTTCCTTCTTACCACTATTTGGCAGGCTGGTGCATTATGGAAGACATTTCGCAGGCTCTACATCGCTTACGGATAGTAACAACTCTGCTGTGTGCGGATCAAAAGGCAACGCTGTCCATGGTGCGACCCATCATGCACAGTTTACTTGTGAACCATCTTAACCCATTGCTGACAGACACTCAACTCATCTCTGAGTTCGAGAAATAATAGCTGCCAAGATAGTAAGAGAATTTGAACTTAAAATCCAACTCAGTACGACTACTTCTGTTCGCCCTGCTCAACTATCGAGTCTTCTTGATCCTCGTTATCAAAAGCGAGATTGCGAATCATCAGATAGTCCCAAGCAGATCATTCGTGAAGCTCTTCGCATAAAATATGATTTAGTGAAGCTACAACGCGGGTCTCGTGGTCTCGTCGAAGGGCCGCGAGCCGCCTCATCATCGAAATCAGATGATGCACTTGACTTCATCTTTAACCGTCAACTGGACAAGGATGACGAGTTGGAAGCCTACCTGGCCTCGTGTCAAGCAGAGATTCACATGAATCCTCTAACGTGGTGGCGAATACATGAAGCGCAATACCCTGTATTAGCTACATTACCTGAAAAGTATTTAGCTATTCCGCAGCTACGTCGGCTAGCATTGAACGGGTGTTTTGCTCCGCCGGAAACATAGTGACGGCGAAAAAGAGCTGCTTGTCTCCAGATCACGGGAATCTTTTGACTTTTATTCACCAAAAAATACATTTAATGCAATTTGAAAAGGTTTAAAATGAAAAATGTATCAAATGTTATTTCTGCAATGTATACCAGTCTAGTTCTTTTTTTTTTTCATGAAGTAAAAATCTCGCTACATTTTGGTTCTTTTTGTCTAGCCGTGTCATGACATTACCCGTCTGGTTTACTCGATGTCATAGAGAAGCCAATATTTTGATCAAAACCTTTTTTGAAAGTTATACTGTTTTGATCCCTTAAAGGTGATGAAAGTTCACCTGACGAAGCAACTCGACAAACGGGAAAACGTAATTAAAATAGATAACATACCGAGTAATCAGTATAGAACGGCGGATATTCGATTTTGCGGTGAAACTGATTTTGATTCAGCGGTTTTCGACGTTTAAATCGACACGCAAGATTCGATTAAATACTCGACTTTCCGAAAATCGATTAATACCAGCTCTAATTCAAACGGTATAGCTCTTCAATAAACCTATTGATATTCGTTGTCAATTCAAAAACCTACACTTTTCTACACAACTGATCTTTTTCAAACTCACTCAAAGGGTAATTTTTTGGGTCGCTAGTTCCAGATCTGCAATCGGAATTAAATTCTGTACCAGAATCCGACGTTCAAAGTGGTGGGAGTGAAAAAAAATAACGTAAATTTTTTGTAGACACCGTAATAGTCAGTCCCTTGAAACCGGGGGAAAAATCTTTCTCATAGACCATTCTAGGGTATAGACAAAGAAGATTGATTCGGCTTTTGCCTTCTGTTTTTTGGTGACCCCGAGAGACTACCGCCACAGCAAACGAAACAGTTTGCAAGGCTATGTGGAAAGGGGGGGGGGGGGGGGGGGGGGGCTTGCGCCAGCGACTGGTTACCGGCAACTTATTTACCATCGTCAGTAAGGTACCTAACAGCTACTGAGATATGGTTTTGAGGCGCCCCGCGTACTCGGCGGACTTGAATCGAGGCGCACGTGAGCCGCTGACTGTCTACGACTTTGCAACAGTGCAGTGACTGCGACCAGTAAGTGTCTGGCATCCGTTGGGTCGGTACGCGATGGTAATGATTCTGTGAACAGTATTAAGAAGTGATACTACCAACTATTAAATCGTGTCAGTTTTGAATTTCGATTAAATAATCATGATTATACCAGATTTTCTTCCAGTCTTTCAGTCTTTCAGTCTTCCAGTCTTTCATATTTAAGTAATTCTATTACTTTCAATACATTTTGATAAACTTTCATCTTCATTTCGTATTATTATTTTTCGTACGGCTTTTTTTTCGGCGGCAATAATAATAACACCATGAGCATCCCTGGTAAAGAAGGTAGAAGTGGTGTTTACGAGTTCGAGGACCACAGACGTCCGCCCGATGCAATTTCTCGATGGAATGCTATACGTATTGCTATTTATGATTCGTCAACTGGCCAATTTTTGGGACGTACGCGATCCAGTTGGGGTAATTATTTTACTATGTTTTCATTTTGCTATCAATAATAAAACTACTGAATAAAATCAACGGCCACAAATAACAGGTGAAAATATTATCCCACTATCAAGTAATTTTAATCTAGTGATCGTAGAATCAACGTCATTCATATTTCTGTCAAAAAACAATATCCGTAAACGTTATATTACAAGATGTATTGTAATTATTTTTCATTGTGCGGTAGGTGAATTATTAAGCACTTGGCATACGATACATGGAGATACATATACCTCGCATTTATTGACAAAGATATTTTAGCCCCATTTAATGTTCTTCACGGGCTAATGTAATGAAAATAATTCGAACAACGAAATGCAGGGTTGCAAAAAAATTCGTGTGTGATTATATTTCAGAAGCGAGGATATTTATATTGTTAGTATGGTTAGTAACACAAAAGTTACCATTTTTCAGCAATGGCACGTGGAATACAGTCGGAACGTAACCGCGTTACTATCATGAGTACGGCACTTCCCGTTTGGGATAACACTGAACTATCCTAATACTCGCGAACGTATTTTTAGTTCGAGAAAACGACCACGACGGCTTGGAATCTGCACGCTTGCGATCTAATACAACCGTATCCTCAGACTCGTAGTTATTTTTAGTTCAAGAAAACGGCCATGACGATTTGAAACTTTCATGGACTTTGAGGTTCCCATATAGATTATTGCGGAAATAAACAAAAATATTCATTATTAATCTCACAGCCATGAAAATGACTCTTCGAACATAATTTATTGTTACAAATCACAATTTTATATCGTCTACTATTTTCACGTTCATCAACAAAACTCGTGAACAATTTGGATTATAAGTCTACATTAAATTACCGAGAGAACGAAATACTAATTTAAATTCATTTGTTGGAAAAGTATCTCCGACCAACTGAGAAAGTCTATTATAATACTCCACAGATCATTCATCGATCGTCTCTTGTAAAGCATGTATTAGTGTGAATTGTTCAGAGAAAAACGCAACAGTTACACCTGCCATCATGTTCTATGCGGTCTACTCTTTACAATAGTCTGTTGACGACGTCGCAGCAGAATATGTATTCGAAGGTATCGAAACCAGACGTCAATAATTGTTGCGGTTTCATGAACACCAAGCTGCAGCAGTTTCCTTAAAACTTGGAAAAATATTCCAAGGGACTGGTACAAAAAATGAGGTATAGGTGTAAAGTGACAAAAGTTAAGATTCAGAACTAAGTAGGTACGGTCTGAAACATCTAAATCGTTGCATAATTTGCCTTCTCCTGCAATGAAGTCGAATCTTTCAGAAGTAGTACGGATGGAAACTATTTCTTTATCCATAAGATGAGCTCGAAAATTACAGCGGCCTTAGAGAACTTTATCATACATATCGAATAAATGATTGACAAGTTCGATTTTACGAATAAGTGAAATTTTTTGTACAAACTTCGGTCCTTTCCGCACCTGATTGCGCGGAAATCGTCTACATATACATACAATCGCCCATTTTTTGGTTATATTAGATATTTTGAGAAAAAAGATTGTACGAAAATACAAGGTCCAGTATATCGGCGAGAATCTGAAAAAATTGGAAATATTTACGGGCTATATTAATGTTAATAAAAATCGGTAACTTGATTATACGACATTGATTATATCGGCTTTGTAAGGTGACACTCTATTATGCAAGTACAAGTGTTATAGACACGTGATATCACATTACGAATTCTGTAAAAAATGCAAGATATACGCGTGCGACAATTTATATCTATACAAGATTTCATCATCACCTAGTACTAGAATTAAACCGAGACATGTTCAATGTGTACATATTTATTCAGACCTTTTAGCACCGCATACTCGAGGCGTTCGTCAATTATATGCAGTACGTACCTCTATCATCCTCACGTTATTCATAAGTTAATGAGCATGATATGCGGTAACTTTTCGTATGAAGTGAAGATGAGGGAACAATTAACAAATGTTCGCAATCTGGGAAAAATAATTATCGATACGTATCAAGATATGTTTTATTTTTTTAATCCTATTTTTCATTTTAACTTTATGAAATCTGCTTTCGTAAAGAATGTTTGGATAATTACATCATGTATAATTAGATGACCAAATTACAAGCCCTGCAGGTAGTCATTGACACTTATTTTTGCGTTTACTTCACCTTCTTGTCTGCACCAAACATATTTCACTATTATTTAGTAATATAACATTCAAATCGGTTGATGTTCACTCCCAGTTCACAATGCATTTGTGTATCTGTATAAATCCACAACTATTTCCAGTATCCGAAATACAATATACCTAAAAAATATAGTTGTACTTTGAAGTCTAAAGATCACTGAAATTTGTTTGACAAAACGGAAATTGGTAATAGATACTAACATTTAGAAGGAACCAATAAATTATCATAAATTTTGATGATTGAATATGTAATAAATTTTATATGCATAGGTCATACTTTTATTTTTCGTTGAAAATAATAATTCTAAATTTTCTCGCGACAATTGAAGTTCGGTGTTTTGTAATATAGCGATATATCTTAGCATAGGTGACGTCATATTGTTGTAGTCTTCAATCTGTTGTATAAGCTTCAATTTTTCGTGAATTGAGAAAAGAAAAAGTACGACCAAATTATTATTTTGTAAACTACTAAGATATAACTTAGAAGAAAACGTGCGAATTCTCAATTCATAGAAGTCACCGCGCTTGTTACAATTGTTCACTCATCGAGGATAAATCCGTGCTCCAGTATTCGGATGTAAAATTTTTCTTATAACCGATAAACCGAGAAGATGGTAGACTATCTGCACTCGTGCGAGATCTGGAAACTATCTCAAAACGTGCGATACAGATGCTAAAATTAATAAAATCAGTCTACAGAGACAATTTTCGTTAAGAGATTCAACCACAGTTGAGAATTAAAAAAATGAAAATTTAAAATGATTCTAATTAATTGTAGAATAGTAAAATCCAATCCAATAGCATTGCGGTTCTACCAGTGGTTCCAGCACGTTTTATCATTGTAGAACGGTGATGAAATACAGATTTGGTAGACGCATAAATCAGATACTTGACTGCTTTTGAAAGATGGTCAAATTTCACATCGGTGCACTGTGCATAGAGTTCAAAGCCAACGGTTGCTCGCACAAAAAAGAACCTGCGTGCAAATATGCTCTAGGCAGTATTGCCTATAAGCCGAAACCCAGAGAATACGAATTTTCGAATTTCATCCCTATTCAAATTTGTCGAGTCCAGCATATCGCAAAAGCAATCAGAAAACCTCTATAAATTGCCATGAAAACTGTACTTCGGATACAAACATTGGAGATTTTCGAGTTCCAGCTTATAGCCTCACATCCTGTTCAATGGTGTGCACAATTCCAATTGAATACATCCTTTCATTCTTGAGATATCCTATGCAGAGTTTGAAAAAGTAACGTGGTCGGAGAACCGCATTCGAAGTTTGACACAACTATAACACATAAACTGAGCTGCTCTGATTTTTTGGAAGTTCAATTGTGATCGAACCCTTTAGGGGAAAACATGGACCTTGAAATTCATCTCCTAGTCGGTTTTATTATTTCATTCTCTGTAAGCCTGTTCTTTTCTAAACATTTTTCCAGTAATTAATTTTGATCGCACTTTGTGCAGGATTATATGAAAACCATTGAATTCACAGGGTTCAAGTTCAACGTAGGTATTCAGGACGAATTCCCGCATGTAGTGAACTACGGAAAATGAGATCGGCCCGGAAACTTGTATGATACTACATGCAAAGCGACATTGACAAATGTAATCATCATCAAAAATCAAGAGAATCTTTTTTTTAAATGCTTCTCCTGAATGTAGTGTAATTTCCACAGTTCATGCAGCAGATATTGTTGCAGATATGTGGCATTCCGTGCCAACTCAACCAACGTCTGCCATTGACCATCTCAGATTTGATTTATGTTTTTTGTATGTCATTGTAAAAGACACTCACATTATTTTCAGATTTTTTCAACAAAGCATTTTTATTTCTGAATTTTGTAGACTAGAATAAAAACGACGATTTCGATTTTTTTGACTAAAATCTTGGATATCCTGTGTTGCATGACAGCGATTTTCACTTTTCAGCCGTATCTGAACATTGTGGAACTAATTTTTCGTATATTTATTTAATCGATCTCGAGTAATATTTATTAATAATTAATAAGTAATAAAATTACAATTCGTTCGTCTGGTCAATAGTATTGTAACACATAACCAGTTAAAATCAATGTCACTCATGATGAATGAAACTTAGCAGTGATCGAATAAATAGAAGAAAAATAAGTTCGACTTACAGATATAGCCGAGAATTTTTAAGATTTCACTCAAAGAAATCAAAACAGGCGTCTTCGTTGCAGCCGTAAAAAATCAGAAATAAATAACGGTTTGTGTGAAAAATCTAAAAAAGTTCAAGTGTCCATTGGAGTTCGAATAATGGCTCTAATAAAGCATGGATCAAATGGATGAAAAACATAATCCGAAGCCAAATTAATCCCAGCCCTCATCATTTTATAATCGATTCGTAAAGATATTTTAATTCAGAGGTCAAGGTGTATGTAAACTCTTGTTCCCTCAAATATTCCTCAACTATCCTGATACAATATTGTCTCCATCTAATTCTTGCCTGGTAAAATGTTTTAGGTCATAAACTTTAGGAATAATTCTCGATTAAGTAAAAAATAATGTTTCTTTCCTTATTGAACTAGGCTCCGAAAATCTGTTTCGTTACAGATAAATCGGTGAAATTTTTTTTCTAAGTCTGCAACAAGCAATTCAAATTCGGATCGTTCGTCACCCTGTATGTTCGATATTTAAATCATTCGTTACCTAGTATATTCGATGTGATCAATTCCATGAACGCCCCACAAATAATTCGGTCTCAATCCGTACCGGAAATGTCGACATATATGTAGGTATGCCGGTATGCGATATGTGCATAAATTTCATCTCACTCCAGATCAGTACTCAGGAATTTTAACCATGACATAACTTTTATGGCGTCTTTCAGTTTCTCGGGAACTTATCACATGCGAAAGTCGTTGAGGCATTGGATAATTGACGAAATCCCATTGTAGACTTTTTTTGTAATATATCAATAATCAACAGACTTCTGGTCTTACAGTGTACTTATTTCACACTATTCTGGTTATGCAACGTTTGAATTCGAATGAATGCAATTTCTGCTATTTTATATCAAAAAAGACCGAAATTCCAGAATTATAGCTGTTTCGAACCCAGCTGCCGAATGCAAAATTCCAGTAATGTGATTTTACCAGTCACGCTCCGCCGCACACAGTGCGCTCTATGCACCAATACGCGCAGTATCAGAAACATTGGCAAAATTCCAACCCCAAATATATTTCTGTTTATAGTAGTATATATTTCACTGGAAGCGATTCGGCCATAATTCTTTCATTTAGAAAATACTTACCACAATATTTTGACATCGAATTTTCTCACTATTCCAAAATCTTCAATAAATTGAGTTTTCTCTCGCAACTAATTTTAGTTCGTATTATGCAATGATTCAATTACCAATTATTATTGTTTTTTATGTTTTAAAATTTTCTTCCAATCAAGTATCCGTGTGAAAACTTTCGTTTGATCAAAGTTTGTTCATAGTTCGTTCTTTTCCACACGTTCTATCAGATTCGTCCAGTGACGAAATTTCGTCCTATATAGTCAAAGAAACAAGAAAAATTCTCTGTGTAGCTTGCAGCTCAACTATACGGACGTAACCTTGAAATACACAAATGAAGGCTAAAATTAATTGGGGCTCCACTTGGTCATTTGTTCTTCTCTCGCAGATTGGATTAAGAAAAGTAGCCACAAGACATGAAAAATAGAGACGAGCTATTTTCGTGTCGGAAATAATGGAAAAGAACATGATTTTTGCAAACCGACAAAATTTCGTATTTTTTCACTTCAACTCGGTCTAAATCCTTAAATATTCGAAGTTTATACTTCAAATTTCAAGCAATTATACATATATCAAACTATTCTTAAGCTGGTAAAGTAATTGAAACTTGACTTATATGTAATACAAAAAAGTTATTAATTTTTTTCCAAGTACGCAAATGGCGTTTGAATATTTTCAATCGCTCAATAATTCCATCTTCCTAAGTTTAAGCAATCACAAACTTCCTGCGGATGAAATGGTTATCAGGATGTGTAGAAGTTTTCAGTGAAGTTATATATAAATTGAATTAGCCGATAATGAACTACGAGTGTTTAATTGTCTTGAACGACGCCGCGAGTAGAGAACTTATTGTCAGCGGCGCGGCGGCTTTGAGCTGGGTAGGCACAGCCACCTTTCCTGAAGGTCACATTTGGAAACTATTAAATTTTCCAACACATTAAATTAATTTTTTTCAACCGGAAAAAAAGTATATACAATAAATTTCGGATAAGGATGTATGTTTCAAAAATAAAAATTCAATTTTTTCTAAGTGGCCAGGGGCCACCTTGAAGTGGCGAAACAATTTTATATGCCCTTCTACGATCGAGCGGTTCATTATTTTGATTTTATAAATGAAACCCGCTCCGATCCACTTTTCTTTTACAGGCAGTACCTCTATCTATAACGGCCTGTTGTTTACCTAAAACAATATGCACTTTCTGATTCTCTTATAACTTACCTTATTATCAGTACTATTTGACGAACCAGTTATTTGTAATCTATTCAAGATAAACTTTGACGATTGTATCTATTAAAAAATTTCCTATATTATCAAAAATATATTAATAACACGAAATATTGCTCCAATATACTATGTATCAAATTTTTATTTCTAATTCATAATTTCTTCACCTATTATTGCAGGTGTCGTCGGTCTGTTTTACCTGGTATTCTTCAGTGTACTAGCAGTCCTCTGCGCGATTTGCTATAGAGGTTTAATGTTGACAATCAACTTGAAAAGGCCGAAGTGGATACTGGAGGAAAGTCTCATCGGTACTAGTCCCGGTAAGATTTAATCAACGTGACACAGAAATTAAGAATAAGATCATCACATTCAATTTTTGATTCAGTTTTTATGTGAACGTAATGCACGATTTTTAATCTTGTAAATATAATATGATAAAGCTCTATTATCTATTGCCCATTGTAAATCAATATGATGTAAATTATGTGACCCGACTGTTATTTTCGTGCCTGAGTTTTCTCTTATTTTTTAAATGAAAAGTAAAAGATGGAAGGATAATACTAGGTTATTGTTTAAAAAATATTAATGAACTTCGTCAGCAATGCTGCTTATCTTCATATCCGCAGGGCTTGGTTTCCGTCCGATTTCCGAGAACACAGATGAGGGATCCTTAGTCTGGTATAACGCTACGAACGCCACTGAAGTTGCAGCTTGGACTAAAAGAATTGACAAATTCCTAGATGGTAAGAATTTATTTTATTCTCATTATTATATACTATACTTTAATTCTATATTACGGTATGATAATATAATATGTTGTATGTTATATAATAGCACGATTGAAAATTATTTCGAATCTGCTGACGTCGGTTGTAGAGAAAAAAATCAGCGACACAGTAATAAGAGCGGCAGTGTGATTCAAACTAGCCAGGGTCAATCTCCCGCGTTTTCTTTCTCTCCCTCAGTCAGATTATCTTCCTCTCTCCTTCTCCTTCTTTCTCTCTTTCTCTCTGATTTACTTTACTCCTTGTCTCTTGATGTCCGGTCTTCTTTATGTCCAACTCGATGACACGTAAGCGCACAATAATGCAACTTGTAAGACAGACGTACCGGAATCAGTTGTACAATTACTTCTGAGATAAACGTTAACCATGAAGTATGTCCGGCGATTATATTTACCAAAGTATATTTTAATAAGTTAGTCATTGTTTCGTTATAAACTCATGGGATACTCCCAATTATCCATACTTTTGATTGTACTCAACGCACAAATATTAATATGGAATGTCTATCGGACAAAATTATTTGTGTCCAATACATAACATGAAACATAATGCCTTACTCAAAATCAGTTTACAAAATAAAAGAGCTAAGTTCAAAATCGTAATATATGCCATCAATAGAAGAAGAAAATGCCAAGTAGTAGTCAGGAAAATAGTAGAATCACTATTGTAGCTAATCCTGGAACCATCAGAGAAATTTTGTAGTATAGCAAAACTGGGCAAACAACAAATAACAGAAATTCTGTGTCCAAGTAAATAATTTTATGGGATATTTGGATGGTCTGGGGATGCCTTAATTTCTCTCTTTATGTAAAGAATATTTAACAATGGAAAATGAAGCTCAGATCCAGATTCTTTATAGGGTCTTGGCACAGAAGCTTTTCATCAGATGTTCTATTTCACGTACAATTATTATCATACAGGGTGTCCCATTTTAATCTTACACCTGATTTATCTCGGAAAATACGTCTCCGATCGAGTATTGAGTAAAATGAATCTTCGACGGTTTGAAGGGGGACGTTAAAAAAAAAAATTTGTTTTGGTCCAAAATAAAAAATGGCGGTGTTAAGGTGGCAAGCATGTTTTTTTTAAATGGAAACACGACTTTTTTTTTCATCAGAAGATTGGTCAAATAAAAACGAAAAACTTTTGTGGGAAACATTTTTCCATCAACCTATTCGCAGTCAGGCGAAAATGAGATTTGTGTTGGAAAAAAGTTTTCGTAGATTTATCCTACAATTTTGGTATTACGGTTTTTGGGGTCGCTGAATCCGAATCTGAAATCAGATTTCCAAAATTCAAAATGGCGGATGCAATATGGCGGACGCAAATTTGAAGAATAGTTTGATTCCAACGAAAGTGAGTATGTAATGGTTTTTGAGGTCGCCGAATCCGAATCTCAGATCGAATGTCTAAAATTTACAATTGTGAATCCAATATGGCGGGAGAAAATCTGAAAAGTAGTTGGATTTCGACAAAAATTTGTATCCTTAGATGTTTGTGACCTCAAAAACCATAGAGTACTCATTTTCGTTGAAATCTAACCATTTTTCGAATTTGCGTCCGCCATATTGGATCCGCCATTTTGAATTTTGAAAATCTGAGTTCAGATTTGGAATCAGCGACCCCAAAAACCGTAATACTAAAATTGTAGGATAAATCTACGAAAATTTTTTTCCAACACAAATCTCATTTTCGCCCGACTGCGAATGGCTTGATGGAAAAATGTTTCCCACAAAAGTTGTTCGTTTTTATTTGACTAATCTTTTGGTGAAAAAAAAAAAGTCGTGTTTCCATTTAAAAAAAACATGCTTGCCACCTTAACTCCGCCATTTTTTATTTTGGACCAAAACAAATTTTTTTTTTTAACGTCCCCTTTCGAACCGTCGAAGATTCATTTTACTCAATACTCGATCGGAGACGTATTTTCCGAGATAAATCAGGTATAAGATTAAAATGGGACACCCTGTATAATGGTGAGGGAAAATATTGGACTCTGGGACATCAAAATGCAATGTATTCAATGTCCACAATATCGAAATTCCGTTAATTTTCTTAGGTCATGCATAACTTAGTGCTTGTATCACCGTGTAATCCAAGTAGACCTATGACAAAGAGGTAGTAACCACGCTTGATGTTGATTAGTTAGTAAGTGTGAAATATCATCTGCGAGGTGAATTTATTTCGCCTGGCACTTTGTATACAAGGAGACTTTTTATTTATTTATTTCTCTGTTTTCACTTCCTAGCAAACATAAATCGTAACGGCTGTACAACATAATTTAACCTACATTCTTTAAAGAAGAGACATATTCCTGATACTTAACATATTCCAGTACTTATCGTCTTCTGGCTTCATGTTGATATCGGCCACATTTAATTATTTATCACTTTCCATGCATTTTAAAACTGATCATGCCCCACTGAATCTGAAAAAATATTGTGTTTTTCTAAGATATTCTGTTTAACTTCACCTTTAAGAATAATCCCCCCCCCCCCCCCCCCCCCCGCCCCCACATCATTGGAGACTTGAATGACAATCTTCGTCATTTATGACCGAATTCCATGCCCTTGTGGTGCCCGAAAAATTTGGTAACATGATATTCGAGGCCCAGTCCATATGGATTCACCGATGATTTTTGGCCACCACTTTCGATTCAGTTGTAACTTGGGCATATCAATTTTCATGCGATTTCATGAGACACGTGTTTTTGCGTTTTAGCGAAAAACGATTTTTTACCTCTGTGGCGCCTTTTGCAATTTTCATGAAAATTGGGTTTTTCCAAGAATAAAAAACCCATGTTTTTTTCAAATTGCCGCCATTTCGTCACCAATCATCCAATCGCAACGATTTTTTTTTTTAAATGTGCGCAATTTCATAAGCTTTAAGCTCGTCTTTGGCCAATTGTGATTCAGTGCAAGGTTTTTGAGATAGAGGAGAAAAACTGAAAAAAGTCAATTTTAGGAAAAATTGATTTTCTCAAAAACACCATCTTAGATTTTTGCGAAAATTTCATGTTTTTCAGTACCCAAAAAGCCATCTTTTTGCCAAGTTGCAACATGCCATTTTTACATATAAATATTAGAATTTGTATCTTCCATGTATACATTATAACTTATGATTTCGGGAACTTCAAGATTAGAATGATCGTTGACAGCTACATTCAAGTTTGAATGTTACCCATATAACGCTAGAACGTGAATAAATCGCATTTTTCATCGCGAGGCTGTAACTCACGTAATGAAAGAATGGCATGTTGCCACTTGGCAAAAAGATGGCTTTTTGGATACTGAAAAACATATGAAATTTTCGCAAAAATCGAAGATGGTGTTTTTGAGAAAATCAATTTTTCCTAAAATTGACTTTTTTCAGTTTTCCTCCTCTATCTCAAAAACCTTGCACTGAATCACAATTGGCCAAAGACGAGCTTAAAGCTTATGAAATTGCGCACATTTAAAAAAAAAATCGTTGCGATTGGATGATTGGTGACGAAATGGCGGCAATTTGAAAAAAACATGGGTTTTTTATTCTTGGAAAAACCCAATTTTCATGAAAATTGCAAAAGGCGCCACAGAGGTAAAAAATCGTTTTTCGCTAAAACACAAAAACACGTGTCTCATGAAATCGCATGAAAATTGATATGCCCAAGTTACAAATGAATCGAAAGTGGTGGCTAAAAATCATCGGTGAATCCATATGGACTGGGCCTCGAACAATTGTGTGTTAAAATGTGTACATTTTTGACTTATGTTAGCATTCTCGTAATATATTGGCTATGCATAGAACCGGTAGTGAACGGTCTTATCATTCCTAATAATCTGTAGTGTACGTCAACAGTTCGCTGTTGCCCACGAAAGGACGGAACCAGCAGTTTTGCAGTGACACACGCCCAATGTTGCCAGGAAAAGTATGCTTGGTTGACTTGACAGATTGGGATGATTGCTCGCCAGGCGGTAGCTACGGCTACAACAATTCAGCGCCATGCTTCTTCATCAAACTGAACAAGGTTCGTATAATTGTGAACTTATAATTGCGCGGTGAAATTGCATCAAAATAATGAAGTCGAGTTACGGGTTCTTGCAAAATTTGATACGTCTATATGCTGTTATCGCGTAAAATGTCACACTGAAACGTTTGCAAAGATTAAAAAAAATTACCAAGATGCGGCATTTTGAGTTTGCGAAACGGGTGTTGCACTTCTGGATTCAAACATTCATATCCTTGGAAGTATTTATCGTATAGTACCTAATGATTTTTTTACTTTCAAAGATATGCATTTCTCAAACCAGAGGTGCAACCGCAATTTTAAAGACTTCAAACAACATTACCGCCGCTATTTTTTCAAGTTTTGCGAATGCAAGCTGAAATCGTTTTCCGCTAATATTACAAACGTATAAATGTACTACTAAGATCACACATCGCGTATAACCGTTGTTTCTTATCGAGCTACTGTAAAAAAATGTCTGTCTGAAGATTAATTGAATTTCTTGGGATATTCATTTTCGTGGAAGTTCATATAGTTGCGTGAAAAAAATACGATTTTCAATGAGTGATTGAAGGGGTTAGAATGAAAAGGGTATGAGTGACAGAGCTCGAGATTTCGAGATACGCATTTTCAATACTAGAAAAACCTTTGAAACGTCCAATGCCATACTTACCTCGATATTTCAGAACTTGTTACTTTTACCCTTTTTGTTATAACCCTGTTAATTATACATTTTCAATATAACTGCAAAAATCTCAGTATATTTGAAGCTTGAAGAGGGCTGGAGGGGGAAAGGCCATCCGCCGACCCCCTTCCACCCCTTCCTTCAAAGGAGCTACTTGGACTGGGTCCGCTGCTTCGTTTGTGTCTCATCATCGCTGTCTTGGGCGCTGAAATCTGCTCCCGTCCTTAGGATGGTAGTCCAAAGACTTAAATTTACCTAAATAATATATCGCCAGTCTTGATTTTGTGCCAAATTCACCGAAACAAGTTTTCGTAATGTTTAGTAGAATTTCCTAAATTTTTACTACGATTGAAGAATCTTCAAAACATTCTTTTCTATAAAGATAAAGAAGATCTATGCATTTCTAAAAGCACACATTTCATACACAACGACCATTCATTTCTATTGCGATTAAGTCATCCAGATTTTATGGACGAGAAATTTGAATTTTCCTTTCAGATATATGGATGGGAACCGATCTATTACAATAGCGAGGAGCCTTTACCTTCAGATATGCCAGAAACCTTGACCGATTACATAAAGTCAGCAAACGATTCCACAGTGAGTGTACCTATATAAATGAAAGATCTGATTTCTAACATAAGATAGATCTGTGTCCCAAATAGCAATTCAATATTTTGAACTAACAGTCTGAATGTAAAGTTAGAAATTTCTTTTCTGGAATGAATAAATTTTTTCCCTAGGCTGCTCGAACACTCAGTAGTTTGCAGACTAGACTGATGGGAATTATTGACAAGTATTCAAGTAATATTCGCAGAACTATTGAAAAATGCTGGACACTATCTACATCATTGAGAATCCCAATACACTGAGAAAATGGAGTGCAGCTTCACAGTATAGCCAAAGTTTATCTGAGAATCATATCAACGTATCATTTTGTGCCATTACGAGTTTTTGTAAATGTTGCTATACTCAATTGCATATACTCAGATCAACCTCGCCATTTTGTACTGTAATGCACCGTCCCCTCAGTTCACTTTGTTCCATCATGGGATAGCGATTCATTCAGTTTTGATCAGTAAAGCTTACAAAATGAACAATAAAACTTAAATCCCATAATTTATGTATTGTGTCATCACAATTGTAGCTTAAAACCGTGTGGGTTACTTGCGATGGTCAAAATCCAGCTGATCGCGAGAGGATTGGTGATATTGAATACTACCCGAAAATTGGCGGGTTTCCGGGCTTTTATTATCCTTATACAAACATACCTGGTTACCTGAGTCCCTTGGTAGCCGTGCACTTTCTTCGGCCCGAAAGTACGTATTAAAACTTCGTTTTACTTTTGCCTTGTATACATGTGTAAAATAAATTTTGTGCATTTTTATTCAAAGATTTTTGATTCGACAGAAAAGTAGTTTTTACTGCTACAATACGAGTAGGTTTGCCTCTTTTTGTAATTCCAGTAGCATCAGATTCAATGGTGAATTTATTGCAGTATAGAGGTGCAATTGAGTAGAGGAAAAGAACCAAAATTGTTATTGGCCTGATAAAATGACAGACCCATGTCTTTCCGTCCCAAAGTGCTGCTTTACATCGGTATTGACATGAACCCAGGCAACTTGGTCCATTTATCTATTCGAAACCTATAGTTACCGTATTCCTCACGCGTTGCTTTTGGATAAGACCACTGTCTGCTACATGCGGTCACAAAGTTTTTTGTCAGTGAGTTTTAAGTACACGCTGGACTTACTTATCATAGACCGGGGGATAATGACAGATTTTGGGATACGATTTTACTCAATATACCTTTCAGAGGACCATAATATCCGTATATCCTGATGATAATAATGCATGAATCAAAGAGTCGTCCTGGGTTCTTCATATTAAAAAATGATTCGTCATTTGTTCGAAAATGATGTGTTTTGGTACGATTTCAATCAGGCTGCCATGTGTTTTATGATAAAATTCAATATAGAAATTCCTCGGAAAACCATTAGCATACCGTTAGGGTGGGCCGAAGGGCTAGTATGGTCACGTGAACTTGTATTTGAATAAGGAAATTTTCCAAAACAGTACTGGGGCATACGCAATCGGTATGCCATCTTTTCTTAAGAAGTTTTATATTGTCCTCTGAAAGGCATACTGAGTGTAATCGTATGCCAAAATCTGTCACTATCCCCCGGTCTAATAGCGGCGAATGTATTTTACTATAATACTACGTTATTCCGTAGGCTTAAAGGTTTTCATCTTCACCGGTCCCACAGTGAATTTAGAAAGATTAGGATAGAGTTCTCTGTAAACCGCTATAGCCTGATGTTACGTTTTGAACAGGTCAACTAATGTAGGATGAATACGGTTGGCGGGTGTTCAAATGACGTTATTTTTTTTTTTTTATTCGCAAAGAAAACTTTCGCAAAATTTTTGTATTTAAAATCAAAAGTTCCCATTTTTATTTTTATTTTTTAACCAATATTTGTTGAAAATCTGAATTCAATAAATCTGTATTATAAAATTCTATTCAGCAGGATCTTCCTCTTTTTTTTAAACATATTATTTTTTGGGGGTATGCCGGTTTCGAGGACCCGTTCCAAGTTTGTTTCGCTCGACAGTAAAGCAGTTTACAATAAAGTGAAAGAATTGCATGTCGATTTTGGTTAGTTTTCCTCTACTATAAAAATATTAGGTGTATTACCGGTGATATGAGGATCTGGACAACCTGATAATTGCCTATAGGCAGTGTCCAGAATTGCCGAATCAGTAGGTATTCTGCGAGTTGACTAGTAGACTATGCAATTCTGAAGTCTAGAAACGTATTTTAAACATCATGCAGCCACCTGCCTGGCATTCAGGTTGACGAGGTAGACTTGTAAAAAATAGCCACGGATTATTTTCAGAAATGATTTTTTATGCAATTGCATGTCATCATAAGTGAACTCTAGTGTTCTATAATGATGTTACTTCGAAATGAAAGTTATTTTCTCTATCCGTACATGAGCGTATAATGGTACTAAAAAGTTACGTAATCTTAGGAACATTGCGGGATATATAATTTTTATTAAATATTCCGAAGAATGGAATTAGTCGGGGAAGTGTGGTGACATTGGCCAGGAAAAGAGGATACGAAAATCCGGTATAAGATTCATGGCGTCTCCCAGTCGTTGACAATCGACAATACGATCTGGGGCGATATTATTGCGTGAAACAACAAAACCTTTAGATAACTATGTATTTCCGGCATTGCACGTAGAATGGCGTTATGGAGGATCTTTTCGCGTCCATGATACGTAGGCTTTGATAATAATCAAAATACGTGACACGCTCACACTTTACAATGCGATAGAAGTTGATTTTTGTCAATTCCGGCGAGTCTCGCGTATTAGATTAAACCTATTCTCCATGAATCATTGAATAGATCCATTTTATATTAATGCGCGAGTTATTCGCGAAATTATATCTAGGTCGGTAATAAAAGATTATAGCAGGCTCAACTCCTTTCAGGGGGGAATTGTTAATGTGATTCTTCCTTCTCCTCCTTGATATCTTGAAATGTATCGCGAAATTATATCGAGTTCGGCAATAATAGTCAATCCGCAAAATGACTGTCTAATTAGGTGATTTTGCAAACTAGTTACGATCAGCCAATTTGCATATTGTTGATCTATCATATTATCGGTAATAAACACCTATATATATGCTGTATACTACTTCTGAATAAATATCTCCCGAATTTACAAATTTTTTCCCAAATTGAACAAACTGTTTTTTTTCTTTCGTATAGGAAACGTTATAATTAACGTCGAATGTCGAGCATGGGCTCGAAACATCCGTTACAGCGATAACAGTCAGGCTCGAGAAGGGTCTGTACATTTCGCTTTTATGATCGACGACTAGTGCGTGATCAAAATAATTGAAGATACAACTCTGCCTGCAGCTACAAGATACTTCAATCGTAGACCAAGAGATACCATGGGAAACCTTGAGTTACAATAATTAAGTACCTGGATGCAAAAACAACGTATGTCTCCTCAGTTCTCGTTCATAAATTCCCATCCTGGAAGTTTCGCACTTGGAGGATATACTATTTTAGTGCTGGAGCATTGTTTGTGGTTATTGTGAAATCTAGTATAGATGAAACTTTGGACTCCGCGAAAATCGGTGAAATTATCACTCGCAAGATTGTGTCGTATGTGTAGATAGTGACTTTATATTGTAATAAACCATCGCATTGACCTTCTGTGTTATCATTGTTTGAAATTGGTTCCCTGGTGCTTCCTAAACTATTGAAAAGCGAAAAGTCTTGATTCCTCGCGAGCACGACCTCGGCCACAGTGGGTGTGATATTTATTACAAATAGTCGACTTTATATAAATTTGAAATCACATTATCTTTTTATTTCTGAGTACTCACTTCCCTGCACTTTGAGTGAAAAATTTAGTGACAATGTCGAAATCGCTTTGTGTTGTTCTTGCATTCAGGTATTCAATCATCTTTGGCCCAAGATTCCGTCAAGAAAACAAAACCGAAAGCTTAGCTTACTTAATTTGTTGATTTTATTCGACATCGGCATGGCGGGCTATGCGACGATTTAGTCCCCAGTGGTTAAGCTGTAATTGTTCAGCACTTTTTTCTTTTTCGAATGATTTCCATACCTTAATTCAATTTTCGGTATATCTGATATTATTTTTCTGTTTCTTTTACTCTTTGTTATCCTCATCATTGATATTGCGCCAAGGGACTTGGTTCCAGAGCCTGACAATAAATACTTACTTGTACTGACTTACTAACGTCAGAAAGACAGCAAGGTACTATTAAAAATAAATGGAACCCCCGTATATATTATTCTTATGTGCTATGTAAATTTATTCTACCTATAATTTCTCCTGTTTCACTATAAAAACTACTCGACTGGCTAAGAATATCCAAATGTGGCCAAAATGAAGATATGCATGGCGACGTGTCATCTTACTATCCCATCACAGAGATCCTTCCGACAACTTCTTTACTTCACCGATCGCGAAAAACAGCCGCGAAGGCACGTCTGACCAAAACCTCCAGGGAATAGCAATTAAAACTTAGACAGGAAAATTAGACTAAGCTAACACAACGTTCATTCTCTTTACGAACCCCTGCGTCCACGTTTATCACCAACTACCGAAATTTCGCCTGGATACCGCCTCAGGAAACTATTGCCGCCGGAAAACTACAGCGCCCGTAATGCAAGAGCAACTACCGCCTGTCCAGACACGACCCGGGACCTGCGCATTGAATGTGTCGAGAGAAGTTCCTGTGAAGAGAGGGAAATATACTGCTCCAATAACGACAGATTTTGAAGACTGACAGAGTGCAGGGTCTGCACGAAACCCTCTATCGTCTGCAAGTTTATTGAAGATACCCGCACCTGGGTGCCAAGGTGATGCAGCTGAAAACACTGCGAGGAGCCGACTCACAAGGAAAGGTACTTTGGTGTCCCCCTCGGATTTCGATAAATTTTTCATATGTTGTAGCCCATCGAAAAATAAGAGACACGTATTTTTTTATATCGGCCCAAAATTGGTTTTAAGGGGTGAAATCAACCCTCAAAGTTGGTCATGTTTTGTAGCTGGTACATTGTTTCATACAGAAGCACTTAACCAATTCAAACAAAACCAATTATAAAATGTTCCTCACGTCAAATAACCTATTTGACATGTCCAACTTCTTATGCACCCTTATTGCAAGGGGGTGAACCACCTGCTAATATTCACAAATCGTTTTTAAAGAAAAAAATTATCATCCGATTTTAATAAAACAAACACCATCTTGAAGAGCAAAAAAAAATAAAGTTGACGTGTCTTTGGATTTTCCCCAGAAAAAAAAAATTAAGGGGGTAAACGTCCCTAAATCTAAATTCGATTTTAAGCACCGAAATATTTCGAAAAAAATTTAAACTTTTTCATTATCATTGTATGACGACTTATATGCTAAAAAATATTTATTTCGCATGTACAGCAGCTGTTATCATAATTATATTACCCCTTAATTTTTTTTTTCTGGGGAAAATCCAGAGACACGTCAACTTTATTTTTTTTTGCTCTTCAAGATGGCGTTTGTTTTATCAAAATCAGATAGTAATTTTTTTTTCTGCAAACGATTCGTGAATATTAGCGGGTGGTTCACCCCCCTGCAATAAGGGTGCATAAGAAGTTGGAAATGTCAAATAGGTTATTTGACGTGAGGAAAATTTCACAATCGGTTTTGTTTCGATTGGTTAAGTGCTTCTGTATAGACAATGTACCAGCTGCAAAACATGCTCAACTTTGAGGGTTGATTTCACCCCTTAGAATCAATTTTTCGCCGATAAAGAAAAATACGTGTCTCTTATTTTTCGATGGGCTACAACATATAAAAAATTTATCGAAATCGGAGGGGGACACCAAAGTACCTTTCCTTGTCAGCAATAACATCTACCATGCTGACCTCTATTATCGCTGTCGCGGTTGCCTACAACCAGGCGCACGCACAGTGCCGCATTGATACAAAGCCAGACGAATCGGGAAAAAGTCCATTGTATTATTCTGCAAGTTCTGGTGGATCAGATAAAAATCCGATCCAGGGTCATCAGCATCTAACCTCCCAAAAGGTCGACGAGGTTGACTTAAACGAGTCTGTCGTCGAAGCGTCTTCCCGGAGGAGCTACAAAACTTTTGTAGACTTGAGTCTAGGTGTCGCTATTTCCTTGCGAGAATCGCGAGGGTTGTTCATCAGTTAGATATTTCGCTCTCGTCTACGGAAAGGTTCACTGGAAACTTGCCACGCCCTATGGTAGGCAACTCGTGTTTTTGCGAAATTTCCAACTTAGCAATTGTGTAATATACTCTCATACATTTTTATCATCTAGTCTTCGTGTTGAGAACTTTTCAATACACATGTCGTAACGAAAATGCACTTCGAACTTCAGTTGGATGTACAAAACAAAATTTTTTTTGAATAATATCTGTTCTTTAAATCAATTGACATCGTCTTCAACAATATTTTTTATATCATTATTTGAATCTCCCGCTGGAATTTACGAAAGTACTGCAAGCAACATGACTGCCGCTTAGCTTCAAGTCGGCACAAAAATTTAACATGGGATGGCGTATCCAGTGTTATACATATAGAGATCAGTGTTTGTAATGCTTCACAGACCTTAGAATTATCTGTAACGTCTGTGAACCGCACGAGTATTTGCCTTCAATGTTTTTCTTAGAATGTAACCATAGCTATCTTGACAACCAATACTGCATCATTCTGCCGCTGCGAGTACTGATAGTCAAACGCGACGCCTTGTCACAACCATGCACATATCAAATATCCTGGTTCCAGTTGTTCTTGCCCTATTGCTATGCGTTTTCATTTGTCCCAGAAGTAGCTGTCTATCATAACGTATTCGGAATCACCAATATCGATTCCATATAACCGTGGCTCCAATCTCCTATGACTCTTTATGTGCCTCAAGAACATCTCGATCAGGGAACTCGGCTTGTTCACTCTCCAGATCAGCAGACGGGACTCCTTTCAGGGGCATTTGCTAATGCGATGCTTGTTGATGCCTCCTTGATATCTTGAAATGCATTTATCGACAATATTAACTTCTGTAGCTGGCCGATGTTTCAAATATATTGCACGGCTCACAGGTGAAGCCTAAAAACGTTCACTAATCACTCAATTCTGCATGTCAGAGTATGAATCAAGCTTATTGTATAAAAGTCTGGTTTGTTTTCTCCGCGACACCATTCTGTTTCGGACTATACGATACTGCCCTGGTATCTAAGTCCATTGTTGGCCATAAAATTTTGAAACTCATGGTTATAGTATTCCGATGCATTGTCCATTCTAATGCATTACTCTTCATTTCTATCAATGATCACTACATAATGATTTTACTTTTCCCCAAGTATTAACCCTCGTCACCTGACGAATTTTTGAGTAACCGTTAGAGCTTACAATAGGTCGTTCGTGTCTTTCGCTTAGTTCACAATTTTAAAACTTTTGAAAAAATCTGAAGAAATTAATGGGCTTTCTTTGAACCCTTAACTAAATGATCATAATTTGTCCCATCCGAAACAAAAAATTTGTAATAACAATTTCATTCAAAATATGGAGACGTGTAGGCATTTTTCACGACCGGACAATTCTGGCCCGGACACGAATGACCCATCGTTAGCGTTTGAGGGTTAAAATACTCGGAACAAAGTTTCCAGAATACACAATTGTTATGTATTTCACGTGGAAAAAATGGTGTGGTTGGGCGGCGTTTAAATAAAGGTAGACGCAGTTTGATAACTAACAATAAGTAACTGATAGTTTATTATACCCTATTTGGTAGATACAGGTATAGTCAAGCGTGTAATGTCGAGTGTACGTATCGAGTGCCAAGCTACTAATTGAACTCTGTACTCAGCGCAACTCTCTTCACGGTCATCGAGCCGTGTCTCATGTACATGTCAATAACACCTGATTTATGCGTAACGCAATGAAAAATTTGGTACTAATACAGTTCAGTATTTTTTCCTCCAAGCCATAACAACATGTGCGTCGAGAGAAAACAATGAATAAGTCACCTTAGCATCGATATCACTAGTGTTCTTTAACTTTTTTTGTCCAAATACCCAAAACTTGTATTGAAAATACCTTAACGAAATCTTAATGATCTGGCAAACAATTTTTAAGAAACATTTTTCTCAAGACTACCCACATCCAAATCTGAAAGAATATCTGGGACCGACTGTTCCATTTCACATGGAATCACTCATGATTAAGCATAATGACTGCTGAGTTCAACTGGCGATTTTCTTGGTCAAATAAAAGAAACTCTGTATCGTTAGGAACGTCGTATTACCCAATGTACCCAATCTTTTACAAAGTAAATCCCATTCGTTAGAATAGTATACTGAAGCAACATTCCTGGTACCTGTGTATTATGTAACAAATTTACCGACTCTAGCGGTGAACCACTCACCACAATTTGGGTCCGAGGGCATAATAGGTCATTTCGTACAGTTAATAAACAAAATGTGGATCCTATTCAGAATGGGTGATAAAAATGATGCGGCAAATTCAATAAGGTAATATATGGTTATTTATTAGACAATACACTGATGGTATGTGCTGAATATCAAAAAGCATTTTGGTATAAATTCATATAAAACTTACTAGGGATTTGCTACAATTAAGAATAGTTAAAAAAAAACATTAATTAGTAATAATGCTTGTTTCTCGGTTGAAGTGCCGTGAATTTGAGACTTGTATCTCCTAAATTGAAACATTCTAGTTGCTATGGAGAAAAATGATCATATAATTGTTGGAACGATTTTCATAAACAAAATTGCAGTACAATAATCATTTTTTCTTTCCATTGCTGAACATATTTCATGCGGGAGTTATTATATTTGAAGACAAAAAGTTATCTTGGTGATTTTTTCTACGATAAATCATTCCAAATTGTTGAAAAATGCAAGGTCTTATGATAAAATGAACTTTTTTCTTTTATTTACAGATCTAAAGCTAGTGATCCTTGACAGAACCACCGAAATAATTGTTTGTCGTAAGAATACGATGAAAGATTCTGAAAAACATAATTGACTCCGAGAAACATCATCTTATTCAAATTGGAGGTCAATAAATCCATAATTTAATGTAAGAAAACGTTATCTCGGTGACATGATATCGAAGTGCTTACATAATAAGCCGCAATTGCCTTCATGATTTTCAGCTTCTTCGCTGTGCCCGTACAGCGAAATGGAAGAGCAGTGAAGATTTTTCGAATCGTATCAATTATCTATCATCAGTCCGAATCGCACCCCTCCCAGAGCGGAATAATCGTCGTGTTTGATGTTCCGAGCCCATGCCTTGCACTTGATATTAATCAAGGGTCCACCTACAAGAATAAATAATCATATCTATATCCAACAATTTAATTATTGATCCCGCACACAATGGCATGTGTACAATTTTTGGCGAAATAATAGCTTCGATAGTTCGGGGTGAAGAATGAAGGACAAACTTACTCATAGGCCTTGTGAAACGGACGGCAACCACAGGACTGAGGTAGCCTTCAGCCTGATCATTCAGATAATAATATCCGGGGAATCCTTGAAGTGGAATGTATTCAATGGGACCCATAAACTCTAAGTCTGCAGGATTTTCTCCCTCGCACGAAATCCAAACGGTATTTAGTTGGTGTGGGTTTGAATTTTTCAAATTTAAAATGTAGCTCTTAAGGCTTGCGGGCATTGCGTCCGGCAGTGAATCAGTGTTATTGTAGAACGCTGGCCTCCACCCAGATGGCTGCGTGATGAAAGATGATTTCAAAAAACATAACAATCACGAATAATCGTTTATTCACTTCAACTATCGACTGACGAATAGATAAAATGATCGGACTCACTGTATTTAGTCTCAGAAAAACGCAAGGCGAGCCTTTGTGGTAACTGAAATAATTCTCTGCTATGCAGGCAGAGAAGTGTCTGATGTCTACATCGCAGAACTGCCCCGGCGCAGGTGGATTATCGTAATTGCAGTTACGAATGTTCGAACCTCCGCCAGGGGCGAGACCGGGTGCTCTGTAAACTGAAATATAGATTCTGTAATCGTCGACTGGATTGATTGATTTTTCTTTCCGGAGAACCGAATTTAGAGAAACTCTTCCAAAATCGGTTGTGATTTTGATCCTATTATAACAAAATCAATATATCTCTACATAATATTTATCTGGACAGTGCTGTGTATATTTGGAGATATGATATATGATATATGATAGAATACGGAATGAATTATGGCTGCAGTGGGTTCCAGTTGTTTATAATCTAATGGGGGATTAATCGGTAATATCATTCATTACTGTGTGCAGAGATCTAACACAATTCTATAGTGAAAAAGATTCAACGAATACTTCAGAAATCTTATCTGAACGAATTAGCTAATGGATAACTTGATGTTACCTTCAAGGAATCGTTCCAAGGACGTGACCCAAGGTAGATAACTATCTCGATCAGTGGGCTTGTACGAAATAATTGACTTTGGTGTCCCCAGAGCTTCATCTGCCATTGGTCTGAAGCTAAGTCCTGAAACATCCCAAGAAGAAGGCACACACCCTTTAGCTTTCATTTTTACCTAATTGACAAAACTTTTCCAAGAAAGCTCAGGCAGTCTTTCATTTTCAAAATATTCGGTCGTTTACAGTTTCTTAGGCTTTGTAGGCATATCATCATAATCATTCAACTGCTTCACGGGAAAACACAACGGAAATCGTTGAGTCTAGTACGACTCTAGAAATAAATGGGCATTTGGCTACTTGTTATTGGGTCTTAAGAAGTAAAACAAACGGAAACCAAAAATATTAAAAAATGGGTGTTTCGGTTTTCCTAGGTTCGAGACCTCTTAGTTCTTTTTCTCTTCCGCAAGATGTCCGCTGGCATAATGATGTTTCTAGGGCTCTGCGCATCGATACGAAGAACGCCTAGGATCTTTTTTTTATTCGAAACTCCAAATTCGATGAAAAAATTCAAAACCCATATTTTGCCCATTTTTATAGCTCCTGCCTTATTTCCGTAATGTCAATTATTCACCAATGTCCCCAATTTTTCGCCGTGTTCCCAAAATCTATTCGAAGAACGACTATATGTAGAATCGTTATTTTTTCCGAAACTTGGGTCTGTCGAGCAAAATAGGTGGCAATTTTTTTTATCATATTTTTTTAGAATATATTTATGTGACAAAATATCATAGAAAAAAATTGTTACAAATTTCCGACAAATTTCAATTTGGAAAATCCGATTTCGGAAAAATGTATCGATCTTAAGCACAGATCTCCATAAAACCCTGGATGGCGTATTTTTGTGGAATTTTGGCACTATGAGAAGTCGTATTTATACTTGGAGTACTTTTGTTAAATTCAATATGGCGACGCGCACGAACTCGTAAAACGAAAGAATTCGATATTTCATAATATGATGAACAGTGTTCAAGGGCACTGATGCTGATATGTAAATATTGCGGAACAAACTGTGGAGCAGGACACTTCATAAGTAAGTATTATATGTATACCTATATTATACAGCTTTGAGGTTATTTTCATTTAGATAAGTGTTGTTTACAATTCATTTGAAATGATATCTCTTCATATAAATTTTCTTTGAAAGATACAACTCTCAAACGATGGCTGCAATGAATAAATTTAAGATCCTCTTTTGTCCTAACAAGCAACAGCAGGCTCTGATCGGAGCATGTCTCTATTAATATCTTCGAAAGAATCATGGAGTATGATATCAATTATCCCAATTGAAGTTCGAAAATAGATTTAATTTCCATTTACAAGCGGTCAGCCGCATTTTCACTGCAATATGCGTACGACTGACCGGAGGGCCCATCTTCGAAATTGGACGTAACGGATAAATTTGTCAGATCTAATAACACTGGTCTGCAACGAAAACCTCCTTTAAATAAAAATATGATGAATATGAAGAGTTTGGAATGCTGAATCTAGATCTGCTTTCCATTTTTTGCTATCACGTATATATTTTTTTTAAATGTTTTTTTTTGATGGCTCAAAATTCTGTATTTTTTGTCTTTTGTTCTTGTGTTGACGCTACTTTATTTAGTTTAGATCGTATTTGTACAGACAAAAACGGTTCGCACTGGTAGAAAGAGAGATAACGATATTGAAGCAAAAAAAGCGTGTTATTTAAAAATTGCATTAAAAAAAATATATACGTGATACATGATTTTTGATACTATATTTTCATCCAGAAGTATCAAATCTATAATAATCATGCATAGTGATAAGAAGGAAAGAAAAAAAATTTTTTTTTGCAGACCAGTGTAATAGGGAATGATTACAACTTGACTAATTGAACCTTGAAATCAGAATCAATTGTGATTGTACATAATAAATTATATATTACCTTTTACACCCCTTTTTTTCTAAATAAATCTCAAACCAAAAGTTATTGACTTATTGATTACATTATTAGAACTGGTAAGAAACTGACCAATATTTTAAGCGTTCATATTTTTTCATTTATCGAAAATGGAATGTTAAAATTCGTGAAGAATTTCATCATTATGTCACGCTATGTTTTTTTTTTTAACGTAACGATTTTCAGTTATGCATTTCTATTATCCAGTTTTCATATGAGGGATTTTTTAATACACATTTAATTGAAAAACAAACAGAATTCAAACTTCTGGAAATGTTCGTAATAAAGAATTTTAAAAATAATATCTATTTTCCAAATGAATCAATATCGTTTTCAACAAAACTCAAAATTGACAAAATCGACAAAAATACTGGCAGCAGCATGGCTGCCTCATAGCTTCAATTCGACACAACAATTTAACACGGGATACGCTCTCCGTTTTGGAGTGATTGTTCTCACTTCTCAAGACCCAAAAACAAGTAGCCAAGTGCCCATTCAGTTCTTTGAAGAAATTCCGGACCTAGCGATTTCAGCTGCGTCTTTCCTCAAGTATAGCTTATTTCTAAATAGAATAGTGTAAATTACCCGGATCTATATCTCACCAGGATTATCGCCATAAATATTAGTATCATCTTCCAGATTCAAGTACATGCTTAGCCGCGGATCCAATTCATTAAAAATGAATATACCGGCTAGGAGAACGAGAAGTATTTGAATACCATAGAATATCCCATGTACTAGGCAAGCTTTGTCTGAAAGAATCCATATATACATTATACACATGAGATTTATCTTGTAATTTCAATTAATGGAATAAGCTGTAAATTGCGATAAGTAATTCCTGACTTTCAAGAAATACAAATTTTCAAATCGCAAACTGAATCCGTTTCAATTTTTCTCAATTCTGTTCAGATTACTGGAACATCTACTCTGAATTCTATAACAATAATGTTACGTATGTTTTAATGAAATTGTTTCAACAACTCTCAACATTTTTTACAAATTGTCAACGAATGTACATTTTTCGGACATTCCTAGGCCACGCAAAGGAGTGAAAAACGATCTAATCAAGAATAAATCTTAGAAACCCGAAAAAAGTTAAAATCTCCTCATTTTCGCAGTCTGAATAAAGTACCAAGGTTTTGCCCTATCTCAGTACATGAGAAAAACAAGTTGTCTCGCCAAGAAATTCGTTTTTTGTTTGAATGTTTGAACATGAGTTTATGTTCGTGGAACCGAAAGTAGTTTAGGACTGATAAGTTTATTGGCAGATCATCGCGGAAAACACGATTCTCTGTTAAAATGTCGGTGAAATCGCTCATGCGGTATGTCTGAAATCGTGGATACAAAATGCGCACCCATACGCATTTTTTACGTTTTTGAAACGTTCTTCGCGATGGTGAATGGGTGAGGCACTCCATTTACATCCAGCCTATAATGACGTCAAGAAACCACATTTTGCCAATATTTATTTCTCAGTTAATCCTACAACAATTTTCTAGAAAAATGTGGGATTCTTCATAGAAAAATTACAACGCATTTTTCTTATAGAACAAACAGTTTTCGAGCCGAAAAAAAAAATGATAAATTCTTAAATTACTGTAGACGGGTCCATTGACATATAATATGTATAAATAGGATTTACACCCAACTAATGACTATACAATTTTCAGATTCGTCGTGGATTGGGATCCTGCATAAGCCAGATAAAAGACAAGTTGGTTACATTCTGAATGTATTTTTTTCTGCTGATAACCAAGCAGTAGCAAGGTATATCAATATTTCTAGACCCCAAAGTACGCAACTGATTATTTTTTCTTTCGTATAATATTGGTTCGAAAAGTCTCCTAGAATTTTTTTCCTGTTCTGGTTGTTAGCCAGATATGTCTCGTAATGTTTTTTTTTTTTCTAGTGACTTTTTCCTGCTTTAGGTATAACGATGAAAATATCTTCACTTGATTACTTTTCTGAAAGACAATGGGCTATTTTTTATTATGTTTGCGAAGAATCAACCTTATCGATGAAAAATGATATTTCAAAAAATAATTTATTGGTACACTTTAGGTTTTCTTAACACATTTGCAGTTTCGTGCTTACTAAGGTAAGGTACAGAAATTCAGTGGCACTTGACAATATAAAAATCAAACTTTTCTAAATTTTTCTTCTGCTGACACTTTAAATGATAGATTTTGATGCGGAGTAACTTTTTCCAAAAAGAGAGGCCTGCAGCTCAATCTTAAGTACTCGCTTAAACAGAATGCCCTTTTCCCATATAGTTAACACAGTGGACAAAAAAAAATAGATACAAGAATTATAACTTGGCTAAAAATTAAAATATCGGGTTCATTTCGGGCTCAGTTGGAAGGGTGTGGATTGACGTATCTATGAAAAAATACGTGAAGTTTAAGGTAATGCTTCAAATACTTTAGCACTCTGAACCAATCTCGCCTTCCCGGCAATCTCGCAACTCAACAAGCTTTATCTTACAATCAAACTCGATATCTTAATTTTTAGCCAAGTTATAATTCTTTCAGTCAAAATGTTTTTTTCCCTGTGCCAAGTGTGCCAATAAAAATCCCGTTCAAGTGAGTACTCCAAAATTGAGCTATGGGCCTTTCCATTTAGGAGAACCTGAATTTGACGTGACAATCTATTCTCTGAAGTGTCAACAGCAACAAAATAGAAAGAGAGTTTATTTGGCGCGTTTGATTGTGACCGATATGAAGTTGGCCCCCAGATTCATCCGTTTCCGTCTTTCCTCCATGGTTATAATACAGAAGGAAAAAGACGGAAAACTGTAGAACCAACTTCATACCGGTCAGAATCCAACACGTTTGGTGTTACATGCCAATTTACAGGAACTTATCAATTTTAGTACTTGGAAGTTGTTCTTCACACTCGAATTGTAATACTAGCAATTGATTTCTGAGTACCAATGCCTATGCTCCTGTGTTTTTGACTGATAGGCGTTTTCTTCATGTATGTACCGCGAAGATTAATTTCATTACTTAATGTTGAAATATTTGTAATAGTCTCAAACCTAACCTAACCCTTTTTTAGACACACTGCATGTCCTACGATTAATTTTACTATTCTCGATCGTATGTGCTCCTTTTATTTGAAATTGGACTCGAATAGCAATCCCAGAAATCACAAAGGCATCTATTTTTATTCCTATATTTTAATTTGTTTTTCTCATCTTTAAGACGTTGTATTTTGGGATGAAAATGATAAATGTGATTATTTCGTCTTAGTTTTGTTCACAATTGGTATCAAGTGTGTATAATTTTTCGCGAAGCTTATCTCTTCACAGTTCCCCCATATGAACTAGCAAAAAAGTGCCACTCGACTTGTCAGCGGAATTCCTCGAACTGATGCGTCACGTAATAAAAACAAATGTTATTCTTCTATTGCGAAGCTGCGCCATCTGAGTGGTGAATAATTTTTTCTGCAGGTATTGTGTCAGAGCACTTCTATTACGTAAAAAGGGTGAATTCTGTAATCAAGAAGCTCAAAAATTCATTGTACTATGTCTTCGATGTACGAAAATATCGGAAGGCGGAAATGTCACGCAACTGATTGTGAGCGTGACTACGTGACTGTTGTCGTAAAGTACAATGTGGTGGAAACGTGCCGCATTATTGATTCAGCAGAATGCTCATGTCAAATCTTGCAAATGAATATCAAGTCTTCTACAAAGTCGCACTCTACTTAGAATTCTGCAACTCGTAATGTCTTTCTCATACCCTGCTATTAAAAACTCATCTGGTAGATAATAAAATTAAGTGTAAGTTATTCTGACCACCGGTCACTAAAGTTATCCATAAAAGCCGTGGAAGTTTTGGTCAGTGTTCTTATAACGACGCTGGAAAGTGGTTCCATCTACTGATATCCACACCCGTAATTTACCAGTATCTCTTTCAATCTCAAAGAAAAATCTATGATTCTTGGGACAAATACTTATTTGATGAATTTCCGTAACAAATATCGATCCACTAATCAGAGGTTCATCTCTCATCCTTATGCGATACATCCCAAATATAGAACAATCGTTCGAAATTGCAGTCACTTCACGGCAGATCCACTGAATTTCTGGTTGCAATTTTCTCGGTCGGTTTGACACACCGAATAAATTGCAACGACACTCTTTTGGTAACTTGATAGCATGAGCGTAGTTGGGTGTTCAACGGTACGGCTGTCGTTAGACGGAGCTAATTGGAGAGCTGCCTAGCATTTTACGGAAGTATTGTCCATTTGTCAGAAATGACGAGCGAGCAAGCACATTTTTCCGTTTTCTCAAAAGGCACTCGCCTCGTGAATTCTCTTTTAAATGGATATACTTACGAAAGGGGTCAAAGAATTCGCGTGAATTATCTCGAAAAAACTGATCTCTCTCTTTGGCAATGGAGGTCCAATTATCAACACGTATGATGAAAAATAATTCATAAATAAATATTTTCCGAAATTTTATTTTTTTCGAACAAAGTGGCGAAAGGATCTTCTCTAGAAACTAACGGTATTTGTATTCGTACAGATCCTATGAATCGAATATCTTGAAAATTATTTAAATTATGAATATAAATTTCTGCACATATAAATAATAAAGCTTTGAATGAAACATGAGTTAAAAGATCGAAAAAAGCTAATTTTCTAAAATCTATATCTAAAAAAAAATGCTTATTGTTAATCGTAACTGTCTTAAAGTTGAAAGAGCAATAATTTTTGAAAAATCGTATTCAAAATTAGCATTAAATCCAGACATAAATATACAGACCGGGGGATAGTGACAGATTTTGGTGACGATTTTACTCAGTATGCCTTTCAGAAGACAATGTTATCCGTATATCCTCATGATGATAATGCATGAATTGAATAAGAGTCCTGGGTTCCTCATATTAAAAAATTATTCGTCATTTGTTCGAAAATTATGTGTTTTGGTAAATTTTAATCAGGCTGCCATGTGTTTTGTGATGATATACATATATTGTTGGGGCGATGAAAAAATGTAATAAAATTTTTTATTTTTAAACCCAGAGGTGCAGCAGCAGTTTTGCAAATGTTATCAGCTCCAAGCCCGGCATGGTAGAAATTTTGATAAACGGCTAGGCATTATCGAAATAAACAAGGAAAATGTATTTCAATGTATAAAATATATTCCAATACTGTTTAGACTGAGTAGTTTTCAGTCTTCCTTCTCACATTTATTGTTTTTATACATTAACGTAAGATTAGCGATACGGGAGGGCCTATGGTCCTCATATACCAATGAGTCATTTTTCTTTACATTAGTTAGTGTCTCTCTGAACTTGGACGAGCAAACAACTCTGAATAAAGGTGACATATTAAATATCACACCTAGTAATAATCCATTTCCATAACCTAGCTGATTCCCTAAAATCTAATAGACAGGATGTTTTTCCGATAAGACTAGACGAATACTGCAATATTCGTCATTTATCGTTTTTTTTTTTTAGTGATTCCATCTTTCTATCAAACTTTTCACCAGAAATTAAGCAATAGAGAAAGTTGGTGCTGATTTTTTATTAGTAATGACATTATTTTTGGAAAATATGCAAATGAACGATTCCACATGAAAAGAATTATCACATCTCAGACATTTTTCAAAATCTGCATGCCGGTCGTCTTTGCGGAGTTATATTTTTGTGCTAAAGAATATGGCATAGTTTGTGAAAATTTTGGCATGGTTTTCGTAAGAAATTCATAAGTCGGTTAATGTTAATGCTACACAGATCCATTTGTTCCATTTTACGCGGAGAACTCTGAGGTTTGCAGTGCACAGTTTGCATTATCTAGTCAGACGTTGATGAGCTTCTTGAGTAACCTAATCGCAACAGAAGGGTCAAGTCGAGTCGCAAGTTCATTTTACGTATAGCTCAGCAAACAAACCCATTAAAACATGAATCAAGATCTTCAATAATTGCGAGATTCTTAGATTCACGAGATAATTTGCAACCGATCCATTTTTCAAATCGGATTCAAATGTAAACTTTATTGTAAACTGCGCAGGTTCCACCGAATACACCTTGTCAAATTAGGAATTGCAAGTATCTCGATGAATTTACTAATTGCCAAATCGATTGGCACAAGAATCTCTCTCCCCAAGGCGTATCGACGTGCAGATTTTTAAAAATTTCTGACATCTCACTGCTTCTTTTCACGTGGAATCACCCACCCATACATAAATACTAAAGAACGTTTCTTTCCGTTAATTATTTAAATACACGGGTAAAAAAATTATCATGGACGTAGAGCATTGTGGGTCGAATTCTCATTCTGAAACTCTTATCATTACAATTACTGCAATTCCTTCATATATCGACATTGTAGTAAAAAAGAGCGGACACGTATTCTTCGGTAGTGCGGTATGAAAGTTTGCTTCAATCTTATAGCTGCCTAAAATTTTCAAATTTTTGCAAGACTAATCTTTTCAAGTGACTCTCGCTATCCCAACAACTATTAGCTTGACGAGACAAATAGTTCTCTACGAAAATTGTTCGTTTTAGAATTATAAATCATACGTAAGTAAATTTTTAATGACAAAGCTACATTGGAATAAATGGGAAGACAATAATAAAACATTATTCTCAGTGTCATTGGATTTCTGTAGTTCTAAATGTGAATAAATTACAAACGCAGGATATTTAAAAATACAACATTCCATAACTGATTATAATATTAATAATAATAATAATAAATCGTCTTTATCGTAGTTCATACATATTTTAGAAAAAAATTGACCCCTTTCAATTTTATCGGTGTAGTCGCTCGAACTTAGCTTATTTTAAAAAAATCGAGAACCTATAACGTTTACAACAAAAATTCCTGCGACTTTCCGCAATTTGGAATTTCCCAAGGGACTTAAAAAAATATTGACACAAACAAAACAATGACTACCTTTTTGAAAACGATTTCTGATAATCTAACACATCAAAATGCATATTTGGACAATTCCAAAAATCAAGAAATTTTTTTTGATGTAAACTTCATTAAAAAATGAACGAATATGAAAGAAACACACATGGTTTCTTGTTGGCCTCTTCTTTGTAGAGCCAGTAGTTCCTGAGATATCCTCATTTGAAAGGGTTCACTTTGAAAAAACTCGAAAATTAAAAAATATAAACGAATCGTCAAATCCCAAACCTGTAAAATTTGTAGCCGCTCTTTTTTAATGCACTGTAACGTATTCGAAAATTAGAACAATACAAAATCGTAATGGTTCCAAATGAAAATTTGAAATGGCCAAATGTATTTCTGACGCATTCCATTCATCCAGGTATACTTTACCACGGTCGCTGTAGGCCATGTCACGATATTACCGACGAGAGCCGGCCTGCTGGAACGATCCTCGATAATCACGCACGTAGTTGCGACGCACACGAAATCCAATTGCCTGATGGCTATATTTTGTATTTTATGTTACAGCTGACTGGTTGAACTTTAGCCGAAATCTCTATATCACAGAATCTGTATATTCGATTTGTTGTACCGAAATGTCGTAGATTTTACTCGAAGAAGCATCGGTATGCCTCCGCTTCCATAACCAGCGGCAATTATACTCAGCCATTATGAAACGTCTACCGTGCCCAGCCGCAGTGCCGGATTAAGCAGGGGGTCCTATGGGACTACGAGCACCGTATCCTAAGCCGAGTGACTGCGCGACCATTGGGCGAAAATAAGTTGATCCTTAATTCTTGTACCTCCAACAAATTTCAAACGAAAAAAACAATTTGTAACAATTGAGAAAATTCCGAATATGAAGGCGACAAGTAGGGTAGCCAACCGTCCCGTATTTCGCGGGAAGTCACAAAAAGGTGTTGCGGGGTACTAATTGTCCCGAAAATCATTTGAAATTTTTTTTTGATTGAAAAACAAAATACATCAAAGGATTCTGGAAAGTCCCAATGCAGTCAATTTCACCTTAAAAATCGAAACAGTCTTATGCACGTTCCCGAAAATCATAATGTGATGGATTATGGGCGCCATTTGTCCCTGTGACCTTACATTATACTGTCATTTTCATTCTAACCTCTTATAAACATATCAGAACTATAAAAGATGGCTACTGTATATTTGTCGATACAAAAGGCGAGTCGTGAATTGAATCAATAATATATTTAAAACAAAATGTTTCAACGTAATATAACAATGTCCCGATTGTTTTATCCTCGTCCCGGTTTTTTTGAATTTTTTTATATAATAATGCCGGAATTTTTTTTTTCAAAGTTGGCAATCCTAGCGACAGGAAAAGGTAAAACATAAGGCAATAGGTATCTTCTTGATCTATATGGAATGCTCGTGGCCTCGGGAAGCTATATGATCAGTTGTTGTCTAGAGGCAAGGACAGATTCGCATTCACAACGTAAACGTGCGGTGATGACATCGATATTTATAGTAAATGTTTTGAATAGCGTGTAAAATACCAGTTGAAAATTCGCCAAGCACTAGTAACATTTTATCGATAGCATTGGGCAGTGATAAGCAATTGTGATGAATTTTTCTTTCGATTTTTTTTTAGATAATTTTACTATTTGCGGAATATCGATCATAACTCAAAACATTGATTCAAAACTAAAAGTATTCTACGTCCATTCGGTCATTCTTTATCAGTCCGCATATGTATCCAAGCTTTATTGGTGAAACGTTATTTTACTCTTCGAGTTAATTGATCTAGTAATGATTAATATTACTAATATTTTTTCTCTAGGCTACTTGAGTGGATCCACATTGTGTAAGCAATTTAGTCTTAGTTTTTCTTCGTAGAATTCATTTCTGTCCTTTAGATATTTCAATTTCCATCTGTATAATGACTCATGAATTTAATCCCAATCTTATCAATTCTTATTCGTTACACTAGTGCAGATTCAACATCGTTAGTTTGGGCAGCAATCTATCATATTTGAATATCTATGATTGAAATTTAGGGATGGAATCTATGCAGGACAAACTTTGGGAATTTTCTTCTCTAAACACTTTTCTTTCTTTCGTCAAACATATAACATATTTAAAATTATGTTGATATCTTTTTGTTTCATCAGTTATAAAATATTGCTTCGGTGGGATCACAGAAGTTACAGTCTGGAAATAATCAAATTAAAAACAATAACATATATATATATATATATATATTGGTCAGGTCATCATCGGTTATCAAATATAACGTTGTCTTTGACCTATAATTCAGATCTGATCAATAATCCTCTACTGCATGGGCATAGTATATTGATACATGATGAAGTGTGCGATACTACAATAGTGGAGTTCGACACGTTAGGGGAATGAAGTGTTATGCTACGATGTCAACTACTGATGTAATTTTTGGACTGCTACAACAATCATTCTGCAAATAACATCACAGAGTCGTTCACTATGAGTATGAGTATACCGTAGGTCGTAGACTAATTAATTGAGGCCTCGAATGCTATAATAGATTGAAACTATTAAAGCATTAACCTCACAACCGCCCATCTCTTGGCATGTTCATTAACTGTAACACTGGACTCCTCAGCAACTTTAACTTCATACATTGCTCCCGTTCTACTAGTCGAACGTTAATTCTATAGGCCTAGATTGGTTCCTTGGGATGTACAGGAAACATGAGTTTAAAGGTCATTTTAATAAGGTTAACATTTTAATAAGATTAAGGAAAAATATACCGGAGTAAAAATATGTCCCGAAAAAGGTAGAAAAATTGTTTTTCGCTTGAAAATGTATCATTTCTTTGCTATTGAAAACGAATTGAAAAGATCAAACGAAGTATCAAAGCGGACATATTCTACAATAAAAATAATATTTTAAATTTGAATGGTGAAATATTGATGGTGAAAAATTGAATTTGGACAATCATCTAAGGTAGTAATAAGGCAATGGAGAGTAGGACTGTCATCAGATAATCTTTGAGGTTAGGAATGGCCGTAGCAGGATACGGTGCTCAACCTGAACATGGGGTGTAACTACGGTTGCCTACACCAGGCGCACGGGTCGTTCCGCCGATCGAGAGACTTCCGTATATATTTTTATTTGTTTTGAATCTTTTAGCATCATACCGTCATGGCAATGAGAAACTATCGCACATTTGTAAGTTTTTTGTAGATGTCTTATGCCATTTTATACCCTCAATAAAGTGTTTCCTAATGCCAAATGTATCATATGTATACACATAAAAAATACATTTTGATAGTTTTTACTTGTTGATGGCAGGTAATTTATTGTTGTAAAATATCGGTCATGTCAGTATCATCTGGACCATATTATGGAACTGAGCCTTAACTTATTTCTATAATTCTTTGTTCTTCGAATAACTATTACTTCAAAAGTCCAATAGATAAAACTTAGTCACTCAGAACTTGTACTTTAACGAAATCTTTAAAAACCAAAGTAATCGAATCGCTGGATCGTAGGAGGGCCTATAAAATTATTTCGCCATTTCGAAGTGGCCCTCGGCCACTTTTTAAAAGAAATTTTATTTCTGATTTCAAAAACATTCTTCCTCATCTTAAAAGGAGTAGTGAACATAGGGCTGCCGATATGTAGAGTAGCCGTATAACATGTACACAAAAAGTGCCTTCCACAGCCTTCCAGTCTGCAAGTATTAATTTTTCTAGATCTGTGGAGGAGTTCACGGTAATAATGACGGCCAACTTCGGTTTTTAAAATGAATACTCCTTTTTTTTTTACAGATTCGTATTTTATGTGAGAAGATAAGCAATTTTTGTTTCAACCATTTTTTCGTTCGGTCCAATTGTTTGCGAGTTTGTATCCATTTAAAAAAACGAAGTTGACCTTCATTATTACCGTGAACTCCTCCACTGATCTGAAAAAATTATAGCTGTTAGATCTCGCTTCGAAGATGATGAAACTTTTGTCTGAAACATTTTTCTCGAAAATACTTCATTTTCAAGTTAATCGCGTTTGCCAACTCAAATGCCCCACCCTGAATAACAAAATAACATTGCAGCAACTGGAATGTATTTAGTATACCTTACTTATTCAGTAATAACTACAATTATTAAGTGAGAAGAGGTCTCAATCAATCTAGTCGAGTCAGTGTGTGATAATCGTTGCCTGACGTTTCGCACATCGGGCCGCGGTCATCAAGGTTTTGCATACGGCATCAATTAGCCTAAGCCTCTGATGAGGGCAGAACATCACTGCCAAAACATCAGGCAGCGATTATCACGCACTGACTCGACTAGATTGATTGAGACCTCTCCTCATTTCTACAAAGTTCGAGTGATATCAGCACAATGTACATTAAAATTATTAAGATATTACAGAGCTCGTAAAGTTGCCTTCGTATTATTCATTTTCCTTCCTCTGTCTGGAAAGCAAGAATGAAAAGGAGCGAGAGAAAAAGGGATCCTACTGGTTGTATTGATTAATCAATTAGCAGCTCAAAATTTACGACTCCCTGATCAGAGTCGTGATTGATATTGTGAGCCCATGCCTTGCACTTGATACTGATTAGGATTCCAGCTGAAAAAATTAGTGGTGTCATTTTGGTGTTATTAAAATAAAATTCTATCAGAAAATGCTAATTCCTTAATTAAGCTCACGCAATGGTGTGCTACCGATGTTGTATTCTGAGGCAAATTCATTCTCAAAAGGAAACTGTTGTTCGAATGCGTAGTTCAATTTCAGAAAGAAAAATAAAAGACTAATAGAAACTTACTACTCGGCCTTCGGAGTGACACAGCAACCAGAGGACTCAGGTACCCATCAACTCCATTGCTAGAAAAATAATATCCCGGGAATCCTCGTACTGGAATGAATTGAATGGGACCAATAAACTCTACGTCCGCTGGATTCTCGCCCTCGCACGATACCCAAACTGTATTCAGTCTACGAGGATCGTCACGTTTTATATTTTCAATATGGTTCTTGAGATCTGCAGGCATGTTCGCTGGCAGTGAATTAGTGTCATTATAAAATGCCGGCTTCCAACCAGGAGGCTGCATAGTAAAAAATATCTTATTAAAATCAAGGAGATTATGTATCTAGTACAGGGTGGCCCTTGTTTGCGGGTTGGTGGAATTTTGTCCGCGACAACCCCTGGATCCGTTCGAAATAAATTCAAAAAAATATGGGTAAAATTTGAGCTTCCTAGCTCCGGGCCACCCTAATGTAGTATTGGAATCACAGATTCAGTACTTACATATCTAATAAAGTAATTTTCTTATTCATTGTCAGTACAGAATAATCAGACGCTTCAGTTGATCAAAAGATCAACTCTAAAAAACATCACTGTAAAACTTGACTCACGTTCTAGACTTCGACATGGTCTTTGAATTGATCAAAAAAGAAGAAAGAATTTCCGAAAATATTTGCGAAAAAAGTTATTGCTGGACATATTCACGTACAGTTGTCAGAAAAAATTCCGGTCAGTTAAATGTAAAACTCTGGTTAACAAGTGAATAACACAACTAAACGTACCGTATCGAGCTTGAAGAAAACGCAAGGCGAAGCTCTGTGCCAACCGAAATGGCCTTCTGCGATACAAGGAGCCCAGTGCCTGACGTCTATGTCACAGAACAGCCCCGCCGGGGGTGAGTAGTTGAAATCACAAGCAGCAAGCTTATCCGCTCTGTTCGGAACTGTGTCAGGTCTTCGGTAACCTAAAGTATCGTTCCCGAAAATCACCAACTGATACAATTTGAAGGGCGCCATGTCAAAAATGCGTAACGTAGAAGAAGTAAGTTTGGACATGCAAGAGTTCAAATGAACATTTGCGCAGGGATTTATAACTGTGCTCCAGCGAAAAAAAATGATTTCCGGTTTTCGACTGCGAAACACGCTCTTCTAAGGACATCATTCAACTATTTTTAGTTTTTTAGAGTAAAAGCCCCTACAATCTTATATGATTTTTTCCTCATATGATCCTGATAGAAATTTTTAATTGAATAATTGGTGGCTGGACAGATCTGGAGGTTCAGGATATTCCAATAAGCTTATTCAATCAAAAAACAATCTGACCTTACCATTGAGGAATGTTTCCAAGGATGTGACCCATGGACTATAGCTGTTCGCATCCGTCGACCTGTACATGATTAGCGAGTCCGATGCCCCATCGTCTTGTAGCACTGGTCTAATTTTGAGAACTATGGCTATCGATACAAAGTGAAATGAAAAAGACTAGTGAATATCAAGTAATTGTAATCCAATATTTGGTCAATGAGAAAAAAAACCTAATAAATATTTGAGAACTGACCACCATCTATTCCACTGTTTTAAGCGTCATATAAATTTCAAAAATTTATTAAGATTCTTCTTATCGAGTTTGGAATCGACTCATTAAGAATATCTCAAATTATTCGGTTGATTATGAACGAGATGAGTCAAAGAGAAACTCGAAGTGAAGAATCAGTTGTTCGGCAAAAGAAGATGACAGCTTTTTTCTCTTTTGACGAGCAGCTGATTATGAGTTGGCTATATTTTCCACGATTGCATTGACATTCCATAAAATTAAGTTTTGTGAAAATTTTTCATTGTAGAAATACCAAGCGTAAGTATTCAATAAATATACTGATTTCATCTACGTAGATAAACGTAGATGGGCAACGATGATTCCAGATAACCATTTGCGTCTTGAGACAATCGCAAGACAGTTTCACGGTAGTCGACTGATTGACGGTCGAAGAGACGTCGAAGTGACGCCTTCGAAACGTCGGCTGTGCACATGCTTTGACATAGGTATACGTAATCTAGAAGTGGTTGCATGACGTGTCAAGAAAATATTTCGATACGATTTTGAAAAAATAATTGTACGTATCACGGCGAGGATCCGGAACTACCTTGTACGGCAATAACAATATATATTATTTAGAATTTGTTTATAGTTATTAAGTGAAACGGTTATAGTTGAAAAGAGGGTTCAGACTTATGATAAATACGTGAATAATATTTCTCTACTAACGTGCGATTATATTGTAGATATAGTATGGCTTTTGATTTGCCAGCTTGCATCTTCGAATTGAGTTGAATGAAGTATTGCAAAGAATTCTGTGCAAATACTTCTCTAAGGTCACTGATTGTAGTGATAAGTGGCTTCTGTAACCAGAACTGAAAGCGATGTAGCTCTTCCATTTTCGATCTACATATTTTTGATGTGCTATAAAAAGCTTTTGCAATTCGAATAATATTACTCTGAATTGGAAATCTGTTCCTGAAAGTTCCATCCAATTCAATTGGCTAATTTCATCTTCTCGCGGCATGCATGAATCTGCATTACCAAATTTATGTGACCGAAAAATCGCTTTAATTTGTTTATTTTCTTCGAACCATATTGATCGATGCAGCTATCAGCATACGATAAAAAAAGCAGTATCATAGTTGATTTTAAGAAATATGCCTTGAGAAACGTCTGCAGCCAACCACTCAAAGACGTCTCCAGTTACCATCTAATTGTAAGCGGCGTCTTCACTTACCCTCTCAGAAACAACCAGAAATGTTGCATTGAACATCTCTGTACCGTCACTGAGATGACTCCGAGATGTGCCTCTACGATATCTTAACAAAATCAAGACGTCTCGTGGTTATCTGTGATAGCATATAGTCAAATTCGCGAATTACAGAGTCATATATCAAATCCAATAAGCTATCTTTAGGGAATAATGAAATTCATGTAATGGCGCATTATCGTTCAAATAACATTATAGTATTATCGAATGAATGCTTTAGAGCCTAGTCATCTGAACCAGAACTTTATTGACAGCTGATCTTATCTCACCCGAATTGCTCCCAGTTGGGGTAGGGTTAGTCCAGTTCAAGAATGTGGTTTGCCCTAGATCAAAGTTGTTGAATATCGCCAAATAAAATAAGGCACCTAGAACACCTAGAATAGAATTCGAATAGTATTAAATCCAATTTATAAACTTATTTGGATTCCTTTTCATAATTAATGATGCCTTTCGTGCCATCAGTTCAATACACTTCAGATATCGTCTTTACAATTATTATTTATCGAAGTAAAGTAATTAAAACAAGTAAAATATCTCCAGAACAACACGTTTTGCAATTTAAAATTGTTGGACTTAATAATGAAAGAAAATACGATAATAAATAATAATAATAAAATAACTTGTTGAGTATTGAATAAACACAGAATTATTTATACTTTACCATGGCTGATTTGTGCCATTGTGCAATATTATTGGGTATCGGCTCACCAAAGCGATGGAAACCAAAACCTGATTCGAAAAACGACCCGTATCGACCAAAAAGCCAACAACAACTGATAAGTTTCATGCGCATGGATCTTCCTACGCTCAACCAAGAAATTGTGTGATTAGTGACGGATAATATTTGACTGTACTTCTTACGAGGTCTCTTCGATTGGTTATCACCAAAGGTCACTATGAGTGACACGAAGTGTTGTCTACACGGTTTGTTGACCACAGTGAATATCATTTTTGTATGTAGGACAAAAGTTTCTTGATCGATTTTAATATCTGTCATTCACTCCATGCAAAAATTCGTGCTTAATAAATTTTTTTTTTAACTTAAACCCTGTAAGTGCAATATGGTTTTCATGTAATAATGCACAAAGTGCCAAAAAAGTTAATTCGCAGAAAAATATTCGGAACAGGAAACACTAGAACAGAGAAGCAAATATCAAAAAACAAGAATGACCCACAACATGAACCGCTGGATCGTGGAAGGGCATATTCGTATATTTTGTGACTAGGGAGAAAAGATCATTCCTCCCGAGTTACACAGGCTTTTTTTTATTAGACATGCAGGAAAGTGCCACTTTTGTATCCCCATCCGTATCAATATTTGCTTTCGTTTATAACCTTAAGCATTATTATTTTTCTAGAAATTGTTTCTGAAAATCTAGAAACAATAGAAGGCAGCAATCATAGTTGGCGCGCGCTAGGTTCTTTAGAAGTCATAGTAAAGCATTTTGGATATGCGCATGCGCGAAGAATGCAGTGACGCTGAAATTCGATTGCACATATCTTGTCCTCTTGACAAAATTTGCAGCTTTTTTCATCTTCTTAGACATATAAGAAAAAAAACTAACGTGAAAAACAATTCTTTTCGTTGTTATAAAAAAAATTCTCATAAATTCATGCTGGCAAAATTTATTAAATTTTTCAAGTGTAGACCTTCGGGAAAAGCCGTATCTATCCAACTCAAAGCCGCTGCTGAGTTCTTGAAGTTTATTATCGGCTAGTTCGATTGAAATTAAACTTTACAAAAAACCTCGACATATTCTGATAACCCCTTTATTCGCAGCAAGTCTGTGATTGCTTAAACTTATGTAGATGGGTCGAGCGATGGAAAATATTCAAGCGTCATTTGTCTAGTTACTCAGAACAAAAAGTAGAAGCGACAGGCTCTGCATCGGCAGTCGGCACGAAGATACAGATGGCCGTAGTTGCTGAATTAGCCGCATTATCTTCGCTCTGAATCACCGTGACCGAGCTTTGCGATATTCCATAAATTTCGTCAGCAGCGGAGCTCAAATGTTCCATCAACAAAATATTGATTCCGCCAAATCATTTTGTTCTGTAACCATTTCATGGATCTGGATTACATATGACGCACTCTTTCCGTCAGTACCCAGAATGAGCTAAGAAGTTGACTATTTTATAATTAGGATAAAAAAATGTAGATCCGCGAGGTGACGGGAACCGATTGAGGACCCCAATTTTCAGCAGCTGCGGATATCGTCAGCACGATCAGTGCTGTTGGCAGGGCTCTACTCTCGCCCAAAAAACAGTTTTTTTGGCACACTCAAAAGTCTTTGATGCGCACATCGCATTGCGCCACCTGCGCCCTAACAACGCACTAACTAAGCAAGCCCCGCGTTGTATGTTCAGCGATTAGTCATATTCGAGTGGTCAACGTTTCTCAATACATCTTACATAAAATTTCCGAATCCTTTGCGGCTAACCCGTAATCGATAACATTTTACAATGGTGCTGAATAATAGAGGTAAAGTATGATTAAGTCTGTGTACATATATTGTCCAAAAAGTTCTCACCATTTTGTCTGAAATTTTCTCTCAAACTTGGAGTCTCATGTTCATACAATATGCATCAACATTGCCTCTTGACATCATGTTATTGTTATTTTAGGTTTTTATTAATAAAGGAACTCAGTTGTGAGAGATACATAATGGATTATTTATTACAGAAAAAAAACTTTGCGTGATTTTTCAGAACAAAGGATAAGTGTGTGTGAGTGAGTGAGTGAGCGTGTCTAGCCTTCTAGAGAAGTAAATGCTACCAACTTTGACTAGTAAATAAAGTCTATCTTAAAATTGATGTTGCCAACACATGGTATACCCAAAATATATTAATACTTTTATTCTCGGATGAATTTTAATTCCCGATGTAGGGAAAAGAATGCTATTGTTTCTCGTGATATAACATTCCCCTATACGCAAGCCATATCTAGGTGCACTACATGAGATTCCAAATTTCAAGGTTTTCTGTAACTTTGTAACGAAAATACCCGACAAAAATTGACGAAAAAATCATATTAAAGGTTGTTCCAAATGGCTTCGTACAACTCATTCTACGATTTTTATTCACCAAAACATCGCAGTTTCTGTCCTTGTCCAAAATTTGAAAAGTGATCCTATACTTTTTAACAGTATAACTGTACATATAAAATCAATAATAATAATAATAATAATAATAATAATAATATTCATTGTTCAAAAATGGTATAACCTTTATGGCGTTGAAGTCGTTCTAGCGGCCTTATTTCATTGGACGATTTTCACCAATTTGGATCCGGGAATAGCTACACTCCCGACTACAGAGGACAACACTGAGATTACGCGCATAAATCCTGGTGAGATAAAATTCTTGATTGTAGATATTATGTTTGAGTTATTCACCAATAATTATTTCATTAATTTCACAAGTTCCAAAATTTAGATGAAAACAATATTCCCACACCTATCATGATGTATATATGAAGTATTCTCCCCCAAGTGAGACAGGCTCGGTCCTCACCCTCTTCAATTTTTGATAATTTTTTTTTGTGAGTAGCAAATTAAATGGAACTTATGTGAACTATTTGAAAAAAAAAAAATTTTCAAATAAATATAATTGGGCTCCGGTTGGCGAAATAAAAAAAAAAGAGTACATGAAATTGATTGAAAGAAAATTACCTTTTCGGATGAAATGTTGTTGAAATCTCACGACGAATTTTTTATTATTATTTATACGTTCAAAGTCTGAAAGTTTGATTATCGCCGAGTATGGCACTTTTGATTTTTTCGAAGAAATTCTCGATTTCTTTACATTTAAATACCAAAATTATGAGCTATCTTCCATCGGGGATAGATTTTTTTTTTCAATTTTTATTGTCTTCGTCCATTTTTCACTGCTGACGTCTGAGCTAGCAAGTCAGTTAGCATCTGAACAAAAAAAAACTAAGAAAAGTGGGAGAAAGTTGCCAAAATTCCGATGAATGTGGAAAAAGTGAAACAAAAATAGAAAAATAATCTTGCCACGATGGGTAATGACTCAAAATTTTTGTATTTAAATGTAGGAAAATCGAGAATTTTTAGTGAAAAATCAAAAGTAGTATACTCGGCTATGATCGTACTAACTTAAAAATAATGATGAAAGGTTTGTCGTGAGATTTCAACAATATTTTATTCGAAATGTACATTTTGCCTTTTTTTTTTTAATTCGAACAACCGAACTCAGTTATGTCATTTGAAAATTATTTTATTCGAGAGAATCCAAACATCCAACCCAAAAATAATTTGTCAACAAAAGTTCAAATAATTCACATAGGTTCCTTTTGATTTGCTAATCATGAAGAGAAATTATCAAAATAATTGGAGATGATGAATGTTCGAGCTGTCCCACTTGCAGGAGAACATCATATATATGGTACAGGCTAGGCTTATAAATCGTTAATCCAATATCAAAATATTCAGGGTTAGATACATCGCGGCGATCTGTCGTGTATAAATTTCATATTTTCAACGGTTGGCCGCCCTGAAAAACCGTCTGCGCTCAGAAGCTTGCGCATGCACATTCGGAATTCACCTGTCTACCCCGGTCTACTCATTAGAAACTCACTCTGTATATACGGGGTGCCTCAGAACCCCCGAACCTACCAGAACAGACAGGTTCCTTATCGAATTCTAAGACGAAAGTTCCTTCGCGAAAACTCTCCAAGGCCAACGGAGTTCGAGTTATTCAAAATCGCGATTGACGAATCAGAGCGTTTCTCTATTACCGTAACAGTGCCGGCTCAAGAGCAAGCCATGGACAGAGCCCGTGGTATCTTTAATATTAGCTTGGAAAACCGCTATTTTTACTATTATTCGATTCAATTTGTAGTTCCGGTCGTCCACGTCAATCGCACCGTAGTTCCTGACGGCCAGGTTGATGGGATCATGGCTTTCGCCGTCTAGGTTTCATCCGGCGTAGTTCACGTCAACCGCTTCATAGTTTCAGCGGTCCGAGTCATTTGTTCCATAGTTCTCGGCCGTCTTGGTCAACCGCTGCTTAGTTTTAGCCGTCCAGGTCGTCCGCTCCATGGTCCTTGGTCATTCAGGTCAACTTACTCATGTTCTTCGTGATTTATCGAGCTACCAGCGACCAGTGAATGAAAAACATAACGTATTTATAATAATTTAATTCAACTAGATGGACTTTTGGATCATCTTATTTTGCGTTGAAACATTCGCAGATGTAACTCTTGCATTATCTGACGAACGACGGTAATAACGTTGCTAGAAAATGCCAAACTTGTTCATCGGAAACATGATTCCAGATGAAACAGTTTGACCGCTAGACAGTGAGCCGAGGGTGTGTTCATCAGAAAATAAAAATTGCAATCGAATAGCACTTTTATGAATCGACAAAAATGTGGCGAATCGTTGAAAAAATTATAAAATGGTGGGTAATGAATAATACTGAATGAGGTACATCTGTGCCCAGCTGCAGAAGATTGTTCCTCACTGCGTTGATGCTCTCCGAGACGAACCTCGCAATAATTATCTGCCAGTAAATGACAATGTCTATGGGATAAAAAAAAAAAAACCCAGAAATTAGTAGACTCAGTGTTTATTCATTTTTATTTATTTTGTGAACAAGCTCAACAGGCGAACCCAACACAGGGCTGAGAAAAGACATGAAATAGGTGGATTGAAGTCACATTTGAGGTAATAATGTTCAGGTTATTCACAGTAAAGAAAAATGTGTTAAAATTAACACATTTCGCATGTCCTGAAAAATCCACGAAAAATTTTGAGGTATTTTAACTCAATTGGTTTGTGTAAAAGATTTTTATATTTCATCACCTTGAAGCTATTTTACTTTTATTGGACTTTGATAAATATTTTATAAATTAATATGTTGGGCGCCAATCAGATAATATATGATAATATTAGAAACAACTTGTAAAGCTCAGAGCGTTGAGAATTCTCTGGGCTGGTCAAATGAAGAGGACAATAACGAGGATTGAACGAATAATATGTGAAACTATCCGGTATCCGAATATATAAAGGATTTTCAATATTGTACAAAGAAACAAGGATATGCAGACATTTCAATTAAATAATATATCAATTTATTTATAATCATGTTGAACGAGTAATTATAAAGGTTTAAATTAAAATAATAATCTAATAAAATTATTTGAATCTATGCTCATAAACAGAAAAATTGCTTATTATTTAGATCACCATATGATATATGAGTTTACTGTATAAATGAATTTAATTATAATATTCAATTTATTTAACAAGATTTCTTTTATCGAAAAGAGAAAAGCTTGACAGGCAAAAGGACCTAAGTACAATCCGCGATGCAAGCTAGTCTATTTTCTAATGACTCTAATGGTTATTCAAAAGACGAAAGCACGACAGGCAGAAAGACCGAAGTACAATCCGCGATGCGTACAAACCGAAAAATAAAAAGAAAAGCTAGACAGGCAGAAAGACCGAGATACGATCCGCGATGCTAGCAAATCTTAGTCATTTGAAAAGAAAAAATCTTGAGGACAGGCAGAAAGACCGAAGTACGATCCGCGATGCCTCAGAGGATTATTTAAATGGAGTATGGCGCTCCTTTAATTCCCCATTTATCAAACCAAGCTTCTAACTCTTCTAAAAAGTCAATAGGAAATTGGTTACTTGCATTTGAAAACGTTGTTGGATTACTTTTTGCTAGATTGGCCAAGATTGGTAATTGCAAATTATTCGTAGTGCGTAGCTGCGATACTTCCGTTTCTAGTATTCCAATGGCTTGTGCCTGAGCTCCCCCATCTGATACGTTTATGTCGAGATTTGTATGAGCATTAACACACTTATTAACCCGTGTTTCTAAGTCTGTCATTTTGGCTCTCTTCGAATAATTAAAATGGATTATTTATATTAAAATACAATAATTACTTTTATTATGAGTTATATACCCATCTATCGGTGATTATATCAATTTAATATTTCTGTTTCTATGTATTGAATGCGTTTATCATTTGTGATAGAATTTATTTAACAAAAAATATAACAGCTAGGTCTCTGCACCTAGCTGCGACTCGCTATATTCATATGTTACGTTACAACCTAGAGGAGGTGTTCGAATTGCCTGCCTTCCTGTTCTATACAAAGGCGCGCTCGACGGATCAGTCTTTCCTGAGCGCGTTCGAGCATCGCCTGTGTCACCATCGCAATAGCTGCCCGTGTTACCTCTCGAAATTTTTCAGGGGTTTCTGTGACCTCTGCTCGATGAAGAAAATCTTTAACAAGACCCCAAAGAAAGTAATCAAGCATGTTCAGGTCCAGGGATTTCGGTGGCGGAGGAATCGGACCGCCACAGCCAATCCACGCGGCCGAAAACGCCGGATCGAGAATATCTCGCATCTGTTGGGCAAAGTGTGCCAGTGCCCCGTCATGTTGGAACCACATGCTTCGTCGTCCAATTCCGCATTCTCCAATATATCGGGCAGTGTTTCCAGAAGGAATCCTCGGTAGTTCACATCATTTATACGGAGTGGTAACTCAGTCGGGCCCAACTGAAAGGACAAATCAATGATTTATTTAATTACGCACCTTTTCGTCTGCCCACGCAAAACTGATTGGGCATTATTCATTTTTCAAATTATTCTAGTATTAATATCAGAATCCGAGTAATGACTTGAAACTCACCAATACGTTTCCCCTAATTCCGGCCCACAAATTCCAGCTGAATCCAGCTTGGAACCCTTGAACCAGCATCGCGTGCAGATTTTGAAAATCCCAGACGTGTAACTTGTGGCGGTTGAACGTGCCATCTCGGCCGAAAATCGATTCGTCCGTAAATAATATTCTGCGGCTGAATTCCGGATCTTCTTCATTTCGTGCCAACAACCATTCACAGAATGCGACGCGACGGGGGTAGTCTTCAGGCTGTGAGCTGTGGACTCTGATATTATGATACGCATGCACCTGTTTATCTTTGGTTATTCGTTGTGCCGTGGAGTAGGTCGCATCACACATCCTGGCAGCATGTCGTATAGGCTCAGCGTCGGATCGGTTTCCAGGGATTCAAGAACCAATTCTTCAAACTCAGGGACGCGTACACTACTTAGAAGTCCGACCCCAGATCGATCTACAGCAGTTTTTCCGTTTCACGTAGCCGATGGATAACACGCAAAATCACATTTTTATAGGGTAATCGGCGATTCGGATACTGCTCTGCATGGGCTTGGGCAGTTGCACTCGCATTACGACCACATCCTTCGTATAAAATCACCATTTCACAGTACTCTTGTGCCGAATAATCCATTTTCACCGTTTACTAGTTAATTCCTGACCAAATTAGCCCACGCCAAATTTGATGTAACAACTAACAACGTTTGTTAAAACAAAACATAGCCGTCGCCTGGGCTGTAGCGCGCTGAATTTCATTGCGCTCGTGTTTTCTTTTATCACGGCACATTGTGCTCCGCGCTGTCACGAATGATAATTACAAACAGACGTTGTTGAGATCAATTTCATCGCGATTAATTAGTGAACGGTGGATTTTTCGAGACATGCGAAATGTGTTAATTTTAACACATTTTTATTTACTGTGTATAACCTAAACATTATTACCTCAAATGTAACTCCAATCGACCTATTTCATGTCTTTTCTCAGCCCTGTGTTGGGTTCGCCTGTTGAGCTTGTTTACCAAATAAATAAAAATGAATAAACACTGAATTTACTAATTTCTGTTTTTTTTTTTTTTTTTTTTTTTATACCATAGACATTGTCATTTACTGGCAGATCATTATTGCCAGGTTCGTCTCGGAGAGCATCAACGCAGTGAGGAACAATCTTCTGCAGCTAGGCACAGGTGTACCTCATTTAGTATTATCCATTACCCACCATTTTATAATTTTTTCAACGATTCGCCACATTTTTGTCGATTCATAAAAGTGGTATTCGATTGCAATTTTTATTTTCTGATGAACACACCCTCAGCTCACTGTCTAGCGGTCAAACTGTTTCATCTGGAATCATGTTTCCGATGAACAAGTTTCGCATTTTCTAGCAACGTTATTACCGATCGTTCGTCAGATAATGCGAGAGTTACATCTGCGAATGTTTCAACGCAAAATAAGATGATCCAAAAGTCCATCTAGTTGAATTAAAGTATTAAAAATACGTTATTTTTTTCATTCACTGGTAGCTAGTAGCTAGATAAATCACGAAGAACATGGGTAGGTTGACCTGGATGACCAAGGACCATGGAGTGGACGACCTGGACGGCTAAAACTATGGAGCGGTCGACCTAGACGGCCGAGAATTATGGAGCGAATTACCTGAACCGCTAAAACTATGGAGCAGTTGACCTAGACGGCCGAGAACTATGGAGCGAATAATCTGGACCCGAAAACTATGGAGCGGACGACGTGAACTACGTCGGATGAAACCTAGACGGCGAAAGCCATGATCCCATTGACCTGGACGTCAGGAACTACGGTGCGATTGACGTGGACGACCGGAACTACAAATTGAATCGAATAATAGTAAAAATAGCGGTTTTCCAAGCTAATATTAAAGATACCACGGGCTCTGCCCATGGCTTGCTCTTGAGCCGGCACTGTTACGGTAATAGAGAAACGCTCTGATTCGTCAATCGCGATTTTGAATAACTCGAAAACCGTTGGCCTTGGAGAGTTTTCGTGAAGGAACTTTCGCTTAGAATTCGATAAGGAACCTGCTTGTTCCGGTAGGTGCGGGGGTTCTGGGTCACCCTGTATGTATATGTATATGAATACATTCGCATAGATATACGTACCTGTTTAATTATGCATGAGCCTTCTCGTTAAAATCTCTTACAAAATCTATTCTCTTTCTTGTTCGTGGTGAATTTTATCGCAAACTTAGTGGAAAAACCTGGAATTTAGTCTGAAAATTCTTCAAATCTTTTGAAATTTTATCCATAATTTCTCGACAAATTCTGAGCAACGTCTTTAAACTCACACTCCTTAGAGTCAGTCAGAAATAATCGAAGAAAAAAAATGCTGTGACATGTTTATTTCTTAAAAGAGAGGAACTTGACAATTTTGAAGCTCATTGCGGCAGAAAAAGTCTTCAAGATAAAATCAATCTTTCTTCAATAAATTCCGACGTGGTTTTGTTTTTTTACTGAATTTTCATCTAAAAGGAATTCTCTCAACAATTCAAGTGATACAATAAATTTACGGTCATGGTCATAACAAGAAATACTATAATCGGAATAACATCGATTGTTTCGTGCGAAAAATCAATCAGGTACATAATATGAGGCGTTACATGTAGGTGCCCACAGCATTTGAGAAATAAACTACCGACAGTTTCTGATGTTTGAAAATCGGGAGAAACAGAGTTTGTTGATATTCGGCAGCTGGCTTCTCGGAGCAAACCATCTCAATTTTATTCAAACTTATGTACTGGATATCCGAATATCAATTATTTTCAGAACTTAGCTTTAGACCCGTGCTACCTGGAAACGGGACATTGGCCACAGCCAGACCACTTGTTTCGTTCAACGCATCAGAACGTGAAAGCTACTATCCGTTGGTCCAATCTCTGGAAATGTTCCTGACAGGTAAGATGTGATTTTTTGTACTTCAGATGTTTCGCATTAGTTATTTTGAATCCTAGTAGTTGGATGTTCCACGCCCATTGCCAAACCTTCTATGCCATATCCGGTGATGACACATTCTTATTATATGGTATATATATATGTATATATTTTCGTCTCATAATATAGCCATTCTGCTAATTAAAGTGGAACGACAGGTCAAAGATCGACGCCAGATTTGATTACAGGCAATGACCTACGAGCGAAGATAACAGACTGGATCGAAATTACTCGATCGCCTTTACTTGTCAGCATTCATTTATCTATATTTGTACAATGTTTATATACATTTATCAGATCGATGGAAGAATACTTATTCTGCGATGAAGCATTTTTTCAAATCATCCAGCAATGGTTCGAGTTGGTATATAAACAAGATTTGTTTCGAATGGGCAAAGGGATTTTTAATTATACATATATATTTTGATTCAAGTACTTTTTCTGATTATCAAATGCAGGGGATGCGAGCGCTGTATGCTTACTTTGAAGCAAGCGCTCTGTCGGAGAGCACTATCCCTACTACGAACCTGCTGCTAGATGAAATAGAGATTATGCCATATTTTTTGAAAAGTGACAAAAAAAGGAGCCACCTGAAACTGGCTCAAACAGCTAAATGCATTCGCATCGTCTTATCAATCTCATCGTCACATGGTTGGCAGTCTTTCGCACCTGATTTTAGATAGGAACAGTTCTTAAGAACAGGAGCATTAATTTCTTGAATCATTTGTCAATAGAGTCACCTAAGTCTAGTCTAAGTAATCCCCGTAACTAAAAATAGATACAGACAGTCGCTGATTGAAAAAACAATAATTCAGCTTACAGAAGACCTGACTTAGTTCCCGGCCGAAAAGATAATATTGTCATTTGTGCCCATGACCTTCCGCCGATGCCGGGACGGGTCTGCGAAATCGATGTACAACAATTTGGTCCCTGCTCCGCAGAGAATAACTTCGGCTACGGCAAATCAGCGCCTTGTATTTTTCTCAAGTTTGACACGGTATTTCTTTGTGTATTTTTGACCCGTTACCGATCATTAAATAATTACGTCACCATAATTATCACGAATATTTCTTTTCCCTGCCAGTAACAAAATAATCGAGAGACTACCCAGACAGAAACAAAATTCTAAAGACGTCTTATGGACGTCCGTAGAAGTTCTTTTCTTGTCTGCGTATGTGATATTTAATTCTTGCATGAATATTGCTGAAATGATATTGAAGAGTTCGTTAAAAAAAGACGGGAAAAAAGATAACGACTGGACTAGGTCCGTGGTATTTTGTTGTGTGATGTATTCTTATGCTATCAGCCCTCTGGATGGAAGCCGGAATTCTACAACGACACAAATTCACTACCGGAGAAAATGCCTCAGTACCTCAAGGCCTCTATTCAACACTTAGGTCACATACGTCCTCATGAACTGAATACAGTTTGGATCTCGTGCGAGGGTGACAATCCTGGAGACGAAGGAAATATCGGGCCCATATCTTACTATCCACGCATGGGAATTCCCAGCTATTATTTTGCGAATAACGACGCTGAAGGCTACCTCAGCCCTGTAATAGCCGTCTTCTTTGAAAGACCTCGTGGTAAGTTTGAATGAGTTTTTGAGGGTCGGACTCTCTTAAAATTACAAAGCCACACAAGAATATACGATTACATGAGTTGAATGATTTGATGAACATCTGCCTTTGACGTTCCTAATCTAATAGCTAATTTAGACCACAAATTATTTCAGTGGGAGTCCTGATCAACATCACATGCAAGGTATGGGCTCGCAATATCGCACACAACGATTCCGCTCTGGGAGGTGTGGAGTTCGCGCTGCTGGTTAATCGATAGATGTAACACGAAGAATTCATCGTACAGGGTGGTTCAAAGTTACCGCGCCGCAGGACACGATTGCATTCTTTATGAAAGTTTGAGACTTAACTTTTTTTGTTCGAGATAATATTGAATTTCGTACATTAGATTTGGATTTATTAAATAAATTGGAGTAGTTGATGATAGAGGAGGAGATTGGTTATAAAAAAATTTTTATTTTAAATACCTGGTATCATATAAGTAAATAAAAATAAATAAATAAATGTTTATACAGCGCCCAGCATTTATGTTACTACGGAGGAATGGAAAGTATTTCTTGATTCTTTAGAGGAAGATGACAATCTTATTATTTGTGGTGATTTTAACGCCCATCATCACCTTTGGAGGAGTGAACTTGTTAACCAGGACGGTAGGAATCTAGCAGGAGCCTGGTCTCTTTCTTGTTTAAATATTCCTAATTCGGATGTAGGTATATGTATACTCGGATCCGTGTGGAACCTGATGTAGTTAGCATTCCAGATATCACTCTTGCTTCTCCAGAACTGGTTTTCAAATCGAGTTGGCCGGTAGGTGATGATCCTTTGCATAGTGATCATTTTCCCATGTTGGTGGCGTTAGGTAATTTGCCTTTTCTCAAAAGTAAGGCTAGAGCCAAAATTGGGGTGAATAAAGTTGATTGGGGTAAATATTCTGCAGAACTTATTGAAAAATGTTCAAATATATCCATCGATAAAGATAATTTTCTGCTATCTTATGATCTGTTGATTCCATCGACCAAGGATGCATCGAGAATTCGCAATATTGGTGTCAACAGAGATCCCCATCCGGCTCCCTGGTGGACATCGGAGTGTTCTGGAAAGGTTGAGGAGAGAAGGAGGTCGTGAATCTATTTCAGAAATAACGAATCTATATCGACTTACGATGATCAGTATAGTATAAGGATTTGCAAGAGTACCAGTTGTCAAAGGTAAGGATGGGGAGCCCATCCGTCCACTCTTTTATTAATTTATAAAGGTCTAGTCAGATCTACTCTAGATTGGGGCTCTCACTTTTATCAGGATGCTAGTCGAGGGGTTTTAGAATCGCTTGAGCGGGTGCAATTTTCTGCCATGAGAATTTGTTTAGGGTGTATTAGGAGGACCCCACTAATATCTTATTAGACCTGGCAGGAATTCCTCCACTCCAGCAGAAAAGGCTTTTTTTGAATAACATCAATCAAGTGTCTCTCGCTGTAATCTATTGTAACATTTTTTTACAATACGTTTTCTATGGCTCGAGTCGGTATGGACATAATTTTCATCAAATTTAATGAGTGAAAGTAATCAAGCAATTTGAAAGTGTAGTATGCGGTAGTTCCTCGGTGAAGCGGCAGAACAGAGTCTGGAGATGATGATATTAAAAGCAGTGCCATCCAGTTTGGGCAGGTCACCACATGCAGCAGAATCCAGTGTCGGTTCTTGACCTCTAATTCAGCTACATCGGACAGTCTAGCTGTGCGTGACTAATATATCCAACTATCCAAGATACATCAGACAGAAAAACGTTTACAAATAAAAATGGATAAAGATTGATTTTCTGAACAATTAAAGACCCAAATATCTCAAATCGAAGCACGCGTTTGATTATCAAGAAAACTAATTTTTATAACTTCGACGAGCTTGCACATGGATCATGAGACTGTTGAAAATTTGTTAAAATATAAGTTCAGCGGTATCAGGAAGAAATTTGATCCGTTGCGTTTTTTTGTGTAAGAAAGGTAAGTTTTAAGAAAATGGTATTCATTTTAGAATAGATCGTCGAAGAATGTTCAAAAATACAATTTTTTTATGAAGAACGAACTGCTTTCTCGTATCTGAATATCCATCCCTAAATCAAATTCTTTTTTTACAATAGAAACACAGAGTCAGATTCTTTTTCCTGGAGATTAGGATTAGATGAAAATTCGAATGTGAGATTTAATCGGTGAGTGGCGATTTTCGTCAAGCGAATAACTCTGAAAAAGGTCAATGTTCAGAATAGCGGAAAAACTGCACTATTTCTATAAAGAGCAACGAAACGTCGCGCAAAATTACAGGTGTAACATTTACTATGTAATATGTGATTGGAGGCTGTGTATTTCCGATTCTTCACCTGCTTATGAGGAAAGAAAAAAAATCATTAAAATGACCCTGGAGCACAACTGGATCACTTCAAACGCCTAATCGCTGCTCAATATTTTTCTCCAGCAGCACCGAACTGTAATCTCTGAGGTAACATCTTATAACGATGCCAAATAATTTCTGATACATTTTCGACGTAGTCAAAATTACCCGATCACTGGAAACATGATATTTATTCATAGAAGAACTTAATTTTTCATAGATAAACGTAAAAACATTTTGAAAAATAACATTTACCGCACGCAGTAGCAGCCTGGAAGTTAAATATAAATAATCTAACATTAACAACTTTAAGTTTCTTCTATCAAATACTTTCTTGAGGAAATTACGTTCAAGAATGAAAATGCGTAATAGTTTATCAAATGAATCACCGCCTACACTGTTGCCTTGCGATTGTGTGATACAACCGAATAACTTCAGGTGGAAAACCAATTTCGGCCAAAATTGGGCTTCGTGGAATATAGGGTAAAGTGAGTGAATATGGACCGGCGCGGATTGACGGACCGCGGATTTCTTCTATTGGACCTACTAGTTACAGAAATTCCAAATCTCGTGAGTGAAAGAGATTCAATCGATTCTATAATCTCAAACCAAAGGTACAGCATTTCGCCAATTCAAAAGATGTTTGACATTCAAGGACGGGTTATGAAACATTTATGACAGAATTGATCCTTCGTTTTTCAATTTTCCGTTTGGTATCACAAGATCGAAAATTTTCGAGGGAACAAAACACCTCCTTCAATGCAATTTATGAATCACTGGATCAGGCAAATGCTTCAAACCAGAAAGGCTATCGCAAGTCTCGGGAGGACCATGGACAGAGCTCAGGTTGACAGAAGCTGTCCACAGGGAGGGGTACTATCCCTCTTTTCTACAGACCATAGTCGTAGATAGGCTCCTGACCAGGCTCGGTGAGATGGGGATGACAGCGGTGGGCTACGCCGACGACGTGGCGATCGTTGTGGCGGGCGACCACCCGCTGTATGTTACAGGTAGAATGCAAAAAGCACTCGATCTAGTACAGAATCGGTGCACATCCCAGTCGCTCAGAATCAACCCCAGCAAGACTGAGATGATTCTATTTACGAGGAAGAAATGCTTCGAGTTGGGATCAATCAGCACCTTCGGTTCGAAGTTGAAACTATCCTCAGAAATGCGCTACTTCGGAGTCACCGTGGTTAGCCCATTAACGTGGAAGGCACACGTGACAAACAGGCACAAGAACCTACGGCCACATACCGGGCCTCCAGAAGGATAGTTGGTCAAACATGGGGGCTCAAGCCACAGATGGTTAGGTGGATCTATACGACAAACTTTTGGCTTTAACTATGTTGTGCCTCCGTAGTATGGTGGCCCGCTATGGGCAGGATCATGCTCTGTAAGATCTTTGATCGGGTCTACAGGATTACAAACCTTGGGCCAACTAGGGCACTGAAAGCCAAGCCCACACTCGCCGTATGGGTTCTTTTGAACCTACCGCAAGTGAGCGTACTTGTGATTGATTTACCGGTCACGGATTTGAATTAATTTCTTTCGCTAGAAAATTTTAGAACTCACGAAATGGCGTCGAGTTGAAGTCGAGCTGCGGATACAAGTACACAAAAAACACGTTTTCTGATATATATGTAGCGATATCTCCGGTTTTTAATTTATTAGAACAATTATATAGTAATACCTCGACGTGGCAAGCTCCACAGTTTCAGAAACTGCATTGCACGATGCTCTAACATTTTTTCACGAAGAGCTATCGGATTCTAAACCCAGGAGTCTCGATTTAACGGCCCGATAGTAACTGTATCGATAATTTATCATTTTTTTATCAATAATTATCACGTTACGTATTTAATTTGTAGTGTAAATGATTTTTTTATTGGTCTATATCTTAGCCAATTCATGTTACCAGCCAGTTTTTTAAACATTGGAACACCTCATGATAAATCGAGAAAATGTCGAGGAAATTGTAACATTTTTTTTTTCTCCAAATAAAGGACATAAAACAAGAAATCTCATGGAGGGGTCTTTGATTTTGAAGCAGCGAACCATAACGATAATAAAGTTTATATAAATAAAAATACCATGCGGATTTACACAAAGGAGAATTTTTATTTGCATTCTTTAGATAGAGTACATCACTTTATAAAGCACAGAGATTCTTAATAAACAGTCTATAAGTATAAATTATATTATAAATTAGGTATGGTCAAATGTTCGGAAAGAATATAGCGATGTTAGGATATACAATAGTCTATTGTTTGAACCGTTTACAAGACATCGTTATACATAATACGTTGGTCCGTTAAGTGGCTAACGGCATCAAACCCGTTGCATCGTGTTCTGATGCAACGAAAGTATTCATTAGCCATTTAAAGGTAGAAGTATCGAGTTAATTATCGAGTATCATGTCATCAAAGCAGCAAGACTGCATTTTTGCACCCTGCTTTCAATAATAACGTTAAGAAAATTATTCTCTAAAATTAAATAATGATAATTGTAATAAATAATAATTCGATCATATTCTGTATACATGCGATGTTGTTGTTTCTTTTTTTTTTTTTTTTTCTTTCCTCGTTTCTTCGAGTGTTACATACGAATTTACCGATAATTATACACTTATAAATATTACAGCTGCCATTACGGGACAACTATAGGTAGGTATATACCGAAATAAACATAGTTGGGGAATTTTTAACAAATATTTATTGCATAACACTCGGCAAATAATATTATAGTCAGACGTAGTACAGTTACGACGTAAAATAATAATAATAATATATACGTATATATATATTTTTCTTTATTTATTTGAACACGTGTTTGTAATATGAATATTAATAAATAACCGACAACTTACGTGCGCGAATGAGAGAAATCTTTTTTTTTTTTTTCGTTTCTTGTTTTCTTTTCTCGAAATTCCGAAAGTATATGATAACACAGGTATAATATAATAGTATAGAGATTCTACAGGGGAGGGAGATTTTTAGACTCCTATTTCATGAAAGGAATCGTGAGTTCGAGTATCAACGAAGTAGAAATATGATTCGGATTATAAGAGATAAAAAATATACATATAATAAACCTACACGGTTTTTTTTTTATATCATTATATATCTTGTTTGTCTTTAAATATTAGAAAATAATTTCTGAACAAAAAAAAACTTATGTGTATACTATATTATTATATCCAGGAAAATATTTCCTCAAATGATATATCTCGAATAATACATATTGTTTTGATTAACTTTTATCACTTTCCCCGGAATAACCGGACATTTGTTTCTATTGGAATGAAAATTTGATATATGTATATCCACGATTTGAAATAACTGTGAGAATAGATATGGTCTTATTTCCAAGGCTTGGTATAGAAAACTATTCATCGAATACATGTATAGATAAATATGTATGTATGTATATGTATAATAAGTATATAGGTACATCTATTATATTATTGTATAATAGCGGTATAGTCTCTCGAGTATGAAAAAATACGTTTCAATAATCAGTTAATTTAACGTCTGTAATTTTTCTAAAAAGTAGAGAAACAAAAAGAAAGGCACTCCACGTGTTTCAAGAACACAATATACATATTATAATATAATATATAACTCCAACGTTCTCTATCACTAATCATGTATACATATAATTATAGTATGAATGGGTAATATCATTTTTTCTTTTCTTCTTTTTTCTTCTTTTTTTAATGCTTCTTTTTCCTTTCTTTTTTTGACGCACAAAAAAAGAATTAAAACAAAAAAAAAAATATCTGACAATACAATATCAGTATTGTTTGTCGTTTAATCGTACTAGTGCTTAGCGAGTTCACGATTAAAATCTAATATCTTATATACTATACCTATAATAGTGTGTAATGTAAGAATAATAAGGCGCTTGCGAGTCATTCCTCGAATGAAAATAGTAGTTAGTTTTACTATTATATGTAATTTTCGTCCCTCACATATTTCAACGTTGTATTAACAGCTCGTATAGGAGAATGAGAATATTTAAAAGAAAAGAAGAAGAAAAATATATTCTCCGCAGATTCATCTAAGTATAACCAGTTAATCAATCATCAGCTCAAAGTGTACCGCTCCCATTCCAGATGCACGATCGTGTTTTATGTTACGAGCCCAAGCCTTGCACTCAACGTTTATTAGGATTCCAGCTGAAAGGAAACAAACAATTTGTCGTTATTCATTAACTTTATAACGATTCAGTTACTGAGGGGATACATACACCTACCGAATATGTTTTTTTTAATCACGCAGATTTTTCACACCCTGATTACTTCTACTCTGAGACATAATTCGGAATTATTAAATAATCGTATGGACTTCGTCTTAGACATATCGATTACGACGAAGAAGAATGGTTGTCCTTCTTCAAATTTGAATGGATATTCTACATTAATGTGATTTCAGGGCAAACCAATGATATTCGATAAATTTATTTTGAGCCATTTGTGTGTGAGCATTAGGAAAATGGGTTTGTTACGTGCCCACAATAATAAAGGACTCACGTTATCTTTATATGTTATTGACTCACTCCAAAATAATATCATTTCACAATATTTCCTCCAAATGTTGAAAAATTTCGATGAAAGATACTACCTGTACCCTGTAAAAACCACTTTTTCTTTGGGTGAAATCCTTGAGATATCAAAGGATTTCTAATTATGCCTCAAAATTCAAGATTGCGTGTTAATAGAATACTTCTTCAAAGCGTTCCCAGGTATATATTAGGCTGTGTCTAAAAAAAGCAAAAGTTTTTTTTTCGTGGCATCGTTAAAAAAAATGTAGTTTTTGGTCTAAAAAGAATTTGTCTTCCAGGACGGAGCTGTAGGACCATTGAAAGTGGTGCCTCATTAATGTTTTTGATTACGGCTGAATGAGGTAACACTTCCCAAGGCCATCGATCACATATTTTTTGTACTTTTTTAATTAAAAGAATAAGTTAAAATGGTTGATACCCGGAAAAAGTACAAAGAATGGAACGAAATTATTCCCATATCTCGATAAATATCTAGTCAAACAAAATCTCGCTCGCTTAATCAAAAACACTTATGAGGCACTACTTCCAATGGTCCTACAGCCCCTCCATGAACACAGATTGTTTTTAGATCAAAAGCTACATTTTTTCAATGATGCCACGAAAAAAAAAACACTTTTGCTGTTTTAGGCACAGCCTAGTGTATAGTACAGTCTCCCTTTAAAAGTTTGTTAAAATTCTCCTGCACTCACTTCTGGGTCTCTCAAAATGTATGGCAACCAGAGGGCTGAGGTACCCCTCGGAGTTTTCATACGGATAATAGTATCCGGGGAATCCTTGTCTCGGTAGGATTGTGACAGGACCAATGTTTTCAACATCGGCAGGATTCTCGCCCTCGCATGATACCCAAATCGTGTTCAACTGACGAGCATCTTCGATCTTCAATTTCGCAATATGATCCTTCAACTGAGGAGGCATCTTCTCCGGCAGAGTTTCAGTGTCGTTGTAAAACGATGGCCTCCATCCATAAATCTATATCAAAGATATAATTTCAGATAAATATTTTTTCAAATGAATAATTATTATTGTTTAATTTTCATCGCCACGTACCTTGTTAAGTTTCAGGAAAACGCAAGGCGCGGATTTGTGATAATTAAAGTTATTCTCTCTGATGCAGGGATCCCAGTTTTTGATATCTACGTCACAGACTTGGCCAGGTGCGGGCGGCTGGTCATAGCCGCAGTTGTGAATGTTCGATCCCTTGCCAGGTGTTAAGCCGGGCTTTCTGTAAACTGAAGTTATTCCATTGTGAATCAAAACTGACATGCTTGAATTTTGGAGAATGAAGCATGAGACGACTTTTATTCATTCCGCTGAGAAAACTATGCCGAGAATGCGCGGAAGTCATTTCCACTGAAAATTCACCGGAAGCAAGTGCAGCGCGTGTATTTGCGAGATGTAACAAGCAGATAATTCAACTGACCGTGATGAGCCCTAGAATTTTCTGTTCGGGTTTTTAAAAAGATTAAATAAAAAAAACGGAAATGTACTACCAGCGAAGAGTTACTTTTTCTTGTTCCAACGCAAAACCTGTTGGATCGATCAATTCCTAAATTCAGCCAGATTTAAATTGGGGTAAACCCTATCGATTGAAATCAAAATGATCAAAATCCGTTGATTAGTTTTTGAGATATCATCAATTGAATTTTTTTTCCGAAATGTTGATATTCGGAGTGATTATAACAGCTTCCTTTTTCCTAAGATGGAAAGTTAAGAAATAATCGAGGGTTTCAGGCCCGAATGAAAACCTGTTTTTAGTCCCTTGACCAGGTGGTGTATTTCGGCTGTTACTCTTCTAACGTTCCATGATTTTGATCAATGATTTTTGAAAACGAAAATTTCAGGCTATAAGTATTAAAACGTTCTCGAACGAAGTCGGACTGCAGGTAGGCTTACCTTCCAGAAATTTTTCCAAAGAATCCACCCAGTGAACAAAGTTTTCACGGTCCGTACCTCTGTACCAAATTAACGTACTCTCTACATTTTCCATCGGTGGCATTGGTCTAAAGCCCAACCCTGAAATAAACGAAATTTATTATACTTAGATGTGATAACACAATTTTCAATCATAATACGACTAGTATATATTGATTAATCTTCGGAGACAAGAGGTATGGACCAAAAGTTAATTCGCAAATATATTCCGTGACTAATGCCATAAAGTGATCATAAGCAGCAAAACGGCGATTTTAAAGCCAAAAGGTAGTATAATATTTGTATATTCTCATTTGCTTTAAAACGATTGAAGACACCAAAATAAACTAAATTACAAAATTAAAAGGTTTTTATACGTTGGCAGATACGACCAAAAGGCTAAAAGGTCGTATCCGCCAGTACTTACGACCTTCTGACTTCAATTGATCAATTATTACATTCGAATGTTTCTGAACGTACTTTTATATTTTCTGCATGAATACAAACAAAAATAAATACATGCAATTTTTCTTGAAACAGTGATAACTTCTAAGCGTGATTCTAAATTTCTTTAGACTTTTACAGATGCAGAATCCAACGCCAAATTTTGATTGTTCGGAATATTTTGTTCGCTGGTCCCTACCGAAAATGAGCGAACAGGTATTTTAGTGTTATTTGATCCGATGATATTTACTATTTCTTACGGCTATAGTTGAAGTTTTCAAAATTTGGCTTGTCCTTACTTCTTCTATGACTCGGAAACCAGTGGCTTTACGATATAAATTGATGTATGAAATTTTTACAGTTTTAAATTCACTTTCGGAAAAAAAAATAGATGCAAAATTGATGAAAATGTTGTTTTTTTTATGACGGGAGCTTTATTTGACGGGAGCTGGAGCCACCATTTTGGATCTTTTTTCTATAAATAAAATTGGAATTTACTCTACATTGATAGAAGAAAAAAATACGTTAAAACCCATTTCCAAAAGTATTTTTTTTGTATAAAAAAAAAACTTTCCGGAGTTCATGCATTTTTCATGCCTCTCGGCGGTAACCTCCCCTGAAACTCAACGAAAATAATCCTGAACAATTGTAAGAAAATGGTTCTGTATTGAACTGAGTTTATTACCGTTAGTCCATGAAAGTGAAAGAAAATAACGATTTTAATAGAATCCCAAATGATATAATAATGTTCCAATCAATGTTATCTTTTTTTTTACTTACAAATTCAATTCAGTACAACGAACTAAGAAAAAAAATCCGAAATCCAAAATGAAAAGAGTCCATTTCATAGAAAATGAAGTGTTCGTGCTTTGAAATGGATAAACGCATATTTGGACTTTACAATACTGATATTATTCCGTATAAATTTTGAACACAGGACTTCAGCTCCCATATGTAAAATAATTCGTTGATAATTATTACCGAATCAGTTGATTAAAAATATATTCAAACTGTATTGCGGAAGGCCCCTTTCAGTGAGGATATATAGTTTCCAGATCGATCCAATGATGCAGCAAATGTAATTATTAATAATAATAACTATTGCCCTAATACAACCATGATACCTATCATTACGTAACTGATTCACATTACAGTTGTTGTCGTATTCTATATTGTAATAGTTGTTTTTCTTCTCCCGTGTTTGTTATTATTGAAACATTGATATCATGAATCTGACCGCACAGATATTTCTCAGTGATCTTCCATCGGTAAATCACCAGATCAGAATTTTTATCTATTTTTTTATATTCTTGCATTTTACAGCGACAAATAATCAGATAAAAAAAGTCACTTAGATTAATTATAGGCCTGATTATTTTCATACAGTTACAGTGAATGTGCTTAATAACGTAAAATAACCCCTGTTATTCCTAGCTTACCTGGATTCGTGCCGATTATAGATCTGTCCAATTGCCACGTTGGTCTCCTTGGGTCCAAAGTTTGAAAAAAGACCCAAAAACAGATCGCAACCAGTGCAGCTAGGACGCCGTAAAATACCAAGTAGAAGAGACCAATTTTTCCTGAAAAAATTATTCAAACGACCTATTATTCAATCGAAACCAATTGTACAACAGAAATCTGCAGTTGAACATATAATTGGTGGACTGCAAATTTTTTTATAATACTTATAGAATACATTTACGTCTCATTACCCGTTTTCTTTTATGAATACGAAGGAAATTTACTTTTCCGATTACGAGACAGTTATGCATTACTTAGGAAGGCCAAAATATTGGAACATCATGAAAATAATTGCTGCGACAGTCGATCCAGGATCGGTAATAATCGCGTTGCAATACGTGATCATGCGAATACTGTAAAGTCCGGTTTTGCAATACGATTTCAGGATAACGAATGAAGATTTTGCTGATCCCTAGCGGGATTTTTGTTCCTTAGGCTCTCCTCTCGCGATTGAACCTCGAAAATCCGACGTCGCAAAAAAATTAACGGAATGACATAAAAAAAAAAAAAAAAAAAAAAACTTGGCAAGACCGAATCGTTTGTTATCATGAAATTGACACCAACATATTTTTCATCCGTTTCTAGGTTCAATCAATGCTTCTTTGGTGTTCTTTGAACCCCAGTCAAAATTTCGAGTTGATATCTTCAATAGTTTTCGAGAAAATCGCGTTCAAAGTTTTAGTGCAATATTTTCACAGAAAAAAAAAATCGAATATGGCCGCAGTCAAGGAAGAAATCTGCAAAATATTTCCAGCCCCAGAACGGTTACATTTTTATAGTTAAGAGCTAGAAAAGCTCCAGATGTTCGGGCCAATGCCTTGACCGATCGGCAAGAACCGGCTGCGCGGGCATGCCTGCATCTGATCGGTACCACTTTACGTTTGTTTTCGATCTCATGTACCGAATTACGCAAATCCCTGTAGAATATTGAGGGAAAAATATTCCTAAACAATCATACTGTCTGAATGGATGGAAAAACAGAAAATCGATTCAGCCGTTAAACGATAAGTCTCCTTAAACTGATCAAACAGTGAACCCAAGAAAAAAATGAATTCAATGTACAAAATCGCCTATGCGTTAGTCCGAAACGATTTCACTCACCCAACGAGGTTGATGATACCTGCGATTCGGACAACTCCCGAAACAACCAATTGGCGCGCAGGAATCGCTGTTGTCCAGAGTACTGATTGGCTGTTTCGGGAGTTGTCCAAATCGCAAGTATCAGAATCGACCTCATAGGGTGCGACTTGTGCGATGATTCGAGTCATTACGTGCTTAAGACATCATTTATACAACGAACGGCTACATACATATGTCGCCTATGACTCCGTACCTATTAGTCTCCAGCAAATAACCAGTAAGATTCGTTGAGTTTGGTCAGACAATTTCATTTATTACAGGTGTGCCACCTTACTTCATACATTGCGCCGATTAGGCCGGATACGGGGCAGGTCGACGCAAAAAAGTTCGTTGGTATAAAAATGAACTGTCTCTATCCTATCAAAGATTGAGCAATTTTGACTCTTGATTTAAGTGACGGAAGGTGTACTTTTAGAATTTCTCTATTTTTACTCTAGCGTAAGCTTTTCGCTGTTGATCAGCCGGTATTATGACACCTTAGTCACAACCGAGCGAAAATATACATCGATTTATGTCGCGAGCAGCAAACGAAGACTCGAGCTAAACAGGTGTCAGCTGATCCCGACCCTCAGAGCTTTGCGGTATCCAATAACACCGTGTTTCTTGACGTAGAAGCGACACTTGGTAAACTTCGTTAGTCATTGAGTAACCTCGGCGTAAATTTAACCCAATGGTTTACTTACGAAACCCCTGTTTTTAATCTCCAGCTGGCACTTTAGTTTCATACATGTAGTCGTAGTTATTATATACCTTGAAACAGAAATCCAATTTTGTACACTAGTAGTCATATTATATCCAAAGCAAAGTTGAATGAATGAATGAGTTGCGAGGCAAGGCGGAAACGGATTTACGCATATTTTTGGCGAGCTTATGAGGAGGAATATACTTCGGAAGAGGACTTTCGAAAAGACATTGAAAAAAGACAGACTAGGTTTGTCGATGATTTATGCGGACGACCAGAATAAAGAAGAAATATTCATCGAAGACAAGCGCGACAATATGCGTTGTTGTGACGTTTCTTTGACCTCAGAAGTAGAAATCGGTAGGGTTATTCACTCGGTGAAGTCGCGAAACGCTTCCTCAGAAATCGCTCTGAAATCGACGTGAGAATCGCTTGGAATCGCTTGAAATTTCTTGCGATTGCTTGCAATTGCTCTAAATCTCTTGCGATTGCTCAAAATCGCTCGAAATCGTTTGTAACTTTGAAATCGATGTGAGAATCGCTCGGAATCGCTTGTCTGCACCGAATGTTCAACTGAATACAAAAACAATTCAGCAGAAAAGATTGGGAATCTTCCACGTGGCACAAGTCGAATCACGAGATATTTTCAAACTGTTTCATGAGGAGCGAGGGATCTCAGTATTTTACGATTTCTTCGGGCTTTCCAAGATTGTTGGATACGCTGAACACACAATAGAAGAATATGATATAAGCCATCGTTTACAATTAGATCGGAGTGTTTTGTTCACTTTATGCACATGTGATCCGTTTCATAATTACTTTGTTGTTACGGAAACCATTGCTATCTACGATTTACTATGATTCTGATATCATTTTCATTTCGTTATCTTTATACGTCGTAACCTTTTTCGGATTGCTTGGGTGTTTTTTTTTTATTTTCATTTCATTTGTCATTTTTTCATTCCATTTTGGTCTTCTTAATTCTTTTTTTTCCGCTGCAATAGAAAATAAAAAAACCATATGTTAAGCGTTTGACAAATTTCGAGACGAGGCAACACGATTCAAAAACAATCTAAATGAAAATAACAATATAAATCTTAGCATTTCGGCAGGTGTATCGAAAATGACGGTTCCTAACCTTGTAAAATGCTGCAGACAAGAATTGGTGCTACAACAGCGGAGTAATCGCGAGATATATGACATGTGCAGTAATTCAACGAAGCAATCTATTCTAATTAGCAGCTTATCATATCTCCTATTATAGGTATATCTGTTTTACTACCGTGTGAACGTCTGCTGCAGACTACAGAACTTTTGGCCACATCCTAGTACCATTTTGTCACAGCTAAACGAATCGCTGTTCTAAAATTCCTTCTGTAGGGCATTTAGTAGACGCGATGAGGTCAATTTTAATGATGCTTCAAATGGCGAAGTCACTGTGTCGGAGGAGTAGAAACAAAGTTACGTTGTCGTCGAAGAACGATAACTAAAAACCTGCCAATAAAGATTCAATGAACTTGTACTTTCCGAGCTAGAAGACTTTAACGATCAACGTTCATTCGTATAGTACATATAGTTCAATAGACCGATATGTTTAATATGGTACATGTTGAAGAAGGAAGTACCAAAAAAAGGTGCATGGCTTTCGAACTAGTTTGAAATCCACTGTGCTAATTTTTATTGTTTATCATAAATCTTTACTGTGATCAAAGTACCTTATGAAATCAAGAATTTCTTTTGGTTTTGGCGAAAAGATCCTCTAGTTCTGTCGAAAACCAAAAAAGCATCAATTTTGGATTACACATACACCTTGAAAGAGAATATTTTGTGAATATTTTTGGCGGTAGAAAATAGAGAAGGTCGTTCTTGATGAATAATCTTCCTCGTTAATTTGTAGAAGAAAACAATCTGTGATCAAACAAATTTATTATCATTGCGATTTTGCGTTAGAAATCGCTGACAATTCGGTGTACAGCCATACTGTAACACGCGTGACCATGTCCACAATTTGCTTCCAGCTGTAGTCGTATAAGTTGGCATGGTAAATTTACCGTTTAACATTCATCTTGGCGTTAAAGTGTTCCGCAAATTAATTTTATTAACCTCGATGTCGAACCGAAAGCAGAGATCAGAGTTAAATAGTCAGAGGACAATTCAATTACACCGAGGTTTAAGTCTTTGACGTAATTCATCGTTCGTGTAATATTAATAATCTCCACTTCACTGTGAAAGCTATACAACTTGAAAGTATCACCTATATAATCCAATAAATTAGCATTTTAAAAGTATATATTTGAGGTAGGTAAAAACGGAAGGAAAACATTAAATAGACGAAATCGAAGAATAGGGAAATAGAGGCGTTAATGAAATAGAGAAAACCGGAAGTAGGTGCATCGTAGATCTGTATAGTACGTACAAAGTACAAAGGATCATATACAGAAGCTGCGGAAGATGTATATAGCGTATAGTCGAGTAGAATGTACTTATATACACACATATACACTTATATATCTACAGTTGAATGGTAATTGTTGAACTTCCCTTGATACAAACGTGTACATCGAGGTCAATTGGTTGTAAATTGAAGCATTACCGTATTACGTAACTTGGGGCCTGTCCTGAGACTATAGTATATAATGTATACAGTTGCGTACAGATCTACACGTACGTATATACAGTAATACGAATCCCAACGGCCCACGCAAGTACGGAGGGACTACTTTGCCTCGGAGAGCGCCACGTAGGGAATACAGTTCGTAGCTGAACACGTACGCATGTATACCTGTATGCGGTAATATTCTAACGAAAGGAAAGAACTGCCTCACGGCTACGTTAACTGTTAAGCCCGAAGCCTGAGAAATGAAAAAAAAACGGGAAAAATCCACCCAGTTCGTACACATACATATGACGGTAGTTGAATTACAATCGAGTATATCTTCGTGCGTGTATATCATGGCACGGTGTCCCGTTTGATCGAGTCCCAAGACCCAGTATAAGGGCCCAGGATTATAGCCCAAAAAGCGACATCCTCGTGAGTGGAGCAGAAGATGATCAAGATAGATATCTTTGAACGATGCTTTTGTTCATTTTGTATCTTCTCTTCGCTTTCGCTTTTTAACGGAGCACAATTTTTCTCACACATTTTTTCCCAGGTTCCGAAACAGAGGAGCGAAACAGATCTGTGAAAACACACCGCCGATTGATTATGTACTACCGATCATGAGTACGGTTAGTTGTTCTTTGAAAAAACAAAGTAAACAAGTTAGGATTCCAAATCGGGAGTAAAGAGATGTCCTGTATACTCACACGTGCCGATATCTATGCATCATAGTACGCTATACTGAACATTGAGACCCGAAGAAATGGTCAGAATATTCGTGGAATTTGAGATATTTGCTTTGGCTTCTCACCTAATCACCTGAATAGAAGGACGCAACTAATTGCTCCACGGCTCTAGCTCTGCTATATCAATTCTCTGCAGGTCTTCCCGTCACCTGCAGAGTGCAGGTATCGTGAAATTAGGTTCAAGGTAGTTGATAAAGGAATTACTTACCGTTACAATAACAATGACATGTTTTTGCAATGTTTGTAAACCCTAAAGGTCAGCTCCAATCTGAACTGATAATGTTACAAATAATTGAAAAGAACAGAAGGTACGAACAGAAGAACAGAAGAACAGAAGGAGCCAACATTAACTTTCAGTTTTTCCGGTTCAAATACTGCGCTGGACGCAGCTCTGGACTCGTGTGGGAGGAGGCAATTTTTGTAATGGTTCCTTAATGACAATTGAACGAATTCATCGCACAGCTGAAGGTACCGAGCTTGATTCTGAATTCAGGGTTATTCGACATGGCTACGGGGAATACACACTGCTCAACACGGTGGTCAAATTGTTATGACTTTACCGATCAATAGGGAAATGATGGAGTGATACGGAAGTGTGTTATTTGGGCAAGAATTACGAGTTGGTCAGAGAGACAGAGACAAAAAATTGCGTCAAGTCATAAAATGCCCCAATTTTTGAGTTTTGTATTCAAAGAATGATTCCGAGCATAGCTTCCCGCGACTGATCCACAATTATATCCTGCGACATATCCAATGATTTCCAACAATTTTCGGTCTTCTCATAAATATTAATTATAAAATAAATTATAAAATAAATTATAAGATAAAATTTAAGGGTTTTTTTTTTGTTGTGCACGGCTTCAATTTTTTATGTTTTGTCGTGGTTTCGTCTGTCATTTCGGAAACCACGCAACACGTATTCGAACATTTATATGCAACAATTTTCTGAATATCTACTTGTGACGCTTTTAATCGTGTCCCTCGTCCTATATAGGTACTTCACTCAACTCTATACTCTAGGTAGAGTCTAGTCTAAACCGTAAAGAATCGGCGTCCCTCGACGCCATGATTGATTACGATACGTTTCCCGTCATAACTTAGCGCGTGGTTTCAATGTTGAGTGAAATCTATAAACTGGTGTATCTGCAAAGCAAATATAGTTCTATACGTGAATAAAGAAAACATAACTCTGTATATCTCGCCCGGAAGCCTATGTGGCAGTTTGAGACCTCGGATCGATAAAACGATCAATACATCACACGTAAAACCGTAGCAACGTACCTATAGGATTATTATAAACGTATGCATGGCACTTTCGGTTCCTGTTTCTCACGTCTTTCTCCCAGAATCATACCAAAACATGAACGCCACGCCCACTACGTGATGCATTCAACGGCCTGCGAGGCTTTTTCAAACACGAATATACATACATGTGTATATATATATATATATATACACATATCCGAACCTCGCACGTGTAGGCATAACACACACATAGATGTACATAATAAAACACAACAAATGAATAACCAGCCAGGTATATCGTAGTAGTGTGCGATCTTATGTTCGACCGACGGCGTGGCGTCGCCACTCGCCACTTACCTCATGTCAGTGGAACGCACTTTACTGTAAACAAATTTGTGGAAAACCTTTAAGAATGAATAATTCTACGATAATCAATTCGGTCGAAAAAATAAAACCTAGTTGCACACATCGGTGCTATGTTATGTTATGTTATGTTATGTTATGTTATAGTATAGTATAATATTTCTCCACAACGAAGGTTCATTAGCCTTGGTTATACTACACTTGGAGGAGTCCTCTTTCTATTTACCTGTCGTAGGTACCGGGATGGAAGGAAGCAACAGGGCAGGGACTTTTCCAGAAAATAGTTCACGGGTGTTGTAGGTAACAGTTAAACCGCTCGACTAGGCTCACAGGCCTGCTTTCTATCAAAATTCTTCATTTTACTAGTAAAAAAGGTGTTTATACCATAGGTAGTCAGTTCTGTTCAATAACAATAAATATCTTCTCCTGGAACGGAGGTCGCGTTTGAATGAGTTAACCTCAATTGCCTTCAGTCAATTTCTTAAGAAAGGTTCAACGAAGTTGAACACTAATAACGGTAGCCTTTTACCTCACCCTTTCTAAATATTATCTGCAGGGATCTACACTGTTTTATATCCAAATTTACTGACACAACATTATTACTTGTTTTTTTCTTCACGAATCGTCGATGACAAGCCATTCTCGATTCTTTTATTGCACTAACAGCGTCAGCATTTCCGACTGCACGCCGTAAAGCACCATTGCAGGAATTTATGTAGTGAAATATTTGACCCATCGGTAAGGCGGGGTTCTACGCATTGTTTTGAATTAATATTCTTAAGGTATCGGTCACACCTAGTTCTCGGGCTATTGAGTCATATTATTAAGTGGGGTTTAGCTTCACCTTAGTCATGGAATAGTCTTCTGCTCGGCGTTGTTTGTGTGAAGAGTTTGAAAAATCTCATGACTTACCCCAGCTACTCGCTGTCCTGCCCATAACTGCACCCGTACTTCGATTGTAGAGAAATGTTTTGATTGACTGACCGGTAGATACACTCGGCGGTCTTTCGTATGGATTAACCGACTCGGCAACACCATGTTTCGAGTCTTTGATCGTCATTTTCAATATCCGTTACTCTTTATCTCGTTTTTAAATATAAGTTTACGTCGATTCTAACTGTCGGATTTGACTTTCGAATCCAGTTACTACGGCCTGCAGCGCGTCCTCTGCGCCGTCTCTACGACAACTGATGACTACGCCGACAATCAACTCCGCCTGGTGGTTACTCCTCGACTTTACTCAAGCAACGGTTAACCAGCCGACAGGTTTACTCCACTCTCGCTCACCATTGGCTAAAACTAAGAGCCGCCACTCGTTCCCCTCAATTTTAATCCATTCGCTTTTCTCGACACCGACTTCTCCACCTTGAATTACGTTATATTACATTTCAATAAACTATTTGGTGATACGATTGTCCACCCCACTCCACTTCGATTTCTATTACATGTCCACCGAACTAAACCTGAATTCATTCCCTAATGATTTTGGATGAAAATTGGCTGAAAAGACGTTTCAGAACGATCGAACAGAAGATCGTTTTAATGCAAAATCCTTGAAAAGTTGACGTGACGAATTTCTTTCCTGTTACTGGGATGTAAAGACTGTCAAATCATTTGGTACAATAAATTCGAAAAAGTAATTATCAATAGATACGTTTGTTTGGAAAACTTTTGACAAAAATATTTGGGAAAAAAGTTAAATGAAATTCGTTCTGTTCGTATATGTAAAAATTTGCCCAACAGTAAGTTATTATATTGGTTTGTTATTTGTTTTCGAAAATTGAGTAATGCAAAGATATGATACGTAATGAAATGTTGGTCAATTTTCAAACGCGGCTTCTTCAAGTTTGACACGTGGAACCGATGGAGATAGACTAGCCTTTGAAATGAAACCAGACTAAAGCAGTTAGAACGGAATGGAAAGATGCTGTAGACTTCCTCAATTAGATTCTTAGGGATCCTTTATAGTTTAAACTTTAAACCATATTTGCGAGGGAGTTACACGGTCTATATCGCACTTTTGAACATATTAGGATTGAAAAACCATCTCCCTACAATTTATAACACTACAATGAAGTTTTGCATGTTTTTTATTATCCAGAATTATTTTTGTCAACGAGTCAATGCAGAGTAATATGTAGAATGGTCCATAGAACCTCTGGCCTATCATTGAAGCTGTGCTACTTGCTTCATAGCCCGTTCAAAATTTTCAGATTTATGAGAAATCGTATCTTTTTTAAATTCTTAATTAGGGGCTAAGGTCACATAATTTCAACTCTGAGCTTTCTGGATTACGTCTGTAGGGGGTACCATCAGCAAGATTTATATTATATGGTTACGCGAGGCCTGCCATTCTCGTATGAGTCATACGCGATGTTCTTCTGAATTGGCCACATCCTGTCCGTCATCTCACGTCATATTAGTTTCAGTGTCACGTTAAAGGGAAGTCGAGACTCGAGAGGAGTTTTTATTTTCCAAAAATATCTTATTTCCGTTGCCAAAAAGATGTCTAAACTTTACGACTCCGTATTACATATACCTATATGCGGATTTAACCGACTTTAGAGTATAAGACACAAGTGCTGCAATTGAACACAAACGCACAAACAATATGTATGTAGAGTATGTCGATGATACTCTGACAATGAATATATTGGCTGTTATCACGATATTCCTATACCTACAAATAGAATCCTTTCTTACATTTTCATGTGAGAAATTGTTATACCTATATTATTAGGTAGGTATATAACGAGGCTTGACTATACTCTTCACGTTCATTTGAAAAAAAACCTTTACGAATATGCATTTCGGGTATCAGTAGAGCGTTCAATCTCTTTGCTTCCTTTATCAATGAATCCTGATGCGTATGTGAATTTTTATAAATTTGTATTTTGGAATAACTGACACGGCTCAATTTTCTTGACGAACAATTAATACATCGAGTGACTGGGCTTGCAGTCTCCTAGGCGCGAGGAAGGCAAACTCATTGGCAATCCTCCTGTCTGTTCGGATTTTTTCTTCAATATACACGGTTTCGATTGCCTATTTACACTGACTGAGATTTAGTGTCGTACTTACAATTAGATGCGGTAGTCGTTATCGTCATGTTCTTTTGAAATACAGCCGAAAATGCTGTAATTTTATTTGATAATAAAGTATTGGAAAAATTGAAGAGCTTCTCAATCATTTTCTGATGAATTTTGAAAAAGTTTGCAAGTCGGGACTTATCAAATTCAATCAACGAAGTTGCAGAACTTTTGTCTGAAATGGTCGAAATTTTGACTACCGCACAATTCCCGTTCATTCAACAACTGCGTAGATTCATGATAGGGTCATATACGTATATATGCTGGTTTACATATTCGGTATTGTCTAATTTATGAATCATGAATTAAACGTCAATTAATTGTGAGAATGAGTCTTTCTACAAGAACATTAGCTTCGATATTTTTTTTTTTTTTTATTTCAGACAAAATTTTCAAGTCCTAGGAGAAGGATGGGCTCCTGAAATGACACATTCTTTTGCTGTCACAAAATATGTTTTTGGAAACATTGACTTACAACACTTCATTTCTCAGAAGGGCCGAATCAAACTTAGATATAAACGTGACAGTTACAAATTCTCATATAATAATCCGATCGTCTTTGCTGTAGCCTTCAGTCGCTAACCTCATCAAAAGTTATCAAAAGAACCTGAGTATAACAGGCATGTCGTTACCTGTACTGATAGGCTGTCATTTTTACTACGTCCTATTCATGTTCAGTCATAATCCAAAATAAATTGAGAAGCCAGCACTCTCTAATAGTCCATACAATTCGGGTCATTACATTCCGCATTGAGCGATTTAAATAAAAACAAAAGACCTTAGTTCTACAATATCTTACAATGGCCTTTCGAATCGCGACAGGTCGATAACTTTTCAAAATTTCTAGAATATGGCATATAATTTCAGTAAACAAGTTTCCCTCTAGGTTAAAAATGTCTGAATTTTCAGTAGATAGTTAAGCAGAATTTATTTAAAAAATCGTACCTCTCGTAACTGCGAAAAACTGATTTTTAACAGTAATTGAAGGTGATGAATTGTTAATTTGGAGTATCGGACAAACGTGAAAAAAAGAATTCGTTGACTATAGCTACGCTGGTTTAACCGATCGTACATCTATTAGTTTAACACTGAAAGTAAAAGCTTATAAGATCATTCATTTGGAAGATATCATCTGTTCCACAAGCAAACAAGCTAGTGACTTGATTAACCTTGAGGACTCAGCCCCAGTGCCTCCTATTCGGTTTTTCCAAGTTCCGAAAATAGTATTCTGTGAGTAAAAGATATCATTGAAAGATAGAGAAATGTATGACGAGCAAAGTTAGTTTTTTTCCGAAACAAAAATTACTGCGCCGATTAATTCGAAAATTTAACCGGATTTAAGTTGGAGCAATTCCTATACATTGAGACCAAAATCATCAAAATCCGTTTATTTGTTTTCGAGATATCGTCGGACGAAAAGCCTCGAGGCGTGAAGATCTGGCGAAAAATCAACTTTTTATTTTCGGGGTGATTACAATAACTTTCCTTCTTTTGAAACGGTAACCCAAACAAGCACATATTCGTTGCGAACCAAGTGATTACACCTATTTCGAATACAATTTTGTTACGAGTAGTTCATATATTTCTGTCAACACGTTTAATTGAAATGGGTTTATAGCAATGCAGTGTAAATATACCCGCAGCTTATTTCTGACAATGCAATAGCAACGCGTAAAGGAACATGTTTTCTGTAAGGTTATGCGAATGAGTGGTAAATAGTTTGCCATCAACAGTTTCTACTAATATAACCGCAAGTACCCTGAAATTATCATAGGAATACCAGCAGATTGTCGACTTCTGCATTATTAATGACAACTCCTTCGAGAACCCCGAATGGAAATAATTGCTTGTAAGAACCCTCATAAGTAGTCTCACGCGTTGTGCTGGACGCCCGTCCGTTTCTCGCAACTAAACTCACACCGAGTAGGCTCAACTTGTGCATCGCCAGTCCGCCAATATCAAGAACTTTCTGGTATCACAAAAAATTTAATTTTCTACTCAGGTGAATTTTTCTTTCAACAAACATATGTTCGATTCTCCCGACATATATATATGCTATAGTGTTCTACTAGGTTTAGAAAACGTTTCTTCCATGTTGCAGATCATATTATGATAGGGGATTTTACTTGTGATATCAGGTTACAAATTAAGTAAGAATTTTATGCATATTAATGTTTCGGAAAATGTCTTATTTATTTTGGAGGCAGTAGCGAAAGCCAGTTGCAACGAAAAATCAGACAAAATGATGTGATGAATTGTCTGTAATTTGACAGCAATCAGACATGGCTATCTGGGAAGTTGAAAAAAAAAATATTCCATATTGTTCGCCATCGTGGTGAAAAGGAGTATTCCCAAATAGGTGTCCACGTAAGTTTTGGTGGTATTATCGCATGAAATTTTTTCGTAAAAAATGTGACGAATTGTGAATGAAGAGAAGTAAGACCCATTAGACGGAATTGCACATCATATGTTCCATATATTGGCACAAGGAAGCACATCTGTAGAATTTTTCGCAGAATCCATCATCCGGAGGTCGATATGTCTGCCCTTGTAATAAATTAAAGTAAAATGCCTTCCAATTGATTGTATTTTCTTTTTTCTCCTGATTTACGGGTACAAGGAATATAGGAATAAATAGAGAGAAAAAATCGGATAATGGAAACGCGTACATAGGTATGTATTCCTAATTCTTATGAAAGCGCTGATAAGCATATAATTACAAAAACTGTCTAAGCTGTAGATGAAAATCACATATAACACGTATAATAAATCACGCGGCAGCTGAACAAACTTGGGACTTACTATTCAGATAACAATTTGCGCGTGTTCCAGTTATAACTTGTTTTCGAGTTCTTTTTATCAAAAAGTATACACAGACATGGCGCAATAGCAGGATCGTCAATTTGACAATGGATTATTAGCTTCTATGAATATTATACAATTCATCAAAATTATTCATAACATAATAATTTTTCCAAATCTGTATAACAAGGTTTTGGGAAAGGAAAAAAAAATCGAAGAACTGTAGAATTAGCTATATACGTAAAAGAACAAATCAATGATTTATTGTAGAAAACATTGTAGCTGAGGTTGAAAATTTAATTGGCAATAATAAAAATGAATGAAGAAAAAAAATAGAAAATGTTTTTATAATTTTTTTTTTTTGTTTTTTGTAAGTAATCGTTTATTTTTCATAACACATTTCAAGCATTATGGTGTTAACACTGTGCCGTTGCATTGGATCACTACCAGCTGCTCATGCTTAAAACATTTCCTACAAAACCACCATTCCGAACCATATTTTGATTTCATTTTTTTTTCTTTTGTTTTCTCCTCCATATAATACCGGTGAACGTAAAATTTATTCCACATTTGACTTCGCCCGTTATTATTATAGGCGTATACGCACATATATGTATATATATATCTTCCCAGCTTTTCCGGCTCTAGAAACATGTACAAGTATATTTGATATATTTATGCACTATATAACAGATGTTTTAACTTTCCATTATCAGCTGTATGTTTTTATTGGTTTCTTTTTTTCTTGTTCTTGTTTTTTTTTCCTTGTTTTTTCTTCCAATTATAGGGTATTTATATTATAGCAGTAGGTATATGCACCTCGTTCACTTGTTAAAATCTTGACAATTATACTTTGTTTTGCTCCGAGTATTATAAGTCGATTATAATGGACCCACGCAACTCAGCCTGATGTATATTAAACTGTTTCTTGATTTTATTAAAATTTTTGTTAGTTTTAGTTCATCATTTCGTTTTTTTTTTTTTTTTTTTTGCATTTTTATTTATTTTTTTGTATTTTTTTTGTATTTTTTTTTCACTCAACTTTTTCGCAAATGTATCCAACATCTATTAATTTAATTTATTCAAGTCTCTATAATACGCGGCAGCATTGAGAGACGAGTGGGTGTCTATTTTTTTTTTCGCGGACAATGCAGACAAATTATTATTAATAAAATTCGACTCGACTTTCTATAAGTTTTAAATTCATTCATATATAGGTATATATATATATATATATATATATATATATATATGCATATAAATGAATTTAAATTATATATATATATAATTATATGTATATTTATATATATTTATAATAATATAATAATTACCAATAAATACGAGTAAGTCATCAATGACGTCATGGCCATTAGAGATTATTCGTTATAATAATTTAGGGCACTAATTAAACATATTATAAATATTTAAATTCATATATCATATATAGTATATATATATCTTATTATGCAAAACGTCATTTTACATGTAGATTTAAATGTTATATACTGTATGCAGTTAACGACGTGGGCAGAGTTTGTATCCTATACGTATTTTTGCTGTTGTTGTTGTTGTTTTTTTTTTGTTTTCTTACGAACTTCATAACATTGTTTTTTTTTCCTCTCTTGTCTGTAATTAGTTATATTACGTTGTACTTGATCGGATTCGTATATCTCTAATACGTTAATTATACAAATCATATATCATAATTTTTCTTTTCTCTGATTTTTTTTTTTAATATATTTCACGGTATTGCTAGAGACGTTAACTTAATAACACATTTAAAAAATCTTTATAGCGTATAGTTAATTTATATAATTTAGTTTTTTGTCGAGCAAGACACATTACCTCAAGTCTATAATATAACGTAATATAGCATATTATTATTATATTTATTATGAATTATATGAACTTCTTAAATTAAATTAATCTTACAATATAACGCTGTATTTTCATTTTATAACGCGATCACTATAACTATATACTTACATAGTCAAAGGTACTAATACAACAATTAAAATCAGGGGCCTTTCTTTCGCGGTTCTTTTAAATTACCAAAAAACCCCTGGACTCCATTACAGCACTTGTTCCTTGACTGTCAGTATATAATATAATAATAATTAAATTATTATTATTATTATTATTATTATTATTATTATCATTACTGTTATTATTATATTTATTAGCCGCCGAAGGACATGAGATTTAGCATCTATATACCAAATAATATATATGTATGTATATACATATATATATATATATATATATATATATTTATGATATGATACATATATATCTATGTATATAATATATATGTATCATATATGGGAACGTCTATTCATTCATAATTATAATGCGGGTCGTTTCAAAATATATTGGGTATGAAATGAGGATTGTATCGCTGCTGATTGTGAACTAAGAAAACTTAGGAGGTTCAACGAGTACAAGAGCTTTTTTTTTCTTTTTTTTTTTTCTTTATCACAGATTCTAATAATGGTGAATTTGTTCTTGAATATACCTATGTATACGGGACGATTACGTGAAAATAATTAAACATATGAGTATAAGGTACATAATTTTTTTTTTACGTCATTGTTTGTTTTTTGTTGTTTCCTTTTTTTTTTGTAATTTCATTCGTGAAATAGTGTAGAAGATGAATAAAAAGACAAACAGGTAAATTATTCATGACAAAGTAGGGAAGAAGATTTTTTTAAAATTTTTTCCATAACGATCAATCTGTAACGCGCGAAAAACTTCTTGGTAACTAACTAACGGCATACATATATAGGTGTGTATATATATATATATATATATATATATATATATATATATATATATATATATATATATATATATGAATATATGTGAAAATATAATTTACATATATATATATATATATATATTTATAAGTAATATGGTATAAGTTTTATATCATGCAAAATACGATATACTGTACTTTATAATATGTAACCCTTGTGATATATAACATCTAATATACATAGAATAATTTTGAAGACCAAATAGGTATGCGATTGCTACTTGCGTCTCTCTATATCACCACTATAGTGTAATTATTATTATTTAATTGTAGTATGGAGGAAAAAGAAAAAAAAAACACAGTTTTCAAAAAGCGTTCATAATAAGAATTTGATCCGATTGATTTATTTATTTTTATTTTTTATTTTATTCGTCGATTTTGAACGTGATAATAATTTGCAAAGTAGGAATATATACTATATATACACATATCTATACAAATATATGTATATACATATATATATAGATATATATATATTTGTATGTATACATAGGTATATATAATTAAATGATTATATACTCATAAAGAGTTTTTTGAGAATGACTATTATAGGTATATAATTGATCCCGAGTATATCGTCGGTGATTCGCTGCAAGTATTCAGAAAAATTTCAACGTTATACGTCGTTTTGAAAATAATTCACTTTCTCTTATATCATTTTTACTTTACAGGTATAATAATATAAGGGGGGGGGGGGGGTATAGGTATATATATATATCGGCTCGTCAAATACCTCTACATGGATCTCTAAGTGCATGCAGCTAACGTCAACATATATTAACATCTAAGGTACAACGGTTTTCCTTTTCTTTGTCATCTCATTCTCTTTAAAATAACTTTTATATCATTGAAAATGTATCGTATGCGTATGTGTATATGTGTGTGCATGTGTATGTGTGTGTGTGTGTGAGTGTGTCAGTTATACTTCAATGACGCGATTCATTCATCTTCGAATTAGTTATTATATATTATCATCGCCAATTTGATTCGAATGGTTGGAATCGAATGGTTCGTATTCTAAGCATGATCATCTGATCATATATCGATATATGTATAGATACATATACTCTATATATAAATATATATATATATATATATATATATATATATATATATATATATATATATATATATATATATGTGTATATATAAGTATATATATGTATACATATATAATGTAATTATATATAATAATATAAATTTAGTGTTATATTATCGTTATTGTTAATATTATTATTATTATTATTGTTGTTATTACTATTAATCTTATTATTATTCATTTTTTTTTCGTTTTTTTTTCATTTCATTGATCAACAACATTATAGATATACATTGGAAACGGCTCGTTCTACAATTTCGAATGTAAACAATTTTTTTTGTTTTTTAGGTTTTTTTTGTTTTTCTCTTTTTTTCTATTATCGATTACAGGTATAATACGGTACGTATGCTGTTATGCGTGTTAGTAGTCTATTATATTTAAGTTATGATTCGCCAAATTTATATAATTTTATTCAGAGCAGAGAATAGTCTTCAAAAGCTCGCGTATAATATAATAAATAAATAAATAATTAAATAAATAAATAATGATATAATCGTTGTAATATTTATATTGAATATAAATTCCCAAACAATAAATAGCAATATTAATGTAATATAATATAATATAATATAATATAATATAATATAATATAATAATTTAATTTTTTTTTAAATATGTATATACATATATTTATATACAGATATATGTATATACATGTGTGTGTATATATATCTATATATATGTATATACACGTAAATACATATATGTATGTATATATATATATTTATATAATATAATACCGAATGCATTTATTTCGCGCTCGCATACCTAATAATTGGATAAACGCAGGTTTTGTTTTGGCTATCCGTTTATTCTGGACGAGCACGCTGGGCCATGTCACATACATTTTTTTTTACCAAGCTTTCGAAACAACGTATCTAAACCTAATATCCTACCAACTAGTTAATCGATATCGAATATACAATATATCATAATATTGTAAATATTTGTAATGCTGCAGTAATATCATGCGGATGCATCTATATGGTGACTTTCGCTAATTCTTTATTATTATTATTATTATTATTATTATATTTTATTTAATTTTTATATATTTTTATTTTTATTTTTATTTTATTTTTATCATTTTTTTCTTCTTCTTCTTCTTCTTTCTCCTCATAATTCTTACCTTAAAATGCAATTAACTCATCATCGATAACAGGCTGTTATTATATCTTAATATTCGTTCGATACTTTATATTTGAATACTTAGATTTCTTTTTTTTTATCGCTTCGATATCCATATTCATGCTCTTTATATATCTTTGAAACACTTATTTTTTAGCTTTACTGCATTCCCGCTCTTTTTCTCCGTCGGTCATTCGCCCATTTATACCTATTCATTCGCTCCATATATATCTTTCGCACGCGCAACTAGTTTTACTATATTTTAGACAGTAATGATGAGTAGAATTTCTATTTTTAAGTATCTATACGTGGCCATATTTGCTAATTGTAAGTAAGAGCCGCGAGTATTCTTTTAAATTGTGAATAAAAATAAGTAGAAATTTTTTTTTTCTTTTCTTTTTTTCCTTTTTTTTTTTGTTAGTTTTGTTTTGTTGTTTTTCAAATACGTCACAGCGGGCACGAGAAACTGACATTAAAATAAAACCCTCGTTTGGTGGTAATAATTATTTGTAAGCTAGTTTTTATGTTGAATAATTAATTATAGTGGCGTCTGTCGATGTATTATTATTTATGTCAGTGTGTCCCTAACGCATTATGTATATATATAATATATATATTCATACATATTTATACATATATATATATATATATATATATATATATATATATATATATATATATGAATATAATATTATAAACTAATATACGTAGCTCAAAGTTTTGTATATTATAATAATATGCATATATTTGATGAGAAAATAATGCTGCAGAACTTTTATTTCACAGAGTCAAAATCTCACCTGTTGTTTTCTATAACTGCGTTTTATTTCTATGTCACGTTATTATAACTCGATCGTTCGACTAACAATTATATTGAGATTATAACTCCGTGCGCAAAAATTAAAGGTAAAAAATTGATTCAAGAACAATTAGGTGGACATCGTAAGAGAGGAGAGCGAAAAATAAATGAAGATGAAAAAAAAATATCGAAATAATTTACATTTATAAGTAAACCGGCAGGGACTTTGCCTAATTAATCGAGGGCTTGAAAAATTTTGCCGGCAGTTGGTAGTGGTCTTGCAGAATGAATCTATAAACAGCTTAATCCACCATCAGCTCGAAGTGTACAGACCCACGTCGCTCGAATCTGTCGTGATGAATGTTATGGGCCCAAGCCTTGCATTCGATGTTAATCAGGACGCCATCTGATAAAAAGGAAGGATATTTGTGTCAGATGGATGCCGATTGAGCTAGCTCCTTGTTTACGAATGGATTAAATACTTACACTTTGGTTTTTCGAACAGTACGGCTACCAGTGGACTTAGGTAGCCTGGGGTATTAGTGAACGGGAAATAATACCCAGGGAATCCACGCTGAGGAATGTATTGAATGGGCCCGATGTTCTCAGCGTCCGCCGGATTCTCACCCTCGCAGGATACCCAAACGGTGTTAACCGATTTTGGCTTTCGCGATTTCTCGTTTGCAATATGAGCTTTGAGATCATCTGGCATATTACTTGGCAAATTGTTCGTGTCGTTGTAGGTGCTTGGCTGCCATCCAAAGATCTAGATTTCGAAGAAATCGGTTTTCAATAAATAGCGGAAGAATCTCTTTTCTTTCACCCTCAAAATTGATTTCCCGAAAGTTGAGACTGGGCAATGTTACTAACCGTATTAAATAATAATATTTGGCATTCGCGTATTCATAGAAAAACGAAAGAAGGAGCGCGCTTTTTAGAAAATCTCGGCTGACTAAATCAATTTTACTTTATTTTTGGTTTCGTCGATAGCCGATTTTCTGTAGAAGGAGAAAAGCATCTTCATCTCGCAATTTTGTTCACCAATTATATTATCGGTGTGTCGTAATGGCTCGATTTTTGATTAATTTCGTATTGAATGGTACCGGTTCTGACCGCGCAGCTTTATCAGGCCTGAGGCTACTTTAATCGCGAGATACCTATAGCCGCACGACCGAGCTCGCCACCTAGTGATGCCATGCGCAGCTACTGGAGCTCACCTCGGAATAATCAATGAATAAAATGATTTTATTTGGTCTATCAGTTATTTTTTCTACATCCTGCAGCTGAGAAAATTCGTTTTGCTCCGCTTCAGTTATTCTGATAAAGATTAATGGAAATATAACGGGATTTTTTATTATTTTTTTTATTCAACGCTAGACAATAATGCTTGTAATATTTATCGACAAACCTTGTTGAGCTTTAGGAAAATGCAAGGCGCAGATCTCTGATAATTGTAGGTATTATTTCTGTTACAGAGATGCCACGCCTCGACATCGACATTGCAGACTTTTCCTGGCGTAGGTGGTGTATCGTAGTCACAAGGCATTCTCGTGTCAACGGTCCCTGGTTTTGGTACGATTTTCTTATAATCTGCAATCGAAAGAACGAAAATAAATGACCATTCTTACCAATACCTTGCCCCCTTTCAATAAAACAATTTTAATTGCCCAAGTTTCCGATGCCTCTCCACTTTCACCCGATAGCAAAAACATACTTAGTCTTTTCCATTACAAAATCAGTATAATTTCTTTTGCTGTTATACTTACGCTCAAGGAATTTGTCTAGTTCTTTGGTCCAGTGACGATAGTTTCCTTCATCGCTGGCTTTGTACCAGATCAAAGTACTGTCCACGTTGCTTTCTGGTGGCATTGGTCGGAAACCAAGACCGGGATTGGTGCCAATCAGCGAGCCTTCCAGTTGCCATTTTGGAGCATTTGGATCGAGCGTTTGATAGAATACAGCTAACATGGCTCCGAAGAATCCGCACAGAACGGCATAGAATATAACGTAGAAGAGCAAAATCTTAGCTGAAAATTTGTTAAAAGCGAAATTCATATATCGATCTGAACAATTCCCGCGTGAGACCTCATCAAAAATTTCGTTAAAAATTTGGAAATTCTCATCTTTTGACTAATTATTTTCTATTCTCAGTGAAGTATATAGAAGGTAGGCTCTATTTATAACTGATCTACTCTTGATATACGTCTACTTTGAGAAATGTAGGGAGACATTTTTAAATACTATAATGTGATTACTTTCGTTAAGACTCGAGATTCAATAAGTAACTTAATATTCGGATAGTTTCCGTGGGGACACAATGCCTTCGAGATTTTTTTAGCCTGTGTGTTTAATGAGGAAAAAATAAAATGAATTAACAAAACGAAGTAGCAATGTCGGTGCTACTGTAACTAGTCTATGATTATTAAGTATAACAATTCTGAAGAGTAGAACTGTTACAATTATGAGTCAAAAGCTAATTGGCCTGAATTGGCATTAACTTGTGTCATGGACTCCGATGAAAATCTGTACGTAACACAGTGCCGTATCATGAGAAGGGGACCATGCAGAACTCTAGTCCAAAGCGGTTTGGAAAACGTGGGAAAGATCCTATGCCATGAGATGAGCTAAATAATACTGATATTAGTAATTTAAGGACTTTTCTTCGTAATCCTACCATTAGAGATTCTAGGGCCCATAGGGCCCCGGCATTTGTGAAAACGGAACCAAGTCGTAGCGCACTATAAGTAGGTAAGAATAAAATCAATCATATAACTGATTGTTTGAGGAAAGACGAATCGCTTTGCGCAAATCAAGTCAGCGCTAGTGTCTGTCCTGCAGAGAAAAATACATTTCGTATTTCGTGCCTCAACCGCACGTTTAACGACAAGAGGATCGCGAATCGATTTTATGACGTCTGTAATAGCCGAGGTTCGTGTCTGTATTTTAGGTCGCAAGATATATAAAAAGAAACTATATAATTCTGAGGATATACCTCGTCACGAAATTGATAAATCTCCACCGCTTCAAACGTCTTCGAATATATCAAAACTCATGATTTCCTTTTTTCCGAAGATTGAAATGATTGTTATTCGGCAGAAACTAGTTATCGTTAGTATGAGAGACCATTCAAAAATGGAGGATTTACTCAAACTTCGCAACAAAGAAGTTCTATTTTAACCTCGTCTTAATTAGGAGGAAGCTGTCAACCTCGTTAGAATAAGAATCTAATTATAACAAAAGTGCTATATCTATGTTGTATTTGGTCAAAGAAAAGGTAATAAAAGTTCATCGACATCTGATGTATCGCTAAAACTGACTAATTTCAATCATACACTACTATAAGAATTCAAGGGTAAGTATCTGAAGAAAATTTGCTGTGATACTATGATACATGCCTGGTAAGTTTAAAAATTTATAATATTAATGTTATCGGTGTGAGATCAGACACTGATTATTTGCCGCAATTATTGACAAGCTCCAATAAAAGAGACAATGAGTCCAAAAACTAATCTGATTGCATGAACACCTTGAACAATGAAAAAAAAAGCTTGAATATAGAGATTCACGCCACAAATGGCGTCCCATCGTCTCACTGAGGTGGGTCTACCTACCGATCAATGATTTCTTATATCCTAACGCAAGACAGTGAACCACGTGCTATATGCAAGGTGTTCAAAAATAGAATGTTGAAAACGGCAATAAAACAATATGATCGAAGTCAACCAAAGTAAGAGATTTGATAGTTGATTTATATAAATTGACGATCATGTAGATGACGTGATGCCTGCTGCACTGAAAAACTTTCCCTGTGGATTGTTCAAGTCTGTATGGATGTGAACTCTATTTCATTAATTTTTATTGTGTTTTATTATTCGCCGCTCCGTAATCATGCGCCATACGATTGTTCACAATCAAATACGTGAAGGACCTTAGAAGCATAACTATTATCCAACATCAAAATCATTATTTGTAATCAAACTGGTAATTTGCATTTATTTTTATTTATTTTTGTTGTTTTTAATTCTTTTGCTATTTCTTTTGCCATAACTTTTTTTCGGTGCTTATTCGTGAGGTCGACAGTTGGGGATGAAATCAAAAAAATACTATAATAGCATAAAACACTTCCGCGGGTATCGTGACGCATGCAGATTGCCATTCGCCAGATTCGCAGAGTTCAATTACTACTCAATTGTATGTTAGTTGTAATATACAATTCTATGGATATAAATCCCCAACGCTATATGATTTAAGTTTGAGGACGCAGCTTTGTATAGAACCTAAAAGTACCACAACCTCTAATTGCAGATTGTAGCATATAGTGAACTGTAGTAGTCTATTGATCCCAAAGTTCTCTTGGCGCTGTGCTGCACAAATGTCCGCATTGTTCCGTCGAGGCATAATACATCCATATAAGTTACAGATTTTTTCCCGAAGATTGTTAAATCTTTAATGAATTAATGCTAATATTATTCATTCAATAATGACGGAAGCTCATAATGATTGGAGATCATTATTAACTTGAGTCATTAACTCGGAAATAGTAGAATATCGATTAATGAAGTACTATATCCTCTTGCCAAAAGCTCATTTGAAAATGTGGAATTCGAAATTTTATTGAAATAATCTAAAGGCTTGAAGACCGTTGGAATATCGAAAATAAAATCGAAATTCTTTCAACTAATACTGCGAGACAATGATTTGTTATAGTTTATTTAATGCATTGAGAGTTTCATGCAAATAGTATAAATTTGGTCAGCAACCAAACCGTTAGTAAAGTGAACTAAATTCGAAAAACTCTGGGGGATGGGTAGAGAAGCTTTGCATATAGTAGGGGGGCTTCGGGTAAGGGTATACCTTAACCGAAAATCAATTCTACCGTGTGGACTACGCCTCAAATTTCGACGCGTTTGCAATTCATTCGAGGGAGAAACGAAGGTATATAGTTTTATTCGCGGATATACGACGAGTCGAAGAACTAGGCATAATTGTGGCTGGCAATTGCAGTTCTAATTATAAAACTAAAAATAGCTGCCGGATAAACTCGATGTACAACATATTTCTTTAAAAGTATAAAATCCTCGCCCATTTTACCGAATCAAATTGTTATATTGGATTATTTAGGAGTCGGAGCATTCGCGAATGGATTAAACATAAACAGATATGTAGATGTCTGAAGCTGAGAGGGAAACATTGATTTTTCAACCGTCTAGAACTCTGTGAGCGTCTTTAAGTCTGGGGGGAAAAAGCACTCGACAAAATGGCTGCAATGATACTTCCGCGTTTCTATATAAAGTGGTACACCATTATTCGCGTTGGTTCAGGCTTCGCATGAAATCTAATAAGTTTTTACTTCGGTATCCTTCACGCATAACGCCCTAAGGGCAGGTCAACCAATTCGAGTATTGATTGGACTGGAATACGTCAGCCAATCGTGGATGGTTCACAACTTAAGCCGTACGGCTAAGGATGAGATTCTACAATTGTTATATGATTTTATCAATTTTGAGCCCAAATCGGATCCAGTTACAATGCTTTTGGGGGATATAAGCCACTGCTTGCAGGGAGGAAATGACTTGATCGTTACGTCATACGAAATTCGGCCGCGACCCATGAAGTTGAAAGAGAATTTGACTTGAATAAAATTACCACGTCTGCGACAATTATCATGGTTATTGCAAAGCATTAAGATGTAGTTGAATGATTTTCAATCGACAAAACTAATTTCTACTAGGAGATAATCTCCGGGGGATTCGTCCTTGAAACGACCGTGAGACATGGATCTCGAAATAGTCGAGTAAAGGCGGAGAATTCGAATTTAAAGAATGGAAGGATAATTTTTTGTGAATGTCGGCGGGATAGGAAGAGTAACATTTTTGATTTTCTTACCCCAACTTGCACCAGTCCGTCCCATAAACTGTCCGGTCTCTGAATTCCAGACAAAAATTCTGAAGCCCTCCCATTTTCCAAGTATTGGTGGCGGCGAGTAATACTGTTCAACCTTCTTATCCTCCATCTTTCAAGGGCTGATCGGTCTCCCGGTGTTACGGAGAGCCCTGCGGCGAGCAAACGTCTCCGTGGGTGAAAACGCAAAGAGGGTTGTTCCGCCGAACGAGGGATCTCGAAGCTCACACGGTTGGCGACCGAAGTGATATTGAGCGGCTAGTACGATGCGTCGTTGTTGGCCTGGTTAGCCCGGTTTTCCACCCCCTTGTCTGCGCAAGCTCTCTTGCAACGTTCGTTCTCTCCTTCCCTCCTTCTCTTTTTCTATTCTTCTCTGTCATTTGGAACATGCGTTCTTCTTCGCAATCTTCGATCGGCCCCGATGCGGCAACGCGCCGAACTATAATCCTCGTTCGACGATCGAATGACAGTATATATGATTCTAGTCCTCGCTCTGCGATGATCATAATAAACCAATAACTAGAGCTAATTGCGGATATTAGTGCAGACGAGACATACATACGTACATCAGCGCAACGGAATACGCCTTAAGACTTCTACGTGCAGAAACTGTCGACTTAAATTATCTGCTTACGATGTGCGATTTTCATTACATTTCAATTGTAATTAATATCGTTGTGAAAAACTGAGCTGAATATCTGTCGGAGAAGAATTTTTCACGTAACATACCTAGTATACATGTATACGATGAATTTTCACGTTATACAAGCGAAAATAGATACGTGCTATCTCTTATTATTATCTACCGCTATTGCAGGACATGTTTCTCTGAAACTTGCAGTGAATAGCTCAGCAGATTTTCTAAAAAATATTCCGACGAGTCGGAGTTTGCAGAATCTGCCAGAGTCGAATAGAATAAATCGGAGAACCAAAATGCTGAATATATTATGTCGAGTCTTCTGACAAGACTCCGAAACCGATATTCTGCAGTAGAGAAGATCGATATTTCTCCACTGGAGTTTTTTTTTCCCACCTTTTTTCTAAATATATTTTTTGTAATTGCATTTCGTTACAGAAACAAAATTCTTTGAGTCCGCGAAGCGATACTTTTCAGACTATTCACTTCCGCTTGGCAAAGGCGAAAACGATAGTCACGTTACTAAAAATGGTTAGAATTTTCGTTAAAATATTACTATTATTATTATTTTTATTACTTTATTCATTATTATTTTTAGCAAAGATCACTTGAGTTCCCTCAGCGACGAGAAGAGGATTCTAAAAAAATTCCTTCACGCTATCGGAAAAAGTATAGAGATTAAGAGGGTACATATAGATGAACATTTGAGGCTTATTTGAAGGATGAATCCAAAAATGTAGCTCTTCAATATAATATGCTACGACCAAAAGAATAACTTCTGGGACCATTGTGGCTACGAAAAATCGAGTATAATTCTGGCAATTTGACATCGAAGACCACATACGTGGTTTCCAGATCTATTCGTGCAGAGGTGTACAGGCATACTCACTTCAGTGCATACAAAGTACTTCGGTAATGCGATTAATTTGGCTAAAGGCCAAGATCGCACAATAACAGCACGAACACGTTCATGAACGTAGCATTGTAATCTTGTAATAATTTCAGTTAAATCACGAACCGGAGATACAGAGACCTTCCAATAACCATTCAACCACATGAAAATCTCTACTCCAACTCCTCATAATATATGTATTTTGAAACCGTTCTTCTGTTTAATCATTGCAATAAACCTTTGCAATAATTCAATTCCCAAATGAATATATTTACTTCAAATGTTATACCCATACCCTGTAATACCTTATTTTACAAGTTCAAATATTTTGTGGTAAGTAATTCAGATATTCCTTTGTAAGTTTGATCGAACATACACGGCAGCATATCGAACGTAGGGACCATATTCATGCAACGTATATCCGGGTTCGGTTCAAAATTGTTGTGAGACAGGGAGCAAGAGGACTGCCATCTGCTGGTGTGAAAAATACTTGCCCACCGATTTGAGATGAAGGAGTTACAATTTTCGTTATCTCATTAACACGTATCATAGAAATTACGAAGGTGAAATTTTGGAAACAAGATTTCTGCTTCATCTACATTTCATTAGGAATATCGCTTCTTTACACTAAATAGCGAGAGTATTCAACATGTCGAAGATAAAGGTCATCTGTGCGATATAGCTGCTCATCTGTTTCGCATCGACTCGCTAGTATTAGGTGGCAATTAAGCATCAGTATGATAAGTTTCTTATCGGACTTGATGTAATCTATTCGGCTTGTTTTATGTAAACAATTGTTCGTATAAACCGGCAAGACGTGTAATAAATCGGACTAGCCAGGTTTATTAGAAGTTCATACGTGATGGATTGTATTTGAAGATGTACATTGTGAACGTGTACACAACATCGATGTTGCTCAACGAATCTTGATTCAAGGGCATTTTTAGGTATACTTTTTGCTGATGCTTGTGCTTTTTTTCACTTCCCTGTATCTTTATTCTATTATTCTTCGATAGACTGAAAGCATTAACTTATTATTTAGGGGAAAATCGTATCGGGGCTTTAGTTAAGCCGGTTTCACACATGAGTAATTCCATGTCAAATCGCACACTTTTGAAACGGTCCGACTTTGTTTGACCAGAAACTTATAGGGAAAAAATGTATTTTTCCCCCTCAATAAACGTACCTAGAGGGCACCGAGAAACCCCTGACATACTGTCCGAAAGGACATATTTAAAAGCATTAAAAATAAACGCATGCTCAAATCGTTCGACGAATGGGTCTGAAGCTTTCGAAATCTCCTTTCAAAGGGTGTAACGGGGCATGTGCACACAAGTGGGGTAACTTCGTACGAGATTAACTCACCTTAAATTCTTTCACTGTTACCCACCTATGGCTATTTTTGAAACCCCGAAAGACTTGGAAATATTTTGACATTTTTTCGCATCTCTATACGAGCATTAAGTCTTTTCATATGATTTTAAAGGTTTCCGAATATTTAGAAATCCTTAGAAATCGTAAAATCTGGATTACACAACGGCTTATTAGGAACAGATCTTCGTATTGTGACCGCGGATGCATTGGAATCAGTTCGTACAGTACGGTGGGAAAGAAGAATAACTCACGTAGCGACAATCGGATGAGATAAGAGAACTTAGAAAGGAGGATTAAGACGAAGTAACGCTTTATGCGAAGTTTTCGTTGGTAACGTTTTTTATTAAATATTTTATTACAGGAGGTTAAAATATTCATAATGCATTCAGATAACAGAATTTACAAATATATCTCAGTATTTTCATATATATAGTGTGTATATACACATCACATGTTTGTATGTAAACTTTGTATAATTTTATATGTACATGACCTAGAAGTGGCACAAACCCCCCGTTTGTCTTTCGTCTCTTTGTGATTAGCTGCTGCTGTAAGGTCACGTCAATCTTACTACAATTTACTCATATCTCAAACGCATATACAAACATACCCTGGATTACTTGTTTAATACACTTTTTTTATTCTCTCATTTTTCTGTACTTTGTTTCTTTCTTTTGCTATTCCCCTATTAAGTCTTTCATTCATTTACTTATCTTGAGTCACTTATACTATTACCTCTTTATGCTTTCATATTCAGTGTTTATTCAGCCGCTTTATAGTATTATCTGTTTTTTTTTTGTTTTTTTGTTTTTTTTTCTTTATTTCTTTATCTCATTTTATTACACTATTTCTTTCATTAAATATTTTTCACCCATATATTTACACATATATATTTAGATACATGCTTATAACTTATACAACTCGCGCGGCTCGTATATTTCTTTTCTTTATTTCACACATTACATCCGAACACACGCTGCGGAGACCCGTATCAAAGAAATTAAACATACAGACCTATATTTCATATAAATTTATCCATTCTGCTTACATATCGATATCCTATATCGATGCATCTTTCACCCTAATCCGCGTGCCAATTAGGTTTGTTAATTTGTTTTTTCTCCGCTTTTTATTCTATGGACTATGTGTGTTGGGTCAATTATATTTTAATATTTTTTTTTCTCATATATATATTTTTTTTCTGCTTCTTTGTCTGCTTTGCCTTCATTACATCGTAAATCGATGGATTTCGTCGGTTGTTTTTTTGTTACGTCTTGAAATTTATTAAGCACATATTGTCTTTATTTCATTATTTCATTATTAATTATTATCGTAATAATAATAACGATTATTATTATTAATATTGTTATTGTAGTAGCAGTATTTCGTTATATACATCTCGTACGAAACTTTATATTATAGTTATTATATAGATGGCTCTCACGCAGTGTAATAATAATAATAATAATAATAATAATAATAATAACAACAACAATAATAGTAATTTGACTGCAGAAATATCTTCACGGGAAATAAGTAACACTGCCCCAAAGATTTTCCGATACATATACAATACAATTGGTTAGCGTTAAAAGTAATAAGTTGATGATGATATTTTTTTCATGTTTTTTTTTTTGTATTTTAATTTTTATTATTTGTTGGATGTCAAGAATCACAGCTGAGATACGTGGCTCTTTGTTTTTTAATTTAATATTCCTATACTTATATTTGTTATATCAATTTATAACTTGGACTACATATTTTGCGAGCGATATGGTCGAGACTTTTGATTTTAACAGACATAAGACTGATTTGATTTCAACAATTTCAACTTCCCTGACCGTTAATGATGAAACCTAATGAAAGGGAACGCATTCGCGTCTAGGTATGTACCTATAGAGATGATGTTGCACTGCAGTGATCTCACCTCAGAAACAGAATGTCTCTCTTGAACAGAATCCAAAAATTATATCTACCGGCAAAAGTTACGTGGTTTTAATGAGGGCGCGGAATGATCATGGGATATCATTATTTTTACTCTATCTAGTCTGACTTTTTCGAGTTATCGATATTATCTTCAGTTTTTATGTTTCTTTTATACTGTAATTCGAGTTTTCTTGAGACAGTTAAAGTTAGCTGTTCTCCATGAATCAGCCATAAGTTACCGGCCCCCAAAGTAATACATGAGAGTATTAATCAATGACGCAGCTGCCACGGGTCATAAGGAACATTTTACTGATCTTCAATGGCCGTTGACCCATTGACTTTTCGACGATAAAGAGGAAAAATCAAGTTTCGTTCAAACATGCTCAAATAAATTTGATAACTCGAAAAACGTGCGGCCCGAAAAAAAATCTACAACGTTCATCTTGGACCCTAATTGAAACGTGGTAACTTTTTCCAATTCACGAAACGGTGAAGAAGTTAACTATTCAACTGGGGGATATTAAAATGGGATGACCTGCACATACACGTTCACGAATATATACGTAAATTTGCAATTATTTATATTAACTTACGGCTAATTGTGCCGCGTTGTTGCCAACTTACTCAGTAATGACAATGATAGGTATCGCCCAAATGTTAGAAGAAAAAATGATAGAATCGAACATGATTTTTTCCGAGAACCGCTGAAAAACTGGATTTCAACTTTTGGCTGGCAACACTGTTTCGAAAATCTATTAACTAATATTATTTTTACAATCTCTGGATATCGCTACCGACGCCCACTAAGAGAAGAACTTCTCTATATATGGTAAAAGACATTTTGCGATTTTCAACTCATGTAAAGGATTATCCTTCCGAAGCACCGTTTCTAAGAAAGTTGTTTCAAATTAGAAAAGACGATCAATTGAAGGAAAAGATCAGCGTAATATCAAAAAAGACATATTTGAAAAACACAAATCAGCGATATAATTTTGGCAAATTTTTTTGTGCGATTATTCAGCTCGGCTCGTAGTGGGAAGTCGTCGGACTATTTAATACAAAACAAGTTGATGAAAGCTCATTGGAGAATTGTCCATTTTTTTTGTTATCCCCGTTCAACGTAACATGTGAAAATTGTCTGCATTCATTAGAATCAGTATTCGTTACACAGCTGTTATACAACTTGAAATCTCTACTTCCCTTCATGTGATGAAGATTCTCCGGTAGCCGTAGAAAATGAACAATTTCATACTTTACTGTTGAATGCTTTATATGTATTATAAAATATCGAGAAACATTAAAAAATTACTGCCAACTCGATCATCATTCTTTAGACAGTCAGAAGAGTACGTAGCGAGAGGTGGAGCAAAAAGATCCAGGGAAGTCAACACGCGCTCGAAAGGTCCTTATCTACACTATTTTTTAAACGATATAACGTGAAATACAATACAATACAATACAATAATCATGGCAAGTCATTAACTGATATGTAGCAGGCGAACTCGAGATTAAAAACGAGCTTTCATCACCTTAAATTATATAGAAATACAACTGAGTCACCATCACATTTTGAGGTCCATAGTCGAGTCGATTTCAAACTCACGTCGATACGGCGGCTTAACGACATCAGAAACGAGAAGCTTTCCCTTGCTACTCACGGCCGTTCAATTATTCGAAAATGAATGATACAGATGTTTTGTCTCACAGCAAACTTTAGAAAAACGCCAAGAACCCAGTCGCGATGACATATATAATTATGAGATTCGATTTATCTAACAGTCGGAAAAGAAATGCAACGTAATGGTAAATAGGACAGGTAATGGAGGTGAAGTGGCTGTCAAGATCCGAACAGTCAACAACCTCGCGATTCTAACGTATGCATTTTATTCACTGATACTTAAATTGCCGAAAATTGGAGCGCTAGCTACTTTTCTAGCGCCTGCACGACACAAAAACGTCTATATTATATGTTTCAGAATAAATACCCGAACGACAGGAGCAAGGGGTTTCCTCGCTATGAATCGCGCGATTATTAAAAATAGACGATATAGACGTTTTATCGTGAGGCAGACTTTAGAAGAGTGTGTTGAGAGCAAAGCCACTGTCCACCTCACGACTTTAACATACGTGTTTCATGGACCGGAACTTCAATTGCCTGAAATCCGAGAATTAGCTAGTTTTCTAGGGTGTGCATGATGACCAAACGTCCGTATCGTCTGTTTCAGAATGACCAAGCGGCTGTAAGATGCAATAGAAGTTTTCTATTCTCTGACGTCAGGACGCCATATTTGTGTATGCACTGAAATCGACTCCACTGTAGCTTTGAACTTGCAATGTCAGCTCTAATAATCTAGTGGGCCCTGAATAGCTGCCACGAAAAAAAATGAAGAAACAACAAGAAAAGAAAAGTAAGAAAATATTAAGATGCAATAATTTAGCGTCCGTGGACCATATATAGGCATTGTAAATGCATGTGGCATCCATTGTCACCTACCCGCTTGTATTCGGTAAGACAGTATTCAGAAAAAAAAAATTTCGCTTTTCTTTCGTGTTGTTATTATGTACTTACTTTCTATTTACATATATGTAGGTACTTTATCTTTTAAAATTAATTTTAATTAATTAGTGAAATGTACGAGATTAGCCAAAAGTTTAATTATCGACAGAGGGACATCTACTTAGGTAGTTTTATTGGCATTTTGCCTACAGTACGCTAACGCACATCCATATCGTTACGTCTATTAAATTTCTAACGTACAACACTGCCTATACTTAAAAAAGATGGGCGATCGATAAAACTTGTATAAAATTGCTTAAGTTGCACGTGTGATTGCCTAACTACTATAAATAGGATGAGAATTATAATATATATATATATATATTTATATATATACCTAGCTAACTATGTATATCGATAAGTTAACTAAACGAGCAGTGAGCAGCATTTACAGTTTTTAGTTTAGACACACAGGAGCGCAACGGCAGCTAGAGATGATCGAACACTTATGGTTTCACGCGAAAATTTTTCAGAAATCTATACATACACTTAAAAACGATAAACGTATTTGTGTTAACGTTGTTGTTATAGAATTGTCGCGTCCAGATGTAGAAACTCCGTTTAATATCTTTTTTCCATTCAAATTCATTTAATTTTTTTTATCCTTCAACAATCGTCATAGTCACTAGAAAGGTAAGAAGTTTGCCGATTGTGTATTATTACGTGGAAAGACGCGCGCGGTCGAGCATACCTAACACGAACCGTTTCAAAAACCGCTTATAACGTATCCTAAAAACATAGATAGATAGATAGATAATAATAGTATGCTGTTACTTTGTACATGACGCTATATTCATACATTATGTTAATAATAATTGCTTTCATAAATAAGAACTTGTAAAAAGTTTACGGGGTAGTACAGTGAGCTGGGAGACGGTATGTTTAAAAAAATTCTTATCCTGAATATAGAAGAAGTCTAGAAAAATCACCGAAAAATTATATTGATAACGGTAGCCATATTTTGAATGATAATAATTAGGCCGTATTATTGTGGTTTTAGTTGTGGTATGGTTGTGGTAAGTAGTTAAATGATGGTCCTTGATAGGGGATCACTTGTCGGAGCCCGGACACTCTCCAGGTTGTTTCAGTATCGTGTAGTCCAGTCGATACTGGGCTGAAATAGAATCGGTAGGTATGGTCTGAGACTTTATCAGGGAACTGCCAGAGAATAGCAGAGTGCCGGACACGTCAGTGGAGGTCTGGGAGAGACTAATTGCGCTATAGATTTATGCGATAGTTTAAATATCGCCACCGTTGCACGCATGTGATTAGTTTATAAATATCATACTGAACTATAGAGTCAATTTCAGCGCATGCACAGGCACGGCGTCGCGTCGTAACTTCAGAGGCGAGGAAATTATATTTTATAATAGGACCGCCAATTATTTTATACATATGTTCTCTACCGCAGATGTATGCTGTAGTGTGAACCATCTCGCCACACCTCAGATTACGACACTTTTTCAGTCTGCTGAATGGACAAAAAAAATCTCTGTATCGTCAGTTTCGAAAGAAATTCTCTGTATTGAAAATCTCTCGCTTACGACGTCGCAACGTCGTGACTGTTCAAAAATATGGAGCATGATAAGGCCTCAATCCTTTTTAAATTCAATCAATTTTAGCTCTTGATGGATAATTTGTAATTGATAGATTCACGTGCACACTATCTCTTACTTTGAGACATTTTTCAAATTAAATGAAAGGATTCAGTCTTCACTTTGCTCCATTATTATTGAGGGATCATATACACCCTACCACGGTATTGTTACGGTGCTTCCTCTAAGTAACCGATTTTTTTTTGCAATCAGTGGTTGACTTTTTCGACATTCTGTTGTAAATTATTATTTTCGTTGTTTAATACGCATTTAATACAATATTAACAATAATAATAATAATAATAATGACAATAATAATATGAATAATAATAATAATAGTAATCGGATAGTTTTATTTCCACGCCGTATTCGCTGCCTTATAGAGAAATTTAGAAAACCGTTAGATTGCCTTCTTTCTCACACTAAACAACAACTTAAACAAAATTTTGATATTTTTAAAAGCTTTATAAGTTTCTAAGTATAATATGAGACTCGCGAGTTGGGATATTTATTCCTAATGAATTTCCACACAACCCAAAGTCACATCTTGAATTATTCTTCAAGTAGCGAATATTTGCTTTCCTCGTTTTTCTAGAGCTCTTGAAAGATCTCATAAAAAAACACATACTACAACTCAACGATGATAAGGTGTATAGGATCCCTGAAGCCTCGCTCTAGTCGTAGATGAAAAAACCGAGGATGATAAAGACGTAATTGAAATTAAATTTATACACTGAGCGCGGTAAATAGTTTTACTCAAACATATCCGCATTTATTTTACGATAAAGCTCCCAGCGTTGCTTATCCAACAATTGCAAGAGCGTAGGTATCGAACAACGCCAGCGTATGTAAAACGGCTTCCACAGACCATGTGAGTTATTATATTATGAAATTACAGTAAAACCTCTTGTAGTCCAAAAAGGGGCCACGTCCATTATCCGACGTTCTATGTGAAAATGAGAAGGCCCAGTAGAAGTTTCTAACAATCTGCACATTACTGAATACTGGCCTTTACAATTTACAAATAAAAGGTTATTCGAGAGACTCAAGACTCATTTGTCAATTAATGGTAATGCATGGTTCCAACACTGACGAGGTGTTCGGTTCAATTATGGCGCGGAACTCGGCTCGTACCGATTCTTTGCTTTGATCGAATTTGCTATAGGACGGAGCTGTTCGACTATATAGTAGGTTACTTTTTTGGAATGGACCAAAGAAGAGGGCACAATATGTGAGGTTCTACTGTAGTTTCATTTAAACCTAGATTAGAGGAACCCCAAGCCAGTACGACAACTCGTCCTTGTGCATGTGCAGACGACAGCAGCGGCAGGTAATCAGCCAGACAATAATCTTGCGTCCACCCACGCTTCCGCCAGTATCCAACACTCTCCTACTATTTTTTCTCTTAATGGGCTGCAATAATCGATTTTTACCCACATGAATTATTCTCTCGAATATCTGGTATTCGATGATTTAAGAGGAATCGGTTAGATCTAACAAGAGAAATTTTCCGGAATCGAAAACAATTCACTTCTTATGCATCGTAAAGTGTGGCCATGTCACTTATTTTTTACTATTGTCAAGGCCTACCCATGGCTGACACGAAAAACCGTTTAACACCTGTATCACCGACGCAAGGTTCCACACGCTGAGCCATCTTTCGTAGAAACGTAGAAAGTAGTAGAAACACCTACGTTTCCTACTAATTGCGAATAGCAAATTATCACGAATTGTAGGCATACATGTCATTTCGTTATTCTTGCCTGAGGCAAAGATGTTTTGAGACGGCTGGGCGAGTTATTCCATGTAAAAGCACGCTGTTAAACGTTAGTTCGCGTCACGGATCAGTAGCCATTGGTAATGGTCGAAATAAGTGACACATCCACACTTCACGATGCACAAAAAGTAAATTTTACTGGATTTCAGTCAAATTTTCTTGCTAGATCGAACCTACCTATTCTTCTTACATCATCGAATGCCGAATGGACAAATGGTTTGGTAGCACCATCCCAGAGATTTGAAAAACTAATTTATGTCGATAAAAATCGACTATAGCATCCCCTCAACCTCTGAACAAGCGCACAAACACGCCGAGATCTGGGGATCATATCCGCCAACGAAAGACCAGATTCTAAGGGTTGCGCGGCGGCTGTGACCTACCTCCCTTGGTGAGGTCCTCCATTGTTTGGTCCTTGCAATCGGCCGCGTGATGGCTACTACTTCCACAATTGTAGCAAGATACTTTTGGGGGTGGAACGGCGGTCGAGTAAGTAACCACCGGAGTAGGAGGCAGGTAAGGTGTCTGAGATGGAACCGGTACTGCAGGTGGCGGTGGAGTTCCTCCTGAGCCAGGATGGTGTCCAGGATGAGCGCCTGGGTACTGGTACATCATTTCCCCGTTCGGTTGATAAGCTGGATATGTAGGCCTCGCATAGCTTGCGGATTGAGAAAAGTTTGAGTATATTCCTGCAGCTGGTCTAAGCGAAGGAAAATGCCCATGCTGAAGGTAAGTTATAGGCGAATGCGATGGCTGCGGTGGAAAGGGAACGCAGTGAGGAATACTCGGAGGTCCACCATTGACCATCTGGTTTTTATGACGTGCGTAGTGGGTCGGATTCTTTCTGCTGTTTCTCTGCTTCTCGGGAAGAGAATGCATCAATGTTTGAGGAGCTGGTTGATGAGACGTTGATACAGCGATCATTGAATGAGCCGCAACTCCCGAGTTCGAGTGATCGGACGATTGATTTGGAGCGGAGGATTCACCACCTCCGACCCATGGCACCGCTGGTGGTGTCTCTGGCGGTGATCTACTTCCCGTACTTTCTGAGCTACTGCTCTGTGAACAATGCCGACTGCTCTCAGGATCCAACCTTAGAGTCTGAAGCTGAGCGAGGCAGTAAACTTGCTGCGCGTTACACCTGGATAGAATTCATTTGGTTGGTATATATTTCAGCAATGGTATGGACTACTTTCTTTCTAAATTAGATTCGAGATCAGGTCACTAAAAAGCACAGGAATTGGGATTTTTTTTTTCAAGTCACTGGTACGGTATAAAGAAATATTCTATTGACTCAGTTTTTCACACCTGATTTAGAATATTCTCTCTAAATTTGAAAAAGTTTTGATAAACGATAACCACTTTTACTTCAGAAGACTCGATCTATGTAACTCGAAACTTCATAAAATTCTAAATAAATACCAATTATTTCTAACAATACAAGTAATTGGGTGTGAACCAGCTGAGTCAATCAATCTCTGCAAAGCTTACCAATGATTGGTAAAAGAAAAATGTTTTCCAAGGCGTATGTGGCCCATTGAGGTAGCTTTTCCCTTTTTTACCTTGGGTAACGATTCTGCATTCCAGTTACTGGCATTGTTAGACAAGCATAACATGGCGTGTTATGTGCAGCGTAAACTGGTGGTGGATGAGGATACATCTGCATCTGAGATGGGTCCATCGGCGGCATAGTTGGATACCGTCTTAAGTTAGCGCCACTGTGATTGTGGTGATGATGCAATACTTGCTGTTGCTGTTGCTGTAACGGGATGCATTTAGTACCAGTGCTACTAGCATCGCTTAAAACGTCGCTCCCTCTAACAACCTGTGTAATTATATAAATTAATGTTTAAAACTTACTGAGGCAGATATATCTTTTATAATTCTAATATGAATTTTGGTGCGTCTGTGTGTAACAGTATAACATCAAATCATAACAACAATCAGCCACAAATCACTAGGTTCTATAATCTGATAGGATCGACGATGTGAAACCGTTTGTTAATCTCCTTTTCTTATTTGGAAAGAAACGGTATACTCACAATTTGTTGAATTCACGACACACGTTGTTAGTTTTTGAAAAGAATTATTCAAATAAAGTCCCAGAAATGTCTTTTCTATACGGCTTAGAAGTACTAGAGACTGTGACCAGCGAATTACCTCGGTATCAACGTGTTCTAGAACAGGGTGTGCAACGACGTTGCTGGAACTCTCCAGTTTCTTGTCAGATGTAAGCAGATTTAAACCATTGGAAGTTTGCCCCTTCACGATACTTCGCAGTTGACCTACTGCGTTTGATGGCAATCCCAAGTCCCGCAATTCCTCATCGCCCATTCTTCTAATCTGAGTTTATCAAATAAAAGTGAATGGGAGATCAGGAGAATCCCAAATAAGAAATGCCAACTAGGAAACATTGAAGGGGTATATACACCTGAAATAGGGGTATTTTCCAAAGACCATCATGTATTCAGAATTTTTTTTTTAAACAACCAGTTTTATTACAGAAGTTCGCTAGTATTTCGAAGCATAATCAAGTGAAAATGAGGAGTTGTGAGTCATTAGGTCTGGATATTACAAGCAATCGAAGCACTTAATCCAGAGACTTAGATCAACCAATGCTTCAAGTTCAAATATTTGAGTCTAATTGTCAAGAAAACAATACTCTGTTTGATGAACAGACAACTTTTTGATGCGTTGATTTCTGTTCTGGAAAATTGAAGAACAGTCGAACTCAATGTTTGTAAAGTTGAAACTTCGGCAATAAAAAATTAATTACTCGAGTCACGCTTGCAATATCAAAAAATTGTGTGTTCATCGGGCAGAACTTTCTTTTCTGAACAATTAGAGACCCTAATATCTGAATAGTACCAGTTAATCCAAATCCTTGTTTCAAGTGCTGGTACTTGAACTGCATTTAGCTTGGAGACCCGATAGCACTACTCATAACTTTTATTTCATTATGCATTAAAAGATGAGCAGAATTGCGTAATAAAACTGACTGATTGAAAAACAGTTTGAACAGGTACTAGTCCTGAAACAATACGCCTATTTAAGGCTTATGGATCCCCTTCAGTCGTGCTTGTAACAACAAATAAAGCTGTTACTTATCTCAGTGCCGATATTGGCGATCTCATAACACTGTCACCATCAGGTGCACATGTTTGTTTCTACTCACAGTAGCGGAATTATTGCAAAATAGACGACACAAACGTTTGTTACTATGCTTTGAAGTGTTTTGAGAGAAAAAACGGTCAACATTGTCTGTTTCAGATAATTATATGCTAACAATCAGCTGGAAAGGAAATCGTTACACCTGTGTTCGCAATGGTGTGTCCAGAGTTGACTGCAATATTAAGGAACTGCATGAGCTTTTGAGATTTCAAAATATTTTGATATTTTTCAGAAGCTGCGACAATTGCGTCAAATTAGATCAAAGGACAATAATTCTTCTAGTCGTAACGCATATTTTAATGAACATTCTAACAAGGAAGGTATCCTAGGTCGATCTCTCCGATTTGATTTCTTTTGTAATATATCATAGTAGACTGAAAACTAAGCGACACGTATTCTTTTTTATCTGCCGATAAAAACTTGAAGGGGATGAAACCAGCCTCCAAAATATGGCATGTCAAGGGGCGATTTGGTAGTTTCACCCACAAGATTTAATATGTTTTAACCAATCCAACTGGAGAAGTTTTCTCATAACGAGAAATGAAAAATATAATTGTCTCCATTTGAAAAAAAAAAAAAATTAAGGGGTGAGCCACCCACGAACTTTGGATGCTGGTTTCACCCCCTTAGTTTTTATTGGCAGTTTATTGGCAGATATAAAAAATATGTGTCGCTTAGTTTTTATTCTACTATAACATATTACAAAAGAAATCAAATCAGAGAGATCGACCTAGGATGCCCCCTTGTAAGTCACTGCTGATTAATTTTGATCCACTATTCAAAGCAAGAAGGCAAAGTTGATCCATAGTCTCGAAATGTTGGTTGAAATATGGGTTACAAAAATTAGGTTTATCTGACGAATATTGATGAATTTCAAACATTCAGGATTAATTTGATTTTTTCTTATGTAAAGTGAAGGTAATGAACATATTATCGGGCTATTAAATCGAGACTCGTGGGTTTAGAATCCAATAGCTCTTCGTGAAAAAAACATAGAGGATCATGCAATACAGTTTCTGAAACTGTGGAGCTTTCCATGTCCAGGTATTACTGTATAATTGTTGAAAAAACTTCAGAACCGAAGATATCGCTACATATAGAGAGATTCTGAGTAAACTTGACACACCTGCGGTATGCAAATCGCTCTTTTCCAAAACTGACAACGCTGTCGTACGACCATATCTACCGACAACATGACAGCTGCCGCTATGTCGTTTGTAGATATAGTCGTACGACAGCGTTGTCAGTTTTGGAAACCTACCACAGGCATATCAAGTTCACTCAGAATCTCTCTATATATGTTAGAGAACGTGTTCTTTGCGTACTTGTATCCGTAGCTCAACTTCAACTCGACACCATTTCGTTCATAATAATATTGAAGATTTAGAATAATTCCCGCGTATTCCTTAGAATCTTGTGCGTAGAATGCCGTTTTCAAAATCTAAACATGTTGGAAACCATGACGGGTGCCGGCAATAATCGGTGGACCGGTCATCTTAGATACTGGTACCGGCAGCCGCAACTAGTGAGTTCAAAAATTTTCTAGCCAAAGAAATCAATTCAAATCCGTAACCGGTAAATCGATCGCAAGTACGGATACTTAATAAATTAAGTCATTCATTTATTATTTTCACACGCAGCTCGACGTGGTTCTCCTACTGGAGTGGGGCGCTTCGCGACCACTACAAGAATTATGAGCTAGAAACCCACGAGTCTCGACCTAATAGCCCGATAGTAAACACATTCATCTCTTTTTTATCATTTCCAAGTTACATTGGTTCTCAATGTTTACCTGATATTTTTCGGTTCAAGATACATGTGTCCTATTGAATATAAACCATGTTACTACAAAACTTTATGACCAGTAAACAAAATAGGGTGATTTTTGTTATGCAGAAAACGAATTCCCATCCAGCTACCAGGGCACGAATTTTTTTTAAACTTAAAATATTTATACAGTACTGTACTGCTGCTTGTAGATTGGTTTCTGATTACATATCTTCTTAAATCTAGCGAATAACAAACAGGTACACATTACATCTCCTTCACAAATCCCTCAACACCAGCTACAGAAATAGCTGTAAAAAATAATGGTTTCGACAGAATGTGTATCCATTTCATTTTTTACAATTTCTTACTCGATTTTTATACGATTTTATAGTAGTTTTATCAAATCTGATAGGCAATCTACTATCAATCCCGTAAATCGGTTGCGTGAATCGTACAAAATTTAATGAAACTTATAAAGGTGTTTTCTCAATACAGTATCCTTCGGCAGATATATTTGGTGAAAAAGAAAAACGGTTTGCCTCCTGCTGATGCGAGGTTTATAAAGCTGGTATAACATGCTGTATAACATCTGTTGTTGGTTATTCACTGGATTTACAGTGAGATAAAACATAGTCAGGAGTTTTCGAGCGGTAGCACAGAGTGAATTTCAGAGCAGACGAAATGAATATTTGTCTTTTTTTTTTATACAAATAAAGTTTTGATGGGATGCCTAATTTTTGTACAAATCCTTGAAGAATTACTTTATTGACTCAGTTTTTCCAAACCTGATTACTTGTACTTCGAAACATAATTAGAAATTATTTGAGATTTTATGGGTCTTGCTTTTTTATATGGATTGAATCTACAGAACAAAAAGTGGTTGTCGCAGGGTATCGAAAATGAAATTCGTCAAATATTGTTGGTTTGCCCTGATATTACATCAATTCAGAATGTTCCCTCCAAATTGGGAGAAGTTTCAATGAACAATGCAACCAACACCCTACGATGACGAGTTTTTCTTTGGTACATTTAACCGATGTAAGGCAAGACTCCATAAAGTGTCAAATAATTTTGAATGATGACTGAAAATACTAGTAACTAGTTGTGAAAAAATTGAGTCAACAAATATTCTTTTGAAGCATATCAGTGATTAGTAAGACAAATTATTTCCAATCCTCTTGAGACGATCAATTGCTCCTACATTCTGAATACAGTCCTCTATCGTGTTAAATCAGCTGCACACCTGAATCTAAATAAATTATTCCCCAAGTCTTGCCGATACTGCAGTTCACCCACTATTTTAAATATCAACAGCGTATTGTAGATGATTGTGTTATCAAATTGAGGTAAAAATCGACCATCTATACCCAAAATCCGCCTCTACTCAAACCTCTCACCTCGTCAATAGAAAAATTCTGTAGATTATTCTTGAAACTTGGCATTTCCTTGCCCAGTGTTTCTCTCAGAGTGTCTACAGACCCTGTAGATCTCAGCCGGGGAGGTGGCGGAGTCTGTTTGGGCACAGCGATCGAACCTTGAGCCGTAGGTAAACCCTCGGTGTTGCTGTGTCGTGAATTTCCCGGGAGAGGAGCTGCGCTAACAACAGTTGCTGGCGGAGGAACTGACCACTGGGGAGGTGGCAGCAAAGATTGAGTCGGAAGAGATGACTGGCTCTTATTGCTACCTGTGGTGGTGGTGCTGCTAATAGATTGAAGGACTGGTGACAGAGCAGCGGCAGCGTTTGAGCTTGAAATATTTGTTTGGCTGCAGCTTGTGCTTGTGCTTGTGGAAGTTGTCAGGGTGTTTGAAAGGGACTGTGTAACCTGGGAGGTAGAGGTCCGTGGCAGAGGATTGCTTCGTCTGCTGCTCATTGGGGAATTGCTTCGACTAGGAGATCTGGACTGGGACGGTGATGACTGACGGCTTACTAAAGGAGAAGAGGGATAAGCCAAAACATCGCCCGTTTGATACAACACTGGGTTGCTCATCATGACCTGACCTGACCAAGGCGGCATGTGATTAACAGAGGGAAAACCTAGGTGTAGATATTGTGCTGCACCACCAGAACCCATCGACATCTGATCAGGAGCCGGAAGACACAAGCCAGGTGGCGGCATCGTTAGTCCAGGGGGTATTCCAGTCACAATTGCGTTGCTCCGTGCAGATATATCTCCTGCAATGTGCACAAGTTTATCCAGTGTTAGTCAAAATTGAAGTTTCTCAGTTTCACAGTTATTACACATTTTCAATTCAAAAATTCCCTGCCTTTTTCAGATCCAACCATGAGTTTGAACAAACTTCAAATTGATTGGGTCGTCGATTATAAAACTTACGTTTACATAGGAAATTCCACCAATATTGACCAGGTTTTAGATCTCACCATTTCCAATTCACCGCTTATTTGTGTCACGAAAAGCTTTAAAGTGTTTTTTTTTCAGATTCTTGTGATCCCTCGTAATGTGTAATTTGATATGCAACTTTTGTGACTTTTATGAAAACCGATTTTTTCGATGATTTTCATAGAGACTTAAGAGGAGATCAGATATGAAAGGTAACGACACATTTTCATGCAAAATTTTCTACTCTTTTAAAATGTAAATACTTTGATTTTCAAAATACTTCAAAAATTTACTTTTTCATGGTTGTTACCCATTTTAAATTTTGATATGCCCGACTTTTCCAGGTCATCTGGACGAAAAATGTACTTCTTTCCGAGGGAAGTTGTCATCTTTCATTTAAAACATGCTAAAAACCTTCATGTCCTGAATAGAACTGTTTTCAATTAGAAAATAATAGACCTTGCTTTTAAATTCCACAAAAATTTCACGTCAGCAATCATAATATGACTAAAGTTGAATGTAGTCTCTACTCAGCCTTATGATGACTAGTTAGTCGTAATAGTTGAACAGTTTTTTCAAATATATTTGTACTTCCAGGTTTCTAGCGAAATTCCCTAATTTTTGCAGGTTCTCCCTGTTTTTCAGATGCGTAACAATCATGTTTTTGCATTACAATCACATTCTGATGGTTTTGTATAAGTTTCATTTTCAATTCTATTCTTTTTTCTTTAAATACTACGGACTTGTTAATTTTAGATTGGAATCTTAACAGGTTTTAGTGGATAGTCAATCATTTTTTTCAAATGGATCGAAAATGTCGAACATATCCATGTCTGAGATCAAAAATATTTAAAAAATTGATGTTGGAAATGTATACTCACTTTTCATTTCTTATAATTTCCTCTAAGAATGTTCAAAAATCGTTGAAGAAGTCGGTTTTCAAAGAAATCACCAAAGTTACATATTTAATTATGCATTATGAGGGATGCAAAAAAAAAAAAAAAAACAATTAAAAAACAAAAAAATACTATTGGGCTCCTGTGACTAGAGTAATTAGTATATTTTAGAGTTAGAACAGAATCTGACATAGTGCTAGCCCAACCTTGGTGGCATTCTTTGCGCATAATCAGGAATGTAAAATTTACAAAGACACTTCTGCGTACGGATATTGTTACATTACTTATTAGGACACATAATTTCTCGATATCGCTATACAGCTCTCTAAAAACGTCAAAGTAGTGAATTTTTGAGTCTGTCTGAACTAAACCTGAAGTCAAACTGACTAAGCCTAGTGACAGAATTTCGAAAATCAGCTAAGTCAGATGAGTGAAGTCTCTGAAAACCTACCTAGGATTACATACGTATATGAGCAAATCCACAAAACTTTTGACTCTTAGCGAAGCGCGGGAAATTAAGAATATTTCTTATGATAACATTACTATGCACTTGGTATTTGCATAATTAAACCTACTAGAATATATACAGTACAGTTGCAGCACACTTGGAAAGAAACGAAAATGTCGAAATCGTATGCGAGAATCACGCAAATTCTTGAACCCTTAATGATATTCCCCAAGCGCCCTTCCAGTTTTCATTTTAATTTAACGTGTTTCAATTTCACCTACATACCACTTTCCCTTACATGAGCTCCTTTCACAAAAAAAAAGTTCTGTAGCTACAAAAATGCAAGCATGTATTGCAGAAAGATTCTTGTTTTCGCAAAGTTATTCATTTTATACGTGAGCCCTTTGATGTATCGATAAATGAGCAATGCTGACACATTTTTAATCAAAAGATGGAACTTTAGCGAGATGTCCCATAACTGTGCCACCAATAGTTTTTATGTGAAACTGCACGTGAAAATTGTTCTTTCCAATGTTAGTACCACAACTATTACGCCCCCACCTCAAAATAGTTAACAGACGTGAATTATTCGTCTCAAAAATCATTTGAAAGCCTATACCAATTACCCTTTTTTTCCGAAAAGTTAAAAGTTTTACGGATTTGCCAATATGCCGATGTTTTTTTAACTAACTTTATGGATAGATACAGTTGATATTTCACTACAAAGCAAAGATGAAGCTTTCAATACTTGTTTCTACTTGTGAAGAACAAGAAAGAACAGAAAAGAAATATGTGCATCGCCCTTTTTCTCTCGAAGTAGCAGAAAAATCCAATTGAAAGTGTTTTCAGTAGTAATTAGGCTTAAATTAATGAACTTTCTTAGAAACAAGTTACTTTTACTGTGAAAATTGCACCACTTTGTGAAGTTTCAATACTGATTTACTGGCCTTTTTAGTTTTCTACTTTGCATGAAAATAGGCAATGGATTTGGTTCAGCTTACTTCGAACTTAGGGCCATTGAATCATGTTTAGGATGAATTATTGCATGATTAAGAGAAAAAAAAGCAAAAACAATAAAAAATAGCATTACATAAAGTACTTGAGAAGTAAAATCTTTAATTGAATTCTGGGTTCATAATTACCGTGAAATGGCTGCATAGGTGGAGGCGGTATCAAACAGTTTGGAATTTCATTGTCCACCACCCTGTCGTTGGGAGTGATGCACGGGGTACATCCCTAGATTATGAATATAAAATTAATAAGATTAAATACATTTGACTGCAAACAGGAAGAGAAAAAAATTTTTTTTTTGTTTCAAGTGTCAAGCGTACTTTGTCATTTTCTTGAAATAAAAGTTCCAAGATTGTGAATTTAGAATACAAATACATTTTAATCAAGCTTTGTTGCAAATGCTGCTCCTTTCCTTTTTCTTAATCAGATCCCCATTGATCCACTGCTGGTTTTAAATAGAAAACAGCAACCTTTTTATAAAGAGAATCTCAGATTACAGTCCTGTGTAAGCATATAAGAGTGTTTGTTCAGAGTGGACTTTGACTCTCCCCCTTTTCTAACTATTCGCTTAAACGGGGAACCCCAGAGAATACTGCCAACAACTTTTTTTACTTGACTGAGTTTCACGACCACTTGAATATATTCGTCACTATAAATGTCAGATATTGAATTCTACATTTTGAAATTGAGTTTTTTGGACTTACACTCAGTTCTTTCACAGTATTCTTGGACATGATTGAATTTTTTTTGAGATTTCATGGATTTTGCCATACGGAAATGGATTGCACAAATAAAGAATAGGTTGTCGCGGGGTACAGGTTGCACCGTTCATGGAAATGTCTTAAAATTCGGACGGAATATTCTACACTGATGTAACTTCGGGGCAAACCAATGATACTCGATGAATGTGATTTTTAGATGCAAAAATGTTTGGTTTCAAGCCATTTGTATCGTAAGTGTTGAGAAAAAATGTATTATGTGCTTGCAACCACAAAAGACTGACCTCATCCTTATATATGATTGGTTTGCCCCAAAATGATATCCTTTTAGAATATTTCCTTTAAATTTCAAAAAGTTTCAATGAACAATGCGACCGTACCCTGCGACAACGGCTTTTTCTCCTTTGGCTCAATCTATGTGAAGGAAAGTCTAAAATCTTGAATAACAATCAGGTGTGAAAGACTGAGTCAATAGAATATTCCTTCGAAGTGTAGCAGTGACTGGAAAATACTAATTTCCAAGATGCACAATTTGGAGGTATTTGCAAAATAAAAGAGAATTCATTTATCTCTTAGGTCTAGAAAAAGCTGGTAAGTATTACTTGTGCAGATTTGAAAGAAGAGTTTGTTGCTGGCTTTGGAGGATTAAGTCGGGCTTCCTCCTCCTGAAGTTTGGCATAAATATTTCCAAATACCGATTTCTGCTCATAGGTAAAAGCCGGATGATTTAGGGCCATTGTGTACAACAGCATAAGTTCATCCAGGGTCTGATCATCCTGGGTGAACGTGGTTCCATTTAGTAGATTAACAATCTCTTGGAAATCCACGTTGGACAAATTCTTGTACAAAATGACGGCGCAGGCGTAGTTGCATGAATGCAAGAGCGCCATGTACAGGGAAAGTTTCCTGCGTGTTCTCTTATCCGTAACACCAAGAGCAGTGAGCTCCACAAGTTCTGACGCATTGTTCGCACGGTGCTCAGTGTCTCGAAGATCATTGTAGTCCCGTTTCCCAAGATCCTCGACACACGTGCCGAGGTATCGTACTTCGAATGGTAGACACATATTCAGCAGTGTGCACATGACATCGATACGTTTATAACTAGAGAGAAAAATATGAATAATTTTTCTGTGTCAAAAATTGTTTTGCTTGAAGAGGGGCCAACACGAGAATGCTGGTCTTTTTCACAGACACAAATGCCTCCCAACTCATATTGCATCTGTAAGTTTATTAAAAAGACACCAGAAGGGATGTGGAGAATCACGGCTTCAGATCGATATATGCTATTGAATTTCAGCCAGATTTATGAATTTGTATAGTGAACTTATGCAAAGAATATGGGGGAATGTCAAAATATTAATATTGTTTGCTTATTATTAACGATATGAACATTTTTAGCTGCTTTTAAGCAAAAGAATACAATACGTTTTATTAAAGGCATGATAAAGTCCATTACTTCTAGTTGCTTTGAAACTTATAACACCAGTTTCAAATGACACGAGAAATAAAGAAGTATGAAAACTGTTATGATGCATTTCTTTCGAGATATCGGAACCAAATTTTGATTTATGAAATGCAACACGCAGGGAAAATTAAAGGGGATCTATCAGACCTAGCAGACTATAATTCCAATTAGCAAACCATGAGTTATGTTCCAAAGTACTAAGCATCATAACCAATTGAAAGTGAATCCACTGTACAAATCTTGTAGTAATAAAAATCAATCAATGATTCAATAAAAAGGAAGAAAACATTCGTGGCTCAAAGAAATATGATCCATAATCAATCATTTTGTGTCTCATGAAAGGACTTTATACTAAGAGACGAATTCCGACCACGAAAGGTGTGACTATTATAGAATATTGTAACTACCACGATACGATTTTCATCAGAAAACGTGTTTCATTCTGTAGGTTTTGGAAACATACACAAAAGAAAAAAAAAGTTAGTATCAAGCTTGAACTTTCTGTTTTTTAAATTTGAAGTGTACGAACTCAACTCATAGTTCAGATCTTTAAAAATAAATGGCGACAGTTGATTGCACATGAACTAGAACTTGGAATTCAAATTCAATTTCAAATCGAATGAATTCATTTTCAGAAATTTAAAGAACTGTATGAAAAAAAAAAAAAAGAAGTGAGAGCTTTGGAAACAGAGACGAGTTAAACGTTTGCCATTGTGAAGAAAGTCAGCACAAACTAGGTTTGGTCATGATTTATGAAAAATTTGGATCATTAGATCGGCTGTAGAATATTTTTAATCCATTTTAGTTTCTTTTCGTTAGCCCCTTTTGTAATGTAATAGAAAAAAAATAGAAGTTCTAGGGTGTTGAAAGTTCTTAATAAGCGAACTAAAACAATGAAGAACTTCTACTATGCACCTGCCTCTAATTTTCTTCAATTGTAAGCAAGGAAACTATAATTTAAAGAAGACTGGCAGTTACAATGTTACAAATAGATTAATAATACAATAATGAATGTTGTCAAAAACAAATAAAAGCCTGGCAATAATTTAATGTAGATAAAAATAGATCAAAGCACGAAGTTGCAAGCAACAAGAAAAATAAGGGCGAGAGAATGGCTGTGAAATAATGTGACGGATAAGAAAAGTGTAGTAATGAAGAGAGAGAGAGAGAGAGAGAGAAAGAGCGAGAGAGAAAGACAGAGAGGGAAAAAGAGAGAAAGAGATAGAGAGAGAAAAAGCGAGAGAGAGAGAGAGCGAAAGAGTTGGGGTTTAGGAATGGTGATCAAATTTGAAAGTATGTAATTGATAAGTGAAAATTTGTCGGTGATGAGGTGGATTAATGAGATCGCAAATATTAGCTAATGGAGAATAATGATCGGGGTATGGATATTCGAAAATTTTTAATTGATGAATGAATTTGGTTGTTTTTACCTGGACAGATTCCCAAACCATGATACCACGTTCTCTTTACACACCATTGCCAGACAACATTGATACCACTTGGGTTGAATAAACACCGCCGCTGATCGCTTATGTTAGGCGTATTCCCTCTAGACGAGATCTCGTAGAATATTATGTTGTAATACGCGGATGGATGCTATCGCTGGTGTGATAATAACCGTCCCAAACAGTTCGGTTGTTTGCAATAATGACAAACTTATAACGGCTTTAGATTTGAGACAACGACGACAGACGATCCGAATCATGTAAATCACATAAAGCTCGCAGCATCCACAAGTTAGATATTTCACAGATGTCTATCTCGCTACTAGACGATATTCAGTTGGCGATTATTCTCTCACTCGATACTCATTAAAGACCAGAATGAAATACGATTCAATTTTATAACCGTTGTATTTATTGCTAGTAACAAAATTATTTTTACAAGCTTTCAATACCGAGTCGAAAATCAGCCCGTTCGAGGTCTGTTCTCACATGCTCGGGTTAAAAAAATCATCAACTGTTCTACCATCGAGGGTGTTCCAAATTTTAGCTTTTCTATGCCGTGTTATGAATTAAAACATTCCACTTAACGTATTTTAAACGCAGTTTATCACTCGACAGATGCTTATCTAAACATGGTTCATCATTTATACAATTATATTAATCAATCCAACGAAATATATTGTTACTTCTTAGAATTTATACAAACCAAGAGGTATTTCGCGATTGGACAAATTTCGAGCTCATTGATAATCGGACAAGTGTTCCATAGTCTAACTTCCTATTTCGTCCACAACGACCGTTGTGCAGGTTCGTAGGATTCAACATAGATGGCGGTAGTAGTTGATTTTCGAAAATGTTATTCTCTACGAATGTTACCAACTGCGCATTGCGCGACAATGGCAATTGCCTATAATGAGGCGTTAACAAGAAAGCTCAAGATCTATTTTGCAACAGATCCCTGTACAAAATTCTTCTGCTAAAATGTGTCAGAAACTCTTGTATCGAAATTCAGAAAATGTGGAACAAATACCTTTGGATTTCCTCAAATTTATTCCAGAAGGTTGCAATCAGCGAGTTTTTGAGAAGATTTCCCAAAGAAGTGTATAAGTTTCAGTAAACTTCAGGAAAAGACTAACTTCGTAATTTTGCTGTGAATTATACCTACGTGGTTTTTTTTGAAAAGTTTAGACTTTTTGCTATAATATAATTTCAGACGAAGAATCTAATTTGTGATTGGAGAAAAGAGAGTCCCATTAGACAGAGCTACACGTCATGGGCTCCATATTTTAGCACCTCGAAACACATCGCTAGGCATTTGGGCAGAATAATCCATCATCCGGAGGTCTAATCAATGTTGGGCGAATTTGTATTTAGTCCGTTACAAATTAGTAATTACATTTTTAATTTGTAATCGACGAAAATTCAATTACAAGTCATATTTGTAATTTGTAATTGAAGAAAAATAGATCATCAATTACAATAGCCATGTTTAATTACATAACTAAATATACTCTTGTATACGTGAATACATTCAGAAATACCGATATATACTTGGGATAATATTGGTAATTACATTTGCAAATTATAATTGGTGAGTGAATTCAGTAATTGTAATTGACAATCGAATTCTTTTCAATATAATTTCGAAATCGTAATTGATGATTGATTTTACTTTAATAACAAATTACAAATGTAATCGATAATTGAATTTTTCTCATTCACAAATTATAAATGTAATTGGTAATTTCATGGTAATTAATTACAAATTGTAATTGATGGTGCTCAACACTGGGTCCGATACGCTTCTTATCACTTATATTCAACTTTTCATCTTATTATGTAAACACTTTCAAAGTGTAGAACAATATAATAAATGGTTTTTCATTTCAACAAGTATTTGCACACGTTTTTGTATCCCCGGGGCCTTTAGCGCCGGCGTGGGTAGCAATAGCATTGGTTGATACGCAGCTGAAAGTGTACGCTTTTCAATCAATATGAAACGCTTATACCGCTGGCAGTTGCTACTTGCGGCTTGCCGCGCGTATGAAAAGAGAATATGGATCCCAATAAGGGTCCCGCGTAGCGTACTATATTTATAGAATGGAATCGGAAGCTGGTATATTTAACGTTAAACGCCTTGTACAAATGTATCATACAGCATTGCTTGAGATAAGAAATAGTGACCGCGGAGAAAAACTTACAAAAGTAGAAAATTATCGCACGTGCGGCCCCGACTATTAAGATTTTCATATTTACGACTAGTTCGGAGATGTTCCTTACGGAAAAATTCCCTCACGGGGGTTAAAACTCGAATTTCTAGGTTCGATTCTCACCTGGTTGATGATAGTCCTTGTAGAGATGATGGGATGACCCTGAATAGCTACAAATTGTCCTTGGAATTTGAATGGAAACCCTGAAAAATTTATCGTTGACGACAAAGTTGTCAGCCTGCGACAGCGACATATAACTTTAAATGATAAGTTCCAGGAAAAGCTTATTTGCCACTCATTTTTTTCACTTTTAAGTAGTTTTTCAACAAAAATTATCTAAGTGCTTATCATGAGATCTGCGATTCAAGTAATGAGTTCGCAACTTAAGTAAAATTGTATTTCATTTGTTCCTGGTGTCAGGCCGAAGCAAAGACCACAACCAATAGACACCGCATCTATTTATTTTCGCATAGAATCACGACACAACTGTAATATATCAAATATTAAAATCGAATTATAGGACTAAATTTTGATTTTTCATTGGCATTTGCAAGTAACAGTATTGTATTGATTTCTCAAACATTATTTTTCTACTTGACGTACCGAGGTTTTACCGGCAGGCGGCATGTGGGAGGAAGATTACTGTACTTACAGTGACAAAGACACACTTTGGTACAATTGAAGTTGTATTTTATGATCTTTCATCAGTTCTTTCAATAGGGATTTGGCTACAGAATCTCCATACAGTCTGCTGGCAAAAAGCCCTCCGAACATTATTTGAAAGTATCTGCACGAAGTTTTCAGGCATTCCGTGAGAAGATTCGCTTCGGAAAATCTTGAGAAATACTTCAGTAAAAAATTTGTTACTAGAGGTTCAGTTTTTTTTTTCCGATCAATCATTTCTTGAGGATAGATCATCAACAACTGTGAATTAAAAAAAAAATCAACAAAACGGATTCGATCCAACCTATATCTGAACAAATTCTGGATTTGATCATTTCAGTAGTTTTCGCAGAAAGTTTGCACGGCTGCAGCGGCCCGTCGAGGTCAGCCAAATTATCTACTTGCTTTGCAAAGAAAGCGTAATATTCTCGATATAGAACATTTACAAGATACTCGATAATAGCTGTACAATAATGCAACTATATGGACGAAGAGAAGAAAAAAAGGTATAAGAGACTGTTGGAATATTGAACTTAAGGCGGTCAATAATCCTTCTTGACTGACCGAGATTACCTGATTTTTATTTCTCGTTTCATTAATAAACCAATGGACAGAATCGATTCAAAATATAACGGTACATCTTGTTCCATTACTGTAGAATGGTGGAAAGTCCCTCACATCGCGAAGATTGCAGATTTTTTTGTTTTTTATGCGGTCAGTGACACGCGTGCTCCCAATTTCACTCCTTACAGATTTCTGCGCAATGGTACACGTATGACGAAGCCTTTTCACTATCTTAGAAGTATTAGAAATTAAAACGATATTCATAATACACAATATTGCATTTATGCAATATTTAAGACAACAAAAAGTAAACCATGATATTCTACTATTTTTCGAGGCTGGTCACTATGTGTGGAACGGTCTAGTCTACACAATCTTTTTTTTTTCTTTTACTTTCTTGAATAATGAACTTTCCAGTGATCTTCGATATGTTTAGTTAATCCCAGAGCATAAGTAGCGGTTATTTGTTAGTTTGGATGAATAAAAAAGAACCTACAATTGTGTGATACCAACGCTCATTCAGGTGTTCGCTGTCGACTGTTACCTCGCTCAAAATATGTGGTTTGCCATCGCCGAGTGGCTAAGTATTTCGAAAGTGCAATAAATCGAGTCCACCTTTGAATAATTTAACGATTTCTCTGATAACTTAATCTGTAAGAAAATTCTCAAAATTTCGACCAAACGAAATACTTAGCCACTTTTTGCTGAAACGAAGCAGTAATCTCCAAAGTTTCACTCCGATCGGTTATGTGGTACGAATCGCGTCTTCGAAATGATCAGAGCGTGTATCAATGCTCATTAGGATGGGCGGGAAAATGAGAACATCGCGCAGAATATATATCAGAAAAATTCGTTCTTTTTATATCAGTTGACTTATAAAATAAATAAAAAATTACATATGTTTTAGATGGAGATTGCACCGTAGGGATTTTTAACAGTACCCATTATCCTTTTAACGTTAAGTGGCCGTTGTAGCGTTTCTGATGTATGTAGTACATACACTATATACATACACACAGATATTATATATATACAACAGTTGGGTATACACATATTTAACAATAGTAAGAAAAAGAAATGTAGAAATTGTATCAAATGCATATTATGGTATAACTGGTATATACATATTAGGGTGGTCCTTAATAAGGTCATTTTCGAATTTCTCCGCTCCCAGGGGCTGAAACAGCTTAAAATGAATAAAAAATCAAGTACCCAAAAACCCGGCCTCCTAAGTCCATCCTAAATACCTCCCCAAGGCATCCCGAATTCTCCATTCGATTAACACGGGACTTTCGACTTTGCGCGGTTAAATTTTGCTTCTGATCGCTGTATTGCTGCAAAAATTCTGAAAATTGGCGAATATCTTACCTACAGTAGTAGGTGTTCCGTGAAATTTTCTGAGATTTTTCGCGAAAGATTTTTTATAACAGATAACGGGAATTTCACAAAAATATACATCACTTCATCCAGCCGTAGCTCGGAAAATAATGTAGCGGAAAATCTCAAAAAATTTCACGGAATAGTCCCGTGTTAATCGAATGGAGAATTCGGGATGCCTTGGGGAGGTATTTAGGATGGACTTAGGAAGCCGGGGTTTCGGGTACTTTATTTTTTATTTATTTGAAGCTGTTTTAGCCCCTGGGAGCGAAAAAATTCGAAAATGACCTTATCAAGGACCACCCTAATACATATATAATTACATATGGGGCATTTCACGCCAAATCGACCACTTTTGACCCCGACCCCTTTCGATTGGGCTGAAACTTTTTTATCTTTTCCTACCCTACTGAAAACGTTTCTCAGAATTTTTTCAAATTTTTTTACCCAACCGAAAAAAATGGCTTTTTTTTTTAAATAGCCATAACTTTTTCAAAAATTGACTTATCGGGGCGTTTTTTTGTTGTTGATAATTTTTGTTTTTAAATGTACTTTAAAAAAAAAAAAATCGAAAAAAATTATTCAAACCTATCATCAACGTTTTTTTTTTTAGATTGTCGGAAAAAAACAAAAATTTCTCGATGATTACCATTTTTTATTTTTTTTTTCTTTTCTTAGAAAAAACTTTGATATTTTCTGCAAATTCTCTGAAATTGGCAGAGTCCTGTTCTTTCGTTTTCTATTTTTTTTAATAAATTGAATAAAATTTTTGTTTTCAAACTCAGCTTATTTCTTATAATACCATTCTGGGGATTTTCAAGGATGTACAAAGAACCTTGAATTTTGAAGAAAAAATAATAATAATAATAATAATTGAAAGTAGTAATCATCGAAAAAATTTCAATTTTTTTTTCAATTGATTAAAAGAAATATAAACCGAAAAAACACCACCCTGCCAATTTCAGAGAATTTGCAGAAAATGTCAGTTTTTTCTAAGAAGAAGAAAAAAAAATTAAAAATGGTAATCATCCAGAAATTTTCGTTTTTTCCGAAAATCTAAAAAAAAAAACCGTTGAAGATAGGTCTGAACAATATTTTTTTTTTTTTTTTAAAGTACATTCGAAAACCAACAATTTTCGAGGAAAAAACGTTCCAATAAGGCAATTTTTGAAAAAGTTATGGCTATTTGAAAAAAAAGAGCCATTTTTTTAAACTTATTTTCGGTTGGATAAAAAAATTTGAAAAAATTCTGAGAAACATTTTTAGTGGGGTAGAAAAAGATAAAAAAGTTTCAGCCAAATCGCAAGGGGTCGGGGTCAAAAGTGGTCGATTTGGCGTGGAATGCCGCATATATAAATGCCATATGTATGTCTAATTTATGCTACAGCGCAATGTCTATCCTTGGTAATCTGTCGGCTTTTTTTTTCAAATGCCTTTGAATAGGAGGTATAAAGAATAGCATTATTCCGCTAGCAGCAATCATTGATCCAGCTAGCCAGAAGCCTGGATCGTAAGAGCCTACAGCATCGAACAGCCATCCTAAAAAAAATAAGCGTAAGTTGCATTAGCTGGATTCTGAATATAAAGAGACAAAAAAGCAATCAGAGTTTCAAACGACGCTTCAGTTAATGACAATAAAATATATTACCCGCAATTGGAGGGCCCAACAGAGACGCAAGTCCTTGAAATAGTAATAGCAGACCAAATGCGTTTGTGAGATGATCCAGACCAAGCAAATCGACCAGAATTACGGACGTGAGACCGACGTATGCTCCAGCAGTAACTCCATATACAGTTGCGTATAAAGCAAAAGTAGGAAAGCTTCCGCAGAAGGTACTGAACGCAGTAGCTTAACAAGAAAAAAATTGCAATAAAATTATCCATTCTCTATAGTAGACATTCTGTTCCGAAACTGGATAAAAGAAAAAACTCGGATTTTCTCTTGAGACTGATATTGTCAAAAATTTCGTGATAATCAAGAAAGTCTCCGAAAAAAAATCTTGAGTACTTAACGAATTGAAACTTTTTATAGCAACTCAGAAAAACTCGGGAAGCTTCACAAGAATTCTGGTAAAATTTCCAGACATAAATGTGTGTCGAGAGCATAGACTTATAGAAATAGACTGCGCGCTCTTACGTGCTGGTTGAAGCTCATATTGAAGCACAGCAATAGTGCGAAAGAGATTCTTTCCTTCTTGCACTACACAAGGAGTGGGAGTTCACAGCGAGTAAGGGGAATGCATTCACGAGTAAAGGGGAATTGTTTCGATCATAGCGACGCTGCTTACGAAAAGTAGCACGTTTCAAATTTCTTACGAAAACTAGCATGTTTCGGTTTTCACCATGAAAACTAGCACGTTTCGATATTCACCGCGAAAACTAGCATGTTTCGATAAAACTAGCATGTTTCGGTTTTCACCACGAAAACTAGCATGTTTCGGCTTTCACCACAAAAACTAGCACGTTTTCATATTATCAAAACGTGCTAGTTTTCGCGGTGAAAGCCGAAACATGCTAGTTTTCGCGGTTAATATCAAAACGTGCTAGTCTTCGCGGCGAAAACCGAAACATGCTAGTTTTCGCGGTGAATATCGAAACGTGCTAGTTTTCGTGGATGGTCGAAATGTGCTAGTTTTCGTAAGAAATTTGAAACGTGCTACTTTTCGTAAGCAGCGTCGATAGAAGAGCCAACTATACTAAACCTGCCATACAGAGCTGCCGTTGACCCCACCAACTCACCGACTAGAAAAAGACAGAATCTCTTTTGCGATCGCTCTCTCTTTCTAATGAGCGCTCCAGGTCCTCTTATAGTAGCGCGCAGTCTATATCTATAAGTCTATGGTCGAGAGCAGATTGCTGTAGCATTTGAGGTTAAGTCGTTATTCCACGTTACAATAGACAGCGATATACATAGTATATACATATTTATTAATCGCATCAAAACGGGTAAGGTGATTGAGTAATTCAATGTCTTTTCATTTCTCTCTTTGATATCTTATCGATAATTATCTCGGTGACCAGTAGACCTATTCATAACTCGGGCATGCAACTTGCGATACATGAACTTATGCAATGTATTGCGGTCGTGTAGTACGCGTATAAAATCTTATCTTCAGATGAATCGATGTCATAATAAAGACATTGGTGATATCAGTACAGAAATGTGTTTAAATTTAGAACAGGATGAAAAGTCGATTCAAGTGTGATAAAAAGACATCACGGACGTACAGATGTACATTTACTCTGCAAATTGGAATTTAAAATACTTACAAACGCCGCACAGGGTCAGACATAGATTGTAGATTAAAAGACGGTTGATCCAGGGTTTGTCAGAGACGTAGCCGAGAATTATACGTCCAATGGTATTCGCCCCGCCAATAACAGCTAGCAAATAGCTAGCGGTATGTTCGTCTATCCCCTGTGCTTCAGCCTGAACCTAAAAAATACATAGTCATTTTTTGATAATATTTTATGAAAATTATAAAATAAAGCGCTGCCATTCTATGCATGGCTGGTTCCAAATCTGAGGTCTAAATTCAAAATTTGAAATGGTGGATTCAATCGAAATTTCAGAATTATTCAAACATTCAAGATATCAGTTGAATAAATGTTCGGAATCTGTAAATCCAGACCTCAGATTGGGAAGCAGTTGCCCAAAAAAGACGGACTTTCCCACTACTTGTTGCGATGAAGTTATACGGACATGACAGTAACACAATGTACGGTAAAATAGGTAGTCCAGTCATTCTGTCCGAAAAAAAGGCGGAGAAATATAAATGAGCCGAGAAGGCTAATTTTTAGATATTGTGTACGGGGAACCGGAAATTGTCGACCAAGATTTCCTATGAGCTTTCGCCACCATCTTGAAAAAAACCGGAAAATTTTGTTTTTTGGGATAACTCTGGTGATTCTCTTTTTTGAACTCTACTCTTTGAGAACTCTTTCTGGTGATTTTTTTACGCTCTACAATTTGGGTCATATACATTTTTTACTTACCATTGATCGTTGTTGAGATATCGAACAAGATGGAAACAAAAAAATCAAGAGATTGAAGCTGGTTGTTGATTGGTTTCTACTTTCTCGTCGATGGATCAAGAGACGCGGTAGTGTGTCGACGCCTAAATAATAAAACTAAATAATAACTAAATAATAATCTAATTTTGTTTAAAATTTAACGTTGTGAGAATTCGAACTCTGTAATAATTTTTGTCTAAAAAAAAAAAATCCATTGTAGGTATTAGCATGCTCTACAAGTTTGATAATAGACATTTTTCCGATATGTATCACGATAAGGAGAAAACAATGAAAAACCAGTTTCAATCTCTTGATTTTTTTTTTTTCTTTTGGTTTTTTGTTCCAACAACGTTCAATGGTAAGTGAAAAATGCATATGATCTAAATCGTAGAGCGTAACAAAAGCAACAAAAAATATATGATCGCAATTTTCGTATCACGAAGGGGAGCCGAGTTATCGCAAAAAAACAAACTTCTCCCCTTTTTTTTCAAGATGGCGGCGAAAGCTCATAGAAAATCTTGGTCGACAATTTCAGGTTGAGCTTTTCTAAGCCTCCCCTACACAATATCTAAAAATCAGCCTTCTCGGTTCATTTGCATTTCCAAATGTATACATCCAATGTCTGGACTAAGGGGAAACCTTAGGTAGTGCCAAATGCAAAATTGGATATAAGACGACCATGCTTAGACTTCAATGACGGCCCTACCATTTTGAAAGGTTTGATTATTCGACATCATTATAGAGATTGTTACAATGGAAGCTTGGAAAAAAAGGTTTCGATACATCCTAGTATACATGTAAACAGCATTTTATTTCGTGGCTTATTTGACATATGCCTGAATGGATTTCGGAGAGAACTTTAGGGGAAGTTCACATCGAAGAGAACTTTCCATATTTAGCCGCTTTAAAAATAGTGAAATTTCAGCATGGTCTCTTCTCAGTATTAATCATATTACTACAGTGCGTGAAAATTATAATAGATATGACGAAGTAGGCATTCTCAGTTCGGTTACTCACCACCAAGTACACATAGGGGACGTTGAAGCCAATACTGGTGCAGAAGTTCGATAGCGTGAATAGTAAAAACACAGGATCTTTCAAGAGTGACAATTCCAGCATGTCGTTAAATACGCTGAAAGTTTGTTCGGCGTGTGGAAGACATTCGACATTTTCTGGATTCTTTACATTTCCGTTAGGAAGACTTCTCAACGACGAATGTGTCCTAAGATTCTCAACGCTAGGATTCAAGGATCCGCTGCATATACATTTTCAACAAACAAAAGAAACAAATTAACTCAAGGTACAATTCATATTACAGGCACAACTGTTTCAGTGTATTTTAAAATACGCACGACTTAGATCGAATGTTGTCTAAACTTCCTTGATACAATATATCTCGGCGGTTCATTATTCCGCTACCAAAAGACTGTGTCATGGATTCAGCGTGGTGGCCGAGACTTTTCGGTACAAGAATCGGTTGGCTCAGTGCTACACGCATATTGTTCACACCATCATCCGCAGTCTTGACTGAGGAGTACCTGATGCGGTTAATACTAGTTACGCTGCGATGTTTATCGTCAGTATCTCCTCTCTTAATACCATTTGACCCTTCAACTTTGACAGGAACTAAGTTTTTCTCCGAATTTAAGTTCTGCAATATGAATCTTTAGGTCAACAATCAGTGTGTGTCTGAAATAGTAGAAAATAATTTCTGCAGGACATTTCGCCAGTCGATTTTCTGTCAAGCTTGAGTATCGTTATATCTCGGGCTCACCATCAATGGAATATCTTTTCGTTTCGGGGCTTCCAGCGGCCTAAATAGCGCGCCGAATATTACACAATGCAGTACCAACGCGGATATTATCAAGAGGGCGCCACGCCAGTCATACGCTCCTATCAAACTCCGGGTTAGGGGTGCGAATACGGCAGTCCCTAGACCAGATCCACATACTGCTATTCCAGTCGCCAGCGAACGATACTTTTCGAAGTAACATGTCACACTTACAATTGCAGGCAGGTAGATCAGCCCGAAGCCCAAACCTGTGTTGACAAAATTTATAAATGAATACAAGATCTCAGATTATCATGAGCTCAGGTTAGTTAAAGCGATGCATTAAAAGACAGCAAACTTCTGAACGAGCGTCTTTTATTTTCATTGAGAACCTAACAAATAATAATTTTTTGCTCTGGGATTAACTAAACAAGACGTTAAAGGTCGGTAGAGAGGTCATTACTCAAGGTAAGTTAAGTAAAAAATAGACTGCGCGAACTAAACGTTGGTGGTTCCATAGCGACCAACCCCAAGAAACAATGGCAAGTCGTAGTTTTCATAGTTTTACTAGTTAATGCTTCTAGAATGTTATAGAGTCCTTGTCATACGTGTATTATTGCGCAAAAATGTATGAGAAGCGAAATTAGGAGCACGTTTCAGTGCCGCATGATTCGCAATGTGAGGGACTTTTCCTCATTCTATATGCGAGGGACTTTTCCTCATTCTATATGTGAGGAACTTTTCCTTATTCTATATGTGAGGGACTTTTCCTCATTCGAACAATATTCCGTTGAAGTTTGAATCGATTCGGTTAATTAATTTATCAATAAAACGAGAAACAAGAATTAAGTGATTTCGGTCGGTTGAGAAGGACTTGTGCATCGCCTTGAGGGGGGGGGGAGTCGATTTTGACCGACCTATCGGGGCTATCGGACGGGGCTATCAATCAGATTGTCCTTTTGGCATCCGATGTTTGACGAGCAATGATTTCGAGCTAGCTCCTAAAATTCAATGAAATCGAAATTTGTTCTGAATGTGGGCGTGTCACTTATTTCGACTAATATCAGCGCCCCCACATCATTGACGCGAAAATACCTGTGTGATCGCCATTCTACACGGTATGAAAAACACTCCTATTTGAAAACATCTTTGATTCATGCAGGAATAAAGCCTCCGTCTGAAAACTCGCAATTCGTTGTAATTAGCGATTGTAAATTATTGGGGAGCCATGATAATCCTTAGTTCCTGCAATGCCCGAGAGAGAGAGAACTCAGCGCGCGAATCCTGCGTCGGTACTGCTGGCGGCGGTTTTACAATGGAATGGGTAACTAATTGATAGAAGGCGATAGAATGAATAGAATTATTATTCAGAACCTAACTTAGTCGTACTTACCGTACCCTGCTGCACTTTAGACAGAAGACAAATGTATATAAATTCCATGATTCGAAAAATCTCCAAAAAATATTCGTCACGTCACTTTATGCTGAATATAATAGTTTCGCCCCTGCGTTGGCCGCCAGCAATACCGATGCACGATTCGCGCGCTGAGCTCTCTCTCCCTCGGGCATTGCGGGAACTAAGGATTATCATGGCTTCCCAACAATTTACAATCGTTAATTACAACGAATCGCGAGTTTTCAGACAGAGACTTTATTCCTGCATGAAACCAAGATGTTTTTGAATAGGAGTATTTGTCACGACGTGTAGAATAGCGCTTACACAAGTATTTTCGCGTCAATGATGCGTGGGCCCTGATAGTATTCGAAATAAGTGACACGCCCACATTCTGCGATGTAAAATAAAGAAAAAATTTCGATTCCATTGAATTTTAGCATCGGCTGCCAAAACAACAATCCGATTGATAGCCCCGTTTCGAAGATATTCGAGAAATTAGATAGGTCGGTAAAAATCAACTGGTCCCTCCCCTTAAGAGCTTCGAAGGACTCTCTGATCATCTCGAAAACGCGATTCGTAGTTTCTCCCATACCATACAACCGATCGGAATGAAGCTTTGAGGATTACTGCTCAATTTCAGCAGAAAGTGGCTGAGTATTTCGTTTATTCAAAATTTTTAAATTTTTGCTACAGATTCCGTTATCATCAGAGAAATCGTGGAATTATTTACAGATGCACTCGATTTATTGCAGTTTTAAAATACTCAGCCATTCGGCGGTGGCAAACCACACATTTTGAGCACTATCTCATCTCATTTGATCAAGAAATGACCGAGAAACTACGATTTCGCGTTTTATAAAAAAAATACCGACATCTTACGGTAACGTCACTTTTGTAGCAATGTAATCACGCGGTAAAAGTGGCCCGCGTCGGTTTCCCACGCGACTACCAAAGCGGAAATGTACTCGCTTGAGGATCATAGAACTGAAGTCCCAATAGAAAAAGGATCCCAAATGGATTCTTTTGGAATCTTTACCGAAGATCCAATAGATTTCCATAAAAACAGATATAAAATTCTACATAAAATTCTACATGAAATTCTACTCATAATTCTCGTGGATTTCCGAGTTCTCAAATGGCGTCTGTAGCTTTCTCATTGAGACTCTGCATATTCCAAAAAGTTCCAGAGTAGGATCCCATGGGCTTTAGGCTATATGAGGACACCAGGACCCTATGGGTTTCGATGATCAATTCACATAAGTTTTTTTTATACGTCATCCACCCGAGACATCACAACACCCACAAAAAGAGCTTCTTAGAATCATATGCAGAGCTAGCTTCGTGAGCTTTACAGAAGTATTTTATTGCTTGGGGCGAACCCTATAAGATGTCTCCCACGCATAAACCTTTGAAATGTTGACTCAGTGCATATATTGTCTCACAGGTGATTCATGTTCTGAGCAAATCGATCGTTTATTTTTGTAAAGTTTAAACTTGAAGTATTATATCATAATAACTACTTGCCTGTGCCAATACCAATTGTGAAGTACAACGTCAAGACGTTTTGAGCAAAACAACTTGCCACCAGACATGCACTAGCAAGTATGGTTCCAGCGATAGTAACTGTTCTGCATCCATATTTGTTTACGAATGAGCTGGATATAGGCCCTAAAACAATTGTGAAATCGGAATTAATACTTTTCCTGCACTACCTTTTGTCGAAAGCGCGATTTTTGTGGAGCTTTCCAAGCACTCGCGCTTTTGACAAAAGGTAAGGCAGAAAATAGGATGTAGGGCACCGGCACATAGAGGGCCCTCGGCTCGTGCGTCACTCATACTCGTCATAGAGTACCTCTTCCGCGCCCTTGCCATACAAATAACTATTGTACTATGCTATCAAATGAAGATGAATGGGCATCGATTTGGCAGACAAAATCCAATGCGCTGGTAAGTCAAATTTCTCAAAGTGCTGGAATTTTGCAAATCCGCAATGGCCACCCGAAATTAAAAAGAAATATATAGATTGGTATATCTTGAAATGACTCAATGTCATTCATTTCCACTCCGTTTCAGCTAACTGACCAGATTGTCAAGTTTCTATGGTATTCATTACAAGATGGACCACGTTTATTGGACGGATGAAAGTATTCGGCATACAATTGAATTCTACAACTGTGTCATCGCAGATGGTGGCCACGTTTGTTTACATAGTACGATCTCGGTTGGGTCGGTATAGAAATAGGCTAACATATTAAACATAAACGACATTTATTTTCTAGCGATGCGCGACTGGATACCGTAGCTGAATTGAGATCGCAGATCTTCAGCGAATTATCTTTAGCGATTAGCAATTAATAAAGATAAAAAAGAATGATGACCTGCACTGTCAAGATATAAGTGATTGGTTTAGTGTCAACGTATCGAACTGAAAGCTCTTGCGTAAATCTATTAAGCAATTGATCATCAGATAAATTGACATCTACCAGACTCGGTTGACCTCAGTCAATTTTACAATTAAATCTAATATCTTGTTGAACTATAATTACTACAATCAGAAACCAAAGAGCCCAACGTTCGCGGTACGAAACAGATCCAAAAATTTAAGAGTCGCCATATGAGAATGGTTGGCAATTTCAGAAAATATGGCGTAATTTACAATGTTCCCTCAGCGAATCATTGGCTGTAGAATTTTTTTTTACACATAATTAAAAATAATTCTAGGCCTAGATTCTATCCAGGACAATCTGATCGCTGATCGTAAGAGAAGTCTGCGTTTAGATTTGCGACGTTGGCTGTCTAGTATCCAGTGAAAAGTATTGAGTCGATCAGAGCGAAGTCTGCCGGCCAAATTTAGAACTAAATTTCAAATCACGTGGCCTAATATCGTGTGCGAGGCTGCCAAGCGAAGACCGAGTCAAGTGTGGGGCCAAGCACACGACAATGCCGTACATTGATGGAAAGTCGCCTCAACCCACAATTTTCAAAAATTTGTTTCGGATTATTTTGACATCGTGATCTGGAACTTTTTTATGTTTTTCGCCCATAAATGGATTCTCAACAAAATCGAGCAAAATCACGCGGTTGTTGCGTCAAAGCCTATGCGATCCAAAAGACCATCAAAGCTCTAAAGTAGAATCCTCATATTTCAGCATTGATGGCTCAGATAACTAATGACGTCAAAATTCGAAATATTTCGAGGCTTTTTAAATTTGCATAACATCTGATTGGAGAGTATCGAGTGAAAGCTTCAGAGTACGTAAAATTGTGTGGTATATATATCTGTGTCTGCAGTCAGCTGAAAGATTTAATGAGGTTTCGCGTAACTGCGTAACCCTATCAAGTTTGCTGCAGAAGCAAAATACCTTTCATTATTTTCCAACTGCATTCCGTACATGTATACCTATAATCACCATAAATACATAGCAGCTATGTGCGTTACCTGAACAATACGTAACTCCGACAAGTATGGAAGCAATCCACGCTGTCTTGCCTCTTCCTTCTTCGAAATATTTGAGGTACACCTCGTAAAATATGCCAAACGAATACGTTACTCCGTCCGCTGTAAGATGAAAATACGATTTGGTTTTAATAAGACGTCTGAATTATACTTACATGTGGACAGATTATATGATGCATTATTTTTGAGACTAAAATCCCCTGCATTGAGAAAAAAAAAGAATTAATTGTTGGTGAATGAGATATTTGCCTGTGACTAATGACAACACTGATATCGTAAACAACGAGTGGACCGAATCTATAGGAATTCTGTACAATAATATAAATAATATCGAATTTGGCTCGATTCCCGCGGAAATTTAGCTGAAAAGAACGTCTGTACATTAGGCTGTGTCTAAAAAGAGCAAAAGTTTTTTTTTCGTGGCATCATTAAAAAAATGTAGTTTTTGTTCTCAAAAGAATCTGTGTTCAAGGAGGGGGCTGTAGGACCATTGGGAGTGGTGCCTCATCAGTGTTTTTGATTACGGCTGGATGAGGTAACACTTCCCAAGGCCATCAATCACATATTTTTTGTACTTTTTTAATTAAAAGAATAAGTTAAAATGGTTGATACCCGGAAAAAATTACAAAGAATGGAACGAAATTATTCCCATATCTCGATGAATATTTAGTCGAACAAAATCGCGCTCGCTTAATCAAACACACTCATGAGGCACTACTTCCAATGGTCCTACAGCCCCCTCCTTGAACACAGATTCTTTTCAGACCAAAGACTACATTTTTTTTAATGATGCTACGAAGAAAAAAACTTGATTTTTTTAGACACAGCCTAACGTACATAGAATTAGGAAGACAAAGTTAGATTTTGTATTGGCAGATTACTTTTTAACTTAAAGCAGTGGCAAAAAAGTAAATCAGCGATCATGAGTAATACGATTAATCGAAAGGACATTGTTAACAACGTGATAGTCACGTGTATGCATATGGACAAATAAGTTTGATCGCATGAATCACAACGAGATATGAATATCCCTGCGGACCGCAGACGCATGAAACACAACAAAAGAGCGATGAGATAGTAGAAAAGTAGTAGAAAACGTAGAAAACTAACATATAATAGAAATATATACGCGCGCCCGTTACAATTATGAGTTGTAAGCATAGTATGCAGAGTAACGAGATAGTCAATATGATATTGTTACTCGACGCACTTGTATTAACAATAAGATTAGGGAGGTACTGATATTTTATTTTGTGCAAAAATGAAACCTATGCACATAAAATCAAAGATCCAATTTCTGTTGGCTAGTATAGCTACGTGAAACCGAGAGTGCATTTCCACTAGTGATTATAACGATTAGATCAGATCAAAATAGACGTAGTATTCAGTGATCTCACCCGCTGCGGTTCAAAATTAATAACTCGATAATTTCGCAACTCCCGCAAACATTTGAGATACGACCACGACGTTGTATAATGCAAGATACATAGAGCTGATAAACGCTTCGTAATTAATTATTTTACGACAAATTGGCTTTGTAGTCAAGATCTTTGAGGCAAAGATAACGCATATTATTACTGTGTGAAGTTCGATCACAGCTGAATACTAAATAGACTAGAATTCGACGCTTTCTAATTACGGCCCTGCAGTAATGATAATGACAATCAGTATTTTACATGATACATACATGATCCGTGTACAGTATAAATTCGCTGTGACCTCTGTAAAATTATGTATAACGTGAGTATAAATTAACCGAATTTCACTGAAGGCATCCACTATGACCGGATAACAAATTGTCAAATTTTTGTTGGGAATTTTTCAACATCTTTTCAATTTCCTGAAATCCCATTGAAATAATTGACCGACATCCACTCATCTCCACTCATTATTCGAACTTCTCTTGAATTAAGATTGATTATCTCTGAAATATATTATCAATAAGTATTGTCTACAGCTTTGTTATCGCCACAGCCATCAAAAGATGTAAGCGATCGTTTGCTAATTTGTTTTCTGATAACTTGGCAGCTACTGCAAACCATATTATCTTATTTATCGTCTGCCTGTATAGAAACGAGACTTCGCAATAACATCCAAACCGTCTGGATCAATTATTGTGTAAATTTATTTGATTTACGAGTTGATGAATATGCTCATCAGCCGATTTCTGCAGCTTATAAACAAGCATAATAAGTAATTTCATTATTCTACAAATTGCGAAGAGAAGAAAAGGCTGACACTGTTGTAGCCATGCCTAAATGAAATTCGGTATATATGCATAAAAATACATCATGTAGATACCTATGATGACTGTAACAATAAACAGGGAAAAACAAGATTCGTAATGAAACAAGAATTTCGTACTTTGATCAACATTCTCGGGTCGAAGAAGTATTCAGTCAGAATTATCGATCATTATTGTTTGCAAATGGTAAATACAAACGGCGATAACGTATTTTCATATCGTCGATATTGCTAAGTAAGTCAAAACGAAGTAATGAAACAGAAGCAAGTTGCACTTTCAACTTCTTCTTTCAACAAATAGATAGTTTAAACCGTCAAGTATTTATTGAGAAACTCAGAATAAAGAACGCTCAAGTTTTTGAACGTTAGAAAATGAGAGCATTGCAACTTGCAGCCTGTCGGGTTAGAATTAGACAATCAGTCGCTACGTTGCAGTGACACATGTAGAAGTCGGAGGGCCCATGCTAAGATCTGAGTTTTTTCTGAGTGTCACCAAGTTTGATTTATTTTTTGAATTGTGAAGGTATAATCGCTTTAGCGTTCTTATCAAGTCCAGAAATAAATTGCAGATAAGATTAAGATTAAGTAAGCTCTGAAGTGCGAAAGTTAAGTGCTCCTCTAAAGCTGCACAATCCTCTTCCGAAAGAATACTTCGTGATAGTTAGTACTAAAAGAGATAAAGATATATTAAAAATCATATGCATACAACCGGACACGCACCCGTTATTTTATATATTTGTTATCTTTGATTATCTCAACTATGAAGCCTCAAACACTTTATACATTAGAATCAGTTAAATGAGATTATAACAAAGATTTAGTTCCACAGGTCTTAATCCAAATGCTCAAGTCGTAGCAGTCCGCGGTGATGTTGTTGGACGCTGGAGATAAAGTAGGCCAAGGAAAAAAAGGTCCGTGGATGAAAAAGCATCGTCAAACGATCTGGGTTTGCAAAAAAATATAATCCGAATACGACGAAACGATGGGACTATTAGCTATGCGTCGGGATGAAAATGAATAAGGTTTGAATCTAGCTACTGCATGTTGCTTTCCAGTTTTGCCGGAAAGAAAATTTGCTCTAATCGTTTGGACATATACGCGAGCGAAGCGTAAGTCAGTTCTTTCGCAGTTAATTCCTATGCGAATCGCAATCAGACGGAAGTGTAATCAGTTGCTTGGAATAATTTCAGCGTGTAAAAAACTGCGAAAATTGCGTAATTTCCTTGAGTAAAATCGCCAAATAATGAATGACGAGATCATCGAATTGAACGTAAGTTGGGCCGAATCTCGGCAAGGATTCTCTACATGTCGTATCTTCATGATTACGATTTTGGAACTTAGAAGACTCGCCAGAGCTCCCTTTTAAAATGACACAAACTGCAGAAGGTACGCGACTAGTCTGCATTGCCATATAGTTAGAAAGTATACCTATTGGCGGAAAGTAGGCCAAGGAAAGAAATGCAACGAATAGAACAATATCCTCGAATCGTCGAGATTCGAAATAGAAAATATGCAATCAGATCACTGACTTCGGAAAGGGCTGCTGAGCAACTTTCGGTTTGCATAAGATAAGATTTGCACGTAACTATATTTAAGCTTGTGTTTGCTGAGGACTATGTCTAAATGAAGTAAAGGTAAGTTTGTTAGTATACGTAGTTCATAAGCCTGATAAGTATCCTAACAATTGTATCATTATCTTGAAAGTAGGGCACGAAACGGAAGTAGAGCTGATACAAGAAACCTGGCCACAGCAATTAGTGACGAGCTGGTAATTAATAATTTTCAAATAAAAAGTATGACGCTGATTATTATGTAAGCTCATGAAAAACAAGAAAGTGTTGAAACTTTTTGGAGCTTATTGGTCAAGATTGATTTATCTCAATTTGGAAATGTTCGCGCCTACGCGAATATACGAGTAGATTTGTTTATGGATTTCGCAATTACAGAATAATGAAATCAAATTTATTCTACGTGATTGACACAAGATTCTTGCGGAATCTTAGCACTATCTTTGTCAAGGTCTAATACATTCGAGAATTGAGTATTGATCAACGAATAAACTATACCGCATTGATCGAAAATGTTTCAGGTCTTAAACAACGAGGATATATTGACATTTTACTTTCGCACTACGCCGTTTGCTAGTTCCAAACTTTCAGCTTGTTTGCACAAAACGTCGAGTTCCATAGTTTCAAAGTTGAATTTTACGATCATCGTGTGACTGCGTGTGGTGAGGCAGATAAGTAAATTATTGTTAATAACTGTACGCCACCGTTGTATTGTTATTGACGAAACTTTTGACGTCTACCGATCGATATTCACGAGATTGATTCACTTGCGTACATACATATACGTGCTACCTACATATCTATTACGAGCACACATGATAAGATTAAGAATCAATTATTAAACTTTCATATCAAAACATGTACAGGGGAATCTTGGCTTGTAAAAGGCAGTACAAAAAAAAGACGTGAAGCTGAATGTGTGTATAAAATATAAACATTAAACAAAATTAGTGTATATATACTGCGAAAGTATCTCAATATTTTAGTTTTGCATCACTGATCGATTGAGCAATAACTGACGTGGTTTCACGATAAACTTACTATCTATTTTGAAATAATAACATCGTTTCAACTAATCTAAGTAATTTACAATCACGCTTTAGGTTGGAGGTAGACCCCTTATTACTAACAGGCAATCACAATAGTAACCTATGGTCGTATATTAACATGCCACTGGTATAAATTATTCTCGAGGGTAGAAAAAGAGTGCAATGATGTTAACGATGTTATAGAAACCGTGATAACATGTATCACAATAATGATTATAATGAATATTAAACTGGACGCATACGAAGCGTTTATACTCGATATATTTATTTCTCAGTGATTTGTGAGTATTTGTTTGATCGTAGATGCGTATCGGTACCCTTGTATCTGTGATTTCTTACTCCTATAGCTAAAAAATCGTAGATTCTCGTAGTTTTTCGGAAAAATTCGTTGCTTTTGTCATTGAAACTAGAAACGACAAGAATTTCTTACGAAAAACCACGAGAAGTTCTCATTTCCTCATAGATTCGTAAGAAACTCGTAGAATTATTTTCACCAGGGTATGTAATAGAATGAATGGAATGTGACTTACTGACAATGTGTATCATGAAGGATGCGAATACGACAACCCATCCCCATCCACCGTCGGGGGGTAAAACTCCGGTGTCCATATCCATTTCCGTTGTTTCGATGTAATCCGCGTTTCCATTGTTCTTCCTCTTGACATTCGCAGGTTCGTGTGCCATAGCTCGTGTTTATTAATAAAATAGCAATGAAGATGGACGAGAAAATAAGTAAAATAAACTATTAACAAAGCTGCTGTATGTTGCCAGTTTGGAAAAATAACTATCGAAACAGAAAAGAAAGAAAAAAAAAAAACGATGTGTACACGATATGTGTATCACATAAAGTATGTGATGCGGTGCAAAAAGTGAAAATAAAAAATATGATTTGACGGTAGTTCCTCTTCTTTCTCCTTATTCTTCTTCTTCTTCTTCTTCTTCTTCAGTCACGCTATTTCACCGAACCTAAAGTCCTGGTATACACGATCACATAGTTCTTCGAATGAAGAGTCCACGCGATTAACTGATCGATGAACATCGATATTATCGACCGCGAACGTTGATCGGGCAGGAAGGCAGCACGAACTCTGATGACTGATTGCAGGGAATCCGTTAAATTTTTCTCGAGATAACTAGTACACACATATTTTATTTATCCAGACACGGAAGTTTGAACAGTTTTCAGTTCTCCGCCAAGTCTAAAGTTTAGAGGTTTCAGGGTCAAGGTTGAAAGTTAACTATCGAAGTGCCGACTATTGTAAAACTCCCGTTTGTAGGTTCTAATTCCACACTTTTATTCGTTTAGCTGTTTACTCTTTACAAGCACATGTTGCACGTACAAGACACCCAACCGCCGAGGCATGAGTAACGAGCTCAGCGATTTGAAATGGACTGGCGCTGGTGGTTGTATGTCGAGTCACTTATACCTATATCTTTATACTGTACACAGCTGCTATTACGTTCGCGCAAATATTATCTTATATATTGGTTTTTCATACCGAGCTTTCCGGCATATTTTATCCACTTTGTGAAGAGTATAACTTCATCTGACGATCATAGATGGCAATACCCATATGAGTTATCTCACAATCGCAGAACTGATTCTTGTCTGTACTCCGAGATCTGGCTGAGTCGAATGAAACTGACCCAAGACGAAACACCCCGAGTACTTGAACTTACTGCAACGGATTCTTACCTGCATTTGTACGAGTTTTCGAGCATAACTTGGATAATAATCGGATTGGTTAGAGCCACTTGTACCACCTGACGCTAAAAATTAGTCCTTCCTAAATCAGACCACCGGGTAAAGGGCTCAGACCGTGACAATGAGGATATAGATAGATATTGACCGTATGAGCTGGTGCGAGTGATCCTTAGACTTTAATTACTCTGGCAATCCAGATAATATTCGGACAAAAGTACCACATGATCAAAATTTATTAATTTTCAAGAACTACGAGTTTCCCTCACGATCAGCAGATATCTTGCGTATACGTATAATTCTCGCGAAATCAATACCAATGATCATCATAATTCGACGTAATTACTGCGCTATTATATTACTCGAATTCAGGTAACGGATAACCACAAGATTTTCATTGGTTTCAAAATTGAGAAACTTGAGGTTATCGGTGCGAAACTCTGGCGCCAAAACGTCAATCATCTATACCGCAGTCGTTCATTTGTCTAGAAAGGAACATTTGAAAGATGTACAGATTGTAGATTGGAATAACATGTAGCAAACGGAGAGCCAGCGACAAAAGTAGTTACGTCATTTCGGTGAGAAAATTTTTGATCTCATTGGACTCTCTTAACTGTAATATACTCGTCAAGATTGACAGCGACAATATTTTCCAGGAATTCATGTCTTCCTTCAGATAAGATTAGAATTTTATTTGGTTTACGCTTACACTCAATATCTCGGCTTCGCATACGCGTCAGTCCTGATTTTTATTATCTTATACGACACAGCTGAGCACACAATTAATATAGCGCGTAGTGTAATTCCATTTTCATTAATTAGGCAGAGAAAGAACGTGTTCTTGAATCAAACATACGACGATAGAATACGATAAACGTTTATTTGGCTCCAAGATCAATGAAAGATGGTAAAAGAACGAAAAGAAGTGTATAAAACGCGTTTTTCAAATCGTTCGGACCGGGTAAGCCGTAGTAAAATTAGCCGATAAAATATAGAGTAGGTATATAACTATACTCTTGCTACTAATAATAATTAGGTATATCGGTAACGGTGGAATATCTTTTCAGTTCCTCGCCGCTGGCTGCGCGATGATAAATTGTCGCGCAACGTCGATTCAAGTACAGTCATAATAACGTCCTCGCATGCAATTATGCTTATATATTGCGCTCTTTAGGAGAAAACGAAAGTCTTTTCCAATGATCCCGAATTCACCGTCCGTGACAGAATAGCAGAAGAGACAGAGAAAGAAGTCGAGTTTCCACTAACCGAATGCAGCATGGTGATGCTAAAAATACGTGGCATAAATGCCTGGCATTTAACTCGAGTCATTCGCCGGCTATAACTAAACTCTCCCTTTCTCTTGCTCTCTGTAATTAATATAGCCCCCCCCCCTCGGGGGCCTCGCAGGAGGTGGGGGATTTGCTACTGAAAATTGGTCAGGTAATGACCTTTTGACATATCTATATTTAATCGAAGAAACCACTCGACCGGCGACCGTATAAAGCATAAGGAGTTGATTTGGGAACTGCAGAAGCCAGTAGAGAAAGCTGCAGGGATTAAGCTCGTTTTTTTTCCAAAGTCCGCAATGGACCCGGAAAAGATGTGCGTTTGATACCTGCAATGAGGTGAAACCGCATGAACCGGTTGAAACATAAAAAATACCGGTCGTCAATTAATTGCGGAAGAAGAAAAGTTACTTCGAAGTGTATAATTATTGTGTTATGTATATAGATTCAGGTTTACGTCTTTTCTCGAATATTATAGACCTGCCGATTTACGAAAAGAAGTTGAATTAATTGAAAACTGTAAAAAGAAAGACGAATCGTTACGAAAGAATTGAACTGCATAAAATACAAGTCGAAGCCGAACCTTCGAACTCGCGGATCCAGAGGAATTTGTTGAACTGTAAACGAAACCAGACTCTAGTTATTTCAAACAGCAAGTCGGACCGCGGGTGTACGCATCGTAGTCTATATGAGTTACAACAGATTTAGTGTGAGATCATGCCTAGGAAATGTGATCGTATAAAGCGAATCGAATCAATATGTATATATTCAGCATTAGTGAAGCGTGTATGCATATGTTGTTAGATAGTAAAATCCGACGTTCTCGATTTGTTGTTACTGATTCATTACTTGTGGCTGATGAAAGTGGTGAAAATTTCTCTAGATAAAAAATTGTACACATACATACATCTGGTGTAGTGTTATTTTCGATCAAAAATTTAGCAATTATTATCGACGTAAACTTGAATCGATGAGTGTTCATTTTCAGTTGTGTTATACAACTATCTAATGTTATTCACGCCATTTGGAAATTCATTCATTCACTTTTGTGCCGGAGACACCGAATAATTATAGACAAGAATAATTATAGAAGGAAGTAGATGAAAGTTTACAAATATTTCTTTCAGACTTTGATCAATGTATCCCCGCTTCACTTACTCGATAATTGATTGTCGATCGAGTATATATTATTGTTACTAACGAAAGTGTATCGAAAGTTTTCTTATTCCGATACGGAGTCTTTAATGACGAACGGCAGTGCCACAATACGGAAAGTAGCGATACCTGTTTATAATACTCAACCAGAAACAATAACAATCTTATTATTTCCTGATTATAAGAACAACAAATTCAAAGTCACTTCCAATCACTGTAGATAGACGACCCAAAAAGTGTTTATAGAACAATTAACGATTATCTTTCGCGGTGGAAATGGAGCACAATACACAAGAATTAGAAGATAATACTTATTTGACCGGATATTTTAGCGTTGTAAGTGACTAGCGATTATTCAGAATACGTCATACGCTCGCGAAAACTAACACGTGAATGCTTTGTTCTCTATACAAAAGATACGCGGAGGGATAGACAGAGAAGCACGCGTTTCAAATTTTGATTAGCGAAATAATGACTGGCTGTTTTGCAGGCGCCTCGGATTTCCCCATTTACACATTTTCCTGAAAATAAATGAGTGCATGTTGGTTCTGTCTGCACGGCGCTAGCTATCAGAGTTCGTTCACTACGCCAGAAACAGTGTCAGCCGACAGGCCAAAGTACGAAAAGATATGCGATGTTCCATCTTAAGAACTGCGTGGACTCTGGATCGGACAGAACTAACCGACGAATAGACTTCCGAACGTGCCAAGTATGAAAGCGCGAATTTTGAATTACAAGTTTTGTAACTCTGAGTCAAGGTCAGACTCCAGGCGACGTGGAACTATTATATTAAACAGTTTAACCTCGGTATAACTGCCCTACGAAGTTTTATTACCAACAATAAATACTCATTGCAATAGTAAGAATATGTGGGAATGTAACGTTATCAGGGCCATAAAACCAGAGGATTTATAAAGAATAAACATAAGTCTTGCACGTGAACAAAGTAAATGGCAAATACTTCGGGAATTCATAAATTTCAACCGTAGTTAAAATGATAATACAGCCGAAGAGCGGTACGATATAGCTGAACAGGAGTTAATAAATACTGAGAAACTTATTATCGTAATTAGCTCAATGCGACGCAGCGGCCCAGTTGCCAGTTAAAGTAACGCGAGGTTACGCTACATTCTTTAGTAGTAATTGTATTTTTCGATTCGAACACGATTCTTTTGTATTATTCATTATTGAACGGATCTCACTCCGGTGTAGTCGACTCTAGCGATCTAGACTCGAAGTCAAAACCATGATACCAAGATGCCAGATTCGATCTATACTCCTCTGTAACATCCAACCGCGATGCAAGAGAAACAAATCGCGAGATAGAACGAGAGGATTGTTAAAAAGTTGCAAAAAGAAAATTGAGGAATTCCAGTTTTTCGAAGCTTCATTTTAATTCGAAATATCAAAACATACGCTTCTCCGAAGAATACATATATTTCAATAGCGTAAAGTAATAGTAGCGATGGTGAATGATGATGATTAATATTATTATTGTTGCCTATTACATGCTATCATTAATGTCATTATTGTACACGTTTGGTTATGATATTTTCATCAGCAATGTGATCAGAAATTTGCGGTCTTGACTCGTACGTGCAGATTGTTACACCATGGTGGTGACCTTCCGTCCATTCCCCTTTCATTCCTATGTAGTTGATGCGCGTTCGTTCTGCTCCATGATTACCAGTAAAATGCAACGTCAAATGATACACGGAGGAGAACTTAACTACCCTGTTGAGAAGGTTTTAGTAATGTACATCTAATTTCTCATGCGTTACAACTCGGAGATTGTTCGAAATTTTCCTCATCGTGTATGTGCATGCGAATGGAATCTCATTGCTGCTCATAAATCCGTACGACATTATTCTTTCCGCACTACTTTCTGTCGGAAACGCGATTATTGCGGAGCTTTTCAAGCACTCGTGGTTGGAAAACTTTTTCCAATGGAAAGCTCCACAAAAATCGCCTTTTTGACAAAAGGTAGGGCCTTCGGCTTCGGCTCGTGCGGCACTTTCACACTCGTCATGAAGTACCTCTTTCCGAGCCCTTGCCATACAAATAACTATTGTATAAATGAGAGAACTGAGGTCGCATAGTATTTCTTTGTGAATAATTATTTCTAACAAAGAATTTTTTCCTCAACTTGCCACGTGATGACATGTCATCTAATTCTTGATTCTCGAAATCGCGATCATTTTTGCACGGACGTTTACGAATGCCAAATTACTTATTGTCAGCTCGATAAATATTTCTCCGAGAACACGAACAGCGTAGCTGCTTGAAATTTCAACGAACTGTATGACTTCAGATTTGAAATGTGATTGAACAAACTTAGAACGGTTCCGACGCTGTTTCTTCTACATACACTTTGATAAAAGGATTTTCTGGTTAATCAAATTCGTATTTGAAAGTTTGAGATTGAATACCATTTTCCGTAGGTATCTATTTGATCCAGTGACATCATACCTTATCGGATATTCGTGTGTGCCGTCCAAATCTCTGGATAATTCGAATTCCTGGTCTGCTTTTATACCCGTATCGTCGAACGTCATGTTCGGGCGATTTTTATACCTGTTCAAACGATTCATTGTTGTTCAGGTTTCGAGAATATAATTTCAAACAAAAATACAAAAAGTTGAATTCGTGGAAATTCTCACAAAAGCAGCTACTGGGCAACATTTAAATTTCTCGCAAAAATGTAAGAATTTACGAATTTATATGAGTCAATGAGTAATATGAAAGTTTCAAAATCGGAGTGAAAAATTGCCTAATTGCTATCGCTGAGGTGACTCTCCAATAAAACTGCACTTGTCTCGCACAATGTTCAAATAGATATGAAAAAAATCTGTCGGATTTCTTATGTCGCCTATTTGGATGCCTTCACCCATTTGCAGCGGATCACAAGGTAATTGCACTCATTGTTGACAATGTGAGATATTCCCAAGTGGAAAACTAGTGTGAGTGAGTGAAACGTGTCTGAAATACGTCCTTTAGACTTAAGAAGTTCAAACAGGTGATATACTTAAATTATTTTGGAGAGAGGAGACATCCTTTGAAGCTATGAGCGAGACTAGGAACACATAGCGTTGTTATGGTGAAACAAATAAGTAAGAATGAAAAATTGTCCAGTATCCTGCATAAATGAAACACATAAATGAAAGATCAACAACCTGCTGACATGTTACATGGAAATTCGTTGGAATGGAGATTAATTTGAAAAATTGAAATAGCATTAGTCAATAATTATTATGAGTCATAGTTTTAAATAATACGTACAACTTGACCTTGGAAGGATAAGAAGCGTCAGGGTTTCCTGTTACAATCAATCCTTTCAACTTGACATTTCCTATGAATCTGAAAATTGAAGAAACTTTATTTTCAAACTTTTTATCTTCCTAACTTTCTTTCAGTCTTTCAACAAATTCAATCATCAATTAGTAAGGTTCGAGCTATTAACATTTAGTTCCTCGCAATAAACTCTGTGATGTAAATAAGTAGTCATGGTAGTCAAACTTACGGTATATTAAACAGCAGCTCTTCATCCGCATCACTCTCCACGAACTAGAAAACATAAAATGACAAGAAAAACAATAAAAATCATTGCGTGATACGAAAATATTTTATCCACGTTAATAAAACTTATGATTGATAACATGAACAATGTAGTGATCAAGTTTCAATTTAACGTCTTCAATTTTTCATCTCTATGATTAGTGGAGAATGCCAATGCATCTGGAGGCAAAATTTGAATTGGTTTGATGATAAAACATATACACTGACGTGATTTTTTTGATCATCTTTGGTTCTTATGTCAGTTTTCTGGACAATATTGTCGATGTTCTAGACTTTTATATGTATACAGTACTACATAAATGGTCAACCAAGTTTAAGTTATTATTTCTTATTATAATATACCTTTTCATGCATCAGACGTTCTTCCCATGGCTTGAACACCTTTACTCCAGAGCCTTCTTCATATTCGTTGAGACATTCGACGTTATCTTTGTCTATTTTTTGATACAAATTATATTGGACACCGAGTTCAGTATCGTCGTGCGAATTACCACAGTCACACCGATGTTCCATTGTGTATTTTATTCAGAGTTTAAAATTAATTCAAACTTTTGACTTTGACAGATATATTGTATACCGACAACTTTATTCTGCAAAAGAGTACAGAGAGTCAAAGTAGATCTAATATATCAGAAAAGTATCTAAGTAGTTCTTTATTTATTTTTATGTTTTTCAATTCTGTATGAAAGTTCCGGCAAGTATTTGATAAAGACTTGGAATTAGAAGCAAATAGATTTCACAAATCGATCATATTCATTCGATGGGATCAATTATCATTAACTATGAATATGCTGTTTCATGATCAGATTACTCAGAGTTGAGAGAAATGAATTTCCTCACTTAGCTACTGGCTTTGGAAATGGATAAACTTGCTATTACATCCGCTGTTTTAGGACAATTTGTGTAACGTAATTACGGCAGTCGTTTACCTAATAGATAAATCACAATTTTATACAAAGCAGAATGATTATTCAAAGTAAACACAGATTAAACACTGCTAGGTTAAGTTAGGTTAGGTGAGTTAGGTCTGAATTTTTGACATCTAGATCTTCCGCCGACAGGTTTACAAGGTTGGCACCCGGATCGGACGGAAACGTCTGAACCATGTGTAGATCGTTTGCGCGTGGTTCAAATAAAAAGAATATCGCAATAAAACGTTCGCACGATCGCTTGGTTTTGAGATAATCAAGGATAAAAGTAGGGTGCTGAATTTTAAGTCTGACAATACGCGAATACCTCCAAAATTTTCGATAAAAATCCCGTTGCAATTCATCATGACATATTGAGAATGACGTTACAAATAATTATTTTCCCAGATCGACAGCAGTTGGCACGAAGTTTGTTATTGCGCATGCGCCGCTAGCAGTTAGTTTGGTTCCGAGCGTAACAAATTCCCAAGTATGCAGTAAGGGAGTTAAAAGGTTGTTCGCATTTGCGCGTGCCTGGAGGAAATCAACCGGGGTTGCCGGAATTCCAGATTCCATTCAATAATTCTCATCACGCCAATTCTTTGGAGGTCATCCACGCAGCCAGCCCCTGCCTACACATGGGGTCCAGCGACCCTCGAATTCCTGGAAATATCCTTACATCAATGTCCCCCTTGAGATAGTATGGAATTATCCTGAAATTTTACTGGTATCCGGGAGATTATCAAAAGTTTTTCGACGTTTACAATCACAAAAAACTACGAAATTCAGCGCTCATGTTCAATTCAGATTATGAACTACTCACGTGAAAAGCAATATTCTGAAGTAGTAGGCATTTTAACTTTGTTCATAGTAATTGAAAATAAAATAATGGCTTTCATGAAACTAAGTCTTGTTTACTCTTTCATCCACCGGAAAATCAAATAAGAAAAAAACTTTTTTACACTCCATTGCATTGGATACCATGGTATCACTTTTCAATAAATTAATCAAGTCAGCTACGTTGACTGACGAATTTAGCGATGAAGAAGGCTTTTCTTCAAACCCTGTTCGGAATAGATAAAAATTCGATTCTGCCTGTTCCACGGGTCGGAAGTAGGGACATCGGAAACGCATTACATCTGTCGGGTCTTAGTCAGCGGAATTATTTCGCAGTAATTTCTAATCCGTTCTACTCATTTACTTAAAAATGGTATACAAATATGGCATTGAAACAATATCGTGGCAGCGCGGTAGCGTTTGACCTTTTGTTGAGACGCAAGAAGGTGAACCACGGTTCTGAAGTGACAGCGATTATCATTCCTCATAAGGTGCTTCGGCGACTTAAAAACGATAGCACGCGTCAAAGTTTTTTCTTTTTTTCTTGTTACGCAATTAGTCGTTCGTCTCGAATACCGCATATTGTAGAAAAAAAACTAATCCGGTGTAGTTAGACGCTTGAAAACTTCTGCTTGATATTGAGCATCACAATTTATGTATCTATGTCCAGTGAAATCGGAAGGACATAGAAAGATCGGCTGCATCATCGGTTTGAAAATGTTTCATCCCCTGAGTCAGTCATCACCGCCAACACAGTGCGAGAAAACTGAATCACAAATGATAAAAACAATTCAGATATTGTTATTTAACAAGCTATTATCGCTGAATATAGTATACTTTGCATAAAATTCAATTTAGTGCTGAGTTTAATGGTGTAATTCACGAGATTTGACCTCGAACAATTCACCTCATGTATCGGTGTCTAGAACAGATCAATCTATGTAAAGATTTAATAAATCTCGATTTTTCAACTCTTCCAAACGTTACAATCAAAAATCACAAAAGTGGTAACATTTTTCTCTTTATACTTGCAGTCAAATCGGAGGGAACCTCAATTACTTTGGCTCGAGCAATTACTGAGAAGATAGAACACGAGTTCACGATACGTTTTTGCTGTGAATATCTCAAAAATAATATCCCCACACTGTCAGAGGTCATCACTGCATATATGATTCTACTTTATTGGATGGTGCATCACGTGGGTTCAATACTTGTTTTTTTAACAAGTATATAATTTGAAATGCTACGAGTTCCTAACAAAGCACACACCAACTCTACCACCCACTAATCTCGATGATGGACATCCGCGTTGGAAAAAAGGGCACTTGGGAATATTTGCAAGAAGAAATATGTGACTCCCTCTCCCGCTATGGAAATCTGGCACGAATAAGCCACTTGCAAAAAAAGATTCAAGGAGACATTGGTTTGTACGAAAGTTGTTTACAATCAAGGACTATCTCCAAGAAAAAAATATGTTTTGTAATTTACTTTCAAGATAAAGTCGATTTTTTTTCTAAAAAATTATGGGTATCTCATTGAGAGGAAAAATGTATCATAGCCCTGTGACACGGAATGTGTTGTAAGATTCAGAATCTGACCAGTATGAAACAATATTAGAACTTCTGAAGAAAAATAACAAAAACTGTTTCAAAAATCCAATCTGCAACCTAATGAATGAAATGCAATAGAAAAATGATCAAAAGTGTGTGTGTTTTTTACGTATCTTTTGGAAATACTTTTATTAAATATTTCTGGCTTGGTTTAGTCGATTGTGAATAAAAGTATTATCAAGCGAAGCGTCAATACGAGCAGATGTGAATTTGCTGATCAAATTAAAATATAACAAAATGACTTAAAGAGTTTCATAACTGAAATCACTTCGTGTTATTTTAACTGATTATATTTAAATATATTTTGTAAAGAGCCAGGGGTTGTCGAATCTTTATACAAACATTTTTATTATCAAAACTATAATCAAATAACAAGTTTGAAAACCTGAATTAACGTTAAAAGTATATCAGCAGGTAAACAAGCTTCTTTCAATCTTTTGTGAGTTGAAGGAACTCTTTGGTCTCATAAAAACCGTATTATACATCTATGTCTAGGTTCAGCGCACTTAGGTCCTCATCATCCATTTCGAGGAGATAAGATAATTCCATCTTGTTTTCTTCTGTTGAGTTTTCCTCGCAATTTGGTTGTGTACTCGTTTTCGTAAACCAGGAATACAAGTTCGTTTGTCCTTTATCAGCCTGCTGTTTAATCCCCATTGTTTTTTCGAGTGGAAAACTTTGACCTAAACCAGCCTGGCTGAGGACATTCAGCTTGCTCTGTATCAACGGCCACAAATGATCGTCAGCTGTATTTTCAGCTATGAGAAATTGTATCAGAACGCTACTCTGTTGACCGATTCTGTGTACTCTGTCTTCGGCTTGGCATATAGTCTGAAGTAGTGGAAGAAATGGGAAAATTTCATTCAAATATCATCAATAACTAGTAGAATTATAAATCAATATAATTACTCCAGGATTCCAGTATAATTCGGCAAATATAACGCGCTGGGCGGCAGTTAAAGTAATTCCAGTGTTCGCCGCTGTCACGGAAAGTACTGCTACCAAGTAGTCATCTCGTTCCTGGAACAAATCGCAGTTCGTCTTTCGATCCTCGGATTTCGTTGATCCGTCTATCCGAATATACCTAAGATATCACGTAATTGTTAATTATTTGCAATAAAATGGGTAAAAAATTGAGAAACATATCACTACACTCGGCTCACCCAATTTTCTTGGAGTCTATAACTTCACATATTTCATTCATGACTACCGCGTGATGAGCGAATATGAGAAATTTCGTTCCACTATTTAGTGCGTCGTTAACGAAATTGCTAAAAACAAGAATATGCGTGATTTGAGACTTTGAGAAGTTATTCAGGCTCAGAGAGGACTTTTTATTACCGAATCGCTGGCAGTTTTGCAACTGCTGTTTCTCTGTAATACTGTATTAGTGCGCTGTTTTGTTGTGCGCCTTTCAAACGTTCGGATCGTAAATTATCTGACATTTTTTTCATCGCCTTGGTTCCTGCCTTAATCAATTCGGGGTCCAAGACTACAACTTCCCTAAAATTACCAATTTTTTTCATAGAATAATGAGACGTGCGTCAAAAATATACGAACTAGAAATGAAAAATCTTTTAATACAAAAATGCAGGATCTCTAACGGCAAGGAAGATATTTCACCAGAATTACCGTATTTTAGAAGGCAGTTGCGTCAAAACTTCGCTCTTCAATCTCCTTATCAAACCGCAGCGTTTCAACAGTAACTGTAATTCCGGCATATTCGAAGATCCACCATATTCCCACCCGAAGTTTCCCAAGGCGCCAGCACAGTATCGAACACCGAATTCGTGTAGCCTGATTGAAGAGAAAACCCCTATTTGACTGTATGGGTAAATTCTAGTGACGGAATGCTCGTAATGAAGCGGTTTCAAATACGTACCCTAGAAATTTCGGCCTGATGAGAGTCATCTGGGAATACAATTCCATTGGTCGTGAAAGGGCAGGTGTGCCACTGAGCAATATAACTCTTCTTGCTTGAGCAGCAACACGAGCCGCAGCTATTGTACGGCGAGATTTAGGGCTTTTGAGAAAGTGAGATTCGTCCTGAAATAATGAAATCAATCCGTATCCATAGGACTCCAAAGAGACTTCTATACAATACATGTATTCCATGCGAACCGGACCAGAAAAAGACCTTGATGCCATCGATTCGTTTACTTTTTGGATATGATTCAATACTCTCAAAATTAGCGACTTTTGTATATGGGGTAACCCACCTTGACCACCTTGACTCGACGTGCCTTCAGACTTTGACAATTCCAATCTTACTAATTTTTTTTTATACATCGAGTACTAAATTATGAAAGCACTCATACTACTCATTTTTGAGATCAGTCTCATCGTTTCGATGGGGCAGAATAACGAAATTTCGAAATTTTCAAACACATACAACCTGAAACCTGAAACCTGTCAGTCCTATCGAAAAAATCGTCGGCGACAAAAATAGCCAAACATGTATAATATACACAAAAATCAAGCTCTTTTCTTGGTTTGGTTCTCAGGTAATCCATCATATGCAATGATAATTCATTGTCTTGTACTAAAATAAGTAGAGCTGTTGTCGATGATCGTACCTTCATGAAACAATATTGATACAGAAGATGAGATACTTACGAATATAATTACACCAAAGACGTGCTTTTCAATCGAGGCTATCGCTCGTTGAAGTATATCGTACGACATGATGATAACGCGAGCGTCGCCGATGCTATCGTTACTATTTGCAAAGTGCTGAACATATTGCATGGGTACGGAAGGTAAGAAATCAAAAATGGCCGACGACCATTGATATCTGAAAGGATTCCGATTAAGTGATTATTAAGTTATCTAAGAAAATCAGAGGACCTATGATAAATCGTTTCTATGCAATTTTATAGTTGTAGAACATATCGACGCACCAGGTTTAAAATCGAACAGCTCAAAGCATTTTGATTAAATTTCACATGATGGCACAGATTTTCGTAATTACCTGACAGATGACGGGCTTACGATAAGCAGAGGCCAGTCAGCTCTATAGTAATCAGCTATCCCCAATGCTTGAAGAGTTTTTCCTAGACCCATGTCATCTCCGATAATGCAACGACCATCTTTGGATATTCCATAGCTAAAAGGTTTACCGTATGTATGAATGTAAACATTTTCAAAATTAGTTATCAGCAAGACATCATTAGAGATAATCAGCAAGTCCAACCGGACTGAATCCATGTCCAAGGTAAAAACATTACCACATTTGTTCTAAGGGGCCATATACATGCACTCGACGGAATCAAGTCAAAGTTAAGAGTTCTGAGTCATCGAGTCTCATCCAGATATTTGGGTTTTCAATTGTCGGAAAAACCGGCGATTTTTCGATGATTTTTGCTCTAGAGAATCGTAAAACAGTTGACCAAAAGTTTGTGAACTTGAACATTTGGCAGTAGAAAATTGATTCCTTGAGTCACGTTTGCAATATCACACACTCATGTCTTCATCGGACCGAGCTTTGTTTTCTGAACACTTAGAATTCAATTGATTCAAATCCTTGAATTAAGTTCATTCACCGTAACTGCATCTGACTCCGAGACCCAATCATTCACGACTCCCAACTATTACTTGCTGATGCTTCAAATGATTGGCGAACTACGGTAATCAAACTGATTGATTGGAGAACAATTTAGACACTTAAAACATATCACTATTTAAGATGTATGTACTCCCTGAAACGGAAGCCAGAACCGGAACTGATTATAATTTGATTCAAACAATCAAATGTTGAAACAATCTAAGGTGGTTCAAGCACAATGATATCACGTGTCTAATGATATGAGGTCTTAAGTACCAAAAAAAAAAAAAAACGATTTGGGTGGTCACAGGGCATATAAATATTTTTCTTTCGCGGCAATTGCTATAAAAATACTCTAAACGCAATTGAAATTAGAAAGTGTTTTTTTTGCGTGAATACAAGAAAAAAAATTATACGCCCTTTTACCACTAACATCACCTTTCTGCCAGTAGTAATCAGAGGATGGTTTGGTGATTCTTACCATACGGCTTCTCGTTGAAATGGCATGAAGCTGTTAAGCAATTTTGGATCAATCGAAGAAATGTCGAAAGAACTGTAGTCAGTGACGATATCTTTTTGGAATATCTACAAAATAAGCCTCAAGATTTCAATTGGATGCTCTGTGATATAGGTATCAGGCAAGATGAGAACAATAACTTATCGCACGTTAACTCATTATAAGGAGCAATCATAATTCATGATACTAAATCATTTTTTCCAATAAAAATTCGGATTACTATATTCGTACCTGGAGTACAGCACGCGGTAACCCTTCTACAACCACTCTCGGTTTGAGGGGAGATAATTTCTGCATCAGAATGTTGTAATCATTGATATGGAAATCCCAAATTCTTGTAGTTACATCTGCAAAAGAAAATTTGCTCAGGAAGAAGTTCTGTTCAATCTCCGGTCAGTCGGAATCACTTTTCATTCAAATTCATTATTCAACCTTTTCACTTGCTCGGACAAACTATATTTCTTCGAAATTACATTTTTGTCAGGAAATATCTGACATTACAATAATACATCAAAACAAGAAGACCTTAACGGATTGACGCGATACTGCTTCTGATTTGCATAGTACTGTTGCATGAGCTTTGAGAAAAAGTGTATACGACATTGAATTCAGTAGATATACTGTTCATATTCAAACACACTTTCAATAGTTGAAAGGGGTACATACCGCACCTTGGAAATAATTTGTACAAATCACTGGTGCGGCTTGAAGAAATATTCTATTGACTCAGTCTTTTCACATACCATTACTTGAATTTTGAGACGTAATAAGAAATGAGTCGAGTTTTTATGGACTTTATCTTACATAAAGGGAGTTCACTGGAGAAACAGTGGTTATAGCAGGGTATAGGTCGCATCATTCACCGAAACTTTTTGAAATTTTGAGAAAATATTTGAAATGATGTAATGTCAGGATAAGCCAATAGTATACAGAGATGAGATCAGTCTTTCATCGTCATAAGCACTTAGCGAACTGTTGTTCTTAATGTTTACAAAAAAAATAGCATAGAAACAAAAAATTTCGTATTTGAACAATGAAATTCATCGAATATTACTGATTTGCCCCGAAATTACATCAATGTAAAATATTTCTTCCAAATTTGAAGAAGTTTCAATCCTACCATTTTGAAAATTTTCAAAACTATCCCGATCGTATGTATGTACGCATTATCTCATAACCCAAGCAACAATATGATGGAAATTAGAGACTGTACCTGGTCAACAGAATCGCGCGTATATAACAATTGTGTTTGTTAAGAACTGGGAGAAATCGTCTGTTTCATTACCATACGACCTGCTTGGAATGGTTTTGAATAAGTCTATGACTTGTTGTTGAAATACAGAAATATCAACAGAGAATCTGTGGTCTGTAACCATTGCACATTTCGCTTGAGTAACATTTTGTTTGTTGAAAAAGTTTTTCGACTCTTTAGCTGGTATGGGATTGTAACGATTGGTCTGGTTCTGCGGTTGCATGACCAATGGATTCCTCGTCCCATTATTCTCATTTCTACTTCTCTCTGCACTTTTAGGACTACCACTCAGAGGAATCGATCCACTTGGACTTTTTTGTGCTTTTTGGGCCAATTCCTTGCGGCGAAGTGCCAATAACCTTTTATTTTCTATTTCAAGCGCAGAATATTTTGAATTGCCTGGAAAAGTGCTTAAAATTAGTGAAAATTCAACATTAGACATAAATCTAACAAAATTTATCAGTCATGAGGAGAGGTCATCAATCAATCTAGTCCAGCCAGTGTGATAATCGTTGCCTGACATTTCGGCAGTCATAGTCTGCCCTCATCAGAGTCTTAGGCTAATTGATGCCATATGTAAAACCTTGATGTCCGTGGTTGTCCATTGTCTCATTAAGAGGATAGCTACTGTCCTCTTGTGATTATAAGTCGTTAAAAGGCTTAACATATGGCATCAATCAGCCTGAGCCTCTGATGACTGCCGAAACGTCAGGCAACGATTATCGCATTAATTCGACTAGATTAATTGAGACCTTTCCTCATATCTACAAAGTTCGAGTGATACCATCACAATGTACTACAAAATTTATTAGTCAATTGACTTTCAACATTCTTAAACTATTTCTTTTCATCATCTTTCAATATTTTAAAACGAAAATTTAGGTTTCGTTTGAACAAAAGACGATTGACTTGGCAAATGGTTTTGCTAAAAAAGGGCCTATGGACAAACTTATGCACCCGTTTTCCGGGAATGACCTTGATTATTGATATGATGTCGCGTGTCTAGTAGCATAAAGTTGTATGTGCGAAAAAGGCGATTTTAGTGGTGAAAGGGCGTATAATTTTTTTTCTGAAGCATTCGCTACAGAAAATCCTCACGCAATTGAAATCGTATTTACAACCTTTGACTGTTAATTGATCAATTCTCTAATCTGAACATATTTTTGTGTTCTCCTGTAAATACAAGAAAAACATACGCGACGTGGGGTAAAAGGCGGTATATTATGGCACATACTTATACCATTAGACACACGAATTTATTTCTTTGTTTTGGATCAACAACTTTGTCAAGTCATATAGGTTACGTTGATTTTTAGAAATTTTGTTTTCGCGCTAGTGGACTTACTCGACATCACTGCGGTTGAGCAAATAAAAGGAAACTAATACATTTCACGAGAAATATGTATGATTTATTTCTTGTTGTTTATCCAATTTCTATTCAGTAAATAGTACCGAGACGTTATAACAAGACAATAGATGGCGAAGATACCGCGTTTCGAATGCCGCTAGACGCCAAAAACAATACCACGTGACGTCGGAGCTGACACTTGTGGACAAATTTAGAACCCGTTGAGGAAGATTTTGTCGACGACCGATATCAAATCGCCGAGTGAGTTGTCGCCACTTTTCAGCATTTATCGGCAGAGCAAAACTACTTCTGTCTAGAAAAACGGAAAACAGAAAATGTGATCACTGGTTGAGCGCTAGCGTCAAATCTAGAAAAACTTTGAATTTCGACGGTTGGGTTACACAAAGTGTGAATTACTTCTGAATGTCAAACAAGTGCCATCTGATTAATTAGAAGATCTTTATAGTCGTTGGAGATATCAACGTGATATGGGATAATGACTAATCTAGTAGTTCGGAGTAAAACTCTGGATGGACTGGAATGGTCGGCGATATTTTAGTAATTTTTTGTAACACATGCACGATTTTCGCGTTTTTTTTACCTAAAAATCGGCCGTAAAGTGAACGTTTTTGTACCGGCGGGCAAAAAAAGTCAGTAGCGGGCGATAATGAGCTTTTATCGCCCGCTAACAGTGAGCAGCGGGCGATAACGAACTTTTATCGCCCGCTAACGGTGAGCAGCTCGCGATAATGAACTTTTATCGCCCGCTACCTCAGTGCCACTTATAAGCACAAAAAACGTGAAAATCAATTACATGCGTTAGCAAAAATATGGTGTGCACCAAGGGCTAAGTGGGCTCTTTGACCTCGTGTGGTTGCAGTACTAGTCTTCAGCTCGCAAACGCACTTGCCTTCGGCTCGTGCTAGCTCGCCTCCGACTCGTACTGCAAACTCCACACTCAGTCTAAAAAAGTCCACTTTACGCCCTTAGTACACAATATACTATTATATCGAGAGGGTCAAGAGCGAGCGATCGCGAGTTTGCCACAAAACCGGCAATCCGCGGTACCGGCGCGAATGCCGGGTGGTGCCGTAGCGCGCGTCATTTTCCCGACTCCGCACTTTTAACGAATGAAACCTTTGACAAGATTCTATTCAATACGATAGATAAAGAAAAGTCTAAAGCACGAAGAATGAAGCCACCGCTAATGAGGAAAAGAAATACAATCAGTAGCATCACATAAACGAAGCCAACGTAGAGCTGTCAGCTCAATCTGTGATTCCGAATAATTCTATAAAGTTCTATGTAGAGTATGTTATACTAGAAAGAAGTGTTCAAACGATTCAGGGCATAGCCCTAAAGTAAGAAAAGTAGATTAATCATAAAACGACGTGTTCAACTATGCTGCTAATGAAAGGAGCAACAACTCCACGTCCCGGTGGACGCTATAAAAGGAGCAGGCAGAGCGGCGCTGAAGACACCGAGCATATACCGAGATAAAATCTTGAAACTTGAAGTCGACTACGCATGCGCGAGTTTCGTCGTCTGCTGAGGCAGGCTGGCCATCCTGAGTCTGAGCTGTCAAACTTTGATTATGACGCCGATGTGATTGTTACGAACTTTTGAGGTTGTAATGTCAATTAATGCGGTAGTGATTCGGAAAGGCTTGGAAATCTTATTAGTGAGATTGAAACTTGATGTTCTGAAAGAACCGTCGAGATTTATTCCGAACAGCTGACTGCTTGCTTCGATTCGATGTATCGGTTTATTTAGAGGATTTGTTTTTTCCAATTACAATTGAAAACTAGAGGTCTAATTGTAAATGATGAGTGCATGGAAGAAACGAAGCAGCTAGGTGGGAACAGTTTATTCAATCGTTTTAATTCAGTACAGTAGAAATTAAATTATAATAAAAAATAACATAACCTCGATTGACTACTTTAAGTGCGAGAGTTTGACAGCTTCGCTTCATTTCTTGCAAGTTGGCAACCATGTCTCGTAGGGTAAAAAATCATCGCGGGACGATCTCACCGACTAATAAAATTGAATTATTTGGCGCATGCGCAGTCGACTGTATAGTTTCAAGATTGCCTCTCGGTATGCACGTATGCACAACGCGCGCTGTACACAAGCAGCATTCACGCTTGACCTCAAGCTCCGAGCTACTTGAAATATTTCCGAAGATCAAGTATCACGGAATTGCAAGTGGGTGTCATCTTTCGCCGTGGAACGCGGTCTCCCGAAAAAGCTATAATCATCACGGAGAGTACAACGGAACGGAAATTCTGCAGCAAAGTTTGGATATCAGTTGAGAGACTTGCCGTGTAACGAGATGCCTAGGACTTTTGATTAGGCAATCATCTAGGTTAATTTAAAATCCCTCCGGCGTGATGACCAACAAATCATCGAGGCCTATCGTGTCGCTTATCCATCTGCATTCGACAGTCAGAGCTACTGAATCGCTCTTCAGATCTCCTTTTCTCTTTTTCCATTTCACCATACCGCTAATCTGTACAGTTTTATTTTCAATTTGTGTTATCGCTAAGTATCTTTTGAATAGTACACATTGGCTTTATCTCATATCGCCGACAAGGTGAGACTTCTTGCTCCTGGTTGTAAAGATATGAAGTTTCTTGATTTATTTCATTCATCGTAAATTTTCCCTGGAACGTGACGCTTAAAGGCCATGCGAGTAGCTGGTCTAGATTGGTCTTACAAACAACTTTGAATTAGTCCACGTCACGCGGGATGAAACTGACCCAAATGTTTCCGATTTCTGTGTAATTTTTGTACAGGTTCTATGGAGAAAATAAATTGAACAAACAATCCTGATTCTTTTGACACTTTCCCGTACATCTTTACTCTTCTTCAATCTGTCACCTGACCATCCACATCCTGCCCTGTCACTTCTATCCTCTCTAGGGTATGCTCGTTCTACACGGCACTGCCAAATGCAACGAGTCCGCTCATCCTTGCTAGTCTCTAGTGAAGACGACACGCTTTTCACTTACTCCATGACCATACTACGTCCTAAAACCACCATCTCTATGATTTGAAACAAATATCCATACTTCATACGTATGATTATTGAATAAAGTTAGTTGTTTATTCATCCTATTACATTTTATTCACCAACAACGTCTTTTAGCCATACGCTGGTATTTCAAATTGGGACAAGATCCCAATATTAGTAATGCCGACTAATCGACGAAGACTATTCTAAAATAATGATTCAGTATATCAGTGACCGAATATTAGAAGGGTTGAATAAATCACAAAATAATTTCTGTGATGGTACACCGTGTTACAAAATGTATCATACATGTATATCCATGTGTGATTATGTTCCTATGTGAACTTATTTGCAAACAAATGCCTGTACCGATCTTTCGCTATTTATTCTTGTTTTTTTTTAAGTTGGATGAATAAAATGAGGCATGCTCCTCTGATGCCATGACAATCCGGATAGCGATTTTAAGTGGCACCATACATCACGACGACCAACACATGAAGCCACGTGATGTCAGCTAGCTGGACGTGCAGCATGGTTCACTGTTAGCTCTGATCTAGCAGCTAAGTGGCGAAATCAAACGGCATTACGGTGGCATCGTCCAGGCAGCGACATGACAGTAGCTAATAATTTTTACACCTAGCTGCAACGTCAAAATCGTGAAGAAACCATGAAGTTTCATTAACTTGCTGCCATGTAGCGACCGCATGAGTCTGGCGTCGTTATCGAGTGAATGCCGAGTCACAACTGCAAGTCTGTCAAATAGCGAATACCTATAGTTGAATCATCGTTGCTATGTAGCCGCAACTTGTGCGTTGTCGTGGTTAAGCGATGTCAGCGCCACATAGATGCTACCTGGATGCTAAATAGTTTTGCTAGTGAGATCCCACGTCAAAACTGTACAAAAGCCAGGAAAGTGCAAGGCATGGAAACGAATATAATTGATGAATTTCCCAATCGTCCGATAAACGGCAGATCATCGATATTATTTTCGCTCATCGTTAGGATCCCAATTGTACCCCCCCCCCCCCCCCCCCCCCCCGCCATTACATTCGCGGCAAACGGGTTTTTTTTCTTTTAAAAAACCGTGTGTAATAATTTTATTTAAGGGTGAATGTTCCGTCGCAGGCTCTTCTTCCTATTTCTATCGCGTCCTCACGCTATAATCTCTTCTTTCTATCGTCTAACACAGAGGTCCCCAAACTTTGTTATCTCGTAGACCACTTGCCATGTTTTTAGGTTTTGGGTAGACCCCTTGCTTAGCTAATACTGCATTTTTGCAAATTCGTTGACTTCAATTGTGTTTTTGACTGATTTCTTTGAGGATTGCGAATTTTTTCTCGCTTACATGGACTCCCTGTAGGCCGTCGTCGACCCCTGGGGGTCGATATACATAGACCACTTTGGGTACCACTAGTCTAACACCTCGAAGCCCGTAGGTACTAACCCTCCAAATATCGGTCCAGAGTTTATAAATATGATTTTTAAGGATCGCTCAAGACACTCTCCAGATCCTTCCTTTTCCCAAAACTCAAACTGCCCTGTTTAGATTCCCACAGCATGCCATCCGCTTTACAAAATTTACCATATTTTGCACGACAGTTGGGTCCTTCTTCCTTTTCTAACTTCGTCGCCTTTCATTCTAATCTCGCCTCATGTAAGGTCCTTTTCCTCAACTTTTCCTCAGTCTTGTATAACAATTCCTGCAATTCGGACGTGCATGCTTCGGGAACCTCTCTGTGTCAATCAGCTACTCTCGTTAACTTTAGTCTACATAGTATCTCGTTTATTATTCTCTGTACTAAGGGAATCAAATATACATAATTTTATGAATATTTGAATTAAACATCGTCCGAACTTTTTAGTGTTGGTGAACGATAGATGCACAATGAATCTGAACCCATCTTTGAAACAAAAATTTCAATCTCCAACACCACCGTTCATGAACTTATCAGTTCTCGCCAAGAATACACTATAGTCTAATTCAACATTGATATTCAACGGATGATCCACTCGTTTCATTTATTTATTTATACCTCAGTTTCAGTCAACAATGATAAATGTTAGCAATGCGAAAAATGGTCAAACAGTTTTTGATCATGCCCTTAACAGTTTTGTGGATGTGCTCGTCGCAGAGTGGCTAAAACAAAGAGATCAAAAAAATAGAGATAATTTTCAGAACAATCTATGCCCGCCCAGGTTGTATCGTCGTACGAGATAACTTCCCTCAGCAATATGTCCCGTCGTCAATATGCTGTTTCATCCAAGGTAACGAATAATTTCCAATTGGTTTTTCATTGATTTCCATTGATAACCATTTGAAAAACATAATTTGAAATATAAAACTTAACTAAGGTAGTGCTTGGCTTCGTTGCCTGATTTCACGTGCGAGGTTCTTGTACTATTTTGTGTAAAGAAATGATTTTTGTAATTTGTCGCTTGAAAAGAGTATGATGTTTATGAGTTTTCGGCTGGCGAAACCATTTTTGTACTCGTCGGTAATTTTCGACATTTACAATGTTTTTGCCGGGTATGCTTACTTACTCTATCAATCAGGATTGGTTTGCTTTTCAAATCAAACTTTCTTTCGCACTAGTTCCAAAAAATATCGTGTGTGGCAAGTGCGAATAGGCAATATCTGACTCGTGTCATTACGGCCGAAATTATTCGGGACTTACAATCAGGATCGGTTTTTAATTTTTAATGGCTACATTGTTACACTGAGAAAACAGTTTATTCATAACAAACAAATATATTTAGTTGGCACTTTCATTTAAATATTTGTTAACTATGAAAAAATTCCTTAACAGTAAAAAAATATTCGTATTCTCATAAGAAAATTTTATGGCCAGGGTATTTTCTTGAAATGAATGATTTACTTGATCACTTTTACTTCTATGAACTCTGTAGATGGTAATGGTCAACGAATGATGACTTGAAATTGTGAGGTAATGATATAGTTCAAAGCAGTAGAGATTTGTTCATAATGAATATATCTATATTTGGGGCCGATAACATATAGTTAACGCAACTATTCGGTGTTTAGATAATAATGAGCATTTTACACCAATTAACTCATATCTATTTAAAACAACTATCTTGACTGCAGTTTAGCCAATAGTTACACAGTTGACGCGACAACTTTGATATTTAACGCCAATGAAGATTTATTACCTACTAGCTGAAGCAACCCGCTTCGCTGGGTTTTTTTTGGTACGTGCATTAAAAGACTATTTTTATTTAACTTTTTTTCTTTTTTCTTTTTTGTACATAAATATCGTACATACTAAATATGTAAAAATTTGCTTTACAAAACTTACATACTTCATCCATTCTTCCAATTACTACATTTGGATGTTCAGTATAATTTTTGGTTGGGTCATAACGAAACGCTTCTCGTTCAAGACAGTAACTTATTCGTCGTCTTTCGCGCAGAGCGTGTACAGCTTTTTCTAATAATTTCGTCTCATTCTGCTGTCCTAAGCAAAGGTTAGTAATTCTCTCTCTATTCTGTTCAATTCTTTTATCCGCCTGTGTAACTATTTCTCTTTTTCCACATACTCGTTGTCTTCTTCGATCTGTTTCACTAACACTTTCACGTTGATCTTCTGTCTGACCATCTCTATACCGTTGAGAATTTTCTCGCAGAATTGTTAGACGTACTTCTCTTTCTTGCTCGGTTTTCGTTTTTCGGGCCATCTTTTATCTTTGCGATACGATTCGAGATCGCGAAAATTCTTTCTTACGATTAGGCATTTTATCTCTTTATATTTTGATTCGCACTTTACTATTCACTTTGCACTTTACACTCTCCACTTTTTCTGTTATCCGTACACCTTTACTATTCACTTTTCACTATACACTTTTCACTTTCATTGTTATCCGTACACTTTTATTTATGAAAAGTCAACTGATCTATGCGCGTCACGTTTCGCCTTATATAGTCTCAGAAACCATCCCCACTACCCACATAGTCCTCGAATATTCCAAAAATGTCTATACTTCTAGTCCAGTTTATTCTAACACATTCTAGCTCGGTTTCCTTTTTTCGCGCCATCTTTTACCTTTGCGATACGATTCGAAATCGCGAAAATTCTTTCTTACGCTGAGGCATTCTACCTCTTAATATTTTTTACACTTCACTATTCATTTTCTACTTTACACTTTTCACTTCTTTTGTTATCCGTACCCTTTTATCTATGAAAAGTCAACTGATCCATACGCGTCACGCTTCGCCTTATATAGTCTCAGAACCCATCCCCACTACTGACATAGTCCTCGAATATTCCAAACAATTTTCGATCCTTCTAGTCCAGTTGATTTTCAAACATTCTAGCTGAGAATTAATTAAAATTTCAAATATTTTATAACTTTCTGGAAAACTCTAAAATACATCTCTGTTACTCAATGCCACGCTAAACGGCAGTCAAAAAATTCTCGAGTCTATTCTTCCGAAACATTCTAGAAAAAGAATTTTCTGGAAAACTCAAATACATCTCTGTTACTCACTGCCACGATAAACGGCAGTCAAAAAATTGTCGAGTCTATTCTTCCGAAACATTCTGGAAAAAGAATTTTCTGGAAAACTCTAAAATACATCTCTGTTACTCGCTGCCACGCTAAACGACAGTCAAAAAATTCTCGAGTCTATTCTTCCGAAACATTCTGGAAAAAGAATTTTCTGGAAAACTCTAAAATATATCTCTGTTACTCACTGCCACGCTAAACGGCAGTCAAAAAATTCTCGAGTCTATTCTTCCGAAACATTCTGGAAAAAGAATTTTCTGGAAAACTCTAAAATACATCTCTGTTACTCGCTGCCACGCTAAACGGCAATCAAAAAATTCTCGAGTCTATTCGTAAAAAAAGTGTTGAAAAGAGATAGATAATTCTCGCGACATTTTCGCCACCCCCACCCGCCCACGCAACGGTACCGCGACCAGACTGGTGGTTGTGGAGAAGAGTGGATCCCCACGCACACACTCCTGACATATATTCGATTGATTAATTTTGAAAGAATGTACAAATGTATAATTTCTTTTATCAATCCGGGAGCGTAGGGTAGAGGGGTGAAGAGTGGGGTTGAAGACGAAGAATGTGTGTGAGGATTCCACAATGTTCCAGGATATTGTAGAACTCTCTTTAAAATTCTAGAATTTTCTAGAATTTTCTAGAATTTTCTAGAAGAAACTGGAACAGTCGATCATTTTCAACCCCTATATCTCCCACACCCCTATAGCTACCGACACGGAACCACCATAGTGCACGACGGGAGACTCGGGGCTACTACCCTACATAAACACCAGTAGTCTTAGTTGAGTAGTTTTGGCTGCAAAGTGAAATATACGGACAACACCTCCATTTTTATATATTTATATAGATTAATAAATCTGTTTTTAGATATTGGCCTATAATCCTTTGAGGTAACAATCGCACGCTTATCACCAAATAAATATTTGGTAATTATTAACAAACCTTCAATTGAATTATATATTAAACTGTTGATAGTCAAAAAATAACTATTAGAAAATCGACGACTCGTATCGAATAATGATTTATTAATAGTTAACAAATCTGTACTTCAGATAAGCATCATATAGTTGATGCGACTGTTTACTTTCGTTGGTACCGTGGCCCTTATTGTTAGTCGCATAGACTTGTACGCGCGCTCGAACATGCACGACGCCATCAGATGCCTACGAGCAAGCAAGATATATTCTTTGACCGCGTGCACTGTGTTAGCGTGATAATCATTATATAGTGTTTTATACCCATGGCAGACGTGAACGATTTATTCGTTTCGTGGGACCTGGCAGAGCTACAGGAAACTAAAAAGTAAGTATCGAAAATATTACATTAAGCTTGGTTTCACAATAGAGCTTACTCATTTGCTAGTTTCTGTCACGTACAATTTTTTTCGCTACACTTTTCTTGCTTTTGCCCGAATGCAGAGAATGCAATTGAGGATATAGCAATGGTCGGAGAATTATTAAGCAATCAAGATGAGCTGAAAGAGGTCGTACCCTGCATTGGTATGCGTCTGAAGCTGAAAAATAAATATAACCAATATGTATGTGTATGGCTGTTTAACCCACGTTGTCCGCGGGCTAGTTTATTTAATTTTTTTTTGTTTTCACTATCTTTATTCACGTTGCTAATTGTTCATATAATCTCTATTGTGCACTGATATTTTTAAATATCCGAGTATGGGTATATTAGAAATTTTCCTAATGATATATTTTGATTATTTTACAAGATAACAACCAAGTGTAGGAGGCTAAATAACACAAGTCAAAAGGACCAAGAAATGCTATATTATGTATACTTACTTCTTATGCTATCTGTATCTTGAATAAAATACCCTTTTTTTACTGCAAATACGGTTATTTGATGTTATTTTTTCCTTTTGTTCAGCGAATTCGATCCAAACGTATATAAAGCAATATATAATATAATTCCTTAAATATTTAATTATTTCATTCGAATTTCTACAAAAGTAACTATCAATTGAACTTCGTTCATTGATGAGTAGTGGTGCGTTGATTCAACTATACATTTATTTGCCGACAGTGAATGAATTCTCCGTACAAATATTCATTTGGTAACTATAAACGAATCTTGATTTGTGTAAAATAAAAAATATCGATAGCTGGACTATCCTATACATCTATGGGCAACTTATTTACAGATCTGATCAAATTAACGCACGAGTAATTGGAAACAAGTATTTGTATATTGATACTAAGCGCTGCGTCAGGCCAACTAAGTATATACTGGCTATTGAAAAAGGGGATGTTTCATTCGAACATCCATTTCTTAACTATTAAAAAATCCCTATTTGTGACAATAAAGCAGCTTTAATAAATGATTCGTTAACTGTAACAAAACATTTATTTCACCATATCCAACTTTACCATTTCTTAACAGTTAACAAATCCTGGTACCTACAAATAAACTGTTCTCTCAGTGTACCATTTTTGCAATCAGTTGGAAAAAATATCTGGGCTACATACTTATCAAATAATTGTGCCTATATTGTGATTGGATGTCACGAAATTCTTCAGTTCAATTGCATACCAGCAGGGTTCGTGGCCTGAGTGATGCATTTTTATAAGAAGATCATTATCTATAATTTTATAAGTTATATGCCATCAAAAGTCAACAGATTTGAATTTGTATTTCTATGTGAGAATGCTTCACTCAAACTCACCTTGGAAAATCAGAAAAAAAACAACATCACAATAAATAGTCGTTGAAATAATACACTGAAACATTAATTTATGTTAACATTCTTGAAACGATATTTTACATTATTATTATATAAAATTATTGTTTAAAAAAAAAACGTTTTATTTAAAATAAATGAAAAGGTCGAAACTTATCTCAAATAGAGCAGGCGTGGTATTTCGTTTAATGTTACGCAAAATAGACCACAGGGAAGCCTTAGAAGTCAAATAGAATCGTAGTAAACTAGTAGATTTGGGGAGGGGAATCACCTATATAAGGAGACGAGCGAAGAGGCTCGGCCATCCATGCCAAGTTCATAGAATCGGCAATTTGAAAAAAAAAATCAAAGAAAAATTATTAAGGAGATAAGCTTCAATAATATAAAAAATATATAGAAGGTGTGTAAGTGTATCCTACCAATATTAATCAACGCTCACGGGTATTTACTCTGAAGCCGCAATTAATAAATATCCCATCCGCAATCCTTATCACATCCATATTATAATATCATGATTAACGCTAACGGATTACAACTCCGAAGCTGCAATCGTTGAATGTATCAAATACATTGATTAACGCTGTCAGGTATTACTCTGCGGCTGCAACCAATATTTCATCTCAGAATCAACAAAAATCATATAATTATCGCTGACGAGTCATCGCTCCGAAGCTGCAATTAATGATTATAATATATTAATAAGTTTTGATTAAATTAAGATATTTATTAAGTCATTCACTGTAAAGAAGTAAATTGAAACTATCGAATCGGATGTCGGTTTGCTTAAGTAGCCCCGAGGTATAAAGACAAAGTCATTAATATAAACAAATAATTGATTACTATGCTAATTACTCATAAGGAGTAATTGAAAACGTTTCAAAACCTGTGGTGTATTTATACGACCTGTAGTATAAACATGAACACATTTTATATACGTGTAAATATAATAAACGTCTCGTATGCAAACTTACAGTATGTTTTGCACGTGCTGAACGTACAAAACACGTATTTATTTCATATTGAAAAAAAAAAATCGAATCATGTACTCGTGTTTTGTCCGTATTCAGAGATGCGCATAATTCTTCGCCGAATGTTCGCAAGATATTTCACTTATGTTATTTACCGTACTTTTACGGATAGTATTCCGTTATTTCATATCGAGAAAATCGGCTGAAGGTCGACATCTAAGATTCGGCTATTAGACGATCATGAACTTCTTTCGGCCAGGAGAATTATAAGTATAAAATACGTTCGATTCTATTTCGCCCTTTGGTTCATCGCGATATAACCTGCGTTTAATCGTGAGCCAAGTTTTGAAACAATTTTTCATTTCGGTCAATGAATATATTCCGCATTCGGGAAAAGTTCAATGAGGTTCAAATAACAAATAAAGACGACATTCAAATTGCCCGCCCGAAAAATTGACTAGTAACTTACGAAAAAGTGTTTAATTTGAATAATATCGTTATTACCGACTAACAATAAGCGGAAATAAAGCCAGTCTTGTTAATTCGTGCAACGGCGAAAGGAGCTTGGCAGAAAAGATCTTACACCTTCAATGATTCATTGGGAATGCGTCCAATTGTCCAAATGGTAATCAGTTTTGGTAGTCAAACTTCCGTAGTCTACGAAATTCGCAGACATGTCTGCGGCGTTACACAAATAGATTAAAACGAAGCGTCTTGCCCCACTGAAAGTCTCAATTCATCCGATTCGTGACATGCATGTCTTCAATACGACTTCATCTTTCAAATGTAGTGCTAGTATAAAAACTACATTTTTACTGTCAGTCGGACCCATACATATACTATCCATATACATACCTATATGTATATGTATTTATGATATTGAAATTGTACGTTACCCAAATGAGAAAGAACGATTAAAGTGTATCTGTCCAAACTGTGTAACGTAAATATACCTGCGAAAAGTATACATGCTGACAATATGTTCGAGAAATTTGTAAGTGTTGGTCTATAGGTGTGTGGGTGTGGGAAAATTGTTTGAAGTATGGAATGCATTGTCCTACACTTCGTTAGTACGATGATCTCACTCAGACTTCGTCGGGCGTAGTTAGACAGTCGGTAAATAACCAGGTAATCCTAGCCAGAAGAAAAATCGTTGCATGCGCGAACCGAACTGAGGAGAAGCGATGATAGGCTCATGTCAGACTAGATCACTATTTTGTAGACCTTGCTTCTGCCGAGATGTGAGTGATTTCTGAAATAGCAGGCTGTGTGTGCGACAAATATAATAGGGTGTAAGCGTGAGGTTGTCGCCTCCACAAATAATTGGATCATACGGAGACCTAGTAGAATTCATGGGGAATTTGAGAATAAGCTATAGTAATCTTTGAGAATTCAAGAATGAATTAGTATGATAGAGCAGAACTGCGCAGAGTTCACATTGGGCTCGCTCACTGGCCATCGCTGGGATCTCACATTGGCGAAACTGGCCGGAATGGTTGATGCGCTGGGAAACCAGCGTGGATTATATCTAGTATATCAATTATTATTATTATAGTTCGCGGGTTGACGAATAGAACCGGGAAAAAACCGGGTATCGTCGGTTGGCCTGACCACCCGCATATATCTAGTGACGGTGGATTAACTGAATTGTCCGAACTAACGTTCAGTCCATATCACCAATAAGTGATTGAGAATATTCTTTCGGATGCGATTCATTATTTACCCAAATACTCATCCCCGACCTCTCCTTTCATTGACTTGGGTATATCGGCAAGGGCAACGGTTATGGCCTAGCTGGTCAAGCTCAGGTATATGTGGAATCTGGTCAACGAGGTCCGCCACTAACAACGAGAATCCGTTGAACCGTATATCCAAAAGAGCAAAAGTCTGACCAATGGTACAGGGCCTTGCGTTTTCAATTCATGCAACTACAATATAAATTTGGATTTGAGTTTCGAAGGCCAAAAACCAACTACCAAAGTGGCGATGAGCCATACTTTTTGTACTCGATTCTAGACCTGTTGTAGTCCGAGAACGAAACGGTTTGATGCTGATAATTAACCGTCGAACGTCCACGTCCAACAAGCTTATATACGATAGACTACTTCAATATCGTACAATGATAGTGCGTCAGTCGACTCTTGAATTCCGCCGAGTACGAACATCAAGACGAGAGCAATTAAAAGTGTCTGTGTCCGGTGATATCTACGTTATTTTCTGAGGTGAGTTTGAAATATCTTCTGAGAAGTCTATTTCTATACGTGGCTCATTCTATCCAGAGGTTTTCAATCCTTGTAACGATTCTTCAGCGAAGTTTTTCACATTTTTTGCAAAAAAAACTGTCCAGCCTTATAATAACATGTCATTTTTGCCAGCGCGACGATAAGTGGTTTCATAATTCTGAGCGGTGCCCTAGAGTTATTGGAATCGCTCACCTCAAAGATAATGAATTAGGGGAAAACTGCGGTACATACATAGCAGAACGCAGTATATAGTGTAGCAAAGAGCTTCCTGCATTTTACCGTTGCCTATCGATAACGTTATTGAAACTTTATTTCACTGACGCAAGCACGCAGCTTACCAATGTATCAGACACATAAGTAGACATTTCATTTGGGACAAATCATTGATCCCAGACTTCTAAAGAGTTCTCTTCATAGAAAAGGCATCTATCCAATCAAGTGTGAAATTGGTTGCTTTACAAAATAGGATTTGAATGGATAACAATGCCTTATTGTGAAACCAGAGGTTCCAATTCGGAAATGTTCATCCTGGTACAGGTATACCAGTTTCCTGTACCCCATATCTATCAGTATCACCCATTCATTACGTGCATTAAGATAATGTAGCAAAATGTAAACCGGCTCAATTTCCAAATCGCATAATGATGATTTATGACCAATTTAGCATCCAATCAGTTTAGTTTTGTGTCGTCTGTCTTCCGATATAAAATAATCAGTCTGACAATGAAGAAAAGTAACTGCGTGCCTAATCGATAGGATATTTGAGTATCCTACGAATTGTCATATTAGTGCTTCGAAAACGAGTAGGTGCTGAAAGATATTAGTTTAACAACATGAACATTTACACTAGTCTGCATCTGAGCTTTTAGCCAAAGGGGTAATTCGATTATTAACGTGTTGGATAATTTATTCACGTCAAGGTACCTAATGTCTATTCATTACAAAGAAAACAATATTCAGGATGACAAAGAAACGTATGTTGACTTCGATTATTTATTTGTGTGCTTGAACCTAGTACACAAATTCATTGGAAATAATAGTCAATTCTATCCCTGCATGGTTTTCGTGATAACGCCGACCTTGCTGAGTACGTATGTAATACCGATGTACTGTGTTTCACAAAAACTTGACTTCTTCAAAGCATTCATAAAAAGCCCACATGGCTATCGGAATACAACTTAATATTCTCAAATGCGACTAAAGTAAAACAAATGGGTAAAGCTAAGGGCGGTCTAGCAGCTGCACCCAATTCTAATATATTTATTAGACTGTGTCGAAAAAAACTTTTTTTTTTTTTTTTTCTGGGCTACACCAGAAATCGGTAGGGTATGTCAAAACAAAACTCCTGTTAAGAGATGGGCTCTTAACTTCAAGTTTTAGAGGTAGCTCATCGTATTTTTCGATTTCCCATTTAAATAACATAGGAATTTTTTTTTTTTTTGTTTGGAATTTGATACCTCGGTAATGGCATATTGTACAGACAAGCCCATGACATATTTTTATAGAGAATTGAATGCTCTACAAAAATGGTCTCTTGTAATTTTTTGATAACTCAACTTTTTTTAATACTTACCTAATTTATTAATACGTTCTTGGTACTTTAGGTAAGTATTAAAAAAGTTGAGATATCAAAAAATTACAAGAGACCATTTTTGTAGAGCATTCAATTCTCTATAAAAATATGTCATGGGCTTGTCTGTACAATATGCCATTACCGAGGTATCAAATTCCAAACAAAAAAACAAAAAATTTCCTATGTTATTTAAATGGGAAATCGAAAAATACGATGAGCTACCTCTAAAACTTGAAGTTAAGAGCCCATCTCTTAACAGAAGTTTTGTTAAGACATACCCTACCGATTTCTGGTGTAGCCCAGAAAAAAAAAAAAGTTTTTTTCGACACAGTCTAATATTTATATATATATATATATTATATATGAATGTGAATCCATAGAAATGTCTGAAAACATCAAGTGTTTCTATTCTCAGGCGGCGACTTCAACTGTAGAATAGAGAATTTAAATATACTGAATACACAGATATTGTCATGTTCAGATTCAGCGGAACGTGAGCGTATTTCTCTGGACATTGAAGTAGGTAAACGTGAGAGACAGGAGATTAATCGAATGTTTTAAAAATATAAGCCTGGTAGACTTATGAGTGATAGGCCTGGCCAGTACACATACCACATAGACCGAGGGATAGCAATAGATTTTGGGATACGATTTTACTCAGTATGCTTTTCAGAGGGCTGATGTTCAAATTGCTAGGAGAAAACTTTGACGTAGCTTGATTTATATTTCCTTGTATTTTCTCTAAGCAGGTCCGCCAAGTACCATTACTTTCAATTATTTTTTTTTCAAATTTTTGGCAAATTGTTAAGTAGTTCAATTTTCGATTTTCTCATGAGTACGGATGTTGCCTGCTTACATCAGCACACCAGCAGGTTATACGTGGGGCAAATGCGTACATCAAATATTGAGGCCTGATTTCGTGCTCGGAGAAAAACAAAAATGACGCTCTACGTATGTAGTACTTGGCGGTAGTCTCAGATTTCAATACTTTTTTGAAGGAAGTCGTTTTTTTTTCAGGTAACGACCATGGCGCAAGGGTTTTGCACGTGAGGTGCTTTTCGGGGGATGGTTATATATCAGCGAGAAAAATAATTTTGCGCGATTGAGAGAGGCTTCGACTGGCACCTCGGTCATCAATATAAAGAAATTACATACTTTCATACAAAACGTCTATATGAAATTAGAATTAATTTAGGTATATAGTAGCTCGAATCTAGCTCTGATTTATATTCACCCACAGCGAACCGTAATCTGCCACCTAGCACTAGATGCAATAACAATTCAACAAAGAAGATGCGAATGTGATCTAATATAAAAAGATTGAAAAAATGTAATATAACTCTTTGTCGACATCAACCTCATTTGTACGAGCATTATGTCATGATATATTGTCATGATTATAACATTTTTTATTGGGTGAATATCGATAGTTGGATAGGCTTTGTTTGGTAGCAACGACTAAACGGGCCGCACTTGATAATGTGGAAACTTTTCAGATCTTAAGTTATTTAGATAATAATCGATTGTTCTTGTGCCAAACAGTAGTCCTAATATGCCACTACAGTAGTAACATGTCGAATAGATCTGAAAATTATCGATAAGTTCTTTATGGTTCATAACCACTCTGCTGATAAGGAAATTATCAGATTACTTAGGGTATGCCAATCTTTATCGCGTTCTGAACTCTATGACCACTTTTTCAAATGCGAGATAATTACGCACATTCACTCTTCCGGTAAACAAGAGTCTGGGACACGTGTTGGATGATCGATCAGCTTTCACCACGTTCTAATAGTATCTAAATCTCCTTTTCACTCGAATATGTAGAAACTAGATTAACTTCTTAAACTGAAGCTAATCCCTGGAGAATGTCGGTGTAGCGTAATAACGATACTGTATGTAACGCGGCTTTTGAAGCCAAATTTGAAGACACAAGAGAATGCCGTATGGTCCTATAGAATCATCACATTCTCCATAATAACTCGGTAACTTGTGACGTATGAAACATTGTAACATTTATAAATAATTCTAGATCAAAGGGACCGCTATACAAAAAACGCGTTAACAAGGGAACCGCTATAGCAAAAAAAGAGACTAAAGAATCAAGTGTGGTAGAAAATCGAAGAGCGATAAATGACGTACGACGACGTAATTGTGTTCATCGGAGAGTTTGGCAGATATCAACGTAGAATATGTTTTCTTATTTGCCTCATCGCGATACCTTGTGCCTTCCACTCAATGGCCGGAGTCTTCATAGGTGCCACGCCATATTTCAGATGCTTATTACCCTTCGAAAATTCAGAAAACGCTACTTACCAATTACCCGAGAATCTTATGGACGTGGCTTACCCGTGGGACGAGAGTATCGAAACCTGGGCACAGTGTGAAAGATATGATCTCAATTTTACAGACTTGGATGGTAACTTCTCAACGACGACTGATAGTGTAAAATGCGATTCTTTTGTATATGATAAATCAACTTACGAGCTTTCGGCGGTAACCGAGGTAAGTTACACTCAAAGAAATTTACATGGAACTCAACAATAATTCTGGTCATATTAGCTAGAATATCTGGCTCGTATAGTGACAGCCAGAAATATAGCTGCAATACCTATACGATTGGCATTTAAAAAATGTACCGCAATGCAATACCCATACTATTTGATACTTATGCACGATCAGTCGGTTCAAAAATATATTTTTTTTTAATTCATCAAGAAATCGCAGCCAGAAATATATTGCTGTCCAACCATAGCAATTTCTTTCAGTGTAGAAAATAAATCGCTGATTGTACAAATCTCGGTAATATTCAGATATATCAGAAACATACAAACCAACGAAATTTATTTTAATGCGAGGTATATTGTTATTTTTATTCAGTTCGATCTAGTCTGTGACGATGGATGGCTGAAAACTATGTCTGACTCATTATACATGCTCGGTGTTTTGCTGGGAGCGTTGATTTTTGGTGGAATGTCCGACAAATACGGGCGAAAATTGACTTTATGCTCAATTCTAATCATCAACGTTGTGGGTGGGTTACTTGTCGCTGCCGCTCCTGAAATGATTTCGTATATGATTTTCCGGATGATCTTAGGAGCATCTGTTAACGCTATGTATCTGATATCTTACGTCAGCGGTAAGTGATTGTTACTGCCAATGAGGAGTCAAGTATAGTGCTCTGTAGTAGAGCCTCGAAAAGCGATAATTGGCTATCGTGTCTTCACTGCCTGGAGAAATTACATCTATCTTTATCTAAACTAGACGTGGTCAAATCCATTTTGGTATAACGTCGTAATTTTCCGTCATTTTTTCTCAACATCATGAATATTTTCAGTGGTTGAAATGGTTATTCCCAAAAGGAGAATGATGGTTGGAGTTGGCATTCAACTATTTTATGCATTTGGCTACGTTCTGCTTACCGCATTCGCATATTTCATTAGAAACTGGAGAATTTTCCAAGTTGCCATCACTATTCCCAGTCTGGCGTTTGTCGTATACTGGTGGTAAGACCAACAATACATGTTTGCTGTTATCTTCTCGACCCTCACAGACTCAACTGATGAGCAGTGTCGAAGTAAGCTACCCTTAAGAAAATTTTCAAAGGGTAATGCAAATTTTTTGAGTGAATTTTCGCAACATGAAGGCAGCACTGTTTACTGATTCACTAATTACACATACTTACACATAATCATTCATGCATCAGGGGTGTGAGTGAAATTATTTGTATACGCTTGTGTGTTCATCGTATGCACAGGTTGATCCCTGAATCTGTCCGATGGCTCCTGACCAAGGGTCGTTATCGAGAGGCAGAAGCTTTGATCATGAAAGCATCTTTGGAAAATGGCGTACAGCTACCTAAGAATAAGTTGGATATCATGTTGAGTAACAACAGTGACAGCGTGAAGACAGATCTCGGGCAGTCGTCAATGTTGGCTTTGTTCAAGTACCCAAACCTACGACGAAAGAGTCTGCTGCTTTTTTTCAACTGGTGAAAGATTTTATTGTATCAGAATAGTTGATTGGCTTGGATATCACTACGGTGTATCAATATTCCTATTATTTCTTCATTCATTCACTCGCGCTGGGAATGCACACCATTTATATAATAGAAATATTATCTGTGTTTGTTGCTAGGTTTATTATCAATATCACATATTATGGATTATCTTGGAACACCTCTAATCTCGGGGGTAACGATTACATGAATTTCGCCCTGGCTGGTCTTGTAGAAATACCTGGACTTGCATTGGTATTCTTCACATTGAATAGGTGGGGAAGGAAGATTATTCTATGCGGCTGTATGGTGTTCACTGGGATATCTTTGATCTCAATAATCTTTGTTCCCACTGGTCAGTAAAATTGAAATTATGTGCTCTCGTTGTGTGGCTGCTTCGTCAACTTATCTAGACTAACAGACCCTGAATAATGCTAATGGGAAAAAATAAATACTTGATCCTGAACGATCTCATTACAGATATGCAATGGTTAGTGATACTTTTGGCAATGACAGGAAAATGTACAATCACGGCTTCCTTTGCAATAGTATATATCTTCTCGGCAGAACAGTACCCAACTGTTATTAGAAATATTGGTGTTGGAGCCTGCTCCACTTTTGCTAGGATCGGCGGAATAGTGGCACCCTATGTTATTTATTCGGTGAGTTCAATGAAATGTAAATGCACTAATGATCATCAGTTAGATGGTACGAGAAAGTTCCTTCGGGAATTCTTCTTTTGTACTCAATGAATTCAAACAAAGTATGCAGTATGAAGAGAAAGGAATCATACAATGGAGTTACCGTAAAGCCCGAATCTGATTATTCATTCTCTTTAATCAAACATTTTATCATTGTGAATAGTCTAGTATTTGGACGCCTTTGCCATATGTTGTATGGGGAACTACTACGCTGATTGCCGGACTATCATCACTGCTACTTCCAGAGACACTGAACGAAAAATTACCAGAATCGATACAAGATGGCGAAGCATTTGGAAAGTATGTTTTCTCCCATAATTTCGACTTGTATGATTGGGGACAGCGAGCAGTTTGGGCTAATGTTTAGTGTTTTTCTATTTATTATATTCAGTGTGGATAGCTCAACAGAAAAAGCTTAGATCAGGGCTTTCTGGACTTTATGGAATAATGGAACATGTAACCTACATACTATTATAGGCAGGATAGTTTCAAGGAGACATACCTGTTCTACCTATGTGTTGTAAGCGAGGCAGTTCTTACGGAATAGGAAAATCCCTGGCCAGTAACTGTTCGGCCCTTTCCCGAGGATAAACAATAACAAGACTAAATATTTCATATGTTGGGCGCTAGTACGTCGTTCTTCAAACAAAATACGATATAACCGAAACGCGATAACCAAAACATACGAGAATGCGACAAGCGACAACACAGTGACCTCAGTTTGCGATACTTTAGGGTAGAGGGACAGGGTACACCATATAAAACAATATTATTCCTTCAATGTGCCTGTCAGCCATATATTCTACTTTAGATAATATATTCGATAGAAAATCGGTTAAACTAATGATGGGCAATGAATACTTGAGGCAGAGCCAACCAACGATATTTGACATTAACAAAAAGTATGATCGATAATCCTCAAAAGATCCATATTATCAACTCGTTACGAGATTTTGAAGGTTTGACTTAACTTAATCAATCTAACTTTTAATAAGCAGGACACAATTTCAGCAAGTTTTACGAAACGATACCAGCAATAGCGTGTTTGATATTTGACTCGATATGATGTAATTTAACCGAACTATAGACTTGTTATCATCGAGCAATATTTCGTACCCAAAGCAAATTGAATTCCTTAACACAGCCTACGACGAGCATACGACTTTTTAGCTGACCTTCAGATAACGATAGTCGCCAGTCGGGAACAAACGATACAGGGTTTTACAATAAGTAATTAGCGATATGGTAGACCTTATAAATTACAAAATTTCCAGATCTATACTGAAGATAGGAACCGTAGGGTCATTCAAAAGGACGAGAGTCACACAAAAGTGATAGAAATACTAAATTATACCAAAAATCAACTGTAAACTGTAACGCGGGACGCTCAAGGTCGCAACGGGAATGGCAAACTAACAATTATGCACAAGATATTTTTGTGACCTTATACGCCACTCCCAGGCATTCGGATTTGAAGGCGGTAGCTCCGTCAGACGACGGGGAGGATTTTGTTGTACTTCTCGCATATTCCTGTACGCCGTCAATCAGTAACGTGTCGTCAATGAGGTTTCCCTGGGAGGGAATGCAAAGGCTGCACGCCAGTGCATCGTCGCGCTTAACCAGACGATAGTTTGTCCTTGGGACAGAATAAACCGGACTTTGATATCTTTTCTGGGAGCATTCTCACGACGGAAGATCTCGGTGTCTTTCCGAACTCCACATTACATAAATTTATAATGGAAAATAGACATTAGTTTAACCTGAGCTTTTTTGCTATAAGTTTGCCATTTTACGGTATTTTTTCCTTGTGGCGGGGGTGAACGGAATGCCACGTCACAGAGTATAGATATCAATGTATTATATTTGTTATACCGCTTATTTGACGAACTAGGAATTCTCTGTTCATTCTAGAAAAAAGTCTCACGGAGGAGGAGTTTCACGCTGATCAAGAAATCGCTGCGTCAGCCGAATCCTAAGATCAAGCCGCTGAAAATACCCAAATCTCTATTGATGAGAAACGTAAAAAAAAAGAGAAGTATTGCCGGAGAAAAATAAACTTATACTAAAAAGACTTACCTACTTGAATATGATTTATAAATTCCACCCAAATCACAGAGTGACTCAAGACAAACCTGTAGCAGCCGGAAGGCTCTCGTTATTTCAAGATAAGAAGAATAATTTTTATGTTTTATTAGATAAATATCCAAAAATTAATGATGGACCACTTAAAGTTGACCTGAAATTCGATATTTTTCAAATTCAAAGTAGAAAACTAACGATATTTTTCAATTCAAAGTAGAAAACTAACTTTTAAGCAGTTGGGGTGGCTCTTACGCCTCTGTAAATTTTATTAAGAATTAATTAGCGGTTCAAGAGATATGACAAATTTTTTACAAGAACAAGAGTTTGCTTGGGTAAATGATTCTGGGCTGGCGCACCAGCCTACGGGTACTCGCCGGCGATTCGCTACCGCGAATTTTGATCTAATTAATTGATCACAGTAGGTCGGAGTGATCATTTATCCCTATAATCCAAACAAAATACCTCATATGGTCATAGATACATGATAACAATTAATAAACAACCACGATGTTTGTTAATATTCGATTAGTCGCAATTATGGATACCTCAGACGAGGATGTTTTGATAGCTGTTGCTCTCAAAAAAAAAAAAAAAATTATGATGATATCTGAGAACTTCTTCAATGTCAACAATTGTATTTCTTTATCGCACGAGGCGGGTTCAACGTTTCCCGCCTTGCGAGACCAAAACACTTTGACTAGCGAAAGCGTAATATATTTCGAATTGAAGCAAAACTAAACAAAAATAAGCATACCTTCACAAATCAGGAAAATAGTTTACCTGTGGAATGCTATCGATCCAAAATAAGCTTGCGAATTTAACGGATTTGAAAAAGTTGTAAATTTGCAATTGGTGATGCAGTAATTATAATTTTGATGAACTCTGTTATAGACTCTAGAGAATCCGATAGAATTCTACTAAATAATACATACAGTATATCATATATTATGCGTTCTTGATACTATCATGATAAAATCATACATGCAAAAACGAAAGTTATTGAGTGCGGACTAAGAAAATTGACGAGAACGTACTGCACCTCATTGTATGCAACCTATGATACATCTGGAGTAAAATCAGTTGCGGATTCCTTCGGTGTAGTGGGCGCACGAATCGTCGGAGCAGTTCGCTGACGATCGCAGCCAACTAGTGGCGCACTCTTATGAGAAAGCATGTAAACAATAACATTCGGTGCCGATACGATCAGTGCAGTTCTGTGCGGTCTAGTGGGCGGTGGGCCCCGGCCTTAATAGTTGCGAGCGAAGTTGACAGCGGGGTGGCAAAGGAGGGGCACTTAGTACACGCAGCTTTACAGGGGCGAGCTACGCACATGAGTTCGCGCAGGCGCGGTGGCCCCGATGACGTCACAACAAGTATGCATATATATAAGCAGCAGCGCTACGCCGATCATCAGCGATTTGAGGCAAGGCGCGCAGTCGACTCACATCGGTCACTTCTCTTAATAGTCCGGAAGCAAATGAATATTTTTGGAACTTATTTTCGCGCGCAGCAACCAAGGTTTTTTCGGTTCAATAGATGATGCTTATCAAAAAATCTAATAGTCTTTCCATTCGATTCCGATGGATTCAGCGTGGGGGGGGGGGGGGGGGGGGGGGGGCGTTTGAAAAAGTGAGAAAAACGTAAATGCCTTGAACTTATTTTCGCAAGAATGCTACTTATTGTAGCAATGAAGGTGTTCAAAAGGCTCAGTTAAGGTGCCACAGAACTGCCGTAAATTCACAGGTTTTCGATAGATATATGTCATACCGAGACGTCAAATACGAGAAATTTCATCGACAAATTGAGCCTTAGTTACGGGACGCAGATGGGTAAAATGAGTTTTCCCGAAAAGTGTGTGTATTTCTACAGGGCGCTTGCTCCCTGTGCTGAGTGATGAATGTTCGTGTCTCCCAGATGCGGTGAAAATACGAAAAGTCGGTAATTGCAGCCATTTTAATGCCGCCATGTTGGATGTGTATAAATGTAATATAATTTTCGTTTATTCGTAATACATATTACTGGCTTATCTACGTTGCAAATCACTGAGCAAGCGCCCTACACTTGAATTTTAGCTTCTATAAAAAATCATTCCTGTCATATTCGTCTCTCCGTTTAGGCTCAATTTGTCGACGAAAATTTATCGCTTCTGACGTCACAAAATATATATAGGACATGCCACTTCTGTGGCACCCTCAAGGGCAGTCTGGCTGATTTCTGGAGACGGAAACTCAGTCTGGCCCACGAAGAACCGGAAAAAGAAAACCCACGGAACTTATTTTCGCATTTTTGAAAATGTGTCAGATGGTTAAATGGGTTGTAGAATTATCGAAAACAGCAGCCTGGCTATTATTCGAGGTCACTTGAGCCTTGCCAGACTGACCGGAAGATACGTAACCTGGTGGCGTATAGGCGATCGTTATACCAACGTTTGCGCCTATACAATAGGTACGGTCTTAATTTCGCACGAATACATTTTTTCCCAGATGATAGTTTACACTTTAACGTGAATAAAAAAGACAGTCATGGTTCTAACGCAAACGACGACCCTAAATCCACATATCGACAATTTTCATTGAATTCTCCGGCCCAGGTAGATGCCTGATGCTGTGAAGAATGTATATAATCGTGTCAAGGCCAAACAAACCGAGGTATGTACTTTGTGAACTACATATAATGCCAGAATATTCGGTTATAATAAATTTGGTTATAATAAAATCTACGAATCAAGGTATGACTATTCATTTACACCCATACACCACAATAGCCCGATAATTGTACAACCCATTCAACCATCTGACAAATTTTGGAAAATGCGAATATAAGGTCTATAAGTTTTTGTTTTTAACGATTTTCGACTGTCTGCCAAACTCGTTTCCCACCTTCGGAATCCAGCGAGACTGCTTTTTTTACGAAGTTTTAGGGTATTAGTAATTAGTACAACAAGTTTCATCTGCGCGAAAATAAGTAGCATGAGTTTGTAATTTTTAATCATCGATTCCATCGGAAATCAATAGCCAGACTGTCGATTCGTTGAAAAACATCATCAATTGACCCGAAACTACTATAAATAGGTCTTGCGAAAATGAGTTTCAAGAAAAGTTCACTGGCTCCCGGACTCTTCATACAACCAAAGCGTTTGATTCGACCGAACCGGAACTTGATAAACTTTTCTTTTATATATCCAGAATTAGCTAAAAGTAACATTGTTAGGTTTTACTCGTGAAAACGTCTAACTCAACAAGCCTAAATCGATGAAAGCTCCCCGCAGTCTCAGATGTAGAACCCTAGAACGACTTTTTTTCATATTCACTTATTGCAAAATTGAATATTCTTGAACAAATTTCAATTTTTTCCTCTTTCTCGGCCCAAGAAAAGAAAGGACGCCTCTCTATGTTATTTATACCTATACGCGCACAACTGCATCGTGAAGAACACGGAACGACGTTGAAACACTGATCTGAATACCATCTGGATAGAGGATCCCTGTTAGCCTGAATTTGAAATATCGTAAATATTTGATAAGTTAGCCAGCGCCTCCTCATTAAGTTAAGGTACTAATTCCACCTCAATGCGCTTGCGCGATCAAAAGCTTTAAGTGTGTGAGTGTAAATGTATGTGATGGTACTTCACTGATCTGAATACTAACTGGATAGCGGATCCTTATGGGCCTAAACTTGAAATAACGTAACTATTTGGTAAGTTACCAGCACCTTCCCGGTAAGCCGAGGTACTAAATTTCACCTCAATGCGCTTGTGCGACCGAAGACTTTGACTGCGTGAGTGCAAGTGTATGTGACATGGTATACATACATTAACACACACACTATTACACATCGACGCTCCGCAAGCACACTTGAACGAAATTTAGTACACTGCCGTACCACGGTGGCACTGATTGGCCTTCAACTTGGTACAATAGTATCCCACGGGATCCGCTATCCAGTTAGTATTCAGATCAGTGGGTAACTTAAAAATTACGGCTACACATCGTTAACACACACACTATTACACATCGACGCTGCGCAAGCACACTTAAGCGAAATTTAGTACACTGCCTCGTTACGGTGGCGCTAATTGAGCCTCCAATTTGGCACAATGGCCTCTCACGGGATAATCTATCCAGATAGTATTCAGATCAGTGCCCTGAAAATTCCTGATCAAACTGAGCATTTCTATAAATCGGTATATTATAAAAATTGGGCTCAAATGAAAGCTGTTCAAACCCATATTCTAAGATAAATATTTGAGTCTCGTGTATTACCCGAGTCGGGATAAAATAAGGAAAATATAATCGCCTTGTAGGCCGTAGAGCTCTCATGCACATATAGAGTACTTGGCGCAAGACTCTACAGAGTCTCTTGATTGGATAAAATAAATGAATTGATTATATGGTAGTATATTGAATATGAAATAATATCTTTCTCATTAAATATTACGGAGGAATGTATCAAGACTTTCGTAATCGCAAAAGTTTTCTTATCAGTAAAAATAAAATCGAAGTCGGTAAAATTCGGAGAAATCATTTTGGAATACTCTGGATCAAATTTTCCTGATTTCGAAGTTTAAGGACAATATTTTTATAGTATCAACGGAGAATTTAATGCCCCTTCATGACTATGATTTTTTCTTATTTGTTTGAATCTCTACATCTGCCTCAGTAATATCGCCGCTCTAATTCGATACGCGAAGATATCCGTCTGGATAAATAAGGAATATCCTGATCTCTGATAAGATTACAATCACAATAATTAAAAACAAGGTTACAATAACAATATTATCAGAACGGGCACAATCACAACTTATTTTATTTTCTAATAGGTACTTACTCATGGCAGTCCAACTTCTTCTGACGGAGCACACACCATTAAGAATTTTGGCTGCGTTATCTGGTAGCCGTTAACAGAAGAACTGCGAATAGGTTGAAACAAACTTTTCAAATTTTTATGCACAAATGTAAGGACGTGGGAATAAACATTGCCAGCGATCTTATTATCCCGAAATTTTCTAGTTTTATTATAGATATACTGAAAGTGAACTAAGTACATCAACTGGCATTGCAAGTGGTGATTTATCATCACTCAGAAGCAAGGTAACATCACGGAATCCCACCTCTTCGGATTCCGTTTCTATAATTTTTACATATTTTTGGATGTATTACAGAAACTATAAGCAGATGCTTAGATTCCTGAAGTATTGAATGACTATAGGAAATTCATTAACATAATTGAATTTTGCGTCGGGAAAGCTATAAATAACCAAAGTGCAAAAAGGCACTTCTTTTACAGAATAAATGTATGTGTACCTCAGAAGGTTGAACGCTGTTGAAAAATCAGTCACAATAGTGAAACCATCATCCAGAGAAAAAGGTTGGCTGCCGTATCCATTTTTTTTTGTTTTATTGGTCAAAGGAATCGACCCCTCGCAATGGTTCAATATTGAAATGCCAATCACTGAACTTGTCTTTACCCAAACGATATCTGTTGAACCGTTGCTTGCGCTTAGAAGTGAAAAATATCTGCCCTAAAGTCGATAATTCCATTTAATTTCCTTGAACATACATATTATGCGGTTTTCCGGCTCGCTTAGTTCAAATATGAACTGAAAAATCATCATTGAATTCGATATTCATTCAAGAATGGACGCGAGTAGTGTCTCCTGAATTGATTTTGATTTAAATTTCATAGATTGTGTAGATATCCTTGAGTCCATTCATTAATGCACTTCACATGTGAATGCGATGGAGTCAGCAAAGAACTATTCCCACCACGTCATTATCTAATGATCAACGGTTCCGGACGAAGCTAGCTAAACCCATACGGTGCATTGATATTATTTGGATTAAATATGTGAGTGAATGCACATCAATTATAAGTTGAAAATCGTTGGAAGTTGCAACTTGAGGTACGATCGCTCTCATAGATCGTTCACTCACAAAACTCGTTAGTCGTTGAGAAGCTCCCTAGTATTTGAACAAAAATTCTTTGACTTTCGAAATGTTTGGGCCAATAGTATATGTACATTTTGAGTAATGAGAACACTGTCCAAGTCTCCAAAGAATTTGGAAATTGATATACTCAACTGTAAGAAGAAGGTGCTGGCGCCTATGAGAGATCAAGATTCGCGGCAGCGAATCGCAGCCGAGTTCCCCCCCTCCACTCGGCGCGGCAGCCACGAATCATTTACCCGAGCAAGCTCTTGTTCTTGTAAAAAATCTGTCACATCTTTTGAACCGCTGATTATTTTCCAATAAAATTTATAGCGGCGTGAGGCCCTCCCCACTTGACCTTGCTCGCAAAAGTTCAAGAGAATCGAACAAGTTGTTTCGGAGATATTGACCGTCAAAGTTGATCGAAAATCAATTATTCTCGACGAAGTATCAAAAGCTGAGTAATGAATGGATGTGTGTAAGTACTGCGAAGACATTCTTGTAGAGGCTGATTTACTTTCAGCTGAACCTACGCCCGCATTATCGGAAGTTTCTCTAGCAATAACAGAACAAAGATGTGTACGCATGGCTGCTACTTACTCTTTCATACATCGGATCACAAACGGAGATAACGTTACTTGTTTTTTTGCTGATACGAAGCGGAAAGTTTCAATAAGACTCTCGTGCGCTATCTCGGCCAGCGCATATCACGTATTAAAAATAAACAAAAATTCCGAGATTGCTGTTGACGTCCATTTTGGTCGCGTTAGAATTTCTGACGTTACCGAAATCCAATGCTTTCACCGTTTTCACAATCACACATCGTTTTCAATACACCACCCAAGTTAGCGCCCTTATAAAAATACGCACTTGCCCTAAGAAGAATCAGTCCGCCAGTATGAAAAATTTCGTGAATAAACCGTGGCTCGTCACCTCAATATTCTCGCTTCTCATTTCATCTATCTACGAAAATAAATTCATCCATAGAGCTGACTTCTCGAGATTCATGGCAGCAAATCGCCGCCAAGTATAAGAAGAAAGATTATTCCATTTTACTATTATATTATTCAAAATTATTTACCCAAGGCAACGTTTATACCTGTAAAGTATATAGCGTTATATCTCCCGAACTAGTGAATATTTTTGGATGAAACTTACAGGGGTTTGAGTCCCAGCCCATGTGAGCTTGTTATTCGAATTTAAAGGAAATCGGTTGTATGGTTTCGGAGATATTTTCTGTCAAAGTTGATTAAAAAACACAATCTTCTCCTCCTTCTCCACTCCATTTTTGCGCGAAGAGCTTACTAGCGACCACGAAATCAATCAAATGGCTGCATGTATCGACTCAACATTTGAAACGTAGCTATCATTCATCGAAACCTAAGCCCCTATTGATTTTGATGCGAATCTGAACTCATCTACTCAGTCGGTAGATTTTAATAAAGTTGTAGTGGACTATGAAGAATTTTACAAGGAAGATTTTTAGTATTTTAGTGAAATATAATTCTTTATTGAATGAAGTGAATATATAAATATGAGTTGAGTTTAGTTAACCCTAGTCACTTACTAGGGGTCCAGGTGACCCCAACCCCGACTTCCGTTCAAACTTTCGAATAGAAGATACTCGAATCCGAACTTTAGGCGCCATCCGTTATGAATTTCAACTATACGTTAAATGCGTAGAATTGTGATCAAGCGTCAGTCCGGCTACTGCGCAGTCGAAATTCAAATTTGTGCTTTTTCTCTAAGTACAATATCTCAAGAATATCCAATTAAAATTTTAGCCAAAAATATTAAAAATTGTAAAAGTTACGATTTTTTCAGTAAAACAACTGACTTTTTCTGAGTTCTTCGCTTTGAGAATTTTTTACAAGGTTCGAATAACTAATTAGGACCCATTATTGAGATGCTAAGGTACCCCCAGGAATTTTTTCATGATGAAACTTTCAATAGAATTAGTGTGACCACTTTTCAAAGTTGGCTGGGGTCAGAGTGACCCCGTGTAAGTAATGTGGAAGTTTCCAGAGGTGTAAGTGATTAGGGTTAAATGTTCTGAATTAATCATTTCTATTTTGCAAGCTGAAGTGGAAGTGCTAGGGATATCGGCAAAAAGAAAGATTGTCGGTGTCGGAAAAGGTGGTAGGAGTTGGTGGGTGGTATCTTTGAGTTCGAAGGACACCAATGCATTTAGGGACGCGAAATGAGGAATGGGGATACTTGAAGTTGTGAAACAAAGGACAGTCTGTTTATTCTGTGGATTTCGAGTTGGAGGAACGGAAATGGTTTATTGCAGAGTTGCGGAGATTATGAAATATCTAAGTAGGTAGAAAGGTTGCTAGGGTCGTAAAAATCGGAGTTGTTTGGGATTGCATGTCTGGATTATCTCATGTCTATGTCTTGCTAAATTAATATTAGAAAATACAAAATGGAATAATTATAGCAAAGATACAATAGGTAATGGGTCGGTCCATTACAAAGTCACAAAGCGCTTGCCACGGTAAAATGGGCGTCCGGGGGCGCGGATGAATGAAAATCTCGATATTCCCGATCGATTGATGATTGATTCTGATAATGATAATAATGAAAATACTCGAACCGACGAAAATCGATGAAAAGGGCGGTGGAGGGATGGAGGTAATTCGTCACGATATAACCTTTATAATCTATGTTTCATCGTGTTGTATTCCATTCAGTATATATTATCAGTGGCAGTGAGTGGAAATCAGTGATATGTGAGCTGATACGTAGCAGAAATTATGTCATAAATATTTCAACGAATTAACTGAATTGATGACAATTACATTACATCTCTATCAAGATCAAGATAATAATTCGTCATGGTAGCGGTTCGCTACCGCAAGGCTACCAATTTTCCGGAGCCTGTGTCGTAGCAATTTATATAATGGATCGAAAACCTACCAGGCAACTGGTTGAACGTAGCGAATACTTACAAGTCGACTTGTCGAACAGATCCAAAAACCTACTAACGGTACTATAGTATAACAATTATAATAATAAGATAACATTCTACAGCGAGGTTCGGTGGAAACATGACCATACCTACAGACAATGTAGCGGCAGCTGTAATTCTGGGGCTGTTCTATGGATGTCGTACGACACCGTTGTCAGTTCTAGAGAAAACCGAATTGCCTACCGCAGGGCGTGTCATGTTTCCTTCGAACCTCTCTGTATACATCACTTTCATGTGTATACTAGATGATTGAAACAAATAATTGGATAACCATTGTTTGTGTGTGTCAATTGAATTCATAACCATATCGGCTCCTTTTGTTTTTGTAGTGATATCGAAACATCATTCCAGGAGCTACGTACTCGGCGGGCACATCTTGTTTTTCCACCTGTACCCTTTCACCATTCCTCTTTCCTTTAATAAATACTGGCAAAGCAGTGATAACGTTCTCAACAATTGGACTAATCATTGTAATTCTCTCTTTATATCTACGTATGTTACTTGAATCCAGAATCTTAATAAAACTCGCTTATCGTGTGAATGATTTCATTTCATATAACCTAGAAGCAATTAAATATGATATTCTATCACCGCATTTATTGCATATTACCGTATTCTTTTATTGCATACCTCCAACCGAAACTCAAGAACGGTACGTACAACAACGAAGAATATTAAAGAATGTAAAAGAATATTGTAAGTGCAGAGGCACGTATGTCGCAGTATAAGCATCGATATTTATCGTAATTACGTACAGCGTAGTAGACCGTCATACTAGTATAATCTGCTTATATATTATGGTATCAGCTGTATGCTTGAACATAAGAATAGTATACAAGTCCTATTTCACCTTGACTCTTTCGGCTCAGGCCCAATTCTGTTTTCAACATACACAGAAAGGTTCACTAGAAACTTGCCACGCCCTATGGTAGGCAACGCGTGTTTTTGCACAATTGACAACTGTGTCGTACGAACATCCACAGTAGAACAGCCACAGAGCAGTTGCCGCACATTGTCTGTAGGTATGGTCGTACCACGGCGTTGTCATTTTCTCAAAAACACGAGTTGCCTACGATAGGGAGTGGCAAGTTTCCAGTGAACCTCTCTGTATATCTGGATTAAACATGCATACCTCTGCAGTCCAAATATTATTACCAGTAAAAGTTTCTCAGTCCGAAGCGAACGTAGCACTCTATTTTTACGAAGTATTACCGATCAAGTTTTGGAATCCAAAATCCATTGCCTTATGCAAAAACCGAGGGTCGTATCTTTGTTGATCCTGCAGCTAATAGAATGTAAATATAAACTTAAGTATAATTGCGGTAGAACACAGAAAGTAGATGTGCCCGCTAAGTACGTAGCTCTTGGAATGATGTTTCGATATTACTACATGAAACAGTGCAGTTGCAGGCTTTGCAGGCTTTCCTAATATTATGACAGAGACTGGCGATAAGTTTCTCGTAAATTCTCATTGTAAGATAATCTGGGTACTTGCGGTTTTTTTACATTTCAGATGTTTTTGATCTGGATTGACTATTGTCTGACCGCTGGTACAATGAACTCTTTTTTTTATTGATGCCAATAATACATGAATTGTTAAATTTTTAATCGCCGGTCAGCTTGATTGAGTTTCGACATAGGTATACGTGCTTATAATTGCTGGGACGCTCCATATGTATGTACTACGCCCATTGATGTAAATACACGGGAATTGAAAACCAATCGATCAGCAATAACACAGATAACATGATTGCTTCTCGTCGGAATCAATCAAACGTGATAGTGAATCTCTGTTTGCAAAAAATGCGGTATGTACAATGCATGATAGCATGCAATGATAATCGCACGTATGTCTAAAAGTTCGATAACAGATTGTGATCATTATTAGATTTTAATTCCCGTTATATTGGAGTATCTGTCAAATTGATTATGATTAATTCCAGACTTGGATTGAAACGATTTAGAAATCCATTATCATATTGATTGTGTACGGTTTATAAAAGTGATACTCGTAGCGCCCGGATTAAATTACTTATACTTATATTACTAAACCCTACTTCATCTTCGTGGAGAGACATCTGAAACTTCCGTTTCGATTTTACGATGAGGAGTATTCATTATGTTCTCAGATTTAAGGCTATAATGGTAAGAGTTAAAACTATTAAGAATTTTTATGAGGAGAACGTGGGGATAATCCTGAAATAGAACACTGCAGCTGTCCACGCATCAAGCATAACCGGCAACTTACACCATGAAACCCAGTACAGTAAATTAATATCTCAAAATACGCCAAAGTATACAATACGTCCTGCTAGTGACAAATCTGTCGTACACTTCTGGATGCACACAAATTCGCCTGGGCACGGGAAACAAGCGTGTAAATTCTATTAATATAATCTTCCAGATATACAGGGTGTCCCATTAACGATATGACGGAATATCTCGAAAATTAGAGCTTGTACAAAAAAATGTTTCAGACAAAATCCCTAAGACGCCGAGGAGGGGATAAGCTAGTAATATTTGCTTCTCCGTAGGTGGAGGCATCAAGGTCATTTCAAAGTCAACCTCTTTTTTCAAATGGAATGATTTTTTTTTTCTTCTCGCTGTTCGATGGAGCGTTAAATTTTGAGTATAAACTCAATAGTTGAGGAGACATTTACGCCTTTGTAACAAGAAAATGTCACCTCGCATAATAGTCGAATACTGAGAGATGATCGTTTTATTAGTTTATTAAACTTTGACGGGCGTTTCGTAAACATTGAACGCGTTTTTCTCGAAACTCAAGACACCGTTCGTCCGATTGAGTTGAAATTTTTATAGGATCATCTTGGATATGTTTATCAGTCCTTGACGATCTCATTTTTTTTTAATTTTCAATTTACTTTTGGGTAACGCTATATAAAAGGTCGAAAAACGTACGAAAATTTGACTCTTGACTTCAAATGACCATAATTTGGCGAATACATTTTTTTAAATGAAATTCGGATCGATGGAAACAGCATTATCTATTATATTTTAAGAAATTTTTTGCATTCAATGTTACGTATAACTGAGCTCCGAGATTTTTAGGTCACCGCAAGCGTGACAGTAGCTGCCATGCAGTACGCCACCAGCCGCCATTCACTCAATTTTTTATTAATTCACTTTAAAAAAATAAACAAAGTATATAAGTTAGTGTACTACACAAAAGCAAAAGCCCTGTATGAAAAAAAAAAACTGGTCTTGACAAAAAAATTCCTGAAGTTCGGCCTGTTTTTAGCCCATCTAAATTGAAGTGCTCTCTAATGCGATACACTAATTTCTGATGGATACAGTCACCGTTACTAATTCACACAACACACCTCATATTTTCAGAATCACTATATCTAGACCAATGAATAAGAAGGGTTCATTACACAAACAATTTTACAAATGAGGAATGTCGAAACAAAGCCGAATAATTCAATTTTTTTTTGTAGAAGTTAAGTAAATATGTTTTATCGTTTGGAAATAATGATGTGAGATTTTTCTTGTTGGTTACAATCAAATCTTCGAGAATACAATTATCCAGTTTCATTCCGTTGCGCTTCAAATATTTATTACGGACCCAGACAGGAAGGCATGATCATCAGGTTTTCTCAATAGTTGAAGGTCATTTCTGAATAAAACGAATAGGCCATTTTTACAATCAACATATTTTATGCACGCGCTGCACTACGAATTGGCAATGAATACAGTAGATAAACAGCGTCGACGTCTGACATGAGTTCGATAATTCTGACAGTGATCCGTGCACATTCGATGGCTATATTATATCATGCAAGCGTATTGTAGTATCGGTATAACATTATCAGTTAGCGAACAAATGGGAATCGGCTCGCTACAGACGGCAGACTATGGAGTCAGTCTACAATGGCATATAAGAATTTCAGCTGAAATGCAAATTTCCATACGAGAGTCAGATTCTAGCGCGGAATCCCCCCGTATTTTTTAATCAATTCTGAACCTGATACTGGAATCTTGGATCAGTGCGATTCAATGATGAAACTTGAAATTTGAAAGTCCTCGATGTTTGCAAGCCGATACGATAGGCTGCGCAAATATCGTGCTGTAGCCGGTTTGCCTCAGTCGACTCTTGGAAGCCGCGGAGTACAAACACCAGGACGAATGACTTTTAAAGTCAGAGTTCGATTCAGTGATCTTTAGGGTACTATTTGAGGTGAGTTTCGAACCTTACCTTAGGCATATTACATGTATCAGTTTAATTATCTTAATTTGTTCAGCTCTAACGATCAGTTACGATATTTTTATTCCATATGCAGAACTACGAGTGCGGATCGTTCAGCATATTGTAGCAGATTTTCACGAAACTGCGATTGTTTTGTGCCACTTTGATTTTAGTTAATATGCAAGAAAATATTGAAAATCTTAATTGCACTTTTGTGAGATGTATGAGTATTCCATTAGTGTTTCAGTCTTCTATGTAATTTATCGATGTGGGCATCGCGATTATAGTTGTTCGCAGAGTTTTCTTCAGCTTAACTTAAACCAGTGACTTATTTCCGTAAAAAATATATGCATAATTATTTTCTTGGGCCTTTTATCGGAAAACAATTATAATCTTTGCCGTTAATTCAGTACCCAGACAATTTCAGTACCGTGGCACTTTCATCCCTTTTTTTACGTGTAAACTTATACACAGTAAAATATGTACGTAGGCACTTTCATGACGGAGTAGAGGCATAACCTTCCTGATGTATACGAGGATGAATTACTATATAAATAAATTCGACGGCAGTGTGGGAGAACGTACGATCTCAAATCATGTCTGAAGAACGTGTAATTTCGAATTGTGTATGGAGAACGTGCAATCTCGATGAGGGGACAAAATTCCATTGATACGGCACTGGTATTCGGGGTGCCTAGAGTATATAGAGCACTTCTTTTAATAAATTAAATTATTCTGTAGATTCAAGGGCTCATTCATCTTTATGTAGTGAAGCAGAGAAATTAACACGATGTTTTATATTTCAATGAATTCCTGAATAAAAATCCAAAAATTTGATCGATGAAACTAAACACAATTTAACAAAAATCTATCTCTGTATATAAAATTACTCGAAAAAACATACAAATTATAATCATACAATTATTATTAAAATAGTGTTTGGATCAATAAAATGAATTGAAATATAAAAGATTGTGTTGATTTCTCTGCTTCACTACATAAGCTGAATAAGCGCTTAATTAACAGAATAATTCAATTGATTAGAGGAAGCGTTCTATATACTCCAGGTACCCCGAATACCAGTGCTCTATCAATGGAATTATATCCCCTCATCGAGATTGCATGTGCTTCGCATAATTTGAGATTGCACGTTCTTCCATACTGCCGTCGAATGATACGGCGAAATACTAATATATCACCAGGTGCATTCGATGTTTCTAATATTTGCTGGCAAATTAACTAAAAGCTACATAATCATACCGTTTCGCAAGAATCAGCAGTATTCCAACTGAACCAGAATAATCTAACATATGTCCTAATACCTCCTGACGCCACTCGAACAAATAATAACTTTACGAACGCAAATATTGAGCTAATGTTGCCAATCGATTTGTAAAACGTGTTTCAAAATGCCAACTATCGCTGGCCAAATTTGTTGACACTGTTCTTATTGTTAGTAGCATTTCGGAGATGGCAAGCACTATTCGCTGCAATGCGATTATGGCCTGCCTCTGCTAATTTTTCGTGGATCTTGCACCACCTTTCCTGACCTTCCATACGCGGCATTGTGAATGCAGGTTTTTTCAATGTCATTTATCTATAATAGTTCGTTTGCACAAGACTTTCAGCATACTAGATACACGGTATAACTATATTTATATATGTACACGATACGGCGGGAGGACGATGGTGGATTGCACAATGGTTTGCGGAAAAAACTATAGGTGAGTGACAATCAACAAGCTTTCCGCAGTGCCTGCGCATGGTTCTTGGAAAAGTTTCCGATATGAGATCCACACAACTGGGCACTAATTGCGTATCAGTGCTACTAGGGCTCATAGTATATACCTATAGCATTTACACTGCCTAGTACGAAACTCATTCAGCAGTTGTGTATCCGGTTGCACTCGCACATAAGATATAGCCTACTTTATCCGTAATATTTGATAAACATATCGACCAACAAGTCTGCGTCTCTGAACCGAAATAAGTTGATACAATGAATTCAAAATGATCATTTATCACTAACTGACGATAACATCTTTTTGTTTTCTGTCTTCCCATTTCTGATTATTATCACTGTCAGTCTGAGCAAAAGGTATGCTGAATAATGAACAGGGGATTACAGAGCATCTGTGTTATCATTGCATTGATTACAATTAGGGATCAAAACTGAAAAGACTCATACTTAAACAGGACGGATATCAATATTAGACTGTACTCATTGTTAAACTCAGACAAATAATTTATTTGAATATGAATCCATCGGGCAATTTGTTCACGACGATCATATCGGGTGTATAAACCGTCGCCAAGTACATAAATTTCTCCATTCCCTACAGAAAATGCATTCTTCGTCTAAAAAAGTATTGAAATCAGATTTTGTTGCCAAGCACGTGACATCAATATGAGATTTTACATACGAGGTGCCTCTGGGAAATTCTATCGCTTCTTGAACACCTTCATTATTATTACTTGAACTGGTATTGGAGTTGATGAAGACATGTTTCTCCAGTCTAGTTATGTAAGATTTTGTTGGAACATCCTTGATCTCTGCTATATTATAGTATAATCTGAAGGTATGCAGGGGCGATAGGATCGAGCAATACGATCTTCCGCTGCGTCATGCGGTTTAGTTGGTTGTGAGGAAGCAATATATCGCGTGATTAATGAAAAATGGTCAATCAAAAGTGACAATCTTACGACATTGTGCAATGATTGAAAACAAAGGGGCGTATATATTTTTTTTTTCGCCATTATACTAGAGAGCCTTCGGAATGAAAGAAGACGTCGACGTTAGAGACCGAAAAGATTTGTAAGCGAAAAAGTGTAAACGCCGGAGGTATATATTTCCCTAGCTGTTTCCGAAAATTATATGAATTACCGCTGAAATGGGGTACCTAAAGATATTTCATTCTTTTTTAAATATTTATTTTTGCGGACACGTCTTTTTGGCATAAGTCGCCGTGATTTTTTCCATAAAGTTAATGGCGTATCCACAAAAATTAACGGCCATAAAAAAACGATATTTCTGTGAATATCGTGCCTCCGGTGAATGCCCGCTTCGCAGATCTAGGATAACAGGTATGGATCGATTTTATTTACACATTTTTATGAAACAAAGGTAGAACAGCAAATTTCGTCAGAAATATTGCTAAATTTGGCGTTTGGCCGGAGAATAGGGGTCTCGCGACTACAGTGACTACACTAGTGAACTTAATTTTGTTCAATAACCAGTTTCTGGACTTTATTTAATATTTGTAAGAGATTATGATTTTTCAATGAATTATAACGCCGTTTAATTACTGTATACGAAATACTTATGCGGATTAGAGGAAATATCATGTGATTTGCAATTTTATGCGCGAATAAGCGAATTTATTAGTCCGGATTCCACGAAGGACACATTTTGATGCAATAATAGTTTCTACGCTATGTGACATAACGTGGTTACGCGAGGACTCACGTGGCGAGGGACATGCTCAGATTCCACGTGTCTGATCAGTAAACAATTATGAATAATAGAACTTGTGCAAAATAAGATGCTAACTCTTCCACGCTAATTTAGGTTGAATATTAGAAAGGTGCTTGGACAGCGTTTCACCTTGACTCTAATATCTAGTTAGAAACATACGCGAAGTTTTACGCGTATCAACAGGACGCTTATTAATCCGAGCCAATCTGCAAAACGTCGCATAGCCATATGAGTAATTCAACGTCAAGCGGGACGCCTCTCTACATCATCTTCCTCGATCCTCTTGTAATTTTTCGTACAGATTCTATGAATGAAAAAAGAGGATCTGTCTCTCCGCACGTGTATGCCTTATGCCTTCTATTTCAATGTTTTGAAAGTCACACGAAACCAAAATTTCGGCGAAAGCACTGAAATCGGCACACACTCCATGTAAAATTTTCATATTGTTGCGAAATTGGCTTGCAATAAAATAAACGAGAAAGATATTTGAGATGCATAAAAATGTGTTCAATTGGAGGGAAAAGAGTGTTCTCGTTAACGTCTAGAACAAGACGGTTTATTTACAAAGAAAACCTGGTTGACGCAGCAAACGATAGTTCAATCATTTTATCTTGTATATAGCGATATCTTCTCTTTCATAACAATATCAATATGCTACTGATTTCAAAGAGATCTCATTTTAAAGCCTATGGACATACTTTCAATTGATATCCAATGAATTTGGCGAAAACCGAAATTCCTATTTGTTATCAAAAATTGAATCTTCAAATGCAATTTTCAACATCAGTCCACACCTAGAAAATTCTGAAAAATATGATATTTCTACAAAACTGGTTAGTTTCAAAATCGAAATCCGGCTTTTGATGATTTGAAAGGAATAGGAAAGTAGAATTCACTGAAATCGATGAAAAAGATTACATTTTATGCATCGTAAAGTGTGGACTTGTCATTTATTCTGACTATTATACGGCGCCCACGTTGTAGTATTTTTATTTCTTTGAGAGTTTAAGGGGTCCATACTCCCCTACTTTCCGCTATATCATTTTTGGAGATATGTAGGACAAGATTGTTAGAGACGAAATTGAATGATTTCATATAATCTAAGGTTTTAATTCAGTCATTTTTTTTTTTGTACTCGTTCTCGACAAACAAGAGTGGATTGTTGAATCTCATTAAAGATTCATCGGCAAACTCTTAAACCTAAGGTCATAACGCACGTTTACCGTTCCAGGTGAAAGACCCCGGAACAAGTATTGAGTAGATGATTGCCTCCCGAAAAGTTCTAATCGTAGAAGACAGGAAGTTTTTGAACTGAATCTACAAACCGTTTCTGCGAAATATCGGTGATTACCTGGATTCTTGGGTTCCTAAAATCAAGTAGACAGATTCGAAGACAAGGGAGAGTCTGAAAGCCATCGAAAAATAATCTTATGTCTGCGGAGTATCATCACAATTTTTCTAGTGACCGGAAAAATGATCACACGGTATTGTCACCTCGGTAAAAACATCCAAGAACAACATTAATGAGAGAAACGTTGGACCATCAAAGGGATTTGAAGAATTTTAATTTTATTTTATTACGACAAGTAATTCAAGAGAGAAAAACATGGCTTACGACGACGTAATTGTACTCACAGGAGGGTTTGGGAGATATCAACGCAGAATATGTTCACTTTTATCATTAGCCGCGATACTCTCTGCCTTACACTCAATGTCCGGAGTCTTTTTAGGAGCTAAACCAAATTTCAGATGTTTGTTACCCTTCGAAAGCCCAGAAAATGCTACTTTTCAATTGCCAGACAATCTTACGGATGTGGCTTACTCACAGTGCGAAAGATATGACCGTAATTTCACAAATGAATATGAGGACTTCGATAAGAACTTCTCGTCGACAACTCCTAAAATAAAATGTGATTCTTTTGTATATGATAAAACGACTTACCAGCTTACCACTATAACCGAGGTAAGTTAGAAGAAAGAACGCGCTGATAACGTATAAGTCTCAGATTCAAGTTTTTTAAAAATATTTCTGTGACAAATCAACGCTTCAAATTGAAATAAATAAATTGAAAATGATCGAAAATCGAAGATCGTGTTGTAGTGACTATAAAGAAATTATGAAAAATGAGCCATTATGTGTGTAGAAATTTTCTAATTTTTCTTCTGTTTGACGGTAATTTGAAAGTCGAAAAAAATTCATTATTCAATTATGTATTCGAACATTAATCTTTATGATATATTTTTTTCGACCTTTTTGATTGGAAAAGCGGAAAGACATACAATTCTAGATACATACCGGGTAACATACATGTAGATAATACATGTCCATCAAAGCTTGAGCATAAATTGAGCACGCGAATTTATATGAATAATACGTAGGTTTCATATCTACAATCTGATTAATATTCGTTTCTCAAAGAATATACATATATAGTCTTATTTATTTTCAGTTTAATCTAGTTTGCGACGATACATGGCTAAAAGCTGCATCTGACTCACTATTCATGGTTGGAATTATGCTTGGCGCGCTAATTTTTGGTGGATTATCCGACAGATATGGGCGAAAACCGATCTTTTGTTTATGTATAATGGTGAACTTGATTGGTGGGTTAGTCCTCGCTTTCGCTCCCGATATGATTTCGTATATGATTTTCCGTATGCTCTTCGGAACATCTGTCAATGCGATATATCTGATAACCTACGTTAGTGGTGAGTTATTATTAATGCCAATAACATATTAAGCTGCTTTGCATAGGGGATGCTAAAATCGGTTTTAGTGTGTTTCGCATCACTTTATCTAGACCAAAGAAGACATATTGATCCTTAAGTTTTTATGCAAAGAAAGAATTTATCGAGCCACTCAAACAAAATACCCTAAATTTCCTAAAAATTTATCTAGCCCTAAAAAATTTTGTCTGAGCTCGTAGTAAAGATAGTTTCACATGGACTGCTCTTCACCTCAACTCAATTCGGAATACTTCTTTGGAAAATCAGAAAAAAAAACAACATTTATTAAATGCTTTCAGCATAGAAATTAGTGGATCAGAAAACAATATAGGTCCACAAATACGTAAACTGTTTTCGAACTCGTGTCAGGCACTGCTCATTGTTATGTAGTGTCCCGAGGTAAATTGCTCAAAGTTTGTTATTCTCGACGTGCCACTATCTCGGAAAGTCATTTTTGAACTTATGCTGTTTAACGATACACTGATTCACATGTATACTAGAGTGTGCGTTTCAGGACGATATATTTTGCATCTTCGCTTCCACCTGAAAACTCTCTAGAATGATAAGACTGAAATCAAATCCTCAAAAGGATAGCGCTGAAAACGCATTTCATATGATACATATCGCCCAATAAAAGTTTTTCCTTTCAAATACCACAGGTGAGAGACCATTTTTTTTTTTCAATTGATATTACTCGGTCGGCCTTTATGACACGAAATCTCAACCAGCACGGTTTTACAGAGAATTGAATTCGTTACGAGAATTGTCCTTTAACCTATCTTCATACAGTCAATGGTTCAGCCGTGACAAGCGTTTGTAAGTAACTTTCTGTGGGATTTTTATTTCAAGGATTTGGGAATCTTTTCAACGAAACTACAGCTCTTTTGGTTACACATTTATGTATTTGAACTGCCTAACATTGATAAGTCATTTTAACGTTGCATCGGCTTTTTCATTCTATTTTCACACACACAGACAGTGAGCATCTACGCACATATGCATCAGCAAATTGAACCGCTGGATCACAGAATGGCATATAAAATTCTTTCGCCACTTCGAGGTGGTCCCCGGCCACTTTAAAAAAGAAATTGAATCTCGATTCTTGAAACATACATCCTCATCTGAAATTATATTGCGCATCTTCTTTTCTTTCTGAAAAAAATTGTAGTTATCTTCGTTTCCGAAATAACGGAAACAACATAATTTCTGCAAAACGAAAAACTTTCGGCTTTTTTCATTTCAACCTGCTCTAATAATTTCATATAACAGCGAAATAATGTTATACGCCCAGCTTCTACGATCCAGCAGTTCAATTGATTTCAATACTTCGAACGTCTTGATTCCAAGGACGTTTTTTTTATAGAGAACTTGAGTTTCTATGAAATCGCACTCTGCGAAATCGAATGCCATAAAACCTGTCTGAGTGATAAAAATTCAAGAAAAAACACTCATATCTTTCCGATGTTATATATTCATTTCCTATGTATCTTATAAAATGCGTTTTTAGCGCTACCTTTTCGCGAGGCCTTCTTTCTAGCGTTATTTCAACGGATATTCAGATGGACGTGAAAGAAAAATAATATTCCCTCAAAACGACACACACTAATGTATACACATCACTTATTGTATCATCATGGGAAATAGCGTTTTTTCTTTAATCATAATTATTCTCAGTGGTCGAAATGGTTGTCCCGAAAAGAAGAGTGCTGGTCGGAGGTGGTACTCAAATTTGTTTCTCGTGTGGCTACGTTCTCACTACTGGATTCGCATACTTTATCAGAAACTGGAGAATGTTCCAAATTGCCATAACGATTCCCAGTCTAGCGTTTGTTTTATACTGGTGGTAAGGTCATTGATACCGAATACATGTCCGTTACTTTCTCGACCGGTACAGAACACAACTGATGAGCACTATTGAAGATGACTGTTACCAACGTTATTCGCCACTATAATAACTACATTTTTGCACTATAAAAACAACAACCTTCACGATCCTACTGATCATATCAGTGGGGATAATCAACCAACTGACCAATTATAGCAAAAATAATAATCAATTGGGATTAAATTATAATGCCATACCTATACGATACAATCTTAGACCCAAGGCTGAAAAATTGAGTCAAACTATTGTTCATGCTGTATTTAAGACATGATATTGGCCATTGTTGCAAATTAAAATTCATTTTCTCTCAGTACCGTTCAATTGATCTTACGGGATTGCTGAAACATGTTCTTAAAATGTTTTTACCTAGTCAGCTCACATAGAAAGATTGGCGGCCGGAATTTATGAATAATATATTGATGAAGAATGGTCTTGACATAGAATATTAATCAGTGGCAGTTTCCATATTGAGGCGTCTGTCGGCGTTTACTAATCAATCATGCGGTAAACATCAAGTATTTTAGTTGCACTTGATGTAAAGTATTCCACGATTAAATGATCTCTCCTGTTTATCTCTCACAGGATCAATGCTCAAAACTATTATAACAACAGGAGTCATCAGTCGGCATCGTCTAATACTGCTTGCAGCTTGTAAATTAGTATTCAGGCGTTCGTTAGTGCTCATTAGTATTTACGTCGTTAAGAAAGTACATGGATCAACCCTCAAATAATGATTATTTCTATATAGTAACTTCAGAAAGGTGAACATGTACTTTGGGTTTGTATTTGTATCATTCCAATAGGTTAATTCCTGAATCTGTCCGATGGCTGCTGACCAAGGGTCGTTTACAAGAGGCAAAAGAATTGATCTTGCAGGCATCTTCAGAAAATGGCGTAAAAGTATCTGAAGATACGTTGGATCGTTTGTTGAGTGTTGATAGCATCAGCGCGAAGTCAGATCTCGAGAAGCCATCAGTTTTTGATTTGTTCAGGTATCCCAACCTGCGACGAAAGAGTCTGCTACTCTTCTTCAACTGGTGAGAAATTGATTGGATCAGAATAGTTTATTGGTTTCGATATCACTACAGAGTATTCAATATTTATGTTATTTCTTCACCTATATGCTCGATACAAAAATGCACACCATTCACACAATAAAAATATTATGTATGTGTGTTGCCAGGTTTGTCAATAACACTACATATTACGGATTATCATGGAACACTTCCAATCTCGGAGGTAACGATTACGTTAACTTCGCAATCGCTGGTTTTGTAGAAGTGCCTGCACATGCATTCGTGTTCTTGACATTGAATAGATGGGGGAGAAAAATTATTTTATGTGGGTGTATGATGACGGCTGGGATATCTTTGCTCCTAATAATATTCGTTCCCACCGGTGAGTAGCATTGAAATTATTTCCTCTTATTTTTGTGGCTGTTTAGTCAACTTATCTAAATTAACGAACCCTGAATAAAATCAATGGAAAAATATGAATACTTGATCTCGTATGATCTCATTACAGATATGCAATGGTTGGTGATACTTTTGGCAATGATAGGGAAATTAGCAATCACGTCTTCTTATGACATAGTGTATGTCTTCTCCGCAGAACAGTATCCAACTGTCATTAGAAATGTTGGTGTTGGAGCCTGCTCCACCTTTGCTAGAGTTGGCGGAATTATGGCGCCCTATATTATTTTTTTGGTGAGTTCAATGAGATATAAATTTGCTCATGATTATCAGTTAATCCGGTTACGATAAGGTTTCTTCTGGATCTTTTTGCTTTTATGTCAAAAATATGAACCGATCACGTATCGGATCTAACTCAACGTTTTATGATTGCTAATAGTCTAGTGTATGGACGCCCTTGCCATTCGTCATATTCGGATCCGGATCGCTGATTGCCGGACTGTCAGCGTTGCTTCTTCCGGAAACATTGAACGAAAAGTTACCCGAGTCAATACGGGATGGCGAAGCGTTCGGGAAGTATGTTTTCATGCATAAATGTTATGTGTTCAGATACAACAAACACTCTAGATTTAGTATTTTAGTACCAAATATTGATTTTCAATGGCCAACCCTAGGAGGCAGTCTAGATTAATATACATAGTGAAACAGGTAGATTACACACAACTCGTTAGACAAAACAGCATATTGAGTAAACGGGTGTACCTAACGTATTATGAATTCGTTTTTTATTCCAGAAAAACGTAATCATTGTGGAGTATGGGTGTAACTCTGGTCAAGACACCGACGAGTTCGCTGGTTCTAAAATCATATCATACCATTGAAAATACAAGAACATGGAATGAAATAAACTTATTGCTCGATACAAACAAACAAAAGCAAAGACTGGACTCCGAGATAACCATTTGTGTCTTGAGACAGTCGCAAGACAGTCTTAACCCAGTGAGAGTAACCGACTGACAATGAGAGACAATCGAAGAGACACCAGTGTATTCTAGAAATGGCTCTATGACGTGTTGAGAATATATTTGCATCACAACGAAGACGCGTAGTAATTTGTATGGCAATGACAATACGGGTATATTATTTGGGATTCGTTTAGAGTTATCACATGAAACGGTTATATTTAAGAAGACCGTTCGAACTTATGATAAGGACGTGGATAAAATTTTTCTAGAAACATTCGATTATATCGTATATCATGGCTCTGACTTCCGAGTTTCGCATTTTCTGAAAATGAACTTGTAAAACTTATTATTTCTCTAAGGCCATTGATTAAAAATGGTATTTGTATCCAGAATTCATACCGACACAGCTCATTTGCAATTCGAATAATATAACTCTGAATTTCAAATCTGTTCCTGAAAGTTCCATATAATTTAATCAGTGAATTTCCCCTCATCGAATATATGAATCTACATTGTCAAATTTGTCGAGCTACAAACAAGGACCCACTTTAGTTTATTTATTTCCGTATTGTACCGTATTAGCTGATGCATGTAAAACAGTAGATTTGAAGAATTATCTCCTATAAACTCCTGCAGCCAAAGTCTGAAAGACGTCTTCAGTCACCGTCTAAGCGACAGCTTTACTTGTCCTCTCCAAGGCAGCTACAAATGTTACATTAAACGTCTCTGCCGTATCTGGACTTCTGCGCCAGGAAAACTTCTAATCAATCGACATCAACTACCAATTCACCATTCATAAATTCTATACTCTTATTGCAAAGTGGGTGATGCAAAAATCAAATATGCAATAGCTGAAAGGCTGAAATTTACCACAGATGCCTCGTGCGCTCGCCTCGCACACGAACTTTTTAACTTGAAGAGGACACCCTGAAGCGTTGAAGAAATTATAAGTTTAGATTGAGTAAGAAGCACAAGTCGTTCATCTTACAGAGTCAGCGCAAAAGTTCTGCCCTGTAAGCACCATAGACTTAGAAATAGTGTTCATTCTATTTTACGGAGTGGGTGGGAGAATACAGGGTTGAGTGTTTTTACAAGAGTGGTGTTGCGGGGTTGAACGTCTTGCCCCCCGCTGGCGAGGGAACAGAACGTATATGACGAGCAAAGAAAGCAGACGTGCAGATATCATATTATCTCGACAACTTGTTAATTTAAATAAAGGATCACTTAATAACTCACCAAACTAATCCTGTCGATATAAAATCAATTCCCACAAAAATTTGAAGTTATTTCACAAATTATACTCATTTTTGTATGTTAGTGAATGAAACTATTGAGCTAACTAAAAAACGTCCCTGATAATGATGCTTCGATCCCATAGTTGGAGTATAGTTATAGGTATAACATGTTATAATAAATCACAATTGCGAGTTATGGACAATAGGCAGTCAGGTGAGTGACAAGGTGATACTAGCAGTATCCGGTTAGCCTCTGAGTCGCAAGCATAATTATACTTATGCAGTTACGAGCGTTGCGTGTATAAATGTTATTGAATAGTAATGTAGTTATAGTTTTATTAGGTGTGAGTCCTTACGGAATCCTACATGAATGCTATCCCAAATATATCTATTATACCAGTGAACACAATTTGCCGACATGAGTCAGACGTATTGATGATTGGATGTTTCTAATGAAATTCGATGAGACGTCTAGAACCCGGACACCTTCAAAGCGTCTGTTTTATATAGATATTTTTGAAGAAAACATTGGTTAGCTAATAACGTCTTGAACACGTCTTCTTACTGAGAGTGCGAATTTGATTGCTAGTTCAGGACTTACAATTTCAAACCGATGGATCCAATATACGGCAGACTGAAATTTAGTTCAATTCAACTTCAATTCAAACTTGACTGTTCTTGTCTTCCAGTTTATCTAGTAGTTCGAACCTAGATTTTGTATCGGCTCCTCATCTTATAGAAAAATAGGTTGTAAATGAGCTTCTAAGGATATTGTAATAGTTATTTGCATGGCAAACACTAGTACTTGGAAAGCTCCACAAAACCGCGTTTTTGACAAAGGTGCAGAAAATAAATATACTAATTGTGCTGAAGGAATAAAAAATGAAAAGCCAAATAATATTTTTCTTCGCACTGGATCACCAACGGACTTCCAACAAAGGTCACGGAATCTTCCAGCAGCAAACAGATTCGAGGGGCTGTCTGTGAGGATGGTGGCTCCGAAGGAAGGAAGTCCGACACTACAAGTCACCACTCTGTGGCTATAATATTGAGGAACTCGACCATTCGCGGGCAGCTGATAATGAAATCCGCCGTGTTGATCAGACATTTCTCCGTAGAAAGCTTATTCGTACCCCACTTTTTTTGTCTCCAGTCCTTTCGGCGGGACACTTCTTCATCTGGAGATTTCTTGGTCTAGAACACGCGATTCTTTTTCAGATCAGGTATTTACCTATGCCATACGAAGTCAGTGCCAATCATAAAGTGCATTGTGAGTTTGAATTGTAAGAAAAAAGTGTTGTACACGGAGAAGCGTCCGGATGAAAAATGATCGAAACAAAGGAGTGTCTCAAACGAAGAAGTGTGCAAACGAAAAAGTGTCTTGAATAAAGTAGTATTCTGACGAAGCAAGGTCTCGGTAACCACTCTTTATCTACTATACTTTCATAGCTAAAGGATACATTTTTTCAATTCCATTAGTATGTATACGATTCGAAATAATTCGTTGATGGTGGATCCTCAAGAAAATAATTCTTTGTAGGCTAGCTGAGATGTTCTGCCCAGCCCCGAAGCATATGAATATTATATGCCTCAATGTAACCAGCAAATGAGAGTTCTAGTTAAAAAGCAGATGTGATTATGTAAACTTTTAAACAAAATCAAACTTGTATCATATTGTAACGTATTTCGCGTATACAGTTAAAATGTGTCCAAAGTACCCCCCAGGCCATGGGCAAAACGGTAGTCTCATTGTTAGAACACAATATCAATTAGTAGTAAATATAGAGCGGAGGTTAGTTGCCAAACCGATAACTGGACCGAGGTGTGAACACGGACCAATGATTCGAATGCATTCGCTACTATAGAAGGTAGAAAGAGCCTGAGCTTGAGCTTCGCATGAGCGCGAGATGATGGCCAGCCAATCCGGCGATGAGGAAAAGACGGATAAAGGGGCAGACCACCAGAACGCCGAAAAGAAAGCTACGATACGAATATAAGGCTACAGAAACCACGCCGGAGGGGCGATTATTCCCGATTAGAATGGATCCCGTCGCAATTGTCAGAAAGGACAAGGTACAGGGATTCGAGAGACAACGTTGTCGATAGAGGGTGGCAAAACGAACACGCCCGAGCTGCACAGGAGATCGTCGAACCGACACTGCCCACTGCAAGCAGAACGAGGACCAGCAGCCGCAGTGGCTGTAAACATTGGCTGGTTGAACGCCAAGTTGACAATTGCTCGATAGTGAAAATCAATTTCCCTATGTAAATCAAATGGAAAACGATAATTGGGCATTTTATTCATATATAATCCTATAGGTTTTTCAGGTGTGACGACAAAGAGAAAGTCGCCCTGGGATTGCATATCCTGATAATAATATACATGGTATAATTAATATAATAAAAGTAGGTAATGTATTCACGGCAATATTTTTCTATTGTCATTTATTTCGGTTTCATAATTTTCTCCATTCTTCATGTCCGTCTAATTGATGCAGAAAAGTAGTGATTTGACGAGAGGCTGCGTCAACCAACATGAATGCAAAGTTTTGCTTCTCGTCGATATTGCTGGGGAAATACGGATCGCCAGAATTCATAGCCACAACTTCTAAGACCATCGTTGAAATTGACAAGTTTTCCGATTCTTTCAATTTAACAACTCTGGAAGTAAAGATGATTTAATGAAATTATGATTTTATATTAGGCGGCTAAGCCGAGAGAATTGAATTACCACTCCCCAGAATGTTATGGGAGCTGGCTTTGTGGCGCAACAAGTTAAACGGTATATCGCATGATGATAACTCGGGTTGAAATTTTTGTCTGCCAAGGAAACTTGAGGGGTAAACTTTAAAATTCTGTGCGACATTTTCTGGTGAACTCTATATGAAACAGTGTGTAATTTAGGACTTTCAATACAAAATTCAAATTCCGGGACTTTCGGGAATAGATCAGAAAAATTTAGAGAAATTCTTCTGAAATGGTCTGTATTTCGATTTCAAAGTTTTTCGGAGAGATTTTTAGACAAAAATTTCCACCTGCAAGGAAGCTCTTGCGGATTTTACCTTACTAGATCCTTGTACAATGCTTTGGTAATATCTAAATACGGTTCCAGTACATCTTCGTATTGGCAAAGTTTGCCGCCGAGTACCAACATCTGCAGTATACGAAAAATGAATTCCTTTCGTTCGTCCTCTTCGTATAACTTATATTCTTCGCATTCCGGGTCGAGAATCATCTAAAGATAGTATAATAAAGTGACTGTGATTTATCATTTCAGCAAACACCATAACTTTGTGTTTTCTAAGTTTAGCGATATTGGAATTGTCAAGGTCTGGAGACACGTCGAATTGAGGCCGAGTACCCCATAAGTAATCATACGAAATAACGATACGCACTGTCAGAGATTTATGTCATTCATATGTCATTTATTTCTATGCTTGTCGCACAGAATCGCATACGTTCATAGAATTCTCAGACAGACTCTGGTCTTCTGTCCCATAATATGAAGCCCCATTCCCCTCAATAAAGAAATCTCATAGACCTGCTGCGTACATGCAAGGACGCTACTCGTGTGTATGTTCCTCGTGCAAATATACAGCCGTCAGCGCCACCTTATATAGGTTCCACGCGAAATAAGGTAATTACGTGCATGTAAAGAACGAACAAGCTTGCTTATACGCATGTGTACATACATACTGTAAGGTACGCAGTAGACCTATAGAACCAATGACCTATGTATGGGACAACAAACCATTCCTATATCTCAGGCGCTCGTATAGATTTCTTGGGATCCTACATATGTTCCTATGGGAACTGATATCAACAACCTTACCAGTTAATGTGGTAACATAGATATAGCAATAATTATAAAATTATTATGGATTGTTCCAACGCGATCGTAACACTGCTTTAAATTTTTAGTCACACAAAAGAGCATCTCAGATTAGAAAAAAAAACAAATCACATCTTAAAAAGCTTACCGCTTTCAGATTATCAGTAATCATGTCTCCCTCTTCGTTGTATCTCATTGTTTTACGAATTTTGTTGGAATCATACGTAACGTTGTTATCTGGGTCTTTTAACTTATCAAAAAAAGACATGGCCAGAACAGAACATGGGATCTGCTCTGTCTTGACTTCCGTAGCAACGATCTCTGAAACACACGTCCGTTCCTGTTTTATTTTTTTATACTGTTTCCGGTAGATTAAAGCTTATCAATTTAATTGAATTAAAAAAAATAAAATTTGTTCTGAAACTACTTTCCAAATATCGCTATCAGATTTGAGCAATTATAGTTTGCTGCTAAACGTATTGACCTACCATCATTGCACCAGCTGCTGAATTTTTTGGTCTTTAACTCTTTGGCAACAATCGGATCCTTGAAAAATGACTAGAAACAAATTTCATCGATCAATTTTACCTGCGGCTGTTATTAAACGGAACGAATTCCAGTAACAGAAATTAGTTGGTAAATCCCTTTTTTGAGAAATTCGGATTGAAACGGATTAAAATAAGTTGCAATTGCCGTCAATTTTATCTATGTTTTTTCAAATTGCGGATCGGTCATAACATATATTTGGTTTCAATTTTGTGTACTACTTTTCGACTCGTTTTACTGTTGATTGTTTTAGATCGTTTGTATAGTTCTAGTGACACCTATTCGTTCCTATTCGTTCGAATCTATAGGTATACATCTTCGAATTAAATGATATGTAGAATACGAAAATGAATCCAGGAATACATTCCTTTTGTAACAGGGTCAATTCTGGTTTATAGAAAATCTCAATTATCATTTATGAGAGTCTTCTTAACCAGTGTCAATCCGTTTTAGTTGACGACATTATTATACTGTGACTAAAATGTTTCGAAAGTTTCACCTCTGCTAGATGATATTTCAAATAGGGTTGAAACGGTTCGTTGAACGAGAAGCTTTGAATGTTTATATTTTGTTTGATTCCCCTGCAAGAAATAGCTACTTTTAACGAGAAAATCGAACATCTATAAAATAATATATTATGTGAGGATAGTTGGTGATGATTATTTACCATTTCTCAAGTAGTTCTTGCGTTATTTTGTCGTGGTAGCCAATATAATTTTTATCGGCAAGTGGGACGAATGTATATTTCGTATCCAAGTCCATTTTAAAACAACAGCCACGTGATCTACGCGGACCAATAAGAAGAAGTTAGCCGCAATTCGCACGAAGAGCAATCGATATCATATTTGGGAAGGCGCTGAGCCGTGGTTAACGGCGGTTATTTAAAATAAAAGCAATCTAAACCTTGAATGAAGAAGAAGAACGGCAAGAACCCGCTTGAATATGAGAGATATTTAATTATGGACCTTTTCAATTTCTACTCCTATTAAATACTCCCCTAACTTTGATGGACACTGTATTTCGGCAACAACCTATTTTCAAACACGTGCACTCGCTCCCTCCAATAGATATAGAGCTTCGAAATTTGAACGCATATTGAAAACAATCGATAACCGTTTTATAAAATGGCGCCTAGTCAACGTCAGCGGCAGCTGTTTTATCTGAAAAAAGATCAGAAGAAGAACAATGGCAAGAAATTGTCGAAGTACGTATGATCTTAATTTAACGTACTCTTCAATTTCTACCGCACTCATATTTTCACTATACCTCTTCCATCAATTTTCATTCACAATTTCCTACTTCATTAAGAGTTATAGGTTATCTCAGGGAATATTTCTCTTTTTCACTTTCCTTTTCGAATACTTTTATCGATATCAAACTTCGCTCTGATCTGTTACACTTACTAATAATAACTGTAATCATTTTTTTTTTTTATCCAGACAAGAATACGCTTATTTTTCGCACTTCATTGATAAAACTGGAATTTGTTCTAGTAGAAAACTGATACAACAAATGAACCTATACGTGAACAAAACGCGATTTAGTGTAAAATTAGATCAGACTGGCTTTATTATGGTCACAGCTCTTATCTTGTGTAGAGTGAATGTTGATGATATTTCATCAATTTTTGAAGGTCAGAAGACTCTGCTGATATCGGACTCATCTATCCAGGCGGTGATACGGCATTCAAACTACTTCTGTCTGCTAGATTCTGCTCAGCAATATGGAGCCACATAACTGACTGCGATGAGACCTACAACTACTGGGAACCAGTATGATGATTAGCATTTATTGTCTCTGCAAGTAGATGAGGCGGATGCTTTTTTCCTTCGAAAATTGAGATCGTTTTTTCAACTGATTCAAACATACTTTTATTGTTCAATAATATTTTTGATAGAGAAGATTCAGAGGCTGCTAAAACTGTTTTTGTCTCTTGGCAAATTCGGTCTAGTGATTGGCGGATAAAAAATATTATAACATGTATGATAATGCAGTTTTATGAACCTCTTGACTCCAGCTCAAGAATTCGATTTTCGAACAAAAAGTCCGATCAAAGATTGAGGAAAATTGAAAATAAAATTTTGTATATGAGGAGAGGTCTAAATCAATCTAGTCGAGTCAGTGTGAGTTCACTGACTCGACTAGATTGATTCAGACCTCTCCTTATATCTACAAAGTTCGAGTGATACCATTACAATGTAAAAAATTTTGTATACTTTTCATTCCATTTTTGGAAGTCACCATTTTGGTAAATGGCAAAGAACTCTGATTTGAATTTGGGAATATCTGGTTATTCTCTTACTGCAATACATTTTAGTCACATTAAATATCAAGTTTCTATATAATTACAATTTTTGTGATACTCCAAAAGGAAAACTTATGAAAAGCACAATAAGGGAGTCGAAGTCTAAGCGTCTAAAGATAATTGGAGACAAAATGGATTCTGAGTGGGACTTTCATTCAATATCGATACCTTTGCAAATATCTTTAGACCTGAACTTAGGAAATGTTAAAGCTATGGTGAATGGAAACGTGATACTGCTTAATGCTGATATTTCCATAAAATACGCATATCTTATTATCGAACTTGTCCTGAAAAGATCCATGTGTGGAAAATCATAGAATAAAGAAAGTAAACTTCAGTCAATTACTTTATAATTCACCTGATTATTATAGATATAAGAATCATAACGTATCGTGGAATGCCCGCAAGGGGTGAACCACTCATAAGTTTTGGTGTACACCAGATTTCAAAGATTTCTAGTGATTTTAAACAATTCAAAATATCTCTAAGATTTCTAAGGATTTCACACGCCTCCAAAAGATTTCTTGTGATTTCAATTACTATTTCAGCAGATTTCAAGGATGGCCAAGATTTTAAAGAATTCCAGTGATATCCAATGATTTCAAACAATTTGAATGACTTCGAAAGATTTTAGAAGATCTCTTGTCATTTGAAATATTTCAAAGGATTTCAAAGATTCTAAATGATTTCCAATGATTTCCAATGATTTCAAACGACTTCAAGTGATTTCAAAAGGTTTGAAATAATTTCAAATGATTTCAATTATTCAAAAAGATATCAGAAGATTTCTAGTGGTTTCAATATTTCAAATAATCTCCAATGAATTCAAATGTTTCAAAGATTTTCAACGAATTTGAATGATTTCAAATGATTTCGTGAACAGGTGTACAACAAATTTGAAGAGTGTTTGATTCCTCAGATGTGTGCAAATCATATTCCAGATATTTTCTAAAGCAAAAATATTTTTTAGAGCCACTATTTGCTCTATGGAACAGGGCAACAAACGTGGGAATATAGCCCTGACTATGCGCTCCGATCATATACATATTTACTGCTACACGTGGTTCCGGCAAAAATCTATTGCTATTTGCTCGAGCCAAATCCTGTTCTTGTATTCTACTTCGTTCGATGCTTGCTCTCAGTAGGATGTGCTCTCTCCGAGGTATACTTTTATAAGTAGGTATATTCTTTGTACTTTAATTGATTTCTCTATCTTTGCCTTCTACTTTTTTTGACATTTTCCCAAAATACTTTTTCTTTTCACATAAATGTAACAACCAATGAAAAATGATAATCTAGAATACTGAATTGTAGAGAACTGTACAAAGAATCAAATGCGAGTGTACAAAAGCTCTTGGTAACTATAGATCTTTGTCAGTTTCATTTCCTGAAATTCTTTACATCTTTCAGAAACGTATGCCGCGAGTTTGGGGTACATATAGCACGTCTCACCTTAGCATTCCTGATTCTCAGTTCTGGAATGTATATTTCAAGTGCCGCCTTTCTCCCTTCTTCGTTCTCAATGTAAGTTATCAACTTTTGAAGACAACTGACACCAATATTGTTACGTTTAAGCTTCTTGGTCATTGCAACCAATTTATCGAACACATGAACAAATCGTCACGGATGTTGCCCTGCTCACAATTCTTTCGTGATCACTGTCTCGCCGTTACAGGTACCTGAGCACCGTGGCACTAGCTGCTTGGTACGATCGTAAATACGAATTAGCAATTTTTGCAACTGCTATTTCTTCTCTACTCGGTTGGCCATTTGCCGCATTGTTGGGGTAAGTATCAGACTTTTAAAATGATTTACTGTTATAACGTTTTCCAAATAATCTGAAGCACGTAGATAAGCTTCAAACACTGCTCTACCTTTTAAATACAATAGTGAACCAGCCTTTCGATAAAGATCTACATAATGAAATTTGCTAATTGAAAGAGAAAGAATGTATCTACCAAGAAACTAGGGGGGTATATAAACTAGGGTGATTTAAAAAAAATACGATTTTGAGATAACTAGTAGCTCATTAATAGCATCTAACAAATCACCCCAACGTGCGTACACCTTCAAGAATATAAAAACTGAGAATAAAAGTATTAATATTCAATCTTCTCTGTATTTAGAATTCCCATAGCAATAGAGATGCTGTTACGTAGAAGAGAATGGCTAAAGTTTATAAAATGGTCAGCTCTATCAGCAACTGTTATCTTGGCACCAATGGTATGGTTCGATTCTGTTTATTTTGGTAAACTGGTCATCGCTCCTCTGAACATTGTTACTTACAACGTTTTCACTAACCATGGACCAGATCTGTACGGCACAGAGCCGTTCACTTTTTACATTATGAATGGGTTTTTGAATTTCAATTTCGTCTTCCTTGGTGCGCTTCTTGCCCCGTTTGGATTGGTGAGCCTCTTTCCTCAGTTTCTAAACCGCAATTATCAATGAAATGAACTGTAACACTTCTCTCTCAATTTTACAGCTCTTAACTTGGCTAGTTGTACCGGCAAGACCCAGAAGCCCCTACTGTTTACCTTACTGGTACTCATTAGCCCCCCTTTACCTGTGGATCGGCGTGTTCTTCTTCCAGCCGCACAAAGTAAATATTCAAATAACTTTACCACAACTAAAACTCAATACCATTCTTTAAGTATTTAATTAATGCCTCACTTTCTGATTTTCATTGTGCGAAGGAAGAACGATTTCTCTTTCCAATATACCCAATGATCTCTCTGACCGGGGCAATAACAGTCGACGTTATACAGAAACTCTACTTCTTTTTGCGCACCCAAATCAGCCCGTTGCCCATCACTTCCCATTACCTACAACACACAGCACCTATAATGGTTCTGTCGATAATTGTATGTGGTTTACTTGGACTATCAAGATCATTGGCTCTCTATAAGGGTAAGGAATTCTCTGATTAGTAACTAAAAAATTGTAACGATAATATAATACCCAGACACTAGAGTGGTCCTTAATAAGGTCATTTTCAAATTGTTACTTTCCTAAGGGGTTAAACGTTTCCTTTTCGATAAGAAAAAATTGTCACAAAGTTTCAAAGCTTCATCTCAATTTTAACATCTTCCGCACGACCGCCGAATCTAGACAAAGAAGCCATAGTTTGTTTTACCAAATAATAGTCGCTTTAAAATGTAACACGAAAGAAATCACTGGAAATGAATTGATTTTTCCATAATTTGAGTTATAAAAAGGCATAACTTGTTTCAGAAAATCTGTATTTTGATGAATAATATGAATTAGAACTTCAGATTCACGCTTTTCTGTAAATCCTAATGGTACATACATGTTGCAGGCTATTATGCGCCGCTAGAGATTATGATGGAAGCTAATCAGCTCGGGATTGAAGGACAGGTGCCGACGGATGTTAATATCAACTTCTGCATTGGTAAAGAATGGCATCGTTTTCCTAGCAGTTTTTTCTTCCCATCAAACAAGTAAGAACTAGTTTTCAACCTATACAAACAATCAAAATGCACAATTATTCCAGAACAGTTAATTCCTGCACCTTGGAAATAATCTTCTGGCTGATTTCATTGAAAATCGTCCAGGGCTTTCTGGGTGACCACCACAGAATCGTTCCGGAATACATTTTTCTCATTCATTGCACAATTTAGAGGAATACGTGTTTCGGGATTCGTGCAAAAAAAAAATGACCGCTACTCTGTACATAAATTTCAATTTGTATCGTGAGAAGCTTTTTTTGAAGATTTTATTTTTGTCATTTTTTTCAAGTCACTGTAACTTCTGAATCATCGACCCGATTTTGACGATTTTTCGTCCAAAATCTGCGAAATTTTCGATTTTTTCACTTTTCAAACATTCCGATTACTTCAGATTACTGCACTTGAGTAGCCCTATCTTAATGATCAATTGCGTTGATTGATGGCGTTGTTTATTGTTAGCCAAAAGAAAAATAGGATGGCGCCGACAGTCTTCTCGCTTGCTTTTAGCGGGATAATCAATTAGGGGAGTTCGTTATGTACTTTGATTGCAGCATTGACTATAGTTATCTGCCTAACGCTTCATACGAAGTAATTTAAAATCACTGTTACAGGGATTTGAAAAAAATTACAAAAATAAAATCTTAAAGAAATGACTTTCTATGATTAAAATTGAAATTTATCCACAGAGTGGCCGTAATTTTTTTTAAACGAATTCCGAAACACGTATTCCCTTAAACTGTGCAAACAATGAGAAAGATGTATTACGGAACGCTTCTGTAATGGTCACCCAGAAAGCCCTGGACGATTTTCAATGGAATCATCCTCCTTCGAATCACTGCTACCCATCGAAGAACTATTCTATTAATTCAGTCTTTTCACATGATTACTTGTATTCTGAAAGATAATTAGAAATTATTTAGGACTATACGGAGCTACGACAACCACTTTCTATTCAGTCCACCCAATCTATGTAAGACAGAGCTTCTTAAAATCTGAAATAATTTTAGTCGCCCAAAAATTTACCACTCGTAAATTGTAGTTCTGGAATTTATGTGTGAGATTTTTTGATCATTGTTCTTGAATTACTGTAGAAAATACTTTGAGTTGACGCAAACTGTTTAATCAGCGACATTGAGCATTGAGCATTCACTCTGGTGGTTGACAATACTAAAGGAGTTTGAGATCCTCGGCAACAGACGATCTTATAAAAACGTTCAGATTGATGATAAACTTTAAAAATGGACAATGTATTGAGTTAAAATTATTTATTGTTACGCCAATTTAGCTGGAAGCTACAGTATTTGCGGTCAGAATTTGCTGGACAATTACCGCAAGCTTATTCTGACCAAGAAAATGGGACTAGTATAATTCAGCCACACTTCAATAACATGAATAAAGAAGAAACGTCTCGTTACGTGAGTAAAATTGCTTAAGTTCTGTTCACTGTGATTATTTAATCAGATGATAGTTACGTATGGCTTTTTTAATCCTCAGTTCGATGTGGAAAGATGCCACTTCTTACTGGACTTAGATCTGGGGAGGGAGTCTGCTTTAGAACCTAACTACTCTCACCAACCTGATCATTTTACGATCATTAAATCCTCAGATTTTCTCGACGCATCTACGTAAGTTTAAAATTTAAGACATATCGTCTATTAGGCAAGGTTTATGTCCTTTGAAATGAATTGAAAACCGAAATTTATTTGAATTCTTCAGATACCTAGATGTAATAGTAGTTTTCGTATCTAGGGCGTAAAGTTAAACTTTACGCCCGAGTTGTGATCGCCGCGTCCGAGGGCCGGCGAAGCCGGCCCGAGGGTCGCGCGATCACACGAGGGTGTCAAGTTTATTACGCCCGAGGTGCGAACATTATTTTTCGTCATAGTGGGCGTGAGGTACGCTTGAATATGCATGTTTTGCGTTAGGGCGTAAAATTCAACTTTACGCCCGCAAAACATGCATATTCAGGCGTACTTTACGCCTACTATGACGAAAAGTTATTTTCCATTTAATTTGAATACAATTTATTCACATTGGAATTCAAGAACTGATGTTAATTAAGGCTCTATATTCATTTCAGGTCTCATCCACTCTTCAGAGCTTTCTACATTCCATTTATATCTCACAAATTCTGTACTTATGGTTCGTATAACTTGCTGCAAAGTACGAAATTCAAATTATCACCAGTCCCATCTAATAGCAAACCAAAACTCGCCAGGGCAGCGTAACAATAACTATTTGTTAAACAGGGTCTCCTTTGAGTACTTCCATGTATTATTACAAACAAATTAGACTCCACATCGATTTTCAATGCCTCATTATGGGGTTTTATTATTAAAATTAGTTTCATGAAGGATAAACAAGAAAAACTGAGAAGTTGTAAGACATCGGCTCTCCTAGTTGCATATAGTTAAATTACAAACACTTGATGCAAGGACTTGCATCAACAGCTGCTTCAATTTCGGATATCTGGGTGTTTAAATGTTCAGAGAAGAAGGTTCTATCCGATGAACTTACAACTTTTTAATGCGTCGATTTTTGTTCTAGAAAATTGAAGAATGGTTGAAAAAATGTTTGTAAAGTGGAAAATTTGGCAGTAAAAAATTGATTACTCACGTCACGTTTCCAGTATCAAAAAGTTATCTGCGCAACGGATAGACCTTTGTTTTTTCAAAGAATCAGACCCAAATATCGTAGATAGAAGCCACAATTGATCCAAATCCGTGCCTTAAGTGCTTTCACTTCGACTATTTCTTACAATAACTCTGAGACCTTATGGCCCACAACTTTTAACTTCTACGTGATTATGCTTCATTGCCCGTTAACAACTCAGGAATTTTTTAATTTCGATGGACCAAAGCATTCCTCCAAACTTCATTTCTCAATCCCAAAGAAGAGAAATAATTATTTTATTATATATCTCGCACTCCTAATTGTAGAATAACGAACAGACTCATATATTTTTTTCTAAAACCATTAATCTTTGACGTGAATAAAACTTGGAAAATCTGTCTTTATGGTAGGAAATGCCTGATGTCTTTCTACATTGTATATAGCAATAAAATTACATAAGTTGAAGTGTAAAAATATAGTTTGAATGAGATCCAGTTTTGTGGTATGAAAACTGTAACAGATCTGTAATTATTTGAGTTTATTAACAATATAGAACTGCGCACTTGTAGTTCAAAATAATTATTACACATCACTAGTCTCTTGCGTAAACAATGGGTTGTGTTTGGTACTAAGAATTACAATAAGCGTTTATCAGAGCGATAAACAATTATTTAAAAATCAGGTTCAACTAAACGTTATTAACTATAGAATTAGGGAAAAAAAGAATTTTTTATCTTCATTGTAAATAATTTTTACTGAGAATACATACAACTGTAACATTCATAAGTGACAAATAATTAAACATACGAATACTATAATTATAAATTACTATCGGTTATGTCATAGCAAGATTAAGAAGTATATTCAGTAATTTAATTAATATACTCTGCGAAAGAACTAACGATACACTTGGATCTCTACCAAAAATGCCTTCTTTCAAAACTTTATAACTCGACGAAGTCATCGAAAAATTAGAAAAATCAATGATAAAACGTTTGGAAGATTGAGATTTCCACTTCACCTGTACAGGAAAATGTAGAAATTTCCTCTTCTAAATGCTTTTTCAATTCAGTTTCTCCGATCTTTTTACACTGATTTATTCAGTCTCAAAGAACTCAAGATACACTAACTCAAAATTGAATAACTCGGTGGTAAAAAAAAATCGGAGAAAATTTATTGAATAAGCATGTCGAAGAGAGACTTCAAGTTTCAGAAGAATTATTGCCATCATTTTCCCCCATTTTCTCTTGTACACCATACGGACGTTTGAAAAATTGTTTTGTATGGCAAGGGCGCGGAAAGAGGTACTTGATGACCAGTGTGAAAGTGCTGCAAGACGGAGGCAAGTGAGTCACTCACGCGAGTAATGAAGTCTCTCTATGCGCCTGTGCCCTACATCCTATTTTCTGCCCCACCTTTTGTCAAAAATCGCGTTTTTGACAAAAGATAGTGCAAAAATAACTATTTCCATACATTTACAACTTTCCATTCGAACCTACACAGCTGAGTGGACGATAATTGCAGACAGATTGGAAAAAAAAAGGTCTTGAAGTGGAGATTTCGAACTTCAAAAGGTTCGTTTTTCAATCTCGATCATTTTTTGCCGCGTTATAACGTTCCAAACAAGACATTGTTCATCGAGGTTCAGACGGACCCCTATTTCTTATGCAGCGTGTAGTTCAATTTGTTTTATATGATTTTTATACATCAAAATTTGGACATTTTAAGCAATTTTAGTAATTCTAGTGATTGCACAGACTATAGAGCATCTTCGGGTATTCTAGTTACGTGATAAGACTGTATGTATGATTTGTGCATATGTTTTACTATATCAACTATGCATTATCGAAATATACTGGCTCAGAGTTTTTATGCCTAATAATTTTGTCCACTGATAATTTGAACAAGGAAAAGGAGTCTTCCCGTCGAAAATTCAACGATAGACTCTGGAAAAGTTACTAAATTCGGACTATTGCAAAGAAAATCAAAAATATTCGAAAAATTTTGAATTTGGTATCCAAAGTTTTTCGGACAAGTTTTCAGCCCAGATCGATAACTGCTGTCAAAACTTGTTGACTCTCCCCGGCTGTAAAAAGATGTATGTATTATAATAGTTAGAAGAAATTCGATTTTCATCAAGCGATTTCAATATTTCAAGTAATTTTTGTCTATTCGTTTGTTTTTTTTTAATTTACAAGTTGCAATTGAACGCGAAGAACAAGTTTTTCAGACAACTTGGAATCGATTCGAAAAAATACAGAATTCGAATCTGTGATTATGTTCCAAATATACGTATAAGGATTAGCAAATCTGGAACTGATTCTGTTTCAATTTTTCTTAGTCCATCTGAAAGCGTTTCCTGAGTAGATTGTTTCGCAAAAAATTCGTTACCAAATGTTCCTCGCACATTTTCTCGGGAAGATGTATTTCTATTGTGTATTGACTGAAGGTCTACATCGTCAAATAAAGATCTATAACGAATTTCATTTCAAGTATTACATATGATACAGTTTTTTGGCGACACAGTTAAGTACACTTTTCAGATTAGATCAAAATCCTACAGATGTATTTGGTATTCTGTCACCAGTTGGAAACGCTATTAGTTGAAAATGTTGGGTATTCATTCAATGTTGTCTAGTAATATTGTGCAACGAGTGTGGGAAGTTGGCGATTCCTGATGAGTGAAGTGTACAGCACGAGCCGAAGCATTCACACTCATCAGTAATCGCCAACCCGCACTCGATACACATCTCATTTTTTCTAAAACCCTCGAGTGGTACATCACTTATCTCCTCCGCTGGCGTTAGTTGCGCCTGTTTTCACAATTCCTGCACGCTTATTTACATTTCCGCACGCCCAGGGTCTGGTATGGGAATCAGCCGTCTTGCGCACCCTCCACAGTTCGTAAAGGCGAACTTTCCATGCAGGTGTTACAATAAAGATACTTTCAAACTGTATCCAAATACAGATACAGGTACAGATACTTTTAGAACCATCTAGATATCTTGAGAAATATTTTCTAACATGAAATAAGATCGGATATAGGCACATGTTTGCAGATTGATCAGTTTTATTTTTTGACAATACACAACAACAAAGCAAGATTCGAGCGTAAGCATGATTTTTTTTAGAAAAAGTAACGGTGTCAATAGTTCGCCACTCGAAGCATTTTGCTTGGGTGTCAATATTTTTGGAAATATATTCAGGAGTATCCTTGACAAGATATGAAGATAATTTACAGAATATCTAGGTACAGATGCAAATAAAAAAAAATGAAACGTATCTAAATACATTATAGACATAGGAAATATGAATCTAGTTACTGTTTTTTAGATGCTTGTTTGCTGATTTGGGAATTATTCTTCAACCACCAACATCACCGATAACGAGAAACTAACGTGTTATGCATTCAGCGAAAGAGTATAAGGCCCAACCCTGAATTAAAACAAAAAAAATGCACCTTTGCAGAACGTTATAGCTCGGTGAAACGTGATCGAAATTTTTTTCTTCAAAGAAGGATTCTGAAACTAGAACCATCATTCTTGATTAAAGGGCCGCAGATTTGAATGCATGAATAGTCGCAAACATGGAGCATTTCTATTTCGTGGTCGCGTAAATGTACGGAAACCATGGTCATATGCATTGACTAAAGTGTTGGTTTCAGCGTTGGTTTCAGCGACGGTTTCAGTCAACGTCATTGTATAAATCGTTTGGGCATTTTATACGAGTGACGTTATTCAAGATCGAATAATTCAGACAAAACGGCATCTTTAAAAAAGTGCTTCAGTTGAACCTTTAACTTTTTTGATGACGATATTAAAAGAGAACACAAAAGAGAATAAGTAGAATTTCGTACCATCAGCTGTTCGTAGTTTCGAATAAACACCCGCGGTTTCTATTTGCAATCGTCCATTTTTAAATGGCAGAAATTAACAGAGATGTCAAGAGTATATTTTACTATTTGTATTTTATTTGCTTTCAATTTCCTGATCATTGGTGGTAAAATTGAAGTATCTATAACGTGCTAATCTTATTTTGTTTTAAATTATCACAATGATCCGGTCTTATTCCACTCTACAACATAGCTGAGATTCGGAGAATATAATTAAATAAGAAATGGCAGAAATAGATGACGAACAGGCTCACCCACAGAGCATCAAATTGCCAGCGGCCGTCGAAGTATTTGCGAATTTGAAAAATGCTAAAAAATTCGCCATCGATATCGGTTCGTATATATATAGATACCCTTGATTATCAAACTCCCTAATCCGGCTTGTCGTAAAAATATCCCGACAAACATAACCTTAAATGCGTAGTTTATGTTCATATCTAGTTTTAAGATCATATACTTTATTCTGCCTCTGTGTCCGTCTCTGGTAACTCTATCCATGTAAGGTTGATGCATTTCCACAATGCATCCCATTAGGATGGTTCAAGACAACACGATTTTTAGATAACTGGGTGCTCGTCAATAGCGTCATGCTTTTTCATAAAAAATACTGCCTCATCGATGGCGAAATTGATGCTAAACGGCTTCTTTCGGAAATTTTTCTGTTCAAGGATTAGACTGCTCACCGAGATACTTGTTCCTTTCCCCAGAAAAATAAGTTGTGTGAAAACGGAGATGGGTGGTATAATATTCAGTACTGTCTCATCGATGTTGAAATATTTAGAAGCGCGAAAGTTTTAGTCGCAAAAATTCAGATGTATCGTTAATCACTTTCTGCAAGCATTCTCTCCTTTTTCAGAAGGGATATGGACCAGCACATCATTGAGCAATGATATATCTCAAAGCTGACTTTTTTTTCGAACTCCACGATAGATGCGATCAGTGAGGCAGTACTAAAAATTATCACTTAGGTTCAGCCTTTGCAATGACCGATTTTTTATGAAAAAGTATGACCATAATGATCATACCCGTATTCCTAGTCTATCAGGTACTTGCAGAGCTAGCTAATAGTTATTCTGATAAAAACTTCGCACTACTTAGTTGTTTGTACTTAGTCGTGTCAATATGCTCGATGGAATGAGGTTTATGACAATGTAGTGTAGATACTCCTGCTACTTATACAATAAGGTTTTATCATTGGGAGTTTCTGTTTCCTAAGATTATCTGATATTGATGATAGTTTTTTTTTCTGCACTATATTATATCTCCAAAGATGTTTTATCCATCTTCAGTGAACAGTGGTCAAAGTCACTTGACACCAAAGATCAGGCTGTATGATAAGCTGCTTTTTCGGGGCAATAGAACAGCAAATATTGTCATTAGAATGATGATAAGCTTTTCTCCTATCGATTATATATTTTGGCTCACTGCAAGTTCATGTCGTCGGTATTATTTATTTACACATTTTATGCCCCTATTCATTATTTGTATTTCCTTTCCACACATTGTTTAAATAAACTTAGAGAGTCTGGAATATTACAAGCCTGTGGACTATTCCATAACTATATGAAAGTACTGATTGAAAAACAAAGCTCTATGTTTTTTAGATTTATTTCAACTACATTTAAGATATTAAATTTATTATTTAAAAAAATATCTCAATTTTAAAGTCTGAAGAAATTCAGAGAATATTGAGCAAAAATTAAATTCGAAGCATTATGAGAATTGAAAAAATAATGGTTGGAATCTATTCTTGATATAAAAACGAACAAAAAAATCCTAATAATATGAGTTGATATAATTAAAGAATTACAGGGTAACAAATATATTCAAATAATGGATGAGATGATAGATATCTCATTCAAATCTATCCATTCTATTTTATTACCTTTTTCCTAATTGTTTTTCAAGGCATTTCGTTGACCAAGATAGCTTACTACTCTACAGTCAGCTATCGGAAAGCATTATATGAAAATGCAGGACTTGGAAACAACGGTGAGCGAGCCTATAAGGTTTACGAAGGTTGCAGGCTCCACTTCGTCAAGTTTGAAACGAGACACTTCGAAAATTGTTTAGACTTTGTTAAAGCTAATTTGGTACACGCGGAGAGATTCCAAGGCAAAAGCGTCAAGATAACTGGTGGTGGTGCTTATAAATACACTCCACTACTACAAGACAAGTTAGGCTTGCTGTGAGTATGCATATCATCGAATAGAGAAACTAATTTTTTCCTCGGAACAGACTCAGCCTTCTCTTTCTATAAAATGCAATGACCAATTTTCTGATTTTCAATTGTACTCATTCACCAGCTTTTGTGATTATTTTTTGATCCTTTTTTATCTGCAAAGAAATTTGACAAAAATTCATTCATATCCGTTCAATGGACATGAGTGAATTGAAGAAGAGACCAAAACCATAAAATTCTAAAAAATGCAGTAATTTTGGGTAATTTTAGAATCGTCAAAGTCAGAAAGCATTCTATCGCTGCAGTCATCAAGTGCGAGGAATTTTGTTCAAGGCAGTAAAAATTCATTTCCAGTATTGACAAAGAGGACGAAATCGGTTGTCTGATAAAAGGATGTAATTTTTTGTTGAAAAATATACCCTGCGAGGCTTTCCAATTCAAAAAGAATTCAAACCCAGAATATAAATTCCAAAAAGCAGGGCCTAACATATTTCCATACATGTTAGTCAACATTGGAAGCGGTGTTAGTATCCTCAAGGTAAATAACAACTGGTCTGATATACCAATCCAGTCTTCTATCAACATTATTCGTAACAAATAGAATTTGATAATCGTTTGTCTTTCGCAGGTTGAGTCTGAGGAACGATACGAAAGAATAGGAGGCACTGCGACGGGTGGTGGTACTTTTTGGGGACTCGGATCTTTGCTTACTAAAGCCAAGGTAATCCCCCTGCTCCACATATCTTTTATAAAGTTGTATAATATCATCACTTCTGTAATTGAATAATTCACACATTGTTTAAACTAACAGGGTTTTGACGAACTACTTCAACTCGCCGAAAGTGGAGATCATCGTAACGTTGACATGCTAGTCAAGGACATATATGGTGGAGACTATACCAGTCAAGGCTTGCCTGGAGATCTGATCGCCTCCTCTTTTGGCAAAGCAATGAGTTGTAACAGCGACTCAGGTAAACCAAAATATATTCCCATTTGTCTCTTTTATAGACAGTTTTTAATATAGGAAATAAATGTATTTTTTCAAATTACTACACGCTAATTACTTGTATTTTCAAACGTAATCAGAAATCAATTGAAGTTTTATGTAGCTTTGCCTTACATAGATCAAATCTACCGACGACAGAGTGGTTCCCACAAGGTACAGGCCGCATGGTTGATCGAAACTTTTTTAAATTCACAGGTAATATCCTAAAATCATGTAATTTTGGGGCAAACTGATAATCTATAGAGATAGAATCAGTCTTCCAATGTCGTAAACACGTGAAACTCTTCTTATCCGCGTTTACAAAAATATGACTTAGAATCAAAAATTTTCATGTGCAAAAATTGGATCTAATATCATTGGTTTGTCCCGAAATGACATCAGTGTAATAGTCTCTGTAAATTTGAAGAAGTTTCAATATACGATGCAACCAGTACCCTACATCAACTACTATTTCTGCGGTGCAATCAATCTGCAAGGAAAGCTGCATAAAATCACGACCAATTTTCAATAATGTTTCAAAATACTAATAATCACTTGTGAAAAAACTGAGTCAATAGAAAACCGTTATTCGAACGAAATCGTTGTTAGAGAAGACCAATAACTAAGAAATTCTATTCATTTGTTCTGCTTCTCATTTTTAGGACCGAAAAATTTCTCAGAGGCGGACATAGCGCGCAGTTTACTCTTCACCATCAGTAACGACATAGGACAAATCGCCAGCCTTTACGCGTCCAAACATAATCTGAACAAAGTTTACTTCGGAGGGTATTTTCTTAGGAATCATCCGCTGTCCATGCATACCATCTCCTACTCCATCAAGTACTGGTCTCACGTTAGTTTTCAACTCTTAATAAATCTACACTTTCAATTTACAACTTCATTATTTTATATCGCGAAGTCGCAGTATCTTATTTCTTCAAGCATCTTTCTCTCTACTATATAGACTACATCGGACCTTAGAACAGAAATGACTCGATCAATTGCCCTCGACTCAACCCCGTTGCATGTCTATAGCGAATTTTTTTTCCTTTAGGGAAAAGTTAAGCCGTTGTTTCTCCGCCACGAAGGGTACCTGGGTGCTATAGGAGCTTTTTTATATGGTGCAGAACAATCGGACAAAGTTAGTTGGCTGGAAAATTACGCGGGTTCGTCGGGGTTCAAGGATTCAATTTCCACAGAACTAGGTATAGAAGTTGACCAGCTGGAAATAGATCAAGCGGAAAATGCTGTGACCTTTTGTCCATTACTGGAGGATCCGTCCTTGTATAATCCGGACACTATGGACCTTGTTCAAGACAAAGAAGCTAGGTGAATACTTCTTCCTTTAGTTACTTAATTATTGGATTTGGCATTCTTTTCGCCACTGTTAGCCGAAATTTTTACATACTGCATTATTCAACCTCAGAGATTACTGGCTTCAATGCTTTGAAGAATCTGTCGACAAGTTTGTTGCACGGGCAGTAATGAGCCAGCCACAAAGTCCGACTGCGCAAGATCGGGCGGCTAAACTCAAAGAGAAATACATAAACAGACTTCACTACCTCCACGTCGAACCTTTGTGAGTTTTCAAGTTGGAGTACAATGCATGTATCTATCAGAAATTGGAAAACGTTATAAAAATAATCGAAGAGTTTTTCGTGATTTTTTCAGTTTCTTGTTATTATTTTTAGAGCAATTTCTAATTTTGGTGAATAATACTCCATATTTATCATAGTGCATATGGAGCTCTTACTGTTCGGACTCTGTTGGACACGATCGAACACTGTATGAAGGAATTTGATTTCCCGGATCCTTACTTACATGTAAGAATCGCGCTTTTATTAGACTTTGTTTCTGCAGGGAGTACACGCACGTTAAATAGGGAAATATTTGCAGTAATCAAGTGAAAGTTAGGAGAATTGTTAATAATCGGATCTCAGAGTAGGAAGCAGTCTGATCAAAAGCACTCGATACAAAGAGGACGCAATGCGTTCTGTTCATCGGACACAGCTATGATTTCTCAACAATTAAAAACCTGAATATCTAAAATCGAAGCATCCGTTGATCTAAGTCCTTGCATTGAGTGCCTTTACTTTGATTGGATCTAATTCTGGGATCTGATGACTCAAAACTTATAGCTTTTACGTGATTATATAAATATAATATAACTCGTTGATTAAAGAACAGTTTGGACACATGCCAGTCCTTAGAGAATACCTCTATTTAAAGTGCACATATACCCCCGTGAGTATATTTAATGCATTTATTTCAGCAAAAGAAAGACGAGAATGAGAAAGCTCTGCAGCATTTGGAAGACCGGCTTATAGCGATCGACGAATTAGAGGGTGCAGCAAAGATAAAGGCATTAATAATGGGTGTCTTGAGTGGTAATATGTTTGACTGGGGTGCCAAGGAAGTGGCTGCTTTAATGGAGACGACTGATTTTGGTTTTAAAGAAGCGCAATCAAAAATACCTGGTAATATTATGGTTCAATTCTTTTTCCCAAGTGAAATTCGAATCGAAATAAATAAATATGCTAAGAGTAGTTCTGAATCTTGTCTCATATTAGATAGACCGTGGCTAGAAGATTGTCTGGATGTTTGGATTGAGAGGCTAGAGAAAGGTCCGGCACATAAGTGTGCAGCTATTTTTGTTGACAACAGCGGAGTCGACATAATACTAGGAATATTACCTTTTGCTAGAGACCTACTGCAAAGAGGAACTAAGGTTGATGATTAATGAGCCGACGTAAATATAATGTTAAGTAACGAATCACTTGAATCATACATCTAATTATTCTTGTGTTCTGTTATCGTTAAGGTGATTTTGTGTGCAAATTCGGCGCCTGCTTTGAATGACGTAACTTACCCGGAACTTGTCGTCACTCTGCGTAACGCTGCAAAAATCTGCAATGTTATTGAAAAAGCAATAAAAGATAAGAGACTAATTGCCATGGAAACTGCGCAGGCTGGACCGTGCCTGGATCTAAGGTGAGAAAACAATCAAGCATGATATTTTGTAAATTATTTCAGATTTTATGGAGTTTTGTCTTACATAGATCGACTGCACCGAAGAAAAATTGATTGTCGTTGGGTACAGGTCGCATTGTTCGTTAAGACTTCGCCAAATTTGAACAGAATATTCTACACTCATGTATTTTCAAGGAAAACCAATGATATTTCATGAATCTGAATCTTAGATACAAAATTTTCTTATTTTAAGCCATATTTTTGTAAATGTTGATGAAAAGAAGTTTGCGCTCACAACAATAGAAGACTGATTTTACCTCTGTATATCAATGGTTTGCCCTAAAATCACATGATTCCAGAATATTCTCGCCAATTTAAAAAAGTTTAGATAAATGATGCGAACTGTACTTTGCGACAACTACTTTCTTAGGTAGACTCAATTTATGAAAAGCAAATCTCCATAAAAGCTGGAATAATTTATAATAATGTCTAAAAATCCGAGTAAACAGGTTTCAAGAAACTGAGCCGATAAAATATTCTTCGCAACGTACCAGCGATTTGCAAGATGATTCCGTTTCTTATTATTCTCATAAAACTCAATTGTCTGTTTTTCCAGCCGACTGAATATGGACTTGTGTTTGTCGATGGTAAGAAATAAGGTGGATTTGATAGTGATAGAGGGTATGGGACGTTCGTTGCATACCAACCTTCACGCCAAGATGAAATGCGAGTGTCTTAAATTAGCTGTTGTTAAAAATCGGTGGCTAGCTCTTCGCCTAGGTGGTGACATGTATGCCGTTATCTGTAAATATGAACCGGTAGTAAAAAAGAATAAAATATCTGGTGAATGTGAGTCGCCAAATAACAAGGAAATCGGAGTACCGAACGCTGCATGTTCTGAAGTCGGAAATGACTGGTGCAAATGTGAAGATGACAGCGAATCACAGGATCTTATAGAAACTGAAATCAAGGAGAAGAAAGAAACGTCTGAAGAAGCCCATAATGGTGATGAGTATACAGATGATGATCGCTCGTCCACATCTAGCAACAGCTAGACTATAAATTTTTATATGAAAACTTGAAAATTTCGTTAAAACCTTGGGGTGTGGTACATAAATATTGAAGTTATTTTACGTTCGAATAGATGAACTCGTCTTGATTCAATCTAGTAATCATTTGCCAATTGATGAGAAAGTACAGAGATGAATAAAGTCATTAAAAACCAAGATAAACTTACCCAAATGTCCGACAAGGTGCTTTTTTAAATCTGATCTTCCCTTTAATTCCACATGAAAAAATTAAATTCTGTTTTTTATACGCTTGAACTTTATACTTATGCTTCTGGTACAGTAAAATTGCATGGTCATTTTAATGAAACTGTGAAATTATCATGTGTTAATGATATGTAAGTTATACGAGTTAGTATAATGCGAAACGATTTAATTGAATGCCTATAAATATCATTTCTATGTATGTACATACACATACTTATGTCCATAGTATGGAGCGTGTCTTTATAAGAGTTATTGTTGGAGTGATTTTTTTCTAAAACCAGTTGTCGTTAATTCTCGATGAAGAAAACTTATCTACTGACTGAATTTTTTTTTTTTAATATTTGAATTTTACAGAAACCTGAGTGATGTCACTGAGTTTTTTTTCGATATGAGCGAAATTGCTTGGGAAAAGTTCCCTATTTAATAGAAATCGTAAAACATATGTTTATTAATGTTATTAATTCGATAAACTATGGAAAGCGGATTATTATGTGAACGAGTGGTTTTGAATTTTGAAAAAGAAATAAAATGATCCATTTTTATCAATAACATTGTTCCAATTTCTTTTTGATAAGGAACTTTCACGAAGTAGTTTCTCTCTTGTTGAAAAAACTTTAGCGGCATCATCCAGTGGAATTGAAAAATACGGAGAAAAAAAAATGGGAAAATATATAAACAAATAAAGAAAAATTCATCGAAAATTAAAAACCAAAGAAATGGTTTCAGGAAAAAATGGCTAACGAAGTTTCGATCCCAAGTTTGACAAGGAGAGACCCTGTGAAGTATTCACCACGAATTCGGAATCACCCTGTATACATATATGTAAAGTGTATTTTCTGTGATATAAATGTTGATGCAAGAAATTTTTTTTGGTGTATGTATTCTTTAAGCTTAGGAAGAAAATTCCCAAATATGGACCTTAAAAAAGAACTAAAAGTACGAAGAAGAATTTCTTGTATGAAGTATATTTATAATGTCGCAGGAAAACAGTGCCTAAAGGGTTTAACAATTTAATTTCTTGTTTATTTTGCTCAACTTGTACAAAAAAATGAGATGGGAGTACGAAGGGAAGAACCTTCATTGATTAAAAATGATGCTTAAAGTATTTAATTGTTAGCAACAGATTTATTCAAATGTTATTGCGTAAATCTGTCCGTAGTTATAAGAATTGCAAATGTATGTATGTATTGTACATAGCTTTAATGATAATAACAATACATATAAGAAGGTATGGTAATACTGATAGTGTTTCTGTTTGAATATCCGCAACGATCACTACTCTTATGTTCTTCAATTTCCCGTTTTTAGACAGGAAGTTGCGTATTATAATCACCCAAAAATGAAATGTTGAACTCAGCGAATCACCTAATGACCATTTTCAGATGAACTTATATCTGTGCGTGATCATTTTTTTGCCCTACGATAAACCAGCAACGAATTGACGGATCTTATCCTTCGTTGTATCAACCGATGCATTTCTTCCTAAGTTAGAACTGATTAGATTTTGGATTCGATTGGTTCAGTAATTTTCATGTTATTTGAAGAACAAACTTTTGACAAAAATTTGTCATTTGGATTTTGATGATTTTCACCTTGATCGATAAGATTTGCACCAACTTAGATTTGATTGAATTTCGGAAATGATAGATCTAGTAGATTTTGTGTTCGAAAAAAAATATTCGAACATTTCGCCAAATTTTGTAATCACGTGTTTTTTCAGAAAGTAAATTGAAAACATGCACGAATCTTATACTATAATTTGTATCTTGAAACCACTGGTTCCCGACATATTGCGTGACTAATGCTATAAGATCGTAAGTGACATTATACGACCTTTTGGCTTTGCTACCTTCGATGACGGGATAAGCATAAGGAGAAAGAAGAAGACGACCTTTTGGCATTACCAAAGCCAAAAGGTCATATCTTTTTTTTTGTATCCATGCAGAGAAACTAAAAGTAGGTCCAGACAATATTGAAATCTGATAATTGATCAATTAAAGGCAGAAGGTCGTAAGTACTGGCAGATGCGACTTTTTGGCTTTAACTTTGTGAAAATTCACATTCGTTAAAGCCAAAAGGTTGTAAGTAATTGCCAAATTATTGAAAATGAAATTATCGATGATAAGACAAAGTATTTTGGCAGATACAACCTTTTGAATTAAAGCCAAAAGGCTGTATCTGCGAAACACAGGTATGACCTTTTGGCTTCAAGAAATGTACATTTTGAAAAATTGAAGTCAGAAGGTCTTTTGCTTTTAAGTTTTTCATTTGTTTCTTTTTTAATTTGTGCGTTTCAATCGTTTTGGAGTAAACGTGAACACAAAAAAAAATCATACAACTCGTTGGCTTTAAAATCGCCTCTTGGTTGGTTACGACCTTAAGGTATTACATATACGCGATATAGTCATCTGAAGAAGTAGGGGTGGACACAATGAGAAAAATTTCAACTAGCCGTAAAATGACACAAAAATAAGAAATCGAACAAAACCAAAATACGCGTCCGTTCACTTTCAGTGAACATCAACCAATAGGCTATACCATATTCAGAACAATCCAAAATGGTGAGGGTTTTGGAACGAAAATGTGACGTAAAATTCCTTTGATACATTTCTATATTTATTAACTTAACTCTTTACACATAAAATATGATTTTTTGAGCTTGAAAAATCCAAACGGAAAGTTCTCCGGCTGACCCATTGCAGTCAGCCGACTTACATGCTTGTTCTTCTATCGAATTTCTTCCGAAATGATGCATTGTTCATAACGGGGTCGAATCATCTGTAATCTTATACGTACTTATATACCAATGTTGCTCAATAATCGGTTGAAACCAGTAGATATTCGAAATGTTGCGATTTAATTAGTTTCTCCGAAAAAATGGGTCGCAAATTGAGTGAAAATCATTACACGAAATAGTCTATATGTACAAAAAAATGTATTTTTCATATTTCCCTGATACAAGTGAACGCAAAAAATTATTTCTCAAATTCAGCTGAATTTCACCAAACTCTCATACACCACCCCTAAAACTCCAATATAAATAATATACATATACCTATTAGTTATACGACGGAATCATTCAAATACTGACATAATAAATAAACAATACATTTTATTTTATACTCATTATCAGTTGTGATCAGCATTTACCAAAGGCTCGGTGGAAGGCACGTATATCTGTGAATAAAATATTCAAAATACATTTGATGAATCTGAATAATAACCATGCTAAACTATATGGATTATTTCATGTCTACAAGTGCCGTATGGAAACCGATTTTCATGAAAATCGTACAATTTTGTTAATTTTTGCCCGTTATCTTGGATGCACGATTTTAAATTTTATAATTTCGACGTCAAATTCGAAAAGAGCAATATGATGAACGTTCAGGGACTAAATTTCATGCAAATCGATCAAATATTTCCCGAAATAATAGGGGTTCACGCCATATGGCATCACTCGTCCTCAAAGGGTTGATTCTCTGTAAAATGGGTTTCATTTGGTGGATTTTCGTGTATTATGTACACGGTTAGATATACTTTTTCGCTATTATATTACCTGCTGGGATGTACCATCAGGAATGATGGAATACTGGTTTGTCTTGTTGTCAGTAACAACAGATTTGCTAGGTCCGATGTTTGCGAGAGATAGTTGAACATTGTTAGCGTTAGAACGTTGCCTACTGTTTGCTGGATTACTCGTATCATACTGATGAATTCGTTTCATGTGTTTATTGTAATTCGCCCAATTAGTAAAGTATCGTCGACATTCTAGACACGAATATGGTCGCTCGCCTGTATGCTGCCGCCTGTGGACCTGATAAAAAGAGCGTAATTATGGACCTTGTGACGTGAAATGGGATTATTGTTTTTCCTCGTAATGTGCAACTTTTACCATATACGGTCTAAGAACACCATTAGAACGTTCATACTCCCATAGCATTTTCGACTGGTTAGTGTACACTTAGGTCCTACACTGATTTTTACTCGTACTGTGGTGCGTAACAGAATTTTTATGCACTGTTTCTTTCTGGCACGTTGGTATAAACATTTTTTCCCGAGTGCAGAAATTTTTGGGAGCTCCTGTCAGTGTAGTGCAATAATATAGAGCCCCTGTTGGGTTGTCTAATCAACTCAAAGATGTTCAGGCGTCAAGGGACTCTATTTGTCGCACCACGACAAGCCACATCAGTGCAGCCCAGTGTACACTAGTGTGACCAGGAAAACGTTTTCAATACAACGTCGTGAGTTAAAACAGTAATAAACATTTTCAATTCAGCGAAACAAAATCATGCCTTTAAAAGTTTTGTCAAAGTGAGTTAAAACTCGTACTATTTGCTTCTGTAGTTAGATGCAGGCGTATGATTCATACATGGCTCCAGGAATGACTACCAAAAATGGGCTGGTGAATCCCATTTTTGATAAATACTTAATATGATGAATTTAACTGAAATTTGAAATCCCAGTGAAATGAAATTAACATTAATTTCGATTCAATGGCATTAGTATATTTTGAAACGATATGTTATTGATCGAAGGTGGAAAATTACCGTCAGTATTCCCTTGAATCGAAAAGATTTGCCACAAAATTCACAACTGTATGGCATGGCGCCCGTATGAATACGAGTATGTTCCCGCAGCGCCCCCCGCTCTCGAAACTGTTTTCCACATACATCACACTGATGAGGCTTTATCCCAGTATGCAGCGATATGTGTTTGCCTGAAATTTGAAAGTCAGAATAACTTTCAAAGTAAATTTAGATAAATTATACTTATACGTTAAAACGACCATTATGATATACAAATACTCAAGGCCTCTATTATATTCGTATCGACAAATCTAACTTACTCAGAAGTCGCGCAGTCTTGAAACCTTTGCCGCACGTCGAACAGACGTGATTTTTGTCGCCGGTATGACTGAGAAGATGGTAGTCTAGGGAACCTTTGGCGATAAACGATTTTCCGCAAATATCGCATACAAAATTTCGCTCTCCCGTATGAATTTTCCTGTGAGTCTCCAACGTGTGCCTTGTCGAGAATCTGCAGTACAATATGGAGAAATAATTTCATAAACCGAATATTACCTTATGCATATACACACCGGTATAAAAAACTATAAATAATAACTCAATTTTCGTTTTCTCCTGAAATTCAAACGGCATAAATCCTGAAACACGGGAAATATTTAGCTTCGGAGTGTAACTCACTCTTTTTGACAAATATCGCAGCGATATTTCTCCTTCGCTTGATCTGGCAGGTGCATTTTACAGTGGACGTAGAGCGAGCTGAAGTTTTTGAACGATTTACCGCACGTGTGGCAAATGTGCGGCCTGTCGGTTGTGTGAACAGTAGCATGGGCCTGTAGAGTCGTTTTTTGAGTGAATGATTTCCCGCAAATATCACACCTGCAATCAAAAATTCCCATTCCATCGAACTATAAAGTTTTCACATCTTCTGGTATTTGTGGCTCTTTTGTCGTTAAGATTCTTATTCTTCTTCTACTTTCAATTATTATTTCTATTATTATTATTATTATTTTTTTTACAGCTTGGGAAAATATACTTGCGTGTATTTTTTTGGGTTCCTGTGCTGCTTTATGTGCCTCGAAAAACTACGGTAACGATCGTATTGTTTCTCGCAAGTGATGCACTTGAATATCGGCTGCTGTTGGTGTTCCACTTTGTAATGATCCCGTAGGTCCTGCAGATTGAAACAAGAATTGTCTTCTTTATTTTTGATCAATTATCCGTAGATTTTTGATCAGCATTGAGTGCATTGAATGCTGTTAATCTGCAGATATGTGCACTGGGATAGTAAAAAAAAAAAAGACAATTTTGAGATAACCAGTTGCTCATCCATAGCGTTTTGCTTTTTGAACCACCCCTTGAGATTCCCATCCCATACAAACCTGGAGACTATCCAGAACTCTGTCCTCGCACACCGTACATAACCAAGGATATCCTTCGAGTATTTGAGTGAGACGTGGATTGGCTGGAACGTCGTTTAAATTTGGGTCCTTTTTACGCCGGCGTGATTTTTTTTGAATAGCTCTATCAGAGTCTATCTCCACATCGCAATTACGATCATCAGTCTCAAACGAAGGTGATAGTTCTATATTAAGGTCAGCAGGTACTTCCAGGCTCATAATATTATTGGCTGAATCCGGTTCTAAAAAGCGTTTCAAAGTTATGAGTAGTTCCAATGAGTAGGCCGAAACCTGTCCCATTGCACATGGAATGCTCCATATATCCATTATTTTGAAATCGAATTTGGCAGAGAATTTATGAGTTACAAAATTTTTTCTAGCATTTTGAGCTACAAATATTGGTATGGTACTCTTTCTTGTTTCACAAAGAGTGAAAGTTTTCTCAAAATTATACAAAAATCAGTTTCCTGATAAAATTACGAGGATTCTATAGAGTTTGAGAGTGTATCGACCTCTTCAAAAAATTAATTTCCGAGAAAGTGACAATAGGCATGAAATCAGGTACATTTTCGAACAAAAAAGTTACAATATCTCAAAAAATGTCGGAGATATTAATTATTGCGAAAAGTAATGCGCTCGGCGCATTGTTCAATGATGTACAGGATCCTGAGCCAACGTAAGTTCTACAAAGAAAAATCCAAACGATTGTACAGTCTATAATTGTCCGTTCTCGATATCGGAGTACTTTTTCTATTCCCACGAGAAAATTCATTTTTGCACGTTTTTATGACAAAAATGATTTGAATATTCTAATTTAAAGTATCTTCATCGAGATTCTGTACCAACACCTGGTAGATATTGTGTTGTTGCGTACGTAAAAAGATTTCCGGAAAAATCGTTGGAGCACTCTTCCGGATCTTAATTTTGTTTCCTTTGTAGATGATCGCGATGCAATGAACTAGGGAAAGGATTAGAACCGCGAATTTGTAAACTCATTGATTAATTAACTAACGAATTTAAAAAAAGGCCGTTCTTCAGTCTCAAAGGATGAAATACTTCCTAAAATTGAGCTTACGATTGTATTGTTTATTGGGTTTGAGCATGATTTCCTCTTGCATTTGTGCTTCTTCCTCAATTTCAGTTTCCCTGTTCTCATTGCTTTCCTAAAATTAAGAAAACTAAGTTGTAACATCAAGCTATGGTTGAACTTTCGACAAGATTTGCTTAGTAATATTCTCAGAAAAGTAACAAGATCGTTTTTTGCACAATTAGCAAAGTAGAAGTACACTATATTCTAAAATATCAACAACAAAAAAGAACCGAATGTTGATATTATTGTCTTTGGGCTAGTTCTGTGTACAATTTTTATTGACAATTCCATATTATCCATGTTGTGACATCACCGCTTGATCGTACTGCAGATTATCCTGAAATTCTTCATTGTTATCGGCCTCTTCCCTCGCATAACTCTTACTTCTCAACTCGTATATTTCTCCAAGCAACAATTGGGCCTTGTTAGAATCTTGGTAAAACTCAAATGACTTGCCTAACTTGATGCAACAAGTCCGGCAGACTGTCTGTGGCAAAATATCTTCTTTGGATACCTTGAATAGATGAAACCTTTGTTTGAGCTGTAAATCTCAGTCTTTAAGAGACAATATTAAATAAATAATTTTTCATTTTTTTTTTTACACTCAATCGAAAATATCAATTCTTGAAGCGAATTTAACATAAATGATATACTCCTAATTGATTTGTCGTAGAGGAAAACGAATGGGCCAACAGGATATGTAGTCTAACACTAAATAACCAACAAACGTAAGTTTTGTTTATTAAATAAAGGGGAGGTTAGGGAACGGTATTTTTAAACATGGATAGACGGCATTAGGGAATTGAATGAAGTAATGAATGAACCACATAATAGTTATAACATGTTTATCGATTTACCCAAATTTGTAAACAAGAAGCTATTTTAGTGTCTAGTTCCATATTTGAATCTTCGCTTTCGTCGTAAATATTAACGTATTTATCACATTCCAGGGCACAGAGTCTACACAATATATTTGTTGTCGACATATTTTTGTTATTTTTCTCGAAGACAAGTCTTTCAAGCAATTAAATAGGATGAGAAATGTGGAAAGTACGGAAGTAAATACATATCGACTTTTTTTTTATACACAAATACGAAATAGAGAAGCAGGCAGCCAAGCTCATTTTAGATGGCGCCACCCGTTCTGGATTTGTGAGTGGCGGTATTTTCGAATTTAATCAACAAAAATTCAGCATTTCGCCAATTCAAACGATATTGAAAAATCAAGCATCTGTCGTAATCAATAATCTTTCGTTTTTAAAACTTCCGTTCGATATCAGAAGTTTGGAAATAAGAGGAAAGTGCCACTGAACTCATGATGGTACATCAAACCGTACAATAATTACTTGATTATTATTTATTTGACGATCACTCATAAATAATCCGAATCAACCGAAAGGCAACGAAGGGTCGAACGCGTCATTTCTTTACCAAACTTTAAACTCGATGATCTCGAAACATACTTTTCGAAGTCCGTTCCTAAAATATCTCGACAACGGCTGGACCGATTTGCTTCCATTTTTTTACACAATATTCTTTGGTAGTTCTTCTCCTTCGGAGGGACAAAAGACGAACGTTAAATTCAAACAGTAGCCATTTTGGTCAAAAATTAAAAAAAAAAAACGCATTTTTATGTATTATATTTAAAGAATCCATTCGAATTTTATGTTTCAAATGGTTCCGTATGCGCGTAATTTTTGGAACCGCGAACCATGTCACTGATGGACACGTTTTACGCCAACCACGACAACGGCGGTTTAAGTGAATGAATTTTGATGAAAAGCATCATGAACATACCTCAAAGTATGAACGTTTCGGTAAAAGAAACCCGGATTTAATCTAAGCAATAGCTTTCGAGGCAAAAATTCCGCAAAGTCACCTATTCTACTTGCGATCCACTCATATACATATATCCCCTTAATCATTTTGCTTCAACATTTTATCACTTATTATCAATAGTTATCGCTTATTGTGTTCAATTTATAATATGATTGTTCTTTTCGTTGGTCTATATTCACTATCCTAGCTGGCCCGTATGACTAAACAGTTTTTCAAATACAGAAAAGTCGCGGATTGTTGGGCCACTTCATCATAAATCGAAAAAACGTTTTTAGACGATAAATTGTAATCATTTTTTTAGAATAAAGCACAAGGAACAGAAATCTCACACGATGACTTTTTATTTTGGAGCAGTGACACATTGGAGCAACATTTGCGAAACTTGGCGGTCCATACTCTGCACTTCACCCTATTGCGAGTGACTTTTTAATGTTACTAAAGCATATTATACTGACGCGGGATTGGGGAGACCGTAAAGATTCTTTTAAACTTTAAGGGAAAGTGCAATTTTATTTCTATACTTGATTATTCTATACTAGATTATGTTCCAAATTGTAGCGTTGTCGAAATAAATTGCGTGCAGAGTCCTGAGATAATCATCAATTACCATTGGTTATATATACCTATGGGTACACTTTTATATGATAAATATAAACTTTGAATTTTCAAAACGTTCTTGCAATAGGTAAAATTGGGAAAAATATGATTAAAAATAGCTTGAATCGCGATTTCCATCATTCATCATTCTTATATGTACAAAATTTTCTTATTCCATCAAATTAAAACTATAGGTATGTATAACATTGTAGCTGCAAATTGGCTATCGTTTTTTTATGTCAACGAATTCTCATGACAAAGTATACATATGGCATCTATTACCTAGTTCAAATTCCTATGATTGAAAATTTGATGAAATATATAATAAAGGTAGTTTAGTTATAAGGAGAAGATCTAACCCCTGACGGCCACACACGTTTTCTTACCCGCGCCAACGCCCTACTGGGTCCACTGGACCTAGACGGGGTCTTTTCGAGCACCTACTTGACTTCTAATTGAGCTAACAACTATTTTTTTTTTTCCTAGAATGAGAAATTATTTAAACTCTTATATATGTAAACAAAAAATAAACATGTTCTTGACAAAGGGCATAGCGGATCTGGCGACCCTGGGGTGGCCGTTGGGATCAAGAATATACGTAATTGGCACGCATTCCTTTTTGTCAAAATATAGTTACTCGGTTCTCGTTTTTTTGAAAGTCCGAATTATCGGAAAATTGTGTGTTAGATTCTTTATTGATCCATTTTCATCCATTTTAGTTTTCTGCAGAAGGGTGCGATATAGGCATACTACTAACATATGAATACACGTAACAGTACACATTATATGTAAACCTAATTCATTCCTACATATAGAGCGTTACACTAGAATAAAAAATAAAAATAACTGGGTTACCGTATAAAAAATGTCGATCTGGAAATTTGGACAGCTAATGGTACATACATACATACCGGAATAAATATAAATTGATACGAAATCAATATACGTTTCAATTCTAAGTATTAATCCCAATCTAGTCCGAAACCTAATGAATCAATCCGGTTTACAGTTCATTGGAACGAATGACGCGATGATATTGCGTTGATAAAATTTTGAAAGCGTGGGTGGACATCCAGTATCTCGTAGGCCGATGTAGGTATTTCAGGATTTAGGGCGTCCATCAAGGTACTTATAGGCCTGCTGCGTACCTCTTATTACCCACACACGTGTATAACTCAGCCTATATTATTGTATTCATGCATGTAGTTGTTACCCCAGTTACACCCAGAACCCAATTAGGTGGCGCTGACGTCTGTAAACGTGAACGAAGACACACACCACTATAAGCGTGCTAGATGTACCCAGCAGGCCTATACCTAGAGACTTTGACGATCGCGTACGCGGAGGCAAAACGTGGCCTTGGGAACCGCGCCTATCCCAGCATTCAACTCACGCATAGATTAGATAATTCGCATATATAGCCTGGCTGATTGTAACCCCGATTCATCTGTAAGAGGGGAAATGGCCGCCCACAACTAAATGTAGGTATCGAAATTCCATTTCGCCCACGATATGCCAACGGATTATGATACGAAAGATAGTGAAACAATTTGGAAATAATAATAAAAACACTAACGGAATCTCATATATAAATAAATGGGTATAGTATTTATTACTAATTCCTAATTAACCACACTAACAATAAGTCATACGACAACTTCATGGTAACTCTTATAAAGAATTGGCAAGTTCTTTGGCAGCGAATTGAGATAAAATAAAAATAGTTCTAATTTAAGTACTTTTCAATTGGTATTAATCCGAAATCTTAGAAATATCCACTGCGGGAATACGACGATATGCTATATGGCACTAATTGTTGACCATAAGGGCCGAAGCCCGTGCCGGGCGAAGCGACCGGCGACCAACGGTTGCGTTGGTGGGGCAACGAAACGTATAAACAGTGCATGAACACTACTACACACACGGCGTCACTGTTCTCCATGAGGAACTCACGCACTCCGGCCCAGTGCTCGGAACTCGGGATTAGTTCGAGACATCGGGCCACCGCGCGACTGTCGTCATCGCCGCGTTGAACAACAATATAATTTCTTAAGGGACCAAAAATGGCGTTATATTTCCGCGAATAAATTGAATACAACGTACAGACAAAGTGTCTTATACAAATAATACACATAGATAAATCTTGTACGTAAATAATTGTAAATATATGCCTATACATTATCGTGATACGTAATAGTGGAGTGAAAATAAGGTGAATAAACTTCGTTACTGGCTTAATTTTCATCGTCGTAACGCTCTATTGTTTACTACGCGAAATACATACATAGGATATAAGAAAAATGAGAGGAACGAATCGAATGTCTGACCACGTAAAGTTGAATGGAGTGCCGGGAAATGTCAAACCCAAGTTTCCGAATTACTTATCATTATAAAGATTCTCTATCCTGGTAGAAATTGCTACTCCTATGAATCTCTGCGAATTTTTTTGGGAAATTGGAACATTTCATGGTTCTCTATAAAAAAAAATTGCGGATTTTCGTAGTGTGGCAGAAAAATTCGTTGACTTTGTTAATCAAACTAGAAAGAGCTACAATTTCTTAAAAAAAAAATGCGAAAGCAGTCCTAATTGCTCGAATGAATCGTAGAAATTCGTAGAATTATACATATATACATACATTTCATACAATATCAAGGCCCTGTTTTTTAATTCTTTTTATTCTCGGTTTATCTGGATCCTTTTTCACATATGACGTAAGAAATGGATATGTATGTAACGTATATTGGCCCAATGACCTCTTGACACATATTATAGACAGCCATAATAATCGTACGCACATACATACATTATACGATTATTGTTATAGGACAATAATAAGAAATAAATAAAACATGACTACCGCTACATACACATGCGTATTTATGCGAGAAAGGATGAATATGATATAGATCAATTCATCCAAAAACCTATAACGAGGTCCAGTTACTACACTTCTTTTTTGCTTTTATTAACTCGTGTTATTGTACGCGAAGATGCGTCTGCAGGGGATCAAGTAACGTTTACATACACCTGAGGCCTTATAGAATCGAAACCTTTGATAATAATGATAATTTCATCTCATACAATCCAGCCGATTTTAATTTATTATAGTTTATCATAGTACTTAGCCTTACTCATTATGGAATTACATTCTTAACTAATACTGTCACGCATGCTGTCCTCCAGTACGGTGACGCGAGAGTGAACAGCTTTGGTCGACAACTGCTTTAACTGACCCACGGGACTATACTACAGATATGAGAAGAAGAAGAATGCGATCAATTAATTCAACTATCGAAATAAATGGATCTACTATATATGTAGTCAGTTTCTTCTGTGTTATTCGATCATAATTCATTCGATAACGCCGTCGTATATCATCCTTAGCAACTATTTACGCTTTTCGAATTATTCAAAACTTCGACTATCATCTTATTGTAGCTGTATTCATGTGTATTTCGCTATACTTGCCAACAACAGCATCACCTTGAGTAATAACAACCAGATGTTACGATGATGACTAATTCATGCCTTAATTAGAATTGACGAAGCAAATTTCAAAAACAATTGCGCGATTCTCACATCTCGTATTCTCGGCATCCCCAGTTTGGAGACGCAATATAATTACACCTCTTTTTACACTATAGTCATTCTCGTACAAAAGCCAGTGTTATTACCTATGCATTCATTTATAGATTGAAATGAAACAACACACTTTTTGTAGTCGCAACGGTATGAATCACACCTGGGTAACAACCAAAACTTGAATTTCTCAGCTGTTTCCAAGTTCCGAATTCCCTAAAAAATTCGTCGAAATTCGTAGGAGTAGAAATTTCTTCCAGAGTGCCGTATCGGCAAATCTATATGGATTGATATGAAATCCCATAGTAATTAGGAAACTAAGAACCCTGAAACATGGTGTCAAGCCAGGTGGGGAGCAGGGGTCAAAAGGATCATCACACAGTACATTTAGACGCATTCGCAGATCAATTATACATCCGCAATGACTAATAATTTTTCGAGTGTTTGAGATTGTGAAATATGGAACAAAAGGCCGAGAAAATTAAAGCTTTTTTTTATCCATGGCTCTGCACGAGGTCAGTCCATTGTATACCTTATGACCATCGCTACAGCGGGCAGGAATCCGGCTTGAAGAAGTTGCAGCATCTATATGAGATTTCATAGACACACCTAATCAAACACGAAGAAAATCCCGTTTTCGGTTAAATATACTGCCTTGCAACACTGAAATGTTTTCTTTAGGCTGCACTCATGGAAAACCTGTTTTCTAAGTACTTTCTCATATAGTAGAACAAGAACCTGGTGAAAGAACAAAAAAAAAATGGATTGGGTCAGGTTTCTTGGAAACCAAATGACCGACCTTTGCACTGAGTACATAACGCAACTCTTCACTGTCAATCAGGCCCAGCTGACTGAACAGTTGGTCTGGAACTAGCCTAGGCCACACGTATTAGTGTTCCCATACTCAGTGTCTGTGTCCCAATACTCAGCATTTGACTACATTTCTTTACTTCAAACATTTTAATTTATCAGTATTGAACATTAATGTTAAAATAAGGAGCTAGGTAGATTATTCGGTGCGTGTAAGCGTAGATCAGATTTTCCCATTACCTGCAAGTATCCAGAAGACGTGAAAGAGTGTTCCAATCCATTATTAAGTTGGCGGAGCTCGTTGAAAATATTCTCTATATCTTTCGACCAACAAATACTCCAGTTTATAATTGGCTCTGAAACGTCCTTGTTTTCATCAGGAGAAAATGCAGTCCATGATGGAACAGCTACGACCCGAACAGCTGGTCGGTCTTGTTGCCCGCTCGGCAGAGGGAACCGCAGCAAAAGGAATGGCAATAAAGGGCCACGAAGATTTGTGGGTTGAAATACAGGCTAATACCTTCAGGAACTGGGTTAACGAGCACCTGAGGCATCATCCAGCAACTGCAGATAGCAGTGGTGCGGTTGTCGATCTTGCTGAAGACTTTCGGGATGGAACTCGACTCTGTGCTTTGGTCGAGATTCTCACCAACCGGCGACTTCCCCGCTGGAATCCTCGCCCAGCGAACCAACATCATCATCTTGAAAATGTCTCGACTGCTCTACAGGCCATAGAAGCTGATGGTGTAAAGCTCGTCAATATAGGTAATAAGCTGTTAATTATACTCTGTGTAGTCAGTATATTTATTGCTTGATGTAAAAACACGTAGTTTCATAACATTGACCCGTAATTTATCTTTATTATATTTTGGCACCATCTGCACATACGTATACTTATCATTTGCACTTCAGGCAACGTCGATATTGTAAATGGAAATTTGAAGCTGATTCTGGGTCTGATATGGTCGCTTATCGTTAGATACCAAATAGGCAAGTCCAAGTTTCCTCCCCGGAAACTCATGCTGGCATGGCTCAAGGTTTGTATACATTACCTGCCTACATACTCGCAACGTGCTACTGGTACAACTGGAATAATAATTATAAACTTGACGTGGAAAATGCGTATTGAATAGATTGGTTGAAATATTCATACGTAGTATTATACTATGTACACATTCGTGATAATGACGAATGTACTCATGGAGATCAATTTTAAACATTTATTTACATTTTTATAGTCTGCTGTTTTTTCAGATTTAAATTCTCAGAAGTTTCACTTCCAGTTCTGCTTAAGTATGTGAAAATTGAATCATACTGATGGTCGACGATATAACTTATTATGGGGTAACATTGTTTCAGGCAGTATTACCCGAATGCAGAGTCAACAACTTTACTACCGACTGGAATTCGGGTGTTAATCTCAGCGCTCTATTGAATTACTGCAAGCCAGGACTATTCCCTCATTGGCGTCAACTTGATCCCAACGATAAGTAAGCAGTCACAAAAAATCTGATTCAAAAAACATAATCAGCCGGGGTAAACCAATTGATAGCTTATTCTACTACTTGAGCAACGCTCAATGAAGATTTTTTTTTACTTTTCTTCTTGAACTAAAACTTTCAAAGCGATCTTGTCGGATTTGTGGAAGATTTAACAAGAGAAACATTAGGTAGCTTGTATGATCTCATTGCTCCAGTCAAATTGAAAAAGCAGATTCTTGAGAAGTTGTGTAACAAAATAAACAAGGTGTGAAACCTTGGAATTTTGTTTTTCAAATCACTGGTATCCAGTAAAGAAATACTTAATATTGACTCAGTTTTTCCACAGTTGTTTACTTGTATTTTAAGACATAATTTGAAATGATTCGAGATTTTATAGATTTTGCCTCACTTACAATTAGATTGAGTTTACTGAAGAATACGTGGTGGCTGCAGGGTATAGGTCGCATCGTTCATAGAGAATTTAAAAAATTTCGGAGTAATATTCTGAAATGATGTTATTTGGGGGTACACCAATAACATATGGAGGATTCCAGCTCAACTCAATTACCATCCAGACCTGACCCCTTCAGATTTGAATGAAACTTTTTTCTTGCTTCTCTCCTGGTTCTAAACTTATTTTTCTAAAATTCTGTGAAGAAAGCCAAGAATTTCAAGACTCTAATCAAGACAGAAGATCCAATGCTTGAGAGGATAACGTGTTTTCAATGCGTGGAAATGTTATAATATCATTGAGAATGTCGATTTTTTATATTATTTTATATATCGTTATTTTTTCGATTCATGGCTTACAATCTCTTGGATGAGGGGTTAATCCTATTAAAATTCATCAAAAATTGCATATGATGGTATATTTCCTCTAAATCTAAGGAAGTTTTTGAAGAACGATGCAACCCATACCCTACAACAATCACTTTTCCGATGCAGTCAGTCTATGTAAGGCAAAGGCCCTAAAATCCCAAATAATTTTGAATTTTGCCTTAAAATACATGCTCTCAGAGTTCATTAGGCTTCTGACTACAGATGTGTATGGTCTTCTTCGTTAGTATTCCAATCATCCACTCAACAATGCTAAGAATTAGATTTCTGAGTGCATGATTTTGGAAAAGAATGTTTGATTTTGTCGCATTCACTTTTTAACTTATTCCTCAGAACAAAATTTTTGTGATGTTTTAACAGCGTGTACAATTGCCGGAAGGCGATGGAAATATCAAAGCGTGAATTCGATATACCGATGGTACTAGAACCGGAATATCTGGCTTCTCCTTACTTGGACGAACTGTCAGGAATGACGTACTTGTCATATTTCATGAAAGAAGGTTCTCCAGGCTTTCACGCTACCTTAAGATGGGTCAACTCTCAGCTGCCACATGCTCCTGTCAGGAATTTTACCGTAAGAAATAATAACTATATGGAATCATTGCCGCACACGAAGCCTCAAAGAGTCACATGGCCATCGAACAATTGTAATATAATTCACAGACTAATTATTTCCTAATTTTTGCAGACTGACTGGAATGACGGTCGAGCACTTTGTAGTATTGTAAGAAACTTAGGAGGTCCTGTACCTACTTATGATAGGCTTGATACGGATCCAAAGAATTGGGAGTACAATTTGCAGCAAGGTAATATAAAGTTTGTTTTTTATTAGAAAATGAAAGTGAAATTTGAATGTCCTTTGTGGACGAACTAATAAACATACATAGATTTTTCTTTTCACAAGTTTTTTAATGCATTCTTGACAAACATAACTAGCTATGAAAGTCCGAAAAAATGAATACTTTTTCAAACAGTCCTAAAAAAATAATTCTTGTACGCAGACATCGGTTTAGTTTATGGAAAACGTAGTTATCTTGATAAAAAAAAATAAAAATCAAGTCAGTCAATCTTAAGTTGTTCTTGATTTATCGCCGCGAAACCAGTGAGACATGCTGTTTCGAGAAAAGCGTTGCCTGCAACACTGTCTGCACAGCTGGCATTACAGTTCTGGCTCTCCCGAATTTTACGAATTTTGAAGTTTTTTTTAGCACTAAAATGTTCATAAAAAATCGCACTAACCGACTGTTGAAAACCGAAAGTCGTAATCATTCATTCTTTCATTCCATTTTTCTTTGGAACAGGTGTTGAAGGTGGAAAAAAGCTCGGTGTGGAACCGATATTAAAGGCCAAGGACATGGCAGACCAAAACGTTGAACATCTAGGGGTGATGGCTTACGCTGCTCACTTCCAGTGGGTCAAACCACGTCCTCAAGCAAGTGAACAAATCGCGATACATATTGATGGTACTTCGGCTAGAGTACAACAGCCGGTAAGTCACAGTTGGAGTTGGAAAGTAGCTGGTAACTTTCTTTACTCCGATTTATCATTCAACTATCAGTGAATATCTTTCAATTGTATTTTATAGGCACATTTTAGATTGGAGCTTCTCTCAAAGGATGTGAATCTCCGTGATGTACGCGGCGAAGTTATCAGTCCCAGTGGTCGGGTGGAATGTAGACTTACATGGAACGGTGTTCATGGCAAGGGAATATTCATACCGACCGAAGTTGGAATGCATAAGGTAAAACAACACGTGAATTTAGGTTTTAGGATAGTGATAACAGTTAACAGATCCAGTTCATATTAAATCGATTATTTCCAATCATGAAAGTAATCATTTATCCAAAAAATACAAATAACAATACCTAATGAAGATTATTTTTCATCTATCAGCTGATGGTATACAATGATGGAGAGTTAGTCAATGGTTGTCCATATTACTTTAGAGTTCTGCCTCCTTTGACAAAGATAAAATCGCCAGGGATGGATCCTTGCGCCATTGGTTCGATAGTAGAAGTACTGGTGAACAGTTATGGTAAGACAGGAATGAATCACAATTATATGTAAAGATGAAAATTGCAAATCTCACCTAAGTTTCGTCCTTCTGTTATTCATTCAGCCCAGATTAAACGTATCCAAACTTTCAGGAACTAGTCATGACGGTATTGACGTAACTGCGTGGTCCCCGACCGGTCGAGCACTACCTTGTCCAGTGAAGGAAAACGATGGGGTTCATACAGCGACATTTCAACCAGATGAGACTGGCACATGGAGTATTGCGATTACTCACAAGGGTAATCATATCCAAGGTGGTCCATTCACGTGCTTTGTTTTCGATCCGAATGGAGTTAAGGTAGAATTTTTCATCTGCCACTCTTAGCAAAGACGTTATATTTTATTTTCGTTCTAGTGAATTTGAACTAATAGGAATCTAATTTAGAGTTGAAGTAGATGGCTCGGGTCATATTTATTCACGTGAGCAATTGCGCTGTCCAAGGAGGTCAAAATGTATTTGGTTAGATGCAAATTTAAATACGCAACAATCAAATGTATCTTGTTACAGACACAGGTACTTTTAGAACTATCTAGACATTTCAATAGATAAAATGTAATGGGACGTAGGCACATGTTTGGATATTGATCAGCTTCATTTCTTGGCAACACAAATAACCAGAGCAAGGCTATCAAAAGCATGATTTTTTCGAAGATAATAGTGCTCTCAATAGTTTGCCACTCAAAGCATTTTGCTTGGGCGGCAATATTTCCAGCAAGATATAAAGAGATTTTACAAAATATTTAGGTACAGGTAGATAAAGTTTTAAAAAAAAATACCAGTAAAGGTATCCGTAAAGTTAGGCTCATTTCTTGTTAACCTTCGACATTTTGTAAAGAATATTCGTATCCAAGGAACCATTCACGTATAACAGATTCTCGAAATATTTTTTCACTCCCGAAAATTTAGCAGGTGATATTCACTCGTAAGTATATGTACATCTGTACGTGCAGATATACCCGCCATAGGATCCCCTTGGACACTTTTTAAAATCTTCAGAGAGGATAGGGTCATCAGTCAGTCAAAGTAAATAAGATCCGGCCTGGCCTCCTCAGAATGAAAATATTGTTTCAGCTGCTTGACATGGATGGCGCCATGCCAGGCCAGCCTTTCTCGTTCATAGTCGATGCACGAGGAACCGGTGGACTTGGGGATGTTATAATCGACATAGTCCATGACAAGCAGTCGGTTCCATATAGGATTGCAGACATAGGCACTATGCAGTATAGAGTATCTTTCCTGCCAAGGGATGCTGGGAAGTATCGTGTTTATGTTTATTTCAACGGCTCCGACGTGCGAGGATCCCCATTTTCTCTCAGAGTTGGAACTCAGAAAGGGTCTAGACGCTCTAAAGACTCGTCGTCAAGCCTTGAAAGGACAAAAATGTCTTCTCTAGAGAGGAGAATGAATGGAACACGAGTTTCCAATGAACGGTCAAGCCCGATACAGAAGAGTTATTTACCAAGCTATAAAAGCCCTAGCCCAACTCAGGGCTTCCGTGATTCGCACGGTAAAAGTGAAGCCAGAACTCAGTCTCCGGTTCATCAAACGCTGAACAACTCTTCTTCGTCCTACAAAGCTTCGTCAAACTTAATAAAGGAAAGCAGCAGTTCAATCTACCAGACGACGAGCTCTATGAATCGCACCTCTTCGCCAAACCCGAGCCCGAATGCAACGCTGAGAAATTTGCAAAGCCCTTCGTTCATCAAGGAAGCGAAAGAGGTTTATTCGACAAGTTCGATAAGCCACTCGCGTTCTCCAAATTTGAACCTGCAGAGCCAAAGTTTCGCCAAGGAATCTAAAGATATGTATTCTTTAAATTCGTTGAATCGATCTCGCTCGCCTAATCCAAGTAGTCCGAACGTGACTATGCATAATCCGCACAGTCCGTCGGTGATCAAAGAATCAAAAGAGATATATCAGTCGAATTCTCTGAATCGATCCCGTTCACCCAACCTTAGTCCTATGGCGTTTAGAAACTCGCCACAGAGCCCAATAAACAGGAGCTTCAGTCCGAGGAACGACAGAGAAGCCAATCAGAGAGGCTCCGCAGACAACAGTGTTGTAGATACTACAAGCAACGTGAGAGGTAAGGGTAGCTCATTTTGATGTCTGTCTCCTGCTTATACAGTTCTCAAGGATGTAAGAGGTCTGATATGACATAATGTCATAATGTTGCTTAGGAATGTCTTGTCAATTTCACTCATTTTCCATTATGACTCAGCTGACAAAGTTCTCAATGAGTGGGGCTTTGAAAAAATATGCTAAAGAACGTCATAAGATCTCAAATTTGAGTTCTGTCGCTTAAAAGTATTTTGGAACAATTAGATTATTATATGAATACTCCCTATTTCTTCAGTGTCTTCTATGGTCGGCGGGACGTCTCGGCGGGACTCATGGGACGCGATAGCGAAAACAAAATCACTACTGTCGTACGGCAGTCTTGAATCCTTGGCAAACTTGGCTAATAATTCGTCAGCAGCTGAGCACACGGTATCAAGTTCAAGCTTTGCAAATAACAACAATAATTACAGAAGTAAAAATTACAGTACGACAAACATGTCCCAAAACCATGACATTTCTGTCAATCACAATACTCTGCAAACGGCACAAGCTACTTCAGAGTACACCTCGGCTCTGAGATACAATGGAAATCAAAACGAAAGCCCGCGGACACATGGAATTCTAAAGAACAAGGACTACAATAGCTACAAAGGTATTGATACCACCGACGCAACTCACGGACGGTTCATTGGAAATAATGGCTCCGCGTTTAGACCAACCAGAAAAGATAAATTGGTCACTGGAGATGCACTGGACATTTTGCCCATCCACAGACCTACCACTTTTGCTCTCGACGCGAGCATTGATGCTAGTAAAGCAACGGTTCGTGTTACCGGTAAGGATTCGTTAGTTTATGTCATTAATTTATAATTGGAACCAAAAATTTATCGAGAGTTGAACTTGCAGAGGTTCAGTTTATTCAAAAATCCGAAAAGTTGTAGCCACTTTCGAATTTATATTTGTTAAGTCTCATGGAACTTTGTGATGTCACAGTGAGATCCTCATTTCCTTGGAGAAAACCACGAATTTCTGGAAAAAAACGGGGAATCCAAGTGCTATTCTCGATATCAGAGATTTCTAAATACATCCATGAGTAGAATTGATAGATGTGGGGAGCGTTCTTGGCGTTCAGGTCAATAACCACGACGGTTTGCACTTTAAGGGGATTTACTTCAAAGAAACTTCTACACGTTGATAACAGTGTTATTTATTTATGTTCTTTTGCTTTTTTGATTTAATTACTCATAAATGTTTTTATGTTGGGTAACAACATAATTGCAGTGATAATCTACTATTAATCCCCAAGAATCGCTTGATTCCCATATTATTTGAAAAAATCAAATTTAAATTCTGCATTGCACGGAATGAATTGAACTTCTGAATCCCTACAGATGTTTCACAGAAGCCTTAGAGAAATCCGTGAAATTTTTTCCGAATTCCATCGAATTCGATATATCAGTGGAATCCATGAATTCCGAGATAAGAAGAAACCTCGGTCGAATCAATAACATTCCTGAATTTCAAGAGAAATTCATGGATTCGTAGCGAAATCCGTGAAATTTCAACCAACACTGTAAAAAGACTGAGATCTCTTAGAAATCTCCTGAAAAATATGAATCCTTGAGAAATCCTGAAAGAATCTATGAAATCTCTGAAATCCATATGAAATTTCCGAAATTTCATAACTCTTTGCGAGCAAGTTTTTTTAAACGTATATCAACAGTTGTTCTAATCTCGTTTTCGTTACAGGTCCGCGAGGCAAAGAGTTGTCAGTACAGAAATCGGTACTTCGTGGACAAATTTACACAGTTATCGCTGAGGAAGTAGGCGAGCACCTGATTGAGGTGCTTGTGAACGGACAGCATGTCGATGGATCTCCTTTTAGGTATTTCCTTTTCTCTCGAAATTTTTTTTCCTTCTCCTTTCCGTCCAAAATCTACTGCTTTCTTGCGGGAATAATTTATTTTTAATCCACTGCTCACAGCGTTCATTTTTCTTGAAATCGAAGCCTTAATTGATTTTGAAATTACTTTCCCTGCAAAGAATAATTTTTTTTTCTTCAGATCTCAAGCATACAATGCACGAGCCATTCAAGTTGGAAATATCCCCAACGGAGTTATAGACCAGCCAGTTGAATTTGAAAGTAAGTTGTGTGTTGCGGTTTGCAAATCAAAAAATTATAATTTTTCGATAACATTCGAAAACTGATCAATCAACTAATATCTTTATAGTTGACGGAGCTACGGCCGGTTCCGGAAATCTTGAAATACTGGTAAACGGAGGACACGTTACGAGCTTCGTTAGGGCGCTTGGTAACCAGAGATTCTTAGCTTCGTTTGTGCCTCACGAAGCAGTTACGCATTTGGTGGAGATGACGTTTAACGGAGAGACAATACCCGGTAAGTTAGTAAAGAATAAAATCAGTATTATCACATACGTCCGAGCCCGGAAATGTTTCGAATCTCACCGCCCCGGAATGATTCCTAAACATACGATACAAGCATTCCTTAATCATGCAGGCACCACAAGAATCGCCAATGCGTGCGTTTCAGGCACTATCACTCCCGGCTGAAAGAATTTGTAAAACAAATTGGCGTGGTGGACTGTGGTGTTCAATGCAGCACTTGTGCTTCGATCGTAATCTGCATGTTTTCCGTCCGTTTCGGTTAGTTTCTTCTATTTCCTGACTCTTTGAAAAATCCTACCATACAAATAGCGCATTCTACCCATATCGTTTGCTCGAATTTTCCCCTCTTGTAAACGTCTTAATGTCGTGGCCGCGTGTTAAACCGATCAAGTTACAGCCTTAACAATATTGAATAAACATCTGTTGAGCTGTATACATAGAGCTGCAAGCCCGCAGTTGTAGTATGAAAGCTTCTGTTGCAGGGAATGATATGTTTGTAGGTACTATAAAGACTGTGCGTTGATATTCAGTAATCAGAAATTGTTAAGTGAATACATTGCTTTGTCGTTTCCTATGTCCATACGTAGTAATTAGTTAACAAACTCTTCAGTACTCTGCAATTGCTTTCATAACAATCGGCAGCATACCATTCTTTGCGAATGAGGACAGAAGAAAAAATAAAGCAATAAGATACAGCATTCACATGCAAATATATACAATTGATGTAACTCACCTATACGGCTGTACTATTCCTACTCTATGCCTAAGGCATAAATCACCTATTGCAGTATAGTATGGCTATAAGCTATTCGAACATTATTTCCTCGACGCATAACTTAATGCCCATTCAGCTAACTCCAAAGTTCATCCACTATATTATTATACCTGTGGAACTCGCTTTTATCCTGCAATTAATTTCCTGTATGTTTACATCGTGAAGATTATCCTTCCGTTCTTCATCTCAAAAAATTCTTTGAACGGTCGATATAGCAGCTCTTCTTTTTTACTAACGAGTAACTAAATCGGTGATTCTCAAACGAGCATTGCCACCGCCTAACGAGCTATGAGGGTTCGGTCACCTGCCCTTTCGGACTACCTGCACGTCTGCGTCGTGGCGCGGAACTATAAGCTCATTGACCCCTAATTTTACGCATCCTTCTAGCCGGGAGTGCACCACTAACCCAATTCCTCACGCCATGACGTTTTCTCAATGACTATATCGTAATTCATGCATATAGATATACTATACACACGAACTGCGTGTAATTTCATTGTACTGTAATCGCTTAATAATTAATGACAATAATATGGACTTCATCTGTATAGCATATCGCACAGTAGGTATATATGCATTCACGAGGCAATACGGCGTAGATATGAGGATCATAAGCAGTTTGTCCCCACGCCAATTAAACATATTGTTGTTCTCGGCGCTCTCCCTTCGTATAGGTGTGGCTATTGCCGTTCTTGGACAAACCGACAACTCCGCGAGGACGTATTTGGTTACGGCTGATGTTAGGCGCGCCTACCTCACCTACCCACGCTCAGATTGTATTTCTATACATACCATGAATCTTTGTATTGACACCTATCTGATGCGCGCGTGCTGCTGCATGTAGTATGCATGCGTGGCATTCAATGTATATGCATGCATTGTGCAGCCTATGTTAGAAACATAGATACACAGAGAAAATGTCATTCTCTACCTATAATCGGATGAGCATCTAAGAAAAACAAGCAAAAAGGTTTTCTTGCACTACCCTGCGCTCACACAGTTATTTTCCTTATGAACTGTATAACCCCTTCCGTTATCCAGACTTATGAATAAAACGAAATACGCGTTGTGTACGCTTATCTAACCTCATATCCAGATGTTACGCCTGATCTACTATGTTATCTTTTATCTTATATGGATAAACATGTATTATTTACGCATCATCTATTCATCTGTCCTGTGACGGTGATGTAGGGGAGACCGGGGCAAAACTGGCACTTCGGCTGAAAATCGAGAAATTCTGTTTTGTCCTCAAAAATCTTTTTTCTTCGAATTCTTACTCAAAAAATTGTTGAAGACTAAAGATTTTTGAGGAAAAAGAAATTCAGCAATTTTCACCTGCGATACCCACTTTGGCCCGGTCTTCCCTGTATTCGGATAATCGGGGGTCAAATTTGTGTGGAAATGAAAGCACATTTCGTGTTATAATATATGGGGGCTCGCCTGACGGATCAGCGCAAGTCTAGACGAGCTCGGATAATGAAGACTACTACAGCCTGCGGATGTATAGTCAAAGAACCGGCCATAACTCGGATAACACGGGCTTATGCGAATCGTATGCAAGCTCGAATTTTCGAGGTTCTACTGTACTTACATCCACACAATATCACGTGCTAATATTATGAGATGATAAGTGCCCAAAGTTGATTTTCCTGCTAAAAGGCGTATAATTGTTTTTTTTCTTTGCAGCATGTGCTATAACAATATTCAGAACGCATAGACATATTGAAATTAGCCGAAAAAAAAACTCCGAAGGTGAAAGGTCGTATATTGGCCATTGGTTAACGTGATTTTTAGTTCATAAATTCAGTACTGAAAGGGCGTATCCGCCAGTACTTACGATCGTTTACTGTGACAATCAATTTTTCGATATCAACTTTCCTGAACATATCTCCGTGCTTTCCGCGTGAATACAAAAGAAGATATATGCCCTTTTACCTTGACGCGCGGTGAAAGGTCGTATGCTGGGACCACACGACCTTTTACCACAAGATACGCGATATAATATACGTATAGGTAACGCAAACAAAATACCTAACATGATTAATAGTCCTATACCTACTACATATATCTAGATAGTGTTCAAAGTAGTTTAGTTTTCAGTCATACCGCGATACGGCCGTTACTGTTATACTTGTAATAGAGTTGATCTTGAATTATTATTATCGAGACACATAATAAATATGGGTAGCCAAGGTCACGGCCGGTACTTTATGCCTGTTAGAAACGAGAGGCGTAAATAGAAGCGGGCCAATGTGGCGCGCCGCGAATTTCTCAGATGTTGTTCGCGCGTATTTTACAAACGTGCGAGACCATGAATAATATTTTACGCTTGAAATTATTTCCTCAATTTCGTTGCGTGCATTATACCTAACGTTATACCATCTTGAATCTGGAGTCTAGAGTATATCACAGAATTAGACGAGTTTCGAGATACACATCGCGATTATGAATAAAATTTGAAATTAAGGCGCTTTATGAAGCCATTAAGGTTTAATCTTTGACCCGCACAGCGCTAATTACAATTTTCTGCTGTGTTGCTCCGAATCAAAATTTCCCGATATATACGACTTTTTGGAACTCAGAAAGGAAAAAAAATTGAATTTCGAGCCGTTTTCCGCGAGAAGGTGAGTGATTATGGAGCATCAAGTTTTAATCATTTTTATTAATGTTTCCGTACTCTAAAACAAACAAAAATTCGTTTGAAATTCCTTCATTTTTTGTCTTCTATTCAGAAAAAAATATTACAATTTTCTCAAAACATTTTTTCGATTTATTATATCAGGTGGTCGAATAACTCGCAAACTGTTTTAATCAAAAAAACTGACCATCATTTCTGAACGGTTTGACGAATCAACATGAGTTCAACGGCCTTCTCTTTCTTGTGAAATTTTCTATAGTCTGATAGTGAACGCAAGGTTCGAAAAGAAAAAATCTACTCTTTCGGGATTTTTTTTCGACCCATGGTTGAATTTTGAGCATCGTTTGAATTCGCGAAATGCTGTAACCTTGGTTTATAATATCGATGGATTGATTTCTTTTCCAGAACGTTGTATCTGCAAATACCAATAATTGATGAAGTGTTATATTTTTTTATTGACTACGACAGAGAAAACACCGCGTTTCATCAATCCGCGTCGGTCCATATTGATTCACTCTACCCTATATAAAATGCACAGTTTTTTTAATTCGACAGACGTGAGAAATTTGAAACGTTAAGATTACCTCTGTAAACTGCCAATATATCTGCTGATTCTGTCAGAGTTTAAACAGAAAATTTCTTTCCGTACGTATACACCGTATGCAGCCCAGCTCGTAAGACCCATTTATAAATTTCCTACATCTGCTTCATTGCCGGATGATACCGGCTTTCACATAGGCCGGACATACCCGACAGAAACGTGTTTCTTGTCGTTCAAACCATGCACGGTTCAAATCTAGAGTTTCATTTAACGAGAAACTTGAAACAATTGCCTGTCGTTGCCCGTTGACCGTTCCACGTTCGTCTATATCAAAGGGACTAGATTATGTTTGCTCGATTCATATACGCATACTGCCGCAGTATACGCATGTATAGATGTTTTATGTGGATGCGTATCGATATTTTTAATGATGTCAAGTCAGTGTGTAGAAAGGAATGGACAAACGTTTTGGCACGGTATTATGCTAGCTCAGTCAATGCTCGTACGAGAGCTGAAGGGACTCGGTCTCTCTATACGTCCGCATTTCAATGCCACGTGACCGTCTCATACGTCTAGAAACCTCAATTGTTTTACGTCAATTCCAAGACGGTTGGCGGTCGACACTCATGCAGGCCGAATAAAAAACAGAATTACCTATCGTTAAGCCATGATCTATTGATCGACCTTCGTTTATGTTATGATTATTGATTTATGAATATACGCGTCAACCTAATGAACAGCAATGAATAACCTAAACTCGAGTGACCAATAGATTTAGGTCAACTAATAGATGCTTTTATCATCTAAGACTTTTCCAGCCTGTAACAATTTCTTTGGCATTCAAGTCACCGTGAATGGCGGTGACTTCGTCGATTTATTTATTGCACCAGCATTGTCACGTAACCGGAAAATGATTGTTATGTAGCCGTTCAATGACGGTGACTATCCATTTCCGTTTAATCTTTGAGTGTCTTGTCTAATTTGCGTACATATATAACGGGTCTCAATACTTGATTTGTCATGCATTAGCTTTTCAATCAATGCCGGAATTCGACGACATTGGTATTCGAGTTACTTTTGATCACCCTATACAGTCATTTTACTCGCGCAGAACGTTACCGCCTCGGTATAACGGTTAACGATTTTCCAAGAATGTACCCGAAAATAACAATTTTTCGTATCGTACTGGCCGGCTCCGAAAGCTTGATATGTATGTAGTACATATCTCAGCGACCGTTATGCCAGGGAATGCAGTGATCGGCTGAGGAGCCTCTCTACACTCTACGCGGCGTAAGATCGGTGCCCATGTGATACTGGCATCAATTTACACGTCTCATATAGGTCGGACAAATAGATCTAATTTAGAGTCGTCTGATAGAAACTGTCAATTGTTCGACTGTCGTTCATATGCATATTACGTGTTCTGATAATTGATAATATATGTCTAACAATAAGCCAAGAGTAGGTGGCATGTACGGTAGATGTTGCAGTGTTTAATTTTTAAACACTGCCTACTCTACCTGTTCGGCAAGTGTCTAGAATCGGTGGAGCGCGTAAGAAGTGGTTGGAACGCGAAACTGTAGCGCGCAGGCGCGTTCAGGGATGTGTCAACCTTTATCGGGCCCCAGGGTAAAAGTGGTATTTAACAAAGAAGTCAAGTTTCAGCAAGTTTATAACTGTAGCTACACAACCTTGTACACCTATCATTTTCTGATCGAATTCTTGGCCAACGCAATCATGTGTACAGATGTATCAAATGGCACGAAAATAAATAGAAATCGAAGAAAGTATAATTATACGTGTATATATTTGTCTAACGGTTCGAAAGGCACGTGTGATAGTTTCAGGAATGTTAGGCGTAGAACACCGACTGTGGATTGTTGTAATTGTTGATCAATTTGAAAATTCGACAAAGGAGGACAAAACTCGACTTTTAACTTTCAATTCTGTGAATTTTGATAAAATTTGGGTCTCACATATTGACACTAAACATCGACGTATCTGTGATTGTGTATTTCTTCAATTCGTTCTACTTTTCATGCTGTTTAAGTCGAATAAAAAACCGTTGCATTCCTGGCTGCACGTGACTTAATGTCAACTCCATCGTATTCAAAGAGGCAACCCCTGTACGCTTCGGGTTTTAAACCTCTGTTACATTTCAAAACCCAATATTTAGATATTATAATAATACGCAATTGGCAATTCATTATTGCGCACGGAAACAACGATCGCGAAAATACAAATTTCGAACGTTGAGAAAATCAACGATGGCCTATTGCCGAAGCCTGATTCGATCCGTTATGATAGTAGATGAATGAAAACTGTGTCAATTTTTTTTGTCTTCTAATGAATATTCATCTACTAATCACAATGAATGCGAGAAAATGTGGAGATCGTTACTCCTCTGTCTCGCAATTCTAAGGGCAGAACATTTTCATGTTGAATTGTTCGAAATTCAAGATTTTTTTTATCTTCGTGATTCTAATAGCGCCGCCCCTGGGCCAAGACGATCGAGGCAAGCTGCGGAGGCTACACTCGACTCAGGGTTTGGTTCGTTTGAGTCGGTCCGAGAATCGCGATCTGCTGACGTTTCCACTTCGATACCCTCCCGTCATTGCCTAATAATAATTCATCCGCTTAATTAGCACTAAATAATTACGTTAGCGTTTTCTTACTCGAGTGTTTTACTTATACATCATGCCCTCCGGTGACCTGAATTTCATCCATGGATCAAAACGTGTGATTAGTTCTACCATAAACGAATCTGTTTGATCATTATGATACGCCTGCGAAACGAACACGATTCTATTCTAATATTGACTTAGCATACTCTAGCTTCTGCTTTAGTAATTTAACTGATTAGTTTAGTTTTTAATTCTCATATTTCTAGGATTTTTAGTGGTTTCAGGAAAAACCACGCCACGGTACAATAAGGTAGGTATTCCAGATTCGAAAATCATTATCTTTTCGTCTTTCAATATCATGATAAGCGTATTAAAGTATACCATTTTATTACAATATTTGCAACGAATTACTCAAACTCATATATACGTATATCAATCTTGAACACATCTTGCGCGACAATTTAAAATTATATCAGTACTTCATTCGATATAGTATTATTGCGATCTTACCATATCCTATTTCTACATATACATACTTCTTTTCATTTATATCGTTGGTCGGTCGAAAATTATACGCATACGGCATAATATACATATATTTTCTTCTTCAATCAATCAGATACCGTAAAGAAAACACGATTTTCGGTAACAAATACATTTTATACTCGGCGTACAGTTCTTTTCAAACAACACATGCATTTAATTCATTTGTCAACGACTATTTACAAACTCATACATACAATCCGGTTCGTAAATATGTCATTCAGTTTCAGTTTCAGAAATTTTGCATTCTTTTCCTCCGAACAATTTTGAGAAAAGAAAAAAAAACATCATTGATGCATTTACATATCCGTTTATGTGATAATTGTATTTGATCATTGAATGCAGCTGCTCATAATTATTTCTGAATTATGATATAAAGTGATGGATTATAATAGTAATACTGTTGTCTATTATATCAAACTCGAACTCAAAAATTGTTATTGATTCTGCACATAAATTTGGGAAACAGTTTTTAAAGTATTTGCTTATTACCATGTTTCAGGTTCGCCGTGGCGAGTAGGCATTATGTCTGGTCCCAAAATGTCGATTGTCGGGGACTCAGTGCGACTTGTCCCTGCTGGTACCCCTGCGCTATTTGAATTGTCGGCCCTTGGTTTTACCAGCAAAGAAATCGACGTGCAAATCATAAGTAAGCTACCATGAATAATTACTCCTCATATCCCATCTCACTGATCATGTCTTGTGCAATTAAAGCTCAATCTTTAATATGCATGGTCTATAATATACAGGGAGAATTCCTAGCGTCCGCCCACCAAAAGTCGTGTCGAGGTGGCTGAGAGTCGTAATCGGCAATTGTTTGCTCCTAGACAGCCAATCAAGGACTCGGCAGCCACTAAAACAGTTATCGATTTCGACTCGCGGCAGTCCTAACACGGCTCTTAGTGGTCGGACGATCGGAATTCACCCTGTATATTGATGTTATATTCCGAACTGTGATGAGCATTTATTCAGTACCTACAAGGTTCAAAACCATTGCTGGGAATAAACTTAAACCGACTCCAATGAAACCTGGCGATAAATGCGAGCTCTTCAAATTCTAATATTCTACAACATATTCCACAAATGGAATAATCATACTTTTCTAATGCCTGGCACAGTTCAAAATGTCTCATGTTAGCAAGTAGAGCTATCGAGGTTCAAAACTTTTGAAACATAGAGAAATAATGATTTCAGCGCCGTCGAAAAGACACATCGCTGCTCATATAGACGAGGAACCAGGGCGTGCAGGTGAATTCCGTGTAGAATTTACACCTACCGAAGTCGGGAGCCACTTGGTGGAGGTGAGCATCGCCGGACAAAAGCTACCGGCTGGACCCCTCGTCGCCAAAGTATACAATAGCAGCCTCATTCAAGTTACTGACGTACCAAGCGCCGTTGTCGGACATGCCTGCCAATTCAGAGGTGAAAAATACAAGGATTATATATTTCTCGTTGAAAGCATTTTTGATCATTTTCAATCAGTTTCAAGTCTTTTAAATCACAATCACATTGTAAACTAAACTATTATAGTGCCAATATATTTTAGTGGCAATGCGTAGTTTAGAGAAGAAATATGATTTCATTGGAAAAAAAAGATTAATTTTTCGATAAACATGAATTGAGTAAACAGCCCAAAATATGCATTTTTATTTTACGATTATTGTAAGACTTCATCAATGCATAAAGTTCTTTTGAGTTTCTGAAAAATTGTATTTGTCAAGTCGTGAAGTTATTCTATTGCACCTTTTCGTTAATTTGAATTTACAGATATTGTTGATTAGAGATTGAGTTAACTACCTTTATCTAAAATCACTGATATGCTGTGAAGAAATATTCTATTGACTCAGTTTTGAGAAGCTTTACCTTACACAGATTGATTCATGCACTTAAGAAAAATAGGTTGCGTAGAGTATAGGTCTCATCATTCATCGAAACTTCTTCACATTTAGAATGAATATTCTACATTGGTGTAGCTCGGGCAGACCAATGATATTCAATGGATTCATAATGTTTAGATAAGCAATCTTTTGGTTTCAAGCCAGTTTTGTGTAAACACTAAAAAAAAGTGTTAAGTGCTCACGACAAAAGAAGGCAGATCTTATCTCTATATATTATTGGTTGCCCCGGAATGACATAATTTTGGAATACTCGGTCCAAATTTCTAAAAGGTTCGATAAACGATGCAACCTGTATACCGTAGTAACCACTTTTTCTTCAGTAGGCTTAATTTATGTAGGGCAAAGTCTTGAAAAGCTCGTATAATTTCTAATCATATCTCAAAATACAGGTAATCAACTGTGAAAAAATTGAGCCGGTAAAATATTCCTTCAAAACGTGCAAGTGATTTGAAAAAAAATGATCATACCCTCTCGAACTCAATTTTCATTTTTGCAGTTGATGCCAGTGCCGCTGGTGAGGGACAATTAGAGATTTCAATAAACGAAGGAGAGGTTCCGAACCATGTCCAAGTAGTAGGTGGTGGTCGTTGCCTAGTTTCGTTTACGCCTGACGTAGCAAAGCCGCATTACATCGACATCAAATTTAACGGTGAAACCGTCGCTGGCTGCCCGTTCGTTTGCAATGTTTCTGATACGAGTAGAGTCACTCTCAGTCTTGCTCACTTAGAACTAATAGCTGTAGATCAACCAGCCTCTTTTCACATGGCCGTTGACGGAAGTGGGAGTGCAGAGCTTGCTGTCTCCGTGAGAGGTACACACAATTTCCTTAATCTCCATGAAACATTTGTCATGTTTATATAATTTGGTGAAGAAACAAGACTGAATAACGTAATTACTAGGACCGCTTACGGAGCTGCCAGTTAAAGTCACGGGCAACATGCACAGCGGTTTCACAGCCGAATTTACGCCTCGAGATGTCGGTGTTCATTCTATCAGTGTAGAGTACAACGGTCATCCAGTTAACGGAACACCATTCTTGGCGAAAGCCTTTAATGCGGACAAAGTTATAGTTGGCCCAGTAGCCCGAGGCAGTGTTGGTCAACCCACACATTTTACTGGTGAGTCAATTAACTTGAAAACAATGTTTGAATTACTTGATTAATCACACTAAGCCTCATCAATGAATCAGTGCAAAAAAAATGTGCTATTCAGTATCGAAAGAATGTACTGCAGAGAACTTGTAATTCTACGCTAGCGATTAGATTTAATATAAAATTGAACAGTTTTTGTTCTTGATTATTATGGGGGCATTGGATACCGACCAAAGGCACTCCAGTTTAGCGTGGTCTCAAAGTGGGTTCATACATTATTCTAAAGCTGCTTACAGAGTCAAAAATATCTACAGATTATTTCTGATTTTTAAATACTATACTTCACCCAGAATTGAATACCAATTTTTCTCGTATTTCTATTCATTATATATTGAAAATAATCTGCTGCATAAAATAAATGTTCCGACATGAAATTTTGGCAGGCTTTTGAATGTACCTTTCAATAAAATTTTTGTCATACCCTGCCAGAATCAGTTTGATGCATTTTTGGGCAAAATTAAGTGATAACATTTTTTTTTTCTCTGGGAGGAACCATTTTCATCTTACTCCAAATTTGACGGTATGCGTTTTAATGTTCACAAATTAGGCAAAATGCTAATTCCATATCTTCGCTAGGTTTGGAGTGTTTAAAAAGTTGCCCTCTGCATTTTACAGGGTTGAGGCGGTCATAGATACTGTTATGTATAGATAACAGAGTCCGTATTACATTTTTTCAAGTTTTTAAATCAAATTTTAAATGAAAAACTTAATTTTTTTAATTCCGAAAATATAAATGAATAATGAAAGGTGTTAGAAAATCTAGAGTCCACATAACATTAGGAAAATGAAATTTCAATTTATTCAAAATTTTTAATGATATGGATTTGTTATATTGCTAATTTTTCTGTAGTTAATAAACATAAAAACGAAAATGGTGTCAAATTTGGACAGAAATGAATATACAGCGAATCGAAGAAAGAATTACAAAAAAAAGTCGGGATTTATTTTGGGTAAAATATAGGAGTTCAAAATCTGAATTATTTGTAGATGTTCTTGACACTTTAAGCAACTTTTCAAAAATTCATCAACTCTTTCTGAAACCATGCGGAACTGAGTTGGGTTCAGTTGCTATGGAATGCTCCAAATTGAATAGATTAAAACGAGTCTTGCTATTATTTGACCCAACAGTTGACGCCAGTCAGGCCGGCGAAGGAAATCTCGAAATAACGATATCGGCACGTGGTCATAATATCCCGACTCAGGTAACTCCACAAGGAAATGCTCGTTTCTCTGTTAGTTTTGTGCCATTCGAGGCATGCGAGCATGTAATTAGCATTGCATTTAACAAGAAAACTGTACCGGGATGTCCGATATTAACCAGAGTCGGTGGGGATAGCAACGTGACTGTCAGCGGTCAGGCATTGAGCAGTGCAGGTTTAGGGCGACAGAGTTATCTTACCGTCAGTAACGTTGCCGGTAGCTTGGAGGATCTTGAAGTTAACGTTGAAGGTAAGTTCAGATAAAAAATTAGCCACTATTACATCGTAAGTTATAACAAGGTGAGAAATTGACACAATTTTCCCCATTGGTATCCATTTTTTACCAACTCAAAGCATGTACTGGTTGCATTTAATCGATATTTTTCATGAGAGCGGACATAAAGTAGAGGCATGCTATTCGAATAGTGTTTGGCCTTAAACACAGATCCTGATCTCAGAAATGAGACTGGTAAATGTTGTCTTCAGGAATATTTCCATCTTTCAAAGAATTAGCTTTCTTACCAAGCTCTAGTCAATACTTCAAGCTAAACCCCGTTCTGAAAGTAAATTTCCACTTTGTGTGCGCTTATGAGATAGTTCTCAGCTGTACATGAAGATTCTTGTGATTTTTTTGTTGGTATACTATGCACGGATGAATGTGACTAATTTTTTCATCCCTTTCTAAATGATGTGTGACTTTAATAGTTTCAAATGGTACATCAACTCATCAAAAGTCGTTAGGATTCGCAAAAGTTTATGAACTTGTAATTTTCCTTTGATACCTTGGCAGCATCTCGATCTCCTCCAACTTCAAAACAGTGAAGAACTCGTTACCAATAATTCTTTCTCCAATGGCGTATCAATTTATTATCCATTTGAACCATTTATTTTCACTTACACGAATCTTCAATAGAGGTAATTTCGAAGGATTGGCATGTGTCCAAATTGTTCTTCAATCAACGAGTTTTATTACAGTAGTTCACCAATCTTTTGAAGCTTAATGACGTACAAATTAGGTATTGTAAGTCATCGGGTCTCAGAGTTGGATACAGTCCAGGTGAAAGTACTCAATGCAATGATTCGATGCTTCGATTCTAGATACTTGGGTCTCTAATTCTTCAGAAGGGCAAACTCTGTCCGATGCACAGATGACTTTTTGATACTGCGAACGTGGTTCGAGTAATGAATTTTTTTACTGCGCAATTTTCAGCATTACAAACTTATTTTTTGCTGTTTTTATTTTCTTGTTGTCTGTTCATCGGATAGAGGTCTATTTTCTGAACAATAAGAGACCCAAATATCTGAACTTGAACCAGAGGTCGATGCATGACCTTGCATTGAGTGCTTTTACTTTGACTGTATCGAACTCTGAGACCCGATGACTCACAACTCCTATATTTTACTTGATTATGTCTCAAAGCACTAACCGACTCCTGTAATAAGACTAATAGTTTGAGAAAACTTTGGGAAACATGCTAGTCCCTCAAAAATATCCCTATTTAGGGTGCTCGCGTATGTCCCCTTGAGTTCCAGTATATTTGATCTAGTTGGAAAAAAGACTTTCACAAGTTTGATGCAGAGTCAAAGCCACTTGCAAGTTATGTGTTAAAGCGAGAATTGCTTGCTACTTTGAAGATGTAACGTAACATGGTTCAACCTGTTAGCTGAAACCATAAAAAAAAGATCACGTATTTGGCCAAAGAGGAGTTGAGTATGAAAGTCATTTTGTTATAATATGGGAATGTATGAACAACATCACAATGGTGTTGAATATAAGTGTTGGTTATAAATAGTGATATAAACTTGTAATATAACATTCTATATTTTTGCACAAAATTTATTACGTGTACGTATACAGTTTATTTCTTTATTCCCCCGAAAATATCGCCTCTTGCATATATGTTCGTGTCCTATTGTCTGTTTGTCTTGTCACCGGTGGCTTGAGCAGTTCTCTCTCTCTGTTGCAGGTCGGCCAGCTTTCAGACTACGACATTACTAGACTTATCAAACAAACTCATTTAGCTTTAACTCTAGTTTATGGACAATAATCAATCAAATGGTGAAGGCTCCCTAACTCCAGTCTCCCGAAGACCCTGCGTAAGATATTTTAATCATTGCTTGCATCCCTTATTGTATCTCCAGCTTCCGTTGTAATATCTAAAACTCTGAATTTATTCTTAGATTATTATTTCGTCCTGGGCTTTTATATTACTACGTCAATAACTCAATACTAGATCTTCCCTTCTCGTTCTACTAACAGAAACTCATATACTATTCTAAAACCCATAGATTTATACAATATTTAACAGATATTTACCATGGTGCTACGTTTTTGTATTTATTTAGCTTTTCTTCAGTTTATGGATTCTTCATACACAAACAATTGAAAGGCAGCGAATTTGTAGAAAAAACAATTAAAAGAGAAACTGTTCCCTTCAAATTTAGTTATAAAATCATGATCGAAAGTCATGTGAAGTCTGTCAATATAATAATGCTTGAAAAAGCCGGAAATCATGATAAATTCTATTTTGAAAAGGCCAATAATCATGACTCGTCCTTCCTGTATATTATATAATTTTATGAAATCTGTATGGTCTCTTTGCAATCTTGGTAAAATTAATGTCTGATGATGATTGATAGGCTTCTGCAAAGAGAATCGATCGCTTCTCGATATGTGCAACAGCTAGATGATCTTTGAAGAAATACAAAAGCGTCAGTCATTTCGGGCTACAATATTGTGCATATTTCCTTAATTCAGCTCCTGAGTGTTCCGCTTGTCATAGTTTAAGTCACAAATCATAACAAATAAGAACGACGACGCTGTATGAGCATGTAGTGGTTGTCTAATGACCCATTCCCCATGCCCTCGTAATCCACCCTAGTTGGCTGACTAAATTGGATAAAACGACTAACCGGCGGACTTGATAGGGCCCAACGGACAGGCCGTCCCGGCTCAAGTCACTGACAACAAAGATACAACCTGCAGCGTGGCTTTCACACCAAGAGTTGTTGGGGAACACAGAATATCGGTGAGCCATCGCAACGTACCGGTTACTGGCAGCCCGTTTAGCTGCAAAGTCTACGACGTCACGGCGATAAAAGTGAAGGATACTACCCGAGGAGTGATCGGCAAGCCTGCCACTTTTCTAGGTATTTGTTTCGAACCTACATTTTGTGTAAGACATAAAATCAACCCCTGAAATCAGTTCGGGAGTTGGAATTTTCGATTACTAGTTCAAGGGGATATACACGCCTTGAAAATAATTCTGATGAAATTACTAGTACATTGTAAAGAAATATTCTATTGATTCAGTTTTTCCACAGTCGATTATTTGATTTCGAGACATAATTAGAAATAATTTGAGAAAATATTCTTTCGAAACTTGCAGAGGTTTCGGCAATACGACCCATATTCTCGGTGGTTCACTTTTTCTCTGGCACAATCAATCTATGTAAGGCAGAGCTTTATAAAATCTGAAATTATTTTTAGTTATGTCTGAAAATACTATTAGTCAGTCGGGAAAAACTGAGACAATAGAATATTTCTTCACAGCTTACCTGTGACGTGAAAAAAAATTCTCTCCAAGGTGGATATACCCCCTTACCTCTGTACTACTAGTTCATGCAACATTGTATTGAAAATTCTTCAGTTGAAACAAGTCAAGCAGGGCCTGGAAATTTAGAAGTAACAGTCAATGGTGGCAGAGTTCCAACTTCTGCACAAGCACAAGGTCCGCATACCTATGCTATATCGTTTACGCCTCGTGAGCCGATCGTCCACACTGTGGATCTTCGGTTTAATGGCGAGGATGTTCCTGGCAGTCCGTTCAGTTGTCAGGTGAGTTATTGCTTGTGTCCCAAACTCAAGTAAAATACCATTCACCTGCTGCTGGTTGGAAATAAATTGTTTCAAATAATTATTACGCTGTAAAGAAACATTCTATTGACTCATAATGAGTTTTTCCACAGCTGATTATTCTACAAAAAATTTTTCATTCAGTATCAATTAATTTATCTAAGGCCAAGTCAAAAACATATCAAACAATTCTGAAAACTCTCTCAAAATACTAGTATTTAGCTTAACAGTCATTCGAAAAAATATACCCCTTGATCAAATGGCACCGTAGTTGTAATATTCTACCATTGAGCAGGTGAGCGACACTGCCAAAGTGTTGATAACCGAAGGACTGGAAAAGGTATCTGTAAACCGGATAGCAACTTTCACAATTGAGGCAGATCCTTCCCTAGGAACGCCAGTGGTGGAAATATTATCGCCAACGAGGGAGAGCCTACCAGTGCAAATCAAGCCTACTGGAAACGGCTCCTATAATGCTGGTTTCACTCCAATTGACGTCGGTTAGTTTACCAGCCGTATCAATTCAGCTCTTTCATATTTATGAAGCTAAAGAAATGTGTACTGAAACAATTCTAGGCGATCACAGTGTCGAAGTGAAGTTGAGCGGCTCCCATGTCGAAGGCAGTCCGTTTCTGGTCAAAGCTTACAACGCAGACAAAGTGAAAGTGACTGATATAAACAACGGGATTGTAGGAAAACCCGTATTTTTCAGCAGTGAGTATTAGTGATCGTTATGAAGTGCTGGTCATTATGGATTGGAACCTTTCAACGATTGTTTTATTGTGTCTGATCGTTTTCAGTAAATGCGAGTCAAGCAGGAGCAGGCAATCTGGAAATAATAGTGGCAGTTAATGGAAAAAATGTACCTAATTACGTGCAAAGCGAAGGAAATGCAAAATTCAGAGTCAACTTCAAACCCCAAGAAGCTGCTGTGCACAGTCTCAGCGTACGTTTCAATGGCGAACCCGTTCCAGGCAAGTAGACTTCATCTGGTACTCTTGAATCCCCGATTTAGCATCTGAATTGTTTCTGGAATAGACTTGATATGTTTGCATGTTCAAATACCCATGTCATATGTCAATAGGATCGCCGTTCAATTGCAAAGTGGTTGGTGCTGGTCAGGCAATAATCTCAGGTCATAATCTGAAAATGGCAGCAATAAAGCAGGTGACATCATTCACAATTGATCCGCAATCTCCATCGATGAATTGCGATGTAATTGTGACCCCGCCATCTGGAATAGCTTTGCCAATCACAATCGAACCCATAGACGAAAAATACAACATAAGTTTTAGCCCGACTGAAGTAGGGAGGCACAATATTGGCATACTGGTAGATGGGGAGCATATAAAAGGATCGCCGTTTGCTTGCAACATTTATGATGTTACAAAAGTACGACTTACTGGTTTATTTATTTATTCAGTTATGTAATCAGACTGTCTCTCTAGTTCTCTCCCTGATCTTGGAAGATTTTTTTATTATACAGTACCGTTTCAAAGTATTGATAAAATGGCAAAAGAACCGTGATTTGCAAAAACATGAATATTTGAGTGGAAAATATAGAAATTTCTACAAAATAATTTTGAAGAAGAGGTAACGAGTTTTCATTTTGTCAGGTGCGTTTTTGTTCATTTGGTTTTTATTGAGTTTTTCTATTATTTTCCTCCTCATCTTTGAAGGCTCACATTTTTGTACAAGTCATTGTATACGGATTTAAAAAAAGCAACATGAAGCATAGTTTATGAGCTTGCGGAACTGTTACCTTTGTACTAGGCTGCAATTTTTTTTTTCTAGTGCTATAGCGGTTTTTTGAAAAGAAATGCTTTTATTTCTACCATCTACAACTTTGAAATTATTGACTGTACGAAAAATCTTTTTGAAGGTAAAATGTGTGTAACTATGTGCTGAATATACTAAAGGAACTTTGTTTTACATAAAAAAGCAAATTGATTGTTTCTAAAAAATGACCAGTTCAATTTGTAAGGTAGCATTCGATAGCTCATGAATACTCCTTCGTTTTGGTTTCTTGTAAATCCGTATACCATGATTTTTCACAAAAAAGCAGGCGTTCAAAGACAGCGGAAGAAGACCCTGAAAATTGCCCGTTTTAATAGTATTTCAAAACTCGGTAAAAGCAAAGTGAACACAAATGCACTGGACAAAATGAAAACCTGTTATCTCCGCTGAGGTAACTGAATTTTCCGCTGAGATATCAAACTTTTTGCGAATCACGGTTTTTCTGTCAGTGTGCTGTACATTTTATGACTTCTGAAATCTGATGGAAATTTTCAGACTGATTTTATCGTAAAATAAAGTTCTTCAAAAATCTCGCTTAGGTTCACGTGTCCGGACTCACAGAGGCGCTTTTAGGGCAAGCAACAACGTTCACAGTGGATGCAGCAGAGGCTGGTGAGGGAACTTTGGAACTCGTTGTTAGCACTGAAAATAATACGGTCAAAGCAGAGGTGGTTGCCTGTGCTCGAGGCCTTTACGACGTTACTTTTGTGCCCCAAACAACTAGTCCGCATTACGTTAACATCAGCTTCAATGACGACAATGTACCAGGTTCGCAGCAATCTTTCCAGCTATTATTTGTCCTCATCTGCTTAGTTTAGAAGTTGTATTTGAAGTAGAGAAGTTTGATGGCGCTACCTCATGTATACCTATATGCCTTGTTCCTAAACCAAGTAGAAAACTTATTCCTCACACGGTTCAATTCATATTAATATTCTTCTCTCTGGTTGACAAAGGAAGTCCATTCAAGTGCCCAGTGATCGGAGGGAATCTAGAAGGCCCATCCGTGATCAGAGTAGGCAACACGGCCTTCATGGATTTAGACATGCCTGAATTGGAGGGGCCAATATCAGCCGAAGTTACAGGTGCGTTAAATAACTTTTGGGACAGAATTTTTGTCTCTTGATTTCATTAAGAGGGTACATAAACCCCCACTAGGGATATTTTATAACGACTGGCAGGTATCCAAACTGTGTTTCGAACAATCAGTTCTATTACGGAAGTTTGCAAGTCTTTGGAGGTCTCAATGATAGATCCAGTTAAAGGTCTCTAATTGTTCAGAGACGGAACTTCCGTTAGATGAACAAACAAATTATGGACGCGTCGATTGTTTTTATTTTGACTGCATCTAGCTCTAAGACCTGGTGATGCACGAAACCTAACTTTTACGTGATTATGCTTCAGAAGATTGGTGACCTACTGTAATAAAACTAGTTAATTAAAGAACAGTTTGGACACATGCCAGCCTTTCAAACATACCCCCATTCAAGATGTCTGTATTCCTTTAATAAGAGGAGAGGCAGGTGATGGAGTGGGATGTGGAAAGGTTGAAACATGAAATGTTTTAATGTTTTAGGTCCCGATGGTCTGATAATTCCTTCAACTTTGACTAAACTGTCCGCAACGCTTTACAGAGTCGAAGTGAGAACACGTTTGGTGGGAATGTATAATGTAGCATTTAGTGACGGACACAAAGTCATTAGTACACAAAGCTTACAAGCATTTGATCCTAACAAGGTCACTATAAAGGAGATATCTGATACCGTGTGCCATCGTCCTGGGACTTTAGTTGGTTTGTATTATTTGATATATACAGTTTTCTTTCAACACTGTATTATGGTTATTATATGAGCACTGATGATAAGCTGCAGCGTTGAAAAGTAAAGAAGACAAAAGCCAAAAGTGGTAATCACAAAACAGTCTTATGGAATAGAAATTGTCTGAACAACGTCTTTCGGACTATAGATGATCATTTTTGTTGCAGAAGATAGTTTCTGCTTACATTTATAGACAGATTTTGATTTCAAATTTGCTAGATGAGGCCAGCTCACGCTTCAGCAATCGCTATAGTAGAAAGTTCTGATATTTGAACTTTCTACTAAAGTGGTTACTGAAGCGTAAGCGTGATTGATTGTCAACCAGACTTCCCAGTGTTATATGGGAAGTTAGAGAAATCTATTAATTCTGTTTCTAATATTGCTACGGTCTGCTGCAGTTGTTGCTTCCAAGGAGGCAGGACCTGGCAAGTTATCTGTAAACGTCCGTGCTGGTGGTGCCGACGTCGACAGCCTAATACGAGAAGGAAATAACGGACATTACGAAGTCGTATTTCATCCAACTCGTGCAGCGCCCCATAGAGTCCATATAAAATACAACGACGTGCATATCCAAGGTAAAAAGTTTCATATAACTATACAATATGAGTACTGAGTAGGGGTGTGCGAATAATTCGTTGTGAATCGAATAAATTGATCCAAAATTGGAATTATTTCAATATTCGAACAATTCATGAATTCGAATAGTCCGAATATTGAATGACTTTGGATTTTGAAATGACTCCCAATTGAAATCAATGACAGTGCCTTCACTTCATATTAGAACGATAATTAATTGCCATGTAACTCCTTAATTTAGGCTTGTCCCAGTACCTACATGAACTCTTTGAGGCTACCTCAAGCAAAGTACTCAAGATATTGAAAATTGGAGCTCTTCTGTGGAAACAAGAAAAAAAAAAAAGATTTGAAATTTAAAATGAACTACTATTTGCACACCCCAAAATATAAGCCCTATACATTTACAAGATATTTACTATGGTAAATTCAGAAGGTAGTCATGAGTGTGAACCCAGATAGCCGTTTGATGTTGGATTGCTATCAAATTACAGACAATTTGACATATTATTGTGTCTAATTTTTGATAGCAATTAGCTTCCGCCTCTGAGACAAAGAAAGCATTTCCCGAAACATTCGCCAGTGCAATCTGCTAGCAATATACATAAAACTTTTCTCTTTGTGATTTCGACGAGAAGAAGATATCTCTAGCCAAAAATGTATAAAAAATATTCTAACCGGATGATATCGTAACATTAATGCAAATTTGATTATGCACTTAGGAAGCCCGTTAGAGGTCGCAGTTCGAGGACCGACCGGTGGCCGCGAAGTGACTGCTACTGGACTAGGTTTGTACCAGTCGTCAGTTGGTAAGATCACGTTTTTTACTATAGAAACTCTTGGCCGGCCTGGCAAAGAGTTCGACGTGGTTATAAGCGGCCCTCAAGGGAACGCGGTACCTGTACGCTGTTATCAACACCGTGATGGAAATTTGCTCGCTGAATTTACGACAAATTCTGTCGGTAAGTGTGTATGAAATTATTATGATCCTTCAAAGTTTCTATGGGATAAGCCAGAAATCCATGAGAAAGTCCTGACGTATCATTATGAGTTCGAGATTATCTTTCAAATTTTCGATCTTGACAAAAAGGTCGATAACTCCATGAAAAAAAAATCTTAAAATTTTTTCGGAAAGAGATTTCGAAGTCGAGAACACAAATTCCAATTTGCTTCTTTCTAAATTATTCTACGACTTTTCTGTTGGTTACTGAAAGCTTTTGAATTTGGTCATTTTTGTGATGCTTTTTCTTTAAACGCTTGTACTTTACTGGGAAATAAAAGTAAAAGCATATTTAAAAAAGCATTTTGAAGTTGAAAATGAAAATTTTAATTTGCTCATTTGACATTCTTCCCACGATTTTTCTTGCAAAGTTTTCAACTTTTCTATACAAGTTTGACTTTTATTTCAAAATGCAAAAATGAAGCTTTCTTTCCTTATCACAATTTTTTTCGTGAACAGACTAGTTTCCGAGTTATGGCACATTTGCTGAGAGCCAAAGTTTTTCACAAAAACTTGTAGAGAAAATATGAACGAAGAAAATTAAAGCTTGTACTTTCTACTTTGGAATGCTTTTCTAAACAGACTTTTACGTTTTATTTTCCAGAAAACTACAAGCGATTCAATCGCGAAAAACAACTAAATTCAAAAGCCTCTGGCAATTAACGAACAAATTGTAGAATAAAGAAGCAAATCAGAGCTTGTTTTCTCTACTCTGAAAATCACTGTTTGAAATTCTTTTGCGATTTTTCTTTAACTTTCTGTCCAGATCGGAGATTTGAAAGGTGATTTCTAATTTACGAACAGTAGTGTATGCCAGCATGAGATATAGAATCTATAAAGTCTCTGAAAACCCTTGAAAGATTATGAACTCCATAGAATTTCCTGTTATCCTGTAGACATTTGATGGTGAAATTGAGGAAGAGAAAAAGAAAACTAGAGCAATATCATATCGAGACTGTTATACATATTGGTATTGTTACCTACACTTATATTCCAGGAACGTACAAAATCGACGTATTGCAAGGTGCAAAGCCGGTGCTTGGCTCTCCGTTTTTCTGCCAAGCTTTTGACGCTACTAAGGTAAAACTTCAGGATTTAGGACCATCCGTTGTCTCAGTCCATGACCGTATTGCATTTAAACGTAAGTTGAGCATGATTAACATACAAGTATTACCATACGTCTCATTTTGTAAAAGAAAAAACATGTGAGTTACCACACTGCTTTTTTTTTTTATCGTTTCTACATGTATTCCCGGAGCTTCTATAAATTTGACAGAAAAATCGAATATGGTGTTGGTGGACAAAAAAAAGTCATTTTCTAAAAATCAGTTTTGGTCAAAGGAGGCCTGTATATGGTCGATAAAATTATGGCTAGATTACATTGAAAATTGTAAAAACAAAAAACTAAGACTGTTTTGTACTCGGACTTTGGTTGGGCAATCGAAATGGTTGACTTGCAAAAATTCGAAAGAATTCGCGAAAAGCTTTCCAAAGTCGTACTAAAAGCTTATAAATTTTTAAAAATACCCAAGAGGTTGATGGAAAAAAGTGGTTCAGTTGACAAAGAATGCCCCATACATGGTATGAGATACGATTATCTCTAAAAGCACTTTTATTTCAATGCTGGATAATTATTAAGCGTAATGCAATGCTCTAATGGTTCCGATATTGCTATTCTCATGAAAAAAAGAAAGAAACTAAACGTGAGCTAGAAAGTAGGGTAGATTTTTTAGCCAACTTTACTGTGTACCAGTACACGACCTCTTTCAAGGCCACTCCGGTAATTGCATTGAATATCGTTAATCTCGTCCACTTTCAAATGGCCTTGTACTCACGTATGTAGTGCAGTACCAGACATGCATTGACTGCAACACAGTGAATAAGCTGCATGTGCATAACTGAATTTCGGTGATACCTATGTATATACTTTTTCTCTTTATAAAACGAATAAACCGACCCAAATCTTCATTTAACAACATGCTACGAAATTCTTTGAGGCAACTGGAGACTATGGTGCAGATTATTGACTAGCTATAGGTCTTAAAGTTTTACACTCTACGAAAATAGTGACAAATGGGAAAAAGAACATCAAATTTTTATTTTTATCTCTCAGTTTCAAGAACGGAGGCTGGAATGGCAGAGTTGGATGTGACTGCTACCAGTCCGTTGGGACAGGAGCTTCCACTTGAAGTCACTTCGCTCAATGATGAAACTGAATTGATTGAGTTAATTCCTAGCGTTCCGGGAAAATATATGGTCAATATAAACTATGGTAAGGAATAGACTTGTTCTTTATAGTAACTAATAAAAATAATTTTTTTCAAATCACTAGTACGCTCTGAGGAAATATTTTATTCACTCAATTTTTTTACAACGGATTACTAGTATTTTCGGGCATGATACAAAATGATTACAGATTTAATGGACTTTTTTTTTGGCTAGATTGATATCACTGAAGAAAAAGTGATTGTCGTAAGGTACAGGTCGCATCGTTCATCTAAACTTCTTGAAATTTGGAGGGAATATTCTACATTGATTTAATTTCAGGGCAAACTAATCATATTTGATTAATCTAATATTTTGATATTAAAATTTTGGATTCCAAGTCATTTTTTTGTAAATGTTGAGAAAAAAGTATTTTATGTGCACACGACAATAGAAGACTGACCTAATCTTTATATATTATTGGTCGCCCCAGAATGACATCACTTTAGAAGCTTCCCCCCAAATTTCAAAGTGTCTCGATGAATGTGTACCTTGCGAAAACTACTTTTACTTCGGTAGACTCTATCTATGTAAGGCCTAGCCGTTGAAATCTTGAATGATTCCCGACTGGGTCTCAAAATGCAAGTAATCAGCTGTGAAAAAGCTGTGTAAATAAAATTTTTCCACACAGAGTGGTAGTGATTTGAAAAAAATCAACCGCAAGGTATACCCCCTTGATACCATGCAGATTTGGCTTATCAATTCATTATAACATTTTACTAATAGGAGGATCGCCGATTCCCGAAAGTCCAATAGTATATACGGTAGAAACCGCTGGTCAAGCTCGTGCCAAGGGGGAAGGATTGCTCAGTGGTCATGTTGGAAAGCCTGCACACTTCATTGTTACTGGTACAAGAAGCCCTCCAGCAGTTCAGGTAATCATCGCTCCGCAACCAATTCAAATTATACGTTTTACTCTATATCTCCCAATTACATCTGTTCTCCTTCATTGAACCCTTGAACTATTTGACTCAGGTCGATGGCCCAGATAGTGTCTCAAAGGCGTCAGTAGAGGCCGGTGCTAACACTGGTACTTGGAATATTTCCTACGTGCCTACAGAAGTTGGTGTATTTGATATTAGAGTGGTTTGCGCTGGCCAACAGCTACCCGGTTCTCCATGGCACCCAAAAATCGTGGACACAAGAAATCTACGTGTTATTGGTGAGCCTTCTTATATTTACTATCTGATGACATGAATAACTGATCACAATAAATTTCTTCGATCGTTTGACCTTATCGATGATACACACATTTCACGTATTTATTATTTTAAAACGTTAACAGGTGGGTGGGCAGCAGTTTGCGATGATGCCGGTCGTCTCAAGCTTTATCCATCTAGTAAAATCAGTTTCGATACGGCTGAAGCTGGACCAGGTGAACTGAGCGGAACGATTGGGGACTATCCTCTAAACTTTGAAATGACATCTAGTAATAGACTGAAGCTTGTTGCTCCTCAAATATCTGGCGGAGAGCATCGCATGGAAATATTATTCAACGGAGCTCCTTTTCCCGGCGCTCCAAAGCTTGCCATAACCCCTGAAATAGAGGTGATGATTATTTCATCTTGATTGAATTTCAATTTCATGAATAAGAGTCTCTACAATGAATGGATGAGGCTCCAAATTCACGTGAATTCTTTTACAGCCACCGATACCTGATACGAGCAGAGTTATATTGACGGGACGAGGTTTAGCAACTGCAAAATGTGGAGAGGAAGCTAGTTTCACGATAGATGGTTCACAAGCTGGCAACGGTACACCAAAAGTTCAGCTATTGTCACCTACAAGCGAGATCACAGTCATGCTACAGCATCTGGGCAAGTATAATAAGTTCTTTTCTCTCTTGAAGAACTTCGAATGATTTTCAAAAGTGCTTTAATCATTGAAACATCCTAAAATCGAAATGAAATTCTCCGACATGAGATTGGTACAGTCTTTTATGATCTGAGACTGGGCGCGATCAGCCAATGATAATAAGTCATCCCGTAAAATATATAGGCGATAGTGTATATCGAGCGAGCTACATTCCTCCCACATCTGAATCTCTCCTGTTGACCGTATTATGGAACGGGAGACAAGTGAAGGGATGTCCATTGCAGGTGAATGTCGCCAGTGCTGCGGATGCAAGTCGTGTTATTTGCTCCGGTGATGGTTTGAAGCAAGGAACGGTTGGCCAAGAAATTAGAAGTTTTATCGATACCAGAAGGGCAGGGCCAGGTAAATCTCATTCTCTTGTTTAACATTATCTGTCATGTGATTTCACTCGTTGATCTACCTTCATCTAAAGACTGTTTAGCTTTACTTGTGAAACAAGGACTGATATATTTATACGTCAAACTTTAGGTGAATTGACGGCACATTGTGTGGGACCTCACAAGGTTGCGTATTGCGAGCTTTATGATCATGGCGATGCGACTTTCACCTTGAATGTAAAACCCCAAGAATCAGGCCGACACGCTTTGACCATCAAATATGCCGGGGAACATGTACCTGGCTCGCCATTTGCGTTACGAGTTTCTGGCGCTCCTGATGCATCAAAGGTAACTGATTATTATGAATTCTGGAAGATGAGGATCGACGACTCTGTTGAGATTCTTAGCTTCTTGCTTTCAAAGATATTTTCATCTTTGTGGGTGCGATAATAAACACTACGGTATTACTATGGGGTTGAGTTATTCTTATTAACGTATTGGCCCAAATATAAGTCGATCCCTAGGTCTAAGACTATATTTGAGAAGTTTATTTTAAAGATATCGAATACGAGACGAGTTTTATAGCAAAATTGTCATCACAAGAGTATATTTACATATAAATTTTCGAATTTCAGTTTTTAATTACATTCAAAAATTCACCTTACCGACTGACCAAAACATTTTCATCGACAGTTCGATCGTGAGATTGGACCAATGAAATTCACGCTTTTTCTTTCAATTCTCTTTTCTTTCTATTACGTAAATAGAAAGAAGGAATAAACATTTTCATGGCTAATTTTATTCATGGTGTTTTGATTAAGGTCCGCGTTTATGGACCAGGGATAGAACACGGTGTTTTAGCCACGTTCCAGTCTCGATTTATATGCGACACTCGCGGAGCTGGTGCTGGTCAACTTACTGTCAGAGTCCGCGGACCAAAGGGAGCATTTCGGGTAGAAATGCAGCGGGAAAATCAAAAGGATCGCACGATATTGTGCCGATATGATCCCACTGAACCTGGTGAATACAGGGTCGAAGTACGATGGGCAGGCGTACTTGTGCCTGGATCACCATTTCCAGTCAGAATTGTTGACACTCAAGACGAATTGTTGCTCCTTGCACAGGTATAAAATAATAGTATCTCATTATTAATTGGGCTTGGGATCTCAACATCTCCTATTCTCTTTCAACCGGTTACAGTTAGACACTGCTTATTTATTATTCACAAGGAGTCCAAAAGTATTGTGGTTTTCTATATTTTGTTTGTCTCGTACAAGGGTCGTCATTTTTGTGACTTTTATGGAAAATCTACTTCTTCAATGATTTTTTATAGTCGAAGATAAAATGAAAAATAAAAAAAGAGGGTGTATTTTCATGCGAACTTCCCCGTTCTTTCGAATGGGAATATCTTAATTTTCCTCTAATGTTTGTAAATGCTTTGAATTTAATTACACATTACCAGGGATCAGACAAATCTAAAAAAAAAATTACACTTTTGGGCACTTTGTGACTGAAACAAGGGGTGTCTGTAGTTCGAAGACAATCTGAGATGGTTAGCCTCCGAACCTTGTAAAATATCACTCAAATGTATCATTCAATTCTGACGTGTTGATTTTGATTGTTTAGAGCACAGATACTTATTCGACCGGCCATCAGACCATCACCTCATGGCGTGGATCACAGGCTATTCTGTAGATCAACTATGCATAACATTGTTATTATTATTATTATATATAAACTAATAATATATTTTATATTATATAATATTATTGTAACTTATATAAATGTTTTCGATAAAATCAATATTACTGCTTTGAGAAGCATTAAAAGACAAAAAAAAATAATTATTCATTTTTTAGATAGATTATAATGATGAACGATCAAGAAAACATCATTTATTGTAAGAAAATGACTTTTTTTCAATGTGTCACAAATTTCAAATTTACGTTGATATTTTAATCTCAAAGGTCGAAGTTGCTGTTTCGAAATTTATTGAATGTATTTCTCGAAATCAATGAGTCCTATGGGTTGGGACTTAAAAGACTAATATACATAGCTGCAACAGACAAGGGGAAGTTTGAAATAATCGAATCTTTCAAGGTATTATATTTGATAACATAAGAATATTATTTATTATACATTGGATTGAATATCACACAACAAGCAAACGACAGATCCCCATAATTCCAGTAATTACTAATATTGATGAATCTTAAAATTCCCCTAGGATATCATTGTCGGAACACAATTTTAGTGACAAGTATTTGTGGTGTGAGAAAAAATAGGCATTTATCAATGCTAATAAGTATGCGAGTCGGATATCTATGATCGGAGCAAAACCATTGGATTTTAATTTCTCTTATTTTTGTTCTTAGCCTCCATTTTACTAAGCTTTCTGAACACGTCTTTCTTCAGTTCTTTTTGCCTGCCCATTTTCCTCGCTTCGTCTATTTGCATCTGGGCCTGATGTGCAGTGATCCTTTTGCTCATGGCTTCTTTAAGTTGATCCTGTTTACGACTATAGGTAGTTCTGAGCATTTTCATTAATTTAGCGACATTTTCTTCTTTGGGTTCTCTGATTACAGCGACACGTCGATCTTGTAATTTTTGTTTACGCATTCCGAGAACCGGTTGCAGTTTAGGTTTGTCCTTGTAGGGCAGCATCTTCTGTAGATTTCGAGGGATGATCAGTGGCTTGAAGACTTTGGGATCTCTCTCGATTGGGGTGTAAAGTGAGTCTGAATTAGGCTGGGCCCTCAAACTTTTCTCCCTCTTCAGCTGACCGGTCGTCTTCATTCCTTGCCAATGATTTTTCTCACTTTTTGGCAATAGCAGGGATGTTACAGGGCTGTAAAATCTTGGTACATCAACTTTATACCAGGTACGACAGAAGACAATGTCACTGAGCAATATCTTGTCCTCAAACGTCGCGCGAAAACTGCCTTCTGGTTTAGAACTGGCTTTTTTAATCTGCCCACGGATACCGGATACAGTTCTCAATTTGGCACCTTCAAATTTTGCCACCTCCAAAGCGGAATTGAACATGCCTTTTATAAATGCCGTCTTTTTGTAAACTTTCAAAGGCACACCAGTTAGCTTCAGTTTCTTGACTATACACGTTGATTTGTCTAGTTCAACAATTGAGCCGGTGGCTGCTATGCGAAAACCGGCTTGTCTAGTAGCAACATCTTGCACTGCTAGTACTCCGGTACCTTGCGGAGTGATTGGGCCCCAAAAATGCCCCATGCAAGTGACGTGCTCAGGTGTGTATTTCAGCATTCTATTCTTGAGGTTGTCCTCTAGCTTGGAGTAGACTGGTAAAGTTTGGAATCTCCTCCAACCAACAGAAATTATAAGAGGATCTTTGGTCTTAAGGATTTTCTTATACCAACGGTGTTTCTTTATTCTTGTCTGCACGTAACCGACGTTTTCTTCGCCATGCAGCAATCCACCGACAATTAGCGGATAAGCCGGATCTAAGTTGGTCACCAGTTCGCAAGGGACGGAATCAAGTTCAACACGAACATACATGCCTGGTCGATAGCCCTCAAGCTGAACTCTCACTTCATCTGGGATTCCATGAAATTCCGATTTGTTCAATTGCGCTTGTCTGTCCACCTCTGATTTCAGCTCGTCATAGTAGGATTTATCTTCTCCTTTGTCATATTCAGAGTCAAATTTCTCTTTGAGTTTCCGTTTTTTTTCAACAAGGTTTCGCCGCTCGTCAGCCTCGTTGGAAGTCATCTCTTTCGGTGCGTTGGCCTGGTGCTTCTCACCAGTTTCCAGGTCTTCGAAATCTCCATATAGCTCGTCGTCATCATCTTCCAGATCGTCTAGTTTCAGAAGCTCTTCCGCATCTTCAGACTCCTTCCATTTACCAGTTACAAAACGATCCGTTAGCAGTCGCTTGTTATCATCCGATAGCCAATCCGTGGTTACTTCTCTAGAGAATAATACGCTCTCCTCTTGATTTCTTAATTCACGTTCTTCCATTTTCTGTTTTTCCTGCTTTTTTACAACACGGAAAATACCGCCAATATCTTCTTCCCTCGACTTCTCGTTCGATATAGACTCTTCCTCTCCAGTCAAAGCTTTATCAAACACACCATACACGATCTTCATTATGTTTGCTCGAGATTGTTGCCGGTTGGTAAATGCTTCGCTAGCTTTTTCAGTCAAATTAGACTTCCATTGCAATTCATCTTCCTCCGCTTCACTGGCTGCATCTTCATCCGCATCTGAATCAGACTCTTCGCCGTCAATATTTGTACAAAGCTCAGTTTCATCTCCACTTGCCTCATCAAAGCTTTCATTTTCGCTTATATCTGCCTCAGATTTGTCATATTCTATTTTCTTAGACTTTGTCTTGTTCAACAGACTCAATGCTTCAGAAATTTTCTCTTTTATGTGACCATCAGGGTTATTGCTGAGACCACGATATAATTGTTCTTCTGAGTCTTCTGAGACAGCCCTCTTGCCTAAAACTTTGGAATCATTTAATTCCCCCTCGTCCTGCTCTTCTTCGTGTTCATCTCTATCTTCACCGTCAGTTTTCTTCTTTTTATGATAAATTTCATCATTTTCTTGAGGGCATTTCCTCTTGCTTGCTTTGCTGTTTTCCGAATCTTCAGAGCTTTGCATCCCAGTTACTGAATCCAAATGATAGTCTACTTTGTTCATATCGGGCTCATCGTCGCTATCCTCTTCGTCGTCAAGTAGATCATTCTTCTCATCGTCGAATATCACCTTTCGCCTGATCCTTCCATCCTCAACGACCGTCTCCCCCTTCAAGCCGTTTCCAAAATCTTCTTTCACGTCTTCTGACTTGATCGGCGCTGTGCTGCTGAATATTTGCATTTCGCTATGCCGCAGCTTGTTGTCGATTGTTTCCTGCGCGACCATTAAAGAGCCGACTAAGCTGTTGTCTTGGCCTTCTATTTCTTGGTGAGAATGGCTTCCTCCTAATTCAACGTACACAGCATCCTTATCGTAAACGATACCGCCGACTCCAGAAAACGGGGCATAAACCAGCCGCTCCTTTTCCACAAGGGATCGTTTCTTGAGTTGTTCAGGCAGCGGACAAGGATCAGGTAGAAAACTGACATCTTTGATCTTAAGATCTCCGCAGCCAGGAATGTGGATTGAACCTTCTTTATTCAGTGGAACCCCGCGTACGTATCCGTACAAACTGACGGTTCTATCGACCTTTGGATTCAGTCGAACGGATTCGGGAGGCGTTAGATCCTCTATCCTGTCTGCGAGCAAGTAAGGATGTGTGTTTCTCCAAGTAAGAGGCCTGAACTTGATGACTGAGATGAACCGGGCCAAGTTTTTGACCTCATTGCGTAGATACTCGTCGTGCAGGAGTCCCGATAAGTAGAACAGCTTGGCGCCTGCGTATACTTCAGTCCAGAATCTGTGTTTGAGAGTTTTCTTTACTTTTCTAAGCTGTTTTGCATTCTTTATAGAATCCAGATGCGTCAATACGCCCATAATTCTCGGCATTCCATGCACCTGGCATATGTTCAGAAACTCAAAAATCTCCATTTCAAAACCAAATGACGCGTCCACCAGGAGCAAAACCAGGTCCGCTACCTTGGCTATGTCGATCATACTGTTTATATCATTGTTACATTCCATGAAAGTGATGCGCCGCTTTTTACCTGACACTACCGTCACCGGGCCCAGAATGTTGGTCAATGGTTGTCGCGCAAAACTTTTTATCAAACATTGTATTAACATCGATTTCCCCACTTTAGGTGGGCCGACTATCGCCACTAGGACTGGCGGAGGTTCTACAGGGGTTCTATCGACCAAAGGTATATGCTGTTTCTTTGTTTCTATGTCTTGTTTGCGCCTAAAACGTCGCTCAGCCCGTATTGCCGAGTTGAACGTGAACGCCTTTGGGTTCTTTTGTTTGTCTGTTAACTCTTGAACATGTTCTTGTTTAGTCTTTTTCTTTTCTGCTTTCCGTCCGGCGTTACGATCGCGATGAGATTTGTGCTTTATGGACGCCTCTTCCATTCCCGACATTTTATTCAGGGTTTTATCCTATCTTAATTTGTTTAATCAGTTATTTAACGTAGTGTAGTTATTCATTTCGCGATGAGTGAGATGTGACGTGCCGTAATTTAAACTCACATAACCTAACCTAACGGAACATAACCTGGAAGTTATCCTCACATCGGCAAAGTGTGGACACATATATAGGTTTCAATGTTCACTTATAGTTCACGGGCGAAATAGAAATATTTACTTCACTTTTATTTAACATTAGATGAGTGAATTAATCGAGATAAATATTAGGGTTAGGTTAGGTTAGGGATTCAGCGCGTAATTTAGACGCGAGTGTTATTCTTCAATTACACTTTGAAGAGTGGCGATCAAAAATTATACTCGTTTGAAGATTGTCTAAGTCATTTTTTACCACGATATATTATGACATGCCACGTTTCTGCACTTTAGAAAATTAGTTTTAACTCGTGTACAGCGATCGTAACACAAACCACGTGTGGACTGAACCACGGTTCAGGCATGAAGTTATATCCAACACAGAATTGACACCCGTGATTTATATTCGAAATTCGCCTTGTTAAGTGTCCGCAGCGCCCTCCTGGTGGGCAGACGCCAAAACTTTAGTAGGCCAATGATATTATCTTACCTCCACGGCAGAATTCAAATATTAGCTTCAAATGATAATGAGTCACACCGGCTAACTCTTAATAAGTCCTAAACAATCTGTAATTATAAAAAGAAACTAAATAACAAGCACATTATAATTTCTAATAACCAAAGTTTAATTAAAAGCTCAATAATATGCGCTTGAGTAGGTAGCCTGCTTTCCTCGATTTTTCATCAGATTAACTACTTCGCTAATATTGTTCTCAAGCAAATCAGGCATCAGTCAGTATTACATCGCCCGTGCCGGTACGACCGAGAGCGAAATGCGCTAATTCAGTGACTATTTTTAGCTAGAGAATTAGTCGTTATCATGAGAAGCTAGTAACAAAAATATCACGGGTCTGTTATATTCAGTTTGGACTCCATCAATCCCAGATCCAAATGAAGTCTCAATACTCGGTCGCAACTCAATTTTTCCATGGATTTGCTTATAGATAAAATATGCTATAATCAAGATTATCAGTCCGGTTCCCAAGGTCAACCTGCTCTGCCGGCAGAAGACCCTAATGTGGATCCCTTTCGTTATTAATCTCGACTCTCAATTAATCATTGTAAGATTTTCGTCTTTAGAGTTATGGTCTGATAGTAAGAAGTACTTGATTGTGCGCCAAAGAAAGATTTATTAGTGGCTATTCCAGGCGTCGATCGAAACGATCCATCCAGAATAATTCCCTTAAATTTCAAGTAAAAACTTGAAATATTTTAGAATTTAAAACGAGTTGAAGTGAAAAATACTGAAAAAGTAAATACAGTTGAGGTAACAACGCTGTAACTCCTTTGTAACTTAATGCAACTGTATGAATGAAACAGACTACAACTACTACTACTACAGAACTTTTATTATTTAGCAGCATTATCAAATAAATAATCGTTTCTAAAAAGTGTATCCGATCCTAACTCGCGGTCATCGCAGACTGCTTGTACTGTTGTCAAGAACAAGATTTCTGATTATGTAGTGAAACTGGCACGTGCCTATATTATCGCTCATATTCGTCTGACAGAGCCTATGAAGCGGCTTGGAGACGATAACATTCAACATATTGAGGATTAGTGTCATTGATATCACTATTCCTAGATTTATAAAAATTCAATTAATCTATAAAAGCATTTCGAAATCTTACGGGTTTTCGAGTCTCTCCAAATTTATAATGATTCATAATTTTTTTTGTTTAAGGATATGGGGAAACTTGAAGTGGTAATCTAATTGATACATGACTAGATTTTCAAATAAATTATTTCAATCCGTGTATCACGCCTTGTGAACCATAACTATACCGGGGTAGTTAACATGCCTTAATCAGAATTATCACATACTATAGTTCATGATCGTTCTCGCTCGGTATACGCTCGTTCGGTTATTAGACCGTTAGGTAATTTTTAATCACAATCAGACCTCAAGCTAATATAGTCGTCAGCATGAAATACATTCAATCATATATTTACTTGAATACATTTAATTATATAATATATAGTTAATACGTTATGTAGTACATCAAAATTGATTTTCCCTGGGACGAAAAGGAGGCGATTTAATCAGGGATGATTATTTTAGGGAGATGACACATCTAAATTATATGAAAATAATCGCATCGGTTGGATGCATTGAAGAACTACACAGAAGACATCTTGACACATTTTTCAAAATGCGAACTGTGTGCCAGAATATATAATTATAGAAATTCCCACCTGCCTTTCGTTACTTTTTTACATCAACTCCCTGCTGAATGCAGTTTCCTATTCTGCGGCGATAACAGCCTGAATCTTAAGATAAATTTCGCAGGAAACTACGTAGAATAATAAAAATAAGAATATTTCCCAGTAATTTTATATCTAAAAATTCACATAATTGGATTCTTCAACATTAGTGTTTCACAAAAAAAAAGACCTCTGTGGCTGAAAGTGTTTCTCAGACTACATTATACAGTTTAAGCCCTTTTTGACAGTTCTATTTATCGATCATTCAATTTTTTTAAAACTCGAATGCTCATATGAAATTTCTTAATACTATATCCAAAGAATTGAATGAAATTGAAAAAATGATATCAGAATATAATTGAAAATTTTAGACAATTCATTTAGAACGTGCGCGAAACATGTTTACGGAGCTCGTAATATAAATTGGATAGGGTATGATGGGTAATTAAAAGATACAACGATTGGTTATATTGATAGTGAGGATCTTTTGACTCAGATCACTGTACGAAATGGAGTAAGAGAAAGTAATCGTGATGAAGAAAACAGTGACAGACAAGCAGAAAACCAAAAGAAGCTGCAAGTGACGGTTTCGCTATTGGCGAGATTAATGTAGCGAAGCGATGAGACTATTTCAAGTCCTTTCGAATCTATTTACTCCATTTCAGCGGGTTCCCAAATCAAACCGAGATCCCCGTTTATTGTAAATTATATCAAATACAAATTATTATTATGACGAAGCTTTATGAGCGTTTGAAGTTACGTAAAGTGACATTGAACATTATTAATGAAAAGATTTGTTGCTCAAATGGCTGTGGTGAATGTAGGTAGGTGAGTGTGTTATTTTACCTATGTGTGAATTATTCTGAGTAAAAATTATTATTTTATAATGAAGAAACTCAAAACTCCTCCGCCGTCCTTTCGAGCGCGGCTGTTTGCTCCTGATAACAAATTGAAAGAAGAAGCAGATTAGTCGAATTAAGTGGGACTGAATTGAATTTTGAATCGTAAACGTTACAAACATATATTTATGTGATAAAGGCATTTAGCGCATTTCTCGCGATTACCTTCATTGTTTGAATTTGGGTCTCGCATCTTCAGCTACGATAATCTGCCGGCAGTATCTTACGGACGAAATGCGATTGCAGGGAAAAATAATTATTTGGAAATTTGGAAACTTAAAGGTCGTCCGATAAGCGCCGGAGCGTGGTGTTCTCCGCCTGGTAACAGATTAGAAGAAGAAACACATTAATATTATGTGGTATTGAATGGAAAGGTGTATGTGTATTAGGAAATTATGTGTCACAGCTCGGCCAAGTGATTTTCCAGCTCGAGATCGGTGTAAATCCACGAAAACTTTCCCCCGTCAAATTGCCTTTGATAAGATCAAATTTTTGTAATGGCTCTAAAAATGTGGCTCTTTGGGCTGGAAGCGAACTGGACCAAACTGTGAGCGTAATTTCGTTCCACCCTGTGCATTATTGGTATATAAAATCTGAAGTACATTTTTTTCGCGGATGATGGCCTCCAATACTCGTATTTCGGCCTTGAGGGATGCGTTTTAATAACGGCCGGCAAAAGTAGGTAGTAGGTAGGACAGAGTGTGTTCACAGGGAGGCCGCGGTCCCCCGTTGCCAATCTGAAACATAAACGACACATGAATAATTCAGCATACGGTAATCCTGAGCAATAATGATAAGTGAATAACACTTACCGCCAAACGGGGGTCCTCTGAGCCCCATGGACCTGGCCATTATGAACTAGCCACTGCATCATGGCTGAATCCTCCTCCCCGTTGAACTCTCTTCTCCTGTAAAGTAAAAACGAATAAATGAGCAGACATAAATGGTAATCGATATTCAAAAATATTTTTTCAATTTGAAGTTATATTTAAGGGGGCAGAGTTAACATTTTCTTTCGAAAGATCAATTTGCGTTTTGTTTGATTTTCAACTTCCATGCGATAAGAAATTTTCATTAAGTCCTGGTCATTACACGCGTTCAAGTTTGTTCGATGAGCCATCTGAACCTTTGACGATGCTGATCACTCCACGATGAAATAACCTTGCATTTGACTTTGAAGGATTACGCTAATCACCGACCACACCTTATCCGACTATGCTGTAACAAAAATAACAGACAATCACGTTATTTGATACCGTGACATTCAAAAAAATTATTATTCGGAAATTTAGAAGCTCTTCGAACCTAGAATACGAGAAATTTTCGAAAATTTGGAGGCAATATTTTATATACATATTGGGCGGAATCGCTCATATACAATTAGATGGAAAAATTCTACTGTCTAGGTACTTTAATTATTACGAGAAATCTATGACCTCCGGAACAAATGATAGGTGAATAAAACTGCTCCCTCATGTACTTCTAAAATTTGGAGAGGATTGTATCGTTATATTTCAATCTCCTAGAAAGCCACTCGGAACGACAAAACACAGGCAAAAATTTATATCAGTTTGACGAGATGTCAAACGTTTGTACGCGCGCGGTCAAAGATATTTTAAAGTCCTAATCAAAAAAGATATTGTCACAATAATTTGATTTCTAGCTTTTTAGCGTTCGATGTTCTGACCTGTATGTGACTTACATTTTTTTGGCCAATGACCGCCTTGAATATTTTGATTTTTGCCTGGAGGGCCTTCACTTCTTTCTCCATTTTTCTGTGAACAGATGATTTTTCGTTGCGCTATTAATTTGTACATATAGAGGCAGTAAAAAAGACGAAGAGGAACGAGAGAAGGATAAAGCGATGCAGGAAGCAGAGAAGAAACAAGCAAGTGAAGCAGCGAATGAAAAAAATAAAAATGGAATAAATATGGAAGTAAAAATGAAAAGGAAGGAATAGAAAAGGTAGATGAATAAAAAAAAATTTATTTTTTTGTCAAGTCTCCCTTGGCCTGCAACAAATAAAAATAAGCTTATCCAATGTACGTTTTGTTACGGGCAACCGAGCTGAAGGCTTCAGGTGTCGAGTTCTTATGTAATTTAAGAGAATAATCTCCGAGCGGCTGGAGAAAATGAACGGGTTCCGCAGCCGAATCGCATACACCAGGGGTCGGCAGCCAACAGCCTCCAAATTCTCTTGCATCGGTCGGTACTTCGTATGATGCGAAATTTTCATTGACGAACGAGTATGAAATGTTTTATTGCTGCATAAGGGTGTTCCATTTTTTGTAACCGTGTTGTTGCAAGTTGGAGGAGTACACCACGATATCATCCAGGTATACGAATAACTCGGTTCCTTGTGAGTCATTCAAGTCCAGGTCCATCAAGCGCTGGAACGTGGCAGGAGCGTTATTCAGGCCAAATGGCATACGTGTGTATTCGTAATGCCCGTTGGCCGTAGAGAATGCGGTCTTCTGTTGGTCGTTTGGGTCCATATCGATCTGGTGCAAGCCGCTGGCGAGGTCGCATACGGAGAAGTACTTCGCACCACCTACTCTGTCCAATATATCAGTTATATTGGGGAGTAGATGACTGTCTTCCACCGTTTTCTCGTTGAGCAGTCGGTAGTCGGACACCATTCTCCAGCATTTCCTTCCTTGGGAGTCGGGCTTCTTCGGGACTATCCACAACGGCGAGTTGTACGGTGATAAGGACGGCTGTATGATCCCGTCACGGAGGAGTTCTCCCACTTGCCGTTGGATTTCTTGTTGGTGGATTGGAAGAAAGCGGTACTGTCTGGTGTGGATAGGCACATCATCAGTAGTAATAATCTTATGCGCCAGCGTACCTGTTTTTCCCAACTTGGCTCCGGCCAGGTGGAAACAGTCCGGGAACTCTTCGATGATCTTGATCATATGCTTCCTTTCTTTTCCATTGAGATGTTTACTTCGGAGGCCCCCGATGATCCGGAAGACGCGATCCTTGCCCACATTTTCCTCAGGTTCCGCGTCGGATTCAGTATCTTCCATGGTCAGATCGTAAGGCTCTAATTGTTGCGGAGCGATGGTGATTTCCACGTCCTCGTCATTGGAATTAGTGGCCATCGTGTAGCACTTTCCATCGTGATTTCTTACTGCCACTTCGCCGATGTAAACATGGGGTGGTGTGGCGATACGAGGAAGGTATCCTTCCCGTATGCCGTTGTTCTTAACCGGAATCGAGACCTGAGTTCTACCGCGGGCAGCTAGTCGCAGAGTTGTTTGACGGAACTCCTTTTCCACGACATTTATCTTCCGCCTATTACAAAAAGGTATGGGTTTAATAGGAGCCTCACAAGAAACGATCGTTTTGTGGTGGAAAGAGATGTCTGCCTGATGCTTCAAGCAGAACGGTGATCCAAGAAGTCCATCTCCGTTGATGCTGGGGTTATCGTGAACGTAAAACAGATTAGTCTTACCAAAGGTTGTGAGAGTCGTGGTTTCGAGGGTGTACCTACATTGGTTCCTGTGATACCCCCATGACTGCTGCCACAAACCTCTCGACAACCGGGGCGGCTTCCCCGAGTGCATCAATGTGCACGAGGTTCACTCCGGCCCCAGTGTCTACAGTGAATTGTCCCTCGCCCTTCTCCAGTTCTGGCGCTCTGATCCGGATTCTCGGGGCTGGGGCCTGTGCAATATGGCAGTGGGTCTGAGTTCCGTCTGGAAAGGTGCGGAAGCTAATGGCTGCCAGTGTGGTTCATTTCTAGTCTCTCGTCAAAAAATTTTCTTATATTTCTGGTATTATATCTCTTTATTTCGGTTTTATCCGCGTAGATCAGTTTGTTTTATTTAGTGATAGTAAAGACCTGTATGGAAAAGAGTTCTTATTTGCTAAACAATTTAAACTCTGTGCTCTGGTGCTTTGGCCTCGTGGCCGCGTGGCCACGTGCGGACTTCGAATTCAGGACGCCGCGCGACTGTCGAGGACTTTGGTTGGAGACCCAGCTACAGGGAGGGTTTAGGGATCTGCTGGAGACTCAGATCTTCTCAAATTCCTCGCTGGGGGGTGTTAGACATGTGGTTCTTGTCGGAGACCAGGGTGTGGTCGTTCTCATCTCAGCGGGGGTCTCGTGGTTATGAAAAAGGCTCCGGAGCCCAAGAGGGCTAGAGCGGAGGAGGGGGGGGGGGGAGTAACTCGGCCGAATAAGGTCAGGGTTACTTCTCCTCGAAAACTCGACCCTCCTCCTGACCGTTTCTCAGCTAATAGATATATCACCTCCGACAAAGGTTCATTCGTAGTACAGGTTTTCGACAAGCGTGGTCTTAAGCTTGGCAACTTGCACATCATGAGTTTCGGGAGGAAACTCAAGGGCTTTTCTAAGGGGATCACCAAAATTTCTCTATCCGGTTCAGATCGATTCAATCTTGTATTCGATAATGATCTCGACGCCAATGAGTTCACATCTTTTAGAGTTTCCCAAATTGTTCCGTTATACGGGGCTTATATCCCAGATTGCGCGATCCTAAAGACAGGCCTCATCAGAGGAGTCGATCCGGACCTCGCTGAGGACGAAATTCTAGAAGGTTTCAAGGTTTGAGGCGATCAGGACAACACCCCGATGCGGGTTGAAAGAATCTATGGCTTTCAGGTCAACAATGATGGTCAGAGGGTGAAAGAGAGTACCTCTAGGATTAAGGCCTTTTTCAGAGGCAATTCTCTTCCAAATTCAGTCTCTATTTGGTACACGTTGATGCGCGTCTGTCCGTTCTCTCCCTCCATAAGGAGATGCGGCAGATGCCTTAGATTTGGTCACGTTGAACGTCAGTGCAGAGGCAGGGATCGTTCTAATAGGTGCGCAGGCCTGCATGCCGAGGCAGAATGCAAGGTGGCTGATCCTTCGGGTCCTGACTCAAAATGCGCCAACTTCTCCGGTAACCACTGGTATTTGTCCAGGGAATTCCGCCCGGCATCAAATTTGAAGTATCTCGCTTTTCGCCACTTTAGCCCGGTGATAGGTCTCAAGCAGTTGGCCCGGATTAACTCAAGAGTTAACTGGAGGGGAATAAGAAAAGAGTGTGGCGGATATCGTGACTGAAGGATCGCAGACAAGGATTGAACTATTATCAATTAACCTATCCCTAATAAATGATTAAAGGTGAATGAATTCAATCCAACGTTATACTACAATGACCGCGTATCGCGCGATTGAGATGTACCGCATCAGCAAATTCGTTACTTCGCGACGTTTCCTAAGGCCGTTGACATACGGCGGCTCAGATTTTCACTAGGTCATTCTCTTTTAGGGAATTAGGGTCTTTTGAATGTTAATAAAAATACTTCTCAATATAATTGAGTATGCGTTTTAATCGTTCTCATCGAAACATTCTTCTTTGAACTCAGAAATAGGAAAGGGGTCATATCCTCTCTCAGGACTATATGTATAATATTACGCGTTTGGATATAATCGTGGCAATAGCTGTTTCAGATTCGCGACAGATGGTAAGTAAAAAAAATTGGGTGGCCCTAGAAAAAAAATATTTTCAAAGTGGGCGGTGGGAAAAATAAGGTTGAGAACCTATGGTTTAGACTAACAGGTCGCTGTAGCTGATATTTGGTTCAGCCTAATTGATTGGAAAACCACACGAATGAAATAACGTTTTTGATTTAGTGGATCACTCCGTTCTCCTCCTTTTGAAAAATTAGACAAATTTTGTTCTTTTATGCTCTAGTGTGCAAAATCAGTATTTTTCATGGCAGTTTTCATCACCCAAGAAACCCGTGTATATAATTAACAAAAATAGTGTCAGGTATGATCAGAATACAGGTTTTTAGTAAAAAATTGAATTTTCAGCCTATCGTCCCGTAACAGCAATCGTTCAAATGATAGAGGTATGGCAACGTTTCATGCTCATCCCCTGAATTTCATCATCTTTGATTAATCATGAGTTCGTAATTCTGGTTTCTGCATACGCAAGTAAAGGATGCCCCGCTATTACGATGAGTCTTGGCCAAAGGTATTTGGAAAATTCCGAAATCCATTCACAATTACGAAGGAGTTAGCGATTCTGTTCAGGAGCACTGGCATGTTGACCTCAAAATCTGAATATCAAGATCAGTTATAATTGAAATTCTAATTCCAATTTATACGGCTAAGCCACGTGAGATAGTACTAAAAATAAGTCTAAAATTGGAATCCTAATTTTCTCTTCAAGCGTATTTATTTCTACACATATATTCATTAAGATTCTCATTTGAGAGCTGATCGCAAGTTCAAGCCATAAAATGATCTAACAAGAATTAGCCCTGTTGCAAAATCCTCATTTCAAAGTACCGAATCGATCTTCACAGATTGATACTTCAGACTGAATACTCTAGATTTTTTATCCTAAAACAGTGATATCAAGTCGTATTTTTGAAATCAGGAGCTGATCCGAGCGAGGGGTGCAACAAGGGCGTGAGCCGATTTATCATTACTAATTGGGCGAAAATGTTATTTTGAAATCGCGACTTTGTTGCATCCCGCGCTTTAATTCTAATTTCTAAGTTTGAATACCGAACATCGTTCTTTGTGTATGAGTCTTCTATTTCCAATATCGACCATACGTCTACAAATCTCTAATTTTTCCGATATCAAATAACGAAAAACGGTTAGGTAAAAAATTGTGCATTTTGAAGTGGTCAGATTTTTTTTTCACATGGCCGATATTCAAAATAGACGGTTCATATGTTAGATAGTCTCGGTTATGTAAAGGATAGTCACTCAATCTAAATACAAACTAAAGAATCCAACTGCCGCTGACGTATAAGCTCAAATCCAGAATCTTAATTCAGTACAATAATTTAGGGTATACCCTTATTCCGGATAAATATTTTCAGATTTCTATACGTTAATACTCCTTGAATAGTTTGTTATCTTTTCCTATCTATGCTTATGATATTCGTCTCTCTATATTAGTTATTATATTTTTTTAGCCGTTTCCTCTCTTTCTTTTTTATTTTTTTTCTTTCTTTCTTTTCTATTTGTTATTTTATGTTGTGTATTTTTTTTGTTTTCTGGTATCGAAATATTTTTTTTCTATTCTTTTCTTCAGCGACTATTTCGCTTCTTTAAACGTCTCTTCTTCTCGGCCATCACAATTTTACAAGTCATTTTCAAGTCTAGACATAATTAATTCAATCTAACAAATTGAATCAGGCTTCAATTTGAGGGGTGGATGAAACGGTCGCCCGTCTCGATTTAGGCGCCCTAGTCAGAGATAAGGTTAATGAAAATTCGAGTCGAATTCTATCTAAACGAACATATGAATAGTTTGGAAACGCCATGTATTCGACTCGGGCTCTTGTTTCATCCAATCCTGCAATCCTGGTTGAATAATTTCCAGTCTGAATAGGTAATTTCAGCTAGTATGAATATACGTATAAAATAAGTAGTAGTACACGTACGAATAAAAAATTTCAGCTTTCAAATGCCAAATCGTATTTCTAATGATGAGCCTACAATTAGGAGGGACCAGCGCAAAATGGACCACTTGAAGAGATCTTGGTGTAATCATGTCGCAATTTAAAGACGATGTCATATTCAGATGGGTTTTTTTTTTAACCAAAATTTCAGGTGGCCCATTTGACCTCGGTCCTCCCTAGATTTTGCCTCCCAGCCAAGGGAGGAATATAAATTTTGTGGGAGCTTGGCACTACCCTAACTGAGCTAAGTCATTGAATAAAAACCACATTCATAATTCTATATCCAAGTCGAGATTTGAGAATCGATACGTGCAACGCATGAGCCAGAACGATCAGAGCCCATGGTAGGCGACATTGTTCATTCTTCTCGAGGGGTGGATCTTCAAATTGCAGTTGCGGTTGATTCTCTAGTTTGCATCCATTCAAGGAGTGATCGTACATAGTTTCGCCGAAGCGTCTGCTGCAAGAAGCATTGACGTACACGATGGTGAGTCCGGATCCTATTAGAATTGAATTCCCTGGAGTAAGGGAACTCAGGTCGTCTTGTCGATCGGAAATTACTTGGAACAAAGACTCATCGTAGACCGTGGAATCTAGGCATTTTCTCGAACGGGATTCGACTGGCAAAATTAATGTGTTTACCTTGCTGGGTATCGATGATGCTGGGTGTGGAGAGTTGATACCGCTGCCGAGTTTTCTGTTGTTTGTGAATATATGTATATGTATCGCCAAGCTTTATTGCCTGCGACTTTCTGTCTGATCAACTGCTCTGACTACCCTCCGTTCAGCAATGATCCCGAAACCGGTATCCTTTTTCTCATAATTTTCTCTGCGGCCCGCCATAGTGAGGAAGCTAAGTCAACCGAGATCTCGGCGTCCGTTTATGTCGAGTTTTCGCTGACAACGACTGCAACTGTAAACTGTTTGAAATAATCAGACCAAGCATTTAGGAATTTCCTCGAACGGTGTTCGACTGGCAATGACATTGCCCGGTCGTTCTTCTGCTGCCAGCACTTGATGCTTGAGATGATAAAGATGAAGATGGATGATCAGACTAGATGTCAAGGTACATATCGCCACCAGAGAATAAGGTAGCGTTCCTAAGCTTTGCAGAGGCGTGTATCCTGAAGCAACAGCGGTAGAAGTGGATGTTGGAACTAATCGTGGGCAAAGTCGCCAGACGAATTCCAAAAACACGACGCCGAAAGCTCCCGAAAATTGAATCATGTAGATGAGCAGAAGGTTTGCTTCCCGCCGGTAGTAGATATATTCAACCAATTTTTAAGGCTTAGAAATTGAAGAGTTGACCGTCGACCGGCCCACACGAAAAGGGCCATTCAATGACATGCGTAAATCGTTTTTTTTTTTCTCGAATCATCGAAAACAGTTACTCATAATTCAATGCCCTCCGTGCATGACGACGCCCCGAAACCCGTTGGATGAAAGCGCCTTACGAGATGTCATCAGATGGAAGTCTTTATATTACGTAGCAAATGCTTCTCGTTAATTCCTCTTGAAATGTACTTCGCATTGAGGCTCTTCTTCGGCGAATTGCAGAGAAACAAGTGCAACTTTATCCTGTTCTCGTATTTGGAGTTTTACATCTGTTCAGCTGTTTTTCCGGATATTTCACAATGAGCTCTCGTGGCTACACGTATCGATTGCGTTGGTCGCGTAACGTGACGTTGGAGTATGGGCTATATTCACAAGTTGAACAAAATAATGAATTTCGCCATATAATTTATCAATACTCATGCCTAGACGTGTGTGAAATGTCCCAACGTTCGCAGTGATATCAATTATTCCTGTTTATTCTACTTACACAAGTTCACAACGAACGGAGAAGTTGAGCTCAAAGAAATCCAGAAGGAATCTAGGACTAGTTAAATAACTGTGAAGTACAGTTGAATTTTACTTTACATTTTTCCTCGGTATTCAAACGTCCTATACTTGACCCTTAATGAATGTACGATTGCATTGAATATTCAAATTTTGGTGTCAACGAACCAGAGCAACGTTATATGCATAGTAATGACGTGCCAAACTCTGCTTATACTTGGGAGAGTATACGGTAAAAATTTTTGTTCAAGATCAAAACTGGATGAAAACATATTCCGATCATACCTGGTAAACCTGGTGAAAGATTGTTGTGAAGCATAGTAGCATAAAAATACTGGAAGTGCACGCAAAAATCATAAATTTCACTTTTTGTATCGATCGAGGATAGTTTAACGAAAAATATTCGATGGTATGATGTTAAAAATACAGCTTTACGAACTTTGAAGTAGTAAGTTTTCATCGATCTTCACCGATCTCAAGATGGAGAATCACTTGGCCGAGCTATGACACATAATTTCTCTACACCCACACCTTTACATTCAATCTCACGTAATACTCAGATGTGACCTCAGGTCTTGTTAATGGTACAATTGGGAAAATTACTTTAATAACCCAAACTATTGATACTAATGACGTAGAAACAGTACGCGTGATTTTAGCGAACGGAGTCGAACGTATCATAGATTGTGTTGACGTCAAGTTTGAAGTGATGGGAAGGGCTTTTGTCATTCGAAAACTTATTAAATTAAATTCGAAAATTACAATTCATAAAAGTCAGCGTTTAGGCTTAAATAATGCCGTTATAGATGCAAGTGTACGTTGCACTGTCACGGGTAACTTCATGAGAAGGGCTGCATTTGATTAATTACGGCTCTCGTTCTGTATTGGCGGATACAACAGCTATTACAGAATACAATCGATTGAGAAAAAAATATTGACCGGACCTTATGACGATGCCTATCACGCGTATAAGAGCTCGAAAAATGCTGGACCGCAGATGATCAATCCCGCAAATCTTATGATTTCGTGTTAGGAACCAATTGAAGAATAAACCTCCGATGATTCGCGGCAAATAAAAGGTTTTCCGAATATGGAAGGTGCTTCTTGCTATGTTAACGCGACGATTCAGTGTATGTTTCATTCTACTTCGATTAGAGACCGTTTCTTTTGTCAAAAAAATACTGATGTCATGAAGATGTTAATGGAAAGTTACACGAATTTAGAAAACCCAGTGGATGTTTTTCCAGCTAGAAGACTCGCAGGTGAACAATTCACTTTGAATGTTCAGCAAGACGCGCCAGAATTTCTCACTGCTCTTCTATCGAATTGGGATGATTTGAGGAAAGCCGTTGAGCATCAGTTGACCAGGACGGTACGTTGTGAAGCTTGTGGTTATACCATCACTTTAGCTTCCGAATCTAATTATATATTGTTACTTGACTTGCCCACATCTTGCAAGAAATCTCCTAGTTTGTCGGAGACAATTGGTCACAATCTTTCGCGTTAGAAAACTGTAGAAGGATCGTCCTGAAATAATTGTAGGTCGAAAAATGTACTCTCAAAAATTAACGTTACGTCAGGAAGTGGCACTTTAATTGTCCAGCTCATATTAACTTCTGTACAGGATGACCAAATCATGAAAATTACTAACTGTAGTATAAAAGCTGTGCCTACTGATAAACTCTTATTTGGCGCGAAAAAATACAAGGTGGATAGTGCAATATTCCACCATGGTCAGAATCTTCAAACGGGACATTATACCTGCATGGTGCGGGAGGAAAATTCTGCTTGGAAACTTGTAGATGATAATGAAATTACAAAGCAGAAATAGCCGAGGAATGCACAAGATGCGTATATGTTCTTCTTACGGCAGATCTAATCACAGTAAAGAAATCGATAGACAATTATGACGTTGTATCGAAAAGATACCAGGAACTTATAACACGGCTGCTTGAAAGTAATTCTCTTGTTGTCAATTACATCCCTGGATTAAAAATAAGGGTTGCACGTAGGGTTACATTTTAAGAACATCTGTTTATAATTCACTACAAAGAAGAATAATTATCAAACGAAATGGTACAAAAAGTAGTGAAATCCCCCAAAAAGCACCTGCCGTGCAAAAACCTTGCGCCAAGTACATTAATGTGTTCATTCACACAAAAATATCCTTCCCATTCAAAAAAGTATCAAAAACATTACCAACGATAATTTTTCCAACAAAAAATCTTAAAATCAGTTACTACTGCCAAGTGCATCGACAGATTTATTCGATCTTGTGTATGATCGACGTATAAACTGGTAACGTACTCATGTGAGCAAGCGACATACGTACTCATGAGTCAATTCTAATTTAGATTCATAAAAAAATTTGAAAAATAAAAGTGAAAAAAAAATTAGAGTACGTGGTACTTGGCGGGCCAATTTAAAAAAATTACGAAAAAAGAGGCGGGTGCCTCTGGCATCCCCGGTGCAGAGTACGTGCACTATCACCATGTACGCGTCGGTTGTTTACCGTCTAGAGCGAGACGATCCCGAGGTCGTGATGGACACGATGTGCAATGTCGAGCGGGCTGCCCCGAAAGGGAGACTCCCGCTCACTGCGTGCAAAGTTGTTTCAGAACGCACGGAGGGAGAATCCTGCGGCACGACGACCTGTGCCGTAAAGTCGGTGGCTTCTTAAGACAGTAGGGATGGCATGTCGATGCGGAATTAGCCTATTCGACCTCTGCTGGTAGGCGCCGGCCCGACTTGACGATCGTTCGCGGTGATACGGCGATCGTCGTTGACGCGCGAGTTGTATCCAGCGAAGGGTCTTTGCATGTGGCTCATGAGCGGAAAGTGGAGAAGTATCGGTCAAATAATGATCTTGTTGACCGCGTGGCGGAGCACACAGGAGTGCCGCGCAATAAAGTCGGTTTCACCGCCTTGACTATCTCATGGCGAGGAGTCTGGAGTCCCGATAGCGAGCGAGAGATACGTAATCTCGGCCTGAGTACAGGTCAGTTGCGCTCCCTCACTACTCGCGTGTTGTATGGCTCGTGGATGAACTGGCGACGGTTCAACGGCATTACGTCTCGCTATGATACCTATATGCGGAGACAGGCCGCGAGTAGGGGTAGAGAGCCCCAGTGACGTGCAGCAGGTTCTGAACCAGACGCTTGCATGTATGGAGTACGTTTGAATGTGGGCGCTATATGAATGTCTATTAGCTTCATATCTCTTTTTGCGCCCCTCTTCCAGGGTGTACTGACGCCGAACAGCAAACCGCAGGCGCCCTGCAAAATAGTCATCGGCTATCTCGAGGTCACCCTTGGCTCCGGGGAGGGAGCCTGGTGGTTCAGGCGCTGTGCGCGGCGATGGACTCCATCCCGGAAAGGAAGGGGGTACCTTGCTTCGAGCATCACCGGTGCGACCAGGGTATCCTGTGGGTGACCTGCTCGGACGAGAAGCCCGTGGACTGGCTGAGAACCACAGTCCCGAGTACGTGGTACTCGGTATGATTATACGATGTGAGAAAATATTGGTATCTCCGTGTCGAGAGAGAGAGGGACTAGGACTCCATTTGCAAGACACAATATGCAGACGATCCCGAGAAAATCGTGTTTGAAAGATTTAAGCGTTTTCACATACTTTGTATGTTTCTCTCATTTTCAGTAGACCGTAGTTTAGCTAGTAAGCGTTCCGTTTCACAAGTGCGGGGTCTCTGGATCGAATCTCGCTGCTGGCGACCTTTTTTTTTATATTTCACTCTACGTTATTCTAAAACAGATGTATCATAATTGTGCAAGTTATTAATATTCCATAATCAATTTTTATCGAAAAAAATCAGTTTGTTATTTTCATAATCTCTCTCCTCAAAAATCGGACGAAAATATACAGTATTTTATTCTTGTTAAAAGTCGGTAATTTTAAATATTATATTTATAGTTGATTTCAATTATGATACATCTGGTTATTTGTTGGACTAGTTGTCGAATAATTTTTTTATTATTCGAGTTCAAACAAATTGATTAACTTCGTCGATAATAGCTCACTGAAGTTTTTCATATTTTGTTATTATCAAATCGTTTTTAAAGCGTAACCACCTATTTGTTAATGATGAATTGTGAGCTGACAAACTCAGATGCAGTATGATAATACATATGAATATATGTAATATTATATTATTAACAATATTATTATACTATTAACAATAGCATGGTTCGCCTCGTCTATGAACCATTACTCTTATAGCAGGTATATAGCGAAGGTATATTACGAAACAGGTATTTAGTGTTTTGGCTTTGAATTGAAAGATGCGGCGATACGTAGCGCAGACAAGGTCTCCAGGAAAAGGAAAAATTTAGGGAAAAATATTAGCCTTAATTAGTGCCTATTTTATTTTTGTATAATTATGTAACTCGAGCTCTATCTACTGCGAGTGAGGAACTACCGGAAAGACTATGGTTCGGTTTGAAGAAAATGCATCTGATATCGTCATCGACGTCACTATCGGCGTGCAAACCTTTGGTTCGCCAAGAAAGCGCCAGGGTCGGCGCCTCCACTAATGCAAGACAATCTGCTGCTCCCAACGATCCGGACTGGCGGCGTATAAGTAGGGATGTGCGAGAAGCACGTAAAAATCCTCCGTCATCCGACGAAGCTGCCGTCTACAGAAAACTACGCTACTGATGCGAGGGTGGCGTATAAGGTCATGCGAAGGTTCCTTCACAGCCTTCCACCTAATGAGTCATCAGCCGTCGTAGGTATCGAAGATCTATACTTTCTCTGGGACCGTTATCGCGGCCGGGTTGGTCCAGAAAACCCTCGGTACAGCGTTCCTAGCGAAAGAATTATGTCGTGAGCGAGGCCCTAGTATGCTCAGCACGAAGCTATTGATTAACTCCTTAAGGATTGACTAATCATGTGAGGCCCTAGGAGAATTATCGAATAGCTCTGGCGAGCGAGATTACCTATGAATCCAGCGGCGGGGAATTCTAACGGAAGGCGGCAGAAAGAGGGGTACAAAGCAACGGCAGGGTAATGCAAGAGTCTCCTGTAAAACGCACCAACAGCAAACGTTCGTCGAAACTACCGAAAATGACGATAACCAATTAGGACGATGATGAGCCACGTGACCTATTCCATGAGTCGGTACGAGCCAGCAAGGACTATATAAGGAGGGTACGCCGGTCAATCGGCCTATTCTTCGCTCCGTCTACGCTGCCTATCACTCCTTACCTTGTCATCGAGTATCGCTTATATCGAACCGCAATATCGAATATCAAGGATTATTAAAATTGTGTCTCGTGTATTTCGACTGAAGCAATTTGAGGTGAGGTCTTGATTCTTTTTGTGAAGGCACGAGATAGTTCGTATAAAGGTCTGTTTTATCGTATGGTTTTGAGTTAAGAAGCTCGTCTTTGGCTAATTTATCGAACAACCTCGAGCCCGGCTGAATGACGTAGACTTGCTATTGCTTTTTGGCTATTATTCATCGCATATCTTGCTTTTCGCTAATTTTTATCGTATGGATTTCTATATTTAGTATGTTAAAGATTTATTATCGCATTCTCGCGAATTTTGGCTTATCGTTTTGTTATATGGTATCGTAATTTTGTTAAAGAGATGCCGCATCTGCGTCTGGCGCCCAACAATCAAGTAAGTCTCTCAGGTAATAACACGGGAAAGCGTCGAATTATGACGGAGCGTAGGTTTGCCTCTGCCAAATAGAAAACTGCGTTACAATACAAATATCTAAAAGTGAACCAAAGATTACGAAGAAATCGTGCACATTAATCATTATCAAGATGGAGATGAACCGCGCAAGAGCTTCAATGGATTCACTAGATAACGTAAGTTTTTGATGGTTTGCATTGAATTTTCTTATACAATTGTGCAGAAATTGGATATCCATTATTTGTTCCTCAGATATCGGATATGGAATTGGACCTCCCACGAGTCTCTTTCCCACCGATGAGACGCGTAAATGAATTATCACAAGCAGGCCAAAGCATGGCTTCGTCTCGTGAGTATTGAGAATAGCATCGCAAGTAATGGTTAGCTGTTGAAAAGATACTCATCTAATTATCATTGTACTGTAATTTACAGAGCGCTGCAGCCGCCGGAAGTGATACAAGATGTACCACTTTACCACGGTATGGATGAAAATGTTATTCACTTCTATCCTCATTCTATTTTGATTTGATATGATTTTTTGATTTGATATTTTCCGGCACCCGTAGCCCATATACTTGAAGGCCGTAATTTTCGGCCACAGGTCCCAGCAGCACGAGCCCGATATAGAAAAGGCCGACCCTCGGAATCATGGTATGTTTAAAAAAATATTATACTGCAATTCTGATTCCATTTACAACCAATACTTTTTGTTCTTTTGGTCTATGTTCTTTCTATGTACTTTGTTCTATACTTCAGCGTATCAATCCAAACCATCTGATTCATCCAGTTAAACTATCCCTTCGAATACGTCTCGACACCAGTTACGATCCAGAAAATCTAAGAGCTTTCATTCTCTGTATCTTCAGTTTTTCACTACATCTTAATTCCTTCTCGATAATATTAATTGCCTTAGTTAACTCAATAACGTTTTCTGGCTTCAAGCTGTGTCACCTAAATTTTCTCTAATATTTCTTGAAATGATGATATGTTTTGGTTATTTTTAGAACACCAAAGACAACGCCATCAGCGTGCCGGCCGTGGCCGTAGACATCGCTGGCAAACAAAATAATCTAAGGGTGCTTTCCAATTACCGCACACATAGGCACAGTGCGACACAGTGCCGAGTAGCGAGAGTTCCAATTACGACTTTGTGCTGCACTATTCAGCACCGAAAAAAGTCGTGCTCGAGCCTGCCAAGCGTGTCAGTGCTATTAACAGTTTGAACTTACTAGTGGTACTACTGCCTACAGGGAATCCCGGCAATGGTTTGAAAAACTCGTGCGCGTCATGTTATGCATGAAGACGATGATGAAAAATAAAGAACCAATTGTTTATATTAAAAAAAATTTCGGGTCATATTGTAGATAGTACTGTTTACAATCAATTATTCCTGAGATTCTATTAATTGAAGAATTTGTAGAAGACAAAGCGTCGCGAAAGACACAGATGATATAACATACTTAGACTTATCGCAGCACAAGTCATGTGTACGCACTCTAGTGTCGATTTTAAGAATCTAAATCTGTTCCAAAAAGCGCCATAGCACAGTGCCAGACTGTGCGGCACTGTAGCACACAGTGCGCGCTATTTAGAAAGCACCCTCATTGAGTTACTTTATAACATTGCCAACCATTCGGCAAACATGACTGACAATCGGAGTGGTAGGGTCCGCCGATACCACCGTGGCGGGCAAAATAGAAATGCCAGTGGTGGGCCAGTGCAGGGGGCTAGAGGTCAAGGCATGTAATAAAGTAGTACCTTGGTTTTATTTTTCAAGTTAATTTTAGCGACGCATCAATAGTACACACAGAGAAGGGATAAATTGAATTGACTCAATGCGGCAGAATGAATATTCGATTGTGGCAATTGATTCTTGTTGTTGCAATGGGGTATTTTGTTATGCATTATGCAAATGAATATTCCATTGCATCAACAGAGTACATGCAATAACCGTATATTTATTTTGCTACATTTGTGCTCTTTTTTAGTTAGTTTAATGGTTCCCTTCTCTGGACGCATAGTAATCCGATAGTGACTAAGTCTGTAAAGTTAGTAATAAGTTAGAGGAAAAAGGAAAAGTGAAATATAATGTCTGAAGAAATGAAATGTTATTATATATAATATATATATTTTGTAAAAACTCGATCAGGGTATGCAAATAAAACTACATACTGGTTCCCTTCTCTGAGTCTTCTATTGGTATAGATTATTTAAATATCTAGATTAGGGTGTCTCTTATTTATTTATTTTTTTTCAGCAATTTCAAAAAACGCCCTCAGATTGATTATTTATATAAAAATATGAAGTATTCTTATTCTTATTCAATTTCTTATCTTAATAATAACGAGCTTTTTTATATGCAAATAGCACAGGATATCACTGAATTTTCAATATATTGTAACACGTATAGCTGTATGGCAGCGGTACCGCGCATCATCTACGGCGCATAACACCTGTGACGTCATAACAAGTATATAAGGAGCCACGCCAGGACGCTCATCAGCACTCCTCGACAAAGCGTCAGGTTGATCCGCAAACATTCAATTCTTAGTTTTGGAAGAGTGCCAAAGCGGCCTGTTACCAGTTAGCTTCAATTCTTGATTAATTAGCCAAAGAGGCAATTAAAAAATCCATGTAAACTTATAAAATAATTAAAATAACCAGATACCATTTAGAAGTCGCAATAGCGAGACTATAGCCGCGGAACTAACGTTCCTCTTATTCATAATATTCTGTGCAATTCTTTCAGTTTACTTCTACTAAATTATCAAATCTCCCACAAACGCATAGCAAACAAAAACGGCAATTAGCAAATAAAAACACCAATTAGCAAACTTCTACACACCCTCCACCTTTCCAAAAATCCCTTTCTGATCAACTACCAAAAAGTCAGTACACATCGAGTCCACAACCTATCAACATCTATCTAATCGAGAGAACACGTCAAGTTCTCAAAACCCTTAACTATCAATCTTAATAATTTAAACTATCAACTCTAACTTATCTAAAAAATACAATAAGTCAATTCTCGATACTTGAATATAACTCTGTTTAACAAACAAATATTATCAGTCCTTGTAAATAATTAATTAACAAAATCTCCAAATTGTAAATACATATAAATACAATTTCACCATATTACGAGTCATCAATTATTTCAAACAAAAACCACCCTCACTCCATCTAAAGTGTAGTGAGGGACATAACCAGAATTATGAAATAAAATACACGATACGAACAAAAAATAGATATTCGTTTCGCAGAAAGATCCATGCAGACCTTCTAAATGTCTAATATTGAAGAAAATGTTAAGTTAGAAAACAAACTGTTAAAGAAAGTAAATGATCAAGCAGAAGCTAGCAAAAGGAAACTTGATCAATTTGAAACCAAAATACAAGTAGTAGCCAAAAAGTGCGATTCAGATTTAACAGAATGTCAAAGTAAAATCGTAGCATGTGAACAGTCACTACGCAATGAAGCAATCGGTAATTACGAAGTGTTGAAAAGTAAGATGAAGGAGCGCGACTGCGTCGATACAGATAAATTTAAGGACATTGAACATCGACATGAGGTATTTAAAATAGATTCAGAAATAAAAAAAACTTGAAACTAGATCAGTAGGACAAGGCATAAATTCAGATAGCTCTAAGATATTGCATAAACAAAATGAAATTGCCAACTTTCTCAGGGAGAGGCTGGGAAAAGCCGGCAAATTTCATTCGTGAGTTAGAATAATATTTTACAGCACTAAACACAGATGAAGACGTATGCTTACGATTAATCGGACAAAGTGTGAATAGTGACGCAAAGGATTGGTGGATTGCCCGTAGGGATTCTGTAGATTCTTGGGATGACTTTAAAAGAAGATTTTTAGCTAGATTCTGGGGAGTAGAAATCCAAAGAGAAATTATACGGGATATAGAGCTCGGCTATTATACCATTGACTCCAAAGTTATCTGGTCCGAATACACCAATAGAAAGTATGCGTCGGCAACCGGTTAGTTCCGCGTATTCCGGAGGAAGAGATTGTCCGTAGTTTAGTTATGCATTTCCCGAAACACGTAGTAGAAGCAGCGCGATACAGACCACCAACACCTTTTTCGTACACAAACCGACATAACCTAGCACAAAACAAGACATCCTCGTGGAGTGCCGGAATTAGTCCTGCCACCACAGTACAAAACCACAGATTACACGCGATACGCCGAACAAAACAGAATACGTCGAAAATAGGCAAAGATCGATAAACAATAATTCACAGTCAACATATTGGCGAACGATTCAGAATAGTGCGATTTGGGAAGAGCCGGTAGTGATGAGAAAATCGAAATCGCTGAGATCGAAAAAGACGGAAAACTAGATGGCGCTGGGCTGTTCGAGCGATACGCCAGCACAGCGCACTTTCCAAATTTCAGCGGCGAAATAAATATCAGAAAATCTAGACCTGTTTGAAGATCCTTCTCATCATTTGATAGAAGAAGAATTACAGATAAAGTCAAACAATGCCCGACTATTTATTTCGATTTAGAAAATATAAACGTAAAAGCACTTATAGACACAGGAAGTCAAATAACGTGTATCTCACAGGAGTGGTACGATAGACATAAGGATTTATTAATATTAAGTGAAAAACTGCCTGTGGTGAATTTCCAAGTTGTCGGTGTAACAGGGGGCAAACTCGTAAAAATAAAAGAACAGATTTTCGTCACCATAAAAATTGGAAGTTTAACTGACAATGTTTGTATGATTATAGTACCAAAATTGAGACAAGACGTTATAATAGGAATAGATGCCTTACATAAATGAAAATCTGACATAGATTTAAAACTAAATAAATTGACAATCCAAACCCACTGGTAAAGGAATAGTATAACTATATGAATCAGATTTTTTATCCGTCAGTGACATTGAACAAGTAGAGGAATTAGATTATGAGGGAATCAGCCAAGAAACGCCGAATAATCCAGAGGAAAACATCTTAACCAATGATGAGATTGACGAAAAACTATCTGAATGTCAGGTACTACGGAATAATGATCGCGGAGTCTTCAGAGATTTACTCATAGAATATCGATACATTTTCAATAAAATACCAGGTAGAGTTCCAATTTACGAGCATCAGATTAAAATTTACAAAGATAGACCATTTATAAGAAGATCTTTTAATTAACCAATACATGTTTTCAACTGAACTTGAAACACAATTAGCTGGCTCTGAATCATGTACTGCATTGCATGGTTTAGTTTCTAGAAGAACCGGCACCCGTAGCCCATATACTTGAAGGCCGTAATCTTTGGCCACAGGTCCCAGCCCAGCAGCACGAGCCCTATATAGAAAAGGCCGACCCTCCGAATCATGGTATGTTTAAAAAAATATTATACTGTAATTCCGATTCCATTCGTAACCAATACTTTTTGTTCTCTTGGTCTATGTTCCTTTTATGTACTTTATTCTATACTTCAGCGTATCATTCTAAACCATCTAATTATATCAATACGTTTTTTGGCTCAAGCTTTTCTGTAATATTTCTTGAAATGACGGTGTGATTTTATTATTTTCAGAACACCACAGACGACGTCACCAACGTGCCGGCCGTGGCTGCAGAAATCGCTGGCGACAGCAAAATAACTTAATTGCCCTTCTATGTAATATTAGAAATCATACAACGAGCTTTGCTGGCAATCGGTATGTAAGGGCCCGCCGATACCACCATGGCGGGCGGAATGAAAACTCCAGAGGAGGGCCGAGACATGGAGCTAGGGGTTAATGTTAGCTCAGTTTCATTTCAAATTTTAGTGAGGCATCAATAGTACACACAAAGAAGGGATAAATTGAATTGACTCGATGCGGCAGAATGAATATTCGGTTGCGGCAATTGCCACCGTGGCGGGCGGAATGAAAACTCCAGAGGAGGGCCGAGACATGGAGCTAGGGGTTGATGTTAACTCAGTTTCATTTCAAATTTTAGTGAGGCATCAATAGTACACACAGAGAAGGGATAAATTGAATTGACTCGATGCGGCAGAATGAATATTCGGTTGCGGCAATTGATTATTGTTGTTGCAATGTTATATTTTGTTATGCATTATGCAAATGAATATTCCATTGCATCAACGGAGTACATGCAATAACCGAATATTTATTTTGCTGCATTCGTGCCCTTTTCTAGTTAGTCCAATGGTTCCCTTCTCTGAGTATTCTGTTGGTATAAGTTATTGGAATATCTAGAATAGGGTGTCCCTTATTTTTTTCATTCTCAACAATTTCAGAGCATGCCCCCAGATTGATTTTTTATCCAAAAATATGAAGTTTTGCGCAAAAGAAATTTCTCATTTTTATATTAACACGTGCGTGCAAGCACGAGCTTTTTCATATGTAAATAACATAGGATTTCACTGAATTTTCAACGATAATTTTTTTCAACATTACAATTTGAATATTTCTAAGTAAAAATGATGCGCAATTGGTAAAGGATGATGTATTTACGTGGGAAATTATTTATATCTGACATAGGATGGGGTATTTCGTAGGGGGCAATATGAAACAACTAACGAAGATACTTGAAATTCTTAAATCTTGTAAATATTCATATCTGTATTATATGTTGTAACGAGGCAAATTGTTTGAAACCTGATATGCCATCTATCAACATCCTGGCGAAAGCTCTGAGTGAAGAAAGGCTCTATCAGGCCCGCCACCTCACCGAAGAACCCGGAAGATAAGAACCGTCCACTAATTTTATGCATCGTATGCACCCCCCCCCCCCCCCCCGCATTTTAATTTGAGAAGAGAAAGAAACTTTGATCCTTAAAACCATCCTTTTTTTCTGTGTTTGTTTTGTCCTGGGTTTTGGGTGATCGTTGAGATTAAGGTAAGCTTCCAACCTTTGGCGACTTTCCGATAGCATCCAGTATTGCGATTCTGGATCTTTTAACGCCTCGGCGTTAAGTTAACGCCCCGTTGTCAGGCGTTATCTCTGTATAAGTGAGTTATTGATCTATCGGAATTTCCGTATTCTATGGTGAATTGTGAATTTTTGAAATAATTTGCGGAGTTTCGGAAGATAGCCGCTGCAATAATTCATAACGAATTAGGTAACTAATTAATATTATTGATATAATCAAAAACACATTCACTCAAACGAAATACAATGTTTCGCTCGTGAATTTTTACATTCAATACAGTATCTTTGAGAATTATGAATATGTTTGTTTCGAAAAATCATGAGCAAATAAAAATCGTTATAAAAAATGTATTAAAAGAATATAAGCGCTGTTTGGAGTATGAAAAAGTAATATCAAAAATGGTGTACTAAATCGAGGAAGTTGATTGTCAGAGACCTAGGTTAGGTTGTTGTGGAATGCCGCATATATTTTTGTACAATTATATGCTTCATAATTAATTCGATTCGAATAAAATACATAAAATCTTAAAAATACATTCAGTAAAAGAATCCGAAGGAATCAGATTATGAAATAAATAAATAAATATGTGTAAAGAACAAATCCTATTCAAACTTTACTCGCGTAATAACATACTATAATGATAAAGCAAAACTTTTCACACGTTATAATCTACCATACTGAGAAGTTAAAGCCTTTCACACGTGACAGACGAAATAAATCAAGTACGTAAATGAATACTATTTAAATTGATGCATGACGGCGCTAACGGCTTTAAACACGGTTGGCGGGAGCGTGCTACGCCGGGCGCTAAAACTATAGATAGTTCAATAGTTAACGCCTAAACAGTGTCAAGACGTTATAGGTATAGCGTTCAAGCGACACCGAGTAGGCGCTTTTGACAGCTTATAACGCCCGATGTAGCGGTTAGCGCCAAATAAACTGTTAGCGTCAATAATAAACTCACCACAGAATCTAGACACGCCGCTAGAGTCGTTACGCACATACGCAAATGGGTACGGAATAAAGAATTCTGATTGGCCAAGAGCACTAGCCTCGCGAAAATATGTTGCAATTATGGCTCGCTAGATAGCGACCCGTTGAAAATTATGTGGTTGCTATAGACTCGGTGAGGGTCGCTAACTTGAGCGTTAGCGCGGTCGTTAGCGGCGTTAAAAGATTCAGAATCGCACCTCAGATTAGATCCAAGGAACCTAGATTTCCTATTGCGTAGTTGGGTCAGACCTCAAAGAGGGTGATGCCATTATTTATCATCGGATTGTCGTGCTTTGGTTTTGTTGTACCTTGATTATCTGTAATTTCCTGATTGTTATTGTACCTGTAATTGTGTCCGGTTAGATCGATTTTTCGAGAAAGCCCCCCTCGGCCAAAATATCGTATCGTTTCAGTCCCTGAATTGCGAGCTTGTATTTTGTAACAGGCAACGTTTTTCTAGAAAGATCGACTAACGCCTAATAGATAAGATTTTCCTCAAATTTGTATAAATCTACCCTATCCGGATGTGTGATCCCCTAAAAATGCTTCGAGAATTTGAGCTGGTTTATTTATCGTTGTTTGATACCATTATTTGTAATCGATTATTATAATTTCCTTATTAATTAATTATGGTGTGGTTGCATGGCGTGCCTTGTGTAGTTGTATTCGGAAATGTTTGTGTAAGCTCGTCCGGGCTCGTCCCCGACATCTTGCATTTTTCTTAGAAAGTTCTATGTTAACGACCCTCTTGATAGATTCGCAATATTTCCTAAATTATTGACTCTAGTCCTCCGATCCCCCGACGTTATTGACATAGTCCCGTCCCTTCTTTGTACCGGAGCCAGAGGATGGGGAACAGACCCTCGAATGAATAGGAAAAATTACGACAACAGGAGGGTACGCGGGGCTCACAACGCCAGATCACATAAAGTACTTTGATCCTCGGGACCCCTTGTGACTGAGGAAGCCGGAGGAAGCCCTTTGGAAAGGACATTAAACCACCTAAAATCCAAAGAACACCAGGAAAGCACGACGCCGAAGAAAAAAAGGGTCTATCAACATACCGTTCGGCGGTCCACGGAAGTGCACTATTACCGAACATCCGTTGATAGAAGGGGGCCGCGACCATCACGCACCCCGCGACGCGCATCACGCGGATCTCGCGTGGTCGCGTCTCGGTGGGTATAAAAAGGCGGCCGCGAAGCCGCTGGGCACCGATTATGTGGCAAGGCGTCCGTCGAGTCACTATTACTCTAGCCGGATCTTGAGGCAAAACACACAATAACGATGGTATTTGCGGCACCTTCTGTGTCGCAAACAACCACATAAAGTTACATTTGGCGCCCAACGTGGGGCTCCTTTCAAATAAAATAAAATTCATTAATTTTATAAATTCAATTTAAATTCATTTATTAAATTCTAAAATCATTCTCGGTAGCTTCAAGGGGGTACTTTTTCTTTTCCTTTTTGAGCATTGCGTATAACATCAAGGAACATGGATAGAAAAGACGAAGTTAGTAGTTAAGATAAGGATAATGTAGTAGGTCGGTCCCGTAGGGACACAGGATTTCGCGAAAGAGACATTTTGAAGTCAACCAATACTAGCATATGTTAAGCGAGGTTGACAGTCCGAAGGCTGATCGCCAAGATCCCGTTGCCAAAACCGCAGCTTCCTTAGAAGCACTGGGAAAAAATAACGAACGGTTCGAAAAAAAGGTCGACGAAAGATTCGCGGCTATGGAACGAACTCTAAACAATTTCCAACTTAGTAATATCGGAGCGCAGGTCGCGTTCGAAGAAAAAATTGACAAAAAATCTGTAAACCAAGCAGCAGCCAGTAAAAGACGGGTCGATTGCATGGAAGCGACGGTACAGGCAGTAGTAGATAAATGGGATAACGATCTCGCCGGTTGTCAAAATCAAATAACAGCATGCGAGAAATTATTGAGAGATGGGGCGAACGGAAATTACGAGGTTTTAAAAAGTAAAATCAAGGAAGGAGATCGGATTAGCCACGAAAAGATTCAGGATCTTGAGCATAGACACGAAAGCTTTAAGATCGGCATCGACGCCGAGTTGAAACGAATTAGAAACAGGCCGATAAGTCAGATAGGGAACAACGACCATATCAGGTTCGAATAATGGTCTATTTGAAGTTATTGTAAATTTTGCTAATTTTTTTGCTATTGAAAGTAAAGTTTTCATAACCTTTTATAGGATTCAATGATATAATATAATGACTGAAAGGCTGATCGGAGAAGTAGCAAAAAAATTTAGTTCCTTAAACGATAAATCGCATGTGAAAGAAGAAGTTTGGGAAATGATAGCAGAAGAGATTCAGATGATCGGCTATCTGAAGGAATTTGATAAAGCAAAAGCAGGAGAAACGTGCCACCAACGTTGGCGTAATTTGGAAAAGGTGTATCACAACCATGTGAAATACAACAAATCGACTGGAAAGGGGAAGACAAAGGAGCCTGCTTTTTTCGAAGAAATATACGGAGTCATCGGTGAAAAACAGAGTAGTCAACCAGTATTATTGTTAGATTCAATTTGTGATGATGAAAATCAAATCAACGAAGGCAACATATTTTCAGCTAGCGAAATTTCCACTCAATCGTTTGATTTAGAAAGTGTAAGTTCCCCAAAGTTACCTGATAAGTCTGAAACAAAGAAAAATATCTTCAACAATGTTCAAAGATCTGTGCGCCCAAAAAAAGAAAAGTATGGCTACTGTGTTCAAAGAACTACAGCTAGAAGACCTGAATTTGCAATCGAAAAATTTTGATCGCATTGAAAAGCTTTTAATGAAGTAGAATGAACTTTGTGATCCAAAAATCACTTGAACAGTGTGACACTTTTCTGCGTATTATGAGAGACTCTGCTAAGGCTGACAAAGAAAAAAAAAACCTACCCGGAAGAGAAAATACAGTGAAGACTCAGACTAGTTCATGTGGCGACACCTGATCTTAACGGAATCAAATATTGAAACAGAAGGTACAAAATAAACTATGACTTTATTCATTCATAACACTAACCGTAATATATCGTAATACTAGTCACATGGTTCGGTTCCTGTACATGAGAATACAAGTGCCAAATAAATAAAGTAATTGATCTATGACAGCAGAATATATAAAAATATATAGGTATATCATGTAACGTATGAAAATAAGTTTATAATATATAAGTTTTACGTTGGTTAACGATAGTGGTCGTTCAGTGACTGTTGGTTATTCCCACTGTTGCCTTTGTCTAATTATGAGACTGACCAATAAATAATAGAAATAAAAGTGCGAAATATAAAAAAGTAATATAACGATCAGCAACGTTAATAATATTTAATCTATAGCCATGACAGTTTAAGACCTTAGTTAAGCTTACGATCCGGACAGACCATAAAACCTTAATGATTATTTTTGCTTGTAAATTTTTTCTTCTAAATCAAAGCGCGATGGGTATTTTCCATACAAACGTATGGTTTTAACATCGAGTATATCAAAGGCATAGATAACATAGTCGCGAACGTTTCGAGCCGTTTTCCACCTGAACAGGAGAAAAACATAGATTCAATAGGGCAAATAGGCATAGCAGCGCCATTGGCTAAGGAAATAGATGAGCAACTAAGTAAATACCTTGAAAATTATGCAGTACACCAGGCAAAAGATCAAAGGATTAGTGAGTTACTTAACTCGGAAGAATTAAAAGCAAAAAAGGGCTGACAAATTTCCAATAACATACTGTACCACCGTGAGCCAGGGGGCAAACTACGTGCCTTTGTTTCTGAAGAATTAATAAAAAAGTTAATTATTGATTGCCATGAAATGTATGGGCATATAGGAGCGAAGAAATGTGACAAAATACTCAGAGAAGAATTCTATTATCCAGAATTCGCTAAGAGGATCAGCAAACACTAGCCAGCTGCGATAGGTGTCAAAGGTCCAAAGTACCAAACAGGTATAGCTATGCGAATATGCAAAACATTGTACCAGACGGAGTAGGAGAACTATTGTCTATCGACTTCTCAGGCCCGTTACCTGCGAGTAAAGGCACTTACAAGTGGCTTTTAGTCATAATCGATGCGTTTAGCAAGTACGTCAAACTATAATGCATCAAATGCATTTTCGAACAATATATTTCAGAAATACTGTTTGAACTCGACCTGTAACGAGTTGTCCTATTGCCCTGGAATTAGCCACTATTGAAAATGAAAATCCACTCCATTGCTCATTAAAAATGTAATCGATAATGAATTACAGTTTCATTGTCAATTAAAAATGTAATGGGTAATAGATGATAATTTTGTTGTCGAGGAGAAAATGTATTGGGTAATGGGTAATGGATTGTAATTTCGTTGTCAAGTAGAAAAGTAATAGGTAATGGATTATAATTTCATTGTCAATTAAAAATATGATGAATTATGGATTACAGTTCTCTTGTCAATCAGAAATTTAACGTACTAGCGAGAGAGATGTAGCTAGGCGTAGCCGCGTAGCGGGCGTATGAAGAATTATGTGAGTCCCCGCAGATCTATATGATATTATTCATTATATTGTTTCAATCTTTTAATCTTAGTTACTCAATTTTGATAACACTATCTTGCTCTATTCCACCTCTAATTTATGCTCCGATTGTTTATGCTACTGCTCGCTGATTTATGCCGTCATTAATTTATACCTGATTGCCTAGGGTAAGATAGTTGTAAGTCTCGTGAATTTTGTTTTTACCCTATTTCTGATATTATTTATATTCGAATTGATTTACATTATTTCCTCTACATTCTGGGTGAACTTCTGTGATTAACGCTGCTATTTATTAATTTACACTGTTATTATCAATCTGTATGCATTTCTTCAGTGCATATTACTTGCAAGGTTCTGTATCGTCAATACCGTTTTTCATTTCAATTCCTGTATTTGCCACACAGCGTTGCTAGGGTATAAATAAATGATCGAATCGAAGTGTTATACAATAGGTACGGCAGTCATTCCATCGGGGTCACAACTTTTAGACCTATAACTGAACGAATTCAGTATTAACTCTCCTTCCGGCAATACGAGCCCAATACCAAAAGTCTGTCATTATAATGCTTACTCATCTATGTCTATGCTTGCAGGTATTCCAGAAACCCGCCCAAAGAAATGGCTTTGACTGCGGTGTGTTCATGCTGATGTTTTTGGAGTGCTTTCCATGCGTGAGTATGACACTGACACTGTTTCTATATCGCATCGTTGCTCTGCGCGCGTCAGTGATAAAAAGCAATTTTCACATATTTGATAAAACCGCGTCGGTGCGGAATTCAAAACAAAATCGGAATTGATCTACGACAGGATGTTTCCAATCACGGACAACTGTACGTGGCACTGCCCAGAGTCAGCAGCTGAAATTCATTAAAAAATCGAAAAAAAGCGATTCAGTAAGGATTATTATCACGAATAAAAAGTAAATAATGATATTACTGATCTGGATCTGTGACGATAAATCTGTCACCATTCACTTCACTATCAATTCTCTTGTCATTCTGAAATAAATATATGCGATAAACTGCAAATTCATGCTGTTTGAAACCCTATTTAAATATTAAAAATTGATGAACAACGACAACGACTGCCAGCGACCGATTTGCAAATTTCCGTAAATCAGAAACAAACCTTCAATCGAACGACCGTCGACCTGTCAGACCGGGGGCCCACGGGCATCCCGGAAACGGGCAACAATGGCTGCGAGATAAGAACGACCGTCGATCTGTCAAACCGGGCGCACCAATGGGCATCAGGGAAAGCGGTGACAATGCCTTCGAGTTAATATCGTGACACGGGTCTTTTAGGAAAGGATAATGGATTACAGCTCAATTCTCAATTGAAAATGTGATGGATTATGAATGACAGTGCGATTGTCATTGGAAAATTCATTGGATAATGGATTATAATTTCATTGGCAATCGAAAATGTAATGGGTTAAATATTTCTTGTTACGTCAACAATATTTTTCGTTCAGTTATTTATACTGAATGCGTTATTTTGGCTAACGACCATAGTAGCAGCACGGAAGCCTCGTTTGTATATTGCAAAAAGTGACGCCCTTCATTCGCGCGTGCAGATGTGGCTGCAGTTCGCTAAGTTTATTGTGGATATGATAATAAAAGTGATCGCAACACCCATGTCTGCAATTCTTTGCCAGTGTATCGACCAATGCGACACCTAAGTCTGTGGACAGGCTCGGCAAACAAGGAGGCGGCTCTGTTGTGTCTAGCACATATCCGAGTCCGTGTATTAGGGACTATATCGTGGTTTTTTCAACTTTTCCACAAGAGGAGCTCCAATCTTGTCGGTAGGACAAAGAACTCACAATAGCAGTGGTATTTGCGACACCTTCAGTGCCGCAAACAACCACGTAAAGTTACGATGTATTGTAACGTTCTGGCTGTGCTGGCTCGCGCATCTCGCGAGCTTCTTGAGATTCGCGGAATTCTTGAAATTATACAGTCGACTGCGCATGCGGTAAATAACTCAATTTTATTGGTCGGTGAGGTCATCCCGCGGTGATATTTCAACCTACAAGGCACGGGTGCCAACTTGCAAGAAATGCAGCGAGAGCTGTCAAACTCTCGCACGTGAAGTACCCCATGGAGGTTACGTTGTTTTTTATTTTAATTTCTACTGTATTAAATCAACACGATTGAATAAAATGTTTCCTCCGAACTGCTTTGTTTCTTCCAAGCACCCATCATTTACAATTAGACCTCTAGTTTTCAATTGTAATTGGAAGAAACAAATCCTTTGCTCAAACGGATACATCGAATCGAAGCGAGCAATCAGCTGTTCGGAATAAATCTCGACGGTTTTTCCATAACATCAAGTTTCAATCTCAAGAATGAAAGCTTTCCAAGCCTTTCCGAATCGCCTCCGCAATTAATTGAGATTTTAACCTCAAAGTCCGTACCAATTACATCGGCGCTATAAACAAAATTTGACAGCTAAAACTCGGGATGGCCAGCCTGCTTCAGCGGACGGCAAAACTCGTCCCGCATGCGCAGTCGACTGTATAATTTCAACTCGGTATAACAGGCACCGCGAAGACGGTAGTTACCGATTGTGTGGCAAAGCGCCAGTCCAGCACACATCCGAGTAAGTGCAACAGGGACAGTATCGTGATTTTTATTTTTCCTGCAAGAGGAGCTTCAAATTGTACATAGGACAAAAAATTCACAATTACTGTGGTATTTGCGCCACCTTCCGTGACGTCAACCACCACTCAAAGTTACAATATTGACGCATTCTTTTAAGTTGAACAATATATTAACAATATTATGTAAAAGGAACATATTCGATAAACGATACCGTCCAAGTTTATGTTGAATAGGGTTTAAGTATTATTCGTCGAACATGTAAGAAGCGTATGCAATGCGTATACAGTAGAATCTCGATTATCCGAACCAATTGGGACCGAGACTAGTTCGGATAATCAAAAGTTCGGATAATCGAAACGTGGGTTTTTTGAGACGAGATCATAAGCAACGCCTTTTTACATAAAAACAGTACATACATTGAAACGTTATTTTATGTTACTCTTGATAATAAGATATTTTACAGTATGATTATGTAATGAAAAAGAAATATTTCAATCAAAATAAAGAAAAAGATCGAAACTTATCTTAAATGGAGTATGCACGATATTTCATTGAAATATTATGCAAAATAGACCATAGAGACGTTTTAGAGTCAAAAACAGACATAGGAACAATTAGAAGTCAAATAAAATCGTAGTAAACAGGTAGATTCGGGTGGGGAACCGCCTATATAGAGAGGCGAGCAAAGCAGCTAATTCATTCATGATATAAACTCATAGAATCAAATAAAATAAAATATAAAAGAAAACGAAGATAAGCTTCGATTAAAAGAAAATACAAATATAAAAAGGTGTGTAAGTATATCCTATAGAATTAATTAACGCCGACGGGTGTATGCTCTGAGGCCGCAATTAATTAATATTCTAATCCTAATCCATATCAAATACATCGATTAACGCCAACGGGGTAAAACTCTGCGGCTGCAATCGTTGCACAAATCAATACATTGATTAACGCCAACGGGATAAAACTGCGGCTGCAATCAGTATTTCATCTTACTATTAAGGAAAATCATTCAGTTAACGCTAACGAGCAATTGCTCCGCAGCTGCAATTGATGATTAGAATTAATTAATAAGATTCAATTAAGTTAAAATAATTATTCGATCACTCACTATAAAGAAGAAAACTCAAAATTTAAATCTGATGCCGGTTTGCTTCAGTAGCCCCGAGATTTAAAGACAAAATAATTAATAATTCGATTACTCATAAGGAGTGAATATTAAAAACGTTTCATTTCACTTTGCTCGTAAGAAGTAATAAGTTGAAAACGTTTCAACATATATATTAAAATTTGACATATGTATATTAAAACTGCGCGAGGAATCTCCGTAAGCGGACTAACAACGCTCGATGAAACAAAGCGCGTTTCAACACGCTCGATATGCACCGTTGCATGCCCGCGATTCTCGCAAAGATACATTGTTGCTCACGATGGTGGCAGCGAGCAACAATGTATCTTACGCGCCAACGTTCGGATAATTGAGCGTTCGGACAAACTAAGTCATCGTTCGGATGATCGAGGTTCGGATAATCGAGGTTGTACTGTAGTGTTTAAAGTAAACTAGGAGTTATAGAGTGGGGAACTACCTATAGAAAGAGATTCGCAAGTAGAATCGAGTTCACTCATAGAATCACGAAATCGAATACAAATCTAAATCTATAAGAAAAAAAAAACTTTCGAAAAGATATGATGAAAGTGATAATAATATCAAATGTATATCAAAACACGAGAGTTCTTGAAAACATGTGTACATATACAGGGTGTCCCAGAACTAAGCACACAAAATGATAGGGGTAATAGAGGGGGTCGAGCTGAGTAAATTAACCTGAAGAACATGTGGTCTCTGAAGTTGCGTTCGCGAGATACGACCGATTGAAAAATCTCGCGAAGCACAGTGGGTAGCGGCTAGCAGTCTTGTTAATAAGTGCGCTCGACTGCCGATGCAGAACATAACGCTTCAAAATTCAATGCCAAAATAGTGTTTTCGTTCGAAATTTGTAAATTTGGAAGCATTATGTTCCGCATCAGCTGTCGAGCGCACTAATCAACAAGACTGCTAACCGGTGCCCGCTGTTCTTCGCGAGATTTTTCAACCGGTCGTATCTCGCAAACGTGACTTCGGAGACCACATGTTCTACAGGTTAATTTACTCAGCTCGACCCCCTCTATTACCCCTATCATTCTGTGTACTTAGTTCTGGAACACCCTGTATAAACAACCAGTACATCAAAAAACTTTTCTACACAAATCCACTCAAATTTCTGTTTGCATTTCAACATTTATAGTGTACATTATATTTATTGTTTTGAATCAGGGAAATGTTGAAATTAAAATGAAACCTTGAAAGAACCTCCCGACATATATTCTTGTTTAATCGTTAAAGTTTTGGAATGGTCCCTATAACAAAATGTTTTGTAATCAATGACATTAAGTATATTTCGAATAAGTATATCGAACAAAACATTTGGTCATAATTGGAAATAACTATTTTGTTAACAGTACCATTGTTGCAGTGCTGCAAACAAAATAAGATTGTTTTGTTAACGAAACATGATAAAAAAGTTTTGTGGTCACATTGGCAAAATGTTTGTTTGACAGTATAATGACAAACTATTTTTGTTGAAGCAACAAAAATAGTTTGTTAGGTTAATCAGACATTTTTATCAGTGTATAAAATATGGCTAATGGATAGAAAATTGGATGCATGCGACTTGCCGATGATGATTTCTTTCTCAATTCGCCCACAGCATCCTCATCTCTAGCATTCCTGCAGTCATGACACACTGCCGACACTGTCCACCGCTATATGCTGTTTACTCGAGCAGTATTGTCCTAACCTGTGATTAGAAAATAAATCAAACAATAGGCATGACGTTAATTAAATTAAAAATTAGTATACCTGCAGCATGAGTCTAGCTTCCAGTTTCTGGTTTCCTGTTTCATAATCCTCAGAATATATATATATATATAAAATAAATATATTTTAATCATTTAAAAGTTCTCTTTCGTTGTATCACAGTTATGAACAGAAAAATCGAACGAAATAAATTCGGGGAATACTGCTAACTAATAATTTCAGGCAATCTAACGAAGGATCTAGGTATGAATACAAAATTGATACAATAGTCGTTTTAGTCTACAATACAGTTTTATTCACGAATTCGACATTTTGACCGGACGCGCAAAGACGACTCGGTGTGCAAACATGTACACAAGAGAAAGAAAAGCAACAGACAAATAGACTATGCTCAAGGTGATACATCACAAAGCGGTGTATGGAATAGTGTAATACTCGAAACGATCACGCAGGCGAATAATAAATTATTGATTTGTTTCACGAGACGGAGAATAATTACTGAAAAAAAATGATCGAAAATCAATCCTGCCCGAGTTAATTGAAACTTAAGCTTTGTTTCAAGTCACAAGCGTCCACGCGTTTTTAGTCGGCCACGAGGCAGAACAACGAAGTTTAAGTTGCATGACCGATATAATTGATATAAAGAAACGAGCAGCCCCGTGGCTTTAAAACCTAGGTAATAAATCAGGCCTTACCTTGACTATGATTCAGCTACTGCGAAGATCACGTTTCACTCACATTTCAAAGGAAACTTTATTCAACCGCACAGCGTGACAGGAGAAGAAATCAGATGACAGGAAAATCGGAACAGCGGAATATATATAATAGTATTTCGTAAGGATGACACAGAAACCGGTAATAAGTGGTAAGACGATATTCGGGAAAGGATTGAACGATATAACGAGGATTACTATGCGAGAGTACTGGAGATCTCGCAAGTACGTGCGGCCAGTTCGGATGCTTAGCGGAGAAGAAATCGGCAGTGAGGGTGCGATATCCTCCGCGGAGATGTCGCAGGTATGCTTAGTAGATTCCGGTAATTTTGATTCGCTAGATGGCTCCCCGCCACCAATTTGGAGCTGTTCTAACCGTAACGAGCGTATTAAACTCTGCGCAAACGCTGAAGACGATATGTTATGAATACGAGGCGGGGCATTGAAAAGTCTGTGAGTAAAAATAGTAAATTTTATTATGAGTAAATGGTGTCGCTTTCACGGGCATAAGAATGATTCCAGTAAGACATGGGGTACGTAAGTGTACATTTTTTTATGTCCGACTAGATAGCGATCTCATTCTGTTTTCTATTCGTACGGTTTTCACACATCGTTATTCGGTCTTTTCCTTTACCCACAAGTCTGTTCATAAGTTCGAGACAGCCTTTCAAATTTTCTGTCCGGACAAAAAGTTTGATATCTCGGTGAGAAAAATTCGTAGATAAAGTTTATGAAAGGCATTTCAAATTAGGGAAAGCAAGCTTTAATTTGATTTTCGTTCAATCGCTACATGATTCTTTCGTCGGTTATTGGAGGTTTTTTTTTTTTTTTTTTTATGCTTGTAGTTTTTTGCGAAATGAACGTAAAGTGAAAGGAATTTCTTTTGGGTCTCCAACGATTTCTTTCTCGAAATTATTCGACTTGTTGGTAAACGTTCCATCTTATTTTTGCGCATTTGCTGATTGGAAACAGGTATATTTCAAATAATTGATACATTGGCATTGTAACTGTCTAGTTTAGACATTGCAAAACTATACTTTTATACAGATTGTCACTTTCATAAATCAGCAAAATATAATTCGTTCAAAATTTAAATATTTATAATTGCACAATTCAAACGTCCACACTCACTTTCCCTATAATTTATTTATGCTTATCCTAAAAGTATCGACCAGAGGAATTTTGATTATTAACAATTGACTTTTAATACCAATTGATATCAAAATACAGTACCGGTATAGTTCTCGGTACAAAAATTCTGCGATTCAATTTTCATTACCGAGCGTGGCCCCATGACCGTATTTTATGGGATTTTTTACTATTATAGAACAAATGACGTGTTAAATTTACTATGTTGTATGATTGAATGTACATACAGCTTAGACAATTTATAGTTAAAATGAAGTCGGGGAATAAAGTTACGTGGTTTTGAAATTAGTAATTTCAACTATTTATTTTTTGGTACCGGCAACTACATCGTTAATTCATTTCTAACGGATATTATATTATAACTACCATATGTTCTGTCTCTTTCGCCATAAGTAAAGCTTACCATAAGTAATGGATTATCGTCCGCTTGTGCTCTCAATTTCTGTCATTCGTTGAGAAATTTAAATCGAAGACCCACTTTTGGTATCAGTTCTCTTATCAGATCTTCGGGCATATTGATGAGCGCTTCTTCATCCACCCCCTCATCTATGAGTGATAAGCATTTTCACGAATAGCGAATAACATTTCTATCTCTTTCGATTGATGAATATAAGATTGTGAATAATAACATTTTTGTAATAACTGAACCATGATAAATGCAAGATAATTTTCTATGCATAAGAGAATCTCAATCATTGTCTCGATAGACGGATAAGTTAGAACTTGTACCACGGCACGTGGAGCATATAGGTATGTGTGTATACACTACCGCTAGGAATATTCCGTAGGACAATCAAAAAATGAATTTAACTTACCTTCGAATTTTCGAATGCATTCCTGCAGTCCCAACGCAGTTAGTTTTTCTTGGACGAAATTTTTCTCTTCCGGTTTTTCCACCGTCACGCAAGCACAACACGTCTGAAGTACAATACGGCAGCATCACACGAGCTACGAACACGATGCACGATATCGCTATAGCGCAAAAACTGTAGGGCGAATTCGTGATACGGATAGATTTTATTAGATATATCAATTAGACTTTTTACACGATTCTCTCGTAGCAGGGCTAAGAGCCAACTGAGAAAATGCTCCTCCGGTTACAGCATGAACTTGAATTCAAAAGCAAGCCGCGTTTCTTGATATAGCACCGACGAAAACAATGTATGCAATATCAAGCCCAAAACGTGCAATACTATAATGTATCCCAGCTTTGTGCGATATTCCGCCGATCGTCGTTTCATATTTTTCTCGATATAGCATATTCGAAGTTGATAAATAATATCTGTCATACCTGCATAATTTGAATGATACCTCTATAATTTTTTTTTTCAAATATGCACTTATGGCTAGGGATGTCATATTCCAAATTAATAACGATGAAATAAATGTGGCAATAATGAATGAATATTGTTTTGTTTTGAATGAGATGTTCGATAGACGGTAAATAATAATGCGTTTTTCAGCATTAAATTATAAATGTTAAACAGCGGAATAGACCAAACTTATGCCCTCGCTTTCTGTGAGCTACAATGCTACTGAGCTGGTAAAAACACGTACGCCGGCTCGGGGATATTTGCGATTCCTGTAACTATCTCCGCTGACGTACATCACGGAAGCGTTTTATTTCAGTCGGTAATCGCAACACAAATCCAGCGGATTCCAATTTTTTTTACTTGCTTGCTGAATGTACCGCCACAATTACTGAGGGGGCGCTAGCTCGCGACGAATTATAGTCGGCCCTCAAAGGTCCATAAGGGGAGCTGTCTTTATATTATTCAGTCAACGCAGCCAGGGAGCATACATTTGCACTTTGACAGCAGCTCAACAAGTTGACTCACAATCAGATTTACTTTCACCTATAAATCTTATACATATTCATGGAAAGGTGTGAAAAAGAATTTTGAACAATCTATTCTAATCCCACAACAAAATATCAAGCAGGGCCACGAAAATGCCCTTTTATATATAGAATGACCCATTAGGGGTTTCATAAATCATCTTAACGATCAAATTTACAACACTATTCTCAAGATTATAATTTGCTATTTTCAATATTATTTTTAAAATAATTTTCAAAATTCCTGTATGGTAAATGACGCAAAAAAAAAAAAAAAATTATTTGCCTCTATCTTCTGAACTAAGTTCGTGCCCATCTTCGGTACAGGTTAAAAATTTTCGTTTTCTTACAGAGAATTCATTGCGTAAATTTAATGAAAATCAATTACTGACTTACAGTGATTTCGCATAATCGAGTGACTACCAGAAAATTAATTTAACAAAAAATCTAAAACTTTGCAAATCTCGTTTTTCTGTAACACCCGACAACATGCTAACGGGAGAACAAAGTAAAAAATTGTGAGAATCATCGCTTGGAATGGCGCATATTAATGCATTAGTATATGTATAATGTGTTAAATTTGTTTGCTCATATGTTTTCAGAAAAAAAACGACTATAAATCAGAGTATTCTAACGCTAAACGCCAGAGTGATAAAGCTTTACCATTTTCAGCAGAAATACTACATTGCTTTTAATATATGCATAACTTAAACTTTCCGTAACTAGGCTCTTCGAAAATTTCTCATTCGAAGCGAAGCGAACGATCGTTCTATATCAGATTGGCTGGTTATAAGAAGACTCTACAATCTCTCGTATTTATACAAGTTATAATATTTTTCTGTTCACTTTCTGATTGTCAAGAATACATAATGCAGAAGAGTATACCAAAAACCTGTTTTAACTGAAAAAAAAAACTAATAAATATATTCATTCATGAATTACTCCAATGCAATATATAGTGTCTTCTTCGGTATAAAAAATAAACTTGCATGGCAACATTTTTTTGTAGAATGGTGTACAGCTGCTGCAGCTATCTTGCATAACATAGTATAAATTTTTCCTATTTTTCCGTACTGCTTATAGAAATACTTTTCATAGTTTTCTTAGAATGTCATAAAATGGCCGACTGCCCACTGTACTTTTTTCGTGCGATATAATTTAATTTCGTTTTACTTCCTGCAAACTTTATTCTTAGAAAATATTATTGTTATTTTCTTTATATCATGTCTTATAAAAGCACAAGTACATATCTCTTTCTCCCTGATCAATATACAGTGCATAAAAAGATATTCGAGTAAGTATGCTACATCAACATATAATTTAAAGAAAGTAAAACTTGCTAAAAAGAGAGTACCAGAAAGTATAACCAAATTATTACATTCTAGGAAAAATGAAGTTAGACAACTTTGACTCTACGACAATCTATGAAACATTATAACTTCCTACGAACATTTTGTAGGATAAATTATTACAACTACAACAAATTACGTTTATATAGTACGTCGCTATGACAATCTTTATACAATTATGTATTACGAAAAAACTATTCCGTGTCCGAAATGCATCGAAAATTCTCAAAATTAAGTAAAGCTTTGTAGAGATTACAGTAGAATCCTGATTATTCGGACTAATTGAGACCAGGAGTAGTTCGGATAATCCATCTTATGGTGAAATAAAAGTGGTGTTAGCATAGAATTAGAGTTTTATTCATACATATTTGTATTAGCAGTAGTGTGGTATCGGAAAGTGTTCGTAGATTTAATAGTAATGTAAAAGTATTAGAAGATAAGTTTATTTTCAAGGCGAGTGAAAGTTAGCGTCACGGAAAAGACGAAAAGCAGCCAGTGTCATAAATTACGGGACGACGTTAGGCTAGGCACTTATGTACCAAACGTTTGGGCACGGATCTTCAAGAGTGTTGCGTGTGAGAGAGGAATGCGTGCATCTGTAAATACAGAATGTGGGAATCGATGGAAAGACGATGCAAGTGTGTTTGGCGTCGAGGGCGCACTCATTTAAGAACAAGGGAGAGTTTGGGTTTGTACGACCATCGAAGGAGCAAGACGTGCCGAGGCAAACAGGCCCGATTATAGGAGTTGACTGATATTTCAATTAAACAATAGTTTTCACTGTATACACGAGTTAACTCGCTGGTAACCGCCCTGGATCCATCCCTAATACCAATTTCTATATATTTTGTTTTGTTTTTACTACACTAGTAAACATACATATCATATAAAAATAAATACGTGCATTGTACGATTATAACTACAATGTATTACATTATTACTCTGGCTAGAAATAACTTGTGATTGCCTATTATTAAGGGTTATAAAATATAAGTCCGGATAACCGAATGTCTAGATAATCGAGATTTTACTATATCTTCATATTTCAATGTAAGATTCTTGCTGACTGAAGGGTGACGTTCTTTGCTTTGATGCTGAACATATCATGTTTCTCTTATTATTATCTTGCTCTAAATAAGTTCATTAGTAGATCCGGTTGATATGAATGTTGGTAAACGGCTCAAAAATTGATTCGTGGTGAATACTCCGAACAGTCAATCTCACTTTGCCGTCTAACGCCGTGTGTCATTTCATTCAATGACATACCTCAACTTGTTGTTGTAAAAATAATCAATACCTAACGTTTATTGAAGGAGATTGCGTCCTTTCTCTATGTATCTGATAAATTGATTCGTAATTTTCTGATCCGATACAATTTATCGGGTCTAATGAGCTAAAGGTTATGAGTTCTCGTGACTAATTTATACTTAACAAACTCTCAACGATTTAAAAAAGATGAAAACAGAGCCGCTGCGATTGTAAGACATTTCATTTGTACGCGAGACCTACCATGGTAGGGCGATCCCGCGCGATCAAGCGTGGTCACATTCTCGAATCAGTATCATTTTGTTGCCGGCCAGTAGACGAGGTACTAGCCACTACGTGACGGTCACATTTCACGGCGAGATACGAGTAATAGTATCGACTGGATTAGACTCATCTCGGAGCCGAAGATCATTCGAATACATTTGACGATTTAGAAATAAAATCTCAGCCAACAACGATTGTGAGTCTGGACATATTTTTCTAACGCAATTCTTCTGTATTCAACATACCTTCTCACTCACTTGTGCCTTTGATTTTTCGCTTTTATTCGTACACATGTGTTGAGTGTAAAAATACAGGGATCATATTTCTTGCACGGTTCTCTTCCGTACGTTCCTGTTGCGTATGAATATCGGAAGGTGGAAAATTAATTTTGCTAGTTTGTCGATCACTATTGTTACGACCACTAACAAGACACTTGTACCATTTTTGTGAGCCTTTAAGCCATTTGCTTCTAAGTATAATTTTATGTCTAATGATGAATGTTGCCAAATGATGAAAAAAATGGATAAATGTATATTACAAGCATGAATCACGTGAAAAAACTTTTCAAAATCACCGATATAAAGGTAGATCGCAGTGTCATCTTTACACGCTGTACAGGGGAAGACGAAGTCGTGAAATGAGCGATATTGTAAGTATGGGGCATTCCACGCTGATCCCGACGGTCTGTAACCCTGATCCTTTTCGATTATTTCATGATTTTTTATCATGTCCAGAATATTGGAAGAACTACTTACAATTCTTTTTCATTTTTTTCTCGTGATAGTTTTTTAAAGATATCGAATCCGTACAGATAATCAAATTTTTATACGCATTTATTTTATAGTCTAACAGTCGGATTTATAACAACAAGGAAATGAAATCAATCAGAAATGAATGTCCTTATTGAAAAAAATATCTTCGTACTATAATACCTTATGGCTCGTAGTTAATTCTTGGTCCAAATGTTAAAAATCGAGTTTTTTGCATGTATGTCACGATTTATTTTTATCGAAAAATTCTCGAGATTTTCTGGATGAAAAATCATTCCAAGCTGTGGTTGTCGTGACTCTGTTTTCTTTATTCATTTCTTTTATTTCCAATAGTTTAAAATTTGAAAACCGTTCGGGATCCTGGAATCGTATCTTCTGAAATGCGCCAAAGAATGACACATCCGATTTCCAGATGATTCGGAATGTCGTTCCGCATTTGTAAACTTATTGGAAAAGTTTGTGAATGTAATCCAGAAATTTGGAAAAAAAACCACTAGCAACATTTTGCAAATATTTAGACATCATGAGATAGTATCATGAGACCCACTGGAGGCAAAAATCGTGAATATTTCTTTTACTATTTGAAGGATAATGCAAAATCATGAACTATTGACGTGAAAATGCCTTGTATTTATATTGACTCCAGCATGAAATTAATCACAAGCGTTCTCTCTGAAATGGAAAGTGAAACAATCTATCAAACACTTGACTATTCACTGATTGAAACGGTGGCAAACTTATTCACTGGCAATTAGTTAATGGTCTTTGTTTCAGTTGTTTTTTTTTTTTTTGTCTTTCACGAATTCGATTCTGAAGAGTTCGCGCAACGCTTGCAAGAGCTGAAGTTGAATGTTTCACACCCCGTAGTTTGGCAATCTTTGAAAGACCATCCGAAAAAGGAGTTTTTCAGACGTGCCAATGCTTACCCTAGAATACTTCATACATTTTGTTCAGCTGTAGTACTTCTATCACTGTTATACATAAATACTATTATACCGTTTCACTCTGAAAGGAGACATTCGGGCTGACATAAGCAATTGAATACGGATGTGGCAGGTACCTACTGCCGTTAGGGATTAGCAGGGTATGTCACGTTGCGGGCAATGTAAATTGCTTCTCGTTGCGCCGATAAAGCGGCTCTAACAGAGCGTATTAGACCGCGCATCGTCGCCGTCGTTCAGACGTTTGCCATGTCACCGACTAAAGTAAGACACATTCGTTTTTTCGCTGAAATCAATTTTTTGACGTTTCTGTCTCGAGAATGGTCTATCCACTCTGACTAGTGGAACAACATCTTGGACCTTGACACTAATACAAATCGCCTGAACAACTTCTCGTTCCCGCTTTTTGCCTCCAGGGCGAATCGATGCTATACTCTGTTTCAGATGTAGTATTCGTGATGAAATCTCCGATCCGATAGTCAGATATACACAGACGTGGGAGACTTACAAGGTCGACTTCAAACTTGCAATGGCGCTAGTATTAGAGAGTTAAATTCCTCCCATAACGCCGCACCTGGCTCGACGGACGACAGATTATTTAATAGATCTAACTCGCAGTGCTCACTAATCATTCCAATAGCGTGAAGCCTAATTGTTTGATCAGAGTATTACTGATATGCCACACGGATTGTAAGTGACACATTTAGGCTTGTTTTTGTTGCCTGAAACTACTTGTCTCATATGAATGTTCATGGTGCTGATTGCAACTGCTTGGATTTGGAGGTACGGTCTCAGTACATTCATTAATCGCTCTACCGCACACCGTTTGCGTAATTTCACATACGGTACAACCTTGATTATCGAAGCCCATGTAGACCGACTCTATCTCGGATAATGGAGAGTGAAATTTGTGAGGAAATTAAAGCATATTCCGTGTTATAACTTGTGAAGGGCCCGCCATAGCTCCACTAACACGGGTTCATGCGAATCGTATACGAGTTTGGATAATCGTCAACTCGGATAAAGCGGGCTTGAATAATCGAGGTTCTACTGTATTTTAATGTTACAAAAAACTGTAAGTATCCCTGATGCGTACTAGTTTCGCGTATGTAAAGCATACGTCGTCGTATACCGGCTTTGGTCCAGTTTCTCCGTAAACTTGTCATCCATTTGCGTTGTTCTGCAGATATACAAATAACGTAACACTCTGAAAGCACAGAACGAAGAGTGACGCTAAACTCGCATGCATTGTAGTAGTGATATTGTTAGTGACATTGCGATATTTGTTAACAATAAGGTGAAAACATGCCACGGGGTCATTCCACGTCACGCGGGACACTTTTTTGACACCATGTTCTTCAAAATTATTCTTATTTTTTCTATAAGTAGATACTACAAACAAATAAATGCTTTAGACAATTATTTTTTTCATTTCCCCTCAATATTTTGACAGTTTCACGGGGTTGAAGTTCGGTTGAAAGTGTCGAAAATCGGAAATACGCTCTGCTCGGTCCCACGGGCGCTTTGAGAGGACCCCGAGAAGATTTGTTCTTTTTTTTTAAATTCTCTTACAGTTTTGGGTCTCGAAAATGTGTTTTTGAAACATTATGATGAAATTCGTAATATTCCCGGAGTTACCGAGGTTTGAAGGCCGCGGTTTATGGACCTACCTGGATTTTGTGAAAAATGGACAGAAAGGGGAAATGAGGCAGTAAATCGCGTAGTGTGCCCCCTTTCGAACGAACCAGGGACGAGATCCCCGTGGAGCACATCTTCCAAGCCATTAACAGAACGAAAAATCGGCAAGGTCGCAAATTCATCTGCCACCGGCCCCGACGGCATTACTAAGCGCGACTTGACATTAGCCAACTGCCTGGAGATCGAATCAAACCACGCTGATCCCCAAAGTCGGCAGAGACCTTTCGGAAATCAGGAACTGGCGGCCGATTACAGTCAGCTTGATGGTCAGTCGAGTGTTCTCTGCACTACTCGACCGTAGACTGCTCTCGGTCACCAAGCAATCTGGGTGGCAGAAGGTCCTCACAGAATAAAACGGATGGTATATAACCATTCATCTGATGAACACGGCTATTGAACACCTGAAAAAAGAGGACGGTGTGGTTACGGTACTGGATGTATCAAAAGCTTTCGATACTGTCCCACGTTCCTCCTTAGGTGAACGACTGTTGCGAGAGGGGCATCCCGGCTCAGGTGGCGCAATTCATCATTGGGATGTACCGAAACTGTAGCATGAACATCAAAGCGGCCGAGGGCGAGGTGAACATCGAATTAAAGAGAGGCGTAAAATACGGCGACTCCTTGTCCCCCCTCATCTTCAATCTCGTCACGGAGCCGATGATCGAGCAGCTACAAAACAACACCATGTGTACCGAACTGGCTGACCAAAACCTTCCGGCTCTCACCTTGGCCGACGATCTCGTTCTATTGTCCAAGAATGCAATGGCGCTGCAAACCAGATCAATCTGGTCTTCGAACACCTACGGGAACTCGAAATAGGTCTTCCAGTGGACAAGTGCCAGACATTTCAGTACAAGCCATCAGGCAAGACTTACAAGACAATGGCACGAATGTATCTTACGCCGAGCCGGAGGTGGCCTTCAAGTACCTCGGGGCCAAAATGAGTCGTGGAGAGGTGCTCTGCGTGGATTGGAACTTCTTGAAGATGACTCGTTGCAGAATGCAACAAATCGGTAAACTCGCAGATTGGCTACTGATCGACCAACTGAGTTATGCTCGATGGCCTACGACTAACCTACTTTAGGTAACAATTAACTATAACAGGAGCCTCGTAGGCTGAATTTCGCAGGCTGAATCTCTTAAGGGTATTCAAAGGGGTCCGGCAATTTTCGGATCGTTCGCAGCACCGCTACCCGTTGAGTTTTCGAACTAAACTCGGCAGGGCCGTGCTAATACAAAATATGGGTGCACATAAAAGGACCCAAAATTTCACACTATTCGTTGTCAATTGAGAATATTTTTCGAATCTAAATTCTTGCGTGTCTATAAACAGTCTCGCAGCCAATATTTCACAATACTCAAATTATCCATCCATATCTTAACATCGAATTTATCTATAAGCTGGGTACATTAAAATTGATGGTAGATGTAACACATTAAACGTTAGTTCAGTAATTCTACTTGCAGTTATCGTCCACAGAATTCTAGGTGTCAAATTAAACGTCTGACTATTTCAATAATTACAATTAAGGACATCGAAACAATTACGAATATTTCGAAAAATAGTGATACATCATTTTTAGTTTATTCATCCGTCTTGTGACGGCAGCTAATCTGCAACGTCACAACTAATAAGAGATTTTGAATGATCCACATAGTCAAAATGTGTGAAAGGATACACTACAATACACGTGAGATGATAATAGCCTAAATTTCCATGCAATTTAATATATACAAACCTCAATTACATAAATTCAATCAAGGAGTGCAATATGTTACGTGAAGACAGTGCATGCAGTGATGCGTAATTCAGCTGGGCACAAACTCGGTTATATGAAATTATATCTGAACTTATACATTTTTTGTATCAAATTCTATAGATAGTCTACATGTATCATGGAAACAACGAATAAGCGAACATTCAAGGCATGCAAAAATTCTGTCTCAGAATTGCGAAAGAGTAGTGCAAAGATGCTTTGTTATTTAGTCGATCACTTATGTCAGTTGAGCTCGCGAGTTTCCTATCTTCTTGGGGGGAATTTTAATATCAAAATCGATTTCAGTGACCATAATTATATGCAAACTAGAAACCCAGTCACCTTATCCTGATGAGGATATGCAGCCATGTTTACTGTGTCAGTGAGTGTATCGATGTGCCAGCTGTCACGAGGATATTAAATAAAAATTTCATTAGAACTTTAGGCTTATTTGTGGCTAACCTCCACTATGTCACCCAAAACAATATTAATCAGGGAACATTTCGCGCACATCAGATTCTCGAAATAATTCTTTATTCTCGAGAATTTAGCGTGCGAAATTCACTCGTAGGTGTGTACATACATGCGTATACGCCGTTATCCCCGCCATGGGACTCCCTCGGACCGCTTTAAGTTAAATTAAATCTAACTCTGCCTCGTACGCGCGTTAGAAGGACCTCAGCACAAAATAAGTATCCAGGATTCGTATTGACGAAGGAAAATGACGTCCAACTTGATCTCAAGTTTCTGAAGCGAGCTCACTGCTGGTAGAGATTAGATTTCTAACCTAGTAGCTCGTGATCGTGCATACGCCTTTGCCGCTATGTATCCTGTTCAATCTATCGCTGAAACTTAGTGTATTCCTTAATCTCTGGAAATCAGCTAGAATCTGCCGGGTGTTTAGAAGCAGTGACATATCACAGGTGGAGGATTATCGTTCCATTTCAATAATATATACGTTTGCTGAGGTATTTGAGTCATGCCTGTATGGTTAATCAACAACACAAAATAACGCTTCAGTACATCCTAGGATTCGTCCATAAAACCGACATAGGGGACAAGATTCATCCATCTTACTGTTATATGAAAGATGAAGAATCTACATGAACTCGGCGACTTTTTTCTCGGCCCTGGTCGATATTTCTGATAATTAGTCACATTTTAGTACAACTTGAGAGTACATTCGTTGATTTCTTGGACATCTTTTTGCCACCCATTTCGGAGTTGCGTATTTCTTTTCACACTGTAACGTTCCGGCTATGCTAGCTTGTCAGTATAGTCGGAGCGCGCACATCGCAGTGCGCATCTCATGCGAGAAGCGCGTGACGTCACCCGCACTATAAAACAAGCACCGCGACCACGGTAGGCACCGATTTTTAGGCAAAGCACCAGTCGAGTTACACGTCTTTTTATTCTTTGTTAGGCGCGTAGCTAGAGCGGCGTGTGGCGTATTCACCTCACTTTCGTATTTTAGAAGAGTATCTATGCTGGAAGAGCTTAACTTGAATTTTATTATTTTGGAATTTTTTAAATGACACGGGGCTTACGTGTTAAATTTTCAGTCACGCCCTTATGACAGCGTCGGCAGTTTTCTGCGGATATACGCCATTGTGGTTCCTAGACCTCGATATAATATTGATGGTGATGATAATTTTGGATTAAAGCTTAGCGGAAGTTTTGAACTTTTTCGGGAAACTTTTATCCTGCTCGACAGTTTGGGTTGTTCGTTTTTAAGGAAAATACTATCTGCAGGCTACGGTCAAACGAAATCAGAGGAATGAAAGAAAAAATTTGTGACCAAATACACTCGGATGAGGAAAGACTCACCTAATCATATCAACAATAATGTCTGCAATAATAGGTTCAACATGTTTTAGTAAGCGAAGTTAAGTCAATTTGTAAATAAAACTCTCTCGGCTCCTAATAAGCTTGTAATTATGTGAATGATTAGAAAAGGTATCGAATCACAATTGGAATCATAGCAATGGTTTTTGTACATAGCATCTATTCGTGAAACTGATTCTGTATTGACCTCCTCTCAGCTTGGTTGCCCACGGTCTATGGAGTCATAAAGAGTGTGACTGGCAATGTAACCGAATTAATCTTATCGCATATTACCATCCAAAACAGTAGTGTATTCATTGTAACCATTTGACATATCGAGCCCAATTCCATGTGTTGAGTGTCAACATAACCTAAATGCTACATGGGTATTCAACCTAACCTGAGGCTAAAATCCGCCTCTTGTAACCTTATGTAATTGATATAAATCTTAGAATTGACTAGTTAAGTTCTGTGATTACCATAACAATGAGTAACAGTTTGTTCACAGAATAATTGGTGTACTACCTCATCTTGGACGAGCGGGACCACAAAGACTGTGAAAGAAATTTTCGTTCCTGGCAAAATCGTCAACGTCAGCGCAAGAAAATATGGCGGGGCAATTCGTTGAAGTCAGAAATGAAAGAACTAATTTCCTCCCATCAGAACGATGGCGTATCATGAGAAATATATTATTGATTGGCTTCGCTTTCATGGTGCACTTCACGGCTTTCATGGGTGCCAGCAATTTACAGAGTTCCATTAACGCAGACGAATCTCTAGGCACGTTCACTTTGGCGTCCATTTACGGCAGCTTAATCCTGAGCAATATTTTCCTGCCCGTTTTGATGATAAGGTAACGTCGACGATTTCCAGACAACGAAAGTCATCTGGATAAATAATTTTATTTCCGCTGCAAACTTTCGAACTTTCGCGAATTACCAATTCTTTCCATAATAGTTGGCTTGGATGTAAGTGGACTATATCCTTGACGTTCATCTCCTACATGCCTTTCATCGGTGCCCAGTTCTATCCTAAATTTTTCACTATGATTCCCGCCGGATTCGCCGTTGGTTTGGGCGGTGGACCTCTCTGGTGTGCGAAATGCACATATCTGACCGTGGTATCCGAGGCCTATGCGAGTATATCCGATTTAAGCGCAGACGTCCTGGTCACACGATTCTTCGGTCTGTTCTTCATGTTCTATCAAATGGCACAAGTTTGGGGCAATCTTATCTCATCGGCAGGTGAGTTGTGCACACGCTTTACTAATGGCATTTTTGTTTTACCACATTCGGAGTTCAGTTTACCCAGCATGTAGCTCCTTTTAGTGTATGAAAACTGAAGGAACTGTACTCAATAAAAAGTCTTAAACAAATTCCCAGTGAGATAAAATTTGACACAGACGTTTGGAACAACATTGGTGATAACTTAAAAAACTTCTCTAACGATAGCGCCCAATTTGGCGATGGCGCCCAGGCTTGAACGTGGAACTAATCACAACTTGGCAATCATGCGGAATTTCTAAAGAAAAATGTATAGCAATATTGAAGACGGACGAATTTCCTTCACCAAAGATCTGTTTCATATTCGCCGCGAGGGCAACGGATTGCGCGTGAAATCTGTTTCACGAACAGAACAGTTCCCGCGAGAAACTTCTTTCCTGGTGTCATCATTTTTATTTCATTGTATAACTTCGGATCGTCAGCGAATGCCAAAAAAGATGTGGATCAAAATTATCGAATGATCAAAGTCTTATACAAAAAATGTTCAGAAATGGTGATATCGATGGCCTAAAATCTAGAAATGAAATGTTGGAAACACTAAAACTATCAAACATCGAAAATCCGGCAACTCGTAACTCTGGAAGTTCAAGAATCTGAAAAATTTGAAATCATAAAAATTGAGGCCCCTTACTATAAAAATTATACTATACCGTGAGGTTCTGACGAAGGAGACCAGTCTAAGCGCTCAGGCGCTGATTTATCTGAATATTCTTGGTCGGCAGAATCGAGCTAGCAGCTTCACCAACTTTTGAGTAATATCCCTAGTTCTGTTTTTTGCTATCAGATGATTAAGGCGGAGAGTGTCATTAAAAACACGCTTCTTGAATGACTGAAGGCAATGAGAGGTTACGTTGCGAAACAAAGCGAATTGATGTAAATGAAATTTTGAGTCATAAATAAGTATTGACCAATCGGATAATTAGTACAAAAGTATTTAATCAGTGAACCATAGCATTTTAGTCTACCTATTCACTGGAAGAAATTGAGAGTCAACATTTATTGAAGATTTATCAATTGATTCACAATTATTCATTGTTCCTTGCGATCAATTGATGAATGTTGAATAAATGATTCTAGCCGATGATTCGGTTCGCATTGTTTCAATTTACATGCTCTAAAGCCACGCCTAACCTCTCTTGACCGATAGTAAAAAACACTACAATTCTATAATCGAAAAAAAAAAAAAACTATAAATACAGTACTATAATGACTCGCCTGGATTGATTGAGACCTCTTCTCATTTCTACACAAGTTCGAGTGACACTATTGCAATGTACAACAATACAGTTCGCTTCCATTATTAAACACTTAATAATATGAAATGCTAGGTAATTTGAAAGTTGCTCCACACCAGGTACATTCGCTTCGATTCACAGCAAACATAACCTATTCCTGTCACTGTCTGCCGCCATTTGTTTTTGACGATAATCGAAATTAAATAGCAGATGGACTCTAGGGATATTTGTGGCAAATCTGAAATAGACGGTCCTCGTAACATTCGAACAAATCAACGCCTGCGCGCTTGGACCGGTCTCCATCGTCAGAACCTCACGGTATATCGTCAGCGTCTCGTGGAGCTGGTCAGTGAAACGACGGTGGCGCTAGCTTTTTGGAATTTTATAGCCAACGCGCTAAGAATATTCCTAGATCGGTCACAACTTTATAAAAAGGGTGATTCGAAATTACCGCACCACAGGTTATGGGTGTATTCCTTATGGAAATCCAAAACTAAAAGTACTTCACCGAAAATCCGAGGGACCGATAGTTTCAGAGTTACGGAAAATCTTAGTTGACTGATCACAGAACTTACAGGTGACACAGACAGGGCTGACCTTGAGTGTTAGTTGAGCGGTGCCCTGTTCATGTATCCTACTACGCTTGTACGCTTTCTTCCGTTACTCGGAAACCATCGTTTCCTCGAAGTTTTAGTGAAGGACTTTCAATCTTAGTTTTTCATAAGGTATGCACCCATAACTAGCGACGGATTTAACTTGGAGCCGCCTGTAGTCCCGAACTTATCTGCCGCCCCCTACCTACTATCGGGCCATTAAATCGAGACTCCTGGGTTTATAATTTGATAGCTCTTCGTTAAAAAATCTTAGAGAATCGTGCAATACAGTTTCTAAAATTGTGGAGTTTGCCACGTCGAGGTATCATTGTATAATTTCTGTGAAATATTCGGAACTGGAGATATCGCTACACATATGTTAGAAAACGCGTTTTTTTTATACTTGTATCCGTAGCTCGACTTCAACTCGACGCCATTTCGTTCATAATAATATTGAAAATGTGAAATAATTCCCACGTCTTCCTCAGAATCTCATGCGTAGTATGCCGTTTTCAAATTTTCAAGATGTCGGAAACCATGACGGGTACAGGCAATAATCGGCGGAGTAGTCATCTTGGCCGCTAGTACCCTCAGCCGAAAGCGGTGAGTTCTAAAGTTTTCTAGCAAAAGAAATCAATTCAAATCCGTAACCGGTAAATCGATCGCAAGTACGGTTGCTTAATGAATTAAGTCATTCAATAATCATTTTCACATGCGGTTCGACGTGGTTCCCCTGGAGTGGGGCGCTTCCTGAGCTCCTCCATACATTGTAGCGGACCAGCAGTTGGCCTTGTTTTGAAGCCGTTTGTTATTTGAAATAAAAAATTGATGAACATTCAATGAAAATGCGTGTAAAATTCGTGGTTAAATTACACAGAATCTTACGCACCATTGCGTCTTTCATGAAAATAATTCTATACAATATTCATTAATGATAACGAAAATAAGATTCGTAGAAGATAGGCGACGGCTACTTGGTCTTTGAACTTAAAATTTTTTAATCTGTGCCGCAAATTCATAATATAACAACTCAATATTTATATATTACGAGATATTCTTGTTTCAAATAAGAACAAAATTAAACTCACATGAAATAATTAATACATTTAAAAAAAATAACAATTATACAGTTTCACATCAATTATTATGTATGAAATAAATAGTTATCACACTGTCATGCCCACAAGCGTTCAAATTAGAAATCATTTGCTTCATATACATGAAAATTATTATATCATAATTGATGATAAATTTTTCATTATTGAACTAAGAAGTGATATTGAAGTTCATCAAACGTTACATTGAAAATTCAAGGCTTTGCTAAAATTATAAAGAAATATCTTTGAAATACATTTTCTCGTAACTGATTCGTCATTTGTCGAAAATTTGATGGCTCTGAAAAGTGCCGATTTTGTTTTGCTCAGCCATCGTGCGAATTTTCAGATTCGGCGATTTAGGCTGTTCCACGTGTATGTAAGTATCAATTGGTCAGTTTCCATTCTAACTGTCACTATCAACATTCGATTGGTAGTCGCTACTTGTGCCGGAATCTTCGTCAAGATCAAATATTATAGGTTCTACAGCCCTTTCCATTGCACTCTCCTCCGTCCCTCTATACTTTTCCTCAATAGTTTCGTCATGCTTAATGCAATTATGCCACAAGGATGCGGGGACGGTCTTGATTGTCTCGAGGCATAACTGTAGAACATCTTTCATTCCGAACGTATCGTTGTTCTTCGCAACCGTGTTTTTTATGTACACCCATATCAGTTCTTTTGCGTTAACTCACAGTGAGCTACTGGCAGCCACAGTAATTTGACACCGTCACCCCTGACTTCTTTCTCGATTTTTTCAAGAAAGTACGTGTTCGGATACCGATACGCGACGCAGTGATTCAAAAAATTCACCTTCGTGAGCGAATCATACGATGAAACGTGTTCTGGTATGGGCACCCCCCTTCGTATCGTCTAATCGATTATTTGTTGCTTTCTCCAAGCTGTCGTTGGATTTCAATATCCAGGGTCAAGCATTGTGTGATATGGTGCCTGGTCAATTATTATCACTGATCTATCTGATATAAAGTCCAATACATGCCGAAACAATTCTTCGTAATGCTGGGTATTCATCTCATCATGGTAATCGGCACTTCCTGTCTTTCCAATAAAACATGTCATGCAGCCGTCTAAGAATCCGTCATTACTTCCAATGTGTAAAATTAATAGCCGTTCGCCACTGCCAGATGGGATCATAAAACCACCACGAACGCCTGCGATATTTTGTATCGAGTTCCGATACTGATCAAAATTATCACCTTGATGAGGTACCGCACACTCCACCCACCCGTGTTCTCGAGAGTGGTTAGCACCGCACCAGGTTTCATCGGTATAAAAAATTTTCCACCCTCCTTCGCGAAAATGCTTAATTAATCCAAGAAACTCCGATCTTTTACCAGCAATAACTTGGCTTTCCATTAGCACCGGCCGTTTTTGGAATTTTTTGAGTTTAAAATTTAGATTATGTAAAAGTTTCTTCAAAGTGCTATCGCCAAACTGAGGCAGGTCAGGTACGTCTTGCTTCAATTTTTCGTGTAACTCCTCGACGGTTGGGTAGGTTTTTTGCATATAAAAATCCAGCATTTTCCGCCTGACGATTCCTTGTAAAAAGTCGTCGAACTCGATCGCGGGTCTGAGTTGCTTTCGGTGCGGATTTTTTAATTCTCCGCATTTTAATTCATACGTTACTCGAACGACACTGCTTTTTGAAATTTGGAGGCATGCTGCCGTTCTTCGTACGACTTCATTGATATTATATTCGCTAGTTCCATCTTTCTCTGCCTGGAAAAAGTTTCTTACCTTGCAGATAATATTTTTCATCGCAACAGATATTGCAGACGACCGAGGAACGTTATTTCTAGTCTTGTCTTTGTTGAATTTCTTTTTTTTCACTGTTACGAGCACTGTTCGCAACAACGTTGTGCGATGAATCCATGATTGATTCCTCATTAGTCATCTGTTGCATATCGATAAAATCAGTCACTAAGTTCTCTTTTAAATTCTGAACTTCTGTCACTCCACCCGTATGATTCCTATCATCTACGGCATTGGTTGTTTGATTTGGTTCAGGAATTTCACAAGATTCAGAATGTTGATCACGTACTGGAAGTAAGAGTTGAAAGTGGCCGTCTCTATCGTTTTCATGTCCCATCCCAGTGGACAATAAATGTCCGGTTGGATCGTCTTCATGCGCAATATTCCGTTGCGTGTATTGCTACCATTATGCAAAGCGCGAATGATAATCAGATGCGTTTTGTACAACTCTGATGCAGCGCGACATTCCATTTCGGATCCACACACTCCAGATCGACCCATGTACAAACTATATTGATTTTTATTTTCAATGTTTAAACTATGATTCGTCCAAAAAGAGTATTCTGACCAATTTTTGCATATATACTGCACAATTTCCCGACGTACTAAATGATGACTTCCTTGATTGATTGCGATAGCTATCGCCTTAAACAAACCATCTCCAGCTCCTCCGGCATCCTGAATGTTAAATGTTGTATTATCAATAACATCGAGAGAAGTCATTATCACAATCGTCTAGTACAGCAATTGGATTCAATATTTAAGATACACGCTATTGTTGAAAAGGATTCAATTACACAATTAATGCTGCTTAATCACTTATCACTGCCGAGTAAATTTGTACCAAGCAACAGAAACAAAAACTCCGCTAGATCTTGTATAATAATCGTAGATTAATGTATACGACACGGGGAAATTGACCACAATCGCAAACAGCAGGAATGGAAATGGCTTATATAACCCATACACTGCATTGATAGAGATGCTCATAATTGTTAGTGGTCGCGAAGCGCCCCACTCCAGTAGGCCCACGGCGAGCCGCATGAAGCATAATGTAATATAATCACGAATTTTACTCACATTCTTATTGAATGTTCATCAATTTTTTATTTCAAATAACAAACGGCTTCAAAACAAGGCCAACTGCTGGTCCGCTACAATGTATGGAGGAGCTCAGGAAGCGCCCCACTCCAGTAGGGGAACCACGTCGAACCGCATGTGAAAATGATTACTGAATGACTTAATTCATTAAGCAACCGTACTTGCGATCGATTTACCGGTTACGGATTTGAATTGATTTCTTTTGCTAGAAAACTTTACAACTCACCGCTTTCGGCTGAGGGTACTAGCAGCCAAGATGACTACTCTGCCGATTATTGCCTGTACCCGTCATGGTTTCCAACATCTTGAAATTTTGAAAACGGCATACTACGCATGAGATTCTAAGGAAGTCGTGGGAATTATTTCAAATTTTCAATATTATTATGAACGAAATGGCGTCGAGTTGAAGTCGAGCTACGGATACAAGTATGCACAAACGCGTTTTCTAACATACAATATGTAGCGATATCTCCGGTTTCGAATATTTCACAGAAATTATACAATGATACCTCGACGTGGCAAACTCCACAATTTTAGAAACTGTATTGCACGATTCTCTAAGATTTTTTAACGAAGAGCTATCAAATTATAAACCCAGGAGTCTCGATTTAATGGCCCGATAGTAGTCAACTTTTTTACATATCAATTAAGATTTGGACCTACGAATCTTCAAGCATGAACTCTGATGGATGGATTGATATGTCTCCATGTCGCCATGCTCTATATCCACTGACGGATGCGCATAGGCAGTACTGCTAACATATCTATAGTATCCATCTATGTTGTATATGATATACAACATCTCTGATACATTTATGTATTATTTGGTATACACCACTAAGTAGGTGGACAACAGGAAACCGAGGGCACCAACATTTTTCGAAGTCTGCAATGTTCGGGGTGGGAGTCATCACCTTGTGGAAGCTTCTGTGCTACTTAAGGGTATTCCGGGAATTTCATGTGGGTATTAGTTTCAATTAAATTGGGGCATATGTCACAGCGTTGTCACGGCAGATCACACATTTCCGTGATCCGTGATACGAGAATGTTGAGATCCAAACGAAAGTGGTATCCTTTTTAGTTCAAAAGTTATGAATTATTTAAGTTTTTTCCGAATAAAATGGTCGTATTTGAATTTTTTTTTTGTTTTCTCGACAGCCAATCGGTCAAAGAATCTATCTATGCATTGGCCAGATCGTGGAAGTTAAGATCTTCTGAGATATACTCGGTTTAAAAATGCCAAATTCTAACCGTGATAGAACGGCAAAGTTTTGTTGAGGCTTCTGGAACCCCAGTGTAGCATGCTAGGATGTGTTGATAATTGGAGGATGCTTTCCATAACCAAATAATTCGAAAAAAGTGATTGAACAGGAGAGCGCAGTGTTTTTTTGTTTTTTATATACATATAAATAATTTTATGTACAAATAATTTATCATTCTTACAGTTTTATCCTATGGAATGAATGCCAGCCCGATAAACATCACGCTCAACAGCACTCTAGTTGCGGAAATTTGCGGAGCGAATTTCTGTGGTGCAACAACCAGTCCTGACGATAACCCGAATTTGGAACCACCACCCGTCGAACGGATTCATCTGATCTCGGGTATTTACTTGGGATGTATGGTCTTCGCCGTTCTCATTGTGGCTTTAGGCGTTGATTCACTGACGAGGTAGATACTACTATATGCGATTATAAAATAAGTACCCGTAATAAGCGAATATAACCGGACGTTTAGAGCTGGGAAGAAGGCTCAAGAAAACGCTACACGATAGTTAGCACAACACTTGGGGAAGCAACTCGACGAACTTGAGGTCGTATCCAGTACCATTTTCGTTCATAACACCATGAGATACACTGTTATTTTCGGTGGTTTTGGACATCGCTGAAGGTGACGCCCAGAGCAAGTAATTGTGGGTACACTTTGCACCTAAATTAAATTCAGGAGCTTCTTTTGGGAAAAATGTAAAAACCCGTAAATGTCTCCTTCAGAGACTTGGGTTTGATTGATCTGAAAATACAGACACAGGTTTATTAAGCCAGTGCTGCCAGGCAGGTGAATTTCATTGATGAGAAATGAACAAGGCAATTGAACAGAAACTTACGGGAGCCGGAAATTGAACATTTGAATTTTTAATAGGTAATGTCTTAGTACCCGTACTGCGGTGCGATGAAAGTACATTTACTTATCGACTTGATACATTGCAAATATCTACGACTAAATTTAATCCCGTAAAAAGGGTTTCCTGAATATTATATCGAAAAGGGTCAAAATAACATTCAGATTTTCCTTGTACGTTACGTATCTGAGGTTGAACACAATTTCTTACATTAGTTGCTTGTTTTGTAATGAAGGTGCGAAAAGGTGAAGTACGAATCATATCTAACTTGATTCGTTGCAATATTTAAGTGAATTTATTAAATAGATCGGATGAACTTCAGACAACCGCGTTGCGCAATGATTCTAACACGGTCAATTATCGCTTTGATTAAATTAAAGTAAGACAAAAGGAACCTAATGAGTCACTCGCCGCCTTGGCCGGGTGCCTGAGAGAAGGTAAAAGATGTCGAGCCGATGAGCGCTTTGCCTCTAATCGCTGTCGAGTCGAGCGTCTGCGCTCCTTATATACTATACGCGACGTCACCGGTGGTGTCGAAATACCGGCGCGTTGATGTGCGCGTCAAGCAGCTGGCTTCGGCAGCCTGATCCATTACAATACATTTCACTTTCTCGTACAAGTATCAACGTTCTGCAACAATCATCGCGCAGGTATTCTTATCATAATGGTATATCGGTCACGAGGGCAGGCACATGCATGTCAGTGAGAGTCTATAGCTTAATTATTAGGTGAGTGATAAACTAAATCTGTGAGAAGACAATCAATAAAGAAAAGTGGATCTATTCATTAAAACGCAACTGTGGCGTCCGCTCATCGTACATGATATATCCAGAGTAAGTGAATGTGAACAGTAGAGAAAATGATATCAAAAATAAATCCCTATAATGTCTCTAGTGCTCTTCTAGTGTCTTTTGGCTTATGAGTCTTGCACGCGTCTATTCAAACAGTGAGGTCAATGCCAAATAAACTACGAGGTCATGATGACCCACATAACATCGAATGCATACGCTAACAATTGCAATTCATGCACTGTGAGCCGACATAATCATAATTGTATCGGCTCTTCGGCGTACTTTAATTGCTATGACCTGAGTGATTCGGTAATTAGGCGAAGCAAATGACCTCAGTACCGATACAATAATATTACCATCTTGTTTTGTGTAATTGATCAAAAATTCACGTTTGAATAGATATAGTAGGATGAATCGAATACCGACGCATGTGGGATCTGATCTGTCCATAGCCAATTACATTCTGTATTACATATAGACATTACATTCGTCTGAATCATTGTTACATCTTAGCATATCCCATCAGTTATTATCAGACACGTACCAGTGGCCGACCTGTGCCGGTCTGATTCGCTGTCGGTTGGCTACTGGCATACTCACCTCGATTGGATCCGATTACGCCTGATGAGATCCTATTTCATTTTTACCTGACATGCCTTGTATCTGAGGCATGGGATACCACAATAATGCTCAGAGAACTCATATCTCTGTTGGCTTTTTCATGAAAACTAGATTCTTAGCGCGCTGCGCACGCTCTATAGATTATTGATTAGTCATAAACATACATAGTCATGTATGTGGCCAGGCTTTAGTGATGCAGTACTAAAAGATAGTGGTTACTTTTTATTGGCCGCTGGTGAATTGCTATAGCGGCCAAATGAATATTTTTCCAAATTTTTGCAAGTATAAGAACGAAGGAATCCTTGACATTTGCAGTTCTCATATAATTTTGAACACAACTATCTACCCAATCAAACTTTATTCATTATACCCACATAAATATTTTTTCCTAGATATGATAGAGGCAGATCGGGATCAGCGACCGGCCAATCTGGCCTCAAATTACTGGCTGTGACTTTGAAATTATTGAAAGAGAAAAGACAGCTACTCATTGTACCAATCACACTATTTATTGGAGCTGAACAAGCATTCCTTTTTGCCGATTTCAACGCCGTGAGTATTAGCAGATTGCGATTATTCGAATTTACTATTTATTCCACGTTGAACTTTTTTCACATCAATCAGATTTAGCATTCAAGACATTATTTTCCTTAATATTCTGATTATACATCTATCGATGGATCCATATTTTCGTTCAGTAATTCAAACTTACACTCTCCAACTTCAACTGCCTTTAGTCGTTCGTCTCCTGTGCATGGGGCATCAGCAATATCGGTTATGTGATGATTTGCTACGGAGTGGCAAATGCTGTTGCAGCCATAAGCACCGGATCCGTGGTCAAACTTACAGGAAGATCTCCCGTGATCGGCTTTGCTTTCGTCCTTCACACTGCCATAATAGTTGCTCTATTGTTGTGGAAGCCAACGCCGGATCAGAAATTCATATTCTTTCTGATGTCAGGATTGTGGGGGGTCTCCGATGCCATTTGGCTCGTCCAGGTTAATGGTGAGTTTCCAGAATCACCCTAATATAACTAAGCCAGGGCTGCGGTGTGTTTTGAAATTTACAGTCAACAAGAACTGATGACGCTTCAGCGGTGAAGAGGGCTTTTATCAGATTAACTGAAAATGATTTATTCAGTCTTGCGACTTACTCGACGAGTAACGAGCAGTATAGTCTAAGAGCCAGCGACAAGAACAGTTGGGTCATTTCAGTAAGAAAATTTTCGATCTTATCAGGCTCTCTTATCGGGCTTTGATACACGTTCTGATCACCTCGAAAACGATTCGTAGTTTCTCCCATATCACGCGACCGATCAGAATGAAACTTCGGGAATTACCTACTGCTTCATTTCCTGCATAGGAAAGTGCCTAAGTATTTCGTTGTTTCAACATTTTTAATTTATTTTCACAGCTACAGTTATCATCGGAAAAATCGTGGAATTATTTACCGTTGCATTCGATTTATTGCACCTTTGAAACACTTAGGCACGGCGGTGGCAAACCACAGATTTTGGCACTATCTCATCTGATTGATAAAGTAATGACCGAGAAACCACGATTTTGCGTCTTATACAAAAAATACCGACATCCTACGGAATCGACACTTTGTAGCAACATAATTATGCAGTAAAAGTATCCCACGTCGGAGTTCCCACGCGAGTGTCAAAGCCCCTAATATCGTTGATGATTGATTCGGAAGTCTGCCTGGCTTCTGATGGCGGAGAGGGCTGAAGTCGTGGCGCAGATAGATAAAATAAATAAATTCGAAAAAGACGATATCAGTAAAGCTTGTTTTTAACGTAGAAGCAGCAAATGATGTATAATCCTTCATTCTGAATTGTTTCTCTCATCCAAACAAAATGGTTAACTATTCTTAAAATTGGAATTGGTCATTACTAAGAGTATACAATGCCTCACGTAGTGTTAATTGCTATAATCCCAATAATACTGATTTCCATGTATTTCCATAAATATATTTTACATTCAACGGTAAGTATGGCAGACTGTCGGTTGTTTTTTTTTCTGAGGAATTTCGAATAATTGGATATGGACTCACGGTGATATCTTGAATGCAAAAAATAACCATTCAGCAGTTATGCTGATACTTGCAAGGAAGGAAACCAGATTTGAGGATTTATCTGGCTCTTCCAGTCCCAAGTATTCAGCTATCATCTTCGGCATTGCACCAAAGGTGTTGATACCAATTACCTGCTGCGTGCATTTTCCGTCTCGTACAGTGGCAGATTTACACATTTTCCAAGTATAGGCTGTTAAATTTTGGCCGCCCTTACCTCTACAATTGTCAGTTCCTAGATTATTTGTACAATCCAACAATTTGGTTGAAATTGCACTAGAAAAAGATTTGGGTATATTTCTGAGCTAATCAAAACTCAATCATGTACGACTAATAAGGCGGGGTAATGTATGCTACTTACAAAATAATGTATATTCAGTAAATGTAATTAAATAATCTTTATTGCGCTTACAAACAGTTAAAAAATAATGAATTCAATTAACTTATGGACGTTTCTTACAATACCTTTTTGCGCGATTTTTTGTTGGCAAAATCATCGATGATATTGTCGTAAGTAATCTTGTTCATTAATTCCGACTCTATGGACAAAAGAGCTAAAGCGTTTAATTTTTCTTTCTGCAAGATATCAGAAAACCGTTTTACAGAAATCTTTTTAATTTCTGTAAGAAGGCTGAAAAAAAATCGGTCCCCAAATTTGCCGCCCTAGGCTCAAGCCTACTCAGCCTGCTGGTAAATCCGCCACTGGTCTCGTAGACACAGGAAAAATTAGTCGTTGGCAACATTCTCGGGTCGCAGAGCTTCATATTTCTTGATAATTTTTGCAGAATTCTCCGTCGACGGTAAACTTACGAGGGACATCATTCTTCGTCCGAGGAATCTTCACGACGATCATGTTGTCGTGATGTTCAATGTCGTGAACTGCTATGTTATTCAATTCTTCCCTCTGACAGGCCCCAGTTATTCCGAGAATGAGTGACACAAAACAATATCGTAATACACAATAATCGTAATAACTACGTTAGTTGTATTCGACAGTACGTAATCCAAGATTGACAGGCTATGTATTTTTGTATTCAAAAAAACTTGCGTTACTCACCTTGATTGTCAGATACCGACTGTCCGGAGCTTCTAACAAGAACTTTTGCACGTCTCTCGGTGACAAAATCTTCGATTTAGTAGATGCAAACTCCTTGCTGTTCTTCGACATGTACGTGGACAATTGCCTATACTGTTTTTTGTGGGTTAAGGGGTTTAGGAATAATAACAAACGTATATAACCATTAGAAAGGTAATTCACGGCGTTGCATGAATGCTTCCTATTATTTCGGCCATGTTGACTATGACTGTTTATTATCGGTTGCTTTTATTAAACCTCGTTACCATAGCTCCTTGTTGCTGAGGTGCATTTACACAACACCCTTCCTTCTTTGTATTTATTATTTTTTTTTTTCTTTAAGTTCAGTGTGTACGCTTGGCGTGTTTGATTATGACCGATATGAAGTTGGCACCACAGTCTTCTGTCCTCTTCTATCCTTCGTGGCTACATAGGAAAAGAAAGAGACAGAAGACAGTGGGGCCAACTTCATATCGGTCAAAATCAAACACGCTTGGTGTACATACATAGATTTTACATATGTTCTTATGAGTATTACACATAATCTCTCATCCATACTGGATTTCTTCTTACTCTATTGGGTCTACCTCTACGCTCTTGTTCTTCTATCGGTTCTCTGTTTCCTATCTCTTGCTCTTGGTTTCTGAGATCTACTTCAAATTCATTTCTTACATTCTCCAACACAGGGATATTTGTGAAATTTATTTTTGTATCATCTATCTCACCTGTGTTACAATGTTCCGATATTAGATAACATCTGTTTCGCATAATAATGCCTTTTTCTGTTTTTATCTCATATGAGTTTGGTTCTCTTAATATTTGTATCACCTCCCCGTGTCTTTTTATGTCCGTCACCCATACTTTATCGGTTATCTTTAATTTGTCTAGGTTTGAAGCTCCTTGTCTTCTGTTCTACTAGTCTTCCTGTTTCTCTTTCCTCGCTTTTTCTTTGTACGCCACTGCTTCGTGTGAATGGAATGTTTCCAAGCTACTTGTCAACATCGGTACTATTGACCTGATTTTCCTAGAGAACATTAGTTCTGCTGGCGAATATCCATTCTCTAATGGAGTGATTTTATATCCTAATAAACCTAAGTGACCATCTTTGGCTTTCTTACTGTACTGTACTGTGCTCGAACCGTGGTCCATTATCACTTCGAACCACCTCTGATATCCCGTATCTTGCGAATAACGTCTTACAGTGTAATATAATATCTCTTTCTAAAATTTCACTTAATTCTATCAGTTCAACAAATCTCGAATAATGGTCTACTACTATCAGGTACCATTTCTCCAGTTTGCACAGATCTAGACCTATTTTCTGCCAGGGTCTATCTGAAAAGTCTTCTTTAACAAATCTATCTTTTGGATTCGGTCTTTCTTGAATACATTGTTGGCATCTTATCACCAAGTTTTGTGATTCGGTACTTAAGCCTATCCACCATACTGCTTGCTTAGCCCTTTCTCTACACTTATTTATGCCTAAATGTCCCTCGTGCAGTTTGCTCAATATTTCCAATTGCATAGGTTATGGAATAATCAGTGTTGAATTATACAACAGGAAACCTTCTCCAATTGAGATATTGTCTCTATATTTATGATATTGAGTTGGATTTCCTGTTAGCTTATCTTTGTCTGGCCACTTTTGTAAACAGTATTCTCTTAGTTTCTGACAAATAAAGTCGTTATCTTATTCTGTTTTCACTCTTTCTAGTAGGCCTGTCGAGGCTGGAAGATTTTCTACAGTTAGTCTTATGTATTTAATAGTGTCGACTTCCAAGTCTTCTCCTTGTTTTTCATATTCTGGTCTAGGATTCCGCGATAGTGCGTCTGCTAAAATCAATTGTTTGCCTGGTACATATATGTACTACGTTGTAGTTATATATGCAATATGTTCTGGTCTCGTTACAGTCTTTCTTAACTCTTTCGGGACAGAGCTTGCCGGTATGCATGTTACACCCGCCCCTGTATCTATGAGAAATTCCTCTTTAGCAAAGTCTGTAATCTCCATTTCTAATCTGAAACTAGTGTTTGCGTTCATATTAGAGTCTATTGTTCCTAAAAAGAACTCATCTTTTCCTTGTTTTTCCTGTGAATTTGCTTCTTCTATTTGATGCACATTCTTCGCTTAGCACGCCTGCTCCCAGTGCCCTATCCGCTTACATTTTCCGCACTCCACTTTCTCCGCTGGGCATTTCCTGCCTCCAGTGTGTCTCTGGAGTCCGCATCTGTAGCATGTAGACTCCTGACGCTGCTGGTAACCCTGTTGACTTGAGACGATTCATTAGAGTCTGTTCTAATTATTTTTACTTGTTTGGCGTGTCTCTCAGCCTGTCGTGCCATCGCTATTGCTTTCTCGAGTGTAAGGTCTGCTGTTAACTGCAATCGTTCGGACCTCTCCCTCTCGAATATCCCGATGACAATTCGGTCTCGTATAAGTTCGTCCCTCTTTGTATCATAATCGCAAGTCTCAGCAAGAGTGTACAACGCTGTTATGTAGTCATCTATGCTTTCGCTCCCCGCCTGTACTCTCGAGTTAAATTTGAATCTTTCGGAAATTACGTTCCTTTTTGGTGAAAAATACTCGTCAAATTTTCGTAATACTGTTTCGCACGTACTAGTTCCAATTAATGATAATATTTGCGTAAGAGTTTCTTCCGCTCGTTCCCCCATAGTATAGTATACTAGATCAATTTTTTCTTTTTCTGACCTTGAATTATCAATGCTTCTCGCCTTGTGAAGTCGAAGGAATCCGGTGGTTTTGAGGTACGCTGTTCCTGATACTGGCTGTGCCATTTTTTTTACTGAAATTTTCCTTGTTTACTTCCAATGAACGCCACGATCTTTTTTCATGTATTCGCGTCTCTAGAGTAATCAGACTCAATCTGTATATAAACTGCTACTCAGGGTAAGCTACTTCTTCCCAGAATAGATCACTTCTGACACCATGTTTTGTGGGTTAAGGGGTTTAGGAATAATAACAAACGGATACAACTATTATATGTATAGGTAATTCACGGCGTTGCATGAATGCTCCATATTATCTCGGCCGTGTTGACTATGACTGTTTATTATTGGTTGCTTTTGTCGAACCTCGTTACTATAGCTCCTTGTTGCTAAGGTGCATTTACACAACATATACTTGCCGATGTCCACGTTCCGAGAGTGCAGTATGGTGCCTTCAGCATCGAATACTTTGCCCGAAGAGACGGGGGCTTGAATTTTGTTGACAGTTCGTAAAAATAAACGAGTATTGTATCCTCTGATACCGAGGTTGTTTCTCGTTGCTCTTGCCATTCAAAGAACTTTTTGTAACACTGTTCATAGATACGTTCTGATTTGTCCGGCAGCAAATTATCGACGATATTTGCTGCCGCTACGCGTATTTCCGATGTCATGTCGTCTCGAACACAGTCTTCGAATTCACGTTTGTTGTCGCTCATTTTGTAAAGCGAGAATACGTCGGCGACACAGCAAGAGCCCAATTGACACTACCGTTCGCCGGTTATGAATGCTAGTGCCGTGACAGCGTGCGAGAAGTAAAATAGAAAAAGCACCAGTGCGAGAAGTAAAATCGGTCCGATTTGCGCATGCGTAGCATTTTTATTGCATCCCTGACTGTAAAGCAACGATTGTTCTGAACACAGAGGAAAAAAATTGAAAATACGATTTTTTTACAAATATACGCGTTACCGTCACACCTGGGCCGAACTATCCAGGCCACGTGCATGATGCTGTTCTTTCGGCTGCCAGGTCAACACTTACACTTGGATTAACCTATTACAGGTCCGTACCTACATGTAGGGGATACTTCAAAACGCAGGTCTATGGCAACGGAAGTCACGTTGGAAGCTAGGCAATATTATAGATATTCACGCCGAAAGTAGATCGACGGGTCGATTCTACCCAGTGTGACAGTGAAGAGTTAAACAAATTCGAAATGAAAGATACGAGTTCAGACCCGTGTCTATTTAGTGCAAAGGATGTCAAGATAATATTGGCCATGTACATTGGTGATGGAGCAGTAGCAGCGGAGAATGAAGTAACCTAAATAACTTCCTAGCATGCTTGAAAGAAGAATTAGAAATGGAAGAAGGAGATTTGAACTTCTTTCTGGACATTCAGATCGCACGACAAACGGACGGATCAATACTGGCGCATCAACAGCAATATGCGGACAAGATACTAGAAAAATTTCACATGGAAAAAGCAAATAGCTTAGACTATCCGCATCATGGACCCTCATCAAGATTTATCAATAGAAGAAGACAAGGACAATTGCAGAGAATTGAATGTACCATACAGAGAAACTGTGGGCAGTTTGATGTTTCTCGCAATGATAGCCAGACCAGACATACCATGTGCGATTGGTATAGTAAGCCAATACGCAAAAGCCCCAAGAAGGATGAATTGGCAACGCGTGAAATGGATCTTGAAGTAGATAAAAGGAACGACGGATCATGGTATCAGGTTTAGTTCAAATAATGTACAAAATGAGTTGATTGCTTTCAGTGATGCTGATTGTCTAGGGGACACAAGCACTAGATGATCAACTACTGGCTATGTACTAAAGCTGACCGATGGTCCTATAATCTGGGGATCGAGAAAGCAACGGTCGTTTGCCTTATCTACAGCGGAGTCAGAATACATGGCAGCCTGCCACGTAGTCAAAGAGATCATTTGTGTGTGCTGCCTGCGTTTGGCGTTATCAAGGATCAACGACGTGGCCGTAGCGGGAATCTGATCCCTTCGTGGTGTATGTTTTGAGTGAGTCCCCTTGCCTCTCACGTGCGCGATAAAACGTTTGCTAAATCCGCGTGATACCTCCGCTGTTTCTCATGATTTCTCGAAGTCTTTCGCGCATGTTAATGCACCGTCGTATGCGTGCCTGTGGTATGGTGATCCACGCATACAGCCGCTACCGCTGTCTCTTGAAACTGTCCTCACAAGAATCGTAACGTAAAATTGACATTGTGAATAATGAGGCAGCATAAGTGGCATAATTTAGGGTGATTGAAAAAAAAACGATTTTTTTTTTTTTTCTTCCAAACAGGTTCAAAAGTTTCATTTAGGTATAAAAATATGCCTGTTAAAATTTGAGCTCTTAATATTGATATTGAGAGGTGGCTCATCGCGAATTTCTATTTCCCATTTAAATAACACGGGAAAATTTGTTTCTGCTGCTTCTGATTTTTATAACTAGCTAACGATGCGTTGTACAGAAAATCTACAAACATATTTTTTTAGAGAATTGAATGCTCTACAAGAAAGGTCTCTTACACTTTTCCGATAAACTTAGCCATTCAACTGATATTCGAGTTCAAAGAACCACCTTTCTGACAAAAAATGAGTTTCTAAAATAAGTTTATCAAAAAAGTGCAAGAGACCTTTTTTGTAGAGCATTTAATTCTCTACAAAAATATGTTTGTAGATTTTCTGTATGACGCATCGTTAGCTAGTTATAAAAATCAAAAGAAGCAGAAACAAATTTTCCCGTGTTATTTAAATGGGAAATAGAAATTCGCGATGAGCCACCTCTCAATATTAATATTAAGAGCTCAAATCTTAACAGGCGTATCTTCATAACTAAATGAAACTTTTGGACCTGTTTGGAAGAGAAAAAAGAAAATAATTTTTTTTTTTGAATCACCCTAATGGCATATCTCCTAACGTAGCATTATGTTTATTAACAAAATGGGTTGTAGTAAGCATTCGATGGTATTGCCTGATCTCTCGTTGTGAATGGTTAGCAGACTTGTATTGCAAGTATTGATAAAAAGTCAATTTAGTCTTTCTTCGGAAGCCTTTCAGAACAGACATAGATCTTCAGTCCCAAGCAAGAAAACATACGCATCTTATTAGCGAAATCGCAGATCGTGTAGATCGTCATTATGCGACAGTAAGCAGAGTTCTTGCTCGTCATCGTGAAAGAGGTGACTTTCAAAAAAGAGAAGGCCAAGGTAGAAAAGCTAACACTACAAACCGCGGAGATAAAAGAATATGCAGATCGGCTATGCGCAATCGCAATTCAAGCGCTCGTATTATTCGAGACGATACAGATTTGAACAACCAATTTTCGGATCAAACGATCAGAGGCCGCTTGCACATTGATAATCTGGGTAGTCGGAAGCCCCGAAGCCGAAAGTCGTGAAAAATCGCCGAGGTAACACGCGGTTTTAGCAGACGTTTTATCGTGCACGTGAGAAGCAAGGGGACTCACATGAAACAAGCACCCCGAAGGGATCAGATTCCCGCTACGTCCACGTCATTGATCCTGCATAACGCCGGAAGCGGGAAGTACACACGCAGATCGGGATGAATTTCAAATTTTTGGAAATTTGAAATTAAAGATCGATCTGATGATAGAGCACCTGGAGCACGTCCGAAACGGTGCGCGAGAAATTGTTCTACGATTAACTGTTCAGAAGTTATGGCAAATTGAAGATTTCTTGCAGTGGTCTACTTCAAACTGGCGTAACTCCGCGAAAAAAAAATGTACTGAGATGACCAGGTACAGAATTTGGAAGAGAAGAACTTGAGGTTTTAGAAAATGATAGCAATTTTCAATTTCCGATAAGTGTAGATCGAGTTTTGGGGGTGGATTTAGCCCTAATTTTCAATGCATTTGAACGTATGTGTTTCTGTGGTAAAAGTGAGCACACTCCTCTAAAAATTGAAGAAAAAATTTAATTTGATGATGCATCTCAAAGAGGATGAAGCTACCTAAAAATCGATGGATGGAACATTGTTCTACCATGATTCTGTCGTAAATTATGATAATTTGATCATTTTCCGGAGTAGTTTGCTTTAAACAGGCGTAGCCCCGCGAGGAAAAATGTCACAAGGATTATCAAAAAAGCATTTCAAAGCGAAGGAAATTTTTGCCACGTTAAAGTTTGCGTTGAAACGCGAATTTGAGCATCGATCGCTGCAGAGATGCAACTCAACAATGGGACACAATAGAAAATATCAATTGATGGACGTCAAAGTAGACACTTCAAGCTTCAATTTGCACCCCTTGAACTCTCAACATGGTCTCCCGATCAAAAGTTACAGGCGTTTGAAAATTCATCATTTTCCGTCTCGTGATCAGCTGTTGCTTTAACACTTTTGAGGAGTGTATAAGGAGATGGCCAAGATACTATTCGACGGCACCCAAATTCAACACAGTCATACAACCAGGCTCGGTCTTTATTTGTTACTATCAAATTGTTTGCCAAGGTAAACAATGCGATTGTAAGATAGATTTACGTGTAACTCATTCATATGAAAATTTATCTTCACTAGGAACGGCTAATTCGTACTCAAGTCTTTTGTTCGCAAATTGATCTTGCCCAAAGAATCACCCCGCTATTATCTTCTTTCGATTAAGCTACATATTCGTATCCACATTTAGATCCAATAGTTTACGGAGAGCGAGTTGCAAAGTTTCCGAACGACTATAACACCATTTTTCTGAAAGTCCTAATATATTCATATTCATATTCATAATCGTTATCTTTTAATCATTCATTTATACCTTATCGCTTGGGCTAGATTCATTTGATCATTTTTTTTAATCATTCGATTCTCATATTTTATCCTAATCGCTTGAAGAATATACTTTATCTTCTACCAATTAATCCATTGTTTCTCATTTATTGATCACCCTCAGTCAACTCATTAATAGCATAATTAGATAAACGTACGGCTCCGTATGGAGCTAGGTAAGTAAGATCCCATATACTGACTTATTGAGGGATAGGTCAAACAAATAAGTGCTTCTTTTGCTACGTGAACCTATTTACCATCCTCTCGGGTTACACCCTTACGTAAAGTTGCCAACAGATCGTTTTTGATGGCATATAATTCTCAAGCAGTAGCTGATGTATAATCTTCAATTAGGTGATTTCAATCTAAAGCCTCTTAGATAAAATGTGCGGGCAAAATATCTTTGGCAAAGTAATCGGTCATCGACCCCGAAAATTCAGAAACTTGTTGCTCCTATTCGAGCCCAAGGATCGCAACGATAATACTATTGGAATTACCACTACGTAATTTGAATAGAAACACAGCCAAAGCTTACGTAACATTTTTGCATTCATAATTCCTCATCGGAGACATCGTTTCACATTATTTGTAAATTTGGAAAAACGTGAGTGGGTAGATAACAAGGGCATGGACACTGAATGTACTAGGTTGCGGAGGACTTAGATACCCACAACTGGAGAGCGATGAACATGGCCACCAAGAAATATAATTATATTGATTATAATAATGATAATATAAATATACAATATTGTACAACATTAGTCTTAAATATGGCGCATTCCATCTCCATCAAGATCGGTCGATGATGTTTCAGATTTGCTTCAAAATTTCTTATATCGAAGTACTTGCCTAAGAACGAAGCCCCAATGTTTCTTGGATTTTTTCAACCATGCCTATCTGAGATATGATTAAATTTGTTGTTTTGAAAACATTTCCTAAAATCTGGAAAAATTTAGAAATATCTAATAAAATATAAGAAAATTTTTGAGCACTATCAGAAGACGGGGACTTCATAACAGCAGGAGCTCAATTTGAAAAATAATGTAGGTCAAAGAAATATTTGTTAGCATGCAATATGAGCCGAACAAAGTATATTCGACGAATTACAGGGATCCTGATCGCGATGCCATGTATATGACACGTGTTCTCAGTCTCATTCCTGAAATGTCGGAAACAACGGGGATACAGTGGGCATTCGTTCACGTACTTCAGTCTTTTTGTTGAACAGTGCCTCTTCAACCTCTTAAAAATTTTGAAACAAATACTGGTGAATAGCTCATGAAAGATTCAACATCTTGACGCAGAATGTTTGCCCTCCTCAGGAGTTTTGTTATTTACAAGCTCGACAGAACACATTTACTGTTATTGTGTGATGATCATTGCATCTATTGTATTGTATTCGCCTTTGGAGGATGTATGTCCCCCATCCCTGCCCTAATTTTTTTTTTTTTTTTTTTACATTTAGAACATATCTATCAATGAATTTTGATGTTTGTTGCAGCGTTAAGCGGCATTCTTTTTCCCGGCAAAGAAGAAGCAGCTTACTCGAATTTCCGACTATGGGAGGCCACTGGATCCGTGTTCGCATACGCTTACAGTCCGTATTTATGCACGGACATAAAACTCTACATCTTACTGGCAGTTCTTTGTGTCGGGGTTTCTGGATATGTAATTATCATTCGAATGGACCGAACCAATGCAATTATATCGAATGAGAGAACGGATTTCGAACTTGTGGCAACAGGAGAAGTTTCTAGATGAAAACGAAGGAAACATTCAGGACTGACTACAAACACTAAATTCGCAACTCAACTTTTTCTCCTAAATTAAATGTATATCGAACATTCAAGCCAACTCCACTAGGGTTGAGCCTCACCCTTTTTAATTTGGTTGAAACTTTTTTAGGTGATAGTATCACCTCCAAGACACCCAGAACATTTTATTTTCATGCAAATATCTTCGAGTTATGAATATTCGCAACCCTTTTATAGATTTGCCTTTTTTTAAATTCTTGAAAAATTCTGGAAAATTTTATTTTTCATTGCAATCATTTTAAAATCAGTCGCATGACGGAATCATTTTATTTCTGATTTTTCGAGCATCAAAAATTTTGGGTAAAAAGAAACCAATATGCAATGGTATCAAACGTTTGAGAAAAATGCTCAAATATTTTCGGCTCCAAAAATAGGCTACTAATATATTACGAAAAAACTGAAATTATTCTCTTTTCTTACTATTTGTCACATTTTCAAAGAATAGTAAAAAAATCAATTTCACCTTTTAAATAATTTCGATATGTTTGTTATAGAACCGAAAATATTAGAGCATTTTTTCGAAATTTTTAAAAGGTTTAAACTTCGAATTTTTATGATAAAAGAATGAAGAAAGAAAGTGCTCAAAAAATAGACACAATAATGACTCCGTCATGAGACCGATCTCAGAATGGTCGAACTGGAATATACAAGTCTTCAGGATTTTTTCAGAATTTCGAACAGGTGAGAATTCCACGTGAGAAGAATCAGTCAAATCCCAGATATTTTTCAAAATCTGCGTGTCGATAGTTCTTGTGGAATTAGATTGTGGATTAGATGTGTCAATTATTACAAAATTCATCGGGATATTTGCACTCGAAAATTTTTGGAAAGTTTTCTCAACAAATGCACAATTAGGCTAAGATTGATGCTACAAAGATAATTTCTTTTATAAACTGGAGATGCAGGACGATGCTCCAACTTTAATCTTGTGGTACAACAAAAGTACCATAGCATTCGGAAATAATGCAAAATTCAGCCATGCGTTGAAACATGCAAATGTAAAATATTTCTCAATTAAAGAGAGAGTAGATAGACAAGAAGTCGAACTAAAACATGTTCCGACGACTGAAATGATAGCTGATATGCTAACAAAGGCTGTAGGTCCAGATAAAGTATATGGTTTTGTTAGTAATGTAGGATTACCTGATATTTGATTTGAAACGCAATTACATGTAAAGCGTTTATATGAAACTATCGCAAAACCACATAGGGAAATTTCTTGTGTTGGGATTGATCTCAAATTAGTTGCGACGTAAGTCTCTTTGACCATGTAACTTATACACAATTTTTTCTAAAACAAGTTTCGTTCGTATAATTATAAGAAATATATGATAAAAACAAAAAAATGAAGATTATTCTATTACTAATTTATAATTACATGAATGTCTGCATTAGGGAAGTGTGTGTATTTGTATGTTTACAATGCTTTTCATACATGTGTCGGCGATAGTCTCAGCACAATGGGGACCTGAATTTAGTCGGGCTCCGGCAGGCTCCGGCAAGGCTCGAGAGCAAAGCTATGTCTCCACATATATGTATGTATAAATAAATACTCATAGTACACGTTTATAGCTAAACCTGGGGGCTTATTCGATAACTTTTGCGTTATGTAACTGCATTCATAACTGCAATGTGATAACGTCAAAATAAGTTCGGACATTTCATAACGCTAATTTTACGGCTCTATTCACTATGATTTCAAATATGATTTCAAAGCTCTCAATATTTATTATTTTTTTCGCAAGTTTTTAGTTCTTTCGTGCCGGAATCGGAGTTTTTTTTTCTGTTCCTTGAGCTAAATAGATTGCGAAATCATGAAAATAATGTGATTCTAATTGCAATCTTTCATTTTAATTTAAAACTTGAAAGAGTTATGACCGATCAAAAACACAAAAATTCCAATTACGACATAAGAAAATTAAAAACTTGCGAAAAAAATAGTTAATATTGAGGTCCCATTATCGTGTGGTGGTTAAAAACGATATTTTAAATCTTAGAATCAGTATGAATTTATTAAGGTTTGAAAAAATGGCGCTTTCGGAACTGGTTTACCAATTTTTTTTCAATTTCGAGACCCTTTTGGTCGGTAACAACTTCCTACTAAAAAATTATCAAAATCGAAGGGGGTGAGAGACATGGGCTAGCGATTTGATGAGGAATGCCCTATATACAAAGTGAATTCCTAATGAGTAGACAGGAGTAGACAAGCAAATTTCAAGTGCGCATGCGCAAGGTTCCGAGCGCAGACTGTTTTTCAGGCTGGCCAACCATCGGAAATATGAAATTCATACACAAGAGTATCTACGACGATCTATTGTAACGGTTCAACTATGTATTTGAGGTTTTAATGTTAGTGGGTTTGAGGAGTCTTGGGATCGCAATTTGAGCGAGTGTTCTATTTTTATCCTATTTTGTGCGTTGACTTCTTAATAAAACTGATTCCCCCCGCTTGGACCCGGAGTTACAGTACAATCAGAGCAGATTCCCTTATACCCAATTTGATAACGGAGCCGGATAACGCTGGGTTACCAGTAGGGGTGTGCGGGTAGCAGAATTGGTCGGGTCGGGTGGGGTCGGATCGGGTTCGGTCCGAAATTAGACTATGAATCGGATCGAGTACCCGAATTTTTCGAGTACCCATGATCGGACGGGGATACTCGAACTTTATTGAGTATCTGAGTTCTACGAGTACTCGCGACCAGACTGGAATACTCGTACTTTCTTGAGTACCCGAGGATACTCGTCTTACATTAGGTACTCGATAAGCCGTCTTGCCGGAACAAAATTTCAAATTTCGTTTGTGTTATCTATGCTTGACTCTAAATTTATCTCGTGAAATTTCGATTTTATTTTAAAGTCCGTAGACTGAAACGGTGTAAACGGGAATTGCTATGCATGATTCTAAATTGACGTTGTGCTTTTAATTCTAGTACGACTATCTAGCTGGTTGGCGAAAAAATGCCTCGAGTCGTGCGAACACTCGCGCTTTTATACCAAAACCACAGACTTCAACGTCATGTGTCGCCGTCTGTAGCTTGTCGTCGACTGACAACTCGGCGTTTTCCGGAAATCTTCGGCTTTCTTCGGTTGTCACGTTACACGTCGGTTTAGCCAACTGATATTTTCAAAATTTGGTGTCCGACGTTCTTATGTTGTCTTGTGTTCAGACCTGACTACTGTCTACTGCATACGTTGCAGTATCTAACACAAAATATTTTGACATCTCGTGTCATTTGCAATTTTTCAAGATATGCCACGCTGTATCAGAGACTTGAGTCGAATTGAATTAACGGCGCTCTGTTGTGTGTAAATTTCATATTTTTGATAGCTGGCCGCCCTGAAAAACAGTTTACGCTCGGAAGCTTGCGCTTGCGCACTTGAAATTCGCCTGCGTACCCCTGTCTACGCATTAGGAATTCACTCTGTATAATATTATTCGTATTATTATTGGTTGGCCATAACACAACAGCGCTATACAAAACGTTAGAGAATACGATAAAAATACAATTAGAGGTATCTTGCGGTTATTCCACTCCATGAGAAAGTCAATCTATTGGCTGTTTCCGATCGGACTGCAGTTATTTTTGCAGTTACGCATAACGCAAAAGTTAGCGAATAAGCACCCAGATTTCTGACATTGTGTTAGTTTAATTAATTGTCGAGTATGTCGTGAAATCACGACAATGAAAGGAAAATATAAACCAAACATATACCGACAAAAGAATAAATCAATCCTAATTTATCAATCTAGTCCTAGACAATTATCTTTCTAGGCCTTGTTTCTGTTACCGTCCATCGGTGATTAGATAGTGAAATGAATGTTGTCAATGCAATGCTACGTGGTTCGGCCAGGTATTCTGGGCCGAAGACATTACAATATATGAATGTACTGATTGGTTAATCCGTCCTTCAGAACCAGTATCAAGAGATACTGTTAAACAGTTCAGAAGGTTACAAACGCATCCATATTAAATAAACAACAACACGAAAAATAAAAAGATAAATAAAAACAAAATTTAGAAGTGGCACATGGATCCAATTTGGATCCGTTATCCAATCAAAGGACTGGAAGAAGAAGATCCATTCTCAAACACCCGATATTTCAGAACTAATCAAATTTACATGAAATTTGACTTTCGCGTCTAATTCGCATCAGGAAATTTGTCGATGATCTTCAATTAAAGGCAAAAATGACAAGAATATCGATTGCCGGATAGGGATACTCAATTCGATACAGCTGTCTGTAGGATTGATTGCAGCACCCTGCGTTGCTTCATTTCCCTGCATTCGGATGAATTTAAAAAAATACAACTTTCACAATTTATTTATGATTTATATTATATTCAGTTTTGAGTAAAAAATACTGTTCGAAATGTTTTTCAACGATCTTGGACATAAGTTTGGATAATATATCTTGTGATTATTCACGCAACATTGAGTTACAATATTTATTATATGAAAAGAGGTCTCAATCAACAATCACTTTAGTCGAGTCAGTGATTAATGTCCGTTACCTGACGTTTCGGCAGTCATATTCTGCCCTCATCAGAGGCTTAGTCTTCAATTATGTGTTGATAGCTGTCTGGGGTAATGTTAGGGAATGGGTATGGTAACTAGTAAACTCCAGCAGTTTGAATTAGAGCTTTTCTAATGTTTATTTTTGCATAACAATACCGCTTAGCAAAGATTTTACAGTATTCTTGCTACAACTAACGTCGGCATTAGGGCCCGAGCGAAGTTTATTTCGGCATTCGTTCCATTCGTCTCGCAACGGTGACACGACTGCCAGCTATAAAATTGTGTAAAACTGACTTCACTATGGTCCTAATGAGCCTTTGAACTGTAGTTGCACCATTGATATCTTTACCTAGTTGAATAGAAAGCATTCTATCGATTCAGCGAGAGTTGACCAAGTCTTAAGTCTCTTAAAAAAGTGAAAATTTGCCACAAAATAAGCTGATTATTATACTAAAGCTGCGTATCGTTGAGCCTCTGCGAAGGAGGTGAGTAAATTCGTTAAAAGACCAGTCTTGTAGTAAATACTAGTAGGTATATAGCGAGAAAAATATTTTCTATCAATAAAAGAGCAGCAATTGTGAATAAATAAATTTTTACACTCAAAACTACCTCACCTTGTTGCGTTATAATACCAGGAAACCTTTCCCTGTTTATCAGCTATCCATATTATCTTTTAAGCCTACATTCGGTAACTAAAAACGATGAACATAGGGAGCTTTTCCCTAAAAATACACCGCACTGTCCAGCCGCAGTTAAAACTTAATTACAAACATGATAGAAAGCAATCATCAGATAAGCACTAATATTTACAATTTGTACTTGTAACATAATTATAACGTAATTAGATAGCTGCTCGTCGATTGAACTACACGCAACCGTATTCGTACCAAACCGAGCCAGCCTTGGGATCCTTTTCAGAAGGTCTTTCAACCATTGTTTCATTATTTTCGGGAAGAATATCATTTTCGGTCGCAGAAATATTTCTCGACTCGTTTATCACCGCAGATACTTTGTTGTAGATTAAAACCGGGTGTTTTATACCACTTTGCGCGTCCAGTTCTGGGTTCGTATTAGAGTCTATTTGACCCATACTTCTCTCATCTGCATCCAACTTCTGCACCGGTTCTGGGACCCCATGATCCTGTTTAAAGGAAAATTACTATCCTTAAGAATAATGTAATTTTTCATCAAAATAGAAGATCTTCTTTATCCTAATTTTGTGTTACAAACTTACATCCAGGGTCGTAGTACTACTAGGAATTTCATCCGTGTAGTAAACCGTTCTCCGAGTTCCAGGGTAGCCCAAAGACAGCGGATCACTTCTCAGCTCATTGGCATCTTGGTGTTCTGCATTTTTTTGAGTAATAGAATAATTAAATGAAATAGCTGTTTGTCGTAGACCTTGATTCACATTTCGAAATTACTCATAGCCAATGACAACAAGCAAGCTAAGGTTTTTACCTCTCATCAGTCTAACGTCATCTGTACTAGCGTCAGAGTCATTTCCACCGGATTCAGACTCGTATGCTTTTCCATCTAATTGTTTTGTATCCTCGGCCCAGGATCTGCGATTCTATAGAGCAGGAATTGAAGTTTTAGGCATTTCTTTGAAGCATATTCCTCACATATTGGAAACATTGGTACATTTAGAAAAGGTAGCGTGATTTGTACAAGAACAACTAGTGTTTCATAATGCTTTTTTCCAAAGTTCGGAAAATCGTGATTGAGGAGAAAAAATTGAAAGCTTGCATGATTTGAAATAGATCCAGTCGTATGTACACCCAACGAGTTTGATTCTGATACCTTCGTTCTGGACAACTTTTGAATAATGTTGGCAATAGTGACGTCTCACAGTGCGCCGTGACAGACCGGCTTGCAATCATAGCGCGACCCGTGAGCTGTCATTTCTACGCCGAGTGACTCTACTAACCCTAAATTATAGGCTGGTTTTTATTATTGAAGATACTTTACAATGATGTTATTTTTTATAAATCAACTGAATTTTCTATGAATGATTGGATGTAATGAAAATAAAAATAAATGTTAGAGCTTACAGTTTGTTGAGTTGTAATAAGTTTAATTTGGATCGATGTTACTCGACAAGAATTAATAATCCGTTGTCTTATTTATAATTATCGCTGAATAAATAGTCAAAATAACGAACTTGTTTAGTTAAAACGAGTTTTATTTAGAATTGATATTTTATTATATAGCGTTTCATTGTGAATGATTTATGTATGATCAGTAAAAATAAAATTATAGGTATCTGTAAAAATTTGTAAAAATGTGATCAACGTTCGTTGTACCGTATATATACATAATATTTTCTAATCAGTAACGATACGTGTCGCGGTAAAATTGTCACGTCGCATAACTACATCTGGTTCGACTGTGCCATAACTTTAAAAATTTTTCAAAATATTAAAATAACATAATTCTAGTATTGATGAATTCGTTGATTAAATAAAAATGGAAATCGTATGACAAAAAGATTGTCAGTATGATCTCATTTTCATTACATCCAATCATTCATGAAAAATTCAGTTGATTTATAAAAAATAACATCATTGTAAAGTATCGTCAATAATAAAAACCAGCCTATAATTGAGGGTTAGTAGAGTCACTCGGCGTAGAAATGACAGCTCACCGGTCGCGCTATGGTTGCAAGCCGTTCTGTCACGGCCCGCTGTGAGACGTCACTATTGCCAACATTATTCAAAAGTTGTCCAGAACAGAGGTATCAGAATCAAACTCGTTGGGTGTACTTTCTTGACTATAAAGATCATGATAGCTTTTTTTTCCAACTATTTTATCAGATTCTTGGCTCAAAGCATGGATATAAATCTTTTGTGTAGTTGATTCTGGTTTCACTTACCTTATTGAGCAGTTCAGAACCAGCTTTTCTCACCCTTCTAACAAAGCTAGCGCCGAACCCTTTTCTAGAATAAGCGAAACAGAAAATGATTAGATGATACTACCATTTCATCCTAAATTCAAACGTTATTTCGAAGTCTTATGAATGAATGGAATTAGAATTCTTTTGTACACCCAGGACATATTCTAATATCCACTTTGGTTCCAATTGTTTATTGTAAATTCTAACTTATGCTTACTTTTTAGTTGAACAACTCTCGAGCTTGCGATAATGCTCCATTATTTTCTCCTCAAGTTTCTCCTTCTGTCTGCAGAGATTATTCACTTTGTCTCTGTAAATAAATTAACGTTATTCGTCATTCGACTTACAATTAAACATGGATAATAATTCCCAACAATTGTGGGTATCACTGTTCATGGACAAAAAGTGCAAGTCAAGTTAGGCCTTTATTCTGTGTATTAGCCGAGAGAATATACACACAAAAGAGCCCTAATCTGAATGAAACTTTTTCCAAAGATTTATTAAAAAAGAAGTCTTTTCGTCCTTCGTATTTGAAATAGCATTAGAAACCATCAAGAGCTACTGAAGAAAACAGTTTATGTTGTTAGTCTCTTGAAATCAAGGGGGAGTAACGAAACTCTACCTTCAGTACTATCACACTAAAATACATATTGTGATAAATTCCAAGACAAAGTTAATAGAATAAATTTGGCTCTTAACTAACGTGAACAACTTCTCTTCCATGTGAAAGTGTTCTTTGTCATCCAAGGAATGTGTCAGCAACTCATGATATTGGCTTAAAAGTAAGCTGACATGGTCCATCAGTGATCGTCTGTCATTGTCCAAACCAGAGTTCATTTGCAGCAACATCTAAAATAACAATATTCTTACAGAGATTGGAAACCTAGTAAAATCCTCCCATTTCATTAATTGACGTTCGGTAATACCTCACAGCGTTGGTTTAGCTTGCTCATTTCAAATTCTAAATACGAACATCTCTCATCTTTGAGAACCAGTTCCCCATTAGTTTCAGTCTGCTTAAGGCTCAGTCGATTAGTTTCCATTTTATTACTTTTGTAATCCTCTTGTAAATTTCTGTACTCAGATCTGAGCTTTTCTGTGGCTGTGAAAAGATTTCTAAAGTCATCCTGCAACCAAAACACATAGTATTGAGTTCATTTCAGTTTTATTTCAAATAAAGTCGGTGAGAGGAACAACTTTGCTCTCTTCTTACCTTCAGCTTGGAATGTTCGCCTCGTAGATTGTTCAAGCTCTTAGCGTTATTGATAAGAGTTTCTCTCTCAGCTTGCAAAGCCTTAGTCTTAGCCTCCAGACTTTGGCAAGTCTCTCTCAGAGCTCTGGCCTCGTTTTTAACATCTCTAAGAGTCGATTTCACTACTTCTCTTTCGACAAGTAATTTTTCATACTCGTTGTTCAGACCTTCATGAAGGATCTGAAGAGCTATTTGATCGCTTACTAATTGAGCATGTATGCTTTGCTGAGAAGCACGTTCCTTCAATAGCTGCAATGATAGAATTCAATCTTTGTTGAACGGGTCAATAATATTCCATCATTGATTCTTATTACCTATTCATCAGCAATTACAATTAATATAAAAAAACCAGACAAAACTACTACCTCTTCTTTTTCAGCCACTAACTGGGAGTTTGCCAGTTGCAGGGCTGTATGCTGAGTTGTCAACGACGTGTTCTGGGACTGTAGAGTAGTTATATTTACTTGTAGCTTAGCATTTTCTGCTAAGAGGTTGTCTGAGGTAGTATGTGAGGCTGTTAACTCAGAGCGAAGCTTTTTACTCTCAATCTAAAATGATAAAGATCTTTATTAGTTGTTAATCATGAAGTAAAAAGGTTGGTATAATGTGAAATGAAAGTATCCCCACGACTTTATTATTGTATGTTAGCTGTGCCCTCCTTTGTAGGAAGATAATGTTTACGAAAATGTATACCTCTAATATCTCTACGGTATCTTGCAAACGCCTTTGCTCGCTAATTGTGTCGATGTTACCCAAAACAGGAGAATTGCTGATTGGGAATGGCTGTTCAACAGGCGGGGATTCGATTGCGACGAATTTTTTAACATTGTTAATAACTTCCGGAACTTTAGCTATCCTGGAAATCGGAATTTATTGATTACGTAGCTTGGATATAGCACAGAAATGCATTTTGACGGGACGTTCCATGCCAAATCAGCTACCCCAATTTATCGACCATAAGTTGGAGTATCACACAAGTACAATACTTTTGCCAAGGTTTACCAAGTTCTTCTGCTTCAGTGCATCAAAGTCTGCTAAACTACTGAACGGAACTTGATACCAAAAAATTGGGGTAGTTGATTTGACACGGAACGTCCCATATACATACGTTTCTATTATGGTGTGTGTGGGTAGTGATAATAGCATGTTGATATTGACTCCGAACTTTTCTAATACTGTAGATAAATGCTGAGTGTTTAATTTCTCCGCGACCAGATCGGACTGCAAAGCTTCTAGCAATTCTCTGTCGATCGCAGCTCTGGAATCTAGTTCTTTACTAGATCTCTCTATATCCCGTAGCCTGCATTAAAAGTAAGATAATACAATTGAGAGCCGACCATGGCGTCAGTTAATATCCAGCTTAAAAGTAGAAGAAGCAGGTGTCTATTGCTAAATGCTACCTAGAAATATGGGAATTAGATTCCGCAACTTCTTGCTTTAGTTGCGCGATCATTTTATTGCTGATTTCAATCTCATTTGCCGCTTTGTCAAGTGCGATGTCTTTATCCTGTGAAAAAGTAAGCTTGATATAATTTGTCTGGAGTTTTCCTACTGTATAACAACAAAATAATTCTAGCCGTTTTACTTCGATAGTTTGTCGATACTTGTTGACGTCACGCTGAGCATTTTCTTTTTCTCTTTCAACGTTAACAAGTCTTGTTTCAAGCTCTGTACACTTTAATATCGCATCAGATAGCTTGCTTCCAGTATCTTTCAGGTCCTCTAATTTCTGGTTAGCTAAATCCAGAGATCTTTCCAAATCGTCAGCTCGTCTTTGCGCACTTTCTTGAAGCGATTGAATACGCTGTTTTTCTTTCACCGCCAAATCGTGACTCCTTTCCAGATCCGCGATCATTGAAGACTGTGTCTGGAAAAGTGATTATTTTTTGTCAAATAATCACCTTCATTAGTGATAAAATTGAAATTCCATAAAACAAATATGATATACCTGATTTTCTAGTTGTTGTTTATCAAAGACGGCTCGTTTATTATTCAAAGAGTCTTGAAGTTTTTTATTTTCCTCAAGAGCATCTCTACATATTCTCTCCAGATCTGTGTTCTGTTGAGTTAATCGTTCATTGTTATCGTTCAGTGAGTTGATCTTCAAAGATAATTTTTTCTTTTCTTTTTCCAGCTCTAAAACTCTTGTCGAACTTTCGTGAAACGAATTTTCTTGGAGTGAATCAATCAACGTAACTAGACGCCGATTTTCTAGCTCTAATTTGAGTGCTCGAGTTTGCGCATTGTTTGTCAGCTGTTCAGATAAGCTATTGTCTGCAGTGGCTGTGGGATAAACATACACAAGATTAATTATAGAGCCATCAAATTTTATCCTTCACATTCGGATATTCACCTGGTTCTTCTGAGTCGCTCATAGAAGGTGATATAGCAGTTTCATTTAAATTCCCTTTTGTTATACACCGGAGTTGCGCGTTTTCGTCACATATTTCTTGATATCTTTCTTTGTCGGCTTCTCTTTCCTGTAATATTCGATTTTGAGCATAAGACAAAGACAACAAAAGCAACAAATAACTTAATGGATGTGTGAAAACGTGTTATTACCAAAGACGCGTCATTCAAAAGCTGCTTATACTTTATTATCTCTGATTCTAGTTCCGGGATTTTGTCCGATCGCCTTCTTGTAGTTGTTAATTGTTCCTCCAGCATTTCCCTAGTTTCCATCAATACTCTGAAATTGAAATAAAACCACAAATTTAATCGATAGCTGAGAAATGATATGGGATATTGATGTTACCTATTATCTTCACGTATTTCCTCGATTCGTGTTTTGTAAAATTCAATGTCTGCTAGTTTCTCCTTGTACCGCACTACCTCCATTTCAAGTCGGTCAGCTCGCTCAGCGCGTTCAATGACTGCGTCCAACTCATCTCTGTATGATTTTGCTGTGCGTGCTTCGTGCATGAGTTCTTGGTTCTGCGAATTGTAATCAACAATCAGATAATACATCAGAAAACATACATCCGTGAATCAATATCTCCCCGAAGAACAGTCTAAACGGCAAGATTTCCAGGTGATTATCAATCCTTCATGATCTGCGGTACCATGGGACTATTGTTCTCTGATTAATATTGAAATACACAAAAATACGCGACCTTCGGTATGAAATTCATGTTCTCTTTCAAATCTGCTCATTAGATATCCTTTGCGATGTAGGACTGTGAGGGTGAAAGTTTACTTTGATGTATGAAGAATTAAGATGGAGATATCTAGTGTTGAAAATAACTAATTTGGACATTTCTTATCCACTTTTGGGGGGCTATAGTAGGGTGGTCCTCAGTTTAGTCATATTTGAATTTTGATGCTTACAGGAGTCAAAATGTTGCCAAATACCTACAAAAAAATGTAGCCAAAACCCCGGGTCCCGATAGCTTTGGGGCAGCGCTTAGAATTGAGATAAAAAACTGGGGTTTCGGCCACAACTTTATTCATGTACTTGGAGACATTCTGGCCCATGGGAGCATCCAACTCGAATATCACCAAATTGCAGACCATCCTAGGATACACACATCTCAATAGGAGTATTTTCGAATGTGTGCATGTGTCTACGATCTTCTGTGATCAACTAGTATTATCACAGTAGTTCGCTACTCTTTTGAAGCATAATCAAGTAAAAGTTAGGACTTGTGAGTGATCGGGTCTCAGAGTTAAATACAGTCACAGTAACAAGACTTAATGCAGGGACTTGGATGAACTGCTGCTTTGATTTTAAGTGTTTGGGTCTCCAATTGTTTGGAAAAGCGAATTCTGTTCGATGAACAGATGACTTTTTGGTGAGGCAAACGTGACAAGAGTAATCATTTTTCTACTGCCAAATTTGCAAATTTACACACTATTTTACACTGTTTTTTAATTTTCTAGAAAATGAGTTAACGCATCAGAAAGTTGTCTGTATTCTGAACAAGTAAAGGCCCAAATATCTCAAATTGAAACAGCAGTTGGTCCAAATCCTTGCATTAAGTGCTTTTACTCATAATTCACGACTTCTAACTTTTACTTGATTATGCTTTGAAAGACTGGCTAACTTCTATGATGAAACTGGTTGTTTAACAAAAATCGAGGAGAGGAAAAACCCCTAGTTAAAATGTATGTATACCCCTAAACTGCTATTTTTTCACAGAAGTGAAGTGATAAATCAATTTATAATGAACCAAAAAATCAATCAAAATCATTCAATCGTTTTCCATAAAGGAATGCAGCAAGAATCTGACCAGCCAACTTAATTGATCAATTATGGTTATCTGAAGTCGGAAGACTTCTGGATAAAGTACATTTGAGTCTCATATAAACATGTTTTTATCCCACATAAATATAGAGAGAAGAGTTGCACAGAATAAATGTGTGGGTTAAAGTAGTAAAATTTGAAGAAGCTATATTGTCTGATCATTCTTCAGTTAATACATTGAAATCTCGTATAAAATCATCTGCAACATATTGTAGGAGTTTTTTTTAAGAAAGAGCTTTTAAATAATATTAGCTAAAATGCAATAATACCCCCAGTGGGTATCTCAATTTACATTGCTTGTAGAACAATCTACTTATCAATATATCCAATGAAAAGAAGGTTCACCTCTTGCCTAAGTTTGGCGAGTGCAGCCTTAGTGTGTTCCATTTCTTCCTTGCACTCGAGTAAAGCTTCTGTTTTTTCTTCCCTGATTAAAGCATAGCATGTTTGAAAGGCTAGTTCTTTAAGTGATCCTCTTGTTTACAATTAGCTACTTACAGTTCTTGGCGCTGTTTTCTGACTTTTGATTTCCAATCTGCTAATTCAACAGCATGATGGTGGTTGTTGCCTCTGTCTGATTTTACAATACTGTTCATTTGATGCGGCTTATTCATTTCCTCAATGTCAACACTGCTTATAGCGGACTCGTTATTGTCTGAGTTTTCAGTAGTCGTTGAGCCTTTCCACTTCTACAAAGCAGCCCAAAAGAGAAGAAGATTATTTCATCAGATGAAGCTCACTTATTTTGAGTTGAAGCAAGTGATCAATATTTTCGAAGACGACGACGGAAATAGAGATTGTAATGAAAGATTAGTGAAGCTGATTTAACTCACCTCGTAATACAAATCTCGATCATGAACCAATCTTCTGATCTGATTGAATAATACACCCATATTAACATTATCCATGGATTCTTGAGTTATCACAATATTTTGATCATCTGTGACCTGAAAGATATGAATTGCTATTAATAAATAGTGATTGAAATCTTATTTTTGATAAAACTAGCAACTGGTAGTATATGGAACTTTGTTTTTCAATTTTCAAGAAAATTTGGGAAACTGTTCAGATAAGCGTTTCGAGTACAGAGCGCCAACCGATGCATAAATTACTTTATGTGTAATCTTTCTTTGACCATCATTCTGAAAACAATAATTTTGAAGCAATAATTATCATTTTTTTCAAAATCAAGGTTCCATATTAATTTGCTTCCTTCGTTACTGCACCATTACATCAAAGGTGTAGACAACGCGAACCAACTTATAAAGTACATCGACATTATCAATGAGGTATAACAGTCCTGAGATAAATCAACTGTTGAATGGAATTTCCCTCTCTCAAAATTCCTAACTCCTCAGTATCTTTCAGCAAATCTAATTGTAGTACTACATCTTTCCTTAGTACAAGGGGTTGAACAAAGAACTAAGTCAATTTAGGCTCCTGCCTTCTCTAATTCAAGGGCTTACATACACCTTGAAATTAATTTCTTATTTTTGAAGTCATTTTTTTTTTTTAATTGATTCCGAATCAACTCATCTTCCACTTTGTACAGGATTACATGAAAATCTTTGTACTTGCGGGATTCAGGTTCAACAATAGTTATTCGGTACACAATTCCGCAAGGTCTGAACTACGGATGTTGAATTCGTTCAAGAAACTTGTGTGATGAGTGCAAAAATGAGATTGCTTAACGTGATACTATGAAAAATGAGATCTATGAAAAAAAAAATACATTCCGTGAATGTAATGCAATTTTCTTAGTTTACATAGTAGACATCCTCGTCTAGAATATTCATGCAGAATTCGGTTTGTATACCAATCATATACAGGGTGAATTCCTAACATCCACCGACTAAGAGTTGTGCCAAGTCGACTGTGAGTAAAAATCGACAATTGTGTTAGTGACTACCGACTCCTTGATGAACTGTCTAGCGGCGAACAATTGCCAATTTTGACTTTCGGCACCTCAACGCTACTCCAACTGAGCGGACAATGAGAATTCACCTTGTATTATGCATGAAATTAGCAGATTATCATCATAATGTTATCAACCTGTTTTATACAATCGACTATCGCCAATTGAACGTCGACAGCCATGTCTTTGATTTTAGTGATGAATTTTTCTTTGTTAGGAGACTGAACTGCGCATCCCAAAAGTAACAAGAGGAGTAATTTTATTTCGACAACTGAAATTTCAGGATCCTTTCCTAGCTTGACAGCGTCTGGTAGAACAAGAACAACATGGCCCAATTCCTCCTCATAAAATTGCTTAATGTTTCCGATAACAAGATTCAAATTTTTTGTTCTTATCGCCGGATTTCCAACACTGGGTACAACCCCGTCATGCAGTGGTTCTGGATTTCTGTAGACCAAAACAGAAGCAGTTTGCACAATGAAATTGGAGATTTCCATCAAATCATCACACGTCATGCTCTGTACTTACATTTGTAAAAAAACATCATGTAGTACAACTCCATCAACTAAATCTTCATAACCGACGACAGCGTCAGGATCCTCAAGACAGCTTGTGAACTGTGATAAATAATTGACATTTGCTTCTGAGTAATGATTGTCTTATTATAGTTTGTGTTGGAGATGAAATAAAAAAATGTAATTCAAATTATTTTCCCTGCTTGTTATTATTACTTGTGTTGATGATTTTTACTTACCCAAGTGACCAGAGGACCGGACAGAAATTCTTCGACACTAGATGTTGCCATTTTCGGTCTCTTGTTTCTTTATTACTTATTATCTAAGATTTTTCAAAGATAGTATCGGTTTGGTTGAGAAAATTACACCGATATTATCGATCGTAGAATTATACGATCGGTTTGGAGAGGAAGGAACGGAGTAAGGAGTAGATATTTATTATTGTGGATAGGAGAACTCGGGAAAGCGTTCGGCTAGGTTCAGTTTTGTCTAGAGTATCTCGGAGTAGGTATAGGAGAAACTGTGTCTGTCTATCATAATGGAAGTGTGGTATAACACAAGTAGCAATCGCCGATTATAATGCGAGCGAATTGATTGGAAGAAATGCTTTTTAATAATACTGACAGTTTCCGATATCGTCGTCGGATACATTCAACAACGGAGGTTATTGTTTTCGCCTTTCTCCCTTTTATTTACGTCACGCTTAGACTCATGTCGGTAATGCGGGATTCCTCGTACTACGGCTTATCGACTGTGTCAGAGGTTCGAACGGTTCGAATCTGCGATAGCAGCGCTGATGTGAAGTCAGCCCGCAGGTTTTATCATTTTTTAATAATTTATTGCACCAAATAAATTCGTCAATCGCTTTAATCCAGTTTTTGACGAAAATGGGATAAACTTTAACCCTGTGTTTTGACTAAACGAATGAGTAATCAACGACTTATAATATACCAAACACTTGCTTATTCATTAATCTTAATTCCTTTACCATCGGCTAAAATTATTCTGTGACGGTTTTTTTTAATTATAACAAAGCATATAATCAGTTTGCCTGAAATGGAATGCTGGGGGGTAGTTCACTTCACAATTAGGATCCACCTAAACGGAACTTATTTTGGTTATTGGTCGTATACTGAATAATTGCTCCTCGATTGCTCTTATAATTGCTGTATCCTTAATTCTAATTGTTCCGCGACGGTTTTCCAGAAAACAGCAAAAAATAACTGAATAGTGGGGGTGTTATATTCTGAGATGATCGGCATCGACTAGCTAATTTCAATGAGTTTTTGAATTCTTAGTTGTTATAGATCGAATATGTTTTAGCGCGATGGCTACATTCCTACCAAGAAGATAAGCCTAAAGAACGAAAAAAAAATTTTAGCGAGTCTTGAATAGTTAGTTCGTCGGATCGAAGTTCAACTCTTATGTATTGAGGTAATGAGTTTTTATCAGCCACCACTACGCGTGAGTAAAAGAGGTTGATGCAGATTTCACCTTCAACCGCTTTCAACCAACAATATTTATTGAGTAATCTCCACAACAATTCTTATCGGCGGCAAGTTCGTTATATCAAGGTGGAAAAAATAAAGCCAAAATATAATGGTGGCTTACAAAATAACGGCGCTAGGCGATATGGATAGAGGCCCAAGCGTCGAGGAGCTGAGAAGGGATGTTTCAAACATCTATGATTTATCTTCTTTCAAATAAAACAGCCTTTGTCTGTTCAGCTTTTCATGTTTGGTTTTAAAATTCTAACGGATCTTGAAGCTTCATGTTTCCTCCATATAGTAGATAGTTTTAACGTGACAGAGTTGCTACTCTTGAGTTTTGAATTTTAGATTTACATGGGCTATCGAGTGTTTCTAGAATAACTCGTTAATAGTTTATGCTATGTGAGATTATGTTTCCTCAAGCTATTGGTTTGTAACCATGAATAAAGTAAGAGAACCAAGAAAAAAATGTGAACGGTATTATATCGATAATAGTGTTATCAGTACTCCTATAGTAATTGTACTTTTTTGCGAAGCATGGCGTCGTATGGTGTTCATTCTGAACGGTTTCGTTATTGTATAACTCTATTTGGGGGTTTGAAATTCTCGCCAACCGAAGATGTCAACATACCGGTATGTTTGTTATCTATCTCATTACTCTCGGTCGGCAATTGAGAAGTGTCTACTCAAAAGTTCGCGATAGTTAGTCATCACTCCGCGGTCGAAAAGCGCAGTAAAGTTGATCGTCTTCTAGTTCAGCGGTTTCATGCCCGTCAACTTCGTGTTTCCCGTCTTGCCCGTGTTTCACAGTATCGTTCGTGGTCCGCCGAAAAGAGATGGAGAATAGAAATGGTGGCGCAGAAAGCTTTGCAGGGTGTTGTGTTGTTCTTTTCACAGGAATTTCCAGAAGTTCATACATTCGGCTTGTGAATAATTACACAAAACAATGGAGAACACTATTCCTCGGCATGTGTTCGTAGCAGCAATGTGAAGGACCGAGTATAACGAACTTCAAACCACTTCTATCACGTAAGGTTTTCACTATAATCTGAAATCTCTAACGTATCTTCACTACAAATAGATAAAACCACATTTCCTCTACCCAATCCCTCTTCAATGAATGTATTCAACTACTCAAATAGTTGTTTCATCGTCAAATGAGTCCATGTCTTCACAAAGCTGACATCCAGCCGTATTTTAATAGTATGTTTATAACTCCAAACAAGATCATTTCTGTTAGTTTCATTCAAATATTGAGATTATGAATGAAAGCAGTTTCATCTGTCTGTACGCAAACTTTGTTTTTCCTTTCACCGTTTCCGACCATATTTGAGGTAGGCGTATGCGATGACACCTAGGGCGCGTTTTATACGCTAATTTTATAAACAGCTCCTGGAAAGAAAAATTGGAACGAATCTCCTAATTTGTCTCCTTACCTAATCTAAGTTGTGGAAAAAGATATGTTGAATGCTTGGCTTCAGTTCCCAAAGCTGCTCAAGAGCTACCTATGGTTGAAGAAAACTATCGACAGAGTGCACGTTAGGGTAGAGAGGAATCTGCTCAGAAATAGTTGTTTGCACACGTAGTTGTACCTATGTGGATATAAAAGTTGTCTTGCATGAATAGGAGTAATGTCTCTAAAATTTGTTTGTGTGCCATAATGTTTTTAAATGTCCCCGCCACCCCAAAGTTTTGGAATCAAAACAGCTTTTGATATGTCTAAGATATAACATTTTTGTCGAACCTGGGAATAAACACTAAGACATTCATATTTTAAGGTTGTCTTAAGTAGTATCAGGCCTCACGGATGTTCTCCTATTCACTCAAAAACTCACTTTTCTTCTCGCTCCCCTATATAAACAGTGAACTTGAGCATATCTCCTGAATGCTCACTAGAGTACAATCATTTTTCCTGAAAAGCAGTTATTTGCAGCAGTTGATCGAATATATCATTTTTTAACAGAATCTGAAAGTTCTTTTTTGTGTCGAAAGATTGGTTTTTATTCCATTCATCTGTCTAATTCAGTGAAGCAAGCAGCATTCTAATTTTCTTAATTGACGTAAAATAATTGTTTGCAATGTTTGTAATATTTTCCCATCAAATTGATTAGCTTGGACATTGTCATGCCTATAGTAGTTCTCCAATCAATTCCTAGATATATAATTTCTGGATGTATTGAGCTTTGGAATACATCATTTTAAACGTTGAAGCACTTGTGGCCAAGATGTTATTCGAGCGAATCTGCATTATATACAGTCCGAAGGCAACTTGTATGCATGTAGGCAAGACAGTACGGAACAAACGATATTTTGTCTCCATAACACTAGTGCACGTGTAACAACTATAAATGTATTCAATTTGCCTATTTTCTAACAAATAAGCTGAAATTAAAAAGATTGAAAAAGAAATTATATAACTTTGCTGTCAAATAAAACACGACCATTTCATTTATGCACGAATATTCTAACTCTGATGGCTTTGCCTCATTTTTATACATGCATACATATCCTAAACAACCCGAAATTACGAGTCATCTATTAGACATATTATTGATCCCCATTGAGATTGTGTCAGTTTTTGTTATCTTAAAGTTGACTTTCTGACCAAAATTTACTTTTAGATAATAAGAACTGGCATATTGGATGTCTGAAACACCACTTTTCATTTTGGCTGTTTGGGACGCTTCCTCATTTTTTTTTATTTTCGAACTGTTTAGCTTAAATTCAGAAAAGAATTTTGAGCACTTCCATTGCTTTTGCTCCAGCACTAGATCAGTTTGAGAGACAATGTAATGAGAGATAATTAGGAATGCAGTTGGGTTTCAAAATTTCATTTCAAAAGTTGTACATAAATCCGAAATAGAGTCATCGAAAGTCTTTAATGACCTGATTACAGTTTGTTTTGTTTGCATCAAAAAGTTGGAGTAAAAGACTTTTATGTAAGATGAAAGATAAACCCTTTTGTTTTGAAAGGATGGCAGAGAGATCCTTTACTCTTAGTCACTGAGATCTGTTCAATACAGGGAGAAAGGCATTGAAACTAAGAATTCTTACATAGGTCGAAACCAAGGAGGTTGACAGGTAATCGTATCATTGCAGAACAAAAATGAAACATGTATAGGATTTAAACATTTCAACTACTGCCGCTAAGAATGTCTGAAAATAGTTTAATTATAAATAAAGAGTTATAGTATGCTTGAGACTTCTGAGAATCATCTATTTTCATTCATTCATTTATTGGCACATCAGGGTATGTGCGAAAGCGTATTGTTAACTGTATTGTGTTAATCAAAAAGGATTTATCATCTTACAGGCGACTTGTATCATTGATGAATAATATTTCGAAGCTACTGCAAAATGACGTCAGAATACAGCAGGAGCGTGTTAAGAGTAGTAGTGGCTCAGATTTGCCAGACAATCGGATGGCATTCGATAAATTCTACACCACTAGAATTCATGGTCGATCTCATGCAGGAGTATCTTACGAGGACGGCAAAACTGACTCACCAGTATGCAGAAGTCTGTAAGTGACATTCTTTGACCATTTAACTTAATTCAGCTGAAGCTGTTTTACTCAAAATTAATTCTCAGTCCTGTTGTGTATACTTGATTAAACTTGAACCGTATATCTAATCTTGCAGCAGCCTTTATATCACGTTATTTCTCCATTTTAGTAGGTAAAACTGAGGCGAATCTTGACGATCTTGGGTTGGCTTTTCAGCACATGAACATAGACATTCAAGAACTGGCAGAGTATGTTAAAAATGTCGATTCCGTGCCGTGTGCAGTTGAGGTTCCTAAATTTCCTGTTCATCGTGAAAGTCACATGAATTTCTTAAAGCCAGGGAGCCGAGAGGTCGTCACAAGGCCCGTTCACGTCCACGAACATTTGCCAGCCATGTATCCAGATACAGAAGGTTCAAAATTAAATGAAACTAATCTTAGTCACTTATTTCCGAAAAGAAGCAGAGTTTTTAGTATTCCGTTTTTTCCTATCACATAAGAAGGCAATGCTTTCTCCGTTCCCGAGAACATCCTGCATTTAAATATGAAGATATGTTCTCTGCAGTCTTTACAGAAGATGCTTTGATGTAAATAACTAAATAGATCTCACAGTTTCTGTTTCCATTCTCATTTGAAGAAACCCAATTTTTGTTACTCGAACTTTGCTGTAGCTCTTCAGTCAATAAAAATATCAACAGAAAATTTCATTCACTCCATACTCTATGCAGAAATATACCACTATCCGACAAAAATGAACATTTTTTGAGCATCTGGCACAAGGCTAGTTGATTCGTATGGATCTTAAGTCACTAAACATGAGTCTGGTTTCAAAAAAGGCTTTGACACCCTTTCATCAGACATAGGGGCAATTGGGCTTTTTTTATGCTAGTTCCCGGTTCGACTTCTCAAAATCTGTGAGAATCAAATGATCTCAAACCAGTGTTAAATACTGTTTCTCTGACCAATACTAAATTCACGTTTTCTGGCATGGTACCTTTCATAATCGAGGGGATAAATGGAATGAGGACTTGATTCGGAATGTATAGTTTCGATTGAATTGAGAAAGTCGTAGTAAACTATAGAAATATCTCCAATAGTTGCCAAGATACGAGTTTTGCAGGAGTATCCCAGATGCCTGGTTTGCCCTATATATTCGGCATTCACTTTTGCTCAATTTAATTCCCTTAATTTCCGAGATGGAAGGTGTACTAAAATGGGTAGAAGCTTCATTAGAAATTTATCACTACTACTTTGATAGATGGTTTTAGTAAATCTAAAAATTTGGATAACACTTTCTCCCGCAGAAGAATATCCTCCGACAAAGTTGGAAGCCACATCTAACGGAACTCCGGAGGTAATTTCATTGACCGGCTCTCCTCCGGGTGGTTTGTCGAACACAACTCCGCAAAGAATGTCTCCGCAAGTGGTATTCAAACGCCCTGGAGATCCAGTGTCTTCGGAAAGTCCCATGACCAAACGCGCACGAGTCGTTGAAGAAGGTAGACCTTTGCGAGAAATTCACAGTGTGATGATGACCACCTCCGGTTTCTTGTCTCCGGCCAGAGAAGGAAAGCTCCCAGAGTCTCGAACTCCACAGCAAGCTCGATCCGACTCTCCTTCTCCAAGTTCATATCCGATGGTTCCCCCTGAATTGAAGTGCGAGAAAAAGCCAAAGAAGGTTGTAAACAAGAAGGGTGGAGAAGACAAGAAGCTCGACAAAGAGAACAAGAAGAAAGACAGAGCGAAAGAACTTTTCAAACCGGATAAAATCGACGATAGCAAAGTCAAGAAATTAGCCGGAATGAAGGAGCTTGCAAAATTGAAAGCCCTCAAGCCTGGAGGTGGCAAAGTCCAGACCGGGCTTGCTGGCCCATCGGCGAGACCTTCGACGCCAAAACTTTCACCCCCTAAACCAGCAGGGAGTCCAAAACCCCCAAAAGTTTCTCAGCCAAAGACAAAGGTCGAAAAATCTGAACCACCCAGTAGTACTTTGGCATTAGAAAGGAAGGAAGATAATGTGGACAAGCTCCCGTCAGAGCCTGATAAACAGAAACTTAATATATTCAAGAAAATCTCGAAGCCTCGTGATGATAAGGAGAAAGAAATTCCAGAAAATAAATATAAGGATCTTGACTCGCGGGAGAGCTCTCCGGGCTTGGTGATCGACGAGAATATTGATAAGCTGAATCGACGTAATAAGGCAGAGGCCAAGCCTGAGGAGAAGAAGACACCCCATACACCTGACGTTCACGTGCAACCGGATTCCAGCGATTTGATTGGCCTCCAAAGCCCTTCCTCTGATGTTTACATGTTTGATGATATGTCGCCACCTGGAACACCCAGCACTCCTAAAACCCCTGAGCTTAGCGTGCCTGTGGTTAGTGACCAAAAGAAGAAACGGAAAGAGAATAGGAAAAAGAAAGAAACTAAGTCAAAAAGTCCTAAGCAATGCATCAGCCCAAAAAAGGTGATAAATTACTATAGTTTTCATCTTATTGCAATTTTATTCTCCATGGACGACTCTGCCAATTACAGGTCGACGAACTACAACCAAAGTTTCGTTGTGGCTGTAATTTTCACTACTTCTTGTCTGATAGTACACCAGGTCTTCGACCTCTAGGGTCCAACTGTTGACAAGAAAGACGTCAATGAGTTCTGATGTTTGGAGCGATTTTGGGCCGATTTAGTATTATATTCAAATTTTTATCTTATTTTTACTCTACCTTTTCGAAAACGAGTAACCCAAGCTAAGTTGGATTTATCTGACTATGGTGTCCGCATTATAGACCGGGAGATAGTGACAGAAAAATGGGATTGATTTGTCACTGGTATGGCATGCCTTAAAACGTTGAATGCCATAATAAATAAAACGAAAATGGTAGCGTGACAACCTGACGTCGGGGCGTTATCGAAGGACGATTGATCGAACTTGTCGGAAAAACTAAGGATTTCAAACGATTTTTTACACAAAGATTCTCGTATTTTTCGATAGTCAATAAAATAAAAAGTCCACCCGAGCGACATGCCATACTCATCAAGCGGGGCTAATGGCCCGCCATACTAATTGAAACATGTTAATTTTAAAAGTTCTGCGAAAGTATTTGTTACAGGCTGGTTCTGTTTTTGAACTACTTATTTCAAAGTAGTAATTGATGAAAATCACTATGATATACCGTTTTGACGGACCTACATAGCCGCCATACTCGCGGCAAGAAGTGAATTTTGGAATGAGAATGAAACGAATGGTTACAGTATGGCACTTTGATTTTTCGAAAGTGCATCATAAAATGTGTCTGTTAATATACAATATATTAGCTTTACTTGTGCAATACTCGAAAAACTGATTTTCCGAAACGTTTTCAATCCACCAGTGGTACATGACGGAAAATTGTTATTACAGTATGGCAAAATTTTGTTCTATTTTAAAAAAATATAATTCTCAGAAAAAACTACCCATGCTGTTGCCGAAGCACTAAACACTACATGCACTTGCCCTGATATGTCGACCAGCAATAAAATCTTGATCTTTTTTTATTGAATAACAGTTTCAATTTTGTACAGGTCATGGTAAAAAATACTATGTATATCAATATACCAGAAAAATATATATTTTTTTATCAGAACCACAATCTACATAAATTTGATATAATTTTCAACTCATTTCGAAAATTTGGCTTTAAATGGGTTTAAATGGTTTTAAATAAACACGTATAAAAAAGCTGTGAGAAATTCTAGCTACGTGCAGATGAGCACGCAACTTTGCTTTTTTCATCAATATTGGTTTTTTGCGATTCTTGCAGTGTTTTTTTTTCTCAATTTCTACAGAGCTATTCTATATCCATGCAACCGGTTGAAAATTAACGAATATCTGTATTAAATTTAAATTCAATTGCAAATAATAATTTTTTGTAGATCGTTTAATTTTTTTTCAGGCATTAATACGTTTCTACAACCTCGATTTTTGTACATTTTTTGTTTCAAAAATTTGTTCAAAAACCCATTTGTTTCTTTTTTTCGGCATTTCTGGAAGATTTATACTAATGCGGATACCATATTCAGACCTTTCATATAAGACACCTTGGATTATTTAGTTTCTCAGAGGAACTGACAAAATAAAAATTCGAATTTAATACAAAACCTGCTAAGCATCACTAAAAATATAAAAATACATTGACATGTTTCTCGTCAACAGTAAGATATACTACCTTATCTCATTGCACATTGGAAGTGTTAAACATCAGAGCAAATCAATATTTTGGCTTCGAAACATTGTCCTATAATTCAAAATCTGAGAAAAAATCAATTGATCCTTCTTATTCTGTTGCAGATCAAAATATCCAATGATTTAGTAGAACCAGATACTCCGGAGAGGCCAAAGACTCCACAGGCGCCAGAGCCTCACCCTCGAGAATCTGGTCTGCCTCCAACATTGCCGTTTCCATTTTTTCCAACATTTCCTCCAGCTCCTGGTCTTATCCCACCTCCAATTGGTCACCCTCTTTTCCCAAGGTTTCCGCTTCCGATGGGTAGAGGAGCTCCGCATCCCGCGATGCCGAATCTGCCTTTGCCCCCAAGATTTGTTGGTCCGAATTCAAAAATCGATGATTTTACGTTGCCGAAGTCGAAAACGTTTGACCGAGAGAGGCCTTTGCCTGTACAAACTATACCAACCTTTCCTCCTCCGCCAACCAAATCGGATAAACCGGAGAAAGAAAAGCCTGAGAAGATTGGAAAGATTTCTAAACGGGATAAAGAGTTGTTAGCTCAGAGTAACATTGCTCCGGCTTTACCACCTTCGAATTTAATTTCGTCAACTGCTAATAATAACTCTACCACCAATTCGTCTTCGGTGACCCCCAAGGGCCCGAAAATTGACAAAATCGATAAGGTGGGTCACATAATTTTCTTCTCAATGTTTAAAGAGGCTTTTTTTATACTGAAAATCAAAGCAATATCATCAATCTAATGCCGATTATTCCCCTTGAAGAAATCTAAGGAGCATAAAAAGGAAAAGAAAGAGAAGCTGAAGAAGAAGAAGGAGAAAAAAGAGAAGCATAAAGAAAAGGGGGAAAAGAATAAGGAAAAGAAAGAGAAGGGTGAGAAGAAAGAAAAGGCCGAAAAGATCAAAGAGAAGAAAGAAAAGAAGGAGAAACGCAAAGATAAGGATGTCAGTGAAGATCTAATAAATTTGATTTCCATATTTTATAAGTAAAACACTCGTAAATAGACTCTCATTGCATTCATAAGTAGTGTTATTAACTTGATACTTTTTAATTTAGAAAGAGGAAAAGGCTGAAGCCGTTCCTAAAATCACTCTCAAGCTGGGCCCAGCTTCTCCGAGACCTCCAACGCCGGATACAACACCTCTAACAAAGATGTGAGTTTTAAAACATTGATAGAAGAGCTTTAATTGATACATTTTATACTACACAGTGTCTATTAATGAGATATACGCAGCTTTAAAAATAGAATTTACTTGAATTGAGGAGTGTTGACTTTACTCAGCAAAGTAGCAAATGACAGTGAAATACAACACATTGCACAGTAACAGCAGATTGCTCCATCGAGTAGAAAAGGCTTTACCGGGTTGCCCATTCCGGATCTAAAATCATAATCCGAAAGTTCAGAATAGTGGCCTTATCATGGTGGCGCACAATTATAAAAAGTAGACTGATTTACATCAAAATTCGTATTTGACGGTTATTGCCGTCACTTATTTCCAATTTGAAGTAAAGATACGAAAATTCGAAATGATGGGTCAAAATTGCGGAAAATAGACCGAGCCGCATGAAAATTGCTTCTCAGGGTTTTTGGTGTCCATCAATGTAAATTTGATCATGTTTTATAAGTTAGATTTGAAATCAGTGGCCTAAAAAACCCGTTCGTTTACCAATTTTAAAACAAAAACTGTCTGCTTTTTACAATTTCAGTAGGCCACATTGAGCTGCTATTTTAAATTTTTGAACTTTTATTTCGGATCTGGAATCAGCGACCCAAAAACTTCCTTCTGAGTGAGTTTAAAAAAGATCGGATGTCAGGAAAATTGAAAATAAAAGACAAAAGCTGATATTTCGATAATTTGGCCATTTCGGATATTTTTTATTTTTTTTATTTTTTCTAAACTTCTGAAAAAGGGGGGAAAATTTGCCCTTGTCAAAGTTTTGGTTTGATAGTGAGCACACGTAAATTATACTATTGTGAATTTTTACAGAACAATAAAACCGCTGCTAAAAAAACCCGACGACGAGCTGAAGCGAGAGCCGAGTCCTGAATTAGCTAAGATATCGGCGCTAATAACTCGACCACCGAAGCAGAAGTCAACAAGTAAGAGAATGGAGGACGGGCTTTTAGACGTCAGCCCTACCTTTCCTTCTGATATAAATATTTCCTTGGCTACTACAGCATCTGCACCCCGGGCTAAAAAATCCCTTTTCAAAACTCTCCCCCCGCGAGAATCCTCCGTCCTATCTTATGCAGAAACTCCTGATATCCCAAGCCCTACGTTACCTCAGCAGCAAGCAGCGTTTTACTACGTAAGTACGTTCGGTTATTATTTGAGCAGTGGCAAAAGATTTGTTGCAGATTCAGTCTCGATTCAAACTCAACATTGCTTACAGACTTTCATGAATGTTATTTACCAAATTATACATAGTCAAGGCCGAATAATTAATGGTAACAAATTTCGTCACTACTCTAGAGAGATTGCAAGATAGTCATAGTTCCTCGATTCTTAATCTTCAATTTTGAAAGATTCTAATGCGTTCTCTTTATCCAAATTGGAAAAATTGAAATTTGTGCCTCTCAAGGTATGGCATAATGATCTTGCAGTCTCTCAACTAACTTCTATGACCTCATACCTCAATCCTAGCTTCATACGTTATTATATAATCTAAGTATTAGAGTTAAATGTTTTCATACTCTGGAAAAGTAAAGACTTGAACAAAATTTGAGACCTTTATTCAAATATGGAAAGATTGTTTCATTTAATCATTCTGAAATGATCACTGGTTGAAAGAAAAGAAAACTAATCATAAATTTTATATCATAAACTTTGCATTGAGATTACTCAAAATTTAGTCCATTTTTCCCCGAGGTTGTAGAAGTGTTATTATTTGTGAGTAACGGCCCAACCCATCCAGTACAACAGAAGCGCAGGTTTAAGCCCCACTTGATTATTAGTCTTACTCGTTTGCTCTACGTTTTCTCTGCATCTAGAACTTGTGGTGGCGGTATAGTTTTTAGTTTAGTTGACGCTTTGATAACTTTACTCAAATTGTATTCATAGATTATTTAGCTGAAGATTTGTGAGTGTAGAGTTTGCCGAGTAAAATTTTTATTATTTTACTTATGTTTTTTACGTGCCGAATTTCAGTTCAATTAGGGCTTTTGAGCGGGCTCCGAGAACTCCTGAACCACTCTAGCGCCCAGCCCAAATTCACCACAATTACAGAGATCTATATTTTGTCTACTACAAACACGAATCTATTAATTTTTACAGAGACTGACGACGAATGATATTTTAAAGCTAATTAAATTGAGTTATTTACTTTGCGTTTCAGTTTTATTTTCTCATTTATTATATATCATATCATTACATCATTACATCATTTCATTGACTATCCATGCTCGTTAGACCAAGTAAAGTCAGCTATACTTGTCTCTTCTTATTTTGAGCTCCAAGCTGTGTCCGAAAGAAATGAGTTCTAAGCAATATTTTTCACCAAATATCAGTTTGTTTGCCGAAGGCAAATTGCCTGCGCTAGTGGCAATCTCTGCTTGGTGTTTATGATTGAGATGGTTTATCCTTTGGATCAACTGTTCTCCCAGTCTCCTGAATAATTTTAATTAAAATTTGTTAAATATTTCCAAGTTTCAGTAGCTTGCTAACTTAATATATGTACCGCGGATGTTCTTAACCGCCAGCCTGTGATTTTTGATCCATCTTTTTTACACTATGTCAAAGAGCTGTGAGATATGAGCTTTGACAAACAGCATTTATTGGTGTATGTTGTGTCGAGTCGCGATATGTTATTTGAACCGCTGCACGATTTTCAATCTACGAAGTTTATTAATTTATTAATTACCTATTTAATTAATCTATTTATTTATTTACCCAATAATGTAACATTGACATTTTGCCAAGACTTTATAATTTCTAAGCTGTCGTTAGATGAATAGTTCTTTCCCTACAATTGAATCTATTTTTATTAGGAGGCGATGTATATCGGCATGAATGTAGATATGATTATTTTTCTGTAATCACTATCGACTAAACGTATAACTACATATAAGTAAACCGCACGCTTCTAGGGATATGTCGAATATTCTCTTCTATATTCTATATTCTATAAATATGATCTCACTCCGCTGATCTGCATAATGAAATATCCGCTCTGTTAAATTCTAGATATTAGAAGGTATGTCACAAGTGGTCTTTATAATCTACTATGCCTTTTTCGCTGATCGATGTGTTTCTTCCATTGATGCACGATTGGTGAGCACAAGCGTTACTTTATCCCAGTTATCTAGCACTTCTAGGAAATCTGCTGCAAGATAAAACTAGCTTAGATAATAAGCCAAACTTTAAGTTTACTTATCAAAGAACTGTGGATCTGATGACCTTTTCATCATAAAACCTTGAAAATGTGATTAAACATCCTTTTTTTCATAAAGAAAATTAAAACGTCAAAACTGTTCGAGTAGAAAGACACTGATTAAACATGTAACAATTTGGGGTCTGATTTGGTAGAGGATATAGTACATTACAAATTTTATCTTATCGCTACCAGTCACGAGGCACAATTGAATGGTGTCGTAGTTATTTCTAAGCTGCATGCTGCTTGCATAGCTGTAATGTACTTAGCATGCCTTGAGAGTCAGCAATATAACCAAGGCTTTTGCCGGCACAGAAGTGAAAGCAGATGGAATTGCGAAGAAGGATGACATCAAGGAAGATAAAGAAAATGGGGGAAACACTGCAACGGCAACACCTGCAACTACCGTGGTGAGTAACTGAGCAATTCCCTCCCTAGTATAAAGAGAGAAAAAGAGAAAAAGATTATGCGGTGATTATTGTTGCAACAAACCCCTGGCCATCTTAACGCTATGCAATAACAAATAACATCCTGTGTTTAACACACTTGTTGTTTGAAATATGAAGCTTGAAGAAATGTGACTTAACTTTTGGAACTCGAATAGTGTAGAGAAAGTAAGCCACTTTGCAAACGCTGTGACTATGGGCTACAAATTTTCTGAACTGGCATCATATCAATTTTAATTTATGCATTTCGAGTACACAATTACATAATTTACAAAGAATAGTTATAATTCTTCTGATGAGGCCTGATACAGACCTACTTGCAAGCTCCAACTTTACGTCCAGATGGTATATTTTTTTTCTCCCTATTTCAGATGGTACATGCGTAATAATTTTTGTTGATAGTGTTGATGTATGAGACTTCAACAGACTTGAACTGATGGTAGATTTGTAAGATAGGTTGTAAGATTTATTTCGATCAAACGCTGCTTCATAAACTATTAATTCCGTATAATGAGCCTGTATAATCGGTCTGTGCACTGAAATTAGGACAATTTTCAAGAATCTTTAATTATAGGCACATTTTGTTCGATGCTATAGAATAATTAAGTGATTCTGAAGGGCATGCCATTCCGATGCTCCACTTTATTTCCATTACCAAAGGTTTTTAGGAGGTTCAGATAACACTGTTCAACAGTATAATTGTATCTGAAGTAAGATCACTCAGTTCTCATTTATAATGAGCTACTGAACATGGAGCGAGATTCTAAAAAGTGTAATTACTTATGTTATCAAACATAAGAAAAATCTTTCATCAACTGAATGCTCTGTCTCGTTACTCTAAGTTCCTTTTTCAGCAAACCCTTAACGAACCGGATTCTCATAGGTTTTTTTGTCCTTTGACTAGAAATTCGGTGAAACAAACATGTTACGGATCATTTTTTTGAGAGACATACGTTTGAGAGCTCTCAAATTAAAATATTTTAAAAAGTTAATTTTTTTTCGCCACATCGAATACAGCGCACCATAGAAAAGAGATTTATGTGGGGCATTCCAGCGCAACTCAACCACCCCCCAAACCTGACCCCGTTCGGATTTAGGCGAAGCTTTTTTACTGGTTTATTCCTAGCTCAAATCGGAACCTGGATCCTGGATCCTGGAACCTGAAAATCCAATAACTTTCTATGGATGTTATCTTGGAATTGGATAGTCGTATCAGCAAGAACAAGTGGGTCAATAGATTTGTCCTCTATAAAACTTTCCGAGCAAAAAAAAAAATATTTCGCGATTTTTTAATTACATTTAATTGATATGAAAGAGAAATCTCGATAATTCGGCCACTTTGGAGTCACCTCTCTGTTTTTTTCGTATTCTGTGCAGAAATCCAGAAATTTGAGGAGCTTAGCGACTCTAATGGTTTAGAAGTTATGATTTTTTCAGTATGTGAAAACGATATAAGATCATCCGGAATTTCAGGCGATGAATGGGAAATCAATTCGATTGGAATTGATAAAAAATGGGGGTATACGAAATTGTCGATGATTTTATCAGTTTTTCACACACTAAAAAAATCGTAACTCCGTAACCATTAGAATCAGCATCTTTGCTAATTGCTCAAAATTTTCGGCTCTCACAGAGTTTTAGAACGAACAATCTGAAATGGCCAAATTATCGAAATATCAGTTTTTTTGATTCGTGTAAACTTTCGGCCACCGAAGGTTATCGCAAAATTCCGAAATACTTTCTTTAGAACGTGGGCTTTAAGACGAATCTATTGACCTTGGTTTTGTTAAGATGACTTTCCAATTCCAAGATAACATCCATAGGAATTTCTCGGATTTCATAAATCGCCAAACTTAAAATCTTGAGACCTCCGAAACGGTGGCCCAAGAAATTCTTTAAAAAATCCAGGTTTCGATTTAAGCTAGGAGTGAAGAAAGAAAACAGTTCCCCTCAAATTCGGAGGGGTCAGGTATAGAGGATTGTCAAGTTGAGCTGAAATGCCTCATATACGTTTAATAATTAGTTTTATTTACGTTAATAAATACAAACACAATCCTTGATTGATATACTCATTGTTTCTTAAATTGAACCAAAAGTTCACAGGTTTCAAGCCAATTTTTCTCAGCATTTTAGCTTGATATCCTCTCATGTCCAACAAACGAGAAAGTATCAAGAGGAAATTTATTAGGAGCATTTGAAAAAGAAACTTCGATGTTACAGGGCAGCGTGTTCAGCCAAAAATAAGATATTGCTCTTGTTTAATTAGGCATATTTTGGGACACAGAACGATGGAATTTGTTTGAATCTGGATTTGTGTTTAATGATTCAAATATTTGTAAGAATCGAATGACCTTGTGTCAGATAGAAAAAAAAAAACTGATTTTGTCGTACAGTGTGATCATTTTAATAACTGCAACTTCAGTTTTTCAATGGACTTGAATTGAAAAGAAGAGACAAGTATTGGGGAGTTTACATTCATTGTCATATCATATGCTGCGTTTACATACTTACGATTCACTCCTAATATTAAGTGTCTACGAGGGCAAAAGGGAATTGAGAGAAAAGATATTGTCGGTGAGCTTAAAATACAGATGCTTGAGAATCATGGAAGCCCGGTTCTTTTAAATAGGTGAAAGAAAGAAGATTGCCAATGCATTATTTTTTATTGCAATAGCAAAGCGTTAGATGAGTCCATTATCTAACTTCCACAAAAATAGATAATGTAGGGAATAATTTTCCGATCCGACGCCAATTCCGCATGATATAGTTCAGATTTAGGCCTGAATAATGAAAGTTCTGATTCTGGAAAGATAGTTAGAGCAATTTTTGGAACATGGGTTGGGTGGTTCCCTGGTTGTTTAACATGTATGGCTTCCATTACTCGATGAGTGTTACAGGATCAAGAGGGAAAACAAGTATGGATATGCCCTGCGTGTGGAAACCAGGACGATGGAACGCCTATGATTGGATGCGACGATTGCGACGCATGGTATCATTGGTAAGACTTGAAACGACCTTACTATAATTGGATAAAAGGACGAAAATTTTTCTTCTGAGAAGCTTTTATCAGAGTTATTCTTGATCTCATGATACTAATACATTTCATTAATACTCTTTCACCAATTTTTAGGGTATGTGTTGGTATGCAAGTACCTCCAGCAATGAATGAGGACTGGTACTGTCGTTTGTGTATAGCTAAGAAGCAGGAGCTTCACCATGATAAAAAGAAGAAGAAGCGTAAGAAAAAGGTGAAAGTGGCTGCCTAGTATAAGCTAACCGGGCCTGGTGCGAGGCCCGGTTTGTCTAGCCAATCTACAGCCAAAGTGAAGCTCAAAGGTGGCGCTAAAATGAGCATGACAGGAGTAGGTATAAAAGGGAAAAAGGTTTCTAAAAAGGAGCTAAAGATACAGATGAAAGGGTTCAAAACGAAAACTGGTAAGACCAAAGCTAAGGGTAAAAAAAACGTGATGAAAATGCAAACAATCAAGAAAGGAAAACGACTAAAGGAAATTGTACCGTTGTAGAGTAAATACTAAAGATAAAGAAGAAAGGTAGATAGCTTGGATGAATATTGCATCTGTATCTGATAGTCTGCCTCGTGCAAAAAAACTGATTAGTAGTAACGAATCAAGAGTATGTTAGAGGAAATGAAGTCATGAAATGATTGAATAATTCTGCAAATATTGATGATTATTGATGGTTTTAGTACCTTACGTTAAGGTACTAATGGTTACCCTTCATCTGCAGAGCCGATTACAAGTGTACCATTCAATTCTTATGAAGACTTTATGGTTATATAATATAGTTAACGGTAGAACGTCAGTCTAAATTTGAATAATTTCTATGGAGGCAAATCCTGCAAAGTCATCAAGAATCTTGATTAATACTCATGTATTCATGTGTATATATCTGTATCTATATACTTGTAACGTCAATCAAAAGTGCAAGTCTTTATCTAATCTAATCATTTGGTGATTTGCTTGAAATATTCATTTTCTAAACATCTTGTACTTAAATCTAAAGATAATTAGATTTATATTTTCTTTGGAAGGTAAACTTAAATCCCGTACAATGTTAAACACCTTGTGGAAGTTTTAAAAAATGTATCTAATTTGAGATTAGAGAGAACTATTCGGTTCAATATCTAAGCTTTTAAGCTTTTCCTTTGTCTAGGAAGTTAGTTAAATTTAGACGAACGACTACACGGGATATCGGCCCTCTGCTATGGTGCGTATTGTAAGTAAATAATTGTAAAAAAAAAACATGTTTCATCACAACTAATTGTGAGTTTATAAGAAATGGATAACTCAAATATCGACTATCAAATCTTTTCACCACAATTCTTGGACATAGTTGTAGATAGAATTTCGAGCGTTTTCTTAGTTTTGAAAAAGTAAATTTTCGACTCTATTTGTAGTCGCAATGATTATGCAATAATAATTATGAAAATGATTATATTGATTATAGCACAAGAAATTTATAGGTGAAAGCGAAATTATACTCTAGATGTATATAATGAAGATAAATTAGTATAAATAAGTAATTGAGGAGATCATTTTTAATAATGTTATGATTGATTGTAACGTTTATTTAAAATATACATTTCTAAGAACCACATAAATCATTTATCAAACAATATTATATTCACGTCAACGTCTGTAATAATTTACAGTGATTCAACAATCAGTTAGCCCGAAACACGAGCTGTAATAATGAATTTATATTCTGCGTGTGCCTCATCTATTATGTAAATATTAAAAAATACAGACAGTTATGGCATTGATCTTTTTATTTATTTATTTTTTTACTCCGAGAATCAACAGATTCATTGAGCTGTGCCAAAAAAAAAAGACTTGGAAGGGATGCTTTTTTACGGTACTGGTCGTCACGCCACAGGCCCCTATAGTTACCGGCAATATTTTCAAGTGTGAAAAATGAAGAGGTCAATAAAGAAACTTGAAAACCGAAATTTTTCGTCTTGAAAGTAAACGTTCAAATTGAACGTGATATGACAATTTTTCATGCCTATCATTGAATGTATAGAGTTCTACAAATTTCAAGCTCTTATCATCGAGCTGTGTCTGAGATCATTCGGGAAGTTCGTCGGACAGGTCCATCTATAAATTTGTTTTTCAGATGCTAATGGCTCAAAAACGAGAAGATCCGTTGAAATGAGCAAAATTCAGTTCCGATCGAAGCGAACTTTTCATATCTCAGGAAGGTGATGAAAAGTATGTAAAAAAATGATCTCATACCTCGTGAAATTTTTTTTTTTTTTTATGGTACAGATTCCGAACCGGACCAAGTCCTGGGAATTGCATTTTAGAAATGTTTTGCTGAGAATTTTTGTTGGAATATAGTTTGCTCTTCTTTTGACAGCAATAGAGGGCACACCTCGCTCTGACATTGCTAGCAACACTTTGTACACGTTGCTGTAATTTTGCTGAAGAATGTGCACGCACGTTGTTATTTAGGTAGGAGAGGATCCCATTGAAGAACTGGGCGGTACAATCGGCGTAAAACCAGTGATACAGACGGAAAACTGGTTTATTATCCTTTCATAATATTCTTGTGAAAAATTAATGGTCAATGTCAAAGAATAGTACATTGTGTGACTAGGGGGGGATTGGCTATTTCGAACGAAGGTGAGGGGTTTTTAGTACGAGTCGTAGCGAGGGCGCCGAAGACGAGTGCTGAAAACCTCTCACCCGAGCTAGAAGTTGCCGTCCCCCCCTTGTTGCACACCCTATTTTTTATAATAAGGGCGGGAAATGGGCCTTCCTTGATGCGCGTCGATCGAATGGCGCGTTTCAAGCGTGAGTCTTGAATATCCATTCTCTTCCGCCGCAGTGGGAGGTAATATTACCTTCCTAGGGAAATAATATTATCCCCTGCAGAGAAACTTTCGAAAAAAAATTTGTTTCACCATTCGTTTTAAATTGATTTTTCTCATACTTTGACGCTACCATGATTGAAACATAACTCATTTTTAGTCTGAACTTAATTCATGAAATGGAACAAAATTTTGACAGTGGTGTGGCGCAAATAAATTTAATGATCAATAGGATGACAACAGCATGCAAATTGTAAAATTCTCTCATATTATAAATTGTTATACAATAAACATTATTCGTCGTAATAAATAAATTTCTTTTTAAACAGATAAAGTTTCTGCAAGTTGCCATCTAATTTTATTTCGAGGGATTGATTCGTAGTTGACTCACAGAATGGACACAATAGCTTTATCTAAGAGTATTAAATTATTCACAACGATTTCGGTAATCTGTTATGAAGCCGTAATTTAAAGCTGTACGTGAAAAAAAAAAGTGTTAAAGACCTCAAACACCGAGAAGAAAAGTTTTATCGTTTTTAATCCATTTTGCGCCAGCTATTTGGGCTAGCTTTTGCATACATATACTTACATATAAACAGGTTTTATGGTTGAATAAAAATAAGCTGAGAAGTTTTTTGTAAAATATATATTTCATTGCTCTCTTAAAAGATATTCCTCAGTCCTACTGTCATGATGTTTTATTTACTTGATAAAAACATTATCCAGAAATATGAATAGAACTAAACATTCTAACATACTGATTCGATTCGCTTGATTAATTTGTACAAGTAGAACTACAACTTATTAGACACGTAAATGAAAAAGTACCCTAAATTGATTGAGTGAAAAATATAAAAGTTATAAGGAAAAGCAGCACCTTATACTTAAGCATTCTGAATTTGAATAAATCTTGATTACATAAATCGTAAATTAGATTTAGAACACTAGTCTTGCTCATCTGTTAAAATTCTTATGAGAAAATACAATATTTCTATACTTATCATATCACCAAAGAATTACATTTGAACCCCATCAACAATAAGATCTCATACCGATTGTGTCGTAAAAAATAATTTGAATTTGCAATGAAAATCATCCGACATAGAGATTACAGAAATTCTAAAAAAAAATTCATTTACTTTACAGTTTCATTGTGCTTTTTCACAAAATGAAATCTGTCTTTTCCAAAATTTTATATCAATCTACATTCTCTAGTTTCAGCTATATTCTTTTCAGCAAGGATCAATTTTACTCTTAGCAGGCGGAGCATTCAGCCCACCGATATCACCGGATTCCAGCTGTTTCAGCAGCCTGAAAAGTGCAGCAGCCTCCCTAATCCTGCTAAACTCTATGCAGAAGGCTTGTACTTCAATAAAAAGTTCTTGAACATTAATTATCTTGTTCCTGATCAGAGACTGCAAGAATACGCAGACCAGGCGTACCAATCGATTCTGCATATACCGATCCTTGATGGTTTCACAAGTCGATATACAATTGCTGATATAAAGGTGAACAAACTCTGTCGGCAAGTCGACAGTAGTCGTTAGTCTGTTAACAACTTCCATAGAATGCAGAGACATCTCCATGTTTACTAATACGCTAAAGTACTCAGTTATCTGACTAGACTGCATCAATTTAAGCAGAACTTCGATCGCTATTAGCGGATTGTTTTCTACCAGATCAGGAAGCTTCACCGGTGTCAATCCGATGTGGTAAACAAGTTTCGGGTCGGCGTCTAACTCCGTTAACAAATGTTGCTGCTGTTGCAGTGTTAGAGCGCTCTTGAATGCCCTGCCCATCAATCTGCGAGCTTCAGCCCCTGCGCAGTTAGATACACACATAGAAGTGTCATACTCTATAGTGAACTGGCTCAACTCGTTGACATTCATCCATGAAAGTTCATCAGCTGAGTGGTACAGCGGTGGAGCTAGTCTTAGGAACTCTGGGCGGTAGCTCTGGCTACACAAAGGAGGCTCGCCAATTACCAGGCTCTCCGTGATGGCCCTTCCGGTCTTTTTATCAAATTCTCCGACCTTAGAGCGGTCTCTATCTGGTAGGATTATAGGATTCCCACATTTGCTAATGCTCGGAAGTTCTGAGAGTCTTTCGGCGAGCTGTAACTGTAGACTAGTCAAATCTACGAGCGGTGTTGCAGAGTGAGCTGGTTCGTCGACGATTTGTCGGGCTGTTTTTTTCATCGTTTCCTTAGCATTATAGCCGAGCAAATAGCTTAAAAAGTTTTTCTCACATTTAGAAAGCGCCGGTATATGACCAGAGAAGTTGGGCCTTGGCAAGCCCATTGCTCCCTCATCCAGAGGCTTCAAAATTTGGATAAAAACAGTCGCGAATGGTGTGGAGGCAAGGGATTCACCACGGTAAAGATCGTAGAGAAGAGCAACTGCCATTACTCTTTGAACGTTGTTTGGCAGCAGGTCGACATGCTGTAATAAGAGTAACAGGGTTGTTCCCACTTTGAAGAGATCCTCCTTTGAAAAGGCCTGGTGTAACTGATTTGACAAAGACTCTAAGCTTGTGTCGAGATTTTCTTCGTCAAGAATATCGAGCAGAGTCGATAACTCTTTGGGGGTTAAAGCCATATTGAATAAAGCTTGTAAGGTAGACTTTATCGAGGAGTTTGAACACAGCTTTTGTTCGTAAAAATATTATCGCCGAGTTGAACGGTGGACAGAGACTGAATCATAATAATTTATGAATTAATCGAAGTGATTCTTTCTTCCAATATTGGAGTTAATCTCAACTTGTAGAATAGATATTTTTATATATTTGTTGATATTTCGCGATGGAAATCAGATGGAAGTGGAATGCGACGGTGCAGTGGTGTGAAGACTGTTGTTTTTTTGAATACACGAGATTCGCTTGAGCAACTATAATGTTTGAACACACTGTATGGGGATCAATTTAACCTCTGTTCTACACAGAGATACAGATATTTTTGACTCGACCATGAATCATAGGGTAAGATAAGTAGGTGATACTACGGATGGGAAAGTGCTGTGATTATTTTTAGACAATTCTGTAAGAGTCCGCCAGGTAGCGTTCAGTGTCGTATTCTGTCATGATCGACTATTCCGCTGTCGGTAAGGCTGCCGTCCCATATAGGCCCGGCCGCCAGAATCCGAAAGGACGGAACGGAATGAACGGAAAAGTCACTAGGATTCGCGTTCCGCTAATTCCATTTCCGTCGTATTTTCACGCAATGGTGGATCCGTCCGGTATCCGCAATTCATCTCTGTGATCAGGTTATCGCTTGCACCTTGTTAAGCGTCTCATTTTTCCACGGAATATTGGACGGCCCCAGTACTTGCGTTTTTTTCTCTCTTTCCGTCTTCTTAACAACCGGTATATGAAATACATTTTGGATACTCTGTCGTAAATAGTTTCTCTATGCGAAATTGATGCATTTTTGCAATCCTCGACTAAGCGAATTATCATTAACAGATACACTTTGGAATTCATGATTAAATTTGTTAAACACGCGTCTTTCTACAATTTGCAGGATTATGTTCATGTAGGTGTAAACACAAGTTCCGTGGTATATGCAACTCCTTGCGTTCCATGTACCCAAATTCCGGAACGGAGTGCCGGAGGGTCAACTTTTATTTTATGAAATAATTAATTATAGCTACAAGATTTAATCTTACATAAAAGCTAATTAGATAAATTATGTATAATGATACAAAAGCTTTATCTAAATAGACAAATGAAGCCGAATAGCACAAATATGAATCGTCTCCGTTCCGTCGTACCGTGCAATTTGGGTACATGGGACGGGAGGGTTTTTCAAGACTCGAAACGGACTCGGAGGGCGGTATTCATAGTCAGGTCTTATATCTAAGACTGTCTTAAGCACGATCTTAAGATATTGTCTAAATGCATAATCGCCAAATAAGACGATCTCAAGACTTGCCTAATAAGTCTGTCTTTACGAAGACTGTCTTATTGGAGACAAAACTTAACTAGTTTCATAGTCCTATCTTACCGCAAATAAGCATTGTCTTGAATCACGATGTTTCATAATCAATTAACGCGGTCTCATTCGAGTAATAATACGATCTTATTTGAGTAATAAGACAACCTTCAACAAGTCGGGTTCCGAGACTACTTCAGCAAATGCTTTATCCAAAAAATATATTTGCGTTCAACATTGCGCTAATTTTAAATAAAATAAATTATTTATTGCACTAAACTATTGAATTTAATCTGACTATTGTCATTCTGAATAATTGCCCGGCTACAACAAAAGACATTGAAGCAGGTACCCGATATTCGCGTTGTTGGGTATTCTCGGTAATAAGTTAGGAGCATTTCCGATAGTGACGGTTGAAGCGGTGATTGAGGTTCGGAAAATCACGTGTAAAATTGTGACCAGTGAAGTTAAACGGAAATTCTGTGACAATGGCGCATTTTGATGATTTGGTGAATCTCTACGATATAGACAATATGGATAACATGGATACAGATGATTCTTCCGAAGAGGATGATGAGCGGAATCTGCGTGCACCTAAAAAGTACATTCGCGATGGTCAGAATCCCTTCGAATTTTATACAGACACCGAATTCAAACGACGATTCCGATTTTCAAAAGATAGTGTAATGCATAGGCTATTACCCAGAATTCAACATGGATTAGTTAGAGTGAATAATCGTGGCTTAGCAATTGCACCGGTGATGCAATTGTTAGTTTGTCTACGATTCTACGCTACTGCTAATTATCAAGTGAGTACCGCTTTAATTAGAGAAGTTTTGTACGATATAACAAATATATATGGTCAAGCAATCCAAGCATTGTTAAAATGATTTAACAAAATTAATCTATTTTGTCAAGTTACTGTACAAATTCGCCGATAGTGGCTGTTATTTACAGCTCGTAAATGGCGATTTGATATGTCTCTCACAGTCCACGATTTCAAGAGTAATCCTCAGAGTATCAACGTTAATTGCGGCTCAAATGTATGATATTATTAAAATACCTGCTACGGAAGAAGATCAGCTTTCTGACAGGGACAAATTCAGGCGACTCGGGGCAGGCAGGGACGGAATTGGTCTCCCTGGAGTGGATGGCGCTATCGACTGCACCCACGTACGTTTGTCCTATACAAAATTACAAAACATAGCAGAAGTGTATAGAGGTGTAGCAGCAATACTAATTACGCGGTAATTGTTACCAGTTAGTTCAGTGAAGAATGATTAGCTGGTGTAGTTGGGGCTACCTTGTGTTTTTTTTTTTTTTCAACTTACCAACATTCTCAGACCGGCTGCATGATATGGTAGCGTTTACTAGGGCTATCTTGTATATCAGGTGTGCAAGTAGAAACTCGGCTTTGAAGTTGGTTGCATGAAAAAACATGCTTGAACGCATTCAATTCGCCCGTCATTGTGGATATATGTAACTTAGTCATTGCTGTTTTCATGACATAAGTTTCAGTCATTCACAAGCTGTCATTTCGTGTGTATCAATTTTATAAGAGATGGACGTGGATAAGCAACATTGATGCCATTCCATTCTATTCTGTTTTCAAATGAAAAAAATGCTGCTCAAGCTATGGAATTGATTAATTCGACTTTGGGTGAACATTTTGTGAGTCATTCGACAGTAAAAAAGTGGTTTGCAAGATTTCGTGATGGAAATTTTAGTCTTGAGGATGACCCACGTCCAGGTGCAGCAAAAACATTTGACGACAAAGAACTTCAAGTTTTACTGGATGAAAATCCAAGTCAAACTCAAGAAGAGTTTGCGGAACAGTTAGGAGTTTCTCACCAAACAATATCACTTCGACTGCATGCAATGGAAAAGATACAGAAGGAAGGAAACTGGGTTCCTCATGAACTGACGGAAGAAAACAAAAACGGAAGAGTTGACATCTGCATGAATTTGCTTTCTCGGTACAAAAGAAAGACTTTTATGCACAAAATCATTAGGGGTGATGAAAAGTGGATTTTGTACGACAATCCTAAACGCAGAAAAGCATGGGTTGATCCAGGCCAGCCATCAAGATCGGTTGCAATTGGAATTGGAAAGGGTGGGAAAGGTTGGGATTGGAAAGGAGTCATTTACTACGAGCTTCTGGAACCTGGTCAAACTGTTACAGCTGAACATTACCAGGCCCAATTGATCAAATTAAGTGATGCTCTGCAGGAAAAAAGACCATTTACAGGCCAAGGAAGGCGGAAAGTGATATTGATGATGACAACGCTCGTCTACATACAACAAAACCAACCCAGGAACTCATCTTCTCCTCAGGCTGGGAAGTTATCCAGCATGCGGTGTATTCTCCAGACTTGGCTCCCTCTGATTACCACTTATTCAGATCGATGTCGTCATATTTGAAAGACCAGCGGTTCACGAAAGTTGAAGATGTGTGAAAATGGCTCGATAACTATTTTGCTTCAAAACCACCAAGTTTCTATCGCGAAGGCATTCATCATCTACCCGATAAATGGAAAAAGACCATAAATAGTGATGGCGCATATTTCGATTATTAAGCTTTGTGACAAGTATCTTTTCAATGAAGTTGAATTTGACCAAGAAAACCCGAGTTTTTACTTGCACACCTATTACTTTACTATCTCATGATGTGGTGTCCAAGACTAGTCAGTAGTACAACGTACCTTCGAAGCAGAACTTACAAGGATGCAAGTATATTGAAAGAGTAACTGTAACAACAGCACCAAGTAACTGCTACTAGAAATGATTTACTATTTCCCGGTGGTTGTTTTCACCCCATACACCAGTTGCCACATATACAACTAGGGAAGATAGTACGAATTACAGCAATTGTAATAATCCTAACGACTTTTTTCCTCCGTGTGAGTCAATCTCAAGAAACAGATCGATAATGTTACTCAGAAATTGAAAAGGTCGTTAGGAGTTGTAATCGAAGCAAGGTCGCGAAAATACAAATTTCGAATATATTACCATTAAATTGTGGTAAAAATAAAATCGCTGAAGTTATAGGCACTATTAGAAATATTTGAAGTAACCGCCAGGTGGACCAATGCAGGCCATATTTTTCAGCGCGATATATCGAGCCATTATTAGATTGATCGATTTGTGTACATTGTGTAAATGAAAAGGTGTCGCACAGTGCATGAAGATATATGAAATAAACGCAACGAAATAACCAAATCCGCGGTGTATGAATTCATACTGAAAATAACCCAACAGGCACGCCTGAATATGTGGCGAAGATTACGAAGCGATATTGTCTACGCCTGGACCATGGTGGCAGGAATACATGGTGTGCTCGGTGCCGGATTTAAGACGGAGCAACCGGGGCTCAAGCCCCGGGGCCTCCACAACGCAGCACCTCCACAAACTTTAAGACGTTTTATTTTCTTAGAAATATAAAAATATATACGAATATTTGACAAAAATGGTAATTTTATCCTTTCAATTTTCTATACATCTTTAAATCACATCGATTTATTCAAGTATATACCCATAATGACTAGTGTTTATGAAATTCGTTTAAAATGCGCGGGTTTATTTATCACATACAGTCGACAGCCAATACAGTGCGCGTGACCGTGGCGGCGCGCGCTTCCTTCGTAGGAGGCCACTAGGGGGCGGAGGCACGTTAAAAACAAACAAAGAGTAACTCCGATTGTCATCTATTATTTTGTAGAGCAATACATAATTTCGATTAGGGCGGTATTCATAGTCAGATCTCAAGTCTTGCCCTGAGACCGTCTATATGAAGACGGTCTTATTCGTCAGGATTGTCTTGAGATAGCGTACGTTTCATAATCAGCAAATGAGACGGCTTTGTAAAGAGCGCGCTGCTCAAGATCGTGTTGATAAAGCATTGGCTCAACACCGTTCTTATTCTGCGCTCGGCAATGTTCGGCTATCATCCACCGCGTCCACCAATCGCAGCTCTGGACGCGCGACCCCCCATTTCCTTATTTTTGTTTGAAACAATCGCGCGTTTTGTGTAGGCAACCACGCAGTGATAATATATTATAGGTATGAATAATACATGGTATATACGGATGAAGAGCGAATTAAGTGGGTGATAGACTATGCGTCTGGTCTAAGTGCGCGTCAAGTTGTTGATAAATTTCAAATTGAGAATCCTGGACGGCCAGTACCACACCACTCCTAGATTATCAGAACGTACGACCGCTTCGATGACACTGGTAGTGTGGCAGAGGGTGATCGAAAAGTTCTATACCTGAACCGAGCACTGTCATGGGAGACAAAGATACAAATTTGTGCCAGTGCCAAACAGCCGTTAAAGTACGTCAAAAATTGCACAACAAGTACATACATGTGGCTAAATCTACGGTATGGAAAGTTTTGCGTAATGAAAAGTATTATGTTTTCAACATCGGAGTACATCAAAAGCTACCCCCACATGATTTGGTGCTGCGCAATGAATTCTGCACCAACATGCTGCGGCGGATTAATGCCGATCGTGGTATGTTGCGCAGAATTTGCTTCGCGGACGAATGTACTGTGCAAATCTGTGGTACACCAAACCGCCAGAACGTCCGTAGGTGGTCCAGGGAAAATCCGCATGCATATACATAGAGTCCCGCACACAGTACCCCATGAAGCTGAACCTTTATAAGGCTGTGTGCGGAGACACACTCATTGGGCCATACATCATAGAAGGCAACCTCAAATGTATGATATTATTAAAATGCCTGCTATGGAAGAAGATTAGCTTTCTGACAGGGACAAATTCAGGCGACTCGGGGCAGGTGGGGACGGAATTGGTCTCCCTGGAGTGGATGGCGCTATCGACTGCACCCACGTACGTTTGTCCTATACAAAATTCCAAAACATAGCAGAGGTGTAGAGAAATCGGAAGGGGTATTTTTCACTAAATGTTCAGGTATGTTAGTTCTAATTGTCTATTACTACTAATTAAACTGATGGTATCATCAAGGATAAACATCCTGTTTATTGTATGGATTTATCGCACTCCAGGCAGTCGTAGGACTTCAAATAGAGTTTCTGGATATCGTTCCAGAATGGCCCCGAAGTCAGCACGATAGTCGAGTTTTTTGAAATTCGCGAATCGATATCATCAGAGACAACTAAATGGAACTCTCGTTGGAGATAGTGGCTATCCTTGCCTTCCGTTTCTGCTTACTCCGTTGGGGAATTGAGTTACAGAAGCACATGAAAGGTATTTAAAAACGTATTGAGAGAACTTTTGGAGTATGGAAACAGAGATTTCCTTGCTTATCGAAAGGACTGGGAACAAAACTATTATGCAGCACGACAATAGTTCTAGCGTGTGCTGTTCTGCATAATTTATCACTAATTTTAGATGATATCCTTCCTGAAGATGAGCCCCACCAAGAGGAAGAAGAAATTCCTGCTGAACTACCACATTGGCAGCCAGAAGAGGACTTTGCTGTTGGACAAACCCTGATCGATCGCCTCTTCCATTGAAATCATCCGTCATACATATATTAAATATAAAATATGAAAATATACAATATGTATGGTATTGTATTGACTTTTGATCCTGACAGCTATTCCCGTCCTTAATAATTTTGAATCAATTGTGAACTTATAGTGTAAATATGCTTTATTTTATTGTAGTACTCAAATTATTAAATATTCTGATAAAGAACATCAGGCATTATCTTTCGCACATGCCAGGTTCCACTCTGCTAGTTCAGCTTCTGCTGTCGCCTTTCTGATCTCCAGTTCGTGAATTGTCGCAAGATGCTCCTTTTTAATACGATTGAGCACGTTGAGGTGACATTCTGTCATTTCCACGATCTGCTCATCATGACGGCGCTTCATTTGAAAGAGATCTTCATCTTGCCTTTTCAGAGCTGAGATCCTTTCAATCTTTGATATGTCTTTAGCTATCTCCTCCGACGAAAATGGCTGGATCGATGCGGATGTTGTAGTTTGAATTCGATTACCGGTCACATGACGTTGCTTGCAAACTCGCTGAGGTGTTGCTATAGGTATCAGAATGAAGTATATATGTTCTGTATTACAACATACTCATCAATCATCAGAACATCCATACAAGATGTTGTTTGCAATCCACACATCACTTCGAGAATATAAAATACGTGCCTGGCTCGACAGATTCAGAGTTCGAACTTGATAAAGTTGAGGCGCTCGAAGGCTCAGAAGAGGACGTTCCAACTTTGGACTGATCAAAGTGAACATCAGTTTCGGCCAATATCGCCTCGTTCAAATATTCAATCATCACTAGCTTATCAACATCTTTTCCTACATCAACCGCAGGATCTGGAACATGGTAATGTGATACAAAAAAAAATAATCGAAAAATAAATCACCTGCCTTAAATTTGTATGTGAGATTTGTTCTGTAAATTCAGTGGATCATCTAGGTGAAGTGATTAAAGATTTAGATCTGGAATCAAAAGTATTATCAAACATAAAGCTGCCTCGCACCAAGTGCGCTGGTTCAATTGTCAACGTCCTTGCTCCGTGCTTCTTTGACGAACTCATAATAAATCTATGAGAATCACATTACTATTTAATAATTGAGGAAACGACAATGATCGGCACCAAGAAAGTGATGTGTATCGTGATTAGATATTTCAGTAGGAAGTTGCAGAAAATTCACACATTTTATGGGCTGATTGAATTAGAGTCAGGAACCGCGGAGAGTATGACCGATGCATTCAAAAAACGATTGGCAGATGATAGTCTGAAACTAGAGAGACTTATTGGTATAGGTGTTGATGGAGTCAAAGCATGGTTTGAGAACCGGACTCATTGTGAGTAGCTTCAAAATTGAAGTTAATGGTTGGTGGTTGTGAAGTGCCTGTATCACTTACTCCATTCAGTAGCAGAAGAGTCTTGTGACCTTTCGCCAAGAAATTTGAATTACCTAGTGAGAGCAAGTCATTCATGGTTATCCGCACCAAAAGAAACGTAGAATATAGTAAAATATACTGTAACGATGGCAATAGAAGGGTACCACCGCACCCTGCGGCGTTCCTCGAGATAAGATAATTCGAATTAGAGACGGGATGATTGGGCGCCAGACGCGAATGCGTCGAGTAACGATAACTGACGTAGCAAAGAAAACAAACAAAGAATTATTACTAACAATATTTGGGCTAAGTAGAGAGTACGGAACGACAGCCTTAAAGCTCACGGTTAGCTCAGATAGGCTAAGACAGTAGTAGAGTGGGTAGGTTCACCTTAATTAATTAACAAAGAAACGCAGGACACTAAATAAACGCTTGCAGAAGAACTAAGGGTTTCATTTATTGTCTTTACCAGCGATATAAAATGATATTGCGGTAACAGGAATTAGCGGTAGTACTTAGATTCGACAACAGAACGTAATATAGGATAGATACTTTTTCCAATGAGAAATACACTATTTATTTGAGCTTTATTTTCTACGCAACGGCATGAACGAAAACAATAACACGCCAGGTGGCTGGCGAGCGCCTCAGAAACGATACGATGCAAACTATACTACTTTTTAGGCGACGTATCACCGAGCGATACGATACTCAGGCAAATATACTTTTGCAGCGGCACGCTAGCGGTATTGAGAAAGATTTTATATAATATTAGGTCTCAATAATTGTTCTGCCTACTTGATCAAGGAATTAGATTTACTTAATGAGCGACTCGCAGAAATGCGGGACACGACTTATCTAAGATAGATGATATTGTTCAAAGATAATCAGCGAATTCGAATCACAGAAATCACTTAATGAAACAACTCAACCTGTAACATGCCAGAACTCCTACTATTTACTAATGTAAATCAGGCCCGATGTGCGTTAACACCATCTCTGGTGCACGCTGGGAACCCTCTTGTCGACCTCAGGTCTGCCAGCGCTCAGAGAACGTTTCTCACAAGTAAAATCATATCTCGATTTGCCTAGACCCCCCGAATATTGAGGGAAGCTAGCGAGAATGGGAAATGCCATCTCTACGATTATGAGGTTAGAATATGTTGTTTCGTCGTTGTTTGCCTGTCCTTAACATTCTGATCAAGATCCCATGGGAATAATCTAGCGACTCGGCGATGTGTGGTGACAGACGAGAGATGCGATTCCGAAGTCACCATGCACTCAGGCTGGAATTGCTATTAATAGTCCGGTCGTTTTATCTCGCGCCGAGAGTGGACATATTCGAGAAGTTCCAGTTAGAATGACAGAAATACCTATTCGTTCGGACTCGGATCACGAACTTCACAGGGCTCAAAATAACCCCCAATTTAGACAATCTAATAACCTAAAAGTTCCTTTTTGTGATGGCTCGACTCCTTGGGCCGAATACGAATGTCAATTCAATCTTTGTTCGGACTTAGACGATTGGAGTCCAATGGCGAAGGCTTCAAATTTAGCTTTGAGTCTGAGAGGTCCGGCTCTTTCGGGAGTAGAAATTCATGATTTCAGTAAACTGACAACATCTTAAAAAACTGCATTTGACGCAGTTAGAAAATAGAAAACAATTTGAAGGAGAGAGTCTTGTAGCCCTCGGGCATGAAATTGAACGGATGACCAGGTTGGCTCTACCAACCTGTGACGACGAAACGAGAGATCAAATAGCTCGAACTCGCTTCATCAATGCCATTTTTAATACTGAATTGAAGTATTTTTGGAATTCGTCCCTAATCGAGATAGCCTCTGCCAAAGAGACTTGTTGGCAAGACATCTCGAAGGCAATGAAACTACCAGGTAATCAGAACTTCAATATATTTTATGCCTTAATTTACACATGGAACATGTATAAAATATTGATAAGCACGGCCCACGATTTTTATGTATTTCTGCAGTTATCCCTGGTTAAAATTTGAATCAAATTAACCCGAGATTTTACCGCGTCGTACCATATCCGTTCGCCATGTCACCAACCCTCTGCTGGTATGAAGTATTTTCGGAATTCGTCCCTAATCGAGATAGCCTCTGCCGTTACGTGATGAGAAATATTGGTAACATCCTGTAATCTTGCGGCTGTATTGCTAGACTTATTTACAGCTATCGAATGGATATCTCCAATTAAAAAACTATGAAGACAACATGTTGCAAGAATAACGTTATCTACGTTCTCTACTTTCATTTTAATTCTCCTTTGATATACCCTGAACTTTTCAGTCAGAATACCGAACGCATTTTCAGAAATTCTACGAGCACGAGACAGTCTATAATCAAATATCTTTTTTGATTCATCGTTCCGTAATTGGAACCTGGATATGGACGCATATTATTTTTTTGAACAGGATAGGCCTCGTCACCGACAATAACATACGGTAACGCTGAGTCACTACCCGGCAGAAGCTTGTCGATTGGGAGGTGCAATTTCCCTTCATTCACAGCTTTTCCTAGTGCGCTATTCGAAAAAATTCCACCGTCACTGTTCTTTCCATATGCGCCAACATCCACAAGAATGAATTTATAATCAGCATCCACCAGTGCCATGAGAACAACACTAAATGTTTTTTTTTTTTTAATTGGAATATAAAGATTATGAATTGGATGGCGCTTCAATTGTGATGTGCTTTCCGTCAAGAGCACCGATACAATTTGGAAAATTTCAGCGTGTGTCAAACTTTTGTTCGATATCTTTCCACATATCAGTAGTCGGCACGGGTAGTACTATCGGAGAAAGACGCATCCAAATAAATTTGGAAAGTCTCGTGGACAATATTTCTGATAGTAGTTTGTCCTAGCCGGTAACTCAGAGCTATATTGTCTTGAATGAATCGCCAGTAGCCAGAAATCTATAATAAATACGAATTTGTGAATAGTTACAAATTTAAAACAAAAAAATTGAAAATTCCATAGTGGAAGATTGTAAAAAAGCGTGGCGTAAATTGCAAGACGGTTATCGGAAGGCAATCAAAATCAGAAAGACGAAGAGCGGGCAAGCAGCGTAAAAAAAAAGGTCATGGAAACTTGAGAGGCAGATGAGTTTTTTAGAAAAGCATTTATTGGAAAGAAATACACAGACAAATGACGAATCGCAAAGTACATCGGCCGATGACAATACGCCACGATTACCATTGACGACGACAACGACGAAGACGATATACACATGATTCACGATGAACATATCGAAAGTAAGACGAATTTATTCAGAAATGCTACACTAGGGCGGTTCAAAAATGATCTCAGTGCTCAGATGCTGCTGCTCATCCGTGAATATGTTGTTTTTGATTTTTTTTTGAATATTCCATTTTTTTGAGCTCTATAAGACAATATTTACTACTGCCTCATCGAGGTTGAAATTTCGAAATCACTCAGGTTTTCCCCATTGTCTGCTTAAGATTTTCAAGTTTGATGATAATAAAAAGGTTTGCGTAACTACTAGCCGAATTTCTACAGTTCTAGGGATACCATCTATTTTATGATGCTCATATGAAGAAGTATGTTGCCGTTGGGGTGCAATCTGGAAACTTGGGAGTTAATTCAAATGAAGAACACTGATTACATTTCGATGAAATTTTCATATTTTTATTAGCTTATTTGCCCCCACCTTCATATACATACATTACATTTTTTTTAACATCAGGGAATTGTTTGCTGTGATCTACGCGCACCAAATCGCGGCGAACGGTGGCAGTCGATTCTGTTGATCATCTATGAAATGCTGGGGTACGAAAAAAATTAAAAAATTTCTTAATTTCGTCTAGTAACAATTGATACATGTCAACGAGTAGTCATTTTTCCATGAATTCACATCAGTCGTAATGGATACCAGCTCTGACAAATATTATCATAGCTGCAGCTATTTTGTGTGATGAAGCGATTACACGCCCTAAAATAAATGGGTTCACAATATTTATAAAAAACGTGCGACCAATGGCGAACATCATACGTTGTTTCCTGATCTTATAACCCGGTTAAGTTTTTCGAAAATTTCTGTATGTCATACGATAAATCTCAAGAATTTTTGGTGATTTTATATAATGATTTATACGTTGTAACGTGTTCGGCTATACTAGGATATACTAGTATAGTCGAACGACGCACATGCGCAACGCGCAGGTGGGGTGACGTCTGGTGACGTCACACTGGCTATATAAGAAGCAGCACCGAGACAGCAGGCAGGCGATTCGTGCCAAACCGGCCATCGTTCTCACTACGCATCGCGATAATTTTCTCTTGATTCACACATAAAATTTCTTCTTTTTCAACTCTTTGCGCCAAAGCGGCCATTTTGAGCAAAACTCTTTCAATACGAGGCAAATAGTCAAAGCAGTATTTGCGCTCTTATTTTCATTCTTACTTAACTTCAAATTAAACAAATAAATTCTTAACAAAGATTCAAAACTAAAATAATCTTAAATATCGGCATTTAGCATAAAAACAACAAGACTATCAGAAACATTAAAAACCTCGAATAGAATTAGGAAATAGGTTAAGTTAGAATATAGTATTTTTCTTGTTCGTTTACTTTATATTTCAGCGATTCAGTTTCTTTCGCTTCATTTTAATTTTATTTTTTTCTGTTTTCCTTTTGATTAAATGATTTATTTTTTTTGTAAAATTCCCGCAGTTACTCAAGCTTACATACTTGCATATAGGGATGGGCGATATCCAAAAAAATATCGATATTGCATATCGGTACGTATCGATGTACAGAATATCGATACGCTTCAATATCGGATATTGGAGTATCGATATTTCGATATATCGATATGAAGTCGTAGGGATTATGAATCAAATAAAATAGACTTATACTTTACCACGACCCAACCCGACTCGATGGGAAACGTAGTCTTAGAATAGTTCAACATTTATTTTCATTAACTAGATGAAAACCACGTATTAGTTTGTAGAGCCCAAACGACATTTTTTTTATTACAAAATTTTACATTTTCAATCACATTTTTTCAATTATTATACTAGTACAAAATCAGAGATACTAGAATAATTCATAAGTTTAGATTATTAGTTTATAGATTTAACTAGTTTATTATCGAGGACGATTGATCGAGGACGATTAACAAGGATTGAATGAATAATTAGGACAAAAGACAGAGAGTAATAATTCGGAAAATATTAGTACAATAGTTTCAACTCAGAAAATATGAACTAAATATGCCAGTCTTCCACAGGTAGTGAATTTAGGAATATTAGCATTTGTAAATGCTGACTTGTCAACCTATTCCGCAAGTCAGTCATTATGAGTCCAGCTAAAGAAAACAAACGCTCCGATGACACCGAGCTTGCCGTTATACATAAGTATCGCCTAGCAAGTGCGTAAAGTTTCGACGGTCGGTATTGATTCCAGAATTCGACTGGGCTTCGGTGTCGCTCAATCGGATCCTGATTCAGGTAGTATTTGAAGTCATCAGGCATTTCATTTTGAGCATGATTCCCCTCTTTTCTGACCTTCGTCAAATTTACTAAACTGTCATGAAATGACCAGAAATCACTTGAATCTGGGGCTGGTCCAATTTTAACCTCGTCACATTCTTCAGACATCGAGTTTTCAACACTAGCCGTGTTTAGCACTTTCGAGATCTTATTGATGGCGTTAGAGCAATGTAAAATATTGGCAAAATGTATTTTTCGGAACCGTGGATCTAATATAGTGGCCACTGCTAACAAAGTCATTTGTTCTATATTTTCAAATCTCTTCGAGAATTCCGCAATGAGGAGATTTTTTAGACGTAGCCCTGTATCTGTATTAACTTTGTATCCCCCCAAATTATGTTTGAGTGATGCAACAATAGGTATAATTTGACTCGCCGTGACGTATTTCTCCCCAGAAACCAACAGAGTTGCCTCCTTGAATGGATTGAGTAAATCAATGAACTCTCTCACTACCTGCAGCTCAGCAGCTGTAAGCATTTCTGGACCAGAAATGAATTCTAACAGAATGACACTAATTTTGTTTGCCAATTCAGAAAATCTGACTAGCATGTCATGCAAACTATTCCAACGGGTATCAATGCAGCTTATTAGTTTTAATGTCGAAACTGCTCTTAATTGATCTGTAGCAACTACAGATTTTTTGAAATACGACACAATAGCTTTTACTTTATTGCACAATGCACTGATAACTTCATCTTTTTGAATCATTCTAGATGGTACTAAATTTAGGAGATGTGCGAAACAGGGCATCTGCTTTTCTGCGCCGAAAGCATCGGTCACAGCTTTTTTTATATTTGCGGCACTGTCTGAAACAACAGCAACGATACTGGCTTCATCTATTTCCCAATCCTCGACTACCTGCAATAACCAGATTTTTATATTTTCTGACGTATGGCGTTCTTCCAATTCTATAACACCAATTACGACATTCTTGTGCGTATCTTTTTGAAGGTAGTGTGCTGTCACACCTAAATAACTTTTAGTATTTAAAGAGTCAGTCCAAATATCTGTTGTGAGGCATAAGTCAGAGACTTGGGCTAATTCGTTTTTGACTATCGTCGATAATACGTCATATTTTTCCTCCATAAGGGTCGTTGTAGTTTTTCTACTAGGCGGCTTATACAAGGGTGCAGCTTTTTTCATAAGAAGTCTGAAGCCTTCGGTGTCCACAAGGCTAAGAGGCAAATTATTCTTTGCCAAGAAGAATAGAAGTCCGTTGGTTATATCGTTTGATTTATCTCCACCATCTGAAATGACAATTGATAATTCAACGTGAATGAATAAAACTTCATACCTAATATTTTAACGAATTTATATAGTTGCAAAATCACAATAAATGAAATATCTGTACGGACCGAATGCATTCACATACACTTGTGGTGGAATACCTCATATACATTTCAATGCTAGATCAAAAGAATAAACTGTATTATTTAGCTACCTTGATAAGACTTCTGATTAATGAAAGACTCTTCTAATCTTGATTGTTTCTTTTTTGGCTCTCTTTGGAATCGTGTTGAAGAAGAACTGCTTGACGATGCTGATTCTGGTGGAGATACAGGAGGTTCGTCGAAATAATCAGAGTCGTCACATCCAGACTCGCTTCCATTATTCGGCTGTAATGATTGCACACGATAGATAATACATTTTCTGTCATATGACAATAGTTTAGAGAAAATTTAATTTACTAACCAGCTGTTTTCTTTTCAATCGATTGATAGGTTTATCCTCGGCAGAATTGTCAAGATCAACATCCATTTGTACTTTAGGATGGTAGCGTTTAATGTGTGCTTTCAAATTCGAAGTATTTCCACTTGTTTTGACATCTGACTTGCAGATCTTACACACGGCTTTGTTCTCTTTCTTTATGAAAAACTTCCATAAAATACTAGGCGCCACTATAAAAAAAAAGGGGGTGATTATTTATAACAAACAAAAAAACAGTATATAAGACTAGACAAAATACATTAAAGAGGTAGGAATAACTAATTTCAGTGAAAAGAAAAGGATATGTATGGATGTTACGTGTATGATCGTACTGTTATAAATCACTCAAGAATCAAAGAAGTTGGGGTTGAGGAGCCGATTTAGTTTCATACCCAAGCCAAGCTGTAAAATCATGCAAAGATCAAAACATTGTTAAGAACACACCAACACACACAAAGCAGTAACGTATCATGAAATAGTTGTGAGATAATCAAGTTTTTAATATTAATTTGTAATGATCAATATTCCCACGTTAAATCTCACCTTTTGTCTTGTATCGTTGTATCGTTCTGAATGTAAATTCAACGGTTTGACACCGACTAATAGCGTTTTTCTGAACGTCGTTCGAAAAAGCAGAGCTCTCATTGGCTATTGCTCATCGTTGATCGCTCATCGCGCGCAGTGTGCAGAGGCCATAAAACAACTTTCAAGTTTCAAAATGTCGAACTGTGAGTGGCGCTACGAGTCTCGACAGATGATCAACCGAAGTCGGGTCCAATTCTGTTTTTGTAGTAAAACAGCTCAGATGTGACGTATATATGCAACGCGCTTGCTGTCAATATCAGCATTCGATATCGGCTGCTACGATATCGATACAGCGATATATCGGACCACTAAATATCAACGATAAATATCGATATGTTTGCGTGAAAATATCGATATTTCGATATATCGATATATATCGCCCATCCCTACTTGCATAACTATGCAATATAAGTGATTGCAATATTAAAACACAGACAGAAATCTGACCTTTATTTTTCATTTTCAGAACTTTCCTTACTGGTAAACCAAATTCTTCAAAAACTTAAATTCTTTTCAAATTTAAATCACTTGATTAGCTAGACGGTAGCTTCGGCAAGGACACTCAGACAGCTACGATAGAGCTATAATAGCTATCCTAGTCTGAGAACCAAGCATATCCCAAGTCTGTAGGGAGGCAGCTCTGGTAGAGTAACATCTATCCGAGTCTGTATCAGGGTTTTAGGGTTTTTTTCAACTTTCCCCCTAAAGAGGAGCTCCAAAAATCACACCCGTGACAAAAAACTCACGCGGACTAGCACCTTATCGCCAGCCTTCTGCTGCGATACAGGTGCAGTAAGTTACAATGTATAAAAAAGACACTAATTTTAGAAGACTATTGGACCTGAGGAGAGACTAGCGATAGGTTTAAGGTAATTATTAACTACCACTCATGTGCATGTGTATTACAGATAGGCATGAATGATACGTAAAATATTCACCATGGTTTTTTCTTTTTAAAGGATTCTGATTAACGTGACCATAGTCGTTCTAAGTTCTGTAGATGATTCATCACAATAGCGGTTTGCGAAAGTACTTTTTGTAGGATATTTTATACTCTTTGTATCAGCTATTAGTATATCTATGAAGTATAAAGTCATATTAGCAATCATAAGATTGATACAAATTATCATAAAATTGACTAATCATGAATTTGTCTTTCAAATTTACGCAAAACGCTAACATAGATCAGTATTGCTTGGGTGTTGATAAAAATATTCAATAAAAATATGGGTGCCAACCCTGTTAACATTTACACAGATTAACGCTTTGTTTTTAATAAACGGCATACAATCAACAATTAACAAATAACAATTCACAATGAACAAGTAACTTTTCAACCATCTATTTCGTAAAATGTTACCTTAAACTCGATTTTTCTTATCGTTGTGATTAAATTAAGTCAATCACAATGATAAGAAAACTGGTCCTTCATTGGTTGAGGGGCTGAGCCGATCTGCAACATCTCTGTTTGACTCAGAGCAGCAGTGTTCGCCAAACGCATTTCTCATGTACTGTAACGGATCGGGTGATCTAATCCCGAGACAATACGTCACAACGCGCACCGTCAACCGCGCACAACAAGTGACGTCATCCAGTGTTGCCAATGGCGTAGCATCGTATTACTCGACGACAGACAAAAAATTCCTCATTCCCCACCACAAATCCTCACAGTCGTATGCACAGGCGTATATGTATATATTTAATATTACTATTCAAAAAATAAGCGCGAATTTTAATAAATACATTGCACAAAATTTATTTTCATCTATCGTATTTATGTTAAATGATAAAAAGCAATAACGCACGAAGGCTTGAAATATTTTCATTTTTAGTCTCGTTGCGTATAAACTTTTTCAATTACCGGTACATTGTTGAACGTTCCATAAATATAAATATTCAATGCCTATCACAGTTTACCATGAGTAACATCTATAGTGCGGTGACACAACTTGCATATACGCAAATCCGATTTACTTACAATCTGCAGTCGGCAAGAGGGACATTGCAGAGAGCGAGCGGCGGAAAAGTTTAACAGGGAAAAAATGCTTTGTAGAGAAATATTGAAATTCCTCAAAATCCTCTCACGGGTGCATTCCTCACGGTTTCCTCACATGCAAGTCAAATTCCTCGCATTTTGAGGAATTACTCACAAATCGGCAACGCTGCGTCAATCGGTCACTATATAAGCGCAGCGCTAACATAGCTAATTAGCAGTGCTAGGCAAAGCGCCACGCTGACTCAATAACTTCTCTCCGATACTAGGCAAAGTAACCAAATCGTTCTATTAATTAGAGCAGTGTTAGGCAAAGCGCCACACTGACTCGCTAGATTCTCTTGTTGAGGCCGTACAGGCAAAGCGCCACGGTTCTCTTTAGCTTCATTTTTTGTTCACAGAAACGGCCATAGCGGCGTTTCACGTATTAGAGCCTGATTAATTTGTATTTGATTGTATTTCGATTTAATTACTGATTTCCTTTATTCCATGATTTAATTTATATTGCATGTATAACGACTGTAGAATCGTAGCTTAGCTAAATCTACAATTTTCGACTAAATTTATGTAATTTAATTTTATAACACATTTTTCGGTTGCAACCATTTCGCAAATGATGAGTTTATTTGTTTGATTAAAACTTATGTTAATCGGGACGGTTTTCTTTTCTTCAAAACCTTTTTCTCAGTAGGCTGATCTGACCTGACTAACATCTTTTATTCAACTAGCTAATATACAGCTTCGGTGACGACTGCACTGCAAAGATCCGATACTCGCTTCGGTGCGCATTGCGCATCCAAGTCGAGATACGGTCTCGGCAGCTGCGTCGAATCCCAAGTCTGATACAGCCTCGGTGCTGCTTGCAGCATCCAGGTCTGAGGGAGGCAGCTACGGTGTGATTCGCTCCACCCTAGTCTGTATCAGGGACTAACAAAGATGTTATCTCTACCAAGGAGCCCTAGAAATTAATCTAGAGTAAAGACACTCACAAGTAACTAGCCATACGCGACACCTTCTGTGTCGCGTACAGCACCCAAAAAGTTACAGTACTTATTAATGAACATAATTTTGATTGTATTTCAGTTTGGTCTATAAGCGGAAATGCTTCCGCCATTGCTAAAAAGAATTTTCTTAAAGATATTGTTTTTTGCTGAGGCTGTTTTTTTTTTTTAACATGTCATTTAAATAGCTCCCCAGGACATTCGCAATTTCAGATGGTGCATGACTTTCAGTATGATTCTTCTTCTGTTTTTTATTGATAACGGGTTGTCTATAATTCATGTCAAGTGATTGTGGACTTCTGCTACGCGATGAATTTAGGTCTGCAAATTTTAAACATTAAATTATTAATTATTTACAAATGCACATATCAATCAACCTGTGAATGACCGTTTTGATTTGAAAATATGTCTCCATATAAAATAAAGCAGTTAACTACATGACCATGGTACAATTCTACGGTGCATACAGCAATTGCGTAAACGCGGTATCTTTAGTTTTGATGTTATAAAATATTGATGTTGAAAATGATACATTTAAAATATCATCTTGTAAAAATTGAGTTCATTTGATACTTTTTTTTTCATCAAATATTACATATATTCAACATATGTGTGCAGGTTTATTAATCAGGTATAGTTTATTAGTCCAAATAAAATGATAATGCTCACTAGTATCATTTAATTGATTATGACTTTCATCGTCATCATTTTCATTGTATGTGTTTCCGTCGTCATTCAAATCGTCCTGGCTATATTGTGATTCGACAGATGTACCGACAGTACTTTGTGGGGAATCGCCAAATCTGTTGTCAGAATCATTGAAGTTCGAGTGTGTGCTTCGATCACTCATATACTGTGAAAGAAAACACATTTGCTTTTCGTATTTTCACGGGCGTATCCTCTTTGCGGCTTAGCCACTTTTTGTTTTTCTAACGTTAAGAGCCTTGCGATAGGCATACGCCACGTATTTTTGCAAGCTTCAAGTATCAAATTAAAAAAATAAACAATCAATTGAAATGTGAACATTACCCTTTTTTTTACTGCTAACGAATGAGATATTAGATGTGAATAAAACGCATATAAGTAGGTATATAGTTTGCATGAATCTATACCGAGAGGAAATCTTGAAAGTATACAGTCGACTGCGCATGCGCGAGTTTTGTCGTCTGCTGAAGCAGGCTGGCCATCCCGAGTTTCAGCTGACAAATTTTGTTTTTGGCGCCGATGTAATTAATACGAACTTTTAAGGTTAGGATCTCAATGGATTGCGGTAGTGATTCGGAAAGGCTTGGAAAGCTTTTATTGTTGAGATTGAAACCTGATGTTCTGAAAGAGCCGTCGAGATTTATTCCGAACAGCTGATTGCTTGTTTCGATTCGATGGTATTGGTTCATTTATAGAGGATTTGTTTTCTTCCAATTACAATTAAAAACTAGAGGTCTAACTGTAAATGATGGGTGGTTGGAAGAAACGAAGCAGTTAGGTGGGAACAGTTTATTCAATCGTGTTAATTTGATACGGTAGAAATTAAATTAAAATAAAAAACAACATAAGCTCGATTGACTACTTCACGCGCGAGAATTTGACAGCTCTCGCTTCATTTCTTGCAAGTTGGCACCCATGCCTCGTAGGTTAAAATATCAGCGCGGGACGATCTCACCGACCAATAAAATTGAATTATTTGGCGCATGCGCAGTCGACTGTATACTTTCAAGATTTCCTCTCGGTATGTGCGACTCTATATCTGGTTTTAGATTTCTGGGTACGGGTTACTCATTTAAAACAATTGCGTTCAGCTCCGTTCAGGCCTGTCTCCACACAAGTACATTTATTATATTTCCTGACATCTCAACTCACGAATATTGAATTTTTTAAATAAATTTTAATTGTGCTTACCTGACTGTTTCATGCCCTTGACTACAGTTTCAGTGATGATTAGAGTATTGTACATCACACATATCATACAGCGGTCTGTATTTCGGAATTAGCAATATCAAATGTTCTTCATCCATTGTGCAATTGGATTATAAATTAATAAACACAATAAAACAGTGTTGGGTTTTTATGGTTGGAAGGATCGACGTTATTAATCGTACACTATTGGTTCTGTATTCTCAGTGTTTATTGTATTACATGTTTCCTTGTTACAGGTACAACTCATACTGACTAGCCGCAAGGCTGTGAACCCGGGCTGTACATTGCTATAAGAGAATCGGGATACGAGTTGATATTCTCACAAAAACTAATCCAGAACCAAGCAATGCAAGCATTCGTAGCTTCGTTGCCACGATAAATAAGTACAATCTGCATATCTATGATTGTTTGAAAAAAATATAAATATATCAGATAATATAAAATGAGCTGGACAACTGCAACGGTGTAATTTTTTTATTTTTGTACGTGTGTCACAACAGGTGAAATTATGTACGTAAAGGGTAGTTTATTTTTACAATTCTATAGTGGATAACACTATTCTTATTGAATCATTAATACATCAAAAACTCGGATATAAGAGTACAAGCAAACTGGTGGGCACTTGTGGCACGTGTGAAGATAGGGTGATAATTATTCTGCATGCGATCTCAAGTAGTATTACCATGGGTTACACATTTCTTTTATCCTTAACGAACAACAATTAGTGGTAGGAGAGTAGGCTTTCAAACGATAGATTTGTAGTCGATAGATACGATGGTTAATACTTGAGCCGTTTCAAGTAATAGCAGTTCAACAGCACGATGATGCTTCGTGATGGACCTTTGTATTACAACTAACTATAGCTACGTCACACACACTTATCTGCTCTAGGCTAGTTACTGGAGGGCAGTCGTTAACACATTCAGACAACAATCGCACAGTATGTCTGTACGCAGTCAACCGCGCAATACGAAACGAACATATTAAAATTATCTACACAAGGTGAAATCTATTTTTTTACTGTTTCTTCAAAATTCGTTAGAAAGTAGAATAGAATTATAGAATATTTTCCTGAACTTACATATACCTCTGACATGAGAGCAGGTTTTTGAGAAATATTTAGGCGTTTTCGCTATCGCATTGTGATTCATCTGGTAATCCCTTTCTCTCGCATAAACTTATGAGGAAAACCGCTTCAAGAACTTTTCTGCCTCTTTCAAAGATCGGCACATTATCAGTTTGTAACATTGCCGAATTAGTACAATTCAATCATCTCGAACCGAGCCGAGCACGCGCGCGCCATCTTCAGGCATACGCAGATCCTGCTGCAACGTTAGGGCCCACCTAAAACCTTTCTCGCGGACAAAGTCACTCGGGTATTGTTTGAGGACCCTGGTGATCAGCAGAGAAAGTCAGAGGGTAGAGAGCGTTTGCTCGTGTAACTGCAGGGGCGGACTGTCGTACAGGTCAAGTAGGCTGTAGCCCAGGGTGGCAAATAATATAATATAAAAGAGAACATTTTTTATTCTAATGATAGCCTGAAAAATCAATCCAAGAAAATGCGACGGTATCTGTTGATTTACGATTTAGTGACGAGACGTCTCAATCTGAATAAGATGCTAAAAATTTGAAGTGACGGTTGCCGATAAACATGCAGGCGGCATACTGTGATACGTATAGGGTATTTCGTGCCATGACAATGACTTTTTTTGCGACGATTTTTCATTTGCTCAAGTCTTCGGACTTATTGAATTGAAAGTAGCTTTCAATAATTGTTCTCGATTTTTTTATTGTAAAAATTAAAGGGTCGTTTTTTGAAATTTCTACATTTTCTTGACTCAAGTCATTTTTGTGTCTCTGAAAAAGGCGGCATAAGCTCTGAAGCCTAGGGCGCCAAAATCGTAAACCGCCTCTGCATATAAGTCTCACAAGGTATGCAGCAGTCGGGAAACGCCTTGGCCTCTCTGCCGTCCGGTCTGTTGTGTCGCATGAGCTAGAATCAATCAATCAAATCCTTCCAATAAATCCACTTGTTTAAAAACCCTCGAAGAATCATTCTCATTTAAATTCACTTGCCTTCCAAACGATCTTATATTTCATATATTACCAAATACCAACCCAGCGATTCGATTCGTAAGTCCGCGTCAAAAAGACCCGGATTGAGTCTGCTCACAAGTCGACAAATAACCTAAAAAGAAATTTCTACGACGGTTCTTCACCTTGGGCGGAATACGAACGCCAATTTCAAATTATAGCTAGAGTAAATGCATGGTCTTCAACCAATAAAGCCGGACATCTCGCCGGCAGTCTTAGAGGCCCCGTGCTTTTTGTTCTGACGGCTTTGACCGATTCTGACATTCAGGACTATGACAAAGCCAGTTCGATCTTAAGACTTCGTTTCGAAAATTAACACCTGACTAAACTATCCCTAACTGAACTAGGAATTAGGAAACAGACCAAAGACAAGGGTCTTGCCTTCCTAGGTTTGGAAATAGAGGCTCGCGAAAGTAGCCTTACTCTTCTGCGACGATGCAACTCGCGATCTGCTAGCTCGCGACAAATTTAATAACGCAATTTCCGATCCAGAGCTAAAATATGCTCGGAGTCTAGCGGGGCCCACTTCTTTGCAGGAAGCTATAATTAAAGGTTTGGAGATCGAAGCTCTAAATAAGCAATATCCCAGTGTCGGAAAGCTTACGCAAATAGAAGTAGAGAAAATAGAAGTAGAGTCAACAAACTTCCGGAAATGTAAGAAACTAGCTTCCGATGATTTAGCGAGGCGAAAACCATCGTGCGTTCGACCTGACGTTAGCCCTATTCTTACACAGCTTTTTGTTAGGACTAGATGACTCAAGACAAGTTTGAAGAAGGGGTCCGTTGAAAACAGAAAAAGTATCAAATTGGCCCCGTCCTGCTGACAAAGAAGGAGTATAGAGTTCCATAGGGCTTTGCACTTATTATCGTCGCTTCGTTAAAGGTTTTGCCACTATAGCTAGACCTCTTTATCATCTAACTGGGAATAAACCTCATTTTGATTGGATTGTACACTGCGAAGAAGCTTGCTTTTATTAAATTGGAGAGTTATTCAACTACTTTCCCTATTTTAGCAAATTCACAGACAGATTATCCATTTCCAGCCGTCGTGAAAACCGTTACTCATTTCCATCATTACTTATACGGGAGGAAATTCTTGATAAGAACGGACCATGCTTCTCCGAAGTGGTTGCACTCTTTTAAATCTCCAGAAGGACAGGTAGCTAGGTGGATAGAGCGACTGGGCCAATATGACTTCGATATTCAACATCGCGTTGGACTCCTTCATGGAAATGCGGAAGCCCTTTCTCGAAGACCTTGCGCAGGACCCACAGAATGCAGACAATGTTTACGATTAGAAAATCAACGAGACGAACCTTTCAAAGTCCGATCGATCTCTTTTGACGGAGATCTAGGAGAATGGAAGAGGCTCAACGAGTAGACGGTGTCTTGAGTCGAATCAAGGATTGGAAAGAGGCTAAATTACGCCCTGAGCGGCAGGAATAGGAAAACGAACACGAACATGAAAATCGGAAATAAATAATGATAATGATAATGATGATAATAACAAAAAATACATACTGGAATGGGAAAAGGAACGTCGACATCAACATCGGCAACAAATAATAGTAATGGAAATGATAATAATATCAAGAAACGGAACTGGAACTGGAAAACGAACATTAACATGAACATCGAGAATAAATAATAACAATGATAATGATATTGTTACAAAGATCGAAGACACCCCTCATAATTATATTGCAAGGTCTAGTAGTCATCTGAATAAGAGACGTCAACATTAGATAAATGATTACGGTTACTAATTACAACCGCATTATTGTACAAACAGTCTTGGTTTAACTGTGAGCTAGAACAGACCTGTATTTTCTTAACACAACATATTCATTTAATTCATCTTATTTCGTTTCCAGTTCACTTTATTTCTCTCGGGAACCCACATTTAATTATCTTAATTATCGCAAGCACATGTTGCAAGAATATTTATAATAAGAAAAAGTACATGAACTGGAACAGAAAAACGAACGTGGACATTAACATCAGGAACAAACAATAGTTATAATTGTAAGGAATACTTGCTCCGGCCGATGACTTCAATGTGTACCGCAAGAAGCGATAATCATTGAAAGTTATTGTTATTATTATTATTATCACTATTGATATTATTATCGCTCACAGAAGACAATCTATTCGTGGTTCAAAGTGCCCTCCATCCATTACCGTATAGTACCATAGTTACTATGTTTAGTAAGTGTCCTGGAGACATATTTGTCATATATTGTGGCCGGGATAGACGAAATAAATATTCATAGCACTTCACTTGTTAATTAGAATCAATAATAAGTGGTATTTGTTCAAATTCACTTCAGGATTGCAACAATTACAACAGATTTGGAATACGCGTGTGTTGCCGTCTTTGCTTCCCATGCTCATTCTACCTCCTTCCTTCTCTCTCTTTCCTCGTATTGCTGCGCGCGCGTGCTCCCCACACCTACGTGCTCACTGCTCCAAAGCAGCTATTTCGATATAACATACAAAAGTACACATATTTCAATAATATTCTCCAGAATGTTTGTTATTCTTGCCTGGAGTGCTGCACGGTTCTCGATCCTTTTTTTTTTTATCCACTACAGTGCATAATCGAGGGGTGACATGTCAGGGGAACGCGCAGGCCACTCGATGGTAGAACTAGCCCTGCCAATCCAACGACCAGGGAATTCTTGATTTAAGTATTCCCTTACGGGTAATGTAAAATGTGGTGGAGCTCCATCCTGCTGGAACCATATTGGTTGCCCCTGAATATCCGAAGAAAATAATGACATTGACTGAGAATAACATTCAAAGTAATATTTTATTTTGAATCAATTTTTAATTCATTTGAATTATGTGACGATTGATTTAATTCTCGTATGTCTAAAAGCTTTGAAAAATAAATTTTCAACAATGCGAATGATTGGCATTTCCTCTACAGAATAAACAGCCCTCACAGAAGGTATCATCACTTCTTCAAGAATTTTCATGTATTGTTCCGCATTCATTTGGCGGTTGATTTCTATAAGCGTACCCGGACCTTGTCCGGGTGATACCGCTGCCCACGCTCCCTCCACACAGTTCTACGTGAACCTTTATCTGTTGAGAAAACTTTCTCATCAGTAAAGATTACTCTTTGCCATTCTTCTGCCGTCATGTGTAACACACTGCGGGCAAATTCTATGCGGCTGTCTCTGTGCCACTGCTCCAATGCAGTTCTTTTCGATGCGATGCAGCAACCCAACCCTGCGTCTTTCAGACGCTCACATGCCGACTGCATACCTATATTTAGGTTTAATTCTCGATGAGCCTTCGATGCAGGTTCAAAACGTTCAATTCGAACGGCTGCAACTAATGCTGCATCTTCTGCTGTAGTTTTTCGTCGAGGATCATTGGTGTCCCGGCGATCCTTCATCCCTTGCATTCCATTTTGATTGTATTTTATGCGGTATCGATCAATAGTACGAACGTTGTTACATCCGCTTTCAGCTGTATATGTGATATAATTAAATGAATTCGCCGGCCAGTCGAATTATTGACCAATAAAAAGAATAAATTGCACACGACACAATTACTATTACAAGTATGGATGCAATGGAGCTTTCTTAGCGCTGCGAAAGTAGATTATCTTCATAAGGTTCATTGCGTATACACGTAATGACAATTGCAAGTTTAAATTTATTCTCTATAAATATACCAAAATGGTCCAAATATTGTATTACGTAAGCCTTCGTTCGGTATTTACCTCCGTTCTCGTTCGCTCCGTAGTTTCCGTCGTCCAGGTCCTACGCTTCGTAGTTCTCGTAGTCCAAGTCCTCCGCTCTGTAGTTTGAGACATCGATCCACGATCGAGGTAGAATCAACAGTAAATGTAATTGTAAAATCATACAAGTCGCAATTGAGAATTACTTGTCAGTAAATGTCAGGGGAGAAATGTATGAGTTAATATTAGAACGTTTCAACAGCTGTTACGGTGATCATCTGATTCATTTGATGAATGTATTATAACACTAATAAATTTACAACAATGAAAACAACAACAAAATTAACAATAACCAATAATTATTCAATAATGATAATAGGTATAATAATAATAATAACATCAACAATATTTTTTTTTTTTTATGTGGGAGGGGAAAAATGCCTTAGGTGCGTCAGGGGATACTTGTATCCCTTGCCATGGTGTGTGGGACTCACACCTACTAAAGACTGCCTCCTCGACAGGCATGGAAAAATCCGCCCGGTGACTACCTTTTGGTATCGCTTCAAAGTGGTGCCTCGTACAACAATAAAAGAATAAAATAAAATAAATAATAGAATAATAAAATAGAACAAACAATAAAATTGGACATCAGCGAAGCGATAATCCAGTTGTACTCGGTATAAGTGAGTCTACGATGCCATCACTTTTGAACATCCGGTTGATCCTGCAAAATTTCAAACAGAATACTATTTATAATTTTAGTAACGACCATCGCAGGAACAATAAATTGCGAAGACCAATGATGATTACCACACAATAAATGATGAGTTGCTTGACTCGCCTTAGGAGGTGCTCGAAGTGGCCCCCTTGAATCTCAATGCAGAGGTTCGCGCGTCGAATGAGATTGGCCTGCGCTCTTCCGAGCATTTCGGGTGTCAATATTGCGAAGGCCACGTCGATGGCATCTCGCAGTTCTTCGACGTTATCATTTGGTGTCCGATAGACATACTTTTTAATGTGCCCTCATAAAAAGTAGTCCAGCACCCTGAGATCCGGAGATCTTGGCGGCCAGGCAATGGGTCCACCACGGCCTATCCACGCGTTCGGAAATTCTCTGTCAATTATATTACGCGCGGGTACCGTAAAATGCGCGGGTGCGCCGTCGTGTTGGAACCACATGTTTTCATCTATTATTATTTCCGCGTTTCCCAGTAATTCTGGTAAATCATTCTCTAAGAAGGCTCCGTAATTGTGTCCGTTCAAACGTCGTGGGAGTTCAATCGGACCAATCTGAAAATAATTAACGACCTATTAATTTTTCACTCGAGGTGCATGATGCAGCCAAACTGATTATTTTTATAATTATGGTGTGATCTAATAACGTGCATCATTCATGTATACAAATGTATTATTCGTAACAAATCATAGGAAAAATGAGCTTACTAAATCGTCGCCTCTTATCCATTGATTAATTATATTCATCTATCAATTAACTGTATTATATTAGGCTAAATAACTTTTATAGCACAGCAGATCATTCGAATTGAAATGCACGGGGTTCGTAAGACAATTTCATCAAAGTTATCAGCATCAGTGAGCCTCGAAAAGCTCATTGAACCGCCGTGAACAAGTGTAATACTAAGACTTGATTTGTGAATGACTTTTATATATAATTCATAGCTAAATTTCATCAAGCATGATATTGTAGGTCATTGAGCTTGATCAGTAATAAATTTAATGTATAACTTCGTCAATTTCGCAAATATGATTTCGCTGATTTTCTATAAAATAGTATACATACATGGGAGTTTAAAAATAAAATGTGAAAAAATGATTTTATAAAGAAGAATGGTGACTCGAACACCTTAATAATAATAAATTTCATTGATAAAAAATGTAGATGAACTTGGATATAGTTCACAGACTACACAGCACTACAAAGTAAGATTGATAAAAAATCGAATTGGAGGTCTGAAAGATGGCCAGAGAAACGACGGGTCACGTAGACATTTTGAACCATACGAGGAGATAGATTTAGTGACAGCAATACCAGCTGAAACATGAAAGTCAGCTACGCAGATTTATCTGGGAGTGAAAGTAAAAGTATCTCAGCGAACCATACATTGATAGTCAGCTCATCAAAGGTGGTATGAAGAATTGCTAAGCTACAAAGAAGACTGATTTTGAAGAGCGTCATTGACGTGATTGATGAATAAAATCATGTTAATGAGATACTTAATTGTTTTCGTTTTATTGTTATGATTAAGAAATACACCGTTACAGGTATTGTATCTCACTGCGACGATAGTTTTCAGCTTCGTCACATTAATTTTAGGAAACATAACAGACCCACCAAAATGAGTAAAAAGATGCGATAAATTTTGTTCAATAAATGACGTAATTGTCATAAAAACGTTAATGCCGAGGCAGATTCATGGACATACACGAATTACCGTTTTAATCCTTATAACACCTTGCGAACATTACGTTATTTTCGGAGCAACCGAATTTTAACGATCATTCGTGCGGTTAAAGGTTATGTCAATTGGCGGTTAAAATTACTTTACATATTTTCAGTGAAATCATTTTTTCATGGTTATGCGAACTGACAGATGAAGCGACACGAACCTCGCTATGCCGCCGCTGACCGTCGTGGGGGCACTCGAGTCAGCTACTGCCTAGGGTATTGCCAACTTAAAAAGAGATGTACCCTCAGTTGTAGATTTTAGGTGCGACACAACCGCTAATCTACATTTCAGTTCAAACCGATCACTATTGGGATTATTGGTGTAATTATTTTGGCGATTTCGTCCCGAAGAAGAATTTCTTTGATTAGTTTCTTGTTCCGATTCTGTGGAGGGTTTCGCGATCTCTACCTGTCGAACTCTGCCTGACCCTAAATATTGTTTTCCTAGAGCCTCAATTTCTAAACTTTTTATATTAGCTCCGCGTAGAGACGAAGAATTAGATCCGTCGAAAGTAGAAAGAAGTTTTAAAACATGAGAAGACTTTGCAAAGGGTTCAGTTTGGTTCTGGCTGACCTGACTGTTTGAGATGGTTGAATTTTGAGTAAGTTGAGGAATCGGTTGAGCGGGAGGCGCCAGAAGAGTTACTACATTATTTTGAAGTACAGATATATTAAGAGGAGTTTCGTCTCCTAGAGAAATCGGTACAGGCCTTAATGTCGGAGTTTGATCTGAGGGGTGAGAAGAAGGGCCAGGAATCGGAGGGGGTTGGTCCCTGTGGGGTTCTTCTCCAGCTCCCCGAGAAGTGAAAATCAGTTGTGAAAATCGATGTTCCGACCGTTCCAAAACGTCTAGAAGTCGTCCTTCGGACCGTTCTTGTCGTTCTTGAATGGTTTGTAAAAGTCGCTCTTGGGCCTGAAGTTGGGTTTGTTGCTGAGTTGGAGCAGTTGTTGGACCAGGTCAAAAGGAACAGTTGGGGTTACGGTGGGGACCAAGGTGGGTTCTGGGGCTCTAGGTGGAGGTCCTGGTTGGTCAACGACGGGGGAGGCTTGGCGGTGGGAGCGAATATTTTTGCGAGTTGCCATTTTCTTCTCAAAAATTCGTAGACAAAATTCGTAGGCGCAAATTAGTAAGGTTTAAAGTAGTTTCAAAGGAACTGTTCTGTAGTAAATTCAAATTCGATCAATTCGAATAAACCAAGAGAAAAGTGTCAAAATAAATTACCTTATCGGACCCAGAAAAAATCCCACTTCTGGCACCAAATGTTACGTTAGGCGTAACTGTAAAAGAAGATGCGTGAGTTCCTGAGTGAAATAAGGCAATTCTCAAGACACAAATGAATTGGTTGAAAGAAAATAGATTATATTTGAAAAGACAAGTGCTCGATTTAATGTCTGGAGCAAGACTGTTAAAACAACAGTTGACGCAGCAACCGTATTCGTTTTATAGTTAACATTTGATAGTGTATGTGTCTTTTTTTTATGATGACTACTAGACCAAAACGATAAATATAAGGGTGGTTTCATCCTTTGTAACAATATATTCACCAACGTGCGACGCGAGGAACCAAATCTTTTTCGTATGCCGTACCTTTGATTACATTACAATCAGTTACCAGCCTAAATGTTATTCCCAATAAATAGACACGAAAATGTTTTAAAGTGTTTACTACTGTTAGAGTCTCTAGTTCATAAGAGTGGTATCTGCATTCTTCAATAGTTGCCTACCTACTAAAATAAGCGACGACTTTCAATATCGAATTATGCCCTAGGAAAAGAATTGCTCCGTAGCCAATAGAACTAGCGTCTGTGTGAAGTTCGATGGCTAACGTGGGATCAAATATTGAGAGCAGCGGTCGGGTGCTCAAATGTTTGATAACATAATCTTTCGCACCATTGTGTTCTTTATTTCAGACCGAATCTTCAGTCTTCTTAGTCGAACCGTGTTATGCAAGCAGTGTGAGGGGCAAATTCTAGAATTATTTTTCGAAAATAGCTAGCTAACCCCATGAATTGGCGTACTTGTTTAACGTTACTAGGAGTGGGTGCGTCTAATAAAGCCAAAACTTTATTCCCACCTGGACCTTCAGCAGAAATACTTTGGCCTGGATACGCAATCGTCGTTTAGGAGAATTTGCATTTTTTGATGTTTAACGAAAACCCGGCTTTTGCAAGAGCTTTCGAAACTCGCTCTAATGATTCGAGATCTTTCGAGACAGAAATGGACGGGATAAGAATGTCGGTGAGATCAACTAGAGCATCATAATCCTTTAACACTCTTAATACCTTAGTTATCGCCTTTTGAAAGACGGCTGGTGCATTCGCAAGACCGAATGGCATGCGTGAGTATTCATAATGCCCTCAGGACGTAACTAATGCAGTTTTGTAAATTGAATCTTGAACAATAGGGATCTGATCTGAATCGGGATCCCAGTTTTCAAACCAAGTGTGTGCTTCACCTTTTAACACTTTACCTGCGCGGGCTACCATTTCCCGTCTATTCCAATCAAGTTCAAGACCATACTGTTCAATTTTGGAACACCATACCAAGGCTCCAGAGTCGGCTCGTATCGGGTCAAACACCGGCAAAGCCACATCGTTATGGTTGCGACGATGCGGGCATTAAGATTCTTGCAGTTTTTGAAACATTTATAACAGAGCATTTTCCGTAGTCATGGCTGATATCGCGTGGTTGTAGGCCTATCCCACCTCTGATGATGAATTAGATTACTTAGTACAAGAACTTTATTGATAATCAAGAGCTACAGAGCCTGAATAACACTCAAGGCGACCATTTTTCGATCCGCCAGGAGAATCGACCAACTGCCCTCCCTTCTTGACCGCCTCAAAACTCTGTGCTTTGTTTTTGGGGTAATAATATCAGTTGTCATGGTACATACGTTCAGTCAGCTGTCTGGATCGGTCCTTGGCTGTTTAGGGCAGCCACAGTTCGTGGTACGATGGAATTACATTCCGCGCTAACATGCATAACCATGAATTTTCATATTTTATATTATACAGGGTGATTCACTGCTACCGGGCCATTTTAGATAGGCGGATTACTCAGAAAATTCTAAGACTAAAAGTCCTTTACCAAAAATTCGATAGACCTCCAGTTCCCGAGCTACGGAGGATCTAGGATAACCAATTACAGAGCTTATACGTGACTCGGACAGGGGCGTCTAGATATCTTAAATTAATAAAATGTAATTTTTATTTCGTCATAAGTAATTTCAGCATCACTTGTAACTGAAACTGGGACTGCTGCTGGCGTTGGTTTCGACGTCCAGGTCGTCCAGGTTATCCTCCTCGTGATCCAGGTCGTCCGCTTCGTAGTTTTTGTGGTCCAGGTCGTTCGCAACGTGGTTTCCAGCGTCCAGGTTGTGCGCATTGTAGTTTTCGTAGTCCAGGTCATACGCCTCGTAATTTTCGTCTTGCAGGTCGTACAGCTCGTACTTTGTGTCGCCAAGGTCGTTCGCTTCATAGTCTTCGTTATCCAGGTCCTGCGCTTCGTAGCTTTCGTTGTCCAAGTCGTGCGCTTCGTAGTCTTCTTTGTCCAGGTCCTGTGCTTCGTGGTTTTCGTTGTCCAGGTCGTAAAGTACGAGCTGTACAACCTGCAAGACGAAAATTACGAAGCGTATGACCTGGACGACGCAAACTGTGAGGCGTACGACCTAGACTACGAAAACTACGATGCGCACAACCTGGACGCTGGAAGCCACGTCGCGAACGACCTGGACTGCGAAAACTACGAAGCGGATGACATGTGCAACTAAACTATGTAGCACACGACGTAGAAGACGCGAACCACGAAGCGGACGACCTGGATCACGAGGAGGATACCCTGGACGACCTGGACGACCTGGACGTCGAAACCAACGCCAGCAGCAGTCCCAGTTTCAGTTACAAGTGATGCTAAAATTACTTATGACGAAATAAAAATTACATTTTAATAACTTAAGATATCTAGACGGCCCTGTCCGAGTCACGTATAAGCTCTGTAATTGGTTATCCTAGATCCTCCATAGCTCGGGAACTGGAGGTCTATCGAATTTTTGGTAAAGAACTTTTAGTCTTAGAATTTCCTGAGGAATCTGCCTATCTAAAATGGCCCGGTAGCAGTGAATCACCCTGTATTTTACCAGTTTTTTGCTGTATAAATTTCAATTTTAATTCAAATATCCATTTTCCTGTTTTCATATTCTGCATTCTGCCATTCAACTTTGCTGTGTTATTATTTTAAATGCTTGTGATGAGTACACTAATGTTAACTAGAGTACCCTTATGCACATAATGACTACTCCGATGTGGAATATGAGTACAAAAATTATTATTGCGGGCATACCGATTATTGAACTGTACACTAATGTTAATCAGAGTACCTTCATCCATATTATGAGTACCCCATTGATTCTATAATAACGCGTAAAATGATTGCTTTTTCGAGAACATCGATTATTGAAATAGTTTCATAATTAAATATATTGTCTGATCGGCCTAACTGATCATTGACACAATGAATCGGAATATTCAATTAAGCGAAAGTGCTTTTCACCACTTATTAATGCTCCATAGAAAGATTAATTGGAATGTTGAGGAAGAGGAGTTTTAACGGTTACGTCGTGAGAGAAAAAATCCAAATCAACGCCAACGTAGAGCAGAAATAATTTCAAATGTATTCATTGTAATGCAAAACACTTTTCAGCAAGAAAGTGTCTAATAAATGTAATTCTTTTCACGACTGCTGTAGCCACGGTAGTGCAGTACTTGTGCTATGGCTCTGTTGATGCTTCAATTTTATTTTGAACGAAAGGCTGACTTGTCTCTAATCTCAGGGTGTTTTAGAATTTTTCTCCACAGGCCTACTCTTATATCTAAGAATTAGGGAAGGTGATTCCATTCAAATAACATACTTAACATGAACAAAAAAATAATGGTCTTATTCATGTGAAAGTGAATAATCTATGAACTATAGTACTGTTGCGAAATTAGGGTTCGCGATTATTAAGATAATTAAATGTGGGTTCCCGAGAGAAATAAGTTGAACAGGAAACGAAATAAGATGAAATAATAATTGGGTTGTATTTAAGAGAATACACGTCCGTTATAGCTCAAAGCTAAAACAAGACTGTTTTTACAATAATGCGGTTGTGATTAGTAACCGCTATCTTTTATCACATGTTAACATCATTCATCTCAGATGACTACTAGACCTTGCAAATTAAATATGAGGGGTGTTTTTCGACCTTTGTAACAGTACTTTGGTCAGTTTGACCGTAAACCTGGCTTTCTCATTTCTAACTTAATATTAACACGTTATGAAACAGGTACATTTGTCTTTCGACTAGGAAGTGACTTAAAATTGACACTTGGAATATCAAATTTACAGTTGCCTATTTAATTAGGACTTCTATATTTGGTTTGCTTCAATCCGAAACATTTATCAAACAGGTCATTTTTCAATTGCTTGGTTACCGATTTTTTAATTTAAATTGAATTGATAATTACTTATCCCGACTAAATTAACGGACAATTACTTCAACAGTTGTGCTTGTTTGAAGCTAAGGATCGGACAGGCAAAGAAGCCGAAGTACCCTGCTAACTTCACCCTTGCGTTGTTAAGCTGAACTGTCCTAATAAAAATGCAAAATAAATATCAAAGTAGTCGGACAGGCAGGGGGCCGAAACAACCCTACTAGCTTCTTACTTCGATATTCCTAGAGAGCACTGGCTCTGATTAAACACAGTTTTATGTGAGACCTCATAATTTCTGGTTCTTACTTTGATAGTGAGAGAGGTTCTCATTGAGGTGGCCTGCGGACCACCGAGTATATGGCGACTTGTGTTTTATGGAAGGTTTACCGCATTAATGGTAGATGGCGTGCGCCTTACAAGTTATTTTATACATTTATTATAATTATTTATGTCACGTTACATACTTGATGCTATGCCTACATTTCTGGTTGAACTTCGTGAACTTTTTAAGGCGATACATCCGAAATCAAATGATTTTGATGAACAGATAAGAAGCTACAATAGTTCATTTTCGTTTGCTTCTTTTACCGCTAATCTGGTTAATTTTTCTACGAGACGCCCCGGACCGTACTGTTCTAAAATTTAAGGGCAGATTTATTATCAAGTTAATACATCATTGTATTCTGCTCCAGATGAACCTCTGAGTTATGGTCAACTGTTCATGATGGATTCCAACGAAGCTGCAGATCATCATTTTAACCAAAACTATGAGCTCGACGATGTAATTTTATTTATACTTGATCGAATAATGCGAGAGCACAATGTGTTGGCACAATCGTATCAAATGATGGGCGAAGAAATCGCAAATCAGCAACGATTAGAAATAGAAAACAATGAGCCAATGCCTGAGTTTCATATTTGTGAATTGTCCGGGATACGCAGTGCCGAATGAATATTGATCGGGAAATCATGGAAAATTTTCGCTTATCTATGAAGGCAACGGAGATACCGGTCATTATGATGTTTTACGCACATCGACAGAAAATTCAAGTGTAGATCCATATTTTTCGGAAATGCAATCCATGCCAATGGAAATATCTATGCGAATGAAAGTAGGACAAAAAGTACCGCTGATTAAACAGCAGCGCAAGCAGAAACTGATCGAATCTACAGACGAGAATAATTCATATCTAGAGAAACCCAACTGTGGACGGCCTATGGGTAGGACAGAAGCGGAACGGAAGGTGTTGCGGAAAAACAGCAGCGTAGATACCGAAACGCTAAGCGGGTAAGGGATGTCATAGAAAATGATACTGTTCAGAATATGGAGGAAACCTGCGATCAGGAGATGATCATACAGCAGCACAAACGGAACGAGAATAATTTAGATACAGAGAAACGCAAATGTGGACGGCCTATGGTTAGGACAGAAGAGGAAAGGAAGGTGTTGCGAAAAGGACAGCAGAGTAAGTACCTGCAAAGAGCGAAAACGATAAAAGAAGAATGCTACAGCAGCGAAATATCTCACGATCTGCTAACAACCGGATCAGAGCCATCGGACATCGGAGATATGAGGGTTATCTGTAGTCATTGCAACGCAGTGTCATTTGTAGAAAAATCAGGCAGAGCTGTATATATTTGCTGTCACGGATGTAAAGTTCAATTACCACCGCTGACAGCTTATCCGAAAGAACTTGAAACACTTCGTGAAGGGAATGATGAACTTTCAAGACATTTTATGCAGTCGATAAAATCATACAACGATGCATTTGTATCGTTCAATTGTACAGTCTCTAACACCGGAAGCTGTCCACCTTACGTCATGAAAATTGTAGGTGACGTAAGTTACAAAGTTTCAACAAGTTTGGAGAATAATAACAGCAAGCCTGCACGTTATTGACGGATCTACATATATGATGAACAAACTCAACTTGCTTTGCAAGAAAACAACGAGCGACGAACAAATGTGCTCCAGATTATCGGTAGCATGATCACTGACAATCAGCGAAACCCCTATGCAGCTCACTATAAAACACTATATGAACGGCACAAAAAAGGAGAGAGCCAAGTAGTTTTAAACTTTGTGTCATTGAAAACTGATGACAGACGACGGTACAACGCGCCAGCCTGTGGCGAAATCGCAGCTTTAATTGTGTCATTAGATGGAACAATATCAGAGATCGTGGAGGTTCAAGTTTCCTCAAAAAAAGAGCAAGTAATTATCGTATCACGTTGACCCGATGACGTTTCCGCTTTTATTTCCAAGCGGGGATTTAGGTTGGAGCTAAAATATGAAAAAAATAGGGACAAACAAGACAATTTCGCCAGTGCAGTATTACGGCCACCGGTCGACACTGCGTCCTGACGAAGCGCAAAACGACTTGCTACGAAGGGGACGATTGAAGGTCAACGCGCACTAGTCGGAAGCGAACCGAATCGAAATTTTATATCGTACGCTTTCTTATGGGTATGGACGCACCACTCGTAAGCGAACCGAAGCGAAGCGCGCCGAACCGATGGGAAAATCGCGAAATTGTACGGTGAGAATATATTCGGTTGGCTATGGACATCCTCGGCCCTCTACCTCTTTCTCATCCTGGAAACCGTTATGCTTTAGTTATTCCAGATTACTTCACCGAGTGGCCTGAAGTAATACCAATTCCAAATCAGGAAGCTGAAACGGTAGCTCAGGTTTTTGTCAAAGAATTTATTTGTCGTTATGGTTCTCCTTTAGAGCTTCATACTGACCAAGGACGAAATTTTGAATCGATTCTTGTAGCCGGAGTTTTAAAAGTCTTAAGAATAAAGAAAACTCGAACGACTCCCTTACATCCCCAATCAGATGGAATGGTGAAGCGATTGAATAGAACCCTTCTTCGATATCTTTCTTCTTATGTGGACAAAGATCATAGGAATTGGGACGACTGGATCCCTTTATTTCTTCTATCCTATATAGATCAGCTGTTCACGAAACAACTGGCCAAACTCCTGCTTCTATGCTAATGGGGAGGGACCTAAGAGTTCCTTCAGATTTAGAAAAGAGTCCTATCCCTTCGGGAGAATCATTAGGCTCAAATTTTGGTTCATCCTTTCAAGAAAAACTGAAAGAAATTCATAAATTTGCTAGAAATAGGATCCAAGTAGTTTCAGATCGTAATAAAGCCAGATATGATATTAGGGCTCGCAACCTCCAATTTAAAGCTGGAGATTTACTTTGGTTCTTCCAACTTCGAAGAGAGAAGGGACGCTGTCCCAAGTTACGGTCCAATTGGGAGGGACCTCATGAAGTTAAAAATCGAATTAATGATGTAGTGTACCGAATTCAACGATCAACGCGTACCAAACCAAAAGTTGTTCATTTGGACCGATTAGCTCCTTATGAAGAAAGATAACCTTTCCAATAAGACTAACTTGGGAGATGTTGAACTTGCTCTTCTCTTTTGAATCCTTTAGGTTCTCGTCTTTTCTGTTTTCAGGTGGTCTGGAGTACTACCTTTTGGAATGGTACGGAGACCCAATAGACCCCTGACATTCATAATAGAAGGAAACATAGGGTGTGGAAAAACTACTTTTACCGAAAGGTTCCTAAAAGATAAGAACATTTTAACTCTTTTGGAGCCACTGGAAGAGTTTAGAGTCGTATTAGGGGTAAATTTGTTAGAAAAGATGTACAGGAATCCTCAAAAATATGCTTATCATCTTCAACACCACGCTTCAATGGTGATGAGAAATAAGCATTTGATTCAGACTTCACGACTTGTTGGAAAGGTCGATTTTCAGGGCCAATTGTTTGATAGAGGCTCGTAGATCCGGCGAATTCGAAGATTTCGAAGCTCACCTTTTATTGGAAAACGTTAAAATATTAGTTGAGAGTTCTTTTGATTTTAAAGTAGACCTTATCATTTATTTGAGGTTAAGTCCCGATACTTCCTATTCACGAGTATCGTCTCGTTCTCGAAATGAAGAGGACTCAATTCCCTAAAATTATTTAAAAGACCTACATGAAGTGCACGAAGATTGGTTAGTGCATAGAACGTTTTCTTTTCAACCAGCTCCAGTTTTGATTCTCGATGCCGAAGAATCAGCCAACGATGTTCATAGGAGTTTTTGTAAGGTTATGGAAGACCCGTAGGTAAAGAAGAGCCACTCCGATCATGGATTTTTCTTCTTCGTGTTAAAATTCACGAGGTTATGGTAGTTCAGAAGATGAGAAAAAAGGGGGAGAATCGTTTTCATCAATATCGAAAATCGAATTGATCTTCGATTTCGATTCGATTTAGGATGCTATGGTTTTCGATGGCTAACTAGGAAATAATAACATCAAGAAAATTTAATTAGATTTTTATTTTATGCAAAAAAAAAACAGCGAAACAGTTGAAGAAAATAATTCTCGGTAAACGCCGGAATGTAAATGAAGACTTTATGGTAGCTTCTTTTATTAACTTCCCCAATAAGCGCTTGAATTCTCCGGCAACGGACACAATTTTCTAAAGACCGTGTTCGGAAGATGGGAGTGAGACCACAGTCTCTGCAGCGACCCTCGGTGTTACCCGCGCCATTCTCGTCTACCGTCAAATGGAGGTTCTTCCTCCAAAGACTTCTTTTTTGCCGGGTTCTTAGAGCAGATAGAAGAAGATGAATTACAAGATTGAGACTAATCAAGACTAAAGGGTTCAGACCAGTAAGAGTGAAGTAAATCTGAATTGTCACTAACCCAAGAATATAACAGTCAAGGCAAATGAAGCCTCCTTCTTCTTTTAAGATTGTTGCTCGCCCACACAACAATTTTGTCTTAAAGGTCGTTTGTTTTGATAAAATACCAAAATTGATTATTTCTTCCTCGTTGAGACTTTTCTTCAGAAAACACACCTTGTTCAGCGACATTTTTGCACATATTGGAGCAAAATGATCTCGCAAGAAGTTGTGTAGACAGCACGTCGCCAGTATAACATTGTCTACATTCTGAGCGTTCATCATTATTCTATGCTGTTAAATTCGGAATTTCTGGGACAAGATTCCAAAAGCATTCTCTGACACTCCTTGCACGTGATAGTCTATAGTTGAAAATTTTTTTCGTCTCATCTGCTCTTAATTGAGGTCCTGGATATGTTCGCATGATGTTTCTTCTTAGGGGAAATGCTTCGTCACCGACAATCACGTATGGAAGTAGCTCATCACTACCAGGTAGTGGTTTGTCATTGGGTATGTTTAATATACCCTCATTCAAAGCTTTGCCCAATGGGCCATTGGCCGAAATCCTACCATCGCTGTTTTTGCCATAAGTACTTACGTCCACGGCAATGAAGCGGTAATCAACATTAACGAAAGCCACAAGAACAACACTGAATGTTTTTTTATAGTTAGAATATAACGATCCGCTATTTTCGGGAGCTTCAATGACTTTGTGTTTGCCGTCCAGAGCCCCGATGCAATTTGGGAAATTCCAACGTCGTGAAAAGACATTTTCGATGTTCTTCCGTGTATCAATATTTGGTGTAGGCAAAACTATGGCTGAAAGTCGGTCCCAAATTATTGCACACGTCTCATGTACAATTTCTCAAACGGTTGTGTCTCATGCGGTAACTGAACGCTATGGTTCGGAAAGAATCTGAAATCAGAAATGTAATTACATAAACCTAAGTAAACGTATTCGGCGAAAGCATCTGGTAAAATAACTGAACATTTGTATTACAAAAATTTATTCCGTAAGATCCAATGATTGCGTGTGTACTTGTCAAAATGATAATATTTCCGTTTTTTGTATTACTACAGTCGAAGACTAAGAACGCATGGCGAAGAGTCCGCGATTATTATCATAAGGCAATGAACAATCGGAAATGCAAAAGTGGGCAGGCAGCATGAAAAAAACGACCATGGAAGTACGAAAAACAGATGAACTTTCTCGCTGAACAGATGGTTGAAGGGCAAACTCAAACTAATATTAGAGGTTCAGCCGATTCATCAGAATCACAGCCTATAAGTCTAGAGGATGTGTCACAGCCTACAAGTCTTGACAACGTACCTCTTATTACAATTAATGACAATCGTGAATCTGATAATGCCAATGATAGCGAATCGACGAGTGGTCCGATTGAAGATACAAGTGAGAAATAACTGTATCTTTTCTGCTATAATCACACAATATAATTCTACGTCTTGTGGGGACTCACATAATTCCTCACACGCCCACTACGCGGCTACGCCTAGCTACATCTCTCTCGCTAGTGCTAGGACAAACACTCGGTTCGTATATATACCGATTCCTAATAATATCTAACGTCCACTATCACTGGACACACCACGTCTAGGGCAGGGTTCAGTGGCGCAGCCCTACTGGCGAGTCTGTCACTGTACCCGAGACGAAAAACATACATGAAGGTTCGACTCCTTCGCAAACTTAAGAGTTTCCCACATGTTAGAAGGTTCGATCCCTCCAACAAAGTCAACGGAGTTAACGCACCTACACCCGAGGGTTCGATTCCCTTACGCCTAATAAATTATATTTTGGAGAAGCCAGACACGCACATTCTCCGACATTTCCAAAATTAGTCTTATACATACATCTATAAAAATTCTGAATCTGACTTTCTGGTAACACATTTATGATGTTTATTCATCTCCGTATTTACGATGGTGTACTTGTCCTAAAACGGATGATTTCGGAATTCGATTAGGTCAACTCTTTCAATTTTCAAAAAGGCGGAATTCCTTTGTATCATTTATCAAGTTAACCGTTTTACATTTTTGTTGGGCCATTAAAAATTGTCAGAATTGCGGATTTTATTTGTTCTCCTGAAAATCGATAATTTTTGTAGACATCCATTTACGACATTCCGCAATTCAATTAGGATATTTTTTAATATATGTATACTAGGGTCATTCATTTAGTGGTCCATATTTTTTGATTTGCGCTCGCACCCGTGAAAAAGTGAGTGTATGAGGCAGATATTAATACCTATCAATACGCCCAAGGTACGATTTTTTTTAGTCACGATTCTTCACTATTCGCGTTCACTGGCTTTCGATAGAAAAAAAAAAATTTTCTGCTACTCGCTCATTGACATTCATTGTATATATTCAACAAGACCTCACAACGATGCAGCGATTTTTCATGCTGTAAAGTAAGATCACATTGAAGAAGAACGATGTTCCCATATTAATCGAATGGGAAAAATACTTTTGCGATGCGCCACGCCAAAAAAACATCGCAACGTGGGCGTATTGATAGGTATTATTATCGACCTCATACACTCACTTTTTCACGGGTGCGAGCGCAAATTAAAAAATTTGTACGACTAAATGAATAACCCTAATGTATACCTACAGTGATTTTAGGAATGTGGTCAGATTTTTTATCTGCGCACATGTACATTTCTCTATTTCGGACGAGACCTCATCTTGGGTCTCTTCAAGACCACTCAATTTACATAAAAGATCAATGACTCGAAATTGTGATAAAGCGCCGACGTCAGAGATTGCCACCGTGTTAATGAAATACTTGAACAATAAGTCGAAGCCCTTGAACGAGATGTCGAGCAGTATGGGAAAAACTGTGGAAACATTCCCACAATAATACCAAGTTGAAATCAAATCAAAATTATTTGCGTTGGTTACTGACTACGAAATGCGTGTTGTTAGACCGTCTGTAAGCAATCAACCACGACATTTTGAAGAACCTCGCCAGACTGAATACAGACCCTACGACATTCAAAGTTTCTTACCAAATTTTAATACAAATACGCCGTCGTGTTTGTCAAAACATGTTCTGTAGGTTTGTTATGGTTCCTGAAAATAATGTGACGAAGCTAGATGACGCTAAAGCTTCAGTGTACCCTGGCTTTGCACGTAACCCATCCCATGCTGCACGGACTCTTATACACAACCCTTTTTTCCTGTCATATTTAAAACACTCCTTGCGAATTCAATTCTCCCACCCATATGACGTTGTTCTAATATGGTTTTCTTAGCGGCTATGCAGCATCCCAAACCTGCTTCTATTAGTCGTCTACGCCCCGTCTGCTCACTTACGTTGAGCTGCAGCTCTCTCTGGACCCTAATTAAAATTGTCATTACTATTACTAGATTATTGTTATTATGATTTATGTGATCCTCCGGGAGTTTGCTCCAGGATCTAATAAATATATACTCTGACTCTGACCTTGGTCGAGGGTGCAAAACGGTTAGCTCTTGCGGCTGCCGTTAACGCATCTCTCTACGGTTCGTAAATTACATCCGATTTCCCCTGTATATGTGACACGATTAAATGTATTTATCGATGAATTTTATTATCATTCGTATTCATTCATTTTTTTATTATTCGTATATGTTTTATTAAATAATTTTTTCATTAGTTATTCATTCTATATTATTCGTATTTATATATAATCATTATTAATAATAATTTTACGTACGAATATATCTATTCGATATCAATATTTAAATGATATAGATTCCATTGATTAAAAATGAATTAATGTGCAGGAATCGTTACCAGGTATTTCTCTGTTGTGCCAACCCGCTTCAAACAACCCAGCAACTCTTCCATAATTCGTGGCAGATGGTTGGAACATTCTGTTATCTAATTCAAAAAAGTGGTGACAATAAATAATTTAACAATTAGAATAAATTTGTGTTCAAATGCAGTATTAAATTTTATTGAAAAATAGATACCTTCGATATGTTGCTTCGCAGTACTGAATGATGCCTGTTGTTTATTCCTGAGCAACTATACAGTTCTCCGTTATTATCTTTAAACTTTAACTGTTTCATTAAACAAAACATTATCTAATTCAGAAAGGAAATATCTTTACATTTTTAATCATTTCGAAAATATAAAAAATTTGACTCCAGTTACAAGTAATGGAAGATTGTGTTATTGAATGTTTCAATTTTGTTTTATAGATTTTATTAACGATTTCAATAATGTCACACTTTGTGACAATTGCATTTTTTTGTTTGCGACTAAAAATTATTTATGATAATAATAATATTACAATTTTATATATATTAGAATTTCTATCTTATACATTCTAATTTATGATTTCGGGAACTTCAAGATTAGAATGATCGTTGACAACTAACTACATTCAAGTTTGAACGTTACTTGGAAATTGAGGAGTGTAGTCACACGGATCTATCACCAATTTTATTAATGAACAACAGATTGCTTGTATTCAGTACGTTTGAAATTATGCAGCATATACTATATAGTATAGCGTTAAAACGTACCTTCGTTTTGAATCAACATACCACAATCAAAACAATTTCGTATTTACAATTGTCATATGACATATTGTACTCACGGCCATCTTTGTAATACAAACATATAAGCATCTTTTCCTCCTCTCGGCCAAGTCATCTTGCGTACTTGCTTATCGCTTACACTCAACCAATTATTTTGATTGTATTTTAGCATTGCACTATAATGACCACTGTCAACATTATCACCATGGTGAAATATCGCACAACTTACTTTAAATTTTGTACCGTCAAGTAATACATTGACGTTGGAATAGCATTCAATGTTAAATTACTAATCCTAATTGCTCTATCAACTTGATAGGAAAAGAGCATCAATTGTAGTACAGCAATTTCTTTCACAGACGTGACAACAATTCTCTGTAATTTATTCATTTTATGACAGTTCTTGCAAGTACTATCAATTCTGCTCCATCGTGAAAAAGACATTTCTAACAAATCCTGAAGACTCTGGGGACACTTTTCATCAGACGCAATATTGATGGGTAATGTAACGAGATAATTTGATTCCGTGTTTTCCGAGGTGAGTCCGCAATCGTTACACCTGATAGTTCTAATCGTCTGATGTTCTATCGTATCACGAATGATTTTGTACAGTTATACCGTAACTAAGAGATAAAGGAAACTGCTTTCTGAAAATGAATGCTCCCCTCATTATCTCGAACTTAGTCGAAAGTTTTTCTATAGTATACTCTCTGCCAGACGATAAAGCAATTGTTAACGATTCCAGTTGACCCGTGTCGATGCCTTTTGAAACAGATGTAACACGACCTATTGTGCCGTTGACAAGACCCGAGGTTATGTCGATATTTCTTCTGATCATGACCTTCGCTCCAATTTTAATTGTAATAGTTTTCGCAATACCTGCGGTACGAGAACTATCTTCATTTTCTTTATTCAAACGTTTAGATATTTTTTTCTTCAAATATGGCATAGAATCAACAGTATCCTCTGCATTTAGTTCTATTTCGTCGCTTTCAATTCTCGTTATTTTCTGTTTCGCATTTGATTAACATCTAACGATTTGATCGTTGTGTCTGGATCAGTTCCATAGAGTGATATTCCTAATAACATATCTGCAGCTTCCAATGCTCCACATTCTCTATTAGCCAAACTGCGCACCGCTACACTCCAAAATCGACTACTCAACGACTTGGTTGAGTTAATGTCATCAAATATTTCCACTCCATCACTAGATTGACATTTGGTCGTATATTGAGTGCAATACCAATTTAGCAGTGCAGATTTTTCACCAATGAACTGTATATCCATGTTGCCTTCTCAAGCCGTGAGAATAACAGGATTGTAGTTATCGATACAGGTCTCCGCTTCTGACCGCGGTAAGTCATACAATCGACTTTTAGACTTCAGCTGTTTCCTTCCCGCAACAGAGATAGTCACATCCCTCATAACCAATGACTCCGTAACAGATCTCGGAAAGCCAAACCTGCAAACTCTGGAGTATCCCTTTTTAGTTTTTTTGTTACGTAAATAGTAATTATTGTGTCTTTGTCTCTGAAGCGTGTTTACTCGACGATATAACGTTGGCGAAACGTTTTTATCAGGCATCTTGCACGTAACATAATTAGTAATGAATCTAGTTACCGCATCGGTAGAAGATTCCCCAATAACAGGAGCATCTTTAATCCAAATCAATAATTGAAAATGTTGTGCACCTCTCCCTTGGTATTCTCGTCGCCAAAAGTAATGAGTTACTTCCCCAATCGGGTGATCGCTCGAACAAATGAAGCTGAGCATCGCCTGAAATTTACTATCAAGATATCTTGAAGTAGATACCGGATCGGCAGCTACAAGCTTACTCGTCGAAAAATACGACATTTCGTTTCCATTCACCTTACGGATATATTCAGCCAAATCTTCCCACATCCATTCGCTGGGACTTATGGTTAGGAAACATGTCGCGGGACCATAATTACGAATCATACAAGCTAAATTATTTCGCGGTCTACGCCAATACTGTTCCGTATTGCGTAATCTAGAAAAGATCGTTGTAAGATTTCCTTCCAGCTGTTCCTTAGACGTCATTTCCAAGCAGCTCGCTGCCGTCAAGTTTTCTCGCGGCCTCATTACATTCAGTTTATGAAAGATACCGCTCCTTAATTGGCGAATGTTAGAGTCGTACAGCAAGTAGAAAAGATATTGTTGACTCGATCTAAAGCAAGCGTGCTCGGACATTAATCTGCATTTTATAAAGTCACATTCTCGTAGATAAGCCGTTCGTTCTTGGTACTGGCCGTTTAACGCTATAAGGATACAGATCCGGGAAAAACATAATATCTATGTCTCAATTTTTATCCCATGTAGTCAGAGACGCTGCTTGTACTTTGAGCAATTGATAGAGAGCTGAAGTACTCTGATTTTCCCTATCTTCATGTATGGGATAGATTGTAAATTGTTCGCAATATGCATCGGAATCAATAATCTGAGTTAACATTGCCGGACGATAGATAAGTTCTTGATCATTATCGCACACTGAATTCAAGTCCGCATGTTCTTCCAAATCTTCGCTTTCCTGTTGAACCTGAATTTCAGCATTTTCAATCAAACCGTCCAACAACAAGTGGCTGTCTACCGATAATTCAATTTCTTGATACAACGAATTATTTGTCTTCAGCCATGTGAGCGCATCATGAATTTTATGTACATTTACCAATTTACTCCGAACTACCTTTGACTTGTTCGGGATACCACAAACCAATATAAATAATTCGTGGTCAAGATTTATTGCGTCCGTCGGGGATGGCAATTTCTTCAACGTCTCCTTCAAAGGCAATGGCAAATGGAAAGTTCTACCCTTCACTTTTTGTATCTTCACGGTATTAGGCAAATTCTTTTTCGCTACCGTTCCCATTCTTCGAACCGTCTGAAAAGCTTTCGCTCTTTGAATTAAAATTCTCTCGTATTCATTCAACGACGATACTACGGACGGTGCTTCTCTTACGGCCAGTTGATTCAGGCTGCAAGTCGGTGGTAACTTACCATCGCGAAAGTTGCTTAGACAATAGTGGCAAATGAAGCCAGTAATATCAACGTACTCTTTGAGCTCTGACCAGTAAACTCCCGATGGCGGTTTTTTTAATTTCGAAATTTCCACAACGTTTCTTCGGCAACAGAGTTTTGTACAAGACTCGCGGGCTAATCGTGGTGTATCCATTGAACGCTTAGTCAGTGCTTCGATTGCATGACTATGTTTAGAAATTATGGCATCTTCATTTAAATTCATTCGTTCGTCTACACACGGCTGATGAGCTCGAGCTTTTCGTGCTGCTTTGATTTGACACCCCAATTTAAAGAGCCGTCAATATAATTAATTTTCTTGACTAGACTTATGATCTCAACCACTTGTCTAACAAAGAATCTAATCCGCGTGAAATGAGCACTCAATATCTGCATTGGTAAAAGTTTGGACCCACAAGTGCTCGGATTTCCATAGCAGCTTTGTGAATGCCCAAATTTATTAACTAATTTATTAACACTGCAGACATTAACTTGTTTTCTGTTGTTCCGAATATTAGTTAGATTCCAATAACTAACAAGCTTCAGAAAATGTTCTATTCTGTCGATCGTGTATAAATCAGGTTTCACGCACATTTTTGCGTCACAAGTCCACGATTTCCGAACATGCTTGCTTGGCCATACGGGTAAAATATTAGCAATCTGCCCAGCCGCTGTTGTAACGAGTGATTTTTCAACGATTGCTAACTTATTGTAAGCAGTATCAGCAAAATAGCTTTCGGATGATCCAGTATGTTTCGAATCACCACAAATAGCTACAACTTTTTGTTCTAAGTCTACATAATTCTGCATTCCGCTTTAAATTGGCTAACGCTTTCTTCAAACTGAAAACCAAATCTTCCCTGACATGAATAGACCATTTAATAATTTTTTTCTATTCTGGACTTTGGAAACGACTCGCAATTAATTTTGAATGCTAAAGCATTAATACACTTTTCCATCGATCCCACAAACTTCATTGTATTATTCCGTTTTCCTAAGCGTCTATATTTCTTTGAAATATTATTTGAAACCACGAATTTCTGAATCTTCGATTTTCTATCTTTATTGTAATAATAAATCGTCTTGTTCATATCTCTCTTTTTCTCTGGATCGGCAGAGTATACTTTGTCTTTTCCCTAATTTTCTTACTCTCCGGATCAGCAGCATACTTTGTCTTTACCACAATTTTCTTACTCTCCGGATCGGCAGCATACTTTGCCTTTTCTCAAATCTTCTTACTCTCTGGATTGCCTTTTCCCTAATTTTCTTACTTCCCGGATCAGCAGCATACTTTATTTTTTCCATAATTTTTTTATTCTCCGGGTCAGCAGCGTATCAAATTTTTTCTCGTGTCTTCTGAGGCTCACTGCTTGCAGCGTACTTTTCGCTTCCTACATTTCGTCGGATAACCCGGCTATTATAATAATCCATATGCCTTCTTTTGCTTATCTCACCTTTATGACTAATCTACCAATTTTTTTTTTAATACGTTCGATTGACCATTCTACTCTCGACTGTTTGGTTTGACATCTGCTGGAGTTCATGACCGTCGATTGCATTCTCTGGACTAACCGGATAGAATCAACAATTTGACCTTGCTGTGATTTGCATACTGATGCATAAGTCTTTGGTTGAGATATTCTCGATTGAGGTAGCACATGCCTTGAATTAATTTTAGCCTCATCGCTAATTATATTTGGATAGAACACGGTTGTATCCTCAGAACGTCCGGTATTGATATTAAATTCACCGATAATTTCATTATTCAGGTCCTGCTGTTCAAATGAAAATAAATCAGCCCCGATCGTCGGAAAACGAATCAACGTCTGTTGTTTCAAAACTTTGAGCAAATGACGTCTGAGTGTATACGTCGACCTCGTTTGCCCATTACTATCGACAAAGTATTGTTCCGTTTCAGGGTCTATCCGTAATGCAATAGAAGTACACTCCACATGATACACCATCCGGTTGAATCTGGATACATTCGTATTTCCCCGAGCAATTTGGACAGAGCCTGTTCACTATCTCGTATTGTATCGGTGATAATTGTCTACACAACGAATGGTATACATGTACTATGGATCCGTCGCAATATAAACACGTCCAATGACCTACTTCATCTTTACCTATATTTCCTCCGTAAATGATTTGAATATCCCTATCAGTTTTTACCGGTCGATACCAATGTATGCCTTGGTAAAGTAATGGATCCTGCGGCCGGCAGGATGTGTTCATGGTTAGAACCTTGAGAAACCCGTTGATACATCGATCATCCGATTCTAGTGTAACGTCAGCAATACGTGCCGAAATGCTTACGCGTTCACTTTGTAATACATCACAATCATTTTTCGCATTCGAATCGTTATTATCTCCTATCGCTTTCATGGAATCTATGTTAATAATGTCATCCCTGCCATCATTATTATTAGTGTCAATTCTAGCCAACCGTTTCGCCACATTTCTACGTCTTCTTTATTTCGCATAGGAATGCTTCTTCGTTTTTGGCATTATGAAACGGAATATACCGCGATTTCGGAAATTTCATCTGCTTTGTAATGATCGAACAAGTCTTACACCAATGACGGAATAAATCTGTTAACAAGAATTATTCAACAAGCTATAATATACATGTCATGCAATCAAAAATATCAACTCAAACGATACGCAGCACACCATAATTAATTAACAAGAAAATTGTAATAAGAGACTACAAATAATGATAAACCAACTCAAATTGTCTAATGATTTTATGGGATCTCTAGTCCGGATGGGATCAAGTACTCTTGCTTCTGATGATCGAATTGTTTCAATTAAAATATTCTACTCACGTACAATCTTCTTATTTTGTAAGGCACTGTTCCGCACAAGCTATTCATTCATTATTTACCTTCTATCACAAATCAATTTGAGAATTTTTGATCATGAATTGATGAACACCAAATAATTATTTATTTGTCGTCGAATAAAGTTCATGAATAAGAAGACTGTGGTGCCTACTTCATGCCGGTCATAATCAAACAAGCGTACGTCGAATCTTTCTGTTTTTATCTGTGGTCACATAACATAAAATAATTGGCATAGCTCAATTGGGTGGTACCACTACGAACGTCCACATGTCTGGTAGTACACACTATTTATTGAATTTATTATATTTCTACAAAGGTCAAAAAACACTCCTCATATTTAATTTGCAAGGTCTAATAGTCATCTAAGATAAAAGATGTTACCGTTTGATAAATGATAAACGGCTACTCCTCACAACGACATTATTGTAAAAACAGTCTTGTTTTAGCTTTGAGCTAGACTAGACGTGCATTTTCTTAAATACAACCCAATTATTTATTTCATCTTATTTCGTTTCCTGTTCACCTTATATCTCTCGGGAACCCACATTTAATTATCTTAAATAATCGCGAGCCTAATTTCGCAACAATATTATACCCCTGTATATTACTATATTAGGGTGCTTGTTAAAAACGAAATTTTCACAGACACCACAAAGGAAGGGCGCGGGTGGTGGATCCAATCCAACAAGTAGAGCCGCGGCCGCAGCCGCAGTCGCAGCTACAACAGCTAAATAGCATAATAACAGCCCGGGAAGAAATCGTACCCACTATCAACGATGCAAACTTATTGTTAGTATGCCGTACTTTATGTTTGATAGGGGCAATAGTCGGAGCGACAATATCGTTCAGTTACGTTAACATCTTAGGAGGTGATTACAGTATCATTATAGTCGATTCTCCTTTACCGATATTGTCGACATTACATTTTGCGACATAGTTGAATCAATGTTTCGCGTTCCCACTATCAACGAGATATCTCAGCTTCATAACGCTGATATCATCGAGACGTGTACCAAGTTCAAAACAAATACAGAAAAGTGATATATTATTTCAATGAATAGTTTAGCGTAGTCGGTAGAGCGTGCGACTAGTAATGCGAGCGAATTCGTATGTCCCGGATCGAATCCCGGCCAAAATAATGCGATGTTCTTCTAATTTAAAAATCCTTACTTTGTATCAATATGCAGTTGTCACACTTAGTAGGTGCTGCTCAACGCATTGTAATAAATTCATTGTAACCATCTGAAATTTATTTTTCCCGCGGAGCAAAATTTTCTTACGATAAAATCGAGTTTGGTGCACACTAATTTTCCAGTCAGCGCTACTTTATAATACACGATTTCTTAAATGAGAAAAGTTACTTCAACTTATTTAACGCGACAATTTGAATTTTTTGATTACGTTGAACTTACTGTATACTACAATTATGGCCACAAAAAGTATGTTTAATAGTAGCAATCGTTTAGTATCGATAACTATTTTGATTTGGTTCTTTTCAGTATATGGATGTACGTAATAACTATGCGTCATGGTCATCATGAACTATTCTTAGCTGCTCGTCACAAGTTCAGTCTAAAATAAAATGTTATTGATTTTTACTAAATGAAATATTAAATAGGATCGATTGAGCTATGAAATGATTTCTTCGTGTATACATATTTCTTGGATAATTATTAATGCTTATGAATGACTGCCCATATACAAGCTACACTTACAAAATATCAAATTATAAATATTTTGGTGCCTTATACACGTGGGCAACCCAGATGATGAGCTTTTACTATGATAATCAATTGACATAATTACTTCTTACAGAATGCAATGGTACGAGAGGCCATAAATCATTGTTTTCGTTCGACCATTGTTGCCAGGCGAGGCCCCGGCCACGGAGGCAGATATTATGGGCGCGGAGGGTGGCGTGGCTGGCGTCGCGGTCCTGGGGGTAGCCGTGGGCCACGTGGTGGTGGCAGCAGAGGAAGGGGTAAAGGGTCAGCCCTCACAATTTATATGCAATAAAATATTTTTGTTTACTGATGCCAACAATTTTTACTAATTAAAACAATTTCCTCAATAAAACCAACAATTTAATCAGACATGTTCCCATAACTTTATTGAACCTTAACTTTAATCTGTTCCTTTCCTGTTATAATAAGAGTTGCAACTGTATACAACTATTACCTATTTCGCAAGGCATGACTCTGCTTTAATTCATTGCAACATTCTCAAATTAGGCATATGATGCAACATTTCTTTAATAAACCTACATAAATTGCTTGAAAACCGTACTCTCTTCATTCATGTTCCAATTTTGCATTGGAATTACAGTACTAATTGCAATAGTCATGTTATTTCAGGAGGAGAGAAATAATAGATTATTATATTCCACTACGAGGATACGGCCTCATCATATATCTCGTCAATGCTAATGCTGCATCCCCTACCAATACGTATGGGTATTACATGCTACTATCGTCCAAACGTCTCGGTGAAGGCACTTCCAATAAATTAGATTTAAAGAGATTGACCATGCCGCAGCTGTTATATACTCCAGAATCGCTCTGTCTTCCCCCAGCTCCGATATTCTCTATTGTAAAACAATAATTTACGTCAGCGTCTGCGAGGAGATCGATGCTATGTGCGTACCCTTGTAGTTCTCAACCGTTGAACCACTGTTTTGCGAGGCCTTGAATGAAAAAATTCGCAATCAGGCTACAATTGAAGAGATTCAACTATGTATTCGATAGTCAAATGAATAATTAAAGATAACTCATGATTACAATTTTTATACCTGAATTACCACGTGTTTTCCATCGATTGCTCCGATGCAATTTGGGAAATTCCAAAGTCTCGAATTTTCTCGACGTGGCTGCATAAAAACTATATGCTTTAACACATTCCAAATTTGATCAAGAGTCTCCGACAGAATTTTTGCAATTGCCTTTTGTGAAATTCTGAATGTGTAGCTTAAAGACATGATGCTGTCACCTGATGCCAAATATCACAGAGTCAGTTTCAGTCGTGTCCGCGCTGGTATAGGATTGCTGACACAATATTGCTTCGTTATACTTGGTCCTACCAGGTTTAACAATTTATCAAAAAATTGTGTAGATATTCGAAAGTAATTTATGAATCTGTCTTTGTCAAAAACATACAGTTTGATCAAGTTTCCACTTGCACCTTGGTGTTGTCTTTCTTACTCCTTAAATATTTTTCTAAACCAGTACTTCCTTTTTTTTAGTTTTTCATCTCCTAGTTTCAGGTTCCGGTGAATAATACAGATTTTTGACAAAGCGCTGTATGTTATCTCTCTATGACGAAGTTGAGCATTCACTGATTCCTTCAGTAAATGCATCATCGTTAATAATAGCGTTTTAAGGTCCGTTATCAATTTGCGTATATTTTTTTTAACGAAAATGAGTATGTGATGACGCCACCGTAGTCGACCACACTTCAAAAAAAGACTAAATAGTAAAATGACTATCGAATAGATAGTTGAATCTTTTCATTTGTAGTCTGATTGCGAATTTTTTTAGGCTGCTCCAGGGATCAGAGATATGTTCGCGTACTACTTCAAGTACATCAGTTCCTTATCATGGCAATGGGAGAGAGTACTCAACAACGATTTTTGAATTGCCTATAATAAAATTTATTTTTTAAATGAATAACAACAAATATTTATTTCGTACCGTATAATTGTTAAACTACTGTTTTGAATATTTTACACATGAATGGACGGCAAAAGTTGTTAAATATTCATAAATTCAATAATTTATCTTCCTCGTCGGCTGATTGTGTCAAGATCCGTAGCTGAAAATTTCTCCGCGCTACGTACGGCAGATTCCTCAATATATCGCCTAATTGATCAAGGAATCCGTCAACCGCATCGCACTTCAGCTGTGCTTCTTTGGAATTTTTCAAGAATTCGACTTCCGAATCCGAAAGATTATCAGCAGCTGCTATAAGACATACTGTCCATTAATGATACACGCGTATTGATAAGTGTGAGCATAGATGTGTGACGATTCATCTACTTCTCTTACGATTCCTGGATGATCCAGCTGACGAAACAGATGTGGTGGTCGAGTTCGCCAGCTGGTTACACGGATCATCCGGTAATGGTCGTTGTGGAGGTGTGAGGGATGAGGATTGCGCGAGAGAGGAGGATTGGCACTGGAGTCGTGTCAATCAATGAATTAATCGGCTAGTTCGGCAATGAAGTTTATATACTGTATTAAATGAAAATTAAATGAATTTGAATGCAAATCTAGTCTTATATTATTTAAAAACTGTATTTAAAGAAAATTAATCGCTTATGAGCATAAAATTGTACACTTTTTACCTTTAAAAATTACGCAAACCTCAGTTTTACATGTATTATTATCGATCATAAAATGATGAATTATTTACGATTCGGGTATCGTCACGTCTTGCAAAAAACGCATCCGTTCGTAAAAACGGAACCCGCTCCGTTCGGAATACCCATCGACCGCACCAAAGCCACTTGACACGTACTATTGCACTCGTTTTAGGGCTTTCATGTAGCAATCCCTCAAATACTGCCACCGTTTTTAATCTCCACCGTAGTTATCTCACCTGCGATTAATACGAATGATTGTTTCAGGCATCAGACACAGAATTGTGTTTTGCGTTAACTTTATAGATCTGTCAATCGTAAACGTACCATCCATCAGGTTAGACACTTCGGCCCACAACGTCTGCTTCTTAATCTCGTGCGTTGACTGGCGTGCAGCCTGTGGTCCCACGACCCCCTTTCGCCTCAACAATATTTATGAGCTGTTCGTTGTCGTTATTCGTCCATGCTCCCATATTTCTTAGGGATCCGCTCACGCGATACGGAATTGCGCAATCCTCATCAGACATTCTGGTTTCTGCGAATGTCATACACGGGAATATGAAAACTCGTATGTTTTCTCATTTCTACGTCATGCAAAAATTATGAAACCTACTCATTATGATGACGCCGTTGTCGTCGACCACAATTAAGTCCTTCTCCTCATTATATTTGTCGAAGCACCCGTGGGCTTGTAATCGTGCGATAAATAATATCCAGCCGCAATAACCATACTTGGATTGCTACACGCACATAACTACAGATTGATAAAATATAAAAATAATCGTGCGGTTATATAATAAACTACACCAAATTCATCAGCAAGCTTAATGAGCGCGAAGCAAAGCATTCGTATTCATTCGATATTATCATTCCCTTACACAAGGTATACTGAGAGGACATCTTGAAACTATACGGTCGACTACGCATGCGCAAGTTTCGCCGTCCGCTGAAGCAGGCTGGCCATCCCGAGTTCTAGCTGTCAGACTTTGTTTTTGGCGCTGACGTAATTAATACGAACCTTTGAGATTAAAATGTCAATTGATTGCGGTAGTGATTCGGGGAGGCTTGGAAAGCTTTTATTCTTGAGATTGAAATTTGATATCATAGAAGAACCGTCGAGATTTTTTCCGAACAGTTAATTGCTTGCTTCGATTCGATGTATCAGTATATTTAGAGAATTTATTTTTTCCAATTACAATTGAAAACTGGAGGTCTAATCGTAAATGATGGCTGCTTGGAAGAAACGAAGCAGCTAGGTGGAAACAGTTTATTCAATCGTGTTAATTCAATACAGAAGAAATTAAATTAAAATAAAAAAAATACGTAACCTCGATTGACTACTTCACGCGCAAGAGTTTGGCAGCTCTCACTGCATTTCGCGCAGATTGGCACCCGTGCCTCGTAGGTTAAAATATCACCGCGGAACGATCTCACCGACCGATAAAATTGAATTATTTAGCGCATGCGCAGTTGACCGTATAGTTTTAAGATTCCCTCTTGGTATACATATACGTATTGTCGCAAAATGTGATTGCAATAAATTAATTGTGGGTTCCCGAGAGAAATAAAGTGAACAGAACGCGAAATTGAATGAATAAAGAAATTAGTTGTATTTAAGAAAATACACGTTTAAACTAGACTAAAGCTAGAACAAGACTGTTTTTTACAATAACACGGTTGAGAAGTAACCGCAAACATATATCATCTGTTAACATCTTTTATCTTAGATGACTATAAACCTTGGAATCTAAATATGAGGGGTGTTCTCGACCTTCGTCACCCCACACCCCAGTAGTGAGAGTAGAGAGAAAGAGTCGACTCAACCCTCAAAATGTAAAAATTGAAAGAACAATGAAAGGTCTAGCAATCAAATTGTGCGTGCTTTCTCTAATGGGGAAAGTTAGTGTGGTGGATTAAAAATTTGAAGAATTCTTTTCCAAAAATTATCCGGCATTTGCCTTCACTCTCAAGAAAAAAGCCACGCAAAAGAACTTGAGAAGATGGTTGAGCCTCAACCAATGAAAGAGAAAAATTAAGTAAAAAAATGTTCTTCAAAGTGTTCTATCTTGAAAGAAGAATCCAAAAAGAACAAGATCAGGATGTGAGCGGCATTGGAGTTAGATCCTGCAATCTGCGATCTGAAAGTTTAGTAACCGACCTAGATAGGAGGACAAATATGAGTCTCACACGTAAAACACATTAAACACATAGAAAATGTGAAACAACAAAAATCCTTTTTTGAGGTTAAAATCTAAGAAATAATTAATTGGATGAAAATCAGAATTAAATGAGACAATAAAAATAGAATAAATATCTGACTGCGGAGTGCCATCGATATATGACATTGTGACAATGCTATAAAATATTGGGAAAGGTGATTGACTTCAATAACATATTGTTTTCTTTGAAAATCAATATCGGATATGGTCAAGACAATAAAATAATACTGTTGCAATTTCTAGATTGCGGTTAAAATAAGATAATTGCAGTGGATTCCCGAGGGAAATAAAGTGAACCAAAGCGATATTAAGTGAATTAAAGAAAAGTTGGTATTCGGAAATACAGGTCTGATCTAGGCAAAAGCTAGAAGCAGACTGTCGTTTTTACAATAATATTTGTTGACGCAGCAACCGACAGTTCTATTTTTAAAAGGTATTTCATTTATCTACCCAGACTACTTGATGGGAATTATGACTAAGATTATGTACAAGGAGTGAATTCATCCCGTGTAACACTAACCCCCCCCCCCCCCCCCCCCCTAGTAAAAGAGTCGTCCCGACTCTCAGAGTGTACAAAGGAAAAACCTCAAGATTCTATCAAATATATATCGTATGTGTTCTTTGTTTGGGAGAGTTAGAGCTGTGGCTCGAAAATTTAGAGATTCCTTCAATACTACCCGACATTCGTCTTCACTCTCAAGGTAAACCACAGAAAACCTTGAGAAGATAGTTAAACTTTGTCAAATCAAAATGAACAATAAAAAGTGTATGAAAATAAGTGTTCACATCTTCGAGAGAGGGACTGGAGAACAGGAACAGGAGGTCCGTGAGTGATGTGGTAAAGGTTTTACATTCTGCAAAAGGAGACGACAGGGGGACGTAAAAGGGAGGAAGTTCTGTATCATTCCAAAAGTACAGCCTTAGTCCCAAGATCGCCTAGTCCAAACCTCTTCAAAAGTTTTAATTAACGACCTAGATAGGAGGACAAATATGAGTTTTTCACATAAAACACACAAAACACATAGAAAATGTGTAATAAGAAAAATCTCTTTTTTTTTTAAAGGCTAAAGTATGAGAAATTATTAAATGAAATCAAAATTTATCGATACAATAAAAATGGAACGATCTTATCTGAGGGGAAGCAGGAAAACAGGATAAATAGGTCCAGGATGGGATGCTTTCCGCTTTGATTTTCCAGCCTCAGAATACTAGATAAATCCAACTCTGAAAATCTTGTATTAAATTAGTTGCTTAAACTAACAGGATAGTACTTAGACAGGTTATTTTCCGACACTACTCGAATCTCTCGCGAAAGCCACGAGAAATTCCGAGTCATCGCCCAACGAATCGGTAAACAACTGACAGTTATTAACAAAAAGTAGAGATTGAAGAGTTAACTGAAATTCCGCGATAAAACGCGGCGTACGAACAATTCATCCCGTAAAGGAATCTTCTAGAATAAAACAAGAGAATTAAACAAAGAAAACAATCGCTTCTTTGGCGTCATTAACAATCATGGATCCAACGAAGCAGGACGCTATCCGTTTAGGTATCTTAATTTCCCAATTGAACTGGGACAGAATTGAGTCGAAAAACGAGACAGAAACGAAAGCATGGTTTGAACGTGAATGGGGGCGCGTTAAATGTGCTCGAGGAGAGGCGGTAGGGTTAACTACGGGTCGAGGAATAACTTGTAATCAATGTTTCGTAATGAGGTAAGTCCCCCCTTTTTTTTTATTTATTCCGTTTCTCCTATTTTTAATTAATTCCGAAATCTCTTTCTAAAATCCTTCATCTTCCCCATCATAGAATTCCTATTGAGATGACTACCGGGGCCGTACAATTACACCGGTCTTCCGTCGGGGAGTTGAGGAGGAGGGGGCGATTCACCTCATGCTGCCGCTGCAACACCGCCCTTCTTTTTGAGACATCCAAAGATGACTGTTCTGAATGTCTCATTTTGAAAGACCTCGTGAAACACATTGTAGAAAAACGCATCTCCAACTCTTATTAACTCTTCATCAATTCTTCTTTTAATAAACAAAATTTTATGGTTAATGTTGAATTTATTGGATCAATGTGTGTCGAGATATTCGGTATATTTTATTAAATCAGCCCGCTTTATTGATTCTCTCGATCGATTCCTATCCTACCGACCCCTTTGAGAATCGAGAAGTTGTTTGTGATCGATTCAATCCATTGGTCGTTCGACTCCGCTTACTTCAGAGTACTCTGTCAAAGCATGGAGCTTCATAACCTCGCAAAAAATTCGTATAGACGCTATCAGCCGAAGCCTCGGCGTCGAGTATTAAAACCGGGGCTGGGAGAATTGAAAATGTCCTTTTAACGAGCCATTCATCATGGACTTCGTGAAGTATTCGTAAATAGTCGAGAGAGATCTCGCTTTCTTCATTTCGAGCCCGAGAATTTATTCGAAAAAACGAGGTTTCGGGGGATAACCTCAAATATACTATTAGGTCTACTTCAAAATCAAGAGGACTATTAGTTAGGACCTGGATATTTTTGGTTAATAAATGAGCTTCTAATTTTTCAAAACCTCCTAATCTTCTTCTAGCTTCTACAAAACAATTACAACTATAAATCGACCTTTCCATAATCTTGTTAGGCAACGAGGTTCGAATTAGATGTCTATTTCGCATTGTCATTGCCGCGTGATGTTGGAAGTGATAACCGTAACGGAGAGGGTCTTTATACATTTTTTCTAAAAGGTTTTCTCCGGCAACGTTCTGATATTCGTCTAATGGTTCTAATAATGTAAGAAAGCTCTTATCTTTTTGAAATCTTTTGGTAAATGTCGTTTTACCGCATCCGATGTTTCCTTCTACCAGAATTGTAAGGGGCCTGCAGTTCTTTCGCTTGATCCCATAAGGCAGTTCCTCGGACCACCTTAATGCCGCCGGTATAGGTACTTGACCGTCTGTTTCCGGTAAGGGGGATCTCCTCGGCGTAGAGGTCTGGGGGTGAATTTCGAGGCCTTCAGAGTGGCGGAGGAATCCCTCTCTAAGGAGCGTCAGGGTGGCTTGTTGAGCCTGTATATTCGCCCCTCGGTCAGCCCTTCGTTCTTCCCGTTGAGCTTGTCTTTCTTCGCGCTGGGCAGCGAGATTAGCTTCTCGCTCCTCGCGTTGGGCCTCGCGCTCTTCTCGTTGCGCCATCAGGTTGGCTTGTTGTTGGGCCGCCTGTGCGGCCAAATTGGCCTGCTGCTGTGCGGCCAAGGCTTGGAAAAGGCGTTCCATCATCTCGACCTGGGGTTGAGGTGGTGAAGCCAAAGGCTGGTTACCAGCCGGTTGTTCTTCGTTTAATGGGGCTGTTGCCCGACGACGAGAAGACATTTCTCTCTCAAATTATGTCGACTTCGAATTCACTTTATCGATCTCGGAATAGATCCCGATTCTGACACCAGTGTTGCAATTTCTAGATTGCGGTTAAAATAAGATAATTGTAGTGGATTCCCGAGGGAAATAAAGTGAACCGAAGCGATATTAAGTGAATTAAAGAAAAGTTTGTATTCGGAAATACAGGTCTGATCTAGGCAAAAGCTAGAAACAGACTGTCGTTTTTACAATAATATTTGTTGACGCAGCAACCGACAGTTCTATTTTTAAAAGGTATTTCATTTATCTACCCAGACTACTTGATGGGAATTATGACTAAGATTATGTACAAGGGGTGAATTCATCCCGTGTAACAATACATATACTCAATAGAAATTTTATTTGAATCAAACGAGTGAAATTTAATTCAACCGATAACGATGTGGTGAACTTGGGGGTGCTGGTGGTCCAGACCCAGTGAAAAGACGACAACTGGAGTGGAGAATTAGAGAAAATGGCGTGCGAGCAGGGACGGATTTCCCTATAGGCCGAGTAGGCCCCGGCCTGGGGCGGCAAAACTCAGTGAGATGTTTTTTTATTTTAGGAGTCGCGCCCTCTGTGAAAACCCACACGTCGAACGTCTAAAAACTCAAAAATGTGTCCACGGCGCTTCGAAAAAAAAATTTACTCGTATGGAGATTCCGATTATTAAAAGTTTGAAATATGAGCGGATTAAGAAATTAACACTACTATATTAGCAAACCATGCACCCTTGTTAGTAGTTTCGTGCTGAATAATGGCTTTTCACTGATAGAATGGGTTTTAATCGCATCGAGATTTTTGAATTGCCAAGAGCAAAGAGCAGGCTCGAGTGGATTGCAGGACGTTCACGCAACAAACTCGCTGGTTTCCCTCCGCTGTTGTAGAAAAGCCCTTTGCTCGTCTGTGAGCGGTTCTGTAAATGGTGTTATTATACTTACAGGGTGCCGTCTGCATGGATACGCACTATCCCCGACAATGAAGTATCCTTTCAGCGGATACATACTTTGTTGGAATAGTGGACTATTCCTAAATACGCGAGCATCGTGAACAGACCCTGGAAAACCGCTGACGATGTCGATAAATAAACCCGAGGCATCCACCAAACCCTGCAGGTTTATTGAATGAAATTGTTTCCTGTTATAATATTGGTCATGGAGACGAACAGGACACGTTATTCGGATGTGACACCCATCGATAGCTCCGACAAATTGGCGAAATACGGCGCTGTTGGCTTTTATAGAAAATTCCAAACCAATGTCCGGTAATCTATCTACTGAAGGTAATCGAACGATTTCAGGCAAAATTGAAAGAATTTTGCTCAAAACTTTACGAACTACTCTGCCTGCAGTAGATCGTGGAATGTCGAAAGTTGCTGATACTACTCTGTATGCAATGCCAGTAGCCAACCAAAACAGGAACAGGGTTACCTGGAAAATAAATGTTGAAATTATTTACCAATTACGATACCTTTAGACCTATCATTTCATTTTATTTCATTATTATCTATTCGTTTACTCAATATCTATGTATTATATATCCTTTCTATATCTTCATTTGATATCTACGTAATATTTACTCATTCATTTAGTCATCACTGTATTATACTTGAACATAATACCGATAAATTCATCTTTGCACGATGGAATAACTAGCACCTAAGTTATCAAAACAAGGTACATTATACTCACTTCATTCAATGCACCAGGCGGATCGTTTCCCGCCACGTCTAACTAACTTAACAATTCTTCTAAAACTATCGGGATTGTCACGTAAATTACGTTTCATCGATGTAGGGTCACCTCTCAGAAATGTTCCCAGAAAGCGTTCATTGTAGCCAGGTGGGGTAATGCGATATGGACCTCGCTACACGTATTACAGAAATGATGACGAACGTTATTATCAAGTTGTACCAGCAAAACTGTATCACCAATAACCTCAGTGTTATAAATTTTTAATGACGATATCACGTGAATTTTCAGAAACAATTCGAAACACTCTGTAGTATATGATCTTACCTGGTTATTTCTTTCCTGCAACAACTGCAACGCCAGTAAAAAGTACGCGTTCGCTCGTCTTGCATCGCTTTCCGTAACTTTCCTATGTCGACGAAATCTTCGCAACACCGCAAAACACACGGCAATGAATTCTTCGGCCGTAATCATTTGGAACTCGAAAGATTTAGAGACGTACCGAACCCGAACGATAAATTTACTCAATAAATTGAGATATATCGACGGGTCCTGATGAAACAGCGCTATCTCGACGTGCTGGTTAGACTGCGCTATTTCGCCGTGCTGGCTAGAAAAGCGCTATCTCGCCGTTACTATTTGAATTAATGTCAATTGAGAATATATTATATATTATATTCTCAGTACATTATATTCTCAATATATTATATTTTCAATTGACATTATTTAAACAGTAACGTTGGGATAACGCTTTTCGTACCAGCACGTCGAGATAGCGCTTTTCTAGCCAGCACGGCGAGATAGCGCATTTTAACCAGCACGTCGAGATAGCGCTGTTTCATTAGGATATGTGAAATTATATTTTTATTGTTCTCAGTTTTATCATCTATTTCTCATTTACTTCATGTTACTCATACGACTTTTTTCCTCCTTCAATTGATTAATTCACAGAAAGATTTGTTTGGGCTAATATGAACCTTCTAGGTATATTTTGTGTTCAACTTGAACAAACAGTTTCGGTTGAATTCAACCGTATTGTAGAAAATTGGAAATAACGATCTCTGAATTCAATAACGCTTTGTATACCTAGAATCAAATTCTGGAATTTGAACAATTAAGAACGAATGTCGCCCTAAGCGCGGCGCGCATGCGCACAGCAACCTAGCTTAGTGCATCTCCGCCAGACTACGCTCGAGTTCTCGACCATTAGCGTGAGCATGAGCGCAAGAGTAAAGGTAAGATTTAGGGTAAGTGTAAGTGTCGTCCTTACAAGTTGGGACACAGCCAGTGTCAAGTAATTGATAGCTCTCATCGACAACTTATGACAGTCATTGACAAATAGCTTGACAGTTATCTGTTGTGATATAAATACAAAATAATTAACGATGCAATCGTTAATTATCAAGATGATTACCGACGGGAATTGTCTTTGTCGAGCCCTGGCATACTGTGTATACGGCAGTCAGGATCGACACGCCGAGGTGTGACTGACAACGAGCATCGTTTCACATATCTCCTATCATTGGTCTACATTCCCTGATTTTATCATAGGTATCGAATCCAACGTTGCGGCGATTAAGTCACCTGATGACTACAAATCGCAAATGAGTAGGAATGAGACTTACGGGGGAGGCGCAGAATTAGCTGCAGCTGCGAACATTTTCAGGATATGTTTAATGGTGTATCGCGGAGAACCAATTCAAATTCCACATCAAATTGTATTTGAAAATGACATAAAATTCTCGCTACTTTTTACCGGCGACGGAGACAGTGGAGCCTTCGATTTCTTGCAAACATCAGTATTTCAGATAGTGAGTAACAAGTAGTTAAGTAACAAGCAAATGATATTAAATCTCTGTATAAAAAACAGTCAATGGGACAGCCAGGATTCATGTTGATCATGGAAGAAGGGGGAAGCTTCAAGGAGCGGACAAGGCGATGGAGCCAGTGGACGGTTGGATGTGTTACAACCGAAAAAAGGACATAAAATTGTAAGTTATAGCCAAAGAGTAATAAAGTGATATCAATTAAATATTCGGATAACCAGGCAAAAGGATGACGAAGATCTATATTGACTACAGAAGAAAGACGTGTTTTGCGGAGTGAACAACAACGCAAATATAGAACAGAAAAAAAAATACAGGAGGTACAGAACAGAAATAGCGGAGCAGCGAATAACAAGCAGAACGAAAGCAGAAATTCTTCAGCAATGTCTGTAAAACTACTGGAAAAATCGATTGAGATTATTGATTTGGGGAAGCAATCAAAAGGACTACCAAGACAAATTATGGACACAAAAGAAAGGAAAATGTTATTACAAGAACAGCAGCGAAAGTACCAAGAAGCGAATAAAAAATACGTCAGTATAAACAATAAAGAGGAATTTCAGGAGAGTGAAGAAATATTGAGTGACAATGATGAGTCGACATCAACGAAGAAGGAACAGTCTCCATTGAGTGAAACACTAGGAGATGGCAGAGACAGGTCGGAATCAAACAGAAAAAGCAAACAAGTGGCTGCAATGACTGGTGAACAAATACTCTATCAAAGATGCAAGCGATCTCGCCAAAGTGTCACTGCTGAGCAACGTCACAACGGAGATATTGTGAAAAGAATTTTGGAAAATGTGAAGCAAATAGACATGGGTGACATGACAGTAAAAATATGAATATTGTAATGCAGAAAGGTTTAAAAATAAAACAGCAAGAGTAGCAAATGATTGCTGCCATGGGGGAAAGATAAGATTACCACCATTAACAGATTATCCGGATGTACTCAAACGTCTATACGAAAAGGGAATGATGAAACATCGAGACACTTCAGACATTCATATACGATCCTATAACGACGCGTTTGCATTTGCATCATTCAATTGCACAATGGGATATCTGGGAAATCGAGGACATATGTAATGAAAATAATTGGAGCCGTGCATTACACGATATCTACAAGTTTAGAGAACGCAAACAATGACCGATCGAGATACGGAAAAATTTATATCTACGACGCACAGGCTCAGCTCGAGCTGAGAGAAAATGATGCAGAAGAGCAAACCTTATAGAAATTATCGGCCAAACTGATAATAAATATCGATCCTTACGCAGCAAATTTTGAGACACTGTATGACCAATTTGCTATGGGAGAAAGCCAGGTGATATTAAACTTTGTTGCACTTAAGGAAGACGACAAGCGACGGTACAATGCACCAACTTGTGGAGAGCTAGCAGCTCTGATTCTTTAAAAAGACGGGGCAGTATCGGAAAATATCGAAGTACAAGTATTTCCGAAACAAGACCATGCAGTTGGATATGTGCCGAAATCTTCGCATCACGTTGATCCAATGACCTTCCCTTTACTATTTCCAAGCGGTGATTTAGGATGGAGTTACAATATGGAACACATGGGAACAAACAAGACAATCTCTCCGGTTCAATACTATGGACATCGGTTGGCCCTACGTCGGGGTGAAGCACAGAATCAGTTGTTGCGGAGCGGACGATTGACACAACACTATGTCATCCACGCATATCTCACAATCGCATCGCAGCGTTTATTGTTTTTAAGAAATAATCAGAAGCAGCTGCGTGTGGAATGTTACAAGGGAATGACTGATCACATATCAAATAGCAAAGCGAATACGTCGGATCGAACAAGGCTTAGGAACCAGATGATTTTGCCCTCTACATTTTCTGGCAGTATGCGACATATAGGTTATACTTGTGGTTATAATGAAATTCACGTAACATCGACAATGCTGACATAACGATGAAACCTTTGGCTACAAAACCTCTGATTTTATTTGCCGTGCCAACAACTTGCAAACCATACCCGGCGTAGCGTACGATTTCTTTATACAAAATACCTGAATTCTTCTTGCTTCATAACTCTTTGAAAAGTGAGCATATGATAATCTCTACTAATCTTTATCACTCTGGTCACCACCAGGGTCGTCAGTGAGCCCACGCCACACGTTAACCGATAGGGTTTTTGAATAGATTAATAAAAATAATAACCATCACAATTGATCGACTCGCATTTCATTATTAATGATTATATTTCACTTTATTCAGGTACATTATTTACAACAATTATGGTTATTCGAAGCACCTTGTCTCAAGCCGGAGACTTATTTGCATGTTCTGGTGTTGCGGGATCTTTCATGTGTGGTAGGAAAGAGGATGATATGATTGGAACTTTAGACTGGGAATTGGGAACTGGATTCTGCAAATTTTCAACAAGGTGAGTCAGTTTGTATCGTTAATCATTTCAACGTAAACAGTCAAGAACTTCCTGCAAGCACATGCAAATACAAAGTGACAATACTCAATAAGATTTTGTATGTTATCATTTGACTAATCAAGGCTATATGTCTTCCGCAATAGAAGACCAACATCAGCTGATATAAATTTGTATCACTCGCCATGACACGGTCACAAGTGTTTCAGTTTATCTGTTACAAGTGAATACTTACAAAATGAATGCAGGAATTTTCCGAATTGTTTCCCCTCCGCTAGGTTGCAATAGCCTAGCCTGTCATCACAGAATGCCTCACTAGCATTCCTTATTTGCTGCGGAGTGACGCTCGCCAGGACCTCTCTGATTCCGTTCTTCAGATCTTCAACATCGTGCATTTGCCTTTTGAAAAGTTGATTCTTGACGTGTCCCCATAAAAAGTAGTCCGGAGAAGTGAGGTCCGGCGAGCGTGTAGGCCAGGCTATTGGACCGAATCTACCCAGCCACCTCCCGGGGAACTCCTCATCCAAATATCTGCGCACTGGTAGGGCCGAATGAGCGGGTGCTCCGTCTTGCTGAAAATAGATCGGCTCGTCCTGTGTTTCGTAAAAAAACAGCTAATTATTTGACAGTATAATGCTCGGCAAGTTGTAGAGTAATGGCGGCTGCGACGACAGGTTAACAAAGAATCGAAAGTATTATATTCCGTTAAGTTAATGTTCGTAATCACTGAAAACTATTTAATTTAAAAGTCAATTACATCTGCGGCACAACTTGTTGCTGCAGTATTTCGAGGTACTGCCCCCAACGAAGGTTTCCTTCGATGAAGATTGGACCAATGAGTGTCCCTCCGTAAATACCACACCACACATTGACCTTATGCGGCCACTGCGTGTTGACATCTACTGCCCTGAATGGATTGTATGATTTTCGGATACGGACATTCTGCCGATTCGGAGCACTGTTCAACTGTACAGTGCCTCGTCCGTGAAGAGAATACGTCCTGGTAATCCCGGGTCTGCGTTTATTCGCTCGGTCATTTCTTCGCAGAATACCATTCTTTGATAGGGGTCTGCAGCAGTCAGATCCTGCTGTTACAATGCGAACCACATTTCAACAATAGCTTGTCGAATTTTTAATATGTGGCTACAACAGGTACTCAAGGAAATCGGAAGCGGTTCAGTATTTGGAAAGATTGAGGGATATGTATCGTTACAAGAGTCGGAAAACACCTCTCATATTTAATTTGCAAGGTCTAGTAGTCATCTAAGATAAAAGATGTTAACATTTGATAAATGATAAACGGTTACTCCTCACAACGACATTATTGTAAAAACAGTCTTGTTTTAGCTTTGAGCTAGACTAGACGTGCATTTTCAAATACAACCCAATTATCTATTTCATCTTATTTCGTTTCCTGTTCACCTTATATCTCTCGGGAACCCACATTTAATTATCTTAAATAATCGCGAGCCTAATTTCGCAACAATATGGTGGAAGACCTATCACTGTTTGGTGGAAAGACTATAATGCTGGGTGAAGACTTCAGGCAAGTTTTACCAATTTTAAAACATAGAGGTAAACAGCAAATAATAGAGAAAACAATTAAATATTCAACGCTTTGGAGCATATTCGAAAAATTCAGCGTAAAGCAAAACATGCGTGCAAAGGAGGATGCCGCTACGTTTTCGCAGTGGCTACTTAATATAGGTAATGGAAAAATAGAAAAATTCGTACCGGAGAAAGAAATGTCATTGACTGTCAGTAATTGACAGATCAAAGATTATATCATAAATATCGTTGATTTCATTTATATTATATACGAAATGGATAAGAAGGTAGTGCAGATGAAACCAGGTGGGAATTGTGTCTACCGCGCGTTGTCATACTGTCTATCAAAGGATCAGGATAGACATCAGGAGCTAAGATTAAACATCGTTTCATTTATACTGCAACATTGCGATATCTATGGAGATTACATCACGGGTAACGAGTCACATTGCGTACCCATCAAGTCAGCAGAAGATTATAAATCATATATGAGTAAGAATGGCATTCATGCCGGTCAAGTAGAGTTGACTGCGGCTGCATCAATATTTAAGGTAAATTTCGAAGTTTACATGAATAATCATACTCATCATGTTTGCATTAATAATATAATGATAGTCAGTTAGGAAGTTCAAATGAATTTGCACTATTGTATACCGTAACGGGGACAGTGGGCATTATGATGTCTTTGAAAATGTGAATGAAGAAAGGATAGAAGAAGGAATAAAAACTGCCAACCATAATAAGCGTTGAAAAAGTGTGTGTCCCTTTTATATTAAATAGAAAGGTACCAAAGAAGATAGAAGAAAGGAGAAAAACTCTAATTGAAAACCAGGTAAAATACACCGACATTGAGAGGGTACGATGGATTTAGAAACCTTAGGAACAAAAAATGAATGTGGTAAGTCTGCAATAGAAAATTTATCAATACTTAAAAAAGGGCAACCGGAGAAAAGAAATGAAGAGGAAAGGAGAATTCAAAAGAATAAAATACAGCGTGAATGTCGTAAAGTGAAAAGAATGGGTACAGATGCTGAAGAAGTAGAAGAAATACAAATACATCAATTACAATATGAAAAATCAGAAATAAGTAGTGAAATTAGTAGAACAGCGACTGACAAGTTAACTGTGGAGTTTCAAAATGTGGATGAATTACAGGTCTTGAAAAGAAATAGAGAAGAAACAAGATGTTCCACGAACCAATGCGAGCACAGCAACTCAAAAAAGATGAGGTTCAATACAGAAGAATTGAAGAAAATGAAACATGCGGATATCTGCGAGATAGAAAAGGTGGAATTAGAGCAGAATCGGGACGAAGAGACAATTTTAATTTTGAATAAAGATCGGGAAGAACATATAGACAGTAAAAAAACAATAAAACAGCATAATATATGGAAGAGAACATGCAAGCCAGGGCCACAACCAATTATATCAAAATATAATGGGGATATAAGGAATAATATATACGTATATCGGAGAACCGGGTGGTAATTCTCGTCTTCGTCGAGGATTACGAGAAGGACGCATTTTAAACGTACTCAACAAAACAGTAAAGAGAACGAATAACTTTATAACTCTTTCAATCAACTAAACGTTAACAGGAGATTCACAATCAACACAATTAATCAATTAATAGAAAGTTATCATTTGCTGAAGAGACGTCACAGTTCCAAGTTTCTGTCAAGACTGACAATAATTAACGAATTGCAGATCTTCAAACAGCACACCCAGCAACTGACAGTCCTTTTCAAACGAAGCGACTATCGCTGCTTTAGCAGCTCTGTGCGAGCGATTCTCAATACCAAAGAATCGCTCCGTCTTTCCAGAAATGTATCCTACGCCGACATATAATAAAACAGTTGAGCCATTAGATATTGATGACATGAAAATAGCGTGCTGTAATTGCAAAGCAGTTTCATTTGAAAAAGAACCAGGTAGAAGTAAACATAATTACTGCCATGAAGGGAAAATAATACTTCCGCCGTTATCTCAATACCCATCTGAGCTAGAAAACATGAGAGAGGGTAATGACGGCGTTTCAAAACATTTCAGACAAATGGTACGATCATATGACGATGCATTTGCTTTTACATCCTTTAATTGCACTACTGTCGATTTAGGAAATCATGGAAATTACGTAATGAAAATACTTGGAGATGTTAGTTATAAAGTTTCAACCAGTTTAGAAAATAATGACAATAGTGTAGCAAGATATGGACGGATATACATCTATGATGAACAAGCTCAACTTGAATTGCGCAAAAATGATTTGAGAAGAGATGATGTGTTGACCAAAATTGGACAGATAATCAATTAAATAAATCCGTATGCGACAAATTTCAAGACACCTCATCAGCGATATATCGAAGGAGAACATCAGGTAGTACTCAGATTTATTTCGCTAGGCAATGATGATAAACGAAGATATAATACACCAACATGTGGAGAAGTTGCTGCAACGATTGTTTCGAAAGATGGAGTTGTTTCAGAAAATGTTGAAGTAGAAATCTACCCTAAGCGAAACACATCAATTGGTTTATACCAAAGTCATCACATCATGCAGATCCGATGACATTTCCATTGTTATTTCCGAGGTGACTTAGGATGGAGCTACAATATAAAACACATTGTAGCAAAAAAAACTATCTGACCTGTACAATATTGCGGATATCGCTTGGCATTACGTCCGTGCGAACCTCTAAACCCATTGCTACGAAGTGGGAGATTGACACAGCATTATGTGATCCACGCATACTTGACAATTGAATCACAGCGTTTACTTTGTTTAAGAAATAATCAAAAGCCATTACGGGTAGAATGCTACAGGGTTATAACAGATCACATAGAAAACAGCAATGCGAATACCTCTAATATTAATCGTGTTGGTAATATGATGATTCTACCCTCAACATTTCCCGGTCGTATGCGCAATGTTCAACAGCATTACCAGGATTCAATAGCAATAACGAGAAAAATTGGTCGTCCGGATCTATTCGTTACAATAACTTGCAATCCGAAGCGGAAGGAGATAAAAAGAGTGTTGCAAGACTTTCCTCCGAGGACAACTACCATGGATATTCCAACTATAACTTGTCGGATATTTAATATTCGATTACAGCGTTTAACGAGTGAAATTTATAGCGATTCAGTGTTTGGAAAAATAGAAGGCTATGTTTATTAGGGTGTCCGTTATTTCCCAAATTGACTTTTTTCACTTGGGTATGGTCCAAATAATTAGTTTATAGCCTAGAAACAACTATGAAAAGAAAAAAAAAAAATTTAATTTCCATCAACCCCTCCCTGAACAACGATACTTTTCCCATTTGATTAACATGGGGTTTTGCACTTTTTAGACTTTAATTTTTTTTTCAGTTACTATATTCATTACCTCGTTAAATATCGTTGATTCTTCGACTGTTCTGACCTATTTCGATGGAAAAATTTTTACATTGGAGAAAAGACATTTTTTCATGAGTTTTGAAGAGGTCAAAATTGATTTTATTTTTAATAATTGTGTTTTCAATATTTCCGAATATTTTTGAGTGTATTGACTTTCCAATGCTTTATGTCTATTTTAGGGTTGAATATATGTTTTTATACGTTCTCATTACTGTTTAATATAAATTTTGCCCTCTTCGAAATTTTTTTCATGAGTTTCAAAGAGGTCAAAATTTATAATAAACAGTAATGAGAACGTATAAAAACATATATTCAACCTTAAAATAGACAAAAAGCATTGGAAAGTCAATACACTCAAAAATATTCGAAAATATTGAAAACACGATTATTAAAAATAAAATCAATTGACCTCTTCAAAACTCATGAAAAAATTTCTTTTCTCGAATGTAAAAATTTGTCCATCGAAATAGGTCAGAACAGTCGAAGAATCAACAATATTCAACGAGGTAATGAATATAGTAACCGAAAAAAAAATTAAAGTCTAAAAAGTGCAAAAATCCCATGTTAATCAAATGGGAAAAGTATCGTTATTCAGGGAGGGGTTGATGGAAATTAAATTTTTTTTTTTTCTTTTCATAGTTGTTGCTAGGCTATAAACTAATGATTTGGACCATACCCAAGTGAAAAAAGTCAATTTGGGAAATAACGGACACCCTAATGTTTATACAATAGAATTCCAGAAGCGTGGTTTACCTCATGCTCACATACTGTTCATTCTAAGTAACCAAGATAAGCTTTTCAGTCCTGAGGCAATAGATAGATTTGTATCTGCGGAAATTCCAGAGAAGAAAAATGATCCATCGCTTTATCGAACTGTAATGACCCATATGCTACATGGTCCACACACAACAAAAGTTCCATGCTGGAATCCGGAAACAAAGGTGTGCACCAAAAAATTTCACTTATTAAACGCTAAAAAAGAGTCGTTTTCGACAATATCGAAATCGATTCTCAATTCGATCTTCGATTTTCGGTTCGATCTAGAATGCTATGGTTTTCGGGGGAAACAGCTATTAGAGTAGAAAATTTAATTCAAGATCATCGCTCTCTTGACGACTATTTTTCCAAACAACGTTTGGACTCGGAGGCATCGAGGACAATCGGCAACGGAGAACGTTTGTAGGATGAGGGCACGTCCACACTTAATACATCAAACGTCGGCGTCCCTTGTTCCTGGTGCCCGCATTATTCGATGGATATTTTTCTGCCACTAATCCTGGCGGTTTGGAATTCTTAGGACGGATAAGAGAGGAAGAATTACAGGATTAGGACCGGAGGAATCGGAATAAAAGAGGCGGAGGGTAATGCGAGTTGGCTCTTACCCAAAAGCGTAACAACACATGCAGATGCACCCGGTCTGTCCGTTTTTCTTTAAAGCCGTAGTTTTCCCGCATACTAATTTATCTTCATCACCAATGGTCATTTTGTCCCGACGGGTTCGTGCCACTAACACCCCCGGTCGATAATTTCTTCGTCGCTTAAATTTCTTTTAAAATGAATAATTTCGTTCTGTAGTCTTCGTGCCATTTTTAATGCAATTGTGTTGTTTTGGTTTGTTTTGATGACTTGTTTAAACGTTTGATTGTTTTATAATAATCTTTTTTTATGCCAGATGGAGTAGTTCCGAGTAGATCGCCTTTTGTTTAATAATGATGTGAGTTTGTTCTCTTTTGGAGAGGCATCTTACAGGCGTTATTTAAAAATCTTTCACGAGAAATAAGAGATCCGAATAGGATTTTGAATTTAATTGTTAGTTTAAGTAACTAATACAAAACAAGATTTTCAGAGTCGAATTGATCGATTGATAGTTGGTGGTATTCGATAAATGGTCATCAAATAGACGGTTAAAATGGATCACCGTGGCTAAAGAGAAACAAAATAATAACAGGTGAGCGGCTCGATAATGTTCTGTTATCTAGATATAAATCAAAAATTCAAATATTGAAATGACGTGCAATACGCAAGGCCAAATAAGTAATTTAAAATATTAATGAATAAATAGCAAAGTAAATAGTAAAATGAAATTGATCAGCATTCTTGAAACAGGACAGCAGTCGGAAAGAGCGGCACAGCGAGGAAATACCAGGTGAAGCATATTCAAAGAATATCTATAGAATGGGAATTCCTAACTCATATCGATAAACCAAACAGCTCGACTCTTTTAAGATATCATCACTCGTAACTTGAACCGAAAAATGGGAAAATGATCACTTATATACAATTTTCCCTCTATATTATTGTTGATAAAAATAACAAAATAAAAATAATGAAATTCAAAAGTACAGTCAAACACGGTATGAATCTCTAAGTAATTAATTAAACGCCTTTTTTTAATATAAAACAAGATGATGGACTAGATGATATGCTGTGCACAGCAGCAGAAGCGGCCGAGGAGGAGCTGCTGCTGGAAGCGCCAAAACGATCTGTGTATACATGGTAAATGAAAATTGTCTAAGAAAATGAAATAAAACTAATGAAAAACATGTTTTTCCACAGCAGAAACAACAACATTTTTGTATTTATCATTTCTGTTACAATAATTTTTGTATGATGTATAATAACAATAGTATACTGGGTGAATTCCTAACGTCCGTCTGCTAAGAGTCGTGTTAAGGTGGCCAAGAGTCGAAATCGGCAATTGTTTGTTACTAGACAGCCAATCAAGGACTCTGTAACCTCTAAAACAATTGCCGATTTCGACTTCCGGCCACCTCAACACGACTCTCAGCAGACGGACGTTAGGAATTCATTCAGTATACTATTATTATTATACATCATACAAAAATTATTGTAACAGAAATGATAAATACAAAAATGTTGTTGGACTTTTTTATTTATTTATTCTATCATTGTATGAAAATTATATTTTTCTTATTGTAATTATTTTTTAGAATCAAATACCCTATGAAACAAATGCTGAAACGTCGAAAAGCTTCAAGAAAGAAGTACTCCCCAGAACTTAGGGCATTCGCACTGACTTTGAGTTTTTATTCTACAAAAGCATATAATTATGTCAAAAAATCATTTCATAACCTTCTGCCAGAAGCTTCTACGATTAGAAAATGGTACTCAGTAATTGATGGTCATCTAGGATTCATTGCAGAATCATTTGAGTCAATCAAGTGTAAAGTGAAAAGCAGCAAACAGCCTGTTTTATGCAACATAGTTGTAGATGAAATATCTGTGAGGCAGCGAGTTTTATATGATGGTAAAAGATGTTCTGGTTTTGTTAATTTGGGAGTAAATAGTCATACTTCCACTTCTGACGATCCACCCCAAGCAAAGAATGCTCTCTTCTTCATGGCAGTTGGTATAAACAGCAATTGGAAAGTTCCTGTGGGTTATTTTTTGATAAATTCATTGATGGGGAACGAAAGAGCTACCCTTCTAAAAAGGTGCTTAGAATTGATGAATAAGACTGGCGCTAAAGTCCATTCAATAACATTCGATAGAGCCAACACTAATATTAATATGTGCAAATGTTTAGGAGCGAATTTCGAACTGAACGAAAGTTTCGAGCCATTTTTTATTAACCCATCTACAAAAGAAAAGGTATTTTGTTTCTTTGATCTGTGCCACATGATCAAGTTAGTAAGAAACACGTTAGGCAATAAACATGTTTTGAAGTGTGATGGGAACGATATATTGTGGAAGGACATTAAAGAGTTACACCTATTTGAACAGAAGGAAGGTTTGCAAGCTGGAACTAAATTAACAATAATGTAATAAACGGCAAGTTGGCTGCACAAACTCTCAGTGGAAGTGTTAGCGTTGCCTTACAGTATGTTCATCAAAAGGGTTTTCTATCAGAGGGTTATATATTCGAAAATTGATGAAAAATAAAAATATACTAGTAACCGATAAGACTGACTCTGCTCTTATGAAACTCAAAAATAAAGGTGAATTGCGTAATCCTTCTGAAGATGTCAGAAAGATTACACATTCGTGCGAGAGAATTATAAGAGAAAATAGTAATATTATTTTTGTAAAGAAAAATATTATAGTAGTTTACGACACAAGTGCGCAAAGTATGTGATTTTCACACGAGTGTTAGCTTGTCGCCCGAGCGAAGCGAGGGAGACAAGAACACGAGTGTGAACCTAATCACGTACGCGCACGCGTATCGTACAATACTTTTTGTAACTCAGTGCGCAAAGTGAGCACTTTGCGCACTAGTGCGCGAAACGGGTACTTTGCGCACGCAAAAGAGGCATCAAAAGTCGAACTTTGCGCACTAGTGCGTAAAGTGATCACTTTGCGCACGCAAAATAGGCATCAAAAGTCGAACTTTGCGCACTGAGTTGCAAAAAGAATATTTTAGGATTAAAAGTATTCAAGAATGTTATCAATCACGTATTTACTAACTCTGATATGCAAAAACATATAGAAAAGCAAGATCCCTTCGATAATCACAGAGTGGAGCTAGTCAAATAGATAATACAAGTATATCTTAAAATACGATTGTTTCATGAAGGGCGATTCATTACTAATCTACATAAAACAGATTTTATTAAACATAAGTACACAAAACTTATACACTTTAAACGTCAATAAAGACAGGCTTCAAAAATAAAAGTCTAATAAAGCTGTTCTAGCGTTTCCTAATTGGAATCTAAAAACCAAACGTACATTTTTTTCTCTTGTAATTCATGTAATTGAAATGGTATAAGATGGAATGAATATATGAATTCCGTCCTACCTTACAGTTCATAGTATACTTACTCCAATCGCCAGATTTATCGTCACTTCTCATGTCATGACAAACCGAAATTTTAATCGCATATTACTTTATAACCACTGTCAGTAAATGTATAACGAAACTATTTCTGTAATACATTAGTATTTTCTGCAACAAGTGCGTAAAATGAAATTTCACACTTCACACGAGGGCGTAAAATCCCACGCCAGAGTTGCAAACAATGGTTTTTGTAAAATTTTGAGGTCACCATATGACCAATTGTCAAATGACGCCTGCCACAGGGTTGGGAGTAAGGCCCGTTTTAAAAATAGAGTTACATGTGAGTTATTATGAGCGATTGAAGAGCATATACATATTTGGCAGATATATAATTATCAACATCGTGTGTAATCAGATGCGGCTCGTAGGTGACGTATCCGCGCCCCACCATTAAAATTTTTTGAATCATATTTTTTTGTTTTCTTTTGGAAGACCATCGCGGAGCAATTAGAAATAAGGGGAGAACAATTAAGACCATTTGAAAAAAAGTTAATTTGTATCCAAGGAAGCATCGAAATCCTGTGATATATAAGCGCGTCCGAACTGTGACGTAACTCGCACCCCACCATTCACATCACGCCGACATATTTTTTGCTATTTTCTGGAAAACTAATGAGGGGAGATTAATTGAAAACTGACGAGGAGCAATTGTTTTATGAACTTTGCAGCATTTATTGTCAATTTAATCGATACAGTAGTGAAATTTGAAATGAGCTGTCTCTCGAATGATGTTGGAACGTCGTATCTCCATCCGTCTGGTTGAAACCCAGATTTGAATTCGGCCGCCATTCTACCATAGAAAATCCGTATTTCGTTTTTTTTTTTTTCAAAACCAGACTAGAGCAATTACCAAAATTAGTGGAGTAATTGTTTGGTATATAAAAAATTAAAAAATAATAAAGTTACCGGCCAACTTCATATAGGTTGTAACAGTCGCGACATAACAGCATTTTAGCAATTTCGTTATCAAACTTCTTATGCCTACCTACATGAATAGTTGCTAACTTTGCGTGCAGATGGCGGCGTATTTCACATCACCGTTTATAACCGTAGAGTGACTCATCTCTGTTGTTATATACTTCGCGGTATAGGCAATCAGCCATTTTTGTGAGACAGCACGTCGCGTTTCTGACTTCTCACCAGCAATGTGTAATTAGTAAAAATAAAGTATGTTCTATTCTACAGGTTCGACGAAACATTAGAAAATACCTGCCGCCGATCAGAACTTGTAACAATTCAAGAAACCGTCACCGGGGATTCCCCAAAATATGTCTTCGGCCCGAGGATCCGTTCTTAAAGAGTGTTGTGCTTGTGCTCAAGTTAAAATAGAAGTTGCATATCGTGCGGCTGCACGTAGTGGGTGACTTTTTTTTCTCCTTCGTCAAGTGTCAATTTCCTCCAACATAATTATCTCCACATTCGTCCAAAAGAAGATAATAACAAAAGATACCGGAATTTAATACAAACTCATTCATTCCTCATCACGCTAAACCAATCTTCATTTATTGTTCAACATATATCCTCAATCCTTAAGTACTGCACATATTACATACATCGCGTACTATTAATAATTCGCTATGCGACTGCAGGCTAACCGAATCTGTTACTGTCGTAAAGTTTATCAATTTATCAACTAATATCAACTTGTGTTTCAAGGCTCTTTATTTGAACAAGACCTTTCACTATAATAATTACGCTCAACCATGGCGGCTACTTTCGACCAATATGACAAATCGAGGTACGTACGTGTTTATTTATCTTCATATACGTATATACATTCGTGCATACATGTATGTGAGTTGAATCACTCAAAACGTCACCATCATTCAGCTATATAGATAAAAGAAAAGCAAAATTTGAAAATTCGACAATTTGGAGAAAAAAAATGACACAATTAATCACTGGTCAAAGATTCGCGCTGAAAATAGCTCGACGGGTGTATACTTGCTTTGAAAAAAAAAAAGATTTACCTAAAACAAGCTATTTTAACTTTTTTTTTATTTTTTCATTTTATTTTGAGTACAATTTATATTATCAATATTTCAATAATGTAATATGTCTTCTCTATTTTTCAGTTGGTACTTCGGCGCTATGTCGAGGCAAGACGCGACGGATTTGTTAATGAGTGAAAAAGAGGGTGGGGTATTTTTGGTCAGAGACAGTAAGACCAGTCAGGGAGATTTTGTGCTGTGTGTTAAAGAAGATAGTAAAGTTAGTCATTATATAATAAACAAAGTACAACAGGGAGATCAGATACGGTACAGAATCGGAGACCAAATGTTTCCTGATATACCAAACCTATTGGCTTTTTATAAACTACATTATCTGGATACCACATCACTTATTAGGCCTACTCCTAGAAGGATTCAAAAAGTGATCGCCAAGTATGACTTTGATGGCCATGATTCTGACGACTTACCATTTAGGAAAGGTAATAAATTCTACCAGTTATTTATTACTCTATATCCGGAAGTTTCGTTATTTCATTTCAAAGCTGATATATTTTGATAATTTTCATTCGAATATTACCGAAACAGTCAGTCTTTATCTGAAGATACTTTTTTGCTGATCATTTTCACATATTAAAAAATATCCACATCATATTAGACTGAATTCTGTTGATGTCAACATTACTCAATTACAAGAGCCGAGAACCTATTCTGTTCTAAAGAAGTAATAAAAAAAATTGGATCTTCTGTAAACGTAAAGCAGGCTTTAAAAAACAGAAAGTCTTGAAAGTCAAATTCTTCATTTGAATAGTATTGCGGTAAAACTGGCTAAGTCCATTTTCCCGGAAATGCGATCTATTGCATAAACAATTTCAAATGTATTCTAGTACCACATTTCCGTGTATTATAATTGACAATATGATGTTTTTTCACTTTTTTACTATAAGACATTATTTAGCATTAAATAGCGCAGATTTTCGGGCTTATATTAGTTTATTTGAGTACCTTTGAAATCTCTCTATTGACCAGTATCAAACTTAGTGGACTTGTCCTATTTTCATTTCTCTTGATTTTCACGAATTTAATTCTACTACTTGGATAGAATGTTTTGATCCAGCTAATTTAATTAGGCATACGTTGTGCCGTACTAATGAATTTTTATTATAGAATTTGTTGGGAACTGAAAGGATAGCATCATTCTTTGGTTCACAGCAATCACAAAAAACCACATGAGCCTAAACACTACTTCTGTTATTCTCTAACGATGAGCTTATCAAAGTATTCTGCTGTAAATAATTCAAATACAATATAAATTGATTATAAAAAGTTAAGCAGAAATTATAAAACATTCGTATTCCTACAGAGCCGTTATATGAATTGAATGAAATCAAAGTCGTGGCTGTCAAATACGGGCCGTATTATTCCTGTGTTAATTTCTAATAATCCTGGTATTCGAGTGTATTGGATAAGAAAAGAATGAGAAGAACTTGAAAATTATCGTCAAAGTATTGATGAAATGCGGTATACATTTTTTGTTTCAATTTTCTCTTTGAAGGAGAAATTCTGACGGTGATATCAAAGGACGAGGAACAGTGGTGGACAGCTAGAAACAGTTTGGGACAAACGGGGTCTGTACCTGTTCCCTACATCCAGAAATACGAAGAAGATAGTATGACGTTATTGGAGAACAGTGCGCGGCCTGATTCCGGTGGGAGTTGTAGTTCCAATTCAAATTTAGTTGGACAGCAGCCGCAGTCACAGCTACTTCTCCAAGAGACTGGACAGACTGGAGTCCCCAGGCGTTCTAATATTCAAAGAACTCTCCCTGCCTTTGCTAAGGTCAAACAAGCTAGAGTACCAAATGCATATGACAAAACTGCTCTCAAGCTGGAAGTCGGAGACATGATCAAAGTTACCAAAACTAATATTAACGGCCAATGGGAGGGCGAGTTGCACGGGAAAACTGGACACTTCCCATTCACGCATGTAGAGTTTGTAGATAGTGACAACGGCGACGGTAATCAAGAGATGTAACGGATAAAAACAGAAATGTAATCGATTTCCGAGACTGTCGTAAGCGCCCGTTGTTTTAAATCATTGCTGTGTATATTAATGCGGGATACTTTCATTTCGTATTCTGATTATTTTATCATATTTTTATTAAGCATGAGAGAAAACTGCGCAGAATAATTCTCAAAGAAACAAGACTGGAGTATATCAGATAGTTCTGTCTTCAATTTTTAACAATTGGGATGTTATGGTACAAAACTCAGCCCAGGCGGCGCTAGGACGCTGCAAGGTATCACAGCAGTTCACTGACACATACAGGAAGAATTCCTATCGTCCGTCCACTAAGAGTCGTGTTGAGGTGGCCGAGAGTCGAAATTGACAATTGTTTTAGTGGTTCGAGAGTCCTTGATTGGCTGTCTAGTACCCAACACGACTCTTAGTCACAATTTTAATAATACAGACATGCTCACATACTGTCACAGGTGTGTTTTATGCGTCAGTGAGCTCCCATGACACTTCTTAGCGCCCCAGTACTACCTAGGCCGAGATTTCTACCGATACATCCGATTTCCCTCAGACGATATCAAATTATTGCTTAACTCTTTGAAAGCCAGAAACATTGAAAACTTCCGTCTGAACAAATAGGACATTGATATGTCCAGTGGAATGGAATTCGTATGATTATTTCGGTGTTTATATTAGATACATATGTTATAATTTATAAAGTTCCCGTGCATTAGTATAGGCAGTTGTTAGCCATAGATCGTGCCACTAGTAAATCGAATCAGGGTTGCAGTATATCTACTTGAAGAGTTTTAATACCATCCTTTTTTGGATTTTCAAATTCATCTCGGTATAACTGTACAACGGAACACAGAACTCTCAAGGGAATACCCAAAAATGGGTTTTTGACTGATTGTCTGGCTTCGAAAAGGCCGTAATATAAAAGAGTACTTTTTCTTGGCCAATTAAATTCACTGCCCTTTTTCGAGTGGTGACTCAACGAAAAATAAATTTTTAATTGATCTTTAACCTTCATCTTGTTGAAATTGTTCAATCAGAGGGCTGCTCACCGATTTTTTTCCGATCTATTAATTATGTTTCTAACGCACATTTGTAAGTGACGTCCTATCAGTAATTTGTGTCGAATGACCCTTGTGCTCTCATAATTGATTAAACGAATTAAAGTACCCGTTTATTAACGAAAATTCGCACCAGAAATTTGAAAACTTACACGACTAATCTTCTTCAGGCCTTGATGTTGTCATAGTTATAAATTTGCTATTCTACGATTCCGGAAATGTTAAAATTTGAAAGAATTTGTCCGATCCAAAATTGGTATTCGCGCTCTTCAAAATGATTCGCTGAGGTGTTACCGCGAAAATCTTCCAATTAGTACGCGCAGTATTAATCAGAAATAAGAAAAAGTATGGATAATTGGAAATGAAATATAGCTAAATAACTCTATAGCAAAATATTTTTCATATACCATATGCATCTACACTTAAATATTATTAATTATAAATCTTCCGAATGTCGAATGACGAAAGGACAATCGTCTGATTCAAATAATTATTAACAATCATGTATCAAGGAATGAAGCATCTTTCTTCTTCTCTAAACTTTCATCACTAACGCGAGCTTACGACATGGCATTATACAATTTCATTGTTTGAATAAAACAATGTTATTCTTTTTCCATTTTGTCAGTGACTGATTGAAAACTAGGCAGCGCTGTGGGCGAGCAAAAATTATTTGTTGCCCTGTTATGAATTTCTTCTTGCGATAGCAGCGTCGCAGAAAAGATCTAGCCACATTTTTATGGAATAAAAATATATAACTACCGTGCCATTGTGTATATTTGTCATTTATGAATATCTTGATCGATCGGTGCTTAAGATTTATTTGAATTTCCGAAACACCATTTAGATCATAGTGGTATGGCATGTATTTACCAAATCGTTAAATTGAGATCACCTTTACCATGCTTACCAGTGTATAATAGCGAAACTATTATATTGTATATTACCTTACTAAATGTTTAACGTTATACGATCATTCTCTATGCTGCAGTTACGTGAATCCAAGCTAGACCCCTTTCTAAACCGCATTCATATCAAAACTAAAAATAAGAGCGTTTCCTCACTTCATAAACTACTCGTACTACTCATCTAAAATGAGTGTCAATATCGTCTGAACTGCTTTGGAAGTACAGGATCTGAAGCAACAATGTGACGATATGGTTGATTGAAACTAACAAAACGCTCTTTGTTTCTAGCAGATGGCCATTCCGTAATCTCAAATTATACGGAATCTATGGACAGTGAAAGGTGGTCCAGTTTTGTCAGCTATTCCTTATGTAATATTATCGAATGATAATTAAGCTGGACAATTATAATAGTAGGATGTAAATATGTACACATATGTTAATGGGGAATTAAATTCAGATTTAAAAAGTACCCGCCTGTTCCCTTTCAAAATTTTAAGAATGAGGATTGAACCCTGGTTGAATCGGCATGTGAAGTTCCCCAAACACATTACATACACGATACACCGATGCATCAATATTATAAGTAAAAGATGTACAAACTTGTTCTACACGTTTGTACAGTTACAAGTAGGTGTACCTTAATTCACTGTTCATTTTGGTCAACTAAAACACGTATTCGACGATAATAGGTAGAGAGAACTGAACCTGAACATATTTAATATACTGTATATTTTTCTAAACATACGCACAAAATTCAGTCTTCTGTATATTAGTTGACCAATAAATAAGGCGATTCCTCTACTTCCCTTTTCGAGATAGTAATAAATTAAAGAATAAGCTAGATTTTAGAGAAAAAAATTAGGACAAGATACCCGATAGATAGCTAAGTAATTGTATTATTAATTTATGATAAATGATTATTGTAACGTAATGAATATAATCATTACGTGATGAGACATATATAAATATATATTATATATGTATCTATACATATAGGTATAATATGTATATATATAATATATATTATATATATACACAAATATACGGTAATAAAAAGAAGTCATTGTAGTAGCGAAGAAAAAAAAAGAAAAAGATCATCCCCGTACGTGCGAAATTTTTTTTCTCTTTATTAATTTCTTTCGATCAATTTAATTCGTCTTACATTATTTTCTTTTTTTTTTTTCTTTTCGTTTTCTCTATTTTTAGATAATATATTTTTACCGCATACAAAGAATATAATACATACATACATACATACATACCTAAATCATTCTAAATTTTCTAGTTATTAAAATAAACGTTTTTACTACAATTCTGAACCGCTAAATACCGCCGAATTCCCCAATTATCAATTTAATATTAGTTAGTATACGTAGGTATATGAATGAATTTTAGTTTTTCAGCTTTTAGTTTTTACAATTTATTGTTTTAACTTATGATTCTTTAATGATTATTAATTTTTTTTTCTATTTTTAATTTCATCTAAACTCGATCCCTCATTTTTCTGTTTGAAACTAGCTAGCTCCACTCCCCGTCTTCACATATCTTGGACAAAAAATAATCCTCTAATTCACGTGTGAAGATTTTCCTGACTTTCGATATAGACTTCATTACTTTGGTATCTAATTCCGTTATGTACCTCGTATTCATCCTTATCTTTTTAAGTTTTTGGTGCTTCTTCTCGAAGTAATGTTTGAACAACAATCAGACGCTCGCAGATTAGATATGGATAAGTATTTATCAGGCTAATATCACCTGCAATATATTGTCATCCTCTTAGCGAGCTAATTGCGTTATTAAAGCTGCACACATTTCGAAGAATTCCATTGTATGGTGGCCCGTTAGATGAGACGGTGCGTTCATGGAATCTGTAAACAATAATATTTCGGTAACAAATGAGTTTGCCCTGTATATATAGTAATAAAGAGTTCATGCCGCTTTTGCGAACCACAGATTAAAGACAGCTATCATTGATTAAGCTAATTCTACGAAATACCGAACCAAAATTATGAAATCATGAAGAGTCAAACATAATACTGTATTTCCCTGACCCTGAATATAAGTTGACCCCTACAAAATTGTTATGACATATAAATTCATTAACTGCATTTTATTTAAATAAATTCATGCATTCACCTTAACGACTAAAAGAATTGTTTCATCGACAGAGTTCGATCAATTAAATTCGGGCTGCGGATGCGCGCATTATCTACGAGATATCGAAGATTCGAATTTTGAATTTTCAGCCTAGCGTCGGTTATATAAACAAATTTCAAACGATGATATGTGAAATAAGTGAAAAAAATGGATATTTCAAGTGCAGATAGAATATAGGGGTTCACAGAAGAATCAATAAACCGAAAGAATTCGCATTAGCTACGACGCAAATTTTAAGTCCGCGGTAGCGCAGGAAGAGGAAACTCCAATCAATTCATAAAAATAACGTATATAAGTCAAGGTAATATCGCGTGTCTAACAGTACAAGGTCGCATATGCCAACATACGACTTTTTACCATTGGTTTATATTTTCTAATTTCAATTGAATTTTGAGTATTTTACAGCGAATGCGGAAGCAAAAAAATTATACCCCCTCTCATCACGAGAATCGTCTTTCTGGTGCATATGACCTTATACCACTGGACACGCGATATAATAAATACAAACCTTCATTGACGCTCTCTGTATCCTCGCTTGACCGCGATTTGAAATCTAGCAAATAGCTTTTGTAGTCAACTTGGTACAATTGTAGAGACATTTTGCTGTATTTATTAGTAATTTTGTTCCTGTGTCTGACTCTGACACTGTATGCGTTGATGATTTTCCATTCCTGCGATTTGAAAAGGCAAAAAATACAACAATAATAATAAATAATTACTGTTCTACTTAATTGCATGATCCATCAATTTTAATAATCTTGTTATTCACTCACAAAGTTAAGAGCTGACATGGCACGATACACTTCATTCATGATATCGTTTGGTTTTGACTGAGATCTGATACCAAGATGCCATTTGGCCCGCTTTACAGGTGTTCCACGGTTTGGACCTGCCTGAATTTGGACTGGAATACCGCTTTGGGAGTTTTTTGTTTCACGAAGAGCTGAAAAGCGGAGTAGTTTGTCAATAGTTACAAAGTTCACATATGATAAATTCTGTTAGGTAAAATAGAAGCCCGAATAATTCGTCTCAAAGTTTAGAAACTACTGATTTCAACCCACGAGCAATTCTTTCTGGATGAGGTCGTAGCGGACTATTATTTGAGTCACTTGGACTGAAGGCAACTGGCGGTGGACTGGAAGCGACATAGAAATCTTTGTATTCTGCTTTCGCAGCTTCATCAGCGATCCTTTTATTGTCGATTATTAAGTGATAAGCTATGGCCAGTTGATCATGGGGATCGCAACTCAGTAAAGCAGAATGTACTTCCATTTCCTTCACGTTGAACTTTTCGCAAACTTCATTCACAGCCCCTATGTCAATCACTGAAGAGTCTTGCTCTACGGGCGATGGAAACAGATAAGTCGGCAATTCCTTTTGGAACCACTCGTGTTTCCTGTTTTATAAAGAAGAGAAACGAATAAAAAACTCGGATATTATTCAATATGTAATAATCGCGCTCTAATTTCTTAAAAGACGAAGATAAAAATTAAACTCAAAAATCCAGAGTTGGCAAAGGCCTTTCGATGCAGAAATTCAATTATTTTTACTTCTCAAGATTTTCAAGAAAACAAAATATCACCTTTTCTATGCAAATTGCAGAATGATCATTCGCATTGCGCAGTGAAAAATTATATCTCATAGAATGTATTTGAAATGAAAAAATATGTCTTAAAAATATGAAACAGAATCCCCACGATAATTTCAGAAAATCAGCAGCCTCCTCTAGTCAATATTGATATTTATTAAAATGGTCAAATAAACGGAGTATCCCCTTAACTGTATAATTCAAAAAGTTGAGTAAATAGTCAAGTGCAAATAACATACTTGATATCTTCAATTGTAGCCCTTTTCATTGGGTCGACTTGTAGCATATGACATAGTAGACTCACCACAGTTTTGTTCAAATATTCCGGAATGGGAAAAATACCGGCTGGAAAAAAGGAAGAATTAATGATCATAAAACGATTCCGTGTCTTTCAACTGGCTCAGCAAATTCCGAGGAAAAAAACAAGAAAAAAGCACAAGAAATTGGACAAGTTTTAACAACAATAAGAAGTCCAGAACAGTCATCAACAAAGAACAGATTTCCTCACTTTTTATTTTTCGAAATAAAGTTGGCACATGCTCATCGTCAAAGGGCAAAGTGCCGCAAAGAAGAGCGTAGAGAATCACTCCACAGGACCAGATGTCAACTTCTGGACCGGCATATAATTTTCCTGATATAACTTCCGGTGCTGCGTAGTTCGGTGAACCACATGAAGTTCTCAGGAATTCTCCGTCAGTCATCATGTTGGATAAACCTGTACAGTTTTTACAGAAAAATAAATTTCATACCAAATATTACTTATTTTTTTAAGGACTCGTCCGGAAGGAGGTATGTATCCAAATTACAGTAGTTCACTAATCTTTTGAAGCATAGTCAAGTAAAACTCAGAAGCTCTGAGATATCAGGTCTCAGTCAGATGCAGACAAAATAAAAGCACTTGACTCAAGGTTTTGAATCAACCACTTCTTCAATTTTAGATATTCGGGGCCTTAATCGTTCAGGAAACAAAGCTTTGTTCGATGAACAGATGATTTTTTGATACTGTAAACGTAACTTGAATAATCAATTCTTGATTGTCAAATTTTCAAATTTGAAAACCTTTTTTCTACTATTTTTCAATTTTTTAGAACAAAAATCGATGCATGATAAACTTGTTTGTTCATCGAACAGAACTTCATTTTCTAAATTATTAGAGAGCCAAATATCTGAAATTGAAGAAGCGGTTGATCCAAATCCTTGTGTCGAGTGCTTTGACTTCATCTAACTCTGACCAGGAGAGTAACTATAAGTGGACATTTTAAATTCAACGAAATTTTACCCATAGGTAGTGCTCAGTGTACCGATCAAAACAATATATGATATTCCGGCAGTAGAGACCCAGGTGTGGGGCAAAAAATAGGAACCTTCATTATCGGAAGTCCAAGTAGAATACATTGAAAATATGAAAATAAAAATGGATTAACGGAAAGCAACATAGAGAAGAAACATTAGTTTTATGAAACGTATTGAGGTCACGAGAGGTCACTTTGAAGTGACGAGAGCCAGCATTGTTTGAGAGGACTCTTCAGTTACTACTTGACTTAACAAGCAGAGCAGCGTGTTTTGATCACGATATACTTAAGAAACAGAGAGTTCAAACTAATCACTTGCTTCCATTCACCCATAAAATGCAACATTACCGCATTCAATCCTATTGATGCACCAGTCGTGCTTGTATGAACATTTCAAATACGAAGAAGTTGCTACATCGCCCACTGCCAAAGAAATTGAAGTTGAGGATAACATTCTTGACATTTTAATCAATTCTTGAGATTCTGCAGTTGATCGTTTCAGTTCCAAAACAATATTAGATATTCTTGAAGATATGCATGGAGATGACAATTTTGACATCCACTGTGATGATAAAGAAGGAGAACAATAAAGTGACAAAAAACTTATGGCTACACGTATGGCTACAAGCGAAATCATGTCAATTACTGGAAATTTGCTTGCAATAGAAAACTCAGAAGAAACAATATTTAGCTGTTAACGTATTAGCGTCAATTTAAAAGACTGCAAATCTAGAGGCACGCTTTATAAATGAATCAATGAGGTCGAGAAAATGGGTACAAAATGTCATACCTCATTTCGACCAGTATACTAAGTACTATGTATGTCTGAAATTTCATTAAAATTGGAGTTTTGGGTACATACTATACATAGGTGAGATGCGAGTAATGTTAGGGTGATGAGTAGAGGAGAGGTAAGAGAACCTTTAGGCCGATACGGCAGTATGTCCGTGTAGCTATCGGCGTGTAGGTGACACACCTGCATATTTCGCCATATCATACAGTAAGCTAACGAGTATATATATGTTCCTCTATATCGCCGTGCATGACTCTGCGTCCATTGAACCCGCCATCCATACAGTCCCAACACGGAATGTCTACTCATAGTTACTTTTCCTGTGAGTTCCAATGACTTACAACTCCTAATTTTTATTTCATTATGCTTCAAAAGACTAGCAAACTACTGTAATAATATTGGGTGTTTGAAACAAAAATTTGGACACATGTCAGTCGTTTCTCTTTGGACAGTGGCCATTGATCTAAGATTTGGCTGTCCAATTGATCTGAGTTAATTGTAAATCGTCACATTTGTTTCATGTTACCAAAATCAGCGATCTTGACATGGAGATTATGATCCAGCAGTAAATTTTCGGGTTTCAAGTCCCTGTGCACGATCATATGTCGGTGGCAGTAGTCGACACCGGATATTATTTGCTGAAAAAATCTGCGGGCTTCATACTCCTTCAATTTCCCATGTTTGACTATGTAGTCGAACAATTCTCCTCCTGATACATACTCCATTATCATAAAGATGTCTGTCGGAGTACTTATTACTTGATATCTGTAATAAATCATGAAAATCCGCTTTTATAGATTGATGCATTAGTGAAACGTTGTTGGAAGATTTTTTCAACATTCTGAAAAGCCATTCCTCGGCGACATTTTTCAACTTCAATTTACGACTGCAGCCAAAAAAACCGAATGAACAGCCCCTAAGAAAAATTAATCAAGCCAGCACACTGAATAGTGTATTATTGAGGCTGTAAGGGGTGGGCAACGACTATCTTTGACATTTGTTTATGCTCTCCCATGATGTTCTCTTTCACTTCTCTATTCCGCACGAAACCAAAGAGCGCGCGCTTTCTAACTAGCGGTCATCCTCAAGGGGCAAACAAATAGAGGGAGAAACATCAAAGCACAATTTCTTAGTGAGAAATCAAAGCTAAACTTGCAGTTTAATAATATGTGGATGCCGGAACAGTTTGAGATTTTGAATCTCTCTCCGTATTTTCCCAACCACATCAAGGCTCTTTATTTTCTGTCGATTCAGGATCTTCACTGCTACCTTCAGTTTGGTAAGTGCATGTTCTCCGACTGAAAGAAAAAACCCAACCGTGAACTCACTGTAGACAAATCAGCACATCCAATATCTCTTTTACATTGCTTTCGATCCATGAGTCAGGTTTTTGGGGTAGAAAAGTTTAAAACAAATCCAGTCTTGCATTTTTTAGGCTCAGAAGGATGGCACAGAATCTTAAGAACAATTTTATGAGTATTATCAAATGTGCTTACAGAACGACAATGAATTCTGAGAGAAGTCAGTGAAATGAACCACTCCGCAAATCTAGTTCATACCGGTGTATGAACCCTAGTGAAATCTTATGCCACTCTTCAGTGAGTGCTTCAATCAAGGAACTAGGGCCATTGAAATATCGTAATATCCAATTAAAACCTTGAAGTTTTATAAGAAAATCTCTGTATGATTTAATAAAAATCTTCAAAAAATGATAGAATTTTATAAAATTCTTGTAATTGACTCAGAATGAAACTTGTCAAATCTTAAAATCCTATAGGCCTATTTTTTGGAGCAGTTGACTGCTGAGTAAATCGGAGTATATTTAAAATTTTTGTGACTTAGTTTGAACGATCTTCTTACTTTTCACTTTGCCAAAAGTTCCGACGCCCAGAGTTTGCCCGAGTGTGTAGTGGCCGATTTTGACAATGGGCTGAGGCTGGCCGGACTGAATTTTATCAGTCATTTTAAAATCCCCTGTACAATTTCATCGGATTATTAGTTGGTTACAAGGCTAAAATGTAGCAGACGAGCATAAATATCACGCTTGTTAAAATTAACAAGATGGAACTTGTTCTGCTCTGTGCGTTTCATTGTCGAGCATTAATTTAGCAAGAAAAATTAAAACGAATCTTTTCGTTAATTGATAGTGAATTGTTTTTGTTTTATCGGATAATAATAAAAGTTTTGTCATCGTCCAACTCGATCTAACTCCTTGTCTAATGACAACAGTTTGAATAAAGCAAATATTAAATATTACCTGTTAATTATTAGACATGCGATGAGAAAGATGACCTCAGTTCAAGCCTCAAGGAAACATGTTTTAATAGTAAATAATGTAAATACGTGATTATAGGAGCGTATATCATCACCTAACATTATTTACCATGATTGTGAAATGTAACCAAGGTGAGCTACGCCGTATCAGATATGTATCGTTAGATGTACTCGACCCTCATTGGTCTCCTTCTTCTTCACTCCCTAGCGTCTAACTATTTGAACGAAGTCCAAATCTCGTTTTATTTGAATGGAATTTAGCGCGAACTGACCGGGCTTCCGTAATGTTTGACATTGCCAAGTCGCGCCAATATTTGAAGTCACTAGCGAAGGGTAAAATGCGTCGAACTGCAGTGCGAAAAAATAAATATTAACGATATCGCCATACATGTACCGATATCAATAGGTGAAAAACCTCATGTATTTCTATCTAATCTAAGTAAATAAACAAAAACATAAAGAGCAAGAATCTCGGAACGATCTCGGTTCGTAGAGCGAAAGAATGAGAGCGATGAGAGAGATATCTAGGTAACGACAATACGTCTAAACAATAAAACCCAGAACAATTAACCTACGAAATGTAATAATTATTATTTCATTAAAAAAATTCGAATGTCTGGGATTTTTTTGTCCACCGTTAGCTCGTTGGACTTTAACCTACAATCAAAAAGGTTAGGTTAGCTTAGCTTAGGTGACACACCAAATTCCAATCAACTCAGTCAATAATAAAATTTATCAGAAATCTTTTCGCTTATTTCCGAAGCTACCAGTCATTATAAAATGTCTGAAAACGTTAGCCCGATTAAGTATTTTCTCTGCGGAGGCTTCGGAGGAGTCTGTACCGTCATAGCTGGTCATCCCCTGGACACAATAAAAGTAAGGTTATGATTATGTGATAACAAGTCTCTTACGTAAACTGCGAAAACAAAAGAAGAAAAAAAATATCCTTTTCTTTTCTTTTGATTATTTCGAATGCAAGAAAAGACAGTCAAACGCCATGAATCCATAACAATGATAAGACTAACTATGAGACAATTTATATAGGTTCGACTTCAGACTATGCCAAAGAGTTTGCCAAATGAATTGCCGCTTTACTCAGGGACTTGGGACTGCGCTAAGAAAACCGTTTCTAAAGAAGGATTTCGAGGCCTCTATAAGGGTATAATTTGCCTCTCATTTATTATTTATATTGTTATAATTAGGTTTCAATAGAACGAAGAACAAAGCAGCTCTCAGAACACAATGCAGCAGTGTCAAAAGTTGAAGCACTGGGCTGCGTTACACTGTTAAACCCGGTGGGAATATTTTTCTAAAACAAGCTCCACATAACTCAAGGTGGCTACTATCTAGAAAAACCAATGAAATATCATCAAATCCTTGTTGATCCAGGAAAATGAATCTGCAAAATCATGGAATTTATAACAACCAAAGTTTCAATTTTACTCATTACTGTTTTTTTATTACTAAATAAACTATGAACGAAGCAGGACAAAGCAGGCTTCACATAGTAGAAAACTTATCCTCTGCTCATCGCTGATAATTATTACTATGTATCAGACTATTAATAAAGAGAAAGGAAGCAGAATTTCAATCAGAGAGTTAGAGTTCTGAGAGTTGAAATAATTCCTGTCTGTAACAAGAAGAGTAATTCTGATTTTGCGTTAATAGGAATGGGAGCACCTTTGACGGGTGTAGCCCCAATATTTGCGATAAGTTTCCTGGGATTTGGAGTCGGTAAAAAGATCCAACAGAAAACTCCCGACGAGAAATTAGGCCTGCCTCAATTGTTCTATGCTGGAGCTTTCAGCGGTGTTTTCACCACCGCCATCATGGCCCCTGGAGAACGTATAAAGTGTCTTCTACAAATTCAGCATGCAGACGCAACCCCGAAATACAAAGGGCCAGTCGATTGCTTCAAACAATTATACAGAGAAGGTGGAATAAGGAGCATCTATAAAGGGACTTGCGCTACTCTGTTGAGAGGTACGTATCGTATATTAAGTTTATATAATACAATATTTATAATACTTTAATTTAGTCTAATATCATTATTAATTATTACTTAATGCACAGAAAAACACACACAGAAGAATACAAACCGGAAAATACTGTCCTAACAGGGTGCATACATCTTGAATACGGGTATTTTCAAAGGACTTGCATGTCTCCACATTGTACTTTAATCAACTAATTTTATTACAACAGTTCACTAATCTTCTGAAACATAATCAAGTAAAAGTTAAGAGTTGTGAGTCATCGGGTCTTAGAGTTAGATGCAGTTAAAGTGAAGGCACTTAATGCGAGGACTTGGTTCAACCACTAGTTTGATTTCTAGAATTTGGATCTCTAATTGCTCAGAAAACAAAGCTCTATCCAATGAACTGACAACTTTTTGATACAATGATTTTTATTACAGCAAATCGAAAAACAGTTATATAAATGTTTGCGAACTTGAAAATTGCCGGTAAAAAATTGATTGCTCGAGTCACGTTTGCAGTATCAAGAAGTTATCCGTTCATCGATTAGAGTTTTGTTTTCTGAAAAATTAGAGACCCAAATACTAAGATCAAAGCAGCGTATGGTCCAAATCCTTCCATCAAGTGCTTTTACTTTAACTGCCTCTAACTCTGAGGTTCGAAGACTCTCAATTCCTAATTTTGACTCCATTGTGCTTTTAAAGATTGATGAGCTACTGTAATAAAACTGATTCATAAAAGAACAATTTGAACACAAGCTATTTCTTTCAAAATACTCCTGTTTGAAGTGGATGTATCCTCTCAAAGAAATGACTGAGGATTACGGAATGTGCAAGTGGAGTTACAAGCCACGTTCTTGATACTTATTCCTGGCAATTGATTTATCCTTTTTTTCGAAGCCAAGAAAGAAACGCTCGTGTCCACTTTCTAATCTTATATCGTTCTGAAGATATTTACTCAAGAGTTTGCTGATCAATTTCTTTCAGCGTCACTCTGTGTGTGTTAACTTTACCATAAATGTATGATATAAATTTACAGTGACACTGTAAGATGTATCCTTCAATAATCTCTAGCTAATATCATCTTTGTCTTCAAAGTTTGAGAACTTTTTGTTACCGCGAAGATGTCGTCGCTTTATGCGTCTGCATTGAAGCCCTCCTTTGCGCAGGGCGTAAAAAACGCCCCAATTCTTTACATTCTTTGGTGTCATACAACGGGGTGCAGTTTCCTTTACTCTATTCACCTGTTAGTAAGAAGAAAAAGTTAACATAATTTTTATTCGACACAAAGCAACTCTTTTTAACTTTCGTTCGCCAAATTTTAGATTTGTAAAAAGAAATTGCATTTTTGTTATTCATGATAACCTGCTAAAGTTCTTCTAAAATATGTAAATGAGACAAACAAACCAAATTCGGGTTCCAGTATATCATAGCGCAGCTGCAGTCCCAAGGATTTCCATCTAATCGCAAGTTTAATATTTGCTGTTGTTTGTTAGGGGTTCTTAAGCTCCTAAAGAAATCTAAAGGCAGTGTAGTAAGCCTGTTTTTGTTGAGAATAATTTCTCTGAGTTCAATTTGTTGCTGAACAGTAAATAGGCCAGGCGGGATAGCTTCTAGATTGTTTAGAGACAGATCGATACGCCTGACTTTTTCCAGTCCATAAAAAGCATCCATGGATATTTCCTGTATTTGGCAATTGCTCAAATCCAGATCGACGAGGCTCTTGAGTTCAATGAATGCATCAAAGTCTATACTGGTCACATTCCCACGCAATTTCAACTCCTTTAGTGCCGGCATTCCTCGGAATATGAAACGTTCCAGTATCCTTACGTCTATATTGAATAGGTGCAGGACTTCTAACAAATGGAGTCCTAGGAAAGAACTTTGTTGCAACTTTAGGAGAGCTCCATCACCTCCGAGATATAGTTTTGTGGTGGCATTCATTATCTCAAAAGTGCTGGAAAAAATAATGATCAAATAACAATCAATTGTACAAAAAATACCATCACTTACACCAATTGGGACAAATAATTTGTATGGAAAGAAAGGGTTAATCACATTGGAAAATTATCTACACAAGACTTCCCAAATTTCATCTAGACTTTAGAAATTTCCTATGACTCCGACGACTTCAGATTCCTCGGGATTTCGTAGGATTACATGAGATTTCATGTGAATCTCGTAAGACTTCATGGAACTTCATGGGATTTCATAAGATTTCATATGGACTTTATGAGACTTTACGGGATTTCATGAGATTTCATGGACTTCTAGGGACTTCATAGATTGCACAAAATTTGAACGACTCTAGAAGATATCATGGGATTTCATAAGATTTGATAAGACTTCATAAGACTTAATGAAATCACCTGGGATTTCAGGGATTTAAAAAGATTTTCTAAAATTCACAGATTTTTTATGACTTCACACCCTAGTGTTCGCCGAACTTTAAAAATAATTAATTCTTCAGGTAGAACGCATAACTCGTCGGATGACTTTGTGTTTGGAATCATGCTTACCTTGGAAATATAGCACCAAGCGGATTTTCGGTGAAATCAGCATCGACGAGAGCTGGAAAAGGCGGAAAGGAGAGTTCTGATAAATAAGTCAAGTTATTTCCTCTGAGGTCTAATCGTTCTAGCGCCAATAGTCCAGCTAGATCCTCGCTTTCTAGAGTTAGCAGCCGATTGTAAGCCAATGATAGGAACTTCAAGATAGGAGTTCCGTAGAAACAGAACTTAGGGATGAATTTGAGGTCGTTTTTTTCCAGGGATAAGGAAACCAGACTATCTAAGCCGTCGAACATCTGCCACGAAATATCTTTAAGTCCGCAATCATAGGCTCTCAAATGCGTCAGCCTACGGAGGCTCGTAAAAAGTCCTGTAGCTTCTCTGTGGCCGGCAACTTCTTGCTTGTATAGATTGTATGGCAAAATCTCCCTCTCCTCTTCGCTGTCTTTCTCTCTCTCACCACCGTTGCTCAAAAATATGAGCCTTAAGCCATTCTGGTTTACTGGTTCAGTTCCTTGCACGGAATACTGGTCTGCATTTTCATTGTTGGATTGGTTAACAAGCTTTACGACTAAATTCACTTGGCTCTTATCCATTGTACTGAGGCTAGTAAGCGTAACACGTTCCAAGTTCAAGTAACGAAGTGTATGACCCAACGGCAGCAAGGCATCTACGTCTATAACTATTCCATATCTATTATCAGTCGTGTTAAGTTTAGCGCCAGAATTTCTGAGCCTATCTTTGTACTCCATTCCTTGTATGTTTAACGATATTAAATCGGTAAAACGATCAGTGTCCGCTGATCGTAAGAAGAACTCTTTGTCTCCATCTCCAGATTCTAAGATACTGAAAACCTGGAATTTTGATCAAATTGAATGTTGAGGTAGAGAAAAATAACGCGACACTTGGTTCTTTATTTCTTAATAACTCTTTAAACCTCTAAATCTGATGGAAGCGATGCCAAAAGCTCCTTCACGTTATCCGTCAGTACGCAGGTGGCTACTTTCATCAATGTATTCGCCATTGGCTGATCGTCGTCTATACTTTGATAGTAGTTTTCTTCGGGGTATAAATTCTGTTGAATGAAAATACGCAGCTACATATATTTAATTGGAGGCTCTCCATGTTTGTAAAAACTCGCAATCCACTTAGATCTACAAACGAATGACGACCACGTAATTTTACCCGGATTAGATAATGAGATATCATTTCTTGAGCAGGAATTTCACTTTCAAAGGGGGTTGGAAAAAAACTTCTAAATTTGTCTCTTGATAGTTGACCTTGAAAATTGATTGTAGAATTCAGAGTAAAAAATATTCTGATTTTCTACCTACAACATATCTGTCATTGTTTGTTAATTTACCTCATTGTTATTCATGTTCACGTTAGCCCATTGATGGAGAGGTAGATCAGAGAACTTAGCTATTTGACAATTGCAGGTATGCGGACATTGGATCTCCCATATTCCCCCGATGTCTATAACTTGTGCGAAACACCATGCCTGAATAAATAAACAGTGAATTTGCTAAAAACTTCTTTTTCCATTATGACACGAGCCTTGAGATTGTTGAAAAACAATTTCTGATCAATGGATGAAGGATCTTCAAGGCTCACAAAGTATATTTTGAATATATTTTGTTCTCCAGAAAAAATTACACCTCAAATAAACTAACTGATCTTCAATTCATCTTTGAACACACAAAGCAGACAGATTTGAATAAATTTTTTCATAAAAAAATGATTATTACAAACCGGGAATAAAACTGGCCACAACAGCGGGAAGATCTTCATGATAATAATCGTATAGAATCACAAATCATACCATATAACTGTGAGGCTAGTAGAAAGAGGAATATTACATTCCTGAAAGAGAAGCTAGCCAGAGAGAAACTGAATTTCGTTTGTATTTATCTGTCAGATTGTTTGTCCCATATCCGGCAGGATGTCAGTTATCTATCAGCCCACGCCCGTTGCTACACTATTATTAATTACATTCTGATTTCCAATTTCTAACTTTGTTAGAATCTTCAGAATAAATTAGTGCCCTATGGAAATGGCACAGATGGTACATTCCAATTTTTTGCTTCCTATTTAAACAGACGTACCAGCAAGCGGAATGTATTTCATGACGTACGAATGCATTCAGAGATGGTTGACGCCAGAAGGAGGAAAGCTCGGACTCATGTCAACTATTTTTGCCGGTGGTATGGCTGGTATTGCAAATTGGATAGTCGGAATGCCACCGGATGTTTTGAAAAGTAGATTACAAACTGGTACGTGCTTGGCAGGCTTAAAATATGTTTATTAACTGCAAGAGTAACGATTCAAAATATGAACTTTGAGCTTTGAAAAAGCATCCGAAACTAAGATCAAGGATTCCCCCTTTATCATTCGAATCTAACATTCTTTTGTTCAAAGCACCGGAGGGCACTTACAAAAATGGAATACGCTCGGTGTTTAGTCGACTGATGAAGGAAGAAGGGCCCCGAGCTCTTTACAAAGGATGCGTTCCTGTTATGCTCAGAGCATTCCCTGCAAACGCAGCCTGTTTCCTTGGGTTTGAGGTGGCGATGAATTTCCTGAATGTAGTAGCCCCTAGTTTATAACGACAACTAGCTAAGAAATAATGAGCTTAGTTGGTGTTATTGATACTTCTGAAAACTGCCTTTATTCAGAAGAAGAAAAAAAAAACTATATAGTGTAACGCATAATATAATAGCCAATATGTTGATAATAAGAAGAAGAACTGCTCAGTTGTAAGAATGAAAAAACAAACGTAACACAAAATATTTTTTAAACATTTGTACAGGATTTTTTGGAACGATTAAGTATTTTATGATTTTTTTTTTGATCGAATTAAATATCAATATTTCAATGTTTCACTTGTGTGGACAATCATCAAAGTAAAACAATTCTTCCTTGAGCAAGTTATATTGATTAATGAATACAGAAACGTGAAACTGATTAAGGGGGTACGTGTATGATGAACTGGCATGTGCCTAAATTGATTTTTAATCAATCAGCTTGATTAAAGTAGCTCGCTAATCTTCCAAAGCATAATCGAGTAAAAGTTAAGAGTTGTGAGTCATCGGGTCTCAGAATTAGATGCAGTTGCAGTAAAAAAACTCGATGCAAGAATTTGGATCAACTGCTGCTTTGATTTTAGATATTTGGGTCCCTGATTGTTTAGGAAACAAAGCTCTGCCTGATGAATAGATAACTTTTTAATAATGCTAATGTGACTTGGGTAATATTACGTATGTATAAACCAGTACCGAAAAGAAAGACGAGAAAAGAAAGAAAAAATTCAATGTGAAACATTAAAATGACTACACCTGAACCACGGTGGTATAGTAGCCACAAAGGCATATGCACGCTCTTATGCATGGTGGCCTAAAATCAATAACAACATCGAAGGCATGATAAGTACTTGCGACGAATGCCAAGAAACAAGGAATAATCCGCCACGAGCACGGCCCTTGCAAATGCGGAAATTCCAGAAGAACCGTGGACACGAATCCACATCGTTTTTACAGGATTTTTTCGGGGACAAGTTTTCCACATAATTCCAATTCCAAATGGATAGAATAATTCCAAATGGATAGAAGTTACCAGAGTACCATCGACGATGTTTGAAAGCCTGATCGAGAAATTGAGAAAATTACTTGCCACTTTTAGGACACCAAAAACGATGGTCTCTGACAACAACACATCATTCGAGTCCGCAGAAATGACCAAATTTATGAAGAAAAACGGTACAAAGCGAGTTTTCATTGCACCTTATCACCTAGCCGCGAATATACAAGCTAAGAAGGCAGTGCAGATGACAAAAGGGAACTTAAAGTTTTTGATCCACGGAAATTGGGAAGAAAAGTCGACCACCGGAATCACTCCGGCTGAAATAATGGTGAATGGAACTCTCCACTAAATCTAATGAAACCAGAAACCTTGACTAAAACACCTCGAACATTAAAGACCCCAGCTGGAACATGAAGAAAAAGACTGCTCCATTATCATACGAAGTTTAAGAAGAAAATATTGGAAAATTGCACAAACCACATATAAATCAACTCATAAAGATAATACCCTAAATCGAGAAATAAATGTTTAACAAGGGGGGAGGGATGTTACGTATATACTATACACCAATACCCAAAAGAAACGCACACACAAGACGATACAAGCCTAATGAAGACACGAATCTTGCCGGACAGTGTTGTTCGAAAGTGCAACTTGTAAACACATTGATTTCTGAATAAATACGTATTTCTATATCCTGATTTTTGTGCATTTCGAGTAATTATTAGGTAATTAATTTTTACTGCCCTATTTTCAGGTTTACAAACTTATTTCTTAATGATTTTCAATTTTCTGACACCGAAATGAACGCATCTAAGAGTTTTCTGTTCATCGGATAGATTCTGGAACAATTAGAGACCCAAATATCCAAAATCAAAGCAGCGGTTAATGCCAGTCATTGCATTTTGTAATTTTAGTTTGACTGCATCTAACTTTGGAACCTTGTGGCTCACAACTCCTAACTTTTACTTGACTATGCTTAAAAAGAAGAACAAACTTCTGTAAAACAACTAGTCGTTTAAAACAAAATTTGGACACATGCGAGTCTGTGAAAAACACTCTCAGTTGTTTGTACCCCGTTAAGCTAGTACAATCCCATAGTATCTAATCGTAGACAGATACGATGAGTATCATAATTTCAGTATTACCTACAACTTTCAAGCTTGAAAGAAAGACTAAAATTTTTTAGACCAATGGAATCCTTGTATGAATCACTCATTCGAGTGTATAAATAATTGCATGCTTCCATAATTATCTGCTCGGTTTTCTCTGAATGATTACCTTTCATTATCTTATTAAATTCCGATGAATGAAATCCGTATCCGATAATTCAGACTGTTGTGGATGGTTTATTTTTAATTGATACATAATAGCTTATGAAGATTCATTTTTTATCATTGATTTCAGTAATTTTCTAGCATTATTGAATATTTTATATACGTATACGAATGAATGTTGGAGATTGAGCAAAATCATATTTTACAATGATGAAATTTTGTGTTAATATTTTCAATATCGTTAATATCTTGTTGAACTGTTGAATGAAAGTACCGAATTTTGTATCTAACAATACATAGACCATGAATATTACCTCTAAAAATGTTCTAAATAATTTCTGAATGTATTTTGTATAAAAACACTGTTTACCAATTGAAATTATACAATTTATTGTTCAAATTTGATTGCAGTATCAATAATTCTCAACTATACCAATCATAACATTCCTCTAAATATCAATACTGATATTTGCGTAGTCTTCTGTGTCTTTTTCACCCAAAATTCCAGAAAATCATTCCCCTCTATAAATCTTTTCCGCAATTCAATAAATAAGAAGTCTACAATCTTCTTGGGGATGCAATGTGACCAGAATCATTCCTCCCAATCAGTATCTGGTTGCGAGTCCTGCTCACTAGCAGCAGAGTTTGATTTAGGGGGTGGAGGTGGAGGAATCATCGCAGATATTCGGTCCAAAGCGCCAGTAACAGTTCCAGAAATCCCTTTTCGTCTAAGCGATAATTTACTGTGTAAATCAGCCATCAGATCCCCACCGACAGAAGCGGAGGACCATTTATCCGTCTTTTCCTCCTTGGGTTCAGCTCGCTTCAATTTTGCTCTACCAACTCCACCTGCGTCGCGAATAGCAGCCATTAAACTCGACCGATCATCGACTGGTTCTGGCTTTGGAGAAGCTTTGACCATTAGTCTTTTCGTTTCTGTTTTATCAGATGCTGGTTCTTCGGATACCGGAGGTGGAGGCGGAGGGGGAGGCGGAGGTGGTTGAGACACAGCGGTTGATATTTGGGGAGGTGGCGGTAGACCTAGTTGAGAATCAGTGCTAGTGGCCACTGGAGGGGGAGGTGGAGGAGGAGGATGCTGCTCTGGCGATAAGCTTGGAAGGATTAAATTAGGAAGGCTTGGATCGTTTTTTATGATATTTTCAGCCACTGAACTAGAGTCGGTTGAAGAATTGGACTGAACCGATGGTAAGCTCAAGTTCACAGTCGGCGTAGTTACGACGGAAGATGGAGCGATCGGGCTCTGGCCATTTAGATCAAGAACGAAACGTTCGTCATCTACGATTCCTGGTAAATCTGGTAGAGTGAGAGGGACGTTTATCAGCGGAACCTGAAAAATGTATAATGATTTTCATCGTTTTTAAATAACTGTGGTTTCTACTCATTCGTAATAATGCGAAATTTAATACAGTTTTTCATGTAAAACTTAAAAATCGAGAATTCTATGGGCTTAATTATCGTCTGATGAAAATATTCAATTCAAAATCCAAGTTTCTTGATATAACATCTATAACTATTTTTTTTCCAAAACGACTCTATTATTTCTTCAAAAGTATTGAAAAAAAATTCCATACTCTTTCCTAAAATTTCAATGAGAATTGCAAGTTTTTCAATTCTGGTTACCCTAATTTTGAAATTACCAAGAGATTTTGCATTGATTTCGTCATTACCAAATGCAAAACATGAAGTTTTATTCAAGATTTGTGACTCTGGCTTCAAGAATCCAATAGGATTCCCTGAAATCTTAAATATTTTTCAGAGTTCCATAGACAGTAAGACCTCTACTATAATTTCTTTAAATAGAATCTATCGACATACTTCTCCCAGCGTAGGAGCATAGAAGTAATTAGAGGGAGATTCCAGGTCTGTAAGATGCCAGGATTGCAGAATGGAGGTCGGAGCGTCTTCAATTTCTCTTTTATCATTAGATGGCGCCAAACTTTTGGAGGGTGGCTTGCCATACTGATTGTCTTTGCTGTCATCTAGCAGAAGCGAGCTAACAGAAGAGGGTCTAGCAGCAGTTGCTCTATAATCCTTGGTGTCATTTCTCTCCTTTCCTTTACTCCTGACGTGATAAAACTGCAGCTTATCTTGTATATTCACATCCGCATTCCTCCTTCCACTCTTAGTTTTCTCACCAATACCTTGCGACTCGGATTCCTGCTCTATAGGCACAGGACTCTTGTACACCATTGGCGGTTTCTCCCCATTATGAACTGACACCTTGATGGTGATTGGATATTCTCTGTAGACATGATTTGATGGATATTTAGCCGCTGAGTATAGCTTTACAGCTTTCAAACTCAAGTTGTTTTGCAGGTGATTTAATTTCCCTTGAAGTCTCACTGCCCGATTCTTGATACCAGCTAATCTAAAATAGTGTACAAAAAGTTTTGTTATACAGCTTTGATCATCAGGGCTTTGTGTTTCATCAGTTTCGAGATTTCCAAATAGTTTTGTGTTATTTATACCACGTGGCATATGAACCTTTGAGTATTTTCGGACAACCGCTGATCGATGCAACAAAAAATATGTGATACGACAGAGTTCAAGTTGTCCAAAGCTTCCGCAATCTGGACTACGGTTTCTTCCTGCCTTAAATCTTGCGGGATTATACCTGTAACATGTTCAACAATTTTTTTGGGCTTCTTAAATAGAGTTTAGGGAATATCCTGGTTGACGAGAGTCAAGGATTCTCTTTGCCTAGTATAAATGGCAATTGGGAAACAGACGAGCAAAAAGAGGAACACTTGAGCAAACTCCAATTCAAATGTAAAGAAATCGGTATGAGGCATTGGGGTGGTTACAAAAATTCAAATTTGAAATGTTCATGTGCTCACCGATTTCCTTCCACCTTATTCACTAGATAACAAGTTATGCGAGAACTGAGACCTGAACGATAATATTTAGTGCTGCAGCATCGATATCAAATTTCTCAAAATTGCAATTTTGAGATTTCAAACCTTTAGGATATTCTACTGCTCATCTACTCCCTCCTTTCTTTTCACTTGGAAACAGGATACATGAGGCCTTTAGAATATAAGTTGGTACCACCACATCAATTTTAAGATTCTTCAACCATAAAAATCTTGCAGTATATCAAGATGCTTCATTGTTCAGTGTTCAGCGGTACTTTCAAGTGAAAAGAAATGAGGCGGTAGATGAGGAATCAAATATTCTTGATAATGTGATTAATTGAGTTTAATATCAATATCTCAGGTCTCAGCTGATTTTCTAGTCAAACGTAACAGGAAAAACGATGAGCACTCAAACACCTGAACATGGAAAGAAGTAAAAATCACATTTCGACAATTTCATCATTGATGTGGCAGTAAGAAAACCTTTTAGCGATACGGTGTGAGAAAATTAATGAGCAATTCCTAAATATCTAAAATTCACCATTTTTTCATTATTTTGCATTACCCGGAATAAACAAGTGTACAAAATTTTACAGATCACATAATGATTGATCGAGTTTTTTTCTAATTCCTTGTCATTGAGATAAAACACTTTCTTGAAAATTGACAAAAATTTCAAGAAATAAAATCAACTCATTTCTTGAACCGAGTCTCTTTGAATTGACATGATCCCAATTACATTCAATTAATCTCTACAGACTTTCTTCGTTAGGGCTATTCAGGATTAGGAAAACATAACATCATTATTATTGTTATTTGGGAGTTAAAGAATATGGATGAACCAAGTTGGGAGATCAAGGACTTGCTTTATCCGTGAAAGAACCCTTTACAGACAAATGTGTTCTGCTTTATTGTTGAAATTAGATTTTAGAAGATAAGACATTGTTGGAGAACAGAATTACCCGTTCTTAATGAATTTTCATTCTTCAAAGTAGCCAAAACATTTCAGATCCTTTGGGTATAGAAAATGCAAATCATTCAAATCAGTTATTCATGTTTTAGGAAATGTAATCAACGCTTCTGCTTGTCAAATAATGTTCAATTCCATAATTCGAATAATGGCGTGAAGATTGGGAAAACAATTGTTCTACTTTATTTATCGAACGCTAAAAATGATTATTTTACCAATTTCTATTTTTCCTTGCATTTTCTCAACGCTTCAAAGATACGACGACTCTCCGCTTCTTGCCAAGCTCTTTACTCAACAAATAATATTCATAGTATGATAACGACGGATAAACCGGAGAAAAACAAGAGTGTGATAACTATTTTCGCTCCGTATCAGTTTATTCGAGTCATAATACTCGAAACGAGTGAGATCGCCGAATCAGCTGACTAACATTGGACGCCCATTTTTGGGGTTAGATTAGAATTCTCATAAGTGAGAAGGTTATGTTATGTTATTTTCTGAAGATAACTACTACAGAGTGGGGTTATGTTCGTCCACGATAACCCATCACGTCTTATCATAAGGTTTGAAAAATCAAATTTGTCATTAATTGGAATAATATTGAGTCGTCATTTCGATAACCGCGCAAAAATCATGAGCCAAATTAGTCCAAACTCCAAGATTGATGATCGTTGTATAATTTTTTGAATCTAGGCGGTCAATTTCAACGGTTGCGTTTCGAACCTTGCATCGACCGCAAAGATGGCGGCTGGGGGATCCTCTTGACCAAGTAATATTAGCCGGTGGATAAACGGGATTATATTAGTGAAAATAAATAAGAATTGGTTAAAAAAAAGAGGTGGAATTGTATTACGGGTTGTTGAGAAGATAAACGGCTATTTTATAAGAGGAACGATACGTGCTTTCAAATACAAAAGTATCTAATCGAATTCTTGAAGCTATTCGTAACCGCTACCAGTAACGAATCGGATCATCTATCTGCACCTTCGCCCCGTCACATCAGTCTTTGGCCAGCCTTATAATCGAATCTAAATATCTTGAATAATTGATCAATTTTTTTGCCGTTTATTATGGAGGCCTTAATTCCGGTCATTAATAAACTACAAGATGTTTTCAACACCGTTGGCGCTGACGCTATCCAACTCCCCCAAATCGTCGTTCTCGGAACACAGGTTAATTATAATATCTATCTGTTCTGTTTAATGTTATTATTCAATGGTTGAAAATATCTTATTGAAAACTTTCGCAAACAATCCTAACAAAAAATTTCATTTCACTTATACCGAATCAATTAATCGGAAATCAATTTGACCAAATTTACTACTCCAAAATTCGATGACTGAAATTTTTCTTATCTCATAACGAAAATTTTCGTGAACAATCTCGAAAAATGCGAGTAATTTCGCGAAAATGAAGAGAGCGAATGTTTGGTGCAAAACCCACAAAATTTAAATGTTACTTCTAGTTCTCTGAATGATTCGAGCGTTTTTCTTTCTCTTAGAGTTCTGGAAAATCCTCAGTAATAGAGAGTCTGGTCGGCCGATCGTTTCTCCCACGTGGAACTGGGATAGTTACCCGAAGGCCTTTGATTCTTCAGCTAGTATATGCCCCTAAAGATGATAGGGAGCATAGGACAGCCGAAGATGGAACCTTGAATCTTGACGAGTGGGGAGTATTTTTGCATACAAAAAATAAAATATTTACAAACTTCGATGACATCAGGACTGAAATTGAGGCAGAGACTAGTCGCATGGCTGGTTCTAACAAGGGAATATGTCCAGAGCCAATTAACTTGAAGGTTTATTCAAATTCAGTTGTTAATCTGACCCTTGTTGACCTACCGGGGATCACTAAAGTTCCTGTTGGAGATCAGCCTGAGGATATTGAAGCACAGATTAGGAATTTGGTCCTCAAACACATTTGCAATCCGAATTCTATCATATTGGCTGTTGTTACGGCTAACACGGATATGGCCACCAGCGAGAGCCTTAAACTTAGCAAAGATGTTGACCCTGATGGAAGGAGGACTCTGGCTGTTGTTACTAAACTGGATCTTATGGATGCTGGTAATTCTTAGTTGTTTAATAAGGAGACGGATTCGAAATTGACTTCTTTCAGTCATCCTGGAGTAGAAACAGAGGATTGATTTTGTTTCAAGTAAAGTTACACTTGAACTTTTCTTTCGTCAAGTTGAACTTGATTAGAATCCAACTTTGAATGAAGACATCAACCTAAGATTCGATGTGTTGTTTGATTTCTAAGTGGTTCTAAAGTTATTTTTTGGCGTTGACCTTGACATCCAAGCAACTAAATGAAGGCATTATGTCTAATTTGAACTGTTATCTGGTCATCAACCAAAACTGGGCTAGATCTTAATTGTTTATTGTCAAACTTGACTCAAAACGGACCTAGAACAAACACATTGAGACAAACTTGGGGTGTTATTAGTTTTCCAGCTTAAACTAAGCTACAACTTGATGTTATTCCAGTTGAAATTGACTCAAAAAACCAAAATTGCCTCCTCAACAAAGCCATCAAGTCAAACTTGGACTTATTCTTTTTTAAACTAAAGCCGAGCTGAAAGTTGATTTCCTCAAGTTAAACTTGGCTCAAAATGAACTTTAGGCAAAAAAATGAAACCAAGTTCAATTTGTTATTCAGTTTCAAACTAAAATTAAACTTTGATTGAATTTTTTCGAATCAAACTTGATTCAGCACGAACTTTGAATAAAGACAGGATGTCGAAATTGAACTGTTATTACTTTTTACATCAGCAATTAAGTAGGACATAATTAATTTGAGTCAAATTCAACTCGAAGCAATATTTCCGAGGAGAAATTCAGTCGGGGATGAATTCTAATTCGAATGAAACTATGTAGCGATACACTCATATAATTTTGCTTGAGATTTGCTTGTTATTTTGGGTTTGAGGAACCGATGCAATTGACATCCTATGTGGAAGGGTAATTCCTGTGAAGCTAGGGATCATTGGAGTTGTAAATCGTTCCCAGCAAGATATAATGAACAACAAGAACATCCAAGATGCTCTAAAGGATGAGGCTGCCTTTTTACAACGTAAATATCCAACTTTAGCTAACAGGAACGGCACTCCTTACCTAGCAAAAACTCTCAACAGACTTTTAATGCATCATATTAGAGATTGCCTACCCGATCTAAAGGTAAACACCAGTTATTATGTATCAATAAAACAATTGAAATATGACGGAGAAAAATAAGCCACAAAAAAATATCAAATATATCACACATATGTGTTATATTCATCTTCAATAATCGGAGATCAAACGAATCTTCTGACTCTAGAAAATAAGATTTGAAAACCTACACTGCATCACACTTCTCTAACAATGTTGTTTGATCGACAGACACGTGTGAACGTGATGGTATCTCAGTTCCAAACTCTGTTAAATTCATACGGAGAAGATGTAGGAGACAAGAGCCAGACTCTGCTTCAAATAATAACTAAATTTGCAAGTAGTTACTGTGCAACGATCGAAGGTACCGCGAGAAACATTGAAACCACCGAGCTCTGTGGAGGTGCTCGTATTTGTTACATTTTTCACGAAACCTTTGGCCGGACTTTGGACTCTATTCATCCTTTGGCCGGCTTAACTAGGATGGACATTTTGACTGCGATTAGAAATGCTACAGGTCCTAGACCAGCACTGTTCGTTCCTGAAGTCTCGTTTGAGCTTTTAGTCAAGCGACAGATCAGGAGGCTGGAAGAACCTTCTCAACGGTGTGTCGAACTTGTTCATGAAGAAATGCAGAGGATCATACAACACTGTGGCACTGAGGTCCAACAAGAGATGCTGCGTTTCCCAAAGCTACACGAACGCATCGTGGACGTCGTTACGCATCTTTTGCGCAGACGATTGCCTACTACTAATTCTATGGTACGAAATATTACAGGATTCAGGATTTGGCAGCTTTATTATAATGAGATATGTTACAGGCTTCATTTTTGTGTCTTTAAAGGTCGAAAATCTAGTTGCCATTGAGCTGGCTTACATCAACACCAAACACCCGGACTTTCATAAAGATGCAGCCTTAGTTTCTTCACTATTAAAAAATGCTGAAGCCGACCAACTGAGACCAAGCAAAAGACATTTATCTGCATCTTCGAATACTTCAACCAACAGTACAATTCTCCCTTCAGAACAAGTGAGCAAAGATACTGATTCAGCGTTGTTAACAGCTTTAGGGATCTTTATAGCTATATATTTTATCAACATTAACATTTAACGGTTTTTCATCAACATTTATTAACGTTCAACAAGTACTTCCCCATTTATGCCATTTTCATCGACTATTATATCAATTATAACTTTTAGTATGTTAATTTTAGGAAACGTATCGCCAGTTAGTGTATAGCAGTATCATTGGAGGATTGCTCGTGTACAAATATTCTTTTCAAACAATTAGATTTATTACAGAAGCCTAATCAAGTGTATGTTACAAGTTGTGAGTCATCAGATTTTAGAGTTCAATTCATTTGGAGTAAAAGAACATAATGCACTGATTTGAATCAACTGCTACTTCGATTTTACATATTTGAGTGCATAATCGTTCAGAAAACGGACCTCCATCCGATGAACACACAACTTTTTGATGTGTTGATTTTTGTTCTAGAAAGTCGAAAAACATTAGCAAAAAGTTTGTGATCTTAAAAATTCAGCAGTCATAAATTTATCACTCGAGCCACATTTGCAGTATCAAAAAGTTATCTGTTCATTAGACAGAGGCTTGTTTTGGGAACAATTAGAGACGCAAATAGCTGGAATCGAAGCACCGGTTGATCTAAATCTTTGCAATGAGTGCTTTCGCTTTAACTGCATCTAACTCTGAGACCCGATACTCACAGCTCCTAACTTTCAGTTGATTATAGAAGATAAAACTTGTTGATTATAGAAAAATCTTTATCTAACATTTCTCCAGTATAATCATTTTCTACTAATGTTCTATGAATTTGAACATTTTTACAATAAAATTGTATCGTCTATCCTATTCCCATTGATTATTGCATCAATTTATTCAATTATTGCTAAATACTTAAATTATTTCGGATATACGTTTCGTTATATTTTTAACTTACTTTACGATTAATACATGCCTTCAAAACTATGTTTTGGCAGAATCAGAAGCCAGTTAACAGTCGAGATGAGTTACCGCCTTATAACGATCAAACTAAAGATGCGCAGGCGCAGCAAAACCATTGGCTACTGAGTAGCTTACTACCCCAAGGAAAGGCAGACTCGATTAGTGGAAATTCTATTGATGGATCGCCCGTAAGATATAGAGATGGGAGTCCAACTCCCAACCCTACTCCTAGCCCAAATTCTGTTTTGGATTTACAGCGGGGTTCCCCTCAGCAAAAACCAGTCAATCTTCTGCCAGAAGTTCCCATGCAAACCTCTCGCAAACTCAGTGATCGCGAGCTACGAGATTGCGACGTGATTGGTAAGTAGCCTTGAACACCATTTTGATAGAAAAATGAAGAATCTTTCCTCTTTTATTCTATTTTTGTCCTGAATTTATCAATTGATTTACCTGTTTTCAGAGAGATTGATCAAATCGTATTTTTACATCGTCCGAAAATCTATCCAAGACAGCGTTCCCAAGGCTGTTATGCATTTCTTGGTCAATTACGTCAAGGATAATTTGCAGAGTGAATTAGTTACTCATCTCTACAAATCAGATCACATTGAATCGCTGCTTAACGAGAGCGAACACATCGCTGTTAGGCGCAGGGAAGCTGCGGATATGCTCAAAGTACGTTAACTATTATAACATATTATTGATTCGTTTAATCCATGATCTTGAGATGATGCTACAGTGGTCTCTACCGACTCCGATGTAATTTTGCAAATAACTTCACAGCGGCGATGGAAAATGGATTCAATTGATGATTCAATCGATGAAGAATAGGCTTGATCTAGTACGCGAAATTCACCATTTCATTGTATAGAAATTCGGGTTCAAAATCATCACCAGCTGTTGACCATTGCCAATTACCATTAATTACAGGAATATATTACATGGCATTATTATTGCGCGAAACATAATTTCTTTTATATACTTGTAATTGGCATTGCGTGTAGAATAGCGCTAACTGCAGCTTTTTCGTGTCAGTGATGCAAAGTCTATGATAATATTGCAGACTTGACGATGCAAAAAAATTCAATTTTCCGCAATTTCGGTGAATTTCGCCAGCTAAATCGAATCTCTTCTTCATGTAAAGTATCGAATGAATCCATTTTATATCATTTTATATCGCCGGTTGGGAGTTATTCACGAAATCATATCGCGGTCGGTAAAGACAAACTAGAGAATCCTCTGAAGACCATAGTTCATAATAATTTTGGATAAATATCAAGGGCTTACATACACCATGACATCAAGATTTTTAGACCCATGTTCGAGAATAGATTATCAAATGATGAAAGTTGGGCTCCATTTGGCTCTGAATTATGTTTTTCAATGATCATTTGTCTCAAATGCTCTTCTGAGACGGTGAAGTAATCTAACCAGTGAGCTTTCCCAGCTTTCATAAATTAACCCATACCCAGTAAATGAAAATGGATCAATGAATCTCGTTTTTCCCAATTCGAGCTTGAAATAAATTGAAAAGAATTCGTCCACTAAGATGATGTACCGATTTACGCAAGGATTACTCTTACACAGACCATCTGCAATATACCAAATTTTACATCAATTTTCTAGACAGTTTTGTCCACTGTGTGAAGTTATGTGTACGCGTTCACCAATCTCATTCTCACGTGTATCACACAAGTTTCTCGACCAATTTCAATATCTGTAATTCACGCCGTGTAGAAATGAACACTGAATAAGTATATTGAACCTGAACTATGCAGGTAGAACAATTTATATGTAAGCCTGTACAAGGTGTCAGAAAACTTGATTCGCAGTCAAATGCAATGTTCACTGCACAATGTTCAGACAACACGTTAACGCTGACAGCAAAGCAATAAGAAAAAAAAAAGAAGGAAAATGAATAGGGAATGAATTTCAAGGTGTATGTAAACCCTCATGGCTATAACTTGTTAGCTTATTTTGTTTATTGATTATTGTTACAGGCGCTAACAAAAGCTGGTCATATCATCAGTGAAATTCGTGAGACACACATGTGGTGATCGTCGGCCGAGTAGTGAGATATGCACACATTAAGGCTAGCTCAAAATAGGTATTACCTGCGTAAAAATTATATATGGGTAATTGATGCCATTTGCCTATGATTAAATAATCAATGAATCAATCAGCTCTATTTCCTAATGCCAGTTCGCGACACCTCACCGAGTATTTATAAAACGTAGCATTTCCGAAATATTTCCTTTTGATCAACTATCGCGATCAGTTTGTCGCTAAATAACGGAAATAACGAAATAATTGGGTCACGGAAAATAGCATAGACTGTATATTTCATTTTCGACCAGTTTCATTTGCACAATTATGACTGTAGTTGGTATAAATTCTTGATAAAAAAATGAAATATGTTTAACTGTTTAAGATGCATTAGGCGATAGGTATTATGGTAGAAACTGTATTAATTATTTTAAACCAATGCTAATCGCTAATGATGTTTATTATTGATAATTTATACTTTTGAGCTTAATATGTGAAGAGAAATGCATCCAAGCAGGTAATCATATATAATTTTAATTAATTAAAGAAAAAGCACGTCGAAGTTAGCTGTTGTAAAGTCATAGCTGGTATAAGTGTGAATCTGTATTTATGCGTTTTAATGGTGAATTTTTAGTCTGAACTAAAAAAAAAAACAAAAAAAAAAAAAGGACAACCACCTCGGCTTTTGTAACACAAAAATCCAACACTGTTGGCTCGATAATATATTTTCGAGACATAAATATAGTTGTTGTTTTTCTTTTAAATTCTTTTCTGTACATAAAAGAGGAGGTAACGTTTGCTCATAGCGGAGACTTATTTTTCTTATTTTTCTTCAAACTTTGTAAATATATTATTTTTTCTTTAAAATGAGCAAGTCTCGAAAAAAACTACTGCCTGATAAATCCAAAGATCGCTAATCTTGTCGTTCGTTTATCATTTAAAAGAAAAGTTAAAATAATTTCTGCTTTTTAGATACATACACACATACATACATGCATATAGTAGCAACTTACCTACCCATTATTCGTGAATATGTAATGAATTTTTTCTTAGATATATTATTGTTAGGCGATTCGTATTTCTTGTTCTATTTTTTCTTCTTATTTTGCTCCTATTTTATTTTTTCTTAGATAATTCCAAGTAGGATTAGTGTGAAAATAAATTGTAAGCGGTAAATTTAAAGGCGCATGAATTCAATTGTATCCAGTTCTCTATGCTTCAAAATATTTCCTAGTCAATCTTCGCCGCATCCTCCATTCTACAATCATTTTTTTCATTCTGATTATAATAAAATATAACCGTTTTTATGCAGAAATGCATCCCATACTATTCAAACATTGTATTACAGCCTGCTGTGTTTTAACAGCTTCAATACTTGATTCCGAAAATATTTTATCAACTAATTCTGCATGACGCAATAATATCGGCAAAGCTGCTGCGTGTTCTCCGTCTAACATTTTTTGAATCGCTGTCGATCTCTGTTGTATAGATTCTTTGATAGCTTTATCAATTTTTACTCTATCAATTCTGGTACCGCATTTAGCGCAGGAATTCATCAATTTCTCAGATATTACTAAGCAGTTTCTGCACTTGTATAACGCAGAGGAAAGAGGCGGTCCAAGATCTTTGTTGCATGCTTCGCAGTCACAATGAAAATTATACTTTTCTAACAGATACTCTTGTCTTTCCGGTTTGGCATCACGCAGAAAATGTGGTCCATAACAATCCAATATCTCCGCACCCCTCCGAATAAAACGTATCGCTCGAACGGCAACTTTACCTTGAAAATAATAGAGATTATGAGACGTTTAGTATCCGCTTTCAATCATCAATCTCCTGGTAACAATTTTTTTACCTCTGGGATAAGTGTGGCGAACTACGTTAGGAAAGCAGCTGTGATTGGTCAAACTGACTGTTGCATATATTGCTCCGCCAATAGTTCTCGGTTCCCAGACTTTAGTTTTCATGTCTAAAACGTTTTCTACTATTTCGTAAGCGTTCGAATTTATCGCTTGCAAATGGCGCAGCGTTGCAGTAGCCAAAACGATCTCTTCCTCATCTCCGATGTTTATCTTTGGGCTCAGTTCGTTGGATACAAATTTGAAGCATTTAGCCAGTAGCACGCTGTGTATTGCGTGCATAAGATTCACTTTTGGATCAATATTCTTCCCATTAGTTTGTAGGGAATATACTGCCCGATAATCCAACGGATCATATACCTCATTTAATCCAAGTTCAAGCTTTCGGGTATCGCTGCCATTGTTTGAATAATACTTCATCAGTTCAGGGCTCAGTTGATTATCCTCTGTGCCAATGTTTCGCGTTGCCACTAGAACTGTTGTCCTATAAGCCAATAATAGACGAGAGCTCCGAGATTTTTGCACCCGATAAAAGTAGTCAAAGATTACACATTCCCAACGATGATAGTTTTCCCACGATTCTATCCTGCAATCTTCTGAGCAATATTTCACCTGAAAATTATCGGCATCATCATTATTATCATTATTATACCACAATAACGACTATGACTCACATAATCTTTCATTCATGCGAATGATCAGACTCTAAATTGTAATTGGCAAGATGGCATTGCTCATTTTATTTCCCTTAGGAAGGGCTTCGGTGAAATTTTAAGAATATGCAGTTTTTCGTTTTTTAAGGCAGAAAATCGCAAAATAATTTGCATTTTGGGAGTACAGTTTTTGAATTTGAAAAAGCTACGTGAATTTTTAGTGATGACATGTACAAATGAGCCAGAAGTGTTTGAATTGAAAAACTCAATATCCGTGCTGCAAGGAGCATTTTGATTATATTTCAAATATTTAGGTTTCAAAGAGATTGTTACGTTATAATTTTTGAGTTCTTCAGTTAAAACTTTTCTAGATGATTTGCGGATATAATTTGAAGAGATTTACGTAGCTTTTTCAAAATCAGTCCATGCTTTATTGTGGTCAAAATCATTCCACAGTATTGGTAAAGTCATCTGTATAGACCCCTTTTAAATGATTTAAAAAAATCTCATCAAAAATCGCTTTTGGTGCAGTTTTCAGATTCTGGTAGTAGGCGCCTTGAAAAACAAATTTCAATCTCCTGTGTAAAAGTGTATGCACAAGGTTTCTCGTGCAGTGGTAAGCGAGAGATCACCTGCGAAAGGTCATCAAAGTCCCCCCTAGTGAAAACTTATTTTGTGTTGAAAACTGTGAAATCTAAATTCAGAGTATTGATTACTAATTTTTTCTGATCTGTGGATTCTTTAAGCGTTTCTTTTTAGAGCAGTGTCATTTGCGGAAAATTTCAGAAAGAAACCAACTCCAGAGTTTCCCAGAAAATATTGATTCTCTCTGAAAATCTCAGATTTTCTACGCTATATGACAATTCCAGCGATCTTCAGAAAAAATCGACATACTGCCATATTTGGGTTCTCTGACTTTATCTGATTATCTCTGGAACGTTCAAATTTACAATATTTTCAAGACAACTAACTGTCTGGCAGTTGTGGCAAGGAATTTGTATAGCTTCGATGAAGTTAAGCGACACGTGACAATGCAGGCAATTATTATCAAGCATTTCTTCATCCGTACTCCAAGTGAAGGGTTTGTCGAATATCAAAACACTACCAGTTTTAATGTTTCTGGTCGCCACTAAGTGTCTGCCCTTTGCTTCGTCGTACCTCAGTGCTACGGCATCGGAGCAACTCTGTAGCCTGTTGTTCTGTTTGCCTGAAACTTCAGCTACAGTTATTTGTGTAGCTCTAATTATTGCAGTATCTTTTGCAGCATTGCATTTTTTAATATCGTTCTGTGTCTCGTTTAGGACGCTCAAGAACGGACGCAGCATCTCCAATTTATTCTTATCAGTGATTGCGGCTCCTTCTTCTTCCATTCTTTGGAAGAAGTTCTTTGCTTCTCTTATACCATCTCGGGCCAAAGCTTTTGCTACTACTGTGTCTCCAAAAATTTTCAGACACCTTGTTTTGTAAGACAAACATTCTATTTTGTATATGTGGTAGTTTTTATCCTGTAAGTTTTGACAAACTTTTTTATCCAAAAGTGATATCATGTATCCACAATGTTTGAAACATACTTTGAAATGTTCAGTGGCAAATGACCAGCGAATGCAGTGTATCAGAGTATCAAAAAATATTTTTTGGTCATGAGATGTAATGTTTGCTGCAAATAACGCCTTGGTGAAATACGATTTTTTTATTTTATTGTTATCCGTTCGCTCAGCTTCTCTAAGGAATTTTTCCGCCTGCTCGTTACTCTTGGAAACGTAAGATTCTCGTATAGTCAGATTTTCGAGATCGGGGATCCCCCGGATTATCTCAATAATTTTGCGGTCATTCCCAGCCTTGGATTGTTCCGTAAAATTTTTTAAAAACATATTCTCAGATGCGTATCGATAAGCAGAGTCGCAAATGGTCGTCAATGCTAATCTGAAACAAAGTTACTGTGATTAATGCGATTCGGGTAAATAAACTGAGCGACATACATTTTTCGTTTAATTTTGAGTTCAATTACGTGTATTATGACTTACTGATTCGTCGAATACATGGCAGCCATCGCTATTCAATACAATTATTGAATTTATTATTGCGATTGTTATAAGAGTACTATTTAGATTACGGAATACACTGGACAGGACAAGTCTAAATTTAGAATTTATATTTGTACCTCGAGTGGTTTGGGGGCGATCTCCTTTCACTATTCTTCATCCAACGACTTGGGAAAAAGTTTTGCGATCATGCATATTCTAAAACTTGAAAGACAGAACGAACTCACCTTCATTGGTATTGGAAATTATTCTTGTTCTTTATGAGTTCATTTCTGATTAAATCTTGCGGATAATTCTGGTTTCGTTGATTGAAGTTCAAACATCGCCCGATTCGCGCCATAGTCGCGTGTGAAATCCATTGACTAAAGAAACAGGTAGGTTTTGAACCTCGTGCGAAAAATATCATCCGAAGTTCGATTCTCGAGTTCGTACGTGTCGAGCTTCCAATCATGGTCACTTTTCTTTTAATTCGATTTTCGGACACAGATTGACACAAAGTTATGTTATTGGTCAGTTCTGCTAGATACGACCGGAATAAGGTAGGGCAAAGAATATAAACTCCTCCAAGTTTCGCCTTTCTGAAAGTTAGTTTTGAAACGTTTTGAGTGACAAGCGTTTGACAAGTTAGGGCGTTGACAAGTTAGAAAGCGCGGGCTACTCCGCTTCCCGCGTGCACTGTGACGAGCGAGACAGCATACAACAAGGAAGCATCGCAGTCGCCAGTGTGGTGGGGTAGGTTGAAGACGTTAGGCTCCCTACTTGTCAGCGGCCATAGGTTTAACCCTTTACGGACGGAGTTGCCCGACGAGCGAGCGTCGCTGTAGACGAGAGGTATTGATGCGCGCAGTCGAGAAAATATACATGTTGAACATTTGCGTTATAAAAACTAAAACTTTATCTAAACACAACAAAATTTGTTGTTAAAATCCAAGAAAACATATTTAGTTTGTTATGTTTATGTATGATTCACTTGGGTGGCTATTTGCCGACACGCGTCCCCGAAGGGTTAAAATATTGTACGTACATTCGAGCAGCGACTGTATAATATTCACTGCCGGCTCAAAATCATACCGACGGTGTAATGATTATGAGATTGTCAAAATTTTTATTACTCGACGTTGACCTGATTCATATGTGTACTAGGAATATTTGTGGAAGTGTAGCATAGGAATCCGGTACAACAATCGAAAGATCTATTTTTGTTACGTGCCGATTAGCTGCGTGTGATATACAACCTGACCGTTTGATATTTGAGTTGCCTGTATGCAGGCGTTTTTGCTTCCCTATGTTGCGCTTCCACGAATATTCCCGGTATATTTCACCAGCGCCAACTCATGTCAGTTGAGTTTTCGTGGAGGAAGCCAACACAATAAAAATATCCCCAGAGTCGATACGCGCGTCGCCGGTTGATTTCACGTGGCTCGGGGTTAATGTTGCAGAAGTAACCCCTCTCAACATATGATCCATGTTCCCCGAGGATATGAATCGGGCTGTTTTTGATATCTTAGCAATCCCGGATTCGGACGTATAGCGCCTGATCAACTTGCGCTTTTTCATTGACAAATCACAAAAGTAACAGCATAATGTAGCCGTTTCAAGTTTTTGCGCAAACTGTTACCCAAAATCACTGTACTAACCTAACGTTTGGTCCAGAGATCGCAGAACTGATTTCCACAATTACGGAGAATATGGTTGCGGTATTATATTTTTTTGAATACTTATTGGATATTAGGGAATCAGCCAGGTTATGGAAACGAGTCTGGTTTTTACGAATGGATACTCAAAGTTTCATCGAATAAAATTTGAATTGCAGTAACGATAGCGTCATATGAGTTTGGCAATGTTAATAATAATTTGGCGAATTGACTCATTTCCTTGAATGTCACTCCTGCTGCTTGTAATTGAACAATCATTTCATCATATACCGTATACACGGGTTGGCGGATTGTGTCGCACCTAAAATCTGCAACTGAGGGTACATCTCTTTTTAAGTTGGCATTACCCTAGGCAGTAGCTGGCGATAGATGTCGTTGCCATATAGGCAGTCCAGTGCGTTTTGGGAGATCGATTTATCGAACGCTTCAGAGTGCACCTAACTTTCGATCATAGTCGTTCGGATGGCGCGAATAACCGCGTAATGTTACACATTGATGCGACCTCTTCGATGGTCAGAGAGATCACACTATAGTTGGGTATAGTAGTTTTGATTAAAAACCGTTCGTTTTTCAAATAACCTTTAAACTTAAGGTGCTAAGACCCAAAAATTTCTGTTCCACAGCAAATTGTGTGGCTATACTTTTTCGTCCATATATTGCATCTAACTTTTGTAAGATTTCTCGAGCGCAGTTATTTTCTGTTGCAAATTCAACACTCAAATATTTGACAAGAACACCTTTTGCAATTTATTTCATGTTTGTTCCATTCCCCAGTGACTTCTTCAGGACACGCTCTATTGAGAGCTTCCATAGTGCATTTTCCTCTGCCAGTGAGGCCTAAATACGAAATTTCCATTTAATATTCCGTTTGTTTGTTTGCTTCGCATCTTCATCCATTACTATCGCTTCACTTCTGCACTTATGTGTCCTAATATAGTTTTTTTTTTTAAATTATCACTTTTATTATAATTATTACTAGGAACATTTATATTGTTGCAAAATGTGTTTGCGATAATTAAAATAATTAAATGTGGGTTCTCGAGAGAAATAAAGTGAACTGGAAACGAAATAAGCTGAATTAAAGAAATGGGTTGTATTTCAGAAAATTCACGTCTAGTCTAGTTCAAAGCTAAAACAAGACTGTTTTTACAATAATGCGGTTGTGAATAGTAACCGTAATCATTTATCAAATGTTAACATCTTTTATCATAGATGACTACTAGACCTTGCAATTTAAATATGAGGGGTGTTTTTAACCTTTGTAACAATATTTTAATGGTTGCCTGGGCCCCATAAACTATTGGAATTTAGAGAATCAACCAGGTTATGGAAATGGATTATCACTAGGTGCTGCATCTAATATGACACCTTTATTTAGAGTTGTTTGCTCGTTCAAATTCAGAGAAAAATTGACTAATATTGTAACCATTTGGGTCATAGAAGGTGACGCGGGCGATAAGTTATTGTAGGTGCTTTGCACTCGAATAATTTAAGGACTACATGGAAAAAATAAATATCTAATTCAACTCCCTAATACGGACTAGGGAAGAGATGAACCCTCCGTACCCGCCTCCCTCAGGTCTGAATGCTGCGACCAGTACCAAGGCTGTATAAGATTTGGGTTCCGACTACCACTACCAAGCAGCATCCGACTTGGATGCACTCTGTGCACCGAAGCGGTATCTGATCTGGGCAGCGACTGTTAGTTCCGAAGCTTTATATCAGCTAAGATTTCGATGAAATTTAAGGAATGGTCAATCTCAGGGAAGGCTGAGGATATAAGAAAGCTGAAATATTAACTTAACAATTGCTTTAATAGTAAATTAAGTTCAGGTGAAAATTGGTTGCAACCGAAAACATAAGAGTAACAAAAGAACTAATTGTAATCTTAACTTATCCTAGAGATGTTCGCAGAACGCTAAGCGTTCTGTTAAGTCGTTCATCGTTTTATTAATCGAAATATTTGAGAGTAATGTGAAATTCTCGATTTGAGACTCGAGTTTCTAACGGTGGTTTGCAGTGAAAATTGGAGAATTGAATATTTATCTGAATATAACTCTAACGTAATGCTGCCGCTATGGCTAAGATCCGTATACAAGAAAGGACGCTAAAGAGAACGAGGGCTCTATGCCTGTCTAGTCTCGGAAACGGAATTGTATTGTGAGTCAACCTGAGTCTAATTGTAAGATTGCTGAGGAGTCGAGTGGTGTCCCGACTTATATAGTGGGCCGTGACGTCACTCGGGCCTCACCTGTTATGCGCAAATGGAGCTGCGTGGCTGTGGCGTGGCCTGATATGTTACAATATAAAGAAAAATGACTCATTGGGATATGAGGATTATAGGCCCTCCCGTATGGCTCATCTTACGTTGATGTATACAAATAATAAACGTGAGGAGGAAGACGGAGAAATACTCAGTCTGAACAGTATGGAAATATAACTCATACATTGGAATAGATTCTTTAATTCATTTCAATGGTACTTCTGGTCCATACGGAAGCGGATCGGCGAGCTTTCGGTGGACGCTACTGTGCCCATCCCCAATTAACTTATTATATTCGATACCGTGCATCTCTACACTTAAAACCCTCAACTATTATATCTGCCTCCATCGCGGTTCTTGAACCTGTCCAATTTTTCGTACATTCATGTTTCCCCCGCTTTCAATCACACATCAAACAATATTTACTCCTCACCCCAATGAATAAAACTTTTTTAAGTCTAGTGTGCGTCAAATGCGTATTGTAATCACATGCATGAAAATACCACTATTCTATGCCTGTGGAGCGGGAAGAAAGATGGACTTTTCAGTTTACCGGCGGTCAAAGCAATTTTCGCGCATGCGCATATCCGAAATACTTCAGTTTTCCTACGAAGGGAACGGGTAGAAAGAACTTTCTGCCCGCTAGGACAGCGCCATCGAACGGGATAGACTGTTATTGACGCCAAGCGCGCGCCAACTACGACCGGTGCTTTCTATTGTTTCTAGGTTTTCAGCTAAAAAAATGATAATGCTCATCGTTATAAACAAAGGCAAAAGTCCAGAGGAGTGGGCATACTAACGTGGCGCCTATATGCATGTGGAATAAAAAATAACGTGTGCAGTGATGCAAACGGTCCTTGACAATTTCGACGGTCGCATGACTGTCATATCTATCTAAGAGCGCAAGTCGCAATAATAAACGGGGTGAGCGTAAACCGAAGCGGGAAAGACGGCATGATAGCAGCGATTGAAAAGCGGGCATCCTCGCAATGGACAGCACCGTGCCAGCCAAACTACCAAATAACTTGGAAACGGAGCGGACACGTAACAGCGCTAGAAGAAAACTATCGCATTCATCCTGCGGATTAGCGTGCACTCGAAAAAATGGAGAAAACTTGCATTTTTAATTTAGACAGAATGATATAAGTACATATTTTCAATTAATCATATTTTATTAATCACAAGCATACAATAAATTATCATACAAGCAAAAACTTCCGGTTAAATCGGTGCACGGTGATTCAATAAGATATGACGTTACCATTATATTATTATTACTAATGTTATTATTATTCTTATTATAATTGTTATTACTATTATTATTCGAGAAATAAAGGAAACAAATGGATCTTCATAATATCATAAACATGCAATAGACGTACTATATTATCGGCTTATTCTCGGCTAATACTGTCTAAAACAATGTCAAAATGTGTGTCAAAATCGAAAATTCGTTTGGCGTACAAGCCCGTTATGTACTCATGTCAGTCAGAGATCTCCCCCTCTATTTTCTGTCCAGATAAGGTGTCAGCGCTAACACGCTACTCTAAAAATGAGATTTGTATGATTAAGTAAAATACAGTGAAGAGGAAAGCATTCCACACTCGGAATCTGTATATTTATGCTTTTCACTAACCATGTCGCTGTGCCACGAAATCGATAACCCATCCGGTTCCTCCGTTATTCATTGACGTAGTATATTTTACTAATACTTTTCCCTGCGCAGAATGATACGTAGCCGGGCTGTCCTGTAATAAAAAATAAAAGACGAACACAGCTTACAAAAGTATACCTGGAGAAATGTATAAGGGCGGACGACCGGAACCTAAACTCGATTACAATAAAATTATGTAATATTGTGTATCCGCAGCTTTGAATCCGTCACATACCACAGCTGTAAGTTGACTCAAAATTATTGCTATACCATGGCCCAGTTTCACACGTAGCTGTAGGTTAGGGCGAACAGAAATTCCGGTTCTGTTGAAATTTTACTTGCGCGACCCTGCATGCAGTGCTGAATCTGGTGAAACTTAAACTTCCTAAATTAGATTGCGATCGGACTCCATCTCGAGGGTCCACCCTTCAAATTTATTTTAATTTTCACAAAAGTAAGACGCAATTTTTCCGCTTTCGAGATTTCACTTTCGTGACCATGCAAAAAGTGCTGATTCTGGTGAATATTAACAAGCCGATTGTTATCGGACTTAAGGACGTTAACTAGCCGGAAAGCGTGGACTACTCCGCTTTTCGTGTGAATTGTGACGAGCAAGACAGCAGACAAACCAGAAAGACAGAGCATCGTAGCTTCTACGGTGGTGGGACAGCTGAGGACGCTAGGTTCCTTTCTCCTCGGCGGCTGTAGGTTTTGAAAATATATTGAAGTACTGGCCGTACCCGACCTAGGCCTTCGAATTTATTTCTTATGATTCTTTCGTTCCTTTTCCTTTTCACTCTATTATGTACAAGACTGTAAAAGTCGTCCCCAAATCGAGGGCCACAACGTTGTCACCTGAAGCTTGACCACAAATACCTGCATGAAGAGCCAACCGTTGTGGTACCAACCATTATACGACGCACGCCGGAACCTACTTCTGAATCCGGAGGAATGCGAAGTAGTGTCAAGAGCACTCAGCGATGTCGGAAATTGGCGGTGGAACAGATTCCTGCCGCTCCCAAGATCCTGCGAGCCACGTTCCATACATCACGTCCCCGAGTTGTCCCGACATCGACCATATACGCCGAAAGCGGACTATGAGCGCCTAACACAACACAACCCTCCGATCGTTTTCGAAGATCGTGGGTCGATGATGCGCAAATCCTGAGCGCATATAACGGAAGAATGCGAACTATGCTGGCTACTTCACTCTGTCCTAAGCTTCGCTGCCATCAAGAGCGTAATTGCGTTTGGTTGTGTTTTCCTTGACATCTGGTAGAGCTTCGCGAGAGTGTTGTAAAAGCCAGGAGGCTAGTCGTTTTTTTTTTTGCGGTTCCATGAGGAAAAGTAGAGTGGGTAAGTGAGTGATCGGACGCGATCTCCGTCCGAATGCATTACCGCTGCAAGGCTCTACTATCCGTGAGGTGGCTGGAGGATGGTAAGCGCCTGTTTATCCAACCCAAAATATTCAAACCCGGCAAACAGCCATGTGCCATCTTGGCTTTGTTTATTATTTATTTAGTAGACTTGTGGGTCGAATAAGCTGAACTGCGAGTCGATGATATAGACCGGGGGATAGTGACAGATTTTGGGATACGATTTTACTCATTATGCCTTTAAGAGGACAATATTATCCGTATATCCTCATGATAATAAAGCATGAATCAAAGAGTCGTTCTGGGTTCTTCATATTAAAAAATGATTCGAAATTTGTTCAAAAATTATGTATTTTGGTATGATTTTAACCAGGCTGCCATGTGTTTCGTAATGAAATTCAACATAAGAATTCCTCGAAAAACTATTGGCATACCGTTAGGGTGGGCCCGAAGGGCTGGGATGGTCACGTGAACTTGTATTTGAATAAGGACATTTTCGAAAACAGTACTTAGGCATACGCAATCGGTATGCCATCTTTTCTTAAGAAGTTTTACAACAAGAACTTGTATACTTTCATTGGCAGCCTGTTTAAAAACGCGGATAATTAGCCGGTGTCCCTGGTGCTGCAGTTTTTTATTTCGTTTCGTCTTTTTTTATTACAAAGTGCTATTTTTCTAATGCCAATATGGCTAAGACGAGGAAGCGTCTCTCATAGAAGAAGAAATATCGAGGGAAAATGAGGTTAACCCCTCACAGTCACACTGCCAAAAAATATCACGGCAGTTACACTGGGTCGATTCTACCCAGTCAGTTTTCAAAAAACGATTGTGAGCATCCGTCCGAAGTGGTTCGAAAAATTACGGAACACGCTCTGAACATTCTAGATGATGTACGAAAAATTTATTTATGAGAAAGAAAATGGCGACGTGTTAAAAAAAACATTCATGTACAGGTGAAAACGCAAAGTAGATAATTTACGCCGAAAGCTGATCGACGGGTCGATTCTACCCAGTGTGACTGTGAAGGGTTAATAAATTGAATTGCATATAATTAGAGTAGAGTCCTCCGATTTCAAAATCGAGTAGCTCGAGTACGAAATTTTAGAGAATCTGATCCAAAAAGTATTTTAAAGAGCAGAGTTTTTTTGTTCAGAATGGTAGGACAAAATAATTTTCAGGTCTTTGATGTAGTACATAAATATATAGACTAAACGGTGTTGCGACGTCTAGTACGCGGCCAGCCTACATAGATCGTCCATTAGGATGATTAAAACCACCATGCGCCTACTGAAAGAAGTTTTCAATAAATTATATATTTGCTGTCATATATAATATTGTAACTTTACGCAGCTGTTTGCGTCACGGAGGGTACGTGAAACTTTGAATAAAAATAACAGAAAAGACAGATGGAAGAAAAAGATACAGTTGCAGGATTTGGTAAGAATAAGGTTTAATTATGAATTTCGATATTCGAATGGTTGCAGCCGCGTTACAAAGAAAAAAAAGAAAAATATGAATGGAAACATAAGTTTGATTATGTCTAACTTCGAATTAATGAAACTAACCTAGGCTCAATGCAGCGATTAATTCTGGTGAAACGATATGCTTGGTTTGGAAGTGTGTTTTAATCGAATCGCTTATAGTCGTTTCAAGCGAATCATGATCCAACAAATGCAACGATTGTGCAGCGATTAGACTCTCTGACGAGTGCGAAAAATTAAAAAATTAAAATCGCCCCTGTGCAACCATTCATTTTTGATTTTAAAAAACTACAATCCAACAGACGATTTCACAAATCCAACAATGACCAACAAACGACCGACAAAGAAAGTAAAAAAAAGAGTAAAAAAATAAAAATAGATCTCAACCATCCACGGTCGGACAAGTCTCGAAAATTCAAGTTTTTAACGTAGATATCTGCGAATGTTTTCAAAATATTTGAAGGGTTATTATTTTTGAAATTTATATTATTCATATGAAAAAAAAAAATGGTTTGCTAAAATTTTTGTTTCATCACAAACGAATTCTTAATATAGTACTAGACGTATGAAAAAGTTAAGTGAAAAAAAATCTCGAGGTCAAATGTGGGCGATAATGGATGGAATGCCTCGTACAGAAATATCACACATCGTATACACATCAACCTCAAATATCCAAAAGTTTGCCAACTCTCATAATCACATAACACGACTATCCATATGATTCTGAACCGGCAGTTGATATACAGCCACTGCTCGAATGTATTTTAAACCTCAGCCTGTCCCACTACAGTGGTAGCTACGATGCTCTGTCTTTTTTGTTTGCTGCTGTCTCGTTCGTCAAAGTTCACGCGGGAAGCGGAGTAGCCTGTGCCACTCGCGCTTTCTAGGTCATCAACGCCCTTAAGTTCTACCAGATTCAGCACAGTTTGCGGGGTCACACATGAGAAATTTCAAGATAAGCGAAATTTCAAAAATGTTACTTTGTTCTATGTCGAAGGGTGAGAGGTCAAAGCGCGTATCTGCAAAATTAACACACGATGTCCATAACACGAAAATTTGGAAGCATCTGCCAGTTGGGCGTAAGCCAAAAGACAGAAATCATAATGATGTTACACCGTTTTGAAAATCCAGAATGGGTGCAAAAGTCTACAGCTAAAAGGGTGTAAGCCACAAATTATGAAAAAATGATGTTACGCCCTTCAAGTAGCTCATTACGCCCTTCCGGCACTACAGGCGTCAATGTGAAGAAAAAGAACCGTTGTCTCGGCCCTTTTGAGCCTCAGCCCTCGATGTTGTGAACTTCATTCACTGAATTTTATTTGGATTCTGATTAATACCCAGGAGCAAATTTTTGTAATAGTCTAATATTTGTGATACTAACTTCTCCACAGTATGTGGTTGCCAGCAGGGCATCTCCTTCCGCAGGTACATCATAAATTTTCAAATAGTCAGAATCGCAGGTTCCATTCACCCCCAGGTCAAAAGTGGTAAACTGAAGTTCGACTACGAATCCCATCGGTACGGTCACTTCCCAAGTACATTCGCTAATGTTACGGTATGGACCTGGATATGACGGTGATGTAAATCGACCCATATAATTGTAAAGCTTCCCTCCACACCCTTTTCCTGTACAAAACGAGGGGGAAACAATGAAGAAGAATGATCAATTGCAATGAATAATCACACACAAGTTTTATTCTGACTCTTTCATGCATCTTTATTAGTTGTTCGGGATTCACTCAACATTGTTGCAAATAGTTGTTACGCTACAAACCTTTGTCAGTTGTTGTGTATGTTATATCGTAGATTTGATACGAAAATGAGCCCTGCATCCACGAATGCAAGCTCAGCTTGTTCCCAGAGCTGTAGATAGGATTTGGCACACGCATCCCGCACAATTCGGCCAAGGTACTACTACTAAAATCTCCATCACGTACCTGAGCGTAGAACAATACATTTTTGGAAATTGTTATCGAAATTCTAGAAGAATTCACCGCAGAGTGAAAAACGAAGCGGAAGCATCATCATCTATACAAATCGCACTTCCATTCGAGCATTTTATTATTTGAAAAGTAAAAATATTTGGTGTGAACGTGCCTGTAAGCCTCCGTCGGTACAGCCTTGTGGGCTATACACCGAAAACTCGTTGAAGTAGAGTGAAATTGTCTGTCCAACTGCGGCAGTGATCGTGAACCAACATTCGGTTACATCTTCGTGACGAATGCGTCCTTGAGCACCAGTGAAATTACGATTACACCTGCTCATGCTATACCCAAGCTTGAATCCAGTGTGATTAGAAGTCTTTGGATTTTGAGAGGACTTGAACGAGATGATGACGTTATCTGCAGAGCTGTAATACAATAGTCAATTTTTTATTCACGTAATTATTTCCAAAGCCAGATCTTCATTAAAGTGAGAGAACTTCAAGTTTTTATAGTGCATGTACTTGCGATTGGTAATTAGTTTTAATGTATGATTAATGTGAATATATATACACATATATATATATCTACCTGTAGAAGTCGGATGGCAAAGCATTTCCACAATACGTATAAGTTTCACGTGGTGTACGAGAGACCTAAAAAGGATTAGGTATCTTGCGTATTCACATTAGTTTACAATTACATGATAAACATTAAAGAAAATAGTAAAATGAACCTCACCCCTATGTTCCATCCAAATATTTGACGGTCAGATGTTCCGCTAAATACAAAATCTTTACCGAAGCCTTCGCTGACAAAGTTTTGACCCTGAAAAATATTATATGATTATAAGACAGTTGAGCCACCGTAGAACAACCAACATACTGTAACTTTCTGTGGTTGTTTGCGGCACGGAAGGTGCCGCAAATACCACCGTTATTGTGAATTCTTTGTCCTACGGACAAGGTTGGAGCCCCTCTTGTGGAAAAAGTGAAAAACCACGAAATTGTCCCTATTGCACGGACTCGGATGCATGCGAGATGCACCAGAGCCGCCTCCCTGCAGAGCTGGGATATGCCGCGCTAGCCGAGCCTGTGCGCAGACTTGGGTGTCGAGACACTGGTAAGAAATGCAGACACGGGTGTTTAGCCAGTGCTGCGAGCCAGTGAATCTAGCCGAAGCTGCCTTACAGAGCTGGGGTTCGCGTAGGCGCACCGAGCCTGCCTAACAGACTAGGGATTGATTCTCTGCAAATCTAGACTCGGATGGAGTGTGAACTCCACCGTTGCTAGTGATCAGAAGAACCGCACCGTAGCTGCCTCTAGCTAATCAACGATGTTAAATTTGAAGCTGAAATTTGGAATAAGAAAATTAATTAGAGAAGTAAGGAAATAGAAAGAAAAGATGCAGCTTCACAGAAGATAAATTAGGTTTAATCTAATATTAATGCAAAGAAATTGCATGGCCGGACTGCCGGCTTCAATAACAAAACAAAAGGAAATAATAAACTAAATGACATTTGTAAAACTAAAGAAAGTAATAACAAACTAACAATAGAAAATAACTTAAAACTATCGCGCCTAAGTTCTGGATTCAAACAAAATAATTGCGCAGTGATAACTGTCGCCTGTGACTTCGATATTTTGGTTATAATGTGTAAAATTTAAGAAGTTGTTTTTCGACTGGACGAAGTGGAAGAGTATTTTGATTTAAATAGAATTTCAATATCGCGTATCTCTCTACCGCAGTTTTAGCCGGTGAAGTACTACGACTCGAAAAGTGAAATGATGGTCACGCACAATTTTAGCTACGTGCCAGGCAAAGTTGAAGCTATATGGCTCGCTGGGCGCTTTGCCTCAGATCGGCCTAAAGAATAATAATACAAGTGACTCGACGGGCGCTTTGCCACACAATCGGTGCTCCGCGGCTTAGCAGCCCCCCTTTTATACACGTCGCGGCGCGATCACGCGATCTCCGCGTGATGCGCGTCGCGAGGTGCGTAATGGACGCGGCCCGGCTGCACTGGCGGAGCCAGCACAGCCGGAACGTTACATTTGCCCCCTTCTACCGACTGGTGTTCGGTCGGCAGTGGCACTGCATCGGACGTCCGGTTGGTAGATGCCTTCCTGTTCTTTGATGTCCGTTTCCTATATGCTCTCGGGTCTCCTGGTTACGGATCGTTGGCTTTCCCTAGGCCCAACGGGTCTTGAGGATCGAAGTATTTGATGTAATCGGGGGTCGTGAGGCCCTGGTATCTTTCCGGCGTAGAGATGCTTCGGAGACATTCGGGTGTTCGATTTCCGTCTCGCTCCTCCTCAGGGAGATCGAGACTGCCGAATATCTTTAGTAGTTCGATCTGCTTACGTCGGACTTCCTTGGTCTCCTTGCTGATGGGCGGCAGGTCGATCGGTATCAGCCGCCAGGGCATATAAGTTACTGGTTTCCCTGGCTCAGGGATTTTCTGCTTCTCCAGCGGCTCGGCGGTCATCTTCCGCTGCTTCGTTGCCTTGGTTTGGCATGCCTTTCCCGGCTTATGCCAACCTTTCCCTCTCTTGTACTTTCCAGAGGGCTGGATGGTCCTGTTCTGCTGGTCCTCTCTGCCCGTCATCCCCGTCTGCGTGCCCTGGTCTCGGATCGAGATGTAACCGTTACCCGTATTACTCATCTTCGGCTGTTTCGCTATTGCTTGCACAATTAGAATACTCGTGCCGGTAATTAGGCCATCTATTTATAGTCCGCGATTTTTGACATATTTGGGGATAATCTTTTAATCCTCTATTCTTCCTGGCATCAGGCGATATGTCACACCATGTCAATCATCCATCGGTCATTGTACGTTCGGCCTCATACCACCTTTTGTCTCCGCCTTCTTCGCATTGTAGGTAGGCTTTAAACATGTTCACATGGAACTTCCCCCTTTCTTCGCCTGTGTTGAGGTGTTCTAACACATACGTGGCTTCACCGACCTGCTTGCTGATTCTATATGGGCCTTCGTATAGTTCGAAAAATTTGGCCATTTTCTTGTTTTTTGAATCCGATACATTAAGCGCTTTTACTAAAACTAATTCTCCTAACTTAAACTTAGACATTTTATGAGTCGCGTTGAATCTGTCGGCTCGACGCTTGCCGTGTCGCCTAATATTGTTTTTTACTAACATTAATTTTCTTTCATAGGGTATTTCTGATTTGTTCGGGATTAGCCAAGCTTCCCAGAATCTGGATGGCTCCTGTTTTAAGTGTATCTCGCAAGGGGTGAATCCAGTGGAATCATGGCAAACTTCGTTCATGCAGCTCTCTATTACTCTTAGCCAATTTATCCAAGACGTATGTTTATCCGTCAAAAACGTTCTGAAAAATCGTCCCAATTCGCGGTTTACCCGCTCAACAATGTTCCCTTGGGGATGGCGGATCGACGAGTAGATTAATGAAATTTCTTCTTCAGCTAGTTTATTTTGCCATGCCGTTGAGGTGAACTGTGTGCCATGATCACACTGGATTCTTTTCGGCTTGCCTAGTTCTGGAATATAATGCTCAAATATGCACTTTATCGTGGACTGTGCATTTGCGGCTTTTAGTGGGTACAGTTTAACATATTTGCTAAAAGCATCTATTGTGACTAGGAGCCACTTATAGTTCCCTTTACTAGCAGGTAGCGGGCCTAAGAAGTCAATAGACAGTAGCTCTCCTACTCCGTCTGGCACGATGTTTTGCATGTTCGCGTAGCTATACCTGTTTGGCACTTTGCACCTTTGACATTTGTCACAGCTGGCTAACGTCTGCCTAATCCTTTTAGCAAATTTGGGATAGTAAAAGCCTTCTTTGAGTAATTTGTAGCATTTGTTCGCACCTATATGTCCATACATCTCATGGCAATCAATGACTAATTTTTTTATGAGTTTTTCTGGGACATAGGCACGTAGTCTGCCCCCTGGCTCACGGTGATATAGTATATTGTTGGAAACCTCTAAGCCCTTTTTTTCTTTTAATTCTACCGAATCTAGTATTTCTCTAATTCGTTGATCTGTCGCCTGATGTTCCGCGTAATTTTCAAGATCTTTTCTCAACTGCTTATCGATTTCTTTTGCCAGTGGCGCTGCTATGCCTAATTTCCCTATAACATCGATGTTTTTCTTTCGTTCAGGTGGATAACGGCTCAGGACGTCCGCGACTATGTTCTCGGTGCCCTTTATATACTCAATTTCAAAGTCATAATTTTGTATAAACAATACCCATCTTGCTAAACGCGAACTAAGTAACTTACACGAAAAAATGAACGTTAGAGCTTTGTGATCTGTTCGGATCGTGAGCTTTGCACCGACGATGAAAGTCCTGAATTTTTCCAAGGCGAATACGATTGCTAATAGCTCTTTTTCAGAAGTAAAATAGTTGAGCTCAGCTCCTTTCATCGTTCTACTCGCAAACCCCACGATCCGTTCCTCGTTGTTATCGGATACTTGATATAACACGGCACCTATTGCATAATTGCTGGCGTCACATTGCAAGTAATACCTTTTTTTCGGGTCTGGATGATTTATGATCATCGTTTCGCAAAATAATTCTTTTACTGTAGTGAAATGCGTTTTCATTTCCTCCGTCCAGTCCCACCTGGCACCTTTCCTTATTAATGATAGCAAGGGATAAGTTGCTTCTGAATATGCACTAGTGAACTTGCTGTAATAGTTCGTTAACCCCAAGAATCCCTTAAGTTGTTTCGCATTTCTAGGTTCCGGAAATCGTTTGATTGCCTCGATCTTTTCTGGCTGAGGGTGTATCCCGTTATTTGTAATCCGATGGCCTAGAAAGTCGATCTCATCTCTAAAGAATTTTGATTTCTTGAAATTAAGCGTCATGTTGTGCTTCCTGAATACTTCGAATAATAATTTAAGGTGGGCCAAATGGGACGGAACGGAGTCAGAAATACACAAGATATCGTCAACAAAATTGACGGTAAACTGCTCAGTTTCCTTTAAAATTAAATCCAATGCTCTGATTAGACTAGCTAAACTTGTATTAAGCCCATAAGGGGTGACTGTAAATTGATAAGTTTTTCCTTCGTGCATAAACGCGGTATATTTCCTAGAGTTGGGATGCAACGGTACTTGCCAAAAACTCGCCGTAAGATCTAGACTCGACATGAAGGATGCGTTTCCACACTTCTGGAATAAGACCTCAGTCGATTGAGCGCAGTCATGGTCAGGTACTATTAGTTTATTGATGTATCGTGCATCTAGAACTAGTCTGATATCTCCAGTTTTCTTTGCAACTACTACAATAGGATTGATATACTCGCTATATGACCTTTCAATAACTCCCATGTTAAGCATTTTCTGTAATTCAAGTCTAACTTTGTCTCTGTGTACCATTGGAATTGGGTATGACCTTCTTACAAATGGTCTGTCTTCATAGATTTTAAGTTGATGTTCATAGATCGAAACTCTACCAGGTAATTTATAAAAAATATCTCGATATTCTATCAGTAGGTTAGCAAATGACTCTAATTCGTTCTTATTAAGTACCTGACACTCAGACAATTTCTCGTTGATTTCATCACGGGTCAGTGCATACTCATTTATCTCGTCTTGGCTCTTATCGACGGTCATTGCTTCTAAGTTGATTTTACTGATTTTAATCGACTCTCTCTGATAATCTTGGACGTGATTTGCTTTGAACAGCTCGATACTGACGTTTCTGGAAGCTGTTTGGAACGAGAGTTTATCAGTTCTAAGATCTACGTCAGCTTTCCATTTGTGCAACGTATCAATTCCAAGTATAACTTCGTGTTTGAGCTGTGGAACTATTAAAAAGCAAATTTGGTCGTTTGAATTTCCGATATTGATGTTAGCAAAAAACTGTTCTTTGACCTTGACCGGCTTGCCCCCTGTTACTCCCACTATTTGGAAATTGACTACTGGCAGCCTTTCGCAGTGTTTTAATTTTTCCCCTTGGCGATCGAACCAATCTTTGGAGACACAAGTGATTTGACTTCCGGTATCGACAAGCCCTTTTACTTCAATGCCCTCGATGTTAAAATATGCTTCCGGGCATTGCTTGCACTGTGACTCGCAGTTCTCGCTCTCTTTAACTAAATACTCTGCTGGATCTTCAAATAGGTCATTATCTACTAGAGGTTTTTGTATTTTTGCCGCGTTGATGACGAGTTCGCGCTGTGTAAGCGAAATCTGCGGCTCACACGACACAGCGCGTTCTAGTTTTCCGCCTGTAGGTAATCGGGCTCGTCATCAACGTCCTGTTCTACCGGTTCACTCTCGGAAATCGCGCTAATTCTGGAGTTTGTCCAATTTGCGGACTTATTAGTTGCGTATGCTGGTTGTCCAGCGTCGCGGCGATTTTCGTGAGTGTCGGGCCTATTGTTGGTGTCTCGGACTATACTAGGTCGAGGTGTGTTATTGTCGCTAACGCCGGCACGCCATGACACCTGTTTATCTTTCACGTCAGTGAATTTACTTGGGTATTGGTGTTGTCGACTCGGATTCAACCCAGCACGGAAATTTTTGGGTGCATTCGATTTTCCTCCCGACTGCATCTCGTCTAAAAAACTAAGTAAGTGGTCTATTTCTCGGATATTACGGCACCGAGCCGCCTCTACCACGTACTCCTCGAAATGTCTTATTAAACTTCGGACTATTTCCTCCTCGGCTATTTTAGGACGAACATCGACTGCAGCGGCAAACTTCCGATTGGCGTATTCCGACCAGGTCAATCTCGACTCTGGATTATAAAACCCGAACTCTATGTCTCGGCGGATATCCCGCTGGATCTCCTCACCCCAAAATCTGGAAAGGAATTTCGTTTTGAAAATTTCCCAGGTGTCGATGACGCCCCGGCGAGCGATCCACCAATCTTTGGCGTCGTTACCTAAACTCTGCCCTACTAATCTTAAACAGAGATCGTCATCTGCCCCTAGGAAGGTAAGATACTCCTCCATCTCCCTAATATAGTTCACTGGTTTTTCCCAACTTTTCCCTACGAATGTTGGGAGTCTCATCTGCTTTGTTACTAATCGGATGTGATCGTTATTCCCGATCTGACTAATTGGTCTATTCCTGATTCTTTTCAATTCCGCGTCGATGCCGATCTTGAGGCTTTCGTGCCTATGTTCGAGGTCTTGGATCTTTTCGTGATTTACGCGGTCGCCCTCCTTGATTTTGCTTTTCAGCACTTCATAATTCCCGGTTGCTTCGTCCCTTAACAGTTTTTCGGACGCGGTGATTTTATTTTGGCATTCCGCGAGATCGGTGTCCCATTTCTCGACTACCGCCTGCACCGTGGATTCAATTCGTTCGACCCGTTTTTTATTTGATGCCGCTTGTTCGTCAGCCTTTTTATTGATTTTTACCTCAAACGCGACCTGTGCTTCTATATTGCTAAGCTGGAAGTTATTTAAGGTTCGCTCCATCGCCGCAAACCGTTCATCGACCTTTTTCTCAAATCTCTCGTTATGTTTTTTCAGTGCTTCCAAGGAAGCTGCTATTTCGGCCAGGGGATCTTGGCGATCAGCCTTCGGGCTGTCAACCTCGCTAATCATGCTGGTGTTTGTTGACATTGAAATGTCCCTTTCATGGAACCCGGTGTCCCTACCAGACTGACCTACATCCTTATCCTTATCCTGACCAGTAGCTGCACCTTTCCTGTCCATTTCCTTGATATAATATGCAATAATCAAAAAGAAAGAAAAGAATACGCCCTTGAAGCTACTGTAGCTATGCTAGATTTCAATAAACGAATTTAAATTGACTTTATAAAATAAATGAATTTAATTTTATTTAAGAGGAGCCCCACGTTGGGCGCCAAATGTAACTTTCTGTGGTTGTTTGCGGCACGGAAGGTGCCGCAAATACCACCGTTATTGTGAATTCTTTGTCCTACGGACAAGGTTGGAGCCCCTCTTGTGGAAAAAGTGAAAAACCACGAAATTGTCCCTATTGCACGGACTCGGATGCATGCGAGATGCACCAGAGCCGCCTCCCTGCAGAGCTGGGATATGCCGCGCTAGCCGAGCCTGTGCGCAGACTTGGGTGTCGAGACACTGGTAAGAAATGCAGACACGGGTGTTTAGCCAGTGCTGCGAGCCAGTGAATCTAGCCGAAGCTGCCTTACAGAGCTGGGGTTCGCGTAGGCGCACCGAGCCTGCCTAACAGACTAGGGATTGATTCTCTGCAAATCTAGACTCGGATGGAGTGTGAACTCCACCGTTGCTAGTGATCAGAAGAACCGCACCGTAGCTGCCTCTAGCTAATCAACGATGTTAAATTTGAAGCTGAAATTTGGAATAAGAAAATTAATTAGAGAAGTAAGGAAATAGAAAGAAAAGATGCAGCTTCACAGAAGATAAATTAGGTTTAATCTAATATTAATGCAAAGAAATTGCATGGCCGGACTGCCGGCTTCAATAACAAAACAAAAGGAAATAATAAACTAAATGACATTTGTAAAACTAAAGAAAGTAATAACAAACTAACAATAGAAAATAACTTAAAACTATCGCGCCTAAGTTCTGGATTCAAACAAAATAATTGCGCAGTGATAACTGTCGCCTGTGACTTCGATATTTTGGTTATAATGTGTAAAATTTAAGAAGTTGTTTTTCGACTGGACGAAGTGGAAGAGTATTTTGATTTAAATAGAATTTCAATATCGCGTATCTCTCTACCGCAGTTTTAGCCGGTGAAGTACTACGACTCGAAAAGTGAAATGATGGTCACGCACAATTTTAGCTACGTGCCAGGCAAAGTTGAAGCTATATGGCTCGCTGGGCGCTTTGCCTCAGATCGGCCTAAAGAATAATAATACAAGTGACTCGACGGGCGCTTTGCCACACAATCGGTGCTCCGCGGCTTAGCAGCCCCCCTTTTATACACGTCGCGGCGCGATCACGCGATCTCCGCGTGATGCGCGTCGCGAGGTGCGTAATGGACGCGGCCCGGCTGCACTGGCGGAGCCAGCACAGCCGGAACGTTACAATACATATGAGCTTAGTAAATTGGTGATATTTGCGACGTGTGATTAGATATAAATAGCGATATTAACATTTGCATTGGAGATTGACAGCTTATCTTCCATGCAATTCTCAGAATTTTCCAAATCGAACTGGAGGAAGTGAATAGTCAAGCTGGTCCAACGGCGTGTTGGGTCAGAATTGATCAACGTCCAACGACACTTCAATCCAGCTGAGTACATGGTAGGAAATTGTGGAGAAGTTAAGACTTGGGCTTGGGTCTGGTTTCCAACCATTAGGGTTGCATTGCCACAAGGAGCTACAAGAAATGAGTAGAAGTTATAATTGATATGACATACCAAACACATGACGATGAAGTATTGAATAACCCAAACTATTCTTACCATTGAACAATATGATCATGGATCAAACAAGTCTTGTATTTCATTTCACAATACGCTAATTTTTACCATTTTCCGAATAAATATTTGGCTCTGATGTTCTGATTAACAATGGATAGAATCGTTTAACAAAGTCAAATTCTTACATTCGAGGATTTCAAGTGTTGCGGTGACTCCACGGCCATTCAGCTCGTCGTCGGTTACCAATCTGATCCACATACTATTTGACGACGTTGTGATTTGCGGTGGAACAACAGTCCCGCAGTATATGCCTATCAGCTCCGAGAAAGGTCCCTGCCCATCACGAATCTGAACAGAAATTTTACATGCGGGACCATATACAATGTAGAGTACATTAGGTTCGTTGTTATTTTCAAATTTGTTCTGCTTAGAAAGTTGCCAATAGAAATAGCTATGTATCAGCAGAACATCAACTGGTAAAGGCATCACCCCTTATTGTATGTATATGGATCATCTAATAAGATCCATGAATGTTAATCACCTCTAAATAATCACCAGAGCATCGTCTCGTGTGATTTCCATCCGTTACTGATGTGGCGTTCTTCAAATCAATGTCAGTTATCGTCAGTATAATAGCATTGTTGCTCGGGGCTTGTATAAGCCAGTGGCAATCTTCTAACGATTCGTACGTGGAACCTCTTTGAGTTTTAAATTGGATCGGATTTCGTGATAGATGAATCTGACCACCGCAACCACCTTCTACACCAGTTGTGAATAAAATCTGTCGAATCAACCAAAGCATATTGTATACATAGGTCTATAAAAAAACACATATCACAGCATTCGCAGCGCTAATATCATATGAATGGCGAGAGATCGTCGAGAGATCAACCACTTCGCACATTGCTTACTCAAAAAAGCTATATATCTATATGACCTCATAAAAATCCCATGTCATTGCATAAAACTGTATATATGGACTTTTCTTATGAATATTACGTTAAATTGAAAACATCACATTCTCACAGTACACCCAAAACTCGAGCATCATAAGCCCATGATCGCATGAACCGTAATGGACACTTCAATGCAAGTACTTTAGAAATATTATACCACCAGTCACGAAACAACTACTTCGACATTATACGTTCAGTAAATACCTGTATAATTGTTACGAGACATTTAAATTCATCAAATTTTAAGAAATCCGTGAAATTTTGTAACAGACTAGCGAACTATTGTTCAATTCATATTCAATTACTTCGAAACTCCGTGAAATTCCTGAAATCTGGATTTTCAGTGTTCGCAATTCATTTGAGGGCTTGACCTTTCGGACGTTGCATGTTTGAATGAGACAATTCGGACTCTTGAATGCATAAAGAGACCACAGATTATGAAATCTCCTGTTGTTGGTTTGTTTGTACATGAAATATCACAACTATCCTACTTGCCTACTTGACTAACATCCTCACACTGAGGAATATGACCTGCAGAGATCAAGACTACTTGATACATATATTTATTCATACGTTTTATTCGAACTTACCTTAGCTGTGAATCCATCATAATTAAATGATCGGTCAGTGACAAAATTGATAGTCATGGAGCCGTTCTCTGATCTTACGACTGGTAGTGTACTGTTCAAGCGGCCACATAATGAAGCTAGCCTTTCGTCTCTTCTGATGGTTAAGCCAGAGTATACATTCACGTAATCGTAGTAACATCTGGAATTATATAACGGTGTGAGGACCGGGAAGTTCCATATCTCTGATTCCTAACGGAAACCTCTATTCTTATCTCTTGTTTAGTAATTTTGAAAATGAAGCATTCGTATTTTTCAAAGTTCCACCGAAGTTTCCCCTTAAGATTATCACCTTCCGTTCCGAAACCCTCCCCACTACCACGATAATCTGTGTCACTAGTCAACTTCATTGCAAACAGTTGACAGGTATCATTGTCCAGTAGCTACTTATAACTTCTGTCGCACAATCTGTATTTTCCTATACAGCAGAACGTCAATTTTTCGAAGATAAATTATCTAAACGATTGTGTCGATACATTGTTGCGCGACACGCGTACAGACTCTCGGTAGATTTTCGGTATATTGGCTCCCTCCATAAAAGCTCAACTGAGTTGGCGTTGGCGCGAATTGATCGAGCAGTATCACCTGATTCTCACGGTATAAAATGTAGTACGAGTACAAATCAATTTGATCAATCCTTGAAAATTGCGTATAGAGCATCGTATGCACTTTGACCTATCCAATTATTTCACAACCCCATGTTATTGCAATGATACATCATATATTCGCACTAATCGGGACAAACGAAATATCAGCTGTTCTAAAATCACAGTGGGCCTAGTTCGATTCTTGGTAGCCACTAGCCAGATTTCACCAACTGACCCGTTGCAACTTGGTGGCAGCGGTGGGATTGAAATGTACTTCTCGTACTAGAAAAATCACACATGTCGGCAGAGTTTGGCTAGAACCAAACGTAACGCACTACTTGTAAGATGAACTCAGTTACATTGTGATATAGAAAATTTACGGTCATTGCATGTTATTGCTTTTCTCAAACTCGCAGAAAGCGTTTCAAGTGTTGTCGGCACCGTACAGGTATACTGACTTTGAATATCACAAAGTGCTACAGTCAGAAACTTATAAGCTTACTTTGATGACAATTGAATACTCACTGTGTACTGAACTCGAGGTGAAAACTCTCAAATCTGAGAACGACAGCTTTTCCATCTGGGGCTTGTACGGTCCAAGTACAGTTGATCCTTTCGTAATAGGAACTAGTGCCATCTATCGACGGTGAGCCGATATCGCTGGGTCGAGTTATATGACCACCACATTCTATTAAATTCATTGACAAGTATAATAATTGGGTATATATTGTGATGGTAACGAATGATCGATAATAATGTTTCAGTCCTCGTTCAATTTTAGCAAGATCGCATTTAAACCCAAGGCAACCTACTGCACTGCGCCAACTCACCGTCAAGATGGTATACCAATCGGAAACCACTACGATGGACATATTCGTCCGTCTTGAAGTGAAGTTCTAATCGTGATTCGGCTCTTTGTACAGGTGGACGATTTGCATTACACCAGACCGAATTCTCTTCACCATAATTTGATGCTATTATGGATACATTGTCGTACGGACAGTTTCCGGAACCTATAGAAAAGCATCATTGTTTTCAGACGAGTGATTAGACGTGACTCGTAAGCTCAATTATGCAAAGTGGAATCAATATGTTCTGCAAGCGGGATGTGAATTCGACCACCATTGAAAGAAGTTTACAAACGGGGTGTCTTCTTCAAGTGTTAATCAAACTCAATGTACAATGGGTTGTGCATAAGATGCTGAAAGCTACCAATTACAGTGGAGATTAGATCGAATTTGACCAACGTGAAGCTCGATTTATTGCAGCGATCGTACGAAAGAACCATCCTAAAGTTCGGAAGATACCTAGTGTCAGGAAGAAGCCAGCTGAATATATCCGATTTTCTCGGGAAAAAAAGCTCATCTATACTAAGAAACAAAGATTTCTATTCACTGAAAGAATTTATAAATAGGAAGATCAACATCCTGTTTCTGAAATCTTTCAGAAATACTGCTGAAGGGTCCATAAAAGTTTCATGTTTGTATTAGGTAGTTGAATAATTGCAACGTTACGTCAAACACGATTTTAATCTTCTGGAACAACGATGTAGTCACGTATCGAAATTTAACTGGGATACTGATATAAGGATTGTGTTGATAATATCCTCCCATGGTTGATATTCCTTGAAATTGTTGACATCGATTATACTGAAAGTTAGTTCGACGTTCGGATATCGCTGGAAATTATCGTCGTGAACATAGAATTTTTGAAATTTCATCCAAAGAAATGGAGATAGGCGTTTGAGTTCCAGTGTAAAAGATTCAGAAATAAGAAATGGGTTGTGAAAAGAATCTAAAAAAAAGTCACAAGCGTTTCTCAGAGTTGAAACGATTGTATAGAAAATCATGGATTGAATCCAAGATGGTCAGGGTCGAGTTGGCATGGAATGCTCCATATTATAGACGTTTAAGGCGAACTTGATTTGATAGAATAAAGGCTGAGAATGGCCCTCACGTCGGACCGAACGATTCGAAATCAAACCATGGTTTTCTTTCGCTCACCTTTATCACCAAGATTTCTTTCCGTATACCACACTACCATACACTACTGTATTTCGTCAATTAACTTACCACCTTCCAAGTGGAATTCAGTAAACTTGACAATGAAGTCTTTTCCAGGTGCTACAAACGTGTAGTTACAAAATAGATTGTCCGCATAACGACGTGGCCATCCAGGCGAGGAAAGCTCTTTAACTTCCTTTGAGACAAGTAAAGTTCCACCACAGTTTACATTCCACTTAGCACGAAAACCATCAGCTTGAGTGCGATTGTTCGAGCGGAAAAGAATCTTCATCTTATTAGAAGTCGAGTTGATCGGCGGTGGCGAATTCCGACCGCATAATTTGGGCTGATCAAACCACTGAGCTGTACCGGTGTGCACATCATCTTGCCAGTAGGATATCTATGATAAGAAGAATAGCCAAAGTGTGTATGCTTTTCCTATATGAAAAATACTACATGAACAATCTCTAGTAGAGAATAAGTTTGAACTCAGCGCGTTTGCCTCAGAAATTATAAGTCATTTAGTTTGTAGGTATACAATGCACACCTGTATAAAATCATTCGCGCAGTTATCACTGGTTTCCAGATCGAAACGGTCTATGAACACTAATCCGATATGATATCCGTTTTCTACTGTTATCACCCACAAGCATTCCGCGTTATTTGGATACTGTGCCCCTGGGAATCTGTAAAAGAATTTTTGACCGAGTCAAATATTTTGTAATGAACTTTAGCATCAAGTAGATACTTCAATTGATACAAGAATGACATGTCTCAAGTCGTATTCGAATGATGTGACACGATGATAGCTCTAAATATGCTGAAAAAAACGGTATAGGGGTGTAAATGAAATCAAATACTCCATACCCAGGACTAGAGATTACCCCGCTCCTTCCAGCCAATAACCCACCACAACCACCTTGAACAGTGTCCACCTGAATTTCAAACTCATTGTTTGGGGATTCTGCGTGATACTCGACCGATAACCGATTTGTTGTTGACGTTATATTTTTCGAAATGGACCCACAGAGTTTTTCTACAGTTGGTGATGACAGGCTCCCTTTTCTGTTGTCACAAATGCATATTCATACAAGGTATAAAATTAAATATAGTCAATTCGTACGTTATTACAGTTTATGACATCCAGCTCACTAGAATACAAAAAGTGGACAATTTATCGCCAAGAAAAATCATCCCCAAGTATTTATGAACAACATATAATATTGAATGCTGTACGGCGGATACTTGTAAACACCGCTCTAAGCCCAAGTATTCGTATTTTTCAGACTCAAAGTTCTTATAACGTCGAATGGCGAATCCGACATAATCAGAATAATGAAAAAAAGTTGAAAAATTATTTCGCGCTGAGCCGACGTAGCACAATTTTACATATTCCTGAAGAGAAACTGAGTTTTTCTGTTTGGCCACTCCGACTATCCAGATAACAAAATGATTGCATATTAAATATATGTACGTACATATATTACCTGACAAGTATATAGTTGGTATCGCAATTTCCGAGATTCAATTTTTTAATTGTCAACGCAATACCCTCTCCATCGTCTGGGAACTTCACGTACCAGGTGCAATCTAGGGGATACGTTAGATTTGTGGGCGCAGAAATTGTTTGGGCAGAACCGCCTAAAATTCCACCGCACTTATGCCAACGGTAATTAATAGTGAAATTCGGACTTGCATTCCTTCTATTTAGACCTTTCAGTGCCTATTAAGTTATTCGAAAAAATCATATATTAATTAAAAATATTCACAGTACGATTTAGATATGATTGAAATAGTTTAGGATGTTGAAAATAGCGGTACATTTTTATCAGCTAGGTGTATCTGCGTCATCTTCTATAATTATTTTAACTTTACCCAATATTTAGTCTTCTGTTAATGAAAAATTATGTCAAGCTACATTCTTACGTATTCGCAGACAAAAATTCATGGGTAATTAATCAGTTATTCGTTGGAAGATTCACTCACGGCAATTCTGGTGATTGGTGATGGACTTCGAATAGTGAGTCCACGCGTTAGGTTTCCACAAACAAAGGAAATCATATTTTTAGCGTCTGAAATATAAAAAAAAATTCGTCCCTGTATATACGGCAAGGAGAATGCTGTCTCACTGCAGAAGAATTTTTTTAGAGTTAGATCTAGTATATTTGGGGTCATTTTTCTCATTTTCTTTGAACCTTCAAATAAGAGAAAATCATAAAGATAATTCTGTATTTGATTCGTGAACGTTATTTCATTGGTTTTTATTTTTTGCTCCTCTTCGAAGTGTCTTGAAACACTCAGAATATGTTTGGAAAGGCATTTTTTAATACTTTTATTATCCCTATATTTTTTTAAAAGCATGAAGAGGACTAGAAAGGATTGGAATTTTGAATAAATTGATTCCACGTTTTTTAATATATTCCAATACTAGGGTTCGTGATGAGATAGTGCGAAAATACAAGCTGATTGGCTTTACAGCTGAGATTTTCACGAGACACTATTCGTAAAAATGGACTTTGACATAAGCCGCAAGGATACATGGATACTACACATTGAAACAATTTTTTTGCGCCCGGTGCGCGATAATACTCGAGAGCGTTTATTTAAATTAAGTTAAAATATACTTTTTGTAACACATGCACGATTTTCGCGTTTTTTTTTTTACCTAAAAATCGGGCGTAAAGTGAACGTTTTTGTACCGGCGGGCAAAAAAATCAGTAGCGGGCGATAATGAACTTTTTGCGCCCGCTACCTCAGTGCCGCTTATAAGCACAAAAAACGCAAAAATCACTACATGTGTTACAAAAAATATGGTGTGCACCAAGGGTTAGTGGGCTTTGAGACCTCGTGTGGTTGCAGTACTCATCTTTGGCTCGCGGATGCACTCGCCTTCGGCTCGTGCTGCAAACACCACACTCGGTCTAAAAAAGCCTACTTTACGCCCTTCTTACGCAATATACTATTATTCTTCTGGTAAAACATAAGTTGAAGGAATTTTCGCATATTTGAAGGTCATGGAATATTTGGAAAAACAATCATCTCCGCGATTGGAAATAGTACATCATGATAGACGGGGTTCATAAGAATAGAAATTTCAATTATTATTGATCCTTTCCGATACTCTTTAGTTTGCTGTAATGTGTTTCGGGTACAATCAAGTTTTGTACGAAAGTAATTGGAAAAATAGTCACTGCACTAATTGCTGTCATTAGTTGAAAACAATAACAAATAAGAGCGATTGAATAAAATCTGTACAAAAGTACAGAAACAATAACTAAATTCTATCAGCATCCTGGACCTCGGAATTTGATTGTAAAAATTCTACAATAATGCAGCCTACAAGGCAAATTTCTTTAAGAAATGCCTACTGACCAGAAACTCCAATGTAAGATGACCGATGCCGACACATACTACTGGACACTTCTCTGTTAGTGCTTCTATCGGTAGTTCCAGACACAGTTATTGCAAGTGTTTGGCTGGTTGAATTATTCCAAGGAGAGTTAACTTTCCAGTCACAATAGAAACTAGTCAAATTGAATACGGTATTCCGATTATCGATCAGAGTACCTTGGTCACTAGTCACTGCGCCACCACATGCTGTGAGATTAAAAATTGACAATTCAGATTTTATGCCAAAAATATATTCCGATATGCGAACGAGACGTTATAAGTTGGCGAAAAAAGGCTCACCCGCAGGGGCGATACTGCTGTAACGAGCTTTGAAACCTCTGTGGGCGCTGGAATCTGAAAAGTACCAAACCATCATTGTGTTGCCAGTACTCAAAATTTGCCGGTCTGTATCAGAGGCTTGAAGATTTCTGATGCGAGATTCGAAGTTGAAATCATTATAGAACTGTAACAGATGGAGTATATTAGTTATCGAATAAATTCCCTCAAGCTAGCATAATATCAGTGTGGTAATAACTGAAAATATGTACGGTCAGTCGTGGTGACGAGAATGCGAAAGGATGCGCAACAACCTCCCCGCCCAGATCGAAATCCAAAATGTCTATTTGAATGCGATATCCGTATGGCACTCTTATTTTCCATTCACAATATCTGTAATAAATTTAGAATTTACAAATAGTGATTGTAGGATCATAAAAATTCGACGTTTCATTGTGTTGACTTCAATCTGCACTGATTGTGTGTTGCATGTAAATTAGGGTGTTGCAAAAAAAAATCGACATTCCATATTTTCTACTGCCACCAATCTGAACGTTATTCTTTGACACAATTGTAAATCCACCCACGAGATGAGTTCTATATCTGGTCAACTCTACGAGGCGGCGCCAGCCATTTTTCTATGTCCTATCAACTTTTCGAAGTCTACACTTTTCCTGACATCAGATCTCTTTGAAACTCACACCGAAGTGGTTTTTTTGTATTACTGGTTCCAGACCTAAAGTCGAAATACGGCGAGTTAAAATGGCGGGTCGAATGTGGCGTACCAAAATTCTAAAGACTAGACTGCTCTGCATCAAAATTGGTAATCGAAGGTTTTTGGGGCCGCTGATTTCAAATCTCAATTAAAAACATTACCAAATCGCGATGGACACCGAACGCTCGAGTAGCAATTTTTATGCGACTTAGCCTATTTTCTACAATTTCGATCCACCATTTTGAATAGTCATATCTTTATTTGAAATTGGAAATAAGCAGCTTCAAATATCGTCGAGTATTTACTTCAATGTAGGTCGATGTACTTCTTTACTTGAGTGAGATTCAGAAAAGTCATATCTATGAAAAAGTGCGAGATGCAAAAAGTTGGATAATCAGGAAAAAAAAAATGGCTTGCCCGCCTCTTAGAATTAAGATATAGGTATAACCTGTACTAGAACAATAGCGCGTATCACTGAAACTTTCTTTTGCTACATTTTGGCACTTTTACCTGGGGCTCGCTGACAAATGCCTTTTAGCACATGAACATTCGTTCATATGGTTTAAATATTCCCTTAATCTTCACATGAACATTTTTGGGGCATTGATTTTGCATATTAAGGGGTGATATTGTGATGTTTATTATTTATCATAATTAATGAATATTTATTATATATTCTATGAATATTCGACGTTCTGTTCTGGACATGTGAGACGTATACTACGAATATGTTTCTGCTGCGTGGGTAGAGTGGTGGGAGTCAAAAAAATATAATGTTGATTTTTTCTTAAATACTCTAATGTACACTAACAATATTTGAATCAATGGCCCCTAAACATATGTAGCCGAGGGTAAATCTTTTTCTAAGTTGGCAATACTGTAGACAATAGCTGACGAAGTTTTGCCGGGTTGACTCTCGTGAGTAGACCAGTAAAATCGAACTCGGGACTAACGTGAAAGACTCTTGTTTCATTCAGCGTTACACAGTTCGATATTCGTAAGTGGAAGAAACAATATTTATGTAATCTAGATACAAACAAAAACGGTTTAATTACTCGTGGTTCGAGAGCGCTGACTATACAGGGTGTCTGGAAATTCGCGCACCATATGCATACTAGGGGATTCCTTGCGAAAAATTAGGGCGAAAGTTATCTATGCAAAAAAGTCCACAAAGGCTTAGTTTCCCTGTAGAAGCAGTTATTAACGAACCAATCAGCGTTCGGCTTTAGGAAAGACTGGCTAAAACTCTGCATAGCCGTCCGCCCCACTACCGAGAACAAGGCAGTTTTTCCTAAAGCGGAACGCCGATTGGTTCGTTATTAACTGATTTCACAGGAAAACTAAGGCTTCGCGGACTCTTTTACATGGGTAATTTTCGTCTGAATTTTTTGCAAGGAATCTGCTGGTATGCAGATGATGTGCGAATTTCCAGACACTATGTATAAAAAACCAAGATTCGGGGACTCAGTGTCGAGAAAGGAGAGAAAAGGAAGAACGCCATCTGACGGGCAACATCGCTAACTTTTGAAATAACAATCCGTTCGTTGAGCTCACGTCGTTTCATCTATCAAAATGTCAATTGACAATGCAAAAACCATTTCTCCGAAAAGTCCATAACCTCAAGGAGCGCAAGTGATTGTGCGAATTCGGTTCCCCCGAAAATTACGTAGTTTCCGAAAAATGTTGCAAGGGTTGAAAGGGTGATTAGGGTATGTCCACGAATTCGCCACGGCATTCATTCTTTTAATGAACATGACAACTTGGTTATTTATTGGGCCAATGTGGCGATAATAGAACAAGATTATTTGCATTTTTTCCCACATTTTCTGTAGCTCGACTATGTTTCTCTTAAATAATACGATAAAGCTGAAAATTATTATCGCAGTGAAATAGAATATATACAGGGTAACCCAGAACCCCCACACCTTCCGGAACAAGAGGGTTCCTTATCGAATTCTAAGACGAAATTTCCTTCACGAAAACTCTCCAAGGTGCGGGAGTTCTGGGTCATCCTGTATATGTAACGTTGTATTTATAAACCATCACGACAAAGCTAATTCGATATGGAACGTAAAAAACGCAATCGTATCTAGTAACGACACTGATTCTCCACAGAAGTTTTCTCTGTAGCTAAGCAGTTCTTCACACGACCTTCTATGAGTCGTCTTTCAATAAACTTTCCGCTGAGGTTATTATTGACTTCCTGATGGATTTGCGTAGAGGTTGTGACCTTGGAAGCCATAAACCCGAGGCCGGTCGGCATTATGAAAACGGGTCAGTGCCGGTTTGAATTCTACGGACCTTACACCCACTCATTTACGCCATGATGCACTTACCCACATCCTCACATCAATCTTGTAATATTAGGTAATTAAATCAAACAATAAACTTAATTCATTATGAGCTCAACCGCCCCACGAGTTTTAATCTACCTCGTCCGAGCCCTTTGCACTCCGGATTTTTTTACGTGATTTATTTAAGTCGACATATTGTTGCCGAAGGAGTGCAAAGGGCTAGGACGTTCCATTAGTTCGTTACGGCTCACACGCCGTTACAAGGTTCATAGTTTATATAAAGCCTGCGTCAGACTTCAATAGATCATTGATAATTGTATTACTGTTTGATAAATAGATTTCAAATTACTTTCATATATTATCAGAAATTTTGTAGGTAATTTGTAATACTATTACATTGTATTGTAGTGTGTTCTATTTATCAGCTTATTCTTAAGTATTGTTCATTAATGAAGGGTTTATGCCCAATTTGAATTTGGCTTTGTTGTGATGATTCATAAATACAAGTATGTTACATTGTTACATGTATTCTATCTCACTGCGATGATAATTTTCAGCTTCATCGTATTATTTAAAAGAAACGTAGTCGACCTTCAGAAGATGTGGGAAAAAATAATTCTATTATCGCCATACTCGTTGAATAAATAACTAAATTGTTATGTTTATTGAAACCTTGAATGCCGCAGCAAATTCTTGGATGTACCCAAATCACCCTTTCAACCCTTATAACATTTTTCGAAAATTGGATTTTCAGAGAAATGATTTGTGCGTTTTATGGTTATGTAAATGGACGTTTTGACAAATGAAACGTAGCCAGCTTCGCTCTTCACGCCGGGTCAACACTCCCTAGCATTGCCAACGTAAAACGAGATCTACCCCACGTTACATATTTTTAGGGGCGACTGATTCAACTATTGTTACATACACGGGTATGATACCTATACTATAATAAGATGTGCACGAAAAATGTATACGTATACCTAAGGTGCGATCTGACATTAGGATATCCAGGTGAGCTGAATTCACCTTCAGTAGCCTCGAGGGTTCCTCCACATGCTACGAAAGTCAATCATTGTTAGGCGGTTATGTTAACACGTAGATATAGAGATATTCGTATACTAATATGAAAACTTATGGTGGCTGATGGAGATTTGACTCACTTTCGAAAGAAGTTGTAAAATTGATATTGAATCCTCTGTAGTCAGCAGAATCTCTGGTATCACTCACAAAGGTCACCTCTACTACATTTCCTGATGATTCAATCAATCCAGGCTTGGTGTTTCCACAGTATTGTCCTATCTGTCGTGGTGTCAATTCTGAATTGGATAGAAGAAGAGAGAGAGAAAACCATTACCTCTTCTACATATACGGCATAATATGTGATCTACGAGGATGGATAGGATGAGAAGCGCAAATGCCTGATTTAAATGAACTGAAACTATAAAGGCTTTATTGAAGAATAACGGCTTAGAAACACAGCTCCACGTTACACGCCTTAACGTATTGCTGGTCGGTCAAAGTCTGTGCATTTCTAACAGTACTTGAAAACGTCTAGCCCGAAGGCACACACTTCCCTATTCGCATTCCCATTCGTCCACGCATTTGCACCAGCATTCCATACTTCGTTTTCACAGTATCCATATCCTCAGCGTTCGATCGCCCGGCAATCTGACAACTGTCTTTGACTGCCTTTTCAAACTTTCTAAACTCAAAGATGTATTAGCTTACCTCCAGTGCCGTTGTACCGTAATTTCTCGGAGATATCAACATGGTCAACAGCTCCGCAATAACTCCTGAAGGGTAAATCTAGATCTCGAAATTGTAGTTTCATGTTGTGTCTGACTGGACCAATGATACGCCAAGTACAAGTAATATTGGTCGGATATGCCGCTGGATAATTGGCCGACTTTAATGTACCTTGCCTGTCTCTTATAATTCCACCACAATGATCTATCAATTACACAACAGAATTATTCACTAGAAAACGAGACGGGATATTTAATGAAACTTTGCAAGCCAAGAAGACATCAGCTTACCGCCAATGCTCACGCGAGCCTGGAAACCGTTCTTAGGGTCAGTAACATCTGTGTAGAAGTGAAGGTACATGATATTTCCGGTCGTGGTCTGACTGCTAGGTGCGACATCACCACAGAATTGGCCAATAAGCATTGCGGAATCAGTTCCACCATCACGAATTTCTAGATATTCCCTGTCGCAACTGCAACGTAAATATGATGGAATCGTTACAAGATTAGGGCAGACATTTCGATATTCAATTACAAGCTTTCACGCTGGTCAGATCTCAAGCCAATAAAACTACATCCATGTTACTGTCAGACTTACTTTTCAGTCTTTGTCAGGTCGAATCTTTCGATAAAATGAATCATTATTGGCTGTCCAGCCGGTGCAACAATTGTCCAGAAACATTCACTATGTGGCGATGGAATGTTGGGATAGTTTGGAGTCTTCAAATCCCAGGTTTTTATTGCCTGTGTTAGAACAATTTCACCGCCACAGTTCATTCCTACCTCCCTGTAAACGATTCCCGTTAATATCAGAAATAAATCACCGACCAGTTCTTACAATATTTGGATATATTTAGGGGGCAGGGATGAATACAATGGAATACTGTGGAATCTCCCATCTTAAGATTATGAACATACAGCTCATAACAAAATGTCGTTCGATCTTTAAGAAAGTGATCAGAGCACTAGATACGAACGTGTGTATCTTATGAAACCGTTAAACAAATATTCTTACCTGTAAGTCAGTTTGAAGCGGGTGCGATCCCTAGAACCGGATACTTTCACGTAAAGCTGATTCCCAGTTGTTTGCAATGGATTTGGTATTGCATTGCCACAATATTTGCCAGTGCCAAGAATAGGGGATGAAGCCGTACCCCCATTTTTCAACTAAAGACAGTAATTTTACAAATTAATCGCGTAATAACGTATCAGATACGTGAACGTGAAAGGTTATTAAACCCTTCATCTCATTGTCAACAAGATATGCACATTGGATCTTGTTAAGTAGAGCACGTTGGACGTGAATCGCGGGCTACTTCAAAAGAGCAAATAAGAAGATAATCATTAAACACACGGTATGAATGCAGATATTTAATTTATACACACCATAAGGTAGTTGTTGCTGCATGTCGTATCAGTGGACTCTCCTATATCGATATCAATCAATTTTACTTCTATGGTTCTTCCTGGCCTGACGGTAACATTCCATTGACACACTATTGACCAGAATCCATGTGTGGGTGTCGTGTGGTTTGTTTCTATGACTCCATTGGGTCCGTACAACTGACCACCACAGACTGGAAACAGAAAATGATCAGGTCTCGAACTTGTATGAGATGCAAGATCGATAGAGTTTTTAAATATTCATCGTTACTTGTTGAGCTGTTTCTTTTAGCAAAGACTTTCGTAGGATACCTTTGCGGACGGTTGCTTTAAATCCAGTTTTATTTATGTATACATCGGAGTGGAAGCTGACTTTCATTAGATCGGTTGATTCTATAGGTGTACGCGTAGAATTGCGAGAGCAAAAGCTTCCTAACTGGGACCACTCTTCTTGCGAACTCTGAGAATTTCCAGAAAAGACTTGAACCTGATCCGCGATGCAGTCGGTGGTTTCTTCTAAGTCTAAGGCTTGGAATTTCAAAAATAGGTGCGATCCTGGAAGTGTCTCGAAAGTCCAGCTGCAGTCGACATTGTTGTCATAACCACTGGGCCATCCGGGTGAATTGAATGTATAGGTGCTATTTTCCGGGCCAGTTAGAGAGATGATTCCGCCACAATCTGCTGTATTTTTATGAAAACATTTAGTTCATAGTGAAAGCAGAGTTTCTTATCTTACACTTCGTGTGCAAATCGCTTTTATTGTAATCACAGCGTGAAACAAATAAACCAAAGTTCCATAGCGAAATCTTTATTTATCCTGCGCCATCAAAAACATAATCCGTAATACGGACCGAAATGAATTCTAACACACTCACTTTGTGGGGTAACATACACGTCTTCAGTGGATTCTCTAGGAACTTGTAGCCAGCTGAGAAGGAACCAGCTGCCTCCTGGGAAACCGGTAGCGGTCAATTTGATGTAGACTATATTACTTGAGGATCGCACTGGCTCCGGCAACATCACACCACATTTGTCCATCAGCTCGGGAGCATTTTCGTCATATCCGTCATAAATCTGAAAGATACAATATTTCGAGAATCAAAGCCAGATGAACAATGCGCGGACAGTAAATGAGCAAAATTTGCAATCCTTAAACCATTTTCCTTTTTCCCACTCTTCACATTGTGTTTATTTGTATCAATGATCAAGATGTCATGATTCGACAGGCGTATACTTACAGTAAGGGAGAGGAAACACGTTTCTCCAAATTGCGGGATGTGAAAATCTTTGAAAGTAATTTTCAACGATGATCCGGAGTCAACAATAACACGCCAAAAATATTCTCCATGTAACATACATGGCTTTGGGTATAACGGCGACGCAATCTCCCCGCTGGGCCCGGATAAATCACCTCCATGTAACAGGCTGTAATCAGCAACGAATCCTTTCTTTGTTGTATCTGCACTGCTTCTGAATTTGATCCACAAACTTTTCGACGAAGTTATCGCGTCTATATTCTTCCCACAAAATGCGCCAATTAGTTTTCCAATGCCGCTCATTTCTCGCACTTCAACGTAATCCAAATTGCAGTGCTCGCTTTCGATCAAGTCGAACTCCTTGAAGCTTAAACTTAAGCGATTCCCTGGAGATGTTTGCAGGTACCAAACACACTCAATGTTCCGTGGATAACTGTTTGGATAGCCTGGCGTAGCAATCGTGCCATGTTCCGAAGTGTACGTACCCCCACATGCTGTAATCAGATGTCAACGATTACAGTCGGACCTCGTCTATCGCAACCCCGGTTATTGCATGCACCTCGCTCATCGCAGATGAATCGTCACTTACGACTTTGATCATCTCAGGAGCGATGGCTTCCCCTTCCCCATTTCTTGCGATGAGCGAGTTCGCGAGATCCCGAGCTCGTGCGATAGATAAGGTTCGATTGTATATTGATCAATTGAACATTGGTGAGTTGTACTTGAACCGCAAAATCCTGCCGTCGCACAGGCATTTATAATTCATTATTTTTAAACGAAAATTGTTACCTCCCAAGCGCACAAGCCAATACGTACCTGAATTGAGCACAGAATAGGTCCCAGAAAACTGCGTGTCAAACAAAGAACCAAAAAGAGATGTCAGATGGATGGTTAGAGCATTCCCTTGACTCGTTATGGGCGGAGGAACTTTACTGCTGCACCAGGTGCCCAGCGAGGGTCCGTCCGTTCCCTCGCCCTCGAAGACCTGTAGAGAACTTGCTTCGCATTCGTCTAGCCAGAAATGCGACGAGTGTAGTTGCTCCGTCAATGTTAATGTAACATGATCCTCTGGAACACGTGAATCAAAGTCTTTTCTAAAAATTCAAATTGGACATTGCATTCATAGCTCACAGAATTCAATCCGTACTAACTCTCTCTTCATCTGATTGTCAGACATCAAGCAGAGGCGCGATCATTCTGTTGTGCTAAGAGAACTTTATTGCTGATCAAACATCAAACGCTTGTGTGAATGAAGATACTGCACTCGTGACGCTAAGGCATGCAAGTAGTGTTCAACTATACCTGGATCTTGCGCTATAATGGTCCAGGTGCAATTAACCAACTCCGTATGCAGCCCGACCGTAGAATCCATGGAGAGAATTCCCTGATCATTGGTAACAATCCGTGCGCCACATGCCACATCGTAACTTGCTTTAAAGCCTTTCGCCGATAAGCTGGAATCCGTTCTCATCACTACCAGAAGTTCGTTGCTCGAGGAAATGTAAGATGGAGGCAATGTGTTGTGACAATGAGACCCCAATATAGGTGCGTCCCTCGAGGAGCCATCATAAATCTATACGAAATAATTCACAACTCAACGTCGCATATAAGGTCTTTCCAAATCTGGGCTATAGAATCGGACCTCGGCTATCGCAAGACATCAGAACCGACCAGGCCGCTCGGGGGTCATTATTCCCCGCAGAAGTCTAGCGCGCACGAATCGTGTGCAGCTCACGCCCTAACAGTCGTAGTAGTCGGCTACGTTCTTGCGCTGGCAAGATTCTTGCGATGGGGGCGTTTGCAATAGTCGCGGTCCGACTATGTCAATAATTGCTCGCAGCAACTTACCCTGACATAATCGTGGGTACAATTTCTGCTTCCCTCAATATCAAAATCCAAAAACGTTAAATTGACGAGGTGATTCACAGGCACTTGAATGAGCCACTCGCAATTCTGAGTTGGTGGATAATTCGAGTTCGGGTAGTTAGTCGAATGTATGACACCCGTCGATGTCGTGAACCTTCCACCGCACTGAATGTCCACGCTTCTGTATGTTATTTTGAATCCCGAGCTTTGGAAAGAATGATCGGCGTGAAATTTCACGAACAGTTTGTTCCCCGTACTCGTGAACGTAGATCCATTATTTGAGTGACATGTCTCTATCAGTTTTGGTGCAGTTTCGTCAGCCCCGCTGTACATGGTCAATTTATCAAAGGCACAAGTCTGCGTCCTCTCCAAGTTGACATCCACCAAGGTTATATTTATACTGTGCAAATAATCTACTTCGATGGACCATTCGCAATCGATATTCTTAGGATATGGGTTAGGATATCCTGGAGATGTGATAGTTCCGTATGGTTTAGTCAAGCGACCCCCGCAACCTGTGAGTTCAAAGATAATATCACTTTTGTAATTAATATTTAGATATGGTTTAGTACTTTCATTTCATCTATTATCCGAACCAAAATACATCAACTTCGTATCTGGGATACGCTATCGTTGTATTTGCTAAGATATCTCAATGTTTAACTAACCATTGACAACCCATTCAAGCCGAAAGCCGTTGTTTGCTACGTAAAGGTCCGATACAAACTGCAGGAAGACTTGATTTTGACCAGAAACTATTTTAGGTGGCAGTGCAGTAGAGGCACAGAATTTGCCCCAATCTTTGTTTGGTATATCGTTTTCTCCTTCCTTTATCTCCAAGTAATCATTCGAACAAGAGTCCATGTCTCCCGCTTCCAAGTCGAAATGGGAGAATGTGAGGTTTAGCTTGTTACCCATGGGTGCCTCGATTATCCAGCTACAGTTCTCTCGATCGGGGTATTTGTTAGGGAAATTTGGTGATTCAATCACTCCTCGGAATCCACGAAGTTTATTGTGGCACACTGTAAGAATGAAAATTGATCACAAGAAGCTTTCATTCTAGTTCTAAATGACCGTCTTATATTATTACCGAAAACTAATGGCAGGCTTGTTAAATGTACTTACGAGTATGATAATTTATCTGAAAGCCTCGGCCGGCGAAACTGTAGTCGCTACGAAAACGAATGCTGACAACATTCGACGTGGTCGCTATGTTCAGTGGGTGATTGCTTTCGCAATATCTTCCTAATTTCTTGCCCCGTCTATCGGGCCCCTCGAATATCTCTATAAAATCGAGTCCACATTGTGCGTCGTCTTCAAGATCAAGGTCAACTATTATAAGTTCAATCACACTTCCAGCGGAGACTGCAATTTTCCAGTTACATTCAGCGGATCGACTATACGGCTGAGGATAATTAGGAGAATAAATAGACCCACTAGGGCTGGTCAAAGTGCCGCCACAACCTGTAAACGATTATAGAATATTATGGGGTGGATAAGGACGTATCTTCCGTAATCAATTGGATTAAACGGCATGTAACTACGGTGCATAGGTATAAGGCATTTTAATGATTATGCATCACGGTAATTGCTCGTATTTATGGATGGAACAAACCAATAATACTGCTATCCCACTCTATGTTGAAACCTTCACCGCTTCTCGAAATGTCTGTCTTGAACTTTACGTATATTTGATTCCCAAAGCTCGTAATTTGTGTTGGGATGTTTCCCCCGCAGTATTTCCCCATCAGAGGAGATGCTGCTGAGCCTCCATTTCTGAAAAGTATTATGATGCTATCTTTGACCTTTGTTTTCAGTGCTGAGATGAGTTTTACTACAGCTCTGAGCAACGCAACACATTTATATTATATTTAAAACCTCGTTCTCCAAGATATATCCTCCTAAAATTCTCATAGCTGAGCCTAACGTAAAATATATTAGGACATTTCACGTCAATTCAGTAATTCGTTGGGAAAAGAAAAATTGGTCATCATACATCCGAGTCCAGAAATTTAATTCACAGTAATACGTAGTGCATTACGATAATTGGAGAGTCCAGGGAGAGAATGATAAAGTCACTTGAGGAGAAAGTTAAGAAAAACCAGCTTTTAACTTGAAAACCTTATATTTTTTTATAAAATGGACATATCCAAATGCCGTCTGACATAAAATCATCACCTTGACATATACATCTTCGTTCGAAAATGTGTAAAAACGAGCAAAGTCAAAGACTCTGATCGTTTTTAACTTTTGCGGTGTGGACTTTGATCACTATTAAGTTTTATTCCGAAAAGGAAATGCTTATTTTTCGGGACTTAGAACGTGATTAGCCTTTTACCGACTTTGGCTGGGTAAGCCTAGCATCTAATGAACTGGATGGCCGTGTTAACTCAAAACTTGTTTATGGGTGACTTTGATCATTCTTTCCCTGGACTCTTCAATTGTATAGGTCATTTCCAGGACCTCAGATTAAACTTATAGGACTTCGAGAAATAAAAAACATAATGCACTAATATTTGATATAGATGACTAATACGGTATAGAATGTCCCACACATACATGTATTAAATAAAGGAGTTTGTGAAATGCCATAATATAGTATATGCGCAGAAAAAAATGACAATATAGAATAAAAATCGAAGACATGAGATCACTGATCTATATCTACTTGTAAGTATAGATGTATCATAAAAATCATATGTCCTCACCTAATTTCAAGATAGTCGAATGAACATCCTGAGCTCTCTTCGATATCGAATTTTTTAACATTTAATGCCACCTGGTGCTTGTTGGGCGCCTCGATGACCCATTCACACACCCTATTCTCCGGGTAGTGATCGGGGTAGTTGGGTGACATGATAATACCAGTCACCGAGCTATAGTGTCCCCCGCAAACGTTGGAAGCGTCGATGAAAATGTATGAAGCTACAAACCCAGCCCTGGTCACCGAAAAATCGGTGTGGAACCTGATCGACATTATTCGCGATTGTGTCGTCAGTATAGGAGGCTTAGTCGTACCGCAGTACCTGCACAGAATGATAAATTATCCTCCATTTCCATGTATGCATTCCACGAATGCGCGAATACATTATACCGAAGAATATCTCAATACTAACTCTTGCCACTGGAAAAAATCCGTATCTTACATTGTTGTTGAAAATAGTTATAACCAATTACAGTGCATTTTCAATATTATGGACCTTAAGTGCCCACAGATGACTCACTTTCCCATATATTGTTCCGAGGTACTCGTCATATTCTCAGATATTTGGACATAGTCGTGGTAGCAGGCATCTTCATATTCTAGGTCAAATGTAAGCCAGTTAAGCTGTACCACAAATCCTGGGGTTGCCTGGATTATCCACGTACAGTCCTCCCTGTTGCTATACCTCCCATTCTCAGATGGTGATTGAATTATGCCTGATGGCATTTTCAGAAGACCCCCGCATCCTGGAATAAACGACATGTGGACTTTCATGGCCAGTGCATTATAACATAGAGCGTAGTAAGGATCAGCAGAGAGAAGCAGATAATCTAAAACTTACAATTCTCACTCGACATAATTAACGAAACGACTCCAGCATGCCCAGCCACTTCCGGACATGGCTGGACGTGCTAGTGACGTTCCTTTGATGATGTTGAGCAGTTTATAGTATATAAACATTATTAATTTCATCTTTCAATTTCAATTTTTGATGTCTATTATAGTTGTGTAGCATGCGCTCAAGTCCAAGCATTACGCGGCTGGCTTTCATGGGTCTACGTACAATTACTAGCAATCTTGTACTCACTGCGATCCACAGTCTCATATGTAGCCATAAATCCGCGTTGATGGATACTGCCATCCGTCTCAAATTTTAGCCACAGATAATTGTGCGTTGACATAATCGGAAAGTCGGGAATCGACGAGTTGCCTCCGCAGTATTTACCGAGCATTGTTGAATTTTCATTGTCACCATCGTGGACTTCTAAGAAATCGAAATAGCAGTCGTGATGCTCGAAACCCTCAATGTCCATGTCTTGGATAGTCAGCATTATAGCTTTGCCAGGTGGCTGTATTATCTCGTAAATGCATGTCCGCGATGCAGGGTAAGGGTTCGGGTAATAAGGCGACTTTATGACGCCGGTTTCCGCGGTAAACTGAACGTCACACAAGACTGCGTAATTTAATTTGAAGCCTTTATTGTTGTAACTCCAGTCAGACTTGAATTGTATCAATAAGACATTAGAACTCGATAATGTCACCGGAGGGAGCGTCGTGCCGCAGTACCTTCCGATCAGCGGAGCTTCTCTATTAATCCCGTCGAATACCTGTGAATAGAAATTAAGTTACTGTACGTCTTCCAATAAGTTCGCTAGTTGTTCGCCTGTCTGTTTCACGTATTGACGATCCAAAATTTCATTCAACTCAGGATCTGGCTACAGGAAAACCGAGAGACCGTAGCAGCACGGGAAATATGTACAGATGGAGTGACCTTCACAAAGTCAAATCTGCAGCCACGAGACTGTTCGAGTTCGAAGGTCGCCCACGTAATCCTAACGCGCTCTCCTCTGGGTAGTTGTATCTTCCACTCGCAATCCATGTTAGGTTCGTAGTTTGTCCCGAAATTGGGTGACGTGATCTGTCCGGAAGGGGCTGTATGAATGCCTCCACATCCCGGTAACCCTGGGAACAAGGTTTGTCAACGGTAATGAATCATCTGTGCGTCTGATATAGGTATGGACAATCAGAACAAAAAAATATTCTGATGTGTGAAAAGATCTGTGCAGTTCAATTCCTCAGTTGAATGTTAATCTTGATACACCGTTCAAATTCGAAGTGACTATCCTTCCTAACAATATGCTTCTATTTTCTCACCTTCGACACTCGAAAAAGTAATTTGGAAGCCAGCATCTTGCCCAGAACTGTCAGAGTGGAAGTGAAGCCAGGCTTCCGATCCAGATGTGGTCAGTGGCGGTGGATGGGTGTGATTGCAAAAGATTTCTAACTGCTGGCTGCTTTCACTCGGTCCATCTTTTATCTTTACAGCAGGAGATTCATTCAGATTTTGATAATACTGTTTTAGTTGTTGGCATATATATGCACTATTGCACTATTTAAACACTAGAGAATTAGATGGTCGTAAGCGGTAGAAAATAGAAAGTATTTACCTCCAGGTAATCTTTTCCACAGGTTGGATGCTCCTGTAGCATCATAGTGAAAAAATGAAATTGAATTCTTTTCCCTGCGGTGACGCCGACGTGCCAATTGCAGTCCCTGTTCAATGGATATCTACCCGGTGACCCAGGCGAACTTATCGTCCCGTGATCCGCGATTATCTCACCTCCACACTGCGGGTCTATAGAATTCCATTGCAAGGTGAATCCATCGCGGGAGACACTGTTGTCTGAGTGGAACCACATGTACAGAGAATGGTGGGTGGATATTATGTTTCCACCCGCGGGCAAACTGCTCCCGCAGTATTTCCCAATCAGATGTTCACCAGCTGTGCGACCGTCGTGGATCTACGGATCGTTTTAACCCATATAGAGTACTGAATATCCTATGGATATTCATTTTTGGTTTATTTTATTCGTGAGATGTTACTAAAAATCAATATTCAAAACTTGACGCTTTTTCCACTCTAAACGTTAGTTTTTGAAAACTATTTGAATCTGTAGGAAGTTGTGACGTTGCACTGTGTGCATGCGTCCCAGGGTCTCGCAAAATCACGGCAACAAATGTGCGCAACCGGCAGGATACACCAGGAGGGGCAAAGATAGATTTAGGCAGGTTAATTTGGGCTATAATATATGTTTTTTTTTTTTTTTTGCAAAATCCTATGTCGCCTGTACGGATGATCTCGACCACCGAGGAGAATCCGAAAAAAAAAATTCAACCTGCTCGAGGCCGACGCGACCACATCGATTCTATACAGGTCGACGAGGCTGTGATGTGCTATTTCCGAGCTACGCCAAGAAAGCGGCGAGAAGTACCATCACCCATCAGCCATGTAGGCAGTGCCGGCTCTATGGAGGTGCGAGCCCGGCAATGGCACTGAGCGCTGACTTTAGGGGGGCGCTGGGCACCGCTCTGAACTCGATTTTTTTCGAAATACTTATGTTCTTTGATAAATATAAATTATGTAGGTCATGATTGAAAACACCTAACATTGTATGTTGGATACGAATTGTTCTCCAATCAATATTCCAATGCAGAGAATTCCTTATTCTTAAACTTGGCACTATGAACAGGCAGTTAGAATGTTGACTACTCTTACTGGTGGTGCGTCGAAGCGCGCATAAGGCGCGCGTCGCGCGGGTGAAAGTAACGCGATGCGGAGAGGGGATACAACTATATAAAGCAGCGCCTCGGCCACTGCGCGTCACAATCCACCACAAAGCTAAGAGAATGAAATGAATAGCGTGGGTTTTGTGGACACATTGTTTGATTTGAGGTTCATAACGATTTGAAGGCCTGAAGACCAACCAAACCCCTTATGTCCTCTAAACCTAAAGAAAAGGATGTTTGGCTACGAGGAACAGGATGACGCTCCCACTGACCCCGAACAGCTATTCAAAACCTGTTACCCTCTCGTAGATACTACCATTATCTCTTTAAACAACGCTTTACGCAATTAAAACAACATGACGGTGCATGGGGTTTCTTATACAATATCAAAAATCTTTCGAAAGATGAAGTGCTGTATTAGCACTGTTCAGCCCTCCAAAAACTATTGCAACTGGGAGACGATGAAGACGTTGATCTTTACTCTTGTTATCGCTGTCCTACGTGGAAACTTTAGTCTAATGGATTCTGTAGAACTTGTAAATCGTGGCGAGACCGCCTATTACACGGTCATCAGCTGTTTTTAATTCGAAGGGAAAGTACCCCGAGTACACGATAATTGTTTATTCATTTTCTCTTAATTTTTTCGTTTTATCGTTAATCCTATTGAACAAATTCTTCATACTTTTGTAAAGTCGAATTTCCCGAGTCGTTATCAAACGCCTTGCTGATCCGCACTATTTATCCCGACCCCTCTCCGCGGTACTGTAGCTAGTCGTAATTGAAGGTTTTGTATTTTGAAAGTGGCGAGTAATCGCCTGGCGCTCAACTAAAAATGCTATTCGTTTTTCGAGTATTGTCGGCGGGATTGGTCTCGAGGTCTAGCTTTCCGGTCTGGACTCGAGGACTAATAAAAATCCACGTCACAATATTACTCTAAGTGAAGGCGCGTGTCCGGATTATTATATACCAGAACGATCCTACCCTTGACATCCGTACAGGAACGACGCGTAGCAGACGATAACTAGTCTTATATATTGAAAATTCACAATATCGGAGCCTGTGATGTCAAAATATGTAATGAAACACCCCTAAAGTTTCAAAAAGATGCATTTCATTGTTGTAGCGAAAAAAATCGCAAAATCACCCTTTTTTTAGCGTTCTAGTTCAGGTTCCTCCCTCAACCTATTTCTATGTTTACATATTTATTACGGACTGTATCGTCTTGTGCTTCCTAGTTCAGTTTCTCCTTCTTTCATTCTGCATTGTAAATTATTACTATCCTATGATCTGTTAACGACCGAACGCGTTACCCCAACTAAATGGGGGCAAAAAAAAGCGAGGATATACAGATAGTAGTGAGTGATTGTTGAGTATAAATAAGTATGTATGTGAGCGAGCGTAAAGTCCGTCCAGGTCCGCCGATCGAAGATCCAAGTCCGAAAGACGAGCAGTGAAAAGATGTGAGCGAAAGACGTGAGACGTGTGAGAAAGAACTGAACGTGATTCCGTAGATAATCAGAAAAATAACGTTCGTGTGTTTAGTTATTAATTTATTAAATATGCATATTGATTGTAAAAAAAAGAGGGGCCACAAGGCCAATACATCGAGGTTACCGTTGTGTCGTTACTTAAATGTTTGAATAAATAATTGCCGGCATGGTAGAAATCGTTATTTCAAAGTAAAGAAAATCACCAGTCCCGAAAGGTATCCTGACAATCGACCTTCTTGAACAATTCGGAAGTAGGATCTGCCTGCAACAACCCGCATCAAACCGTGATAAAACACGCAAAGCGGCTAAGTGTTTTACGCGCCGGGAAATTTCGAGTAACGGACAAACACTCGAAATATTGGCCGTCGAAGGCCTGAAAACGATAACCGCGTGCGCGTACGAAAGACGATTGAATTCATGTGAATATAAATGCTGAAGAGATATCGGTACAAGAAGATGAGTTCGAACGATTTTACCCTAAGGGTCCCGGAATCAGAAAACATGTTTTATCCAAATAATTTCGACAATTCGTCAGATACCATCGAAAATTTGGTTCGACCAGGACAATGAATCGTAGGCGGCTTTCCTCCTCGAGATGAACACAGTGCGCAACTCTCCGGCGCAATTAACCGTCGAGGAGTAAGAAGATCCGCTCGACAATGAACACGGTGCAGCGCGCACAACCGATCAGCGGGAGGAGCGCTGTCGTTAGAAGCCGCTACATGGGCTATGGTGAAAAAAGGGAGAAGAAGAGACACTATGAAAAGACATGCCACTAGGGAGACTCCCAAAGAGAATGGGATAGAGTAGAAGCTGTGCGTAGCCACCACGGCGCACGCCATCCGTTGAGTCGGCTTCCAAGATGCAATTGTGTTGGTCAGCGTTGAGACGCCGTCTAATGTCAGGCATCAGACTAATTATCAAGTTAGGTATGTATGACTTGACCGAGAAACATCTTAATGATGTTCGATGGAGGTTTAAAACCTAATTTTTTATTTCGAGCTATTTAGAAAGTTTTGTATTCTTCGTGCATGGGACTTTTGTGCAATAATATTACAAGTAATCGTAGTTGTATCAAAAATATGTTTCATGGATGCCTAATGAATGTTTTATCTGGTTATGGGTGCTGTATAAAATACACACAGATCCAAGCAGAGCTCGAGATAAAGTACCAAATTGAAAAGCTATGCAATTCGAAGCACAGATAGGAATAGTAGTAATATTATTGAACTTTGTCGGTATTACTTGATGTTTCACGACCTTACCTGAAGAAAGTCGAATTTGCAATCTGCGGACTGTTCCAAATTGAAGGACGAGAAGGTGACATTCAAGACACTGGAACTATTGGTGTTCAAAAGCCAAGCACAGCTCAAACCATGTTGATAGGTGTTGCCGTCACTAGGAAATTGCAAGGTGCCCGAGGGATCTGTGATAATTCCTCCACAGCTCTGCCGGGCTGTCCCACATCGTGGTCCAGAGAAGTCTGCTGTGCATCGACACAGGGCCGTTCTTCTTATAGATATGCTGCATGTTCCGCGGTTTTTGCACGGGTTAGGATCACAGGGATTCACTTGGCCGTCGCAATTTCTTCCTAAACATAAGAAAATACATTCCATTGATGAGTGAAATTATTTAAACAAGTGATGCGCACAACTCCACCCCCCGATAACACAAAAGTAAAATACAGTAATTATGAAAAGAAAAGATTGAAGTGAATTGAGAACAACTGAAACTTGAACCCCATTGAGTTCGACTGAATGCATATTCTGGATTCTGAGGTAGGTTTTACACGGCAAGTTTGAAATTGCGTTAAGAGTATTGCATAGGAACGGATGTCTAGATTACGTAGGTCTTTTTCGCGGATTGATCCATAAGATTACGATTGCATTGCACTATAGACCGAAGAAGATGGAAAAAATGAATCCTTCGTCGCAAAATGGCAAAAAAACCAAATATATGTTCCATTGTTCTACACTACTCATTGTCAATGTCAAGTTTTACAGTTCATCGGACAGTCTCTTGGGCATCAAATGCAGACAACTTTTGGCTTTACAGTAATCCGGTCGGCATATTGTCTTTGTCTTGAAAGTTACCTTGTTATTTTTTTTTAGAAAGCTACATATCATGAGCAACATCAATTAATAACACTTTATATGGTATGTTGCGATATTAGATCAACTCACCAGTGTATCCAAGGTCGCATCGACAGGTGTACTCATGAGGTCCATTTGGAATGCAAGTTCCGTGGCTGCACGGATTGCTAGTACACGCTGATGGGCCGGAGAGATCTGTGCTGATTGTACAGCCGTTTGGTCCTGAACCGGTGCCCTGGTACCCTGGTGGGCACCGACATTGCACGTACTGATCGCTCATCCCAGGCTGGTTAATGCACGTCGCCAGTGGATGACACCCACCATTATTATTTGCGCATGGTCCAAAGTAGGAGCACGTTACCCCGTCGCCCTGGTAGCCAGGCGGACAAGCGGCGCACAATCTTGAGCCCTAAAAAGGAGATCGTCATCGTCATTCATTTGATCATTTTGCAATCCGGCAATCATATTTTTCAATGTCTCATTTTGTTTTCTCGAGTTGACAAGAGAGAAAAAAAAATCTGCAGTCCGGATTTCTAGCTTTTACAGTCAGACTTCGCCTATTGCAATTCCGGCTATCGCAAGCACTTGGCTCATCGCAAAGAAGTCGTCTGCTCCGATCCCGGTCATCGCCAGAGCGAACGCTTGCCCTGACCCTCAGTACTAGGCCAGTTGGAGCTATCTTTCTGTCTCTCTATTTATTTCTCTCTTTCGCTGGGCTGCGCACAACACGTGCGTACTCGAATGGTAGGAAAAGTGGGGATGCTAGGTCGCTAGATTGCGAGCTCTCGCGATAGGCGAAGTACGACTGTACATAGGTTTGAAAGCGATTTCATACATTTTACGAGGATACAGTCAGAGTTAGAAAGGGTTTCACGGATTTCACACAAATTTCCGAGAGATTTTACAGTCCAGATCTGACACAAAACCTTTTGACGTTGGTGATTTCGTTCTGTTCAGACATGTTCTCGCTCACTGCTGGAAGAAGGAATCGGGCAGAATCTATAGGTATAATAAGTACCTTCTCGTCGATATAAGAAATCTGAATGCTCTTCATTTTGAAAAGTAAGCTGAATGCTGTTTATTTTTCTTGTAATCAGCCAATGTTATTGATTATTTCCAACATGCCTGCTTCGTCCATACGTCACTATAGCACAGTATTCCGTTTTAACATTCCTATCGTAGTCTTATCAAGGTGCGGCCGAAGGCGTTTCCCGACAAAATCGCACATACTTGGGCGAAGTTTTTCATATGAAAATATTCGCAAAAATTTGTTGGTAGCAAAGATTCAATTTCGAATTTTCGACATCGACTTTTGTTTCTAATATTTTGGCCCTATTTTCATTCACCCTTTCTACTCTAATTTCTCAGATCGACCGCTCGTCACTTATACTGTTTCAGCTCTAACATTTTAGTTGAGAGTTTTCAATATTTTCCATAATATCGATTTCTTCAATCCTTTCTGATGCATATAGTACATAGTTTATACATTTATACAGCGCCAACTCATTCTATGAAAAAACATTTTCATCGGCCTTTTTTACTACCTACACATTCATAATAATATCTGTTCCCATTACCATTGGCCGATAGTAATCTGTGATGTTGTCTAGAATATTCCGAGTCTTCAGCATGCATTATCCGATATTATTTTCATGTTTGAATTCCTAATCCTAATTAGTAATCATTCGCCGATACATATTTTTTTTCCAGCTATCAACCAAACATCAGATTTTGTAATGACTGCACTAGCAGTTTGAATAAAAATCTCAAGGAGTTTCCGACATTCCGTCACGTTTGAATTTTCCCCTGGAGTTCCAAGCCGCATTATCTGGACAGTGCATTCTAGCATCGACTTCGCTGGCCTTTCACTATTCGCGAGGAGCTTTCGAATTTCATGCATTTCATTACGATTTTGACAAGCAAGTTGACGTTCAATTTTCATTACCATCGTGTTGATGCACTGCACGGAGGGCGCGATACTACAACCTCCATTGTTTAAAGCACACTCGTCAATATCAGCACAGTAGTATCCGTTGCCGGTATAACCCTGAGGACATCCACCACAGTAGAAAGTACCGGGTACGTTGATGCACGGTACCATCGGATTGACTGAGCATGGGGGATGTTTACTGGCGCATTCATCAACGTCTATGATACAGGCTGGATTCGTACCCTCAGCTTTCCAACCCTAAGAGATTAATAAATGAAACGGTGCTAGATACCTAGCGATGTTTTTCGCTAACACTTCATCGAGAAAAAAAGGTGACGGTATACTTACTTGTTCGCAAATACAGGTGAAACCAGACCCCGGGCCACCCTTGTTTACGCAGGTACCGTGACCACAGAGTTCATAAGTGTTTCCGGTATTACAATCGTTTGTCGCTTTAGTGCAATGAACACCGTGCCAATTTGCCGCACAATCACATCTGTTGTTGCACAAAGAAATACGTTACAATCAAATCAGACTCAACTGTGATAACTTTAATCTTTTGTGAAACTTACTGGTAAGTTCCAGCAAGATTTCTGCAAGTAGCTCCATTCTGACAGCCCAGATCAGTTCCGGTGTATCTGTCACATTCGTTAATGTCCGTATTGCACTGGGGTCCCTGAAATGCAAAGAAATATTACAAATCCCAGCTGCTATGATCTGCATGGATACGACTTGCAGAAAAGGAGGCCACGTTTGAAGTGCAATATTTCATTGATGCTCCTTCAACTCTCGCGACAATGTTACTGTGTCCTATCATGTATTAGATGTGCTTAGTCAGCACTCACATATTCATAATTAACCGCAGAGGTAAACCAAAATATCTACTGGGAACAGCGGAAGAATAATTGCAAAATACTCACCTCCCACCCTTCCGTGCAACGGCATTTATACCCATCAATCCTGTCTTCACAGGTACCGCCATTCTGACAAGGGTTACTCGCACACTCGTCAGTTTCCAATTTTCTTCGTAGGCTTGATATTTCGATCTCAGCTTGACGCACCTATGAAATATAATCTGCGTATATCACCATGTCACAACCTTGACGATGAAAGGCTGTAAGGACTTAACAACAAAGGAAAAATTCAAGCACAAATTGAGTATACTAGCACAATTGTCACATATACATATATGTAGATATAATATATATTTTTTTAAACAATCACTCAACGCGCTGACGTAGCAAAGTACTACGGGAGTAATGCTTCCGTTGTGAAACCCGCTCGTTGAGACTATGGTGGCGTTTTAATCGATCTCCGATGTGCGGTCAAGTTCCGGAAAACTACATCAAACTTTCAAAGTCTAGAAATATGATATAGGTGAAGAGAAATCATGCTTCGATCGAGTGCACGAATTTCAGTATTGAAATGCCTGGGCTGCCGGATGCCCTACACAAAATAATACAGTTGTTTCAATTCTGTTAAATCATTCATTTGCATAGGAAGTTCAGACAACTGTGACTTACAAAGTTGGTAAGATACATACCGAGAGGAAATCTTGAAACTATACAGTCGATTGCGCATGCGCCAGATTATTCAATTTTATTGGTCGGTGAGATCGTCCCGCGGTGATATTTTAACCTACGAGGCACGGGTGCCAACTTGCAATAAATGCAGCGAAAGCTGTCAAACTCTCGGGCGTGAGATAGTCGATCGCAGTAACGTTGTTTTTTATTTTAATTTAATTTCTACTGTATTAAATTAACACGATTGAACAAACTGTTCCTACCTAGCTGCTTTGCTTCTTCCAAGCACCCATCATTTACAATTAGACCTCTGATTTTCAATTGTAATTGGAAAAAGCAAATCCTCTAAATAAACCGATACATCGAATCATAGCGAGCAATTAGCTGTTCGGAATAAATTTCGGCGGTTCCTTCGGAATATCAAGTTTCAATCTCAAGAATGAAAGCTTTCCAAGCCTTTCCGAATCATTACCGCAAATAATTGAGATTTTAACCTCAAAAGTTCGTATCAATTACATCGGCGCCAGAAACAAAATTTGCCAGCTAAAACTTGGGATGGCCAGCCTGCGTCAGCAGACGACGAAACTCGCGCATGCGCAGTCCACTGTATAGTTTCAAGATTTCCTCTCGGTATATTCCAGAAGTAGACTCTGAGTATGTTTCGAACGCGGGCTTCTTTTAGGAAGAGGAACACCTCGAGTGGAAATTCCGATCAGATAGAAATCCGGGTTGGATCAAACCTCATCTGACTACAGATCAGGAAGTGATCAAATGAATGGATCAGATCCTGATCCGATATGTAACGCAATTTTTAATCCGGATGGGATCAGATCTTATGCATCTAAATTTGACAAGACCGTCAAATCTATAACTGAACACCAAAAATTAATTCAGATGGTTGTAATGAATTTATTACAATGTGTGACGCGTTGAGCAACACTTACTAAGTGTAATCAACCGCATATTTATACTAAGTAAGGATTCTTAGATTACAAAAACAGCCCATAATTTCGGCCGGGATCCGATCCGGGACATACGCATTCGCGCGCATTACTAGTCGCACGCTCTACCGACCATGCTGAACTATTTATCGAAAACATATAACACTTTTTCGTATTTGTTTTTAACTTGGTATGTGTCTCAATGATATCAGCGTTTCAATGCAGCTTAGATATCTTAACTGAACATCCGAGTTTCGAATATCTTCTTAATCCAATTTCTTTCCCAGAGTTCCAAGAGTTCTGACTCACTGTAACGCTTACAATAAATATGTAATAATATCTATCTATAATATCTATCAGTGGCTTGGCATATTGACTTTTAAATAATAGTAGATATAAGAACGTAGATTGACTAAAGTTAGTATTATAATAACGTCTATTTAAACAGATGAGTGAAGTTAAGCAGTTAGTTAATCTTTAATAGAAAAAAAAAAGTTCCGTCAACTTAAAATATAGTTACCATTACGTGAACGAATTGAACATTCCAGAAATAGTACATGTGCCTTTCAATAATTGTGCCTGGCACAGTAGACTAAATAGTTACCGTGAATATTCACGAAAAGTTGAATATACGGCCGAATAAGACTGTTAATATTACTAAATTTCTGGTGAAGTTACTGTTACTAAATCACAAATGCTCGCTGTACTATATTATAGTTACCTCAACGAAAAAAAATGTTATGGTTACTGCAAAATTTCAACTACAGTCGAAAATGTTGATTGTATACATTGAATTTTTCTTAGTGTTCTGATGATGTTTACCAAATCAGAATCTGATCAAAATCTCTTCAGGGTACTATCGCACGGTTAACATCAAGTATACAAGATCAAAACTGGGTCAGAACGAATTCAGGTTGCTTGACCTCAAAAGTTCATTATGCCCACTGAATCAGAATCAAGTCAGGATCTTTCGAAGGTCTCACCTAAAAGATGTGATCAAGTATCCAACGTTTAAATTGTATCAGCATGATTCCAGGCAGTCCGACTTCAAAGTTAGGTCACTCTCAACAAATCATAATCTGATCAAAATCTCTTCAGAGTGTCATCGGAGGACTAAGATCAAGTTCTCATGATCAAAATTGGATCAGTGCAATTCCAGGTTGCCTGACCTCAAAATACGATCAAATTTACTCGATCAACTTTTGATTAGTAACCCAGAATCAAACATACTGGCTCAAAATCTGATCAGTTTTTCATCAGAAATCACTGAATAAGGAGAACCTGACTACTGATGAATCCTGTTCTGATCCTAGATCAGGCCAACCTGAAGCAATTTCCACTCGGGACCCCTACCTCGTCACAAGTTGGCGCTTTCCCGTGTTATTTATTATCAACTGGAATTTTACTTAATGTTGAACGCTAGTGCGTCGTTTCTTTAAACAAATTACGATACCATAAGCCTAAATGCCATAAACTAGAACATACGAGATTGCTACGAGCGACAACTCAACTAACTCAATTTTTCGATTGCCTTAGATGGAGGGGCAGGGTACATCAGATAAAACAATATTAGTTTTTTAAGAATATTTGAAGTCACATCAACCAGAGTAACATTACCGGATTGAATAACTTGTAACTTATCGGTAACAACATCGGTAGATTGGACTACTTATCGGTTTGCTGCGATAGGACGCATAATTAGCGGGACAGAATTCGAGCGTTTTATGAAACTATACTCCAGACTTGGTATTACAGAGCGATACTTCGTATCCCAAAACAATTTGAATTTCTTAACACATCCTAAGACCAGAGTATGACTTTATGGCCAAATTAGGTGACGAGAGTCATTAACACACGATACAGATTTCGCAGTAATTAACTAGCGATCTGCTGGGCTTCATAATCAACGAGATTTCGAGACCTATCTTAAGATAGGGACCGCAGGGTCACTCTAAAAACGCGAATACTTAAATCAGCGATAACAAAATTATACTGAGGACGATATAGAGTCCAAAAAAAGATAACCGAAATTCTGAACTATACGATAACGGTAGTAAAGATACTAACTTATACAAAAGCGACATCAAATCATTGTTATATCTCCGTTATTCTATCGCATACAATAGATGTTATTCAACTGATTCCAAGGTCAAGACTGAGAACGAGCAAAGGGCATGGCCTAGGCCGACCTGACGATACTGGGAGGGCAGCACGTGATTTCTAACATAGTATAATATGTCGCGGCATCTCCGGTTTTGAATTTTTTACAAGAATTATGCAGTAATACCTCGTGGCAAGCTCTACAGTTTCAGAAACTGTATTGCACGATGCGTTAAGATTTTTATACGAAGAGCAATTGGATTCTAAATCCAGGAGTCTCGACTTAATGGCCCGATAGTAGACACTACTTTCGAGCGTATAGTTTTACTGGACATGCGTGTGGAAATTTCGAAATGGTTCGGTACAGGAAAAGATTTTCGAAAAAAAAGCATTAATTATTAGCTGGCATGAAATAATTCAAGTGCAATATAGGTATCATACTTACTCGTGCAGTGAGCCGTTGAATTCGTGTTCGTGCAACGCCATCAAATCCAGGCTGAAATTGAAGTGTAAAAGGTAGATTTATAATCAATTAGTATCTGTTTATTATTAGTAACATGCAATTCGTATAAAATTGAGCATTGCTTACACTGGAACGGCTACCTGTGTTTCCGGATGGGCCTGGATTAATGTTAGTGCGGTTCGATCCAGCCCCCCACTCAATGGCATTTACCCTGCTCTGCAGACCGGAAGGACCCTCAATGGATTCCGCGAGTCGCCTCAGGGTTTGTTCCATGTCTGCAAGGGTCCCCAACCTCCATCGTTCCACCAATTGGGAAGCATCACGCGCCTGTAATCGAAATGAATTTTCGCGTTTTGCTTCGTGTATGAAATCAAAGTTTCGTTACTTCACGAAATTATCTTTTTTCCAAATTGTCTGGATAATATGGACTAAAAATCAATTACATTCAATTATTTTCACATCGGTTGTAAGTCAATCGAACTTAATCATAAGCCGTCTGAATTTTGTGTTAAAACACAAGGTTTAAATTGCTACATGATGTTACATAGTATCCTGCGCCTGTGCGTTATGGGCTGAAAATAGTCGGGAAAGCTGGCGATCTAACAAGACGTACGGAATGACATTCTCTTACAATAAGTGCAGGGGCACATTTATTAATGCTGATCCTTTTTCAATTGTTCTTTATCTTTTCTAGGCTATTGAAACATGGTTATATAGTAATGAGTGATCATTCATAGTAACCAACTCAATGATTTTTATACAATTTGTATTCGTCCAAAAAACGAGAAGCAGCCGTCAAATATGTAGCTCTTGAAATGGTCTTTCGACATAGTATCTTAACTTGTACTTGTACGTATTGGATATCTCCAGCGACCAGTATTATAGTAAGTCCGTGCAGATTCATTCATCAACATTGCAAATACATATCAGGTATTCATTCATTTATTCGTTTATTCATTTACGAGAACAATGCCCAACAGATATGTTATTCTTGAAATATTGCAATATTTCAGATACATAACAATACGTAATGGTCACGTATCAATACCGGCGTATTTAAGTGTCCGCTGTAGATACAATACTTTTAGAATATTGCGAATACGTTATTCTTGATGTATCTGAAATGTATAATATATCTAAAATAGATCCAAATATATGTATAATGTGTAATAAATAATGTGTAATAAATTTTAGAAATGCAATGAGCATAGAAAATAGGTAGGTACGTACTTCTGATGGTTAGTTGGCGCGGCTCTCCGGCTCTCCGGCTCTGCGCATAGAAAATTTGACTGTACAAGTTAATAATGAAGTAATATCTGCAGACCTTCTCGTTGATCCATCTGCGACGGGGTTATGTTGAATTGGTCGGAGTACTTTACTCGCTGGAAGACCACGGTAGAATCGCGGCCAAGTTGGCGGCCGCATAAAACGCGATAAGTATGTATTTGTGACGTGAATATAAGATGAATAATTGTAAGTATATATTAGGGTGATTCAATTGAGATCGATATTTTTTTTGGGAGTGTTCCCGGTTGAAAAACCTTCAGAATCCAGCTAAAGAAAAATCCTTAATCAAAATAGGTCCATCACTCAATTATAAGTTTTCCTGTTTAAATAACATGGGGAAATATTTTTGTACCGTTTAAATGAATATTACTTAGTCAGGTAATTTTTTTTTCCAATTCTGCGGGATATGATTTTGTAGGGAATTAAATTCTCTACAAAATTGCCTTTAGAATCAAGTCAAATCGATCATTTTCAGAACAATCTATGCCCGCCAGATTTGTATCATCATCCAAGATAACTTCCTTCAGCAATATTCCCCTTCACCAATATGCTGTTTTGTCAAAGGTCATGGATGATTTTCTATTGGTTTGAAATTGATTCTCATTGATTAGCATTGGAAAAACAATTGGAAATATGAAAATTAACTAATTTTTTATATTTACAATGTTTTTGCTGGGTATTTCATTACTTTTTGTATGTATACGAACGGATCAGCGCAGAACTGACTTCGAGGAGTTATACTCCATCGCACTGTCGAAAAACAGGTACATGAGGTACATCTTAGCGAAGTTTTTACAACCAAAGCAGGTAGTGGATTTTATTGAGCTTGGGATGGTGATTACATAATATTATTACGTATTATGAAAGATTTAGTGGATGAACAAAAAACCTAGTCGTTCAAAAGTTATCACCATCTTCCCAAACCTCTGTGCTCTTCGCGCGATCAAACAGTGGTCCCTCTATCAATGGGATCCCGTATCGGAAACTAAAAATTCAAAATTCTTCTCATTATAGATGACAATAGACATCTGTTTGCGTAGGGGATTTTTGAAATTCGAAAAAATATAAGAGAAATTACGACTTGAAGAAAATAATCGATTTTCAGCTCAACAATTGCTTTGTATTCTCTTTGTTATTAAAAAACGGTAAATCGGGAAGAAAAATCCTACGTCAATAGATGCAAAATCATAGAAGGAATGTGTACGCCAAATTAGAAATTGATCCGTTGAACGGTGTTAGAGTTATCAAGCCCACTGTCTCGGAAAATATAGTTCCGAGATGAACACGATTGAAGTTTTTACTGATTCTGAGGCGTGCACTAGCGAGCGGACGCGCAGTGTTGGATTCAAAAGCTTATATCTTTCTCAATTTTTGGAATTTTGACAGCGGCTTTGCTTTCAAATATTCTTAAAAGATCTATCTATAATAATATGAGAGAAGCAAAATCAATTTTTTTTTTTTAATTTCCGACCGGGTATAACCTCAGATCAACTCCTATTCATTGGTAATAAAATAAAATCTTATATACTACAATTAACATATGTATTTTGGGGCTTGCCCAGAACACACGAGGTATTCTATTCGACCAGGAACTCTCATTTCGAAAATCATACAATAGCTTGAACCGACGTCAGAGTTTACTACCCATGATTCGTTGTCATTTCGATTGTCTGATTGTGAAAACTTACTTTTAAGCAGGTAATATCGATTTAAAAAAAAACTTGGAAAAAAATTACCCTACTACGCACAGTGCACGAGTCCGCAATTTTTCCACCGTTTGCAGGCACTCAAGTATCTAATCTTTTTATGCACGATATTTATCGTCAACAACTGTCTTGCGATACAATAATTATTTAATTATATAATATTTAGTGTTCATTGAATATGTTTATCAACACAAGGTCAACACAAAATTGAGAAAATTCACCAATAAATAATTTTCATTGTCTTTGATCTGCATTGCGCATGTTAATTGTAACTGAACAATTGTTAAATTGAAATGAAACAAGATTCTTACTAATGGTAGTGTTTGAAGTGTGAAGCGCAGCACTCGCGGTTTATAACTATACCGTTTTGTTTATCCTAAGCAGCGAGCGATCAAAGTATCTTTTCGGGCGACCTTGAAGCGAACTTTTTCTTATTTTTATTTTTTCTATTATTCTGATGAATTTGGAAGTTATTTTTTTCAATATCTTTGCTTTCAACTTAATATTATATGTTATAATGGCTATTTATAACACCCCGCCTAGAATAATACGTAACAAATACATGAAAATCTTTGAATATCAAGCACATCAAATATGATTTTTGTTTACAAAATGTGTATTAAAGAATAGCCCTTACTGACTTCTTTCCACATAGGAGATAAACAGCTATCCTTAACTTCAGGATTGTCGAATGTTAGACCTGATCCCCAAGTTTATCCCAGCTATTTTTCATATTTTTAGCGGAAACACATAGAATAATTGACATGTCCTTTCAGACAACGCTCCAGAAGCAATTTGAAAGACGGTCCATGAGCTGATTTCGAAAATATTCCGTATAACAGGCATTTACTTATATAAATTTCACAAATCTGATGATTGTGAAAATAATTGAATGATAATCAATGAAAAGATAAATCGTAAGGGGTCAGTCCTCTTTGCCCCAGATTCGGCGTGTGAACCCCCCTGCAGCTTATGTTAGAAAAAAAAAACGAAGAAATCTCACAGACATCATCATTCTCAAGCTTGCGGCTAAAATTGTGTACAAAAATCCTGAATCCTAAAACTCGTCAAATAACTTATTTGGCTTACTGAAGTAGCGACGTTCAGCACATTAATCCCATTGATGTTGACGTTGCTCGAACCGACAGTCTGCAACGTGATATTCCTATCCTTGGCGCTGGTGATGAAGAGATTTCCATCGCGCACCTCCAGAATCGGCCTAAAAAATGTTGTCGCCGAAGGTAAGGCATTTCTGGGCTGCGATCTGCACTGGGATGCTATATCTACAAAAAGCTCACCTCTCATTCAACCATGCAGTAGAAAAACTCGCGAAGAAAAGTAAGAGCCCGAGGGCTACTTGGAGCCGCCCAAGGGTCATGTAGTAGTGAATTGTTTGAAAATTGGGTTAATTTGAATATATGTCCACTTCCTAACACTTTTTGATTAAAACAGATCTTTTCGTCGGCACAGTTTACAGTAAACTGAATCTGGAGGCGTCAGAAATCGGTTATGATCTGGCCTAGTCAGGGGGCGTCTTCGATAACACCCAATATTGAATTACAGTCTCGACTCTTTCGAATACCCCCCACAGCAATAGCTGTACTGTCATTGAACGGAATACGGCAAAACACATGTCGTGCCCGGTATTCGCTATCATTTGAGTAATTCTTTGGAAATTTTTAATAGCGCTGGTAGACAAACCGATATATCCAGAATGAGGAAAAATGAGCATTGATATATTGATACCACATCATTATAGAATTTTTAATACATTTTTCAAACTTTGCACACAACTCATATCTGTGAAACAAATTAAAGGGCATGTATGTCACATGTATGTCTTTTGACCAGAAAATTTTGGCAATGAAAAAAAACTTTAACATTGAAAACTGAAAAAAATTAAAGGCAAAAAGGGTGTAAATGCCGAAAAAATTTCATGAAATGATTTCAAAAAGGCGGATTCTTATACATTCATTTGGGCAATGGTGATCGGCATGATTTTTGGCCATAAAGTTGTTGCCAAGAGGGCGTATCCGCCAAATAAACGTTCAATCAACAATTGAATATTTTTGTCTGTAAATGCCTCCAAATTATTGTCATTTAGAGACAATGGCTTCTTTAACAGTTTTCCTATCGAATGGGGAAGAAGAAAAAAAAGTATACGCTCTTTTGCCATTTGAATCGCACTTTCAACGCTCACGACCCGATCATTGAAGCCTTATTATGGGAGTTATAAAACAAAAAGTAACTGGCTAAAAAAAATTACACGTATTTTCCATTTAAAACTTTCGAAATGTTAAAATTGAGAACTCAAAATTTGCAGACATTCTTTTCTATCTATTCGGAGGGTATCTAGGGGGCGCGTAACACAAATTTCGAAAGTCATTGAAATAAGGACCATCCTAATATACATAGATATACAGAGTAGACATATGCATAAAGAAGTGGGGCAAAGCATTTAAGTAGGTGTTGCGAAAAAAAAGACAACTGTAAAGAGTAAACTGAATTATTTTCACGATTCATTTCAAATGTTTGCGTACTGCGTAGTAGTGAATTGTTTTGAAAATTTCGGTTATCATCACTTTGGCAAACGTGACGTCACATTCAATCTCTCCGAGTGGGGATCAGACGCTCTGTTGCATAAACGGATTGCAGCTCATTCAATTGAAGCTCATTTCATTGAATTAAAGCTCAAATCATTCAGAGATACAAGCGATTCAATGCGATGTTGCACGTGGAGAATCGACGAACGAGACTCAAATTTTCAAATGAACATTATGTATAGGTACTACATGACAATGGACTGCGATGAAAAATTTGAAAAAATTCGGACCACATAAAAGTTGTATGTAAAAAAACTGTATGTAAAGTTGAGATAAGATTCGAGATGGTGAGAGTTACGCCCATGCGTTTATTGCACATGGAAAGCCTCACATATCAACAGCTTCTAATCAAAAGGGCGTAACTTCCTGGGCCGGTTAGGGTCGTCGCAATTCAAAGCTACTGTAGACATAACTCGCCCCACTGTTTCTATTCATATTTCTAAAATACGTGTTTTCTAAACCGCATGTACACATAGTACTCTCGAAATCGGAAATTCACATGTTTTTCCATGTTTTTTGGAGTCTGTCCAGAATCAATGAGAGGCGAGATTGTGGTAAGCTGAACACATGTTTCAAATGTCAAGTTCGCTGTATAACGTACAATGAATCGACAGATATCACCATTCGTGGTCCCCCGAGAGCCCGAATACGGCTGATGAGAAAATTTGTCCAAAATATTTCGTCAAATATTTCAATGACCTGAGAAAGCGGACTAGAATATTTCAGAAATATTTTATGCTGTACAAGCATAATATTTTTAGAAAACAGTAATTGGAGGAAATTTCACATTGTAGCCGAATTTGCATGAATTATGCTTTTGTCCGTGTGGAATTTACATGAAATAAACTGCTGGATCGTAGAAGGGCAGATAAAATTATTTCGCCACTTCGAGGTGGCGCCTGGCCACTGAGAAAAAAAATATTATTTCTGCTTTTGAAAAAACATTCGTAGCTTTTTTGGTTTCCAAATAATGAGAAAAACACGAGTAAACCGAAAATTTTCGTCTGTTTTTACTTCAACTCATTCTAAATCCTGAAATATCTCGAGTTTTTACTTCAAACTTCAAGCCGTTATGTGTCAAACTATTCTTAAGCCGATAAAGAAATTGAAATTCATCTCCTTTGTAATAGAAAAACCATTAATAATTCTTTCCTGAGTAACTACACAAATGGCGTTTGAATATTCTCAATCGCTCGGTCTATCTACGTAAATTCAAGCAATCCTGAACTTTCTGTAGATAAAATGGTCGTCAGTATATGTAAAAGTTTTCTGTAAAGTCTTGCTCCAATTAAACCAGCTATTAATAAACTGCTGCGAGTGTTCAATTGTATTGCGTGACATAGTGAGTAAAGTACTCAGCGGCGGTGGCTGGAGAAGTGTTGTGACGCGCTTCAGCGGTCATGCACTCCAAAAGCCAGACTATGTCATCTAACACCCATTTATTTATGAGTTCTAACTTACAATTAGTCAACAGTTCCAATAACCCCAGTTCTGTATTTTCGAAATCATGGGAAATCAAACGAACGCAATAATATCTTTATTTACTTCACATTCTATTATATGTTATAATTTGAATTTTCTATTATTCGAAAGTGAAATTTATACTTTATTTCCTTCGAGTGATTCGAACGTGTTCTTTCTATAAATAAAGGTTTATGGAAAACGTTTCTACCATTTATAGTTATTGAATATACTATATCAGGTTGCAATACTAATACTATTCGCTTGGACAATTATTTGAATATTAGCGCGTGTAGTATATGAGATGGTTCCCCAAGTTAATACAGATATCACGGTTATAAAGAAGACCAATATTTATTAATCAAACTCTTAAAGATATTAGTACAGAATAAGCCTTCGCGTAGTGTGTAACGCGCTAGACGTATAGTGTTAGAATAGTTCCTTAGTATGAAGGTTTGTTTCCGTGGACAGCGCTGAGTCCCAGTTACCTCTTGAGATTCGTCGTCACGCTGCGGCGAACTACCAGAGGTAGAGTCGCCACACGCGTTACTTAAGTGGCGTCATCTGGCGTGAGTACCAGTTTACTGATTGCGACGCAACAGTCGTACCACGTATAAAAATAAATAACCAAAGACCTAGAGATTTCATGGCTACATAATTGGTAGATTAGTATTTAGTTCCGCACCTGCGGGGCGCGGGGGAATCACCTTGACATGTCATTCGTATTTGAGCCGGCCGAAAGCCGAGTAGTATGAATAGTGATCGAGTAATTTGAGCATCGTAATCATTTCTGAGATCCACAAACTCGTGAGACATTAAATCCTAAGAATCAATCGCAATGGGTGGAAAATGGTCAGCCTTGGATCCGATGCAGGTGGAAGTACCTGAATTAAAAGCTCTATTAGACAGAGATCCGTACTTGGCGCCGTACGAAAAGGAGATTAGGAAGAGGTTCTATAAATATTTTTAACTTTTAAATATCTTTCGGATTTACTGAATGATTTTCTGTTTCTCGAACATCATTCTATTTCATGAATTATCTACTTTTACCCCTACATCATTACGTCTCCCGTTCTTTGCGGGATGTATATGAATTTTCTCATCTTTTGAATAGTAAAAACTCCGATTTATAACGCGATCCCTACCAACAAATACCGTGCTTAAACATTCTCGATCGGATCATGCGCAAATATATATTTTTTCTTCACCCTAATTCGCTTCGATAAATAAACACGTGGATCCGTAGTGAGGATTAACTTAATTCGGTCGGGATTAAATGAGGATTTTTTCAATACAGTACACTGATAAAATCAATAAGAACGTGGGTGGATGATAATTCCAAGATAACAGATTGAACCATTATCATCGTTACAGACTCAATCGAACGGAATAAAAATTTCCACCCGATAAATGTTCATCAAAAATACATAAGAACCGAATGAATATGATCAATTCGTCTGTATTTTTTAAATGCGGGAAACAAAAGAGGTACCAAATATTCGAAAAAATAGGTTCCCTTTTTTTTGTCAACAAAAAATCGCCGGCTTACGGTCTAAATAGTATGTAATTACATAGTTACATTACGCTAGATCGATTCTATGTCCCGAAAATAATCAGAATATCTTATAGTCTTATTATAACATATATTGAACGAAATAATGAAACCATTCACAGAGTTTCCATTAGTCCTCTGTTTCATACGTAAGGAGTTCATTGTATAACATATTTGATTGAAATTGAATAATCTGGATATAAATGTGTAGTCTGACGTCAAGGTCAAAGGTTGTTTGATATGAATTTGTCATTGAATCATTATCGTTTTATTAATTAGGATAAGCACTAAAAGCGTATATTTAAGAGTTGTCGAGGAATGAGAAGTGATACAGTAGTTTGAATAAAACGAGATTACAAAGAGATGATGAATTATCTATTGAATAAAACTCTTCTGCCTTCTTTTTTTATATCGGTATAAATTAAAGCTTATTCTTTCAGGTATGCGATATTTAAAGATTATGTGGAGAAAATTGAGGGAGCTGAAAACAATCTGGAACAGTTTTCACTTGGCTATAAACATTTCGGAGTACATATCAACCCGGATAATAGTGTGACTGCGAAGGAATGGGCTCCGGGGGCTAAAGAACTATTTTTAACAGGCGATTTTAGTAAGGAATTGTTTTATGCTTAAGAAACATGCACCTTGTCTTATCCCCAATACTCTTAGAGGATTAACTGGCTTTTATAGTACTGTCTCATTTGGAACACATTGCAAACGAGGAATAATTTCAAATAGTACCCAGTTAATAGACATGGATTGGTCAATCCCATCTTACGTCACTTTGAATTCTTTCCATTATTGAAAACTTGTGAGCCCTCTGGTTTTTGTAGATCTATGGGAACTGGGAACCCTTAAAGTACATATCGAAATGTTCTCTATCAGGTGTTCACATTTTCTGTTCACATTTTTCAACTTCATCAACTCACGTGGATTGAGGCATAGATATAAAATACTTACACAAAGAAACTATACAAAAAAAATACACAAGAAAAATTTCCAACAAATCTTTGATCTTTAGATGGTTGGGATCGTACTAGAACTCCGTATAAAAAGCTTGACTATGGTAAATGGGAGTTGAAACTGGATGCCAATGCTGACGGTTCTAGTCCCATACAGCATTTGTCTGAGGTTAAAGTTATAGTAAGAAACCACAACGGTGAATTGTTGGAAAGACTGAGCCCTTGGGCATCGTACGTTGTTCAACCAGGTAATCGGTCAGAAGGTACAACCTTCAAGCAAAGGATTTGGCATCCAACTCCCGACAAGGTACGACAAATGGATGCAAATGAAAAACGAATAATTTACAATTACAGATTAGTTACTCAGCTAATCTTAGGATTAGCATGGAATTATGAAGCAAAGAATAAAACTTGAAACGTTAAACATCTTGTTTGAGAACTCTTGCTAGTCAGTTATATGGTGAAAATTCTATTCAGACTACTAGCTCCGTAATAGAATTCATTGTTGTTGAAGCACATATGTGGGATGAAATTTTATTCTGAATACGCTACTTTTAGACTTTCAGGTATCTAATTTAAGTAGGTCATATACACCTTGAATGGGAGAATTTTTGAAGGATTGCATGTGACCGAATTCCTTTTTAAACAACAGTCTTATTACAGAAGTTAGATAGTCTTTTGAAGAATAATCAAATAAGAGTTGTGAGTCATGGAGTTTCACAGTTAGATGCAGTCGAAGTAACAGCACTAAATGCAACAACTCGGAACGACCGCTGCTTTGAATCAAGATATTCGGATCTGTAATTGTTCAGAAAACAAACCTCTATCCAATGTACAGACAGCTTTTTTATTCATTGATCTTTGTTTTAGTGAATTGAAAAACAGTGAAAAGAAAGTTTGTAAACTTAAAAATTGAACAGTAAAGAATTGATTACTTGAGTCAGGTTTACAGTATCAAACAGTTATCTGATCATCGGATAGAGCTTTGTTTCCAGAATAATTGAGACCCAAATATCTAAAATTGAAGCTCTGGTTGATCCAACACCTTACATTAAGTGCTTTTACTGTGACTGCATCTCACTGTGACACTCGTTCACTCACAACTCCTAACTTTTACTTGATTATGATTTAAAAGATTAGCGAACGAGTGTAATACAGCTGATTAATTGAAGACCAAGTTAGACTCATGTGAGTTCTTGAAAAATACCCTTATTCGAGGTGTATATGATATCAAATAGCTTGGCATACAGAAAAGATGAGGAAAAAATTCTGGATGTTTGCAGATCTACAAGTTGAAATATCCCAAACCTAAGAGACCGGAGAGTCTAAGGATCTACGAATGCCATGTGGGCATTGCTACCCAGGAATTACGCGTTGGAACGTATCTTGAATTCGCCAAAAGCATTATACCGAGAATTGTTAAACAGGGGTATAACACTATCCAGCTAATGGCCATCATGGAACATGCTTATTATGCTAGTTTTGGGTATCAGGTAACTAGCGAAAACCTCATCTAATCCATGTCTACCCAGGAGGAAATTATTTTCCTCAAACTTGCTGAAATGCTCTGAAATTAGGAGTTTTCAGAGTTAATCGGAAAAAATCAGGGACTCAAAATCCTCGCACATATTGATTTGAGAACTTTAAAGAACTGTGAAATTTGAACATTGCAAGAATAGAGCCAAATAAATTTTACCAAAAATCTGTACGTATCTGACATATTGAGCGAGTCTCCAGATTGCTATTTTATGAAGTAAATCAAAATAATTCAGAGAAATTGCTCTGAGTTACCCTAAATTTCAGTTTCAGAATTTTTCAGATCTATTACTATTGAATATATTGGATTCAATGACTTCATCAACTGGTAATCTTTTTTTGGAAGGTGACTTCATTCTTTGCTACTTCCTCCCGCTATGGAACACCCGAAGAGCTCAAAGAATTGATAGACGAAGCTCACAAGCATGGATTAGTAGTTCTTTTGGATATCGTCCATTCTCATGCTTCAAAGAACACTTTGGATGGCCTAAACGAGTTCGACGGAACAGACTCGTGCTTCTTCCACTCAGGCTCTAGAGGCGAACATCCTTTGTGGGGTAGCCGTCTTTTCAATTACGCAGAATTTGAAGTCGTTAGATTTTTACTATCCAATTTACGCTGGTATGCCGAAGAGTTTGGGTTCGATGGGTTCAGGTAAGGATTCTCTGCGATTCATCAAACATACTATCAAAGAACAGTCATATTTGATGCTACTATTCCGATGATTGATTCTTTGCTAAAATGATTATAAACAGATTCGACGGTGTCACGTCTATGCTGTATCACTCAAGAGGAATGGGAGAAGGGTTTAGCGGTCATTACGACGAGTATTATGGGTTAAACGTTGATGTAGAAGGAGTCGTTTACCTAATGATGGCTAATCACATGCTACATGAACTTTATCCCAATATGATAACTATCGCAGAGGATGTTAGTGGAATGCCCGCTATTTGCAGGTACTTTGTTCACTCTCGATATTCAAGATAACATTCAAAAGATTCTCCAAGAACTGAGACACTTTTCTCTTGATTCTTATCAATATTTGTATAAAAAAAAAAGAAAGTAAACGCCAATATTTTGATTGCAATCCAGGCCAGTTGCAGAGGGTGGAGTAGGGTTTGATTATCGTTTGGGAATGGCAATTCCTGACAAATGGATTAAACTGTTGAAAGAGTCTAAGGACGAGGATTGGAAGATGGGAGAGATATGTTGGACACTTAGTAATCGTCGTTGGATGGAAAAAACTGTGGCTTATTCGGAGTCCCACGATCAGGCGCTGGTTGGTGATAAAACCATCGCCTTTTGGTTAATGGACAAGGAGATGTACACGCATATGAGCGAGCTGAGCCCTCCGAATAATCTTGTATCGCGTGGAATTGCTCTCCATAATCTTATCACTCTTATCACTCATGGTCTTGGCGGAGAAGCGTATCTTAATTTCATGGGTAAGTGTGCGTTGTATTATTCAAAGGAAGTAATCGTAATTCAGCTCAGTTTCTTCAAGTATTAAGTTTCATCATAAAAACTGCATCATGAAATAGATTGACTATCTTGACTCCCTGAAATTGAATCACAATTTTTTATTGTGTTGTTTTTTTCTCCCAGGTAACGAATTCGGGCATCCAGAGTGGCTGGATTTCCCTCGTGCTGGAAATGCGGACAGTTATCACTACGCGAGGCGTCAGTGGAATCTGGTCGACGACCAAATACTCAAATATAAATTCATGAACAATTGGGACCGCGAAGTGAATCTTTTAGAAGAAAAATACGGCTGGCTGCACGCAAACCCCGTACGCATTGTTCCAAATCTGTTATTTTAGTATACCTGGACTAAACGAGGTTTTATGATCATAAGCCAATTACCAAAAGGCCTTTACCAAATTCTGAAACAAACTTAATTCCTTTACTTCATGAGAAAGGCTCAGGATTATTCCTGCAGCGATCCAAAGTATCAATTAACTATTCTGAAGGATTTTTCTTAGGCCTACGTGAGCTGGAAACACGAAGACGACAAGGTGGTAGTATTCGACAGAGCAGATGTTGTATTTGTATTCAATTTCCATCCAACAAAATCTTTCCCTGATTACGCGATAGGCGTTAATGCCCCAGGAAGTTATAAAATAATACTGAGCAGTGACGACCCTCAATTTGGTGGAGAAAATCGGATCGATAAAAACGTAAAGCATTTTAGTCAGCCAGAACCTTTTGCTGATAGACAACACAGATTGTACGCATATCTTCCGTCTCGCACTGCGATACTTTTAACTAGAGGTAAAGTAACCAGTTCTTTATTCTGATTTATCGTTATTTCTGAACAAGAATAGATTTTGGACGAGAAAAATGTTTGATTTATGTTAGTAAAGATTATCAAAACGTTGAACGTGTTCATTTTTACATTCCTTTAATATCAAACATTTGAGAAATGGTATTGTCTACAATATAATCTAATTTTCAATTTCACCACAAAGCGAGAACATCTTTACAGCAATTTATAATTTTCAGAATCGTGAACAGAGTGAAGTCAACCGATGCTCGATGCTCAAAGATTACTACTTCTCTTGCCGATATTGAGGCTATAGGTCTGTTACGCAGGTAAATCAAGTGACAGAAACTTTAGGCATATACAGATCTCTTGTTTATACCACATTTGTGAATAGCTAAGATTTGTGTAGCCAAACATCTGACAATAGATTGATTTTTCCATTTATTTGTGTATATACCTATAATCATATTACATTTACACCTTATGCTCACTATAAAGCGGCGCAGAGAGAAGGAATTTCACCATCGGTTGTCGAACTTCGTTTTTTTTTTTTTTTACTTGTTTGTGAATAAAACTTGTTAAGGAAGAATTTTTTTATAGAATCAGAAAGAGCTGGATTTTTATGGCTCACCTTTATCAAAACCCATGTATATACTAGAATACATGTTACAGAAAAATAAATTTGTTAGAAAATCAACTGCTCATCATAGAAAACAATTATTCACACCTTTTGTTGTTGTTCTTTTTATTTAGCTGATTGAAATTCTGTGCGATTTTCAATTAAGGAAATAGTATTCGAACCGCTAAAAATAATGTAAATACCTAGGTACTTGCAAGTACGTTGCATCGAATGTTTTCTACTTTATTTACATCATCAACAACTATGCTCCCCCCCCACACACATTGTTATGTTTTTTTATTTAGTTTGACGATTAAAAGATAATAATGTGTATTACTAAGTATATAAAACTGTCTAATTACATTATTATACTAAAAAACTTTAGCAAATTATCGTTATCATCAATGTAATATGTACACCCCGACTCATTAGAGACGTATTTTTAAATAATCCATATAACTGCAATTTATTTACAGTAGTATACTTAATATTAATTGGTTTATTGCACGATGCCTATGGTCTAGAAAAAAAAATATGTAACATCCTAATAGTGCCGTTGCTGCTGTGGTGGATTTTATATATGTAAGATTAATGACTAATAATTACACTTAAAATATCTACATACTTTATATCTACAAGGGTTGTGGATAAAAATAATGTTCTCAGAGAAAGTTAAGAAACCAATCAAACATTATATGGGTGCATTTCGTTCCTTTTTTATGAAGGGAAGAAAAAAAATACTGTTCCTTCCTCTACGGACTTTAAAAATTCATCGAAGTAACATGATTAATTCATTATAACGTCGCTACATACACTTCAATCAATAGTTTAATACCATTCTAACTATTTAACATTAGGTATTGATTAAAGAAAGAACGAAAAGGAGAAGCAGGTGGAAAATTAATTTTTCACTAAAATATCTAATTAGAAGAGATACATTTATATGTATACTGTTTTTAGTTCTGCTGATATATATTTTCTCCAAATTCTTGTCTTTTCATTTTGCTGTTATTCAAAGTTTCAACCAGTCGTCAATAATTAATACTCCTTCTTCGCTAGTCTGCTATAAAAATGGTATTAAATCTATTGCTGCGTTATAAACACGTATGAAAAGTTCAGCTTGCGTTTTTTTTTTTTTTTTAATTTAAAAGTTTTTGTTTTCTTCGTTTCTAGACTGCCTAATTAATCCTCAAATATTACTAATCAATGCCAAACGGTCCTAATGTAACTCTCTCGTTGAATTACAATATTTATCCCAACAGCTGATTACTTAATTCATCAGTATGTCATTTATTCCGAGCTTTTATTTTGTATACTCAGAAAAACACGCACAATGGTGCGTTCATCTTAGGTAAACAAATTCGCCGATCCATTCCATGGTGACAAAAACATGAATGGAAATGCACAGTACATTGAATTCAGTGGGCATATTTTGTTATTCTAAGTATACAAGATTCTAGGTATCAAAAAATTTCTATCGCGAAATAAGAATTTAAATAAACCACCAGTATCTAAAGCCAATTTTCTTAAACTAGTTTTTACTTTTCTTCATACTTTGGGAATGCTCGATGATCGGTCATACCAAACACAGATATATCATTGGATAGTTTAGCTGAGTGAATAATCTGCTGATTTTTATATACCTAGTTTCGCTATTTGTTATTCAGAGGTATCGTATGTCGATGATTAGTCTTGGAAAACGAGTGTATAGGTCAGACACCGTTCGATGTTGGTATATTGCTTGTTGGTGATCGTAGTAAGTCGTGATACTGAAGAAGTGCTTCTCGCAGAGAGCGTGAAACTTGGCCGGATGCTGTAGCTACTGTACATTCGACCAGGTATGGATACAAGCCTATCAATTGCTCCCAAACCGATCTTTCAACTGAAAATAAATGGATAATGGATAAGATTAGAGTTTAATAGAATTTTCCAATTTTCTTTCAGCTACTCATTCGATAATTATTTTTCTAATCCAATCGTTAATAAGCACTAATCACCTTTGTTGGGAGGAGCTTTTTTTAGTGAGACAACGAGGGTTGCTACAGCTTTCAATACAAACGAAATCTCCGACAATCTGTACCTAGAAAATGGATTCATAATCAACACTTATAAAAACTGTTATATACCATTTGCAGCTCGTTTAGTAATCCTAGCATTGATATTCTCTACCAAAATCCATAACTAATTAAGGATTTTGAAATTGAAAAAAAATCGAAAAGCTGACATATAGAAGACTTTTCACTTGTTTTCAAAAGAAAGGCCGCTCACTTATGATATCTGGCCTACACCACCATGCGGATTTTGTGGGATTCCTATGATATCGTCGAAATATTACGTGAAATTTGGAGAGATTTCAAAGATTTCAAGATACGTCACAAAATTCTACAAGATTTCGAATAATTTTTCAATAGAACCATGAGGTTTCAAAGATTTCAATCTTTTGAAACCTCTGAATTAAAATCTCTGGAAATTATTTGAAATCTGAAATATTTCGTAATCGTAAAATGTTGAAATGTAGTGTACATTGAAATTGACGAGTGATCAACCCCTCGTTGGAGAATAACTTTTATACTATGAAAAACAACGATATCAAATCTAACTCAAGGCAGGAAAAACAGGCCTACATTACCTTGGCAAAGGGCATTTCCCGCTGCGTCTCTCGTCTTCTATGTAACGGCGTAGTACTTCCTGAAACCTGTGAAGCAATGCAGTAACAGCAAGCCGTCCAGCGACGCCACCTTCGTCTAATTCGGACCCCTCGCACTTTGCCATATCAAATTCGTTATTCAAGCCATCGAGCAAAGAGAATTGAAGAAGAGTCTCAAAACAAGTCTTTGCAAATTCCTCTCTCAGCTTAGTCTCGTTGCTGTTATCTGTAGATAGAAAAAATAAAGTCGACGAGTTTCAGCACAGAGAAAAAGAGAAATAATAATCCTATTCAAAAATGAAGTTTTTTACCAATATTGGCAGTTGTTGCTGAGTGAATGGAGCCTTTGTTAAGCAGCATGACTACCCTGAGAATAAATTGATGAGGCACGTGTTGTGAGTGCGGGAGTACTTCGTCTCTCAGTAATTCCATAACTTGACAATCTACTGCTTCGTCGGCCTGCACTTCTTCAGCGCCTCGTTCGGTCGTTATTACGCTGTTTAATTTAATGATTGAATTTTCTTTCCCTCTCACAATAAAGCAAGTGCTTAGATTTTTAAACATCTTCAAAGGATAGATATTACCTCTTAGGAAATAGGAAATCGTCTAAAGTATCTGCCAGTTCTGTCCACATGGTAGAGAACTGCTCTGGATAAGATCTAGCGAGAGGTAAGCCTGTGTGCAAGACAGCCAAAAGGCTTGTAACGGCAAGTTTCCATGTCGTAGGCGATGGGCAAGTATATTTCATGGATAAAGGAACGTGTAAAGCTTCTATGATGTGCTTTAGCACTTGTCCTTCGATAACTGCAGGTTCATGCGCAGTTTTTTGGTAAAGACTAACAACCATCGACAGAGCCTTTTCCCCGAACGGGACGTAGTTCATTGTGACCCAATCAGCCTTGAAAATAAAATTAATTAATTTTCACTTTTTAGTATTAGTTTAGATTTTTTTCGATTAGATTTAGTCGATAAATTAGATTTTATGGAATCTAAGGCGGGACACGAGACTTACCGACACTCCTCTGACTTGGGATATATGTTTGGTTGGTATTTTCCCATAAGTTGGTGCCTGGCAAGCTAGTTTAGAAAAACTTAGCAACTGCAAGAATATCGAACCAATCATTGTCCTAAGATTATCTGTTCCGTTGAGAACTTCCTGTAGACAGAATTGGATACTCAGAACAGAAATTTGCAAATGAAGCATCTATAGGACATTTTTTGTCAACCACTTTAAGCCGCTTTTTCTCATCAACTTCTTGGATGTTTTTTATATCTGCCAGCTTGTAGTACTACATGGTAACTTATGGTTCAGAAGTGAAATAAATTAAATGGTTCGATTTTTGTCATAAGTTACGCATATAAGAAGAAGTATAATATATTCTGTCAGTTTTACAGAATAATCAAGCACATTTTATTGGATGAAAGAAAATCACTTCCTTCATCTTATTCAGCCGAAAATGGGCTATAAATCGTGAATAAAATTAATTGATAGAAAACAGTGGCTCAGTTTGCAAAAAATGCCCCATATATTGAATTGAGCATAAACCTTTTGCAGAAGTTCCATGGAGTGAAGTACACCGTCTTGTAATTGCGTCAATACAACATCTGGCAGTGTAGGTAATATATAAGGAGTTGATTCTCCATGTACAGGGACTGCAACTGTATTCTTTAATACGATACATAATTTTTGAAGATCTGTACCAGTGAACCTGAGGATAGAACAAATTATCATTTAATCTAATTAACGGGGCAAAAATTTGTCTAGACATTCGACAATTTTATCACAAGACATTATATCACTGGGGAATAGAAAGGCTTCGTACTTATTTCTAATGTGTTGAAATACTGCAGGGAAAATGTGTACGAGAGCTGTTAAAAACGCTTGCGAAGGAACGTAGGGCTCCGTGTCTCCTTCTCGTGGAGGACTAGTACTTTCCATTCCAATGCTGAGCCATACTCGCCACGCGACTAGCCACAAAGCTTCAGAGTCACCAGAGCGACTGGCCTCTTCGCTATCTCCACCTTTTTGTAGGTAGAGTATTTCTTGGAAAGATTTTAGAGCTGCCAAAGAAACCTGGCAGGAAATTTGAAAATATAAAAATGATAAAAAATCGTGAAAAATTATGTAGATGATATCTGACCGACGGCTCAGCTTCTTACTTCGTTATTTTTACTCAGTGCTGAATTTTCTATGAATTCTAAGAGCAGCGACCACGCCCGAGGAAAATCTCCCAACAATTGCAATAGCTGCCTTTTTGTATTAAATACTCGGGCTACTCCGCTCAGCGTTAATACCTGAAAGTATGCAAAGATTCATAAATTGTTAGTATGATCCTCAAAGACAGAGTTGAAACAGTAGCTTGCACGTTCAAAGTATCTGATTTTATCTACAAACTGACCTGAGTTTCGGCCCATTGTTTTTGAGCGGTATTTCGGCTGTGATGAATGAGAATGTTTCCGCTGGTATCAACTTTCTCACTACTAGCAGAGCTAGACAAGCTTCTAACTTTGTCTAGGAGAGGGAACAAGACTTGCCAAAGAACTGCTTGCCACGTTGGTTGATGAAGCAAACCACCATGGGCAGATATTGTAGAGAATAATGTCTGGCTTGCTGATTTTCGCACTGCAGGGCGCGAATCGACGCACAAATCACCTGAGAATTAACTATTTTGTAGCAGCGCTCATTTACCCCCTCGGATAATCTTCAGAGAGTATATTTGCAAATGAGTTCTGATATACCTAATCTTGCATAAAGACACATCCAGAGTTTATCGAACGGTGGCATATTGGTGGTGCCTGGAAAGTCTGGAAATACCGATGTAGCATCGCCTTGCAAAGAGCTGCAGAGCTTTTCCTGATTCTGGTAGAAATAGTCGCTAATGTTCCACTAAAGTCAAGATTTAGTTGTTAAAAACGGGAACTTTGATTAGAGCTTGATGAATAAATGAATTAACTTGTTTAAATTTACCATCAGCCCAACTGCGGTAAGCGAAATGTTCAGTTCTTGAGTTTGGGAACCAAATTTGGCTGCTGTGTCGACACACAGAGGTAGACATCGCCATGGCATTACAGGCAAAAAATCCGTCACCACCAATTGGAGACATTGAAAAGCTATACGAACTAAAGCTTCCCTGTTGATGATGGAAAAAGAAAAACAAAAAAAAGAAACCTCAATTTGAAGTTATTCTAGCAGATTTTGAAGGGATTTAAAGTATCGATCGTATTTTCAGTTTTGAATTTCAAAGCTTTAGCTGAGTTCTTCCAAGAATAACTATGAATAAGGGGTGTCTGAACTTAAAAGAGAATCTAAGATGGCGAGACCCCAAGTCTGGCTAATAATTGGTGGAATCACTCAAATATATGAAACATTACCATTTTTTACACATTTCTACTAATTTTCTTCTCATCTTGTAACAACTAGTCCTAATAAAATTATTAGCGCAACTGAAGGTCTGAAATAGTCTCACATTGATGTGTTGTATTCAATTTTTGCTCATCTACGTCTTGTTGGTAATTAAAAAGCTTTTTATATATCTACTCTCAAATTTCATCAGCTAGTTTTAGAAGGAAGGTAACTTACCCGTGATGATTTGAAACGGCTCCTATGATACCGAGAACTAAAGGCCACCCATGAGAAAGTGTTTCTCCTGCACCGTGAAGAACTTGTAGAACACATTCCAACTGACGCTGGCGTACATCTCCGTGGCGCACTGATGATAATTCGGATAATGGGCCCAGTAACAAGGTTTGTAATTTCTGTGGTGAAACAATGATAATCAAAGTTATTCAAGATCAGTATTTAACTTTGTATACCTTGGAGGCTGCACAACAGAAGAAACGTTCTGTTTGTTAAAATTCAATGTTTTTCCATATTTCTTTAACCAGTTTCATGCAAAATTGAGTTAATTGGAGTCAAGAAAAAGGAAGATGTTATTCGTGATTGAACGTAATCATCATTGATGATATTAATTGATACCTGATTGTCGCGGAGCGGCTGAGGATATTTATGCTGAAGAGCAGCTTTGACAAGATAAGTTATAGCTTCGACTCCCCATTCCCGCATCCTGATGTGAGGATGTTGACATACTTCTAAGAGATGATTAGTTAACGGCCTCCAGAGTACCTCGACACGTGGTAAATTGACAAGTCCAGTTTCTAAGAGTTTGGCTACAGCAAATAACGATGGCTCCTGAAAAAGAAGATTGTTGGTTTTTTTTTTTTACTAGCATCAGGATGTATCTAGGAACTACTGAAAATTCTTAAATATAACAGAAACTCAAACCCTAGGGAATCTTTGTTTTCCCCCAAAGATTCCGAGCTCTCAGGATTTCATGGCCAGTTTCAAAGAATACGAAGATTTTATGCCACAAGATTAAACAGAATTCGATAGGTTTTAACATGATTTCAAAGATTTCATCAAAATTTGTTAGATTTCCAAGAGATTTCAATATAATTACACAGAATTTCCTTGATGTTACAGACTGATTTCTCATTTCTCGGGCGATATCTAATATCTCATACAAAGGAGAAAATTCGCTTCTAATATGGCACCCTGTGTAGCAAACATTTGCTAATTCTGACTCTCTATAAATCGGAAAATTCATTACATGGATCATCCGTCTCAGAATTGGCTTAGAAAGATTATGATGAGATTACATTAACTTTTTAGAACTGGGTAACGTAGTTGAAAATGCAAACGCATTACAGTTTTGAAAGAATTGAAGATGTTTTCTCATTGGTGATATCGGTTGTACAGTTTTCTTTGTTCTTGAGTAAATCAATTGAAGTTATAAAAAAATTTTCCTAAAAACCACGTGAAATCTTTGCAAAATGACAGGAAATCATATGAAATCGCTTAAAATCCAATAGAGATTCAATGAAATCGTGAGAAATCGTATAAAATCATACAAAATCACCTTGAAGTAATTCCAGATTCATTCCGGACAAGCCAGCTAACGAAATGCTTCATGCACCAATGTCTCGTGTATATTGATATAAACCATGAGAACCAATTGTCTGCTATCTTATGCCAGTTCTGGAGACATAATAACTCAACAGCATGCAGAATTTGTTTGGAATCACCATAGGATTACTCGAAATCAACCGGATTATATTTAATTATATAAAAATCGACTGAAAATCATCTGTAAATGCATGAAACCAGCTCGAAATTACACGAATTCTCGTTAAATTTATTGAAATTACTTAGAATCTTACGAAATCACGCAAAATTAAATGAAAACCTGAAATCATGTGCAGACCTATAGTGCAAGTAAATAGCCTCTGGCTACTACCGAATACTGCATCATAAATTTCATAATTAAATGCTTAATGGATTTTACCCTGTTTGAATAAGCCAACTCCATAGCTTCGTGGCTCAATTTACACAGAGCATCAATCAGGTGATGCAAAGCTACGTCATCCAAATACTGACTGCTCTCAAAAAGTCTGCTGAGCATGGCGCTAAGAACAGGTAAATCCGCCATTACCGCAGTAGTTATCACCGCATTTGAATCGGCGGTTGTTCTACCAGCCTTTAAAGACCCTCCTGTCGAAGGTTTGAGACCCAAGATCCACACCAGGTGCTGTAAAGTTGTCAAAACTAGATGCCAGGCGCTGCCCAATATACTGCCATGACAGTGAGCCAATGAAAGCAGCGCCCGCATGCATTGCAGATTCTTAGCAGTCAACATTACGGGTCCCTGCTGTGCTCCTGCAAAGAAAACGTGGCTTAGGTGGTACTTCTTCTGCGTTTAGAGACAAAAAATTGTGCAAATATTGAAGACTTGGAATGTTGCAGATGTGCTATGAGCAGGAAATTCGTTCTTTAGGGATTGTGAGTAATTCTTAATGCTTCTGGCCATATCAGTTTGATATCAAGGAGGCAGTTCCACTCGAAAGTCACAGAATCTGGGAAACTGCATTGGAATATGTTTTTTTTTTTTTCTGAAGCAGTAATTATATTACTGATTTGACGTGAGCTGTTCTATTCTAAAAGTTGTAAATGCTAACCATGAAAAAACCGATAGATTTAAAAAAAAAGCTCTATCTTTGAACCTGATCAAGATATTTAATTTGTGTTACTTGACTCTGATAGGGTTCTTCGTTTTTTTCTGAAGTCTGTTCCACAATTTACAATGAGTTGAAAATTAAAAGGATGGCGGCGATTTTTCAGGGAACCGAAAGAATCGACTTTCTCAAAAACTGAACTTTTTCTTTTTTTTTCCTTTGATGTCTTCTCCAGAATTGCAATATATATAATGAGTATGTTCCTATGTCCGTTCATGAGGTGCCACCACCTCAGTTTAGTAGAAAAGGAGATTTATTTTCTGATCAGAATCAAATATTCTTAGTTTTTTTCGTATGCCAGGTCACTTTTAAGAAAAATGTCAAGAGAGCAAAATAGCTGATCTATACAATTTCTGCCAAAACGTCTTCCTGATTTTTAGGAAAGCAGAGAAAAAAATGTTCGAAAATGCATGTTTATTCGAGGGTGCATATGCCTTCATAGAAGTACTTTTGAAGGACTGGCATCGTCTGCACTTGATCTTAAAAATGCAGTTTACGTACAGAAATCCGTCAGTCTTTTGAAGTACAATCCAGTAAAAGTAAGGAGTTGTAAGTCGTCAGGTCTCAGGCTCAGAGTTGGATGGAGCTGATGTAAAATCACTTGATGCAAGAATTTGGATCGACTGCAGCTTTGATTGTAGATATTTGGGTCTATAATTTTTCAGAAAACAAACCTGTGTCCGAAGAACAGACACCTTTTTGGTGCGTTGATTTTTTTGTTGTAGAAAATTGAATAACGGTAAAAAAAAGGGTTTTATTTTCTGAACAATTAGACCTAAATATTTGAAGTTGAAACAGCGGTTGATCTAATTTCTTACATTAAGAGCTTTTGCTTGGACTCCATCTAACTCTGGGACCTCATGAACCGCAACTCTTAATTTTTACTTGATTATGCTTCGAAAGATTGGCAAACTACTGTGATAAAACTGGTTGGTTAAAGACTAATTTGTGCTAGTCCTTAAAGAATAACTCTATTTAAGGTGTAAGTTACTCTTCAATTAAATACGAACCCTCCAACTTCCTTTGAAAAACATATTTTATCGCCGACAGATTTTCTGACTTTGAACAGAACTGGCTGCGTGATATGAAGTGTGATCAGTCTTGAAAATATTTTCTAGTCACACAGCGATACGAGCAAATTTCAATCGGCTCCCTCAATTAGAAATCTAAAAATCTTTACACACCGATTGGCAACGATGCTGTAGGCAGCGGAGTACCAACAGCAACAACTTGCTGCCGGTAATCAGGCTCTCCGATATTAGCCGGATTGTATTGTACAGGATCTTGAGGTCTGGTGCTCGGCATTCCGTGCGGAGCGCTATATAATACAGTTAATGCATAATGGGGCGGCAAAGAAGCCTTACAGATTGCCGTGATGAAAGCATCCCTTGGTGTGTGTAGATCTAGCAGTCCACAGAGCGAAGCGAAGGTTTGTATGGCTTTGAGAACATTTTCTGAAGCTGATTCGTCAGTGCTGAAAAAGAATGGTTGGTTGCGATTGACAAAGATGAGGAAATCTTTGCTTTCACTATCCATTTAAAGGTTTCGTTTCTATTTAGCTGTGTAATAATTACCTAGCATCAACTAATGGACTCAGAGCAGCGAGCAGACCACACCAACTTGATATTATCAATTGAGTGTGTAGTTTGCGCTCAATTTCTGTTGGTTTATAGCGATTCTGTTCTCTGCCCTCCTCGCGAGGACCTTCAATCGCTAAAGCCACAGAACGAATGATGTCCAATAAACAGGCGTAAGCAATGCTGATACCATAGCCGTCGGGTATTTGTGGTGGCTCAATCTTGTCCAACATCTCTAAACTGGAATAGAATCGTTTCGATCAATTTTTCTAGCTGTGGGAGATTAGTCATACGAATAGAATAAATCACGCACTAATTTATACAGTTGTTGAGCCTGTTACAGTGTTTTCAAAGCAAGATATTTTTTCAAAGCTCTTCTCTCTACTTCTTTTCTCAAGTATACTTACTAAGTCGATCTAGCTTGACCGCTACTAAACGTGGCAACAACAGGCAGCCATATTCCTCTAGAATAAAAACCGGGCTGCGGAGATACCCCAGGACCAACTGGCATACCAGCCAATAGTGCCGGAGGCTGCCCCTGTGCAATTGGTACTCCGGTACCTGAAAAACGTGAATAAGTACAATATCGAAATTACAGTTGAGACATTGAAAACAGTAAAATTCCATTTTCTACATTTAAATACATGTGCTTAAACATTCATATTTGAAAGGTAGACACATAACGAGGGTATCGGGTAGAGATCTGTTTTCTGAATAATGAGAGAGCCAAATATCTGAAATTGAAGCAGCGATTGATCCAAGTAGTTGCCTTAAGTGCTTTTAGTTCGACTGCATCTAATGCTGAAACCCGATGACTCACAACTCCCAACTTTCACTCGATTATGCTTAAAAAGACTAGCGAACTTCTGTAATAAAACTGGTTGTTTCAAAGGAAATTTCGACCCATAGCAGTTTTTTAGTATCCCCTCGATTGTAAATAAATAAAATTTGTGGTACTCTAAGTTTTAGTGTTTTAAGAATAACCCGATAACTTCCAATTTTCAACTGTCATCTGTTGTCCCAAACATTTGATCTGATATCAAAAATGTTCTTTGAAATCTAAACATTCATGGGAACATAAATTAAGATGGAAATTGAAAAGACACATGGAAAGGCCTAAGATTCCTTCTTCACGGTGCATTTCCTCATATTACCTCATGTTCAAAATTCAGTTTAGATTGAAAATAGTTTCAAAAAGAAAATCTGAAGCCTTTCGATTTTTATTTCGCCTGTGTATTCAATAGGAAAATGTTGATAAATCGTTTTGAGGCAAGTTTTAGACAATTTTTCAAGATCCACCTTAGAAACTCCAATTTTCAACTCAGAATAAGATATTTAATGATCGGGAGGATAAAAGATCAAATAAAAATGAAGAAACCAAAGTTACCTCCTCCAGTTTGTCCCATCATTTGTGGATTGACGAACAGGCTCTGTACGTAAGCTCCTAGACTGTTGACTATATCTTGAAATATATTAGTTGCGTGAGGCTTCAAATCGTAGCACTCACAGAAACTCGTTAGGAGATCAGCTTGGACAGTCATTTTATGTAAAACTTCTAAGGCCAAGGCACGTTGCCATGCCGGTTTATCAGGATCCAAAAATTTCACAATTAGAGACAAAAATATCTCACATTCAGTCACCTGATTTTAAGAATAAAAAGAAATTAGAGCATTGCATGTCGAAAATTGTTACTCGAATTTATTCGCATCAACATTTTATTCGATTCCATTCAATTCCATTGAAATAAAAGAATGATACTCACCAGAAGGGAGTGATATTTTTGTACTAGTATCGAAACGACTCTTAGAAGTCTCATGCTTATTGGAAAATACGGTTTGTCGAGCGGAGTGGCTTGCTGTACTGACGCCGGTACAGAATTTCTATACTTTATGTTTGGAGAGAAAAGTTTGATCACCAGGGCACATACTCGTTCTTTCAAAAGGAAGCTGAACTCTGGATGCTGAAAAAATAATCGTCCCAAAATAGAGAATAGGAAATAAGGAAACTTACAAGAATACAGATTCACTTGAGCTGAAAACGACACAAGTAACGTTTTATTGCCATTCTTCTATGTACCTTGAAAAATACTGAGGAAAAATTCGTTAGAACTGATTCCAGAAGTTCCAGGCCAAAGGTTCTGGTCATTTCCGTTATCCCTATGAGCCAGTAGGGTTGGTCCGCATTCACCAACTGCACCAAATCCTGAAATGATTTAATGTGGAAATAATTAGACTTGGGATACGAAGGGGGCGGGACTAACTTACAAATTAAATACTTACCTGGAACATGAGGTAAGCATCCGCAGCACATGGTCTTAAGCCTTTTGGTGCTTGATTAGTGGGTATTTTGAGTTCTTCTAAATTGACTTCCTCTGATTCTGCACGGCCCGCAAATTCTTCGTCTTCGACAACTACTCGTTCAAATACGAGCGATACTAATTGCCTGACTGTTGCCCCGGCGGTATTAATCGTCGTTGAATCTTTAGTGAAGTGAAGCCGAAAACAGAGAACCAGATTCTAAAAGGGAAGCAATGTTCGCGAGTTAATTTTGGTCCTAGATGCTTTCGATCAATTGATTAAAAGCTTGATCGCCAATAAAAACGAAAATGATGAATTAATTCACCCTGGCCAATGTCTCTCCATGAACAACTGTGTTGCTAGTAAGAAGTAGCGTAACGCTTTGAAGAATTTTGACCTCTTCTGTACCGGATTCCATCAACATCCATAAGGCGTCTGTGATGTAACGGGCTCCTTTTGTGTCTACTGCTTGCTGCGTTATGAGCCTTTGCATCATGCCTAAACAGAACTGAAATGATTTCATGATAAATTGGAATCGAAACTTGTGAGTTCCTTGGATAAATCAATAATCAGTGAGTTCCTTGGATAAATCAATAATCAGTTTGTTTAAAGAATGAAAATCCTTGAATTACTATTCTGTGGTTTGGGAAATATTGATAATGAAGAATCTAACTGAAAAAACGTACTTTCTTGTGCTTATTGCAGTTTTATTTGATGGATTCGCTGGTTTTTGAGGGAGTACCATTGTCCAGATTAGAGCTTATATTTCCATAATAAAAATACATTTTTCTCTAACTACTCGGTCCTGTTCTTACGGTAGAAATGCCATCTTTATTTACCTACTAGGTAAATTAAGATGCAGATGATTTCCCTTTCATTGAAAATTCAGGTCCTCCATATTTGTAGTATACTCAACAATACATAATGTAAAGTTTTGAATTGATTTGTTTTTAAATCAGCTTTCGCTACTTCTCTAAATTCCATTTTTGTTATGAATAGGAAGTGGGTATATTTCGTCGTAAAATTGTAAGGAGATTCCGAAAGCAACATAATATACAATACAATAATCAATTGAGTAATAGCAGAAAATAGCAATTTCCGAGTCTTCAGCCTTATATCTTTTCAACTAGCAACAATATATCTTTTGAATGCAAACTTCCACAGATAGTAGATGAAAATATATGTTCCAGAGAACCGAAAAAAATATCGAAGTAGGTAATTAAAGCATTCAGTCCGAAGACAGCATTTAGAATTACATGTAATAGGATTTTTTGCTGAACTCTTTTCGTTTCACATTTTCTGGTCTTGTTTAAATGGAATCCTCCAGAAAACAGTCCAATATTTTGTATGTGAAATTCTCTGTACCATCTTATTCCGCAATGAACATCAACATGGATGTTTTCAATATGAGAGAGTACAAATAAACTAAAAATAAAATAAATAAAAAATATGCCGCAAAAATAACAGTCTTTTCATATTTCTTACTGCAAGTTTAAATTGAAGAATATATGGTGTAAATTCTGACAATCTGTACTTGAGCATCAGTATAGTAATTGAGAGTGACAAAATCATCTTGACGAGTGAAAAATAATTGAAAAGAATGACTAGTTTATATAAAAGTTTCAAAGGCAATAAGTGACTGACGTGATGATAAACGGGAGCTATAGCTGCATCGTTATATCAACATACTTTTAGCTCATTTTTAGGAACAACCTGTTGAGAACAGCCAAAAGTCTATTCAGTAATTAGAATTGGGAACGTGTGTATGAAACTTACCTACTACTTTATCATATTAGAGCAAGGTTGCAGAAGATAGACTAGTTGCAAAAGTTAGAGCGCATGATTTCTCATATTATGGTTAATGAAAAATTCCAAAATAGTACGGTTTATCTACATCTGGTAGTACTTAAAGGTTGAAAAGATCAGCCTAGTTCCAACCTTTTAAACTGAAGGTTCAGAATTTCGTGAATCTGGCAAGTTTGCAAATTTCAACTAGAGTTGGAAGTTGAAGACTTCTCTTCAGCTGTGCGAAAATTGTGGGAAATAAAATAATCTACTTATGGTAAGATGCCAATTTGTAGTAAATTTAGCTGGAATCATTTCAACAGTTATCGAACTATGCCGTAATGGAATTTCGAACCGCTGCTGCTACTACATACATTTAATTTCCAAATAGTGTTATACTTGACGAAACAGTTCAGTGCCATAAGATATATCAACCATATAAATTGCATTTGAATAACAAAAACAGTTGTAATGATATCGACGCTTCTCTTAAACCACATCTTCCCTTAAGCTTCTCAAATCCCTGGACCAATCTTGTTCAAATTTAATAAGGAATCTCTAAACTCAGTACGTGGCTGCTAAAACAAGTTAGTCGACTTAGATGTTGGCACAAAATCTTGACTCATAGTTTCAAAACTGAAGGAAGTCATGATGGGATTTGGGGATTGCTCATTTCGAAAAGTGATTCTTCGGAAATTAGAGCCTATACTGTTTCCAAATTATGTAAACTGGAATTTTTGTAATGAATAAAAGTGTATGCTCCTGAGAGAAGAAGTGCATTTAGTTTTTCAATTAGTCAAGAAGATACAGGTATGTATAGATACCTAAGTACAGTAATCTGAAATGATCTAAATGTTCAACAAGGCAAAGAATCGTTATTTTCAAAAGTTCAACACTTCTTTAAAACAAATATTAGCTCGAGTAGAGTAGACTAGTTCGGATTAACGAAAGTCTGGATAATTGGACAATAATATTGGGTAAAACGATGTTACATAGTGCATAAATATTTCAAACATAACCGGTGGATGGATTGGGTGTTGACGCTATAACACATAGTATGTATACAGGGTGAATTCCTAACGTCCGTCTGCTGAGAGTCGTGTTGAGGTGGCCGAGAGTCGAAATCGGCAATTGTTTGCTACTAGGCAGCCAATCAAGGACTCGGAAACCACTAAAACAATCGCCGACTCCACTAAAACGATTCCGACTCTCGGCCACCTCAACACGACTCTCAGCAGACGGACGTTCGGAATTTATCCTGTATATGTATACACAAATTTCGAAACAATAGCGAAACGACTTTTGATATCAATTTTTGGGTCACCAAGATCTAATAAAGACTGTGTGTGAATATGCGAGCGAACTGATGCCGTGACAGGCGATGTAACGAAATATATACACTTTAAGAAAAATCTGCTTGAAAACATTGACGTTTTCATATTTACACCAAAAATACACGAACCAGAACGAAGTTGAAATTTTCCGAAAGTGTTCGAAAATTAGGCAGACATTGAACCAAAATATTGTCCAATATTTCAGAACTTATAGACATGACAAGAATTTGACAAGATTAAATTTCTACGGTTTAGATCGTTTTAATCGGTCAGAGAGTTTGCTGCATAGGATTTCAATCAGATCAAACAAGTTCTAATGTATAATAGTGTTAAATAATATATTCCATATTGATATTCTATCGGTTGAAATGAAGATTGGATGCTAGTAGATTTGAACGTGCATCACTTAGATGCCATCCAGTATTTATTTCGATAAAATTTTTTTTATTTAATACCAATAAGTTTTAACTGGTGTTATCTAAAACTCAATCGCAATCATGATCAATATCAAAATGATTGTTCAGTTAGTTAGATTTAGTGAATTGATAATCAGTTTTCATTCAATATTCGATACCATTCGGTTTCAATGAGAAATTTGAGATGAAAACGATCAGCTTCTCTTTCTCCGTGAATGTAAGTCAGTGCATTCCAATAAGAAACTTAAAATAAAAAATAATCGAACATTCTATTGTATCATATTCGACATTTTGAAACAGTACAGACGATTCATTATGATCACTATTGGATTAATCGGTCTCAATCGATTTTCATTAGCAGGGAAGAACTTATAAGTACCCAAATAGCCATTTGTGGCCTGATTGCCATCTGATTACAGACAATTTGACATATTATAAGATTATAACGTGGTAGCTACCACTACTGCCTTTAAAATGAATATAACACTTTCCAAAACATTGAACATGTTGACAGAAACATGTAAACAACTCGCATGATATTATATTCAGAATAGGTAGTCGCTTGGTTTGCAAGGACCGGGAGGCTAGCTGGCAGAAGATGACTGACAAAGTGAATGTTATTGTCATTAGGCGAGTGAGTTACACTTACTTTTATAATCTTGACATCTCTGCTCTCACATCCTTGTACCAAAGGGTATAATATCTGATTAACAATGTAGTAGATCGGTGTCCCAGGACTGTTTGCAGCTGTCCTTAACTTGGCTATGCCTTCTTCACAGGACTGTAAATGAGGGTAAAGAAAATGATAAATGAATTACATGTGGATATGTAAAATTCATGCAAAAGAGAAGCGAAGATTGAGGGGCGTGAAAGAATTGCCGATTCTTCCTTGTCGGGGAATGCTGGGAATTTTTGACAGCTGTCAAGACGCGCTAAGTCTGACTCTCCCGCTTTTTAAGAAAATCGAATAGGACGTGAAAAGTAAAGAACTAGAATCTGAAGAGATACATCCACCGCTTGATATCTAAAAAACGATGACCAGAGAATCGAAGTAGGATATTTGCGGGCAGATTTGACGAGTCAAAATCCTAACCTAAAATTGGATTGTGAAGCGAATTATCCGATGATTAATTAATGGTTTGTGGCCAACTTCAATACCTCTCTTATCTGTGGATACTTCTTCTTCGTTTCTGATGAGAGTACTTTCAAATCTGTCTGGAGAGATTCGAGGAATTTTCCGACGTTCTCCTGGCCACCTCCGACGGCCGTATTTACCATCATTTTGTTTAATATGTATGGATGTGGGTGTGTATGTAAGTAATTTAGTTACAGAGGTGGAGCCTTCGGTGAGGCGGGTTTTACTATTTCATGACAATAATATAAAGTTTGCGGTATTGTCTGCCTGCACGAACAGTTTTTAATATCAAACGTCAACGTAAGGGTACGTAATCACAGATGCCGCATTAACTGCAGATGAGCTGGCACACTCATCATACAGTTTATCAGGGATTGACAATCAGCCAACCACCGCTTGGTATTGGCTCGCCCTTTTCCGATTAAAGATGAAATAAGACAAGCCGAATCCACGCGCCGGCGATTCACTGACTCGTGACGTCGTCGGCGGACCTTCGTGGACAAATCTAAAATCTAACCATTGGAATCATTGTTACGTCACGGTTACTCGGCTGGTACTTTATATAGATGGCACTACTTTATAAATGCGTGACTCCACGCTGCAGCGTGACGATCGACCTCAAGAGGCAACTGGGATTCAGCGCCGTCCACGGAAACAAACCTCATTACCATAGATGCTCTATGTCTATGCTCATTACTGAGACAACTTTTCTAACGCTATACGTCTAGCATGTTACACGCTACGCAAAGGCTGATTCTGTACTGATATCTTTAGGAGTTTGATTAATAAATATTGGGTGGCTACTTCCCGGAGAGGTATGAGCCTAAGGATTAGAAGAAGAAGAAGATTAGTGAATATTGGTCTTGTTGATGACCGTGGTGTCTGTATTATCTTGGGGAACCATCTCATATGCTATACGCGCTAGAATTCGAATGCTAGTCCAATCAGCTATATTCAATAAAATAATAGAGAAATAGAATAATTATAAATGCTTAAACGTTTCTCACTGACCCTTGTTTATTCAAATATTCACAAAGCCTCCCTAAGAGGAGATCATAAATTTAGCTTGTAGAAACGGGAAACTCAAATATGAATAGGTTTAGAATGGATTACCAAAAACAGGCCCAACTGTATTTGTTTTCTTTCTCATGAAATAAATCTGATGAATGTCGAACTGAGCGTGTGAATACCTCGTAAATGGATAGACGCCAGACCAAGAAATAGACCAGAAATAGACCATACACGCTAATGTGTGCTCGAAACGAGCACAATGCATGGGAATGAGAATAATCTCGAGAAGGCGCTAGGCGGAAGGGGTTGTCACGTCGCCGCCCCTCTCTTAGATGTAGATTATATTATAGAGTATAAGATTATATGTAAGGTCGTGTGTGCGGTGTATGTAAGAATACGCGTATGACTGTGCGAACACACAGGAGGGATCTCCAACCCTGGAGGCCCTCCAAAGAAAGATTACTTCTAGCCTAGCATTCAGCCCGATCAGTTGCTTTCTTTCGATATCAGGTCAAATAGTTTCGTAATCAATTAATTCATTCTTAAATCTATTGTAATAGTTATTTCATATCCCAATTCAATTCACGTCTATAATATTGGATAATCACATAAAGGAAGTCTGAATCTGGCTGCTCTTGCAAGATGATCATTCAAACAAATGTCGTTTGAACAAGCAATGGATGTACTCCCAATAATTGCAATACGATATAACAACAGCATTACTTCGTAAGATTCCGCAACACAAAGGGAGACACAATAATGAATCCACGAGCCATTCTAGAATCTCAAAGACATCTCTTCTCGCGAAAAGTTCTCTGTCTGAGATCAAAAATGAGACTGCCTCTTTCAAATCTCCTCTGCGCCACTCGCAGAAATCTTAGACCGAAGGATCCCATTGCTACACGTCATACTAACAAATATGCCTAAACGTAAGCATAAACTAAATTATTATCAACCGTCGATAAATGTCCAGAGTAAACCAAATTATAATAGTCGCTTATATATTATACATACATTTATATTATTTTGTTTATCGATTTAACCGTAAAATACAAAGGCATAATTAGTCAAATAGAGCGTAGTTACTATTCTCACAACTACTAGAGATTATAAATAGTGTGTATAGTATGTGCTTCTGCCTTGGTTCATTGGAATTATTACGAATATGCTACGAATATAACAGGGGTCTTTGACTCCTACTATCAGTGTATGAATGATTTCAGTTGAAATCGATTTCTTGTAATTTCTTGACTGACTTCAAGATGATTCTGATCATTATTTATCGTAGTATTTTGCTGGCTTGGGCCTCAACCTGAAAAACACACATTTTTTTCGAAAACGGCACGAGCAACAGATTCGTAATTACGGCAACAAATTAGCAACAAATTGTGGAATAATTCATATTTGATATTGCTCACGTGTTACTGCTGGCTCAAGGGACGTGTCGTCCTAGCTGTTTCTCTTATCAAGAGACTCGATAGAGTCTCGCGCTAAGTACATTAAATTTATTTTTTCTACAGCGCGACTCTTACCGAGTGTCTTTTTACCGCGGTGACCCAATCTGGCGGAGTGGGAGGATAATGTTTTCTCTATTTTTCCGTGTCTGGTAATATCCCATGAATTTACGAATTATTTCAAGAATGAGGATCAGAAAAGCTTTCATTTGAGCCTAAAATCAATACAATCTGTGTGCGTACAGCTGAGATATGATCAAGTTTTATATCGGAACTGGACGTTCTGCGATAATCTTTCTCCATCTTCAGTGAGAATGTTTCGCTCCAGTCGTTACTGCGCATGCGCCAGCATATGTCTACATATTTACAGCTGAAAATTCCTTAACATGTATAGGTATAATTTATTGTACAAAGATATGGGCATGATAAATTAATACTCCATACTTTTATTTTAAAAATACCACTCCTTTAATTTTCAATGCCGCATTTGGAATTTCATAAGCGGTATCTACGAAAAGGCTTCTTACACTTTTATATCAATTTCAATACAGGTTTTTTTAACAGTGCATGTAAATGTAAGAAATGAAAATTCTATTCTAATTGTTGATGCTACATCATCTATTTCTACAATAATTTGGATTCTAACTAGCTAACACGTCAGTTTACATAAACTGATGGGATACATAGATAATATTTATATCAGTCATTATTTCTCGGCCACAGGCTGTAACCACATTTCGGACGGTAGCCATTCGATTATATGTTATAAAATATACATAGATTGATAGATAGATAAGTTTTTATATACATATAGGTATGTAGGGGAGATCGAGGTGAAATGAGGTACTTCTGGAAAAGAACGCGATCGTGTCGCCATTTGAACGATAATATGCATCGTCAATAACACTTAAGGTACTCAATTTCGCTTCCTGGATGTTGCAATAATGTTGAACATCTGAGGTGGGATAAATATCTGGATTTTCCCTACCAAAGTATATCCCGTCAGCTCAATCGTTTCGACCGTTGCGACATAATCAGTCGATTCTGATCACGGTGAATAAATTGGTACCATCAACGAATTCGTTAACAAATTCGGAAGTTAAGAGGACTCGTCGGTTAAATATCTTAATTATATTACCAGTACACCGATTATATGCTAATGGATTAATGTGCGACGTAGTAGAGATTGCGACCATTGAGAGCTTGCTGTGGCCTGTAGTTCTCCTTTTCTGGCCATCTGTTACTGATCTTCCTGAAGGACTCCATCTGTGAAAACGAAATAGAAGGAGCTTATTGAAAATATAAGAACTAAAATATGCAAAATTATGTGTGTAGATACGCAACAGAAAGACCATTGTTCTACCAAAAACCGAAGAGGATTGTTCCACATCTTGGTAATCTTTATCCTCCGGTTAAACCTCCTGGTTGCATCTCAACAGCCAATCGGATAAACCCCGAGAGAGATTTGAAATTAGAATAACATTTACTGGGAATTGTAACAACTGATCTTCAATGCTCGAAACACTATACCCACCCAATCTGTTATACCATTAGAGTTAAAGATATGTATAAAGGAGTTAACTTAGGATCACCCGACTTCATAGGCAGGCCAGCATTAGGCCCACAGCACCCCAGCGAAGATGCTGTGTAAGCAGCGGCGTATTTTGGCACAGGCTAACTACGCTCTAGTCTAGGGTCGCAGAATTTTAGAGGTGGCAAGGTCACGGGTTATCAAAAATCATATTTGCGCACTTTTATACGCGGGAATTTACATGTGAGAAGAATCAGTATGCAAATTTTCATACCAATGGTCCTCGGGGTTGACTTTTTGTACTAAAGGATTTTGAAATTAGTGCAAAATTACTCGAGATGTTTATGCAATTGAAAATGTTGGCAAGGTTTCCTTATCAAATGCATAACTTACTTAGTATTTATGCCGCAGGGATATTTTTTTGCTTGTCAATGAAAATAACAAATCACACGAAAAGGTATTCTGCACCTGTTTATTTATGAAACAAATGATTGATTCTTCTTACCCCCGCCCATAGCATGAAAAAATCTTAAACAATTCATACATTAACTTTGCAGTGTGTAGAATCCTACAAAAAAAAATGGTAAATAGCTTATCTTTTGATCTCGAAAAACAAAAATGTTTTTTTAGTCACTTCCAAAATGAAAGCATGGTGTCTATCAAATATTCCACAGAGTTCCCCCCTTAACCGCGTGGAAGATATTGAGTATTGAAGAACTGATAGTGAATGGTAAGATGTTCCAGAAGAGGCGGGCTGTGTGCCTAGGGCAACATTTTATGTTAATACGACATTGTGTGTAGGATAAGGTAGCACGGAGATCAGCAGCAAGTCGCGAGCACGCCCGGACTCGAAACACGTGCGATATTCATATATGCTTTACTTAGCTCTCATAATCAGAAAATATTGTTAGACTGTAATCATTTTGTATCTAAAATATTTGTCTACGTGCTGCCACGTGTTGATATACATATGTATCAGATAATTGAGTTGTTTATTGCCACTAACGGTCACTTTTTGGTCAACTTTTGGACACGGACGATATTGGAAATAATTGACCTAATCATACCATTGGTGAATAGACAAATCTGTCAGAGTATTTTACACAGCTGAAAAATGTTTATGTGTAGTTCATATAAACTTTAATGATCAACCCATTGAAAATTCTCATGCAGAATCTCACATGTGAACTCAGATCGATTCCTATATAGATTTCCAAGTGCTGCATGCTTTCTCATTAAAAATTCTTTTGTGGACATCCATTTGCAAGTCTGTATGGATAAACCATTGATTCCCACGTGGATTTCCACGTACTAATGGTTTTTGATGTGTTCCCATGTACGGTTCTTATGTATTTCACATGTTCCCATATGAAATCCATGTTGGAATTTTAGAAATCGACATGCTCTAATGTCCAAGATCTGTGCATACGTATGACAATAATAAATCTCTTTGGAATCCGTATGTAGTCGACATCTTCAGCTCTGGCAAGAACCTTGAGGCTTTCACTTTTAAACCAAAAAACGCGATATCTGGAGAAATACTACATTTGGAACTCTTGAATACTTTGTAATTTTCAAAAGATCAAAATTAATTATTGACTCCTGTATTCGTTCTTTTCAAGATCCTGAATGAAAACTATTTCAGGATCTTGAAATTATTTCACATTTTTGCATCAGTGATACGTAGACCTTAATAATAATTAAAATAAATGACACTCCCGCACTCTATGATGATCAAAAGTTATTTCTCTTGATTTTTATGAGTTTCGCATGGTAGAACCTCTTCCTCGTGAATCTTCGAATGAGTCCATGTGAAATCATATTCTACATAGAGGTTCAGTGGAAACTTATCACGCGCAATGCTATAGGCAGTTCGTTTTTTTCCGAAACTGACAACGCCGTGGTACGACCATACCTACCGACAATGTAGCGGCAGCTGTCATTCTGTGGCTGTGCTATGGATGTTCCATAAGTTACCATAAGTTTTCACTGAACCTCTCTGTATAACGCCGTCTCATTCAATCTCAGTTATTCATAAAATTGTATCGCGATCGGTAGAGAGTGGGTATAGCATGCTCTTAAACAATACAATGTCATTTTCATTACAAGACTTTCATATATTGTTGAATTTATACTCCTTCATTTTTATTGAAATCTTGTGTGAGCAGAGCGTATAGCACTTTCCAGACAATCGTTCACGAATACTAACCTGTTTACGGGAAATAGTGAGAGGACGAGAAGACACTAGCCATGTGACGATTTCACGACACGGAGGGGTCGTAAGTGATCCTATATAAGATGCATAATCCGATTGAAATATAAAATGCAAGAATGCCAACGGGTAGGGCTTCACCGGAAAAGGTACGCTCGGTTTGTTTTGAATCTTGCTCAAACTGTCTGCGAGGAAATTGATTCCAAAATTGGGAGTCTCGCTTATCTGTAACAAACGTTAAAAGTAAGAAATGTTAAGCTGGTATCCAAAGTGCAGAGAAGACAAGCAAAATATGTAATGGAAAATAAAATGCTGTGAATTATTTACTTCAAACAAAAAAGCAACCACCGCCAGACCGTCGTCATGGTTTAGTGCGTTACTGAGTGTCTCGTAGTCTCTTTTGTAGTGAACCATGTGCATTTCCATCGGAAAACTGAAAGTCAAAATACAGCTTTGAATTTGGGAAGACGAAAATTTATTGTAACGATGAAGGGGAACATTGATTTATGTTTCAAATTTTTCTAGCAATTATTTATGTAATAACAAACGATAACTTCCCTTTATTTACTACAACACAAACGAATGACAACTTTTTTTTGCTACCGTTTGCTCTTCGTAAAAACCGTAATATCGTGATGTGATTTGGTACATAAATAAATACACAAGCAAATACTTGATGTAGTACATATTAATAACTCCAAGTAGTTATTAATATATTCAATGAGACATCGTATGAGACATTAAAAAGTCATATTTAAAGTTTCAAATAAAAGAAAAATAGATTTCACCAATTTCAAAAATTCAAAATGAAAAAAGAGATCGAAAAATCGTCAATAAAATTACGACTAAAATTGCATAAAAAAAGTGCACAAAAAATTAAAATTGTTTTATACTGGTGCTTTATTCGAGCATTCTATGGTTCCCACGATGTACTTATTGTTAATTGAAAAGAACGTGGATCTCCGGAATGATTGGCTTCAATGGTTGATAACGCGTATCAACCCCCAGCCAAAACACTTTCATTTAGCCATTTTCCAACACAATGAAACGGTTCGAGAAGTATTTTCGTATTCGCTTTTTAAGTCCGGGGAATGGGGACCTCTTTAGTATTGCGCTCTTCCTTCTCACCTACACGACAGGACCGATGCCCTATTTCGATTTTTTATCTCTTCTCTCACTTGGCTCGGCTTGTGCAGTTAGCAGTATGGCCCGCACTTTTTGAGTAGTCAACACCCTTAAAACTTGGGAAAAATTCACCCAAGGCATTACCAAGTGGTACTACGGGATGGCCAATGACGAAAAATACCCGTGAGATCGATGGAAAAACGGTGGTCCGTGCATGTGCCACAGAATGCCACAAAAGTCGAGGAACCTCATAACACTACCTATATTTCAATCCCCATTGGGTGTTCACACGGGCTTCGTTATTTATGAATTATGGTTTAAAATTAGACTCACTGTACCTGTTATTGTTTATTGTGTGTTCACTGCCAACAGAGTCCTTGGGACCCCAATGAAAGTGAAGTTGAGCGAAGAGATAATCTCCTTCAAGAGGACCCCCACTTATGAATGGCGCCGTCTTCTTGTCCCATGTGCCGCTCAATTCGACTGGAATATGAATAAACAATTAGGTATTTAACGGAGGGTGTCAAGAACTACATGACAAACGAATCGTCTTCGTATACTTTCGTAACAGCATTCGAATCATGCTCGTCGCATCAGCTCAAGCCAAGCGCTTTTTTCTGACGAGAGCAATTCATTGTCACCTGTGTCAGACCATTACGTCATTATTTCACGCGAGAATCTATTTTCAGGGCATCGAATGTATCAGATTAGAGACCCTTATCCCAAGACCTAGCTACTAGTTCTTCTCTACTGTCTCTTGAGATGATAATTAAATGAAATAGAAGTAGACATATAGTATTCGTAGATGCGTAACATAGAGAAGTGAAAACGACTGCATGTAGACAACTCAAACATCAAACGATTAAGTTTTGTTTCCGAAGTAGATAATGGGCCTTAGAACTAATGGGCATGCGATATGCGCGACAAAACCGATCTTTCGATTCTTTCACCAGTTCCCTATGCTGCGCATTCGCGAAAATTCTCGGTATATTTCTGAACCTGAGTGTCCGTTGTCCGTGATCGTCAGATTCTGTGGTTGGTTCCAATATCCGGTCCAGATCAGACTCGACGGTACGTCTAGACTAACAAGTTTGTCAGAGTCCAAATTCACTGGGGATTGAAGTCTGCCGGAACACTCGGGATTGTCAAGAGACCATTGCTCGGGATGAAAATATGAGAAATGAATGGTGGCAGGTTGCTCTACTCGAGAAATCTGTGGATCATTATCTGTCATCTTAGCGTTTGGCTGATCGTGTCGCATCTTTCGGAGATCGCGTGCTTCTGATTGTACTGTATGAGGATTTTGATGTTGAAACTCTTCCACGTTTCTCCGTTGCGGCAGCCCTGGGGGCCCGAACAAATGTACTTCCGGTTTCTTGTGTTTTTCCTGATGTCGTTTAACGTATTCTTCTTCAAAATTATCAGAATCTTCTTGCTGCTCCCATTTGGACTGTTCTCCGCTTTGTTCATCGTATTCTTCCTGTTCTCCCAGATCTTGTTGTCTCTCCCCATCTTTTTCGTATTGTTCTAAATGATCTTCCTGCTGCTGTTGTTCAACTTGTGGAATACTCTTCTGTGGCTGTGATTGTGGCGTTGATTGAATTTCGGAGTGCTGTGGCCTTCCCAATCCTTCCGAATCGTCTATCAAACTTGATAGTAGCCGGGATCGTGAATGTTCGTTGGTGGTTTTAACATAATCCTGGAGATACCTGGCCTGACCATCTTCTCCAGGCCACAAGTTTTCCCGACCAATCGGTAGGTTGACTATCGGTTCGCGAGTATCTGAAATTGAAATATGACGTTGCAAAATGAATAATATCTTGGCAATTATCATTCTGATTCTTTTCACAGTAATGTAGAATGAAATTGCAATGTTTTCATTGCTTTACACTCTGGAGCTGCTTTCTCAGCATTATGGGGCTTTGAGACACGCTCTGGTCACCTCGAAAACGCGATTCGTAGTTTCCTATATGCCCCACAACCGATCGGAATGAAACTTCAGGGATTACTGGATCATTTCAGCAGGGAGTGCCTAAGTATTTCGGTTTTTCAAAATTTCCAATTTTTTTTTAGAGATTCAGTTATCATCGGAGAAATCGTGGAATTATTTACAGTTGTACTCGATTTATCGCACTTTTGAAATACTTGGGTACTCGGCGGTGACAAACCACATTTATTGAGCACTATCTCATCTCATTTGATAAAGGAATGACCGAGCATCTACGATTTTGCATCTTGTACAGAAATTACCGACATCTTACGGAATCGATACTTTGTAGCAACATAATCACGCAGTAAAAGTGGCCCGCGTCGAGTTCCCACGCAAATATCAAAGCCCCTTCTACCAACGCTCTATTCAGAATTTAAATATCTTATATTGAAGTTCTAATAGGAATTACGTACCTGTCGGAAGTGGATGTTCGCGTTTGGCAAGGGCATGCGCGTCAAGGAAAGTTGGCGAGTGCAAAATAATTGCTGAGAGAACACAGAGTAGTTTTATCATCGCGGCTTCTCAGCAGATCTGTAAGTAAATAGGAACAATCAGAACATTACCAGGGTCCGCTGAATGACCTTCAAGAGACCGTGTCTACCGAATCGATAATTGTTATGAAAACTTCAGAACTCTGACGATAACGATTATTGAGGAGCGTAAGTACAACTTTAAAAGTTGACCACAGCGCATTTCAATTCCAGCATCACTTAATTTATCTACGTATGGGTTAGAATTGTCCTGTGCACTACAGAGCACAGGTGACATCCGATAAAAACTGGTTCGCACTAGTTTGTTGAGAAAAAAAAGTACCGACGTCCATTCAAATGTTTAACTGAACTCAATGGTATTGGAATAGTAGCACGCAATTTTGATGACAAATAAAAGTTTCAGTTTCTTTGAATACAAGTACCTTCAGCCCCTCTTCTTGTCAGACATATGCATCCATCTTTTACTATTTCTGCTAGTTATTTTATAACGTTTGTTATTCACCATACTTCCATTATGCACATCCATCATGCAGGGCTGCTTTGGCAATAAGATACGTGAATAACCGCAAAAACATGCCTCTCACATAACACCTCAATTACGGTACTTTTTTCAAATAAATCCGTTTATTATTTATTACGTTCTCTTATATGTAAGTTTCATACACTCCGAAGATTGGAACCAAACATTACATTGTCAGTAATTATCTTCTATTTTTTGTATGTCGGTTAAAATCGTGCGGTGCAAGTCTCTCCACGTTGCGATATTATCCATTGACTGAATAAATTCCACGGGTAAACAATCCGCAAGCTTATTTTGGTATGCTTTTGCGAAGCCATGGGCGAATGCAAAATACATCAGTAAAGTAATTATCAACAGGTCTGATCATCGCTTCCGCTTTTCAACACTATTTTTTTCTATAAATAGTAAATATCTATATAAATGTTGTTCACCTTTAAAGACCCTTCCGCATTGCTTTCACTTTTGCCATTCCATCGATTCACACGAATTATTATTCTCACCATCAGAGACGTGTTCCATTGCCAAGTTCCAGCCCAATTATTGCTAACTCATATTTAAATAATGTGCTACTTTGTTCAGCTTGTGATGCAAAATATGTAAAAATTTGAAAAATTAGACCAAACTATTCAGGCCTTAAGGTGCCGCAGAAGTGGCATGTCCTATGTATATTTTGTGACGTCAGAAGCGATGAATTTTCGTCGACAAATCGAGTCTTAACGGAGCCACGAATTCCACGGGAATAATTTTTTTTTAGAAGCTTAAATTAAATTGTAGGGCACTCGCCCAGTAATTTGCAACGAAAATTACCCAGTTTTCCCATTCGAGAAAACTTATCTCACCCATCTGTGTACCGTAAATAAGGCTCAATTTGTCGACGAAATTTCTCGTATTTGACGTCTTGGTATGACATATATCTATCGGAAACCTGTGAATTTACGGCAGTTCTGTGGCATCTCGGAAGTTATTTTGCAGCTATATACAAATTGTACATACAGAATTAAACACAATTGTATACGCAATATACAACAGAATTTCTTTCATTATTTTGATAAAAAAATTCCCGAAATATGCCTATTTTTATTTCTCTAGACTGGCATAACCGGGCCGTTATACTTGGCGTGTTTGATTCTGACCGGCATGGAGCTAGCCCCACATTCATCTGTCTCCGTCTTTTCTTCATGGTTATACAGGGTGGAAATTCGGACACCATCTGCATACCAGCGGATTCCTTGCGAAAAATTAATACGAAAGTTACCCGTGCAAAAAAGTCCGCGACGGCTTAGTTTTCCTGTAAAATCAGTTAATAACGAACCAATCAGCGTTTGACTTTAGGAAAGACTGGCTAAAACTCTACCGAAACGAGGCAGTTTTTCCTAAAGCCGAACGCTGATTGGTTCGTTATTAACGGATTTTACAGGAAAACTAGGCGTTTGCGGACTTTTTTGCGTGGGTAATTTAGGTCTCAATTTTTTGCAAGGAATCCGCTGGTATGCAGATGGTGCGCGAATTTCCAGACACCCTGTATAGAGAAGGAAAAAAACAGAAGACTGTGGGGCCAACTTCATACCGCTCAGAATCAAACACCTTTGGTCACATGCGGTCTTATAACTTTTTCGATATTTAAATTTTAATCACGTCTGTATTTCTAAAGTCTTCTGAAGAATTCGATTCGGCTATTAATTTCACTTTTTTCTGTTCCCAAGTTTCTGGTCAATATTGACGATTTAGTAGCTATAGTAGTACTGTGCACATAGGTATCATTGAAGAGCAATTTTCTACAATGCAATATACGAACTACCAATAATGCCACTAACAACAGTTCTCATGTCTTTTTGTTTAATTAGTGTTGACTATTCTATAGACCAACTGTCGACATGAAATGCTAGCTGCCTGTAGCCAATAATTTTCTCAATAGTTTCATCAGATTCTTATATTTAAGTCTGTCCGCGAAAGTACAAGGATAACCGCCCGCTTACGAACATACGTTGCGCAAAATATTTTACGTAAATGGGCTGCAATTTGCAGAATGATCATTGCTGATCGACTGGGAAGTAGGTGTGAAGAAGACGTGTATGTAGGAATAAGGCGCACAGTACCATATGTAGAATCAAAAGTTCGAGATCATTTTCCAAATTTTCGACGAGAAAAAAAAACTGCGATATTTTGATGGATGAAAATTGTCGAAAAAGTGTTAACAAGCATTTCAAATAAAGACCAACTTTTGAATTACTTTTATTTCACTTTTTCAATTTTTCATCGTCTCGCGAAGTGATGGAGTGTAAATTTGTAAAAAAAAATCAAAGAAAATTAGAATGAAATAATTTGAAGTTTGTTCCTTCGCCTTTAAAATAGTTTCTTTCGTCTTTTTTCAATTTCTTTATCCGTCGAAATATCGCAGTCCGTATCTTCATCGAAAAATTAACAAATGAACCCGAACTTTTGAACGGTACTGTACCTATACAGACCTGTATGCGTAAATAGCAAATGTCATAATGATCAAGTTGGATTGGTTCAATCAAATGATGCTCTTACATGATTTCCGTTTTGTGTGAAGTAATTTGAAAAAAGCACGGAATCGCGCAGAGCTGACGTTTTGTATTGACCTATTACAAGGGAATGGAAAAATTCTAAATGTATACATATTACATGACACCCAGCCAAATGAAACCTGAAGTATCAGATAGTATTATATAGTAATTATACCTATATAAATCCGTTTCGATTTTTATGTTATATTTGACTGGAGGTATTATTCTAATTTTCACGCGACACTGCCGCACGGAAGTTCGTCTTTTTTTTGGTTGAGCTCCTGGCAGTTTGCCATTTCGTCTACTGCCCAGACTGGTTATCCTTATTTACATTAGCCTTCAACTCTACGGATATAATTCAAATTTCAACAGAAGATGCGACGCGTACGATTAAAACTTTTTTTTTGCAACCTGGTCCTCGAAAGTTGAGAAAAATTAACTAAATACCTACTGCCTGCCGACTCGACCAACGATCATCGCTTTGGATCGCGTGAGTCAAAGTACCCCTTCGAATTCTTGCATGCAAACTGAATAATAGCTTGCATCGCTAGTTGCTAAAATCAAATCTGGTTCATTGAAACCGAAATCAAAGCCAATTCTTTGATTATTATTTTTTTACACCCTTTGTATTGAGCAGATTTTTGAACAGCACAACATTATGGCACACCACCTTTTGCAGTATTATACCGTAGTTAAATTTATTTCTTCAGTAACCCAAAAAGAACACGAACGAAAAAATATGAACCAGTCTGACTAAATATGATCGTGTTCGATATATAATTCAGTAAAATAAGTATGGCCTGTCAATCATATTAAAATTCGCAACTGCTTTGAGTGATTTAAATTAAGCATAAACTCTTACTCCGGCTGATCGAAAAATCTTACAAATGTGTCTTGAAAGCACGTGTGTGCAATTATACATTCATTATCGTAGGTAGGCTTGAAACGAAAGGCAACATTTGAAATTTTGTAACAGGGGTCGTTGGCCGTTGGACATAGTGAGTATCCAGTGAAAGATAAGTTATACAGACATCACCAGGTGTCAGATATTAAATTTCAATTTCACTCTTAAGAACAGCTTGTATTAAAATCAATAAATTAACCGTATTTCAGGCCTTGAACACGCAAAAACTGACGCGTGTGTTGGTGAAATTGACAGCTAGGGATAATAAATAAAATTATCTTGACACATTTGAGAATAAGGTTAATGATAGTTGACGTGGGTAGCTGTAAACCTTTCTACTATTATTCCAGCATTTATGTTCTTCTCGTTCGATCGGTTATACTGAAATTTCGTGACCTTGAAAATAATCATAATGGAAATAATCATAAATGTAACTAGATAGTATCGCGGCGGCAATTGCAGCAATTAATTAATTGCTCATTAAATGGCTGAAAAAAGCGACGTAAAATGAAAGACTGCAAAAAAAATTTCAAGATTGCTCTAAACCCGCAAGACGTCTTGACGACTTGTTACATCTCATCAGAATTGTCCAGAAAGCCGAACTGATGATATGATACATCCAAATGTTCGCATAAAGACGTTATAAGATATAGATTGAGTTATACTATATTTTCTAATACGCAAGTAGCCCGTTTCATGTGAGGTGCAGTTCCGGTCTTTTGTTTATCATCAAATCGCTCTCTCAAAGAAAATATCCCTGTCCCTCGATTTTATCGGATGAGGGGTGTGGATTTTATTATTCATCTACAGAATTTCCCATTCCAATCCCCCAAGCGATTATTTCCTTTGTCGTCTAAACTCCGATGATTATTTTTTGCCATTTTAAGACCGTTCTGGGTAGGACCCTAGGTGTGAGGAATGGAATTCTCTCATGTACCATTTTTCGGAAACTTTGGGATACTACTTTTATTATTCCGAATGAAATTCGATTCTTTTTCATCATACACCCAGAAGTTATTTGTTTCAGGCAGGTCTAATCTACAAACTTCGTGCTGAAGACAATCAAGTTACTTTTCGTAAAACAATTCAAGTGTGCCTCGGGGTGCTACAGTGCTGAACTTGGGCTTAATGGTCGTTTAAAACCATCTATCTGCTGTCAGGAAATGATTTCTATGTATTAGCAGCAGTGAAAAATACATACATGTAAATCATACCAAGATTGTTCTCTACCCTGTGCGCAATGTTATTTTCAAATTTATGACTACATAATGTTGCTATAATTATTGTTACTATATTAAGGCACGTTTATTGTTTACCATTATTGATGTTGTCGGCTATAAAAATGGTGTTTGTACAAGTGTTTATATTTCTTTGTGCGTCTGACAAGTTTCTTGTGTAAGCCTGAGATCATGGCTGAAATATGAGGAACAAAGAAACAAACCACATACGTCCGCTGTTGAAAACTTTGTCAAAAATCTATGCAAAAATAACTGTCTAATTCTTAAACCAAAATCAAAGTCGACAATATAAACCAAAATGTTAAAAGTGGGCCCTTGTGGTTTAGTTCCGCTGCTTTTCGAAAAATATATGATTCGATTTATATTTTTTTCGTTACGTCTTGAAAACCGTTGATAGAGTGTTTTGGATTGAATTCCCATTCTAATCGGTGCTAAAAATGCTACAAATTTGCTTTATTGACCGAACCCGTTTACCTTCAAGTAACCAAGATTGAGCTCGAGATCACTTTTGCTGAACACCCTGACACCCTGTAGATTAAAGACTTCAAAATCGATGAATATCTTATATTTGACATAAATATTATTATTCTTACTCTATAGAAGGAAACCTTATCTCTGCGATTAATCTCTTCAACTAGTACATGTTTTTCTGTCCTGAACCAATATACCATCGTTACATTCCAATATGGTTCTAGTTTGATATCTCGATTTGAGTCAATTTATACTTGCCACCATTCAGTAGTGACATCTAATGCCACCAAGAGTACAGTTTTGGAGTCAAACGTAAGCTCACAATTAATTTCCACGCAGACACTTGATAAGAACGCTCAAGGAGTTAGTCATGCCTGATGCCCGTATGACTATTGTTCTAACTACATTTATTACATGAAGTTGTTTTCGAGCTGTTCAGGCATGGAATTAGGGGCGGGGGGCTACAGGGGCTATAGCCCCGGGCCCCCAAAAGTGCCAGTCGCACTTTTAAAAGAAAATTTGAAGGCTCTTTTAAAACGGATTACTGAATGAAATTCCGGTTATCTTTTTTTTTCATTTTGCGTCTACAGAAAACCACCTAAATCATTTAAAATGTGATCTCAATATTATTATCAAAATATCAATTTTATTATTGATTGATTTAGTACTTCTCTCGATTCACTTTATTTGACGACGACGCTCAAAGCTAGGTGTTTTTCTTTAGGGATTAGTTTTAGTTTTTTTCCGTTCGCGCTGATAGGTTGCGGCAGTCTTCTGCAACCAGTGCTGCTAATTTGGTTATTGGAACAAACCGACCGATGGAAGTGTAGTTACAACTAGTTTTCCTCTGTTTGCAAAGACATTATCCCCGCGCAGGGCCCGGATAAATGTGTGTAGCCTCAGGCCCCTTACAACCGACCCTGGAACTGTTATGTATGTATCATCATGAATACAACATCGAAGATATCTGTAAATTGACAGTTGTACGTTGACTGCAACTATTCGCTTAAAGACTATGTTGAACTTTTGAAAAACTGGGACTTGAGCGACCTTTTCAGTGGCGTTTGTTTCCTGTCTCGAGAAGCAAACAACTGGCTGTCAATTGCAGTACACGCTCATTAAATATCAGTCAACGATTTGCCTCAACTGTCCTTGAACACAAGCATGAGTATTTCCGTTTCTAATAATTCTTACTGTCCAATTACCAAAACCATCCGAAGTCACATCGTTCAATGAATATATACATTTCCAGGTCCCGGATACATGTATAGAGATCAGCGATCAATTTTATCTAAAACTGATGGTAAAGTTTGTGAACGGAAAATCGCATCAAAGATAAAGCAAGGTACGACCCTCGATAATGATCATTGCCATGAATCTTTTCGAACGATGTCAAGACTTCAATAACCGTGCAGGGGAGTAGTCTTACAAAATTTCAGGGCCGTCCCATGAATCATAGTTTTCACGTGTCAGTAATTGGAAGATTGCACCATAGTCGTCGGTAGTTCATACTACTTATACTTCCAATAGAGTTCATAGCACGTGGAGCAGTGCCAGAAGAATTACGATTACTTATTACAATGAAAAGATACAAGTAATTATCTTTCTAAATGCTCTTTAGAGCATGATGTCACACTTATTACGGGATAATATGTCGTGGGAAAAAGATGCAGTGTGTCAAAAAAAGATTGGCTACACGTATCAACTGAAAAAACAGGTCCCAATGAGAATGCACAGATTTCACGTGTATCATATTTATGATTCCGATGATAACATATATGGCCATGTATATTTCTTTACATCCATAATATGTCATAAAAGTACATATACTTTGGTATGCCATTTTTTAGCAGATTTTTAGCATATTTTTGGCAGATAATAAATACGTATACTTTATTATCCTGACAGAATACAACACAAGTAGGTCAACACGATGTAGGCCCCGGTAACCTATGTGACAACTTACCCCATATCCTATGACAACATGGCCCCAAGGACACGAGTAGACGGCCAATAAAAGCAAATAGAGAAGCATATGTTAAACGTTATAGGTATAATGGACACTCATATCACATGCAGTGTGCTCGTGTAAGCATTTTGTCAATCGACAATATTAGGCCAAAATCCTAATGGTGATAAGATTTTTTTTAAATCAGTAATACTTGTAACAGTTAGCCTTGGTCTTGAAACGAAAACATTAAAGCGAAGATCAGGTCGTGATTTTTGGGTACCCATCGACTACGGGAAAGAATTCTTTTGCAATTATACCTATGCTTCTTATTTCTACAGCTATGATCACCGGGTCATAAATTGCTCAAGTAATAAATTCGTTGATTATTAATAGGCGTGCATATTCGTCATGTAATAAATCATTTTCGTGGGTTTCACTATATATGCCTGAGACATCGCCGCGAGTGGTGAAACTCAATTTGACGAAAATTAGGTGTCAATATCTAGTCACTAATTCTCACAGTTATTACCGACTGAATGAAAATGTATAGTCATTATGCGATATTGAATTTAACCGTATTACAGATCGGGCGTTAGTTATGGGCATCCTTACTTACAGGTTGTAAGCAATTGAACTGTAATGTGTAATTTGGAAAAAATCAATTACAAGAACATTTATAATTTACAATTGAAACAAAATCAATTACAAAATACAATTGCAATTCGTAACTGAAGATACACCAATTACAAAATTGTGCTAAGTAAAAGAAGTAAGTAATTTGTTTCGGTCGATTTAAAAATTGCATATGTATATCTTGTAACCGATTTCACTTCACTTGCAAATCACAAATGTACTTTGTAATTGATTACGGCTGAATTACAAATTTCAAATGTATTTGGTAGTTTATTTCGGGTCAATTACTAATTAGGAATGTATTTTGTAATTGATTCCAAATTATAAATGTAATTTCTAATTTCTAATGTGTCAATTACAATTCTGCCCAGCATTGCCCGGTATATGTTTTAATGTTATGATTGTAAGTGTCTTGCTCATCTATCTGCACCCGAAATTCCCTGAAATGACAATTGCTAAGCCATCGACTCGTTGTTGATCATGATTTTCAGCTGCAAACTCACACATATAAGGGCAACTAATTAACATATTGAAATTATTTATTGCTCCTTGATGACAAATACTGCATGGAAATCGATTGATAACTAAACTGTCTCATCACAATAGTATGAAGCAATAGCAATTTGATTGGAATCAATTAGTAACGATCATTCTACTGTCAAAAACTCCCGACCGTAACTTACACCTATAATATACTCCTTGTCACTTCAAAATGATGAAATTTTTCACCTTCTTATTACCTGCACTCATGTAACTGTCACAACATGTCACTAAATTAATTAAAAGATAAAAGACGAAACACAATGTTCTCAAGATAACCGAACTATTTTTTGACGATTATTGAAAATTCTCTCGTCTGAACCAAAATTTAACACTAGCGAATAGGAAGAGGAAATATCTGACTGTGATGAATAATAATGATACGTGATCGGCACAGTATGTGGCAAACTTATACTCACCAAATACTATTGTAAATAGAATATACGTAGCCAGGAATAATCACAACTTCACTTCCTAGCTGAGTGCACGGAACCACGAATCGAGCTTTCTTTGATCCACAGGAGGGAATCAGTAGACGTAGTAGCAGCTAGTAGGCTAACTAGATAGATTATGCGAGATCGGCTGGGTTCTGACTTTTATATATATACTTAGGATGAGACCGCCTATAAGCTGACGGGACACGTTCGAAGATCATAAATAAGTGTATTCTACGATAAGACCTGACATTACAACTGTAACCAAAATGTCTAAATTCTTCACGGCCGACAGATGTATAATAACGGTATATTTATTCGTTTTCATTTACAAATAAATGCACTCACCTCCCTTTCGAAAAAATTTCAAGACAAAAACAGGATACGCAGCGACGAGTTTAGAGATATATAAGGTAATTCAAGGCTCTTGAAAGAATATCTTCGATGCAACCTGGTATGTTTCAAAAAACTACCTACAGTAATTAGTACTTAAACGCGAACCATTTTTGCCTGCAAAGCCGTTATAATGGCTCACTGCATTTGGGTGAATATGACAGTTACGAGTTCGCAAAACTCGAATTACCTGAACGACGTCTAAACTACATGATTCATTAGCGGCTCCTCGGTGTAGGTATACGTACATATGGATATACTATACGCTATCTAAGTGGCGCCAGAAGGTTTGAGATGTCCACCACATCACTGAAAATAACAGAATCGCAGCAATAATGTGATAAATGTTTGTTTCTCGTTGTTTTATCGAGGATAATTGAAAGAGTGCTGGAAGAAAGTACATAGTTCCGCTTTCGATACTTTCTCAGAGATCGACAAAAACTGTTCGATACTTTCATGGGCAAAGTCAAAATTAAGAATAAAGAAAAATATACCGAAAGTGAAATTAGGTATGGACTTCACTGTTCGCTGTCTCTTTACTTATTGTGATTATTGAAATTTAGAAGAACTGCACCAGAAAGTGTATTGAAGGAAATGTGCTGTTCTATATGGAGCATTTTGCAAGAGATTAACGGGCCTCCGCCCCCACCCCTTTAAATTTAATAATAATGTTCTTGTTAAAAAAAAGTATTAATCAGAAAAGACTTCCCGAACTTGTTTAAACTTCTTGTTGCCTCTCAACGTCGATTAAGTCGAGTTTTCGCTTTTTTCGTATCTGAATTTTGAGCCGTTAGTTTATGTATACGCTGACACGACCATATTTTGATATGCAAGGGTGGTTCCACGAATCATGAACCAAGTTTGTGTTCTCACCATCTACGATTCTCTTTTAACTTTAGTCACCGCTGGGACCAGTCACAAGGAATCCAAAAGTATTATTTATTTAATTTTTTCGGATTTTTTTGAAGGAGTCGGTTTTACAAAAGGCCACAGAAATTACGAATTCAGGTGCGCGTTAGGAGGAATCATAAAAATCTGAAAAGGACATACTTGCTAGATACAGATAGATATAGCCACGAAGTTTCGACAAAAATACTCTTTTACGTATTCCAGTTTGTGCGGTCGATTCACATATTACTTATAAATGTTATAATATGCCCTTTTCAGGGCTTCTACTAGGCACATGCGACTTCTCGAATGAAATTTTCAACAAAATACCACCCCGGGGAACAGTTTTATTTTTATTTTTTTGTATAAAGGTGCAAATATTTGTTGCAATTCGTAATGCCTTCACAACGGAAGATATGTAGGGCAAGGTTGCTATCGATGGACCGGTGCCACCGATGGACCGATTGAATATTTCAAATACGCGTCGGTAGGTACAGCTCTTTTCAGTTCGAATTGAATGCACTAGTCGAAAAGAGGTGGCCATGTTTGAAAGAGTGACTTGGCTACAATAGGCGTGTTGGAAAGTAAAGTAAGAATTAGCCCTCTCTGATCTTATTTTTCATGATTTTGCAAACGTGTTCCAACCCTTATACCATTTATTGGGGTAAAATCGCTTTGCATGCTTTTATAGCTGAAGATTTATACTTCGAAATGATACCAGACATTTATTTGTATGTTCCAACTGGGGGGGTAGTAGATGAGGTTATGCGTTTCTTTGCAAATTTCCATGGATGGACCACGAAATAGGGCCATGAATGAACCAGTGGTCCGTTCGTTAGAAGAAGCGGATGGTTTCATTTTTCGTGATAGTTTCATTTTGTAGTCTATGATAGTTGAAATATAGTAGATAGTCTATAATAGTTGAAAAGTAAAAGAACGGGTATGCACAGAAAGACTTCATCTAGTTTTCAATCAATCTAGATCTAAAATATTGATTTCTCATCCAGAGACGTATAAAATCAGAGAACTTCATTTTTCCTCATATCTGGGATACTTTTGAACTGGTACCTGAGATTTGATTACGTACTACTTTATGTCCAATTTTGTATGATATAACTTTTGAGACTGCTATTTCAATAAAAACCTGCCCATATTTCATCAATTCATTATTGACACCAATAATATCAAGTCATTGAACTGTTTCAAGTTCATTATTTCTGTGGTTCAACGAAGGAGACCGACAGGTCGATTCATGGAGAGGGGTTGCGATTAACGGGCCAAATGCAAAGAATACAAAATCGGCTTTGACGAGTCGAAAATTGACGATAATTTTCTCCACATGTGAATGTTTTGTAGAAAAGGTTTCAATGAAAAGATCCACCATTGGTCTTGCATGTCTGACTGAAAATGTAATTTTTATGACCAATTATGCTTAGGGGGTCCATTGATAGCAACCTTACCCTATATTACCGAAAATTTACAAAAAAAAAATCGATTGAAGTGAGGCGGAGACCCGTATAAATTTGACCCGAAATGCCCCATACGCACATACCTATTATGAATTTGTTCAACAACATGTAGTGGCATTTTATCAGGTGAATACATATTACTGCATACTTTTATTACATCACTGCAAACAAAAGAAAAAACAAAAATGTTAAACATTATATAGAATATTTAATGCCACATTAATGTGGAATAAAAGTATTTTTGTCTGCAATAATAATATACGCGCTATGAACTGTAATAACGACACCATTCAGGCACACCATGTTCTTTTTTGTACCTTTTTTCTAAATTTTATGGTCGAAGAGATTTGCAAAATTTATCGAGGATTGCCAAATGTTTCCACATTCTGCTCCGAATGAATTATTGTAAAATTATGCGCAATAGTTTATAGTGTGTTGAAAAATTTGTCTCCTCGCACATGGCATAAAGTTTAGTGTAAAGTGACGCGTGCCATCAATCGCTTTGTATCCAGTTGTTTACCAATAATTCCAAAGAAACTTTATGTATGTACGCGTCATGTCTGTATGGTATGGATTTTAGGGAAAGCAATGGACCGAGTTGACAGGAACAGGAAGCACAACCGCTCAAGGCTAGCCATAAGTAGCTACAGGTGTTGGGATTGACGTGAGCATCGTCAAAATATCTCATGTGATTAGGATCACGAGATTTCTTAAGATTTTACTATATCATTATGCATCAGCTATAATATGACAATTATGGAAAAATGTTTCAAATGATGCCAGATTCATCTCTCGAATTCCGAGTCTTGGTTAATATTTGAGACAGCGGCGTAACTATTCGGAGTGTTCGGTGTGCGATAAACATGCGCCCAATGATTTAAAGGCTCATAAATCATACGACCAATTTTCAAAATAAAATTCAGACAAATTTAGAGATTCGTAGTATTTGATAAGTAGACTTAAAGGCCCATGACCAAAAAAAAAAAAGATTTTCCTTCAATATTTATTTCTGTTATGTGACATTAAACAGAAATCGCGTATAATCTAATAGATAGATAGGTATGAGTCGTTTCAATCAGTGGAAATTCATTTTTCATGCTTTTAGAGAAGCGAAACTTTCTGTGGGAACGTTAAGATAATTTTTTTTTTTTTCTTTCCGTGTTCCATATTCGCTGTTGCAGCGAGCTAAGTCACGAATAAATTAAGAGCATTAGATGTACTTAAAACCTAGTACTCGATGACTCAAAATATTTTTGTTTCCTAATTCTTTTTCGAATACACTTCTAAATGACATACGTCGCTGACAAAATTTTGGCGACAAATTAGACGAATCTTTTACCATCAACGGCATACCGAGTTTCATCAGCTCTTTATTAATTAAAGGCTGTGCTAAACTAACAGCATTCTTTCACCGTCTATTTTTAAATTCCCGAATGGAATTCCCATGTCTTATCTACTTACGTAAATTAAGATCCTATTTCGGATAATAAAATGAAAGAAATGGGTATACCGAGAGGAAATCTTGAAACTATACAGTCGACTGCGCATGCGTCAAATAATTCAATTTTATTGTTTGGTGAGATCGTCCCGGGATGATATTTTAACCTATGAGACACGGGTGCCAACTTGCAAGAAACTAGTCAAGCGAGGTAACGTTATTTTTTATTTTAATTTAATTTCTACTGTATTGAATGAACACGACTGAATAAACTGTTCCCACCTAGCTGCTTTGTTTCTTCCAAGCACCCGTCGTTTACAATTAGACCTCTGGTTTTTAATTGTAATTGGAAAAAACAAATCCTCTAAATAAACCGATACATCGAATCAGCAGTTCGGAATGAATCCCGACGGTTCTTTCAGAACATCAAGTTTCAATCTCAACAATAAAAGCTTTCCAAGCCTTTGCGAATCGCTACCGCAATTCATTGTGATCCTAACGTCAAAAGTTCGCATCAATTGCATCAGTGCCGAAAACAAAATTTTCCAGCTAAAACTCGGGATGGCCAGCCTGCTTCATCGGACGACGAAACTCGCGCATGCGCAGCCGACTGTATAGTTTCACGATTTCCTGTCGGTATAATAGGTGTATAGAGGGCCTGCATCGAATAATTGTACACGGACCCATGAGAAGGTAGTTACGCCACTGCGACTTAAGGTTATAAATATAAACTAAATTTCCATATGTCTGTATAGCATTATCTGACCACAGGCCCATTAAAATTGATACACCTTCGGATAAAATTGAACAAGAACGATTCAACGCTCGTCAAAAAGCTATAACGCATAACTTAGCTCAAGCTCTCTAACCAGCTCTGAGTGGGATCGTTGGTGTGAATATGAATTGACTTTTTGTATATGCGCTTTCAAATGCTCGCCTGGCGTGAGCAACATCACACATAATTAGAAAACCGACGTTCTCAACTGTCCTCAACTGTCACGGAAGCTGGGGCCAGATAGGAGGGGTCCTGAGCTGCAGCAACAGGCGAACCCGGACACTCTGAAGTTTTACCATCAGCTATAAATTTGAGCGAAAGCGTGTTGTGTCAGTGACCGACGTGTTTCTGTTGCTTAGACGTTCCAACCAATAATTTTGAACAGGAGCGCTCCTGTTATCTCATTAACCGACCGGATATCGAAGTCGTTTACAAGCTACGTCAGGTTTGTGAGCGAGCGAAGCTTTTGTTGCTCGACTGTTTCATTTCACTGACTTACTCCTACACATTGGGTAACCGTTGGTAAACACAATTTTAAAGTTGAAATTATTGGCTTTTATCCGCGATTTTCAGTGAATTGACGTAAAAAATACGGAAATAATAAACAAGGCACGAAATCTATATTTTTGCCAGATGTTGAATGATACTTCCCTCGTACGTCCCCTCGGCTACGTATATAGGTAAGTACGACGTAGGTAAGTATAAGTCAACTATCGACGAAAGCGCCGTTTAGGTAGGATAGCTCCTGATTCTCACTGTGCGAAAGGTGATTTGAAGGTGGCCATTTGCATTACAAAGTTATGCTTGAGGTAGTAATTCATACAGTATGCGCTCAGCCTAAAGAATCTAGATCGTCTGTAATCTAAACTGAAAAGAATTGTAAGGAAACATATATTTGAATCGTTAGTTCCTAATCTCGAGTCAAGTTTACAAAATTCAAAATGCCAGATCGAAAATGGCGGACCGAAGTTGCGAAATTAGTCAAATCATTACCAAAGTCGCTATACTGGAGCTTTTTGACGATTTGATTTGGTGACCGGAAATTATAGCCGATTGAAACAGGCGGATCGTGAGTGTTCAAAGTACCATCAATAAATTTTAACTCCGACGATTATATTGATTTGAATGATTGGCAGTCAGTTGTCATAAGCAAACTACTACTAACAATCAATTATGTGTGGAGGAAAAGCGAGAGCAGGTTTCATTCGTACGCGAATGGCGTCTCGAAAAATGCTGCCACATCCGGAAACACAATGTTATTTCTTTCGCACATTATAATAGTATGTTGTATAACGAGTGTGGGAAGTTGGCAATTTGTCTTCACCTTCGGCTCGTACTGCAAACTTCACACTCATCAGGAATTGCTAATCCGCACTACTCGTTACACATCCTATTTTTTGTAAAACCATTTTGTTAGAATTAGCGTGCGGTAATGTTTATTCCCGTACGCCCGTGGTCTGGTATGGGAATCAGCCGTTTTGCGCACCCTTCATAGTGCGCAGAGTCGAACTTTCCATGCAGGTATTACGAAAAAATTAATTTATGCATTATCTATGAATAGAACTCGACAGCAATCACCTTCACGCGATAAGTTCTGGGTTACTTTCATGCAAAAATAAACCGAGGGTGCATTTTAGTGAAAGATATATTTCTGTAAATAGAAGTCCATAAAAATCCCCCCAGAAAACTTTAATTTTAGTCACATTTTAGCGCCTGAAGACGGGGTTCTATGAAAATCCTCTCGCGTAGGTTTTCGAGATGAGACGTAACTTCCGAGTATGTAGTAAGAAGATAGCGATCTGAGAAAAAAACATTTTTCGTTCCGTCCTAACGTAGAAGGTGAACCCGTATAGATAATTGTGATGCGAGTCATTTCTTGCTGCAAGTCTCCTTACACGCGGCACGATGCTATAAAGATTGCTGATCAAGCGGGAAAGGCCAAAGCCTCGCCATCCCTAAAACCGAAAATAAATAACAAGAATCAGATTATCTGATTGTGAGTGAAACTGTCCGTACGCAATCGTCGTGAAATTGGATTAAATTTCAATTTTCTCCACAAAGTCATCACGGGGTTCGGTCAGATATCTGATTTGAAGTTACTCCTACTATTATAGGTACCATAATCACGATTCGCCTAGTGCCCATCCATGAATGGTATCGTCGTCGGATCAAGTTACGTATTGGTTGCATGCATTCACGGCCTATCGTTGCAAAGTTCCCTGAGCTGATTCATCTTCAAAATCATAGCAAAATCACGGCACATCTGACGGCATGAATGATGTTTTATACGCTCATGTTGAGACTCTTGTGATTTTTGGAAAATAAAGTACAAGTTTGATTACTACGAGAGTGACTATTAGAGTGTTGTGTGGCAGTTCAAGGGGACTGCTTGTCAAGTCTGATAAGTCGATGCAACAACGTTGGAAAGTTTGATACCGCCTATCGAATCTGCCCAAATTTAGAGAAACGACATTTCGATCAATATTCTTACGGCGCTTTATTCTATTATCCTTCATTGAAACCATTTTCAAACCGGAAGTGGTTATATGATACGTTATTAAAATAAAACATGTTCACGTAATTGAAAATAAACGTGTTTTTAATTTTTTTGCTGCTAATGCTCAAAATGATAGATTTTGATGTCAAATAGCTCCTCTCGAAAGAATTAAGGCCCACAGCTGAATTTCAAGTAATCGCTCAAACGGAATTTGTATTTGCCCTAATATGATTAACAAAGAAAGAAAATATATTTTATCCAACTGATTATCAAATCAAATGTAGAAACATGATTCACCATTAACGCGAGAAAATGAAAATTTAGTGAAACCATATCTAGGTGAAACTCACAGGTATACCATATACCTATTATACCTATAATATTATATAAATACAAGTGAATATATTACCGTAATTGTTCAACCATAGCGATAAAAATATTTCGTTTTAGTATCCATGAGTGTTATGCCACATACATACCGCACTTGCCTGGGACACAGTTCTTCAACTTATTAGAGACTGACGTGCCTGAGAACTTGCCAGTATAGGATTCAAAACTGCGTTGGCAATTGGCCGTGTCATAAAGGTGGAGATGCTTAACAAACGAATCTGCTTTTCAAAGCGGATGCAATTGGCTGTAAAGACCAAACGGAAATACGTATAATACTACATATAATCTAGGAAACTACAGCGAGATCAATTTGACTGATAGAATTCCACCGCATACACCAAGGCTTTGTATTATCCCTCCTATTTGCTGCAGCACAGGGCGACTGACATAACGCCTTGTTAAAATAGCTCGTTACCGCACATTATCTGCGACTATAATTACTGGAGAAAAATCTAAATGTCCGTTGTATAGACTTGTATTAATGCATTGAACCGACGATAATTCTCCGTGCTGGTTCACTTGCCAGCTGACTAATGTAAACCAATAAAAATTTATTCACCGTAGAGAAAGACAATCCTTGAACGCACGATGACATGCTGTCTAGGTATACATTGGGGCGGTCCTTAATTCGGTCATATTCGAATTTCAATTTTCCCATGAGCCAGAACGTCTTCAAATATATACAAAAAAATATAGTCAAAACCCCAGATACCTGTATCTCAATTCTAAGTACTGCCCCAAAGCCTTCGAACTTTCCCATTTAAATAACACACGAGTTTTAGTACTTCGGGGTTATTTTTCACTTCCTATCGCATTGTCGGTTCAATAATCTGAAATTCCGCAGACTTTTTACCTATAGTAGTAGGTATCTGTGAAAAATGTAGAGATTTTTAACGACAAAATTTTATTTATCATAATTTGGAGATAAGAAATTTTTTTCGGTGCGCTGTAATTTCGGAAATTATATCGTTGATAATCTGTCGAATTTTTATGAAATACCTACTACTATAGGTAAGACGTGTACCAAGTTTGAGACTTCTCGGAGCTATACTGCAAATTCAAATCGGAAAATTCGGAGCTTTTGGGGCGGTACTTAAAATTGAGATAGGAACCTAAGGCTTTGGCTACAATTTTTCGTATATATGTTTAAAGGCGGCCTGGCTCATGGCAGCATTGAAATTCGAAAATGATGAAATTCAGGACCACTCTAGTATACTTATATCCCCCAAAAAAGCATCTCCGGTGCAAAAACCTTTCGCCAAGTACATTAATGTGATATATAATATACTCGTAAGAAAAAAAGATCCGAAATCAGATGCTAGTGCCAAGTACCTACATCATCTTTATTGATGTAAACAGAATTCGTCTAAAAAATGAAAATAAAAAGATTACAAAAAAAAATTCGTAGGTAATGGTACATACTTGGTGGGCCAATATTTTATATCACTATAGGATTGTTGACCCGGCTCGGTTGCTGTTTCCTCGTACTTGTCTACAACTGGCCGAGTACCACTACCTCCAAATTTTTTTTTTCTTAATCTTTTTTTATGTTTTCTGTTTACACCAATGGAAGCGTCAATTGCCTATCGCCATATCTATGGTTCTACGTAGTAAGACAAGATGGCTCTATAAAAACCATATCATGGAAGGCCTAATTAGCAATTTGAGAAAAAGTAAAGATGAGGTAGGTGCTTGGCACTAGCATCTGATTTCGAATCTTTTTTTTTACGAATATATTATATATCACGTTAATGTACTTGGTGGAAGGTTTTTGCACCGGAGGTGCTTTTCGGGGGATCTTACCACTTTTTGTAGAATTTGATAACAAAACATAAATATGACATAATATAATTTGTTTTCAGACACAGTCGAGATTTTGATCTTGAACTTCTCCTAAATAAAAAGCGGGCGAAATTCGGTTCCTTCCTCTGAAATATCTGGGTCTACTTGTGGTATCTTACTTGGCGAGTAAGATGTAAATACCTTGACTTTTATAAATATTCTGCCGCTTATTTTTATTTGTGTTGCATTAATAAGAGATATTTATCTCTTTTCAATATTTTACTTTTTGTATGTGACTGTATACAACAATCATTATAAAATATCCTCCACTTTCAAGTACTCAAAAAATTGAACTGATTGGAGCCGATTCCAATGTGCTTATATTTTTTTAAAAGCTCCCTGTGCAGTCTTAAATGTAGAAGCTAGAACTCCTCTGTTTCATATTCACTTATTGTAGAATTAGTTATTCTCGAATAAATTCAAATATTTTCCTCGTTTTCGCCCAACACTCAGGCAGATTTGACTAAATCAACTATTGGATAATGTAGCAGACACTTCAGGATGAAACTCGTTTTGGTTTTTGGAAGGTCGAAATACTTTGACGCCTGGACTAGCCCTCGAGTCTCCAGGGTGGAAGTTTTGAAAACAAGTGTACTGGGGAAAGAGTAAATATTAGGTGCAACATGTAGGCACCCATCGAAATATACATTCGCATGAATCTCGGCCAATTATTTTTTTATATCGTACTACTATTGGCCTTCTGTTACCGTATGATTGCATGATACATAGTAGCTGAAACTCAAGTATACTCATGTCACGACACATAGTAGTCCAAAACCGACTATTCTGTGGCATAAGTGATGCATGACCGTATTACAACTTGATTCATCATTTGAATTTGCGAATATATTCCTCCATAAAGAAAGACTACTTATGTGAAAGAATATAGATAAAATAACAATGCTAATATTAAATGAAATGTTTTGTTAAAAAAATATAATAACCTTTTTATTCTTTTGATCTACCTTCATCAATTTTGTTATTTTAAAAGAGAATTATAATATGTAAAAAATGACATGACATTCTTATTATTAGATGTATTATATATTCGTACGAATCTCGGTCAACTACTTGTTCACATCGTACGACTATTTATCCCCTGTTGCTACTTAATCGCATGATAATTTTATTAGTAGCTGGAACATTAAAACCCGTGTCATGACGCTCGCTATTTGAAACGTACAAACTTTCTCATTCATCCAGAACCAGAAATATGCATCTGACAATTTGACAGTGACTATCTTCATAACTTAAAAAATTGAAACTTTATTCAAGGGGCGAACAGAACGACTTGGCAGAAATTGTGCATTTGAATCATCAGGCACTGTAAAAACGAATAGCTCTCTCGACACGCAGATATACCCATGGCCTCTCACGTCGAATAATCATATGGCATTCGGACCACGAATCTTCTTCTTCTTCTTCAATCCTTAGGCTTATACCACTATGGGAAGTAGCCAATCGGACCACGAATGCAAACGAAACGTTTACTAACGTCCATAGTCTATATTGTTTGCAGCTAGACGGGCGAACGCTCCTCATTTTCCTGTCCGTCTCTTTTCGTGGGCCCAAAAAAGGAAGGGACGCTTCTCTATGTCATTTATACACGCGTCCAACTGCATCGCGGAGAACACGGAGACGACGTTGGAAATTCTCGATCACACTGATTTCTATAAATCGGTATATTACATCTCAGCTCTTCGAGCACCGATTGCATAGAAATTGGGCTCAAATGAAAGCTGTTTAAAAGCCCATATTCTAAGATATATATTTGAGTCTGTTGTATAGCCCGAGTCGGAATGAAATAAGGATAATATAATCGCCGTATGACATGCAGTGCGTTTAAAAATTCTTTTTAATGCACTAGGCGCCGAGTCTCTTGATTACATGCGCTTGAGTTATGAGAAAGATTTGTCATTATAAGTGAAACGATCGGAGATCGTAGAAAGCCATTCATCATGGCCTGTTGTTCCTTTGAACTTAAAAATATTGTTAATCTAGTCACTCAAATATTCTTATCGCTACAATTCAAACAGTTCACCGAATCTTTGAAGGTAATATTCATATACAGTGTATGAACAGGCTATTTGCGACATTAAGTATATGGCTCGTTGGTCTAGGGGTATGATTCTCGCTTCGGGTGCGAGAGGTCCCGGGTTCAAATCCCGGACGAGCCCACAGTTTCACAATTTTTTCGTTTAATTTGGAAAGCCTCTAATCGTGACATGAGTCGATCTCTTTAAACGAATTATTCACATTTGAATTTGCGGGCCGTTAATATTCAAAATACATCCTTTTTTTAATCACATCTTTTTCCCGATACAAGTCAGAGCTCATATACATATGGTGTAATTCTTGAATATTATTGATTGAAGCCGTCAAAGACTCCGACGGCGTATATTGTCCACAGGATATCATATACATACGTATAATGAAATATAAACATTTTTTAATCGCATTGTCGTTGTATGAAGTAGTCCGATAAATTAAAAAATTACGACACGGTATTGCTGCATAATTTCTGTTTCAAATATCGAGAATCGACACGTGGCTCCATTCGAATGATCGACTATGATCGAATTTCGAGCGCTGTTAACAACATCAAACAAGTGTTCAAAATGGCGCTAGCTTGGAGTCCGGATAAGAAACACAGCGATCCTGAAAGGTATGTTTCCATAATTATTTCGATCCCGGGAACTTGGAAAATGTTTAATGCAGAACAATTCATTCATCATTCTCCTATATTTGTATTAATCGAACTACAACTGATTCGACTTCGACCTGCCATCTGTTTCATCATAACCTCACTCTCTTGTCATGACATGATTCACAGATGATTTCGAGACTTGACACTGACATTCGAAAGCAGGATCTGAAATATAATTTTATAATTATCCTCAGATTTTGTTTAGAATGAGTTTTTTTTTCACAAATGTGAATGATGGTTTGTAAAATCATATCAAATGAGGAGATTTTTTGTCACGAAGTTCTGGCAGAGTCAGGGATTCTCCAAAGTCATTATTTGAACTAACCCTGCCTATACAAATCAGAAAACTAGCGAAAATTCATAAATTTGACCTTTAGCTGAACCAAAATTAAACCATTTTGTTTACATTCATATTTCTTATTAAAATCTTGGACTTTTTCAGATGGGTGTGTATCTATCCTGCTTACATAAATAGCAAGAAAACATTGGCCGAAGGTCGTAAGATAGCGAAGGAGAAATGTGTAGAGAATCCAACACATCAAGAAATTCGTGACGTCTTGTCAGCAGCCGGATTGAGAGTAGGAGTAGAAAACAAGTTGCATCCAAGGGAGCGAAGTAAAGAGCTGTTGTATCGAGGTCGCATAAGAGTTCACCTCAAAAATGATGACGGTACACCAATTAATGGAAACTTCCCAACAAGAGACTCTATTCTGTTCCATTTGGGCGCTACTATTCCTAAGCTTAAGATTCGGCAGACTAGACAAGCCTCTGGAGATCAATCTTCCCAACAATCGTCATCTTCTTCTAAGAAAGGAAAGGGAAAGGGTCGAAGATAAAATTGTACACTTTTACTAATTGTCAGGTGTCCAGAAAAATTGTGAGCTGTACTTGCTCTTTCGAGCCACTTACAAATAAAAACCAATTGTACAACGCAGAGCGTCAATATCTTAGGACCTGAAACTGTGGCGAACAGAATAGAGAAAAAACGATCCAAGAATTGACGGATTGAATCATGGAGCAATAATGTATCGATACAAGTCATCTATTTTGTTCCATCCTATCAATATAAATTAAAAACATTAACTTATACCAAAATAATCTTATTATTGTAAATCTACCATCTTCGTATATTGGAATAATATTGAATTCGTTGCTATGATTTATGAATTTATTTAGCGATTCGTATTTTTTAAAGATACAAAAAATGTACAAATTGAATCTGGTGATCGATTATTGTACGTGTGTCACACAATTGTCGAATAAACAGATGTGTACTAGATGTAACTTGTATAAAATCAAAACCAATTAATCGACATAATTTTGGCTTCTGCTTACATTTATCAATATAAAATACTACAAATAAACATATAGCATGATAGGACGGCAAGTGCACGTAACATTGATGTTAACAGTAAGTGCTCAGTCAGCACCAGTATTATCTTGAGGAATTACACTTTGAATTGTAGTTCCGGACTTGGCACTTTCTTTTGATCTGAATCTGGTTTGTCTACGCTTTGCGCTAACAACTGGTTCCTCAACCTCGTTACCGTTGGCCTCTGACTCGTTTGCCTTGTCTTGAGAAACAGTGTCCTTTTTGGCCTCAAGATTTTGGTCTGGTTTGGGCTCTCCAAGCAGATCCTCATCTGCCTTGGAACTTTCATCCAGGGTACTTTCTGGTACAGCAACCGAATCCGGAAGCTGTGGACTGCCTGCTCCAACTACCGATGTGGGGTCGTTCCAGAAAGGAGATGGTCCAATGTTGTCAACTCCCTGGAATGAAGGGTTCTGTGCTCCCACCATAGAGTTGTAGTTGTATAGGTACGATTGCATCGGTGATACTTGAGACCCATCTTGTAACTGTACTGGATTAGGTGCACCAACAAAATACGAATATGGTGAAATGCCCATCGTTCCAGCTGGGTACATGCTGTACAAATCAGTATCCTGATGTGGTGAACCAACCTAATGAAATTCAATAATCAATCTTTTGTTAAAAACAAACAGGTAAGACAAATCAAACCGAAATTGTATTTCAATGTATTTCAGACAAATTTTGTTTCAAGAAAAAACGTTTTCAGAAAAATTCACAAAGAAATCAACTTTGGATTCCTTTGGAGAAGTATAAATTTGTTCTTCAAAATCTACAGTTTTTCTGCTATGTGTGAACTCCAGAATTCTTCCCAAAAATTTACGTAATTCAGCGCGTCAACCCTCAGAATTTTTTTATATATTAATATAGAAAATATTCCTTACCAAAGTTTTGTGCGTCGAATCTTGTTCGGAATTATAATTTGTTGAAGTTGACATTAAATTGGGGTTCGGCTGTCCAACTATGCCTTGCGCCCCCGCGCCCTGCAATCCATTCCCTATAGCAAGCAGAGTATTAGGATGTAGCCAGGTGGCTGCTGCTCCCAGCAAAGGGCCGAAATCCATTAATTGACCAGAAATCGGATTCGGAGCACTGAACGGGTTCGGAGCACCGACCAGAGCAGGATCCGAGTCCGGACTGGTTTCACTGCTCGTCGTCTTTGCACCAACATTTTCAGGTACAGATGAGGAATGAGAGTCCGCTGTTGCGGACGCTGTCTCTCCGGTTTGCGATTTCGCTGATCCCAGAAGCGAACCAAGTCCTCCCAAGCCGTTGCCCATGAAATATTTCGCGATCAGATCAGCATCGCCTGTCGAAAATTGCACATAAGTAATTGAAGGCTTAGTCTGGGCTCGTTTTTTTCTCGTTTTGATTTACACATATTGTGGATCTTTGGAGCGATGAAAACGGTAGCATCGACAATATTTCGTAACTGCGCGGGTAATACTCTGTGCATAATCGCACTGTTATTTTATAGCGAAATTCAGGGTAATCGAGTTAATTCATTACTTCGACTTCTGAAGCGACGAAATGGAGATACGATACAGCGGGCAGCACGATCTGCGTCAGGATCAGCGAGATCGCAAGATACTATGTCCAATCCAAGTTCCCCTGCTTGCCTCTTCATTCGACCAATGCATTGGGCTCCTGTTGAATAATATATAAATTGAAACATTGTATGTATCGGTAATTCTATAAGAAGTTAGGAAAGAAGTGGATGACATCCGTGAGAATCATTTGAAATTCACAACGGAATCGCGACGCCGATTAAATGGACCCAGCTCCTCAATTGTATTTCGAATAAAAAATTTCCATCTACATCCCATGAATGTAGTGGTCAAGACTCACGCAAAATATTTTTTTTATGAATCTTCATAATCTAGAATCAATTTATTGCCAACTCAGGAGGTCAGGGTCAACCCATGGATACCCAGCTTATATAATTGCCTCTTTAATGAACCCACCAGTCGTAGCAAAATGGTTGAGAAGTTAAGATTGAAAGCAAGGAGTTTAACGGAAAAGCGAAGGGCTTGTAATATGCAATATATCATGTTGTAAATTCATAATAATACCTCGCTGATTGTCATCAGCAACGAAGCATTGACAGATGTTGTCTATGAAAGTTGCTGTACCCTCGCATTTTTTGCACAAATTTAGGCAGGTCTGCTCGTCATTGGCTTCTAGGAAATTTGCTCTACCTAAAATTCAATCCAACATTGATACCGCGATATCTCGTTACGTAATTGAGCGAATAACGATAACTCAAATCACCGAAAAATTCAAACAGTAAAAGAACGAATGCCTGCATAGGCACAGGACATTAGAGATCCGATGGAAACAGTGCAAAATCTCAACACCTTTACAATCTTTATAAATGTATACATTTCGGCACCAATTGCATTGTCCGCTTATTCAGTTCGCAATTTGGGAATTAAGAATGAATTATGTATTTTGATACATACCTGTACTCTGTAACGCTATTATTCCTAACAACGTTAAAAAGCATCGCGCGAGAGTCATGCTGATGCTGCTGTGTTATAAATCAGTTCTATCACGATGTCGACGCGAGATCTGCTTCTTTTTTAACGAATGGGCACAGCGTGAACCTCACTTATAGTTTCGTCGCTTAGGAATCCGCTGACTGGTACGCGTTTGATTCACCCAATACATTGCTACACTTTGCATTCAACGCTCTTCGAGTTGACGGTGTTTTTGCTTTCAAATAAATGTGAACATAACGTAGAATTATGCAACTGTAATGAGCAATATTTCAAAGAAAATAAGCGCTTTCAAGGGATTTGAAAACAAAATGCGCAACAATCAATAATTGCGGGCGTGGATCATTTTTTTATTACGCAATATTGCGCCAATTTTGTTCGCAAATCGTTCTCTTCAATATTCCGATCAATTAACACAGGACTAACATCATGTCTATACTTATTTCTACTGAATCCAATCCGGTACCTAGGTATAATGCAATCGGGTCATTTGTGAAACTATCAGCATGCATGTGTAACTGTGTGTACCTACGTACATACGTTAATATGTAAAACAGATAGTAGTACAGAGATTTGCAGAATTTGCAAAAAAGTTAGGAAACAGTTTCCTAGTCAATTTCAGCTGATTACTCAACGTGTTGATCCGATGAGTTTTACGATCCGACAGAGATAAATTCCCATTCTTCTTCTTCTTTTCCTTGGGCTTATCTCCTTAGTAGAAATGTAGCCAGACTCGGAGTATTAATCTTTGTGTTATTGACATTTGTTGTATTTTGGACTTTGGAGCTTTTTTTTGTCTATTTATACATGTGTATTTTTTTGTTTGTTTACAAACCACGGAATGTGTTCGAGGGGACCTGCGTGGTTGAGGTAACTTCTGCTTTTTCTATATTCATTTTCATCATACGCTGGATAAAGTCCATTGTGTTTGTCATGAGGATTTCGTTAAAGGAGGAGTATATAGGTCTGATTGTGAGTTGGGTATTTTAGTGCGGATGCAGTGATTCATTCTTGATCCTGCCTCAGCCAACATGTCTGCCGCTTCGTTGCCCAGAATACCCCTGTGTCCTGGTACCCAGATAATATTTATTTCTACTTCATTACTTTTGGGTAATTTTTTTCTTGATAATGCCTTTGGTGCGGTGCATCTTCTTATTGAGACCTTTCTTTCGTAAATTCTCTACTATACTTAACCCTAGAACGGTAACCTTATTTTTTGTGACCTATTCCGGTAACCTGGGGTGATAAAACACCCCAATTTTGAAAAATTCATATCTCGGATATAATTGCACGTAAAGGGTTCTACGGGGGCTCATTCTATTCGTTTTTTGATGCAGGATCACATGAACCTACAGGAATTTTGCGTGAAGTCTGAAAAGTTGGTCAAAAATTAGGTAAAAGGGTGAAAAACGTGAAGAATTCATAAAAATGACCTTTGCTATCAGAATTAAGTTCGAAGATTAAGAAGAATTTAGTCTTCTCTTTTGGAGATATTCATATCTAGTGCGTCAAAGAATGGCTTTAGCTTTTCTATGTCTTTTGTAAGTATTCTAGTCATATCCTTTACTATGCTCGCGGTTGCGTATAGTAGTACGTACGTCAGATCGTCTGCGAATGTTAGGCACCTTGTAGATCTTCAGATGTACTGGTTTGCCTCTGAACTATAGACGTTAAACACAATTGGGCTGTGGATGGATCCCTGGGGAACTCCTTTGTTAGTTATAGCAGATCCAAAATTCTGTTCATTGCAGTACGCTAAGACATCCCGTTTCACCATAACCAGTCTGAAGAAGTTAACAAATATTGGGTTAATCCTCATATAGCTTTCAATATTAAACTGAGTTTTTCAATATTAACGTCTGGATCCAGCGTTAGCCGATTTTGGTATAAAACAAAGAATATAATTTTTCCATGTGTGCGGAATTTTATTACTATCTAAAACCATAGCGTAAAAATTTTTCAACCACTCTATTACTGACTTGGGAGATTTTTGCATCGTTCTGTATAAAATCATATCGGAGCCCGCCGATGAATTGATTCTGCTTTTCCTGATAGCGTTATCTACCTCTTCGTAGGAAATAGCCGTGGTCATAGGAGGGCAAGGGTCCGAGGAATATACTAATTTCTTTCCGAATGCTTATGAGTATTTGTGAGATCCTGATATTTTTTTAAAAGCCTCAGTGAGCTTAGTTATGTCGATAAGAGAGAATTTATCTACTGATTGCGCCGGAGGGTTTAGGAATCTTTTTTTGAATGATCTAATTTGTCTCCATATTTTATCTCTAGAAAAGTTTGGCGAAAGATTGTTACATCAGAACTCTCTAAATCCATTTTTCTTTGCGTTAGCTAGGGTATCTTGATCAGTTTTTTGTTTAATAAAAAAATACCCAGTTTCCGATGTTGCACTGGTTCAAATAATGTCTCTAGCAGCCCTTTTTTCCTGAATGGCGATGCTACACTCTTTGTTCCACGAACTGGCGGAAACTGGAGTTTTAGTGTTTTTGTCTGAAACTCTTCCAAATTTGGCATTAGCTTTTTTGAGGCTTTAGACTCAAATGAGGCTTTAGACTCAAACTTATAGACTCAAATGAAAGATTGTTTTCTGTCAGTAGTGGCACCCCTAGTTACGGCTACTGGAATCGCGGCGCACGAAACAAATGAAGCTTGTCAACTTCAATCGTTTCCCAGCGAACCGCTAAACTGCTAAATACTGTTTATACGAGGTATAAGGAAATTGTGTTGTGTCAGTTTAACCAATTTATTTAATATTTTGCATATTTTTGTGTTTTTGACATTGTTTGCGACGAAAGGATGATCGTAGTAGTGAATTGCCGCTGTGAAATCAGTGCACCAGCATGCTATCGAAACGGATTTCGTCAAAACGGCACCAAGACCGATGTTCAAATCCTTGTGCATTGGACAAACATAAGAAAACATGTATTTATTCATTCATTTTGAATTGAAAATTTTATAATAGTGTCATCCGTTTATAGAAAGATCATCAAATCTATCGAGAAATAATTGAATAAATATCGTATTCAGCAACTGCGCCTATATTAATGATATATTCTATTTTAACAGGGGAGCTGTGATATAAGCAAACGTGTATATCTCCTACGTGTGATTATAATGATTATAACCTCTCTAATAAATACACACACCATAGTATGTCTGTTTCTGTCAAGTGTCGCACTCCCAGTTGCATATACCTATACATTAGGCCGGAGTGAAAAAGGTCATTTTTCGCAGATCGTATTCTAATAGTGCGGGAAAGTTGCGTCTTGGCATCACTGAAAACTGTGCCAAAGGAAAGAATTTACAATTGATATCTTCTGTTCTGGCAAACGCCCTAAAGTTTTGAATTTTTTAACACGGGGTTTAAATGGACAAAAAACGCAAAAAGACAAGTTGGCACTGAAAAATTCATAAAATCTCACGGGGTCGGCCGATTTTAGTCTCCGTACGCTTATTTGAAGCGGAAAGAATGTAGCTTTCGTTTGACGTTTTGAAATTTCAAATATCTTACTTACTTCCGGAGATACGAGCGTTTGAAAATTGCACTTTCTCGGGAAACAAAATTCCCAAAATGACAAAAAATCTAAATTGAGAAAGTTCGACGAAATATCTAGCTTTCATCCAGTTTTTTGACGTGTGAAGATCTACGCAATCCTGATTGACGAACTTCAAATCGATCGTCGGTTATCATACCGAGACGGAAATTAAGAAGATTTTCACACGTCAAAAAACTGGATGAAAGCTAGATACTTCGTCGAACTTTCTCAATTTAGATTTTTTGTCATTTGGGAATTTTGTTTCCCGAGAAAGTGCAATTTTCAAACGCTCGTATCTCCGGAAGTAAGTAAGATATTTGAAATTTCAAAACGTCAAACGAAAGCTACATTCTTTCCGCTTCAAATAAGCGTACGGAGACTAAAATCGGCCGACCCCGTGAGATTTTATGAATTTTTCAGTGCCAACTTGTCTTTTTGCGTTTCTTATCCATTTAAACCCCGTGTTAAAAAATTCAAAACTTTAGAGCGTTTGCCAGAACAGAAGATATCAATTGTAAATTCTTTCCTTTGGCACAGTTTACAGTGATGCCAAGACGCAACTTTCCCGCACTATTAGAATACGATCTGCGAAAAATGACCTTTTTCACTCCGGCCTACTATACATATATGTATACAGTATACTTAATAATTCTAGAGTTATTCGTAGATATTTTTCTGCTTCATACGATCCTGATAGGATTTACTAGATTGTTTCACCAAAGTGAGAACTTTCTTTAGACTAATAATACACTACGACAAATTGTATACACAGGGGGCGTAGCTCAGATGGTAGAGCGCTCGCTTAGCATGCGAGAGGTACCGGGATCGATACCCGGCGCCTCCAATAAACTTTTTATCATTCAATTATACACATGCGTTATAATCTAATGCAGAGATTACAACCAAATTTAATTTAATTGCTGTATAATTTTTTCTCAAGAAGTCCAAGTATAATGGGGACAGCGGATTAGCGGTTAATGATGCCGAGATGAACCGGTTTTGCAATCCATTGCTTCGAAAATTGAAATTACTATCATATAGCAACTAGTAATAAAAATGTGAAAATCTCAGAAACAATAGGTTTCGGTTCAATATTGATCCCCCCCCTCGACAATGAAGCTGGGCATCAACTATAAATATTTGGCCTTTAAGATTCCATGCACTCCGCTTAGGTCAGCCCTGCTAAAGACTGTATGGTGTGAGATATGGTATAAACCGCAGTTATCACCCATATATTTGTGAAAACAAGACGGTGTCTGTGGCTACCGGACACTCCTGTTTCCCTGATCAAAACGGGGCTCCAGCGACCGCCGTTGCTACCGCGGCGTGGCTTCTTCTGCGGCGATCTCCGTCGAAACGGTGGCACTGCGAACGCCGCGTTGCCATCAGTAGGTATATCTTTGCTGATTGATTCCACGACTTACTGTTCTCCTGCTCCGCTGTGCTTCCCAGAGAGCCTACCCCAACGACTAGCGACGGATGGATGCCGATCTCGAACTATTCTTTTGGATCTTTTGGCCAGGATTAAATTGGTATAGGTAAAAGGTATGTATTAACTGTCTAGTCTAGCTATTATCAATTTTATTGTTGTTTCGGAGCACATAGTTGAATCGAGATCGTCTGAATTTCGTGGTTTAGGTACCCGCCTACTCCGTTAATACTATTGTAAGTACAACCTATACATATGCTCGAATCGTAAGTTCAAATTCTGCGCATTCTCAGAATATCATAGACAAGTAACATCATATGCATATGTATATACTTTGACATTATCGTATTATTAATAATAATCAGTTGTGGAATCATTTGACTTTGTGTGAGTATATCCGTGTACGTATAATGTTATCTCGAATTGTAACGCTACGAGAAACCTTGCGAACCATCTGATCTCCTGTTGCTGCTGTTCAAATAATGCAAATTCACCGCAGACGATCTAATTTGCACCCTTGCTTGCCGAGCTGAAAATGATTAATATTTTATTAGTTCTGGCTACACATGCGTATAAATGATACGAGCACGTGTAGGCAACGATCGTATTCCATTCTCGTAAATCCTTATATGAGTGCGAAACGACGCGGTAACTTCTGCTTCCCTGGTATCGGGATCTTTGACTGCTAGGTCGGGGCTGCAAACGACCGACTAGGAGTTGCCTACGACAAATCATACTACCCTGGAAGTGGTGTCGACTATTTAGCGGAATAACGACAGACCGCTGACTAGTCGATAATTTGAAACGACGTGATACAATTTTTCTTCCACTGCCTTAATTGTGTCATCGTTGAACAGTCATTTCGAGTCGTATAATTTGAGTAAGGCTATTTTACATTCTGAGTGTGATAGAGAGAACCTCATTCTTATATAGCAAGTGTACGATGATGTAACATATTGTACGAATACTAAAAATGTACTATATTAATTGACTTTCATTTATCTATATCCAAATCCGTCGTTCAAATTTCGCGCATGGAGCGCGGAGGATTGTGGATCAAAATCAGTATGATTACCTATAGTGATATTATGTATACATATGTCGATGGTGAAGTTATCGCGTTCGAAACAAACGAAAGACCACGATTTCCTAATACATATAATCACGTATTTTGTCAAAATGTATATTATTACTACTACTCGATTTTCACCATAAATCTTGATTCATAACAACGAGGCGCACAGTCGCCGAATTTGACGCGCTTCGTTACCAGGATAACATAACTTACAGAAGGTCAGGCAGTGCATGGAGCCTTGCATTGCACATCCACATGCACCGTTGCAGCGCTCAACAGGTGGACACGCTATTGGAGTTCGGTTGGCACAGCAGGACGGAATTCATAACTTTGATGCCTATAGCCATATATATACAGTACTTTGATAAACTGATATTGTGCGCAAGCATATCGGGATGACATATCAGATATCCGTCTGGAGAACAGATTGACTGAAGATTAATTGTAGCCTTGACTTTTGCTTGTTGGTATTCAGATCACATTAACGTATTCAAATATAGTGTCTAAAATTTTCCAGCGGTGGTCTCTCATCGTATGAGCTGAACAATGAACATATTGGGATGTCAGTTGCCAGCGAATTTTAAAGAAACTTGATGACAAACGATATTCTGGCAAGTTAGAATGTACTCGCTGCAAAATGCACAGCAAGTGAAAATTGAACTGTGCAAGGATAGTATCTTAAGTATTTTGAATCAGTTCTAATTCGATAACTAACTGTATTCTTGGTAAATGGTATCGTATCAAGTATTTTTAATTTGTTGTTTACAATGATTGAAACGCGCGGCTAGTCGATCACTGAACTCTAAAATATTCCGTGAGCTGAAGTGAGCCAGTAGTTGAGCATTGCGCGCTCTGACGTGAAACGGTGGAACTTCGATCGGAAAAAAATCTTCTAAAAACCCTAAGCAATAAACCTGGCAGTATTTATCAAAAAGTGCGTTTTTGCTTTCCATACCAAACTGTGATCTGAAAATTATGCTACAGATTTCCTTGCTGTTTTACAATCCCTGATGTAAAATTGTTCTCTTTAATCTTATCGTATACGTCACTTTCACAGTTGTCTTTACGTTGAACATTGCTAGGTTATCTTCAATCTATTACATGAATGATTACTTTTTTCAGAATTGATACAATGGGTAACTGGCAATTGGAGGTCGCAAAAATGGTATTATACATGTCATTCCCAGTTGGCATGTTTCACTACTTTAACCAGCCAGAAGTTTATGAGACCTGGATAGTTCAAAAGAAACGTGAAATTTACCCTATGATAAATAGAGAAGAGGAAGAAAGGATCAAGGCAGCTATACGAAGTATTCGCGAAAGACAGGAAACGAAAGCATTGAACGAAATGGAAAATAGTTTGAATAAATGAAATGGGTAATTGAAATTAGTTATATATCATTTATTCAATATAAATCTGTTATTAGAGTAGACCTATCGTAGCTGATAGAATGATCAAAGTTGTTAGTCAACTGTTGCAACAAGTTCCTCTTCCCTTGTCTTCGAAGGAGTTGTACAGCTGTATATGTAGGTACGCCTGGCGTGTTTGATTCTGACCGGTATAAAGTTGGATCTACATTCATCTGTCTCCTCCTTTCCTTTATGGGTGTATATAGAGAAGAAAAAAGACAGAAGACTGGTGCCAACTTCATACCGGTCAGAATCAAACACGCCAAGCATACATTGATATTTGTGTTAACGATGTTGGATTGATACATTGAATGCGATCTTTGGCTTTTCATGGTTGCTCATTTTCCTTCCAATGATCGAATCATTTGCTATGTAAAAATGTTAATAAATTATAATAATAGTGGAAATACATATGTTAATATTTAGGATAAGATTTAGAATATTTCCTGAAAGGAGCAGTTGTATTTACTTTGGAAGAAGGTAACTTCTGTATTACATAACTATGAAAGATAAAGAAAGGACAGATAATGTCGATAAAAGGAAAAACTATGTCATTCATAAGTCATAAGTTGTACATTTGACGAATACAATTCATTGAGGTATTTATTTTTGGTGATTTTATACTTTTTTTGATCATCTGTATGAAGATAATTAGTTCGAATTCTTAGATAGATTAATTCAGAGCCTTATTATAACGACCATTTTGCATAATTTTATCTGTGGAATGTCTTGAACTGGTCGGAAACAATAAGATCTCTAAATTGACCATGTCAATGGAATAATGCTGACAGGATATAGATGTCAAGTTTTATGAAAACAAGAACATTATATGTATTTCTTAATTAAAACTTAGAATATAAATAGTTATATTAACTTAACAATGCGTTGAACATATACCGAGAGGATTCTTTCACAACTGGCCAATTGACCTGACTATGGCCAAGTCTTATTTCCTAATTGGTTACAAGAGACCCTCTATACGTATATCTCATACATTATGTATACAGGGTTATTTAGGTTGGACGCACCACTTTAGGTGGGTGTATTCCTTCTGAAAATCTAAGACTATATTTCCTTTACCAAACTTCAAGGGACTAATGGTTTCCGAGCTACGGAAGATCTCATTTGACCAGTCACAGGGCTTATGAGTGACCGAGACAGGGCCGGTTCGAGAGTATAAGTCGAGCAGTGCCCGCCGCAGATCGATTTCTATTGTACGACGTTTCAGTTCGATTTCTAGATGAGCATGACGGCCTTGTCTCATGGAGATATTTTCGTACGGCATTAACCTCCGTTCTCGTTGTCCTGATCCTCTGATTCGTAGTTTCAGTCGTCTAGGTCCTCCGCTCCATAGTTTGAGTCGTCCAGAGCTTTGGCTCCACAGTTCGAGTCATCCAGGTTTTCGGCTATATAAGTAATTATTAATGACCTGGATGACTGAAACTACGAACCGAGGACCTGGACAACTGGAGCTACGAAATCAAAGACCTGGACAACTTAAACTACGGTACCGAGGATCTGGACTACCAGAATTATGGAGTAGGGGACTTGGATGACTGAAACTATGAATCACAGGATCAAGATGACGAGAATGGAGGTGAATGCTGTATGAAGACATCTTCAGGAGACGACGCTGTTGTACTCATCTAGAAATCGAACTGATACGTCGTACAACAAAAATCGATCCGCCGCAGGTACTGCTCGACTTATACTCTAGAACCAGCCCTGTCTTGGTCACTCATAAGCCCTGTGATTGGATAACTAAGATCTTCTGTAGCTCCGACACTATTAGTCCCTTGAAGTTTTGGTGAAGGAAATTTAGTCTTAGATTTTCCGGAATCACCCTGTATAATAATACATATATACAAAAGATACAGTTGATCCATGAACTGTGTAGGTACTTACTTAAAAAACAATATTTTTATATAGTGAGTGGTTAAAAAATTCGTCAACATGCTTTATCATCTAAATTTATACAATGGAATGATCAAATATTTACAAGTATACATACAGAAATATATAAAGAAATTCGTATGTTAACGTGTGACGTTACAATTTCATTCAACCTTAGTTCGAACAGGTTCATTTCGTCTCACCATCAATGAGAGAATTATACCAACGCTAGACATTAATATAGATAGTAAAATTGTGCTATTGGTTCCGTATAGATCTCCCATCATACCTGCAAGCAGCGGAGCTACCAAGCGTGCAATATTAGATATACTGTTGCCAGTACCCACCAAAGAGCCTCTTTGTGTCGGAGGGCATCTCTTTAGCAACATGTCTGTTCCAGCTATTCTTAATAAGGAGCTGCTTGCTCTGAGAGGTACGGTCCAGAACATGAAAAGTGCCAAAGTTGGGGCGGAAAACAGACCAATATAAGAGGCTGTCATGACTACAAATCCATGTAAATTGCGCTGCCTGAAACTTAAGTCGTTCTTGTACAGCTTCTCATCCACCCAGCCAGCTAATAGGCCTGTTGAAGCTGCTACTAGACCTTGAAAGGATATAGTGTATCCTGCCCATTTTGGAGAAACTTTGAAGCTTTCTTGAACGTTGAAAAAATAATTTGCAACAAATGTGGCTTGAGAAATAGCCAATAAAAACTTTAACGCAAATATATCCCAGTATATTGTCCAGTCAACATCAGCCAAATGACGCACTACACGTGTCATCTCATCTTTTATACTGCTTTTTTTCATCGTCTGTTTAGAGGATTCAGTTTTATCTGACAACTGACGTTTTGGCGGGTCATGGAGAAATAAATATGTTATTGCTGAAAGAGTGGTACATACAATTTTCTTAATTATCATGAAATTTAGTAGATTAGACAAAGATGGTATAAAATAAATTTTGCTGCCTTCTAGCTGTACACAAATATATGCGTTCAATTGAAAGTAGCAAGTTGAATCTGATTAGATTACTTCAGAATTATTGAGACAAGTGAGAATGATATGTTTGAATTGGGTTGCCAGAAGTACATGATGTGTAAAATATGTAAAACGTACCGATGTTGACAACAAATAACGAAGCAGTACAGAAACAGAGATAAGCGAATCCATTCTCTAATTCTGTTAGATGCCCGCCAATTGCTGGTCCGACGATAAAACCTGCACTTGAGAGAGCAGTTAAGCGACCAGAGACTCTGCTTTGCTCCTCTGCCGATACCCGATCAGCCACAATTGTTCGGGTCAAGACTTGAATGTGCTTGAAAACTCCTAAACAACACAGACCAAATTTTGTTGTACTGTCAAAATACAAAACAAAAAATGTAGAACCATGATCATTAAGTAAATGAATATTAACATTCAAAATTACCCGAGCCAGCTCTGATCAACAATACTAGAAAGAGGGACTTGAACAAGCCTAGAAAAATGTAGCATACGGTACAAATTATCAGGCTAGTCAATAAAATTGCTCTGCGTCCTTTTTGGTCACTCCAACTCCCCTGGAACAATAATTTGAGTATTCAGAACCCCAAGAGTTATGTTTCGAGTCTATTACCTAGATTACTTTAATAATTCAATAGGATATACATAGATATCGTGAAAACTGAACATCTACTGACAACAATAGGTCCGCTGACGAGCTGGGCAGCAGAATATAGTGAAGTGGAGAATCCTATTAGAAGATGAGATGCTCCCAGTGACCTAAGATGTGCAGTTAGCAAAGGAATGGATAAGCTAACGGCAAACAAATCCTGAAAAATGAGAACGAAGAAAGTTGTAATAGAAAAATGTTGCATACTTTAACGTATTTTATTATTTTCCATATATTATCCAACCATATCATATTTATTCATTGGATTTAATAGATGCACAAATATGTATACAGGAATGAATTAGAATGGTATTTCAACAGTAAACGACAGTAATGAAAAGACTGTCTCTATCAAATATTTCAAATCGGCTACCCGTTCCCGCCAAGTGCGAAAACGCAAGAACGTTAAGTCATCATAACACTTGTCAGCGTTATCAAACTATGAATGAATTGACCAATAAGGATTATGTAACTGTTAAGGATTGGTATGATTTTGGAAGCAAAATAAACCGTCAAAGAGAAATAAAAAAAATTTTGCCGTAAAAATCGCAGCGAAATGCAGGTGTTTTGTGTCATGCTTACCACAAATGAGACTATATAAACCCAGTTAGGATTGAACTCCATGGCGTTCGAAAAATCCAAAACGTGTAATCAATTAGGCAAAGAAAAAAAATCTAGATCCGAATTGATCGTCAGCTCATAATCACAATGTGATAACTGACCAATTTATCTATGTATTTCTATAGTTATCATCGTGTTAAGTTTATCGTCGACGATTCAGTTCCCGATAGCCTTGACTGAGTACATAGTTGCCAATCGCGATTATAACAGGCAAAGTTATGTTGGCAGCAGTTGTAATTACATACATGTGTTTACAGTTTACTCCACCAACGCATCCGTACGAATGTTTTGCTTGGCTTTAGATCGGTAGCGTCTTAATTTCAGACTTAGTTTCCGTTTATTTTTAATGGGTGGTTTAGGAAAATCTCATTCGTATCTCGAGGTCGAACCTTAAGAAATGGAGGCTCTGCTGCCGTCGGAAATAGCGAGATTAGTATTTGGTAAGCTTTTATTTAGCCTCGAAAATGTCGTCTTTAACCTCCGTTTGTGGCGGGAATATCAACATTCGTTATGACTTGTAAACAATAGTTCCCGAGTAGACAATCTTCCAACTTCTACTCCCACGCATTTATTTTTCATTCAGAACCAAGGCTCGCTTCGTATACCTGTATCAACGGGCTTAGCTTTCAAAAAATCATTACAGTATTTGCCATAATCGAACGACAGGATCACACAAAACTAGGATTCACTCTTCTTTCTCGATTGTTTTTGACGATCTTTTATTTATAGCTGGCTCGTGCTTCAAGTTTAATAAAGAATCGGTTTTAGAAGGAATGATAATAATGTACGAAAATCTTGAATCCAGACTAGGTCTAGTCCGTTTATGATTTTACTTGATAGGCGTTTTTCAGATAACGACAAGATTCCAGTCAAAGTGTATTTTCCAAGTATTATCTCTTAGTTGCGATTGAACATGTTGTCTAACACGCGATTCAGATTTGTTCATTGAATTTTTTAGGCTATCTCAAAGATCAAAAATGTGACGATGCTGCTAGATCATTTTTGGAAACATCACCTCACCTGCAAGAATGTCGCACTGCCGTATTGAGCGGAAGACGTTTTAATACACGTGTGAATGGATACGCACTCGTTGATATATTTGACAAATTTTCTGCCGCTCATTCATTGGGTGAATATTTTAGTTCTCAAAATCAGATCTAATTTTAGCCTTTGATGAAAGAAGTATTATATTTTATTCTTCACCTTGTAAATGAATTGATAAAAGTTTGTACTGTTTTTCAACTCTCATCAAGCAAAAGCCTTTTTTTTTTTCAATTACCGAAAAATGTTGCATTCATTCAGTTTTCCGTTCATAAGAGAGTTAAGACGTGTGCAGATGTAGTGCAACGACTCCTGGAATGTTTTAATTGTAATACTCAATATCCTTTTAATTTTAACTCTTGAGATACTAAGCCTTTTGGTCTTATTGGAATGAATAATTTGAGTTAATTAAGCACTAGATGTGAAGATCATTCTCGATATACACTTGCAGTATTGTAAATTTCAATTACAGTTCAGGAGAGGTTGAGCAAAGTTGGGGATTGCGAGCAGGTCAAACAATGCGGAGATTTGTTGGAGCAGTTGAGATTTCTGATTGGGGGATCTAGAGGCCAACGTTTTGTTGTCAACATCAATGTTCCCTCACAAGTATTCATTCATTCTTTCATATCTTTTAATAATAAAAACTATTTTTATCTACCTAAATTATTAAGTAACAAGATACTAAATTCATATACCTATTTTATAACCAGATTTGTCACGATTATCGACCAAAATGATTTTCGAATATACAAACATCTATTAGGAAAAAAGAGTTTTCTAATTTTTTTATTTTGACAAAACAAAACTTATGCGATGAAGTGCTATGGATTGATTTGTTTCATGAGAATTGAAAATTTTATTGTTTAGTATGAGTGGTATATACCAATACAGACGTTGAGATAATTGCATAAGTATTATGAAAATAAAACAAATAATGATTTTTAGGCAGACTCTCAGACATATGGTGGATCTCCCATAATAACAAGCAGCATACGTAAAAGGCATCATAGCGGAAGCGATCGTGATCGCATGAAGCGTACTCAAAAACCGCTGCATCAATTATTTGAAAAACAACCTGAACCAGTTTCCAGTCAATGTAAGTGTCTCCATTGTTCAGCTAAACCGTAAAAAAGTATTGAAATTATGAAGTAATACATGATTCGAAACATTGTCACATTTTAAACTTCATTACATGGAATGACTCCAGTGGGATGCGATACTGTCGAAGCAACCCCTTTGGAAAGCTTACCTGGTCATACAAATTCAAGTATACCTCATCAGCATGAGTACACTAGTACCCAAGACAGCGACGGTGTTTACTGCACATCAACCAAAAATGATTTTGCCGATTGCCCACCACTGGGTAATTCACAGTCTATATCAAAGCAGATATGTCACCATCCAAGCCTGCCTCACCAGGAAATGGAACAGGACAATTCAAGTAGGGTATTCATGTGGGAAATAAAAATATATTTGCTGATTGCTCTTCAGTTTATATTATACCTTGTTCTTTGAGATCTTCTCTAATTGAACCTCTGCTATAGATGGAAGATCAAAGAGGTACAGCCCAGTTTTGGTACTCGAAAAGGAAAAAGTGACTGAGGGACACTTGAACGATGAAGAAGACAGGAATTCAATGGGGAGAGGAAAGACAATGGCCACTAGTACAGACGAGTTGACCACTTACTCCAGCATAGAAGTACAGACTACGCCGTATGCGCTCTCAGACTCTGAATCAATTGGGCTCGACGACGAGCCCATTGAAAATCTGAGCGTGAGTTTCTATATATTTTCCATTCTCGTATCGGTATATGGTACACAAAGATAGCACAAGTGAATTAAACTAAAACTTTTGAAATAACGACTAAGTTGATTTCCAAAAGATAGGTTTTCATATCAGAAAATGAATTAAAAAACTTAACAAAATTAAGTCGATTTAGGTCGTTATTTCAGTGCACGATTAAATTATATAAGGTATCTGATTATAATCTCCCCAGACAAATATCTCTTCGTTTCTGTGAAATGCAGTGATGTTTTCTTAGAACATGTTGCATCGTCCTGAAAGGGAAATCAAGGTAATCAAAGTAGACTTCTTCCAAGCAGCTTTGCTTACTAGTAAGCAATGTGAGTTTATATTTCGTTCAAGATAAATTCCTGTTAATTACTGCAAAATTGTAGAAGGGATCAAGATACAACAATTTCCAATAAAGTATCATTTTGATCAGTAAAGTATGGTTAGTTGGCTTCTAAAGTAGAGAAGTTAAACCTCAGCTTCAACTTTTCTCGGTCAGAAGGTTGTCCTGTTGTTTCATCGAAATGAGCCCTTACATTCTCTTGATATGATTAGAATTCGAATTTACAAACAATCGCTTATCTATTTTGCAGCCCCCTCAAAACCCTGTAAGTTTGGTAGAGGAATCATTTTGAAATTGCAATGGTAGAAGGGATATACATGTGGGGATATTGGAATGAGATACTCTGTAGCTATTTATAGTTTTCCTCCTTCTGTTAATTATTAAATCTTGTAAACTCTTAGTTACTGACCAAAGAATTGCTTAATCGGACGGAATTGCAAGAAAGAATAGCTGAAAATATAAACAAAGCTATACTTCCAATAGAAATGCCATCTAAAGATGAAAGCATTTGTGAGTCTGTGGGTGGCGAATTGAACACCTCGATTATGGCAGAGCTGAATAACGCAATTAAATCTATAGTCGCAGCTACCGAAACGGATCCAATATTTGAACATTTTTTGGATGAGATCATAGGACCAAATGTAGACGCAGATACCAGTCCAGATGAAGATCATGATGTTAGAGTTGCTTCTGAACCTGCAACTAATTCTAGGTAATTTCAAATTCGTAAAAATGCATATATGGCGAATTTATAGGCAATATATCTGCTCTTGTAAAGGTGTATCGAATTCTAACAAGGTTTTTTTTCCATCTTTATCCAAAACACTTTATAAATTTATATTTAAATATACTCTTGTGATACCAGTTTTGTCATAATACAGTAGAACTCCTATACATTCCAACCACTTAAATTCGACTTCCTCTACTTTGAAAGGGAAGTTGCTTCTCCGACTCTTTACCTCTTTTCAATGTGTCTACTTAACTGTGCAATACGTAAAGCATGCGCAGACAGCGACAGAGTAGAGTTTTAATAAGCTTCTTCCTTTTTATTGGATGGATATTCTGATGGAGAGGGTAACCCGTAAATTCTAATTCTTAGAATTCTCGGCTCTGTAGCTTCCAATATTTATAGGAGTTCTACTGTACTTAACTTGTATTCAGTATCTGAAAAGAAAAGTCTTAAAATACAGTATGGGAGCTAGGGTTGACTTATATTCGGAACAATATGGTATTTATAGCATATGGGAGTTGTATTTGTCTATTTAGAAGCAATCTATTTGGTTTTTGTCACAGAATTCAGGAGGAACCATCTAATACTGCTGTAGTTGATATGGATCTAGAAGAGGAGACCGCTGTTATGTCTAATAAAGGTTTAAGTGTGAATGGTACGACCGAAGTGCCTTTGAAACAGAGATTGCGTAGCTCGTCCAGACAGCAAAATAACAAACTCGAAGATGATAGCGATAAACCAAAAGAATTTGAAAAAACGGATAGTTCTCTGGAAGATCATAACGCCGCGGCTATTATGAGTATTATTAACGCTAATATTGTCATCGACAAGCCAGTAGCAGACAAAGGTAGTGTGAGTGAAAATAGCGTCGTAGCAAATCCTGTTACAGTTATCCAATCCACTGAATTTTCGCAAGCTGCATCAACTTCTTCCGAAAGACAAGTTGCAGATAGCACAGAAGTAGTTGAAAGTGATCATGCAGATACTGAAAGCATTGAGAAGCCAATTGCAGAGGAACCTATGTCTACGAAATCGAATCCTGCTTCCAAAGTTGAACAGGACGAACTCATTACGGAACAAGAGATGATGGCCATGCCTACGTTGATTGTTTGTTCCCGTGAAGAAATGCGGGAATGTCTCGGTGTAGATAACTCGTGTAAGTGTTGAATACCCCATACTAACGTTAAAAAAATCATATTCTCCAATGATTTTCATGTTTCAGACTCATCCGGGAAAGTCGTGCCGAATTCTGAAGCCCGTTTTGTCCCTATCGCGCCAAAAAGTAAGCATCTGAAATAATATTTTTACAGTCGAATGGATGAAAATAAGCCCCTATGTTGAAGGTCATAATTTCGAATAGAACACACAAGAGTCAAACATTTTCTAATATTGCTTCTTTCCAACAATATCACAACAGAACATATGAAAACAATTGACCATGATGTTTTTTGTTTTCACTCCGCATTGCCTGGAAACTTAATTTTCTCAGTCAGATTTTTTCGATCAGATTTTTGAAATCACTTGTTTTAGCCTATGCTTGTTCAAATCCACCTCAAAAACGCCCCACTCGATTTTTATGACTGACACATGGGAATATTCGGTTAATTTTTTACGCAAATTCCAGAGTAAAACTAGGGACGTTGTTTTATAATTGTTGTTTAAATCGAACTTACTATTTTTATGCTGATATTTCACGAGTTGAAGATTTTTCTTAATTGAACGGTTTCGTAAAAAATTCAATTTTCGATTTTCAAAATGTTGTTTTTATACAATTTCAAGATTAGGTACGTATTATAGTAACAGATCTTGGGTTTCAACTCATAAAATATCAGTATAAGAATAGGAAATAAAATAAAATGAGAAAAGTGCCGTTACGCTCTAGTGTTTGGATAAAAAATTTGTACATTGCAGACCAAATATTTCCAAATATTTTTAGTTATAAAAATCGAGTGGGACGTTTCTGAGATAGGTCTAGACATCCATATTTGAACGATATGGATTCAAGAAGGTTTCTAACGGTCGTATTATCACAAGGAAAATTCTGAGTAAAAATAAGAAGTGCCATGGTCAAAATACGTCTTTTCTTCCGATGTCCTAGATGATTAGCTAGAAAAGAAAGAAACATTGAGCGATTACTGCGCACACAATTTATTCAGCAATTTTACTAACTCGAATACACATTTTAGTATAACATGAATTGGCGTACACCTACTTACCTTACATGACGTCGGGTTCAAAAGAACAAGAAGAATTCGGTCCTTGATTCGCATACCATCTGAAATTAAAATGTTTAAAAGTCTTTGTAAATAAATCTTCTGGAGTAAAGCTTCATATAAGTTGGCCTCTTCTCATAGAATACTTGATTTACATTAATATAGTTGACAAACTTGTTTACCTGACACTCTTCAAACTAATCTATAAATGGGAGCCTAAATCAATTTGTGCACATTTCATATCGTCACCTCAACCCTCAACTGGGTCCCCAATAACATATTGCATCATTCAATGAGTCTTATTTTCTCTGATATTTTAACATACGTAAATGATCTTCAAATTGTAGTTTTTTGACTATCAATTTTAAAACTGTTATCTTGTCTAGAAACATGAAAAAACTCAGGACTGTTCTTGTTGGTCACAATTAAAATCTTTCCATTGTCCCTACTCTGCTCAAGCTGATTACGCATTCTTTGATTTATTCTGCGGATCAAACAATTTTTCCTACAAGTTTTTCTATAAAAGTTCTGATTTTGGCAATTTTAACCCGTCAAAAGGTATACGAACAATTAATAGCCAATAGACATTATTCATTAGGATGTCTGATATATTCACTCAGATGTATATCTACTTTTTTTTAGCAAACGAAGCTGTGGAACCAATGAAACCGTTGTATCTCAGAGCTGTACAAGTCCCTGTACAAATTCCAATGAAAATTCAACCTGCCATCAGTGATACTAAACTAGAGCCTATTAAACCGATGCCTCCGTCTCCACCCAAAATATCGGACACAAATAGAAAACGAAATCGCAAGGTGACAAGAAAATCCAAGAATCTCAAGCCTGCTGTTGCTCCCACGAATGTTGCTGTAAATACCGAATCCTCATCGGTTACAACCAAAGAACCGATAGGTAATACAGATTTGGAATCTATAACACTTTACGCAAATGATAATAGCTTTGGTACAATGATTGAAGCTGGGAATATGCCGGCCATAAACCTGGATGATTCTATGACTCTAACCGGTACTGGTCTGTCTCCTTATCTGAAATTTCATGATAGTAAAACTTTTCCACAACAATCCGAAGAACCTTGCCAAAAGCCAAGCAGCCAGGTTCCGAACAAAGGTCACAAGGTGGATACATCAATGGTCTTACATAATACTGAAAACATTTTAATCGCGAGAAGAACCCCGAGATCATTGCTGAAGAGTAGATCCAAAAACAACAGATTGAGCATGTTGACCCCTCGACGACGAAACAATCACATTAGAGCACTGGATTTTAACACTCCGACAAAATCCTCATGTTCCGAGCATAAATTAAGTGGAAACAAGGGCTTAGAATTTACATCGAAATCATCTAAGCGTGCGAGATCGGTCTGCAGAACAAACTTGTTCAAATCCCCGCCGTTTTCTAATTCCTCTGTCGTGCCAGAGAAAGGAAAAACTCCCGTAAAAGATCGTCAGTTGTACAAGGTACCGATTGCTACCAGAAGTCCTGCTCCAAAGCTGATGGGAGGCTGGGACAAGTACACTGGAGTTGGAATGATTCTTGGTGGGACATCTCCACACCCTAGTACGTCGTCGTCATTTTGTATACAAGACGAACCTCAGTCGCCTGTGAAGCCATCATCGTCCACTGTCAAAAAGAGCTGGGATGCTGATCTCAGACAAGCATTGCAGGAGTTCCAAGAACCTACATGTTTGATGGCCGGAATTAAGAAAGGAGCTGCCAAAGTGAAAGGTAGAGCTCTCAAAAGCTGCAGCACTGAGGCAGAAGAAAAAGTTTCAAAATCTGAAAACAGTGACGTTTGCGATCAATTGAAGTCTGAGAAGAAAAACACCGAACAAATAGCTAATCAAGAAATAGATGACATGCGAGATAACAGCGTTAACATTTGCTCACAAAACAAATCAGAGTCATCATCCCGAGCTGGATGTCCTATAAGTACAAATGTAGAATTAGAGGTACGCAATGATGCACAAATTGATAATATTCGATTACAAGATGAATCCGTACCAGGTGATAAAACAAAAATTAGTGAGGAGAAACCCAAGGAGAAATTGATATCCAAAATTGATCATTCAAACAAAACAAAGGAAAAGCCAGTAGTGAAGAAATATGCTAAATTAAAAACGTTAGAAACAAAAATTTCGAAATATAGGAAGGGACACCTAATTGAAAGCCCAGTTCCATACTCCCTTGAATCTAGTCAGAAAAAAAGTGAATATTTGAAAATTTCACCAGAAACTCAAAGTCGACCAGCTCATATGTCTCAAATGCTTGATCTAGAAACTCCGAGAAAAATGGACAATTCTACTGGTATTCCTCCTACACCGAGACTACTCAGTCCAAGCAGCAGCACCATAACTCCATTTACTCAAATTGCTGAGGAATTGAGCAAAGTTCCTAGTTTCATTAGTACGCCAGATTTTCCTCCTACACCTAGTATAGCATTGACTCCAAAAGTAATGGGAGAAAACACAATTGACGCAATTAAAAAGGGAGACTATAGTATGTGTTCGCCTTACTATCAACCGAGTACCGAGCAGCCAGATGTTTTGGAAAAATTGATCAGTAGCTCAGATAACTTGAAAGAAAGCGCAGCGGAAGTTCCATCTGTAACTTCTTCCGTGAATATGGACACTGACGTAGTAAATGAGAATGGAAGTGTAGCCACTGACTTTGTAATGAGTATTTCTAGCAGTAAATTGGAAATAACGCAATTTGAAGTAATTAAAGAGAATTTACCGAAGAAAGAAACCGATAAAGAGTTAAAGATCTCGACCAACTCAAAAAATGCTAAAGAAACATTGCCTAAACTAGAGAACCCTGCGCTTAGCAAGCCTCGAGATTCCAACGAAGCAGAAAATATGATTAAACAATCTTCAAACCATGAAGACAGTATTTCTTCGAGTCAATCTGTTCCTTCAAGCGAAGCCAAGGTTTGCCAGTCTACCGTAACGAAGCCCAAAGAAGAATTGCCGAGTGTTTTGGAATGTTTGAAGTTAGTTCCAGCAAGCAAAAATGAAACTGTTGAAAAAACTAGCACGAGCCCAAAATCAAGTATTAACAAATTTGCTGAATACGAATTTGTCTATGATGATTCGATACCAATAAAGAGAAAGAGACTGAAATTTAGTAGTAGTAATTTACAATATGTAATAAATGTAGAGCTTTGTGATGAAAATTATCGAGAATGTCCAAGGTTAATGACATCTACCACTTATGAGGAAATATTTAATATCTCTCCGAAACCCAAAAAAAGAGTAGTGGCTAAAAAGCTGACGATGAAAAGTTCCAAGCCTACAAAGACAGAAGCTTCGAAAGCAACAAATAGCATTGGAACAATATTAAAAAGCGAACTTATAAAGCCATTAGCTTCCTCAACTCCTTCTGTAAAATTAAAAGTACCGATATCTAAAGTTGGTAAAACTACTACAAAGATTCAACACAAAGGCCTGAGGGTGACTAGTAACGATGATGAGACAAAACTAAAAGGTAAGAGTTAACGAAATAGATATTTACACCTAAGTCGTCCTTTGAGACTGATTAGAGAAAACGTAAAATTGAATTATCTCAAACATTACTGTAATGAAAGATTGGTTCAATTCCTAATCTCTGAATTCTGATTTAAGAAACTAATAATATATTGGTATGAATTCTGTATTTCAGATGACAATCAAGTGTTGAAGAAGAGGAAAACGGCTGATTCTGAAGGAGACCAATCGGTATGTCAACATTTCTTTAGGATTGATAACGGAATTTATAAAAACGCGGTCGATAATCTGGATTAATTTCATTATATTGTTGGCCTCAGTTACAATAAGATTAAATGAATAAAAAAATATATATCACCCTCTTTTCCCACTACCGTATTGTTTTTTGGAAAATCAGAGCCGCATCACAATTAATGAACAGCTGAATTTATGATTGAAATTTCAACTATGATTTATATAGTAAAATCACTCTTCTCCTTGTCGCCTTATTCTATACCATTTATACACTGACGATGAGCAAAGGAATTAACGATATTTTTATTTTGAGAGAGATTCAAGTGGACTGGCAATTCTTCTGCTGAGTGTTCATACTATATTCATGTTGGTAAAACATATTTATACTACTCCGCAGGGAGAAAAGAAACGACGTATTGCTGACCCACAGACTCTGTTGAAGAAGTTGGATCTGGACCTTTTTCTGACCTCTGTTCATGGACCGGTCTAATATCAGTACGTTTTCTTCGAATTACATGTACATAAATATTTGTTGGACTTTGTTAAAATATTTTCATATGTAAGATGCTGGACATTGTTATTTATTCTTAATTACATCTAGTGGCACGCTCTACGAGTAGAAAATATTACAAAATATAGTAACTAATGGATCCCGTCAATCTGTTACTTGTACAAATTTATTTTCGGATAATATTAGGTAATACAGTATTATTTAGTAACTCGATTTTGTTCTCAAGATTTGATCAAGGTATTGAAAAGAATTTTCTTTTATGCAAAATATGTACTAATATTTGACCTGCGAATTTTTATACTTACTGCTTCTGATAACTTGTATGAACCTTCAAATTTATGATCTTCAATGCAACGTACATAAATAGAAATATGTACGTATATAGGATATTTTCTGGATTTTTTATTTTGGTTTTTCACTGAAAAAGGACCAAAATATTAAACGAGGTCCCAAACTCGCGTGCAATTTATAACGTTATTTGCATTGAAAATTCACGTTACTAAAATTTTTTGAAAATATTCGACAAACACCGCAGAAACAAGTGCATACGACTATTCCTCACATTTTTGTTTGTAATCATAAAATGTAAAGCTTGGAATACCAATTTGTTGTATGATTGTTATTATAAATTGACATTTTCAATATTCACAGTCTATCATTCGCTTACCATTTCGATTACAGGAATAAAATATAATGTGGTATATTTGATAAATACTTTTTACTAGCATTACCAATATGATCTCAAAAACAAACGCATCCATCATACTAATATGGACACAGGTAATACTGGGTAATAACATTTCTGCCCGAAGGGCATATTAGATTACATTTATCAGCGTATTCTAAAGTATACTAGCCTGCAGCAGAGATCAAAGGGTTTTCAAGAAATGACAGTTATTAGTTTCATTTAAAAAAGTCGGCATTAGCGATAACAATGAGGGCAGCTATATTACAGAGATAATAAAGCAGAATTTAATACCTATCTACGCAATCTTATTAAGGTCTGTCATCAAATCTTTATTTTTCTCAAACAGGTTCATAAATTTGTATAAATAAGTAAATGGGTGAATGAAACGATGAGCCATGATATTTCAACACATGTTTATTAATTGCAAATAATTTAAAATATGGAGTAATAAAAAAACTTCTTACAGAGATTAAATCACATGTTATTAAGGTTATACTCATCCCAAAGTTTTAACACTTAGCTTTAACTGCCTCATCAACATCGGACACAACATCCATGAACTTTCGCCATTGCATCATGTTCATACAGATTCCTGTGAAATAAATGTACCAGATCGATGTGAATTGATTATTACAACAGAAGACTTTAATCACGCGAAGCTACATATTCGAAATTTGTATACATTCACGATAGCAGAGTGTAATTACCTTTTTTGCCTGGCTTTATATCCCCATCTTTGTCCAAATACATTTCCCGAATATCAACGTATAATTTCCCTTTGAATTCTCTAACTGTTACTTGTCGATTGTTTCCCAGTTCCCAGACGCTCTCTCCTGACTCCTTTTTTGTTTCCTTTTTTGCTTCCTTTTTTGGTTTTTTTGATTGTTTTGGCTCATCCTCTGACGATTCTTCTCTCTTCGCCTTTTTGGGTATACTTTTTTTCGTTTTTGGCTGTAAAATCCAAAAGTATAAATTATATTTGGCTTATTTCCTGAGAATTCATTTCTATGATTTTTATTTTCGGAAGAAAATAAAAGCTCACCTCAGAGTCACTACTCTCGTCGCTAGAATCAACAAACTGTTTGGACTTCGGCATTTTAGGATAAAGTTGAACAGCGCTAAAACAGGTTTGACTGTATGTTAATAATGCTGGCAGACAATGATAGATTCTTAAAATGATGCTCCATTCGGTTTCTGTCTGAAATTCATAATGAGCTTGATGAATCGAAAATATCACGTTGTGATAACCGAGTAATTAAAAATGGAGCTGTGTAAGTAAATAGCAAAACGTTACAGGTATTGTTTTTCAGGGTATACAACTAATAAAGGATGATTAAACTAAGGATTGAATAAATGTAGGGTTCAATGACCGTCGCAAAATTGTGGTTACATATGTTGGATATCAAACAGACAGAAGTTTTTCGTGGCTAAGTTATTCATCAGAGACTGGGCAAATAACTGCGAATGTTGAAAATTTGCGATGAAAAAACAAAAGACTAAAACATTTCGAGGCCAGAACCGGAGAATTAAGATTTTGATGTTACAAATAGATATACGAGAATGTTCCTATATTTCAAAGATTAAACATGCAGTAATGTGTAGGAATTAAGTATTTTGTTTATTAAATATTTTCCTGGTATACCTAAAGTATCGAAAGATGTCGATGTATGTGTTTAATAACTTCAAACGGCAGAATTCTTCCTCTTCAAATCAGGCTACCCCTATAGACGGCAGAATGATACTCATGGAATAAGTAATAGCCATAGACCCGTGGCTATACTTGTGAAAACTTGGCAGACAGCTCGGGTTGATTTCACGGCGGCCCGGCGGTAGCGCTGCCGGTTATTTCTCCGGTGCTAATGTGTGACGTCACGGACGTTCGTGGACAAATCTAGAGTCGGACTATTAAATTCACCTAATTTACCTCACTTAACCTGGACCCTTCATTTACCCGAAACGTCATTCACCCGAATCGCCAAATACCTGACCGACCAAATACCCGAACGCGATAGCCTGGTTTTCATGAGTGCGTCTTCGAGCGACAGCGCCTTTCGCCAATCAGAAGCGTTCCGCTTTGAGCCGCCATGATGCGCATTTATTCAAATTATTCTGAATCAATTTGAATGCTGTTCGACCGCTGAATCTATGAAACTTATTGACTGATGTAAGCAGCGGTATTTATTCGGTTAAATGTAATTCGTAATGAAAAGTGTAAATAATTCGTGTTAAAGATGCACGCTTTCTCGAACCATTTCGTCTTAGTATGGAGTGTTGCAGCTGTTAGATGCGTACGTCGAAAATAAGTGCTATATATAATATACTTTTTGATTCCATCAAATGGAATACATCACAGCATTATTCAATCAATTACGTACTAAATCCATAAACTAAAAATTACTCAATCATAAACTTTGGAACTATACATTTAAGTAACATCTTAAAGTAAACCGCAAATTTGAATTTCTATTAATAGTTTATTAATATAATAAATTAGGTTCAAAATAAAACGTTTTTTCCCGTTAGGCTTAGGCACTTAGAACTAAGGCGAAAGAAACTGGTCTTGTACATAAGTACATTTTGTGATTGCCTCACGGGCTGTTAAATTTGAAATCTCTGTCCTCACACTACCCTAATATTCTTTTGATAGAGAAATGTCTTTTTTAGAAACTGAGAGATTGCCAAGGTGGCGTAATAAAAGGTATATCTTGTATCCTTTTGTATACCCCAGAACGACTTTATTGCTTGCAATATCTTTCCATGTATGAAAGAAATCTTCAAGGCGACTTGCTATTTTTCTCACCTCGCCAACTACTGGCATTTCTCCATTTGAGAAGACTGAGTCTTGGGTGGTCTCTGGTAGTTATCCTGTTGCGTTTTGAATGATCTTGTTGTGGGGGGTATCTTGACTTCTGAGAAGTTATCTTCTGGCTCTGATAAAATGTATCCTGTCTCGGATGCGAACTCCGCCAGTTTGACGGCCCAGGACCCATAACCGCGCTGTAGTCTCATTCGCTACGACTGATGTTGAAGCTATTATGATCTTCTTGTCCAACCTCCGAAGCTTCCGGAACAAATTTTCGTCCGAGTCTTTCTACTCTACTTCAGGTCTTTCATACACCGTTTTCACTCTTCCAGGAATGCTTGGGCACTGTGAAATGTTGCCGAGGATAGATATTGTTAATAAAAACACTCCAACACGTGCGATCTTATCCAGCACGAAAAACGTTATGAAGTGACGCCAGGCGCAGGTGCGGAAAGCACTTTTCAAAATGAACACTCTAAAACCGTGGTTAAATCTAGCGAGAAGTAGCGATACTACATGGTAATCTCGAAAAACGAGACTCGAAATATAATTTTTTACCACACCTGAACCGAAAGTGCGACCTTCGGCCCCTCGCGTGAACGGAAAGTCGTACTTTCCGATGCAGGGGATGGTGAAAAATGGTAGTAGAGACAGATTGTGAATAAAGATGGATGTTAAAAAAAAACATTCAACAGACTATAATTCTTTGAACATTCAACATAATTACATTTTATACAAACGAAAATAAAGGTCTTAGAACAGAATAAAGGCATATGCAAAAAGATAGGATGGTCAATTAAATGGAGTAATTTTATCTAGCAAAGAATAAACATGAAAATAACATGCCATCGTTAATAATCTTTGCGTTATAAAACTGGGAAATTTAGGAGTGCGTTAGCATGTATATGATTGACGTCTGACAATGAGTTGTAATAACATTGATTAATTTTTCGTCAAAGTATCCTCAATAATTTGGCTAATATGAAAAAACAATCAGCTTGATAAAAATGTTGTTATTATGCGCTCATCTTCAGTCTTTTTGGCCCTCTTTGCGACGATTAAGACTTTTTTTTAAATAACGGGTCCCGTAATCATCGCACCACCGAGACATGGTTGGATGCCTCTCGAGAGATGCAGACGATATTGTAGTTTTCGAAGTTTTATTTCCTCAAATTCCCGTATCGGAGCCGAAAACTGGCTACCAATTAGCGAGCTGCTTCAGAATTCAGCGGAAAACTTATACGGATACGGATATACGGATATGTGATGCACATTTGATTGTTTTCGGTTGATATTTAAGTATAGAGAGATTCTTTTCATTGCTTCATGTATGTCGGGATGTAAAAGTCTATTATCCCTTGGAGAATCGCAGTTGCTTCGCGAAGAAACGGAATAGCTTCAGTTGCAAAATCACAAAAAAATGGAATAGAGAAAAAAGATTTCAATGGCAACAAGGCAGTAATAGATTTTACCGAGTGAAATATCCGAAAAAACCCGAATTTCATCTTGGAGGAATCATTTCCCCTTATGCCCTTATGAAAAAAAATTCATAGCGAATATGAAAATCAGTGAGATTCAGCTGACTCATGATATTGTCTAGAAGACTTCCGCGCGCTTTCGCTTCGTTTCGGTTCGGTTTGGTTCACTTCCGCATGGCAATTGCAACATCAATAATCCCATTAGTATTATGTCCCGACCCTCATCTACCTACTCGGCTATTAATTTTCGTTATCTCCAATTCTTTTCTAATGAGATGATAACGTATGTTGTGCATCCAAATTTATTGCACTGAAGCCTGTATCATAATTCATTCAACTCTATCTCACCCAATAAAGCGTACGAGACGCGCGGCGTGTGCGACAATGACTATTGAAGTATTGCTGGAAAGAGTAGTGCCTACGTTACTAGTGGTATTGGGATTTTTCACTGATGGAAGAACAAGGTACACAGCAGCAATTACGTGAGTATATACGTAATGTAATATATATTATGACGATTAAAATCATATGAAATGATATCGAAATTTCGAAGTTGAATCTTTGATTCTCACTACTTTACGTATAGAACTATATACAACCAAATTTTCCACAATTTGATGAGCAATTTCAAATCATTACTCTATGAGTGAAATTGGATGTTCATAATCGAAGTTCGGCTTGAGGTGCGATTTTCGTCACCGTTCCACATGCAAAGTTCTTATAGTATTCTTGACTATAAATTTAAATAGATTTTTAATATAATCGTTCTCTAAATTACATAAAGAATGTTGATTAAAAAGGAAATACGAACTGATAAGAGTATCGTTGATGTTCATTCGTTTGCATGTATATTTTCAGAGATAATCGAAAAGTCGGGCGATGAATCTGCCGATTTTGAACGGGCCATATTCTTAACAGGTAAGTAAGGGCTAAGACCCATGAGTTACCAAATTTTAGGCTGTGGAGTTAAATGATAGACAAACAGTGATTAATGAAATCAATTTCCCACGTTGCATGATGGTGAGTTCTTCTGTTTACCAACCAACCCTATTACATGTAATAACCTACCCGCGCGTGGTTGGTACCCGTGTACTGCCGCGTAATTCGACAGAAGAATGATCGCACTCGAAGTCATAATCAGGTGAAACCATAGACTTAAAGAAACAGACTGCACACTCCTATAGGTCGGTCGAAGCTCATATTGGAAGACAGCGATAGTTTGAAAGGGATGCTTTTCTTCTCGCGCAGGCCGCTGAGTAGGGGCTACAATGCGTAAGGGTTTCTCAGTACGTGTTCGTTCTCAAAACCGCACTGACTGAAAAAGACAGTCTATTTGCTATCGCTCTCTCTGTTTAACGTGTTCTTCAGTTTCACCTGTGAAGTGCGCGGTCTATCTCTATAAGTCTATTGTCAAAGCCGTTCAGTCAATTCGCGCCAACGCCGACTCATTTCATTTTCTGAGCGGGGAGCCAACACGCCAAGAATCTCCTTAAAATTGGTGTCAACGTTGGCCGCTTATTCTTTTCATGAAAGTATGAATCTCCGTTGCCATTGCGGTCGGAAAACGACTGATTGTCAATATTCGCGTGAGGCTATGACGAGTAAAGTTATGTTCGTTTTTGTGATACATGATAAATAAAGTGACTGAAACCGACTTGCATTAACCGTGAACATTTATTAAAAATAGCTTCGGTAAATGAAAATAATACTTCAGTACGACAAATTAATTAACTTCAGCAGTCTTATCAGCACGTTCGTGTTCGTTACTCCGACTCTGACCGGAAATGAAGAGAATTGAACGTCATGACAAATTCTTCAATTGATTTAAAGTAATAAATAACTGATGGCTAATATAATTACTTCGATAAAAACGGCACAGTGTATCCATAGGTAGGGGCTCACGTCAATAGCACCAGGTTGGTGAGAACAAGATTGAGGGCGAAACCGTTAGAGTTGATTAGTTCATAACATTACATTATTATTTCTAACCAATTGAGTGATTTTGATAAATGTTCATGGCTAATCCAGATCATTTGCTTCAAATGAAGCAACACATACATATTTGTCAACCTTGCGCGAAATATTGATAATCAGCCGTTTTCTCTCTCTGATGGTTGCCGGGTTCCATTGAGTATACTACTACTGACTACGCGCCAAGTTACATTAGGGATATTTCAGCGCAACAAGTTGGCTATCCCCATGAAATATGAATTATTCGGCGCCGGCGCCTTGCGATCAAGTTGTTTCACCTGATTCTCACCGTATAGATAAACATGCAAAAACTCTTGTTAAAAGTTTACCAACCAGCCCTGGACGCCCCTGCTAACAAGACTTCCATTCGTTCCCTTTGAAGAAGCTTAGAATAACAGCCATAAATATTATTGACAATAAAGGAATTTAAACCTTCAATATGACAAAAATAAAGTTGCAGTGGCTAACGCAGGAACGGCGTTAGTGAAAAAATTTGAAATTTGGTGATGAGTACAGTTTTCGTCGTTTATCGTTAAATTCCTAAAAACTGTACTTACCTCAGAATTTGAAATTTTGTCACATTAATTATTACCAATTTTTATTTTTATTATAGGATATGGTCGATATCATTCAACGCTACTGCTTGCCTGCGGGCTGGCCACGATGGCATGTGGGTTTCAAAATGGATTAAGCGCATATATTTTATCAGCAACACAATGCGATCTTGAACTTTCTACGGGTGAAATGGGGCTGCTTAATGCTGCCTTTCTGATCGGTAAGTGGTTTGTCAAATAATATCTAGGAATCAAACGGCTCATAACGATTTTCTGTGTTATTTTCGCAGGCCGTATTGTAGCTATTGGTGTAAAATTTGAGAGTTATGAATTAGATATTTTGGTATCCAGAATCGGTCGATTGGACTGTTAGAAGTATGGGTGAGGTGTGGATGCGTTTTTTTCGAGTGAAGACAAGAAAATTTTAGAATTCAAAAGTTGATAAGTGTCAAAAAGCCAGGCAAAAAGAGGTGGCCAGATTGAGATACAAGAAATAAAACAATGGGTGGAGATAGTTTTTGACAACTGCGATGCTAGCACCTGGTGGGCAGGCCCGCTTCTACCCATGGAGCGACCAGAGCGGCCGCTCTAGGCGCCTAGGAGTGAGGGGCGCCATGAGACCCAATCGATAAAAATGTCTATACATTAAAAAAAAAAAGAATGCTTAAAGAACCAAAATTATTGAAATATAAAAAAAATTAGGAGATTCAAGAATCAGATAGTAGAAGGGTCCATTCAGCGCCCACAAACTGGAATCGGTGCTCGCTTGCGGCTTACGGGTGATGTGACGCGGCCAGCGGTCAGGCGGACGTTCGGAATGTTTCGGAGCGCGCTCGTTAAACCGATCCCCACTACAGGACCTTCCATTCCGTCAATCCCCACTACTGCAGCCAAAGCGAGTTCAAGCCCGTAAAACGGTATATGTACTCGTATATCTCATATCGTAAAGGCCCTCGACAGTTTATGCTAGCGGAACTATATCTCAACGTAACTTTGTACGCGATCTTCTGCGACGAATGCTACTTTAAATTTCGGCTCAAATTATAATCTTATTGTTTACTCGATCATATATCGCATCTCGACACATCCGTTTGTGAATTTATCCTTATTCCTATTATTACTTTTGTTCTTCTCGCTCTGGATTTGAGAAACTTCACAGTACTACCTTCAACTAATCGGCACGAACTGAAATTCAAAGATGCTGGGACGAAAAAAAAGGTTCTGGTTCTGAATTCTGGAAACAAAAACTTGCGAAGGAGGCTGCAGAACAAAAACAACATGGAGCATTGCATGCCTTCTTCAGTACACTTGGCTCTTCAGCTTCCACCACTGATACTGACAAAACTAGCAGAACAAATCTTCCTAAAAATGCCACACCATTGCCAATATCACCATCTACTCTTGAATCAAACCGTTTTATTTACCAATTGTCTCAACTTTATCTACTGCTACCAACGCTGTTATTGATTCCAATGTCGACGATGGCGTTAATTACGTGCCATTGCTCAAAAAGCCGCGTAATCAATCTGGAATGCTCGAGCCAGTGAGCCCTATAAGCCCTCAGACTCTTGAAGAGGAATCTACGAAGTCCGAACTACCATCCATTTCGTCAGATCCCTCGACATGGAATATTACAGACAAAATGGGACCAATTCTTATCGAATAAGGACCGGCCCAAATACGTAATTTTAATTTCCCATGCGACATCCAGGGCAGACATTTCTCGCCATCCATTATGAGCGTCGTTTAAATAATGGCGAGATAGTATCCCGACCATGGCTGATATATTCAGTATCAAAAAATTCAGTGCCATGTTTCTGCTGTCAATTATTTTTCAAAGACCGTGCGTACTGGCCAGTTACAAGAAAATCAGACTGGATTCATTTGACATGAAATATTTCTGCACATAAAAAATTCCATGACCATTACAAAAATTTTAAACAATGGAAAGAATAATATTCGCGATTGAAACTAGACGATAGATGCTGAACATGAACGAGTCATGGAAAATCAAATCAATAAACATTGGCGTGAAGTTTTGAAGCGCATAATTGCTGTTTTGTAATTTCTTGGCAGTTAATCCCTTGCTTTGCGTAGAACATCTAGTACACTATATGATCGTCATAACGGAAGCTTTTTGAAGTTGATTGAGCTGCTCGGTAAATTTGACACAACCACGGGAGAACACTTGCGTTGCGTAACTGCTCGTGAAACAAGTTACCATTACTTCAGCAACACAACACAAAACGAATTAATTATCATGATTTCAAACAAAATACGAGAACAATTGAGACAATTGATTCTGGCTGCAAAATATTATTCAATAATCCTTGATTGTATTTCGCGCCTCTTCCGATAGATCACGTTGTAGTTCCCCCCATCATGCCCGAATTACCACACGCTTCAAAGCTTCTAGGGACTTTTTGTCCTCAGTAGGTGGCGTCCTTACATTCTCATTATTTCAAAATGTTGCCGTAACCATGGGAATTTGTCGACCCGACAACAAGGGTTAAAATTATCATTTTTTGGGCGGGATGAGATCGATGAAAGACGCCACGTCTTTGCATTCTCATTCTTCATTCGTGTGTCGAAAGAGTCACACGCACTCAAAAATTGTTCATAGAAAATTCGAAAAATGAGTGATAGCAACGAATCTTCGAAGGAAAACCGGGAGAGCCGACTAGAAAATAGAATTGCGAAGCTAGAGGAACGATTCGCAAGCGGAAAACATCGGAAAAAACGTAAAAATGAGTAATTTGTTTTTAGGATAGAAAACCACGTGGCGCACCCATGTTGAGGACAAATTTGGTCGAAGACGGATATTTTTTACCGCAAGTAACTCCTGTAGGCCCTAACCTACATGGAGAGAGTTATTACTCGGCATTTGTACGGAGCAAAAGATATTATAGATTGCTTTATTAGGCTCTTACAGTCTAACCTATGAAGCAAGTACGTTAGACGTACAGAGGAAACGTCTCCGATAAGACCACGACTTGTCTTGATTATTAGAACGCCGTCGTGATTCCGAGTCATCAAAGAAAGGGCGACGTCCTATCAGGAGAGCTCACAACGTCGAGAGGAGATCGGAGAACCGAGCTGACGAATTCGATGGCGGAGATTATCCGAAGTTAGCGTGGACGATATCATCCGAAACGCGCTAGGGGTTAATATCCCAGGCTCATCAAATGGTGAAGGGTTCGAGAACTGAGGAGCAAAAACTGCATATAAATTTTTTGGAGTTAATGGCAGTGTATTTTGCCCTTAAATGCTTGGCGGATTATTTGCGAAAAGGCGATATCTTCTTAAGAATGGACAATAGGACAGCGATTGCTTATGTGAACCGGATGAGTGGAACGCGTGTTGAGAGTCTGAGTAATTTAGCAACATCGATTTGGGGATGGTTCGAGGAAAGGGATTTAAACATAGTCACCTCATACATTGGCACGAAAGAAAACGTGGAGGCAGATTTCGAATCACGGAGGTTAGAAAAAGAAACGGAATGCGCCCTAGCGGATTGGGCATCCGATAAAGTCGGTAGTTCATTGGGAATCCCCGATATCAACCTTATTGCATCTCGTACTAATTCTAAGTGCAAAAATTACATTTTGTGGTACCGCGATCCAAAGTCTATGGCAATCGATGCGTCCACGATACCTTGGACGAATTTCGAGCTCGCGTATGCGTTACCACCATTTGCAATCATCTCAAAGGTGCTAAGAAAAATCGAGGATGAGAGAGCAACGGTTGTTGTTGTTGTGCCAAAATGGCCAACACAACCGTGATATCCTCTGTTCCGAGCCTTACGAATTACAAAATCGATAGTCTTGCAACCGGATGAAATCTTGTTATTGTCCTCTGACAGACAACCTCACCCGCTTTGGCAAGACCTTACCCTGGAAGTAGGAAAGTTATCCGGGAGGCCTTCCAGCTGAGGAGCGGGCTTGAGGAGTCACTGGATCTTATGACGGCATCACTCCGTTTATCATCAATAAAGCAATACGACAGTGCTTTACGGAAATGGTGGAATTTCTGTGAAGAATCGAAGATCGATCCGTACAAGCCGTCGATACATCAAATAATATCACTCCTCACCCAGGAGTTCGACGGAGGATCCTCTCATGCTTCACTGAATTCGCTGCGCTCAGCGATCTCACTAGTCAGATCACAGGTCAGGATCCTTGTGTTAAACGGCGTTTCAAAGGAATCTCAGAATTAAGTCCTTCAAAAAATTCTCAGCGCATAGTGCGCGTCACGCATCGGCGTCAGCCGCAAAACGAAAAGGCGTTGGGATTGACAGTATTAGAAGAGCGGCAGGTTGGACAGATAGCTCAAAAACTTTCGCGCGATTTTCTGACCTTCCGATCGTTCCGGAAAGTTCCGCGTTAGCAGAAGCGATCTTAGATGATTAGAAAAAAAAATCCCATGGGATATATGATAAGGATTTTATTTATGTTTTTGCCTTTTTACAACGAAGGAATTCTTTGTCGTTTCATAAAATGGTCAAATTTGACTTATGTGTCTATAATGACATGTTTCGTTAGATTTTCTCAGGATAAGGTATATTGTTTTGTTTTGTCCCTATAAGTTAAACAGTGAAATACAATTTTCAGTGCATTATCGAGATTACTCTGAGTATAACTCGTTGATCATAGTTGCCGTACGTAACTTTAAACATCTTCAAAGTGATCTATCGGAAGCGGCGCGAAATACAATTATACGATTAAACGAACTTACCTGTAATCTGTAAGTGAAGTTCGATCGTAACTGTATGAAGCGCCTCTTCCGGTAGATCACATCCCACATACACGACAAATTCCCATGGTTACGGCAACAGTTTGAAATAATGAGGATGTAAGGACGCCACCTACTGAGGACAAAAAGTCCCTAAATGGCTTTGAAGCGTGTGGTAATTTGGGCATAATAGGGGGAACTACAACGTGACTTTTCTACGCAAATATCACGTGATATGCGGGTTGAAGAATTTTGGAAAAATTATTTTCAAACAGTGAATTCAAAGGATAAGAAATTTTTACGTATCGATTTTTTCGATAAGACTAACAGATTTTACGTTTTATGTATTTGAAAACTTCATGTCGACGAAAACTTCGAAATTTCAATATGTATTCTGACCCGTCGAAATGTTGAGATAAATCGCTAAATAGTCTAGTCAATGGAGCTTTTAATGGCTTGAATCGCATATCAAAATGTTTAAACATTCTATGACCGGATTGTTAGTTAAATTAATTAAAAACTATCAATTATTCCGGGGTATGTGACCCCGGGTCAACGCCAAAAAGACTCACCGTTTCAATCCAACCCACCTAAGTAAAAAAACCAAAAATACCATTTTTCAGAGTAGAAAACTCACTACAAATTAGAAGTGAGAAACAATACTTTAGGACTTATAGTTTTTGTGTAATAAATTGTTAAAGATTGTTTTTCTGCAACTGGTGCCGCTCCATGCGATGTGCGCGTCTCGGCCGCAAAGGCGCTCTGCGCGGTCGAACAATCTCAACTCACTGCGCAGAGCGCCTTTGCGACCAAGTCGCGCGCACCACATGGAGCGGGGCCAGAGAATCAGCTGATCGTTTAGCGTCATTTGCGGAAACACAATCTTTAAAAATTTATTGCATAAAAACGATGGGGCCTACAGTATTGTTTCTCACTTCGAATTTGTAGAGAATTTTTTGCTCTACAAAATGGTATTTTTGTTTTTTCAATTAGGTCAGGATTGAAACTGTAAATGTTTTTGGCGTTAACCCCAGAATAATTGATAGTTTTTAATTAATGTGACTAATAATCCGGTCATAAAGTGTTTAAACATTTTGATATGCAATTCAAGATATTTTTCTGAATCGATTGGTATAATTTTTGGCCACAGCCTTATGACTCAGCGGTTTGTATGAATTTTCGTCTACATTGACCAGTTGACAGTAGTTACATCTTTTGGTACTTCATATACGAAAAAGAAATGGGTGACATTGGAATTGTCAAAGGCTGGAGGCATGTCGAGTCGAGGTGGAATACCTTATATGTATATTCTACAATATTTTTCAGGCGGTACCATAAGTGCAATGTTGTGGGGTATCATGGCAGATGCGATTGGTAGAAGACATATTATAGTTTGGTGTCTTCTGATTGATGGTAGTCTCACGCTACTATCTAGCTTATCCCAAAACTTTCCTGTATTCTTCATATTTCGGGTTATAAGTGGATTTATGTGAGTAAGCAATTACTTGTAATTTCACTAGCTGAGAGCTCTCGACAATACGAATAGCTGACGAGTTGGCAAAATTGTGTAACTACTTAAATCGTAATAATCTTACGCACAGCCTTACTCAATTTCCACGTGAACTCACCTTATTTTCCATTATCAACTCAAAAGTGCGAAAATAAATATATATGGGGCATTCCAAGTCAAATCACGGTATCATCGGCCGGACCCCTTTCAATTTTGATCATGAATATTTTTTGAGTCCTTCAGGCCCAGAATGAAACCTGTTTTTTTTTTGCAATTTTTTCTTCAATTTTTTGCGGTCGCGCACCGTCGTCGTAAATTTTGTCGAGATTGGCGTCAGAGATACTGCCAGGATTCATGAGGGAGTCGTGAGAATAACTCTTATTCAATATAGCAGTTCCATTACCAAGGATCTTTATTCAGGAGGGTTTTTTCGGAAGTAGCTAAATGAAGTTTTGAGTATCTCTCACAAGGAAAGGCAATTACGAATTACGGTTGCGTGTATTAGAGAAATAAATATGCTATCTAACAGATACTTCGATGAAAGAAAAAGACAATTTTCCGAAAAATACTCCCATCACGTTGCAATTGTGTTTCGATATTTGTTTTTTAAAATAGTATGGCTTGTCAATAGTGCGCATAATGCTTTGAGCACACACATTTCTCGAAATATCATTAGGTTGATGGAATGACTAAAGTACCTCGACTAAAATTGCTGTTTATTACTTTTTCTTTAAGATCAAGGGTCATTTTTGGAATTTCACTCTCAAACTAAGGAGAATATCGAATTTTACCTGGACACAATTTATTTTTATTTTTCTTTCTACTAGGAACCATTATTGTAGTACATCGTACTACATTGTAATTTCTTTTCAATTTTGTATTAAAAAAAAAATACCAGTTGTTCTCGGCCCACTCTCGAAGTATGATGAAAAAACTTGTTTTTAGTCTTGAATTTTGTGAAAAAATGTCATGAATTTGAAAAGGGTATTTTGCCTGTTTCCGTTTGGTATAGCGATATTAGAGGGCACGGAACCGCAACAAAATATTCAAAAAATATTCATGATTAAAATCGAAAGGGGTCCGGCCGATGACCCCGTGATTTAACTTGGGATACCCCATATGTGTCATGTCATAATAAAAATTTCTATAGGATCGGCGGACCATCGACCACAATAATTTCTTTTATCGGAGAATTTCATTCGCGGAAAACAAGAGGCACAGCTCTCTGTTACCTTGGTATTTATTGGACTGTTTCGACCATGATATTGCCTGGTAAGTTATAAATTGCAAGTCGATAAACTGCTCCATATTAGTCTTAGGGTATACGCAGGGGACAGCAGTCGAATCGGGACAAGTTAGGAAAAAAGTTCGTAAGTCGGTCGAATTACGGTGCTCATTAACTACCCTATGCTATCTGAAAGACTTATTTTACGTCAGTGACCCAAAAATAGTAAAGTTGCATAGCCTGCTTTGACGGAAAAACATATTCTGTGTTGGAGTGAAGGCAATAAGTTTCTATCAATTTCGAGTCTGATCTAAAATCAAAACGCAAGTCTTTTATTGTTGAAGAATAATCCCGCAACGTGAGACAAAAATTACGATTAGTATTCAACACAATAGAATGTTACAAAATTATAACCTCGTTCCCCAGTTTTCGAAGTAAAATTCTGGTCTGGTAATTCGTAATTTTTTAGGTTCATTTGCAAATGCGGGCGTATCGGACCACGCTTTTGCGAATGAATCGGGATGTATCTTATAGAATCAACAATTTTTCATTCTCATCGCCCGATTGTACGTGGGCAATACTAAAAAGTGACTGAATCCAATGTCTGGGTAAAAGCAATTGATGGTACCATGAAATTTGTGGATAAGTGTGAAGAACAAGACACAATCCATTTCTCGAAAATGTTTCCAAGCATTTAGTGTTTCTGGGTATACACAAGTTTTATATGGAATCTATTCATTTGTAATATAATGATTCCGCTTTGGTCCCGATTCATTCGCCAATTCCGATAATTCTCCGAAATCACACCCATTTGAATGTTGCTCCCTTGTCCATCCGTACATGCTGATGAGATTCTCTACTTGTACCCACTGTAAACTAGAGCTTTTCATGAAGAAGTACCTCCTGCAAATTTGTTTCTTGCCTCTTTAGAAAAAACTGCAGTAAATTTTCACGAAAGTGTCCCGATTCACCCGCAAGTACCCTTTATCAGGGCAGAATATTTCTTGAAGAAAATTACGTGCAGCAATTCGAATAAATTCTTCATACTACACATACATATGAACTTATGAATACTAACTTGTTAGTATAACTCTGTATGAACCCAGTCTGAATCAGGATTTTCAATAGTTGTATATTTTTATATCCAGATGATTTGCATTAATAAGTTTGTTTCATATTATAGCGTTAGCGTGGATCATTATTCCACTGGACTTCAACATAATGATGTACGGATTCGTGTTCAACTCGTGGCGCTTGTTTGTTGGAATTTTGGGCGTGCCAAGTTTGTTGGCAGCGTTTTTAATGTCAAAATATCCCGAAACTCCAATGTTCTTGACTTCTCAAGGCGAAAGCAGAAAGGCCTTGCAGATCATGCGAAAGATGTTTGTATCGAATACTCGCAAGCAGGCACATGAATATCCGGTTAGTATTACTCTACATTTCCTTATCTAGTGTTTCGTCCACACTTCTGCTCTTCTATAATTAGATGCATGTGTGTACCTAGATATGCATTTATATAGGCACCAAGGAAAAACCAACGGTATATGTCTGTCTTATCTTGATTGCAATGCTTGGGCTGAAACTTGAATCACTGTGGAGTCCATACCTGTTACTACAAGGTCAAACGGTACACGCCATATTGACAAAATGAGTTAGCGTAATTTGCCGTGTTAGTGAGCGCTCAGATAGCAATTTGCTATTCGATTGCTATGGAGAAGTAGCTTACGTTTCCTGATTTTTGGTGGTGAGCGACTTCCGCCGCTGCTCACGCAAGATGAATGCAACATCTTGAGAAATACTATTCAGTGCACACGACTAGCAATATATGAGGCACACTGGCATTCTCTGTCGCCCCAGCCACTTTTTTCCATCAACCTCTTGGATATTTTTTATAATTTTCCAGTTTGTAGTGCTTTTGGAGAAAGCCTTTTGTGATTTGTTTCTCAGATTTTACAACCCGACCATTTCGGAAACGCACTTTTTTTCAATTAAGCATTTCGCGAAAACCATAGATTGCCCAACAAAGTGGAAGTACAGGGTGTAAAAACATTGTGTGTCGCCGCTTTACCAGATGATTCTCCAGGTCAAGATCGGTGAAGATCCTGAAAAATATGCCCCCGCAAGATCGATCTTGATTTCGATTTTGAAGGTCAATTGGGGTCAAAAAATTTTATGACTCTAAAAAATGCTACTCGTCGTAATATTCCCAACTTTTCAATGAAATTATTGCACCTTCTTCAAGAGCTCAATGATGATAATGAATAAATCGATAAGATAATTAAAAAAATCGGAGAATTCAAGTTCCAAAAGTATACGGGTCTGTAAAGAATTACTCATACCTATGCCTGACTCTAGTTCGACGAAGTGGGCCGTCTCATATATATTTATCATTGTTCAAATATATTATACATATACGTCTAGTTATAACCTTATTCAAAAAACAATGTCACTAATCACGTATATTGCTATAATATGAGTATTAACTCATTTATTGATAATTTTTATTTTAAAGGTGACAACGCTTATTCACGATGGTCCCACGTTATACTGTGACGCTAAGTCCATGAAGGTAACTTTGAACAAAATGTGGGTGCAACTGCGCAGTCTCTTTTTTCCTCCGCTACTCAAACACATGTCTGTGTATGCATCGATGATGTTCTCTAATATGTTCGGGTATGTATAGAAAAATTGCTCTTATCAAAACAGACTATTTATATGCCTATGAAAATAAAAAGTAGTCAGTTACTATTGAAAACTATCGGGCAATCACATAAGTTTTCAGTCGTGAAATTAGAAGCCCCGATTGTCAAACCGACAATGGGCCGCAATTCATACTGTAGTACGAATATCAGTCCAGTGAATGACCAATATCATTTATTATAGTACACTGACGTTTTACTTTGATTAGGTGGTAAGTGAAATCTGGTGACTTAATTTGATTGTGATATTACTGTGTAAATGATAAACTTAGCCATTTTTTTTTATCGTTCCAAAAATTACGTTCGTTCACTTTTAAAGTCGTATTGTCATCGCGTTTCTCAAAAATCATCGATACTAAAAATTCAAAGTAGACAGTTGGGACACTGAAAACGAGATAGATTGGTATTGCCCTGTCTGAAAAAAAAATCTGTATTATTTTTTTGAGGAATTTCTGAGAATATTCGGATAAACTGTTAGGACTAAAAAGGATGGTTGGTTCTCAAAGTCTAGACACGAATTTATATTTAAGGTTCGCCTCGTTAAGATGATACAGGGAAATTGGTACGTGAAGGATATGAAATGATTAGTGATAATGTTCAATAATGTTTCTGTGGTTATTGATAATATGATTCAGATTGAGTTATTGAGTTTGGATTTAGGCAAAAGGTTTGGAATTTGGTCCGGAGGGGAACTGAACTTGAAGGTGAACATCGAGGAGCATGTAGAGATAGAGGAAGGAGAGTAGAAGTGTAGAAGTTGAAGGTTCACTAAAGAGTGAGTTAACAATTAGTATAGATTAATGAGAATAACTCTGTTGTAGGCAAGGTGGGAAAGCAAAAGTGCAGATGTAACCATGGTGTGATTCGGAGGAGAAGAGTAGGCTATGGAAGTAAGGTGTACGGTAGCGTCTGGTATGCGAATGATAGTGAGCTGTAGTAAAGAACTGTACGAGCAAAGTCTAGAAAGTAAGTAATGGCTATGGCAGGATATAACAAAACTTTGAAAATTCTGAAAAGTTCCCATTTCGCTGCAGTGAAACTCTAAGAAAATGTCTGAAAATTTCCTGAAAAATCTCTAACTAATATTCATCAAGGGTTCGAATTTCGAGTATTATTAAGAGTGAATCTGGAAAGACTCGTAGCTAATGCGTCTTTTCAGAGAATAATTCAGAGTTTTCGAGATGTTTCCAGACTTCAGAGTTATTCAAAAATCGGAATAGAAATCTAAATAGAGATTTATTCTTCGTTTATTTCACAACCTGTGAGAATATATAGACGGGTCCTAATGAAACAGCGCTATCTCGACGTGCTGGTTAGAAAAGCGCTATCCCAACGTTACTGTTTAAATTAATATCAATTGGAAATATAATATATTGAAAACATAATGTACTGAGAATATAATATATGGAGAATATAATATATAATATATTCTCAATTGACATTAATTTAAACAGTAACTTTGGGATAGCGCTTTTCTCAACAGTACGGCGAGATAGCGCTTTTCTGACCAGCACGTCGAGATAGCGCTATTTCACGAGGATCCGTCGATATGTGATTCAACCTATAAGACCATAAAACAAACCGAGAATCAGCCTGAACGCCGCGATTACTAATGCATGTAAATTTACCATCGTCCACTACCGAGTTTTTGATACATGGGCGATATCCCATAGATGAATACGCTAACTTCGGGAAACAAACAACCAAAAACAAACACGGATGGTGTTGGCTCTTCCAAATACTACCAAGAATAGATTGACAGAACCAACAAATTTTTGATTTTATCTAGCAATATCCGTTACGTATGGGTCCTGGTTGCGGCAACTTCTTCGAGGGTTCGCTATATGCTAGCCTGGTTATAACTAGGCCAGTACTGAGCCGAACAGCATAAGATTGAAAGTTTAATATTAGAGGTAATATAGATGTTCGGTGCGCAATTTTTTAGCATCTCAAAGTAGATTTCTGTCATAGAGACGACGACTTTTAGACCAAAGTCGAGTTTGTGATAACAAAAACTGGTGCATTAGGCATCTATCAGACGTCTGATAGACTCCTATAGTTTGTACTGTCCGGGGAACTATCAAAGAATGATAATTTCAATAGTTATACAATTCAGAATGTACATATTTTTCTTACACATGCTGTCAAGCATTTCCAAGATTGGTACAAACTGAATTTGATGACGGTAGAGTGCTATAATGCAACAGCAATTATAACACGGATGAAGGTAATAATTATCAAAACGAAGAAAAATCTTTCGAAAAAATCAATCACACCGACTTTTATAGTAAGTGCAATGGTATATATTTTATTCCAACGCACCATGTGCTATTCATGAATATCCGAAATCTTGATATTACTGGTCACCTCCTCTAATAGCATTATAGCCTTCTAATGGCAGAGCACCAGTGGTAGGTCCATAATTTATGAGTAAACTGCAATGGTCCTTTTCTCATAGGTTATCAGGTGAAATTTTTACACCGGGTGATAAATGTTGTCAGTATGATATATACGAAGTTAGGTGCACCTCATAATTGAGAAGAGTAGTTATTTGGTAAATGTCACTCAAGTAATAATGTTGAAAAAAAATCAAATTATCCTAATTTACTATGTGCTATAAAAGAGGGTTATGTTACAGGTATTGCGGACTCGGCTTATGGCTTCCAGAGTTGTTGAATCGATTTGAGGACTATTACAAATCGCATCCCAACGAAACTATCACAGTATGTGAACTGGCTTATCTTCGTCAAGAGGATTTGGGGCCTATAAGTACGGAAGTCCAGGAACATTTAAACGTGACGTCAAACTTTACATCCGAGATTGGCTCGATCGTGTCGAATTTGGTTACGGCCCAACTATCGGTTAGCAATATCGATATCGAAACCTGCGATGGTTCTGTTGACCCTAAAGTATTTATTGGCGCCATAACTATTGGATTCAGCTGTCTACTGGGAAATTTTGTTTCTGTTTATCTAGCAGATCGTCTGGAGCCAAGGGTTATGCCAAGTAATAAAAAGCTTTTTTCAATGATACACTAGTCTTCTGAATAAGCGTCCGCGTATGAATGTCTCTTTTACTGCTCAGAATCTAAAAATGATAAGTCACTGGAATTAGGTCCATCTTGACTGGTTAACTGGTATTGTATCATGTATGTACGAATTTGAACGACTCTGAATTTTCCACCGATTTTCACAAAAATTGGTACACAACCGTTTTTCGGGTTGTTCTATTCAAGAAATGGATCGGTATGATGAAATTCAAATGGTGGTGATTCGTTATACTACAATATTTGTGCAAAAGCCTCGTAGGCAGACAAAACGCCTATATGCAGGTAACGATATCATCCGAGCAAAAATGTTGTCACGCATATCGCGTGTACATTGACAACTTATTACAATAAGCCGAGCTTATGATGTTTGGATTACCTGCACGCAGGTGTTTTGACTTGACTTCCACGAAAATATCCTGTATAAGTAGGTATACATAGTACGGCGAAATCTCTGCTGCAATTATTTGCAATAGCATCGGTCATTTATGAAGGCAAGATGCAAAGTTCGGTAAATGAAATTGACAATGAAAACAAATGAGTTAGAGATATTGCTGCATCCTGTCCGATGCCATATCTCAATGAAAAATAGATTTCAGATTAGCATCCACACTCTTCCGTTGCTTATGTCAGAAATCTTCATGTTTTTGTTTTTAGTTGCCACGATGGTGATTCCTGGGATATGTGGATGCCTAATTTATTTTATGAGAACAACAACGCAGAATCTTATTGTCGCTTGCATATTTTCATCACTTCTGGCGACAGCGAGTGTCGTGATTACCAGTGTTATGGTTGATCTGTTTCCAACATATGCAAAGTGAGTCTTACCTTCAATCATACCTCACAATCATCTGAAATAGACTAATTCTATTTTCTTGATAAATAGCCGGAATAATATATGTCTTACAATTAGTCCCCCATATTTCGCTTTTCGCCGAATTAGACATCTATTTTTTTTTTTGATTTTCGAGAATTATCGAAATAATCTACTTTTATCTAAATTAGAAGGACAACTTACTTGTCAAGCTTTATTAACTTGTGTTTGATATTTTTGGAGCTGATCACCCGCACGACACACAACATTGCAACAATATTGCAATATTGCAGTTGCAAGGTTGCAGACACATTGTAGCAATATTACAATTGACAGCTTCCATACGAAACATTGCAGATAGATTGCTGCAATATTGCGATTGATGCACCCTGCACGTCATTATTGCAGCAACATTGCAGCAACATCACATTGAACGGATATCAATGTTTGAATTATACCTATTCCAAAATAGAATAGAATAATTATTTAATTTGCTTGGGACATTTCAGAATTTTCCGGATGTCTGACAAAAATCCAATTAAATTATCAAAATAAAGTTATCTATTGAATTTTTGTACTGGTCTGAAAAACTTTGACCGTGTTAAAAAAATGTGTTCTATTTTATATTCTATTATTTTGGCACGTATATACGAAACTATTGATCGAAGAGAAATTATTAATGCTAACTTTCTCGCTCGCGAGATTTTAAAATGTGGTTCCACTATGTAGTTGTGATCTCTGGAGAGAGTTGATTCCGTATCCTCACCTATTTAGAATAGGGAATTTACGAGATTATATTAGGAAAAACTTTATCCATTACAGCTGTGTGCTGATGACCTGGTAATTTACCTCAGGCATCGTCCGGCTGCGATTGAGCAATATGTTCACTCTCTTAACGCTGAAATTGTGAGTATACGGCAGTGGTGTAACAAAAGTGAACTACGGATGAATGTGGTGAAGACGTGTTTTGCGCTCGGGTACGCTTCCAAAAATCTTTTCAGGCTCCTCTCCAATACATGTATTCTATTAACAAATCTGATTGGGGAGGTGTAATGTTCGTTGAGTGTGTCGCTGAATAATTGCGTGCGGTTTTTGCTCTGTCTGCTGCGTGACACTAGCATATCAAGGCATCGGCGGCGCAGGCGTTGTCGTTGACTACAGCCTTGGATGTGTCGTTTGCAGCTTGTAGGGTGTGCTTTCTACAAAGTGCTCTGTTTGGGTGAGTCGGAATTCTTCGGCGAAAAGCTCCAGCTTCACGCCAATCTGGTGTCGCCTTGCGATCCTGCGCGGACGGATACGATTTATGTATGTTCCCCCGGCCCGTATGATGACTTGGCAGAATTTCTTTTCTGTTACGGGTATCTGGTTTTGGAATTCGCTCCCGCCTGATATCATGCTACATTGCATTCGCCATTTTGAATTTTGGAAATTCGATTTCGGATTCGGATTCAGCGACCTCAAAAACGATGATTTACCAAATTACAGTCAAATCGATCCAGTAGAAACATGTTTTTTTTTCAAATGCCCACATATGTGTCATGGGACAAAAGTGGCATGACCTTTTCAGACCGATGCCGTGAAGAAAAAAAATGTATGGGACGTGTGCGTAAACTATCCTTCGGCGAGACCGATAATTTCAGCACGGCCTAGCCTTGATTCGCCACCGACCTCCAGCTTGCCTACGGTCCTCGGCGCGCCTCCGGCCTACAGCTCGGGCGTGCTAAAAACATCGGTGTCGCCGAAAAACACTTAGTTCGCGCGCATGCCGCATAAAGTACTGTTGTTTACCGCTCGCTCATACTTTCTCACCCTAGGGCGGATAAATAAGTATTTGCGGAGTGCGCATGCGCAAAGCCACAGGGTAGAAAAAAGCCTCATTTACCACATTGGTTATCTCCTGACCTGATTCCTTTGGACTTCTATCGTGAGTTTTTGTAGTCATTGCTCTGTTGAAATTAACATCTTTGATTGTCTTCAGATTTTTGGCGCAGTGGTGTTCGAGCCGTGAATATTTTTGAATAAAAAATGTTTACATTCAGAAAATTTGAAATAGCTGTATCTATGTCGCTCACTAACAGATTCCAAAGAAGGACCCATCAAATTCTTCGAAAAAATGTACTATTCTCAACAAATACTTCATGAAGCTGTGCTTACATTGGCATCATCAATTTTCCGTTTAAAACTTAAAGTTGAATTTTCCAAAAATACGAGATAATTGGTCTGATAAAAAAATTCTGCAAAATTGTCTTATATGTAAAACATATTCATCCACCACACATAATGGGGCTCAAGTTTTTTGCTCTTGCAAATGATTTCTATTGTAGTTTTTTTGCATCAAATAACCATGGATTTTGAATAAATTCAAAACTATGAACATTTGTTAAATAATTCAGAGTACAGAATCACCAAAGATTGTTATTTTTCAACATTTGGAATTTCCTAAATTATCGATAATGAACCGAATGTTAAAAATTTGATTTGTCTAAAATGTTTACCTCTTATAGTAGCCACTAAAATTGGAAATTTCACCGAATAGTTATTTAGGATTTATCGTTCCTGAGAAATGCGACATCTGATTTTTTTTACCTCGACCTAACTGAGGATTGATTGCGAATTTTTATCGTATCTTTATCGTCACTTGGCAGATATTGAAAAAATAGGTTTCCTTGGTGGAAAATTCATGCCGCTTTTTCGACAAAGAACGTTTTTTTCATTATTTCGAGGTGACGATAAGGAAACGATGAACATTCTTATTTAATTCTGTTAGGTTAAGGTACGAAAATTGGATGTCGCATTTCTTGAAAACGGTAAGTCCTAAATGGCTAAAACTTGGTGATCTTTTCAATCTTTTGTTGTACATTGTAAACAGTAACATTTTTAGACCAGTCGGATTTTTTACTTTATTTGCCGATAATTAGTGGAATCGCCCATATATTTTTAGTTTGAATGTCATCCAAAACCCGTAGTTATTCAATCACAAGCGCCAGAAAAATTCCCGCCGATTCTTCAGGGATAAGTCGCTACACATCAGCGATAATAATTTGGGAGGCAAGAAATTCAGAAATCTAAGAGATTTAACAAGAATTGGAAAGAACTCAAAACCATTATGAGTAGTGAATGAAAGTGATCGTGATGAGAATTTTCGCATTAAAATAAATTATGTCATGCTTTTCGAAAATTCAATTTTTAAGTTTGAAACGGATAATTAATCATGACAATGTAGGCACAGTTTTTTAGAGCCTGATGAACACAAAAGATACATTCCGTTTTAAACGATTTGATAGGTTGTTTTGCGAAATCCGATAGTACACTTGAGGCTGTACCTGCAGTTATAGACTCAAATTTGGTACATACTCACTTGAATGTTTGCTTCTATTATAGCTCGATGGCTGTGTCTGCAGCGACACTTGCTGGGAGATTCGGTGGGATTATCAGCAACCTTTTGTTCGGGTTGCTACTGGAGATTAGCTGCGAAGTTCCTATTTTTCTTGTTGGAGGTATCCTTGTATGTAAGTAGAATTTTGCCAGCGGTTTGTACATATTTTTGATTGGCCTTTATTGTTAGTAATTCACAAAATATATAAAAACCGGAGTTCAATAGATTATTGATCGAATATGGGACATTTCATCAAATGAGGATGACAAGGGATTCTAGTGAATAATTAATAATTTTCACAGAATAAATAAAAAATTTCTAAAACATAAATGTTGAACTATTTCATACTGATCGTTTATTTATACGATAAAAACTTATCTATAATACGTATAATTGCCGAAAAGCACCTCAGGTGTGAAAGAAATCGCTAAGATACATTGATTTTTCAACTATCTACAAAAATGCATTCTTTATCCAGATAAATATTGGAATCAGATTTTGTTGCCAAACACATGGTATTAATTAATATTGGGATAAGGAATGTAATATATTCAATAAACGATGCCAAAGTCAACATAGAAATGGAAGAAAATTTGGAGTAAGTGGTATTTGGTGGGCCAATTAGACATGAATTCAGCAATTCGAAAATAATATTATGAATGCGATGTGAATTGCAAACGTATACTGTAACTTTTTGCACATGTTTCGGCTGCAGAAGGCTGGTGAAATAGTCGCGTGAGTTGTTTGTCACGGGTGTGATTTTGGGAGCTCCTCTAATAAGGGGAAAGTTGAAAGAACCCTAAAAAACCCTAATACAGACTCGGATAGATCTTACTCTACCAGAGCTGCCTCCCTATGGACTTGGGATATGCTTGACTCACAGACTAGGGTAGCGATTACAGCTTTACCGTAGCTGCCTTGAGTCAAACTCACCGAAGCTGCTTGTTACAGACTTGGGATATGGATGTTTTCAGACTAGGGTACCAATTATAGCTATACCGTAGCTGTCTAACATCCGCACCGAAGCTGCCTGTTAGCTAATCAAGTGAATTTATGATATGCAAGAAATTTACATTTGTCTGAAATGAAAAAGGAAAGTTTAAGAAAATGAATAAATAAAGGTCAGAGTCCTGGTTTTAGTTTTAATTGAGCGATCACCTTGTGATCATGAAGTAAGTGAAATTATAATCGTAACAGAGATTAACAAAAAAAAGGAAATGAACACAATAGAAAAAAAAAACAAAGTTATAGAATGAAATAGAGGGCATTTTAATTTTTATATTCTAAGCTTAACCTAACTTTTAAGACTAATTCGCGATTCTATGTTTCTGACATGAGGCATAGAGAATTTCTTTATAATTGAGGTTATGTTTTGAAAAAGCAAAACCTTGATGTTTCTATTAACTATTTGACACCAGTTGATTTGTTGTGCAGTCTACTTGTCGATGATTGGAAATTTGAATTGGCTGTTTTATTGGAGTTTATGAAACTCGGTCTAATGATTTGAATCTAATAAGTACAGATGCCGCTTTGGCTGCCTGCTTTGTGCCAATGTAATGGAATGACTCGAAATGGCCGCTTTGGCTCAAAGAGTATGAGAGACAGGAGTGAGATTAATAATACGGGTTGTGAGTACGTCGGCCGCTTTGGCACGAATCGCTTCTAGTTTTTTAATACAGTGAGTATGACGGCCGCTTTGGCATGAATCGCCGTCTCGCGCTGCTTCTTATAAAGTGTGCGTGACGTCATCAGACGTCACCTCACCTGTGCGTCGCGTATGTGCGTAGTCCGACTATATGAGTATAGCCGAACACGTTACAATACATACAGAAATCCGGTAATTTTTTTCACCTAAATTGGCCTGAAATGGACGTAATTGTAAAACAAAGAAGTTCATTATTTCCTATTTTTCACCTCATACCTACATAGATTTATTAATTAATTATCCATGACAATATTGGATAAGGCGCAGTGTCAGAGTGTACAAACAGATAAGAAAGTGAATATGAGTAGGAATAATTAAGAGCACACGAGGCCAAAATGGAAGTTAAAAGACACAAGGGTAGAAGTAACGTTATAAGAGTGAGACTTCAATTATAGTAATGCTACAGATTGGATACCAGAGCTGGCTACTAAAAAGGTAGGCTGAGAGCTGAGCTACATCTACAGAGGGGTTCACTGGAAACTTGCCACGCCCTATGGTAGGCAACTCGTGTTTCTGTGAAATTGACAACGCCTTTGGTATGTACGACCATACCTACAGACAATGTAGCGGCAGCTGTCATTCTGTGGCTGTTCCATGGATGTCGTACGACACAGTTGTCAATTTCGCAAAAACACGAGTTGCCTACCATATGGCGTGGCAAGTTTCCAGTGAACCTCTCTAAGCTACAAACTTAGACTGAAGATTACAACTAGAGACTAGATCTAGAGACTACAACTAGAGAGGGGGCAACCAACTTCCGATGGACTTTTAGCGTCCCTGACTACCGACCTCACCTGCAAAGAGGTGGTTATAGAGACCACGCTTGAACGTCGGATGAGTGAGAGACTCCTTTAGCCGGAGTCTGTGACTGTGGCGGCAGCTGATCTGCAGCTTCGCAACTAATATGCAATTTTGAATGATCCGCATAGTCAAAATGACTAATAGGATATACTACAATACACATTAGATGATAATAGCTTAAATTTCCATCCATTTTAACATATACGAGCTTTCATTACATAGATTCAATCGAGGAGTGCAATATGTGAAGACAGTGCATACGCAGTGTTGCGCATGATAACGCATTTGATAATTTTTGCAACACCTACATCAAAAGTCCTGTTTTATGCACCGTCTATAGGCACTTAAAATGTCTTTTAAACACTAGTGCGAGAAAACTTTCTCACACCGTGCCAGAAACGGCTGCGCATGGGCAGTACGGATACACTCGCGACATGAGGCGGAATAGCTAGACACTACATCCTCTACGATAAACAGTTCGCGCCAGCTCACGTCTCACGTAGTGAAACAGAAATAAATCGGGATGCACGAAGTCGAAGATATCGGTGCATAAAACAGGACTTTTGATGTAGGTGTTGCAAAAAATAGTGTTCGACACACGTGTGCAACGCGGCAATGCCACTCGTGCTGCGCCTCCACACTCGCTGTGCGGCATTGCCGCTTTTACGCACTTGTATTGAAAAATACTATTATCTGGCCACAAACTTGTTTGTATGCGATTATACCTGAACCTATATGACATTTAATGTATCGAATTCTATAGTTTGTCTAGATGTATCATGGAAACGATGAATGAGCGAGCGTTCAAGGCATGCAAGAATTCTGTCTCAGAATTGAGAAAGAGTTGTGCTGAGATACTTTATTATTCATCATATCACTTATGTCAGTTGAACTCGCGAGTTTCTTATCTTTTTAGAGGGAATCGATTCAGATGACCATATTTATTTCCACCTCTATTCCCATTATTCTATACCTCTGAATAAGTGAAACAGCCCGGCCCTTCGAAATTTGTATTCGACTATGGGTCTCCGGTCTCGACAGCTTGAGTCACCAAGTCAATAAAGGCGCCATCTATTAACTAGAAATTTTCGCACGCTAAATTCTCCGAATGTAGATAGCTTTACAACTTGGGATGGTGATCGAACTATTTCTACTGCAATATTGTTGTGGGTGAAATAGTGCTCAGTACTAGTCGAGTGCAAGAAATCATTATATCGCTCAAATTAGATGTCACTCGTCTCACGCGGCAGCCATGTTTACTGTGTCAATGTGTGTATCCATGTGCCAGCTGTTACGAGGATATTATATAAAGATTTTATTAGAACTTCAGGCTTATTTGTGGCTAACCTCCGCTATTTTACCCAAAACAATTTTATTCAAGGAACATTTCGTACACATCAGATTCTCGAAATAATTCTTTATTCTCGAGAATTTACCGTGCGAAATTCACTCGTAGGTGTGTACATGTGTATATGCCGTTACCCCCACCATGGGACCCTCGGCAGCCTTAAGGTGGCTCCGTCGCTTGGTGCCGTATCAAGTAATGGGCTCTGAGAGAGCTTCCGATCGCATAGTGAAATATTCATAAATATAACTGTCCATACTATCAATGAGATTGTACATCATTCTCTGTCATCTTGGAAGAAAAATATGCCAACAAGTTAAAAATATTGCATTTTTCTACCTCGTTTCTTACAAGCATCTCAAATTTTGACGTTCCTGTCGCGGTAGAGGTGGCAACATTGCACAACTCAACTCCCCGCGTATAGGTATATATACACTCGGACCGCTCAGCCGGCACTCGCATGCTTACATAAAATTGCTATAGTCGTGGTTGCTATTTTACTGGAGCAAAATGCCGTTCAATGTGCGAAAAACGATAGGGAAAAATGAAACACGATTTGCGTCGCAGAAGTTTAAACGCCAGATCAAAAAATTAGTAAACAGCACAGCAGGAAAACAAGGACCGTCAAGGCGGTGTTGCCACTTCTACCGGGCATGCGCAGAACCAACTGCTCCGTGTGAGAAATCTTCGTTTATGTTTTTTCACGCACATTTTCTTTCAATTTTGGTCGGAAACCTCTATTTCGTATGATACTAACATGATTCTAATAAAATGTACTGTAATATACTGTTTTTTGGGATCCGTCAGTGATTTTATAAGAGAGGAAGACTGATTTCTTGTTCAAAGGCCCATAAGAACGCGTGTTAAAATGGTGTTTTTTCTAAGACGTCTTTCTCGAAAATGAAGTCGGGAAGGTATCTATTTCTTTGCGGCAATCGAATTGTAGGCGTTTCAACTATCTTACTGTGAATTTTCAGCTCATTTCATGATTTTATACGAAATCGACGAAGCCACCTTAACCAGAATCCCAACGCGATAATTTCCATCTTTATGGGTTTAATAAGTGCAAAAATACATGAAAATGATCAAAACTTTCACTAAAATGCCGAATTATTTTGAAACCTCTAAATTTGCCGCTGACCACCACTAACTCTTCTGATCAAAAATGTTTCGGAACTAGCAGGTTTAGTAGGAATACCATTAAATTCGCAATACCGTCAATTACTAAAGTACTGAGTAATATTCTTTTTAGATTCTTCTCTGTGGCTCCTGATTAGCGAGAAGTGATTTTAATTTGAAAAATGACGGATATATGATCAAAATGTAATTTTTGAAGTCGCCTTTGAACGGTACTGTGGTAGTAAAATGACCGCCCAGGTCTTGACGCTTGTTGATTTGCACGGTCCTGGCACCCCTATTCTCGTACCATAAAAATACCATAATTTTACGGTCCTGAATCGATAATATAATCTGGAGGGGCTGACAACACTGAATAAATGTCTCCGTGTTTTTCCCAGCTCCATTTTGCATGAATTACAAATAGGAAAAAGACATTAGTTTCACCTAATCTGCCTTTTTGAATTTATCATTTCCTGGAGCATCGGTGATGTGACGCCTTGCTACTTGCTCGATAGTTTACCCTTATGGCGGGGATTAATGAAATAGCACGTCACAATGTATAAATATTGATATCTGACCTTAAGATTTCCGTAGCGAATTTCATCAAGATTCGCGGTAGCGAATCGCAGCCGAGTTCCTTCCCTACTAACTCGGCGCGGCAGCCACGAATCAAGATTCGCGGTAGCGAATCGCAGCCGAGTTCCTTCCCTACTAACTCGGCGCGGCAGCCACGAATCATTTACCCGAGCAAGCTCTTGTTCTTGTAAAAAATCTGCCACATCTTTTGAACCGCTGATTATTTTTTAATAAAATTTATAGGGGCGTAAGGCCCTCCCCAGTTGACCTTGCTCGCAAAAGTTCGACAAAATCGACCAAGTGGCTTCGGAGATATTGACCGTCAAAGTTGATCGAAAAACACAATCTTCTTCTTTTTCTTCTTCTTCGTTGCAGAACGTTTTTCTTGGGACCACGATATCTGTCGAAACGTTGCACTTATGAATTTGCAATTTGGTAGGGTTGTTCTTGTCACCGAAATCTCGCCCCCTATTGTTTTTGAGCAATAATCGACCACGCATAACTGAGTTATTCATGTAATATTGATTATTTATATATGCACATATTTTGAGAATGAGAATGACGTCACGAGTCCCGATTCTCATGACATCGATCGAATATAATACTGCTAATTTTCATACATATAGGTAGGTATGTATGATTATCATTATTATTATTTTATTATTATTAACGTGTTAACATTTTAATCGGGTCATCCTTTTAATGTCCAGGTCCCCCGCTCCGTAGTTTTCGGTGTCTAGGTATTTTGCTCCCTAGTTTCCGGTATCCAGGTCCTCTTCTTGGTAGTTTCCGATGTCCAGCTATTCCGCTCCGTAGTTTCTGGTATTCAGGTCCTCCCCTCCGTAAATCTCGCTGCCCAGGTCCTTCGCTTCGTAGTTTCCGATGTCCAGGTATTCCGCTCCGTAGTTTCTGGTATCCATCAGGTCCTCTTCTCCGTAGTTTTCGGTATCCAGGTCCTCCCCTCCGTAAATCTCGCTGTCCAGGTCCTCCGCTCCGTAGTTCTCAGTATCCGATTCTACCGCTCCGGAGTTTTCAGTGTCCAGGTCCACCGCTCCATAATTTTCGGTATTCCGCTCCGTAGTTTCTGGTATCCAGGTCCTCCCCTCCGTAAATCTCGCTGCCCAGGTCCTTCGCTTCGTAGTTTCCGGTGTCCAGGTATTCCGCTCCGTAGTTTCTGGTATCCAGGTCCTCTTCTCCGTAGTTTTCGGTATCCAGGTCCTCCCCTCCGTAAATCTCGCTGTCCAGGTCCTCCGCTCCGTAGTTTTCCGTATCCAGGTCCTCCGCTCCGTAGTTTTCCGTATCCAGGTCCTCCGCTCCGTAGTTCTCAGTATCCGGTTCCACCGCTCCGTAGTTTTCAGTGTCCAGGTCCACCGCTCCATAATTTTCGGTATCCAGGTTCTCCACTCCGAAGTTTTCGACGCCCAGGTCCTCCGCTCCGTAGTTCTCGGTATCCAGTTCCTCCGCTCCGTAGTTTTTAGAGTCCAGGTCCTCCGCTTCGTAGTTTTCGGTGTCTAATTCCTCCGCTTTGTAGTTTACCGTGCCCAGGTCCTCCGCTCTATATTCTTCAGTGTCCAGGTCCTTCGCTCCATAATTTTCCGTGTCCAGGTCCTCCGCTCCGTAGTTTACGGTATCCAGGTCCTTCGCTCCGTAGTTTTCCGTATCCAGGTCCTCCGCTCCATAGTTTTCAGTGTCCAAGTTTTCCGCTCCGTAGTTTTCCGTGTTCAGGTCCTCCGCTCCGTAGTTTTTGGTGTCCACGTATTCCGCTCCATAGTTTCCGGTATCCAGGTCCTCTTTTTCGTAGTTTTCGGTATCCAGGTCCTCCCATCCGTAAATCTCACTGCCCAGGTTCTTCGCTTCGTAGTTTCCGGTGTCCAGGTTCTCCGCTTCGTAGTTCTTAGTGTTCAGGTCCTTCGCTTCTTAGTTTTCGGTATCCAGGTCCTTCCCTGCGTAGTTCTCGATGTCCAGGTCTAGCGCCACGTAGTTTCCGGTGTCTAGGTCTTGCGCTCCATAGTTTTCGGTGTCAAGATCCTCTGGTCTAGACACTTCCCCACAACACATTTATTCCCCGATCTGATGCACACATGGATTCCAAATTTGGAAGGAGAATTGATTCTATCGATATCTCGCTGCCTATTGGTCGTTGAACAAATCTGATCACGCAACAAAAAAATTGACCCCAATCAATATACTAAGTCATTGACATCAACACATCAATAAGTATTATTATTAGTATTGTCTTGAATCTCATTCCCGAAACTTTTGTTCTCGTAATACATCATCGGTATGAAAAAGTTCTACCTTGTCGGTAGTAGTTTCTGAGGTATTTATGTTCAATGAGAAAAAATAACGCTAATGCAAGTGTTAAACAAATTTATGTACGATGAATTTCAAGTTTAGAATGAAAAAACATCGCAATTCTTCAAGCTCGTGGGACTAATTTTTCAACGCAATGTTCGTTGTTCGTTCAGCAATACTTACATACATACAATTATCAATTGCTGAAGTGTTAGGTAATAAGATCAACAATTAGTGTGTCTTTGAATGTAGAATATACTTTCGCTTCTATGTGTATCTACTGTATGTAAGTCGAACAGAGAGGGAGACGTTAAAAAAGCATTACCCAAGTGTACCGATAATGGGTACGTCCAGGATAGATATGTATCGTTTCATGGCTGTCATATGTTTGTAGCATGGCGTTATAACCATAGGCGAATGTTGGTGAACGATAGATGCACAATAAAATTGGATTCTTCTTCAAACCACGAATTTGATCATCGTGCCTGAATTTATTACTTCTTATTATGAACACACACTATAGGTATATTTCTAATTCAACTTTAAGTTCTAACGTATTACTCACTCGTTTCATTTATTCATTTATGCACTACCTGTTGTGAGAAACACGATTTTCGTTGAGCTTTCCCAGCACTAGTGCATGGGAAATGTTTATAATTTTTAAATCTGAAAGAAAATGTAGAACGTAGGGCACAGGCACATAGAGGGACTTCGTGACGAGTGTGAAAGTGCCGCACGATCCGAAGACGAGGTCTTTCCGCGCCCTTATCATATAAAAAACTATTATATCGCAGTTTCAGTCTACAATAATAAATATCATCAATGCCAAAAATGTTCAAACAGTCTTTGATCATGCTTAAAACAATTTTGTGGGTGTGATCGTTACGGAGTGGCTGAAAGAAATAAATAAAAAGAAAAGTGCAATTGATAATTTTCAGAACAATCTATGCCCGCCGAGTTTGTATCATCATACGAGCTAACTTCTTTCAGCAATATTTCCCGTCGCCAATATGCTGTTCTGTCAAAGGTAACGAATGATCGTTTTTCCATTCATTTCCATCGATTGACATTTGGAAAACATAATTTGAAGTATGAAAATTAACTGAGGGAACGCTCGGCTTCGCTACCTGATTTCACGTATTATTTTGTACTATTTTGTGTAACGAAATGATGTTTGTAATCTATCGCTGAAAAAGAGTATAATGTTTCAGATTTTTTAGTCGGTGAAACCATTTTAGAACTCGGCTGTAATTTTTGACATTTACAATGTTTTTGCCGGGTATTTCATTTCACCTTTCACATTCACGTTAACACCAATGTTATTTATGGGAGATTGACACTTTATCTCAAATTATGTAAATCAAACGTATGTTTCAGTTGGTGGACTTCTTGGATTTCTGATACCAAAAAATCCGATTGGTGTCTCGGAACAGCCTGACAAAAGATTCACAATATCAGGTCAAGACGTCTCCGAAGTTGAGGAAAATAAAATCTGAATTCTGCATGCTGATTTTCTAAAGAAATGTTTTTGTCACGAAGAATTTACTATGAATAGTGAGTGCATCGTGGATTTCTTCGTGAAAATACATGTCATAATATAATTCATCATTGGTTAATGGCACAAAACGTCGAATCTAAAAATTGTTTTTTTTCTAGATACAGTGTGATCAGAATTTCACCCTGCACTCTGTGGACTATATTGTTGAGATTTTAAACTAAGCAAGCCCCCCTCCCATCAAATAGTACCTCCTCTGTCCGACAAGTGTCGCCTCGTCGCTCTGGCTGATCGAGTAGCCGAGGCGGCGTGTTGGCCGGTCTGAATTTGGGTGTATTAACGTCTACCTATAATAAAATCGCAACGGACTATTTCTCGCCTTTTTATTGCGGTATCCCGTGACCCCTGACCCTGGGACAGACATTACTCAAACTCGTTTTACTAATAACAGGATTCGTTGAGGTATGAATTGTTATGCGTTGGAGCTCGGAGCACGGATGTTATAGTTGTTTTCAGAGTAAAACTAGGTGGTAATGTTTGTACGGCTAGGCTATACCGTTTACAGCTGCCTTTACTATTCGTTGTTTCCAATGAGATTGCTAAACTCTCTTCAAAATTTGAAAAAATAATTCCAAGTGCTATACATAAATAAGATGAATTTCAGTGAGTGCAAATGAGTCTTGATCTTGAATTTTATGCATCCCTGGCGGAGCGCTCATTGTAATCAAATATTCGCTATAACATTCGCACATCGATTTCCATGTATCGAACGTATATCTGGTAAATATATGGCTGGGTTTGGTAAACTGCATGCTCTATCCACTACACCACTCTTTGTTTTTTCGTCTTGAAATAGTTTATTTGAAGCCTGAATGTTAAAAAGAGACAAAATACGATTAGGTATACACAGCGAAGAAACTTCCTAAACCTGTTGAACATAAACATTGAAATGATAAACGTTATGATTCGCAACGAGCACTACACCAACTACACGAATGCACTATATTTGAACTTAATTCATTACTTAGCCATATGGCTAATGTCTATTGTATTTTCATAAGATCTATAAATGGCAGGAGAGTTAGCTGCTGGAGCAAGCTGGATGAAACAATGAATTATAGATGAGAAAAAGGCTTGTATTTGACCTCGATGTTTCCGATGTCGTTCTAATTTTTTTAACGGGTTCTTTGAAACAAATAAATTCATTAAACAATTTTTTGTTTTTTTTTCCGCCCCTATTTTCCAAGTTACACGGGGGTGAAATTCACGAAAAACGGCCAGAAATCGAAAACATACTCCTCTTCAAACGGTCATATCTTTGGCTGCGTTCATCCTAGAGCCTTTTTTCAAAAAGCATTTTAAAGCTATTGAATGGCACTATTATTATATATTTATTAAATTCTGCGATAACGAGCGATTCCATTTGTTATAAACAAGTATATTATTCAAACGTAGTTCTCTAAGCGAGAACGACGCTTTAAAATTCCCCAAAAAATATGAGCACATTCCTTGATCGATTCCCTACAAAACTGTTAAGTTATAGAATGGAACTCCGATGGGGACTATGTTAAAACGATTTATTTATAAGCGACGGCGCGCGCTGCCGCTGAGAGACCTGTCTCGGGTACGTGTAGCTCGCGTAAGGAAGAAAGGGTGGGCATATAGATCTGTGTTAAAAAAATTGACCATGTCAGAAAAAAATGTATATTATATCAGTTCATTAAATATCTAACTAACAATAAGTAAATCATGATCCTAAATCTTACATATAAAGATCCCCTAGTCACATTATATCGTATATAATACCTGGAAGTCGTTATGTTTGCCTACAATTAGTGGTTTATTTAGAAACAACGGCCTCTACTGACTTTTCGGCATCAGAGTATCTCTTGCCTATTCATTTATTTTTTGTTAGTCGTATTAAAGCCGAAAAATTCAGGTAAGAACGAAAAGTCGTTTTTTTTTTCAATTGAGCCGCCGGATTGTAACACTCCCACATAGAATTCTCCGGGCCGTTCGAGATGGTCCCTGACCCATTGAAAAATATTTTTGCAAAATCCAGTTTCAAGATCCACCACCTAATAGGAAATTTCTTCTTCTTGCCTCTTCAAAAAAGTTGTAAGTTATGACGTTTTCGAAATAATCCCAAAAGACTGAGATTTTCGTAAAACAAAGTTTGTCAGGTATTTTCACTTCATTTCGTTCCAAGACACCAAGTTAATATTTTTACTTCAAATTTGGAAAAGTTGTCTAGTGAACTCCCAATGATGACATATCACTTGAAATTGATAATTTTTATTATTGAAAAAAATCATGCATTTTTTCTACAAGCATTATCGAGGTAGGGCTCGAGAATTTTCAATCGCTTCGTCTATCGAGGTAATGTCGAACAAGCTTAAACTTCCAGCGGAGGAAATGTTCAATAGGATATAATAAAGTTTTTCGAAAAGTATCAGTTTGATTAAACTAACCGTTGGAAAAGTACGAGCATCAACGAGCCTTGACCGGAAGGGCTCGGTCTTAATCCCCGAGAATTTTCTTTTTTTTTCAATCGAATATTTTCAAATTGCTATCAAAATAAAAACGAAGCATTACTCTAGTTATGCATTCGGGAGGCATTGGACGTGTTCAGATGTAGAGGTCTTTTTTGATTCTTAACTTTTACTGCCGACAACTATAATATCGGTAAATATATTATTTATTCAGTGATTGATAAAATGTCACTGAGCTTATCATCAGCGTTTCAAAGAAGTAAGAAAACTAGGAATGACGAAGATTAGTTTCGGAATATCAACAAAGAGAAAGAACCAATATATTCAGGATTTGTAATTCAATAAAGATAAGTTTTGAAAATTGTATATCATTTCAATAATTTCAATAATGCTTGACGGAAAAATGCATAAATTATTTTTTCAATAACAAACACATGATGAACAGCAATGAAAATTCCGACGAAATTAGCATAGCTGCTCAAGATACTTACGAATCTAGCTAAGACCCAGGGTGAGCTGTCTTACGATTATAGGTTTTGCAAAGTCTCTGTTTGATGTATTAGTCAATGCTTATATCAAATTATACAACAGATTATGAAAATGGGTGGAAGGATGAATGGATGGTTAAGAAATTGTTAATGCTTCAATTCATCAACGCATGGCTTTCACGCGCGTGGGCTACTACAAGAGTATATGAGAAACGACTCGCAGTTCGCAAAAGATAAGAAGTGCCTTATTTTTCTACAGAAATGCATGTTTTGGAATTTGAAATTCATAATTTATTAAATATAAATGCAGTAAACTGGTGCCTGTTTTCGGATCGCGGCTGCCAGTACTCGCAGTATTGGCAGTTATTTCGGAACACAGCCACCTAGGCTGACGTATCATCAGGGAAACGGTTTGTTTCAGTCGGTAATCTTAACACGCATGGACGTATGAAGTCGTCCATGGTAACACAGCTCCAGCGAGTTCCAATATTTCCTACTCGCTTACTGAATGTGCCGCCAGAATTACTGAGGGGGCGCTAACTTACGACGTAAATGCCCACAAGGAGAGCTGTTCTCTTATATTCTGTCAATTGATAAATAGATTGCAGATTTGAATAGTAAAGTGATCGGAGAGGTCTATCGGCAAGGTAAACACCTTACAAAATCTATTACAAATCATTCATATTCGCGTTATGGTATAATATTGAAATATTTCCATATCTCTGCGTATCTCTTCATATCTCTTGCAAAATGTATTTTCATAACTTCACTTCAAACCTGTTGATACGTATAAAGTTTGTGAGCCGACAGTGTATTGTGGAACGTGCATCTTGGATTCAGAAAAGGATTCCAAAGCTGATTGAAGTAAAAAAATCACAAAACAGGAGGAGAAAATAGTTTGTCCAACAAATACAAACGTAATAATTGCACAATGCTATACATATAATTTTATGTTGCTGTGTAAAGTATGAGCGGCTGAGAGCTGTAGGCGGTGGAGACATGTGCGCATGCGTGATGAGTAGCAGATGCGTGTGTGTTGTGTGTGTGAGTCCATCTGGCAACGGCCAGTCCCGAACTAAGCTTAAGCCTCGAACAGTAAACATGCGCTGTATCTTGATCTTTGAATAAAAAATGTTAATTTCTTAATCAAACTCTATTACATTTTCAATTATGGCTCTCATAGAGACCTGTGAGTATCAATAAAATGACAAATAATGTTTCTGAGAATGATAACATTAGTAGTTTGAAGAAACCAACTCATTTCTACATTTCAGATTTATCGCTTCATAAACGATAACTGAGTACACAGAAATCTGACTGTTAGCGATGATTTCTCTTTCCATGGAAAGAGAAGATAATAATTCTCCGTCGAGCGACAATGAAAGGGAGTGGAAGAATATTAAAATACTTGGATCGGAATATATAATATGCAGTTCCCCAATGAAAAATTCTTGGAAAATATTAGTATCAAATCTTGTGGAAATCTGGACGGAGACTATAACAATGGATATTGCATTGGCACGATGTCAGGTAAAATTTATTTCGATTCTTTATTACCACTTCAGAGCTATGAAATTGTAACTCATTACTTGCATCTTGCGGAATGTAATTGTTTAATTACAATGGTATTCAAGCATATAATTGAGTAATAAATCATAATTGTTCCAAATCGCAGCTTATTCATCACTTATCTCCTTTGATTCTTATCATCTTACAATTATTACACATGGTCTGTCAAATAATTTCTAGAAACTAGTAAGGCGATATCCCAATTCAGGTAAATCAGATGTGAGAGAATCACAATCAAATTACTTTCAGTATGTTTCAGACCTCAGTGAATCCAGTTTCAACACATATATGCAAATAGTGCTGTAGCGTGTAATCATTTTAAATGAAAGGCAATACGAATTTTTTTTTTTCCTGTCTTAAATATCAACTAGGTCCACTTAACCAATGGTAGATTTAAATCAAATACAAATTTTGAATAGTAATAACTGACAAACATTGATTCAAGGAAAATTTTAATTTCATACACTTTGTACCTGTAGTCGCTGAACGTGTTGTTGGATCCAGAGTCGTTCGACATCAAGGAAACTCTCGATGCAATGTTGAATGACATACCCAAACACGCAACCAAAAGATCTTTGGATGAGATTAAGCTTGAAACCTGCATAGATGGTATTGCGTTTAAATTTACTATACATCTGACAAAAGGAAGTCCCGAACAGTTCTGGAACGAGATCACAAAACCTTTATGCCAATCCTCAATGGAATTACAACGAAGGCATCAGATCATAGTAGATTTGATTAAAAAGAAGGATGAAGAAATTTTGACGTATAAATTGAGCGGGGCTCAATTAACTAGAAGTGAGTACATTCTAATAGCGTAAATATCTCTTACACAAAAAATATTCGGGTGGATTCAAATCTGAAGACAGAGACTCTGAAACTTGTCGTATCTTAATGATATTCAAGTACATAATTATCTTTTATAGTTTCTAATTGTTGATATGGCACAGAAGTGCATTTGAACCTGTTGTAGCCAAGTGGTTTTTTTTTTTGCACGAGTTTTGTGCATAAAATAAAATAGTAACAGTCCTTGGTGTGCCTTTCGAGTCGTAAACTATAACATTTACTTCTTTAGAGAACATCGAAACATTAGCTTACAATGAGGACATATTTAGGATCAAAGCGGCCAGTCACAACTCAAAGTCAGAGGACTGCGTAGCCGCATTTAAATCCATGATGAACCTTTATAATGAGCTGAAAAATTGTGAATCGCTAGTAAATAGCGTTCACAAGTGTTTGCCACAACGGTCTAGGTAGGTAGGAGTATTGTTAATAAGAAAACTGCATTGTTTTATTTCGACTCAAACTTGTTACACAGATCACAGAAATTGTTAATGGCTAAATTTTCACAATCCACTACATTTATTTATACTCTGCTTGCCACACAACAATTTATTCAATTACAACAATGTTATTGGAAATATCATCAGGTTATCGATTAAAAAGATGAAATTTGATGAATAAAGAATGCCTTCCGATGTATAAAATGTACTGTACGTTTGTATGATTTTTAGGGATCCAAATCTTCTAGAACCTGTTAGAGAGCCAAAGCGTGAAAGTACGAACACATCTGAAATGAATTCAGCTGTTGATGTTAATAATAGCAACGAGCTGCAGTCTATAAGTACGATAAAGGCCACAAGTGAACATTCTTCCATCTGTGTGAATGAATCAATTGCCATTAAAAGTGAAATAACTGAGCAGCATGAAGATGAAACGAGTGTCAGTAAATCGAAAATTGGTTTGCGAACCGAGAAACATCAGAAAAAACAGTCGATTATGAACAATGTGGCAAACATGCCTTTGACTTCGATAGAACAGTCAAGCAGAAAACCCAAAAAACTGAAAGTAACACCAAATATTTACGATTTTATTGCCTAGTTTTCTAACCACGGAGGAATCCTGAACTTACGTTATTGGTATTTTATAAAAGGAAACGCGTGTGAAATAACAAACGAGAAGCAAATTGTGCAGAGATAATCATTTCCACGTGATAGATCGTGCAAATGTTCTTCAAATTAATGTTCAAAAGTAACTTATGCAATCATTGCAAGTGCAAGTGTTATTATTTTATAACAAATATTTGTAAATAATTGCATTACCAGCAACTCCTTGACACAGTTAATATTCTTCAACTGATGTCATTCGAAGGACTATTGATTAGTTCAGATTTCTCAAATAATGATATTCATTGTTTTTTTGGCACGTTATATTGAAGATAATATTCTAAAAGTGTTGTGATGTTACTATACCATGTTGAGTCTGGTTAGAGTAACAGTTTATAACAATATTCTACCTAACGCCGTGTGCAAAATTCGTAAGCGTGCGCAAAACGCAATTTGCGTGTGCAAAACACGATTTGTGTGTGCAAAATAAGGTTCGCGTGTGCAAAATACTATGCAAGTGTGAAAAAATAGCATACGCAAATCGTACGCAAGGCGATTCCCGCAGTCGAGTTATTTGTCGCCCTCGCTACGCTCGGGAATGACTTGCGGGAATCGCCTATTTTGCACACTCGTTGCGTAATGTACTATTTTCTGAATACCCAAGTTAGCAATCAAATTAAAAGAGCAGACAATGCCTAAACTTCTTCGGTTTTTTTTTTCAATTTCGGGTATTGTCTGCTCTTGCAGAGCTGCCTCGTTGGATGAAGCAGTTTTTCCAAACTCTAGTCAAGATTCCTCCTTTGATGAAATTTCCATCGCCATATTTTCGACCGTCGTAGTCGAAGGAATTGCTCATCCTGGATTTGTCGCTGTAAAGTGGTCCTAGGATAAATCAGTGGACAGAGCTACGTGCTCGTTTGTAAATAATGTGAATAAACCGAAATTAACACATCCAATCAATTCATTATTTATTACATCTCCTTTAGGAATTCTTATCGATGGACCTTGGCCCAGTAATTTTATTCCCATCAGATTTTTCAACTATACTCTATATGACTTTTATTGGGGAAAAAATAAGAAACGTGAAATTTGATTGCTCGCAGCCTATAGGTCTTCAGCAAGTTTAAGCAGGATTTAAGGAGTATCCGTAGACGGATTCAATTGGTTCAGGGTTGTTTGTTTCCTTTATACAATACTCTGTTGGTTGACTTTTGGAATTCTTGATAAAATAAAAAATATGAACAATATGCCACATTATCCAGTTTTGTGAAGAGAAACAAAAATTTCAATCGCAAGAAATTCAATATCTTAAAATTTTGTGAACAAATAGAATTTCAACAGTTAGCCATTAATACATGGTTCAAAGGAAATAATAATCAGCTGTTAAACATTGAAATTGCTCCAAGGTGCTCTTAATATCCTGCACAAAATGACCAAAGGAAAATTCCTTGGCTATGATTCGTCAGAAGTGAAAAATAACTTTTTAGGAATGAGAATCTATAGTTGGCGCATGTTTATTCACAATTTCAATTCTCAGTTTGATAAATTTTGACATATGGGATATTTTTTGTCAACTCAGACACTTTTTTTCACCAAGCTCTGTAGTATTACTTGAGAAAAGCTTTCTGCCACTTTTTTCAGACGGTCTATAAAGCAACTGTTCCGGGAATGCACTTTTTTGAATTAAGCATATCGAAAAAACCATAGATCACCCGAACAAAGTTGAAATACAAAACAATACTAGTCTTTTGTGCACGTTCCAACGCAATTTTAGCCATAATTATATTGACCACGTACAGGCTAAGTGTAGCCAAAAAATATAAAAAATTATTATTATAAATTATTTTCCCGAATGCCTCTGAAATAGTAATACTAAACTGACGGTACATTGGGCGTTTAATGATCTAAAACAAACAGATTCAATCTAGCCCGCAAAATTCCCCGAGATCGAGAAAAATTACTCTAACAGCGCGCTTGTGCGTGAAGCACCGAACACAGCGATCCCAAAACATTTTTATTTTAGGCAACAATAACGAAGTAGTATGTGTTCCTACACTCGTAATAATTTGCTATTCTCAATCACTCGGAAGTACATGTTTTTCTACATCTCGCAACGCCCGACAGATGGCCCATTATGCAGTCTTCATGAGCTAGTCTTTCAAGCTGCTTGCGACTTCACAGTCCTACAAGAGGACTGTATAATCGGTTTGGTAGCACCATTTCGGTGATATTCGAGAAAATAATTTATGTCGTCAAAATCAAGTACAGCAACTTGATCCTATTAAGGCGATTCACAGATACATTTTGGAATTGTGTACCTATGTTTTTCATATTATCCGAGATTTCACTTATTCGAGGTACGCGCTCCCCGCATTCGCTCGGCGATGAACAAGGTTTTACCGTATTCACATGATATACGATACAAAATTCTATTAGTGAATATATGAAGAAAAAAGCAACTTCAGATGATTTTTATATTGTCCTTGTAGCGAACAGTTCAACGATACTCTTGTTCCACTCAACTGATCACACCACGTTACGCTTATAATTATTTCCACAAAAAGTGCAAGTCGATGCGTTACAGGTAAAAATTGTGCTTCTTTATTTATGATCCATTGAGACACGGAGTTATTTTACAAACTGATTAACTAAAATATTAAAAACATATGCTTATTTCTGTAATCGTAAAATTATACCGATGCATTTCGCATAGGTGTTATATTGACTAACAATCAGAACACAAACCAATCCTTGAGTCTGACCAAGGCTCGTCTAGAGCCATATCGACTATCGTGATTTTCAACCACATAACGGTTCTCTGGGGTAACTGGTTACAGCGCACACAAATTTTTCAGCGATACTGATGACTTTAAATACATTTTTCATTGACTTGAATGCGTCCAATTTAACTGAAGTACCCACCAATCTCTTCGTTATTGTCTACAGTAAGGGAGTGATTGCGAAAGGCGTTACTCCAGTTTACCGTTAATGTCCTGTTAATCATCCAGCCAAATTCAACCACGACTGAGTAGCGGTTGGACATGGGTTGGATGAAAGCCTTGCGTATACAAATTTTTATTGACTGCTAGACCAATCGCCGACAGCCCGGTTGGATGTGGGTGAATAATTAAAAATCACTATAGGAAATCGATTTTTGGGTATGTAGTACAAGTCTGAAGTAAGTCAGACGAGAACTTCTGACGGTACACTTTTTTCAATTCGGCTCAGACACTCGGCCGCATCATGGCACTCCGTTATAGCTATGCAAACCGATTTGAACGAGAATTTGTTCAAAAATTGGCACTTGCCTGTGATCTTCAGGTAGTATAAAGACTACAATTTGATCGACACTTTTTCGATGAGCTATACTCGAAGCTGTTTTGACTAGCATCGAAAAGTTACCCGTAACTCTCGTTTTCAGGACTCGAACGTTTCAAGAACAGCAAAATACGGCACATAGTTTACCAAATTGAGTAAAACATGTGCACCAGTATTTCGCAGTTCTAACAACATTCGCGTCATGACATCGTGAATTTTTTCTCGAACATTCCATTGCGTTGACGTTACGAACTCAAACCTCATAAACTCTTCTTGATTCTAGCGGTCGCCGAGTATCTAGTCTGAATAGAGAAACTGTGCCGTGTGATAGCACAGTCGCACAATCATACAGCCGAAACGTACCTGAAAAAACTACCAAGCAATTCGTTTCAATCTGTATTTGTGTGCAATGATTTCAGTTACATTCCCAGATATATATAATAGCTTTGTGGAAGTAAGTACCTCCTTGCACAGTATGAGTGAAAGCGGCACTTTTGATATTCGGAATATGCCTGTGCAATTTTTGACAGTTATTCTTATTTTGTTTATACTTAATCATAATAAGCACCTTTTCAGTGTTGCGTCATCACCATTGCTGCACAAGGTATTTTTATTCAAAGACGCACGATTCCAAATCCCTGTCGTCAGTTCAGAAGTTTTCGATAGATATATTGCCATACCACGGCATCAAATACAAAGAATTCCGTCGACAAATGAAGCCTCATTTGGGGAACGCAGAAAAGTAAAATAAGTTTTTCCGAAACGATTATGTATTTCTACGGGGTGCATTACTTCCAATCGTCGGTGAAAGACGTTCCCATTGCGTAGAATTAATGAAAATACAAACAAGCGGTAACGGAGACATTCTGACAACGCAATTCTAGATATATTGTCCATGGCGGACAACAGCAGAGATATGATCTTTATTTATTTAAATGAAAGATTACCGTTAACTCACGTTGGAAATGACTGAGCATGCGTCCGACAGCCTGGTTCCAACTGCGATCAAAAATTACTTCGGTGGAATTCCTGTCCCCGTTAAAGCGCGATTTGTCGATGGAATTTCCTTGCGCCTGACGACCGCATCTATCGAATGTATAAAGGAGAAGGCACCGACTTTCAAGAAACCCAAGGCTCGCTGTAGCGAGCGCTCAGGGGGGATGATTTGCCTAGTGTTAGAGAAAAGCGAGACATTAGTCCTTGAGAGTTGTAAGTAGTACTTGAGTTATAAAAGACGAAGTTTTCGTCAGAGATTTGTGAAATTGGCTTCATAGCCCGATAATGTTCTGTTAAAAAATTAAGATATGATCTCTTATGCATCACGCAGAAATTTTAGAAGTTGCTCCGCTCAAATTCATAAATTCTTGTAGTCGGCGCCTATGACTCCTGTACACTGAACTATGGTGAAGAATGTTGAAATGCAACGTGCCATAAAAATCAACAAATTTCTGAAAACATCTTTCGAATTTCTCTAAAGACCAGCTCAAGAGAAGGAAACTTTTTCTACGGGGTGGAGGCAGTACGATCCAGCGTTTTGAAACAACACAGAATAAGAAAAATGTTATTAATATACCGCACCTTGCAATTCCACATCTAAGCGCTACGATTTCTCCAGCTTATGAGAATCGTCATAGATATAGAAATTACGTCATCGTTAGTAATTTGTGCGCAAAAAAAATGATATACGATAAACAATAACTTTTTGAACTTGAATATTTTTCAAACAACACAGCCACCCCGATTTATAATTAATCATAACGAGCTAAGAACGCTCAGCGGATAGCATAGTCATACATCGAAAAGTTATGTAAATTGCTGTAAGTTATAAATATACAAAAGCAACAATAATACGTTATTTCGCGATGGTACAAAGCCTGTCAGAATTTTATTTTCTGTGCCAATTCATGAATGGTTAAATTTTGCTTGGCGAGCAATTGATTAAATCCTTTTTTAAATTACTGATAATCGATTTGGGACTTCCCACCATGACGTCATACAACAAAATTGGCGGCTATAACCAGGCTATGTCGGCCCGTCAATATAGGTTAGGTTTCGATAATTGTTTCTATCAAATATAGAAGTAGATTCTTTAGGCTGATTGAACTAAGGTTATTCAGTTGAAGTACTCAGTTAAATCATCCCCGAATACAGCATTTGACAGCCGCAGACAGAGCCTGGCTACAGAAGTTAAATTTTTCGTTAGACGTCGCACGGTAAGAAACAGATATCAATACAAAGCCCCAATATATTGCTTCAGCGATTGTTCTTTGCACGAGTGTTTCTTACCCCATTCAGGTAATTGCCACAGATATATTCATTGTACTTGAGTTATTTAAGTTAATTACTCGATTTATACATATAGCAGCTTATTTTATTTCGCTTGACTTTTTTTTTCGTTAATAGGCACAATAAAGGCTTTTTTGTTTCTGCCAGCAAGAACGAAGATTATAAATTACAAGTACTGTCTGTTGGCTCTCAAGCCAACTGTTACGAAAGCGCTGTGCCTGTTTACAACATACAAAGGTATACGTGCATACAAATAATTTGCCATCATATGCCGTGACGTCTGTCATAGAGCTTGCAAGCCTTTGCCTACAAATGGGATTGTTGCATGCGAGACTCATATGTTTCTGATGCCAATGCCAGCGACAACATAATCGCAAAATATGCAATAATTGCCAGATGAGATGTGCGAATCGTACAAAAACAAGACGGCTTCTTTATGTATTCAAGTTCTTAGTTAGCGATGATAGGTTCATGCTTTTCGGGTATAAAATACAAGTTTCAGCTTTTTAACTCCGGCATGGTAATATGGCAAATGGCATGCAAACGAGATCAGAGAAGATGACGGTAAAATGAATCTATACACTTGCTGTCGATGACGGTATAGGGGATTTCAAAATTCTGAAAAATCTGTCATACATATTACTTCTTCCGATCGTTATTTACTGGCAATTTCTGACCGAATACTTGAGTCTTGCGAAGATATGAGTTACTATAAAAACTATCAATTTCAATCAAGCTGTTGAGAGTATACAGATACATACTAGGGTTTGCCAAACAAATCGACATTTTTTTTCCTCCCAGAAGGGCAACGCTGTCATTGACGTCCAAGTTGTGCTGCACTCGACAATAAAGTTTTTCATTTGATTAGCACACCAATCTTACATCGTGTTACTAATGTTCATATCACTTAACCGGCACAAGTTGTACGAAGGCCTCTCTTGATTGGGTACCGAATCTAAAGTGTAAAATTCGAAACTCAAAATGGCGGATCCAATCTAAACATTTGAATTATTCGAATATTCAAGATACAGGTTGTATAAATATATTGAATTTCAAATCTTATTGTTAGACCTCAGATTCGGAATCAGCGACCCAAATGCCCCCGAGCACCAAGGCAGACTACTACTCGCACTACTCGTTCCGGTCAAGTGGTATGAACATTAGCAACACCTTGTAAGATCTTGTGTATTTAGCAAATGAAAATCCTTAATGGCGGTTGAGCCACCACTGACCCAGGTAATACAAGGCTGATATTTATCTACAAAAAGTTTTATGTAGAGACCTCAGGTCCCAGTTTTTGAAGTCTAGAAGTCGCAGATTGTTAGAAAGACGTCTTTTAGAGGTTCGAAGACGTTTGGACGTGTATATTGGGATATAAAACCACTAAAAGACGTTTGATAGACAACTTCCAGCTTCGTGTTGTCTGGGTACACTTCAATGTCAGCACTGACCTTTTGAAAAATTGATTATCTAACGTTATTCTAGATATTCTTCAGGTGGAAGCGCGACGAAAAAATGTAGATTCGTTTTAGTACACGTTAATGCATATTATGGGTTCGAATGAAACTGGTGAGTGAATCTATTGGAAAATTCCTCAATCGAACATCCAATAAAAGTGCCTTCACTCTAGCATTGGGAAAAATATTGTCAAAATCATACAACGACCCCATTCGTTAAGGCCTCAGGGATTACACGTCATGTCTTGGGAAAGTTTGAGAAATAATGTTAAGTACGCATAACCTTGTAAAATGCCCTTCTGTTATTGATCATTCTTCTTTTTCCTCTAATTGACTATCGGATTCTTGTTGGTAGCGCTGCACTATTGCGCCCATAGACCCTTACTCACGAGATGGCTAACAACGAGCAAAATTCATGCCATCCTGCGTTCGCGTTGAATAATGTCAATATTAGTTCAGTCAACTGGCTAATATAATTCAGCACAATGCATCTGGTGATCACAATGCGCTTGAAGACTTTGTGGTTTTAGATCCACCGAGTAGCAATTACTGTATACATACGTAACACAAGGTATTTCTGCAGTGAGCGCGGTAATTCAGGGGGTGAATCTAGAAGACTATAAGATGCGTCGAAAATGAAAATGTTAAGTCACCTGATGCATGCGATTTCTTGAATCCGAATTGCATTCAATTAATCTCGCTTCGGGCTGGATAAACAATAAGTACTGCTGCAATGCTACCGTCGGTGTATTTGCATTTACTTCTTCAATATGCTAGCTGATTGGATGTGGATTCTAGTAACTTTAATGTATAAGTTAGTCCTGGTTAATTAATTATTCCAGACACATGCAGGACATTTATTTCAACTAATATACATGTTACATGCTTCAGTAATTGCGGCACTATGCATTTATTTGAGTTGATTCGTGACGCATCTTACAAACAACTATTGCAACAGCTTGGATTCACGCGCTTTCCACAACTGTGCATTGAATGGCACATTGTACTATCTGTATTTTAGACTCACATTCGATTCCATCTCCCATATTCGCACCTTTCAGTGACCAGCCACTTACTGCAGAAACACCTTGTGTTGAGTTGTTTATACATATAAATGAACAGTTAGAGGATTCAACATACGGTCAAATTAGGCCTTACCGAAATATTATAGAAATATTTTACGCATAATATTCCAACCCCCAGCAGATGCTGGGACACTCATGACAAAGTTGGTCACGACCGGCGTGCAATTGAGTCAATACAATGGGAAAACTTAAGCATCGGGATATTTTATATTGCCATAGAGAATAATCCCGCTATATTTGCGTTCAGGGTGATATAACAATGCTAAAAACGAGATCAATCTTTGTTTTTGCCAAAGAGCTACATTCGCTATACTGGTTGGTTAATATTTTGATATTAGATATCTCGAACCACGATGAAAAGTTCACTGATTAAAATACTCAACAGAATTTCGAATCCTTTCATTTCATTTAAATTTGCAAGCTCTTGTCTCGTGAGAAATAAGTCACGAGAATCGATATCGAGTCTCGTATCGAGTCTGGTATTCTACACAGTCCGTGCAATTCTTACGTGCAACGATCATGATACATACTTATGTATAACGAATAACAAGATGCGCATGAATTTCAGTCCCAGATATTTCCAAGCCATTCATGTTTCTGTCTAGTAGATACAGCAAGGAATACGCAGACTTTTTACAGCTTTATTTACCCAATTAATGTATCTTTAAGCGCTTCCACGTCTCTAGAATTTGAAACCACGTTAATCATTTACTTTCTTATAAATCAACTAGTCTTGCATTTTGTGTCCCATTAACTGCTTAGATTAATACATTGCCATAAAAAACCGAACAATCGCTACTCTCACTATAGTTACTGCAAAGAAAGTCCAACCGCAGTCATCACCAATAATAATTTGATACGCAAAGAGAAAAGCCATAGAAATCTTCGGGCTCGTAGTTTTTCTCGCCATTCGGATTAGCGTGAGAATAGCACTTGCCCAATTTTATTATCGCACATTTACAATACATATTATCATATATGTATTCATTTATAACAGACATAGGTGTTTGCCTAGCCTTACAGGAATGAACCAACCCTCCCAAGATTAAAACCTTAATATCTCAATACTTTGTGTATAATTTGATTACAATAATATTGATGAGCTTCGCGTTATAAAACCATACTACCTCTTTCAAAGATCCTATGGGTTCTTTATTAGAGACCCAGTTACATGATAGAACCTGGCTAACAGGTGCATCGCCAGGCATCACCCTGCTGCGATGGCGACTGGGCTGTAATCACTGCATCCATTCCTTCTCTCTCCGAGGCTTCGAAGAGGCTTGCCTTTTTAGAAATAAATAGAATCATATATATAGTACATCATGCGGTCGTAATTATGTGCTTATAGAACTTCAAACATTAGTTGTACAATTAAAACTGCAGACCAATGATAATGACCATTAAGTAACAGTTATGTTCAAACGAATTGATGAGATGAATGGATAGAGGACTCGAGCGAGAAAATTGTACATTTGAGAAAAAAACGAGAACGACGTGGGAAAGTGGTCGTGTGGATTCCATTGATCGAACGACGGACGCTTCAACTTAAAAAGATCTGTACCAATATAAGCTACTGTAAATGAAAAATCTTGACATTTGTATAATATAATTGTTTTTAAAAGGATTCAAGCCCTTGTTTTTAAACTTGATTCAAGTATTCTTTTCTTTTTCGGGCTTGAGTGACCAAATACTTTTCTGTTCCGTTTCAATCGAATGGTTTTTTTTCGTATAAAATGAGTATTTTATTAATTGGAGCAGGGGTTTGGTCATCATATTTACGAATGTTATGAATTTTACAGATCAATGAAAATGCTGAACTGAACAGTTCTTAAGATCACACAATTACAGTTCTCAGTCACAAATTACTAACTCAAACATACATACAAGACACAAGTAAGTAATTCGACTTCCCGCTGGGGCTTTTTTCTGTAGACACATCTACATTCTGCGTCAATAACATTCACCCACAGCTACAATATTAACCCTTAGCGGCCACACGGGGTAGCTAGTTACCCCAGGCTCAGAAAAAGTGAAATTAGAGGTCTAAAACCTTCGAAATTGATACAAGCAACAAATTAGTAGCAAATTTTATGATTTGTAATTTTTTTCCTTTTTCCCTCCAGTAATTTTGCGAAATAAATATACTTTCTGAATGATCGGCGGATACTGTTATTTTTTTATGGTAGTGGTATATGTTGTGCGTACGATCCTAAAATTTTAGCCCTTAATATTGAAAAATGGCGGAGTAATGAATTTTTTTCTGAAAAAAGCCATTTTTGCTGAATTTTCATATATGACCAGTTTTTAGAACGCCATCTATAAATTGACCGATAAAAATCATTAGAAATGTTGAAAAACTCTTCAACAAATATGAAACAATCGGTTAGAAGTCTTAAAATACCCATATGTCTTCTACAACTAGGTTTTTCAGCGTGGGGTAATGAGTTACCCCATGTGGCCGCTATGTGGCCTGGCTGAGGTGTGGCCGCTAAGGGTTAACATAGTTTATACAGTGTGGCTCAAATATTTTACTAAATTACTTTATAGAAACAGTGCCTGAATCGATTCGGATCTTTGTTACCTCCATCCCTTCAATTAATAGTGTTACTATGAATAACTGTCTAGATTTTCTGAACTGAAGCCACTAGCCAAATGTCACTATAACCAAAATATAACAGTTGGATTCTACGATTCGAATAATTTTACATTTCTATAAACTCTAATGCCCGAAGTGCTAATGGGTATTCAACTAAATACGATATATGGTCAAATAGCCAGCATTGAAACTGGTACCTATGATTATGATCCTTTTACTCCGGTAACAAAATGAGTGTATGTTGTATCTACGTTGCCTGCACTCGCGTGTATTGGACGGATATGACGGCGTACCAAGCCCAAACCACACATGCGAGCTCATATACCATTCAAAATGCAGCGACAACCACCTAAGCTAAACGAAAGTTGGTGCTCATTGTACAAATTGTACACTTGTAATTCATAATTAGTATGTATACGTAACACCACTTTACAGAATCGCAACTGGTAATTGATTGATCATCAAAATCTTGCGATTACCAGCAGAACGTGAAATGTCGGACGTACATGCAGCCAATGGCATAGTATGCACTAAGTTTTATTCCAGAAATAACGCATTCGTGAAATGTGTCCATGACCGTCACTATTTCTTGTTTTGGTATGACAGAACGTAGATATGCAACAATTGCTCAATACTTGTCTGATTCTAAAAGTTCAAACAAAGCTTGGCAATCAATTGGATAGAATGAAAGAAGACTCACCCTACGACCTCGTTGTTCCCGTATTCTCCTAGCTAGAGTCAAAAATGCCTCCTCGATATTTATATTCTCCTTGCAGGAAACCTCAAAGAAGGGCATGTCAAAGTTGTCTGCAATTTTTTGTCCTCTGACAGCATCAACCGCCCTATGGGTGGCGGCGTCACATTTGTTGGCTGCCAATACTTTGACCACATCTGGAGAGGCATTCTGAAAAAGGCAAGAGCATTTATATTGCAGGGTTATTACGCGGGTCGCTGCATACGCTTAACATAGAATATGGTGTGCGAATATTCTGCATCTGGAGACTTATAATGGGTTCCAAAGTTGCAGTAAATTTGTTCAAAATTAAAACCTATTTGAGTATATGTATCTTATACGTATTGCAGAGTATTGCTATTGAGAATTAAAAGTATGCTGAAACAAGAGCATAATATCACTGTCTTCATTTCTTGTGACATATATTCCCTGAAAAAAATATTCCCTGAATCAAGTACAGGGTTTGTTTTTATTTATTTGGAGCCGACTTGTGAGGCGGCCTGATAAAAATTCGTTCAGTCGCAAAATAACGACCACCTGAAAAATGTATTGTGACGTGACCGCGAAGCGGTTTGAATTGATTTCCGTTAAGCAGCAATGACTACAAAATTCGATGGCTCCCGGAAAAATGTATAAGAAAAATAGACTTTGAATAAAATTCGGGAAATTGTGACACTCAAAGAAAGACTTTTAAAAATACATGTTCCAGGTAAGATTCTGGAATGATGGCTGACTACCTAATTACTGACTCTGAAGCTTCCAATGACCCACCAGAGTTGAGGCTGGACGTGGGCTATCCCTTGACGTCCACATTGCATTGACGCGAATATTACCACAAAAAGAAGCGCAATAGAAGGATCCAAATACCAAACTTGAAATACGATACAATAGTTGATTGCCCGGAATCCCTATCTGTGATAGAGGATCTATAAACTATGGACATTGAGGCCATTGTGAAAACTCTCGTGTCTAGAGCGATTGCAGTTTTTTTCGCAAATACTATGCAAGAGAGTTGCTAATTAATTCAAGAAATCGGATGAGATGGTCACAGCGATTAATTCTACGGAGGAGGAATTTAATCATATTGTAGATAGCATTGCGTAGCTATGGGAGAGACGTTGGAAATAGTGCAATGGAATTGCAGGATTCGGCCTAGCAAATGGCCTGTCGGTCATAACTTTGCTCAAGACCACGATGTTGTGTATCTGGGTGAGACATGGCTCAGGTGTAACAATTATACACTATTATTAGCCACAATTCTGTCAGAAAGGATGAATCCTGAATCCCAGAAAAGGACCCCCTCTATTATGCAGGGGGGAGAAGTGGCGTGCTACGTTGCAAAAAACATCTCATTTCGTAGTACAGATGGTCCTAACATCTCCAACAAGTTGGAATGGTCAATGCTAGAACTTAAGTAATGAAATAACAAAGTTAATGTTTATAATGCTCAGAAGGCACCTCCAGGTTTTCGTTAACAATGTTAAGCTTGAGTTCGCTCCGGGTTCGGACCTCATATCAAATGCAATTATTAGCAGATGTAGTTCTGAGGCAAGGGAAATACTAGGTACTCAAAATCTTTAATTACATAATTGATGAAGAATTAATCCCGGATAATCGGGCCTGCCCGCCTCCAAAACCGGCGGGTAAGGAAGTTTGTTCAATTTTCTTATCTTTCGCTGTATTAAAGTATTTAGAAAGAATAGTCATAGTCAACAATAGTCAAGTCTGCTATGTTCATCAAACCGATCATCTGGAGTAGAGTCCCCACATGCTCATATCAGCGGATTGAGTTTGGTACAAGATCCACTCATGTAGGACTTCCCCAAGGTTCTTTTTTGAGTCCTATCCTTTTCAATTTATATATTCGGCAAATTTTATACTATATTGGAAAAGACACAAAACTACTATCATGCGCGGACGACGCGTGATTTTACGGCTCATCCAACGGAATCCAGGTAGAACTGAATGAGGTTTCGTCCTCATTACATAAACTTGACGAAGGACTTTTGGATAGAGGTCTGAAGGTGTCAAAGACAAAGTGTCAACTGTGCGTATTTTCTAAGGAAGTCTTAGGGCGAAGGACGATGGGCATTAGCCTGAACGGGATCATTATTCCGGAAAATTCATCAGTGACGTTTTTGGGGGTGTACCTCGACATGAGGTTGAACTGGAAAGAGCAAATTAGAATCTCAAGGGAAAAGGGTATGAGAGCTTCAGATATCTTGAAGGCTATTTCAGGATTTACATGAGGGGGCTCGTCCATCCGGCCTATTAATGGTGGACACAGGTTTTATTAGAGGAATTCTGAATTGGGGATCAATATTTTACCAAGATGCGTCCCATGGGCTACTGGAGTCCATGGAAAGGATTCAGTATGCAGCGATAAGATGCTGCCTCGGTTGCGTAAAAACAACTCCACCAATTTATTATTACATCTTGCTGGTTTACCGTTGTCATCACTACGTAGGAGATTTCTTGTCGAAAGGTACATCATTAGAGTCGCGACTTTTACGAATAACGCCGTCATCCCGCGATTTCGCCTACCTACTAAGGGAAAGGGAACAGCAGAGGGAAGAAAATATTCCGTTCCAACTATTTGAGGAGTGGAGAAGCCTGAGGAATATGATAAGTTAGATTATGAAGGTAGACCGGCCTTCTATTTTCAAGGTGGAGCTCTTCTCTCTCTTTCATCGTTTCCACTCTAATAGAGAATTTGGGTTAAGATTGAGAGAATCCTCGAATCGAAGGGTCGAATTCGAGGAATTGTCCAAAAATGAATACCCGGGGTGCTAATACATATTTACAGACGGTGTCAAGTCACTAAAAGCGGTAAGAACTGCTTGCGTCTTGATAGCGCCAGGCCTAGCGGACCCGGTAGTTGTCACAACTCTTCCGTATTTGCTGCCGAGGCTCATGCTATCTTACTTACCGTACAAATGGTGTAAGCGAACGGATGGCAGAACCCGGTTATATTCACGGACTCTCTAAGCACCGTCATGTCAGTATCCGATACTTTTAATTTCACGAACGCAGATTACCGTATTCCAAAGATTAGGCGACTGGCCTGGAGTCTTTACGAAGCATGAGTGGGGATCAAAATAGTATGGGTGTTAGCGTATTTAGGGATTAGAGGAAAGGAGCTTCCAGACTCTGCGGCTAAATCAGGTTCAATAATAAAACCCGATTATATTTTCAAGATTGACGGCTCAGACCTTACTGAGGTGATGGTAGACGAGACGGGGCCATTGAGCACAGCATGCTTGCTCAAGGTTTGAACAAGGGAAACGAATTTTGTCGATCTGCTTCTCTATATTTTTCTTAGGTCGGCCGAGGTCCTTATCAACAGAGCCTAAAGCCGTAGAGTCCAAATTCATGTTTCAGAAAGTTATGAATTTTCGGAGGTGATAATTTTAGAACTCTGATCTGTTATATTTCTGGTAACCAGTGGTAACCACTGACTCGACTGGATTGATTAAGACCTTTCCTCATCTACGAGTTCGAGGGTTAACTTCAAAACGTACGAAAATGCGTAATATTCCGAGTAAACAACTATTTGTAAATCAGGGGACTGCATATAACAGGAGAATCACAGATAGAATCGGGCTCATTCGTAGAATCACAAATGACTATTATAGTAATACTTTTTTATTCGACAAAAGGTCATTTGTACGTAACCCGTGAATATAATAAAGTATAAAATTTTTATGAATAGTTGGCTCCGGTTTCAATGCGTTCCCTGCTTCAGTCCAAAGAGATCTCTTCTTTTGCCGGTGCATCTCTAGTACCTCTTCTCATTTACTTACATCATCTTCCGGTTTGTCTTAACAGCCCTACCTCGCCGGTCTCTCTTAATGAGCCAGCAGGCCCCAGTTCCGGCTAGTGTTAGAAAAAGTTTCACCACATTCGGCCTGACTGACCACTCGGGGTTTTCCTCAGCCCCTTTCTGTCCCAATACGATCCGCTGAAATTCCAAGAACTAGAAAACTCCCTTACTTTCATATCAAGCTAAAAAAAAAATGGTAGGATTGGCGATAACTGCGACTCAATGGACAGTCCTCACAGGAATGATCATTTCCCTCGGAAGTATCAATCCGTCACAATCATACTACCAAGAGTTGGTTAGTTTGGAAAGGTGGTTGGACAGGTAATTACAACTATTAAGGTTGCTAGGACTGAAGGGGCAACCGGTCATCCCCAGCCCTATGTCGACCTGACTCCCGACTACCTCTTATAGTCTAGGCCCTGGCACGAAACTCCACGAATGGGTAAGATTGACCAATTCTCACTCATAGAGTTTGGACTCGACCCTGGTCTTGGTCCCGCCAGCGCCCGTCTAAGCCCCCAATCTTGACCATGGATTGTGGCTCAGAGCCACTGACTGCGACTCGTCATAACTTGACGCGAAATATACTCACAGCTTACTGCGTGGCGTCAAATGTGACCCACCTCCGCAAGCTATCCACCGCTACGATGCTGCATTGATTCTATGACTTCTTCAAGTCCGGAAGGTCGCGAGCCTCGTAACAATCATTAGGGAGGTCAGCTGTCACCTTTTTCAAGGCCCTCTCGCCTTCGTGACCAGCTTTCTGCTCTTTTCCGTTGCAACAGGACTCACTGTCACCATAACGACATGCGCCACTGCATACATCGGCAGCTGGAACCGAGGGGTGTCGAACCGTTGTTTTGGCTGCCTTTGCTCTGGGTCCGTAGAGGCCTTAGAAGCTTCCCTCAATTCCTTTAAATCAATCTGATCCAAGGTATCTTGGACTCCCGTCAGTATTTTGGTGTCAGCAATACTGCGCGGTTTAAAGCCAAAAAGGAGCTGATTTGGAGACATGTGCGTTGTTCTGTTCATGGTAGAGTTTATAGCACTGCGGACTTTCTTCATATTCTCGTTACAGGTTTCCTGCGCTTCCCAGCATAGGTAGCTGCAAGAGAACTCAAAACCGTGCTCTTCAATCGCTCACACTGCCCATTAGCCCGCGGTCTTGCCGCCGCAGTGAGGATGTGTTTCATGCCATGCTCCTCATAAAAGGCCTTGAACGAGTGTGATGTGACGGCTGTCTCTATGTCACTTATCATCCGTACAGGCACCCCGAATAATGCAAACAACTGAATTAGTGCTTCTATCGTCTATTTCGTGGACGTATGGCGAACAGGTTCAAGAACGTAAAATTCGGTAAGCCTATTCACAATAACTAGCATTTGTGAGTTTTTGCGTTTACTTCGCACAAATGGTCCAGCATGATCTAGCTGTATCATATGGAATGGAATAGCGATCTTTTCTATGGGACTCAACAATCCAGGCTTACGCCCTGTTGGGTTTTTATGATACAAACAATTCAAACACGCATTTACATATTTAGGGGTGAACTTAATCATCCCCTTAAACCAATGGTTCTCCTGTATTTTCGCTAACGTTCTCTTAAGAGCAAAATGCCCTTGTTCGTCGTGGCATAATCGTGCCACATCAAAGCGTGACATTTTCGGAACAACCCACTTAATACCCGTATTAGTTCTTCGAAATACAACTCCCCTCTTGAGAACATATCTATCAAAATATTGCTTGTTTCCGGCTGTACTTCACCAGGCTAAAATTTTGCGAATTATTTCAATGTCGGGATCCTGCAGTCGAGCTACCTTGATCCATTCACTTTCAGTGATATCGATAGCACAACAATCGACCGGATTCCCACTCAAATAATCAACGTGGGCTACTTGAGGCCCAGGTCATGATACACAATGTCAAAATCAAAATCTTCTAAATATACCCACCGCCGAGCGACTCATGGTTGTATATCCTTTCTATTCGCTGTAGCGCGCACATCTTTGCAATCCGTCACCACCGTAAATTTGATTCTGAATAAATACACTCGGAATGTTTTCAAAGCCATAACCACCGCTAAGGTCTCTAAATCGTATGAATGATACTTTTGTTCTTCGCAATAAGCAGCCACGCGTTTCTCAGACCCATGCTTCTGTATGAGTATAGCCCCTACAGCTATAGCGCTTGCATCCATGTGCATTTCAGTTTCACACTTAGCTGATTAGAACTATTTCTAGTTGCTCAAACCCTTTTTCAACCGTTTCCGTGGTAACCAATACATCATCTATACAGACCAATGCACAATCTTTTAACACTTTGTTTATAGCCTTTTGAAATACAGCTGGAGCGTTACCCATCCCAAAAGGCATACGTAAAAGCTTCCCAGCTTGGCGGTGTATTCCTCAGTCCATCATACCAGCTTTTGGCCATCCCTCTTAACTTTAACGACACTAGATATATTTTATGCGGACCTTTCCAATCTTACATGGTCGCATACACGTGTACCTTCTCTATCCATTCCAAAGGCGATAAATTCTTTTTCTCCGGTTTGAACTCAGGCAATATCTTTCCATTATTATGCTGGTTGGACCGTTGCGAACCCGTTTTATAATAGCCGATAGCACTCCAGTTAGTTTTGCAAAATCGGACTTACCCTGACTTACGGTACCTCTCACCGGACTTCTACTGGTAGTTCTGTACGACAGGCGATTCTTCGATTGGCTTCTACTCCGTTCATCTTGTCACCAATGCGCCTCGCACCGCCGTTGACTGCTATCTCCTGGCGTCATCCTACGATGACGACCACGATCCTCAGAGCTACTGAGTCTGGATAACGTCGGCGCCGATCCCTAGAGCCCTGTCTTCTCGAACGACGTGAAGACCCCGGATCCTTGTTCACCTCCACGTCTGCTTGACTTGGCTGACATGTCGCTTCTTTTCTATTTTCTTTTGCCATCATCGCAACACCTTTAACTCTAATTCCACACTTGTGCCTGACTTTTCTTTCTTTCGGATAGACCGCACGTCACTTAGCACGCGATGTATCCCACTTCTTATCTGTAGTAAATAGTAATGCTATTTTATCCGACAAAAGGTAACTTATACGTAACCCGTGAATATAATAAAGTATAAAAGTTTCATGAATAGTTGGCTCCGGTTTCGCTGCGTTCCCTCCTTTAGTCCAAAGAGATCTGTACTTTTTCCGGTGCATCTCTAGTGCCTCTTCTCATTTAAATTATCTTCCGGTTTGTCTCAACGGCCCAACCTCGCCAGTCCCTCTTAATGAGCCAGCAGGCAGGCTCTAGTCCCAGCCAGTGTTAGAAAAATGTTCGCCACACTATATAAAACTAAGATCTATAAAAGAAAAGTTAACGTGAAAAGAGAACTTTTACAATAATAAAAAAGATATATAATGATAAAGTGTGTAAGTATTTACCTTGACCAAACAATTAATTACCACCAACGAGTTAATACTCGCAATTGATAAATTTCTCTATCCAATAAATCCAATCATATAAAATCTGCAGTTACGTATTGAATAATATTGAAGGAAAATTACCATGTCAAAAGATACGAGGTAGATTATATAATTGAAAAAAAAAAACAGAAATAATTACTTGGGTCGGTTTACTCAAGTAACTCAAAAATAAGAGATAACCAATAGTAAGTAAAAGAAAAACAACATTCTTCTCTGACCATCACAGACTAAATAATTTATGATCTATATCGCCTGGTCACTGATCACGTATATACCTATACAGCGCAGTTATAATTTGAAATCCTCTTTATTATGAAACTTAGTAAGGTAATTGTAATTTATATTGGCGCTATTTTCTTGGTACTGTCGTTGTACGCTCGTTACATTTTCACAGTACTCACATATGACTTGTGGTATGATACTTGTTCTCTGTAACACGTGAACGCACGCCACAGAGCATGATGCTTTCTGTAGTGCACAATGCGGTTATTAACGCTTGTCTAATAAAAGTTGGACGTAATTGTAAAAAAGAAAATGAAAAGAATGTCTAGAAAAAGTGTCTACGACACGAGCCGAACTTATCGACCGAGTTATTATTAATCGCGATCAATGTGACAGATAATTCACATAACCTCAGAGAGTCGAGCTCGTAAAGTAAACGATTAATTAAATGGGTAACATTCATTGGTGGTCTATAGGAATCAGGTTCAATTTTACAATCTTTTACCTCGAATCTGTGCCAACTTCTTGATCAAGCATTATTTTATAAAGTTTTGAGCTACGTACTCTAGTATTCTTTCATCTTTCTCTTGTCGGCTATCGAAAACTTTCCGATGTCAGCTGTCTGATATATTTCCCCGCATGCGCAATAACGATTGGAGCGAAAAAAATTGCTGAGAAAGGAGAAAATGAAACATGCCGTTTCGATATCGAAGATTGTCATATGCTAGCAATACGTGCACAGATTGTATCGATGTTAGGCTTGAATGAAAGCTCTTTCGACTTTCATTTTCAAAATAAATCGTAGAGCCTCGGAATATTACCAAAAGGTAGAATCGGGAAAACATGATCCTCCTACTCTTCCGAATTGGGTCGGAAATTTTTATTCTTTTTAAATATAAATGGCGCAAGACCCGACCGAGTCTCTGGATATGAAAAGCATGATTCGCAGTCACCATAGTCTATAAAGTAGCAGGTTAAAAACTTACAATAAGTGGGCTGAAACCACGCGTTTGAAATATATTTGAAAGTGTCTCTAAGCCACCGCTTTAATACACGGATACTTTGAGTCCTGTCGCCAAAGTATACAAATGTGCCTAAACTATGCATGCGCTCAAAATTTCGACCCGAAAACATGCATCACATTATCAAATTACCTCTTGGATGTTACGAAGCCAATACGAAAGGTGATTGAAACTCTCCATGCTGGTAACGTCGTATACCAGGAGAATTCCCATCGCTCCGCGATAGTAGGCAGTCGTAAGAGTTCTGAATCTCTCTTGGCCAGCGGTGTCCCTGGAAGATGAATTGAAAATGACATTAGAGACCGATCAAGACGTCCAAATAGTGATAACGTCATCCAAAAGCAGTCAGCGGCATGATTTCACGCGGGTATCTATAATTTTGGGTATACTTATAGTATTCAAAATATTCTTTTGTTTTTTTTTTTCAAATGGAAAATTCACGTCTGGTGACGGCAGTTCACTAATTCGGCCAGTCCTTGGAACAGATATGGTTGACCGATTAATGGTTACCCATGGTTTTCAATGTCAGGGAATCTCCGTATAACATGTATGGGTTGATGTTTGCATACATCAAATTATGATGAATCTGCACTTTCATCGGGTCGGAAAGTCCTATTTCATGTTACTAATACACCACCTCTAGATCTATGCGAAGCATATATCAATTATGAAAATTGCAATCTGCACTCACCATATTTGAAGCTTGATCGGCGTTCCATCCAAGTTAATTATTTTTTGTTTGAAATCGACGCCTGTGAAATGAAAATGGAAGTGTCAAAGTTCGATACAATATATATTATGCGAACTGTAATATTTAAAATAACTATGAATATAGGGATCTTTCGATTTGAATTCATTCAGTTCATTTCAATGTATCTAGAAGTGCTATTATGAAGTTAGCTGAACTTCGACGGTCCATATGGATTTAATTTGTAATTTAAGTAAAATGAAAGAAATACTGAAAAGCAAAACATTGGTCGGCAAGCGGCGTTGCAATTAGATCAATATTATTGGGGCATACCCAATACAAAAATTACGATACTTTCTTTCGATTACGAAGCATGAACGTAACTGCAGATAGCATCAAGAGATGACTGATCGGGCAAGTCACTGCAAAAACGAGAACTACAGCTGTTTCATTCCTCGATTGCTGATAAAAGTCAGCAAAAGTCTATAGAGCGTAACTGCCGCGGTTAAGTCAAAAATGTAAAGTATTTTTGCAAGGTTTTGCAAGGAGATGATCAGAACTTCATTTATCGCAGTCTACTATTGAAATGGCTGCAGTTTCGATAGTATGAAAAAATGTTATCTGAAAAAATTTTTGACCGGCATTGTTTAAGGAGACGAGAACGTTTTTTCGCGACAGACAGCTAGGCGCCGCGAAGCTATACGTTGCAACATTGACCCACCAAATGGTATGGGTGTACTGACAAGAAGATTTTTCCGCGAAAGTACAAGAAGTAAGGTGAACGAACTGTCATCAACCAAAAATTATACGCAACGAACATACAAATGACCGTATATTTTTGGAATGTAAATAAAACCTTGAATTCCGTAAAAATATAATAGTCCGAATTGCAACTAATGTTTGAAAACTACCGACTCACCTATGGTTGATATGTAAGTGTCATAGTATCGCTCGTCACAGTAGCGATGAACGATGCAAGTTTTGCCGACGTTCGAATCTCCTAAAACAAGAACCTTGTAAGTGGCTGCAAAATCCAGCGCCATATTTACTTTTTTGGAATTCGGAGATGCCGTTCGTTATCAGGATGGGAGCGACAGTCTTTCGTTGCCGCTCGTCGACCGGGGCCACTCACTCCGCGTCTTTTCAGAGGCGATGAATCGATTGGGACCTGCGCCTAGCTCGGCTAAAGGTTCGCTCACAACGTTACGTTATACGAACCTTACCCTGCGAACCGGCGAACCTCTTGATAACCCGAGATTGTCTGTTGCACAGGTTAGTGCGCAGTACGCAGCTTTTCGTCAATGAATATTATCGTTCGGTTGAAAACGATGAAATAAAAACTCTGAGAAGACACTTGTAATCACAGCTATAGATCGAATCTTAATAATTATAGTCACCTGAAGACCTTCAGCGTTCATCGTAAATGGGTATTGATGCATCGTGACAATTTCGGGCACATTCATGGCCTATTTAAACGTAAGGTTGAGCTTAAATGAATCAGTTAATGTCAACCGCTGATCACGTGCGACTCATCCCACGCGGAAGGCTACTGCAGTGGGTGAAATGGTCTTACAAAATTCAGTCAGTCGATGACATTGGACACCGCGACTTTTGTTACTCCTGCGATAATTTAAAATTTTTGAAAAAATTTTAAGGAATGTCTCAACTTGGATATTTTGTAATTTTATTCATGTGTAGTCGACTGACGTGGCTTGGAGAATCCCGTCCCGTCGTCTCGCTTAATTTTAAATATCCAATCCAAAAACCTGTACGTTCGAATGCATTTTTTTTTAATATCATGGTTCACCTGTGCCTTGCATGCTCTTCGTGAATCATTGTGCTTGCATCCTTATCACCCAAACCAATCAAATCTATGTCCGTAAAATTATTCTTGTAGCTGTCGATATTTCACAAGATCTATACACTTGCGAGTGAACATGCAGAAGCTCTAATGAAAATAACATTGCGTCGCAGATTCATATCGTATATGCTTGGGTACATCAACACTTGTGCAATCGTGCATTTGGGAACCTCGGAGCGAGATGTTTCACGGAAAGTATAATATCCATATTCTTTGCCACTCAATGGTGCCATCGCTTTTCTACTCGTACACTTGGCACGGTCCTGAATTTTTATCAATGAAACCGAAAGTATACGTGCGTGTACATACATATACAGAGAGATTCTGAGCAAACTCGACACGCTTGCGGTAGGCGATTCGGTTCTTTCTGAAACTGACAACGCTGCTGTACGAACATATCTACAGACGACATGACAGCCACAGAATGACAGCTGCCGCTCCGTCGTCTGAAGATATGGTCGTACCACAGTGTTGTCAGTTTCGGAAAAAGCCGAATTGCCTTACCGCAGACGTGTCAAGTTTACTCAGTTTCTCTCTGTATGTTGTATGTATACCAATATGAAAAGTATTTCGACCTAATTACCATCGACAAATTTCGAGTGACGCTTGCCTCGAAGGCCGCGATGTCAAGCGATCAATTAGTAACTAGTCACAGCCCCAGGCATCTCCCGGCTTGTGAACCGAACTCACGTTCGCGCAACCCTTCCATACAGGGATGGGATGAGAAGCGACGTCATGAGCCAGCCGCCGAGGCGGGTCAAGTTCACGACGAGGTCATCGGGGTCAGGCGCGGTCGCCGAAGGACGCAAACCGGGAGAACTGGGTCATGGAGCTCCAGCTGCTCCCAAAAGCACGTGGGAGGGCGGCGGCTCAAATAGAATAGGTATTCTTATGGGCTCATGGAAAGTATCCAACCCAACAATACTGATGCGCTTCACATACACTCGCCTCGAAATGTGAGTCGATATTCGAGAATTTTGCTAACTCGGCCCTGGATTAAAAAGCTTTCTTTTTTTTAGAGGTACTTAGATACACCATACATTGAGTCGAATCAATTTTTGTATACGTAAAAATGTAGAAAATTAGACATACGATGGCCGTTCCCACTAAGTACTTCGTTTTCGCGGACGCTAACGGTGTACGCGATTCTCGCCCTACAGATAGTGTGAAATCAACATTTTTTCATTTTGTCCATTGGTTAACTGCGGTATGATTTCGGAAATTTTCACTCCTGTAGAAATCACTAGAGTACAGCGAAGGGATGTTATTTTTATCGAAAAAAATCTCTGGTTTTCCCATTGTTATCAAAACTGGTTTATTTATTTATTTTTTTAAAATTATACGTAACAGGATGTGCAATGTTATTAGACAAGTAGAGTGCGCATGATAAAATTCGAGCGAAACGCGACAGAAAGGACGTAAGAACAGTGTTCGTCGTGGCACTTTTCATAAGCCCACAAACCTATATTATACTTACCGCATTATCAAGTATGATCAGAATATCGGTTGTCACTCAAAATTGAAGTTAGATTTTTTTCTCGCAGCGACATGACTGTTCAAATTGAACGACAGATATATGTATAGTGATTTTTCATACCCATCAAGATTTGCGGCAGCGAATTGCCAACCCCGAATCATTTACCCGAGCAAGCTCTTGTTCTTGTAAAAAATCTGTCATATCTTTCGAACCGCTGATTATTTTTGGATAAAATTCATAGAGGTGTAAGGCCCACTGGATCTGACCTTGCTTGCAAAAGTTCGACGGAATGGACCAAGCGGTTCCTGAGATATTGACCGTCACAGTTGATCGAAGAACACAATCTTCTCCTTCTTCTTCTTCTTCCTTGCAGAACGTTTCTTGGGACCACGATATCTCTCGAACCGTTGCACTTATGAACTTGCAATTTGGTAGCGGTGTTCACGGGTGGTAGGGGTGTGTACGAATAACTGAGTTATTCATGCAATAATTATTTATATGTATTTTAAGATTCGCGTTAGTGAATCGCCGCCAAGTACCCGCCGCCAACTTCAAGTGGTCAATCATCAATTTTTTCAAATTGTATGTATACAGGGTGATTCAGGTTGGGCGCACCACCTTACGTGGGTGTATTCCTCCTGAGAATCTAAGACTAAATTTCCTTTACCAAAACTTCGAGGGACTAACGGTTTCGGAGCTATGGAAGATCTTAGTTGACCAATCACAAGGCTTATGAGTGACCAAGTCAGGGTCGGTTCAAGAGTGTAAATCGAGCAGTGCCCGCGGCGCTTTGATTTTTATTGTACGACGTTTCAGTTCAATTTCTAAATGAGTATGACAGCGTCGCCTCCTGGAATGTCTTCGTATGGCATTCACGTCCGTTCTCGTCGTCCTGATCCTCAGATTCATAGTTTCAGTCGTCCAAGTCCTCCACTCCGTAGTTTGAGTCGTCCAGGTCCTGCGCTTCGTAGTTCTTGTAGTCCAGGTTCTCCGCACCGTAGTTTGAGTCGTCCAGGTCCTCCGCCGCCTAGTCCCTCGAAGTTTTGGTAGAGGAAATTTAGTCTTAGATTTTCAGGAGGAATACACCCACGTAAGGTGGTGCGCCCAACCTGAATCACCCTGTATATGTGAATTTAATTAATAATTGGGAACCATAGCTCAAGAACAAATGAACGGATCCGGTTGGGGTTGTGCGAAGCATTGAACACGATGCTAGGCTACAAGTCATAACTCCGAAATACGAAATCAAGATTCGCGGTAGTAAATCGCCGCCAAGTACCCGTAGGCTTCTAATATCTAATATCACTAAAAATTATTTTATTATTTATATTATCATTTCATATATTATTATTATTATTATTATTATTATTATTATTATTATTATTATTATTATTATTATTATTATTATTAATTTTTTATTTTTTTTATTTCTATGGATATCACCTGTTAAAAGTTTGTTTTCATGAGGAGATTTATATACCCGAAAAACACAGAACAATCTATGCCCGCCAAGTTTGTATCGTCATACGAGATAACTTCCTTCAGCAATATTTCCCGTCGCCAATATGCTGTTTTGTTCAAGTTAACGGTTAATTTCCTATTGGTTTTCCATTGATTTCCATTAATTAATATTTGATAAACATAATTTGACAGATAAAACTTAACTAAGGTATTGCTTGGCTTTGTTGCCTGATTTCACGTGCGAGGTTTTTGTATTATTTTGTGTGAAGAAATGAAGTTTGTAATCTGTCGCTTAAAGAGTATGATTTTTCTGAGTTTTTGACTGGCGCAACCATTTTTGTACTTGGCGGTAATTTTTGACATTCACAATGTTTTTGCGGGTAATCTTTAACCGCACAAATGATCGTCAGGTGTTATAGGGATTAAAAGGGTGATTCATGTATATCCACGTTGCCTGATATTCGTGAATCTGCCACGGTATCAACATTTTTATTAAAGATGACAATTATGTCATTTGTTGAACGAGCGTTGTAATTATAGAACAAAATTGTCGCATTTTTCTACTCATTTTCCGTAGGTCTGTTACGTTTCCTGAAAATAATGTGACGAAGCTGAAAATGATCTGTATCTATATTAAGCTGTAACGGTGTATTTCTCAATCATGACAATAAAACGAATACAATAAGGTATCTGGTTAACACAATTTTATTGTGTAAACATGATGAAAACGAAACATTGAATATAAACTATGAATAACACTCCTTTCAATTTATATTGTGCTTTAAATTTTGATTAATTGCTAACGCTTACTAAGCTAATAAATAAAACATGCCACAATTCATCGTAATATGAAAACGAATCACCTATATAATTTATAACGTTATGTCAAAGCGATTTTGAACCCATTTATAAAATAGTTACACAATTGTGAATGAGAATATAATAAGTAAGACTGATCAGAACGTGATACTACTAGAATCTTAGCTATCAATCTCCCTTAAATATTGAAATATAAAATGGAACATATTGATTTGTATCTCAGCTAACGTAGACTATGAACCTCTATACTAGATTTGAAATAGAAGTGCCTGAAGCATTGCGTACGTTAAATATAGAATGTTTAGTCTCATTTTGACTAGAATACATTGCACATAAGAATCATAAGTGCTCTTTACAATCATAAACGCACGTAACAATTATAAATGCAATGTTTTCAAAGCGATGACATTGTACTTGACCATCAGGCTCTACAGTCTCTACTGTGCAATAACCTAACATCTTACTATCTTCACCGATGACAAAGGTTCTCCCACAGATAATTAGTTGGTTTATTGCAAGAAAATTAATACTGAAGATAAAATAATTGTACTTCAACGAAAATATGAACGTAAAAGAATTTTTAAAATAAGGTGGCAGGAGGCAGGCAACGTTATTTTTCCAACATCATCATCTTGCATCCGAGCAGAATTGTCACTGCAGTAATGAATTCGGAACAATATAAATGCTGGAAGGTTTGATGATAGATTTTAGCAGAGTATGTATACCCTGTGGCTGAATTATCACCAATGACGATTGCTGAATCCAAGAGAGTAGTTTAGACAGAGAAAACAGAGACTGTGCAGAAGAATCTGTGTAGTTGGAAATGAGCTCTACATACAAAGCCAAAATAACATGAAGTTTTAGTGTATCCATGCCTCTCATCTACAATGAGTAATGAATAATTAGAGTAGGCCCATTAGTATTCAACATGCCTGCCCTGATTAATCAAAACGCCTCGATCATTTGGGCAGTTGAAGGTTATGTCAATTGACGGTTAAAATTACGTTACATGTTTTCAGTGAAATCATTTGTCCATTTCATGGTTTTGCAAATTGACAGATGCGGTTTTGACAGATGAAGTGACACGGACCTCGCTATTTCGCCGCTTACCATCGCGGGGGAATTCAAGTCAGCTACTGCCTACGGCAGGGATCACCAATTAGTTTCATTAGGGGTTCGTTCTTTTTTAATTTTAAGGCTGTCACGGTCCGTTTGGTAGATGATGACTAGCAACAAAGATTTAAAATGTCATAAAACGAAAAGAAATCTGAATAACCTTTTATCAAGGATACATCTAGCTACCTAATATTAATTTTACTGTTTTCTTAAGGTCCGCACAAAATTGTTCGGCGGTCCGGATCCGGACCGCGGTCCGCCATTTGGTGACCCCTGGCCTAGGGTATTGCCAACTTAAGAACAGAGTACTCTCAGTCGCAGATTTTAGATGCAACTGAAACCGGTATTCTGACTTATTTAAAACTCACTGACAAAAAACTTTTTTGAAGGCAATATGTGAGAAATATTGTGATTACGGGCTCCGGACAGGTGAAAAAACCAAGTCGACCCAGTTCATATCAGTACCTACTATCCGCGGCCATTAAATCGAGACCTGTGGGTTTAGAATCCGATAGCCCTTCGTGAAAAAATCATAGAACATCGTTCAATACAGTTTCTGAAACTGTGGAGTTTGCCATGTCGAGATATTACTGTATAATTGTTGTGAAAAACTCAGAACTGGGGATATCACTACATAACTAGATATATGTTAGAAAACATGTTGCGTTCAACTCGTCGCCATTTCGTTTATAATAATATTGAGAATTTGAGATAATTTCCACATATTCCTCAGAATCTCATGCGTAGTATGCCGCTTTAGAAATCTACAAATGATAGAAACCATGACGGATATGGGCAATAATCGGCGGATTCTCCATCTTGGCCACTGGTATCGTTGCGCTGTGATAGCTGTGGGCCGGTCGACGCAGCGATGGTGACATTAACTTGGATTTGCCTGGCCATCAGGTATGAGCTAATTATCTGACACAAATAGGGTGGGGCGTTCGATATAATAAGATTATATATTAGGCCTTCTACCCAGACTACAACAAAAGGATTCTTCGCTGTCCAGGAGGACAAAGGCGGTAGTATTCGTATCGGTAAAGCGATCTTCAATGTCTTCAACGACTCTTATGAGTGACGATGGGTCGTTGCATGTCTGTGTCGAATAAAGTCGAATTATGCTTGCGAGATAACATTCGCGCTTTCTACATGTATTTAAAGTCGTGTTAGAATGATTTTCTCGGCTATCTTTGCTAGTGCCACAAGTAGGTTGACCGGTCTATAAAAGGCCGGATCAGATACGTTTTTGTTGGGCTTCGGAATAGGGATGACTGTGGCTAGTTTCCAGGCTCTGGGGAAATATTGGATGCGGAGGATAGCGTTTATGAGGTTTTCCAGCATGACATCGTTACGTTAGAGGATTGGCTTGTCTGTTTCCCTCCCGCTATTGAACCATTTGCTTATTTCCCAAAGTGGGTTGTCCTTTGTGTTTAGTTTGCTGAGTACCAAGTGTCTGAGTACCAGTTATTAGCTATGGCTTTGGTGGATTGGAAAACTAACTTATGGTAATACCTACAATGTTTTTCCGTTTGTTCAGAGCCTACATCTTGGAGTCGAATTAACAGTTATGATATTTCAATTCTACCGATCAATGTCACGTTTCACGGCAATTTTGCGATTGTATTATAGTATTCCCGCAGCAATTTTTCTAAGAAGTGTGGCATAATTACATATTATGATTCAAGAATAAAATTCTGAATCCTAATAAACAGAACTATGAATTATGTTTCACAATCCTTATGAGTGAGAAGTTTATTAATAATTCGAATTAATGACAATACTGCAGTACACCTGAAATTTTCCTGAAATCTTCCATATCTTAGACTCCCAGAAACATATTCCAGAAATTTTTTGTAAGTAATGAAAATGTTATATCACACTTGAAATGTGTCTGAAATAGTTCTGAGATGCCGCATGTGTTATGTTTCAAACGACAAATTATCAGAAACATTTCAGAAATGTTGCTAATCTTATGTTGCAATTGACATATTTTAGAAATATTACGTTATTCCGAACTTCCACTGCAACTATGCTTCTGTACTGCAACTGTGTTCTTTATTATTCTTCTTTGTTCCTTCCCGTGTTCTTGGTTGCATTGTATATCCTCTGTAATAACCCCAACTGTAACCCCCATTCTTCTCAAATCGGCATTCTTTAGCATCTATTACCTGTTGCTGTTTTCCCCTGCAACCCCATTCTCGGCGTCTTCCATCCTGGCTTATTTCTACCATTTCACAGAATCGAGATAACTTCAATAACTGAAGGATTCAGAAATCCAACTTTTTGCTCCAAATTCAGTTGATTGCAAAAATGTCAATTTGATGAAAAAATATTTTCACCGTCGCTCAATGTGAGTCCATCACCTCAAATCTGTTAGATTTCTTGATTAAAAAAAAAAAACAATTTCACGGTTCGATTTGACTAACGTTTATTCGATACGAACCCTCTTCTAATCACTACTTATCGGACCCTAAAGTCGGAGCACCTGGGTTTGAAGTTCGATAGCTGCGTGAAAAAATCCCAGAACATCGTGTAAAACATTTTCTAAAACTGGAATCTCTTACGTTATCACATGCATATTGTTGTCGAAAATTCCAAAGCAGAGATATACCTATTCATAGATTAAAAAACGTATGTTTGGCGTACTTTTATCCGTAGCTTAACTTCAACTAGTCACAGTTCCGTTGAAATTTCCATTTTTGACTCTGGATGGTCCCATTCGATAGGTAACCACTCCTAAAAAATTCAACGAATCGAAAATTGGAACGCGGTCCCAAAAAGATTAAGATTTGAGCTCCAAAACCATGTTTCGAATATCTCGATACGACGACTCGTTCAGCCGGGGCATCTCTTCCGAAATTGGGGAACAATTTTTGGTTCAACGTCGAATAACGAATCGAAAAAAAACGTAAGGAAAATTTGAAAACCGAATTTGAGAGAAGACACTCCAAGCTTCAAACTGGTTATCACAAAAGTTCAATTTATTTCCCGGCTGACAAACGCCGTGCACCGTTCCAAAGTTGAAAGTTCACTATGCAGGTTTGACACTAAGTGCTTCGATGGAGCATAACTTGCGAACAGAGAAATGCAAGCTTAATTTCCGAAAGCACCTGAAAGGTGAAGCTTCAAGCTTCCAAGCGCTTTCAAGGCCATCCCTCTACGCCGATTTTCTGCCGAGTTATAAGACTTCGAAATCGGACATTTTTCGGAGGAAAGATTCGGTGACCCGCTAATTTTTGCGCGTAGTTGTATCATACATTGTGATACGATAGTTAGTAGCAGTAAGTAAACTCCGTAATCGGTCCAAATACATGAGTGAAAAATTGAAAGAGGGAGATATAAGGTAAAATAGGGCGAAATAGGAATCGATTCTGGAGCCGGGATTCATTTACATATGTCGCTCGAAGAAACAAACTGACAATATCACTGTAAACAAACTTTATTACGTGTAACATATTTTCGTATACAATTAACTATAAACAAACAAAATTTCTAAGATTACTTATACAACGGCTACTGGCGTAAAATGTTTGTTAACGCATTTTAGATTTCTAACATCTACCTATGTGTATGAATACGGTTATAACATAATAGTTCATGAGAACGTTTATAGTTTTGAGGGAAATGATAGAGACTCGTAAGAATCTGATAATCTAGATTCAAATAATTAGTTGCGTCAGGAACTGCAAGGTATTAATCTAAATTCTAAACTCTGTACCGCAATAATTAAGAAAATAAGCAGTTATACGTAAGGGGTATTCTCGCTTGTCCGAGACACTCTTCCGCACATGGGTCACCGATTTTGGTGCCACACAAGATTTTGGATCTTTGCCAACCCATAAAAAAAATCTAGAGTCCTACAGTTACTCGATTTCGAAAATATCAAGAAATCAGATTTCGAACGCACTAGACGATCTTCAGACGTATCTTTGGATTCAGGGATCCGAAAAATATTCTTAACCAATGCTCCAAAATCTCAGGAAAACTCAACATTTTCAAAAAAATATTTTTGCCTGTGATTTTCTCTAGGGTGTTTATGTTTTCAAGCCTGCAACCAAAGGGTGCATTTTTTTTATGAAAATCGAACTGCAGGTAGATCTCCATGTAATACTAAAGAGACCTTGCAATTTTCAGGAGGGCGTTGGATTGATTTTTTGTTCCGGTGTTTGAATGAATTTTGTGATTCTGTAGCACTGGTTAAGAATATTTTTCGGATCCCTATATAAATCCAAAGATACGTTACGTCTGAAGATCGACCGGTGCGCTCAAAATCCGATTTCTGCATATTTTGCAAATTGAATAATTTTTGGACCAGTTGATATCAGGGTGTGACTCTGGATTTTTTGCTGGGGGTTGGCCAAGAACCAAAATCTTGCGTGGCACCAAAATTGTAAACCTATACGCAGAAAAGTATTCGGGATGAGCGAGAATACCCCATGAACCAACAATAAGCTCGTGTTCCAAACTAAAAGCCGACAAAGAGCAAACGTTAATCTACCGATCGTCGTTTGAAAAAAACTTCTCTCATTTATTGAAACGTTATACTATAGTTCAGAGACTAAGTAGAGCCTCCCGTCAAGTACATACGTTAATGCGAATCGAACGAGTATCTTTACTGCCAAGGTAGCTATCCGATCGAGTGGGAAAACCATGATTATTGTATCTTAGCATATATGTGGTATACCAAAGGCCAACGATTTATGTTAAAAATCCAGGAGGGGACAACTTTCATTCGAAACCAAAATCAACGCAATCAGAGCACTGATAGCAGAGATATGACTCCTTATGAAATCGAGACTTTTCTATTTTTATGTTAATCAGCGATTTGTTTATTTTATGTGATATATGATATAGGTATGCCAGATTAATGTCGCCTTCTTGGCAATGAGATCTGATTCCAATATTTTTTCAGATGAAGAACGCATTTTTGTATATAGGTAGTGGAAAAGCTTGACTTGAATGTTTTTGCACCCAAGGTGCTTCTGGAGGTTTTATTTCACTGATTGAATTGGTATGCACAACATGAAGATCCGCTGGAGTTAGTTCCAAGATAAACCACGATATACGCACCTATACATCGATTCTCAATACGATGCAAAATTTTGCTGACATGATTCGTTGTAATTGTAAAAATTACAATAAGGATGGTAGGGTCCAAAAAATGTGTATAAAATATAATATCAATATTAAGACATGATTGCGCAACATACTGTACATTAGGCCAAAGTTTGTATAAAAAAACTCTCTAAAATATTCTTAAGGTGCCACAGAACTGCCGTCAATTCAAAGGTTTTCGATGGATATATGTCACACCAAGACGTCAAATACAAGGAATTTCGTCGAAAAATGGCGATGGGTGAAATAAGTTCACCCGAAACAAGTGTGTATTTCTACAGGGCGCTTGCCCCCTGTGCTGAGTGATAGACGATCACATCTCCTAGATATGCGGTGAAAATACGACAAGTCGGTAATTGCAGGGATTCTGATGCCGCCTGTTAGATGTGTATAAACGTAATGTAATTTTCATTTATTCGTAATTCGTAATATTAGGCAAGCGGCCTACAGTTTAATTCAGGCTTCTACAAAAAAAAAATCATTCCAGTAAAATTTGTCTGACGAAAATTCATCGCTCCTGACATCATCAAATATATATAGAACGGGCCACTTCTGTGGCACCTCGATTAAAATTTATATCTAAATCATTGGGATTTTTTTCTCAACAGTAACAAACGTAAACGTAACAGCTTATAACTTATAATATAAGGAGAGGCACTTTCGAATATTTTATAGCCACCGTATATGACGTTCAGATTTGAGTATCATTTTTGATCATTTATACATACAATGTCCATTACGTTATATAGATATATAGTATGTATACTGATTTATTATGTAACATATACAGGGTGATTCAGATCAACTGCCTGTCTTTTCACACTGAGATTCCCTGCAAAAAATAAAAACGAAAGTTCCTTAGCGAAAACTTAGAGGCTATTATGGTCTTCAAATTAGAGCAGGTCTAAGTTAGCCTATGATGGAGCTCGCACGCCACGCAGCCAGGGCCGTTTTAATAAATTCTGACAAAGGTGCTCGTACTTTGTTGCTTCAGCGTTCCCACTGAAATTTTTGGGCCGAATCGTGGGTAGACCGTGTGTAGGTCGACACCTAGAAGCAACAAAGTACGAGCACCTTTGTCCGAATTCATTAAAACGGCCCTGGCTGCGTGGCGTGTGAGCTCCCTCATAGGCTAACTCAGACCTACTCTAATTCGAGAACTATAATAGCCTCGAAGTTCTCGCTGCGGAACTTTCGTTTTTATTTTTTGCAAGGAATCTCCGTGTGAAAAGACGGGCGGTTGATCAGAATCACCCTGTATACGCATACGGAGTGGTCCAAATTAAGTGCCCCATTCAAATCTTAAGGCTCATTTTTGAAGATACACGATATACCTCAATCAGTAGTGCACAACATGATTCAAGGAGGTTCATGTAATATGACGACGTTTGCAAGTTTGTGTAAGACTTTTTACGTCTTTTTTCAGATATTTCAGTATGGAGTTTATTTTTTTTATAACTAACCGTCCGATTTCGACTGCTTCGCAGATGAATACAGATCTCATCAGGGTACCCAGGCGTTGCATGCACACGGGATCCAAAAGATATCGGAATCTCCAGAGACTGTACATATTCTGAATTGCTTAATCGTAATGGTGTAAACTGTTATTCATTCGCGCTATAATATTCCATGATACAGTCATATCGCAAGGACATTTTATTGAAAAGATCGATTTGAAATTGGGTTTATATCGACGACTACATAATCGCAGTGGAAAAGCTCTACTGAGCCTCTCTAGGAAGTGTCCCATTTGGAGTACTAAAACGTGTCAATTTTTATAAAAATAGACGTACACTTTTGAAGTAAATTTAATCTGAATTTTCCGTCCTTGTTTGGAGAATTTTTGAAAAGTTTATGGAATTCTGCACAATCGGAAAGGAATCGTCGCAATCCGACTAGACCTTCAATAGCTTTGCCTTCTTGAAAATGAATTATAATTTAGAATTTCGAAAAAACGCCACTTGAGGGAAAAAAATTGAAATAAACGTACCGGCCAGAGGATTTTTTAAAGCAAAAGCCTCAAGTATATGTCTCATAAAATTACCAAAGAATGACATATCGCACTTCCAGATGATTCGGAATATCAATCCACAGGAGCCTGCACGATTTGAAATTGATCCAGTAGGCCGATTTCTTTTTATATATCATACGGGTGCATTTATTGCGGATTTTCCTTTTCAACTACACTTAGGCAAAAAATTTATCGTAAATGTATAAGTTTAAAATCCTAGAAAAATTACAAGTAGTCTTTGTTGGTGTAGCTTTATTAACAATCCAGTATAATCTTCTAAGAATTTGAAGAACAGTTCTGTGGAAGTTCTGATGAAATGATTTCAAAAATCAAGTATTTTACATCTCTGGCGTTTTCCAAATAAACCAAAAAAGATACTTCTGATCAATATTATTAGTCATGATGTTATTCATTTCCAGAAAAACATCGCACAAAATATTCAATGCAAATCTCGTATCAAATTTTGCACCGCAAAATCTGTGCTTTATTATAAAAATCTAACTCCCCGTCAAATTATGCAAAGGAACTATCCAAGAGGTGATTGGCTCTGCTTCATACGGAATATGTATGTACCGCACACCCTTTTTTCTCTCATTCAGACAGTACCCTGATCCAACATTATACGCATTTAGGAATCGGCTCTTGAAGTATTCACTTGTATAATTCTCTCATACATAAAAGTACCTCAACTCTACGCGCTCGTACAAAATTACCTACCCATCTACTCCCACCCTAGACACTTCTATTTCTATCATAAATGTGGCTAAACTCTATCATATTAGCTGATCTCAGAATCGCAATGCTTGAGTCAATCTACACTTGAATAGCGTGAAATTCGACAAACATCGGCTTCGAGAAAAAAGTTTATATGAAAACGTATCAGTCGACAAATTTTTTTACTGTTATACGAGCCGCTACAGGTCTCAACTAGTAACTACTAGCTATTAACATTACTTGACTAATGCTATTGCATATTTCACATTAGAATAATGGAGATCTAAAATAGTTTGTCGTTACATTTGGTAAAGTGCTAGCAAGGAAGATCCTTGATTTGAATTCGTATATGCAACAACTAAACAATCATTTTGCTACGTTGTAATAACACAATAATTTGTATACATCACATATTACCAAGACTTTATTACCCTTCTTATACTTGAATTTCAATATGAAAAGGTCATTGGTCCAAAGACACGCATAAAATATGAATTTGAGAGACCGGAAGACAAAACTCATTCCAAGAACTTACGCTATGTGTGAAGAAGATTCTACACAGAATTTGTTTTGAAGCTTTTCACCAATTACTTTCAAAATGGTCACTGAGAAAACAAATCTTTGTGCGATGATGAACGTTTTTTTTAACTGCAATTGGCAACTGTAATGGGATACTGCATATATTGCTGATTACCTCTTCTATTTCAGAACATGTCCGAATCAAATATCACGCGGGATAAAATACAGAAGGTAATTGAATCTTTCTACCTGTCTCGTCACGTAGTACATAACATTGGAGTGCATAGGACCCGGTTTACACACATCTGTATCCCTGTAAACAAAATTATATGCTCTTTTGCACTACTTTGTATTCAACTGTTAATTTCATGTTGGAGGGTTACGCCACCCTGAAATTTTCGAAATACAAATTTTTATATTCTTGAAGTTATTTCTTTGTTTTTAATATTTGAAGCCAAAGTGGGAACCAAAATTCCGAAAATTGACCGAGTAACAGTGGTTTCAACGAAGCAATGCAGCTTATACCGTGTGCAGCTGGGCGGCCCACGCGCAAGTAATATTCGGAGAAGACTCCTGATGCAGATGCCAGAAGACGAAGGTTAACACGTGTTTACAAAATTACAAACATAAAGCTCCCCTTCATAGAGACGTACATAAAGCTATTCAGACTCTTTATGAGAAACTGAGTTCCGATAGTTCGTTGTTACGTGGTCTTTGAGACTTCACGCAAAACAATAACAAAAGCGTAAATGCCGTTATTTGGTCTATGGCACCAGAAACTACTTCGAGGGTTTGAAAATTGTTGGGATCGCATCAAATATTGCTACGAGCATATGAATCCAAGACGGTCACACCTCATGAGAATCCCGTGGTGGTCACATGGGGTGTGACATACCCCAGGTACTTTGAAGCGCCGTAGAATTTCGTAGAATTATTCTGGGGTCCCAAAAAAAAATTGAGAACACATTTCAAACCTCTCTCTAGTAACCTATTCAAAAATGTGACGAAAATTTCAGGTTTAGGTATGTTTAAAAATTCGTGGAAAAAAATTCCCAAAAATGCCCTTTTTTTTACAAAACATGCTATATTTTTGTTGTTTTTTGACATATTGACAAAATTCAAGAAGGGTCTGATTCCTGAAAGGATTCTCTTTCCGGTAACTATATTTGTTTTTGTTGGTTTTCCAAAAAGTATATTTATTTTGCCGAATCTAGTCCCCACTACCTGGGCCTAAAGAAGAAGGTTCAATCTATCTGTAGGTGGGAGTAACAGCGTCGGTTTCCGGGATTTAGAGGAAATCTCTACGGCACCTGAACAAAAATATAAAATGTAAAATGTATGTCATGTACAGTGGCTGGCCCCGAATTCGGGTTGGTGGAAAAAAGTTTGAGTTTCTGGGTAACCTTTAGGTACCCTAGAAACTTTCGAGGTATGGTGAGAAAAAACACAAGAGACGTAGGGAAAATTGGAACAAATTTAAAGGTAGCTACTCGAATTCGAATATTCAGGTATTAAGATATTTCGAATACGGTAGCACTATTATACTCATTGAATATGGTAATGCTGCTAGTGAGATTAGCAAAAATGTGGGAAGAATAGTCTGAACAATGTATTTTTTTGTTGTAGAAATTGGACAAGAAATCTTCGTGTAGTGTAGACTTGTAGAGTCTAGTAATGTTTTCGTCAACTTATAGTGTTGGCACTATCAAGCTACTGTATAAATTGTATACGAATCGCATTTCCATGATTCGCCTAAATAAACAAAATATTGCAATTACTTAAACTATTTCTACTACGCTTTCATGAATCTTTTAAGCGTAGACGACACTAAAAGTTTGACCAAAACCATTTTTGTCGCTGCTAAAATCAATCTAATCAAAAAATGGTTCCTATAATTTTAAAATTGTCGCAGTAAGTGTGCTGAACAAAAATTCCATCTTCTGCGACGAAAATGTATACGTAGGAAACCTTATGCGATGGGAATGGTTCCCCGCACATTGGGATGGTCTTTATTTTATGAAATTGAGAATTTATCAGGTCTCACCCTCTCAATTCGTTCTATCTGACTAAAAAAGAACTGTGTAAAGTTTCAGCCCGATTGGATAACGAGATGTGGTCCAAAGCATTTGAAATTCGATATTATTTATTATTCCTAAACGGAAAAAAATAATAATCAGAGATTTCCTTATAGCTCTGCAGAGAAAAATCGCAAAGCTCAATCGCAGTTCTTGTGCGTCGAACAAGCAGAGTCGGAGCTCACAGAAAATTACAGAACTGAGTTAGCCGGAGATTCATATGCGAAATTATTATTAAGAAAATGAGAAAATCTTCATCTCATAGAGTTTATTCTTTTTTTTTTGGTAACTTTAATTTTCTCAGTAAAAATGTTTAGAGTCATGTGGGGCAAGAGTGCGCATTTTTTTTTTAAATTGTTATAAAGTTGGAAATTTTAAGTGGAATAAAATAAAACAAAGTCATTCATTTTAAGTCTTCAATAATTCACAATTTACGAAAATCAGAATTGGACTTACTTACTTGTAATTCTAGAAAAAAAGAAAAATAAAACCTTGTCAGAATGCGTACTTTTACCCCAATATAGGGACAAGTGTACGTAGTTGTAGTAACCAAGACTTTAATGTATTTAAATATAGTTTAACTATACTATATTTGATAACATAAATATTATTATTTATTCATATATTCATCTTTCATCATTTATACATATACCTATATATAGATATATATTATTTATCTATGTTTATATCGTTATTACTTAGAGATCAACATTTATAAAATCTGAAAAAGATTGATATGAGATCAATTTAAACTAACGATAACAAAATCTCATTCATCGGTGCATATATCACATACCTATAAAAATACACTTTAATATAAAATTATTCATAATTGCGTCATTTCATCAAGCTTTGTAATGGTACACATCAAACTAGATAGAATAACGTGCACGATCGTATATGATAAGTAATAAATACCGCAACACAAGTACGAAAGTTTTTGAATTGAAAATGAAAAAATATCGTAAGATTTTCGACAAAAAATTTTACTGACCAATATTGACAAAACTGCGCAACCATGACGCCAGACAAGACTCGAATCTTTTGTCCAACGTCGAAGTAAGTACTGGAGAGAGTTGGTTCTCTTTCTCTAATTTTAACGGTTTCTGAAATAATGAATCTTCGGACTCTTACCCGCTGTTCACACTTGCCCCACATGACTCTATCCGACATCATAGGCCATGAAAAGATCCATATCTTACATTCCATGCATATTTACATTAAAGCGCAGTATCTATCTACGTTATACTGTATTGTGACGTGCATCACCAGCAAGCTGGGACTAATATCTTCGTGGTCTGTCACCGCTCATTTCTGTGGATCCAACTTCAGAAACTTTCGTAAGCATCCATAGGTGGGCATTGTAGATTACTTGCTAAATGTCACTCATCTATAATTTTTTGTACAAGAGTCACGACAGACTTGTACGAACCATCTTGCGATTCGTCAACGTCTCTCCACCGAATAATTATAATTACGTATAAATTGTTAGTCCAAGAGCCAGGTCGACAACGTAGGTTCATAATGCATAATTCTACGCGTGCGATTCTTTTGTTGGAAATGATTGAGGGGTGCCTTCTGAGTGTAAAAGCAACTTATCGTAGCCGCGGGGGGGGGGGGGGGGGGGGGGGGGGGGTATGCTTCAGCAGCCATCTTGAAAAATCGTTTTTCTAAAATATCTCGTAAACGGTGGATCCTACGACAAAAATAGTAACGACCTTTTTACATATATTATAAAATCCTGAAATTTTTATTTCAAACTTTCTTCGGCACAGTTGATGATTTTTAAGTTAGACCGGCCCCAAATTTTGTAAATTTGTATTTTATGAAATATCTTGTTAACGGTCGATCGAACCGTGAAAATAGTTAGTAATTTTGTACCTCTGTAATTTTGTAATTTTGTTTTTTGCAGAATGATAACTTTAAGAGTTACAGTACCGCAAACACTGAATTAACACGTAATTGCCACGAATACTTTATCACATTGCATGCGACCATATAGTAGGATACTATCTGATACCAAATATTATACAAAGCAAATGAGATAGGAATAACTTCGCTCATACTCAGGAAAGAATATGTATAGAACTAAATCCATTAATAAACAAAATTCAATAATCGAATATTGCGGAATAAATATTCAATTATTACAAACAATTTATAGGTATATTTGATCAATTTCCTTGCCCCGAAACACCGTCCATTGATATTAAGTGGTCCTAAGGACTCCTAACTATTAAAGCTCCTAAACTATTAATTCTGCAAACAAAGTTTAGTATAAAATGTTCAGAGAATTTTTATGCTCTGCAAATTGTTGTAAATTGTGTAACCTATCATTTTTTTGTAGTAATTAGATATTTATTCCTCAATATTCGAATATTGAACTTTGTTTATTAATGAATTTAGTTCTATACATATTTTTTTCTTAGTACAAGCGAAGTTATTCCCACCTCATCTGCTTCGAATAATATTTGGTGTCAGAAAGTATCCTACTATATTATTACATGCAAATGTAGTAAAGTATTCGTAATTCCTAAACTATCAATTCTGCAAAAAAAGTTGGGTACAAAATTTCTATAAAATGTTATGCTGTAAAAGTTTCATGCTAACTATTTTCACGGTTTGATCAACCGTTGACAAGATATTTCATCAAAACCATTTTTACCAAATTTTGGCGCCCTGCAGCTCAAAAAATATCAGTTCTGCCGAATCCGAATTAATCGAATTATCCGAAAAATGGGAATAAAGATCGCAGAAAATTGTATCCTCTATAAAATCGGTCCAGGCTGTTTTTGTACTAGGATGCACCGTTTACGATACTCGAAAAAAACGATTTTCGAATATGCTGAAGCATACCCCCCCCCAAAGCATTTATACTCAGGGGGCACCCCTTAATCATTACCAACAAAAGACTGGGGCGTGTAGAATTTTGCAGCGAAAAAGTACCTGGCTCCTGGACTATTACAGTTATACTGCGCAAGTCTGTCGTGAGTCTTGTGCAAAGAGTTATCGATGAGTGAAATTTAACAAGCCATCCAGAATGCTCGCGTATGGATGTTTCGGAAAGCTTTTGGTGCAAGATCCACAGAAGTTAGCGGAATCGGACCATAATTGAACTGCGGATGATGCTTGCGGGCTCTTCTGTGTTATTAAGGTCTTAGGTAAGCAAAGGATAAAGTGAAGGGTGAGGTCGAACACTTTCTTTAATTTAATAAAAATGGAAGAAAATTAAACGTTATTGGGTATCAATGTGACGACACAGCATTATGTCCAACCACCCACAAAGTTTCTCCAAACAATAAGAAACACAAATAGGGTACCGGAATAACTGATGTGAGTATAGGTATATCAACATAATACAACAATGCTGGGGGGGGGGACAGAGGAACATACAATAGACTGGAATAACATAATAGTATTTTTCGTCACAAGGCCGCAAAATACGATTTCGCGTACCGAGTTGTGATCGCCGTACACTCGGACCGGCGTAGCTTCTCTCACACGAGGCCGCGAGAATCGTGTGGCCGTGTGTCGAACGATATTTTTCAGTACGTACATTTGCGCCCCAAATTGCAGCTATGATACCGAAAACGTTTTGTTAGGCCTTAGGACGAGTCCTGTAACTAGGCAGGGCAATGCAAGATACAAATCGAAGTAAATAAAAGTATACAAGCCAATATAAAGTAGGTCAGCAAGGTATCAATAGAATACAATACAAAGATACAAACAATATAATTGGAGCTAGATTATCAAAAGTCAAAAATAAGAGATACAAATCTCGAAAATAAAAAATCATCGGGTCATCACAAGTCGTCTGCACCCAACCCACTGGCCACACTATTGAGAACTTAAGGCTAGATGACTGAGCAGACTGATGATAACTGATTGTGAGCAGACGAGTTTCAAACCCCGGTAGGTAAGCTATTCCAGAAATGGGCCCAGAAACTGAAAAGGACTTATGATAAATCGCAGTTTCATATGAGTCAGCACGACGAGGATATTTCCTTGATCCCTATGCGTAAGGCTTTGATCGGCGACTCTAGGGGTACAGAGAAGATGAAGATCATTGGGCTAACGAGTGCAGGCCCGAGTACGCAGAAAGAAGCCGAGAAAATATTTCCTCGGACTCTTGACGTTGAGCCAACCAGCTAGCTCCGCATAGTAAGAAGAAATGTGGTCATTACACCCCAAGCTTAACATGAACCTAATACAGGCATTTAAGGTACGCTGCAGTTTGATGTCAAGGTCAACTATCCGGTCGGGTAGTCCAGGCAACAGTTATCAAGGCAAGAAAGAAAGGGAATTGGGGAACACACAAGAACGAAAACGTACGCTCAGCACAATGCAATCTAACTGCGCACAAATATTTTTTTATTATTACATATAACTTTTAATTGACGAAAGAAAAATCTGGTGATTCGATAACGAAATGAGAAAGAGGAAATATTTTACAGACTACACGTACTTCGATAATCATTCACGATTAATGGTATAGAGAGCTACGAAATAACGGAAAATAATTTTTAGAAATTATCAAACAAACGTTATCGAATTTCTCCAAAACGGTGCTATCAATCGGATTGTCCCTTTGGTAGCCGATGTTTGACGAGGAATGAGCTTGAGCTAGCACGTGAAATTCGATGAAATCGATTTGTTTTTTACACCGCAGAGTGTGGGCGCGTCACTTATTTTGACTATTATCAGAGCCCTACGCATCATTGTCGCGATAATACCTATACATATAAGAGGGGGGAGTCCTATTTTTTTTCTCTAAAAAATCCATTTTTTAAAACCTCATTTCATTCTGTAAGGTGTTAAGAATATGTGTGCCAAATTTCAATCCGAAATTCGCAAAATTGACTAAGTTATGGGACATTCGCTGACTCGGCATGCAGGTATAAAACTTTGGAGCGCACGGCGCCCGGGGCATCCGTCAGGGCAGCTGCTCCTGCTGCACGCTCGGCTGTTAGCAAACACAAAAGAGATTCAACGAAAGGCGGTGAATTTCAAAACGGTCTTCCTATATCGGTATAGCCTGGCATGACCGTTGTGTTGGGTAGAAAGATTTGGTAATGAGCCTAATCAGTATTTTGTGAAACACTCGCGACAGAGTTCTTTGCGTGCTTCTAAGCATAGAAAACACGAATTCCCCGGCAATGTATACATACTCGAGACACGGAAACGGAGTTTGCAAGTACGTCGTAAAAAAATTGGCGCTATCAGTAGACGATGAAATTATAGTAAACCAAGCTCATGGCTATCGTGCATCGCTTTGGCTGTGCTTACGCCAATCTCTCAACTCGGCGTCTATAAAAAGTGTAAAGGAGAGGTGAGGTTTAGTGAATCTAGCTCTCGAGGTTAAGGTTTCAAAATAGCAGTGCAGTGCAAGTGTCCTGTCCAATACATAACGTCCTGTCCTCTGATTGATAATGAAGAATTTAAAATAAAGAGGAGAATCGTCTTAGTCATGAGACTGATGGGAGTTGGCAGCCAGGGCATAAATTTATTTTGTGGGTTAAAGGATATATCTTAAGGACTATCAAAAAATTTGTATTATACTGCTATGAATAATATTTATAATAGAGTAAAAGCTGTTTACGATGTATTAACGGAAAAATCAGTGAACGAAAAAAAAATAGAAAATGCTAAGCACGGAAATCCAGCTATAGATATATCTGTCTGGAGATGGAACGTCGAAGAAAAGTGGCTTCAGTTCGCTGTTTGAGATCACGACTCTTATTGGATAATGTACAAAGTTGTCGAGCTCGTGGTGAAATCGTCCTATTGTTAGGCTTGTAATCTTTGGAAATCAGAATTAGACACTGAGGATTACAACGTTTGGGTTGAAGAACATGCAGAGACGTGTACTGCGAATTATGATGGATCAGCTGGAAAAATGGAGGTTGATTCAATAAAAAAAATGTTTTGACGATCTTGGGAAATGCTTCAAGTGACATATGCTCAGTACATCGGTGATGGGGATATGAAATCATTCAAAGCCTTGACTTGACAGTGAAGAAAAAGGAATGCGTAGAGGGTATATTGAGAAGCATATAGGGTCACGACTAAGGAATATAAAGATAACTAAAAGACTTAGAGGAAAAGGAAAATTGACACAAGCTGATGAAAGAATTGACCATATTCTACGGGTTAGCCATCAGGAGACATCCAGACTCTGTCGACGACATGTATAATGCTGTGTGGGTTACGTTTTATCACAAAATCTCGACCGATGAAAATCCCCAGCACATGTACTGTCCGGCGAGTTCAAAGAATTGATGCAAATGGCGAAAGCACGAAGCCGACAACACCCTGAACGAATTCACTCACGAACGGCCACTTCATAAAGATGTCGAGAATGCTATAAAGCCGATTTACAACGTTTTGTCATCCAGAGAGTTGCTAGAAAGGTGTTTGGGCGGTGACACTCAAAATAACAACGAAAGTTTCAGCTCCACTGTCTGGCGACTAGCCTCCAAACATCTTCACTGCGGTGCAAAAACCATCGAAATCGCGGTTTATTAAGCAGCTGGCATCTTTAATGAAGGCTTCTCTTCTGTCCTTAAAACCATGGCAAAGATCGATAGGCGTCGATATCGGCCAGCAAGCAAGAGCTTTTGTGGAGGTGCCGAACAAATACCGGGTGGCGAGATCATCGGGACGAAGCCTCGAGGCCATAAAAGTGGCTCGGACGGCACGTAAAACGAGCAAATGGACCTGAATGATTCTTTGAAGAAGAGGAAGGGATACTTTATGGCCCTGGGATAGCAGATTAGCAGACGAACACCGTAAGTACTCCATAATCCTCTGTAAACTCCACTCGAAAGTTTAAATGCGTTTTTCTCGAAAGAGCTTTTTCACAACTGGTGTGCACGATATTTGAAAAACCAGAGAACCGGTCGACTTCAAATTTTCCCAGCATGCAGAGTATACCTCCTCTTATCGTTGAATGAATGGAAAAAACGATACGTCACATACTTTCTTTTTTATAAAAAACAAAAAAATGCAGTCAATTTTTTGTGCAAAATAGATCATTTGAGTTTGACAAGTGACCATTTCGTCATATTTTTTTCCGGCTGGTCCATTGAACAATAGCTACATGTATACGAACTACACTGAGAAAATGAATTTGTTGAACCATTGAAAATTGTGTTGAGTGAACTAAATCTGGCGTACACGGGCTGTCAAGCGAGTGTACAGTAGGGCGAACAAAATATTTTCATTTCTCTAATAAATATCCAGTTACTCGGATTATATCAGGGTTGAGTCAACCAATTCGGAGTCAACTGAATTTATTTATTTTATTTGACGATTTTCTTTTCTCAGTGTAAAATGCCATCTGATTTTTTTTTTCAGACTACCAGAAGTGAAGAAATACTGCACACCAGCGGCCACGGAACTTCGCGCGAGGAGGGTTAGCAGGCGGAATTTTTGAATTTTTCTTGAAAATGATTGACAATTTTTATTTTTGAAGACCTAAAATATCAATTAATATACGCTGAAAATTTGAAACTAATTGATTGCACAGTTTCATTTTTGTTGAATCCCCAAAAAAATCTCATTTTAGCGGACAAAAAGGGGAATCCCCCCTTATTTCGACTATCATCAAAGCCTACGCATTATTGACGCGTTCCCTGCTGCAGGTTACACGGGACAAAAATATACCGTTTCGTCGTCCGCTGAAGCAGACTGGTTATCCGGAATTTTAGCTGTCAAACTTTGTTTTTGGTGCCGATGTAATTGATACGAACTTTTGGGGTTGAAATCACAATTAATTGCGGTCGTGATTTGGAAAGGCTCGGAAAGCTTTTATTGTTGAGATTCAAACTTGATGTTCTGGAAGAACCGTAGAGATTTATTCCGAACAGCTGATTGCTTGCTTCGATTCGATGTATCGGTTTATTTAGAGGATTTGTTTATTCCAATTACAATACAAAACTAGAAGTCTAATTGTAAATGATGGGTGCTTGGAAGACGCGAAGCAGCTAGGTGGGAACAGTTTATTCAATCGTGTTAATTTAATATGGTCGAAATTAAGTAAAAATAAAAAAAAACGTAACCTCGATTGACCACTTTACGCGCGAGAGTTTGACAGCTCTCGCTGCATTTCTCGCAAGTTGGCACCCATGCCCCGTAGGTTAAAATATCACCGCGGGACGATCTCACCAACCAATAAAATTTAATTATTTGGCGCATGCGCAGTCGACTGTATACTTTCAAGATTTCCTTTCGGTATACAAATTCCACGGCCTGAGAATTCTTCCAAAAAATATTCGTCACGTCACTGGCTTTATGCCAACTATGATAGTTACGCTCCTGCGCTGGCCGTCGTCGCGACGCGACTACGCGAACCAAGAACGCGCAGTCCAACGCCTGTAATACCGACGCAACCATTTGAGCGCTGAACTCTTTTAGGTATTGCGGGAACTAAGGATTATCATGGCTTCCCAACAATTTACAATCGCTCATTACAATGAATTGCGAGTTTTCAGATAGACTTTATTTGTGCATAAAACGAAGATGTTTTTTCATAGGAGAATTTGTCATACCTTGTAGAATGATGCTTACACAGGTATTTTCGCGTCAATGATGCGTGGGCTCTGAAAATAGTCGAAATACGTGACGCACCCAGACTCTGCGATGCAAAAACAAAATCCATTTAATTGAATTTTACATGCTAGCTCGAACTCATTTCTCGTGAAACATCGGCTATCAAAAGGACAATCCGATTGACAGCCCCGTTTCGGAGAAATTCGATAGGTCGGTAAAAATTGAGTGGACCATCCTTTTAAGAAACAGAAACGTGACACAAAACAGAACGATACGGTACGATACAACGGGACAATAATCAATCTTGACAATTTATTGAAATAACAGATAATAAATCTAAATCATACAAAACTATATCGAATAAATAATAAAGTAACACACAATGTACGACAAAAAGCGGACCAAGTCACGAAAACCTGTTGATCAAGTAAAAGCGTCCGCGTCAAAGGGCCGGGCGCATCAATGCAATGTTCAAGTTTAAATATGTTTTTTTATTTTAGATCAAACAGGGAATCGTGCGAAGGCGAAAACTTACCTAATACATTAAATCAACGTACACAAAACACAAAACAAACTAGAAATATACTCGAAAGAGTTAAAATTACAATACTTCTAATATATGATGCAATAAATTGACGAAATTCACTAACGCGATTGTTCGATAAGGCAGCTTGACGAGAAGTGTTGCAATTATGTACCTGAGTGGCGTAGATTATTTTTAGAGGAGGGAAGACGTCAGCGAGGGACTGGAGGGATGCAGACCGGGTCTGGTGGGACCTCTCGGCGTTCAGAGCTTTCATCAAGTATCTGTCAAGTGTTGGAAGAATATTCATTTACCCTGGAAGACGGTAGTTGCAAATAGTTCATTATGCTGCCCGGTCAACCAAGCCAGGCCTCGACATAATACGGGGAAGACAGTCCTATACTTTGGTGGTGGTGAATGCTGTGCTCTTCCAGACGTGCTTCAGGACCCATCGCTGATGACTTGACTACTGACTCTGAGCCCTTAAATGACCCACCAGAATTGGGCTGGATATTGCTGTTCCTTGACGTCCACTTTTCTTTGGATTAAAATACGAAACTTAAAATTAATTACAGTTACCTTCAGGATTTCAGGTAAGGTATGACTTCTCGTCGATAAAATGGGAAGACTGACTTGAGTTATTCCCATCTGAGGAATCCTCGAGAGTCATTCACGAGGCAAAAATTTGCTTTTGTTATAAAAATGTTGTTGTTCGATTAAATAACAAAATAAAATGAATAATGGTTTTTATAAAAATCATCACCTATTGAGCAGATATTGATCGATTCAGTCTATTTATTTAAAATATTTGAATTCATTATATATTTAAATATATGGATATGAATCTTTCGATAACTCAGCTCCGGAATTTTTTTTTTCAGCTTTGACTGGGCTTGTTGGACGCACAAGAACTGTGGCTGAAGATTCTCTAAGCGGCAGCTCTGTGCGAATTTTCCCTGCAGAGCTAAAAGGAAAGTCAAGAATTCGTTTTTTTTTCGATTCAAAAACGATGTAAAATTTCAACTGCTTTGGGGCATGGGTTAAAGTTATCCAATAGAACTGAAACTTTACACATTTTCCTTGTCAGATAGAATAAATTAAGGGGATGAAACATAAAACATTCCCACTTTTGTAGAAAAAGAACCACCCGACCGCGCACATACTTTTATCGCAGAAGATTGATATTTTTTTTCAATACACATATTACCATAATTAAATATTTGTAGGAGGTGTTTTTCAATTGGATCTTTCATAGGCATCTAACAACAACAAAAAATGGGTTTTGTTAAAGTTTCATCGTCAATCATTAATAGTGCTCGTCAATCTCATAACAGATATCACAAGTACATAGTAGGTAGTCCAGAGATATTGCAATCTTCTTTACCTTTTTCTGTGACTCTATTTTCCTATCATACCGCACAAATTTTTGAGAACACACTTAAGATTTTTGAACTTAAAGACAAAAAACGCCGATTTTCAATCACTCGAACAAGTACCTATGTCTAATTGTCTAACGATTAACAGCTTGATACTTCCCGAACCGAACAAAATATCGTTTAATGTCTATAGCTAGCATCGATTTGTGCAATCACGTTTGTACAAAATATTACTGCAAAAGATTCTATCTCAACGGACAATCGACATCCCAAATAACGCTCTGCATCTGAGAACAAAGTTTGGATCAGATATTTGTCAACGCACACCTATTGCAATATGCAGCCATGTCATGAGTTTCGTCATTATATCCTGAAGTTCATAACATGAGTTAGTCGCGTACCGTATACTTGTTCACAAATGGTATATGCGACGGTTTGTTCTCATGTATAAGAACTTCATCTGAGATGTCACTGTTTTTACGATCTAATAAGATTTCTACTGAAATTCAAAGGATTCTGATAAAAAGGATTTGGCTCAAACAATACCATAATAGCATTAATACAGGTGGAAGAAATTGGTAGGCTATTTGCATGAAGCGATAGCCAGTATTAAAAAATGCACAATGAAGATAGAGTTTTCATATTTGGTTGAAAGTCTCGCCACTTCAAAATTACACTACTATCAAAAAGACTAAGCTGTTAACTAAAGCAAGTTGGCTGATATAAAATACTCCCAAAGTGAAAACTTACTTGATTATCAGAAGTGAGATCAATAAATTTCTAAATGTAATATGTACATTTGGCGTCTTTTATCATGACAAGTATGAAGTTGACCCCACAGTTTTCTGTCTTTTTCCTTTTCTATTTAACCATCAAGGAAAGCAGAAGACAGAAGACTGTGAGGCCAACTTCATACTGGTCACGATTAAGCACGCCAAGTGTATATACAAGTGATTAATAAATTATCGATGTGTTTTGACAAAAGCTGACCATGGAAAACCTAGATTGGTAAAACAGCGTACGAATTTCATGAAAAATCTTTCCAAACAATATCTGTAATAACAATACCAAAAATTCAAGACGCTTATCTTCAGGAAAAATCTCTTGCAGCTAGGCTGAAAACTTACTGACAACTCGATCATTGGAAATACTGACTCGTAGATGTACTATGGGATCTATGCAGCTGAATAACGCTTACTATCTTTGCTAGTGATCATACTTGCAATACGTACATCAGTTTCATGAGCTACATCGAATCTTATACGCTGCAAATCTTGTGGCGGGCTGACTTCTTTTGTCTTTGCAAAAGGAAAGCCATTGACCTGTGTGGAATATTGAACTTGTTTCAAAAGGTAAATGAACAGCAGACGGTGGATGATACAGTGTCTGAGGTTAGTGAGTATAATTATATCGTTATCGGAAATATTCATGACAATATTCTATCGGTGTTTAATCTTAACTGGTATGAAGTTGGCCCCACAGTTTTTTGTCTTTTTCCTTGTTGATACAACCATGAAGGAAAGAAGAAGACAGACGAATTCGGGGCCAACTTCATATTGGTCGAGATTAAACACACCAAGTGTATCTGCAGAGTCATAGCTAAATATTCTATGCTTAATGCAAATAGTCTTTCTCCTGCATTTTGTATATTTATACGTCAGGGTGTCTAAAAAAAAATTAACATTCTATTTCTTTCACTCTCATCACTCTAAACGTTCGTTTTTTACACAGAACAAATCCTCCCACAAGATTAGCTCCATATCTCAACTCTAAGAAGTGGCGCAAGCCATTTTTCTTTGTTTATCTGATTTTTTGAATCCTACACTTTTCCTGATATCCGATCATTGTGAGACTCACTCAGAAGAGGGTTTTTGGGTTACTCATTCTGAATCTATAGTTAGAATACAGAATTCAAATCGGTAAAATTGGTAATTGAAGTATTTATATTCTAATTCTAGGTTAAAAATTACCATATTCATATAGATGGACACTGCGACTTGTGACTGAGTTTCAAAACGATCGGATACCAGGCAAAGTGTAGGCTTCAAAAAGTTGAATAAACATAAAAAAATGTGTCAAAAACTAATATTCGGAATGATGGAAGTGGAAAAAATAAAATATCGATTCTTCTTCAGACGCACTATTACGAGTGACATTGGACTCGATTGGGGACACATGGAATTAATTTCAAGAGCTAAATCATCATAAGACACAATAATTAGTACCTGTTGTAGTTGTGGATTCCTTTGTTATCAATCCATCCACTGCTTAATTTTCAGAAGCACAGCTGTTCACTCTCACACATTGCTTATAGACTTGTCAATCTATGTATCATAGGACAGCACAGAAGCACAAACCAATGATAACCATCCCCGAAATACATGTCAGATCTCGTTTGATATTGTGTACGCTGGAATCAGTTCCAGGTAGGCTGTAGGCGGTACGCCACTTCACGGACCACAGAGGAATCATGACATGGAGAATATCAGGAATCATGAAGCCCAAATCCCTAATCACCTGTTGATAATGTTTGTTTTCAGGCCAATAATTTATTATAACAAGACTCGAACAGATTCGCTAAGTATTTAAAGATGAACAAATAATGCAATACTACCCAGACCTCATTTTACGTATGATGACAAATTCACATAAAGATATGGGGCAAAACTTTCATCAGATCCAAAAGTACATACTAAAAGTGCATACATATGGGGCATTCCTTGCTAAATATTTGAAGTGTCCAATATATGCATGAATAATCTATATAATCCCTTTTCTGTGACCGTTATTGACCTTACGATGCCACTTAAGAATCAAATTTGATCAATATTGATAGGCGATTAATTGAAGAAAGATTGGTGTATCGGCAACACATTTTCATCAGATATCTTTTAATGTACAATTCATACCTCTTCTTCATAAAATCTCCATGAGTTTGTCACATATTTTGCTTTGGTACGTAACCCTCATCATACGATTAAATTTCACTTACCTGATGCGCATATCCCTCTCCCCTAACAACATTGGTGATGAATTGGTCCCAACTACCAGCTAAAATATGCATGATTGCAATTGCAGCAACGAAGAATGCTTTCCTATGTGTGATTGGATTTTGTACATCGGCCAAGTGAACGACGAGAATTGTTGATAATAATTCAGTTGCAGTAAAAAACAGTTGATGGTACCATTGCGAGTAAAAATCATCGTTCCAGTAATTGATATACACCCACCACGAGTAATAATGAGAAAACACTGCAGTACTAAAGAGTACCAGCATCCCAATTCTCAGTCGACCTTGTATGCCTAGCCAAGCTAGATGCTTCACGCTTTCGTAAAATGTGATAATACCAACAACTATCATGAACCATATTTTTATGGTGTTGACAGTGGCATTGAAGTACATATGTTTGTAAGACGCGACACCAGATTCGTAGGAACCTGAAAGAAAAAAAACCATTATATGTCTAACAACATTCTCATGCACATGTGAATGATGAATGGTGAATCTATCAAAAATTTCATGTTAATTGGCCCGCTGGGAAGTAATAAACACGGCTCTATATTTGTGCGAATTAATCAATATCCTTAAAATCAAGATTTTGATTCTGAATGCAGTTCCCCGTGATAATATTCCCTGATATATTTCCAATAAATGTGTTGTTCTGTTTGCACAATCTCAAGCAAACAAATCTATTTTAGAGGTCTCTTCTGAACCAACTCACTTGCGTGTACCCTAAGGTGTCCGTTAAAACACCCAACTCTGAATCGGACTAGATGCACTATCTATAATGATTGCAAAAAAAAAAATTTTAAGCGCGACTTGATCCTTCTAACTCAATTAGAAAGCGTGCCTAAGTGTCCAAATAATCTCCCATTCAAATAACATAGAATTTTTTCATTTTTTAAGTTCTGATTTTTTACATAGCCAAGAGAAGGTAGAAAAAAATCATTATTTCATACAAATCTATCGTAGATACATATTTCTACCTTCTGTTGGCTGGAAGATTTTTTTTTTTTTTCGCAATCATTATAGGAGGTGCATCTAGTCCGATTCAGAGTTGGTTGTCCTAACAGACACCTTAGTGTACCCAAGGGATGAATCACTCGTAAATTGTACATTAGATTTCAAGACTCCAAAAGACTTTTAAAAGATTGCAAAAGATTTCAGAAGTTGCAGGAAATTTCAAATTTTCATGAGATGTTATTTTATTACCAAGACTTCACGTCCAGATTCAAAATGATTTCGAAGATTTCATGAGATTTCGAAGATTTAAAAAGATTTCGAATTATTCCACAAGATTGCAAATGATTTCATGGAATTTTAGAAAATACGCGGAAGGGTATACACTAGATTTAACAAGTGATTATATCGTCCACCCTATACATGGACTATTGCCGTAATGCTTCTAGTTACCGATATATCATAATGAAGTTAGTTCATTCAGATCACACCTTGGTGTGTCAACCCTTAAGAGGCAGCTCGTCGTGATTGCTGATTAGTTGCCATAATACTCTTTAGAATGTTATTGGATTGATCAACCTTTTCATTCATGTAATATATTCATTACAGGTAAGATTTCTATCAAGGTCTGATGACTTTCAGTTACATTGGTGCTAGCAAGCTCTACATCCAAGATACCAAACCATTACAGCGGTATCCACGATTGCAACGGATTCTGCCTAACACACAAAATTATGTGCACTTGACGTGTTGATTCATGACCGGTATGGAGTTGGCCCCACAGTCTTCTGTCTTTTTCTTTCTCTATATAACCATCAAGGAAAAGAAAAGACAGAAGACTGTGGCTCGAACATCACACCAGTCATGATTAAACACGCCAAGCATAAATAACACTACTATCGCACATCTATACCCAACGAGGTTGATTCTGATCACTTCTATCTGGACAACTCTTGAATAATGTTGACAATAGTGACGTCTCACAGCGCGCCGAGTGACTGCAACCCCAAGTTGCAAAGTTTCAAAAAGTCTAAAAATAGTCTTGTTTTCAAATCACCGAATTCATGAAATGAATGATCATGTTAATCCTGTTACCATCAAATACATATAATGAGACATCATAGTTGTGAGCATGATTTGTTCATAGGCTGTTTACACAGCTCTGGGTTTTTGTAGTTCAAGTTAGACGATGATGGGCCAGTAAGCTGAAATGATCCTCTGTTACTTACCCTTGAATACAGTGTCCCAGCAAGAACAGGAACAGTAATGCCTATCAACGTCACGCGAGAACTCTGGCCAAAAATAGTAAAGCACAGCTATATGTGCAGGCGGGATGGTCAAGGGTGCTAAGATACCTGCAGCCTTTGAACTACAGGTAACTAAACTTGGAAATATCCGATTTACCAACATTTTCATGTGCTTCTTTCAGTCCCAATCAGTATACGCTGTGTAATTTCCACTTTTGGTCAGTTATCAGTAGATGAGACATCGACCATTCTCTGCTAAGAATAACATTTACAATTATCTAATGAGGCAATACACTTGAATTCCTCTACTTACTTACGAATCCTCTTCATTACTCATCTCTAGAGATCGTCCAACGTTTAATTTGGTCATTTTGATTCAGGAAGCCCGGAGTTCACATTCAACTGAAGAACTTAAGAAATGCGACGAACAGCTCTTGATTTTTCTTTTACCAAATCGAGTGTGACGAGCATACGCGAGCGGCATTTATTCGTGTAGAATTACGTCATGGTAATTTAAAGCCATTAGGCCGAATTTAGAGACTAGATGTACTCGCGAGCACCACGGGCCGGTGCGTCGCAAGTAGAGTTTTGAATTGCCACACCATAATTATAATAAATCAATAATAACATCCGTGCAGGAATTGTTAGTACTTATAATATACATAGAAACCGAGATGATATACCTATGTAGAGAAAAACCAACCATTTGGCCGTGGCAACCATATTTGTTTATTCGTTAATATTTAAAGATGGCGACAGCCTGCCGGCGTGGTATCGTGTATGCGTTCATTGCGCGTTCGAATATAGGTATGGCCCAAGCTTCAAAGTTCAAATACTCCAATCATATTAAATTCGACACAGCTGATCCATGACAGTAGGGAGGGTAGTATAATTCATTAATTTTACATAGCTGGCAATATTTCGCACCTTGTTCGTGTTGATAATAAATTAATGACAAGTATCTAACAAGGAACCGTATCATATTACAGATTCGGTTTGAATTTCCAGATTAAAATCGTAGAAATCTGTCGTGCATGCGCACTCGTTTCGTAAATAGTTTAAGTCCATGCCACGCTCAAACGCAAAAGCAGGAGTGTGGTGGTGGTTGACACGATTGCTCCCAGTTAGAATCAATGTAAATTCCAGTAAATTCTGTGCTAGGTTGAACCGTTCAATTCATTCGAGACAAGAAAAACTCGACGTTAAAATTGTTGAAGGGGGTCCGGCAATTTTTGGATCGTTCGCAGTGCTGCTACGCGTTGAGTTTTCGAACTAAACTCGTCAGGAGCGTGCTAATACAAAATATGGGTGCAAATCAGAGGACCCCAAATTTCACACCATTTGTTGTCAATTAGGAATATATCTCAAACCTACATTCTTGCGTATCTATAAACGATCTCGCAGCCAATATTTCACAATACATGAATTATCTATGAACTGAGTACACCAAAATTGATGGTAGACGTGACACATTAAATTTTAATCCAGTAATTCTACTTGAAGTTATCGTCCAGAGAATTCTAAATTTCCAATTAAACGTCTGATTGTTTCAATAATCACAATTAAGGACATTAAAGCAATTGCGAGTATTTAAGAAAATAGTGACATATCATTTTTAGTTTATTCATCTTGACTGTGACGGCAGCAAATTTGCAGCGTCCCAACTAATATGCGATTTTAAATGATCCGCATAGTCAAAAAGACTAAAAGGATACACTACAATACACGTTAGATGATAATAGCTTATATTTCCATGCATTTTAACATATACGAGCTTTAATTACATAGACTCAATCGAGGAGTGCATATATTACGTGAAGACAGTGCATATACAATGTTGCGCATGATAACACATTTGATAATTTATATGTATAGGCACAAACTCGTTTATATGAGATCATATCTGAACTCATATGACATTTTATGTATCGAATTCTATATTTGGTCTACATGTATCATGAAAATGATGAATAAGCAAATGTTCAAGGCATGCAAGAATTCTGTCTCAGAATTGAGAAAGAGTTGTGCTAAGATACTTTATTGTTTATTCTATCACTTATGTCAGTTGGACTCGCAAGTTTCTTATCTTCTTAGAGGGAATTCGAAAATTAGAATCAATTGAGGTGACCATAATTATATGCAAACGAGGGACTCAGTCAACTTATCCTCATAAGGGGTGGGTCTGTGACTGAAACTTTTACAAAAACCATTTAATTTTTTGCATAATTGATTGGACTTTCATTTGAATTTTATCGCGGTTATAAAGTGGTGACATCTATCAAAAGAACTAGCCTACTAGCGCTGGTATTCACACATGGCATAAATATTAGACCTAACCAAAAATCTGGCGGAAGATTTCGTTGTAATAAAATAGGAACTTGTAGTAGTCATTTTCCAGCGAAAACAGCATGGAACCAGTCCTACCGCGGGGTAAAAGTTGGAAAGAGCATAACCGCATTCACAAAGAGCAACGGAAAAAATGGAGAGAAGAGAGGTTAATAAAGAAAATAAAAAAACAAGATAGCGAAAATCTTGCTGAAGAAGTTAAAAAATCGAAAGAGTCCGAAAAAATCATAAAAAGGAATGTATCTACCGTTAGCATTGCTGTGCCCGGCTCAATTTTGGATAACGCTCAATCACCCGAATTGAGAACCTATTTAGCTGGTCAAATCGCGAGGGCTGCTTGCATCTATAAAATTGACGAAGTGATTGTATTCGATGATCTGGGAGAAGTTCTTGAAGAAGAAAAGAAGAAATTAAGGCAGGACGAAGTATTTGGAGAAGTTAGAGTCGGATGTTTGCAGCTCGCAAGAATATTACAATATCTAGAGTGTCCACAGTATTTGAGAAAATATTTTTTTCCTATTCATAAAGATCTTCAATATGCAGGAGTTTTGAATCCTCTGGATGCTCCACACCATCTAAGACAGCGCGACGAGTCCTTGTTTCGCGAAGGCGTTGTTACAAATAAACCAATAAAAATTGGAAAAGGATCGCAAGTCAACGTTGGACTATTAAACGATGTTACAGTCGATAAAGTTTTAACGACCGGTCTGAGAGTTACGGTTAAAATACCCTTGCAACAAAAGAACCCAAAGAAACTTGAGGGCATCGTAGTTCCTCCGGGTTTGCCTAGATCAGAAACAGGAATATATTGGGGCTACACTGTAAGAGTTGCCAACAACTTGACTGAAGTTATTACTAAAAGTCCTTATAAAGAAGGCTACGACTTGACCATTGGAACATCGGATAAAGGAACTTCTATAGATGACACTGCTCCAAATAGCCTGGAATATGACCATGTTTTAATAGTTTTTGGTGGCTTGACCGGATTAGAAGCAGCTTTGGAGGCTGATCCCCACTTGAACGAGGACGATCCATCTTTACTCTTCGATAAATATTTAAACACATGTCCGTTGCAAGGGTCTAGAACAATTAGAACTGAGGAAGCCATTTTAATTTCGCTGGGTGAATTAAGGATTAAATTACTACCAAACAACCCACCCTTGGAGACTCCTCAATTTCAGAGTGCAGATCAATGTGGAGCGGATAATTCCATGGCCAAGAAAGAGACTGAGAATAAAATGCAGCAGGTTCATACATCAGATTCAAGCGATTCTTCAGTGTAGATGGAAAAAGAATGAAGAACCACTCCAAGGGTTATTAGATATAGCAAGAACTCAAAAAGTGATACGTAACTAACTATTCCTCATAATAATTGATCTTTATTATGTACAAGTATATTCAACCGTATAAAAAAATATATAAATGACACGTAGAAAACATGGAATAATCATTCCGTCTAAACCAGAAGCCTATTCGATAAAAGGAATGTGGTGATATATTTCAATGTTTAACTAACACAGCGGTCACTGTATCTTTCAAAGATGCAATTACTTTGGCAGGATCTTCAGCTCCTGTCACCGCAGTGCCGGAAACTATCATATTAGCACCAGCCTAAAACATTAACATCACTTTAGTTGATATGTTGAATGAAACCGTTCTAAACTTTGAGAAATATCAATTCACATGTTACGTAGAAAGCAATGTTGGCATTTACGTCAAAAAATGAATCTATCGAAATAAAATTGAAACAATCCCATATTGGAAGCTTGAAAGCAATCAGTAATATCATACTATACACAGTGTATTATACACTATAAACTGTATTTGAAAAGCTAATCACAACCATACTTATTCTATAATAATTGATTTATGCCATTCCAAAGGGAACAATCTAAGCAAATTTTACATATTATTTTTAGCTTCATTAAGAAAATTCGGTTTTCCGTAGTACACATGGTAATATGTGTTGTAATTACCCTAAATAGTAACACAAACTCACCTCCGCACAAGAGTGAATGGTATTCAACCCAACCCCTCCATCAACTTCGATATCTAGAGTAGGATAATTTTTTCTTAGCCATCTCACTTTGTCCATCATTGGCTCCATAAACTTCTGACCTCCAAATCCTGGCTCGACAGTCATGACGAGTACCATGTCTGCGAGTTCTACATAATCGACTACGACGTCAACCGGAGTTCCAGGCTTTAAGGCTACTCCCACCTTTTCAATTGAAATTTCATCATAGGATATCTTCGTCAATTGCCTATCACTATATCTATGGTTCTACATAACAAGACTAGAAGGCTATAAAAACCATATCATAGAAGGCCTAATTATCAATTTGAGAAAAAGTAAATGTGATGTAGGTGCTTGGCATTAGCATTTGATTTCGGATCTTTTTCTTTTTCGAGGAAGAAATTTTTATATAGAAAAATAATTGTATATATTTTGTGGCATGAGAATGTATTTTTTGTGAGTGATGATCACATTAATGTACTTGGCGAAAGGTTTTTGCACCAGAGGTTCTTTTTATGGGGATTTCAATTACCACAACATATAAATTACCTGACAACTGCCGCAATTGATCACAGTTAAAAAGAAAGGATTCAATCATTGATTCAGACTACAAATTATGAGTTGGAAATTCCCAACTTTAGGTGAATTTCCAACAGAATGTAATTCAATCGCCAGGCTTTGTTTGCAATTACATAATTTCATGGAATCGAAGCCAGTGGCCTTCTGTATCTTGAGCATTCCCTGTTATCTCATTTTCATTCAACAATGAACCTCACAGGAGGAATAAAATATATTTCAATAGAGCTATTGTGTACACAGTAATTTCCGATTCTTAGAAGAGTCTTTATCTAATATAATAAACACCTGGATATAACAACAAAAATGCAGCAGACGAAATAAATACAAAAACCAAAGAATGTGTTTAATTGGCGAATTTTCATGAAGTTTGTCTGCTCTTCACTGTGCAAGATAATCAAATGAATTTGAAGTTGTCTATGCAACAGTTCGGTTTAAATATGTATCATCTTTAAGGTATGAATAAAAATTCCCCAAGGAGGATCCGAAAACGGTAGCCAAGAGGTAGGACTAGAAAACTATTTGATTCAATGACTTAACTACAATATACTTATAAATATTAACATATTACATGAAGAGAACGAAGAAAATGTCATAATACAGTAGTCACTGTGTTCTAAGGGACGCTGATTGTAATTTTTCAGGCTATACGAATCTCAAGAATAAATCTCGCAGAAATAATGCTTCAATCAAAGATATAATGGAATTATGTAATTTAATTGCATGCGATTCTCTCACTGGTTACCTTCAGATGATACGAACCTTCATTCCTGCTTCTTTCACTTTTCTACAAACAAAGGGTACATCATTTACAGGTTCGACATGAAATGTATATTGATCTACACCAGCATCAGACATGGGTTCAATCCACTGGAAAATAATTGAATACTGTTCAAGAGAAAACAATGACAAGTTGTGCTTTCAAATGTATTAAATGCATTAGCTGTGTGTGAATCTGGATGTTTTCTAAACTATCGACAGTGTGGTTTCGTACACGCACCCCATAGTGTGATTCAAACAGCAGAATTAACTCTAGAACCAATGTATCAGACAGACAGAGACAGAAATATTTCGTTCCCTCTCTGACACATTGTTTCTGGTGCCAGTTCTGTTTCGTTTTTGTCAACTAGTATAGTTCTGTTTTTGCTCAAATTTCTTGTTTCTTGTTCTAACATAAGTTACCTGTTCGGGTTCTGAAACCATCATATGTGTCTCGAAGAACGCATCTTTTATTTTATTTCGGAGACATTTGACCAACGGATGACCAAATGAAAGGTTAGGAACGAAATGACCATCCATTACATCAAGGTGTAAATAATCCGCTCCACTATCCAATAAACGCTGAGATTCATTGTATAAATTTGCCAAATCTGCGTTTAATATTGACGGACCGATTTTCGCGCACAGCTGGGTCTTCGCCATTTTTGCGACCCTTTCTACGTCTATTATGACTAGCGGACTTTGTAGTTTGTACTGTCTCGGTTACTGTTGGATGGATGCTATAGTCATAGGATGGATGCAATTGCAATTTAGAAAGTTATCGTTAACACGTGTTCCGGAACATGTACGAGTACTGGGAGAAAATTCACCCTAGCCAATCAGCGGTCTACGACTGGGATTTTAGATTTGAATTGTATTGCGAACTGCAAACTACACGTGAAATCTGGAATGACGTCACAGTATCGGGATATGTAAAAGAAAAATCTCTACAGGTGTAGCATACCCAAATAACATTTTTATTCGCGACGATAAATTGTCGTACCTATGCAATTCAGTACAAAGACATATCGTGAACTCCATAGTGTTATGAAAACCTTATATCATTCGAGCCCGTGAGACACAAATGCGCTCGATATATTTGATTAAGATTTACAAAAAGTGCGGAGACGTATATTTTTTGATAATGAAAAATATATTTTTAGACTTTTGAAAATTTTGAACAAATTCATGACTTACACTCTTCAGGGGTTGATCGCTCGTAGCTATTCGCGTAAGCCGTGTTCAATGCATGATTTTCGAACTTGCGGACTCATGCTAATGTAAGTGTCCAGTATACAGAAAATCTTCAATATTCTGATTTGAATTTTAGATTCAGAATTTAAATGTGTCACTACATGAAGTCAATATGTCATAGCACTGCAATGATGAACAGAAAATATATAGGTAAAAAGCAAAATCATAACTTAATTTTATATCTATTTGTATACAGTATATACATATAATGTAGATACAATCAGTAGTAATAAATTTGGAATTGGCACATTCTCCTTTATCATATAATATACCATATAGTAATCTTATGGAGTTCGTATAATAATTGTACTTTACCGATATATTTGATAACTTTTTAAGTATACAATGCAATCATAGCCATTTTGATAACAGGGTAATATTACTAATTACTATATTTCTTTTCAACAGCTATCCGTTATTCATGGTATGCAATAATTGTATAACATGTAATATAATGACCAAATATAATAATGTGTTGAATGTTTCTACAAGAAAAAGTAAATAATACCAGACCTGAGTATTTGATTTGATGGTACACTCCGCCTGCAACGAGCAAATCAATCTTTTACCAGCAATGAACTGTGATTTTGTTATTCGTCTGCCACTACAGTAAATTCAAACATCTCAAATAAATTTATGAATACACAGGTTCTGATAATGTCACACTTTAAACTATTGATCTGCGTATAATCCAGATTATAATTCATATTATTTAGCGGCTACTCTCCAACTCTTTTATTCAATACATCACCTTTAATACTGCCATTACAGAGATAATGCTTTTTTTTCATATGTTCAGTATCATAACAGTTTTTCTGTCTAAATTACAAATTTCATTGTTCCTGAACTCTGGATATTACAAATTTCATATCTTCATTCAAAATAATGAAATTAATATATCGAACAAGCTAATACAAGCCACGTCTCTACAGTACAATCATCGATTATGCAGAGTGTTCAGCAAAATTGAAGCCTGAAAATCTGGAACTTTTTCATGAGATTCTTAGCGCTTAAAGGCTAACTTTTTCATGGAATACAAAAACCGAGTGTATCCAAGTGTATAGAAATACAAAATCAACTAATAGCTATTTGAGCAATGAAATTTCAACTATTTAATAATTAGTGTAAAAAAAAAAATATTTCCAGTACACAAGATTTCAGAATATGTCCAATTCACACTGTATTGTAATTTGTCATCAATTGGATAAGACACTTCCACAACCGCCAGGGCCTCCAGGATTGCTAGACACGCTGCTATGACACTACTATTGAAGATTCTCATTTATTAGGCTGATATCCTCTGTCAAACAAATATATAGATTGTAGTACATATTCTATTGGATCAGCTTGAATATTCGCATACTATAGCAGCGGTGTATAATGAACATTATTATCTGCGGAATCAGTTATCAAGTGAGGCGCGTGACTATTTATCGAAACAACATAATTGGGACAGCTTCACTGTTACTGGTAAGTGAAGTCAAATTTAACCACGGTGTGTTTTCAGTGATCTAGACATAAATTGTTCCGTTGTTGTGAAGTAACGAGTTAGAGAGTAGTTACAGCTGTTATCAGACAAAGGCATTATTGGTCAAAGCGACATGGCAACTACTTCTATGTACAATATGTAATTTTTGTCCAACAAATTAGACGAATTCTTTTCAGTCGACAAGAAACTAAAAACTCCGAGCTGAATTAAGACCATTCTCAAAACTGATCGCTTGTGTATTGTTTGACCAAAATTAACTTGGTTACAACAAAACATAGGGAGGTAGGCTCTTGCTTATATCAAGTTCTATAACGAATATTTTGGAGGTTCGATCAATTGTTAACCAGGTTTCCGGCCTCACCATCTTCGATTCTCTCTGAATTTTGGACAGCCCTTATTCCAATCGTAATATCCAGCTGTTTATTCCAAGTCCAAGTCCAAGTCCAAGTCCAAGTCCCTTATTCAGCCGTTTATTCGAAGCGTAACAAAATTCATAATATTTCTGACCAGTTTGAAAACCGACTTCTTCAATGTTTTTTATGGAGTCCCCGTAGGAAGGAAAAAAAAAGGTAAGGATATATTTTTGTGTCAAATCTCTTACTCTTTCCAATAGAAATATTTCCGTGTTCCTGAGATGCCTGTGAATGCTTTGAAACGTCACTTATTACATGTAAATAATATTTTGATGCCTTTCCACAACTTTTATCTACAATGTCATTTTTCTTCATAAGGAAATCATTTTCAGTTTGGGATCTCAAGAGGTTTGAATGAATAATCAATAATATCTTCAGAATGAATTGCGACCTATTTATCATTCATTTATACTATAAAAATTTATCTTTAATACATTTATTAAGTTGTTGAAAATCGACGTTTTGGAGATTGTTTTGATTCATTGTTAGAAAATTATTGACTTTTCACGAGAACCCCTTGGGTCTCCATCTGAAAATGATATACCTCTGGTATTTACGGCTGATTTTTTTTAAAAGAAACAATAGAATCAAAGATAGAACTTGCGGAACGGCATCAAAATTCCATTCAAATGTAAAATGTGACATTTGAAAGCATTTACAAGCATCTGAAGATAATGAAAATATTTCCAATCGAAAGAGCGAAAAATTTTGCATGGAAATGTATCCTCGCCATGTTTTTTCTTTCCCTCTCAAATTTTATGAAAATCATTGAAGAATTCGGTTTTCAGAAAAGTCACAAATATGACGAATTTAGGAACGCATTACAAGGGATCGATAAACATTTAAAAAGAACCATATAACTGGATTCCTTGTGACTGGAATAAGGAAGTCTGAAGTGAGAAAAGAATCGGAGATGGTGAGACCCGAAACCTGGTTAATAATTGGCAGAATCATCCATTTGCTTTTCACTGATTAAAGGAAATTGTGATGTAACATTACATTGCGATGTCTTTGAAGGGCTTGTGATTTGCTTGCTTATGAGACATCTCAAGAACCAGTGTCTCTCCCAATAGTCTCATCAAAGTCTGCAAATTTTTTTTCAAATTTACTTCCATATTGACTCGTTCAGATAATTTTCTAATGGTATAATGGAACTGTTAGAAACTTAGCCATCAGTGGATCAACCCATCACTTGTCACAAAGTCATCGAGATCATTGCAGGTTTGATTTATTCAATCATCAAGACCTAATTGCAATTACAAATAATGTGTGAAAATAACTTTTGCAGCTATTAGACTTTTATTTCAGTCTCATTGTACTAATATACTAGGAACAAATAGACACAGACATGTAGACCAGCAGATCTCGGATGAAGCTTGAAAACTTGTAATTCAGTTTTACTATGCCAATTGTTAAACTATGAAACACTGGACTGATAACTCAACTATGATTAATGATATGCCTACTACGACTTTGCAAAGCTGATCAAATCAGATAATCCACGCTTACATAATTAAGTCATCCGCAATTGGGTAGCACAGATTGGTAAAGAATGGAACAATGTTAGTAGAAGAGCCAAACAGTAAGATATTTCAAATAACAATGAAAACGCACAAACATGGTTCGTTATTTTTTTCAATTTCACAGTCCCAGTATCTCAGATTCTTATGTTATTCAAATAAAATTAGTACCGAATGAAATCTAAAAATTCCTCAGACCAGTCAATGTGGCATCTTGTATTCACAAGCTTGGAAAATGTTCCATCACATTGCTTCAATAAATATCACACATATGCTAAAAAATTTGGCTAAACTTCAACTCTTGTCAAACATAACCATTCTTACTTTCATAGATAGGTATATCATTTAAAATCAAAATGATTATTAATTTAACAGAAAAAAAAACACATGGGTAAATTTTATTTACTTAAACAGTTCCCTAGTATATACAGATTTATAGCAGGGTATATAAGTAACAATTGCATAATGCTTTCAACTATTGAATTTCTTAACAATTAAATTGTTAAATTGAATTGCATCAAACGATTGATAGTTTCGTAGAGCTTTGTACATGCCAGTCATGCATATTCTCCCCTGCCCACATTGCATCACGTCAAAAAATCACACAACAAATTATACATGTATGTAGTCATCGAAGCAAAGTAAATTAATTTTTTCACTCTATCTCCTACCAGAAATAATCGTTAAAGCATTTGTAAAGAAGCGCATACAAAAAGTCATGTAAAAATTACGAAACATATTATTCCATTATAACTAAGTATAAATATAAACACAATATTAAGAAAGTCAGAAAAATACAGGTAATTAAATGCAATTCTTTGGCATTTATACATTTTATGATCATGAAACTAATGAACAGTGTGGTTATAATTATATTTACGAAAATAAAATAAAAAATTGGCTGCGGAAAAAGTATATACATCTACATGAGCGAGGTACCATAGATGGAATTTTCACAATGGAATACCGCTAGCGGGTACATCTAACATAAAAAGGTGAATGATTGGACATATGTAAATTATTAGTTCACAAAGGATTGTTCTGAGCTGAACTTCAGTCTGAACTTCAATGATAGACATTTTTGGATGAATATCTATAATTTATTGAGAAATATAGATTTATTTTGAACTTATTAGCAGTCCTGTAGCCATAAGCACATTATTGTTTGTCAATAATAACATTTGTGTTAAAATTTGATTTTGATATTATTTCTTGAACTAATGGTGGGGAAATGATCAACTCATGATACCTCGCTTGTATTTTTATGGTAATGTTATGGAAAGTGCAGTCTTGTTTATGTATTGGATGATGGCTGCAGCGCACTAGTAGAACAGGACCGGTTCAAGGTGACGTGGGTTGCGAATTGCTGGTGCTTGTGTCGATATCGCTCAGGCCATCACTGGGTCCTCCCTATGGCATGCAACAGACCAACATTCTCTATTACTCAACTACATTGCAAATAATTTTTATTTCTTTTCATGCATCATGTCTCCAACATGCTTTGAAAAAATTTATCCACTCAACTATTAGGAGGACACTCAACATTTCACTTGTGACCTTCATTTGGTTTTTCCATTTTAAAAATAGATAATAAAACGTGCAGAAGAATTTGCACAATTAATGGACCCATGATTCTTGTCTGGCACATCCTTATTTTATCATTGCTCATAAAGAATATTTACTCCTTTCTGATTATGTTCTAGTCAACATTTACTATAAGTATAATAATAATTTTTTTGTGAAAAGAGGATTAACACAGTCTTTAATAAATTAATTTTCCACACCTCTACCTAACATGCCTTGCACTCTATTTGTAGATAAAGATTCACTCATCAGGTTCATAACCACCGTTAGAAATTATTAACTATGAAGAATCTTTTATTTAGTTCGTGCAACATGCATTAGATTACAGAGAAAAACTTGATTGATGCATGCCAGAAAGTTAGATCAAGGGTTCGAATATAAAAATCGGTACATTACAATAACTTGGATACTGGTAACTTTATTTCCATTAGCAGTTTTTCTCTTACCAGAATTTTAATGCTATCCACATATGTTACAATTTTATTTACAGGGACATCATAGATTTACATTATGTATCATGTACTTGCATATTGTGTCAAATATTTACGATATACGAGGCTAATGATTAAAAATAGGTAACGGGAAATTAAACTTCTAGCTACAATCAAATACAATAATTAATGAAATAAGTTAATATATTTTGTAAAAACAGGGTATTGAAAGATGCGATTTACAGGCACCATCGCTAAGACACTATTCAGACTAGTCAGGTATAGGATAATTAAGACACATAATTATGAAAGCAAATTTCAATATAATTCACTATCAAAACAATGTATCATATAAGCTGTATCAGTTCGAAGAATGGCATTAGTATTGTGAAAAAGAAATCGATTCACAGATATAGGTAGATTAAAGCAATTATTTACAGAACACCTGCGAATTATTGAGCGCTGCAGATCATGGATACACGATATCATGTACCCTATTAATAGTGGATCCACATTCACTAACTTTGTTATAATAACATTTCGAGTACTCCTATTATCAAATACATTACTTCGATCAAAGACAGATTCATGTTTCAAGGCATGAAACACTGCAACATTTTTATAGATTCTCAGTCACTCTAAAAACTTCTCAATACTACGCAAAATTGATGAAACAGTTTAAAAAAAGTAGCTAACTCCAGTTCAACACATTCACAGATGTACCGTCCCAACTAAAGAAGGGAGGAGAATTCCTCTGTAAGTTGTGGTCGTGTGACTGTTCCGAAATAAAAAATGTAGATTTTTCTTAATTCTGCACTTAATAGAAAAGTTTCCAAAGCCTAAATATTTGCCTATTCGAAGTGGGTCTATGAAACAGTATAGTACATACATGGCTAATATTTCGAGCATGTATATTACTGTGACTTATCTCAAGAATTTTCTCGTACCTGTAGAATTAATCAAAATCTATATCACCCGTTTCGAAACATTCACATGACTGCAGTGAGTTGGAAACAAAATTTCTTCATTTCTGACACTACAGTCTCATGTCTGTGTATGAGTTGGAATTGACTTTTCTACCGCTCCAAAATATAAGTTACAACATAAATATTCAAGTACAAACTACTATCGGGCGTTTTATGGCACTTTGAAATGTTCCGTACGAATATACACATTAAAGTCCAGATTTATACGAATACAAAGGATAGTATTATTCATTAAAGGTATAATAAATTGGAATGAAAATGCATCGCACTCACAATCTACTATGAAAAGGTCAGATTCGTACTTTACTTATTACAATAAGATCCTAGAGTTATTAAGTTACTAGTATTGATCAGATAATACTGCAACGAAGTAAAATATGTATATGTACATAATATAAAACTTACACTACCCATCTAATCTAATCTCATTTAAATTATCGTCACGTGAAACAATGTCTTTTTTTTTATTCTTACGCTAAGATCTATGTGAAATGATTATAATTTATGAAATATATGTATTAGGATTCATCATAAATACCAAGCCCATGCATCAATAAAAAGTAAGAGAATCTTGTTGAGATTTTTCCTATAGAATCAACAAACTTTGACATGATCGAAAAGTTCCCAATGCTATACATATAGTAAAGATGAATAAATAATTTTAATTTAAGTATAGATTATTGTGTGAATCATGATAATACTAAAAGGATTATTTAATGGGTTGATTGCGAACTAGTAAATAGCCGCATGCATTTACATTAGTTGATCTATGAAACTCAGTTTAGAAATAAAACCTATTGATCGTGTATTGCTTATCCAAAATCCATTCTCAATCTCTTTACAAAACGAATTCTTGAATCTGACACAGTTTTCAAGTTATGACAAGGAAGAATTTATAACGGTGATGGATGAAAGTTATGTATAACTGTAAAGAGATATTTCTAGATTGTTTTATATTGAATACTGGTGTCGCAGTTTACATATTTCCGTTCTCTTCATATTCATATGTACATTTTATGACATTGTTGTTAGACACACTGCACTTATACAGACGCATCGCTGACTCAAATTTAGAATGTTCATTGGGTATTCGAAATATCAAACTTTTCTAACCTTAGTATAATAATTGAATAACTTGGTTGAATGTGCTACTGATTTTGTACTACAATAGCATGAGTGCCTCACAAAGAATCATTTACCTTCTAACAGATGGATAATCAACATTCTATTGCAACAGTGCAGAATGAGGAGTTAATCACTTCAGAAAATTACGTACTGTACTGGGATTCAAGACTTCGGAGATTTCGTGGGATATCCGAGATTTCATATGGACTCTAAAAATCTCCTATGACTTCGAAGACTTCTAACAATTTTATGGGATTTTGTATTGACTCCATAACACTTCGTGGGACTCGATGGATCACGGATTACTTCAAAGACTTCGAAATATTTCATGGGATTTTTATCACATTTAATGGTAGTCTGGCAAGATACCATCCAACATCCTTGAGTATGAACGCACACGGACGCGCACCTAAACGTTCCTACGAGCGTGCAATGTTTACCTCAGCACGCTCAATTCGGTTTTCAATTCGCTTGAATTCTCTCAGCTGGCCGAAAGGCAGTATGGATAAAACTGTTCGTGATCAACAGCTCAGCGACAAATAAACTTGCGTTACTTTAACTATAGATACTAGAATCAGCAATCAAAAATGGAAATCTAACGGCAATGAAGATTTTCATTTCTAATCTTATGAACAAGCTCAACGTTCTTTGTTGTCAACTAATTTCGGTTCAGATTATGCGCTGTTCTTCTAAGTTACGTCTAAAATTACTCTGAATTAAAACTGCATTCTGGGTAGTGTGAAAAAAATTACCTGAATTGGAAAATTTTAAATATAAGAATAATAGAATACACAGATATTATGAAAAGCAAAGCGGCACAACAAATCATTGCATTATACATTATACGGATGAGCAAATAACATTACAAGTAGAATGTACTGGAAACATAGGAAATGTGAAAATGGGTTTGATCCAATCAATATCATGATGCTAATTGAAGTATTGGAGCTCTCAGAGCATCGTGCAGATAAAAAACAATTAGTAGTCTAGATATAAAGTAAATATGATAAGAGATGTATTGAGTGATAACTACATAGTAATTGAATTATGAATTTGGAACAAAAAATATCCTGAAACTTCCTATGGAAGTACTGGAAAAACTATCATTTTGAAATTGAAAATAACAATTATTTGAGAAATTAATTTTCATCCCAAACTACAATCTGAATTAAATACTATTCAAATCAATAGGAATGAAATGACCTAGCAAAAATTTGAAAAAGTGTTTGCATCTTACGCCATAATCTGAATAACATGGTGTTCAAAATGGAACAGAAAATATTTGAAGTGAATTGACATAAATTTTCCAGAAATGAGATTGGGTGTATGTACTAGCTGTGATCGTCCTGAAAGCATGTAATTTGAAAGGACCGACAATCTTCGGTTCCAACAGTAGTTGTTTTGGAACCTGACAACTATGAACAGCGAGCGGGTGATCAAAGTTACCAGAAACAACAATTTGAACGAAAAAAACATTAAGAAATAAGTTAAGGGAGATAGTTTTCTAGATTAAAGCCACAAGAGTTGAACATATATTAGAAAATGCAAATATCTCAAGCCAAATACCAGGATCAACCGTTGAATTAGAGCATCGAACCTGAATTACGAAAACGCGTAGTGAGTAACTTTAAGTAAGGAAATGTTCAAGATAAACAAAAAACACTCACAGGACTAATTTGAAAGTTCCATAATATGTGAGTACCGATACTTATGACACCAGAACTGAAGTGCCCAACCTAGGTGTGGAGGTTTGAAAAATAACACAATGCGTGTCCTCGATAAGAGAAAAAAAAAGAATGATGGGATCAAGTACAAGAATGATTTACCTATCGTATTGCAGGTTTGAAAAGATTCCTCCAATTTTTGGTGCAACGACAGAGAAAATTCGAACGAAGCATAGTGCCAGGAAAATATTTTCAGTAAAATAATGGTCGGTGATATGTGAACCAAATTATCACAGACTAATTGTGAATGACAAGTGATAAATTCCTTAATCAATTGGAAAGAAAGAGAAGCAAACAATTTCCCCAGGTACCGGTTCATAATATACATCTAGTATTGAGAATTCGAGTGGTCTGAATGATTGGTGATGGTCTTATGATGGTTTACAAAAAATAGGTATCCAGATAAGGGTATAAGAGAATTTCTAAATGAAATCGGATTCCAGATGAATAAAGTTCCTCAGATTTCATTCAAAAGTATGTATTGTGGAACGTATCATTGTCGAAGAGTTGAAACTGCCGGAAGTTTGCTTACCGATGAATGAAGGTACACTAGACATTCAATTTATCAGATATATCATTGATTGCGATTCATTTTGCATAAAAAATCAATGTTTATCGTGGAGCTGTAGTCAATGAAAGGATCAGAAGTCCAACAGTCTGTAATTCATCTATAGCAACAATACTTTAACTTACAATGTTAGATTAGATTAGTATTTAATCGTGATCACCAACTAACAATGACAATACCTGGTAAGAAGTTTTCAGTACAAACAGACAAGGTACAACAACCACTTTTCATGTAAATTTTACAAACAATATACCATATTGTCTCCCTCAATCATTCTACTATGATTCACAAGTTACATCTATAACCATATTAATGATGACATTTGCTGATAAATATATTAGTGACCAATGATATACCAATTCCTATTGCAAAATGATGTGCTTGAATCAGTAGTAAATAAGGTGTCCGAAAGCAATAAAAAATATGAAATTCATAGATATGCAAGAAGAAATGAAAATTATATAGAGACAGTGTGTCTACTATCGGGTAATAAAATCGGGAGCTTGGGTTGAAAATCCGCCTCAAGGGAAAAAGTCGTAGAGCATCGTGTCATACAGTTTTGAAAACTTCGAAGTTTGCCACGTCGAGTGTCACTTGCATAATTTTTGTAAAAAAATTCGAAGCAAGGATATCATTATATATGGGTCACAAAACGTGAGTATGGCTTACTTGAATCCGTAGCTCAACTTCAACATGTCGTGCTTTTGTTGATGATACTATTAAAAGTTTGAAATAATTCCGATGTAATCCTTAAAATCTGGTGCATACATAGCGGATTCAAAGATCAAAAAATGTTGAAAATTATTATAGCTACAAGTAATAATCAGCAGAGTGGTCATCCCGGATACCGGTACGGTCAGCCGAAACTTTAAATATTGAACAATTATGCAAATGACACCTTGACATGGCAGACTCCATGGTTTCAGAAATTGTCTGATATGATGCTCTACGATTTTTTCACGTAGAGCTATAGGATTTTAAACCCAAGCATCCCGATTTTATGGCCCGATAGTATGTATGTATTACATACGTATAAAATGTTTCACAGCTTTAGTCCTGAAAATAGGACTACACCTTATGCTTGTGCACATTTTGAGTAATTATGTACGTCTTGCAATATAGTTACAGCTTCAAGAATTCTCTTTGAACAGAAATGCGTCATTATACTAATGTATTTGCATATATGTGTACTATGGTGTTTCAAAAGAAATCGACATTCGATTTTTTCTACTCCCACCACTCCAATCCGTAGTTTCTGATACAAAACAAATCCTCCCACCAGATGTATTCTACATCTCAACTCTAGGAGGTGGCGCATGCCATTTTTCTATGTTGATTTAACTTTTTGAACCCTACTTCTTTCCTGAAATCTCATCGCTTTGAAACTCACTCGGAAGGGGGTTTTTGGGTTGCTGATTCCAGATCTGAAGACAAAATGCAAAAATTCAAAACGGCAGATCCAATATGGTGTACCGTCAAGTACTAATTTCGATGTGAATCGTTCCACTTTTTCTAATTTTGCTCCACGATAACGGGCCTACTGTTTTGGATTTTTGTATATTATTTACTTTAGATTCGGAATGAGTAACTCAGAAGACCCCTTCTGAGCGAGTTACAAGAAATTCGATTGCAGAAATAAGTGCAGGCTGCAAAAAGTTGAATAAACATTTTAAAAATAGCCTGCGCCGCCTCTTAGAGTTGAGATATAAAGCTCATTTTGTAAAAGCATTTGTTTCGTGTCAAAAAGTAACATTGAGAGTTGTGGGAGTAGATTAAAAATGTTGATTCTTTTTTAGACGTACTAATGTGTACGTATAGCTGTTAATTGACTTTGCATGAAGGTGCAGGTGAATATGATTTAACGGAAATCTAAACAAATCAAGGATGAAGTTCTAGTTTTAAGGTATTATATGTAGGGTTAAATCACTTTGAAATTGACCATTATTTATCATAGGCATCCATTATTAGATTAAATATTATTAAAAATCTAACACTGCTATATATCTTTTAGTTTTCTCTTTATTTCGAATCAACTTCCGAATAAAAAACGAAGATCGTACGTACAGGAAGATTGTATTAAATTGATAAGTGTAGAACTAGCAATTTAACGAAAAATAGGAAAAATAAGAAAAATTAAAAAAATACAATTTCATCAGAGGATTGAACAATCACTCACAGTCATTGATAACTGACATTCCAGATGTTCCTATCCGTGATTGAAGTATTAATTTTTCATGGTGCTTTCAGATAAATATAAGCCTCGATTCAATCGTTCATCACAGTTTATGGGTAGTTATTTATATCAGAGGGTCGAGAATGGACAAACACACACCTCATTGATCCCTTCAAATTTAAATTGGGACGATGCACATTCACCGGTAATATTTGAAAGTTATTTTGTCTAGATTTCATATTTGTAAGGTCACAAAATGACTCGCGATGTCAAAGCAAATTTGACTAAAAGTTCATCAAACAACTTGTAGGCGACTGTACCCATGTCAACATTGTTCTCTTTTTTTTTTTCATCGATAAATGAGAAATTCTCAATATTCGAGGATGCGAACTCGTTATTGCAATATGTACATTAGCAGTTAAGAATCATTTAATATTTTTTATGAATAATAAAAGTCATTGAATGCGCGTTTATAAAATGTGAGCGATCATAGCTGTGAAATGAAATCATGAAACTCATGAACTTTGTGATAAATCTGTAAAATTTTCTTTGGTAATTTTTTGTCCATTCTCGGCTCAGCATTAGTCAATTTTCTTTCAAACATTGAAAAATGTGGCTGACTATGTGTATGCGAATAATACTAAGAAACACATGCTGAGAGTACACCCATTACGCGTCAACCAATGTTACCCCCACAATCTTGGCCATTTAGTAAATTACGATTGTAAATGGCAGCCCTGTAACTATACCTATTTGTGGGAAGCCGGTCAGGAACAGGTGGTGGTACCAGCGCTACCTCGGAATTAACCAAGTTTCCAGCCCCCTCGTCAACCTCCCCGATACTACTCTCGACTAAGGAAGGCTCGACGTCTGTAAATGCCAGACGTGATCTGAGCAGGTATGCGTACGTCTTATATCTCTTCAACTGCAAATAATAGTAAAATTATATGAGCAATTATATGAAAGAGAAGACTTAAGTAGGTATAATCTGCATTGAGATGGAATTAGTAATATATAATATTACCTCGTAATGTAAATATGCATCTTTTTCTTTGTAATTCTGTATAGTTAAAGCCTTGGCATTTCTTTCTGGAGGATGCCTTCTGTGTTCATCCAACTCTGCTTCTAGTCTACTGACAATTTCTTCATGATCTCGCAACTGTTCTCTCTATAAAGTTAATACTACTCATTTACTTCCGTGCCATAAGAGATTACACATTGAAGAATAGTGTTAGAAATTTATCACAAGTTTTCACTAGTCTGTCACTAGTACTGTCGAACATACCGCGAAATCAGATTATTAATAGATGCTACGATAATAGATAGCTATATTTATGTGAAATGAAAGATAAAAATCAATTATAATCTTTAAGTATGTTCAGACACATAAATGATCAGAAACCTTAAAAATAAATCGTTGATTTTTTTTGGACACCCTACTACACATATGTGTTATTACAATTTTGTTTCAATTTGTGAGACATCCGATGTGAATGTGTGCAAATTGAAAGTCATTTACCGGAGGTAGTTTAGTGTGACTGCATGGAAGCAGAGGTCTTTGAAATTTCCGTTGGGATCCAACTGCTCCTGCAAGTGGTTGGCAGGAAAAACTGGCGCACACAAAATTGATTGTGTCTATCCATGATTGTAGTTCTTTAGAATCACTGTAACATTTAAGTCTAAGATCAGTCTAACCACAGATATAATCTGCTTAAGATTACATTAAGGTATTCCAACATGTACGAGTTCGACCATTTAAGCTAAAAATTAAAATATAGAATGCGGCAGCATGACATTATTCGATGAAATGTTCACTCATAGCAAAGATATTCAAGAATCTATGATATTGCAATGTATCGTTGCAAAGTTCCTAATCCGTTCAAATCATATGTTCCTTTGGATAATAGATGTCTTTAGTTTGAATAGAATTATTGAAAACAATCACGGTTGAAAGAATGTGTGCCAGGGACCGTGCAAAACGATGAAAAATTAATCAGTTTGAGCATAAACGTCGACAGAATGCCATTGTTCTGATGGCACAAGGTAAAGTCTTGCGCTGTTGCGTTGTTGAACTCTGTTACTGGCAGCACGATTGCTCTAATGGGCAATTTGCAAAATGGCAATGGGCAAAAAACACATTATTTAAAAATTTGATTCATCCGGAATTTAGACATAATCAAATTTGATGTGATTGATTTTTTACTAATCCTTACCAACAAATTCAAGGAAAAACATAAGAATAAAAAGAAGTTATGCAACTTTTCTAGTGATGCCAGAATGTGCAAGTTCAATCGGTAGACTCTTTTCAAGTTGTGAGATTCAAAACAAACTTTATTATATTATAAATCAAAGATTCGTTACCTTGTTTGAAAGAGATACTCAGCTTGATCAGCAGTTTGGAGTCTGAAGACATGCTGTTTTTTCGTATAGTCAGCAGCCTTTGTTGCCAGTGCGTGATGTATTCTTATAGCATTGTGTAAACTATCGCTACGAAAACTGTGTTCATCTTTATGCAGGTACAACACCAGCTCTCGCAATGTACAGTAGTACATTTTCCAGCCTCGTTTACCAAACGGTGCTAAACATAAAATAAATTATTAATTGCTTCCAACATGCATTCAAAAACTGAGTATACATGAGAAATACTATTTTCACCTAGCCTTGTACCTTCACTATTCCGAATTCCGTAGAGAGAGAGAGAGAGAGAGAATTATACCTATATCATTGAACATCGATTTCTTGCAGCAATTTGAATTAGAAAAAAAAAAGAATACCGGAAATAAAAACTTTTTGAGATTCATGCCAACGTGGCATCTTGTATAGTTCAAAAGCTATGAAGTATTCGATATCATTTGGATTTCATTCATTAGGATTGGTGAAAACTGATAGAATAATGATATATAAATTTAAAGCTACCCACTTTTCTTTCCGTTTGCATCATAACAACATTTCCTCATGACATATCCTTTCTTGAATTCTGTAGCACCTGTTACATTCGGAACATCCAAGAATGGATTGCCACTTCCGGATAATGCTGGGCCATCGCCTTGTTGCATTACTTGGGACGCCGCATCGTCTCCTTCGTCATCTCTGAATGAAGGAACTTCGTCAAGTATGTATACAAATATATGTACACGAATCCATCATAAAGGTATGTGCATCCAAATGGCGCAATGTTAATTCGTGAGTTGTGATGTTACTAAGAAGGTCAAAGTTCAAACTGATTTATGTGAAAATGTTCTACTCACAGAGCCCATTCCAGAGGGAATGACTTGATAGCATTGTAAAGTTGCTTGAGCACCTCTCTAGGAAAATTGTCACCGTCGTTAAGTTCAGATAAGTTTTCAATAAATTCCGAACATGACATCTTACGACCAATATTTTGACCATGCAGATCAGTGTTGAGCAGCATTATGGCACACGTTAACGTGTGAACAGCATCTATGCAAAAATTAGTAGATTCTTTTTTTGTGAACGGTATCTTAATTTTGAAATATCATCTATCGCTTGAGATTGTATTCTTAACATATTCGGTATGAACGTGCTACATGTTTCTGCATTAAATGTATCATTTGACTGGTAAAAAGTAATTAGAAAAACGTAGGATACCGTTAAATATTATACATGCAGAAAACAGAATGTAGTGGTAAACGCCTACCTTGTGAATTAAATGTACCAGGGTTGCAGTCGAGAAACCTTTTAGAGAAATGTACAAGGACTCGTTCTCTCTCCTGAGTTTCACCAGTCAATGAAAACTGGGCAAGGAACTTTCTAAGAGCCACGTCCAGCGTGTCCTGCTCAAAATTAAAATACCTCAAGTATTCCTCAGCCACAGCTCGACTGAAGTCATTACTGGAATAAATTGACCAATACAGTAGATAACAATTACGAGTTGAACGATGAAGTTGGAATTATGATAACTCGTTTATGTTTCGACAAGAAAATATTGAAATTTCATCACCAAACAGACTATGAATGTGAATCTATCGAGTTGAAACAAATCATATCTTCACTTTCTTGTATGAACCATAACTTGGGTGTATTATGCGAGGGTTTATAGAAGACGATTATATACTTTTTACTAAGATGTCTGGAAACATCAGACTTTTTGAAGCCATCAAGAGAGTACAATCTTTTAGCTAATCTTATAGCAGATGGAAGATCAACAGCTTTTGGGCTATAGTGAAAGCTATGTAAACTCTCAATGTCACTTTCTTCATCTGCAGATTGTGGAGGTGATGAACCTTTGCCAGGGTATTGTTGCTCTTCGTAATCACCCATATGTGGTACCTCTCGCTCATCCTCGCTTTCTTTCAGCTCCTGGTTTGAGGTAACGGAAGATTAGGTTGTCAATAAGTGTCTCTATCATGTGTTCTTGTACCAAAATGATGCTTTGTATGTTTACTATTAAAATAACATTATTTCTCATCATATTTCACTGTGCTCTTTTTGCATTTTGTTTGCCACTAAAAATAGCAAGGTGTCCTGGTAGGAATAGAGAAAGGTATGTCAATAATTCGCTATACATATTATTTCCTACACATTGAGCGGCAGCTCTAGTGATAATGCCACTGCGAGTGGGCTGGAGGTGGTTTTTGTACTTTATTGAGAACCAATAAAGTACATTATGTTTTGTGTGAATCTAATTATTTAAATGAACTGCACCTCGAACAAGCACGAAAATGGATATACGAAAAGAGAATCACAGTCTGCTACTCTGATTGGCTGCATCTCTATGGTTCGTAACCAACAGCAGGTGAGCTGTTAGTTATAAATGTGCAGTTTAAAAAAAAATATTCGTTCCTAAGATACAATAATATACGTGGAAGAATGAACTAGGCAGCTTGCGGTAAGAACACTATAATAGCACGTTAACTTTCGATTTATCTGCCGTAAATAAGTGTGCACTGATCCAATTGTACTTAACAGTCTTGTGTGTAAATGTAATTATTCGAATACCTGATAGCCGACCAATTCCGGCATAACGTTGCTGGAGCTCACGGTGGACTGCGACCTTTGGGTGTTCTGTGGAAGAGGAAGCAGCTCCGACGTGTTAGTGGCGTTGCTCCGTCGCCGGGGTTGGCGGGGGCTGTTCCTGGTGTTTGAGGGTTCCTTGTCTGGTCCCTTGACTTGAATAACTATCCTATGCTCACTACCGTCTTGGTTAGTTCCGTAACTGGGATTTTTGAGTCTCCTCTGAGGAGGTTCACTCGCTAGTATCGTGGAATCACTGTCACTTGGGTCACTAACCATCATAATATCACGTGCACTAAGTATATCCATAGTTTCTTCGTCGTTATAGTCCGGGCTGGACATGTTGCTGATGGCCTCGGACTGGCTGAGATCACCATTTGTTGGATGAAAGCATCCGCCTCCCCCTGGGACGCCCCCAACGCCGCCACCAGACGGTGTGCCATCCCCTGCTGGGCCCGGAGGTGCACCCGCAGTAGCCGTTGGCAAAGGGAACCTGCGGGAGCCAGAATTCGAGGACATAACGGAGGAAGATACAGAGGTCGGCGAGGCGGGGGATAGGGATCGCTGAGGACTTGTCCCTTCAGTTGATGAACGAGAGCTACTCGAAGACTGGGACGAGCTGCCGTTTTGGCAACAAGACGTCCGCTCGGACGCGGAAGGCGAACTAACGGGGGCGTTGTACGTCCAGACGATTCGCTCGCTAGATATCCCTTGGCCACTGTCGGGCCGGGTGTCCAACAGCGTGTTAAGACTCGACGTAACGTCGTCGTCAATGTCAATGTCCACCGCGCTCATTGACGGGTCCTTTTGGAATTGCAAATGATCTTCAGACCTGGACGTCCGTACGAAACTACTCGAGTAGCCAAAGTTCGAGTTGGATTTGTTATCGCCACCGGGGCCCTGTCCAGCCTCGCGCCTGCTGTTGATACCGACGGGTGAGGTGCTGGCCGAATTCGAGCCAGCCCCGCCCTTGTGCATTCGGTGGCTCAGCATTTCGTTGGGACTCGTGGGTACCGAGTTATGATGGTGGTGATTGTGGTGATTGTGATGATGGTATATGTGGTGATTGTTGTACCTCAAGGAATCCACTTTTTTCTGATATTTCGGGAGGAGCCCGGTGCTTTGCTGCGTCCTGGATAGGTTCAACATCAGATCTCCGGTCATCATGTAGGCCTCGAACCTGAAGCGCGACACGAGACAAACTGATTATACGATTGAACCACGGTCCCGGTATACGTAAAGTCGAGTCTCGTTATTGTACCTGCTACGTATGACGGGTACTATAAAAAAAAAAGATGTTCTCTATTTATTACTAAGTGAGTGACATTGACCTGGGGGGATTTTTCTGGCGATTGAATTTATCAACGGAAAGTGGCTCCCACTGAGCGCGTTCTTCTTCCTTGAAGCTGTCGACCTGTGGGAGAAGAGCTTCGAGCTCCGAGGAACACGAGGCGTCGCTGTATGACCCGTTGGTACGAGGCGCATAATGGGCGCCGATCGGAGCCTGCGGTGAGCCTACCGCCTCTTCTGGCGACCCCGGCTTACGATGGTCCTTGCCCTCGTGATTTCCGGAAGACTTCTCCTGAAGATTTGTGTCAGAGGCGGACCGGGGCACGTCGAATTCCTCGCAGGCAGGATGCCCGGGTGAGAGAAGTCGGCGGACTCGGGCTTTTATGGCGGGATCTGACAGGGAGGCGTAGAATATTTTGTTACAAGATTAATGTCAACAAATTGGGACTGAAGAATACGCTTTCGTTAATCTACGGCGACGCATATTAATCTAAACATGAGGATGAACAATACAGTGGCAACACGATTTAAAAATTGGCATCTATAGATTGCTACACTAATCGCAGTAATCATGTTCATAATTCTAGGATTATCGCATGAGTTACAAGACTGGGGGGCTGAAGTTTCATAACACATAAATGTGCTTCCTATATAGTTCTACGCGTCGCGTCGTTCGAATCTCAATGTACCTATACTGGTGCATGAGATGTTGTTTTAATTGATAAACTTTAAAGTTAACAGTAGAGTTTCCCGGATGACTTGAGCTGAGCTATTTTCATTTTACAGAAACTTAATGGTATGTAAACCAAGGGAATTGAGAAGTTTGTTTTCACTCGTACTCACGATCACTGAAAAAAGAAATGTTACACCCACACCATTTGCAATCAACCGAGTGAAACTTTCGTTAACTTAAATATTCTTAGCACAGTTTATGTCTGAAGAAAAATCCTCAGAGCCTGTGACCACATGTAGTAGAATTACTGATATAAAGTGTAGATAGCTTCACTGTTCCAAGTAGCATAAAGAACAACTGAATGAAATACTTTCACCGTTAGGACTAATACTCAAGATTTGCTCCAGCAGGTATAGTCGATGAATGTTTAGATAATTATTATCAGAATTAAATTTCAGTATCGAAAACGTGACAAGTTTCATCACATCACAGCTAACGGTTAGCACATTCATATCTTGAAGATGTTCGATACTAATCGGCATGCATCGATTTGTATAATGCCAGCTACTCACTGACCAGTTTATAATTGATTCACTGTCTGTCAATATGGCGTAGACAAGATCAGAAACGAAAAGTGAAACACGTTGAATGCCGATTCTTAATCGAAAGCGATTTCGTATATAAATATGTATGAATGGGTAAATCCTGTTCGGGTGAAGCCAAGCACAGGTGTCATGTTTTGAATCGTTCGTGAGAGCGATTAAAGTGCATCATGCATGTATCCACCGTAGGTCTATACGGATACATCTGAACTAACGGCTGTTTCAAAAAGGTGTTATGAGGGTGTCCCATTTTTATTTTCTTAAGCAAATCGGTATATCTCTTTAGCATTCAAAACTTCGGTAGAATTTTCGCATAAAGATTTTATTGCCAGAGAAATATTTGTACAACAACAGATCAATCGGAATCCAGGATCGAACAGCGAACTATCTTTCGCTACCAACGCAAATCGCACTTAGATATTGAGAAACGATTTTACAATGGGACAGCCTCTGTTTTGTTCTCCTGAAATCACAAGCCTTTTTAATAGTTATCGCGGACCCTTGAATAAGCTGCATATAAATCAATTCCAACTCTTATCAAAGCAGTAATTAATTGATATTAATGTTCGAATTAGTCAGGCCCGCCACAATACACCAAATTGAGCTACAACTGAAAGTAATTGAAGGATAGGTTTACCCACGAGATGAATAAAAAGAATCTATATACTGTTTAGATTCAATTCATTACCACTGTGAGCCTTGCTCAAACACTTTAGGGAGTAAATATTTAGCGGCGAAGCCTAACACCTTACTCTGTTTGAGCAACGTAACATCCGACAAATAAACAAGCCGAACTGCGCAGACCGTAGACTGCCGAGTACTATAAAATGCCGTTCTTTCATTGCTGGACTGGCGTCGATCGGATTGAACGGCATCGAGTTAGGTGGAGAGAATTGAAAGTGACCCTGCGCCGTAGATGGCAGTGACTCAGAGTGAACCCATTTATTCTAACAACACAAGTTGAAGCAAAGATATTGCCTTCAGTGTCTTTTTATGTAACTCCGGAATGAAATAACGAATGCAGTGAAAAGTGCCAGGGTGATTCTTTCAAGTTCTGCAAAATATTACGGCGTTACGATCTTTTATTAGGAACTCCTGCCCTCAAAGCCTATATTTAGTTATATTCCATTATAAAAAGAAACCAAGAATAACTCGATACGTATATAGACCACCATCACGCACAAGGGCCTATGCCCGAAGTACTTTGTGAATAAGGATTACCTCCAGATACCTACTCATCTTCTTTTCAACGCATACGAATGATTTGAATCCCGGTGCAAATTTCTGCTCGGAACATGTACATATCTCTTTATTATATGATAGGTTTATGGGTGTGAATTATGACTTTAGAGAATGTGGGGCGAAGCACGTGATCTGACGTATAATAAAAAGAAGCAAATGCTTTCACTGGATTTTAAATAAAGTGAACAACGCCTTGACAGATGTGTGCAAAAATATGTCGTATTTGTTTTGGTAAGCCTTTTAATTTTTCAAGATTTTTCTCCTCTACAAGCCTTTACAGTCATTTTGGATTAACTATATGTATGGATTCCAAGAATTGAATGCACTTTAAACTGGAGTAAAAACATATATGCTTCGATTTATTTGGTATAAGAGTAAATTATTTCCTAAGTAATAGACTCAAGCAGAGCAAGTATTAGTACTACTTACCCCTTCGGAGTTTTAAGGTGACTGGATCTGACGAGAGCCGCAGACATTTTAGTACTGAAACAGATATAGAAATGTTTGCGAGGGAATAAGCAGCGTTAGAGTACAATAAATTGTGAATGCTTGTTCGAATGGCTTCGAATTTGAATCTTAGTTGGTTCAGCAGGTTCATCGCATTACATCACGAAGTGCATGTGTGAGAAGTGAACTCTCAAGAAATTGTGAGTTGTGGGAGGTCATGGAAGGTTATCTCTGTGCTGTGTGTAATTTTAATCGATTGGAATTTTTCAAGTCGAAGCAATAACGGTCAAGTAGTGAAAAATACTGTACATGTGCCTGTGCCGCAAATGTTTGCTTTCGGGATTGATTAGAGATTGTCGGTCGCTCTTTATCACGTTGTTGGGGAAAACACGCGAAATCAAGTAGGGATTGACGTCAGCTTATTTCTGATACATACCTATAATACTATGGCGATAATAATTAAATCGGTTGACAGAATCGATAGTAGCGTAACCTAACCTAACTGTTGACGCGAAAATGTGTGAATCATTTTCAGAAAAAGCTGCTTGATTCTAACTTGGATCACTTTCTCAATCGAGGATACCGGAAATTTGGAAATTCCGTTTGTTTTTTCAGTCTCTCGTTCACGACGGTAAAAATATTTCGGCTCTCACTGCAACTCGCTCTAGTCTTGTTTCCGATTGCTGAGCTATGAAATCTTTCGGGAAGCTCAACATAGTTCTCGACTTCCTTCGTTTTGAAATAAAGACTCGATATATAGTCGGTAAAAATGTTTAAAAAACAGTCTGCGGATTCCAAAAAGTTCCAACTCATCCACGATCGTTGAGTAAAAGTCGAGGGGGTCATCGCTCATTCCATCTGGTGTACAGATGGGATGAAATCTTATGAAATCTTAAGAGAAGTCTTTTGAAGTTTTCGAAATCGTAGAAATCTTGAAATCTCAAGAAATCTCATGAAATCCAGGAAATCCCATGAATTTTCATGAAATCTCTGAAGTTTCCTGATGGAATTCATGAAATCCTTCAAATCTTTTGAAATCCCATTCCGAATTCCATTCAGAGTGATTCTCATGTTTCGAACTTTCTTCTCTGAAATCTTTCTGAAATCTTGGAATTTAATTTCGACAGTTTAAAATCCTAGGAAATTCTTTAGACGTCTATGAAATCTCATGAAATCCAAGACATCTCAACAAACTGGTTGAAATCTTACGAAATCGTTTGAAATCCCCCAAAAAAATCAGAATCCTTAAAATTTCGAAATCTTGAAGTCTAGTGTACACTTATTTTCGGAGTGATTACCCCCTCGGTAAAAGTCTATTGATATTATTGCATTAGTGGATTTTGCATCGAGAAATGAACCTATTGGAAGCTCATGTTCCGATTTATACGCCGAAGAAACCAGAAAAAAGTGTGCCTTTCGTGAAAGTCTGTTCTCACTTTGATTAGCGAAGAATTCGTCGTCTCCGCGATGTGATTGAATACATGAAAAATGAATGAGCAAAGTTTAATATCTCCCCAGGATAAAGAATTGTTCGTAAAACGACACGACGCTCGATGGAATTGCTGGCGATTGACTGTGGCCTGGAGAGTCCGGAATAACCTCGAAAGCACGAATACCTATAGGAGTCACCTTTACGTAAGGATTAATTATGAGTTAGGGAATAATCTCTTACGTATTCTGTTCTCCTTTGTGTTATCCAGTTCTATTTCGACAGCCATTTTTCTAAACGTTGTTGAAACCTCAAAGAATTTCGTACAATTACAATTTATAATTGTGCATTTCGAAAGTGTTTCTGGAAATCAGGCGGACGAAAAATTGAAGGCGAAATAAACGTGGGTATAAAAGAGAAGGCTCACTGCACAACAATAAACGAGCGAAAATGGTCAGCGAGAGCAAGATTATCTAGCAGAAAATATATAAATTACGCGATTCCAGAATTTCTCATAATCTGAAGCCACTTTTTTTTGGCACGAATCCAGCCGTTCGTTTCTAAAGCTCCTACAAACTTCGGGCAGCCACGTATCCTTCTCAAATAGAAAGTGCAGCGACTATATTATTGTATCCGTGCTGCAGGTAACGAGTAAAGAGTATACAGGGTGAATTTCTAACTGTAGGCCACTCGGAGTAGAGTTGGGGTGGCCAAAAGGCCGAATCGGCAATTGTTTCAATGACTAGCGATTAACTCATTGGCTGTCTCGAGGCGAACAATTGCCGATTTAGATTTGCGGTCACCTTAACTTCACTCTGAATGAGCGGACAATAGGAATTCACCCTGCATATGCGGTCATCGTGTATCGTGTACGAAGACTTGAGGAAAGTAGTTGTTGGCCGAGTTCCTTGTTGCTTGAATTAATTATTGCGGTTGAATTGTTTATTGTCAACAGGGTAAGTCTTTAGTAGACCAGAAAAGAAAATGGCGCAGCTCTCAGTCTCTTGGAGGTAGAAAACGAAAAATCAAAGGCAAGTTTTCGCGAGGCTCAACCACAAAGAATTTTGCTATTTCAGCACCAGAACCGGGATCTTTCAATTTGCGAGTTACATGATGGAACGCCCCTACATTCTGATAATCGTTGTATCGGCTTTGTAAAATGGCTACAAAGACCCGATTGAATCTTTCCATTAGGAGAACGGCTATAAAACGACTACTTTATGCGTAACTCTATTAATAAACTTTGCGGATCACGTCCTACCTAACATGTACATACCTACTTAGATTACAAGTTCTGAAAATAGCGGGGTAACGAATGAAGGCGAACGTAGGTAACCTTTGGAATTTCTCTTTTGTAGTAATATTAGATGGGAAGGTCGACTTTTTACGTCATCCAGCTAGGCCGAATGGATCGTGAATGGTGTCTCAATGATTAAAAATGTACCGTCGTGTCAATAATCCATTATCATAAATAAAGAATTGAAAAGCAGCTTAATCGACGATGCATAGGACGCGTCAGGAGGTTCCAGGGTAATTCTCAAAACCTGGATACAATCGATTAGATTTTCTGAGAAATATCAACTTTTGAATACAATATCGTTTCCGTAATATTGAGCTCTTCGAAGCTATAGAGGAAGTATCGGAGTTTTTCGAGCATCTTCAATTCCTCATTTATCAACTGATTTGCTTATGCACAGAAAGGTAGTGGTACCTCTGCAATCAAATATTAGGTTCAATTAGTTTGCAAGAAGGTCGAATTCTCTGGGGTACCCGAAACTCCCAATCGTAATACGTAACCATAAGATTCGAAGGAATAGCATTTGCATATCTTATTATATCCATCGTTCGAATTCGTCAAGGTTAACGTATTTCATACCTACCTATACCTACATACTGATGGGTATATTTCAAGAATTCCGTGATAAAAATTGCCATTGATAGCTGTGAGAGCATTCCGTACAAATTTGGTGATAACCTTCGTTCACGGATGAAACTTTCATTCGAGATTGATTTCCTCGCTGTCATTAGGCCAGTTAGCCCAATTTCTGAAAGATCGGAATCACATTCCGTTTTCAATCCTAACTTGCCAGATGAAAAACGTACGATATACTCTCAAATCTACACGAAACACATACCTACATTGATACGTATATAAACCTCGAATATTACGTACCATATGTTCAAAAACCGAGGGATCGTGTTGCTTGAAATACGCGCTCGATACAGCAATTAATTCGCTTGTACCGAATCTGTGTTCGACAGCCATTATTCTGGGAGATGATGTTTCCGAATATATTCAGTGGTTACATTGTGTAGGTATTGGAATAAAATATGTCAGGTCTGTGCTTCACGGGTCATAATAATACATATGGAAGTGCGATATAGTTTCTGCATTACATCAACAGGAATCCAATAATTCAGTGACTGATTCTGATATCCATTTTAGCGACGAGACATTCACTGCATCGGTTAATCTAATGAAATTATCGATTCTGCTGAAGGAATATCCTTCGATGAGTTGATGAAAAACGGAGCCGTTTTTCTGGTAATAACGAAACGTGTCTGCGTCGTAAATCATTGAAACCACTCGATTTATGCGCATATACAGATCTTAATTCAAATCAAAATGAAAAACGTTCAAGTGCTGATGGGCCCTACATATAGTTGGCAGAAAATATGTTAATTTGACCTCATTTTATACTTCTCAAAAAAGTCCTTCATTTTTCGTTTCGAGCTTTTATTGTATACGCATCGTTATGACTTTCATTGGTGCTATTATTATCATGGTGCGATTTTTACTCACTTGTCGTTCATAACCATGTAAGTTGAAATCGTTATTCCTCGGTTAGTTAGTGTTCGTTATTAGGTAAAGATAAAAAAAAAAAAATCTGGTTGAAGAATGATTTACAGCAGCGCATTGAATCCTTATAAATTGTGGTTATTGTTGTGGTTGTCGTTGACGTGATCAAATAGCGGTGCGGGATGAACCTTCACGAGTGACAAAGCCGCATGCGGTTCGCTGTATGCGAATTTTATAGCCAAATAATGCCACTGTACGTACCTTCTTTTGTGCTGAACCTGTTTACGTCAACTTCATTCACCCTGAGAATAACGTCGCCAGCTTCGACCTGCAAAATAAAGAATAATAATCTTGAGAGACCGAATTAACGATGATTCATCCCTGAAGAGACCCATCGCACAGTTATACATTAGTTTGGATATCTCTAAAGCGGTCAATAAAAGCAATTTTGATTATATGACCTCGAAGGATAGGTATGTGTATAGCCGTACTTATCGTCTGATTTTTCAAACTATAACTGTCGAAGAGATATTTGGAATCAGTGGCTTTACATTCAACGTGTTAGCGTAGGAAAATCTTGAGAAATACAAATGAATGCTTACAAAGGCCGCTCTTAATAGAGATAACGATGAAAGGTTAAGAAAACAGCTGTCCCAACTTCTGCAATTCTCTACAACTTCCGATACTTCATATGCTGAAAAAAAGGTTACTCAGAGTCACAAACGGTGCGCGCGGTTTAGTGACGGAAAAAATATTTTCAGAAATGCGAATTTCTAAAGTCATTTATCAAGCACTTTGGTTCCAGCCGTTGAACAGAGATTTCTTCAATGCCGGATGAAATAGCTTCATTCTTTCTTCTGGTGGCTTAAAAGGATAAAGAAAAACAGTATCGCCGGGGATTACATCACGCGTCCATATTTTATTCACGTTTGGAAACTGGCCGCATTCTATTTTCGCCAACCCCGTATGTGTCTGTACGCATCATACTCCTTGTCACGTACGGCAATTACCTATCAAGGTATAAAAACACGTAGGCTTACGGCGAACCGAAACATGTCATCAGTTACCGGAAAAAGTCAGAATTCAACGCGAACCGGAACCGATATAATTGAATGTGGATTTAGTCCGAATCGGATTTGTCTGAGATTGTCTGAAACACGGTATGGAATATTTTCAGAGTTCTTCCTCGACCTTTTCCGAGTTTTGTGACACTCAAATTTTCCTTACCTTCGTTAGATTGAAAGGTAATTCTAGAAAATTTACTAAAGTGAGGAGGAACAATATCTTAGTTCAAAGCAAAGTGAAAGCTATTATCTTTCCAATTTTATTCACCGATTTAATACGTGGAGAGGAGCATCAAATTTATTGTCTTCAAAATTATTGAGTCTTTTTAAAAAAGTTAAAGAAATCAAACTATTTTCATAAAACTCATAAAAATGGGAAAAAATTTGAGTTTCAAAATATTCAATACTGGAAAAGGATTCGGAAAACAGATATCAGGAAAATGTAAAATGACTGTATAATTATAGCTGATCATAAGAGAGATAAATAATTATGTGGATTGTATTCCACGTTTTATTGGAATACAAAAATATCGGGTATTCGTCCTCTAGAATGGAAAAGATTCGTTTTTCGAGAGAAGTTCATTCAATGTGTAATTCTCGTTTGGTCTACGAGGCTGAAATAATTCTTCCAGCCACTAAAATTATGAAAGAAGAGCTTCGTAGACACAAAAATAGAAGATCTCGCACGAATCGAAAGCCGATAGAACGTAACCATTAACCAAATTGGACGAATGGAAAATTTGAGCTTGAACCATGTCTACGAATTATACATAGATCAATTTGCAAGCGGTGAAGAATCAAGCCGTTGTTAAAGCCCACTTAAGACAAAGAAAAACAAGATTAAAGTCTTCGCCTTGAAAGGGGCTATCATTGGTGGACCATTATGTCCCCAAATAATTTCTCAGCAGCCCAGTCTTATTATCTAGCGATACTTCTAACTTCATGCATCTTGACTCAGATAAAAATCTGGACTCATGAGCCATCGCCTCGCATAGTGAACATGAAACGTAGACAAAGTAAAGGTAGTCCAAAAGTGGTCGAGAATAACTGATTACTCAAGTGATTTTTAGAGTACCAGAAATTGCTCTGTTCATCTGATAGAGGCTTGTTTTCTAAACAATTGGACACCACAAACTAAAGAATCTAAACAGCGATGGATCCGATTAGTCCCTAGAACTGCTTTTACTTCGACTGTGCCTAACTACAAGAGGCGATGCCAAATGTGCAGACATTTTAACTCTCCACCAGCACACCGGGGATTTCAAGGCGTCGTTGAAATTTCAATCTCAAATTTCGCCTAAATAAAATGAGGACGAAGTTTAGTAGTTCTGGAGCATTTGGCTCGACCAGTTGTTAGATAATGTAGCAGACACTTCGATAAGTAATCCGATTTTTACGCGATTTTCTCAAAGTACGGAACACTTCGAAAGCCTAGACCAGAAATCCAATCCTCAGTATGCCAGTGAAGTGTGTGAAAACAAGTTCGCTGGCGGAGGATTAATAGATCAGGATGTAATTTGAAACACTAGTCCTTCGAAAGAACTCCCTCAAACGGTATATTCGTTTGAAACTCCGTCCACACATAGGGCATTATTGTTACCCACGATCAGAGATACATACATAACATACACCAGAATAAACAACAACTAACGTTATGTCACGGTCGATAAAATATACCCGAAGGCACATAGAAATAGGCAATTGCTCCTATGTCAACAGATAAACTATTCAATTTTTGACAGTTGACTCGAGAAGGGCCTGTAGCATTAAAAAAATTCACAGAGTATCATGATTCTAGTTGTAGCGATCATTTTTCTACCCACAAAACCAATGAAAATGTACGCACGGCGTTTTCTCCGAATGCCGTAGCGCGTCGCGAGACTCGTGACGAAAGTCCCTCCAGTGGCACCCGCAGGCTAAAACTAAATACTCTCAATTCTGGACTCTGGATCGTCGCTCCTCGTTGACGGGCAATAAATGAAATGACGTCAAGGTCCCCTTGAAAATAGCGCTGCGATCAACGATGAGCCGTGGGCGCTGCGGCGCGAGCGACGAGCGACGAAAAACGACTTTGACGTCTTGAAACGGCGACGAGGACGTCGGCGTGGACGAGGTGCGGTTCCCGCCGGTCGGTCAGTTTGCAACGCGGTCACGGGCGACGGGTGGGAAGGATTTTGATACAGGCCCATCTATATGCCGGGCATTTTCTGCTCCCGGCACGAATGCGGCGGGTATTTCGGTTAAGGAGGCCGCCGCGACGACGGCATTCAAAGCGAGGAGGCAGCTGAGGACAGGTAAACAAGAGCCGGTTGAACAGCTCAAGCAAATGCGACTAGCGTTGTACCCCGTACGTCGAGCGCGACTCCCGATGCGCTCCCGCCACTTTTGGCCACCGTGGCACCGCGAGTTCGCGGACGTTACTGCAGGCGTATCCGCATATCGATTTGCTCTCCCATCGCGAGACGGGTCCTTCCTTCGCCAGCGGCGCCGCGGCGCGTCAACAAATCGTTATCATCCAGCCTCTACGCAGGACGAACGACGAAGTGGTACTGACCTACATCGTATACGCCGCCTGGCGACTGCCCACGTACATTACACGTACAGGGTGGTCTGAGGTAAGTGTCCAACTCGATCTTTGGCTCACATTTTGAATACATGTTACAATTTTCAAGGAGAATATACCCATGTCTATCTAGACTTTATGCTCCGGAACTCCAGGGCTCTACCACCATTTTTAAACTCAAATTCAATAAACATTCACCACCTTTCTAAATTTTTTCAGCTTTTTTCATCAGATGGATTGTCTTCAATTTATACATTACGTTTGGATTCATTATTCGGAAACCATGAAATGGATTGACAGAGTCTTCTTGTTATCCTACAATATACATTTGAACCGAAAGAAATACCTCTCGATTAAATTGGTTTTCTGTCGGTTGATTTATCATTTTTGAGATTGGCGGTTTAGAGGTAGTTGCAACATCAGTGTAATGACGTTTCGTGTTAACTATCCAATTTGGTGACCGAAGTCAAAATTTACAATAGAAAAAGAATGCAATATGACTAATATGTGCCCATTTGCGGTTTTCGTTCCGCTACTCTTCAATTATGTGTCACGTCATATGGTTATCAAATGAATATACCTTATATCATTTTTCACAGTCTATTTCGGTATTTCATAATTCGTTGATCATAATACCGATACCATTTTCTGAGATATACGAGTTCCGAATGTTATCGTCCCCAAAAGAGTTTAGGAAATCGGAAAACTCACTGTTTTGAGCTCGGGAAAATGTAGCCAACTCTGGTCTGCTTGATATCGAGTTTTGATAATAGTTCAAACGCTACTCGTTTATTGAAGTGTTGCTATCTATTTTAATTAACTCCAAAAAACATTTCGATTATCTAATTTCCGGCGATGAAAATTATCCTTTTCATTTTGCTGATACACATCGCATAGATATGCGAGACAATCAGTTTCACATTCTGGTCAGGATCTACGCCAATGGCTACGGCAATCTTCAAGTGACGGCGCGTCGCTGCGGTGTTCGAGATGTACTGATTACATGTAGGTATTGTCAGCGTGGCCGTTCTTATGGAAGGGTGAGTCCCCATAGCCAGTTACTGATCGACGCTTTCTCGAGGAGAACCGATGTCAAAAGCTAAACATTCGATGAACAAAATACCATACAACGATGATGCAACAAGGAACAACACAGTTAACTCAGTTACGATACTTTACGGTACTGGGGCAGGATACACCATATAAAACAATATTATTCCTTCACTGTGTCTGTTGTATATTCGCTATATTCTCTAGCAAACAATGTAAATGATCAAAAATCGGTTCAACAAACGGTACGTCACAAGATATGTGAGGTAGAACTAACTAACGATAGATTGCATTAACGATAACGTGTGATCAACAATTTTTAACAGAATAGTGTTACCTGTGTGTTACGAGATTTCACTTTATTTATGCGACCTAACTCTTAATAGGCGGGATGGATTCTAAGCAAGCTCACCAAACGGTATTAGCAATATCGTGTTTTTTAGCCGCACAAAGTTGACGAGACTCGATAATAAACGATGCAGTAGATTTGACAGTAAATAATAGACGATATACCAAATTTTATAGCCAACGACACAACAACGATATTTCGAGAGCTATATTAACTGTGGGAAACGTGAGTCGATCCGAAATGAGCGAGAATTACGTAGTTTAAGTGATGACGAAATTGTACTAAAAAACGACAGAGTTGCTATTTAACAGACGATATTAACAATAATAAATGCCTGACGTAACCCGCGGCTACATTTGCCGGAATACTTGAGGAATGGCAGCGAAACTAATACTTTTATCCACTACGAAACGCTACGAGATGATAAATGCTGAACAATAAACATCATGCGACACATAACTAGAAAGCCTACGTAGCTCGGTCAGACGTGAGGTTGTTCGATAAATTAACGACAGACGAGCTTCTTAGCTCAAAAACCAAAGAGATAAATCAGACTTTTATACGAACGACCTTCGTGTCTTCTCAATAAAGATCAACCTTATCTTACCTTACTTCTAATCAATTTACACAAAACACAATGTGACAGTTACTCGAGACAATATTCAGGACGAGATAGCAATGAAGTTCTTGGCGATAAGTCTGGATCGATAACAGCGATGCGTGGCGTCGAAGAAATGAGCGAAGAATAGCGAGAATAATGAGCGTAGCTGCGTTACATAACCTCAACGCGTACGCTGAGTCCTCGTTCTTTAGTCCGGCGAGTTGGGTCACGTGACTGATTTTGATAGTAGTAATTGCCTAACGCCTGGTCCACGTTTGATCCGGCGTTTGTTCGGTGTCAATACACTAATCAGGGGAAATCTGCCATGATTCGACCGCTACTTCTTAGCCCTCTTTCTGCCACCCTCCCTCAAAAGTTCTCTGACCTGGGTACATGGAAAAACCTTGCTGGCCAGAACTATGCGACGATATGCCGAAAGCCTTACATGATTTATCAATCTAATGGAAGTTTCAACGGTCGTATCATGCTGAGCTCACAAGGGCCTCGCTTACGATAGAATTTTCTTGGGTCGGAACGCTCTTCCGGGAGTTTTCTGAACCGACCTCGGCGGCGATAACGGTTTCAGAGACAATAGACGGTACAGGATCTGCTTCAGCTCCTGGCTGATAAGTCATCGGGTGGAAGACGCCCGGAAGACGCCTTCGCGTGAGCCTCTATGCCACCCTCAGGCATCCGGATGTGTGGGTGGTAGCTTCGTCAGATGACGGGGTATTTCGTTGTACTTCTTGTAATCCCTTTACGCCGTTAATCCGTAACGTGGAGTCGAGGAGATTTTCCTATCTGGGAGTAGGCGCTGACCTTGGCGTTTTCGTAGCGAGCCAAAGGCTGCACGCCAGTGTATTGTTGCGTTTGATCAGACGATGGTTTCCATAGGACAGAATGAACCAGGCTTCGACGTCTTTTTCGGGAGCAGCCTCACGGCGGTAGATCTCGGTATCTTTCCAAGTTCGACGATAAATAAATTTGCAGATAAAAATAGACATTAAATTTCCCTAAGCTTGCTATTTTCTGGAGTGCCCTTGACGCGACGCATCGCGGCATTTCACGATAGTTCTTCCCTGTAGCGAGGATTAAAAAAATCTACGTCACAGTATACTTACATGTATAGTACCGTATTGGGATTAGACGTACCAATTACTGACCGAAGGGGTCCTTGGAATGGACACTTGGAATATATACCTATAGATATATGATAGCGATCAACATAAATAAATCGTAGAGGCGCTATAGGCGATAGAAATTGAAGAGAAGAATGAATTCTTCCGGCACGCCTGGCTATTGGAATAATATGGGTCAAGAGCGACTGGAGGGAAACATTTCCATCTATGGTGAGTAGAAGAGTAACGCACGTCGATATCACCAAAAGCTCGTCCGATCATGTTTCTCCCTCATCGTATTTTGAATTTCCAATATTATCATTTCGTAACATTGTACGTCGACGCTGAAAATTTGTGACTCATATATTTATCCTTTTCCTGATTTTACGCCACGCAATTGAAATCACATTTCTTTGAAAATTTAAATCTACGGCATCTTCAGGGCACTTTGTGTGCGTGAAGAAAATAACACATATATGTAGTTCCTTTTTGTATTTGAATATGAATACATCTAGATAAAATACACCCGGGACTTCAAGGTTACGAAAAATATCATAGGGTGAAGGAACGGGCCGCGTTTCAAGCTTTCTTAAGCTTATAGAGGGGGTCAACTACACTGAGAAAAAAAAGCAATTGAAACAAAAAAATACGATTTGACCCAAATGAATATCTGACTGCGGAGTGCCAACGATATATGACATTGTGACAATGCTATAAAACATTGGGAAAGGTGATTGATTTTAATAACAAAATTTCATTCAATAACACCAATGATATTGGATCAATCATTTTTTTTTCTCAGTGTAGCGCCGCTATACGTTGATTTTTCGAACTACACAGTACCGAGTTTATAAAAACATGGGGTGCTTTTGATTATTGAACCTAAGTTCTTGCTTATTGATAAACAGTTGTTCAGGTCATATTTCAGAATACTGGACCCCTATTCAGTAACTTTTCGGTTGTGATATACGTTCGGTTTGGTTCGTTTTCGAGACGAACGGAAATCTGTTCGAACGGAACCAGTATTCATTGCCTGAATAGCAGATAGGAATTCGACTGGTTCCGTTCGGACAGATTTCCGTTCGTCTCGAAAACGAACCGAACCGAACGTATCGCAACCAAAAAGTTACTGAATAGGGATCCAGAACTGGCTATCTCTCCTTATATTCGTATGTTTTGTATTCGATATAAGTGCGTGGTACCGTGTAGGGGAGATGAACGGGGCCCTCGGATATTTTTCCTCAGCTATGGGTCCGAACACGGAGCTCGTTATCGGATGCGAACTTTCGCCCACTGAATTCTCAGAATTCAGATTGCTTTTCGACTTGTAATTTTGATTGAACTGTTTCGGCCGTAATATTGTTGTGGGTAAAATAGTCCTCAGTGGCGAGTGCGAAAAATCATTACATCGCCAAAATATGATGCCAGGCGTCTGACACGGCGGCCATGTTTATCGTGGCAGAGTGTATATCCGTGTGTCAGCTGTTATGACCAGATTTGAATAACCCTTTATTACAGCTTTTTCATTTCAGGGGATCCCTAACTTTTAATTCTAGCTATATGAAGTAAAATGTCACACATTTGAAAAATTTATACTATAGACCAGGGGAGAGCGACAGATTTTGGAACAAGATTTTACTCAGTATGCCTTTCAGAGGACAATGTTATCCGTATATCCTCATGATAATAATGCATGAATCAAAGAGTCGTCCTGGGTTCTTCATATTAAAAAGTGATTCGTCATTCGAAGATTATGTATTTTGGTACGATTTTAATCAGCCTGCCATGTGTTTTGTAATGAAATTCAAAATAAAAATTCCTCGGAAAACCATTGGCATACCGTTAGGGTGGGCCCGAAGGGCTGGTATGCTCACGTGAACTTGTATTCGAATAAGGAAATTTTCCGCGTCTTTAAACAGGCTGCCACTGATAAGTATACAAGTTCTTGTTATAAAACTGCTCAAGAAAAGATGGCATACCGATTGTGTATGCCCAAGTACTGTTTTGGAAAATTTCCTTATTCAAATACAAGTTCACGTGACCGTACCAGCTCTTCGGGCCCACCCTGACGGTATGCGAATGGTTTTCCGAGGAATTTTTATTTTGAATTTCATTACAAAACACATAGCCTGATTAAAATCGTACCAAAACACATAATTTTCGAACAAATGACGAATCATTTTTTAATATGAAGAACCCAGGACGACTCTTTGATTCATGCGTTATTATCATGAGGATATACGGATAATATTGTCCTCTTAAAGGCATACTGAGTAAAATCGTATCCCAAAATCTGTCACTATCCCCCGGTCTGTATGGGGTATTTTTTGCGTAGGATCTAACTACCAAAGAATTAGAAATGGAACAATTGTTCCAAAGCCTTTTCAACTTTTTTATCCAACGAACAAAACGAGATCGTAATCCATACGATTGTTTGTTTCAAATAAAATTTAAAATACGTACAAATTGTTTCAGATTTTTAAATTGATTTTCAGCATGTTTGATGAAAAACAAACATATTCCTTCGAGCCGAGCCGAATGGTCACAAGAAACAAAAAAATTCGGCCGCTATATTAATCCTAGATTATACATATTTCCTACAGACAAAAAACTCTACAAAATATAAATGCCCAACAAACGTAGTTTTAAAGTTATGAAGGGGGTAAGTATAACCGAAAAAATGGAACACCGCTTCGAAAAATCCCGGTCTTCGAATATAAAGTGACCATGTTAATTATACTGGGTTTAGATCTGTAGAAATGGGTGCGATCCCAGTGAGCTAAAAGATTGGTAAAACTCTAGAAGAATCATATTTCTAGCATTTCGATAAGAAGTAGTATTTCTCCTTATTTTGCGGTAAATTAAGTGCAGAATACTGCACGGGCGCATATAATGCAACAGGTTTAATGGCGAACGAATTTGGACTGCGTGACCCTGTTGAGTAAGACGGAAGAAGCTGCCAGTGTTATTTTTACTCGCATGTGACATTGACTTTTATCTATGCTCTGCATGTTATGTAGTATCTATTCTGTATCGTGCAGCTATATTAAAGGACAAAATTGGCAATATCGTTTGTCTTTGTATCTCGGGAGCATATATGTATATTAGGGTGCTTTTTTTTGGGACGATTTTTTTTTTTCGCTCCCGGCCTGATATTTTGTTGGAAATGCTAAAAACAAAATTCCCTCAAAATATAAGCCCTTAATATTAATATTGAGTAGTTACTCTCTCAGAACGTGAAATGATTTCTCATTTAAATTACATGGAAATAAAAATTATTTTTTTTTCAAAATTCTATAACTCGGTGGCATTTTATGCTATTACATATATCGCCCAAAATTGCAAATTACTCAGCAAGAAGCGCTCTACAAAAGTGCCTATTGCGACTTAACTGTAACTGACGCCGGTGAGGCAATACAGGTCACTGAAGATACAAGAAATTTCTACAAAATTTGACTTTAGTGTGAGTTACAGTTAAGTCGCAATGGGCACTTTTGTAGAGCGCTTAATGCTGAGTAATTTGCAAGTTCGGGCGATATAATAGCATAAAATGCCACCGAGTTATAGAATTTTGAAAAAAAAATGTCAATTTCCATGTAATTTAAATGAGAAATCATTTCACGTTCTGGGAGAGTCCTTAGTATTAATATCGAGGGTTTATATTTTGAGGGAATTTTATTTGTAGCATTTCCAACGAAATTTCAGGCCGGGAGCGAAAAAAAATAGTCCCAAAAAAAAAAGCACCCTAATGTATATGCATACCTAAAACCGTCTGCATTACCTTATCTATCGATATTATAATCGTATACCTTAACTGCAGCAGTCGAAAAGCATCTATAAACCAAATGGACGTATTACGACACACGATGTCGTGGATCAGTATTTGTGACAGAAACCAACGTTATACCTATATGTACCAAAATAGGGGTGAATTTATATCTAGGTAAGATCCTGGGGAGAAGAATTGAATCGACCCTTATTGGAGCGACGTGCACTGTTTCAGGATAAACAACGCAAAGGAAAATACATCGAACGGAGGTTATGTCACACCGCAGACTTTGCAACGATTGCCAACTCTCGAACAACAACTACAAATCCAATACGGTTCAGACTGATCAAAGGACTCAACGTTAACGTAAAACCGTGGGGTAGGTAACGATCAGGTATGCATTCATTCTTAGAGTACAGCTTGAAAATAATTCAAGACGGATTACTCGAACGATATTCGGTATTTTTACAGATCAAAGAATCACATTCGTCGAGCGATATTATTATTATTGTTATAGAAGCAAGGCGTAGCTGATAATCATCCGAATATTAAATTCACTCACTATGAAAATACAGCGTGGGTGTCAGTGTTACAATTTATGTTGTCGCGTTCTAATTAGATTAAAGATGACATCTGTTCGTTCCACTTGCTGTTTTGTTACAAGGACGATCCGCTGTATACAATATACCTATATTTGCCTCTCGACGGAACAACATTCGCTACCGTTAATCCGCATTTGAAATCTGCAATTTTTGCCGAAGTAACGGTTAATTGGAAAATTGGATCAACTCTCAGGGTCGCGTGAGGTGAACGATTTAACTTTGAAATAACTAATAATCGATAGTACTGTGAAGTGGAAATGGGTTACGCTCTGCGACGTAAATTGAACAACGAATAGAATATAATCTCGCTAAAAACGATTTACGACTGAACAGATTCGGCGAGGCCTGGGTATAAGGTACATTGCGTAGCTCCCATCAATGTTTTCATTAGTTTTAATTAAACACGGTTATTGGGTAATAATTGTCATCCGTTCCGTCGCGTTCTTCGTAAGCCCCCGATATTATTTCTCCCAATTTAATTGCACTAATGATTAATACGGGCGGTGTTCCGTGATATTGTGAAAGTTTAATTAAATCGAGTCATTACTTTGAAAGTTCATATAGGTATACATGTACTAATAACGGCGATTTTGCAGTAATGTCAGCATACAGTCACCCCTGAATTGTTTCTTAGAAAATAGTGGCAAGAAATACGAAACATTCTCACTCATCCAAACAAGCAATAATTACTAGCAAACTCATATCATGTATGGTACAATAACGAAATTCGTTCGTTTCAACGAAATACTTTCTCTCGACGTGTCCGCAATTTATGATCTATTAATTTCCATCCAGACGTTCATTAAATTCTTTTTAAACCTATAACGGAACTTCAGCAACAGATATGCATTAAATCTAGTATACAACCGCTTGTGTACGTCTAATTGATTCACACACACGCAAACCCATATCTGAATCAAATTCAATGCCTTTGAAGCACACATACCTGTATACCCGGGTGTGCAGGGAGCCACGTCGTAGACAACGATATAAGCCATACGATTACGTTTTGTTGCAAGTGATTACGCGACGGCATACCTATAGTTCAAGGTCACGTGGTTGTTGTTTGACAAAACAGGCCGGGAATTTAACGCCAAGACTCGCGTGGCTAGCGGAATGTTGGGGTAGGAGGAGGAAGAGGGAGCTAATCGACAGCCTGGCGACCCTCGAGTAATGCGATATTGTACCAAGCTTTGCGTAACGCAATGCGTTAACTAATGGTTTCCTACTAACCGAACGCGTCCAGGAGTGCAGGACGCTAACATTTTTTCACCATCAACGCTGTGGCGGTTGAGACTATTCAGAAAGGTAGATAAAATAACTAGCTTCAATCAAGCGTGCGATTATCATACAAACTTGATCATTCAGCCATAGATTTCTGCACGTATCATTTCAGGAAATCAAAATTAGGATAGAAAAGCCCGAAGTGATCCATGCCCAGATATATTGATATGGTGTAGTGACTAATGATTGAGCGATACGTTGATTCGATTTGAGCCCAAAGTTCCCTGACTCTTTCATGCTTCCTTGATTGTCAGACGATAGACGCACATTCTCTCCGGCTTTTTTCAACATCGACATAAATACAGCAGCTAATTCCGATTTTCCAATTCTTCGTGCCTCCAAGATGAAGTGAGAAGAAGGATTGAAATCTTCTGTAGATGTTCTTAGCATAGCTTTTGTACATTTCATAAACTTCCTAAATTTTACATACAGGAAGAGCGGAAGAAAAAGTGGCCTGTGGTTCGGCTAATGTGTAAAAGATGGAAGCTGTTCTGCAGTTACTGGAATGATATTGCAGTCGAATATTGAAAAATTGTATATAATATTCATAATTCTCAGATTCCCTGACCTTTTCATACTCAATCAATTTCCCTGACTTTCCAGCTTGCAAGAAGAGTGGCCACTCTGTGTATGCCATGAATTTTTTCGATCTTGCGTATCTCGAACAATATTATAGATATGTGGGTATTTTTCCGCCAGCACAAAATGTCGTTTTCTTGTCACCAGCCTTCGATATTGATCTGTACCCTTAAATTGTATGGGACTGCTCTGAGATTTCGTATAATCCGCCAAAGAAACGAAAGGCTGAAGGGAGGAGCCAGAAATAGCGTTCTGTCGACTCGAGATGCAAATATTTAGAAGAAATTTTTGACGTATCTTCTGACTGTACAATGTACAGGTGAAAGAATTTTTTTGAAGATCATAACTTATAACGATAATTCTGGTTATTGGTATTTCCGTAAAATAAATATTTCGAGATAAATCCGGTCTCTATCAATGATCCTGCAACTCCCATTCAATCTTCCACGAAAACATTTGTACCGTCAAATCTCGTTATTGGGTTTGTGTAGCGTTCCCAAGAGAAATCACTCTCTTTATCCGTGTATCACAGGCGCAAGTTCTACGCATTCGATAGATCCTTGGGTTTATCTCAATCTCCTTCGGAATCAGCAAGAACAGTGAATCACTCACTGCTATAACAAAATAACAAGGTTTATAAAGGCACCGATATATTGGGACTCTTCACCTTTCATGCCTTGATCATGAAACGTTGGTTGTGGCACTGTAAGTGTTCGATAAGGGCCTTTAAGGTATCGCCGAAAGAATTTGTCGTGCCTGAATTTCATTCCCATGACATGTGGTGAAACTCATGTCCACGACCTGCACCATGCAAATCCAGCTTGTGCTGAAACTCGGCTAGGCTTCGCCTTTCCAAAATCTTTTCTCCAGCGTTTTTACAGGGGAATAAAAATGAAATAATACAATAATTTTTCATTTTCAAGAAACGAAAGGCGCCGATTATCTACTTAACGAATAATTCGCCATTTTTCACGAGGTCGTATTGTTTTTCGTTGACGAGATAGCACCGGCGCATGCATTTGTCAAAAACAACGTAACACTTCATCAAATCGTAATTTCATTTGCACTGACGTGCTTCTGAAGGATAGAACGACCTGGAAAATCCTCATATTTTTTGGATTACTGTCGAACTAGTGGAAGGCAGTTGAAGTTGAGAAATGAACAAAATCTTCAAGCTATAAAATGCTCGGTGTTCCATATTTGTACGAATTTTTTTCAGCGAGTTATACTCTCTGAAAGCTAAGGCATACTTTTGAAACCAATAGTAGATTAATGTCAGTGGATTATAGATAGAAGAATCGTCCTACGTATGATATATCATACGGTAGGTATAACTTGTTTGCCAAGATATTCTTGTTTAATCTTTGTTCGTGGCGAGGAGCGAGCCTCAAGATCAAGAAGATAAAACGACGCTGAATCTTGCATACATATCTACATATTACACGGGATTATGGTGAGTACGAAATACTACCGTTATGTAATGAGTGCTCTCACAGGTTTGAAAGTAAAAAATCTTTGTGCAAAGCTTAGCACGCGCGGAAACTGGAAAGTACTCAATGCCGTATTGTCAGCGATTGCACATTATACACATAATACAGAGACTTCAATGATAAAGTTGCTGACGTAGGTTCTGACGGAAACCCGAGGACGAAGATTTGACGGATGGATCAGTGCCGGAGGACACCGGAAACTAATAATACATATAGGTATGTATAATTTTCTGGCGCTGACTGGCATGCTAGAAAATTTACCATTTCATAATATCGACTTTATTGACCGCGAATCTTTGCGGTTCTCTGATCATTTAAATATCAAAATTTCAGTTCAGTAATGACCGATATAAATCGGAGTGACTACAGAGTACAACGTAGATATCACTGCTTCATAGAATCTGTGAAAAAAACTATAAAACAAATTGCGTCAGAAATGTGTCCCGCTTGACATGAATCAACTCATATACAGGGTGTCCCAGAATTAAGTACACAAAATGATAGGGGTAACAGAGGAGGTCGAGCTGAGTAAATTAACCTGAAAGACATGTGGTCTCCGAAGTCGCGTTCGCGAGATACGACCGGTTAAAAATTTCGCCACGCACAGCGGGCAGCGGCCAGTATTCTTGTTAATAAGTGCGCTCGACTGCTGATGCGGAACATAACGCTTCGAAATTTACGAATTTCGAACGAAAACACTATTCTGACATTGATTTTCGGAGCGTTACGTTCCGCATCAGCAGTCGAGCGCACTTATTAACAAGACTGCTAGCCGTTGACCGCTGTACTTCGCGAGATTTTTCAACCGTTCGTATCTCGCGAATGCGACTTCGGAGACAACATGTTTTTCAGGTTAATTTACTCAGCTCGACCCCCTCTATTATCTCTATCATTTCGTGCACTTAGTTCTGGGACACTCTGTATAGAAGTTTCAGTTTGCATATCAAAGACGTAAAATCGACCAATTCACATATCTGCCTATTCAGCATTAGTCACTTTATTGCTGGAGTAAACGTCGATGACGTTCTCCATATTACGTGATCCTCGGTGAGGAAGAGTGAAGAATGTGCCGTCTGCTGATACACGAACAGAAAATCGATCAATATAGATATATGAGAGACGGAATTCGAACCATTATATAATTAATAAACGAAAGAAAATAATAATAATAACAACAAGAATTGAAATTCCAAAATATTGGCAAACTATTCCAAACGATTATCGTATCGTATCTTTACGTACATACCAATTTAGTTAATCATTAGCTCTGGTAACAATGGAAGATGCGAAGACGAAGCTATCGCTGCGTTTACGTTAAGGACGTCATCCAACGCGAGTAATCTTTACCTGACAAGTATAAAACTACCTTTACCTGGCAGTAAAGTGCTCCTATCGCTAGCAATTTGTCTCGTGTTCACAAACGGCTATACTCGCGTGTCTCGTTCGTAAGACATGAGTCATGACCAACAATAAAAAAGGTTGGGGTTGCACGCGATGTGTGCCATGTCGCTCAGACGTGCCATTGACAAAAACCGGCGACATTTCATTCATACTATGTGCCAGGGCTGCGGGTTGATAACTTTGACCAATTTTTTGTCGCTTCTAGAACATTTTCAGTCGAATGAAAATATTCCGTAAGGTTCCATTCGAGTCAGTGTTTAAAATTCCCATATTATCTAGACGATTCGATGACTGGTCTGAATTTCGAAGTTGAAAATCAATATCGGCAGACTATTTCATTGTCTATTTATTCTTTGATAAGAAAGCAAATGGTTCGTCGGCTCATCGTCAGAGGCACGCATTAACAGATTCCCAGCGTAGAATAATGAGGTGTCCGTTTATAGATCCCATTAGAATTTCATGACAAAACTTGCCTTCAATATTTTATTTTCGAAGCAATCAAGATCGAGCTCTTTCGACGTGATTTCTATGGAAGCATGGAAACAGCCCGCGGGGCGTAGACACCGTAATATGGTGCTAAGCACAAGCTACTTGTTAGGCCGTAGCAGCTGCAGCGTGGCGTATATGCAGCAGCACCTTCTGCAACCGCGTCGCAAGCAGAGATATGACATATTGGTTGCGGTATCAATCCTGCAAAGCCTATTGTCGGACTGGTCATGAAATGGGAACAGAATAACAGGCTACTTGTGAACCTACAGGCCGTAGTCGTATAGCAAAAATGGGTCTTAAGACAAAACGCTTTCATTGCTTGGAGAAAAATTTGACATTGTTGTAGGCAACTGGATATTTTGTTTTGAGCTGTTGTACAGTATGCAGAAAATTACGAATCCACGATGACGTGTGAATGATTGAAGAGTGAAGCTTGCCGGTATAGAATTAAAAATAGTAGAACGGTTAGCTAACAAATGACGAGAACCAGGATCAGAACAACTTCGAGGGAATTTTGGTAGAAAGTTGTTTCAGTTGAAAGGGTTCCCTTCGGCATAACTAGGATTAAAAATGATAAGTGAACACGAAGCCGATATGCTGATCAAGTCATATGCGCCGCCCCCTTGCAGATTGGATAAAAAATGGGTCAAGTCGAATCACGTCAGTATAGGCAAACAAATCAAGTTTCGTTGCGACTTTCCATCGACCCAAGTGAAGGTTATGCTGGCCAGAGGATGGGTTCAGGTAAACTGATCAAATCCAATAAACAGAACTCCCACTCAGTGGTTGAATGAGCGAATTAAATGCCTTGGGCTGATCGATTATCAATCAATGAACCGACAATTACTTTTATCGAATTCCCCTATGGGAATTAACAAGCCTCACTTCCGGCGTCCAACTGGATGCAAATTTATTTCCATGTACAAATACGGATCGAAATCTCTTCGTCGCCGAATGACAGCCAGTGTCCATTGACGGGCACAATGTGGGTAGCTTGTTGCACCAAATAGTGACATTTAATCATGTAGTGCTCATCGATGGATGAATTTTATATTTTGATACATGATGGTCCACACTGCTTGTCATGTTACTATGAATTGAAACAATTTCCTGCGACATCATAAAATGCATTTTCAGGTCGAGGGTGGTGACGAAGATACCGCTGACTGGAATTTGTGGTGGTGCGAGATAAACGAGGTACGATTTGCCCTCGATAGTAAACTCGAGGGAAGCCAGAAGATCCCGCACTTTCGTAACCATTACGAACTAACGCGGAAGAATTACCTCTGCCGAAATCTGAAGCGATATAAGAAGCTCCTGATTAAAGAGGGCAAGGCGGTAGAGGCAAAGCTGTGCGAATGCATGCCTGTCACCTTCGAGTTGCCAAATGAGTATCATATGCTTGTGGAGGAATACCATCGGCAGGGAGGAACCTGGATAGTGAAACCAGCGGCGAAGTCCCAGGGAAAGGGGATATTCCTCTTTCAAAAACTCAAGGATCTCGCCGACTGGAAACACAAAGAGTCCGATCATCGAGTTGCCGGAGACGGTGGCAGCCCGGAGACTTTTGTTGTTCAAAAGTACGTCGATGATCCTTATCTCTTGGCGGGAAGGAAGTTTGATCTCCGAATTTATGTTCTGGTCACTTCTTTCAACCCATTGAAAGTATGGCTGGCACGCGAGGGGTTTGCTCGGTTGTCCGGCGAACTTTTCTCCCTGGAGAAAATCGACGACAGCAGAGTTCACCTCACTAACATGTCCATTCAGTTGAAGGCGGAGTTCAACGGGAGCTCGGAGCGGCCGGGCGACTTTCAGGTCAAGCAAGGATGTAAATGGGCTCTCCACAGGGTCAGGGAATACCTTACGGCCAGACATGGCGTGAAAGTTATGGACAAACTGTTGCAACGCATTGCTGGTAATTTGAAAGAATTTTGTCGTATCACTGCGGGCGAGGTAGAATGAATTTTACACAGTTGGGGATGAATGCGGTATTGTAAGTCAATTGGAAAAAAAAGTTGTCACAGGTATTCAACGATTTTCTTAAAGAAACTAACAAAGATTTGTTCAATTATTGCATTTAAATGCTATTTTGTTACTTTTGTAACGGAGTCGATAGATTGAATTTTTGTTTTGAATGAATTATGAGCTCCCTTGCCAAGTTACTCCCGTTTTTCGATAAAAAAAAGTTCGAAATTAATTCACAATTAGTGTTCAATTGTATTAAATGGAGTTGCGGATTGTGACGTGGATGATTCACGGCACTCTGAGAGATTAAAGTATACTTAATGGCGATGCTACCAGAGATAATCTACATTTGATTCAATTAGAGAAGTGTTCTTCGGTGTGCTCCAGGGAAATCGGCAATTTTGACATCGGTAGAACAATAATTACACAGCGTTTCAAAATTTTTCGGATACTGATCACGTAGGACGAATATGCGACGGTGAGTCAGAAATGTCGTTGGCCAAGAGTCACGAGTCTTAATTTATGACTCTAGAAAGAAAGCCATTGGTAAACCAAAAAAGAAACTCTCTCCCTACGGGCTCGGCGGGCGATTTTATCTCACCCTCCCTGCTGCAGTTGCACCGCTAATCACCCTATCGCGTGTAATCCCTATCACCTAACAACAAGCTTAAATACACGGCAGACATTCAGAACACCTGGTGTATTAACGCCGAACTAAGCCTCGTTCGCTGCGGAATTACTGCCGGTGGGAATGGATAGACTAATTGATCACGACAGAGAAGAGCAAGGGTCGAAAATTTATGGCCAGATTGCTATGTGTCCTGACATACCTGTGTCATGTGGTACAACTTGAAAGAATTACTGGTTCTACATGTAGATTACACAAAGTGTTCTCGAAAATGATGCACGAATCGACAAGCGATAACTCTTTCAATTAGACCTGGCTGCGCATAATTTTCTTGAAGTTATATGGTCTCAGAGTGATATGATTCCTGCGGCAGAACGAACAATTTTACAGTTGTTGTGTAGCAATGGGTGCTGGATACTTTTATGTGTGTCTCATAAGGGGCTATACTGGTAGTAATGGTCTGAGTCATTATACAACTGCTGTCAATTTGATTGCATCTGATTATTAAAATTGGGAGGCAATGGCCCACAAATTCGGACTGTCAGGAGGTATATCTCCTTATGAGGAGTGGTCGCGAGACGTGTGAAAGTGATGGTCAAGAGTAATAAAATTGCTCAAAGACATGCGATGCGATTGGAAGAAGAAAACTAAATGTGACTGTTTATTGCAGGCGTGATAATGTCCAGTCTGCAGTCTGTGAAAATGGTAATTATGCAAAGAAAAAGTTCCTTCGAGCTGTACGGCTACGACATATTATTGGACGAACATCTGACGCCTTGGTTACTAGAGGTAAACGCGTCACCAGCCCTTGCACCAACCGACAGCGAGGATTATAGGTTGAAGTTTGACTTGTTGGACGACGCCCTGACGATCCTAGACTTCGAGAGAATTTTTACCGGCCATGAGACGAGGGTCGGCGGATTCGACCTTCTGTGGGATGACGGTCCCATTTGGACGAGTCATCCGGGTATGATACCTCCCGGCTCAAAAACCCCCAGCCAATTTCCAGGACTGAGGAGGCTCAACATATTTCTGGGAAGCTACAACGACAGGGTATCACAGCTGCGACAGTTGCACGGAGAGCTCAATTCCAAGCTCAATAAACGACCGCAATTTAATGAACGGGAGTGAAACAAAAGGAAGAATAATGACACTTTTATAGGATATAAGATAGTGAAAATTTGTGACAAAACTAAATCTTGATTTATTACATTTTTGTATCTGCTTAATATCGAAAGTCTTTCAAGCTGACTCCTCACCAGTTTACACATACATAATTGGACACTCAAATGAAATGTAATTGAGTGTTTCGAAAATATTTGAATTACAACTCGCAGAATTCACCGATGCGTCAATCTCATATAAGAGTGAATTCCTAATGGGTAGACAGGGGTAGACAGGCGAATTCCAAGTGCGCATGCGCAGGCCTCCGAGCGCAGACTATTTTTCAGTGCAGCCAAACGTCGGAAATATGAAATTTATACTCGACAGATCGCCGCGATGTATTTAACCCCAAATATTTTGACAGTTCGGCTCGACTAGGTCATTTATTATTCGTGTTTGTTAATTAAATACGAATAAAGTCTCTGATACAGCGTAGTATATCTTGAACAATTGCAAGTGACACGAAATGTCAAAATATTTTGGGTTAGATACATCGCGACGATCTGTAGTGTATAAATTTCAGATTTCCGACGGTTGGCCGCCTTGGAAAATGCCTGCGCATGCGCACTTGGAATTCACCCGTCCACCCATGTTTATCCATTAGAGATTCACTCTGTATAGTTCTTCTGATATTAGAAAATAAAAGCCAATCTAATCTATATACAATTATTTTTGTCCCAACGAATGGGAGACACCTAGATTCACTGAAATTAGGTTAATCTTTCTTCTTGCAAATTCTTCTCGAAGGACTCCACTATCTTTCGGCGCAATAGTCTAACAATTTTGTGTGCCGAGAAAATATCGTCTCGCATGATGCCGTGGCTCGAAAGTACTTCTTTCAATTCTGCTATACCCTGCAATATTCCGGCTGTAGTGAACTACCTTTTCAAGTTTTTGTAAGCAAATTTTCAATGTCCTATTTTCCTTCACATTCAATACTGACAGGAGCCATTTCAAGTACTATAGATTGATTTTCAGCGACATAGGAGGGATCCCCATTTCCATTTCAATTATAAAATTTGGCATTAAGGCTCGCAAGAAGACGCTTTATAAAAACAATTTTATGTTGTTTTCTTTCTACGTATTTCGTGTATTGACCCTTGCCTTTGTCAATGACGCAGCAACCCATCCGAATGTTGCATTCGACTTGTGTGGCGTGAGAGGGATTTTTAAAGGATATAAACCTACTTATATTTGTTGGCAATTTAGATTGGACCTTCGGAGTTGCATTATTGGGAAGCCTACCTCTTCTGAATAGTGTGATTTTAGTTTCGTCAATGTCTGACTTTACTCCCTTACTTTTACAGTGTTGAATAAGCAATTCAATCTCTATTGTTTCACCGTCTATTTTCGAGTCACTTAAGATAACTATGCTCTCTGGAAAAATAAGCATCGGTAAATCAACCAAATCCTCAACATTCATCCAGTTAACCAGACCGATGCCTCTGTAAGTTATGAGGTCGGCTTTATCTTGTTATTTGTGTAATAGTGCTAGGTTTGCTTTTGCCCAGGTTTCTGGAATCATTTCCATCTCTATTGTTTTTTCTAGATACGAGATACAGTTTTGAGGAAGTGCCTTATGGGATTCTCCGATTACCAGATATTGGCCAGAGTTTATTCTCGTTTACACGTTTGATGCTATTCACAATTCCAACGTGAATAATTTGAATAAACATCCGAAATTGGGTATCGCGCATCCAGAATTGCTGGTATACATCAGGCTTGAATGTTGCATGCATCGTAGCGACTTTGTCAGGAAATCTTTCCCGATCGCTTATTGTAATAGGATTTGCTTGAATTTCCTAGTGGTTGCACCTCCTTATTGCTTTACAGAACCTTAAGCCGTCACTTGTGTTCGCAATTGCTTCCGTTTACTATTAGTAAGATTGGTATAGTGTTTTGGCAGCTTCATAATAACTCCATTTGAGTACTAAAGGGAATTGATATTTCTTTACAGACTCTCAAGATAGACTTGACTACAGATCTTGTCAAATCTTCGCTGATCCACCATCAGTATTTATTATCCCTAAAAAAGCACCTCCGGTGCAAAAACCTTTCGCCAAGTTCATTAATGCGATCATTGCCCACAAAAATACATTTTCATGCCAAAAAAATACGTACAATTATTATTTTATACAAAAATTCCTTCCCCTCATTTCATCGAAACGCAACATGGATTTTTCAGGCGATATTGGTTAAATCTCAGCAGCGTTCTTCCATTCAAATCATGACGTAACTTTTAGCTACCATCACGGGATGTGCAGAGGGCTTAAAAGTCAAGACAAAACTATAGGCGAAAAATGATGAGATTCCGTGATCTCATGTAGTATTCAACCTCTTGGACGCTGTTCCATAGTAGATCAATAACACTGTTGAATAGCTTGTTCAAAAACGTAAGTTACGCAAGGCAATCGCCTGGAATTCTGCCATTAACCAGATACATATAGAGTCAAGGTCCATGAATTCTGGAAGAACATTTTCCTTTTTTGTTCAATAGCGTATCTTAACTAGACCGTTTCTTCTTTAAAACTTTGCCCTCTTTGAGTTCTTAGCTGAAGTAGTCTTCCCACCCTACTGTACAGTTGAAGTCGCAGTGGATCAGTAGAGTTCTCTCAGGGTGTACATTGAGGACATAATTTTTTTGCGATTTGAAAACACTCCAATACACATCAGATATGTAGTTTGGATTTAAAATAAACAATAATACAGCTTTTTGTTTCACTTGTCAAACGCGCTTACCGAAAGCTCCCCTTTTTTTTCACCAGTATCGCCAAACCGACACTTCTCCTGCCACTATACCTTCTGCCGCCCTTGAGTACCTTGGAACTGAAGCAGACTCAATCCTCCCAAAATCTTGAGAGCAAGTCAAGTGGCGTCTTGTTTCTGATTCAAGCTTCACCAAGGAAAATGATATCACAATTGTGCACGGCGCTGTTCACGTCATAGAAATTTGTCAGATTCTCGATCTATCGACAGATTACTCAATATTTTCACATCAGTGGTTCCAATTTCAGTGTTGCTATTTCACGATTTTATGTCAAGTATCTTCCATTCCCCGCCTTGCGGTTCTGGAAACTTCATGTATTTACATTTGTTTGTTTGTCAAATTCCTTCCATATTTCATATTGACCCTCCCCAGTTTTCTCAAAATTAAATTTCACCAGCCTAGCATACCATTGAAAATGGGAACGGGTCTCTCGCATGGTGGGCAAGAGGAGATCACATCTTCTGTGTCCTTTCACTGAATTGGTAATTATATCTATTATTTCCTCTTATCTCCTTTCTATAGTGCTAGCGCCTTTCCCGGTGTTCCGAATCTTGACCTCGAGGTAGGTTTATTTATTAGCACAAGCTGCGAAGTCCTCGTCAAGTGTTTCCACTTCATTGCTTGGACGGAAGACACTTTCTCGGTCTATACTATTGACACATTTGTTTGTGTCTTCAATTATATTCATTTTAGAGGATCACTTATTTAGTCATTGCTTTCTAACTTATCTTTCATTCTCTGATTGTGAGTAATATGCACTTGGGAACACTGAATACACTGTAAATAGATACACTGCAGGATACACTAGCATCACAATACGGACGAATTCGTTAACATGTCCGCTTCCGACGACAGGCGGTTAGTGCACTATGCTGAAGAAGAATCACAGGGCTTGTTTGCCACGATGAATCACTTGAGAAGAAATCAGCATGAGACTTTGTTTGGAAGCTGAAGTTTTACGGAATTATGAAAGTCCACGAATTCTGGTACTGTATATTATATGACATAGTTTTGATTATCACTTCCGTCTCCCATTGGTGAATGTAGTCAAGTGGATCCCGCTTAGTAGTTATTGGACAGCTACGATATCAAATTATCGATTACAAGTCAGTCACAACTTGCATTATCTTGAGTTTCTGTGGGGTCTAGCAGAGATCAAGGAAATAATCTACGTCAAATTAGATAGTGTTCCACTCCGAAACGATCATTAGCAATGGAAATTGGTAACAAATTTTGTAGCCCGGATAATCTCAAACGAGAGTGTGCAAGACTCCGTGTTAGACGGGTACATAGACTTTATAATTTACGACAGATTGTGTTTCTGGGAATGGAAACGAAATCGACTGCTAGACCCACGATTAGCTCATGAATATGCAGCACGGGTGCGTCAAGACACACAGCTGGTGTTCAGTTTGGCTTGAATTGAGCGAGAAATTAGAATAGGTCTTGGGCCGAAAGGATGAACGAAAAAGGCTCCCCAGTTGTCGAAAATATAAAAACGTGTAAAATCTACAGGCGAGAATAAACGAAGTGCGTAAACCTGTCCAGAGGCAAATAATGCTTCAGACATTTGTCTCGGTTGATCATGCAGCTTTCGCTTAAACGCTTCAGCATATTTTCTCGTGTAATCTATCTTGCTTGTGTCCATCTCAGGGGGTGATTCAAATTTAATAACTACCACCTCATCCTTATGAATATATGTATAGGACTATTTATATGCATATAGAATATTATTGATCGTTAGAATTGATTCACGTGTCTCTATACAATCGAACCGATTGTCTGGTTAGTGGCAATAGCAACACTGTCAACTATTGTACGTGTGGAGAAAGTGCCGGTTGGCCCAGGAGACATTTCATCCAACCTTGAAGCAATATTTTCATTGACTGTCACTAACGGCTCTAATTGGGTGTTCGCCGATCGCCACCCGTGATGACGAGAGACAAAAATTGAATCATTATTGAAACCAAATTAGTAAACTGGAGAGTTTATTAGAAAACGATTAGATGCGGCCTGAGTATCACGGTTATAAATTGAACTAAAACTACGGGTGATTGTTGTTGAATAATTCACTGCGGTAAGTTGAAGCAATTCTCATGTCGATAATATACATATTTTCAATAATCGTTGAACAACTGAAGTACATTTGTTTTATTCCCGGAGTTTTATCTAAAATATAGATCATAATTTATCAGATCACAAAGTGTTTTTGTTGACAATTCGAGGGCAAAATGACGATGGTCGATATCCTGCGGTTATCGAAGTACCGAAACTCTCGCACAATATAATACACGACGCACTTTATCTAGCGTCTCTTGTCGTTTCGCATTTTTCGATCAAGCAGTCACAATAAATTATAGAAATCATTACAGTATTTCCGGGGATTTGAACTACTCGGTTTTTTAGAGCACATGGGAAAGTGGTTGGCTGATAGAATAAAAATAAAATATTTTCATTTCGGTGGAACAACGTATACAGATCTCAAAATAAAAAGATGAACCTTATGCAATTTACGTAAAATTGGAAATTTGATAAGGATTCATATGATCCGGGGTGAGAAGCGATTAGAAAGCGACGGTCATTTGTGAAAAGTTCAACGACATTTATACCGCAAACCAAAAATCCATTCGCTGCGACTGCGAGGCACAAGTCTCAGCCTTCCTGACGCCCTTTTTATTTTTGTTCTACCTCCGTAACACCCTACAGTCAAAGACTAAATATAACCGCGGAGGTCAGATAACTCGGCGCATACGCGCATCGCACCCCGCAAAGTAGGCACGCGTGCATTTTGTCCTGCGGTGCCTTTGGACTCTGAAATCGAGACTCACTCTCAAGGCCTCGATCCACAACTTGCGAGTCATCGTCGCCCAGAATATTTTCATGAAACTTACAGGCGCGGACCCCGTAGCTTCAATTTTAGATGAATTCCTATCGTCTGCTCACTTCGAGTAAAGTCGAAGTGGCCGCGAATCCAAACCGGCAATTGTTTGCCTCGAGACAGCCAATCGCGGAATCGTCAGCTACCGAAACAATCGCCGATTTGGAATGTACCCATGACCTGTGGTGCGGTGATTTTTATGATGCGGCAAACTCTTTGCTTGTTCACCAAATCCACCGAGCGAGCTTGTTACGCAACCGAATCAATGTTGCTGCATTCTTGCCAGTGCAGCAAACGGTTCTCGTTGTCCTCGCATAATTGTACGCTGGTTGTATACACCCTGTAGATTTCATATTTCTGCATACATGCACTTATGCGTGAGGGAAAATCGTTGAATAGAATGCGGGGTGGTTAGGACAGCGTTGCGTTAATCGATAGGTAATCGAATGTGAGGCGAGTAATGATTATGCTCGAAGCTGTGTGGCGTTTCGCACTACACATACCTAATCGAACCAACGGAGAGCCAGTGAAGCAGCAGCAAATTTAGGTGGTCCTCGTCAGGGTAATTTTTTTCTACTCCCAAGTCCTGAACACAAAACAAATCCTCCCACGACATGAGCTCCATATCTCAACTCTACGAGGTGGCGTGAGCCATTTTTCTACGTTTATTCAACTTTTCGACGCCTACGCTTTTCCTGACATCCGGTCGTTTTGAAACTTACTCAGAAGGGGCCTTTTGCGTCGTTGGTTCCAAATTTGAAGTCAAAATACAGGAATTCAAAGTGGCGGATTTAATATGTGTACCAAGATTGTGAAAAATGAATCATTTTGCATAAAAATTAGTGTGCTAAGGATTTTGAGGCCACTAATTTCAAATATGAAGTAAAAAGAATCACCAAAATCAAATTGACGAACACTCAGAATCCTGAGTAGGAATTTTTCGGCGACTCAGCCGACTTTCTACAATTTCGATTCACCATTTTGAATTTTTGTATCTTCAGTTCAGCTTGGAAAGGACTACTAATTCAGATGTAAATCAGTCTACGTTTTATAATTTTGCTCTGCCATAATGGGACCACTGTTTCGACTATCTGTATACTGTTTTCAGATCAAAATGCGTAACCCACAGAAAAACCTTCCGAATGAGTTTAGAAAAAAAATCGCATTTCAGGAAAAGTTCAGGCTGCAAAAGGTTGAATAATAAAAACAAAAATAGCTTACGCTACCATTTGGGGTCGAGGTTATAGCTCATTTAGTAGGAGGATGTCTCCTGTGTCAAAAATTAATGTTTAGATCGGTGTGAGTAAAAAAAAAAAATCGGTTATTTTCAGACACCCTAATGCTCCTAATGTAGTTATATTGGCAGAACAATACAGCTTTCCTTCAATAGTTCAGAATTCTCATATTAACATTGCATAATTCAATAATCTTGGCTTTTGATTTATTTTGGTAATAACGTGAAATATTTTCTAGTATCTACTATACGGAACATCTCTCGCTAGAGATTCGTAGTCATTGCAATTGATAGATAACAATCATTGGTACCGTTCACGTAATGGACCTTCTTCGGTGTTTAGTAGTGTCAGATTTAGAATAACTTTTATATGTTCAGTGTACTTATTTTCGTCGAATACAGTATCTTAGTCACCCTGTCATTGCAGTCCCAGTTTGCATGCCAACGATTTGAGAGATATATCAGATCAATTAGATACACGTGTTCACCGTTGGTAATTGGAAACTACAAGGCCCTGAACGTTAATACGGCACTGCAGGGGATACGTTAAAGCTCGAGGGGATTGAGCTTTCCTGGGCGCGTTGCAGCGGTGCAATCTGGGTGACGGACGCACCCGTTTGGGACAGATTTAATAACGCAGCATTCGTTAAAGCGCGTATATGTGGCAGATAAATGTGCGCACGCAAGCGAGTACGCATACCTTTGGTTTTGTGTTGAAAAAGCTAGCATCGTTCTTTCTTTATTTCTTATTCGTCTTTTCTATATTAAGCTAATACACGCCACGTCCGATTCAACCTCGGGACGCAAAGATTCGCGAGTTAAGTTTCAGGCACGACCATTCGTAAAACAGAGTATCTCGGATACGAGGGTAGTTTCTCATACGCAGAAGCTAATGAAATTCTTCACGCTTAAGTGCTGAAACGACTTGTATTAAGCTTCGGAACACTGGAGAAAAGAAAAATTGACTGTATAAAATAAAATTTTTGTCAGCATTGTGGAGAGCAATTCCACTCTTATGACAGCGATTACGGAGGCAGGAAATCCCTGTAGACCCTTCGAACTAGGTAGATAAGAAATAGTATATCTGGAGCTTTGAAGCTGAAGGAGATCTCTGGGAAACCATCAACGAGTATAATGTACGAAATACACATGAGGTTGGAGGATCTAGTGCTGATTCCGGAGGCTTCGTACGTTGATAAAATACAGAATCGATCGCAAAGAAGATAAAAGTAATCAAAAATGGTGATCCCAGTGAGAAAGTCTTGTCCTAGAAGAGAGACAAAAAAAAAACACTTGTATATGAATAGGAATATCAGGATGACACATAAAGTCGAACCTTTCCAAAAAAATGTTAGTAAAATCAGATGAGTGGATCAGAAAGATGCGGGATAATTTTCCAAGGTACTTTCATCTCATAAAAACCTCGTGAAAAATCGGTTCATGGCTGATGGAAAATGTACATCGTTGCTGAAGCGAGGCCACGTGAATGCGATACAACTGTCAATGCAGAGAAGTAATCTACCTATATAAGCTCAAATCATTGATTACTATGTTACCTACACCAAACATTCATGGAACCAAAATATTATTCACGTCGCAAGTATACAGTTTATTAAACTTTCAGTACCCATACTTCGTTTTCGAAGTTTTATGAACATCGCTCTCAATTTTAGCCGCTTTGCATCAGTCTAGTCCGCCCTATGTCTCAGAAGATATAAATTTCCAGCATCGAAACGTTCTCTAGCCGCGCCGGATTGTAATTCTAATGATAATCATGGTTTTTAACATGAGATTTCTTCATTTCCACAAAGATCTCTTCGACGTTTCATCAATCTTTGGGGGTCGATAACGACTGTGACCAGGCAGTAGAGAAGTAGAAGTACTTGACTTGAGGAGTGGCGCCGCGAAGCCCGCCATGCCAAGACACACGTAGGGAGAGTCGAGGGTGCGGCGGTTTACCTGCAAACGGGATGGTGCTCCGACAATTATTTACCGTCAATTCTTTTTCCCACTTCTATAAAAGAAAAGCTTATCAGCGTAGAAACATATGCTCGAGTTAGAAAAGATATTCATAAAAATCTAAAGCATCCAGAGTTCGTTTATTTGACGGTACAGTTGACTTCACAGAGAGAAAAGAGCTACCTCTGCATAACAGTAAATATTTTTACTATTTTTTCTGTACATAGTACTAAATGGCGACTTGGCTATTGTTCTTCGAGTTGAAAGCTGCGGAGGTTTGTAGGTCAACCTTTCCTTCCGCTCCACCAACAGCTTCTTCGTATTTCTTCGATTTGCTCCATTCGTAGGTATATCTCTTCTTTACTTTCTAACGATAAGTATAAGTCGAGATGAGAGTACGAAGAGATACATTTCTAAAGTTACTCTTCGATAACTCCATCGAGAGTTTTGCCACAGTGCTTGCACGACTCTAACCTGTAAGCTTTCGTTGCTGAACTTTGAGTTCAAAATTCAACGACTTTCTTTGCTTCTGCCGTTCGCGGGCAAGTGTTAAGCTAGAAAGTATTCACGATGAAAGATTTTCGATATTTTCTATCGGTGGCATGGAAACGAATTCTTCAACCCCGAGAGAGAGAGTATTCAGCGATAAACGACATACAGAAATGTATGGAAATGGTGATCAATATTGTAAAAGGCAATCCAATTTCGGTATTTTATAATTCACGATTAGATTCATCGCAAAAATAGTGACAAAACTATACGTGCACAGTTTTGCACTACGCCCGTCTGACACATCCGAGTAAAGTGCGTATCTACGTTCGGAATCTAGATCTCGGATTACAGAGCATAAGTAGGACTTCGCTGTGACTAGTATTTGCCATTAATCTCATTGTATGGCAATTCGTGCAATAGGCGATACCGACACAGTCAACAGTGTATGGTATTGCTACCGAAGGTTTTCACTACAGACACTGCAGTAGTAAATACAGCTTAAGATCGTGAATAGGAAACATCGAACCGAATTACATTTCACCTTCGATTCGTGGGATGGACTAATCCCTGAGAAGCATCCATAAAACCAATCTGTTAAGGAAGCCATTTTGCGACTGTGTTCGGAAATTATCTGTATTCGCGCGTTTTAGAGGGCGAATTTTAACCGACTCAACTATCAGTAACTTGTCATTGTGTCGTATAGTTACTCATTGGTTATGACCCTATTACAAACGCATATGCACGAGACCATGACACGTCATGCCCGGTCACAAACAATTAGTGAAACTAGATTTTGGAAACATCTCACCGTCTTTAGAAGAAAATCGAAATCCAACCTCTAATTGTTCCCCATTTATTATACAGTTCGCGTACTGTTAATTATCATACTAGTAAATAGTATATGCGCAGGAGAACCTATGTTGACGATCTGCTGACATTATAAACGTTCATTGGATATCGATGGATTCCAACTGATCAGCTTTAGAGTTTTCATTGAAGATTTATTTTCTGATTGGCAGAAAAATTGAGTTAGGACACTCGAGGTTCTGCGAAATGAGTGTATGAGGAAAAACTGAGTAAATACTCGGTAAATACATATTAACACTTGCGTTTAGTGTCTATACCCCGCACCGTCGTCAGGCTGCGTTATATGTTTGATTGAAAATATCGCGAATATTAATTTTCGTTAGATTCCGTTCGCATGATGATTCGGTAGGATCTTCACTAATGGATATTTCAAAAAGCAAGGAGTGACACAGTTCCTTGAATACTCGGTCTAATACTGGTATATATGTGGTTTGCACTGATCTGAACATGTTCAATCGAATATGTGCACAAATACTGATTGTGACTCAGGTCACGACTCGTCGAGTCACCGATGCGCCAGAACCTATTTTGCACTATGCACTGTGAGATATCATTGTACAAATAACGGATGACGTATGAGCCGTAATCTTTAGGTGACGGAGATATATCGTTGGGTATTTACACCACCATCGCTATCGTAGCTAAAAATATTGTCAGACCGCTATCAATTTTTTTTAAAAACGCGTAAATCTTTGGGGTTTCACAAGGATTCGCCGGAAAGTCTACGCGTCATATCACGACTAATCACGCTTGTTAATTTTTTCTGTTTTCAGCGTGAGTGACGGTCAAATGAACGCTCTGTATGCCCGCGTGAATTTATCGGCGCTAAAATGAGGGAGAATTAGCCCCTGAACTTAATTAAGATTCGCATACCGAGGAGAATAATTGTCGAGAAGAAATTCTCGGGCGTTTTAATTGTGAGCGAGTGTTCAACTTTCTTCAGTCTAACTACGTCACCTTCGCGTAATTGGCAGTAAAAGAATTCTCATCAACTTTGTATAACGCTAGGCAAACCCTACGAGTGGCGATAAAAAAAAAAAAAGGTTTCCATAAATACAGTGATGTTCGGAAATATGGAACCGCTCAACGTCGATGCTATTTAATATCACCCCCGCGACTTCAACGTTGGATAACTCCTCAAGAAGTGTTGTAGACTTCGGTGGAAATAAATTTCTGTCGAATGCAGACGTTCTCGGTTTAACGAGTGCTGATAGTAGACGAGTACCACCTGAGAAGGTCAAAATTCTTTTTGCATAATTGACTGGTTTTTCTTTTTCGTTCTGTCTCCTATTTTGAACACACTGCACTTGTATCTGCCGCAGTGAGCTCGTTGTCACATATTGGATGTACTCGTTCGTCGTTCCGAAGATTCGATATTTCCATGTTGCTTGAAACAAAGACTTTACCAGATATTCGAATGGGATTTTTTCAGGAGTGATACGTTTTCACGGACTGCTAAACGGAAGTAGATTTTCGAACGCCATTGTTGTACTCGACAATGTTTCAGAAGACAAACGCTCCAGCGAATGGTAGACAAATGAGACCGGAAAGTCGAAAGCTGCCTACTCTCGAGGTATAAATCTATAGAAGCGTGTCTTCCGGTACGCCATTACCCACTCCCCACTCCCCACTCGCAGCGCCGCGAGTCGAGCTTCATCGTAATAAATGGATGGCGTGCACCTAACTGCACTTTCAAATAGTCCCCGATTGCGTCGCTGCGAGCGAATGATATCTATGTAATGTATTGGCGTAGGTATATGCGCGAACTGTGGCAAGGCCTTTTCGTTGGCGTGGCACCCTAACCCCCAAAAGTGCATTTTATCCACACGCCATACTTGTTTTCCAATCCCAAGTTGACGATACCTTATATCTACAATGAATTAGGGCGCGTTCGCAAATGACGTACCTTTTTGTTCGACCCCCCCCCTCCCAATGTAACGGATTTGTGAACGCTTCTCCGTTTGTGGCCCTTTTCAGTGTTGTCATCATTCCGGCCCGAGGGGATTTGCTGCGTGAAAAACCTCGAACACGTGCGCATATCGTCGAACGAACCTCCCACTCGCTAAAACCGGACAAGCTGGAAAATCACCGTGACTATATTTTTTCGGAAAATTACGCGCTCTGTATTCGCAGGTCTCACATCAGTTCCTGCCTTACAATTCTGGCACCAATTAACGCTCGGTAACCATCTCCTTCAGCTTGCACGCGTTGACTTGAACGCGGAATCGACTCAAGCGGATAACAGATCGTTGTTGATTAATGTGCTAATTGTATGCTTTTCATTCCCAAGCTTTCTGAGTTCTCGTTACGCGGAGTAACGCGTCCTGGACGGAATACCATCTCTTTTGTCACCCACATAATCGTTTACAAGCACCTATGTATGTAAGATTTTTTTTTCTTTTTTTTTGTACACAGGGTACTATAGACGAACCACTCAACCAATTTAGAGCAAATTTTCTACACCCAGATGATGTTCCGGAAACTTTGTCAGACTACTTCCACATCCAATGTCAGAACAGCAGACGTTCGAGGTGTTTAAAAAATCCGTACATTCCGCATTATTCGACATAATCCCATGAACTTTGGATCACAATTTTCTGCCATTGAAATACCATTGCAATAAAATTTTGAATTGCATGAGTCTATTCGTCAATTTCAAATAATTGAAAAAAAGAAAACAGGGCAATGCATTTCGGGGCCTCGCCTTGTGGACGTGCACCTCATCCTCGGTACAAAATAACCGGGAATCCTGCGGTACGCTCCGGGGTGCTAATACGGCTCGATAGATTAGGCGTCAGCCGGCCGCGCCCCTATACTTTTCTCGACGCGGAAGTATACATATACGTACTTCCGGTACCGCGTTTTACTTAAAGAGGACTTGTTGTGTTATCGGGGTGTCTACAGACTTCAGATTTTCAGATTTCCGTGGATCGTTCGCGAGGCTCTTAGGGTCCTTTTCATAAAAGTTAAGGACCATTTGACACGTCTTTTATCAACTAACTCGTGGCATTGGGTTTCTCTGACCCAGGAAAAATTTCGTATACAATATACGAATCCGGAGTTAATTGGAGAGTAGAATATTCTTGAAAAGTTACAGGAATTTAAGATCCTGCATTATCATCACTTCGCGCAATCTCGTAACAAAAATTTTCAACTCTATCGAGAGTTGATAAGATCGTTCGATTTCAAACTACATAAATTTGAACTTCGTTTGACAAACGATGCAAGCAACTACGCATACCAAAATATTCTGCAGGCTTGGATACGTAAAATCCTGATTTTGCCGATTCGAAAATCTACGCCTCCGTTGCAGCCGACAGAGACTAGATGAGCCTATTTTAAATAGCATAGCAACTTATAACTTTTATTCCACCATTGCGCACCATTGAGCATACCAGCCCCTACTTTGAAGCTAACACACGTATGCTAAATGCGTTTGTTTTTTAAAATGAACTATTCATCTGCCTAATGAAAAAATTTGTCAAATGGTTACATAGGAAGCCATCCGATGAGAAGATATCCGCGATAATCATCAAATTATCAGAGCCTTAAAAGAGGGCTTTAGGCATAGCCCGTTTCGGCCAGGTGTACTCATGTTGTGACGCGGTAGGTACTTCTTCGAGGCTTCTTTGGTGTAAACCTTTCAATTTAATATCTGATGAAGAATGATATCGAATATTGAAAGAAGTAGGTCGGTAGAAATGTTGGGCAATAGTGCCTAGCCCGTAATTTAATCCTGGCGGCAGTCCTAGCGGATGGTATTCTGGTTGTTGTATATCGTACACTGATTTCATATGTGCAGGCACAGAGAAACGGAGAAACAGGATCGGATACAAGTAACAAGATCCAAGCGGCGCTTTTCTCTCTCTATCTAAGTGTACATACATTGCCATTCAATATTTATTCCATTTCACAAAGTAGATATTTAAGTATATTATACTCTCCAGGTGAAAATAGGGAAGGATTTTTCGATTTTTTTTCGACAAAGGTTTTTTTTGAACAGGACATGAAATGAGCAGGATAAAAATTTGTTCCGAACAATCAATGTGAGCTTTGTGTTTTGAAAATAGCAACTTGACTCTTCTCAGCTCACTACTAGAATTGCACTACCAGTATGGGTAAGATCGAGCTGAGCATAAATTCAACGGCATCCAGTAAAGTCGTGAGTTATTAGCTACCAAAGTAGAGGAATAAGTTCACTCCGCTCCGGTAAGTCGAAGGCCGGTATCTCGTACTTTGTTCATTTTCGAAATGATAGTCGCTCAAACTCGGTACCTTTGTACATTTACATGCCTCAACGGGCTTGGTTTTTTCGAAAATCAACATTAGGGTTTGTTGTTTCAGGCAGACGATTTTCGTTTTGCGCTTCCGTCTGATCATCCTTTAGAATACGGTTGAAAGAAATCCTTGCGAAGAGATAGCGTTATAAACGTATTTCTTAAGGTGCTCGATGAATTATAAATTTTCCCATTCAAATAACATAGGGAAAACGTGATTTTCTATTTCATTTTATTGATATTATTCAGCCTGGGTTCATGATACGAAATTTCGCAGGGTGCTGCTTATTAGGAAATTAAATTCTCTACAAAAAATGTCCTCAGAATTATTTCTGTGAAGTGACTAGTTCAGGACTGACAGGGATTCAAAGGTAACTTTCAACGCTTATAACTTTCAAACCATTGATTTTACAGACTCGATTCTGAGGGCATCTTCTTTAGAGAATCTTAGTTTATATGAAACCGCACTCCGCGAAATTATCTACCATAAGACCTGGCTGGGACATACTGACTCAAAAAAATAAAGAAACAAAATCATATAGTTTTGGAGACTGTGAGAAACATCATTTGCAGGAAATTTTAGTCCATATTTCAAAGTATTTCTCACGCAAAAATAAGTAAAATGTTCATAAAATATGCAAATTTCCATCCCAATGATTGAAACTAAAAAGCATCATCCCTTGTAGTCCCATGTGATTTTAGTAAGATCTATCAAAATTATAAAATTTGCATAACTATTCGTTTTTCCGTGCAATGTCTATTTAGAAGGATAAAAATTTATACTCAATATTTCTACCTTCCAAACGACTAGTCTTCTTAATCTGAGCATCAATAGCCTCCAACCATCCGCTGCAAGTAATGCTGCCATAAGTAGGGTACATGTTCGATGCATTACGTCTTCTCTACTCAAGATCGATTGCAAGATGATGAACACAAGTAATGATGAATAAGTATATAGCCAACTGAACGCAATATGCGAAAACTAAGGGCTCGGCGCGGTACTGGTCAAACATTGACCACTCCGTCCCATTTCATATGTTTGTCGCACAACCGACTGGATTTGTTTTCCTATGCGCCGGTCAGTCGTATATATTGGCTGTCTGTATATAGTGGATTGTACAGAATCCGTGCAATTGAGTCTTCCCCCCTTGTCACCACATGGTCATCTTCATGTTTTTGGCCACAGCGAGGACATCGATTCGTGTTTCGATGCAGAGAACCAGACTTAAATCATGAGAATCGTGATTACTAATTTGTTATTCTCTACGCCCTGGCAATACTAGATTTCTCTCCTTTTTTTCTCAAGTTTTTTCTCGTTTATTCTCAGGGATTTCAGCCACAGCAGCGACTGTGCCTCCCATTGAAGATTAAGCGGACGAAGAGAAACAAGAGCTAACTTAAGAATAGAGCGCGTTTGCCAGAACTAATATAGTTTTTTGTTCATCAGTAACTGGCGAGTCACGAGTCATTCAAACCCAATTGTGTCCTTTCTCCTTAGGTCCTTCCTCCTACTTCTGCCTGCCATCTTCCTGTCTTGCGGCGTTCGTTAGTTTCAAGTCGTTTCATTCCAAGCGGAATCATTATACCGGCGGATATAGGTGACGTAAAAAGAACATTGCAAAATCATCGAACGAAGTGCGTTGTATGTATTTTTGAGAAAACAAATGAAACAGTAGCGAACGATAATAAACGTTATCGACACTCTGAGTCTTTATTTTTTGACCATTTTCAGATGCGTCGAAAAAAGGTGAAAAACCGAAAGTTCGAGTATTTCTAAGGCGTCAGGCCACCCGTCTGATTCCTTTTCTTGTCGCATTTTCTGAAAATTCGAGGTCCTCAACCCTTGAACGGGGCATGATATACTGTTAACGGAAATTTGAAGATGTCTTCGATTGTTTGTAGAACAGACTTAATGTAAGTTTAGAAATATAATCGACCTCACCACTGAAGTTCGTGATATATTCAGCAAAAAATTTCCGTTTGCGTTTCTCAGCGTTTGTGTATCATTCTACGATTTCGTAAAAATTTCTGGTAATTGGGTCAAAAATAGTTCGTAGTGTATAGGTAAAATAATTCATGAAACATAACATAAATAATTGTTCTTCTGCGATCAATATTCTCTAGGATGTAGGAACAATTCATTCCACAACACATATACCATATACCCCTTTCAAAGAATTGCATTGCGGCAGCTCTTGGCCTTTGTGTAAATATCTAAAGGGTAGGTAAATTCTAGATTTAAGTTGCGGCTCACGGCGTGGCCCTTATTTTTGTTCATTTAACTGCATAGCTGGCACGATGATATCGATTCGTTTAACGTATGCAATATCTATATAATGGCAACGTGTACGACAAGCTACAGACTTGCCCTTATCTCCCACCGCTTTACTTTTCAGTGGTTGCAGAAACAATATTTTTATTTTTCAACGAATCAGAATGCAGATATGTATTTCAAGAAATTTGTCGGCTATCAACCGAAGAAAGTAGAAAACCCAGATCGGAGATTTAGGCTATCAGCGTAGACGCTATCAATTTACGTACATATATTCATATATGCTTAACTGAATGGCGCGTTTTCGTCAACTTGTTCTACGCCAGCCTTGCATGGTCAGTTCTCCTAATTCACCCGCAAGATTTCCGTGAGTAATATATTCTCACACCTAGGTGACACGTGCGTGTATCTATACGCCTTAGTCCTGGAGGCGTCGTAGGAAATGATCCCTTCATCGGGGAAAAGAAACATAGAGCGATATAATAGCAGTGTAGCCACCACGTAAAATTTTTCCAAGACTAATTAATAAATAACCAAAATCTTCATCCGATATCTGATCCCATGGGGGTGCTGAGGCGCTAGGGTACCACGTGGGTTTCACGATATTCTGAAACAGCGGAAAATTGAAGTCACAAGCTTGAGAAATATATTCGAATTTATAAAAGAGACTCCTGAGCTGCGGAAATTGACACCGCTGTTGTTCACAATAATTCCAACTTCTTCGTGCACGGCGGAACGTCGTTTTCTGCCCCGGGAAGATCGAAGCCGTACTTGAAATCAATGATGACTCGGAAAGAACGGTTGAATAACATTGCCATTCTGCGCGTCCACCGGAAGATTATGGAACATCTCAACACAGATAAGCTTGTTGACAATTTCATTGGTAATAATGCTGTAAGGAGCTTTACGAGAGGAGGATGCTTTACGATGCATAAAAAGTTTATTTTTCTCGGTTTCCGTGAATTTCGCGTGCTAGATCGAACGCATTCTTCGTGAATCGGCGAATAAATTCATTTTGGATCGTTCAGTAGCGCGGTCTCCGAGTTATTTGTGACATTATATCGGCGGTCGGTAAAGATGGGTATAGCATGCTTCTGAGGAATAAATCTGCGAAGCTAGTTGTGAGAATCAGTGCCCGAACGCAATAACATTGAATTGAACATGGCAGGAAGAACCGGGAGTCAAAATTTCGTTAAAGCTCATGCGAACCGTCCTCCAGGATTTTCGATTATTTTCAAGTTCGGGTAACACTACTGAGTACGTCTATCAAATTGCGATTCCAAATTCGCATGCAATAACTTTTTCCACAGTATTTAGTGCGCAGGCCCTCTGCGCTCGCAATCAGAAATACGGCGCGCGACGGTTCTCATTCGTGCGCTTTACGTGGCTGCCAGCCCTGAGCACTAGTTTCAGCCTCATGGGGGTTTCTACGTCAATTGTATACCATATGAATCTGACAAAATCTGATTTTGAGACCTGACAACGAAGCACGACAATAATATTTCTCCCGAATAAGTAACATTGGTGTCCACTAATATCTGACGATTACACATTTTTTTGTGTATGAGAAATTTACTAAAATTTTAGCGAAACCGTATGTATTTCAAATGGCAAAATTAACCCCGTTTGCGGCAGGGCTTGGGATTCAGATAGAAAGCTGAAATTTTGGAGGGGTTTATTTTGAATTGCTTGGTACCAATTTGAGGGGCGGTCGCGAGAAAATCCGTCCATACCCTGAATAAGGATCGCCCTGATGCATACCCGTTACATGAGGAAGGGAGCCGCGAAGATGATCGCATCGTATACAGAGATGCAACATGAATATGAAATCTATGCGTGCTAAGAAATCACCTGCGTGACGTCACGAGCTAAAAATATAGTGAGCTTGTTTTCTAACTTGCAAAGGTACTTAGCAAGCTGCTGCTGCTGCTGCTGCTGCTGCTGTTGTACCGTAAAGACGTGATATACAGGTATATATTGCACCGCGACGACGAGCTGCATCAACTTCGGGTGCACGGTAGAACGGGTCGCGAATCCCGATGTTCTTTTGTATTTCGTGCTTAGAAATGGAACGACTGAATATTCCGCCGACATACCTATGTATATGCGGAGTTTCAAGTCACTTGGTCATTCTGCGCCGCTCGACCTCTTGGATTTGTTGAGAAAATTCTTGGTGCGATAGTGCCACCAAAATAAGGAAACACCCATCTCGGAATCTCCACTTATTTTCAGGATGGCCAAAGACATGAATTTTTTAATGTTCTGCGAAAAGATTATATTTACCAAACCAATCATCTCATAAGCCGGTAATCCAATGGAAACCTGGCTCAGGTAAAAAATGGTTTATACTAAAAATTAGGCAATTTTTGAGCTATGTAAAAAAAATTGAGCTCCTAACTTATCGAATTACTTCGTTCTCTACTCTTTATAGTGCATACGTATGGGGCATTTCATTTGAGCTTGACGTGCATCCAACCTTGACAATTCCAGCATCACTGAATCTTGTTTTACATGTATATAGTACCAGGAGATGCAGCTACTCGTACGATCCCGTTTGGCGATTAGTCTCATCGATTCGACGGAGCAGAATATTGAAGTTTGGAAGTTTTCATTGACAACAAGTTTCCAAATGCGCATAACTTGGAATATGTGAGCTCTATCGGAAAAACCGATACGTCGAAATTTCTTGTTCTTTGGATGTACTATTTGAAATAGTTTCTTCAACATTCTGCAAGCCCTCTATCAGGTGTTCTTTCCGAATATAAATTAAAAAGTTGGTTTTCGGAGAAGAGGACATCTTCAATTCCACTGAAATTTGTACACGATCTTCTACGAGAAATTCATTCCGGAAATGTTGAAAACTTGTGTCAGAAGACAAGACTGATTGTGAGTCTAGAAGTTAAAATAATTTGAAAATGGAAAAATAAAAGCATTGTGATTTGAAATGGTCCCTGGCATTCAAATAAATTCTGTATTTCATCCTCAAATACAGTATAGGATTTGTATCTAATGTAAGTCATCTATTTCCAATATTGGCCAAGTCCACAGAAAGTTTTTCTTGTTGCATAGCAAATAATGAAAATTATGTTTTTCAGAAAAGCTAGGTTTTTCTTTTTTTTGTTTTAACACAGCCGAAATTGGAAACGGACGGCTTGAATGCAAACCATACCGTATTCAAAAAAAAAATATAGAATTTATTAAAATAACTAACATGACTATCTCAAATCACAATTCTTGCATTGTTCCATTTTCAGGACATTTCATTACTTTTTCCCTTTCGTAGTTTTTGAATGATTGTAACTCTTGAACCAAGAGTCTTGCCATCCGCTACAAGGTCTTGAAATGTTTATATATTTTTTTGTAGAATATCGCGAAAATTTGTTGATGAAATTGAAGATGGCCTGTTCAGCGAAAAATAGCTTTCTAATTTTTATTCGCGAAAAATAGCTGATACAGAAGTTGAAGAATTATGAAAAAAGTATTTCCAAATAGTATATGCAAAGAACAAGAAATTTCGATGTATTGATTTTTCTGACAAGACTGACAGATTTCATAATATATGTGTTTAAAAACTACTTGGTAACATTTTCGAAATTTTGAATATCTGTCCCTTCGGAACAATCAGACTAATCGCCAAAAGGTATGATACGGGTAGTCGCATGTGTAGTGCTACATAAACTGTACGTGGCTCACAACTTGAAGTTCATTTCCCGGTCATACTTTTTCTTATTTGCTTTTCCGTTAAGTAGTTTGTGCTTTTCTGAACATATTGCATCAAATATTGCATTTTCCTGCGAATCAACTCTTCTGGCACTCGGTGCAGTATTATGCAACTAAAACTAGCGTGTATACAGTGTTAACGTTCAACATACTTATTCAGTACACATTTCCGCACTGTCTGAATTACGGATGTTGGAATCGGCCAAGAAACTTATGTGATACATCAATAAATCCTGAAATGAAATTGGTGAACGCGATAATCATGAGAAATGTAGTATATCTAAAAGCGAAGAAAAAGAAAAGCGTTCCGTGAATGTAATGCAATTTCCGTATTTTCCTTGGTAGGCATGTCTGTCTAGAATATTCATGTAAAACTTAAGTTTGTTTCACAATAAGACGACCGGTGGCAGACTAATCCTGCACAAATCGATTGATTATGGGTTTGCCTATATAAAAGCTGTAAAAGCTCACTAGTTGAATTATTTCCATTCGTCGAAATGGCATTTGATAAGAAAAATAATCAACGACAAACATAATTTAAAGCCAAATTGATCCCAGTTCTCATCATTTCATTATCCGTTTTCAAACATGGACATCTGAAAACTTGATGTCAAGGTGTATGTAGGCCCCCAACCTATATGTAGGTTGAAACGGGACACACTATCAGATATCAGCGTATGGTCCGTACCTTTGTTACCAATTTTCCGTTGTGTGCCAAATTCGTAAAAGTCACGTAAGTTAGTATCCGGTAAATTGTGGTCTAGACTTATGGTGAATAAATGCTATTATTTGCGAGAATAGGTACTATTTTCTAATCGAAGTTTGAAAAGCCAAATGTGGATTATTTTGCTGGTTTTTATTATTTTTTATTTTTTTATTTCTCTTGAGGCGGTTGAATTCTATTGATTTGAATTATGAAACAGTACAGATCGTCGACTACTGTTTATTGTTATGAATTCTCAGTGTAGCTCCTTTTCGTTTTGGTTGATAACGATGTTTCATCATTCCATTTACATAATTATTCATTCGCCACTTATAAGGCAATGTCAATCATCGTGCATCGGTGCCGTGCAGCACGACATCCAACACGTAACACAATCGCATCCGTATTTAAATGAATGGACTATTCTTTTTTTTTTTTCATGAATTCATTGACAAAGTTTTAAGCGACACCGTAATAGGATGATACGTAATTCCGTTTCTGAAAATAAGTAGTAATGAACTAAAAACAGTTGAGTTGCTGTGTCTGGCGAACCATTGTGTAAGATGTTTTGAAAATGTAAGTACGTGTGGAAACAGTGTCGTTGAATTCTCGCAGACACTTCCTTCCACCGCTATAACGACGCGCGTGGCGTGACATTAGTCATAGCGGCAATCATAACTCGTAATAATCATTGATGGCGAGTGCCGTTTGATGTGGACAGAGACCTGCGTGCACGCGCAGTTAGGAAGAGAGAGCGATGGAAATGCGTTTACTTTAGGGTTTACTTTGATTATACAATGGGGGCGTTCGACTAGCCACCTGATAACGACAAAATAAAAGCAAGAATTAAGATTCAACAGAAGGGCGCCGTCTCTGACCATTAGCGCAGGGCACTTTGCCCCTAGTATTCTAAATGCAACGGGATTCAATCATTTATGTTAGTTTATTCGAAAAAATCACCGAAGACGAAGCACCCAAAAGACGTGACTTCGACGCACGTTGTTAAGTTGGTAGGTTCACGGCAGTCACTATTTCCAGAAATCAATCTCGTGGTATAAGAACGTAGCGAGAGTGACGATTCATTCGTTAACAATTAAGAAGTAACCTCAACCGCTGTTTACGGAAGAGTAGATCCTCCGACGACTTTCATAGTGGTATAAATGCAAAAATACGTACAGTCAAAGATGAAATATGCGCGCAACGGCTACCGTACCAAGTTTGATTGGACGACTTTGACAATGAGCGGATTACCATTGAGTTTTTAGATAAAGAGTTAAATGAAGAATTAGCTTCTCAACAGGCGCAGAGACATGAGGCGAAGGGCGATCTTCGCAGGTAGCAAGCTACCGCGCCGAAAGACAGACAGACAGATTGGAATGTGGCCGTTAACATTCCAATCCCGCCCAACGATCTCGCGCAAACATCACAAGCCCGCAACAACTACCCTCAGCTTGTTGCGGGCACGGGGTGTAGGGGAGAACACGGGAGTCGAGGGTGGAGGAAATATGGAATTATTGTTTGATATGGAACGATGATTTGGTAACTCACCTTGCCGCTTTCAGCCGCCGGCGAATTCTCGACGATGTCATAAACGATGTGTGGAAGACCTGCCGTGCCGAGCAACGAAAAACCAAATCCCGACGTGTCGCTCCGGTTTAAGGTAACCAGTAACTCCTCAGCCATGTTTTAGCCACATTGATTTCACCACTGCCATTTGCTGCACACCGCACGTAAACTAACACCGATGAAACTTGGAGAAAAAAACCTCTATCTTACACTCGCTACTTCCAACCGTATCACCGCAACTTTCCTCGACCATCAACAGATGACGGAATGTAGCAAAACGCCACTCCTGCATACAACTGGCACTCAACACGCATAGCACACACGCGCCACAGTGACAGCTCACAACAGCACGGCGCACGGCAGCGCTGGCGCCGGCGACTCGGCGACTTCGGGCTGGTGCTGCTATCTCGACAGCGTCTCAACGAACCTCTGGGGTCCTTCACCTTTCCACGGCGCTAATCAGCTTTCGACTTCTCGCTTTCTCAGTCCCCGAAACGAGTTCAATCCGTTGTTTCGTTTTTAAATATCTCTGACAAGCGTTAGAACTTTTTAGCCGTTAGATCTAACTGAATTATCTCGTTTCCCTTCATTGCGTGTTATTGACTTCCACCATGCTCCGATTAGCGCTTTAATTGCAATACATTTTTTATGTGCTGCACACAAGTTTTCAAATTGGTATAAACCAGTGTTACCAATTTATATTCACCAAAATAAAAACGAACTGCTATTCTGAATTGCTTCAGGCTAATTGTCTCACTAATTGCTGGACGTAGACACGGCTTAATAACTGAAACAAGTGTATGGCTAACATAGGTCGTCGTTGAATCACGTGAAGTCAGACTGTGTTAAATTGCACTAGCATAGTGGGATTCTTTAGTGAAGTTCTGCACCTCCGGTCAAACGAGACATACATATTTACATACCATGGGCTTTCGTACCGCATGATACGTGTTCGCTACTTTTCTCTGTGAAAAAACGGTGGAAATTTAAAGGAGAAAAATATGAATAAACTTTAATTTCGCGGGTGTTGTGGTTCATGTTATTCTTCAGTTGGTGGCGCTCAAGTGTAGATCTCCCACCAATAAAGTTTGAGTGAGCCTCAAAATATACATAAATTTGAAAATACGGTCTATATTTTGACGTTTCAAATTAAGTATTGTTGTTCGATGGAAAGATGCTTTATTCTCACACCTTCAAATTCCGCCGAATATTTTTATTACTATTAATATGGTATTTCACTTGACGTCAGTGGTCAGACCTAGATAGCAGACATACACAAGAAGGATATTTAGTGTAAGCATGTAATACATGTGATGTGAGTAGTCGAATGAAACATGGAGCCCATCGCACGTCTCGTCAAGGTTTCGGTTCCCAATTATTTGGCAGGTCTACCGATTCCAGACTCGATTGGAGGATGGTTTCGGCTTGGAGGTATTCTAAAAATTACCATTCACGATTTTGAAGTAAAAATAGACGAGTGCATTTACCACAAGTGTAAATATTATTAATCAGAAAATCGATGTGCTCGAACTGGGCTAACAAGTGTTCGCGCCGTGTTGCGGAAAATATGAAAGTTGGAAATAATTGTTTTTCGTTTTAGTACGAGATTGGCTATCGTTGATACCGCCTACTGCCTTGCTGGCTGGTGTCGGCTTCGTCTCGTATAAGGCGTTACATCAATATGTAAAACCTCCGGTAAGTAAAATGGTAAAAATATTGAATGTGCATGAGACACTGGTCAACAGTTGGGCAACCTTCCATTCTCTTATTTCCTCTCATTCTCGTTATGTAACCTCGATCATATTACTTTCTAATGTCTACACAGAGCATTTACGTTTTAGCCTCCGAATTCCATAAATCCTATAATAAAAAAGGACTGCGCTAAGGTCGTGGATTCGATCGATGTAGAAGATATTGCTGACAAAGCTGTATTCTGCCGCTGCTGGAGAAGTGAGAACGTAAGTATATTATATCAATTGAGTATTCCTATCAATGGTTATTGTTCAAAAACTTGAACCACCGCTCGTGCTTCTTGTAGCGAATCGGTAAATCATCATAGTTGGTGAACAGTAGATGACAGAACCTTGTAATGATGAACACTAGACCAAAAAAAGAATGTCGATGCCCCTGATAAATGTTTCGAACCATTAAAGTTCGATTTTACAATGAGCAAACATCACAGAATAATAGAATTGCTGATGAAAATGTTGGACTCAATTAGTGTCCATGAAGATGCAAAGTAGGTTTCCGATCCCATTCGACTTAAAAATGTGTCATCTCATTTGTCCGCGTTTTAATTATCTGATTGTGCAATTTCAGGTAACTTAAAACTCTAAGCCTATTACTGATAAAAGTTATAAAACTAAATCATTCTCATTCTCCAAGTAAACATTCACAGATTCGAATTTTGGGCCATTCGGCAGGTTGATGAACGAACTAAATTTATTCCATGCAAAAAACAGACTTCATACCATTAATGAGTTCTATACCACTTCTAGAACTTTTTTATTTCCCAAATGATAAATAATCTTGTAATTGAGATGATTCATAATACTTTCTATCATGAATCAAAATAACTCATTCTGTCTGAATTTCATGCATCAATTAATGTTGCACACAAATCATTTGGTTTTGGAGTGCATATTGCAGCTAATAACAGTAATACCATTGTCAATATAAAATCTTGATGCTAGGTCCTAGGCTAGGGCCTCTCTATGACAATTTATTGTTTATGGAAGAGAAAGCGTATTTTATGCATCAAAGTTTCAACTAGTAAATGCCTGTTGCGCTTGCGTATAAGTATGTTGTTCTTACATCAAATTCTTGGTCTTGCTTAACTGTTTCTGAATCGTTTTTATAGTGGCCTTACTGCGACGGAGCTCACGGGCCACACAACAGGGCGACTGGTGACAATGTTGGACCTGTCGTCGTCAAGAGAAATAAATAAATATTGTTTATGAGGTATGGGAAAAGCAGGCTCAATGCGTATAGGAAGGAACAAGATTGTAGTATAGTTAGCTGAATATTTGAAATCATACTTCTTGCTTCTTGTACATTATATAAATATATCAAATCATTTATGGCAATAGGTAGTATATTAATTACCTAGCATTTGAAACGGACGGTTATTATATGTATACATTGGGGGGATTTTTATGTGAGGTTTCCCTGAGTCATTAGAAGTGGTAAAAACTAGAGCGAAATCGAAATCGAAATTTTGGCCTCGGATCGTTCGCCTGTATTAGGTGGAATTACCAATGTACAGCATACATAGTAACTGTTATATTTTTGGTTGTAAAAATATTCTGCGGGCAGATGTATTGTGGGTCAGGAATCGAATATTATGTCAACTGGATAAACTTATATAGATAAATAATAAATATTAATTGATGTTATGGCACTTGGTGCTGAAATCTCTTGTACTAAAAGTCCAATGTTGAAGTCTGCAAGTTTTTGATATCGTTTTTTGTTTGATATTTCTGGTATGAACGGTCTTTGTAAAGTACTATGTATATATATATATATGAAAAAATTGGATTATATGCAAAGGGTCGGAGGTGTACACAATGAAAAATAATGAATTATAAAATTATCCTATTGCTTTATTATTAAACCTAATTATATACACTGACTTTTCTTTACGTTGTAAGAAAATAATTACATTAAATTTTAATGATTCCATGTCCCAACGAGAGTTTAATAGCAATGATTAATTGCATACGACATTGTCTTGCGTCTGATATCATGATGCAGTATGTATAATGTATATCACAGATTCTATGTCCACGGTTAATATGCACGGACTCGAATAAAGTTTTCATAATCTGCATGTGTTCAAGATCGATTGTATAAGTCTGTAAGAATTCAGAGATCGTTTATACAACGATAACTGTTCCATGTAGCTGCCCATTAGATGCAATGCTACATTTTGTTATCTATAATGATGAAGTAATTGATAATCTGCTTAAACACCTACTATCGTTGATAATATACAATATTCTATATACAGGGTGAACTCTTAACGTCTGTCCACCAAGAATCTGTTCGAGGTGGTCGAGAGTGAAAATCGAATTAATTTTAGTGGCTATCGAGTCCTTGATTGGCTGTCTAATAGCAAACAATTGCCGATCTCGACTATCGACCACCTCAACACAACTCTTGGTGGATGGACGTCAGGAATTCACCTTGCATATACACTAGAGTGTGCCAAGTGAAGGTAAACTTTGAAATTCAGTCTGGATACACACCACGATTAAATTTATTTTTACAATACAAGGTCCCACCTAATTACTATCCCGTCAAATACCATGCAGAGGTGCCGAATGGACTATGAATATTCAGTCCCTGTGCAGGAAACCAAGTTCTTGTTTGTTTCTTATGAATAACTTACTAAAGGGTGATTTTCCGGATGCACTTCGAAATTACAAAATTGTTCATTATGATCTAAAGGTTTTAAGATACATACATATTTCAAAGACAGAAGATACGTTATCTCCCAAGTGCAACAGACAAATGGGTGTGAACTGATAAGTTGACAAAATTTCACTTCATGTAATAGAATCACTTGCTGTAACATCTAGCTGTTTTTGGGTAGCATGCCGACAAACAACGTGCGATCTCCCAACTCTCCGTCTCAGAAACTACCTCCTGGTCTCAGTGATTTTTAGTATAGTTTGATAAAATTTGATGATAGCCTTCAGTAATGGCATAGTGAAGATAGCGAAGCATAATTTTTTCTCAGAAACATCAATCCTTTGCGAATTAAATTTAAAAAATTATTAAGCGCTATATAGTGAGTATTTCTGGGGGTCTTAATGTTTGAACCGAGAAACAAGACTTCTTACTTATGGATGTGAAAATTGGGGTGGAAATTTAATATTCAAGGTCCATGCGTCATTTCTGAATGTTATTCAATCAGGTAGTAAGGCACTGCTTTTATATTTCTTGAATGGAACAAGGAAAACCTCGGTGCATCTCCACCGTATCTCTAAGTTTATCTTATCCTGGCACGTACTACATAGGTATAGATATGTATGCAAGTATAATTGTACAAATATGATGGCAAAGGTACCATTAATTTAAAGTAATTCAAGCCCATTGTTAGGAAGTGAAAGTTTCACTTGAAAGTAATACGATGTTTTCGTACGTCAAACTTTTGTAAATCAACGGGATAGGGAAGAATACTTGTCGTTACTGGTACGACCACAAGTAATTGTCTTACTACAAATACGGTGCAAGAATCACATCTCCTCATTCAAACTTCCCAAGAGACTGATGGTAATGTTGCCGGAGAAGTCTGGGCTCCGTGCACTTCTCGAATAATCGTTTTATTCATTCGGGCATCATCTGATTTGGTCTTTAGAGCTGAAAATGGTAAATACAAAATTCTGACTAATTATAACAAGTCCAACTCATGTTTACAAATTCTCATATCTTCACACGTTGTAATATTGAGTATAATTACTCTGTGTTATTACAGAGCACTTTCTATTGAAATTTGTTTTCACCTCAAAATGACGTAGGTCGTTGGTGTCAAATTCTAAGTCATTGACGAGTAGCTCCCTGTTGCCGTATCGATACCTGAAACAATTTTTCAGTCTTATTCAACTATTGAGAACTCAATAATACCCGCTAGATCAGTTCAAAATGAGGCTTGAATTTTACTTAATCTCTATTGCTCACCGAGGTTCTTGTACTTTGATGCAAAAAGAAAAGCGCATGCGACAGTAGTCTGTAGAAATATTCACATTACTGCCTTTCCAAGAATGAAATTTTTTTTAATTTCAAAAATTGCCATTTTCAGCATTTTCAAAATATAGACATCGCAAAACCGTTCGGCGTGTACGTTGTTCATGGGCTAACTGCAAAGTTTTCGTGAAATCCCAAGACAATCCGATCATCTTAGCACTGTCATATTGCCATCAAAATATTATAGACTTAGCATTTAAAATGCCATCCATAATCTTTTTTGTATTAGGGGCTTTTGAGCGATCGTCTGTTTTACCGACAAAATAGGCATTTTCAGCCAGTGACAACCGTTATTTAGTCCACGGATTAGGTCTCCATCGGTCCACTGATCATACTAAGATTCCGTAGGGATATTCCTTAGATTATCAGCTAATGCGCGCTGGTATCCAAAAAGTAAATGTAATTCCAATTAATAATCGATTCATTTATACGAAGCTGTGAAATCAGCAGCACTAACACATCGCCGATACACAGACACGGGAGAATAATAATATTATTTTCTGCACTGTCAATGACAAATCGGTGTTGAGACAGCCAGCACATCGTATAGGCGCATGTTAGCAATCTTCTGATACTAATTCGAGGTAGATCAGAACAGCAGGAGCAGTATAAAAAGTGGACTAAAATTCGAAGTGACAGGCTATCGTCGACACGACACATGCTGACTTCTATCCTATGAAAGTAGTTACTGCAGTAGGGTTCTTGAGCCAAAACCTCTCAAAAGAATAATAAGGTAATAAGACTGAGTAAATCTGTTAATACAAGGAAGATTGTAGATCAGTGCTTGGATATTCCCATATTTTGCCAGTTTTAAATGCTAAATCTGTATAATATCTCAATGTCGCTGAAACAGCTCTGAAAAAATCGCATTATCTGGCGATTTTACAAAAGCTTTAGTTTGCTCATAAACAAGGTACACACCGAATGGTTCTGCGATATCTGCATATTGATAATGCTGAAAATGGCAATTTCGTGAAATTTCCAACTTCGAGAGGCAGTAGTACCAAATTTTTTACAGGTCGCTCTTTTCGCTCGGGCTATTTTTCTGAGTGAAAGCAAATATCTTGTTGGTCTAATGTCCACTATATCTGAATTCGTGAAAGTAAGCAGCTCCCTGGTCATACATACATCTAATTTGTTCTAGTTTCCCAGTGAGCATATAATAAACGAACACAAAAAGGAGATAAATGACGTTTTAATCCTTGCAAAATGCCCCCATGCAGTCCACTGGCTTCGTAATATTTTCAGACAGTTTAGGCACATGTATACATATGTATACATCTTACAAAAAATTGATTTTTTGAGTATTGCCTATTTGAAAGACTAGAGGTCTGAGTTGCCTCTACAAAAATCAATGTGTCGAAATTCGTAAAAATCGACAAGTTACAGACATTTAGTCTAATTCTAAAAAAAAAAAATTCTATAAGAACTATGAGAAATCAAATTAGAGTACTTAAAAAGACCGAAATATAATCTTGCTAGCGAATCGTTATCAGCATATACATACTATAGTTTAAGTTAGTGGATTAGCCCTTCAGCCTTAACGATGCTGCAGAAAACTCATGATTTTGGCTCCAAACGGTTTTCTGCGCTCTGAATGATGACCTAAGAGCTTTAAACTTACAGAGCTTATTTGAAATGATATTACAAAAACAGCTACAGAGTGAAATTTGAAGAATATTTCTTGATTTTTTAGTTTGAATACTCAGTCACAGAAAAATTACAGTAAATATTACACGAATGAATTATTTTGTGAAATTGAGAGCTGTCCACCTTTCGCTCTGTAGCTGTCTCATAATGAAATTTTGGATAAGCTCTGTAATTTTGAAGCTCTGTGGTTAACTTTTGGAAGGCAGGGAATTTCCGGAAGCCAAAATGATCGACTTTTGAGGAAATCTTTGTCGTAGAGTTTTAGTATAATCAAAGGCTCAAAAGTTAATTAAATCAACTGGAACTAGTATATTGATCATGAATAAATAGCAAGATTTTAGTCAGGCCTCTATTAGTGCTCCAATTTGATAATTCATCCTTTTATATATCTTTATGTATTCCACTATCGGATCCCCTTGACTTCGCTTATGATGGCGAATCAAATGAAAGAATTTAGCTCCGAAGTTTTAAAAAGCTTGCAAACATGATCCATGTAACATGGGTGTGGTCTACGTCTCAAATCAGATGAGCATAGAACTTCTTAATATCTCAATTTTCGGTTGAGAAACAAGTGCTGAAAATTTGTCAATTCGAAAAATAATTTCTAAAAAATTTACAACCAAAGTAATCTTACGATATTAAGAACTTCTCTGCTCATCTGATAGTAGCATTTTCCCTGCAGAATTGCAGATAAAAAAATCCAAAACCCACGCATCGATGTAACTATTATTGAATTTCAACTAATGGATGATGTGAAATGTGGATTATAAAGATCAAACCTATAGTTTTAGTCCCATAAATTTTCTGGATTTGATAAAAAAAAAAAGACAATTTATGGGAAAAACAATGGCTATACGAAAAGTTTAATGCATTCGAAGATGTCCATACCCCCTTCAAAATTTCGATAAAAATTTGAAGCAAGATAAACGAAAATAAACGCTTTGAGCAAAATATTGTTCATAGGAAACATTCTTACTCGAGATATCGTCTCCAAACGATGAGACTGACGTATCCTATAACGGCGATGATGATAAAAGTGATCATCGTGACCAGAGCAACAACGCCGGTGGGCATCCCGCCACTGTCTTCTATCAATGCTGTGGCTGTGGCACTGTCTGGTGGATCCGTTTGTGGTGCACTGGTTGGTGATGTCGTCATTAGCATCGTCGTCGTCGTCCTTGCCGCCTCAGTCATAGTCGTCGGAATCGTAGTGGTCGGAGAGTTTGGAGAGATCGAAGAGTCCGCAGGAGTCGACTCACTCGTCGTATCAACGTTTGAGCTCGTGTTGACAGGCGTTGCGGCACTGGAGAGGATGTCAGGGATGGAAGCCATTGTCGTCAACGTTGGTGTGCTACGCTCTGTCAGTGTCTCCGTAACAGAAAATTCTGTGCAAAAAAAATGATGAGATTTGCTTGGAAACGCTACAAAGTGCACGTCATACTAAGGCCTATATCCATTTCGCCAAAAAAAAAAAAAGCCTACATGCTTTTACGACGAGATGAAATCTTTCGGGATGCGGGGAAAACAAGAGAGAAGGCTAGCCACTAGTTTACAGTCTACAGTGTCTACACTGTTATGGAAGACATTAAATATTTAAACTGATTATAAGTTTCGGCGAGTAAAATTGTATGCTATTTTTTGTAACACATGCACGATTTTCGCGTTTTTTTTACCTAAAAATCGGGCGTAAAGTGAACGTTTTTGTACCGGCGGGCAAAAAAAGTCAGTAGCAGGCGATAATGAATTTTTATCGTGCGCTAACGGTGAGCAGCGGGCGATAATGAACTTTTTTCGCCCGCTACCTCAGTGCCGCTTATAAACACAGAAAACTCAAAAATCAACACACGCGTTACAAAAACTACGGTGTGCACCAAGGGCCAAGTGGGCTTTTTGACCTCGTCTGGTTGCAGTACTCGTCTTCGGCTCGCAGACGCAATTTTTTGGAAATTTTTGCAATGTAAACAGTACTTGGACATACGCAATCGGGATGCCATCTTTTCAGCAGTTTTATAACAAGAACTTATATACTATCAGTGGCAGCCTGTTTAAAAACGCGGAAAATTTCCTGATTCAAATACAAGTTCACGTGACCATATCAGCCCTTTGGGCCCACCCTGACGGTATGTCAATGGTTTCCCGAGGAATTTTTATTTTGAATTTCATTACAAAACACACAGCAGCCTGATCAAAATCGTATCAAAACACATAACTTTCGAACAAATGACGAATCATTTTTTAATATGAAGAACCCGGGACGACTCTTTGATTCATGCATTATTATCATGAGGATATACGGATAATATTGTCCTCTGAAAGGCATACTGAGTAAAATCATATCCCAAAATCTGTCACTATCCCCCGGTCTAATTCTAGTTCAGGAATGTGGTCAAGGTAAAATGAAATTATGCCTCGATTAACTAAGATGGTGGTATCTATCTCTCCAAACTTCTTGGAGTGAGATTTCACTCTTTTGGAGTATTTCACTCTTTTGGATTCGTTCGTTCGCCTACGCGTCTATCGGTTGTGACAATACGTCGCCGCTGTACGTATAGGCAGGGTGAGGCTAAATTAATCTAGCTTTTGCGAAATGACATGAACGGAATACGAAAGGCAGCCGAAATTTTTAAATGTCCAGATGCAGTAAAAAGTTCTCTCCACGCAGCCGGGCAAACCGTTCTCATATACCTATATGATGCAAATGATATTAGCAATCGTGTTTTGGATGATTCCGTTCCATCTGTTTCACGAGGTCAACTCTGAAAAATTCTTTTGACCGAAGTATCGTTCCTCCAATAGTTGAGGCGATGAATGAGCATTTGCTTCCTACATTCCTGTTCCCCATACCGTGGGACTGGAAAAGGTCTAATTATATGTTGATGTCAATCACGTGCAGAAAAGATCCAATACCTTCTAATTTGCTAGACATCATTTGGTTTGGTTGCGATAAAAGTAATTGCTCTTCGAACTGTAAAGAAGTACGCTTAAAATGCATAGTACTTTGCAAAAAATGTAGCGGTCGGACGTGTGTGGATATATGCGAGCCATCATCGTGCTGACTGACGACGAAATTGACGATGATTTACTGAAACTGACACGACGACTGGACCGATGTAAGGTGATTTTTAATTCGCCCGAGAGCTGATCGGGCGAACGCCATTCTTTACCCGCGCGATAGTGCTCGACACCTTGGTGCAATGAGACAATTGCTTTGAGGGATATGGAATAAATTCGAGATCATACCTGAAACCTGAAACACGGTTAGCTTCCTGTGCATCAGATCTGTCGCTTGATTTTATATATCTTTGGCGTGTTTAATCATGACCAGTATGAAGTTGGCATCGCAGTCCTCTGTCGCGTTCTATCCTTTATGGCTACATAGAGAAAGAGAGAGACAGAAGACTGTGAGGCCAACTTCATACCGGTCGTAATTAAACACGTCAAGTGTAGATACATTTCGACTGGACTATCAGGCCCAGTCACCAGTACCATAGTCATGCCGTGATCTTAGAAGGCATATAGCCCGTCTAGATACTGCGCTGAATGAGATAGGCAATGTTATCGACCACCGGGCGCCCTCGGTTTTGTGTACGCGCGGGTCCGGTCTCATATATAAAATCTAGGTCCGATTGTATCATGAATTTAAGTACGCAAAGCAACGAATTCAAAAAATCTGAAAAAAATATTCCTGGGGTCCTCGTGACAGGAAAAGGAGGATATCTGAAGTTCCAAGAGAATCGGAGATGGCAGGACTCCAAATCTGGTTAATAATTGGCAGAATCATCCTTAGGATAGCCATACGTACCAGGTGCAGATTCGTTTAGTGAAGACGCATGACCCTGTTCGAAGTCGTCCACCTTAGCATCTGCCATGCTCACATTCGAATTCTGCATGTCGAAGAGCTCGGAATCACTTCTCATAGGCCATGTCAGCTTTTGCTGATCGTTCAAGGTACGGGCGAAAGGACGCGCATCTGTTGGGAGGAGAAGTGGAATTGAAGTTGCATTGCCCGTCGGTTCCTCGCCTGGCGTCGGTACAGGTAGTGTTGATAGACATCTGGCTGTTGAAAAAATTAGTACTCGGGATTAAATGAAAATCGCAGTATGATATTTTGGACGTCGCAGCTTTTTGGCGACTGTTACGAATTTCGGTTTCAGTCTGGATAGTTATTGATGGTTGATATTATTTTATGTAGTTGAGTTTACGGCTCGGCTTATCTGTTAGTACTGTAATGTTCAGTAATGATACCCTTCGGTCTAAGGTCTCTGCGAGTTGCATAGAGAGGGATGCGAGATAGAGGCTCTTATGGTGATGCTTTTGTCGAACCTATCCACAGCCCGTGAAATATTTATTTGAAAGAGGAAGTTTCATTTGATCTGAGCTAGAGAGTAGGTAGCACGAAAAGAATCGTTTTGAGATTCTAGAATGGCTCGTGGATTCGTTATCGTGTCTTCCTTTGCGTTGCGAAAGCTAACGAAGTAACGCTATTGTTTTATGGCTACTCCTCTCAGGGTAGCCAAATACATTCGTACTCGATCAGACCGTCTCGGTTCCATTCTCCGATGTATATACCGCGAGAATCAGGTGAAACCGAATGGTCCATTCGCCCAGGCGCCGAATATTTAGTATTTTTAGGGGGATAACCACTCGTTGCGCTGAAAAATCCCTAGGGTGATCTTGGCGCGCGGTCGATCTGCCGAGTTTCATCGACGGCGCGCCAAAATCAGCCTAGGGATTTTCAGTGCAACGAGTGGCTATCCCCATGAAAATACCAAATATTCGGCGCCTGGGCGGATGGACCATTCGGTTTCACCTGATTCTCACAGTTATATGATCGTTGATCATAAGAATAAAAGATACCATAGAAAGTAGAGAAAAGCGTTCTTCCGCTCTAGAATTCAAGTGAAAATTTTTTCATTTTGAAAACCGATAATTTCCATGTTTTAGTTCAGGGGTCATACTACCACCAGAAAAATTATAAGTGAAATCCAAAGATGTTGTGGCCAATCGTTTACGAAGTTGGCGCGGAACAATCCATATAAATATATACAAACCGATATACGAACCTCAAATTCGAGTACATATAGTAGATGTAATGCTGATGCTGCAATTTATACGAAGCTCATACCGAAGAGAAATAAAATAAGTCCCAAACGAGTTGTAATTCATGTATAATAATTCATAACAATCGATAATCAATCCCTCAATTTACTGAATAGTTGATGTTTAATTTTATTGTTAGAAGCAGGTAACCATTGTTAAGTCGGTGGACGTATGGGGGTTAGCATTATTGGATTGGAGCTTGAATTGCTCTTGCTCGTGGCCGACTTACAAGGACAGGTACTCTGGTGTCCCCCTTCGATTTCGATAAATTTTTTGTACATTGTACCCCATCGAAAAATAAGAGAAACGTATTTTTTTATATCGGCCCAAAAGTGGTTTTAAGAGGTGAAATCAACCCTCAAAGTTGGGCATATTGTTTCATATAGAAGCACTTAACCAATCGAAACAAAACCAATTGCTTGTTTCATTAAAATCGGATGATGATTTTTTGTATACGAACAATTTATGAATATTAGGGGGTGGTTCACCCCCCTGCACTAAGGGTGCATAAGAAGTTGGACATGTCAAATAGGTTATGTGACGTGAGGAACATTTTGCAATTGTTTTTTGTTTCGATTGAGTGCTTTTTCGATCGGCTACAACATATCAAAAAATCATCGATATCGGAGGGGGACACTAAAGTACCTTTCCTTGTCAGAAGGGACTAAGGAAATGTGAAAATGCTTAAGAAACGCTGCGGTTGCCTGGGGCAAAATATGAAATTAGGGAAACGAAGATAGGTATAGGAGGACGCATGTGTATAACTGGCCCGGTGCATTTGTTAGCACCGTGTGCGGAACGTATGGATATGAACCGTGTTAGGAACGGAAGAGCTGATGCAGGATAGTCTGCAGTCACATACGAGATAGAGAAGAAAATAACGATGATTAATTATAACTGACATCCACATGTCAGTACGTAGTACATGCATCAATAATTTTGGCTCGTCGGAGCACTGCATTCACAGAAGAAGGTAAGAGAGCGTTCACGGGCATTAGGCAATTGCCATTCTACTTTCTTCTACTCTCGCACTCATAGGTATACATCTACGGATAAGAAGTGCATCTGCTTCGAGAAAATTATGATCCCGACAATTATTCAGCATGGGGACCTCTCCGCATACCGTAATGGTAAATGGTTAATCATATTGTGTAAATATAAAGTCACAAATTTTGGAAAATACAAAAAACTCGGTTAAAACCGTTTCTTATATTTTCCGAAAAAATTTCAAAATTCTATTGATAACTTCAGGGAATAGTAGGCCTCGCGATGAATTTTATCAGTACGTGGTGGTGATATCGGCTTATTCTGTTGTAATGATTGGTCAAACATCCCTTACAGCTTATTTATATTATTTTCAAAGAACTACAAATAATACTGCTCAATTATGTACAAATTAGGTTTATGAGTACGTTCATTTGTGCATGATACGTTAGTAGACAGACCGAACCAATGATATTCCTAATGGCATTCAATATAACTTACTGGCGCACGCTCATACAGAAGATATCAGAAAATGAGAATATTTTTAAATGAAAACAGAACACGCTGGTCACTTCTGTTACTATTAGCTTTTTAAAGCTGAATAGCACCTATAACTTCGGGAATATAGTGATACGAACTCACCAGAGTAGATATGAAAGCACTCGTAATAGTTATCTTATACGAAATCATAGTGGTGGTCAAATCACCCATATGGTCAAACCAACCTAGTTTTCCCTGCACATAATGTGGGACATGTTTACACAGACACATGTTATCACGAGTCAGATATAACTGTTACTCATCGCTAGCTGACAAAATCTACATATATATATCTTACCATCAGATTAATTAATAAACCTAATGACGATTACTATTATGCTGATGAAATGTAACTGAACTCGTTACTTTGGATAGTCACGTCTGTAATATACAAGGTTCCGTTCAAAATAGATTTGGCGAATTTGGGTAATATATTGTAAGGCACATGTTTATCTAATAAATTCGCGATTCTCGTTCGAATAAAATACAGTCAGGCTTCGATTTGTCGAGTATTTTTGTACTCTACATTCGGGTACCAAAGGGTCCGTGAAGTGAGTGGAACGTTGGTGCGCAAATTCTGAGCATGTGAGATGAGGAAAATTTGAAATATAAAAATCTAAAAATATCCACGATGAGCATAATTAGGAGATAAGAAGCAAGGTCAGCATCTCGCTCGATCTATACGTAGGTGTATCTACTAGTCTGTGTACGTTCGGTGTGAGTAGCTACGTGTGTAGGCATGCGTAGGCATACATATGCAGATACGAGCAGTACCGGCGCGGCGTCAGGGTAGGGCGCAGTCGGGCGATCGCCCAGGGCGACAAATCTGTAGGGGTGCCACTGCCAGGTGCCCCATAATCTAACCTGAGTTCTCGAGTCAAAAATTGAGAAAATACAGAAACAAAAAAAATGCAGAAATGCCAAAAATTAAAAAATAAAAATACAAAGATACAAAAAAAAGAGCTTCAAAACTTTCTACGTCCACGTCGTTAGCTCTGGATAAAGCTAAAGGAAAGTTCATAGAATTCAGACTTCTCATGCGTTTATTCATTTATAGCCGTTTAGATTCGTCAAGCAGGAAGTTGCTAATTGATATTCGGGCCCTTCCCCGAAGTGGGCGCTACGATAGTTTTGCTCGGGGTGCTGGTGATGCTAAAACCGGCACTGGATATGAGGACTCCAGGTGTTTTTGCCTACCCTCAGATGAGTTACCATTCGGGTTTATACGTCATAAATTTGTCACGCCTGCACATTGATTTTTCCGCAATGAATGCAGAGACCAGGTAGAACCACGATAACTCGAATCGCAAGGAAAGAGTGAAATTGTACGTGTTATGTATCGAGGTCTCAAAATAGCGGGGTGTCCGAGATACAGAGGTCTATCAAACTAAAATTCGGCTTATAGAGACCTTCGAGTTGTAGAGGTTGAGTAAAACAAAATTCGATTATAGAGGTGCGTTAACATACAGTGCATATACCGAACGCTTCGACCTAGAGAGGCTGAATAGGTGAAAGTTCGACTTACAGAGGTTAATTTCGAATTACAGAGGTTATACATTCCTAATTTCGAATCACAGAGGTCCTATGCGACACTTAGCCGCTTCGTAAATACTTCGAGTTAAAGGACGTAAATATTTCGATTAACAGAGGTTTTCGCGGAGCGGAAGGGAATGTAAAAATCTGAGACTTAGAGAGGTTTTCGATTTTCAGAGGTTCGAGTTATCGAGGTTTTACTAATGTGTAATGATGTATGAATCTCGCGACGCAGGTAAGTAACATTGCGAAAAAAGGGCAGTTTCTTGTGTCAGTGCTAGATAAAGTGTCGCAGTTTAACGATCAAATTGGAAATGCTGACAGTCCGAGACTAGGTGAATCCAGCTGTAATTCCCTATAAGAGTGTCTGGCAATTGGCGCACCATCTGCATACCAGCGGATTCCTTGCGAAAAATTGAGACGACAGTAACCTATGCAAGAAAGTCCGCCGGGACTGAGTTTCCTTGTAAAAGCACTTAATAACGAACCAATCAGAGTTCGGTTTCGGGAAAGACTGGCTGAAACTCCGTATCGCCGTCCACCCCACTACCGAGAACGAGGCAACAATGTGTGGTGTTCCCTGCTTCGCCCAGGAGTGGGGCGAACTGCCATGCAAAGTTCTAGCCAGTCTTTCCTAAAACGGAACGCTGATTGGTTCGTTATTATCTGCTTTCATAGGAAACCTAAGCCGTTTTGGACTTTTTTGCGTGGGTAACTCTCGTCTCAATTTTTCGCAAGGAATCCGCTGGTATGTAGATGGTGCGCGAATCTCCAGACACCCCGTATACTAGATAAGCTCCGCATATCTATCCAGCACCAGTTAATCGTGGCGTGTTAATTCGATAAAATCATTTATTGTTAGCGTGGGCGGTTGTTAATGATAATTAGACGTATTACACGGTAAACTCACCAAATAAAAATAGAATCAAGATCGATTGTACCAAAGGCGAGGAAAGGCCAGTAAAGACGGAGACTCTTGGCAGCTGCATCTTCTCCCCTCGCCCGTTAATCAAACGATCGAAATATCTTGAAAACGGCGTGACGGTGAAATACTACCACACTTCAGGTAGAATGGCGGGGGAACAGGCAGGAAGACTTTATAGAGGTTAGCAGTTAGTTGACTTAACTGCTATCAACGCCGCGATGCTGCGTATCGCTGGCTGCGTAATGATAGAGCCTGAAACGAAAAAAGGTTGCTGTCATAAGACTGCGGCATCCAATCAAAATCATTGGTTTGTTGATAACACAATACGCGAGGAGAAAGTGATGCCGATTCATTCTGATCGTATAGTGGTATACAAACTTCACCAACAAAGAATTATGACTGTACGCTTATCTGATTTCCATAGATATGATTGCATCTATTTCAGTCGATAATTTCATTTGCCACTGGCACCCGGAATCGTTCACTACACGTATTCACTCGGGACAGAGTACAAGAGGAGACGGTCGGACATGTTTAACACGGAAAGTATGAGCCACGCTCGAACGATAGTTTGTACCCAGTACCTACCAATGAATATTTGTAAGACGGTATTTTCTCATGAAGGCAAATTTTGTATAGGGCCTCAAATCCCAATGATTTTCTTGCCAAATTGCCTTCGAACTAATCATATCTCGTAAACTCAAAGTCTAGGCATGATCTCTGAGGTCTTGACATGTAACGAATGCAGCTTTATATGTAAGAATGAACAATCGAATCGATTATGACGTGCTTTACGAAAAATTACTTTTCCAATTTTTCCTTGAATAAAAAAGAGGCTGGAAGAATATCGCTTTTCGAGACGTTAGAAGTTCTTCGATTGCTGCGGCCTAATTTCTGCCTACCCTCCTATTCCGAACGTGATCGGTGGCTACAAGTTCATGCCACCTCAATCGACTCTTGGGCTCAACTTTGTGTCGACGGTCGAAAAGGTGGAACAATTCAAAGAACGTATAGTTCAAATTAATTGTGAAAATACATTCTGCTCATAATTAGAACCCAATTGGCTTAAAATTTTTGAGGTAGGTTAAAAAATTATGATACAATATTAATGATTCAGAGGGTTGTTAGAGATTGGGGAAATAGCTGGAATAAAAAGGTGGTTTCTCTGCTGCAAAACGTCCATAAAAACTGATTGAGTATGGATAGGATTCTATAATCCAGATGGTTCCACATTAAAAAGCGGATACAAACGGACTGTGAATCGGTTTTCGAAATTCGTTTGAATCCATTCGCGTTTTTTTCTGATATCATCAGTAGAGTGGTTATGGGGACTCTGGAACCGAGTAGGTGTTTTTTACGAGTTTTTTAAAACATTTTTACAAGTTTTTAAAAACTTATTTAGAACTTTTTTAAACTTTTTATAAATTTTGTAAAATTAAATTTTTTTTTTCCTACCCCACCGATGGATGCTGCGAAGAAAGAAAGAGAGAGAGAGAGAGAGAAAGCGTATTTATTCGATCCTGGAGCATAGGTTCCCCAAAGACCACAGACAATCTTACAATTATAATTCATTGACGAAACAGAATGTGACGACTAAGGAAAACTGAATTTAACATAAGAAGCACAAGTAAGATAAAATAAAATGAAAATAGAAATATTATTATTATACATATATAAAATATTAATAAAAGTAAAAATAAAAATGAAATAAATCAATGAAAATAAAATAAAGTTAACAAAACCAATTGACTCATATAAAATAGAATAGAATAAAATAAAATAAAATAAATTAAATCAATAGACTAATATACGGTAAAACAAGGTGAAATAGGTTATAATAGAAATAAAAATAGGAATAGAACTAAAAATAAATACAACAAAATAACAAAGAAAGAGAGAGAGGAAGAGAGAGAGAGGGATAGAGAGTGTCAGCGCGACGGTGGGGGGAAAGAGGAGGGAAAGTAAAGTTCGGGGAATGAATAATAAACTATTTTTTCATCCCATGGAGAAGATTGAAGGGTAGACCCTTCAGCCCTACTGTAGATCGCTGACGATGCTTCAAACCATGTGTAATCATGCACTTTCACCACGGTGAAATTAGAAAATTTACAATGGGGAAGATACCCCCAAGGCGAAAATTTCGAAAATTAATGATAATGCTTCTGCTCGGGTGTAATTATGCACTTTCACCATGATGAAAATAGAAATGTGAAAAATTCCCCCAACAACAATCACAATACAAGATCACTGACGATCGGGGGAACCTGACCTGGATTGTTCGCAGCTCCGACACATCGGTGTGTCCCTTGCTCAAAACAGCGATCTACAGTAGGGCTGAAGGGCCTACCCTTCAATCTTCTCCATGGGATGAAAAAATGGTTCATTATTCATTCCCCACACTGTCTCTCTCTCTCTCTCTATCTCTCACTTCGCAACATCCATCGATGGGAAAAAAAAAATTTAATTTTAAAAAATTTATAAAAAGTTTTCAAAAACTTGTAAACACCTTCAAAACACCTTCAAAACATTTTGAAGTCAGAGAGTCGAATGAGAGGTTTTTTGGAGATCGTGGAGATAGTTGGGGTAGCGAGATATAAGTAGCTATTGGGATTTCAATGTTTAAATTAACTTTTCAGAAGCTTGCGGTGCGATAGTTGGATCAAATAAGAGGGTGGTGCGATGGCTAATTGGGTCCAGATTTTTTGGGTGACTATTAACAATTTTTTGGCGATATAGCTGATTCAAAAGATTTTTTGGAATCGCCAACCAATTTAGTGCGGACCTTAAGAAAACAATAAAATTAATATTAGGTAGCTAGATGTATCCTTCATAAAAGATTATTCAGATTTCTTTTCGTTTTGTGACATTTTAAATCTTGGTTGCTAGTCATCACCTATCAAACGGACCGCGACAGTTTTAAAATTAAAAAAAAACGGACCCCCAATGAAACCAATTGGTGATCCCTGATATATAACATGTTATAAAATCAGTTCTGGAAAAGATTAGAAAAAAAAAACAGGATACAAAAAAAATATTTGAACCCTGCTATTCCACAAAGTAGTAGGTGCGGAAAAACGAATGTTTTCGATAAAAAAAAAAAAAACTGTTTAAAAATTGATAGAACCGCGTTAAAATATATCGAACAGTAAAACTGAACGAGTTTCAATAACACAAATGATGATCACAATCTCAATTGATAAAAAGTGAGGTGCGAATAAAAGTATTTCATTATTTTAACTACTACAATAGTATAAAAAATGTACAACTGAATCTGGAGGAATGTGGTCAGAAATGGGTCGAGTTCGGCTGGGATGCCCCATATATAAGGTATTTTTTTCACGCGCTCATCATTATGATTGAACCACTCTCAACCCCTTATTTATAAACACGGTCGTTCGTGAACATACATTCGCCCTCAAGACGAACATCGGATCGTAAAAAAATTCTCAAATCAACTTTCAAATAGGGTTTCCCCCCTCTCCTCGGCGAAACTTTCAATGCATTTTCAAAATAGCGTATGCATCAGGGGATGCCAAAAAGAACGACATCTTTACCCACAGCTTCCAAGAGGGCAGTGAAGTCGTGGTGCCCTAATCGACAAGGAGGTCTTTCGTTCAAACCCTCAACATTGTGATACTATGTTTATATAATTTAACTGGAAGTGATATGAAAGTCTGTCTTCACGCTCAGGGGTTCTTTGAATTACTGTATCTGAATGTGAGGTCTAAAAAGCTGACATGCCAAAATTCGGAATGATTGAATGAGAATTCACTCTACATTACGAAGGTATGGAAAAAATGAAGAATTTTAGCGACAGTTCATAAAGTAAGAAGTACGTGAAACTATGAGATGTAACGTGGTGGATTTTATATCCGCCACGGACCTTGCCTCCACCCTATAACGTGAGCGACCTTGCCGTGCCGTGCCACTGCTACCTCTCTACTTCCTCGCCAGAGCGACGGAGTCCGTTTTTTTTATCTTACAACATCATTGTCTGCCTTAAATTTTTTGTTGAGAAAACAGATTTTGCCGACGACTCCAGGACACCGCGGGATCTCGACGCCACTGGAACTTCGGGGGAGAATGTCCTCGATGTCTCGGCACTAGTACCCGCACCTATGTCACTTCAAGCGTTCCCGGCCAAAATTTGGAACATGGATCCCCATCTAGGTGCGGCGAACATGCCGAGTGCGGAAAGGCTTTCCCGTCCCCGCTCTTCGTCGACCAGCGCGTTACTGCCACTGGTCAATATATGACCGACTGTCTTTGGTCCACGTTGAGCCTTACCTTACGTTGCCGTTTAGTTTTATCTTATTGTTACGTTTACTTATTTTTTTTTTGCTATCTCTCTTTTACTTTGTAATTCTATCTTTTCTAGTTTTACCCATCGCGATCATTTGGAACTAAGTTCTATACTCAATTCAACAGCCTCATCTATATTATCGGTAAGCCTTTATTTTATAGCTGAACTTTGGCGGTTTTTATCTAATAGAGATTGGCACGGCGGAAACGTATTCTAAATTATGTGTAAGAGGAGAAGTTACCCTTGGCATGTGCAGTTTGTAATCAGGGTAGCTGCTAAATCTGAAGAAAAACATTGCCTAACATTTCCCGACAATTTTTCTGACAAAATATTCAGAAAAATCTTCTCCAAAAATTTGTATCGATAATTCACCTCGTTATCTCACCTGTTCAGATAATTAAAAAATACTCTTCGACCGCAACAAAATCGAGAAAACTTCATCAAAAGCATAAAATCATATTCTCCCCGACAAAAATTTAATTCTCTGATATTTCCCTCATTTCCCCGACAAATTTCGAATTCCCTAACATTTCCAGGTTTTCCCTGATAGTGGTCGTCCTGTCAGTAAAAGGCATGTTAATTTTAGTACTTAGGTGTACAAATAAAGGAAGTGAGTATCTATAAGAATTAAGATGCGGGTATAAGTACGACATACATCTACATACAGGTACTCAAGTATGTTTTTGAAGGGAAACTTTTCATGGCGTTGCACGAGCCTATCGTCGTGCAAGAGTCCTATTCATTCCATTACAGAGCAGCGGCATTCTAGATGTGGAACATAGACAATGTGGAGAACCGAAGACGTAAACATTTGGGGCTAGATTGTTGGGCTCAATGACAAAGATGGGGCACTGAGTAACGAGCATTAGAACATAGCAGACGTGCTCTCAAACTACGATCCAAGTCGAATATTATATTGTTGCTTTAGAGACTGATTTCAATCCTTGTTGTATTATCTGAATAAATGATCTGATATCTCTCATTATAAACTTCTTACGCCAGATCAGAAGTCTGATTTGGGTGTTTCCTCGAAAATTGTGATTTTCTTTGTCCAAGCAGTTTTTAAACTTCAAAATGGTCGGAATCTATGCAAATGGGTTGCAAATTTCTAAGACGTGATAGTCCTCAAATGTTGGAAAAAAAAAAAATTGGCAAAAATTTATTCATTAGCTTCGGACAATAAAAAATAGGTGCTGAATGTCAATACCGTAGCATGTCCTCAACGCAAAATCGAACTTTTAATTGATTATTCCTATTCCAATTGATGGTTGAAAAATAATTACCAAAATTGAGATGAGAGAACAGAACTGAAATTATCTTTTTCACATAAATTCAGTCGCCCAGTGATAGTTCTGATTCTGAGTGCATAAGCTAACTCAGAATAATGTCTACAGATTTCTCTATTTATCTCAAAATTTGAATTGAACCACTGGACCGCCACCCAGGATAATCTCATATGGCGGCAATAGCTGTTATCCTTCCGACTGTTTACACTTGTCGTGGCCGGCTTCACGGCGATGTTTTTACATTTAGTATTCGAATACTGCTTAAAATATGTCTGTCACGAAATTACGTGTCAACACCGTGGCAACGTTTTCTTGTCGTATTATTGATGATTTGGGAGCAATTGTGGTCGGAAATTCTTTCTTTCGGTGGGCCAAAACAAGCTAGACTCTCTTTGCGCAATATCTAACTTAGAATTAGAAACAATTCAGTGCCCCGTTGGATTTAAGAGTAATTATTGTCGATGCCGTGGATGTCAATACCGTGGATAAAAGATTGGAAACCGTGTTTATTAATGGTAGTTATTATTGTTTATTAAGTTTCTAGCGCTGTTACTTATTAAACACTCTCGGGTACCTAAAATACCCTAAAAACGTGTCCAAGTTGGTTCGGTGACGACATTGACATTTTGAAAATTCCTAATCTCAAAAATCACGATTTCCAAGGAAACTCCCATATACGCGCGGTTAAACACATCCGTTGGTGGTTGATAGCGATTGAGCCGTGACGCGATCTGAGCGTGAAATTTTGTGTGAAACACCTGTCCAACACTAACAATGCTTAATGACAGGTCTGTCCGATGATATTTCATCGGCAGTGTAGAGTGTACTGCATACCGATGCGAGGGATATTACACTGGCGTTCTGAGTGCGTTCAGTGATGGATACAGAATCTATAGATATTGCAAACGAGGTAGGTCAGCGAGGCGAATCCATAGACGCTCGTGCGAAAATTCTTACTTGGGGCGATAGAGCTCTGTGGCGGTTAAAGCTATCACATTGGATCAGCAGTAGTAACAGCCGTGAATCTTCAAATGAGCGACAAGCTTGTCAGAAGCTTATCAAAATCGCACACGTTGCCGTCAAAAGACCGCTTAAAAGAGTCACGACTTGGAATCTTGGCGGTGGGAGACTGTTTGCGTTTTTCCAAGGAGACGACGACATTGGTTGCGTTATCTGTGGCATAACTATAGACACGTTGAGCATAGACTCAATCTTTGATAACTCTACGAAATGTGAGGAGAGCACCGAGGAGAAAGCAGTTAAATCTGCAGCCGATTAGCGATTGGCTCAATCTACGAGGTACAATATAAGCCGTATGGAGCCTCGTGAGGAAATTCAAACATCAACCTGACGAAGGGGTCGAAAATGTACACGTGACACCGCATGAACTTCTAGATGCTGCGTTTTGGCAACCTGTCGCTGGTGTTTTCCGGTAAACGCGGATGGACACTGCGACTATCCAGTAATTCTCCAGCGGCATTGAGGAATAAGAAAGCTGAGCCACGGAAGTTGACTTGTGGGTCGCAGAGGCCACGGTTGTCCGGCACAGCTGTGCTGTAGACACACAACGTGGAAATGAAAGATGATACATTTATAATACAGGGTGATGTATTCTTTGAACTCAACGTGTGAAAGGGAGCAGGTAGTGAGTTTAATGTATCCCACGCTGAGCCATCGGCACAACATTAAGACTGCTATAGGTAGTAAATTCGCTAGCAAACCCTTGCATACATATTGCTAACGAACAAGTGGGCGTTAGAGCATAGCTGATTAGGAAAAGTCTTGTTCGAGATGTGAATCGTCAGAATTGACAGATTAGGAGAAATATATCTGCAGACAGATATCATTAGTACAACCTTGAACTTGCCAATTCTATGAATTCTAGTCCTGAGTTGTATTGAATTAATTAAATGACAGATACTTTATCAAGTGCTGAGAGAAATGAGATAGCATCACAAAATTGTGATCCTTGACATGCTATGCGGTATAAGAGAGAATAAATTATGAAACCTTTTGATTAAGTAGTGTTCAACTTGGGACGCCTGTTTAAATCATTCATGAGAGGAGTGTAACATTTATGTCACGTGCTCACAAGTTTTTAGGGAAATATAGTACAATCTATCTTCCAACGCATGGTCCTTGAGGAGGCTTGCAGGTTTGCCAGACAAGGCAAAGGGCAGACGAAGCTGATGATGGTTCGGAGCATGTAAAGTCAGGGTGATGTTTTTGAAGAATGGATATGAGGATTGAAGCCCCACGAAAATGACGACGTCTGCTGAACAACCAAATGTTGTGAGAGTCGGAGTTGGGGGTTGACCGAGCTCCGAGAGTAGCCGAAAGGCACATCACGGGCAGCGGACAAGGTGGCAGTATGAACCTTTTGGACAGCGGATGTTTGAGTAAGAACACGTACTCGGTATCACGTGAAACTCTTGTGGCCTGGATGGGTTTTCGCGGTTTGCACGAGGAATATCAGGTGCCGGGATGCTCAAGAGTCGCTATGACTAGCTGATGATGTGGAAGAGTAGAACTCCCACGAATCAGAGACCTGATGATGCTGTGCGTTAACTGAATCTTTTACGCCCGCGAGATGCCCTGATAGAGATTTGGAGGAGCAGACCCGTCTATAGAGGTGCTTCAGGGTAGACCTGTTGAGATGCGGCCAGATCGAGTTAGCAGATGACGAACAGCAACTACAGAAGGTCAAGTCCGACGTCAAGAGGTTCAAGGCAACTTGCTATGCAGTTGGCGACGTAGTCATGGTAGCTACCAATCCAGCAGCAACCGGCCAGAGTAAGAAGCCGTTGGCGAAGGCTAAGGGATCATTCAAGGTCACTGTATTACCCAATGATCGCCACGAACTTGAATATCTGCGGGAGATGAACAAGCCTCGCAGGCAGGAAAGCATGGTTGCTGTGGACAGCATGAAAAAGTAGGTCGCATCTGATGCTTTTGAGTAGATCGAGGTGAGTTTGGTACCATTGTTATTCGAAAGCAACAGATGATGTTGTTCAATATGACTGCAGTAGTTCAGTCGGAGTCCGAGGTTCTCTGGTACGGCTTTTAGTCAGGTTTGTTCGAAAGAGACCTCGAGGCGAGACTGGGACTTTGGTCCGAGTCTTGGGTACTCTGTGTCCCCTGGCGAGGCCTAGATCACGAGCAGTCGGAGTTCGAGTAGCCATTGGTCAAATTAGCATTGGTTGCACGCTTGATTGTAGAATGGCCCCTAGCAATGCTGATGACCAGGTTTAGTCGAGTTGAGTATCTGTCGGAGAAATTTAAGTTGCAAGCATCCCGTAGAGTTTGCTAGGCGAGACTAGTGTAACCGGCATTCCGTTCTTTATTTTTTATCCACTGCTCGCCTATCTCTCAGGCACCACCCTGGTAGTCGCTGTGGTACGATCTGTGTGCTCAGACTGACTTGATCACTCCGTTGAGGGGGCGAAGATCGGGTTACAGAGGCTATCATACCCCAAAAGAGAAAATATTTGGAGTCAGATTTATTATTTAATTTTATTAATCTTGGATAATTTACGGCAAACTCTAGATACAATGCTTGACGTCCGAGGTGGTAAGAAATCTATGCTCATTATCGACAAGCTTTCTTGGTAAATGGCGTGCAAGCGAGATGGTTCCCCTAGAGGAAATGTTATGCCGGTAGAACTGGTGTCTCCGAAGTCGCAGAGGCACGGAACCTATATAGTGAGAAGTTGACGTCTGGTTGGAGGAGGAGTCTATCGACAAAGTCACTTGGTCCAAAGGGTATGCAGCGGGCGACGCCGAGAACCGGAAGGAGCAATCGAAAAATGAATACAATGACAAAAATATATTGATTGATGCCTATGGATACTTGTCAAGGAGCTGAGATCTCTAGCTCGAATCGTGCGCTCATATGCCACTGGCGTATGGATGCTCGTCGCAATAATACCTACAAAGGAAAAGCATAAATCGATGTATCACACGACATACCAACTTCTTAATCTGTCTGGCTGCTTGATTGACTGTTTACTTTGTGACACCTCCCGTCCTCTCTGCTTGAACCAGGGTCAAATGGAGATGTATAAAGGTTTCGACTCTCGCGAACTAAATAACAAGATAACTAATGCACTTACGAGACGTCTGGGCAGACTCCATAACAGTTGGAACTTCCATAAGATCAGGAGTCAGGACCATTACACCGGAATTTTGAAAATTCAACCCATTTGATGATTAGGTCTAATGGAGTGGATTAAGGACAACCCATATTTTAGTATGGCCGAATGAAGGGAAACTTTTCATGACGTTGCACGAGCCTATAGTTGTACAAGAGTCCTATTAATTCCATGGCAGATCAGCGGCACCCTAGATGTTTACATGTGGAATATAAACAACGTGGAGAACTGGAGACGTAAGCATTTGGGGCTAGATTATTGGGCCCAATGACAAAGATGGGGCACTTAGTAATGAGCATTAGAACAGAGCATGCAGACGTGCTCTCAAACTACGATCCAAGTTGATTATTATATTGTTGCATTTGCGACTGATTTCAATCCTTGTTGTATTATCCGAATAAATGATCTTATATCTCTTATTATAAACTTCTTACTACATTTTTACGTTAGGTGTAATATATGATGCTATATGGCGAATAAGAAATTAATAAATTATAGGAGAAGTCAGACTTGTAATAAAATATTGAGAGTTAACATCCATATATTTCATAGGCCATAATTACAGTGAGCATTAAGAAACTGAATTCTCATCGGTTCGTTTAGTTCGCGGACAACGCTCAAAACAGCCAATCAATGGTTTGGACTACAGTGATTTCTGCGCACCAATTGGCTGTTTCGGGAGTTGTCCACATCGCAGGTATCAGAATCCGAGGCCGCTCGACCCTGCTCGGCTCGAGCTCTTGCAATATCCGAGATCTGACTGTAAAAGATTTTAACGAATCAAATGAATTTCATGTGATTTCATGCGACTTCAAAGATTTCACATGACTTAAGATGCTCTGAGAAGGTTTCGAAAGATTTCGCGGAGAGTAGCGCATCAGATGTCGAGAGTGTAACATAAGGAAATACAAAATTATCCAAGGAAGTACAATTCATCCAAGCATTGCCTCCTTCAGAATTCCAGATATATTGAAATTCCACGTTGCTATGCCATGACGATTCATGACCGTCCTGAGCTTGTAGAAATCGTTATAATATTACACGTGTAAGTATGTAACGACTATAAGAAATATGAGACGTTTGCAGGTACCATGTATTTCTTTAGTCACTAATAGTTGCGCAAGTTTTTTGTATCATACGTAACATAACGAGAAATCTGAATACATTTCTGTGTGATCACATTTTGAACCCGAATCAAAACATTCTAATGTTCCGAAAATACGTGAGATTTTCTACATTTGAAAAACATGTTCTACAATCAATAAGTGAAATGGTCTAAAATTTGATTCAATTTCAGCCCATTCGATGATAACTGACTAGAATTCAAACAATTTGTTTTTGGGAATCTACATTGCATCCTGAATTAGGGGAAAATTCTGTTCTCCTGCGTTGCTTGTGTGAAAAACAAAACAGTTTGGTGTTATATTTATCTTTCTGCCAAAAGCCCAGCTGGTCGTGACAGTCACGGAGATGTGGCTAATCAGAGTAGAGAATAGCGGTTTTTCCTTTCGCGGATCAATTTCCTGCAGTAGTCTATTCAAATAATGGTGACTTCGCTCGCTCGTTACGTAGAAATGCAGCACCATCAGCGCGGTGACTTATAAAAATGCGGCCAAACACCAGTGGATCCGGAATCTTAACCCTTAGCGGCCGCACCTCAGCCAGGCCACATAGCGGCCACATGGGCTAACTCATTACCCCACGCTGAAAAACCTAGTTGTACAAGACATATTGGTGTTTTAAGACTTCTAACCGATTGTTTCATGTTTTTTGAAGAGTTCTTCAACATTTATAATGATTTTTATTGGTCAATTTATAAATGGCGTTCTAAAAACTGCTCATATATGAAAATTCAGCAAAAATGGCTTTTTTCAGAAAAAAATTCATTACTCCACCATTTTTCAATATTAGGGGCTAAAATTTTAGGATCGTACGCACAACATATACCACTACTATAAAAAATAACAGTATCCGCCGATCATTCAAAAAGTATATTTATTTTGCAAAATTACTGGAGGGAAAAATGAACAAAATTACAAATCATAAAATTTGCTACTAATTTGTTACTTGTATCAATTTCAAAGGTTTTAGACCTCTAATTTCACTTTTTCTGAGCCTGGGGTAACTAGTTACCCCGTGTGGCCGCTAAGGGTTAACGCAGCTTCTGCAAAAACTGTTCTACACAATTAGAAAACAAAACTTGCAATACATCGCGCACCCTAGTAAGGTGTTTATCAATTGTGTTACCTCCGCAAACTATACAGTTGAATGTACTAATTACAAATTACCAAAATTATTCCAGACTCATGATCCCATAACCTACGTTTACACGGTCTTAGTGAAAATGAATTATTGTCACAGCAGACCAGATATCATGGGATCATTCGAATTCAGATAAAGCCGACGAATACATCTCGTACAGATACCTGGAAAAAGCTCAATATAGAAGTTCGTTTAATATCAACCTGAATAACGTAAGGCTACGGATGGTGCCACCATGTGATACTGAGCAGGAATCAAGTAAGACGTTGCACACTCCACCAGACACTTTAATCATCAGATTCGTATTGCTATCGACTCTCGTAACACGGTTCACTACAATTAATTCCATGCAACATACGCAGTTCTCTGGTCCGAACGGTACTGAGCACTGAATGTTCTTGTTTCTTCTTCACAATTTAATGACGTCAAGTTTCTAACACGAACTGTCGCAAAAAAAAGAAACGCCGACGGTCAATAATCAACATTTACTCAGTTAGCGGCTGCGTCACGTCACCTTGGCCTAAAGCGGGCTACCAGGTCGAAACGCCGAGGTAACCGTCAACTACCTACATATTTTTATACATATAAGTATGCGATCGTTATATAACACACGCAGGAGCGCTTACACCGGTGTTGCGTTCTAACCAACGTGGACAACTACCTTGCACTGACGGGATACCGCCTCGCTGACACCTCGCTAACGCCGTCTGTCACCCGAGCGCACCTCCACATGTCGCCCCTCTCCTTAAGATATACCTGCAATCTTTACTCATTCACCTTTCTGTACACCCTCTGAATCTTGCCTACACCACGTGAAGTTTCCGTGCCTCCATGTATACGTATCGTGAAATCCCCGTTCAAGGTCATTGTGACGATATACGCCTGCTAATGAAGTGAGAATTCAGTCAAATAATAAATTAGGACCTATTTTGGTAGTTGGTGCTCAATTTTGCATAATTATACATAGGCGGTGTGTATACCTATATGGAGTTGTAAATGAAAGATAGATTTCGTGTCAATTAGCTTATAGCATTACCGCGTTCAACTCAATCTTACCTAAGACCATAGCCGGCAACTTTTGTATGTACAGTGTGGCGACTTCCTTGAAAAAAACGTCAATTTAAATTTTATTATCCATTTGAACAAAAATATATTCATATTTATTGGTGATTTAAAATTCATGCACTCCCCCCCAGGCTTCACACACAGTAAATTAAGAAGTTGCGGCGATACTGTATATAGTATACAGTATACATGGTATTAGAATGCGAAAATTTCCATCACTGCTGCAGTAATTGAAGATATATGTCATCCGCGTGACGTAACATTAAACGAGTGTATAGAGTTAAATTGATAAGGGCGTTTATCTCGAAATACGTAGGTACATATTTTTATCTGATAATAAGAACTGCGTTCCCGTTCGATTCTGATGGAATTCCTCTGATTTTTTTCATTTACTCCGAAGAGTCCTGATACGCCGAGTTTTCTCACGCTGTTAGATTTGTATAATATATGTTATAATTCCAAAATTATTGGGAAAATCGAGGTATATTTCATTCACCATTTTTGGTTTCTTGATTTTTTCTCATTCAATATAGAAGAGTCCCAATTCGTGGATGTTTTCAGAGTTTGTAAAGCAATCTTGGATAATATTTCTGAGTTTTCCAACAATTTTCAAAAAAAAATATCCATACGACTGTTTTCAGCCGTGGCATAGCTGTCAACAAACTCTTGTGGCATTGATTGCACCATAATACGTGTGCCTGTCACGGTCACTGCAACTTGAGGCATGCAGACCAAAACTAAAAAACTTGTATTTCAGCATCAGATCTCGTAATTGAGTGTTGTTCTTCTGCTAACTTGCTGCTGGTCATTACAATGTGATATAATTAGGTTTACACTGCTCCTACGCATCGTGGAGCTGTTTGAACTCTAATATTGAGGAAGTAAGTTGAACGAAAATTAGCATAGAAGTTCCGGTTTAACGTGAAAAATTCGAAAACGATTCGACCATACAGGTATCTTGCGTATTGGTAGTTGGTAATGAATCCCCAAGGTCGTCAGCATGTCTTAGCGCGGATTCCTTCGCGGTGAAGCCATAGCAAGTCGCCGGTAAGTATAGGTCGGCCGTGACCAAAGGCTATGCTGTTAATTCAAGAGAGCTGAAAACCAAACAAAAATATCGGATGGCCATTTAATCTAATCAGCTGTAAGGTTCAGGAACTTATGCGACCAGCCTGTTGACAGTAGTTGTTGGTTTCTGTTCTGGGCAATAATTCAAGTCACGTGTGTTCTTTTAATAAAATATTTCAAGGGTCGAGATGAAATTAAATCAATGGACCTCCATTCTCCAGATTGATTGAGCTATATTCCAGACATTGTTCGATCCATTTTATTCAGGCAAAGATCGTTAGCTCAACATATTGACCCGAGGATTCATCGCGCTCGAAGACTCTCCGTTCGAGTTCGCGGGACTTATCTGACCTCCAGCTGTGATCTATACATATATAACAGTTGGTAACCATTTACCTCTGATCTTAGGTTATTAAGGAGGTAAATTGCGAATAATATGTCCAATTGATGCTCCTGCCGTGGTTGATTGATTGCGTTTGGCTCCTCATCCAAGTCGTAGAAGTCATATAGCTGCACGTACGTCGTAGATATACGTATGCGTGTATAGGTATGTTACGCGATTTATTAACGACCATTGGCGCAGCTGTGAGTATTGACTTCTCATACAACAATGAGATATAAAAATAACAGCAATTGCTAGCTCTTCGATAGTTCGATCACGTAATCATTTCATGTCTTCAACATTTGAACGATCTGCGCTTACTTATGTACCTACAGGCACGCGAACGACAAACTAAGATCTTGTGCCTGCAGTATAGCTGTTGCAGCGTTTGTATGCAGAGTGATGTGCCCTCGGATGTGTCCGCACATTTGCATCCGATGAATCACTTTTTTACATATGAATGCTGTAATTGGAACAGCGTTGATGCGGCATGGTCAAAAACCAGATAAAATGCACTTCGTGATGCGATAATCTTCTTATCTGTATCTTACTGCCGCGTTATGGTACGACGAATTACACTGCTGAGATGCATGTACACAAAAATTGAGAATGTATGCTCGGAATACAATATTGGATTATAGGTATACTGCATGTAGAGTGGAATGGGCCATCATTTATAGCCAGGACTAATAGCTATTCAATTTTTCATTCACTTGGTTTGAGCAAATGAGTAATTGAAAAACTTTCTGCTTAAGGACACTGCATGTATTACACTTAACATTGGACTCCACAGATAATCAGGGTTAATACAGTATTACCTCTCAGGAAAAATATCTATATTTTTTTACTACAAATAAGTTAAGCATGGTAGCGTGGTTGGTGTTAAATAACAATGAAAATTGATATTATCATGATAAAACTACCTCACACCAGGTTCGAAAAGGATGGGATTTGAAAATATGATACCGTTAGATTGCCAGGCATTGAGTCCACAGCTTCATATAATCCGCTGTCATCACTGTTGGTCTAGGTCCTTTGCTCGCTCCTTCGTGCTCTCCGAGTTCGTGGACTGTATGTCGATCATTTCTCAATACCTTTGTTATCTGATATGGACCCACAAATTTCGCCGCGAACTTTAGTCCAGGCTTTATCTGCGTCCTTTTAAGATGCTTTGATACGCGCTCTGATCACGCGAATTTTAGTTGCTCCCATGCCACACAACCGATCGGAATAAAAATTAGTGTATTACTGCTTCATTTCAGCAGAAAGTGACTAAATATTCGGTTTTTTTCAAATAGTGGAAAACATTTGTACATTCTCTGATTCAGTTATCATCAGAGAAATCGTGAAATTATTCACAGATGCGCTCGATTCATTGCACTTTTGAGATACTTTGCCACTCGACGGTGACAAACCACACATTCAGAGCACTTTCTCATTTCATTCAATGATTTGATGCGCCTTATAAAAAAAAACGCCGACATCTTACGGAGTCGACACTTCATAGCAACATAATTACGCGGTAAAAGTGGCCCGCATCGGAGTTTCTGTACGACTACCAAAGCCCCTCAATTGCTACCATGTCATCACTATTAAATTTTCTCGCTTCATTTTAGTTGTTATTAACATTGCCCCTTTTTTCTTGTAAAACCTTGATATTTCTTTTTCTGCTTGATTTCTTAGTTTATCACGATCTTCTTGGAAGATCAACGCCCCCTCCTCCTCGATCATCTCCTTGATCCTGACGTGACCTTACATTCGCATGTGTGTTCCGCAAAGTGACTGGAAAGCCGACATATCGGTATACTGCGGCTTGGTGTTGCGTTAAGGTATATCTGCGCGGTCTCCAAGTATTTGTGCCATTCCTTGCATCTAGGTGTAGCAAGTTTCGTGAGTAGTGGTATCAGGGTACAGTTGACGCGTTCAACTTGCCCGTTTACTCTAGGAACCCCTGTAATGCTCACCACATGTAATATACCTTCTTAACAGTAGTCCTTGAAATCGTTTGACGTGTACGCTGTTCCTCTGTCGGATATTATTCTCTTTGGATTACCGAGAACAGCTGCCGGCTTGCCTAATCGACCCAATACTTCGGCAGTGTTAGTTATTCTGAGCCAAACAAATTTTGAGAACGCATATCTATGACAGCGAAAATGTGGCAGTAGCTAAATGGTCAATGCGATTATACATCTTCCTATTATCAATCGGGCGAAGAAAGCCTTATTGCCTGCCCTGCTGCCATTCTGCCTAAGTGCAGTCGACACAACTTCGAATGACTTTCTCGACTTTTGATAACATGTGAGTTAGTGATCGGTAATGTGAATATTTCATGATATAAATAGAATAGTGCAGTTATTAGTGTTCGAAGACATGGTGCTGGTGTGTAAATATTGTGGAAAGAAGGGGGGGTGGAAGGCAGGGTACTTCATAAGTGAGTATTATATGTATGTTTATGTATACAGCTTTGAGGTTGTGTTTACTTAACTTTTATTTACAATTTTTTTTTGAAATTATGCATAATTAATCAATTTGTACAAGATAATTATGGGGGATGATTACAACTTTACTAATCAAACTTTGAAATCAGGACCATTTTACAATTATGCATAATAAATTGTATATCACATCCTCAATCGGTAGGCGCCGATGTAATTGATACGAAATTTTGAGGTTGGAATCTCAAATAATTGTGGTAGCGATTCGGAAAGGCTTGGACAGCTTTTGTTGTTGGGATTGAAACTTGATGTTCTAAAAAGAACCGGCAGGATTTATTCCGAACAGATGATTGCTTGCTCCGGTTCGATGTATCGGTTTATTCAGAAGATTCCTTTTGTCCGATTACAATTGAAAACTAGAGGTCTAATTGTGAATGATGGGTGTTTGGAACAAACGAAACAGCTAGGTAGGAAGAGTTTATTCAATCGTGTTAATTTAATTCAGTAGAAAATCAATTCAAATAAAATACAACATAACCTCGATTGACTACTTGACGCGCGAGAGTTGGACAGCTCTCGCTTCATTTCTTGCAAGTTGGCACTCGTGCGTCGCAGGTTGAAATATCATCGCAGGACGATATCACCGACCAATAAAATTGAATTATTTGACGCATGCGCAGTCGACTGTATAGTTTTAAGATTTTTTCTTGGTATAAGGTTCACAAACTCATAGTTTTCGAGAAATCGAGGAATTAGTATTTTACACGCTCCGCGTGTGTACCGAAGCAGTTTCACTGCATCAAATCAACCATGGATGAAGAACAGCCCTCGACAAGCGCGTGTACAAATTTTCATGAATCTGCCACAGAAGACACGAAACAGAAGTGGCGCATGCCGTGCACTGTTTCGTCAATGGATTGGAAAAAGAGGGTGTCAGCAATATGGAAGCAAGCAGCGTAATTTCCACGCATCGAAACTGATGGGTGAGGCTATTTTGGAACCATTTTGGGAACTAGTAGGTGAAATGGTATTTGTTGACGTACCAGAGTTGTTTCACGTAGAAGAAAACATCGAGATGGACAACTCCGAAGCTGATTTACCCATTTTGGACACGGAAGTACAGACATCGTATTCAAGCTCTGCTTCACCATTTGCTGACGATACTTTTGTAAACCTTATATGTATGGATAGAATATCCTTGTTTTTTAGCTGTCTAACGATTTCCCTAGGTTCGGAATCGATCTGGAGTCATGATCTTTGACCTCAATTTTTGGGAAAACGAAGACGTAGTGACCTAAATCCTTTTACACGGGTTACTTTTGAGTGGCCCCTGAACAGTATGTTAAGCGCGATTGAAATCGGTTGGGCGCATGGTCTGCCTTCCTCTTGTAAGTGTAACCAAACGATCAGCCTTCTTCTTTACTCCGGTTTACCTTCCTGAAGCGGGTCGCTCTCGCAAATCGTCGCCCGCCTAGATACGTATATGGCTGTGCCTGACTAGATGTACGAAATGTTTTGGGGTTTATAGGTGAAGAGCTATACGCCGCCAAGTATAATCATTGTGAAGCTATAGGTTTATAGGCTATTCATCAACTAGTACTCGTATAAGCACCGAGACTAGTCCAACCGAAGCAGTACCGTGTTAATTTTACCTCGCGACCCCTCTATACCCAAGTCCCTTAACATATTTTCACAAGTACTTTACTAGTGTTTCATGAGGAACGCCGCCACGTATTTACTTTCCACTAATTTCCAACCACCGGGTATATTGAATTACCGAGACTTCAAGGGCTTCGCACTTCGGTTCTTGGGATTAAGTCTTACCAGGGTTAAGCTTTTTTTTGCATCGGCACCTCCGCACGCGAGAGCTAGACACGTGTGCAACTGACGATCGGCTTCTACGCTGTCGATGTTCTACATACAGTATCGAGCCATAAAATCGAGACGCTGGGGTTCAAAATCCGGATCCAGAAAATCCGGACGAGGCAATGGCAAAAGTCGAAAAAATTGGTAAAAGTGTCATAGTCGAATGTCTATCAGATTCTTTCTTGCGTTTTGCGAAAAATGAAAGGACTGCAAGGGAAGTTTTGCAGAATTCATGTCTGATTTACGAACGTAAAAGTCTTGCTCCAATAAAACATTTTACCATATTCGATGACCTAATAACTGAACTATTAGCGGCAGGTGCTAAGTTGGAAGAAACAGACAAAGTGTCGCAATTGTTGTTGACTTTTCCTGCTTCATACGATGGGGTGATAACTGCGATTGCACCTTCATCGGAAAATAATTTAACTCTGGCCTTTGTGAAAACAAGACTTTTGGATCATGAAGGTAAATTAATAAATAGGGTATCGATACCAGTGTAAAAGTACTTCATGTCGAAAATAAAGACATGTGATAAGAAGCAAAATTCCGAAGCTCCGAAAAAGCAGTTGAAAAATTGTTTCTATTACAATAAGGGGCTCAAATATAAAAAAATAATAAAAGAAACAAGAACACAGAAAGAAACTAAATACGGAAAAAAACAAAACAGCTCAAACTGTACAAGATGATTATAGTGTTGCTTTTATGACTGGGAAATATGAATCTGAAATTGTTAATAGGAACAAAGTTACATTTGTTCTGAATTCCGGTGCATGAGACCACCTGGTGAACAGGGAGGATTCGTTTGATAGTTGTGTGAAATTAAAGAAGCCAATGAAGATATCCGTTACGGAAAATGATATCTTCATAAGAGCAACTAAGGAGGGCATCATAAATGGGATCAGCAATATGGGTGTTCAGGAAATCATAGAAGATGTTCCGGACTGCCCGGAAATTCCGTACCATTTGCTGACCGTGAGAAAAATGCAACAAGCTGAAATGACAATCATCTTCAACGACAAAGGTGTTGAAATTAAAAACGGTGGTAAGGCCATTAGGAAAGGTGAACAATATAATTGGTAGATTTTATAGTAAATACCCATACGGTAAACTCTATTATTAGTACCAAGATTGCTAATTATGAATTGTGGCATCAACGTTCGGATCACATTGGGAGGTCTAATTTCTTAGATTTAAAGAATAGAAATATGATTGACGAGCAAGACCAAATAAATAGAGTTACACCGAATGACAATCTGTGTGGAGCTTATATGGACATGTAAACAAGCACGATTACTATTTGGAATAGTTAACGACAAAGGTCATATTAGAAGGCCGTTATTTGTTGTAGATTCTGATGTTTGTGGTCCAATCACTTCTTCGACAGTAAATAACAAAAATTATTTTGTGGTATTTGTTGATGAATACACTCATTATTGTGTCACATACATGATCACGTATACCTCGAACCCATAGCCATAGCCATAACCATAGCCATAGCAATAGTAATAGCAATAAAAATAACAATAACAACAGCAATAATAATAATAACGATAACGGACTTCCGGTGGTGATAATAAGAAGGCAGGCCGTGATAAGTAAGTGTGAAAGAAAGTATCAAGTCAAGGGGGAAACGGAAGGAAAGGACAGGGAAAGTGGTAGTGAAGGGCAGAGAAGGATGGGGAAGACAGTAAAGTGACAGAGGGAGTAAGACAATAAGGCGCGAAAGAGGACGGCTTACGGGAAGAGTGTTGGAAACAGAAAAGGAGAGATCACGGCAGGTAGAGTACAGATGGAGCGAGGGAGCAAGGGAGTGGAGGAACGGCAGAAGAGAGCGAGCGGGTAACAGGCGCGGAAGAACAACGGCCGCGAGGAGTAGCGATACCGAATGTCAGTTAATTACGAAGTAGGAGAGACAAGTGATCGGGGGAGCAGTAATACCGACGGAGGGGAGGACAGTACCGGGTATCACACGCCGGTCAACATAGAGAAAGGTGTGGGACAGCGAAGAAGGGTAAGCCGACAAAAGCAGCGAGCCTACAGAGGTGGGCGCAGGATAGAGCAGATAGCTTAGGCTCACTAGACAATCAATGTCTTCGACATGCGGAAGAGATAGATAGATAGATAGATGCTTTATTATTATGCCGTAGCCTATACATAGGCCAAAGGGCAATCGAAGCCAATACCTAATAGTAGTACATAGCAATAGTACATGATATACATGCAGAAAAAGAGGCTAATATAGTACATAAATAATATAAAAACAATGTAAAAGAAAAAACGAAATAATATAAATGCTAACAAGTACATAGATAACAAATGAGAGGGACAAACTTAGCTAATAAAAAAGGTAAATACAATTGAGCATAAAAATAGATGAAATGGACATCGAGATGGAAATTGAAACGTAAATAATAAATAATAAAAGAAAAGTATATATAGTAGGTATAACAATAGATAAAAATGGACAGTCCGATGGGAGATACAAACATAGGCCGCCAGCGGTAACGATAAGCAAGTAGAATTAAGAGTCGACGGTCATAATTCCGGCATTACGCGAAGCGACGATGTAGCAGTAGGCACGTCTCAACCCAGGCGTAACCCATCGGACTGTAAGTATTGAAATCAGACGTTAGGCATTGCATCACTAGTAGAATCACTAGTAGAATCAAGCGCCTCTGCAGATACGCTTACAACTGCGACAAGAGCCACAGCCACATATTGTCCGACTCAGAATTAAGCTAACTACGCTAAAATTTACATAGAATAATGATGAGAGCCCGACATTAATGCGAGTGCGCCCGACAGTCAAAGCCGCGGTCTAATCTCCTCGGCAGTACAACAAGCCTCCGCAGTTGCTAAGTGTTGCATAAGTCTGGCCCTGAACACGCCCAAAGAGGACGATTCTCGAATTTGAGACGGAAGACCGTTCCAGAAATAAGTGGCCACAAGCGCAAAGGAGTTACGGTAGCTGGCTGTACGGTGGTTCGGGACGACAAACGTCGAGGCAAGGCCCGCCTCAGCAAGCCTGGAGGAGTGACGCAGACAGGGGTCTGGATCACGGAATAATTCCCGCAGGTAGGGAGGGGAGGACGTCGCCACGATTTGGTAAAGGAAGCTACCTAAGAAGTACATCCGCCGGTCAGCCACCGAGAGCCACTTTAGTTTGCGACGGTACGGCGTAATGTGGACGTCTCGCCTCAAACTAAAAATGAACCGAATCGCACAGTTCATGAGCCGTTGAAGCTTCAAATTTAGGTAGCCCGAAACATCCGTATAGATCAAACAGCAATAATCAAGATGCGGAAAGACTAACGCGGTAATCAGCATAGTTTTCACCTGCGGTGACAAGGCTGCGCAATGACGCCGTAATCTGTAGAGTGATGCATGGACCTTTCTTGAGACTTGGGCAATCTGACCGTTCCACGATAGATTTCCTGATATACAGACACCTAGATTTTTAACCTCGTCGACATAGGGCACAGCTTGGCCATAGATGGATATTTGGGGGAGAGTGTGATGGTGCAACAGATCTAAATACGGTGAACTACCTAACAGGATTGATTTTGTTTTGGTAACATTCAACCTAAGACCGTTTTCCCGAGCCCAATCCGCCACCGCGTTCGCATCCCTGTTTATTTTAAAAATAGCATCTCTAATATCGCCAGGCGGCGCATGCAAGTAGATTTGCAGATCATCCGCGAACATGACGTGCTTTGAATGAGTAAGGACACGTGCGATGTCATTAATAAATACCAAGAAGAGCAACGGTCCTAAGACAGAGCCTTGAGGGACTCCGGACTTGGTTGCCAGGAAGCTAGAGTGGGCTCCCGCGAGGTCTAGGACAGCCTGGGATCTATCCGATAAATAGGAGTGGAACCACCTAACTACTTCCTCCGACAGCCCATAGTGCAGCAGTTTTGCCAAGAGCAGTCGGTGATTTATGCTATCGAAAGCTTTGCTAAAATCGAATAGCACTAAGACAGTGACACACCTATCATCAATGGCTTTTCTGGTATCGTCGAGCACTCTGAGCAATGCCGACTGGGTACTGTAAGATTTCCGGAATCCCGACTGCGCTGGGTCAAAAATAGAGTTCTGCTCGAGATAAGATGAGAGTTGGTTTGCAACCAGACGTTCGAAGACCTTAGCTAGGTGCGGAATGTTGGCGATGGGCCTGGTATCGGATTCGGAGTTTAGAGGATCACACTTGCTCAGGGGTATGATATATGCCTGCTTCCAAATTCTCGGGAACAGGCAGTTTCGAAGCGAACAGTTGAAAAGAGACGCTAGATGGGCAGCCAGCGCAGCCAAATGAGATTTAACGTGCGACAGTTGGATACCGTCCGGGCTCTGTCCCCGCGATTTGTCAACATAAGATTTGAGAATTTCAAGGACCTGCATCTCTCGAGCAGGACAAAACGTGAAATGAGACTGGACCTTGGATGGTTCCGAGTGAAGCAGATACTGCAGTTCGTCTAGGGAGCAGGAAGGATGGGCATTCGCAACCGACACATAAAACACATTTAGCTGGTGAGCCTCAAAATGATGTAATGGGGAAGATGACTTGCCGCCAGAGGTAACGAGACCCAAGCGTTTTAGCTCAGACCATGTACCTGCGGGATCCGAATGCTTAGATAGGCGATCAATGAAATAGGCATTTTTTGCAGTTTTGATTTGGGCTTTGATGTCACGCCGTAGAGCGCGGTATTCAGCGAGGGACTCCAGTGAGTCCGCGCGTTTGGCCACCGCGTACAATTTATTCCGCAATTTGATGCGTTGCTTAATCTCGGGTGAAAACCACCCAGCCGAAGGCTTCCTGAACTCCCGAGACACCACCGGTGCATGAGTGTCAAGCGCACTCACAATGGCCTGACGCAGGGCTTCCGCCATCATATCAGGGTCATCATTACAGGTCGGCAATGACGAACTAATATTACGATCTAGATCTACGGCTAAGGCTGCCACATCACAGCCACTGAACTCACGAAACTTCTTCATACGGCTCACCTGACGCGGGACTAGGAGTTTATACCTAAGCTCAATCAAATCATGCCCAGCGATAAAAGGGGCGGAGGACTTAGCATATGAATCCAGTCTGTCAGCAGAGTCAATTATAGCAACATCCAGCCACGAGTCTGAGCGCGCCGTATGATGCGTGCTACCATGAGGGACGAGATACAGTGACTGGCTATACACAGTCTCACGAAGGTACTTCGCCTCGAAGCTATCAGTGTTTAAATTACAATTCAAATCCCCCGTTATAATAGTACTAGCGTAGTTGAGCGAGAAGTGATCAAACTTTTCAAGAAACGCGCCTAGAAGACAGCCTTTTGGCCTGCGATAGATAGTCGCGAAAAGAATCTTACTACTCATACAAGCAATCTCCAGAATAAGAAACTCCGGTGAGTTGAAAAACGGGGGGGGGGGGGGGGGAGGAGGCAAGAAGTTTGCATTTTAGGGACTTATGAACAAAGACGCCCACGCCACCACCCTGCTTTCCAACTCTGTCATTCCTCACGAGATAGTAATCGTCTAAGGCTACATCCTGGCTCGAGATGTTTGCATGGAGCCACGTTTCAGTGACTGAGATTACATGATAGTTACCATTCGCAAAGAATTCCCTGACTAAATCTAAATGACCTTGGAGTGAATTTGCATTAAAGCAAGCTATATTGAGATACCGAGCTGTCGGGGAGGCTGCAACTTCTGCATGCTCAAGTCCAAGTTCCGATCCAGGGTCTGCAGCTATTCGGGAGCCCCCATACCGTCATACAGCCTCAGTAATTAGATGGAAATCAGCTTCCGAATTTATTATGATAGGTTTCGCAGCCTCATCTCGCTTTACGTGGACAACTCCTCTCTTTACCCACGTGAATCGGTAACCCCGATCCTTGGCATACGCCCTCGTTCTGCCCAAGAGCTTAGATAGAGTCGGCGGTAAGTGCTCATTTACGAAGACAGGTGTATGGGGAAGCTCACGCGGGATGCCCAGTTCATCCGCATAAATAGAGCCCTTAGCTCTCTTCGCGGCAAGCACCCGGTTACGGTGTTCTACAGATCGAAGCCGGACCAGTATCTGTCGAGGCTTATTTGTGCTAACGTTGCTTCTGACACGAAAGACTTCCCCAACATCCGTCAAAGGTACGTCGACAGCGAGGCGCGCCATAAGGGAGCTAAAAATGCCTAGCAGATCTTCGTTCTCTGTCTCCGGAACCGCGGCGATCATGAGATCACGGCTCATCAGGTTGCGCTCTAGCAACGCCACCCGATCCTTAAGGTCTGAGTTCTCCACGGTTAGTCGCGAGTTTTCCGCAGCACAAGCCTCCTGGGAATCTTCCAGCTCACCAATGAGAAATGAATGAGAGAAGGAGATAAGAAGGACAGAAGGAGAGACTGATGGGTTTCAAAGAGAGCAATAAGACGGCAAGATCACCGAAATAAAGGAAAGAGACCAGAGAAGGAAAGAAGGAGATGAACAGGATTTGGGAAGAAATGAGGAAGATCATAGAGGAGGCAAAAGGAGAAAAGGAGGAAGCAGGAAAACAGATGGAAAGCATGAAGGGAGAAATAGAAGAAATAAAACGAAGGGAGGAAGAGAAAAGAAAGGAACTGGAAGAAAGAATAAGCGGAATGGAAAAGGGAAAAGAAGAAAGAGGCCGTGAAAGAGGTAGAAAGGAGAAAGGTATAGGGAGGAGGGGCAATAAGAGAAAAGCTAAAGAAAATAGAGGAAGAGATGGAGGGGAAAATGAAAGAGCTGAACAAGAAAATGGAGCTCAAGGAGAGGCAGGAGAAGAGAATAATATAATAATAAAAGGATTAGAGACGGGAGGAGAGGAAGCGGAACTAGCCGCAGGGAAAATGCTAGGGGGAACGGGAATATCCACCGACTATGACCTGGCATGGAAGGAAAGGGATATGCAGAGAAACCTGATGAAAGTAATGAAGGAAATCAAAGAAAAGGGAGGGAGAAGAATTATTTCCAATTACCATTTTTTTTTTCTAGTATTATAGTTTTGTGAGGTTCCACTGACTGATCTTCTCCTAATCTAGTGAGCTTATATTCACCAGGGAGCACAAAGTGATGAGTAAGATTGGTTCGACTCTTGATTTTATAGACGCGTGAAAGCTTCAAAGTTCGAGCTCGCTGCATAGTGGTCAACCATTCAAATTTTTACACCCACCGTACCGTAAATGGATCAGCCAATAACGTAGAGGTCTTTTCTTCTGAAAAGATTTCCATACAATGCTGTGAAAGTAACAGCCAATGGCTTGGATGTTCGGTTGAGAAAAAAGATCGAGGGGTGGGGGGAGGATTTAAAAAAAAACTGGCCCATGATCTTTTCGATTTAATTCATATGGTGATGCGTATCAAACCAATGGTCAGTGTGCAACCCACAGCAATCTAGTGTATACAAAAAGCAGTGGAAGCTGAAAGAAGTCATGGATGGTAAAATGCACGCGGGACTTCTTGAGAGGATGGAAAGTGCTTACAACTTGCTACGCACATTGAATCCTGGACAAACTAGCGAAGATATTATTTCCCGGTGGTGTGATATCGGACTTCAAAATATCAGACTCTTGAATGATATTCTAGAGTGGCCGTATCTGAGCGTTAGTGAAAAACAGCAGATTCAACATAAGATTTCTCTCCTGCAATTATGCTTGGTGAAATTTGACCGATAACGTACGGGTATTGTTGGAGGTATTATTGGCGATGATATTCATGTTGGTGTTCGATGGGATGTTACAGAGAGTGCCTTCAACTGTCGTCTACGTACTGGAGCCGTGACAAATCTGCAACGCAAAGATTTGGCGAGATTTTTGACTGACGCTGGGGGAGTTACAATGGAACGCTTAAAAAATGTGAATGTGAGGGTTTCATGTAAATTTGAGAATGTCAAGAGTGATGAGGTCTGTCTGGAAGTAAAGAACTTCAAACACGCAACGCTACGAATCTTCCATCGACAGACCTGGAAACCTGGCTTGCCGATAACGTAACGAATCCTTTGCTAATCAAGGTGGAGGATTTCGAGCAGCGTGACTCTGGTTGGAGTATGATTGAGGCCCAGCTCCAAAACTTGACGTTAAGCCTGGTTTACCGAATAAACTCGGTTTAACAAAATATAACCGTTACTTTGCGTTCCACAATACCAAAATGTCAGTTTAAACTGGGTTCAAACTGAACGCTAGATTTTGTGGGTTTAGCGTTCTTAAACTAGGATTACGACGAGGTTATACTGCGGCGCCGACACACAGCTAAACGAAGGAGAGACGCGCGACTCGTCAAGATACGTATTGCTAAACGAAGACTACTGTACGTTTTTTTTAGGTTATATACGCTCTTTTTTCTCGATTTACGGGTCGCGCGTAAAATATACATTTATTATTAATATAAGAGCCATGGCGATGATAAGTAATATCTTGTCGTCATCGGACGATGAGGATTTTGTTGATATTGTCGACCGCAGGCCACAAATATTTCGGAGACGTCCAAATTTTTATGACGAAATGGACGAAGTTGATTTCCGAGCTCGATTCCGGTTATCAAAAGAAACCGTTCATGCGGTGCTGGTGAATATTCACCATGAATTAGAACATGCAACAGAACAGTAAGTACATTGCTCCGTGAAATGTATTTTGAACAATGAATTATCTTTATTGCCTCTGTCACTGAAAATTGGTATTGCAGAACTGTATTTGCTCTGGATATATGTAATTAGTTTTCGAAAATGTGATGGATGTAATGTCACCCTGGCTGTGCTTATGTTTTTCAGAAATAATGTTCTATCTGCAATGAATCAGCTCCTTTTGACGCTACGGTTTTACGCAACTGGGAGTCATTTGATTTCAGCAGGTGATTTTAGTGGAATAAGTAAGACAAGTGCGCATAGAATCGTGCATCGTGTAACTGCTGCGATCGCTCGCCTTCGACCAAATCTCATACGTTTTCCTATGCTGCCTGATGAAATCCTAAATGAACAGATCCGATTTTTTGATATTGCACGATTTCCGAGAGTGCTGGGTTGCATGGACTGCACACATGTCAAGATTCAATCGCTTGGTGAGTAATTGTCGTATACCAGATTTTCATTTATATGTGTACAAAACATATGACGTGATCAATAATATTATGTCCTACGTTAACTCTTGTTGCAGGTGGAGAAAATGCGGAATATTTTAGAAATCGTAAAGGATATTTTTCTATAAATGTGCAAGCAATTTGTAAGGCCAACTTGGAATTCATCGACATAGTAGCACGATGGCAAGGTTCTGTGCACGATAGCACGATATTTAAGAATTCGAGGATACGTGCGTTGTTTGAAGCTGGGACATTCAATGACGCTATTATACTCGGTGATGGTGCTTATCCGCTTCGATCTTATTTAATGACGCCACTACAGAACCCTCGAACTCGAGCTGAACAACTGTATAACGAGTCGCAGATAAGAACACGGAATACCATCGAGCGTGTGTTTGGAATTTGGAAGAGGAGATTCCCAATATTATCTCTTGGATGTCGCTTCCAAACAATAGAGAAGACTTTGCCAGTAATTGTAGCAACTGCTGTTCTGCATAATATTGCTCGAAGAGCGGGTGATCCACTACCACCGGATGATCGAGATCTCAACCTGCCTGCACCGTGGGATGAACTGCTGTTACAAGGAAATATGCCTGCAGCAAATCATGGGAATGCCAATAATCATGTCCAAAGCATATTAGTTAACGAGTATTTCCAAAGGTATGTTGCGTGATATACTATTATCCAGGCCAATCACGGTATGTGTAATACGTCCAATCCAGGATATTCGACTCTTATGTACAATAGCATTCATGATTCAATACATTAATTAAAACATATATCATCAACGCCGTAATCTCTATCAACCGATACTGTCATATTTATTTTAGAGTTCTAATATTAGAAAAATTAGCATGATATCAAAACATGAGGAATGTAATATTAATTAATTTTCTAGACAAAAATTCTCCTCACTTCATATTCAATTTTAAGATTTTTTCATCTATCCATCCACTCATCCATTCATACAATAGATTAAAATTGTAAACTAAAAAATAATAGACATAATGACAATTGAAATTATAAATTAGCATCGTATATTTTCATGGTTCGTTAGAAAAAATTCATGAAAAAAGCGAAACAAAAAAAAATACGACCCCCTCGGAGTAACTGAGATGTTACAGGGAAATTGTAATGTAGAGAAGATCAAATGATTGGTGATAATGTTCATGAATGTTCGTATGTTCATTCATAATGTAATTCAGATTGAGTTAAATGAGTTTGGAATTTAGATCGGAAAGTAATTGAACTTAAATGTGAATATTGAGGAAAATGTAGAGATAGAGGAAGGAGTGAGTTAACAATTAGTATAGAGTAATGAGAATAACTCGGTTGTAGGCAAGGTGGAGAAGCAGAAGTGCGGATGTAAACATGGTGTGATTTTGAGGAGACGAGTTGGTTGATCGTGAGGAGGTAAAGTGTACGGAAGCGCCTGGTATGCGAATGATAGTGAGCTGTAGACGTAACATAAGATGCTTTTTCTAACTTCAAAAATGCGTTTTTTAACTTTTAATGGACTTGTAACATTTTTAAAAAGGCATTTCTTGTGGAAAGAATCAGGTGCGGTCTGTTAATTATTTTGCTGAGTATAATTTACACAAGTGTTGTAAAAGGTACTTTAATTTCAATACCTAGTCACAGGTACAGGTACATAACATATACCTACAAATAGATACTCAGGTACTTTATTCATGTTTAAGTGTAATATGATGCGATAGGGAGAAGTGGTTGAATGAAATATAGAACAAATGGAATGAAAATGACATACATATTAGTTTCATATAACCGTGAGTTACCGCGAAAAACACGGGGATCCCCTAACCGCCGACTGGAAGTAAGACGATGAGAGAGCGGCAACTTTGTTCTATTCGGGTTATGTCGGAAGTCTCATAGCAAGCTTCAAACTTAAATCTTACAGATGACGGATCGTAATATCATAATTCATAACTCACGGTCATTTACTGCCGTTTCCTTTGTTACCTCACAATTTAAATTATAAATAGGTATAGGTACTGCAAAAATGTAAAAACAAGGTACATGACCTAGGTATTTCACAACACTGAGTATAATAATAGAAGCAGATTTCGATATTTTGCCAAAATTTGCTGCTCAACCTTAATAAAACAATATTTCACATAGATTTTCAAAACACGTACCTATTTACACGTTAAAAATCATGTATCACATCTTCAGTTGGGGCATTCCGCCTCAACTCGAGCAGTAAGATGTAGTTTTGATGTTTTTTTTTACGAAAAAATGACGGATTTATTTTCTTTTTAAACGAAAAAACGGTTCGTTGAGGAGGACTCGTGTTTTTTTGTACCGAATACTTTGAAGAATTCAAGTGTGGCATATTCCAATTTCCCGCAAATCCTATCCTCTGCAAAGTCCATAGCAGGATGAGCAGGATCAATGTGCCTTCAGATGACTCAAATTGAACTGATTTTTTCAAGTTGGATAACTTCTGGTGTGACATTCATTTCTAACAAATATCAGCTCTCAGCTATAACACGCATAGCGGTGAATGACTAAAGAAGTGAGAATAACAGATTTATTTTTCTCCCGGGCGGCTATGAGGCAAAAATTCTGGGTTGTCACGCTGAAAAAATTCATTCTGAAAAAATTCGTTGAAAACTTTGAATTACCAATTTAATTCGGAATTACCCGAATACGATCTTCAATTTCTGTACGGAAAATGTTGATATCAGAATATTAGAAGTTGACCTGAAATACGAAACCGTGACCTACACGCGAAATTGCAAAGATAATAATTGCTGTCCTTGATATAATCATGATATAATTTGATGGTGTTAACTTTTAATTGAGGGTGCAGATTCATATACGGAGGAATAATCGCTTACACATGGAATAGCTATCCGTCTGAATCAAACTTATACAAGACAGTTTATCATAATCTATGGCTGCACAATTATGATGATTTTTGACATTGGAACCAATGTGCCGTAAGTTGTACAAAAATTACAATTAGAGTCAAGTTGAAGGTTCGAAGGTTTGAAGTGCAAATTGAAGAAACTTTGTAAAAATTACATACGAGGTTCATATAAATGTATAGAAATAAAAATTATTGATGTCAATGAAAAAGAAATATATTAAATTGTTGAAACAAATTTTAGATGAAATAAAATTAACCGTTAAAACACTTAGCCGGAATATGAACTGATGTTGAATATGACAAACCTATATTATTCACTGATATACCTATGTAAACGTATAAATCATCAATCTGTGTAACGCGTAAGCCACACTATTATGTGGTAGTTAACATTTAGCATGAATATCGCATGAATGTATAACTCTTCCACTGATAACACGTCGAGTAGTTAACATGTAAGCATATAGTTGTTGCGTGATTAGAAGCCCGAAGCCAAACATAAAGGTATAGTAGCGGTAAAGCTGGGATGTCAACGATTGTACAAATGTGGCCCTAGCCTATAAAATATTTGTAAATAACGACATAGAATATAATAAATACTAAATATCAAGTACAACTTTGTAATAGCACTATGCAATACATTCATTTATAATGTATGTATCACAATAAAAAATGTATAAGCTTAAAAATATTGTGTAATTTATGAGAGTCTGGAACATTACACTAATGTTTCAATAACGAAACGTAAAATAACTAGTATATCGGGCAGTTCACGACAGAACGACGTATAATTGGCCTCACCGTCTCCGATCTCTTACGAATTCCGTATCTTTCCTATTCTTGCCCTGTAACTCGAGGGGCCTCGTCAATGGAATTAGTCAGTCACCCTATTCCGTGTAGTCACACAAAATCGAAGATCACGAAATTACTATCCTATCCATACTTGGAACTATTTGAAACCTATAGAAAATCACCTTGAAATCGGAAATCAATTGAGATACCCTTTCGGTAAGTGAGTGTTTAGCCCCGCGCTGGAGCTTCATGTCTTTGAATGAAACTATGCAGTCGACTGCGCATGCGCCAAATAATTCAATTCTATTGGTCGGTGAGATCGTCCCGCGGTGATATTTTAACCTACGAGACCCGTGTCTCCGGGTGCAAGAGATAAAGCGAAAGCTGTCCAACTCTCGCGTGTAAGTGGTCAATGCAGGTTACGTCGTCTTTTATTTTTTATTTAATTTCTACCATATTAAAGCGCGGCCGACTGTATAGCTTCAGAATCTCCTCTCGGCATATGGGGTCATTCCACGTCAAGCGGGATGGATTTGGCCAAAAATATTTCTCGATTTTTCCCATTCTCTGGGTAAAATAAATACGTGAAACATTTTTTTTTAACTTTAATGGTTCAGAAGCAACAAGGGGTTGAATCTTCGAAAGAAAGACCAAAAATCGGAATCGTGCTCTCATTCAAACGTTAACATCTCCGGTTCCCTTTGTCGTACAGACGCCAGCAACAACTCATTTCAAAGCTCTTGAATTGTACTTTCATCTTATTTATTTTTAATACATCGGATAAACAATTTTCTATCTGAAAAAAATACGTTCGTGTTCCTTGATTCATTCTCTACGAAACCTGTAAGTTTCAAAATGCAACTCGGTTGGAAACTATATTCAACCCTCCACGGTACCCCTGGGTCTTTCACGGCACACACTTAATTCATACTCTTTACTATTGACCGACAACCTGCTGACCTTCGTTGTCCCTTTGCCCTTGAGTTCACGAGCAATAAGTTTTTTTAGGCAGAGGAGCCAGGGCCCGCCCTTTCTGCACCTCGGCAATATTTGAACGAGAAATTTGGGTTGTGCCTTAAAAACCTAGGGGTACCGCGGAGGGTTAAACAGCGATTGATTCAAGCGTGAGGTCGCGCGCTGACACGGTCACGGGCAAAACCCTGTTCGCGCGCCGTTATACGCACTTACTAGAATTCAACTAGAAACTAATTCCGGGTAATACAATGAAAATACTCATTGTCTGAACACCTGATTGCGTAGACTCTCAGGTATTGAAAACCCCCTTTTCTCACCCATTCATGGCCTCCCTAGACTAGCGAGATGTATTTCATTATTCGACTATTTCAGCATTATAGTCTTGACGTTCACTGAAGTCACATCGATTCTCTGTTGACATAGTTTCAAACGACTCAGAAGTACTTAAAATTTCAAAGTGCACCAGAATCGAATTATTAATAATTATTATGGCGCCAAAACAGAAGAGTTATGGCCGTTGCTTTAATCTGTTCAATTTAGAAAAGCACTGAAGGAAATTTTCTGAGAATTTGGGATGTTTATTTCGCACGAGAAAAACCTTATAATGGCATCGGGGGTGCCCCCAAAAGATTAGCCGCGAAAAGCAGTCTAGAACCATCACGAGAACCGATAAATAGTCCCCAAAAATGTTTTTCAGGGGCCAAAAATAAAGAGAATATCAAAAATATTTACGTCGATTTTTTCACAAATGAGGATTATAAAGAAGGAGCTGTTGCATTACAAGCTCGATTTGAAAAAGTGAATTTAGTACGTGGTACATTGACATTCCATTGTATGAAGTCTATTTCAACAGAAAAAAAAAATAGTTGCTAAAAGATATTCGAATGCACAGAAGTCAGTAGAAGCATTGGTTTCCAAGTGAGGCAACTATTTTGAGGAATTTAAATTTGCGGTTTACTTTAAGATTTTATTTAAATGTATAGTTCTGAACTTTATGATTGAGTACTTTTTAGTTTATTAATTGAATACGTAATTAACGTATTGAATTAACGTATTCCATTTGATGGAATCAAAAAGTACATATTTACCACTTATTTTCGACGTACGCAACCAGGAGCTTTAGTTTCGAATTTGTGATATGTTTTGAGATTTTAGTTAGTGTGTATTTCTATGTTTCTATTTTGGTTGTTTTAAGTCGAGTATTCAGTATGAAATGAAATAAATATTTCTGTGAATCAATGGATTTAATGAATCTAAATGTATAATATGCCCCCCTATGCTGCTTGCATGTAAAGCGAACAAGCCTCGGTCTCGGCGCGCCCGCGTACGCAGCCAAGCGCGACGTCCCGCATAAATTAATCGCTTTTTAAATGTAGTGTTGATCAGAGTTCCATTTTGAAACTTACAGGTTTCATAGAGAATGAATCTAGGAACACGCTCGTATTTTTTTCAGAATTTTAAAAGGGGGTTATCATTTTGAAAAGCGCGTTTAAAAAATATAATTGTCTATAACGAATGGAAAATTGCTTATTCGATAGATTAAAAATAAATAAGATGAAAGTACAATTCAAGAGCTTTGCAATGAATTTTTGCTGGCGTCTGTATGACAAAGGGAACCGGAGATGTTAACGTTTGAACGAGAGCGCGATTCTCTTGTTGATTCTGAACCATTAAAGTTGGAAAAAAATGTTTCACGTATTTATTTTATCGAGAGAATATGTAACCAAAATTACGACAATTTTCAAGCACATGCGGTCAAAAAAGTGTCCGGCTTGACGTGGAATGACTCATATAGATTTATGTGTACTCTGAGTACAGCTTCCAAATAATATAATTATATTAATTATTTAATTATTAACATTTGCTTTAGCGAATTCGCGTCCGAGCGTAAAAACGTCGGTCTCTTTCACCATGGCGATGTGAAATTCATGAACTCACTACTACAAAGGTATCTACATGAATTTCAGTTACGAATGGCAATTGAATGGACCTACAGTTGCGTATTTTGTGAGGTACATTCAATGTCGGCGAGGTTGATTCTGTGGGAGCGATTTCGACATAATTCAAATAAGATGCGGAATTCAACATTATTTGAATAGTTTCTAAAATCCAACCCGACAGAATGAACCTCGCTGACAAGTGTACATCAAAGGTAGATGAAGAAGAAGAAAGGTGGACGGAGAGAGGTTTATCAAAAATACATATTCGATTATGTCGAATGACTCGAAGGGTAATCGAATTCGATCTTTTCCAAAGTTCTTAACGTCATGAATGTCTAAATTTCACCTTGCTTTGGAGATTTTAAATGCATTTTCTTCGAATGGCTTACACCAAATTCTCCACATTATGTAAACCACCGAAGTTATGAAGACGGGTAATGAGAATCATAAAATGAAGGAAAAAATCAAGGAGAGTTGATATTTTCTAATAAAGATCATCACTAAAAGGTGTCCGAGGGGGTCCCCCATGGCAAGGATATCTGCACACACACGACCTACAAGTGAATTTTGCCCCTTAAATTCTCGAGAGTGAAGAAACATTCGGAAAATCTGTTGTGCGAATGGTTCCTTGGATACAAATGTTGTGCGTGAAATAGTGAAGTTTAGCCACAAACGAGCCTGAAGTTTTATAATAAAATGTTGATAGGAGAATATTCTTGGCAGCTTGACACACAGATATACAGACTGACACAGTGAATATAGCTGCTGTGCAAGAACACTGGAATCCCATTTTGGTAATATAATGATTCCTTGCACTCGACGTGTACTCAGCACTATTTCATTAGCATCAATATTATGGCCGAAATATTATCGCAATCTCAGGTTGCAAAGCAATCTGAATTCTAAAACTTCAGAGGGTGAAGATTCGTAGTCGATACCGGGCTCCGTGTACCTACCCATAGCTGGCCAGAAATATCCGAGGTCCCACACATTTATATCAAACGAAGTACGTTGAAATACGCCCCGAATAATTGCTCATAGATATAGGTATAAGAATTTAGATTGAATAATCAAAAGCACATGTTTTCATGAACTCAATCCTGTAGGTGTAGTTAGAAAGATCAGCACGTAGCAGCGTCAGTTGACCCCCTCGGACTCTTTTAATTTTTGTCCGAACCATTTGGTCGTACAATTATCAATAAGCGTGAAAATCAGCTGTCTGTACTCAAACCATGTGTCTGTATGATGTGGATATACCGGTGTATACATATCATTTTTATATATTACATCTTACATACAGTTTACATGAAATTCAGGCTTTGCAGTGATATAAACTATAAAGGTTAATATCTAAATATCTCTTTTTATCAAATTCTTCAAAAAACTCTCACTACAATAGAATTTACGCATTTCGATTGCTCATATTTTAGGATAGCGTTATTTGCTGTTCAGGATCAAAAAGTGAAGCTACAAGATGCATGCTTGATCAATATAATCACCATTATTTATCCAGAAGCTGCTATAACTTCTATGGTACTAAATGGTGTTGGAGTAGCCTACGATTTACATATCGAGTTGTCTAGTTTTTCAGGTCTACCTTTGAGGAATGAGATATTTCACCCATTATGTTTGGTATTAAAATTAAGCGAGTATATTGTGCTCCCATGATCTCAAATGCGAGAACAAGTTGAGTCGAATTATTTCAAGCTAGCAGGTAAAACGGAATGTATTGCATACATTTTTATTTCCTCAAGTCCACCATTTTTATGACTGCTGTTGAATCCAGTTTGCAGTGGTTCGCTGTCTGCAACATTCATTGAAAGGAGAAAAAAAGAAATCATAGAAATACAATCACAATCTGTAGTCGTTAGATAATAATACAAAATTGTGAAACGTGCCAAAGTGAATTCAAAAATTAAATGTTTTTTCGATTCGTCACTCATAGATTGGCACGTTTTTCAATGATGCTATAAATCTGGTGGTTTGGACACACTTTTTTATTAATAATATCCAACGATTTGAGAAATCGCCGCTACAGGGTGTAATTTCACAACCACCCTAGACTGCTGACAAACATATATATTTTGAATGCCATGACGATATCACGCTATGAAATTTGCTTTTTCAAAAGTAAGACAGATTGCTTTTCTAATGAATTAGGTTCATAATTTGGGAACTGGAGGGAAGAAAATATTTACCAATGATATTGCACAGTATGCTATGGCTTCTCATTTTTTTGAACTATAAGAACCGAGAATCTCTGAGTCTATGTGAGCACAAAATCAACTACATAATAGGTAGGACATTAACAGAAAAATGACAACATCAAGTACACTATATCGTGGAATTATCTGATGGTTGAATAAATGTTATGTTGTTCTGAATCATGACGGTGGAATAGGACTTTGAGTCGAGATTTTAATAAATTTCGCTATTTTTTCGTGTGGCATTCCACCATCAGAAATTAGGAAGAAAAATATAAGAAATTCCGGCCCCAAGTAAAATTCCAGAAGTTTTAATCGTCAGGAAAAATTATTTCCCAGGTCTATATGGGTGTCTCAAAAAAGATCGATTTTTTTTTCCCACTCCCACCACGCTAAATGTTAGTTCTTGACACCAAAAAAATCATTTCACAAGATGAGGTTTATATCTGAACTCTAATAGCTGGCACAAGCCGGTTTTCTATGTTTATTCAACTTTTTGAAGCCAACATTTTTCCTGACATCCGATCTTTTTGAAACTCACTTAGAGGGGTTTTGTGGGGTCGCTGATTTCATATATAAATTGAAAATATCACCAAATTCAGATTGATGATCACTGAAAACTCTGAGTAGTAATTTTTATGCAACTCAGCCTACTTTTTATAAATTCGATCCAACATTTTGAATTTTCGTATCTTGACTTTAGATTGAAAGATATAGAAAAAAAGTGACCCCAAAAACTGCCGAGTACTAATTTCGGAGTAAATGAGTCTCTTTCTATAATTTTGCTCGACCATAATCAGGCCACCATTTTAAATTTCTGGGTTCTGAAAAACGAAACCTTCAAAATGAGTTTCGAATAAGTCACATGTAAGGAAAAGTGTATGCTGCAAAAAGTTGAATAAACATAAGAAAATAACTTGCAACACCTCTCAGAGTTGAGATATACAGTGCATTTTGTGGAAGGATTCGTTTCATGTCCAAAATTATTGTCTAGAACGGTGAAAGTAAAAAAAAGAAACTGTCGATCTTCTTAAACACCCCCTTCAATATTGTCTTATTTCGAAAAATTTTCTTTTTCAAGGCTCGCAAGATGCAGCCCTCCTCGGGACAAGATTAGATGCCAACTATTGATAGCGTACAGAAACGCAATTTGGCAATTGAAATATAGGTAATCAGTTCTCAGTAAATACATACCGAGTAAAGGGGTGGTTGTGTTGGATGTGGGTGAAATCCAGGTGTTCTACAATTGGCTATAAAATCCAACCCATAATCTGGCGTTAAGGTGTAAAATCCACTGCTGCAAAATCAAAATAAATGAATAAAAATTGCAAACCAAAAATTGGTGGCAGAGTATTTCTTTGAATTTTAAACATTGATATAAAATTGACCATGATGTACACCTACTCTTGGTACTTTGGTGCACATACAACGGCTATTGCTTCCGGCATCATCAGTTGGTAGGAACAGTGAGTATGAAGGTCTACACTGGATAAAAATGCTGTCTGCGTAGGATGCGTCTAAAACACAAATCGTATGTACAAAATAATAGCATTCGGACAAGAATTGTCATGTGAAGCAAAAGATTCGGATGACTCACATGAATCCATCCAAGAGTAATAAGATTATGCTGGTCTTGATAGTCAAAGATATCCTCTTCATTGTGTGTGATGCAAGAATCTGGAGATCCCGTCTGTTGAGGAACCAATAAATGGGTGACAAGTAATTTGTTGCGCTCCAGCCTGCCCGCCAAAACTCCGCAAGTTTCTTTATTTTGCATTGTGTTACGGAAGGCCAGTAACAAGAATTCGGACATTGTTTGATTGGGCAGTACCACATCTCGCAAATCATGTTTATCCAGTAGCTGAGGTTTCGTTGAACGATCGACTTCTGGTATTTCTCTAAAAATAGGCATTTTATTAAAAGAGATGTTATACTGTTTCATTATTATCGCAGGATCTCCCGGTTATCCAGGTGACGATCTTATCACATCACCAAACATTCAGACATATGTCGGCTTAACTTATTTCAGCTAGCAATCTTTGTCACTATAAATAATCTGCTTACTTTTCTTCGATACCATAAGGCTTCGTATCCTTGACTGGAGATTTAGGTCTGATGGGTGTTGTATGTTTTGGTACAATATCTTGGTTAGACACAGATGCAATCGTGTTTGGTGTAACTTTAGCAGATTTAGCAGCCGCCCGCGCTGCCAACTGATTCTTTTTATGCTCTTCCTCTTTCAGCCTGTCAACCATATCGCATTGTCAATTCATTATGCACCTTATTTTTACAGACAAAACTAATTGACAATGGCTAATCAATGGGATTACAATGGTATATCAATATTTGCAATATGTGGAACAAAAGGGGCACAAATTATTGAATCAATTAAAGTTTTCATAAAATAAGTTAGTTTCTGTTTTTCGTTGTTGAAATTGAATAATAGGATGTATACAGACTTTCGAGCACCCATTTTTGATTTCGAACAAGTCAGAGCTGCTTGGCCAGACTTTAGTATGTACACCTTAGGAATAATCTTTTTTTAAATCACTGTTACGCCTTAGAGAAATATACTCTTCTATTCTTACAGTTTTTTCACAGCTGATTACTTGTATTTTGAGAAATAATTATAAGTTAGTTGAGATTTTATGTATCGCGCCTTACATAGATTGTTCATCGGAACTTTTTAAAATCTGGAGAGAATATTGTGAAATGATGTCATTTTGGGTCAAACCAATAATATATGAGGATAGGGTCAGTATTCTATTATTGTGAGCATGTAACCCACTTTTTTTTCTCCAACGTTTACAAAAGAATGGCTTAATATAAAAAAATTTCGTATCTGCAAATTAAATTTGTCGAATACCATTGGCTGGTCCCGAAATAACATTAAGGACGTTTGAGCGAGCCCTGACAACTCCTCACCCGTTGAGCGCCTGTAGCACCCAGCTCAAGAACCCTATTGCACTAATTACTTTTATAAGACAGTTTCTGCATGTGTTCGTGTCAAAACCAGCCCGTCACCTCAAATTTCAGTCGACATCTTATACTGCTCATATTAGCCTATACGTCGTGCTGCTTTTCCCAACACCGATTTTTCATTGAAAGTGCAGAAAATAATGTTATTATTCTCCAGTATCTGTGTATCGGCGATGTATTAGTGTCAGCTGATTTCATAGCTTCGTGTGAATAAATCAATTCTTAATTGGAATTAAATTCATTTACTTTCCGAACACCGGCGCGCGTTGGCTGATAATCTAAGGATTATCCCTACGGAACCTGAGAGTGATCAGTGAACCGATAGAGATGTAGTCCGTGGATTGAATAGCGGTTGTGATGACCGTCCGAAAATGCCGAGACTGCATACTCTGTCGGTCGAACAGACGGTCGCTTAAAAGCCTTTAATTTAAAAGATTTCCTCCAAATTTGGTGAAGTTTCGATGAACAATGCAGCCCATAGCCTATAACGACAACTTTTTCTTCGATGCAATTAATAGAGATAAAGTTCATAAAATCTCATATTATTATGAATTATAGTTCAAAATCTTAATAAGCAGCCCTGAAAAAACTGAGTCAATACAATATTCTGTCATGGCGTTCCAGTGATTTGAAAAAAATTATTTCCAAGAGTCTATACATGCTCTAATACACGCTTTGATCACCTCGAAAACGCGATTTGTAGTTTCTCCCATACTACACGACCGAGTGAAAGAAACTTTGGGGAGCAGAAAGTGGCTAAGTATATCGTTTTTAAAAAATTTTGAATTTTTTTTTACAGGTTCAGTTACCATCAGAGAAATCGTGAAATTATTCACAGATGCACTCGAGTTATTGCAGTTTTGAAATACTTTGATACTCGGCGGTGGCAAATCGCATATTTCAAGCACCATTTTATCTCATTTGATAAAGAATTGAGCGAGAAAGTACGATTTTGCATCCGATACAAAATATACCGACATCTTGCAGAATCAACACTTTGTAGCAGCATAATCAGAAAGTGGCCCGCGTCGGAGTTCCCAAGCGAGTATCAAAGTCCCTCAAAGATTTGTGAAGCAGTTATTGATTTGAATAAATAATAGGATGCGGGTTGGAACTTCACCTCTGCTGTTCTTCTCGTTTCAATCTTTCAATTTCATTTTTTTCCCGTTTTTTGGCGTCCTCCAGATACTTGGCCTGCTCTATCTTGTATTGAGCAAGCAATTGTGTTTTCAACGCTTCAGCTTTCGGGAGGATCTCCCGTAACTTTTGTTGATTTATTGCCCGATCAGTCAGTGACACTGTGTTATACTGTGGATGATTTCTTATCCTTTCCAAAAATATACTGAAAAAATATCGACTCTTTCAATGTTAAAAGTCTCCATAGTTGGAATTTTCAGCAAGCGTTGAGTATATTTACCACTAATTAATAATCATGCATCTTGGTAAAGTTTGACACCTGTACTCAACACTTGAAACAAGACATGAAGTAAGTGAGTATATGAAAATGTAACGGGGGATTATGAAATTGATAAGCTAGATTTAGCTCAAATGCCCATTTAGCAAAATCCCTTGTCAATAGATAACATTAATTCCTTAATACCTATTCAATTTTATACATGACCATAAGCTTTAATGATTACATTCTAAATCTCGTATCTTACGTCATGAATTTCATGAATAAAATATAAGCATTTTCTAGGCTGCCTTCTTCCATGTATACATTGGCCATTCTGATCATCTCGACTCCGGAACGGTAATACCTGAAACATTGAATTAACACAACGATATGTAAAGTTATCAATCTACATACGAGATATTCCCTTATTGGATATTTATAGCTCCGTCTCCAGTAGCCTGGGATTAGGCAGAATCAATAGCAAGAAATATTTATAGCAAGGAACATAAATAATCCAAAAAATGTGGATAGCAATAAATGATTTTGCGATTATCGACAGAAGTGTCGTACCTTCGAGGTGGAATGTTATGGTCGATATCAACGGCAGTGCCATAATCTGCAAGTGCTTTGAGACGTTCATCCGGGTCAATTATCCCCATGTCTTTGGAAACGGTGTACTTGACGGGCTTGTAGTCTACCTTACCATTATCCTTATCCATTGTATTAGTTTATAGGTTATGATTATACGACGAACGCAATTTCTGACATAAGTTTTCTTTCACGCAAACTTACGCATCGACATTTTCACTCACATCTTTTTCTATAAAAGTAGAAGACTTTTGTACCTTTTTGACTTTGTGACACTCTCATCAGATAATTGAATTGAAAACCTACACCGTACTACTACATTCAAGTTACTGATGATTACTCAGCCACTGTAATCTATATGCAATGCAAGTCGTCGAGCGCCGCGGGCTGCGGAGGGGCAACGGTGTTCATTTCAGTGTTGCCAAATATCCTACTGTCAAAGTTACGTCAGTGGTCTCCACGTGTTTATTTTACAGCGTAAATTTGTTAACACATTCCAAAAGTATCTATTACACTTCGAATCATTTGATAACTATGGAACGACGTGCTAAAGGCGAAGATTATACTGTTTCACCACCAAAACATCCAAAACTCGGGTCTTCTCTTGACGGCACATGTATACATTCATACGCCTTGTTTTTCAATTAGTATTTGGACTTCGTCAGCTCTGAGAAGTGACGGACTTCTTAGAATTTAGGTTCCAATGCACCGAAAGTGCAACATTTTTGTTTCATCACGTAATTTGAAACTCTTCCTCCGACCGTTTGGTTCTCCATAACGGACCGAGACTTCATCAAATCCAAAATGTGTTGAATGAAAAAGCTGAAAGCCCCATGTTTTCAAGCAAAGTAAAACAACACGATCCACGTGTTTAAAATTGTTTGACCTTTGAAAACTGTTTTTTTTTGTTCTCCTGTTTATGAGCCTCTGATTCTGGCTATAAATGTAGCAAATATATAATTATTTTCATCTCGTTTTTTCTCTGTGAAATTGAATCGTAGCTGATAAAGGTTTTCTTTTTATCACTGTTTTAAATACGTCTGCAATTAATTGATTTTCAAAATAACAATATTATTTTATTTCTCCTTGGCAGCTGTATCCAGCAGCCACAAGAATTCAGAATTCTTCAAAGATTTACCACGAGAGAATGCAGCTGGGCCGTCAAAGCCAAAAGGCGCACCAAAACTGAATGCTGTTCTCGTCAGTCTAAAACAGGTACGCTAAACGGTTGAATCCATTAGCGTAAAAAATTGAAAGATACATCGAAGATTAGCTGGCGGATATTTTCCCAGAATATTCGGTGAAAATTTCGGTGACCTACTGGTTGTAGATCTAAAACATCGTTTGAGAGAAATTAGAAAACAAAATTCTCGTCCCAATCACTACAATGGTAACAATAATTGAGGAGTTGGGTGTAATGAGGACACATTGAACCTATGTGTTCTAATCTGATGATATTACTCTAAAGGATGATTCAGAAGAACGTGCGACATTTACTCGAGTCAAAAGAACATTGTAAAATTCCGATCTTTGCGAGAAGGGCATATAGTTAACACTAGACGTTAAACTAATGTCCACTAAGGATATAGTTACTATGCATTTAGATGAATTGGCTTGAAAAATGTAATGCCTAATTAAATAATAACACAATATTCATTTTGCACCTGATTTCCGAGCTCTATTAACGTAAGATCTCACAAAATCTCATTCTGAATTTCAAAAAATGCCAGTGTTGGGGTTTGCGATGAACTATTCTTTGTAAACAGTAGTAGTTCTATGAATTTCTGCTGTATTGAATGCCAAATGAGAGCATATAGCTTATATTCCAACAATTGATTATGTTCAACTCCAGATATTTGCTTTTATAGTCAACTTAAGGTCTAGTTGGTATCGTAATGGGGCATGCCTGAAAAAAAGGTTGCTCAAAAATATCTATAACTTCTTGAATTGTGCGCTTTCCTCAATTATCTGAAATCACAATCCATTATATGCTCTTATTGCATCCAGCCCCCCAGTTGTACACACAATGTGCTTAAACATATTTGATATTTTCAGAAAGGAAATCCATTACTGAAGTCTATAACTAGCGTCCCCTGGGAGTTTGACGATATAGTTCCAGACTATGTTATGGGGAGAGGAACGTGCGCCCTCTTCCTCTCGATACGGTACCATCAACTGAACCCGGATTACATTCATGACCGGCTAAAGTTATTGGGCAAGGCATACGATCTCAGAGTTCTCTTGGCTCAGGTAATATTCCAGGCGACTTATCACATAATGCAATTTCAAATAACTGCAGATTGGATTGTCCTCGAACTGTGCCTTATCTGCAAGAGTAAAATTAAAAAATTCAAACTCAACTCGTGCACAGGGTGTAGTTATCGTCATGTGTATCATGACTAATTTACAAGTCTATGATAAGTTAACAAACGTTTCTATTGTGCTTAAAATAGAAATTGGAAAAGGAAAAGGACACTGGTCGCTGCTAGCTACGCTCGATAATATTTGAATTTACAAATTTTATGCCTCTGGCTACCTATCTACAGTTTGTCTGATGGATTATGTCCCTGATTTCCTTGGTTTGTTTATTTTGCTGTTGTTGCCAATGAATAGTGAGTTTGCTTTATGGGTGCAATGCTATTCAGACTACTCGATTATACTGGAGTCTTCTGTATCATGTACGTGGCTGTATTGGTGAAAAAATTGTCTGCAGAAATTCAAAAGCTGTTAATTATTTCGGACTATGTAAAAATATTCTTAGATTCAAAAGCAAGTTAGAGGCAAATCCCAATATTTGTTGCATAAAAAGTCATTAACAACAAAATTAATTTGTAGACAAAGTATTACTAGAATGTGCAGAATATACTTACGCCGGCTACATAGTTCCACTTGAGAAATGAATAACAGTGCTTTGGAACGTCGATTTTATTGCAAGAATTGAAGCAATTTCTTGTGGAATGCAAGGCCCATCTTCAACTGAGCAAATTGAATTTTATATTTCCATAGAAAATTAGGAACAATGGCGAGCTCAATATTTCATTCGGACGGAATGATGTAATTATAAAAGTGTACAGTTTTTGTTATTTAGCAGTCAATAGTTAATAATTTTTCGACCAGGTTGATGTTGCTGAGCCTCATCATTCCTTGAAGCATTTGACACGGATATGTATTTTGGCTGATCTGACATTAATGCTGGCCTGGAATGCTGAAGACGCTGGAAAAATTATTGAAACTTACAAAATCTATGAGAACAAACCTCCAGATATGATTATGGAACGAGGAGATATATCGCCACATGAGAAAGTAAGCAACACAGAGTTGTTCTACGATATTCCAATCATCTTTCTACAGTGCTCCTTCCCTAAGTTGAATCAGTCACCCCTGAAAATATGTTACCGAGGGTACATCTTTTTTAAGTTGGCAATACTCTGGGCAATAGTTGACTCCAGAGCCTCCCTCCGCTCTTTACGCCGATTTCCATCGTGGGGGCTCGAAAGTCAGCTATTGCCCAGAGTACTGCCAACTTAAAACAAGATGCACCCTCGGTTACATATTTTTAGGGGCGACTGATTCAACTATCGTTAGTGTACATACATATGGGCTGGGGGCCAGCGGTGCTAGAGCGGTTCAGGAGTTTTGGGGGTTTGCTCAGTTTTTGGTGAAAGACGTTTTTATATAGTAGAATGGTTAAAATACAAGAAGCCGGTAATGTAGGCATTCTGACGCCGTGATGATGGATATTGAGCAGATGATAGCGGTGATTTGATTTTCATCAATTCATAATAAATATTACTGGGTAATCTGAGTCAAGATGGCTAAGCACGCGCCCTACAGTTTAATCTAAACTTCGATCGAATAAACATTTTCGTGAAATCCGTCTGACTGTTTAGGCTCAATCTTTCAATGGAAATTCCTCGCTTCTGACTTGCTGTCATTAAATATGGAATAGGAAGCTCCAGTTCTTCGGCATCTCAATCGGCAGCGGTAGAAGAGCTCTGATGTTATCGCATCAAATATTTATTCGTTACATTATAATAATAGAATTCGAATTCCCTGTAGATTATTCCGATTTCTTTGCATAAAGTGATATTTTGATGTTTGATATTTCTTCGTTTACAGCTTATAAGTGCGTTGACGTCGGTGCGATCAGTGAATAAGACCGATGCAATGACTCTATTGTCGACGTTCGGCTCCATGGATAAAATCATAAAAGCTTCTAGTGATGCGCTAGGCCTTTGCCCTGGTTTTGGACTCCACAAAGCTATACGCTTACACACAACATTGCATGAACCTTTCTTGCGAGATTCGAGACTGAAGGCGAAGAAGGGAACAAAATCGTCAGACTAGTTGAAAGCCTACGTTAAGCTGGCTGCTCCAAAATATGAAAGACTATCAAGTGTTTTCTATTTTTATACGGTTTCATAACTTACTATCGTAAAATTCATTGTCATTATCATGCATTACTTATTGCTGACTGAGTGTCAGAAATGTAAATTATATCGAAGGTGTGGTGCAAGGTTTATTCATTTATTATTCCCACTGAATTATAGTGAATAACAAATCTTGCTGATTGAAACCGAACTAAATATGGTAATCGATATCATCGCAATCATCAACTGAAACAGGAGAAATAAATTCATAACCGAAGATTGCATATAATATAATGTAACGACCTCCTCGCTGGTAATATTTCAGTCCCAAATTTACCAAAAATATAATTGCATAAAATCATCTCAATGTCAAAGTGTTCATACCGCTACGTTTTCGAAATAAGAATTCTTGAATATTCACAAATGTTTATTATCTCGACATTTCAATTGTTAATAAGCATGAATGTATTGAGTGAATCGACAGAAGTAATAAAATCATAATATTATTCGTCTTAGAACGTACTTTTTGAAGAAAAATGATGAAATTTTTTTACTTGTTTGTGAGGTTGGGTTTTTTGTTCAAAAAGAAGAACAATGGCTTCAGTAGAAAAGGGCAGTCTTCATTTTGAGGAGTCGATTTTTCTTCCATTGTCGACGAATAAGACTTGTGAGGCATGTGGTACAACAATTCATTTTAGTTTTTTTCCCCATTTAACATTCCAACCAAATAATACGGGGATAGAAATTTTCGATTTCTTATCAGAAATCAAAGAAAAATTGATTCTGTCAAATGAGGACTGACTCTTTCTATGCAAACCAACGTTTTCGTCGTTGATTGAAACGTTACTGACACAAAGAAGTCGAAAAATTTATTCGAATATTCTTCTTGTAAAAGTACGTTTAAACACAAATATTTCGACGAATCTCTCAATATTATTATAATACTATAATTATAATAATAATTGAAATGTTGGGATTCGGAAGATTTGTAATTATCTTTAGGATTGGTGGCGTAGGTAGCTAATGAGTACGAGTTACAATAGAGAATCTAGAACAAGCCTTTATTATGAATACACATTGTATTCAGGGTGGAAGCCTGTCAACGACCACACAATGACTGCTGGTAAGCAATCTCCTCTAAGCTATTTACCTAAGTTGTCGGGGTAATTAGCGATTGCAAATTGTTGGGAAGTCATGATAATCCTTAGTTCCCGCAATGCCCGAGATCGAGGGAGAGAGCTCAGCGCGCGAATCGTTGCGTCGGTATTGCTGGCGGCCAACGCAGGGGCGTCACTATTATATTTAGCATAAAGTGACGAGACGAATATTTTTTGGGGATATTTTCAAGTCGTGAAATTTATATATCTTTTTTTTCCCTGTCAAGTGCGGCAAGGAACGGTAAGTACGACCATGTTATGTTCTGAATAATAATTCTATTCATTCTATCGCCCGGCGACTTGTTGCCTGGGACTGTCGGAAACGCACGCGGAATATAAACATCTTTATTTTAATTAAATGCTTGAACATGTATGTTCTGTTGATAATAATCAGACGAAATAATAATGGAAAAAGAAGATTCTCCGCTCGTATAAAATTATTTTTAAAAGTTGTCTGTGGTGTCAAAAAAATAAAACAACGTATAAAATTCTGACAGTGATGGTTTCCAAGCATAAAGTTTCCTCCTCCTGATATTTGAAAATTATTCCGAAGAGTGGACTTCAGTCATTACTTCGTCATTAATTTTTTGATTTGAGAACTGTGTAATATTAGGATGGTCCTTAAAATGGTCATGTTCGTATTTCTTTGCTCCCAGGGGGTAAAACAATTTCAAATAAAAAAAAAATGCAGTAGTCAAAACCCCGGCCTCCTAAGTCCGTCCTAAATACCTCCTCAAAGCATCCCGAATTTTCCATTCGATTAACACGGGACTTTTGACTTTTTGCGGTTAATTTTTGTTTCTGATCGCTGTGTTGCTGCCAAAAATCGGAAACTTGGCGAATATCTTACCTACAGTAGTAGCTGTTCCGTGAAATTTTTGGAGACTTTTCGCGACATTATTTTCTGAGCTACGGCTGGATGAAGCAAGTTTTTTCCAATTTTCTGGAAATGTTTACGGGGTATGCAACAAGGGGGGAATGGCAATTTCTAGCTCAGGTCAGAGGTTTTCAGCACTCGTCTTAGTCTCCAAAACCTCTCGCCCTCGTTCGAAACAGCCCCCCCCCCCAGTCACACAATGTACTATTCCGTACCTTTAAGGGCTTTTGAGCGAGCCCCGACAACTCCTCATACGTCGAGCGTCTCTAGCGCCCAGCTCAAGAACCCTATTGCAGTAACCACTTTTATAAGACAGTTTCTGCATGTGTCGTGTCGAACTAGCCTGTCACTTCGAATTTTAGTCCACATCTTATACTGCTCCTGCTTCTCTGATCTACTTTAATATAATCAGAAGATTGCTAACATCAGCCTATACGGCGCGCTGCTTGTCCTAACACCGATTTTTCATTGAAAGTGCAGAAAATAATGTTATTATTTTCCAGTATCTGTGTATCGGCAATGTATTAGTGTCAGCTGATTCCATAGCTTTGTATGAATAAATCAATTATTAATTTGAATTAAATTCATTTACTTTCCTTCATTTACATCCGCTAGCTGATGATCTAAGGATCATCCCTAAGGAACCTGAGAGTGATCAATGGACCGATAGAGACCTAGTGCGTGGACTAAATAGCGGTTGTGATGTCTGGCCGAAAATGCCGAAAATGCGTGCTCTGTCGGTAGAACAGTCGATCACTCGAAAGCCCTTAATTGCGTATATCTTGGGTGTCAATGGAGCAAAAATAAAATCTGACCATCGCTTTTCAACCGAAAAAAATTGCTCTTTTCATTAAAGCAAATAGAATAGTAATCCAACATGAAAAAATTATCTACAGCCCAAAAACTAAAAAAAAAACATTTTTTTTTTCTGCCCTTAGGGTCTACTTATTTTTATCCAGCTTTTGACTGAACGTAGTTCAACATGTTATGAACGTTTGGTAAAATTTTCAGCTTGCCTTTTTTTTTGTTTGCTGTCAATTCAATGTATACCTTTTTCCGTATATACTATAATATATTTATATAAAAAATGTAATAATTTATTAAATTTATGCAAAAAACAAAAAAGGCAAGCCTAAAATTTTACCAAACGTTCATAACATGTTGAACTATGTTCAGTCCAAAACTGAATGAAATTGAGTAGATCCCAAGGGCAGAAAAAAAACAAAAACGATTTTTTTCAGTTTTTGGGCTGTAGATAATTTTTTCAAATGGGATTACTGTTCTATTTGCTTTATTGAAAAAAAGCTATTTTTTCCGATTGAAAAGCGATGGTCAGATCTTATTATTGCTCTATTAACACCCAAGATATACGCAATTGAAGGAACGGAAAATATGTTTTTTCGGAATTTTTCGATCAAGACTCAACAAAAACCAAGAATTTAATGGGGCCCATAACCATGTGGGAGTTTTTTATATGATAAAAAGAAACGATATTCTTGACAGACGAAAAATTTCGGGACTCGCGGCCAAAACATGTCCCACTACCCGTGGAATACCCCGTATAGTAAACATTTCCAGAAAATTGAAAAAAAATTGCTTCATCCAGCCGTAGCTCAGAAAATAATATCGCAAAAAATCTCCAAAAATTTCACGGAACACCTACGACTGTAGGTAAGATATTCGCCAAGTTTCAGATTTTTGGCAGCAACACAGCGATTAGAAACAAAAATTAACCGCAAAAAGTCAAAAGTCCCGTGTTAATCAAATGGGAAATTTGGGATACTTTGAGGAGGTATTTAGGATGAACTTAGGAGGCCGGGGTCTTGCCTACTTCATTTTTTATTCATTTGAAGCTAGTTTGGCTCCTGGGAGCGAAAAAATTCGAACATGACCATTTTAAGGACCACCCTAATGTAATGTGTATTGTCAGGCTTCTTTCATTAGCTAGACTATTTTTTGATTATTCATACATGGGACATTACGTGTCAACGCGGCCGACATCTGACCCTGACCATCTCGTATTTGATGCATGTTCTTTCATATTATATTTGTTCCAAGTTATGACCGGTTTGACAAGCGAATGCGTAACTAATTGACAGAAGGCGATAGAATGAATAGAATTATTATTCAGAACATAACTTAGTGGTACTTACCGGTCTCTGCTGTACTTTACACAGGAGCAAAAAAAAAAAAATACATATATGTTTATTCCACGACTCGGAGATACCTCCGAAAAATATTCGCCGCGTCACTTTATGCTCAATATAGTAGTTACGCCCCTGCGCTGGCCGTCAGCAATACCGACGCATAATTCGCGCGCTGACTTCTCTCTCTCGGGCATTGCGGGAACTAAGGATTATCATGGCTTCCCAACATTTTACAATCGCTAATTACAACGAATTGCGAGTTTTCAGATAGAAACATTATTTCTACATAAGACAAAGACGTTTTTCAATAGGCGTGTCTGTCATACCGTGTAGAATGGCGCTTACGTAAGTATTTTCGCGTCGATAATGTGTGAGCTCTGATAACAGTCGAAATAAGTAACACGCGCACACTCTGCAAAATAAAGGAAAAAAAAAAACAAATCGATTTCATTGAATTTTACGTACTAGCTTGAACTCACTCCGCGTCAAACATCAACTGCCAAAAGGACAATCCGATTAATAGTCGCGTTTCGGAGAAATTCGAGAAATTAGATAGGTTGATAAAAATTGACTGGTCCCTCCCCTTAATACTAAAGACTCAAGACTATACTGTAGCAAAATTTTTATGAGGTTCTGTTCGAAGAGAAGAAAGTTTTGGCGACTTGAAAATCTCTTATTTATAAACCAAAAGACGAGTCCTTATTTCTACCTCAATCGATTCATGGAAAAATCCCTATGTTTTATCATAATTCATATCATGGGTGAATTCAGAATAACACAATTATATAACTGTAACGAAAAACCAGGTTCGTGGGCGGGGATTACAGCGAATTCAACCAGGTCGGAAAGGAGCAAGCTCATTTCACCAATTACGAATTTATTCGATTAAATTAAAAACAAGTGGTATCGTGTTGTAACGGAGACATATTATCTGTCAGACATTAGAGGCTGCAAACTGTCGAATAATGTTGTCACTATACAGAAATAACACTTCCATGCATCCAATAAAATTGTAGTTGCTCTAATACACTTTTATCACCTACTTGTTGGGGCTCTCCTTTCTCACTCAAAAATACAATTGGTTATGTTATTTTTATTTATTGTTATTCCGAAAAAATTCAATTTTCAAGACGTATGTTTACGATAACTAACGATTGACAAAAACGCTATAGTCAACTAATTCATTGTCAAAAATTGTCCAATAAATTTCATACAACATATTTATAACCTAATAATCTATTAACATAGGTTCGTGTACAACTCCACATCATCATAACAGTAAAAAAAATTCTCACCGCTATCAACCAAGTGCAATGGACGCCGCAGCAAGCCGTGTGGTAAATATTTGAAATTGTGACTAGTCTAAGGATATTCTTAGCGTATTGATTCCCCCTATAAAACAAGTTGGCGCCATCGTCCTTTTACTGACTAATTTCACATGTAGAGGGTGAGTTCTTAACGTCTGCCCACTCAGTCTAGAGTTGAGGTGACCAAGAGGCCGGGTCGGCAATTGTTCCAGTAGCTAGCGATTTCGTGATTGGCTGACTCGAGGCAAACAGTTTGCAACCAAATTCCCATTATGATCGCACTATTTTGCTTCAATTCGTCTTATTTAATATTACAAAGCTCTTTCTAAGCTACAATTGAGCAGCTTATTCGTTTCAATAAAATTCGGTTGCATTCATTAGAAAAATCACCCCCTTAAATTTCCGAACGGCTTCTGGCAGAGTTTCTTTCACGATCGCGCAATCTTCTGGAGCCATTGTCTCGCTGAAGGTAGGCAATCAAACTGTATATACCGTGAGAATCATGTGAAACCGAATGGTCCATCCGCCCAGGCGTCGAATATTTGGTATTTTCATGGGGATAGCCACTCGTTGCACTGAAAATCCCTAGGGTGATCTTGGCGCGCGGTCGATCTGCCGAGTTTCATCGACCGCGCGCCAAAATGTGACGTCCTGAGTCAAACTAGTGACGAACCAAGGCGCCACCTTTGAGCGAAGTTGCCTGGGCTGTAGATTCGTTTTGTCGCTAAAGTCCAAAAGGACACTTCAGCAAAATGCAGAGCTTCTTCTAGATAGTTATTTAATATTACAGAGGAAAATTGGATTATGATGTGAAATAATTATTACCAAAGGTTAAAAGGCAAATCTATTTATTCAAGAAAACTATTTGAAACTGCTTTTGAGAAAGAGAGCAACTGCGCTAGGTGGGTGCTAAGATAGAAGTGTTCTACTCCGGAGGGTCCCAGGGTTGAAGACCCCTCCGGTGCATTCACACAGTCATGCATTTATTCTTACACCTATTTTACACACAACTTAAATATAGTCTTATACTCTACTATATACATCTAGGGGAGGGGCGCACGTCACAGCCCCTTCCATGCATGGAGGTTGGGCCTTGCCCCTTCTTGAAGTTATTCTCATTCCCACGCATTGGGCTCGGTCCGAGTCCGTATCGACGTGCGTGGTCTGTTTTGGCTAGCGTCTATCCACTTAAGAGAAATATTTGTAAGCTTATAGTTCGATATTCGTTAGGCACCTTTCGTGTGAACATAAACAGACGGAGTTGGGCTTGTTTACGCGATCTATTCCAACCACGTTCATATTTTACTTTTCCGTTTCCAAGAGCTAAATTTATGATCTCCTCTCAAGGAAGTTTCATAAATATTTGAATAAACAAAGTTTCGTGAGAAACTTGCGAGCATTTATAATCATTCGATTTTCTATTACTTTATTGAATATAATTGATTGGACTATTATTTGAATTCTGTCGCGGTTATAAAGTGGTGACATCTAGCAAAAGTACTAGCCTACTAGCCGTGACGTAACACCTCCCCCCTTAAAGAAAATTCGGCTCACACAGAGACGAATTTTATCACACCTTGTGAGGGTAAAGTAATAAAGGAACGTCACCTGGTAGTGAACTATTATCAATTACAAATTCAAATATTTTCTACAAGACTTGAACTTGTGTAGAAGAAATTGGTGAACTTATAACTATGAACTACTGATGACACATGAACACAGGTACTTCTAACCTTAATTATATTTAATTAACTTGTCGGGCAGCCATATAATATATACCCTTTATAATGTTATCATTGAAATTTTTCATGGTTATTTTATAGGTAGGCAGGTTTTAGCCTGTTTATGTGTACTATTTTCGTACGATAAGGAGTCAATTTAATTTGCGCATTTTCATGACCCATAATTTTATCAATCTCATAAGGACCTAGGTAGTTAGGATCAAGTTTATTTTTCTTTGTTTCGTTTATCAAGAAAACCCAGTCGCCTGAAATAAATTCTTTTCTACTAACATTTCTGTCGTAGTACTCTTTTGATTTAAACTTGGCTCGATCCAAATTTGTAGCAGCATTTGACTGTGTTTCCCTAATTTTCTGAACAAGATCTCCTATGTAATCCACGTATGTTAACGATGTATTTTCTTTAGCAAAACTCGAAGGGATTCTAGCGCTTCGCCCAAAGACTAACTCATGAGGTGTAAATCCCGTTGACTCATGCACAGAGGTATTATAAGAAAACATGGCATACTTTAACCAAGCATCCCAGTCTTTATTGGTATCAATGTAATGTTTTAAGTATTCGATCAATACTAAATGACTCCTCTCTAGTGATCCATTTGTTTGAGGGTGGTATGCTGTGGTCTTTAACTGTGTGATCTTAAACAATTTAGCTAAACGTTTCATTATTTCGCTTGTAAAATTGGAACCCTGATCTGTTAAAATTGCTTCAGGACACCCGAAATAACATATAAAATTCTCTGCAAAGGCTCTGGCAATGGTTTCAGCTGAAGTTTCCTTAAGTGCTATCGCTAAAGAGTATTTTGTGAGATTATCTTGGATAGTCAGGATATATCTGTATCCTGTGTTTGTGATCGGTAAAGGTCCTACAATGTCTAGAGCTACCTTTTCGAAAGCTATTTGCGGTGTATCCGTAATAACCATAGGTTGTTTAGTTTTAATTCTAACGAGCTTATTCTTTTGGCAAGTAATACAATGTTTAATGAAGTTTTGGATTTCAGGTTTCATTTTCTTCCAATAGTATTCGCGTCTGATTCTTTCGTATGTCTTCATTACGCCTTTATGTCCGCCTACTGCTGATTCATGCATTTCTTTGATTATCTTCGGTCGTTGGTCTAATTCTGGTATTCGGATTTGGCTCAAGCACAAGGTGACATGATATCCTGTTGGAAAGGTTTTTTCTAAGTGTAGTTTAATGTTACCCCAAGGTAAATTGTCAAGTCCGTCTCCGGTCCTAGCTATCCTAACAGTTTTTACTCCAAAATAATCCATTGCATCTTTTAGCTTAGTAATTCCTAAAATTACATTAGTTAGTAATGTTTTATCCTCTGACATATTTTTTATAACTATTGTGAAAATATGCCAATTATTGTGTTTAAAAATAATTACGTCGCCAATTTCTGGTTTACTGGTAGGGAATTCATTCTCATTGATGTATTTCTCGTTTATTAATTCGCGAGTTATTGAAGTTTTTGACTTAAAATCGGCAGAAAGAAAATGGGCTATATTATCCTCTTTCATAAAGATTCCATCCCTGCTTTCTGAGAATACGTTTGCCAAAGTTGACTTCTTGGATTTCTTTGCAGGTACGGGTGTACCCGTTTGAGAAGGATTGTTCGTTTCGTCATCTGAATAATCATCATCGTCATCTGAGATTGATTCGGGGAAGGATTCATCGTCTGAGGTTTCTATCTGAAGGATATTCTTTTGAAAATTAGGGCTTTCAAAGTCTCGACATACACGAACGCCACGGCTGGTAAGATGTTTTTGTTTTTGTAATCTTTTGTAATTATCATTACTGAAATCCTCTGAACTCAAATTCAAATCTTGTGCACTTCTTTTAGATGACTCTAGTGTTAGTATTCTTTCTGCTTGTTTTTCTAACAATTCTCTTAACTCTGTCATATCTAACAAGGACGTCCTTCTAGGCATCTGACGCATGGGAAGCTGACCTCCCCATACCACATCCGGGCCCGGGATAATTTTGGCCTCTAAACTATAGCTTTGCTCAAGGCATTGCTTAACTATTTGGGAGCTTTGCTGGCTACCCTTCACTAAAGGATAGCTTAGGTTATCCCTCTGGAGGAAATTGCCCATTTCTTTCTCCATCAGATCGACTCCCTGGGCAGAGAGTACTTTCCCGGTCAACACGGTGTTTTCCAACTCTACGTCAGGTTGCCAATCCATTGGGTCAGCATTTTTCGCTCCAGATAGTTCACACAGTGTGCCTCTGGTGGTAGAGAACTCATGGTTCAATCCACAATACTCAGAGAGAATTGCGGCTGGCCCGCAATCCTTTTGTAGTGATGCCATGCTACCTCCTAAATTCTTCAGATTTTCATCTGCCTGTGGTTCTCTGACCCTAAGTCTAGTGAGTTCATCCTCAAGAAGTGTCTCTTTATATTGTAAGCTTTTGGTAAATTTGATATTTGTTATCTCCAAGTCAACAGGGTTTCTTGAGAGCGCATCAGCGTTACCATTCAACCGTCCTGCTTTAAAGACAACCTCGTATTCATATTCTCTTAATTTTAATAACCAGCGTAGGAGTCGCGACGTCGGATCTTTGATTTTGTGTGCCCAGACCAAAGGTCTGTGATCGGTCACAAGGAAGAACTTTCTGCCATATAAATAAGGTCGGTAATATTTGACAGCAAACACTATTGCATACAACTCTTTCTCTATAACAGAATAGTTCAATTCTGCTCCTTTTAATAGTTTTGAACCGAAAGATATAGGAAGATCTTTTCCAATTTCTCCTTGGCTCAGTACAGCTCCAAGTGCATAGAAAGAAGCATCGGTGGTTACGATAAAAGGTTGAGTGAAATCAGGAAATTGCAATATTGGTTCTTTACAAAGTAGGTCCCGAAGGTTTACGAAGGCATTTTGTTGTTCGTCCCTCCAAGAAAAGGGTTGTCCTTTCTTTAGGAGTTGGGTAAGAGGTCGGGAAATATGTGCAAAGTCACGAATAAATCGCCGATAGTAGCCAACAAGACCCAGGAATTCCTTGATGTTCTTAGGATTTTTAGGAACTGGGAAGTTCTGCACCGCTATTGTTTTTTCTGGATTCGGAGATAAGCCTTCTTTGCTTATTACATGCCCCAAGTATGTTACGCTTTTCTGCAAAAATCTACACTTGTCAGGTTGCAATGACAGTCTAGCGGTACGAAGTCTACCTAAGAGATTCATCAGTTTACGCTCATGTTCTTTTAAAGAAGAAGCATAGATAACAATGTCGTCGAGATAAACAAATAGTTCAATGCCCTGCAATCCACTTAGGACTCGATCCATCAGCCTCTGGAAGGTGGCTGGGGCATTTTTTAAGCCAAATGGCATTCTCTTGAAATGGTGATGACCATTAGGGGTAGTAAAAGCTGTCTTTAGTTTGTCTATCTCATCCATAAGTATCTGGTGGAATCCTGATGCTAAATCGAAGACCGAGAAGTACTTCGCTCCCCCTAATTGGTCCAGAATATCAACTATATTGGGAAGAGGGTATGCGTCTCCGCAAGTCTTCTCGTTGAGGTTTCGAAAGTCAATGACCATCCGCCAACGTTTATTACCTGAGGAATCTGGTTTTTTAGGAACGATCCACACCGGTGAATTATAGGGAGAGTTTGAAGGTTCTATGATTCCTCCAACGAGTAGCTCTTTAATCTGTTTCTGAATTTCTTCCTTATGCACAGGAGGATGTCTATACTGTTTAGTGTTAACCGGAATATCATCTTTGGTTGGTATTTTATGTTTTACAACGTTTGTCCCTCTTAATTCGTCGTCTGGTAAGTGAAATTGATAAGGAAATTTCGCGACTATCCTGACTACGCTATTCTTCTCTTCGGTACTTAAGCCATCTAAATGAAGCATTTCTAAGAGTCTATTTATTCTTGTTTTTACTGGTTCTTTTCCTTGAACTTCATCGCGTTTGCCTGTCGATTCTTTCTCTATTTCCATTAGGTTGACTATGGGGACACTAATCTCCTTTTCGTCTTGGCTACAATTAATTACGTAAATCCATGCAATACCATTTTGATTGGTTACCAGCGCTTCGCCTGCATACAACTTATCACCCAAGTTAAGCTTAGGTATATACCCGTGATCTAGTTCAGTATTAGCTATCCTGACTCCTACCCTTTTCCTGCATCTACCCGGAATTTTGATAGAGGGTTCTACTAGTGGGATATTAATTCCTTTGTTCTTTATTTTCAGCATATTGTCATCAAAGCATAGAGTGGCCTTTTCGGACTTAAGAAACTCCATTCCCAAAATACCATCTTGCTTCAATGGAAAGTCGGCTGTAATAACTTGGAACCTACAAGGGATAGAATGAAATTGGACTATTACTTCTCCAAGGGTTTCTGCTCTTCCAGGAGTGATTCCTGAAAGTCTGTATCTTATATTTCTATCAACTGTCAATCCTGGTATCAAGCAATTTTCTTTTATCAAATTAATATCTGCTCCTGAATCAATTAAAAGTCAGCTTCTCCTCAGATTAATCAACTCATCGCTTGTAATGGTTACACAGGGCGGAGCTATTCGGCTAGACTCACTAAGGTTTATTGTTGCAACTTGTAATTGTGATCCGGAAGATTCTGCCATTGTAGACTGAGTGTCTGTGTTTTGAGTATTATTGTTGGTGGTTGTAGCATCCCTGTTTTTGTTTGTTGAGTTGTTAGGTTTTTTTCGGCAATCTCGCGTGTTATGACCCGTTTTTTTACAATGAACGCAATAACCCGGTTTATTTTTACTATAGCATTCCCTTTTAAAATGACCATTTTTTCCACAACTAAAACAAACAATTGATTTTTTGTCTAGACCCCCCTTTTTACCTGAGTTTGCTGATTGAGTATTTCGTACCCAAGCCTTCCTTCGGTTTCTAGGATTTGTTTGAGCCTTTGACTCGTCATAATTTTTCTGATTTCCTTCACTACTCTGTCCATTATCTGAATCGATATTATCTTGATCTGGGGTTTCTAATTTGAACAGGGAGTTTCGCTGTTCAACCTCTTTTTCAAGCTCCATGGCTAAATAAATCGCATTTGCGAGTGATGCCGGTCTACAATTAGCTACTCTCAATCCTAGTTCCCCTCTGAGCCCTCTAACGAAGCTATCTCGTGCTCCTTCCTCCGTGCTAGCTAATAACCCTACACGAATTTCTGTAGAATATTTTTCTGTGATTAATTCCGTCACTCCCTGCACGATTTCGTTTATCCGCGTGACGTAGTCCATGATACCCTCGTTTGGCTTTTGGTAAATACTGGATAAAGATATTTGCCATTGCGAAAGGGTCCTTCGCGGGATGAAAGCTCTTTTCAGATTTTCAAGCACTTCATCAAAACCTAGCCCTGTTTGATTTGCTATATATTTACTAGCCTTACCCTGGATCCGTGCCTTGATCAATTGTGTTAGATGCAATCTACTCGACGGGTGGATTAGGAGAGCCGTTTCTTTACATAAATCTATAAAACTACTAACCGGCATGTTTTCCCCATTGAAAATTGGTATTAGGCTAAGGGCTTCTCTAATGCCCATGAACTCTGACATATTTGAGACCTGCACATTAATTGGATTGTTATTTCCAGATGTTGAAGAGTTAACTGAGTCATTCTCGCTAACACCAGAAGAGTTCTCAAAAATCGGAACTATTTGATTTACTGTGGGAACAACTTCCCAACTTGTCGTTGACGACGACATAGCGGTAATTTAAATATCTTTTAATTATTATTCAATTATATCTAGGAAAATCTTAAATGCTCTAAGTGCTCTCTTTCTCTGAATGGACACCTAATTTAGGCTGCGGCCTTGCTTTTATTTCAGAATACCAGTATTCACTGCAAGATCCAGGGAAACCGCAGAAAACCTGGATAGTATCTCGATGTCCACTCCACTTAATTCAAAAATACAATAAAGGACTTATACTAGACTTACAGATCGTTGTCCTTCAATGCAACCTTGTTCTAAGGACTATCATGCACACTTAATCACTTATTTCACTCACAAATTGCCCTTTTTCACTTTTCACTTCTCACTTTTCACTTTTCACTTTTCACTTATCACTTAGCACTATACGAAGCGTCTTCTGTCAGCACCTGATGTGTATCCAGACGTCAAGGGAATATTCCTTCGTAAGTATCGAAGTTCTTTGTAGATGATATCAATCCTAGATTCTGCTGAATGCGACAAATCCCACCGCTGTCACCAAAAATTCACTTCTGTGACGTCCTGAGTCAAACTAGTGACGAACCAAGGCGCCACCTTTGAGCGAAGTTGCCTGGGCTGTAGATTCGTTTTGTCGCTAAAGTCCAAAAGGACACTTCAGCAAAATGCAGAGCTTCTTCTAGATAGTTATTTAATATTACAGAGGAAAATTGGATTATGATGTGAAATAATTATTACCAAAGGTTAAAAGGCAAATCTATTTATTCAAGAAAACTATTTGAAACTGCTTTTGAGAAAGAGAGCAACTGCGCTAGGTGGGTGCTAAGATAGAAGTGTTCTACTCCGGAGGGTCCCAGGGTTGAAGACCCCTCCGGTGCATTCACACAGTCATGCATTTATTCTTACACCTATTTTACACACAACTTAAATATAGTCTTATACTCTACTATATACATCTAGGGGAGGGGCGCACGTCACAGCCCCTTCCATGCATGGAGGTTGGGCCTTGCCCCTTCTTGAAGTTATTCTCATTCCCACGCATTGGGCTCGGTCCGAGTCCGTATCGACGTGCGTGGTCTGTTTTGGCTAGCGTCTATCCACTTAAGAGAAATATTTGTAAGCTTATAGTTCGATATTCGTTAGGCACCTTTCGTGTGAACATAAACAGACGGAGTTGGGCTTGTTTACGCGATCTATTCCAACCACGTTCATATTTTACTTTTCCGTTTCCAAGAGCTAAATTTATGATCTCCTCTCAAGGAAGTTTCATAAATATTTGAATAAACAAAGTTTCGTGAGAAACTTGCGAGCATTTATAATCATTCGATTTTCTATTACTTTATTGAATATAATTGATTGGACTATTATTTGAATTCTGTCGCGGTTATAAAGTGGTGACATCTAGCAAAAGTACTAGCCTACTAGCCGTGACGTAACAAAAATCACCCTAGGGATTTTCAGTGCAACGAGTGGTTATCCCCCTAAAAATACCAAATATTCGGCGCCTGGGCGGATGGACCATTCGGTTTCACCTAATTCTCACGGTAGAATACACTTCGGCATGTCCCAGAGACTTATGCCCAAAATCGACGATGGCGATGCGAAGAGGTAATCCGCTTCATATGAAGTGTCTCAATTTTTGATTTGTTTTTTCTTCCACTTTTTTATCCGCCACTGCAGTTTTAATTCGCAATCACGATTTCGAATGTAAATTTTATTTGGACCTAAGGGAATAATACATCTTACAATACAACTAGATAGCTCGCGTATCCACGAAGGGATATTACCTGCACTTTATTGCACAGTTACATAATCTCGTTTTTAAGACTCGATTCATAACAACAAACACGTACGTGATAGAGATCGGAAAAATGAGCCAAATTTAGTAATACTTGCTCATGCTCACTATCAGCTATACTAACATTTCGTAACATATTTTAAATGGTTTTATATGCTACAAATAGTAATATTATAGATAGCTATTTATTAACTTAACATCCTATACAAAGTCGGATTAGATATATCATTGTGCAGTGTGCATTGCTTATGAATGACTCACTTTTACGTATTTGGACCACACGACATTACAGAACTATCATTAACAGATTCACTTAACATAATCAGTTAGCAAATTATATAATGTGCACGATGAATCAATTCGAATACTTTCGAATATATTCGAATATATTCGCATTTCTATTCGAGCGCTGATTTATCGGAACAATATTTTTCTTCAAAATTGTAGATCATTAACTAGAATTTTGGATGCAATCTTAGAGTGCTTCATTTGCATACTTTTTAACTTTTGCTTGAAAACAAATATGTAGGTATTGTATTTCCGAATGAGCTAAACCAGCGGAGCTTATCTTTTTAATAATACTGTTTCAGGAACGCTACGCTAGATACCCGTACGTACACGTAACATTGGTTCACATGCTACGAGTGCTCATCAACTCCAGACTTCATCAATTCCAATATCGCTAATTTTCTTGTTTATACATGTAGTACCTAAAGAAGCAACTACTCATACAATTCCTTTTTTCGATGAGTCTCACCATTTCGACGATATTCAATAAAAAACGACGTAAATTACAAGAGCTTGTATCAGATGGCAAAAACTCTCAGTTTAGAAGTTAAAATCGTTCAAAAATTAACGGAAGTCTGAAACGAATCAAAACGTCCTAGAAATGGAACAATAAACGGATTGTGGATTGAAAAAGCCATAGGTATGATACTTATCAATTGCACACGATATTAACCCTTAAGTAAGAATTGCATAAAAGCCTTGGCATAATAAACTAGCTGGCACGAATTGAGAGCAAATTTATTTGAATACCTATGACTACTTTCATTCACAATCTTTTTATCATTCCATTTTCACGACACTTCGTTTTGTTTTAGGCTTTCGCCGACTTTCGTTATTTTTTAAATCATCGTAACTCCTAAACTAAGAGTTTTGTCATCTGACACGAGGTTTTGAAATTTACGTAATTAATTTCTCGCAGAGTATCGTGTAAAAATTACAATAAAATCTGAGATGGCCTATTCTTCAAAAAACAGCCTTTCAATTTTCATTCGCAAATAATACCTGATAATATTTGGTTGACGGATTTGGAAATAATTATTCTCAAATAATACATTCGAAGAACAAGAAATTTTGTGGTATTGATTTCTTCGATAAAACTGACAGATTTTCAGTTAGATGCATTCGAAAGCTTCTCGTCGCTAAAAGGAATGGTATAAGTAGTTGCATCTCTCAGTGTTCAATTTCTCACACTGATGAGTGTATCTGCTTACGAAAAGTAATCTCCTATACTCCAAAATATAAATAATTATTTCTCTGAATATTAAGACGTTGAGACGAACCTATACTGTTTATAATCAGATAGGTTCAAGTGTGTATAAATTAGAATAGACTGAAGAAATGCTATAGATGAAATGCATATTCCAAGTTTCCAATGCTCAGTACTGCATATGGACAAAAAAAAAGCGATATCGGAATTATTGTCAAAGGCTAGAGGAACGTCGAGTTGAGGTAGAACACTCCATATATTGATTCGTACTCGTCGATGACTTAGCTTATTGTTACTCTAATGACGTGTTGAACAGCAATCGAAACATTTATCAATCAAGTATGACGTTTGCTTGATGATTATAATGCAACACAACAAAATTGAAAATTGACAAGGAATATTTAACAATTCTTCGGTTAATCCTGCGGTCAGATAACTCGAACTAGTTAGCTAATTTCACAGCTACCATGGGCAAATGAAGTTTGTCTGACGATATGACTTGATAATGAGAATATAAGGATAAATTGCATTCTCTAGTCAATGACGATTGTTTATTCGATCTATTCGTGAAATTACACGGTAAGGTTATACATACAAATTTAGTAATACACAAATATACATGCCGTGCCAACCGATTATTTCAGAGATATCAATTTGGCTCTACTTGTTCTCAAATTTCGAAATAACTTGAAAGATTCAAAAGACGTGAGCAAAGAGTTGATAAATATCATGAGCCGGTTGTACGTTTTAATAGTTATTTGCTGAGCAGCAAACAAATTGTGGAAAATACCTTCATTTTTGGATTTCAAAGTTTGGAACCCACGTTAACCTCAGCTTCAGCCGTAATCGAATTATCTCAGCATAAAATTGCTCTTTATGTGCCAACACGCTCAGATAACGGGGTCGTGAAAAGATTTTAAATGATTGTGTAAGAAAAAAAATCTACACTGATCTGTAAAGAAATTGAAATACCGTTGAATATTCATTCAATCAAAAGCTTGAATTTATAACTTGTTTCAACAATATGTTTTGGCATAATGATAGTGATAATAGATGTGTTTATACGCCTTATCCGTGGACTAGAAAACAGGTATATCCCCCTGTACACGATGTTTCGAAAAGGCCGATCGGATTTTCGATACAAAAGATGCCGCTGTTATCAGAAAGGACTCCCCTTTTCTGGCGAGCAAGTGGGCGTCAAAAAAAATCTGCCAACAATAATTTAAAAAATAATCCTAAAGTAATGTGCAACGCACAGACCCATGCGAAGGTAGGCGGTTCTACGCTGATTACAGTGCCATCTATACCGTGGACCGTATTCCGACTTGGAGATGTGACACTCACATCAGAGATACGTTAGTATCGATAATGATGACTTCTTCTTCTTCTTTTGCTCCTATGCATATACTCAGTAATAATGACAGACTGGAAAACTATCATGTCTTTAGTGTTTATATTCGCCACTCGGAACGTAATTACACGCATTCTCGTTTTTGTGTCAAGTTTTGAACGGTAGATTTTTGTTCTTGTGTTGCAGCTTCGATCTGGCCTCTGCATTTGTTTTCACCGCTTACGAGTATTTTCTAATAGTCAAACTTTAATTTTCCTTGTTACATTTATTTTATAATCATCAATAAACGCACATTTTATTATATCATAAATTATTTTAGTTGCCCAATTGACCTACAACAGAAGGAATAGAAACGACGTGACACATTTCGAGTAATTCACATGAACAACAGGAGCTATACAGTTAGTAGGAATAAAAAGAATTACTTGGATTCAAAATTATGCCGATGTGTCCGTGGATACCTAGTTGACCATCCAAATTGTGAGAGTAAAGAATGATAGACATAATGGTTTGTCGATGTTGAAAATTATTCAATCCAAAGGAGATCGTACGTACATATGTTACGGAAATGATCACATTACACTCGTTAGTATTTCAATTTCAGGCAAGATTACTGCACGAACTATGATCTCGTCTCAGTTCCAACTGATTAAGATTGTTATGGATTGTCAGGATTTATTAATCCTAACAATCCACAGCAACGGCAACCGCACCGCGTGACCAATTATTTATCCTTTTTTCCGTCAGTTTTCTTTGTTTCTTGTTCTTGTTGTTCTTCTTTTTCCAAATATACCTTCGCTGTAGGCATGGCCCTTTCATTTTCGCTTTTGTTGCTATTCTCGGATTCAACAGCCTCTTTCTGACTCTCTTCTAGGAGGTAATCCCAGTCGGTGACGTTGATACCGTTGCGTACCCTGCTCAATTCGTTTTTCAGCATCTCTAGACTCTCCCTCTGCTTACGCCACTTGTCAGAATTTCCAGAGCCATCGAGCGACATTGTATCATCGTCAATTGCCTCCAGGTTAAAGTCGACACCTGCTAGTTTGTCCCTCGCCTCGCACTCCGCTAAGTACTTTTCATAGCTATCCACCTATCGACATAGTATATTCTCTTGTCAGTGTCTTCGGAATGAGTAAAAGAAAAATGCAATATAAGTTGTGAAAATACAAGGTGAAATGCATTCTCGGTACTTTGTAAAATTCTATAACTTTGTGAAAAATGAAATAAGAGTACATTTTAAAGCTTAAGATCTGAACTTCAAAACAATTTTTTTTATTTTATTTTTATGTAATCTTTCCCCGTGGACTTGTGAGGTCACAACATAACAATCGTTGCTAGACGTTGGGGTTCAATCTCGCTTTACGTGTTGGTACACAACTAAGGGAACTTCTCTCAGGGAAGGTGATGGTATTGAACTTGGTAATGCGTAGGGTGAATTCAAGTCAGGTTGTAGTATCACTATGTTTGTAATGTTGATTGTCGCTGAGGTTTAGATGAGAGAGGAAGTGGATTGGTCGATGATTGAATTAGAAGAGAGAGATTTGAACGGGGCTCGAGAAGGTAAGCTCGGTATTTGGAGAGGATTTCGGATGAGTTGCAGATGGTGTCACCGTAACAGACTAAAAGATTATTGAGAAATAAAAAACTTAAAACCTCTACTTTAACAGGCCGTCTTCGCTTCCATTATGAAGAGACTCGGTAGAGTCTCGTGCCAAATATACTAGAGCAAAAAAATATGTTCGTGAAGTTAGCACCGCCATTTTGAAAATTCCAGGAAGCAATTATTGTGCTTAATTGTGCTAGGCTTGTGCTCCGTTGTGCCGTAAATCGTGACTCGAAATCTCGAAAAACATGGTAAATATGTAAAAAAATGGATTTTTCACACCACCGCCATTTTTTTTTTTTTTTTTTCAATAGACTAAGCTTAATTTGTGCTCACGTGTGCTGTAAAGCAGAATCAGCTCAGATGTACCGTTGGCCCGAAAATAAGATTTTATTAGGTACCAGGAGCTGAGAGGGTACGAGAGAAGAGGGCGATTTTGAAAAATCATTCCATATTAGCAATTCGAGTTTCCGAGACTTGTGCTGGGTTGTGCTAGTCGACCGCAACAATTCTTCACAATGAACCGAAGTCTTCAATTCATTCTTTCGCCAAGTACGGGGCGGAAAACAATTTTCGAAAAATATTCTATCTTCTAAATTTCAATTCTTGAGACTTGTGCTGCGTTGTGCTCGAATTTCTCGGACCATCCCCTTGTCGTCTATCCACAAGTTTCAGAATTTCGAAATTTCAAAACCAAAAAATTAAACATTTTGGAAAATCGCAATTCCCCGGATAGATGACAAGGGGATGGTCCGAGAAACTCGAGTCATGATACAAAGTCGTTGGTCTCGCCTAGCACAACTCAGCACAAGTTTCAGAATCTCGAAATTTCGAAACCAAAAAATTAAACATTTTCGAAAATCGCAATTCCCCGGATAGATGACAAGGGGATGGTCCGAGAAACTCGAGTCATGATACAAAGTCGTTGGTCTCGCCTAGCACAACGCAGCACAAGTCTCAAGAATTGAAATTTAGAAGATGGAATATTTTTCGAAAATTGTTTTCCGCCCCGTACTTGGCGAAAGAATGAATTGAAGACTTCGGTTCATCGTGAAGAATTGTTGCGGTCGACTAGCACAACCCAGCACAAGTCTCGGAAACTCGAATTGCTAATATGGAATGATTTTTCAAAATTGCCCTCTTCTCTCGTGGCCTCTCAGCTCCTGGTACCTAATAAAATCTTATTTTCGGGCCAACGGTACATCTGAGCTGATTCTGCTTTACAGCACACGTGAGCACAAATTAAGCTGAGTCTATAAAAAAAAAAAAAAAATCAAATTTGCGGTGCTCTGTTTTTTTTTTTTAAATACCGATTACTCGAAAATGGTTGGAGGTATCGAATCACGGTTTGCGGCACAGCACAGCACAAATCCAGCACAACTCAGCACAATCTCCGAAAAAAAAAAAAAGAATGGCGGTGCTGGTGTGAAAAATCCATTTTTTTACATATTTACCATGTTTTTCGAGATTTTGAGTCACGGTTTACGGCACAACGGAGCACAGGCCTAGCACAATTAAGCACAATTATTGCTTCCTGGAATTTTCAAAATGGCGCCGCTAACTTCACGAACATGAAAAAAATATAAAAACCGTAGCGCGACTCGACCGAGTATATGTATATATGCCGCACCGACCCAACTTCGATGGAGTGGGGGGATAATGTGCCATATATTCTAGCGTAATCGGTAGTATCCCAGGATCGACGATTGAGGTCAAGATTAAGGGTCAAAATCCCCTTCATTCGAGTTAAAGATCAATGCGATCGGTGCTCGGAGCGCTGAGATATGTTCTTTCTATTATATTGCTATTTGCAGTAGTCAGTTTCATGAGTAATAAAAGTCATCTCCGGCCCAGATTTTTCGCTCCGCTCTCAGTTCTATGCGCACATAAATGACATAGAGAGTTCCCGTTTAAGACGAAAGTGACATGGGAGTGAAATCAAATGGAGTATCGTGGTCTATAAGACATTAATATAATGCTTTTGGTCTATGGCTTACGGAATACAGTCCAACGTGCGCATGCAAGCAATATAGATATCTGTAATGAATAAGACTGTGAGGTTAGGATAAATAGATTTCATCAACTAATTTACATAAATTATATAAAAACAGTGCATATGATCGAAGAATGCACAAACTATGATCTGAAATGTTACACATTGAACTCGTCAGGAGCGTGCTCGTACGAAACATGGGTGCAAATTATCGGGCCCCAAAGGCCTCACCGGGTTTCCATATGAAATCTGCACCGGCGTCTTTGTTGACATTGGTGTCTTTATTGTGTTGACAGTTGTTAGAAATAATTTTGGAGCAATTATTAAGCCCCTAACTTTATTCGTTTTTGGTCAATAGGGGTTGCAACTCCGAACTTCAAAATTGTTTTTCTATGAAACTATGATAGATATTTGAATAATTCCAACGGGATATAAAAGCTACTGATTAGAATCACATTGCATATGTTTTTCATAATTTTCCAACTAACTATGAGGTAGCAAACAAAATTTGAAAAAATAAGGGGTGGTTTTTTGTGGCTATTTCTCGAGATACACAGACCAACAAAATCACGTGTAATCAGTATGTCTTCAACTATAATGCATATAGCAATTACATAGATGTGCGATGGGTGGATCATATTTGAAATAATGAAAATTCTATGTTAGGTAGGTATGGTATTGTAAACTGATACTAGTTGAGACTCGTAATGTACCGCACTATCGACAAGGTATGAAAAGTTCACGAAATTGCGTTGTTTGTGTCAGTCAAGTAACGTGTTATACGTTTTTTTTTAATGTTATATAAAAAAATGCCGGTATTAAAATCGTACCATTATTGGTAGCAAATAAATTAAATCCTAAGAGTGGTATGACTTTAGAATCACAGTGATACAAATAAACAAATATCGTATACTTATAATGTGGATTTGATATCACCTTGGAACGAATGGAACGAATTTTGTCTAAGATTCTCGCCGCATCCGCAAGCTAACTGCTGATCAGGTCAAGCGCAGGTTATATTCTACATTGTTTATGTTTATATGATTCGTCGTTATTCTTGAAATACTAGTATCAGTTTACAATACTGTACCTACCACACATAGAATTTTTATTATTTTAAATACGATTCACCCATCGCACATCTATATAATTGCTATGCATTATAGCTGAAAACATACTGATTACACGTGATTTTGTTGGTTAGTGTATCTCGAGAAATAGCCACAAAAAACCACCCCTAATTTTTTCAAATTTTGTTTGCTACCTCATAGTTGGAAAATTATGAAAAACATATGCAATGTGATTCTAATCAGTAGCTTTCATATTCAGTTGGGTTCAATCAAATATCTATCATAGTTTCATAGAAAAACAATTTTGAAATTCGGAGTTGCAACCCCTATTGACCAAAAACGAATAAAGCTAGGGGCTTAATAATTGCTCCAAAATTATTTCTAACAATTGTCAACATAATAAAGACACCAATGTCAACAAAGACACCAGTGCAGATTTCATATGGAAACCCGGTGAGACCCTTTCACACAATTTGTGGTCAATGAAGAATATTATTTTTTCTTAAATCTAAATCCTTGCGTATCTATAAAAAAAAAGATACTCAAATTAATAAAAACGGTGCAGTGGAGAAATGCTTTCGACAATTTTTAGAATACGGAAGTATATGTATTGGAACATAAATCTCAATTTTCTGCATTGCTAATGTATGCGTAGAGAACCTTTCGCAGAAGGTCTTCTATGTATTGCTGCAAAGATTCCCTCCACTGAAATTCCATTGCAGAAGGTTGAATTGTCTTTTCCATACACATACACCATGTAGTAAGAATTGCAATAAGTGTTTCTTGATTGGACCTTTTATAGTCATTTGCAAATATAAAAATTTACTTTTGTCGAAGTTTCAGCGGCGTTTCTCCGCTCACTTCGATAAAGAATGAAAATACACAGCAGTTTCATCTGAAAAACATATCTAACATGCCTATGTCGAATAAAATGAGGTAAAAAATGCGCAACACAGTCTATGCACGTTCACATTATTCAGCACGGACAGTTTGCTTACGAGTATGATTCTAACCTACAAATTAATTATTAAGTAGTTTAATTGGCAGCTAATTATGCCTACGACTCGAGTATACTACTATTGGTGCCTATCCCGGATTTTTGTCTGATTTTCTGTGCTCACCATCAATGATAATCTGCAGAATTGATTTTCATAACCTCTGAGCAAATTGCTAACAACCGTGGAACGAAGTCCAAATTCTGTAGCATATTCACGTAGCGCACTGTTTCAAGCCGCCATAGTGTGCGTTTTGTATAAAATAGAAATGTGTGTAATTGTGTGAGTGAAACAGACGGGGCCCTCGGAAATTTGTATTCGACTTTGAGTTCCGATAGCTTCAGTCAACGAGCCAATAGTAGCACCATCTATTGGCGATAACTTTTGGCCTGCTAAATTTTCCAATTGTAGACAGTTCGACACCTTGGGATGGTGATTGAACTATTTCTACTGTAATATTATTGTGGGTGAAATAGTGCTCAGTACTAGTCGAGTGCGAGAGATTATTATATCGCTCAAATTAGATGTCACTCGTCTCACTCGGCAGCCATGTTTATTGTGTCAGTGTGTGTATCCATATGCCAGCTGTCACGAGGATATTATATAAAGATTTTATTAGAACTTCAGGCTTATTTGTGGCTAACCTCCCCTATTTCACCCAAAACAATTTTAATTGAGGAACATTTCGTACACATCAGATTCTCGAAATAATTCTTTATTCTATAGAATTTAGCAGGCGAAATTCACTCGTAGGTGTGTACATGTGTATGTGCCGTTACCCCCACCATGGGACCCCCCCGGCAGCCCTAAGTTTTTGTTGTTGTTAAGATGAAATGAAACGTTTGGCAGAACCTCGAGAACGGAAATCGTCAATTCTCCGAACTACGCAATTAATCGCAATGAAACTTTACGGAATTACGCAGTTTTTTGACAGAAAGTGGCTGATTATCATATTTTTGCAAAATTTGACAAAAATTTGTACAGATTGAGTTATCGACCACCTAAATCATGCGATTATTCACTGTTGCCGTAGATGATCGCATTTCGGAAGCAATCAGCCACTCCGCAACGAAAAACCACACACCTTAAGCCTAAGCCCGTGTCATTTCACAGAGAAATGACTGAAAATTGACGATTCTCCGTTACTCGAAACCAAAAAACCGACATTTAGTCGAGGTGACACTTTGTACCGACAGGCGACATTGCATCCAGTATACTTGTAAGCCGCCCGGCGGCGCTAGTGAAGGTTTCTTGTGTCACTGTACGTAAGTGTTAATGCTGCTCGCGCTTGACAGAAAATACAAATAATCGACATCCCGACTACTAGTGTACGTACATAGGCTGGTTAGAAGATGCGTATCGCGCCATCGAGTGGTATGCAGAGGTTCTCAACAAGTACGTAGAATTTCCCCTTAAAGTGAAATAAAACGTTTCAGGGCCACGGCCGGGTCCCCTTTACCGCGGTAAAACAGAGGTCTCAATGTTGAGTACCTCTGCATACCACTAGATGGTGCAGCACGCGTCTTCTAACCAGCCTCATTAATAGAAAGTCAGCCGGCGTTTGCACACCAGTATATACGTACACTAATACTCGCGATTATTTCGCGGGAGCAATATTCACACTTACGTATAGTGACGGAAGAAACCTTCCGTAGCGCCGCTGCGCGGCTTACAACTGGGTGCAATGTCGGTACAAAGTGTCACCTCGACTAAATGTCGGTTTTTTGGTTTCGAGTAACGGAGAATCGTCAATTTTCAGCCATTTCTCTATAAAATGATACAGGATTAGGCTCAAGATGTGTGGTTTTTCATTACGGAGTGGCTGATTGTCCTTGGATATGCTAACTCAATCTATAAAAATTCTTGTCAAATTTTGTAAAAGTAAGATAATCAGCCACTTTCTGTCAAAAAACTGCGTAATTCCCCAAAGTTTCATTGCGATTGATTGCGTAGTTTCGGAGAATTGACGATTCCCGTTTTCGAGGTTCTGACAAACGTTTCATTTCACCTTAAAGCAGCTCTCGCCGGCAACAGGACGACGCGGGAGGCAGCAACGTCAATGGAGCACCGGGTGAATGTCTTTGATGCCGCGGCACTGGTACCCGCACCTACGTCACGCCTCCGTCTAAGCAGTCTCGCCACCTGCCGGCCGGGAGAGGGCTGTAGCCGCCAGCCTCATGAAGTCCTCTATCTCCTACCTCCCGGCCCGAAAATTCAACATGATCCACGTTCTGGGTGCGGCGAGCGCGGTGAACATGTCGTGTGCGGAAAAGCTTCCCCCTCCACGCTTTGCCGTCCAGCTTCTTCGCCGGAGAGTCACTCCATGACCGACTGCCTTTGGTCTATGTGGCGCGTTACCTTACCTTACCGTTCAGTTTTAATTTCTCGTACGTTTAGTTCTTTTTTTTTTCAATCAAAGGTAGGCTTTTCTTCTCGTTCAGACCTCGACCATCCGTCTCCGAGTGCATTCCTTTGTCTTGTTACTGCCTAACAGCCGATTTCAAATAACGCCATAGATGGGTTGTCGTGGTCGTTCTTTATCTTACCTTGGTCTAGGATAATTAGATTTAAGGTCTTTCTGGACTCTTCCGTATCGCGCTGGGGAAGAATTCCCGTACCGTTCCGTTCCGTACCGATTTCTGCATGCTCTTGATTTAGCCAAGGTCGAGTTTAGCTCCGGTTGCTTAGTGGCGGTAGTAAGATGCCTCGCGAAATCGGGATTACCTATTTTGCTATTTATTTTTATTGTTTTGCTATGTTTGGTATTTCTTAGCTCTGCGTGAACTGCAATTGTATTTCTTTTGTTTTATTTTATTTTGTATTGCCTAAGCGAATTGAGATTATATTTTTTTGTTATTTTTACCGTATCTCTGCCGTACCGGAGTGAGTTATTTCTACGCCCCCACGTTCCTCTCTCCTTCTAACTAGTCGGTTACCGTCTAAGTTCTTGAGTTTTGTTTGTGGCTTATTTAAGTTTCTATTTTGCCGTACCGTTCTACCTCACCTGGGCACATTCGTATGCCTGGCGCCCAACACTATCTCTCTTTTTTTAATCTTATTTCGTGTACCTGGTTTGAGTGTGATCACGTTGGTGTGCTTTGGGTGGGATTTATTTTTCTATTCGCTTCCTCCGGGTAGGAAAATTGCTCGTTACAATGTATAATTCTATATGTATAATTATCTCAAGGGACAACAATGTTTGAATGATATCTGAAATGTTAAATTGGTTTCAATACGAAGCTTTATTGCAGGTAACAATATTTAAGATACGGTTTATTCCTATAACAAATATACAGGGTGTCCCAGAACTAAGTACACAAAATGATCGGGGTAATAGAAGACGTCGAGCTGAGTAAATCAACCTGAAGAGCATGTGGTCTCCGAAGTCGCGTTCGCGAGATACGACCGGTTAAAAAATGTCGCGAAGCACAGCGGGCGGCGGCTAGCAGTCTTGTTAATAAGTGCGCTCGACTGCTGATGCGGAACATGACGCTTCGAAATTCAATGTCAAAATAGTGTTTTCTTTCGAAATTCATAAATTTCGAAGCGTCATGTTCTGCATCAGCAGTCGAGCGCACTTATTAACAAGATTGCTAACCGTCGTATCTCGCGAACGCGACTTCGGCGACCACATGTTCTTCAGGTTCATTCACTTAGTTCAACCCCCTCTATTACCCCTATCATTTTGTGTACTTAGTTCTGGGACACCCTGTATATTTGTGATAGGAATAAACAAAAAGAAATGCTGACTAGATACATCCGTTCCGTACTTCCGGTTACACGGACTCGGACAATTTATTAGAATTCATACCCTATTGCATGGCTCATTACCGTGTTCCGTCTGTTGGACTGCACACGGGATTAATTGCTTTCTTCGATTCGAAGTGGGTTGAGTTTTGCCTTGCACTAGCATTTGTAGGTATATTCAAAATACGTCAACGTTAACTCAAGTACTGTGTGTCTGGTGAATTCATATCACCAATAGTCACGATAGGTTAATCCCCCCCAACAAGCACCTTACGTGCAAAAACGTTGCGCCAAGTACATTGATGTGGTCATTACCACCAAAAACCGCAACTTCTTCAAAAAAGTATTGAAATCAGACACTACCACCGGGTACATGTCTAGATACGTTTCATTAACAGAAAAAAAAAAATATCAAAACGGCACGGTACAAAAAGTAGTGAAATCCCCTACTTGGCGGGCCTGCTTAGAACGAATACAAGGAAATGAATAATAAAACGTAAAAAAAACGCAAAAATAAAATGTAAAATAAAAGTGTATAATAAAACTACCAGGCATAGACGTTTCACCAATTGATATGCCGAGGATTCAATTAAATGAATACGACATCGGTTCATTGCTAAGAATCATTAAAAGGCCAATAACCTTGTCCTGTAGTAATCTCTGCACATTATTCTGTTTTTTGAAATGCCGAGGTAGCCAGAAGCATGCTTGAAGTAGACGCAGAAGTACCCACGCCGCACCAGCTAAGGCCAAGTAGGAGCATGCTGTCATCATCATGTTCACCAAGTCCACCGATACCTGCTGGTACTTCATAGTTATACAATTTGTCAGCCTCTCTGTAAGCAGAAATCAAAATGATGGTGATGAATACATTTTCATAAACACTGAAGAAAAATTTTGAACTGAATGAAATAAATCTCCAATTATACTTTGTATATTTTTGGAACCTATTTCCTCCCAGAGATTTTGACAGTAAAGACTGCTAATTTTTCACTCATCTTTCAGGTCACCTAGAGGTACTTACTTATCGCATGGGTTTAGTCATGCTGTTGTTCTTTCAAAAATCACAATTTGGGTAATGACGAATATACAGAGTGAATTCCTAATGGTAGACAGGCAAATTCCAAGTGCACTGTTTTCTGGGCGGCCAACCGTCAGAAATATGAAATTTATACACGATAGATCGCCGCGATATATTCAATCCCAAATATTTTGATGCTTCGGTTCGACTCAGTCATTTATTTTTCCAAACTGCGTGCGCAAAGCTAGATTTTGCGCACGGGTTTGAGTGCGCAAAATGCCCTACTACCCCATTGCGAAAAAGCGGGCGCAATCAGTGATTCTGCGTATAATATCGTCGAAATTATTCATGAGCGAGCGAAGCGAAGCTTCATTTTGTCATTGTTCATTCCGTTGTCATGGTACTAATATCACCTACTTTGCGCACTTGTTGCGTAATGTACTAATTCGTGATTGTTAAATGAATATGAATAACCGCAACCATCACTAATAGCGTTTTCGATTCGTTTGCCCCGGGGTTGCACCGAGGTTGCTCGACAATTTGTTGATGTCATGCTCTACGCCAGTTCATGAATCGAGCGCCGGTGGAGGACAGGGTTAGCTATGATTGAGCCGCCCGCTACCGCAAATTGAACAAAAGTGCTCTGTTATTTTGCATCTGAAATAATTGAAACTCACTACACTATTACGCGTCGTTTAAAGTTATTCGTACAATTACTATAAATAACTATTTCGGAAATGAATAAATTCGTGTTCAAAAACTTCATTGCGAACGATAAAGGCGAGCAAGTACGCACAAGTGGTGGGATTTTGTGTACATTTCAAGATGAAAATGGTACGTACAATTTTATAATTAACAAATTAATCATAGATTATCCTATTCAACCTATAATTGCAGATCATAATCGCAAATAATTTATCTACAGTTATATTTCAATGTGTTTATCTCAATTTCAAATCTTCATCCGAGTCAAATACAATTATTGAAATTATCATTTTTGTAGGAAAAGAAAAAATGATGGTAGTTGCAGAGGAGGTAGTTGCGCCAACTGCTGAAAGTGGACGTTATCCAAGTTGGCATACAGTAAAAAATAATTTTGAACTGAATTATACTTTTTTTAAACATCTGGCAACTACCAAATCATTTCTATTTCAGTCGAATCGTCATCACAACAACCGGTGGTCAATGAATCCGCTATAACACGCAATACTCCATGTGTTCATAATAAGCCGAACAAGAAGGCAGAGCTGTGGAATGAAGGCGGCACAAAAATGGTTTTAGACAAGTACGCTGATGATTTACCCCACCTCGGTCCATTGAAGAAATTCAGAAATAAGAAGCGCATATGGGATCAAATATCTGAAGACATCCAGAAATCTTTAAATCATGAGCGAAGCTCGGCTCAATGCGAGAACAGGTACAAGACCGTCATGAAACGTAAGGTACATGTAACCAGGGTCAATAACACTTCAGGAAGTTCACCAAGAGAGATACTATTCGAAGATGAAATCAATAATATAAAGGCCATTGACAATAGTCTTGAGCCCGAAGTGTTGATGGGAGTTGATAAATGTGAAATCGAAGAAAAAGTAAACACAAGGCCCAGCTCTCTTCAGTTTATACAAAAATCTAGTTCAGAAACAGGCAAAAAGCGGAGGGTGATGACTCTGCCAAATGTGCTTAAAGAACTACACAATGATAAAGAGTCTAGTAAAGAAAGACGGCATAAGGAGAAGCTTGAATTAATGAAAGATCTCCTTTCAAAAGATTGAAGCCTTGGTGGGTATAACAACTGTATTGTAAACTGTATTGAACTGTAACAACTACTATACAATGTAACGTGTTCAGACAGTACAGCAGGACCGAACGACCGAATCACGACCATACGACTGCGCAATAGTCACGCGCTGGTCATACGAGGTCCGCGTGCCGTCACAAGCACTATATAAGGCGGCTCATCAAGCCAACGAGCAGCGATTAGTCCTATAGCAGTCGGTCGACTCACACTAAACTCAAAACTCACTCTAACCTCAAAATTCAGAACTCAAATCGAGATAATTTGAAATTGGCTGAAGCAGCAATTTACAAACGAAAACTCAAATCGAGATAATTTGAAATTGGCTAAAGCAGCAATTTACAAACAAAAACTCAAATCAAGAAATTTTGAAATTGACTAAAGCAGCAATTTACAAATAAGCTCAAATCAAGGAAATAAAAATTGCTAAAGCAGTAATTATAATTAAAGAGCAAAAAGAAACTAGAATTAAAATCATAGGAAACACAACCCATATTATTTTAATTATATCGAGTCATATTTTTATTTCTCCTCATTATAAAATAGTAGATAAGATAATTTAATAATAAAACCATCATTGATAAATCATATTTCAACAGAATCCTTGCGTTTCATTTCGAGGTATGATTACTTTCTTTAATTAACATAAATTCTTTCAGATTAAATTCACTTGCAATAAAATCGTGTTTAGGTAGCTAACAGGCAGCTTCGGTGCGTTTAACCTAGACAGCAACGGTATAGCTATAATCGGTACCGAGTCTGGAAGGTAAAAACAATCCCAAGTCTGTAGGGAGGCAGCTCTGGTAGATCTGAGTATCTATCGAGTCTGTATTAGGGAGGCAGCTCTGGTAGACCAAAGTGTCTATCCGAGTCTGTATTAGGGAAATAAAAGGTGTTTTACATATTTTTCCAAGGAGGGGCTCCAAATCATACCCGTGACAAAGAACACACGCGAACTAGCATAATTTCACCAACCTTCCGTTGATGAAACATATGCAGAAAAAGTTACAATATATTGTAATGCTAATAATTGTTCGAAGTCAAGGTAACACTGTACATCATATATTATAACTAACAACTTATTGAATAATTTATAATTACTGTAAAGTAGTTTGAAAAAGGCACGTAATAGCTCTCGCATTCGCCATATCGCACACTCTGTGTCGCTCTGACGCTAGAGACGGAGCAGAAAAAGGCGCATTGAGTGTGTTCGCTCTGCGAATTACTGGGTAAACCGAACATGGCACGCTGAGAGCGAGCACCTCATCTTTCATAAAACGAACATACGTTTCGCGCTCAGAGCACAGAGCAATGCGCACTGGGGCAGCAAATCGAAAACGCTATTACACAGAGGGGCTGTAAGAAATGCTGCAAGCGTATTACCAGCCTACACTGAAAATCTCATATTGGTGTAGGAACGATACAGAATTATCAATAATTTCAAATGCTCCGTGAACAATACTTATAGCTTTGATCATAGAAAACTTTGACCGCAAGGATGCCGAGTTGGAAGACGAAGATAATTCAAGCAAATAAGCAAGAAGCACTTTTTCATCATTCGTTTTCATATTTTTTACACTTTGCCACTTAACAAAATTGTTGTAAACTTTTTCATAAATCACTCTAGATTTCTTTGGAAGCGTGTACTCTATTGCCTCTTCAGCGGCTCGTAATATATCTTCAGCTATACAGGGTATCTGGAAATTCGCGCACCATCGGCATACTGGCGGATTCCTTGCGAAAAATTAGGACGAAACTTACCAATAAAAAAAAGTCCGCAACGGCTTAGTTTTCCTGTAAAATCATTTAATAACGAATCAATCAGCGTCCAGCTTTAGGAAAGAATGGTTAGAACATTGCATAGCCGTCCGCCCCACTCCTGGGCAAAGCGGGGAACACCACACATTATTGTCTCGATCTCGGTAGTGGGGCGGACGGCGATGCGGAGCTTGAGCCAGTCTTTCTTAAAACCGATGCTGATTGGTCCGTTATTTAGTGCTTTTACACGAAAACTAAGTCCTTGCGGACTTTTTTGCATAGGTAACTTTCGTCTCAATTTTTCGCAAGGAATCCGGCAGTATGCCGATGGTGCGCGAATTTCCAGACACCCTGTATATTCAATATCTGTGAAATTTTCACCCATTTTCGTTTTACGGTATCGGCACAAGACTACAGCTTACGTATAGCATACAAATACGTGTTTACTCTACGATTGGTAAGGGCACACTGATCACGACTGATGACCACATACACGAAACGAGCTAGTTGTTGTCTGTAGTATCGGTATAGAAAATATTTTTTTCAACTCAGTGTGTGAAGTTCGACTTCTCGTGCCTGTTGGTAGTGTGTAAAGTGCCCGATTCACGCATGCGCACTGAGTGTGTAAACTGCTCACTTCGCACACTGAGTTGAAAAAAATCGTATACGATACGCATGCGCGAAGCACGTGATTAGGTTCACACTCGTGTTCTTGTCTCCCTCGCTTCGCTCGGGCGACAAGCTAACGCTCGTGTGAAAATCACGTACTTCTCGCACTTGTATCGTAATGTACTAATTCTCATTGAAATACAAAAATCAAAAAAATGGCATTTTACGCACGGAAAACAGTGCGTATAATCGAATTTCACGCATACTATGTCAAAAATATTAGTATCTCCGGTTCCCTTTGTCGTACAGACCCCAACAAAAACGCAGCCGCGAACAGGGTCTTGCCGCGCCAACGCTCGTGGCCGTGCCAGCGCGCGACGTTCTGCTTGAATCAATCGCTTTTTAAACATAGTTTCCATCGCAGTACCATTTTGAAACTTACAGGTTTTGTAGATAATTAATCAAGGAACACGCTTGTCTCCTTTTCAGAATTTTCGAAAGGTGCTATCATCTCGAAAATCGCGTTTAATAAATATAATTGTTCATAACAAATAGAAAATTGTTTATCCGATAAATTCAAAATAAGTGAGGTAAAAGTACAATTCAAGAGCTTCAAAATGAGTTTTCGCTGGCATCTGTACGATACAGGGAACCGGAGATATTAATGTTTAAAGGAGAGCGCGATTCTGATTTTTGGTCGTTTTTTCGAAAATTCAACCCCTCGTAGCTTCCGAACCATTGGAGTTGAAAGAAAAACATGTTTCATGTATTTATCTTACCCATTTTTGGCCAAATTCGTCCCGGTTGACGTGGAATGACTCATCTATATGGAGAACAATTAAACCTCAAGTTCCAGTTAAATATGAAGATAGAAAATATTTGATTTTCCAACCAAAAGTATGGACTAACACAATTTTTCATCAATTTTGGAAACAGTACCGGCTCCCCTGTGCCTATGATTTTAAGCATGCCAAAGTGCATCCATCTCCAGAGAGTGAAGACTATATAATAATTTATGGAAAATGAGACAGTGTTTCCATAAATTAATTGGCTACTTAGAAAAGGAACCAGACGAAAATGTGGACGTCATCATTGAATCCATACCCGTGTCACCTCGACCGATGCTCATGAAATTGTTCAGCGACTACTGGCCGGTATACAGAGTTGTCAAGTGCCAAATGAAATCGTAGCTGCAGGCTATTCGAATAAGAGAAAAAAGATTGCTAGAAAAGAAATAGATGTTGGTGACGTTAAGCCGCCAATTCTGTACAAAGCAGACGTTTTGCGCCAAGCGAAAAAAAAAGAATAAAAATGGATCTCGGAGTCGAAAAAACAGATGGGAGAGATATAGTCAGAGCAATATGAGAAATGCGTGTCACTGGACCCTACACGGGATCTGTGCAAGCACTTGGGTCTAATCTTTTTTACACCTTCTACATATCTCGAGTTCAACTGCATGCGTATAAAGAGTACCTTGGATTAAGAAAAGATTCTGCATGTATAAGAATTGACGCAACTGGTAGCATCGTGGAAGCATTGCCCAGGGGCTTTAAAAAAACCGAAAACATATTCCTTTATGAGATAGTCATAAATTTTGATGGGCGTTCCGTATCGGTAAACCAGATGCTGTCTGAAAAGAACGAAACCGAGTTTATAGAATTCTGGTTGAAACAGTGGATACAAGTACCCAAGCCTCCAGAGGTAGTATATGATTATTTAAGAGCATTTTTATGTGCACTTGCTCTTGCATTCAATAATCAAACAATCGAATCATTCATCAACTTATGCTTCTCATTTCTGGTAGAAAGGAGTGAAAATGCTTCGAACATGAAAAAGCCTGTGACTACATTCGTAAGAGTAGATGTAGCGCACCTAATACATTTAGTAACACGGTGGAAATGTTTTACTGCAATAAGGCAACTTGTAATAAAGGATTTTTATGTTCGATGTGTAGTCCTGATGGTGGATTGTCAAACTTTTAGTCGGTTGGAAGAAATCTATTTATTAGCAAGTATTGTCGCCCTTCATCTGCATAACGGCGATAATAGCGGCGCAATTTCACACGCATCGGCAAAATGCAAATGGAATTGAGTACGAAGTAGGAGAGTTGAACGCATTTTATCTCCCCGACTTTTTTACACACGTGTTACAGTTAATTAGGGAATTTCCACTCTGGGCAGGTGTCATGATACCCTTTTTCATTCAAAGTATGAACATGTATCATTAAGTAATTCTGAGGGTAGCTTCAATGACTTGAAAACCAGAGTAATGAATAAATTTGGTAAACTTTCACGTGCTGGTAAATTCCTGAAAAGGCTTTTACAAGACTTAAAGTTTTTTAGATCATACAAAGACTTTCAAGTGATTTAGGTCATTCACTACATTCAGAGAAAACACTGGAATTTCAACAAAATTACTAAACATAACGTTCAACGTATTTTTTGTCAAACATGTCCCAATTTTGATTTCTATGCGTGAAACTGTTCTTGACAATACTGCTATGAGAACAAGGGCAATCGATTTTGTCACAAAAATCTTACCAGAATTTTTTTAACACAATTTGAATTCTCATTGCGCGAACTTCACGCTCAAATTTTGTTTTCCATATTTCCGAAAAACTATTGGCTACCAAATCTTAAAAGTGGACTACCAAACACTACCAAACGATCCCCAAAGAAAAAAATAATCAAAAGATCCAACGCGGCGGCGGAGGGAGGGGGGGGGGGGGGGGGGGCAACTTCACAGAGGTTTCTTTTGTTCAAATATTTAACTCATGAATATGGGACACAATATCTTGCAGAACATAATTTCTCTGGAAATGTGCATATTTTGTATGGATAATATAACATACCTATGATCACACTAGAATTACATTTTAGCTTTTTGAATTGTGATTCTTGGAATTTTATCATGTTGTGTTGCTTGGGAAATCAAACCACATTTTCCGATCTGTTGATTGCAGTCAATATCAATATTATAATTCGCTCAATGCTATTTCGCGAGACTCATCTCGCCTTTTCCTAGCGCATGAAAGGCAAAAGTAGTCCTCTATAAAATGGAATTGAGGTATTCTTGAAAAGTCACAACAAACTGCGCGGGAAAAATATTCGCTTGGTACATCATATATTCCATACGTCCAACCACGAACGATGTACAATGCCTTTATCATTTTTTTGAATAATCTAGATACTGTATCCCCTATTACAAATCAAATGTTACTCTGAATACCCTGTATACGATATATTAAATATTTATACGTAGTATAGTTTTGCGAACAAATGGTTGTAAGCAATTGTTCACGAAACAGTAGATCGTAGAATTCAGTATTTACCTTATTTATATAGAATAATTGTTAACTTATTTCCCATTGACGTTAGACAGTAGTCTTCGGTAGTCTGCAGGAATAACAAGGCCAGCTGAAAAGCCGCAAAAGATTCGTGTATACTGCGTTGAGAAATCCAGCTGAAGGAGAAACGGTAGCTATGAGCCGGACTGACAGACTGGACACTAGTTTACTACTGACCCCAGTGAAATAATCGATATATGGATGGATGGATGGTCACGAACAGATAGAGCCACGTATGACAAACGATATAGCTGTACTGTACAATGTAGCAAAATATCGAACTCATGTTTCGTTGAAATATACTCAATTGCTAAACTTTACTTGTTCATCCTGGAATCCTGGGCGGAAAGACGCTCTAATATTCCGTAATTTTTTTTTCTTTATATATTAGAGTCTGTGAAATCAACACTCCAGACGATTCGGGTTCTTTGTCAAATAGTCATCTACTTCTTTTTTGTTCCTGGTGCGCACGAGGTACTTCGCAGATCTCTTTTTAATCCAGGCTCAAGATAGTCTTGAATTCGGACCGGGCGAAAAGTCCGGGGTCAAAGCTCACAGATCGCTAATAATACTTTCTGCGTCCGCATCGATCGTTGTCGTTCGCTATTTGCTGCGAAGTGGAATATAATTAATTATTAATATATGCAAGTCAGTCCTGCAAGGAAGTTATTGAATCACAGAAAATCGTGTACCTCCTTCTTAGAATAAGTCTCCAGTTGAAACACAATCAAACGTTCCCAAAAATGTAATTCTTATACGAATCACAAAATACCACAAACAACATACTTTTGATAGGGGATAATTGATTTGAATAATCGATAGGTTTATGAAAACTTGACTACGTTTTATTTGATATACGGTTTCCTAATGATATAATGGGTTCAGTCTCTGGCGTTTGAGAATGAGTCGACAGTGATGCTTACTCAAAAATCGGAAGACGCTAAGAGTTTCCTGCCAGTCTTGACATGTATTCAATAGGGTACTGGGACAATTTTCATAGATCAATTTCCTTCATTTGTGAAATACCTTACGTCCATGAACATCAACCTCCAACTGGGCCACAATAAATGGTCGAAAATTTTCTGTACTTGGCAAAATTACTTCTCAAGAAAAGTATTATTAGATATAAAAAAGACTCAAATCTCAGTTGCTGATTCCGTTATCGTTCAGATCAGCTTTTCGTGTCTCTTGTAAATTTGGTTCGGGTGACCAAAAGTGTTTCACGAAGAAATGATTCACATGTAATGTGAACGTGCATGATTTTGCATATGGGGCATCGTCAAAATTTTCGAGCGGTAGTCGACTCTCACCTTTTTCGAGTTTCAGATAAATTTTCACCATCGTGACACTAATCGGACAAAGACTGTCGAATTATTCCGAAATTCTTCGGCACCAGGTTCGGAAATTACGAATTTTCAGAAAATCTAGACGAATAAAAATCAAGTGTTGATACGATGATTATATTTCGATATCAGTATGTCCTAATGAAAGGTTGCGTGCGGGATTATGTAATTATCTCTTTTTGATTATTTGATCGACATGACGCTTACAAGACTTGTTCGGTGCTACTTGAACCTTGAAGATCGATGAAGACAGCTCTTTTTGAATTCTACCCTCTATTCTGCTGCCACCTTCAACACCGTAGTTATCCATTACAGAGTCACCTTCTGTGAACGCGACGCTCCGTGGGTTTTTACGCGCGGCGATCTGCGAGTGCTGTTTTTTGATAACCGTATCTTTACGCGCGGACGTAGAAGATCAAAACGTGTTCTTAACTCACGTTTGTAAAACAACCAGGCTGGGCTTTTATCTGTAGTGCAGTGCTCAATGCTGCTATAGTAAAAAAAAATGAGATTAACTGCGTTCTCAAGACTGTCTCCCCCTTCTACAATTTTCGACACTTTTGGACACTGCGTCGTTGGTTGCAAGGTGGTAAGGAGGTGAGAAACTATGCTTAATTCCGTTATTCTTTAAAAATTCTTGAAACTCAGTACTGGCAAATTGCCTTCCATTGTCTGTTACGACGTATGTTGACAAACCGTGCCGGGAAAATAATACTTCTAACTCTTGAATGACCCTATACGACTTACAAGGAGAGTGTCGGAACTCCGGGTAACGCTTCTGGACCAAACTACCAGGGGTGTTTCCTTGGGCCAAAATATGAGGCTCACCATGCTTCATTCAATCTCATAGGATCTTTCAGGTTTAACGTCGCCCAAATTGGAAAATTATCTCAGAATTCAGCGCCTTTCGCATTACTTCATGATTTTGCAACGAATTTCAGTTTCGTAGCTTATCTTGACTGGAAATAGACTGTCCTAGAAAAAAAGAAATTATTTGTACCCGGAAAAGTATACTTTTTGCAAGTACAATCGTCAAAATTCATAATCCAAGGTAGAAAATGATTGAATTTAGCGTTCCTCCCTGTCTAGGGCGGAGAAATTCCTTGAAAAACTATTATACGGGAGGATATCAGAAGCCAGGTATATGACTCATCAGTTTATTCACCACCAGAGGAACTTCTGTCAATGTCGAGAAGGATATTTCGGAGACTCTACAAGCATTTTTGGACCGCGTTTTATTGAAAGGTAAGAAAACTTAAGACGAGAAATTAGCAACGAAATGTGACAGTATCGCCATTCAATCATATCTGTCGTACGGCCAAGGTCCTCCATTTAATATATTCAATTAGCCACTGGAGTATATTTAATGAGGAAATTCGGTTCACGCTTGATAATTGACGTGCTGTGTAGTCTTGGTTTTTGCACATTATATACTAACGTAAGCGTATACGAAGCTTCAGATAAAAAAATCCAATCAGATGCGTTCATACAATACGTATTTTATAATGCTGATCATAATCTATGCAGTCCGGATGGTTTTAATACTTTTCACAGTATGGGAGGAATTTGTTGCGTGACTCCAAAGTCGGGAGTCAGTCATCAGGGAGAAATTGGAAAGTTGACTCGACTACCAAAAGCTGGAGAATTGGAATCAAAGATTAATGTTCTGGTGGTATGTTATAATCGATTCAATGGTAATCAACCAGGATTACGATCAATTACTTTCGTGGATGTATCACATATCTATCTTGGCCACCGTGTTGAATCACCAATCGCATATTCTCTCCACATCTTCGCAAAACTTTTGAATATTCCAAATATTCCGAGTTGGAGAGGGTACATGGAGACGGTAAGTCATGATCCCCAGTACAACGTATCCCAGGTCTTATGCTGACCATTGGTCAACTTACCACCATCAGATATGAACACAGTAAACACCGTCTTGCATTATGCCGCAACGGAATGTCTAAGGGTAAACCAAAGGACTTGCTTTGCGGCTTTCGATCAGTCTCTCTACATCAAAGCAACGGAAATTGTCGCCAATGATAGCCATATCTTGAAGGAAGTGGTCGTAAAGTTAGGAGGTTCACATCTACTGATGTCTTTCCTTGGAGTTATTGGAACGATTATGGATGGCAGTGGACTGCAAGACTTGTTGGGCAAAATAACGAAGTTGCAACAAAATAAATGAAAGTGAGCCACTAATCAAAATTACGAATAAACTGCTGGAGGTCATGCGGAGGCTTGCGGACGTAGGGTGTACAGCAAGACTGTGGTTGCAATATTTCCATTGCATTACTCTAGTGATGCAATTTATCGAAGCTGAGCGTTTGGGCAATTGGGAGCTTCATCTTCAGTGCATACGAGACACGCTGCCTATCTTTCATGCAGCTGGTCACTTGCAGTATGCCAAATCTGCTCAAATATATCTGTAGAAAATGACAGAGTTACCTCATATCATGGACCCCTATGAATATGTAAAATTCACTACACAAAGTAATTTCACCATACGGAGGTCTGACAAGAAGTGCATCTGGATAGACATGAGGGTAGAGCAGACACTGATGCATCTCATGAAAATCGTTGGTGGTCTGTCAACTGGTCGTGAATTCTATAAAGAAGCCGTATTAGCGAGTTGGATTTTCGGGATGCCAGTTGCTTATAAAGTGATGCAGGCCTTTGAAACATTTTGCGGGGTAAGAGAAGCTACTGCTGAGCAACACACGGACTGGAGACCATTTAGTATACAACGAGATACCGAGGATTACCTCCGATTCGTCGAGTCTCTTTCCCTACACGATCCGTTTACTGCAATTGACTCTCATAAACTTATGTCGATCGCAGATGGATTGTGTGGTGGAGATCAAGTGAACTGTGATCAAGCATTCAAAATCGGGTTGAATGCAATGAAAACAATGGTTGGGGTGAGTGCTGCTGATGTCAAATTAAGGCGCACAACTCTTGTCAAATACCTTGCCACCACGAAGCGTCGAGTTATGCTCAATGACGAGGTTGTAGCTGTCAATACAACACTTCTATTCCAAAGAATCACAGCAGTTATTAAGAATGACAGTGACTTGGCTACTCAATCGTTACACTATGAGCTAGCTCCATTCCCTCTTTCTTTATTTGACGATCAGGGGATGATGAGGAAGACCAAAAAATCAGAGCTCTATAATGCATTCAAAACTGTACCAATGAATGAAATTGACTTGACTGAATGCAAAATCGGCATCGATGGTGGCTTTTTGCTGCACAAGGTTGTTTGTCCACTTGGAAATACCTATAGACAAATTCTCTGATGCAATAGTCGTATTTAATGGCTACAAAGAAACCAGTGTTGGTATCAAATCGTACGAAAAATTCAGACGTATGACTACCAACATGGGCTAAGAAGTCATATTTGATGAGAATATGCCTGTCACCTTGCATCAATCAAAGTTTTTATCAAATGATAAAAATAAGGACAGGTTCATTGATTTGCTCAAGATCTGACTCAACAACTCTGGGATACCTGAGGTGGAACAATCGTTTATTCTTTGGGTCTGATCTAAATGATCGTCGTCACTGTCTTCAGAATCACTGTTTTCCAAATCTTCAGGTAGGATTGGAAGAGTCTTTGCAGTGGCGGATTTACCAACAGGCTGAGTAGGCTTGAGCCCAGGGCGGCAGATTTGGGGACCTTTTTTTTTTTTTTTTTTTGTCGTCTTACAGAAATCAAAAACATTTCTGTGAGACGGTTTTCTGATATCTTGCAGAAAGAAGTCTACAAGAAATCTTTGCGATGACTTTTCCCTCTTCCCTTTCATTGTACATTCAACGGTACCGCAAACTTCTATATTCTATGGTAAAACACCCAGTTCGCGGCCCGCAACCAGTAATCGGCTTCTGCCCACACTTTGTATGAGTGAGAAAAGAGCGAAATTGCGGAAAATATATTTCACAATCTTCCCACTACCTACTCATACAAGTCCGACTACTGGTTGGGGGTTGGGGGCTGCGAACTGGATGGTTTGTGTACCTATTGGTATTTGGTTTTGGTTGGTTATATTTGAATAAAAAATTGTTGCAAAGAAAAAATGTTTTGTTTCAAATATTCTTTGTTTTGAATGGATCAAAAGATTTTAGAATAATAATTGAATAAATTTATCGATTTTAATCTTATGTGTTGACTATTGTTTGTTGAACATGTACTAACTTTACTAAATTTTATTTGAATCGTTTGAATGCTAAAAAAAAAAAACTCAAATACTGTTCAGATTAAAAGCTAGATACAATCGACGACGTCGAATATTCGTACGTGCGAGTTCATCTGGAATCTAGTTGTTATTTTTTCAATTTGTTATGATATGGAAATTACAAATGGCATAATTATCAATGTTGAGTATATTGAATTATGATGGTGCGTGATATCGCGATAGTCTTCAGATGAAAAAATGTTTTTCCCCCGAACGCGGTGTTCTTTTTAACGCTACAATGTTGTCAATGTTGCACGCGCACGTTGCGGGGCCCATTCCGACGTCCAACGACTCGTTCGCGGTACAGTTCTCAATCGTTCTCAGTCTCAATCTCAGTTCGTTTGTCAATCATTTCTCGTTTGGAACGAGACAGACTCAAACAAAAATACTAATCGGAGAATGCCCTTTTCGACTGTAAGGTACCGTTGTGAATTTAGCCTAAAAACTAAAGTGTATTTTTTCCTTTTCGGAAAAGTTTGACAATTCACTCCCAGTACCAGGATTACCCGCATCTCACGACTAGTGATTGCATTGCAGTCGATAACCTCGGTCGATAGCTTCCTGCAATAATTGCACAACGGATTGACACTTCTTTCTGGTTATGTGCTGTTATTTTTCAGTGATTCGTGGATTGTATGAATATTTTCATAGTACTGGTGAGTACAAACTTATAATAATCATAATACATTATAATAAATCATTCGTAACGAATCAGTTTGTTGAAAAAGCCCTGCAAAAATATTTTTCCAAGCTGCCTGCGCAAAGTTCGATTTTCCGCACGGGTTTGAGTGCGCAAAATGCCCTATTACCCCATTGCGAAAAAGCGGGCGCAATCGGGCGTATAATATCGTCGAAATTATTCACGAACGAGCGAAGCGAAGCTTCATTTTGTCATTGTTTATTCCGTTGTCATGATACTAATACACAGCGCCGGCCCTAGCCTATTTTCAGGGTGGAACGAGATTCCCATTTGGCGCCTTTGGGTTCTAGGACGAATGTCACATTTTTTATCGCGACATAGGAGTATAGCAGCTGCGATAATCGATAATTATTTTTCAAAAATTAAATGCGCTTACGACAAAGATCTACGAGAAATAATCTAAGATATTAGTTGGACGGCGAGTCGAATTTTTCCCTTGGCCATCGGATGTTCGCGCCCTTCCTGACCCGGCGCCTGGAGCAGTGGCTCCATTCGCTCCACCCTTGGGCCGGCGCTGCAGTCATACACAACACGTGCGCATACGTAATCTTGTAGTCGTGTTGTTGTGATTCAATAATATTTAATTAAATAGTTTTTTAGCCTGATATATTTAATAGAATCTATAAAACATGTATTCAGAAATTGAAGAAAGTGATGGTGACTGTGACGATACAGTGCCATTGGACATTCTTGAAGCTGCGAAAATAATAACTTTAAATTTACTACCGGACGCATCCCGGAGAAAATATACCAAAGTCTATAACGAATTCAAAAAGTGGCGCGTTTCAAAATTAACAAAATCATTTTCGGAAGATGTCTTTCTGGCTCATTTTGGGGAACTCTCCAAAAATGTATCATCACCAACTCTGTGGTCACGGTATTCGATGTTAAAGGCTACCATTAAAGCCTACGATAATATCAACATCAGCGAGTACAACAAATTGGTCACGTATTTAAAGAAAAAAAGTGTTGGATACAAATCCAAGAAATCTAAAATTTTGATGTCAACCGATATCTCCAAATTCTGCAATGATGCTCCAGATGATCACTTTCTAACAACGAAGGTAAATATAATAAATTCATATGTTGTAACTTTCTGTGGTTGTTTGCGGCACGGAAGGTGCCGCAAATACCACCGTTATTGTGAATTCTTTGTCCTACGGACAAGGTTGGAGCTCCTCTTGTGGAAAAAGTGAAAAACCACGAAATTGTCCCTATTGCACGGACTCGGATGTATGCAAGATACACCAGAGCCGCCTCCCTGCAGAGCTGGGATATGCCGCGCTAGCCGAGCCTGAGCGCAGACTTGGGTGTCGAGACACTGGTAAGAATTGCAGACACGGGTGTTTAGCCAGTGCTGCGAGCCAGTGAATCTAGCCGAAGCTGCCTTACAGAGCTGGGGTTCGCGTAGGCGCACCGAGCCTGCCTAACAGACTAGGGATTGATTCTCTGTAAATCTAGACTCGGATGGAGTGTGAACTCCACCGTTGCTAGCGATCAGAAGAACCGCACCGTAGCTGCCTCTAGCTAATCAACGATGTTAACTTTGAAGCTGAAATTTGGAATAAGAAATTTAATCTGAGAAGCAAGGAAATAGAAAGAAAAGATGCAGCTTCACAAAAGATAAATTAGGTTTAATTTAATATTAATGCAACTATGTTGCGTGGCCGGGCTGCCGGCTTCAATAACAAAACAAAATGAAATAATAAACTAAATGACAATTGCAAGAATAAGAAAAATAAAAGTAACTAATAATAGAAATTAACTTAAAACTATCGCGCTTTCAGATTCTGGATTCAAAATAGATTTGCGCAGCTAGAGTGGTTATCTGCGACTTTGATATTTTAATTAATTCGTGTGAAGTTAAGATGTTTTTCAATTTATCGAAGTAATAGAGTATTTGATTAAATTTTGATTGTGGATCGAAATTGAATTTATCAATATCGCGTATCTGTCTACCGCAATTTTAGCCGGTGAAGTACTATGATATTAATATGAATTTAATGGTCACGCACAATTTTAGCTACGTGCCAGGCAAAAAGGAGGCTATGTGGCTCGCTGGGCGCTTTGCCTCAGATCGGCCGAAAGAATAGTAATGCAAGTGACTCGACGGGCGCTTTGCCACACAATCGGTGCTCCGCGGCTTAGCGGCCCCCTTTTTATACACGTCGCGGCGCGATCACGCGATCTCCGCGTGATGCGCGTCGCGAGGTGCGTAATGGACGCGGCCCGGCTGCACTGGCGGAGCCAGCACAGCCGGAACGTTACAATGTATATACGAGGAGAAAAGTCACCCTGTATATACACACACGTACACCGCGGGACTTACGTTCTTAAATATTTCTAGGTAGCCCTTATCATTGGAATTTCTGGTGCATGTAGACGTGAGGAGTTGACCGCCATGACAGTAAAGGATGTTGAAGATCACAACACATTCCTTCTAATTTGTGTACCAAAGACAAGAACAAAAATCGAACGATCTTTTACCGTCGTAGGGGAGTTCTACAATACGTGCAGAACGTACATGCAAAAAAGACCCGCTGATACCAAGACTGATCGATTCTTTCTATGCTTCCGAAACGGAAAATGTAATCGACAACCAATCGGCATTAATACATTCGGAAGTATGCCTAAACAAGTGGCAATATTTTTAAATTTGTCCGATCCAGAACTTTACACTGGTCACAGTATCCGTCGGACATCTGCGACTTTGCTTGTTGATGCTGGAGCCGATATTACGACACTTAAACGGCACGGCGGCTGAAAATCTAATACCGTAGCGGAGAATTACATTGAAAATTCTTTGACAAACAAAAAAAAAATCGGCCAACAGATAATAAGTTCTATTACTCCGAACCCAGCACCTGTCCTGAAGCGATTGCATAACTCTGATCACGAACATTTTTGTCCATCTGCGTCAACTTCTTCCACCGAAACTGATACGGTATAACCAGTACCTAAGCGCTCAAAGACTGATCAAGACGATTTTGATCGATTTCCTCCAATTTCTACGTGCCAAATTGAAACAGGTGAACCAGTGCCAATTTCAAGAGAATTTTAAAATAAAAGTGTGCCTAAATCTCGTATCAATTCTACTGCAGATAACACATCAAACGCGATAAATTTGTCAAATACTCTGAATTTAGACAAAAATGTTCCGATTCAATTCAATAATTGTACCGTAACGATCAATATGTTTTAAAAAAAAATGATTCAATTTGAAAATAACAATTTAGACATAAACATTGAATTTAAATTACTATTTGTCGATTCTATCGATAAAAACATAGAATATTATATTATATGAATATAAAAAGCGTTATGTCAACAAAAATTGTATTATTTGTTTATTGTTTTCTTGTATGCTAAGAATTTTTCGACGAAAAAAATGGATGAAGCCTATATTATAAGTATTGCAACTTTAGGTTGTCTGATGATTGCGATATTTTCTAGATATCTAATGATTCTTAACATCTTTAGTTTTCGTATGATTCTGAGTTTTTTCATTTTTCTTATAAGTTTGATGATTTTTTTGGATAGGGGGCTTCGCCTTCCATACCCCCCGGCGGGGGCTTCGCCCCCTGCACCCCCATCAAGGGCTGCGCCCCAGGACCCCCTCCCCCCACCCCGTCCTTTGCCAGCCCTCAATCCATTTCTTGGTTTATCTTACACGATTTTTCATGAAGTCGAACTTTGCACATCTTGTTTGGAAAAAAAGTATACGCAACAAGTGCGCAAAGTAGGTGATCTTGCACTCGTGCTTTTGTCACCCTCGCTGCGCTCGGGCGACAAACTCCACTCGTGCAAGAATCACCTACTTTGCGCACTTGTTGCGTGATGTACTATTTTCCAATTCAGTGTGCAAAGTTCGACTTTTAATGCCTATTTTGCGTGCGCAAAGTAGTGTACGATACGCGTCCGCGTACGTGATTAGGTTCACGTACTTCGCGCACTTGTATCGTGAACTACTATTATGATTTTGGAACTGTTAGCTGAGTTCGATCCTTTTTTAACCAGTCATATTGAACGGTTTGGGAATCAAGGATCTGGAAGTATACCAGTTACTTGTCAAAGACCGTTTGCGATGAGTTTATTCACTTGATGGGTCATAAAGTCTTGAAGCAGATTGGAGACGAGATTAGAAGGGCGAAATACTTTTCCTTAATCATCGATTCAACACCCGATGTAGCACATGTGGACCAACTCACCCTCGTGATTCGACACGTTTTTGGAAACGGGAGAACCATGTAAAAGATTCCTCAAGTTTTCGCCCTCCGTGGGACATAAAGCTGAAGATATGTTCTCTGCCATTACTTCGGAACTGAAAACCTTGGGCATAAATCTTGAAGACTGCCGTGGACAATCATATGATAATGCTGCGAATATGTCTGGTATATACAATGGCTTACAAGTTAAAATTCAAAGCCAAGCACCGTTTGCTTTTTTCGTTCCTTGCTCTGCCCACTCTTTGAATTTAGTGGCAACTGCGACTGCTGAGTCTTGTTCCTCAAAGAAATCTACATTTTTTTTGTAAGTCCGACACAAAGCTGAAAAAAATTAATGACTGAAATCGGAGAAGGAAAAACGATAAAAAGAGTGAACCTCATACGTTGGTCAGCTAGAGAGGATGCATGTAGAAGTTTGAGAGATTCTTGGCCCGAAGTCTTTGAAACTTTGGAAACAATCAGAGATGATTGTACCGCAAAGCCTGGCACACAAAACGAAGCGATGGGAATTCTTTTGAAATCGATCCAATGGATACCCGGCCCAACAGATCAATCGAACCATCAAGAAACTCCAAAAGCCTTCAAACTCGAAGTCGGACATACCTACCGAAAACACGACAAGAACGGCCTTCCTCCCCTACGCCCAAGGGGTAACGGACTCCATAGGGAGAATCCTCAGGAAAAAGAAAGTCAAACCGATTTTTAAACCACCCCAAAAAATCGGTCAGTTCCTAAACTCTCCAAAAGACCAACTCCCTCCCCTCAGCTCGTCAGGGGTATACAGGATCCCTTGTTCCTGTGGAAAAGTCTACATCGGAGAAACCGGGAGGAAGATCAGCACGCGCCTCAAAGAACACATGAGATGCGTCAAACTCAAACACTTCACCATCTCAGCTCTGGCGGAACATCAAATAGAAACGGGCCACCAAATCCGGTTCGATCAAACCACCATTCTGGCTAACACGAAACAGTATTTCCCACGCAAGTACAGAGAAGCACTTGGGATCCACGAACATCCCAACAACATCAATAGGAATACCGGATACCAAACCAACTCAATTTGGAATGCCATCCTCCCGCTTTTTTAATTGATTGGCCAATCAATTAAAAACGCCACCCGATTGGTCAACTTCACTCAACTGGAACGTCACACAACAACGACTCCAGTTCTGGATAAATAGGGACACCCTGTATGGGAGCAACCAGTATCAGGTTGACTCTCGCGCTGATGAAGTAAACTGTAATGATTACGAAACGTCGGCAACTAACCGTTAACCAACGCTGCTCTATCCCGCCAGCCAAGTCTTATTCAAAGTATATTTGATGTGGAACTTTTTATTCAGTTGTATCATCACAATTTAGTGAAAATATATTTCGTGTAATTATTTTTGAACATTGTTTAAGCGAAAAATATTATAAACGCAATTCGTATTATACTAACCTTGATGCGCCGGTGTTCCGAATTTGGAACAATCCTTCTTTTATTGAAATATCACTTTGAAGGTCGAGTTTTAGTGGGACTGATGATTTTTCCTACTTATAGGGGTTAAATATACACCCACGAATTATTTAGTAGTTGTAAGATTCCAATCGGAGAAGAGCAGAGTATTCAAATAGCGTCCAGAGGGCCAGCCAGTCGCTTCTCGCGAAATTGTACTGGGTATCAACAGAACGCGGTAGTAAATCGTATTCATAGGCAGCGCCACATTTTTACCTTACCGTGCGAACTCCAATGAATAGGAAATGCCGGTACAGTAAGTTTATACTGTACATATTCGCGCGGTAGAATTTTTTAAATTCTTGTTCCAAATATGGAACAGTGGCGGGGAAGAGGTTAGGAATTACGTGTCAAATAAATATGCTTTGCACAACTACTTGAAAACATAATAAACAGAACGATTACATACTACTCTGTTCAAACAATAATCAGTGTAACACATCTGGTGAGGTCAAGTCATGTTGATCATGCGAGCTCGTGTTGCCTTCTACATTTCTACAATGTTTACAAATTGTCAGCATGATGTTTCAAGTTGCGCAAATTCTCACAAATTCAGAAAAAAGTACCAATCGGCATAGTACATTTATCAGTGTTAGTTTATTATCGAAAAGAATAATCAGTGAAGTATCAGTTTATTGTCTAGACGAATAATTTACTTTAGATGAAGAATGGAATACCTCACTACCGCGCCGAAAGTCGAAATGATTTCCATTCACGGAGAGTCCGGTCGAAACATCAATAATGCACTTGAATTGTGCGCACAACGTTTTCCTGCTAGAAGACATTCATCCGCTCGCTCGTTTTATCGTGCCGTACATCAGTGTTTTGGAGATGGGAATGTTCAGAAAAAAAAAAACGACAACGTCGAAGAACAATAACTGGGGAAGATAATGAAATTACAGTATTAATTAGCCGTAGTCGCTGACAGTCCACACATAAGCTCTCGTGCAATTACTCGTGATTTTGGAATATCACGGAGAAGCGTTTTAAGAATATTAAAACGTGACCAATTTCATCCATATTACGTATCTCTATACCAGGAACTTCATGGGGATGATTTGTCAATGGGCTCTTCAAAAACTACAGACTGATGGAAATTTTTTTCGTCGAGTATTATTTTCTGATGAATCAAGTTTACAAACCATGGACAAGTAAACAGACATAATATGCATTATTGGTCTGCAGAGAACCCACGGTGGTTGCGCGAAGTTGAAGCTCAAAGACCATGAAGAGTGAATGTTTGGTGTGGAATCATTGTTGATGAAGTGATAGGGCCCTTTATTGATGGTAATTTGACGGCAGTAAAATACCGAGAATTCTTAGATCAATAATTACCACGACTTCCTGAAGATTTAGCATTACAAGAAAGGATGAACATGTGGTTCCAGCACGATGGATGTCCAGCCCATAATGCAGTGGATGCACGAGTAATATTGAACCGGGATCATCCTGATCGGTGGATCGGACGAGGTGGTTCCGTACACTGGTCGGCTCGATCACCTGACTTGACCTCATCAGATTTTTTTTTTGTGGGGATGTCCCAAAGAAAAAGTTTATAAAGATGTACGAAACACAAAGGAAAATATGAAAGAACGGATTAAAAGTTCTTGCCGAGATATTGACAGAGATGTTTGATTACAGACGGTGCAATGTTTCACAAGCTGCGTCGAGAAGTGTATCGAACTCGAAGGTCATCATTTTGAACATGTGTTACACTGATTATTGTTTGAGCAGAGTGGTGTACAATCGTTCTGTTTATTATGTTTTTCGAGTAATTTGTGCAAGATATTTATTTGATACGTAATTCCTAAATTTTGAGAATGCTCAATCACTCGCAAACAATTGGACCAAACTAGAAAATCGTTTAAACAAAAATTACTTATCTTCTCACATAAAATACGAATCTGTAAAAAAAATAAAAAAATAGGGGTATCCATTCGAAACAACGAAGTTGACCTTCATTATGACCGTGAACTTCTCCACCGATCTGAAAAAATTATAGCGATTAGATCCCGCTTCGAAGATGATGAAACTTTTGTCTGAAACCTTTTTCTCGAAAATACGTTATTTTCAAGTTAATCGCGTTTGCCAACTTAAACGCCCCACCCTGTATTTATTGAAACATAAATTCCAATTTTCTGCAATGTTTTTGTAGGCGCAGGGAACCTTTCGCGGAAGGTTTCTTATGTATTGTTGCGAAGGTTCCCTGCGCTCAAATTTTATCACGGAAGGTTAATTTATTTTTTCCATACAAATACACCATAAAGTACGAATTGTAGAAAGTGTTTTTTTGCAACGCATGCATGCGAAGCGCTACTTCTCGTGCCTGTAGAGAGTGGCGTAAGTGGCGCCTTACAGCCAGGAGTAAAATAAAAATGCTGCGCAAATCGGACTGATTCTACTTCTCGCACTAGTACTATTACTATTTTCTTCCTCGCATGCACTTCTCGCACGCTGTCGGGGCACTAGCGTTCATAGCCGGCAAACGGTAGTGTCGATCGGGCTCTTTCTGCGTCGTCAACGTATTCTCGCTTCACAAAATGAGTGACAATAAACGTGAATTCGAAGACTGTGGTCGAGACGCGGAAATACGCGTAGCGGCAAGAAATGTCGTCGATAATTTGTGGCTGGACAAATCAGAACGTATATATAAACAGTGTTACAAGCAGTTGCTTGAATGTTAAAAGCAACGAGAAACAACTTCAGTATCACAGGATACAATGCTTGTTTATTTTTACGAACTGTCAAAAAAATTCAAGCCCTCGTCTCTTTGAGCAAAGTATTTGATGCTGAAAGCACCATACTCAACTCTCGGAACGTGGACATCAACAAGTATAGGAAATTGACCACGTACATGTCGAAGAACAGCAAGGGGTTTGTGTCGACTAAATCAAAGATTTTGTCACCGAGAGACGTGAAAAAGCTCTTGGCGGAAGCTCCGGATAGTGGACCCGTCGATCTTGGATTATGTACTGTCGAATACGACTACGTTGACAATATTGTTTTTGATGTAGTGTGCGTGAAATTCCATTTTACGCACTTGTTGCAAAAAATTTCTTTCTATTTCTGGTGTCACTCATCTCGAAATCACTGGGGCCTGTCGGAGGGAAGAATCGAAGAACATAACACTTCACGACATTAAACACCACGACAACATGATCGTCGTTAAGATTTCTCGGACGAAGAATGATATCCTCGCAACTTCACGGTCGACGGAGAATTCTGCAAAATTATAAAGAAATATGAAGCTCTGCGACCGGATAATGTTGCCAACGACCGATTCTTCCTGTGTATACGAGACGGAAAATGTACGCAGCAGGTAATTGGTATCAACACCTTCGGTGCAATGCCGAAGAGGGTAACTGAATACTTGGGACTGGAGGAGCCAGATAAATACACAGGACACTCTTTCCGTCGCACTTCAGCGACAATGCTGGCGGACGCAGAGGCAGATATTCTGACACTCATGCGCCATGTAGGATGACAAGTCAGACAAGGTTGCGATGGAATACGTCAAAGATTTGATCAACAAGAGAGATAATCTGTAAGCAAATATGCAGCTTCCTAAATCTAAATCGACAAAGTTCGTCCAAGTCGGAGAGAGGATGCTCGAACGCTGAAGTTGGCAACAGAGAAAATTCTTCAGACTCGACGAACGTACCTCCAGGTAAGGAAGTTTCCATCCAACTAAACAATTGTAACGCTGCGTTCAATATCTTATTTATAACAAAGTTTTCATTCGAGTTTGAACTCCAATATTTGAGAAAGATTCTCATATTTTAATTGCAATCGTTGAATGTAGAAGATTCTCAGAGTTCCTAATATATAGTGTAAAACGTGTGATATAGCGTGAATCTTTAAAGGCTTGTGAAGAGTATAGAACGGGCTATTAGTTTTTACTTATTTCATTTTTGTTAGATTTTTTTGTTGTTAAAAACGATTCGTCTAAAACTTCGTTAAAAAAAGCTAAAAAAAGACTACTCAATTAGGATAACGACTCTTGAAATATTATTAGTCATATATAATTATTGTTCTAAAACACAATGAATGAATGTATCGAAATGTTCATGGTATATAAGAATCACAATTTGAAACGCTTTACTCATTTTTTATTTCTTGTTCAATTTCGTACTGGAATATAAACTGAAAAAAATGTTACAAAAGGGTTAATAATTGATAAGTGTTCGGTTTAATTTAAGGAATACAGACGTCTTGTAGAATAGTATAGTACATATTTTTGAACGATAATCAACCTTTGCAGAGGCACTAAAGTAAAGAACATAAAACGGAGAATCTAACCGACACGACAGGTTGTCGACTTACTTCTCAACTTGACTCTAGTATGAAAAAAATTGGGCGTGACTTCTTGCGCTATGCCTTCTATTATTATAGATTGGCAGCAAGGGGGCACCACTTCCCGGCCTGTACTTTAAATTCAAATCGTTCTTTTTGCCTAAATAATGTCTTTATGACCTTAATACTTTTTTTTTACTTATTGTTTTTCAACAATAAGATATTAAAAGCTACTTGAGAAAAAGTTACAAAAATGTTTATTAAATGAATATCTCTTTATGTTTTTATTGTACTGATTTTGTTTATTCATTTATCTACCCACTTTTTCATGTTTGCAGGTTTTTAAGGAAATACAACTTTTAAAGATTTCTTTTTTCATTCTTCCCCTCACCGGAGCTTTGCCTGTGTGTATGTATGGATTGCATGATTGCTTTAATTCACCCATTCATTCGAGGGCACTTTTCATGCATTTGTTACAAAAAGTAGTATGTGATACTCGTGCGACAGAGTGACCATCATACGAAGGTTGTGATCAAGTTGGTCACATTCGGCTCATGCGACCAACTTCACAACCTGCGTATAAAGGTCGCTTTCCCGCACTTGTATCACAAAGTACTATTTCATCGGACCTTTAATAGTCATTTGCAAAAATGAAGAATGACTTTTATCGAAGTTTCAGTGGCGTTTCCCCGTACTTGGCACAAAATGAAGGTGCACAACAGTTTCAGGCGAATAAAGATATCTAACATGCCCATGTTGCATAGAATCAGATAAAAAATGCGCGAGACAATTTACGCACGTTGACATTATTGAGCACAGACAGTAATTAATAAGTAGTATAATTGGCAGCCAATCATGCCCACAATTCGAGTATACTACTATTGGTGCTTATTCCGAATTTTTTGTCTGATTTTCCGTGCATATCATCAGCAATAATCTGCAGAATTAATTTTCATAACCTCTGAGCAAGTTATCGATGCTAACAACCATAGGACGAGTTCCAATCTGTAGCATACTCACGTAGTGCACTGTTTTGAGCCGCCATAGTGTGCGTTTCGTGTAAGATGGAAAAGTGTGTGATTATGTAAGTGAAACAGACGGAGCCCTCAGAAATTTGTATTCGACTATCGGTCCCGACAGCTTGAGTCAACAAGTCAATAGCGGCGCCATCTATTGGCTAGAAATTTCCGCACGCTAAATTCTCCGAATGTAGATAGCTTTACAATTTGAGATGATGATTTGACTATTTCTAGTATGATATTGTTGTCGGTGAAATAGTGCTCACTACACGTGGATTGCAAGAAATCGTTATATCGCCGAAATTAGATGTTACTCGTCTCATGCGGCAGTCATGTTTATCGTATCAGTGTGTGCATCGATGTGGCAGCTATCACGAGGATATTTTTTGACACAGCGTGCGGGAAGTTCGTTTTCCCATGCCTGTGGAGCGTGCGGGAAGTGATTGATCCCTGTACTGAACCGTAATAAGCCACAAATTTTCATTGTTTGCGTTACCACGATCGTTGCCACGAAAGTTAACACTCAATCACAGCCAACTTGGCACCGCGCTCCAGGTCTTTCGTATATTTGTTGCAGGCTGGCCATACGCTTTTTCAAACGGGATAATATTATATTGTATTTCATGAACTTCCCGCACCTCGTGTCAAAAAATAGTATACGCAACAAGGGCGGGTTGATGATCCCTGCACTCGTGCTTCTTGCCGCCCTCGCTGCGCTCAGGCGGCAAACGTCGCACTCGTGCAGGAATCATCAACTTCCCGCCCTTGTTACGTAATCTACTAATACCTATAAAAATTTTATTAGCATTTCAGGCTTATTTGTGGCTAACCTTCACTATTCCACCCAAAACAATTTCAGTCAGGGAACATTTCGTACACATCGGATTCTCAAAACAATCCTTTATCCTCGATAATTTAGCGTGCACAATTCACTCGTAGGTGTGTACATGTGTATGTGCCGTTACCCCCACCATGGGACCCCCTTGCATGTCCAAATTCAGAATTTTTTTCCTTAGAAACGATTAGTGAAAATGAAAGGCATTTTTTTTTAACACAAAGGTCCATGTATTGAGAGCCTTAAAAAAAAATCACCAAAAAGTGCAGAAAAAAAAACAAAAACATGGCTGGTGCAATTTTTTTCGCGACGTTCAGCGGTGGACACTAGCTGAAACGGTCCATCTGCAATCTAAAAACCAAACGGGTTGTTGACGATCTCACTTTTTTTTATATCGATCGTAATTTTCGAAAGTTACGTAAAAATGACGACCTTTTTTTTTTGTAGATTTTGTGTGTTCAAGTTTCAATTCGTGGCCACTTTGTCAAAAAAAAATGATTTTCAAAATCGACGATCGTCAACCACTCGTATTTACTGTTAACTTGAATAACCGGTTTAGTTTTTAGATTGCAGATAGACCGTTTCAGCTGGAGAGTGTCCACCGCCGAACGTCGCGAAAAAAATTGTACCGGCCATGTTTTTGTTTTTTTTTTCTGTACTTTTTGATGATTTTGCTTATAGGCTCTCAATACACGTACCTTTGTGGTGAAAAAAAATGCGTCTCATTTTCACCAATCGTTTATCAGAACAAAAATTCCGAATTGGAACATTTTTTCCCGGTCTCTAGGTAGATGTGGCCCCTTAATTCAACGCTGTCAAATGGTTTACCTGAAATTTTATGTGAAACGTGCAAACATAGGAATTTTGGCAACATAGGAATTCAATTATTCTTTACGCTAGCTGGGTACCTCCGCCACCTTTCCATACGCGTATAATGAAGTTTGTGCTGCTGTATTGGCAGGATGCGAAGTATATGATGGGAACAACTGAATCGACCGCGCTGTGAGCTGCGGACGAAATGAACATTAAATCTCACTTATATTGTCAAACTTGATATAAAAATCATTGAAAAATGGTTACTTTCAACATTTGAAACATTTATTTGCAATAGATATACAGGGTGATCCAGAATGAGGTATTTTCCTTCTACCAGTAGATTCCTCGTGAAAATCTAAGACGAAAATTATCAATGATAAAATGTCGAGGGTGAAGCCGTTTTCGGACAAGAGCCGTTCAAAGTTAGCCAATGTGAGAGCAGATACGAAACTGTCTCAGGGCCGCACCGCCGGCCTGGCGGTCCTCGCGACGCGTCACCGGCCACCGCGATCTCGCCAACTGACAAAACGACGATCGCGGCCCTGAGGTAGTTTCGTATCTGTTCCCGTATTCGCTAACTTTGAACGGCTCTTATCTAAAAACGGCTTCACCCTCGACATTTTAAGTATTGATAATTTTCGTCTTAGATTTTCACGAAGAATCCACTGCGGTAGAAGGAAAATACCTCATTCTGGATCACCCTGTATGTATATAAATGATCTAAAATGTGATACAGAGATTCAAACAGTTGTAATGGACATTGAGGGGTTTACCTACTGTAACCAGCGTCCAAACAGGCTAATTTCTTGGGAATCATCGAAAAAATATGCGTTGAAACGCGTTTTTCTCAAAACTATGTTTTTCAAAACGGTGTACACGATATCTCAGGCTGTGATTTATGAATCGACTTGAAATCTGGTAGGTACACATATTAATATTAGCTATTTAAATTTTCTATCAATTAATTTTCCAAAGGTGCTGTTATTATTTTTCAATTTTTATTAGTATTAGTATTATTATTATTTTTATTATTATTGCTATGTTTCAGCTATAACCTTATTTCATTACAAATTAAGTATGTTTTCTATTTGAAAACAATCTTAATACTTACTTTTCTTTGGTTCATTAAATTTTTATTTTTTATTCACTTCTTAGTGCGATAGAACATTTAATTTTTGAAAAGATAAAATTGTTCAAAAATTTTTTTTCTGTTAAATTTGTAATACGATGTAGCTATCATTGCGTGTGAAACAGTGTGGTCGGCAGATGTCGCTTCTATCACGCACCCTGCTAATACATGCACGTAAATGCCACCCCAATTTCGCAGCGAATACCAGTTGAGCACTATCGGGCGTATAAGTACGCAAGAGTATACACGCCCTAGTAGCATGCTCGTATGCTACGCAGCTAGCGTATAGTTTAATGAGTGCGAAAGGAAATTTAAATTCAAATCAGTTATAATTGCTGGAAGTCTAGCCTTCTAGAATAAACTGTTATAACTAGATAAACTAGTCGTTAAATTATCTAGCATAGACCATTAGAGTTCGATCTGCTGAAACCTTGAAAATATGTCATGAACTCTATACAAGTCCATAATCTACTTATTGTTAATGTGTAATCGCATTAAGGGGGGCCTATACAGATGACTTCATGAATACTGTAAAATAATTTGTACTATGAGAAAGCATGAATTCATTTCAAAAAAGCTACATGAATCTTTTCAAAGTATATCCATAAATGAGCTAGAAATGATTGAACGAAAGAATTTCAAGTCCTCGACGCAAGGAGCGTTTTGAAACCTCGCAGTATTCGAAATACAATTGAAGTGCTCCTTGCATCACAGATATTAAATTGTCAAATTCGAACTCTTCTGGATCATTTGTAGATATAATTTGAAGAGATTGACGTAGATTTTTGAAATTGAGAAGCTTCAGTTCCATAGTATAAATGAATTCGCGATATTGTTCAAATCATCTGTATAGGGCCCCCCGGAGATTTCAAGATGAATAAAATACTGATTGGAACAAGGCGTAGCCCAGGTCGAAACCTTTTTCACACCCTGTATACCTTTTTTTATTCAATATCTGTCTTTCGCCCAGAATCATTAGCGACACAAGAATTACTTAAGTGCTGCTTCACTACTGTCATTTACCATATTAGTCCACCTCGGCTGAATTGTTTTCATTGAGCATCATAGCTTGAGTTGAGAAGAGAGTTGATAATTCTCTTCTCCACACCCTACACCCCTGCTGTGAGAAGTAGCCGAGAAATCTCTCAAAGGAGCATTGAACAACGTGTAGCGTCGCGTCCGTTACACAGACGATATCTTCTCCGTGGCAAGCATCGATTTGCGGAGGAGCAGGCGTGCTGCGCGCGCTGTCGAATCCCGGCGCCCCAGGACATCATAGAGGGCGCAGTTTGTCACCGGGTCGAGCGGTCCCGAGCTCTTTAAGGGTTCTGCAAATTGATTAGTTTTTACACGTAAATATATCTCGTATTCATGTGTTTCGTTTTCTATTGCTCAAGACTTGGCGTCGTGCCTTTGTGTTAAGACAGGGTAATAGAGCACCCGGAAAGCAGTGATTTTATTACCGAGGATAATGGCATCTACCTGTTTGCGGCTTTCGAGGATCTTGACCGTGAAGAATCATCGCTCAAGTTAGGGCACACGTCAACATGTAAGTTTTATTCATCATAAATTGATAATCTGTATTACGTGATCGAATTGACAGGCATTTGAAGAAATGTGTTTTGGCGGTTTTGCAATCGCCACCATTCCATGATGAAGGCGTCTGTCTGTTTGTCAATAACTAATTTCGCGCGCCCCCACGTGACAGAAAATCACAATTCGCGAGTTGTGTGAGTTGTGAAATCAGAAGTATCCTCTGTCTTCCAGATATTTGCCAATCAAGTTCCATCACTTGTCATATGCTCGTGCATACCTATATCAATATATATGGACATCAATATCAAAATTTTGACTGTCAAACGGGGAGCGTAGATTCCGTCACCTATTGTCTCCTCGTATATCAATGGGTTCGAGCAAATAATACTCACTTATATATACCAAGCTTGCCAAATGACGCTTGGAATACATAATAATGGTGTAAATTAATTAACAAGTAATGCGGTAAGTTTGCCGTGATTATAACTTTCTCTCCGATCGTTGTTATTACAAGCAATCTACTACGGTGATTGATTTCCACGAAATGTCGTCAACATGCGGGCAACTACTGTGCAAATCCAAATAAATCCGTACCGACATTGTGTAAGCGACAAATATGAGCAATAACTAGAACAACGTGCTGTGGAGCAAAAGGCGGAACAGACAACTACTCGATTTTAATTATGGCACTAATGTAGTCTTTTATGTGTATTTTTGCTATAAACTAAATAATTCAATTTAATGTTAGTCTAAACTGCAAACTTTTGATGTAATCAAATTACGAGCACGCAATTGCAATTCGTGTATGATCACGCTTGGCTAACTGGGTTCAAACAATCAAGAACGTTTAACAAATTTCGATCTTTAAAATTGTATTGGAATCGTAACAATATACACTGCCTCTGGTTTTTATAAAGCGACGTATTTGCGATCGAAATACTGAGGGGATATATGTCAATTTATTTTAATTTTTTGGGCGAAAAGTGATCTGTTATAGAGAGTGATCAAATCATTTTTGAAGTCGGGTTTTTGAGCCTTGTTTACTGACGCTACAGAAAGTAGTTATTATACATAAGTAGGTATAATATTATTCATTTCTACATTATGAACATTACAGGCGGATCATGAACCTTAACTATCGTTCCGAATCAGTCACTATTTTGGGACGAGAGCTCTTAGATCCTTAAATATGGTCTGAACAAACTATAGATTGGGTATTCTACGTGGATGCAACTATCATAGGAATCCAAGAACGTGGTTTGATCACCCAAATCCTATACGAAGATTGACATATCTTTGAGTTGTTAGTGAAAAAAATATGAGGGAGCAACTATGGGAAAAAAAAATTTCAGGACACGGGCGGCCGTCTCATTGATGAAAGTATTTTTGGGTACATCTGTTCGCTGTAAAAAGGCTCAGAAACTATTAAAACAATTTCGATCCATGTCTTTCTAAAATGTTACCATAAGCAATAAATTTCACGTTTGAAAGCTTTTCAATTTTAGGCACTACTGCAGCGATATCGCCTATTAAGTTGAGAGGTACTTAAGCATGGTCCTCTAAGACCTAACCTTGGCAGAGATATAGTGTACTTGTATAGTACTGCAATATTAATATTTGTTTGAGTATTTTTCGAAAATCAACAAGTCTCGTGTGACTGAGTTGGCATGGCGAGCATCCGATATTTTAGTATATTATATTTTCGACATATGAAATTACATACATATGATATGAGACGACTTTGCCAACGAATATACCTAACCGTGATAAGGGCAAGTATAAACAAAAAATAAAAATAAAACATAAAATATACAACGTACAGACTATCATTACCAAATATATATTTGGCTTGCCAATTTTATTAATTGGTCTCGGCTTCATCAAGAAATATAGTTAACCTTGAATAAGTAATAGACTTTAGATGTACCATGGAGAAGAGTACTGCAGACGAAATGAAACCCATGCATACGTTCTCTCTCATGTACACACATACACGTGCAATGTCTGCTTATAAAAATTTGTTCAAAATGCTCCTTTTATGGTATCGATCATAATTTATTCCGTAGGTAGACGTATCTTCTTTTTATTCTCTGATATTGAAGGCTTTTTGTGAAAAACTTCTCAGGCCATTATCTTCTTTTTTAATCAATCAATTTCAATAAAGCACTTGAACTTCTTCGCACATGAGAAACTAACACTCGCGTACTATCTAAAACCGTAAATTCCCTAAATTAGCACGCTGGTTTAACAAAAATTTCTGGGAAATGTTGGGGAATGTCAATCCTATCTGAAAATCTATGCTTGAAAATGGTTGGATACATAATCGTATATGATACATTTTAAGGTAATGCAATACAATGTAATCCATAATACATAGGGTCATTTGTGCAAATTTTTACTAATTTAGTACCAAATTTTCTCTTTACTACTCCAATTTATTTCAAACTTGCTGGGCAGTAATATCTTATTCACTTATAATGTTTGTATAACAGATGAATTAGGTATGTATTTTGCGATATAAAACTAAAATCGACAGCAAAATACGGAGATGACATTTCTATAGCAGTAAATCAGAACAAAGTTCCCCCTATCTGCTTTCGAAATATTGGACATGCAATCCTAAGTGACAACTGGTACACTTCAAGAAAAGTCCATGAGCTCGAAGACAGACTCAGAATCATTCAAAAAGCAGCTGAAATCATAAAATGTGCTATTGCAGATTCTATTTACGAAGATACATCTTTTCCCCAGAGTAACGAATTTTTAAACAACATCAAAGACTGCATTCCTAAATCCTTGATGATTTTTTTGGAACAAGCCATCGTGGACAAACGAAGATGTAATTCGCAGTCATTAAAAAAAAAATGTATCACAATAGGTCATCCTATAATATCTGCAACTGAGCACCGTTCTTTCAATTCACCAAGAGAATGGAGGAAACAAACGTGAAATTGGAAAAAAAAGTTTTAATTTGAAAAAAACCTACAACCTACAAATCAAAATGTAATAGGTCATTCTCATTGTTTGAAAATTTCTCTATATGACTCAATTGACCATTTTTTATTATGCATGTGGAAACCCAGTTCAGACACATATGGCTGATCTCAATTTGGTAGTATAGTCCGTCAAGTTAGCGCATCTGCAACCGATTTTCATCAGCAGCCGGTACCATTTTCTGGAAGAGATCATAGTCATCCTTCAAACTTCCCACCATGCAAGCCAGTAAAAACACAGAGACCGAAATGTCCACAACTGCTATCAGTCTTACTCCAAATGGCATGGCCGAATAAGCGGGTCAAAAGTGCCCTTTCACCAAATAAGTTGCGGACTTCGTCTCCAGTCGGGCCCTAATAAAACGAAATTTTTGAGTTTTATTATTGATCTCTGCCAATTTTATTGATTCGACCTTCACCAAAATTCATGGTACTGTATTTTCATTGGGAAAATCTAAAAAAAATTGTCGTTAAATTCAGCGCTGCAAATACGATCTTTAACAAATTCCTAAAGGTTTAAAATCGATGTTTCGAATGGATTTTCGCGGAGCACCGAGTTTTTATGATTTTTTTCACAAACTTTGACAATTCCCGCTTCGATTTCTTCATTGGCCTTTGTTCTACTTTTTGTGCGTCATGTTGAAGAAAAACTAAAAAGCCTTCTCAGATTTTAAAAAATTCGGATTTCATTTCGAAACAAGTGAAGTACATATTTTCGCATGTATTTTGATCCTCGCCTTCTCTCTGAGTTCCTTCAGAATTTAGTGCAGATGTTCGAACTGAAAACCTTGAGCTTCTTGAAAAAAGCTAAATATCTCTGGTCCCGAACCCGTGAAATAGGCGGAGTCCGAGTGTAATAATAAAGTTGAAAATTTGACATGGTAATCAACCTTTTATTGATTTCCGAAAAAAAAATTCGTGCTCTATCGATTGCCGATGTCAAAAGTACAGATTTCTATTTAAAGAAAAGTTGACCTCGAAATCACCTTGAAGGTCATCGTCAAGGTCATGATGGAGGTCACTACTAAATGTGCCTTGTTGAAATTAATAACTTTGCTCGTTACGAAAGAATTTCAATTAGAGACCTTCAAGGTCAAAATGTACCTATGATCCAAGCACATATTTGAACGTAAAATTTCGCTCTCTATCGATTGCCGATGTCAAAAAGGGGTTTCCGTTTAAAAAAAAAGTTGACCCGAAAATAACCTTGAAGGTCATCGTCAAGGTCAAAATCAAGGTCGCCATTGAATTACTCGTTGAAAGTTACTACAAGAATACAAGAACCTTTACCTTTTTGAAAAATATCTTGCCTGAGGAAATATCCAGCCGTCCCGTTACTTTTGTGACACCCTGTATATGTGCTACCCTCTGCATCGTAACCACATACCGCATGGTTTAGGCTATCAAACTATTCATCAGTATTCAACATTATTATACCTATGTTTGTCTTTGGTAATCTTATTTCGTAGCATGGTGTTGAACCTTATCATTGAGCTATTTTGTCTGTTTTTACAATTCAAATTCTGGTTACAGGTGATCTTTTCTATCATGATTAGTTCTGAATACATGGTAAATCGTAGAAACGTTGTCATGATCTCCTATAAACTCATCAAAGTATAAATAAATCAAGGCCTCCGGAGGTACGAGACCTGATATCATCGATTTATCATAACACAGCGGATTTGAAATTATGAGCCGGCAGATTAGGCTACTATTGGAAATCGTAGCCGCATTAGCAAAATGATCGCGAATCAGTTTAAGTATAAAGCATTCAATTCTGTGCATTTGAGCCTCGTTATATATTTTTGCGTTGCATATGAATCTTACATATGTATAAGGATGAGGCTGACCTCCATTTATCCAAACATAAACGTAAACATTTTCTCTCGAATACTCTTAACTTCCCCATCATTCCAGAGCTTATGTTATACCAAATAGGACAACCGTGAGTGATTATTGGTCTTATTAAAAAAACATAGTATAAGACTTTAATTGTATCATCAAAATAGCGACAGTAAAATAAATAATTTGCAGCATTAAACGCTTTTCGAGCCTTTTTGAAGTTGAGTTCTAACATGAAAGTCATACTGTAATTGTGAATCGACGATATTGATTTCTACATATTTAACCGACCCCTTGTGAGGTACTTGCAAACCGTTCACATCACTATCTAAAATTTGAAAATTTTTCGAATTTTTGATTGCACCAGATGTTAAATGTTTTGAATTAGGCCTAAATAAGACAGTCTCACATTTCGTGATACTAATTTTTAGTTTCCTGGAACAGTAATAATCAATGATTTTTCTAAATATGCTTCCCGATTCCAGTTTTAAAAGTGAAGGTTTTCTGGCAATCACGTATATGGGGAAATCCGCAAAACTTTTAACTCTTAGCGAAGCGCGGTAAAATTAGGAATATTTCTTAAGATAATATTACTACGCAATTGTAAATTTTAGTGCTAGATCTGCATAGTATTAGAAAGGTATTTGCATAATTAAATCTACTAGAATATACATATATGTATAGTAAAGCACACTTTGAAAGATAAGAAAATATCGAAATCGGACGCGAGAATCACGCAAATTCTTGAACCCCTAATGACATTCCATGAGCGCCCTCCCAGTTTGTATTCTAATTCAACGTGTTTCAGTTTCTCCTCCATACATCAAAACATCAACCACTTTTCCTTACATGTGCTCCTTTCACAAAAAACGTTCTGTACCCACAAAAATGCGAGCATGTATTTCAGAAAGTTTTTTGTTTTCGCAAAGTTATTCATTTTATACGTGCGACCTTTGATGTATCGATAAATGAGCAATGCTGACACATTTTTAATCAAAGGATAGAACTTTAGTGAAATGTTCCATAATTGTGCCACCAATAGTTTTCATGCGGTAACAATTAGAAAATTATCATCAGAAGAGTAAACTCTGTACGAAATTTAGTTCTTATAACGGCACATCATAAGTTTTCCTTCGTTTTATATTTTCATAATTGTGAATTACTCCCAGATAGACAGAACCACCTCATATTGGTATCATATTGCCGCCACGTGTGCGTCACATCGGCCCTCACAACTATATGTGCTTCTTGTGCGTCCCCATATTCCATTCATGTTAAGTACATCTCACGATGCACTGTATGAGGGCAAATTGTCGTCAAGCTTCTAGCACCCCGTGCTCAGTATGCCTCTGATATGCCACTATAAATATATGGGGGTACATAAGTTTGCAGCATCAATGATCGTGTGAATTTGAGCTACGTCTTGAGCCATTGATGCTGCAAACTTATCTACCCCCATATATTATGTAGTTTACGTATGTATCAAATGTAATTTGATTATACATGTATTATAGTTCATCTTCTGTAAAAGATGTCTAGTAGTCAAATTGTGTGTGCTTGCTCTAATAGGGAAAGTTAGTGTCGTGGATTGAAAATTTGAAGAATTTTTTTCCAGAAACTATCCGGCATCTGCCTTCACTCTCAAGGAAAAACCACACAAATTAACTTGAGAAGATAGTTGAGCTTTAACCAATCAAAGTGTGAGATTTAGTATGAAAATGTTCTTCAAAGTTTTTCTATCTTGAAAGAAGAATCCAAAAAGATCAGAATCAGGATGTGAGCGGTATTGTGGTTAGATCCTGCAATCTGCAGAAGGAGGCGACAGGAGGGCGTAAACGGGAGGAAGCTTTGGATCATTCCAAAAAATATAGCCTTGGTCCCAAAGTCGCCTAGTCCAAGCCTCTTCAAAAGTTTTTAGTAAACGACCTATATAGGAGGACAAATATGAGTTTTAACACGTTAAAGACATTAAACACGTAGAAGACGTAAAACAAGAGAAATCTCCTTTTTAGGGTTAAAATATGAGATATAATCACAATTAATCAGGATAATAAAAATGGAACGATCTTATCTGAGGGGAAGCAGGAAAACATGGATAAACAGGTTCAGGATGGGATGGTTTCCGTTTCGATTTTCCAACCGCAGAATATTAGATCAATTCGACTCTAAAAATCTTGTTTTGTATTAGTTACTTTTTAACGGGAAGTGTATTGATGAAAATTAATCAACACAATATTTAATTGATGAATCCCGTTATGTAGAACTCTTCACTAATCATTTAGTTAGTGGAAGATTTAAATAAGTTCTTGTCTGTTCTGGTTATAAATGAATTTTCGTATGACTGTCTTTATTTAAATTAGATATTGTTATTTAGTTTATTTATATGATTATCGAAGATCACACAGTTTTCTGCACTCATTCGTGCAAGTCGATGTAAATCCTTTCGGACGATCCCAATTAACATAACACTTGGTACATACCCGACTCGCTTACGGAAGATATTTATTATATGATTGAACAGACAAATATATGATTATTAAATTTATTTTAATTTAAAAGTAGCGATGTTGGAGAATAATAACATGTCTGTTCGGTTCCAATACATATTTACGAGTCTCCAAACTCCATAAAACATACATCAACACTTTAACAAAGGACGACAAATTATTAACAAATGCTTAACAAAACATTAACGATAACATTTAATGGTAATTCAACGAAAGGCCGATCCTTCTCAACTTAAACTAACAATTAAATTTAAAATCCTATTCGGATCTCTTATTTCCCATGAAATATTTGAAAATAACGCCCGTAAGATGTCCCTTACAAAAGAGAACATATAAACATCATTGATAAACAAAAGACCATCAACTTGGAGCTACTCCATCTACCATGAAAGAAGGTACTTATAAAACAATAGAATGTTTATACAAATGAATGATAATACATCAAGAACCAGAAGCTGTCTCCAAATGGCATCAACGAGTGCAGTCAAGATTGAAAAATAAATGTAATCGACGACGACGCGGTAAACCTGTATCGAGAACTGAATGGGATGCCGTAGAGTGGAGGACGGAGAACTCGTATACAGACTAAAAAAAAAATCAATACGATGGAGCGCGAGAGAGCAACGGTATTTAGACAAACAAGTCGTACAGGGTTTGTTTGCCTTTGCTGGAATTTTTTTAAGTAAGTATTAAGTCGGTCCGGCTTCTTCTCCTTTAACCTGATCCTTGCAATCCTAATCCTGCAATTCTTTTTCTTCCTTCACCATTTTTCAGAATTCAAAATCGAACCGGATGTTGGCGAAAAGAGCTGCATCGTGCAACGAGGGTGTGGGAATCGGCTCGAGCCGATACGCGCTGTACCAGCTGCAACCGTTCTCTCATCTTAAGGACCGACCCCTCAAAAAACTGCGAACGATACGGACAAATAAAAACTCTTTTTTCGGAAATCGCTTACCAACAAATCTAAATTTTTTTTTTTCTTTTTGAATTAATATAAATTTTAATAAAGCTTCCTGAATAGGAATCTCGTGGTATATCAATAAAGATCGTAGTGAAAGTTCTGAATCGAGTCATGGGAGTCGAAAAACAAATCGATAATCAATCGCGAATACTTTAAGAACAACTCTCTACTTTATCCACTGTTCATTCATAACGCTACAAAATTTGACATAAACGTCGTCGGCCGAATTTCCGGCATCAAGAACTAAAATTGGAACCGGTTGAAAAGAAAATCTCTAATGGGTTAACTAATCTTCATGCACTCCATTTAAATAATTCATTCACAGCATTTGACCCGTTGTTTCGTGAACAGCCGATCTATAAGATAAAAGAAATAAGCGGATCCAGTCGTCTATTAAGACGTTCTACCATTCCATCTGACTGAGAATGTAATGTAGTCGTTCGAGTTTTTGTTACTCCTAAGACTCTCAAAATTTTAGCTACAAGGACTGATTCGAAACTACGACCTTGGTCCGTATGGATGTCTAAAGGAGAGCCATATCGACAGATAAATTCTCTGACAAAAACTTGAGCGACTGTCTCAGCTTCCTGATTCGGAATTGGTATTACTTCAGGCCACTTTGTGCAATAATCTGAGATGACTAATGCGTAGCGATTTCCGGAATGAGAGAGAGGTAAAGGACCGAGGATGTCCATAGCTACTCTTTCGAAGGAAGCGACAACATTATAGACTTGTAAATTACTAGTTCCTTTTTCCCGTGGTCCCTTTTGAGCCATGCAAACGTCGCAAGTGCGACACCAATTCTCTACATCCGAACGACAACGCGCCCAGAAATATCTTTCCCTAATCCGACCGAGGGTTTTATTTGCTGCGAAATGTCCTCCGAAAAGAGAATTATGATGTTCCAGAAGGACTTTCGGAATCTTCTTTGAAGGAACCAGAAGCTGCCATCGAAGTTGTCTTGCGTCCGGGGATTCCCATCTTCGATAAAGTAAATCTTGTAGCATATGGATGGAATCCTATTGAGCCCAATAAATCTTTAGTTGTTGATTGGCCGAACACACTTCTCGCCATTCGAGTCGTGATCCTGAATCTTTCCAGGTCCTCATTTGAGATAGAACAACATCTTCTTTCTGCAAAGTTTGCCATTCCTGACAGATACCTTAACAGAAGGTATTCGTCGATCATCAAGGCGTTTGCACTGTTTACAATTAGTCAAATCTTCGCAAGGCTTCCTGGAGAGGGCATCGGCGTTTCCATGTAGAATCCCTGGACGATGTTAGATGGCAAAGTCATACTGCCCCAAAGTCTCTAGCCACCTAGCTACCTGACCTTTCGGAGCTTTCAAAGAAAGTAACTACCTTGAGGAAGCATGATCGGTTCGAATAAGAAACTTCCTACTATACAAATACTGATGAAAATGTGAAATCGTTTTCACTACTGCAAGAAGTTCCCTACCGTTAACACAATAATTCCTTTCGGTATTACTAATTGTAAGTACTCGACTAAAATAGCTAACTACTCTTTCCTGACCTTCCTGAATTTGAGATGAAACTCCACCTATCCCTGTAAGTGAAGCATCTGTATCTAATATGAATGATCTAATATGTGTCTAATATGAATGATCTAACATGTATCTAATATGAGTTCTACATTTGGATATGCTTAAATGGGAGACAAAGTTAAACAAGATTTAAGTCGAGAAAAAACAATATAGCAGGTGCCACAGATATATTCACTGTCGCAATGATTGTTCTGAACACAAATGAAAAAAAAAATACGAGTTTTTTTATGAATACACGTGTTGCCGTCACACCTGGGTCGAATCTACCCAGGCCGTGTGCACGATGTTGTTCTTTCGGCTGCCAGGTCAATACTTACACTTGGGTCAACTTATTATAGGTCCGTACATGTAGGGTATACTTCAAACCGTAGGTCTATGGCAACGGAAGTCCCGTTGGGAGCCAGGGAATATTAGATATTTACGCCGAAAGTAGATCGACGGGTCGATTCTATCCCTTGTGACGGTGAAGGGTTAAACTTATCTACTTTGTTTTTAATCAAACTTGACTACTGGTCTCTACCCAGGTTTGCATTTTGAATATTGGTAGCAGCAAAGTAAGCACCAATTACATTCAATTTATCCGCTTGATTAGTTGTAATAAAATTATTGTCATTATCTTTAAATACGGTGTCAGGTGTTATCCAGTATTCGTTAATAGCTCCCTCTTAACCTGAGGAATTAAAATCACTGGAATAGAGGTTATTCCACGCGGCGTCAATGATCTGTTTATTTGGGGGAATATTTCAGCAGACTTGCAACTAGAGATATTACGGATTTTTTTTTCCCAGTAACCATAACCAGATTTTTTAATTTTTCTTTGAATGAATTTCTTCTCTTGGGTTCTTTACTAAATCCCTTAAAATATTTTTTCTAACTAAATTGCCTCTTGGGTTACTTCTAGTTATAAGTTTGTTCAATTGAGTTATTGAATATGTTCTATGTTTGAATAAGTTTTTTATTTGTTGATTTGTATATTTTTTTAAGGAATAAACTTATCTAATTCTTAGTACCTTAGCGATAGTTTCTAAAGTAATATCTTCCAGCACTTTTAAATATTTCTCAATTTCTTACTTCGGGAGGCTTCTGTTAGTCGGAATATTAACATCTTCAAAATTGTTGATGTATTTCTTGAAAGCCTTCCAATCTATCTTAGCAAAATTATCCTCAATGATTTCAGAGGGTTTTCAATGGTGAATGGGACAACAGGGCGAAATGAGAAATAAATCTTCAGCGCATTATGACCGCTGGCGTAAGGAATTGATTCCGTTCAGTCCCCAAACTATAAATATAAGTAATATAAGTGGGCACCATACATGCACACCAGACACCGAAAAACTAAAGAAAGCTTACCATTTTTAGCACTTGAAGTATAACAAAGAGCAACGAGCCATATACTGTCCCAAACTGTCCAATCTTCCACGAAGGTACTATTAACCCTTGGCAGGGCTTGCACATCGTCATCAGTGGGCGACGCCCAATACCCCTCCACGGTAAACAATTAGCCTGCTAATTTTAAGTAAGGCTAAGTTAGTTGCATCCCGATATTTTTAGAGGTAACCCCCTGCACAGTCGAGGTCTAAATAAGTAACCTCCCCTCAATTATAGCCAACTCTATTTCTGTAGTAATTCTCGTACTCCATATTAACTTCTTATACATTAAATATGTGTGCTCCTTCAATATTGAATACAATTCTTTTATACAACATATACCTCAATGAATTTTAAACTACTGCGCAAAATTAAGTTGGCGCGCAATGAGGGCAAGTTACAACAACCGTCTACAGATTTCATTTTTCTGTCGTCAGTGATGTCATTGAAACTCAGCTAAGCAAAATAATTCCAATCTCTGACTGAGCTCGTTCTCGCGGTACCAAACATTTAATGCGATTTCCCTTGGGTTATTAACTGTATTCATCCACGTGGTCTGTTTTGCATTCGAGTCAAATCCCTCAAACACAATATTCTCCGAAGAGTGATAATTGAATTGATATTCATTGCTATAATATTGAAGTTATTATATTTCAAAAAGTTTTCTGCCATTCATAATCGTCACTTTCAATTATTCGACTGATTGTGAGTAACTTAAATAATTTTCCAATATTACTAGCATTTTGGGACACTGCGTTCTGAATTTTCTGTAGCTGATTGGTAAGAAGCTTGAAATTATTGTCATCGATTACAATACCCCCCTCAGTAGGTGTTGACTCTTTGATTACCTTACCTATAACTTCATCACCTACATTCCCATTAGATTTGAACCCGATCTGATCACTCTTAAAGGTACCGGCCACAACAGAACTAAATGACTTTGCTGGATCTAAAGTGCTAGCGATTTTATTTAAATTTTCTAGAAGTTTTCTATTATTTTTATCTACATTTTTCTTTATGATTTTACTGTATTCAACTAATTTTGGGTAGCCTTTATATGAAGCCGAGTGCCCGAAATTTTCACAATGAACACAATAAATCTGAACCTTGTCTTTTAGTTCTTCTGATGATCTTCTGACAATGACATTGCATTGACCAGGCTCATGAGGTGAATCGCATTTTGCATACCGGTAACTCAAATTACAATTTTGTGACAATTACTCCGACAACGTTTACACTGAATCTTTTCTTTCACCTTTGACTCACCCCCGGCCTTCGGGCTTGCGCTTGACCTTCGGCTCGCTTACGGTCTTCCACGCGCCGCCGGCCTACACGCGCCTACTAAAAACAATTGGTTTACGCGGATGCCACATAAACTACCATCATTATGCCTAATGCACTTAGTAATAAAGTTTGCCATACCCATTGTACACGTCATAAAATTAGTTAAGACTAAAGCCGATCGATTTAAGACTATTTTTAGCGGCGGTTTTGATTTTTTCGACTTATCCGCTTTATCTTCGTCACTTGTTTGATGGTCCATAGGTTGTCCAGTTTATTGTTTACTAATCTTAGTCCAGTCAATGTGTCGCTCAGAAAAGCGAAATCTACACGAGATAACGTAATTTGCGCGATAGTATGATTTGTTGAAGGGGTGCATTCTGAGCATAATGCCGGATTTGCAGGGTTTCCCGAGTGTCAGTGGCGCGACTATCGCGAGTAACGCGTTTAATTTGATTTCTCGAGAATGGTTCATTTTACATTAAAAACTATAGAGACCTTTTCTCTTATGAATTAAATTTCCTAGCTTTTTGTATTCAATACTTTTTTTTCTAGCATCAATATTTTGCAAGTTATTACGTTCAAAATGCACAAACTTCCCTATTTTCGTATTTTCTTCGCCTTTATCTCCCCCTAAGTCAAAAAACATTCGTTTCACTCAAAACTGAATATAGGGTTGCAGAGAGTAAATGTGCTGAAGTGACTATAGAAGCGCAGCGTTTACTTGAATCAACTAATATTTTGTGAATCCAATTACTTTTTTTCCTCAGTGTACTAATTTTATTAGACGCAACTAATTGCGAGATAATTCTAATTCGCCCTAATTCGATAACGGGAACGAGTCAACTGACAATGAGACTCAAACCATTGGACCACCTAGTCTTTTTTTCCTTTTTTTAATAGGCGTTTATTGGCAAGCCGAGGATACAAAACGGAAAGAAACAGTATTTATAAGGTGACCAACATAAACAAACTTCCAGAACATGTTATGCGGCATTCTAAAGATACATACATAGTATAAGTGTGAGACTTTTGGCTTCGCACGCGTCTCCCCTGTTGCCCGTCTCTCGCCAGCCGGGATATTCTATTTCATATTTAGAGTGGGGAGCATCTTTGTATTACTCGTGCTTATCTTTATTCTTGTGCTCCTGTGTGCATGTAAATACACTCGCGTAGTAACAATAATAATAAGAATAAGTGCTTAAAGGCCAACGCACACTATTGCCGCCCGGCGCGGCACGGTGCAGCACTTCTGCCGTATCGCAGGAACAACACAATTAGGCGCAAAATAATATGGTCCATTCGGCTATAAATCTCAAGAGTATGTCATCGAATTCGTTTTACGATTGTTAATTTCAGCTGAGACTTTAAAAATAAACTGACTACAAACTACAATTGTAGTTATTATTGATTAGCAGAGCCCTCATTACGAACCCCAATGATAATTTATATTCATTATTTATTTGTATTTACAATTTGCGAATGTAATTGTCGTTTATTTTCTCGTCGATTACAATTTCAGAGTTCTTCTCAATTTGAGCACGAAACCTTGGATTTATCTGTAACCTCTTCGTTAGTTCCAACTTTATTAAATGGTTAATTATATATTTTGAAAGATATATATACATACATATATAAAAGTAATCTACTTCTGTAGTTCATCTTCACTGATCGCTGATATAACGGTGAACTCTAAATCCGTCGCTTGCTACCGATAATCCGGATTGTATTTCAAATTGGTAAAACGAATCATGAAGTTCATCATTTTTTTCTTCAAAATTGCCATGGCGAATATGCAGCAAACAGACGATTCATACAGCTCAGTTTCTGTAAATTGCGAGCAGTATTATGGATAGTTCTGACGAGGAAGCTATTATCGTTGCCCTTGGATTTGAGGAAGCCGAGAAGCAAGAACGACAAGGCCTGAAACGTAAAGGGGTACACGATATTTGTATTGATAGAACCCGTCATGGAGAATGTTATACGTTATTCCCACATCTTCGGCGTGACCCATCAAAATTTTACAAATGCTTTAGAATGTCGTACACCAAATTTAAAGAGCTACTTAGTTACGTTACGGTGGATTTAACTAAAGAAAATACTACTTTCCGGCGACCAATAGGACCTGAACAACGGTTGGCAGTGTGTCTGAGATAGGCTAAAAAAAAACAACATTTGTCACAAAAATTTCATCGTAGCTCGTATAGAGGTATGTATTTCAAGATAATGCATAATGCATACGTTTTAGATTTCTGAGCACAGGCGATTCTTTCGCAAGCATAGCTTTAAGCTATAGTATGGGAGAGTCGACAGTGCGCCAAATTGTATATGAGACCTGTGAATCAATCTGGAATAGATTATCTCCAAAAGTGCTTCCAACTCCGGATACGGATGCATGGCTTCAAATTGCGCAACGTTTTGGAGAACTAGGGAATTTTCCAAATTGCATGGGTGCACTAGACGGTTAACACGTCGTAATTTAAGCACCTTCGAACAGTGGCTCAATGTACTTTAATTACAAAAAGACATTTAGCATTGTACTTATGGCACTTGTAGACGCCGATTATCGGTCTATCACCATAGATGTTGGTGCATTTGGCAAAAATAGTGATACTGGTATATTGACAAATTCAACTTTTGGAAACAAAATTTATAATGGCACGATAAATATTCCTAACGATGAACCATTACCTGGAACTGACCATCCTGCAGTACCATACGTTATTGTAGGTGACGAAGTCGTCGGATTAAGTAAAAACATTATGCGGCCATACCCAGGTGCGCACTTGCATGACGATGAATCAAACAAAATTTTTAACTATCGATTGTCTCGTGCTAGAAGAGTTTTTGAAAACGTATTTGGCATATTAATACAAAAATTTAGAATATATCAACGACGGATTGATTTAAAACCGGAGCATGTGGACAAGGTTGTGCTAGCAACTTGTTGCTTGCATAATTTTTTGCGGAATGACGTTTTGCAACATTCTGTCCATCTACCTTCTGTAACACGGCATACTCCAAATTTGATAGTTCCCACCCTTAATCGATACTTTGGCGGAAATGCAGTAAGCGCGGCGATCGCTATTCGCGGAATATTCAAAGAATATTTTAATTCTGCAACTGGTTCTGTTGAATGGCAACAGCAAATGGTCAGACTAGGTAGGCGGAATGTTTAAGAGTATACCTGGATAAATTATACCTAGTTTTCACTTTTTTTTAGATAATTTTACTGTTTTTCAAATAAGTGCTGACTCAATAGCTCATGTTAACTATTTAAATGCCTGAATGAGTGACTGTTTAGAGTATTCGGTATCTATAATTTAATACTATATTCTAAAGAAAATCGCCGTTATACGTGTCTAAATTCTCCAAATAAATTCTGTTATGTCTGTGGACAATATATTCTTAAATCTCAAGGTAGGGCTGTAGTTATTAACTGTTTGCTTTTTCTATAATTTTCGGCATATTTTGATTATTATTGTTATTATTGGCTATTCCACAAAAATGGTACGTGTTATAAAAATGTTATGGTTGTTTCATTAAACGTTAATTCAAATTCGAAAATAAATATGTATTTCATGTTGCGTTATACATAAAAAAACCTAGGACAAAAATGCTGGTCAAAAATGGAAATAATTGTCCTCTAGTTCCGAACGTCGACACTTTGAAAAAATGAACAAAAAACAAAAAATCAAACGCGACAAACCTCAGTTTATTATAATATAACCTAGTCGAAAGTTGTAACTGACACGATACGGTATTATTAAATCGACAATGAGTGATATTCCGGATGAAATTATACATGCTGCCCTTGAGGCCGAGCAATTAATTCTCCCGGAAAAGTCTAGAGATAAATACAACGAAGCTTACAGCAAATTCATCAATTGGCGGACAGATAAAACGGTCAACAGTTTTGACGGAAACGTTTTTTTTAGCATATTTTTCGGAAATGACCAATAAATATAAAAACATTTAAAATTTGGTTATATTTGCAACCGGGGGGCCTCGCCCCCCGGACCCCTACCGGGGGCTTCGCCCCCTGGACCCCGGAAACAGAAGTTGATCGGGTTCTGTTGCCAAAATAATTTTAAATAATGAAATCAACAACAAATTGGACGCATTTGTTTATTTATTTAAAAAGGCTTTGCAGACCATAAAACGGTATGGACGAAGAAAGTCTTATTTTAATTGTGCAAACGTACAGAATATTGTGGGACATGCGGGACCCTCACTATTCAAATAATCATCGTCGTGAAAATTGCTGGCGTGAAATTTCTAAAGCAATGAAAGAAACACGTAAGTTTTAAAACAATAATACACTATATGCATGATAGTCTTACGATGTATGCATCACATAATGAATATTTTACAATATGCATATTAATATGCTTTATGGTACTTTCATGATCGAATAACTTACAGCGATATGTGATGTTTTATATTATTCATATAGCAGATGCATGCAAAATTTTGTGGAGGAAACTACGAGATGGCTATAGAAAATCAAAGAAAAATAAAAAGTCAAAGAGCGGTCAGGCAGCGGTATACCACAGGCTATGGAAATGGGAAAATCAAATGAAATTCCTGGACACATGTATGGACGAGAGGGAGACAATATCTAATATTAATGCGAAATATATTAATCCATTGAATTCACCTGCATCTACGAGCACAGACGATTCCCCACAATCGGATGGTAATATGATACTGCAAACAGCTGTGACAATTCGGGTAAGTTTAATTTAAAAAATGTGTATTATACATTTTTATATTATAATGTAATGTAAATTTTTATGAATGTTAGTAAATCGAAATCGCACGGTATACTATATTTAGTATCAACATGCTGTACATTGTACAATATATTGAAATATAAAATACAAACTTGAAAAAAAAATGTTAAATTTTGCAGGTATTGGTTACAGTGGAGTTCATGAGAGAATGTGCTGTACTGCTCCGGAAATAGCGACCGTGTCGACTTCACAATCAGCACGTAATATAAAAAAAAAAGAACAGTTCGTCAAATCACAAAACCAACACCTGAGGTCGCGAATGCCCAACTCAAATATTTCAAAGAAAAAGACAAAGCTCAAAATAATAAAGACAATGTTAGTCCAACAAAAAAATTATTCATTTCGCTGGCAGAAACTGTAGAAACATTACCTGCGCATTTTCAAGTTGAAATTAAATCAAAATTTTTTAACATTCTCACTGGATATGAGATGCGTGCATTATCAAATTCATCTAGCAATAAACCGACAACACCTGTTCTTTGTGTAAAAAATCAAAATTTTGATCATGAAGAAAATTCATTAATAGACTTAGAGTTTGGAGCGACGCGAACCGACAGTTAACAATTTGAATCATACTCGGAAAATGAAGTACGCTCATTACCGCAGGTAATCAATTCGGAGACAATGCACCCTGATGACGAAAATTTTATCAATCTACGGAAAATTAATTACGACTCGTCAGAAATAGCTTTTTATGTTGTACCACAGCCTCTTCGTTTAAAAGTTATTAATTTTAAAGCATTAGGTGATTTTAATGAAATACTTTTAGAAAAAAGTTCACGTTTTAAAATTTAGACCTTCAACCCTCAACTAGCGATTATTAATATCACGTTTTTTCAACGACGTAATCAAACCAGATTATTATTTACTTATTATTAAAATTTATTATCATTATTATTATTATTCTTGTTATTCATTTGTTATTGTTATGTTTGTAAGAAATTCAGATAAGCTGAAATATACCACGTCTGCAAACACTCAAAGCGTATTTTTTATAATAGAAAAGTGAATTTATAAAAAAAATGAAAATAAATCACCCGAAAAATCACGAAAACGTTGGATTCTCATATCAAATGTATCAGCGATCAATGAAGATGAAGTACAGAAGTAGAGTACTTTTATGTATGTATATACGGGGTGAGTCTCCTCAAAGGTCTCAAATGGGTGGGACTACTTGCATCTAAGGCACGCTTATTCAGCCAATCAGGTAAACAATTATCCGGGCAGGGATAGTGAAACAATGCTTAATCACGTATGGCAATACATCTATGCGTGCCTTCACCGCAAGTAAGTCCCACCCATCTGAGACCTTTGAAGAGACTCACCCTGTATATTTATGTATTCAAAATATATGATTAACCATTTGATAAAGTTAGAACTAACGAAAAGGTTACAGATAAATCCAAGGTTTCGTGCTCAAATTGAGAAGAGCTCTGAAATTGTAATCGACGAGAAAATAAACGACAATTACATTCGCAAATTGTAAATACAAATAAATAATAAATATAAATTATCATTGGGGTTCGTAATGAGGGCTCTGCTAATCAATAATAACTACAACTGTAGTTTGTAGTCAGTTTATTTTTAAAGTCTCAGCTGAAATTAAAAATCGTAAAACGAATTCGATCACATACTTTTGAGATTTATAACCAAATGGACCATATTGTTTTGCGCCTAATTGCGTTGTTCCTGCGATACGGCAGAAGTGCTGCACCGGGCTGAGCCGTGCCGCGCGGCGCTGCGCTGGGCGGCAATGGTGTGCGTTGGCCTTAAAGTCAAATATTACTGTATTCATATAATTTAGATCGCTCATGACTATTTATAATTAGGAACAAGTCTTCATAATTATACAGATTATAACAAGTATAAAACGAGGACCCCAAATTACTAATGACAAAATACTTTCAGTCTAAATTTGTATTCATATTTATTTAGATTATCAAGGCTAGTCTGCATAATTTGCGTCACAATAATGAGGTTGAAGACTGCTACTCCGTAGAGGGTTTTAAGGTCAATCCAAAGTTTAGTAATTTTTATACCTTCAAAGGTATAGCTTTTTCGCAGAAACATGTTTCAGATGTTTTTGTTTTTCTATGGTATCTCAATAGCTCTTAATTATTATCTTATTTGATTTTCCGATTTAACTGCAACGGAAAAGAAATTTTGATTTTTTGAGTGAACAACTATTTCAAGGTTTTTTAGGCTTCCGCGGTCAGTTTTTGAATAAGACTTGGCTTCCGGGATGGAGTTGCGTTGGTTAACGGTTAGGTGCCGACGTTTCGTGAACATTAGAGTTTACTTCATCAGGGCGAGAAACAACGTGATGCTGGTTGCTCCTATACAGGGTGTCCCTGTTTATCCAGAACTGGAGTCGTTGTTGTGTGCCGTTCCAGTTGAGTGGAGTTGACCAATCGGGTGTCATTTTCAATTGATTGGCGAATCAATTAAAAGACCGGGCGATGGCATTCCAAATTGGATTGGTTTGGTATCCGGAATCCCTATTGATGTTGTTGGGATGTTTGTGGATCTCAGGTGCTTCTCTGTATTTCCGTGGGAAATACTGTTTCGTGTTAGCCAGACTGGTGTTTTGATCGAACCGGATTTGGTGGCCCGTTTCCATTTGATGTTCCACCAGGGCTGAGATAGTGAAGTGTTTAAGTTTGACGCATCTTATGTATTCTTTGAGACGAGTGCTGATCTTCCTCCTGGTTTCTCCGATGTAGACTTTTTCACAGGAACAATGGATCCTGTATACCCCTGACGAGCTGAGGGGAGGGAGTTGGTCTTTTGGAGAGTTCAGGAACTGACCGATTTTTTGGGGTGGTTTGAAAATCGGTTTGATTTTGTTTTTCTTGAGGATGGAGCCAGTTACCCCTTGGACGTGGGGGAGGACGGCCGTTCTTGTCATGTTTTCGGTCGGTGTGTCCGAGTTCAAGTTTGGAGATTTTCGGAGTTTCTTGATGGTTCGATTGATTTGTTGGGCCGGGTATCCATTGAATCAGCGGATTTGGTGTAGGCGGGATAATTCCTGGTTGAGGTTAGTTGAGTCCGATACTGTCAGTGCCCTGTGTGCCAGGGAACTGATCACAGATTCTTTTTGATTTCTTTATGACATCTTTTCGCTCCAGTACATTTTTTTCTACTTCAAAATCATTGAATTTAATTCGAATACATACCTATCTCTTATTAAAATTCCAAGGAACAAAGCTAGGCCTCTGGGACTATATTCAAGACTAGTAGGGGAGAAGTAGTGAATAGTCGAAGTTGTCGGGTCCGCTGGTCCCCAGTGTGCGGTTGTAGAGATGATACATTCATAATTCTTGTAAAATCCAGAAGATTTTCCGATGAAGGAATGAAATATAATATCGATAACTGCCCTCAAAATTTTTATATGTTCAATTATTAATGTGTTCATTGCTGCTTGATTTTGTTGACTCAAAAATATTCGAACTATTAGGGAAGGCAATTGCTTTTGTTATTGAATTTAAAGTTTCACTCCCAATCTATTGAATTCCACACTGGAATGCATTTCTGAAACGGCTTGTAGGAATTGAACTTTCTTGAATACATCATGATCGTAACGATCGTCAATAGTCCAGCAAAATCGAATATCATAAGAGTTGCTCAGTCCAATAAATATTTCTGGTGTCTTTACTGATGTGATGCTTATTCTTCATATATCTAAATATTTTTATATATCTCTACACGAATGAGTTAACAGATCTTACACTCTAGGATGGAATTTGTCATTCTTATTCGAACCAGGCTTGTGAGTAGAAAATATAGTAATAGGTGATGTGGCTGGGGTGCCCTTGAATCAGCGGTATATACATCTTCATGTGCGCATGTACTACACACACGATACCGGTATCAGTCGTATCTATAATCTGCAACCGAGGGTACATCTCTTTTTAAGTTGGCGTTTGTGCATTTCATGGTTATGCAAATTGAGGTTTTGACAGCAGATGAAGCGACACGGACCTCGCTATTCCGCTGCTCACCGTCGCGGGGGCACTTAAGCCAGGTACTACCTAGGGTATTGCCAACTTAAAAAGGGATGCATCCTCGGTTGCAGATTTTAGATGCGACTGATACTGGTTTCGTGTGTGTACGTCTATGTGTATACTGTGATGACCTATACCTAAAAACGTTTGTATCCATGTTTCAACCTTTACGTACGATACATCCGTGGGTTTACACAGGTATACCGGCGGTATATAGTATATACACCCAACATTCTACATGAAAAACCAGCAATTGCGCAGCTCCGTTTTATCGATCTGTTTCAGTCAGCCATCATCCATTCTCGCGTAACTTCCACGCCAACCTCTTCGTCTGTTACATGACGAATAGCCTGCGTAGTCCAGGTTCGTGTATCTTTGCCGGTGCCTCAACGCCCTCAATATCGGATTCTCATCGACACTAGACTTACTGGAAGTTTAGTGAATTTCAAAGGATTTGATAAATGATTTTTATTGACAAATACGCTTACCTAATTCCTGCCGAGTCTGAGGGATGACACGTATTGTGGCATTTTGACTGATACGGCCGAAAACTAGTGCTAATCGAGTCTAAAAGAATGTGCAGCAACTCGCTCACTTCACGTAGAAGAAAACTTGTTTTCGCTAATAATTCCATTCCTTTCTCCACGAAACAACTCCATTAATATGGTGTAAACTTGAAAAGGGTATATTTTTGTAGGACCGATATGTCCAAAAATGATTGTTTAATGACCGAGTTTCAGCGCAGCATTTCACCTATTTTTCGCAATATAATCAGGTCAAAGTTCAGATTTGTGAGCCACTGCTTCTTGTAGTAAGATGCAGTCAGAGTAAGGGGAATTATGGTAATGACTGAGATTAACCGTTGCTCTGATTTCAGCCTTTCTGGTCTGGAATTGTTCTGATTGTTGTACTAATTTTTGTTCAACCGTAATGTAACACTGCTTGAATATGGAGAATGACACTTATTTCTTGTTGATGATAACGATATGTATAAGTCATGAGTAATAAACTTGAAGTAATTACCTTGTTTATTGCATAAAATGATTAGTATGCGACGACTTACTTCCGCGGTGATGCTATTCTTCAAAATACAATGTCCTTACCATTACATTGAAGAGGGTAGACCAGGCCGTTTGGTTCATTCGAAAGAACCCTGCACAAAACATATAGGATATGGATCCCGGTGGATTTTTTTGAAATTGCAGGAAAATGTTCATTATGTGATGCTGATCAAAAGTTCATTCTCATGGCCGCGAGTCCATTTAAAGCACCATTTCCGCTCTAAGGAGCCTTGAAAATTGTATATCGTGTAACAAGGGCGTAAAGTGGGCTTTTTTAGACCGAGTGTGGAGTTTGCAGTACGAGTCGGAGGCGAGCTAGCACGAGCCGAAGGCGAGTGCGTCTGCGAGCTGAAGACGAGTGCTGCAACCACACAAGGTCAAAAAGCCGACTACGGACTAGCCCTTGGTGCACACCATATTTTTTGTAACGCATGTATTGATTTTTGCGTTTTCTGAGGTAGCGGGCGAAAAAAGTTCATTATCATCCGCTGCTCACCGTTGGCGGGCGAAAAAAGTTGATTTTTTGACCACCGGTACCAAAACTTCCACTTTATACGCCCGATTTTTAGGTTAAAAAAACGCGAAAATCGTGCATGTGTTACGAAAAAATAATATTGTAAAAAATTATTTTTCTCTTCTAAATATACATATTTATGATTATGTAAAAATTATCTTTTTTATTGTATATTTTGTATTATTATTTTTTAAAAGTTATTATCATTTGACATTACTACGTTTTGCTTTAGTAACGCGTAGTCATTGCTTCGTCGTTATTAGGAGAATTAAATAATATAATAAGGTATGTATTATATTCTGATGTTCATATTTAAGTAATAATGTAATAAATTAACTGATTAAATAATAAAAATTGCGAAATATGAGAAAATTCGTTGTCCATCTATTCCGTATGAAATTTCTAACCACAATCTAATAAATGGACGGTAAATTTATCTGTGAAGTTTTTAGTTTGTATTTTTTATATTTGTATCAAATTGTTTGTTAGTAATGAAGAAACAAAGAAATAAAGAAGAACGGAAAAAAAAAGATTAGAGGAAGTAAAGTTAAAATTACAAAAACAAAAAACTGGCTGAAACGCAAAATTGAAGAAGAAAATTCTAAAATAAAATAACATAGACGGACATAAAAAGCGTAAAATTTAAAAAAATATATCATATCGTATGTTTTTATAATTTTTTAGTTGATAATTAATATATTAATATTAATTAATTGATAGGTCAAATAACAATGTTGTTTGTTATTGAGATTTATGAAGAAGTCAATAAAATTACTTTGTCATATATTTTTTGTAAATTATTATCACATCCGTTCAATTTGTTCACTGGTTATCTCTATCAAATTTGAACTATTCGCCATTGAATCTAAGAGTTTGATTCTTTTTAACATAAATAATGAGGCAAAAATAACATTTTTAACAAACGTCCATCTATTGGGGGTATTCACTTTTTCTCAAATTTTCCTTCCTTCTTTGTATACCACTACTTTATACAAGGTTTTTATTATCGTTTTTCAATTTATTAGATATTCGTACGTAGGTATGGCTGGTTTTATTAGAATTCATTAATATTTTATTATAATATTTCGTTAAGGAAACATAAGAATCCACTTAACCGTCCGTCTATTGGTCGGGTTACCGACTATATGAGAAGGATTGAATACATCACAAAATAATCTCTTTCATATCACACTAGATTATAAAATGTACCACACATGTATATGGGGTATTTCACCTCGATTCCACGGGCCGCCAAATACTGAAAATTTCAATATCGCTCATTTTTTATGTACACGTAGTACCAATAGATACGTCCTCTCATACCATACCTTTTGGCGATTAGTCTGCTTGTTCAGAAAGAATGGAATTTTGAAATGTCAAAGTTTTCTTTTCTCGTCAAAATTTCTTGTTCCTTAAGAATGTTCTATTTAAAAATGACTTTTTTCAAAATTCTTTAACCTCTGTATCAGGTCTTATTTGCGAGCAAAAATTAATGAGCTGTTCTACAAAGAATACTCCACCTTCGACTTCATTGATAGTTTTCCATAATATTCTACAAAAGGTGGAGTGAATTTATCGACCTTCTGGCAGATGGCAGGACTCTGGGTTCAGAAGTTACAATCATTCAAGAAAAGACCCTACAGAAACCAAAAATTTCGACATTTTTTTTATAATTGATATTCATGTGAAAGTGTGCTCAGGGACTAAGAAAATCCCAGCTTGAGCTTACAGATTACACGCTGACGGGTATTTACTCTCAAGCCGCAATTAATAAATATCCTATCCTCAATCCTCATCACGTCCATAACATAATATCACGATTAACACTGACTGGTTACTACTCTGAAGCTGCAATCATTGAATATTTCAAATACTGGTTAACGCTAACAGGTATTACTCTGCGGCTGCAACCAATATTTCATCTCAGAATCAACAAAAAATCATACTATAATTAACGCTGACGGGTTAACACTCCGAAGCTGCAGTTAATGATTATAATATATTAATAAAATTTGATTAAAATAAGACAATTATTCAGTTAATTTCTATAAAGAAGTAAATTCAAAATATCGAATTGGATGCAAGTTTGCTTAAGTAGCCCTGAGATATAAAGACAAATTAATTAATAAAATCAATTAATTAAATACTACATTAATTACTCATAAGGAGTAAAAGTAAAAACGGTTCAATAGTTAGAGTATTATAATTTATAATATTCCCGGAGTTAACAGATCTATAGTTACGACTATAGGCTTACAACGGTGCAACTGTGTACAACCGCGAAGATCGTGTTTAACTGAATTTTTCTATTTTGGAAGAATTGGTCGTGGGTGAGAAGAGGAGTGGTAGGGATTGTGAATTAGGGTAGGAGTTCGTTAATTCTTAGGGATTGGTTGAGGAGGTCAAGACGTTAGAGAAGAAGGGCGTTGGGGTTGGCATTAGAAATTATTTAAACATTAGGATTCTCGGGAGGGTAAGTGGAGGAAAGGACAGAGCGTACGTGATGAAACAATAGGTTTAATATTGGCGGAAAAAGGTAATGAACGGACTGCAAGTTTTAGCGTTTATGACGGCACATTTGGTCGCCAAATCTGTAGCTGAAAAACTTGGGAAAGTAGAAGGGAAAGGTTTCCTTTGTCATTGCATTTTAGCCAGAGGTTGGAAGTAGGGGAGGGTGGGGCAAAATGGACCGGTAAAAAAAAAAATGGTTGATTGAAAAACTTGAGTATGAATAAGAACTTTATTGATACAATTGATGTAGAAGTGTGATTATAGTGTGCAAACCAGAAAGCCATAATGAATTATGTTGCGGTTTTTCTTTATTTTAATTTTTTTAGTCGTTAGTTTTTTTTTACGTTCTAGATTTTTCCTCGATTTCACGTCAATTGTATCAATAAAGTTCATATTTATACTCGAATCTTGCAACCATTCTTTTTTTTTTTTTTTTTTACCGGTCCATTTTGCCCCGCGGTCCATTTTGCCCCGCCGGTCCATTTTGCCCCACCCTCCCCTATTTATGATCTGGTGTTTCGGCAACTGTCGGCTCTCTGTTAGTTTAACTATTCTTAGAGGCTACGGCTTGATTATACAGACATAGCAAACTGTTGAATTAAATCGGTATGTGATCATTCTGATCGAACTGAGTTCTTATGCGTCGGAACAGCCTTTGTTGAAAAATGAAAAATAAAATTTCTTGTGAAAACAGTTACTGATTCCATTTCCATGTTTTTATTGCACTTATGCTTAATTTAGGTAAAACATAATGCTTGGATGATTAGTATTATTATTAAACTAGTTGATTGAACTTGAAATTATACTGAAATATTACAATACTCAAATCGAGTATAAGATCGGTGCGGCTAATTTTTTTATTATTCTCTAGCAATGTATACAAAATCAAGCTGTTCACGTTTGCCTGATCCGATATCCCATAAAAAAAACGCATAGGTCCTCGATGAGTTCTTCGAGCGGTTGTATAGTCGTGACCAAGCTGATGTAAGAGTGGAAAACATTACGATTATGACGAAAAAGTTGAGTGACTATTGCATTACCCTTTCTTACTTATTTATAACGTACAAACTGGAAGGTTACATATCTTTTTGGACGAATCTTTCAGCTGCAGAGTGCTGCCCACTCCGAAATTGCGATGTCGTCGTCCGCACGTATTGTGTTACAAGTGAAAACTTTTATGTTAAAAATTGCCTTTCAAAGTCGTAAACACTGTGTACGGATCACAAATGAGTCAACGGAATAATATTTTTTGTAACACATGCACGATTTTCGCGTTTGTTGACCTAAAAATCGGGCGTAAAGTGGACGTTTTTGTACTAGCGGGAGAAAAAGTGAAATTTCTTCCGAAATCTTTTTCATAGAGCAAAATGTGAGCTACAAAAAAGGTTTTCATAAAAATTGGGTTATCTCTCGTAATTTCGAAATTATTCGGCCATAATTGACTTTGAACGGAATGCGCGTATCCCAGTTTACCAATTCAGGACAAAATTATCATCTATCTAGGGAAAAAAATTACAAAACTCGATAATCTGGACAAAAGGAGATATTTGCGAATAATTAACTGAAGGCGAAATGCACTTATTATACTTCACCATTTCACCACAGAAATATAAGCTATACTGAGCTATACTGAGTAGTTGAAGCGTAACCGATATTTTTCCACATATTTGTATGTATATATGTATAAACGATCTGTATGATCTATGGATTTTTAAGCCGTTTGAGAGTTGCCGAAATGTTTATTTAACAAAAAAGTAGCCGAAAGTGATGTAAAATCAATACAAAAAAGTAAGCCTTTACAGGCACCCTTTCTAATTGAGATAAAGGGTTCAATTTGGGGTCAAAATTTTTTTTTACTTTCGAATGGAGGGTATGAATGAATCAAATCCCGAAATAGCTATATTAACGACCACCCTAAGGAATACAATGCGACTCTTCATTCAAACAGAAATATACTGAAGAATTTTAGATTCCTACTTATATTTATCTATGGATCGATTTCCCAAAATGCGATCTTACGTAACGCGTATTCTAGCCATGTTCGGCAGTACATATTTATGCGAACAAATATTTTCTCTAATGAAAAATAACAAAACACCAGAAAGGACGAGATTAACTTACCAACATCTTTCTGCGATCTTAAAAATAACTTCCGCTCAAGATTCACAACCAAATTTTGATAACTTACTCGCTGCAAAACAGTGCCAGGTTTCGGGGAAAAAAAATAGTAGCTTAGAAATTACAAAACATATCTGGGCTGAACTATTCTGAATGACTTGTACCAGGGTTAACTTATATTATGTACTACTTTTTGCCATTCTGTTTCCTGTGTTAAAAATACGATTGTTCGAATAAAGATTCACATGGCATATGTTATTAAATGTTGTTTCTCTATGAATAAAAGTTTCCTATTATGTACTTAATGTATAATTCATCACAATGGGTTGGCGACGCTCTAGCTCCCAACTGCTGCGCACGTACCAAAGCTCTGTTGGAGTGGAGATAGTAGTAGGGGTCCAAAATTCTTTCCCCTCCCCAAGTACCGACAGCCCCCCCCCCCCCCCCCCCCCCGCGCTCGGTTTAGGACTGACGCATGGCTTGAGAGGCTAATCTGTAACCGTAACTCAGTGTGGTATTTGAGGGTGTTAAACTACTATTACGACACAAGTGCGCAAAGTACGTGATTTTCACACGAGTGTTAGCTTGTCGCCCGAGCGAAGCGAGTCTGCTCAGGGCTCTGAAATTATTTCGAACGTATCTATGATCCCGTAGCTTAAACACATTCGCGGCCGATTAACATGAAAAATTGCCATGCACAATCTCGTTATTCCACACAAGCAACTGGGAGCGGGATGGCTAAAGAAATCCCCATCATTTTAAAAATACAGTACCGTCATTTCAATATGAGTTGTCGTAATACCGTAAATGCAACGGACTAAGAACTGCTACGTCTCCGTCAAACACAAATATGGATGTCTGCCTCGAAAAGTCGGCTACGTTCATCTGAGGGACTTCTTTTTTGCATAATTAAAGGCCGAACAGCTGTTGACCTGAGTCCTTAGAACAGCTGCTTTTACATTGGCTGCATTTAACTACAATGAGGATCTCAGGAATGCTTACTTTTACCTGAACGTACATCGAAAGGCTAGTGCTGTTGACTTTTTTTTTCGGGACACATCGATCCTTCAAGAATACACCGTTTAATTCCGCCAAGATCCTTCAAGAATAAAAAATATTACAATTTATTAATACAAAGAGGTTCGAAGGAAAGTTGACACGCCTGCGGTAAGCACATCGACGTTTTCCTAAACTTACAACACTATCGTACGACCATATCTACCGACGCGTAGCGGCAGCTGTCATTCTGTGACTGTCATGTCGTGAGGTTAGAATAAACTGTCAGAGTGAGATATTTGAGGTTGATCGTAATCTAGTTAATAAGAAAACGGAAATCGATATTCATTCGTAAAAAAGTTGTAATGAATCAGTGAATTGATTACAGATGTCAATATCTGTTTATTTGCAACATTATTTGGTTAGAAATAACTGTCGGGTTGAAATTTACGAATCCGATTGTAATAAAGATAATAAACCGTTGTGAAACAATATTACTTCGTAAATGAGTCGTGAGAAATTAATGAATTGATTATAGATGTCAACTCATGTTTATTTACATTATTTAGAAGCTAGCAGTCGCACGGTGACTGGTTGACTCGTGGCATCACTTCGGAACGACGGTCAGGAACACAGCGATGTAGATTTTATTCAACGAGCTATCTATGAGACATCCCTGATGTAGCAGACAATACTCCAAATTTCTTCACCGCCCAAGAAGTCTAAAAACACAGTCTTGCGAAAATATCACAGTCGACGCGGTAAACCTTACTTTGAAATAGTCTTGCAGAGATTTTTAATATGACTATCAATTCGTCTATAAGTTTCATCGAGTAATAAATTAATTAAAAGTATTGTTTATGGTGTAGAATAAATTGGGTAGAATAAAGCGGTATGTGTTTCTAAAAAAAAGCTAGTTCACAATATTATATCAATTCGTTATTATTTATTTGGCATTTCAGCTTTACAAAAATTTGTTTACAATGGTGCTGCGACATGCAAACGGACTCTCGTACCGGCGCATTTGTCAAATTTTTGCCGAGGAAAGTCGTCCGACCGATTCCTTCGGTAGAAACGGTCCGTAAGATGGTGCTGAATTGCAGGAAACTTGGATAATGGATCCACGTGCGAAAAAAATGGTATTTCCGACGTAGCAGATAAGGCCGAGGTACTCCGTGTCCTAGAAGCAGACGGATCTAGTAAGCCAGCCTCAAGAGTCGCGCAAGAAGTTGAATATGAATCCGGTAACGTTACAAGCCAATACCGCTACGCTAGCGAATTATCAATCTCCAGATCGAAAATCCTCTTCAGACAGGAAACTAATGCCTTTGCTGGAGAGATTCACTAGTGACGAGCTGATTATTGGGTGCGCACATGGAAAAACGGAGAACGTCAACGGAAGTCTTACCAAAAGTATCTGGAAAGAATGCCCAAATAATGTTATCGTTTGACAAAAAGCCATTGAATTTACAACAGTAAACTCTGTTGGGCAGTGCATGAGCTACTTTTCCAAGGCAACAGCCAAAGACGAACGAGTATTGAAGATCAGCACCAAGATTTTCCGAGAACCGCAACAGCTAATGCAGAAAGACATCGAGTCGTAGAACGCGGCATGAAGGAATAAGCTTCTAGCTGAGGCCTTGAAAATAAAGAAGGACCTGACTACAGATTCAACCATCAACTTTTGTAATTTTGTTTTTATGTTGCGGTGAATCTGAAAATGTAGGGCGCAAAAGATCTGCGGTCCAAAATGCCGTAACGGAAGAAATGGAAAATCTGAGATGCGTTGATCAGAAAGTTCAATAACATGATCTTTCCAATCATCTCCGGCAATATATTCTGAAGAATTTAATTAATTTGTACCAGTTTTCATTAAAATGCCATTTACTCAAAACTGCATTATCAGCTACACTAAAAACCCCTTGCGTCATGTCATAGTTTTGCTCTGATCATTTTCTTCTTCGCAAAGGAAGTTCACACATACCTTATGCACAAAATCATGGATCAAATTTTCCCTATTATGAAAGGAACATACTTTTCAAGTTTCAAATGACATGAAAATGCAAAAAATTTGGAAGTAAAAATATTAAATCCTCTCGAAAAATAACAAGTAATTTAATCTCAAATCTGATCCGCAAATTACTCTGCCATAGTGTGCTGAAGACTCTAGTTGAAGATAAATACGATGGGATTAAAGTTATAACGCAAGAAGCATTTTGAAGTTCAGTATGTTTTTACCATTGAATGTTGCGTAACTTTGACATTTATTAATTAATACTGGTAGGAAATACTTACACACCTTTTATATATATTTTTATATTATATCGAAGCTTATCTTCCATTTTTCTTTTAAATTCCCGATACCATGAAATTATCATGAATGCTCGAGCCTCTTTGCTCGCCTCCTGATATAGGTGACTCCCCACCCCAAATCTACTTGTTTACTACGATTCTATTTGACTTCTAGGCGTTTCTATGTTTCGTTTTTGACTTCTAAAACGTCCCTATGATCTGTTTTGCGTAATATTTCAGTCAAATAGTATGCATACCCTATTTAAGATAAGTTTCGACTTTTTAATTTATTTTAAATGAAATGTTTCTTTCATACAATAATAATAAATAAAATAATTTTAAATAATAATAACAAAATAATGATAACCTAAAATAACGTTTCACTATACTAAACTCTGACTCATATTCTCGTCAACAAATTTGACCGCAAACTTACTTCAATTCACCTCAATCACCACCTTGTAAAATATGTGAACTAATTTATAAAAATATATTCTAAAATAAGACAGGACATTCATTATTACAATCAATCCCAATCATCTGCAACCTTTAATTGGAATTGCAAAAGTTCATTAAAAGCGTTACAGACTAATCAACAGAAGTCTGCCAGGCCTGCGTGAACTAAGACTGTCCCACTTTGCCCCAACGTCCCACTTTACCCCGGTTTCCCCCACTTTTTGATTCCATCAAATAGAATACGTCACTGTATTATTCAATCAATTACGTATCAAATTATTAAACTAAAAACTTACCAATCATAAACTTTATAACTATGCATTTAATTAAAATCTCAAAGTAAACCTCAAATTTGGACATAGCCAACGAAGAATACTGAAACTGCGCCCAGCAAGTTCTCAATGATACTCGGCCTATTATGTCCTTACTAGACAAAAAAAATTTCCTGATGATTTCAACTCTCTAACTCAATTATTTCTCGAGTAATCGAAAAAAAAATTTGATTTTCAGTTGTTATTTTTTTTTAACTTGGATATTTATGATGGACACTTGTTGATTTTTTTTTCAAATACTTATCTACAAAACACATTACACAAATAGCTTTTTAAATATTTCGGAGCAAAACTTGGTTTTCAACAAAGAAAAGAAAATTGAAAATGGCCATTTCAATGTGTTCCTTTCGAGGTACAATTATCAAATTTTGGTTCCATCTCAAATCGCCCAGGCAGGTCGGGACCAAAATTTCAAATCACTCGGCGATTCAATATATCATTCTTTGGGCAATTTAAGGGAACCCCTATTTCGGGATTTTTTTTTTTTAATTTCTCAGTCCTGTACGGATTTTTCAATTTTTTCGAGCACATACCCCTTTTTATCAATTCCGTAATTGATGTTTTTTTCAAACGGCTATAACTCCGGCAAAAAGCAACCGATTTGAACCAATTTTTTCTCAAAGTGTGCGGAAATAGGGGTTCCCTTAAATTGCCCAAAGAATGATTTATTGATTCGCCGAGTGATTTGAAATTTTGGTCCCGATCTGCCTGGGCGATTTGAGATCTCGAAATATTGTTCACTGATTCTTAGCAATTTTCGCAAGCGGTATCGAGTTTAGCCGAGATGGTAGATGGCGATAATAACATAAATGTTCAATCTACGAGAAATAATGAGAACATCCTCAAAATTCATTACCGGAATTGCTTTTTATCTTTAATTGCATTCCGCGTTTATTCGCCTTCCAAAAAAACGTATCTTCATATAGGTTAAACTGCATAGACGATACATATTCTTAACCGACAATGACTAGATTTTTTATTTGAAACCAATATGTAAGATTAGATGTGAGATATCTTAGATATGTTGACATATCTATAACAGGTATATGTTTGTATAGTGGATTCTTTAAGGACTTCCATAATATATGTATATTTCGGTTATTTCGGGGACATATGGCTATTTTGAGGACTATCCTCAAAATAACACCTCCATCATTCGTCTTCTTTTGGGGACTTGAAATACATATAACGTATACAATTGAAACTCGAAATACACTCATTTTTCAAATTTATACGGCTTTCATTTTGGAATACATGAATTATTATACCCTTCTCGAATCCCTAAATACCTTGTCTGGTACCGTATCATGAAGTTTGAACTAAAACATATATGCGCTAACTTCAGATTAATGTCCCTGCAGGATACAATTTTTGCAAAATCGCGATATTATTGAGGTTGTTGAAGATTACGTTCATTATTCCAGCATCGATTTCCAGTAAATCAAATGATAAACAAACGTGAATCATGTAGGTAGATGTTAACGGTTTCTCATAGTTAATCAATCATTTACAACTTATAATATACAGGTGCAAATTATCTAACGATTTTCCATTGTCAACAAACAACAGGTACTGTAGTTGGATGTTGTTGAAAAATTGTTGAAAATTATTTAAACGTCAATCTTTCACTTAGGAGTTCTTGGAATTAACAGAAAGAATCCTTGAAACTGTGATTCGTGAAAAATAGCTGCCGTTCTAGCTGCTAACACGATTGCAAACTCTTTGGAAAAATTGAGCTATTCCTTCCTCTTCCTTTGAATCCGAATTACCTGTAGAGGGAAGTCCCATAGCGCTGGACGGCATCTAGTACCAGCCTCTGCTAGTATCTGCCAACAAAAATAATATCCGGAATTCTTTTGCGTGGTTTGAACATGCATAGCGGGCGTAGCGAGGGCTTGTCGCTAGTGGCAGTTTTCATGCATGTGTTATTTAGAGACAGTTGACGTTTGAACCTGCAGTCGCATTTAATATCCTCGTGGACATATTATGAACAATTGATGGTTTCGCTGTTTGGCTTCCACAATTGGAATGCTCTTTAGTATGTATTCTTACAGACAATGTATGACAAAAGTAAATATTCCAGCGATCTAACATACATTTTATTATGTAGTCTGGCATTACCAGTCCCTAGTATCCGACACTCGACTTGTCTCCTGATACCGGATACAGCTTTCCCAGGTTATTTCGCTTATTTCCACACAAACATGGTTCTTATTTGTTCTCGCAGTATTTTGTAATACTGCTACAACAAATAGTCACGATATCGGTTTGACTCCAACAAAATAACATATCGAACTTTTTTTACCAGTCCCAAACGCAGCAGCGATACGCGCTTTTTCGCGCCGCCGAAAGGCTGTGAAAAGTGAACTTGAACATCTTCGCCCTACAAGGTCATGCTCGAAGGAAAAAAAAATGCCAAGGCGTCATAGACAACCAAAAGGAAGCTTATGTTCGAGCAAAAAGCCGATGAACCAAAAAAATGTGAGATCCCTGCATTCTCATATAGTTTTTTATCATTCGCATGTCAGACGCTATCTTGACTTTTACCTCCTTAGCCAACTCTTCTCTTCATAATCATACCATGCTTACATCCGCACTTTTGCGTCTGGGTGATGTAGAATGAGGTACTTCCGTTCTATCAGTTGATTCTTCGTAAAAATCTAGGACGAAAATTATCAATGCTAAAATGTCGATGAGAAAGCCGTTTTCAATAGGGGCCGTTTGAAGTTAGCCAATACGAGAGCAGATAAGAGACTGTCACCGGCCACCGCGATCTCGCCAACTGACAAAATGACGATCAGACGGCTGCGGCTGTTTGTAGCTAAGCTATGCACGCGATGCAATGAAAATAAGAATGCGAATATTACCGATCTATTCATAAATTTCAAATCAGCATTACTCAAGGACCGTCATCATAGGCGTCCGTAATTGATGATTACTTTTGAACAGACTTTCAATTCCACTGCCAGAGTAAAGATTCAATAGCTCTAATTACAAGATTAGTTGACTCGCGAATTAGAAGCATTAAACGACAAGCGAAGTAGTCGAGAACTGTATGAGAGACAAATAGAAATAAATGAAAGAACTAAATGCTCATTATTACTCACTGTCAGTGAATATCTGGAACCAGCGTACTCTAACAATTGTAGGAGCCGTTTTATTATTCGACCTTTCTTTCGTCGTTCAAAAATTAACAAAAGTGTTTTTCTTAAAAAATTTAAGTGGGGTGTCTACTTTAATACGGCGCGGTGTACGTTAAAAAACTTTGATTCAACAATTCATAGTGCTTAATTATCAAAAGATTATTTTAGTTTAGAAATACAATTTAAAAAATGCTGTTAAGAATCGCACGTGATCTTAAGGTTTTCTGAAATAAATAAAAACATTGCAGAATGTTCAAATTAATGTAATAATTAGCATACCTTATAGTGATATACAATCCTATAACATCGCAGTTTCAAGAGAATGCAAAGAGGTTGGTAATGGTTTGAATACTTCGATGTTGGGAAATTAGTTAGGTAACTCAAAATTACGTCTGTTCATGGGATGCGTTTTCACAATTCGTCGGCTAGGTGGGCACAAGTGCGTGAGAGATGAAAATTATAAATACGCCCATTTCATCCATTTTTTTATGGTTCGTAGTGCCCCATTTCAGGTGCTACGGCTGCGAACGGTTCGTGCAGTTTACCTTTCAATTCGGCTTGCGATTGAATGGATTGACGATACACATGCTTCTTTACAAGCCCCCATAATAAAACATCAAGGGCGGTCAGGTTTAGCGATCTTAGCGGCCGATTCACAGCGTCACCATGGCCAGTCCACTGGTTTTTGGAATTCCGATTTAAAACAGCTTGGACTACTCGAGCAATGTGTGGTGGAGCACTATCGTGCTGGTACCACATATGCTGTTGTTCTGCCAGCGGAATCTCTTCCCGCAATTCTGGTGACGCTCCGTTAAGCCGAGCTGGCACCCCCTACCCCCTACCCGCCACCCCGATCTCCATCTCGTCTTCCCCTTTACTTGATTATACAAAATTCTGTGGTTTTGTTTATGAAAAATAATTTGAATATACAATATGAATTTTTTTAGGTGTACCACGCAATTGCACCCATCTGATAAAATAACGAGAATGATTCCCCCCGGTTTTAAAAGGTGCTTTTTGACGATAAACCGTTAAGAGGATCAGTCATGCTCAATTTTTTCAATAGATCTTCATGCATGTACTTCACAAGCAGTTAAATTTTGTCGAAGAAATGTGCGACTAATTTTCCGATTCTTTCAACTTATTAGCAGTGGAAATTATGCGCACCTGTAATTTTTAAATAAAATATAACTCTGATAATATGGATGGTACGATACATAGATTTGTTTTCTCACCATACGCGGAAACAATCATATCTATAAAAAAAAAATTTATGTTGATTATGTAGCTTTAACTAAAACAAAATCATTGATTTGAAGTGGGTTTTGGTGTTTTATGCTCGCGAAATAAAGTTGCATTTTAATCATATTTTGCGCAAGAAATTAAAAAATCTTTATTGATTTGCGTAAAAAAATCAGAAAAATTCATAATTCATAGCTGCTAAGGCACGCCTTGTATAAAGAATATTCATTTATAAATATTATGGCCTTCTTGCAACCTTCAAGACATCACAAAATAATAATTTTCAGTCCGACCATTTCCTTGCACGAACGTAAAGAAAAAAAAAAAAAATAAGAGCAAAAAACAAAAATAGATTTTTTGAATAATTAATTAATTATTTAATAATTAATTAACTATTTAATAATTATTTCATTATTATTAGTAGTAAAAACCTATATTTCCCCTGTCGGGTCTTTCTGCTATTTCGGACTAGCCATACCCTTACACCTTTTCTTTTTTCTTCTTCATACAATATCCCTTTTTACTTCCTTCCTCATTTCATTCCCCTGTTTCACTTCCCTGCTTCCTTCCTATTCTTCCTTTTTTCCTACTATGCCTCACTCTTTCTCCTCTCCTCTTCTTTCCGCTTCCTCTCTCCTTCCTTCGGATGATCTATCCCTCCCCCTCTTCCATCTAAAGCTTCCTTCACTGCTTCTGTTCCTCCCGTTCCATCTCCTCCTACACATCTCTCTATCACATGATCCCATGTTTCCTCATCTCTTTTGCATATTCTGCATAGTCTTTTCTCCTCTTTTTCCTAGTACCATGCACTACTCATCTCATTCCCCAATCTGAACCTCGCCATCATCTTCGTCTCCTTACTTTTTATGCCCTTCTTCAGGTATTCTGGTCTTCCTATCTCTACTATTTACTTGTACCATCTGTTATACCTCGAATCCCGTATTATCTTTCATTTCTCTAGTACTTGTGTCCCTCTGTCTCTTTCCTTTAGCCTCTCCTGAATTTCTTCTCCTGTATCTCTTCTCCTCTCCAACTCATCGGTGCATATCCTCTTTGCTTGTAGAAGTCCTCATTCTCCCAGTCCGTCCGCTTTTCCTTTACTTTCTGCTTGCTTCTCTTCTTTATTTACTTTCCAGCATTATCTCGCTTCCTTCCCCTTTTCTCAATTTTTCCTCATACCTCATCGATCTTCTTCCTGCCCTCGTTCTCATCTTGTCTCTTTTCACCGCCTTCCTTACCAGGTTCCCTGGTGTCCTCCAGTCTAGCCCCCATGTCCACTTTATATATTTCTCTTGTGTTCTCTTCATTCTATCATATTCCTTCCACCCCCATATCTCTATATAGCGTCATGCTCTCGACTAGTGCGTCATATAGCTTCATCCTTCTTTCCCAGTCATTCTTGAATCTTCTGTCCCCTATTCCCCATACCTGCCTCATTACCGCTGTTGCCTTTTTCGCTCTTTCTGACACGTGCTGCTCCTGTTTGCCGTCCCTTCTCAGTTCAGTCTATATCCTATGTAATTAAATTCCTTCACTTCCTCTATCTTCTCGTTTATCCACATCCATGCCTTCTCTGCTCTTCTTCCTCCTCCTCTTCCCAACCTCATTACTTTCTCCATGTCTCCTGTGTACGGGTTAAATAGATGCGGACTCATGGGGCATTCCCGTCTTAGCCCCTGCTTGCTCCAGAAGCATTCCCTATCTCTCTCCCTACTTTCACCTTGCTTCTTGTCTCTTTGTATATCTCTTTGACTCTTTTCATTATTCTTCCATCAACTCCCCTTTTTTTCCATTCCTCTCCATAGCTTCTCCCTTTTTACCGCATCAAAGGCCGCCTTCAGGTCTATAAATATTGCAAATATGTTTCTTCCTTTTTTTTTCATCTCCCTTCCTATTGCGTAGTTCAGTATGAAAATGTTGTCCATCACCTCTCTGTTTTACGTGAATCCCGCTTGCGTCTCTAGCACTATCCTCTTCTTTTCCATATCTTCCCTAAGCTTCTCAGCTATTATCCCCGCGTGTATCTGATACATCGATGTCATCAGTGCTACCCCTCCATGAAAGTTATGAAAGTTAATTGAAAATGATCGTTACCCAGTACCTTGTATAAAAAATATTTTTGTATGAATATTTTGCCCTTAGTGCAACCTTCAAGGCATCAAATGAATAATTTTTTGTACGATTATTTCCTTGCGTTTACGTTAAACTGGCTCATCTCGCGCGCTTTGCGCACGTCCTCTACTTTCTTGAAGTGCTATTATCTTTTTTTTATTTCCAGATTAATTTTCTACCTTTTTTATCATTTACTTTTATTATAAGAACTCGATGCCAAACCCGAGAGCCACATGGGTAAAATAATGGGTAGATCTAAGGCTCGACATTCGGAACCATGGTGCTGACTCGTTTCAATAATTTATCATTTTTGTTTCTGATACTAACATAGGATTCTGGAATTTCGCCATCAACAGTAGCAGAACATATGGCAGCTACTTCGTTAGTCTTTTGGAAGTTATACCGACGTTTATCGACTCCTGGCTTTAAAGTAACAAATTATTTTTTTACAAAGGTTAATTACTATCTATAAAAAAATCCTTCAAAAAATCTAAGGGGAACAGGCCCAAGAGTTGATCCATTTCACTCCTAAAACTCCATGTATACTTGTTCAAAGATAAAATTATTTTAATCGGTTTGATACATGGATAGTTAAATAATAATTAATATGATTTACTTACCAAAGTGTCTCCGTGAATACCGGTCCACAAATTTATGTTCCAGGGGACTTGCAAACTATGGACTCTTTTTAGATGCGGATTTTCATTTTTAACAGCCCATTCATGTTGATTATGCCAATTAAAAAGTGAAGTGAAGTGTGTGAAGTGACACTCATCGGTAAACAGAATTTTATTCGCGAAATTCCGGTCTACTTTGTGCTCTTGCAAAAGCCATTGGCAGAAGGCAAGCCGACGAGGAGGATCGCCTTCCCGTAGGCTTTGCATCTGTGTATAGTGAAATGGATGTTGGTCATCGTCGTTTATAATTCTTCGTACCGTGCCGAAGGATAAGTCAAACATTCGAGCAATAGTTCAGATGCTCCTCTTAGGATCTAATCTGAATACTCGCAATACGGCTTCTTCAATGATGAAGCTTCATGATTCTAGCACGACGGTGCGCCCCAATTCCAACACCTTGTCTGATTGGGAAGAGGGCACTTTGAAACATTGCTCTATTTACTAATTTCAATATCACTCTCGGGGTCGGATGTCTATGATTTGGGTATCGTTGCCTGTACTCGTGAACAGTTTCGTTTGTATTGTATCTTTATTTCGGACAACGCTTTTATAATATCAAAAAAACGAAGTTTGACTGCAGATATTGTATTAACCCTGCTGGACCATCTTGTAGGATTTAATTTCTGCAAGGTTATTTTCGATTCGCCAGTGAATTCCGATAATAGATCCCAGTGCTTAATACTGTTTCCAAAGAAGTTATACAAGTCTTGCATCATTGCAAAAAAATTCTGTATTTCCGCAGAACCACGAACGGTATCGTTTATCACCAAATTTAAGTTATGACTGGAACATGAAAACACATAAATTATATTAGAAAATCAATTATTATCTTTAGGCATGTCCAAAACTTGACGCAAGACGTGATCATATCTGGTAACAAGCTGTACAATTGAAAGAAAATTGCCGTGGCTTCCTTCCTGACTTAAATGCTCTCGATGTCCTCTCAAAGCCAACGAACTCTTCGCAAGAGTGATGATGATATCAAATAATCTTCGAAGAACAAGTCTCCAAAATGATGCTTCTTTGCGAATTTCATCTTCAACTTCCTTGTCAATGGTCGTGCTTTTTTGCCACGTTTCGTATACAGCACATGCCTCCGTATGACTACTCGAGAAACTATGTATTTTAACTATTTCTGATAAATGCCTCCAGTCCCGAATGCCCGTACACCACACATTTCTTTACGAAGCAAACAATCAACAGGGTTGAAACCGATCAACTGATCCGTATTTTGACGTAGAAACATAATACGATTCTGAAAAGCTCCTGTTGGCCTGGTGGGGGTCTTTCGGAGAAGGTCCTGAAGGTTTGAATGGTCCCATTTCAAGAATAAGGCGTTTTTCTTTATCGCTTAATTTCTTGTTTATGAAGTTTCCCAAATCATTAGAAATTTCAAGAAGTTTAGAAGATGTAGCGATCGATGGTTCCTCTACCGCGAGTTGTATGGAGGCGTCGACCAGGTCTTTGAAGGCAGTAGCATGAATTACAATTATCGGATCTCGAGCAGATTCAGTGACCGATACTGCAGTGACCATACTATCACCAGACGAATCATTTTTGACAGAAATTTCTGTCTGGGAAAGAACTGTAGCTGTAAGAGATTTCGTAAAAAAATTGTCCAGCTTAGGCAACTTTTTTGTATTACTTTCTTCTCTGTCCGTTTTCGCTTTGAAGCACCGCTACGTTCCGTTTTTTTATCTATAATTTTTAATTCCTAATTATGAAAATTTTGGAAACTAATACTCAGTCAAATTTTACGTGTCTCATTCAATTTAATACGTGCATCGGAAGTGCATGCCGTTTGTGAGAAGGGTTTCAGCTCTGCGTCACATAGCAGCCCATATTATTTCTTTTGCGTAGGGTTCCGACGAATGAAACTACAATGTAACCTACACATTTTTATTCATAACTGATTCGTAAATATTTCATATTGTTATTAAATTGAAGAACTCAAAACCATGATTATTGAGCGATGTTTATCAAATATCGTAAGAAAACAAAAAACTCTTGGGAATAGCTTTGGGGCTCCCCGAGCTTGGGGGCCCTGGTGCACTGCACCATTTTTCCCTATGATAGCTACGCCACTGATAGTGAATCTATAATTTTTTAAATAATAATTAAATTTGAATTTTAAAAGCAACGAGTCAACGACCACAACACGAATGATATTGATTTTGAGAAAACCAAGCGGCACGCCGCGATAGACCTCAATAGTTTGTAAACTCTGGCTGTGGTTATTATCATTATGGTTTAGTTGCAAATTTCATGATGGTAAAAATTAAATAACGATTGATTCTCGACAGAATCTTATTTTCAATATCTTTTGCAATGCAATATCGTACGAAAAATAGCTAGGTATTTTTCGTAAAAATATACTCACCTCCTACCGAAAATGTGGGGTAACTCGTTAACCCGACGCGCCCAGATTTTCCGGAAAAAATGATATATTTAAAATGAGTTATTGGTATTTTAGGCCAGGCGATAAGTATTTTTGACCTTCCGAAAATGTTAAATATTTTATCGTTTTGAAAGCTTTATGTGGGTCTGATTGACGAGATTCCAAATTTTCCCCTCTCTCTATTACCGCTTCGACCACGGTAATCCAGAAAAGGTAAACAAGATAATTTTTTAGAAAATATCTGACTCACCGTTTGTTGTGCGGCCATAATAATAGATTGATATTAAATTTAAGTTGACTAAATTCACTATTCAAAGGTCATACATTTTTCTTCTAGGCCCAATATTTTCGGAGCAGTAATCCCGCAGTCAAGCAGTTTTTGAATGAAAAAAGTGGAATTTGCTGCATGGAAAACAATATGTTATGCATTAGTAAAAAATCGCCAAACTTTGCGCGGTTACTGCTACGAAAGTATGTGTCCTACCAAAAAAATTTGTGAGATCTTTTTTGTAGTAAATTTTTGTTAACTTCAATTAAATACAATCTATTTCGAAAATACAAATATTTTCTTAAAACCATTTTTTTTGTACCTTTTTGCATGACCGCGCTCGGAGCATTGATCGAGTACTAGTATAAACTTTTAATTTCGTCAATCGCACCCAATTAAAATATAATCAAAATTTGAACCGAGTTGTCGGCATTTGGTGAACGTAATAATTACAAATTTTAGGAACGCCGCTCACAATTTTTTGATTATTGTAGAATTTTTATTGAAGAGAATAATTACAATCCTCTGCGACGAAAGTGTAATAATACATAGGAAATTTTCCGCGGAAAATCTGCTACGCATACACATTCATTGCGTGGAGTTGGATTTTTTTTCAAATACTCGTACTACCGTCATCTAAAAATCGTAGGTAATATTTTTAGATTGGATCTTTCAAAAATTTAAAAATATAAAACATTATTTTTGTTAGAGTTTCAATAGCTTATGATCACCTTAGAGCGTTTTGCCATTAGCGGGGAGATACCTTGAGGCGAGGAAAAAATCTCTGATTTTTTTTCAAATGGAAAGTCTTCTTCAACATTTTTGAGCCTTCGAGTATTTTTCATCATAACTTTTGGCTATTGCAACGTATTCTTTTTTTTTTTTAATTTTACAAAGCGGAGATATGGCACGATCTTCTGTTCGGGTTGCGGTGAATGTCGTCAGACTACGTGACGTGTAGCGTCAGCTGGACTAATCTAAAACAAAACAATCGAAGATTTTTCTTTTAATAACACTTAAACGCAGAATATGAACTTATAAAAAGTGAGGAATATTGAAAATTGATGAAATGGTACGATTTGAAACCCGAAAGTTGAATTTCGTGACATAAATTTCCATATTTTGATTATGACATAAAAATGGCCATATTTTGCAATGAAAAAACACTTTTCTTTATCTAATCTCACAAACATTTAGGTTCATATTCTAGACAATAAAGTTAGGAAGATGTACACCAAGTTTCATCGGAATCAGTCGATTAGTTTTGAGGCTATGTGTCACGCCAATTTTGAAAATGCAGTTTTAAGAAAAATGCGTTTAAAGTTTCGATAAGTAAAAACTCCATGATTTTAATGACTTACCGGCTAATCAGCGATTTCTTCGCCATACAACAACGCCTACAGATTCTTTTGAAAGTCGAGTTTCCTGGATTTGATGCTCTCTTCGGGCTTGTCGAGCTTCTTCAGAAGGTAATGAGCTACGGCGCTGCTGACCGACTAATCATGCCTCATCAACGTCGTCGGCGTAATCTTTGCATTCCTTCCTAATTACAATCTCTACAGCATTCATAATTTGCAGAATTGAAGAATATTCCTCGTTAAATATTACGGCAGTCAAAAATGTGGCGTTTTCGACAATTTTTCGCCCGGAATGCAGATATTTTGGAGCGAAGCACCAAACTGTTAAGTTGAAGCTTTCATTGGCATTTTGCGTGTGGCCACCCAAGCACCTTCCAAGTAAATCCTCTTGTGATAAGTTCTTGTAGATAAGGGGAACATGATTCTGCACGTCTGGATGTAGTGGAGCAGAGTGCTTGAAATCTTCTCCTTCAACTCGAGCCTTTCGCCACTTGCACCAACTCTCATCTCCTTGCGGGCAGTACTCATGTCTTCTTGGATTCTCATCCGTGGAGCTCATGTGGTAGAAAGTGGCCAATATAGCTTTTTTCATACCATGCTAAGCCGTAGTATTTGGTCATGTCTTTAATGAGTTTATCGGTTAATTTTCCTCTTCCACCAAGTTTGTGTGATTTTTTTGCACTTCGGAGCCGAGTTCCCATTCGCTTTTTTGTTTCGAATCGTCACCATACGGCTTTTTATCCAAAATTGCCTTGAAAGTTTTGGAGTCTCCATTTCGAATATAATTACTGTATCTGACTTGAAACAATTCTAGTGATCCCCAAAAACATTTCTGCGATGGCGTTAACTTCCATCTTGCCCGTGGATTACCTAAACTGATTGCCAAGGAATTTCCTCTTGCGTGGCTTTGAACGTCGATACGACGCTCTGTTATTCCCTTTCGGATACGGATTCATTTTCAGCTTTCAAATGCGTCTAGTACGAACGGAATCACAGACCTATACTGACCGTTGCTACCCAGAATTGGACCATGCAGACTGGCCTGCTCGCAATACCGCACATTTCAAAACATCCGCTCTACATTGAGTAACAATACAATCGGTTGGGGGAAGTGATGAGAAAAGGCCGGAGCTCTCCAGGGTCGAGCGTTGAAATATACCTGCGGCGCGATTACGCACCGCAAGACAGATGCGTCAAGCTATCGGCTTGTAATATTAGAAGGACTTCGATTTTCGTTCTGGGCCTTGGAATTTACATTCTAGAGATGTTATACTGACATTTTGGGGATAAAAAAAATTTCGATTTTTTGAAGCCGTTAAGGCCCCCTTAAACGGTTTTCAAGCTTTAAGAACGGGTATTAAAAAAATCTTGACGAATTTAATTTTTAATTCATTTGGTTCGAAATTTTGGTATTAGGAGATCTGGAATTCGAAAAGTAACGAAATACCACTGGACTCATGTTGATTTCTTGAACCGTTTTGAAATGACGGCCAAGACCATTCTTTTCTGGGACCGACTATGGGTCGCTAATACGGACCATGTTTTTTTTGTTCCGAACAAATGCTTCGGAAATTATTTATTGAATTAGAATAATAACTTTTTAGGTTGTGATTAATATTCAAATTTTACGTATGACACAATAAAGTGAAAATAATTTTTTAGATATTCATTTCTCGTCTATTATCGAACATCCTTCGTCCATGATTGTAGTGTAACGTATTAGATTCATAATACAACTGATTTTTTTACTGTTCCGAGATTCACCACTCTAGTATGACCATATGAACGTACTTTCATTTAGAAAAAATTAAGTCGAGGATTATTGCACCACAGCATGATAGATTAAAATAACGTTGATTTGGCTTTGTCGTAATTTTTTTTGGAATGTACGATCAATAGTATATTGTTTACCGAGCGAGAAAACGGTCGTTTGCACGCCGAGTATGAAGTTGAACACCGAGGCGAAGCCGAGGTGTTCTCAACTTCATACGAGGCGCAAACGACCGTTTTTTTCCGAGGTGAACATACTATTTTCTACAACAGCGGAGTGGAACCAGCGAGTTTCCATCCGCAAACGAGGACCGGCAATCGACTGGTTTCCATCCTCGTTTGCGGATGGAAACTCGCTGGTTTCGCTCCGCTGTTGTAGAAAGAATATAGACTCCTCACAAAATTAGCTTACAGATAACATAAAGATGTTGTTTACAAAAGATTCACTTATACAGTAGACTATTGGGTTATGATGCCCTTGTTTCAAATGTCAGTGATGTTGATTTATCATTTATTAACAAACTAAAACATTTCAATTACCATTAAAAAATATATATATATTTTTTTTTTAATTCAGAGAAGTGAATCATCAACTTTTTTATTTTTTTTCCAAGTAATTTCGTATGTAGTTTTTTTCAGTGAAAATATTTTTGTTTGTTGTTTGTAAATAAAGGGTGAAATAGCGTCAATAGCATTATGAGAATGACAAAAAAAGGGCCGAACGGTATTATTTGACGATAGATATTCTTTTATATGAAATTACATTGAATGTGGTCACTTGTAGTGAAAATGTTTTTTGGATAATCATCATGATTCGCAAATCCTCGTCCAATGCTTTTTCAAGTGTGCTTAAAATATATCTTTTGTGTGTAACTGTAAGGTATTTTTGTTTACTTCACGTGTTAGCATTGAGCGGGAGAATGAATGTGAATTTTGATTCTGACAGATAGTAGTGGCAATTTATACAACAAGTATAAAATTCACCAGCAGCGTCCCATACGTCGTTCAAAAACAAGTATTTTCAAACGCGGGAAAATCACATTATGAAGTTAATAACTCTGAGGATTAATGAGTTATTGTGGACGTATTTTATGTAAAAATTAACAGTTATCAGTTTATAAATAATATTCAGGATGAAAGAGAAAGTGATGCGGAAAATTAATTATGTAAACAAATCGGATGTTTCAATTTCGGAAAATGGCGGTAGGGTGGAATGGATTCCCAGAAACAAGTGATTAAGAACTTTTTTATTGCATTTCGTTTTATCCATCACCCTTTATATATTTCATTCATTTAACTGGTGACAAAACGAAGTTGGTGAATCGCACGTGACGGGAATCCCAACTGCTTTCACAGCAGTGATAATAACGCCAGCTGTAGTAATAAAAAGGCATTTCGACAATATTTCGAATGCACGGGAAGTTTATCGCACAGTATTTTAAATTTATGAAATAAAATATAAATAAAGAATAATTTTACGATCATCAGATGCCAAAGATATATAGTTTCATTTCGTTCATATACAATTTATTTAGCTTTTCATTAACATGAATGTATTTTAATTTGCAATCACAAAAAAAACCTCACCATCAGACACTCCATTCAATGTAGTTTCATTAGTTTCATTTGCATGCAATGCATTTAATAAGTTTTATTTGATCGCACTGTAGTTTACCTATAATTTCTTTAATTTCTCATTATATTCCCCATGATTTTTTATCAAATATGATAATTATGTAAAAAAATATTTTTACTACAAATCACTACATTTTATGTAGTTTGATGTAAAAAAATATTTAATGTAAAAAATAGTAATTTAAACCTTTTTTCGACATGACCATATTGTTATCGAGGCCATTTCACCCTACACTTACAAACTACGAATGAAAACATTTTCACTGTAAAAAACTACATACGAAATTGCTCTTCGAAAAAATTTTTGTCTTCAATGATCTCTAAGATTCAAAAGAGTTTTCTTTTTTTTTACAGTATTTTTAACTTGGTGTTTTTTTACTGAATGATAAACTAGCTTTACTGACGTTGTAATACTACTGAAAAAAGGCCATTGATAACATTTGTCTCAAAGAAAAAAAACTGAATGAGAATACATTAAATGTAATAAGTATTTTGTTGCGCTTCTCATTATTCAATTCCTCTTATAATGTTTGTTCCGTAATAATCGGGAAGATATTATCGTTTCACTACAATCATCGGAAGGGTATATAGTTATATCTCTTCATTTTTTCTTTAATTTTCATTTGCAATATTTTGGAAATATCGCTTAGCATTGATTCGACCGTATCGGGATTTATGAGACGAAATAATTATGTAGAAGAAAAACATTATCGTCAGCTACTACATTCAATGTAGTATGCAGAATATGAGTTTCATTTGATTATATTTTTGATTATATTTTTATTTACTTTAATTTCTTCAGGGTATCATTATGGTCTCTGTCATTTCACCCAGAATATGATAATCATACGAAAAACTTTTTTCGCTACAAATCGCTACATTCAATTTAGTTTGGTGTAGGAAAATGTTTTTTGTCGAAAAAAGTCATTTAACGCTTTTCAACATTATCACATCTCTATTGATGCAACTTCATCCCTCGTCTACCAACTACAAATGAAAACATTTTCACTACAAAAAACTACATACAAATTCAAATCGAGGGCATATTTTTTTTTTAAATTTAGAGAAGTCGCGTTCCAGCTACATATACTTCTACTTTTCTGGGTTGTAGGACAGATTGGTAGACTTTTACCTTGAGGTTTGCGTTCATGGTCAGTGTAAGAATCGTCAACATCGTCAGTAAATGCAGACGAGCAGACAGTAGTGAATTTGTATACCAGTATGGAAATCCTATTTCAGCTATCGTCATCCTGAACTTTCTCATAGATGGTGTCTGTACCATCGCCATCAACTTTTATTCTAAAAGCATCTTCAAACATGAAAATGATTTAAAATTACAGTATAAAAACAAAACAATAATATTACAAGGTGGTCTCGGAAACAGAGACCAAATTAGTACGCTATAAGATGTGATATTAACATCGACGTGTCGTTTATTTTATTCAGATTCCTCAGAACCAATTTAATTGTCTGAAAAATTGTAGATACCATATCATGATGTTAATTTTGGTAATTTTAGGGAATACGACAAGAAAGGTAATGGGCAGCCAGATTGGTATGGAGTATTAGTACTATATGGCCAGTCAACAAACATTAACGTTATGTGAATACAGTAACATTTGGCTCTAAGCACTTATTATTATTCTTACTACGCGAGGCAAAGTTGTAAGGCCCCACGTTGGGCGCCATTTCGTAACTATGGTATCAGAGGGTTACCACTGCACCCTATGGCGTTCCTCAAAATAAGCTACTTTGAATTAAAGATCGGATGGTTGGGCGCCAGACGCGAATGCGTCGATTAACAATAATTGACATAACATGGAAAACAAATAAAGAATTACAAATAACAATATTCGGACGAAACGGACAAGGCGGAAGGACGGCCTTAAAGCTCGCGGCCAGCTCAGATAGGCTAAGATAGTAGTAGAGTGGGTAGGTTCACCTTAATTAACCGTCCGCGCTAACCCTGGGTCTTTTAAGGCACAACCCAAATTTCTCGCCTCAATATTTGCGAAATGCAGAAAGGGCGGGTCCTGGCTCCTCTGCCTAAACAAACTTATTGCTAGTGGACTCAAGGGCAACGGGACAATGAAGGTCAGCGGGTTGTCGGTCAATAGTAAAGAGTATAAATCGAGAGTATGCCGTGAAAGACCCAGGGGTACCGTGGAGGGTTAAATAATTTAAAAAAAAACAGAACACCAGATAAATCTTTTCAGAGAAACCAAGGTTTCATATATCAAAAGACTCGGTAGAGTCTCGCGCCTAGTTATATGAAAAAAAATTTTTTTTTGTATGCGCCGCGCGAGACTCGACCGAGTCTATATACCCGAACGAGAGCTGAACGGCCGTTACGGCAATTTATGATCGTTAATTTCTTCCGTCTCGCTATAAGTACGGAATTGTCATAGTTATCGCAAGATGTGGCCAAGAAGAGCTTTCATTTAAGCCCTATTTCGATTAAATCGGTGAAAGTAGAGCTGAGATATGATTGTACGACGTTTTATTGTTAGATCTCAAGTAAATCGTACTTGTTTTCGTCGAGTGTTCATCATCATCTCCTTCAGTCAGTGTGACACTAAACCTATGTGTATAAAAATTAGCATAAGGTGGCCTTCGCTAGGCTATGTAGAGAGAAGAGACCTACCAAGTACGGACGTCAGTAGCCAGATGGCGCTTTGGTAAGCTCTTTATTTTCGCCGAATAGTTTTGTTTTTAGATATTTTTTAATGGCTTATATCTGATAAGGAATGTAGCCGAACCACCAACTACAGTACGGTATCATATCCCATCATGCGGGGTATGATTTATTATGTCAATTTATTTTTGGTCGTAATGTTATGTGTATAATTCAGCAAACGATCACGTATGGTATGGTACGATTTATTTTTTATGAGATAAATTGAAATTTTTTTTTTCTCGGAATCAAGTTTAAAAGTTTCGTTTAGGTACTAAAATAGGCCTGTTAAAATATAAGCTCTTAATATTAATATTAAGATGGCCCGCATCGCACTTTTCGATTTCCTTTAAGAATAACACAGGAACAACTACTTTTGTTCCTTCTCATTTTTGTAACTAACGAACGATACGTCGTACAGTAAAGTTCTTGGCATGTTTTCCCAGAGAATTGAACGCTCTACAAAAAAGGTCCAAAGTCATTTTTTGGTAAGTCAACTCGGTCAGAAGTTATTCAAGGAAAAGTTTTCACTTTGACCTCCATTATGCCATGTTAACATAAATAATATCAATGAATAGAGATTATTATTATCGATACTCGTATACCAAGATTCATGAGTAAATGTATAGATATCTTTATGCGAAGGCAATAAACACTATATAATTTCTACGAGATACTTTTCTCATGTGGAAACTAACCTTTTGCTCAAATTTTGATTCGACGCAATAAGCTGTGATAATATTACATTTGCTTAATTCATGTCGCACTAACTTCGAAATTTACCATGCGTTACAATCACAGGGCGAGTGACTCTTCATACGAGGGATCCAGTAGACAATAAACGCCAGAAGGGGCACGAAATTCTCTCTCTCTCTACATAGGGGAGGGTGGGGCAAAATGGACCGGTAAAAAAACAAACTGGTTGAATGAAAAACTTGAGTATGAATAAGAACTTGATTGATACAATTGATGTGGAATTGAAGAAAACTCGAAGAACGTTCAATATCAGTGTGATTATTGTGTGCAAACCAGAAAGCCATAATGAATTATGTTGCTATTTTTCTTTGTTTTAGCTTTTTTAGTCTTTAGTTTTTTTTTTTTACGTTCTAGATTTTACGTCAATTTCACATCAATTGTATCAATAAAGTTCATATTCATACTCGATTTTTGCAACCATTTTTTTTTTCCTCTTTACTGGTCCATTTTGCCCCACCCTCCTCTATATATAAATATAATATATATATTTCATGTAGAGAGTGGTCGACAATTTGTGCAATTTATTACGGATACGAGAATAATTATACTTAATTAATCAAATTCTACAAAAAGTAGAGATATCCCCATAAAAAGCACCTTTGGTGCAAAAACCTTCCGCCTAGCTATATAAATGTGATACTTACCCATAAAAAATACATACTCATGCAATGAAAACATTATACAATTATTATTTTATACAAAAATTCCTTCCTCGTAAAAAAAACATTTCGAAATCAGATGCTATTGTTGCCTAGTACCGACATCACGTTGATTTTTTTTCGAATTGACAATTAGGCTTTTCATAACACGGTATTGCCGCCTTCTTGTCTTGCCACGTAGAATCATAGAGGTAACGATGGCCCGCCTAGTACCACGTACTCGAATTTTTTTTTTTTTATTATTTTTTTTTGTATGTTTTCTGTTTGAACCAATGGAGGCGTCAATCGCCTATCGTTACCTCTATGATTCTACGTGGCAAGACAAGAAGGCGGTCAATACTGTGTTATGAAAAGCCTATAATTGTCAATTCGAAAAAAAATCAACGTGATGTCGGTACTAGGCAACAATAGCATCTGATTTCGAATTGTTTTTGTACGAGGAAGGAATTTTTGTATAATTGTCTTTACCAGCGATTCAAAATGGTATTGCGGTAACAGGAAATAGCGGCAACGCTTGGGTTCGACAACACAACGTAATATAGGATAGATACTTTTTACAGCGAGAAATATACTATCTATTTGAGCCTTATTTTCTACGCAGTGGCATGAACGAAAACAATAACACGCCGGGTGGCTAGGGAGCGATTGAGAAGCGATACACATCAAATTATACTACTTTTTAGGCGGCGTATCCCCGAGCGATACGATACTCAGGCAAATATACTAACTGCAGCGGCACGCTAGCGGTATTAAGGGGAGGGACCAATCGATTTTGACTGACCTATCTAATTTCTCGAATATTTCCGAAACGGGGATATCAATCGGATTGTCTGTTTGACTTTTTCCGATGTTTGACGAGGAATCTAAAATCCAATGAAATCGAAATTGTTTTTTTATTTCCATCGCAGAATGTGGGCGTGTCACTTATTTCGACTAATATCCGCGCCCACGCATTATTGGCGCGAATATACCTGTGTAGGCGTCATTTTAGACGGTATGACAAACACTGCTATTTAAAAACATCTCTGTTCCATGCAGGAATAAAGTCTCTATCTGAAAACTCACGGTTCGTTGTAATTAACGATTGTAAATTGTTGGGACCATAATAATCCTTAGTTCCCGCAATGCCCGAGAGAGAGAGTTCAACGCACGAATCGTGCATCGGTATCGCTGGCGGCCAGCTCAGGGGCGAACCTATTATATTGAGCATAAAGTGATGTGACAAATATTTTTTGGAGGTCTTTCGAGTCATGGAATTTATATATGGGGCTGTCCACGTGAATTCACCTAGCCTCCAGACCGCACCATCTCCGATTTGCTCTGTGATTTTTCATGTTATTGTCCTTGCTCTAAAACATTTTCCTGAATTTTTTCAAAATTCTCAGACTAAGCCTTTCTGAGTTATAATTTTTTTTAACGTGAACAGAAGGACCATTTTTAAAAGTCTGAAAAAATTCACAAAAATTGTACAACTGACGTAGAACAGTTTCCCGCTAGTGAGAATGTGAAACACATTTTTCTTATATTTTTTTTTTGCCTAACCAAATTTTTTTTTTAAGAAAACACTACACCCACGACTTTTATCCTTCCATAGATCTGCCAACACTATTTTTGAACTGTAAAAAGGGTCAAAAGCGTTTCACAAATCTAACAATTACATTGTTTTATCCCCCAGCGCAATGGAGTCGTTTTTACCAAAGAATACTCGAGTGCAGAAGAGTACAAAACACACACCTTTAAAAAAAAAAAAAACGTCCGTAAGCAATAAACTAAATGAAATTACACATGAAGATCTATCTAAAGATTATGTTTTACATTATTTTATGTTTCCCAAACCACGTCTCTGTCCGAAGCGGAGTTTGTTTTGTTTTCTTGAAAAAATAGTATTTTCATTAATTAAACAAAAAAATATAAGAAAAATGTGTTCCACATTCTCACTACCGGGAAACTGTTCTACTGCAGTCATACAATTTTTGTGAATTTTTTCAGATTTTAAAAAATGGTCCTTCCTTTTAGGTTAAAAAGATTATAACTCAGAAAGGCTTGGTCTGAAAATTTTGAAAAAATTCGGGAAAATGTTTTAGAGCAAGGACAACAACATAAAAAATTACGGGGCAAATGGGAGATGGTGCGGTCTGGAGGCTAGGTGAATTGACGTGGACAGCCCCATATATATATTTTTTTTGTTCGGGTGAAGCGGGGCAGGGACCGGTAAGTACGACTGAGTCCTGTTCTGAATAATAATTCTATCCATTTCGTCGCCCGGCGACTTGTTGGCTGGGACTGTCGAAAACGTACGGGGAATATGAACATTTTTATCTTGACTAAATGCTTGAATATATATCTTCTGTTGATAATAATCTGGGGAAATAATAATGGAAAAAGAAGATTGTTCACTCGTATAACATTATTTTAAATGTTGTCTGTGTTTTGAAAAAAAAAATATAGAAAATTCTGACAGTGATGGTTTTCAAGCATAACGTTCCCACTGTGAAATGCATTTACTTTTAAATTTTCGGATTTATCCTCACCAATTGATTCATTATTGAGAGGCGTCACTACTCTATATGTGAAAGCGGAGTGAGTTCGCGAATTAGACCGTTTCAGTATACATATGACTGACATTACTCAAAATTGAATAACACAGTGAAAAAAATCTGATATTTAAGAATGATTCATACATATATACATTATACATACTTATCACGCCAATCCTCCTTTGCTGATTGTAGGTATAAGTACTACAGTGTAGAACGAATGTTAGTAGTAAAAAAAAAATTAATCACCGTCTGGAATTGAGATCATCAAATTCTTAAAAATGTCAGCTGTGCGTCGGACGGTCATGTTCTCATCGATGTATCGGTACGCTACACGGGACATCCTTTCGGGTAAAATCGGGTACCCGAAAATTCGGCTACCCGCATACCCATAATAATAATAATAATAATATATAATGAAATAATGTTTAGAGATTTTAGAATATATACGCAATTATTATATAAATAACTCAGTTTTGCGTGATGGATTATTGTTCAAAAACAATCGGGGGCGAGATTTCGGTGACACGCTTCCCAAATTGCAAGTTAATAAGTGCAACGGTTCGACAGATATCGTGGTCCCAATAAAAACGTTCTGCGACGCAGAAGAAGAAGATTGTGTTTTTCTATCAACTTTGACGATCAATGTCTCAGGAGCTGCTTAGTCGATTTCGTTGGACTTTTGCGATCAAGGTTAGGTGGGGTGAACCCTACGCTTCTATAAATTTTATTAGGAAATAATTAGCGGTCCGAAAGATATGACAGAATTTTTACAAGAACAAGAATGCTCAGGTCAATAATTCGGGGCTGGGGCGCCGGCCTACGGGTAGGTTCGGCCTACGGTAGGCGATTCGCTGCCGCCAATCTTGATCAATGGTGTGGTAAGATCTTTATGACAATACTTATTCTTGTATGTTACTGGTCTGCCAGAATTGATTGATAAAATTAATATAAAATGTAGTTGAATAAGCTTAAATAAACAGTATCAACTACGAATTTTTTCAATGCTTCAAAACCTCTAGTATTTGAGAATAACAAAAGATCACAATCTGGAATGCAAGCTGTACTGGTCTCCTTAAGAAGGGAGGTCGGCTACAATGTTATAAAAGAGAGCCCGTATTCCTTAAGCTCTCTACTTCTAATATTTACCATGTAGTTTCGTGACCGTTGGATACATTTTATTCTTGCATATTATTATCATTATTATTATTATTATCAATATCATTTGTACCAATAGTCTTTATTTAGGGTAATTTTATGGGCAAATATTACTGAAGGGCATCATAACACCATTATTGAATAATTCCGAATAATTTATAAAATATCAATTTATATAATAATAAAATAATTTGAAAGATTATTCTAAAATGATATCCCAAAACTTTCTGATGATGATTTCCCATCGAATTACCTGCACTAAATGTTATTTGTTTAAATACTGTAATGATATTAATTTAATATCGTTTGATATCAATCAATTATTGCTTGCAGTAAGAAGGTACTTTAAGATTGCATCGATAAATAGGATGGCAAGAATATATTAGATAGAATCTTACAAATTTTTCAAGAACCGAATTCTTTGGTTAATTTAAGCATTCTATGTGATCGCAGTCACGGGTTTTCCAATTTTTTTACCCAAACCATTATTCATGTGGGAATTTTCGAACACAAGAATTTTCGCCCATTTTTCTTCTTTATACACAACATCTAAAAAATTCTGTATCAGATGAAGATAATTTTGAGCCATTTCTGGAAGATTTTCTTATCTATCTATTTCACCACTTTCTAAGTTTTATGAATATGGACAACTGTAAACAGTATATGCCGATAAAATTGATACTACATTATGAAGTAATACTACAAAAGCGAAAAAAGTATATGTACAAACAAATAATAACTTTGCGATCTCTCTTCAATGTGCAGATAATGGCTTCAAATTATTGTCATGTAACTTAGAAGTGTTTACATGTTGTCCAAAACAAACCAAATTCATACATTTATAACGGTGTGATGGAAAGAATGCGTATTACAGTTATAACAAAAAGCACAAAAGAGCAAAAAAAAAAACCCAGGTATTTGAAAAAGGAGTGGCTCACATGCAAAATGAGTCAGTCACAGGGAAATGGAATGAAATGAAATATGATTCAATTTTAACAAAAGATTACCACTAAAAAATGAGTGAAATCAATAACACCACAACCAAGTTTTATACTATAAGTAATTTAAAATATTAGGGGCAAAGTTTCCTATGTGAAATGCATGTACCAAATTTTTTTTTATATTTTACGTCAGAAAATCTATAAAAATTTTTTTTTTTTTGAATTTTGATCGGCATGTCCTTATAGGAAATTAGATTCTCTACAAAAAAAGTCCTGGATGATTATATCTGCAACTTTTTGCTTTAAAAGTTTTTAAACCTCTTTGCTATGTGATGTATAGGTAGATAATTCACTTGTCTTTCTTGACATAATAAAAATAAAGAAAACTTTCGATTAACCCTATTTCACTAATTAATATACGAGTATGAAATAGAAGCGTCTGTTTGTATGTCTGTCTGTCTTTCTGTATGTTATATTGCACTCTTAAAATACTAGGGACCTCGTTATAAATGAATATGATTGAATAACATCTACTTTTCTCGCTTTGGCACTTGAAAATCTGGTAATCAACTCTGTGCAATAAAGAGACTGAGCAATGTCATTTTCAATTGATAAAATGACGAGGTTTGATCATTTTTCTTGAGCCAACGTTGATCTGAGGTAGGTTTTGATTAATTTAAGTTTGCTGAAACTTCTCTCCCCCTTCGCGACAGTCACTGAAATTGTCCGTAGGATTCGGGGGGCAGTCCATGTGTTGGGAAATACGTCATACCAATGATTGTATTTTAATACTTTAAGAACCGCGCATGGTTTTCCCTGGCCTGCGTCTAAGAAATGCCTCAAATGAAATATTTCCTTGGCCAGTTCCTTTCCAGAAATATCGCGACTTTCATCATGTGTTCGAATCTTTTCTAAATTAGCGCACGCCTGTACTAATTCGCATTCGTCATACGATTGCTTTAAATTATACAAAAGAAGACCAAGTCTCGTTAAAACTCGATAGTTGTTTGAAACGCGTTTCCAAGGAATTCACAATAGTATCTATCAAGGGATAGAAGATGCTGGTCTTGAAATTTTGCTCCGGTTCTGTTAGATTCTCATTGCTACCTTCATATTCAAACATTCTTTTCATTCTTCTGCTTCGCACTTGTTGAAACACAGGTGGTATTTCAGCTTTTTCGGCAATTTCTTTTGCTTCAATCATAGCCGATGTGTAACCACTGTCCCTGTATTCTTTTAAAAATTGATAACATTTGTGTAATAGGGTCGATGCGTTTGACAAATTCATCGATTCCGACTGCATAGACTTGTTAACAATATTGATCTGATATAGTAAATCATATCAAATCACAAGAATGAGCAAGAATTCATATTTCTCCGTATGTTGAGCGAGTGATCTGTCCTCTGAAGCTGCAACCGGATCATTAACTTCCTCATATTGTTCTTGTAGTGCATCTCTTACTTCGGTAAATTGAAATCTCACAGCACCGAGACTTGAGACTCTACTCTCCCATCGAGTCTTACAGACAGTAGTCAATCGTATATTGTCATGTCGTATGCTTTGCGATCAGTTCCTATCTCTTTTTGGAAGAGGCGAAGTAAACAAACAGACGTTGGAGAACCCCAAACAACGATACTGTTTTAACTGAGGTTTTGGCTGCGGCGGAAACAACCAAGTTTGAGCTATGACACCTACAAGGATTAAAAAAAGCTCTCAGAAATTGGCTGGTTATACGACTTTGTACACCTGTTTGATGGCCTACCATATTGGCTCCATTGTCATATCCTTGGCCCCTACAATTATGCATGTCTAAATCATGTCGATTTATTACCTCATCTGGAAATAAGCCAGTGAGGCCCTGCCCGCTGGAGTCCGATACAGCTTTGTACGATATAAAACATTCGCGTATGCAGTTGTCGTCAATATCGAAAAATCTGAATGTAATACTTAGCTGTTCAGCGTAGCTGATATCTGGTGTGCAATCTAATATGATTGAGAAATACTTAGTTTTTCATTTTATTTTTAATATAATATTTTGTCTTACCTCTGTTCCAAGTAAATTAATGAGTTCGTTTTGAATATTTTGACAGAAATAATAATTTTTTGTGTTCGTGATTAGCGATACCGCGCAGATGTTCCATCATGATAGGATCACATTTCCCTAATAGTTGTACTAAACCTGGATAATTTCCGTTGGATGGAGTGCACAAAGTGTCAGAACTTCCTCTAAAAGCCAAATTGTGTTTTGCCCAGAACAATGTGATTGCCATCAATCTCTCAAGTATCGCTCGCCATTTAAACTTCTCCTCATATATTTGTTTCATTAAATGTTTATTCACTCCGGAACACGTTCCTAATTTTTTGGTAGCTACCAACCACTTAGATGTTGCTGACCGGTGGTCCACGGAGGTTTCATGTTTTTTTAAGGCTGACGAAATATCGGTCCAATCATCAAAACCCTCATTTCTTAAACTCGAAAGCGTACATCGGCAGAACAGATAACAATATAAACAAAACACTTTCGAATAAGATGTTGAATCAACAAGCCATTTTCTGTTATATTCTTCTCCATTTAGCATTATTCTTTGGAAGTGTCTATTGGAAAAATGGCGACCGTTTTTATTTCGCGGATAGTCTTCATCCCTGGACATTGGCTAATCGGCCCTTGCAATAACATTTTGTCAATAACTTTATTTGATAGAGGATATGGTCATTTGGCAGTCTTCTGAAACTTTTACTTCCAAAGTCGATTGGGAAGTCCTTCCTGTCTGCTGATTTGAAGGTAGTGATACTGATTCATGTTAATGATCGTGTGTTGAATGAGGATAGTCATTGCTAGTAACTGATGCTACAGATTGCGATGTAAATGAGGTAGAAGCCGCATGGTCTGTGAATTTCAGAAATTTCGCTAACTGTTTGGCGCTTTTTTCGTCTTTCCCTTCTTTTATTTTTTCTCTTTTCAAATTTTGAGAGTCTGATAATTTTTTATTTCCTTGTGACATTTTCAGTCTTGGTTCTAAAACAACAAATGATTTTTAAAATTAAATTGTTTGAAGATATAGAAAGTATTTAAATGAAAGTAAAATGAAATTTATGACGAAGTTTTGTATGTTTCTTTAGTCCGACAAGCAATCGTATACTGTGAACGTAAATATGATACTTACACGATTTGGCAGTCGACAGGACACGTGAATTCGAATTCGGCAAAAAAAGCGCGTTACATACATATTAGGGTGGGCCGAAAATCCGATTTTTTTGAAATTCTCTTGAAAATACCGAAATTATTCATTATGCTAAAAAAAATCTGTGCGAAGGGAAAAAATTTTGCGTCAATATCTCAGGCTCGCCAAAGTTAGGCAAAGTTCGAAGTGTGAAATAAAAATTTTTTTTGGGTTTATTTTTATCGGAAATTTAATTCTCTACAGAAGAAGGTCCTTATATCAAATCATGTAGGATTGATAGTTTCTGAGATAATTGCAATTTTACTTAAAAATGGTCATTTTTCTTTCTATAAATATTTTTTTATGAAGAAAAAAAAATTTCATTTTCTCTTTTTATTCAATTCTATACAAAAACAGTCCTCAAGTGTTATTATATGAAAATCAAAATATTCGCGATGATTTTAGACACTGCTGAAAATAGTTTTTAATAGAAATTGTTTTCGTATCAACTATTATTATCATGTTATTTAGTGACAGACTGAAGTATCTGCTATGACCAGAAGTTGTACCATCAAGAAATTGAAAAGAATCAAGAAATTGAAAAGAATGTTTCAACGGTAACTCATTTAAATGCAATTAACAAATTACCCATTGAAGAGGCCAGTTAAATTTTTATTTAAGATGTCGATATAGGTATATATATATATACACTTTGAACTTTGCCTAACTCAGGCGAGCCTAAGATATTGACTCAAAATTTTTTCCCTTCGCACAGATTTTTTTTTAGCATAATGAATAATATTTTCGGTATTGTTGAGAGAATTTCAGAAAACGCGGATTTCGGCTCACCCTAATACATACATATATTAGGGTGGTCCTTAAATGGGGTTGGGAAGAATTTTGACCGGCCCGCCCCCCAGATCAGCTCCAAATAATTCAAAACAAATGTGGGAAAAGTTTGAGCACTCCATCTTAGAAATTGGCCATTACCAGAGGGGGGTCAGCTTCCTCTTTAAAATACACGTGTTTTCTTGATTTTTCGAAAACTTGCATACTAGAGCGTCTTAAACACTTTCTAAAAATCTCAAATACTCACGAATGCATTCCAGGTACCCATATCCGATGTCCAGATGGATAAATCAAACTTCTGATTCAACCTTTACAGCTATAATATTCGGGCTGAATTGCGAATGCGCAGCATTTTTATTGTATCCCTGGCTGCAGAGCGTCACTTACGCTACTCTCCGCAAGCACGAGAAGCAGCACTTCTCATGCATGCGTTACAAAAAATTAATTACGTTTATACTTGAAAGCTATAATAAATTAAAATAACTGTAATCAAACATGGATTGAAAATTTCGTAATATAGTTCAGAATTCTGATGATTTGAAAAAATAAATCTAAGGAGTGGAACTTGAAAAAAAGAGTATTGCTTTGCTTCAAAATCAAAAAAAAAACCGAAATAATTTTCTAAAATTTGTTGGGTAATTTTTTACGAAAGAACATTCCAAGCCGAAGAAGTGCCTATTTTGTTTTTGTCGACACCATTTTTCTTATTTTTTTTTCTGAGTCATGAGTAATCTAAAACAAAATTTTTAAAAATTCACGGGTGAAACAAAAATCTAAAAAATTCGGGAATACTGCTATCAATAGGTACTACACATATAAAAGAAACAGCCAAATCAAAACTGGTCGGATCAAAAGGCTCGTTGACTGCGGATGGAATAGCCCAGTTCCGAGATGGCAGGGATAGACGTTGGGCTAGTTGCCATAAAATGCCCCATAAGCATGGCCGTGCGCACTCACATCAGCGCATTAACTATGTGTAATATGTGCGGGTATATTCAAGCGCGGTTTCTACACGGGACCATTTCCATCCACGACATGGATTGATGCATTGTCGCGTTCAGTGCTATGCATGGCGACGAGAGTACAGCGCTTTGAGCGAGACCAGCCAGGAAACATCAAAGACCTCATGCACCATGCAATATATATATATATACAGAGAGGTTCGCTTGAGACTTGCCACGCCCTATGGTAGGCAACTGGTGTTTTGGTATAATTGAGAACGCCGTGGTACGACCATACCTACAGACAATGTCAACAATTGTCAATTTCTCAAAAATACGATTTGCCTAGCATAGGGCGTGGCAAGTTTCCAGTGAACCTCTCTATATATGTATGGGGAATTCTATGTCACCTCGACAAACCAAAAACAATGACCCGCTTCGATTTTTCCACTGATCTTTTATATGATGATAGTTCTTGGTCTAAAACACTTATCTGATTTTTTCAAATTTTTGTATCCAGCCGTTTTTGAGTTGTGAATTTTCGAAAACTTACGTGTTTTAGACCAAGAACTGTATCATATAAAAAATCAGTGGAAAAATCGAAGAGGGACATTGTTTTTGGCTTGCGAAGTGACGTGGAATTCCCCATTGTGTGTGTGTGTGCGCGCGCGCGCGTGTGTGTGTGGGCAAAAACTTTGCCTGCGTGTGCGGCCGAGCCAGGTCTCACGTTGTAGACTTCTAGGTTTCATGAGTAGATCTGACTCCGGACTATGCAGCGAAACTCAAAGGAACAAAAAACACCTGGCGGCAGAACCAGTAAAAGTTTTTGAATATATGTAGAACAAAATGAATGCGCCCTCTACTACCGACGAAATTCGCCGAGAGCAAGCAGATTATACACGTAGCTTTGGGGCGATGCCACACGTGAGGCATCGTTTCGGAGACATTACGCGGTTTATGGCAGTAGTAAAATATGAAAGTCAACAATAAGAGTTGCAAGATTCTTCCTTAAATCCCATATACCACGAAGTGTACGTGCACAGAAGTGATTGAATTAGCAGACAACGCTACTATACAGTGTGTCTGGAAATTCGCGCACCATCTGCATACTAGCGGATTCCTTGAAAAAAAATTGAGACGAAAGTTACCTGTGCAAAAAAGTCCGTGAGGACTTAGTTTTCTCGTAAAAGCACTTAATAACGGACCAATCAGCGTGCGGCTTTAGGAAAGACTGGCTAAAGCTCCGTGACGCCGTCCGCCCCAGTACCGAGAGCGAGACAATAACGTGTGTTGTTTCCCGCTTGGCCCAGGAGTGGAGCGAATGGCTATGCAGAGTTCTAACTATTCTTTCCTAAACCCGAACGCTGATTGGTTCGTTATCAAATGCTTCTACAGGAAAACTACGCCGTTGCGGACTCTTTTTTTTTTTTATTCATAACTTTCGTTTCCATTTCTCGCAAGGAATCCGCTGGTATTCAGATGGTGCGCGAATTTCCAGACACCCTCTATATTTACTTATTGGCTATTTTGTATATTTACGAAATTCAGATCAATAAATTCAACAATCTATCTGCGATAAAATAGGTTTAACTTGGACAATAGTGCGTGTGACGTTACACGTACGCCGTCGAGTAGATCCGAGAGCAGAAAAAAATTAATTAAAAAAAAAATTCAGTCTCGAGGCTTTTGATGTTGTTCACGAATCCAATCACTATTCTAGTTGCTTTGTTAGAAAGAGTGTTTTTTCCGGTTAAAATTTACTGGTGATATTTTGATTCTGCCTTGTGGATACGTCAGATACGTCATACGGGGAGTTAAAGGAACAACAAATGAATTTTCTACTAATTTTTCAAGTAGGACTCAAAATAGATCATGAAGTAATCGGGATCTAGAACTATAGGAGACTCTTTGCATGATGTTAAGAAATGAGATTCCAGATGGGCTTCAGATTCGTGGATCTTTGTGAAAGCACGTTCCACTACCTGTGAGATAATACTCCACGTGTTCTGCGATTTATATTTTATTGAGCTGTAGATTTCTGACAACAGTAAGGTAATTTCAACCAAGTCGTGGTTAAGACCACCGCATTCGTGTATGTCTGCGATTACTCCGCAAATTATTTTGTTCACGATCAGTAGCATGCGAATGCATACCACTCGACATTTTTTTGAATTATTTGCAACAGTTTTTTTGTTCAAAGTCAAAAACGTTGATTTACGTAAACCGGATTATTCTGAATTTTAATGTACTGATTTTTTCTTGAATGATCCTGATTAAAAAAAATTTGTAATCTTTTTGATCATGGAATGATGATTCTATCTATTTCTTTGCCAATTAATATCGCAATATAAATGTTCAAAGTTGTAGCTGCTATACATAAGAATAATCAGTCATTCGTTTCGCGTGCAGTCAGTCACTTGCACGCGAGCGTAGGGTCGAATTATCTTTGACGACAATGTGAAGTTTTCCCTCGTTCTGAAATCGTATATGGCCCATTTTCGACCTCTTTTAATTGGGGTAGCAAGCGAAGTCGCCTAAGATTATTTTTCCACGTGGCCACCATCTCTAAACTCTAAACTCGACGTAATATCCAAAGAAGATGAAATGATCGTAGGCCAAAATTCCCATACTTTAGTGTTAACAAACCATGAGAATTTCACAATTGGCGTCTCGGGGTCGTCGCTACTAAGGAACCAACGGAACGGTGACAACCCGTACCTCGCGTGACAAAAAAACTTCCAGATTGAGCTCGTTCGAAGTTAAAAACCTGCCAGACAACTTTGGTGATTAAGTTACCGAGGCGGTTCAAGGGCACTGCGTCAAACGCTGACTCGCAGCAAACGTTGCGCTTATTGGTAAAGGCCCTATTACGGATGGGCTTGCAGTGTCGGTGACTTGGGATTCAATGCGAACAGTAACCACTTCTAACAATATCTATGATACATTCCCCAAGCAATCTTCTGAAATCTTTGAAGTCCTTGGAAACTTTTAATATCCGGTAAGACCATTCTGGATGTTGAAAAATCAGTGAAATAACGGAAATCCTCAATTTCGAAATCTTAAAATCTGGTGTACAGGAAAACTTATTAGTGGTTACCCTCTGGGTTCAGAGTTTTTGACGTCGTTGGAGTTACGATGGGAGTCACCGTTTGTTTATCTTATACTAGAAGCATCCCAAAGGGAATGCTGCAACTTGTCAAAATTTAGTCCAGCACGTTAGCCAGAGGGCTCAGAAGAATAACAACGTTTGAAACAGTCTTTTACTTTAGTACGCTGGCTTTCACTTATTATTTTTGCCGAGGTTAATGGTATCGTCGCGTTGTAATCCCTATTAAAATCATCACTGAAACTATTCTGATATGGAGGAATAAATTTTCTGCGTGAGTCACAAGGAGATATGATTTATGACTTTCTTCTGAATTAGATTGCAAATCCATTAGGTAGCGATCTAAAATTTGCCTGTAAGAGTCATGATTGTAAGTTGAATGGTTTCGATTTATAGTTAAATGTACTCTATTTCTGTGCTCTGACTTATGTTCTTAGTAAATATCAGCTTGCATGGAGGTGTGAGGGGTGATCTTACGCTTGAGTGTTGAACTTATTTCTGATCCACTCCGGTCTCCGGGTATATTCTATAACGGATGGGGATCGAGCTGTCATCTCTCTCACCCCCCCTCCTTGCTTTCACTCACACCGTTTCCTGGCCCGGCTTGTTCAAGCATCTCGTCTCGAAATCGCTGTCGTCTTCGTCGGCGCCGTCAACCTCCTGGAAACTCTGTGCAAAGCGGTGCCTCGAATACTCGTTATTTTCGTGCCAGGGTGGGGGTTGGATCGACGCTCTCCTACAGGTCACGATTCCGAGAGCCAGTGCGCCAACAGCCGCGTTTCGAGTGGCACGTTGCACTGCCTCGGGCACGTTCGGCTTTCACCGGCTTTTCTCGTGTTTTATGTTCGGCGTTCGATCACTACATTCAAGTTCAGCAGCAGTTCAATACGCAGCAGAATATTTGAACATTTGATTCCGTGCTCGTTATTCGCTGACTTTCGGAAGGTCCTGTTTATAAAATATTTCATTCTTTGAGGATAATTACATGTGTAAATAATTGTAGTGAATTTTTTCTATACAAATTTTGTATCGAAGGTTCCAAGTGTTGTTAGAATTATAAAACTTGACGTGATCCAGGTTGTGATCCAGAATTCCAAAGACTCAAGAAGACAAGCCACATCAAAAAAATCTCACCACCAGCGAGTGTAATTAGAAGTCATCACCATTCCCACTATCCTGCGTACAGTGAGCGAGGTGATGAAGAGCCGTTCGATCAGCTGACTATCGGCTCTCTTCGGTACTCGAATGGGCGTCGAAGTGAGTCAACACGTAAGGTTGAAAGACAAAGAACAACGCCAGTCTCAGCAGCAGCAGGCCTGCTCCATTATGACGTTCAGCTCAGCTCTGCAAACCAACAAAAACCACTTTGCCGATGAAAAACCAAGCCGGTAGGTTTCATCTATCAAGCATTCATTATTAGGAGAAAAATAATGATATATCTCATTGTCAGTAGAACTTTGAGCCAGAAGTTTCTTAGTGGGTCGTCGCAACGTTCGACAAGGACCAGGCCTGGTTGGTAGTCATGCATATATTTCGCTTCAAAGTACTGTAATTCTTCAATGATAACGGGACTTGGACTACAGACGAACTCGTATGCGTTGGCCAGTCGATATTGACTAGGTAAAAAAGTCAAGAATTCGATCTTGCTTTGATATATTCCTCTTTCGCAAATCTTGTGATCACCCTTACCTTCTCATCTCCAATATCAATAAAGCCTTTCCCGCTATTCGGACTAGTCGATCGCAGCGTTGCTGTACTCCGAATCCCCTATGTCGTCTGGGAGCGCAAGTTTCAGTTGGTATTTCTTTGTGCGGATATTTAAGTGGTGGCTTGAAACTCTATACTCTTTTATTCGTTAGGAAATTTTCTTCTCCAGATGAGATGTGAATTAGTTTACTGACTTCAATGTCGGGTCATCATTGCTTCTAGCGGCAACAGACGAGAGTGATAATCGCCTGACATGGACGATGAGTGTCTAATTGGATCCAGCGAAACTTTACGAAATTCTTTACCGGCCAGCTTATTGATCAGGCCAACACAAAGTCTCCTTCGACTACAGAACAGAGTAACTGAAATGCTTCAGTAAATGAAACAATGATCTGTGTAATCAGGCTAACATCATTAGTATCGAGAAAAATATTGGCCATAGAATGTTTGAGCTATAAAAGTTTGGTCGTGCGGGTACGTCTGTGTCCTTTAAAATACGCTTTGTCAGAGTTGGGGTCTCATTCAGACCGTTTTTGAGGCCGAGACTAGTCTCCATATTGCACAGATTTGTTGTTTTTTATGTCTCGCATATTTTCTGACACAGTTTTTCAACAGCTGGTTGTTTAGATTCCTGGATCGGAATGCCCTGATTCTAACGAACATAAGATTCCGTCATTTTCCTATTCGCTGTTGGATTCAACTCTGATCCAAATGAGCTCTATCTTTATCATACTTCACCAAAAACTATGCTCACGTATGAAATATACGCTCCATAATTCGTTTATCAGCACAGATTAAATATTTCTATTATACTGACCGCGGTTCGTGATCAATATCTTAGTCTTGTTCAGGTGTAAAATATTGAAAAGATTGAATGATCTGATATATTTAAAAATTTAAGGATTCAATTATTTTTTACCAGTACCAGGACCGAAAACTCACATTTGCGTAGGGCTGTAACGATTCGTCTGACATGTAGATATGCCTTAGTATGGAAAAAGTATCGCAGGTCAATAATGGACTGAATTTCGATTGTTTTTTAATCTGTTAATTGTTTCACATACTCGAAAGCAATAATTCATGTTTACAGAAGTCGACATATTCGAGCTATTGCTAACAAACGAATTGTATAGGGTCCATGAGAAAGGTGTCGGCAATGTAGGAGGCTAGTTCTAAAATATTCTTCTTAAGTAAGAACAGTTTTCTGTAGCAAACATGGGGCTCTTTCATCACAGAGTCAAGTCCATCGGGCAATGGGATAATGTATGACATCTCGTGTACCTGTATCAGAGTATGCCGTTCTCCAAATTTAAACGTCTGATTGAAATACCAATTTAGAGGAGCGAGAGCTAATCACAAAGAACTACTCTGTGCACGGTTGCTCGAAAAGAGATTAGATAATTTGATTAGCATTGGATTTCCTTGAAATTTCACAGTTCACTCAAACTTAAGGTCTGGAAAACCAAATCGAACCAGCTTATGATGAGTTCCTGAAGTTACATTTGTTGCTAAAAAACCTACGAAAAGATATCTTCAATATATTGTATTTTTGTTCTACTCGAGTAGGTAGAACGAAATGAATAAAGCCTGCTAAAAGTTCTCATTTTTTTACCAAAAGGCAGCGTGCCCGTTACAGCTATAGGTATATAATTCCGGTTATCGAAACCGGTTATTTGTATTTTACCAAAGTGCGATTATAAAAGTAAAATTGTGGCTACTTCCGGTTTTTCAAACCTCAAATATTGAAAGATATGGTAGAGCGGAATAAATATGTTAGAAATGTTCTACTTACGTATATGTGCCAAACGTATTAACCAAACGTGCTAACAACTTTTATTCACTCACGATCAAGATGCCAACGAAGACTAACATAAAATCGTGATGAACTGTAATTATCTGCACCTATACGTTCTATATATATCCCAATTTGTCAATAATGTGTAACTTGCTGTTTCATGCTCACCATGTAGAATCAATCATGACAAAATTTAATTCCTGAATGTTATAGTAACATTTGAGAGCTAAACTCGAATATGGGTCCAACCAATGACGGTGCGGTCGTTCGTCTCGGATTACGAATTACTGTCAAGTTTTCCGTTTCGATCATTTGAGCGAGATTCATTTATGTCCAATTACTGATTATGTCAACGTAGCTAGTAAATACTATACTATACAACAAAAATCTGAAAAATTATGACTTGTGATAGGAGTTTCACGAATGAAAGATTCGTATCTATTTTTATCAAGTTGAATTTCCTGGAAAATAAAGGTTTAAGACAAGACGAAACTTGACTACATTGCAGTAGCTTGCACTCAGAGCCTCAGTAATAAGCGATTATTCACCACAGAGGGAAATAAATGAACAATTGTATTGTGATAGCGAATTCTTATACGAATTTTGCCTCGAACTTTGGTTTAGAAATGGGCCCACAGATGCCTGAGCTCAGTTTCTCCATTGGGTTTGATGAATTCATTCGAACTTCGATTCACGATCAAGATCGTCTTGGAAGAATCAGGTGGTTCGACCCAACTGTAGTTGAAATGTGATATTCGGGCCGAACCCTGTTCAGGGTCTCTGTTTCACGAGCATTTGGTTGTCCAGCTAAGAAACTTGAAATAGCCATGAAGAAAACTAAACCATTCGATTAGAGTATTCGTTATGACGTTAGGCCAAGTATGTAGCCGAACGTGGGTACACGTAAATAATGCACACGTATCTATTAAAGGATGAAACTCTAGCTACTTACACGAGTGTAATGACACCAGCTAGCAAGAAACAAAAAAGTTTTTGCTTCATCATGGTGGACGAGTTTTGGGTATTTATTCGGGCCAGCGGCTTCTCAGCCTTGAAAATATTACCGTTGCGTCCAGCCCAATGACCGCTTTAATTGTATAGTATGGATCGCTGGTGTCAAAGCATCCACCCGTGACAATATCTCATTTCACGTTTCGCTCGGCAGCAATATCACTTCGGTATACGTTATTCTCCACAGAAAAAGTCATTCAGGCTGCTGGGTACATATCTTTGAATTTGCCTTCAGTTGAGTGACATGGATGAATGATCAGTGGATGGCCAGACAGATCGTGCAGGTGTATATTAGGTCTGTGAATCTTCGGGATCCTGAAATTCACAACAAGTTCACAAACGTGCTGAATTTCATTTCAAATTTAGTATACATTGTATTTATGCTATGAGATGCTAACTTTTGATCTCACCGGTTTATTTCGTTAGCAATATTTAAAAATGAATCATTAACAGCACATTTCACATTGGCATACCCTCGTCGTGCAGCTATCATGTTCAGAATATTCTTCAGTATTCGCTATTTGTGTATAAATACCTACTGACATGGTCTTCGTTGTTCATTTTGTTTTTACTAGTAATCGTGCAAGTATTCAGAGACTGTTTTAGGCGGCACAACTCTCTTGCTTGTACCCCTTGTGAATCCCATTGGGCGATATTATTCTGGGAGGCAATTTTCTCATTAAAATAATGTAAAGCAGCCGAACCTGTCGTCTAACACGCAGTACAGAATTAGACAAGTGAAATCTAACAGTGAGGCTACGGCCAGACAAGGCCATGCAAGAAGTGGAAGCTTGAGTCAAGTCGGCCGTTGACAACAGATACGATACGATTATGTATGCACGTAATTGCCTTACGAGAATAACATGCAAGAAATCTCGTCTGATCGCAGGTTAATTAAAACTTACGTGCCCTTTGTTCATTTCCCGACAAAGCATTTCAAGCGGCAATATACAGGCTTTGTTTGCGCGTATAAATATATTTGATTCAATCGATCAGTCTTCTAAAGAAATGCTCGTGGTACGACTTACAGCTTGCCGAGAGCAATAGCGTTTTCTTGTGGTGGTCACCTTCTCCTGGTGACGTCACACTCATATATCTGCTTGCAGTTATTTCACCCACGAACAGAGATCAAACTCTTCTCAGTTTACTCAGATGCTTTTTCATATCCCATAACCTGAAGATGATTTATTCCAACGATTTACTGATCGGACTAAAAAAAAAAATAAGTTTGAGAACTCTTTTTGTGGTGCGACCTTTTCAAACGATGGAAGGAACCTCAAGGGCCCGCGTTCCATTTTTCAAAAATCACCCTGTTCTGCTAGTCCTGAATCCTGCGCTTACTATACATCTAAGTACATTTTCGCGTGTCGAAATACATGTTTGTGACTAAAACAAAGCGAAGGCATCATTTTAATCCATATTAATAAAGTCATGTTAAGTTAATATACAAACTGCAGACGTCAAAAAATCTAAAATCACAACAAAACAAACGGCAATTCCCGATGATATCACACAACACCATCTTTATTGTTGGTACTGTTATGTAAAAAGTTTGCTCTCTACAGTGTATTTCTTGTGAATTTCAGAAAATATGGTGTAGTATGCTTGAAAATATTATCATCGTCCACAAGCATTCTCCGGTTAAGAATTTGTTTACAACCTTTTGTCGACGAGATTTCTTAGCGGCTATGCCGGGACTCATTTGCTGTGGAAAACATTTCGTGGGATCTTTTCATTTACTATGACGTTTGCTCTACGAATTCCAACTATTTCTGTAGCGTAAATTTCACAGTTCACGGAGACCTGAAGATTTTTCGATCAATTACAAATGTTTCAATCCACAATTTTTTCGTTGTAAAGACGTGTGACAACCGTACGAGTGGGTTCCAACATTTCATTGCAATTTACTGCAGCAACGCTTTCGCACTCACTGCGTACTGCTGCCTAGTATTACTTGCCTGATTAGAAAATGGAATAGAATTGCGACCATGCAAATGCGGAGACAAGGTCACTGCGCGGTGGATTACTTTGACCTTATTATCCAAATCGCCGTGTCACGCCAACGACATAGGTGGGAACAAACTTATCCCTGTTCATAAGGATAATTTTTTTTGCTCTATTATTGGACAACCCATAAATGACAGTTAAAAAAACCCGAAGATACTATGCAGAGGTTCATCGAAAGATTTTCTCGGATACATACAAGCTGGAATGAAGTTTGACTAAAGTCTATTAGACCTAGTCACGCAATAGTGCCTAAATGACGATTCCAAAGTCACTTGGTGTAGATTGCAAAAAGTAAGAACACATGGCTACAAGGCTTTGCAGTTCGCATGCAGATTGTAAAAGAACTCCATATGGACAAATTCAGCCTGCAGTGCCCCTCAAAGCGTATTAATTATAATTGTACACATTTGTAATGGCCGCCAACTCGAACCGGAAGCCCGTAGAATAATAAAGCGAGGTAACGAACCCGCGAGTTTCCTGCGCCGCAGCGTAACAACCTGGGTGAACCTCCGTGCTTGTATACAGGCGTACAGCTTGATGTTATGCACACAGATAAATATTTGAGGGGTTTTAACTCATTCCCAATTGTCTCGACTCCAAATTGTTCTGACAATATATTTATGCTACTGCAAAGCCATTCTGCCCACAACAGAGAACTAAAAGAGAAGAAACAACAAGGATTCTATCAATTTCCAATGCCAGATAACGGACACCAGATAACGAAGAAATTATTTGACGTTGCGCTGCGTTAAATTGACTGCCTTGCATCAAAAACACTTTTTCCTTATATATACGACCGCAAACTATTTCGTACGTATCTAACTAAGTCTTACAGCGATCGATTTTCTCCCTCTCGATGTTTCTAATGAGCAGCTCAACACCTTTCGAAATTTTGTCTTCTGCCCACCAGGAGGGCGCTACCGAACACTTAAGGTCCAATATAACTTGAATTTTAAATCGTCGTTTTTTGTTATTCTCAAACACCATAGGTTGTGGAATACTGAAAGAATACATTGTTGATAGTGTTCATTTAAGCTAATCTACCTGCATTTTACACGAATATTTTATCAGTAAATTCCGGCAGGCCAGAAGCAGAGATCAATGATGCTTGTCGTGAAGATTTTTTTACACCGTTGGTCTGATTCAATTTCGCTTTGTTTCAGGCTGTTCGGAGGACATGCCATCTTCCTTTAATAGTGGGAATCTGTGAAAAAACATTTATTGTAGAAAATATTTCAAATTTTATAAGCTAAGAAAATTGAATTTCACGACCGAGGAAGTTTTCCATTTTATTTTCCGCTGCCACAATAAGATGGTATACTTTCTGAACAAAACAAATCATTACCAAGTTGAATCTGACTAACGCTGCTCCTTAAACCTTGCGCAGACTTCAGTAACATAGTTCTGAGATAAACGCGTTAGAAGTCTGCAGAAAAATTGGTATTTACTGCTTCCAGGGGTCCATTCGTTGCAAAGTTTGTTATATAAAAGTTGAATAAAAATTTTTGTTTCTCACATTTTTTTTTTCTCAAATTATTCTCTCATAATTTTTTTCTCATGCTATGTCTGTCAGGCGTTGTTCTTTCGCTGGGAAATATCTTCGGCCTGTTTTTTGACCAGTCAGCGGATCTTTTAATGCGAACGCCAGAAGTCATCTCTCTCTCTTCTCCACATATTGAATTGAATATTTAATTTAGTATTTTCTTCCTATTGTATTCAAAAATCTGTAAGCATAAATCAGAAAAACTTTAACTTCCACCGCGAGTCGGCAGAAGCTTAGTGTAGATGTTAGTATTCTGATTGAATACTCCCTTTTAGGCGAGTGCACTCCAATTTTTTGGAGCACAGCACACGTATAACCATTGGTTATACCTATATATTCAAAGGGTATAACGATCACATGCAAGGAATTCTAAGAAATTAATTAACAATTACTTACTACTGAAAAATACCATTTTTATTTATTTTTTTCAACAAATCGAAAAAGGAAATTCTGGAAATTAAAGGTTACTGGTCTTTTAAACATAACGAACAGAAGAATGGGATTTCAGTCTCATTAACAGAACGATTTTTTTTTTTCTACTCTCAAACATATTCATAGCATGCTGTTTGATTTTAATAGTGCGTACCAAAAACTAAAATATCGAAAAAAAGAATGAAAACGTATGCATTTAATATTTTTGGAGATAAATAAACATCGTAGAACAATCAAAGATCTTCGATCATGTTATTTGGGTTTCGGGTACTTATCATGTGCAAGATTACAAGATATCACTATTGTTTTAATGATTATTTCCATGTTGACTTTTTCTCAAGCTGTTTTCCGTTCTTTTATCCTTGAATTCAACTTCCAACATTTACCTAGTAATCATACTGAGCCTTCCAATTTACACCTCATAAAAACGTACCTATACGTTTGGTTGACCCTAATATCATGTGATCTCTCAGTTTCTAATGATATTTCAAGCATATTTATACAGGGATCTTTCCTGTGATGAGTTTTTAATGAAACAATACGATTTCTGTTAAAACACAAAATGTTAATCATTTACCATCCATATAATAACTATTACTATATAGGATGAGTCGGAATTCGTGATGAATATTTTACACGGTCAATCCTTGGCGAAATTGGGACCGAAATTGCCTCAGCCATTTCTTTGTAAATGTTTTTTCTTGACTAAAAAAATAAAATAAAAAGAAAGATTCATACAATTCCTGGCTTTTTTTAAACTGTTTTTTTTTTTTCTCTATTATGCCATTTTCACCGAATCCTGAGTGATGTCCCTGAGGTTTTTGATCAATATTGGAGAAATTGCTTGGAAAAAGTCGAGCTCCAAAAAGAATAAATAATTGAATAAAATGATAAACAGTCTTGAAAAATTTGAATTCAAAAATAATTAATAGATTTTTTTTCAAATTCTAGATGGTTAACATGAGAATGGTTTCTATACTAACCATTTATACAAGCATCCGTTTTTCAGTTGGATAAATCTACAACACATTGTTTTTCTACCAATTAAAAATAAGGAAATTTCATCAATCAACGCTCTCATATTAAAAGTACCTGAGTGGCTTCGTTTAGGATTCTATGAAATTGACAAAGAATATAAAATAAAAATTGAAAAAAAATGATTTGACAAGAAAATGGCTAAGGAAATTTCGATCCCAATTTTGACAACAACCTATGAAATATTCATCACGAATGCTAAATCCCCCTGTATTGTACAATTCTAATATTAGCTCCAAGTCGAGAATAATTACACTACTATTAATATAATAACAAGTTCTTTCGTCTGGTCTTACTTCGAATAATAACGCGCGCGGGTTGTTTTCTTTGTACTCTAGACTCCTACCTCACGATCAGAATCCATTTGAGAATGCAGATAGTTAAAGTGCGATAGTTTGCATGCGTCAGTGCTGTGACCACGGCACGGGGGGAGGGGGGGCGGGCGCCGGATATTGCGCTAAATTGGCGCATTGACGACAATGGTCAAGCGAGCGATAAGCTATGGGCCATGGTTCTCCCTTTGTTTTGATGAACCGGACTGGTCATCCTAGTTGCTGGCGGAGGATGAAGCCAATTAGAACTCATCAATGAAAATTATCGATCCACTTGATCCCCCTATCGACGCGTACCTGCGTGGAAAATGTCAGGCATCGATAAAGATACACAGGTAACCATATCTCTATGACTAAATTTAAAACATGTACTTTTTGAGTCACTGATCACAACTCACAATGAGCACAACCTTCAAAAATGAACGTTTCAGCCGCTACAGCCCTTCGGAAACTCTTTTGCTCCCTGTGGGCATAGTATATCTCATCCGTATGTGTTATAAGGGTGCATTGTCCTTTGTGAACTGACACCTTCCTGCCATGCCGCTAGAACACAACAACCACTCTTTCTCTCTCTCTAACAAGCCCCAGCTAGCCGTCCCCCATACAGAAATGCCACCCGGACTCCTCCTACCCCCTAGGAGGTCACTGTGTGCAGGCGGATTAGTTGAGGAATTTTGAGAGAGTGATTCAGAGGGCGGTTTTGTCAGAAGGCAGGTTCTCTTGGGTAGAAAGTGTGTTTCGTTGGGTCGTAACGTTTCTCAGGAGTGGGTCGGTTGGGCGTTGTTAGCGAAAAGGTAGGTGGTGTTTAAGCAAGGCAGCAAAATTAGATGATATTTATAACTCAGCTCAGTTTGGGGTCATTTACATTGTCAGAGTTAATAGATTTCATGATATGATTTTTAAGGATATACATTGTATGTAGTATTTTAGCCACAGTTCGGTTTGACCGTTCGAACTAACTTGTTCGAATAGCTCATGTATGTAGGTTGATTTATTTCCGTGTTAAAAAAAAAAAACTGAACATTTTTAGATCGGTGTCATATTAGGCCTCCGTGGCAACAGCATATTTTTGTTTCGAAATATACACCTAAAGTAGATTCAAATTAATTGAACTTAAATATATCTACTCACTCAGTTGAAATTCTTCTTCGATATCATGTAACTGGCGAATTTGGTTTTATAGAAGACTCCATTTCATCGAAGTAAACCATGATGTCTGTTGAACTTTCATTAACACAAACTTGACTTGAATTATACAGCACAACCGTACATCGAGAAATGTGATCCGTCTTTTGACTCACGCCTGCTGCTCTGTATCGACTGATTATTTCATATTCGTATTCTTTGTTTGCTGTACATCTGGAGATCTAGCTATCGTAACGCTATCTAATACGGTGGTTCTCGCACGTACCCGCAAGTAGCTATAATTTCACTTCAAGATAACGAGGAACGATAACGGGAAAATGATCTTCAACGACCAATGGAAATTCATTTCTTCTCAAATCTCGTAGCCAGCATTTTTTTAATATGAATCTCAGAACGTCTGTGCTAGAGTGATTCTTATCTTGCGTAACTCCATCAGAATGTATCTCGTATTGTAAAAAATGACAAACCTATTTATCATTTTTCAATAAATAAATGAAATCTGTTGTTTACTGGATTTGATGTGCATGAAAAACAAAACAGTTTTGTGGCGATAACTGTGTTTCGAGGCTGTGAATTCTGTATTAAATAAAAAATAATACACAAAAATATGGTTTTTCAGTTCGAATAACGTTCCGACCGCGAGCCCTGATAGAAATTCTGAAGTCTGTAGAATAAACATTAAGCACTCTGTTGTTTACTATCCATTACAATCTAGTGCTGCAAATAGTAGAAAACCGTTTTTAAATAGTAGTGTCAAATGTCGCCGATGATTCTCTCATTTGGAAAGTAAAGCGAGAAACGTGATACGGAAGAGCATAAATGGGAGGTTACAGTCAAGGCTGTAGAAAGGCATGCGGCATACGCGGTGCTTATTCACCGAGTCTAGCGGTGTTCTCGCGGGTCATTGATCTCCGTGCAACACACGCATACATCTCGTTGCAAGGTCGGTTGCTGGTTTACTCGATGTATCATCCATTCGACGTACTTCGTATTGCCTTGGCTTTTTAGGGTCAGCGTCATCGACGAAGCTCAACGGCTGGCAAACAAATATTTATCGAAAGTGTGGATACGACAGCTACTACGGAAATACTAAATATGGTATGCAGATGCGAGAGGTCCATTTCAGAAATTAGAGACATGAGTAGGGGCAAAGTGAAATATTCCAAAGACAGATAAAGATTACCGGATACTTTCTTCGGACGTTGAGAAACTATGCCAAATATGCTTCACCGCGTGGTGGCCGCATGGTCAGCGCCTTCCGTCGGTCTAAAATAGATTGTTGCATATTTATACTTCTGGCGTGCGACGGTGGTGGCCTTTCTTGCATGAGGTGCGCATACAATCGATCGGTAACTATAGGAAGAAATAATCGACAGAAATCGTATCAACCGCTTTAAAATTACGAAATTACCTTGTGACACTAGTAACTAACAATTACCCTAATCATAACAAAGTAACTATGGCCTCTTCGAATTAGAACTTATCATTTTGATTACTGACAATAAGGAATTCATTTGACTAGCTATACCGAAAAAATATAACATCTCAATAACATCTGAACATTACTTGAGTTACTCTGAGTTACTATGTTCAACCTAGTTCCTCCTAAGAAAATAACGGACAAGGTTCCAGATATGATAATTTATTTGAAGTACAGAATTTTGTTATCTCCAAGGCTTCTGCCAAACTCAAGGTTTTAGTAAATCACTTACAGATTGTCGCTTCCACAAATCCGCAGGCTGTGTCTAACAATAACAGACAACTATCGTGAGATAGCGAGAAAAGTAGCCGCGACCAGTTGTAGCCTGACTAACACAAACCTGAACTACTACAAATCGGTGTTATGGCCAGAAACTGTGAAGAGAACTAATCATCCAATTACGGCATGTTTAGTTTAATGATCAATCGAGTCTATGGTCTTGAGGTATCAAACATCGCCGACAAATCAGCAGAAATTTTCGGAGCCGTTACGCAAGTTGTCAGGTGGTAAGTAGTTTGTCTTATTACTGACGTCACACACACACAAACACACACACAAAAAACACACACACACCAGCTAACTCCTTCAGGTTTATTTTTGTCGAGAAAATCTTACGCGCCGTGTACCTCTTATACAAGGTGATTGGTTTTAATTGGTCCAGAGTGATGTGTCGGAGGCGAAGAAGGTACGTAAAAATATTTGCTATAAAAGTTGTAGAATTCAAAGGAGGGAAAAACTTGACCGAATTAAATTTTTCCCAGATGACCTTGCCGAGTGAAAGCGAAGTCAACTTGGGTTCTTTCTTTCAAGTAGAACACTATATTTGTTACTTCAAAATCAGATAGAATATCAAATTTTGTATAAAAAATCATAGGGCCCTTGATTTTAACTCAGCAAGGTCATCCGGGAAAAATTTGAACTCGGCTCTGAACCCTACAGTTATCGCTCTGGACCGATTGAAACCACTCACCCTGTAGAGAGTAAGATGAACAAGATCGCCGTGGAGGAAGGAATGATTTATGTCGCGTAATTTTGTTGTTAATTTGTATGACAATCACGCCAACGTCAGGCGTATCTGCTTTTTAGAAAACATTAGCTATTTGATTATCTTATGTGTCCTATCATTTAGGAATTCAGTTTTACGTTCGCCAAATTTATCCGTCTTGGCAATATAACTACTTATGCATAGTATGTTAAGAATTACACTCGATGGTAATTAGGAGCGTTCGAAAAACGGCGGTAAGTTTATAGTTTCAGCAGATGAGCTGTCCATGTAAACAAAACCTGGATATGACTGCTACTAAAATGTATTGAGTTAAAAGTCACTTATCGAAACTCAATTATATAGAGAGGTAGGTACTAAATGGACCAATATTTCCTCCAACGATTATGCGCACAAATATTGCCGGAAATTTCTCCTTCAATTATTCCATGTTTCTGGAAGAGTCTGAAAATAAGTACTGCGAAACTTCTAACATATTTTGAAATATTTTTCGTATTGCTGGCAAAACCATTTGGCCGAAATTTGTCATCTTTCGCGATGTTTGGCTGCTCATGATTATTTACTAGGATTTAGGAAAATCTATATGGCGATGTAGCTTACCGACTTGGCTTGTCCCACAAGTGTGATGGATGTATACGCATTCGCAAGACAACCGCGATGCTCAGTGGTTACGAATTTATCCGATTTTCCTGGAATATCCGAGAGATACGGAGACGGTGAAATTTATTCGGAAATAGAATTTTGTCAGAATTATTCACCATGAATCGGCTTTGTCAGAAACCAATCTATTATAAGAAAATCTACGAAATAGAATTCATGAGAAAATCATAGAGAGAATGTAACGAATCTGGCCAATGTTCGATTCTAATTCACTATGACGATGAAGTTTCTAAGTACTTTTGAGAAATCCTGCGAATTATTTAGAACTCTACAGGAAAAACTACAAATTTGTAGAAGTCAATTCTTCGACAAAAATTTATAAAAAAAATTTGTTCCTCTGTGCCTACTCTGAGGTCATCTGAGGGTTGAGTGTAGATAGTTCGGTGTACGCCGCAGTGATCTTATCGTTAGTTCCCCAAAACGCCAAGATTGCAGTGAAAATGCATTCCACAAAACTTGATGTTGTGTATAATTGTGTTGGTTGCATTCTGATTTTGGAAAGAAAAAAAACAGCATATTCTTAATGGTTTACTTCTTCAAATCGGATCCTGGAATACTTGAGGATTCATTTTTTCTGCGAAGCCAAAATAACTCCTGGGAAATGGCGCTATCTTAGTTACCTCAGCTGTATGATTAGCCTTATTGATTAGCTATAGGTTTATCTCAACGTATTAATATTCGTAGAAATAATTATTTACATTATGGATTATAAGAGATTACTTTTTGTAAGCACATACACTCAATCAGTGTGTTAAATTCAATACTTTACCTAGACTCCAATCAACTACATCAATTTTCAAGAGTAATCAAATAGACAAAAAAATCTCCAGCCATAATAATTTTGTTGGTAATTGACTGTGTTGTCAGTATATAAATAACTATCATCAGCTATATTTCCTATGAATCGTAATTTTCTAGCTGTGATGTTGCAGAACACATCGTGCGATAACTATAACAGGCGAGTGAAAAATAATCCACAGACTTTTTTCGCGTTGAATAGAACCGAATGAATTACCCGTTATATTTGGTGTCAAGGTTCGCTCGACTAGTCCATCGCACGTGGACAGCCAGATTTCGATAATTGGATCGTGTAAGGAACGTTATACACGACGCCCAAAAATTAGCGGGTCACCCAATTTTTTCTCCGAAAAATGTCTGATTCTAAAGTCTGATAACTCAGCGGAAAATAGACGTAGATAGTTGTCCTAAAAAGCGTTTTGAAGCTTGAAGTTTCACCTTAAAAAAAAAATGTTGTTTTGGTGTAAAAAATCTAGATATTTTTTAACGATTCCTGGCGAAAATCCGGAAAAAATGAAGGTGTCTCTTAGAGTTGGGACCACGATATACAAAGGAAACCTGGATCAAATACGAGACAGCCAGGGTGAGACGTTAGCCAAGTTGGCGTAGGATACCTCAACTACACATTACTGAGCAAAAACTATACAATCAAAATTTCCTTTTATTTTCAAAAAAATCACATCATGTCATGTACCTATGATTGCAATATTTATGAAACCTGCCTGAAACGTAACACTACCATCTATCAAATTATTTCTCCCTACTATAATATTTCAATAACTAGGGATGAACAAGACTCTGTAAATCTTTCTCAAACATAGATGAAACTTTGTGTGTTATTTGCATATGACACGGATTTTTATCGGTTTTTTGACCTAGGTGGTCTCTGCACTAGTGCACACATGCAAAGTGACGGTTTACATAGCGGTTTAACGCAGGTGTCGGCCACGCAAGAATGCAAATGTTAATTGGAGATAATCTATCTGGATCAGGTCGCGGTTAAACGTCGACGGGAGTTGTACATAATGGATTTCTTTATTTCTGCCGAGACACGTTGTTATGCATTAGCCAGGTTGGGGTCGAGATAACTCTATCATCTAGCTGTGTGGCGTACATTGCTAATTGACACTCTATGAGACTGTAAAAATGCTTGACGTCATAATCAGAAATGTCATTACATTTAAGTTTGTATATATGTAGATGATCAACGTACCCCGAAATAATGACGTCTGGCGACGCCCATTGAATATCATGTGGGTATACATGTACCTCCTTCGACTTTCGGTATACATTGTTGACGTGAGGAAAATATCTATAGAATTATTTTCGTGTCCGCGGTACGCGCGATCTGATTGAGGACATATCTTGAAATCAACTTCGAAGTTCCATCCCCAGAACGTGACCTCGTTATAACACATCCACACTGGACTTGATTACGTCTTTTCCTACAAAATATTGATACAATTCTGAGTATAATGTAGTAACTATTTTTATTCAATATAATGATTTTCTTGATATTGGTGATATAATAGGTGATATAATAGTAATAATAGGTTCTCTGATATAATATGGATCTCAAAAGTGTTCTCTTCGAACGTCTGACTCCGTCTGCCTGCCCATCTCGCTGCAGTCTTTGGGGCCACCCATTTGTTTATGTCTGGGCCCTTAAGATCAGCAGCCCCGTTCTCGGTATTCAAGTCGATAAGTCCCGAAGTCCTCTAAATATTTACATCAATAAGCTATGTACTCGTTTTCATAGAATAGGACTTTGTCACAATTTTTAACCTCCCGTTACTTTGTGTTCGGAGAAAAAAGGAAGTGATTGTAATCACCCCGAAAATGAGAAGTCGAGTTTTCACTAGATCTCCACGTTTTGAAGTCTAGAAAATCACTTCCGATCATTTTCAGATGGTCGTCTGTGTTCGTGTATGTATAGTTAGGGTGTTTCAAAAAAAAAAAATTTTTTTCTTTTTTCAGGCCTCATGGTCTCAAAAGTTACTTTGGGACCCAAACAGAATTCTCCTAAAAATCAGCTCGATGTATAAAAAATTGAGCTGGCGCCCGAGGGGCAAATTTTTTCATCTGAAATGCATGTAAAAAGTTTTTTTTTTATATTTTACGTCGAAGAAGCTATGGAATTTTTTTTTTTTTTTTGGAATTTCGATCGGCATGTTCTTATAGGAAATTGAATTCTCTACAAAAAAGTCCGGTATGATTATATCCGTAACTTCAACAGAAAAAAAGTTACAGCTTTTATGAGTCATTTTTTTTTTTCGTTTTTATTCATTAAATTGATAGAAAAACTTTTTTCTTAAAAAAAAAATTAGAAAAAAAAATTTCATACATTTTTTTGACGTAAAATGTAAGAAAAAATTTTTTACATGCATTTCAGATGGGAAAATTTGCCCCTCGGGCGCCGGCTCAATTTTAGAGATATCAGGCTGATTTTTTAGGAGAATTTTGTTTGGTTCTCAAAGTAATTTTAGAGACTATGAGACCCAAAAAAAGAAATTTGTTTTTTATTTGAAACACCCTAATGTACGTATGTGATCAATTTTTTTGTCGGACAATATCTCGAGAACGAGTTACCGGATTTCAATGATTTTGGTCTCAATCGAAGCCGCTTGTCAAAAGTTAGAACTGACTAGATTTCGACTTTGATCGGTTCAGTACTTTGCGAATTATTCAAATAACAAAATTCTAAAAAATAAAATAAAAATGATGATATCTCCAAAATGGATGATCGAATTCGAATGAGAATTGATACCATAAGGTTTTTTGGGTTGCTGGTCACACGAATGTGACATTGTGCTTCCAAAGTTCGAATAAGAAAATGACATAATTATAATCACTATCATTATTATTATTATTATTATCATTATCATTATTATTATTATTATCATCATCATCATCATCATTATTCTTATTCTTATTCTTATTATTCTTCTTCTTATTCTCATTATTATTATTATTATTATTATCATTATTATTATTTCAGTTCGAAACGAGTTCGAAAACGGAAAGTTCAAAGGCTGGCTCAAGGTCAGCCCAAACCCGCTTGTTTCCAATTGAAAAGTTGGTCACATTCAATGTTTAGAAAACTTGTTCACTGACCCACTGCCTTGCCGCTAGTCTTAGAATAACCGATAGGAAGATGAGATTTCATGGAAATCTTGGTTTGACAGTATGCTCAAAGTACTTCGTACGAAATGCTCAATATATTGTTAAGAATCACCTCATTATCTTATTGCCGCATTTTGATACGATGAAAATTTGCGTACGCATATTATGTATACGTGAAAGTCTGGGTGCTTTGCTGATTTATTTCAGTTTGATTATAGTTCTGTTAGAACTCTATGATCACCCTGTGCTAGAATACGTATACAGTATAATATGTATGATGCAGCATGCGGATGTGTCGAAGCGCGAGCGTTGTAGAGCATCGTGACTCAATTTGCAGACGAAGAGAGACGGAATTACGTTAGCAATCCGATTATCAGTGGATGATTGGTAAGCCGACAATGTTCGTATATCTATGAATATACATAGGTATACTATCATTACGTATTAAGTCTACCACATCTTGCACGTGTACATATGTAGGTATGAAAGATGAGCTGTGGCGCAGGAATTCCTTACATAGTCTACCATGTGCGCGTTGTGCATGGATAAATAGTTGTTTGACTTTCATGACTGTATTGTTCATTTCAAATATGCGAGATAGAGTTATTGTAATTGTAAGAAGTTTTAGGCACCTTTCTCACTACCGTCGTACAAAAATAGCTAACCCTTTATCAACTAGAACTGGACTCATTTCTGTGTTTTTCGAAACACACGATTGTATACTCGATGAGTATCTAGCTCCTAGGTTGTACCATATTTATATTAGACTATCTGTGAATGCGCAATAAGTATCAGAACCATATGCTATGATGTGATAGCCTCTAATCCGATGCCCCATTTGATTATGCAGTCCAATCAATCGCGGAATCCATTACGTAACTTTCAATTTTGTATGAACCGACGCTTAGAAACTGGACATCGATAAGTGATAAAACGAACTGCTAATAACTTCCAGCACGCACCTTGCAGTCGAAATCGATCAAAATAGTAATTGGCTGTCGTTAATAATTGATGAATTATCTTGAAAGGGGCTTCGACTGACCAGTGTGTCGATTTTGCACCACGAAGACTTACATCATTGTACAACGTTGTATACCTATCAATAGAATAAAAATAGTAAAAATAATTATTCAGTTAGTTGCCATTTTTGGATATGTTGCAATGGATTCATAAATCACATCAATTGTGCGCAATTTTTATATTAATGTTTGCTATATTCTTCGCATCGCATTGAGATATCAAACCAGCAGCGCAGAAATATGTTTATATAAAAAATACACGCGCTTAACTTCTAAGCTATATATTATTTATTTACTATTTTATTTTGAAGGATGAAACAATTTGATAATTTATTATTCTTATCTACTGTTTTTTCAATACACTTTCGTATTTAAAAAAACATATAAATTACTTTTTAATTTCAATAACTTATATCATATTTTTATAGTTTCGTCCGTTTTTCTTTAATCTCAATATTTTTACTATAATCATTTTTATTATTTTTTCTATGGATTCCCATCCTTTAATTCAATTTATTGTTGTCATTTTTGGTCCTCTGGGTTTTGCATCGTTATCGGCAGACTTGACCATCATGTATATTGGATTCGTTGACAAATTGAAATTGTTCTTTTATAAACTATCACTTGTATATCATTTTTATGCACGTTGTTCGTATGCTTCCATTCCGTTATTCACATTGCTTTCGAGTAGTCAAAAATTTGTAAAGTATCAGTTTCTCAATTATTCGGGATTTTTCATCTGTCAACTGACAATTTCTTAGTCTAGCCGTGATGGCTTTCTCCGATTCAGAGATATTTACGTTTCACCTAATAGCTGTCTTGTAGAAGTTGGTTTAAGAAGAAAGAAAGAAGCTCTAGAACGAAATTCCATATCTTGAGTGCTCAAGATTTGACATGTGGCTTACATTTTGACTTTATATTTGATGAAACTTACATTCGATGTCATTCCGAATAGTTTGATGCGGTTCTAGGAGTTCGTAACGAAAAGACAATTTACAAGGCGGGAACAGGCCTCTGGAGTATTTTTTCGGTAAAAATGGAAAATCGATATTTCGACCATTCTGTTCAGAATCTCTGTAGGGTGAGGGGGTCTTTCCTTAATTTCATAAAATGGAAATTTGTGTAGATGATTCTGCTACAAATATTTGAGAATCAGCGTCTTCCTTCGCTGCCTGTTGTCTACCTTTGATCTTTTCTTTTCTACTATTGATTACAATTGTATATTGTAATGCTCACACCGTTGTATAGTACGGATTTATGTGTTTCAACTCTTCTGTAGATGTATAAGGTAAAATCTCCGACTCTTCGTCTTCACTTGCTTCTAAAACTTTTTCCAGTAATTTCACCCTCATTATCTAATAGCTTGAATGTAGCTGTAGGAAATAATATATCTTCAATTATCTTTTTTTACATTTTGCATATCAAAATAGATCTATGCAAGTAAGCTGTATAACTCTCATTAATTTCATCAACGTCAACATTTCTTGCAGATAACATTCAACATTTCGTCGCTTTTCGACATCATTGCTATCGAAACAGGGCATTAAAAGTGTCTATGACTATATCTGATTCTATGCTTGCTGAAGAACAGTGTGGTATTAACATATTGTTGTTACTGTCATTCAAGACTCCGTCACCTATATCAATCAAAAATGTTATAAATTTAATTTCGCGTCCTCGGACCATACTGGATTTGTGTGATGGACCATGAGATTTATTTGACAAGATTTATTTATAACAGAAATATATTCGTAAGCTTAAATTTCAATGGTACAATTCGAATGTACATTTATATTATTGATTGTAGAACGGGAGCTATGGTCCTTTTTGACGGAGAGTCTGAACCGAAGTCTATTAAATGTCTGCATTTTTAGAGATCAGTAGGGTATTAGTTGTTATTAAAAAAATAGTGGGAGTTAGAAGTTGGAACTAAAGGCTAGTAGGAAACCAATAAGTTGCTGGAAAAAAGAGAGGTTAGACAATGGTCATCGAGGGTAGGAGGTTTCTTGCAAATCCAGTGGAGAGAGAAACCAAATGAGTAGCGTTACTATCTTTTGACCTAGAGTATGAGGCGAAGTAATATAATACGACGGCAGCTACTTCGTTAGTCCACTGGAAGTTATACCGACGTTTATTGATTTCTGGCTTTAAAGTAAAGAGCATATGAAGCTCAGGCATTGACTCATTGTTTTCTATTGCTAATCGACGCTGATTTGCTATTTCTTCGCCCATCATTTGATACAATTGTGCAAACAAATTGCGTTTTCGCATTATTCCATCAAGTATAAATGACATTTCATCATCTAGTTCACAGTTGTGATTTAAGCGATGTTCTGTAGCTTTGGTTTCTTTATTCAATGTTCTCATCGATTGGTTATGTCGATTTTCCATTCGGACTTGTTCGCGTGCGTAATCACGTGAAACGTGTAGAAGGTCGTAATGGTCTTGAGTCGGCACCAATTTTTTTCATCTTGTTGCTTTTTTGTATTGTTTCTGTTATTTTTGTTTTTGCATTTCTGGTGTTTTTGCTCTATAGTCATGGGACGCAATTTTAAACGCAAGACACAAAAGCGTGATACCCGTGTGCTTCGACGGGCGGTGGCAGCAACTTGCGTTCACGTTCGCTACAGAGTTCAGTACGCCCCACGTACTGCGAATCTGAGGACGATAGCGAGTGATCATCCCTTTTTAAATTAATTTTTTTCATTCGATTCAAAATTCATATTTTTTTAATTTTCAACATTGTACTCGGAAATTGTTTCCATATAAAATTGGACAAAAAATGCATGTTTTATTCTTCTAAATGGTTCAAATTCGTCCATTTACTGTTGTAATTTAGAGACTCTGCGCTTTTTCCTGCATTCGAGCGAAAAAAAATGGGGTGACGACTCAAAACCAGGGGGGTGCCGACTCAGAAACACTATTTTGATAAATGGTCAAGATGTACTTTTTCATTCCGCACTGCATTGCGATTGCAAAAGCCACACTACACCTTCCTAAATGACAGAATTGTAGGCAAACGATCGCTGTACGCAACTATACACTTAGCAGCGCTATAAAATCCGATTTACTTCTGTTTTCGGACAAAAGGCTTAGCGGGCCAACTCAGGACCACTCTCCCCTACTATATATCATTAAACACTTATGTATTATTATTATATTTTCAAAGTCAAAGAGTGTGTCAAATCGCATATTTTTAATTATAGAGTGATTTAATTTATTTTTGTACGGTGTATTTCTTAAGTAAAGTTCAAGAAGTGTATAGAAAACATTTGCTCATAATTGAATCACATCGAACCACAGTCATTAACAAATTGCAATATTTATTTGGTATCAAAAACGATAGGCATCTTGTATGAATAATTCTATAAGAATAAGACTACAATAGTATGAATAAAATAGTGGAGAAAAATATATAATAGATATTACGACTTGTTGGCAACATAACTTTTTCCGTCTGGAAGTCTGACATAGAACTGATATCATCAACATCATGTAAAAATATTACTGAATATTTATCATCGATGACATTTACTTCGTAGGCTTGCATGTGGTGGCTGACATAAGGATACATATTTTTAGTTATGAAGAGAATATTAAAGTCCCATATGTTTAGTCCATACAATCAAATTTGCGATTAGTGGTAAACTAGGAGGTAGTTGAGATGTAAACACTTCGTAATCAGAATTTTTTTCTAACTGAACTGCATGTTTGGGGCCGAGTGTAGTAACCGACGAAGTTTATGATGTAACTGTAATCGATGTGTAATTGCCATTTTAAATTGGTCCTTGAAATAGCAGCTTCATGTATTCTTCCCAACAAATATTAGCTATCTGGAATTTTCAGAAAAGTTGGCATACGTTATCAAGAAGATCATATATTCGGAATAATAGAATCGAAGTATATACACCTTGAGAAAAATGCCCTTGAGGAGATTGTTTTTTTCTCCTTACATTATAGTTTATAACCTCACCAAAAGTGAACCAATTGAAGCAAACTTAAGGTTTTCTGAATGTGTACAAAATTTGGCAGATTTAAAAAAAAATCGTCCAAATCGATTTAACGGTTCAGAAGTTACAGCGATTCGGAAGAAATGACAAAAATAAAATCGTTAAAAAATGACTATTTACGATTAAAATTGAAATTTATGTACAGAGTGGTGGTAATTTTTTTTAGACAAATCCCAAAACACGTATTCCCTCCCATTGCGCAAAGAATGAGAAAAATGTATCCCGGAACGATTCTGTGATGGCCACCCAGAAAGCCCTGGACGATTTTCAATGGAATCATCCTTATCCTCATTTTATTTGGACTCGGGTTATACACAGACTTAAATATTTATCTTGGAATATGGGTTTGAATAGCTTCCATTTGAGCCCAATTTCTATGTAATCGGTGCACGGAGAGCTGAGATGTAATATTCCGATTTATAGAAATGCTCAGTTGGATCAAGAATTTTCAACGTCGTTTCCGTGTTCTCTGCGGTGCAGTTGTGCGCGTATATAAATAACATAAAGAAGCGTCTCTTCTTCCGTTGGGCCCACGAAAAAAAGACAGACGGGAAAATAACAGCGTTCGCACGTCTAGATGCGAACAATATAGACTATGACCGTTAGTAAACGTTCCGTCTGCATTCGTGGTCTGCATGTCATATGATTATACGACGTGAGAGAATATGGGTATCTTCGTGTCGAAAAAACTATTCGTTTTTACAATGCCTGAAAATTAAAATGCACAATTTCTGCCAAGTCGTTCTATTCGCTCCTTAAATAAAGTTTCAATTTTTTAGGTTACGAAGATAGTCATTGTCAAATTGTCAGATGCATATTTCTGGATCTGGACGAATGAGAAAATGTGTATGTTTCAAATAGCGAGTTTCGTGGCACAGGCTTTTATGTTCCAGCTACTAATAAAATTATGATGCGATTAAATAACAACGGGGGATAAAGAGTAATACGATGCGAACAAATAGTTGACCGAGATTCGTACGAATATATACCTTGACGGAAGACTACGGCCTACGACATCCAATAATGAAAATCTCATAACGTAGTTTCTTACATATTATAATTCTATTTAAAAACAAATTAGCTGATGAAGGTAGATCAAAGAAATAAAAAAGTTATTATATTTTCTAATAAAAAATTTGATTTAATATTAGTATTGTTATTTCATCTATATTCTTTCACATAAATAGCCTTTTTTATGGAGGAATATATTCGCCAATTCAAATTTTGAATCAAGTTGTAACACGGATGTCCGTCATGACTCACTAATGCCTTAAAATGGTCGGTTTCAGACTATGTGTCGACACATGACGACTATGTGTCGTGACATGAGTATATTTATGTTTCAGCTACTACGTATCATGTAATCATACAGTAACCGAAGACAAATAGTAGTACAATACAAAAAAATAATTGGCCGAGATTCATGCGAATGTATATTTCGATGGAAGCCTACATGTTGCACGTAATCAGGCGCATTCTTTCCCCAGAACACTTGTTTTCACAACTTCCACCCACACACTGGAGATTCGAGGGCTAGTCCAGGCGTTAAATTATTTCGAGCTTGCGAAAACAAATTTGGGTTACATCTCGAAGTGTCTGCTACATTATCCAATAGTGTGTATCGTCAAATGTGTCAAATTCGTTTTTAATAAAAATTGAGTTTTGGTCGAAAACGAGGAAAAAATTGAAATTTGTTCAAAAATAACTGATTTTGCAATAAGTAAACATGGAAAAAGGCGTTCCAAGGTTCTGCATTTAAGACTGCAGAAAGCATTAAAAAATATATAAGCACATTGGAATCGGCTCCAACCAGTTCAATTATTTGAGTACCTGGAAGTGGGAAATATTTTATAATGATTGTTGCATACAGTGAACATACAAAAAGCAAGATATTGACAGGAAATAAATATTTTTTATTAATGCAACACAAATACAAATAAGTGGCAGAATATTTACAAAAGGCAAGGTATTTATGCTTCACTATACTTTAGACTCTTTCTAGATATGAAGAACACTCTATTCACCCAGGAGAACTTTATTTTGGTTGGAAAAATACAGAGAAATGACAAAAAGAGCGCAAATTCCTCGTCCACTTATTTGCAAAAACACTTAGGTGGTGTGCACACTGGGTTGATGACAGTCCAGATATGACTTCTACTTATTGTTCGCGCTGGTCGAAGGTAAACTTTCGTACCCTAGCACGACTCGCCAAGTAAGATACCACTACTATATCTAGATATTTCAGAGGAAGAAATTGGACTTTGCCCTCCTTTTATTTAGGAGAAGTTCAGGATCAAAATTTCGACTGTGCCTTCGCATTTGTAGTTTCCTGGCGGAGGATCAAAAATCTGAAAATATAATTTCCTACAGTAGCACGTGATTCCATATAACAGACAAAATATTTTTATGACGTAACTCATCTTGATGACACATATTGAATACTGCGGTTATTCGTTGGACTAGTTGACGAATGATTTTTTTAATATTGGAGTTCAAGCAAATTGATCACCTTCGTCGGTAATAGTTCACTGAAGTTTTTTTATATTTTGTTATTAAATTCTACAAAAAGTAGTGAGATCCCACAACAGAGCACCTCCGGTGCAAAAACCTTTCGCCAAGTACATTAATGTGATATATAATAAACTCGTCAAAAAAAGATCCGAAATCAGATGCTACTGTCAAGTACCTGCCTTACATTTACTTCTTCTCAACTTGATAATTAGGCCTTTCCTAATATGGTTTTTATAGCCTTCTAGTCTCGCTAACTATTTTCCAATGACAATAAACTTAGAATGTTTAAAAACAATATGGAATTCCACACAATTTCATTATAAAATCATCCCATGCCAACTATTTCTTCGATAGTTATGCCTATTGGGAAATAAATTGTAAATCGAAAGTACGAAAAATTTAATATACCCGTATCCGACAACGATTGTTTTTTTTTTTTGAGTGTAATCCTCAAATCTGTAGCTCGAAATCTAAAACGAATTCTCGTTTTATCGCTATCAATGTTCGTGGAAGATGTGTGATTTTTTTCCGATTTTTCCTTCCGTCTTAAACAGTTCATTTTGTCAAATAGAAGAATTAAAATTTTTTAAATGATGTTACCAGTCCATCCATGTAATTTTTTTCATGTTTTTTTTTTTTTGCCCTATTGGTAATTCCTATATATTTTCGCCTATGCCGTGAACATTGATAGCGATAAAACAAGAATTCGTTAGGCGATTTTCGATTTAGTTGAAAGAAATATATTTTACGTGTTATTCTTATGGGGAAAAGGTTTCTTCGATGAGCCGCGCAAAGAATCATTCCACAACGGGCATATTGCGGGGTAGATATCTCCACCTTACAACTCAACTTTTTCTATGGTACGGGGTGAAAAAATAAAATATAAAAAAAATATTTGAAACTCCCTAATGTGCCCACTTTTGGGTACTTTTCCGCAATTATACTATTATGCTAGTTTATGAGATGCGCTGGTGGTATCATTCACGAGTAATATACAGTGTCTACTTGTTTTAGACTGGATAGGTAAATTAAACACGATAACGGACCATCTGGCGCCGCTTTGTGGTCCCACGATAATGTATGATAGGCGGAATGTGTACCTATATGCGTAAGTATAATACTGATCTGTGCAGCATTACAGCTCTACCAGGTAGATCATACATTACACGTGCATGTTGGTTAGTATACAGGGTGTCCGAGAACTAAGTACACGAAATAATAGGGTTAATAGCGGCGGTCGAGCTGAGTAAATCGACCTGAAGAACATGTGGTCTCCGAAGTCGCGTTCGCGAGACACGACCAGTTGAAAAATCTCGCGAAGCACAGCGGGCACCGGCTAGTAGTCTTGTTAATAAGTGCGTTCGATTGCTGATGCGGAGCATAACGCTTCGAAATTCAATTTCAAAATCGTGTTTTCGTTCGAAATTCGTAAATTTCGAAGCGTTATGTTCCGCATCAGCAATCGAGTGCACTTATTAATAAGACTGTGCTTCTGAGATATTTTAACCGGTCGTATCTCGCGAACGCGACTTCGGAGACCACATGTTTTTCGGGTTAATTTACTCAGCTCGACCCCCTCTAATACCCCTATCATTTTGTGTACTTAGTTCCGGGACACCCTATATATGTTTCGCGCGTATTGTGATAATGTCACTTGAGGTGATACAGATGGAGTAAAAAGAGGCTGCGGGGGAGAACGAATCTAAAATTGCGTAGCGATTTCCAGTTCAAGCTGGGTCGCGGTAGTCCAGGTTTCCAGGTTGGGGTAATGATATGAGCGGCTCATTTGCCACGTTCAATCGTTTCGCGGCGTTACCTCGGGAAAGTTATCATTAATTATTAGTGTGATATCTTGATTTTCATGATAAACTGTGGCTAGTATTTATCCCCGTTCTTTATACTCTCGGTTGATGGACTGCGCGCACAATAGACGCAAAAGAGCGCTGCAGTCACTGTAACCTCGTGAGAGGATCGAACGTATCCCAATTACAAGTGTTATTTGACTGGATAATAAAGGAAATGCGTGAACGGTGTAAAGAGCAATGGAAACTTCTGACGTAAGTTTAATATCGAGAGTCAAGTGGTTGACGGGTTCTTCACTTTTAAATTATTTTGAGTTTTCACACGTAATGTTTGCTAGCGGATTTCACATGTTATGTACTTGTGAACATCAGTTTCCAGTACATGGTGCGGTGATTCTCGAACAGAATGGTGTGGAAATGGGTCTTGGTTAGACTTTTTTAATTTCACTATGATTCTGATTTTCCCATAAAGTCAGCCGAATTCAGGTTTTGTGGCATTTATTCTGATTATTCTTGGCTTCCAGCTGACGCCCACGGCAGTAAATGTGCATTTTTGGCTGAATTCCAAGAACCTTGCAACCTGCTTTAAAAGCACAAGACGTGTCAACACACTGATGCTAGTAACCCCAGAGCGCCTTTTCCTTCCCGCTATTCAGGAACCTAATATGTAAAAAGAGCGTATTGTAAACAGTTATTGGACCATTGTTCTTAAAGTTAGCTGGGAACTGCGTTTTCCGTACATTCATGGTTCTCTAATATTTGTTTGCTGACTTAGCTTGAATCGCATGGCATACCTTTGAAATAAATTGTCAGGACAACGTCTCATTGGAAGCTACAGAAATTTATTTGTAGTCTCTTCCGTCCCAAAATTATTTGTTCAGTAATGGAGAGTGCTTTGAGCGAACAGTGCTAATATTTGAAGAATTAGCTTAAACTGCAAAAAGTTAATTCGACAAATTTTCCCTACATGATTAGTTCATAATCGCAACGTTTGAGCATAAGAGAGTAAAAAAATTCGTGTGCAAAAGGGGTGAAAAATAGATAAAATAAATTGAGTAAAATGCCAACATCTTTCAAGAATGATGATGAAACAATATTCGCCCTCAAGGGTTAATAATTTCAATGAAAAAATGATTGAATATGCAACCATAATTTTCGCACAAATCCGAAAAAATCGCATCTGTCATTCCGTTATGTCATCTCTTACACTAACGCCGAATAGTGAAAGACAGAATTATGAGCTTGGAATCTTGATTGTTGAGGGTTTTCCCATGCCTCCTGCCCTATCGTTACAATTTAATTTGTAAGCGCCCTGAACTTGAATCGAAGGATAAAATCTTGAGAAACGGTGAACAGCTCGTTAATTATAAGTTAATTCGTTTCCACCACTAAAAACAGCCGCTGCACAGATCTCGAGCGCGCTGGCCCGTTAGTTCTTCACAATGCACTAATTATTGGGGGTCTAGTCGAGGTTGAAAAACGCCAATTCTTCTCCGAAAAAAAAAAAACGAAATGAATCATTTCCTCTGTAAATGGTTAACTCGAACCTGTGAATCGACTGTTGCCTAGAATTGAGCGCCGACTATCTATGAACTCTGCGAAACTCCGTTTCGACGGATGTGCAATTGAGCGTGCTTAATTAACACAGCTTTGAATTATTAATATTGAACGGTGCTTGTAATTAATTTCAGCCTGGAAGGCTTGTGCACGTAGGCGAGTTGAATTTAACGAGATTGCGTGTCCCTCCCCCCACCTCTTCAGTGTCTTCCGGTGTACGTCACGGACTCCAACGAGCTGCACAGGGATTATTTGAAAGGCTAACGCTAATTTGGCCATTCTACAAGTATACCAGCGCCTGGAGATATTAGAGGCAAAAATTTCACGATTTTTACCGATTTCAGTTCCTTTATATTAAGTTTAGCATTTCTTTGACATATTTGAGAGCGCCAATCCAAACATGCTGCGATACTTATTCGCAAATAAATGCACTGTTCACGGAATACTGTTTTCGACTTTCCAAAAATCTTTGTTGACGAAGGCTTTATATTTTCAGCACAAATATACCCTATTACCATATGGAAAATTGATACGGGTTTTCTACAACAAAATGTAGGGAAAAATTTTGCCTGTGAGTTTAATCTCGACCAACGGGTCAACCATTTAGTTCGAGACCAATCAGCCATTAATTTGCCTATAACTCTTGAACCATTCGAGATATGTAGTTCAAAAATGTGAATCTACATGAACTAAGTTTAAAGGTAATGAACACATCTCCAAGATCATATTCGGACTGTTTTTAGATACCGGAATTGTTTGTTTGCGTTTGGACTGGACGACGTCCTCATAACTTATTGACTTCTACCCAGGCGGCTTCGCTGGAGCAATTGCCGAAAGACTATACAGTTGTATTAAATACCGCCGTAGGTTTGACGTATTTACATTGTCTCATAGCCGGATCTACGTCATGTAACCGCTGTATAAATAGGCAATAGCTACTTACGTATTTAGGAAGATATGCGTTTCGTAGCAAATATGGATACTTTTTTTTTTATCACTTTTTGCTTGTATCTGACACATCCATGAATGTCAACGCCGCAATTCTTGAACACGTGACCGTAACAGTTGGGCTCACATCGTCTCAATTTTTATCGGTATCACGCAAAGTTTTGACACGTCGCCGTGCGAATTCTTGGAATACAGACGCATATACACACGAGAGCAGATACGATGCCGCTAAATTCGGCAAACATTGCGACACGGTGACATTATTTTGAGAGTTATTATTTTTTAGAGTTGTAGCTAATATCTGACGTATACTATCAAATCCACAAGTATCCTTAACAATGAAGATTCGTTCATCACTATTAATATTCCGACAATAATTGCCATTGACAATAGTAGGAAGCATAATGGTGATGTGAGCGTTGGATCAAATTGCGGCAATGGGTCGATATATGTACTTGCGAGCCTGGTTTTGACGATTTGTATTCCGCCAGTTTAATTCGGACCCTAGTTCTGAGAACTCGATGCACAAATCTTCATCATCCGATTGCTTACGATTGTTGCTATTAACTAACGAAGTGATCTTAATATTACTTGATGCACGATGCTGTTTGCCAGACATTAATTGTTTATTACTTGAACTCTCAATATTTTTTGCATTAATTTTCATTGATGCCTGGTCCAAGTCCAATGTTTCATCATTGAAATATAATCGATTATCCTTCGCTACTTTATTCTTAGTTACTCATTCAGAAAATCATTAGGTGCCTGATTTGCCATAGCGATTTTCAATTTCCATAGAAAGGGAGATAAATGGCTGGCTATAAATTTATCTATCCGCACCAGTGTCGTAATATTCTTCAAAAGGCGGTTCTTTGAATCATTGAAGTCTGATTCGACTGCCGCTGGTGTAGGGCATTCTGTGTGAGCCATAACCAAGTATTGATGTCATTAATTCAGAAAATAATAAGAAATATGGTAGCAGTGTTTTTAATTTTTTTGCAACTTTCGGGCAATGAAATGCATTGACATCGGACGTTCCATCTTTAAGAGCAATTTCATCTTAAGCTGACTTATGTAAATCATTCACCCATTTGGAAATATTTGTATTAAATAATTCGTCTCTCTCGTCGAGTTTAATATCATGCTCATTCGAATCATCATTTGATTCAGTTTCATGCTCATTTGATGTCAGATATTCGTCATCAACTGTAACGCCCCTGATAGAATCAGTCAACAAATTTTGAGCCTTGCTGGTGAATTATCGAAGGCTTGATTGCTATTGAGAGCCAGAATAAACATCGCTTTTGCATAGTTTTCAATTCCTTTCAACGTCGTCTGACGTCTTAAAGCAGCTATGCTTCTGAAGGAAAATTGTTTCACTCCTACCAGGTAACTCACGCCAAAATTTCCATTTTGATACCATGTCTGTGACGTGACATATATCAAGCCGTATAAAACTATTAGGTGGGGTTTGAGTCCCCTTTCTATGCAGCAACTAAAAAATTCCATTAAACAGGATGCAATTGCAACCGTATTTTGAACCGATGATACCATTTGGAAAATAGGAGCAGGTTTCTTGTTCACTTTTGTAACAGCTTGATATGAGTAAATATGTGAACTTAGTTCAGCATATCTATAAAATTCGGCATATGTACGGCATATCTATAAACCCCCGTAACGTTGATGGACCAAACTAGTCACGAATAATTGAAGCCTATTAAACAATTTTTATTTTATTTTGTCATACGAGATAACTTCTTTCAGCAATATTTCCCTCGCCAATATGCTATTTCGTCCAAGGTACTACATAACGAATAATTTTCTATTGGTTTTCCATTGATTTCCATTAATTAATATTTGATAAACATAATTTGAAAAATAAAACTTAACTAAGGTATTGCTTAGCTTTGTTGCCTGATTTCACGTGCGAGGTTTTTGTATCATTTTGTGTGAAGAAATGTAGTTTGTCATCTGTCGCTTAAAAAAGTATGATGTTTCTGAATTTTTGACTGGCGAAACCATTTTTGTACTTGGCGGTAATTTTTGACATTTACAATGTTTTTTCGGGGTATTTCATTACTTTTTGTATGTATACAAATGGGTCAACGCTGAACTGATTTTAATGTATTATACACATATGAAGATTAACTTCTAGTCATTTGTCATAGAATGAAATTCCATGTACAATCAACACATGTATCTTAGGGTTTGTGCAAAACGCACGGAGATATTCTATTCGACCTAGAAAGCTCCTTTTGAGAATCATACGATAGGTCGTACAGATGCCACAGTCTACGCTACCCATGATTTGCCTATAGATACGCATATATTTAGAAAATTGATGATGGTCCACTTGAAGTTGAGCTAAAAATTCGACCTTTTGCGAGGATTCTTCTCCTCATAAAAACTAACTTTTAAGCAGGTAATATCCATAGAAAAAATAAAAAATAATATTAATGATAATAACATATGAAATGATGATATAAATAATGAAATAATTTTTAGCGATATTAGATATTAGAAACCCACGGGTACTTGGCGGCAATTCACTGCCACGAATCTTAATATATAAATAATTATTATATGAGTAACTTAGTTATACGTGGCGGATTGTTGCGCAAAAACAATAGGGGACGAGATTTCAGTGACAAGAATACCCCTATCAAATTGCAGGTTCATAAGTGCAACGGTTCGACAGATATCGTGGTCCCAAGCCTACGGGTACTTGGCGGCGATTCGCTGCCGCGAATCTTGATACGTTGGGCAAGTGCATACGATAAAGTATTAGTATATCAAAATACATGTGCGCTCAACTCGTGTCTCCAATTTATAGCATGTATACTCTCGTTAATGTGTATATAGAAGTATACACAAGAAAAACCTGTAAAAAATTGTAGGTAACCCCCATTTCGTACAATCGTCCGTAAGTGTTCTATCCCATAAGATATTTTTATCTTTTCATTAACCTATCATTATATTGTTGTAATACGACATTTTTTGAATTTTTCACGGATGAAACCTTGAGAATAGAGTATTTTTCCGAAGTTCCAGTCGTGATAAAAACAAAGAATTTGGCATTACAGCAATATAATGGTAATTTGAAAGATAGATGAAAGTATCTTGGGAGAGAGAATACTACCGGACAAATTTAAGTATAATATATCAGAAAACACTGCCCACGCAAAAAATTCGTGCGCTTTTACGTCATATACATATGCGGTTGACCAATTAGGTGAATCAAAAAACGGTGGCAACTTCAGTCGCGGATCTTCTTTATTCAGCGACCAGGATCAGCAAGGCTAATCACCTCAAGTAGCTGAATATTAGTTCATGAAATTCAGAGTTGAATACAGAAATATCAATAACCGACGGCACACAAGCCAGCACGAATAGAGTATATTCCAAGACACAAGTGGCTTTTAATTAAATAACAAAAGGCGGCAAAACTCTTTTTGTTGAATCGTTTTTCCCTGTCAAATCCAGAATGGAAAGAAAATTATTTCTAGACGGCACAAACCAGTACAAACTATGTACAATCAGGCACAGCAGTTGTGTTTCATTCAATAAAAAAGGCGGGACTACTTATATCGTTAATTTATGTTTTAGCCTCTAAAATCTAAAATAAAAATAATGAAGGAATTTTCTCAACGGCACAAACTAGCACCAACCGAGCACAATCCGGCACAATACTTGTTAAAAAAGAAAGGCGGAACCAATGATGTTCAAGCTGTCAAGCAAATGTTTCTCAAACAAAAGCGATACACATCTGGTGCTCAATTCCAAATCTTTTAATGTCGATAACTTATTCCAACGATACGTGCATTCGATATTCCTTGTAGTATATACACCCAACTATCGAAGAATGTTTGAGCTTCTACGAGCAGGTTGCAAGTAATCAGAAATTATACGGAATTCAAATCGATGAAATCTTGTGAAGTAGAAAACAATTTTGTTTGAGGGCTACATTTTTTACGGAAATCACATTAAATGTAATAAGTTTGAATTGATAAAACTAATGGAACCGATTATGCAATCTGTAATTCTATATTTCGTACCCGCTCGATAATTCTAAACTTAGATGGTAGGTGCCCTCACGGAGACAGGTATTTTCCAGAGCCAATTGAACTTATACTTGCAATTGAGGCGCGATTGAAAGGTTATGGCAATTTATAGTCGAGATTTAAGGTTACTTGAAACCTCAGTTGTTGGGTGGTTACAAGGCTGTGATCAATAATTTTATTCCAGCAATCAATCGCTGGATGAGTAAAGAGCATTCAAGCTTAAACTTGGATCCGGTGGAATATTGGATTTGAAAGTTCGTCAACGAAAACTGGGAGTCACGCAGACCAGAACCAATAAGCTTCGTTATGCGCATGGGCTTGATTTCTTCTTTTTCGTCGGATCGATACGAACTAATAGAAAACAAGTTCGTCAAAGCTTCAATGTTCTACAAATGCTCGATGCTATTTGAAATTCTTGATTCTCAACGTCAAGTGAGCGTTCTATTGTCCGATAACCCGACCTAGCCTAATGTTCCAAGAGGTTTCATAATCATAGCATGTTACGGCATACAGTTGAGCCCAATAGAAAATTGCAGAAGACTATGAGAAACTCAATTTTGTGACTTTCCTTTGTTTTATCTAGCTCGGAAACCAAAGGTTTTCAAGAACTTAAAAAAAATCATCAGTCATTCTGAAGTCTGAAAGTACAAGTTGGACAATTCATTTCACAACGATTGACATAAAGTTTCGCGACCATTAAAATTTGGTTGAAACATCTCAATATACATCATCATTGCCAAAAAAAAAACCAAACTCTGCAATCATCTTATCGATTTTTATAATCCAGAGATGTACAGTTATTATAACGTTTTTCGGAACGGATTCAGATGATTTTATATTTTCATTTCTACTATAGGAGTAGATATTTTCGCAGTGTTTGATGAATATATCGGCTCAATGGTCTAGGGGTATGATTCTCGCTTTGGGTGCGAGAGGTCCCGGGTTCAAATCCCGGTTGAGCCCAATTTTTTTTTCTCATTTATTATACCTTCTTTCGCATGGTTGCATTGAGTGCTACTCATCGTCGAAATAGCTTATTGTTAATTCATTAATTCTTAATAATTGATAAATTCGTCGTGCAATATTCGTGTACGTATACTGTTGGCATATACCATTATACTTGTACTATACATGGTACACACACCTACATGTAGCTACGCTATTAATTATCATATTATATAACCGGCGCCACTTGTCTACTCATAAGCAGCGAACAAAATGTAGGCTTATCGTTAAAGTTACGATACAAAGATCAAACACACGCTTACTTAGCGATAGCCTGCGGCGTGACATTCCGTTCAGGAAATCGGGCAGAGAGTGAGATGAATAATTTTATATGTATACGCGTGGTATACGACTTCTTGCGGTTTGTTTGCTTTAATTTTACTCGATACCCGAAACGTCCAACGATTTCTCAATGTTCCCTGAAAACGCTGAGACAGTACTCACCGACTTTATACAAGAGCCGCTGCGCACGATATCGCAACGGTACTATCGACGTACCCGACGTACAACTGTTAAATTTACACATATAGGTGCTAAAGTTCAGCCAACTACAAAGTCCCACTATCGAAGTCTATAACGTTAACCTTGACGTATGTCACGCGGAAGTCGTTGCACAGCCTCGCTAAAATCTGACTGACAATTGAGCCTTGAAACCACAGACTAGGGTGAATGATGGTTAATTGTAATTGCAAAAAATTCAGCGGCTCATTCAATAGAAATTTACAATTAGTAAAGTCCATAACGGTCAAGCTATCTTGCCATAAACTCCATTTGAATCCCAACGAGAAAACTTGACTCAGTCATCCAATGAATTATGACTGGCAGTTATTGTAGAAATCATATATTTTCGCTTCCCATTCCTTCCGCGTGGATCAAACTGATTCAAATTGCGATGAGAAACCGAATGTTGCGGAACAATCAAGGCTAGTAATTTAGAGCTTTAATAAGTTCCTATTAATCGATGATTTTAGGCCCAGCATGGTGTCGGTGGAGGAAGGGATGTTGGGAGGTGGGCTGGCTGGCAAATTAAAATGCCCCGCACCAATTTCTCGATTACGGGTGGAGAAAATCGAAGGGGGACTCATGGTGGCTGGAGTTGTAATTGCTGCCAACTGTCAAATCGCCCTACCCGCCTTTGGATTTCTTTTTATGCTGGTCGGTGCAGTCCTTACAGGTTAGTACCATTACTTTACCCTTGTTCAACTTTGTTTTTAGTTAATGACAGCATTTACTCTGGTAGCTTTCTGGAATGATTGTGATTGTTTTGAAAGTTTTTAGCTGACATATTGGCCATTTTAGTCGACCAATTCTTACCACCACCATCTTCTGATACAATCTAAAACGTGCGTATAGCTTTCAAGTAGCTAATATTCATCATGATCTATTTCTTATCATGTTGAGCTATAAATATGGTTGAAGACTTTAAACGTTTTTTCGTTACATATGTATTAGGTGAAAGTCTTTTGAGAGTAGGTATGGCACGTGGAGTCATGAGCAAGGTGATACATTACGTACAGTATTCTTACGTGCGCTAGTTACCCCGTGATGATTCTATACTGATCACGTTAATTAGCAGCATTCCCATAAACTTCAAGCACGTAAGGCTATAAATTATAGGTAGGGTGAGTCAGAAGAAGATGATCGAACTCTTGCGGGTATTTATTATGCATAAAAAAAGGTTCAATATAATTGATCGCATCTTCGAGGTCAAAAGATGAGCTAACATGAATGTGGCCATTATCTCTGAATATTCGCGAATTCAATTGAAATTCGATTCGTTGATTTCAAATTTCGGAGCTGAACTGAAACAGTTCAGCTTTTCGCCTCATTTTGATAATTCAATGCTATTAGATGCTATACACCAAATTGATGCGCTCTATAAATATTCATATTCGCTGTGCCTTGGAATAGATCTGTCATTACAGTCGAACCCAGAGCACTGTTATCCGCTGGCCTCCAGGCATTGATTGTTAGAATAGCTCTTCTCCACCAGGGCCGGCTTTCACTAGAGCCCGGGTATCTTTGTAGCTTATACAAAGACACACCGCGGCGCTAAGCTTTATTTACGGCCCTGATACTTAACTCTCGTTGATCAAAAGGACAGCGCCAACGGAGTAACAGTGCTCGAAGTACCCGGTCCCGATATGTACCATAACAGTTCCTGAGGTTTGACTGTATATTCACATATACATATGCATTGTAGAGAAAAACCTTTGCTTCGTGTCAAGTCGGCACTTTCCCGTGTTATTTATTATAAACTGAAAACTTACTTAATGTTGGGTGCCAGACGCTAGAGCGATGCTTCTTTAGACAAATTATGATACCATAAGCTAAAATGCCAAAGACTAAAACATATGAGATTGCGACGAGCGACAACTCAACCAACTCGGTTTTTCGATAGCCTTAGATAGAGGGGCAGGGTTCACCGGATAAAACAATATTAGTTCTTCAAGAATATTTGAGGTAACATCAACCAGAGATTCATTACAAAATTGAATAGCTTATAAGTGATCGGTAACAGACTAATCGGCAGATCAAATTAATTGTCAGTTTGCTAGGGTAGAGCGCCTAATTAGCCGTACAGAATTTACACTTTTTACGAGACAGTACTAGCAGTATGCATGTGTCAAAGTTGACTCGATATAAAACAATTCAACTAGACTCCAGACTTGGTATCGGTACTTCGTACCCAAAGAAAATTTAGATTTTTTAACACAGCCTGAGACCAGTGTATGATTTTTAGCCAGATTAGGTGACGAGAGTCAGTAACAAATGATACAGATTTTATAGTAATTAATTAGCGATCTGCTTGGCTTTATAATCCGCGAAATTTCGAGATCTATCCTAAGATAGGGACTGCAGGATCATTCGAAGAACGCGAATCACTCGGATCAGTGATAACAAAATCATACTGAGGACAATAAAGTGATTCTTAACCAAAATTCTGAACGATACGATAATGGTAGTAACGATGCTAAATTATACAAAGCGATACTAAATTATACCAAAATTAACCGTAACGCAGGTGCAATGCAACCCGCGGCCACCTTCACTCGGGACACTCCAGAAATGGCAATTAGATTAACAATTATGCATAAGATAAATTTACCATACTAAAAGTGCTTGCCAATAAACAATATGCGATAAACAATAGCCAAAAAGCGGTAGAAAGGCCTACGTAACTTAGCCAGACTCGAGGTTGTTCGATTAATTAACCATAGACGAAAACCAAAACGATAGACCAAAGCGGTAAACCAACTTCTATACGAAGGATCTCGTGTCTTCACAAAAAGGATCAAAGCCTTACTTGACAACTGGCTTCTACTTTATTAACACAATCACAATATTAATAAGACTCGGGACGATACGGTACGAGATTTTTCTTGGCGATAGGAGTAGCAGCGATAAGAAACGTCGTCCAAAGAGCGAAGAATAGACGGAATAATTAGCGAAACCTCCTTATACAGTCTTTAGTCGCTGATACCAGCTTTTCCCTCCTAATAAAATGGGTCACGTGACGCATCAGTAACGTAATTGGTTCTCGTCAGGTGCCGTAGTTTTGACGAACGTTCGGTGGTAGTGAATGGTACAGAAGAAACCTATCCTACCCCAGCCGTTGCTTTTTACTCCTCTTCCTGCCGCCTTCCTTTAGAACTCCCTGGCACTGGATTTATGGGAAATCTCGCTCGCCAGAGCAATTCGTTGCTTTTTTAGAGGGTTTACAGGATTCGTCAATTCACTAGAAGTCGAGACGATAGCTTCGTGCTGAGCACACAAGGGCTTCGCTGACGAAAGAGTTTCCGTAGGTGAGCACGCTGATCCGGAGGTTTTCTTGACCAACCGCGGTTGTGTTCTTGGCCGCGGTAATGGTTTCCGAGAGAGTAGATGAATTTAGGTGGAAAACTGTGGATATGGTTTCGCATGGCCCTATGCACCGCCCTCACGCAAACGGATTAGTAGACGGTAGCTTCGTTGGATGACGGGAGGTTTTTACGTGCTTCTCGCACATGCTTGTACGCCGTCAGTCCACATCGAGAGGGTAGTGAATTCTTCTGATCGAGAGGAGGCGCTGACCTTGGCGCTTTCTGAGCGAACCGTAGGTTTGCATGTCGGTAGAGCCGTCAGTGACGACACGAGAGGTTCCTTACTGCGAGATGGGCGATACTTTTCTGCGGTAGTTTCCACGGCGATAGAAATATGCTCGAATTCGCATAATTACAAAAATAAAAATAAGCAATATTATATGTAATATTTTTCCCTAAATTCGCCAATTCCTGGAGTACCCTCGACATGACGCATTGCTGCTTTTTCCAATAGTTTGCCCCTTGTAGAGGAACTCTACAAAATACCACGTCATAACATATGCATATGGAGCATCACAACTCAAATCACGGGGTAATCGGTCGGACCCATTTCGACTTTGACCATGAATTTTTTTTTTTAGGTCCTCCAAGGTCCAAAATGGAACCTCAGTCTTTTTCAATACTTTCCTCCATTTATTCGCGGTCCCGCACACTCTATTATCGCTATATCAAGCGGAAACAGCCAAGAAGACCTTTCTCACATTGATGAAATCCTTTCATAAAATTCAGGACTAAAAACAAGTATTTTCATCATACTTCAAGCGTGGGCCGAGATCAACTAGTATTTTTTTTTCCAACTGTTTCAATATTTTCTGTTTTTTAATACAAAATTGAAAAAAAAAATGAATATACTGTTATAATTACTGTTGTGAGTTCTGTTGAGTTCGGTGAGTTCATGCCTTGTTTTCACATCTAAGGATAACCGGATTCAGGTGCAGAATAGTTGGAATGAATATGTTGCAATGGTTAGTATGATTACTGTATAATTGTTTATCGATGAGTAGTTATAATGATGGTAGAGACCACGTATGTGTTAATTATAAACTTCTAGAGTTAGATGTGTAATCTTTACCATTTTGGAGATCGATTTATGAGTTTAGTGTTTGAGAGTTGATTGAAGAGTGCCTTGCGAATGATGATAGCGAGTCAAAGAGTCAGTAAGTTCTATTGTCCCTTTGTCCCTTAGGCGTGAGCGTGTTGCAAAGTTGCAGTTGTACAGGTACGTATATAGGGATGAGGTTCTTAGAACGTAAGGTCAGGACTTTCTCCAATTAAGGGTCATGGGATAGAATGCATGCAGGATGTTATACAGAGAAGTTCGGTGGACACTTGACACGCTCTATGGTAGACAATTCGGTTTTTATCTAAACTGACAACGGTGTCGTACGATATCCACAGAACAGCCACAGAATGACAGCTGCCGCTACATTGTCTATAAATATGGTCGCACCATGGCGTTCTCAGTATCGGTGAAAACCAAATTGCCTACCATAGGGCGTGTCAAGTTTCCACCGAACCCCTCTGTATATCGAGTATTCAGAGTGAAAGATATGGAATATGTAACAATACAATAATGGTTTCTTGTAGACAAAAAAATTAAATAAAAATAAATTGTGTCTAGGTAAAATTCGATTGCTCCTTAGTTTAAAAGTAAAATTTCAAAAATTATGAAGACCAATGGTCAATTCCTAAATTTTACTCTTAAAGTGAAGAGAAAATCGAATTTTACCTAGACACAATTGATTTTTCCTTTTTTTTTTTTGCTATAAGAAATCATTATTGCATACCATTTTGTTTCAATTTTGTATTAAAAAAAAAAATAGGAAAAAAATACCAGTTAATCTTGGCTCACTCTCGAAGTATGATGAAAATACTGGTTTTTAGTCCTGAATTTTGTGAGAAAAATTTCACCAATTTAAAAAAGGTCTTTTTGCCTGTTTCCGCTGGATGCAACAATATTAGAAGGTGCGGGATCGCAAATAAACGAAGGAAAAATTTGAAAAACAAACTGAGGTTCCATTTTGAGCCTGAAAGGACTAAAAAAAAATCCATGATCAAATTCCAAATTGGTCCGGCCGATGACCCCCGTGATTCAAGCTGGAATGCCCCACATACATATGAGGAATTCCATGCCAACTGACAATGAGCCGACAGCGAAGTCTGACCTGTTCCGATTTTTTTGTTGATCTTTTCTCAAATTCACCAGGCTCACAGTAATCTAGTGTATTTATTTTTTTTTAATTTTCAATCACTTTGGTCTTAGAGTTGTAAATTTTCGAGGAATTTATAGTTTTGATTACCTTCAATTATTCAAACACTTATATCGTTGTTTCAATTGTACGGATTTATAAAAAAAAAAGAAATGAAAGTGATCAGCAGGCAACGGACTCTATGAAGAAAGTATCCATGGAGTGCTATAGTTCGATCATGACAGAATTCTCCATTTAAAATATGAAAATTGATTGAAAATTACAAACAAATTTTAGAAAATCCCTGCTTCAAAGGCAAGACTTTAGAGCCGTGTCTGATCGTGGAATTATGATCCTTACATATATTGTTTTCGAAATTCGAAGATCTAGGATACTGAGATTTTTCTTAGACCGTGGCCACTGAAACGTAAATGATTTCTAAAATATTCTCACTCTTTACGGGACTCTATTGATAGCTAATGTTTCGTTTCAAGCGAAGACCCTACTGAAATTGTGAAAAAAAAATATTTTTCCATTTTTTAAACCACTGAAAAATGTCTAATCAATGAAAGCATTCCTCATTTTGTATATTATGACAGTATATGTTTGCAAATAAATCGCAATCTTCTGCAGCAATGAAATCGTCGACACGTACACAGAACCTATCACAGCAGGTTTCCTGAAACCATAGTCTAGATAGTGAGAAATGCGTTTTTTTATTACACATTTCTTGGTAATTGAAAAAACCAAACAATATTTTTTTTCTTTCAATTTTCAAGATAGTCTTTTCCCAAGAAGAAACTGTTGGGAATCCAAAATATTCATCTGTAATTATGTAACATTCTGTATAAACAATGTGAAGGAATAATAGTTCCACGTTCGGACATAGCTCAAAACTCTTATTTTTGAAGCAGGGATTTTTGAGAATTCATTCGTAATTTTCAATCGGGGCATACATGCCGGAAGTTGAATGTACCAATAATCTATTGACGAGTGTCAAACGAAAATTTCGAACATTATTTAGTATCGCTGCTTCCATACTTGCAGAGTACCATGTTTAATCAGCATAATTAAATAAAATGAGAACATTGCCTTGACCGATAGTCTTATCGACATGAAATGCGTCACAGGCCCAAGACAAGATCATTCCATACTACTCTGAATAATATTAGATAAATTGCGTCAATGGCTTTGACTCAAAATAATATAGAGGCCTCATAACTGAAACTTTGATTGCAATACCTGAGAATACGTAACGAATTATTTCCACCACCTGCGACACATAAATAGGATGTAAATTTCACTTCAGTTCCAATCTTCCAGTGACCTAAAATTACACCTTGCATAAGATTGAATCCTCTTTCTCTCGTTTGGAACAATTGCCAAAAATTGAAATATATGAAGTTACAGAAGCTTGTTGGATACATAACAAAAGTTTTATTCTAATTCCTCAGGGTTTAGTAGTTCCATACAACAATAAACATATCCACAGGATAAATCGCTTAAAAGACTTTTTTTTTCCGACGCGCAGTTTAAACCATCGTTATTTTCCTTAAATGGACGGACGTGACAACTTTTTGAAGGTTTTAGTTACTCTTCCAGAGTCTCTCGTTCGTTCATACTGGTCCATTAGGATTACAATCTCATTAATAATACCCACAACCAGCACACGCTAGTGTCCAGCGCATATGGCATTAATAATTCATAGTTCAAAGGAGTTGAAACTTTGTTCACCTTCAGGCTTGAGCTTCTTCTTTTTTCCCAAAAGTTTCCAATAGTTGTGCATCCAACATCTGTTGGTATGTAGCAAACATCCCATCCGTCGATATGAGTCATCGTATAGAAATCGATGCTTCGTCCGTCAACCCATCTGTTTGTGATAACCATACTTGCAAATTCTTTGGCTGAAAGTTAAAATTCTTTAAGTGCTAAAGGAAGATCGATTTTAGAGGAATATCAACCAGCTTTTACGTGACGAGATGTTGAACTCATATGATATAGAAAACTGTTTACTAGTAAGTTTCAAAGTATGCCCAATTCTCCACTCGCAGCCACCGAATCCGTATATTTTGCAGTCATGTCGCTTACTATTTGAGGTTCTTCTGCCTCATTTTTCAGTGATTCCCACGCGTTTTGATTTGAAATATCTAGCCTTTTTATTGTACTTCTTTTCGGCTGATGTTTCTTCTCAATATTAATTCTTCTTTCTTACCCTACTACATCCCATCATTATTTTCGTGATTGTTACTTTTTTCTGAAGATTTCGGACATTGTACCATTCCAGCCCATTTATCTCGTGTTGTTCTATGATTTTCCCTCTCATTTTGATTCTCTTCCCTTTATATAGACAATCCGTCTCTTCTTTGTTTGCAAGTCTACGATATATATTTTCTTTCTTTCCCATTTTCCTGTTTTAAAGGGATTTGAAGCTGCTTCAGCATACAGAGGATAACTAGTCATTTTAATGCTAATTTCGTTTGTATTTCTTCCAGGTTTTCCTCTTGTTCTTCTTCCAATATTGTCCCGTTGTATACTTACATAATATATGAATCAGCACATAAGCATTGGTAACGCGCAAAATATTCTGATCGACAAGGTACAAAATCATCCCACTCCGAAAGGGACAATGTGGCAGGACTATATATACAGAGAGGTTCAAAGCAAAGTTGACACGCCCGTGGTAGGAAATTCGGTCTTTTCCGAAACTGATAACGCTGTGGTACAACCATATTTACAGTCGACCCAGCGGCAGCTGTCATTCTGTGGTTGTCATGTCGTCTGTAGATATGTTCGTACGACAGCGTTGTCAGTTTCGGAAAAAACCGAATTGCCTACCGCAGGCGTGTCAACTTTGCTTTGAACCTCTCTGCACGTACACCTTGCAAATAATTTCATTCAAATCACTGCTACGTTCTGAGAAAAGAATTCATTGACTCAGTTTTTTCACAGCTGATTAGTAGCATTTTGATACATAGTTAACGATTCTTCTATATCCCATTTACTTCGCTGCACATGGATTCAGCTTATCGAAGAAAAAGTGATTGTCGTAGCGAACAGGCTGCATCGTTCATCGAAACTTCTTCCGATTTGGGGTGAATATTCTATATTGATGTAATTTAGGGCCGAACCAATAATATTGTACGAGTTTAATTTTCAGACTAGGCAATTTCTTATTCGAAGACATTCTTTTAAAACAGATGAAAGAAAAAGTGTGTTACGTACTCACAATAATAGAAGGGGGATGTTGCCTCTACGTAGTATTGGTAGGCACTAAACTATATCATCTAAGAAAATTTCCTTCAAATCTGCCAACGTTCAGATCGACGATACGACCTGTACCCTACGACAACAACTGGAAAATATAGTTTGCGGGAAATCAAGTTTTACAATTTTGCTAATTTCTCGAATTTATGCGAAACGGAGCAATCAATCGGATTGTCATTTTGGCAGCTAATGTTTGACGAGGAATGAGTTTGAGCTAGCGCGTGAAATTCAATGAGACCGAAATATTTTTTCACACATCGCAGAGTGTGGGCACGTCACTTATTTTGAATATTATCAGAGCCCACGCATCATTGACGCGGAAACACCTATGTAAGCGCCATTTTACAGGTAATGATAAACACACCTATCAAAAAGCATCTTTGTTTTATGCAAAAATGAAGTCTCTATCTGGAAACTCGCAATTCGTTATAATTAGCGATTGTAAATGGTTGGGAAACCATAATAATCTTTATTTCCCGCAATGCCCAAGAGAGAGAGCTCAGCACGCGAATCGTTGCGTCGGTACTGCTGGCGGTGGTCTGCGCGTTCTTTATTTGCGAGGGCGTGGCAGCAGCCAGCGCAGGGGCGTAGCAATCATATTTAGCATATCGCCAGTGACGTGGAGAATATATTTTGGGGGTATTTTCGAGTAGTGGCATTTATATCAATTTTTTTCTGTGCGGAGTGCGGCAGGGAACGGTACATACGACTAGATTATGTTCTGAATAATAATTCTATCCGTTCTATCGCCCGGCGACTTGTTGCCTGGGTCTATAGAAAACGCACGCGGAATATGAACATTTCTATCCTAACTAAATGCTTAAACATGTATGTTCTGTTGATAATAAGCAGACGAAATAATAATGGCAAAAGAAGATTGTCCACTCGTATAAAATTATTTTTGAAGGTTATCTGTGGTGTGAAAAAAACAACGTAGAAAATTCTGATAGTGATGGTTTTCAAGGATAAAGTTTCCTCTGTGAAATGCATTTTCAAATTTCCGGATTTATCGTCACCAAATCATTCATTATTGAGTAGCGTCACTACTGTGTACGTGAGAATGGAGTGAGTCCGCGGATCAGACCGTTTCGGCATACATACAACTCAACTATGTGACTCAAAATTGAATAACACAGTAAAAAAACTCTGATATTTTGAAATGATTCTGAGGAGTGGATTTCAGTCATTATACTTTGTCATTAATTTTCCGATTCGAGAACTATGTAATATGTATTGTAAGGCTTCTTTTATTATACTAGACTATTTTTTAATTATTTATACATGGGACATTACGTGTCAAATCGGCTGACGTCTGACTCGGACCATTTCGGATTCGATACATGTTCTTTCATATCATAATTGTTCCAACTCATGTACGGTTTTGCAAACGAATGGGTGACTAGTTGATAGAAGGCGATAGAATGAATAGAATTATTATTCAGAACATAACTTAGTCGTACTTACCGGTCCCTGCCGCACTTTAAACAGAAAACAAGTATATATAAATTAGACTCGAAAATACCTCAAAAAAATATTCGCACGTCACTGGCTTCGTGCTAAATATAATAGTTTCGCCCCTGCGCTGGCCGCCAGCAATACGAACTAAGGATTATCATTGCTTCCCAACAATTTACAATCCCTAATTACAACGAATTGCGAGTTTTCAGATAGAGACTTCTTTTCTGCATAAAACAAAGATGTTTTTTGATAGGTGTGTTTATCATTCCGTATAGGTAGAATGGCACTTACATATGTATTTTCGCATCAATGATGCGTAGGCTCTGATAATAGTCGAAATAAGTGACGGGTCCACACTGTGCGATGTAAAAAAAAAAAAAAAAATTGATTACATTGAATTTCACGTGCTTACTCGAACTCATTCCTCATCAAACATCGGCTGCCAAAAGAACAGTGCGACTGATAGCCCCGGTTCGAAGAAATTCGAGAAATTAGATAGGTCGGTAAAAATTGGCTAGATCCTCCCCTTAAGACGCTGAATCCGCAACTGCTCTGGTATGAATTGAGTCTAGACAGATGTACGAGGTGGAGGCTTGTTGTGAGTTTCGACCCATTCTATCCAATAATAATGTCCGGTAGTACTGTTGAAAGAAAAATAAATCGCTTAAGGAAAAATCTGATCAGAATTTTTCATAACATAAAAATTTATTAGATTCCTTGATGTTCAATCATTTTAAGATTCATAAGATGCTAGCGCGATTTTTGTCAATATTCAGAAAATCCTTTCACCGGTCATCAATTATACATCTTTCGTATCATATCTATTAAACTTTCGCAGTTAATATATTATAGAAATGATCATCTTTCTAGAAATTTAAATGTGCAGTCTCCCGGCATTGATTTCGAACGCACTTTTTAGTGGAGCATCTTCGCTCGATTCCGAAGTCTCATTCCACACATATTATGCACTGTTTTTGTTAAGTAATGAAAATTACTATTGGTTTGAAGCTCAGAACTTAGCCTCAGATCAATGAGAGAATCAATTATAATAAGAAAGGCATCACAATTCAAAACAATTTTGAATCACGAATATGTGTAAAAATGATGATTACAAAAATTTTCAAAATTTAAAAATTAGATTCAAAATCAAATTCAAAATCGAAACAAATGAAAAAAGTCAAAGAAGTAAGACGCTGGTGCTGCCGGTGTTGTACCAGATTCATGAGACCAATATGAGCGGCACCTTTTTGCAACTTGGCACTAACACGCCTTGTATTTAAGTTGTCACCCGCCGTTTCTAGAAGCGATTGAAAATGTATCGGGTGGTGACCACGCTTAAAATACCGCCTTGGCACAAATGAAAAATACGTGTCGATTCATTTGGACTGATTCACAAGTTTTTCGTAGTTTGATTGAAATTGAAGAGTGACACTTGGGTAGTGTTACTTGTGGGCTAATGTCCAGATTTTGATACAGCTTAGTAAGATGGTCACTTATATCAAGTGATAAATTGTGCTCGACTAAAAACATGCAAATTTTCATTTCATGAGCTTTCGGGTTTTTCATTGATCGAAAGAGCTTTTGATGTCATAGTTGTTATTGTCTGATGACGTGCCTTTCCCGTGAAGACTTGTACTGATGCAGGCACAGTCTATTCTTTTTCTTGACTTTCTGATCTTGGGCTCAACAAATCGCCATACCTTGGTGACCTTGACCACATCACCACTTATTTGCAGACAAACAATCAAATCACTACATCTGGCAACATTGATTACGAGTGATCGGACTTGCATGCAAGAATGGGGCTATGATTTTCCGGAATTTTAAGCGAAGGAACTACAGTGATATAATGCTTATGCCGTTCACATTTAATTAAGTAGGAGTGGTTTCAGAAAATTTGGAGTAATCGAGACTAGTTTCAGAAATTAGGCTATAATGCATGAGTAATTTATGTGAAAAAACCAGCGTGGCATTCGCCCCGGTTTCATATCTTCGGAATTGCGGGTTGGCCAAAGGGTGGTTTCCTATGGTCTTGGATGATCAAGACTAGACTTAAAAATTGAACTTTTATATATGAATCATGTCTTTGAGAAAACAGCGTGGTATACGGAGTGGTTTCGTATTTTTGAATATTCTTATATTGGCGGTGACTCACGGGGTGGTTCCCGGTAAGTGCAACAGATTGGAATTGCTATAGAAAATTGAGTTTCAATTATTAGAAACTTTGGTGTGCGAATGAGCGCGGTATTAGCCTCTTCAGATTTTCGTTCGAATGAACGCTTGGAACTCGAGGCACATATAGAAACGTGTTTTTGATAACATCCTTTATGTTTCACCTCAAAAATCATGGATGGATGTATGTATGTATTCATAGTACATTATGTAACAAGGGAATAAAGTCGAAGATTATTCCCGAGAGTGAGTTTACTGCCCGAATGAAATTCCCGAGGGTAGGTTTACTTAGTAATCACCCAAGGGAATTTCCGCGAGGGCAGTAAGCTCGAGGAAATGATGGACTTTATTCCAGTGTTACATATAGGACTTTATTCCCGACTCAACCGTAAAGACCGCTTTTTAATGTTAAAATTTTTTTTTTTTTTGCGGGACAAAAAGTACATCTACTTTTCTCCGAAAAATACGGGAAAAAAGTGAATTTGCGGGACAAAAAGTATAGCAGGGAATCAAGTTTCACTTTTATCCCGCTTTTCAGGTGAAAAAGTGATCTTTACGGTTGAGTCGGGAATAAAAGTATATTCATTTCATATGTAGTAATCGCTTTCCAACAAGTTTGGGGATTCGCAATCGTTAATCACTTTCGAAACGAAACTTGCTACACTTTTAAGTGAATTTTCGATTAGAAATTTCTATAGTACAAGCTGTTATTGGCAGTAAGAATTGATTTCGATAAAAAAAAATTGTATTACTTGAAACACATAAAATATAGATATGAGTTGTCCTGAGAATTTAGACAGCTTACGCTTATGTCACGTACACGAATGTTCATACGTTTATCGCTACGGCACATAGTAGAAGTCGGTATAGTGTAGCTAGAGGAATATAAGTCAAGCAGCTGCGGCAGGGAGTGGCCCATTTTTCATTCTTTTCCACAAAAGTACAAGAATTTTCTGTTGCGCAAAGCGTAATAACATGATGACAAACTTGATCTGCGTTCAGGAATAATAAAGCGAACTATTGGTGCCATTTGCGGTGCATTTAAAATCAGCACTAAGCGAATCTTTCCTTCCGAGTTACTCGATTTCAATTAGTCACGTAAATGTACTGCCGCGCCATTCTATGTTAATGATATAATACTGTAAAATGCATGATAAAAAAAAAAGAAAAATATTGAATAAACAAAATCGTCAAGGAGGACTGCGTAGTCATAGAAGGAATTGGTTCCATTGTTAGAATTACTGCTGAGAAAATTTAAAACTGAAATTTAAAAAGAAACGATAAACTTTTACGAAAAACAAGAACAATATAATTATAAAAGTGTGTAAGAATCTTACCTTATACCAAGCAATTAATCAACGCCAACGAGTTATTACTCCGAGGTGGCGATTAAAGAAATCTTTCTCATACTAAAATTTCATTGTATAAACGCTCATTTATAATAAATCACTACACAAACTAACGACGTTAAGTCTACAGTTGTGTATCGATCAATATTTAAAGATAGAAATGAATTTAAATTCTTGCATGTATATACGAAAAGAAAATAAAGTACCGAAAAGATAGCAAGTAATTTCATAAAGAAAACCAGAGTTAATTGCTTATGTCAATTTACTCAAGTGTCGACTATAAGATTCCTATAGCCTAGAGATAAAATATTAGCATGAATAAGTAGGAAAAAAACGGAATATCAGATAAATTACTCGTGAGGAGGTAATATTGTTTGACTATACTTATGAAATGGTTGCCATTACTATTGATTCTACCCATTCAACACAACGTGGCAATATACTTATTGCAATAAATTGGAAAACACGTCAGTTGATCAGTTAAGCATTCTTAATAAACTTTCGGGCGTAACATTTAGATTCTACCTTAGGTATCGAACCTCTCAGCAGCGATGCTCACCAGGGCACATTTCGCAGTTTGTTTACCTATATCCAATTAGATCTGTACGGCACTGAGAACATCTATTTTGAGGTTACATAAAATCAATGTTTCAGTGGCCTGCAATTCTGACTTGTAAAACTATTCATTGCAATACTTGAAAATTGACATGACGTGTTAAAATCTTATGCAAAATTGCAAATGTCTGCCATATAATATTATAGGAAAATAAACCTTGACTGTTCAATGCTTACTAACTTATCTGCCCCACACCTATTTCGTAATCCAACTACAAGTGAAGCCTCTTTCATATAGCATGTATTAATGCACGTATAGTATATTTAATAGAGAGAAGCCAGAGTTTGTTATTGATTTCCGAGGATACTTACATCAGAACAACAGAAAACTATTCAAGTAAATTCCTAGCCCTAGATTAAAATACATAGTGCATAGAAATATTACGAGAATATATCTCACAGTTTTCTAGACTGGTATTGGACCTTTTACGTAACGAAAAAAGTGTTAATGTTGATTGAAATGACTCGAAATGCCAATGTTGATTGAATTGACTTGAAATAGATTTGGTGTGAAACCCGGAGGCTCTGAATTCACGCAGCGTACATTCCATCCAGGAAAAATAAGGGGGCGGATGCTTAATCTAGATTGAGAAATGTCGATACAGAGTGGCAATTGGCGAATCATGCTTTTCGGAGCATAGTGAGCACCGTTGGTATCCCCTCAATAGACCTATTCGCATCAAGGTCTAATACAAAATGTCAAACATATTGTAGTTGGGAATGGAACCCTGATGTCCTGACAATAGATGCCTTCACAATCACCTGAAACAACACAAAATTTTATGCATTCCTGCCATTCGTACTAATATTGAGTCCTCTAAAAGATAATTAGGGATAAGGTAACTGGAGTTCTTGTGGTCCCATTGTGGAATGCTCAACCATGGTGTCCTTTATTTCAAAAACTGGTAGTTGGAGAACCTCTAATCTCCAAATCAGATCCTTATTTACTCGTTTCCCTTTCAGCGACCACCATCACCTTGTGGCAGAAAAATGTACCCTGGCTGCAGCCGGGTTATCAGAGACGCTCTTACAAAAAAGGGCTTAGCGGAGTCATCCTTAGAAGTTTTAACCCTTTGCACCCGAGCGGTGCCGCTACGGCGCCCGGGTGGTTGAGTATAAAATGATTTTAAAGTACCTGTAAAACGCTTCCCTAATATAGCTGAAATCGTCTCGAGTTGCTATGGTTCGCGCGTGGGAGAAAGGCCTCGAGTGCAAAGGGTTAATTGCTTCATTGCCAAGTGCAACTGTGAAGCAATACAATAGTACATTGAAGAAGTGGTGGAAATCCGCTCAAAGGTCAAACCATGATCCATATACGACTAGAAAAAAGTTCGCAAACGGAGCCTCTCATGGTACCATAAATTCGGCAAGTGCGACAATTTCCCTGATACCTTCAGAGGACCTCTCACATAATATATATACATCCCGCGGTTTCTGAGGGACTCTAACATAAGTTGAGAACAAGCAGGCTTAAGTACGAAATGACCTGGGATTCTTATCCAGTACTGGTCGAAATGACAAAACTTTTTCGTCTACAATCGCTAGAAATTATTTCTGTGTCAACCTGTGGAATTCAAACCAGAATCCCGGAAAATATAATATGAAAACCTCTAGACCAGGAGCATTTCAACCACTGGTAAATCTCCCATTTTTTCAGGATAAACCTGAATTGTGCGTAGCCCACGTTATGTTGAGATATATCGAGATCATTAAGAGTGTCAGAGGTAGCTAGAAAAGTTGATTCCTTTTCCATCGCAAGCCCTATGGAGCAATTTCATCACAAACCATAAACAAATGGATGTAAGCAGCCGTGATAGACTGTGGTGTAGATGAATTATTTACGGCCCATAGTACAAGGCATAGTCCGACCTCAAGTTCTCAGTAGCCTGATGAAGCTTCGATGCAGTAAACTAAACGATCCATCCCATGCGGTATCGATCAAGCTATACTTGTGATCCATATTCGATAGAGTAGTAGAGACAAGAACACCCAAGTCTGACGGGCAGGCACGGTACTCTCCCGCTATGAAGATGAGGCGCATAGAAAATTCCATGAACTTCAATTTAGGGCAGCGAAGACTAAAAAACTGACAAGAACTGTCCGCGGATCCCACTAGAAGATTTGGAAAAAAATTCACTATTTCAGGACTCAAATGTTGAAATTGCGAAATACTGGTACAATTGTTTTACTCAATTCGGGAAACTATGCATCGTATTATGCTAGTCTTGAAACGTTCGAGTCCTGAAAGGGAGGATTTTGTTACGATTGATTTGATGCGTTGACGTTAAGAATGTCAACCTCATTGAGCCTGTACGAAATCCAAGTAGAGGGACTTTTCATATTTTCGTTCTGCTGTACGCATTTTGATTTCCCGTTTCTCGCGCCAACTATGGATGATGGAATTTTTATGATCATGGGATCTCTTTCAATTAAATTTTCAACCTTATATACTAAAGGAAAACCGAAATAGACTCAACGATTGGGTCAAGCAATATGATTGAAAAATGACTGGCATCAGGTAATTGTCCTACTGAATTGATAATAAAACATCAAAAGTCAGTACATTCCAACATATAATATACAGAGAGGATTCCTTGAAAGTTAACACTCAGTCACAGCCAACTCGGCACACTCCAGGTTTTTCGTCTGTTTATTGTCGGCTGGCCATCCACTATATTTTTTTTCTTTTACTGGTAGAATTGATGTTTTGAAGAAGCAACGTAGGTAAGTGAAGATAATTCATCTAATCAACGTTATTAGTAAATTAATCAAATGGTTTTAATTAATTCTATTACGTTCAACAATTCTAAGAATATCAATACAAAGATGATAATAATAAAACGAACGACAACACGGATATAATGATGATAATAATAATAAGAACAAGAACAAGAATCGGAGCTGGGACAGAAAAACGAACAGGAACATGAACATGAACATCTGGGACAAATAATAGTAATGATAATGATAATAATAAAATCAAGAACAGGAACTGGATCATTGCGGAAAAAGAAAGTTATGATAAATAAGGATACCCACAAAATATATTGACAATCGAAATTCACAGAAACACGGTGCATAATAGAATCCTAGGACAAATCGTTCCATCATGTTATCTACATTAAATTTCACATATCCCTTGTGATATACCTATAGTGTTTTTACATCCGTTTTTTTTTTTTTTTGTTATAATTTGACTTTGGGCGTCTGCCTATAATTATGGTGGTCATCCTACTCATAACACACTGAGAGAAATAACAAATAAAAATTGTCCGCAACATCGATTTATGGTCGGAATAAGCAGGCGACGACATTATTTTTATTACAAATATAGTAAACACTACCATATTTTTGTAAAATCAACTATAAAACAGACGTATGCAATTGAATCTTGTTATTTGTCAAGAGCATAACCTATCATGTTTTTTTTTGAGTGCAGCCTTTCAATTTTTCAAAAACCCAAATAATCTGAAAGCTGAAGTTTGATCCAATTCTTCACTAATCTACAGACCGCAAAACCTGTTTTCGGTCATGCATTTGTTGCAAAAAGCTGAATGAGAACCTCTTTTGGAGGACAATGACCCTAGCAACAACGGAACACGCCCAGGGCGAAGCAGCTCAGAAGATCTATCTGCTCATCGTGAACAGCGTTGCCTGTAGCCGGTATAATAACCATATTCTCGATTCCGTTTCAATTGAGTTCGCATACGACGAAGATTTGAGTATGCCACCTGCCACATCCGATAATACGTTTACGATCTCTTTGAGGAAGTAACAATCTGAGTTTCAAAAGGCCAGTGGCTACTGACTGACAAGATTTTCAATTTCTACGACAGCTGATTTGAGTACCAAGACACCAAGAAAGAACAAATGATCAATTAGTAAGGCAGTACCCTAACGTTCTTATTTTTTTGTTTTCGTAATGTAATTTTCTTCGGTCTCGCGCTAGCTGCGCAACGAATGAATTATTGGCGTATGCACTTCTGTACGAGATTAGATTATTACTTGATGAACTCCGAGAAGGTACTGTATCTTTTCGTATGCAACGTAATCGCAAATTACGCGCCTAACTTAAGTTGTCTGCATGCGTCGAAATTGAAGTGCACATAGAAAGGCTTATGAAGGCGCTGAAATCTGCAACGGCAAAGCGAGAGACCATCTATGCGAAAACGTTCTAGGCGAGCTCTAGATTGATGAATTGGAAGAAGGGCCTAAAGTCATGTGTCAAACGATAGATTTACATTCGAGGAATATACGTGGATATTAGCGGATATTTATAATCCCCGGAAATCGAAAATCGGAGTTTCTATCGGTTTTTGTTGCCAATCCATAAATATTCACAACGAATAAAAAATTGTCTCGATAGATGCTGCGATGCAAGGTACATTTGAAACTCCATCTTACAGGCATTTGTGAAATGGAATAACTCTATCTGGAGTTAGTCCACCGCATCAACCAGAACGGAATTTGACCTTCTGTTTCCGATTTCTGTGAAATTTTTTTCACAGATTCTATGAAACAAATAAACTAATCGAACATTTTTTGTCTTACATCACAAAATAATTCCTTTTATGTCACACTACAGTGTAAAATGTAACGTACATGTATATCCATGTATATTAATGTTCCTATGTAAATTTATTTACGAACAAATACCTTCACTGGTCTCGCCACTTTTGAGTTGGTATATTTCGTCACTGTTAATTCTTTTCTCGCAATTGGATGAATAGAATGTTATTGTTTCACATTATATAACACTAAAGGTGGAACGAATAAATCCAAGAATTGCATTGTGATTTCAGAATGCTTGGTACATGCTACTATCATCGTCCATCATTTTCAACGAACTTTCATGAACTTTTCGAATTTAAAAAAAACGTCAAGTTAGTAAAATCATTTAATTTTTTGACGAAGCCGACACAAAATGTGAAAACAAGAATAATTTGTAGAATCCATGTCTGCGTGATATGAAGAACTGGGAGTTCCGGCGGAATGGAAATCTTTCTGTTAATTCACATTCAAAGTGACTTAGTGATCATGGCATCGAAGGAGCCGTGAAAAGACAAATCGTAAAAAGCAATATCAAACCATTTCGGAAGCCAATAAATACAGCGCGAAAAATTCTTTCATAGGCCAAAAATAACAAGAAAATTACGAGGGTGTACAGCGTGAATTTCTATTGGGTAGACAGGCCATTTCCAAGAGCGCATGCACAGACTTCCGAATGCAGGTGATTTTTCAGGCCGGCCAACCGTCGGCGATATGAAATTTATACACGACAGATCGCCGCGATGTATCTAACCGCCAAATATTTTGGCAGTTCGGCTCAACCCAGTCATTTATTATTCGTGGTTGTTAATTCAATACCAATAAAGTCTCTGATACAGCGTACTATATTTTAAAAAATTGCAAATGACACGAAATGTCGAAACATTTGGGGCTAGATATATCGCGGCGATCTTCGTATATAAATTTCATATTTTCGACGGTTGGCCGCCCTGAAAAACGACCTATGCTCGGAACCCTGCGCATGCGCAGTTGAAATTCGCCTGTCCACCCCTGTCTACCCGTTAGGAATTTACTCTGTATACACGTTCATAAATTGAAATTCAAAGGCATTTTTTGAGGTTCAATTACAGGAAAAACAGACGATGTGTCAACGATTTTTTTGTTTTGCATATTTCTCTATAGATTGAGCTTTACCTCAAAATGAAAAATCTTTAAAATGTTTATAATGAAGGAGTTATTAAGGCGTAAGTAGCTTCGTAGTTTTTAGATAACTAAAAAAACCAATATTTTTTTTGAAAAGCTGAGCTTTTTTACACAGAAAACCTATTTTTCATTATTTTGTATGCTAGTAAAATAGCGCGAAAACTGTATGGAAAAGAAAATTGCAAAAATGACAAAATACGCCGTATAATATCAGCAAAAATAAGAAACGAAAGAAAATTTCAAAAATTCCCGGAGTCGTTTTTCGATGTGAACTTTCCGCTGCAAAAGTTACAAGAAGTTCCGAGAGGGTGAGGCCGAATCCGACGTCTATAGAATTGGTAGACTTGCTCATACACATTGAGAGAGAAATAGATAATTTCCGCACGATAAATGCTCCATTACAAGCATGATGAAATATGTTAGTCTCCAAATTGTAAGGAGTGTTACGGTCGACGTTGATCAACATTTTTTAGTACAGCTACGAAATTACGGTTGCTTACGCTAAACAGGCTAAGCGATAGTGTCTCAGTGATGCAGTTATTTGAAATCAAGGTGAAATGTGTTGTTGAGAACAAGGTCACAAAGTATGCACGTCTAGACTACTTAAGTTACAATTAAATTTCATCTAATCTCAGTAATATGTTGAGTATGTTCGCTTCAGACTTCTGTAACTCATGTAATTTCACGGTAGACTAGTATATGCCTAGATGAATAGACAAATGCTCAAGCTTCCAGTTCAGCTGTTGATAATCGCGAAACAGTTGGAAGAAATGCGTCATTGGCATTAATTTGTTCGTACGACAGCAGTTTACTTATGTCAATACACGTGAACAAGCGTGAATGAGCCGTGATGCTCCGCTGCGTCAGTCGGTGATGATGGCGAACGGGGAAATATACTGGGTGTTCGTGTCGAGAACATCGAAGTAATTTGCTGCATATTTTCCACAAAAGATTCATGAGACAAAGACCGTAGACAGCTAAAATGATGCATAACCCATGCAAAGTCCTCGCCATTTTGTTCCAAACCGCTTATTTATTCTTAATCATCCTCAAATTATCTGACAGAGAATATAAAAACTAATTCAGCAATATCTATTCACCTAACGCACTCTTTCACCTTCCACAGTTTTGAGTATACACAATTTCTGACAAAAACGGAAAATTCTGCGAAATAGCTTTAATAGAAAATAGTGAAGTACGGATAAACTCAATTTTCACAGATGAGAACACAGTGTTTTTTTTTTGTTTTTTATTCAAGTCAACATGTTTCTTTTGTTTTGTGTTGAAAAAAAAAAAAAAAACTGTGTAGTTCATTCAAGAACAGGTTTCTAAGAAATGGAGTTCATAAAAAAAATACAATAATGTTTCAGCTGCATCTTATCGAGGTCCTGGTGAAGACGAGGACAAGGATTCTTATGCAGCCAGGATCGCCTTCACAGGGAACTCTCGAGTTCTGGGTCCAATATGCATAGTTGTTGGCGCCCTGATGCTTGCCCTCGGTATCCTGCTTTGCTTCTTGACACGACGTGCTCGACGCCGGGAGCGCAGAGTAGGCTTTCACTGTCCTCTTCACGGTGACTTTTATCCTCTAAGCCCTGTCCAGGGCGTTAAAATGCTGGGTGAGTACATACTGATCGTTCACATGCCTTATTATCCTTTTTCCCCCGCTGAAGCGAATAACTTTATCGCCGTTTTTCGAGTCGTAGAATTTTATCGTCGTTGTATGGAAAATTTGAGTTCTGCCCACTCTTAGTACGAAGCAGTGTTTCCAATACCATTTCGCGTCAAATAGGACTGCCGCTAAAAAATGTCATCTAATGAAAACGCCTTTTCGATATATTCCGTCGAGGCATCTGCAGTTTTTGGAGAACGATCTGGGGAAGCTTTTCATCTCAAATTTTACAAGGTTCTGATCTACTCAGGCGACGGAATACTAACAATGAAACTCGAGGCCCTGGTCTGTTGATTTTTATTATTTCTTGCGTCGGAAAGACGGTTCGGGCTGATATTACTGAATTACCGCATTGGAGTAGGTATACACACGGATCATGAATGTTTGAAAATTCATATTGACTAACATATTTGTCTTCCAGAATCTGAAAAAATACCGGGTATTCCTTTGGTTCGTAGAAATGTAAGGAACAATCAGCAAAGAAATCGAAAAGGGCTCAGATGTTGCCCGAGTTGGCATGGAATGCCCCATGTGTACTGTAACGTAGCATATTTTACATCCGCCACTCGTCTCCGCCATACAGCGTGAGTGACCGGCCGCTCCTGCCCCTGCATTTCTCCCCAGATCTGCCGAATCAGGAAGTTATCTACTATATTATTATACGCGATATGATAAAGTATCCGTGCCAATTACGCGTCAATTTTGCGTTTGCCGCGCTGTAACTCCTGAACTATTGATTCTCAAAAAAAAAGATTGATACAAATTTTTTATAAAATTTTACGCTCTTGAAGTTCTATTTCAACTATTTTTACTGTTTGACCACCCGTTAACGAGATATTTCATAAAAACCATGTTCAAAAAATTTTGGCGCTCTGTAACTCGAAAAATATGGGTCCGCCGACACAAAGTTTCGAATAAAAATTGTAGAAAATCTTATTCTCCATAAAAAAAGGTTCCCACTATTTTTGTCGTAGAATGTACCGTTTACGAGATATTTGAGAAAAACGGTTCTTGCAAGATGGCGGCTAAAGTAAACCACCGTTGCACCGACTTGCATAATTCACACTCAGGGGACACCCCTCAATCATTAAAAAAAAAAACAATCGCGCGCATTGAATTATAATGCATTATGGAATAATTTGTTCGACCCGCCGCGGTCGCTTGAACTATAATTTCGCCACGCTGATGCGAGAAGGCTATTGTCTCTTTTGTTTTCTTTTCCTGTATCACATTATTCGGATTGATATTATCTTCCTTTTTGCCATCTCTTTTTACCATAACGCGTGTGTTATTTCTACGTTCCTACGTTCCCCTCTCGTATGACCAAGTCCACCATCTTTGAGTTATTGAGTTTTTTTTGCCGTCTCGATCTATTATATTTCGGCACCTTTGTATGCCTGGCGCCCAACACCAACTTTTCTCGGCTTATTTTGTGTATCGCTTGACGGTCGATCACGTTGGTGGTCATTGAGCGGTATTCATTTTTCCTTACTGTTTTTTTACTGTTTCCTCCGGTCAGGGAAAATTGCTCGTTATACAGTACATATGTTCTATACACCTATGTTTACGCATTACACATTAGTGATGTGAAGATTAGTAATGCGGTGCCCCCGCTGAAGTTGTCATTATCACAAAGAGTCGTGTGAAGTCCAACACTCATTTCGTCACGATGGATAGTTGATGGTAATGTGTTAATCTGTCACTTATGTGAATATCCTGGATAACCTGACTGTAATTCAAGAATTTCGAAATTGATTTTCACCAGATAAGATTCGGAGCTTCTGTATCAGTTTCTGTACAGCATAAAGGTTCGTGATGTTGATGATAAAGAATTTGCAGAACAAAATTCACTTTTTCAAAACTCCAATGTTGTTAGCATTGCGAAATCTGCGATACACAAGTTTTACTCCGTTTAAAAATTTATGTAACGTACTATGGTGATTTTAAAACATTCGAGTCTCAAAACACAGAAATTCTGTTTGATTATTCTATGGCAGCGTTAACACTACGGACTTCAACTTCATGTCCTGCCAGTGCCAACGTGCTCTTTCTGATGCTGCTCACAACGGTCTGCGTCATCTTGATGATTACCTAACTATTTCTCCGCACTGATCTACTGAATTTGCCACTCGATTATGTGACATATATTTTTTGAGAAATTGCGTTCAAAAAAGGTCCGAACTTCAATTCACCGATAACTGAGTTAGGAATAACAATCAACAAAGTCATGAATCAAGCAGCCGACAGCAAAATAGAGTTCCGATAAGACTCCACGGGTATAAAAATACAAAACTACCCGCGTAGTCACTACGTGATTTTCTGTCTCTGACCGCTTGACACCTGACCTATGATACGGCCGTTGTTTGCGTACCACAGTACACGTAACGCCATCATTGTTCGTTTAATTCTATAACGATACTCCACATTAGATCACAGTTCGCCCGAGCATAAACAAATTCTATATTCATAACGGAAGGTATGTACCCTTAGTTCGTATATATGTATATACAGCTTTTGTAGCCAATCCATAAGAACTAGGTTGCATTCAGTTTTCAACGATCCTGAAAGGTTTTTTATTTGGTATTTCATACGGAGTGCCCTGCCGAACCAAATAATGAATTCCGCAGAATCAATTCTGGGGATATACAAACTTGTGAAATAGTGTATGAATAAACCTACGGCCGAAAATCATTTTTTTTCAAATACCTCTACGTTCTGCGGATTTCCACCATCGAATTTTGATAGCCTCTGGATTGTTTTAGTTCAATATGAATACGCAACTACATATCATAAAAAAGTATGTGTGTACCTGCCTGATGTTACCAATACTCAAACCTAAACGAACAGAAATGCTATGAGAAAGTGCGTTGACTTCGAATCTGACGGCTAAGATCTTCTTGTAACACTCATTTTTTTAAATAACGTTCCATAATCATATGATTAACTTCGCGGCTCTTTTTAGCGGTTAGGAGATTTCACATGGAATTATTTGGCATTCGCTTCTGAATCACCTTGTGTATTACTTGAACACGTATTTTTCTGCCCTGCTAGTCGCCAAAATCCACGCCGACCTGCAATAGTAGCGAACTGCCTTCTGCGGATGCAACAAAAATTCCAAATCAACACATCCATCTACTAATTCCAATTGCTAGAGTACTCATAAATTTACGATAATTACGTTCCATACGAGCTAGAATCGAGTTGTGGTTACAGGATAATCTAAAATCATAATGAGGTAGTTTTTCATACACACGTCAAGTGGTTGTTGACCGTCTAGTCCAGTTATCCCTCCTATTTCTCTCCTTTTTCGGAAAATAACTTTACCATTATCCAGTAAGCCTACAATCAAATTCCAGCTAATGGGTTGAGTCGTCAATTTTCAAGCGAAATCCTCTTACTCACTTGTCGCGAGACTAAATCGTTGAAAAATAATCAAGCCTACGTTATACTGAAGTGTTGGAATATTCGCTGGAACCATCAGCAGCAACAGCTTGCGGGATACCTGTTTTTGGCAACGTATCGGTAACGATTGAGTAACGATCCGACTGTAAATATGTTATACTTTGAGTTTGAGTAGATCCGTGTTTATACTCACAATGGGTTTGTTTCATTCCTTTCGGCAATATTTGAAGGGTCCTACCTGACCCCTCACGTCCACTGTTGAAATTCATTCTCCATATAGGCAAGTCGACTACGAATAACGTTCAACGTTTTAATTTGGCATGAATTCCGAAAAGCTCGAATCACCTACTATCCTTAACCTTTGTTCGTGAAACTTCAGTTACATATACAGTGATTTATGGTGTGCTAACCGCACACTTTATTGTCTACAAATATTAAGCCTTTGGGACAACGTCGTTGGAGGGTTTTGAAACTGTCGTAAGTAGCTCAGTATGCGCATGTATGTGAGCATAAATATGCTATAATTATCAAGAATACATAATTCCTGTAATTCTTAAATAGGGCTAAATTATCTGCATTGCTCCTCTTCTTACTATCCGTCGATATTGATCTCTCAGCAAACAGAGTATAGTAATTTCCGGCTGTTTTTGAAACTTGTATTACGCTTCGTTTGTCTGTTCAGTTATCTAAGGCCGCTCGTCCAATTGAGAGACTTAGGAAAAAGGGGCAACATTTCCACATTTGATAAAACATCCTTGTTTCCTTGCTGTTTCGCATGTAAAATGTTAGAAAAACACGAATACGTGTAGCCACGATTTTCTGCTGATTAAGGTTTCAAGGTGAAAGTTTTTAACGAGAAGTAACATTTCCATACAATGTACAAGTATAAGGCCCGAGGCCGAATAAATGGATCGTGATACGTAAAGCTGCTCCATCCAAAAATGCTGAATAAAAACAATAATAATAATAATAACATTACGGGTATTCCATACCAAGTCCACGAGCCTTTTGACCCGACCATTTTTGATTTGGCTGTTTCTTTTAAATGTGTAGCACCTATTGAAAGGAGAACGCCTGATTTCAATCAGATTTTTATTTATAGCGATTATTTGACAAATTTATTTCGGATTGCTCATAACTTGAAAAAAAAAAAATTATATCAACAAATACGAAACAGGCGCTACTTCATCTCGGAACGTTCTTTCATAAAAAATAGTCAAAAAGTTTTAGAACATTATTCCGATGGTTTTTTTTTAACTTCGAAGCAAGAAAATATTTGTTTTTCAAAGTTTCACACCTTCGATTTTTTTTTTGATTCATCAAAATTCCAGACCATATTACAAAATTTGTAAACCATGTTCGATTAAGTTATTTTAATTTATTCCATTTTTCAAGTATAATCGCAATTAATTTTATACGAGGTTTTTTGATTTTTTATTTATATTCTAATATGATCTAAAATTTTATAGAATTCTAATGTAGTCTAAAATTTCATAGATTAAAAACAAAAAATCAAACGTGTTTAATCTGACAAAACAAATTTGTATAAAATTAATTACAATTATACTTGAAAAATATAAGAAATTAAAATAACTCGATCGCACGTGGCTTAAAAATTTTCGTAATATGGTCTAGAATTCCACGGAATAAAAAATAAAATCGGAGGTGTGGAACTTGAAAAAACAAATATCTTTTGGCTTCAAAATTAAAAAAAAAAACCATCGAAATGATTTTCTAACATTTTTTGAGTATTTTTTTACGAAGGAACGTTCCAAGACGAAGAAGTGCCTATTTTGTTTTTGTCGATAAAATCTTGTTTTTATTAAATAACGATATTTGGCATATTAACATGGTCTCAATTATTTTTTAAATAATTTTAGATACATATAAATTTTCGAATTACTTTTTCTCTATTCCGTAATGATGAACATATCAAAATAGTTTTTAATTATAAATCATTTACAAAGTGCAGCTGAAATAAAATAAATATCTTATTAAATTAAACTAGTGTTAATTAAATTAATATTTTGTTTCTAAATAATCAACGAGCTTAGTTTTCACTTTCTTATTATCAGTTCCGCGAATGTTGCCGTTTTCATCGGCACCAAACAAACGTGACAATGCATCAAAACCATGGTGTTTGTATGCATCGATAACCATATCCAAAGTTATGTTGGCGGCAATCATTCTCTTTCTCATCTCGACTGAAGTTTAGCTTTTTAATTTGTCATATAATTTCAAATTCAAAGTACACTCATCAGACAGTAACATTTTTTCTTTAGCTGCATTCCACTTGAAAGACGACTCTATTATTTGCCCCTTAGTGATGTGTAATTTTACTAGAATTTGTGCTAGCATAGCAACATCACCAACAGCATCATGTGCTTGAAACCCTTCTATATTGAAGCACTCAGCAATATTTGCTAGTTTATTTTGTCCAGCTGTTTTTACTCCTGTGATAGGTCTTATAATTGGTAATGTATCTGAAAATCTATAGACAATAGTTTGAATCACTTACCCATGTAAGATTTCTCGACAGCTTCCATTAGTCTGGGATAGTCGAATGCACAGTTGTGAGTTGTCAAAACGCATTTTTTATTAAATAGAAATAGAAATTGATACAAACTAATTAATGCCTCTTGTAAATTAACTGTGGTTAGTGTTTTTCCATGCAATTGTAAGCTACCACTAACGAATGTGTGCCCATGTACCTCACTAGATTTATCAGATCTTTTGAGTAGGCTTTATGTGCGTACTAAATTCATATTGGTCATATTTCATAGCAATTTGGAGGATATTACAATCACCATATAAACCCCCGTCTCTAAGTCAAAGAAAACAACGATCAGTTCTAAGTTTTCATCTATACAAGCTAATTCAATATTATCAAATACAGAACCCATCAAAGAAACATTTCATTCATATGTAGGGCGTTCCGCCCATTCGTTTTTATGTCGGAGTTCAGATTTTCGTTGTCTCGAAAATAAACGTTGCCGTTTAAAAGTTGCAGGAATAGCTTTACCGTATCTGCGGCTAGAATTTCTATCTACTTTATTGCAATATGTTGCAAATTTTTTAATAGAAGATACTCTACAATTTTCCAATAACTTGATCTTGAGTTTGTCTCTATCATTCTCTTTTAAGATGGCTGAGCCAACACGAGTATTATAGGATTGAGACGTTCCATATAACCGCGATTTTGAAGCCATGCTGGCGACCATGGCATTGAAACTTCCATTGAGATTACTCGATACTCCTCCAGAAAATTCACTTGATTTTTTTGCCATGGCATCGAAAATATTTTTTCAGTAAATCAAACAGTACTGGATTTGTAAAACCCTCCCCAATAACTGAATGCTTATATGAGTCTGGATCCTTTGAATATTGGCACCATTCTTCGCAATTCGCATGGTCATTGAAGCAATGATATGGTATGTTTTTAATCGCACTAGCCATTGCCAATTTGTCGCCCTTGTTCTGCGCCACGCAGTAGTTGAAACATGTACCAAGATATTTTATACTTTTTAAATTCAATTCTTTGTGGATCTTTATATTTTTATATAATTGGGAGCTTACTCCTTTAGGCTTATGGTTCAGGTCATCATGTTTGACAATTTCGTAATTTATTGCATTACGAGCTGCGACAGTAGCAACAGATTCACAGTCCCCGATAAAAATTCCTATCTGTACATTACATGCTGACAAAATTTTGTTACTTTCACTGGAGAGCAACGCAGCAGCTTTGGGCTCCATTGCTTTTGCAAAAGAGATAGCACATCTTTACATTTTTGGCATATTAGTTGATGTGCAATCATTTCTACGTTGAGCAGGTTACAACCTTCCGGTTTTGGATCAATATGTTTAGATTCTGTTTCTCTGATTTCGAGGTTATGATGTCTAATTTTTTTTCGTACCCTAAAGGCTCTCGATTATTCTAGTATCAAGACTGAGTTCGAAACGGACCCTATAAACCGTTAGAAACAACTTGGAGTCCACAAAATGAATGCCGTGAAATAAAAAGCAAAAGCTTTCGCCGCAAGTCATTACCATGATTCTATTTATTTTAGTACAGATATTAATAATCACAATGTGTTGAACGTGACGGGAGTCTGAGTTATTTATATTCCTACTGTTTGCTTTTGTTCCCTGATATTCGACCAGAAGTATGCTATTCGGTAAAGCTTCTCTCTTGCTCTGAAAAAGTATATGTGTTTCACTATCTGTACTGGAAAAGTATATGTGTTTCACACGTTCTGTCCGCTACATCAAAGACGAGAAAAACTTTCCAATAAGGATTTTCCAGTTTCTTTGCTTATTTTGTGAAGCAGATCTTGCGTTACCCGCTAAAGCATTATTCTCTCAAAAAAAGTCCAAAAGATCTATCTCGTGTTGGCATCTTAACACTTCGTACGTTTAACACAAATATCACGTTTTCACGAAAGATATTTTCAAAAAATGGAGTAGGTGGTGTAAGAATTGAGAAACGTACTCTTGAAGCCGTTGGATCTAATGGGATTACTAAGGCACAGCTGTGCAAGTGTATAGACGTATATACATAGACACATGAACTGAATACGTATCTAAATGTACTTGCCCTCAGGATTACGCTCGAATAACGATGGAACTGACATCTCTGCAAATGAGTTGCCGGGAAGTCTGCCAAGTCTAACGCGATCAGAAGCACGGCTGACTTGGAACTATAATTCGTGTTGGTTTCCTAATACTACGATAATCTGGAAGACTGTGCAGCGAGTTCTGTGCGCGTCAGCAAATGTCACAGAAGCTAGTAAACACTGAGATACTACATAACTTCTTTTGTCGAACCATTCGAAAAAAATGTATACTCTAAATAACTCACAAAATTGAGAGTCTAGAAAACTATGATATAAGTAAAACAACTAGACACATAAAAAATACAGAATACCTTCTACTATATTTCATACTTGTTACCTGTCGGAACAGAAAGTGATCGGGATATGAAAAGGAAGCAGGAACTTATTCAGACCAAGCATTAGTATATTCATTTGTTTATTGTAACTAACTCCACATCCTAGTCCGCGCGCTTTCATACCGCTTATCTTTCAACTGTCAACACTGGATCGGCGATACAGATATCGCCTCTCTCCTACGAAAATCTCCAATTGTGGCTTATCTTTTCATAAACTCTGCTTAAGTCTGCAGTGGGGAGGAATTGAGCCTATATATATCAGATCCTGGCGATTCTTTTACATCAATTTAATCGAGTTGCTACGTTTTTGCAGGTGCCTCGGATAAGGATGAACGTGGATGGCCCAGAATACCCTGTCTCCGGAGCAAAGCGAATGTTGAGGGTGTCGGGACGCACATTGGTCCACCGCAGTGTCCACATTCGGTGATCAATAGCAACCGTAGTTCAGTGAGCAGCTCACCTCTCAGTCCGTGTCCAACGCCAATGCCGTTTCTAGTCACTTCGAGTTCCGTCAAGTAAGCTAACACCAAATTCGCATCTCATGTACGCACGCCAGGTCTTAGAAGTATGAGCTGATATTATTCTACACCTCAATAGGGAAACTTCACGATATCAAAAATCTCAATTATTTATGATGAATGCATACGACGATGTATTAAGAATATGAAACCGAATGTCAATTGGTTCAATAGTTGTTATTGGTTACGTCATAATTATTATGAATACGGCGCATAAAGCGCGCGATGAAAACGGCTTGTGATTGGTCGTGACGTCACACACTACCTGGGTTCGAACGGTACGCTTGAAAAATGCATTTGAGACTCGCAATCTGCGTGTGAAAATATTAACTTCGGTGAAAACCTTGACGTTAATAAACATTAACGTTAATAAATAACAGTGAAAGGGTGATATGCAGCCCCATCCAACTTTTGAGAAAGCCACATCGAATAATCTACCAAAATTACCTATATGATCGCCCAGTATCCAAACGGTAATGCCATTTTCGTAGGAGCAGAGATGCGTGGAACAAAAAGTACACGGTAAGTGATTGATAATACTTCTATAGTGTTCATTATTATTTGTAGGATTTGAAGCTACAAATTGGTATGTATTTCTGAATGTAAAATATATGTAACCTACAATTTTCAACCTGTAAATTTCATACGTGTCGTTGGAACGAGATCGTGCATATATTGTTACTTGTAATTATTTTAGAGAACAATCTAGGTATCCAAAATTATTTTCATCATGTTGTCGACCTAAGCTACTCAAATTTTCAGTTCATCCTGGGAGTCTTATGGCGATTCGGAAATTGGCTCGGTAGCAGGCTGTCGGGAGAGTGGTGAATGTATTGGTCAAGGAAAAGTGACTCCAGAATATCGTGTGCGAGATAAAGCATACTCTTCCAGTGAATACATTTGGATCAGCGTGTAACGGTTATACACATAATAACGTAAAATCACTATGATATTGTTGGGAAGGATCTTTTTTGGTGGTATGATGTCTTTGATTTCCCCGTCCCGTACGTAAACACTGTCATTGTACAGACAATTCAAATAAAATGCAAGATTGTAGTAGGATAAAAACTTGTATTGTAACTGTTATAATTGCCATTGTTGTATATTGGGATAGGTACGAAACGAGCAGAACACAGAGGTGGTTATGTTTCACAATATTTATTAGCATAGGTGCGAAAGGTGTCCGCCTAAGTACAGAGGCATGTATTTGCGTTCAAGGTATATGCCCAACTGCCTGTCCGAACTTACATGATTCCGGAATTCGGTACACTCATACATATACATATAATACACGTACGATATGAACTGTCGCGTTTATATGTATATTCGTAGCTAATACAGTAACCTTTGCGGTATTTTAGCGTCACAGATGTTGACGCAAAACACAAGTTAGTGTGGGTACTAGGCCAGTCGAATTAAACACTGTAAAAAACATTTGTTGGGGTCAAATTTCTTTTGTAAGGAGTCATAAAGATGGGCGCCCCAGTTCAAGAATCCGAAAAACATTTTTTTTATTTTTTTAAGGGCTGGAAACGGTTTTTGCTCGATATCTCATTTTCGCTTGATATTTCGTTAAAGACGGCTATTATTAATCTTGTAGGGGGAAAGGTTCATTACAACTTTTGTCTGAAACTTTATTTTCATGCGGTGAATAGCTTCTGAGTTACAGCCACGTAGAGTACCATTTTTGGAAAATCGTTGAGAATATGCATTATATGGGAAAATGTTATTATTTTGAGGTCGTATAAATTGAATATATAACAATTACGATAGTTTTCAATTTTTCATTTTAGTTATTAATAGGCAAAGAAATTTTTTCGTAATGAAATTTTTTTTCATCATTTTGTGGTACAGTTAAAGGTGTGTTTTTTTTTGCTTGAAATTACGTGTTATGTTGTGTTATGTTCATTTGTAAGGGTTGTGTTGTATTTCAAAGATGTCACTTCAGTCGTACTCGTTTCGTTGGTCCGGGTTGTTCATTATATTGTTCATTGGCATTATCCTTGCCTACTTCAATGTCCTCTTCTGTTTGACGCTATACTATTTCGCAAAATATTGAAGCATCATCGTTTGTCGGGCTTTCTACGTCACAAACTTCAGCTCTTTTTCTTCTTCTTCCCCTTTTTTTTTCTTCGATATCAGTTCGTTAGACATTAAAAGTTATCGCAGGCTTGTCCATTGCAATACTGGCAGATGTTCGAGCATTTCAATTCTGCTCTTCTGCAGCCACAAGCCGCTCGGCAATTTTTTCTGCACTTACAGGAAATTAGCTGAAGCAATGCAGGCGGGGCTGGATCTAGAGTACTTTTGATTGGAATAAGTTCATTTTTTCTACTTTGCCAGCCGAAGTTTTGTGGGTTCTTCTGATTGTCACATCAGGCCTGAACTTGATGGTAACTTCGCAGTGAGCCAACTTCAAGTTTCAATGGTGTAATGAACGAGCGAGGTCGATCGATTGTACCCATTCATCTGTGCGATTGTGTAATGCATTCAGAACAGTTTCTCCTACCTGAAGTTTTTTGACGTCGTAAACGTTCCGTTTGCTTGCACTCAATCTTTTATAGGTTTCTACAAAATTTTTCGTTATTGCCTCAGTGCAACCAAAGCAACGATTATTGAACTCGAAGATTGAAGCATCAATCAGTCTAGATGTAGACCCAACGAGTTTGATTCTGATACCTCCGTTCTGGATAACTCTTGAATAATGTTGGCAATAGTGATGTCTCACAGCGCGCTGTGACAGAACAGCGTTCAACCATAGCGCGACCCGTAAACTGTCATTTCTACGCCAAGTGACTCTACTAACCCTAAATTATAGGTTGGTTTTTATAATTGACGATACTTTACAGTAATTTTGGTTCTGATAAATCAATTAAATTGTTTATGAATTATTGGATGTAGGGGAGACCGGGGCTAGTAGGCGCACTTTTCACAAAAACCCATATTTCTAGAGTACTAATGAAATTATTGCAATTCTGATTTATGTCCCGTAAACTACAAGGTTTCAGGGTTTTATACCGTCATATGCAATATTGACCTTCTATCGGTTCAAAAGAAATAAACGATATCTGATGCAAGAAATGTTGCGCCTACTTACCCCGGAGACGGGGTATGTTGGCGCACTATACGGGGCAGGTAGGCTCGACCTTAGAAGTACAAAGAAAAGCACTCTTGAATAATGAACTTAACTCCAATATAGGTCACTTTTGTTAGAAAAGTCTCTGCGAACTGTGATCAATGGTAATACATAATATTTTCCTAATAATAATGATACTTTTATAATGATATTTCATACTAGCAGCTGCTTTAGCTTCATTCGTCTTTCTTTTATAAGTTTTCATGCTCTTGAACAAAGAAAACAAAACAAAATTGATAGAAAATGAAATGAAGCATATTAGGGGTAAATAAGCGCATAAAATGAAATAAAACATATTAGGAGTGAATAAGCGCACGCGCCAACCTGCCCCAGAAAATTTGCGCCCACTTGCCCCGAACACGTTTCAACCACCAATAGGTAGAAATATTGGACAAACAAGCAAGAAAATATAAAATCCAAAGGCAGATCCTTTAGATAACATTCTGAGGTACGTGTCTATACAGCTGTATTCAAATTCGTATACATTTAGGTACTCAGAATGAGTTGGATATAACCATATGAGAAATTACTTACCGCTAGCCGAAATGAACTTCAGTTTTTTTCGTCTCTAATACGCACCTGACCGTATTCTTTTTACCATAGCGACTAGGGTACCACATCACGGACAAGATGTGTAAATAACAGTGTTTTAAATCATATGACATGAAAGTTACTAGCTTTGCGCCTGCCGCCCCGTGCGCCTACTAGCCCCGGTCTCCCCTAACGAAAATGAAATCATCCGGACATTGTTTTTGTCATACGATTTCCATGTTTATTTAATCAACGAATTCATCGATACTAGAATTAAAGATATTAAAGATATGATTACGTTATACTATGAGTTTTGTTATATATTTTGATTCACTCTAGTCAAAATTTGGCTGTTAGTAGTCAAAAATTTGGTTGTTTGTAGTCAGGGGTCTGATCACTTCACAATATGAACAGATGTGTAATTTATTTTGATCTACTCTTGTCACAACGGAAGTCATACACACCTTATATTACCTTACCTTATGTTTCATTGTGTAAAGTTTGCGTGAATTTAGTTAAATACTGTTATTCATAATCATTTAGGAATATCATGTGCAAGTTTATATTTATATATGCACTTTGACTTATGTTAGTTGAATCTGTTGTTAAATTTATATTATCGTCTTCAAACAGGCAAAAATAAATGTTAGAGTTTACAGTTTGTTGAGTTGTAATAAGTTTAATTTGCATCGATGTTACTCAACAAGGATTATTAATCCGTTGGCATATTTATAATTATCGCTAAATAAATAGTCAAAATAACGAACCTGTTTAGTTACAACGAGTTTTATTTATAATCGATATTTTATTCCATAGCGTTTCATTGTGAATGATTTCTGTATATTCAGTAGAAATAAAATTATAGGTATCTGTGAAAATGTGTCTGGTGATAGGTGATCAACGTCTGCTGTACCGTATATATTTTCTAATCAGTAACGATACGTGCCGCGGTAAAATTGTCACGTCGCACAACTAAATCTGCTTCGACTGTGCCATAACTTAGAATTTTTTGAAAATATTAAAATAACGTAATTCTAGTATTGATGAATTCGTTGATTAAATAAACAGGGAAATCGTATGACAAAAACAATGTCCAGATGATTTTATTTTCGTTACATCCAATAATTCATAAACAATTTATTTAATTTATCAGAACCAACATTATTGGAAAATATCGTCAATTATAAAAACCAACCTATAATTCAGGGTTAGTAGAGTCACGTTCTGCCACGGCGCGCTGTCAGACGTCACTATTGCCAACATTATTCAAAAGTTGTTCAGAACGGAGGTATCAGAATCAAACTCGTTGGGTGTGCATCGCGTGGACCGTGGAACGGACGGACGATTACCCCGACGTAACGCTGCTGCTACATTCGTGGCACGATTATAACTTTTCTGAAACGCAATATGCACGGTCACTTGTTTCAAATTCTTTAAAAAATGTGTATGTTCCCTGTTTTTTCTTTCCTCGATAGACGCCAACAAAGTCTTTACGCCTTTCTCTTTCACTATAGTCAGCGCACCACTGTTCAAAGTGTTTTTGCAAAGAAAGCATTAGAGAGTTTCTTATGAATCCATAGCGAAACACGTTGCATACTTTAACGTAAGCTAGAGTGACACTGATTCGGATGCACTAAGTTTCGGCGCGGCCGTTTCGATGCGACCGTTGCGGCGCTAGACATTTACAGGCGCTGGGACATTTAGGCGCAAGACGTTTCGGCACCGGACGTATCGGCCCCGGAAAATTCATCGTGTCTTTTCGTCCGGTGACCGTACGAATGAGCGCAAAATTATTTATTCGACGATTTTGTGAGTTCGTTCAGCAATGTAAAATTAGAATATATATGTATCTGATAATTCACTCCTCTACCGGGATACTCGGACTTACTTCAACCCTTGCTCAGAAATCCACCAACGAGCGCGATGAAAACCGTCCCGTGTTTATTGTCTACACCGAAAATACTTATTGCTCCCGGACACGAATATAGGAAAAAATATCCTGGCAAAAATGGCACCAGAGAAAGTCGCACTTGAAACAAAATTTTAACCTAACCAAAACCTGACCTATTTTTACATTTCCCGGTGCCTAATGTCCCAGCGCCAGAACGGTTGCGCCGGAACTTTATGCTCCGCACTGATTCGGCTTGCTCGGTCCATAGGTAGTGAAGTGATTGAGGATGGAGAATCGCGCAGGCGGCTGGTTTACAGCAGCGAAAATCTAACAACCGGTTGTAGAGCTCGGCGGAACATTCCAACACGTGCTACCTTTTACTATTTCACATATACAAGCTACTCTTGGAAGATGGTATTCTTTGCGCGGTTGTCACTCGGAAGCTATTTGCGGCACAAGAAAAAGATTGTGACAAAAGTTGTAGAGAACGTTTTTCCCCTTGCAAGATTGATGAAAACCATTTCTAACGAAATATGAAGCGGCAACGAGATATTGGGCGAAACCCGTTTTCAGCTCCCTAATAAATAAAATGGCGACTTGTCCCGACCTCCATTTTAGTAGATCTTTTGTGATGATTGAACAGGGCCGCCATTTTTATGACTGATCATAAAATAAATTCTACCCCAACAAATATTTTTTTTCCAGGGAAATTTTTGCGATTATCGACTGGCCTAATGAGAGACCAAAAGACTTAATGAGATTCCAGATTAACAATTATCAGATGACAAGCTATACACCGGACATAGCTGCCGAATGACATCCGCTACGATACTGGCTGATACAAGAGCAGACATAACGACGCTGAAACGTCACGGTGGGTGGCGTTCGTCTACTATGGCGGAAGGATACACCGAGCATTCGGTAACGAACGGAAAAGTTCCAATTTTATTACAAATTCAGTTAACAATATCTCTTCGTCAAGTGTGAATCACGACAATGATGCTCTCTAGAACAAAAGTCCAACACCAAGCGCTGAACAAAATAATCCAGGATCAAGCACTTCGACCATAAATCGAAATTCGTTGTAATTTACTTTTCAGATAATTATCAAAATACATTAAGCAGTTGTGGAATAAAATAATAAAATAATACGTTCCATAGTTAGTAATGTTTATATATAAATATATTATTTTATAGTCGTGTACGCCCGTTTCCGAAAATTAATTTCGGTTCAATTTTTTCCAGTTGAAAGAAATTTGATTATAATTGTGCATTTCAAAATTTAGATGCTTTCATATGTGAAAAGAATTATTCATTCAATAAATAAATATGTTTCGTAATATCATGCTTTCCATTTTTTTTTAAATAAAATATTCTTTTCTTTTTTTTATTTTATTTCATTTTTCACGGGTATTTTTTCACACCCCACCCCTGGTGGGGACTTCGCTTCCCTCTACCCCCACTATGGGGCCCCTGGACCCGCTTCCTTCAGCCGAGCGAAAAACGATTTTTTACCTCTATGGCGCCATTTTGAAATTTTCATGAAAATTGGGTTTTTCCAAGAATAAAAAATCCATGTTTTTTTCAAATTGCCGCCATTTCGTCACCAATCATCCAATCGCAACGATTTTTTTTTTTAAATGTGCGCACTTTCATAAGCTAAGGTTGCCATGGCGGATTCTCCGGTACGGCGCACTGGACGTACAAATGATTTAAAAAATAAGTTCCATTCATTGCCTGACCGAAATTCCGATGGATTCTATTGAAGCGTATTCAAATTTATTTTATTTTTTACAAAATTATCAACCTTGCCGCATTCGACTGACGTAACCATGATCCAAAATTACCCACACATCATTACTTCTGGCTACCATAGTTTTCAAAATATAATATTTGGATTTTCAAAACGGCGATGCACTCACGAGAATTCAACGATTGCGTGAGAACTATTCTAAATTTTTATTAGCAATATCAACGGGACTGCGACGAATTGAAGTTAAGCTGCGGATAAAAGAATGCCGAACATACGTTTTTCAATCCATAAATAGGTTATATAAATAGCTCTGCTTCGAAATTTTCGACAACAATATGCATGTGACAGCTGGACATAGGAGAAACCTTTCATATTATATTCACAGCATGAGAAGTAGATTAACTATCGGTTTTCGTGCCGTCGAAGAGATCTTCATGTGTTCTCAACAGATGAAATCGCGGGGAAGATAGCTGGTGGAACATTTTTCTACATCCATCACAACCGCAATGAAAGCGCGTAGTTATGTTCAGATGAAATTTCCGATGCTCCAAGTACGGTGTCAGTCGTTAAGGCTGGTAGGTACAAAACTGACATTACATTTCGACTGAAGAACAAGTAAGAAAAAAGAACAAGTTTACCGAGCTGCTTAAGTTATAAAAGCCTCTCTACATCGTAAGAAGAAAATGAATTCTAGACGGGCGTCTGAATTGCTCAGTCCCTGGATCAAAACCGCCCTACTTGATGTGCAATGTCTTATATCGTTTTGGATACAAACTCTCTGCATGGAAGAAAAAAAATTGATATTGATAGTTTCTTATATCATTGCACACCACAAGTTATCGCTGCATTGTCCACATATTTTAGAGCACTGACAACGAACATTGCACGCTGACGCATGGATTCGCTCAAACTTCTAGTGACGCTTTGGACAATTGTCAGAAATTTATCAATTGTTTGACGATACCATAACCCATTAAAGAGTATGGAGAGGACTGGACTCCGAGTTGGCCAGCTTTGACTCACTGATAACTTGATTACTCTTAAAGTGAAGACTAATTCAGTTTACTCATCAATTTGTATTTGTTGTCAGGCAAACATTGAATTAGAATAGCGTAGAAGATTGTATGGAGTTGGCAAAAATTCCAAGCGCCTAGCAGTTCAGTTTCTGGGCTAATAAATTATTTCGAACTACAAAACAATACGAACATTATATTGTCCTCGTATAAAAATGAAATCAGTCGCACTTCCAGATCGCGGAAGGAAAGGTGGCTTCGCGTTCGCCAGCATGAACAGGATTTGAAGCTATTTTATCATATGCATGCAACAGAATCGCTTTCAATGACTTCAAACGAACATTTAATGTTGCTTACCAACCTCAATGTTTCGCAGTTATTCGTAGTCTTCCATCAAAACACTTTTTGAATATCTATCTGCTAAACTTTCACAAGTGTAAAGCACACGTGCAAATTTTTCGGCGAATCAAGAAATAATGGCTGATGCCGAAACCGTCCAGTGACCATGTATGTTACATACGCACAGATCAAATGCAGAATGACGGATCACTGCGTTAGCCAATATAGCCCCTCACCTGAGGTGCAAAATTTTTTGGAGAGTTGAGTGAGGGTGAACATACGAAAAATTTCTAATATTTGTGTTGCGTTTTGTTTGCCACCTTTCGAAAAGAAAAGAGTCGGAAGCAGAAAAAGTAACTCAAAAAGTTTGCTATCGAACTCCAAGACCCTAAACTCATTTATAAACCCCAAAAATATATCGTAGTACTGGAAGTAATATTCGATTATGAATACGTATAAGCAACGCAATCAATGTATACGCAGTCTGAATGCCTTATTCTCGCGATACTCTAAGAGCCAGGTATTTTTTTGCTGGAAAATTCGACGCGCGCGATCTTTTTATTTTTTTGGACAGCTTGAGGGGTGCCCCTGAGTGTATATGCAAGTTGGCGGAGGGGAGGGGTATATTTAAAAAAATTATTTTTCTCGAATATTTCGTAAACGGTGCATCCTACGACAAGAATAATAATGACCTTTCCTGACTATTATTATCTTAGGGTGCACCGTTTACGAGATATTTGAGAAAAACGATTTTCCAATATGGCGAATAAAGCGTAATCCTTCCCTTCCTCCCTACCTTGCACCCCAGGGGCTCCCTTCAATCATTTCGAAAAAAAATCCTTGGCTCTTACGATTAGACTATAGAGTGCTAGGACCGAGTAGGGTGAATTAGCCACGTTAAGCGCTGACGTTCCAGGTAATAGAACGTGGTTTATATTACCTGATCTTTAATTCAAAACATATCAGAATGAGCACCCAGTGTATGTTTTTTTTTGTTACATTTTTGAGAATTTTTTTACATCAATATTATTTTCTGAATGCGTAATTACAATGTGAGCGCTTTCATTATTTTTCTTTTTCTTTTTGACGTTACAGTAGCGGACTCGTGCCTAGTGTTGGCGCTAACTTGTCGCCCGATCAGACATTCGGATCCATTCGGTCGCTGTCCGTGACACGAGAAGTAGCTAGCTTTCCGCTCTCACGCACCCCGACACCGCCGCCACAGCACAGGTAAACATCGCAATGCTAACTTAAGTGTCATTAGTGCTACTTTTGGGAAACTTGCTAAGGATCAGAAATGTGAAAATAAATGTATTAGATCATCGAAATAATTTTCGCGAATTCCAAGGGTCGAACGTCGCACAGCACACTAACTAGGAGTCGACCAGACCTCCGGGTCATGGATCTTGCCCAAACTTGTAACTCAGCTTTCTTGTACCAAAATATGAAAGACCTGCTGAATAACTCTCCGGAATAGGCCTTCATCCTATCAATCTACCACAATATACAATACAAGTCGGCGGAACATGGGTTTTGCAAATTGCCCTGAAATAACCAGTTTTTGCTTGGCGTTATGAGATTTTACATTGCAGTGAATATTTATATATTGAATACAGAGGTTATTGTACATCAGATCCTTGAAATCTATTATCTTACTTATAGAGAATCACTTTATTCTGCGTCTATTAACACATTGCTTCTCATCGTTCATCACTTGTACCGTACAGCATTCATTTGGTGAATTTGAAGACCTCTCCCCACTTGAATGATGTTGAATATATAATCAGTTCCAATACTAACACCGGCAGCTTAAGAATCCTGTAAATTGCCACATAACATCAATTTCGCCACAGTACTTGTACTGTGGGTACTTAAGGATCTGATGTACGACAACCCCTTTATTCAATATATAAATATTCACCGCAATATACAATCTTAGGACGCCAAGCAAAAACTAGTTATTTTAGGGCAATCTGCAAAACCCATGTTCCACTAACTTGTATTGTATATTGTGGTACATTGATAGAATAAAGGCCGATTCCGGAGTTATTTAGCAGGTACTTTACATTTTAATACAAGAAAGCACCCCTACAAGTTTGGGCAAGATCCATGACCCGGAGGTCTGGTCGACTCGTAGTAAGTTTTATTTATCTTCCAGGAAGATTAAATTGAAAGCTTGTACATTTTTAGAAACATTGCATTTTTTCGGCTATGTTTCAGATAGCTTCCAAAAACATACAAACTTTTTCCGATTATAACATTTCTCATTACACATGCCACAAATGTTGCGCTGACATATGTATGAAATTACTAAACAATTCAGAAAATCTCGGAAAAAAAACTACCATCAAACTACCAGCCATAATACTAGACGATTGAATCAGGTATAATTTTCAACAATCAACACTATATCGCCCGTTAGTCAAGTTAGTTGTTCCATTTGACAGATAACCTGTGAATGGAAGGTATTACAATTTTCTTACGGCTATCTTTGATATCATCCATAATCCTTTTTGCCAGTGGCGTAGTTATGCTAATTCAACCAATGCGGTCGCGAGGGGGCCCCTGATTCAAGGGTCCCCAGCTTTGCACAAAAAAAATGATTTTTTTTTAAAACCATTTTTCGATATGGGCTCTCAACAATTAGCAGCTCCAAACTCCACAAAAAAAAAAGTATCGTGAATTAAGCCCGCGCGACTCGAACTATAAAACTTCTTACGTTGAATATGAATTTAATAATATTTTATATTGGAATAAACCGAATTCCATCAACCTTTTGGTCAGTCAATATCTCATTTTTTACGTATCGTTTTTTTTTTTTTGTATGGCAATTAATGAGAACTTCCGTATTATTGTAATGAATTTAGCTTTCAGATGTCTACTGCCAATTTATCGATGGTCGACGTTTGTTTTGATTACATTGTATGGAGTTACATTGTATGGACGGATATTGGGAGGCAATTAATGTTTTAACTACAATACTCGATAATGTGGAGCAATTAACCGGTTATAGTGCCGAATCAATACCACAGAAAGTGATCGGAAATGACGCGCGCGTCATGCATATCTTGTGAGATGAATTACGCCTTTCTACTGTATATTAATCACTAGTAGGATGTAAAGTTGGAAATTGCTTTCAAAGTTCACATTCGCGAAGCGTCACTATTGCAACGATACTTGAATGAGCCATTGGAATCTTTCTAAAACATAGATGAAACTTTAGTGTGTTGTGTGAGATGTCAGAATACCCTAGATCATATACCTCTACTGTAAATAGGCGCCGAAAGCCGATCTATTAAACGCATCAATGTCTGGAAAAATAGCACAAGCTTATTCATCGTAAGACACTACCTGGTATTTCTCACTCTCGATTCCGTGGAATCGTTATTTGCTTTTTCCGAGTTCCAGGGATCGGGATATTCAGCCTGATGGAATGAATAAACTATATTCACCCAAACCTCGTTATCAGTTCTTTTAGCGTTGATAAGTGTTTTCCATTCACTCAGAACCATTACAAAATACTTTTTTGATTTTTAATGAAATCGAAATTAATTACAAAATGTATTCCTAATTTTTAATCAGAGCAAAATAAACTACAAAATACATTCGTAATTCGTAATGGAATCAGACTATCGTGTTTGCAAAAAGATTTAATTTTATCAGTTTATCGTCGCTCTGAGGCTTGTTTTACATTATCATTGTTTTCTAGATCTGTTGGCTTGGCTGGCTGTGATGACAATGTTGGAATCGGCAGTCCCATGAGGGAGGCATCGCCAAGACCGGAAGTTCGCGTACTAGCACCGTCCCATCGGCTACCGTCGGGCACTGCAGTAACGAACAATTCCTTGGCCTTGGGGCCGACTCGGAAGTCCGTCAGCATCCTCCTACCCGACAATATGGCCGGATGACCCCATCACGGCTTTGTTCACCGCTGTAATGCTAGTCCTCCAGCCATTTAAGATCACCGCAACGAAGAAGCAGTTCTTCCGACTAGTATTTCTATGATGATACTGTCACCGCTAAATAGATCATAAGACCAATTACCAAGTTTCATCTACCCTGGTTCTTCATACACAACCGTTTTGATGCGACTGGAGAGTATACACACATCCACAACATGCATATTCATTGGAACAACCTGTTTTCATTCCTTGATCTTTTTATAGGGTCCTTGAAACTACCAGCCTGAGATAGAGATCATTCGCAGGGTAATTCTGCGACAGCTCAATTAGGTCAGATAGACTTGTGTTGATGAGACTTATATTTTATTTTAGATTTGAAGTGCACTTGATTATAATGCAAAAATTTCGAGCGATTTCAGTTATTTTTTCATTATAAGAAACTGCAATCGATCATTGATTACGTGTATAATGGAACTTAGTTGCTCGAGGGTACAATAATTATAACTTTATCAAGTTATGTCGTTAGAAAATGTACGAGGACGTTTTTTTTTCTGTATTTAGAATTTACGAAAAATCGGGGTCATTGTTGTGATGAAGTACCCTTTCTTTGTTCGGTCCTAGTTTTGGGATTATTTTACATCGAAGAATTTCTGCGGAAAGACGTGCAATATACGGCGATTCGCTACTGTGAATCTTGACGTAGTACTCAAGTCAGGGATTCACTAAGTCGTTAACCTTGAAAAACAAACCTAGACAATCCACTAAACATAAAAGTATTAAATTCTTATGGTACGTGCCTCCTTAGTATTAGATTCAGGTGAGCAGTCACTTCGTTGAATGTGTCAAGCTGTTTTGTTCTCTCAAGTTTGTCAAATCTTCGAATTTTGAAGACCAGGTATGAGAAAATTGAAGAACGACATCGGGCAATTTCAGAACCGATTAACCAGACAGTAAGTTTTACTATGCTTAAAAGCCCGGGATCTTGATTGAGCTCTTCACATTGCCAAGCGATGGTTTGGTGCGACAATCAAAATGCAATCCATGTAGCAAAAACAAAATAGAACGGTGAAAAATTATGCAAATGACTTTCAGTCCCGATCAGTTTAAGTTTCTTAGTGACGTCATGGCGAACACGTTAAAAATTCAAGTAATCACCAGCAAATTTTTAGATAGATATTAAAGGCATAGGTACCATTCGTACTTTCACGGATTCTTATAGCGGCGTGTTTTTAACTAATCGCAACTAACTTTTACTTCTTCTTCTAAGAACGGCATTGCGAGTGAAGTAAGTAACTGTTGACTGAACAATTAAAAGAAAGGATCCCCATATGTTCTGACCAAAATTGAGTTCAATGAACGTAGCATCACCTAAATCGGTGTTCCGTAGTTGCATCAAGGATTTACGCAATATACAAATGTACAATTGTAGAGAGCTGTTGCATGCTCTTGCATGCTAAAGCTACATCGTTGAGGTTGGGTTAAATTTATTTTGCATGAAAAGCATCTAATAGCCTATCGGTATGCTCATTTTCTTGTGCCCACTCAATCCGATTTGCATTTCACCTGTGTTCCTTTCATGTTCATGCATATGTATACTTTTTACTCAACTTATTTTGCAAAGAGCTGCACAGCTGCTGCTTTTTTTATTTGCTTGCAGACATCTTGGGTGGGCGCTGAAAATTTCACAGGGTCCATTCTCCTCAAAATTGGGATCAAAACGTCCTCAGCAATTTTTTTCTAAATTCATTTCTTTGGGTTTTAATTCCTTGATAGAATCTTTTTTATTTATTTGTATTTAATTCCAATTTTTTTTTCGTCTTGTATTTGTCAATTTCACAGAATCCTGAGCGATGCCACTGAACTTCTTTCGGTATTAGAGAAATTGCTGTTAACGAAAATTTTGTTATAGTTATAAATTTAATAAACTAAATAGCGGATTATGATAAAAAAGAGGCAGGGACATTGAAACAATCCTAATGTCAATTTGAAATTCCAAGAAAATATATTAACTATTCAGAAAAAAAATTGACAATTTTCTCGTTTACATAAAAATCCGCCTTTCATAGTCTATGAAATTAGTAACGTTATTATGTTTATGAACAAATGTTTCACGATTGCTACCAAATCGGAAACATTCCCTAAGCTATTTCTCTGATATTGAAAAAGATCTCAGTGACATCATTCAGGATTCTGTAAAATTGACAAGAAATACAAACAAAATTAAAATCCATAAAGAAATTCTTTTTTATTGAGAATTTAAAATGAAAAAATGGCTGAAGAAGTTTCGATCCCGATTTTGTCAAGAATTGGCCCTGTGGAATATTCGTCACGAATTTTGAATCACCCTGTGTACGTAAGAGTCTAGTCTTGTACATATTTAGGTAGATCAAAAACTCAATGGTCAGTAAGAAACGGAGGTGGCTCCGGATCGAATGAAGAACACTTTTAAGACTCTTATTGGTCGGCTGTGTCATACATTCTTATAAATCACACAAGTATTTCGCTGCCCTAGTAATGATTGCTTGAAATAGTGGCGGATGATGCTACACGTAAACGCATAGCAAACATTACATCCCTCCAGGGAAATAGAATCGAATTAAGGCAGGCCAAACGCTCCACCGGGCAACGTATTGCATAAGTCGTGATTTCTCGGTGATACACCGAGTAATCTGGGTCTGCAGCGATTGAGTCATGTTTGTGCAAAAAGTTATGCGGTGGTATCATAAGTCTCCAAGAGAGTGCTATTTTTAATAGCATTGTTCGCTCAATGATGACATGTCAATCAATGAACAGCTGTAAAAAGTACGTTCAGTTGCTGAATATGTTGATCAGTTTCATGAAGTAGTAATCTTATAATTAAGTAGGTGTGGCAGGAGTTCTGCAGAAATTTATCTCCAAGCTCAAGATCCTTGTGTGATTACGAGATAGTGACTGGTAAAGAGAGAATATAATAATTATAAGATATATAATGCTTAGCGTTAGTTCATTTGATCTTCGTGTTGAGTATAAATAATTTTTAGTGACAAAAAAAATCTGAATAAATATTCAAAGTATTTTGATTCGAATTTTAGTTCAGCTCTGTTATCATAAACATGCCATCAGCAACCTGAATTTTTTAACATTGCGCGACGTCCGTTTATAGAAGGCCTAAGAAATGTACGTAGACTTCATATTTTACATCACAACTAATTATTTATCACTGTGCACGTGGACTAAAATAGTGTATTACTTTGTAAACTTTATTTACCCATCTGACAATTTATAGTGAGTAGCGTAGATAAAACCAAGTAGATTATGATTTTCCACCGTGATTACGAGTTTGCCAATAAACTTCCCCATACAAAATAATGTTATGTAACGAGTACTAGAATTATAATTGTGATGTTACTATTATTGCGATTAGTAATATCTGGCGTATATCTATGACTAACCGCTAAACGTGTGCCAAAATTGACGTTTTTAGTGAAACGCACGGAAAATGGTTACACCTGGCAGTTTCGTTTCTTGGTTGTTTCCTTGTTTTTTCACCTACATGCAACGTTCCAAGTAAAACCGGATCAATCACCTCTGGTTTTTATCGAAATGAATAACCGTATCACAATGATATTTTTAACTTTGATGTTTGTCAGAATATAAACAAACGTCTTTGCGTCCCAAGTTCACGAACATTTCATCGACATAAGATATAAAAGTGCACAGAGTGCATACATTGCATCCGTTGGAACATAATATTATCGTACAACGTATAACTGATGAGAATAAATCTTCAAGAATACATCGAAGGCTATAGTGAATTTCAATGAGAAGTATAACAATGTTATGGAATTCTCAAATTCAGCAAGAATGCGTTGCGGTTTTTTTCATTAACTTAATTATAGACATATGTTTGTGATAGTAAGCTTAGATTAAGTAAGGATTATTTTCAAACAGTACGACTTAAAAAAAGAAAGATATATTAATGGGCGACTAATACTTTGATATGATCAAGTAGAGAGTTGAGGCCAAATACGGCCATGCTGGCTGTATGAAAATGTGGAGAAAAAGCTGAGAGAGTGATAGCGAGAGAGCGCGAACACGCGAATGGGAAAGAAAGAATAGAGCGCAAGAGTGGTGGCACCTTCGTACTGTACATCCAGATCACTTTTATAGTTGTTGATTAAAGAGGCTGATTAAGTTTAGATTATTCTAATATACTCGATATTTGATAAAAGAAATAGGTATTAAATTATTACTTCAATATTAAGACATGGTTATATATACATATAACAGGTATATATGGGCATATATGACTATATATATATATATATATGTATGTATGTATAGCGTAGAGATATAGACACACACACACACACACATGGATACATAATTTTTAGCGCGTGTGTCAAACATGTTATCTATGAGACATTATTGGTTATTAATTGATAATATACTGCTGAAAAGTGGAGGAATACTATTCACATTAAAGTACATTACTTTATTGTATTCGCGTTGTTATATACGCAAAACAATGAACGATCTTTTCACACTAGATAGTACGGTGCAAAAAATAATAACTGAAATACACTTCCTATTTATACGATATCATTATCCTATGCAGTTATACTATATATATTCCAATACGAAATCTTGATATTCAGATGAAATACTATAATTTCAAACACGATTTCTATAGATTCATACTTTTTAATCAGCGTTGTACTAGCTAATTATGCAGTCATTGGTACGAGAATTATAATTAATAATGCAAGCTATATTCAATCAATATCGGTATACCTAATCCTAGGAATCAAATTGTATAAAGTAATTTTAAGAAACACTTTTATCAAGTATGTTATCTTACGCTTAGTTTATCAGTTCTATTATATCCGTTAATTATGCACGTTATACAATATTCTTTTATATGTACCGTTGAAAATTGATTCTGTGAATGAAAAATAAATTGAAATTTTAACAATTAGTTCATAAATCTGCAATAGTGTCGATAATTTATTCACTTACATGTAAGACCCCAAATACAAACTCCCACGATCCGCCACAAGGAATGCATTTCTTCTTAAACGTGATCATAATATTCATTTGTGGAGTACATAATCAAATAAATAATGTTTCTTCCGAATCAGTTATGCCTTTGATAACTCTCGGAAATATCCGAATATGTATCTTAGAGTCAAGTTCAGATATGAAACAAAAAAAAATTAAGATTGATAATTATAACTAGTTTACGAGAGTATGAAAAGTTTGGTTACAGCGTTCAATCACTCCATGATATAAGGTTACCGTTGGCTACGAGGGAAGTATTCGACGGCGGAAATCTAAATGTCGCAGAATTCGAAAGTATAATAGGATTCAAAGATCCATTTTTTTCATCAATTACCATAAATTCTGTAGGCTACAAGAATTCGTGGTTGATATTAATCGGTTGGACGTACCCAAATCATATTTTATTGAATATATTCATCAGCATTTGGGATATGCCGATGGCCGAATCGAACCTTGTGACCCATTGTTCTCATAGTGGATATGTCATGTCGGATTGAGTGCAGGAATTTTTTGCTCGTATTTTAGGATAAATTAAAATTAAAATTTTGTAGTAACCATGACATTTTTTTCCGTTGAGGTAACTATAATATAGTACAACGAGCATTTGTAATTTAGTAACAGTAACCCTTTCAACGTTTCTTGAATATTCACCGTAACTATTCAGTCTACTGTGCTAGGCACAATTTTTACGAGTTACATGTACTGTGGCGTTGCATTTTGCAATCGTCACAATGGGACGAGTTGCAGACGACGTGAAGACGGACGGCTCCAGAGAAGTATGCACAGGTCGTAATTTAGTATGATTATTAGTATGATTATTAGTATGATTATTAGTTTGATTATTGGTTTGATTATTGGATTGATTTGATTTGATGATTGGATTGATTGGTTGAGTGAGGATCTGGACAAATGTCTGAGACCAGATCGGCACGGACAACGCATTCCGGAACTCACACCAGCAGGGACAGCTAACTGCTAAGTCTGACGACTATGGTTTTGACGAGAAATCTAAGTCTGACAATTAAACTAGGATAGCGGCCAGGGGAGCCCGCACCTATAAAGTGTCGGGTAACGCAGGACTCGGCCTACTTCTACGCTCGTCCGTCTTCACGTCACGCTTAAGAAGAAATTCTCGAGTTCCCGTTAATTATTATATAGTGTTCCCGTATTGTGTTGAAGATTTTCTTTTATTGTATTTAGTCTTGTTAAAAATGGATTTTCGAGTCGACTCGTGCTTAGTGAATATTTGTGGCTTTTCTCTTTGCTTCAGTATGCGGTAGATTCTATTAGATTTTCTTCTTTGTCTCTGTTTTTTTTTCTTATTTGATTTTTCAAGCACAAACGACCTGATAACCAATATTTCTTGGAGTTTTTAGTTTATTAGTTAATAAGTATTATTTTGGTATAGTTTCCTTATTTTCTTACTCAAGTCCCATAAAATTTGATTAATATTATATCGAGACGACTGTTTTAGATTTTGCCTATATTGTGTTATAATTTCGGGCATTTAATTGTTATTCTGATCCCGTAATTTTCCAAATTTTGTTTGAGTCATAGATCATAATTTTGTAATTAATGAGTTAGCATATTCCCGTATTATTACTGTGAATTATGCAATCTTTTGCCATACTGACGTATTATTCTGAATAAATCAGTCGAAAATATAATTATTTGTCTTCGAATATTAATTGGCACCCTGCCCCTCTGCCATTTAGCTGATATATTATATTCTGAGCTATCTGGCAATTTCCGCCGTCAAATTCTGTATTTTATATTCTTTCGAGTGGCGTGAAACCGTCCGGCGCCCAAATATTAGTCTTTTTTAGTAGTCTTTTATTAAATAAACGTTGACGCTGAAGTGCGCGGTTTCAGGGTGAACCCTTCCCTTGAAAAGTGTACCGTTGCAGTACTATTTTTGGAATGTTCAATTCTTTCGACTAATGGTAATTATATTTCAGTTGACGGAGCTTCATTTTCTATTAGAGATTAACTAACTGCTTAACTTCACTCATCTGTTTAAATGGACCTGGTTATCATAATACTAACTATAGTCAATCAACGTTCTTATATCTACTATTATTTAAAAGTTAATTTGCCAAGCCACAGAAAATAGTAACAGAGACTAGATTGTTATAGATATCATTACATATTTATTGTGACCGTTACAGTGAGTCATAACTTTTGGAACTCGTGAAAAGAAGTTGAATTGAGAAGATATTTGAACCTCGGATGTTCAGTTAAGATATCTTAGCTACATTAAAACGCTGATATTATTGAAACAGATACCAAGTTCAAACCAAATACGAAAAAGTGATATATGTTTCCAATAAATAGTGTAGCGTAGTCGGTAGAGCGTGCGATTAGTAATACGAGCGAATCCCGGCCGAAATAATGCGATGTTTTTCTAATATTCTTACTTTGTATCAATGTGCGGTTGACTACATTTAGGAAACCAGCCTCCAAAGTTCGTGGGTGGCTCACCCCTTAATTTTTTTTTTTCAAATTGAGAACATTATATTTTTCATTTCTCGTTATGAAAAAACTTCTCCAGTTGGATTGATTAAAAAATATTATGTCCTTGTGAGTGAAACTACCAAATCGCCCCTTGACATGCCATACTTTGGAGGCTGGTTTTACCCCCTTAAAGTGTTTATTGGCAGGTAAACAAAAAATACGTGTCGCTTAGTTTTTAGTCTACTATAACATATTACAAAAGAAATCAAATCGGAGAGATCGACCTGGGATACCTTACTTGTTAGTAGGTGTTGCTCAATACATCATACATTGTAATAAATTCATTATAACCATCCAAATTAATTTTTTCCGCGCAGCCGAATTTTATCACGACAAAATCGAGTTTGGTTCACACTAATTTATCAGTCAGCGCTACTTTATAATACACGGTTTCTCGAAAGGGAAAAGTTACTTTAACTCTGAGGCAATGTCTCTGAGGTAGTTTGAATAACATTTTTACGAATAAACGTTGAAATAAGTGACAATTATTATACTTACTTGATCGTTTATTTGGAACGAGTTGTTGTATTTACAACCGATCTCTGTCCCGCAGTATTGAAGAATCGCTGGAGCTGCGATTGGTTGGTACAACGACAATTTTCCGAGAATAGCCGAACGGCAAATTATCACGGTATTGAGCAAGTGCTTCATCCAGACGGTATTGAAGCATATAAGACGGTCTTGAGCAGCGCCACCTTCACGAAGACGGTCTTGTTTGCGGACTAAGAAATGAGCGTCATCTTAAGACGATGTTGAGGAATAAGACCATCTTGATGAAGACGGCCTCAAGGCACGACTTGGGACTTGAGTATGAATACCGCCCTAAGAACAACCGAAATTATGTATAGCCCTATAAAATAATCGATGACAATCGGAGTTGCTCTTCGTTTGTTTTTAAAATCGCCTCCGCCCCCTAGTGGCCTCCTACAAATGGAGCGCGCGCCGCCACGGTTCATAGTGGGGAATTTTCACGAAATCGTGGCCAAAAATCGGAAAACAAATTCCATACAAGTATAACGATCACAGGTATTGGTTGAGAACTAATTTCTGCGTGAAGTCCCAGTTGTCCCGACCCTTTACACCTGATAGGCCTTTAGATATTTCAGTTCAAAGTCGACCTTCGTCGGTGACAGTCGCGAGCGTCAACCGTGCTGTGTTCTGTAACGCAATTTTGAACATTTATATACAAGTAGTGGAAAGTGTGAATAAATTTTAACAAAATGGATACTCTTCCTCAAGGTATGTAGAAAGTTTTGCCTATTTTACAATCGAAAAATATTATTTATTGTCCATGTTTGCGTAGTCTAACGATAATCCTGGAAAGTGCCTTCGATCGGAAGTAAATATTGACTTTGCATAGACGTTTAGTATAGAATCCCGCGGAATCCCGCCTTGGTTTTTTTTCTCAAAATGTAGTTCAGAATATCAGCTTACGAATGGCGTGTCAACGAAAGTGCGCAGAGGTGCGCGGCATGTTCCAGAGCAATTTTTGTGAGCGTATGCGTGATCCGAGAAGGTCTCCCGCGTGACGTGCGAACTGCCTGGTCAGCCGAACTGGGCCCACCTGGAGTTGCGGCTGTCTTACTTTACGCGGACTCGGTCGACCGGTTTACCCTGACAATAGATTCGAAGTATGAATCAAATATATTCTTCGTAAATATAGTCTTCGTGGAAAATTCTGATACCTGATTTAGTTCACGTAGAATTTGTTTTCGAGAGGGGAAGGGATTCATTAGAAATTTAGTACTGTATTCGGAACGCCAAATCCACATTTTAATGAAGTTTGACCAAATGCACAAAGGCGTATGTCTAATCCTCATTGGTAATACTATGCAATTTATGATTAATACTAAATACTATTCTTTCTTTGTAGGTTCTGGAGCTTCTCTTATCACATTCAAGCAAAGGGTGATATTTTCAATACTGCAAAAATATTTGACCGCGGAGTACAACGAGCAAGTGGAACATTTGGAGCGAGAGTTATCGGAGAAAAGCAAATGTGCGATTCGAATTCACCAAGATGCCAGGCAGAATCTGTCGAAGTTACTCCACAAAATGCGCATAAAATGGAAAGAGTCAGGAAGAAAGGAGACAAATTTTCTTCGTAACAATCGAGAGTGGCTGGAGATGGATACAGCCTTTCCTGCTGATTCGAAACCGAGTGAAACCAACACACGTGGTCGTCCCTCACTGGACTTTGCTGCATCAAGTGAGCGATCGAAACGACGAAGAACAGAAGAGCTTCGGCAAAGTCATACCCCTGAAGAGTTGTGCTATGCAGCGCAAATGAGTCTCCGCTCTTCCGGAGACCTAAATTGTGAAAAATGATCAAGGATATTGCAGTTGTAACGCACGCACCTGCACTAGCATCGTCAAAGGCAGTACAAAATACACTATCAACAGATGAAGCTCTGTTGGTTATGGTCGAAGCCAAACTCCCCAGACAGAGAGGTTAGTCAGAGAGAGGTTCTAAAATCAGTGCATATGGAAAACTTGGCAAATGCGGAATTAATCTGTAAATGGCGGTGTGACGGAAGTTCCGGCCAAGGTGTATATAAACAGAAATTTCAGGATGACAGTTATTCCGACGCAAATATATTTCTAACATCCCTTGTACCGTTAAAACTCACATTTTTTGAGAGTGAATCTATGGAATCCGGTTGTAAACTTTTGTGGAAAAATCCGAGGCCATCATCTCCTCGCTATTGCCGGCCTATAAGAACGCAATTTCTACACGAAAGTACGCAATCTACAAAGGATGAAACAGCGTATATTGAGGAACAAATCTCATCCTTAAAACCATAAAAAAATTGGAATTGATGGCAGAGAAGTAACAGTTAGTTATAAAATGCTGTTCACTATGATAGACGGAAAAGTCTGCGATGCTGTTACGTCTACGCAATCTGCACAAAGATGCTATTTATGTCGAGCTACTTCAAAAGAATTCAACAATCTTGATGCCATCCTGAAAAGAGAAGTGAATGAAGAGAACTTTAAATTCGGAATGTCTACGTTACATGCATGGATCCGTTTTCTTGAGTCCCTCCTGCATCTATCTTACAAACTCGATCTGAAAAAGTGGCAGGCACGAACCGAAGATGACAAAAAGTTGGTTAGCGATCGAAAAGCGCAGATTCAAAAATCTTTGAAGTCTGAACTGGGGTTGATAGTGGATCGTCCGAAGCCTGGATATGGGAGCAACGATGGAAATACAGCACGGCGATTTTTTGAAAACTACGAAATAACATCAATGATAACTGGCTTAAACGAAGAACTTATAAAAAGATTTCACGTAATTCTACAAGTTATCTCGAGTGGGTTCGATATCAACGTGGACAACTTCAAAGAATACGCGTTGGAAACTGCGAAACTGTACGTGCGCAATTATCCGTGGTATTATATGACAACAACCGTCCACAAAATATTGATCCATGGTCCTTTGATAATAGCTTCGGCTATTTTACCTATTGGGCAATTATCAGAGGAGGTTGAAGAAGCAAGAAACAAAGACATCAATAAATTTTGAGACGGATTTTCTCGTAAATCATCGCGCGAAAATACCATGCAGGATGTTTTGAATTGGCTGCTAGTGTCATCTGACCCATTCATAATAAACTTGAGGGAACTACCTCAAAAGAAGTCCAAGCAGTTGTCCCCATAAGCTATTGCGCTACTAGCTGGGCCAAATACGCCCGCGCCAAATGAAAATCTTTATCCGGATTCGGATTAAAATATTCTCTGTATTTTTTTAGAAATAAAGACTTTGTTTACCACATTACGAGAGAACAATTATTTTCCATAAATTTCCGAATCTATTTTATAATCTATTATTGCAGCCGCTCCACAAACACATTTTAGGTTCTGTATTTTGTTTTTTCAAATTTTGATATAAGATTCGTAATCAGCGACCTCGAAAACATCGGAAAAGTGGATTTTTTATCGAATTTATTGGGAAATATTTGTTTCAACCAGCCATATTGGAGCCACAATTCTGTTTTTCAAAATTTTGATATTGGATTCGAAATCAGCGACCCCGAAAACGTCAGTATACCGAATTTGGCAAAGTTCCGATAATCCCCCGATTTATGGCCACGATTCCGTGAAAATTCCCCACTGTGGATCTAGGGAAAATCACCATACTATTAGCTAATAGCGACTTAAAAGCGACTGCTGAATACGGGCCAAGCCTTTGTGAAATGGTTAGGTTTCGATAATACACGCAATAGTTGAATAAATAAGGCTGACTTGTAAAGTTCATTAATAAAGAAACAACGGTTGACAAGTGTGTCTTTCATGTTATCCTACACAGTTTTATCATAACCCAACGGATGTGCGACCGTCGTATCAGAGATAGGATCGTCGTTCCAGGTCAACGCCAACGTCCTTTGCCTCACCGCATGAACCTGATGTTTCTTGCTTTGAATTCAATTCTGACCCTTTACCAACTTCTGATATGGCAACGCACGTTCGATCTAGTCATTGAAAATTATAGTTTTCAACGTAGATCCCTTGACTTTCTTTGTTGGTTTCGTCTCTCTATTTTCACCTAGAACTTTGAAGGATGTCAAATAGCAGAATTAAAAGCAAGTAAAATATTTGAATACTAGTTGTGTAAGATAGGACCAGCGTGCGCGTCATCTGTTGACAACGTCGCTCACCTGAATCCCGGCCCACCGCTGAGGCACGCTAAGAAACATTTCTCGCAAGCAAAGTCAACCGGGACCTGCTTGAGTACCCGGAGTGGCGGCCACTTTAGATAGAGATCGCTACGCACTTTGATAGGAGATATACGGTATGCGGTATGCAGCATGCAGGAGCCTCTCCTGTCTAAATCCTTGTCTACATATTTATTGCTTTTAATTATTCTTGGGCAAGTCGGTCGCCATTGGGAGCGCTCAATCTAGCTCGCTCATTTATCGTCAGTTTTATTATAATTTTTGTGAATTGTGAACAAATGAAACTATAACCATAGACTATAAATTATATACTTTAGTAAGAAACATTGGTAAGAGCGTAAGAGGGATTTATAGGAATGCATTTTGTCACAAAGGATGTATGAGGATCCTCAAAGCATGCTTATCATTTTCAACACCATGCTTCATTGGTAATGAGAAAAAAAGCATTTAATACAGACTTCGTGACCTATTAAAATTATGGAGAGGTCGATTTTCAGCACTAATTGCTTTATACGAAGCTCGTCGTACCTTTTATCGGAAAACGTTAAAATACTAGTTGAGAGTTCTTTTAATTTTAAAGTAGACCTGATAATTGATCTGAGGTTAAGTCCTGATACCTCTTATTCACGAGCATTGTCTCGTTCTAGAAATAAAGAGAATCCTTAAATTATTTGAAAAACCTACATGAAGTTCACGAAGATTGGTTAGTGCATAGAACGTTTTCTTTTCAACCAGCTCCAGTTTTTATTCTCGATGCCGAAAAATCAGCCGACGATGTTTATAACAGATTTTGTTAGGTTATGAAAACCTAGTAGATGAAGAAGAGAGTCATTTCGATGAAATTATAATCGATTTGCCTTTTCGCGTCAATTGGTGAGGTTATGAAAGTTCAGAAGATAAAGTAGAGAGTCATTCTCGACAGTATCAAAATCAATTTTCGATTAGATCTGCAATGTTGTGGTTTGCAATGGCTGACTCGGGAATTAATGAAATCAAGAGAAAATAAATAGAGTTTCGATTTATTCAATAGAAGAAAAATGTAATAATTGAGAGCTGGTTTGAAGACTAAACTAGGACTGGGGTTCGAGGCTGCCCTTCTGGCGATCTGGTCCGCGAGAGTCCCGATCCTCTGGCAACGATGACATTCAGCCATAGACCGAACTTGAAATTCTGGGACACGCCCGCATTCTATACACCGGTCTTCTGCGTCCCCAGAACCAGGCCGTTGGATCGTCCGGTGTAAGACCGTTCGATATAAATTTTGGCGTTTTGGAGTCCTTAAGATGGATAAAGGAAAAGGAATTATGGATTTAGGACTAAAGGAATCAGGTTCATAGAAGTGAAGTCATTCCAAACTATTACTAACCCATGAATATAACAGTTAAGACACAAGTCTCCCCGTTACTTTTCTTCTTTAAAACGGTCACCCGCCCAGAATATTTTTGGTTTGACGATTTTTGAGTAATCAATATCCCGAGGTTGATAGTCTCCTCATCGTTTAGATTTTTCTTGAATAATTTCACCTCGTTTCTTTTTGCCATTTTTGAAGCCACTATTATATTTTTATTAATTTGTTTGGCAAATTGTTCATTAATAATCTTTTATACTAGATGGAGTAGTTTCAAATCATACGAGTGTTATTTTAAAATATTTCCTGTGAAATAAGAGATCCGAATAGAATTTCGACTTCAATTGTTAGTTTAAGTAATGAATTTACTACAAGATTTTCAGAGCTGGATTTATCTAGTATTCTGAGGTTGGAAAATCAAAGCGGAAAGCATCCCATCCTGGACCTATTTATCCTGTTTTCCTGCTTCCCCGCAGATAAGATCGTTCCATTTTTATTATCCTGATTAATTGTGATTATATCTCACATTTTTACCTTTAAAAAAAAGAATTTTTTCTTGTTTCACGTTTTCGACGTGTTCAATGTGTTTTACGTGTAAACTCATATTTGTCCCCCTATATAGATCGTTTACTAAAAAAACTTTTAAAGAGGCTTGAACTGAGCGATTTTGGGACCAATGCTATGTTTTTGGAATGATCCAGAGCTCCCTCCCTTTCACGCTCTCGTGTCACCTCCTTTTGCAGATTGCAGGATTTAACCACAATACCGCTCACATCCTGATCCTGTTCATTTTAGATTCTTCTTTCAAGATAGAAAAACTCTGAAGAACATTTTTATATTCAATTTCACACTGATTGGTTAAGGCTCGACTATCTTCTCAAGTTCTTTTGTGTGGTTTTTCCTTGAGAATGAAGGCAAATACCGGATAGTTTTTGGGAAAGAATTCTTCAAATTTTTGATCCACACACTAACTTTCCCTATTAGGGCAAGCACACAAATCGACTACTAGACTTTTCGTTTTTCTTTCAATTTTTGCATTTCGAGAGTCGGGTCGACTCTTCTACTACGGGGGGGGGGAAGGTAGGTAGGTAGGTAGGTAGGTAGGTAGGGTAGTGTTACCAAGGTCGTAAAACACCCCTCATATTTAATCTGCAAGGTTCAGTAGTCATCTAAGAAAAAAGATGTTAACATTTGATAAATGATAAACGGTTACTCACAACGACATTATTGTAAAAACAGTCTTGTTTTAGCTTTGAGCTAGACTTGACGTGTATTTTCGTAAATACAACCCAATTATTTATTTCATCTTATTTCGTTTCCTGTTCACCTTATTTCTCTCGGGAACCCACATTTAATTATCTTAAATAATCGCGAGCCTAATTTCGCAACATTTCGCAACATTTTAATTGACAGTCATTTACAAGAGATGTTCGCATTGTTCGTCCTCCTGTTCTATACGAAGTCGGGCTCTACGAATTAGGCTCGCGTGTGTGCGGTCAAGCATCGTTGGCGTAACTGTGGTAATAGCTGCTCGGATTGCCTCTTGCAGTTGAGCGGGGTTGTTCAATATCCCCGCTCGATAGACGCGTTGTTTAACGTGGCCCCATCAAAAGAAGTCCAAAATATTTAGGTCCGGAGATCGCGGGGGCCAAGCAATCGGGCCGCCACGGCCAATCCACGCGGCCGGAAACACTGCATCCGGAACCTCACGCGCCTGTTGGGTATAATGAGCTGGTGCCCCATCATGCTGGAACCATATGTCCTCGGCATCCAATTCTACCTGCTCCAATAGTTCGGGCAGTGTTCCAGGAGGAGATCCCGATAAAGAGCACCATTTAAACGGGGCGTTAACTCAGTCGGGCCCAACTTATAATTATATATAACTTACCAATGATTTATTATTTAATTTTAATACAGATCGCATCCTCACGCCTAATCACAACAAACTTAGTTTGTTTTTAAAATGATTTGAGCATCAATATCAAAATCTGAGTAATGACTTTGAACTCACGAATACATCTCCTCTAATTCCGGCCCACAAATTGATGCTGAATCGAACTTGGAATCCCTTGACCAATTTCTCGTACGGACTGTGATAATCCTACACGTGTAAATTATGATAGTTATATGTGCCTTCCTGAGCGAAAGTAGATTCGTCCGTAAATAAACTTTTGTGGCTAAATTCTGGATCCTGTTCATTCCGTGCCAACAACTATTCACAGAATGCTACGCGAGTAGGGTAGTCTCCGGGCTGTAAGTTTGGACCCCAATGTAATGGAACGCGTGCATTTTCTCAGCCTTTGTTATTCGCTGTGTCGTGCTCTAGCTACTATCGCATATACTGGCAACTTGTCGTAAGCTTAGCCTTGGATCATTCTCAATAGTTTTGAGAACCGATTCTTCTAAATCATGGGCTCGTACATTCCTGAGTCGTCCGACCCCCTTTCGATCCGGTGTAGTTTTGCCGGTTTCACTGAGACGGTTGATGACTCTCAATATTACGCCTTTATCGGGTAATCGCTGATGGGGGTACCGCTCTGCGTATAGTCTAGCAGTTTCACTCGCATTGCGACCACACTCCGTATAATATTACCATTTCACAGTATTCCCGTGTCGAATAATCCGTTTTAAATTTTAACCCACGCAGATTTTAAATGTGAAAACGTTGGTTTGAAAACAAACTTACGCATTTGTCCTGTCGAGCAGTCAAGCTGTTCCACTTATTGTAATGACAAAAAACAAAAAAACAAGAAGTAGACCCATTTTCATTGAAGTGATAACTAGATTATTTATTTCATTACCTAGAAACTCGTAGCTAGATAATCGAGCAAAACATGGATGGGTTGACGTGGGCGTCCAAAAACTGTTCACTGGCCGACCTGGCTGCCGAAGACTGTGGAGCGGTGGACCTTAAACGGCCAAGAACTGTGACGCGAACAACCTCGACCACGAAAATAATCTCGTGGTCGACGTGGACAGCGAAAAACTATGAAGCGGACGACTCGGACGAAAATTATCTCATGGTCGATGTGGACGGCGAAAAACTATGGGAGTGGGGACATGGCTGCCAAAAACTGAAAAGCCGAAATGTCAAAGTAAAAAGTCACACCTCTATCCGTTACCCATTATCCAAATGAATCTTTCGCGACAAATTATCAGACATACGATGGAGGGCACTGCCCCAATTGTTGACACTAGAGCCGGCATTATCTCGGCCAGTGTAGAACTCTCTAAATGGTAGAACTCTCTAAATGGTCAACTGAGAAATTCGATAACTCGGACACCGTTGATCTCAGGAATTTTCGTCTTAGAATTCGACAAGGAATATACCCACCAACGGAGGTACGGGGGTTCTGGGTCACCCTGTATAATATAAATATCATGCAATTGAACGTTGATAAGAATATTAACAAGAGCCGCAAAGAATTCCTATTTCTGTAGAACCACCCGTATATTTCGCAGCTAGAAATGACTCTAATCTCCGAAAACTCCACGTGACCAAAAATATTTATTATTCCAAATCTTGAAACATATAGTCTATATATAAGTCAATTTATCAATTACTAGCTGCTCAGGTTTCGCGAGAATTTCCAGGATACGCCACGTGGAGGTTAATTGATAATATCTCCCACATGCTGTTCAGTCCGATCAACTCTGCAAGGAAATGCGGAATTGCAGCTTTGATTCGTTCAACCCTGCAGCGTTACGAATCATTTTTATTTTTGTCGATCAACTCGGTCATCTGCAAGGAGTTGTTGCGACGTCGCGACTTTGGTTTGATCAACCCCTAGGAGTTGCAAACTATTTTTTTTTTTTTTTATACTCAAATAAAAGTACCATGATCAAAAGATCAATAAAAACACGCGATCTATTCCTATTTGATACTATGCGTTCCGTAGATTCGTTAATTTTTGCGGAGCTTTCGAATGCTAGCTATGGGTGGGTTGAGCTCCCAATAACTCGCCCATCCACTTCATATCTTTGTTGTGATTTTCAGACGCATAAAGTTATACGCAAATTCACAACAATGTTAGCCATAGAATTCCGCGTCAAACCAACCAGTATATTCGGGTGTATGGTTGACAGCTGATTTCATCAGCCGCAAGAGCTTCTCTTGGATGTCATACTGGACCCTGGACAGTGGGTAACCGGCGTCAAAAATCGCATTTATCAAATCGAAGATAAATGAAAAATGATCGATTGCTATGCACATATGCCCAAATTCTTTTTCGTCTTTTGTTTCGTAAGCTCGGAAGTAGGTCCACAGATGTCTATCACCGAGTTTTGGACCAGGATGGATGAGCGTCTCTCGACACCGCTCGCATCCTTGTCTTATCAACAGATTTTTTAGCAATGTAAACTGCTAGGTATTTCACTGCATATCTGGCCAGCGTTGCCTCGGTTGTACGTAATTTTCCAACCTTGGCGAGAATCTCCTCGATATCGATTGGTTCTTCTTCGTCATCGCTATGGTTATCGGATTCCTCGTCAAAGTAGTACTGCAGAGCATTGCTCTGGCTGACCTCTTTGCTGAGCTCAACCACTTTTCTCGTTCGGTCATTCGCTGCTGCCTGCACGTCGGCATGCACACAACGTATCATCTTCATCGTCCAAGCAATTTGCAGATTGCGTTGGTTTCATGAATTCCAGAACGATGTTTTTCTGGAAGATGCGTCTGAATTGAGTAGCTGTAGGGTCCTCCATGGCCGCGTATCATTGAAAACAAATTTTCCAACGGGCCTGATTTAGTCTCGATGTCATTAGAAATTCAACATCTTCTGTTTTGAGATCCTTCCACAGCAATAAAACAGTTCGGATAGTTTGTTGGAGACCTTTGAAGCACGAAGGAACCTTCAAACCCCTATCAGTGACTGTACGCCACTTTGACTTCTTCCAAATTTTCCTGAACTTCCGGACGCAGAGAGCTCGGAGAGAGCACATCGGTTCGGATTCGCGTCATTAAGACATCGACTGTTCAAATTGTCGAACGAGTCATTCAACTCCCTGAAAAACCATGTAGTGTCCACAACGGTATTGCTGTTGATACAATCCGTGATTCCGACGGTCAAAATGCTGCAGCGACTGCAACTGAAGACCTGCAACGCCAGGCGACAATTCAATTTTTTGAAGATACCGGGATAAACATGTTTGGTTGATAGTTTGACCGGAGCTCTCGTCATTTGATGTTGCTCGAGCCTCCATAGCTCACGCACATCATTCCATGATGTTTTTCTAGAGCTAGTGAACGCTATCGTACATCAACACTTGATTTCTTAAATTCTGCCACGAGTTAGGAGGGTCAAAGAAACCATATTTTTTTCTGCTCGTAAAAGAAGTACGGACCGTCCGCAAACATGCGGCTATTAATAACACTGATTATTAGTGCCCTAACCGCAAACCAATCCTTGTACCTCTGGCCCTGTAGCAATACCGCCATCGAGTACTATATCAATGAGTTTCGATAGCGTTCCGGAATGCACAGAGCCAGCTGTCAGACAATATGCAACCGGGTGCTTCGAATTGTTCAGCAATCTGCGGGCGGGAACACGAGAGCACTCGTAGCCACGCCAATCGAAGAACCTAGACTGCCAAGATCCTGGAAGCCCTTAATTTTCTGTTGACTCTTATTGAACTCGAAGCCTTTTTTTAATTTGACCTTGTCAAAGAGAAGAATGCATTGCCGTTTATTGTTATCCATGCACAATACCTGGGCCTTTAAACAATCGAATATCGCCAGGCAGGTTCCTGGCCAGAGATTGATGTACCCGAGCCAACGTTTAGATGCTGACAACGAGGAAAGAATAAACCCAAAATGTTCCCGCAGTTTGGCGTAGATACAGGCTTGGCGATAATTGCATTATTACGAAAGTGTACGGAAATCCAGTGACTGCGGGCCACTGCCTTAACACGGCTGTCATCTGAAAATACGCCGCCTCGAATCTTAGATGTTTGTCGCGAAGCCGACAGTTTCGCATTTTTCAGAGACCGTTGGCGCTCCGCATTGCTCTGCTGCAGCCGAATGATCTCGTCTTTGAGTTTGATTTGCCTTTTCAAAGGTCTTCTTTCGAAGGCGCAGGCATTGTGAATACCCGGAAGCGGAGCTACTTCGGTAATAATCGGCTTTCTATCATAAGCGAAAGAGACAGCACCACGCACTAAGCAATCCTTCGGACTAATATGGGCGCGGAGAGAATGTTGAGTGCATATTCGTATGCGGCGTAATTCTTTTTCAGTTTCTTCGGCAATATGGGCAAGACCGCTATTGTGACAATCCATTGTACCGCAAGCGTAGTTCTAGGTGGACCAAAGAACCGTAGACCAAGAAGATTATCTCTGCTACGATCAGCACATCTCGAATACGCGCACGTAGAACTATGCGCTGATTTATGCCCAGCCATGATTTGTAATTACTGTGAATGAATTACGAATCAAAAATCACTCAGTTGTAATTAACCAACACCTCTAAAATATTCGTTTCCGAATACACGTCGAATAACTACAAACTCTTCAAATTCACACGAAAGTTTGTGTTAAGTTAGATGCGCGCTTCGGCAACGACTGGCGCTGCTCATGCCTATTCAGAGGCTCGCAGACTCCCACATTGATAGCTGACCGGGGCCTAGCGGCTGACTAGCGTTTACGGGCTCTGGGCAAATCACCGCCAGTGCCGGTTTTAGCACTGCCGATGCCCTGGGCGAGATTGCTACGGCACCCCCTCTATATTTTCCAATTCACACATGTGGAAAAAAAAGACAAAAATCAAACGAGACGAAGATGCCCCTTCATGTATGGCGCCCCTGGGCGGTCGCCCAACCGCGCCCTGCCCTAACGCCGCTACTGATCACCGCGGACAAACTTTATCTCAGGGATTGCGTACAATTATGTGCAATAAATGCATATGTATCACAGAAAAATTAGATTTGATTCTGAATAAATTAAATAAATCCTCAAATTGTATTCTGTACTTTAATTATCTGTAGGTACTGTCAGCAGCGTACAAAGATAGTGTGCCTAAATTAACTAATATGAGCAAGGGATGATACGAAAAATCGTACAAGGTCTAGACACTACCACGAATGCTTTCACAAAAGTCTTACCGATTCGCGAATAACTCTTCAGTGTATAGGATATAATGTCAACAAATATTAAAAAATGGATTGTATAGCGCATATTGAATATTGAAGACTTTTTTAAGCCGCGATCGGTGAGCCATCGCGGAGATACATATTTTAAACAGTTACCCGTAACGTTGATTTTTACTATTGTCTCGCTATTTTTACTGCCAATCATTGAACAGACAATTTTCTGATATTTTTCTGTATGCTGCCGAGGAAGTTTAGTGAAATTTCAGTACAAATTGATTGTAACCTTTTTTATTGAATATCAAAAGACTTACACTTATTGTGAAATGTAAATCATTTTATTTATAACTTTAATTATCTGAAATTGAAATCGAACATCTCTTTATACCAGAAAGTCTTTAGTACTGTGAGAAAAAACTTGCGTAGAAGATTTTTAATACAAGACGTTATTCTCTAGACTGGATAAATATGGTAAAACGAGATAGAGGTTAATTACCGGTCAAAAACGTACACACGTCATGTCACCAACTCTCCCCACCTCTCCCCACAGCTCACCTATAACTCACCTATAACTCATATTTCGATATCTCACATTTACTCATATCTCCCACGCATCTCCTGTCTTACGTATGTACATTAGGGTTATTCATTTAGTGGTCCATATTTTTTAATTTGCACTTGCACCCGTGAAAAAGTGAGTGTATGATGTCGATATTAATACTTATCAATACGCCCACGGTGCGATTTTTTTTGGCGTGGCCCATCGCAAAAGTATTTACTTCAAATTCGAAACAATTACGTGTCAAACTATTTTTCAGCTGGTAAAGTAATTAAAATTTATCTTCTTTGTAATAAAAACAAGGTTATTTGCAACATTGGTGTCAGAATCGGAATCTTACCGGAGATCGATCAAATGAATTATTTTAAAATCATTTAAAAAGGAATGTCTTCTCGTCGACGGATTAGTACCCCTTTGAACGACGAACCCGTTTCTACAACATCGGGATCAGCTGGTGACCAGCTACCTTCTGCGCAACCAGCCCAACTCCAGTTCCACATGGTCGAACGACTTTTACAATCCTTGGCAGCCCAGCAAGAGGCTCATTTGGCTGCTCAAAGTGAAGAGCGAGAAGCCAACTTGGTGGCGCAACGCGAACGCGAAGCTCAACTTAAGCGTGAACGCGACCGCGAGGAACGAGAATCCTGACGTGAAGAACGTGAAGCGAAATTAGCAGCTCAGACCGAACGCAAAGTCCTCTCAGAGGACTGTCGTCGTTCGAGAGAGACCGGGCCAATCACATGCGATACACATCCGTTACATCTATTACACATACGCTGTACATCCCTATACTACAGACCTGAAATTTCTCTTTTAACGACCAGGCGTTTACCTTTCGATCCTTCTTGTAACGCTCCTAGGGTTCGTAGTTTGACTCAATCTACGGAGGACCCGAAAATTTTTCTTGAAACTTCGTCAGAAGATAAGGTTAATCACGAAGAAGGATCAAGAATAGACTCTTAAATCGAAACCCTCACGCCTTTTGACGATCTCATAGACAGATCTGTGATGAACTTAGATGAATCTCATGCGAAAGATTTCGTATCTTCATTAGGAGATTTTAAAGACTCCTTCGCCAAATCCGGAGGAGATATGGACACTGCACTTTGGTGAGGAATAAAATTAACACTGGGGAGAACGTTCCATTTAAACAAGCTGTTCGTAGACTTCCATTGATTGGGAGGGAAAAAGTTAGCAAACTGGTAGAAGACATACTAGCCAATGGTGTAATCAAGCCCTCTTCCAGTCCTTGGGCATCCCCTATTTTTTTGGTCATTAAGAAAGATGGATCTAAACGGTTCTGTATACATTACAGGAAGCTAAACGACATAACTAAAAAGGATTCGTACCCCCTTCCTAAGATAGAAGAGACCTTAGACGTTTTGACTGGAGCCCGATGGTTCAGTGCCATCGATCTTCAAAGTGGTTACCGGAGGATCGAAATGGAAGACGCACGTCGGCGTCTTTCGATTCTTCTTTCCTCAATGTCCTATATAAAGTCTTCTCCCAGTATTCGCTTCGGTTTCGAATTCTTGGAAAGGAAAAGGGAATGATAATTATGGGATATGTTAAGACTGGAGGAATCAGGTTAGAAGAGAGGAAGTTAGTCCGAGTTGGTACTCGCCCGAAGGCATAGCAGCACATACATATGTAGCCGTGGACCGTTCTTTTTAAGAACGGTAGCTTAACCACATACGAACTCTTGATCTTCATCTTGTAAACACTTCACCTCCGCCACCAGCACCCCTAAATTAACGACATCTTCGTCGCTTAGATTTAAAAAAAAAAAAAAACCGGTGAACTTGGGTTCTGCATTTTCAGGAAATTATTTTGTTTTCATTCATTTTTTTAAACATTATTTTATAATTATCTTTAGAGGTAGATGGAGTAACTCCAAGTTGATCGTCTTTTGTCTTATTGTTAAGCTATTTAAGAGATCCGAATAGGATTTCAAATTCAATTGTTACTTTAAGCGACTAATTCGATACAAGATTTCCAGAGTCGAATTGATCCAGTATTCTGAGGTTGAAAAAACGAAATGGAAACCACCCCATTCTGAACCTGATTATCTGTTTTTCCTGTTTGCCCTCGGATAAGATCGTCCTATTTTTATTGTCCTGTTACACTTTCTCAGCATGCCTAGAACGTTTTTCACAGCATGCGGAAAATCGTAGAGAGCATGAATCTTGATATCCCGATGTACGAAAATGGTTGGCTTTCGTTTACTTTCAGTATGTTATATGCCTTTTCATTTGTTGTACCCTGATCACACACCGTCATTTTTAAGATAGCTCCAGTGTCATTGATCTTCTCTATGCATATTTTCCCAAGTTGACAATATCTGCGCCACACACGCTGTTGCGCACGGCAGAAAATACGCCAAAAGTGATCGCCACTGGTTGTGCGGATGCAGTCCATTTGGGCAGATTTGCACGCCGATGAGTTCGCCCGAGAGGTCTGAGATCTTCAAAACCTTCGGTGACGTCGGTTTTCATGTGTTACTCTTCGCGCTCCATAAGAGACATTTCATCCCATTTCAAGGTACAACACCTTTCATCAGGTGGAATGTCTCTCATGGCCTGTTTCAGCGCTGAAAATATGTGATCGCAAAATCCAACGTTAACCTCGGTTTCCGCGATCCATCTTCGAACCGTCCTATCTGCTGGCAACTTCAACCTCATGTCAACTGCATTTGAATCATTGTACGACTGACTTCGGACTGTATCTGATTGATATCGACGCGACGTAATTAAGCGACTCTTGCGTGTTCAAGTCTACGGATTCACTCTGAACTTTAATTTCTAGATGGCTCGGGTTTGAAGCACTAGAGAAAGATAGTTGCATCTGAAGTTCGAACTTCAGAATGACACTACGCAATCTGTCATTATCGGATCGCAGCCGCTAAACGTCGTCATCATCAGGTTTCGCACATGTCGTGACCTAACCCTCAGCTTCCAGATGGCATGACTGATCATGAGCCGTAAGATCTTCGGCTATCGTTAATCGCGGAGTACCGTAAGTCCTTTTTACCTGCGTCTTATCGAACGATTGTATATCACCGTGGCTTATAACAGTACGATAATCTACAGGAATAGCCCGCTAGTCAACTTGTCACGCTTAGGTGTTGAGAAGCTATCCGCTGTGAAGTGCAATGAGCACAGTCGCTCATGTTTCAAGTTGACATAGTGCAAAACTTCCCGTTCTCGTGCTTTAGGATTGAGAAAAAATATCAGATTAATTATACCTTAGATATAGTATGAGTGTACGGAAAACCGAAAATTGATACACTTCATTTATTCATTGCATGGTATTTTCTTTTACAGATGCTTTCACTTGACATTCACATGATACCTTGCAGTCTCAGAATGTCACTAGCTGCCCTATTCTACTTGCGTTTTGATTCTCAAAAATCGAGCTTTCCGACAAAATTTGTGAAGTTGTTGAAACATTAACAATTATGATTGTCAAAAGCAATTAAAACGTTGAGAGATCTTCTACTAGTATTTAAAAAAGTTTGATTTAAGTCCCACTGAATCACCAGAACTTGGTTTTTTGAGGTTGAAGTTTGAGAGTTAGGAGGGGAATCTCTTTCTACCCATGATTTTCGATTCGAATCTTCATTATCATTGGCTTCAGACTTGTCCGAATTATTAATTTCAGAATTCTTTTTTTTTTAAGTATAAAGCAAAATTCTATAGTATGTCTGTTCTCTTTGCAATAACGGCAAAACCTTGGGGATTCAGTGTTATCTTTGCTCAATGAAGAACCCTTATTTTGACCGCGACGCTGCCAGGGAGTGGACTTCTTCGAAGAGTTATTCTTTTTCTTTTCAGGAGAAGACTCGTTAGTTTGTATTCGTCTAATCTTTCCTGATTCTGAATATTGTTCATCTAGGACTTCGATTTCTAGAGCTCTAATGATAGCTTCTCTTAAAGACGGGGGGGGGGGGGGGGGGGGGGGGGGGGCCTGCTAAGCTCAAGACATGCTTTAATTCAGTATTAAAAATTGGTTGGTAAAGCCAACCTGGTCATCCGTTCAATTTCATGTCCAAGAGTTACAAGACTCACCTTTTATTTGTTTTCTATTTTTAAGTTGTGTCAATAGTAGTTTCTTTAGATGTTGGTCTCCATATCGGAGTCTTAAAGTTTCGCTTCGTTTACTGAAATCACGAATTTCTACTCCCGAAAGAGTTGTTAATACCGAAAGAGCCGGACCTCTGAGACTCAAAGCTAAATTTGAAGCCCTCGCGATCGGACTCCAATCGTTTAAATCAGAACAAAGATTGAATTAGCATTCATATTCGGCCCAAGGGGTCGAGCCATCATAAAAAGGAACTTTTAGGTTATTAGATTGTCTAAGTTGAGGGTTATTTTGAGCCCTGTGAAGCTCGTGATCCGAGTCCGAACGAATAAGTATTTCTCTGATTCTATCCGGAAGTTCGTGAATTTCGTGACCACTCTCGGCGCGAGACAAAACGACTGGTACATTATCAATATTTTTATTGCTGATTGAAGCTTGTGTGTGTGGTGATTTCGGAATCGCATCTCTCGAAGGTCTATCTCCACACATCAAGTCTAGACCTTCTGCTCGATCGTCCCGCAGTGTGATTTCAATGCGGTCGTTTCGAGCATCGGTATGGGTGTGCGGCGTAAAAACGGCCGCTCTACCGGTCCGGGGTCTACGAATTGTAGGGGAAGGTTGTTCCCCATAAACTGGCACAAACCTTTGAACCTGAGGTTCTGGTATTTGGTCTACAGGGGATTCTCTCGGTGTAGAGGTCCGTGAATATAATTCAGGGCCCTCAGAACGCCGGTGAAGTCCTTCTCGAAGAAGGGAGAGGGTAGCTTGTTGAGCCGAAAGATTAGCCTTGCGATCGGCCCGTTCGCATTCGCGCTGACGCTCAGCTTCGCGTTCTTGCTGGCGTTGAACATCGCGCTCTTCACGTTCACGTTGTGCCACCAGATTGGCTTCACGCTCTTCGCGTAGCGCTGCCAGGTTGGCTTCTAATTCTTCGCGTCGAGCTTCTCGCTCTTCACGTTGGGCAGCTAAATTGGCCTGATGTTGGGCTGCCAGAGATTGTAGGAGTCGTTCGACCATATCGAACTGTAGTTGAGCTGTTTGTGGAGGAGGTAGCTGGGTACCAGCTGATCCCAAGTCGTAGGAGCGGGTTCGTCGCTTGAAGGGTTTGCAGCCCGTCGGCGAGAGGACATTTTGTTCTCAAATTATCTCAAATTATTTGAAAAATAATTTAACTTATCGATCTCGGGTAAGATTCTCAATTCTGACACCAATGTTGCGAAATTAAGCTCGCGATTATTTAAGATAATTGAATGTGGGTTCCCGAGAGAAATAAGGTAAACAGGAAACGAATAAGATAAAATAAATAATTGGGTTGTATTTAAGAAAATACACAAAGCTAAAACAAGACTGTTTTTACAATAATGTCGTTGTGAGGAGTAACCGTAATCATTTATCTTATGTTTACATCTTTTATCATAGATGACTACCAGACCTTGCTATTCAATATGAGGGGTGTTTTTGACCCCTGTAACAATATTTTGTACATATATTGTCAGCAGGTTTTCCTCACCACCCATGAGGTACCTAGCTTGGCGCATTTTTTCTAAAGAGGTATCGCCCGGTAGCTATAGTCTCATGCAAGAAGCCCTGAAAAAGTGGTTCAATTTTTTTTTTATCCAATTTGGTTATTAATACAGTTATACACGCTAGATATTCAAAGTGTCCTCACTTACCGACCAAGTTCACGTTGAATGAGACATCATTGCTGCAAAATGGGCCATCGCACGATGCTGTTCTCAGTGTAGGCGGTTGATGATAGTTTAGCGAACTGCTCGGGTCTCACGCAGGATGTTTTGCCCTTCCGGAAGTGTTCGTGGCTCAGCCTCATAATGAGATTTTGGTACAACCTCGTTTGCCAGGCAGTTCTGGCGGTGGAGGCAAACGGGCTTGTGCAGCATGGCACACGCGTTCGAAATCCGGCCTGCCTTCGGCGGGGTATATTCCATGACGCAGCAGGCAGCGGAAACGTGCTTCCAGCACTCTGATGCAGCGTTCCACCGCACATCGAGCCCTCATGTGGCGCTCGGTGTACCTCGCTCCGGGGGTCCCCTCCTCTGCGTGAAGGATAGGCGCCTGTAGCTAAGGTTCGTGCGGGTACCCCGAATCACCAAGCAGCCAGCAGTGCTCGCTGTTGGCTCACAGTTGTCGCATCTTCTCGAGCACTGCAGAGTTCCTCCAGATGAACGAATCGTGAGAACTCCCTGGAAACCGTGCCAAGATGTTGAGGATTTCAAGGTCCGAGTTGCAAACGATTTGCACGTTCAGTGAATGAACATGTTTTCGATTCACGTATAGCTTTTCGTGTTCTAATAGACTAACGATGGCCACACGAGTGCCATCACTTCCACATTCAACGGAGCTAAGATTGATCCGTTTATGAGTTCCTCGCTTGGTATGTTCATTGGATATAATTCCGCTATGAAATCTGTACTCATTGTTTCTCTCTCAGGTTCTGAGAAATCGATTTCCCCGTTACCTACGCTGAGTACGTAATCATGTCTTTTACCAGCAAACACAATTTGTCTAGAGATATAATAATCTAAAACAAAACTGATCACACAGTTTACTAGACGAGATAGAATACAAAAATAGCTGATCGTAGTCCAGCGCATTGACCGTCGATTGCTATACTTGGCAGTAGACTCCTGAGCCTATTCTAACTAGGTAATGCTAATTCACCGACGAAAAAGTTTTTCCAACAGAGTCTAACAGAATGAACGCAAAACGAAACAAAACAAAGCAAAACTCGAAGAATAATATAACACTGAAACTAAAAAGTACAATGGATAATAAACTGTGTTGGACTGGTGGAGAAGAAGACGATATATTATCAAAATAAAATGAACTATTGATATAATATGAATATGAAGTGGCGGGGAAGTGCGGAACGGTATTTCAATGTCATACCCATAAGTTAAAATTAACTTATTTATTACTGCACCTAATGAATGACAAGGAATATAACGGTATTCTTAAATCTGCTACACTGGTCTGCATCATAGTCTATATATTCTTTGTAATAAAGGCCATAATTAACAATTGCCTAATTCAGTAGTGCAGTGCATACGTAGCTTTACAAGACTCTGCAAACAAATCGGTGCAGTATGAAATAAGTTCCACAACAAAGCCAAAATACACTCAAGTTATAGTGGGTTTATGTCTCGTCTCTTTCAGTCAGCTCAAGATAATGACAGCTGGTCTTGAATAATTAATTTTAAAGTGTTTACGAAGCTATTAATAATTGATTTGCCAGCCATCATCATCTATCACATCGTTTAAACGTCGAGGCATCGAACCCACTACAGCTTGAGCATACTCTGGCCTTGCTCGGAGCTCTTTCCAAGTTGCACAGACTCGATTGCAGAAACTTACCCTTCTTTCAACCTCCACCGGCGTCCATACCCGTCCCATTACCGACCGAAAATTTTCATTCGGATTTAGGTGCGGGGATTTAGCCAGCCAGTCAAAACGTACCACCTCTGGATGTTCCGTGTACCATTCTCTTACTATTTCAGCTGTATGCACTGCACTATTGTCTTCGACAGTTCTAATTATCGGCATGTCTTCCTCCGAATGTACAGCCCGTACAGAAGGCAGCATCATATCTTCGAGAATTTCGATGTATGCCTCTGCATTCATCTGGCAACGGATCTCGTGCAGTTCACCCAGAACCTGCAGCACTGACCCATCCCCAGAACGATGCAGTAACACGTCCACTTTTCGTCTTGCGTATGAGATCGTTTGGGTGATACCGTTCCCCATCTTGCCTCCACACATTTAAACGACTGTCCTTGTCTTTTGAAAAAACTTTTTCATCGGTCAAAATTACATTATTCCAGTCTGCGGCAGGTATCGGAAGGCATTCCAAAGCAAATCCTATACGCATCTCCCTATGGTACAGGCTTATGTCAATTTTTTTCGCGGCCCGCCGAAAGTGAAGGTCGTCCTCGCTTAATCTCTTAGTGACGATCCATGGTGATGCGACTATGTCCAGTGCAGCGGCAACCTGCGTGGCTGCCTGGAATGGGTTCCGCCTCAATGAAGTTCATATTGCCGCATCCACCTCTGCCGTTGTTTTGCGTTCAGCCCCTATCCTTTCGGTTATCTCTCAATCCCACTATGCCGCCTTCCACATACTTTCGGACGTATCACTTGACTGTTATCAAATTGCATCCCACAAGCTACAAGAAATTGAAAATCGATAAATCGCTATGGATTTTGAATTTCAAAAGACTATCTCGTAATCCTTTTTTTTTTTTAATAATTCACCTGAAATTTCACGCTGAGTGACCCCACCTCCCAGCCATAATTCGATGATCCGGCCGTAATCGAGCGATGTCGGTCGAAACATACTTACAAAACTTGAAGTATACCCCAAAATGTGATTGCGATAATTAAGATAATTAAATGTGGGTTTCCGAGAGAAATGAAGTGAACTGGAAATGAAATAAGATGAATTAAATAAATGGGTTGTATTTAGGAAAATACACATCTGTTCTAGCTTATAGCTTGAACAAGAGTGTTTTTATAATAATGCGGTTGTGAATAGTAACCGTAATCATTTATCAAATGTTAACATCTTTTATCATAGATGACTACTAGACCTTGCAAACTAAATATGAGGGGTGTTTTTCGACCTTTGTAATAATATATTAAAACATGCAAAGTTCGCTCTTTACCGTGTCAACGCTTAATCTATTGCTCTCATCTGTCTAAATGTAGCTCATTACACTAAATATTCGTTCTACACCTGCATTGGATACAGGAATAGTAAATATAAATTGCACAATTTTGAACGAAAAGCTAGCTTTATTTGCTCTGAAAAACAATTTCCACTGTTCATGGATATCGTGATCAGTATTAGGTACAGTATTGATCACGGTTTCTGTTGGCCCTAAAATCTGCAACCGAGGGTACATCTCTTTTTAAGTTGGCAATCCCCTTGGCAGCAGCTGATTTGAGCGCCCCCGCGGCGGTGAGCGGTGGAATGTCAAAACCGCACCTATCAACTCGCATAACCATGAAATGCACAAATGATGCGATTGAAAATATGTAACCTCATTTTAACCGACAATTGACATGACCTTTAACCGCACGAATGATCGTTAAAATTCGGTCGCTCAGAAAATAACGTAATGTTCGCAAGGTGTTATAAGGATTAGAAGGTTAATTCGTGTATATCCATGAATCTGCCACGGCATTAACATTTTTATTGAAGATAACAATTAAGTTATTTATTGAACGCTCGTTGTCATTATAGGTAGAACAAAATTTGTAGCATTTTTCTACTAATTTTCTGTAGGTTTGTTATGCTTCCTGAAAATAATGTTACTAAGCTACCGTCGCAGTAAGATATAATACCTGTAACGGTGTATTTCCTAACCAATAAAACGAATACAATAAGGTATCTGAATAATATAATTTTATTCTTTGAACCCTATAAAAACGAAATATTGAATATAAAATATAAATAACACTCATTTCAATTTGAATCGTGCTTAAAATTTTCATTAATTAACAACGCTTAATAAGCTAATGAATAACACATGCTACAATTCATTGTAATATGAAAACAAATCAGCTATATAATTTATAACAATATGTCAAATTGATTTTGAATCCATTTATAAAATAGTTGCACGATTGTGAATGAGAATATAATAGGTCATGCTGATTAGAATGCGATACAACTAAAATCTCAGCTATCATTTCTCTTTGACCATAAATATTGAAATATAAAATGGAACCTATTGATTTGTAACTCAGCTAACGTAAATTATGAACCTCTATACTATTAAGTTTGAAAACAAAGGGCCTGAAGCATTACGCAGTTTAAATATAGAATGTCAGTCTCATTTTGACTAGAATACATTGTACGTGATAATCATAAATGTTCTTTACAATCATGAATTCACGTATCAATTATAAATGCGATGTTCTTAAAGCGATGCCATCGTACTTGACAGGAGGCTCTACAGTCTCTACTGTGCAGTCACCTGACATCTTACTTTCTTTACCAGGCTGGCCGTTAATAACAAATTTCTGTTCCAAGTTTGAAAATCTGAAGTTAATCTTTAAAAAAAAAGGTCCTCAAAGTTTCAATGCTCTATCTCTTTATTAAGGGGTGCCGGTAATGATTTCATTTTTTATCATAAAATAAGGCTTTATTGTTTTCAGACCTTGATCTTTTTGAATTTTATAACGTTTTGAATTCAAAGAGATTAAAAAATATGTATAATGTTTAAAATTAAACAATATCAATGTCTGAAAACAAATAAAGCCTTATTTTATAATAAATAAATAAAATCATTACTAGCACCTAATAATAATGAGATAGAGAGCATTGAAACTTGGAGGTTCTTATTTTTCCAAGGTTTACTTAAGATTTTTCAACTTTGAACAGAAATTTTGTTTTTAACGGCCAGTCTAATCTTTACCAATGACAAAGTTTCCTCCACAGATAATTAGATGGTTTATTGCAATCAAAAATTAATACTGAAAATAAAATAATTATACTCTAACGAAAATATGAATGGCAAATAATTTAAAAAATAAGGTGGAAGAAGGCAAGCAACGATATTCATTCAACATCATCACCTTGCATCAGAGCAGAAGTGTCACTGCGGTAATGAATTCGGAGCAATACAAATGCCGAAAGGTTTGACGATAGATTTTGGTAGAATCTGTAAACCCGGTGAATTACCACCAATGACGATTGCTGAATTGAAAGAGAGCATTGCATACAGAGAAAACAGAGACTGTGCAAAAAAATCTGTGTAGTTTGAAATGAGCTCTACATACAAAGCGAAAATAACTCAAGTTTTAGTTCATCCATGCCTCTCCTCTACAATGAGTAATGAATAATCAGAGCAGGTCCATTAGTATTTAGTGTGCCTGCCCTGATTAATCAAAACGTCTCGTATCTGGTCAGGCATGGATGACGCTAGAGCTTCAGTGTACCCTGGCTTTGCACGTAACTCATTCCATGCTGCACAGACTCTAATACACAAACCCTCTTTTCTCTCGCATTCGACCGGTTGCCATCCCCGTCCCATTCCCGCCCAAAAATTCTCTATCGGATTCAGGTCAGGGGATTTTGCTGGGGAGTCGAATCGTTGCACCTCTGGATGCTGGATACCAGTTGCGCACGATTCTCGCTGTATGCACTGCACTGTTGTCTTCAACAATGCGAATTATCGGCCTTTCCTCTACAGGATAGACGGCCCTCACAAAAGGTATCATCACTCCTTCCAGAATTTCAATGTATTGTTCTGCATTCATTTGGCGGTTGATCTCTACAAGAGCACCCGGACCTGTACCGCTGATCCAACCCCAGTACGCAGCAGTGACACGTCCACTTTGTGGGATTTTTGAGCGAAGTGACTGAACGGGCGCTTTGCCTCAATTCGGTGGTGACCGTCTCCGCAGCCCCCTTTTTATACCTGATTCTGCGTCATCACGCGAGGTCCGCGTGATGCGCGTCGCACTATGCGTGATGGTCGCGGTCTGACTGTACTGGCAGGCCAGCACAGCTGGAACGTTACAATATGCCATAAAAAATGTGATTGAATAATCATTCCAATGATCCACCAGAAGATGCCGAAATTGTTGACGGCAATCTTGATGAAATAGAGGTCGATCAAGATGATAATATCTTAGTTAGACGAAGAAATATACGCGACCAAATTATTCAGCAATACTTCGGAAGAGCCCAATAAAATAGTAAGATGTAAAAGGTAAGATAATAAGAGGTAAAAGCTCGGGAACTGGAGGTCTATCGAATTTTTGGTAAAGGACTTTCAGTCTTAGAATTTTCTAAGTAATCCGCCTATCTCAAATGGCCCGGTAGCAGTGAATCATCCTGTATAATACACCAACTTTCAACTCTGCTAAATTGGCCTTCGAAGTGTTATTTAATTTATCGAAATATCTCTGCCGTTTAGTTGAACTTTGCAGGAACTCGGCAGACCGACGGTGATTATCGTTTTTCATGGTTGTAATTTTTTTTTTTATAGTGTACATTATCTATCATTATCGGAGATAATTCCTGTGACTGTGATTCTGTATCAGTGGTATCTTCGATCACTGACAATTCCGACGATGATTTACTTATATCCTCCGGACTAACACTCGACAAAAGTTCTTCGAGGTTTAGAGCACATGTATCTAAAACTTCGATAGTTTCATGAAGTCCCAACAACGGAATTGTATCTTCTATCCCACTCGAAATCTCGCTTCCAAGTGTGCTTAGAATTTTTTCATATCGATATATCGATGTTTGAGAGAATTAGGGCTATGAGGCGACACCTCTTTAGATAAGAAAGGCCGAATAGGTACCGCAAAGGTGTTGTGGAAATCCCAGAAAAAATTATAAAAACGCCGTCAGAAAGTAACTTACATTTCCAACGCAACTCGTGCACAGGCAGACAGCACCCTAGTGAACGTCGCTTGATCACGCACGGCTGAGACCCCCTGCTGCATCACCGTTGTCTGCTGACGGAGAATCTCGTTGTGACTATTGATTGCAGCTGTATTTTCCCGTGAAGCAGCAGTATGTTGCTGCAGCGTTAAAGTATGTTGGTCGGAAGCTGAAAACACCTGCGCCTCGTAGCTGTCATTAATGGCACCATTTGTCCTACGACGCTTTCGACGGGACCTCCCAGAGGCAACGGCGACCAAAACCTCCTCTAGGGTTGATGCCTGGATGTCGACGCAGCGCAATAGTCATTGGACGAGGCGAGGTTCAAAATGTTGTTCTTCAACAGCTGGTTCTTTAATGTAATCAGTAGCAATACCCTAATCAATTGATCGTTCCAGGGGATCAGGAACATTTATATGTCCTCTCACCGCTACCCGTCCAATCTGTGCCAGGAACTCAATCTCTAGGTCAGTTAGCCGTGTTTTTTTTTTGTCAGCCTGCGCCAGTCCCGCCATGACTGAAATGGAAGTGGAAGTATGTTGTATTTATATACGGCGATCCTGAATGAATATTGAGATGAAACTAGTTGACCAAAATTTACGTCACCTTCATCGACCGATCAACCGTTTTAGTTATTCCCGTGGCATTAGCATTCAACTGCTGGACTAGCTCTTCCCACATCTTCATCTTTTCAACGGCCCCTTGTTGACCAACAAATTCTCCCTTAAGCAAAGCTAGATTGGCCTTTATGAATTCAAGCATAATCCTTCGCTGCTCATGCGACGCACGGTTAGCATATTGGATCTAGTTGTGATTTTTAGGTGTAAATGCGTATGTAATATATTAGTAATTTTTGAGTAAACAAATGTATGAAAGTTTGAATTTATTATTAGTATTAGTATATTAGTATTATTATTGGTATTTATCAGTTATTAAGTAGTGATTATCTATTAGTATTGAGTACACTACTTTTTATCCTAATTTTTAAATAATAATTTGTTGTAGATAATATTCAACAATTATCGTACTCACTTCATTTTCGATTTCCGCGTTGTTTGATTAAACAATTGAATTGAACCACGCGCTCTTTGGTATGACGCGGTATGGGTTCACATTCTGTATTCTGATTGGTCAATGAGTGCAAGCGAAAACTAGTTAGACACAAGTCTAACGTCATAAATGGCATCCATGTAGATTTTTTCCGGTATCATCAGACGAGAGTATCCTAAGCCGGAACTAATCGATTGCCCTGTTGATCGCGATAGTGACCAAGTTTCCATCGAGGGTCAGAGTCGGGTTGGAGTTGGTTTCTAGCGGTGGAAACACCTCGTGTCGACCCAAACTCTACCCAATACAAATTTAGGGTAGGATTTGGCCGACCGTAACCCGACTCTGACTCGATTTTGACCCTCGACGGAAACTTGGTCATTGAATAGCAAATCTGTGACAACCGCTTTCCGATCGTTCCAATTTTCGTTCATTTCGAATACGTCGTATTCGATCATTTCGTTTACGAAAAGTTACTGAATAGGGGTCCTGGGTCGGGTACGTGTAGCTCGCGTGAGGAAGAAGTGGTGGGCATGTAAATCTATATTACAAAAATTGATCATATCAGGAAACAATGTATATCATATCAGTTCATTAAATATCTAAGTAAAAATAAGTAAATCACGATCCTAGATCTTACATATAGATCCCCTAGTCACATTATGTCATATACCGAAAGGAAATCTTAAAACTATACAGTCGACTGCGCATGCGCCAAATAATTCAACTTTATTTCGTTGAAATCAGGTGCCAACTTGTAAGAAACGAATCGAAGCTGTCAAACTCTCGCGCGTAAAGTAGTCAATCGAGATTATGTTATTTTTTATTTGAATCAATTTCTACTGTATTAAATTGACACGATTGTATAAACTGTTCTCACCTAGCTGCTTTGCTTCTTCCAAGCACCCATCATTTACAATTAGACCTCTGGGTTTCAATTTTAATCGGAAAAAAATCCTCTAAACTACCAATACATCGAATCGTAGCAAGCAATCAGCTGTTCGGAACAAATCTCGACGGTTCTTTCAGAACATCAAGTTTCAATCTCAGCACTAAAGGCTTTCCAAGCCTTCCCGAATCGCTACCGCAATTCATTAAGATCTTAACCTCAAAAGTTCGTATCAATTGCATCGGTGCCAAAAACAAAATTTGATAGCTAAAAACATAACTTTTTGCGGCGATTCAATTATTGCTCCTTCGGAGTTGATTTTCGAAATACTTACCCTCCGCAGCGCTGCAGTAGCCCACTCTGTCATAGAGTGTCCGATTCATATTTGCCAAAGTGTCCGGACTTATCTCCGCCAACACTTCGATGATTCTATTCTTCAAAACCGAGATATCACGCATTCGGCCTCGCGCGTACACCCTGCTTTCGAGCAAAGTCCATAATGAATAATCAAGTGGAGTTAGGTCTAGTAAACGCGGCGGCTACTGTACCGAGCCACCTCTCCCAATCCAGCGTTCTGGGAACTCATCATTTCGGTAAGCCCTGACCGCTAGTGTATAATGTGGGCTCGCATCGTCTTGTTGGTACCAAACCGGTGGACCCTGAAAAAATTGAGGTACATGATAAAATTCTAAGAATAAAGTTTTGCATTTCACAAGTCAAGGTGAATAAAATGAACCAATAAAAAATCCTATTCGCAATGAAAATTACTCACATCTTCAACAGCTCGAAGCGTTGGCACGATCTACTCACGCAGCATCTGCAGATATTGTCCGCCCGTCAGGTTTTCCTCTATGAATAGCGGACCAATGCGTCCGTCTTTAATCATGCCAACCCAAACGTTGGCTTTTCGCTGGAACTGTGTACCGGTCTCTAGTATTGTCTCCGGCGGCGTATCAGCCCAAACTCGATTGTTCTGACGATTTGGAGCACCAACTAGCTCTATCGTCGATCGTCGGAGAAACAGATGCGATCCAGCAATCCTTCGTTGTTATTGATCCTGTCCATCATACGCTCGCAGAAAATCATTCTACGCTCATAGTCAGTAAATAGCAGGTCTTGATGCTCTGGCATCCTGTATGCCCTATAATGCTCCGACTTCAGAGTTTGGAATACCGCAGATTTCGACACCTGCAAATCTTGCGCTACTTGTGAAAGTGGTGTCCTACCGTCCGCCTCCGTTACCGCCAAGAAAATATTCAACTTCATCTCTGTGAACATTTCATTTCAATAAAAATAAGCATTGGAATTTTTTTTAATTTTATTTACGCCTCATACTCAGTGGGTTTATCATGTTTTTAACATCACCTTCGGTTGATCGCCGGTTGGGCCGACTGTGTTTACCCTTCCTCGACGGATCTACGTTTCCAATATCAGGTTAAACTTTTTGTAATTCGATAGACCGTTGATTTATTCGGAATTGGCCGTTCCTCGTACGCGGCAGCGAAATGGTCCACAATTTGCTGGTAGCTAAAGCCTTGCGCATTTTGTCGGACCATTTAATTTATAACTTCGATCGATTGCACCGTAGTTCCTGACGTCCAGGTTGATTGGATCATGGTTTTCGCCGTCTAGGTTTCATCCGTTTTACTATCCTCAAGCTCAAAGTGATCAGTTTCGATAGACTCGTTCAATTATTTCAGCCTCAAAATGATTCGATATGATTGATCCGATTTCGGTACAGAAATTTTTTTATAAACAAACTGGTCAGCCCTAAGCTGACAGGTTTCAGTTGCGCCCATGCTTAATAGGATATTAATTCGTTCCTGAATTATTATTCTTTCTGGGTCGGACCAACAAGGTTCTCTTGGTAGTGTTGGTTGTCTGACTTTGGCTGTAAAAGGTATCTTATATCCCGTAATCCAGCCCAAGATGGTTTCATTCGACGCCAGAGTAACTCACTCGTTGAGACGGGCCTTCAGCGTTTTTTGAACTTTTGTCCTGGACAGCTTGTGATTTTGTTACTTGCTTCAGTTCCTTCGACGATTGTTGTAACGCCTTAGTAGCCTTCAGTCGTTCAGAAAGATCACTTCCAAACAGCCATCCGTCGGATGGTGGACCGAAAAACACACTTGTACCCTTTGCACAGAGACCGAGGTAGGCATGTGCAACTTTGGCCGCCATGATCTGAAGCCTCGACTACTTACTGCGCTTTTTCTCTTTTTGTTACGAGATTTCTCTTTCTAGCCATTCAATCCGTTTCTTGAGACTGCTTTTGCCATCTTGAGCCATCATGAAACAATCAGCTCTTTGGTGTCCAACGAACGCTCTCGATGTCTTTTCTTTCCTTTGGTTTTTCCCATTTTCGGTGTTGAATTTCTATAGACTTGCGACGCCTTCGGCACAAGAAAAACGAATGACCAAAGTGACCGGGTGAGGGCACTACTGAACTCACTGGCGGGCGTTTTCAATAGTTTTTTTACTGATAGCTTTGAAACTTGTGCCTTAGACGGCATAATTAACGTTACTACCTTCGTAATCTCGAAGGGCGAGACACGAAGTATAGTGCGGGAAATTCGATTGAGCCCAACTGTAATAATCATGCTGATTGATAATAATGTATTCTAACTGAACTCAGTCTTGCTGGCCTCGGGACTGAAAATGTAGATTTGAAGAATAATCTAAATAATAAGTTATAACTTACTAAAACATTGCCTCTGACTCCTGCTGGATAATTAATTGAGAATCTGACTTGAAACCCACGAACACTAGTAGCATGTGGATTTTCTACGTCCCACATGTGTAGATTATGATAATTAAATGAGCCTTCCCTGCCAAAGGTCGACTCATCCGTAAATAATATTCTTCTAGAAAAATCGGAATTCGCGGCATTTTGTTGCACGATCCATTGGCAAAAATCTGAACGCTGCGGATAAGTCGCAAGCCTGCAGACACTGCACTCTTGTATAATGAAACGCGCGCATCACGTAATCTTTAAGTATTCTTTGCACTGTCGAGTAATTCGTTGCGCATATCCTCGCGATATCTTTGATGCTTAGGGTGGGATCGTCATCCACAGCATCTAGCACCATGGTCTCAGTAGCAGGCACGCGCGCAATTCGTATCCTTCCGATGCGGCCAGTTCGATTGACTGCAACCGATCCTGTCTCCTTAGTTCGGCTGGTCAATCTCATAATAACATCTTTGTTCGGATGTCTACGATTGGGGAATCGCACTGCATATTCTGCTGCGGTTCGACGTGCAGATTGATTGCACTCACCATATAACATCAACATGTCAACGGTGGTTATTTAATTTATGCGAATACATACGTATGGATACCAAGCGTGTTTGATTCTGACCGGTATGACATTGGCCCCACAGTCTTCTGTTTCTTTCCTTCTCTATGTATCCATGAAGGATAGAATAAGACAGAAGACTGTGGTGCCAACTTCATACACGTCAAGCGTACAATGCAGATGACCGTCAGGTGATTATGCGGGTGATTGACAAATAATTCGTACAATAAATGCTGTTAGATAGTTCATATAAGAAAGTCAAGAGGTCGTGTTGGATGAACGATGCACTCTGCTCGACTCGTCAGGATTGAATGTCCTGACTCCCTTGGCTCGGTACGCGAGTGCATACGTGCCGAAGAGTCGTAAAAGAAAAAGATAAGAATAGATTTTTGGAAAGTTCGCGAAAAGGAACCTGCAAAAGAACTACGCTTGTCAGCGCATTCGATCGCCAGATTTTATATGGCTCCGCAACGCTGGTCGAACGGCTTCCCTTCCACGAACCGAGGAATAGGAAAAATTCAGGACGTAGAGAAAGTTCTAGAGCTAGTAAATAAAGGAAAACTCATTTACAACATAATATGTATATGTTTGTGTGTAAGCATATACAGTTGTGTTTAGTGGAACGATGAGAAAACGTGTTAGTTCGTTGTGTGCCCGTGTATGTGTGTGTGGATATATGGTCGCCACACCGTATGGAACATGTAATATCAAGTAGGTAGTGGATGACCAAAGTAATTTTAACAGGCTAAATTCATATGTTTGTCGCAGTGAAGCACCTAGGAACATCAAACTTTGCCCAAGCTTGTGTCGGATTTTTTCATTGCCTCATCAATATTTTTGGTGGCCAAAGAGCAAATATGTGGCCCTCGATAATAGTCTTCTTTAACCAAACCGTGGGCACCACCGACAGGCTGTTGTCCACAAATTGGATGATAGAGAATTTCTTTTCCATCGTGGCTGCTAATGATATAATAATTATAGTATGGCAACCAATTGATAATCAGTAAACATAAAATTTAACTTTGAGTGCAAAGCAGCCATGATTCAGCTATGAACGACTACTTTACTCATTCTTTGCTCTACATGCTGTTCAGCTGTTTTAGTAGGGTCATGGTACATTTTCATTCGATGTAAAACCCTAGTTAATAAGGCATACACTATGGCATTACTATGATAATTTGGCAATTGCGTTTGGATAGATATCTTAGCATCGCCAATAAATTATTTGAAATAAATTGTATTCGCTCGACTGGATTGATTGAGACCTTTCCCAATTAAATTGTATTCAAATTGACCGACTAGATTGAATCTGAAAAAACATTCCTCACCATAGCTTACATAAGACCAACTGCATATAGTATATACATTCAAGATGCATTTCGATCTTGAAGGATAGATCAGAATTAAACATAAAACAGTTCGCGGATAAAGATTATTTCACCCTTATGATTTTCATCGTTTTTCTTCGGTTAATGCTTATTAATGTTTCAACATTAATAGTTTCGATTCCGCTTAAAAAATCCAAATGTGAAAAAACATGATTTAAGGTGTTTCACAATTAAATGATTCGGCTAAACCCCTTCTGCCCTAAACAAATCTGTGCGATAGGTTTATTGGGCGATCTTACTAGTTTTTTGATGTGACCTAGATAATTCTCAGACGCGAAGGCACTAACGTCTTGTAGCGTACACGATAAGTTTTCTACGTCATCGGATATATGGAGTAAGTTATGAACATTTGAAACGAGAAAATGTTTGTCATATAACTCTGGAACTTCCTGAACAAATTCCTGCAATAATACTCTTGCTACTGGAACCTCGTCAATGAAAGCTAGTCTGTTGCAGAGAATACGCATCGTGACGTTTAATTTCAAAAAATGCTTCGTTAACTGCTTGCTAACTATACCTTTGATTACTAAAGGGCTGCAGTACATAAGAAAAAAATTTACATTCCGTAGCTTTCCAAAGATCAATATCTGTTATAGGTCTTAATTTTCGGTGAAACTCTTCCGGAATTTCGTCGTGCAGTGTTTTGATTCGATCGTTAATTCCTTCAACTGCGGCTTTATGGAGTCTAACATTGGACTTGGGCCCCGTCACCCAAACTCTGACAATACGTTTGACGATGCCGATAAATACAAGATGCATGATGTCGAGTACAAATTGTGTCACAAGACCAAAATTTTGTATTGAATTTAATGGAGATCGATATTTATGATGTTCTTTTTGACCCTCAATATTAAAAATGATTCGTCGGTGCGTTTATCCGCGTTCATTTCGGGAAAGACGAATGTTTTTTTTTCTCCTCTTAGTTTTGTGCCTCGCTGTGTACACCTCTCACACGAATAAAATCCGTTATGCCCAGGAGTGCCTTTCAAAAAAGAACGTGCCGGCATGTCGTAAGAAGAGGCTTTTACGCGAACCGACAAATAAAGCCCATTAATCGTCAGGCCAACGTCTTGCAATTGATTCAGTTCAGTCACGACATCATCTAAATATTTATTTAAGTCTAATGGCTTAGTGTCAACCTTATATAGAGCTACTGCAAATGGAGGAAATGTAACATCAGGGTGAAAAATTTTGCATCGGATAGGCCATAGTTGGGATCTTGAATTTTTGTCTTCGTAATGCTCAGCATTCATTTCGTCGTGATAGTCCATACTTCCTTTCTTTCCAACGAAGCACTTCATGCAGCCATCTTCTAGGAATCCCTCTTTGTTCCCTATATGTAAAATAATTACTCTCCTGCCAGAACCAGAGGGAGTTACGAAACCTCCACGAAAACCCATAACCAGCTGAACTCGCTACGATATTCGTCAAAATTGTCACGATGATTGTTAGGTTATACGCATTCGACCCATCCATGCGTACGAGACTGATCAGCACCGCTACATGTTTCATCGGTATAGTAAATTTTCCAATCATTATTCCTGTGATGTTGTATCAATCTCAAGAATTCCGACCTTTTCCCAGCGATGACTTGACTTTCCATTAGAACCGGCCTTTTATTGAGTCTTCTGTACGTAAATTTCATTTTTTTAAGTTGCTTTTTCAATGTATTTTCGCAGAAATCCGGCGAATCTTCAACATCCTCTTTCAACTGCTTCATTAAATTGTGAATGGTGGGATATTCTTTCCTCATGTAGAAGTCCATAATTTTCCTTCGAATAACACTCATTGTCAGTAAGAATTCATCAAATTCAACTGATGGTCTCCCCAGTACGCCCGCGTATGGCCTTTTTCCACTCACCGCTATTCCCTTCCGTTGTCGCTCGTTTTACTGTCCTTTCAGATATACCGAGACAAGATGCGGTCCTCTCTATCACTTGTTTAACATTTGGAACGTATCCTACCATTTTCTTCATTTCAAAATATGAACGCACCGTGTAAATCATTTGTTTCATACGCACGTTAAAGGCACCTGTGCGGGATGTTGGTTTAAATCGCTTCGATTGATTACATTTTTCCTTTTTGTTTTCATTTAAAATAAAATCATTGTCAGCTATAGTATCAGAACTTTCTTCCGACATTGATATTTCCATCGAATTTCTAATGGTTTCGACGGGTTGGTCCACTTCCATAGTCTCCGTCGTATTAGAATCGACTAAGGTATTATCGGCTGTACTTTCGTAAGAAATATCATTATCTCGCAGTTTAACTAATAACTGGAAGTGTCCATCTCTCTGCGATTCATTTTGTTGTCCAGTGAACAAAAGATAATACATGGTAGATTTACGTTCTCCATCAAATTCTCTTCCTCAAAATAGGATCCATCTGGTAACATTTTAACGATGATAACATTCGTTTTGCAATATTCCGATGCTGCACGGCACTCGACCAATGAGCCAAACTCTCCGGATTTCCCCATTTGCGAACGGTATTTGTGCTTCGTACTTATGTCCAATCCCTATTTTACCTAAAATTCATATTGCGACCATCGTTGAATCACATGTTCCACGACTTCTTGGCGTACGACGCAATGACTTCTCTTATTCAAAGCTAAAGCAAGTGATTTGAATAAGCAATCCCCGCCGCCTCCCGCGTCTTTAATTTCGAAATTGTCACCGTTAATATTGATTATGGTCGGTGCCATTTTTCAAAGAATGAAATCGAAAAAAAAATTTTCAAAGATTAGTTATAGCTATTGTTTATTATAATTTAGGTAAAAAATAAATAATATGAAATAATATAACTAACAATAATAATATAAATAATATCAATACAAAAATGTAATACAACGGTAACGAAACGAAAACAACAATAAAAATGTTAATGTTCGTAAGATCGTATGAATGATAAAAGGAACGTACCAGCGTCACTGTCCTTAAATAGGGCAAGAAAAGGAGTTTGTGAGCAGGAAATGATTATTTCGAAGGATTGTTGGAATTGCAGGAGAAATTGTTTAATTTGTATCGACTTGTCAGTTTGGATGCTAGTTAAACAATGAATTCCATAAGAAAATTAGTGAAACAATTGACAGTCTGGACAGGGCGGGGAAGGGGGGCCTACGACGTTTTCAATTTTTAAAATAATGATCTGTTTGCCTTCAATGTTGCAGATTGTACAGTACCGTCCACAAGTATACTTTTAATATTATTGCAGACCAAAACGTGTGATATCTCGGTGAAAAAACATAATAGTAAAAAATTAAAAAATGCATTTCAGAGTAAAGAGAATAAGCTTTTCAAAGAATTTTGTAAAATATTGTTACGATACTTCTTTTGGTTCCAAGGTTTTTTTTTAATGTTAAAAATAACCTGTTTTCAAAAAAATCTTGAAGCCAAGATAAAAATCATACGAATATTTTAGGAAGATCTTTGAAAAGCTTAGTCTCTTGACTTTTAAATGCGTTTTTTAGTTTTTTTCGGTCAATGTTTATTCACTGAGATATCGCACGTTTTACATATTATAATAAATATGAGCATTAGGGTGGTCCTTATTTAGGGTATGTTCGAATTTTTCTTCGGGATGGTCCTGAAAAGGTTCCAAATATATCGAGAAAAATTCGTGCCAAATTGCAGCTCTTAATTTTAAAATCAACCCGGCCCCCACGATAGCCAAAGTTTTAAACGTAAATAACATGGGAAAAGTTCTGTTATTACTTTGGAATTTTTTGAGTCATGAACTAATGAACGGATTATATCGACAAATTAATATTCTTGTAGCAAATTTAACGCTTATACAGCATGTCAGCTGATTGGTCCGTTATTAAGTGCTTTCACAAGAAAACTAAATCCTCGCGGACTTTTTTGCATAGGTAACTTTCGTCTCAATTTTTCGCAAGAAATCCGCCAGTATGCCGATGGTGCGCGAATTTCCAGACACCCTGTATAAACATATAGTATAAGACGGATCTTCTAGCGATATATTCATCGTAGAAGAAGAAGTACTTTGCTTTGTCGATTTCAGGGGCATCTTATTACCAAGAGTATGAATATCAAACAAGAAATACAATTAAACAAGATTATAAGGAAATCAACACAATTTGTAAATTATCAGTTTTTGGAGAGATGTCACAGTTCTGCGGGCTTCCGATCAATTCTATTGATAATCAACTTTTCAATTTCAATCAAATTTTTTAAATAAAACCCAGCAACCGATAGTCCTTTTTGATAACGAACGACTATCGATGCTTTGACGGCTCTGTGCGAGCAGATCTCGTAACATCGAAGATCGCTCCGTCTTTCTTCTACAAAAGGGTGATCAATTATCACGCGCCGACATATACAGAGTGAATTCCTAATGGGTAAACAGGTGAATTCCGAGTGCGCATGCCCAGGTGCCCGATCGCCGATTGTTTCTCAGTGCGGCCAACCGTCGGAAATATGAAATTTATACATGACAGATCGCCGCGATGTATCTGACCGAAAATATTTTGACAGTCTCTCAAATCGGTCATGTATTATTCGTGGTTATTGATTAAATATAAATAAAGGCTCCGATACAGCGTAGTATATCTTTAACAATTGCAAATGACACTAAATGTTTGATGTATTACAGGTGCTGTTCATTTTTCGCCGCATTTACAATATATTAGGAATTATCTGTAGTCTGTGAATACGCTTTCATCATTTCTTACTACCCCTCTGTCCAAGTGATGGTTGCGGTTAGTTATAGGTTATACTTGTGGTTTTGGTGAAATTCATGTAGCATGGACAATATTAACAGAACGATGAAACCTTTTGCTACAACACCTATGATTTTCTTGGTCGTATCATCAACTTACAAACCATACCCGACGTAGCGTATGATTTCTTTATTCCCAATACCTGAATTCTCTTGGTTCAGAACTCTATGAAAATTGAGCATATGATAACCGCTACTAATCGTTATTACTCTGGTCACTACCAGGATCGTCAGTGACCCCACGCCACGCATTAACCGATAGGACTTTTGAATAGATTATTAAAAATAATAACCATAATAATTGATTGACTCGCATTTTATGATTAATGATTATATTTTACTTTATTCAGGTATATTATTTACCACAATTATAGTATATTCGAAGCACCTCGTCTCACGCCGCAGGCTTATTCGCATGTTCTGGTGCTGTGAGATCTTTCGGTAGGAAAGAGGATTGGAACTTTTCTGGGTGACTGGGAACTAACTGGTTCTGGATTCCGCAAATTTCAACAAGGTTAGTCAGTTTGTATTGTTCGTTATTCCAACATAAACAGACAATAACTTTCTGCAAAGACATGCAAATACAACACGACAATACTGAATAATATTTTCGATGTTAACGTTCAAGTAAACAAGACTTTATGTATGCCGCAATAAAAAACCAACATCAGTTGATGTAAATTTGTATCACTCGTCGTGACACGGTCACAAGTGTTTTAGTTTATCTATTACAAGTGAATACTTACGCAGTTGGTGCAGGAATTTTTCGAACTGCTCGCTCTCGGCTAGAGTACAATACCCCAGCCGGTCATAGAATGCTCCTGTGGCGTTCCGTACTGCTGGAGAGTGATGCCCGCCAGGACCTCTCTTATGCCATTTTTTAGCTGTTCCACATTTCTCAAATCTCGTTTGAAGAGTTGATTTTTCACATGGCCCCACAGAAAATAGTCCGGCGAGTGTGCAGGCCAGGCGATTGGCCCAAATCTCCCCAGCCACCTCCCCGGAAACTGCTCGTCCAAGTACCGACGTACCGGTATGGACGCATGTGCAGGTGCCCCGTCATGCTGGAAGTATATCGGTGCTTCCTGTATTTCGTAACAAAAAAAAACCAACATCAGCTGATGTAAATTTGTAATACTCGTCGTGACACGGTCACAAGTATTTCAGTTTATCTGTTAAAAGTGAATACTTACGCAGTTAATGAATATATTTTTCAAACTGCTCTCGTTCTGCAAGAGTGCAATAGCCTAGCCTATCGTAGAATGCATCCGTGGTGTTTGTGATTTGCTGGGGAGTAATGCCCGCCAGTACCTCTCGGATTCCATTTTTCAATTGCTCAACATTTCTTAACTGTCTTTTAAAAAGTTGATTCTTAAGATGCCCCCACAGAAAATAGTCTGGGGAAGTGAGGTCCGGCGAGCGTGCAGGCCAGGCAATTGGCCCAAATCTACCCAGCCACCTCCCTGGAAATTCTTCGTCCGAATATCGACGGACTGGTATCACCGAATGTGCGGGTGCCCCGTCGTGCTGGAAGTAGATCGGCTCGTCCTGTTTTTCATAACAAAAATAAGCTTATGAGTTAACATGATAATGCTCAGCAAGGTGTAGATCAGAAGAAATGGAAGTACTAAATTCAGTGAAGTTAATGTTTGTCATCAACAAAAACTATTTAATTTAAAAATCAGTTACGTTCTCCTCCGGTGCTCTGATTTGTGGCATAACTTGCTGCTGCAACATCTCGAGGTATTGCCCCCATCTAAGGTACCCCTCAATGATGATTGGCCCGAGCAGTGTCCCTCCGTAAATTCCACACCATACATTAACCTTGTGCGACCACGGTGTGCTTACATCGACTGCCCTGAATGGGTTGTAAGATTTTCGTACACGTAAATATTACCCATCATTTGGTGTGGGTCTGCGGCTGTCAAATGTTGCTGCTTGTGGTATTTGTAGGATCTGCACTTCATTTTATGTAATAAAAAATTTTGGACAGTCGATTGAGCTAAGCCAAGTTCTTGTGCAGCAATTCTAGTGCTAATTTCGTCGTCTCCCTCGCACATGAATAATATTTCTAGCTGATCCTGAAAGCTTAGCTGGCGTGTCGGGCGAGGGTGTACAACATTTTGTACGTTGACTGTACCGTTATCTTCTAACTGTTCTATTGCTTCGAAGATCGTTTTCAGGGATGGTACTGGTCGGTTCGGAAACTCAGCAGCAAAATGATCGCGTATACCGCGGTACGTCACTCCAGACCAACGCTGGTGCGACCACACTAACTTCTCCTGTGCTGTGTACTTGTTGTACATTATTTTATCGATATTTAACATTTTTTTAAAAAAGCACCCCCAAATCAAAATTTAAAATGAAAAAGGCAGAGTACTGGTTATAAACCAGAAAAATCTAAAGTGTTCACCGCTGCCGACGTCGCCAAATTTATTCACGAAGCATCAGACAGCGAATATTTAGTCCTCAAGGTAAGAATGAAGACAAGAGACTTGGTAGAGTCTCGCGCCAAGTACGTTAAGGCTGTTGAACGCTACGCGTTGGATTCTCGAACTAAACTCATCAGGACCGTGCTGATACAAAATATGGGTGCAAATAAAGGTCCCGAAATTTCACACAATTTGTTGTCAATTAAGAATATTTCCTAAATCTAAATTGTTGCGTATCTATAAACAACCTCGCAGCTAATATTTCACAATACATGAATTATCTATGAACTGGGTACATCAAAATTGATGGTAGATGTGACACATGAAACTCGAATCCAGTAATTCTACTTGCAGTTATCGTCCGGAGGATTCTAAATTTCCAATTAAACGTCTAATCGTTTCAATGATTACAATTAAAGACATGAAAGTAATTGCGAGTATTTGAAGAAATAATGACGTATCATTTTTAGTTTATTTGTCTTGACTGTGACGGCAGCTACTCTGCAGCGTCACAACTAATATGAGGTTTCGAATGATCCGCATAGTCAAAATGACTAAAAAGATACACTAAAATGGTGACAAAGGTCAGAAAAGACCACTCATATTTAATTTGCAAGGTCTAGTAGTCATCTATGGTAAAAGATGTAAAAATAAGATAAATGATTACGGTTACTCCTCACAACGACATTATTGTAAAAACAGTCTTGTTTTAGCTTGATGAACCTTGAAAACCTTGATGAAGAAGCAGGGAGAGAGCGGTATAACCTACGGCCATATGTGTATCAGCCAAACTGGTATGAGCCACAAGGAAATCACGCAGTGATGGAAGAAGTTAATACGTATGAGGAAGCAATCAGCTCTAAGGATGCAGAAAAAGGCAGCAGGCTATGAAAGAAGAGCTCGATGCTTTAGAAAAGAATAAAACGTGGGATCTAGTACCACGACCAGTTGGAAAGAATGTGATAACCTGTAAATGGGTATATAAAGTTAAGGATGTATCTGGTCCAAATGAAGCCAAAGCCAAAGCACGCCTCGTGGCAAGAGGATTCACGCAGCGTCAGGGAATTGATAATGAAAAAGTGTTTTCTCCCGTCGTCAGGTACGATTCAGTGAGGATCATGCTGTGCATTGCCGCACAGACAGACCTAGAGATCGCCCAATTTGACGTGAAAACGGCATTTTTGAATGGGGAACTAACATAGGAGATTTTCATGGAACTCCCGAAAGGTTGAACACTTACGTTGAGGGAAAGGTGTGCAGATTGAATGAAGGGCTGTATGGCTTGAAGCAGGCCTCAAGAGCTTGGAACGAGAAGCTAAAAGAGTGTTTAATGAAATACAACCTAACACCCAGTGCAGCGGATCCGTGTGTTTTCCACGGACAGATGGACAAGCGTGATGTTTATCTTCTGATCTGTGTAGATGATGGACTGGTGTTATCTGAAAATAAGCAGGTAATCCAGAAGCTACTGGATTACGTAAAAGAACATTTTGAAATAGTCATTGGAAATTGCCAATATTACGTTGGAACGGAGATCCAAACAGATCGAACTTTGAAGAAGATCGGAATCGGACAGCAACAGTCCATCAATAAGCTGTTGGCAGGATTCAACATGACAGATGCAGCACCTACAAGTACTCCGGCTGACCCAAACGTGAAACCAATTAGTTCACAAGAAAGAAGCAGTGTGAACTTTCCATATCGTGAAGCAGTCGGCTCACTCTTGTATGCAGCCTTAATATCCAGACCGGATATTGCGTACTCAGTGGGAGTCGCGAGCCGGTATCTAGAGAATCCGACTCCAGAACACGTAACAGCGGTGAAACGAATCATGAGGTATTTAAGGGCCACATCAGATGTAAGGATCATCTATGATTCATCGCGGCGGGTTGTAAGGAAGCTCGTGAGGCGTATTGGATCCGTCAATTACTCAAAGATATTGGACAAGAATCTACAGGTCCAACGACATTGTACATCACAACCAGAGCACACTGCGGTTGGTGAAGAATCCGGAAGTGCACGCCAGGACAAAGCATTGCGACGTACAACTCCATTTTGTCCGCGAAGCGAAAGAGATGAAGATAGCGTCAGTGCAACATGTGTGCATTGATGAGCAATTGGCTGATGTTTTCACAAAATCGCTTTCACGAAATCAATTTGCTAAAAATATTGAAAGCCTGAATATAGTAAAAATATACGGCGAGTGGGAGTGTTAAAAATAGGCGCCGTATAATATATGCAGCAAAAGTTCCTAGCCAAATTTTATAGGGACACTATATGTTGCTAGGTTTAAGTGTGGCGTACTGCGTTACGTATCGTCCTTCTAACAGTTTTTTGTTGTTCCTCTCAAGTAAGACGACTAATCTTGAAATCCATGCGAGCAGCTCAATATATCTGATCTTGAACTGTATTCAAACCTACCTATTTCCACAGAAAACTAACAAGGTTCAAGGTTCTAAAGCACTCTATTACTACTGTACCATGATATTAAAACAGATGGATAAGGTAGTGCTGACTCAAACGTCTTACGAACATAGTCATATGCTTTAGGCGAGTAAAAATTTAGAGTTAAAGCAGAACTTCGGAGCTCGGGTGGATATTTTTGTCGGGATGATCGATTTTTTTTTATATTTTCATGTATGCGAGCAAATAGTTGAGCAGGCTTTGACTCCCAACTTTCCAGACAGTACAAGCCTGTGTCGGAAACCAATTTTTGTTGCCGTAAATCTTGAATCACTGATTTCAATGAATGAATAATAATTTCGTACGCTGAACTTTCTGACGCAAAACTTTTCGTTGGGATTTTAACGTGACAATACTCTTACGAGCAAGATCAAGTTTTTTTTTCAATGTCATAGGCGTGACAACGTAATGATAGTCATGCTGTACCAATCGCCTTGTTCGTAGTCTGCATGTTGGTGTGTGAATTTTGGCATGGGGCGAATGATGCGTTTGAACTTCAGGATCCGGAACAGATGGTGTGGTGGAAGGAGGAAGGTGAGCAGGGAAGGAAGCTTCAAGATATAGAATAGGAGGCGCATGAGCTTCATGATGCGGAATAGGCGGTGCGTCAACTTCAGGGTAAGGAAAAAGAGGTGAATGAGCTTCATGCTGCGGAACAGGAGGTGCATGATCTTCAGGATGCGGAGTTTACATATCGAACATTTCTGATAAAAAAATGCAATGATTATTTATAGATAAATAAAATGGGTATTCACATTCACAGTTTTTTCTATTATATAGACCTACAACCCATAAACTTATGAAACAAATATCAAAATGACAAGTCAAATCATGCGCAATGATGACTGGAAATAAAATACACAATCGTGAAGGCACTTTTTGAAAATGTACGTACCTTCGTAATCGTGGAAGTTTCCAAAAATGGTCGGTACAGATCCTTTGACTAGTTGAATCCGATATTCGCCGTAGTCTCAACAATTTTGAGTAAAGTGATTGGAGCACGAGGTACTGTATTTGTTCGGTGTCCAATTTTCAAATCCCATATTCCTGACCCATTCGCTATAATCTTGTTTCGGAAATCTATTAAATGATGAATATAAAATTGTCTCTTTAAGTTACATTTTATGCAACTAAACGTACGTACCTGAAAAAATGTGAAGACGCATGCTTATTTCCTTTCTTCTTGCAATAAATGCAAAAACCTCCCATAAACCACACGTACATAGGAAAACACGTGACTTGATAGTTCCATTGGATATTGTGGCGCGTGTGTCGTTTTTCAGCGCTTCAATTGATAGACTCTTCGTTGTTGACACAATCCTTGACTAGTTTCGTAGTATTACTTCCATTGGTTCCTGGAACCATCATAGATTGTTGCACTTCTCATTCTCAAGATATTCTCATCCAAATCAAGCACGTTGTTGTTGTTGTATTCCTTTTGGAGAAAGTGAGATTATATCAGCAAACAGAAACTCATTAACTTCTTGATGCTCTATATAAATTGTATTGAACAACCTCACCTCCTGTGAATCATCCGGTCCGTCGTCGTCAAATTCATTGTCATCCGTTAAAAACTCATTTGGCATAGGATCTTTGATGGACCGCCCTTACGCGAAAGTACTGGACCTCCCCCTCAAGTGCTCACTTCGCACACTGAGTTGAAAAAAATAGTATACGATACGCGTGCGCGTACATGATTAGGTTCACACTCGCATTTTTATCTCCCTCGCTTCGCTCGGGCGACAAGCTAACACTCGTTTGAAAATCACCTACTTCGCGCACTTGTATCGTAATCTACTATTTTGCAACTCAGTGCGCAAAGTTCGACTTTTGATGCCTATTTTGCGTGCGCAAAGTACCCGTTTCACGCACTAGTGCGCAAAGTGATCACTTTACGCACTAGTGCGCAAAGTTCGACTTTTGATGCCTCTTTTGCGTGCGCAAAGTACCCGTTTCGCGCACTAGTGCGCAAAGTACTCACTTTGCGCACTGAGTTGCAAAAAGTATTGTACGATACGCGTGCGCGTACGTGATTAGGTTCACACTCGCATTTTTATCTCCCTCGCTTCGCTCGGGCGACAAGCTAACACTCGTTTGAAAATCACGTACTTTGCGCACTTGTGTCGTAAACTACTATTTCCAAACTGCGTGCGGAAGGTTCGATTTTGCGCACGAGTTCGAGTGCGCAGAATGCCCTGTTACCCCATTGCGAAAAAGCTGGCGCAATCAGTGATTTGACATGTAATATCGTCGAATTTATTTCCGAGAGAGCGAAGCGAAGCTTCATTTTGTCATTGCTTATTCCGTTGTCATGGTACTAATACACAACACGTGCGCATAGGTGATCTTGCAATCGTGTTATTGTGATTTAATAATGTTTAATTAAATATTTTTTTAGCCTGAATGTAGTTAATAGGATCGATAAAAATGTATTCAAAAATTGTACCGTGACAAGCAATATGTTTCAGAAATATGATGAAAAATTGAAAATAGCAATCAAGACAGAAACGTCGAATTTAAATTACTATTTCTCAATCCTGTGAAGAAAAAAATAGAATATTAATATATGAATATAAAAAGCGCGATGTCAACAAAAATTGTATTATTTATTCATTGCTTTCTTGTATGCTGAAAATTTGTTGCCGAAAAAAATAGATGAAGGCTATATTATAAGCATGCGAATTACCCAGCCGGTGGCTGTGGCTTCCCAAAAGCTAGAATAAGTAAGGTTAGGTTAGGTTGAGTTAGTTTAGGTCAGGCTTCGGTCCAAGCGCTAATTTTTCCGATAAATTCTTGCCAGTACTATTGTGCACTACATTCCGTTTGCACCTTTTCTTATGCGACAATCATTAAAGTTAAATAAGAGAGGTTTTTGTTCACAATAATGGGGGGTAGGGGTCGAGGGGTTATACCTAAGGGGTTATATCTAAGGTACTGTTCCGGATAAACGAACACATTCATGGGAGTGATCCGGGGTTAATTGCAGCAGAGAAAATAGAAGGCCCGATGAAGCGTAGAGCTATAGAGAACTTGGAGACACCGGCTCAAGTAATATCAAACTCTGGCTCAATCTGTGCTACCAACACCAAAGGACTTGGCAGCTCTTGCCATACCGGATATGTACAGTAATGATCACGGATTCTGTCACACTGGAAATATGCAACCGAGGGTACATCTTCTTTTTAAGTTGGCAATACCCTGTAGGCAGTAGCGGATTGTCAAAACCGCATCTGTCAATTCGCATAACCATGAAATGCACGAATGATTTCATTGAAAATATTTAACTTAATTTTGACCGTCAATTGACATAACCTTTAACCGCACGAATGATGGTTAAAATTGGGTCGCTCCGAAAATAACGTAATGTTCGCAAGGTGTTATAAGGATTAGAAGGTTAATTCGTGTATATCCATGAATCTGCCACGGCATTAACATTTTTATTGAAGATAACAATTAAGTTATTTATTGAACGCTCGTTGTCATTATAGGTAGAACAAAATTTGTAGCATTTTTCTACTAATTTTCTGTAGGTTTGTTATGCTTCCTGAAAATAATGTTACTAAGCTACCGTCGCAGTAAGATATAATACCTGTAACGGTGTATTTCCTAACCAATAAAACGAATACAATAAGGTATCTGAATAATATAATTTTATTCTTTGAACCCTATAAAAACGAAATATTGAATATAAAATATAAATAACACTCATTTCAATTTGAATCGTGCTTAAAATTTTCATTAATTAACAACGCTTAATAAGCTAATGAATAACACATGCTACAATTCATTGTAATATGAAAACAAATCAGCTATATAATTTATAACAATATGTCAAATTGATTTTGAATCCATTTATAAAATAGTTGCACGATTGTGAATGAGAATATAATAGGTCATGCTGATTAGAATGCGATACAACTAAAATCTCAGCTATCATTTCTCTTTGACCATAAATATTGAAATATAAAATGGAACCTATTGATTTGTAACTCAGCTAACGTAAATTATGAACCTCTATACTATTAAGTTTGAAAACAAAGGGCCTGAAGCATTACGCAGTTTAAATATAGAATGTCAGTCTCATTTTGACTAGAATACATTGTACGTGATAATCATAAATGTTCTTTACAATCATGAATTCACGTATCAATTATAAATGCGATGTTCTTAAAGCGATGCCATCGTACTTGACAGGAGGCTCTACAGTCTCTACTGTGCAGTCACCTGACATCTTACTTTCTTTACCAGGCTGGCCGTTAATAACAAATTTCTGTTCCAAGTTTGAAAATCTGAAGTTAATCTTTAAAAAAAAAGGTCCTCAAAGTTTCAATGCTCTATCTCTTTATTAAGGGGTGCCGGTAATGATTTCATTTTTTATCATAAAATAAGGCTTTATTGTTTTCAGACCTTGATCTTTTTGAATTTTATAACGTTTTGAATTCAAAGAGATTAAAAAATATGTATAATGTTTAAAATTAAACAATATCAATGTCTGAAAACAAATAAAGCCTTATTTTATAATAAATAAATAAAATCATTACTAGCACCTAATAATAATGAGATAGAGAGCATTGAAACTTGGAGGTTCTTATTTTTCCAAGGTTTACTTAAGATTTTTCAACTTTGAACAGAAATTTTGTTTTTAACGGCCAGTCTAATCTTTACCGATGACAAAGTTTCCTCCACAGATAATTAGATGGTTTATTGCAATCAAAAATTAATACTGAAAATAAAATAATTATACTCTAACGAAAATATGAATGGCAGATAATTTGAAAAATAAGGTGGAAGGAGGCAGGCAACGATATTCATTCAACATCATCACCTTGCATCAGAGCAGAAGTGTCACTGCGGTAATGAATTTGAAGCAATACAAATGCCGGAAGGTTTGACGATAGATTTTGGTAGAATCTGTATACCCTATGAATTACCACCAATGACGATTGCTGAATTCAAGAGAGCATTGCATACAGAGAAAACAGAGACTCTGCAGAAGAATCTGTGTAGTTTGAAATGAGCTCTACATACAAAGCGAAAATAACTCAAAGTTCTAGTGTATCCATGCCTCTCCTCTACAATGAGTAATGAATAATCAGAGCAGGTCCATTAGTATTTAGTGTGCCTGCCCTGATTAATCAAAACATCTCGTATCCGGTCAGGCATGGATGACGCTGAAGCTTCAGTGTACTCTGGCTTTGCACGTAACCCATCCCATGCTGCACGGACTCGTATACACAAATCCTCTTTTCTCTCGCGTTCGACCGGTTGCCATCCCCGTCCCATTTTCGCCCAAAAATTCCCTATCGGATTTAGGTCCGGGGATTTTGCCGACCAGTCGAATCGTTGCACCTCTGGATGCTGGGCATACCAGTTGCGTACGATTCTCGCTGTATGCACTGCACTGTTGTCTTCGACAATGCGAATTATGGACACTTCCTCCACAGGATAGACAGCCCTCACAGAAGGTATCATCATTCCTTTCAGAATTTCAATGTATTGTTCCGCATTCATTTGGCGGTTGATCTCCACAAGCGCACCCGGAACTGCACCGCTGATCCAACCCCAGTACGCAGCAGTGACACGTCCACTCCTATACCTGAGCAAGATGTTGCCCGGGTGAAACCGTTGACCACGCTCCCTCCACACAGTTCTACGTGAATCTTTATCTGTTGAGAAACCTTTCTCATCAGTAAAGATTACTCTATTCCACTCTTGGACAGTTATATGTAACACGCTCCTTGCAAATTCCATTCTGCTGTCTTTATGACGCTGCTCCAATGCCGTTTTCCTTGCTGCTATGCAGCAACCCAAACCTGACTCTCGGAGTCGTCTGCGTCCCGTCTGCTCGCTGATATTTCACTGCAGTTCTCTCTGGACCTTTGTGGACGATGCAAAACGTTGGGCCCTTGCAGCCAACGTTGCCAGGCTGATTCGGAATAAAGCGATAGGTGTCACTGGGAAAAATCAGGAGAAAGCGGGAAATTTAAAGTTAAGTCAATAGATTTCAAGTCTCATATATTCATTCTAGATATCTTATGATATCTTATACAAAGTCATAAAGTCAAACATAATTTATAACCATAATATTATATGTATTAATATTGTTGCAATTTCTTGTTTGCAGTTGAAATTAGATAATTGTAGTGGATTCCCGAGGGAAATAAAGTGAACCAAGGCGATATTAAGCGAATTAAAGAAAAGTTTGTATTCGGAAATACAGGTCTGATCTAAGCAAAAGCTAGAAGCAGACTGTCGTTTTTACAGTAATATTTGTTGACGCAGCAACCGACAGTTCTATTTTTAAAAGGTATTTCATTTATCTACCCAGACTACTTGATGGGAATTATGTTTAGGATTATGTACAACGGGTGAATTCATCCTGTGTAACACTACCTTAACCCAAAAATTGGAAGTTTTCATAACCTTGCAAATGTTAAAAATGGTAATATCCCCTTTACTTCAAATAGAGATAACCTCTAAAGTCTCGCAATAGAGATATAAAATCATGAATATGAGACTCATCTAAGTCAATTACAGATCGATAACACGATCAAAAGGTGTGTGGGCTTTGATTAAAGAGTCTTTACTTGATCCTTTTCCGTGTTCAATCTCGTCTTCAACCAAATTTTCAAGAAAAATTCTCGGGTATTCTGTAGAATGTGTCAGACTACAAACCCAAGGAGTATTACGAAAAGGATCGGAAAGAAAATCTCTGGTCGTTAAAAAAGGAATCTCACCTCGACCAGAAATTAATGAATTGGTAGCAATAGAAATAATACACCCATGAGTAGCCAGAAAAAAATCTAACCCCACAATTCCATCATCCTTTATTAGTTACATAAACTTCATGAGGAGATGTACTAAAATCGGTAATAGCAACCTGAACGGAAGTTTTCCCTAAAACTGGAGTAGTAACCCCAGTAACTGTTCGCAAAAAAGGAACAGGCAAAACATTTAAAATGGGTTTTCAAAGATTCAAACGGACTACGGTAACCTCAGCCCCGGTATCTATAACTCAGACACAATTTACACCATTTACGGTGCCTCAGGTGTATAGTCCGGTTTGACGGAGGCCCTATAAAAATTGGGTAATATTAGGACTACCAATACAAGACTTTTCCGATGATTTAAGCCCCGCTAAATCATCATTAATTAGTTTTTTACGTTCTCGGAAGCTCGTTGGCTATCCGGAGTCTTTTCGGAAATATTTTCATTTTTACTGTCTTCCTTTCGCCAGAATATTTGAGAATTCGAGGAACTGTCGTCGTTGACGTTATTCCTGCGATCTAACGCGAAGCAACGGTTCGTGTCGTGGCCGATTTTGTGGCAGAATTTGCACTTTAGGGCGGGCCTGTCTCCGTTATTTTTATCATAGGGTTTTCGGTTACCGTCGCGAGTTGGCTGCCAGGGAACAGATTTTTTAGGTTCGGTTATTTTTTTTGAGTCTGATTTTTCCTCGATTCCTATCTGTCTAATTCTCCCCACACCGAGATATTGCCGATTTAAAGCTTTTATTTCTAAGCCCTTGATGATGGCTTCTTGTAAAGAAGTGGGCCCTGCTAAACTGAGAGCATGTTTCAGCTCCGGATATGAAATCGCGTTGATGAATTTATCGCAAGCTAATAAGTCGCGAGTTGCTTCATCACATACGGGTAAGGCGACCCTCGTTAGTCTTTCTATTTCCAATCCGAGGGTCGCGAGACCCTCGTTTTTAGCTTGTTTTTTTATGCTTAACTGGGTTAGGGACAATTTTGTCAGATGTTGGCTCCCAAAACGAAGCCTTGAGGCTTCGAGTTTTAGGGATAAGAAAGACTCGTACGACCCCCTTCATCCTCAATCTGATTGAATGGTAGAACGACTGAATCGAACTTAGTTGGGTTATTTATCTTCGTTTGTAGACAAAAGTCAACGAGACTGGGACGAGTGGATTCCTCTTTTTCCGTTATCTTATAGGTCAAGCAATCCACGAAATCACGAGACAATCCCCTGCCTCTATGCTTATGGGAAGAGATCTTCGACTTCCCTCTGATCTAGAAAAGGGTCCTCTTCCCTCACAAGACTCTCTCCAAACAGAGTTTGTATCTCATCTGAGAGAAAGATTAGAACAGATTCATAATTTTGCGAGAAAAAGATTTCAAGTAGTTTCAGATCGAACAAAGGCTCATTATGATATCAGGGCTCAAGACCTCGAATTTCAAACAGGAGATTTAGTTTGGCTTTTTCAGCCTAGGCGAGAAAAGGGACGCTGTCCTAAACTACAATCAAATTGGGAGGGTCCTTATACAATTGTAGATAAGATCAATAACGTAGTACATAGTATACAGCGTTCTTTACGTACAAAACCTAAGGTTGTTCATTTGGATCGCCTGGCCCCTTATGAGACAGGTGAAATTACTCACGATAATAAAATTAAAAATCTTCGTTCCTTGAGTATTGACGAGGATCGTCTTTTTGATGATAATGTCTCTCTAGAAGGAGGTGACAGAACTCTTGCTTTAAATTCTTCCAGGTGGTCCGAGAAACTGCCTTATGGGATCAAGCGAAAGAACTACAGGCCCCTTACAATCCTGGTAGAAGTAAACATAGGATGCGGTAAAACTACAATTACCAAAGATTTCAAAAAAATAAGAGCTTTCTTACATTATTAGAACCATTAGACGAATATCAGAACGTTGCCGGAGAAAACCTTGTAAAAAAAAATGTAAAAAGACCCTCTCCATTACGGTTATCACTTCCAAAATCACGCGGCAATGACAATGCGAAATAGACATCTAATACGAACCTCGTTGCCTAATAAGATTATAGAAAGGTCGATTTATAGTTGTAATTGTTTTGTAGAAGCTCGTAGGAGAATAGAAGGTTTTGAAAAATTAGAAGCTCATTTATTAAGCGAAAATATCCGGGTCCTAACTAATAATTCTCTTGATTTTGAAGTAGACCTAATAGTGTATTTGAGGTTATCCCCCGAAACCTCGTTTTCTCGAATTCATTCGCGGGCTCGAAACGAAGAAAGCGAGATCTCCCTCGACTATTTACGAGTGCTTCGCGAAGTCCATGATGAATGGCTCGTTAAAAGGACATTTTCAATTCTCCTAGCTCCGGTTTTAATACTCGACGCCGAGGCCTCGGCTGACAGCGTCTATACGAATTTTTGCGAGGTTATGAAGCTCCATGCTTTGACAGAATACTCTGAAGTAAGCGGAGTCGAACGGCCAATAGATTGAATCGATCGCAAACAACTTCTCAATTCTCGAAGGGGTCGGTAGGATAGGAATCGATCGGGAGAATCAACAAAGCGGGCTGATTTAATAAAAATAATGATCGATATGTGCCGAATATTTCGACACACATTGATCCAATAAATTCAACATTTAAATGAATTTTGAAGATTTAATTATGAAATTTTGTTTATTAAAAGAATTGGTAAAACGTTAGTATGAGTTAGAGATAGGTTTCTCAACTATGTGCTTAATAAGATCCTTTAAAATTAGACATTCTGGACAGTCTTCTTTAGACGCCTCGAAAAGAAGGGCGGTATGGCAAAGACAGCACGAAGTGAAGCGCCCCCTCATCCTCAGCTCTCCGACGAATGCTCGGTGTAAACGAACAGATCCTGTAGTCATCTCTATAGGAATTCTATGATAAGGAAGCTGAAGGATTTTAGAAAAAGATTTCGGAATTAATTAAAAAAGGAGAAACGGAATAAATAAAAAAAAAAAAAAGGGGACTCACTTCGTCACAAAACACTGATTGCATGTTATCCCCTCACCCGTAGTCAGTGCTACCGCCTCCCCCCGGGCACATTTAATTCGCCCCCATTCGTGGTCGAACCAGATTTTCGCTTCCGCCTCGTTCTTTGATTCAATATCAGCCCAGTTTAACTGTGAGATCAGGATTCCCAAACGGATAGCGTCTTGCTTGAAGGGCTCCATGATTGTTAATGACGCTAAAGAAGCGATTGTTTTCTTTGTTTAATTCTCTTGTTTTATTCTAGAAGATTCTTTACGGGATGAATTGTTTGTACGCCGCGTTTTATCGTGGAATTTCCGTTAACTCCTCATACCCTACTTTTTGTTATTAACTGTCAGTTGTTTACCGATTCGTCGGGCGATGACTCGGAATTTCTCGTGGCTTTCGCGAGAGATTCGAGTAGTTTTGGAGAATCGTCTGTCTAAGTACTATCCTACTAGTTTTTAAGTAACTAATACAAAACAAGATTTTCAGAGTTGATTAGTTCTGAGGTTGGAAAATTGAAACGGAAACCATCCCACTTCTGACACCAATGTTGCAATTTCTTGTTTGCAGTTAAAATTAGATAATTGTAGTGGATTCCCGAGGGAAATAAAGTGAACCAAAGCGATATTAAGTGAATTAAAGAAAAGTTTGTATTCGGAAATACAGGTCTGATCTAAGCAAAAGCTAGAAGCAGACTGTCGTTTTTGTTCTATTTTTAAAAGGTATTTCATTTATCTACCCAGACTACTTGATGGGAAGTATGTTTAGGATGATGTACAACGGGTGAATTCATCCTGTGTAACAATATTAATATTCTATATATTTTTCTGTTTATCATACTCACACCTCTGATCATATAATTATTCATAGGTATATGTATACCTATAATATAATTATTAGAAAATTATCACAACTTTTTCAGGTCGATAAGTAGTACTTTGGTGGGGTAAGTTTTATCGTTTAATATATTAAACAACGTTGACCCTCAGTGGTATTGAAGTATCCTGGTATTATTATAGGATTAGATAAAAGGACAGCGTTATATATTAATCGTATCTTACGTGTATATATTAGTTATCATATATGTTATTGGCCATGCGCCTTCTTAGGGAAATCCCGATTGGAAAATTGAAGCAGGCATTCCTTTCCATCAACCTTTTTGTATGTAAGCAAGCGCTTATAGTCGCAGTTGCTAGACGATTCCGATTTTCGACTTAAGGTTGTTAATAGCTGAAAATACTCTTTCGACGTTTGCACTGGAATGTGGCAGAGTGAGCATTGCTAAACAAAATTTGCTTACTAAAGGGAACATTTTCGCGGAATCGCCAGATTTGATTCGGCTTACTCTCAACCAGAAATTTGTAGCACTAGCTTCATCAAAATCGAGTTCGGTATTCCGAAGAATACGCCATTCAGTATCCAAAGGCTGGAGTTCGTTAGCTGATATAACATTGGAAAATTTTGAGGCGATGTGAGCAACGGTTAGTGTGTTTTTTACAACAGCAGGATTAAAAAAATTCAGATCTTGAATTATAGTATCTCTCAATGGTATTCTGTTGAAAATTTGTCTGACACCTTTAATGTCGAAGTCCAAGCAACGCAGTCGAAAATGATGAACCATTTGCGGATCGAAGTGAGAATTCTGGGCCAGAGTTGATACAACGTCCGCCCCAAAGTCCATGTTTTCCAACGGCATAAAATTTCTTGGATTTTTATGTTCGACATCCCGTAAAGCGTGCGACCTTAAGTGATTTGGGTCCAACTAACATTCTAATAATGTTTTCAACACAGTCGTGACACGCGAATACAGTTTATGGATCTGGGGCTCTTCCGATCGCATGATAACAGTCAATTCGTTCAATATTAGCAAGGCAAAGGACAAAAACTGCAAGGAAAGTTTCGATTGGGGGTCGTTCAACTGAGTCAGAATGTTTTCAGCTGCTGATAGTCGATCATTTGCGACTGCGTCTATAAACAACAGATAGTAAAGACTTTTTTTTCCTGTAATTGAATTTTATTGTCTCGATAGCATTAATTACTTATCACCCATCGTTTTTATTTTTCAGCAAGCAGGTTCAGAGGCGTGAGGGCTGGAAAATGGGCCCAAGCCCGCAAAGAGGCCGCGAGGCGGCGAGCCGAGCAGCGACGGCAGTGGTGGGCTGCTGCACAGCAGCGGTGAGTTCAGCACGAAAAAGAAGAGGCTGCCAATTCCAGGCGACAAAATTGAGGGGCCGGATGCAATAAGGGGATATATCTTTTTTTCGCTCCGAAAAGTTGGCCCCTGAGCAGTTTGAAAGGAAATCGCGAATTTCGAATTTTGAGACAGCCATTCCTGTAGAGAATTTAACTCCGCATCTTTTTTTCCTCTTGAAAAAAGTTGTAGCTTTCGTAGTTTTCGAAATATTTACAAAAAACGTGTTTTTTGGAAGGTGAAAAATTCCCACCATTTTTCACTTCAACTCGCTCCGGATTGCCCAATTTTTGGAATTTTCGAACGAAATTTGCAGGGATCATGTATTATAGTGTTTAGAAATTGACTAAAAAAGAAAAAAGTCAATATTGTTGTTAACAAAAAAGTAATTAATTTTTTTCCGAGACATTGCAGAAGTAAGGTGTGGATATCTTCAAGCGCTTCGGAAGTCGAAAGAATTTCGAGCGACCGAAAACTTCCAGCGGGAAAGTTGTTCATTAAGGTACAAATAAGTTTTCTGGAAAGTTTCACTTCAATCGAATGAATGGTTTAAAAATTATTGATGTTTTATTTCACCACCGCCTGGCTGCCGCGCGCGTAGGTTATAGCGAGAGTACATGAGCAGTGACTCGCAGTTCGGCAAAGATGGAAAGTAATCAAGACTCGGTAGATATACGAAATCATAGCTTATTATTAATTTTTTTTTTCAATAAAAAAGCAAGGATTCCAATTTATATATTCTTAATAAATAACCTGACATCTTTTTCAAATTCATATAATGATTAAAAACCTATGGCAATAAATATAATCAGAAGACTTTACAAAACAAGCATCCTACTATTCTATTTATGATTCCAAATCAAAAAAATTTTATAAAACTTTTTATAGAACGTAAACTTATATACATAGATACCAACGTTATATTATTATATTCAAGATTTATTTCGATTTTTATATCCACAAAAGATATACTGCAAAGAAAACAAATAGATGAGCTTGCGTATTACTCGTCCTCGTCACTGTCATCTGTCCCTTTATCGCCAGTAATCGAGTCGAAATATTCGTTAAAAAATGATTGTCCTCCAGCAGATAGATATCGCAACAAACTTTTGACGTCATTCATCTTGGCTTTTGTGATTCCGACGGTCGGAGGACGAATTCTTGTTAAATCTTCAAGTTTAATTTTTGAAACTATATTAAATGAAGAAGGATTTTCCAGTCTGTAATTTTCGAAAACTTGTACGATTCCGGCTGGCGAATAGTGAATTACATAAGCTTGGCTAATTTTGAGTCCCTTTGGATACTTTACTTTTTTCTTAAATGTCTTGTCAAAATCATGTAAAATTTCATCTGCAGACTCGACTATCGTGAACGGCGGATCACGCGCATTTCTAATTAAATCAATGTACTCAGTAGGTGTTTCGATCCGTTCTAATTTCTTTTTTTTCTGTGAGTATAATCCGAAATTTCGGTCGCATTGGCAGTAAGAATGACCGCGTACTGGAAATATATGCCAAATATCAACGCTAAGCTTAGCGGACAGTGCTAATAAAAACGCAAATACCGTATAATTTCTGTTTTGTCCACTAGCTGCATCTGAAAACAGAACAATCTTCTCGTGAATTGTCTTATTAAATTCTTTATCGATCGCGTAGTCAATAAAAGTGCATACGGTATTTGCGCCCTTCTTTGCACTTCCTTCTAAAAAACTAAACATATAACTATTTCCAGAGCTAAATATGTGAACATTAAACAGATACAACCACAGCAATCTTTTGTAAAATTGATCCGAAACCGGAATTTTGGGCAACGGTAAATTTTGTGCGTAATCAAATTCGCAACACAAGACATTTTTTTCTGAAAGAAAGTTTTTTCTTAGGCTATGATACTCTTTAACTTCTTCCTTATGTTTACCGATTGCATCAGATTCTACTCGTTGCAATTCACTCTCGTAGCATCTATTGCAAACATCCGTACGCGGTAATTTGAATGTAAAATTTAAATTGTAATTGAAATATTTGCAATACGTGGACTCGTGCAGTGGAATCTCGCGATCCTGTGTCACAGCGGCATAGTATTCTAGAAATTGATGATACAAAATTTTTAAATTTAATTCGGGATTTAGAAAAAAATTCAAGGTAGTCGATTCTCTGCTATAATGCGATTCTTGATGTGGTATAGATTCACAATGAATTTTAATTAAGTCTTTCAGTTCCTGCGATAACTTAACAGTGTGACTGTCGTGCTTCCCCCTACAATCTTCAAAACTGGCAGTAGCTAATTTTTTTTTCTGGACGGTTTCTAATCTTTTTTTCCCCAAGTTCAGAAGACTACAAACGAATTTCTTGCAAACACGAATATTGTCTTCATCAGTAGCAACAGAATAAATCCATGATATTAATCGCTGACGTTCAATACCGCCTATTGTCTCCGGGTCTTTGCGTTTCATCATCGTACTGAGAAAAACGTTTTGTCTGTGGTAATCTTGAAAATCCCAAAAAGTTTCGAATAAATACTTTTGTTGCTTGATCGCACATTTCTTGAAGCAATTCTGTATACAACACGATTCAACGGGCTTGAAAATTTTCATTGGAACAAGCTTTTGTGCAATTGAAATATATTCATCTCCCTGCAATGCGATAAAGAATAACCAGTACTTTATATACAAAAAAAAATGGAAATAATTAAAGTATTTTCCTTTATTTAAAACATTTTCATTTTAATGTTTTTGAATCTGTATTTTTCCGCGATTCTTTAATTCATTTTCAGGTTTCTGTAACGTTTTATGTTCATTTTCTTGCACATTCTTCTTCCTACTTTTTTTGTTTACTCTTGTCGTCATTATTGCTCTCATTCTTGTTAATTACACATTGTTTTTTGAATAAATTTCTTATGAATATACCTTATTTCTGCTGGTTTTACGAATATTTCGTTTCCAAGTTTCCTCATTTTTTGTCCGCTTCCTGCCTCTAGTAGGCTGTAATCTATTTTCCATTTTACAATAATTAAACAAGATCGCTTGGTTTTATATAATTATGTATCTTTTATCAAGAATATATACTGACAGAAAATTGTCCGACGTCCTCTTCTCCGAACAGAACGAGAATAATCATTCCGTGTTTTAATCTTTTAAATTAGCAGTTCGAATACCCTTGCGTCGGTTTGTTTACAAATGGAGATCTTTCAAAATCATAACGCATGATTCGCGAGTAGAAAAGAATTGAATATAGCGAATTGAAAATGTCACGTTATTTGTTGGGAATATATAAATTGAAATCCTTGCTTTTTTATTGAAAAAAAAAATTAATAATAAGCTATGATTTCGTATATCTACCGAGTCTTGATTACTTTCCATCTTTGCCGAACTGCGAGTCACTGCTCATGTACTCTCGCTATAACCTACGCGCGCGGCAGCCAGGCGGTGGTGAAATAAAACATCAATAATTTTTAAACCATTCATTCGATTGAAGTGAAACTTTCCAGAAAACTTATTTGTACCTTAATGAACAACTTTCCCGCTGGAAGTTTTCGGTCGCTCGAAATTCTTTCGACTTCCGAAGCGCTTGAAGATATCCACACCTTACTTCTGCAATGTCTCGGAAAAAAATTAATTACTTTTTTGTTAACAACAATATTGACTTTTTTCTTTTTTAGTCAATTTCTAAACACTATAATACATGATCCCTGCAAATTTCGTTCGAAAATTCCAAAAATTGGGCAATCCGGAGCGAGTTGAAGTGAAAAATGGTGGGAATTTTTCACCTTCCAAAAAACACGTTTTTTGTAAATATTTCGAAAACTACGAAAGCTACAACTTTTTTCAAGAGGAAAAAAAGATGCGGAGTTAAATTCTCTACAGGAATGGCTGTCTCAAAATTCGAAATTCGCGATTTCCTTTCAAACTGCTCAGGGGCCAACTTTTCGGAGCGAAAAAAAGATATATCCCCTTATTGCATCCGGCCCCTCAATTTAGTAGCTTTATTGCGGGAAATGGCACGCCCGCAATAAATGATGGAATAATTTATAATTTAAAAATGAATTTATTAATTTGTTCGAATTATTATATCGTAATATTTCTCCGTAAAACAAGATGTCTTTTGTATTTTATTTTTGGTAGTGTTTTATTATTAAATCTACGCATGAATTTTTTTTCTCGCTGACGCCATCACGCAATCATTATATCGTACATGATTATAGTATAAATTCAAACAAAAACAAAAAACGTTAGGTGCGCTCCGAAGTATACTACCAGTATACTTCAGGTACCGTTAACCGCGTTCCGGAAACACGCACCAGTCTACTGCAGCCATTCAATGACGTCATTGAATTCGGGATGTAGCATACTACTTCTTTCTTCTTGATCTTTTTTATTAGCTATCTTTTTTTGTCCAAAAACTATGTGGCAGTCTCATAGCATACTACGACTACTGCGATTTGGGAGGTAAGGCAGTTCGAACATAGTCATATTTGTATTTAATTTATTTGTATTGTTGCAAAAGGAAGTTTGCAAGTAAAAAGCTGTGGATTCTCAAGATAAATAAAGCACGTCAAACACGAAATTAAGAGAAATGATAAAAGTTGGTCTGTATCCAATAATTTGCATACAGGTCTTGACTAGACGAATGCTAGAGCAAGACTGATTTGTTTCACAATAATCGTTACTGACACAGCAACCATAGTTCTTATTTTTAAGAGATATCTCTTTTATTCTAAGGCTACTAGATACTGGTCTCGAGATACATACCGTGACTTTCTGTGGATGCGGCACATGAATAGATATAGGGCGTTTCACCCGGCGTAACAGTATAACGTGTTGTATAAAAATGTTTTTCCTGTTCCTCCTGGTCCATCGATATAAAAGCATTTTTCTTTTATTTCTCTTTCACTATTTTTGTCCGACATAATTCTTTCCATAATTTTCTGATAAATCGTTTTCTGATCGTTATTTAATTGTTTCACCAGTGCAGTAGTACTGTCAATTTTTCTGCTTCATTTCCGAACATCCTCTGTGGTGTTGGTAAGTTAAAATCCGCACATGAACTTCCTTCAGCTTTGAGAAGCTGCTCGATTGCACATAGTGCTCTATTTTCATGCTGATCCACAAAGTCTTCAGATAGTGCCTACTTGTACGTGACCCATAGATCTATCACATTTGATGGCATTTCGCCAATTAAATACCACACAAAAAAATGACGTAACCGTTTCGGCATAAGTATTGACACAGTTTCGTCGAATATCTTGAAAACTTCGTCATTTGTCGCAGTTGAACCCATCTCTATTGCAGCCTCTCTAAATGTATTGTATTCTTTTCCATTTACATGGATTTAATTTGAGATGAAATCGTTCTGTATCTCGTAGCGAAACATTTGTCATTCTGCGCACTACTTTACATGCAATTTTTCTTTTCTTTCACGTTTTTGTTGCTTCTTGAAAGGAATAGTAATCTGGCGTATTCGCGTAAGTAATATTTCTTGCCATTTCATCTATACTGTTCAGTTCAAACCATGGAATAAGATGCGTTCTCCACTTTTTTTCATCCGTAACAGCCTCAACTTCTCTACCTTCTTCAAACGTTGCGTATTGCTGCCCCGGTAGATGAACAGATAAGCGCGTGACTTCGTCCATGCATTGGCAGTTCTAATATACGCCAAGCTGCTTCCATCGGTCCTACGTAACGGGAATCTACATAATCCTGTACTTCGTTGATTATTTGGCGACCATCACTCTCGCTATTTGAATCTGTTATCTGTATTCTTGCACGATCATGTCCTTTGTGGATGTACTCGAAGACATACTTGATAGCCATTATTGACGCACAATATTCTACGTTCATGTGGCAGTCGTACTTCGCAAGTAGATATGGATTATGAGGCACAACCATGCTGTTGTCTACTTGTATATTTCTTCCTCCCACGCGGTTACGGTAATAGTTTACGTCTGTATTTTGTCGTCTGCGATACTTTGGAAAAACCGCCACCACTTATGTCAGTGTTTTGCACTAAGTTTTTCGGAAATTTCTTAGTGCATGACTTTGTAACCCAGTTCCAGCATGGTATTTTGGATGTGTGAGGGCCATGTAACATGTGCGATGTGACAGATTGATACAGTCGTTGATGTTTTTGTTTGTCGGGAATTTCTGCAGATATAAAACCATCTATTGCTTCCGGAGTCAAAAGTTTGTCGTTGTTATACAAGATGAATAGGAGGTGAGCATGCGGTAAGCCTCTTTTCTGAAATTCAATTGTATACATATACATATCCCTCAATCTTTCCAAATACTGAACCGCTTCCGCTTTCCTTGAGTACCTGTTGTAGCCGCATATTAAATATTCGACAAGCTATTGTTGGAATGTCGTTCGCAGTGGTACCCGGAGGAAAGTCTTCTAATACTCTACGTATTTCCGGCCACTTAGGATTACATGTCATTGTGATGAATAAGTCCGGTCGTCCAACTTTTCTTGTTATTGCCATCGCATCTTGGTACTGCTATTGCATATGTCGCATGCTTCCAGAAAATGTTGAGGGTAAAATCATTTGGTTACCAAGCCTTGTTCGATCTGACGTATTCGCCTTGCTATTTGATATGTGATCAGTCCCTTGTAACAGTCCACACGCAGTTGCTTTTGATTATTTCTTAAAAACAATAAACGCTGCGATTCGATTGTGAGATATGCGTGGATGACATAGTGTTGTGTCAATCGTCCATTCCGCAACAACTGATTCTGTGCTTCACCCCGACGTAGGGCCAACGGGTGTCCATAGTATTGAACAGGAGAAATCGTCTTGTTTGTTCCCATGTGTTTCATATTGTAACTCCATCCTAAATCACCGCTTGGAAATAGTAAAGGGAAGGTCATTGGATCAACGTGATGCGAAGATTTCGGCACATATCCAACTGCATGGTCTTGTTTTGGAAATACTTGTACTTCGATATTTTCCGATACTGCCCCGTCTTTTGGAACAATCAGAGCTGCTAGCTCTCCATAGGTTGGCGCATTGTACCGTCGCCTGTCGTCTTCCTTAAGTGCAACAAAGTTCAATATCACCTGGCTTTCTCCCATAGTAAATCGGTCGTACAGTGTCTTAAAATTTGCTGCGTAAGGATTGATATCTATTATCAGTTTGCCGATAATTTCTATAAGATTTGCTCTTCTCACGTCATTTTCTCTCAGCGGGAGCTGAGCCTGTGCGTCGTAGATGTAAATTTGTCCGTATCTGGATCGGTCATTGTTTGCGTTCTCTAAACTTGTAGATATCGTATAATGCACGTCTCCAAGATGGAAAATAACTGCAAACTGATTATTTACGTTAACCGCACGATCGACTTCAGATTCACCGATGGGCTACCCAGATTGGAGCCTATTTATAGAGCCTACTTTAATATCAATGATCACTGCATTCTCCCAACTAGAATTTGTAAAGGAATGTTATAAACCTTATTGCCTTTGGTTATGTGAAAATTATGTCCGAGTTAGGTAGTTTCTATTCAATTCGAAATTAGGGTCTCACAAATCTATGATATGAAGATTATTCTAAATGATGGTTCAATTAGGAATAAATTTCAAGTTAATTTGCATGAGGATCATCCATATCGTAGTAAACATTTTCAAAATTACACTTACACAGGAGCGCCTTGTACATCCGTAGTGCTGAAAATTTTTTTTTTGTTCCTCTCTTTCCTTGGCCACTATATTCAATTGCCACATTGTTGGCCAGCAGCTTTTTCATCACATCAAATATAAAATCTTTCATTCGTCGTCCACCACAAGTTTTAAGTAGATATTGTACCTTGAAGCAAAATAGAAATATGCAATATGGTATCTTAATTATTTGCAGAGGTTTGGTTTTCATGTAATCCTGAGGTGGTAGTATTTTCGAGGGGTAGTCTATTGCAAAAAAAAATTTGATGACCTACATACCCAAAAATTTATCAGTCTTTTGGAACATATTCAAGTCACACATGGCTTACAGTCAGGCGGTAATTTTTGCTGCGTCCAAGCAATTCCTCGAACTCCAGCAAGGAAGCACCGGACGTCAATGGCAAACAATTACCGAAAACGGTTTCAAAATTTTCGAATGCCTCTGCCACTTCGGCTGGCTTCGCAAATACCATAGCCTGGTGTAAAGAAGTTATCGCCTCTCTGATCCTGACGAGTTTGTCCACCGTTTCCCCCTGTTTGACAGACCGGCTGTCAATCTGTTTGGATTGGGCTTCCATTTTAACTAAAAACAGTAATTATATTAGGTTTTTGGATTTGAAACTGTTATTTCTAAACACATTCTTCATAAGCCATAGTCTAGTTATATATATAGTTTCATTTTATCGTTATTCTGTTATATATTTCGATTATTCATTGTAAGTTTCTATTATTTTTTATAGTTTCATAGCTTTAATCCGATGGGATATTCTTATTATTCATTGTAAGTTTTAAGTATGCACAGAACATTGATATCGCTAGAAGTTCTGAGCGTTAGATAACTACTCTAGGTTTAGCTTTGATGTAGAATAAGCTACGATTGGTTTATGGTATAGTCTGCTTTGCATTCAAAGTCAAATCTCAGTTAATCTGAGTTGTCGATAAATTTGAGCGATTGCTAAAAGAATATTGGCCACAGTATCAAGCAATTTGATGAATAATTTCGTTCAACAATATTCTCATATGTTTCCATTCTTCATGGTAAGATTAATTTTCAGGCCTGTTAGTGATTCATTACGTACTGTAAGTTGTCGTTTTTACTCATCTTATTATTGTTGTTATTATGAATATTGCTAAATATCGTATGAATCACAGTGCTTTTTAGGCTTGAATACCATTGCCCGTGCTCTGATTATACATTGGACGATGGCCATGAATGTAAAATCCTATCCCATAAAAATTGTGACGAGACCAAAATTTCTGAAACAGTTGAAGCTAGATATTTACAGTAATAATTTCAGCTTCCAAAATCAATGCTTTCAACAGTGCAGTTATCAGCATTTATTTCAAGGAAACCAAGTAACCTTTCATCCCTTTACAGGTTTTAAACATGCGGCACATGAACATTTCAGTTAAGCGGAATTGCCTCAGAGTACCTTGAAAAACGAGCATCCTCGGATGCCTCAATCGTGAAACCGTCATTTCGCAACTGATTCGATTAAACTGAGAAATTTTCGTCTCATAACTTTTATATTCAATATTTATTCATTTATTCGATCACGAATGTGTAATAAAGTACACCGTCTTCCTTGCTTCAGGGCCGCTGGAAATTTGGTTTTCGTTGTGATGTGACCTAGATAATTCTCAAACGGAAAGGCGGTAATGTCTTGTAGGTTGCACGATAAGTTTTCTACGTCATCCGATACGTGAAGCAAGTTATGCACATTTGAAACAAGAAAATGCTCGCCATATAACTGAGGAACTTCTTGAACGAATTCTTGTAATAATACTCGCGATACTTGAACCTCGTCAATAAGAGATAGTTTGTTGCAGAGAATACGCATCGCGACATGTCATTTCAAATGACTTTTAATTACGGAAGGGCTGCAATACATAAGAAAAAATTTGGTCCAACTATATATGATCAAATTTTAATGTTGACAGAAGTAATATTTCCAAAATCCCAAATTGTTGAAAAAGATTCTTAAATTTGTTAATTTCTACATATTGATGAATTTTTGATTTTTTTTATTGATAGCACATTTATTCTTCATCTCAGCAACAAATATACTCTTTTACCTGATTGTGGGATTGAGGCATTCTCCTCGGAAATATTCATTGCGGGCTCATGCCCGACATCACTGGACTCTTCGAAGTGGCTATCATCTTCGGCCTTACTAGCGAGCTTGATAGCTTTCTTATACATGTCTGAATAAAGTGGAGAGGTGGTAAAGATTAATATTGTTGATCGCACGAATCGATGTTGTCAAGAATAATTCATATAATCTGCACATGAAGTTGTAAGTGATGATTTATGAAGCACCAATGTATAATGAGTCACGGGCAATCTTGTGATGCAATGGGACTCTTCACTTTCTCAATTGGCATTTTTCGGATTGTCATATAAATTTACTCATTTTGCCTATACCCTCGATCAAGGTATGGTGTTATATTTGAACATATGAGAACCTACTTGTTGCAGTAAATCGTCTCGTCACTTCAAATCTAGCCCAAGCTTGCGTAGGATTCAGGCACTTTTTAATTGCATCGTCAATATTTTTGGGTGGCCATAGGCAGACTGTTTGACCTGCCATCGACAGCTTCAGCCAATGTGTGGGCACCACTGACACGGTGTTGTCATCAAATTGGACAATGGTGAACTTTTTATCCATTCTGACTGACAATGTGAGCTAACTATAGTATGGCAACAAATTGATAATCAGTATACATAAAATTTGACATTGAATGCAAAGCAGCTATGTTCGAGCTGTAAAAGTAAGGTCATGGTACATTTTCATCTGAATATAAAACCCTGGTCAATAAGGTATATACATATACTATGGCATAACCATGATAATTTGACGATCGTGTTGCGTGTTTATGTAATCATGTAATCAATAAATTATTTGCAATGAATTGTATTCTAATCAACTGACTGGATTGTATCTGAAAACATTTTCGTCGCCATATAGCTTCAATAAGTCTCCAATTATTTTCATTACATATGGTCCTCGATTTTCCAGATCTGCCATTGTGCAATTGAATGATGCAAATGCAAACGCGCCGTTATAGGATCGTATGAATTGTCTGAAATGTCTCGATATTTCATCATTCCCTTCTCGTATACGTTTGAGTACATCCGGATATTCTGTTAATGGCGGTAATCTTATCTTTTCCCCATGACAGCAATTAATTGCTACTCTTCCTGTTTCGTTTTTAAACCTTTCTGCATGACAATATTCACATTTTACTGTCATGTTACCCATGTCTATTTGCTCCACATTTTCGAAAATTCTTTTCACAATATCTCCGTTGTAACGTTGCTCAGCAGTGACACTTTGGCGAGATCGCTTGCATCTTTGATAAAGTATTTGTTCGCCAGTCATTGCAGCCACTTGTTTTCTTTTTCTGTTTGATTCCGACCTGTCTCTGCCATCTCCTAGTGTTTCAATGGAGACTGTTCCTTCTCCGTTGATGTCGACTCATCATTGTCACTCAATATTTCTTCACTCTCCTGAAGTTCCTCTTCATTATTTATACTGACGTATTTTTTGTTCGCTTCTTGGTATTTTCGCTGCTGTTCTTGTAATAACATTTTCCTTTCTTCTGTGCCCATAATTTGTCTTGGTAGTCCTCTTGATTGCTTCCCCAAATCAATAATCTCAATCGATTTTTCCAGTAGTTTTACAGAAATTGCTGAAGTATTTGTGCTTTCGTTCTGCTTGTTATTCGCTGCTCCGTTATTTATATTCTGTACCTCCTGTACTTTTTTTTCAGTTCTACATTTGCGTTGTTGTTCACTCCACAAAACACGTCTTTTTTGTGTAGTCAATATAGATCTTGGTCATCCTTTTGCCTGGTTATCCGAATATTTAAATAATATCACTTCATTACTCATTTGGCTATAACTTACAATTTTATTTCCTTTATTCGGTTGTAACACGTCCAACCGCCCACTGTCTCCATCGCCTTGTCCCCTCCTTGAAGCTCCCCCTTCTTCCATGGTCAACATGAATCCTGGCTGTCCCATTGATTGTTTTTTATACAGAGATTTAATATCATTTGCTTGTTACTCAACTACTTGTTACTTACTATGTGAAATACTGATGTCTGCAAGACATCAAAATGTCCACTGTCTCCGTCGCCGGTGAAAAGTGGCGACATTTTTTATCATTTTCGAAACCAATTTGATGTGGAATTTGAATTCGTTCTTCGCGATACACCATTAAACATATTCTAAAAATGTTCGCAGCTGCAGCTAATTCTGCTTCTCCCCCGTAAGTCCCATTCCTACTCATTTGCGATTTATAGTCATCAGGTGAATTAATCGTCGCAACGTTGGATTCATTACCTATGATAAAATCAGCGAATGTAGACCAATGATACACAATATGTGAAACGATACTCAATCTCAGATCGGTGTGTCGATCCTGACTGCCGTGTACACAGTATGCCAGGGCTCGAAACAGACAATTCCCGTCGGGAATCACCTTGATAATTTTCGATTGCATCGTTAATTATTTTGTGTTTAAATCACAACAGATAACTGTCAAGCTATTTGTCAATAGCCGTGTCTCAATTCGCACAATTCCTGGCTGGGTCTCGGTCTCGGTCTCGGTCTTTACGCCATTACTCTCGATCCGCTGCAAAGCGTACCCTGGTGGCACCTTGCCATACCCTCATTACCCAATCTGGTGGCCCCCCGCTGTACTACCAATAAATATGCAAAGCTAGCTGTTCGTTTCATTTACAGTTTATGACACAAAGTTACGCGCAAATTTTTTGATTTGAAAATCCGAACGTGTGTGTAAATTTAAAAATAATTACATTTGTTCTTTTCTACCCTTATATATATTTTTTTTTAGTAAATGTTTATTTTATATCTTACTGTTATAGACATTAAGTAAAATTGTTGATAAAACTAATGTAATTGAAATGGTACACTGGTAGCAGTTATTTATAATTATTGCTTTGATAGTGTTACACAATATGCGTAAAAATCTTTCGATCCGTAGTTTAATACTTCAGAATGAAGCCTGAAACTGCGAAAAATCAATTCGATTTCACATACAATAAGCGCGGTATTTCAAACCTCTATAAATTCTCTTAAAATTTTTTGATACAGGTTTAAGCTTAATTAAATTGCGATATTTTCACAAGAATTGATATATCACGGTTAGCTTATTAAACGTATATTATTTGATTTTGAATATCAATGTTTATATTACGAGCGTTGTGATGTTGTTGTGATACACATGTAAATAATTCATTGATACATAATTGATAAAAATGAGTGCCCCGCCACCATGGTGATGTAACAGTGGGTTTAATTTATTTTCAATGTTGGAACAATTCAAGTGGCGAATGCTATTGCTATTTTTTTCGAAATCCCATTTCTTTCATAAGCTTATCTCATGTTCTATAAATCGGTCACATCATCGATTCATTTCAATTATTAAACGATTTGCAATAATTCACCGCGTTACTCCGTTTATCGCCGACTAAACGCATAAATAAATTTAAGGTAAGAGATACTTATTCTTATAATACTATTTAATTATATATTATATTTTTTATCATACTATTCATTTTTATGCATGTTATTCTTGCAATGTTTGAACAATTTTTTAATATCACCGCATCTGACAAAAATTAAAATAATTCTAATTACAGTTATATACGTAGCGTGAAATATTCCTTAATAAATCTGATTCTTAGTAGTGTAACTGAAATGGTTTACTGGGTGTAGTTGATTGCTGCTCACATGGCATTAAACAACATGCAAAGAAGAATTGTCATGTACAAGACACGGCGTACTATATTCATCAGCGTTCTACTGCTACTGCTGTTGAGGCAGCGCCAAGAGCATCAGGTAATAGTTCTATACTCAAATTCAATTACTCCGGAAACCGTTATACTAATATTGGTTTGATTTATGTTTAGTATTGTAATTTTATTAATAAACCGTCAACAACAAATAACATTTTTTAGAAATAATTTTTTTTTAAATTTAAGTTACACTTGATAATTGACTTTCGATTGATATTTCAGCGAGGACCCTATTGTAAAATTGTTGGGTACGTTGACCGGTTTCTTGGCGCGATTTTAAGACGCGAACATCGAGCTACTACTGAAAATTTGAGGGTAAACCCCAATCGTCTTCGGCGGTTAGTAGTTCTATGTTTAAATATCCAAAAACGATCTGGCCGGACAATTGAGATTCAAGTAATTTTTAAAAAATTTATTCTAGGTACGCAAGCTGAAATATAATTACTTATTGTTAGAAATTCTACGCATATTTAAACACCTTGTTAAATTTCACTGAATTTGATACCCATTTTTATGTATCTTAAATGTATAAAACAAAATTTAATATTTTTTAATTTAAACATTTGATATCTTTATATAAATACGTATAAAATATCTTGCAATACGTACAATGATGAATTCAAATCTGTATAGAAACATATGAGTTACAAACTTCGGTGATTTTCATATAAAATTTAATTATAAATTCAAAAATTAATTAAAAATATTGTTGCGGAATTAGGCTCGCGATTATTAAGATAATTACATGTGGGCTCCCGAGAGTAATAAGTTGACCAGGAAACGAAATAAGATGCAATAATAATTGGGTTGTATTTAAGAAAATACACGTCCGTTATAGCTCAAAGCTAAAACAAGACTGTTTTGTACAATAATGCGGTTGTGTTCAGAAACCGCTATCTTTTATCAAATGTTAACATCTTTTATTTAGATGACTACTAGACCTTGCAATAAAATTATGAAGGGTGTCTTCAACCTTTGTAACAATATATATAGATTGATGTGAAAATGTTTTGGCGTGTCTCATAATTGTCAGAGTCATTATTTTCAGTAGGGTACTGTAATGACTTTTATCTCACTTTACTAAGACTACAGCTATAAGCAAACATCTCACTTAATACATTTTCAGGTAATCGTATTTCTTTATTGGCTTGCGTGCGGAACTTCCTATCGCATCGTTAGAAATTTTTTCGACATTCCAAGAACAACTGTACACAAAATGGTCCACAAAGTACTAAATAAAGTTGTATCGTTGATTCATGAAATTGTTCGACTTCCATCGGAACATGAACTTCCTGGGATCGGATTAGCCTTCGCACGTAAAGCACGGAGTGCGATTTTCAGGCAATGCGTGGGTGCCATCGATGGTTGCCATGTTCGAATACTTTGCCCGGCGAATTTGCATGAACAATATTACAATCGAAAGCAATTTTATTCAGTGAATCTTCAAGCCCTGGTAGATAATTCTCGAAAATTTATTAACATCCTCATTGAGTACCCTGGTTCGGTTCACGACAGCCGTATTTTCAGAAACAGTCCGCTATTTGTGGGTCATCTTTATCCACCTGAAGATTACTTCATAATTGGTGACAGCGGTTATCCATGTAGGCGTAATCCTGTTCCAATAATAACTCTTTATAGAGAGCCACTAACGCACGAAAAACGGGTATTTAACCATTCACTCATTGTCAGTAGAGCGAGAGTAGTCGTTGAACAGTCTTTTGGGATGCTGAAGGTTCGCTGGCGTTCAATATTTACCCAAGACACTTGAAGTCCCAATACCAGCAGCAATAAAGGTTATTGCTGCATGCACTATCATGCATAATATTTGCGTAAGTGGAGGCGATGTGTTACGGGTGATTGACGAACTGCCACAGCTTCCGCCACGTCGCATGCCGCATGCCGAAGAAGATGGGAACGCTGTGCGCAATCTTCGATTACTTCTGTACACAGCTGAACAAAATAACCATTAATATTTAACAATATACACACCACGTATTCTCTTGTTTTGAATTAGGTTATGTTCGAAAGACAACACGTGGCTTTACATGTATGCGTGTTTTATTACATACCGAGAGGAAATCTTGAAAGTATACAGTCGACTGCGCATGCGCCAAATAATTGAATTTTATTGGTCGGTGAGATCGTCCCGCGCTGATATTTCAACCTACGAGGCATGGGTGCCAACTTGCAAGAAATGAAGCGAGAGCTGTCGAACTCTCGCGCATGAAGTACTCAATCGAGGTTATGTTGTTTTTTATTTTAATTTAATTTCTACCGTATCAAATTAACACGACTGAATAAACTGTTCCCACCTAGCTGCTTCGTTTCTTCCAAGCACCCATCATTTACAGTTAGACCTCTAGTTTTTAATTGTAATTGGAAAAACACAAATCCTTTATAACTAAACCAATACCATCGAATCGAAAGAAGCAATCGGCTGTTCGGAATAAATCTCGACGGCTCTTTCATAGCATCAGGTTTCAATCTCAACAATAAAAGCTTTCCAAGTCTTTCTGAATCACTATCGCAATTCATTGAGATGCTAACCTCAAAAGTTCGTACCAATTACATCGGCGCCAAAAACAAAATTTGACAGCTGAAACTCGGGATGGCCAGCCTGCTGCAGCAGACGACAAAACTCACGCATGCGCAGTCGACTGTATACTTTCAAGATTTCCTCTCGGTATATATTATGTTTATTGTTTGACAAGGCAGTTTTATAACTTGTTTAAAAAAAAAATAATTAAATAAGCTTATTGTTTGATACCTGTTTGTTAATGGTTGAACATCCGGAACGAAATGCTTGTCTGTTGCACTCTTTTGAAACTTGTTCGTAGAGTACCTACTTTTTTTTTGGAATCTATCTTTTTGAATATAAGTTAGACGACGACCATAAACCAGATGATAGTTGAATTTTGCGCTTAGTAACATATTTTATTATTATATCACTGATTAATAATTTTACACAAAATTTAGATAGTAATTTAATTCAATGAATTTCAAAATCCATAAAGATTATTATTTTCATCAATTTTATGTATCAATGTAGATAGGCATTTAAATCATAAATTTGATGCCGCATACCTATATTTACAATAAAAATATCACTTTTATTGTACATGCATAAATTTTGTGATGTATGTTGGTATTACATGGTGTAAGGTGTGTTGTGATTATATCAGTTAATAACCAACGAATTAGCATTCGGCTTTAACAAAACTCGCTAAAATTTTGCATAGCCATCCGCAACACTCATGGGTCGAGCGGGGAATACCACAGATTATTTCCTTGTTCTCAATAGTGGTGCGTACGGCGATGCGGTTTTAGCTAGTATATCATAAAGCTGAACGCTGATTGGTCCGTTATTAACTGCTTTCACCTTAAAAAAAAGCCATTACTGCCTTTCTTGCATGGATAACATTCGTATCAATTTTTCAAAAGGAATATGCTGGGATGCAGATGTTACGCGAATTTACATACACAAAGTATGTACAGTCGTAATTCATATCATACGTACTCCAAGAGTCGTGTTGAGGTGGTCAAGTATCAAACTCAGCATTTGTTTGTTACTATAAAGCCAATCAAAAACACGGTAACCATAAACAATTGACGATTCAGATGCAAGGCAACCTAAACACGACTCTTGGTGTACGGAAGTTAGGTATTCACCCTATATATCTACAAAACTATATGTTGTAATTATTAATTTCATAACTCAAAATCAAGACATTTAATCATTTTTTTTAGTAATAATACATATTTAACTCAATTAGTTTTTGTCGAGAAATGTTTTTAAAATGTTCATCATGACAACATCGTTCATACGCGCCTCCTCCAGTTGCAGCCTAGTTTCTTCCATCTGTCTCATCATGAGTTTCAACAAGTTTGCCGTCGCTGTTTCAAAATTCGTGTGATCGGTGCGTCTAGTTTCATTTTTTATTACGACTCCATTGCGGTCGTCATCATCATCATTTGTGTCTCCAAGAACCTCACGAGAGTTATCAGCAATTGCAGTCGCAAGCGCACGTTTACGCGGTTGACGTGACTTCGATACGGTGTCTGATTGCGCAGAAGTGGATTGCGTAGAATGTATTAGTAGTACAGGGTTGATTACGTGTCGCCCACTCATATATTTGTTAATTTGATCAAAGTATGGCCAATGGTCTACTTCATATTCCTCCAATTCAAGCCCATCACCCGTTGGTGGTATCATAATGTTTTTATATCTTGAAATCATATTTTGCCATTTTTTTTGCACTGTTCACCAGTGGCACCACATTTTAATAAATCCGCTATTTTACTTCATTGATGTTTTGCTGTACCTCTCTTACCGCCAAATTTAATGTCCATAGAAATTCGTATGCCTATTAGTTTAACGACATCTTCGTGCTTCCCTGAAATTTTTTTGAAAAATTAAAAGTTTGATAAACTTACAGTTACAGTTATAGTGTGCATGCATTATGATCTTACAAGTAAATGAATATTAATAGTAATAAACGTATGCATTAGGGTGATTAACTGTCCGAAATTGATGCTCATGCAATCTTTAAACATTACTTGAACATCATCAAAATATACGATTTTATAGAACTATTAATGTCATTACGGCACAGCTTGTCGAAGGTTAATAAATTGAATAAATAGATCGTATTAAATTTTTTTAGATTTAGACTAACAATTCCAAATTACATTGTCAAAACGTTGCCACCCTAGTTTAGTCTTTTGAATAATTTTTCAATCAATGTGTATAACAATTCATAATTGTGCTATGAATTGAATACTCACAAAGGTATGTGTCTGCGCTGATCATGCTGTTATAAATTATACAGACCTGTGACAACATAAAATTAATTATTCAACATGAACTATATTGTTTCCTATTTCACCGCGGCTGCAGTGACCATATAGTTTTAATTCTTCATTTTTAGTACTTGTGATCGTGGATTTATAATAAAATCTTTAAAATGTGTTATTTGGTAAATATAAATCAAACAAACAGTTGTTTTATCATAGTATAAATATTAGGACAATTCACAAAAATCGACTATTTTTTTTTCCAAAACTACCACTGAAATACTTTCAGAGGGATGAGAAAAGACGCCTGTTGAAAGCGGAGCTCTTAATATTAATATTAAGAGCTCCGCTTTTAACAGGCGTTCACATCCCTCTGAAAGTATTTCAGTGGTGGCTGAATCCATCTTAAATCATGCAGGCCAGCGGAGGTCATACTTCATAATTGCTCGTAACCGAAGTATGTTCTTCCTCACCTAAAATAAGCGGACATGTATATTTTATTATTACCCAAATCAATTTTTTACGCCCGATAACAATTTTTCAAGCTTATTAGGCAAATATGGTTTTTTCCTGATATTTAACGTATAATTTCCGAAAAATCACCGCCAATTTCGCAATTTTCGAGGTTTTCTGAAAATTCTTGTTTGGGAATACGTAGAATCTCACACTCCATCGAATCAGATATCAAAATCCAGAAAATTTGCGAAATTGCCAAAAATATAGCGATATGAAAAAAAAAATAAGAAGTTGTTTTTCTGAAAAAGCCCAGTTCCGATTTTTCTGAAAATTTAGTATGTTTTGGTCGGAAGTAGACACTATATACCCTATGAACGGCAATATCGATTTATCATTATTTTTCGAGATATTGATTTTTTTTATTAATTTCATTTGGCAGTCGTATTTACATGGTTATATAGATATATGTATATGCTCCTGAGTAGTATAAGGAATAAGAAGGCCTCCTCCTTGAATATAATTCAATTCTTCATTTCCCTGCAGATGCGAAGTCCTGCCAAAATAATATAATATCGATTGGAGTTCATTTATTTCAAAAAAAGTTAATGAACTTTATGACAGAGAAGTTTCAAAATTCAATTCCGATAGAAAAAAATAATTTATTTCTCCGATGGAGCAGCTTCCCAATATAAGAACAAAAAGAATTTTACAAACATAACACATCACTTTGAAGACTTTCAATGCCAAGCCGAGTGGCATTTCTTTGCTACATCACATGAGAAAGAGCCGTGTGATGGGGTAGGTGGAACTGTTAAAAGATTAGCTTCACGTACGAGTTTACAACTGATTGGCAATTCCGATCCTATTCAAACACCGCTGGATCTATATAATTGGGCATGTTCTTATTTTCGCAGCATATCTTTCGCGCACTGTACGTCTGCAGAACATCGAACGGAAGAATCTATTTTACAAAATCGATTCGATAAAGCATTGACAGTTCATGGTACTCTGAAATTACATGCGGTCATTCCAGCATCCCATAAACTCGTCAAAACAAAATTATTTTCCGCATCAGAAAAATTTGATTCGATGAAAATTATGAATTGATTTCAAACAGAGGTGTCCTACTAAGTGTCATCCAGCGAATCATCGCTAAAAACATCGGCCCTTTCCAGAGTCACCAAAATATTGCAAAAAATCCATCAGTCATAACTCCACTATGCAACACAACGAGCTTACGGGAGTAGTGCGGACGTGGATTGGCGCGCGCGGCGACGCGCGACGAGACGTTTTATTTTTTTTCTTCGGCCCAGGTATTTTCTCCATAATTTTTTTTTTTTAGGATTGAAGGGGAAGGATTCAGGTACCCGAAAAAATTTATCTCCATGAATTTCTGTGAGTCCCGCGAAAATGGCAGTAAAATGACTGGAATTGACATTTTTTTCATAAAAGCGTATTCTTTTACGAACAAAATGATTCAAAGATCAATCCGCTCCGTTGAATACTTTTGGAGATATGAATTTTTAAACATAGCGGTGCAACACCGGTTTACGAAAATTCACATAGCTCTAACTCCGCCATTTTTGAAAATTTTTCAAAATCCTCGAAGTCGTATTTTTTTTTTTCATAGTACTAAAGATATTTTGAATGGCGCAAAACTCCGTGACTTGACGGTTTATTTTCGAGTGAAGTGACGTGGATCCGCTCATATGCGGAATGTGAGTCAGCGTGGCGCTTTGCCTGGTATTGCTCTACGCGAGTTGTGAGTCAATCAGGCGCTTTGCCGTGAACTGCTGATTTGCCGTGTTAGCGCAGCGCTTTATATAGGTGGTGTTTGACGTCACTTGTGCGCCGTTGACGGTGCGCGTGACAACTGTATTGTATCGGGATTATGACGCCCGATCCGTTACAGTATATAATTACATGTTATTTTAATCCTTTCATCCACAAATTACATCCGATTTTTTTTCTACTCACCAAACGAACACATGCTATTCGCTGTCTCCAGCGTTTGCAGCTTGTATTCTAGCTGCCTTTGCCGCCTCCTAAAGGATTTCATCCGACCCATCATCTTTTCACGGAGAATTGTATACAGTTTTTGTGCAATGATAAAAATCATACGGTTATACCAGGCTTTTCATCCACCGATTATAAGAGAGATAACGACAACGAGCGTTCAATAAATAACCTAATTGTTATCTTTAATAAAAATGTTAATGCCGTGGCAGATTCATGGATATACACGAATTAACCTTCTAATCCTTATAACACCTTGCGAACATTACGTTATTTTCGGAGCGACCGAATTTTAACGATCATTCTTGCGGTTAAAGGTTATGTCAATTGACGGTTAAAATTAAGTTAAATATTTTCAATGACATCATTCGTGCATTTCATGGTTATGCGAATTGACAGATGCGGTTTTGACAATCCGCCGCTCACCGTCGCGAGGGCACTCAAGTCAGCTACTGCCTACAGGGTATTGCCAACTTAAAAAGAAGATGTACCCTCGGTTGCATGCATATCTCCGGTGCGACAAAATCCGTGATCATTACTGTACAAACAGTATGTCGTTTCGGAGAATGAAACAATTCTGTTCCTATTGGGCGACTCTGGCGAAGGGGATAATCGTATTCTTCTGTTTGGACGCGATGATGCTAAGGAATGGAGCTCGTTCATGAAAACCGTGTACATGGACGGCACATTTAAAATAGTGCCACCACTATTCGCACAAGTCTTTGTCATTCTTGTAGAACGCGATAAATTCGTCTTTCCGGTTATGTACGCTTGGCGTGTTTGATTATGACCGATATGAAGTTGGCCCCACTGTCTTCTGTCTCTTTCTTTTCCTATGTAGCCACTAGGGATAGAAGAGGACAGAAGACTATGGTGCCACCTTCATATCGGTCAAAATCAAACACGCTTGGTGTACGCCCTGCTCCCAGATAAGCAGCAAGAGACATACACGCGACTTTTTGGTCTAATTAAATCTTTGTGGCTGGATTTTAAGCCTGAACATACAGGGTGGACCAGGAACATACGGATTCCTTACGAAAAATGAGACGAAAGTTACCTATGCAAAAAAGTCCGCAAGGACTTAGTTTTCGTCTAAAAGCACTAAATAACGGACCAATCAGCATCGGTTTTAAGAAAGACTGGCTAAAGCTCCGTATTGCCGTCCGCCCCACTACCAAGATTGAGACAATAATGTGTGGTGTTCCCCGCTTCGCCCAGGAGTCGGGCGGACGGCTATGCAATGTTCTAACCATTCTTTCCTAAAGCTGAACGCTGATTGGTTCGTTATTTAATGATTTTACAGGAAAACTAAGCCGTTGCGGACTTTTTTTTATCGGTAACTTTTGTCTCAATTTTTCGCAAGGAATCCGCCAGTATGCCGATGGTGCGCGAATTTCCAGACACCCTGTATATATTCAGACTACGAAATGGCAGTATTGAATAGTACGAGCCAACAGTTTCCTCATGCTAAAATTCGAGGGTGCCTGTTTCATATGTCACAAAATGTCAAAAAAAAATTGGGCAGGGAACATCTCTTGGCTAAATACAATAGCGACCCAGACTTTGCGTTAAAAGCACGCATGATTGTTGCTCTAGCATTCGTGCCAGTGGACAATCTGTCCGAATTCATCGTACCGCTGTATGATCACTTTTCCCCCAGTCTACAGAGAGTTTTGGAGTGGTTTGAGGTATGGAAAATAATGCTATGCTATTCATAGTGTTCGCGAATAGCACGTATATTTCTGGTTCATATTTCTGGATATTCAAATCAGGCAACGATGAACTCGATAAAACTAGACTGTTCATTTTATCCATATGGTCAGTACTGAAAATTGGGAACCCAAATATAACAAATTTATCAACAGATTGTTTTCTTTAACGACATAATATCAATCAGTTTTCTTTGCTGCATTTTCACTTACTCAATCATCCAGAATCAATCGCGCACATATTTCAATCCATTCTAATCTCTAGGTGTGATTACGTTATTTTGAAGGATATTTACTTCGGGCATCTGAACAGAAACGGAATCCGGTCGAAACCACTGTTTGCGAATTGTATTTGGTCGGTTTATGATCGAGTACTTTTGGGTCAAAACCGCACAAACAATTACGCAGGAGCAGCACATAGAACTTTACAGAGGGAGCTGGACGTTCAACATCCATCGATCTGGAAGTTCATCGATGGATTGAGAATGGTATACAGAAAACGCGGGACGCACATTATGCGGGATTCCTGAAGCGGATTCCGCCCCCTTATAAACGGCGCAAATATATTGACGCAGATGCACGGCTTGCCGAGATTGTCAGAAATTTTTCGAGAAGGACGATCTTGGAGTACCTAACGGGTATCGCGCAAAACTTTTTGCTGACATAATAGGAAGATGCATTATGTTATATAAACCAGCGGTTCAAATAGGGTCGTAGAATATCCATTTCTATTTACATTCACTGAAAAATGCATGTTTTTCGTGTTAGAAACAAAAAAGTAATTTCAGCATTTATCAATTTGTAGAATGTAGATTATATGTATATAGCCTATTGATCTTCGGAAATTATTATTATCATTATTCGTATATATATTATTCACATTTGATAAAGAAACTAAATTAAACTTGTACATGGTGTCATTATAGAAACATCCCAGCACTTGAGGTACGCCTCGCGCCGAAACGTCCCAGCGCCAAAATGACCGCGCCAAAAAGTCAGGCGCCAAAACGGCGGCGCCGAAAGGTAACGTACCCGTGTAAACGTGTTGCAACCCGCTCGGGCTTACTCTTTGCTCTTAGCTCTTCGGAAATCTTGATTCGACTCAGCATGATTTGCTAAACTAGTTGTGTTAATTTCTTGATCCGCTCATATTTTGGTGGTCTAGTAAGTTTTATTCCGATCAAATGTACAGAGAGGTTCACTGAAGACTTGCCACGCCCTATGGTAGGCAACTCGTGGTTTTGAGAAATTGACAACGCCGTGGCACGACCATACCTACAGACAATGTAGCGGCAGCTGTCATTCTGGGGCTGTTCCATGGATGTTCGTACGACACAGTTGCCAATTTCTCAAAAACACGAGTTACCTACCATAGGGCGTGGCAAGTTTCCAATGAACCTCTCTGTATATTACAATTCAAAAAAGTGGCATTAAGTATTTGATATTGCAAAGATGAAAATAGTAAATAAGAAGCTGACTTTTAGTCACTAGTTCTAGGGGAAATCGGTCTAGGGAATTTCCCCTGTTACTGAACCCGATGCAAAATTATTTCATTCCTTATAAACGAACGATTGATTATCAAACATCGAAAATGCGTTATCAATCACCTATAAAAAACCTACAATCGATTAAGGCGTTAGGTGGGTGCTAAGATAGAGGTGATCTACTTCGGAGGGTCCAAAGGTTGGAGACCTCTCCGGTGCATTCACACAGTCATACACTTAGGGTGCCGTCCCATGTGGGGCCGGAACGGAAAAACGGAACGGAATCTAGTGAGCTTTTCCATGTATTGCGTGTATGTATACACCGACACATACGACGTTCCGTTCCGTTCTTCCGTCCCGGCCCCACATGGGACGGCGCCCTTATTCTTACACCTATTTTGTACACAACTTAAATATAAGGTTGATTTTGATACCTGCGATTTGGACAACTCTCGAAATAACCAATTGGCACGCAGGAATCGCTGTTGTCCAGAGTACTGATTGGCTGTTTCGGGAGTTATCCAAATCACAGCTATAGAATCAACCTCGTTGGGTGTACGGAAATAGTAAACAAAAAGCTGACTTTTAGTCACTAGTTCTAGGGGAAATCGGTCTAGGGAATTTCCTCTGTGACTGAACCCGATCCAAAATTATTTCATTTTTTATAAACGAACGATTGATTATCAAACATCTAAAATACGTTATCAATCACCTACAAACAACCTATAACCGATTGCACACTTGCGAAATTAAATTCCACCAAGAATTATGGTAATGAGGGGCTATCTTCACTTATTTCCCTGGGCGAATTTGTTTTAATTTTTATGAATAAACGGTTGATTATCAAACGTCGCGAATGTATTATCAATCACCTACAAACGACCTACAATCGATTAGGACAAGAATTAACTTGATCGGAGTAGATGAGGGGCTAACTTTATGGAGCTGTCTCAGACAGTCCTGGATTCAGATGATGGTCACTCTAGCTTTTTGCCTAATCTCTCGGGTGTGCCCCAGAGTCCGGTGCACGGACCGCTTTTATTTTTGATTTTCTTTAATGACGTGGAGCACGTGTTAAGACATACCAGTTATGTCATCTTCGCGGATGACCTTCAAATTTATTCGCATACTCCTTGCAATAATATTTTAGAGGCCATTACTGATCTGAGTCGTGATGCGGAAGCTGTCTCGAACTGGGTGGTGAAAAATGGTTTGGAGCTCAACGTTAGAAAAAACCAAGTCCACTATCTATCTATCTATCTGTAGGAGAGTCGGACTGGAATCTGCAAGGTCCTTGCGAACCCATTCTTCTTCAAATAAATTGTGTAGAACAAGAACTCAACTCAAGAAAATATTTATTTAACTCTATTTTATATGAACAAGGAAACAATTCTTTAAAGTAAACTAATAACAGAATTTGCTCAGTAAGATATGAAAATGAATAGATACAGAAAAGAACAAACAGTTGCGTGTTTGAATATTGAAAGAATCCTTCTAAATCTGTTATAAAACAAAATCATTGCGTCTAAGCAACCCTCAACAACACGGCTCTGTACGAGCGTTCCCAGTACGCCGGGATCACTCTGCCCTTTCCCGCATAAGATGTTTCTCTTTTCTAATTTTCTTAATACCCCGACACGGCCAAACTGCGTCATGACACGTTCTCGTGTGCCTCATGTCTTTCATCTGAAAACAGAGAATTTCATCGCAAATCAGACGCTCGGCCTTTTTGACCTTTTACTAATCTAAAACAAACTCCTTCCAAATGAATAAATGTCTTGTTCCCAAAGTACACTCTACTATTTCATGTTACAATTGCAAATTTCATTCATTAGCACAAACACAACACAAACTGAGCACTCTTCGTGGTTCCTCTTAAACCACGGCGGCAACCTGTTACCACGGCACACCTGCGCTCTTGCAGTCACCCATGCAACCAAGTGTGGCGACTTCCTTAGGAAACATATCAGCAACTTGTTACCATGGCAACTTGCACTCTTGCAATCACCCACGTAACCAAGTCTACTGATTATGTGACCACACCATACCACTTGCCGTTCCATTGCGCCGTCTCTATCCACAAAGTGGGTTTGGAGTTTTATGACTCGCAACTATTAAGCACAGTGAGTATGTGTCTTCCAAGAAAAACATAATACTATATCGAGTGCTCATTTGTCTCAAGCTTCCTTCTATCAACTCATCAATTTCATTCACCTCAAACTCGCCATTTTTTTTTTTTTTTTTTAATTATATTCTTTATTCAGAACCTTTGTTCGAAATCTGATCATACGCCGACACTGGCAGCACCTGACATTTCTACAGAGTCATTGCAAATATCTAATTCATTGGAAATAGAACATTCAGGCATTGCCCGAAGACGATCGTGAGTATATTTATACTGTCACAAAGGTCGAAGACACCCTTCATAATTATATTGCAAGGTCTAGTAGTCATCTATGATAAAAGATGTTAACATTTGATAAAAGATAGCGGTTTCTCATCACAACCGCATTATTGTACAAAACAATCTTGTTTTAGCTTTGAGCTTAGACAGACGTATTTTCTTGAATACAACCCAATTATTATTTCATCTTATTTCGTTTCCTGTTCAACTTATTATATTTCTCTCGGAAACCCACATTTAATTATCTTAATAATCGCGAAGTCTAATTTCGCAACAATACGTATGACTTGAATTTAAACTTTTCAAAAGATATCTATCATTCTCCAAAATTTCAATGATCTTGGAAGGGCCTTTAAATTTTTGATTTAATTTGGTTTGATTCCTTTCATGGTTTTGGATTAAAACAAAATCTCCCAACAAAAATTTACAAATTTTTGCTTTGTCGTTATCAAATCTTGCTTTTTCAAATAAAGCACTTTGGTTGATTCGGTTTACAGCCTGCTCTTTCACCTCAGTTAAATCTACTTGTCTTTCAGCATCAGAGAAAGGTAACAAACTCAAAGGTCTTGCAACTCTGCCAACCAAAAGTTCTAGAGGACTAACCCCAATTGTTCTCTGCTTTGTCAAATAATACCTAATTGAACATCGGGTGAAAAATCTTGCCACGACATTTCATTATTAACTTCAACAGCTGTCAGCATATTTTTTAAGGTTCCCATAATACGCTCTACTTGACCATTACCACAAGAGGTAGCAGTAGCAATTAAATGAAGAGCAATGTTATGAATCAGACAAAATTCACGGAAATTTTTGTTCGCAAAACATCCACCCCGATCTGCAATTAAGCGTGCAGGCGCACCAAACATAGAAACAGTAAATTTCAGAGCTTGAATGGCATATGCATGAAAAAACGTCCGCAACGGCTCAGTTTTCCTGTAAAAGCAGTTAATAACGAACTAATCAGCGTTCGGCTTCGGGAAAAAATGTTAGAACTCTGCATAGCCGTCCGCCCCTCTTCCGGGCGAAGCGGGGAACACCCACTAGAACACCACACATTATTGCCTCGTTTTTATATGATAAACCCTGTATTTATATAATAAACGTAAACTTTGAAAAATTATTTATTCTTCAAAATAATATTTATGGGGCATTCTCCGTCAAAACGTACGGAAATAATGATTCGAATTTTTGATTATATCCAAATTTTTATGTGTGATTACACCTAATGAGATGAGCTTTCGCGATTTTTTTCGATTTTTTTCGTTCATGTGTTCTTGAAATATGAATTTTTGAATTTTTTTTGTTCGAAAATTCACGACTTCTTGAAAAATTGACCAAATGAGGTGTTTTTTTTTTGAAAATTATTCTTTTCAACTATACTTTAAGGAAAAAAATACAAAAAACGTGATTATCATCACTTGCGGTACGATATTTTCATTCAAAGCTCAAACTGCACGATTTCGAGAGGTTGGACATTTTTTTTTTTTTTTTTTAAATTCTCATAAAAACACTGTTTTTTTCACAAATTATGCCGTCGGATTCATCGTGGGGCCACATCTCCCTTTTTTGTAACTGTCATGATTTTTGCCCTTTTTACAGGCCAAAATTAGCTTCAGGTACGATAGCAAAAATTCACGTCAGTTTAGATTCAAGTACAAAGAAAACTGACTTTTCCACGAATTGTATGCTTTCCTAGTGGAAAGAAACATCACAACATGGACAGATTATTTAATATTGATAGCAGGATTCAACTCGCGAAAATTTTGTGAAAAATAGTTCCTAGTCTTCAAAGTAGTAAAATTAAGCGAACGAGTTCCAGAGGGAGTCAAAATTTAACGAAATCGTCCTGTCTGATTTGATACAGAAGCCCTATTCTGCTGAAAGAAATTTCAAATTGAAAAAAAAAACAGAATGAGATGTGACCCCACGATGAATCTGACGGCATAATTTGTGAAAAAAACAATGTTTTTTATGAGATTTCAACAAAAAAAAAAAAAAATGTCCAACCTCTCGAAATCGTGCAGTTTGAGCTTTGAATGAAAATATCGTACCGCAAGTGATGATAATCACGTTTTTTGTATTTTTTTTCTTAAAGTATGGTTAAAAACAATAATGAAACAAAAAAAAAACACCTCATTTGGTCAATTTTTCAAGAAGTTGTGAATTTTCGAAAAAAAAAATTCAAAAATTCATATTTCAAGAACACATCAACGAAAAAAATCGAAAAAAATCGTGAAAGCTCATCTCATTAGGTGTAAACACCCATAAAAATTTTGATAGAATCAAAAATTCGAATTATTATTCCCGTACGTTTTGACGGAGAATGCCCCTTATATTGAGTGTATCGCTGCATTTAGTGCTGTTAATTCTATTCATTTTTTGCATTGCTTTTGAGTAATATTCCGACACGCATAACTGAGATATTCATGTAAGAATTATTTATAAATCAAGATTCGCAATAATGAATCGCCACCAAGTACCCGCCGCAAACTTCAAGTAGTCAATCATCGATTTTTTAAATATTTTAGCTATGTAGTGTTATATGTTACCGACATCAATTTTTTAAATATTTTACCGATTTAGTGTTATATATTACCGACAGGATGGCATTAGTGTCGCTTTTTATGTTAGCGATTGTATACCGTGCGGTTTCGTGGATGAGCGACATGCCTAGATCCGAAGATAGCCGAATGTACGCCCTATTATATGCAATTAAGGGTACATGTCATATAAATATCAGTATTTCGGACAATTGATGGCGAGCTGTCAGTTGCTGTAGAGCCTGCGTGTATTGCCCGCGATGTTTATAGGTTATTCTTTAGTCATAAAACTAGCTGGGTGACGCGGATCAGCGATCAATCGATTTAGAATAATTACGTGTGATTAATTGCAACAGATGATTCAATCAATTCAATCTGCCAGCCTGTCGATGCAATATAATCTAATAGGTTGGAATGTCTCCACCTGCACCGCAGATATGTGTTTCGCGTAAACGAAAGTAATGTTTCGCCGTATTAGTGATCTATGTGTCAGCAAATCATTGGAACTAGAAGTAAACGATAACAAGTGAATTTCATTCTATAATTCATTGTAGCATTACATTTTAATAATCAATGTGATCAATTTACGATTATACTCGGTAGTCGGTTTATTTATAATCATCTTCAATTAGTCAATTTTAGCGGTCCACAATCTCCTACTTCCTATCCAACTGAGACTCTATGATAGAAGAGTATGTCGCACAGACTCTGCGGCCTAGATGATCAGAATTATATTAAAATTTGATTCAAATAATGTTACGCATATCTAAGAATTGTTAATAAAGTACATTCAGACGTCAAATACTGTGTTCGTTACCTGAGTATGAATTTAATCATACAGAATATCAAATTGATATTACCCTACTCACAATTTAAATGAATAAATAATTTATTTGTTAACAAACACTCCAACTTGTAATAAAAATTATTCTCACATCAGATGATTAGATTAATTCGTTAGTTTGCATAATGATTACTTGCAACAAACCATTAATCATCATACAATAAGCAGATCTCACAAGTTCTTACATGCCAGCGTACAAAATGAATCAGTTTTACAACACAGGGCTCCGAATATTTGATATGCAAGTTGTTTATTCAGTATTTTTTTTTTTTTTTCATTCAAATTAGCATACACTTGCAGCTTCGTTTCAGGAAAGCTTCACCGTAACTTTTCGTGGGTGAACACAGTGGCGTAATCGATATTGTAATATGCATATGAATTAAGTCTTTATGTTGTGCACCATGCATCACTCCAGATTGAAGTTTCGTGATTACAATCCAATGGGATTCAGGTTATCTGTTAGCAAGCCTATAGCGTAATCTTCAACTATGAGCCATTTTTGTTCTATTGAGTCACTGAAGTCCATCAGTTGATGTATAAGTTGGACAGTATAACAAATGGATTAATAGAATCAAATTGACTTTCGCAAATGCGTGCACTGGTGTATAAGTTGAACAAAACATTAAATTGGTAAATGAAATTGAATGAGTAGTGTATAGTTGAACGTAATAATAATTTTAATTCACGCGCGCTTACGGAAGGGAGCAACGGGCTTCTTTGATGTATAAGTTGAACAAAACATTAAATCGGTAAATAAAATTGAATGAGTAGTGTATAAGTTGAACAAATTAGTAGTGTATAAGTATAATGGAAGTAGTGTATAAGTAGAATGGAAGGAGTGTATAAGTAGAATGGAAGGAGTGTATAAGGAGAATGTAAATAGTGTATAAGTTGAACGTATTAAGAATGTACTTAGAGAGCGCAACGGCAACGTACGCCAATGTTCATTGTTCCTTCCGTTCAGTGTTGAGTCCTCCATTACCACGTGCTGAAATGAGTCCACAAATATACGGACTGATGAGTGACCAGTACAGGGCCTGTTCGATAACGTAAGTTAATGAGTGACCGTTGCGGATGGATTCTTTTTGTATGAGGTTTATTTTTATATAATCAGATTATAGTGTTTACCATAATTTTTGTACAATCCGAAGAGTAAATATGTCTCAAAACAAATAATTATAAATTCAAATGTTCGTGGATTGACATCGATTCAAACAAATGTGACTATACATGTCAGATTCATTTTTATTCTACTTATAAAATTAAACAAGATTAACCTCATACTCAAAAATTACCCAAATACCAGACCTACACTTGTCTCAAAATGAACATAATTTTATTGAATATTGTACTACAGATGTATATCAATACAGCTGACAACTGTACCTTATCCCAGCTGCTCGAAGTGCCCACCTCCGCAATCATAGCACTGCTGCAACCGATGATGATAGTTTGCCATACAGTTGCGTATCTGTTCAGCAGGGATATTCGCACAGATTTCTTGTATCCTGGCCCACAAGTCCTCCAGATTGTTCAATAGATCGTCTGCATATAATTGATTTTTAATATGTGGCCAAATAAAACAATCCATCGGTGTCAAATCTGGAGAACGTGCGGGCCATCTGATCGGTCCGTGACGGCCGATCCATCGTCCAGGGAATCGTTGATTAAGGTGCGTTGTAACAGCCAATGTTGAGTGAGCCGGCGCACTATCATGCACGTACCACATTGGTCCATCAAGCTATTGGTGTATTTGGGAAATGACTAACAGATTCGCTCAGATTTGAAAGCCTCAATGGTGTACCATCTTTCATTTATAATTTGAACACAAGGTTTGACATTTTTTCCAAAAATCAATAATTTACTTCATTAGTTATTCATATATTATTTCAATGATTCATGAAGTATTATTTATTTTCAGGTGTTTGATAATTATAGAGGGCTTCGATATATACGTTCAGTTCAACATTTTGGAGGTCGTTTCCAACATGATTCTGCAACATGTGCAGATAACGACCTCCATTAAGGTTGCCATCTATCACGTATGGCCCAATGAGAGTGTCTCCGCACAGAGCCCCATAAAGGTTGAGCTTCATGGGGTACTGTGTGCGGGACTCGGTGAATGCATGCGAATTTTCCCGGGCCCACCTGCGCCCATTCTATCTATTCGGTGTACCAGAAATCTGTACTGTACATTCATCGGCAAAGCAAATTCTGCCTAACATACTACGATCAGCGTTAATCCGCCGCAGCATGTTAGTGCAGTGTTCATTCCGCAATACCAAATCATGTGGGTATAGCTTCTGGTGAACACCAATTTTGAATGATTTGTACTTTCCAGCACGCAACACCTTCCAGACAGTCGATTTAGCTACATGCACTTGTTGAGCTACCTTTGAAGTGCTTGATCGACTATCAACTTCTGCACTGGCACAAATGTGTATCTTCGTCTCCCAGGAAAGGGCTCGGTTTGGATAGAAAACTTTTCTATCACCCTTTGCCACACTACCGGTGTCATGAAAACGGTCATACGTTCTGATTATCCACGAGTAATGTGGTATTGGCCGGCCAGTATTCTCAATTTGGAATTTGTCAACAACTTGCCGTGCGCTTGGCCCAGATGCATAATCAAGGACCCACTTAATACGCTCTTCCTCCGTATAAATATAATTTGGCATCGTTTGAATAAATTTAGCATATATCCGTGATGTGTGACAAAAGGTGTAACTATGTATATTTGCTGTACTACAGACAGTTGCATGCATCGAACAATACATATTTAAATTGTTTTACAAATTGTTTCATTCAATTGTTTTTTGATGTTATTTTTATTGAACGCAATTAAATCGTGGAAGTCGATACTAGTTTTCCATGAAATTTGATAAATGACTGCTTTCAACTATAGAACTACCACCATCGGTTGCGAGCTCATAAGCTAACTTACACCTGCTATAATTCGAAAACTGTAATAGCCTCGAAGTTCTCGCTAAGGAACTTTCGTTTTCATTTTTTGCAAGGAATCTCCGTGTGAAATTACCGGCGCTTGATCTGAATCACCCTGTATATGTTTATTTGAAATCACAGCAATATACGTCCGCTTCGATAGCTCAAGAACGAATAAACGGATCCGGTTGGGGTTGTGCGAAGCATCGAACACGATGCTAGGCTACAAGCCATAACTCAGAAATACGAAATCTACAATATTTGCACAGAGAGTACGGTCTTAATAGAAATTTATGTAGGTTTATAGAAATGTTGCATAATATGCTTGAGTAGAAAATTTACAATGTAATTAAAGCGGAGTCATTTCTTGCAGAAATTGGTATGTGTCAAATAAGTGTATGCGTTTGATTTGTAATAGTTGTATAAAGTTGCAGCACATTTTAAGATAGGAAAGGAATAGATTAGGGTTTAGGTTTAATCAATAAATTCACTGGAACATATTCAATAACATTTTAAATTTTATTTATTAGAATATTTACATATATATATATTGAGGGAGGATGTTGGTCCCCCAGCACTGCCCCCCCCCCCCCCCCCCCCCCACCTTCTATTGCCGCCGTCACGTCGCCCGCGGTAGCCCTCGCGACCGCGCCAGCCGCCGCGCCAGGGTCTTCCGCGGCCACTTGCATGAAATGCAAGGCATATATCGACTGCCTGTCGTACCATTGCATTCTGGAAGAAGTAATATGTTATTAATTAGGATCGTATTAAATGATTAAATGATTATTATCGAGCTGACCACGTATGAGAATGAGGTGTGCTATAATTACACGCGTGGACAACATTCTATTCTACAGAATACGTACGATTTCGTCGTGCGACGTTATACGGGTGGATTCGGATCCACCGTGGACCCGTATGGCATCTCTTTCGGCAACATCCTGTCCGGGTGGTGGATCCATCTCCATGTTGTCAAACGATTCGTTCGAGAGGTCTATTACATAAAAAGATTAGAATAAAGAGAATGGTAACGAGTAAATGTAGCGGTAACGAATTATATTTGATTTACATGAACGCGCAGAATGACTTTTCGCGGTGTAGATTTTACATAACAACAGATAAACAACGTAAAAGTTACGGAATACAAATACAGCTATTATGCAGCTATGAAAATCCACAAGAAACAAGCTACCTGTTGGCTGTTTCAAATGATACGCAGTCATTTCTGGCTATGCGTAGCTGCAGAGTTAGAGAATAAGCCCCGAGATATAATATATAATAAATGTAATGAATAGTGTGTACTTACCGGACATGTGGACGTTTGTATGTTACCACGCTATTGAGCTATGCCAATTATTTGATGTGACCACATATAAAAAAAGAAAGATTCGACGTACGCTTGTTTGATTCTGACCGGTATGAAGTTTGCACCCCAGTCTTCTGTCTTATTCATGAACTTTATTCGATGACGAATAAATAATTATTTGGCGTTAATCAATTTATGATCACAAATTCTCAAATTGATTTGTGATAGAAGGTGAATAATCAATTAATCGCTTGTGCGGAACAGTCCTTACAAAATGGGAAGATTCTACGTGAGTAGAATATTTTAATTATAATAATTCGATCATCAGAAAAAAGAGAACTTGATCCAATCCGGACTAGAGATCCCATGAAAATCATCAGAGAATTTGAATTGGTTTATCATTATTTGTAGTCTCTTATTATAATTTTATTGTTAATTAATTATGGTGTGTTGCACATAGCTTGAGTTAATATTTTTGATTGTGTAACATATATATTTTAGCTTGGTGAATAATTATCGTTAACAGATTTATTTCGTTATTGGTATAAGACTTGTTCGATCATCACAAACCAGATAAAATCTATGAGATCGCGGTATATTCCGTTCCATAATGCCAAAAACGAAGAAGCATTCCTATGCAAAATATAGAGAACGTAGAAATCTTGCGAAACGTTTGGCTAGAATTGACACAAATAATAACGATGGCAGGGATAAAATTATTACCATAGATTCCATGCAAACGATAGGAGATCATAATGATTCAAATGCGAAGAATGATTGTGATGTATTACAAAGTGAACGCGTAAGCATTTCGGCACATATTGCTGACGTTACTCTAGAATTGGATGATCGGTGTATTAACGCGTTTCTCAAGGTTCTAACAATGAACACATCCTTCCGGCCGCAGGATCTATTACTTTACCAAGGCATACATTAGTATCAACCGGTAGAAACTGATAGGGACATTCAAATTATTTACGGAGGAAATATAGGTAAAGATGAGGTCGGTCATTGGACGTGTATATATTACGACGGATCCATAGTACATGTATACGATTCGTTGCGTAGACAATTATTACCGATACAATACGAGATAGTAAACAGGCTCTATCCGAATTCCTCGGTTAAATACGAATGTATTCAGATTCAACCGGAAGGTGTATCATGTGGAGTGTACGCAAGCGCTATTGCGACCTCTATTGCATTACGGATAGACCCTGAAACGGAACAATATTATGTAGATAGTAATGGGCAAACGAGGTCCACGTATACGCTCAGACGTCATTTGCTAGAAGTTTTAGAACAACAGACGTTGTTTCGTTTCCCGACGATCGGGGCTGATTCATTTTCCTTAAAACAGCAGCACCTGAATAATGAAATTATTGGTGAATTTAATATCAATACCGGACGTTCTGAGGATACAACCGTATTCTATCCAAAGGTAATTAGAGATGAGGCTAAAATTAATTCAAGGGATATGCTACCTCAATCGAGAATATCTCAATCAAAGACTTATGCATCAGTCTGCAAATCACAGCAAGGTCAAATTGTTGATTCTATTCCGGTTATTCCAAAGAATGCAATCGTCGATCATGAACTCCAGCAGGTGTCAAACCAGACAGTCGAGAGTAGAGTAGAGTCAATCAAATGTATTTTTAAAAAATGGTTGATTAGTCATAAAGATGAGATTAGCAAAAAAAGGCATATAGATTATTATAATAACCGGATAATCCGACGAAATGTAGAAAGCGAAAGGTACGCTGCAAGCAGTGAGCCCAAGAAGACGCGAGAAAAAATTAGATACGCTGCTGACCCGGAGAATAAAAAAATTATCGAAATAATAAAGTATGCTGCTGATCCGGAAAGTAAGAAAATTATGGAAAAGGCAAAGTATGCTGCCGATCCGGAGATGGCAAAGATAAGAAAAAGGAAGAGTATGATGCCGATTCGGAGAGTGCGAAGATTAGGGAAAAGGCAAGGTATGCTGTTAATCCGGAGAGTAAGAAGATGAGAGAAAAGGCAAAGTATGCTGCCAATCCGGAGAAGAAGAAAATTATCGAAAAGGCAAAGTATTCTGCTAATCCGGAGAGCAAGAAAATCAGCGAAAAGGCAAAGTATGCTGCTAATCCAGGGAAAAAGAAAGATATGAACAAGAAGACTTATTATTACAATCAAGATAGAAAATTGAAGATTCATAAATTGGTGGTTTCAAATAATATTTCAACGAAATATAGACGTTTAGGAAAACGGAATGATACAATGAAGTTTGTGGGATCAATGGAAAAGTGTATCAATGCTTTAGCATTCAAAATTAATTGCGAGTCTTTTCCAAAGTCAAGAATAGAAGCTGAAAAAATTATTAAATGGTCTATTCATGTTAGGGAAAATTTGGTTTTCAGTTTAAAGAAAGCGTTAGCCAATTTGAAGCAGAATGCAGAATTAGGTTTGATTCGCGCGGCAGAATCTTCAGACTTAGAACAAAAAGTTGTAGCGATTTGTGGTGATTCGAAACATACTGGATCATCCGAAAGCTATTTTGTTGATACTGCCTACAATAAATTGGCAATCGTGAAAAAAACACTCGTTACAACATCGGCTGGGCAAATTGCTGATATTTTACCCGTATGGCCAAGCAACCATGTGCGGAAATCGTGGACTTGTGACTCGAAAATGTGCGTGGAACCTGATTTGTATACGATCGACAGAATAGGACATTTCCTGAAGCTTGTTAGTTATTGGAATCTAACTAATATTCGGAACAACATAAAACAAGTTAATGTCTGCAGCGTTAATAAATTACGTAATAAATTTGGGCATTTACGAAGCTGCTATGTAAATCCGGGAACTTGTCGATCCAAGCTTTCACCAATGCAGATATTGAGTGCTCATTTCACGCGGATTAGATACTTTGTTAGACAGGTGGTTGAGATCATAAGTCTAGTCAAGAAAATTAATTATATTGACAGCTCTTTGAATCGGGGTGACCTAGAAGTTTTAAACGAAATATCAATCAAAGAAGCACAAAAAGCTCGAGCTTATCAGCCGTGTGTAGACGAACGAATGAATTTAAATGAAGATGACATAATTTATAAATATCGTCATGCATTCGAAGCACTGACTAAGCGTTCAATGGATACACCACGATTAGCTTGCGAGTCTCGTACAAAACTCTGTTGCCGAAGAAACGTTGCGGAAATTTCGAAATTGAAAAAACCGCCGTCAGGAGTTTACTGGTCAGTGCCCAAAGAGTACGTTGATATTACTGGCTACATTTGCCACTATTGTCTGAGCAACTTTCGCGATGGTGAGTTACCACCGACTTGCAGCCTGAATCAACTGGCCGTGAAGGAAAGACCATCCGTAGTATCGTCGTTGAATGAATACGAGAGAATTTTAATTTAAAGAGCGAAAGCTTTTCAGACGGTTCAAAGAATGGGAACAGTAGCGAAATAGTAGTTTACGATACAAGTGCGCGAAGTACGTGATTTTCACACGAGTGTTAGCTTGTCGCCCGAGCGAAGCGAGGGAGACAAGAACACGAGTGTGAACCTAATCACGTACGCGCACGCGTATCGTACACTACTTTTTGCAACTCAGTGTGCAAAGTGAGCACTTTGCGCACGCAAAATAGGCATCAAAAGTCGAACTTTGCGCACTGAGTTGCAAAAAAGAATTTGCCTAATACCGTGAAGATACAAAAAGTAAAGGGTAGAACTTTCCATTTGCCATTGCGCTTGGAGGAGACGTTGACGAAATTGCCATCCCCGACGGACGCAATAAATCTCAACCACGAATTATTTATATCGGTTCGTGGTATCCCGAACAAATCTAAGGTGGTTTGGAGTAAATTGGTAAATGTACATAAAATTCATGACACGCTCACATGGCTGAAGACAAATAATTCGTTGTATAGAGAAATTAAATTATCCGTAGAGAGCCACTTGTTGTTGGACGATTTGACTGAAAATGCTGAAATTCAGGTACAACGGGAAAGCGAAGATTTGGAAGAACATGCGGACTTGAGATCAGTGTGCGATAATTATCAAGAACCTATCGATCGTCCGCCAATCTTAACTCAGATTATTGATTCAGATGCATATTGCGAACAATTCACGATCTATCCCATACATGAAGATAGGGAAAATCAAAGTGCTTCAGCTCTCTATCAATTGCTGAAAGTACAAGCAGCGCCTCTGAATACATGGGATAAAAATGTAGACATAGATATTATGTGTTTCCCGGATCTGTATCCTTATGGTGTTAATGGCCAGTACCAAAAACGATCGGCTTATCTACAAGAATGTGACTTTATAAAATGCAGATTAATGTCCAAGCACGCTTGCTTTAGATTGAGTCAACAATATCTTTTCTACTTGCTGCATGACTCTAACATTCGCCAATTAAGGAGCGGTATCTTTCATAAACTGAATGTAATGAGGCTGCGAGAAAACTTCACGGCAGCGAGCTGCTTGGAAATGATGTCTAAGGAACAGCTGGAAAGAAATCTTACAACTATCTTTTCTAGATTACGCAATACAGAACAGTATTGGCGTAGACCGCGAAATAATTTAGCATGTATGATTCGTAATTATGGTCCCGCGACATGGTTCCTAACCATATGTCCCAGCGAATGGATATGGGAAGATTTGGCTGAATATATCCGTAAAGTGAATGGAACCGAAATGTCAAATTTTTCGACGAGTGAGCTTGTAGCCGCCGATCCGGTATCTACTTTAAGGTATCTTGATAATAAATTTCAGGCGATGCTTAGCTTCATTTGTTCGAGCGATCACCCGATCGGGGAAGTAACTCATTACTTTTGGCGACGAGAATACCAAGGAAGAGGTACACAACATTTTCATCTATTGATTTGGATTGAAGATGCTCCTGTTATTGGGGAATCTTCTACCGATGCGGTGGCTAGATTCATCACTAATTATGTCACGTGCAAGATGCCTGATAAAAACGTTTCGCCAACGTTATATCGTAGAGTAGACACGCATCAGAGACACAGGCACAATAATTACTGTTTACGTAGCAAAAAAACTAGGAAGGGATACTCCAGAGTTTGCAGGTTCGGCTTTCCGAGACCTCTTACGGATTCATTGGTTATGAGGGATGTGGCTATCTCTGTTGCGGGAAGAAAACAGCTGAAGTCGAAAAGTCCATTGTATGACTTACCGCGGTCAGAGGCGGAGACCTGTATCAATGACGACAATCCTGTTATGCTCACGGCTTGGGAAGGAAACATGGATATACAGTTCATTGGTGAAAAATCTTCACTGCTGAATTGGTATTACACTAAATATACGAACAAATGTGAATCTAGTGATGGAGTGGAAATATTTAATGACATTAATTCAACCAAGTCATTAAGTAGTCGACTTTGGAGTGTAGCGGTGCGCAGTTTGGCTAATAGAGAATATGGAGCATTGGAAGCTGCAGATACGTTATTAGGAATATCACTACATGGAACTGATCCAGACACAACGATCAAATGGTTAGATGTGAGTCAAATACGAAACAGAAAATTACGAACATTCAAAACTGTAAAAGCACTTCATCCAGAATCTACAGACATTTTTTTTCCGTCGCTTATCGACAATTACTATCCAAACAGGCCCGACGAGTTGGAGTCTGTACATCTGTACGATTTTGCGGGATGGTATGATATAACAAAGATGAAGCCTGTAAATACTAGCGTAGAAATATATAAACTTAGCGACGGTTTGTATCTGAAAAAACGACAGCGTCCTTATCTGATAAATCATTATCAACACAACGTGAACGTACAGCCGGAAAAATATTGCTACTCCCTGTTACTTATGTTCAAACCCTGGCGAGATACCGATGACCTGAAACAGGGTTGTGATTCTTATACCGAATCTTTCGATAAATCAAAAACGGAGCTTATAGCAGCTTTTCAGTATCACGAACGATTGCCAGATATTCAAAAGGGGTTTGAATTTATTAAAGGACAGATTGAAAACAAATTGGTTGATTCAGCTGACAAGACAAGCGTGCTTATTGTTAGTGAAGACTCACAAGGCGGTGCGGATAATCCGTTAGGTTTTCAGCCGGTAGAGGCTGACGTAGCTATGCAAGAGTTCAACTGTGTCGAGGAACAACTTGAGGACGTTGATATCAACCAAATGATTTCTGAGCTCAATGACGACCAGAAGAGAATATTTGAGAAGGTAACAAGCATTCTGAATTCGGGAAATAATGAAGAAATCTTGCGTCTATTTGTGAGCGGCGCAGGTGGCACTGGTAAAAGTTTTCTAATTAAAACTATCAGATGCTGGACTAAACAGATACTCGGAAAAGTTACAGCCGTAACGGCACCCACCGGGCTAGCAGCTTTCAATATTGACGGGTTAACGATACATCGATTATTTCAATTGCCCGTTGAGCATGGAGGTACTCCAAAATATAAAGAATTATCGGATCAGGTACTGAAAATTTTAAGGCAAGAAATGAAAGACGTTGTTTTATTCATTATAGACGAGGTGTCAATGATTTCAAACGTAACATTGGCAGATATTCACTTGAGGTTGTCTGAAATATTCAATACAAAAAATACTGACGAAGGTTGGTTCGGAGGAAAACATATAATACTTTTGGGTGATTTGTTACAGCTACCTCCCGTAAATGATCAATCAGCTTTTATAAAAATATCGAAAGATCGGGTACAGAAATACTTAGGCTCTTTAGGAATGATTAATTTATGGTCGCATTTATTCACGTATGACGAGCTGATAATAAATATGCGTCAACAAAACGACTTGTCATTTAAAGAAATTTTGGATCGAGTTCGTTTCGGCATTTTGACTGGCGATATAGATATTCTTCAAGCGAGAAAATTGAAATTTGTTGAGAATAGTATCATCGATAGACTTAACGACTCATGCAACTACATTGATAAACTACCAATAGATACGGTTTTCTTGTTTCCCACTAGACATCACTGTGAGGTTTTGAATATAGCAATGCTTGCGAGAATTGAAAGCGACGAAATAGAACTAAACGCAGAGGATAATGTTGATTGTATGCCATATTTGAAGAAAAAAATATCTAAACTTTTGAATAATGAAAATGAAGATAGTTCTCGTACCGCAGGTATTGCGAAAGCTATTACAAATAAAATTGGAGCGAAGGTCATGATCAGAGGAAATATCGACATAACCTCGGGTCTTGTCAACGGCACAATAGGTAGTGTCACATCTGTTTCGAAAGGCATAGACACGGGTCAAGTGGAATCGTTAACAATTGCTTTATCGTCCGGCAAAGATTATACTAAAGAAAAACTTTCGACTAAGTTCGAGATAATGAACGGAGCATCCATTTTCAGAAAGCAGTCTCCTTTATGTCTTAGTTACGGTATAACTATACATAAAAGTCAAGGATTGAGTTTGACAAGCGCTGTCATAGATATTGGCAATAGGGTCTTTACTTCTGGAAAAGCCTACGTTGCGTCGTCAAGAGTAACGTCCCTGGAGGGATTGCATGTGATCAACTTAGATCCATGTTCAATCAAAGTTCAGGAGTCGGCACTAGTCGAATACAATAGGCTGAGAAAGCTGTACCGGCCTGATTTATCGGCAATAGATGTTACGAACGAAACTAAAATAAAAATCCGAAATACCGTGTGGTCAGTTCATGAGAATAATAATAACCAGGTTTGTGATATCCAGCCCGAAGTAGCCAGTATTGCAAATCGTGCTTCTGTACCGAACGTCGTTGGCATGGTCAATAACGATAACGTTTCTTGTTACGCCAATGCAATCATTCAGTGCTTATTTCACCGCCAAACTATTATACAGATGCTCGATAAACTAGGTAACGAAGACCCACTAGGAATATTTGCTGTTTCTTATGTTAAGGCTAGTGAAAATTTGAGTTCACTGGCCGTTCGAGAGTTTGCTGATCACCGATTCGCAGAGACGGTCCAGCAGGATGCAGCGGAATTTCTTATGGCACTTTGTCATAAATCGAAAATCATTCGTGACACGATAGAACATCAGATGATTACAATTATCAGGTGTAACGATTGCGGACTCACCTCGGAAAATACGGAATCAAATTATATCGTTACATTACCCATCAATATTGCGCATCATGAAAAGTGTCCACAGAGTCTTCAGGATTTGGTAGACGTGTTTATTTCACGATGCACCAGAATAAAATGAATAAATTACAGAGAATTGTTGTCACGTCTGTGAAAGAAATTGTTGTAATACAATTGATGCTCTTTTCTTATCAAGTTGATAGAGCAATTAAGATTTGTAATTTAAAATTGAATGCTATTCTAACGTCGATCGTATTACTTGACGGTAAAAAATTTAAAGTAAGTAGTGCGATATTTCACCATGGTGATAATGTTGGCAGTGGTCATTATAGTGCAATGCTAAAATACAATCAAAATAATTGGTTGAGTGTAAGCGATAAGCAAGTACGCAAGATCACTTGGCCGAGAGGAGGAAAAGATGCTTATATGTTTGTATTACAAAGATGGTCGTGAGTACAATATGTCATATGACAATTGTAAATACGAAATTGTTTCGATTGTGGTATGTTAATTCGAAACGAAGGTACGTTTAAACGATATACTATATAGTATGTGCTGCATAATTTGAAACGTAGTGAATACAAAGAATCTGTTCTTGATTAATAAGATTGGTGATAGATCCGTGTTACTACACACCTCAATTTCAAAGTATGACGATAAATTGCTAATATTCATGATCCATATGTTTAAAATCACAGTGTGATTTTGGATTCATAATCTACGACGTCTATAAATTGTAAAAGTAAAATTGATTCAAGTGAGAGAACAGAGTGTACCGTTCCGGTTAATAGTTGCGTTACCGGATAACCTGTCATTTGAAAAGTACATATGGAATCATATGTTACAAAAACAATAATGTATAGTGGGCGAATAAGAAAGGGGCCTGTACGTATCTTGCAATTGGCGAACAGTATCGAATTCAAATAACTTTGACTTGAAATTTTAATATTGCCTTCATAGTATCACGTATTTATGACATGAACTAATTTGGAATTCATGAAATTAAAGCAAAGTGTAGGCCTCCGTCTTATTGGATATTCACTTTACAAGAAAAATTTACAATTTATCCTGCTCGTAAGATTATGATGCAAATCTAGCACGTAATTGTCTTACATTTTATGTCCGAGGATACAAATTAGAAATTTGCAAAAAAAGACTAATATTTTGGAATGAAATGACTAATAATAACCATATACATAAATTATATACTATTCCATAGATGGATATGTAGCATGTGGAACGAGTATCATTGTTTAAAATTGTTCGAAAACAAGAAACGAAGCAGCAAAATGGCAAAAATTATATGATTCAAAAGACTGGTGCAAATATAATTTTGTCACATATGGACATGAGACATCCACCTTGAGTGAAATACATTGATTAGAAACTATTGAAATAAGGAGGCAAATAAAATATATCCAGCAATTTTGAATTGCAAAAACATTATTGCATGTAAATGACAGGTTCATCCTGCAACACAACTATTAGCCATGGCGGTACACCTTCTGGTCTTTCACGGTCAGCCTCGATTATGATTCGGGTGACAATACGAAACATATTAATAGATGAAATCGAACAGAAAGCGAACATGTTGCCAATCATATATTCACAATAAAACTATACCCTATGTGTTGTGTCGTACTCCCATATTATTGACCTCTTCATGCATAAAAGGTTCATCTGAGCGGTTACTTAACCATTTTTTAATTGGTATTTAGACTGAATTCGAAAGGTGAATTCACAACGATCTAACGTTATGAAAATGTACATTTCGAAATAATAATAATTGTAACGATGTTCATAGCCAAGGACAATAATAATTGTTGAAAGTAACTGCATTTGCATCATACCCTCGGATGAATCTTGTGAGGAGGTTATATGTGTACTAATTTTCATATTCCCAACAGGCTTATGATCAACGCGATATGATTCAACAACAACAAAATTGGAGCATACACGGTATTGAATCGTTACATGTCATCCTTAACACCAGTGACGGTGTTATTGAACGTATCATACTGTGAATGTCTCGTACGTAATATTATCAGTATCAAAAAGGTCCACTTTGTCGATCCTAGTTTCTGAGATATCTACGTTTAAAGAGAAAAAACCGTTAATACAAGCAAGTGTTGAAAGAATTTATACATACGAATTCAATGTTTAGAATGAAATAACATCGAAATTCATCAAGCTAGATTGACAAATGTTTTATCGCGATGTTTGTTGTTCACTCAGCAATACTCACATATACGTAACGCTATATCGACACAGTGAGACCTATTTGCATACGGATGTCCACGTACACGCATATAAATATATTGTATAGGGAAGAAGGTAGGGCATTGTTGAGTTTTGATAGCTAGCAGCAGGGAATATCACGTGCACGTGGACTATGCCCGCTTGTACGTATACGTATTGTAACTTTTTCTGGTTATGCTTCACCAGCAGACGGCTGGTGAAGTTAACCTAGTCCGCGTGGTTCTTTGTCACGGGTGAAAATGTGAATCTTTTTCGGAGCTCCTCTAAGGGGAAAATTGCAAAAACCCTGAAACCCTAATACAGACTCGGATAGATTTTACTCTATCAGAGCTGCGTCCCTACAGCTTGGGATATGTTTGACTCACAGACTAGGGTAGCAATTATAGCTCTACCGTAGCTGCCTTGAGTCAAACTCACTAAAGCTGCCTGTTACAGACTTGGGTTCGGAACACTCCCAGACTAGAATAGCAATTATAGCTCTATCGTAGCTGTCCTGAGTGCCGTTGCTGAAGCTTCCTTTTAGCTAAGCAAGTGATTTTAAATTGCTGAAAATTGAAATGAGTTTAAGTTTTAATTAGTCGATAAGGTGTCTATGAAAATGAAATAATAAAAATCAGATTTCTAGGTTCGTTTTTAATATTTCTGTTTGAAATGATAGTAGTCTCGTTTCTTGGCTTTACAAGAAAAACAAAAAAAATTATAAATTGTGTGAAAGAGAAAATAAATCATAAAGTAAAATAAAACATAGTTTTTGAGAGAAGAGTGAAATAAAGAAAAACAAAAAAAGGAAATTAAAATCTAAATTAACCTAAATTTTATGTCTATTTGAGCTTTCTTTTTGTTTCTGTTTCGTTTTAGTTTTTGGTTTTAATTTGATTTGAAATTGAGATGAGTACAAATACTGTTCTAGTTAATTGTCTCTAATATAGTATGTATAATTCTACTTGGCCGCTTTGGCACGCAGTGAACAAGAAAAGAATAAGTGAGGTTATGGCAATTAAGAGTGAGTTTAAGAAAATACGCGAGTGAGTCGGTCGGCCGCTTTGGCACAAGTCCGCTCTAACGAAAGAATAATATTAGTTGTGAGTCGCACTGCCGCTCTAGCTAGATACGCTGTCCGTTGTCTCAGTGCTGCTCCTTATATAGTGTTTGTGACGTCATCAGACGTCACCCCACCTGCGCGATGCGTATATGCGATGTTCCACTATGCCAGAATAGGCTGGCATAGCCGAACACGTTACAGTATATCTGTGGTGTAAGATAAAATGACACAAGTCACATTTCCGGGTGAATTTAAAGCATATTTAAAGTCACATGCCATGTTTGTTTGACTGCAGATGCAATGATCGCAATTGGTAAATATATTTTCAAATGGGTGCAGTTCGAAAAGTATAGTATGTTAACTATGTTATGTATATATTTTTGTATCATGCAGCTACAGAGAGGTATATGGCACAGTTTCGCAGTTATTAGATAAGTATTTTCATCAATAACCTATTTAGTTCATAAGCAGCAGAAACATTGTAGAACAATTTGAATTTTTATTTACTTGTACATTGGAGACTTTTATTATATATTGTCGGATTTGTTCAGTTGGCAAGCTGACCATAAATAGACTAGCAAACATCATTTTATTCATTATTTCGTTATTAATATATGTATATACATCCACTTCACGAAGTATAATCCACGGACATCTACGGATATTTCAATGTTGCAAAAGATGCCAGGTGGTGAATCTTATACGAAGGAGGTCAAACCCATTTGTGAGTTTATTAATGAATATAATTTTTTTTTAAACTTATTGTGAAAATTAAATGTCATAAAAACTTGTAATGTATAACTGCGTTCTTCAACCATTTACTTAAGTCACTCTTATTAATCCTTCTCCTACAATGATGTTTATTTTAAAAAAATTAAGTATTAGTTATTTATTTTGTATTAAAATTTGTTTGTATGGACAGTTGACAGATTCTGAGAGGTAACAGCAAGTGATCAAGACACAGTTACAAACTCACGATAGAAGTAATATCTCATAGATCATGGATGTGAGGAAAATTTGATTTACGAATTTGATTCGTTCAACCTGATAAAGCATCTTATATTGAGAAGCAGCGCAGGCGTATATGATCTGGCAATGGGTTGATTGTAGCGGATTGATCATGAAGTTGTTGCCAATCTGAATGGCTTTCATCCAGAAATTAAGTAGGAGTCTTAAGGATACGAAATAGCATTATTTGTATTGTTATTTATTTATATAACAATATTTTGTATAAACTTATTGGTCAATCACATAGTTTGGGCATACCATCGTAGGAATTCGAATTGAAAACATTCACTTGTAGATTGAACAATATCCTATTGGTGAATCCTTCAGTATTGGTTTCATATACATATAAAGTATAAACGAGTCAGACTGCTATGTAAGAAATTATGTATTCAATTAAACGGTCATTATTGTAGGTCCATTGATGATAGCCAGAACTTCAACCACATGATTTTGTGCTGCAGGATGCTACGAGGCAGAAGGAAGAAAAACATCTAGATGAATGGATGTATTTATATTTATAGACAACTTTACCGGCAACATGTAGTACATAGAAAGATATATCTGTGGGGACTCACATAATTCCTCATACGCCCGTTACGCGGCTACGCCTAGCTACATCTCTCTCGCTAGTGCTACGACAAACACTCGGTTCGTATATATACCGATTCCTAACAATCCCTAACGTCCACTACCGGACACACCGCGTCTAGGGCAGGGTACAGTTGCGCAGCCCTACTGACGAGTCTGTCACTATACCCAAGACGAAACGCATACCTGAAGGTTCGACTCCTTCACACACAACTCAAGAGTTCCCCACATGTTAGAAGGTTCGAATCCTCCAACAAAGTCAAACGGAGCTAACACACCTACACCCGAGGGTTTGATTCCTTCATATCATATAACTAAATTTACTTGCCAACGACACAAATCTGTCTACGAACTACTGTATCGATAAGTTAAGAAAATTTTTAAATATGAATTAAGCCGTTTCCAGTTGTAAAAAGTGTTAAGAAATGATTGTACTGATTATGAGTAAGCTTTCCTCGTAAGATGATTCTTATGATCCTTCTACTACAACTAATTGGGTGTTCGACCTTTTATGTACGGATGCTATTCTATTGATTGCTCAACTAACCATTGACAATCCGGTTGAATGTAAACAAATCTGTGCAGTATGAAATAAGTTCCGTAAACAAAGCCAAGATACACTCAAGTTAAAGTGGGTTTATGCCCCGTCTCTTTCAGTTCGCTCAACATAATGACAGCTGGTCTTTAATAATTGAATTTAAACTATTTAATAAATTATCAATAATCGATTTGCCAGCCGTCATTATCTATCACATCATTTAAACGTTGAGGCATCGAACCCACTACAGCTTGAGCATACTCTGGCCTTGCTCGAAGCTCTTTCCAAGCTGCACAGACTCGATTGCAAAGACCTGCCCTTCTCTCACCCTCCACCGGCGTCTATCCCCGTCCCATTACCGACCAAAAATTTTCAATAGGATTTAGGTCCGAGGATTTAGCCGGCCAGTCAAATCGTACCACCTCCGGATGGTCCGCGTACCACTCTCTTACTATTCGAGCAGTATGCACCGCACTATTGTCTTCGACAATTCTAATTATCGGCATGTCTTCCTCAGAATATACAGCCCGTACAGAAGGCAGCGTCACATCTTCTAGAATTTCGATATATCCGTCGGCATTCATCTGGCGACGGATCTCATGCAGTTCACCCGGACTTGCAGCACTGACCCATCCCCAGAACGACGCAGTAACTCGTCCACTTCTTGTCTTGCGTATGACATTGTTTGGGTGATACCGTTCCCCATCTTCCCTCCAAATATTTAACCGACTGTCCTTGTCTGTTGAAAAAACTTTTTCGTCGCTGAAAATCACATTGTTCCAGTATTCGGCAGGTACTGGCAGGTGTTCCAACGCAAATCCTATGCGCCTTTCACGATGATATTGGCTCATATCAATTTTTTTGGCGGCACGCCGACAGTGCAGATCATCCTCGCTCAACCTCTTACTCACTATCCACGGTGATGCCACTATTTCCACTGCAGCGGCAACCTACGTGGCAGCCTGAAATGGGTTCCTCCGAACCGACATGCATATTGCGGCATCAGTCTCTGCCGTTGTCTTTCGTTCAGCACCATTATCCTTACAGTTGTCTCGCAACCCGAGCATGCCGCCTTCCATATACTTTCTATCGTATCGCTTTACAGTTATTAAACTGCATCCCATAATTTCTGAAATAAATAAAAAATCGTTAAATTGTTATTGATTTTGAATTTAAAAAGACTAGTTCGAATTTTTTTTTTTCATTTAATAATTCACCTGAAATTTCACGCTGAGTGACCCCACCTCCCAGCCACAATCCAATCATCCGTCCGTAATCCACATCTGTTCAAATATTAATGTTGTGTTTGCTCCACATAATATTTTTCGAAGGGTTAAATAAATCGTATACAAGTAATCCAATGTTATTAAAAAAATTGACTATCAATCGCAGGTTACCAAGAGGCTGTTAATGGCGTCGTAGAGTCACTTGGCGTATAAATGACAGTTTACGGGTCGCGCTATGGTTGCACGCCGTTCTGTCACGGCGCGCTGTGCGACGTCACTATTGCCAACATTATTCAAAAGTTGTCCAGAACGGAGGTATCAGACTGAAACTCGTTGGGTGTACACCAAGTATGTTTGATTCTGACCGGTATGAAGTTGGCCCCACAGTCTTCTGTCTCTTTCCTTCTCTATGTAGTCATGAAAGATAGAAGAAGACAGAAGACTGTGGTGCCTACTTGAGGGTACGTTACGTTTTGGCGCCGGTCATTTTGGCGCGGGGACGTTTTGGCGCGGGACGTCTTGGCGCTGGACGTCCCGTACGTGTGTGTGTGTGTGTGTGTGTGTGTGTGTGGAGGGGATCTTTTGGGAGCCTTTTGAGAGCCAAAGCCACCGTCTGGGTATTTCGCATGTGTGTGTGTGTGTGTGTGGAGGGGATCAGTGGGATAGCCTAACCTATTCTAGCCTTTTGGGAGCCACAGCCACCGTCTGGGTATTTCGCATGTGTGTGTGTGTGTGGGGGGGGGGGGGGGCAGTGGGGTATTTAACAGCCTAATTATCAAAGCCACAATACTTCGGGTCCAAATTGTGATGCTCAAAAGTCCAGCGCCCTAGCCGCGGTGCCAAGACGTCCCGCGCCAAAAAGTCCACCGCCGAAACGGCCCGCGCCAAAATGCCCGGCGCCAAAACGTCCTGCTCCCTCAACTTCATACCGATCAGAATCAAACATGCCAAGCGTACATGCATATTTAATAGTATATTGTGTACCCAGGGCATAAAGTGGGCTTTTTTAGACCGAGTGTGGAGTTTGAAGTACGAGTCGGAGGCGAGCTAGCCCGAGCCGAAGGCGAGTGCGTCTGCGAGCCAAAGACGAGTACTGCAACCACACGAGGTCAAAAAGCCCACTAGCCCTTGGTGCACACCATATTTTTTGTAACGCATGTATTGATTTTTGCGTTTTTTGTGCTTATAAGCGGCACTGAGGTAGCGGGCGTAAAAATTTCATTTTCACCACACCTGCACCGAAAGTGCGACTTTCGGCCCCTCGCGTCAATGGAAAGTCGTACTTTCCGATGCAGGGGGTGGTGAAAAATAGTATACGTCACATGGGAGTGAAAGAGGCCATCCCAAACTGCATTTTTGCCACCCTCGCCTTCGGCTCAGGTGTCAATCTCACACGCAGTTTGGAATGGCCTACTTTTACTCCCTAGGTGCGTAATGTACTAATTTACGCCTGTTAACGGTGAGCAGCAGAGTAAAAGTAGGCCATTCCAAACTGCGCGTGAGATTGACACCCGAGCCGAAGGCGAGGGTGGCAAAAACGCAGTTTGGAATGGCCTCTTTCACTCCCGTGTGACGTATACTATTTTTCACCACCCCCTGCATGGGAAAGTATGACTTTCCGTACACGCGAGGGGCCGAAAGTCGCCCTTGCGGTGCAGGTGTGGTGAAAAAGTTCATTATCGCCCGCTACTGATTTTTTTGCCCACCGGTACAAAAACGTTCACTTTACGCCCGATTTTGAGGTTAAAAGACGCGAAAATCGTGCATGTGTTACAAAAATGAAATTTCGATTTCCTCTCGCTCTAAATACCGAGGACGTGATTTGCGGACGTGTGCGACGAAACTATTGTTCCGAATCCAAAACCCGTGACATTCAAAATTTATTTTATAGCCTTTGCTAGTTCAGGAGTCATTGTACAGAGAGATTCTGAGTAACCTTTGAACTCCTTGGGTGGACAATTCGGTTTTTTTTCGACACTGGCAACGCTGTCGTATAACTCTATCTACAGACAACGTAGTGGCAGCTGTCATGTCGTTAGGTTAGAATTAACTGTTGGAGTGTCTGTAGTTATGATCGTACCACAGCGTTGCCAGTAAAAAAGAAACGAATCGCCTACCCGAGGAGTTTAAAGTTTACTCAAAATCTCTCTGTGTACAACAGGATAACTATTGAATAAACTCATAATATTTCGCCAATTAATAATGGTCAAGAATCTACCTACATACCTGAAATGGTCTTCTGCTTTACACACTGAGAAAATAGGTGATTCTTGCAAATTTGTTGTACAAGAGTAATTTAACACAGTAATTTCAAATTAAGCAGTTATATTTATTTTGGTATATTTGTGAGTTACGTATATGCATACACGGTATGAAAACAAATTGTTCTTTTGACGCATGTAACATCTGCATGTACAGTTATTCAAATATCAAATGGAAAAATCAAACAGATTCTTATTCTGCTTGACTTTGGTTATAAAATAGATCATGATGAAATGAAAAGACCAAAAATGTTCAAAATTGAGTCCCTTCGAAGTTAAGTAGAGGGATCAGGCAGCAAAAGGAGTGTCTGTTTTTTGTTAATTGAAGAAAACTATTCTAATTTTTTGTATTCATTGTAGTCTCTGACAGGACGAAATAGATATAAAATTTTCAAAAATTATAATCTCAGGATATGTAATTTGGTTGAATTTTGAGAAGTGGGTCACCTTGTCCCACAATTTTTTTATATTTTTTACTTTTAGATGTTAAGTGATGAAAATATGTGGTAGCGTTTTATTGAACTCATTGTTTACTTAGCTGGTCAGTTTTGCCCTATTCTCCCCTACCGATTAGGAGAAAATCGATTCTTCTCGACCTTGCCAATGAAAAATGCTCTTAAAAACTATTAGCTCAATAAGACCAATTCATACGATACGATTACTTTTCAATGACTATGAATTTCTGTTTGATTACACAATCGATTCTCTCTCTGTATTATTTCATCATGTATACTACCGCTTGGCGTGTTTGATTCTGATCGATATGAAGTTGGCACCACAGTCTGCTGTCTTCCTCTATCCTTCGTGGCTACATAGGAAAAGGAAGAGACAGAAGACAGTGGGGCCAACTTCATACCGGTCAGAATCAAACACGCTTGGTGTACATATACTTTTCTGTTACAATTCAAGAGACTTTTTCTGCTGTTGAAAAATAGGGTTATTGTCAGTTGTGAACACTTTTCCTTTCGGTGTATATTAGAAGTCAAATTATCACGCCCCGTTATTGAATTTTGATTTCTATAAAAATGATATACTTATTCTTTGTAAACTTCGTCACTGTATTGGAAAATCTGCCGGGGGCGTGGCTTCTCCTTGCGGCAGAAGCAGTTACTATTAAGACGCGTTTTTAACCCTTTCCGTCGTCATTTTATTTTCAGTCTCACAATTCAATTTTTTTTTACATGGAAGAGTAAATATATGTTTCCAATGTTTTTTTTGACGCTGAATCCGAATCTAATGTCGAAATTACAGTAAACGTGACTACAACCCCTAAAATGGGGTGAAAACTATCCCTTTTGTAACGAAATCAAATTGTTTTCGGCAGACTAATGCAGTTATTCGTTTCTAATGTAATTTTCGACGCTGATTCCGAATCCGATGTCAAAAGTATAATAAATATAAAAACAACCCCGAAAATGGGGTAAAAACTACGCGTTTTGTTACGAAATCAAATTATTGTCGACAGATTAGTGTCGATATACGTATCCAATGTCTTTTTCGACACTGCATTCGAATTCCACGTCGAAAAAATCATAAACAGAAAAAAACACCTGAGGTAAGGTGGAAACTACCCTTTTTTTTACGAAATCTCAATTTTCTATATTTTTTTCTGCGTGACCAAAGGGGTAGGTTTACGCCCCTTTTTATCCCATTTTAGGGGTTGCTTTTGAGTATATGTTGTTTTCGACATCGGCCTGGAATTCAGCGTTGAAAAATACATCAGAAACTTATATCTGCAGTGATTTGTCGGAAATGATTTGATTTCGTGACTAAAAGAGTAGTTTTCACCCCATTTCAGGGGTAGAGTGCATGATGATTGTATTTTCAACATCGCATTCGTATTCGGCAAAGAAAAAAAAACATTGAAAATGTATTTCTGCATTAATCTGTTCAGAATAATTCTATTTCCTGACAAAGGGGGTAGTTTTTACCCCATTTCAGGGGCTGTTCTTCAGTTTTTTGTATTTTGAACATCGGGTTCGGATTCAGCGTTGAAAAATACTTCGAAAATGTATATTTACACTTTAATGCCAAATAAAATCGAATTGCGTGACTGAAAGGGTTAAATCAGCTGTCGTGTGTTTTACATTGGAGTGTGATCATCGTATTGAAATAACATTTTTGAATGAATTTCTTAAAATATGAAAATTTCTATCCAAGAAATTTGTAAATATGCATGTGCTCAGCCTAGCCATACAAATTTTATTGGTGGTGAAGCTATTCTTGACGCGGGGCATCTGATCAAATGTGGAATACAGCAATCAGATAATAGCTGTGATGATGTGTATAAAATAATTGCATTTTGTTTGCAAACATCTCATTTAAAAGATGCTCCACATGAAATCGTTGGCGCAATTGCAAAAGATGGAAAAATTATGGGCATGTCAAGCTCATGTAAGGCTGGTTTAAGTGAAAACTGTAAACATGTGGTCGCTATACTTCTATATTGCAACAGGTAAGGTTTTTGCTTACAAATAAATTTATTATACTATAAAAATTTTTTCACTATTACACCCAACACATTTATTTTATATTTTTTTGGGGAGGAAACTCCATGATTAAAAATATTTGATTAAATATTAAAATCGATAATTTTTTCAATACAAAAGTAGCTTTGTAAATAATTATAAGATGATTAATACTTTAAAAGTGATTTAAAAAATTTTTAAACTACAGCTCAGGCATGTACCAGCCGTCAGCTGTTTTAACTCGACCTGCATAGATTAGTTCATATTTAATCCGTCAGGTAGCGTATTCAAGTGGAAGACTTCCCAATAGGAACTTGAGGACAACATAGTAAATGAATATTCGTTAATAAAAACTACAAATTCGTATCTTTCAACGGGAAAGCAAATTTGAAATAAATCTATACATAATTTGATACAAATTTCATAATCAGCATTGTGAATATTTGTGGAAAGTATACCCCATACTACTAATATTAATCTATATGAAGTTGGCCGGTAACTTTATTTGTTTTTGATTTTTTATATACCAAACAATTGCTCCTTGATTGCTCCTAATTGCTCCACTAATTTTGATAATTGCTCTAATCTGGTTTTTGAGAAAAAAGAAAAAAACGAAATGTGGATTTTCTACGGCAGGATGGCGGCCAAATTCAAATCTGAGTGGTACCGAAACGGATGGACATACGACGTTCTACAAGGGACTAAAAAATTGCTCCTTAATAGCTCTTAATTGCTCCACTAATTTTGTTAATTGCTCTAATTTGGTTTTTTAGAAAAAAGGAAGAAACGAAATGTAGATTTTCTATGGCAGGATGGCGGCCAAATTCAAATCTGAGTGGTACCGAAACGGATGGACATACAACGTTCTACAAGGGACTAAAAAATTGCTCCTTAATAGCTCTTAATTGCTCCACTAATTTTGTTAATTGCTCTAATTTGGTTTTTTAGAAAAAAGGAAGAAACGAAATGTAGATTTTCTATGGCAGGATGGCGGCCAAATTCAAATCTGAGTGGTACCGAAACGGATGGACATACGACGTTCTACAGAGAACTAAAAAATTGCTCCTTAATTGCTCTTAATCGCTCCACCTTCATTTCTAATTGCTCCCTCTTAGTTTCCGTGAAATACAATAATCAACGCGAGTAAGACGATCATAACCCCCTTTCAGTGGGCGCCGATTTCGAATTCAACTTTGTTGAGAAAAAAATTGATATCGAAGGCTAAAATAATCATGGAAAAATTGCTCCTCGTCAGTTTTCAATTGCTCTGCCCTTACTTTTAATTGCTCACTCTTAGTTTTTAAAAAAAATTGAATAATTATGACGAGTTCAGCCCACATAACCTGATTCGGGTGACAGCGCATTTCAAATTCCATCGCTGTATCAATTAGTTCGACAATAAATGCTGAAATGATCATGAAAAAATTGCTCCTCGTCGGTTTTGAAGTACTCTACCAAGAAAATTAATGGGTGCGAAATCAGAGAAGGACAATTGATTCCAACTAGTGTGTGGGTCACACCACGCTACAAACGAGATAATATATTTGTTCATGTTGTAATTTAGTTGACAATTGGCCGATTTCAAATATTACTAAAATAGTGAAAACTAATATTACTCGAACTTATAGAACAATTTTTGTCTAGAAAGATCATCCGAGGTTATGTTATGTATCACATAAGTGCGAAGAAATTTTTCTTATTTAGGTATTTATTTCATTGAGAACTGCTGATTAATATATAAAAATACAATAGTTGGAATCAATTGTCCTTCTCTGATTTCGCACCCATTAATTTTCTTGGTAGAGTACTTCAAAACCGACGAGGAGCAATTTTTACATGATCATTTCAGCATTTATTGTCGAACTAATCGATACAGCGATGGAATTTGAAATGAGCTGTCACCCGAAATCAGGTTATGTTGGCTGAACTCGTCATAATTATTCAATTTTTTCAAAAACTAAGAGTGAGCAATTAAAAGTAAGGGCAGAGCAATTGAAAACTGACGAGGAGCAATTTTTCCATGATTATTTTAGCCTTCGATATCAATTTTTTTCTCAACAAAGTTGAATTCGAAATCTGCGCCCACTGAAAGGGGGTTATGATCGTCTTACTCGCGTTAATTATTGTATTTCACGGAAACTAAGAGGGAGCAATTAGAAATGAAGGTGGAGCAATTAAGAGCAATTAAGGAGCAATTTTTTTTTAGTTCTCTGTAGAACGTCGTATGTCCATCCGTTTCGGTACCACTCAGATTTGAATTTGGCCGCCATCCTGCCATAGAAAATCTACATTTCGTTTCTTCCTTTTTTCTAAAAAACCAAATTAGAGCAATTAACAAAATTAGTGGAGCAATTAAGAGCTATTAAGGAGCAATTTTTTAGTCCCTTGTAGAACGTCGTATGTCCATCCGTTTCGGTACCACTCAGATTTGAATTTGGCCGCCATCCTGCCGTAGAAAATCCACATTTCGTTTTTTTCTTTTTTCTCAAAAACCAGATTAGAGCAATTATCAAAATTAGTGGAGCAATTAGGAGCAATCAAGGAGCAATTGTTTGGTATATAAAAAATCAAAAACAAATAAAGTTACCGGCCAACTTCATATAGGTCTAATATTATCATGGAAATCATTATTTCCAGCCTGTTATCTGAAAAAAAGAAGTTTCATTCTTTACCCAACGTCAACCATCATTGCATCATTACCGACAAGAGACGCGGTAGGTGTCTACGTTAAAAGAGACCACATTCGATAAGTCGTTACAGCCGGTGTGTCAGTTAACTATTTTGGCACTGCAACAGCCTCTGTTACTTTTCATAGGTGGCGTTAGATTGTGATATCGGGCAACGGGGGCGGCCTCCGTTACGAGGCTATGGAGTTGGTTGTTTTTAAACTATTTCTGCAACGACTCCTGTCTACGCAGCAGATTCAACTCACCATTTAATGTGATAATATTAAAAATGAAGACTGCACCGGATCCCAAGGATATACTAGTAAGTTATTCTCTTCGATTCACGCATTCAACAATCATCTTTTTTCACATATCTATCCCAGAATTTCGAATCAACAATCATAACCTCAAATTTGTGTGTTGATAAGTAATAATCCGCGCATTCGTACATATCGTTAATGGGAACACTATCTGGAGCAAATCAATCGACGAAAAGCGGGAGTCAAAAAATCGATTTTTAGTTGTCGACATAATACATCTAAGTATACTATAACTCGTGTTTGACATCAAATGTTCGAATTCCATTTTTTTCAGGAATTTCAATTCAAGCAATTGAGTCATTTGAAAATATCAGACGGCTTTGATTCTGTTCCGGCAGCCTGCAGTCTTATTGTAGTAGACGGAAAACGTGGATTAATATTCACAGCATGTGATAATAAAATCACAGTCCTCAAAAGTGGGGACAATCCTGATAAGAATTGGAGAAAAGAATACGTCTTATCAGCAAAAATCACTCGCCTGGCATTGAATTGCGATTGTTCCTTCTTAGCTGTTACTCTGCTACATCCCATCGCCTATATCTATAGTGCAGCCTCTTTCACACAACAGGTAATAATGATTAGATTTCTATGACTTTCACGGGAGTAAAAAATACAGATGTTCACGATCCTGGTGCAATATAGGAACCAGACTAATATATACTATTGCATTTTTTACTTATATAAGAGTACCTTTATCAAAGCTCTTATTAGTAGGTTCAAAGAGATTTTATCACTGAGCAAAACAAATGCAAAATTTCGAAAATCAAATTGAAAATAAAGAAGTTCAATGATTTTGTAGCATGTATATGTAAACTTTTTTTTCCCAAGTTTTCATGATTGTTAGTATCCTCAAGAATCGAACTTTTATATCTCCTGAGATTGCTGGAATATCGTTATCAAAGATTAGTGTTTCTTTGTCTTATTATTTTGATGCTGATTGCACAGTAGAAACCCAATTATTCGGACTAATTGGGACCAAGGATAGTCCGGATAAACGAAAATCCGGGTATCCATCCTATGGTAAAATACAAGTGATGTTCCCGTCTACTTTCAGAATCTAGAGCTGTTGCGTGAGATCAGACTGTCATCAACAGAAAACGCTTACGTCTTAGATCTCCGTTGGAATCCCTGCATTCCTGGAGCTTTGTGTACGATAACAAGTGACTACACTATAGATAGCTTCAGCATAACAACAGACAAGACTCCGCCAGTGCTATCGATCTTGGGAAAGTTAGAAAAAGTCGAGGTTCTCTGTGTCGCTTGGAGTCCGAAAGGGAAGCAATTGGTAGTAGGATGTAAAAACGGAAATCTATTGCAGTTAAAACCAGAGCTGAAGGTAGCCAGAAGTATCACAGGTCCAAATCCCAGCATTGGAAGTGTAATTGCTCTTTTATGGATAAGCAACTACCAATTTTGCGCAGCATACTTAGATTCTCAAAATTCGCGGATAAATGTCCTCATTATCGACGCGCCAAAAGGCGAAGTCAACGCTACCTTCACATCTTACGAAGACATAACTTATGGCTCTCCTGGTGTCGAAGGCGAAGAGGGTGGCTTACGTTACTACTTTGAACATGTTCCTGAATGGGGATTAATCGTCGCAGCCAGTAGTAGTAGCAGTGAAGTTGCCGTCCTGGGTTCTCGGGACGGCGGAACAACTTGGGAACAATGGCAATTAGTCGACAGCGGAAGAGCCCAGCTGCCCCTTGTTCGTACCAGTGAAAGTTATCCTGTTGGTCTAGCAGTGGATAGAACATCGGTTAACAAGCTGCCCTTGGGTGGCGAGGGCTCGACTCTTCCCCATCCCGTTCCCATTCTTCATATTCTTGGAACGTCAGGAGTGCTATGCAACTTCCACATGGTAAATTTGATTCCTGGTGCCCCACCAGTCTGCTCTCCCCCAACTGAAATTATCCCATCGTCTAGCCAGCCGCGGACGAGTCTTCTGCCTACTGAAATATCCTTTAATTTAATCGGTGGAGTTACTAGCACGCCGCGACCAAAACAAATAGATACAAGTCAGGATAGACCTAAGACAACTACAACTACCAGTCTGTTCGGAGACGCTTCTAGAGTTCCTATTCCGCAACCTCAAATTGAGATGAATGTGTCAAACCCGCAGGTAGAGAACACTGAAACGTCATCAAAAGTCGAGACAGTAATAGCACCTAGTAAAGAAGTGAATCGGCAAGAGAAAATTGGCATCGATAGTAATATATGCATTTCAACTTATCAAGAAGAATGCAGTTTGTTTGAAAAGGAACTGAAGAGTCGTAGAGAGATACAAACGGTGGATATTGGCTCTGCAACTGAACGGAGCCAGCTCATTGAGAAATCTGAGAAGATGGATAGATTTCTGATGGATTTGCAAGAGACTACTGCTAGCCTTACCAGCGATATTAGTTGTCTGAAGAATTTGTTACTACAGACTTTTGCTTGGCTTGAAGAAACGAAATCCAGGTGCTCTTTGGACTCCTCAAATAATCCTCAAAGTCACGGGGATAATGATAAGGCAAAAGAGTTAAGAAGTCAGATGTATTACGTGCAATCTCAATTGGAACAAGCTATGCGAGCTCTAGATCACCAGTGGCTCGAGCATATAAATAAGGAAAAAACTAAAATGAAAGTACCCAGGCTAGAATTTGTCTATCAGAATATGCTCAGACATGCGCAAATTATCGCCAAAGAAAAGAGCAACGTTCAAACTCTAGTTAGGAAGTGGAAGGCTCTTACACGTGGTGATATTACCCATTCGTTAAACAAATCTTTGGCTGACATGTCTTTGGTCTCTTTGATGTCAACTAGTATCAGTCATACCAACGGAGCTATAGAACAAAAATGTAAAACGATAATGAGTCGAAACTGTAGCTTCAGTCGGGAGAAGCAGAACAAATTAAGAAATCTATTGAGCCGATCTACAACTAAGATTATCAAGGCAGCAACTCCTTCTCCAATACACGATCGCTTGAAGGAAACACTCTCATCTCTGGCTATTTCAAGTCCAACTAAACAAGTGCAGGAGCAAAAAATCAAATCAAAGTCTGAACCAAAACTAGAACAAGTGACAATCCCTGCAAACCCATCTGTCCAAGCCGCGAGAAGTCCTCTAGCATCTTTAGACCGAATTGTGGCCAATATTGGATCGACCAGTGCACAACCTAATAGTAATGTCCAGAATAGAGTAACTGCATTAAACACAACTCCTGTTTCTGCCCCAATAATTAAAATACCACAAGTTGATAGCAAGGCACGAGCTGCTGCCGCCTTGCTGACAGCACAAACTCCAACAACACTGGGACAGCCCAGACAGAACAAGCCAATATCTGTTCCATTGTTTGGGACTCCGCACGGAGTTGGGCCAGCATCCGCTATTCCTAGTGGAATCAAGGCTGTACCAATATCTGAAGTGTCCGCTTTCACTCCGAATGCACCTGGAAATTTAAACCCACCGTTATCAACACCTGCTTCAATACCAACAGGAGTATCAGCGTCATTTACTGCTAAGCCAGCCTCTAAAATTGATACCTCTTCGTTCAACTCTGGTGCTGTTAAAACTGACATACCACCGATGCTTCCATTATCAATGGGAATATCAGACACTATTTCATCCCCACCAATCACTGCTGTCGTAAGTCCGAATTCACCACTGCAAACAAACCTACAGACAACCTTTAACTTTTTATCATCAGTTCAACCACTTACTAGCCAACTTCCTGGGTATCCGAGTACTACGTCGAAGACATCACCTCCAGCAGTGACAACGACTTCAACAAGTGTGAAATCTTCACCCCTACAGAACTTTTCATTTGCGTCGAAGCCCGCGAACAATACAACGTTTTCTTTCGCTTATAAACTAACTTCCAACCCACCATCTAGTGCAGCGCAATCATTGGACTTATCAGCTATGGGTTTAGACCTTCAGGCTCCTTCCAATACTCCAGTCGAAAATTCAACACCAGCGACGACGATAGCCAGCAATAGCTTCTTCGGTTCCACTGGGAGTACTCCATCTGGCTCAATTTTCGGCGGGGCTTCGAGTACCGCCAAGGACAAAACACCTGGCACAATTTTTGGAAATTCTAGTTTTTCCTCAATATTTAGCGGGTCTACTGGAAGTGGCAGCACAGCATCTGCGTTCAGTGGAGGTGCTACAACTTCCCCAGTAAAGCCGCAAATTTTCGGGGGCGGTACTACCAGCCCACCCGCATCTACTTTTGGTGGCTCTACTACGAGTCCTGTAAAACCTATTGGCGGTGAAATACCAGCTGCTACCACAGCTGCATCGGGATTTGAAAGCCCTGGCAATTCATCGGCTACTTCTGTTTTCGGAAATATCGCCGGTAATGCTAACACTGCATCAATATTTGGTGGGAATTCAAATGTGTCTGCTTTAGGGGGAGTTCCTAATTCGCCAACACAAGTTTTTGGTGAACCTGCTACGAGTCCCATAAAATCGCCGATATTTGCTAGAGATTCTGTTACATCTCCAACAGCTTCTGGCTTTGGCAGACCTTCAGATTCTAAGCCGTTTGTCTTTGGTGGTGTTCCAACTAGTTCCACAACACCATCTCCTTTTGGAGGTGGTACTACTGGGTCTTCAAGCTCATCAATTTTCGGTGGAACTGTTGGAAGTTCACAAACTACATCAACATTTGGCGTTACGACATCAAGTCCAACTACCGCATCGGTCTTTGGTTCAATTCCACCCGTTTCCCCGAATCAATCAATATTTGGGGGTACAGTTAATCCTACCCCGGCTACTAATATTGGAACAGCCACTCCGATACCGACTGCTACTGTGCCAGCATTTGGACAAGCATCAATTTTCGGTGCCAAACCAGAGTTTGTAAATATTTTTGGAGCATCAAAACCGATATTTGGAGGGGGCGGATTTGCGAACAGCTCGTTTCCCGTTGTTGCACAACCGACAGGTGAGCCTCTGCCTATTACTGTATACATAGAGATTCTGAATAAATTCGGAACTCCTACGATAGGCAATTCGTTTTTTTCCGAAACTGCCAATGCTGTCGTACGACTATATCTACAGACGACGTAGCGCTAGCTGTCATGTCATCAGGTTAGAAATAACTGTCAGAATGAGATAACCTAGTGATCTTGCAAATAAACAAACATTGACAACTGCAATCAATTCACTGATTCATTGCAACATCTTCACGAATGAGTATCGATTCCCGTTGTCTCATTAACTATATTGCAAACAAACTCAGATATCACACTCTGACAGTTGTTTCTAACCTAACGACACGACAGCTACCGCTACGTAGTCTGTTTTTTTCCAGTTTCGAGAAAAACCGTGTTACCTACCCTAGGACTTCCAAGTTTACTCAGAATCTCTCTGCATGTTTACGCTTGGCGTGTTTAATCATGACCGGTATGAAGATGGCACCACAGTCTTCTGTCTTTTTCCTTCTCTATTATAACCATGAAGGAAAGAAGGAGACAGATGAATGCGGTGGCAACTTCATACCGGTCAGAATCAAACATGCTAAGTGTACACATCTTGCAGAAATATTTTTTTGCAACTCAGTGCGCAAAGTTCGACTTTTGATGCCTCTTTTGCGTGCGCAAAGTACCCGTTTCGCGCACTAGTGCGCAAAGTGCTCACTTTGCGCACTGAGTTGCAAAAAGTAGTGTACGATACGCGTGCGCGTACGTGATTAGGTTCACACTCGTGTTCTTGTCTCCCTCGCGGGCCTCGCTTCGCTCGGGCGACAAGCTAACACTCGTGTGAAAATCACGTACTTCGCGCACTTGTGTCGTAAACTACTATTTTGTATGGCAAGGGCGCGGAAAGAGAGACTTCATGAAGTGTGAAAGTGCCACACGGCCGAAGGCGAGTGCGCCACTCACACGAGTCATGAAGTTCCTCTATGCACCCGGCCCTCCATCCTATTTTCTGCCCTACCTTTTGTCAAAACGCGATTTTTGTGGAGCTTTCCAAGCACTAGTGCTTGGAAAACTCCACAATAATTGCGTTTTCGACAAAAGGTAGTGCAGAAATAACTATTACGCTGCTTGGCAATAGAATTATTGACTTAAGAGGATGCTATAGTCAATCTTTACCGACCGCGATATAATTTCGCGAATAACTTTGGAACGGCGTTAAAAAACCATTTAAAATGGATTTGTTCTACGCGTCGGTGAAACTTGCATCTTAGATCGTTTGGTATCGCCGTTGCGGAGTATTTCGCGGAATTGAATCGCCGTCCGTAAAGACTGTCGGGGCTTCCGATATGATATGCTATATTAGATGACTCCGGAGGCGAAAAAATTTCGTCGACAAATTGAGCCAACAAATTTTACAGGGTTGATTCATTTTATCAAAGTTTAAATAAAACTGTGGGGTGCGTGCTTAGTCCTTTCCAACTCAGATTAGCAGTAATGTTTATTATAATTAAATGAAAATCGCGTCATTGTTGTCGCCCACTACGAACAATATTCATTATGGCGGCGTTAAAACCGACTAGTTTCACCGATTTGGGAGGCGCGCGCGTTATTGAAATACACATTCGTTTCGTGGAAACTTATTTTACCAATCACCCGTCTGCATTCCGTTAATAAGGCTCAATTTGTCGACGAAATTTCTCGTATTTGACGTCTTGGTATGACATATTAGGGTGTCCGTTATTTCCCAAGTTGTTTTTTTTTTTGCTGCCGCCCCATGAATTTTTAGTTTTTGCCCCAAAAGAAAATATCCAACCCAAAAAGGGTCTTAGTTTTGAATTAAACCGTGCCGAAATCATGTTACAATTCCCATTTAAATAACATGGGATTTTTGGACTTTTCGCATTTAATTTTTTTTCTCCGAAACCAATAAGGGTACAGGAATGACCAATGTATACTTTTATAGAGAATTGAACGCTCTACAAAAAAGGTCTCTTATAATTTTTTGATAACTTAACTTTTTTCAATACTTACCTGGAGTACCAAGAATAAATTAGGTAAGTATTAAAAAGAGTTGAGTTATCAAAAAATGATAGCAGACCTTTTTTGTAGAGCGTTCAGTTCTCTACAAAAATATACATTAGTCATTGCTGTACCCTTATTTGTTTCTTTTAAAAAAATTAAATGCAAAAAGTCTAAGAATCCCATGTTATTTAAATGGGAATTGTAATATAATTTCGGCACGGTTTAATTTGAAAATTAAGAGTTTTTTTGGGTCGGATATTTCTTTCTGGGGCAAAAACTAAAAATTCATGGGGCGGCAGCAGAAAAAACACCAACTTGAGAAATAACGGACACCCTGATGACATATATCTATCGAAAACTCCTAAGTTGACGGCAGTTCGGTAGCACCATAAAAGAGAAATATGAAATTGTAGGTGGATTTGGTGGATTTAATACAACACCCAATGAAAGTAACATTTCTGCGATCGGCGGCGGCTCAATACAAAAAGTGTTCGGCGAAAGCAGTGGAAGTAGTACTTTCGAAAACCTTGCTGCTCAGGAAGGAGGCTTAACTTTTGGTAATCTAGCTCAAAAACAAGCAGAACCAGCACCACCCCCAGCATTCTCAGGGTGAGCTCATTGTTTCAATATCCCATGAAAATAATACCTACAGAGTAATATCATACTTGATCCACGTTCAATAAGTCGATACTTTTACCAAGTTAATAATGTTTTCGGTTTTCTTTGCTTCAGGAAAAGCTCGTTCCAAAGTTGGAGATAATGGAACTGCATAACATCGGATTATCATAAATACTTTGATTTGGTTCAACCTATTCTTGTGCCACAATGGCATCATTAGAGAACATCTTCAAGAACTTAGAAGTTTCTCGACAAACAATGGATTGGAGTCTTGTGCATATGTGGATTAATAAAATAATTTCATTTAAATGTAATCGAAGTAAAAAAATGTTTTCATTGTATTTATGAACTTCGTTCGATCATATTTCGTTTCAGCATAGTTTTTAAGAAGGTTGATACTGTAAGATGTTACGTAATCATGAAGCCGATTTTTAAATAATAATCATGTCTTTTTATATGCAAAGCATAAACGTTTATTAATTATATAAAATACAAAGTCAACAGCAATCAGATACCCCGTTTAATTGGCTTTGGTGCTACCGATACCTTAACAGGCTTGCAAAGATCAATAACACATGGATCATCTAGCGGTGGATGTGTACAGAGGGGTGACGAGGGAACGAGTAACGCCAAAGAGACTTCAACGTTGCAAGCTTCCATCCAAACTTGATGCGACAGAAGCACGGTAGTCCTCAGTCTATAATCGCTTCGTTCCGTTACCTGACACCGTAAGTCAGATTGCCGTGGAAGTAGTAGTTGGATCTGCTGATCGGGATGTCGTAGTTTAATGCGTAGCATAGCTGGATCTCGAAGATTGAGAATTTTTGCTGTCAGAGGAATGCCTAACAGTAAGCCGCCGGTAAATTTCAACGCAGCGTCCGCGTCTCCTCTCGGTTCTTCAATGATAGCTCGACAGACACGTGTCATGGTAGATGGCCTTGGTAGCCTCTCCTCTGCTTGGGTAGGGGGTGATAGTAATAAAGGTATCAAGAGGCGAGTTAATGTCCCAGGTTTTGCCTCTCCGAGGGAAGGCAGTTGTAAAACTAAAGCTCTAGAGAAGGGCGGTAGTTTTCTAGAATCAGGTGGAAGCGCTTCAGCTTCTGAAATAAAGTGACGAGCTAGAGGCAACGCACTTCCAGTAGCACCACGTGTAACACGTATCAATTCCACTGCCAGTGCTTTCAAACGCATATCATTAGCCAGAGCAATCTCTTCTGCACCTAAGCCGGTGAATAATCGTTGAAGCCTGAAAATTTTTTGTGCTGAATAAGTTTGGGTAGTTTTAGTTAGAAAACTTAGGATAAGATAAAAAAGAGCCAGTTTCTCATTGCAAAAGCAATGGGATCGTAAAGTATTAGGTCAGCCTTATCTGTACACGGGGTATTCCATGCCAACTCAATAGACGATTGATCATTACATTTTTCAGCTTCATTCAGGATTTCTCCTGTGATAGTGCGACCCAAAACTTCTTGAATTCAGCCCATCAACGTTCAAACCCATCTCAAGAGCGCCCTACTCGATTTCTATGACTAAAACATGGAAACGTTCGGTTTTCCATTTTTTTTAAATTCACGCGAACTCCAGCGTGGAAGTACGTTTTTTTTCTCTTTTTTTAATCGTATTTTCTATTTTTATTGATATCTAACGAGATAACACTTTTTTTATATAAACGATCCTCCAAGAAATTCAATTTTCAATTTTCAAAATGAGTTTTTCAACAATTTCAAAATTGAGTATGTATTACAGCAACAGATTCCGAGTTTCAACTCATAAAATATCAATATAGAAAAGAAAATACGATTGGAAAAGAATAGAAGAAAATGTCCGTCAACTCTGGAAATTGCGTATAAATTTATCACAACAGAAGCCGAACATTTCCATTTTTTTGTCCATGAAAATCAAGTCGGGCGTTTTTGAGATGGATCTAAACGTTCATAGGCTACATACGAGTGCCTGAAAATAATGAAGATTTCGTTTGACAGGTTCTCAGAGTTGTCCTATCGCAGGAAAAATCCTGAGTGAAAATGAAAAATGGCATAGTCAATCGTTTATTTAGTTGGCATGGAATACCCCGTATGTAAATAATTGCGTTGTGTTGTTAAATCGAAGAAATATTCACTTTTGCGCATGTTGAAGTAGTAGAGCAACATTATTAGTTGCATTCGAACCAGCAATAGCTGGTGATGGACTAGTTGGTGGAGATGAAAGTTCTTGAACAATTGATCTGAGCAAAAGGAGACACCGAATATAGAGAGCAGTAAATCTAGCAGCTCCTTCCATTCGGGAATCCATTTCTGCCAATCGGTCTAATTCAACCCCTGCCACTTCCAGCAACTGCGCATAAACTCTACCATCAGGCCTAGCTCTTTCCACACCAACGACCATTCTTTCCAAAAATTCTTTCCCTCTTCGATCTCTCGTCTCATCATCCTCAACATCATCTTTGCCAAAGCTGGGAAGTGGCGTGGGAGTAGGTCTCAGTCGAGGCACAAGATGAGGCATCGTGTCTCTCAGATAATGATAATGCTTCGCGGCGTGCTCTGTGAATAGCGCAGGCATACTTGGACAGTGCAATGCCGCGTTGAATATTAACACCAAGACACTGGCATCTATTCATACCAAATAAGGAGATTTTATCATAAATTTCGGTGGCGGAAAAAACGTTACATTATTAAGACTCTAGGGTATGTGACAGGGATTTTCTTGGAGGACTGGCATGTGTTCAAATTTTTGTTCAAACAACCAGATTTGTGAAAGTAGTTGGCTAGTCTCTTGAAGCATAATCAATAGAAAGTTTGGAGTTGTTAGCCTTGCGTTTTCAGGGCCAGTTTTTAAAAATGACTCCTCTTCAAGGTGTATGTACCCTTTAACTGTAGTTCAGGAGTGATTGATGAAGAATCTTTTCCTTTGTTTATAAGTGAATAGTTTCGAAAATTGGTTATATCAAAGGATACAAGAAGGTTCGTCAACATCAGGCTCAGGTGTGTCGAAAAAAGGATGACGTCCAAGCAGTTGGGGCACAAGTGGTAAAGTAAGATATGGATGAGAAGCTCCTAGAGATGCTAAACAGACTCGAATGCTCTCTTTGTCCTGAGGGTATCGGGAGAGATTATCCAGTAAACGATTAACACACATATGAAGACAGTTTCGAGTGGCTAATCGACTAGTGGCCAACGTCGCATGTAGTCCCTCTCTTACTTCTCCAGAAAAATCTTCCAAGGCTCCAAGTATCGTTTCAAGTTGATCTTCCCTGAGCGTAACACTGGCAGACATTTTACGCAATGACTCTATAGCTCTTAATCTCACATCCTGTATCTCGTCGTTAAACATGTCCACCATGAAATCAAGGGAAGTACGAGCTATGTTAGGCTGCTCAAGCGACAGGGAGCACAGAGCTTCTACCGCCGCTGTACGTACCTATAAAAAAATATTATATACAAGCCGAACTTTATATTACACATGTGATATGGGTTGGATACTTACTTCTAAGAATTCGTCTTCCAGACCGTGAATAAACGCGCCACAAGATCCACTTCTTTCCTCAACTTCGGGCCCCTCGTCTCTGCCTCTTTTTTGTTTTTTATCCAATGCTTGCTCGACAAATCTGCGCGAAACACCCTTCATTGATCCCAACAGAGACATTGCCGCAGCTCTCACACGAGGCGACAAGTCACCCATCAAACCACAAATTTTTGAGAACGCACAATCTATCATACGCAACTCTTCGCCATCTCCGACCATAATGCTGCGAAGAAACAGTTATTGATTTACGGTCAATTTACCGAATATCCCAAGGGATTTCACTCGTCAAATTTGATGTACACCCTCCTCCTAGATTTCAAAAAATTTCGCAGATTTCAAGTGATAAACTGCAAGACATTGTCAAGATTTCAAAGATTTCGTGAAATGTCAAAAATTCCACAAGACTCCGAAGATTCCAAAATATTTCAGAAGATTGATTTCAAAGATTTTAAGAAATTTTAAGGATTTACCAGATTACACAAGATTCCAAATAGGATTTCATGAGATTTCAAAGACTTCACAAGATTCACAGAGAGATATACACGAGATTTCATTAGTGATTAGATCTTCGGAATATCCTATATACAATCTTCTATAAGAATTCTGGGTAGTGAACATTTGTAGTGTTTTTAATGATTAAGTTACGGGCAATATGAAGCTTTCTTACTTATCAGGATACTCTGCTCCTAGCAGCCATATGAGCTTCAAAACAGCTCGACGAACGATCTCATAGTCATCGCGTAAAGCTTCGCAGGCTTCTGTAAATAGACTAGCAGGTAAACGACATCCCCTTCGCAAATGCAATTCTGCCATCGTTTCAAAGGCTTGAGCTCTGACCCGCGGGTCCTGTGAATGAGCGTAACTCCCGACAAATGTTAACATTTCATCTGAAGTATTGGCGGACAGAAAACGACCGATTATAGACAGGCACCGAGTTTGAACTCCATGCCAAGTGTCTGGCAAGTGGTCACGAGCTGCTTGCAACGCCACACTTCTAAAAAAAAAGTCAATTTGTTGTAGTTTCTCACATTTTTGTTCAACCAAATATTTGTATGTACAAAAATTCGCATTATATTTATGTTCTATTATATCAGGAGTGGCCTGTCTATTCTTTCTACATGACAAAAAATGTACATCAGTCCCGAAATGTGGGCTCCAGGGGTCGGTTAGTTATAAAAAATATAAAAAATCAGGAAAATTGATGCTTTTCAATATAAAAAATCTGACATAGTCTGAAGTGATGGTGTTAAATGTTCTATTATATCAGGAGTGGACTGTCTATTCTTTCTACAAGACAAAAAATGTACATCAGTCCCGAAATGTGGGCTCCAGGGGTCAGTTAGTTATAAAAAATATAAGAAATCAGGAAAATTGATGCTTTTCAATATAAAAAATCTGACATAGTCTGAAGTGATGGTGTTGAATGAAAATAATAATGAAAACGCAGATAATCAGAAGCTGGTATATGAGAATGGCAGGAATTAAGGAAACAATTGTTATTTTCATGATCGATCTGTTCCTTTGTATTCAGACTACTTATACCTATAAACATGCCCAGCTGGACCAATTCGGGGATCTCCTTTTCTAGTCTGTTTTCTTCGAAATACGTTTATGAATAGAAGAATATTAAAATGAATTCCATGTCAACCTCAATTAGGTCAGAAGAGTGAATTTTCAGAGAAGAAAATTAATGAGAAAATTAGAAAAGTAGAAAAATTAGAAATTTAGATATCTTAGAAACCTAATACACTCAATCTGTGCAACAAAAAGTAAGTAAAAGTGAGCAAGGTGAGCCTGGAAAAGTCTAACTCACTCACTCCTGAGTCATGAAAGGTATTAATGCTCATTACTTTTAAAGGCCTTGAGTTCTATATTTATTCATTTCTTATGATTATGCTCTGTGTAAATAGGAACCCCTCAAAAAATCTCCGAGGAGGCACAAACTTTGTTAACGATTCAAGGTCTCACGACCATCTTGTGAAATGAAATACTGTCTGAAAGGGTTATTCCTCTGGCTAATTTCCTCTTGTACCTATTAAACCTTCCTAATTTCAATAGAGTGGCCAGTCCTTGACTTTTGACTCTGTGCGATTCCTCATTTTTCAATAAATTGACGGTCTCTTCGACGATGTGTGCTTTCTCCGTCACGTCCTCAGCAACTTCACCCAGCTCCGCGAATACCCATAATATCTTGGCTCGAACTGCAGCTTCAGGTTCACTGGAGAATCTTTCGGCGAGTCTCTTTGCTGCTAGTGGAACATCCTCTGCTTGCACTTGAGCCAATGAATCAGATATACGTAACAGAAGTTGCAGGGCGTCGTTACCAGCTTTGCATTTATCGAGTAGCTCGATGTAAGCTAACGCTGAACTACTCTCGCTACTTGTGCTACCATTTTTATTACTCGCTGACGAAGATAGGCGAAGTGAACGAATCTTTTTCACTGGTGGCTCGTTTATCACCTGGAAACAATGTGATGGAAAAATATTTTAAAGCGAATGATGCCCTTTAATTATCATCACCAGGACATAAGATGTTTTGTCCATTTCGGCAGAAGCTAGCCTAACCTAGCCGAACGCAGTTTGTTCTAGATCACAATAACTGAAACGCGTATTAAGGGGCAAATAATTTATATTTTTGGATATATTTATTCGTCGTTGTTCATTTCGTTTACATATTTTTCTGTTCATTTTGGGTTTCTGCTACGTGTTTTATTTACTGTCGGACTCTAACCTCCAAAATAAAGGTTAGAAAGAACGTAATGGTTGTAGTAGATTTGATCATTTACCGCACCTGGCTTTGACTGAACTCTGCAAGTACCCTCTTCTTTATTAATGCAGCCATTCCAGTTGGTCGGTTTGTAGCAAATGCCGTGTACTAATGCGATCTTTCATAAATTACGCTATACAGCTTCGTAATACTTGACATTTAATCCCATTTAATCCGCCATTGCCCGTCCATATTTCATACGTGCATTTTGTGTTTACCGGGTTGTTACCGAGTCACGAGTTGATTTCAATGAGTTTCAGAATTTTTACTGGTTTGAGTCCTTATTTCTTCCCGAGTCTCGAATAACTATAGTTCGTTGAAGCGACGTTTAACTCTTATCTGTGAGGTAAATGGATTTTATCAGCCACCGCTATGCGTGGGTGAAATAAGTTGATGATTTCATTTTTAATTAAGAATACTTATTACACATTTTGCACAACAATTCGGTTGTTAACTGGGTACCCCCGTGTCGATCAACTACAGTTTATGATATTATCAGTTATGAAGTTTTTCAATTGGTTAATTTATAACTACACAAAACACTTCAAGTTTGAAATAATATTCTGAGTTCTGTGACTTAGGTAAATTGATTTTTACTATTTGGGATTTCGTGACTAACTAACTAGTCCTGGAGAAAATGGATCTCTCCCCGCGCTTACGCGAGGGGAAAGTTTTCAGAAACTCGCAGGAAAGCGAGCTTTTCCTCGTTGATAAAGAGCAGATTAAATTGAAGCGGGAGAAAAATAAATCTTCTTGCAGAAGAACATTTCAGAGAAAAATTTCTCCAACAAAAATTTTCAATTTTTTTCGAAATTGCTGAGCTAAAATATTGAAATCCTGAAAAACATGGAAAAAACCGGAATCCCACTCTCGTTTCGGTCTTAAAATCATCGCTTATAAATCTAATATCTATGGGAATTTTTTCCAAACTTCGAAAAATGGCGTTGTTGAGATAGCCTGAATAGAAAAGAAAAAAAAAACGGTTTCAAACAACAACAAAAAAAAAAACATTTTTGGTGATTTTTGAGTACAGAACTTTCATATAAAAATATATGAACAATATGTAAAATGGTCAGGGTTATTGGCTAGGTGATCTGGCATGGAAGTCCCCATATAGTATAAATAATTGCCATATGAATAAATCACATGGATTATCACTCAAAAACAATAGGGGATAGATTTCGGTGACCAGAACACCCCTTCCAAATTGCAAGTACATAAGTCCCAAGGTTCCGAGGAGAACGTCCTGCAAAGAAGAAGAAGAAGAAGATTGTCTTGTTCGATCAACTTTGACGGTCAATATCTCAGGCACCGCCTAGTCGATTTCGTCGAATTTTTGCAAGCGAGGTCAAGTGGGGTGGGCCTTACGCCTCTATAAATTTTATCAAGAAATAATCAGCGGTTTAAAACATATGACAGATTTTTTACAGGAACAGGAGTTTGCTCGGGTAATTGATTCGGGGCTGATGCGCGGTGGCCTACGGGTACTTGGCAGCGATTCACTGTCGCGAAAAATCGAAAGATATCGGGGTCAAACGTCGGTCAAGTTGGCGTGAAATGTCACATGCAGTATACATCAAGATTCGCGGCAGCGAATCGCCGCCAAGTACCCGTAGGCAGGCGAGAGCTAGCCGCGTATATTTTCTCGGCGGAACTAGTTATACCTGTAAGCACGGTGTCATAAGGTCGGAACGCGTGAATGTTTTTCAATAAAATTTACACGACAGGAACTCCCTCCCCACACGACCTGGCTGTACAAATTTGATTGGAATCGGTACACTGGTTTCCGAGATATTAGTCACAAAAGATGATGAAAAAGCATCTTCTTCTTCTTCCTGGTCATCGTGGATTTTCGTGCTTGAGACCACGATATCTATCGAACGGTTGAATGGATCGACTTGAAATTCGAAACGTGGGTACAAGCCACTAAAATCTCGCCCCCTATTGATTTTGGTATGAATCAGAATCCGCATTCGGTCGGTATGTGCTGATAAAGTTACAAAGTGAGCTACAGAACGTCGACTAAACAAAATGGCCGTCGGCTCGCGCTATTGAGTGCTATTGACCGTCAAAATATTCACAATTTTATATACAATTATTTATATGCATATGATTTATTGGAATAACTAGTTTTCCAGTGTATTCCATTGCTATTTGAATAAAAACTCAATTTTCGAGTAAAACCAAGCGAGTTGTCCATATAGCTCTAAAGAACCGAATGTGCCCGCCAAGTACGTAGCTCTTGGAATGATGTTTCCATATCCTTACACGAAACTCGCCTTCACGACGTAGACTTGCTGAGAGATCACAGGGGTACGTTCGGTACTTGGCTTTTTTCTTGATTTCACGACAGAGCCTGGCGAAACGTTCTGCTCATAAGGCAATTGTGATTTCTGTGTAGGTACTTGGCGGCTTTTTTTATATCTACGATGTTTTTCCGTGGGTAAAATATTATACATATAGACACAAATTTGTCAGCGTTATCTCATGTCAGAAAATATTGAATTATTATTTAGCATACGAATATTTCCGCGGATGTCATGTATGCATACACTCACTGTATTGACCTAGCATACAAATGATATCTCGATATATTTGTTCGTCAGCAACTGTAATCAATGATTTATTATACAGTTCCAAGTCATTTTTCAACATTTATCGCACCTCTTCGTTGGTTTGGTTTATGTTATAATTTGCCGTTCTGCTTTTATAACAGATGACACCACTTCGCAGGCTTATACTGATTTCACAGTTTTATTATATCACGACCCACATCATAATTCACTAAGCGGATTTTTGCCTCAAATAGGTATCGTTTACAAAAGTATTTGGTGATTACATTATAAATAGAAACATCGTTGGCAAGAAAGTGTACACGTTATTTCAATAGAGCGTAACCAGTGAGCATTCAAATAATCATGAGCGAGGAAGGAAAGCAACAATGTCCGGCAGGTGAGTGTACCTCTCATAGATCATAGTCGATGATGAAGAATCAGAATAAAACTGATATGAAATTATAGAAGTTGTGAAATCATTTCAATGAAATTTGATATTGAGAGTGGAATCTTGACAGGAAATGCAATTTTCTTAAAGAAATTTTTATATGATACGAGAAACTTTGGTACCTACGAATTCGAATTTGGATACATAATCAATGGTACACCTGAGAGAGTATAAATAATGTCCAATGCCCGTGTACCATTTACGGTGTTCCTAAATGGCACAAAATATTTATTGAGATGCATATAGGTGATTCTCTAAATACCTGAGACACTTCTGGACCTCATGGTCATTTAGTCATCGACTTTCTTGTAAGTCGAGGATCTCTTGATATACCACAAGATATCACTCGTGTATGATTTTCAGAATTGTAAACCGACCCGCTCAGCTATGGTACTATCATGGACATTTGTAAATCTCTGGAATGAATTCCAAAATTTATATTTTTGTTCGACAAGGAGAGGTGAAAATGAAACTCCGCCAAGAACACTGCCTTATGTAAAAAACTTTCAGTTATCCGAAAAAAATACTGTCGATTCAGCTTTCCGATAAAACCTTTACGCACGTAGGTACCATCGTAATGTGTACACTTGGGACGTGTACCAAAGCAAAGATACTCTCTCAATCGTTATAATTTTTATACAAATGATCTCTGGAATTTTGTCTTCGCTAATTATCATTCTTGAGTCATTGTAGCATTTTGGATTTGTGAAAATAATATCATTCGTTAAAAAATGACATTTTATACACTTCACACGCTGTACATTTCATTTTCAGTAATCATCAATAAACCCGGTGACGAATCAGCAAACTTTGAACAAGCTATGCTCTTGACGGGTAGCAAAAATTACATTCTCGGATTACCTACTCAAAGAACGTTGAAAATATGTGGAATGTGATACACTTATACATGGATTTTAATGAAGGGCACGAAGCTCAAACAGCCTATACACCAGACGATTAATCGCTCATTGTATTCGTAGGGTATGGAAGATATAATTTAATTCTACTCTTTGTTTGCGGAATAATCATGACTTCGTTTGGATGTCAATCTGGCTTGAGCGCCTATATCATTCCGTCGGCCAAATGCGATCTTAAACTTTCCCCGGATGAAATGGGATTGTTGAATGCAGCATTTCTGATTGGTCAGTTACATTTATTACAAAATAATGCCTTCAATTTTTCAGCCAAATTTTTTTGACGATTTGCAGGTGCTACAACAGGTACTATAGGATCGGGAACGATCGCAGATGCAATCGGTAGAAGAAAGGTTTTGATTTGGTCGCTTTTCCTCGATGGCTGTGTAACGTTACTATCTAGTTTGACTCAAAACTTTTCTCTACTCTTCGCATCACGCTGTATTAATGGACTTGCGTACGTAGAAATTCCTGATGAACTGAATCGGCTGTAGTATAATCTTGTCTCGTTTAATCTGAAGAAAAATCTGAAGTTCTTTGTTCCGACCAAATGAGAACTGGAACCCCTGATTGTATATTATCAGAATTTAAGAAAGGAACATCTTAGAAATTCTAGTTTGACATGACTGTTATGTAATTCACAAATGGTATAACACTGTCTTCAATACTGATACAGGGTCGGAGGGCCAACGACGATAATACTTTTATTCTTTGGAGAATTCCATGCTGAAAAATCAAGAGCAAATGCCATTTGTTACCTTGGATTATTCTGGGCTTTTTCGACGCTATTATTGCCTGGTAAGTTATAGCTATAGATTAGGGTGCTTTTTTTTGGGACTATTTTTTTTTTTCACTCCCGGCCTGAAATTTTGTTGGAAATGCTAAAAAAGAAATTCCCTCGAAATATAAGCCCTTAATATTGATATTAAGTACTCTCCCAGAACGTGAAATGATTTCTCATTTAAATTACATGGAAATTGCCATTTTTTTTTTTTCAAAATGCTATAACTCGGTGGCATTTCATGCTATTATATCGCCCAAACTTGCAAATTACTCAGCATTAAGCGCTCTACAAAAGTGTCCATTGCGACTTAACTGTAACTCACACCGGTGAGGCAGTACAGGTCACTAAAAATACAAGAAATTTCTACAAAATTTGACTTTAGTGTGAGTTACAGTTAAGTCGCGATGGGCACTTTTGTAGAGCGCTCAATGCTGAGTAATTTGCAAGTTTGGGCGATATAATAGCATGAAATGCCACCGAGTTATAGCATTTTGAAAAAAAAAAATGTCAATTTCCATGTAATTTAAATGAGAAATCATTTCACGTTCTGGGAGAGTACTTAATATCAATGTTAAGGGCTTATATTTCGAGGGAATTTCTTTTTTAGCATTTCCAGCAAAATTTCAGGCCGGGAGCGAAAAAAAAACATAGTCCCAAAAAAAAGCACCCTACTATACATACGGGTCATACGTCTAGCGAAACCCAACTGTTCAAGCGGGAACCATATGATGCGAGTTAGAAGAACAGCTTTGACAAAAATTTTGGAGAAGAAAATAATTGGGACTCCATATGAATATCCATATAAAACATCCATCTCCTATTTTACAGCTATGGCATGGATAATCATTCCACTTAAATTCGATATTGTGGTCTACGGATTTGTCTTCAACTCGTGGCGATTGTTCCTTAGTATTCTTAGTTTGCCTAGTTTTCTGGGTGCGGTTCTTATATCAAGGTATCCGGAGACTCCAAGGTTCCTACTCTCTCGAGGGCAAAATATAAACGCCTTGAAGATTATGCGAGAAATGTTCGTATCAAACACTCGGCAAGAAGCGCGCGACTATCCGGTTAGTGTTACTGTATCTTTTGATCTTAGTACGCCCCCAATCTCCAGTAATTTGAATTACGCATAGATATTCCTGGTGAAGGAGTTCGAAGAAATGATAGAAACGTACAAAAATGGATTCGGACTTATTCAGAAAACTGATTCAAAAGTCCGTTTCTATCCGTTTTCTCAGTCCGGATTCATCTGGATCTGTAAGATGCTATCCACAGTCTATCAGTTTCTACCGATATTTCGCATCAGTGTATTGCATTTTTTTATTATATATCTCATACAGAAATCTCAGTATTTTCTCTAAAAAAAAAACCTCTTGGTAAATCTGAGCCCATATGCAAAATTACAACTTGTGACCAATTACTTCATCATTCTTCGCAGGTGAAAACCCTTATTTCTGAATACTCTACAACTTACAATGAGTTGAATACCTTCTCCGACACTTTAAACAAAATGTGCGAACAAGTTTGTTGGCTCTTTTCTCCGGTGCTGGCAAAATATACAATTTTGAGCGGATTCATACTATTCGCAAACATGTTTGGGTACGTAGATTACACAGTTAAAGTTATAAGTACATATTTGGCTCATGGATCCTTTTACAGTGTATATAAATAAAGCCAATCGTTTTATGTGTGCATTACACCTGTATCTTCAACAGTAAATGAATTTGGAGTTACATACGCAACGGTACGTGCAGCTGGCCCAATAATTGTGGAAATGAATTATAAATATCTATAGGTGCTAGTGTCGTTGGAAAATAAAATATTTCGGGATGGTATTATGATCATGGCTGTATAACATAACTATATAAAAAAGTGGGTTTCAGATATTACGGGTTGGGCTTATGGCTTCCAGAATTATTCAATCGCTTCGAATTGTACCATAGATCGCATCCGAATGTAACTATTACTGTATGCGAACTGGCGTATCTTCGACAAAAGAATTATGAGACCACAGTTGCAAATGCCTCGGAACATTCATATAAAACGTATAATTCTACAATGGAGATTAGTTCAATTTGGTCAAATACAACAGCGGTTCAACTACTAGCTGATAATACGCCCCAAATTTGTGATGGTTCAGTGGATGCAAAAGTATTTCTCAACACCATAATCATTGGCTTCTGTTGTCTGTTGGGCAGTTGGCTGACTGGTTATTTAGCAAATCGTTGGGAGCGCAGAGTTATGCCAAGTAATATGAAATCTTCATTCTTAACTCAATTTTATTGAAATCGTTACCGCGTGCTGTTATTTTATGTACATTATGCATATCGCGACTTAAACAGTTCTAATTGAAAACTTATTTCAAAATCTTTGGACCAAGTATTACTATAATTATTTATTTGCTTCTGTTACTTATAAATAAACCTCTTGTTATTATTGGTTCTATAGTTGCCACTATGTTGATCGCTGGAATATGTGGGTGCGTGATTTACTTTTTACGAACTTCCTTTCAAAATCTAATTGTTACGTGCATATTTTCTTCTTTTATTTCAATGGCAAACATAGTCATCTACAGCGTGATAATCGAACTGTTTCCAACAAACGTTGGGTAAGTTTAGCCTCAAACTACACCTTGATGTGATAGTAGATCGTGATTCTCCAATTGCAAAAAATTACATGGTAATGTGGTTACTTACACTTCTCGATGTTACTGCAGTGCAATGGCAACGAGTGTGTCGTCGGTACTAGGAAGACTCGGTGGAATTCTCAGCAATATTTTATTCGGAGCACTGCTTGACATTAGTTGCGAAGTTCCTATTTTTCTTGTCGGAGGCGTTGTCATATGTAAGTATATTTTGCAAAATGTTTGTGGCAATTATTATTCACCAGCCATTGAGCGCGTGAGAATATGGATAAACTTCCGAAAGCTGCAAACCGAATTTCGCCATGAAATTTGGCACACACATTCCATTTGACTATCTAAGAGTCCCCTTATCAAGATTCTTGGTGACTCGCAATATTTATCGAAATAGTGAATTTTTTGAGTATGCTATTTAGCACGCTCTGATATATCGAGAGATATACAGGGTGAATTCCTAACGTCCGTCTGCTGAGAGTCGTGTTGAGGTGGCCGAGAGTCGAAATCGGCGATTGTTTTAGTGGTTTCCGAGTCCTCGATTGGCTGCCGAGTAACAAACAATTTCCGATTTCGACTCTCGGCCACCTCAACACGACTCTCAGCAGACGGACGTTAGGAATTCACCCTGTATATAGATATATCAGAGCGTGCTAAATAGCTTACTCAAAAAATGCAATATCTCGATAAATATTGCGAGTCGCCAAAAATCTTTTTAAATTTCATTGCCAAATTCGGTTTGCGGCTTTCGGAAGCACACCCATCTTGACTAATAGTTTAGCTGTATAAACTTAGAAATGATCCAATAACAGCTGTTTTAGAAAATTTTATCGATCTAAGGTGCCTGACAAATGATGTTGCACAATATCGGATTTGTCGCTCCCGAAATATGCAGCCGAAGGCCCATCTCGTTTTAAGTTGGCAATACTGTAGACGATACCTGAGTTGAGAGGCTCTACGGTGGAGAGTGGTTATATCAACGAAGCTCGGGTCGCTATATTCGTCAAATAGCCAATTTACATACCCTCCGAAGGTTTGAGTAACTGAAGTTTTAACGAACATAACAATACGAGCTCGCTCGAACACCTCCCCGCTGCCAGCACACACACACACCACCCCCATCATGGAAGCCTTCAAGTCAGGTACTACCTAGAATGTTGCCAACTTGAAACGAGATGCAGCTTCGGTTATATCCGGTACTGTGCGTCTACCAACACTTACAGCTTATGTAATATCAAATTGTCTGTTACAGTTGGTGGGATTCTTGGACTTTTATTGCCAAAATATCCACTTGCCCTTCCAGAAAAATGTCAAGGCAAATCCTCAATTAGCGACAAAAACCTTTCTAAGTCTGACGAAACCGAATATTCTTATTCTACTAGCTAGTCCTGCAGTGAAGAAATCTTTATACCACTCTGGTATCTGATCATCATTTATTGCCATTAATAATTATTCAATACTGGATACCTTCCACCAAATAAACGCACAAAGCGACGAGTTTGTATTGTTTAAATTTATATCTGAAGATTTCTAGTTGAAATCGCGTTTTAAAAAGTTTTCTCTAAGTTTGAATTGCAGCTGTTCACTTTTGCTGTGCACAATTAAATTAGATTCTGGCCACAAGACCAATTAAATTAACAGATTTCCGAAGGACTTGGCCATTGAGTACATACATCACTTAACTACAGTGTAACGTTTTTTGTATGGCATTTGTGAATTGCTTAGCGCTCAACATAGCGGACTTCGTGGATTGGTCCGTAACGTACACGCAAGCTCCTGCAGGGCTAATTAAAGAACGACAGATGATTTGGGGGGTATTTGGGGTTGATCAACGCATTTGTATCATCCTTATTAAATATATTTCACAATCCAACCTAATATTTACAAAGAGTTACACAACCGTATTTTGGCGTTTGAATATAAGGTCGTTTTAGGTCTTGAAGTAACAATAATTAAAAAAACGTTATAGTTAAAGATTTACACGAACTATTCGCAGAACGTACAATAGATTCCTTAGATTTGGGTAATTAGAAAAATATCATTCGCTACTAAGGTTGCAGTTATTAGATGACGAGGTGACACTGTTAATAGCAAATCGATAAATAGATAGATAGTATATTTATGTCTACAACAAGATTAAACAATAAAAAAAGCGACAGAATCAAGAGCAGTACAAAGAGAGTTACTCTGTGACTATGATACAATACAATACAATACAAGAGTACTTGAGAGTAAGAATTAAAGCTAGAATTATCCTACGAACAAATCTACTTTATTGACCTCAAGTTTTGTTGAAGTGGTAATATGGTAATAAGACAAAAGATCTCGATCAATCTAGTCGAGTCAAGTGACTAATAAAATTACTACTTAACATCAGGTATGATATTGATATAGTAGCATTAGTTAACTCGTCACACAGAAGGATAATATAATATACGAATTAATAATGTAGTGATGTAATCTAGATATTGCACGGATGTATGATTTATAATACATATACATAGTATTCGTCAGGAATATGAATATAGTAAGAATGACTATGATATTATAATATGAATATTAGATTAAAGACGTACATTAATAAGATTGAATCGTGACGTAATATAATTAATTGTTATGCTACTTCGGTATTATCTACTACGTTGGGTAATAGATTTATGAATAGTATAACATAAGATGTAACGAGCAATTTTCCTACCCGGAGGGAACAGATAGAAAAATAGATCCCGCACAAAAAGCACCAACCTGATCCACACTGAAACAGGTACCTACACAAGATAAGGTAGAAGAAAGAGAGGTAGTGTTGGGCGTCTGGCACACGGATGTGCTAAGGTAAGACAGAACGATACGGCAAATAGAAATTCAAATAAGCCACAAACCAAACTCAGTAACTTGAAGGGTGACCGACAAGTTAGAAGGAGAGGGGAACGTGGGGACGTAGAAATAACACACTCTTATAGACGGCAAAAGATAACGGCAAAGATATATAATACAATTTCGATTCACTCATGCGATACAAAAACAGAGACGAATAAAATATAATTTCAATTTCTCGCTGAGCAAAGAAAATATAAAACCAAAACAAGATAGTAGATCATAGTCCTGATTTCGCGTGTCGTTTGACTACCGCCAATAAGATAATTGTTATTGACATTTACAGAGTAGATATTATGCCATGAAATATTTTTCCAAGTACATAGTACATATTGCATATAGTTTGTCGTCGTTTGGAAACTACCGATGGCGTACACAAAAAACGAGCTTCAAGATGTATAAGCTACCCTTATCAGTTCCTCTAGCCTTATACCATTGATTAGTTAGTTGAAAAAAAAATTATTCAGAATTTCTGGAATTCCTTAAGTTTTTCAATAATTTCTTACAAACACGTTTCATTTTCTTATTTCTTAGCATGAGCTGTAATTTTCTGTAACAGTGGCAAACCTGGTCCCAGCGCTGGTCGGCGATAATCGTGGAGGGAGAAGCCTTTCCGCACACGGCATGTTCGCCGCACCCAGATAGGCGATCATGTCCATTTTTCGGCCGGGAGGTAGATGGCGGCAGACTTTCGCAGGCTGTGAGCTATAGCCCTACACGTGGATGTTCCAGCGGCGTGCAGGATCCCAAGATGTCCTGGGTTTAGAAAAAAAACTTAAGGCAGACACAAACTACAAAATAAAAATTGGACTCCGGTCTTTTTATAATGAAATTTTGCATAATTAAAAATTATATTAAGGTAGAAATTAAGGTCAAATAAAAAACAACATAATCTCGATTGACTACTTTACGCGCGCGAGTTTGACAGCTTCGCTTCATTTCTTGCAAGTCGGCACCCGTGCCTCGTAGCTTAAAATATCATCGCAGGACGATCTGACCGACCAATAAAATTGAATTATTTGGCGCATGCGCAGTATAGACTGTATAGTTTCAAGATTTCCTCTCGGTATATAGTTTTTGACATCAGAAGGGATGAATTTTCGTCGACAAACTGAGCCTAAACGGGGAGACGAATCTCACGAAAATGATGTTTTTATAGAAACTTAAATTAAACTGTAGGGAGCTTACCCGGTGATTTGCAACGTAGATCACCCAGTTATATGTATTACGAATAAATGGAAATTACATTACGTTTCTAGACATCCAATATGGCAAAATCAAGTATTCTGTAGGAATACACACTTGTCTCGGGAAAACTTATTTCACCCATCTGCGTCCCCTAAATGAGGCTCAATTTTTCGACGAAATTCCTCGTATTTGACGTCTCGGTATGACATACAGAGGAGTTCAGTGGAAACTTGCCGCGCCCTATAGTAGGCAACTCGTGTTTTTTCGAAATTGACAACGCTGTCGTACGACCGATACGTACGATATCTACAGACGCGTAGCGGCAGCTGTTATTCTGTCATTCTCTATTACATCAGATTCGTAAATTTCAGCCCAACAGTTATTTATAACCAAAGAATGTTGCAAATAAAAAGAAATTGACATCCGCAATCAATTCACTAATTCATTACAACTTCTTTACGAATGAATATCGATTCCCGGTCTCTTATTAACTATACTACGATCAACCTCAAATATCTCACTCTGACAATTAATTCTATCCTAACGACATGACAGCCACAGAATGACAGCTGCCGCTACGTCGTTTGTAGATATCGTACGTATCGGTCGTACGACAGCGTTGTCAATTTCGAAAAAACACGAGTTGTCTACCATAGGGCGTGGCAAGTTTCCACTGAATTTCTCTGTATACATATCTATCGAAGACTTGTGAATTGACGGCAGTTCTGCGGCACCTTAATATGTCGCCTTGAATTGAATCCAACGTATGCGAAAACAATAGCATGTTTGTGTCTGACGGAAACAATAGAATAATGGGGTTGAGCAGTGAAGACTTTATCACCTGATAAATTAATGTAACAGTAATCAATGACATAACATTCAGTAAACTCATCGAGATTGAACGTTTCGAAAACATAACTAGAACATACGAAAATCCTGAACAAAACCGTGTACTTTGGCCCAACTTTAGTGAGTGATTCTATATAGTTATATCCAATCTGATCCTAAAAAGAAACTCTCGATGCAACGCATTCATGATAGTTAACCTCTAGCAGGATCCTACCCAATTCATAACCAAAATTGTACATCAGTGTTGGATACTATGTGGATTTCAATATTTGAAAAACGCAAGCATTGAAACAAACATCCTCAATATGAGCTTGAACAACAGCCCTCAGCATGGCAACGTAAGTGAAGGAGACATTCGATTCAGCAAAAGCAAATCAAATATTGACGATAATCTAACAAGTCCACAGCTCCATGAATATGTCATTCAACGATCAAGCGAGAGGGTAGGACTATCACAGATCAAACATGGAGAACATCCGATAGTCACAGCGAAGAGAAAGAGTATGAACCTTACTTCAGTGGTTGGATCTCAACACCCGCAGGTGGGTGAGACGAAAGCCTTGCTCGAATTAGCTATTAAAACTAATAGGAGGCTTGAAAAACCACACGAATCCATAGCTTATCATAACGATACTGGTAGATCTAAACTAAGAATTCCCAGACCTCAGGTCCCTAAAACGTGGGGTCAAGAACCTACTGGGCCTCTTGAACGTGATAGAACTGTACGGTCAGCTTCAAGAGATCATCCTTATACTCCATACAAAAGAGACAACGTCGCTCGAAGTAAAAAAATTCCGAATGAAGCGAAGAGAATTATGAAGTCGACAAATGGTGTTGGATCAACCGACCTACATGCAGAAGTCCGTTTCAATCCAGAAGAAGAATTTAAGAAATTAAACGAAGAAATAGCGAATAAAACTTACCAAGCTGAAGCAGCAGCACCTTGTGCAGGTGAAGCCATTTCTATTCAGGATGAAGAAAAGCTTACTGCTGAAATAGTTAGCTTTTATCCAAGTAAGGGCAATCTGACCCAAGTAAGCGATTTTGAGATTCCAAAGAGCGTATCCCATGATTTGTCAGTTGTTGAACCTGCTCTGTTAGTGCACACTTACACTCACGAAAATGTATCGCAACACCATTCAAATACATCAAATGGCAGCTTCTTTCTACAAGTGAGTAATGAACCATCATTGACAGAAATTGCCAAAATAATCAGATCGCTGCAGCATATGCCTTCGTATGAAGAGGAATTTGAACCAAAACCAGGATCATCGAAGGCACCAGACCTGGATGTCTTACGAAAACTAGAATCATTTGATTCATTGAGTAATCCAATCGAGATGACTGAACCAACCAGACCGTCTGAAAGGTCTGATGTCAAATATCGAGGCAGCGATGCATTTCAAGAAGATGATGCAATAACATATGAGCTTGCAAACTTTTCATTACCATATAGTGATGGCACGTCATCCGGCAATTCACGAGTAGTGCCCTCTGCACGACTAGAAGAGCTAGAAGAAATATTACGTAAGTCATCCGGTCAATTTGCATCGTCACAAAATGTGCACAAAGTAATTTTAGACGAGACTTCCAGCTCAATAGGGCAAGTATCAATGGCATCCGAAAGTGTTCAGGATGTAGCCGAAGAACTGCCCAAATCAATTGCTTCAAGTTCTTCGTTTGGATTGTCAATTATTGAACCCTTGAAAATTTCACCTATAGGTTCAGATTCGTCCTCAATCGTGGCATTCGCCATTTCATTTAAGGGTAGTAGTTTACCGTCATTTCTCTCTGTATCTCCAACACCGGTGTCACATAGAAAAACTTCTCCGAGTCAAAGTGAGTCACCAAAAACAGTTCAATTATCAAAAGGCGACCGAACGAAAGCAGCCAATCGAACGGTTGAAGTACAAACTGTTATGGGCATAAATGCTTCGAAAATAAGAGAAGGAGTCGCGCATTTCAGGAATCGGCAGCGAATGTCATCTCTTTCGGTACTTCTCAATTCGGCAGCTACTAGCACGCCATTTTCAGCTTTAAAGTTAAATTCATTGAATAATGATAACATATATCTTTTTCGTGAAGCAATCAGTCAACCGCTGGATAGCTTAACAAATGCTGTGTTTTTACACCTCCTCATTCCCATCACATGCACTTCTCTATGGATTCTTCGCAACGAACAGCCAAAGAAACAGTTTTCACTTAGTGATTTTCTACGTACAGTTATTGGTCAGATGACTGGTATATTTGGATTGAGTGTCATTCATACATTTGCTCGATTAAGCAGTAGTGAAATGGCACACGGTAAAGCTACTTCCGAAGAATATGGCAGATTAATCGTCTACATAGACATTATTCTCTTGATTAATTCTATGATTGAAGATTCACCCAACCCCGTTATACAGACGAACGAAAATTATCGAATGATTATTCTAAATCTCATCGATACCAGATGTAAGATTATTCTTCCAAATCCAGCCTTCTCTGACGATTGTCAGATCAGCTCAGATCAATTCTTCGAACAATGTGTGCCGCTTTCTAAAACAATATGGACGAAGGCGACCCAGCTGTTTGTGCCAGGTTATAACGCTTTGAAAAATTCGGTCCTTCATGGTTTTCAAATGGATGAGTCTCTGAGTTTGCTTTTGACAATTCCACAATTGTTAGATACCTCAGACCTAACCTCAAATAAACTACATTCTCTAGTATCAATATTGAAAGAAAAGCTTAAGACATGTGTACTCGAAACGGATGATATACTAACAGCTGTTAAGCTTCATATTCTTGGAATCATGTTACCTCTAAAATTGACATTAAGTCTTTTAAATCCTAAAAATGCACCGACGAATATAGTCGAACAGCAGTGGCAACTTAAACGATCTGATTCAAGTGCACTTCTCGTGCACGATGCGGTTAATCCGATACTGATCCTGCTATTGATGCGTCGATGAGGACAGTGTTTTATTCTGTAACGAACAATAGTACGCTATTTTTATAAAGAAAAAAAGAAAAATTTAGATACAGAAAATATGTAATAGATGGAATGACGCCTTGTAACTGGAAGACCTAAATTGCGATGATCGTCAGGAGTGCAGTCGCACGTTTGTCAGCTTATATCGAAATACTTCGTAGTATATTTCATGTATATGAGGAATGCCAGCTCAACTCATTGTCAGCCCAGCTGTGGACTTCACCGGCCACGATATTTTTCATTTGTTGTCATGTTATACTACTCGATGAACTGCCATTCTGTGGTTTTTTTTTCAGAATTTGAAAGATAACCATGTCCGATCTGTGAGTTTTTGAAATAATAATTTTTTCTAAATCTACTTCGTTTGAAACAACTGTACCTCTGGAATGAATAGTTTTATAAAAAAAGCTTTCGTACAAGAGAATCCACGTGGTTTGAGGCGGACTTTCGAAAAAAATTTACTACGGAATTTAGAAATTACCAGAACGGCCCGAAAAAATCCACCTGGACAGACAAAAATCTGTGAAACTCTTTGGACCGATGTGTTTATTTTTAAAAAAATTAAAAAATTTGTAACCGGAGTCGAAGACTTTTAAGGTATCACCAATCTTGGGGGACCATTCGTTCAGGAGTTATGAATCATTCAATATCGAGGAGAACATCATGACATCGTTAGCATAGTGAGATAGGTATATACAGGGTGTCCAAAACCACCCGTCCAGGGGTCTTAACTTCTCAGGCGAGCATTTTCAGCAGAAATGTTTCAGATAAAAGTTACAGGGGTCAGTGGGGGAGATGAGTTCGTGACCTTGTATTTGACCTTGGGATCTATTTTTGAGGTTATTCGAAGGTCAATACGCGTTTTTCAAATGGGAACTCCTATTTTTGATGACGGATCATGAAAGAACGCAAAATTTTACGTTTAGATATGTACCCATGTCCTAGGTCAAAATGATCTCCAGAAGTCATTCAGAGGTCAAATCACTGTTTGGTGGTAAATGAAAAAGGACACTAAAATGTCTGAATGGCAACATTTTTATTTTGCATAATATGAATTTTGAACACAAACCGTTCAGAATAATAAACAATAGAGATCAGTAAGTTATTTCGAACAATTGAACATTTGATGGATAAACACATTAGTGCTCAAAATGACCTCCTCCTTGCAAAATACACGCCTACGCTCTAGTTTGGAAGTTATCAACTGCTCGTCTAATTTCTGTTGCATCCAGAGATAGAATAGCTTGTCTTATTCTATCAGATGAAATTGGAAATAACATACAGCATACTCGACTTCTGTGTATAACCTACTTCTGTCACTCACCAACATGTTCGATCATGTTGCCTTGCGGTATAAATTTTTTGTCGTTCTCTATGCTATTTGTCCTCTACCACTACTCGCGCTTTCATTTGACGTCGTAGTATTTGACCTCTGGAGGTCATTTTGACCTAGCACAACGGTGCATATCTGAACGTAAATTTTCGCGCTCCTCTCGTAATCCGTAATCGAAAATAGGGGTTCCCATTTAAAAAACGCGCATTGACCTTCAAATAACCTTAACAATAGATCCCAAGGTCAAATACAAGGCCACGAACTCATGTCCCCCCATTGATCTCTACAACTTTTATCTGAAACATTTTCGCTGAAAATGCTCGCCTGAGAAATTAAGGCCCCTGGATGGGTGGTTCTGGGCACCCTGTATAGGTAGGATATATAAATATTGGAATAAATATTTATTAGAATGAATATTTATATATGCCGTATTCTCTTCCGCGTGAGACAGACGCGGACCCTAACCCTCTTCATTTTTTTTTTTGATAACTGGTCTTTATTTTTAGCAAATCGAAAGGATCACCCTGTGTGAATTATTTCATTTTTTTTCTAAATACTTTTTGAGTTGGAAATTTGAACTTTTTCAGATAAAATAATTTTCAAATAAGAATAACTGGGCTTCGGTTGGTTGAATTAAAAAATGAGTACAGGAAGATGGTCGTCAGAAAATTCGCTCCTCGAATAAAATATTGTTGAAATTTCACAACCAATCTTTCCTCATTATTTTTACGTTTAACGTCTGACAATTTGCTTTTCGCCGAATATGCCACTTTTGATTTTTGTTGAAAAATTCTCGATTTTTCTACATTAAGTACAAAAATTTTGAGCCATCTCTCATCGTGAAAAGATTCGCGTTTCTATTTACTTTTTTTCTCACTTTGTCCGAGTCAGAGACGAGAAGGAGAGCTATACTAATTGGGGTTACAAGATATTTATATGTAAAGTTAATCATGATTCCCAACTTTTCGTTGTCGAACTTGAACTGGAGTTTTAATCAATTTTTGAAACAATCAGAATCAAATCGAGGCTTATATTAATATATTCGAAATTTGTTCTCCCTGCACGACCACATGTCATTTTTTTCCGGCACTAACCGATTTTTGTAAATTTTGTAACAATCATTCATTTTTAAATGATATAACTTTTGTACAGGCGAACGGACGTATCAATGCTCCGGTTTCAGAAATTATGCGTAATTTTGACATTGCTATACCCGAGGGTTTAACTGTTAAGACCATGTTATTTTCCGCTCGAAACCAATCATCTTTTGACTGAAACGTTTTCTCCATTTCGCTTCATTTTTGAATTCGTCAACCTGTTCAATCGTGTTGGAAGAATGTTTTCAGCTGACGAAAAATTACAGGATAAAATGAATGGCAAATACACTTCAATTATAATCTTTTTTCGATTTCATGCTGCTATTTCCGTGGGAAACAAATCATACAAACTTCAGTCAAGGCTTAGATTGGCGGTAAAACCAAATAATTCTGTGTCATACAGCATACTCACTCATCGCAATATCATTTAAGCCTTTTGAAATTTACACTATTTCCATAAACCGTTGCATTCGGCGTAGCCGCGGTGTCTACTTCAATAATATTAATGGTCGAGTAGCTTGTTTTCAGTGGAGGACAAGCTGAGTCCTGCATTATGTTGTGAACGGCCCTTTACGAGGAGAACCCTCAATCTTTTAGGATATATCTTAAAAATGGGGAATATGTGTGAACATACAGATTGTGGTTTATTACTTATCAGATAGGTACCTAATACAACTAGTAGCATGCTCATCAAATCACCAAAACATCATTAAAACTCTTCCCAATTTCTAAATATGACCAACAGATATCAATTTCATGCGTGAGTTATGCAGAAAAAAATATGAGTGAAATTTAGGTGCGGGACCGATATCAGCAATCTCCCGTTGCCATTGCAATCCGTATTTACTCAAGTTGGTTATCATGAACTAAATTTATTGGAGCAATCAACTTCAAAAACTGAATTCTAGCTATCAATTTCATTCATCCGCTCAGATTGATAACGATAACAATTTTTTCATACATGCGTTAATCAACTGATCCTGAATAAAATTATTGAGGATTGATATTTATAGGACGAGGTGGCCGAGTGGTTAAGGCGTTGGACTGCTAATCCAATGTGCTCTGCACGCGTGGGTTCGAATCCCATCCTCGTCGATGAAGTTTTTTGGTGTTTTTTTTTACGTCTGCTATTGATGAATACGAACCACATTTGGATATTTCGGAACATGACATCAATATTGCCATATCTAACGCAGCTGTGACAGATGCTTATATTATACTGGTATCAATAAAATTACAGTATATTTTTTTTATTATTTACATATTAGTTCACTAATACATATTTCTTCGCCGGTACGTGGGTTGCCGTATATTACATTGCATGTAAAGTGATATACGGGGTATTCCATAGCAAGTCAACGAGCCTTTTGACCTTGGCTGTTTGACCTGTTTGATTTGGCTGTTTCGTGAATTTCTGAAAAATATCTATATAAACAAAATAGCCACTTCGTCGTTTTGAAACGTTGTACCTCAAAAATTAATCGAAAAATTTTAGATAGTTATTACGATGGTTTCTTCGAATTTTGAAGCAAAAAATACTTTGTTTCAGGTTAAACACGTTTGATTTTTTTTCTATATTTTTATTCTAATGTAACATAAAATCAGACGTGTTTAACCTGAAAAGAAAATTCGTATAAAATTAATTGTGATTATACTTGAAAAATATAAAAAAAGTAAAACAACTCGATAGTCTAGAATGTTGATAAATTACCATAAAATCAAAGGTGTGGGACTTAAAAACATAAGTATTTTTTTTGCGTCAAAATAAAAAAAAAATCAAATATCGCGTATATTTAAAGATAAGATATAAACAATGCAATTCTTATATGACTCCAGAATGAGCTATAATAGTATAATGACTGCAGAGTTTACATTTCAATGGAATCCAGCCTGAGAGTATCGATCTGGCGTGAGAACATTCTTCTGTAACCGGTCTATTGTAAAATTTTGCAAGGACCTCAGATTGTCTAGTCCATCCGATAGATTTCCTAGTTTCTTCTAGATCAAGTCCTTCCCGATATGCAGCGGACGTGGAGGCATGTCTTGTACTATGCGCTTTAAAGGTGCTCGTATCTAGTCCACTAACCACTTCTACCTAGTACAGTTTTTACCCATCTACTGAGGGTTTGTATCGTAACAGCTCCACATGGTTTTCTTGTGGTAATGATCAATCTGCTGGTAGTGTCTGGAATATTTGTAGTTCTAGAAATGTAACTTCTAAGGACAGACGCACCGTAAAACCTTAGGGCTTTCACTGAAAAACGGTAGTTTTGAGACCGGTTTGGGCCCTATTATGTCCCGATATCTTGATTCTACTTGGAACTCTAATTTCAATAACCTCAGTGGATGTCTTGATATTGTCTAGTTCAACAAGTGAAAGGGTCTGCATCCTGTGTTCAGTAACTAGAGCGAGTAAGGATACTAGTTCCAAAGTTAAATCCTCCGAATTCAAGCTTTCGATGAGGTATGTGATGGAGATATACGTTTGCACTATGCTCAGATCCCAAGTAACCACATACCTTGGTTAGCTAGGTTTCATGTTATAGATGATAAGACCTTTGAAAAATCTTCTGAGGACAAGATATTGTCCTAGATCTCCGTTTCTAATTGAAGAAACAGCGGAGCGACAAGGGTTCAAAGGACCACATGACGATCCACTTTTGAATTGACAGGTCAGGAAATTAATAATGTCCCAGACTGAACTATCGTAGATATGTTGGTTATGTGTTACACAATATGTATCACTGCTTCAGTCCACTTCATCAATAAAAGAGGGCTAGAACGGTTAAAACTCCAGGTATTTAATGTACTCGATTGAGTATTGGAACCCATAAGTAATGTTTAACTACACTTGAATCAATTTATTTGGTACAGATTTCAAGTTCAAACATCCTGGGCTTCAACTTGTCTTATGATAGTCCTAGCAAATTCAAGATGAGAGTGTCTATCCGAATTGTGCAACTTGGCTTGCCACCCTGACAGCGATATTGCTGACGTTAGGTGTTTCAGCATTGGCGTATAAGACGCGTTCTCGTCGCCCTGATCCTCTGATTCATAGTTTTAATCGTCCAGGTCCCCCACTCCGTATACGCTTTAATGGGACCTAGACGACTGAAACTACGGAGCGGAGAACCTGGACGACTCAAACTACTGCGTGAAAGACCCGAACGACTCAAACTACGGAGCGGAGGAGCTGGACTACGCGACCTACGAACCCGAGGACCTGGACCAGTCCAATTTGGCCATGCATTAACGATTTTCAGCCAACTTCAGGTCCTAGTTATCACCGAAGCCGTTGAGATTACGTGTTTGAAGTTTTATTGAAAAGAAGCATACATCACGGAATCCAGGTAAGTTTTAATAATTGACTATGAGAGAATCGCAAAGGGTACCTGCCTGGATCGTGCACTTGACGTCTGATGATAAGAACGAATCACCAAGTATATCTCACGTGGCATCAACTGCGATTCGACGCCTACCAAAATCAATTGCTATTCGATCAACAAACCGCAAAAGTAAGAGGTTGGAAATTTTCACGAGTTCACCATTTAGAACCCAACTTCTTGAAGAAGAAAAAAGAAAGCAAAAAAAAAACTGGAACTTAATTTAAATAAAAAAACTAGAAAATCGAGCCCAACTCCAGAGAAAAAAAAATGTACTCCCAAAAAAACAAAATCAATTCCAAACAAAAAGGTATGGCGGTGCCCAGGGTACGACGAAACGTTCAGAAAGCCAATAACCAAAGACTGGAGAGAGTGCATATCTTGCACGCAGTGGTGGCATGACAAATGTACCATTTACTCTGACTTGGAGCCATTTACGGGTGATTTATTCACATAAAACTCGGTACACACTCTGCCAAGCTTAATGCGCACTCTTACATACTGGTATCTGTAAGAGTGCGCGAATGACTTTTCATAGATGATATCCTTTTTTTTTACTAACAGTTCAAAATTACTGTAAAGTTGCAATGCGATAATATTATTGAAGGAACAAAGAGTTTGACTAAAAATTTGTGATTTTTCAATGTCGTTACTTTTCTTTATATAATTAGTCAAACCTTAACCCTGCGCGGATCATATGATTTCTGCTAGCACGGGATCATATGGGTCGCTTAGGTCAAAAATGACCCATATGATCCGCGCAGGGTTAAGTGCGTCATCTTACAGCACTCTACCCTAAAGTTTATACAATACTACTCATAGTAGAGTAATAAGGATAAGTTTAAGGGAGGCATTCTGTATACAGAATACAGAATGCATACCAGAGTCTCTTAAAAGAGTCAGTCCTGTTGGAAGAGTAAAGTAGCGAAGACGTACCTCCCTAGTGCTATCAAATAAAGTCTTATATGAACTTTAGTAAATAGCTAATGCGTATTCTTATTTTATACCCGAATAACCAATATAAACTAAATATTTTAATCTTTGTGACCCGGATAAAACAGTATTAGCTAATCTGTGAAATGTTGCGGGGGCATTTTTACGTTCAAATTGCATGAATGCGACTTCAAAATGTCCCTTACAAGTCAAAAATGCGGTCTTATGAATATTGTCGCGATTCATTGGAATTCGATGGAATCCGCTGGCCATATCAAGTACGATAAAGTGTTTAGAGCTACCTCACTGATCAAGCATATCTACTATATTCGACAGCGGGTAAACATCCAGAATTGTTTTATGATTTAGTTTCCGATAGTCTACCACTGTTCTCCACTTCTTGGTCCCTGATGCGTCTAATTTATTTGTTACCACCCAGATGGGTGAGTTCCATGGTGTGACAGGTAGTGCTCCGGCCACCTGACGTATCGATTTCAAACTTACATAAGCCAAGGCAAGTAGGGCAGGTCTCTTTATCGACTCACTAAGTGTGTCACTGTATGTTATAAAATCAGGACACTCGTCAAAATTACCTATACGTCGTTTCCGCAAGGAGGTGCCTCAAACACTCTGCGAGAAGACACCTTACCATACAGTTGTATATAGTTTTAAAGCCTCGTAGTTTTGCATTGAACTTTTAATTCAATCGCCAATGAGATAAACGCCTCCCATGACGGGATAAGCATAAGGAGAAAGAAGAAGAAGAATGAGATAAACGTTTATTGCAATATAAAGTCAACCAATTCCTTAAATCTTCGGAACGAACGAATTGTCAAATCAACCAGTGAACCTTCATTTGAACAACTCATACAACATAAAAGGGAAGAACTCAGCGAGTAACGAAGTATCATCTACCTCTCAATTTCACATATGATTGCCACGAGGCCTGTGTAAGAGGAAGGGAACTTCATCCGCGAATATCAGCAACATCTTACCACTTGGACAACTGAAGTCATCACATTAACGCGCTGAAGCTATTTTCTAGGATCCTCAGGCACCCGTTTCTTCGACTACCATCTCCAATGATCGTGCTTTGAAGAATTCAGAGCTGTGGTTTCACTAATAAGTGACCTCGCATACCGAGAGGAAATCTTGAGACTATATAGTCGACTGCGCATCCGCCAAATAATTCAATTCTATTGGTCGGTGAGATCGTCCCGCGATGATATTTCAACCTACGAGACACGGATGCCAACTTGCAAGAAATGAAGCGAAGCTGTCAAACTCGCGCGCGTAAAGTAGTCAAGCCAGGTTCGGATATTTTTTATTTTAATTTAATTTCTACTGTATTAAATTAACGCGACTAAATGAAATGTTCCCACCTAGCTGCTTTGTTTCTTCCAAGCAACCATCATTTACAATTGGACCTCTGGTTTTTAATTGTAATTGGAAGAGACAAATCCTCCAAATAAACCGATACATCGAATCGTAGCAAGGAACCAGCTGTTCGAAATAAATCTCGACGATTCTTTCAGAACATCAAGTTTCAATCTCAACAATAAAAGCTTTCCAAGTCTTCCCGAATCCTACCGCAAGTTATTGGGATCTTGACCTCAAACGTTTGTATCAATTGCATCGGTGCCAAAAACCAAATTTGACAGCTAAACCTCGGATGGCCAGCTTGCTTCAGCAGACGACGAAACTCTCGTTCATAAATAGTTTCAAGATTTCCTCTCGGTATGCACCGATATGATATAATGACATGCCCCTCCTTGCTCGCGTTGATCGACCGTTCCGGTAAAAAAAACAGTGGTAGACTCGAGCTTTTTTTTTTGTTTTCGTAATTTTTGTTTAATATAATTGGTGTGTGACTTTTTGTGAGTCTTTTGATAATATATTGAGTCGAAAAAATAAAAGATCGCAGTCGGTAGGACTCGAACCTACGCTCCCAGAGGGAATCTGATTTCTAGTCAGACGCCTTAACCACTCGGCCACGACTGCTTATAACCTGAAACGAATATCCATCACTGAAGCCATTCAGATTTCGGAATTTTGCCTGGCCTTTGTTTGAAATTGGCATCATCATTTGATATACCAGCGGCAATGAAGTATACACGGGAACATGAGTATAACGGCCCCTCCACAAATGCTGTATATTTTCGAAAACTGATTCATGAAAGTGTAGACTAGGATTTTATTCAATGAAAATCGTTTTTCTTTACTTATCGATGATATATACGGTTTAAACGATACGGTCTAATGGACCACGCTCACATTCCATACGTGTGAGCCTCGGCCGCAGCGAGTATGCTATGTCAGCGTTTGTGAGCGCCGCACTGCTTCGTTCCCAGTGCAGCTCACGATATCTCTACAAATTTATTCGAACATTGCAAGACAAAATGCTTGCATTTTCGTCAATCATTCACGTAAATATATATTGTAACTTATCAAGCCTGCTCCGAGCCAGCGCGGCGCGTGCAACCGACCACCGAGGAGGGAAGACCGGCGGATGACGTCAGAAATGGTATAAAATCGGCGTCACCTTGCTGTCGAGGGAGCAATTATCACCTGTCGGGTTAATTGGCTCAATTTAACTTCACTTGCACAATCTCACCTACCGTCTTGGGAGGGAGATTATTTAGAATCACTCGCATTTAAAAATCATATTAGAGTCACGGCTACCTGTCGGAGCCGGTAGTACCAATTTAAAATTCAGCAATCCCTAAACGTGGCATAAACTAATTGTCAGTAACGCCTGTCGGGATACAAATAACAAACTCGCTACTCAACATAGGCTTTCCGAAATAACAGTGCAACCTTCTGTTGCAATAGGATTAAGCGTTAGAATTAACTTCATTGTAAATTATTGTAATTAGTTTCCTTAAATAAATAGTTCATCACGAATATTTATCTGATAAATTCAATATCATCTCAATTTCATCCTACATCTTTCATAGTACAGCCAGCTTCAGAGTACGGTCGTACCAGCACTGACTCAAGTCCGTGTCTGTTACTGATTCGCATCTCAAGTCTGGAAGGCAGGTTTGGCCTTAAAAAGCCCAACTCTGTGTAATTAGGGGACAGACTCGGAAAAAAACCCAGTTCTGTACTGCCACTTCGTTTCTCTACGCAGCAACCAAGTCTGATAGCTCACCTTACACTTTTGAGTCACTTGAAGTTTTAAAGCGAGGTCCGAAAAACTAAATTTTGATGCAACCCCCACGACCATTTCAGATTTTCTATCTTAATTAAAATTAGCTATAAAATCGGTATATATATTATATGTATATCAACAACTCAACTTTTTTTAATACTTACCTAAAGTACCAAGAATGTATTAATAAATTAGGTAAGTATTAAAAAGAATTGAGTTATCAAAAAATTATAAGAGACCTTTTTTGTAGAGCATTCAATTGTCTATAAACTAGGTCATGGGCTTGTCTGTACAATATGCCATTACCGAGGTATAAAATCCCCCCAAAAAAATGTACTATGTTATTTAAATGGGAAATAGAAATTCACGATGAGGCACCTCTTAATATTAATATCAAGAGCTCAAATTTTAACAGGCTTTTTATTTTACCTTCCTGTAAGTGTAGAACCTGTTTCCAAGTGTACAATTCGTGCCGAGTACGTGGCGTTGTTTCTTGTGAAAAACTAAGCAGGGAAGTATAGGCCAAAAATGTTTAAAATGCATAAATGCGGAGGGGGGGGGGGGGGGGGGGGGGGGGGTCACGAAACGCAGCCAATGAGACCTTATATGTTTAACTGAGATGCCGTCGACGTACCACTCAACACCGTTCCACCCAGGTCATAGTGTGCCACACTGACGTTATGCCAATCGACGTGGAGTCTCATTGGCTGCGCTTCGTGACCCCGTAGCTCCATATTTATGCATTCTAAAAATTTGTGGCCTGCACTTCCCAATCTTACAATTAGTTTTCCACAAGGAACGATGCCACGTGCTTACTTCGCGCAAATTACCAGACATCCTATACATCGATGGAATAGAATTATTTTCTGCTTGATAAACGGTCAAAATATCCATGTTGTTATATACGTATATATATATTTTTTTAACCTGGCCGATTTATTTGATCATAATTGGAATTTTTGTGCTCACAGTTATACTGAACATACATTATCCTCCGAATTTTTTAGTCGGGACCATTATGGAACTAGACGACTACAGATAGTGGCTGGAATGAAAGTCCGTATTTTGGCCGGTAAGGATACAATTATTCTGTTTAAAATGAATTGATTGGTCTGGAACTCAATATACTTGTGGTAATTCAATTCTGTGCACATGTGCACATTGAAAGAACAAGTCGATATAAAAAAAAGATCCTGACCCCGACGTGATTTGAACACGCAACCTTCTGATCTGGAGTCAGACGCGCTACCGTTGCGCCACGGAGTCGTGAAAGCTTGGATATTAATTATATATTTCACTGAATACTTTTCACTACACCAATAAAGGTATGTAAAAATTAAAATTATATCATGTGAAACTATGAAACTCTGTTAAACCACTATAGCCGTTTGTGATCTGTTAGAAATTCCAATGCCTCGACGCATCAACAATATCAATTTGCATCAATATTTTGTTCGTTTATATTTGTAGTATACGAAGAGATTCTGAGTAAACTTTGAACTCCCTGGGCAGACAATTCCTTTTTTTTTTCGAAACTGGCAACGCTGTCGTACGACTGTATCTACTGCATACAGACACTTGACAGTCAATTCTAACCTAACGACATGACAGCTGCCGCTACGTCGTCTGTAGATACGGTCGTACGACAGCGTCGTCAGTTTCGAAAAACAACGAATTGTTTACCCAAGGAGTTTAAAGTTTACTCTCAGAATCTCTTTGTATACAGGGCGATTCGAAATTACCGCAACACAGGTCATGGGTGCGTTCCTTATGAAAATCTAAGACTAAAAGTCCTCTACCAAAAACTTGAGGGAAAGATAGTTTCGAAGCTACGAAAGATCTTATCGTTAGTTAACCAATCGCAACGCGTATAGGCACGTATAGAACACATAGACAGGGCACCGCTTAACTACACTCATGGCCAACCTGGCTGTGCCACCTACAAGTTCTGTAATTAGTCAACTAAGATCTTTCGTAACTCGGAAACTACTGGTCCCTCGAATTTTTGGCGGGGGACTTTAGTCTTAAAATTCCATAAGGAATCTTGTGGAGCAATAATTTTGAATCACCCTATATACCATTTCGAAAATTGGTTTTAGAAACTGGCCTAGCAAAGTAGGCGATGTAACAAGACTGAAAAGGTTAAGTTATTCGTGATTTGTTTCTGTAAATAGGCGTTAGTCATTCATCAACAGTTCTGGGGCGAATCTAGATTTATTTTGACCCGTGGTCGATTATCGTAACTCATATAGGCAGGAATTCGCAGAAATAACATTCCCTGTGATCAATTGTTGCCACCACTAATAGCAGCGTGCCACGGTGCGTGCTCACATCCCGCATACGAGCTCTACTCTACCAGGAGAACATATCAGGCTGGTTGTATGTTCAGTCAACTCGCCAGACCGCGTTTCGCGCGGGCTGTCTACTTCGGCCCCTCCTCACACCAGGAGCACAGAATACATCGAAAGCAGGCTAGGCCTCGGTATGATATTTGGCCATCACCGTACCTTGACTTTCGCCCGTGAGGAATTTTTTCAACAGGAACGCATGTAATAAACTATCTGCAATTTACCATGACACTATAGCGGCAGTGGTAAGAGGCGTTATCTTTAACTCACACACAAGCTGAAAACATAAAAAATATTCATTGAGTCTCTTTGCATTTGTACTAAGAAAAAACGATGTTGGAAATAATACGGTTTCATCAGCACGCACTGACTGGGTGTCAATATGTACTTGCTTGGTATACTTTTTGTGTTATGGAAGACTGTACAGTAGCAACCGTCTGTGAACGAATGGTCGTGACGCGTGGTGCACTTTATTGCAACCTTGATGACGTATGTTGATTTTATTTTCGAGGAAAATACTCTTGTCTCGTTATATGCATATAATTCTGAAATTTTTTGCATGTATTGCACCATTTTCTTGATTTCTAAACAATTAATCGCGCGTAACGAATAACTGAGGTTCAGATTTCGCTCCAAAGCTATCTGAGGTGGTTCCTTGGCCAAATTCTGTTCTAGCTAAGAGTCAATGAACCAATGGGGAATGAAAACGGGTCTCCATGAACCAATAGTGGACTATTACGTCACAGAGGTGCTTGGGCCCGTGGGGCTCTTCCTCAAAATTCTGTCTTTCCGATGCAAGGATACCATGATGAGCAAGGGGATCGAGGTATACTTTATGCTATATAAGAGATACTCTTTATTAATTTGGTTCCCTGGTACGAGCACGGTAAAATTGTTGATTATGTCCATTCTCTCTGCTAACTGAAAGTTACTAACCTTACATCCGCCATTTACGATCGAACTCACGGCAATTGGCGACACTATACTTCGTTCGTACTATTATAGTTTCATCTCTTTTTCGTAACTTGTATAAGAACTTGTATCCGAAACCGTTGTCACAAACTCTAAAGCTTATAATGACTCGAATGCGTGGTTTTAACTTGAATAGTGTTTTGAAATTCAATTCACAATTAGTGGCTGATTTGTACTGACCTCCATATCTATACGACATCAATTATCCTATGCCAATATGATTTTACTACTCTACTCAACATATAGCGAGCATTTTCCGTTAATTGAGATCTTCATAACGTTGGGAGTCGCGTGGGATATCGAATTAACCTTAGACTGCTCGCTTGCTATGTATATACGGGTAGGGCGTAGCAAATATAAGTAAAAGATGACAAATTATTTTCAAGGGTATAGTATACGAGACCATACCAGCCTGAAACTGCGAACTTTGGTCGTGCATGCTCGGAGGAGTGCCAGCTATTTGATGATTAACAATCAAAATCATTTAGACTCAATCAGGTCGTGCAGTTCAACAGGAGAACATGAAAGTTGGTGAGGTCTACCATCTTATGTAGTAGACCGAGTGAGATTACAGGTTTTTTGTCTAAACTTTGTATCGCGATAATCAACAACTCAATTCCAGAGGCCATCAATTCATGCTGAAAGTCTCCATTTATATTCTCGTTTCTGGAGTATATCTTATGCATGCGTTGATGCATATCGCTTGCTGTATCGGCGGCGACTGTAAGGAAAAAAACAACTCGATTTCCATCTCCTAACGTCAGGAACTGCCGTAGGATGCAGACTCGTTATTTTCTGAAAACAGCTTGTGTCCCGAGCATCACGTCTTTCTCATGAAATTAGATATGATGAATGACACGGGTCAAACATTTTTAACTTGGTCCAGTATACCTTTGTTATATTCGTATTCTGGCGCATTGGAGTTATTTGACTTTCATGCGGTTTGGCCGACGTTATCGTATTTCTAATTATTCGGTATTAACTATAAACTATAGATTCGGATCTGCTAAAGATGATCCAGAAAGTATCGAACCAGAAAGGAGCCGGTTAGGATAAATCTGAGACTGATATGCATATCAATATAACTCCATTTTTCAACAAATGGAACTAGGGCTATTTTTGGGGTCGGTGTCAGAGATCATTTATAAATTCAATCTTTTATACATCTGTCATCGCGCAAAACGTGGAACTGTAAAAAATCTTTAAATCAACTTCAAAACCTGTGTCTGTGTCAGCCACAAGAAAGTCTTCAAGTATTTTTACGAAGATATGTATCCTTGGGACATTCGATTGCAACTGGACTAATATTTGACCCTGTCTATCCCGTATTTAATCCATGTTTATTTATATTATTGTTCCAACTCTATGGGGCACTCATATTTCTTCAGACTTTTTCCTCAACACGCTCCCAATAAACACCGATAAGTATATTACGTGTGACGAATGTTCATTCTGTTGATTTCTGCTATTCAAGTATGTACAAGGGTACTGATTTATAAATCCCTACAGTTTTGGATCTTAGGGTTTGCGATTTCTCTGTAACTTTCAGATGTGAATAATTGCGTCGAAGAGGGACGGACGGATCTCCTTTACACTTTTAAAATTATTCGTTTTGGTATGGCACGCAGATTGTTAATGCTTTAAACATTTTCAAAAGTGATTTCAGTAACGATTTTTTTTTAATAAGAGGAAGATAAATATTACAATTCTCTGAATGTATGTACAACCTTTCGCAGGAAATTCTGAGCCTTTCAATAAAATCATTGCCGATTCTCTGAAAGTCCCGGAAACCACGATAAAGCACGAATTTGTACTGGGAATGTTGTCTTCTCCGAATTTCCCGTGTTTATTTCGGAATAGACATTTTCATGGGATTCCCTGATGTTTTAGCTTCGAAATGAGTTTTTTGGAGTGGGGTAAGAAGGGGTCGGCTACTATGCAACACTGTTAAAAATGTTTGCTAATTTACTTCACATTTACTATACAAGAGACTTGCATAATTCCGAATTCGCTGTAGCAAAGCGAATCACAATGCATTGTCATCAAATTCCCAATGAATATATTTTTGATTCTACTTATACACTTGACACGAGAAATATCAAACTGTTTCTCAAATTTACCAAGCGTGCATAGTAAACTTATTTGATTTGTAAATTTACTATACACCATTAGGAATTGGCTGAATAGTTTTTTTGATTCGCCACACACATGAGTCATTCCACGTCAAATCGCGGACACCCTTTTGACCTTGATGTTTCTTCTAAACTTCTAATAAATTAATTATAGTGTATTCATCAATTCAGGTATTATACCTATATGTATAATATAATGTGACTAGGGGATCTTTATGCCAGATTTAGGATCATGATTTACTTATTGTTAGTTGATATTTCATAAACTAGTATGATATACATTGTTTTCTGATATAATCAATTCTTTTAACCCGATCGCTGTAGATGTGGGTCGATTCGACCCCGGCAGAAATTTCAAACTTGCGCAATTTTGAAACCAGGCAGGGGTGTGGGGCCTCCCCCTCACCTAAAAAATTATACTTCAGGGAAGAACCTTTACGCAAAGTTTCGAGTCCACGGTCCCTCTCAGTCTGGCATAGTGAGCGTTTGAATTTCGGTTTGGGTCGATTCGACTCCCCTACCATCAACGCTTGCATTGTGTCAGACAATACTTCAGGTAAGTTTTTTTTTTTGTGATCTTTGTACTAGTAAATAAAAGTAGATGCGGCGAATGCCCGAAACAAAAGGACAGAAAAACGCTGCACTGCTGCATAAAGTGCCAACTACCGTTATGCGACGAACATCGTATTAGTCTCTGTTCGGCTTGTTTCCAAAAATAAGTGTTTATAATTCATTTGAATATAATTCTATAGTTTAGATATTTTTTTCATTACAATAAATAGTTTTATATTGAAAAATGTGTATATTTTCTATTAGAACCTCCTACATTCGCACCGCAAAAAATGTACATGTTCATGTAAAAAAATGAGGGTTTTAATTTGATAATATCGTTTTGCAATATTTTTTTCTTGAAAAGTACATTCCTAAGCTTTAATTTGAATCTTGATACGTTCCATTTCATACATTTGTCGCCGAGTTATGAATTTTTGAAGAAAAACACTTTTTTTCACGAGTTCATCTGTTTACTGTTATTTATATAATCAATTGATTTGGCAAACCCTATATCTCAAAATTTTATCGTAAAGTAGACGGATTTTTAAAAATATATTTTCGAGTTTTGACAAGCATGGGGTCGATTCGACCCCAATCTTCAGGTAAGTGGTGCAAAAAAAAGCCCTACAGTGATCGGGCTAATATATAGATCTACGTGCTTAGCATTTCTTCCTCACGCGGCTACACGTACCCGAGCCAGGTCTATCAGCGGCAGCGCGCGCCGTTGCGCGTCGCTCATGAATAAATCGTCCTAACATAGTTCCCATCGGAGTTCCATTCTTTAACTTCACAGTTTTGTAGGGAAGTGATCAAGGAATATGCTCATATTTTTTTTGGGAATTTCCAAGCGTGGTTATCGCCTAGAAATAGATTCGTAAACATTGTGCAAAGATACCATTCCTAAAGTCCACAGTGCGAGTACGCCGTTACTGATTCCACGCCACAGTTATGCATCATCCGGATCAAAGCAGAGTTGTGAAAATAGTAATGTAAAAGTAATGCATTACCCATTACTTCGAAAAATGTGGATTGGATACGTTCTCCATTACAAATTACAAAAGTAATGTGTAATGAATGAATGTTCCATTACAAATAACAAAAGGAATGTGTAATGGATGCGTGATCCATGACAAATTCAATAAAGTAATGTGCAATTGATATGTGATCGATTCAAAATTACAAATGAAAAAAAAAAAGTAATTTCTAATGGAGAGTATTCTACTACAAATAGAAAAATTCATTCATTACACATCAACATTCATTCATTACACATCACTTTTGTAATTTGTAATGGAGCACTTATCTATTTCACATTATGCAGTATAATGCGTAACGAATACAGTAATGCATTATCAAAGTAATGCATTATTCACAACTCTGAATCAAAGTTTGTTCAATGGTCATGTCGGACCAGATCCCTGAATAAATTTTTCCGTGCGCCTTATCGTAAAACAGCCTTCCATTGTAAATTTGTGGTATTCCACTGAGTCCATTTTTTCTTCCAAATACTACTGGGGATACCACAATTTACAGAAAACGCGCTGTTTACTTTGCCTCGCGGTGGTGTAGAAATGAGTTTACTTTGAATTTAAAAAATTATCATAATTGTGTAATGAATAGCCACAAATAATATTCAAAAATAAGAAAACTTAGGAGTTGGACGATTTTTTGGAGGAATCTTCACGTTTCTGCCGCTGTAATTCGTTACGCGTCAGACTTAAAAAAAAAATGTGTGTACAAAAAATGTAGAAAATTTTATCTGCTTCGAATTTGTGCTTGACACTTTTGTCGTAGGATCAACCATTGAGGAATTATTTTGAAAAAAAAAAACAATTTTTTGCACCTTCAATCCAAGATGGCCCACCCAAATAGCGACCCCCCCTCCCCAAGGTCGAAAACTTGAATTTTTCATCAGGGCCCAGACCTAAATAACATATACCAAAATCGTTTCTACGCCACCTTCCGTAGGGCACAAACCCCTAATGACTGCACTAATAAAGATCCTAAACGATAAGTAATAATGATATCCAGAAAAACACCGTCATCGTTATTCGATTTTATCACAGTAGTGTCGACAACAAGATAAAAATATCGTATCATCATGTCAATATGATGATATCTAGCCAAATGTATATGAAATACAACGAAGTAATCAACTGTTCAAAATTTAAAGACTCAGCAGTGTACCATGCAACAGATACAATAAGATAGTTAAACAAATATGAATTTATGTTAGATTCATGACGCTGTTAACAAATGATAGATATGGAAGATTGCTCCATTTCATATATGGGATTAAACTGAATTCACATCGAATAATTTGTGAAAAACGTTACCGCATACACTTAGCTTCTTCTCTCATTGTCAGCATAGAAGTATGCGTGCATAATGCAAACGCATACGTCGCAACACATCAGTTAACATACGTTTATATGAACATGTCCGATAAATCATGGATATACCATAAAATAACACTATTTTGAGTTTGTTGTATTGATGCATTTTATTAATATATCTACATATAGAACGTATGATATTACATTGAACAATGTCATACAAAAAACAACATTTCATATGGTGTTGATGTGTATATATATTGTACCTTTAATCTGCAGTCTATGAACGCGAGCACGAAATCGGTATAAATTTGGCGAGTGATACATGTTGGTAAAGAGTTGTTATTAATTAAATTGCATAAACAAATACACTGAAACGAATCGGAACGATTCGTTAACATCCGTTTCAAATCACAGTTCATTATTGGTTCCGAATTTATAACGTCAGTGAGAGATCACAGTAGGTATACCGCTTCGACGAATAGTTGCATCAGAGGAAAACATGTCGTCAAAACATGATACAAATCAAAATTTACTCGAACAAGAAGTAGTTGACTAAACCAGAGTCTGCTCCGACTGGCATAATGTAACATACGTCGGCAGTTTATCTTACAATTAGTTGTCATTAGTTGGTATGATCAATATTTCACTATATTGCAATCAAATATGTTAGACTACTGTGCTCTGGGCAGACTTGAGTCAGTATGGCATCTACTTTTTGTGTATCGGTGTACAATATAGAATTGCGTGTGGGCCGAGTTGCAGCATGGGAAAATTTATAAATCAAGATAATCTTTTTTATATACCTGTGCGCAATTCGCTCGTTGATGTAAAGTGATATACAATAATAAAAAAGAATCTGATCTAACTACTTGTCTCTGGACATATGTGTAACATTTAACTGAAAAGAATTGAGTTTGTAAATTATTCAACCATCTAACGTCAAGCTATCATTACAGTAATTCGTCGAATTACGTTATGATTTGTTATACATAAATTCGAAATGACATTTTTTTTCTTCTGATATTCACTATACAAACAAATTCGCAGCTTACAGTTACATTCGATCCTGAACCAATTATATCGAATATACAATTTCTGAAATATGAGTGACTAATCATTATACATACATACCCATAATTTGAAGATGACTATTTAAAGTTTCGGAAAAAATGACTGTGATATGAATACTGTATGCAAATTATATGAATGCCTGCCGAAATAACAAAAATATTGTATTGAAGACATTTATTGAACTGTCCCATAATATCGATGGAAATAAATATCTGCCCACATAATCTGACACGAATTGCAAAAATTCGACCATACAATATTGATCTAACGTATGTTCTGGTGATGTAACGAATATTTGCATTCGCATTCACAAGAATCATGCGAATGTTTTGCGAATATGAATATCACAAAACTTTCATATTTCGTTTGTTAAAATTGTGGAAATATTATAAAATTAAACAAAAAGTATCATTTTTTCAAATATTTTTTATCGTTAAAATTCAAGACAAGCGAAAATTCTTTTTTCTAGAGCAAAATAAATATTTTTTTCTATTTATTATTCTTTAATCAGTCTTTCTGTAATTTAGCATTTAACATTACAATAACAATTTTAGACTTAGAATTAAATAATCAACTCAATTACTATTTGAAAGCAAATACATGAACAAAAACATAATCTTCTCTTAATCATATATCTATCGGCCTTAACTTAAGCATTATTTTGCTTTTTACATAGGCAGGCAATCAAATTCTTAAACAAAACTAGAAAATCAACGAAAACGTCATTCTTCTTTCAATTATTTACGTATGTCTTGTTCTATTATAATCAATCAACTTCTTTGGAAAACTAAAATTAGTAGTTGAGCAATTCAAAAATGTTCTCTTCTTATTCCTAAATTCTAAACAACAATTTAATAATCAAACTTAAATAGTAGACTATAAAATTTCAAAAACTTGTTGTTATGGACAAATGGTGCCAGATTTCAAACCGGTACATTCGCATTCGCGGATGTGCAAAATTGGATATTCGTTACATTACTAGTATGTTCCATACCATTATTATACATAAAAACTTTAGGTGCAATACTTTTAATGTAATGCATTTCAAGATATTGTGATAAAGGAGGCTACTCAGATACATCCACCCAAATAGAATTGATAATCGGGCAATACTAATGAATAGTAAACCATTTCATATACCATGCATATGTAACATGCAACCCATTGACAGAATTGTCTTACACGGCAGGTTTATCCTGTAATGTAACTTTTCGTTATGGCGGTATACCACGATCTCTTACAGTTGACTTGGATTACGATCCAACAACGAAATACGTAAATGCATACATGTACCTGCTTCAAGAGCTGGCAAAATCAATAAAACCGACCGAAAGTTATAAAGCGTTGCCACATTTACTTGCTCATAAGCAATACCAAATAGGACGAATTGAAGCAAAATAGTGCGATCATAATGGGGATTTAGTTGCACGTGTATAAGGGTAGATCACCCCTTAAGCGACGTTATTTCGAAAAACGCCAAAACACCTATCCCCTACTTTTTTCTGCTCTTCCAAATGCAATTAATTGCATTGAAATACGAATAACAGTTTTTTAGTTATAAAAAATTTGTAACTTTCAACTCCTATAATTTTCGACCATTTAACCCCGTCGTGACCGGACAAAATGCGTTTCTCATTATTCGCCACGAGAATTATTCTCCAATTGGTTTCATTCAATTATCTCAACTGGAAGTTTGCGAAACTGCGAAACTACCGTTGGGGATGCCCAACTTTGGAGGGTGATTTCGCCCTTTTAAACCGTTTATCCGCATATAAAAAAAAAAATACGTGTCGCTTAGATTTCGATGAAGAATAACATATTCTAAGATGAACGAAATCGGGGGGGGGGGGGGGGGGAGGGGACGCCTCGGGCCCTTTCCTATAAGTTCTCGGAGTCATTCATGATGTACGTTACTTTTGCTTTACTCCGATTTGGGAGCATCAACGTAAGAATTTGTATCTTCTCAACCCTGCTTGTTTTGCTATTGCGTGTAACTTCTCTTTCAATTGGTAAATCATACGCATAAGATCTTGTGTGTCTTGTTTTGTTACAAGAATCGAGTCATTGGTACTGCCCCGAGATTGCTTCGAATTATGACACACTTTATCGACTGTTTGGTCAATATAAATTTCTCTCAATATCTGCAATCTCTTTTTTGGAATTGGCGATACGCCAAGAAGTTCAATGGCCTCATTTATCACCGGAAGTGTTGTGTTCACGCTTAATTGCGATTCTATACTAATATGACGTGATAAGTCTCTATCACTTTCTGTTATGAAATCATTTACCGCTTCAATAGCAGAAGCATCGGCTAAATGCGGTGCGGGTGCGAGCGCGAGCGCAGGTGGTTTGGTCTTAGTCATTTTGATCCTGCATTGTGGGCATCCGTACTCATTTTAGCTCAATTTCAACCTTTCGCCCAACCTTTAAGATACTTGCCACAACCCTAGACGTCTTTTATGATTTTTCGATTGAAATGGATTACAACACCGATCATATTGGCGGCTTTATTTCGAAGGCATCCTCCAAACAGATCCGCGTGTTTATAACCCCGAAGCGGTTTGATTTGACACTCTAGAGTGATAGGTAATAAATACTCCGATAAACTTCGCGAGATATGAAAAGATATATGTATAATTTCAGCAGGATCCGAATAATGTTTCACGTGATACCAAGAGTTACTCGCTCACTATCGATGTATACCTATTTTTACGCAATTACAACGTCCAATTGCATATGATATGAAGTTGGGCGATACAAACTGAAGTAAGCAGATACATGGCGCGATTCCAACAAGAATTAATTCTTACACGGCTTACATGGTAGTAATCTTTTTTTAACTATTTACGTATCAGCGGCTGAGGTGTATAAAAAATCACATCAGCCTAAATCTTGAAAATTCGAAAACAATATGAAGGAATAATAGTTCCACGATCGGACATGACTAGAAATTCTTGTTTTTGGAGCAGGTATTTTTGAGAATTTATTCGTAATTTTCAATCGGGCATACATGTTGAAAATTGAATTCTTGAATTTTGATTCGAGATTTCACTGTGAAGACCACAAGCTATAGCAATTTACGGATATTTCTTCCAGAATGTCGTTTCCTATTGATCAATTTCATCAGTTTTTTTTTTTTTTTGTGAATCCGTACAGAGGAACCAACGACATGGGCGTTTTAATAATTAGTAATGATTGAAAATATGTATTTTTCAAAAATTTGGAACTCGAGGACCACGGGAAATAAAAATTTAAAAAAAAAATGCACTCTGGTGAATCTGAAAAACAATCAAGGACAAAATCGAAACGGATCAGGGTTGAGAGTCGGTCCAGTTGCGGTGGAATTCCCTATACATATATCAGTGTATCGTACTATCGTATGTTTGTATATTTGCGCGTGTCAAATTGAGATTGAGTGTAGGTGACTTGTGTAGTGGATAGCGTAGAGTTGAATATTCTCCAATATATTTTTTATTATAAAAACACCTTTTTCTTTTTTTTCTCCAATCCGTGTACCCTTACGGGAACCTAAAACTTCTGAATACACCTAATACCTATGTTGCGGGTGACCTTGCGCTCGACGTCATGCGCAGCAACCTAAATTATAATTTTGTCCCTCGAAATACTGATTATTGTCGCAAGATTTCATTATATGTATATGTACACCTATCTACGGAGAAGAGAGATTGTAACCGCTTTATTTCTTTTGGAGGCCCATTTCACCAACCCCCCGCCCCGCTGATTAATGTTTTTACGTTTTAACGCAACACTTATTTTGCATCAAAATTTCGGAAAATCAATAACGGCAATTCTCTGTCATTCCAAATTTTCATTCCATTAGTCGAATATATTCAATAGCAAGTTCCAATGACTGAAATAATTCACAGATATTTTTACTGGTGATTAGATCCGTTCGACGAACGAGCGATTGTTGCAGCAAGTAATTTTGAAAAATCGCAACTTAGGAACTAAATGATTTAAAATTTTGCAGACCAAAATTACAAATAATTATTCAATTTCTTCGTAAACCCCATATGCGTTAACATTTCTACAGACGCGCGTCTAGCTAGACGGTGTAATTTGTAATTTTCAATGCGTTGCTCGCGGTGGGTATCCTAAAGATTGTAGTTGTGACGCCGCCTAGAAGACTACAACCCATCATTCACCTAACTTTGGAGAGTATACTATAACTTTCTGCGGACGTAGTGTCGACATTGGTTCCAGCATTATGATTAACATGAGCAATGACATTACTCAGATGTACGTATTTTCTCGTAATGTATGTACGTTGTAATTGCATGAAATTGGAATTGCAACAAGTACTGGGTTTTTGGTAGACAGTGCAAGAATGCATATCGTCCATCAAGGCACTACAGACATAACCTTATATCTAAGGTCTAAGGCATTGTGTTAATCGATTGTATAGGGCGCAGGTAAGATCAGCATTACAGACATAACATAGGATTTGATCAGCATCCTGAGATCCACGAGTCTTACGCAACGCTTATTTTGAGCCTGGACCTTTCACATATTCATACTAACACGTGACATAATCGAGGGGCTCAGGCATCGTACAACCGCTCCTGGCAGCGAAAACTACCGCCACTTTCTGTTGGGGCCAATGACTTTTCTGTCTTGGATTGGACCTCATTGGGGCAACCTGTACACCCGCACACCCCCGCGACCGAAACTTGGACTCATCTCAGTTTAAATCTCCAGCCGTTGGGGTTCGTAAACATAGCGCACCGTACGTTAGCTGTGTTAGTTGACTGGTAGAGTGGTTAAATGGCGAGCGCGGAGTAAGCGTAGCGTGACGAGTTCTGATTGAATACTTTGAATAAATCAAGGAACATGAGTGATTCGGGGGATAATTTAAAATACAAGTGGACACCTGACAGCACTACGTTATTGGTGTCTGTCTGGACGGACAAACAAGTGCAAAAACAATTGGAATATGCAACGAAGCCGCAATTGATATGGGAGAGCGTCGCCCGGTATATGCAGAAGAAGGGCTATAATGTGTCTGCGAAACAATGCCGATCACGAATGAAACAGGTACTTGTATGTTATCGAGAGGCAAAGAAGACTGGGACTAGAGCTGGCGTCGAACAATATTACGAATCCATTGATAAAGTTCTGAAAGACAAACGACTACTACAATCTAACATCAACGGAGTAGATACTGTCGGTAAGCATCTCTATTCTAAATGCCACTTGTTAGAGTATAGCTGATCGTGAGTGTGACACTACACCACGCTTGAAATCAGTGCTGTACCAGTACGCGCATTCACTTATCCGTTACGCCTACGCGTTACTGTAACGAAAGTAGAAAGAGATATTGCGCAAGATGTGAAATTCAGTCGTTTTGTTCAATTTTTTTACTTGATCGTTGCGCAAACCTATCTATTATATCTACTTTCTAACGAATTCTATGCATAGAAAGACATTGAAATACGCTAGGATGGAACTAATTCAGGCCTGGCTTTTCATATTTTCGGTGCGACCCTAAAATGTGATGCTTCTTAGAGAAAATACCTGTCTAGGGATCACTCAAAACCTTGGAAGATCAAAATTTTTTTTTTCACCAAAATCCTAGATTCTTTTACCGACACGCACGGTTCCAACTTCTTTTACCTTTGTATCTATGTACTTCACAGATCTGAGCAACTTTTCGGATTTTCAAAATGATGTTTAATAATAATTGTTCTTGTTAGTTGCGGTTCGCAACCCCGTAGTTTCGTACCTAGGCTAGGTATGCACTCAGGAGAATGTTCTCATAAATTTCTTCATCCTTGTTTTTCACAAAGAGCAACCCACGTATCTTCCGCGAATTTCCAGTCGATCTCTTTTTTGGGAACAAATAATTCGAAGGGCATCTATTTATTACAGGCTTGAGAAAAATCAGGAAATAAAAATAAATTAGCCAGGATTTCCTGGTGTAATAGATTAGGTTCCCGTAGTTTCCTACATTTGAAACTTACTGTTAACATTAACGAATTCTTGAAGCATTTATTTCGGCATTTATTCAATTATTATACATATTATGATTTATCTTGAATATGAGTCAACATTTGTGTAACTTTGCTGAGTTTATTATTCTTTGCTTCATTAATGAATCTTTCAGCTATTGAAGAAGCTTCTCATGTCTCCTAACGTTTGAATTGTTTATTCAACTATTAATTTCCAGCTGTATACAAGAAAAATTTTAATCCTTGAAAGTCATGACAGGGAAATTAGAAAATCAAGCAGAACCGGCTGTATGGTTTCAAAAAACGACAGTGATTTGTAAAGTAGAGGGTCAAAACCGGAACACTACACGCGTATCAAAATTTGTTTTTTGTTTGAAGGTAAAAAAGACTCATATTTTATTCACAACCGATTTCGAGGCATTATAAAACTTATCCTGGAGATGTTTGATTTGTTCAGACTTATAGGAGATATTTATTTTCGATTTAAATCAAATAAAATCACAAGAACAAATTTTCTATTTTGTTTTAACTGGGATTCATCCGGTTTGGTTTGAACATCATTCAGTCTGAAAATCTATTCCGAAATGATTTAGCAGCCTTTAATAAAATCTGGATTTAGTACCAAATTTTCCATTTACAAAATTTTTAAAAAAATCGGTTTTCGTTAGAAGTGGAGTTATCTGGTCGCGATCTTCCAATCCTCATTCAACCATGATTTAGCCACTAATGGCACCAATGATACCCAACCCTCTAGTTTTATTAGATATTATATAAGGTGATTCATGTATTGGTATATTGTGTATTCCGCAAATGTTATTGGTATAATTCTGAAAACAATTGAGGTTTATAATAAGATTGAATTTGTTATTCTATTTTTTCACCCAGATGTAGGATTGAACGTCAAGTCACCGTCCAAAGATGTTAAGACAAATAAAAACCTACAAACGCGGTATCAGTATCGCGATCCTGTTGAAACTTTTCTCCGAACTGAAGCTCTTTCTCCCACATGGGGAATGACACGTATGTATAGATTCTTCTTCTTTACAGTTAACCATATATACTCTTCACCCGTTAGGAAAGCCGCATTCTAAACTGCTGATCCAATCTGAATATTTGAATAATTCAAGTATTGAAGGTTTTCATTCTATGGATACTGGGAATTCAAGATTTCATATTTCAAATTCGCAATCAGTGACCTAATGAAACCTCGACTACCAAGACATTTCATTTTTATTTCATTATTTCGTCTAATGCTAAAGATTTGTCTTTGGAGCTTGCGGTGGAAATTTTTTTTCCCATTTTGACACACCCTAGTGTATATGTCATATAACCATGGTTTAATTTTTTTATCTGATTGTTTCCCCCTGTTTACAGATGACGATGAATATCCGGACTCTCCAGAATCAAATGAAACAGTTTTAGCGCAACCATATCGGACTTGCTCGCCAGTCAGAGATGTTGCTACGAATACTGTACATCAGTTGACACCCATTGTAAAGAAATCACTAAGACAGAACTCGGTTCCGGTCAAAGAAATGCCGATACAGCAAAATTTTCGACAAAATTTATTGCCGAATAATTGCTATAGCGAAATTCCCTTCCAAAATACGGTGCAGAATGTACAAAATCAGATAATCCAAGAGAATATGCAACAAAATTTGCTACAGGCCCACAATCATCTGCTACAACAAAACATGTTGCATAATAATCCCATGCTGCAGCAAAACCTGTTCCATAATTCAAATCAGATTTTACAAAATCGAATGCCTCAAAATCCGATGAGACTACCGAACGAAGTACAGGCTAAAATCATGGTAAACCAGAATCGACCATTACAGAACATTCAACGAACGCAAAATCAATTTCAGCAAAGCTCTGCACTAAACAAACAAGCTATGCCACAGGAACCAAGGAAAGGTTCATTTAGACAAAACTTAGCAGCCACGTTTAAGCAATACCAGGATACAGTTCCAACACAGAATTGTAATCCGAACGTAAATCAAATAACCGGACAATTATCTCCAGACTTCCTGGCTGATATAGCTCCGAATTTGAATGATGCCTTCTGTGAAACTTCAAAGCATGAAAAGTCGCAAAATTTGAACGAAACGTTTAACCAGCCTTTACCCACGTACAATCCGGCATTCTTACCAAGTCTCGATGCTACATCGTTAACAACAAATGCTACTTATAATGACGACAGTTTGTCCATTGAATTTTTGCAAGATTCCCCAACACCATCCGAAGCTGCTATTAATAAATCAAAAGACTTTGCCATGAACACAGAATTTCCACCAGATGCACCATTTAGGAAAAAAAAGGCGCAGAAGCTGGAACAACTTATGATGAGCGCACTGAGTTCACAAAATGAAGTTGTCAATAAGGTGAACAGATAATTATACATGTACTTTATCTATCATAACACTGTAAAAATAATCGGTGGGCATGAAACCCGTGTGATTTAAAATTCTATGAAAAAATGTTTGGAATTGGCGATTCTTCGGACCTTCAATTTCTTTCTTTAAACTCTCTCCACCGTCCGATACATTTACTGTGTTCAGATTATGCACTGAAATTTAGTTATACGTCTAATTATACAATCTACCAAGAATTTCCATTTTTGATTTTTTTTTTAGATTCTGGCAGCCCAGAGTGATATGGTGACACGTTTTTTGGATATAGATAGAGATCGCCAGAATAGATTGGAAAATCGTTTGGATCACCTGCTGAACGTTGTCCATGCCTCAGTCCTGAACAAAAGTCCAGAAAAAGGTGGCGAGATGCCTCTGCCTCTCCCAGAACCTAGGATTAGTCGTCTGGCTCCTCCCCCCAAACCAGGAACTATCCCGCCCAAGTTGGATCTAGTTCCCCCAAAACCATGTCGGGTCGCCTGTACAGTACCGAATTCTAAAATCGAATTAGTTAATCAGAGCCCCTTAACAACAAGGCCTGGAGTAGTAACTCCGGTTATGAGTCCTAATGGGAAATTAGGCAGTATATGGTCAAAACTCGGACCGGTGTCACAATCTCCTTTTATAAGAGCACAGATGCAACTAGGATTTCAGCCAATGACAAACACGGACATTCGCACGCAGTCTTCTGCGGAAAGACGTATAGCAAGACAAACTGGACTGTTTATGGATATTAAAACGCTAATATCTGAGACCATAATGTTTCTTGAGACCGAAAGAAGGCTGGATGAAAATATAGAGAATGCCAGATACAAAGTTGAAACAGGGCAGGATTTAACAGCCAGGAAGAAACTTTTCAACCAAAACGAAACTAATCCAGCAATCATTCTTAGCGCCGCGTTTGTCGATGTAGAGAGGCAAGTTGAAGAGATTATTGAGAATGCGAGAATAATATGGATGAAGAACAGAATAACAGAAGAGTGTGGAAATGCTCCCAATAATAACTTGAAACTGAACCAAAAGGAAAGAGACTTCTTGGTAACTGGACAAGGCGAAGGTTTTGAAAATCTAAGACAGCTAAATAACAACCCGGAATATAACAATGAGCCTATCGATAGCTCGACTCCGGCAAAACCAACAGCTCAGTTTAGGGCGAACGATGGAAATATGAGAAGAGATCCGGAACGTCGAGTCAACTTCAACGAGAATGAACCAGAACATACTAAACAAACTATTCAGCAGTTGGCTCAGTTGGTTATGAACAGTGCTCGCTGGAGCAGCACTGCTTCTCAGCATCAAAGAAATGAAAACAGCGCTACAAATGCAGGCTTCCAAACGATTCCACAAAATATGCGCTCCAATATGAACAAGAATCCTGGTACATCTTCCAATATTGATACACAGGGAACAGTAGCCAACTCAAACGCTTACTCCCAATTTTCGTCCGGTACAACAAGCGGGAACTATAAGTTGCCAACGCTGAATCACGATAGATACTCGTACGGAGGTCAACCAGGGTTTAACAGTCGTACAGAAAAGCCGATAAGCAACAATGCTAGACTCTCCTACCATGGACCTCCAACGAATACTCGAGCACAGATGGGCTTTACTACTACCAATTTATTAAGCAACGAGAATATTGTTGACCAGCCTGTGAATCGCTATGGAAATCAGATTGGGTTTGTTAATGATGGTCTATCAAACTACCGAAATCAGAAGCGTTACTTCCCGGATGTTGAGAAAGAGCAAATTGTTCATGAGCAGCAACTACAACACGCATATAATAGGAATTTCAGAGATAATCAAAGAGATGGTCAAACCATTCCTCCATTTATGACTAGTAATGGACAGATGGTTATGGCTCAAACTGAGAATATGATCCGTCAATATGTGAATGGCGCAATGTCTAGAAGATCTAAGGATGAGAAGGAAACCGATTCAGACAATGATGATGTATTTCTTGATACTACCGCAAGCATGCCGCCATTGTCTTCAGGTAGGGCTTCGCTTACCTCTATGGGAACTGCTATGTCGACTACCTCTTTAAAGTCCAGCAAATCAGATGCAGGGAACTGTATAATTAGCTAGGATGTATAAGGTCAATGATTTTCTTCATTGAATTGAATAATTCATGCTATAATTATCATGCATAGACTCTAGTGCCTTATTATACATGAGGGTGTCTAAAAAAAATCGACATATTACTTTTCGTCATAATAGGCGTAAAGTACGTGAATAGGTTCATGTTTTTCGTACGTTACACTTACTATGACGAAAAATAGTGTTCGTGCCATGGGCGTAGCTTTTCACACACAGGCGTGAAATCGACTTTACACCCTTGATATGAACAGTACTATTTTCTACTCCGACCGCTCTAAAAATTACTTTTTGGCATAATACAAATCCTATCACAAGATGAGCTCTACTCTGTCACAACATAAGAGGTGGCGGAAGTCATTTTTCTATATTTATTCAACTATTTAAGACCTACACTTTTTCTGACATCCGATCTTATTGGTTTTTCGGGTCGCTGATTTCAGGTCTGAAGTCGAAATATAGAAATTCAAAATGGCAGATCCAATACAGAGTAATGAAATTGTAAAAACTAGACTGTTTTGCATAAAAATTGGCAATTGAAGGTTCATGGGGCCGCTAATTTCAAATTTCTATTGAAAAAACTATCAAATGCACATTGATAGACACTAAGAACCCTGACTAGCAATTTTGAAGCGCTTGGGTTCCTTTCTACAGATTTGACCCACCATTTAAAATTTTTGTATCGTGACTTCAGATTGGAAATAAGCGACTCCAAGAACCGTCTAGTACCAATTTTGATGTAAATCAGTGTAGTTTTCATAATTGTGTTCCGTCATAATAGGCCCAACCTTTTAAATTTCGGTATTCTGAGTTCAGATCCGCAATGAGCTACCCAAAAAACCCTTCTGAGTGCTCTTCAGAAAAGTCGCATGTAAAAAAAAGTGTAGGCTTAAAAAATGAAACAAATGTTAAAGAATGGCTCGCGCCACCTCTCAGAGTGGAGATATAGAGCCCGCTTTATGGGAGAATGTGTTTCGTTTCGAAAACTAAACCTTAGAGTGGTGGGAGTGAAAAAAAAAAGCGATTTTTTTAAGACACCCTATAATCTACACAAGCTATTTTATTTCATTTTATATGAATTAATTTTTTCTACGTATTTTTTAGTTATCATATGAGATATACGATAGGTGATGAATAATATGTAATGTTAGTGTTCGTTTTTTGTTAAGCCAATGAAGCTAAAAGTATTCTAATATTTTTCAATACATTTTCTTTGGATAGTGCAATGTGGGGTGCAATCAAATCAAATCATATAAACTAAATGCCAATGTTGAAGTTGAATCCATAAAAAAATAGAACTTTTTAACCGTCTGACAAATTTGTCAGTATAAAAACAGAAGAACAACAATCTGAGAATTTATGAAACGGCTTTGTTATGTATAGTACATTCATACTTTGATATATTCCCTGTTACGCATTCAGCCACACATGTGTTTTGTGGAAAATACGAATCATTATTTGGAATAGTTGTTTTTCAACAATTTTCATGATTATATTACAAATTCCTAATGTTGATTCGAATTACTATGGAAAAGGATGTCTTTCCCACTAATATAATTCTAACAAAAACTTATAATTCAAAAACCATATAATTCTTATAAGTACAATATAGTCTCCTTTGTTATTGAAACATCCATGAGTCAATTAAGTAATTGTAGTGTAATACTTTATTGAACGAGAACTACAGCAAAAACAATGTTAATTATTATTTAAATTTTATTGAATAAAGATATTCAAATTATATTGAAAGAAGATGGGTCTACCGTCTATTTATTTATCTTGAAAATGTCAAACTCTTGCGGTCCCTTCCGGTTTCCTTCGATTGAAAGATATCATTATAGAGCGAGCGCGAAACACTAGAATACAGATCCAAAGAAGTTCGTAAATATTTGTACATTACTGAACATTTGTTCAATTATTCCTGATCCAAATACTTGAATTCAACGGGACACGAAATAACAGATGTCGATCTAATGCGAATTCATTGATTTACTTGTAGAAATAGAAAAAAATGCATATGCAAGAAAACTTTTCAGTGTTCAGACGTTTTGAAAACTGATAACTAAAAATATCCAGATATCACTGAATAATTTTTGGACAGTATGATAAAATATATGTGTATGTACATTATTTGTAACATCATCGAATTTGTCTTCAATCCCGTTATCAGGCGCTCATAATCAAGATACTTGTTCCTTATTTGAAATCACGAATTGCTTAAAAAATCTCGCAACTGCCACAACCCAGAAGTCAATTAATATTAGCATTATTTTTTCCCGTCGGAACCCTTCAAGCTTCGTGTCAATATTCGACTCGTATCTCTAATGGTTCTTCTTTAGCACGACCATGCTAAGTTTACCATGTAATTTCATATTTCCATTATAACATATTTTTACTCCGAACTCAAGATTTTTTTCTGGCATATCTATGCTGTATATTTTATTTAAAAAAGTATCAATATATACATAGAAATACAGATAAGTCGTATACAGGATAAAACTGCGATAATTTCGATCTAAATGTATAAAATTCACCATATGTTATAGCATTTTGACGACAGCATTACAGATTGGTTCGAATAATAGAAGATATTCGGTTGTAATAGAATAGTATTACATGATATTGATTAATGATAACAAAAAATACTGTACGTTATACTTTATGAGCCTTGTACTTTAACAAAGGAGAGAGATTCCCCCGTTATCGGCACCCAATAGGAGAAGTCTATTTAGTGGAAGTACAGCCATCGCGGTAAGAACTCCTTTGAACGTGTCGGATCGTAATTTAGTCGAAGAAAATGAGGCTGCAGCTTCTACAGAGGTGTGAACACCAATGCGGTTTGCAGTTGTTGCCGATATCAACTCTTGCTCGTAGATCGATAAACAATGTACTGGTTCCGTTGTGCCTCTGAAAACATCAACACCCAATAGCTTTGAGGATAGTGTACATTTTTTAGTGACTATATCAAATAATCAAATGTTAATTGTAATAGATCGTGTTTCATGTTCCGAAATGTGAAATATAATACACTAAGATAATTGTGATTTATGGTAAGTTTCTCATTGAAATGCACTCAATACATATACAATACGGGAAAGAAGCTAATCGTCTTTATCTTAAATTTCTTAATGTGGCTGAATCACATCGAATATCCAATTGAACTCATTGAAAACGAAATTGAGCTAACAACTGAACTGTCATTTTGGTATTAATTACGTTTAGAATGAGGTCTGAGATAATGCTCCTTAGAACTTATCAGTGTCAAATAAAATCTTTCTTATTGAAACAAATACATAACTGCATCTCAACGATGCACATTAGAGCTTATCATTTCAGATCTGTATTTTACGATTCAGTCTCATTGGCATTTGTAGATATGGCAGATTAGAACATATTCACAAACAACTGTATTGCTCCAATTAAATCTTATTTCTGGATGTCATACAATTGGTCAACATTAGAACTGATTGAATATTCATACAGAATGTACTATTCAACACTATCACGGTTAGTTAGTTTGTCGGCTTCACCGAGCGCTCATGCTAGACTGTAGAAGTTGAGGCCAGGTCTGCAAGTTTGTTTCAGTACACTAGTACCCTGTTCTTTAGCTTAAGTCCTCTAACTAGTCCCCTGTATGCCTAGGATTCTTGTATGAGTGATATGTCAGTTTGCTCCACCACCAGGTCTCAGCTGTGAAGGGCTGAGACCACCTTGCAATGTTGCAAGTGTATTTGTGATAGGTAGATCCTCCCCCAGTCATTGGACCGCGTGCTAAATTCTCTACTTCCTTTTGGGAGGTTGGTGGTACCTGCTAGCAGGCCCCCCGTCTTTTCCAATACTATCATAGATTGAAGCATATTTAATCTGGCTGAAATTCTATCTGCAGCAAAGTCTCAGACCAATTAGAACGATCAAAACAATTAAAATCCGATCATTTTTTATCACGTTTAATTGATTTTTTTTAGCAGGGTATAACTCCAACAGGAATCTCAAGCTTGAAGGAGTAGAATTTTGCAGACTAATATTTCTTAATAAATTTACACACTTGAATTCAAGATTATTCAAAATCTTATGTATTCTTCCAATACTATGGACTTACTTCAAATGAAATTTCAATTTTCCATCAATAGCACTCCATACGGCGATAGATTGATCCAATGAAGAGCTAATGATAGTCAAATCATTTAATGCTTCCAACTGCAACACCTGGAATCATTGATAATACAATTTCTATAAGATTGAGAATTTCGATAAGAGACTTACAACAAAATTCTGACATACATCATAAAAATAATCACAATGTTATTAGTGTAGCTATCTCAAGTACATGTGGGACGTTCAATGAAGTGAAAGTTGGGAGTTATGAGTCTCAGAGTTAGATGCAGTCAAACTGAAAGGACTTAATGCAAGGATTTGGATCAACCGCTGTTTCGATTTTAGATATTTGAGTCTCTTATTGAAGACAAAGCTCTCTCCGATGAACATATTACTTTTTGACACTGCAAACGTGACCCGAGTAATCAATCTTTTACTGCTAAGTTTTCAAGTAAACAAATTTTTTCTTAGGGATTTTCAATTTTCTAGAACAAAAATGAATACATCATTTGTTTTTTAAACTAGTGACCCAATTATTTTAGTTCATTTTTTCTGGAAGATACCAGAAAAACAATGGATTTTCTATTTTTAAAGTCTGAAATTTAATCCACTGGAGCAGAGGAATCACTTAGTCAAGAAAAGACGATAATCTCCTACACTACTGAACAAAACTTGATAAAAAAAACTTGGCAGGAGTATTGAACCTGTGTAATACTGAAACCTAAAAATTAGGGCAGCTGATTTGGCATGGAATATCCGATGCACTAATGTTCTTCATATCAATATAAACATTAGGGTGGTTCTCAATTTGGGATCATAAGAATTTTCATCGTAACGCCTCTCTCACCTGTTCCAAATAATGGAAAAAAAATGTGTGCAGTTTCAATCCTCTACATCAGTGGGAACACGTGCACCAGCAAGCTTGGGATTCCGATTCTGCTAAAAAAAAATTTCATCTAGGAGGTCGATTTCCGGGTAGAAAAACAAGAACTTCTGGTGTAAAACAATATTTTGTTACGAAATTCAAATTGCTCATTTGAAACTATAAGCAGTTTGCAACTAAAACAAATTTATCCATTAACTATCGGATTCTCTGAAAAACATTGATCAAAAACCATGAAAAAAAAAAATTGTGGTTGCAAATTGTTTATATTTTCAAATAAACTATTGGAACTTTACAACAAAACAATTCTTCTTTTCACTATGATCTATTTTTGCACTCGAAACTAACCGCCGGGGTGACATCTTTTTTTACCTCAATAGGAATTCCAAGCTTCCTGGTACATGTGTTGCCATTGATGTAGGGGATTGAAACTTGACACGTATTTTTTTTCAATTATTTGGAACAGGTGAGGGGGGGCGTCTCGATGAAAATTCTTCCAACCCCAAATTAAGGACCACCCTAATAAACATACTTCACACTCGTGTCCTTTCCACGATGCTATGATGAGTCCAGTACGAATATCTAAGATTGTAAGAAAACCAGATGCTTGACCCATCGCTATCCAATGCCCGTTGGGAGCTACAGCGATGCATCGTATCAAGCCAGTAGGATTCATAGACACCTAGAATCAATGAAAAGAACAGAATGATTGTGGGTCTTCGGTTCACTCGTTGGTAAACTTCCTCTCAGATTTACCGCTTACCTTCATTTCATTAACATACTGAAATGTTCTGCAGTCAATTACTCTCAAAGTAATGTCTGTGGTCGCGGCAAGCAACATTGTTGACGGAACAGGACAAGCAGCCAAAGTATTAACCGGTGCTGGCCGTACACATTCTGGTGATCCTAACAGAGATCCCATGAATGGATCCCAGCAATGAATCGCCCCGTCACATGTAACGGCATATCTTAAGGATTCCAGGAATGTCAAAGCTAGGATTGATTTCTTGTGTCCTGTGTAAGTATACTGACACTGTGATATTGCACTGCCATCCCCCTGTGACCAATAGTGTTTCCGAATATTAACGTAAAGAAGGTTTTATTGTATCCAAGAACTTTCTCCTCCAATCTGCATTTAACTCGGAATGTCAAAATATAGGCGAAAGGATGAATTACCTGACTTCTAAGACTCCAAAGCTTCACACTTTTATCCCTCCCACCACTCATGAAGCTATTCTCATTGTCGAGCACGTAGAGGCATCTCACACTATTAGTGTGACCCGAGAATGTCTGAAGTTTTATTTGCTTAATATTAAATCTGGTATCTTTATCAGGTCTACCGATTTCATGCTCCCAATACGCTAACCAATTTCCTCTAAGGTGTCGACTCGTAGACATCATTTCTCTACTCACGTATAACACATTTTCACTGGCAGACTGTGACTGTGTTTGCGGAGATGGACTCTTCCTCAGCTGTGAATTGAAAAACGGTATTTTCTTTAACTTCATTTATGTGTGGCAACTAATTTATTTAGGTTTCCAATTCATATCAGAAAGTTCATGGGTATACCTTGGGAACACATTTTTTGAAATCACTGCTACGCTCTGAAGAAATATTCTATTGACTCTGTTTATGCATATTTGATGACTTGGATTTTGACACATAATTCAAAATCATTTGACATTTTATGCCACGAAGAAAAAGTGGTTGTCGTATCATCGTCCATCAAAACTTATTCAAATTTGGAGCAAGTATTCTAGAATGATGTAGTTTCAGGGCATACTTGTCATATTTGATGAATTCAATTTTGAGATGCTAAATCTTTCTATTCTAACAAGATCCTATTTGAATAATGTTGAAACATAAGGTGTCTTATGTGCTCATAGCGATAAAAGACTAACTTTGTCTCCATGTATTACATTAGAACATCAATTAACCAGGAATGGTTCAAATAATAATTTTATTTTTTTTGCTGAGAATACGGCAAACTCTCGCTACTACCGCATAAAAAATAGACGATAAACTTGAAATTCAAGATTTCTTTGACCCTACATAAAAAGAAAAATATTATAGTCCCTTTTGTTAACATACTAAGGATGCAATTGTGATAATTATTATATATTGTTGTAATACATGGAGAGTTCATTTATGACTGTTCATTTGAATTAAAAAAATGTAAATCTATATATCATTCGGATTATCCATGTCAGTCCCGGTTCCGCCCCAGCTGATTAATCGAGGTTCTACTCTATTATATTACCGAATTTCAGAAAGCTTCGATAAACAATGCAAGTTGTGGCCTACGATAACTGCTTTTCCTTCGCCAGACTTGATCTATGTCAGGTGAATTCCATAAAATGTCAAATAATTTCTAATTATATTCCAATATACAAGTAATGAGCTAGGAAAGAACTGAGTGAATAGAATTGTTTTTCTTTTTAGCGTACCAGTGACTTATAAAATAAGAATAATTTCTAAGGTATATAGACTCTCAATATCCAAAGTAATAATAACTAGTTCGTTTCAACCAGATGAAAGTTGTAATCTCTGGTTGTAATGTAGAAGCTATTCATTGATCTTACTTGCACTTCGATCCGATTTCCAATGACAGAAATGTTGCCAAAACTTTCTGTATCTCTTGTATCCGAACCTAAATTGGTAGCTGCAAAATATGATCAATATGAACTAATTCAGATTAGCTACTACTGAATTTGTGTATATGTCTAAGTCTTGACATTGAGGGTAATTTAGACTAGAGAGGCTTAGGTCAAATTTTCTTGGCATTGAATATAATCTATTACATGAGGACGGTAAGTCATTGATTATCATTCATTTTGGTTTGAGTCAATGCAACATTATCTTCAGTCTTTAGTCATGAGAAGTGAAATCCGTACCAATATTGGAATGAGCAGGTTGAATTTCTTGTTCATATTCACAACAGAGGTCTCTTATTAATTGGTGATTCTTAAGAATCTGCTCCATCGCATCATCTCCGATATAACGATAGAATGCTACATAAGATTTATGTGCTAGCTCTGCAGTGAATACTGCTTTCAGTTCTTCAAGTGCCTGTAATAATATTTAGATGTTTAGCAAACGAGTCAAAAATCCCCATATTTTTTAGCTGTCATTTACCTTGTTTCTTTGAGAATCAGTGAAACCACTGCTTTCAATTGCAGGAGGTGAAAAAGAATCAGCTATTGCATCCGCTGCATCACTGCGCACTTCTTGAGTACGAGTAGGTGTTCCTATTACGGCCCATTCCTGAGTAGTACCATCCAGTAATACTTCAAAATAACTGCTCTCATCGTATGAAGCGGTATTGTTCGTGGAACTATGGAAGTCACCACAATGAAATTAGTCATAATAATATAGGCTTAGCCGAAATGGTCTGGTAGAAACGGAACTTGATTTTCAAAAAGACTTATTGTTAATTGAAAAACTCTATACTCTGCATACTGTTTTCTTCATTGGACATTTTTCTCAATAATGAAAAACGTTACGTGACACAGAAAATTGTAGAGAATAATATTACCTAGTAGGACTATTCTTCTTCGTCGAACTCGCAATCTTCTGCTCGATATTTTCTACGTACACATTTTTACTTATTTGACCATATGCCTTATCAAACGCGAGGAAAAATCTTTGAATTGATACTGCTATTTGTGTTTTACTCATTTCGGAACCTAATCTTTGACTGAGACAGAAAGTTACTCCTATGTATTTTTTGGCTAATGCGCTGCGCGCCATTATACCGTTGGGAAAAGTATAACGAGTCGTGGAAAGTATCCTAACAGCTGGATGCAGAATTGACCTCAGTATAGTTTCCTGAAAATAAATAAATTCACATTCACACATTTTCAGTATCTTGTGTTTATATTTAAAATATGGCCGACGGATGAATGTAGATATATCTTTGAATGTAAGATATTGTGTAGGTAGTGTGAATGTATGAAGAAAATCTCACATTTGCGCATTGTCATGAATATTTGCATATTTATGCTTTTTAATGCAACATCCAATTTTCACAAATCAACAGCTTTATATCCCATCATGAATATTCGATACAGTTAGTAAGGCTCAAGGATGCGAGGACAGACATTTTTCACTCATCATTATAGAATGTTGAATTCTCCTTTTGATAGATTGTTCTAGACTTTGATGGATAATAATACTTCTTTCAAAACACATTTTTCCCTTTCCTTCTTGAGTCCTTGGTCCGACATTGGGAAAATTGAATACTGAATTGATAGTCTATTCAAGGGATTTGCTTGCAAAATCTTGTTGTTCAAAAAATGCATGGAATGAAAAGGATTTATAAGTATCCCATTTTCTCGGGACACTAAAGAGGAAGAATAGGTAAATTACATTCTGTATGAGATAAGTGTTTATCAAAGAGAAGGTTCAGCCTTACGTGAAGGGCATCCATTAAAGCGGAATCACTAAGAAACGTTATTATGTGTGTCAGGAGAGCCAGGCAAGAGACTAGACCACCTTCTAAGCTTGGAGTCAACTTTCGTTTACATAAAGCCAATAATTCCACTACGTGGCCCAAGTATTGAAGTAAAATCATTTGCTCCCCATACAAGCCTAGATTATCGAACAAGGTTTAGAGTTAGTGGAATAATACCGACAATATAGTAAAGTAAAACTAAATCTCAAGCTTGAATCACTATATCGTATTGATAGTAATTGGCAACGATGTCCTCCACTATTAGTATCTAGAATTAAACGAACCTGCAATTGCGGTAAGACATTCTAAGACTTTGGTTGCATTTTGATCTCCCACTAATGCAGCATTAAACCATTGACTTTGATCTGTCGCCGACGATTCATTCTCAGATAAAGGCCTCAAATTTTCGGTTCCAGCATAACACAATGTTAACATCCTGAGAAGATTTCGAGACAAGTAGCGAGCGGTCAAAACTGGTCCCAAACGATGTGACAGCCAAATCACAGATTCTGCGCTCATTTCGGAGACCTTGCAATCGATAGGAGCTAGCTTTTGTAGAGGCAGATCTATTTCAACTGCATCATCGGCTATCTCATTTTCTGATAGATTGTTAGTCTCACAATGCAATGTAATACCCCTTGCATTTTCAATATTTGCTGCCGTGCTTATATTGTCAGCGGTTTTATTACCTAGAGCTACGTTAGCTACGTATGAATTACTTAATGGTATATCTTCACTGGAAGTTTTACTACCAACGTGGCAACCAATACTGTTGAAACCAGTTACCAATTTACCACCCTCCACTCGTTTTGGTATAGGTATAGTTGGAGACTTCATACTACCCGGGGGTGAGTTGTTTTTGTTGGCTTCTTCAGATAGATCGTTCAAGCTCAAATTTAGCTCCAAATGAACATCCATGTTGTACGGTACACCGGTGTGAGAGGGCGGCGAGCTTTCTTCCGTCTCTAACACAAAGACTTCTGTGAAAACAAAAACGCGGAATATATAATACTTGATGCTTGAATTTTTGTTGGCCATAACAGGTCGAGTAGCGACAACGGGGTGGGTCCGTATTGTACAAAAAAAGGGGATTCTTTATTAGGGTGTGTCGAAAATGAACATGTTTTTCAATTTTTTTTGCTGATGATACTCCAAATGATAGATTTTTATGTGTAATATCTTCTTCCAAAACAATAGGCCTATAGCTCAATCTTAACTACTCCTTCAGTGGGGTTTTCTATTTCTCAATTGATTAACACGGGAGAAAAAAACATTTTTTCTAAGGAATTTATAACTTGGCCAAAAAATTAACATGTCAAATTCGTTTTGTTATCATTTGACAGAGGAAGAATTGAGATATTGAACAACAAAAATAATTGAATTTCATTATTTTCAAAATTCTTCAGTGACCTTAGAAAATTCTACGATCACGCGAGAATTTCGAAAGGCCAGACATTAAAAATTTTAGGTAAAAAAGTTGTCCCCCTCATTTGTATGAGGCAAATTCCCAATTCTGTACCAGAAGGACCACCCTATAGCGACAAAAAGTCGGCAAATCTGCATCCATACCTTCTATTTCATTTTCGGTTGATGGCAATATTTTATGATCTGCACTAATTGGTTGGCTCAAACTAGTCGAGCCATTACGATCAGAGTCACCTGACGAGTCCTCATCCAGAGGTGATAACATTGCATCAGCGTCGCTACAACTACCAGTAAGATCACAGGTCCTTGAAAGCAAATTCGAAACTTGAATATTGTAATCATTGACATCCATATTAGAAGGTATTAGTGGTGAATGAATAAATAAAACTAAGCCTTAACACGTACTTGAGGTTCCCATTCCTGGAATGATTGACATTTGAGAGACTTTGCAAATGATCTCGGTAGCCACCGACTGCTTCAACTAGCGGCGTTATAAAGTTATCTAAAAATCGTCGTAATCCAAGTCTAACCATGAGCTTCAAAAGAAAACTACGATGATATAGTCTCACTGTCCTATGCTTAGCTGGAGACATGGAAGACAGAATATCTAATTGAAATTCGCTGTCCATTATGGAACCATTCTCATACAACTTTACAATTGGTTCCAACAAAGCTGCTGCAGAGTGCATCGGTCCAATCACCCTGTAAATAATAAACATTCTCGTTGTTGAAGCTTTTCGATATTTCTCAATGCGAATGCAATACTCTGACAAACTCACTTAGCAATAGGGTCGAATAAATACCACGCTGCAAGAACAGCACAGTAAGGTTCCTCCATTATTTGACGAATGTGTGGCACTATTAATTCAAGACATGCTTCGGAAGTGGCCCCCATCTCGGGAAGAAGAAGTTCCAGATCTCTTGCTATTGCTTTAACTTTACACTCGCTAATTTTGCAAAGATATTGAGTCCGCGTAACAGACATTGCGTTGTTGTCTTTGGCTGTATGTGTCACGAGATTTAGGCTTTGAACAAGATTGTTATATTCTTGGAGCATCTCAACGATACCAAATAAACGCTGAAAGTATTTTGGAAAAGGAAATAAGCTTCCGGATAGAATGGACTGCAGCAACTGATGGGCAGATGGCGGAGGTAGGCCTATGTTCGTTACAGTTAGATAACGAAACTGTATGCTGTTTGAATTTGAGTTAGAATCGTTTGTTTCCATATTGTCAAGATTGTAGCTGCTGGGTATGACGTCAGCTTGGAGCAGTAAAGCTACGGCATTTCTCACGCATCTTGGTAAAGCATCCGGCGATGCTTTCAACAGATTCAGGCACACCCTCAACCTTTCATTGAATGTCATGCGCCCTGCCTTTCCCGAGGCTCTCAGCTTTGCTGAGAGGAATATTTCAACTATTAAACATCCAAGGATTTGCTGCTCCTTAATCCGACTGGAGGCAATTATTTGTTTGTAGTTAGTGGAGCTATTGTGCGGCGAAGCACTTGGTTTGTAAGTTTGATGAGTTGCTTTGTTCAAAAAAGCGTATGTCGTTTCCATCTGTACAAGTGTAGCTACTGGGTTGTAGTCTTTTGGAAGAATAATCTGCATCGTTGATTTATCAGTCTTTGGTGCTTCATCTGCAGTAAGTAAAGAGCCACGTGAACGACTAAGAAAACGACTCAAAGCCAACGGTGAAGACCGCGAGAGATTCGAATTTGCTACTGATTCGTCCTCTTCTAAACCTGAACTGTGATCTTCATCTTCACTAATCCGCTCTCCAGAGCGATCATTTTCTGGACAGGAAATTGAACATTTAATTAACGGAATTCAGATGCACGAATTTATAAAGCAATTATATTTATAATATAATTAAATAAATGGGTGATTCCACCAATTATCATCCAGGTTTTGCCTCTGACCATCTCCGATTTTTTTCTCACTTTAGAAACTTCTTATCTCAGTCACAACAAGCCCGAAAGCATTGTTTTTCTTGAAATTATTTTCATTCCTCCTAATGTATACTTGAATTGGTAATTTTTGTGACTTATTCGAAAACTGACTTTTTGAATGAATTCCATAGAGTCTTAGAGGCAATGAAGAATTCAGGGGATTCAGAAGAATTTAAAGAGAAATATACTTTCAGGCTTTTTGTGACTGGAATAAGGGGTATCCAAAGTTAGAAGAGAATCGGAGATGGTCAGACCCCAAACCTGATTAATAATTGGTGTAATCCTCGATTAATGTAGTAATGGCAAGCATTTATTTTTTGTCAATTCTCATTGGTGATAGAAGATTACGGTCCTACATCTTACGTACTCGTCTTTTCCCGCAAGTTTGTTTTCTGGAGACGAGGAGGAATTTTACTCCAATATGGAGAAGGCACTAGCTTTTGCGGATGTGGCAGCATAAACAGCTGTACTATTCCTGAATTAGTCAGCCCTTTATGATTATCCACTAATTGCAAGCAAACGTTTTTTGACTTTATGGCAGCTGAGCCTGACAATCTGGTGAATAAAATACGGATTATTTAAAAGCCTGTCAAATATGTCAATTATACCCTGAGAAGTGTCTAGAAAAAATCGCAATTTCATTTCTTCTACTTCCAAGACTCTAAATGCTGGTTTTTTAAACAAAATTAATTCTCCCACAAGATGAGCTCTATATCTCAACTCTAAAAGCTAGCAAAAACTATTTTTCTATGTTCATTCAACTTTTCGAAGAAGACACTTTCCCTAACATCCGGTCCTTTGGTAAAACCCGAAAATTGGTATTCAAAGGATTTTGGGGCTGTTCATTTCAAATCTAAGATAAAAAACAATAGCAAATTCAGATTGATGGACACGAAAAACCCTCGGTGAAAATTTTCATGCGATTCAGCGTATACCTTCTACAATTTCGATCTATTATTTTGAATTCTTGTATTCTGAATTCAGAGGTAACGTTGAGCATGATGATTTGGTAAAGTATTGTAATAAAATTTAATGCCATTGTGAATACTATTGATCAACAGTACAGATAAACAGTTAGAAATCTATTATTAAACGTAAAGTAGTTTACTTGTAACCAAAAGTGAGATCTATCCAGTGATGCAATCTCTCAGAAACATATAAGCTCTCCAAAGCCTCCCGATGCTTCTCTATAAAGTCTTCAGGAGACGTTGCCCATGCCGGAATTTCCAGATCTGGTAAGTCTTCGTGAATAGACTGAGAGGAAGAAAGAAAGAACAACATTGTTCACGAAGTACGGAGGAAGTATAAATAATAAGCTTGTAAAGTCCAGAACAATACTTTTTACCTTGAACACATTAGGATCAGTGAAGAATTGTGGAATACATTCATCAGGACTCCAATGATGTAGCCTTTGAATGGACGCAGGATACTCCCACGGAACCCACTGTGGTCTCACGTGCTTACACAAGACGGACCGAGCATAACGCCGAGAAAGATATACATAGTAAGTAATTTCTGAAAGGACATCCGAAACATGATGACCAACCTGCATGTAAAGATAAACAATATAGATACAGGCTGTATCTCTTAGGCTGCTAGGAATTCATGAATATGATTCCTCCCATTGAACGTTCCCAAGTGCATGGAGAATGAATAAGCAGAAGAGCCTTGGCTGATTGTGAATATCATTTTATTACAGCTGAAAGTCTGATCTCGATTATTTCAAAAACTACAATCCGTTATCCTCTCAGCAAAAGGTGTAGAGAAAACTTAGGAAAATTCAACTGTATCGAGTGAAGTGTGAGCATAACTAGTAACATGATACCTCGGTTGCGTGCGAGTCAAAGGTGAGATCCAATTGTCTGTCTCCTTTATTGAGTCGAAATTTCGATTTTGTAAGATCCCTCCAATTGCTACCACAGCGTGATGTGAAATCAGTTACCCAGGGCATGACGTGGTGACAGCATGGATCTCCATACCTCCTTCCAGCCACATTATTGAGCGCAGTCAAGTAATCAAAATTACTTATACGTCCCTTAACCCACATCTCGCACAGCTTATCAATGTTTTCATTGAATCCAAAGAGGGGGCTACCAGAATTTTTGCTATGCTCATAACCCGAATTTATCTCTTTGCTGTGGTCGTAGGATTTGGATTTTCTATGACTATGTATATTGGCCGAGTTTCCACACTCATGTAGTGGTTTTAAATATATATTATCACTTATTTTCGGCAGGACCTAAGATAGGAACAGAAAATAATGTAGCCATCCCATGTACATAGGTCCTAATTTAATTAGACAGATACTCAATGAAGGGGGTAGATAGAAGTGGAGAATGATTTTTTTCAAATCACTGCTAGGCTGTGAAGAAATATTCATTGGTTCAGTTTTTTTACAGTTGATTACTAATGTTCTTGGACATAATTTATATTCATTTAACTTTTTATGGACTTTGCCACATATAGATTGATTCCACCGTAGAAAAAGTGGTTGTCGTAGGGTACAGGTCGCATTGTTCATCAAAGCTTCTTCAAATTTGGAGGAAATATTCTACACTGATGTAATTTTGGGGCAAACTAATGATATTCGATGAAAGTAATTTTCAGAGATGGGCAATTTTTAGATTTCGAGCCATTTTGTTGTGAGCGTTATAAAAAAGAGGTGTGTTACGTGCTCACAAGAATAGCAGACTGACAGTGTCTCTGCATATTATTGGTTTGTCCCAAAATTATATTATTTTGGAACATTCCCTTCACATTTAAAAAGCTTCGATGAACATTGCTACCTGTACCGTGCGACAACCACTTTATCTACGATAGACTCGATCTATGTAAGGCAAGGTCCTTAGTATCTCAAATAATTTCTAATTTTGTCTGAAAGATAGAAGTAGTGAGGTATGAAAAGGCTGAACCGATAGAATATTTCTTCAAATCGTACCGCCTATTCGCGAGAAAAAATATTTCCAAGGTGTATGTGTCTATACCCGCTTGAATAATATATCATATTATCTAATTCACTTCCAAAGAGATTAATCCATCTCTTGTAATTCAGAATGGTATCATGTAGCAAAGGCAAACCCATACAAGATGCTGTTTTGTGTAACGAATGCCGGTCAGCAAGATAGGTTTAATTTATATCTGTACAGTACTGATTCAGAGATTTTGATTGGAATAAAAAAAATTACCTGAATAGTAAAATTATCTGTTAGTAATATATCGCTGAGTGTTATTTCCCCGAGAGCTAATCCTCGATCGTGCATGTCTCTAAGAAGGCGAAGCAGCTGATACACAAGAAACAGGGGTTTGCTATGACTCGAAGAAAGTGCTGCCGGACTGTAGGTAACAGATCTGTAATCAAATCATGAAAAGACAAGTGGATCAAACAAGGCTATATAAAAATGCATACGGTTCTATTGTATCACTCTACTCTGGGCATCGTTACATCTTCCTTATACTGTAAGAAGCGAGGCTTACTCTTGGAGGGAATATCTGGCAGTTTGTTCATGGAATGTGATAAAAGAAGAGGGTGTTTCGACGGTCAATAGAGCTGGTAATAAATTGCAGTGTGGCTCGTGAGCGGATCCGGACGTCACAGTCATTACAGTGCTGTCCTGTAATTGTACCATCGGACAACCATACATGCGAATAATAATATCTTTCATAACAGTGACATCGCTGCTGCTCGCAGTTATATTCGACTGTTCTTTTTGTTCTGCTGGATTCCATCTGCCTGAAGAAAAATGTAACAATGTAGGGAGAAAATTTTACCTGTCATTAACTACTAGTAAAAATCACGATATACGGCGGCGACGTACTGTAGTATTTTTTGTAAGCATCCTTCCACAAATTGTGATAATTCGTTTCCATAACATAATGCAAGAGTTGGGGAAAGGTCAAATCGGATTCAGCTTTACTCTGTTCCAAATTTCTTGCCCTGGGTAAGGGAATTGCATTTCTGTGTTGCTTTTGATAAACCTGCAAAAAAGTGTATCTCGTGGAGAACCAAATCTTTCTAATTGAATTATGTAAGTGATAAAAGTAATGAAAAAAAAGTGAAATTTATGAGTGGAGATTATTGCTAACCCCAACGTAAACTCGCAACCAACTTGATCCTAATTCATCTAGCGAAGGTTGAGCAGCTATTTCATCCGAAGAGAGTTGATCGTGCGTAATGAAGGCCACGGGACCGACGTTGAATAAATTAGCTAGCCAACTTCTGTGGGCAGTGATACAAATTCGACCATTCGCTAAGTGCATGTATTTCTTTGGAACACCAATTTGCTCGTGAAGTACATCCATAATTTATCGAATTAAAATTCAACGAAGATAGGGGACATTGGTTTATTGATGCAACAGTAACGTGAAATTACTTGAGGAAACGTCGTAAATTGTTTGTGAATTTTTTCGGAATGTTTTCAGAATGTCAACGTCGTAGATTCTGTATTTTTCTACTCATTGCTGAATTTATGAGTATAGCCCGATGGACATTCCGAACTTGTATTTACTTTTAACGACAGTAAGAAGCTAGTTGATTCGTCACTATCAAATCTTGTGTCAAACACAGCTGATCTTGGCCAAGACCTGTTCAATTTGAAAAGGTTCTCTTATCCGAGTGGATTCCATACTTCCTGTGACGTCAGGGGACGTTCGTGGACAAATCTGGAGTCTTGAATTTGAATTGAATTTGACTTTAAGATAGTATAATTATATTAGACCTTGCCGCGATAGTTTTCTGATACAGATAGAATCAGCGATGACATAGGTATAAATTATACTAACTGTAATGAGAATAGTGGGGATGATTTTTGAATCACTGGAATGCTTTGAACTTTAAGATTATTTTATATCTTCTTTGCATGGGGAACGCACGGGGATAGATTAGTTTAGCCGATTTTCGACCAGTCGAAAGTGGTACCACCTATCGGAAAGTAGCGTAACGCTAATCGAGACAAAACTGGGTCGGTCAAACGTCTGGATCTGAATTGATAACCGATTACCAACGTTACCGACTCGAATTTTTTGTACAAATTATAACATGACACGTTGGGAAATATCCCATGTATATTTAAACAGATCGTAGAATGAATAACGACGTCAATATATGTATGTAATACTACGTGATGGTGCTTCGAAATGATTGTTTGTATAATTAAATAACGGTTTAAATATAATTTCGTGTTCCAGGCAATATTTTACCGAACACAGCATCTTAATCGAATATTTTATGTTACAACATACGAAACCGGGTAAACAGCAATTTCGCATGTGAACGCGATTCAAAACAAATACGTATCTTAATCTTGTAACACTTCATTTATCTTACATGTGCATACACATGAATTGGTTATGGAGATCGATTTGTGGACCACTTTTTATTCTCTGTAATTGTAGTTGCTTTTTTTTTTAAATTTTATATTTCAATAGTTTACGAAATAGTAACGCTCAACAATATGACAATTTACAAAACAAAATCCATGCAATGATCTAGTAATTAGAGATCGATGATTAATTACATATCGGTCAAGGTAACCACGAAGTCCAGGATTGTGTGGGAAAGACCTTTATTCTAGAATACTGGATATCCTTCGTGAAGTTTTCGAATCCGCAGATGGTTTACCATCTCGCATATACGCCGTTCTGTAAATAAGGAAGCAATTGTTAAATGATGCCCACGAATTTTCCTGTAAACTAAACTCGTCTATATGGGGCACTTGTACCGTTACAAGTAAGTCGGGTAGTCTCTGGAATCCAACATTTTTCAAGATTAAACCGCGATTTGTGATCCATTTCATCGAGCAGGAAACGCGTTTCTGTTATTCCAGGATAATCCTGCTTGGCGACATATCTACAGTGCTGATAGCTGAAACAACGTTAGCTGTTGCGGGCTACCCAATGCTTCCCCATTACATCAGAGAGCCATGCGTAATTTACATAGCATGAGGAGAGTTACCTCGATATCGAATATTTCTGATTGTGAGTTTAATAATCTGAAAATTAAGATCGTGAGGTTAAGCCGGTGCGATGAAACTATATAGTTTGAAATGACAATTTGTGAAAGTTATCCAAAACCTTGTTAGGTATCGTTGTTTAGGAAACCAATCAGTAGGCGAGGGATTCCAGTTTGATATCAGAGATATCTTCCGTCTGTTTCATGCGACGAGTTTATTCCATTTTTAATCACAGAAACCCATAATGCAATTTGTATCTGTGGGTAATTCTACGTCAATCTATTGAAACATCGCACATGACCCGCTCGGAATTCGTCAAAAGACCTTGTGGTCTTTCGTCTCATCGATTGCAGTTATTTCTCCAAATTGGGGACGTTTGGACGATCTCAATTCAGCTGAAACGATGCCCGACATCAGTCTTACGCTACTTAAGTTGCTGAACAAGAAATTCACATCGTTCAACTCGAAGCCACGCCAAAAGTAAAAGTTATACTAAAATTAATGATTTAAAAATAAATTGATAAAAAGTTATACTAAATAAGTTATACTAAAATTCATGGACTTTCCCCCCGAAACCCCCAGTCTGTAGGTCGGAAACTGTTGGTCCCTCGCAGTTTTGGTGAAGGAAATTTAGTCTCAAATTTTCAAGAGGAATACACATATTGTCGTGGGATGTGACCAAAAAAAGCTTTCATTTGAGCCCTATTTCGATGAAATCTGTGAACGGAGAGCTGAGATATGATTATTCAACGTTTTAGAATACCCGTTCTCATCAGAAATTCTTGTTTCTCGTCTCATTCGTCTTCTGCTTTTCCTCTGGCTTATAACCCTACGCGCCCTACGAGAAAATTCTTCATCTCCTTCTTCTTCAGTCAGATCGCTTTACTGATTTCTATATAACACTAGATGCCGTATTCCGTGTTACGTTTTTGTGCCGATTTGAATCTGTGAGACAGCCATGTTGCTTGCAGTACTTTTGTTAATTCCGGCGGGAGATTCAAATAATGATGTGAAAAATATTGTTGAAAACTATGTCAATTGATTTTAAAAACAGATATTATTCAAATATTTTTTTGTTTTGAACATCCAACTGAAGTTTGAAGTGCATTTTCGTTATGAAATGTGTATTGAAAAAATTCTCAATATGAAGACCAGATGATAAAAATGTATGAGAGCATACACAATTGCCAAGTTGGAAAATTTCACTTGTGATGTAAACAATCGAGTCCCGGGCGCGTGATGAATCAAACCAGACACCTTGTCCGACTCTACGCAACCTCATCTAGTCAGTCAGGCAGTCAGGCGAAAATGAGATTTTCGTGCCACTTTTGTGTTGGAAAAAAATTTTCGTAGATTTATCCTACAATTTTGGTATTACGGTTTTTTTGGGTCGCTGAATCCAAATCAAACTCAGATTTTCAAAATTCAAAATGGCCGATCCGATATGGCAGACACAAATTGAAAAATGGTTTGGTTCCGACAAAAATGAGTACTTTGAGGTTTTGGAGGTCGCTGAATCCGAATCTGGAATCAGATTTCCAAAATTCAAGATGGTGGATGCAATATGGCTGACGCAAATTCGAAAAATGGTTAGATTCCGACGAAAGTGAGTACTCTATGGTTTTTGAGGTCGCTGAATCCGAATCTCAAATCGGATTTTCGATATTCAAAATGGTGGATCCAATAAAAAAAACTTTACATACAAAAAGCACAAAAACATACAAAATCGGAGTCAACAACCGTCACGTCCTCGATTCGTGACTCCGGAGTTCGGCAGAGAGCGGGATTTAAAACCAAAAAAATATTTTTTGCAACTCTGTGCGCAAAGTTCGACTTTTGATGCCTCTTTTGCGTGCGCAAAGTACCCGTTTCGCGCACTAATGCGCAAAGTGCTCACTTTGCGCACTGAGTTGCAAAAAGTATTGTACGATACGCGTGCGCGTACGTGATTAGGTTCACACTCGTGTCCTTGTCTCCCTCGCTTCGCTCGGGCGACAAGCTAACACTCGTGTGAAAATCACGTACTTTGCGCACTTGTGTCGTAAACTACTATTCCCACATTTTTTACCATGGATGATTTGTCATAAATGGTTCGCTGAATTTTTATTCGTCATAATGTATCCGAGCTTCAGATACTTAAAGTCAGGACTCAAATTCGAAATTCGCGACCACAAGTATCTAAAGATACAAATTTTTGTCGAAATCCAACTACTTTTCGAATTTTCTCCCGCCAAATTGGATCCGCAATTGTAAATTTTAGAAATTCGGTTTGAGATTCAGATTCGGCGCACTCAAAAACCATTCCATACTCACTTTCGTTGGAATCAAACTATTCTTCAAATTTTGAATTTTGAAAATCCGACTGCAGATTCGGATTCAGCGACCTCAAAAACGATGATTTACCAAATTACAGTCAAATCGATGTAGTAGAAATATGTTTTTTTCCAAATGCCCACATATATGTATGTGTCATGGGACAAAAGTGGCACGACTTTTTTAGCCCATATGTGTGTCACTGACAGTCAAGGGGTTAAGGGCCCAAGACGACTCTCCCCCACTTTGCCGAGGGTAGGGGCCGAGTTCCCTTAGCTCATGTAAGGAAGAAGGAGAGCACTTGCAATCGGGACTGTTCGGAGACGGAGAATGTCACCTATACATTATGATCATTACTCTCAACATTTGCTTATTGGCCACTAACTAAATATAGCCAATCCAAACTAAGATTGTCCAAGTTTCTTACGGTATAATGAATAAAAAAAATTTTAATCTTAAAAATATTGAATAAAATATCGAATAAGTCCATTACATTCAGATTTAGATTTATTTTGCGAAAATAGATGTAAAAGAAAATATACAATTCATTATGCATAATTGTAAATTGATTCTGATTTCAAGGTTTGATCAGTAAATTTGTAAAGTCAGTAAAGTCATCCCCCATATTTATCTTGTACAAATTGATTAATTATGTATAGCTAAAAAAAAAAAATTGTAAATAAAAATGAAGTAAAGATAACCTCAAAGCTGTATACATAACATACGTATAATACTTATGATGGGTTCTGCCTTTAACTCCCCCTGTTTTTCCACAATATTTCCACACCAGCTCCATGTCTTCGAACAATAATAACTGTGCTATTCTATTTATATCATGAAATATTCACATTACTGATCCCTAATCTACATGCTTCTTCAGCAAGTTCGCGCGCATTCGGTCTTCCTTCGTTTTGAAGGAGGAAAAAGGAAGAAGGAGACTATGGGGTCAACTTCATACCAAGTGTATACTTACGTTTAGTTCGTTCGTTGTGATAATTCCAGTAGTTAGACTCTAGATTTGTCCACGAACGTCCACTTGACGTCACACTGCAAGTATGGCATCACTGGGGCATCAAGGCAACCCGGCACTTCCGCCTACAACAGTCTCCTTGGAATCCAGGAAACCCCCAGTACCTCTACCGCTCTCATTATTCATACATGACCGCCATTAGCTGATTGCAACTCAAAACGTATTTCCAGATTACTGGCTTGGCTAGTAATATTGCCAACATCTCTAATATATAAGCTTGCTGTAAGCTGTGGATCGTATAGTTTCGTCGATATCGCTCATCAGAAAGCATATAGTCAACTCTCATCTAAAAGAGGTATAGTTGCTCCATAAGCAGTAAATTTGTATGTTACTACACTTTATAATACAAACCATGTGAGGAGTATCGGAACAAAGCCGGATAATTCCACTTTTCTGAAGTCTTGGTACATGAGCCAGAAGTAGTAGGTTTACTGTTCCAGGAGGAAGAAAGATGTTTTAATCTTACGAATAAATATCCGGATACTTCATGTTGTATACCGATTGATCCCTAACGCCGTATAGATATAACTTATTACTCTATTTAATATGGAAATATACGTCCATAATCAGTGTCGGCTTCAGACGGTAGGCAAGTGAGACAATCGCCTCAGGGCGCAATATATTCGGGGCGGCCGCCGGCTATGGTTGTTTTTTCGATTCACTAAACTGTCAACCACTTGATTCGTACCGCCGGAAAAACAAAGATGACTGTTTCCCTACTCAACTCGCTAATCTACGTTCTATCGACTTACAAAGCCCCCCCCCCCCCCCCCCCCCCCCTCAGAGTCACGATATGATATGTCATATGACGATTTGATCAATGATATTGCTTCGTCAAAGTGTCGACGGTGTAAGCCTTACAGGTTAAGAGAAAAAAAATCCACTTTTATTTCATCATAGTTGAAGTTTTATGTTAACTGTTGAGCTATCAAACCCGATAAATGTCATATTGATTAAAGGATATAAATTATGAGTATTTCTCACACCCTTCAAAAAACCCGACTATTTTACTTTCATGTTAAGAATTTAAGATCTTGGAGACTGATTGTGGCCAGTAGGAGCGGTCACAGCAGACTTTGCCTAGGGCAGCCAAATTTCTGAAGCCGGCACTGTCCATAATCAAAACATACGGAAATAAGATCTGATTTTTAATGGATTACTGTATCTTTAGCAAATTTAAAACTAATTAGACCTTGATATGTGATAAAAAATATCCTCATAATTCGAAGAATATGAACAAATTATGACGAAAAAAAAAGAAATTATATTGTGAAGTCGCAGATTTTCTGCCGTCACAGTAGCCCTTCCGCCGAATTTTTACGCGGTCGTAATACCGCGAGAGAGAGAGGTAGAGCGCGTCTCAATCTCGGGAACTATAGCGACACACCAGTTGAGTCACACCTAAATAGAAAATATAAGAATCAGACTAATTTTATGTGTTTTTTGTTTGTAATGTGCGATGCGAGCGTAAGTGAGAGAGAGAGAAAGAGAGAGAAGATTTAGAACAACTACCGCTTCGAGAACTTCCGCTGCTGAGATCGCCGCAAATATCGCTACCGAGGCTTCCACGGTACGCAGTCTGAGGGACCTGTACCTCAGAAAGTACCAAGGGTAGTACCGCACCACCAGGAGGGAAGGCGGTTGACCTTGAACGAAGATGCCGCTGAGAGTGAACAGGGCCTGCATACGGCTCCCGGTCAGCCGATATCGCTTACCGCTGAGCCTCTGGCCTGCAACAACGGAGTACAGGGTTGTACGCTTCAACGCCGCAACTTCCCGTTACCGCACCAGCTCCCACCTACTGCTCCAGATACTATTACCGACGCCATGCTTGGTCCAAGAAAGATTCGTGGCGTAACGTTATCGCAAAAGGATGAGCCGCGCGAGAGTGGGCGAGAATCGCGTCCCACGTGCTCCTGTCAGATCAAAACAGGTGTAGATCCGGTTCAGGGGCACCTAGGTCTTGTCAGGAGGCTACAGCAAGGTCGTTTTCGCGAGTTTACCGCTGTAGAGCAACCCCTGGAGAGATTAGTAAGGCGTGGATGATACCGTTACGTAAGAGCCAAGGTCACCCTTCCCAACGTCATCCCGCAACCCCAGCTTCGAAGAACGGCTCACATCAGTTACCGCCGAGAAGCGCGGGCCTTACGCCTAACGGCATGCAACAAGATGACACCTCGTACGAAAAGGCTGACGATCGTCCGTACGGAAACGTTGGTTAGGGAACCAATCAGCTAATAAGATGACCTCATACATTTCCCACCTCCTAGGCGCGGGCGTAAGGAGCAGCGAGGAGACTACCGAAGTCCTGCTGAAACTCATCACTTCTCTACGTTCAGTTATTTTACGGAATAGACGCATATCAAGTTCTCTCTCTCGCTTGCTAAGTGGTGCCCTCGCTATTACGTTTGGTTGTTATCGCTGTTAAGTTTTCGCTATTTTGTTATTTTGTTATTATCCCTGAGTCGTTAAATTTATCGTTATTTTATTGTTGAACTGTTATCTACCGCTAGTAATAGTGCTAAAGTTAAGTGCGTGACGAATCCACGTCTTCGAAAAGGTAAGGTTTCTTTGCTCTATCAGTTTGTAGAGCCACGACGTCTTGCTGGATTTTCCGCAGTATCGTATCTTTTGTGTAGCGTACAGCCTACGGGCGACGTGATTAGTAATTTTTTGTGAGGAAAAGGACCATTTCCTCTTATCTATTCTAGTAGTTCTGCTTTTCCGATTACCGCTGGATACTTATTGTTTGATAGCTTGTTGCTTGCTTACTTTACCGCTTTTGATTCAGCTATTTTCTTCATCCATTCCTTTAGTTATTTCAATGATCTATTTCTGTAGCTAGTAGTTTATTATTTTGTATGGTGTGTCGCTAACTAATTTCCAACTCCCCAAGAGTTGGCTAAACGTAGATGTCCCGCCAGGTTAAGTTGTTCAATTAGGTTGTTTAATGGAGTAATTTCTTTGATTTGATCTCGCTGACTATTATTGAATAATATCGTGTGTTTCCGATAATATTCCGCATTTTTGCGAATTCAATAGATAAGTTAGTCCGTTATCTTACATTAAACAAATTAATATGAATCAGTAATCGGGATTTAATACCGCGTAATATTCTGATTAATATCGTTGGTGTGCGGCAGCACATATCGCTCGGTGATACGTCGTCTAAAAAGTAGTATAGCTTGCTTTGTGTCGCTTCTACGGCGCTCGCTAGCCGACCAGCGTATTATTGTTATTTTTATACCGCTGCGTAGATAATAAGGTGTGAGTAAAATATATCTTTTTCTTTGTAACACTGTATCTATACCATATTATTACTATCATATTATCAAGGATACTGGTTGCCGCAAAATTATTTGATATCGCTGGTATATAATATACAGAATCGTTGATTCTCTTGCAAGATTTATCTGGTGTTCTTTAATAATGTAAGACGAACCTACCCACTCTACCCCTATCGCAGTCCATCTGAGCTAATCGCGAGCTTTAATACCGTCGTTCCACTTATTATTTCTGTCTCTCTTTATTTGAAGTATCTTGGCTATCTGTGATTGATGCATTCGCGTCTCGCGCCCAACAAAACTAATTGAGAAAGTACCGCTCAAGATTTTATTCAGTAAATTCGATTCTTTGCTGGAATGCCGTAGGGTGCGGTGGTGCACCTCTGACACCATTGTTACAGTATATAAAATCGATTTAGACGGAAATGGAATTATTATCCGATTTTGGTCAGGTATATCTGGGTATACAGGATGGGGCATTCAGAGTGACCCAGGAAATTTTCTCCCAAACGAAGCGAGATATGAAAAAATGTTTGAGACACCAGTTTCATGGTTTCAAGGGGGACACAAGATATTGTTTTTGAATTTTTTCCAGAGTCGAAGTATCAAGGTCATTTGAAGGTCAACTTTGGTGTTTTAAACGAGATGGTGTATTTTTTTTTAAATAAAAGTGAGAATGGATCGATATACGATTGCTGAGAAGGTCGATATGATTTTCATTTCCGGTGAAACGCAGAAGAACGCCCGTGCAGCGTGTAACTCATACGCAGAACGATACGCCTTCCGCGAGGAATAATCCATGCCATGGAACTTTTGATCGAATTATACAATCTTCAAGTGAGTCGGGCATGTCTTGAAGAAGTGTTCTTCGAATACTTCACCGTCATAAGTTTCATCCTTACCACATATCTTTGCATCAAGTACTTCATGGACATGATTTCGAGCATGGTGTACAGTTTTGTCGATGGGCACTGCAACAGATGCAAGACGAGAACTCTAACGTATTATATTCGGACAAGTCAGGGTTCACAAATCATGGCCAAGTTAACCGACACAATATGCATTACTGGGCTATAGAAAATCCGAGGTGGTTACGGCAAGTGGAACATCAACGGCCGTGGACTCTGGATGTTTGGTGTGGTGTTTACCAGAATCGCATAATTGGACCGTACTTCCTTGAAGGTACACTCAGCGGACAGAAGTACACAGACTTTTTACATCAAGTACTTCCAACATTGCCCGAAGACATACCACTCCTGGAACGATCCAATATGTGGTATCAACACGATGGATGTCCAGCTCACTTGACAGTTCAGGCTCGTGAAATATTAGATCGAGATTATGCTGATCGCCGGATAGGACGTCGAGGACCTGTTCATTGGCCTGCCCGTTCTCCGGATCTGACTTCTCTAGATTTCTTTTTGTGGGGATCCATACAAGAAATAGTTTTCAAAGAAGTACCGACGACACGCGAGAATATGCGCCAACGGATCATCGATGCCTGTGCCAGTATCAAGGAAGTCACTTTATGGCAGTTCAACATTCTTTTATCGGACGTTATCAGAAATTTATCGAAACAAATGGTCAACATTTCGAACATTTATTGTGAAATTTGATTAGAATAGTCTTGACCCCGCAATGTTTGCGCCGTTGATCTTGGGTAATGCACAGAACCGATTTATTTTTCTTTTTCAATAAATACCCCATGATCCCTCAATTTTGAAACATTAGTATACAAGTTTTTTTAGACCTGGAATTGATTGCTCTTCCGATTTCCAGAAGAAAAAATACACCATCCCATTCAAAAAACCAAAGTTGACCTTCAGATGACCTTGACACTTCGACTTTGGAAAAAAATCGAGAACACTATCTTGTGTCACCCTTGAAACCACGAAACTAGTGTCTGAAACATTTTTTCATATCTCGCTTCGTTTGGGAGAAAATTGCCCGGGTCACTATACCGAGAGAAAATCTTGAAACCATACAGTCGACTGCGCATGCGCCAAATAATTCAATTTTATTGGTTGGTAATATCGTCCCGCTATGATATTTTAACCTACGACGCACGGTAGGGTGACAATTTTTTTCTCCTCAAATTCTAAATTTTCAGTCTCACCCAATAATTGGATTGTATTTCGTGATTGTAAAATTTTTGTGCAATTTGAACCCGCTCGGACCATTTTTAAAGGTCGCGCAATCACTTTCAAAAATCGATATTTTTACTGAAAATAATTATTGTTCTCACCCCCTCTACTTTTTCTTCATTGAAATCTAGGAATGTGTGCAAAATTTTATTTTAAAATTTTCATTCTTAGAGGTCGCTCAATGACTATAAAGAAAAAAAAATTGATGTTACGTAACTATTATTCTCATCCTTTCCATTCTTTCTTTGGTTGTTCGCATTGATGTTCATAAAATATGAGCCAAAAATACTCATATTCAGAGGTCGCTCAATACTTTGAAGAAGCATTTTTCAATCAAAAATCAATGTTTGAGGTATTTTCTCAATTTTTCAAACATAAACATAAACATTGATTCTGTCTCGAAACTACATGGAAAACTGATTTTTGAGTAAAGAATGCTCCGTCAAAGTATTGAGCGACCTCTGAATATTAGTAATTTTGTCTACGAAGCATTTTCTAATTAAAAATCAGTTATCCATGTAGTTTCGAGACAGAATCAATGTTGACGACTGCCCCGTGGGGACTCGAACCCACGTCCTCCCGCTCCGCAGTCTCAAGTGCTGGCACTACGCTACTACGGTCGGAAAAAGTAGAGGGGGTGAAAACAATAATTATTTTCAGAAAAAAAATCGATTTTTGACAAAATATCGATTTTTGAAAGTGATTGAGCGACCTTTAAAAATGGTCCGAGCGAGTTCAAACTGCACAAAAATTGTACAATCACGAAATACAATCTAATTATTGGGTGAGACTGAAAATTTAGAATTTGAGGGGAAAAAAATTGTCACCCTAACGCACGGGTACCAACTTGCAAGAAATGAAGCGAGAACTGTCCAGCACTGTCCAAAAGTAGTCAATCGAGGTTATGTTGTATTTTATTTTAATTTAATTTCTACTGTATTGAATTAACACGATTGAATAAACTGTTCCTACCTAACTGCTTCGTTTCTTCCAATCCCCCATCATTTACAATTTAGACCTGTAGTTTTCAATTGTAATTGGACCAAAGAAATCTTCTAAATAACCGATACATCGAACTGAAGCAAGCAATCAGCTATTCGGAATAAATCCTGACGGTTTTTTCAGAACATCAAGTTTCAATCCCAACAATAAAAGATTTTCAAACCTTTCCGAATCACTAGCGCAATTAATTTAGATTTATACCTCAAAAGTTCGCATCAATTACATCGGCGCCAAAAACAAAGTTTGACAGCTCATTGTCAGACTCGGGATGGCCAGTGTGCTTCAGCAGACGACGAAACTCGCTCATGCGCAGTCGACTGCATAGTTTCAAGGTTTCCTCTCGGTATATGGCCCACCCATAGGCAACACCCCAATGATAGGTAAAAATATTGGATACGAAAAATGGTACGACCTAACTATATCCAACATTTTTACCGAGTATTTTTATGCAACGCGTGGATAAATTTTTCGATTTTCAGCAGATTCAGTATTATATTCGAGTACTTACTTCTTATCTCACTAGACTACCAGCGCGCACTGCGATTACTAATCAGTTCTACCAAACATATGAAGAACAGATATGCAGTGCAGATTGCGCTCATTTCATAAGCAATGGCTATTTTTTGCGCAATGGTAAAAAAAAATTCTAATTTTTTTTTTCCATTATTTTGTCAAGTGGTGATTTTATACCGTGGTTAATCTTGTAAACCTAACCAGATGATTCGTACCGTAGAAATCGAACTCAATTATTCCAGTGTTTTTTTTAAATTGTTTTTTGCGTATCGCTCAACCCAGGTCCTTATATTTGTCAAAAATATCATTTGAAATGCGAATAGACATTTAGAAATTTTCAACTTCGTTCACACTATGTTTAATGCCTTATTTGCGAAAATGAAAAATGTTTTTCGGTATTATATTCCTCCAAATACAGGTTTCTAGAGGCTTACGGTTCTGATTTTTTAAATCTTTTAATTTATATCAATTGCTGTTCAATTGTATGTATACTTATATTTATAGTCGCCCCAGACTGCACCACACATCATGACCGCCCAGGATTATGTTTTTTTTTGTGTTTTGCCCACTCTATTATATTTTATTTCTACTATTTACTTCATTATTTTCATCTTACTCACTCATACTTCATTTTACGCTGTTTCTTTCTTGGAGAATATCACCTTCGCAGTGAAATAGCATGGAATATGACAGATGCACTTCAGTAAAATCCGCAACTATTGTACAAAGTTATTTTTCTTGAAGTCGATGGTTTTAGAAAAAATGACAAAATATACGATGTATTCTACACCGTTCAGACACCTGTCACAAGGCGAAATTTACATGATCGATGACTGACAACAGTACTTTGAGAAACTCAGCGAAATCAGCGAAAAATTATATGAACTGATAAAATGCTGTACAGACGTTGTAAATTTTACTGAAATGCATGTTTTATGTTTCATGAAATTTATCTATATGTCGTAGAATGGAACCGAGAACAGACGGGCCTAATCGGTTACGAACGTACTTGGCTACTCTCGTAGGATAATTATTTAAACAAACAATGGGATATACTCCTAATCACCGCAACACGATAAAACAACAGTATTACTTCGTAGGCTTTCGCAACGCCAAGGGAACACGACCCATTCTAAAATCTCAAGACAACTCCTTTCGTGAAAAAGGCTCTGGCTACGTTCAACAAAAGCACCACTATAGGAGCGTCTAATCGCATCTGAGTCAAAACACGTCAAACCGGAGACCTTTTTTTCATCGATCTTTTCGATTATTGTGAATTTTTTTAACAAATTCTATGGGTGAAATAAATATATCAAACAATTTTTTTTCCTTCAATATTTCAAAAGTTATTCCAGGTTGACAATTGCCCAAAATGCCAAAAACCGCCACACACGCTCTCTTTCAAATCTCCATATCTCGGGTTCTATTTGTCTGATCAATTCGTCTCCGGGCTCATTCGAAAGAGCTGGAATTAGGCTCCCATTTCATACTGCTACACATTCTATAATAGCAACAATTGAAGATTGTTATAAACAATTAATTTTCAAACACGATTTTCATCACCGAAACCGCGCTGTAAAATTCCAAAAAAAATACAAGCGTATTCCTTGATCAATTTCCTATAAGATAGGTGAGTCTTAAATTGGAGAATTACTGGAGAGTATTTTTTAAATATTGAGAATCGAGTAAATAAATAAACTATCTATCTAATTTATATGAATAATATCGAATAATATAATATCGAGACGAAGCATAATCATGATGATACTATATAATGTAAATATAATCATATAGTTACGGCATTTATATAAATTCAGAATAAATAGTATTTTAGATGTAAGTTTGATATAGTATAAAGAATTCATATCATGTAGTTATACCATAATACAAAGAGTATAATAAACAATTTAAATCAATGGAATCTGTTGGGTAATGGAATATGTTGGTTTTCAATGAACATTGTTCCCATTTTATGTGTGCTTGATATAAGATTGATGGATCATTAACCGCACCTAAGCCCGCTTCTTCCAAGCTACACGTTATTGCCTACTCCACGCGGCGCGCCGGACAGCTGGATTGTCGGCGCGCGCTCGCGCCTCCGCTCGATTATTAATATTTAAAAAATCCTCTCCATTAATTCTCCAATTCAAAACTCACCTATCTTATAGGAAATTGATCAAGGAATACGCTTGTATATTTTTTTTTTGAATTTTACAGTGCGGGTTCGGTGATGAAAATTGTGTTTGAAAATTAATTGTTTATAACAATATTCAATTGTTGCTATTATAGAATGTGTAGCGGCATGAAATGGAAGCCCAATTCCAGCTCTTTCGAATGAACCCAAGGACGAATTGATCAGACAAATAGAACCTGAGATATGGAGATTTGAAAGAGAGCGTGTGTGGCGGTTTTTGACATTTGGGGCAATTGTCAACCTGAAATAACTTTTGAAATATTCAAAGTAAAAAAAAAATTGATGAATTTATCTCACCCATAGAATTCGTTAAAAAAAATTCTCATTAATCGAAAAGATCGATGAAAATTTTTGGTCGATTTCGTCCGGTATGACGTGCATTGACTCATCTACCTCTGCACCACACGCAGAAATCTGAGACCAAAGGGTGCCTAATCTAATCTAATTTATATTCAAAGGACCTCGCACAAATCTCACGAGAAGTGGTTCCCGGTTCAATTGGCTGTGACTGTAGTATGGTGTAGTTCATATCGGCACGATTAAAAGTGTCAATAGGCACGAGGTCCGAAAATGGCCAGTTTCCGAGATATCAAATGTCAAACATCGGAAAAATAGGCTTACCTGCTCCTTGTAACTCAAGCACTTCGACCTGAGGCTCGGACGTGATAGCATTTTTTTTGTTTTTTTTTTGCGTGTGACTACACGCACTCACATATGGACGCTCAAGTAATAAAATATAAAATAAAATAAAATGAAAACTATGTTACATAGAGACAGAGTCCGAGCTATACGGTACACTCGAGTCACGTGATCTCTCAGCAGCCAATCACAGCCCAAGGGGCCAGGGCCCCGTCAGCTGCCGGCAGGTCTCAATAAACTATGTCTCTCGCACTTATGGCTACGCATAAGACTCTTTTGTCGTATTCATTAAAAATCTTTATTCGCGTCAGGGAATTATTAAAAACCGTTCAATTCGTCTGGCGATTTACATGTATTTTTAATATTATTTAATAAACATGCTATACAAATTTCAGAATGCCTAAAGTATATTTTTGAGGTATAATTATTAAATATATTCGGGGGGGGGGCGGGGGTCAGGTTATACTTCAAAACCCAAAAAACAGTCTGGGATTTTCATTTCTGGGTCAAATAGATGCTAAAATTGAAGATTAAACAAATTTCCAGTTGCCTAAAAGATATTTTTTTGATTTATTTTTTTGCAAATGTCATAGGTTGCGCAGTAGCGAAATAACCGCAAACCCTCTGCCTGACTCAGGATTCTAGATTCACCAATTGATAAAATGTTATTTTTTTGTTATTTTAACTTGCCATAGAATACATTCCCTAAATTCGTCGTCAGCTCTTGGACTATAAGATTTGTGCGGGGTCCTTTAAGGAGTGAATTTTCGAATGATTTCTGGACACCAGAGGAAAATAAAAACATTCCCAATTGCCAATGTACCCAAAGACTTCATACAAATGAGTAAAAAAGTCGGTCTTCAGAAGAGGCACAGATATTACGAATTTAGGCACGCATTACTATGAATCCAGACCAAAAATGGGGTCCGTGTGACTGGGATGAGAGGTGTCCAAAGTTAGTAAAGAATCAGAGATGGTGAAATCCGAGGCCTGGTACATATTTGTCAGAATCAACCGTGCACAAGATTTGTGATCAGATTTTATTAAACCAATAAAAGCCAATGACGACTAATTTTATACATCAATCATTTTCAGTGACCGCTAAAAGTCCGACATTCGATACAGCAGATGGCTCAGAAAATTATGGATTCCATACGAGCACCACCAGATCTGAGTTCCGAAGGGTCAATGGATGTAAACTGGAAAAACTGGAGACAGCAGTTTATAATATTTCTGGACGCTTCAGGAGGAGCTGATTGGTCCACAGGCAGAAAGGCTAGCCTTCTCCTAAATTTAATCGGCCCGGTTGGCCAGCAAATATCGCAAAACTTTTCTCCAGAGGACTGTGAAGATATGGATAAATTGATACAGAAATTCAATCATCACTTTGGTGTTGAAGTAACTGAGACACGTGAAAGATATGTTTTTTTCTCGAGTGTCAGACAAAATACTGACACCATCGATCAGTACGTTAATACTCTGAAGGTACATTATGAATGATTTTTCTGAGCAATGACTGTGGTAGTTCTGTTATGCATTTGATTTTGCTTAAAAACTAGATATAATAGTACTGTGCAATTAATTGTAGGTGAATGTTACTGCTGAATAATTTTTTTTTTTACTACATGATTACAGATCAGAGCAAAACGTTGCAACTTTGGTGATCTAATGGACAGTCTGATAAGAGACAAGATCATATTGGACGTGAAAGATAAGGCACTGAGGAAACACCTGATGGGTGAACACAATTTGAGTCTCAATGAGACAATTGATTTATGGAAGACCTTTGAAACGACTGAAAAAATAAAGCAGTTATATTTGCCGAAGAGTCTTCTGGATGTAATTATCAAACCACAGCGCAAATCATATTCCAATAATCTCGATAGTTGTGCAAAAAGTGAGCCTTCAAACTGTGGGAGATGTGGGACACATCACCATCCAAAGCAATGCCCTGCGTGGGGACAAAAATGTGAAAACTGTGGAATGCTGAATCATTTAGCGAAATCTTGTACCAAACCTTCCACATCAAATACTAATCCGGAGAATGAATCTGTAAGATCTGATCTAGGACATAGTGCATATATTTATGAAATTGTTGAGTATGTATAAGCGTGATTTGAAAGTCTTCTGACAAAGTACTAGTTGATTAGGAATTTAATGAAAACTTGTTTATGCTGCAATTGCAAATTTAAAAAAAAAATGCATAGCGCATTATTCTATTTTCTTGAACGACATAGATCATTAAAGTTTTTATTTTTCTGCATTTTAGAAAGCGCCGAAGTTTTTCAAGGCAGGGCCATTCACCCAAATCCCAGGATTAAGCAAAAAAAACCTATACGAGTGATTTGCCAGGATCTCGTGCGTTTCAACGCACACTATAACAGTCTGTATCATGATTGTTCAAACTTCACTGAAATCCACTGATTCGTCTGATTGTGACTTGATTCTAAAAAAATCAGCGCTGAGCTGATGCTTGCCATTACAGTGAAGGATATCAGTAGGTAATACTAATGAATGAACAAATCATGTATACCTATATCTATAATCTATAATATATATGTACTTTCCTAACATGAATTTGAATTTGTCTTGTTTACCTGAATCGAAATTCCACGAGTCATCCTTATACCCGGCGAAGACACTGTAAATGTCAAAAATTACCGCCAAATACAAAAATGATTCTGCCAGCTAGAAGATTAAAAACATGATTCTTTTTTTCGAAGCAAAAACAAAAAATACTGATCAAACAACATGCCAATACTTAATCGAAATATCAACAGTTAAAATGAGTATACGAATGGAAGGATCCTCTTAGTGTGACAATGGATAATCACGGATATCAAGGTTACGGCAATAATTAGCATGAGATATTTAAGGTATTCTTTTGCTTTGTATCTATATAACTTATTTGTTCGCTATTATTTCAATTGTTTTGCCTACCAATGTTTTCATTAGTATACTCCATTTAACTGTTGACATTCTGATTAAGTATTGGCATACTGTTTAGTCAATAATTTTTGTTTTTGTTACTTTTAATTTAAGTAACAAAACTTTTATGTCTGACAGTAAAATTTGTACAGTCGGTTTGCCGGATTTTTCCTTTGTAAATTTGTTTAATGAATTAGCCTCTGACGAGGGTGAGACATGACTGCCGAAACGTGAGGCAACGATTAGCACACACTGACTCGACTAGATTGATTGAGACCTCTCCTCATCTATACAAAGTTCGAGCGATACCGTCACAATGTACTATAATATTTATTATTGACAGAAACTGAGATATAACTAAATGAAACTAGTGAATAAACGGTTAAATATTAATGGGAAATTGAACATACCTACCGTATCAATACTTTAACACAATACGTCTTTCGTAGCGAGAACTAATAAGTTCGTGAACGGTGATCTTAGAAATTGGAATTTTTATTGGCTGCCGAAGGGGTCTCATGGCGGGGGTAACGGCACATCCTATGTACACATCTACGAGTGAATTTCGCACGATAAATTCTCGAGAATAATAAATTATTCCGAGAATCTGATGTGTGCGAAATGTTCCTTGATTAAAATTGTTTTGGGTGAAATAGTGGAGGTCAGCCACAAATAAGCATATGCGATTCAGGATCTTTTGACGCCCGTAACGCCTCGGCGTTAAGTTAACGCCCAACGTACAACGGTATAAAGTTTGCTCCACAGTCTTCTGTCTCTCTCCTTCTCTATCATACAGCCATGAAAGATAGAAGAAGACAGAAGACTGTGGTGCTAACTTCATACCGTTCATAATCAAACACGCCAAGCGTACATAATAGTACATTTCGATACGAGTGCGACATGAGAGGCGTTTATAGGCGAGTCCGATCTCTTCAGCACGAACCGAATCGAGGTGGGGGCAGCGCTCGGCGCCGCAGGCGCCGGCGTAGCTGCAGCGGAGACGAAGGTGAGTGCTGAAGACATCGGACGAGCCTAAACGCCTCATTTCGCACTCGTATCGAACAGTATTTTTTATGACAAATGTACGAAAAAGTTCTCCATAGCTGTACCGAAAACATCGCGTCAAATTGCAGTACGCTCGGAGATGGCGCATCGATCGTGATAAATTGCATTTGTTCGCACGCCGTGCGTAACATGAACCAGTATTGCACGCTAAATATGCGCAGAACGTTGTACGCACGTCCAGCGTGCAATACGATTTCATGTTCACACTGACGACAGGAACGTCGGAAAAGTGCTACAATATGCACGCTTCACAGCCCCAAAAGAGCAACTTTTTTGTGCATGCGTTATAAAAATTATTAATATTGCATTTGTAGTTTTTCCGAAATAAATTCCCAAAAAATTAGTCTGTTTGGACGCTGGTTACAGTAGGTGAACCCCTTAAAGTAAATGGTGAATGATTCGCTTCTCAATAAAAATTTGCACATTTTCAATGTAACAAAATATAAATTGGAAAGAATAGATATAATATTCCGTTTCTACATTTTAGTTGAGTGTACTCTTGATTTTTTTTCTGGAAAACTGTCGGCATTAGAAAAATATCTTATAAGATAGAAATAATGTTATACTGCGACACGATGAAAATTATTTGACTTTTTGTTAACACATCACGATAAAGGTGACAACTCTCATATCTCGTCAGTGTGTTTAGGATAATAATTTTCATGCTATACCTATAATTTGTATTAATGTTTTGCATGTTCTAAAATATTATAGTTATATTGTTTCCAAATAAGTTTGTTTAAAATTCTGAATCAAGGTATACTTCCATTTTCATGCTTAATTAAAATGCTCATAAAGATTGCATATCTCAGCCCTACGCAAACCGAGTGCGTTGATTTTCAGACGAAGTGTAAGCTTCTTGCATCCTCATTCTCGAAATGAATTGTTGGCCGTGAGATATTACGAACACATAAGAAATGATAAATATCTTTCCACACCGACGGAGGTGGGTCTCTACGGTTAGCAGGCTCGGTCAGGTTGCGCATGTGAAATTTTTTTAATTTTCAATCTCACTTTTTACCTTCTTTACATACATACAAGGTGATTCAGGTTACGTGCACCACCTTACGTGGATGTATTCCTCCTGAAAATCTAAGACTACATTTCCTTCACCAGAACTTCGAGGGACTAACGGTTTTGGAACTACGCAAGATCTTAGTTGACCAATCACAGGGCTTATGAGTGACCAAGACAGGGCTGGTTCAAGAGTGTAAGTCGAGCAGTGCCCGCGGCGCTTTGATTTTTATTGTACGACGTTTCAGTTCAATTTCTCAATGAGTATGACAGCGTCGCCTCCTGGAGATGTCTTCGTACGGCATTCACGTTCGTTCTCGTCGTCCTGATCCTCTGATTCATAGTTTCAGTCGTCCAAGTCCTCCACTCCGTAGTTTGAGTCGTCCAGGTCCTGCGCTTCGTAGTTCATGTAGTCCAGGTTCTCCGCACCGTAGTTTGAGTCGTACAGGTCCTGCGCTTCGTAGTTCATGTAGTCCAGGTTCTCCGCACCGTAGTTTGAGTCGTACAGGTCCTCCGCCTCGTAGTTTCAGTCGTCCAGGTCCTGCGCTCCGTAGCTTCAGTCGTCCAGGTCCTCCGCTCCGTAGTTTGAGTCGTCCAGGTCCTGCGCTTCGTAGTTCTCGTAATCTGAAACTACGGAGAGCAGGACCTGGAGACTCAAACTACGGTGCGAAGGACCTGGACTACGAACTACGGAGCAAAGGACCTGGACGACTGAAACTACAGAGCGGAGGATCTGGACGACTGAAACTATGAATCAGAGGATCAGGACGCCGAGAACGGAGGTGCATGCCGTACGAAGACATCCCCAGGAGGCGACGCCGTCATACTCATCTAGAAATCGAACTGAAACGTCGTACGATAGAAATCGAACCGCCGCAGGTACTCTCGACTTACACTCTTGAACCGGCCCTGTTTGGGTCACTCATAAGCCCTGTGATTGGTCAACTAAGATCTTCCGTAGCTTCGAAACCGTTAGTCCCTCGAAGTTTTGGTAAAGGAAATTTAGTCTTAGATTTTCATGAGGAATACACCCACGTAAGGGAGTGCGTCCAACCTGAATCACCCAGGAAAGAAGAAGACAGAAGACCGTGGTGCCAACTTCATACAGGTCATGATTAAACACGTTGAACATACCTGGCACGAGACTCGACCGATTCTCTTGATATCTGACGATCGATCTTCCGTCAGAATACTAAAATAAATATCAGTTTGCATAAATTGTATAGGGGTCTTATCCCATCAGTTATTCCCATCCTCAATAATATTGGATAAATTGTAAATTTATTGATGAAAATATATATATTTTTATTACATGTCGTATATTTAAATATAATATAAGATTGTCAGATAGAAAACTTATCAGAGTTACAATCTATACAAGCCTATCATAGCTATATGAAGGTATCTCATGGGGCATAGAACGTGATATCACGAGAAAAATGAAATACCTTGATGTACTACCTTTATTATAGCAACGAAATACCAGTTTTCGTGCCAAACGCGGGAATCGTGAACCACTTAACTAACATAGATGCAATGACGGTTACTTCTGTTCAAATTATAATGGCTATATAGTTCCTACAAGTGCGTACAAATATACAATGCCCGAATGCCAGTGTTATTCCACGCCAAGCGGAACACCTTTTTAACATCAATTTCCTCGATCTGACATTGAAAATCGCAGTTGGAGATCCAATTGTATGAATAACAAGTAGGGATTTCAGTTTCCGTCAAATTCATTAAATATCGAATAAAAGTACGCTCCACAGGCTCTGAAATGAATCTCTTTGAAGTCTGTAGCATAGATAGAACCGAAGGTATGAACGTTTTAAACAGATCGTACGATTTTTACTGCTTTTACTGAAATTTCGATTTCGAACGACTTCGAAGATATTGGAAAAAAGGCATATGCGGACAGACAGAGACAGATCCTTTCTCTTTCATCTATAGACCCTATTGTAAAAGTAACTAATAAATCGAAATCATGAAGCAAAATTTTCCCTCGATTTCGATCCGCTTGACGTGAAATTATTCGTATTGGGGTGTGACAATTCAGGACAACTCCTTTTTTGCTTGTATCTGAAAAGCCACTGGAACAAGACTGAAAGAAATCGTCGCGAAAAAAGAACGCTCACCTTCTTTTCGAAATTTGTGCAGAGAATTCAATTTTCTACACATTGGCCATTTACATTTAATTTTTCATTTCTAATTGTTTTTTTTTTTTTTTTTTCCCTTCTAGGTGAATTTCCACATGAGACTGACTTCAAATACCCATCACTTTTGGATAATTGAATTCATAGATTTAACACTGAGAACCTTTTTTTTATAGAGATCTCGAAAAATCATGTCTCGCAGAGTTTCGCACGAAAAATCTCGGCTGAGTCATACAGACGTTTGTAAAAAGTTGGAAATTTTCCGCGTTAATCAAATGAAAAATCTCATAATTTATTGAGCTCGAGGTACCTCTTTATATTAAATGTCAGCGTCTTCTTTTCACCGGGATTTCGCTTCCGCCTTATTTCAAATGTATTTCAGGGGAAAACAAACAAACAAAAATTTGACCCTGAGATAGCACACCCTAGTCCGTGCGGACGTATCGAGATATGAACGAGTTCCACTGCTTCGTGTGCTCTACCAAAGATGAAGTTCATTCAACAACTGGAAGAAACCGACCATTTGCGAAGGAATGGATAAGCACTTACAATGAAACGGCTTTATTCTAAACACTAGCTGGCTGTTTTATCTTGAGTATTATCCTGGCATTGCTGTGATAGTAATTTCACATTAGTTTCTCATAAAATGGACAAAAAAACGTAACATTCATCTTCGCAATTTAGAATACCGGTCAATAAATTATTATGAACGATATTCACATGCAAATAACCATTTCACCTTCATAGACTATGCGCTTTCTTGATTTTACATAGAATCCTGCTCCTCGATCAATGGTGGTTGGTTATTGGCAATGACACAACACATATGCATGATTGCATCTATGTAAGGTAGCAGCTCTACTGGAATATGGCTTAAGATACAAGAGTCTTTAATTCGCTGTATTGCGTTCTTAACATGAGTTTTGACTGACAATGAAACTATACCGTACTTCTCGTCAATTTCGTCTTTAGTGACTCGTGTATCAAAAGCGGATGGGAGAACAATTAACGTAGCATTACGTTTAGATAATTCTAATTCAATCTGGGGTAAGTTCTTGTCTGCAAAAATGAGATCGCCAGGCTGTATCAATTTCAGAAAACCACTGTCACTCGTTATGAAGCCATCGGTTGACCTTCCACCATAAGCCTTAGATACTTTGCAGATATAACCATCAGGAGTTATAACTATCAAGCATTTGACAGTGAATCGACTCCTATGTTTTGAGTACATGAGTACTCTTTGCTCCATAATTGGCGGCGTGTCAGTCGGCATTTCCGTATAATCTATAATGCACCTGCAGTTGGGAAAGTTGTGAAATATCGAGGGAAGATTCCTCTTCACACTTTCTTTGGAAGGCCAAAAAATCCAACTTTTTGTCTTGGTCGTTAAAGTTTGCAAAACTTCGAGAAAAATGTTCGATGCTGTCGTACTGTGGATCCGGAAAAAACAACTAAGAGCACAAAAAGAAATTCCCAACTTCAGCTTCATTAGGAAAAGTAACAGTCTATTTTCTTTCCCTATCGTCTGGAAGATCTTTGGCTGTCCATCTTTGCCTGGCTCTATCAATTTCAAGAGGACAAAGAAAAAATCGCGAGATACTCCAGCGAGCTGCTGCATTGTTTGATCGTTTTCGATGCTAGGTAAACCTAGAAACCCCGAATTCATTTCAACATTCGACGCGCAACTACTATTTCTTGCAGTGGCTTGCTTATTGTTAGCAACCATCATTTTCTGACATCTTTGCAGCTTCTGGGTGAATATTTGCGTCTGAGTAGAAGCATCATTTTCTCCATTCCAACAAAACAAAATTGACGTCTTGTTCGTGTCAACTTCGATGTATGGGTCTGTTTGACACCCCATTGTTGCCATTTCCAATTGCTGTTCCACCTTAACATGACCTGCAATCATTTCCACAAAATAAATAATTCCATTAATCCAATGACGTGAGGTGTTCTCATTAAAAGAATAACAGTTGTCTGGAAAATGATAACTACAGATGTGGGTGAAGACAATCGTGGACCATTATGTAGTTTATGATAAAGTTAAAATGAATTACAATAAAATTTATTTAAATGGATATTAAAATGAAATTTTCAATTGAATGTGGACTTAACAGTAATTTTAAATATTATATTATTTGGAATTAGGAATCAAATATGTACATATCGCCCGTCACTCTCGTTGTTTTTTAAAAAAAGATGAGATAAGTAGTTTGAAAAAATGGAAAACCGAGAAAATTTTGAAACAAAATATTGCTTCGCTCAAGTGATAATTTTTATTTTACTTTTTTTGGTCGAAGTAAGATAAAGATCTTTTTTTTTGTCATACTGTATAGTCGGAAAAGATTGATCTTATCTTTTTTGAGTAGTACCTGTACTGGAGACAATAGTACACAATGGGTGAACACAAGAGTACCTCCGTCTCTATAAGAAGACGCCATTTATGGCACATTGGAAAGGTACACACAGAAGTCACGATTTTAAAAATGAACAAATGAATTGAGAATATCCTTCTGATCCTAAAAGAAATAGTTCTTGATGACGTTCGAGCTATTTTTTTCGAATTTTGAGCATTATATTGTCGCTTTCCCAAAGTCCAGTTTGGCTCTTGATTCAACAGCAGTAGTACGGGATTGAAAATCGTGGCGTAACCACGAAGAAGAATCCTCAAATAATTAGCCTTCCCAACAATCGCTATAATATTATAATTAATAGTATTCGTACGTTGCACAAAAATTGAGAACTGTAAATAAACATTTTGAATACTTATTGAAGAAATCTTGCATCTGTACTATGATGAGGGTTATATTTGCCAGAATTTCCATCGAGAAAGAAGACTGGATCGGGTTCAAGACACTTATATTGTAAAAATTATTTTCCTCGTTACCTACCAAAACAAAGGATTCTTTCGTATTTAACATTGATCTGTGAACACACATAAGAGTCAGTACACGTCAAGCGGGACGGATTTGGCCAAAAATATTCCTCGATGTTTCTGATTCTTTTGTAATTTTTTTTACATATTCTCTGGGTCGAATAAATGCATGGCAAGTTTTTTTTTTCAACTTTAATGGTTTGGAAGCTACAAGGCGTTGAATTTTCTCCAAAATGACAAAAAATCGGAATTACGGTATCCTTCAAACGTTAATATCTTGGGTTTCCTTTGTCGTATAGACGCCAACGAAAACTCATTTGAAAGCTCTTGAATCGTTCTTTCATTATATTTGTTTCAAATTTATGGAATGAACAATTATAATTTTTAAACGTGATCTTCGAATGATAACCCCCTTTGAAAATTCTGAAAAAATACGAGCGTGTTCCTTGATTCATTCTCTAAGAGGCCTGTAAGTTGGAAAATGGAACACCGTACAATATTGATGAACTCAAAATTACTCAATCATATACTACGAGAACTCCGTAAGGCAAAGTCCGAATACTCTTTAATATTTCTGAATTATCGTTCGAAATACTAGTACCAGAGACTTGATTCGTATTTAATTAACAGCCACGAATAATGAATGACCGAGTCGAGCCGAACTGTCAAAATATTTGGGGTTAGTCGTTAGATACACCGCGGCGATCTATCGTTTATAAATTTCATATTTCCGACCTTCGGCTGCCCTGAAAGACCACCTGCGCTCGGAAGCCTGCGAATGCGCATTTGGAATAAGCCTATCCACCCCTGTCTACCCATTAGCAATTCGCTCTGTATATACATACGGGGTGATCCATAATGCAGGGGTTTCCTGGTACCAGCGGATTTTACGTCAAAATCTAAGACGAAAATTATGAATGACGAAAAGTCGAGGGGGCGACCATTTTCAGATAGGAACCGTTTCAAGTTAGCCAATATATTTGAACGATTTTATTCAGCGGTCCTAGAGCCATTTTTTATCAGCTCTTCTAATGGCTAACTTTGAACGGCTCCTATCTGAAAACGGTTGGCCCCTTGACATTTCATCACCGATGATCTTCGCCTTAGATTTGGACGAGGAATCCACTGGTACCAGGAAACCCCTTCATTCTAGATCATTCGATATATATATGAACGATTCAACTTTGCAAGAAACAATATGAGGACACATCATGAGGGGCTTTGGTAGTAGCGTGGAAACTTGGACGCGGACCATTGTTACTGTGTGATTATATGCTGCTACCGAGTGTCGATTCCGTAAGATGTCGGTAATTTCTGTATAAGACGCAAAATCGTAGTTTCTCGGCCATTTCTTTTTCTGATTAGATGAGATAGTGCTCAAATGTGAGGGTAGCCACCGCCGAGTGCCTAAGTATTCCAAAAGTGCAATAAATCGAGTGCAACTGTAAATAATTCCACGATTTCTCTGATGATAACTGATCTGTAAAGAAAGATTGGAATTTTGAAAAACTAAATACTTAGGCACTTTCTGCTGAAATGAAGCAGTGATCCCCAGTTTTATTTAGATCGGTTGTGTGGTATGAGGGAAACTACGAATCGCGTTTTCGAGGTGATCAGAGCGTCCATATTATGGCCCCATAAGTCGAGGATTTATACACAATATGGCCGTATGTTAACCAGAGAACCTAGCGGCTGCAATCGTTAAAAATATACAATATTCTCAGAGATATTCAACTCAGAGCATAAAAATGAAGTACGGAGCCTGATGGATCGTAAAAAAACTTACGGATGACTTGCCCAATCTATTTTCATGCAAAAAAGTCTGAACCTGAATACCAAATATTGTGATAGTTGAGCGTATTATAAAAACGATGAATCGCTGTGTGAAGTGTGTAAATAATTAGGTTTAACGTATCGAATTGTACGCTATAAAAGGGCTAATAAAATCTAGTGAAGAATGGAAGATTAATTTCCAGACATTATCGATCTTGTGTGTTGTATAATTCGATTAGGTGGTATCCATGAAAATAAGACAAACTATAAAACGCGTATGTATGTAAGTGTGAGTGTAAAGGCGAGGAATGAGAGATGACAAATGTACGGAGTCGTGTTTCGAACGTCGAAGAATAAACATATTATATCTGTCAATCTAACCAATACGCAGTAATTTCAAACCTGGTACTTTTCCCAGACTTAATCCTAGACATTTCACCACAATTGTTAACACCTTATTGATTAATACCTCTCTTACAAACCCCAAACCTGAAGAAGTTCGTTACCGTGCATATTAATCTTATAAATTCTTACCTATATCAAAATCGTCTTGATGATCTTCAGTCAACGTCACTTCCATAAATTCTGTGTGTTCGAAACACCGCTCATTTGCTCTCGTATACGGACTTCTTTTGCACTTGACGTTGGAAAATATCGATGGAATATACGCCTCACTATTTGCATTGTCTGATTTTTTCCCACCAGCAAAGTGAACGCTGCAAACGCGAGAGTTTGAAGTGGGATTCCAAAGCTGATTTGTATAAGGTCTGAAATCAAAATAATGAATTTCATAAATTTCACCTGTAGTAAAACTTTCAAACATGATTTGAGGGTACAGAAATAACTCCAAGTCAATTCCCAGATAACCAAGTGCGTCCGTGCAACAAATATATTCCACTTGCTGCAATCCTTGTCGTCTTTTCAACAGATACTTACTGAGAATACTCTTCATGCATTGGAATTTGCAGCAGATGTATAATATCGCTGTGGATTTCTTAGTACAGAAAGAAGCCTGCATTTTGATGATGCTTTGCTGACAATGTTTGTTCGAAATAGTTTTCTCTTACAACGTCCAAAACGAAGCGTCGTATCATAGTTTTTTTTCCTTTTTTATTCTTGTTAAAAACGATATAAATACATTTTTTAGCATATACTCTGGACGAGTTATACTTTAGCGCTGAAATTCCGCATGAGTGCAATATCGGCTGGCCAAGTACCACGTACTCCAAATTTTGTTTTGTTTTATCTTCTTATTTTCATATTTGTATGTTTTCACTTTACACCAATGGAAGCGTCAATTACCCATCGTTATATCTACGGTTCTACGTGGTAAGATAAAAAGGCTATCAAAACAATGTTATGGTAGGCTTAATTATCAATTTGAGAAAAAGTAAATGTGGTGTAGGTGCTTGGCGGCAGCATCTGACTTCGGATCTTTATGTTTACGAGTATAATATGAGTCATTCCACGTCAAACCGGACACTTTTTTGACCTCGATGTTTCCGATTCTGCGATAATTTTTTCGACGTGTTCTTTGGAACAAATAATTGGATCAATTTTCTTTGTCCGCCCCTATTTTCAAAGTTACACAGGGGTAAAATTCGGGAAAAAGATCCAAAAACCGAAAACACACTCCCCTTCAAACGGTCATATCTTTGGTTGTATTCATCCTAGAGATTTCATCCAGAAACCATTTTGAAGCTATCGAATGGCATTATCATTCAATTGTATATTTATTGAATTTTGAGATAACGAGCGATTCCATTTGTTATGAATGAATATATTATTCAAACATGGTTTTCTAGGCGATAACCACGCTTTAAAATTCCCAAAAAATATGAGCATATTCCTTGATCAATTCCCTACGAAACTGTCAAGTTATAGAATGGAACTCCGATGGAAATTATGTTAAGACGATTTATTTATAAGCGACGCGCGACGGCGCGCGCTGCCGCTGAGAGACCTGGCTCGGATACGTGTAGCCGCGTAAGGAAGAAATGCTAAGCACGTAGATCTACCGTGAGAATCAGGTGAAACCGAATGGTCCATCCGCCCAGACGGGGAATATTTAGTATTTTTGGGGGGATAACCACTCGTTGCGCTGAAAAATCCCTAGGGTGATCTTGGCGCGCGGTCGATGGAACTCTGCGTGCCAAAATCACCCTAGGGATTTCCAGTGCAACGAGTGGCTATCCCTATGAAAATACCAAATATTCACCGTCTGGGCGGATGGACCATTCGGTTTCACCTGATTCTCACGGTATATTAACCCGATCACTGTAGGGCTTTTTTTTTGCACCACTTAACTGAAGGTTGGAGTCGAATCGACCCCATGCTTGACAAAACTCGAAAAAATTGATGTGTCATGCTTAAGGCTTCTCCTTTACGATAAAATTTTGAGATATAGGGTTTGCCAAATCAATTGATTATATAAATAACAATAAACAAATAAACTCGTAAAAGTCTTTTTCTTCAAAAATTCATAACTCGGCGACAAATGTATGAAATGGAAAGTATCAAAATTCAAATTAAAGCTTACGAGTGTACCTTTCAAGAAAAAAATATCGCAAAATGATATCATCGAATTGAAACCCTTATTTTTCTACATGAACATATACATTTTTTGAGGTGTGAATGTAGGAGGTTCTGATAGAAAATATACACATTTTTCAATATAAAACTATTTATTGTGATAAAAAAAATATGTAAACTATAGAATTATATTTAAATGATTTATAAACACTTATTTTTGGAAATGAGCCGAACAGAGGCTAATACGATGTTCGTCGCATAACGGTAGTTGGCACTTTTGTTTCGGGCATTCGCCGCATCTTATACTCTTACTAGTACATAAAACACACAAAAAATAAAAAACTTACCTGAAGTATTGTCTGACACAATGCAATCGTTAATGGTGGGGGGGGGGTCGAATCGACCCAAGCCGAAATTCAAACGCTCACTATGCCAGACTGAGAGGGACCGTGGACTCGAAAATTTGCGCGAAGGTTTTTCCCTGAAGTATAATTTTTTAGGTGAGGGGGAGGCCCCGCCCCCCTGCTTGGTCTCAAAATAGCGGAAGTTTGAAATTTCGGCCGGGGCCGAATCGACCCACATCTACCGTGATCGGGTTAAAACAATTGATCATATCAGAAAACAATGTATATCATACTAGTTTATGAAATATCTAACTAACAATAAGTAAATTATGATCCTAAATCTTACATGAAGATCCCCTAGTCACATTATATTTTATATAATACCTGAATTGATAAATACACTATAATTAATTTAATAGAAGTTTGGTTTATTCCTATAATTGCTGCTATAAATGTTAAAGTTGAAGAAAAAATATAAATAATTATATTATCGTTGAAGTTAGTTAAAAGAAATAATGGGGAAATTTTTTGTCAAGTTAAGAAAATAAAGTAATTAAATCAGGGAAGATTAATACAAATTTTAGAGTGGGTTATTTAGAAACAGCGGCCTCTACTGACTTTTTGGCATCAGAGTACCTCTTAGTTATTAATTTATTTTTCGTTCGTGGTAAAATACAATTAAATATCAGTCCACCACGACTAATTTAGTTTTCTCGAAACGAGGCTGCAATGCAGCTACTTCCCTTTGGTAATCGTCTTTAGTGAAAAATTCTAAATCAGTATTTTTCATATTTTTGTTATTCTGCGCTCATGAAAAAAAAAATTTGTGGTGTATTTATTGGTTCCTGCAAGGATTCCAGGCTTGCCTTAGCTGCTAGTCTTTGCAGGGCTCCTCCTAAGCCACTAACAAAAAATGAATTAATAGGCGAGAGATACTCTGATGCTGAAAAGTCAGTAGAGGCCCTTGTTTTTAAATAAACGACTAATTGTAAGCAAATATAACGAGTTCCAGGTATTATACATATATAATATAATGTGACTAGGGGATCTTTATGTAAAATTTAGGATCATGATTTACTTATTATTGGTTATACCAAGAGGAAATCTTGAAACTACATCCCGAGTTTTGGCTGTCAAATTTCATTTTTGGCACCGAAGCAATTGATACGAACTTTTGAGGTTAAGATCTCAATGAATTGCGGTAGTGATTCGGAAAGGCTTCGAAATCTTTTATTGTTGAGATTGAAACTTGATGTTCTGAAAGAACCGTTGAGATTCATTCCGCACAGCTACTTGCTTGCTACGATTCGATGTATCGGTTTATTTGGAGAAAGGATTTGTTTTTTCAAATTACAATTACAAACCAGAGGTATAATTCACAATGATGGCTGCTTGGAAGAAACAAAACAGCTAGGTGGGAGCAGTTGATTCAATCGTGTTAATTTAATACAGTAGAAATTAAATTAAAATGAAAAACAACATAATCTCGATTGACTACTTTACGCGCGAGAGTTTGACAGCTCCGCTTCATTTCTTGCAGTTGGCACCCGTGCCTCGTAGGTTAAAATATCATCGCGGGACGATATCACCGACCAATTAAATCGAAATATTTGGCGCATGCGCAGTCGACTGTATAGTTTCAAGATTTCCTCTCAGTATAATTCATAAACTAATATGATATACATTGTTTTCTGATATGATCAATTTATCTAATATAGATCTACATGCCTACCATTTCTTCCTTACGAGAGCTACACGTACCCGAGCCAGGTCTCTCAGCGGCGCGCGCGCCGTCGCTTTATATGTCGCATCGCCGTGAAAATCAAGATCTTCGACGGCACTTGAGTTTTTAAACAAACGCTCTCGATTCCTGGCCAATGTTTAGGCAACCCCAAGTGCGAGGTGACAAGGGATCGGGCCGAACGACTGCAGAAGATATAGCACTCAATGAGTGCATTCTGAGAAGATCCTCCCCCGGTGGTGGTGCGTGGTGCATATATACCACGAGTGGATTGTATCACGTAGAGGCCTAGGTTCTTGAAGTGGAGACTCAGGGTGCTCCGGGCATTCCTTCTTAGTCAATTGGTCAGACAAGACGTCTATTTTGGTTTAAGGAAGGCTCTGCGTGATACACCCCACTAGTATTGCTATCGGGTCATTTTTGTATCACAAATTGAATATTGTTGTCAATAATAAAAACCGTGTTAGCCGTGTCACTGCGGCAGTCAGTGAGATAATTATTTCGTTTATCAATCATCGGATGCGTGACATACGTCTGGGTGTCTAGATCCTGACAAGCCTATACCTAGCTTTTACCCAAACGTATTAGCGTATCTGACATATATAAATCGTCTTAACATGGTTTTCATCGGAGAATTAAACACGTCGTGTGTAATACATACATATTGCCTTCGTTAATCTGGGATTTTTGAAGAAAAAGTAACACGCGGGAGGTTTGACCAACTATATTACTCCATTAATATAGTATACATTAATGCGTAAGACCTTGGGGCGCATCGTTTTCAGCACAATTGGCTCGTTATCGGGAGGCTATATGTTGACAGCTTGTTCGGGACCGATAACGCGATACAGGACTGAACGCTGGGTTGATGCTGTCGCTTGAGTCCCAATAAATTGATTTCACTACCAGAGAATTTGTATTCTACTATTCCGCGCATTTTTCTTGCATTCTTGAATTCGCATAGCCGTTTTAATAACATCATTCGCGGAATTCTTGATGTTACATTATCCTTTTTGTTCCAATTCTGTGGCGTTTTCTTTATTTCTAACTTATAATTGCTTCTGTTCACACTCAGAACATTCAAGTTGGGATAATCATTACGAGGTAATTGGAATGGAGCGCAAAACAAAAGACTGAATCCGGAAATAGGAAGAGGCGACTTGCCCAGAATGCTGCGTACGGCACAGAAGTACGGCAAAATCCATGCGTTTTTTGATAAGACTGATACTCCATCAGCCAGTGGGACAAACGCAGAAGTCTCCACATCTAACTCTGACTCTTCTGCAGTAGCAGTTGAGGCTAGCAATGTGCCAGAAATTTCGATGGATGAAACTGATACCAATAGTTCGCATACACCTCCTGAAAATCAGGCCCTCGAATTTTTCGTTCCTGGGGGTGTCAATAGCGGTCCTGCGTTCGTAGTTCTCACGATTATTGCTTGGGTTGAACCCCCGATCTGTGGGTTATAACACTACTAAGGGAAAGTTGTGAGGAGATGGACGTGAACAAATAACATATTATGTATGTGTATATTAACTTGATAGTTTATTTGTAGTTATAAGTGAAAATGAGACTTGATGAGATGTGGATAGGTTGGATAGGAAGACTGGGTGAGATGATAAAGGAGTGAGTGTGAACACAAGAGTGAGGAAGGAAGTAGAAGGTTGGAGAGTTGACTTAGAAGAGAGGAATAGAAGTAAAAAATAGTATGTAATTGTAAGGCCTAAATTGTGAGGGTTTGTGGTGAAGGTGGGGGTTTGAGGATCATACTGCTTTCCTTACAGCTAGATTTCATAGATATGTGATTCAAATATAGAATCAAAGGTGTTGATGAATGTATTTTTCATGGTTCGTATGTGTTTATGTGTACTGTTGTTGTGAACAGACCATTATTATGGGAAAAATCCTTTATTCGGTCGTGTAGATTACATTTGTTTGTTGTGAGTGCATTAATAAATTTTGAGAATATAATATGTAGTATAGCTCATGATTTCCATTCAAGTTATATGACTGAAAGAGTATTGTACTGTGTTATGTTGTTATCAGTTTACAGCTGATGTGAGAGATGCGAAGTTCGAAGGAGTGAGTTTGAATGTATCATAGAATATAAATGTAGTGATAATTATGCTTATGGCATGAGGTAAAAGTTGGGGATTTGATCGTTCAAAGTTTGTGTATGATGAGAAGATTCGATTTTTGGCTTACAGTAGGTATATGTCGGTTAAGATGACGATGAGGATTAATTTGATGTCGTGAAGGCTGATGGTGTAGATCTTCATTGTAGTATGTGTCGTAATATGATGTTTGGCTTCTGACCATTTATCTCATTCGTCGATGCTTGATTTTTTTTTCTTTTCGACGATGACGCATTTCATTCGTAGATGAGCGCGTTCGGCTCTGTAGAACTATTCGTCGACTCGTAGAACATTTGCTTCGTAGATTCGTAGATTTTGTAGATTATTTAAACAAAGGTGCAGAACAAATGATAAGGGAGATTTTGAGATGAGCACGACAGCACTGTAACTTATTAACTTTAGAACTGTTGACTTTTTTTAACTGACTATGCGTCTTGTGTTAGATTCATTGATTTGGGAGATAGATACATAGTCACTGAGAATTTGTAATTTTCACTTTAAGAAGAGAGGTTTATCAAAATTTCCACTTTTTCACTTCCCCTGGAGTTGCGACGTAACAATCCACCGACGAACTAGTCTCAAAAAAAATTAAATCAAACTCTCTAACAACCACTGCGACCGAGCCAGAAGGATTTCTTGTCCCGACATTTGATCAAATCTATTCTGACCCATCATTATGGTTATCCATAAATAACAATAAAATAAAAAATCTGATTTTGGAAAAAGATCCTTTACAAGTGAAAGATTTAGATTTTACCGTAGATAACAGCCGACGATTTTCGCCAACATACTACACTGGAAGTTGAAATAACGCCAAAACTGTAACGAGACCTTGGCTGAGGTATTCAGGACCTCGACATGCAATATATTCTTTCTGATGCATTCTATTTTCCAATAACCATTGCCGTGGTCAGTGACCGACGGATGGCTCGTTCAATTGGAAACATTTATCACGCGACCTTCGCAGTCATGAGAAATTACAGAAGCATATCGAGCGGAAATCTTGAAACTATACAGTCGACTGCGCATGCACGAGTTTCGTCGTCTGCTGAAGCAGGCTTGCCATCATCTTGCCATCCCGAGTATTAGCTGTCAAATTTTGTTTTTGTCACCGATGCAATTGATACGAACTTTTGAGGTTAAGATCTCAATGAATTGCGGTAGTGATTCGGAAAGGCTTGGAAAGCTTTTATTGTTGAGATTGAAACTTGTTCTTCTGAAAGAACCGTTGAGATTCATTTCGTACAGCTGATTCCTTGCTACGATCCGATGTATCGGTTTGTTTCAATTAAAATTGAAAACTAGAGGTCTAATTATAAATGATGGTATTGGAAGAAACAAAGCAGCTAGGTGGGAACAGTTTATTAAATCGTGTTAATTTAATGTAGTACAAAATAAATTAAAATAAAAAACAACTCGATTGACTACTTTATGCTCGAGAGTTTGACAGCTTCGCTTCATTTCTTGCAAGTTGGCACCCGTACCTCGTCGGTTAAAATATCATCGCGGGACGATTTCACCGACCAATAAAATTAAATTACTTGGCGCATGCGCAGTCGACTGTATAGTTTCAAGACTTCCTCTTGGTATGAATGCATTTGAAGATTGGAAAGAACTCGGGCTCCGATCAGATGTAAATAAAGCCATTGCTGCTGAACAACAACGAATCATCAGTCATGAGGTCAAGCCCTATAACGAATGGTTGCTATTATTCAATACTTAGACAGTCAATCCCTTGCTCTGTGTGGAACTTCAAATGAGCTGTACGAACATAATAATGCTAATCTTTTGAAGTTGGTCAAGGTCCTGGAAGAATTCGATCCCATAAAGACAGAACGCATTCGTCGTGTGATCACTGAATCAGTTCATAGCCATTATAAATAAAATTCAAAATGAGATCATTTCCCTTATGTTGGAGAAAATCAGAGGCACCTTGTTTTAACTGATAAAGTCTGCCAAGTATTACTCATTGTCAGTAATTTTAGATTGTACTCCTGACACTAACCGCATTGAGCAGACGTCGATAATAATTCCATTTTTCACAAACATAAAGGAGCCTGAACATTGTGAAATACGAGAGTATTTTCTTGGATTCCTACCGGTATCTAGTGGCACAGGTGAAGGGCTGACTAACACGATACTTGACGAATTAAAGGAATTAAACATACCACTCGTGGACATGCCGGGGCCAGGGTTAGGATAATGGCGCTAACATGGAAGGCAAAGGACTGGAGGTTCAAAACAAAATCAGAGTTGAATTCGCGTGCGTTTTGCGTTCTATGATCTTGCCATCCACTTAACTTGGTAGTGAATGATGCTGCGACTGTTTCTGGTGAAATTATTTGATTTTGTATTCTAGATCGAAAATTCTTCACGTTTTTCGCCAGTTCCACTCATAGATGGAAGGTGTTGAAAGCATCTATCGCGTCACTGACTCTTGAGGCTATTACTGAAATAAGATGGGGAAGTGGAATCGAAGCTATTAAATTCTTGAGATATCAACTCGGATAAGTTCATGATGCATTTTTAGAAACATCTGTCGATGCGAGTAGGGATAATCGCACACAACATGAGTCGAAATCTACAGCAAGTGCAATAAGCGATTTCAAATTCATGCCCAGCATTGTAATCTGGTACGATATTTTCAGTCAGATAAATGTGGCATCCAAAACGTTTCTAAGTCCCGGATAAAATATTTTGGAAAATCCAATCAGATTGTTTGAAGAGTATCGATCCGATGAAAACTTCTTTAGAGTATTAGATGATACATCAGCAATGGCAATTGGACTAGATATAGAACCGATATTTCGACTGTGTGACTCAGTTCGTATTCGTCGCAAAAAACATAACTTTGATTACGAACCTGAAGACGAATCGATTAGAGACTCGAAACATAATTACAAAACAAACTTCTACTTTGCCGTTGACACAGCTATAACAGCTCTGAACCAATGATTCACACTGCTGTAGGCCCACAGTGACAATTTTGACTCCCCATACAACATATTTAGTTTGAAACTCTTGAACAGAGAAGTAATCATGAAAAGCTGCAAAAACATGCATATATTATTAACGCACCGAGAGACAACATGGATATGCGACGAATTAAAGGACTTATCATGCATACTGATACGCGGAATGAAGCCGCTAGAAGTTATAAATTATTTGAAAAAAAAGACGATCTGACGATAGTTTTTACAAATGTGGTCAGTCACGTTTCGTGTTCTATTGACATGCCAGTATCTGCGGATTCTCGGAAGCGCAGTTTTTCAAAATTAAAATTGATAAAAAATTATTTAAAATACTTGATGAGCCAAGAGCGGTTAGTAGGATGAGTTACTATATCAATCGAACATGAACTGTGCAGTTCTATTGCTACGGTGATTTAGTCAACGATTTCGCGAAGGTAAAGACTAAGAAGATGAACTTCAATAAAATATGAATATATTTATGAGTCTATAATAATGACACAATCAAAATATGTTGTCACAGGCCTCATTTTATCTAGATACGGCGCTGTACCCATACCTACCTTAATCGAGCGGTGAACTTAATGCGACACAAATAATTTCGCGGCATGTGCTTATCGACTTGAAGGTCCGAGACCCGCATTCTCGGGACACCTCTGGAAAACACCCTGTACATGCGTATATTATTTTTAAAAAACTCAATGATGGTGTACCTTAATCACGATTTCAGACTTGTTTTGTACCAATGGAAGTGAGCGAGGAACACGGAGCCAATTGCAATACGGACTGTAACGCTTGAAATAAGGAATAAATACTTACTCTAAGGTGTTTTCTAAGATGTATTGGAACGGAGCTCTTCATAAAATCTTTTCTGGAATCCATATCCAAATCGGAGTAAAAAAAATATCGTAAACGTGAATTTATAAACGTATTATTAACGAAGCTATTACAAGTAAATCACGGATAGCTGTAAGATGGCTGTAAGATTTGAGTTTAAAATTAATGCCCCCCAAAGTTCATGAGGTTGAAGTTTGTAACGTTAACGCAACAAAACAATCGGAAAAAATCTCTTTTTCGAGACTTGAACGTTTCAAGGACAGAAAAACACAGTGCATGCTCCGAAATGAGTAAAACGTATTGTGTACCAGTAGTTCGCAGTTCTAACAACATTAGAGTCCTGAAATGGTGAATTCTTTTCGAACATTCTGTTGCGTTGAAGATACGAAGTTCAACCAGGGGCGGTTTACGAAAATTGGCGCCCTAGGCCTGACGAAATCAACCCCCTCCGCATAAAATAGTAGAAAAAGCATTAGCACAAAATTAATATTTTTTATATTTCAAAAATAATATAAAAAAAAATATATACTATAATATCAAACATACGTATAGTTATATGTAGGAGAGATGCATATATATATATTATATATTGAAGATTCATTGCACCGGACTAAATCGGTCGCTCTCTTGCTTTTAAGCTTGCGAATTTTTCGATAATTCTATCGATCTCTGCCATATCAACAAGTTCTGCGTTCGCAAGTGAAAAGGCGAGACTAGAGAGACGGCTCTGACGCATCGTATTCCGTAAATAAGTTTTTACTCTCTTCAACGTCGAAAATGAACGTTCTCCGCTAGCGTTACTCGAGAAAAGTGTAAGATACATTCGAAGCACGATATCCATATTCGGAAATGTCATTAAAAATTAATCATTAAAAATTTTCGAACGTTGGTGTCATCCTCCGTCAATTCCATTTCCCGGATAAAATTCCGAAAGTGCAAACATTCTTCTCCAAAATTATTATCGAGATCGGTAGAGTATGTCGTCTGTAATTCTTCGCACGGGTGATTATCTCTGCATCTGTGAGTAACTGCAAACGGCTGAAGAAGCCAAAGTGAGCGTTAACATTTTTGTATGCTACACTTCTTCTATCTAATTCGCCTGACAATCGATCGAGTATGACGAGGAACGTATTTATACGCATATTTTGTTTCCCATCAAAGATCGCTTCATTATCGTTTACCTCGTCGAACTGAACGGTCCTTCTTTTGCATCGCCGATTTTCATGCGCATATTCGTTGTATTGAGATAGCTCTTTCGCTTTGGCTTCGTAGTGGTCAAAACGATCACGCAAACCGACAACATATGATTGGAGCGCATCATACAGTTGTACAACTGTTGTCAAATCGATGTTAACGCGTTGAAGACTTTTATTTGTTTTTTCAAAACGCTCCAAGATATCGCTCCAAGTCCCTCGGCTTCGGCTTTTGTGGATGGCTTTTCGGAAGCATTTTCTGCAATATCATCAAGAGCATCTCGCAAACTCTCCCACGATTTCACAAGTGCGCGGCACGCTTCCGCTCCAGCTGACCATCGTGTACGGGACAAACTTTTTAGCAACACCATTCCAGGTTGATTCTCAATCTTCGATTTGACTCTCGCCCACCTGGACGTAGATGCACTCAGGAATGTACAGACGTGTTGCGCGAACACAAAAAATTTGGTTGCCCTCAAACAGCATTCGGCAGCTGCTTGGGGGACGTAAATCGCCGAAGGATTACGTTCAATAATTTTGGCTTGTACCCCACCGTAACAGCCCGACATATTACTGGCATTGTCGTATGATTGTCCACGGCAATCCATTATGTCAATATCTTTATCCGACAATACCTGCATGATCACCCGCTCTATCTCAGTTGCGCTGTGACCTTCGACTGGTATAAATTGCAAGAAACGTTCAGTGGGCTTTCCGTTCTCGCATACGTACCGCATAATAAACGTTAACTGATCCGAATGCGAAATATCAGGCGTCGAATCTCCACTTATTGCATAATATTTAGAGGCCCTTACTTCCAAAATCAAATTTTTCAGAAGATCGTCGTAAACCATCGCAATAAACTCTTCGCAAATATCTTTAGAAAAATAGGATACGTTTTCTTTTCCTGGATTTCCGAATCAATCAATATGATTTTGGAGAAACGGATCGTTTCGAGCCATCAATTCGAGAATACTCAAATAATTGCCATTGCTGACTGATCCAAATTTCTCGTCTGTTCCTCGAAAAGCTAACAATAAGCCTCGGAATGCAAGAAACATTATAGCAATTATAACGCGAGTCAGTACTTGTCGCAAGTAATTACATTCTTGAATGTATGGCATATGCAACTTGCTGTCAATCTTTCCCAACATATTTTCTCGCGTCACAAGGTTTCGTGTATTTTCCCGATGACCAAGACTTCTTTCGTGTTCTGCTATTCGCACATCATTCTTCCAGTCGTTGAAGCCTTCTGTAAACGCGTTTACCAATCTCGAGAATAGCTTACAAGGTATGCAATATATGCAACCTTTCGAGCGGGAATATGTTATCCATTCTCGTCGGTGCATTTCACCATATGGTGTTTTTTGGAAAAATATTTTTGCAGTACAGTATCTTGTTTTAGATCTATAGACATGTTTCGAAGCCTTGAAATTATTAATTCTCGGATCCTGTTGCTTCGACGGATTTCGTAAAATAAAATCAATCATTTCCAACTTCCGTGTTGGCCACAGCCCAGGGTCAGACAAATCTCCAGAATCCGATACGGAATCGGTGACGTTCACGACTACGATCTGAGAATATTCTTCATCATCATCATCACGAATTTCAGCTGCAGGGGTTGCTGTATTCGTGACTTCGTCGACTATTTCCTCCTCCTCTACATTTCCGACAATAGATTCTACATGCGAACGCAATATTTGCTGAAATCAGGAGAATGAGGAGAGGAATAACAAATTGCAGGATACGGTAATGCAGGAAATACATATTTAATTATCAGGGTGTGTCGATATTTACCTCGCCCGAACATTCAATTGTAACAGAACTTGATGCTCGCGTCGTCGTTTCAACTGTTTCGCGATGTATGAAAAAATTGTCAATTCGCAAATTCAGAATTTTTTTTAACTATAAGCGATTCTTTTTGTTTTCCTTTCGTTGATTTACGGCGCTTGGCGCCACTCACTTTATTAAGGCTCATTTATTTTTCCATTTTATTAATAGAATGCATTATCCGATTCCTGTTCAATTGTACTACAATGTACAAAATAACTTGGCGTGGGTGTCTGACAAAACAAAAGTAGAATCGAACAAATTTATGATTGAAAATTGCAGGTCATTACATGTGCACTAGCGTACGGAAAACAGTGTGAATTCGCATGTCAGGACGTATCACAGTGCGCATAAGATCGCTATTGGCGGGAGAGAGAAGGGGGCGCGCAAACTTGCGAATCTCGCCAACGCGCGGCGCCCCCTTCTGCCATGGCGCCCTAGGCCTGGGCCTAGCGGGCCTAGTGTATAAACCGCCTGCTCTGAACCTTATTAAAGTTCCGGAATACTTACCTGAAAATTCATAAGCGCACAAAGTTTATGTTTACAATGAAATTCGCAGTCACCATAATTCTCTGGGATTCTAAGCTTGCCATCAAGACACGGGAAGATTGGAAGACTCTAGCTTGAGTCCGATAGTAAGATAGAACGGTGAAATGTCAAGCTTAAAAATAACAACTAACTATTTTTTTTACCAAGAATTCGCAAGGCGATATGTTATAATACAAGGGCTTATATGATAGGTGGCTGTATTAGATTAACCTACCTGTGAGGTACACTGGCAACCCAACAGTCACCTCCCGAAAGCAACCCTACCATAATGTATTTGTCAACAGGGGTCGCGGCGTGTGCTCGCCAGCTCGCAATGGAAGCCAACGTGAATACTGTCAGAATGAAATCGAGTGATCTAATCTGAATAAAGGCCATAGGGGGAAAAAAATGGTGAATCGGCCCCGGAAAGATATTTTGATCATACTTTGAGGATATGTAGGTACTGATAAAATACTAAGATTCTGAAAGTTTCAGATCTCTATATCAATTGGGTTCCGAGAGAAAAAATAAAAATTAAAAAATAGAAAATTGTTTTCTTCTCATGATTGACTTCACCGATTGATCTAGAAATTGAATGTTCTCGAGGCTCATAATAGCTCTTAAAAAAAAAATATATATATAGTTTTATAAGATTCTTAAAAAAAAAAAGATTTTTTCCTCAATTCTGTTATTTAACTATGATACAATTTTGGCATAACTATGAAACTATTTTTTTTCATGCCTTATATGCTACCCCATAACATGTATTTTTTTCAGATTTTTTAATGAGGTACGCCACAGTAGAAAAAAATAAAAACCATTTTGTAGCCCGAATAATTAGTTTATTTTGATATTTTTAGCTTCAATTCCACAATCTCAAGACATATTCTGATAATTTGTAACTATTGAAAATGATATTCTGTAATGAAAACAACAACAATTTTTTCGTCAGATTAAAAAATAAAAACATTAAGAATAAATAACCAATCATATATTGACATGGATAGATATTTTTTTAAATAACTTCTAATTATAAAGCTCTAGTATTTATATATATTTTTATCATATTATGACATAAATAAAATCAAATTCCACCTCAGTGATGAAAATAGTACATAATGTAACAAGTGCGCAAAGTTGGTGATTCCCGCGCGAATGTGAAGTTTTACGAGTTGAAGACAATCACACGAGTGCGGGGATCACCAATGCGCACTAGTTGCACATGCTATTTTTCTAAATAGGTGCGCAAAGTTCGACTAACAGACATAGATAGAAAAACAAAAGCGTTTTGCCGGCTAACGGCGTTGCGCCATCGCCGTTAGCCGCGTGACCTGAGATATCAGCCACATGATTGGACATCCTCAAGATGACTTTCCCGCACGCTACCCGAGCTGTGCGGGATTTGGGCACTTTGCGATTGCTACGCATGGACGGAAAATCGAACTTACGCAAGCCATTTAGAGAAAATATAAATACTAGAGCTTTATAATTGAAAATTATTTCAAAGAAACATTTATTCATGTTAATATATAATTGGTTATTTATTCTGAATTGTTTTGATTTTTCAATTTGACGAAAAAATTAGTGCTGTTTTTATTATCAAAATAAACTAATTATTTGAGCTAAAAAATGGTTTTTATTTTTTTCTACTATGACGTGCCTCATTAAAAGATCTGAAAAAAATATGTTATAGGCAGCGCCGTGGCTAGGGGTGGTGCAATGGAGCAGTCGCACCTGGGCGCCTCGAGTCAAGGGGCGCCTCAAAGTCGAATGTCATCAGAAAAAAATGAAATTTTATTGATAATTTTTCTAAATTGGATTCCATTTTTATTCGCGTATGTCACGGATTATATGATTTTGTTGCGACGGCGCCTATTCTTTACATTTCTTCAAACGTATCAAAAGTGTAGGTCAATGATAGATAAACCATAGTTGTTGGTTTCGGATTCAATTTTTCTAACATGGAGCGCAAAAAAAAATCTGGGTGGGAATTTAAAAAACAGCGACTCGCTCGAGACAAAGAGTTGAGTAAAAACACTACAATAAACTCATTCTTCACTCAATCTGGAACCAATTCGAATGGTAGTCATTCATTTTTTTAAAAATATTTTCCAACTTTTTGATCGTACATCAACCGTAATAAGTATAATTCATTTTCCACAAAGAAAAAGATGAATATTACCTGACATATGGTTTTGATTCACTCTATCCAACGAACACATGAAAGTAAAACAAAATTCTAAACACCCTATTTTGAACCTATACATAAGGGGCGCCCACTTGGGAGACTTGCACTAGGCGGCGCCATTGCTAGCCACGGCACTGGTTATAGGGTAGCATATAAGGCTTGAAAAAAAATAGTTTCATAATTGTGCCAAAATTGTATCATAGTTAACAGAAATAACAGAATTGAGAAAAAAATCTTTTTTTTAAAGGAGTTTAGGAAGCTATACACTGTTATTTTTTGTTAAAAGAGCTATTATCAGCCTCAAAAACATACTAGATTTTTCGATCAATTGGTGAAGTCAATCATGAGAACAAAACAATTTTCTATTTTTTAATTTCCATTTTTTCTTTCAAAAACCAATTAAGATAGAGATCTGAAACTTTCAGGATCTTAGTATTTTATCAACTGCTTAACTGTTTTACATATCCTCAAAGTATGATTAAAATATCTTCCCGTGGCCGATTCACCATTCTTATCCCCCTATGGCCTTTATCAATTTACAGAGAAATTGTAACAAGTAATGAACTGATTGAAGGTCTTTTATTTATTCACAACATTATTTACAAACGGGCAAGTATTCAGTCACTGAATAATCGTAGGATCAATCCGCAGTGACAAATCTGGGATGAGCGATCCCATCGCCAACATTGGTCATGAACACGGCGTTGGAAATTTCACTAAATGGGTATTCTGGGCTCTAGTTTGGAGAAAGTTATCTGAGTGAAAGAGACATTTTTGTCAAAGCCAAATTAGTCTGCAAGAAATTGTCCTCAAAGATTGAGCCTTCGATGTCTTTGAAAAGTTTACGATGAATAACTCCTGCAGAGTCCATGACTTTTGCTTTATAAAGTTCCTTGCGTTTCACAAGTTAAACGAAGAATTTGTATATTTTAGAGTTTCCCGTTTCCTGCATTCACCATGAGAATTTATTTCTTTCATCAAGTTTTGAATAGATGAAATTTTTATGATTCAAAATGTGTTTTCAGCATTATCCAAAGAACAAAAATCAGTCCTTAAACAATGGAATTGGTCTAACGATACTTGTTAGATCCCGCACACGGTTGTTGAAAATCTAGGTTACAGAAAATGAATTTTCGAAATTTTCTGGAGTGAGAAATTCTGGAACTTATGGAAACATAAAAATTATGATGATCATTTATTTAAGACAAAGATTTTACTTTTAACTGTGGTCGTTACACCAGATCAAATTAATTTGATGGACTTGTGAACCTTTGCTGGGCCCGATATGACGAAATAGTCCTCCGAACCCCCTGATTTTAACTCTCAGAGGTTCTCTGCATTCCAAAAGATAACCGAAGAGCTTCAAATTTACAGAACTCATTCAAAATGTGGTCCTACAAGAAGGAGAAGTGCAAAATTCAAAGAGTATAGTTTCAGATTTCTTTCTCACAATATTTTTTCTAACACACCTAGTAATGAAAAAATTACACTACATGAAATAAAAAATCTTTCTAAAACTTAAGAGCTATTCTCTAAATTTTTCTGCATTGCTTTATTTGAACCGTCACTCTAATTGAGTTCTGTAAGTTTGAAGCTCTTTGCTTGAGTTTTGATACAAAATGTTTTCTGCGTTAGAAGAAAGTCGACCATAACAAACTCGAATCATGTCCTCCGTCCAATATCTCCATTTTTACTATATTACAATAGGAATTCAAATTCATCTATATATACTGAAACTTGAGTTACTTCAAAAGAGATGGTTATCTCTCAGGGGTATTCCTCATTCGTTTTCTGATTTTCAACCATTAATTTTTTATTCATTTGCATGCTTTTCTATTCTTCATCTGTATACTCTTGAACGACAAATCCATAAGATCAAATGTAAAATGTGGGGCAATGAACCGCAATATCATGCTTTGAGTGGAGACGGCGGTGAGATTAGGAAAATTGTATGAAAATGATGGAAAAAATTGAGCTTGAAAAAATCCACCATTTGAGATGTTAGAATTGCAAAGTACGCGGTACACATGTTTACTCAATACAGAAAATTACGCACCATATAATGGTGTTCTTGAAACGTCTGAATCCTGATATAGAGAATTTTCTCTGATATTATGCGCTAATGGGACACACTCCAACCTCATTAATTTAGAGCCGGACCCCAGTACGATGACTATGTTACAAAATAGTCTTTCAGAGCCCATAAATTTTACTTGTGACGGTTTTGCCGCCTATCAAGAGTTAGCCAAAAGGCTTCAAACTTATAGAACTTGTTCAAAATCATAATCATCAATGCATGGCTCCGGCACTATTTGTACAAATCTACAAGATCTAAATACAACCAATCTTGAAATCTGTCAACATAATCTTGATACATGAGTCGAATGTCATGACACGTCAGGTTAACGCCGAAGAACATGACACGTCTGGTCTCAATCGAAGAAACGGATTTCACGTTAATAAATCAAAAACTGTGATACATCGATCGCGTCTCCTAAAAAATGGTACCGCTGTCTTCTTATTATTCTTATTTTCCTATTGAATAAATCATTATTTTGAAATTTTCAACATCTCAAAAAAAAATATATATTGTCTTGTAAAGTTATACTATGTAAAATTGACCAACTGTACAAAATGATGGGAAAAAAAAATTGGCGAAATTTTGAAAAAAAACATTTTTCGTTTTGAAAAATACTGAAAAATTTCCTACTATAAAATTTTAATCATGTTTTCGCAGCATTAGGTTTGCATTTTCTGCAAAATCTTCCTTGCGTCTACACTTTTATTATAAAAGTTTGGTATCTTTTTTCAATATACATATGAACATGATCAAAGTCTTGTGGAAAGGAATTCGTTATGGGAATATTTTTTGTCATCTTCAATCCGAGAAAATATTTTATTGAAATTTTACCGAGGTCTCCCCTGAAAGAAATCTATTTTTGTGAAACATAGTTGGGGGAAAAAAAAAGTAATTGTTAATTACAGGAAGCGTACAACGACAATTTCTCTATCAAATGATGCAGCGTTGCTAAGTTTTCATTGAATCTGTTCGTGTGTCATAGTCTTTGGCTCACTTGAGACATGTCATGGTCCCCCATCAAATAGCATGAATCTGAGGTGTCAGGATTTCAAACTTAAAATTGAGGTGTCATGTTATTCAACTTACGTATCGATATAGTCGGGAACATTAGAATTCTAGAGAAAGCACACAAAAGAGTAATCAAGATCTAAGCTACGCCGAAGCATGTGGACTACAAGGCAAGATACCATACTTTATATGATATTCTGTATAAAAGAAAACATAGAAATACAATTTTCATCTCTAAAAATGCCATACCTGTAACGAGGAAAAATATGCTGGCAGTATAGTCGCCTATCAGATGAGCGATACAATTATTATACATCTCGTAATTTCTCTGAATAAAAATAGGTGATCTTTAATTTATTATCGTAACAAAGTAATATAACATAAAAAGTTATTGATCAGCGACAGTAATGTAATGTGTGTAATATAATGTAATGTAACGTAAGCTAACCTAACCTAACCTAAGATAAGATAGTATAACACAACATAACCTAACTTTCTTCATTCAAAATAGAATAGCGAAATTCAACTAGTGTTTGTGTGTTCCAAAGCATTGAATTGTTCGATATGATGAAATTTTCATCGGATCAGAAATGTTTTTACGTAAAAAAAAAACACACACCTGCAATGATATGTGTTGTATTTGCATACAGCTGTCTTCAGAATGACCAGTGATGCAACTTGCGTATTCACATTTCACAACAGCTCGCCCGCGCGGTATGTATGTGAATAAATAGGAAAGCCGTCGATTGATATAGACATTCGGTAGTAGAAGTATCTGAGTTACTCGATGTGTGCACCCTTTTGAAATCAAAAAGTTTTTCGGAAAGAAAAATAGTTACAGCCATGAAACAGAGTGAATTCGTATAGCTGGTTTCAATCATCTCCATTGAGGTAGTACAAATCACATGTTTGTCATGTGGTTTACGAGATACGAGCGATTGAAGGTCATGGTGCGTGTGCGAAATCAACGAGAGGTGAAATTTTCAAACGGTTACGCATGTCAAATGGCCTCAATGAAATTAATTATGAAAATATACGCCGATATTTTCTAGTTTTGTAATAATTCAGCGATATGACCCGAGATGGTAATGTATCACTACGTAATATAGATTCGAAGTTCCATTCAGATTATTAAAATAGCATTCGATAAATATACAACTTCAAGCATAAAATCACAATCCATTATATAGGTATAGTAGAGAGCACGTATGGTCGAACTGTAGCGTTTAAAAGCAGCGCCTGTCAAAAGGTCCCGTTTCCACATAACACTTATACTCATTTTCTCAACTTTTGCTAATCAAGATATTTAATCATTCAAAGTAAAGAGTGTTTTACAAAATTCAAGGTAGTTTTCAACGTCGCCCACTGAGTATCACTTCGAACTCTATGTCAAGAAAATAAAAGTGAAAATTTGGACATAACCTCCAAAGCTGCATAACATATTTTTGCGTATTCCTCATAATTGTTATTGATAATATATCGTAATATCAACGAAGTGAGATTTCATGATTCTAAGCTACCTCTGAACCTTGGAAAAAACTACTTCATGTTTATACTTGTATAAAGACACATGTCTACTTACACACGCTTGATGACTTCAATCCACTGTTGCTTTCTATTTGTTTCCCACTTTTTTCCAGGGAATCGGTAAAATGATAAATAGGGGTTTTTAGCTTCGCTGTGGGAACAAGTAACGACACAGCAGCTTCGTTTGGAACGAACGATTCTGTCAAAATTTGAAGCCATAATCTAGTTTGCGTACTTCACACGACAGCTGATGAAATGCTTTTACCCCAACAACGCTTGATTATACCGCTAGAACAGCGCCACCTGAGTTATGTGGCTTGCGTCACGCGAAAATGGGTAAAAAAGTTTCATCGCTGTATAATCGTAGGTATTGCGATTCTGATAGAATTATTTTCTCGCACTCCGAGCGTAAAATACTATTTTCTCCGTCTATGTAGCGAGAGAAAAATAGTGCTATTTCTCACTAGGGGCAAAATAGACGCAAATCCTGTCGTGTGAGGAAATAATATTTTGCGCTCGGAGTGCGAGAAAATAGTATGTGCGACACCGGCGTATAGGTGTTGCCGACGAGTGCACGTTCGCCCGAACATAGCGAGGGCGCCAAAGTTACTCCAATTACGCTCCAATTATATATTGAAAATTTCGACACGAAAGATTTAATTGTTAAAGAAATCAAACTGGAGTAATTTGACTAATTTTTATTTCGTCATAGCATATACAATATGATTTCAGAAGAACATTGTTACATATTTAATATATACCGTGTGGATAAAAAAGTACAAATATTTACAAAATTACTAATAAAAAATAATGTTGATTTCGAATATCACTGGAATATGATGAACATTGTACAGGTGAATTTGCTGTTCCATTTTCTTGTCATCATTTGACTAGACACAGAGTTATGATGGACGAGTTACCTAAAAAACCTCCAATTTATAATAAACAAATAATGTGCCGAAATCGACTCGCTACTGCCGCAACTCAATCGTTTTCAACTAAACAAATTCCAGATACAGATGCACAGTTATACAATTTCATTCTTCAGACACTTCATATAAAACTTCAGTCGTTTGAAGATATTTTTCAGGCATACTTGAATCTCATTACTCTTTCTTTTTTTTTTTTTCAACTACAATACCGGATTTGCTGAGGCTTGTATAATAATGATAGTAAATCTAGATACAGTATATAATTGGATTGAATCACAAATTAATACACTAAAAGCTCGGCAGTACCAAAAAGGAAAAAAAAACCCAAGAAAAACCCACGTTGGTTTTGTGAGTTACAGAGAAAGCATGTAATGTGTTACAGTCTTACAGATAATGTAATGAACAATGATCATTGATTACTTTAGTTTATAGAGCTTATAAGTGATGAGTTGATGAATATTATTGGCAGTGTTTTGTATGTATATTCCATGGATTATATGTATAGTTAGTACTCAATAAATAAGCTGCAAAACGCTTCGCACAACGCTCAATCGCAGGAAGTCGAACCGTTAATGGGGGTATGAATTATTTATCTTCAGTTGTTTTTTACTGGTTTACACAGTCGTGAATTTGTAAAAACACTGTCTCACCGGGTTTTATAATTTGACTCTCTAAAAAGTTAACAATTTTCCTCCATATAGAATTATAAGAATTAAATAAGGACAAACGATTAATTTTGAGTTTTTAAAGTCAAAGACCAATGATACTCAAACCATTCTTGTTCGATTTGACTTCCTGAGGGGAAATGGTATCACAATTATATGTCGGATGCATCGTTATTTGGCGATCGAATTCCCCTGTGATAATTTCGATATTTAGCAGTAAAAAAGTTCTACGCGCCTCGCTCAAACCTGAATTAACAGGTAGTGTCAAGCACACCCATTTACCTACCTAACGTCTAAGTATACTAATCATAATTATTATGTGGTACATTGTATATATGTACATATATTAGGGTGTGTCATTTTGGGGCAACTTTTTTTTTTCAACTTGGAAACAGGTTGTACACTTGCACGAAGGTAAGATAAGAAGCCTTTCAGAATTTGAGCTTTTAATATCAATATTGATATTAAGAGGTGCCTTATCGCGAATTCTTATTTCCCATTTAAATAACATAGGAAATTTTTTTTTTTTTTGTTTGGAATTTTATACCTCGGTAGTGGCATATTGTACAAACAAGCCCATGACCTATTTTTATAGAGAATCGAATGCTCTACAAAAAAGGTCTCTTATAATTTTGTGATAACTTTTTTCAACACCTACCTAGAGTACCAAAAATGTATTAATAAATTAGGTAAGTATTGAAAAGAGTTGAGTTATCAAAAAACTATAAGAGACCTTTTTTATACAGCATTCATTTCTCTAGAAAAATATGTCATGGGCTTGTCTGTACAATATGCCATTACCGAGGTATAAAATTCCAAACAAAAAAAAAAAAAAATTTCCCATGTTATTTAAATGGGAAATAGGAATTCGCGATGAGGCACCTCTTAATATTAATATTAAGAGCTCAAATTTTAACAGGCTACTTATTTTACCTTCCTGCAAGTGTACAACCTGTTTCCAAGTTGAAAAAAAAAGTTCCCCCAAAATAACACACCCTAATATATATATACTTAATACTACATATGTAACTAGGCATTTTGCTTAAGCTTACAATTATACGTTATGAAATAAATTATATTTACACGAAATAGCCTCTAGTAAGGCCATAGAATTAATCATTGATAACTTAAAACAAATTTAAGTAAGATCTTACTATTACGAAACACGCTACAGAAAGTAAGGAAAGTTCGCTAAGTGAGTCGGTGTTTCTGACACGCTCGATACATTCGAGACACTGAAAACGACTTGAATTAACGAGCCAATACATTTAAGAATCGTTGTTCTACTATTATTATTATTATTATTATATTATACAAGGTGTCCTATTGAACGTAAAAAAAAGTGTATCACACGAGTCTTGTTAGAACAGAGAAGTTTGGCCCGTATGAGTATTAAATAAATCCTACCTTCGGGCCGGGAGAACAAATGATAAAAAAAAATGAAAGAAATAGTAGTGTTGAGTAAATTGGAATATTTCGCAGCCGATTTTGGAATATTCAGAGTGTAAAATCGAGTACGAAATAAAATGAATGTCGAATTTCTTGAAATGTGGTTATCTAAGGATTTTCTTGATGTCCTAGGACTTAGGTCATTTTATCAGACGCAGTAGTTCAGAATTCGATTACGCGAGTTGAAGTAACTGTACCTTGCTAATATGCCCAAGCATCGTCTATGTCCATTGCAATTACAACGTTCTTTATTCGGTATGTACAAGGCCGTTTACGATTTATTAGTTTACAAAAATGACGAGTTGATCTACTCATTATACGGATGTAAAATGATGAACGATAAATCCTAGCCTTTTTTTTTATAGTATAGTCATTACATTTGAGGTGTAGAAGTTCAATTCGTGGACGTTAACTTTTGGTTCACGTTTGATATGGTTACGTTACTTTCTTATCATAGTATAAACAACGGGTTGAATCCTGTAGTATTAGATTATAAATATGATATCTTATGATTATTCGATGTGAGATGAATCTGTCTTAGAGCTAGTGTCGACACTGATTATAAAATATGTATTATGTGTATATTTTTTTGCAGTAATATTATTATTATTGTTAAATATTATTATTAATAGTACTATAAGTATTATTATTATGATTATTTTTGTTGTTGTTGCTGTTATTATTATTATTATTATTATTATTATTATTATTATTATTATTATTATTATTACTATTATTATTATTATTATTATTATTATTATTATTGTTTTGCTCATTATTATTTTTATAGTTTTCGTGCAATTTATTATTTAAACTTCAGGCTGATGAACTTGAATTTAATGGGGCGGAAGTATCTATTGGAAATAAATATTGTATCCTTAGAGCGCTAATGGACGATTTCAAATACTGCAACTACACCAATTTATAAGAAACAAGGTCCAATTGTTATTCTTAATTTTTAGGGTTTTCAGCTAATCACGGGGCAACTGTGATTCATTACCTCAAAATCGAATCATAGTAAAATTTTTATGACATTTACACGCTTACACAGAGTAAACTAATAATTACACTGACATTTTTTTAGAATCTTTTACTAGAGTGAATACACATCCGAAATCGACTGATTCTTTGGGTCACATTTTTCAATTGTTATTTATTTATTTTTTTAAATTTCTCTTCAAGGTATCTCGTAGTTTAGGTAGATAACAAAGAGTCCGGGAGGATCTTCAAGAATATCGGAAATTGCAAAATTATCATTGACACATTGAAGATTCACTGATTTTTGTTCAAATTTTCATACCTATAAGTATTTTGTTTCCGCATGATATTCAGGCGAAAAAGAACTGTTCTACGATTCGTTATAGTTTTCGCAGCTGAAAACTTTCAGTCTTTCAAGAATTCTTTGTTCAAGTTTGTTATATTGCGCACTGACAAGCTTGTTATGAAAATAATCCCATTACAAACTAATCTCGTTCAAGGATCTAATTACTTCGTAAAGAACCGTGATCGATGATGAATAATTAATTGTATCAGAGATAGAGAGTCATATGATAGCCACCTTCTTCTTTCTCACGCTCTCGCCGCTGACCAATATAATGTCAGAGTGAAACAAAAAGGTCAGGACAGAAGTTTTTCCCACAGCTCAAACCCATGATTCGTGCGTTACAGTATTTTGATTGGAAATTCCCTTCGTTTGGATGCCCTACGTCGAGAGACAGCTATCTACAACAATTTCGCCTAATTTAGTTACGACTTCGTCGAAAGTGGGTCGCTCCCTGGGATCGTTGGCCCAGCATGTGGCTTGCAGTTCTTGTAGAGCTGGAGGCGCTGCTTTGTGAGCTTTCCATCCCAAGGCTTGGACCTTCAGCTGTGTGAGCACAGAGTCGTCGTTCAGTTTATAAAACGGTATCTCGCCCTGGTGGAACATCTCCCAAACTAGGCAGGAGAACGAGTAAACATCGCTCTTTGTCGAGTATTCGTCCTCGTATACTGCTTCATACGGCAGCCACCTGAGAGGTACGACCTGGTTACGGTGCTTCATATACTCCTGATGATACGGCTCCTTCGTCATGCAAGGGAAGGATATTTTGATCGAGAAATTGCTCGATATCATGCAGTTACGAGCAGCTATGTCCTTGTGTACCAGCCGGTTGTCGGCAAGGTGTTTGAGGCCTTTCGCAGCCTGGATGGACAGAGAGAGAATCTGGGCAACGGAAAGCTGGGGAGCACGCTTTTTTGAATCATGGGTAGGACTGGAGGCGCCGTCCTTCCTCGAGGCAATTAAAAACTGCTTCAAATCACCCCAGTCTGTGTATTCAAGGAACATATAATGCGGTTCCTCTTCTCTGCAGAGGCCAATTAATTTTGCAACGTTCTCGTGGTTTAACTTCTGCAACAGGTCCAACTCACGTTTGAATTCCTGCAATGCATTCTCATCCTTCGTACTTGTAAGGCTTTTTATCATCACGAGAGTCTCCTTTTCACCGTCGAGCTGATACTTTGAACCGAATACGTCACCGAACTCACCGCGACCCAGCGGTTTCAAGTCCTTCAAATTGTTCCGGGAGACAGCGATCTTGTCGTAGCTAGATTTCGATTTTTTTGAATGATTGCTGCTCTGGCTCTGCGCCGTCTCTGCACCGTCACTACGATGGGAATCACGGTTTTCAGGCTTTTTTGTTGTGGTAGTCTTGTGGCTTGTCTCTTTAAGCTCAGTCTGCTCCTCCTGTACGTCTCCGTTCTCTAGTTTTTCTACGATATCACAAGAATGAATATGAATTAAAATCAAATTAGTCGATCACATATTGTTGTGCGTGAATAGTAACGTACGACCATGCCATACACTGGAAAATCAGAATCAATCAGTATAGTACTGACTGTTTTCATGTTTTCACCATAGACGTGATTAAATACCTTCTGCTTGCTCCTGTAAATACTGCTGCTTTCTGCGCCTACGCCGGTAACGGCAGTAAAGCATCAATCCGACCACCAAAACCATGTACGCTGCAGCCGCACTGAGGGTAATTGTAACAGTTTTTGTCATCATTGATCCATCCTCTGCATTGTCCAGGTCCATATCTGACCGATAACCGTCTCCAGCTGACAATGAAACATGAAGGAGAAGCATATGAAATTATCTTTAGGTGTGAAAACTGAAAATAGGTTGAGTTCAATTTCGGATGGATAGATCGAGATTCGTCCAAATTTTTGGATTCTTCCATATGGAAAGAGAGAGTTATTGAGATGACACTCATTCCGGGGCCGCTTTTCACCCTGATGAAACTATGAAAAGATTGCAATGGGTAACGCAAAGATGAAGATGAGTATGTATCATCCAGGTGCAACTATGATTAATGCAGTGCTGTAAATTTCCTTTCAAATTCATCGACAATATACAAGCTGGTTGTTTAGTATGTGATAAAAGTTATTACACGGACAAGATAGCAATTTCGTTACATTTCCTCCATTCAATGTCAATTTGTTGAATTTTGGCAAGGAAGAATGTGGACCGTTTGAAAATTCAAGACCACATTTGTTAACAAATTACCACATCATCATGTATTATGTCATTCATCGTCAGTTGAATTTGAATATTATACGCCGTACAAGATATATGGGGCATTCCATGTAATATCGATCAAGATCGGTCGATGATATTGTAGAAATGCTTCAAATTTTTCTACAAGAAAGTACTTGTCGAAAAATAGTGCACTCAATTTTTTTGGACCTTTTTGATCATGCGTATTTGACAATGAGGTATGATTGAATATTTTGTTTCATAAACACCCATTTTCCGAAATTTGGTAACATTCGGCTTTGAACACTATCACAAGACGGAAATTTCATGACAGCAAAAGTTAAATTTGAAGAAAAATGAAAATCGAAAAAATGAATGCTTGTAACACCGAAGGGTATGCAATAAAGATAGAGAGCCACCCTAACTTTGAAACTCCAAGTAGCACTCTACCCCTTGTGACACATCAAATTAAAGCGCTTGAAAAATGCTATCTTTTGGCGCAAAGTAAATCAAAAGCGGTCAATTCGTTTTGAGTAATCACTCAATAAGTATTTCCATAATGTGAAAAATTCAATTCGCATTTGTGATGCGATTCCATAATGGGGAAAATTATATCACCCACAACATTTTTTTCCATCATTTTCGCTCTACAGTTGAAAATAAGCGAGTTACTTGAAAAACAAAAAAGTCACCCTTCAAATCAATATGGCGGCGAACGCTCCGGGGGAAATATCCCGAAAATCGAGAATTAAACTCCCGAAGACCCCCCCGTAGGTATAAAGTTTTCCTGATTTAAAATCCCAATTTGACCGGACTATCACAAAAGTAGATTGACCCCCATGGAATGAAAACAAAAACATAGGCGGATCACTACATCGGCCTGCTAGGTCGCCAGATCTTCCTGCTACCTATTTTATTAATTTTAAAATATCTTGGAAAATTGATGTCGTAGCAAAAACAACTTGGGACAAAAGTTTTGTATTTTTTTCTGCAATATGCAAATCTGTCGAAGAAAGTGTACGTTCCTATTGAAAAAAACAATGTTGACCTACGAATGACCTTGCAAACCTCACCGAATGTAAAGTACAATAGCACAGTGTTTTGCCCCCTCCGAACCATGAAACTTTTTTTCCAAACTACTTTCTCTAAAATACGTTGTTCTCAAGATATTCTGCTGTGTCAGCTTAAATGGACCACCCCGTATATATGCGTGGATAAGGATATGATTGACAATAAGTATATATGGGGCATTCCACGCCATATCGACCACTTTTGACCCCGACCCCTTTCGATTTGGCTACAACTTTTTTATCTTTTTCTACCCCACTAAAAAAGTTTCTCAGAATTTTTTCAATTTTTTTTAAGCAACCGAAAAAAATGGCTCTTTTTTCAAATAGCAATAACTCTTTCAAAAATTGACTTATCGGGAAGTTTTTTTTTTTTTTTAATTTTTGGTTTTAAACAAGACAAGAAATCATTTCAGTGTATTTGCTTCGAACCATAACGTTGTCTGGGTTGTACACCTATATCGGTACGTGGATTTGACAATGATCATTCAACACGATAATAAAACGCTGCCTTGCGGCGGCATGCAACTGTTTTTGCCCGATAAACTGCGCCTGCAACAGCCAATAAACCGGCGACAGAAGTTGGGTCACATCCGTTACAATAACTGTTTTAAGAATGAAAAAATAATAATAATAGGAGGACCTGGACTCAAAGTGACACTTGAATAACAAAAACTTGGGAACAAAAAAAAAAAAAATGAACGTCCATAATCGCGGCAGTAGAATGTAGATTTTGGAAAATTAGAAAATGTCTTTAGTTAATTACCAATAACTATTCACAGGATTGAAACCCTTATGGAGTTGTCCAAAAATTCAATGTAATAGTACCTCGAACGATCAGCTCAACTTCTTCTCTCTTGAACCCTCCACTGTTTCCTGCCGTGCATCCGTACTTCCCCTGATCACCGAGGTAGACCTCGCGGATGTAGAGACTTCCGTTCAACAGTACCTCGAATCGAGGGCTTTCCAAGTTATTCATGCGCGAATTCTTGTCCCATTGAATTGTCGGCTTCGGATCTCCCTCGGCCGCGCAATGAATCATAACTGAGTACCCTTCGATCGCCTCTGTCAAATTCTGAGGTCGAACGGTAAACTTGGGAGCAGCTATGAGAGAGAAAAAAATTGCAAGATATTCAACAGCAGATAGAGAATTACAATTTTCGATCGAAAAGAATCCCGGTGTCATAGTTTAACTTTCTGACTATCTGGACTTTCCACCATTAAGGACAATATTTATCTTTTTTCCGATTTATGAATGATTCTTTATTCCAAACATTTCATCTATTCGGTATCCCATCCTGTTCATCCATGGTGTTCAAAACATCAGTATTTGCATTCAAACGGTATTTTGATGCCTTTTCATAACTGGTATCTTCGTCACTACTTTTGTGTTTGAAAAATTCTGCCTAAAATATTTGAGACACGTGATTTTCTCAGATTCGAATCTCAAGAGGTGTAGTAAATAATCGATAACGTTTAGAGAATAAATCATCGATTTCTGACACATAAATATCGAACTAGTTGCCGTTCATTTATGTTATCCACATTTTTGATTTATTCTGAAAAAATTATTGATCAGTTATTTTAGTATTGTGACCCAGTGCATCTTTTTATCCGAAGTTAGTCGCAACTATTCTTTCGTCTGTTCTATTTCAAGAAAATTCTTTTCGAAATTATTTCCGATCAAAATCAAGTACTTACTAACTACGTCGATGGTGATAGTGTGGTTGATGGTGCCTTGGGTGTTCGTGGCCAAGCAGGTGTATCGTCCTTTATCATTTTCGACGACACCGTTGAAGTGCAAGGTACCGTTAATATCTTGGATGTGCTGAGGAAACTCGCCATTATAGCCTTCCTTCACCCATTTAACAATCGGATGGGTGACACCCTGCGCCTTGCAGTGAACCTTGGCCGTCGAGGCAAGCTCGAGTCGTTTGTTGACGGGGGGTGGCGAGAACTTGAGCTTTTCCTTGACGACAAGTTCCGCGTGGTCGGAAAATATCGAGGGGAAGCCCTTGGTGGAGATCTCGCACCTATAGCTGCCCTTGTCGGATAAATCGACGCTTTTCAACAACAGGGTCACATTGCCGCGGTTATCCGTAACCTGGTGCCTTGTCGGACCTCCGCTCTCTCGTAACGGCTCACCGTCCTTAAGCCAGTGCACGTGCGTGATCGGAGATTCGACACCCATATACGAACAAGACAACGTGGCGGGATTTCCTTCCGTAACGGTTATCGATTCCGGTGAACTCATCAAGCTCGGCGCAGCTGAAACGGATAAGAGGCAAGAGGTTATAGACTCGCACCAGGTATAGGTATATGACAGTAGCTACGTCAGGAAGGAGCACCAAACTTTATCGAGCTGAGACGAAAGATCCAGAAATTTTTCACAAATTTTTAAAAGGTTTTGTCTCCATATCTGTACTCACTAGATATTACGACTTGAACGGTCATCTCAGTTTCCCCGGCTAAGTTTTCAGCGATGCAAGTGTAGTTTCCATCATCTTCGTTCAAACGCGCTTTTGAGATTATCAGCGTGTTGTCCTGGACTCTGACCACACCGGAGTCGCTGATGATATGTCCGGTTGGATGTTTCCAATAGACTTTCGGTGACGGAAGACCCGATGGTTCTATACAGCTTATCTGTAGCTCTTGATGCTCACCAACGATCGCCAGCTGGTTAGGAAGCGCTGGCTCAAAAGAAGCCATGGACAGATTCCGCAAATCTGAAAATTACGAACACGTTGATAATATGTAGAGAATATCTTTCTATCGGAATAATAGGTCGTTGAACACAAGGATTCGGTCGGGAGCATCCCATACGTGACCCTAAGAATACGCTATGAAACGTAGAATCTTGTCTTTTGGAATGGATGATCTTTGGACTTGGTAGCCCTTCGAACCAGAGCAGTATACAAATTGGTAAAATCCTGAGAAACTTTTAAATGTATGTGTTGTTGTTTACTTACAAGCTATTTGCAGCTCGGCAGAATACACTTGCGGTGTTTCACCTCTGATCCCGTGACAAGAGTACATTCCCTGATCTCGGTGCTCAGTGCTCTGAACAACGAGGGTACCATTTTCGTAGATCATTTTCTCGTCGTCCGATTCCAGGGGCCCATTATTGTCGAAGAACCATTGCACTGCATCAGCGTCATCGTATGAGCAGTGAAAAAAGGCAGGTTCTCCACGTTTCGCGATCACACTCTGGGGGACGGTCTTTATCATTGCTGTCTCGTTGCTCGGTATCGTTAAGGCGAAACTGTCGCCCAAAGGCGAAGACCCAACGTCGTTACGAGCCCGGCACGTATAAACTCCGTTGTCCTCGGGACCCGATTTATGGATGTGCAGCTTCTTCTTCTTGATCTCGACCCGGTCATTCTTTGATATACGGTCAGCGTTCCTGGAAATGATCATCGGTCAATTTTGATCTACGCACAGATAGTCAGGTAGTGTCGTGCTATGAATTCCATTACTTTTCCAAATTATACTCTTCAAGTAACTTCTATACGCAATCTACCGGTATTTTCAGTCAATTTCTAGAATGTGGAATGGAACTAGCACCAAAGTTACAGCGAGATAGAAATACTCTTTCGAAAAAGAACAAAAAAACAAAAGGACTCACTTGAACCATTCGTAGCGCATATCTCCCGACCCCTCGACGTGGCACCGCAACTCAACATCCGCGCCGGCTTTGAGAAGGATTGGTAATTTTGGTAATTGTAGTTGAACATCGGCCTTGGTGATCCCTGCATAACAAGAAAAAATATGTCGTTTTAGCTGCCGTTGATTCAATTTTTCATGAACATTACTCTGTAATCGAAGACTTCAAATATGAAAAAGGCCACTACTCATCGTCACAAGTATCAGGTCTCGCTAAGAACTCTGAGGCGTAGGTACTGTAATGACTAATAAGATATACCAATGAGGCTCAATTTTCATAGAAAATCTCAATTCAGTCTATTATATATTTACACTTCTCAATTATGATTACACTTGACGTTAACACGTAACGCGGTACAGCTTTCAAGCAAAACATAAATATAATTAATCGAAATGCAGGTCCAGTACGCAAAAATAAGTTGACCCATTCTGAATTAGTATTAAATTGCAATTGAAACCAGATTCACGTCAAACGTATGTTATATAAGGACGATCGAACCTAAACATGTATTTCTGAAATATAGAAAATCCTATATTATACTTTTTTCATGGTGATAGAACTCGATGACATCTGTCAATCGATTTATTCATATTTCGCATGCAATTCACACTATACTCCAATGTTTTACATTTGTGCACAACTAATCTCATTCAATTTCACTTCAAAACGATTAAAGAAAATAATTTCAGACTAAAATCACGCCTCGATATCGCTGGATTAATTTCTTATGTAAGATTACATGGGTCGACGGTTTGCAGTCTTCACACATACGATCATCGATGACAGGTGCAAAGTAGCTAGTACCTTCGGTTGCATATTTTGGGTGTGACAGAATCCGTTATTACAAACAATGAGGATGTAGTACCTGGATCAAAAACCGAATCGAAGTTTTAAAAGAACCGAAATCGTTCTAAATTTGAAAGAAAGCATAGCTGAGAAAACGCGATGGAAAAACGTGATCAATCCTCAGATGTTAGAAAATACGTATTCAGAGACGGATCACCGAAGCTGAGACGATTCGGAATTACATAATTCAAATTTATGTAAAATCTAAACCATGACCGTCACCTAAACCTTTATTCAAGATTTACTGGGAACTGAAACCAAATCCGAGAATGAAACCGAAATCCCAATTCAAAATTTGTACAGAACTGGAACCGTTATTCTTCGGTTTCCTAAATCGCTAGCCAATCAACACGCTGCTCACCCACGTCCCACATTTCAAATTGGCAAAAGGAACCGGCAATAAGGGTGCAGCAAAACTGAAGACTGAGGCGAGAACTGAAATAAACCGCGACATTATATTCTACAGTTTCGAAATGAATGACACCCACGAAATACATTTTCAAGGGTTACTATACTGTTAACTTAAAATAGACACTTGTCTTGACATAATTAATTTCACTAGTATGCAAAATGAGATCTTGGGCAGCCATTACCTATTTAATTCCGCTATGAGAGAGCGTGATTCTTCATTATTTTATTATCTCCTCTGTACCGGCGTTAGTCTCTTCTTTTTTGGTTCTGAGTATCTGGTAGAGGTAAAAAACCGAGCGCGTGGCCATTTGACGCCAGTGAAGGGTCCGAGGTGCGCATTTGGCTCAAAGAGGAATCCGGCGAAGTGAATTTGCGGTAAAAGAGTGGAAGACAATGGTACAATAAATAGTAAATAGCGTGAAAGCTCGCAGAGTAGCGGCAAGGGAGGGGGCTGCAATTGCGGAAGTGCCGCAGCGCGGGTAGCGCAACAGCCTGTAACTTACTTTACACACTTACTTTACTTTGCGTACTCTCGGGCGGCAATCCTTCGCAGGTGGCGCGCCGGTGCAGCCGCTTTGCAGGACGGTTTACAACCCGCTTTGATACCGGCCACTCGACTTGCTTTCTCTCGAAGCCTCGACTATACTCGGAAAGCCGTGTTTAAACGCACAAACGACGTCAGAGATCAAAGGGGCCGCCCGCAACGTCGCGGCGCGAGGAGAGAGCAGCGTTTATTATTATCACTCCCGCACAAGATTAACTTTCGTGTAAATACGACCGTGGCGAAGGAAGACGGGAAGAGGGGAACGAGACTTGAACAACGACGATAACGCGCCGGTAGGGAATCCCCGTCACGTTTGACAACGATGTAGTAGCCGTCAGCACAAGCACTTGTGCAAGAAAAGTTACAAATGTATCAAGCTACTCCGACACCGCCGCCACGCGATGGGCTACACCGAGCTCTCAGGTCGGTGGGTATAATTGTCACAAGTCACGAAGATGCAATGTGTGGCATTTATAGTGGCCGTCGCTTGTCAAAGGAGCATCGACTCCATCATCGGCTGGGGTGAGAATGAGGGCTAGGCGTCGAAACGAAAATAGAAAGAGGGAAGAAGCGAAAGAGATATTGAGGGACCTACCGAAAGTGGAGAAAGAGAGAAATTCTCAACTTGGTGTGCCGCTATGCTCAACTTGGCTGGTCGCATCATCGGTATTTTCACTATGCGAAGGGCATTTGGATTAATAGTGTGGAAACATTGAAAATGGGCTTCACTGCGGCGTGAATGTTAAAAAACTAAGTTTATTTAACGAATTATATCACGAGGCTGTTACACCATTACTAGTAAAGACAAAATTGACACCGCGGCTACTCATTCGGCTTCAAAAACGGTTCCGATGTTTTGATGTGAGAAAATCTACTCCAATTCTCGTCGGAGCCAACTTGACGTAGAACTTAATTCATTCGATAAAATAATTTTTTATAAGTGTACTCGATAGTCTCTTGAGTGTGCCAGAGCGCCTTATGAGTTGGAATACTTCCGTCGAACTAAGATTCAAATTTGGAGCAGAATTTTACTATTTGAAAGTTCTATGTATCTGTTTTAAAAACAATCTTGCTAAATGCTCTTTGAGAATCAACTTGTACCCTATTTTTCAGAACCGGATGGTTATCAATTTGTGATTTATAATCAAATAAATTGAAAAAAAGTTCAAGTTCATAGTCGGAGATTATTCGCAAGAACCCGAAAAATGCTGGGATATAATAAGATGTAGATTGATATATAAGCCTTCCGTGGTCACCGAATAGCGCAAAATAATAGTGCATGGAGAGTGCTCAAACCAGTGACCACAGAAATCTAAATCGGTGGCCGTGCGGAACGCCAAACTTAAGGGGAAATTTTATCGAAAACGCTGGAGTAACAGATCATTTAGCTTGCACGTTTTACGTAATTAGTCTGGTACTACAGTCTCCCGCAATTAAAAAAAATCGGTGATCCGAAGATCGTGCACCCCTCTCGTAGGCACATTAGCTCACATCGTTTACCAGCGGTAGTTATGTTATTCCACGTCTAGGACCCCCAAGAAAACTTTGCAGTATTTGCTTGTCCCCCAAACTAGGGTGAGAGTTAGCGAGAAGCGAATAAGAAAAAGAGGAATAGAAGGATGGAGAAGGGGATGAATAAGGTTAAAAGCCGAAAGGTTCTCTGCATTCATTGCATCACTTTAGGGTCTGAGCCCGAAGCTAAGGCTCTTCATCATTATAGAGATACCTCCGTGCAAATATGCTCGTATGCTGTAGCAGCTCGGCTGGTACATTCGACTTCAGCCGTTAATAACAGCTAGAAGGACCAAGATTCTCTCTGTATAAGGGGAAGAGAGAAAAAAAAAAGGCAAAGAGAGATGAAGAGAGGGAGAAAAGATGAGAAAAGGATGCTATAATGTAAACGCGTTTGGGGAAGCAGCGGAAGCAGCGGTCGCTGCAGCGAGCCGCGAGATGACGGACTTGAAAGAAGACCGCTGCAGCATGGAGACAGAGATCGCCTGGGTTTGGGGTGGGTGGTCCAAGGAGGCGGCAGGCGCTACTATTTATCCTAGGTGAGCAAACAAACGACGCAGCGCGGGTCTCGAGACACAGGCTGCGTCCAACGCTGTCACAAGGCCAACGCCGCAGCAGTCCTGGTTTCACTAGTCGCGCGACCAACAGTTCAACATCAACACGGGAAGCCTGTTACTCTCGGAATCTCCTCTTCAGATGCGCTTCACGCGGAAATCAATGGCAAAAAAGCAAGCGAGGTTCAAGATTAAGCCAACATACGCCGAGGCACGAGCCCTTGGTCATACTGATCGCGAAATAACACGGTGAACAAACGCAAGTTGAGGACCTTCCAGATGATATTCGTAATCAACATAATTTCGAAGCAAGACGTGATAGCGAAGTAGTATTCTGAGCGTGAATGATATTCTTTGACAAAAGAAAAATTGGTGACCAACTTGTACACAATACTTATACAAATATTCAGTATTCAAATGCCAGTTAGTTTCACAATCTTCTTCTCAAACGATACGAAAGAAGCGGCAACCACAATGTGCTACTAACTCTTGACAAGGATCAGACAGGTGTTGAGAAGTTTCAACACATTGACTGACAACGAGATTTGCATGCCGGCCCAAGCTCCGAAGCCTAAAGTATGATCCATTATTTTATTTCAAACCTCCGATACCGTTTGAAAATTTCTGGAGTGAACTCCGTTTGGTGTAGAATGAAACACCATTTCACCTTATAAGAAATCCAAAAGGTATCACCCGTGTCAACAACAGCATATGATGTGAGCTTTCAAGCTTTTACAATGCCGCTACAATTTTTCACACATTTCTCAGTAGCGTACAGATGCAGCAATCAGATGTAACGCTCTTGGATCTAGCGCTAGTGTAGAAAAGTAAAGCAACCGTCAGAGGACCCAGCAGCACAAACGGTGTGAACTCCAATTGACGGCACGAAATTTCTAACAATAGGTCTTCACATGCAAATCATCGTGATAGAGCTTTATATGCATCTAGCGAAAAAATAGGCATATCGTGACAGTCTCATGAAGCGGGTCAGTGAAACGCCGATGACGCCGGCTTTCTTTAGTCTAACGGGGAGGGCCAACGTCGATCGCGGAAATATCCCTAGGCTCGCGCTGGTGCCGGCAGCCACCAAATATTAGACAGCTATCGAAAGATTTTTCAGGGTTATGTTTGATAAGTTACAATGATCTGGAGTTGACTGATGCGAAATAGATCTCTACTGTAACAAAAGACCATATCATTGGGCGGGGATTCCGCCGAATTCAATTAGGTAGAAAAAAGCAAATTACTTGTTTAATTTTCCCCTTCCCCTCTACAAATTGTTATGTTATTTGCATTCATTGTCATTCCGAATAAATTCAATTTTCAAGACATGTGTTTACAACGACCATCGATTTACAAAAACGCTATATTCCATCAATTGATTGTTAAAAATTGTCTCATAAATTTCAGAAATATATTTATCACGTATTATTCTATTAACATAGGTTTGTGTACAGCTCAATGCCAATACAACCCTAAAAAAAAATTTCTGATAGCCGTCAACCAGATGTAATGACCGCCACAGATCATGGAGTAAATATATGAAATTGTGACCGATCTAGGGATATTTTTAGCGTATTGGCTCCTCATATAAAATTCGAAAAAGCTAGCACCATTATCGTTTCACTGACCCGCTTCACGAGACGCTCAGGGTATATAGGTATGCATAAGTCACATAATCAGTGCGGGGTCAGTTCCTTTCTTCTTCCACTTCTCTAGTTCCGGTTGCCGGAAGTACGGAAGTCGAAAGCACCGTACCAGTGGTCTGACCCATACATAGACCTGTATACCTACATACATTTAACCCGGTAACGTCGAGGGGCAGCCAATTGGCGTTCGGATTCAGGGGAAAGTGGAGACGCACGCGGCCGTAGTCGAGGGGCTGCCTGTGACGGCGTTGCCACGGCAACGAAAGGCTGGGGCGACGCGGCTGTGGGGTGAACGTGGCTAGGGAACAGCAGGGAAGGAAAGAGAAGGGAAGGTACGGTCGATGCAAACCCACCATAAAGTTTTATGGGCCTGGCTCTCGGCAGTCGGCCCTCCAGACTGTACACCTAGCTGCTGCTACGGCCACGCCGCTATCCTGTCCGCCTGCCCTAGCACGTCGTCTGTCTACACTCGGTACACTGAGCCCTCTCTCTTATCCTCTTCCTCCTCTCTCCCTATGTATGCATACATACGTATATGCCTATATAGCATGTGGTACGTAGGTATACGGGTTTCCAACTTGGCGAGGTTCGTCGGAAGGAGATGGTGACGGGAGATGGTGACGGGAGACGCTGCAGAGACTCGCGGATACGGCCAACAGCAGTGGGATCATGGGGCTTTTGACGGGAGTCAAGAACCTGAAAATCGGGCTGAATCCCCCCAAATTTAGGTTGGGCTAGGCTGCGGGGTTAGGGTGGGAAGTACCTATCCACGAAGCTACGAAGTTATCAAGCCACAAAGCTACGCTGCCGAAGGAGACCCGAGAATCCAAGGCACCCAACGCGGCTCCACCAAGGGCTTCTCGCAGGGTACCAAACGCGGCGAACGAAAGCCCATACGAAACCGGAGCTGCGAGGGTGCAGTGCGTGGCCTCGCCGATCGACGGATACTCGAGAATGGAGGCAACGCTATAACTTGATGATGTGAAAGACAATTACCTGTCTCACGTCTGCAAAGGATTCACAGGCTGTAAACATCTACTTCCGCAGGATACTCCCCTGACGTCGTAAGTCATCGTGTGTATTGTGCACCGAGGCATGGAGCGCGATCGCAATTCAAAATATCAACCCATGTCTTTTCGAGCTTCGATCATTGTTCTTCCACGCACAAAATTGATTGCCTGGGATGGAGAAAGTCCTTCACGCAATGCCGGACTAGCCAGTTGGTCGTGTCGCTAATTATGAGTTAAATTGTTTTTCAGAGATACCTGATTCCAAAATACTCTGCGCCTGATGAAAGGACAGCGTAAACGTATTCAGAGCTATGGATAAAGATATCGAGTCAAGTCGATTTGAACGAAGTTCAATTTATCCTAGACTCAATTCGATCTTTTTCGACTCATATGGGGAGGGTCATCGAAGGTGATTAGTGAGCTCACGTGCAGTCCAGCGCACTTGCATGAACGATGTATTAACATGATCCTTGACTAGCTGGAGTTGATTGGCAGAAGAATAGGGTCCCCCATTATTGACTCGACCCAGCTAAGTTAGCCACGACTCGACTTGACATGACATGACTCCATTCGTTTAGTGAAAAACCACCTCAGAACGTTTTTTTTCTGTTGAACAAAATCAGTCTTGTTGAGGAAGTGTCACTAAATGCTGTATACTTACGGCGAATCGCAGTAATGGATCAAGATATTACACCTGTTCCATATGGCAAATATAGATTTAGGGTAACGGCGTCGTCGTTAATTCTGATGGAATTTTCATATGAAATAAATTCCTCGATAGAAGTTCAATCTTTCCAATCATAACACGAATGTGATTCGAAGATTTATAGAGAGAAGATCGGAAGAAAGAAAAACATGAACCAAGGCATTATGAAAAGTCTGGTCAAATCACGAGATAGTAACAGTCATTGTCGACCGCACTAATATAACTTTGTCTCATATGAAAGCAGATTATTCATGGGAACTTGGTCTGCTTTCTTTTTGAAACTCCAAAAAAAGTCAATTGCTGACTTAAAGACTCATATTCTCTGATTAGTCACTAATAATATGTCAATTCTTTCTTTGGTGTTTTTTTTTTTTATTATTGTTTTCTTTTAGACCAAAAAATGCTTATTGTGTGATTTCTATGGAATAATCAGTATATAGGCTCTAAGAATCCAGATAAAGTGAAGAAAAAGATGGAAACCGTCATATCTTGCAGCTTGACGTAAAACGTAACTTTATGGTTTCTTTACCGGTGGGTTCACCCCAACGTCGATTATTTTCCAGATGAGAATTTCTCATAGTTATAACCCCTGCTGCAGCTTTCGCCTGGTGTTTTCTTTCGCCACTGCTGATAATAATCAAACCACCCTGACGAGTTTTGTATTCCGGGAGGTGATCGCTGAGATCCGTATGGCACGCACGTTTCTGATATCTGGCTCACCAGGGGCCGGAATTCCCTTCTTCTTGAATTAGGAGGTCACGCGCCGAACAGACAGTGTGAAGATGTGCACCCCAGAGTGCGAGTTCATGTTTATACTGTTTATTGTTCACAAAAACAACGCCCCGTATATCTCCAGGTCTCTAATTCTCGTTCAAATCCTAATAAAAGTATTCATATGAGATAAGCGATGTCCGAATCACTAGTGAATCCGAGGACACATGATGAATACATCTATAATTACGTGTCGTAAACCCAACGTATTCTTCTACATTCTTATTAGAAACTGCCATCCGAGATTACCAAAAACCTGTGCATCGTGCCAATCTTTAGCGAAATTTATCATACGTCATTCATAGTATATGCCAGGACGCATAGCAATCATTGCCATATATTTTTCTCGAAATAATAGTTTATAGCCTCCGTTGACTATCAACTGCATACTGTGCTCCCAATGCACGTCTCTAGTATCATCTCCAGATAACAGGCACACGACCATCTCGTTACACAGCTTCTCCACAATTCATTTGATAACGTGCTTCCCCCCAGCTCCCATCTTTCATCGTACTACGCCGATCGGTTGGGAAATCCTGAACATCCAATCTTCTAAATGTCATGCGCTATGTAGCATAATAACAATTCCATAAGATATCTATGTGTTGTCTTGCTTCTCGGTCCTTTTGTATCTTTCTTTAGGATCCATGACAAGCTTTTTATATCAGTATGAATCACAATGAGTAGACGTAGATATGTCGTACCTCACGAATTAAATGTAACCATTGTACCGTGCGGATGACTGATTACTTTAAAGGTCCCGTATTTGACTTATTGATCAAAACAAATTTACAGCTGTATTAGTCACTGACGAATGAAACGTTTTGATTTACGAAGAGCTAATTAGCAGTTTTCGCCCTCGTTTTTTTTACACGGCTTTCCCGCCTCATCAATCGATGCTCGTCGAGTTTCCTGGTATGTCTTGCTTCAACGTGGTGCCGAATCGAGTGAACGCATTCTGAGGCGGAAACTCCCCCTGGGAGAACTATCGTAAAGAAAACCTCATTGCGCAGTGCTCATGCAGCCGTCCCATTCCACGTATTCACTTCTGCGAGTAATAACTCCGCAGACGATTTGCTGCGGCATCTTAGGCCAAATGTGTATGTATAATGTATGCACACATACAAGGTGGATGAAGAGAGATGGTGAAATTCAAGAGAAACTGAATCCTTGCAGCAAGAGAAGACGAAAATGAAGTTTTTCATTGACATGAGATGCGCGAAACGCAATCATCCTGCCCACCACTTCCCGTGTTCAACATCTCAGTATGTAGTCACTTCGTTTTCTCGCCTTCTCGCTTTCTTCACTGATTGATTTCGTAATAACGGGTGTAGTTCGAGACCGAGTAATATATGGTTAAACGCATGCGAGAAAAGTGTGGTAGCGTAACCCACATCAATTTTAATATATTTGATCATAAGAGGGAATCTAAAAAAATGTACTCCCACGATTTTGGCTGCTATTTATGCAGGGCAGATCCTCATTTTCATTCTACTCTCATTTTTTTGTCACCCTGTGTATATACGTGCCGCGGCAATACGAAGATGAAAGCAGCTTTGCGGTTTGCGCCGTGCGCCCACGGATACAGAGTCGTTCGAAAATGCTGCACATCAAACTAAACGAGCACGCGGTTTCAAATAAATCATTTCCAACAGAGTTCATGCAGTCGCTGGCCTCTCACTCTCCAAGTCCCGATCCATACTGCACGAACGCGTTTCCAGTACAGCTCATCCCCGAGCGTTGAGATTCACGATCAAACAATTGCCCATTTTCAGAGTGGCGCCCCTTTTCGCTTCTTCCATCCTTGGTTCCACTTCAACTTCCTGGAGTCAATGGTAGACAAAACTTCCAAATTGCAAACGATCGCCATAAATTGGATAAGGTAATCAATTCGGAAATACAAATCTAAGGTCCACATATCTTGCGGTACTTAAACTTGTGAACCTTTAAACGGGTGGTGCATACATCAAACGCACAATTCTCGGCCGCAGAACGGAACACGTATCATGATGTCATGCACATCACCCGCGCTGCGGTAATCTCGAAGATGCGAAGGCGAAAAATTCGTGGGTTTCTGTTAATTGTATTGGGGAGCTATGTGTTTGCGTGGAAAGACACTTGTATTGGAAGTTGTTTCAAGTCATTGGCATGGAAATTACTCATGCAACGGAGATTATGGTCATATGTCAGACAATGGTGTTTATAAGCGTTAATAAAAACGAAGTTCATGCGGAGCTCCGTTATACTGAACTTCATTGCACCTCTCTTTCGCATAAAGCAAAGAGACGTAGACTTCTGAACTATGGAAACCATTTCTGGAGGACGTCATGGGTAACTTTGGGGCCATACTTGCAAGACATGCTAAAACATCTATGCAGTCGAAAGTCACGACAAGTTATTTTGAGTCATTCGAAGTCAAGAAAGTGCGGAAGTCACTTGAAATCTCTTGAAGTCCCCAGCAGTTAGTTGAAAATCAAAGAAGAATCCAGCGTAGTCAGTTAGAGGTCGTTAAGTCACTGAAGGTCTCAGAAGTTCTTTAGAGTCATTTCAAGTCGTTGAATGGGGTTTGAGGTCTCCATAACTCACTGAATTTCAAATGATTTCATAAAAATCACAGAATAATTGGTTTTACGAGGAAAAATGATCTGACTCTGAAGAACCAACGTATAATATCCTTTCACAATCCACCTTCAAATCAACCATAATAGTTCGAATTGAACAACCTTGATATTCCTGACGCAAGGAGCATTTTGAAGTCTGATGACCTTGACTAATTTCAAAGGAGAAACCGTAAAGGAATAATTTGAAGAAATATACATCGGCTTTTCAAATCACATAATGTTTTCTTATAACGCCAACCATTTTGTGATTTTTACGAAATAGAAAGTACATGCCATCAAAATAATCCAGAGTATCGTAAATTTATTTGAAATGGCTGAAAATATGGCCAAAATTTCGCTTATTAGAGCCAATATTCACGACAACTAATTCGGGATTCGATAGCCCGAGATGATCAAAAGTTGATGAAAATATCAGAGAACACTTGTGCATCCGGAATGCGGTCGTTTTTGGTTCTGTTCTCATTCCATGTTCCAATCCATCGTACTTCCATCTCCTTGGGAACCGCATTCAAATTTTTCAAATTCGAAATTACTTGACGCGAATGAGTAGCCGCCGACGAGTGCTGACTTCGAGTTTGACAAAATTTCAAATAGGAGTTGGGGTATTGGTTTCGTCAGAATTAAAAATAAGGGCTTTGATTCCACAAAAATTTTCCATGGTTTCGGTGCCGTTCGGTCCTCGATTCCTGTTGCCATTCCAGTTCCGATTGCATTCCGGACAGCAGCAATAACCGTGAGTGATCAATGCTTGTGACATTCCTCAACTCAGATTATAGATCGGTGAAGTTTGTGGGAAAGTAAAAATAATTGGTTTCAGTATTTTTTTTTTAATTTGAATTGGGGTTCGGTTTCAGTTTTGATTCCATGCAGATTTTTCAATTAACGTTTTATATCAGTTTGGTTATCGGTTCCGGTCTTCTTCCGTTAATGAAATGGCGTCTCGGATCGTTCAGTATTCAAGTCATAGAGGCGTCTACTACTTCTCTTAGAGTTTTTTTCCCAAATAAAAATTATTGCGCGAGCCCACCGCTTATGGATCAGAGTTCTTGGGATACGATCAACTGGTCCCGCATCGGCGACCGCAATACTTGGGCGTCAGTAAGCGGCGCTCTTTGACGCTGTGATTTACGTCCTATTGGGCGTCTCCGATTGCATTTCAAGCCGCGATCGTTGCACGCTGAATACATTCGCCATGGTCGTGGATTGCTGTCGAACAAAGAGATCGCTGTTATAACTTGCAGGATGCAACTAAAACTGCTCGCATACAGTACAACGGGCGAAGTACACAGGAGCGCGTGTGATCACTCCTCATCTCTGCACCCTGATGCGACGCCTCTTCTTCCGCTACAGCTAAACGAGAGCCAGAAAGACAAAGGACGGCGCGCATAAACAATAAACTATCGAGATAAAAATCCGAGAGACAAAAATGCGTCAGCGGTGTGAGTCGAGAGACGAGTGACTACCGTTTTTCGCGGGATATAAACACGTGCTCGTTGTCAGACTCACAATCAAGCACGGATGACTTCCACGTACGTTTGAATCAAGTTGCGATTGCTGATCCCTTTTTGCAGATTCTCTCCCCAGAAATATACTAGATTTTCACCTTTTTTCTTGAAACGAACACGTGTGCATTGATATATAAAAATACTTCACCATGGCTCACGATGAAGGAGAATAATGCACTCCCAGAAGGATTACGTCGGAAGCGTTGGAAAAGATTCGGGGCCAAAAACTAACCATACTTATAGTAGTCACGCGGAAAATGACGGAAATTTATACAGACTGACAGACAGATACTTGCAGGTTACTCGCTCTCGTTGCCCGAGATGAGTCGCGTCGGGCGTACAGCATTTGTAATTAGAATACGTCTATCTCCGTTAGCGAAGGGTACGCTCTACACATCTTTGCACGCATGCACACGTAACTATGTATGCATACGCCATCCGCATGAGTACGAAGGTATATAATACCCATAACTAAAAGCTATATGCGGCCGCGTGCGCGTGCGGATCTGGAACCCTATCGGCGTACACAAATACACCTACACCCTACACGCGATGTAGATCGCATAAGTCAGACATGTGTGCTTTTACAGGGTTGCTCAAGTATGATTTTTACTCCAACTTTGGAATTGAAAATGCATTTGCAGCCATAGAATTACACTGCTTTCTCATAGAAACGAAAAGAGACTACAGGAAAGAAGGCATCCCACGAGGGATCAGTTTCGAGAAAGAATTTCCCATCTTTTGAAAGCGTAACGAGCTATTTCTAGTCCACTCAAATTTGGAACTTATACGTATGGACGGTTCCGGGCCATTTTCCTCATTTTTAATATTTTTCTTCTGTTAGAATATTGTAGAGCGTTACCAAAAAAAAAAACGAGATTTGAAAAGTTTTACATTTTTTCGAAAACTAGCTTTTTGATAATCGCTCGATTCAGTAATGAAATCGTGTTAGACCTGGGCTTCATAGAACATAATTTTCAGGTGCCGAGACCCGATTAAATAAGAAAAACATACATTATTCTAGTAATTGTTGTTAATAAAATGCAATATATTACGTTTTACTGATAAAAGTTAGTCATTTGGAAACATAACTTATATCTGTTTAACATGAAAAACTTTTATGTTTATTTGTTTTGACATTTATAGGAATTCAGATTTATGACTTTCAACAATAATCCAAATTTTATAGAATATGAAGGAAATTTTGTTCTGTATTTCAAAGAGGCAACTCTTTTCCTGGTGATATTTTATTTCTGACAAATCCATCTCTTGATTGATGTCCCCATACTGCAGATCCAGCTTCTGTTACTAATCTGTCGCACCTTTCTACTGCTTCACTGACAATTAGTAACAGAAGCTCGGTTTATTATTAACGTTAAAAGTAATGAATCTAAATTTTTATAAATGTTAAAATGAATGTATATGAAAGATTCGTAAGTTAAACAAATATAAGTTATGTTTGACTTTCATTAATAAAAACGCAATGTGTTGCATTTTATCAACAACAATCGCTATGTTAGTAATATGGTTTTTTTATTCAGGTGGGTCTCGGCATCTGAAAATGATATTTTATGAAGCCCAGATTCTACACAATCCCATTACACGTCAAATGATCTCCGATATAGCCTAATGCAATTCCAAAAAAAAAAGGGAATTCGCTCCACGATCATATATAATATATGTATATAATATTGGGGTGCTCCGAAAAAAAACCTTTTTTTTTCCAAGTCCTATCATCACAAAAGTTTCTAGTTGGTCTAAAAATTCTCCCACAAGGACAGCTCGATATTTTGATTCCACGTGACGCTCAACGGTTTTCCGTTTTCCCATATAAATAACACGTAAAAAAAATTTTTTTTTGTATTTTTCAAATAAAACTACTAAAAATTTTTTTTTACAATTTTGATGGACATATTCTTGTAGGAAGTTAAATTGTCTACAAAAAAGCTCTGGTATGATCTTCTCGTAAACCTAACGGGTGAAACGTTATCAGACTTTGAATACTCGCAACTAAGTGGATATAGTTTGAATTTTTTTTATTTCCAAAAAGCAATTCGACTGCAATATAAGCTAGTATTGAGACGTATATGTCTCTTTTCAACCACTGAGTAATTATTCACAGTGTAAAAACAATATAAATCATACAGTAACATCCGGTGAAATACAAAATGCGTTCTAAAATCATATGCGGTCAGATTTAACTTGGTTGGTATTCAAAGTCTGATAACGTTTTAGCCGTTAGGTTTACGAGAAAATCATATCAGAGCTTTTTTGTAGACAATTTAACTTCCTACAAGAATATGTCCATCAAAATTATAAAAAAAAAATTTTAGTAGTTTCATTTGAAGAATACAAAAAAAAAATTTTTTTTACGTGTTATTTATGTGGGAAAACGCAAAACCGTTAAGCGTCACGTAGAATCAAAATATCGAGCTGTCTTTGTGGGAGATTTTTTTTTATACCCACTAGAAACTTTTGAGATGATAGGAAAAAAACTTTTTTTTTTGGACCACCCTAATATATATAAAATATTAGAGTGGTGGTCCTTAATTCGGCCATATTCGAATTTCAATGCTCCCATGGGCCAGAACGTCTCCAAATGTATACAAAGGAATGTAGTCAACACCCCAGCTTCCTATGTCAATTCTAAGTACTGTCCCACATCCTTTGAACTTTCCCATTTAATTAAGACACGATTTTTAGTACTTCGGGGTTATTTTTTACTTCCTATCGCATTATCGCTTAGAATCATCTGAAACTCCGCACACTTCTTACCTACAGTGGCAGGTATCCGTGAAAAATTTACAGATTTTTAACGAAAATTTTTAATTTTATTCATCACAATTTTCAGATATAAGGAATTTTTTTTGGTGCGCTGTAGCTCCGAAACTTATGTCGTTGAAAATCTGACGATTTTTCATCGAATACCTAATACTGCAGGTAAGGAGTGCACCAAGTTTGAGATTTTGCGGGGCTACATACTGCAATAGGAAGAAAAGAAATTGACCGCGAAATGTCACAAATCGTGTTTTATTTGAATGGGAAAATTTGAAGGCTGTGGGGCGATACTTAGAATCGAGATAGGAACCTGGGATTTTGGCTATATTATTGTGTATATGTTTGGAGACGTCCTGGCCCATGGGAGCATTAAAATTCGAAAATGATTGAATTAGGGGCCACCCTAATAAATATATGATTCCATTCCCCGTCACTCCAGCCACTGAAAAATAAAGCATTCTCACAGCATTACAACAAATCGGGCTACATGCTACGAACGAATACACGAAATTTGAAATTCTTTGAAATTTTTTTGGATGGAATACTCAAGTTTTTTGATTTTTTATTTGAACAGTGATATCTCGGGAACGATCAATCGTAACGGCAATGTTAAAAAAAATTGACCCAGATTTTAGGGCAAAATCATCGGAAATTTTTATTTTTCGAGGGAACGACGTTCGATATCATCACCGACATGATATCTTCGAATTCTGTATGGAAAGACCGAGTTTTTAGTATTTTTTTGTTCATGGGATTCGAATTTTTTTACGGGATTCTTAATTTTTCAAGATTTTTTTATGGGAAGTATCTCTGCACATAATTTTTCAACAATTGCGATTCCCATGAACAGGGCTTTCCCTAACATTCTGGTTTGTATCCAGGATATGACAAGACAATAGCCATTGCTGATAGCATGTGCCCTGCTTATGAAAATTCAATATTATTTTTAAAAAAAAATTGAAAATTCCGTAAAAAAATTCGAATTCCATGACAATAAAAATACTCAAAATTCGGTCTTTCATGCCACTAATCTCCGCTTTGGCGAAACCTATTCTTCCGGGGAAAAGAACAAGTATCTCGGTGAGCAGTGAAATCCTGGAACGTAAAAGTAACGGTAAGTGACCCTCCAGCGCCAATTTGATCATCGATGAGAGTATTTTTTGGTAAAAAAAAAACGACGCTATGAATGAGCAACTGGTTATCTCGACACCGTGTTTTTTTCTGACTACTCTAATATACATATATAACCATTTTGAAACTGCACTTTTTTTTTATCAGTCTGTACGTCTCCTTGATGCCGAACTTGACTTGGAACGTCCTGTATATGCTTGCACAATGCCTGCACTGAGTATAATACGGGGTGCGTCCTCGTGTGCATACGTATAAGTACGTGTAGTGTTTTAAAAATGGAGAAGCTTGAGGCAGACTCAACGATTAGCTCACTCGCGTCGAACCCGTGCGAAACCTCCAGCTCCGGCGCAAAAACTGCGGAGGCGAGACAATGAAAATGCAAACCCTTACGAATTCAGTTCCGCACGGTACCCGGGACCCCATGTACGATTCTACAGTCAACGCACCCCCAGAGCACCTACCCACCCTATGCATCAATTTGCAATCTGCAATTTGTGCCTCCGTTCCAACTTTCCACTTGCAGAAACTACTCGGATGAACGAAAAAATTTTATGAGAATGGATTCTTAAACAAATATTTCAGCTACTCGACTCCCATTGGGAATGAAGACAACATCAAAATATTCATAAATGCTATCCAGCGTGGACCGACTATGTTTGTGTTAGGTCCTATCTGGCAAACTAGTCTGTTTTCGATCCCACTGATCTTTTGGAGAAGTCTGAAAGAGTGTTGAATGTTTTTTTAGAAATCTTCACACGACGTCTTGACGAAGTGTAGGAATATTTCACCCAGAGAGTGTAATCTTCTGAATGTTTTGAGTTCGCCATAAAGTTCAAATCCTTCTTCAGTGGCAAAGTGTATGTACAAATTTCTTAGAAAATATGAACAACGTCGTACCATTGTTTTATATCGTCTACAGCGTTAAAGAAATGTTTCGAAACAATACGAATTATGCGAGATGAAAGAAAATTTTGACTCGTCCAAAAGACGCTGAAAATATCCGGCCTCTTAGTCTCTATCATTTAAATTTTAGAGTAAAGGTTTCAACCAGGGAAATATAGCACCGTTATACCTCAAAAAATTGCAACCCTATCTTCCATGGTGCCGCTAAGTTGCTGCGCGCGCTAGTACGAGATGTTATTTGCTTTATATAATGTTCACTGCTCGTACGTGTGCGGAGTATGTCTATGTGTGTATTATTTTGTATTTCTTGTTTCCTCTTCTGCCTCTTGCCATTTTCATTTCTACTTATTCATTTTTCCACCCTACCGACCGCTCTTGCTCTCTTCTTTGCTTTTTTTTTTCATTTTGTTTGCTTCCATACTATTTTTACCACACAAAAGTCTCTCTCACGTTATTACCCCTCTGGCAGATAAAATTCTATTTATCATATGAGAATTAGCCATTGCAAATAGAGGACGGCATTTCCATTTTTCCCATGTCCTATGTGTCCTCCCCGCCGTCAGGGTTTTCGATATTATATCAAATTAGCCGGATCCAGCAAGTTATTCATAATTCATAAATAGTTACAAGATTCGGTCCTTCCAATCTTATAGAAAAATTCCTGTGTCTATCTTTTTTTCATTCTTTATATGTTATTTGTCAATTTAGTTCTTATCCCTTAGACTCTTTCTCCCTCACCGTCTCTTACTTTACTTATACAAATACGCATCAAGGCGCAAGCTCGTGTCGGTCCTGCAGCCCCTACAGGCGAGACGGAGACGACACGGGGGTTGATATTATTCTCTTCGTTGCAGTTGCTACACCCTGGCGGAGCGTGAAACGAGATTTTTTATACGACACGTGATAAGCGGGACGAAAACGAGCATATTACGTCATGCGAAATTCTCAATATCGTAGTGAATATCTTCACGGTTGTAATTATTATATAGGGTTCTTTATTTATCACTTTCTCATGAACAGAACGAAGATCCAGTTTGTTTAAACAATGATTTAAAACCGATGAAGAATCTTCCGTACATTTCCCAATTTATTGATTCATTTTAATTTCGCTTCAAAAGACAAACCCACGTTAAATGAGATTCCAACCATTCTCAGATGAGTTCAAAAGAAGAAGTACAACGCATCTTGAAACTTGACAAATTCAGTGGTTTCGCGTCACTCTACGTGTCTAATATATAGGTATATTGCCATGTTGTTTTATGATGTCATTTTCATGAAACACACGCCTTTTGCTAGCGTAATCATCCTGATAGGAAAACGATCCTATACAATCCCCTCGCAGCAAATTTAATCTGGAATTGTTATAGTTTGGTACTAGTTTTGCGAGATTATGTCGTCATGGATCTATGGAATTTACAAGGTGTTCGGCAGCACACCATTGATTTCTGTCGATTTGGAAAACCTGGGTGATACATTCTGCACTTTACACATCCATGAGAAAGAATTATGCGAAGTTTCGACGATTTAGATCCACGCTTATCGAAAGTTACGTAACACTTACTATTTCACAAGCTGCATATATGTATAGTGGAATTTTATCATCGACCAAAGACATGGATTGTTCTTTCGAAACTTTCTCATCCAAAATGTGGGCCTTATAGAAGTACAAAGTCGATAGTCATGTATTCTTGCTAGTCATTGCACCAAAAATTTTCGCAAAGTACTCAAATTTCAGCTTATTTCCACTATGTTTTCATTGACAATGAGCATGAGATACGGAGGCGTTCAGTGTCTTCCAACGTTCAGCGCAACCTTTGCTGCACACCGACAAAGGGCCAGGTAGTGGCAATTGCTTTGGCGGTCAAAGATCACAGGAAGAAATTTGTTAGCGACAAAAAAAGCGCCGCTGTTCACGAGCCTGTACAAGTGCCAAGCGTTTGCAGATTATGTTATGATTTTATGAAGCGTGTCTTGAAGGGTTCCGGCTGCCTGGGCTGGCCTGGTGCTTTCACTCATTACTGCGTTTACCGACTAACTACGACGCAGCACAATAGTTAGGTATTCACTTAGCTACGCGCGTAAATTAACCCCCAAATATTACTCGGCAGCCTCGAAAGATTGAAAACAATTGAAAACGATTCAGATCGACCCTCAGCCGATTACATAATTCATCTAGAGTTCAGTGAGGTGTGAAACGAATCCAAACCAATTCCTAGACTCGATTCAGTTTTGAGTATTACGAATTTTGACGAATCGACAGAATATTTATGACGTTGTAGAGAATTCGTTGGAATAAGTCAAAATATATTGAAATTCTTGGGAGTGCGGATTCGTAAATCGTGGAATGGATCCCTCAATATTTCTTCGCATCACCTTCCAGACCATTTTCGTAATCCGGCCTCTCTTTCTCTCCGAAATATCAACAATTACGTACCAAGGGCTAGGTGCCTCTGAATTTTCCTCACCTTTCCAGCGTTATAACGCTTTAAACTCCTGAAGCATTCACTCATCACTGAAACGACGTCTCGTTAAATATTTTACGTCATGGACTTGTTCAGCGCTACAAGTGATCAATTAAAATACAGCTATATTCGCTTCACGCTTGCAAACCTTGGCAAGTTTTCGTCGACTCACAAGTCCACTGCCTCGCCATCTCGAAAGGGGGAGACCCAACATTCTTATGCACAAGCACATGACGTGGTGAATTAGAATTTATTCCGATTATGGCAGTTGTTATTATTTTTATTTTTGGTAATTAAACTTAAGCGATTTTCATACACGAACGTACAGGGTGGATACTGTGCACCAAAGTAACAATGAAACATATCAGAGCAGGAAATTCTGCTCCGAGGTACATAGAGTGATTTCATTCCTCTACTTTTGAGTGACCACGCATGACCATGAGCACCTTATATCAAAATGGTACTTTGTCATAAAAGATTCGATTGTTCGAAGTCGAAGGCCAGAGTTCATGAGAGATGGAATAAACGTGCTGTGAACAAAAATCCTGTTCCACTCTTCTTCCATTCCGGAAACCGAGTTAGTAACAATTTCAGGCGGGCCACCCTGTAGTACCTCGTGTGGTATGCATCAAGCCTAGGTCGTATACAGGTAGGTGTTGCGGTAGTTGGGGGCGATGCAGGTGGCGAAGGTGAAGTGCCGGGTGTAGTAATAATAATTATGAAACGATACATGATAACGAGGCGTCGGGGCGCTAACGACGCCCCGCGACGTCTCTTCGCTTAATAATATGTTTTTCTCGTAATATTTTCATTACTTATTCCTGAAGCTCATACAGCTATAGGCCGGTAGATAGACGCCTATTTCTCGGGTTGGAGAAAAAAAAATGAAAATAAAATAAAACAAATGGAAAGAAGAAAAACGTTCCCCGCAGTTTTTTATCGCCTTTTCGCCCCGATACGACACCGTGCGATTCGGTTTTGCTGGGAAACTGCGGCCGCCACGCTGTTCACGAGATCATTAATATCGTTCTTTTTTTTTTTATATATGTACCTATGGAATACACATGCACGGAAAAATCCAATTTTCTCATGCTTCGCTCTGTTTCTCGCCTTGATGTACTCAAGGTGCAGGGCCAATGCGGTCCCTTTTAACGACGCATCACGAGTCAAGGCCCAAAGGCAACGGTTATTCAATGGGGAAATGTCTGCGGTTTTTATCTCTGATTGAGATTATCAGAGGGAAGGGGCTCCGCGGATTTCCCATTTTACATCCCCTAGTACGACGCGACATTTATTCTCATAACGATCACGCGAAAACATTTTTTAATTACTGCAGGATTTTATAATATACACACACGTCCCTGTTTTTTCTTGATTCACTAATTATTCACGGATTGGATAACACGTTACACTTATTTCTAGACTCATTCAAACAACTAATCACAAACGAGATATCATCCAAATCAGTCCATCTCGGAATCCGGTCTCTTCTTTCAGCTGGTCCAGCTTCCCTAATTTCTAACATCGATTGTCCATTAAAGTCCAAAAAAAAAAAATTCCGACACCTACACTAACCAATAAAATTCTGCTCTCATTTTGATCTCACACCAGATCATTGGAGTCTTTCAGATTTTGGGGCAATGAAGATAAATTAAAACCGGGTTTCTGACATGACTCTGTACTGTACCACTACAAAGCTTTTTCCCATCACAGGCGCTCCAAATAAATCAGTTTTCCATACTTACTTTCCGTACTCCAGGATTTGTGAGAAAAATGTGCCAGAAACCAGGAGAATTACGGTCTAATCGGACACAATGGGCACTTCGCTACGAAGGACACCCCGCGGTTTTTATTCTCTCAAATGAACCACTTATTGTCAGTACGAAGTAGTTATAATATTGCCACTATTTTTACCACATTGTTTCACGCATATGAACCTTTCCCGCGTGCTTCACCGTAAGTATCTCATTTTTGATTCACCTTTTTATCAAAGGGTTGAACAGATAAAAAGCTAAACACTTACATTGGACGTTGATGGTCGCCGGGGAACTCTCGATGGAAAGACCGGTACGGCGATGGGTTGCCTTGCAGATAAAGCTTCCACTGTCCGAGGTACGATGGACTCTGGTGATGACGAGGTCGCTGGCGACCTGATGCCTCCGAGGGTTAGGAGCGAGAGGCTTGCCCTCGAGGCTCCAGGAGTAAGCGACATCGTCCTCGGGATCGACCTTGCATCTCAGTCTGACGGGTGTCCCCTCAGCCGCCGTATGATCCTTGGGACTCACGGTGAACGATAAACCAGGATCCTTTACCTGGGCGGCAGTTGGGTCCACTGAAAAAAATCAATTTTCCAGTGCAATGGAACTATTTTTTTCCCCTTATTCCTCAGCAGTGTCGTCGATTCAAATATCGATTGGAATTTATTCGATAGCCCCCGATAAATGCAATTGCGTTTATTCTTCGAGTGAAAGTATTTATAGCTATCGATTCTTGCCATATTCCGATGCGTTATATCTTTCCTCTGAAGTAAATTCGGTGCTATAAATTAATGAATGGAAGTCTGACAAATCCGGCAAAATGAATTCCGAAGTAGATGGTAATAGTTAGTTCCAAAGCGAGCAATTACTCTAATGCAATTACTCGGGCTGGATGCTATTATAATATCATAATTCAGTCTGTCCTGAATGAAGAAAAAAATTGTTAATAGTCCCTGAGAACATCTGCTTTTATGTCACAGGCCTCCTAAATTTAACTATTATTAATATTTAGGTTGGAACGCAGTTTGGAATCGATTCACCATATCCTGGGGAAAGTATATATGTGTCTGATTATTCTCGTGACAATTTCTGAATGACCGTAAAAAACGGAAAAACTTTTAAACGGTCTGCAAAAAGTCCTATAAACTCCGATTATCTCTCTCAGACATTTTCAGAGAATAACACTGAAATTTAAAAGAAAATATCATTTTACCAGATTTTTCCGAGATTACTCGAAAATGTTCAGAAATTTTTGGGAACGATAAAGGAAATTATAATACCTGGCGGTAAAGATTCGTACAAAAAAATCGGAATGTTTCTGGACAGGCGCTGAAAAATATACAAATTTTTTTTTCTTCTATAATAGTCAAACTCTGAAAATGTTTGAAAATTTTCTGAAAAAATCTGTGCTAATACTCGCGGAGTGTTTCAATTTCAAAAAATCTTTTAGAATAGGTTCAGAAATAATCAGAGACGAGCTTCATCGTCCAATTAGAATCTGCCAAGTCCTTGATATCATCAACCGGCGGTCTTTTATATTGACCCTGCTTTATATCGACTCAAATTATACAAGAATCTCCACCAATTTTTCTTTCTCTCCTATGATCTGACTTGTTTCTTTTTTTTTTTTTTCGTCTCTCTCTTTAGAGCAACAGATACACAATCGATCCTACGGGCCGAAGCAGTTGTGCCGTGCCATAAATCGTTCCGGACGGCCCCTCGCCCTTTTATCTGAACTGATGCACGTCTGCGTGGCTTCGGGCCCTCCACGTACCATAACTGCCCTGGACGACTGTCTAGGTATATGATCCGCTCTCCCCCCGGTACGGCCGTTCCCCTATTCACCTTTTCATATCATTTCGCTGTTGTTTAACTACTACGATGCGCCAGTTGAACGACTGGGATCTACAGAACACCGATCTTTGATATCGGTTTTCATGTTCCCCGCCATTCGCTAATGACACGGTGGCGGCGAAAATTCAAATTTGAAAGTTTTGAGGTTGGAATTTCGACACGAAAATATTCGTCTGCGGTTTCTTCGTTGTGTTATTACAGCACATACCGTATCGCGAGATGACCAGACGCATAAGGAAATTTTCAAACCAACGGTAAGTAGGTACAAAATGAAATGTTGAAGTCTGATTTTTACACCAAGCGCAAGATCGTTTCATATCCAATTCCATGTTCAAAACCTTTTGAGTCGGTATCACCGTTGGCACATGAATTTAATTTAGGTCTAAGGATTTCGTAAGTGGAGGCTAACGATGCACACATAAGAGTTTGAAAGAATAACCGTGGAGAAAACGATCCCTCGCGTTTTTCGCCTCGCAAATCGTTACGATTTCGTCGAAAAAATGGTGGTTCAACCTCAGCTAATCCAAAACAATCGGGAGACGAGGGAAATAGTTCAACAATAATTTCCACTATTGTTTTTTGTTATTCAAAACAAGTTGTTTTGTCTATGTTATTCAGTATGGGCTAAGCTCTGAATATGGTTTCGTTCAGTTCTTGAGGTTGGGGATGATCATAGAGTCCATGATGCCCAAAGGATCGAGCACAGAACACACAGCTGCTCACTTCATTATATTCAATTTTTCCAAAATATCAGAAGAAATCGACCTTGAAATTCGCTGGTAGCTCCGAAAATGTTAGCGAGTCATAAGGTCTCGCGATGTTACTCTCTAACTTGGATCTCAGATTCCTCGAATATTGACTTCAAAGTGAAATTGTAGAAAGGAATGTTGTCAACTATTTTCGAGAAATTGCCACGAGTTTAACTTTTCTGGGAAATTATTATTCTAGTATTCAAACCATCTTTACTACGTCCCTAATTCCTCAACTTCACATATAATCTGTCAGGTCCAGCCGTAAAAAAAAAGAACACACATAGAATTGTCATTATCGAAGAGTAATCATTCCCTGAGTTACGAGTAACGATTGTAAAAAGTAGAGTAGAGTATGAGTATAATAGTTATGCATACACGAATTACTATTTGCCTCAAACTAGTTCATACTTCAGGTACCTTATTAATCATTGTTTAAAAATTATTGCGATCTTATAATTCTATATTAGTCAAATCATTCTTAAATTCAACGACTCCAAAAACCGGCAAACAATTATTTCCGTAAGAATTGAAATTTTTTATCCAGTTTTCCCAACTTTCATCGGTTCGTAAGCGCCGTACGCCGTCTGTCCGTCTTCCTAGATATCTTTTGGGTATTCCTACGCCTCCATTGCGTCTCTGCTGCTTGTAATAACTAACCGTCTTAGATAAAAGTTTGGGACTCTGACGAGCGACGACAGCGATCTCTGAGAGCCCTGGAGTCCCTGGAACAAAGTCGTAAAAGACTTGGCTCGAGTGCAGCTTATATGACCGGTGTTTACTTCGCGGGTGGATTTTCACGAGCGTCACTGACGATTATCAGCCCCACGCATTTTTGGACCAACTCAACGTGTACTTAGCGGTATTTCATGTTCTACGAGCCGATGACTGACACGGAGCCGACCGAGCGAGACCAGTACCACTGCTGCAGTTGGACGTCTGCCGAACTCTTTTATCTTCTATCTTGCACTTTGTACACCCTGTATCTTTTTCCCTCCACTCTTTCTTTTGCTATCTGGCTTCCAAACGCTCCACTACTCAGCAGCTCGCGATTACCACAAAGAAAATTTATCGGTGCCATGAGCGGCATTTCCCGGCGCAATTCCTGACCAGGGACACTGGCGCGAAGCATTCTCACTTCTATTACTTCGTCTCGAAGGTGAGGTTGGGCTGGCCCTTTGAGATATTGTTGTGGCTCTGTGCGATGGTGACGATTGGGAAGAATGTAAATCAAAAAACGCCTTAATGGCGAAGACGTTTCGCTCAGGAGAATATCAGGGCGCTTTGATCTCGAGCTTCTTTCTCTGCTGACACTCTGCAGTAGCACAGGATCACGAAAGTCATTTCTTTCTGCTCGTTCAATCTGCCCCCGGATTCGATGAATTGACGACGATGGGGACCACCGGCGTTAACGAATGACAACACAGTCGGCAGCCTTTCTCCAATTATTTTCTCCACAAGCGCGAGTGCTTCAACGGAGGCTGAACGTATTTACAGTTTTTTTTTTTTTTTTTCTTTCTATTTTTATAACGGGTCTGAAGTTCGAAATCAAGGTTGAAGTGACGAAATGTAGAGACAAAATATAACGTTTGAAATTCAATTTAGATTTCATACGGGAAATAATGCGACGTATGAAGTTAATGTGACAGATGAAAACTGATGTATGTACATATAAAATGAGAACTAATCTGCAATATATAAGAGACATATTTTATTCGTTTACCTCTGAGGTGGATTGAAAACCGCGAAACACCATTATATGTTCTGCAATAGCTGACTCTGCGGTCACCCGAAATTCTCAGATTAGGAAATTGTAATAAAATTGCTAGCCCAAAAATTTTCCTGAAAAACGAAATAATTTTTTTACTCGTCACCGGTACGTTCTGAAAAAATGTTCTATTGACTCAGCTAATTGGTTACATATTCAGACACAATTTCAAATTATTTTGGATTTAGGGAGTTCGACTTAAGATATATTGAGTCTACCAGAGAAAAACGTTTTGTCGCATCGCAATTTTTCTTTAAATTTAACGAAACTTTAATAAATGATGTAATTTTGGGGCAAACCAATAATATATGGAGATAAGGTAAGTTTTCTGTAGTTTAGAGCCCGTGACACTCTTTTCTTTATCAATGTTCACAAAACAATGGCTTCAATTAAGACAATGTCTTGTCTAAAAATTAAATTCATCGAGTATCATCGTTTCGCCCTGGAATTATATCAACTTATATTTCCTCCAAATTTGAAAAAAGTTTTGACGAACGATGCCACCCGTACCCCGCGACAACCATTTTTTCTTCGGTATAATCAATCTATGTAACGCGAAGTCCATGAAATCTGAAATGAGTTCGACTTACGTCGTCAAATACTAGCGACCAGTTCTGAAAAAACTTAATACAATATTTCACAGAGCGTACCCGTGATTTGAGGAAAATTATTTCCAAGGTGTGTATGCTATAGGTGTACCTGCAGTATGCTTCCCTTAAGATCCTTAACAAAAAAGTCTGTAAATGGATTCGGAAACTTTCAGAGAAATTAAGTATTTCAGAAATATTCCATAGATTCTTTGCAACAAATTTTATACAAAAAATTCAGTAGATTCTTTACAAAAAATTTTATACAAAAAATTCAGTAGATTCTTTACAAAAAATTCTTTAAAAAAAATTCGGAAAAGTTTATATCAAATATCTCTAACAATCTTTGCAAACCAATCTTTTCTGTAATCCGATAGTTTTAGTATTCGAATGTTTCTTGATCCTCTACAATTTTCTGTAATAACGTCGAATCAATTACCCGATTTTACTCAATTGTTTACACATCTTTTCTGAAACTTTTTGAAGACTTCTTTCATTCGTTATAATAACTCTGAAGGTTTTGTGAAGATTTATAGTGAAAGTATCTACATATTACTGAAGCGATACACCCATTCTCACTAAAAATATTTTCCAATTCGCTGCAATAAATTCGCTTCTGATTCCAAACTTCGCTAATTACTGGAAAAAAAAATCACTGAACAGCGCTTTGATATTTCAAGAATGAATAACTTAATTTACAGAGCAGAAATCGAGATCATTAACCGAATCAAAAACTTCTTTTAGTCGAGACCAAAAGTGAAGATCATTATCATTCCTATTCGTGGGTTCTTTTCTCGAGATTGAATGTAGCTACGCGAATCCTGCTTTGCTACCTGGATTCTGTAGTTGTAATAAAAAACTGCGTAATATACAGTATTTTGAATAACGAGAATACTGTAGGTATATTCAGACCCAATTATACAAGAGATTAATTATCATTAAAAGAAACTCAGTTCTTTCAAATGAGCATACAGAACCATCCTTTTCTCCGCTTGCGTTTGTCAGTTATAATAGCCATTTGAAAACTGACCAATTCTTTTCCGCGCCTATATTAAACGTATGTATACGTACATGCTGTAGATATAGATGTATGCTTATTGTATGACGTGTGTATAAAATTTCCTCCGAAGCTATATAGCCTACACGCAACGAACAAAGAGGGTTTTAGTACCAAACATGTAAAAAATGTGGGGCCATTGAAAGGAAGACGGCTTGAACCCTCGTCGGTAACCGGAGACGTGTAATTAGGACCACCGAACCAAGATGAATAGCGGAGTGAGTGGCTTGCCCGAGTGCAGGGATATATACTCGCCCCGCACCGTCGAGGCCTGTCTCAGCCTCAGTGCCGCATCAAGTCTCAACAAGTCTCGTAGCGTTGTAAGACAAACAGGAAATAAATTTATTGCACATACGTCTATAGATCGACGATGACGTTCGGCTCATTTTACCGATTGGGACTGATACTCGTCTGCCGATTTCCTACTGTACACCGTTCCGTGTCAGTTCGTAAAAATCTGAGCTTCCAGCAGAATCGTGACTCGTGAAAATTCCATTTTTCTCCGAACTCGAAAGAAATCGTGTTTTTTTCCACTTGCCCTCGTGGTGCCCCTTGGAAAGCTCTTTTTTAAGACGCTACTGGGCATTCAGTGCCCTACTGGTGCGCTTCCACCTATCTTCACCTTCTCAGCGGAGCTCACAGGGCGCTTGCTCGCAGCGAATATTAGGTGGATACTGGATATAATATGCGGATACCCCAGCCCTCTCTCTCTCTCGCTCTCTGCACGGGCTTACCTACATCGCTTGGTCATCCCTATTCGCTCGGAAGCCTCGAAGGATCGTTCAACCGGTTTCTTGGCTAGGAATACGTAGTAGGGATATACATACACTAGAACCTATGCCTTGGAATTTTTCGTTCCGCACAACCCCAGCGTACGTCTACAGATCGGTAAAACACTGGCCCTTATATGAACAAAGCGAATGAACAGCATATGTGCGCTTTTACGCTCTGGGATACAGCGAATGGATTTATTCCATAGACGGCGAGAAACGAGAGGTTGACACTTGCTCATAACTGAAAGGGTTCCGAACGAGCAAACGGATCTAAAAAACGAACCAATAAATTTCTAACTACGCGACTATTCGCCCGATACTTGCACAGATTTTTTACCCATCAAGGGATTTTTTTTATCAATTAGAATGTACGAAAAACTAGATTTTTCGTATTTTTTTTCCACGCATTACAACGTTCATGATCTTCTCGAAGACTTCGGTCGAAATCGAAAGAAAGACTGAAAAAAGATTATCATTGAAGTTCGGCAGTAGCAATGAGGAAAAACAATTCAATCGAAACCCAAGATTTTATATAGCTCGGAAAGACTTTAATTGGCGGTACTATCAGGATCTGTACAGCTCATGGTTATACAACCTCTTCCGATCTTTTCCGAACATGTCATAATGTTTGAAATATAAATAAGGTAAATATTCGTCTACGACACTATGTTTATTGAAGAATAGGGGGTATCGAAAATCAAGCCTCGAATGAAGAGCTCATGGCCTACTATCAATTTCCAAAAACACCGCTTGTATTTTTTCTGGAATCGCATTGGTATACCTCAAATGAGAGAACCAGTATCGAATTTCAAACGCGGAAAGTATATGTTGCGAGCCCTTTAAATATGATTGTGGATTAATTCGGCCTTTGTGGCCCTTAATCTTTATTGTTATGACTCACGAACCGGCGTTAATAGTCGTGATAAAACGTTATGTACACATGAAAGGATGATGATTTGAGAAATAAGGGTGGACGTTCATTTTCGAAACATGCATCTAGATGCGGACGTAGTGACACCGGGTAATGCTCTGGGCCCTTCGGCTTAGCGATGAAAGGAACGATGTACTCCTCTCCTCACTTAGTATCATAATTATTAATTGCTCTGGTTGCTAGCATCGCAGATAAGCGAAGCTGTCCGGTTAAATTTTGAAGGCGTCTGACTAATAGCAGCACCACCAACCAATTAACTAATTGCCACACATTACCGCCGCGAATTACCTTGCAATTAAGCAAAAAACTCGAGTACAAACCCTATGCGGATTGCTACATGCACTACATGCACATATGTACTGGGAGCGAAAAAATATTGCACCGTTAATTGGCGAGGGAGTCGCGGAAACGAGGCTCAACGCTAGTGCTACGTAGCTACAACCAGGACTCCGGGACTTCAAGTTTAGAGGGAGGTTCCTGGCTTGGGCTCTGGCTCCGGCTCTTTCTCGTAGTGACGTATACGCGAACCATGATTCATCCCTTGTTCGACCGTGCGTAGCGGCGAGCGAGAAAATTACACCGTGCGGGTGGGAAGGACAGAGAATTACTTACACAGGACGCAGACTGAGAGTAGAATCAAGCGAAACCACATTGTTCACTGTTTACGAGAAAAGTAACTAATAATTACGGAACACCGAGAATCGTTTTTTCAGCTTTTAATTCAACGTTTTTTTCGTTATTATCTTCCATCAAATCGCTCGCGTAGTTGTTATCTTACACCGGGCAATTCAAAATACCGGACTAATACCCAGTATTCAACTATAAGCCGGCCGGCTCTAACGAAACGACGCGCGGCACTGCGACTAGACGCCCCAAGCCGAGAGAACGAGACAACGCCGTCTGGTGGCTCATCCGCGAGAATTACCGGTTCGATGCACTTTACTCCCCTGCGCTAATCGCGCTGCGCTAACCTTCGTGATCCAATTTCAAACCACAACGAGCAAGGATAACTAAGAGCGCTGCGCATCAACGGTCTGAAGATAAGCCGACAAAGTGAAAACTTTTTGCGTTACCATCGAAGGACCGTCGAAGGTAAATGCGATAGGGTAGGACTTCGTAGGCTCACATAACCAAGTTGATTAAGCCCTACGGTACCATCGAATGGTGAAAGGATAAGGCAGAACTCTGTATTCACGTTGGATGTTAACATGATCAGGTAGCCCAGAATTCAATAGACTCGAGTTCTAAGGGTGCGTTCCGAAGTATACTGCCGAGTGTGACGTCACACGGTCGACTGCTGAGAGAGCGTTCCGTTTTTACTTTGTATAATTCCTATGTCCGTGGTCACAGCCAAAACGGAACGCCGCCATTTTAACTCTTCCCGCAACCCCCTCATCGACAAACCTCAGTAGTCGCAGTATGCACGTCAGGAATTCAATGACGTCATTGACTGGCTGCAGCAGACTGTTGCGTGTTTTCGGAACGCAGCCTATGTAGGTTGAAATTGAAATGTATCACCGTCAGAAGGTAGCTAAAACTTCGCTGCATCGATAACGACAACCTACCTGTACTGTGTAATGTATTGCCATTAGTGAATGGAAATGAGATTATTCGACGTCATCGAGCCTTGCAAATGGCAGCGGATAATCAAGTTTTCGAAATAATACATGGGAAGATAATGTTGAGTATTAACGAATGAATAACGAATAGCAAACTTAACGGTAGAACGTGTAGTACGACAAATACAATTTAAATTTGATATATTATTTCATACATGTCATGACATATGTACGTCGTTGTATGCACTTGATGACGTAGTTATTATCTTCATCGTCACCATCATTATTATTATTTATTATTAACAATCTAAACAGTCACATACTTACATGATACCTATACGTTTGTTTTTTTTTTTTGAGTTTTATTTTAGTTTTTTTTAAATCATTTTATAACATTCTTGTTATGTATCTATTTTTTCGCGTCTTATATTAGCTGACTCATTTGATCCATCATCAGTGACAGTGAAATAAATAAGAACAAATTATTGGTTCCTAGCAGTTTCTAATAACGTATAGATTCATTTATTTATTTCATTATTTCTTGTTGTCAGAATGATGGTAGATGAATGATGGATTCGATGAATGCATCTCTTATCTGCCGATTTTACATCAATACTTCATTATGCCAGTACATATCAGGACTCTCCATAGTGTGTGTAGGAAATGAAAAAGATTTCATTCAAAATTTCTTCGTTGAATTGGTCGAAAAATATTTGGCAAGGTATATCAATATAACGATCGGTAGGTACGAGAGCTAACTTCCTATATACGCACTTTTTTAATAAAAGTTAATCACTTTACAAAGAGGATTTCCGTTTTAAAATCTAAATCAACTACCTTATCTGATTCACGATAATAATGATAATGATAATAATAATAATAATAATAATAGTAATCATAATAATAATAATAATAATAATAATAATAGTAATAATAATAATAATAATTTATATAATATGTATGTACATTAATCTATCATTTATATGTATATTTATATATTTTTTTGCATTTTTTCCTTTTTCTTTCTGGCTATGCCCTTGAGTTACATCCGTCACTATGTTATTAGATCTCTTTATTTATTTCGTAATGACACTTTGTGATGAATCAAAATATGATTGACGAGTATGCTAGCTGCTCGCGTGGCGAATAAAAACGCTTTCTAATTTGGCGATATGTCTCATTTCGTCCCGGCTGCGTTTTATCTTTGAGTTCACATTTATTATTCTTATTATCAACATCATGGCGATCGTATTATACTTGGTGGCTCTCGTTTTTCAAAAACTCCGAATAACCCTCATTCTTGACTGGATGATGGATGCCGAAATTCCTATTGTCGTTGATATGTATCTAGGCTTTCATCATCGGGATTCACTTCCGGTCTCCCCAACCGGCGCTGTTGTAAAACCACGACGAGGCACTCTCGTCCCTCGTTTTGCTCCAGGTAGTGTCTAGCCCGCTGCCCCCGCCGTCCTGTAAATAAAACCACTTTTCGTTAATTTTTTACGAATAATGAAACATCGAGAACATCTAGAACAAACGAACGGATCTTCTCGAGTTTAGAAACGAAAAGGGGGCCAATTCACGTACCACTACGTTCAGTTGGTGTGGCGCTGGGGACAGGTAATCCATATTCGTGTAGTAGGATGAGTAGTTTTGGTAACATTGCTGCTGACTCGCAGTCGTGGTCCAAGCTAATCTCTGATGATCTCCGGGAAAACCACCCCCGCCTTCCGTCACGGCTGGACTCCAAATACTGCTGCTGCTTCCGCCACTACTGTATACGGTGCCCCCCAACTGTAATCAGAAATTTAATGAAATATCAGTTCGTGAGAAGATCAACATCTATTTAGAGCTTTTAGAAATGCTTTTCAGTATGGTCGAGAATATCGTTCACTCGCTTGAATAAATCAGACAGGAATTCTTTCAATATTGATCCTACCGAAAGTTTTTGGCGATAGTCTTTCTCACGTTCACGTGTAATTTAATTGTTACAAATTAACTTCGATTATAGGATTGTCAGAACGCGAGGATACTGTTCAACATTGATAAAACTGTAGTAGAATAAATTTTTGTCTCCACTCTATACAGCTTTTGAACAAACAATATATCTGGTGGTAAACTGCCGTAGGCTGTTCGGAACCTAACCTCGAAAAATAACACAGGTTGGGCCTCGCAACCATTATTTCGAGAAATAGATGTGTCATGTGAAAAATTCTCATGTCAGTATAGTACATTGAGTAACTAGTGCGCAAAGAGAATTTTTTGCGCACAGAGGTTATGATGTGCTTCGGGAGACAGAAGGGGTCCAGGGACGAGCTCCCGTCAGGGGTTGGAGGGGCAGGGCCCCTACAAAAAAAAAATAGTCCGAAAATCATAGAAGTATTTGATAAAATGATAATACAAAGTTATATCAGGTCAACGGGTTAACAATGGAAATAGTTGAAATAGTTATAACATTTGTTTAAATTAAACGCCTTCAGTTTTATAGTTAACATAAATATTTTGTAAAACTTTAAGTAAATTGAGGCCATTAACAATAAATCAATGAATAAGACTTCATCAATCGGATTCTCAGTTCTCTTAAGAATTATGATTCATATTAAGTACAACTGAAAAATCGATTGATGAATTGCTATTTATTGATTTATTGTTAATGGCCGCAATTTACTTGAAGTTTCACAAAATATGTTAAATATCAACCTGGAAGCGTTTAATTCAAACAAATGTTAACTATTTCAACTATTTTTACTGTGTGCAAAGCAGTGTGCAAAGCGAATCCATTTCGCGTAAATCACTTAAAAAAAATATGTGGTGACATTGTCACAGCTAAACGAATGAATTGAAACATCCATAAGAATTTTTTGAGTGATGTCTCTAAAAATCAGTGACTATGCGAGGTCCGAACCCATGTTGGTTTTTGAGAGAATAGTTCATCACGTTCACACGACAAAACAATAAGACACCCAGCCGAATTGGGATGATCAAAGAATTCAGATATTTTTGAAGCAATCTGTTCATAAAACATTTCTGAATATTATCAAAATCTGATAAGTACGGAATCTATAACAGAGTCGCCAACTTTTAACTCTGACAAAAGCTTGGTTAGTTGTATCAAAATTTTGTCAATCCCATGATGGCAAATATATCTTCCGCTGACTTTTATAACGATTTCCGATTTTTCAGCGACAAGACAGTCTATTGAATATCAGTAATCTATCATCATCTACAGAATTACAGAAGTCACGAGGCTGATAATTTCATAATTACCAACAGAGTCAAAATGTCTTCATAGGAAAACGGATAAGACAGGGTAAGTGGCAGATATTACCGAATATTTCTAGTGAAGGATATTGTCGATAACTTGAAATAAATTCACTGCACTCTTATGGTAACTTACACTCGGCGGAGTTGTGCTTGCTGCCAATAGCAGGCTAGTGGCACCCCCTGCAGGTTTGTATTGAGGTGAGTCCCTCAAAAGTGCCGGTGAACTGGCTGCGGAGCCGCTCGTACCTCCGCTTCTGCAATGCGAAATTGCAATTAAGAACGATTGCAGACCGTACAGAGGATGACTGTTACCAATCGCAAGAAATTTTTTTTATCGAATTTCTGAAATGCAATGCAGGATTTTGAGTTATTCGTTGACGGTGTAAAAGTGAGAATAGGTGGGACCATAAATCTATAAAAGGTAGGCTCACTCACAGAGGTGTTGTGGCTGGAACTACGGCGGCAGGGGCAGGCGTGGTGGCGGCTATCGAGGGGCTTTTACCAGACGGAGGATTGTTGCCGGAATTAGCCGAGGGTTTTTTTGACCTGGGCGTCTTCTCCTGTTGTTGTTGCTGCTGTTTTTGCTGTTGTCTGCACTTAGCCCTGCGGTTCTTGAACCACACCTAAACAGCGGTACGATTCATTATCGTTATGCTGTAGTGGTAGAAGACCTACTTCTTCTATTCTCCTCATTTTCATCCTTCATTTCAACTTATATTGATACATTTTGATAATCGGGATATCAGAAATTGAGATCCTCGAACAGGCGATATCGCTGTTTTATTATTTTGTTTGACTCCGCATTCAGCAGTTTTACGAAGGGATTCAACCTTGGAAATAAGTAAATAATGGAGTTTTTCCAGAATTTCAAACCACAGAACACAGAAATTTGAGAAATTTTCATTTGTCATATTTTTCCGAATAGTTTTTATCCAGTACACGACTAGGTATTGGTATGCTTCGCACAACGACCTGCAAAATCTGCCAGGCGGTCTTGTCGAAATAATTTTTCATTAATTATAGAACTGATATAAATTCAATTTCTCATCGGTACAATATACATACATTTGTATCTAGTGAATTATAATCAGCGTGAAAAAAAAAAATTGCTTCTAGAACTAAGAAGGCTCTTGGTTTTTTATTGCTCTTTCATTTTGCAAAACAACTTCATTTAGGATTCTCGAAGGCTAGCGACCCGCTTAAGGTATACGAACGAAAGATCGTGGGTCCTGATATAAGGCGAGCTAATCAAGATCCGTTTTGTTCGGGGAAATCGTGCTGTGCAAAGTAATGCGCTTACACCTGGATTCAAAAGCTCGTTTTGGTCTATCGCGAGGTCTAAACGACATTTTGAATCTTGTTAATTTTAAAGACTAGTGAGCGTACAGAACGGATCGGCAGTCTATGAACATGCCTGGTTCTAGATTTTCAAATTAAAGTTGAGAACGTAGGTCGGTTTTGTCAGGACCGCAGACAGAGAGCCGCTGCGAAGCCCCGTGCGATCAATGTTACGCGGAGGTGAGCTTAGGTTTCTCGGGATTTTCTGTCGCTGGGGAACGATGACACGGCCTCGGCGTTCTTCCACTATCGCGAAGCTACCCAACTCCGTCCTCTACCCCGTGTACAGGGTGGGTAAATTTAAATGAGGGGAAAACAGCTGAGCTTGAGGCAGTGGGAAGCAGCACTCATCGTTCCACACAATCCACGTTGAACAAGTTTCGAACTAACAAATTGCAGTTTTATCGTGGATTTCTGTTGTACAGTATGCGTTATTCGGCTCATGGGAGTGAAATAACTCGTTCGTCGATAGTTGTTCAAAAACATATTCCAAGCAATAGTTTCACGGTGTAAAGGAAGACACATGAAACATTGAATAGATTTGCAACGAGGTTTCAAAAAATGAGAGTAATATCTTAGTATTCCGACTAATAAGCACGCTAATACAATCCCATTTCATATCGCGTCATTCTCTCACAATATCATCCATGTTTATTACTCGTTTGAGAAACAATTACTCTGTGTACGGCAATCGACGGTCCATTCAGCAAGCAAGACAGTCGAGCACAAGACTCGTGAAAAGTTATCACATACTATACCAGGGTGAAACCTAAAGAAAAACTTCCAAGAGGTAGAAAAGCGCTGAGTAACTGAAATGAATTCCAATTACCTAGGAGCAGAGGTTAGAAAAGTCAAAAAGAACTACAGAGAAAAGCGAAGAGCTGAAAAGGGTCCTGTTTCTGACTTTCGCCTTGGGCTGGATAGCCACGGATGCCGGATCGCCGCGCTCATGGGTACCGAGACCGAGCGCAGCACAGGGCTCGTGTCATTGCATATTGTGGGCTCATCAGTCGCGACCGACAGACTGGGAACTTCCTTACCTCTTCCCTACACCTGGCCTTTGTGTTAATGGTGGAAGTCGAACAGAGACCATCGTGCTATAGATTTCTGCACGTAGCGTAGGAATGAGCTACCTTTTTTTTCCTACCAAAAGTTGCCTTTTGCCGGCCTTTCTCTGTGACGAATAATGGATCTTGACTTGGTACCGAGGTATCCCTGTAGAACACATTTCGAAATTTTCAATTCAATGTCTGCGGCAAATTGCAAGAGGTCAGGTCTGCAAATCAGAAGCGGAAAAAAAAATACTGGAACCTTTTGCTTGTTCAATAAAGAATCCGAAAGCCAATAACTAATTGCGTCCGTGTTACAGAAAACCTATACAAACATGAAGCGACGTGCATATTGGATTAACACAGATTACCTACGTATCGAGCCGGTATCACGATGAATAGAACAGGTAATTTATTCGAGGAGGCGGAAAACGTAATGCTGCTGAACGAGAAACGGAGGAGACTCAAAAATTGTACGTTGACAAAGATTGTCCGCCCCATATTGACCGTCGCGTGGTTGGTATTCCTCTAACGCGACCTAACAGGATAATCGAGTTAGCTCGTCAGAGACTGGGAATGGCGAATCGATGAGTGCCACGTGCCGTTATACACACATGGCTGCGAGGCCTCTATACATAGATTTATACGGGGTGTCGTCTCGATGTAATCTCTCCAGGCAAATATCCTTTCCACTCCTAAAAATCCTGAAGCAATTCCGAGTGAAAAGTCCCGCGGTTTTGAATGGGACGTTTATTGAACAGGTATTCGACCAATCTTAATTCGTTCAAGGTCTCTAAACCATGGCCTAGTTACGATTCATACTAAACTTCCATTGGAGATCATACCGGATCCAACTACATCCAGTAAAGTCTCGTTACGTTAAACCGCCCCAAACTATTGGCTTCTAAAATGCAAGATAAAATTCACGGAGTGCCGCCGAAGATTTTCTCTTGGTGACTGTGAGAGTCAAACAGCAATTCAACTTTAGAACTACGATAGCCGAACCTCAGAGGTTGATCGATAGAGTGGCAGTTCAGCGAACATTGCTTCAGGATTTGGCTCTGTCTTTTCTACAAGTTTTCTCGGAACCTGATCGTGGCCTTAGTATCTCATGTGTATAATGTATTCTGTAAAGGTGGAACATGAACCTGCACTCGTGATTCGGGAAGGTTGATCTTGAGCGCGACCTCCTCACGCATGAAGATGTCCGGGTACCTTGTCTTCGAAAACAGACCCTCCAGTACGTCCAGCTGAGCTCTGGTGAACGTTGTTCGCTCCCGTCGCTGCTTTCGCGGGTTACCTTCGAAAGTGAATCATGAATGATTGTAAGCCTGGTTATCGACTGCAAAAGTCTCACATCTTAACCAAATACATTCATTTTCCGAATATAAATTGATGCCTGGCTCGACCGCGCACACTTACAATTGATCATAAAAACTCGGAGAAAAGGTCGTCAGGGCGAAAGCATGAAACCGTATAATTGCTCGATGAATCTATTCTTGACGACGGTTTGGTACAAGATTGAAAACATTAGGTAAATAACTCCTGGGGTCCATCACTAATATGGATCTATGTGCCCACTTACAACGACGCGCGACGACAATCAGATAAAATCAGCTAATCGCCGTTAACGACCGTTCAGGATAAAGGCTAGGGTGATGACTACATGTTTATATAATTGGTCGAGTCCCGCACCTGTCGTTATCTGCTACACCGATGATCAGCTATCAGGCAAATGCTACACAATGTCCAACGGTAAAATAGAGCGATGTATCTAGGTAGATGGTATTATAGTATATTTGAAATGCGGCACTCACAGTAGTAGGACTCACCGGCGGTTGTGCAACCGGGGTAGCCGATGCTGGTATGCAAAGCGTCGATTGGAGGCATTCCCAAACTGACGTAAGGGTTGGTCTTCAGGCCACCGTAGGGGCCCGCCGCCGATGCCCCGAAACCCGCTGGCCCAAACAAGTCGGTCGCTGAGGCAGTGGACGACGCTAGTCCACCTAGGTCCGCGCCGCCACCACCCCCGGCGCAACCCGTCCCCCCGCCGAGGCTGTTCGGCCACATCACCAGCGCCACTTCCGGTCCCCGTTGTCCGCCCTGCTACAGAGACGTCAGCGACTCGGACGTCCCACCCTGGAACTGCGAAATCCACCCTTATGAGATAAAGTGATGAAAAACAATCGAGAGTTTTCAGAGTTTTTGAGTTTTAGAAATGTTTTTTGACTTCTGGGTGCGTCCGTGAAACGATTGAGTGACGCTCACGCGGGCAGTTGGTTGTCGTCGGCACGAATGGCAGCTGCGATGCCCGCCATAGGATAATCCCTGACTGCAACACGATTCCTCTTTGGCGTGGTGGATGCAGGCACCCCGCGCCCGGGCTGCCCCTGGACGCGCTTGATCCCAGCTTGATCCTCTCCGGTTACGCAGTCGAAACGCTATTTTTCATACATAGATATTCACTCGGCACGGATCTTCGGCGGACGTCACATAGCTCGCACGTATTGGCCCATCGTGCATCTGCTTATATGCGACATCGGAGGAGGAGGAGGAGGCAAGGAAATTTACTCGCTTATGATGCGGACCGACTTCAGGTACGAGTTTATAGCTACATGAACAAACATGTGACACATAGTGTTTCTGGTATGTCTCGCACATCTGTGGAGCAGACGTCCGCTAAGTTTCAAACGTCACACATGTGTTTCGGATCAGGTTATTAATTCTCATTTACATTCGCAGTGTCTTGATCAACACTCGGTGCATTCCAACATTAATGTACATTCAACAAGTCTTCACCTCATATAACTATCGATGTATTACTTCCCAACGCTTTTGGGGCTTCAGAGAGATGAGCGGAATCAAATATTGTCGTTAGCTGTTTCTCGATGTCCTGCGGGATCTCGGTCAACAAAAAAAATGGTGGGCTCATGTTTAATGATTCGGGGACTGCCTTACTACGTGTGTATCATATCGAATCGCATATCGATGCATCGCTTCTTAGCTTCTCTGCGATTTTCCGAACAAAAGTCTTCAGATTCTATAGATTTTTACATGCTCTGCCGAAACTTCGCTCCAAAACGAATGATTTCAAAGAATGTGCAACACTCTAACCAGAAATGAGAAGAACGGCGTTCTTATTAATCACAATAATCCGTTTTTTCTTGGCGTCATGAGATTCTACATTGCAGTGAATATTTATACATTGAATTCCGTGGTTATTATACATCAGATTCTTGAAATTTATTATCCCAGGTATAGAATCACTTTATCCCGCGTCTATCGACAGATTGCTTCTCGTCGTTTATCACTCGTACAACATTCATTTGGTGAATTCGAAGACCTCTTTGCACTTGAAAAATGTTCAATATAAAAACAGACGATTTCAGGCCAAATTGCTAAATCCATGCAACGCCGATTTGTATAAAATATTTCGATAAATCGATATAATAAAGGCCCATTCCAGAGAGTTATATAGCAGGTGCTCCATATATTGGTATAAGATAACACCCCTGCAAATTCGGGCAAGATCCATGACCCGGAGTTCTGATTGACTCCTAGTTAGACGAAAATCCCAAGGATTTCTTACAACACTAACCGGATCAACTTCATGACTTCGTGAAGGACCAACACAAAAAAAGGCTGAATGAGTTATGTCATGGTAGGATAACTCACAGAAAGGCAAATCTTGGATATGTAGTCTGTTGTACCACATAGCTTTTCATATAAAAATACCGTAAACATATCTACTCAATTTTCTCGATAGGACGATTTTCAGACCTTATCACCTTATGTGCAGACATCCGAGTATTAATCGACTTCCTCGTCGCCATTTCCAAGGAAATGGTTTATTAGTATCAGCTGTACTACCATCTCGGCATTAAACTTTTTGAAGATGCAATTTTCCGACATTTCACAGCTTCTTCACTCCCTTCTATCTTTCTACTTGATAACAGTAGAAAAACTATGACCAATGAGATATTTCAACTCTGCCAAAGTTTTTTTTATTTTCTTTTTTGTTTTAACAAAATTCTGAAAATCGCCTTACCGAGAGTATTTCATCATCGATGTGGCAGTCGTAGATATATTGTCGGAGTTGTAAATTAATTAATAATTAAATATCTTGAATTCACCTATTTATTAAGTCACCCCGATGTACTGGTCCCAAATATTGGTAATCGGTAATGGGTGCTGTAATCTTCATGCGAAAAGGCTGCTTTCCCATAACGTTCGTTTTCGAGGCGCGCTCGTATCTTTTGGAAAATCTATCAAGCATTTGCCAATGTGATTAACAAATGGGTGAGTAACAAAACTTTTAACGTAAGAGTAAAAGTTTGCGGTACCAACCAATCATGGAAATCGGTTCAAACCATCCCTTGAATAGTTTTCCAACGTCAACATATACCAACCTGTTTTTAGATATTGATTTTCTGATCATATAGTTTAAAAAGCCTAACGTGAACCCTGAATCACTGGACCCGTCGGAATGTTCCGGAGGTTGACTACTATGTGGAAACTGTGTCACTTGGTGAATAGGTATCAGAGTACGCTGCAATTTCGAATATAGTTCGGTACGGGGAGCTGATATGCAATCGTTGATATGACAGAAGTGTGAAACTCACTACCGTCTCTCCTATGATAATTCAAAGATTGAATAGCGAATGGATAGTGGCCGAAGATGAACCGAAATGTCAGTTAAGTTCACGGATCATTGCGAATATCACTCAATCCTCAGACGTCACTCTACCCACGAAGTAATAACGAAGAGAGATGTTGGAACTGTGATTAGAATAGTTGCGCATTGTTAGAAGACAGATGTAAACAAAGCCCCGTGAAAAATATATCCACTACAATGGCTGTAAATGACGTTTGGAGTAGAGCTGCCTTACGATTCAAACAGTACAGATTATCGAGTTGATTTCTGGTCTTTCTGTCGCTGATCGACTACCGAGTGATTGCGACGAAGGGTGACGTTATGAAGGGGCTAGTAGGAAGTACACCTACGCGTGCACGGCGTGGATCGAGCAATAAACCACGCATGGTTTGTTTTCTATAACGTGCAGGTACCCATGAATCGGAAAGTCGCGGAGCCCCTTTTAATAAAGTATTGTTCTTCGGGTACTCGTGCTACCACGACGGTGGGTGGGTCTCTTTGCCTTTGCCTTGGCGGTTATATTAAAAACTCGACAGAAGGAATTAGGGAACGCGCGGGCAGGAAGTGGTGCTTCAGGGTTCTTGTGCGGCAACCGTGAAATCGGCGAGGCGCGAGGCCCTTTATTTTTGTGCGTCGCAGTTCACCCACCGAACTCCCGTCTCGCTCTCTCTCTCTCGCTCTCCTGATCCTCCTCTTGCACTTGCTACAAGCAACCGCGAGGGCGGGCCTCGAGGATTGGTCCTCGAGAATTCTCTCGAGGGTCTCCTCCCCGCTTCTGGACCTTCGCCAGGTCGGTTCGCGAGTACCCCTCGCCGATCAATCGATTCCACTTTCAACCGTCGAATCCCCGTCGCGAACCCACCGCAAACACTTTCTGTTGCCAATGAGTATGTCGAGTGTATCTGGACCACCCGGCTAACGACTCCTAAATCTCTATTATTGCGTTCAGCTTTTCTAACCCGAAGATATCACGCTTCGCTACCCGTGAGATTTCGTGAAACACATTTCAACCCCGGCTAACGGGTCATGAGCGAAAAGTCGATCATCGGCTTCTGCCCATAATATCCAAAAGTGATATCGAATCGTAGTTGTCGAACTATTTTACCCAGTTCTGGATATATGACATCGATTAATACCCATATGCAGGTAGACTGGCAAGACGTATTAGGTATATTTGCCTCTGAGGACTACTGGGCTGTAGGACTCGCATTGTTTTCGAGAGTGTTTGCTCACGAGTGCATTGTTGCTCGAGGACGCTTGAGAGAGTCGAGCTGCACCGTGCGCCCGTATAAGCTACCCCGTATTCGTATTATATCGTGCACGGGTGTAGGCGTAGGTTTAGGTGTAGGTGTAGGTATGCGCACACATGATGATCGCTCAAAGCACGACACTATTGGTATCTAGATCTCGAAGGCTTACCATATGCGATATGTATAAAGAAATTAGTAAACGGGGCCCATACCGATCAGCTTCTCGAAGACGTTGTCGTAGTGTGAAATGTGCCATTAGGAGCGAAATTCTTCGATTGATAGTCAATTTTTTGTAATAAACCGAAGAAACCCGAGTTCCGTGTACAGTGACGAAAGATTTTTCGAACCAGCTGGATTTACTCAACTGAAGGAAATCTGGCGATCAAATGATGCAGACTGAATGTTCATAGATGCAATAAAATAAAGGTGGTTACCAAAGAGATGATTATATAGAGTGACGTTATGACGTAGACGTAATCTACTCAAATCAGATGAAGAATACTTTCTCTCGACTAAATACGTTTGGTTAATTCAACGAATTCTTCATTTCTGAAATACAAAGAATACGTTCTCAAGAGTTTGTGCTCTTCTGTCATTATTTAGTATCATTCAGATTTCAGTATATATGTACTGGCGAAAGCAAGTACACGTGTCGTTCCAACAAATTTGTTGAAAATCTTTCAGTTCACCAGTGTGGTAATAGAGAGCATTCGAATGTATTTTCAAACATCGTCATTGCAAATTTTGAATCTCTGTCGCAGGGTGTCCTTTCAAACTGGTGAGTGCATCTTTCATTCTGATAACTTGACAGAGGGTGTAGTTCTGACCGAATAAGTACACATGAACCGTGGTAGAGTAGCACCCTGCAGTTAAGTGCCTATACCCACATTATTGAGATTGAAGATTCTCTCTTACAAGCACGAGTAGACAATTCCAGTTCGGGGCATACGTCAATTGATTTTTTGATGCTCTAACAATGATGACTATAATACAATTCTTGGACTTATATCCGAGCCTATTTTTTCGCGCTGACAGCCCGACGGACAGACGGGAAGACGAGGGAATGGTGAGCTTTTTAACAGACCGTGTAACCTATTCTCATCCCTTCCGTCGAAATCCCTACCATTCTCTATTCCCTGCGGGAATTGAATGCAATTTAAACTACGCCGTTGTTGCGGATCCATTGAGCGTAAAACTTAATTCCCATGGAAACGGCAGTATGTACTGTTGTATATAATATATCACATAATATACCATATAAACACCTAGTTTCGTACATATTATGCCTATATATATACGGTAGATCCTTGCGTTCGTGTCCCGAGTCCTGCGTAGAGGACCTTGTAATTCTTCCGAACCAATTTTGAAAAGGTTTTGTTCGCACGCAAACGAGGATGAAACGACGATGAACGCAGCCTCGTATAGTCCACGGACTGGGTGGTCCAGTCAGTTACGTCTAGCAGAGCCTTCTTCATGTTCCATTCGAAAGCATCCACGCGAGATATAGGATCGCGCCTCGCGGCACTCTGCTCGTCTGAAGAAATCGTCTACCACTAGTAGTCAGCGGGCATCTCGTAAGCATAAACTATTCGGATCCCAAAACTACGAATCCTTTGTTCCCACGACCGAAGTGCAACTTTATCGTGATTTCACCACATCGTTCAGATTTGTGACGAAATTCTCCATATTTCCATCGATATCCTTCCCGCCTGTAGCATATTATGAAGTATTCCTCGCTGCCATCGTTACAGACTAAATTCTGCTCATCAAGTTGTGTATCTTTGAGTATGAATGGACCTGGGTCCGGTAATGGTATGAGACTGCAGGGTGGCCTGGGACATTAGGTCGCTAGACGAAAGGAGGCCCAGTCCTTGGCCGATTGTCCACCGCGTCCGCACGGTGGCAGCGAGAGGTAGGGCACGTAGCAGGGGCAATCCAAGAAGATTACCGTAAGCAGATTATTCTGCCGGATAGCGCCGAGTCCTGCCTCCGCGTTGCTCGGCTGCTGCAAGCACGTAATTCGCGCGCGAGCTGCCGCGACGCAGTCGTCTCTCGCCGTCAACCAGGAGGCTGCGGAGCCTACCTGGACATCGTCCTCGGAGAACGGATACGCCACCCTCCTTTCGCGCACAGATCAGCTATCTCCGCAACTCATACCCGACTAGCTCTGACTGCGGATGTATTTTTATCGAAAAGTGTGTAACGCCGTCGTTGGACTTTGAGTGCGAATCGTTATTCAAGAGTGTATAGCTACATTGTAGTTGTAAATTTTTTTTTTTTTGTTTACAAAACAAGAATCTCGCGATGGGTAAATCTTCCCTGTATTTTCGAGGCCGCGGAACAGACAATGTCCAGACAACCTTTTTCCAATAAACATTTTTTTTCTTTTTTTTTTATCGAAGTTGGATTTGCAGGCTGATGAAAAAAAGCACTACTCACCCACCTGCGATTGTTCTCCGTGGCCAAACAGCTTCTCAGGGTGCTGAGAGTCCGATGAAGGTGAACTCTTGGGTAATCCTGTGACGTGGAATATCCAGGTGGACGGAGGACACCTGCACTCTCGTGAAGAACGATGGACCCCAAGGTGATATCGGTGTGGTTAAGATTTGACGGATTATGAAAGGAACGATGACTGCACACGAGCACAAAAAAAAACCGTAGAACCGTGAGATAATAGAACTGTCGTCAATCGTAGATCCTGCACAGCCAATTATCGGAGATAATGATCAGACCTGTGTAGGTGCAGGTAGTCTTTATTCCTTTGCTTTACTTAATCCTGGCTCCTACCCCGCGCTACGTACGAGCCAGGCACGGGCGAACGCGCGAACGGGCGAACAACACACGGACAGACGGACAAACGGACGAGAGACAGAGCTGCTATAATAGCAGTAGGGCGTAGAAGCAGCTCAACTTTTCACGAGAAGTTTAGTTTGTTACGGTACGCTCTCTTCGGAGGGTTGTTTGGGGCGTGGGGGCTCTAACGGCGTCGGCTCCTGGATCAGGGCGTAGCAGAGGGCACGGCCTACGCCTGCGCTGCGCACGGTGGGGCGCCAATCGGACTTCGAAACCGTCGTTGTTACCGCGCAATCCAGACTGCGCGCAACTGCGCAGAACTCTCCGGGGTATAGTCCGCATCGGGTAACATTGGCCTCGGGAAAAGGCAGCCCGGGAACACGGCGACATCACGCTACGAGTAAGTCACAAACCGAAAGAGACAGAAAACTCGTTAGGCTTCCCGGTACTTCGCCGCCTACGTATGCGCTGCCGTACCGCCTACGCACGAGCGGTCAGACTCGAATGCAGGACGTACGTTCTGTCCGTTACCTGACACCCCCTCGATCATGTCGAACAAAGAATAGATACGATCGAGTCCGGTATAAATAGTCACTGAGAATATCTGAATATGACTTACGAGTTCGAACCACGAAGCGTTATTCTTCGGGTATCACTTCAGGTATCTCCGAAGAAACGGCGTTTCGGGAAATACCTTTCGAACTAAAATTCGGATCTTCATTTCTCGGAACAGTCGAAAGTATAGAGAAGATCGTAGAATCAGATCTGAGCCCTATCGAACACTGCAATCCGTGTCGGAGATGGTTTTTCCGAATCGCTGTAAGTCCACCGAGATATTTGAAAGAGAATAATTCACTCCTACGGCTCATACTGCCAGAGCTGTAAGATCATTTCTGCGCTGACACCCTGTATCGTGTGCGCTAGGTGCGAGTAGAAACGCGAAGGATGTATGTATAGCTATAGAGGTGCATGTCACATTATACGCGGCAGTCACCTATACATACTCGAAACACTTTAATTTGCTCACGTGCCAGAGCGCGGCTAATGCTCTTACAGGATTCCGAAAAGATCAGCCAGCATTACTATGCTATTAGCGTAGCTAAGACCGGCTTGCTTCTATAAACCTACATACACCGGCGTTATACTTTGCACCCATTCACCGACTCGGCCAATTTAGCCAGCTATTGACTGGAACACGGGAGACTGGAAACGATTGGATGATCAACGCCCCGCTATCCGATCGTGACTCTCTATATTTTGACACGAATCGTCACCGATAGCGATAATGTCAGGAGAAGTGTTTTCACATTCGTTACCGCAAGATTGTACAGACTTTTCTGGGTACCAAATCCCTTCCAAGTACATCAAATCTGGTAATATCGAGTTGGATCGTTTTCGATTGGCTGTAAGTTCGGAACGGAAAATGATTATTCAAAATATGAAAGTTTCTGGTTCAATATCTCTTGATATGGAGGAGATCGGTCTTAGGATCGAAACTGCAATTCTTCTGACGATGATAAAGTCATCTTTGTTTCTGTATACGGCTGGAAGTTGAATCCATTGCGAAGCTTCGTTGAAAACTGCACTTTATACTATATCATATGCTTGTAGATAGATTTTACCTCTCCTGGGGCCAAGGACTGGTCTTACAATGGACTGCTAGATCAAAACATGAATGCGTAATATCGCGCAGGACATCGTTCCAGACCGAATGCGAAGTTCTTTTTCTATGACGTGGAAAAGATATTGGTTGGGATAGTACGATTATTTGTGTCGACGAACTTCTCTCTTGGCCGACGACTGTGGTTTCTGAAAGGTCATTCAACGCGCGTTAGCTAGCCAAAGAGGTTGAAAGACATAAGCGTATGGGTTGGTGTTTGGATGGTCATGCACCCCCCAAAGTAAATAGAAAACCGGCTAATACGAACCACGCGACTACGTTTTATACCAAATGTAGTTCAGCTCGAAGATCAGCGAGGCTCAGCCGTTCGACAAACTGTTCGAACAAAAAGCAGCGAAAAAAGGCCGCTACTGCAAATAACCTTCGGTCGCCCCGACCACCCTACACTCTTTCTCTTTCTCCGTCTCTCTCTTTCTGTACAGATATACAGGGTGTACCGTATTCCGATCTGCGAAGATGGACAACCATTCGACCGTCGTAAATCAGGAAAAATTTTCAACTCGAGGGTTGCTACGGGAATTAACAGATTACTGTGAAATCAGGTTGAATGTGACTGAAAAAAGTCTGAAAAAATTGAGTCCTCACCGATCTGTTTCTCCACACGATCCCCGTACCTACACGAAGCATTTCGACTGCTCCGGTATAAGTGATGGTGAAGAGGAAAAGGTTTTCTCGGTGATCGTCGACGAGAAGTAAATCTGAAACTGAGGCAAGCCGCTTACACAAGCCTTCCCCGGGTAAATCACCGAGTCACCGAGTCACCGGGGTCGAACGGACGCGCGAGTCCTCGGACGATACGCACCGGCAAACCATCCCTATCGATCTTTCGTTGTGCGTATTACGGTGGCTCGCAGCTAACGCGAAAGCGGTTGCTCGGGCTCAACCATGATGTTTATGCTCTGGAGCTACACACTGTAACAGTCGTATTTTCTACAGCACCGCGAAAAGCAAGGCTTCTTACCATAAATCATACAGCGGTCTCATACTCGTACAGCTATTTCCGTCAATCGGTATGTGGGTCAGTGCAAAAATTGCGATGGAAAATAAATACATCAGTATTGAGGGTTTTTTCGAGTGTAAAACAGTCTGAAATGAATCGGGAAAGTCGAAAAAATTATTTTTAATAATCTGAGAGATGAGTATCGCCTCGAAGGATCTCAGGAATCAGGATTCAAATGAACTGGTCATCGGAACAGAAGTTTTACCGTTTCAACATGGTCGGAATGAGTTGAAAAACCCTCTGATATACCCTGAATCGGTCTGAAGTACCTAATGCGAAGCGTTCTGAAGGAGTCTGGGAGGTTGGTTTGAAAAAATATACGAAATCTGATCAGAGTTTTTTGAGAATAGTTTTCCGCAGTGCCGTAAACTTAGTCCAAAGTCCAAACTAATTATAAACAGTCTCAGAAATCACAGGCAACGTATGATTAGGATCTGAGATAGGGTTCTCGTGATTTACAAGTAATTCACAGTGTAGGGTAAAGAAGTTCGAAATAATTTACGGATCAGCCTGAAGTTATCTCTGTAGCGATCTCGAGGAGTCGTAAGGATCGGTGTCGATATGATAAGATGATATAAACTTGAGCTCGCGAAATTCAGAACAATTATTGCCCCCAAAATCTGTCACGCAGCTTCTGGAGTCTTGGAATAACCAAAACTAGTCTGAAATAGTCCACCAGAGCCTCGAGTCGTTCGAATGAGCCCAGCTAGTCCGGAAAAATGTGTCTCGATACGATCACAAGGTCTGAACCGGATTTTGTTATTTTTTCACAAATTATCACGACTCAACTGCGTCAGTAAACAAACAGAGTAAACGCTCCGCGAAAGCGAGCCAGACTCGTTGAAAACTTGAGAATAGTTCATCGCTCCACAATATTCTGAGAAAAACGCAGCATTATCGTTGCCATTCAATTACTTGTGAGTAGAGCGATCGATTATCGGTAAACAGAGGGATATTGTACAGAATTAACGATCGCGAGTGTACCTCCGGAGTGAATTAAAGGTAGGAGGATCGGCTGAGGATGGCCACGCCCTCGGGAGACTTTCCTCTTCTCCGGGAGGGCGGCGAGGCGGTAGCGTCGCCGTCGATGCGGGGGCGCTGGCGTGGGCGAGTGCAATTGCGTGGTTGTTTTACAGCTTGAAAAACAACGACCGGATCACAAACGGACCGAGCCAGCCCCGCTGTCAATTAGGACAGATAGACATACCGGTTCCGATATTCGAAATACGACTGAATTCTGACTAAAAATGTGCGGGGGTAACCCGCCGCGATTCTTTGGCCATTTTGAATATTTTTTTCACCAGAATCTCACCCTCGCTTGATTTTCAGGACGAGAGATGAAAGCTCTGTTTTCTTGTTTCTTGATCGTGCAGAGAAAAGGAAAAAAGAACTGCGCACAATTTGGAAACACTTTTTGATGCTAGATGTAGAGATTCATATGCAGCCTCTCCGGCAGGGTACCGAGGATGTGTCTAACGGTCGTGTTTATTGATGCAATGATTATGATTGATCGGGTCTCGGCAGATAATATCATTGGGAATATATAAAAAGGAAATATATATATATATATATATATATATACATACATTCGGGATGAAAACGGAGCGCAGGCGTGTCACAATGGCGCTCCTAGAATTTTTTACACCCTTATTTTGCCGGTCATCTTCGTTGGGTCTACTCCGGGGCACGCCGAGTCACAACACCGATCTATGTCTGCCTACAGGTGTCCAACGGCAACGACGATCCCTTTTGGGAATATACAATCCCCATCCAGAATCACAAAGACGCAACCGAAGGTGGTTTCTTGTCTTCGAAAACTTTGTGGAAACAGAATTATGAGGTGGAGCATCGGCCACGGCCAGATTTCGACTTTGACTCGCCTTTAATCACACAGGGATCGGTATGCCATGCCACGATCGCAATGAACCTTCGTTGAAGTTTCGAGTAAACCGCATCATCTACGAGAAGTGATCAATAATTGTCGTGGCTTGTGGCCGTTTGGTTCTGAGAGGAGAAGGTCGCCGAGGACTTCGAGATGGACGCGTAGATCCCGGTCGAATCGTCAGGCCCGTTGCGATGCGCGCGTACCTAATTTTACTTAAATCCCAGACAATGCCTAGGGGAGTCTTCTTCGGCGAGCCCCTGCGGCGGGCCCAATCCCGGACCCATTCAGAACATTCTGCACCGTAATACTCGCGGGGACCGGAAGATATCGATCGCGAGAGGAACGCGATTGTCGCGAGAGCTGCACCAGCCTCTACACCCTGAAGTATGGTCCATGTGCTCTCAGGATGCCGCAAACTTTTCTCAGAAGTATTTCAAATCTCGCTGGTGGAAAAAGTTGTGGGAAACATATGTATAACCCAATTTTTTGTCTTCTCGTCAGTTGTATGCAGGTAACCACTTGAATATCGTCATAACCATATGGATTATATTAAAGTGCGTCGCTCGTCGCTCGTCGTGAACGGATTAAAACTGAATTGATTGACTCGTGGATACCCCGGAAAAATGTTGTATGCATAGTTTGGAATGAATTCTGAAAAAGATAGAACATTATCTGGATAGATGTATAGGCTTTATTATGTGCCCTTCATCATTTTCATACAAACGCAACCTACTAAAATACACAAGAAAAACTAATGCAATTCAGTTGAGACAATCTCATCGATTAGAATTACACAATTTAAGGAATGAGAACGCGGACCAGAGGTCTATATGGTCATATAAATATTACTTGGAGAGCTGAACTGATCGTCGGCAGAGCAAGTATTTACGCTTTTGCTCACCTCTGACGATCATTCCGCTTGATAGATCAGGAATCATCTCATTTGGAGAACTGGATTGATCGTTTTGCTAGTGCAATATAAGGCCGGAATCCTACAGTGGCAAAGATTTTCCTGTTCAGAGAACGCCTCTCATAACATTGAGCTAAATATTCTAGATATTACAATCCAGACGGAAGTACACACGTAATACTTGCAGAAGCGAATGAGGCTGAGAGAGAATGATTTATAACGGATAAATCGAATTCTGAAGTTGGGAATGGGTTTCCTACTGTTTGTCTTAAGGGCGGCTCACGCTGATGATTTTACAAAAATCGCCAAACGACTCGTTTATCATGGAGAAGAATAGTCTCATTCTAAAAAGACTACGAAAATCTCTTTAATTTGCATCTATGCAAGTCATCGGGAAAGTTTTGTTCCCAAAAGCTTGATATCTTCGACGCAGAGAGAATTTTCTTGTACATTTTTGCTGATACGCGTAAAATATCAGATTTAAAAATGCTTTTTGTGTCCCAGGAGTGAAGTTTTTCATTTCAAAAACTATTCTGTTTTATTTTCGGATGCGATTTGTAAAGATTTGCATAGCTTCTCAGAATTGAATCACACTTTTCTCACAGGACAAATTACTTTTCGGTTTTGGTCTTGCATGTTTATATCTTGCATGTTTATATTCGTGACGAATAATAGAAGTTTAAAGCATTTCCGAACCCTATTATGCCCACCTGCTATGGGTTTGATTGAATAAGTCCATTCCAGAAAGTCATTTTCAGGATTCTATGTGAACTCGTTCATCGATAAGCCGCAGTGGTGGAAGCTCTTTACACCGACAATGAAGATGTCGTTAACTGAATGTCAGCATTATATTCATATAGATTGGTGTGTTACTTAAAGTTGAAGAATGTACTTTACTTCCTGAGACCGTTGCACAGACTACCTCTGTCAGTGCGCAATAAGATTAAACAAATATCGGTATTGCGAAAAGGAGCTTGTTCACTACCCGTACGGATCAATACTGAATATCTCAGCTCATCCTCGAGTACGATTAAATCACGTCAAAAGCAACCCGTAACAGGTGACTAACCCGAAGTTTATAATACTAGAGAATGATACGTGCAATGCAAATCTACCGCAACACGTGACTCTCCGTTATTGAGCGGATGTAACACAACATTCTGCATCATCAGGCCCAAATGCAATATGCAGAAGATAGCAGAAATAACGAGTACCAGCATCGATACCTTTGCAGGCCTTATTCACCACCGGCCCAGCTTGGCACTTGAATTCAAGAAAAATATCCCGTAAGAAATGCACTCAGTCAGTATCAATGCGGTATTTTTTTTTTTTTCTCGAAAGTATCTATTCCGCTCCTCACTGAGGGGGGCGCGGGATGATCCTGATTTTATTAAATATCAAACGACAAAGAGTGAATGAGTAGGTGTAATAAATCGCGTAAGATGGCAAGGAAGTTCCTTTTGGGCTGACGTGTCCGGTGCTCCCACATTTATTATGTTACTTTGAACGGCACGGGGCCGAGAGATGAAGGCCGAAGCTGACCTGCTAACGAGTATTTAATCGGTCCCGGTCTGCACCGGGCGCAGGGAGCAAGACCCCGGGTTTCTCACTCCTCAGTGCTACCTGCCTGCACACCATTGTGCCAGTAATATGAGTTTCTGGGTCCATTCTTCCGGCGGAATCTCGCCTAGTCCTCCTCTCACACGCTTCCCGCGCCTCCTGTGTTCCGCCGGATACGTGGGAGACTTTTATATAAGGGATGTGACCAGCTACCTGTCGCCCTGGACCGTGACTAACCTGTCCACGTATAACATGTGCCGGTCTATTTGGATCTGTAACTCCTGTGACGTCGCTTACCTGCACAGTTACCGGTCCATGTAACTTTCGCAGGAAATAAGAAACGGTTCAAATCACACGGTCAATCATGTCCCATGAGAAGAGAAAATACTATATTGGAGCATAAAATTGTCGGAGACAACTACATGCACATGCCTCATACCGGTGTTGAATGTCGATTATTGTCTGTTGGAGCCAACAATCATAAGCTCAACAAATTAATATAGTATTTCTCCATGCTGACTTGGCAGTTGAGACGCAGTGGGTCTAACAATAAGTAAAAGTCAGGCGGCTGATTTTACTTTTCGCCTGTATGACCCTAAAGACGAATGATTGGCTTCTGTTTCATCGATGATTGCGATGATACTCTGACTTCAGCTAACGCGGTAAAAAATGAAATGGGAAGACGTATCAAGATGGCGGTCGATGGAGAAAGAACGGATACAATCAGGCAGTTGGAAAAACTTATCTGTAGTACGGAGAAGTAAGAATTCTTAATTTATAGTCGTGAACAGTTGGGCTTCGAAAATGAACAACCCACTGATTGCGAGGAGAGATTCATTTGACAAAATCAAGGACTCACGTGCCCAACGTAACCAGAAAAAGGGATCCCGCGCACGCGTGTGCGCAGACGCGTAGGTGAGGAGGCTGTGACTGAGAAACCCTCGGAAAAGCATGATAGGGTGGATATGGTGGGACGGTGGTGGGGGGCTTTTATCAGTTGGCAAAAGGAGCCGTCCGAAAAGCTGCGCTGGAAGTAGGTACCCACGTAGATTTCCCCAGGGGAAGGGAATACGCTATTAGCGATCACAAATAGGCTATTACGAGACCATTAATGCACGAGTTGGGTTAGGCTCGGTTATATGTACTGCTGGATGGGCCAGGTTAGACGAGCCGCCACGTGGGCCACCCGCTGACGGCGTCCTTCGGTGTAGAATTTCCGTCGACCCCAGAGACTGCTGGAAACCCGAGATTCACTTTATATCTTGCTCGCCTCCTCGATGTTCCACTCACACTGCCGCATAGCAGCCTATATAGAACGTACTCGATATATAAGTATGTTAGGGGTGTTCAGAAAAAGTAGCTTTTTTCCCAATTTTAAAAAGACACCGATGTTAATATTTTGTTTCAGTTTCGAAAGTAGTGCTACGAAATGACCTATCTGGAATTTGACATTGCCCGCATTAGATTTATTCGGTTTTAACAATACGCTGCCGTATCTTTTACAGTCTAAAATGCATATATCTCTTTCACGGAAAACGAACGTCCGTATTTAAGAGGGTATATTATTCCCCTTGAAAACAATTTTTCAATTGCTTCAAAAATCAGTTTTTGACTGCACCGGACGATCTTCAGACGTACGTATCTTCGGCTTTGAGCATCTGAATAATATTTTTGATCAGTGCTTCAGTATCAGAAAACTCCCACTTTTCACGCCGTGAGACTCGAAACTTTCGAAAAAATATTTTCGCTCGCGATTTTTGCAAGGTACTTTTTGTTTTCAGACCTGCAACCAAAGAGTATGACTTTTTTGATAAAAATTGAACTGCAGGTAGATCGGCATATACTAATGAGATCCTGCAATTTTCAGGAAACCGTCTTGCTTCTTTTTTTTTTTTTACGATATTTTTAACATTTATTTGTAAATTAAAAACATTATTCTGTTTCCCAATAAATTTTTTTCCTTTTTTCGTTTTCGTACCGATTTTCCTGTTAAATGCGAGAAAAATATTGATATGTCCAGTTGAAACTTTTGGAATGATTGGAAAGTAACCCGGACACCGTGCACTGGGCACTGATATACCGATTCCCGATCATTCCGAAACTTTCAAATGGGCATTTTGAGATTTTTTTGCATCCGCTTTAGACACAGGACAAATGGTAAGAAAAAGAAAATAATTTAATTGTAAAAAAACAGCTAGGAAAACGCCGTCCTGAAACCTTACAGGGTCTCTTTAGTACACGCAGATCTTTTTTTATCAATCAAAAATCACGCCTTCTGATTGCAAGTCTGAAAACAAAAGATACCTCGCAAAAATCGTGAGCAAAATTATTTTTTCGAAAATTTCAAGTCCCACGGCATGAAAGGTGGGAATTTTTGGACATTAAAGTATTGGTTAAAAATATTTTTTGGAACCCCGAATCCGAAAAGAAGTAGGTACGTCTGAAGATCATTTTCATCAAGACACAAATACTGATTTTTTCATATTTTGCAAATCGAATAACTTCTGAACCAGTTGATGTCAGGGCGTGTGACTCTAGATTTGTTATTGGCCAAGAATGGAAATCTCTCGTGGCACCAAAATCGGGGACCCATGCGCAGAAAAGTTTCCCGGGTCAGCGAGAATACCCTACATACCACCACAACGTGATAATTGGTCTGATTTGACTGGCAGCAGTGCCTCGCAACTTTCGCCGGTATCAAATCGGTCGAAACCCGTAAGTATTCTCCACGAAGGGCAGTTGACTGGTAAAGGCAGTGGGTACATCGGCAATTGGAAGTTAATCCTGGGTAATCAAACAGGGGAACCCCTGCAGTCGCCACGTGGCGCAGGCGCGACCCAGTTAGCATAGCGCGCGTGGTGTCGATCTGCATATCCAAACCTTCAACCGAGCGCTAAGCCGATCCTGCAGCGCACGGGCGTACCTGCTGTTCGCCCGCAGCGCGTTAGATTTGTAAGTCAATTGTTTCCAGCGATAATATATAGGTAGCTCATTCTCAGTGTTACACTTCAGCCACTTTGCGTTGAAATGCGCGTCCCTCAATATACTCGCGTTTGCATTCTAATTTCCAACGTCCGATCCCGCGGTTAAAGGCTTTTTAACGCGTTAGATCCGGTTGTCGGCCTTTTTTACGGCGGAATATTCTACAAAATTTCGTTTGAGTTAAGGAACCTGCGTCGCGGTTAGATTTGAGAATGTTTCCAGGATCGGGGATCAACAACAGCTTTGACGTCATTTCTTCTTCTCTTAGATAGAAGTACCGATAAACTTCTCCACTATTGACTTGTACACTCGTTTAAACTTCGAAATCGATCGAAAGGGTCACAGGTACCTGCAGCCAATTACGTACACGGCAATTTTCAAAATTCCGTTGGCTCTTTTTAAGCAAACACTTGAAATCCATATTTATACTGCAAATTTAGGCAACCCTTTTCATTCGACATTTTTAAGAGTTTCTCAGATGAATGACCCACATAGTGGAATGTGCTCGAAATTAACGAGAAGTAAAGAAAATTAAGTAATAGCTAATTAAGTAGTATAGCTGGTTTCATCAGCGTTTTTATGCACGTTTCATACACGCAATTTATGGTTCTTCTAATTCCAGTTCGACTATCAACTAGCCACCTATACCGATATCTGTGAGTTTTTCTCGGAAGAAAGATGTATCAACGTGACATGTATAGACGCTATAGATAAAAAATTAGTATCGTGAGTTGGAACCGTCACTTTCTCGATTTGCAAGGAATCTGATCACCGCTGGCAAGTATAGTGTTGTATGTGTTGTCACGACACACATGAATCCTAGTAGTGTGGAATTACAACACTCGGAATTTGACCATTGCGACTGCAAAATCATGAATTTAAACCATTTTTAATAATTTTTTTATTTCTACTGTAATTCTTACTCGTCGCTCGGCCGTTCAAACCTCAGAGTTCAAACTCCAGAGCGAATTAAAGACATAATAAACATAAAAATCGTTTTTCTACCCCCCCCCCCCCCCCCCCCCCCTCCCTTGATCATGACTTGACAACACACGGAAATTTGGTAAGTTGGCGGAGTTGAATCCGATTGTCTGAAAATTAGAATTTTAGACGTTTGAATTTTTCAAACTATTCCTAGCTGTGAATGACAAAGATGACATCTTGAGAACAATAATCTCTTCAAACTCGTTTCATGGCACGTGTGATGCTTACGTCAATATATGGGACATTTCGACGTGAGTCGCCCAGGCGGTGACTCTGACCATTTTACACTGTTAAAATTTTTTTTCTATGACATGGTTCTCACACCAAGAACCATCAAAGATTTTTAAACAAGAAATTCTCAATCCTTTTCATTTTTAAATTATTTGAGACGCTCAAAAATGACATTGTTTTACTCTGGGAGAAAATCGCAAAAATTGATGGAAAACGATGATCTGAAGACCAAAATGAGAGTGGGATTCCGTTTTTTATATATTTTCAGAGGGATTCGAGAGTTCGTCTTAATAATTTCAACATAGATTGAAAATTTTATTTTGCAGCAACCATTCGCGCTTGAACTTTACCGAACAAATAATCACGTGACCTTGGTGAAATTGTTCAATACTGTTCAATCGCGCTTCGATCAATTATTGTAATTTCGAATTATTGCAGTAAGCAAAGATTATGATTTTTATTTTACGTACAATGCGTTGGAAATTCTGATTTTCATAACTACATGGAAGTTGACGTCCAAGGATGTTCTACACGGGCTTACGAGCTAATTCACTTGAATTCTTAATGCTTAATCAAAGTTCTTATAAAATCATACGCTTTGTATAAATTCGGAAATCGAATACTTGAATCAACGTAAACGGATTTTCTTTCATACATGATTTACGACATCCTATTTTTTGCCGAAAATTTGAATCCAGGAAAGAACAAGCGAGGAATAATAGATATTAAAAATACATATTAATTCTAATATTTTCAGTTCGCCGTTCTTGTTTTCTAATTCGTAAGATCTCCATATTTCGGAATTTTCAAAGAATCGGGACATTCGAAATTCATAATAAGAAATCGTCATCCACCTTGAAAATCCATCCCCGCACACTGAACAAAAATGAATCTAGTTTCACTCCACGACCGCGTCGTCGCATCGCGATAGTCGATACAAAATTCCAGCGAGAAACCCTGTAAACGAGAGGGAGGAGTGCAGCCTGACCGAAATCAATTAGCGACCTGCTTCCACGCGCGCGTGCGTGCGTTCCGCACGGAGCGCTGCAGAGCGCGTAGCACGTAGCACGTAGGGCGTAGAGTGCACGAGGTAAAACGTAGCGCACAGCGCGTACCAGCGCCCGCGAGGGACCCCTCGCCGTGTGCTCGCGAAGGGGATGACGGGGAGAGTTAAGCCGCTTATGCCCGCCTGGCGCAGACCGTAGACCGGAGTGCGGCGGAGCCTCGCTAATTATTTATAGGACCGCGTCCCACCCCTCTTTCCTTTTGCCGTTCACCGGTCCCTAGCCGAGCGATCCACTCTGCAGCTCCTCACGGAGCCACCACCGCCCCCGCATCCTCACCCTCTTTCCTCCTTCGCGCTTTTTTTTTATCAAGATCTCTTCCGTCGGGATGCCCTGAATATTGTACCTAGTTCTGGTTCACCTGAAAGACGAGGGTATGCGATACAATAGCAATAACAAGTTTTTGGTGCGAGTCACTACGCAGCGCTGTAACAATATCTGACACAAAAAATGCCTGGGCACGTTGAAGACTTCTCTGCTCGATCGATGATGATCTACAACAGAATAACGTCAAGTACCTACTTTTCTGGATCGTTTCAACCCGTCAAAAAGGCCAATTAATTCCAGCATCCCTTGGAAAAATTTTTAGCTCGATCTGGTCGATATTATTTTTTATATTTTTCTGCCAGTTTTTATATGCTCCGAAGTTTTTGGACCGTGGAACCGCACCGAGATCAGAGACCCCGCCAGGAAGTCAAGGGGCGCGCGAGCGCATTGTTCGCATCCCTCTATCCAAACATACCACCCTGTTTTCCCCGCGACGCCCCCTAGCCACCCCAACCTGGATCTGGCTATTCGACGTGGCTCTACGTAATCCTAAAAAATGGACCGACGACTTCCGCTCACGGTGGAAACACACGTGGCTTCGTACACTGTGCGGTACCGACACGACGCACAGGAGCAGGCATGGCAAATTGAACTTGGCTTATCACACTGGAACGTTGCGCATCCGATCGTATGCTACAGCGATTTCGGAACCGCATATATCTCAAAACGTGATCTAATGCAACATTTTTGGACGGATAGTAAGTAAATGGCTCTCAGCACGTGTGAAACGAGAAAATAATCGATCAGAAGCGCGTGGTAAATGAGGCTTCGTATTCGCCTTCCGTTTTTGGTGTCATTTTACCATCTGTAAGTCGAAAGGAAAGACTGATGACGTTTAGCACAAGGAAAAATTCGAGCACCCTATATGCCTATATTCATTCAAGGCACTTTCCTACCGCACTATTATATTGCAGAAAAAAATGCTTTGGCGTAAAAACATTTCGAAAATGAGACTTTTCGTTCTACCTTTAATCTCGTTACATTTTTCCGCAATATACTTAACAAACAATCCGGGAACGTGAGCAGCGAATAAGTCAGACCAGATATTACACATAGGTTGAAAAAAAAGGAATCATAAATTATTAAGATCCAAGTAAAATCGAAATTTAATGAACTTTCCACCTCGAGTAGGTGAAAAGTTTTCAAAGACTGTTAGGAAAAGAAACTGGAGAATAGAGTTTAAAAGGTTTTGTATCAAGTTTCACGGTGTATAGATACGTATAGACGTATACGTAAAGTGAATTTTGTGTTTGTAAGCAAATATAACAAAGAAAACAAGGTGGAAGAGACGGTCTTTCATGGTCCTTTTCATAATCCCAAAAACCCATGTAAATACCGAAATTATTGACATCCACAAATTAAATGCCGATTTTTTTTTCTCGTAGAAGCAGCCGTTCAAATAGAACGATACACGGCAGTTATTAATGCCCATCGTTTGAATACAAAGTCCTGTAAATTTTAGATATTTTCATCGAGCTGTTTTTGAGATCATTCGGCGAGTTTATCGGACAGACCGATATCTGTCTAAAACCCCGTTGTTCGGATGATAGATTCCCGAAGACGTAAAAATTCGTCGAAATTAAAACAAGCCATTTTCGACCGAGATCAATACTTTTTCTGAATCACCCAGGCGATGAAAAGTAAAAACAGTTTTTTCATTTCAAATAAAAAAATCTGAATGGTTTTACCAAAGCTATCCAAACTGCGAAACGCTATTATGAAGCTGTTCGGCATGGATTTAACACTATTTTGTTCATTGGTGTCAATTCAATAATACTAATGTCAAATTCGTGAAACACGAAATTTATGCTTTCGACGAGCATATATACGCTTGAGTCGAATAAGTAAAACGCATCGTGAAAAATAACACGTTCAAGAAATGTAAGAAGCTAAGCTCGGTTAACCATATACGCGAATCACATCAATCCGGAATACAGAAGAGAATTAGGATTGAAAAAAGACGGATACCTACGCGAACCTGGGTTTTCGTGTCACCGCGAATCGCGATTCTGTGAAACGAAGCTTTGAGATCAAAGGGAAGACGAGGGAGGATCGCGGAGTGTCAGCACCCCGTTGAATTTGATTTTTCAATCGAATTGTTAACGCCGTCTCGACCTTGCGCTCCCCGGGTTATTCGATTCGGCCGGTTAAGTCATCCGCCTTTAAATTATTAAGTAATCGGGAAAATTGAGGCCGAAATCCACTTAGCCAAATCGACTTGGCGCTTTGATCAGCCCGCTTTGTTACCGAAATTGGCAATCCGAGCAGACCGAAACTAGTCACGCGAGATTTTTTATTTTTATTGTTTAAGTTTTTTTACGTCACATCGTCGCAGTCATCGGCCGAAGCTTTCCCCACCGTTGAAATAATCAGTAAAAATATTGGCGCATCATTCCGTGTGCATCAGTACCTCTCGCTGCAGCAGGCATGCTTCTTATTGTTATTTAATGCAAAAAAATGACAAAATCAGCCAAAATAAAAATAGTAATTGGGTAACGTTGCGGAAAACGGAACTACGGATTTGCAATAGAACAGTTATACTTCATCGCGAATAAATCTCTGCGACATTGACCTTGAACTTGACCTGGTCCCATGCGGATGGCGGCGGGAGAAGCAGACGAAGAGTTGAAATCGGCTTGCGCTTAGCCGGATCCCATTATAACAACACTGAGCTTCCGTAAGCTGCGACGCGCTGCCGTTCACTGTGTCAGCGGGCCAAGCCGCGAACTTCCGTGTCTGATGCAGAACACATAGACGCGGATGGATGTAAACAGTTTCAATCTTTCCTCAACTGCACAAATTATGTCACAACACGACGCGCATGGTGAACCTGTAAAACGTCACCAAAGTCAGCTACAAAAACGAATGACGAGTTTCGTATCGGAAAAATTTTTCTAACTTCAAAACACGTTGATGAAGATTTTCTTTTGGCAATTTTTGTGTTCGAAATATCCCTTCATATGGCAATGGCTGGAGTATTACAGTGCGAATCATGTGAAATCGAAGTGTGAACAATCAGTTGCTACAGTAGTGAAAAATTGTGCACGCATACGCCTTTTACCAAAGAAATACGAAGATGTTTTTTCTTCTGATTATAACGGAGTTGTAAAAAAGACACGCGAACGTCCATATCAATAAAAACAGCGATGTCGCAGTGAATCTTTGTTCATTCCACCTGGAAGCTGATCAATTGTCATTTTAACAGCACCGATCTATGACGGCAGCTTCGAATGTCGCGAAAACACTTTTGTTGACACTTTAGCACCAACTGTTCCCGTAATAATTCAGGAACCGAATCACGGTGTTTATGTAAAAATGATTACAATTGGTGTTATTTCTGCGATGGAATCAAGTTAGTAGGCCAGCAATGTGCCGTAATGATGTGAAATATTACATAGATCACAAATAGTGACTACATCACGGACGGTAGATAATCCTGAGCATACCATGATGGAAAGTGCCGATTGGAAACCCCCCATGCCCCTTAATTCCAGCTATGCAGTGCGGACCTGGTACAACAAAGTGTTCAAACTAATTAGATAATTTCATTGCGAAGGTAACCGGCTGGCTAGATCGCCAATCGTCAAAAGGATGGGCGTCCATTTACCAGGGCAATTAGCAGGATGGGGGAATGAATGCTGAGTAGTACTCGGTTATTATTCGCCGCCCCGCAGGGGGCTTTTCGCCTTTGTTGTCGGGCCAGGACCGTTTTGATGCGCCAAAATAGATCCCAAACTTTCGGGATCACCCCTAACCCGCGCACCTGTGCTGAGGTAATGATCCGACGGAAGACTTTCATAATATAGATAAGCGGACTAATGATCTTATGTCTGTCGCCAATCACCCTTTCATCATTGAATCGTTATCTCTGATCATTCAACCGCTCCCGGATATGAAAGGGAGGCATCTGCTAGCGAACCGTCGCTAAGAATCAATTTTAATGATCTTTCCGAGTACAACAAAAACTGTGAATCTAGTTTCTGTGTGTGTGGGTGTACGGGTCTAGTCATGTTCTCGTCCGATGATATCTTGAGAACTAATGAACGGATTTCAAGATTTGTCAAATCAATCGATGCGGTTTCATGTATTTCAGAGTTAATTAGATTTGGACCCTGATCGCCGCAGTGGTTTTTGATTCAATGACGAACCCAAAATTTAACGTATCGCCGATGATACATTTCTTTCACTTCTGATCAGGCTTTGTACTCATAGATCACCATTGATCGAGCGTGACAAATCCGGATGAGATCTCACGTCGGTCCCTCGAGGTCAGCCAAATTACCTGTTTGTCTTCAGTGTCTTCGGGGCTATGTTCCGTTCTTCATTTCCTTGTAACAATTGTGCTGGAAGTCATCATGCCCGTTTCTTCACATGTTGCCGACCGGCATTGTGAAAGAATGAAGTAATGCTCTATGATGGAGAGGGTCGCTGCGATATCTCGATCTATCTAACTGCATTCGCGGCTGTTAATCGCGGTGTTATTGCAACGACAAGGTTTCATTGCCGGTGCATGTATGCTTTGATTTCCATGAAGCGAAACTGTTGACAGATGACGTGCAATGTCGCGCAAATACATAGATGCTGCTATATACACGTACAGATGCACAGAAAACCGAGAACGACAACGACCAGAAGTGAAATCTATTTTCCAACGCGTGCCTCACCACACTAGACTCCGTACTCCACACATACTCTGCGGTCCGCAGGGACGCGGCCCTTCCTATAATCCAGGAAGCCCCAGGGAGCTCGACGTTTTATTAATAGATAATAATAGGAAACCAATAGCTCGTGAAACGTCGGATCTGGATGAAATTAGAGACTACGATGAATATCTGAAGAAGACCTGAGGAGCGTAAGCTACGATTTTTTTTTTTTTTTTTGAAAACAATAATAGTAATCAGAATCACAATTTTTGGTATTCTGAAACCAATCTTTTTACTCTCAAACATCTGGGTTGATGGTGATATGAGAAAAGTATTGACTTCAGTCGAAAATGAGTTTCCCCAATTTCAATGGATCCCTGCGTTTCTAGCCTTCAACATCCGAAAAATAAGATCTCGTCGAATGATCTCGAAACGGATAAATATATCTGAAATTCACAGGATTTCACATTGAGATGATAATAATGGCATAAAATATCGCCATATCTCGTTTAATGTCAATTTAGATTTCTACAGAAAAAAAACTCGACTTTGTATGTAAAGCACGGTGAAAAACCGTTTTTCTGGCCTCGTCTTTCATATTCCATTATATATATAATTCATTAATTGGGTTAACTAAAGAATTTGGTAATTGCTGCCATTATTCTAAGTAAACTTGACGTATTCAACCATGACCGGTATGAAGTTTGCCCCACAGTCTTCGATCCGTTTTCTTGTAATTTTCCACGAACGGTACATAGATACCTGAGTCGAATAATAATTAATACACAAATTTTCAATCTGTTTTATGGTCACCGAAATTTTATGTCATTTTCATGTTGGTGATATCCGAACCACAGGGAATCCCATCACCGGTAATCAAAATTCAAAGCCAACAGCACCCGGGAACAATATTTGATGTTATATGTAATTGAATTTCGCATTGTTAGAATAATTCTTGTGACCGATGATATTTTAATCATTCTAAATAACTTTCAGCATTTTCGGTATTTGATTCGTTGGTTTTGAGGTTCCTGAAATAGGACACGTGTAAAATAGGCACTACAGCCGATGAATGGGATCGTTTGAATATTTGAGTATTTTCGGAAACTCCTCGTTATCAGATATTTGTGGTGAATCTCAAGATGCTTCTTTCTTCGACATTCGTTAAGTTCCGTCGTCTCGACCAGTCTTGAGATAATAAATTGGTCATTTTCTGCAACAGCGAAAACTATGCTCAAAGAGTGACTGATGAGGAAGAGCATAGTCGACCACGAAGTGTGTCTTCTTTGATCCAAAATTGCAGAACCATACATCTGTTCAAGACTAATTCCTATTTTATGAAATTAAAGTATAAGAATCGAAGTTCTGCTCGGCATCTCAGAAATTACAATAGCACATCACGTGTTTGAGATAACTAAGATTTTCTAAAAAAAAAGTGTCTTGAAAGACCTATTCTGTAAACGGATCCGGGCTTATTGCAAAAAAATCTAGTCAAATTTTTTGTAAGCGTCAAAAACTTGGAATACAACTCAAATAAATAGCAGTTTTCGAGTTTCATTTCTATAAAAGCCAAGTAATTGAAATTTTTTTAACAAACGTATCCGTTCCGCAAAGGACTCAGCCACGGCCCTTCAGGATGGCCTGGAAGCAAAGGCGGAGATTTCGCCCCCAGCGGAAACCGCAACTTCGAGAGGCCCTCGGAATAGATCCCCTGCACGCGTGACGCGTTGCTAGGGTATCAAAGAAAATCGCCAGGGGCGGGGCAATTAATTAATTTCATATACCTACCCATCCACAGCTACCTCGAGTATGAAGTTAATGAAATGGCGTCCCGTTGGATACCTGCAGGATCCCAGCTGCCATGAAGAACGACTTACGAGACAGAGAGAGAGCGAGAGGGAGAGAGAAAGAGAAATGAAAAAAATGAAAATTCTTCATTATTATTACAATATTATTTGCAAACAATGAGAAAGCAGGAGAGTAAGCAGGGTTGTGGAGAGAAAGAGGTAGAGAGAGAGAGAGAGATAGATAGATAAGTTCAATTAATGTCCATAACAATGTTGGACAAGAGATACACAATAACATAGAGAATACAAGAGATACGACAAAGTATATCAGTAACTAGAGAATAAGTAGAATGAAAATAAAAGCTAACAGAAAGCAGTACAGAGTAGAGTAGAAGGTAATGATAAGATAGAGCTGAATAGAGTAAAAAATAAGATAAACCAGAGCAAATACAATGCAGTACCAACGAGCATGAAAAGTAGCAGGGAGTAAGATAACATAGTAGTTAGAAATAATTGAGATAAAATAAAAGTAAGAATAAGTACAGTAGGTAGAGCAGCACACAAAGCAACAATAAATAAATAAGCGAACGGATATAGGTGCTCAGAAGAACATCGTGTCCCTTTGCGACTTCTTTCGACTCTAGGAAGTGCCTATAAACCCTGGCTTTGAATGACGCGACTGTGGACGCACTGCTAACCGAGGCCGGAAGGACTTTTCAGGCCTTAACCGTTTTCACCGCGAAAGCATCGCGGCGCGCTTCCGTGGAGAAGTGATAAGTTCTAGGCAGACATTCGGTAAAAAAAAAAAACACTCTCGCATAGTCGGGGCGGTCTGTGCGTACGACAGTATAAAATAGCGACAAGAGAAAATACAAGCGCCTGTCGCTCACCAGTAGCCAGCCTAACTGTCGCCTGAAGGGCGTGATACGTTGATCCCTAGACACTCCGCAAACTAATCGCACGCAACAATTCAGAAGCCTTTGCAACTTAGTATTTAACACCCCAGTAATATCATTGTAGTCAAATATAGGTAAAACAAACTTTGCGACAAGCCTTTTCCGCAGATCAAGGTATAAACATGCTCTAGAAGCAGAGTGACCTAAGAGTGCCGTGGACGCGATTCATGATGGATGCAACCTGATGATGCCAAGAGAGTTTGCTATCAATATGAAGGCCAAGGTCGCGCACGCACGATGGGCGTCGCACTCATTCTAAGCCGAGGCACCGGAGAGGCATCTAGTTGCAGAATAAACGGTGAGTTTCCCAGGATAATGGCGTGGGTTTTGCCCGGATTTAAAGTTAGCCGGGATCCACCAGACCAATCGCAGACCGCGTCTGCGTTTATATCCTCCTGCAGCCTGGCTAATGCTTCCGGTAGGTCACGCACGGAGCACTGGATCTAAATTCGCAGGTTGTCTGTGGTGTGCTCAAAAACCGACTCCACACCATTGATGGCAAGCAGGATCATGGAAGGGCCTAACACGGAATCTTGCGAAACGCCTCGCTGAAGGGATTCCCAAGACGAGCTGGACCCATCTGACCCCGTAACCGCTTGAACTATAACCGTGTAACTAGGAGACAAGCCATGGAGCCGCGGGTTCTCCAACGGTATAACGTGCAGAATACTATCGAATGCCTTAGTAAAATCGAATAAGGTGGCGACAGTGACGAGACGCTTATCTATGCCATAGTGGACATCCTCCGTAACCTTGAGCATAGCTGTTTTCGCACTAAGTCTAGTCCGAAACCCAGACTAGGAGCGATCTAGTAGATGCCTGTCCTCTAGGAAACCCCGGACCTGAACCATCGCAATGTGCTCAAGTATTTTCGATACTGCTGGGACAATAGCGATTGGCCGAAACTCGCTCAGGGTAGCAGGTACCCGGACTTTTGGGATAGAAGTCACGAGGGCCCGTTTCCAGATCTCGGGAAACTCGGCCCAGGATAGCGAGGCGTTAAATAGAGCTAGCACCTACTGTGGAAGGTTTCTGGAAGAGATTCCGTCACGGGACTGAGACGAGAAAATTTCGAGCGAGAGAGAGAGTGAAGACGAGACACGCGTGCTGAAAATAAGGTTCAGGAATTAATTGGGTCGATTCTTATGTTTACTAATAATGCGAGTCACTAAATTCAAAATATTCCAATTCATTATTCAATTAAATTCGTAAGTATTATCATTTATAGTGCTGAGATGAAAAGAGAAAAGAAAATGGAATGGTCTAAGGGCGTGAATGAGATGGATTTCCTGGGCGAAACGATTCATTGCCGGAGGATTTACTCTATGAATGTATCAATTACTTGTTATTCCCAGATCTGAGGGTAGCAATGACAAAAATGAAGGTGGGTGAAGATAATTGAAAACAAAATATGGCATGTTGTGGTGGAGCGAAATGGCGCAATACTTGTATAATTGTTCCTTCATCATCTGAAGAGTAATAGAAATCAGGAGAGTTGGAAGAGTCACGATCAATTCCGAAGCAATTCAACTCGATTCCGAGGTGCAAAATCTGAGAACGAGAATGATGAAGATGCAAAGATGTTCGCTGTACAGATTTTCAGGGAAAGAGGAATTGAGGAAGGAAATTCCAGGTTCAGAAACTTCGCGTTTGGTGACAACTAAAAGAAGTATAAGTATCATGGAGCGAGTTACACAGTTTCAAAATTTGCAGACAGTTTTAAGATTTTTGAATAATCTGTTGAAATTCACTGTTTATTACATTGAAATGAAATGTTGAAAGGAAATTGTCAGTCTCAAAGCGATTTCATACTTGCTTGCAGAATATGTTCATTGCTTTACCGGTCTTCCCATTAAATGTGCACTAGGAGGTTTACATTAAACTGACATTGTATGTAATTTAATATTCGTTGCACACTGGATTTGGTATAAAACGAGCAAAAAAAGAAAAGAAAGAAACAAATAGAGTTTTCGAGCAGCCTCTGAATTTTATTGCATGAAAGAAATGAAAAGACTCCATATTGCCAAAGTAATTTTTTGTGAATTATACTACGCGTTTAATGGCTGTTTTATCAAAAATTTCACGAAAATTCCTTGTGGCCGAAAAGTGTCTGAATCGAATTGACTGAAATTTTCACAGAAAATTCGGTTGGGAACGCCAAACATATTGTCCGTGAATTTCATCGTGGGCTGTGTTAAGGAGTGTCCAGTGGTATAGAAGTTACAATTATTCGAAGGGGTACATGTGTTGGATTTCCGGCTATTTCAATCCAGCCTTGACCCTGACTATTTCTAATTCTAAATTCGTTGTAAGAAGACAAAGATTTTGAGCCCAGAACGAAGATGGGCGTACATTCAGTTTGATAGATACAAGCAAATCGATTGAAAAATGTTGATTTTTTCTGCCACAGGGCGCTCATGAAACACTTTAACGATAATATTGTAAATAATACGATGAAAATGGCAGGATAATATTTTAAATGCGTCAATATTGTATGAGTCGATATTTAAAAAAAAATTCTCAGCTTATATTGTATCTCCTGAACTGATTGAGTCATTTTTACAATGAAGCGGTTACTGGCAAACTACTTTTAGTTCATTTCGCGGATCTTGTTCTTTCCGCGACCGCTTACAACATATGCTGACAGGTCACAAAAATGAGCAGTATTCAAGATCAGGACGCATTCGAAATCGCCGGAAACGCCACATATGAACTCACTCTAATAATTGCATCTCATGAACTACTGCACAGCCCACAATGAAATTTGCAAACGATATGTTTGGTATCGAAGGCTGACTACTCCCTGTAAGAAATTCGGTCAATTTGTCTTCGGCACTTTTCTGTTACAAACTAAACTGCAGTGAAATGCACAGGATAATTCCTAAAAACCACTTTGAAGAAGTTCATCCAACACCGATTATTTCCGCAAAAGTAGTTTTCGTAGGGTGACACGGCGGCCGACCTAGATGAATCTGACAAATAAATGAACGACAAGAATCAGACCTTTCCATTTGTTGTAAAAACTATGCGGTTGAGACGAAAGATCTGGGAGAAAATCTTGAACGATCCTTCGAAGTGGTACTTCAGCTAGAAGAAGTTGGAAGGAAATCCAGAAGGGTCAGAGTGAAAAATCTCATTTTTTCCTACGTTCTGACACGAAATCCCTGATAAAAATATCTACATCTCCGAATTTCTACGAATTTTTATAGAAACTGGAACATTCATAGTTTCCCATGAAAAAGTTGTAGATTTTCCGTAATTTTTCAGAAAAATTTGTTGTCCTCGCCAATCAAACTATAGAAAAAAATTACGATTTCTTATGAAAAACTACGAATAGTTCCGATCTTTATAAATCGTAAAAATTCGTAAAATCATTCCCACCAGGGATGCCCCGTACATCAGACGATTTTTTAAAATAATTTTGGGAATGGCTGCACAATAAATTTCTGTAATTTTTTCATAGTTCACCAGAATTGTTTAGAACTTTTTTTCGAAATATAGTGGAAACTATTTTTAGCCCCAAGGATTCAGTTACATCGAAACGACTTCGACGTGTAAAACACCTACATTTCATTATTAAAAAAAAAAAAAAAAAAAAAATACCCTATCGAATTTTCAAAGTTGATTTTCTTTTCCAAACTTGATTGAAACTCTTTGAAAATGTATGAAATTTTTTCAATGCAAAATCTCATTGTTACGAACGAAGAATTGGCAACAATCAAAGTAAACGATTGAATACAAGGAAAGGCGTGATAAGAAATTGAATGAAACTCGTAAAGTCGTTAGTTATCCTTATTATTAATATGCGATGTTTTATTTTTCCGACGAAGAAATATTAATTTATGTTTCTGTTTTTGTATTTGTATTTGTTTTTCTCTTTTCCAAAATGATGATCATCATTTTTCTTCACACCATACCGTAAAACAGTGATGCTTAAATAATATGCGTTATATAATTATCTTACACGTACGTAACACTATGTACAATGGCATGTGTGGTCGTATTATAATATATATATATATACCTATATGGAAACCTTATTATTATTACAAAGTTGCTGACGTCTAACGTCTGCTGATAGCCGTGACATTTATTCAATCTGCGGTAATAAGTGTAATCAATATAAACCTGCACTCATCACTGAAATATCCCTCAATAATCCCCTTCAGCTGAAGTAAAAAAAAAAAAGACAAAAAAAAGACACGTTTTTCCATTACATCCTTTTGTATTACATCAATTCGATAAACATCGTCGAGAAAAATAACGTATATTTGCAAACGTGAATTGAAACGCTGATCCGTATACGTATACAACCCCCGGCCCCCTTTCCAAATGATATACACACGTACTCACCCCCGTACTATTATCGTCATTCTCCAGTTTGAGAAAAAATATTTCAAATTATTTTCTTTCACGGTCCCAAATGATTTCTTCGAATTCACAGACTGCATGACGAAGAACGAGTTCGCTGGTACTCGTTGCTCCGTCATGCAGACGACCTCTAGAATTTCAGCTATTCATCTATTTATAATACCCACGTTCACGAAAATCATTTGCATTCGACGTCGATTAGAAACTATAATATATTAATAATAATAATGATAATAATTCTAATAATAGTAATAATAATAATTTCAATAAGAATAATAATAATAAAAATAATAATAATAATAATAATAACCAATATAATGTTAGATATAGGCCGGAGGCAAGCTTTAGTCTTGCACTTACTTCTTTCTTGCTCTCTTTGTATTTATTTATTCATTTATTCATTTATTTATTCATACTTAGTTTTTTGTTCTTTTTTATTTTTATTTTTAATTTTTTTAATATTATTTACAAGTCAGCTAGTGTAGGTAGGTTGGTAGGTACTATAATGTCGGCTAGCCCTTATTACTGGCCGATTTTGATATGAATATTCGATGATGATAATAATATATACTTATAATAATGGCAATAATATTCGTTATCAATTTTATTAATAATAATTATACGATAATAATTAGCTGCGAATAATTTTTTGACAGTAAATTATAATACATAGATTTTGATACTGTACGCTGATATACGGGGGGAGGAAGACCCTTCCCTGGTGGGGTGCTGCCAGACCACAACATACTCTCTATCGATAACCCGCAACACGTCATACATGGACAGAGCGACTCTGGATGTAAAAAAAGAGTTTTTCCTTCTCTTTTAACGGAGTTTATATTCAGGTTCGACATCGGCGTCTGTGAATTTGTAAAAACAGCGTCATCTAGGTAAACACGCATACGCGTTAAAAGATAAGAATCATAAAATGGAAACCCTGCTTTGTTGAACCTAACCTAATAAATTTCCCCGCCTTTTTTTATGCTTTGTTTGAACGCTGCAATCTAGAGTCGCCATGTACTTGTAGTACGGTAGCAGGATTGTGAGAATGCGTCTGCGCAGTTTTGTCAAACGTGAATTCCTAATTTTTTACGATTCCTTCCAACAGATATTTTTATTTTTCAGCGTTGCCAACTCTCACTTCTATGATATTACCAACGGAGGGACCGCGTTGACGCGAATGATTGAGAGACAGGGAACGACAACGGGACTTGAAAGAAAAAAAATTGTAGAACGTAGTCTGAGAGACCGTTGATCGACGAACGAGCGACCGAATCCCTCTTCTGGAAAGTAAAATAAATAGAGAAACAATAGAAAGAAACATAATTTCCCGCGCGTGTCCCCTCTGTCCCGTCTTCCTCTCCCGATAATCACGAGATCATTAAATCCCACTCAATCCCCTTTATACTACGTAGTCAGTTGTCATCCGTAATCACCGCCTCCAGATCGTCAAGGGTCATCCTCGCGGTCGGACGTAGAACCTGGCTTTCGGCGCGGGGCTAGACCATCGCTTGGTACTTTTGATCGGGCAGAATGTACTCCGTCGACGCTGTTACACCATGATGTTCGTTTCCCGTTGGCCCGGGGTTGAGGTGGGGACCACCACCGATGTGGGACATCGACGATGTGAGAGACATATTATGGTGGTACTGCGGATGGTGATGATGATGATGGTAGTTCGACTGCGGGCTATGGTGCATTTGGGAGATCTGTGATATCTGAGTCTGGTGGTAATAGTCCGAGGGTGCGTAAGGGTTCTGGTAAGTATTGTACGGTGTTTGACCCGCGTAACATTGCCCTGCGTTTACTGAACCGGGTGACGCCGAGCTCCAAGGAAACCCGTAGTCGCCATGATGGATCTGGTTCATTGGAGGCGGGTATGAGGATGGTGGAAGTTGACTCGATCCCGGTGTCAGGGGAGGTGATGGTGTAGTCAGGGCACTGCTGGCGCCGCTTCCTCCGGTCGGAGTGGCGCCGAGCCTGGGATACGACGAGGTGTTCGTTAACAGTGGAGAGTTCGGAGCCGGAGCTTCTTTTCCTCGAGGTGGAGAGGCCGGAGACGCACGGCGATTGGATGCCGCGACGCTGGAGGATAATTTACTTCCAGTGTTCTGCGATGATGATTGTGTCGTACGAGGCGACCCCTTAGGTGGTGTCGTTTGCTGCTGTTGCTGCTGGAGCTGCTGCCTGCACTTGGCTCTGCGGTTCTTGAACCACACCTATAATCAAAAATTCAATTGCCAATCAGCACCCATGTATACGTGCCTCGATTCAACCGGATATCCATATCGGAATATTTTGTGTCAAGGCCATCGAGGGAGGAAACCATAAATTCTGATTCGAAAGACACTTTGAGGGACGAATTAATATCTTCCAGAAAAGAAAGGGACCAATTCCAGTCACGTAGATGCGTGCGAATAAATGTACCAATGTACCTGTACGATGTACTTGTGAGACGAATGTTACCAATGAATTTTCATACTATTATCAATTGAATGGATCGCCCAAAAAATTGGTGAAGTGATCCGGACTCGAGACATTTGGCATTAGCTAAACTATCAACTGGCGAAATCTCATGACTGCGCGTGGCGAAACAACGTTCCTATATTTCATGGCCTAGCTGAGAAGTGAAACCAGCTAGCGGAATAAATCATCTAGTAATTCTTATAGTGACCACTATGTACAAAAATCCCGGACTACGCAGTATTCTGATACTTTTCTTGTATGTCTGTGTTTGGATACATTTGTAAAGTGTATTTCGTGAAACTGTCTGGTGTATAGTACATAGTATTATAGGTATAATGTAACGTATATATCCGGTGATGGTCCCGGGGGATCAGTTCGCGGTGGGCCGTGAGTTGGGGTATACTGCCTCTGTTAATCGAGGCAATGAAAAAGTAATCGGGTCCGGGCGGGCGTAACATTTCATTAAATCTCAACAATAACAAGTTCTGGGAATAGGACGTTGCGCCGAGGGTGATTTCGGGCTGCTGCCCTCCAGGGAAGGGATGCGCGCGCCCCGCTAGGGGACGGAGTACCATAGATGTGGCCGACTGTAACAACAAACACGAAAGAGAAGGCAGGCTGGAGGCTGAAGGCTGAAGGCTGAAGGCTGAAGGCTGAAGGCTGAAAGCCGAACTCTGAAGGCTGAAGGCTCGTCGGGGTTCCCCCTGGAAGGCCGCAACCCTCGATGCGCCCAAGCACGCCTCGGTAATCCCCGCACAATGTGGCCAGGGGTCTCTTCCTCTGGCTCTATGAATCTCTATACCCACGTATATCTATTATATATATTACATAGATTGATGTACATACACACACGCGTCTATATTCGTTCGACCAGCTACGTGCACGGTACCCTATATACCTGTCTACACTGCCATCGTACGCCCTTCGTGCCTCCTTTAACGGCAAATCCCGCTGTTGTTGTCCCTGCGTTGCTGTTGCATTGTAACAGTTATTCCTCGCTATTGCTCCTGTATATGTATTTATAGATATGGAGCTATTCTATCGACTCGCATGTATGTATATTCTAAGCACAACTATACCCAGATAAAGTTCTCGCCTGTCAAGTCCCGTCGCTTTGATCCCCCTTTTGGAAACTATGAAATATACGCCGATTTCTTTCCACTGATTCTTAGGGAACAATTTCAAGCCAGGATACTGATTCTCATTGGTCAGAAAATTTCGTCAAGTTCTGAAAAGCTAAAACTTGTTACTTTTCAAACAGGAAAAATTCAATTGAACTCCACGTTACAGAATGTTCGACTCGTCCTCGTGTCATTGAAAGCTGACCGATGTGTTCGAAGCGAAAAATTCAATAAACTATTCCATTTTGTCAAGAAACGGTACACCTAAATAAAGTTCTCGACTGTCGAGTCCCATCGGTTTCATCCGATATTTGTGAGTATGAAATATATCTATGACCGCCTTCACGTCATGTATTTGTAACTTTGCACACATGCGCGTGTATAGGTATATGTTCATTCATGTAAGCTACGAACCGCAAGAACGACGGAGAGAAGCGAGAGTGGGGCCATTAGCACCCCGTTTGCCCCCTTGTTTACCCAGTGACACCCCTAGTTCAAATTGAAAGGCATAGCCGTCTCCATTCGACCCCAGGGCGTCCCCGCCTGTCCTCACCGCGAGGGCCCCGTCAGGAAGCTGTGTTTGCACGCGGAGGTGCAAATTGCACCACCATCTGGTTTACATTCAGCAAACGATCCGAGCTAGCCCATACCCTAGGTACAACCGCATCTTGTATATATATATATATATGTGTGTGTGTGTGTGCTTTCTGAACACTGAACATCGTTGCCTGCCCAGAAATGTCGGGCGTAAAGCAGCTGCGACGGGGATGAGCTCTAGTAGCATATTTCATTAGCATACTTCGGCATATCATTATCAGCTTTGAACTTTGTTCCTCTTTGAACCACCAGTTGTTTCCATCAATTTTTGGCTCGCTGCATTTCATTTTTCACCTCTATTTTGCTTTATGTGGCATTCCAAAGTTCCAAATAATCAAATAGCATGAGTGCCTCACGGTAGCACTCAATGCACGAATGTCTACCCTTTGAAATGTTCATCCGTTCAGACCTTGGCCATGTTTTTTTCGATTGAACTTACTCGATCTTCGAAATTGGTAGTACTCTCCCCTATGTGCTAAACTAATCGTGAAAACGAAGAGGCTTCATAAAATGACACTTTCGAATTTCGATTCTGAAACGCGATGGACCCGTTTGTTCATTCGAGCGTGTCACGCAGCTGCGCCGCTCTCGCGTTTACGGGGCCACCGACACCGGAGATCGTAATCCGCGAACGAAATTCGCGCTCCATAGACACGTTGGTCGCACGCACGCGTACCTATATATCTAATAACGTTCCAGAGAAACCGATAGAGGTATACGAAACGTGGAGCGTCGGTTCATGATCAGTCAGACTCCAGAGCCGTATGATCGTGTGGGTGAACTGATAATGCGTAATAGTGTCAATCCGCACAATCTTCTGACATTTTATGAACGTCACGGATGTAAAGAGTCAAGCGAACCTTAGGTAATTTATAGTTCCATTAACCGTGATGGCCTCAATTCCACTAGCAATTTGACAAGTTCTTTTTTCATTCCTATGTACTGTCTGACTTACGCGCTTAATTCACCACCACCGACGTTCTCGAAAATTCTACACAGGAACCCCAATTCTATATCCGAGTTGCACACGTGATATCTGTACGGAGATATAGACGCAGTAGCTTTCTGGGGTTTAATAAAAGCAGCGATGACAGGAGCGTCGATATATTATAACAAAAGTGTATACCGCAATCGTGTACATACACACCATATGTATACGTATAGAGGTAGGTATATTTTTGATACTCGTATGGATTTATTTCGGGATTGTGTCACGAAGAGGTAACTATGACAATGGCAGCAGTGGTGACAATGACAGTGACAAAAGGGGGAGCGGTGTCGTGTAAATACCTTAAATCTGGGGAAAGGTTGCGGAAGCACGAAGCGTCGCGATACTCGGCGCCGCTTTTGCAGGGCGTCATGGTATTGAGATACCCATTTACGCGGGTGAAATTACTGACCGCGAAAGAAATGAATTACTAAATTGATCACGGGGACACCGAGAATGGACAAAATAAATTCATGCCAAGTAGAAAAAGTTTTCCGACATCACTTTCTTTTTGAATCTCAGTAATGACTTCGATGATTGAAGATCAGTAATGACGGGCCCTTATGGAATTTTAAACATGAAACAATGTCGAGCAAAGCGGCATATCTTTGAGAAATCAATTGTTTTTGGAAGTGAAAACAATCCCATTGATGACCTACCAATAATGGTTCGATTGGAAAAAAACCACCTTCAAGAGACATGCCATATTAAAAAAAAAAGTAAATATGTGGCGACTATCATCGGTGCATCAAGTATCATGAGATGACTGTATAATGATAATTACCTGAACCCTAGACTCGGGGAGGCTGATCTTGACGGCGACTTCCTCGCGCATGAAGATGTCCGGGTATCTCGTTCTCGCAAACAGGTCTTCCAAGACGTCAAGCTGAGCTCTGGTGAAGGTGGTTCTCTCCCGTCGTTGCTTTCGCTGATTCATTCCTGGAACACCATCAAAATAAACCACTGTTAATCGTACCGCGGTAATGTTCAGCGATGGAGCATCTGAACTACAAGACATGGAAACATGTACCTTTGTCGAAATAAAAATCATGTAAAATCATACTGCTAGGATGTTTTTGAAGTGCCATAAAGGCAGAGAAGAGAACAAAAAGAATAAGAAAATAGATTCAGGAGCAGCTCTGCATGGCCGTGAAATATTTAATGCTGGAAAGACGACTAGGTCGTTTGGACATCGTCGGGAACGAGTGGTTTTCATGAGAGAAGGACTTGGTAGATGGCTACGGTGGGTGGCAGATGGGAGGTGAAGAGGAAGAGAGGCAGAAGGGGATTGTGGATGGGGGAGGCTGGTTCGGGAGCGTTGCGAGTCCGCGATAGCGTAATTTTGAGCAGCCCTCCTCTCGTGCCATCAAGCCTCGCTTGGCTCGTTTCAGGACCAACGTAATCCGCTTACCCGGGACGGGCGGGGGGCAGCGCGAGGGGGAGAGCGAAAAGGGGAAGAGGGACGCCTGGGATACACGGCCATCCAGAGAAAGCGTCGCAACGACGCGATGCCAGGCAAAGCGAACCGAACCGATCCGCTTTCAGCTGTCTTTCGATGCAACAATGCTGCGGCACGGTGACGTGTGCGATAAAAAACCGTAAACTCGTCGCATAGGTAGACGCGGACACGATCCCAACTCACAATCTAGTGTTCCTAGTCTACTCTCTACGCCATGTCCGAACGCACTCCGAGAAAGTGGATTTGTATTTTCTTCGGGCCTTTCGGTTAGACTCGTTCTCGGATTGGACAAATATCCTGAATCAAACATGAACAAAAGATATCGACGATACGAAATCTCTACGTTCCGATTTCGATATCTTTGACTATATTCAAAAAGCGTCGATGAAAGCTTTTCAATACCGATGTCTCAGAGGGTAGAATGTGCCACGTTGAATTCCAACCGGCACCGCGATCATTTCGGTATTCGAAAATCGCAATTCGTTATTCGAGGACCTATCAATACCGTCGAGAATTCACTGCGATCGGATCTTTTGAATCAAGTATTCAAAATGGCAGCTTGGACAAAAGTCACGCACTTATAGTACGATACTCAAAAATTCAATTTGCTCACGATGTAGCGCAACTGCAACGGTCGTAATTCGTCTGAACCAAATCGAGTGATGTCGCGGACATGTAACATCGACGATACGATTTCGATACACGATTAGATAAAGAAATCGCCATGTTCGTTTCGTTGCTGAACCCGAAATTCCAAACTGACAACGATAGACTTTCAAATTAGGAAACTAGCGTTCGAGAAAAGAGGTACGTATATCCTCCGAGGGAGGGCGAGTCTGAGGGAGCTAGAAAGCTGAGTCGAATCGATGTCGGCCATGTTGGTGCTGATGCTGGCTGCCACTGTTGATGCGAGTGGCTTCTCGCTTACGCCGTGACTCGTGAGTCGTGAAATGTTAGAGAGAGAAGAAAGTCGGTTGTAGATACTACTACTAGGAGAGGAGTGGCGGAGGTCCGACCGCTATAAGGTGGAGATGTCATCTCGGACCTCCTTTTCGGGATCGGACGACAATCGCCGCTCGCGCCTAACGAACTGGTCGAGTAACCTCCGTCCGATCGCTACGGATAACCCCTACTCTCCAATCCTCTCCGATCCTCTCGGATACCGACCAAAAGAAAGAAAGAAACGCGTTTATTTATCTTCTAGGATCTAGAGAAATCTCTGGAGCGACAGAGAGAGACAGAAAGCATCGCGTTCCGTTGATGTACGTTGCCACACGCGGGCTGCTATCGGCGGCTGGAAGAGTGGCTGAAGGTAAATCTGTGTGATATCGGTAGGTACATAATATGGCGGGTATATATACATAAGAAGCGCGGTTCAGAGCACGGCGCGGGCGCCGCGTCATTGATCTACGATCCAACTGGGTCTGCTGCACCTTCCTGCGTTCTTCTCTCTCGTTCTTTGTGGCCCTCTCTAGCCCTCTTCATCGTGCGGTTGATTGCGTACGTGGTGGGCGTCGGTGCTGTTGCTAACGACGCCTTTACCAGCTACCGGATTCCCGAGCCGAGGCCGAGCAGAGCGCCTCAGGCAGCCTAACCTAACTTAACCCCGTTTTTGAGATAGATGCAAACACTTGCGGAATTTGCGCGAAGGGACCTCAAACATGTATGGTATTGAATTCTCTTTCCACTGCGATAAAAAGCCACGCGATGCTGGCTACAACTTTTGCACATGTGTGTTCGCAGCACCCGCATCGGTCTTCAAATATCAATTTCATCACGAAGTCATTCCAACGGTGTACCGTGATCATAGAAATGGAACCGATGAACATTTCGAAAGTCAAAGGTTCTCGAGTTTCAATGATTTTCACGTTCGATACTCTCGTGTCATTTCATCCAACTGGCAATTTTTTCAGGATTTCTTACATCGGATCTTTCTCTGGCTAAATAAAACTAGGTGTACGTAAGCGTTTCATCTTACGATTTTGCGATAGGGCGACATCCATACATCCATGACGCAATGAGCAATGAATATAGAAATTCGGGAATCGGAGATGTTGGGGTGTCATCATCGCCATCAAACTATAACACGGGTTGGGAGTTATACCAGCCGGGAGAATTAAAGCTTCTGCGCCTCGTGGCACGCAGTGCGGCTAAACAGCCGTAATGGGTCGGCAAACACCCGCTGGGCTGCCAAGTATCATTCGATTTATTATCTCGGCTCTTGGGGTTACCGGCAGTCACGCTGCCCCCATCTACTAGTGGCTGCAGGGTATCTCAGCTCGGCCACCCCCGCACTATGCACTTCACGTAGTATACTATCATATTTATACGTCGATTTACACCTTGAAGTAGGTTTGAGATACGTAATCGAGAATTGGAGGACAAATCGACTTTAGTTTTAGAAATTAAGAAAAAAGACAGATTCGAGTAGACATACTGAAAGTAAAAAACGGCTAATTCCATCTAATGAAAAATAAGACACAGATAACTCAATGTTACGGAAAATCAAAACCCGAAATCTCGAAAATCATTTTTGAAATCGTTTCAAATCTGCCTATGAAACAGATATGAAATTTTGGCTATCGAATCGAAAATTTGATGCTAAAAAAGTGAAATTCGTTTGCTTTTGTTGGACCATAAAATCGGTGGATTTGTCTATTGTTATCAAACATATGGTATTTGAAAAAATCAAATTTTCCATAATAATCGAATCCATCAAACATAGAAGAACATAACATTTTCATAAAAAGTGGATTTGTCTGGTTTTGATTCTCCACTCCTCAATTGTCATCATATAAAACAGTCTCACCGGTGAAAGAGTTGGCTAGTGTTAATAATAAGACCGAAGACCGATTTTCGATAAGTACACGCGCACATAAACACCCCGAAGGGTTGTATTTTTGACGGACCCATGTGTGCCAAAAGAAGTTTCCGATAACCCAGCATTTTTCATCAAAGTTAAAATATAACCAGGTAACGGTAAGAATTCGTGAGCCAGCACCTCTCATATTTAGATTGTGTTATAGGTCAGTATGAGAGTTATCTTAAGGGTTCGGACCAGATGTGTCGTCTCAAAAATAAAAGAATGATAAGAAAAAAAAGGTCAGCGAAATAAAAAAGTCTGGTAGGAAAGAGAATCCCCCACTCAAAAATTTTTCGGTATCCAAAAACCATACGAATAATTATTAATTTATACATTTAAGTATGTGTCGATTATGTACAATGATTACTGGAATCCAATACACCGTTTTGTCGTTGTCACTCTACCCGACGCATCGGCATTTACACGGCTCGTTTGATCAGCTTTTTCTCCCACTGCACCGTTTGAGTCTGCAACCCCCCAGCAGACCCCGTAAGGGTGTATACTGTACCGGATGAAGTGAGTATTTGCTGTCTCTATATAGCCGGAGTGTCATCGCTAAAGAATTGCGTTAGCCGCCCATTAACTTCTGCAGGGCGCGAGGGCGCGGGGTTTTAGGGGTGCTTCGGGGCGCCGTGAAATCCAATAAACAAAAAAACGAATTTGCCATTAGCGAGGAACGGCGCTAACGTCGCCTGATTTCATCCGACTCCCGATTCGAGGCCGGGGATCACCGCTGTACGAATCTACATAGGGCGTCAGAAAATAAATCAAGCCTCAAATTGACAGGGCGAATTAATCGTCCGAAGCAGTGAAAATCTAGCGAAAATAACTGACGATTAACGCTAATGAATAAAACTAGATCCGAGGTGGCTATTGATACGAAACAATCTCGCAGACTGTATTGTGTTCGTTTTTGTTGAAACTGATGGCTTTTTTATTTCATTAGTCTTAATTTCAGTCTTATAATTTGAGTAAGACTTCTTCAAAGAATTAGAATTAAAAAGTTCCGAATTCTGGGCTGTTTCAGAGTTTCTCATCAGAAAGTTGTCATCAGCAACTGATCGAGATTACTTTACTTTTCTCAAGGTTTTGAATGATCCGTCGGACGCTGGCTCACAGAGGGATCAATGAAAGTGCTATCGACAATCTAACATCCAAGGTAGATTGTGAATGTATCACCAAAGTGAAAAAAAAATGATGACAAAAGATCAAAAAACGGAAACAAAGAGAATAAAAAGTAAACAAAGCGGCAAGAATTTTTTTCGTGAATTCAAAATAGATATGAACCGAACATTGACTCAATCCAGGTATTTCATCAAACCAGCAAAGACGAGCAAACCACAAAGAAGAAACTGAGAAACTCAGGAAATGTGTGATCATTACCAGTATGTTTCAATTTCTCAAAAGTTCAGACTCCGATGTATCATTGGGATTCAAAAAACCGTTGCACACTCAAGTAAGTCATTTGCAGAAGAAAAGGCAATTCTTCCTGCACACTAAGCTTTCAGGTGCAACGAAATAATTCTTGGTTCCTAAAGAATCAAATTTCAAATTAGTTGAACAACTTTTATCTCGAGGTGTCACACTTGTCCCAAACTCGCTTGTGTGTATGCAGGCATATGTATATCGAAGATGAATCCTTGCTACCGCGTGCCGCCGCCTGCTTTAATATTCATAGAATTCTAGTTGTCGGCGGTGTAGCTAAGGACACCGAGGAGTAGTCCGTGACAAGGACATGATGAGGTTCCCGCGTGCCAGCCAAGGCCTTGGGGAATTGAAAATTAATTAAAAGCTAAAATGTGCATAGGCAAGAAAAGCGGCGGGGGCGCGAGATAAAGATTATGCCTCGAGCGAGAGCGTGGGACGGTAGCACGTGCCGCTTTCCTGCAGAGACCCGAAGAGCTGAGGAGAGAAGAGAGAAGACCCGGGAGAGCGGAGAGGTGGCGGCGTTTCAAAAGGCCATCAGCTACGAAAACATTTGACCAACTCGGTCCTCGAGCGCCCTTAGTAAATGGCTACATTGCACCTTATCAATGCAGAAAGAAAAATGAGAAGAGAACTCGTTCCAGGCTTCTTAACGCATTTTCAGCTCTCTGCTACCAGTAATATTAACTGTGAAACGATACAGAAATGTGACAGTGTCTCTAGAAGCTGTTTCGTATTTACCCTGACGTTATTCTCGACTTCTGAAATTGACTTCCGCACTTTTCTTTTGCAGATGAATCACACGTTGCCAATATTCTGCTCCAAGATCTAATGAACAGCAAAGGTAATAAAGGCTACTTCTAGGAATCGAATTGCTGAAACAACCTCAGTCCTGCAGCCTTCGGCACTCTTACTGATACTGGAGCAAAGTTCATCACAATTGTTCACTGGGCTTTCGACGTACCTATGTAATGGGATGAAATTCAGAATTTATGAGCCAATGCCTTAGAGAGTTACAGTCAAATCAAAAGTCGTTCTTTGCAAATGAATCGAGCCCGTATCAGCCGAAGAGATGAATTTGTTTTAGGAAATTGAAGAATAAGCGATAAAAAGAGGTCTTGTCGATTCTGAACTTTGATAGAGAAAAATGAATTACTTAAGTCATTTTTGCAGTATCACAAGGTTGTCCCCACATCTGATCAAGATTTGTTTTTTGAGCGGTTTGAAACTAACTTACTAAATAGTTAAAGGAATTGTTCTGAAAATGTCTGGTTTCGATTTTACATGAAATCCAGATACCTGTTTTTCATTCCACATAGGATGGAATTGTCTGCCTCTGATTATACAATATGACTTCAGGCTACCAATACCTCTTCACTATGAGACGTAGGGTAAGGTTGCCAATATCGTACCGCCACCTAAATCGTACCGTTTCGGCTTGATAAATTTTTGCAAGAGTATCTCCTCGATTTTGGGAATTGTAGAAACGGGTACAATCAATATTCAAAATGGTCTAAGCATACCTGTTTAAGATCTATCGAAATTAGAAAAAAAGAGAACCGTTTTCATAAAGAGCGTATTCTTATACTTTTGATCTTTAATTCCCCATCTGCTTTTTGAGAGAAACGATGGCTCGAAATCCTCACTTTTACCTGATCATAATTCGAAAAACCATAGCGAAGTGTTGTGCCGAGAGTGACGAGAAGAGTATCAGACCTTCCGATCATGGATTTTGCTCAAACTTCTAAGGGTGTTTTCTTGTGCGAAAATAGGGAACCCATAACGTGTGATTCCATCTAATGAGCCGTTCTTCTCTACGCCACGATTCATTATATTATCGAGCAATTTGTTGGTACTGCACTATCATTCTAGAATAATCCGTTTACACTTAGCTTTATGAGACCCTATCACTGAAACTTCATCAATTGATAATAAAAATAAATATATTCAAGGCATTATCTCAGCATATCCAACGTTTCTCGCCCCATTAAACTCGTCAAACTGCTAATATGATAAATGACGAATGTAGTGAAGAAAGGCTGATTAGATTGAATTACACATCACGGGCTTCAGATTTTCGCCCAGGGAAGTACCTACGGGAGTTTGGGCAGGATCCATCATCCGAGGACCTGATACTTGCCCCGCGAGTAATCGAAATATTCTTTCGAATGTACATCACATCGTGAACATTTCAAGGTGTGTATCTCGAACCATGTTGATAATGATTTGCTGACAGTATCCCACACCGCATTAAGTCGGCATCTGACCTTGATGGAGTGTACAGAGGAATCCACAGTTGTGTGTCGGCTAACTAACCTAGTGACAAAATGAGCCTACTAGTCGTAAGTGGGTAACAGAATACCGGCAGGCAGTTGAGGCTGTACAACTACCCATACCTATACACGAGCGTAATCGGCTCAAGAGGATGGCGTCAAGTTACAGTGTGCTGGGACCACGACGACGGCGTCGTAGTCGGCGCTGGCCACCCTAGAATTTCGACTCCATAGAGTATATCCTCGGGTGGGTCCTCAACATTGAAACGCGACTATTCACTCAACTCTGAGTGTTTATCCTACAATTAGGTTGGGATTTGTCGGGCGTGCACTCAATTTCCCGGACTGCCACGCGGCTCGGCAATTCAATTCGGCCACCACCTCGACATCTCCAGCTTCCTTACCCTACTCTTTCTCTAGAGGCCTCAGGGTCTGCTTCCAATCGCGGTTCCGCGGTCACTCGAGTTCGAGTCGCGTGCCACTGCACGTGCCCATCAACTTGACGCCTAATTGAGTGATTGGTACGCGCTCGATCTGACGGGGTTATATCGGCTATTGTCGCAGGGCGGGCTTATCTACACTGTACAGTGTATAGAAAAGAATTCCACCCCGTATCTACCGCGCATCCACACCCTGGGCGAACAGAACATGCCGGAAATTGGGGGGAACCCGAAACTTTCAATCAATTTATCTCTTTCCATTATCATTATTGGGTCTATTTTATTTTTTTCGACCTATGAGAAGAATCTGCGATACTGATATTCAAAGATCTTCAAACTTTGTGCTAACCATTCTCGATCATTTTTTCCTAACGTCTGATGGGAAATCTGTTGATGCCATTTGGTTTTTACTAAGAATTAGTGAGATTATCCAACAATTATGTAACGTGGACGTGTATCTATATACAGATACGTATAAAATTGCGTGGTGGATACGGAGTGCAAGTGTACATTGCGCGGTTGAGTGGCAATTCGCAGAAACAACAAACACAGCATAGTGCATAGCGGAAGGGGCCGAACCGCACCGCACCGGAACGGTGAAAGGTGTGCGGAATCAAAACTACGCCAAGTGCGGGAAATCCCACGACCCACGATCCCCTGGGCGGGCTATGCGCTGGGATTCCCCAACAGTCGCGTCACGCGCTCTGTCTCAATAAAATAAACATCGCGGGTCTAACGCCTCGGTACAACACGACGACACGACAACCCCTGCACATCAGGACAGGGATACGTCCTCGGAGTGCATGCAGCACTCCCTCACCCCCGTTAATACATCAATATACACGTGTGTGTATATATATATATATATATTTTTTTTTTTATTCTCATCTTGTACCACCCTAATATACCTATAGATACTCAGCAATGTATTTAGCGGCCCACGCGAATCTCTCGAAGAATGCTTTTTTTAATATGTTACAACTCGGTGAAAAGTTGCGGAGAAAGCAATTACAAAAAAGGATTTAGAAGACTTTCGAAACGTACGTAGAAGAACGATTTTTGATCTTTTCTGTGATGTACTAGCAGAAGAAATCACAGGATATTTTGGGAACAATCATTCCGAAGGTTGAAGTTTCCCCTTTAAAACGCTCCTTTACAAATCACTCTCCCATTTTTTCCCACTGAGTTAACCAATCTTGAGTAATGACATTCGAATGTAGGTGTGCCAAAACGGCCAACTGTTACTCAAGATTGGATAACTCGGTGATGAAAAATTGGAGAAAAATTGAAAATGAAGCATTCTTGGGAGGAAATTTCGAGCTTCAAAACCATCTGAGCACAAATTTTTGACGATTTTTTTTCTTCATTTCGTACACGGAACTTTTGGATATTTGGATTTTCCATACGTTTGGCAACGGTCGATTCAAACTCGCACAGCTAAGCGAAAAAGGCATATTTCGAAAAAACCGTCTTACGGTTGAAATTTCAAACTCCAAGGCGGTAGGGGTATTTGTTTTCGATCACTTTTCACCGAGCTATAATATTTTGGGAACCGCAGTGTTTTTGGAGCGATTCGGGTTCTCTAAACTCATCAAGTTTCTAATCATCTACAGTTATCGAATCGCATGGTATATCCGGTCGATTTCCGCGGCCATGTTTTCTCGCAGTCAGAATATCCGGTCGAGGGCCTCTTCCTCGGGGATATACCCACCTACATTGATATCCAAAACGTTGAAGAGCGGAAGAGCGAGGTACGCGGCCTGAGACACTCGAGTACCTTATACTACCTATAAGGGTAACTTCAGCGGCTGGGGGTGGAGGCGGCCCGGATTTATGGACGCTTGACGGCGACGACCGTTTCCATGGAAACCCGCACCGTTGAGACGGACGTATAAACGAGAACCAACGCCGCCGTCGGCTATGTACACCCTGCCTATATACCTATCCATGTACCCCATATATCTACCTATCTACACTACACCCGTATATGTATGTATTATATATCTATGTAGTAACTTTTACATAGCTGCTTCGCCACCCCCGTAAGCGGCTTAGGCCCTCCCCGAGTTCTTCGCTCGTCTTCGTAGCCCCGAGAGGGTGCTTCGCGGAACGGAGACCCTCCGAGTCCTCCGAGATCCACGCCTTGGTTCAGCTTTGAGAGGAGATGGAAGAGACGGTTTATTACTAGCGGGAGGAATTCCCAGGGAAAGTTATAGAAACGCACTCGGATTGGACATTTCTACGAATTGGGTTGATGTCCCGTCTCATTTTTCACCTTTTCTATCAAGGATTGCAACCAATGTTATCAATCGACGCGGGTTTCATTCATTTCTGGTTACAAATTTTGAACTATCTAACGACTAGACTGAAAAATAAATTTTCGAGTTCTGCCTCGCCTTTGAATTCTGTGATATGATTGTTATTACGCCATCGCACACTCATTTATCCATCTATTGCTTGTACCGTCTTTCTACTCGCCCAACACAATGGATATCCGATAATAAATACCTATCTGTATCTACCTATCTATGACAGAGAAAATAATGATACAGATAAACGAAAGATCGCCCGCAAAAATATACTATGGCGTTCCATCGTATGAAAACACAACAATCCGTAAAGCTTCAGGTCCCAAACTTCAAGGTTGCTCCGAGAACCGCGTTATTGAGTGTTTTGGTTCGTACCAAGTTGTATATTTCGCGGTCACGAATCATGAAACATAAAACTGTCAAGAAAATGTAAAAAAATACGGTTTTTGGCAAAGGATTTTCCAAGGGAAAAATCTTCATGCGTTGCAGAGATACACAAACTTGGAAAACGAGTTTTCAAAAAGTCGCTGCAAGTTTGAATAAAAAAGATAATCATGATTCAGATCATAATCAACTTGATTTTCATGTTCTGCACTTGTGATTCGAAGACTCTTTCATTTCGTTTCAACATTTTATTTCCGAATGTTGAGTAATCGAGAATTGCGGCTATAAGACAAAATTCCTTAATCTTCTATGCTTCAGCTCGATGCCGACAAACGTTTGTACCTTTTTTGTTTCCTTTTTTTTTTCTCAGAACGTAATTTCGGAGTGGAGAAAAAATTCTGGTATCGTATTTTTCACGAGTCTTTAGACAACATACTCTAATGTATTATAATTTTTATTTAAATCGTAGACTGAAACCTTGGGCGAGATAATTTTGCCGACGCTGCCAAGAACGCGAGGCTCTGTATCAGTACCGACTTCACACTCTGCAATAGCTTGGTAGTACACAGGGAAGCCCCGAGGTTACGGACTTCTCTATGGCTTCAGTCGATGCATCGATTTGCCCGAGGTGATCAATACATCACAGGTAAATAGAGGTATGTGTATGCGTAGGTGTAGCGTACTAGCTGTGCGATGCTGACTAAAATTACGGAACTGGAGAAATTCCGTAACGTTGAAAAAAAAAATTGTCAAAGTATCGTCGGTATTTATCAAACTGAAACGAATACTTCAAAATTCTTATCGAACGAAGAGCGAGACCGAAAGTTTGATTTCTAATTTGGATAGATATGAAATTGAAACCAAGATTGGAAAACCTTAGTCAAAATCGTGAGGGAACCTTTGCAATACCTTTGGTTTAAATTCTCTGAAAAGCTCTGATCAATCAAACCTGAACCCAAAACCTTAGTTCCGATCGCCTTTCATTATAAGACCATGTGTAACATATGTGTTTATTCTTGTCTTGTAAATCACACAGAAGAAGAGACTAACGTCGAGACAATTGGATAAAGTGCCGGTAAACAAATATGAAATATCAGAGTGGCCATGAAAACTGAGATACGAAGTTCCGTGACTTTTCTAGGTTCAGCAGAATTCCAGAGTTCAATTTTTTTCCCTGGCCATTTTATTGTGTAAATTACACGAAAGTAACGAAGGACAAAATTCCCAGGCTTTCAAGGTGTCCAGCTTAATATGACTACTAGGGTGGCCCGAAAAAGCGACTTTTTTTTTTTTCGATTAGTTTTACATGGTTTAAAAACCCTCTCGAAAAATCAGACGAGACATGAAAAAAGATCATGGAGAGAAAAAATAAAATAAAAAATAAACAAGTTCAGAGAAAATTTTAAATTATAAATATTTGTCAATTGAAGTATACTGGTAATAATTGTCTCCATTTCTATTCATTATCATGTGAACTAAGATTAGTAAAAGAATAAAAATAAAGCCCTAATATTCATATTCAAAGGTCGCTCGAAAACACCAAAAGTACATCACTTTGAAACTTTCAAAATTCTTTAGCGACTTCTAAAAATCTATATATCGAGCTGTAATTCTCAGAGGATTCATGATTCTTAACGTAGAAAGTAATGACGTGGTGCGAAACATTTTTTTTTTTTCTCATCGAACTTTGACTATTTTTAAGATTTTAAAAATTCTAGAGCGACCGTTAAAACCTTTTTAATCGGCCCGATTTTTTGAGAGGGTTCTTAAAGCATGTAAAACCAACATATTTTCATGCGAGATCGAAAAACGAAAATAGTCGGTTTTTTTGGGCCACTCTAATGACTACCACGAATAAGTTAGTCTGATTGCATCGAATTGTTTGTTGCTAACTGTCTAAAACTAACTTTTTGGAATCAGCGTCAAAACTGCGGTTTCCAATTCCACGTAGTACAAAACGTCACAAGCGGGCACAAAATAGTCGGTGCAGAAAATCGCCGGCTAAATGCACTGCTTAACACGTCACGCCCAATGATTTCGTCGAAGTTCGCGGAAACAATGGTCGATATTTGTATCTCTGTTTACGCTCACTTGGACACATTTATTTCAATGTTGTAATTGTTTCCAGTAAATCGTTAATTTTTTTTTTCGTTCAAAAGAATTTATTCCAAGCGGGAACATCGAGGATGGAAAAATTTGTTCGGTATTTCGTACTAGACAAATTTTCTCTTTTGAGTTGAAAAATGTGAAAAGGTTCAGATTGTAGCTTCGAGTCTTTACCAGAGAATCGAATCAAACTTTCGCTGAAATATTCAACCAAAATCTTGGTCTGATTTGTTTGCTAAACTTTAGGTCGAATCAATTCGAAAAAAGAAAGCTCCAGCTATTAAACAATTATCGTCAAAAAGTCTAGGATAGAGAATTTCCCGAAAATTCTAGATCGCTATTGGTTCCGTCAGTGAACCTGCTCTCTGAATTGTTTGGATTGAATGTCTCTCAATTCTTTATGAGAGTAAAAAAAAAGTGAAAACTTGCCCCTCAGGCGTTACCAATATTGTAAAATAATTTGTGCTTCAAAAAAGCCACGTGAATCTCTTCAGACGATGCCCACCTACAAATGAGTTAGAAAAGTTTGAACTGGAGAATATAAAATTTGTGATGCATAAGGAGCTTTTTAAAACCCCAACATTTGGAATATAACCTAAACGCTCCGTGCATCATAGATATTGAGTTTTTCAACTCACACTTGTTTGGCTCATTTATAAACATAATTCGAAGAGATTCACGTAGCTTTTCCCAATTCAGGGACTTTATTTCCATAGTAAAAATCATTTTGCTAATTTGGTTCAATGATCCGTATCAAATAACCCCTTTAAGGCGACGCAACAGTCAATACCGATCTCCTGAACGAACGTCGATAACGCGCATAATAAATAACCATTTCTTGCTTTGGGCTTAACCAAAAGACACATCAGAGATCAAACGAAAGTTTATTGTTCAGAGAAAGTCAAGAAACAAAAGATTGCCGAACTAAAAATCGGCGGTTCGATAGCGAACAGCCTCGAAAAATAATGGCTAATCGTAATACAGTTTTCCCGTTATAAATATTGTACAGAAGCAATTTAGTGGTGTATCGTTTTACTACTTGGTACTTCTAGAACGGTAGAAGGTCTTCAAAAATATGTAAGGGGTGGAAATAGAAGCACGTGTCATTGACCGCCTGGAAACAAATATGTTTTCTTGTAATCATGACGACGTCGGGAACTCTACTCCATTCTATAGTACTCAAACAATGCAGTATCAACGTTTGAATCGGTTCCGTTTGTTAGTCCATCAATGAAACAAAAAAAAAAAGGGATCTAGTTCGGTCGAGAAGGACTGTTGCGTCGTTTTGAGAGTGGCACGATTTTCACTCTTGAATCTAGCCTCCAAAAAATTGGGGGAGTGTTCAATAAAGCTATTCGGGAGTTCGGCCTGAGAAAATGATCATCTTCGAGTAAATTACTATAATGACTCACCTTGAGGAAACGCCGCTGCGAGTCCATGGTCCAGGGGATGAGGATGTGGATGCGGATGCGGTGCAAGAGCGAAGGGGTGAGGTGCTCCGGGGTGCGGATGACCTCCCATTCCAGGGTGTCCGTGGGGATGGTACTGGGGGCTTCCGGTAGGGGCGCAAGTCGCCCCCGCCGCCTTCAGGTAGCCCGCCATGTAGCCCGCGAGGCACGCCAGGTCCCCCGCCACCGCTGCAGCGCCCCTGTCGAGCCGTTCCTCGGTGCAGCTTCTTATCTGTTCCTGATCTCCGTCGGCGGTTGTGTCTTTGCGATGTTCGGTGAGCCACCACCCGCTTCGATCCCTGCAGTTACCGAACGCGTCGAGACCCTCTTCCGCAGACCGTCGTGAGCCCGTAGCGCAAGACACGTCGGCGTCGATGTCGTCGCCGTCGGCACCTCCGCCTTTCGTCCCGACGTACCTCTCGTACTGCTCCACCTATGAGACAGACGAAAATCAGTTTCTAGATCTTCCGCATAAAATCGAGGCACAAAAATCAGTCGAATCTTGCAGCTTCTCAAGAGACAAATTATAGCTGCGTTTATGAAGAACAGACGTTCTCGCTCGGATTAGAAAATAAATAAAAAGCTGGGAAAAATACCTTGAAAAAAAATTCAGTTGAGATTTTTGTTACTTTTTCCATTTATTTACTATAATAGGTGCATCGAATGACCTGTGGCACATTCGCCGTTGCTCCATCAAATTTTCGAATTATTTTTTACCCACGCACACCTTAAGATTTTCGAATTAAGTGAAAGATATATGAGGATCGAGGAGCCGTTGAAATATCGAGAAGTTACTTAATTTCCGAATTTATGCCTAAGAAATCTGTTACACGATTATCCTGCTTCGCATCTTAAATAAGCTTGAAATTATTCCTCGAAGCGAAAAACAAGAACAAAAAACTGATTTGAGACCAGACGTGGAGGTACTCCGGTCATTTATGAAGCTTCTAACATTTTCTCTGTCGTTAAATTTCCGATGAACGAATCATTTCAATTCAGGATATTCAAGGTTTACTGAATAATTCAGACTCCCATTTAGATAGATTATTTTGTGGATTAACAATATTGTAATTCTATAGTTTTGTTTCATTTTATTTCTATTTTGTTTGTTATTCTATTTTTTGTGTGTTTCAGTCCAAAGTAGTTTTCTGTTTTCCAGTCACCGCAGGGCTAGATATATAACCTATTCGATAATATTGACAATGAAATTTTCAAATTACTCGTCTGGTGTTTTCCAGTGAATTTATTACCGCTAAACCGTCAACTCTGCATCCGCAGTAGCAATTATTATTTATGAGTAGTTACCTATATAAGCTGTGCGGTATCAAATTGGGGGAATGAATTTGCCACAACGGGGTGGCTCGGTGTCAGCCGCTGAATTGATTTCGGTTGATTATATTTATTAATAAAAATGACAAAAAAAAAAAAAAACCGCGATCCATGATTGCTAGGGTGTCCCTTAATATGATCATTTAGGATTTTTAATGCTCTCATGTGCTAGAACGATTCAATATATGTAAAAAAAAAACCAGGCCAAATCGCAGACCTCTACTACATCATTGACCCGTGCCACCGAGCGATTGAAATTTCCCATTTGAAAAACATCGCATGATGGTCAAGCTTGAGAGAGAAGAATTCAACTGTTTGTTTCCCCAACTAAACCTCCGCGTTTTCTGTTGCTGAGGTGCAATAATTTCAAGCCGTAAAAAAAATCTTCAAAACAAAATTAAATTGAAATAATCGAAAAAATGTAGTGTCATCCAAATAGGAAATTTTAATTGCTCGGTGGCACGGGTCAATGATATAGTAGAGGTCTGCAATTTGACAGCGATTTTTGTATGTATATATTGAATCGTTCTAGAGAATGAGAGCGTTAAAAATCCAAAGAGAGACACCCTAATTATTATATTAACGAAACAATGCAATTTGACCGTGGGTCGCACGATTCTCTACCGCTGCTTCGAATTCAAAAAAGGGGAGTAAAACCCCGAAGTTTGTCGAATGAAGCAAACTTCGTTGGCAATTATAATGGATATATCGAAATTTTTGCGGTAGAGCTCGGTTTGAACTGTAAATATTAATAAACCTTACTAACAAGTATTCAATCACACAGTGCCCGCAAATAAAGAGTAATGCTTGTGACCGTGTAGGCAAGCCACACGCGCCGCCGCAACAATGCTCGCAATAATAAGAATAAAAAAAAAAAAAGAACCGCTTGCGGTGATTATGATGACTTTTTCTTCCTTTTTTTTGAATCAAATGGCCGCCTGTTTGAATACAGAATGTTGTTGCTACAAATTCGGAGCGATATTTTTAATTTGTTATAATATTAATAAACAATAAAAATTGAAGATCGTCAAGATTTGAGAGAAGTGTGGATGAACACAGTTAGTATGATATACACTTCGCTAGGCAAATTAAAGATGCAGTAAGCGAGTATTACATAATGAACTACCACATAATATCCGCTATTAAGTTGCCAATTGCCTTCATCACTCCATAAACTTCGCCGTACCGAGAACTGACTAACATAAGTCTACTCATTACTTGTCAGGTTTAATTTCGGACTTATTCATATCTGTGTGTATAACTGAATTTTTGACAAAGGAAAGATATTAGTAACTGAATGAATCTTTAAAAAAATGTTGACGTATGTAAGTCGCTGTCGCTTTCAGAAAGTCAATTAAAATTTTATTACGGCTAAGCATGTAATATTTTTTTTTTTTTTTCTCTTTCTGTTTCTTCTTTTGCTTTTTTTCTTTTTGTAAAAATTAAAGCAATGCTGAAAATTTATTTCCTGTTTCGTGCGAAAGCGTGAATTCGATATCGAGCTTCGGCTTTAAGGTGAAACTAAAATTTAGTCGATTCTTTTCACCTCTATAGCGGAGAGGCGATTGTTAGTCCGACGGAACGTGAGATTTTGAGCGTAACGCCTTCCACAGACTATAAGAAAATTAGCATTATTTTTCCTCTCGCCGACCTTACCAAGACTGGAAATACAAAACAAGAAAGAAACCCGGCGACAACCCGCGACGGACCTTATTGTCGGCAAGGACCAAAAATTTCTCACTATATCTATACATAAACCCGCACGTTTTCACATTTTTCAATCTATTCCTCCGACTCGGGAAAATCTCCACAGACGAACCGATTTTCCTCCACGAATCGCTCAACGATCATATTTCCACACTGTTGGTTTGAATTTCGAAAAACAATTACCGATCTTTGATAGATACTATTTCGTGGATCGATTTCAAACACCGATCACAGCCTGACCGATTCAACAGACTTTTTATTCCGCCGATCTCAAAGATCACTCGCATGACCGACTACACATAATAATAGGAGTCTAGGTTCTAATTAACATACCGATATTTCTTCGGGCAGAAAACACTCACCAGTTAACGGTCAGACCCGTAAACCATTTATATAATCCTCGATCGTCTACTGGTACACTGTTGATCGTATCACTTCGAGCAATGACTAGTAATAGCGGTCCGAACGCAGTCGCAGTGAAGACTAACTCTAATCACACGGACACTGTTTGGCGTTTTGATGAAACGGTACGTGGACAATTGTTCACAAACTGGAATCGGCATCGGTCACAAAAATAAACTGTCGATTTCCTCTCCGAAACTCGCTCGTTTCAACACCGGCTATCGCAGCGGCTTGAAAGTAACAACAAACAAACGGCGAACCGGGCACCGCACTAAACGTTAGAAATTTGATTTAGCGTCGAAACACCTTGCGCTCGATGGCTCAGGGGCAAACTGCTAGTTCCCCCCACCGCGTGGGCCCTAATAAGCTCTTCGGGCCCTTCGCCCTCCTCCGGAGGCCGGCCAAAGTGGGGATTTTCAAAACGAGGTGGGGAGTTAATATGAATGGCCGACTGGCCCCGCAGCAGGCGCCGGCGTTCCCGGAAATTCTACGCTACAACTGCTCTCATATGGAATCAATTAGACGCCTCGAAGTTGGGACTGGCTCCGTGAAACGGACACATAGATGCATGAGCTCTTCTTCGGTAGAATGTTTGCTTCGAATTATCATCCTTCGTTTCGACCATCTCGAAATTTTTACCCAAAAATATCGAATGTTGGGATCAGGGAAATTGGAAGATGCTACGAAAAAATGATTAATAGATGATTAAAGTTCTACATGGCTTGACAACACATTTTGAAGTAGTAAGAACGAAGATCATTGAAGCGATAGTAGTTCGGAAGAAAGGAGCTGTACTTCGCAAGACAAAGGTTTCATCGTTTGAAAATTTTGTGTCTAGTTTTTGATCAGCATACAAACTTTCAGAAGCGTTTTTTCCAAAAGTTGATTCGGCTTGTAGGCCTCTTTCTGGAAACGGCCTCAATAGCTGGCTCGTCAACCGAGAAGCACGCAAACCAGGAAAACTGATCGGCGCAGACTCGAAAAGCTATAGATTCGATTGAAGTCATGGCGGGAAGGAAACGTTGCACCGAAGTATTCTATGGCGAAGTACTTAAGCCGGACGCGAAGTCTTTAAAAAGGACTTATCCGTGAAATAAAACGTGGCGCCTGCATCTGTGGGCAGGACAGGGCAGGCAGGACGCATAAGGTGCTAAACGGCTAAATAAACTAGCTACTATACTATTAGGCGAGTAGTTTAGAGCCTGTGTAGTTCGGCCTACGAGAAAGGCGCAGGAACAGAAGAAAACGAGGTGTTTACACGCGCGGGGGCATTACTACGTTGGATCTTGTTTGGCCAGTGTATATTGGTACACGGCGTGTGCAGTCAGGATCCGTTAAAAGGTCAGTCGACTCACTCGATCCGCTTATAACGGATGAGGCTCAAATTGAGCGATTGATTTCCCCCACTCGAGTCCTAAACGATTCATACAAAGTTTTCCGGGTTAAGAGGGCATACAAGATGCATGCGTATACCTAATGCATCCGGAAGCGATGATCCTTCGGTCAATTTATATGCAGCTACATATAATAGGCATGCTTATGTTGGAATTATTAATTACAAGCTTTGGATATACTTTACTACACCGGTCGCGTTAGGTGGCGTGTAATTAAGCCCCCTGGACTTTGTGATACCTGCTAAAAGGATACCCGACCGTTTTTCGGTGTACCTACATCATAACCGTGCCGTCCAGCTGCGGGACAATTATTTTTTACTATCCCATTCGATGGATGATGATAATTGATGCCCATTTCGATACAATGTGAGCTAATATCTTATCGTTTAGGCATACCGATCAGCATGACTTTGTACAGATGAATATATAGGCAGCCTAATTGGAAGAGAAACATTTCAAGGGTTGAGCGATCATTAGGTCGATCGATCGTGAGCCCCGCTCCTCGTGGAATGCATTTTTATGATCTTCAAATCATGGAATCAAATTTTCAAGATACCGGAGACCGACTAAGGCTGAAAATTTGTAGTCCGTAGACTTTGACGAGGCTTTTACTGACGTGAGAAGAAAGAAGGGGTGATATGTTCCGAAAAATATGGACGAAATTTAAACTTTTTACTTCCAATAAGCGAGATGAAATTCCCATTTTTGTTGATGCTGAACATGATTTCACCCAAACGGCGAGTTTGGAACGGAAAAATCTGGTGGACTCTGAAACTCGTAGACATTATCTGCGATTTAACGAAGCAGGTTTTTTTGAGAAAAGAAATTGAGGATCAAAGCCGCAAAAAACAAATCACGAAACTCTTGTTTTTCACAATATAATTCATCGTTAATATCCGCTTAACCAAATTTCTAATCAAAAATCCGTTCCATCATTCGTTGGCTATGAAATTTCTACGCGTGAAAAAAAATGTCTTCAAATATCTATAAAGTTATAGGGTCTTTAAATATCTTCCACGCTAACTGGGATTCTTTATTACCCGAATATCGATTGATCACGCTGTCGAAATTTTGTAGTAGTCAAATATCAGATTACTTTCAATGTACTAATGGAGGTGCAGCTGATTTTACTGCCACATTGAAACGCGAATAGCCCTTCGTGCACTGTGCTCATTATCCTTACCTGGCTTCCTAACAACCCAGCGAAAAAATAAGTTAGCTTCTGCACACGGGTTGTCCGTCGTGATCATGTATTATATTGTAGCTGTTGAATGGTGCCAATTTAATTTTGGGGTATTCAGGTCTGAGTAGCGGCGATGATAGACCTCACCTTCCTAACTAACTACCTACTTACCTAGCCACTCAGTTCTGTTAATAACGAGCTAATCACCTTCACGGTATGGTGTAACGGAAGCCATAAAACCGAACCAACACCGCACGCACTTCGAATACTCGCATATACCCGAAAAGGACAATGATTAAAAAATTAATCACGCTTTATGGTTGTGCCTTTCATCCGCAGAGGCATTGTTTGCCGTTGGTGGGCCTCTTTGGAAACACAATGGTAACGCGGGGGGTCCCGTGCACGGTTCTTAGTTAGTTGTGTCCCCGGGGAACCGGTGCGGGGGAAAACCCCGGCTAGCCTCCTGGAGTACAGTGCCGCTCAGGCATCACATCGCCACTTCTCATTGTCGCACCATAGCCCAGGTCTTCGTGGTATTAAGTAACCTTGAGTAGGTAAACACCGGCGGTATGCCCGACCGGATTACCTCCACTGTTCTTCTCTGCTACTGCCCAACCATACGCTTACCTACAATCTTTGCAACTATCGTTTCGCAGACCGTTTCAAGACATGGCAAACTAGGTTTAGCCTCGATTCGAAGACCGCAGCACGCAAATTCTATGCGGTTTCCGCGTTTTATTAACCGCACGCTTCTCGCAGGGATCCGATAAGGGATATTGAAACTCATCATTGTCTGTTTACTGCAAACAGTCCCACGACTTTCGGCGAAGTAATTTGACCATTCGATGCTTTTCAAAGGTTCGAAGACACTTTATTTACTTCTTCTCGATGAGAGCTATATTTGTACTTCGATATTCAAAAAGGTCCTCGTGTTCCCATAAACTGTGATTTTTTTGAAAATCTATTATTAGAGATTTCGCAAACGGTTTTATAGACACCTCAAGAGTCTTACTAAGGTTTGGAAGACAGAAAAGGAAAACTTTTGTAGATTTTTTAGAGTTCGTCCGAAAACATTGAGAATATTTTTTGATAAGATTTAGTCACATTCAAACAACTACAATCTCGATTTATGTGCAAAGATTCGTATCATTTTTCCGTCAAATTTCTGAACAGAAAAATCTACGAAGTTGAGTTTTTTTTTTATCCGAAATTTTATTGAATCTTTCTCAAAATGTCTGATTCTTTTGTTGGTGCAAAATCTTTTAGAGATAATTGGGAATTCGTTAGAAAATAATCAGGAACATGTCTTCACAGGTTCGTTCGCGAGCCCAATAATTCTTCCTTTTATATTTCATGAAAGTTCTGCTTCTCGAGGGTGAAATATCTCCTGGATGTGTACGTGTACCGACTCTCCGTCGGATATCGCAAGCTACCCTTTTCCCTCAGCTTCCCTCATCATCGACAAAGTTGCGCAAGTCCCTCTCGAGTGAGCGAGTGACCTATACCCGATGAGATCAGGGCGCATGCGTGTTGAAAAAATCCATATAGAAGCTGCGCGCGGTGCTTTGCGTTGCCTAGTCGAGCCCCGCCCGAGGCTAACCCCGCGTCTAATAAGCAGCGCGCCTTTCCCTACGAGCATCCAACGCCCCGCCCCATTCTCTTGGGCCTCGGAGTACAGCGAGGGTCTTATCGACCCGCGGTCGCATCCTGCCTCGTGAGACCACGGTATGCGCAACTATAATCAACGTGTATAGGAACTCGGTCCACCTCCCGGGGTAATTGCTGGAAAGAGACTAGAGGGAGTGGTGAGCGGTGGCCCGGTGCAACGTTGATGTTCCCAGTCGACGACGGAAAATGAATTAAAAAGGCCTGGATCGCGCTGTAGATGGGTTAAGTAGAAGAATTCGTATGAAATTGTATAACGGCGACGGTCACGAGACTCGGTATAGGTAATGTAACATCATGGCGTAGTAGAGGTTTTTTTTTTTTTTTTTTTCTGAAACTCGTTGAAGGACTTGAACGAAAATTTTTATTTTTTTGTAAATTGTCAAACAGCCACGATGTTGTTTTACTTCAAAACCTCGTTACAAAGTCTGACAAAGTCTACGGATTGAGACTTTTTCACGTTGATCGAGAAAAGAACAGAGAACCACGATGCTGAGATTTTTTCTATATTTTCTCAAAATGTTTGAAGTTTTATATTCAGAACATGCGGACCCCGCTGACTGAGCCTGCGAAAAAATGCTCGTCAAAAAGTAAACAAGAGGAGAGGCTATATGAACCTCGATGTTTTATTAGTAGTGTTTCTCATCCACATGGAATAAAGAAATAAAAAAAATAAAAGTAGATAAAAAATAGATGACATATTTCATTTGGCTCATAAGACCCGTAAAATAGAGTTGAGATATACGAGAAAGAAGGTTTGAATACAGCTACATATTATTTTCCAAATGCAGTTCGTCTCTTTGCGACGAAATATTCGAGAGTCAAATAGAAAATGGTCAGAAATCCAATTGTTCAGCTATGTGTACCTATATACCGCCAAGTATGATACAGTTGAGCCCATCCAGAGTCTGGAGATTGTGCCTTCTGAGAGGAATCTCTGAAAATCTCCTCAATTTCAGATCCAGTCATTTTTTCCAATGTCGGACGAATTTTCATTGACAAATATCCACGCTGTTACCTGCTAATCACGGATATACCAGTAGTCGATAGATATACCTGGTTTGTGCAGTCAGCGGTACGTGTCTAATCAGAGAAACGACCCGCTGACCCTTACCTGAATATAGGCATGTAGTAAATGTTGCATTTGGTAGGTATGTACGTTACCTACCTACCTACCAACCTACCTAACGAATGATTCGAATTAATATACATATAAATATTAAAAATAGCGGTGTGTGTACTTATATACCCACACATCAACGCATACTCACAGCGGCATAGCGCGGGAGGCATGGGGTCAGGGTAAGAGGCTATGGGAAGAGGGGTAGGCGGCAGGGGGTAGGGTATAGCCGGGTGACGGACGAATTTATAGCGTAGAAATTAGGAGGCTTATAGAAAGCGGTGCGCGGTAGCGGACCGTAGATCATCATTAGAGGGCCAACAGGGCTGGTTGCAATATATGTATATAGTGTCCCATGTTGCCGCATGTATAATATACGCACATGCGTTATACTCACATACACACGCACGGTTCTGTCTATGGTGTTAATATAACGTACATATACACGTGTGGAAAGATATGCGTACATGGATAAGGGAATTTCGTTCACCACTGCAGGTATTACACCAATGTGTACGTTCCTCCATGCTGCAGCTACCTACCGATTTCTGCGCACGCAGCTTCTGCCAGAAAGGAATATAAGGTTCGACTATAACCGGGATCAGGAGGTAGCCGAATGTTTGGGCAGTGGCTATAACAGCAGAACCATGAGAGTCTGAAAAAGGAAAAGAAATATACCCGAAGCAACCGACCCATGAGACACCCGACTACACCACGATCTGAATTATTCGTTGTCACCTTCGAAACGAGTCGCGCTCCGGCTCACAGCGGCTATAACAGTATATCTCACAGCGTCGGCGAAGACAGTGGTCAAGGTATACCTGTATCATGGAGTCTGAATTACCAAAAATGGGCTTGGGATGAAAACGAGATGAAAAAATATGCGGGTTTCTTGAAAGTAAATCAATGAGAATGAACGCGGTGCACGGAATTGTGAGGTATAAATGTCCGCAACGAAACTGGCTATCTTATGTATTCGGTGAACGATAATTCGAATACGTTTTATTCATTCCGTTTTCGAGACGGAGCTGAAAGGCCGATTACCGATGAGATTTATTTCATCCCCGGATGCGGTGTCATCGCTGTTGGGTACCGAATACCCCACCATTATATGCTGCTAACTATTGACAGGACTGCGTTCCGATCAACCAAATGAACTTTCGCAGGAAACTTGGACTGAAAACCTTGAAGAGAGTTCCAAACACCATGAAACACCACGGATTTGTATTGTGTGGATCAACAGTGCAATAACACAACGATTATTGTTGCGGTTTGTGGTCTGTCTTGTGCACGCGACGGTTCCGAATAGTTCGGAAATTTACGACACTATGCAAGGGAGCCTCTGGGGTGACCCTGGAGGCGGTCATGGGCGTGTAGCATCGCCAGCAAATTGCCCTCACACTACCGCATCCACTCTAGTTAAATTATAGAGCACGAGAGACTGCACCGCAACGCGGGCATGTATTGTGGTCTTAATACGCCAGCGTGAGCACCGAGATTTCCGGGGCGGTTACCGTATTTTAGGAATAGTTTCAGTCACCTCTTCTACGTCTTGTGCAGGCGTAATCTTCTCGACTTCGCTCAACTCTAACCTACTTGTTGTTGGAACCACAGCTCAACTTGTCTCCCCGTTTCCGGCTCCTACCTTTAATACCGTTCGGGGTGGAAAAGCGAACAGTCACGTATTAATGGTTGTACATCTTTGATCAGAATCTCAAACTCCGACCGTATACGAGCATTTCAATTATACGCGTACGTGTAGTTGTCCAGAAAATGTCGTCATATAACATAGACCCGCGTCAGAATGTGCGTGTAGCTGACAAACCACGAGGTCTATGTCCCACCCGCGTAGCTATTTCAGTCCATGTCGAAAGAGTGTACTACTATGCGTTTCTTTCAATTAATGTAATCTTGAATTGTGCGCCTATTATGGGCGTTGAGAAATATGCTTTGAGCTACCGGATCGGAGCTTCTTTGCATTGATCATCGGATCACTTTCTCCTGCGGCATACAATTAGTATATCTGTTTGATAAAGGTGTATGTATATAGACATAGAGGCTAGGTATAACGGGAACCCCACTTGCAAAAACGGGTACGCCGAGTTATTGCCGCAGTGTAGTAGGTAATTCCGCATTCTGTCCTGGACTTCTACCTGCAGACATACCCGACGCCGACGGAAACGGTTGAATCTAATGGCACTCGGTACAAACACCATCAGCGCTTTAAGCCACAAATCCTGGCTTAACCCGAGCTCAATAGTTAAATTGGTTAATCTGGCGTTCAACGACGAGCTCTATGAGTTCGTGTATCTACTATGATGCACAGTTAAATTCTGCAGCTATCTGTTCATGTACCCCTCTGTGGATTTTAATGTACAAATTATTTAAACCTGTACCGACACACTGCAGTACAATGCACCGAAATACTTCCGCTTTTTCAGGGATGTCGCAGATTTGGATTAGCCTCGTTATAAGCGTCTACTACAGCCTTGCATAGGTGATGGTCACGGGCTCTAAGACTGCTTTCTTGTACACCTACTTAACGCATTACACTAGTACCTACTTATCGCGGCAAAGGAACCGGGCGACAAGCCACGCGAACAGCGACAGGTCAATGAGTGCATTGAAAATTTCTACTAATTTCTAACTTCTGAATGGCTTCGGAATTCTCGCAGACGATACTTATAATTCGCACTAATCCCGTAGCACACCATTTATACCGAACTAGGTGCTTGTCCAGAGACTTTATCTGGATCACAGTACATTCTTATTCGGTTATAAACGATCTGTAATATTTTTTGGATCATTTAGCTCTGAAAGAGCGAACAAACGCTGGGGCAACGGCGCAGCAGTAATGGCGGTCATTATGACGTCGGAGTTCGTCCACTTCGCGACTTTCGAGCACGTTGGACGCTGGGCTATACTTCTTTTATTTGAAATACGAGTTTCTGCGGATTCTGTGGCTCTGGCATGTCTGAAAAACGTCTGTAAACAAGGTATAGCTGCAAGAGAGGAAACTGCAGACGCGAAGTTCTCGGTAAAAAGGGCGCAGAGTGTAGCGCAATAGCGAAGAAGGTCACGCCACATCACCCGATGTGCCCTAAACAAACGCAGTGCGTGCCTCGTCGATCATAGGTCCCTGGATAAACACGGGTTACAACCTCGAGGTGAAAGAGAGTACCGTGGGGAGCAAATAAAATGGCAAACTGTAGCAAACTGATCTATAACTAAATTACACGCTCTCGTCGGTGGTTCACTGCCACCGTAGCAGCTATATAAACACGTCAGCACCGCCATTGTTGCCCTCGCCAGGGCCTCCCCGTTCTCCTATATACCCCATTGTGCCGAACGCTATACCAGGCCCATTCTTTGCTTCCCATTATTCGTGGAAAGCTCGACAAATTTGGCTTCCGGGGATTCCGACAAGACGATCGGGATTCGGGACCCGGGCAGACAAGCAAGCCCGATATAGTCTTCTTTCAGTTTCTCCTTATTTTTTTTTTTTTTTTTTTTCGACATTTCTTTCCTGAATTCGTTTCCATCGGTATGAGTATACCCGCTTTATCCAGCCAATCGAAATATCTACCTATACTTACCATTATGGACCAGACTGGCTTGCGAGGTTTTTTTACTCGCGAGAAACGCCCGCTGCGATCTCACGCTGAATCTATTTCAGCCTGTGCGAGCGGGGAGATTCAAATGTAAAAAATTTCGCCCTGTATTAGACCACGTTTCACAATTTTGCTAACAACAGTTTCAGACTTCATCTTATATTCTGTGTTTTTATGTCAGTATTCAAGAATTTTCAAATGCGTAAAAAATGTTGATGTGTGTAAGGAAAAAGGCTGTAAGTAGATGAATAAAAGTGAAGTAAAAATGATTCAATATAAACTTTCAACCGAAATTTTTGTGTTTATGTTTTTTCACATCTCCTTACGATGTTATGGCGGTGTGTGACCTTTATAAATACGTAACAACAATGCTTTTTTCATTATCCAGAAAGTTTTCATAAAAATGAGTAAAACTAATGGAAAATCGCATCAAAATAAACGTCTTTATGAGTAGCTGTAGCTCGTCGTTTTTTTTTTTTTTTTCAGAACGAATAATGTTTGTGGATAAATTCCGTCGAACTTTCAATGTGTAATCATACCACACCAGTGTTAAATCGCAATAAGTATCGATAATTAGAGCCGATAATGAATGAAGCAGGGTGCTTGTTAAGCTGCGGCAGATGACTAAACTGAGAAAAACATTTGTTCGATTCAATGAAACACGTTTATTTAACTCAGAATTGAGTGAATCGAATAAAGTTTAGTCAATATGAAAAAATATTTATTCTCGTGGAATACGTATTGCATGAAAATAAGTAAATTAGATTACCCAGTTAGTCAGTTCAATCATACATTTCGTATATTTGAACAAATAGCAGTTATTAAAATGAAATGAATTCGTAAAAACAAGGAATCTGAATTATTCAGTTCAAAATTTTTCCCCCCATCAAATATTTCATCAACTTCGACGCGATCGCGAGATAAAATTACAATCATTAGTAGTTGAATCAACTAGTCGGGTTGCATTTACAAAATTTCTTTGTTTTATAAAAATATATCTGAGTGGCAAACAAACATTTGATCGCTCGAAATTCTCACGTCCGTGCGAAGGACTACTGTCGTTCACTCTAAACAAATGAACTGACTCACTGGCTAGTCTGTATATTTATTAGGATGAATATAATCTCATACTCAAAGTGAATGATTAATAAGTTTCGCCGAATATTTACTTTTACGTGTATCAAATTTCCCGACACAATCGCTTCGTAATAGTGTGCGAATTTCAAGTAATTAAACGTTTTTCTGGTCCGTATAAGCATTTTAGTAAAACAAATAAATGCGGAAAAAATCTGAACTAGTTTGATCGATGTTTTACAATCTTGTGTATATCTTTCTACCTTCTCGAAGTTGGTCAAATATTTCGTTGACAAAAATTTTGCAATCATACATTAAAATTTTTTTAATATAGCAAAATGATTTTCCTAAAATAACCAGTATTTATTCAAACACAGCAAACGTGCTCATTACGTATAAGTACTACTGTTCATAAAGCAGTTGGTCTGGTAGCATTAAATGAGATTGCAAATTGTTAAAATTTATTAAATGAAATGGACTTGAAATCAACGAAATGTATTTACTTCAATCGAGAGAATCTTCTTTGATCACTTCATTGAAATGTTTAACTGTGGAAAACCCTTTATAACTGCAGAGTGTTAATTTTGAACTAAAGTAAACTGAAATTAAAATAAAAGAAAAGCACGTCTGTTCGTAGCATCATACTATTACTTGATTATTCGGCAAATTAATTTCGGACACACTGGAGCTCTTCGTTCCCTGTTTCATAAATATTAAAAGGAGAAGATTTCAGAGCATCTGGATTATTCTGAAATCAGCATATTAAAACTGTCGCCGAAAGAACACAATAGAGTTCCTCCAGTGAGAGTTAGGACACCATCCGCCATTTTGAGCCCAATGCACTTGGGCTCGATTTCTTCATTTTCGGTTAAAACTTATCCTCCAGTTAAACTCCTCAACTACCAATCAGATCACTGGATTCCGCCGTTTATCCTCAAGATAAATTATCTGGAAGTTAACCAGTCGTGAAGAAATCGGTATTCTAACTCTCACTGGTGGAACTCTAGAACACGGCAGTGATACTGCCGCTACCCAGTTAAGTTTGTTTAAGTTTAAGTGGTTGATGCGTAGCATGTTTTTTCTCTCATGCGGCCTGTTGATTCTCTTTTCAATTCTTAAAGTGCAATTTTTGATAATTAATAGGGCTGAAAAATGGTCGAAGAGAATGCGAAAACGTTGCTGGAGACCTGGGGGTTGTCCGAATTTATCGAAAGCCTTGAAAGTAAGTACAACTGTCTCATCGGAGTTATTTCGCGAGAAAAGTTTTGAAACGTTTATACGATATCGAATATTTTGAATAGGTAGTTGTAGGTTTTCAAGTCTTTTACAATATGTATTTACTAACGCAGTCATTTGAATTATATCTTACAATTGTACCACCAACGTAGTACGATGGTTGAACATTATTCTAAGCAAGCAATTGTTATGAAAAAAACCGATATCAATTTATAATTGCTCTCGCGTAATGATTTTGAGAATGTGTAAAATAATTATAATAACGGAAAGGATCAGTTAAGAGAAATTCCAATATAATTCAAGCTTTACGTAATATTTCTTGTAGCTGCACCACTGATCTGTGTTTATAAATACACATCAGTCAGATGCACATTTTATAACTGCATATATGATATGTATGTGGATATACGTTGTCACCTGATGGAAAAAATCTATTCATAAAAATATTTATGTAATGAAATAATATTGTCTTTCAATTCAAGTTTTCAAAATTATTCTGATAAAATAAATGCTTATTTAAATACTGCCAAGACAATATTTACTTATATGAAATACAATTTTCTTGAATCAAATAAATCGTTCTTCAATCTAACTCGATATTTCTGACCGCAGGAAATAATCACTTGAACTAAAGTTTTTGTTGAGTAAATGATATTTTGGCATTATTGAAATAAGCGTTTAATCGAGTTGAATAAATTCTTCTTTCAGTGTAGAATAGATGAACATTCAGTAAACACAAGTGTGTATTGTTAATGTTACCAATACATTGTTTCTAAGAGTATGCCGATTATCAAAGGAGTCGACGAAACAAACAAGGATAGAAAAATTGTAATTTTTTTTTTGTAATATCTGATTATTAATTCCGGAAACTAAAAACTATAAGCAACAAATCATACAGATTATTATCAATTTACAGGCTGAGACAACTTCTTGTGATAAATCATCAGAGATTAAAAGATTGAAGACGGACGAAAAAGGTTACGAATTGCGTCGCGAAAATGCTTTTACAGGACAAACGTCATTCATTTTACAAACATTCCCTTCGATCACTGAACTTCTACAGAGAACAAGAACTGGGACACATATCTTGTCAAGTTACAATAAAAAGGGCATTTTAAACGACAAAATGAGAAATATGATCACTGACATTATTATTGCGGAATTGATAAAACATACTGACAGGTGTATATTAGGGTACTCCAAAAAAAAAGTTTTTTTCCTATCATCTCAAAAGTTTCTAGTAGGTATAAAAAAACTTCTCCCACAAGGACAGCTCGATATTTCGATTCTACGTGATTTCAAATAAAACTACTAAAAATTTTTTTTTTACAATTTTGATGGACATATTCTTGTAGAAAATTAAATTGTCTACAAAAAAGCTCTGACATGATTTTCTCGTAAACCTAACGGGTAAAACGTTATCAGACTTTGAATACTCGCAACCAAGTTAAATCTAACCGCATATGATTTTAGAACGCATTTTGTGTTTCACCGGATGTTACTGTATGATTCATATTGTTTTTAAACTGCGAATAATTACTCAGTGGTTAAAAAGAGACATATAAGTCCCAATACTAGCTCATATTGCAGTCGAATTTCTTTTTGGAAATAAAAAAAATTGAAACTATGTCCACTTAGTTGCGAGTATTCAAAGTGTGATAACGTTTTACCCGTTAGGTTTACGAGAAAATCATATCAGAGCTTTTTTGTAGACAATTTAATTTCCTAGAAGAATATGTCCACCAAAATTGTAAAAAAAATTTTTAGTAGTTTTATTTGGAAAATACAAAAAAAAAATTTTTTTACGTGTTATTTATATGGGAAATCGGAAAACCGTTGAACGTCACGTAGAATCAAAATATTGAGCTGTCCTTGTGGGATAATTTCTTTTATACCTACTAGAAACTTTTGAGATAATAGGACTTGAAAAAAAAAAATGTTTCTATTTGGAGCACCCTAGTGTATATGGTTCCTTATTTTACATTTATGGTTTATTGTATTTCGTAATGCAGTACAAACTATTAAATTTAACATGAGACATTTCTGTTTCGTGCAAATAACGAAATATTCGAAGGCCTGGCAAATGAACTTGTTGAAGCTTTCCCGACAGAAACATCTGCGATATATTATATTCCATCAATAAAAAACAAAAAAAAAATACAAACCATGACAAATCGATACCATTCCGTGGTAAAATTCTGAACAAGTGTAGCAATGCAAAAAGTTTAATAAAATTTTTAGATGATAATAGCACCGACGAGAGCGAGACCGTTGACAGTAGTGATCGAAAAGACTTCGAAGGTAACTAACTTCGTTTCCGATTCGTCGCGTCATGTGAATCGAAACACTGACTTGAATATTACACAATTTTCAGAATTGGTTACTACTAATGCCGCCCGTATCGTAGCAAAATTATACGCGCAAAGTACCCTGTCCAGGGAATCTGTTCAAGTTACGTTACAGACCACAACACATATCTATACTTGTTTCTGCCTGAAGTTTGTACAAGAAAAATATAAAAATATTCCTGATCTCGAAAGTGTGTTAGAAATAATAAAAAATGCTTTTGCAATCTTCAAATTGGAACATTTGACATTACGGTATTTTCAAGAAAGAGGTTGCTTGACTCCGCAATCTGTACCTATTAATGTATCATCAGGCTTTCGTAGAGCTAAAGGCGAGTGCCATATAGTTGTGGTCCATGAAACATTGCAAATAATTCCCATTAAAGACGTATTGCAAAAATTTCTAGAAATGCCCTCAGTTTTGGAATCAATTATATTACACATTGAACGATGTAAAACAAGTGATACTCTAGATTCACTTTTTCGAGGAGAGTTAAGTATATCTCTAGAAAGAAAAGTCAATGGTAAATTAATGCTACCAATTCTCATATATGACGACGATTTCGAAATAAACAATCCTTTAGGATCACGTGAAGGGATTCGTAAAATCGGAGCAGTTTACTGTAGCCTAACTTGTTTGCCGTATGAATGCTCGAGTGAACTGGAAAATATTTTCTTATTTCAATTACGTAATGCCGAAGATCATAAAAATGTTGGTAAAAAAAGAATTTCCAGTCATATAATTGAACAGCTTAAAGATCTTGAAGTAAACGGCATATCTGTAAACTACAATGGCGGCAAAAAACAAGTTTATTCTACTCTTTTTCTAGTTCTTGGCGACAATTTCGCAGCGAATACAATTCTGGGGTTCTCCAGCAGTTTTAATGCAATTCAATCGTGTAGAATTTGTGTTGCTACAAAAGATATTTCTCATAAATTAACTTCAGAAGATGCTAATCTTATCCGCACTGTTGAAATGTACGAAAAAGATTGCAATAATTAGGACGATGGCATAAAAGAAAAATGTATTTTCAATGGACTACCGAACTTCCACGCCATAAAACATTCCTGTGCGGATCCGATGCATGATACGGTCGATGGTATATGTCGTTACGACGTCGGTAAGATTTTACATCGCTTAATTAACGTAGAGAAGCTATTTTCATTAGATTTTTTAAACACTCGCATCACTCATTTCGATCATAGCCTTGACGATCGTAATGTTGTACCCCAAATTTTTGCAGATTCTCTTCAAAAACAAATGTTAATATTATCCGCATCCGAAGTGTCTTACCTGATAGAATATCTTGGCCTATTTATCGGCGATTGTATTCCTGAAGGTAATAAGACCTGGGAACTTTATTTAATATTACGAGAAATTATGTACATAATAATGGCACCAGCACTGAATGACGAAACCATCGTCTTTTTTTCAACTCTTATCTCTCAGCATCACAGTCTCTATATGGATACATTTCAAGATAATTTGAAACCAAAGCATCATAACCTTATCCATTATCCAGAATTGTTGGAAAAATTAGGCCCAATCAAATACTTTTCATGTATTAGATTTGAGGGAAAACATAAAAAATTCAAAAAGAATGCAAATGTTACAAATTCACGTGTCAATTCGCCGTTGACTTTATCTTTAAAACATCAATCGCAAGTGTCTTACAGATTGTTTTGTAATGAAGGATTTTTTGCTCGTGTCTTAACTGGACCTGAGTCAGCCGATTTAAATTATTTACCACGTTACAACGAGTTCAAAGATCTGTTAAATAGGGATATTTTATCTGACAAATACGTTTCTGTATCATGGGTAAGGGCGAATGGAATATTAGGGTAACCCGACTAATAGATGGACGACCCCCAATAGATGGACAAATATTATTTTCATAAATGATTACATTGAATCTAAAAATGGTATTGTAAGAAGTTATTTTTTTTCTGCTAAATATACATATTTATGATTATGTAAAAATTATCTTTCGTGTTGTATATTTTGTATTATTATTTTTAAAAAGTTATTATCATTTGACATTACTACGTTTTGCTTTAGTAGCGCGCCCGCTAATAAGCGTACGGCAGAGCACGTGTTTATTGTTTCGTCGTTATTAAGAGAATTAAACAATATAATAAGGAATGTATCACATTTTCATATTTATTTTTAAATAATAATGTAATAAATTAACTGATTAAATAATGAAAATTGGAAAATATGAGAAAATTCGTCGTCCATCTATTGGTATGAAATTTCTAACCTCAATCCAATAAATGGACGGTAAATTTATCTGTCAAGTTTTTAATTTGTATTTTTTATACTTATATCAAATTATTTGTTAGTAATGAAGAAACCAAAAAATAAAGAAGAACGAGGAAAAAAAAAAGAAAAGCAAAAATTAGAGGAATTGAAGTTAAAATTACAAAAAGAAAAAGCTGGCTGAAACGCAAAATTAAAGAATAAAATTCTAAAATAAAAAAAAACATAGACGGACAAAAAATCGTAAGATTTAAAAAAATATATTACATCGTATGATTTTATAATATTCCAGTTGATAATTAATATATTAATATTATTAAGTTGATACGTCGAATAACAATGTTATTTGTTATTGAGATTTATAAAGAAGTCAATAAAATTACTTTTTCATATATTTTTTGTAAATTATTATCACATCTGTTGATTTGTTTACTGGTTATTTCTATCAAATTTGAACTTTCGCCATTGAATCTGAAACTTTGATTCTTTTTAACATAAATAATAAGACAAAAATAATATTTTTAACAAACGTCCATCTATTGGGGGTATTCACTTTTTCTCAAATTTTCCTTTTTTTTTTTTATATACAACTACTTTATACAAGGTTTTCATTATTGTTTTTCAATTTATTAGATATTTTTACGTAGGTATGGCTTATTTTATTACAATTTATTAATATTTTATTATAATATTTCGTTAAGGAAACATAAGAATCCGCTTAACCGTCCATCTATTGGTCGGGTTACCCTATATAAAAAAATGTGATTATCTTTGTTAGCTCTAATAATGTTTTTACTAATTACGGACAAATTCAGTACATTCTTGTATGCAAAAGTACAAGTGAAATAATTTTTCTTGTTTCTAAAAATGCGAAACAAATATGTGGGGATTAATAGAACGAAATAATCTTGTAGATTATTAACCGACTAGTCTGCACGTTATGAGTGATGGAAAGACGTATGTTCCTTCTAGAATGTAAGATCGTGTTCTATACGTAATTTGCTAAGATATATGTATTTGATTCAAGAATTGAAACTAAAGATACGTGTGTTTGATTTCTTCCAATATTCTTCTTGATTTTAAAGTACAATATACAGTTCTTCGAATTATAATACCTTCAAAGGAAAACGCGGTATTATAAAATAAAAAGTGTTTTGTATTTTGTGAAGACTTTTTTATCACTCTAGACTTTAGTATACGAACAAATAAACTGTTATACACGGAGAAACTTTTTCTAATTAAGAGCCCAGTAATTGTTAATAACTCCGGGATACATCAAAACATTTCACAATATTTCTTACAATAGTAAAAGCTAATATTTTGAAAATGTTACTCTTGTTCACTTTTAAAACATATTATGCAAAATATTAGCTTTACCCATTATTTACGAAATATTCTGAAATATTCTGATGTACCCCGGCGTTACTAGAGATTGTCGGACTTTTTATTGGGTAAAGTCCCTCGGTGTAGTATTTTATAATACATTTTTTGATACAACAATATTGGAACTATTCGACATTAAAAAATTTGTTTGATGTGTGTAATTAAAGTATTGAAATAAATATTTTTAGTATTGTAATAAATGCAAGGTGTTTTTTCGTTATAGGACATTACATTAATCTATTTCAACGTCTGCTAAGATGAAGCGTGTGGTTATTCGATATTATGAAAAATTATCTCCCAATCATGTGTGGAGTTTCTGCATTCAAACATCTTTCATTCGAACAATTACATCTATTCTCCTGTTCACGACGAATCATTTTGATTCATTGACACGTTACTTCACCGCCATCATAGAGAATTTTCATCATATGCAAAAGCTTTATGTGTTCATAGCATGTGTTTTGATTAGAAATTAAGGTTTTCTCACTTATGTTAAATTGAAATGTTCAACAAAACGTGATTTATTTCAATTAAATATACTACTTTTCCGATTCATAATGTATGGGCTTGAATTCAAATATTATTTTGTAGATCAAAACATATATTTTTTATGATTAATATACTCGGGTCATATTTTAAATAATCAGCTTTTATAACAAAACAAATGATCTGATCATTCAAGTGAGTATTTCGTTACCCTCATATTTACATTTCTTGTTTTAAATATAGATTTTTTGTGATTTAAAAACTTCTGCGCCAAACATATAAATATTTTTTCAGGGGACTAGCTCAACGATATCATCTACATCAAATCGTAATTTACCGGGAATAAATATCAGTTACATGCAATAAGTACTTATTTCAATAAATACTAGAAATCATTGCTTTTCCAAAACACTTTTTCATACGAAGGTTTAAGATTTGTGTGACAATCTTTCACTTATTCACAACAAAATCAGAATTACTTTACATGTACTTTTATTTGTTCGAATGAAACATGTTATTCTTCGATATCAATCAACATTTGATTCTTTTTGCCACGTAACAATTCCATATAAATATCACTTGTTTCTTTCAATGAGAAATATTAACAGGAGCTTCTTTCTGAACGCGATTACAGCTGCGGCAAATATTTTGTTATATGCTCAACTAAATATTTATTGTGGTTTACTCTTCGTATTTGTTTCACTTAAATACATGTTTGAATTGGCAGCCCGTAAAGAACAGATTTTCTTGCGTCGAATATAATCTTTTTGACTCAAAGAAATTTTTTTCTCAGTGTAGAACCACATTTAAGTCTGTATAAAGCCACCAGCAGATCAGCATTTGATCGAAGTTATTCTTGTGAAACTATTATATAATATATAAAAATTTAAGAAAATTGATCGACCAACAATACATCCCCATGAGAAAAGAAACGTAACTTCATGGATTACAGATGAAAATTTTTAGAGAAATATTCAATACCATTTCTAAAGTGAATAAACAGAATGAAAGTAATGAAAAAAGGGTCTGACTCTCTTAATTATGATTCACATATTTTTCTATAATTGCGGCTGTTTCCTGAAATCCGGCACATGGAATGAGAAAGTAAGAAATAAGATCATTCGAGCGATACATTATAGTTGTTCACAAGAACTTATCGGGGAAGGCGGCAGATATTTATCGAAATTCTGTTTGCGATAAATAAATAAAATTGTGTTGGATTCAACCGCTTCATTCTTGTCAGATGATGTAAAAGTTCAGTACCTTTATTTGATATTACTCTATTATGGAAAACGGTTCGTTGAATGATTTGATTCATTCAGAATTTGAAATTACCGTTTCGTCAACTCCAGTTTGTTAGAAGCGGCTGCTCTTCGAAAGACAAAAAGTTTCATTGTTCGAAAAATGTACCTCTCCTTATAATACGCAAATCTATGAAACACTTGTTTCTGAGAACGTCAACCTACAGGCTTTTGGGACCTTTTTTCGAAAGCGGCTTTAATTCCAACGAACGAACAAGAGACCTCGAAACGAATATAAAAAAATATATATATTTTTTCAATACAAAATAACGTATCGAAGTATCAATTAAAAAAATAAGTTCACCCGAACGGTTAGACGTCGGTTAATTTTTCTAATTATCGTATACATAGAATTGGGCGTTAAGTCGAGGGTCGAAAAGGCTCTGCGGTCCTGAGAATCGCGTCAATCACTACTGTCATCCATGGTACGACACCTGCGACCGTTTCCTCTATATCGTTCACTGGGATTGTGAAAGTCTCGAGGATAAAACTCCTGAGGATCCACAGGTGCGAGGACGACAGAAGACAGAAGACAGTCGAGACAACGGGACGCCCCGGCTTACGCTTACTACTATACCTACCGTTCCGGCAGGACTAGGGCTACGCGATCCTTCTGTATACTAGGCTGCACTAGGCAAAGACGATCCGATTCGATGGCGCGTCAAACGGCCCCTAATCTTGGGTCCCTCTCACCCCACTTCGGCCAATAACAACGGGGGATAATTCGCCTTGCGTGCAGTAGAGATAACTCGCGTGCATCACACCGCGATAATCGCAAATCCTTGACCCCTTCGTCAAGGGGGACTCGCAGGAAATCGCGTTAGGAAGTTAAATCGACTAATTCACTATCGAAGCTATAATATAAAGCGCACATAGAGCAGCCCGCTGCCATCTCCCGGCGAGCAAATATGAAGAGGGTGGGATCCATTTTACTTCGCTGAGGAGAAATTGTTCACTTGTTGGGAGTCTATTTATTAACGTTTTTGATGATATTCTTTCTGCACCGGGGAAAGAAATTTCTTGTTATATTGGGATTTCGGAATTCCGGATAAAATTTTCTTCAAAAATTATGGTTTCGTATTTGGAAGGAAAATATACTGTAAGGAATTAGGAGAACAATATTCTTCGCTAAAGAACCCGCACAAACCATTCTGCAGTTGAGGTCATCCTGATCACAAGTTACTAATATATCAAAACACGATCATACCCGCGGTTCAGGTTCTATCGGTAATCAGAGTTGAAAAAAAGCCTATCATTGATTAGATTGAAACTAGGAGTCAGCCATTCTTAAAATCTGGTGTACCTATTCGCGACATCTTGGAAATATTTCGAAATCAGACAAAATCAGATGAAATCTTTTGGAGTTATTTGGAATATCTTGGAATCTATAGAGTCGTTTGCAATCTTTGCTATCACTGAAGATAATTTGAAATAATTCGAAATCTCCGATATATCGCCTGAAATTTGGCAACTTAGACTAAATCCCTACCGAAACCCACTAATAATGTCACTTTTAATTTTGATCACCGCCAGATAGAGCCAGAGCTGCGCACAAAGATCGGATTTTCACACTGGCAACTTCCGATCGGCACGATTTTAACTGAAAAATAAATGGCTCAGTAGCCAAATATTCGACAGAAGCCCATTTTTGGTAAGATTGGTGCGGGTTTCCTTTCCCTGCCAATTTTTTTTCACCCACATCCGACCAACTTTCACAAAGTTTTATACACGACAGTTTTTTAGCGGAAATAATCATTGAGAATGCGAGATTCCATATTACCCTGCATATCGTGTACTGTGTGATATACAGCAGGTGAAAATCTGTAGCTAATGTCCGTAGCAGGGTTATCTACCTACCTAACCTACGAGTATTCCTACATGTTTATAGGATTGGTCCTAAAAGGAACAAGTTAAAAAGTCGGCGCTGACGTTTCGATTGACAAGCCAAAGATTTGAAACGCGATATTCTTAAGATATCCGAGTTACCTGCGTCAGCCAAGCCGTTAATATAAAGGTCCGCACGACCCAGCCTGCTGTTCCCACATACAAAAATATACAGACCACACTATCCTCGTCCACCCACGCACACACATCTATCCATACGTACAGGGTGGGCCGTTTTACCATATCCTAAATCTCTTCGATCGCTGTCAAAAATAGTTTCAAAAGTTCCGGAGCTTTGAAGAAAATTACAAACGTTTGATTCTGAGCAGAATTTTTCGAAGTGGTTCGTCTTCTTTCATTCTCAAATTGGTCATTTTCGAAAAAGTATTTCTCCAGTCCACGATATTATCCTCCCAACATCAGATCCTCGGATAAAAAGGAATCACCGGAACAAGACACCCTGTATATACATTAGGGCGTACCTCCTACCCATAAAAAGGCTTTTACCATTTGACATCGTGCAGACTAGACTGCGGGGCACGTTAAATATTGTAGGTATATAATAGTATGGGAGTAGGTATGGACGGGAGAATAGGTTTAGCGGGTCTGAGACAGATTCAATCTCACGTCAACCTGTCGGGCCTCGACTTCAGACTTCGATATCTGAGGCTCGGTATGCCCGTAATACTGTTTTCGGAGATATAATATTGAGAGAAAAGAATCAGACTGGCAGCCATTTTCTTCACAAATTATATGTCACGACGGTGCGCGTCGTAGAGTTTGAGAGTTGACATAACCTTGTCCTATACTTACAGTTTTGTAACTTTTGCATACTGTTCGACGTTGAACTGGAACAATTTAGTCAAACGATGAGTGATTTATCGAAAAAGAGATAAAAGAAAATCACGTTCTATTACCCTATTTAAAACGTACTTTTTTTAAAAAGAATTCATACGAAGAATAGAACGATTAAACAGGGCTAAAAATTCCAATTTTTTTTGGCGGAAGTTGAGAAAAAATTGACTTATTAGAATTGAGACTGGTCCTTCTTACGAAATACAAGGTTTATTGTCTTCGAACGGACGATTCTCTGTCACAATCAGGTCGAGAAAATTCTGTACATTTTTTTTCAGAAACTACTAACAATTCAAGATGAATAATTCGATGCCCTCACTTTCGACGATTCACTTAGTTCAGATAAAGTCGTTGAGAAATTGAAATATTGGGATCTGTGTAATTATTATAAATTTATAGAAATTCATATATCGTCAGAGATAAATTAGTCACAAGAATGCATATAAAAAGAAAAAAAAATCAGCGTTGACGTTGAAATTCTAACGCCTCGTATATCAAATTCTATAAAATTCAATTGTTATCATTGTCGAAATCAAAGTATCAAACCGTATAATATGGGTTTCCTATTCAGTGTATTTCTATTATAATATAGCGTTGGTTTATCGAGTATCCTGCTCTCAGATTAGCACCCCCGGCGAGATTATGGGGGATGTTGGGATTCGATAGCATCCGCACGCGTCTGGAGGGAGGATTCGCTAGCTCTCCGGCGTCATGCCAGTTTAGGGTAGCATCCCCGTCCTCAACAAGCCCTCGTCTGCTGTGGGTAATAACCAGCTAACTAGGCATTTATTGCTTTATGTACCCACCCGAAGATAATTCGAAGATCAGCGGCGATCCTGATCGGAGCCAATTCTGGGTCGGTTGATATTATTAAATTAATTTTCAAAAGGAATCAAAACTTTCGCCGTCAAAACAAACAGAGACTAGGTTCACTGCTTATAATTCCAATTACAGAGTCGTCGGGATTTTCAATCAGCCGAAATAATCCGTTTTTTTTTTCTAATTTATAAATACAAAAATTCCATAACTGCTGGTTCAATGAACTTTTTAGAAACATTGAAAAGACGACCAAAAAATCCCACTCCGTGGTATATAGAGTGGAAACGGAGACCATGAAGAGATTTCCCATGACGAGAATGGAAAATGGCTCTAGCGGAGTAAAGAGGGGAAAGAAGAAGAGGAAGCTGGACACATAAGCTCTCACGTTAAAATGCCGACGCCGAACAACGTCTGCTGGTCTGTATCCTGCAGGACTGCACTAGGCACGGATGATTCTAAAATCGTAGGATTTATAGAGGGAAGTTATGAATGGAGGCCGGCCAACTATATGTATATATACATATATATATATGCCTCGAGGTTGTATAATACTATGTGCTGTGAGGGATCGTCGCCCCCGTAACGGCAACCCCTGACCCGACTCCGTGTTGGGATCCGAGTTATTGTATATAAGAAATTAATTTATATTTCCTGCCTCAAGGGATCGACGCCTGCAGTCGGGACTTCAATTTTACAACTATATACGGTAACAATTAGTCAAGACTGTCAAATTCGGCCGCAGATCTTTATAGATAATTTTGAACGGATCGCGCATAGGTGTGTATCTAAAAAAAATCGCATTAGTAAATGGTTTACCAGATGATGACAGTCCTTCGAAGACAGATTCAGCCCTCTCCTCATAAAGCTTTTTCTGCGATTTTTGGTCAAGCTTGATACCAGATCTGCGAATTTTTTACATTTTTTCTCTTCTTCAAAACCTCTTTGCGCATTTGAATACCATAGTTATAACAGATTCAGAACGGGCGATGTATTGGAATCATGAATATGTCCCGAGAGACTCTATTGGGGCACTGAAGGTAACTAAAGAGTGACGGGAAATCGGTCGTTAGGAAATGACTGTGTTGATTGGAACTGTAATGCGAAGACTAAATCGATACTGATTTGACGCAAGACAGAAGTGACGGAGAAAAGCCATTGTTTACCATTAGCTGACGAGCGCGAAGGATCAAAGGCAAACAAATCTACTTTGTCTTAGAGAAATTAAAAAAAAAAAAACCGGAAGAAAAAGCATTGTTTGGGTTGGTTGAAAAATTCAGACGGGTTACAAACTTGTGATTATAAGTAGTAGATCTAGTCGCCCTTGTATGGTAAGGTTTTCAAATCTCTTTCATTGGTAGATTTGAAATGATTGTAAAAATTATTTCGGATATGCCTGTTTCTGATTCTACATAAGAAAGCATTGTATTTCTTTTGATTACGCCATATGACTTCGGTGTGTCAGTACTTCTTTATTCATGAGACGTAAAAAATAGAATTGTGTTTAGACGATGAAATAGGTGAATTCGTTTATTTTTGTTATCTCACGTTGTATTTCCATACATTATTTCAAAATATACTTTGCAGTTTTTTACAAAATCTGGCAATGAACCGAAATTTCTCCAATGATAAAATCTTTCAAAAACTCCTCGTTGACTTTATCGATTGGATATTGTCTCCTTAATTCTGTAATCCAACGAGTCTGAGACACGCTATTTCCAAGTACATCCCATCAAGCACAGGGCAAAGGAAGAATGGTTTTCGTGCCCAATTATCACGATTGTTGAATCTCGCAAATACCGCAAAGACCTTGGGCCATAATTCTCAATCAAAATAGCGATCTCGCACGTTTTTGTGCAGCCTAATACACATGCTCAAGTACCACGTAAAATAAGCTTAAATGGAGGAACATACCTTGCATTACTCTTCTAAACACGAAAAGGGAGCATCTGCGATTCTCTAAATCGAGTTACTCATGGAGATTTATGTTTTATCCAGCTACTCGTGATCAGATTGAATAATGGTGGTTTAAAACCTTTTTTCGTCCACCCTGTAGGTGCACTGACCATAAATATAGGCGAATATTTATGCAGAAGTGCAATAGGTGTGTGTAAACTTCCGTGTAAAAATATCAGCGAAGTAACCTTCACACAGAGAGAGAAAGAGAGAGGGAGAGAGAGAGAGTAATGGATGATAGAGTAATAGATGATAGGGAGTATAAAATAGAAAAGGGAAATAGTTATTGCATGATTGCGGCGGCGAATGACACAGCTATCGCCGACCACATCTCCCTGCTGCAGGCTTAGTCACGCCTATGTGATATACCCACCCAGGTAGTTGCCTGGGTATAGGTAATACCGCCCATCGTTGATGTGCCTCTGCACGACATACACATCCGTGAAAAATACACACGGCTATCGCAAGCTCGAGTCCCCCGTTGGGAATACGAAGGGTATGAGGGGAGGCGGTGCCGAAGGGGTAGGGAAAAAACGAAAAAAGAGAACGAAAATGAAAAATAACAAAAAATGTATGTATATATATATGTAATACGTATACGCGCGTGTACATGTAGCTGTAAAAGGAGAGGAGGCGATCTGAATGGATCCGGTCATTCGTAATCGCTATAAGCGCGCGGAACCGAGAGAGACACTTACAAAGGACATCTGGGCCCTCCTTCATCGAGTGCTACTGCAGCAGTATGAGCTGTAACGTGGTGCACCGAATATACTATACGAATGTATGTATGGATACGAGCATGTGGAACTGAACACCGTACATTCATACGAGGCAGTTGTCGCGTCCCTGCAGTCGAGGGGGCTGTACTGTTCAGATTATAACCGAGCTTTCGAACAACTCTGATTCATGTGTATATTTGCCACCAGTCGACGCACATTTGCATTTCGACTGTTCGGAAACATGTAGAAAATAAATTTTGCCTCTAAAACGAAATGCGTGGTTGCTTATCTCCTGCATTACGGTGCACAAATGATATGGGGGATAGAAATATCCGAGAAAATGATATTCAGAAGCCGTATGCGCAGACTTCAAATACTCGCAGATTTGTCCAGAATTTCATGCAAATGAGTATCACGAAAGAATTGATATGTGAACTGTTTATTTATGACTCTGAGTAATGGGAATTCATATCTCGTATTCATCCGAGTGTTATTTGCTCGTTGTGCAATAAGAAGATTAGTGGTCAGAACAAAGCACATGATAAAAACTATTGTGTCGGTGACTCTACTGAAACATTTTTATCAATATGTATACCATGCATATGTAAACACCTGTACGGCGATAGTTAACGGCCAGAGATGCTAGTTATTTTATTCCTGTCTTGAAAATCATGATTTTGTCATTCATCTACACATGATTAAGAATTCGTCCCGGTGCAATGTTGTATAATGATGTATAATGTTTCAGTCTTCGACGTAGTGTGGACTCTATTTTCACTAGAACTAAGTAAATGTCTGCTAGAAAATCTGTCTTTCTATGTATCATTTCGATAGTAATCATGAACTCGTGTCCCATACCGTGGTGACATATGGGTTGATTACTTTCCACGAGTAGATGGGACTGGAATGCCATGTCATACAGCGTTCTCGTTACAGAATTTACCCACCCCCTTCGGCCATCGAAATTGAAACATCATCTGATTGTCCGAATCAGAGGAGCACCGCGGGCTGTGATTGACTTGTATCAACAACACAATGACCCAAGAATGATCCCAGTAAATCGTATGTATATTGAAACATCATCAACTAAGAAGTCAGGCTCCCGGAGTGAGAGATAATCAATTAGTCAAGTCTCCGACGAACGGCTTCTACTCTCTATTTCATAACAATGCCTGGTTTTATTGTCTCGAAACAATGGCTAATTCGTTTCTCGGGTTCTCTGTGATCTGTAGCAAAAGCCCACAGCACTAAATATCCTTACATCCTTTCGTCCCTGCGCATGGACTAACACCTCGTAATAATACAGTGCTAGTAATTTCGGTGGGGCCCTGAAATCTTCATCGCGATAAGCCAGATCACGATCTGCACTTCAGGCAAGCCGCAATCCACCCCGACGCAAAAAGTTCGGTAGTAAAATTTGCGGGTAAAACCGCGGATGAATGGCTGCTCGGGTTACCGTCACCGAGATAACTGATTCGATTCTCCCTCTAGCGAACAGGAGGACTGCAAGACTTTTCCAGATTACAGGGGTTTTTGCGGCTTTAAGTGTCGCCGACGTAACCTTCTCCTCGCAGAAGGAGCGGGACGAGGGAAACAAAGTGCGCAGGGTACGGAGGAGATCGGATCTCTATGCCCGTCGTGTATCGGTGCTTGACGTTCGTCGCTCCGGGTGTGAGAAAACTACCTACTTAGAGCCACCGACCGGGGCCCCATGCACAAGCAAGCAGCCTCGTACCCAGTGGCCTACCATCCTCCCTACAAACTGCTAGATCTCTTTTCTACTTTACATCAGTTCACGGGCTGGTGAACTTTTTCAGTAAATGTCCTTTCCCGAAATTTACCTTGTAGGGATATACATACCTATATAATGCCCGGATCCCACCGCAGACTTAACGCTGCACCGAGTACTGGACATAGAGTTGCGCCTACCTGCCCGGTACGAATCCGTGCACAAACACAACAAACATCAGACCATGAAATTACTGTTACTGTTGCTGTGAGGACAGGCTGAGGCTTGCTTCTATCGATGGGGGTTCGTAAATCCTAGCTATATACATATACTTTACCCAGCCTCGTGTTTCCAGTGACAAAACAGAAAATCATTTACCGGACCCAAAATGGATCGAATAACTTTCGGATATCTTTATGCCTGCCGTGCTCGTCGCTGTCAAAACTTGAAATTCGATTATTATCGTTTACTGTATCTAGGCATTTAATTCGCTAGTATACGTATACTCCATCCCAAGGATTCCTATGAAAAATGATTCTTCGGCTTTTGGGACGAGTCATGGTACCGACTGTGATGTATTATGGGAAATGTTTCAGGCCGTCTCGTATTGAGCTCGTTCATTCCTGAGACATTATTTGGCACCAGCTTGCTTTTGGTAATATTGAAGACACTATCATCGTCGCGTGTTTCTCGAATCAAAATCTACCAAACGTGTTCATTCGGTGAACATGAGTTGTCGCCGGTTCGAATTTTATTATTTTTATCCCAAATTCGAAATCATCGACCTAGAGACAACCTGCGAAACCTAATCTTCGTGCAAGTCTGATTGTTATTTGCATTTTGATCCGCCATATCGGATCCACCAGTTTGGATATATATGAAAGATCTGACTCCATATTTAAGATCGCTGACTCAAAATCCTGTACCATACAGATTTTCACAAAGACATCAAATGTTTGCCTGATAGGTTTGGAAGAATTGAAAATGTTTGAATGACCGTTTTGATTGTACGTCTATTAGATTTCTATTTAGAATTATTAGGATAAAGCTTGCCGAAGTAGTACAACCCGTTCCATCAAAAATTCCACAGATAATAAAATATACGTATCAATTATTTTCGGCTACTTAACATCCCTGCAAAATATCACTGAAATCGGAGGCGGAGGTATTGCCGCTGTTCCTTGTAAGTATAGGGGAATGAAATCTTTATAGGTATCGAATCACTTCAGGGACGTGTTCACGCCTCGTCGAACATATTACCGAGCGAGGAGAATGCGCCCCTGCCCTTCAAGTTCCCTCTGCAGAATATCGAGACTCTCACGCCCAACTAGTCCAAAGAGCAGTCTGCACAAGACCTCGCGGCGCGGTGAACCGGAGCGAACCGATCTGCGAGGAACCGCTCGCGCCGTTCCTGATTGGTAATTCCTGATTCTCGGATCGTGACACGCAACTCGCTGAGGGGTAGGTTCAGGACTTCAACCCCCAAGGCAGTGTAGTCCCGCCCGATAAAATACCGATGCTTAGGATGAGATGCCGAGTGAACAGACCGAGACTTGTTTCAATTTACTCGACGATATTATCCGTTGTAGGTGTGCTCGAAGAGCATGATGAACACTCTTCAGGGACGCGCTGCACAGTCGGCGTCTTTTCTCATGGGGTTTATTCTTCCGGATTGTCTACAGGCCTCGACGCACCAAACCTCGAACCTTTTAGAGAGCATTAGCGGAGCTTCACGGCCCTGTGCTCACTGTCGTTTCGCGTTACAAGGTCTCTAGTCACGTGCGCTGTACTAGCAAATTTTCACCAATTGTATATATGTCCAGATTTTTGCTCGGCCAGTGTCCCCGGCACGTGGATGAAGCTCCAAAAATGCTAATTTAGAATTAGGGCACGGACGAAAATGTTGCGTTGAGCAAGCTCTTACCTGAAGCTATATGTGTCTGAACTAATCGCTATCTGACCCACTCGATATTACCGCCGAATCACACTGGCTTCCGAATATTGAACGCCGAATAGAAATAAGAACGGGACAATTGACATGCGAAAGAAATATTCCTCTGCCCGTTCCTCAGTATCATCGTCATCCGTGCAGAATAATTAAGTTTCCATACCCACGCCTCCAAAAAATCTTCTCTTAGCCTTCTCTAAAACCCTTATAACTAGGTGAAAAATTATCGAGAAAAATGGGGGAAAAACCATACGGATTTTAAAGTTTGTAATTTGAAGATTGAGACAGTGCTCTTTGAATCATTAGCGACTTAGTTGTGCAAGTTTGGATAGAGTTGTCAAATCTCACTGATAAACGATTTTTGGAGCTTCTCTGTGCTGTACAAAAAACAAACAAAAAACCATCGCAGGTAATTTTAACAGTGATAATTTTGAAGCTTGAAGTTTCTTCTTCAAAATGCTTTTTCAAATATTCTACCTGATTTGTTTTCTTTAACCGAGTTATTGAATTTGTAATAACGTATTGCATACCGCAATGGTACACACTCACTCGTATACTCAAGATTGAACAACTCGGTGAAAAAAATTGGAATAAATATTTAAAAAAAGCATTTTAAAGAGGAAACTTTGAGTTTCAAATTGTCACAGAAATTTTCTGCGATTTTTTTTTTCTTTTTTGTAGATCACGGAAATGTTTGAAATTTTCTTTTTTCTCCGTCCATGGTGCAACTCTATGTTCAAACTTGCGTAGCTTCGTAACAAATTATTGCAAACAAATTTGAAAAGCACTGTCTCAAAATTGAGATTTCAAACTTGAAAATAATTTTTTTTTTTAAAGTTATTTCGATAACTTTTGACCGAGCTGTAACGTTTTTAAAAAAAAGTTGTCAGGCGGACCGTTAATCATCCGGCTGAGTGTGCTACATTATAACGTACACATTTGTGATTTTTTATCTAACTATGCCGAAAAGCTTGTGCTGAAAAAATATTTTTCGCACTCTATGAGTCTAGACCCTGGATTCTTTTGTGTATATGAAAGACAGGCGAGCCGCTCGCGCGGTTGCGTTCGATACGCAACGACACCTGCGCAACGTGTCAAGATACTTCTACATTATATTATGGATATACATATACTTATGGCGTGTGAGAGAGAGAGAGAGAGAGAGAGAGAGAGGAAAAAAGGTAGGGAGAGGTTCGGTGGCACAATCGTTAATTAAGGGGTGAAGCGAAGCCCGTGGGTCACAAACTACACCCATAAATATCTCGGAGAAAAAAGCCTAAAAAGAGAGAGACCTCCTCTACTGAGGACTGAGGTGAAGGCGTCTGCATCAGGAGTCTAATGCCGCGGAACGGTAGGTCGACTATGTATATATATCTATATACGTATATGTATATATGTATATATGCCGTACATACCTTGTAGCTATAAATACAAGTATAATGTATATCTATGCAGGGTGTCCCACGCTGGCCCACAAAATCCAACAAATCATTGAAAAACCATTCGATCATTAGTCCTAGGATTTATTTGACCTTTTCCCAAGATTTTACACAGGCATTTTGCAGGAAACGAGTGCAAATGATACGGGCTTCAAATCTACCAGTTTTCATTCGGTGAATCACTCGGAAGCAACCGATACGTTGTGATTGAAAGCTGGATTTATATGCAGCATATGCAGTATCGAAGGCAAAACTTCGAAAAAGTATACTAAAATATCTAGCGAGAGATTGTTTTTAAGTCGCTCTCCCGATTGACTGTATAATTCAACCAAATTTAAAAAAAAAGAAAGAACAGAGAATGCCTCCGTTATAATTAGACAAAGTACAATGTAACGAATCGGTGAAATGTTTTATAACTTTTCACTTACTGTCAATGGAAAAAGTTGAGTTAATGAATCTCGTGCCATTACCGAGCTTGGAAAGTTGGCTTTGACACCACAAGAGATGTTATGAATTCAAAGAGAGAGAAAAGTACTGAAAAACGAGGGGAAATTCGCCACGAAAATATGTGGGTATTTTACAGAAAAAGATTACAAAAATTCAACTCTCGTGTATATTATACTACTTTGTTTCCAAAATATTGTAACAACAGAAGCGACGAATGAGGGAATTCTATTCAATTTGAAAAGATATTCAATGTTCATCTGCAGCAACGTATTTATGGGCCATCTTCGTTGTCGTTTTTGCAATCCCGTTTTAAATTTCTCCAGCAACGACAAACCAACCACTTTCATACATGACGTTTTTCAAAAACTTCATACGAGAGAAATGAAGGAACAAAAGCAGTCGAACCCTCATTGTTGTTTTTTCCAGGCATTCGAAAAAGAATCGTATTATTTCGGTTGGTTGAAAAATTTAGCCGGCTGTACTTGTGATTATTAGTAGTAAATCTAGTCTCTGCCGGGCGACCGAAATTTCCAATTCTTTCCATCAATAGTTTTCAAATGATTTCCAGAATTATTGTCGAGATGTCTGGATCTGACTTTACATTGAGTTATCTGCTTTTCATTCTACATAGGATAGAACTCTCGACTTTTGATTACGCAATATGGCTTCAGTGCGTCAATATTTCTTTATTATCAGACAGGAAAAGAAAATTAGTTGGCTTGAATTTGAATAGACTCAAATGAATAGACTCAATTGCGGTTAGACCATGAAATTAGTGGATTAGTCTGTTTTTGATCGCATAATCTATTTGTATAAAAAAAATTTTTTTTTTTTCAATGTCTCCTGCAATTTTTGACGAAATCCGCCATCAAAATCGGATTCCCTCTCCATAACAACCATCGCGAACAGATACAAAAAAACATCTTTATAAAAACTCCTCACATGCAGAATTCAATTTGAAACCCGTTCGAAACATACACGAATTTTAACTTCGTTCTTGAAACAGTGAGCATAATCCATACAGTTCCTTTTTCAAATAATTATTTTAAATCTAAAACATTCGAGTCACGCTCTAGTTATACCCAGTTCTTCAATGCCGAGTCTGTTCACCTTGATATCAAGATAAGCTCGTATAAGCAATTAAAATAGCTATACTGAACTAACTAACAAGTAGCTGCCACGATGTATACACTGTCAGTCCTTACCAACGAAAAAGTACCCGTCTACAATGTCGAGCTGTGTCCGGGACTAAAATTTCTTGAATAAAAATCAACCGCCTCATAATGCATGGCACAATTGTAACCGACTAAATTTCGTCCCCAAAGTTATCTTCGAACTTCATATTCGTTTTCAAATATCGAAATACGACAGTCGGTACACTAAACTCGAAGTACATTTTCGTTGGATAATGTAAAAGAGAGAAAAAGGGAGAGAGAGGCAGAGAGAGAGAGAGAATGTATAATATGGACCCAAAATAGATAACGCAATATGAAAAAGAACCATGTTCAATCTCCGGTGGGACAAACGTGCGTAAAATTCCATCGTTGATTCGAATCAGCCTCGGGCGTAGAGCTACGCAGTTAAGAGGAAAGATGACACATGAGTTGGAGCTGGTAGCTGTAAGTTGGAGCTGTAGTTCGGTCCCGCAACGCCAGTTGGGACTTTCTGTTCCGATGAGACCGCCGCGCCGCGCCGCACCGTGCCGCTTTGGCTGCGAGAAAGGAAGGCAGCACAAGCAGGCAAGCAGGCACAGTAGCGACGATCGGCCATAAACATAAAATATGCCCGTCTTTTTACCCTTAACTGGCCCACAGACGCACCCACACGAGAACAGCGCCCCAGGGACGTGGACGGTTCCAGTAATATATCGACAGTTATAACCTGGATCGCGCGGGTACGTGCCGCGTTGCTGCACTGCACGGTTAGCTCACGATCAGGCCTCACCGCGCGCACGGCTCAACACCTTTGTGTCCGGCATTCCTCGACACTCGTTTATTCTAGGAGTAACTCTGCGCTTACGCTTCCTGCATAAACGCTTGTCGGTTACCAGGTTATCTCTTGCCTACCGTATGGAAGAAAAAAGTAGCCAGAAATGAAGAAAAAGATTGAGCACAACATAGAATAGGAAAACTTGAAAACAAGAAAGTTGTTCCTTTTTTCAAATTTGGAAAACGAACACTCGTTTTCTGTGATCTTGAAAAGTACAGACCAAAGTTATGGGTATATTTCGGGTTATTTTCGCGTTCAAAAAACGAAAGGTCGAATACAGGAATTTGACAAAAATAAATAAAACAAATTGAGGTGGTCGTAAATTGTCACAGATATTTCGAGCTTGTAGGAAATGGTCGTTTTCAGACTCGTGCGCCCGAAAGACTCCATGCAGGATAAAACTTTACTAATTAATTTATTACTTTTATGATTCTTAATTTCAGGTGCCTAAGAGATAAGATTTATCTCACCACGGTGATGATTTCTTGATATAGTAACATGTCCTGCGACTGTGTGACCCGATGATTCAAACGGAACGGATATGACGTCCGATTTTAGTTTTTTATAAAGTTGTTGACACTCCGATCTCAAATCGACATGAATCAGTCAAAGTTATATAAGAAGCGTCACAACAAACCCGTACATATCAATCTTGTGTAAAAATCGATTTCATATTTGTTTCTCATCACAATCGTTGGTTTCTATCAAATCGCAATGACAATTTTTTTGGGAAAAATATTAATGTTAACAATTATTGAAAAATTACCCGAACCTACCGTTGGCCATTGAAATTTAGATCTTGACGTATTTTCCGATCGAAAACTGACATTTCCATATCAAATATAGTTATAAGTTATACAGCGCGTCGAAGTTAAATAAACCAAATGACAAGTATGGTGAAGTGATAAAAAAATCCACATTTTGAGTCGGTCTATGGTACCCAGTGATGGGTACCATCAATCACAACTTGTAATTAATTACAATTACATTACAAATTGCAACTGTAATTTGAAATTTGGAACAAATCAATTACAAAACACATAAGCCATTTGGAATCGAATCCAGACCAATTGAAAAATACATTCATGACTTGTAATTGAACTGAAACCAATTACAAAGTACATTGATCGTGATTTTTAATTGAACCGAAACGAATTACAGAACACGTCAGAAAAAGTTGTCAACTACATTCGATAATTAGAATTGGTTCAAATAAAATCTGCAATTACATTTTATAATTGTAACTCGGCTGAAAAAATACGAATTACAAATGTGCTTAGTAATTGGTTTCGGATCACTTATAAATTACAATTGGAGTTTGCCAACGTTTTAGGATTAATTACAAATTGGGAATGAAATTGGATTGATTACGATTTTCTCTAACACGAATTGTATCTACAGTATATAAAAAAAAAGAGTTTAATTGAGTTAAAAAAAATGGGCTAACCTAACCTAACCTAACCTAACCTAACTTTTACCCGAGTCTACTTATATTTATACGCTACTGCATAGGGCGAGTGGGTTCAGGTAGCCTGGTAACATTAGTCCGTTAGGAAGTTTTGGATCAATTAAAGCGCGCGAGAATCGTGGAGCAGCCGCTCGTAGCGCGACTGGTGACTCCTTGTCCCCGTCTCCCGTCTCACTTCTCCTTCCCTCGATGATATTGTCCGACTAATTTCATTCCTTCACCCTCGACGCGACGCTCGTTTCAAAAAGCCTCCTCGAAGCACGCCGTGCAGTCAGTGACACGCCGGTGGGACCTGTTATATTATATTTGGACCCGTACCAGTGCAGCGGAGCAGCTACAGCGCGCGGGAGGACAAACTAAACGAAACCTAAACTAAACGAAACGAAATGAAACGGAGCGAGGAACGAGGAACGAAGAACGAACGAAACCCGTTCTTATTATTCATATTCACATTCAGCCCGCGCGAGGATCTTCGTCTCCGTCTCCGTCTCCGCGGTATAGATATAGCGGTATAAAAATCTCTATAAAAAGTTGAAAAGTGCCGCCGCCGGAGTTGAGGAGCGACAATGGATGAAATATGCCGCCCTGCGTTTCAGGGCCCTACTGGAACTTGGGCCTTGGCTTCGACCGGGGCTGGGGCTGGGGCTGGGGCTGGGGGGGGCTGGGACCTCATACACCTGCGGTGTCCGAGTGGAGAGCCACGGAGACACCTCTTCTTATGTGCTCCCGCGCCGACTACTCCCGAACGCCTCTCTCGCTTCTACGATATACCGTACACACATATACATAACTGTGCTATACAGTGCATGTCTAACCGCGGGAATGGATCGCATCCACATTTAGAAGCCGGGCAAGGATCAGCCTAGCCTCGGAATAACGATAATAAGATTTCCATGAATTTTTTTTCTTTCAAGAAACGCATATTTGGTTTCATCTCCAAGTTCTACAAATTATATCAAATCGATAGAAGAATTACTAACAAATTTTTGAATCGATACAACCTTCCACAAAATTGACCTGTCATCTGATCCAGTTATTTCCGCCTATTCGGAAGTTATAGCCATTTGAAAAATCGTCGCATGCAATTACTATGAAATACAAGACTGCGGTAGGCACATTTTTTGGGACAGTAATGGCATCAAGTGATAACTGATACAGGGTCTCACGGCTTTTATAAGTGGTTCACTTGCGGGAGTATTTCCGACTTGAAATTTTCATTCAATAAACAATCGAGAATCAGAAGGAAGAAAAAAAGTTGAATCCTTACGAACAAAACTGTGTTTATATAATTTGATTGTATCAAATTATACTGACTTTTACTCGATTATATTTCAAAGTAACATGGTGAACTTTGGCGATAAAACTGTCGGGATTATTTATCTAGATTGTGAACAAGATAATAAACTAACTGGATATTACCAAACACTATGAATTTTTCGAAGTGATTCTGTATATCTTGACTGTATCTACTTATAAAAGTACACTGCGTGATTAAGGCGTAGATATGATACTACATACGTATAATTATATCTCTGCATAAATATACGTACACCGTTCTGGATGTGGAGCACTGAGCTTACGCTGAATACGTAGAAATATAAAAATTGTTATGAAATATTGCGTTTATGAAATTCCGCTGGAAAATTATACCTATGTAACAACCGCCTACCGGATATCCATATGTACATACATACATATATGTAATATATATACATATATACATATATATACATATACCGTATGTATAGAATTTATAAGCGTGCGGGTAGCAGAGACAAGTCAGAGTTACAGACAGGTGAGAATGCGGTCGAGCGTAATTTAACGAGAAGGAGAAAATTAGACTTTAACTGAATAAAACGTAACAATATCTAATATTCAACTCGAGGTACACACACCTACTTAGAACCGATGTCAATTCGGTAACAAAATAAGTACCACAGGCGTAGATGATCGTATATCGAAGCATGAAAATGTGTGACGATTTTTCAAAACCTGTTTTCAGTTAATTAGTCTCAAACCTTTAGCAAACAAGTGTAAACAACAGAAATGTCAGGAAAAGCTTTACCGCAGAGTCCAGTGGTTACATCTACATCAAAGGGTCTGTGACTTCAACAGATGAAATGCTTTTATCCGGTAACTGCTTTAAATCGTGCAACACATTTTTTTAGCATACTCAGCAAAATATTCAACGGTCCACCTGGTTCTCTCTAATAAAATACCTGCTTTTGAAGCGTTGCGTTCATTTTCGACCTAGTTGCACAGGTTTTGCTGAAGAATTGCCGAATCTACGGCAAAAATGTGAAAAAAAATATTTCAAGCTCTTCTGTGGCACACAAGAATGAAGTCGATAAGTTTTTCGCAATAATGATTTGGAGGCTTGGAGTTTCCTCTTCACAACGCTTGTCTCCCAAATGATCTCGGATTTTTCGTCCACCGAATTATTCGACCTTTCGTCTCACACCTTAGATACGAGACACGTTACTCAAGATCGGATAACTCGGGGAAAAAATACCGAAAAAGACTTTCAAATACGATATTGTAAAGAAGAAAGTCCAAGCTTTAAATCCATTACATCTAAAGTAATTGCGTTTTTTTTTTTCCTATACACCGCAGCAAAGTTTGAAAAATGTTTTTTTCTCGCACATTTTGCAACTTTGCATTCAAACCTGTACGACTGAGTTAAAAATGATCGCAGACTAAATTCAGAAAGAAACATCTTGAGCTCGAAGTTCTCAACTGCAAGATGCCTTTTTCTCGATAAAATTTTAATAACTTTTCACTGACAATGAGCTATAACGTTTTAGAGAAAGGCCGCTAATGATTTCGCTAAGTGTATCCAAATATGTTGAATACAGCATAATAGCCGCCCACTTATATACTGTCTAGTTGAACAGTTGACCATTGAGACAATTTCCTCAGGTAAACGACGAACCTTTCCTTTTTCAGGTAAGACTAGGTACAGGTTTGTCTCCACCTAAAGAAAACCTATTTACTGCATACCGACTCCTAGTGAGTTTCCTGAACTTGCTAATTGGGGGTGAGTTTACACGCGTTGGCGTCGCTGTGCGCTGAGGGTGGCCCATGCCGAAAGATGAAAGCTGTTTTCCAGGGTGACAATGCGGCTCGTTATTAGCCACGGCGGGGGTCTCTGTTGTGGTATACGCATCGTTCCGTTCCAGAGGCGTCCCAGCCCTCTACCTCCACAACCTATCCCCTTTTAGCCCTGCATCGAGGAACGCTGACTAAAAACGTCCGTCTGTCTGTCTGTCTGTCTGTCTATTCGTCTATCTGTCAGTCTGTTCCTCTAGCAGATAACTATGTCATTCCAATACTGAGCCTCATCCTTGAAACATATTTTATCATTTATATGGGGCATGGTCGCTTCGGGACATCCGGTGATTTATTCGGTCTATATCGTATACTGGATGTGTGTGGTGTATTTATACGTACTTCATTTCCCTGACAAATGGCTATGAATTGCAGCGTAGGAAGATCAATCGGACTCTGCCAGTTGTGTACAGGAATAATAAAAAATAAACTGATCGAAAATATTGATCAAAAGACGAGATGTTATTGTTGAAAACTATTCCACAATTGGGAATATTTAAAAAAGAAAGGATGATCACTGTTTGCAATATGCCAATAGTTGTCTACTGCTCGATCTTTCGATATTTTGTGGAATCGGTTGAAATAAATTGGATTAATTATGGAAATGTTTTGAAGAATTTTTTCAACTATTTCATTTTTCATGTATGATTTCATCTTACTTCTATGGAATCACAACTATGCACGGATGAGTAGTTGAGGGATTATCTGGCTGAACACCCAGGTCCAACACCACTGATAGAAGTTGTTATAGGAATTTCAATCGAGTCATGATTTCATTTGATATGTCGATGGAAATGACATGGAAAATCGAATGAAATTACCGTAATATCATTTAAATCATTCAGAAATTGGCTTCGAATTATTCGAAAATTACCTTCGATCGCCTAAAATCATATGGAGTCTTATGTCATGTCTTGTCTCGTGTAGATCCCATCACTAGTGCAGAAGAATGGGTGTGAAGAATTTCTTGCAGTTAGTATTGGTTCGGCGACTGAAACTTTGATTCAAAGACTCGAAACGATTGATCAATTGGGTCAACTCTTCATACTGAAATAAGTAAGCATAAGTCTCCGGTTTTTTATTCCCAAACGATCGAGATATGCATTGTCAAAGTATTGAATATATCGAATTTGGTATACACATCCGAATTAAGGCCTTTTTTCTCGATAAATCGTTTTATTCGAATTATTATTTTTCATCTGGACTAACCCTAATCTTTTATCAACAAATGTTGAAAATTGAGATCTGGGCAGTTGAAACATGATACATACGGAGAGATTCTGAGTGAATTTGGAACTCTTAGGACAGGCAATTCGATTTTTCCGAAACTGCCAACGCTGTCGTACGACCATATCTACAGACGACGTGGAGGCAGCTGTCACGTCGTTAGGTTGGAAATAGCTTTCGGTGTGAGATGACTTAATAATATTGCAAATAAACAGAAATTGACAACTGCAATCAATTCACTAATTCATTGCAACTTTTTTACGCATTAATATCGATTTCTGTGGTCTTATTAACTATGCTACAATCAAACTCGAATATCTAACGACACGACGGCTACCGCTCCGTCGTCTGTTTTCTTTTCCAGTTTCGGAAAAAACCGAAACTGCCCACCCTAGGAGTTCCAAGTTCACTCAGAATCTCTATGTAGAAGTAATTTATGAATTTTTGAAGAGGATCATGGCTTGACATTGACTTCAAGAAAGTAAGGCAGAAGATTATTCAAATCATGGTAGTTCAGAAGAACTAACGAAGGAAGACCGATATATTCCAGATTTTTGTAATGAAAATAAATATACTGTATCCTACGATTTTGGTTTGTGATAAATAAATTCATATCCATTTTCTAGCATCATGTTATATAAAATGAAATTAAGTTGAATGTCGAACTATTTTCTTGTCAGATTTTGCGAACCCTCAGTATTTCTAATCAAAGATACCGTTTCATGAAACTTTTTTACAGTTTGTCGAACACGAAAAGGTAAAGTTACGGTGTTGTAATCTACAGTTTATTGGGAAGTAGCAGTTCTGCAGAAGCCAAAGTTTCCTCATTTGATAAATTTTTGCCTCGTTTTTCTAGGCGAAACAAACTTTCGAGCGCGTTTTTCTTGAAACGTTGACTTGAGTTATGGGCTTTTTTTCCAGCGATAGCCTCCATTATAACTAACGATAGTACGGAGAAAATAAAACATAGTTTTATGCGAATCATGACGTATTCGAAGGCGACTTATGTATACTATATTCCCCCTTCGAAGTGGAGTTTCCAATAAAAAGAAAAAGGAACAGTAATAATGTTGCTGAAATTGAGAAGAATATCTCAACCCAAATAACCAAATGTTTTCTAAATTTTTTTAGAGTTTTTCCGAAAATGCTCAGTAAACTGTTTTGTGAAAATAGTAAAAACTATTTTCACCGTCCGGGCCACTTTGATCGCGTAGTGTGAAATCATTTCTATTGTTCTTCCGGAAAATTTCCGGGGATTTGTCGTCGGATTCCAAAAAAATCTACGAAATTGTTTTTTTTTTTCCAAAATTTCATTGAGCTCTCTAATAATATTCATAAAGTTTTTGAAATTCGAGAATCTTCTCAGAATAGTTTCAGAGATATCCGGAGTTTATGGGATTTTTTAGAGAATATTTCGGCGCTTTGCAGTTTTTAGGAAATATAAAAAAAAAAAATGTAGGAAGATAATGAGAAATATATTTTCACCATTTCCGAACATATACCTAAGCTGTTGATCATTTCACTCGGTAATACAGAACCCAGCTCCTAAATTAACAATCCACGTATCTTCACGAACGATTTCTGACGAAAGAGACTGTTTTCGGAAGTCGCGAGTCGCAAGAATCCAGGCGAAGGCCTGGATGTACATCAGAAGTGTGTCTCTGCTGACTCACGCCAAATGCTTACGAACTTACGAAGGAGAGCTCAGCTGGTAGAGTTCGGAGGCTATGACGACGACTCGACCCAAGAAGAAGAAGAAGAAGAAGAAGAAGGTGGAGGTGGAGGTGGAGGTGAGCGCAGCTGGCTGCAGTCGGTCGGTCTCGACCGACCTGACCCCGTCGATCCCGTTCCTGAGTGACGTCTTCATGTCCCGCACCGCGGGGCATTCCTCGCGCTCATTGTCCCAGCTCCGTCGATCCGACGGTCCCCGGGACATCGCAGCCCCCCGTCGGCTCGCACTCTTCGCTCCTATTTCTCGGCTCTCGCTCAACCTCAAATATCCACAAGTAACACTCTATCCGGCAGTGAGCAGTAACAGGGGGGACGAAGAGGTTTGTAGGCATTTAAATTTCACTAGGCATTATCGCTTCACGGACATGTCACTCAAATTAAAAATCCATTGCCATTTTAATTTTTTTTCATTTCATGTTCTTATCGTATTTTTACCTAGTTTTTATAGCTTTATATCTTTGTCAAATTTCCTCCCATGCTATTTGGCCCACAGTCCCCGTATCGCATAAGTATAATCATTCTTTCGTAGCGTCTAGACAAGAAAAGAAATGGAACAAGTAATACAACATGAGAACCATGTTCAACATGTGTATGAAAATATGAAAAGTGGATGATCAAACGTAAACGAATCCACTCTATATGAAAATGTTCCTTTTTTTTTTAAAATAGATTTGAGTAATCCGGATGCCAAATTTCGTAAAAAAACTGCGAAATGTATTTGAAAAACTAATATATAATAATACGATCGATATTTGATCAGAAAACGGACAAACATACCAATTTTAAAGGCTAAGCGTAATTCTAACTCGATTTAGTTGATTTTATTTGATTGAAAACAAGGCAATCCATGTCATGCAGAAACGAGATTGGACATTCAGATAATAGTTTTGGAAATCATTCAAAATCTACGAATGAAAAGGATTCGAGATTCGACCATCCAACTAGATGTACTACAATTATTATCACAAATATGGCCGTCTGTGTTTTCAACTAGTCAAAAAATAGATTTGTCTGCTTATTTGATCCTCCATTTTTCATGTACACTCGAGAGAATAGTCTTGAACAATCAAGTGCCAGTAGTATAAACACAGAGTGAATCATTTAAAGTCAGATTCGTCAATTTATTGAAAATAAAGCCGAGTACGGAAAAATCTTTTATACAAAAACTGTTTGGTTTTGAAAGGGGAATCAGATGGTGTGGTTGGTTTAAATTCGAGTTTCGATGCCAAGGTCACTTCGATCTTTTTGAATAGAAACTCATCTTTTTTATTGCATATTATCATAGCTGACATTAGGAGACTTTCGAAATCGTACCTGAGGTTTAGGCAGCCTTATACCGATTGTCTTATAACAATCATAGAATAATTCGTTTCATGAGAAAAATTTTGAAAAACGTAGAATTCTTCAAATCGTTCGAAGGAATTCGAAATCATTAGACTTCAAAATGCTCCGTGCGTCACAAATGTTAGGTCTTTTGATCTAAACTTTTCTGGCCAATTGCAACTATTTTGTCTAGGTTACGCCTTTCGAAAACTTTTCTGCAGCGTTCATGTGACCACGCTCCCGCGGCGTGCTTTTGACGGAAAATAAAAATACGATAATTTTTCGTTCTTAACAAACGAAAGTTACCGATTATCAATTCGGCGAACATTATTTGTGAGTAATTAACGAAAAAATTACCGTTCCTTTCGATGTCGTATCATTTTCCATTGACGGGATAGCACCGTCACATATATTTGTTAACAACATATTCTAATTTTATTTGCATCGTGATGTATCTGAAGGATCGACTTATGACCAGTAAAATCCTCATAATTTCCCGATTTCTATTGAACGAGTGGCCGGCAGGTTGAAGTTGAGTGTTTGAGAAAAGCACCAGAAATACCGCACTTTTTTCACTTCAATCGCCATAAAATAACAAACTGATTATTGGAAAAAATCGAATCTTCGGGAGGTAGACAAGAAATCCTCAAGCTATAGAATGCTTCTCATCCCATAGTTTTACGAATTTCGTTAGACGACTTATACTTACCTGAGGCTAAGGGTCAGAAATTAAAAAACTGATAGATATAATTTGAAGCGATTTGAATTTTCTCTTTGAAATCAGACTATTTTTGTTTTTCAAAGAACCCATTGTTTTGAAGTTTGTATAAAATAATCTGTATCCTCCTCTCGTCCTTGACTCGGAAGGGCTCTTAGAGACCATGCCAAAAATGCCATGATGTCAGCTATAAGAACATGCAATAAATCATATTGGTTTCTATGTTCAAAAATCAAAGTGATCTTAAGGGGGGGGGGGGGGGGGGGGGCACTCCCTATAGAACGCCAAATCTTAGTCGATCTTCATGATTTTTATTAGAGGGTAAGGGATGTATACATCTTTTCAGGATCATAGGTACTTTTTATTACATTATTTCAGTTTTCAAAACGATTTTTATTGCTTAAAAAAAGTGAAAAATAGCGGAGATATAACCGGTCGCCGTGAAGCTGTCCGGAAGGGAGGCCGAATGCGCTGTACATTCCAGCACCTCGTAGGATTATCTGAAATAGTCTGCGCAAAAAAATTCATCAGTATATACATGTGGTCACTTGATGAACCAATAATATTGGAAAAATACTGATAATCAGCTAAAGGGGAGGCCTTAGAACAAACAAGTTGATTTTTTCGGAAAAAATTTCAAGCTCAGACCCAGCCAAAAACATGTTTATTTTAATAATTTTTAGTCGGTCTCGGGTTCATCAATTGGACATAAGTATCATAAAAACGTGTGCCAAATATGAGCTTGATAGGTCAAATAGTTTTTGAGTAATCGTGTACACCGATTTTTCACTCATGGAAAAAAAAGTTTCGAGATAATCGCGTTCACAGTTTCGGCATTATCTTTCCAATATTATTAGTTCATGCAGTGGCCACATGTACATATATTAGAGTGTCTCAAAAAAACCGACTATTTTTATTTTCTCGAAGAATATTGAAAAATCGTCAGAGTATCCCTAGAAAAAGACCCTGTGAAAATTAGAGCTCTTAATATTAATATTTAGAGGTGGCGATTCGTAATTTTCTATTTTCCATTTAAGTAACATGGGAAAATTTGTTTTTGCTCCTTTTGATTTTTATAACTAGCTAACGATGCGTCACACAGAAAATCTACAAGCATATTTTTGTAGGGAATTGAATGCTCTACAAAAAAGGTCTCCTACACTTTTTTGATAAACTTAGCCATTCAAATGATATTCGAGTTCAAAGAACCACCTTTCTGACAAAAAATGAGTTTCTAAAATAAGTTTATCAAAAAAGTGCAAGAGACCTTTTTTGTAGAGCATTAAATTTCCTATAACAACGTCCCTTTGTCATACTTGTAAAGTGATTCGTTATTAGGGTAAAAAATTCCAACGTTTGAATAAAAAAATTCCCATGTTATCTAAATGGAAAATAGAAAATTACGAATCGCCACCTCTAAATATTAATATTAAGAGCTCTAATTTTCACAGGGTCTTTTTCTAGGGATACTCTGACGATTTTTCAATGTTCTTCGAAAAAATAAAAATAGTCGGTTTTTTGAGACACTCTAATGTATATATTAATCAATTTTTTTTTCGCAGACTATTTCACATAATCCTACGAGGTGCTAGAGCGTACACCGCATTCGGCCTCCCTTCCGGACAGCTTCACGGCGACCGGTTATATCTCCGCTATTTTTCACTTTTTTTAAGCAATAAAAATCGTTTTGATACCTGGAGTGATGTAATAAAAAGTACCTATGATCCTGAAAGGATATATACATTCTTTGGCCTCCAATAAAAATCATGAAAATCGACTAAGATTTGGCGTTCTACAGGGACTGCCCACCTTAATCTACCCCCGGCATCAACACCCATGATCAAACTAATCACACTATCTTATTTCATCCTCAAAACCGAATAACTTTTGTCAAAATATTTCTTTGTACTTCATTTGATTCTTGAGATCTTACGAAAGGTCACGTTAAATGCCTCACCATTTATACACAAGAAGCACGAACTAGCACGATGACCTCAAAGTATTCACAAGTATTCGAGTGATTAATACATCGTTTGAGTGAGCGAATCAAAACATTTGGATTTTGATCACCATTGACATTGAACACAGAATATTTAATCAAAAAATTCTTCACCCAGTACAATTCTTCATCCCATTATTGTTTCCCTCTCAAGCAACGAAAATAAACCAACGAATTAGTTAGTGTCTAGGAATTGAAAGAGTCTTGAATTTCCATCAATGATAGTAAACAAATAATATTGCACGTTAACCGCAGTCACTTTTCTCTACTCCTGAAGAATGAGCTGACAAAAAGCTTCCCTCTATTTGAAAAAATAAATTGTGCACACTTCAGTTTCTGCTAAAGCAATTCAGATATATGACATTTAACGACTACCGGAGTAGGTAGGTAAGTACTTCATTCTACTTGCCTAGGTCCGAATCGATTTTGTGCGGGACAGAAGTGAAAGGGGCTGAAGGGAGGCCAGAAACTTGATAAGAGGTTGACGAGGGGAGGGGTGAAGGGTCCTACAACAGAGGTCACGTCACGAATCCACGAAAGCTCGTTCTATTGTAGGCCAAACTATATTATGGAGAAAAGGGCAGGTAGGTGATCGTGAAAAACACGGAAAACTATAGTACCGGTACGAAGTAGTTGTATTTCGCTGCCTATAGTGTAGATATACTCCTCCGTATTATTATCAACGATGACTGCGACATAGCCGCAGATCGATTTTACATGGGAAAATTAACCACAATATTTGATTACGGATGGAATTCACCCCGGAGACACGCGAACACGGTATCGTGTTGCGTGTTTCGGCTCTTTTCATATCGTTGCTCTTGGTGTTTTGGGGAAACAACTCATCGATGTATACCTGCATTTTTATGGTTATTTAAACAACGAGCAATTATCTAACTGCATTGACAATGTATCTATCCAGTCAATTTTTACAACCAAGTAAAAAAATGCTGTCTCTGTACCGCAGTTTGATATCTGAGAAATGGAGGATCGAAAATAGACGGAACCACTCTTTCGTCAAGAATTTGAGAAAAAAACGTATAATTTTGTCCGGTTAAAAATTTGAGCGGATATACCAGTGATCATAAATTAAATGGCCGAAATTTCAAATTCTTTTCATTGGTAGACGTGATATGATTCTGAAAATTATTTTGTGAATGCCTGGATTTGATTCTACATAAGATAGAATTGTCTCCTTTTGATTACGCAATATGACTTCACTGTGTCAAGATTTCGTTGTTTATAGGACGTAAAAAACAAGGCTTGTTTGCTGTTAATCAATTTGAATTGGATAAGATTAGTGGACTAGTCTATTTTTTGATCAAACATTTTACTTTCATATATTTCGCAATTCTTCACAAAGGTGTCAAAATCAAATTTCTCTTGATAAAATCTGTCGAAAATAGTAAACAGTGCAAAATTTCTGGAACGATTTTCTTACTTTTTCGATAAACATCCGATGTTCATCTCGACTTGAGTGAAAATCGTCAGAAAGTGATCGACCTTGGTACGGAAAGAACCACTTTGACTGATTTAGCATATTTTTGAAAACTCGCGAGTCATCCAGTGTCAATTAGGTAAGCCGACGGAGTAGTCTAATTCGCCAAGGATTAACTTGCCCATACTATATAACATCTTCGTCAGACGTCAAAAGTCCCAATGTTTTGAATTTGAGTTTATCTTTTTTGTTTTTCAGTGCTTACGTTATCATTGAATAAACTAATAAATATGAATAACGGTTCATCCGTTTATATATGTACGGTCACGGCGGCCGCGGCATCTTGGGCGCTGATGATTATTACCGAAGATGACGGTGCACGGTTTTCTCATGATGCGGCTAGGCCAGGCCGAGGATATATTCTGTTCGAGCCTTTCGAATAATGGTGACGATATAACAAGTGAAACTGTTCTAAAGAAAAAGTTCAACGCGAGACACCATTGTGCATTGGTTACTTACTTCTTCCATTCTTGGAATACAGGTGTGTAGTATACATGCATGCATGCGTGCATGCATATATATATACATATATATATAGGCGAGTGATCATCAGCGCTACGTTAATTGGCGACAATTATGACCACTAACAACCAACTGATTCAACAAGCTCGATCAAGAGATCGAGAAGATTTCGTCATTTGCAAGATCGAAGACCCTATCTGTAACATCTACAGTATCTACTGTTGTAAGTATTATAGACACACACTGAGCACATTCTTATAGGTATACAGTGATAATGATCAGAAATAGTTTAATAATATCTGTTGATGCAAAAGGAATTTATTCCAGTGATCGTTGTACGAAAAATATCGAGGCTAGAAATCGAATATGGCGAAATGATACACACCTGATTGGATATAAAACGAAAAAATATCGAATGTTTCGAGTGTGTAAGTTCAATGTAATGCGATTTACTCATATCCAATGAAAAATAAGTACTCGTAGATTATCACCTACCACTAATGATTTCACTTGACTAAATCCGTTTTGTAGTCGGTTTAACAAATTTGTAACAACCCTTTCTCAGCTCGGTGTACGTCCCTGTATATTTCTGTGTTTCTACTCACATACGAAGTCCTACTTATGTTATAATACATAATCCTAATCATTGAGTGAGCTGTGCACTGTACACCCGACATGGTCATAAGTTTTTCCATTGCTTTACGGTAGGAACTTGGAAATATGGGAACAGACTGTGATATAATTAATATTCGGTTAAATGTTCAGTCATTTACTGGCTTCGTTCCATCTGACCGCACTCATATGCCCGCTATAATAGTTCCAGGAATTTTTTTCAATTGCCTTCAAGATTTTCGATTGTAATTATCAGGGTTGAGTTAAAGTGGTTAAATTGACTTAAAAATTTGTTTTTGGTGAGTGTTGTTGCTAGTTTTTGTTCTTTGTTTTTTGTATTCTGAATCCGACATTCCGATTGAATAACAATTTCAAATACGATTCTAGACCCCCGAGATTTCGTACAGAACAAAATAAAGAAAAAACTGAAATTATTGTACCGAAATTATTAAATTGAAAAAAAAAAAGAAACAAACAAAACAAACTAGAAACCTCAAATGAGTGCAACGAAAAGTTCGAGCGGGATTTTTATTAATCGGAAATCATATTCGTTCATGATAGTTACAACCGCAAAGATGATACGGTATAATAATTATGATCGGAATAATTGATAGAAGACGTAGCAGTCGGATATTATAATACTTCTGAGATAACGCGTGACATATAGTTTCACTCTCCCTACGGTCTTCTTTCCATTTCAAGTCCCCTCCTCCCTTCACCCTCCTAATCTGTCAATCCCCTAATTACACGAATATAATTATGTATACAAGTTGAGCGATGCTAAGTTTACGCAGATACGAGATGGTAGGTATATTCAAGCGTGTAACGTACAAACCAATATACAAAATTCTACGCATAGCCAGAGGTAGTGTATCACCTTTCTTCTGGGTATACATGTTTACCTTATATTATACCTACGTCTACGCTACGATCAGCGACATATGTCAACGCTTTGATATGCCAACGACTCTTTGCCAAAGTGTCTGTGTGATATCTTATACGAATATTCGTTGAACGAAATCTGGTACAATAGACGTATTCATACACCCCTGCACGAATGTTCGCTCTCTCATTGTCGACGCGATTGAATCCTGTTTACATTTTTTTCTCTCATTCTATTATATTTTCACCCGAGAGATTCTAGATACATCGATATCAATACTAACCTGACAATAATCGATATTGAAACTATAATATTCAACGTATTATCTATTCCGGTGCTGATTTGAATCGAGAATCATTCGATCAACGATTAGGCTGGTGTTAGAAAATGCGAGAGATGAATTCTGATCATGATATCGGGCAGTGTACGCACGCCTACTTAATCAACGAGTATATAAGTATAGAAGATGTTTGTGTCAACTCACCGTTTCAGCGCGGCGTGCGCCTGCCCGACGTATTCTAGTGATCCTTTTCTCAATTCTCTTGCACGATGAAAGAACCGCAAATCGTTATCAGACACTCGTAGATATATTTATTTGTTCCGTGTATTATTTTCCGTTAGAGTATCACTCGCGACATGCTAAGCGCGTAGGTACAATGTATCTGAGTGATTTAAGTTGAGTCGAGCCAAGTAGTATACTACACCGCCACTCCGTTGACTATTAGAAGCAATCGTGGTGTATACGACCGGCTATGTATCGCGCACGTCTTTGTTGTGTAAACAAATACTGTTCAACGAATGTATGTGTGCATACCTTCAGCCTTTACTCATTTGCGGGATAACAAGAATACGGGTGATTAAGAATGAGATGATAATACTTCCGACTTATTTATTAAACGATTGAAACAACGGCGGATAGTATCGCGTTTTAGGATGAGAATTGAACCGCTGAACGCCGTGTGGTATATATGTAGCGCGAAAACAGGCGGTATGCCGTTGTTCCGTAGCAACTGTATAAGAAGTCGTCGAAACTGAAATCGCCGGAACGCTCTCCTCAGCTCTCTGGCGATCTCGGCTATAACAGTTCTTGATTCAGCCGTTACAGGCGCTGCTGTTGTTAGCTCGCGCAACGTCCGGCACCTAGGAGGCAGGAAAGCCGCAGTCTCTCCCCGCTCATCCCCACCCAATAGAGACCGACAAGAGATCACATCGGGCTGATAGCATAGCCGCGCGGCGCGCGCTGCCCAAGATATTCAGAAAGCCGGGGAGAGGTCGATGCACGATGTGCATAGAACGGCGCAGCCAGCCTCTTGCTGGACCAAAATGGCCGACCTCCCGGAACCCGATTGGTCGACCGGAAACGAGCAGGGCGTTAGCAACGTTCCCTGCTTTACAGCTGCGCGTTGTTCCCGATCAGAGCGTTTCTCGTGGTATGAAGTTCGGCGAAGGGTACACGACAGGGATGAAGGAGGGAATTTTATTTGGTAAGGTTCTTGGTGGGGGATCTACTGTCGATCGAAAGGGGAAAGAGCCTTTGTGATGGTTATTGTCTTTGTTTTTGTTTTTGTTATTGTTATTGTTGCTATCGGTACGATTGTTATTATAACGCAAATATGAAACGCGTAGATTTATACGTGAAATTGTGTGCATAATAGGGCAATGATTATTCTGCGAAAATCAGGGTTATTTTATTTTGAGGCACTGTACATCGTCGAAACATTCGTTTTATCCGATGGAAATAAAATCACTTGAAAAGCTGACGGAGGATGCAGCTGTCGCGTACAAAATCGTTTTTCTTTATTCTTTTCACATCAAATGAATACACAGTGAATAACACATCATAGGTATAATCATATCACATATATTATAAGTATATTTACATTTTACAAACGTCTTGATATCTACTATAGGTACTACTCTACAACAAAGAAGGGAAAAAATGTCTTATTTTGAAGACATATATTTATTTCAATTTATATAGTTTATAAATTGGTTCATTGAGTACAATTCATAGGCAGTAGTTTTGTGACCATGAAACTTCAAGTTTTTTATTGAATTCCAAATTATTACTTCAACGTTGCGCATAGCTATATTAAATTTGAAATTATCACATTTGCGTTATCCCATACATCGTATCTAGATACATTTTTAGTATCCTTATATATGTTTCTGTAGTTGGGTATGTTTTTAATGAATATCTTCCGATGTTTCCTTCTTCACCTCCCACTCGTCATTGGCACAGTAGACTGCATACATTCCTTATGTGCATTCACGCAAAATCACGCCTGGCATAATTCACAAACCGATTGATTGATTTTTCATGACCATAATGGGTTCACAAAACTCATAGACTGTAAAAAAAGGTCTACCATTCGTAAGTTTTCTTGACAACGTTAATTTTGTAAGGTGTATTTGTTTACTGTATCCAGATGCTTTTAAAATCGTTATCCAGATTATTTGTTTCCGCATTTAGATACATTCAGCAAGTATCCTTTCACAACACTGACGTTACAGCATCCGTGGAAACAATCTGTGATTTGTTTTCAACATTTAAGAACTGTCGAAATTAAGGCGGATTTTCCACCTTTACAAATTTTTGGTGAATGAAAAAAACATCGCTGACAGTTCAGACCTTTATATGATTCTTTTCATTTCGTTTATTAAACTTTTCTGCCCAGCAACAATTATCACTTCAGTTATTACACGGGAATGTACGTTTCTGATCCGAACGTGTGAAACTATCTGACTTTGAATAGATCCATAGGTGATTTTCAATGACTTTGGGTATTAATAAACGTTGTCGTTGTTTCGACTTTTCTCGTTATTCTCAATTATTACGTTTTGAAATCAGTTTGACAAAAACTTGAAAAATAGAATATCTTTTTTCAGCGATTTAATAGAATAATAGAAAATTTGGTACAGAACTTATATTGAGAATATTGACAAATTATTCTATAAGTATTCTTCTATTAGCCAAGATTCAATTAAATTCCAAACAAAATTAATATAAATTGTAATGTTTGCTATTAGATTATTTACTGGAATTATTTATGTGAAAAAAGCGAAGAATCTGTTTTGTCGACGGCAGCACCCTTCAAAATTTTTTTTTGTTCAACAAATCTCCGAAAAAATTGGTATTACATATGAAAAGACTGAACCCTTTTGCACGAAAATTACTTCAAGGCATAAAATTTTTTTTCCAAGACAAGAACGACATGAAATTTCAAAGGTAAAGATGAACCGTGCATATTGCAGTTCATACATGGCATATACACATAGGTATGTTGATCGTGATGATCTTTGTACATAATTCTATGAGATCTAACTAACTATAAATAACCTTGAGATTTGTGAGCTTGAGGGTCTTGGGCTGCTTCACTATACCCGCTTATCTTTTGTGTTCACCCGACGCCCATCCCTCGTTTTTACTTGTTATTTAAGTAGATTTACCCGTTTACTGACTTAACCCACTAGGTCTGCGTGAACTGCTTAGCTGTGATTATCACGGCGACTATCAACCCTGCTTTGCGGTTCTATCTATTTTTCTCCGGTGTTTGTAACAAACAAAGTTGAAATAAATTCCGGCTGGAATAATTATATCGAAAATATAATCAAAACTGTGAAAAAATCATCTCATTCTTGACTCGAAGCCTTTTAGATCCAACTGATCTCAAAATCCATTGTCTTGGCGAATATCTTATTATATACATTAATACACCGTTCACATATACTTCTTGTTTTGAGTCAAAGAAATCCTAAGATCTGTACAAAATGTGAGTGAACATTTTGCAATGCATTCTCGAGGCGATGCATTTTTTCAACAGTGTGCTCACTGATTACACTCCAATTCTATATGAAAGTTATGTCCCCTGCTGCACTAATGGCCCATTTGGTATGGTATTATTCTGACTTTGGTTATTGCTGAAAAGGACATCATTCTCATACTCAATTTTTTAGAAAATAAGCACTCGTCGTCTTCCTGGCTTATGTGATCACATCAGCCGTTGTTCGAAACCCCGACGAATTCATGGCAAACTGTAAGGCTAGCCACCGTTATGCATCCTACGCAATCTGAAGCTTTCAGAGGTTTGTTCGACAAATTATTCTGTCAAGCTATTACTCAACATGGACAAAATAACACAGCCCGAATTTCGAGGAAACCGACTATTGATGTGTGACCACATCTCAACTGGTTTTGAACTACTGGCATGCGTACGAATAACTAGGAAAATCGATAATTTAGTACAGAACAGATTAGTGTAGTTAATAATTTACTTTGGAATTGATATTTTCCTTTTACAATTCGAGTCGCCATTGAATTCTAACACCATGACAACCATTTGATCAAGCCGAGTATCGGCTATCATCGACAATGTCTATGACTCGTATTTCCAAATAAATTTCGATGCTTTGTTTCCTACTCCTGATAGTTAACGATAGGTATAAACTATTATGCGACGTACTTTCTCATCTGCCTGGCTGTCTGTTAACCAAGGGCTGTTTGCATTGGGAAAATATCCACACATTGACATGCACGTGAATGTCGTAGCCTTGTAAAATACATGGACACGTAGGTAGGTATTTATACGCATACATGTATATACCTGCAGGGGTCAGAGCTTCGCATTATGCTCTATTCTATTATGAGGTATATACGTCGCTTGCCGGGGTCTAGGCAGGCCAATATTCCGCATGACGAACATAAATGTCATGACAGAATAGTAGTGTCAAAATAGGATAGGTACCTACCGACTGAAATCTGTTTCACTTTTGCACTGTAGTTCCGACGAATAAAGAGCGTCTGGAATTGGTATAGATCGCGCCTCCCGCGTTGTCAGTCAGCCTTCATTCAAACACACAATGAACGAAAAACTTCCGCAGAGAAATAACAAACAACGATCTTGAAACGAATCGCTGCTTCTGTCAATGAAAACAAACTCCGATACGCAGGGTCAAGAGCGATACCTTGTTTACAGACCCTGTAATTACTTTTCTTGTACTGCGGGTGCTTTCGGAAATCATGACATACGGTGAAAAACAAAGGTCTTGTTCTTTCATCTGAAATCCCTGAATTTGGACATTATATCATGTAGACATTAGAAGCAGTACGTCCAGGAAACAACACTTTGTCAGTAATCATTTTTCCGATATATGCTCCCACAGATTTCGCTGTGCACTTGTCCAGAAACTGTTTGTGAACGAACGGTTAGAAAATTTCAAAATTCTCTGCCGTGAAAAAGACGAAATAAAAGAATTCGAACGGCAAATACGAGTACTTAGATTTCCGAGTACTACAAATGGAACGAAAATCAGCTGCCATAATTGAACTGTCAAGTTTGGAGGGACGTTGACTTGACATAAAATTTATCACATTCGGGGAGCCCCTCTCATAAGTTATAAATCTGGAGGCTGATTGAAAAATGTAGAACAATTGTGGAAGAAGGTAAGTGAAATATAAAGTCATTCATTGTCAGGTCCCATCCCTTCGTATGGAAGGACTGGAAACGTAGATTTTTCGGTACGCAGCTTTGGGATGTCAGGAGGTCACATCACGACGTCGTGGTGGGTAGCTTCTGAAGTCGACGAAGGGGAGGACCTGAGGGCGGCTAATCCAGGCGTCGAATGTTTGACAGAATAATTTTCACCTTATACAGAGCTAGTATTAGGGCTAGTATTATACGCTTTTTCGTTTCGCCCAAAGGCCCCGTGCATTGTCGCCAATATAGTATAAGCCTCGTCGTCCCACACCCGGCCATTCTGATATTCTGTTCTGCGGTGTCGCCTGTCTACTGTTGTTGCAATTCTATTCTCATATGGCGCTGTGTATACCTAACTCGCCGTTCAGACAATATCACTTTTCCCCCGTCTCTCCATCTCTTCGTCACTTCGTCTGTCACCGATCCTGAAAAACCCTTCTACGATCTATTCGCGATTCCGAAAGATCACGTTTCCAAGCATCAAAGTTTAACTCTCGTCTAACGACTTCGAAGAATCATTTTCGAAGTAAGATCTGTCCAAAATTTTTCCTAACGTCATCATGACACATCATTGTTTCCTCCGTTCGTAGCATGAGATTAGAACGACAGGATTCCATTTCAAATTGGCAATATAACTCTAACGACAAATCCTCAGACTTTAATTTTATCCAGACCGAACTAAGGTCGTTCTTCTATTCAAATCTGTTCATAATTATGCGTTAGAATATGATAATATTATTTTCTACGCTTCTACGACGGCCATCGGTAGGTATACGTATGATTCGAATTTGAATCCGGCGACGTCAGTCACAGAGAATAAAAGGAAAAGAAAAAAAAACGAAGAAATAGCGGAGTGAAAAGAGAAGAAACTGAAAATGGAATAGTGGCTCGCTGGGTTGTCACTCGACACCAAATCAGACAGAATCTGTCAAAAAACTGTCATCCCGGTACAATGCAGGAGGACTTTGGAGCCTCACTTTAAGATTTTAACAACGCCCTTCCAATATATCTACGTATCTACACAAAGTTATACATCTACGTATTTCTGTACGTATATTCAGATCTTCGTGTGTAGGTGTATTTCAGGCTGCACGTTAGGTGGGCTCGACTTCTATATATTTGACACCTTCCAGCCTAATAAAATAAAATACCCCGAGGAATGCGGTCTCGCCTTGGGACCAAAGTTTTGTTTCTGCGCCGGAGAGACCAGATCCAAGAATGTACCCGAAAGACACATCGGATCACTGCTACCCATGAAACGCTGATGGTTCAGTGGATGTGTCGATCTCGCAGAAAGATCCCACTTGCATGACTGAGGCAAACGAAAAATCGGTATGCGTCATTCCGCACTGTCAATTCGTGCACCCAAATCGGTGCCCAATTCGCAGCATGCGAGTGAAATCCGTTCATTTTGATTTTGATGAAAGAAAAACTTATCCCACTCGGCTGAAACACATTGGGACGAAACCATCGGCAATGAAACTTTAAAAAAATGGATCTTTGTGCTTCTTTTTGAAAAGTGTCTTATGGTCATTGCAGAAGATTAAGAACAACAGTGTTGTGCATGTGTGTGAATTCGTAGTAAATTAAAGATGGTCAGATGATCGTTTCTGGTTTGACGTTTGTTTCCTGTGATCGTCAAGTGATAGGGATCGTGGTACCAGATGTTTGCCTTTGTTTGTGTTTAGACAAACTGTAAACGGGAGAAGAGATGTACAATCTGGTCAATTGGAAACCCTCATCATTGCTAAGGGGTGACGGATCGACCCAGAGGACTAATGGACTTGCTTTCAGTGGTCGACAGACGAGCGCTGTGACTGACTCGTCGAAATTCGACCACTGTCGGTCACCGAATCCGCAGAACCCATCAGCCAGTTTTTTCTTTCTTCTCAAAGCGCGTTATCTAATGATTCTGAAAGTGAGGTTACATAGTTTTTACCTTATCTTGTCCATTACGCAGTTGAGATGCGTTTTCGTGATGAAACCCCGTACCGTCTTTGGTTCACCGGATATTTTAGTCGTGATTAGAATTTTATTCGCCAACGAAGTTCCTCTTTCTTGTTTAATCATTGTATGGTCTCAGTAATTGAGCTAATAAATGAATCATTACGTACAAGACGATCTGACGCTATGAATGAACTAGAATTAGTAGCCATACGTTAAAAATGAATTTTGCTTATTCACATACCGTGAGTGTAAAAAAGATGAACGATTAACGACAATGCAGGTTAGTGAATCAGGATTTTCTCGTCTATTCCTCTTTTTTTCTTTTTCTTTCGTCACTTTCCTATGATTCGCACAATTACGAAAAAAAACAAAATTTGTTACGATCTTCATTACCAACGATTCTGTCGTCGATAATGCAGTAAATTAGTTTGGCAAACGCTCAACTTTATCAACGAGTCGATAATAATACCGCATGTTGTACAGTGACTTAATTTTAAGATCGATCTACTTTATCAACAATTTCTGCCGCTACTTTAGCGTCGAAACTTATCTACAGCCCAGGCAACTTCACTCAAAGGTGGCGCCTTGGTTCGTCTCTAGTTTGACTCAGAACGTCACTATAGGTCTTTAAGCCCACGGCCGGATCCCAAATTTCCCCACTGCGAGCTGTCTTTATATCACTCAGTCAACGCTTGAACCTATAAGACCATAACCAAAGAGTACCATAACCTCGGAATGAACTCTGTGCCCGGAATTGTTCGAATACGAAGGTATCATTGGAAATTAATAATGAATGAAGTGGCTGAAATAATATAATACCTTGAGTTCCATACGATCATATTCCCGACATATATTTCTGTTCAGTTTGTATTATCAAATATCAACCAAGGAATATGATTATTATTGAATATGTATACAAACATTATCGGATAATCCGTATTTCGAGACCGGTTCTGGGCTTTCTGGACTCGGTGCTGGTGCCGCTATGCTAAGAAACGGGATGCAAGTTGGAATGATCCTTTTCAGGTAACTATTGTCTCAAAACCTAACCCTCACCCTGACCTCACCTCGTAAACATGACTTTGGTTAGATAACCTTAAAATGTGTGAAAAATCAGACTCTCCAAGTTTTCGTTCTCTTCTCAATGAAAAAGTAGGAGATTTCACTATATTTTCTTATTATACGAAGAAAAAAAATCAATTGTCTTATTTTCTGTACTTTTACAAACTTGTCTCGCCTTACGTGGCGATACAGAACTCTTCTTACAAAAGCCAGATTTGAAATACCTGGCCATTAAGTGGCACGTTATAATTTGATTCTTGAAAAGCTGCCGCATTTTATAGACGCCATTACATGATCACGTTGGAGATACCCTGTCGTGACAAAAGTGATCGGTGGCTTCTATAATGGATAACTCACAAGGGAGCTAAAGAAACTCAACATCTTTCCGTCGAGACAAGCTTCGAACAGAGAGACACGGGCTACGTAAGGACTAAATATGAGTTCATACTAAGCATCGGTACTCATTTCCTTAGGTCTGTACACACAGAATATACAAATCTTGAGATCTTTGCAATCTTGGCCTAATTATTTGTACTCAATTTTGTCTTGTTAGGCATCCTCACTTGCGATCAAGATATAACTGGCTTGATTTATCACTTGCTCAGTCATCACTCTTCTCCGAATCACATCGTGGTCATAAGCCAATTATCATTGATTTAATAGGTACAGCGGTAACTGGATAAGAGTGGAGCGAACAAGAGAACAGCAAACGTTGTACTTGCACACGGGTATCTTGTGGGAAACAGTTCAGTTAACAGCGTTTGGGAGAGACAAAAGCATATACTTTGACATACTTGGAGAAGGTAAGGCATTTACAGAATTGGTTCAAAAAGATAGAGTTCAAAGCAATTGGTTTTAATATTTCAGGGCGATATCTCTAAAGCTGGATAAGGTGCAGAAAAATATTACCTACAAAATTTGTTCAGAGGGTTCAGTGAGGGGGATAACTTGGCGGGGTAAAATTTTTCAAAAGTAAAACATAGCGTGTCATTTCGAAAAACGAAGTTGACCTGGATTTTCCCCCGGCAAGGTCATTGGGAGAATTTTGATTCGGTAAGGTCGTTACCCTTTCAAATCTTATAACTTTTATAGGAAACATTTTTCCGTACCCCCTTTCACTTTCGAGATATCGCCCTAGAGCAGTTGAAACTGATCACCATCTATACACCTTGAAAATAATTTTTTTTTTTCAAATCACTAGTCGCTGTAAAGAAATATTCTATTGACTCAGTTCTTCCACAACTGATGACAAGTAATTTGAGACGTGATTCAGAATTGCTTGAGATTTTAGGGACTCTGTTTTAACTTATGTGGGTTAATCGCACTAATGAAAAAGTCGTTGTCGTGGGCTACAGGTCGCATCGTTCATTGAAAGCTCTTTAAATTTCAAGTGAATATTCCACATTGATGTAAGTTCGGGGCAAACCAGTGATGTTCAATGAATTTATTTTTTATTTTTAGTTATTCTTTTTACTAACGCTAAGAAAGAAAGTGTTGCACGTGCTCTCAACAATAGGAGACTGTTTTGTCTCCATGTATTTTCGGTTTGCACCAAAATGACATCATTTTATGATATGTCTCTCCAAATTGCAAAAAGTTTTGACGAATGATGAATGTCTTCTTCTTCGCTACACTCAATGGAATATTTCTTTAAAGTGTGCCAGTGATTTGAAAAAAAGTTATTTCCAGGGTGCATGTACCCTTCAACTTTCACGAGCCAATTTATTGCTAAACTAAATAAGCTAAATCCATCATGTTACAGAGGCATGGTGGGTGATACGTTACAACACATAAGTTGTGTGTAATATTGATTGTTTTAGATAAAACATTGATAATGAATAAGTAAAATGTGATTTGTTCAGCAAGACAAATGGCATTGAAGAAACACGAAGTAAGACGATAATGTATACAGTAGGGTGGCGCAAAAAAAACGACTACCTTTTTTTTTTTGAGTCTCTTATGAAAATATGTTAGTTTGTCATGTTTTGAGAGCTCTCTCCAAGAATCAGCTCGATTAAATTTTTTTTAAAGGTCGCTTGTGAATTGTGAAAATTCCAAAAATAGTCAAAATTTGAATTTTTTTTATTTTTTAATTTTTTTCCTCGTTACGGTAAATTTTTGTACACGAAAAAAAAATAAGTTTCTCAAAGTTTCAGCTTAAAATATTTATTCTTAAACGTCGCTCATAATTAAAAAAAAAATTTAAATGCATTGCCTTTGATGTTTTCGGGCGACCTTTAAATATTCATATTAAGTTTTAATTTATATGTTTACTTTTAATTAGTATCATGATGAATGAGAATACACCACGAGATGAAAAAAAAATTAAACCCAACATTGAAAGGATGATTTTCTAATTCATCTATATTATAGATATATTAGGGTGTATCATTTTGGGGCAACTTTTTTATTTCAACTTGGAAACAGGTTATAATATAATATATTATATATACACTTGCAGAAAGGCAGAATAAGAAGCCTGTTAAAATTTGAGCTCCTAATATTAATAATAAGAGGTGCCTCATCGCGAATTTCTATTTCCCATTTAAATAGCATGGGAAAAATTTTTTTTTTCGTGTACAAAAATTTACCGTAACGAAGAAAAAATTAAAAAATAAAAAAAATTCGAATTTGGACTATTGTTGGAATTTTCAAAATTCATGAGCGACCTTTGAAAAATTTTTAATCGAGCTGATTTTTGGAGAGAGCTCTTAAAACATGATAAACTTACATATCTTCGTAGGAGATTTGAAAAAAAAAATAGTCGGTTTTTTTGCGCCACCCTAGTATACGGCCATTGGAAGTGAATGGAGGTCATTCGGACATGCTCGGAAACGGCGTCCTCAGAACTCTGTTGTTTTGGATGTGGGCATCGGAGAACGGATATCGAACGACTGCAAGGAATTCATAGAAAATCCTGGATGGTATGGTGAAAGAGGTCATTTTGTCAAATATGTAATGATCAACGTTACGCATAGCTTTAAACCTTAGTTTCGATTACCTTCCAACTACTTTGAGTCTATTTGTAACGATTAATCCTTAATTGAATCGATTTATCAAGCAGATGTTATTATGCCGCTATTTGCTAGCTATGTACAGAAGAAAAGCGAAACTTTGGTTCCTTGCTGAGACAGTAATATTTCATTCATAATATATTAATCGTTAATTTCACTGGAATTAAGAATCCTTTATCGCCGAGGTTACTTGCTTCATGGACCACCAGGCGTCGGTAAATCTTCGTACATAACTGCACTCGCTGGTGAACTGGAACGTGGCATATGCGTGCTGAATTTATCAGAACGTGGCCTGACCGACGATAGACTCAACCATTTGCTAGCCGTAGCTCCTCAGCAGACTATTATTCTTGTGGGAGATGTGGACGCTGCTTTTATTAGTCGAGAAGAATCGAAAGAGGGTGAGGCGGAACTTCTTAAATGACTTGCGCCAAAATTGAATCTGTAAAAATGTGAGGGGTATGTTAGTGGGATCCTTATCTAGTGTATCGACCAATTCTTTTATGGTCGCCCCCCAAATCGGCTCCAAATAATTTTAAAAGAAATCCCTCTAAAATTTCAATCTTCTATGTTAATCGGGAACCCTCCAGCAAAGTTGGTTAATTTTGTATTTTCAAATGCATACGTTTTTGCTATACTTTCAGCAACTATTTCATGGCGGGTCTACTTATTTGCAGAAACATCTGCTATTGCGAGAAATTAGTGGGCATCGATGCTACTATTTGGGAAAGACGTTAGCGTGAGCGTGAGATTTTATGATAATTGTACACCATTGGAAACCAACTTTTGTTGTAATTTGACAAAATCTCGTATTCAAAACTGACAGTGAAACACGACGTTGAGGTTTTTTCCCACATAGTAGCTTTGATGCCCACTAACTTCTCATAATTACAAACTCCCGGGATGAAACATTTACTGAAAGTATAACAAAAACGTATGTATTTTCAAATCGCAAAATTAACCTTATTTCATGGGAGGGTCTAGGGTTGAAATAGACAGCTAAAAACCCGAAAAAAACATTGCAAATGTCGAAAATTACCGCCAAGTACAAAAATGGTTTCGCCAGTCAGAAACTCAGAAACTTCATACTCTTTTTAAGCGACGCATTACAAACTTCATTTCTTCACACAAAATAATACAAATACCTCGCACGTGAGATCAGGCAACGAAGCCAAGCAATACCTTAGTTAAGTTTTATTTTTCAAATTATGTTTATCAAATATTAATTAATAGAAATCAATGAAACACCAATAGGAAATTCTTCGTTAACTTGAACAAAACAGCATATTGGCGACGGAAAATACTGCTGAAGGAAATTATCTCATATGACGATACAAACTCGACGGGCATAGATTGTTCTGAAAATGATCAATTGCTGCAGTGTGAGGTAGAATCGAAGATTGGTTTGTCTGTAAATATAGAATACACTTCAATCTCTTCGTTATTGACTCATGAAAAAATTGATGCGATTCGATGTATATTTACTGCAGGTAGAACAGGAAGGAAGACGTTGAGAAAAGCATTAGCCCACAGTATCAATAATGGGTACAGCCAGAATATGTATCAATCCATGGCTTTGACATGTTCATATCGTGGCGTGACAACCATAGGCAACGGTGGTGAATGATGATGGTGAACGATGGATGCATAATTTTCAACTGCAACGATGCAACTAACATAAGTAACGCTGATTTGGAATTGAATAAAAACTTCAACTTCCAGGGCCATCGTTCATAAGCTTATTAGTTCTCGCTATAAAAGACATATTCTGTAAAAGTTTTGACACAATAGGTATGTTTGATTGACCATTAATATTCAACCGATTATTCACTAGTTTCATTTATTCATGTCTCAGTTTCAGTCAATAATGAATATTATTAGTGTGATAAAAGTTCAAACAATCTTTGATCATGTGGTAAACAGTGTTGTGGATGTGATCGTCGCAAAGTGACTGGGACAAATACATCACAAAAAGAGAGCAGTTGATCATTTTCAGAACAATCTATGCCCGCCAAATTTGTATCATCATACGAGATAACTTCCTTCAGCAATATTTCCCGTCGCCAATATGCTGTTTTGTTCAAGTTAACGAAGAATTTCCTATTGGTTTTTCATTGATTTCCATTAATTAATATTTGATAAACATAATTTGAAAAATAAAATTTAACCAAGGTTTTGCTTGGCTTTGTTGCCTGATTTCACGTGCAAGGTTTTTGTAGTATTTTGTGTGAAGAAATGAAGTTTGTAATGTGTCGCTTAAAAAGAGTATGAAGTTTCTGAAGTGGGATAGCAAGTGGCAAGTGGTGAAGTGGGATAGCAAGACATGTCTTTCATAGAGCCACATAGTTTTATTGTAAAATATAACCACATTTAAAAAAAAAAAAAACAAGCTAAATGCCATAAATGTCCTCTCCCTGGCCTGCCCCGTCGCCACATTTCCATATAATTTTTAATTTAGTTTTCTAACTACTCAATATCCATTATTTTCTCAATAATACTATAAAAGCTGAATACTTTAATGACATCTCTAGAGATAGAAAGATTCATAAAGTAACTGCAATCATGAAATTATTCATTGTTCTTCACAGCCCCTAAATTTAAGGTCACCTCCCCTGGTGTTTTTCAAATTCGAAAATGCTGCGTTAGATCGCAGCACCGCGTCTCGGGCCCCAACGGTACCAAAGTATTCGTAGTCAATTTAGTGCCAAGTCATTTGGACGAGTAGTTTCACACGAAGGACTCGCGAGCTGGTTACGTGCGTCCCTGAGTAAGGCTTGTTGCCAATGAAGGTTGTCTTCACCCTGGTACGTATATTTTTCAACTTTTTAATCTCATTTAATAAATATGCATAAATACAGGCATATTTAAGTACGGCAGTTCAGTGAATTTAAAGTGATTTATTATTGTGTTTCGCATTCTCTTCCTATCTTCAGTTATGTTCGAATTTGTCACTTCCCTGGCATCCTGACCCTGGTCTTCTGAGTGCCAGGGGAAATACATCAGAGCCAGGGGAAAGACATTTGTTTGTGTTAGCCCAAAATGGTGATTACCCCAAACTATTTTCGTTTCCTTTTAGTTACTGACTGCAATCAAAGTTTAGTTAGAGAGGCAGAACATGGCGAATGCGAAAAGAAAGCAAACCCGAGAGGAAAGATCGGAAAGGAAGAGACAAGCTGAAAAATTGCGTTATCAGCGATTACAGAACGATCCAGTAAAAAATGCCGAAATCAAAGAAAAGGAGAGACAAAAATATTTAAAAAAAAAAAGGACAAATTAAGTCTGTCAACGATATGACTCACAGACAGAAGAGGGTCATCCGAAAAATTTGGCGAGGAAAGACACGAAAGCGTAGAGATCGTCTCCGGTTACAAAGACTGGAAATGGCTCTTGATACACCTCCTTCTTCAGATAACGAAGAACCACATCCACTTGAACGCGTGGAGAATAGGAGAGCTACTGCTGCCAAGAAAAGGGCAGTGAACTTAAGAAAATCACGAAATAAACAGATTAGAAACAAACCAGAGAGATTAAGAGGTTGAAGGAAACAATAAAAACATTTCAGAAAAAGATGCAGCGTCTGAATAAAAAACAGCTAGTCATGACGCCGAATTCAAAAGTTTCAGCTCTGCTAATAAGTAATACTAGATCTAACACAGAGGAAGTAAATAAAAAATTATTATTCAGTGAAGTAATGGTAAACCAATTTAAAGAAAACCTGAGTCGTATAACAAATGATAAAGAGAAACAAATATTCAGAAGAGTGTTGAGTGGAAGGATAGCAAAGAAGTATAAAGTTCTGAACCAAATTAACGTCAAACCAATAAAACGTTCCAGAGATAAAAATAAGCACTTGCTGGACATGAGTCGTAAGACGAGAAAAGACAAGACAAGTACAAAACTGAAAGGAGTAGTCATTCGATTTTTGGAAGAAGATTGTAACAGTCGATTGTGTCTTGGAAGGAGGGATTTCATTACAAAAAAATAAAAAACGAAAACAAAAAAGATTTGTAACGGACACCATGAAGAATCTGTATTACAAATTTGTGAGAGCGAAAGGTATTGTTTGCAGCTATACGATGTTTCGCCATTTGCGACCGTTCTGGATTATGCCACCACGAATTGACGAACAAGAAACATGTCTTTGCATAATACATGCGAATAAGGACCTGACATTATTTTGCTTAAGCCAGGCAAAAATATTGACCTGTGCAAATCATCAATCGCTGCTTGAACAGCTATGCTGCGACAGATACAGTGAATTGTGCCTCTCTCGAGAATGTCAACGCTGCAGGATAAGATCTGTTAAGTTGGCAACGACTAAACTTCTAGTAATGTTTAGTTCCTAGCCTTGTATGGCAACACTATAGAATGAAAAGTAAGTCTATAACTACTGTAAGAATTTCTTTGTACGTCAAAAGGTCCATACGACGCAGACTGATCGAAAAGTAAACTTAAAGTAATACAACCAGGTACGCCGTTATAAATAAACAAATAAAGAAGACAAGCAAAACAGTACCCATCGTGTCGTTATTACGCAACCTGCTAACAAGATCAATGCAATATAAGGAATTTGATAATTCCATATTACTTAAACATCACAAGTGGCAATCTTTGATCGAAGAAATTGAAGACTTTAAAACTAGAAAGGTACGCAATGTTAGAAAATATGCCAAGAGAACAGTAACTTCTGCGCCAAGAGACATTGTTCTACAGCTTGAAAACGATTTACAGTCATTTCTGAAACATGAACAGAATATTTCGCACCTGTACCAAGTCATCAAAGTTTTAAAAGAAAACCTGACTGAAAAAGACTGCGTAGTCAATATGGATTTCTCAGAAATCTATAATACGAAGTATTCTGAAGAAGTGCAATCGTTTCATTTTGGTGGTTGTCGAACACAAATAGGCTTGCATACTGTGGTCGTGTACACACAGGGAAAAACTGAATGTTTTGCGACAATGTCCCTCAATTTGAGCCATAACGTTCCGGCTATTTGGGCACACTTGGAATCCATATTGCAGAAACTTCCAAATACAATAGAAAACATTGATTTCCTTAGCGATGGACCTGTTACCCAATATAGAAATAAAGACACGTTTTTCTACTTGGCTTGTCAGTTGACTACAGCAAACTCAAATATTTGCAATTTCACATGGAACTATCATGAAGCGGGCCATGGGAAGGGTGCAGCCGATGGCATCGGAGGAACATCCAAAAGAACTGCAGATAAATTGGTCGCTACTGGAACTGACATTCCAACCATAGACGCATTTGCAAAAGCCATCGATGAAAATTGCCCAGGTGTTAAAACATTTGTTATCACAGATTCAGAAATTCAATCAAAAAAGACTATCATAGAAAGTCAGCAATCTCAGATTAAATCTTTTGTTGGCACTCTCAAAGTTCATCAGGTCCGAGGTAGCGTATTTTTACTACTTAAGCTGAGCATGAAGCGTTTGAATTGCTTTTGCAGTATCGACTTCTGTCCACACTATGACTTGGGGCAAATTATCTACCCTCGGCATGAAGAGCAAAGATTGAGTATCACCGATGTTTATTCGGATTTCGCTACTAAAAGACCAAGCTGCTCAGGACAAGCCTTGAATCAAAACTATACTGAAACTTTAAAAAATGGTGATTATGTTCTCGTTAAATTTCACCAGAGAAAGAAAGAATATTGCTATGTCGGTGTATGCTCTGAAGTGGATGAAGATGAAGGAGAAGTACTTATGACTTTTCTTAAGACTTGCAATGACAGCGCGATCCTATTTAAAGTAGATGAGCAGGATGTTTCTCATGTTCCATTCGAACAAATTTGTGAAAAACTACCCGAACCTAGTCTCGTCGTTCAAGGTGATAGAGTATTTTATAAGTTCCAAGAACCAGTTGATATCTTTGAGCAATAAGCTTCTGAAGCCAAATATATATTATAACGTTCGTTTAATAAGAAATGTTGACCAAGTAAGAGTATATTTGAATGAATAATATTGTTCTCTTGTTGCCAAATGTGTACCTCTTATTTTGATTTATGTTATATTTTAAATGAAAAACGACCATTACTTGTATGAGTAAATATTTTGTAGCGAAAAGTATTGTTAGAAATTATTATAGTTCAAGTATAATGTAATCTGTTTGTGTTGATTACTAATTAAGTTTTTTTTTTTGTGACATTTTCAAGCGAAGATAATAAGGTTAATTATAACTTTTTTAAGGTCTTTGTGGCTGATATATAATGTGATATTATGAGATAGTATAATTGGTGAAAAGCATAAATGTTATCTAGGTATGTAGTTAATAAGCTACACTTTACCTTGTTCTTCGAAATCCATTGAGACTGATTATCAAATTCAAGAGTTCCAAATAAAGCTAATAATTAAAATGTATTGCAATGTTTAATTTTTTATAAAATTCAACTAACTAAATAGGACATACCACGCACTACATGTCACTTCTCTGCTCAATTTGTCACTACCCTGTACGCAATGTCACTCCCCTGGCTAGCGTTTTTCACCTGGTCCCTATAAAACTGAGAAAATTGATAGTAGATACTGGCCCGCTCAGAACTAACATACAAAGAACATTTATTATTCATATAATTAAAATCAGACGTCTATCACTTATTCATTTCCGGGGGAACGAGTCCATTGGGCCAAATCCCAATAGCGTATATCCACTCAAACCTACATAAATTTCTATTAAGACCGTACTCTATGTGCAAATATTGTAGATTTCGTATTTCTGAGTTATGGCTTGTAGCCTAGCATCGTGTTCGATGCTTCGCACAACTCCAACCGGATCCGTTCATTCGTTCTTGAGCTATCGAAGCGGACGTATATTGCTGTGATTTCAAATAAACATATACCTATACAATAATACCAAATGCGTGTGTAACTGATTTTTTGACACAGCGTGCGGGAAGTTCGTTTTCCCAGGCCTGTGGAGCGTGTGGGAAGTGATTGATCCCTGTACTGAACCGTAAAGACCAACGCACACCATTACCGCCCGGCGCGGCACGGTGCAGCATTTCTGCCGTATCGCAGGAACAACACAATTAGGTGCAAAATAATATGGTCCATTCGGCTATAAATCTCAAAAGTATGTGATCGAATTCGTTTTACGATTGTTAATTTCAGCTGAGCTCACATTACGAACAAGCGCGCGGTACCAAATCCTTCAAAGCATTTTAGAGCCGTTAGGATGAGTTTCCGACCATGGGTGTATTACCTCAAAATGCTTGTTTAGGCAGCCCCTACGCACATATATGAAAGTAATTTACTTCGGTACTTCATCTTCACTGATCGCTGACACATTTGATATGAGAATCCAACGTTTTCGTGATTTTTCGGGTGATTTTTTTTTTTCCTATAAATTCACCTTTTTTATTATAAAAAATGCGCTTTTATTGTTTGTAGATGTGGTATATTTCAGCTTATCTGACTTTTTTACAAACATAACAATAAGATATGAATAACAATAATAATAATAATAATAATAATAATAATAATAAATTTTAATAATACGTAAATAATAATCTATTTTGATTACGTAGTTGAAACAACGTGATATTAATAATGGCTAGTTAAGGGTTGAAGGTCTAAATTTTGAAACGTGAACTTTTTTTGAAAGTATTTCATTAAAATAACTTAGATCTTCAAAATCAATAACTTTTAAATGAACAGGCTGTTGTATAACATAAAAAACTATTGTGACGAGTCGTAATTAATTTTCCGTAGATTAATAAAATTTTCGTCATCAGGGTGCATTGTCTCCGCATTGATTACTTGCAGTAATGAGCGTACTTGATCTTCCGAGTATGATTCGAATTCATAACTGTCGGTTCGCGTAGCTTCAAACTCTAATCGCGGTATTCATGAACGTCGGTTAAACGTTAACGAGCGTTAAAATAACAGCCCGTTATAATTACCGTATTGTTCCGAGTATAAGTCCACCCCAAGTATAAGTCGACCTCTAATTCTAAGGTATGATGGGAGAAATTTTTTTTAGAGACTGAATATAAGTCGACTTTTAAAAAGAAATTGTGATTTATATTTTTATCTATATTTAATATTGCATTTTATCAACATATGTTTCAGTAGGACTTATCAGTTATTTATCAGTGAATTTTAATAATGACATAGATATCCAGATCTCATATATTCAGGTACATGGATAATTATCTAAACATCATCAGAGTCTTGGTCAGTGTCGTTCCCATCAGTACCCTTTTCACTGTCTTCACTTGAACCATCGTCTCCTTCTGGGGCATCCTCATCCTCCCGGAGGATATCGTCTTCAGTGCCGTCCATGGCATTGCCGATGCAACATTTTTTAAAGCCCTTTACAATGGTTTCAGACTCAATGGATAGCCAGGCAGCTTGTTGAATCCATTGCAGTAAAAGGGTAATCGATGGTTTCTTTATTTTTCCGGTCGGTGTCAAGGCGTGTTCTGCTTCCAGAGTCCACTTGGTGTAGTAGGACCTCAGTCTGTCTTTGAATGGTTTATTGATAACGACATCTAAAACCTGTAGCTGTGAAGTCATACCTCCCGGTATGATAATCAAGTATGTGTTCAATTCTCGGATCACACGTTTTACACCCTGGGTTGTGTGACCTCGGAATGCATCAAGCACAAGCATTGCCTTTTTTTTTAGCGAAGCACCAGGTCGTCTGTTCCACACTGTCTGCAACCAGTCTTTCGCTAAATTTTCGCACATCCAACCGTTTTCTTGGCAACGAACGTAGATTCCATTGGGTAGCTCTTCTTTAGGTAAACGCTTACGTTTCAAAATAACATAAGGAGGTAACTTGGTACCATCTGCCAATACTGCTAACATGACGGTGATCGTCATCTTATCATTACCACTAGTTTTTATTAAGACACTTTTTGCACCTTTTGCATTAACGGTTGTATTTGACGGCATGTCAAAATACACAGGTGCTTGGTCGGCATTACCCATCTGACCAAGCAGGTAATTGTTGTTTCTTCGAAGGTTTAAAACGAATCTTTGATATTCCACTAGTTTTTCTTCGAAGTCGTTTGGCAAACGTTGTGCCAAGGTTGTCCTTCCCCTCAATGATAAGCCATTCCTTCGCATCATCCGCCTGCACCAACCCAAACTATTCATGCTCCTCGCAGTCTCCAGTGCTTTGAGTTGGATCACTTCGCGAGTTATGGCAAAGCCTTGAATCCGTTTCTCGTAAATATAATCGGTTACTAGATCGTCGATTTCGGGATATTTTCCGATTTTCGGCCCTCGAAAACTCAGCCGTGTAGAACACGCGCTTTTCAATTTTTGTTTGATTCGCCGCCAATCACGAACGTTTTTTTCTAAAACACCATATTTATCTGCGGCTCGACAATTGTTGGTTTTTTCCGCATCTCGTACTACAGTTAATTTGAAATTCGCGTCGTAACTGTTTCGAATTTTCTTTTTTACGCGATTTTTCTGCGAAGCCCTAGATTCCACTCTATCACCACTTCGAATATCCATTTTATCACAATGTTCAATAATATCGCGTAAAATCTGGTTTACGATCTGTTCATAATTGTAACCGACGCTATCTAAAAAACAATATCTGCGAAACAATTGTTGTTTGAAAAAATTGATGTTTGAAAAATTGAAATTCGTATTTTCGATACCTCGCACGGTACGCGCGCAGCCGCAGTGTCCGTACGTGAATTTCATTGGCCGAATTTACAACCGAACTCTCGATAAGAATCGATCGGTCGATAAAAACGTTTGCCGGTTGATAAGGTAAATTTTGTATATTATCCCGAATTTAAGTCGACTCCGCGTATAAGTCGAGGGCGCATTTTGGGGTGACATTTGGTTGCTAAAAGCCTCGACTTATACTCGGAACAATACGGTAACAGCCGATTCCCTGAAAAAACTGACGATTAATCGCCGGTCAATAAACGGCTGTTGATGCCAAGCGCGCCAAGTACGATTGGTGCCTTCCATTGTTTCTGGATTCTCAGCTCCACACAATATAACAAGCACTATTATCGCAAGTAATACCATTCTTTTAATCCTACGTGCTTGGAAAATGCCATATTGCGTGGGGGTTTTGCGTACGCTAAATGACCAATTGTACACTGCAAGCGTTATTCCCTATAACACACTCGACAGCGTGCGTAATCACAATAACGCACGCTAAAGCGTTACGTTATGAAAAATAACGCACGCTCCAGTACGCACGGTGCATTTTCGCGCACTTATGATAAAAAATACGGTGTGTAACGAGTGCGGTGTAGTTGCCAATAGCGACACTTGGGCGACATGGCACACTCGCTGCGCTCGTGTGCCAGCGCGCCCGCGTGCGTTATTGGCAACTATACCGCACTCGTCACACAATGTACCATTCTACTATATTATCGCAAAAATGGCAATGCGTGTATGAAAAAGCATTCGCTTTTACACGTTTTTATTGTATATTTTTAATTTACCAGCGCTTTGCATATTTTATAATCATTAAAGCTGCTGCTCAGTGTTCAATCTCTCGTTTCAAGTCTCTTGAAATTCCGGGTAAGTTATAAATATTTCAATACCTTACTCTATAGCCAACGAAAAGGTTTGGACCATGTGTGTGTGTGTCAAAGCTATGCGATATAATATTCTGCTGTGAAAAAATATCATTGACTTTTCTCTCTATGGGTTGACAAGAACTATATTAACATTAAATATTAAAAAAAAAAAAATTTATGAATTTTGGAGATCTTTTAATCTTAATATTGCTAAACGCCAAACTATGAATATCACTCGAAAAAATTCGGTTTTCAAATGACAGCCAATTTTTGCGAAGAAATTAAACTTTTGTGTACTTATCTGGCCGTCATTTCTGAAGTAAACTTTTTCACGTAATAACCCTAATTCAGCGAATAGCTACTAGTATCCAAAACAACTCATGGCAATGCCAGACTGATCGGATCAATTATTTCAGATACCATTTGGACAAGTGTCCCCGGTCAATTTTGTCTCCGAATTTCTCAAGCCACTCCCTTACCTGTACTCACATTCGTTGAAAAAAAAATCAGAAAATGTGCGCAAAGACTCAAGGTTTGGACTGGAAGGATTGGAAAGTTTTAATAATTTAATATTCCTCACCAAAAAAAACGTCCAGTTATTTTTTGAATTTTCTGTGCTTGGAACCCCAATATTAATTATTTGCACACTTTCGATTCATATAACAAACTTCGCGACCTGACCATTCCTGTTTCAAATGCTGTTCGCAAATATACAACCCAAGCGTGATCAAATTTATGTACCAAATTGAAAATTGGTCAAACACCAGATTCATGGTTTTTACGGGATAGTTTTGCTTGAATAGGCTGACTACACCAACGGCTAATTTTGTGGTACATTTAAAATACGCATGATAAGATTTCAAACTGCTTCTTGCATCACAAGTATGAAATTTTTCGGTAGAAACTTTTTCAATTTATGTTCGGGTACGATTTCAAGGAATTGATCTATTACTTCTCATCACTTTGGTGATATATGTATAGAAAGTGTTAGTTTCGGTTAAAAGTGACTTGTGCTAATTTCAGCAATCTTTATGTTGCGGGGCTCTTAGCATCTGAAGAACAGATTTATACAGATGTCGGTTTGTCTGTGGTTCGGTCCAACAAACTCGTGCAATGTTTTCATAAATGTCTATACAAATTTTTGAAAATTAAGGGTTTCCGTATTCAAATGATGGGTATAATAAATTGCCATATCTCGTTCATTTTGAACATTCGATTCTGTCGCGAAGAATGCTAGTTTAGATTTATTATTAAAAGCTGCTGCTTCATTTAAGAATGAAAGATTATATTTTCCAGAGTTCAAAACACTTCTATTTCGTAAGTTTGTCTACCATAGAATAGTTTTAATCTACCTTTGGGATTTATAAACTCGAATTTGCCGAATGATCTTGAAACCGACCTTATAAAAAAATCTGAAATGCTGATTTGATTGGCGGAATACGGGCACGAATAATTGACATATCTAGTTTGATTTAAACGGTTGATCATACGAAAACAAGAAATGACTTTCAGTTTCGAATTATGAACCCATATTTTGATCTCACTCCACAGTAATAATGGAAATTACATGAGTTTCCGGCGTAATAAAATTTACCGTGAAAATCTGTCTTTTGGGCTATTTTTTTTTTAATTGGCCATTTTTATGCATCGTACAAATCATGTTGTGACTTTTACCAAATGAACTGTGTTGCTTTTTAACACCATGAATCTGCAGCATTGATATTTTCATAACAAATAAATACTCATATAATAGCATTATAAATGCGAACTCAATGCACAATATGCAAAAATCGAAGACGTACTCAGTTTGCGTTCAAAGAAATATCTTGCAACATTGATAATGAGACTGAAAACAAGTGACATCTAGAAAATTGGAATCTGTATTACGAAGAGTCGGGTCCAGATATAAGCAGCAATTACTCAATAATTATTCGATGCTTTTCGTTAAAATTATAGTGACGTTTCAAATGGACTACGATTCAATGAATTCAAGTGATTCAGAATTGGAATTCGTCGACGATGTGGTGCAAGCTATGCCTCGGCATCGGCCAAGACTCTTCAGAGAACGTGGCAACCCATTCGAAAAATACGACAACGTGGATTTCAAAAACAGATTCAGATTTAGCAAGGAATCTGTTATGCATTTGCTAGAAGTTGTAGGACCGGCCATCGAGATAATGACTAATCGTAGCCAACCAATACCTGCTTTAACTCAATTATTAATAACATTGAGATTTTATGCGACGGGCACTTTTCAAAGGGTATTGGGCGATCATGTTGATGTCAGCCAACCTACCGTATCTCGCATCATACCGAGAGTTGCTAGTGCAATAGCAACGTTAGGTGAACACATAATAAAAATGCCAGACACCTTGAATGATCGTAGGAAAATAATGACCAAATTTCACGACATTCGTCAATTTCCATGCGTGATAGGTGCAATAGATTGCACGCACATTCGAATACAATCGTCAGATGGGCCACAAGCAGAATTATATAGAAACAGGAAGGGCTGGTTTTCGTATAATGTGCAAGCCGTTTGTGACTCTAATCTCAAATTTCTAAACCTAATTGCACGATGGCCGGGATCTGTCCACGACAGTACCATATTCTATGATTCACCATTACGAATTGAATTTGAAACTGGCCATTATCCAAATTCTTATTCACAGGGGGATGCAGGTTACGCATGTAAACAGTATTTGCTTACCCCGGTTAATAACCCCAATACTCCGGCCGAACAAAGATTTAACGATTCCCATATTGCGACCAGAAATACTATCGAAAGGGCATTCGGCTTATGGAAACGACGTTTTCCATGCTTGTCACTTGGAATGCGAGTGAAAAAACAAACAATATTACATGTCATCGTAGCAGCTGCAGTACTACATAATGTCAGCATTGACCTGCGTGATGGCGAACCCGATGCTATTGCGGTCGTTGATAACGCCGCAATTAATGCAGTTCAGATGAACCACCTACTTCCTGGAAATAATTTTGCCGTTCGGAGCGCGCTAATAGAAACCGTATTTAGTCAACCACAATAGTAAGGGGTAATGCATAAAAACTTTAATATACACAAATATATGTATGTATAATAGGGTGTTATAATAGGAAATTGAAACATCATAATGTATAATATATGTAATAATAGCTATTATAATTAATCGGACATTGGAAGTTGTAGCACATGAGATACAAATAGAATATATTTCTTTGAGGTAATTGAGGCTGTTGGAACATGGGACAACCTTGACTGAGTGCTACTAGGGAAAGAAAAATCCGTTTTGGTATCTAAATTAATACTAATGATAAAAAACCAAGATTTCGATAGTTGCGTGCAATCGTCCTCCCTTGCACTGTACCCTATACTAACGATCAAAAGTAATAGTAACGAATGTTATTTGAATTTAATGATTCACATGTGTTAAAGAAAGAATAGTAGCTCAAATGAGACAATAACATTATATAATACGAGAGTTATAGGCAAAGACGTACATTTCTAGTTTCCAGAAATAAACTATTGTTATGGGTGCATTGAAACTGATGAGTTCATCGACAAATTAGCCTTCAGTATAAAGTATAAAGTATAATAAATTGAGACAAAAATATCTGCCGAAAAAAGTAAATGAGAATAGAGGCTATATCATTGAATTCTTAAATTCGAATAATACAGAAATTATTAAAAAACAAGCTGTATTTATATTAGTCTTGTTGAAAAAAACTGGGTAACAATATATCAAACCTTAGTTATCCATAATATGTCACAACTATGAAAGTTATTATACGTATGGAAGCACAATAATTTATTATATGGTTTTCAATCTTCATATATTTACAATTACTATTAGGAAATGCAAAGCAAAAGAAACAAGATAAGGAAAAACAAAAAAAAAAAAGAAGACCCTCTGCTTCGTACCAACATTCTATTTGTATAATTTTATATAATTTATTGAAAGCAATTGATGTAAGGTGAAGTGTAGATAGTTGAGATAGTTGTTGAAATTTAAGTGAAATGCTTAACGCTTACAATTAAACAATGGTAATGGCCAGGGCCGGCGACTTGCAAAATTTTCGGGTATGGAGTTACTCAACTGATTTGGGGGGGGGGGGGGGGGGTAGTAATACACATTTTTTTTATTTATTTTTTTATTTTATTGTGATAAAGCAAATGCGCTACGGCGTACCTTATTTCTTTTAATAAACTCGTCTATAAGCGTTTTCCGGTCATATTCCGCAGCTAAGTCCGCATGGATGTACAGTGTCGCTAAACTATGGTATGCACAACATTTGCTCGGAGGGTCCTCACTTTTTTATCGACGCGCAATGCGCAATTAGTGATAAAAATATTTGAAAACCACGATTTTTTCTTGCCATACCTACAGAATTTTTCTGGGTATGGAGTTCTCCATACCCTCCATATGAAAGTCGCCGGCCCTGGTAATGGCCTAAATCCCTTGATGTGTTGATTTTAATTTGTCCATTTGCGACTCAAGAATGTTTTCTTGTACTCTTATTTCCGTCATATATTTTTTCTTGCGCAGCTCAAATAATGCGTTTTCGTGTTTCTGTACATTCCTTAATCCTTCGATTTCTAAATTTAATTTAACTTTAGCCAGTTCGTTCAGTTCCGCATTATGTTTGCCGACATCCTCTTTAATTTTTTTTTCAATTTCTAATAATTCCAACTTTTTTTCCTCGTATGTGGATTGCATTTGGATCTTTTCACTCTTCTCGCTCGTGAGTTTGATCAGCCTTTCATACACAGTGTTCGGTGTGCTTCGTTTATCACGCCTTCCGCAAAATTGCTGCGGTCTGTACTTGGCTGATTTTGGCCTCTGGTGGGCTTCGTTTCTTGCAGTCGAGGAGGAAGACTGCAAATATTTATTGATGGGGCTTTTAGTGGCACGGTATCATTCACTGGAATTAATCACTATATCATTTGTAATGACTCACAAGGGATGATGCAGACTTCATACGAACCGGCGTATCAGCACTACGGGAATTCATCGAATCGTCCACGTCATTGCTGGTGTCGCTTGCAATGTCGGCTATTTGTGTCAAGTCTTGTTTGGCTAAAATAAGTAATGCTGTTGGATAAAGCGAGTGCAGACTACTAATTTTCAATGTTTTTTTTTTTTCAAGTCTCGTCTGTTGAAAATAAAAGATCTGCAACGCCATGTACTTCATAAAAATCGAATATTATACAATTAGATATGGTGGTCCGTTCTTCGTGCTTTTTCAGGGGCCTAAAAACGCTATGGTAAGATATTGGAAGATTAGGGTCGCAATGATGGACAAAGCTTAGGAATAGACTATATTGTGGTTCATCTTCAGCCATAGGGCAACATTACTTTTCGTTTTCTATGCCCCTGCCGTGAAAATATTTTCAAATAAGGCCAAACAAAGGAATATTGAAGAAACAAAAACCATAATAACGCATGCTATACGATAGGTCAACGAATTATAAGTTTTTATATTAAAGTAACATATGAGATAAATTTTTTTTTTTTTTTAATGATCTTGCAAGGATGTGTTGTGATTGATAATTTAATACTCGTAGATACACTTCGACTCACCGTGGACTCACCACTTATATCGTGGTATGCAGTTGCAGAGTCGAATACATTTTTGTCTGGCTGGAACTGTGGCCGGATTAGACTTATAAGTCGTTCGCCATCTTCATCCAACTTTTTAATGAATTTGCCACCACCAGTCTTGTATAATTCACCCTGAATGAATACACACCCAATAATATATTATCAGTTCAAAATCACTATTCCGATTCGTTTCGTGATTCTCAAATTGGAAATAAACTTTCACGTTAAACAATGCGGACATGATATCCATTTTTTGAAAATTATATAGTAATACAGCTAGAAGGTACAGTTCCCAGATCGTTTTGAATCCACCGTTCCAGCGCCTTTTTTAAACCCAATATCAAGAAATCGAGTTATCGCTGTTGACTTATCTTGAAAAGTAACAAGTAAGTATGTGTTTTTACTGAGGTGTTTATTAATTGAAATTAGAAACGTTTGTGGTAGGATTTGAAAAATTTATAAGAAATTCGGAATGCATTAAAGAAGTAGCAGTAACTAAAAAAAGGGTTATCACTTATAAACCGATCGCGAATTTAAAGTCACATGCGGTTTTTCAATTTTTTTTAATTTGTAGTTCAATGTATTTTTACTTAAATACAACTTTCAAAAATAACGATCAAAAATATCGACGGATAAAAACTGCTAGGAATTTTTGGCATTTTCAAAACATTTTGACTCGTATGGATTCTCCGATTCAGGGAGGAGACCTACGTCTGTGGTCAATCAGAAATTGTTATAATTACGAGTCTTTGGTGAATTCATCATACTGTACCTTGTCGTCAGCATTATCCTTTCTTGTCTTCCGTTTGTAATTATCGTAATAACTACGCAATTGCAGAGTCGATCGCGGTTCGTTGTCACTACTAATATTGAATTTTTTCGACAACTCATCCCAGGCCTTATTCTTCTGGCTGACACTCACTACATCGGTTTTTTATTTTCAATTATGTGTATACTTTCCCCGTCAAGAGTGATCAAAAGAGAACACTCTTGTGGCGTAAAATTTTTGCCTCTTCTACGTTTCTCGTCCATGATAATAGCGAATATTATAATTGTTGGAGTTTGTTGAACGAAGATACAAATCCAGAAACAATGGAAGGCACCAATTGTAGTTGGCGCGCGCTCGGCATCATTATCAGCCGTTTATTAATCGGCGATTAATCGTCAGTTTTTTCATGGAATCGGCTGTTAATTGTCACGGGCTGTTATTTTAACGCTCGTTAACGATTCACCGACGTTCATGAATACCGCGGTAAGTCTATTAACGAATTTTCTTTATGATCAAAATTTTGTTTTTTTACACAAAGAACAAGTGTTGTCGGTTTATTGCTATGTGAATTTGATAATGCACGCATCTCATATTCAGTGAGAATGTTAAAAAATTTAGATTTAATTTCGACTTGAAAATGCGCCGGTAATGTTTCCACAGTTTCTGCCATCGAAATGAATAATTTTTTTGTTGGACTAACATTGTCTTTATTGATTTTAGCATCGTCTTTTTCTTTTAAATATTTGATTAGGGCATTCGCGACCTCAGATGTTGGTTTAGTGTTTTGACGAACTGTTTTTTTTTAAATTACGTGCTGGTGTGAAGTCGACGCAGTCGCAATTTCAGGAGCAGTACAGCACATTCTCTTATTAACTCCACTGTAACCAATACCTGCGAAATTTAAGATTTTTATTTGAAGTTCGTATTTTATATTTCAATATATTGTACAATGTACAGTATGTTGATACTAAATATAGTATACTGTGTGATTTCAATTTACTAACATTCCTAAAAATTTATAGACGATTATAATATGAAAATGTATAATACACATTTTTGAAAATAAACTTACCCGAATTGTCAAGTCTGTTTGCAGTATCATACTGCACGTCTTCAATATTGGCATCCCCACTCGGCATCCCATCAGATTCTTGAGAACCCTCGTTGCTCGTAGATGCAGGTGAATGCATTGTATTAATATTTTTCGCCTTAATATTAGATATTGTGTCCCTCTCGTCCATACATATGTGGAGGAATTTCATTTGATTTTTCCATTTCCATGGCCTGTGGTATATCATATGTGGTATAATCATAGGATACAAAGCAAAGAATAAGACTAGGTCGATAACATAGGGGAATCTGGGGGAGCTAGGGTCGATACTTTTTGGAACTATTAAAAATCAATTAAAAACGTCGATAAAGTAGAACAATTAACCGAAAAGTGTAGTGCGTCGGGGCGAACCCGTACGAACTCTCACGGACATGCACGAATACAATCACAAAAGGCACGCTATGCCATGAGGCAACACACTATAATAATTAATGAATAAAGAAATTACAAGAAGGGACTATAAATAATGCTATCCAAAGATCTTAAATAAACCAGCTCAGACTCTCGAAGGGTCTTTAGGGGATTTCTACTCAGGATGGGAGGGATTTATACAAATTTAGGGAGAATCTTATCTAGGATGTGTTAGTCGATCTTTCTAGAGACACGTGGCTAGGTAACGACACAAACAATAACAAGGGACAAAACCCAAGCTTTCAATGCAGGGATAGAAACGACGCGATATATTGGGGCCAAAGGCTTTCTAGAAAAATCGATCTAACGATACACAAGTACAAATATGTTAATTTTCAGGGTATTACAACGAATCAGGGAAAACCGAAACACAACAATTCGATTAGATTTTGAGGGATGCTAAAGCCGGACAATTTAATTTGAAGATTATCGGAAGGTCGCTGAGAATGGGAAGCTTACCTTAAATAGGAGGACTTAACGGCACGAAACACAAACAATAATCAAATATAAAAAAAAAAAAATTGGAACAAAACGAACAAATCAAAGAAATAAACACACACAAACGAATTATAAAAAAAAAGAAAGGAACACAAAATCGAAATACACACAAAAGTAAAAGTTTCTTTGAAAGGAAAAGTTGCTCGACGATAAAAACCGCAAGTGAAGGCTCTCGTTACAACGATATCCAAACAAGAAGTGGCGTGTTTCCGTCTGTTACTACCCAAATTAAAAAAATTAGTGGGAGGGGGAAAAGACAAAGTGCATGCGATGCATTCAATTGGTGGACGGTTTCTTTCTTCTTGCTTCATCGACGAGGTGGCGGGCCTGACAGGGTCTTTGGCACTCACAGCTTTTGCCAGGGGGTTGATAGATGGCATCTCAGGTTTCGCGATACCCTGGAAGGCGGAAATATCTGCATGTGGACCGGTGGACCAGGCCGGTACGAGACAGATGGGGAGGGGAGCGGGATATTCTTGGAGATGGGGAGATTTTTGTGCAGCGCGCATCTAGGCGTATCTCAGGATATGATGAGCTTGGCCGCCCCGGCTACTGACTCTGAGGCTTCCAGGTGACCTGCCAGGTGTAGTGGGATTGAGGGATGATCTCCCTCGTTGATCCGGTCGAGACGGCACGTACGATATTAGAGAGGGACGGGAAAGACAAAGGATTATAAATGATAGAAATTGAATTAGGGGACCTTCGGAACCTGAGCTGGGGACTTCTTGTTTCGATTTACATGTATTTTTCGCGTAGTCACTGTCGTCTGAGGAGGAGTCGATTGCTCCATTACGAGGCAAATAATTTGCCTCGTTACAAAGCTCCCCCCCAGACGAAGCGTGTAGTCTCCAAGCGAGACCTACAAAGCTTCTCAAACCATCGACTCCTTCCGAAAGAGTTATTATTTGGCCAATGTAAGTTTATCTGTGATTCGCAATCTCACCGAATTTTCATGCTTCAGCTCAAGTTCGACATGTCATATTTCATAAAACATCAACGACAATTAAATTACTCGGTAGGAATTCAAGTGAGTTGTATAAACAACAAAAAGTAACGATAAGATCCTCAAGGGAAAGGACTTAATTAAAACGACAAGTCTTGATTAGAAACACATAACTGGAGGTTTATTTAGGATGATCCTAATTGGTAGGTCTGGACCTCTTCTTTGGTTCTAAGCTTTGACTCCGAAGAGATTTCGGTATGGCACTTAGTACATTCATTCCTCGGTCAATCATAAGTCGAGGAAGGTTTATAGTTAAAACTACATTACACGGTAGGTCATATCACAGTCTTTAGGAACTTAATATCGAAACAGTATGGTTTCCTGACTAGTAGGATTATGCGTAAGTACGGTACGGTAGCAATCAAACAATAACAATACATAACATAGGATAACGATAAACGAGCGAAATCGTTTAAAGATTAATCTACGATATTTACGGTAAGGGGGGGGGGGGGGGGGGGGGCGGTAGATAGAAACGGTAACGAGAGACGGTAGGAAGGGAACAACAAAGCAAGAAAAAGGGAAACGGAACGGAACGGAACGGTAATCAAGAAAGAGGGGGCACGGTAGACAGATCACTAGAAAGGGAGAAAAGGAAAAGAGGGGAAACGGAAGAAGGAGAGGGATAAACGGTGATTAAATAAACTAAACAAAAAGAAGAAACGTTGGAACGGGAATAAGAAAGGAAGAAAGATAGGAAAAGAACAACAATACAACAACGAGATGAGAAACAAGAAAAATTATAACCTAGGGGCCAGGGACCCTAGGAGTCGTATCATCGATAATATCACCTCCGTCTGTTCGGAGGGAGTAACTAGAAGAGGAGGGTATGGAGGGGGGGAGGGGTTTACCAGGGGTATAGTCTGGGTTTCTCGTTGCCATTCTGTCTGGCACGTCGGACAGGTCTGCCGGGTATGAGCTAGCCGACCGCAGCCGTAGCAAAAGGATCTTTGCTTTGGTCGTGGACAATTGGAGTAAATGTGGCCCGTGGCCCGGCAATTCCAACATTGCCCGGATAACGGCAAGTCGGGACTTCGAAGGGGGCACACATATGCCCATGACCCGGTAAGATTTGCGGCTGAGCAGCCGACGGCATTTCTTGAGGCACGAACGGGGGCGGAGTAGGTATTCCCCTTACTTGGTGGGTTCCGCCACCCGCCACAGCGGGGGTGGTGCAGTCGGGCGAGAAAAGCCCCGGTTTTCGGGGGTAATGTAGGACCCGGGGGTCGGAAAAACCAGACACGGGGGTTCGATTGGGGTTGGTTCGGTAGGTTCCCTCGTAGCCGGGTAATACCCTTGTTTTAGGAAGTGGCCATTGACGTAGACTAGGCCTGCGTAGGGAAAGGAAACGGGAGAAGAGGCTCGTTTGGGGGGGGGGGGGGGGGGGGGGGGGGGGGTACGGTAAGAATGTTTGAGGGGGGGTTTAGACTCGGGGACCAGTTGGGAGTCTCGGTGGTGGGTCTTGGGGGTCCGGGAACGGTAGGGGGTCTGGTGTTTCAACAATCTCGGGATCTGAGTCCGTAGCGGATTCGTCGGGGTTGGATTGGTCCAGTAAGTGGACCTGGGCTGGTGTCTCGCGTACTCGGAGTCGGCGTTGCGTTATCAGGGGCAACGAAGTCCGATCTTGTGTGATCAGGGGGTCGACGTTCGGTACGAGGTTGGGCTCCTCGATGCGGGGTCGACGGGGGTCGTAATGATCGGCCCACTCGCCCCGATTTCTTTGATGGCTCGGGGTCCCGGTTCGGTATTGGGGCACCGGTTTTCTCCACATTTTTCCTAAAAGAGGTTACCGGTAACGGAATAATGTCTGATTGGTTCTGAGTTTCTATGTCTACTCGTGGGGAAATTTCTTCGTTGTTTATCTCTGGAGAAGCTTCTCTGGGATCTATCTCCGGGAGTTCTACGGGAGGAAGGATACGATAGGGTTTCAGGTCCTTAATATGGGATTTTCCAACGGGGTTTCCATTACAATCCTCAAGTTCATACACTACGGCTGACAATACTTTAGAGATCATGCAGGGGCCCTTAAATTTTGGGGCTAGTTTTGAGGCTATGAAGTCTACGGCCGAAGAAAGGACATGCTGTCTACGCCAAACCAAATCACCAACGGAGAATTTTAGGTCTTTCCGACCACGATTATAATATTTAGCTTGACGCTCGGAGAAATTTTCGATATTTTTGGCGACTAAGTCACGTAAGGCCGACAATCGGCGAACTCGGTTTTCCCAAACTTCGGGCGGTATTGGTTGGATTTGGGGAAGGCCCTCTTCCTTTTTCTTCAGGGGATTATTTGGTCGGAGTTCGCGTCCAAAATTGAGAAAAGCAGGGGTTAGTTTGGTTGAACTGTGGGAGGCGGTATTTATAGCGAAACGAAATTCCGAAAGGTGGAGGTCCCAAGTACGGTGGTCATTTTCTGTAAAGGCTACGATCATTGTCTTCAATACCTGATTGACTCTTTCCACCGGATTCGCCCGGGCGTGGTACGGGGGAACGGTACTGTGGTAGATACCCATTTCTTCACAAGCTTGCTTCGTGCCTTTATTTACAAACTCGGTCCCATTATCGGTAAGTAGTACTTCTGGAGTACCCCAACGGAAAATAACTAATTCTTCTAAAGCTTTTAGTATGTACGCGGAGTTTGCTTTCCTCAGTCCGATTACTTCTACCCACTTGGTGAATAAATCCTGGATTACCAACACATAAGTAAAGCCTTGACGGCTATGAGGAAAAGGGACCATGATATCTGCCGCGATCATTATCCATGGTTGTTCTAAGACTCGGTTCCCCATTAATCCTCGGGGAGCGGTCTGTTCCACTTTAACCTGTTGGCAAACTTCACAGTGCCTTACGAAATCGGCTATCTCCCGATACATGCCTGGCCAATAGTACAATAAAGCGGTTCGGGCATAAGTTTTCTCTATCCCTAAATGACCAGCGGTAGGTAGGGAATGATTTTCGATAATCGCAGTATTTCGGGATTCAGTTGGGAGGACTAGTTTCCAGGCATCTACGTCGGGAAGGAGGGGGTCAGCCAAGGCATCTACTCGATGACAGTATAATCGTCCTGCTTATACTTTCCAATCCGGGTATTGCTCTTGTCGTGAATTTACATTTTCCACGCGTTTTTTATACCAAGAATCGGTCGTTTCGGCAATCGCGGCTATGGCGTCGGTAGGGTCTTCAAACATACGGGAGAGGGCATCGGGTACGTGATGGAGGGCTCCCTTGCGATGTATGATTTCAAAATCATACTCTAAGAGTTCTAAGGCCCATCGGGCCAAACGTCCTGTGGGATTCTTCAGGTGATACAGCCAACGAAGGCTACTATGGTCGGTAATTACGGTGAATCGATAGCCCTCTAGGTAAGGACGGAATTTACGAATGGACCAAATCACAGCCAGGCATTCTTTTGCGGTAACGGTATACTTTCTTTCAGGGGGGGTCAGGCTTTTACTAGCATACGCTACGACGTATTCTTGGTCGTCTACGGTCTGAGTTAAAACGACTCCAACTCCGGTATCACTAGCGTCGGTTTGTAGTAAGAAAGGGGCAGAAAAATTCGGACAATTCAAGGTAGGGGCGGCAACTAGTGCGGTCTTCAGGTCTTGGAAGGATTGTTCTTGTTCGTTCTCCCAACACCACCTACGATTTTTCTTTAATAGGGTTGTTAAGGGCTGTGCCCGAGTGGCAAAATCTTTTATGAACCTTCGATACCAAGAAGCCATACCTAAAAATCTTCGCACCTGCCTAATGTTTCTTGAAGCGGGATATTTAATTATAGCGGAGACTTTTTCCGGATCTGCGCGTAAGCCTTGCTTATCTACCAAAAATCCCAGCTACTTCACGCTAGATCTACAAAAATAGCTTTTATCCCGGTTTATGGTTAGACGGGCCTCGGCAATTCTATTTAGAACAATTCGCATCCATTTGAGGTGCTCTTCGAAATTGGAATTTACTATTATAATATCGTATAGATAGACAAAAACATAAGGTTCCATCTCAGGCCCGATAAGTTTATCCATCAACCTTTGGAAGGTGGCTGGAGCTCCCGACAGTCCATAAGGCACGCTTTTAAAATGAAATAAACCACGACCCGGTACGGTAAAGGCAGATACTTCGCGACTCGCGGGATCTAGGGGAACTTGATGATAAGCCTGACTTAAATCGATAGTTGATATATATTTCGCCTCACTAAGTTTGTCTAAAATGGCAGTCATATACGGTAAGGGATACGCGTCTTTCTTCGCGATTTCGTTAATCTTTCGGAAATCCAAGCAAAATCGATATTTTCCATTAGGCTTTTTAATCATAACCACGGGAGTGGACCATTCGCTGTTGGAGGGCTCGATGATATCTGCTTCTAACATAGCATTTACCTCTTCGTACATGGCTTCCCTAACTATAGGTGAGACGGGATAGTACCTTTGTTTTATCGGGGGGTGATTCTGAGTATCGATTTTGTGGGTGGTTAAATTGGTGAGACCGGAATAACCTAAAGAAGAAGGGATTAATTCGTCTAATACCGCGTTGACTTGATTCAATTGGTCGGTAATTAACTCAGCGATACCGATATGAGAGGAATTGGGTTTTAAGGGGACGATTTGAAGTTCGCCCGGGGTACTAGGGTTTTCCTCACGCGGAGGTTCCGCCAAGGAATCCACATAACTGTCGGTACCCCTGGGAGAATTCCTCTTTCCCCTTTCCCTACGATAGGGTTTCGAGACGGTACGATAGGGGTTCGAGACGGTACGGTAATGTTTCTGGGGAGAGTTGCCTGGTCTTCTCTCGAGGAACCCGGTTTTTCACGATGTATCCCTGGGTTTTCCAGGGCTGCGGTACCAAAAGGTTCTCCTTGTCGAGTCAAGAAGGGCGTTTTGGTCGAGTTGGGACTACTCCAACAGTGGGTTTGGAAATGAGCTGTTACGTTAAAGGCATTGGCAAAATCCATTCCTAGGATCCCCTCATATTCGAAGGAGGGAGCAAAACGCACTACAAGGTCCTTCCGATGACCTTCGAAATGAACTGGAAGAGCTAATTCCCCGTGAGTTGTATCGACAGTTTCATTTGGATAAACGATCTCGGATCGATGATTCCGAGAAGCAATTTCCCGTGCTTCGGTGAAACGATCTAGCGATAGTCGACCGATATAAGATACACAGGCTTCTGGATTGAAAAGGGCTCTGACCGGCTGATTATCAATGAATACGTCTAAATAAAACCGAGTATCATGAGAGAGGGCCGCTACCGTGGGACTATAATTTATCAGCCGGTTAGTCGATGGGGTTATTTTACTTTGGGGGGAACAAGAGGATATCCCTTTCCTTAGTTCCCGGAGGGGTCTTCCGTGCGAGATCCGGCACAATTCGGACAACTCACGACTGTTACACCCGGTGCTCCGCAGCGGTAGCAATGTCGCGATTGAGGTTGAAAACATTCGCGGCGCATATGACCGGTTTGACGACAGTTCCAACAGTGCATTTCGTTTATTGTGGGAGGGGGGATATTTAGGGACATCAGAGGTGGTATGGATCGGGTATCAGGTCTTACGGTATTGTTCGGTATGGGGACGGGTGGTATGCTCCTTATTACGGGGTTCGCGACAATATTGCAAGGAGGGGCTGAAGTAACAGGGAGTGCACTGTGCAGCTACAGGGGTTCGTTCTTCTGGCGTATCGGTCGGTGAAGGTGCGTTCTTTGCTCCTTTATTTCCACCTTTCTTTTGACTATTAGGTGGTTTTGGAGCTTCGGGGGTAGTTTCGATATCTACGACATTTTCTAAAGCGGCTACGCGGGTCCGGGGTAGGGTACGTTTGCCCATGTAAGCGTGTTCGGGAAGGGTAGAGTCATCGGCAGTGGGGGGCGGTACGTATAATCTACCTAGCGCTTGGGAAGACTCAAGTTGCTCACCGGCGCGCTCTAACTCCTCGAAAGTATTAAAATGCTCACGCGACAGCAAAAGGCGATATTCGGGGTATAGATTTGAGAAAGCTAACTCTAGTTGCTCTCTTTCCGGTAGAGGGGGGTTTAGATAAGCTAGGATCATCCTAATACTCAATAGGTAATCAGCTACTGGCTCTTATTGGCCCTGGGTCCTCCTACGCGCCTCTTCTCGAACTCTAAACTGCAAGTTAATGCCTCCAAAACGCGTACGGAAGGCTGATACAACAGGTTGCCAGCCAGTCCAGGCTGAACGATTTAACCTGAACCAATGTAAAGCTTTATCGGAGAGAATAAACGGCAAGGTTTCAAACAGGTCGGTGTCGCTCAGATGACTTCCATGACGACACTCGTCTACCCGTTTCAAAAATTCTGCCACGCTGGTACCGCGTGTGCCCGTAAAATGAAGGTTCCACCGTCGAACAATTTTATGTAAATCGCGGGGGGTCTCGTTTCGCGATCGGTGATTCGATCTCTCATTATTATCCCGGTGAGTCGAAAAGGGGTCCGACAACAGACGCTGGGGACTTGGGTGTCCAGTAATAAGTTAGTTGCGTGAGGAAAGGGTTGGTGTGGTAATGACGCGAGAGGGGGAAGAAGGGGTAGTGAATTCGAAATTCGTGAAGGGTTAATAGTGTCTTCGTACGGAGATATTCTTGGGGGTGCGTGGTTGAAATTGGAGGGTAATACATATGTGGCGGATGGATTAGGAAGACTGGTTCGCGGGGTGGTATCCAGGGAAACGTTCTCCGGGGCTTGGCCGTGTCGTACGTTCATTTGACTCGGTACCGGCATTTCTGCGAAGCTAACCCACGGTTGACTAAGGGGGTTCTGAATTACGGTAGACTGACTTATTGGGACTGGGGGTAATTCGGAAGGGGGAGTCAGAGTTCCTTCGGGCGAGAGGGATAAAAATTCGCGAGGGTCTTGTTCGCGCTCAATATTAGCTTGTTCGAAAAGGGTAAACTCGTCATCTTCGGGGACCCAAGTGACATTGAATCCTCGACTACGTTGATAGTTTCTTAGCAATCGCCACCTACGCGACTCAATACTACCGGTAGTTTTCAAAAATGCCCTTTGGAGCATCTGGTTTATACTTTGTTCGGGTAAGCCACTCAAATGAGAGATTAGCATGTCGGTATTGTCTGGCAAACTGATGCCAGGGGGAGGAGATATCGTCGCAGGGGGTATGGGGAGGTCACCTAGTGTCGGATCCATTTCAGATTATAAATAAAAACTTTCTACTACTAAACCAACTACTTAAGAAAGATAAATATAAAAGCGATAGAGAAATAGAAAGGAAGTTTAGCAAAGAAAGAAATCAGGGTTAATTATTGTGGGCCCCACGTTGGGTGCCAAATTTGTGACGGGCAAAACCAACGATTGGGGGGGGGGGGGGGGGGGGGGGGGTGTTATAGAGGTCAGCTACGTTCACAGAGCACGTTGCAGGCTTTAGAGCGGCCAAAGTATCTGGCGCTCCAAGATTTAATATGTGGGCAAAACATCGGAAATGTCAATCTACCAAATCGAACGGGATGTCATCGTCTTGCAAAATTGAGGCAAGTTCCTGGATGAACGTTGTATTTGCCGCAGCGTTGTCCATCGTGATGCCTTGGATTCTTGATTTGACTTCAAACTCGTCCAGTACATCGCGCACGAGAATTGCGATATCTTTACCAGTGTGTCGACCGTTTGAAGGAATGAAGTCCAATGGCAGAGACTGCAGGATCCATTCCTCATCAATGTAATGCCTTGTAACGCCATAGTATGACCGATTTGCGATAGATGTCCACCCATCAATTGTTAAGGCAAATTTGGAGGGAACTTTCTTCACCGTTTTAAATACAGCTGCCCTCATATCGTTGAAGTGCTGCAATGTTTTTTCCCTCATACTTGTTCGCTTTGGATACGTCTCATTTTTATTCAAGAATGAAAAGAATTCCTGAGTAGCATCGTCGTCAAAAAATGAAAACGGTAGGTATTTAATAGCCAGCCACTCAATAAGTCTCTAATCAAATGGTTTTCTTGGATGTTGCTGTTTAGTCACAGAATTTTTGGATTTGTTTACTCATATTTGAACCGAAGATTCATTGCCATGAGCATTTTTCAGATGTCATTGAAGTCCTGACGTATTGGAATTTTTCATTTTCAGTAGTCGAGTGACACCTTTCTCTAGGCATAACAAACATTCGCCGTACTTTCCGTTGACGTTTCGACAAATTTTGTAAAACTGGCTGTATTTATTCTCTGCCTTACCGTCTGCCTGATAGACCTCTGATATACCAGAGGAAGTGGACGGAAGTGGCATATCCACGCCGTCTATCTGATGAACCACTGATTGTGTAGTTGAGGAATTGTAAAGCAAATTAGGATTCACTCTGTCTGGATCAGAATCTGATTTGTCGTCTTCAATGCTGGGAACATTTCTTCCTGAACTTTGACCAGAACTCTTCACAATACGTTTTCGTTTACTTTTAGTGCCGGTATCTTCTGCTGATGTACAACGCTTCATCGTGATCTTAAAGAAATTTCGATAAAATCCAATTGAAGCTCATCAGTCATCTACCATGAAGCTTAGCGCCTTGAATGCAGACTATCAAATTCGATCACTTTAGAAACAGTCGTGATGTAATGCACCATTGAAGAAAAAACCCGTTTTGTAGGTACAATCGAGAATAGGAGAATGTCAAGTACTTATGCGCAAGCCGAATATGATTTGATTTCATATATATGTCGCATCGCCATGAAAATTAAGATCTTCGACGGCACTTGAGTTTTTAAACAAACGCTCTCGATGCCTGGCCAATGTTTAGGCAACCCCAAGTGCGAGGTGACAAGGGATCGGGCCGAACGACTGCAGAAGATATAGCACTCAATGAGTGCGTTCTGAGAAAAACCTCCCCCGATGGTGGTGCGTGGTGCATATACCACGAGTGGATTGTATCACGTAGAGGCCTAGGTTCTTGAAGTGGAGACGCAGGGTGCTCCAGGCATTCCTTTTTAGTCAATCGGTCAGACAAGACGTGCATTTTTGGTAAAAGGAAGGCTCTACGCGATACATCCCACGAGTATCGCTATCGGGTCATTTTTGTGTCATAAATTGAATATTGCTGTCATCAATAAAAAACCGTGTTAGCCGTGTCACTGCGGCAGTCAGTGAGATAATTCTTTTGGTTATTATTTATCGGATGCGTGACATACGTCTGGGTGTTTAGATCCTGACAAGCCTATACCTAGTTTTTACCCAGACGTATTAGCGTATCTGACATATATACCTATTCAATTAACAAATGTGTGTTGTTATCAAACAGCGGTGTTTCGAAATTAATAATCAACTTTTATCAAAAATTTGCTGGTCAATTTTCGTATAGAAAAATCATTGAGTAATGCGAAATGAGTAGGTCGTATTTTTTATTTTTCACTCTAACAAATTATTGCGAATAACATAGAAAATTAATTTTTTTTTTCATAGGTATAATGTAGGAAAGACCGAGGTAAAATGAGCACTCTGGGTGAAAATGAGCAACTTTTATAGCGAAAAAAATTTTTGTTCTACCTTTAATCATTAAAATTTTGAAAATTTCATATTTTCTTTAAAATCTTTTTTCTTCGAAATTTTTTTGAAAAAATATTTTTTTTAAATCTTGATCCTACATCAACTCATTGATTTTCATGGAAAGATTACAGGATGAGATTTTTGGAGAAAAAAACTCAATTTTTAATCTTCAATGAAGACAGATTTTTGAGAAAATATGAAATTTTCAAAAAATTTTGATAGAACTGATTTCTGAGACAATATGAAATTTTTGTGAAATGTTCGGAGAAAAATTATTTTTGCGAAGATATAAAATTTGCAACGGAGTTAAATAGTAATAATGATAGCAATAATTAATCAAATGACTAAGGTTCGGGTGTAATATCTTTCAACAGTACATATTTCAAAAGTTACGTAGTGATAGTCTAACCTCAAAACGGTATCAGACGTATACTTAATTAATTTATGACAAAATAATGTAAATATTGATTTAAACTGATGATACTTATATTTTGCATGGGATTTGTAGATCACCTAATTTCAAGAATGAAGAGATTTCATGCAGCGCAGGACTTCTCGTAATAATGGAAATCAATTTTCGTATATACTGAATTCTATTTCATATGCTATTCAACCTAGCTCTGCTGAAGTACCCGTAATTACCAGTATTTTACGATACATACCTACTCATCGTATTAATCACGTTCCCAGAGTTTTGTTTCCATGTAAATCGAGAATCTGTGCTAAAGGGAAAATAATTGAATATCGTTGCGCGCCCTTGCGCATGTCCGATTCTCATGAATGGGGATGTAAACTGCCAAACTTGACCGTTCGGTGGCACCACTATAGTTGGTCCTTTTCGGCGCGATTCTTTGAATATTCTTTTCACGAACATTTTTCGTAGCAACGTTTTCAGGCAAAATATGTAAAAGTGTTATATAATTTCGAGGTGTATTTTCGTGAGATTGGATGATATCGCGTTTCTAATGCTAAAAAGGCATAGTCCATATACCTATAGATTTACCTTAGTAGCCAAAAATACATGAAAAAAAATTTTCTTCGGCCGATCGCATTAGAATAACTTGAGGTGAATAAAACAAAAATAAAATGAATAAATAAATGCCTAAAAAGCATATCTTTTCTACAATAGGCTCTTTTGGATTTAAAAAAAATGATTTTGTTTCCGACTTTTTATGCTATTTCTATGTTTCCAAAGTGATAGGCAAACTTTGAGAATACTATATTCCTTTTCGTTTTTATGGTATGCTAAAAAGGCATATGAAAACGTATATGCCTTTCTGGCATTAGAGACACGATATGTAGTATATTCCTATGCTGCTAAAGTTAAAGCATTCACTCAGCATAACGAGGACTGTCTATCCTATTAGTACTGCCACAAAATCATTGTCGTCATGGTGCAATGTAGTGTACCTCACTGTCGAAGCAAAGGAGTTTTCCGTTTTCCGAAGAATGAAAAGCGTCGGAAACAGTGGGAACGCGCACTACACGTAGATTTTCGTAGTTCAGCGTCTTCAAGGTTATGTGCCATACACTTTGAAAAGGATAATTTTATTGAAGAGCAAACGAGCTATAGAACCGGTAATAATTCTTTTATTCCCATAACTAGTGAAACGTTTCACGGCAAATTAGTAAGCTTATTTTATCTGTTTAGGACTCCCTCTTTTCAAAAGATTTTTAAAGAAAAATGCAGTCCCTTCACAAATGTTGTCACTAAAGGAAGATTATGAATCACGGGCAAGGAAACTTCGAAGGAGACTTTTCGGAGTAGATTATTCTACTTCATCTACATCTTGCCCACGCATACTCAGCGTTCCAGAGGAGGCTCCCGAAGAATGTTTCACATGTGGCGAAGCTGTTTCTGAAGTTTCCATGGCAGGTCAAGGCGCTGTAGTTTTCAATGACAGTAACTTCCAACAAGAGGATACTGAAATCCCTGATACTAATTCTCATGTGCAAGTACAAGCAATGATTCATCCCAAAGAACCATTACTGAACCAGCTTCGTCAATCCAAAAATCATTCAAGTACTCAATGCGTTAGCGAGGATATCATCAAAGTCCAAGATAACAAGGAAAATATTAAAAGGAAAGAGGCCTCCATTCAAGTCAATCTCAGTAGTGATTGCCCAAATATGAGATCAGTTGGTATTCAAACTAATCTTGGGTATTACACAGTCAGCATGTTGGTCGATGACAATAAAGGAATGCTGTTTTATACCGGATTGGAAAGTTATGCTAAATTTGAATTAGTGTTTCAAACCCTAAGTCCTTACGTTGATAAATTAAGATTCAAGAGATCTGAAGTTATACGTGTAACGCCACAAGATATGCTTTTCTCACTCTGATCAAATTACGCAGAAACAAACCTGATTATGAGCTCAGTCGTTTATTCGCAATAAGTGTGACTCTTGTTTCCAATATTTTTCACACCTGGATAAATTTCATGTATCAACTCTGGTCTTTGATGGATACATGGCCTTCTAGGGAGCTCGTAGATTTTTATATGCCCAAAAGTTTCAAGAAACTATATCCATCAACCCGAATCATTGTGGATGCAACAGAAATCCCAATTGTCAAACCGACGCATCCAGTAGCTCAACAAGCAACCTTTAGTACATACAAGAACAGAAATACAGTAAAAGTACTTGTAGGAGCATCACCTGATGGTCTTTTGAGTTACTGTTCCGCGGCTTATGGAGGGAGTACAAGCGATAAACAGATTTGGGAGCGTTCGGATTTAATCAAAAAATGTCAGAAAGGTGACTGCATTATGGCTGATCGTGGTTTTAACGTACAGGATATTTGTGCTCCGCAGGGTGCACAATAATCCGCAGGTGTCTATTTTTACACCCAGAGATTCACATGCAGCAATTGCCACGGACTCATTTAATTGCCCATGAATTGTAGCTTTACTCTTAAATGGTGTCGGGTTCAAAATTCTTTGAACAACAGCATTCTGCTGCTCAGGAGTGCGTGTTATACAACAGGTATGAAAATGTGATGCTGTGATCCTGTGTCGTTTATATTCGTGCCATTTCTTATTATCAGCTTGACTACGTGTCTCTTCTTCAATTTCATTTATCATATCATCTGTAATTCCTAGTAATTTCAACTCGTGAAGAAGCTGCTCTTCTGGATCAATCGCAGTATAACAATGATCCCATACTGCAGCATACAAATTAGCTGGCTGAAATAGATGCATGATTGGCATCGTCGACTGATGCACAGCGGAGAAATTAATACATAGATTACGGATTCTTCGGTTGTACGCTTCCGCATCAACACATTCCAGGTCTAGAGGAGTGTTATACTCATCTAATTCAACAGATCTCTTATTCTTTGGCAATTTTTCTGCTTTGAGTGGGGTTCCAAAGTAGGCTTTCTTTGGTTTGTGAAAAGATTGTAGCTGCTCTGTGCATGATCTTTTGCAAATAATTTTTTTTTCTCGACCCATGTGTTCCATAGCCCACAATAGCACAGCAACATATTTGCAATGTGCTGTGATTCCGCTCCCAACAGCACACTCGCAATGGGTTGCTTCAATAAACCCGCTTGATGATAGACGAATGTCCACTACATATTGAACATTTTTCTTCATTTGCGCTTGGCAATATCCTCGAAGAAAAGTACAGTTGCTCAGTGTAGCTATTCTCGCACACAATAAATATTCGCATTCATACATTCTCTTCCCCAAATCTTTTTTTACTGAAAATCTAATAATTAAAACCAAAACATAAATAAACTTGCTCTTCCATTGACATCATTATTGAAGTTTTATTTATAAAACATCAATACAAAGAAATATTACCTGTCTAGAAATAAAGTTACATGTTCCTTAGTAATTAGTGGAATGATTGTATTAGCATTAATATCTCTGTAATCATTGTCGTTTGGCGATAAGAATGTTGCCTCCGAGCAGTCCTCATCAGTTCGCGCAGATGCATTTGATTGAACAAAATTATTGTTAGTGTCATAAAAATATAATCTGAAATAAAAGTACACTATATTGTTGATCAACCAGAACCACAAGCTAAACTGTGTTTCGAAGTCTACAAATAATTCAACAAATCTGGCGACTATTTTATTAATATTTATTCAAGGTTATGCTTATAACGGTCACAATTAATACATTATTTGACAATTTATTTACCTTTCAAGCAAATCTTTTTTCTTTCCTTTCAAGGACGCACCACGGCGGTTTAATTCGTTCTTTAATTCTTCTACTGTGCACCCAAAATACTTTTCCATTTTTACGACTTTTAAAATACGTGGCAAAGTGGACCAACGATCCTGGCGCCATCTGCGCTCAGCTTGACAACTTTACATCCCCATTTCGAATCTGAACTGACACTCGGGGCGGGCTCTCGGCATCGACAATTCAAATTTCAAAGAACCTGCGCATACGAACGTCGTACTTCATTTTCACCGTAATCTCGCGGTATTTTACAAACGATGCCGAGTTGTGACTCGATGGCATGTGTGCTATCCGACCAAAATCCATTCACAATTAAAACACTCACATGTAGTTTGTACATGCAAGACCAAAATTTGTCGAGACGAGACGAGATGAGACGAGAGTCTTGTCTTGTCTCGATATTTATTTAAGAATCTATCGAGGCAAGACAAGAAATGAATCTCGAGATCTTTTCGAGACGAGACGAGACATTTTTTGCATTGAGAGAAGACGAGACGAGAACTGACCATTTCTCGTCTCGTCTCGTCTCGACGGCAACACTATACTCTCTTTACCATTGTCACTCCTGAGGATCCTTATCGTGCACTCGCTCTGATTTTCCACGTAATTAATAAAATGTTCAAAAGTTTGCGGTACCTGATCTCTTGTTTTGAGAAAGTACACAAAACTTTTCCTGCTGTAGTCGTCGAGAAATGTAAGAAAATATATGGCGTTTCCGATTGATCTGGTTTCCACTTTGCACAAATCAGTGTGCACCAGCATCAATTTCTCCGTAGCTCTCTTTTCGTTCTGTTTGAACGGCTTGAACTGATAACAGATTGGCTGCGACCTTAGGTTCGTATAAGACGTTCAGGAGTTTGATTTTTCTGCTACCTACAGCTATCTGAATTCCTCCTCCACCTTCTATAGGTAAGGTTTCTCTGTTGGCTATTGTTACCTTGCTGACTCGAGACTTACGTAGAGATCCAAACGAAGACTTATTATTACACATATGCTTGGAAGCGCCTGAATCTGTAATCCAATCGGTGGTTGTGTAGCCATCCTCTGCTGTCATATCGATGAACGCGCAGGCTGCATCAACATCAGCAGGCTCTGCTTCCACGTGACACGCTTTCGAGTCTCCTTTGGATTTATCTTTGGGGTTAGGGCAGTCTCTGGCGTAGTGACCGTATTGGTTACATTCGAAGCACCTCACGGGCTTGTGAAACGTGTGTTGTGGTTCCCTCTCCCTCTGGGGAAGCGCCCTCTCCCACGATGAAATCCTCTGCGTTTGTTAATATTCGAGTAATAGCCAAATGTGCCAACTGTGCCTTTACTTCGTGCAGAATTTTTTGCTTGACTAAATCGGAGGTCACTGGCGTAGACAAGCTCTCCAAGGCCATTATCATCGGGCGATACTGGCTTGGCAATCTAGCCAATAGGAGCGCGCAGACTAGCTCGTCTAGGATTTGAAGATCTGTGTCGGTTAATTAGTGCGCAGTTGAAATAATTTTATTTACATATTCTTCTTCGGAATTACAATCTTCAAGTTTCGTACTTGTCAACGCACATAATAAATTAACACGGCGACTTAGCCCATTGTCTTCTTACGCCTCCTTTAACTTGCCCCATGCACTTTCGGCGGTTTTTTCGCTCTCTATATGAGACAGCACGACCGGGTCGACGGATAGGATGATTTTCAGGCGCGCTTTTGCTACCTTTTTCGGATCCGTTGACACTGTTCCCGATTCCACTTTTATCGTGTCCCATAGTTCTTCGTGCTCTAAATATGCTCGCATTGTCACTGACCACGTGTGGTAATTCTCTCTGCCACTTAAACGTTCTATCGACTGAAGGACACTGAGAGAGCCTTCCCATGTAGAAATTGACAAGGTGCACATTACTGTGCCAGTACTGCCGACTACGTTGCCAGGATTGGGCAAGCGTTAGCTCCCAACGGTCGGCGGACCATTGGCAGTGCGTCGAAATGATAACATGGGACCTACGGTGGGCATCCAACGGACGGCCAATGCTGGGTCGCTACGTCGACCCAGTTCTTCGCTGGAAGATAGGCACAGCATTATATCCGACCGTCGGCGAAGTACTATGCGAAAGGCCTTGCATAGTACTGTATCGGACTATCGGCGTTGTACTGTGCTAAAGGCCTTGCACAGTACTGTATCGAACCGTCGGCGTAGTACTGTGCGAAAGGCCTTGTACAGTACTGTATCGGACTATCGGTGCAGTACTGTGCGGAAAGCTTGGTACATAATTATGTCAGACCATCGGCGCAGTACTGTGTAGAAAGGTTGGTGCATTACTGTATCGCATCGGCAGCACAGTATTGGGTGGAAACTTGGGAAAATTGGCGGCGAATAGCATATTCGAAAGTTTACTGAAATCGTACAAGATTAGAATTTTTTCTATAAATCTTAATTTAATAGCTAAAAAGTGTATCATACATATTTCACATAGCATAACTTTTATGTAGATATATTTCTTTTCTTCATACCTCGGTCGAAAGTACGCATTTTCCTCCCCGATTCGAGGGAGGAAAATAGGTCTTTTACTCCCTGCGGAAACGTAGCGCGCGCCATCTGTGTCGCGGGACGAAAATCAAGCCAGGCGGGAGGAAAGTTAGTGAGTAACAGTTGGAGGTTAAATAAGAGTTTCTGTTGTAATCACGGACACGTGGTTTGTAATCAAAACATGTCCTCATCCGCGGAATCAGAAAATGAGGAAGAAATCTTCAACTATTTCGATTCCGAGGCAGCATTAATTGTGCAAAAGGAAACCTTACCGAAGAAATCGACGGATCGGTATTTATTGGTTTAAGATGTCTTTTATTTAAGATTGGTCAAGATGTCTTAGTTACTGCAAATATAATAAAAAACAGTTATAACATATTCAAGTTGTCTGAGTTATTTTTAACGATAAAAAAATGTATTTAATTCATAATTATTGGTTATCAATGCCCGCCGTCGGCCAGCAGCCCTCGCTGGCGCTCGTGCTGCAAATGCCGCGGGCATTGACCACGAACTCGAACTCATAACCTCAACTTTTTGAATGAATATTAACGATTTAATTTCTACAATTAATCGCGTACTTTCGACCGGCTATGAAGAAAAAAAGTATAAGCTACACGGGACAAAAATCGAACACCCGTTCCTGCGTGATATGATTCCCTCGGCTTCGCCTCGAAAGTTCGATTTTCGTCCCTTGTAGCTTAATATACTATTTCTAATCTATTATATAATATTCTTAATAAAACTTTGATAACTTGATAGCTTTTTTTTGTACTTTTCTTGTTGTTCTGGTATTTAATATGAAACTTAAGAGTGGGTTTTCATCCATGATCATATACCTCATAACTGCTCGTGCGAAAACTTATCAATTAACCCTTTGAGGGGCACATTTTTCTATGGAACAAATTTTCAAAATCATAGGTGGTCTAAGGGTTTTTGGGGTCGCTGATTACGATTCTGACGTCAGAATTAGAAAATTCAAGATGGCGGACCTAAAATGGCGACTATTTTAGGTTAAGTTCGTGGTTTTTCGTTCAATCGGCACAAAATTTGGTATAGAGGGTTTTTTGGGGTCGCTGATTACGATTCTGATGTCAGAATTCCAAAGTTCAAGATGGCGGATCCGGTATGGCAATTAGCATCCAATTTTATACTAATTGTAGTAATAAAAGTATACGTCCCATCGTCTTAGACACTAAAAATTGGTGAATATGTGCGTATTCTCCTCCCTCTTAGCATGACCCAGAACTAACGACGTGGACGTGGGGAAAAACTAGTTCCATTTTTTTTTTACTTTTTTTTTTAAATATTTTTTTGTTGTTTTTAGACCTTTTTTCGTTTTTTTTTTTCATTTTTTATAATTTTGAAGCATTTTTTATAATTTTTTTCTACCTGTGGTATATTTATATGTAAGACAACTATTCTTTCACGTTGCTGGTGCTACGTGGCGTCTGGTCATTTGGTACTGCAGGTTTAGAACCTCGCTTTGTACCTGGAGTATGCGGGTTTGATGAATTTTGTTTCAGAGCAGCTTCGACGGCTGCTTTTTCGTCCCTCTCCTTTTTTCCACCCTCACGGTCTCCGGCTCCAGCTAACCAACGACAGTAGATAGGGTGCAGTATGGCTCCGGATTTATGACCCCCCATAAAACGCCCCCCCTCCCCCCCCCCCCCCCCCCCTTCGGCCGCCATTTTTTTTTTTTTTTTTTTTTTTTCTTGCAGCTAACCTAACCTAGCCTAGTTTGGCTTAACCTAGGTGAATATCCTTGATCTTAACCTAAGTGAATATCGTTCATTCTAACCTAAGTGGTTTCCGCCTCTTCTGCAGTATGGGTCCGAAATATATATAGTTATACCTACCCTTGGGTCCGTCGCTTCTGCAGTATGGGTCCGAAATATATATAGATATACCTGGTCACGACTCCGAGGCTTCTGCAGTATGGGTCCGAAATGTATATAGATATACCTACCCCTGGGTCCGTCGCTTCTGCAGTATGGGTCCGAAATATATATAGATATACCTGGTCATGACTCCGAGGCTTCTGCAGTATGGGTCCGAAATGTATATAGATATACCTACCCCTGGGTCCGTCGCTTCTGCAGTATGGGTCCGAAATATATATAGATATACCTGGTCATGACTCCGAGGCTTCTGCAGTATGGGTCCGAAATGTATATAGATATACCTACCCTTGGCTCCGTCGCTTCTGCAGTATGGGTCCGAAATGTATATAGATATACCTACCCTTGGTTCCGACGCTTCTGCAGTATGGGTCCGAGATATATATAGATATACTTGGCCATGGCGCCGTCGCTTCTGCAGTAGGGGTCCCGATATATATATATGGATATAGCTAACCTAGGTCCTTTCGCTACGAGAATTATGAATAAAGACGAGGAAGATTAGTCTAGGGTTCTGAAAGGAGTACAATTGATTATGGTTTGAGTTCGTGTTTATTCATTTAGCTAAATTAATACTCGTACACTACAGATTTAAAACTAAGTATAAGAAGTCTTATTACTAGTTGAGTTTCGTATAACATGAAATAATATTATTACGGAAGATCAGGAGTTACTTATTTCTAATGGTTATAGAAAAAAAAAAGAATTACTTATATTTCAATCAATTAGGTTATCTTTTACGACAACAGCACTGAATACAGCTTACGGTACCGAAACTATCACGTATTTTACGTTTTAACTTATTCTGTGTTAAACGTCTGTAAAATGAGCTGACTAGCTTATCGTTCTCCTCTAAATTCATAGTGAAAATACTTGTAAACTGTTTCAAAGTGAAACCATGCGTCATATAATATAGGAACATGATGCAGAACTGTCCGCATACCAGGGAAGAGGAGCTTTGCAGTTGTTTTACATTCCAACGATAGGATATGCAGTTCCGGCGTAGAGCGCGGATGTGATGCGGTATGATAGGGGGTAGTCCAAAACTGTCGAAATAGATACCTTCTCCGGCTGCTGTGACGTGGAAAGCTACCCAGTGTGTTCCGGGTTGCGTATGGACATCTGTATTTGCCACGATAGCGGTAGGGTACGACCATCGCAGAGGTATCTGATCAGCTGGGAAAACGCCCTTGGTCCGAGCAGGTACCAACTCTAAGACATCGAGTATTTGGAAACTATCCATCCTCTTCGCTGGTTGTGAAGTCACTGAGAGATACGCTCAAACAGTTGCGAGATTGTTAGTCATGCACTTCGGCAGGCAGTCCTCATGCGTGCGGTCATCTCCTCTACTCCCATGGGTCCGGGGCCACACTCATCCTCACCCTGCTCGAGAGGATTATCTCCACCATCGTTACTCTCAGGCTGCTCGAGCGAGTTTAACACCATAGTACGAAAAGGAATCGAGGACAGCACCTTTTCGGATCGCACACGAGATTGTAGCCAATTCTTCAATCTCATAGCGTTACGCAATGCGCAGTTGAAATTCCTTCGTTCACCAATGTGGAGGATGCACGATTTATCCGATGACATGTCTTTGAACGCCGGGCACTCGCACTCACCACGTTCCAGGTTGACGATTTCACGTGACATCACTTCTTGAAGAAATTTGGCCTTTTGTACGCCGCGACAGAAGATGTTCTTTGCCGTGAGCGTGATCGCACGTAGATTCGCATGCAGATGTTTATGCGAGACTTCGCCCTCGAACCATTCTATCCCGTGGTGATTACTTGTCAGCCAGTTGTTCTGCGTTCGTTTTGATGAAGAGAGCTCAGAGATGGAGAACGGCGGCGCGATAAGCCAGTGGGCTATAGCCTCTGTCTCGTAGGCGACAACGGCAACTTCTTTTGGCATGAAGTTAGCACTCTCCCCGCAGAAGCCTTGTATATCGATGATATAGTTCATGCTGACTTGAAGAACTGAGCGCGTTTTACTCTTGAGGGTGCGGACCACTGTCGGTGAACTGAGGCGAAGACGAGACTGAGCGAAGTATTTAGACTATCCTGTCTTGCAGTTACAACCTCCCCTCTTCACATTTAGCACGAAGGAAGGGATGAACAGGATTCAGCAAGTTTTATGGCAGGGTCCGACCGCTTACCAAGAGGAGTTGTCCCAAGTGCAGGATTATGACGTGCAGCTCCCGACAGGTATCCCGTACTTCGACTAGCTGTACCTCGCAGCTAGTTACCAAAGTCCGTAATAACTTGACGCATCGAATCGATTTCGATTACGTTGGAGAATTCGGCATACACAATACAATTTATGGTCGTGGTCAGGGCCGTCTCGAAGCGTGTCTCGATCCGAACACTGCCATGCTTGATGAGATTCCAGTGGCCGTTATCGCTTGCTGATAGGTCGGGAGTGAGATCGAACGCAGTGAGGCAGTATCCCTTTGCATAGTCCTGACGCGCAATTGAGTTTCCCTCGTTGAGGAAGTGTATACCGGTACCCGTGAACAGGGTGTTGTAGGAATCCACAAATAATTTACTCGTGAAATCGGGTTGTAAAGGCTTGGATGGAATCTGGGTACCCTCAATATACAAGGATAGATGGTTGAGTCCGAAGGCCGAGAAGTTGAACGGATTGAGTTTTTTATCACCGTTATAGGCTTTGTTATCGACAAATCCGATGATTATACGCTTCGGTATTTGTCCAAGGAAAACATTATCAAGGGTTTCAGCCTGCACACCGCTATGTATTGTCATAGTCTTGACCTCCACTCGTGTCATAGGGTATTTTGCAGTTGTCTTAGCTAGGGTTCTTGCATGCGCCAGCAGAATTCCTGGACTGATTTTTACACGTCGTACAAATAAGGTCACGTCCATAATGTCCACCTTATGATCGTTTTTAGCCTCTATCAAGCAAAAGGCGTCCCGGGATCTGACGAGTCTCAATCTGAGCTCTACACCGTTTAATAGAAATTTGTCCTGATTGAAGACATCGCAGTGAAGACGACCAAGCATATCCACGGGCGTGGCTCCAGAGAAATATTTACATCTGCTTGCGAAACCCGTATTGTTACTGCCGGTAGTCTCCTCAAAATATCCGGGAGAGTCGGAATACCATAATCCGGATGTGAGATGGGACTTTTTAGCTGCATCACCATAGTTTAACAAGGTTTCGATGTAAGCTCTGTACGCGTATGCATTGTTACTCGGGGAGACCAATTTTTGATTGAAGTAGACATCGGTCTGATTGAAGAGTGTATGCAGGAAATTGTTCGCCGGGGCCACTATTGCTGCTGTTGTTTCTTTTCCGACATTAAGTACACGAGCACATACCTTAAGCATCGTGTGTGAGAGATCAATGTACTCGTCGCCCTGACCCGGAACGACGAATTCAATTGGTGCGTCATCAGCTAGTGCGGAGACGGGTTTGTACTGTACCCATTGACCGCCCTCGATAGAAGTCTGAGTAGGTGGCAGGGTAAAGAGGTCTAGTTCGGATTTCAAGCATTCGCAGGAATGAGCATGTAGGTAGGCCATTTCAACGGATATGGCTAGCAGGAGTATATACTACCGTTTTTTACAAGGGTCCGAAAATATCCGAAACAGCTCTTTTCTTGCAGCACTTTTTCTTTTTACTTTTGGCGACTGTCTTTCTGGTACTTTTTGTCTTCTTCTTCTTCGAACGAGTCTTGGCAGGCTTTTTTTTTCTTCTCTGAGTTTTCTTGACAGTTTTACGAGTTTTAGTAGATTTAGACGAAGCACTTGCTACGGAGAGGCGCGGTGCACGAACAAGACTAGACTGGTCATACCCTCGCCCATACTTCAGTTTATAACCCTCACCTCTCATAACCTTTTCAAGTCCTTCCTGAGCCTTCCGCTTCAGGTTCTGACCTGTCTCGGCGGCTCGTGTTTTAAATGCCTGTTTCCACGGTACGTCGTTATCCAGGTCAGAGACGAAATTCATACCGCTGCGTAAAACCTCTCTACCAACCGCACGTGCACCCCGTTTCAACATGGGAATAGCCCGACGAAATAACCCTCCTAGGAAACTACCGATACCGTGACCCCGTTGGTTGGCTGCTCCGACAAAAACGCGATCGATTCCGCCACCTATTTGTGACTCGTAATGCTCAATGTAGTGGGACATTCTCGCCACGTGTATCCAGTGATCTAGAGAATCTTCTTGAAGTGTAGTGTGACCGTCAACGTCCCGTGATCAAATGGTATAGGCTTACCCTGGTGATCTCTTATAGATATTTCGATCGTCCGAAAACTCGAAAGCAGTAAAGGCAGATAGTGTGGCGGTGAAAACGTTTTTACCTCTGTACCAGTGTTATCGGAGCTTTGTCTAACCTGTAGTATACGCAGAAGCGGAGCATAGACGTCTCCCACGATGCGTGGTTCGATGATGTCACAGTAGACGAACATGAGTGACGGTATCTTTTGTACCTCTTCAACGGCCTTCCCAGGTATGAATATCATAGGTGTATCATCGGATTCGAAAATTTCACCCCCATTCGCAGGTCTGTTCATGGCAGCGTTTACACCTCTATCTATATGATTCGAAACCCCACTACCGGTAGTGTTTACACTATACCCGTCTTCGGCTACCTGAGGGGTCGCTCTCCCCTTCCTGGTCGGCAGGTATGTTAAAGGGTATTGTATTTCGACAATAGCAACTTCCCACTCGCCATGAAGTTCGATCGTGCGTGGTAGTTGAGTAATATAGCAGCAGGTCTTGTTATCCGGATAAATTTGCATCGAGCTATTACTCGGTAGGGTTATGTAGAACTGAGACCTCATCATGGAGCGAGTTCCTGGATACTAGCTGCGGAAATCCAACTGTTGAACTTGTCGGGATAACCTTTCCAGCTGACAAGAAGTTTCTTACTAGGACCACGTCCCTTGCTGCGTATGATTTTATCAATTTGAAACGTAGTACTTTCGAGGTCCTTGCTCACGCGTTGTAGTTCGGGTTCGTAGAAATAACCGTCGATCTCTTCTCCCGAAAGGTCCTCTATCTCGTATACTACCGGTGAACCTGTTACAACCCGTCGAATCTTGAACAACTCCTCGCTCCAGTTAGCCTCGTACCCTTTAGCGAAGGTGCCTTTTGTCTTACTTATACGCACAAGATCCCCTGTCTTGTATTTTGGTTTTCTGGTTCTGTGTAACGGCTGGCTACGTTGAATATTCGCTCGTGCCTCTGCCGCGTTATAGAGCGTCACCTCGGAGGGTGCCATCTTGATGCTCGAGTGTACGGTGTTATTATACGAGTTGATGAGCTTTTCTAAAACATCGATGTAGCGGTGGGTATTTTTATGCGTGAAGTATCTCCACATACGCTCCTTCAACGTGCGATTAAATCGTTCAACTACGGCTGCTTTTATGTCGGGGTTACGTGTCACGCGAAAACGTATATCATTTTCAGCTAGTAGTTTTTGAAACGCCGCGCCCACGAACTCTTTACCCTTGTCGCTTTGTAGGGTCTCGGGACGGCGATCCGTGTTCGATAATATCTGTTTAAAACCAGCAGCTACGACTCCTGTGGTTTTACGATACAACGGAACCACCCATACAAATTTGCTCAAGACATCGATGACTACCAGCAAGTAACGGATGCCGTCATTATGTTCCTTTATAGACCCAAGTTCAACCAAATCTGCTTCCCAAAGATCATCTATATTGGACACGTTGTACCGCAGTCTTGGGAATTTCCGACGTACCGGTTTATGTAGGGTATAGGTGTCCTGGGTACCTAGCCATTTTTCTATTGCGCTGTCGTTTACACCCCGAGCTGCCTTTTTCAACTTCCTGGCCCCCGCGTAACCTGATGGGCAGGAGGGCTCGAAGTACAACCGTTCCAACTCTTTCATTTTCGTAGGCCAAATGTTAACCAGCTAGTCGGTTGCTGCGTGGATTTCTCAGGTGTTTCCGATGTTCCGCGAGATCTCGAAGGTGAGAAGGAATTGTCTTCTGACTTAACGGAATCGTTGCTGCTGCTGCTCGCGGTATTTCTTCGCCCGTGTGGGGTTCGGAGTCTTTTAGTCCTGCTCCGTGTCGCAGAGAGTACTGCGGTCGAGGGTGAAGGCACTTGAACATTCCTCCAAACATTATCATTTCCGACATATTCTCGCGGAACATTGATGCTATGAAGCAAGCGTGCGTACGCATGTCTACCATGAGGCTGAAAACTTTTTCTCGAACGCACAGTGTCGTTAATTAGATCAACGATATTTGTCCCGGGGATGGCTACGCTGTCTATAGTTACACCGCCTCGGCTATCCCATGAAATCCGTGAAGGGTACTCGGCCAGATGTTTTAGAAGAAGCTCCGCCTTTGACTGGTATTTTTTCGGTACTGTCGAGGCAATTTTCGCTATCATCTGCTGCTTGTCACTAGAAAGTTCATTTCCTTTCTCCGATGCCCCATCCGTAGGATTAGGTTTATCAGGGATGGAGTGGAGATCTAGACGTAGCGGTTTTCTTGAGTCCTCGGCGAAATATAGAAAACGTTGTAAAATCTGCTGATAAAGCTTCCACCTCGTCGTGTCATCCAGGTCGGGAGTGTTCAGGATATTACGCATTTCGTTATCAAGCCTGGAGGTGGGTGAGGTTGTACTTTTCTCATCACTCGCACTGCTGCCTTCCGAAGCTGCGCCCGATGAGGAAATATTGCGTTGAAACCGTTCTATGGTATCCGAGGGAATTAAAACCATCTTCTTTGCATGCTCCATTTTACACCCTTATTTATTGTCCAAACAGTTGACCAAAAAGCGTCCCAAGAATGGGTGCTATCAGCATAGGTAGAAATCCGCTTCCGCGTTGAACTAGTAATTTTTTCTTGCTCTTCCAGCTACCCTTGTTAGTGGACAGTTTACGAAGAAGCTGCTTATGTCTGGCAAGTCGGGCCTTCTCTCGCCTACTGAGTATGACGTTACCGCGCACGGTGTTCAAAGCGCATTCACAGATATTTTTCACGAGCGAATTATCGGCCGTGCGTAGTAGAGCTATCCTCTGCTGAGGCTTTAGGCAGCACAATGCCTTCAGCGTCTCAGTGTTGGAGCTTCCGAATCGTCTACGCGCCTCGGCACTCCGTCTGGAACCAGCTCTACTTTGGACGGAGTCCGTCCTAGCGTCAATTTGGCCGGCGCGTGGCATTACAAACGAATGACTGGTAGCCCCTGCTGAGCGCGTGACTTTATATCCTTTCTTGGGATGTATACAAACTGGTGCTTGTCCCCGGGAAATATATTACTACGATAGCGACAGTTTTCGGGGGTACTTTGTTTCAGATCAAGTAAGAGATAACCGTGGGGGCGAGCTGTCGCATCGTGGTAAGCCTCCTGAACAAAACGTGGATCCTCAGGATATACCTGACGAGCTAAATGTTGCACCTGGGCGCGATCTCGTGGATTCTTGAAGAATATAATATAATTCGCGTTAAGAGAAATATCACGCTGCCCGCGACCCTGATGAAACAAGTTCTGCGTGATGAAAAATACACTGAGATTCTTATGATGACAACCTTTGGTGAAAAGATCAACGATTATATTATTGGAGGCTTCTCGCATAAGATCATCTATTATAAGCAATTTTGGTAGCGTGTTTGAGTCATAATCAGATTCTTGGGGTAGGCCTTCTCGATACTCGATGTCGCTAAGCGGTGCGGTGTCTCCTTTTTTAATGCCGTGGAGTGATTGCTGCTCTGCGTAATACCATATTATACGACTGAAGCGAGTGTCACACATATTCTCAATATGCCGAAGGAAATTTTTCACAAAAACTGATTTTCCACAGCCAGAGGGCCCGGCTATTATCGCGGAAAACGGGTGATTCCAACGGGTATCCATTTCCCCGATATGAATAGAATGCAAAGTTTTCGACCTTTCAACGCGAGCGACTCGACGACTATGGTGAGATCAGAATGAAAAAAGTTACTACATCCCAAACGGTATTTTTTTTTTATCCCCGCGGTGGGGGGGGGGGGGGGGGGGGGGGGGCCGTCGACGCGGTGCGCGCCATCTTCCAGCTAATACTAGGCGCGCTGATAGGCTCAACAAACCGGGGGTAATCAGCTGATAAATAATGTGTGAACTGCTAGCATGCCCTATACGCCTGAACCAGCCGATATTTAGCGTATAAAAAAGAAGCATGAAAAAGATAGCTGCTTGTCGAGAGCCGAACTTTGGTCGCTTAGACCACTATGATTGAGCTTCCAGCTACAGGTAAGAGGTCAAAGGTGTTACAACTATTTAAAGAAGCTATACCTTCAACTCTATCCACCCTTCGGGAATCATTTCTTACACCCTAGCAGGGAGGTATTTTTTTTTTTTTTTTTTTTTTTTTTTTTTTTTAGGAGAGGGGTAATAAAGGTGTACAACTGTACAAGAAATGATATTTGTTTTCATTCATAGTTTTATTCAACGTTGGGATTTTGCCAGTAGGAGTAGGTAAATGAAAGGGCTTAGAATTAACGATAATGTGAATTACTTCGTAAATTCTTTTATTACGAATTCCATAATTATCCTGAATGCCTCCCTCATGGTATAGGATTTCGACAGTCAGGAGTGCCGCACAACAAGTGTTATACAAATATTTATATTTATATTGTTACAATTAAACTAGGTTAACCGATTTTGAAAGGTACAGGATTTTCCTAAACTTAATAGTAGAGTCTTAATCTGTTAAACAATTAGGCAGTGCTATGTACTGCTGATTATATTATCCTAGGCCTAGTATAACATGTAACTTATAAGAGAAACAGTTTAAAGACTACGCTATATATATATATATACTAGTTTACAAACAGTGTACAGCTAAAATACAATAAAAACTAACCTAACTCGAAGCTGGTCGCAGTGTGTCATATTTACACGGCTCGCGTCTCGTATACAACTCAGGGCTGGATCTGCTACTCATCTGTATGGCCGTAGGGGAGAGTATCATAGCTGCTCCTGCAACATCGCCTCTTAACAAAAACTGGCCGACATGTTTTCGTCTGATCGCGAGTCACCACATCATGCATTGCGGTTCGTCGGATCGCACGAAAGTTTAATTTAATACTCTCCCCCTCCTCAACTACCATTTCACGTACTGCGTTGAAATTTATCTTTTTACGCGTCGTGTAATTAAGGGTAATTCCCTTCACCTTGCAGACCTCTATCTCTTCCCCGCCTGGGCATACTACGATAAAAGCGTAAAACTTTGCCCCGCCGGAAACAAAAGCCCTGATGTAGCTACCCTCACCGTATTGCTCGAGCTCATCTGTCAGGTCGCCTAGAAAACTGCCTACAGGCGGTTCGTACTCTCCGGCTACGTTTGACCGCACGTAAATGACTGAGTCGGTATCATAATATAACACCCTACGATCCAGCTTCTCTAGATAATCATATAATTTGAGCCGCGCCTGTGCCGTGGTATAAGCGGCTATAACGACGTTCGCAAGACTCGAAGCTTCTACGCTTTCGTCTTTGTATGACCAGCGAGCGTATACTACCTCGTCGTTTACCGGTACCAGGTCCTCCAGCACAATTGCCGGGCTTGTCACCAGACTCAGTAGTTCCTCTCTGCTCTTAACTACACTCGTTTTCGAGAGATTGTCTCGCTGGCCAAACTTACCCCAGAACGAATTGAGGCATAACTTCGACACAGAACGCAGCCCGGGATTCTTTTCTATTTTTGCCTTATCTAAAATGATTCCCTCCACCCGGGCGTACTCTTCGATATATCGAGACCGAAACTCTTCATTCACACAGCCAGCGGGCCAGCCACTCGCCTCTTGCTTTATTTTTAGAAAAGTGTCGATATACTGAGCAAAGTGACCGCCCTCCCGGGTAGAGGGATCAAACACAGTGATCTCATACTGCCAGATTTCAGATACCGACACTACCCTATACCCCATCGCGACGGCCTTCTTCACCTCGTCAGAGACCCATGTTCCGCTCAGGTACCGATCATGCTCGTGCATATGCGGACACGGCCCTTGTTCCATATCTCTACAGCACGAGCTACACAGAGGGAACATGAGCTTGCCATGCATGCGAAGGGGTAGTACCGGGTGATAGAGATTCCTAGGCGCAAGTACTCTACATTTAATTAATCCCTCGACTCTAGCTAAATCTATACCGTTGGCCCCGGTTAGTCTTTTACATTCCTCACCTACGTAGACGACGGGGTGCCCCTTCGGGAATTTGCCGGTTTTACAGATGCAGGGGTATAACGAGCAAACATCGACATAGCGGATTTCCTCACCGAGTCGGGCGTCTACTTCGCGGTATCTCGAGGTATTACCCGTCCGGCCACCGTAGAATGCCTCACGCGGATCCAGTTTAGCGTTCTCCGCACTCGGTAGAAACCCGTTATGCTCGAGGTATTCCCGCACCTCACCCCTTGCATCCAAGAACCGTGAAAATTCACACTCCCACATCTCCTCTACGATGAAGCCATGCGCCCGCATGCGTCGCGTTTTAGCATGAGTCTCCTCGAGTCGCCTATCCATACTTTCGCCGCCTACGCTTAGCTTGTCCCTATTTACCCGAAAACACCGGGGACAGCCATGCCAATAGCACCCGTGAAATTCGAGAACGTGACGGGTGCTATCCTCCGCTACGTAATAGCCATCCACCCGACGACCCAGCACCCGCTGCTCCCGAGCCCTACCTGCGTGCAGAATCTCCCGTCCTAGCTCACGCTCCCGCCATACCAGCCACTGAATAGCCTTGCTGGATTGTTTATCGGCCAGTCTGTAACCGGCAGGCGGAATAATGCCGATACTATTATCACGAAGGAAATTTTTTCGGAACACCATAGAACATGCCGAAGCTATCGTCGTGCTCTCCGTGAAGGGACAAACATCGCCGGTTCGCTGGAATATCTCTCGGAATGCTATACACGCGAGGCGTAAGATGGTAACGTCCGAGCGACAGTACTCTACGATTTCCCTGCCAAAATCAAAAACATAGCCCGATCGTACTGCCGCTTCGTACCATGCAAAGAAACGATTCCGTGCTTCGGCAGACATGGTGTCCGGTGAGTAAAACTCAGGCGCAGGTAGCACCCCCACATACCCCTGGTTAGCCGCGGTATTGAAAAGATGCGGAAATAGTCCCTTCTGAGTGGCCTCAGGTAATCCGAAGGCCTTAGGTAAGGCGGATAAGGCCATCGGCATGTAGGCTAGCGAATCTAAAAAACGGACATTGCCCGTCTCCAGAAGAACTATTTTACTGCCGTTCAGTATGACCTGCGGGGCCTCTCCACCTCTCTCTACCAGGTAGCGAAGAATAAATTGGGCGTCGAAACCTTTCGCGTTATGCGCAATACATATCACCTTCTTGTAACCCTCGATTCGGTTATCAGCCAATTCTACTAGACTACGGACCGGGGCCTCCCTAAATACAAACTCCCGTTGCTCGCCACAACCGTCACACGGCTCGAGGATACTCGCCCCTATACAGCGTGTACAAGTTCGCTGCGCAACACACAAATTTGGCACGTGAATATTAATCGTCTCGTCACCGTCAACAGTCTTGTCCTGTCTTGTCTCGAAATCGTAAAAAATAAAGATATAATTTGGCTGCTCGCCGGTGTTCCGCTTCACAGGTCGCATGTAACAGCGGTGATTAATCTCCTGAATCGAGCGACAGGTCCTGCAGTATGCTCTCCCGCAGATATGTTTCCCCTTTGAGGTATCCGTAAAGATATCGCAGGTTCCACATATCCGCAGAGTACCGCAGACCGAACGTTTGCCTCTAAACGATCCCTGCAGGGTGTGCCGTCTGTAGCACTCTACACCGTAAAAATCGCGCAGACAGAGCTCGCACCCGACTTTTTCGACCGTCTTATGACATGCAGGAGTCGAGAGACAACGATTACATTTATTTGAGCATCTATGCTCGTTACCATGCGAGTAGGCCACATTACAGGGTTGACAAAAAAAATCAGCGGCAGCAGCACCCCGCATATTTAGGATGACGTCGTAATGTCCAACTCGCGGATAATAAAGAATATTCAGTCTGTGTACAATATCACGATTACCCATACCCAGTACTATATCCTCGCCATTGTAAAGCGGTCGACCACCCTTTCCTAATGTCTCACTGTCATAAACCAAAATCGCGAAACCCTCCCGTGCCAAATATTGTTGAAACTGCGCAACTTCCTCAATACCGCAACCCTCCTCAGGTATAACAACCCCTGCCTCCAGCGCCAGCTGACGAGCCTTCTCACCCTGATACCTTTTTCCGGATGCCCTAGCCCTATTCCACTCAGCCTGTAACGGCCCATCCCGTACAGAACCTCTCCTCGCATGCACCGCGGCAGCGAACAATGCCCTCGGTAAACATAAATTATCTCTATTTGCTATGGTGAGAATCGAACGTTTACCGACTAGTTGTTCACCGTTCAGAGCCACGCGTCTTCCCTGGCCTATGGGGACAGCTATAGTCATTATATTTACCGTGAACGGTTGATCAGTTGAAAATTCACTCGCGCTCTGTGTTACCCGGAACACAAGACCCCATAAATCCTCAAAGCGAAAATCGCGAGCCGGTCGAAAACTTAACCCCGCAGACCCCCTTGTAAACCCCTCAGTCGTGAAGCTAATACCCATAATGTCGTTCGGAGAGCAAAGCGAGATGAAGTAACTGTACAGTTCGCGGAAAGCCTCTTCTAACCAGGTGAGTGGATTTGCTGATTCAGGCGGAGTGGCAATTCTTACGGTGATCTGACTACCGCCTAACCCGAAACGTTCGAAGCGTCTATTTATGCGCCTAGTTATATGAAATCTTCTCGAATTCTCTCTATCACCCACCTCTGGCTGCTCCGCGAGTACATTTTCAGGCGCTCTGTCCTCAGCCTCTGATGGTCCAGCAGTAGGAAGCTCATCCGCTGACCGACGTCCACCACCGAGCTGGTTGCTCTGTACCCTCGAGGTGCTGGCTCCCTCGTTCACCCCAAACAGCCATCTTTGCGAGCGAACCCTCACGGGTGGCTGACTAGCTGCGAAAATTGAATAAAACCGTTGTTTTATTTATTTCTTTTTTCTCCATCGGTTCGAAATATAATACTTAATTCTATACTCTAAAGTAAGGAAGCGTACAATAAAAACTACTCCTCCCCGGAGGCTGCGCGGAACCCGTCTGGAAGTTCGCCATAAGGGGATGGTATTATTAATGTTTCCATCGAATCGAAATCCGAAGGAAGATTTTCCCGAAAATCATCCGTACCGACGTTAGCAACTATAGAATCATGAATCTCCTCAGCAGAGATGTCAATAGCAACAGCTGTTTGAGAAGAGGAAATTGTAAAAAAGAGAATACGAAAGGTTTCTCGGACTAGAACAGAAAAGCCCAGTGGCATATGGTCTTATTACAGTAAATTACGAAGACTACTTACACTCCAGCTGACTGAAAACGTCGGGGTCGGGAGACGACAAGGGAGCAGCGACATCGTCATCTTCTTCTCCTTCCGAGTTAGTCGCCTCAGCTATTACAATAAGAATTGAAGAAAGAAGGTATTAAGATACGATTATAAACTCTCCCCCGAATAACTACCGGATAATAACATCGTTATACATGATTACGAGGTAATCTACTTACATTCTCCGGAACTAAATATGATGCATACATCATCCTCTAATTCGGAATAGCTGGTCTCACCATCTCGAAGTCTCTGTTGTCGGCTTGTCGAGCGCTCCACGCTTTTCACCGACTCTGGCGAGGAAGGTTCTTCTGCTTCGAGTATGGACACCTGAGATAGACGTTCGACCGTCTCGCTAGTCAGCTCCGACCTCTCGGCGGTTTTATCCTGAGTACACCGCCCGGATAACACTGACTCGGCCTGTATCTCAGGTTCTTCCATCACCGATGCTGTAACTGACCGCTCGAGCGTTTCGACTGCCTCGACTAGCATCGCATCATCCTCGCTTCGTTGTAGGAACGTGACTTCCTCTGAAAATGTCAGCTCTCGATGAGTCACTGCTCTAACCGCGAAATAGCATATAATATAAAAATTGAATCACTGTTTTCACTTACCGGGCTGCGTAGGACGAGGTGACTGTAAAGCTCTGAGACTTTCGAAGAAAGCTTGCACCACTGGGTGATCTTGAAGATCCATAAAGCGCAAATGCGACTCGATCACTTGCATGCAAAGTACATTGCTCCTCAACAGATTATTACGGTGTATCAGGGCAATTACTCTCGCGTTACAAGTACCTATTATTTGTCGGAATATCGACAGCAAGATGTCGGTAGAGTTGACACGCGGTATACGAGTAAAATGCGGCGAGTTCGCGCCTCCGTACACGAGTCTCGGTTCTTTGCTTGTCAGAAACCGTAGTACCGACAAGGCGACTCTTCTGATTCCGGCTACAGTTTGCGACACCATTATGATTCAAAGCGATTTCGGTAAAGCACGAGTTCAGAACACGAGTCAGACTATCGTAAGTATAAAATCGGATATTTTCAAAATACAGTACAGTAATGAACGGAGTTTCCGACTCTGAGATTTTTTCAGTTATGGTAGGAATTCGGTGATGACACTCCACTATATCCACCCTGTCGGTCACTTCCACCACCACTCTACCCGCGGAAGGGGCGAGAAGGAGCGGGTGGAAGACAGTTCTTACCACGCACCTAACGTTAATCGTTTTTAGACTACCTCTATAGCGACAATCATGGCAGCAATAGTCCACTGATTAAACCTCTAGGAACTAATTGTTTTTTGAGCCCATTGAAAGGGTTTTCAATTAACGAGCGTCGCAGACACCGATACAATGGCTCCGGAAAATATCCCCATTGTTCATAGTGCAAAATAGCTCTGTGCCCCATGACCGCGGGGCTGCCCTTTCTACGGTGCCGGCACCCCTCAGGTATATCTGCTACGGCTGATTGAACAGGGAGGCTACCTGAGGAAAGGATGCATAACCACTTGGCCGTAGCATTGCATGAGGATTATACACTGAAACCTTTTTTTCTCTGCATGTAGCAAGTTGACCATGTACCGATATTGAACAACTCGTGGCCTGCGCTCACTGAGGTAAAACCTTTTCATTCTACTCAGACTTTGTTTTCCCGGTCCGGTAAGGGTTTAGGCACTCAGTAATCCGTTTTTTCACTTGCTTGAAATTTTTCTGGAAAACCGTCAAACAGACCGGAGTATCTGGGGAATAATTACATTTTATTACCCAAGTACAGTGTCGCTCAGGCATCGGTGCTCTGTGCTGTTAATAGTCTAGGAGAGGTTCAAAGCGGGTTTTTTTTTGCGATAATTTTACAGGGCTACGTGCTCTCGGGTACTCCTCTAACAGGACGGGACTTGTCGCGGAAGATACTACTTGTAGAAAGAGGACTTGTGCGTCACAAGCTCAGCTTTTACTCGAAAAAAGATTACAAAAAAATTCCACTTCCCTCCGGTTCACCTGATCCGTAGTGGAGGTGGAAACCCTTGAAATAACACTGTATTCTCTCGTCCATCATCCAGAATCATCTCGAACTCCTAGTCGCTTACACCCGGAGCTTGTGAACTACGTAAACGTGAAGTAACCATGTCCACTGACGAATTTGTGCGCGATATCGCCCTCTCAACCGGGATGGACGGTAAACATTTGAAACTGCGAAAAAAGTTACTACTGTCGACTAGGTACGGACTAAATAATTCTTTCTCTAAAACGGCAGTGGTCGGCTATATATTAACCAGTGAATATAGTTTCGAGCCCGTTGTGCAAATTAACGGGGCTGGTGTTACCGGGGTTACCCTACGGATGGCTACATGGATAAATCTGAGACGAAACGTCGAGACCATCTCTGCATACTTCGAGTCCACGGAATCGGCCACTGATGATAGCTCAAAGTACACACCCTTGGACCTGGGAGGCCTAACACTATCCTTTACCACCGCCTGGGGTGAGAAAGCGATTATTCTGACCGAGCGGGAGGGAATACTGAGTATGCGTGAAACAACTCCAGATCTCGAACCATTGCCTAAAAAAGCGAAATCGTCATCACCCTTCATTGTATTACAACACGTGACGTATAATGGACTTGCTACTATCGCTCCCTGCATCTCCGAGTATCTGAAAGACTTATCAAAGCGCTCTTCCGAAATAAATCAGTGCAAGAATGAGCTGGTTAAGGAACTCGCCGGGCTAGCTCACAGTCATGACCTCCTGGATGCTCCGCTTGACCAGCTCACCGATCTTGTCTCGCAGAAATTCGATGAGAAACAGCTAGTCATCAAAAGTGTTGTGAAACCACGTTTTGCGAAGAACTATTTCAAGATGACAATGCTTGAGATAAAGGCCTTATTTACCGATAAACTTGCCGAGGAGATTAAAAGTGTTCTAGAGTCTACGAGATCCTTAAGAAGATAGAGACTGTATATTTAGCTACATAGTCTGTGCTACACCGGTATTAATTTAGCTAAATGAATAAACACGAGCTCAAACCATAATCAATTGTACTCCTTTCAGAACCCTAGTCTAATCTTCCTCGTCTTTATTCATAATTCTCGTAGCGAAAGGACCTATGTTAGATATATCCATATATATATATTGGGACCCATACTGCAGAAGCGACGGCGCCATGGCCAGGTATATCTATATATATCTCGGACCCATACTGCAGAAGCGTCGGAACCAAGGGTAGGTATATCTATATACATTTCGGACCCATACTGCAGAAGCGACGGAGCCAAGTGTAGGTGTATCTATATACATTTCGGACCCATACTGCAGAAGCCTCGGAGTCATGACCAGGTATATCTATATATATTTCGGACCCATACTGCAGAAGCGACGGACCCAGGGGTAGGTATATCTATATACATTTCGGACCCATACTGCAGAAGCCTCGGAGTCGTGACCAGGTATATCTATATATATTTCGGACCCATACTGCAGAAGCGACGGACCCAGGGGTAGGTATATCTATATATATTTCGGGCCCATACTGCAGAAGCCTCGGAGTCATGGCCAGGTATATCTATATATATTTCGGACCCATACTGCAGAAGTGACGGACCCAAGGGTAGGTATATCTATATATATTTCGGACCCATACTGCAGAAGAGGCGGAAACCACTTAGGTTAGAATGAACGATATTCACTTAGGTTAAGATCAAGGATATTCACCTAGGTTAAGCCAAACTAGGCTAGGTTAGGTTAGCTGCAAGAAAAAAAAAAAAAAAAAAAAAAAAAAATGGCGGCCGAAGGGGGGGGGGGGAGGGGGGGGGGGGGCGTTTTATGGGGGGTCATAAATCCGGAGCCATACTGCACCCTATCTACTAACGACTCGTCTTTCAAATGATATCTGAACTTTTTGCATCTTTATATTTGTCGAGAAGTACTTCTAGAAATTGAAATGTAGTAAATGCAATGAATATGAACCGTATAAAGTGAATTATCTACGTGGGCAAGAGCATTTCTACAACATTGGCATTAATACGTTTAAAGGCTTCACACCACAGATAATATAACGAAGTACGTTGAAGTAAAATAGTATCATAAAGAATCATATTACATGATTCGGACAAAAACTAGTTTATATTTCATTACTTAAATCGATTGGTACAATTTGGTAATTCTCTTCTCATATCTGCTCTCATTGAATTTCACTAAGTCTGTTATAAAATATTGCAGCAACAGTATAGGTCCAATGCATACGATTTCATTCAAATTGAATGAATGTGTTATTTAAATAGGAAATATTCGTGACAGGCTAATTTCTGTACTTGGGGATAAAGAAGATTGCAAGTTTGAGATTGATAGAAAGAACCGCAAGTAGCTGGTTAATAAGATTCAGACCAAGGTCGCTGAATACGGTTTGTTAATTAGTAAAAATCACTGTCTGCGTATTATGAAATTCAAACCAAATTAGACTAACATACCCTCCATACACTTGTAAATCATAGTTTCGATCAAATTTTCTTTTCCCGCTCCTTTCATCTTACGTCCACATCCACTGTAGCACAGTTGGACATCTTTTGACATCAAGCTTCCTAATATTTTACCAACCGCTTCACGCCATGTTTCAGCCCTTCGACTTTTAGATAACATTAATTTCATCTGTAAAGCAAATGAATTCATTGAATTTACATCGAAGAGTGATAATGGAAAAGAAGACCAAAATCTGTGCAGTTATGAACTCCAATCGTTTGTTATTCATATTGTGTTCGATAAACCCAAGGTTGAACAATCAGATTAGAAGCATACTTAAATTTCTCTGATATTGACTTTGAATAGTAAATCTTATCCACAACTATTCAATGCCTTACATATTTTACACCTTGTACACACCAGGACAGGTTTCTTTTGTTTATCATTGATGTCTTTGAATGAATTATCAACGTCTACAAACTCTCCAAGGGTTTTGATGGGTAGTTTTACTCCAAGAGTTGTCGTTACTTCTGACAGATCTTCTGCAATTTTCCCGTCGCTATTAATTGCGAGGGTATCCAGAATACTGTTGAATTTTGTGTTCATATCATATGCGAAACTTCGTTTCATTGATTTTAGTGTTTTCAAGATTATTCGTGTATTCTCCTGGCAGCAGGTGAATCCAGGCTCCATACTTTCTATGAGTGAAAACGAAAAACGTATATTTCTCCAAATATGGTATACCTATGAATCACACCTGCCAACTTACTATGCACATTGAGCAGTTATCAGCTGATTTATCGTAGAATGAATTCAATAGCTTACTACAATTCAGGTTTCCTTTTGGTGTACTATCATTGACTTCACTTCTTGGGGTCACTAGCTGCAATTTGCCTACAAAAAGAGCATATCCTATACTGCAGGTATGTTCGTTATTATTGGAGGTAGGAGAGGGGATGGAGGGAGGGGGGGCCACCCGCCCACCCACTTCCCCCCCTTCCTCCAGGGGGTTACTTGGACTAAGTCCACTGCTCGAGTTCTTCTTCATCTCGACGTTTCGGGCGCTAAAATCTGCTCCCGTCCTCAGGATGGTAGTCTGGCGACTTCCCATGGCAGAGTGATCAAATTCCGTGCTCCCACCGGTATATATAGGTTCGTTGTCGGTGGCGCCAGCTATGACCGGTGGCGCCGCCTTGGCTTGCTCATGGCCTCCCTCACCTCATCCCTGTACAAGGGTAACCAGAGTTTGTTAAGTTCTATGCTGGGTTGACTTACAGCATTTGGTGTGACTGCTATGCAGGCTGACTCCTTCAATTTTCGTTTGATAGGATTGGATTCCTTCAATAATATCCGGGCATCATCCCATTGGAAGTGGTGTTCATTCTCCCAGGCGTGATCGGCCAATCTCGATTTCGATCGTTCGCCCATTTTAACGTTTTTCCGGTGTTCCTGGATGCGAATGTTTAAGGGCCTTCCAGTTTCGCCGATATACACATCCCCACATTGGCATGGAATTCCATATACACACTCCTTGCTTTCTTGCGCAGTATGTCGGGGCTTGGTTTTTGTCAACAAACTACGCAAAGTGGATGTTGATTTGAAACGTACGTCGATGTCATGTGCTCTGCATATGCGACGAATCTTCTCCGCAGTCCCCGCTATATAGGGGATCGTCATGGCCAAATTCGGGGTGCCGACGTTCATAGAGTGTTCCGACCTCATTCCTTGTGTGATGGTAGTTCGGTGCTGCGCTTTTTGCTGCGCTTTTTGGATGACACTATCTGGATAGCCGTTATTTCGTAGAGCTTTCCGCACTATTTCTAGTTCCTTCGTTAGGCCTTCCGGCCTCGTGCTGATCTGGAACGCTCGATCCATAAGACATTGCGCCACACCTTTCTTTGTGCTCCCTGAGTGGTTCAACTGGTAATCTAGATATTTTCCCGTGTGCGTGGGTTTCCGGTAAACGCTTGTTTGCAAGGTATTTCCCCACCCTCTCTCTACTAATGTATCCAGAAATGGGAGCGTATTGTTGTCTTCGACTTCCATTGTGAAATGGATCGACTCCCTTACGCTGTTTATGTGGTCTCTGAAAACCTGTAACCTCACCATAGCAAACCACCTCATCTGTATGGCTTACCGAAAATCCACAAGGTTGAAGTCCCTCTTAGGCCAATTGTCAGCTCAAGGAACTCGCCGTGTTATGCATTGGCTAAGTATCTCGTACCGATTATAAGACCACTTATTGGAAAGAGCCCGTCGTACGTTAAAAATTCTTTGCATTTTGTAGAACTGATGCGTAACCAAAGAGTACATCCCGGAGATGTTTTGGTGAGCTTCGATGTTGAAAGTTTATTTACTAATGTCCCTACCGTAGAAGCTCTGCAGGTTGCCAAGGAAAGGTTGGAACAGGACCTGACGTTGAAGGAGAGAACTGATCTGAGCGTAGAAGGTATTATCGAACTTCTCGGTCTGTGTTTAAACACCACCTACTTTCAGGTATTCAGGTATTTCAGCATCTCAGCAGGACTCCATCTCAGTACTGCTTTCAACAGATGCAATGTTATCGCAAGCCCTCTTCAGTCGTCGAAGTCCTTGTTCGTAGCTGGCTGAAGTGAGAGCATAATTAATTTCGGAATAGCTTTATCAGTAACAATTGAGAAAGCTGACATACCAGGCTCTTTGAGTAATTTGACGACTGACCGACCCCACGTAGGATTAGGGGACTTGGAGTTTTTTACCCAATCGTCTACTCGTTCATATTCTGATTCTTCCGGATACAAACATAGATAATGTCTGTCCTCATTAAGGAGCCAGGACTTTGGCACCAGATCGACTAGGTCTTTTCCTTTCTTTCGCTGCGTGGCTATGAATAACACGACCACGTGGGTCGTTGTATCGAGCAAATCCATGCTAAAAAAAAAGGAAAATGCAAACAGATGTATGTTCTAAGTAATGATGAAATGCATTGCATAATAATTCTTTCATTAGGACCTGTCGAAATGTTTTGCTGATCACAAGTGTATATCGGGCATTCCACGTCAAACCAGGGGGTCATCGGCCTAACCCCCTGGGATTTTGATGACCAATGGATTTTTTGGTTTGTTCCAGTCAAAAATGATTCCTCTGATTTTTTGAAATTTTTCCGCCATTTTGTAACGGTGTGGCGCCCTCAAATATCCTTTACATGAAGATGGACATTTTTAAAATCGATGAAACTTTTCTGTAAAATCGGGGACTCGAAAACAAATGTTCTCGTCATGGTGCGAAAGTGGGACGAGAATGGGATATATATTTGTTTTCAATTCATTTTTAATGATGGTTTCTTGTAGTAAAAAATAAAATAAAAAGAAACTTCGTCTTGGTAAGATTCGATTTTCGTTTTGGTTCAAGAGTAAAACGAAGAAAACGATGCTTAATTCGAAAATAGTTATTTGTATGGCAAGGGCGCGAAAAGAGGGACTTTATGACGAGTGTGAAAGTGCCGCACGAGCCGAAGGCGAGCGCGTCACTCACACGAGTCATGAAGTCCCTCTATGCGCCCGTGCCGTACATCCTATTTTCTGCCCTACCTTTTGTCAAAAACGCGATTTTTGCGGAGCTTTCCAAGCACGAGTGCCTGGAAAACTCCACAATAATCGCGCTTCCGACAAAAGGTAGTGCAGAATAGTACATTGTGCAACTAGTGAGCAGAGATAGTAATTCTGGCTTCGCTCGGGCGACAGACTTCACACTCGTGCCAGAATTACTATCTTTGCCCACTAGTTGTACAATGTACTATTTTCGAATTAAGCATTGTTTACTTCGTTTTACTCTTGAACCAAAACGAAAATCGAATTTTACCAAGACGAAGTTTCTTTTTATTTTATTTTTTACTACAAGAAACCATCATTAAAAATAAATTGAAAAAAACAAATATATCCCATTCTCGTCCCACTTTTGCACCATGACGAGAGCATTTGTTTTCGAGTCCCCGATTTTACAGAAAAGTTTCATCGATTTTAAAAATGTCCATCTTCATGTAAAGGATATTTGAGGGCGCCACACCGTTACAAAATGGCGGAAAAATTTCGAAAAATTAGAGGTATCATTTTTGACTGGAACAAACCAAAAAATCCATTGGTCATCAAAATCCCAGAGGGTCAGGCCGATGACCCCCTGGTTTGACGTGGAATGCCCCACATACACTTTTTTATTAACAAGTCTAAGAAATTTTCAGAAAATTTTATGAATTTTTATGAATTATTGAAAGTCTATGGATCCCTCCCAAAAATGTAATTAAAGTTGATGATATACTCATGTTTGTTCATCGAATTGAAAAATCATGCCTTGTGAATAATATTTATTGTAACACATTTATTTCAGGAGAAACGTTTTGATTTGGATAAACAAAAAGTAGATGACAACAACAAATTTAGACAAACTAACATTTTCAACAACAAATACCGTGAATTTGGGAGATTTTCTAATTTTTCAGATATCCGCTCTTCGTTTATCTCGTTCAAAGCAATTCTCCAGAGCGAAATTCGTTCTAATAAATAACCTCCACGTGGTGTGATTTTTCAAGTCGATAGGAAAGCACGCGGATAAAAGTTCTCGAAACAGATATGCGAATGAATATTTAACTGTTACTTACACACGTTTAACAGGAACGGATATTTGATTATTCCTTAGTCGTAGCCAGTTGTGACGAACCAGTCAGGCTTAGCTCAAACTAAGTCCGCCACTATACCGAGAACACGTACATCACACTAACAGATGGCTACGACGCCAGTACATCACCGCGCCACTAGGCGGCTACCCAGCCGATCGCTCCTCCCGGGAGTAAAGTCACACTAGTCCGCATCTATATAGGCACAACAGAATCGATCTAGGCAATTCTCTGGCAACCAGTCTACCGACCAGTCACCAGCTGAACTCCATCTCTCGAGACGTACGGACCGCGGGAAGAGACCCCGGACCGCTAGGCGCGTTCGCGATAGCAATAGAGGCATCACCTCTATTTTCCGTTCCGCACTGGGTCGCGATCGTGTATTATTCTTAGAGTCACTAGATAACCGGCGCTAACGCCGTTTCTGGAGTTTAGGACTCCATACTAGCTCCATTCAGATTAATTACTATTAAAAGACAACGGTTTAATTATACCGCATCGGGTTTCGCTTTCGATCCCATATCATTCATGTCTAAAATAGCCACTCACTAGAAACTAGCTAACTAGATTAAACATTTACTTTAATTCAAAGGCATACCTATATATTTGTTGTACAGTGATCACTTGGGATAACGACTAGCTATACTAATAGTGTGTTCTCGATATTATTACTTTGTTACAGTACCGAACCCGTGCCTGCACCTCGGGACGAGGCTAGTTCTTAAGCATGTACTACCTCTTTATTATTCTTTTCTTTTGTTTGTTTATCCATTTATTTTGTTTATTATCGAATACAGTTTAATTTTGTTATTTTACCAAACTACTGTCTGCTCCTTTATTCACCCCCACCTACCGGTCGTCCCGAGCATCCGGCGGAGGGGGAAGAAACCCCCAGACCCGTTTGCGGACTACACCGGGTATCTCCCGTCCCCACAATCCACCCGGTCTAGCCCGAACGTTACACAGTATAACAGCAGGCCAGTATGTGTAGCAGTCCAACTTCGAATCCGACGAGAAGAAATGTATTAGCAGTTAGCACTAAACACTACACGAGGCGAACACGCTTATTGTACCAGGCACCAAACACCACGTCTTGACTCGCTTGTACTTTGTTGCGATGGTGACGCCACGGTCGAGTAGTCATGAAAATGTCTGTGATGATTCTCAAAGTGGCGCGAAATTTCAAATGCAGTGCCAGAACACAGGTATTTCCTGATATATCGGCAATGATTTTACTAATGAAGTAATGTTATGGAAAAGGATCGATGATTGACCTTCAATAATATACATTTTCTTGAAATAGCATCGGCTCGGTAGGTGTTAAGGTTTTTCAAAGGCCCTACGCGCACGATCCCGACTTGTGAAGATGAGCACGGGTACTCCCATGCTTCCCCGAGTTTTGTGACTTCATAGCCATCCAGGAAGATATTATTTATACTGAAATTGTTGTTACAGGGCGCAAAAATGGTTTTTATCCTGATAATAGTACCGTCACGCAACTGAACCGTATTGTCCGGGTGCAAAGTTCTGATAGACATACTCCTCAATGTGATTTGAAAAAATTCAGTCCGAAGCCTTTGAATCTCGGTGACACGACCAATTGCCGATCTATTTCGATTTCGGATGTAGTCTGTAAATGGACCACGCCGGGCTGCTGGCTCCTGTTTAGGACCCGCCTGTAATTCGCATAAACGTCTAGCGACTTGAGCCAAAGGATTCCGTGGAGTTCTTACTAATTTCTTAATCATGCCTAAGCAATTTTCAAACGGAAATGCCGAAAATTCTGTCAAAGGAGCATTCATGTGCTTCACGTCGTCGGCTACATGTAACAGATTATGAAAGTTCATCACCTGAGAATCCTCGCTGTAAAATCTTGGCATCATAATAAAAAATTGACGTAGTAAGCATTTCGCGTAGTCTGTGTGCGTAACTGCAAGTTGTGAGTCACATAGTATTCGGCAAGGTACGGAGAGTAATAAAAAATGTCGGTACACTTCAGTCGGTAAAATGTCGCGTAGGATAAGGCCGCCGCAATACGTGAGAACAAAGCCAAACTGAGTTGCCTTCCAGTTTGCGATATCGCTTAGGTCAAAATGTTTTCTTTGAAACTCTACTGGAATATCTGATGACATGGACTTCAATAGATCTGACAGTAACAATCGTTCTCGTGGGCTAAGTCTCGTTTGGTTGCCACCGTGTAACATTTTTTCTAGCAATGATTTCATGATCCCACTGAACAAATGCATTTTATCCAATAGTGTGGATCGTACAGGATCAAACCCTAGGATATCTAACAGAGGCGACGTGCAACCTTGAACATGATGTTCAATCTGGGTCTTATTGCGAAATGATTCGCTTGTACGTTCAGTGGAATCAATGTCATCGTATATTCGTTTATGATTAACAGTTCTACCTTTGAGTTCACAGCGTTCACAGGCGTGAATTCCACCGTGATCCTTGCTACATTTTATGAATGATCGCGCGGGAGTATCACAAACAAATGCCGCTATAGAAACGGTAAATAATTGACCGTCAATATTTACACCAATTGCCATCATCATTCTCACCTCTTCTACAAATTGATTGAGAAATTCATTGGCTGAGTGAGGCTTTGAATCTCCGCAATACACCGCCACAACGAATGGATGGGATTCATATTCTGTGTGGTACAATTGACCCAAGATTGGCCAGAATTGCTTCCGTGAGTGACGATGAATGGGCAAGCCATCGACATTTATTAGGACTTGTATTTCAGGTTCGGCATAGTTTTCCGCGGAAATTATTCGATTTAGGCAATTCTCAATTCCGAAGTACACAAATTCCCCGTAGTTTCCACTACCACTCTGTAGGATCGGGGCTAGAGGGGAAGAGAGGGAACACCGTCGAGAATTGTATCGTGTTTATTCTCCGGTGTCTCTCAGAGGACTGACTCATCGTCCGAGAGCCCGGGCCAGTTACATGTGATACATACTTATATCTATTACATATATATTCTTATGTGTATATCCCTATACTACACCTTCTCCCCGCAAGAAAGAAATAAAAATAAGAAAAAATAAAAAAAAAATAATAATAATAATAGTAAAGATATGTTATATAGGTATATATAATCGTTTTGGCGGACGGAGGGCTTTATGCTTTATTTGTTTTTGCTTGCGATGCGTTCTGATCTTCGTGGCTTACTATCTCTTGTCTTGCCATCGAGTTGTGATGCGTGACACTTCGAGGGTTTTTTTGTATCATTAGATTCGTTCTCTAGGAGGTCTTGATTGCACTCCATGATTTGGTCGACGTAGCGTTTCCAAAGATGCCCTTCAACATCAACAATGAAAGTAACCCCCGGCACGGAGACGTCTGTAATGATTGCTGGAATCCATTTAGCTCGGCCTTTTCGAAAATCACGCACCATTACTTTTTGGCCTATTTCTAAATTTATATTTCTAGTCCCTCTTACATTTTTTTTTTGAGCCTCCTGTGCTTTAATAACCGTATTTTCGATAGGATTTGGCCGTAACATCGAGAAGCGATTCCTGATTTCTCTTCCCAACAGCAGTTTTGCTGGGCTGACCCCCGTAGTTTTATGCGGCGTTATTCTGTAATCCCCCAAGAAAAGAGATAGCGCATATCCACTATCGGTGCCGTTCGACATGAAGTTAGACATACGCGATTTGAAGGTCTGTACGAATCGTTCTGCCGCCCCATTCGTTGCTGGGAAGTGTGGTGGCGTGAAGCTTTGTCGAATGCCCATTTCTCTACAGAAGTCTTTGAATTTTTGATTAACAAATGCTCCCCCATTGTCTGTCACGAGGTGGTGAGGATAACCAAACGTATTGAAAAGTTTTCGGAAGATCGGAATAATGGTTTCAGTGGAGATGTGGGTCACTTGAAGAGCCTCAGGCCACTTTGAATACGCGTCTACAATAATCAAGTACATTTTATTTTTTAACGGGCCCAGAAAGTCGGCATGTAGCCGATGCCATGGTGTTGGTGGCCAGACCCACGGTGTCAACGGTATTTTAGATGGCGAGTTCTTGTTCTGTAGACACGGCAGACACCCTTTTGTGACTTTTTCGATGTCGCGGTCAATCGTAGGCCACCATACAAAGGATCGTGCTATCTGTTTCATCGATACGATTCCTGCATGACTGGCATGTAATTCTCGCAAAATAAGCGTGTGTAGCGCGGTTGGTATGATCACTCTGTGCCCCCATAGCAAGCACCCCTGTTCTCGCGAAATTTCGTTTCGTCGGTGCCAAAATGGTAGCAGCTCGACTTCTTTTGGTGCTTTTTCAGGCCATCCGTCTTGCAGGAATCGTGTTTCTTTCGCGAGTACTATCTCTTTTCTTGTATGCAATTGAACTTTTTTCCAGTCCAACGAAGCGAATTGTGAATTTTGAATTGCGTTAATCGAATTATTTTCGATTTTTGAACATGGTTGAGGACTCGTTTCGAGGTTAACTTCGTCCTCGATCGGAGCTCTGGACAAGAAGTCCGCGGAATTCTTTTTGCTCAGTATATGTTTTATTTCGAATGTAAACGCTCTCAAAAATATTGCCCAGTGCTGCAGTCTTTTCGCCGCCATTTTTGGGATTGTCGCCGCAGGCTTAAATATATGTGATAAAACTTGATTGTCTGTCCTGAGTTCGAATTTCTGGCCGAAAACGTATTTATAGTATTTTGTTAGTCCAAATATAATCGCTAAGCCTTCTTTGTCGAGTTGATGATATTTACTCTGGGTTGCATCTAATTTTTTACTCGCGAACGCGATTGGGCGTTCAAGCCCGTCATCACAGATATGCTAAAGTATTGCTCCGAGTCCTATAGGCGAAGCGTCGCACGTGAGGATTATTTGCCATTCTGGATGGTAGGGTACCAGCACTGGTGCCGAGCTAAGTCGCCTTTTAATTTTCACGAAGGCCGCTTCGCATTCCGGCGTCCACTCCGTGTTTTCTTTTTTTAGTAACCCGTACAGAGGTGCAAGGTCTGTTGCCATGTCTTTCAGAAATGCTGAATAATAATTTATTTTTCCTAGAAATGACTGCAGTGTTGTTAAAGAATGCGGTCCAGGCGCTTCTAATAATGCTTTTACTCTACTCGGCGCAGTCCGGACACCTCTTTCATCTATCTCATACCCAAAAACACTGATTGATTTTTTAAACTATTGGCATTTTTTTTTAATTTAATTTTAATCCTTCGTCTTGAAAGCATTTCAAGATCGCATCCAGAATGGCTAATAATTCCGCTTCGTCTTTGGCAACTACCAAAATATTATCGATAAAGACAATGACTCTTCGCGAATATTCGGTTGGTAACGCTGTTAGTTTTTGGTTCATTCGTCTTTGGGAAGACCCTGGGCCAGTGCTCACCCCGTATGGTGAGTAATTATATCCAAATAGCCCTTTAGTCGTGGAAATTGTTACTAGTAGCTTTGAATCTGGTGCTAAGGGAGCCTGTAAGTAAGCCTCGCGAAGGTCTAGTTCCGCGTAAATGCTTCCTTTATGAAGTACATTTAATATCTGCGGCCATGTGGGTAATGGATAGTGGTCTATCTCGAGAAACGGGTTCAGCGTTACCGAATAGTCTCCGCACAGTCGCACTGAGCCATCGCTTTTTAATACAGGCACCACCGGAGTGCCCCATTCGCAAAATTCGACTGGAAAAATTCGTTTCCCTGTTAAGAGTCTAACGATTTCTTGATCTACTTTCTGTTCTAATGCAAAGGGCACTGGCCGTGGCGGGCAAAATTTTGGCTTCGCGTTTGCTTTTAATATGAGTTCAACTGTACCACGCGTGAACGTCCCCCACCCCGGTGAGAAGACGCTTGGAAATTGATCTTTCAACGTTTTAATATAGTGTGGTTCGCTCGCGACTGAACCGATTACTACGTTCGGTTCTGCTCTCGGCGGCCACAGCCCAAAAGCTTTTAGCCAACCGCGCCCCACAACTGCTTTTCCTGTTTTTACTACTACTATTTCGAGGTTCACGCATTGTAGGGGAGACCGGTGTCGGTTGTAACAATTTTTGCAAAATTTTTTTTTTCTCGCTCAATATTTTTCATTTACAAATCATTTTTTTTCTAACAAGTTTGTTGACTTTTATTTTTGCTGATTTCACTTTTTCAGTTCGAAAACAGGTTCGGTATTATCAATAGAATTCAATATTGGGCATTGCTACACATGTTACAATTGACACCTTACCGGTGTCGATTGTAACAGCTTTGGTGTCAATTGTAACACAGAAGCAATATGGCGTAATTGTACGGGAAATATGTATTTACTCCTCAAAAACGGATTTCAAAGGTCACAGTAACTTCAGTAAAATACCACATTGTTATTAATATTTTTTTAACAAAAAAAGCTAAATATTTTTAATCTCACTGTAACTAGAACTATTCATATCTCTGCAATAAAATACATAACGAAAATTCAACAACGAATAAAACAATTTATTAATCTTCGGAACAGTCATCACAGATGAAGAATGCACCACCATTGGTGCAACCGATGTGTGCCCATTTTTTGCATTCAGTGCATTGAAGCCATTCTTCGTTGCTCTGGGAATATAGCTCCAAGCAGATTAAACAAAACGTGTCTTCCTCAGATGAGTCTGGGTCAATTGATTTGGCCGGTTTTTTAGTCATCTTCCTCTTCTTGGGTTTGGTGACTTTATTAAAACTTGCGCATAAGATGATATTACGCTTTACAGCAATTTTTTTCGTTTTGTTGTAAGTTTCTTCCAGCAATCTCTTTTCTGGGGTGTCCGTCAATATCGCTGTTTTGCCTTTGGCTCGGCCTTGTTTTCGTGGTTTGGTGAAGTCAGCCTTGGGGAAAGGTTTAATTGCGTCCGGTGTCCGTACAATTGGTTTATCAGGAGACGATGAAGGTGCATTGCATTTGGAGGTCGTAGCACTGGGTTCTCGGCTGGTTTCTCGACCGGGTTGGTTATCCTCTTGAGCATGAGTCATTCTAGATTCTACACCCCTCTCTTTCTCACAATCTCTTCTCTCCTGTAATGGTTCGTTTTCATTTTCTTCATTGCTGCTGTCGACATTTGAGGAAGATCTATTGCCGAGGTTTTCCGTTCGTAAAGTTTGGTTTTGGTATTCTTCATTTTGCGAAGGGTTGCCGCTGTTCTCTTCATTTTCGATAGGTCTATCGGTTACAGTTGACGGAGCGAAATCGACGTCACTGAATATGTTCCTATTAAAAGGCCATATTCCGGTGCATGAAAAGCTAGACTGCACGTTCTTTGGAGTGGTTGCGAGAGGGAGTGAGTCTCTCACCACACCTGGTAAATCGTAAATTGTCATACGCTTGCCAGGATTAGTCTTCATCCACTGATCAGAGGCGTTATTAAAATATTTCTTGAAAGGACCGAATACACCCCTATCGAGTGGCTGCAGTTTGTGCGAGGTATGTGGCGGGAAGGATAACAGCGTTATGAAGTTAGACTTACAAAAATCTATAACCGGGAAGAACAAGTGTGAACTGTGGTTGTCGAGAATCACTAAAACTGGGTTTCTTTCACTTGGCTTAGCATGTTTAGCTAAGTGTTTGACGAAAGTTAAAAACTCCTCGCCTTGCATCCACCCAGATTTGTTTCCAGCTCCTGTGCATCCTACTGGCCCATCTCGAATAAAATGATCCTGAAATTTGATCCGCGGGAACACAAACATAGGTGGAATTGCGTTGCCAATAGCGTTAACGGCCAAACACATTGTCACGAGCGTTCCTCTTTCTTGAGAGGTGATAGAACCTACTTGTTTTGTTCCCTTTTTTGCAATAATTTTACTCGGCTTTTGAACCGTAGTAACCCCAGTTTCATCAATATTGTATATGTTTTCGGGCTCGAAGTGGTGTCTGTCCAGTACTGTTGATGAATTGTCAAAAAATTTATTGACATTAGCTTCGTTGAAGTTCATGGCGCGTGCTAAGCTGGTTGCTTGAGGCGAACGTAATGAAAGTTGTGGATGACGTCGTAAAAATGCCACAAGCCAATCTTCGCTAGCCATTTCCGTCAAATCCCATTTCTCATGAGCTTTTATATTATTCTGAACCGCGAATTGGTAAGCCAAGCTTCTTAAATCCTTTGTAGTGAGACCGTAGTACAAATTCGCAGCCGTTTCGCAGTATTTAACAAGTGATTGCTCTTGTTCGGTGCTGAATACTTTGTTATGGGGGTGATATCCAAGTTTCGGTGCTAAGTCCGCACGCAGCGCATTGACGAAGCGATTCAAACTTACGTGACACATTCCATAATCTTTTGCCATCCGTCTCACTGATTTGCCCTCGTCAATCACTTTTTTAGCAGCTTCTTCATAAATACATTGTGGAAAAAAGCCTCTTTCCGTATTTCGATCTCGAGGTTTCACCATTTTGAATAATTCATAGGATTTTGATAGTGTTACAATCGACACCGATCGACGTGTTACAATTGACACCTGCGACATTTTTCAGTAAATAAATTAAATATTATCCTACGCGTCATGATATAAAAATACCAATTGACATCATTTATAGTCAAACCATCGTATATCAATATAGATTAGACCAATTATGAAAAATAATCATTGTTTAGATACTAGACCAAAACATAGTGGGAGGGATATATTTACTTACGGGAGCAAAAAACCATTAAAACGGACACAGTTACAGGAAAGAGCGCATAAATTTTTTTGAAACGTTAATTAACAGAAGCGAAACAGACGTTACTATGGGGATGTCCAAGCAGTTTGAAAATTTTCCACGAGATGGCGGCGTAATCTTCGTTGTAACAATTGACACCGTGTTACAACCGACACCGGTCTCCCCTACTTCTTTATAATTTACTGTCAATGATTCCATTATACCAATTGATTCAATGATGGACTCGTCATAATTTGGCAAAGTGCATTCCATACTTTTTAATTCGTAGTTTGGAAAATTTTTGTGAAATATTGACCACGGTATGACCGTTAAATCTGCGCCTGTGTCCATTTCAAGTATTATACTTACGTTATTTACCCAAAACGTCATATAGTATGGCTCGACCTTCCTCGAATCAATTGATTTTATGTTTACTTGCTTAGTTATCGACATCACGTTAAAATTTTCGTTGTCATCTTCGTCGTCTGCGTCGATTAGCTGAAGACCTTCCATTTGATCGAAAAGTGATTCGTCTTCTGCCGATGTTTCGTCTTCTTGTACGTTGTTTACGTGCATTGGCGTCTTCCTCTAGTTACACATCCTGTAGATATGACCTCGGGTTCCGCATTCGCTGCAGAATTTCTTCGACAAGGTGCACTCTTTTCGCATGTGCCCCATTTTTCCACAACAGCGACACTGGGTGGATTTCGTTGTTTGAGCTCCGCTTGCGAAATTCTTATTTCTTGATACGAATTTTGGTCGGTATCTCTCTTGGCTCTTCGAGATGGCCTTGACGTCGCTGGTATGTGTAGCCGCGCCGTTTGTTGATTGTTGTGAGTCGTGTGCTTCGTGCGCGCTCTGTCTTCGTTCCCGTATCAGAATTTCTGCCACCTCGATTGCCTTTGCTGCTTTTATTGTTTCGGTTAAACCATCTTCTGGCGAACACATTGTTGATGATCTCACTCCTTCACATAGTTGTTCACGAATACGATCATCGTTGTCGGGAAACTCACACTTCCGCGATAATGCTCTCAACGCTGTTACATACGCCTGTATGTCTTCATCGGGCAGTTGTTTACGTTGCTTAAACTCTAGCCTTGCCGTGTATTTTGATTTCGGATGGAAATGTCCCTCAAGTTTATCGCACAAATTTTCGAATGTAAACTTTGTACTGTCTGCCGGGGAATCCGGAGCGCACAAATTACACAGCGTTTCAAAGGCTTCATTTGACAACTTGGTAATTAATACCTTGGTTTTTTTTTCTGTGTCTGTGACGCCGTTTAATTCCAACAGGCATTTCAGCTGTGTGGAGTAAGCTGTCCAGTTTTGTCCTAGCTTGAACGACTCCAACGATGTGAGATGTAATGCCATATTCGGTACAGCTATGACCGATTCGATTGAAAATTTTTCTTCCTCTGTTTCCTCGTTCGACTCGTCTGTTTGCTTCGATTCGCTGTCGCTCTGCTGTGATTTCGTGAAATCAGCCACGCTTTTCCTCAACACTTCTATCTTATCTTCTTGCGAAAATTCGATGTTATATCGATCGCACACTTTTTGCAATTGATCTTTTGTTAAATTATGGATCCAGCTCCTCTTGTCACGATTAATTAACTGGTCGATTTTTTCCCACTCCATTCGCACTTTTGTCAATTAATTTTTTTTACAACCCGTGGATCCCATCCTCGTCGCCACTTGTAGGATCGGGGCTAGAGGGGAAGAGAGGTAACACCGTCGAGAATTGTATCGTGTTTATTATCCGGTGTCTCTCAGAGGACTGACTCATCGTCCGAGAGCCCGGGCCAGTTACATGTGATACATACTTATATCTATTACATATATATTCTTATGTGTATATCCCTATACTACACACTCAACATCGGTCGTACGTCACTTTTGTATTTACACGTTCGCAACAATGTTGTTGCACTTTTCGGGATATCGTCAAAACCTTCGCTTCGAAAGATTAACAATAATTCTGATAAGACTTTGTGATTCAGAGTACTTATATTTCTTAAAGCGAACTTTTGCAATTTTGTTTTTAATGTATCTGCGTTAACTAAAATATTTTCGAAATTATTATTGTCTTCGTCGGTATTTTCCGCGAAACTCGAAATCGTTGTGTCATTATCTGTATTCTGAGACTGTTCGCTACATACTTCTAATTCTTCAAAAGAATCCAAAAGAGACGCTGATAATTTCACTTGATTGTTCTGGGTTGTTCGGATTCTCGATCGAGCTACTGGGATCAGGAAACTCGCGCACGTAATTTAAATTAGCTGTATCGGCGGTACTAGATTCATCTGAAATGAGGCCACTCATGACATTATCACTCGTGTTTGCATCATCACTATCATCATCACTCGACGACAACACGAGCCTTTTTCTCTTGAGCGCACGATATTTTTTTACACGAGCATACGACGACATTTTCGGAATTCAAGATACATCAGCCAATTAACACCACAATATTTAGTAACAATCATATGGAAAATGCCAAGTTTTTTATTATTAACCTCCACAACACGAGCTCACCGATTCAAGGCCTAGACACGATCAAACGCCAACGCAACACACGGGCACAATACATTATGCTTATACTACAAAGTACGAACGCAACCCATACAAACTCGTTGTGTGTGCGTTCATGTTCCGTCTGCGCACATATACCTATTGCGTGTTTGATTTCATCTGAGCTTGACGGTGTAGTTATTTCGTTATACTAGCCAAAGTGACGCACGTTACGTAGAGCACGGACCTATAACCTCAAAGTTCTATACATCGTTTGTCGGCCATTCAGATTGCTGGATTACCGGATCAGAGTTGAAATTTTACGTGATCCAGTCTTTAAAACTCTACTAGGAACTTTTTAAAAAAATACTTTCCAATGCAACTAAAATCATCCGCAAAATGGAGAATTTGTAGTCATTTACTTGTGAGCTACTAAAATAAACGGGTACGTGTGGCGGTGGTCGTGAAATTCAACGACCCGGCATTGGTGCAACATTGCGCCGACGAACGATTTCTGTTGATTACCAGCCGGATGAAAGACTCACCAACGGTCCAGCATCAGTGCGACGTTGCGTCGACGAATGGCCGGCGACGGTCCAGCATCGGTACAACGTAGCGCCAACGATCGGCGAACGGGTTGTGTCGATCGTCCGCCGGACGAAAGACTCACCAACGGCCCAGCATCGGCGCGACGTTGCGTCGACGAACGGCCGGCGACTTGCAGCGATCATCCGCCGGACGGAAAACTCACCAACGGTTCAGCATCGGTATAACGTAGCGCCGACGCTCGGCGAACGACTTGTATCGATCACCAACCAGATTACATAATTTTCCCAACGGCCCAGAATTGGCACGGGACTGGCCCGACGCTCGGCAGACTGTTGTTTCGAATTTTGTGCCGACATTAAAATTCAGCATTGGCACAACTTCGGCTCAACACTGAACAGATGACTGTGGTTGCTCACGAATGGCCCAGTATTGGCGCAGTTGTACGTAGACATGACGGTCAAGATTGGGCCAACATTATAAGAATACGGTCGACATCCCCAATCGTGCCAGGACTGACCTGTTTGTTAGCATTGGCGGAGTACAAACATTTCTACATGGGTTTGCCCGCCATAATCCTTTTCTGTTTTTCACAACTGTATTCGCCAACCGTAACTGTAACTGTAACTATACTTTGAAACCAGTTTTCTATGCAACTTTTCCTAGGCCCATAACCTGTTCTAGGATTAGGAGATTGCATGAGGCTCAAAGCAATAATTATAGGCGAATATATGTATAGATAATGAGTGCTCTTTATCTATGACTATTCGGCGTGGTATGCGACGCGCGACTGACAAAGGTGATATAGGAAGTGGCGCTAGTAGTATACGCGAGAAGCGCCATTCGCTAGTCCTCGATGTCGGTGTAAATCGCGTCTATATTAGAATATTTAATATTGACTTATTACAACAGTGTCAAAGTGTGCTGCCCTTCTAGCATCCAATTGGTGTAGTACGATCTGAGGTGGTCTTTAAATGGCTTGTTTACGACAACGTCCAGCACTTGTAATTGGGACGTCATACCACCGGGGATGACAACTAGATCCGTATTCAATCACTGAATCTCCTGTTTGATTTTCACAGTTGTATGTCCCCGGAAGGCATCTAGTATAAGCATTGCTTTTTTCTTTAAAGCGCTCCAGGTCGATTATTCCACACAACGCATAATCAGTTTTGCACTAATTCCTCGGTCATCCATTCATTTTCTTGGCAACGCACATGAAGTCCAATTGGCAACGCTTCTTTTGGGAGTCGTTTGCGTTTTAGTACAATGTACGGTGGCAGCTTTGTACCATCTGCTAAGACTGCTAGCATGACTGTAATCCTCAATTTGTCATTACCCGTGGTTTCAATCAAAACACTTTTTGCACCTTTCAAATTGACCGTAGTATTAAAAGGCATATCGAGGAAAACTGGGGTCTGGTCAGCATTACCTATCTGACTGAGCAAATAATTGTGCTTTCTTCGCAAATTTAGCACAAATCTCTGGAATTCTATAAGTTTCTCAAAACCAAACCATTTCTTTTCATCATGCGCCGGCACCATCCTAAGCTAGCTTTGAAATTTCGATGCGGGATATCCAAGCGTCTCGCAATTTCTAAGGCTTTCACTTGAATAACTAGGCGGGTAATAGCAAACCCTTGATTGTGCTTATCAAGAATATAAGCGCAAACCTCTTCATCTATTTCGGAAAATATCCCTACTTTAGGCCCTCGAAAACTTCGGTGTGTGGAACAAGCATTCTTGAGCTTTGGTTTCATTTTTCGCCAATCGCGTACATTTTTTTCTAAAACCCCGAATTTTTCTGCGGCTCTACAATTATTAGTATTTTCCGCTTCCCGCACCACCATCAACTTAAAATTTGCTTCAGCAGAGTTTCGAAATCCTTTATTAACTTGATTTTTCTGTGTACCCCTAAATTCCACTCTATCTGCACTTACGATATCCATTTCTAATAATCAAATGATTTTCACGTCTCCCAATTTGCAATTGTTTGCAACTGACTGACGCCAAGCCGAAAAATTTGAAGTTCGAATTTTCGATATGTCGCGAATAAAACGCGCGACCGCAGCGTGAAATTTCATTGTTCGAATTTTACGATCAAGCGGTCGATAACGTAATTTAGTCAATCGGTAATATAAATTCCTGTAAAAAAATATAACAACCCGAATATAAGTCGACCCCGCATATAGGTTGAGTATGATTTTGGCGGGTGATCTCACCGATATAAAACCTATCTACATCTACGGTATCTACATCTTTCGGTACATGATAAAAAAAATGAGCAATATGGGGTTGTCAAAGTCTGGAGGCATGTCGAGTTGATGTGGAATATCCCATCACACTGCGGTAGTTGGAAGAAGCTATGTTTAGTATTTTGGCTGCCCCCCCCCCCCCCCCCCCCCCCCGCCCCCCGTTTATGACAAAGAAAGAGTCTTCCATCAAGCAGAGCTCAACTGGGCAACTTTAACGGGTTGATCAATCCATTCTTATTTTCCCTATTCAATTAACACATGAATGCTGATACTCCGGTATTCAACTTACGATAATTTCATTGAAATAGATCTCTATTAAATAAATAAAAAATGTAATGTAGGTCGTATGTGAACGAAACCTGTGACCAACAGAATAATTGATCGAGCTTTTGTCACTATGTTAGGAAATGGCCATTGTTTATTCAAAAATCAACTATAGTGGTGGAAGCTAAATTAAATATTTTGATGACAACAGGACTCATTCACATAGCTTTTTTTTACAATACCTAACAAAAGGACTCAAGAAATATTTCAAGGTCCTCCGTACTCAACATACCTACTATGGAATGGATATGGATTACAAAAATTAGTTGTATATTTCTCAATTGAATTTCAGAGTATTTTGCTGCAGCTTGCCACCTACTGGAAAGTTTTCTAGTCGTTGGCTACACTTATTGAAAACCTTCTTTTATTGCCGGTGGCAACGTTTAAAAATATTCCAATATCAGGGGGAAGAGGGTCACACAGTTTCCTCTTATGCGTGATACTTCGAAAGTATCGGGTACCTGCAAGGGGATTACGAGTTCTTTCGTTTAGAACGATCTTTCTGAAATTCTTCCTTTATTGCATAATTGGTAGCCACCTCTGAAAATTCTTTGACCTCGGAGACCCAGGGCTCACCTTTTTTTTTCTAAATACCTAATGAAAGTATGGGGTACTTGCCAGAGGATTCTGGATGACATGTAGAATATGTTTCATTTCTTGGCCTGCAATCTCGGCTGAACGTTGTTACTGAGAAAGTTCAGTTTACTGAGACAAGAAAAAACTCAATACGATAGACATTTTTTCATTTTTCATAATCATTTCCTATGCGAATCTCCAAATAATTAGCTCTAGAATTTTCTTGTGAACTTCCTTTGGGCTTGTTTGATGCACAAGAACTTCGGTCAAAAATTCCGTAAGCGCAGCTCTACGACTGTTTTCTACAAAGTTACAAGGAAAATATGAAATCCTTTGTTCTTCCATTCAAAAACAATGTTGAATTTCAAGCCCTTGAGGCATGGATTAACATTGTCCTAACAGGTCGAAACTTTACACAGATTTTTTCTTAGTTAGGTAGAATGAACTGAGGGGGTGAGGACCCAAAGAATTCCCAATTTAGTAAATTAAAGACCACCTTATTGAGTACCCTTGCAGTTAATCCAATGCAGTGTGAATTCTAAGGTAAAGACTTCATTATGACGACAAATTGATCTACAAATATGGACCTTCCAAAGCCTGAGCGAAGAAATGATACGAGATTTCTCTCACCTTCCTTCCTTTCATTCTTTCTTCTACATGGCACTCTAAATCGCTGGCATTGTACTTTGTTTATATGGTCTATTTTATATTTTATATTTTATTTTATTTTTTATTCGTATTGTGTTTCTTTATTGTAGCCTAGCTACGTACTGTTTGTCATTCTTTCTGTTTCTATTTATCTTTAAGTGGTTACTTTCTACTGGACCTCTATTCCTATTTATTTTTAAATATTTATTTTTAAATATTTATTTTTATACGTGTATTTTTATTGGTCATCTGATTTCATCTGTTTCTACATTTATACATGCTATACTCAATTGTATGTCTCATCTGCCCCATAGCTCGCTAGGGCATAATAAATTACATCTACAGGATGGAATTCTATGCCAAACGAAATTTGAATTGGAATTAAACCAATTCTATACTGGGAATCTAATAGTATTTTTCTCATTAGAATTATGATTTGGAAATAGCGTCACGCAAGGAGACATAAATTAAAATTATTTGAGATTATATGGACTTGGCCTTATATTGCACCGAAAAAAAAAGTAGTTGTCGTAGAGTACAGATTGCATTCTTTGCTGAAGCTTCTTCAAATTTGGAGTGAATACATTTCTACATTGATGTACAGTAGAACCTCGATTAACTGGGGGAGAAGGGACTAGGCGTGACACGAATAAGTGAACAACACGGATAATGCGAATGATATAGATATTTTTTTAATTCAAATGAACAGTTATGAATGAACTCTCCATTCATTACCGCATTATATAAGAGGGCTATATGATGAATGAACACATATCATTTATGATACGAGGGTCATTTGAAAAGTCTCCGGCCTTATCGACATAAAGTAATTGTAGACAAAAATTTCTTTCGCCGTCCGATAAATGGTGTTGACATACGTAGACCATAAAAATGTCAAGTCGTTCTGATCATTACTTTGTCTATGGCACTCTTACAAAGTCGTCAGCTGACATTGTATGTCAACAATGGAGAAAATTGAGTATCGCGCAGTGATAAAATTCCTTCATTTGAAAGGGAAAAAGACTCAGGAAATAAAAAATGATTTAGACTCTGTGTACGGCGAAGCCTCCCCTTCATTTACAACGGTCAAACATTGGGTGGCCGAGTACAAACGTGGTCGTACGAGCATTTTAGACGAGGAACGTTCCGGGCGCCCGAAAACCGCTACGACTGACGAAATGGTCGATTTAGTGCATCGAACTGTGATGGAAGATCGTCGATTGACTGTTGAGGATATTGCTGAGGCTTGTGGGATATCATCTGAACGGGTGCACAAGATTTTACACCAAGATTTGGTTATGAGAAAATTATCCGCGCGCTGGGTGCCGCGCTTGTTGACGATCGATCAAAAGCGCGTACGGGCGGACATCTCCCGCGAGTGTCTTAGCCTGTATCAAAAAAATTCAGCGGAATTTTTGCGGCGAACGATAACCGTCGATGAAACCTGGATACACCACCATACGCCTGAGACCAAACAACAGTCAATGCAGTGGATTGCGGTGGGGGAACCAGCTCCGAAAAAGGCAAAGGTCGTTCTCTCTGCAGGAAAAGTGATGGCGACAATTTTTTGGGATAGCCGTGGAATAATTCTTATCGATTACCTTGCAAAGGGTAAAACGATCAACGGAGAGTACTACGCTGCATTACTGGATAAATTGAAGCTCACAATTAAGAAGAAACGTCCGCATTTGGCCAAGAAAAAAGTCCTGTTTCACCAGGATAACGCTCGGGTTCACACGTGCATGGTCGCAATGTCAAAATTGAACGAATTGAAGTTTGAATTGCTTCCGCACCCACCCTATTCGCCAGATTTAGCTCCCAGCGACTTTTTTCTGTTTCCCAATTTGAAAAAATTTCTCGGGGGAAAAAAATATGGGTCAAATACTGAGGTGGAAGACGCTGTAAACCAATATTTTTCGGGTTTAGACGATAAATTTTTTTCTGACGGTTTAAAAGGATGGGAGAAACGGTGGACCAAATGTATCGAGTTGCGGGGAGACTATGTCGAGAAATAAATTTTGTTTTGCTCCGAAATATGTGTTTATCTTAAAAAGGCCGAAAACTTTTCAAATGACCCTCGTAATTGCATCCTTAGTATTGTGACGGGCAAGACCGACGATTGGGGGGGTTTGTTATCGAGGTCAGCTACGTTCACAAAACCAGGCGATCCCACCGTTTGATAAATTGAGATTTTACGGTTAATAACTAATTATTTAACAAACAAAATCTGCGTACAATATAAGGTTGGGCGCCAGGTACCTAGGGTACCGCGGTAACGAAAAGAATAAAATTAAAAAAAAATGAAATGAAATGTGGTTTTCAAAATTTAAATAACTCAATCAATTCGATAACATGAGACGGGACTACTCGGCGAGTTCAGGGTGAGGGGAACGTGGGGGCGAATAATATAGACGAATCGGTACTATTAAGGTGCCACAGAAGTGGCATGTCCTATATATATTTTGTGACGTCAGAAGCGATAAATTTTCGTCGACAAATTGAGCCTAAACGGAGAGATGAATTTCACAGGAATGATTTTTTTATAGAAGCTAAAATTAAAGTGTAGGGCGCTTGCTTAGTGATTTGCAACGTAGATTAGCCAGTAATATGTATTACGAATAAACGAAAATTATATTACATTTATACACATCCAACATGGCAGCATTAGATTCCCTGCAATTACCGACTTTTCGAATTTTCACCGCGTCTGGGAGACGAGAACATTTATCACTCAGCACAGGGGGCAAGCGCCCTGTAGAAATACACACACTTTTCGGGAAAACTCATTTCACCCATCTGCTTTCCGTAAATAAGGCTGCATTTGTCGACGAAATTTTCAGGTGACACGAGGCAGAACACGACGCAGAAGAAGTCTGTAATTTAGTTTACCAGCCAGCACCTAGGAGCGCTGTAGTCGAGTAAAGCGGTAATACCGACTCATCCTACATTTCGCGCATTTACTCCTAAGGTAACAATCTGCAGTACCGAAGAATACTGTCTTCTTGCAATGGAGGCGAGAATACCCGTTATGTATGGGTAATTCCTTATAGCTTCGAAACTTGTTGATCTTACGGTCTCTGATTTTCTTCTAAACCACATAATATGAAAATGTACATCCCGGGTTGATGCGGCACGCATGTACACTCGTTAAAAATTTACGTTTTTTTGACTGATTGAAATTCATCAAATATAAAATCTTTTATAAAGAAGTCTTGGGTCTTGATTAAAACTACGCTGATATACCACGGGAGACATGAATATTTTACAAATCTAAGCTCTTTTATCCAAGCTAACACATTTTATATTGAATTGAATATTTCTATTATATTCCCTGATGTTATTCACGTCGGGTATGAGTTTTTTGGCCTAGGATAATGATCAGCTAAAATGCTATAGAAAGCGCCATAAGATAGACCATCTCTGTACTGACTATCCACTCTTCAGACCAATACTTTTTATCTATTAATTTTCCCTATCACTATAGATTATTGTAGGTATATCTCAAATTTATTCGTTATCATCTGAACTATTATTCTATAATCTATCACTAGTTTCAATTAGTCGTTAACAATGTTTGAACATTCTTCAGTAATAGTTTTCCATAGAACAATCCGACCTAACCATTACGTGTTTAAAAGATAATGAAAGCAATAATAATGTGGAAAAATAATATATTGTATGTATTTTTTGAAAAGCTAAGAATTCTCTACTAGAGGTTGTACATTTGATGAATTTCAATTTGTATGATACAAAATTTATAGCGAACCGCGTGCTATATCAAACCAAGTGAGATGAAAAATGTGACGAAATTCCAGGCATCATTTTATCAACATAATTTTATATCATATACAGTTAGAAGAAAATCGTAGACTCTAACGTTCAAAAGTGTACAAATTTGTGAAAAATTACTCATGTACAATTCACAAATAGCAGGACTATGGGAACTGGCGGGATGATTAGAGATCAATGACAACGACAAAGGTTATTATTAAAATTATTTATTTAAAAAAGTTAAAAATATCCCCCCCCCCCCCCATTCCGCCCCTCTTGCCTCTACCGCGGCCCCGGCGGTGCCTAGCCCGGCGGCTGCCTCCCCCTCGAGTTGTCGCAGCGGCCGCGGGCATCATCTTTGCGACGATCGCTGCGATATTTTCCTATAGACAACCAAACAATTGTTATATTAAACATCATCCATAATAAATGAGTAAACCCCTTTGTCATAAGTCAACTCTGTGCGCCAAAAAACTTGTCTGAAAGATACATTTCGCATCCGAAGAAAGGCTACAAATGACGCTAAAGACGTACTCTTGCACGAACTATTCGATGAGCAGACAAGTCAAAATAAATTTTTTATACGATAACATATAGATATTCACGAACCTCGAGGGTTGGGCTGACCGGCCTAGGGGTGGCACTCGCCGGAGACGGTGGCGGCGATGGTGCCCGTGGCGGTTGTGGCGGTTGTGTCGGTGACGGCGGCGGAACCGTCACAACAAGCCCCCGGGCATATGGAATCTACCCAACAAAAGCATAGTAAATACGCGTGATTGTGCTAATATAAAAATGAAAAAATAAAAATTTTACTCACCGGCGACGGCAGCTGGGGAGGGGGTTGGCGCCAGGCCCACTGCTGTGGGGGCGGCAAGCCCCAGCCTTGGTAATTCATAAGTGGGACATTCGGGTGAATGCCCCCCATCATTCCCGGATGCACCAGCCCGTGCATCGCGGGTCTTCCTGGACCACCACCTCCGTATTGAGGTGGTAACGGCGCAAGGCCTGGAGGTGGTGGTTGAGGTTGGGGGGCATTCAGCGGAATGCCCCACGAAAATTGTTGATTATTGTTCGCTGAAAAATAAAATAAATAACGAATCAGAGATATTGCATTTCGAGTATAGGTATTGTTTATAAATGTTACAAATTATGAAAAACAATATGCGCGACAATGTGAGTCCAGCATTTTTGCGGATTTACTCCGAAACAATGCCTTTTTTTTTAAACGTTATAACTCAGTGGGAAGTTGTAAAATTGTATGAAATGAAGAAAAGATTTCAAGTTTCCACTTCCGTACTACAGATAATCTTTTTTAAATTGGGTTTCGAATGCCTATTTACTCTAACCGGCATAGCCAATCGCGGCTAATCGTGAGTGAAATCAAAAATTGTAGACCAATACAGAGAATACCATATTCGATCAGACATTTAAAATTTCTTTTTTTATAAATTCATTTATTATAACCCTTCACCGGGTTATAACGTGTTCAGACAGGCATTTTTTCGGAGTAATTTAATCTAAACCATTAATCTTTCGGTAAGTGTACTAATTGTTTACGTTGGGAACAAAAAATATGCGGTACAGTAATTTTTTTTCCGATACAAATATTGTGTTACGCGCTAGATTATTTAGTAATGAAATACTTACGATTCATGCTCGTCGACACTTGGTGAACGACTGCCGCTCCGCAGACACTTTCGTGGCATCAGCGCTTGCGCGCTACGTCACAGCAGCCGGGCCCAGTGGTTGCCACTCTTGCCGGTCCCATACACTTATCGCGTCGAGCGAAATCAACGCGAGAAAATGCAGATTCGATTTTGATCGCTCCGCGTCGTTGCATCTGTATCCCTCAAAACAACTTCATATTCGCTTTTCGACTAGCGATAAAATTTGGACGCATAGCCGTGTATGTTTGTTACGTGCAACACCGGTAGTTCAGTGAGTGAAAAAATGGATCGTACGTACTGTCAACGTCGAAGGGATGATAAGAAAAAAAAGCTGCCTTTATCCGCCCGAAGAACGAGTCGTACATTGCATGGGTAAGTGTTTCCTATTGCTACATTATTTTTCATAAAAGCAATCAGAAATACAATTCCGATAATTCCTGACAATTCTTCTGAGGCTGTACTTCCAGTACGTGATACTCTTTTTTTACTGAAGTAAGCTGTCACGTGATCAAAATATCACGTTTGAGTTTGTGTAAAATATTGATAAGTTACAGCCCTGAAATGCGTTCCGATATTATGGTATAGGGTACTTTATGCAATTTACAATTAATCAAACATTGAACCATTTCTATTACTCCGATTCTAATACGCGTTCCTCCGAACGTCACTGGACACATGAAATATCTATAATACTTTGTAACAGCGGGGGCTATGCAGCATTCTCATCCTTGTGTAAACTCTATTCTCGACCACTGTTGTTGAAAATTCATGAAAATAATTCAACATCGAATAGAATAGAATGGAACCTCGCATATGGGACATTCGTTGTAAATCGAAACACTTATTTCTATCAACCGCTCGGATATTTTTTTTTTTTGAACTAGCCAGTTTGCAATACTACTTGAAAAATGAACTATGAAGGTTATCCGATTTTGAAAGTCAACTATTTCGGAGATGCACTCTGATTACAATTGATCATATCATGAGAAGCATAGATTCCCCAAACTTGAATTTTTCAACGCAGTTTTAGGCATTATTCTATTCATGATACACGCTACATCTTCTGCTAACAATTATGACGAATGCTTTTTTTGGCCAATAAAATACCTATAGGCATTTGGTAAAATTTATTGAATCTTACGGAATATATCCAGAACCACTAATAAGAATTGCAGCGCAGTATTTCTCACAGTTCTGAAATAGAAAAAAATAAGGCGCTGAAACTGTATACATCCCAGAATTGTTGTACCGTGCGTTTTCGTGGATGAGCGACATGCCTAGATCCGAAGATAGCCGAACGTACGCCCTATTATATGCAATTAAGGATACATATCATATATATATCAGTATTTCTGACATTCGGCCCTTGATGGCAAACTGTCAGTTGCTGTAGAGCCTCTATATCTATTGGTCGCAATGTTTATAGGTTATTCTTTAACCACACGTAATTATTCAAAATCGATTAATCACTGATCCGCGTCATTCAGCTAGTTTTATGATTAAAGAATAACCTATAAACGTCGCCGCCAATGCACGTAGACTCGACAGTAGCTGACAGCTCGCCGTCAAATGTCAAAAATACTGATATATTGTAACTTTTCGGGTGCTTTACGCGACACGGAAGGTGTCGCGTATGGCTAGTTACTTGTGAGTGTCTTTACTCTAGATTAATTTCTAGGGCTCCTTGGAAGAGGTAATCAATTTGTTAGTCCCTAATACAGACTAGGGTGGAGCGAATCACACCGTAGCTGCCTCCCTCAGACCTGGATGCTGCAAGCAGCACCGAGGCTGTATCAGACTTGGGATTCAACGCACTTGCCGAGACCGTATCTCGACTTGGGTACGCCTAGCGCACCGAAGCGAGTATCGGATCTGGACAGTGCAGTCGTCACCGAAGCTGTATATTAGCTAATTAAATGAAATGTGTTAGTCAGGTCAGTTCAGCCTACGGAGAAAAAGGTTGTAAAGAAAAAGGAAACCGTCCCGATTAACAAAATATTTAATTAATCAAATAAATCATAATGAGTTGAAATGGTTGCAACCGGAAATTTATACTATTATGAAATTACATAAGTTTTAACCTAATTTGTAGATTCAGCTATGCTACGATTCTACGCTCGTTTCTCGTTTAATTTTTCGTTATATTTTAAATTTGATAAATAGGAATCCAAATGGTAATGTAAATGAAAGTAGAAAAATAAGATAATAATTGACTCTAACGTAAAACCCCGCTATGGCAGTTTCCGTGATTAAAGAAATGAAGCTAAAGAGCACCAGGGCGCTCTGCCTGTCTGGCCTCAGAAAAGATAAGTTAGTGAGACAGCGTGGCGCTTTGCCTAACACTGCTGCTGGAGCCATGTTAGCGCTGCGCTTATATAGTCACTGATTGACGTCACTTGTTGTGCGCGGTTGACGGTGCGCGGCGTGACGTATTGTTTCGGGATTAGATCACCCGATCCGTTACATTGCCCCCTTCAATCATCGGATCTCCGGATGATTTGTCAGCTGGTCGGACGATGATTGATACAATACCGGGTTGCTTCTACAGCCTCTTCAGACCCAGAGGATCACTAGGGTCGAATAACGTCGGTACCTCGATCTCTTCTCGTATGTCATGTTTCCTAGACGGTGTAGGTGTTTTTTCTTCGTCGTCAGAAATATCAAGTGATCCAAACAATCTGAGCATCGAGATTTTCTTCCGGTGTTCTTTCCGCTGTAATCTCCGATTTTCCGGTATTTCCATTGGTATCAGCTTCCACGGTAAGTACGTCTCCGTTGTCTTCTTTTTTTCTTTTTCATTTGTCTGGACCGGTAAAGTATTAGTTATCATTGGTGTTGTATTCGTCATAATCGGTGATAAATTCGTCGTAATCGGTAATGTTGGTTTGTCTTGTTTTTCAGGTATTGCGACGTTGAGATAAGCTATGTCGATCTGGATAGGTAAGGTGAGTTTTCCAATCGTAGTGCTTATCTGGTCTTCCTTCATTAACTCAGGCTCCATCGTATGATCAGGTCGTGTTCTGGTAAGTGATTTTTTGTTATTAATCTCTTTTATCTCAATAGCCTCATCTGCAATCCTCCTTCCTCTTCTCGATTTTTTCTCTATTGCGGCTGTTTGGACTGCTCTCCCTTTCACAAACCTCCCTTTCCCCGAGACAAATGTTTTATTCGGGTATACGATTTTTAATTCATTATTATTTTTCTCTAGGTATGGTTGCGACTCAGTTTGCGTTTCCTTGTCTTGTACACTCGTGTAACCGTAATTGAACGAGGTCATCTTGCCGAAAACTGCTGGTGTCTTCCTTGCTGCTCTGCTTTTATAGATGCCTAATTACAGGTGTGTAATATAGGTGAGTACTTTTTTTTTTTTTTTTCTAACTATAGTCCTATGTCACCAAGCCTAAATGTTTTGTCTGTGTGTATTCAAAATGTTTTTCTACATTTCTCGAGAAGGTTCTAGATACAGCTTGAACATATTAGTATGGAATCTGCCTCTTTCTAAGCCATTGTTCAGGTGTTCTAAAATAAATGTGGCTTCGCCAATTCTAGTTTTTAATCTATAAGGTCCTTCGTAAAGGGTGAAAAACTTTCCCATCTTTTTATTTTTAGTATCTGATACGTTCAAAGCTTTAACTAGTACCAGATCTCCAACATTGAATTTTACTAGCCTGTGTGTTCGATTAAAACGATCGGCTCGTTTTAATCCGTGTTTTAGAATATTCTGCCGAACTAAACCTAGTTTTGCGTCCCTAGATATATTGTCCCTATTTTTTACGAGCCATTCCTCCCAGAATCTAGATGGAGGTTCTCCTAGTTGGATTTCGCACGGGCAGAATCCAGTTGAATCATGGTACACCTCATTTATGCAACATTCAATCACTGAGATCCAATTGATCCATGCGGTATGTTCCTCCGTGAGGAATGTCCTAAAAAACCTTCCTATTTCTCGGTTTACTCTCTCAACGATGTTCCCTTGCGGATGACGTATTGATGAAAAAATTGGGGTTATACCCTCTTCCTCTAATTTATTTAACCATCTAGCTGACGTAAATTGCGTACCATGATCAAACTGGATCCTGCTCGGCTTTCCAAGTTCCGGTATATATTTATCAAAGATGCATTTGATGATGGACTCCGCGTTTGCCGTTCTCAAGGGATACATTCGTACAAATTTACTGAATGCATCGCAGGTCACCAAGATCCATTTATAATTTCCCCTGCTAGAAGGTAACGGGCCCAGAAAATCGATGGATACTAAATCGCCTACCCCCCGCGGAACTATGTTTTGCATGCTTGCATAGCTATAGGAGCTAGGTACCTTGCATCTTTGACATCGATCGCATCGCGCTAATTCCTGTCGGATTATTCGTGCAAATTTAGGGTAGTAGAATCCTTCTTTCAATATCCGATAGCATTTGCTTGATCCAGTATGCCCATATATCTCATGGCATTCCTTAATTATCTTTTTAATTAATGAATCAGGCACATAGGCTTTTAAATTGCCCCCTGGCTCTACGTGGTATAATACGTCGTTTACGACTCTATATCGTTTTTCTGACTGAATTTCGTCTGAATCCAGGATCGATAAAATTCTCTCATCCTGTCTTTGATGGTTAGCTAGTGATTCTAAATTAATTCTTAATTCATCAGTTATTTCTTTAGCTAAGGGTGCTAATATTATTACCTGCCTAATTAATGCTATTTTTTCTTTCTTTTCAGGAAGATATCTGCTCAGTGTGTCTGCGACAACATTATCTTTTCCCTTGACGTACTCGATCTCGAAGTTATACGTTTGAACAAACAAAATCCATCGGGTTAGCCTTGAACTTAATAGTCTGCACGCGAATAAAAATGTTAATGCTTTATGATCTGTCCGAATTGTTAATTGAGCTCCTGCCACAAATGTCCGAAATTTTCCTAAGGCGAACACTACTGCTAACAATTCCTTTTCGGTAGTGAAGTAATTCAACTCCGCCCCTTTTAATGTTCTACTAGCAAAACCGACAATTAATTCTTCGTTTTGATCTGAAAGCTGGTATAATACGGCTCCGATAGCGTAATTGCTTGCATCGCACTGCAAATAATATCTACGTTTAGGATCAGGATGATGTATTATCATGTTGTCACAGAACAACTTCTTTACTGTGGTAAAATGTGTTATCATTTCCTCGGTCCAATCCCATTTAGAGTCCTTCTTTACCAACGCTAATAATGGTGCTGTTGCCTCGGAATAAGATCTCGTAAATTTGCTATAATAATTTGTTAGGCCCAAGAATCCTTTTAGTTGTTTAACATTTTTCGGCTCTGGAAAATTCTGAATTGCCTCGATCTTCTCTGTTTGCGGCCGTATGCCTTCTTTCGTTATCTTGTGGCCTAAAAAATCGATTTCCTCTCGGAAGAATTTTGATTTACCAAAATTGATCGTCATATTGTATTTCCTGAATACTTTAAACAACAATTCCAGGTGCTCTAAATGTGATTGGATCGAGTCAGATAAACACAATATGTCGTCTACGAAATTTACTGTGAACTGATCTGTGTCTTTTAACACTAGATCTAAAGTTCTAATCAGGCTGGCTAGACTTGTACTTAACCCATAAGGTGTGACAGTGAATTGGTAGGTTTTCCCCTCGTGCATGAATGCTGTGTATTTCCGCGAATCTTTATGTAATGGCACTTGCCAAAAGCTAGCTGTTAGGTCTAGACTCGACATTACGGTTGCATTTCCGCACTTCTGGAACAAAACCTCAGTAGATTGCGCGCAATCGTGATCAGGTACTATAAGCCGATTGATGTATCTCGCATCTAAGACTAACCTGATCTCGCCAGATTTTTTAGCAACAACTACCAGTGGATTCACATACTCACTATAAGATCTTTCGATCACTCCAAGGTCTAACATTTTTTGTATTTCGTCATTGACTTTATCTCTATGTACCATTGAAATAGGATATGATCGTTTGACGAACGGTCTATCTTCGTAAACTTTGATTTTATGCTCATACACGGTGACTCTACCCGGAATCTTTTGAAAAACATCCCGATACTTTTTGATTAGGTCTGAGAAAGCTTTAACTTCATCGGCTCGTAGTACCTGACATTCGGTTAGCTTGCTCTCTACCTCATCATCGGTTATGTGATATTTATTTCTTCGGTCCATAGTTGTTTTTAAGCTAGAGATTCCAGCCGTTGGATCCGATCTATTTTGTTTTTCGCTTGGGCTATACAACTCAATTAAATACTTTTTCTCCTTTATCTGGATTTCTAATCTATTTACTTGAAGATCTATATCAGCTCTCCATTTACGCAGCGTGTCGATACCGAGAATTACATGGTGTTTTAATCCAGGCACGACGAGAAAACCCACCTCATCGACTGCCATACCGATCTTGATTTCCGCGAGAAATTGTTCTTTTACTCGGGCTGGTCTGCCCCCTGTTACACCCTGTACTTGAAAATTAACAACCGGTAATTTTTCGCATTTTGATAAGTTGTCTTTATGTTTGAGATACCATTCATCCGAAACGCAGGTTATTTGGCTACCTGTATCTACCAGAGCTTTCATTTCGATTTTTTCGATTCGGAGACTTAATTCCGGACATTTGTTATCTACAGGTTTCTCATTTATTTCTTCCGCAATTAAAAACTCGTACGGATCTTCAAAAGTAGTTAAATCAGTGAGATTTGCCGCGAAAACATTGACTTCATGCTGTGTCGGTACGTTTATTGGTGTGACCGGCACAGCGATTTCTAGTTTTCCGAACTGTTACTAGGTTCCGTTGTAATCGGATCATCCGTAGTGTCGTCACAGTCGATCGCGTTTATTTGGTGATTTGTCCAGTTTTGTTTTGGACTGTAATATTGCGTACTAGGCCTAATATTTTGCTTCGCGTCGCTTTGTTTTGGACCAGGATTAACGTTCTCAGTCCGCCATGACACTTGTTTATCTCGCGTCTCTGTCGTCCGATAACCCGGTGAATCTTGTTTGCTCGCGTTAGTGAATTTACTTCGAGTTGCATTTGATCTACCCCCAAATTGCAATTCGTCCAAGAACGCGAGGAGCGCATCGATGTCGCGGATGTCCCGGCACCTAGCTGCTTCTACTACGGATTCGTTAAAATGTCGGGTAAGGCAACGAACTATCTCTCTTTCGTCCATGCGTGGAGACAAGCCTGCGGCTGACGCGAATTTTCTATTTGCGTATTCTGACCACGTTACCTTCGTATCGTTATTATAAAATCCGAACTCAATATCTTTTCTAATCTCCCTTTGGGTTTCTTCTCCCCAGTATCTATTTAGAAATCTATTTTTGAACGAGTCCCAGGAATTGATCACGTCACGACGCGCAGTCCACCAGTCTTTTGCATCCTGATTAAGACATTGGCCTATGAGTTTTAAACCTAATTCATCGCAATCAGCTCCTACAAAGGTAAAGTATTCTTCTATTTCTTTAATAAAGTTAGCAGGTCTTTCCCATGCTTTTCCTGAATAAGTCGGCATTTTGATATGCTTAGCAATTATGTTGTGACATTCACTGTTGTTGCCAGAGTTTCTGAATCTAATTCTCCTAACCTCTGTGTCGATGTTTGTTTTCAAACTCTCGTGTTTGTTCTCTAACTCAGCGAATTTGTCAACACTAAATTGATAGTTATCCTTAACCTTGGTATTGAGTTTATTTAAATTTCCGTTAAATTCGCTTCTGATGTCTACTTGGCAAGTTGTCAATTGCTCTTGCAAACCTATCACTTCGGGACTATATTTTTCGTCTAGATCATGTAAATTCGCTTCTACAGACTCTATTTGCTTTCGATTTATTTGCTGTTGATCGTCTACTTTTTTAGATATTCTGTTTTCGAACTTTGAATATTCTTTTTCTGTATCTGTTTTAAATACCATCATCCTACGTTCTACGGCAGCAAATTTTTCATCTAACTTTTTGTTTATTTGTTCTAGGATCTCCATCATCATGGATTGCGTCGGATCCGCGAATTTACTTGATGTTCCTACTTCTGTTGGTTTTTCAATAAAGGTTTTGTCAAACTCAGTAGTGCCTTTGTCTTTCTCACGCCTACCTACATTTTTATCTGTAAGTTTCGAGCCGGTTTCCTTTTCCGCACCTTTTCTCGAGGCTGAACTGTGACCTTCCATTTTGACAAATGACTCTAAATTATGCAATGACTCTAAGTTAACAAAAGACTCTAAATTAAGCAATGACTCGAATTTAAACAAATGACTCCAAGCAATGATTTTACTGAATTTACAGGTAAACAGAAGGTTTACCTCTAACTAACAAGGAGCCCCACGTTGGGCGCCAAATGTAACTTTTCGGGTGCTTTACGCGACACGGAAGGTGTCGCGTATGGCTAGTTACTTGTGAGTGTCTTTACTCTAGATTAATTTCTAGGGCTCCTTGGAAGAGGTAATCAATTTGTTAGTCCCTAATACAGACTAGGGTGGAGCGAATCACACCGTAGCTGCCTCCCTCAGACCTGGATGCTGCAAGCAGCACCGAGGCTGTATCAGACTTGGGATTCAACGCACTTGCCGAGACCGTATCTCGACTTGGGTACGCCTAGCGCACCGAAGCGAGTATCGGATCTGGACAGTGCAGTCGTCACCGAAGCTGTATATTAGCTAATTAAATGAAATGTGTTAGTCAGGTCAGTTCAGCCTACGGAGAAAAAGGTTGTAAAGAAAAAGGAAACCGTCCCGATTAACAAAATATTTAATTAATCAAATAAATCATAATGAGTTGAAATGGTTGCAACCGGAAATTTATACTATTATGAAATTACATAAGTTTTAACCTAATTTGTAGATTCAGCTATGCTACGATTCTACGCTCGTTTCTCGTTTAATTTTTCGTTATATTTTAAATTTGATAAATAGGAATCCAAATGGTAATGTAAATGAAAGTAGAAAAATAAGATAATAATTGACTCTAACGTAAAACCCCGCTATGGCAGTTTCCGTGATTAAAGAAATGAAGCTAAAGAGCACCAGGGCGCTCTGCCTGTCTGGCCTCAGAAAAGATAAGTTAGTGAGACAGCGTGGCGCTTTGCCTAACACTGCTGCTGGAGCCATGTTAGCGCTGCGCTTATATAGTCACTGATTGACGTCACTTGTTGTGCGCGGTTGACGGTGCGCGGCGTGACGTATTGTTTCGGGATTAGATCACCCGATCCGTTACAATATATATATGACATGTACCTTTAATTGCATATAATAGGGCGTACGTTCGGCTATCTTCGGATCTAGGCATGTCGCTCATCCACGAAAACGCACGGTATACACAAAAGTTATCTTTTTTATGAACTTTTGTCTGGGACAGAAGGTATTTCTTTTTGTTGATATCCCCAACGCCGATTTTAGCGAAGAAATAACGTAATCAATTGGTTTCCTCTAACAAGTCACTTTTCATTTCGCTGTAAATTTTACACAATATTCATAGACACGTGCGAAATGTACGGAAAAATCGTCATCAGGGGCATTGCTGTGGTTCACGAGTAAAGGTATAATATCCGCGAAATCATAATCAACCAATTCGCGTGTAATAATGTATGACAGTGACTTTTTTCGCACCAATTCGATTATAAACGAAAAAATTCGTATTTTTTTCACGGTGTAACAGTAGACTCAATTTTTTTTTACCTATGTAGGTAAATCATTTATATTTTCATAATTTTTACCCGTGAACTACGGCGATGCCGGTCGTGGCGATTTTTTTGCCTGTCCAGACACGTCCATGAATATTGTGTAAAATCTACGGCGATATCAAAAGCGCAATATTGCCCGCAAATAAATTATTTCATTATATTTTAAATGAAATCGGCTTTTGGGATACGAATGAAAAATTGAATCTTGTTTCGTTCTAAAGTTCATCAAAAAAGATAACTTGTCTGTACAACAATTTAATTTTTTATCACTCACCTCTTTATGAGTCTATAGATATAGAGAAAAATTCAACTCCAAATTGTGTGAATAATAAATTTTCGAAAACAATCAGAATCTTAATTATCAGATATATGAATGAGAGTCAAATACAAAATTGACTGAGTTCATGGAGAATCCTTCGTACTGTACGGCTATTCAAATATAAACGTCTATGATTCTTTACAGATTTTTAGCTCGTGTCGGCTCGTGTGGTGGTCGAGATATACATTTTAAAAAAATCAACATTTCAACAATCTGAACATTTTCGAATAGGACATTTTTTATACAATGCTGTAGAAGCTGTGGTTACATGATAATAATTAATTTTGGCATTGAAACTTAAAAATTGAATTTACGAAAAGTATAACGTAGTTGATTGAGGTGAAAAAATTCGTTACAATTGTCTTATCATTAATCAATACATTCATCCTTTGCACGGGATAAAACAAAAATATTTTCGCTTGAAAAAGAAACAACAAAAATGAAAAAATTCAAATAATCATTTCACTACGATGGGGGATTGATATTGTAGAATTCATAATAGTATTTTAGATAATAAAACAAATGAAATCAATTATTGGAATCATGTTTAAAAAATTTGATTGGTACTTGAAATGTGAAGAAACTGTTCAACAAAAGTTCTGATAATTTCTTCAATGTGATTTTATGAAAGGACGTTCCAAGACGGAAAAATTGTTAACCCTCTTCCTCTTCCTCAATATTAGTAGTTTTTACTGAGATAGGGTGGAATTTGAAAAAAAAACACACTTTTCAATAAATCGAGATAAAAATTTGAAACACATAATGCAAACTACTTTCAATAAATAGTGGGAGACAATAGGTAGTGTTTGTGGCATCGATTTGGCGTGGAGAGCCTCACATGTATTCTTCTATAAAATAATTGATACAAATCCGAGCTATGTATCTCGGATAGTCGCCAATAAAATATTAGATGAAAGTTGAGCTCAATCAATTCTTTCCAATTTTCTTACATTCATCAAAGACAAAATATGTAGATCGGGAATAAGTTTTTCAAACGTAGTACAGTGGTAAAAAAAATTTGAGAATAATTTTATACGATAGGGGTAGAATTGACATACAGCCCGACATGAAGACATTGATTAGAATTGAATGACTTCAGGCCGTAGCGAGCGTGTTCGATTGAGTCAACTCCTCATACCATACATTGTAATGAGAAGTCAGGTGTCTGCTCTGAGTTCGTTTTCTGGTTCAAACTAGACCTCACATTTTTTTTTCTTGGTTTTTTGTCCGCTATTCATAAATACATATCGTGAGTAACCGTAACATATTTTTTAGATTTTTTAGGGTTTATCCATTACTGATCGGCCCATCAATCCGCGACTTTTCAACATTTTCTACGAACGGTGTGGTACTAAGGAGGACCGGCAACGGTGGCGACTGTATATCATTGCAGAAATTATTTAAATCATAAATTGATCACATTGCGGGATAATTATTAGTCAAAAATTATTAATTATCGAAGAAAAGTTGACTTATAATTACTTTCTCATTTTCATTTTTATACCGTGAAAAAATTGAACCACCGGATTGTAAAACTCAACATAAAATTCTGCCGGCTATTCGATGCCTTTGACAGGTTGAAAATTATTTGTGCGCAGTTCAATTTTCAAATCCGCCTCCGTACACGGGAAATTTCATGGCGCATCTTTTTTGCCCTTTAAAAAAACTTGTAGCTGTCGCCGTTTTTGTAACAAACCCGACAAAACACGGTTTTCTGACGAAAACAATTTGTCAGGACCTGTCCCTTCATCTCGTTCCGAAACATGAAGTTGATAATATTTTGACCTTGAATCTGTCGGAGTTGTCTACTAAACTATCATACTACTACAAATGAATAACTTTTGCTACCTAAAAAAAGGGGTAATTTTTTCGTCAAGAAATATTGAAATAGAAGTAGACAATTTTCATTCGCTGCGTCTATCAAGGTAATCTCATTATTTTCATTAGAATATACTATATATCTATATTGTATATAGTTAAAAATTGAATTTTTTCCGACGCCCCCTAAAAAGCTTCCTTTTGATGAAAAAACGCGAGGTAAATTTTTTTTTCTTTTTTTATTAAAAACAACACGTGCTGCAAGACGATCTGAGTTCATTTTTTGGTGAAATCATTTTTTTTTGAAATTTCTTATCACAAATAGTATTTTTCCTGAAATATAAACAATTTTGGAACTCAAATGAATAAAATTTCGAAATTTCTTTCATTTGATGTTGTCTAGTTGATGAAAAATAAAGGATATTTAGATTAATAATTCTATTTTAAAACTAAATTAGTACAAACTTATTTTTTATGAGGAGATTCATTAATTTTGAGGCTCAAGTAAACTTGCTTTAGTATTTTTTATACTTTTACTTCTGTAATGTTTTTCCCAAAAAAAAAAAATGATTTTACCAAAAAATGAACTCAGATCGTCTTGCGGCACGTGTTGTTTCTAATAAAAAAAAAAAAATTCCTCGCGTTTTTTCATCAAAAGGAAGCTTTTTAGGGGGCATCGGAAAAAATGTAATTTTTAACGACCAGTCTAATATATATATATATATTTTGTTTTGAGTATTACTCCGCTTGAACCAGCCATTCAATTTGCTTTCATTGATGGCGCGGGTGCATAGAACTCCAGGGTTTCGGCCAGAGCGACTCGCATCGTTTGAGCCAAGACTCGATCCTCTCGATTCGGTTCTTTCTTAGAATCATAAAAATTGCTGGTTTATTAATTTTAAGTGCTCCAAAAATTATTTCAAATTTTATAGTTTATGAAATCACATTACAGAAAAATATATGGAATTTCAAGTACTTCGAATTATATCTGTGAACCTTGGTAATAAATGAAAAAGTAACTCGAAATATTCTGTGTTAACCGAAAAAATCTAACATTCAATTTTCTATGTCATTCAATTATTGTTAGTTCAATAAAAGTAATACTTTTCAAAAAAAACTTTATAACATACTTATGAACATTTCATCCGCTGGAAGTTGGAGCTTGTGTTGAATTCCTAGATAGACGAAGCGGTTGAAAATTGTCTAACCACATTCCGGTGATCCTCGACGAAATATTTACTAATTTTTTTTATGTAGATGAAGTTGTTTATTTGTAATAGTATGTCACCTGTATCATAGTTCAGTACACAAATTCTACAAATTTCCAGTTAAAATATTTTTAAATTTGCGTTTTAGTACCCTGTGTAGGTACAAATACGCATTCAATTTTCATGAATTGGTGAACTCCGATGTAATTGTATTATCTAGGGTTCATACATCTGGCTGTGTGCGGTATATTTGAACAGATATGTTTCAGCGCACTGTATGTTACCGTTGTGGTTTTATACTATTCTAAATTTTGTAAACTTCTCTCTGTTTATAGGCGACGAAATTGCCGAAAGACTGGGCAAGATGCTAAGACCGCAGTAGCATCAAACTCGGCGGCCACGGTCATTGGCAAACAAGACGAGCAGCGTCTTGCGGAGGCTAGTCAGCCTGAAGTTGGCTTCGGTCACTGTGAACCGGGCAGTTCGGGACATTAGGGATGGCCAAAATCCAAAAATAATCGATGCATCGATTAATCGATTGTAAAAAAATAATCGGATATAGCTCGATTTAATCGACCAAAAATAATCGATTCTTCGATTGTTTCGATTATTTTTTAAGTTTTATGAAACATATTTGACCTATAGGTCAAATATTATTTGAAATTTTAGGGGGTCAACATCAAATTATCGAAACCTCAAAATCATCAATTTTTTTCACACAATTGATCAAGATTTCCTGTAAAACGTTCAATTTTATTGAAATAAATAATGACTTATTTTATAGTGCACCTATACTATATGGATAAATCTAAGAAAACCAAAACTTATTATCTAGAGAACCTAAGAATACCAGCATATCGGTATGTGCCGAAGACAATCGCGCTCTATTATCTGACGCAACATAGTTTAAACGGGATACTGTTCTTTCAGAAGGAACTGAAGTCCCTAGTACGGTAAGATATTTTACAGCAATTCGATAAGTTCCTGGGAAAGCATTTCTACTATCATGCCAAAACGTCATTGGACTAGAGTTACGCGGTTGAAATGGTTGCTGCAAATACAGCTTCAACTCATGCGGGATTGTATGGTCGTTCAGTGAAGGCGTTTCAGGGGTATTTTTTGCCGCTTCTTTATCGTGTATGCTCCACAAGTTAGTTGGATCAACAGGCAGCTCATCATTGGAAGAGCTTGACAGAGCTTCATCCAAAATATTCAACTCACGGCGAACCTCCCGAGAAATTGAACTTATAGCATTAGCTGCATTAACAGCTGATTGAAAGTGTAGTTTCTTGAAACGGGGATCTAATATTGTAGCAAATGCGAGTAGATCCACTTTTTCCAGATCCGCCATACGATGGTTCATTTTTTCTTGCAACTGCCTTTTAAGTTGCATTGCTATTTGAGAATTTGCTGGATTCACATGCAATTGGCCGCGTATACAGTTGACAATTGGAATTACCATGCTTGCCGTGATATATTTTTCCCCGGAGAGCTCTTTAGTTGCTTCCTCAAAAGGTTTTAATACAGCAATACAATTTCTGATCACATCAACCTCTGCGGGAGTTAGCATGGGTGGTGCATTTTTATGTTTGCTTGTAAGTAATATTTTCCCTATGTGTCCAGATATTATGACAAAACGTTGCAATGCGTAAAATGTTGAATTCCATCTCGTTAGAATATCCTGGATAGGATATAAAAATGTTCCTTCCGTTCTTCCTTCTTTTCTTTGTTCAGCTCTCAGGTCATCCATCGCAACATTACTCCGCTTGAAATATGTGACTAATGCCTTCACTTTATCACGAATTTCGATAAATTCTGGTATAGAGTCAGTTCCATTTTGCACGATAAGATTTAGCATGTGTGCCAAGCATGGAATTTGAAATTTCGATGATCCAAGCAAAGAACGTACAGCGGCCACAATGTTTGCCCCTCCATCTGTCGTTATTGATACAATTTTCGATTTTTCAACATTGAATTTAACCATCATTTCTTCAATATCCTCCTTGATGTGCGCAGCTGTATGGTGTGTCTGGAGTTGTTTTGCCCCAAAGCAGAATGAATGCATAGTTGCAGAGGATTCGTCTGCAAACAACAAGATACAAAATTAATAACATAACGAGACGAGATAAAATATCATCCTAACATTAAAAAAATAAGTAGATAATATTTATAAGTACCCAGAAAATGTCCTGTAAGCACAATGAAGCTTTTTGTGGAATTCATAACCGTGGCAATATCTGTTGTCAATGATAAATGGTCAATCCCAGCAATTGCTTTGCTTACTACTGCGGACAGTGACTGGTATTTGTTTTCAATCATGCGTGTCATCTATACAATATAAATGTATAAACATGTATTTATGTATATGTGTCCACATGTAATATTTCCAAATTTTTCTTTTTTATGTAATATTATTAATTTTTATAACGCTTACGGTCTGCCTGCTTTTTGGGGTGTATAATGGCACAGTAGTTTTTAGAAAGTGTTTCATTCCATCTTTTTCTGTGCAACTTATAGGCAGGTTATCTTTGCAAATCATATAGAGGAGGGATTGCGTGATAGCTGCCTCTCTAAGCCCACCATCTATTGAAAATAAATTCATTGAATGTAGAAACATCTTTTATTGATGTTAGCGTCAATGGAAAATATTATATATACCTGCATAACTGCGCTGATCTTTGAAAATATCATAGATATTTTTTGTTGATTGTGGTGTATCTGGGCGATTGTACGATGTCGCAACTGTAGATGTGCTTGCTGTTTCTGTAACTGTATGCTCACTGAGTGACGATAAGTTGTTATCTTCGTCGCTACCCTGTACAGTGGGAAAGTAAATTTAATCGAATACATATTACAATCATTTGTAAAATGACGAGTGCTTTGGATTGCAATAATGAGAAACTACGTACCTGAAATGACAAAGAACAAGAATGTTGACTCGGTGGAATTAAAGGTGAGCGAGAACGAGAGCGAGAATAAGAAGTGTCAAGTGAGTAAGGCGTTAGCTCGACATTCTTCTCTTTGCTGGTCTTTATGGTAGTTTTGTCTTGCATGCATGCAATAAATGCATGTTGATGCTTACTTTTAAGATGGTTACGCAAATTGGTTGTGTTGCCACAATTCTTGTACTTGTTGCCACACAAATTACATACGAGAATATTTCCAGGCTGTTTATTATAGAATTTCCACACATCACTCGGCATTTTATGTCAAGTGTCACCGACGAATAACTCGAGATGAACAATGCAGAATTTATAATTTATGCAAGCTATGTGTTTAACAGTTAACTCTGTAGCCCTATAACTTTACTTGTGTCATCCATTCACGTGGTCACCTAACCTAATCTAACGAGAGTACCAATAGGTTTTACAATCAACGCTTTTCAAATTTCGTGTCCACGTGGGTATACTACGGCTGTGTTCCGAAATCCGAAATTAACTGCCAGTACTGCAAGTTTGTACCAGAAAGAGATAGCTCTATTCACGAACCTAAAACGAATCATTTTAAATAAACGGCGATAAAACGCCGATTGTCGCAGAAAATAATCGCTCAAGTCAATTAATCGACTGGCAGAAATAATCGATTATACTCGATTAATCGGGAAAAAATAATCGATGTAATCGAAAATCGATTGTTTTTGGCCATCCCTACGGGACATACCTCCCAACACGGCACATTGACTCCCGAATTATTACGGATATCGCGATCGGCAGATGACAGCGATGAAGAAGTGATTGTAGAGGAAATCACTTACGAAAGTGAAATCCCGGAAGATGGACACACCGTACCACGTAGCGAACACGTGTCTGAGTCTGGCCGTAATCCCAAACCAGATCACGCGCTTGAAAACGACTGCGAAGAACAGATAATTGGTACAGAGGCAGAACAACAGGCGACAGATCAATGGATGTGGCCAGAAGAAGACAATCTGGATGATTTCACGCTCGTAACTTCTAGCAGCGGCCACGACGCGTACCGTCGTGAAAAGGCTAATATCGAAGGCCGCCGTATCGTGAATGTACAGCACCTGTTCTCTGATTTCTTTAATAAATTCGGTAATCACGCGCCTCGCTTCGATTGTCCGATGTCGGCCCTAAAAAAATGGATCTCGGATCCATGGATATTCATCGTAGCGCGGTGGCCGGGTGCATTACCAGCGGAATTGGGTATTCGCAAATGGAACAACTGTTCGCAGCGATTGATGTGCCAAACATTTCAGAAAATACTGATCGAAGGTACGAAGACGAGATGACCCAAGACTTCATGAGTACCGCATCACAAGAGATGCAAGCTGCTGGAAAACTCGAAAGGGAATTAGCTATCACGCGCGGTGATATCGTCGATGGCATTCCACATATTCCCGTTGTAGCGGATGGTAGCTGGATGAAGAGATCATACCGAACCGGGAAGTACGACTCTCTGTCTGGAGTTGGCGCGATCGTCGGTTACCACACGCAGAAGATCCTTTTCATCGGGGTACGCAACAAATTTTGCGCAACATGCGAACGGGCCGCACGCACGGAGAAGGAACCGGCCGAGCATTTTTGTTATAAAAATTGGGAGCGAAACCGCAGTTCGACCAGCATGGAAAGTGACGCTATCGTCGACGGATTTAGGCGTAGCATCGAGGAGCACGGACTTATGTACTCCACCTTAATCGCAGATGGAGACAGTAGCGTCTACAAGAAGATCTTGGACAGCAATCCGTACCCAAATATGCCTGTCAAAAAAGTCGAATGTACCAACCATTTGTTACGTAATCTTGCTACGAAAATCAAAGAGGTCGCAAAAGGAAAAGGTCGTCTTGGAAAATTATGTCAAGTGATCGAAGGCAGCGTTCTCAGACTGCGAACTGCTGTGACGAAGGCTGTGCAATTCAGGTCGAAGGAAGAGGGCCCCACGAGTTTGAAAGCACGCAAGCTTTCGGGCGATATTGTGAACGCGCCGAGCCACGTATTTGGCGAGCATAAAAAGTGCGCTGAAATCGGTTACTTTTGTGACGGATCATCGAAGGAAGGAGAAGAAAACGTAGTTCCCGCGTTAAACGCTCTTGGACTCTATGATAAAATAAAGGAAGCCTTCGCTAGTCTTAGTTGTTACTCTGACAGCCTGATATTAGGCGTCAATAGCAACAGCGTAGAAAGATACAATTCCATCATTGCCAAATATATTGGTGGAAAACGTATCAATTACGGGTCCAGAGGTTCATACACAGGAAGATGCGCCGCAGCCGTCGTACAATTCAATACGAATAAATCCTTGAGCGTATTGAATGAAAATATCGGCAAGGAACCAACAACGACATTGACTAAAATGGAGAATCTACATATCAAGAGAAACGATCATAAAACAGCTAGCAGAAGCCGATCGGTCGAAAAACGGAAGGATCAGGGAAACGACAACCCGATAGAGTAGAGGAGCAAAGTCCGACGTCCAAACACTGCTACTGCAGACTACGGGCGTAATTCTCAACGTCCGGATTTATCGGAGGATGAATTCGAGCAACAAACGCGACATCATTACGATAGATTAGCTGAGTGGCAAGCCGACCGCAACGAAATCGAGCGTACTACGAGACAACAAGGCAAAAGCGAGCGTTGGATGTCGATACGCAAGAAAATCCTAACTGCATCGAATTTCGGACGCGTGTGTCGCATGCGTGCTGACACATCGTGTCAAAACACGGTTAAATCGTTGCTATACCCCACACCGTTGCGGCTTCCGGCAATCGAACACGGTCAGCAATGCGAAGAAAAAGCGCGACGAGAATTAGAAATTGAGCGCAATATTCTAATAACGGAGTGTGGCTTATTCATCGACGAGGAGCTACCGTACATCGGCGCTTCGCCAGACGGTTTGATCGACGACGATGGGATTGTGGAAATCAAATGCCCATTTTCTGTGATCAATTTCACCCCGGAGGAGGCAATTGCTCAGAAGAGAGGGAACGTGCATCGTATCTTTGACAGCCGAGGCGACAAAATGAACGAGAACCACGAATATCACTATCAAGTGCAAGGTCAGCTGCACGTGACCCGCAGGGAGTACTGCGTATTCGCTGTTTGGACACCACGAGGTATGAAAAGTATCGTCGTTCAAAAAAACGACGAGTTTTGGTCCCAGAAAATTGAACCCTCCTTGACGAGATTCTATAAATGCTGTCTGGTACCTGAAATAGTTGATAGCCGTTATTTAAGAAATATGGATATCAGGGACCCGCAGTATATTTTAGACGCTCGTCAAGAAAAGCAAAGTAGAACCTCTAAAAAAGAGGATAAACTCCCTTAGTAAAAACTATGACTATCGGATAGGCCTTGCATCGTGATCGCGATTGTAACCGAAATCGTACAGATCACTTTACGCGTCAGCTTCTCCTCGTGCGTGGTACGGATCATACAATATCGGCGTAGCGATATAGTAGTAGTATACGAAGAACGTATCATACCTTCCTAATTAATTCAAAAACATTCAATTGTTCGTTAGAATAAATGTACAAGCCACAATTACTCACGGGTGTCCGTAATCTCAGTCGAGAGCTCGGGTTACACCGTTCTGGCGGGCAGTAGTATGACAGGTAAAAACATTTCACGACGAATCTCCCGTGATGTCAATTGTGTTGTACATTTATTGTTTTGCAAGTAATTTTTGTAACCCACACTCGCACGAAGGAAGCGTCGTGAAAACAAATTATCTAGTACGTCAAAGAATTTTAGTACATTTCACGTATATCGAGATATGAATAATAATATCGCCTGTTTGTTTGCGATAGAATACATGTATGATATATGTTTACTGTTTAGTTTGACACGCATGCTGTAGAACGTATAGTCTGTCACCTTCTAAGCTATGCATGACATGTATTTAGTTGTGAAATATCTAAGATGAACATTACGTAGTTAGTTATGAAATATTTAAGATGAAAATTACTTTATGCATTTAATTACAAAGCCATCATACATTCCTGCGAGCATGCCACGATACGTAACAAGTGTTCCAGGACATCATTGCAATATTATTGATGGCATAGTGGAGATATAATGAAAAATTCGACACTACCTTATGGTAACGTTCGACGATCCTGTCATACGACTGCCAGTCAGAACGACACCCGCTCTCGATTGGGATTACGCACTATGGAGATTCGGATTACTGTCAAACCGCGGCGGTTTGACGGTAATGATAAATAGAAATATATATGTAGCACCCAAAAGATATGCAAGGCCTATATACCGAATGATTATGAGACGTGTGCCGTATTGACTAATAATTGTATATATGTGTTTCAATTTTTTCAGGTGTTTAGCATTATTTGTGTTTAACCTTTTCAGGCGTTCAACATTAGGAGCCGTTCATAAATTATATACGTGCTTGGGGGTTTCGGGGGGAGATTCTATGAATTTTACGTATAGCTTTTACTTTTGGCGTGGATCCGAGTTCAACAATGTGAGTTTCTTGTTCAGACTCATGTTGAGCGGCGTTCCAGCTCGATTGAGATCGATTTCAGAATTTATGAAAAATAAGCTTTAACCGCGGCAAAGTCGCAAAAAACTTGAAAAATGCTACGCGATGCAAAGAAATTTCGAAACGTCTCCAATTTGGGAAAATAACTTCAATCGATGAGACTAAAGACCACAAGGTCTTCTGTCGAATTCCGAGCGGGTCGTGTGCGATGTTTCAATAGATTGACGTAGAATTACCCACAGATACAAATTGCATTATGGGTTCCTGTGGTTAAAAATACAATCAAGATTCGCGGCAGCGAATCGCCGCCAAGTACCCGTAGGCAGGCGAGCGCTAGCCGGGACTCTATTTTCTCGGGGGAACTCTTTATACCTGTAAGCACGAGGTCATAACTTCGGAATGCGTGAATATTTTTCGATCAAATTCACAGAACAGATATTCCCCCACCACACGACTTCGCTGTGTAAATTTGATCGGAATGTGTACACTGGTTTCTGATATATCAGTCACGAAAGTTGATGAAAAAGCATCTTCTTCTTCTTCTTCTTCTTCTTCTTCTTCCTGGTCATAAGATTTTCGCTAGACGCTTGCTTGTCCTCACGTTTCTGAACGAACGGTGAAACGGATCGACTTGATCTTTGAAACGTGGGTACAAGCCATCGAAATCTCGCCCCCTATTGATTTTGGCATGAATCTGAATCCGCACTCGGTCGATATGTGATAATGAAGTTACTAAGTGAGCCACAGAGGGACGACGAAATCAAAATGGCTGTCGGATGGCTGACGGATCGCGGTATTGACAGTTAAAATATTCATAATTTATATACAGGGTGATCCAGAATGAGGTATTTTCCTTCTACCAGTAGATTCCTCGTGAAAATCTAAGACGAAAATTATCAATGATAAAATGTCGAGGGTGAAGCTGTTTTCGGACAAGAGCCGTTCAAAGTTAGCCAATGTGAGAGCAGATACGAAACTGTCTCAGGGCCGCACCGCCGGCCTGGCGGTTCTCGCGACGCGTCACCGGCCACCGCGATCTCGCCAACTGACAAAACGACGATCGCGGCCCTGAGGTAGTTTCGTATCTGTTCTCGTATTCGCTAACTTTGAACGGCTCTTATCTAAAAACGGCTTCACCCTCGACATTTTAGCATTGATAATTTTCGTCTTAGATTTTAACGAAGAATCCACTGGTAGAAGGAAAATACCTCATTCTGGATCACCCTGTATAATCATATTATACAGGGTGATTCAGGTTAGGCGCACCACCTTACGTGGGTGTATTCCTCCTGAAAATCTAAGACTAAATTTCCTTCACCAAAACTTCGAGGGACTAACGGTTTGGGAGCTACGGAAGATCTTAGTTGACCAATCACAGGGCTTATGAGTGACGTAGACAGGGTCGGTTCAAGAGTGTAAGTCGAGCAGTGCCCGCGGCGGTTCGATTTTTATTGTACGACGTTTCAGTTCGATTTCTAGATGAGTATGACGGCGTTGCCTCCTGGAGATGTCTTCGTACGGCATTCACCTCCGTTCTCGTCATCCTGATCCTCTGATTCATAGTTTCAGTCGTCCAGGTCCTCCACTCCGTAGTTTGAGTCGTCCAGGTCCTCTGTTCGGTAGTTTGAGTCGTCCAGGTCCTCCGTTCGGTAGTTTGAGTCGTCCAGGTCCTCCGCTCCGTAGTTTTAGTCGTCCAGGTGCTGCGCTTCATAGTTCTTGGAGTCCAGGTCCTCCGCTCCGTAGTTTCAGTCGTCCAGGTCTTCCGTTCGGTAGTTTGAGTCCCCCAGGTCCTCCGCTCCGTAGTTTCAGTCGTCCAAGTCCTGCGCTCCGTAGTTTCAGTCGTCCAGGTCCTCCGCTCAGTAGTTTGCGTAGTCCAGGTCCTCCGCACCGTAGTTTGAGTCGTCCAGGTCCTGCGCTCCGTAGTTTCAGTCTTCCAGGTCTTCCGTTCGGTAGTTTGAGTCCCCCAGGTCCTCCGCTCCGTAGTTTTAGTCGTCCAGGTGCTGCGCTTCGTAGTTCTTGGAGTCCAGGTCCTCCGCTCCGTAGTTTCAGTCATCCAGGTCCTCCGTTCGGTAGTTTGAGTAGTCCAGGTCCTCCGCTCCGTAGTTTCAGTCGTCCAGGTCCTCTGTTCGGTAGTTTGAGTCCCCCAGGTCCTCCGCTCCGTAGTTTCAGTCGTCCAGGTCCTCTGTTCGGTAGTTTGAGTCCCCCAGGTCCTCCGCTCCGTAGTTTTAGTCGTCCAGGTGCTGCGCTTCGTAGTTTGAGTCGTCCAGGTCCTGCGCTCCGTAGTTTGAGTCGTCCAGGTCCTCCGCTCCGTAGTTTCAGTCGTCCAAGTCCTCCGCTCCTCTGTTTCAGTCGTCCATGTCTTGCTCTCCGTAGTTTCAGTCGTCCAGGCCCTGCGACTACGAGAACTACGAAGCGCAGGACCTGGACGACTCAAACTACGGTGCGGAGGATCCGGACTACGAGAACTACGGAGCAGAGGACCTAGATCACAAGAACAACGGAGCGGAGGACCTGGACTACGAGAACTACGGAGCGGAGGACCCGGACTACGAGAACTACGGAGCGAAGGACCTGGACCACAAGAACTACGGAGCGGAGGACCTGGACGACTGAAACTATGAATCAGAGGACCGGGACGACGAGAACGGAGCTGAATGCCGTACGAAGACATCTCCAGGAGGCGACGCTGTCACACTCATCTAGAAATCGTCCAGGTCCTTCGCTCCGCAGTTTTCGTCGTCCAGGTCCTCTGCACTCTAGTTTGAGTCGTCCAGGTTCTGCTCTCCGTAGTTTCAGTTGTCCAGGTCCTGCGCTTCGTAGTTCTCGTAGTCGCAGGGCCTGGACGACTGAAACTACGGAGAGCAGGACCTGGACGAGTAATACTACGGAGCGGAGGACCTGGACGACTGAAACTACGGAGAGCAGGACCTGGACGAGTGAAACTACGGAGCGGAGGACCTGGACGACTGAAACTACGAGGCGGAGCACCTGGACGACTGAAACTACAAAGCGCGGGACCTGGACGACTCAAACTACGGAGCGGAGGACTTGGACGACTAAAACTACGAGGCGAAGGACCTGGACGACTAAAACTACGGAGCGGAGGACCTGGACGACTGAAACTATGAAGCAGAGGATCAGGACGACGAGAACGGAGGTGAATGCCGTACGAAGACATCTCCAGTAGGCGACGCCGTCAGATTCATCTAGAAATCGAACTGAAACGTCGTACAATAAAAATCGAACCGCCGCGGGCACTGCTCGACTTACACTCTTGAAGCGGCCCTGTCTACGTCACTCATAAGCCCTGTGATTGGTCAACTAAGATCTTCCGTAGCTCCCAAACCGTTAGTCCCTCGAAGTTTTGGTAAAGGAAATTTAGTCTTGGATTTTCAGGAGGAATACACCCACGTAAGGTGGTGCGCCCAACCTGAATCACCCTGTATAGTTATATAATAATACTAGATGAATAGACCAACCTCAACTTCTTTGTTTCCACTAAATTTCCACAGTCATCTGGACCATTCCTATCCTATTATCAATCCATTGGAATAGACGAATATATTTATATAAAACCAAACGGTATCCAGGTCCTCCGCTCCGTAGTTTTCGGTGTCCAGGTCATCCGCTTCGTAGTTTTCGGTGTCCAGGTCCTCCGCTTCATAGGTTTCGGTGTCCAGGTCATCCGCTCCGTAGTTTTCGGTGTCCAGGTCATCCGCTTCGTAGTTTTCGGTGTCCAGGTCCTCGGCTTCATAGGTTTCGGTGTCCAGGTCCTCCGCTCCGTAGTTTTTGGTGTCCAGGTCCTCCGCTCCGTAGTTTCCGGTGTCCAGGTCATCCGCTTCGTAGTTTTCGGTGTCCAGGTCCTCCGCTCCGTAGTTTTTGGTGTCCAGGTCCTCCGCTCCGTAGTTTTCGGTGTCCAGGTCATCCGCTTCGTAGTTTTCGGTGTCCAGGTCCTTCGCTCCGTACTTTGAGTCGTTCAGGTCCTGCGCTCCGTATTTTCAGTCGTCCAGGTCCTTCGCTCCGTAGTTTCAGTCGTCCAGGTCCTTCGCTCCGTAGTTTCAGTCGTCCAGGTCCTTCGCTCCGTAGTTTGCGTAGTCCAGGTCCTCCGCACCGTAGTTTGAGTCGTCCAGGTCCTGCGCTCCGTAGTTTCAGTCTTCCAGGTCTTCCGTTCGGTAGTTTGAGTCCCCCAGGTCCTCCGCTCCGTAGTTTTAGTCGTCCAGGTGCTGCGCTTCGTAGTTCTTGGAGTCCAGGTCCTCCGCTCCGTAGTTTCAGTCATCCAGGTCCTCCGTTCGGTAGTTTGAGTAGTCCAGGTCCTCCGCTCCGTAGTTTCAGTCGTCCAGGTCCTCTGTTCGGTAGTTTGAGTCCCCCAGGTCCTCCGCTCCGTAGTTTCAGTCGTCCAGGTCCTCTGTTCGGTAGTTTGAGTCCCCCAGGTCCTCCGCTCCGTAGTTTTAGTCGTCCAGGTGCTGCGCTTCGTAGCTTGAGTCGTCCAGGTCCTGCGCTCCGTAGTTTGAGTCGTCCAGGTCCTCCGCTCCGTAGTTTCAGTCGTCCAAGTCCTCCGCTCCTCTGTTTCAGTCGTCCATGTCTTGCTCTCCGTAGTTTCAGTCGTCCAGGCCCTGCGACTACGAGAACTACGAAGCGCAGGACCTGGACGACTCAAACTACGGTGCGGAGGATCCGGACTACGAGAACTACGGAGCAGAGGACCTAGATCACAAGAACAACGGAGCGGAGGACCTGGACTACGAGAACTACGGAGCGGAGGACCCGGACTACGAGAACTACGGAGCGAAGGACCTGGACCACAAGAACTACGGAGCGGAGGACCTGGACGACTGAAACTATGAATCAGAGGACCGGGACGACGAGAACGGAGCTGAATGCCGTACGAAGACATCTCCAGGAGGCGACGCTGTCACACTCATCTAGAAATCGTCCAGGTCCTTCGCTCCGCAGTTTTCGTCGTCCAGGTCCTCTGCACTCTAGTTTGAGTCGTCCAGGTTCTGCTCTCCGTAGTTTCAGTTGTCCAGGTCCTGCGCTTCGTAGTTCTCGTAGTCGCAGGGCCTGGACGACTGAAACTACGGAGAGCAGGACCTGGACGAGTAATACTACGGAGCGGAGGACCTGGACGACTGAAACTACGGAGAGCAGGACCTGGACGAGTGAAACTACGGAGCGGAGGACCTGGACGACTGAAACTACGAGGCGGAGCACCTGGACGACTGAAACTACAAAGCGCGGGACCTGGACGACTCAAACTACGGAGCGGAGGACTTGGACGACTAAAACTACGAGGCGAAGGACCTGGACGACTAAAACTACGGAGCGGAGGACCTGGACGACTGAAACTATGAAGCAGAGGATCAGGACGACGAGAACGGAGGTGAATGCCGTACGAAGACATCTCCAGTAGGCGACGCCGTCAGATTCATCTAGAAATCGAACTGAAACGTCGTACAATAAAAATCGAACCGCCGCGGGCACTGCTCGACTTACACTCTTGAAGCGGCCCTGTCTACGTCACTCATAAGCCCTGTGATTGGTCAACTAAGATCTTCCGTAGCTCCCAAACCGTTAGTCCCTCGAAGTTTTGGTAAAGGAAATTTAGTCTTGGATTTTCAGGAGGAATACACCCACGTAAGGTGGTGCGCCCAACCTGAATCACCCTGTATAGTTATATAATAATACTAGATGAATAGACCAACCTCAACTTCTTTGTTTCCACTAAATTTCCACAGTCATCTGGACCATTCCTATCCTATTATCAATCCATTGGAATAGACGAATATATTTATATAAAACCAAACGGTATCCAGGTCCTCCGCTCCGTAGTTTTCGGTGTCCAGGTCATCCGCTTCGTAGTTTTCGGTGTCCAGGTCCTCCGCTTCATAGGTTTCGGTGTCCAGGTCATCCGCTCCGTAGTTTTCGGTGTCCAGGTCATCCGCTTCGTAGTTTTCGGTGTCCAGGTCCTCGGCTTCATAGGTTTCGGTGTCCAGGTCCTCCGCTCCGTAGTTTTTGGTGTCCAGGTCCTCCGCTCCGTAGTTTCCGGTGTCCAGGTCATCCGCTTCGTAGTTTTCGGTGTCCAGGTCCTCCGCTCCGTAGTTTTTGGTGTCCAGGTCCTCCGCTCCGTAGTTTTCGGTGTCCAGGTCATCCGCTTCGTAGTTTTCGGTGTCCAGGTCCTTCGCTCCGTACTTTGAGTCGTTCAGGTCCTGCGCTCCGTATTTTCAGTCGTCCAGGTCCTTCGCTCCGTAGTTTCAGTCGTCCAGGTCCTTCGCTCCGTAGTTTCAGTCGTCCAGGTCCTTCGCTCCGTAGTTTCAGTCGTCCAGGTCCTGCGCTCCGTATTTTCAGTCGTCCAGGTCCTTCGCTCCGTAGTTTCAGTCGTCCAGGTCCTGCGCTCCGTATTTTCAGTCGTCCAGGTCCTTCGCTCCGTAGTTTCAGTCGTCCAGGTCCTTCGCTCCGTAGTTTCAGTCGTCCAGGTCCTGCGCTCCGTATTTTCAGTCATCCAGGTCCTTCGCTCCGTAGTTTCAGTCGTCCAGGTCCTCAAACTACGGAACGGAAGACTTGGACGACTGAAACTACGAAACCGAAGACCTGGACAAATGCGACTACGATTCCGAGCATCTGGACTGCGAAAATTACGGAGTAGGGGATCTGGACGACTGAAACTATGAATTTAGGGATCAGGACGATAAGAACGGAGGTGAATGCCGTCCAAAGACATCTCCAGGAGACGACGTCGTTATACTCATCTAGAAATCGAACTGAAACGTCGTACTATAAAATTCGATCCGCCGCGGGTACTGCTCGCTTTATACTCTTGAACTGGCCCTGTCTTGGTCACTCATAAGCCCTGTGATTGGTCAACTAATTTCTTCTGTAGCTCCGAAACTATTAGTCCCTTGAAGTTTTGGTAAAGGAAATTTAGTCTTAGATTTCCAGGAGGAATACACCTGCCTAAAGTGGTGCGTCCAACCTGAATCACTCTGTATATTAATTACGATTCTGGATCGATAAGATGTAATCGACTCGACGAAAATCAACAATCTTTCGAAAGCAAACGTTGAATGACTCGGTTTTCGCGTTACGATCTCACGTATCGAATAGTTATACGAAGATCGTTCGGTACAGATCAATATTGGTAGATCTGCACTATCTGACTTAATTCTGAGTTGTAGGCGTGTACAATATATCCATCGGATGCGAGTGCGATCGATCATGAAAATATTGGAGGTTGGAGGTATTACTTATATTAAACTTTTGTACGGTACGCGGCATTACGCGGCTTAAAAAAAGAAGTGAAATCCGGGTCCAAAAACATCTGAAATGTAAAAAACTCCGCCAAGTACCCAAATTATCTTACAATGAAAATTCACGACAAACATATCGCCAGTCTCTGTCATGATATCAAGATTCGCGGCAGCGAATCGCCGCCAAGTATCCGTAGGCAGGCGAGAGCTAGCCGCGTATATTTTCTCGGCGGAACTAGTTATACCTGTAAGCACGGTGTCATAACATCGGAACGCGTGAATGTTTTTCGATAAAATTCACACGGCAGGGACTCCCTTCCCACACGACCTCGCTGTACAAATTTGATTGAAATCGGTAGACTGGTTTCCGAGATATTAATCACGAAAGATGATGAAAAAGCATCTTCTTCTCCTTCCTGGTCATCATGGATTTTCGCTAGATATTTTGCTTGAGACCACGATATCTATCGAACGGTTAAATAGATCGACTTGAAATTCGAAACGTGGGTACAAGCCACTGAAATCTCGCCCCCTATTGATTTTGGTATGAATCAGAATCCGCATTCGGTTGGTATGTGCTGATAAAGTTACAAAGTGAGCTACAAAACGTCGACTAAACAAAATGGCCGTCGGCTCGCGCTATTGAGTACTATTGACCATTAAAATATACACAATTTTATACATAATAAAATATTCACAATTTTATATACAATTATTCATATTTATATGATGTGTTATCTTATTATTATTATTATTATTATTATTATTATTATTATTATTATTATTATTATTATTATTATTATTATTATTATTATTATTATTATTATTATTATTATTATTATTATTATTATTATTATTATTATTATAATCGTACTTGGTGAAAATCGGCGAGCAACTTTTCGTAGAGAGAACGTCCTCCTACATATATACGTATGTATGCATACATATGTATACAGGGTGAATTCCTAACGTCCGTCTGCTGAGAGTCGTGTTGAGATGGCCGAGAGTCGAAATCGGCGATTGTTTTAGTGGTTTCCGAGTCCTTGATTGGCTGCCCAGTAGCAAACAATTGCCGTTTTCGTCTCTCGGCCACCTCAACACGACTCTCAGCAGACGGACGTTAGGAATTCACCCTGTATGTGTAATCGAACGCGTGGCAGACGTGAGAAAATTGGGATAGTTGATACGTAAATCCAATCGAAATCATTACTAATTCGGATTATTATGACCGAGAGACAACGACTGTGCCACGCCTAGGATGCGCTAAATAGACTACTGACGATACACCTGTAAGAAATAGCATGAGATTTTTATTGTACGACGTTTCAGTTCGATTTCTAGATGAATATGACAGCGTCGCCTCCTGGAGATGTCTTCGTACGGTATTCACCTCCGTTCTCGTTGTCCTGATCCTCTGATTCATAGTTTCAGTCGTCCAGGTCCTCCGCTCCGTAGTTCTCGTAGTCCAGGTCCTCCGCTCCATAGTTCTTGTGGTCTAGGTCCTTCGCTCCGTAGTTCTTATAGTCCAGATCCTGCGCTCCGTAGTTTCAGTCGTCCAGGTCCTCCGCACCGTAGTTTCAGTTGTCCAGGTCCTCCGCACTGTATTTTGAGTCTCCAGGTCCTGCTCTCCGTAGTTTCAGTCGTCCAGGTCCTGCGACTACGAGAACTACGATGCGCAGGATCTGGACCACTAAAACTACGGAGAGCAGAACCTGGACGACTCAAATTAGAGTGCGAAGGACCTGGACTACGAGAAATACGGATCGAAGGACCTGGACGACTGAAACTACGGAGCGGAGGACCTGGACGACCGAAACTGTGAATCAGAGGATCAGAACGACGAGAACGGAGGTGAATGGCGTACGAAGACATCTCCAGGAGGCGACGCCGTCTTACTCATCAAGAAATCGAACTGAAACTTCGTACAATAAAAATCGAACCGCTGCGGGCACTGCTCGACTTACACTCTTGAACCGGTCCTGTCTTGGTCACTCATAAGCCCTGTGATTGGTCGACTAAGATCTTCCATAGCTCCGAAACCGTTAGTCCCTCGAAGTTTTGGTAAAGGAAATTTAGTCTTGGATTTTCGGGAGGAATACACCCACCTAAAGTGGTGCGCCCAACCTGAATCGTCCTCATATAACAGCGATACGAATATTCTATACTTGCAAAAAGGAGTGAAATCCCACGGAAAAACATCGTAGATGTAAAAAAAGCCGCCAAGTACCTACACAGAAAACACAATTGCCTTATAAGCAGAACGTTTCGCCAGGCTCTGTCGTGAAATCAAAAAAAAAAGCCAAGCACCGAACGTACTCCTGCGATCTCTCGGCAAGTCTACGTCGTGAAGGCGAGTTTCGTGTGAGGATATCGAAACATCATTCCAAGAGCTACGTACTTGGCGGGCACATTCGGTTTTTTAGAGCTATACGGACAACTCGCTTCGTTTTACTCGAAAATTGAGTTCTTAATCCAGTAGCAATGAAATACACTGGAAAACTAGTTATTCCAACCAATCATCGTATCAGAATATAATTTTACGTGTCCTTAATTATCCGTATAACTTTTCAGACATAAATACCTTGTATAATAAATTAAAATCGTGGTCGGTCCACTGTCATTGAATTATCTGATCAGACTTGGTACTCTGGAATCACGTACCTTACTATGGAAGACAATGAATTAAGTATGTAGTATTAATTTTTGGCGAATAAACATATTCACTTGCAAAACTGTCGAATCGAGAAAATCTACTTTGCTATTTTGGCATAAAACCTAAAACTCGCAGCTACGGTATACGTGTATGCATACGTAGTACGTAGAGTATGACGGTTTAATATAATGATAAATATGAAATTCAGTTGATGATTAGTTTAGTGTACCTATACTACTATGTTATACAATCTTGCTCGCGATGCATGCGTATGCGGTGCACAAGTGTATACACGTAGTGGGAAGAATCGATTACAGTAGTACCTCGATAATCCGAACCAATTCGGACCGGGCCCAGTTCGGATAATCGAACAGTAATGTTGGGTGAAGCAATGTTTCAATAGTGAAAAATATCTAAGACACATGTAATACACACATGTATGCTATAATATATATATATATAATATATATATAAAATAAAATTCTGAAATTTATATGGTGGTTCGGATAAAGCGAGTCGCGGTTCGGATAACAGAGGTTCGGATTATCGAGGTTCTACTGTACAATACTTGCAACTCTTCCTCGTAACAGTTCGCCCTCACTTTATTGCAAAAATATTTTGTTGCTCATTCGTTTGTGAAAAATAATCATTCGCAACTATACTATACACATTAGTACAAGAAGATGAGCGCGTGCGAGTTTACGGAAGTGCCGTAGTGCGGGCGCCCGAAGGCGCCCGCACGCACGCACTGACGTTAACTCGCACACGCTTATCTTCCAACTGCCACGACGAGGTCGTGCCACGAGATCGAAGGATGCATTTTGAATGAATGTGTATGGAACCAATGTTATCTGCGAATCGCATATTCGTCAGTCGATGCAAGATTCACGACGTGTAGGTACATGCACATATATCTAGCGACCGGAACATAGTACTTTGAGACATCCATCAGCTGCCGAGTACCGATACAAGCAACTGTTCACAGTTCGGAATAACTGTTAGACAAACAACCAAACACAAAATGAAACTGCAAGAAGTCGCGTTCTATTAATCTATAGATTTTGGATGCCAGATTTGATGAATAAACAATATGAAAAAAACAGTTGTAAAGAAATAATTCACAAGATACGCGAAAGTACTATCAATCCAAAGCAGAAACAACAAACACAAAGAAAAAAAAACCGAATGTGCCCGCCAAGTACGTAGCTCTTGGAATGATGTTTCGATATCCTCACACGAAACTCGCCTTCACGACGTAGACTTGCCGAGAGATCGCAGGAGTACGTTCGGTGCTTGGCTTTTTTTTTGATTTCACGACAGAGCCTGGCGAAACGTTCTGCTTATAAGGCAATTGTGTTTTCTGTGTAGGTACTTGGCGGCTTTTTTTACATCTACGATGTTTTTCCGTGGGATAAGCTTGTCGCATGAAACAGATAGAAAATGTCTCCGATATCAAACTGGAATTCCACGTTTACTCATTGGCTTTATAATCAACGATAACAAGATTTTTCATAACGTTCACGAATTGTCATTTCAAACTATGTAGTCTTACCGGACCGGCTTAATTTTACGATCTCAATTTTCAGAAAATTAAACTCAAAAATATTCGACATCGAGGTATCACCCCCCATGCTATGTAAATTATGCATGGCTCTCTGATGTAATAGGGAAACATCGGGATCGGGTAGCCCGCAACGCCTTACATTATTTCAGCTATCAGCGCTGTAATATGACGGCAAGCAGGATGATCCTGGAATGTCAGAAACGCGTTCCCTGCTCGATAAAATGGATCACAGGTCGCGGATGTATGCTGAGAAATTCCGGATACCAGAGGCTACCCGACTTACTCGTGACGTTGCAAGTTCCTAATATAGACGAGTTCAGTTTACAGGAAAGTTCGTTGGAATCATTTAACAATTGTTTCCTCATTTACAGAACCGCATATATGCGGGATGGTAAACCATCTGCGGATTCGAAGACTTTACGATGGATATCCAGCATTCCAGAAGAAATGATTTTCCCACACAACCCTTGAATTTGTGGTTACCTTGATTCGCCGATACTCGATCGATATGTATGTAAATAATCATTGATCTGTCACCAGATCATTGCATCGATTTTGTTGTATAAATTATCATGTATTGTTAAGAGATCACTGTTTCGTAAGCTATTGAATTTAAAATTGAAGAAACGGAAAACGCTACTCGCAATTATAGAGAGTAAAAAGTAGTCCACAAATCGATGTCAATAACCAATTCATGTGTATGTATTGTAACATTGCATGTTACAATACGCTCACCTTCCCTTAGACGACCTTAGTTAAGGGTGTAACGAATGCCTGCGCAGCCGTGTGAATGCGTTAGGATAGCCACGACGCTAATGTTCGCTCCGAGAGGCGACCGTGACCGATTATAGACTGTGGAGTTAAGACTCATTCTTTTGTTTTTTTTTGCACTTTTTCTCTAATATGTGGGAGGCACGGCCAAACGTTTGGTGGAGATTCCCAATACCTGACGATTGACGGACGAATGACTCGCTGAACTAACCGCGGGTTGGCATGAGAGCCCCGCGGACTACGTTTTTTTATGACACCGGACTACGGAAGCCTTCTCACCTACGGTCAAGGACACGGGGGAGTGCCGAGGGCACTCAGCAACGAGGGAAATCGGTGGTGGAAGAGATTCCCGCCACCCCCAAGAGCCGGCGAACCGTGGGCCTACTATGAAGACTTCCAACGTCGATGCGAATTTTGAGTTTTCGCGCGGCACGACAATACGCCGCCAGGTGTTAGGCGATCTAACAATCGATCGTCTAACGAGGGTGCTAACGACCGGCACCTTGCGATCAGAGGACACTCTGCCGTAGACTCTGCCGTAGACTCTCTGCCGTAGGCTCTGCCTTAGGCTAGACCTTAGATTAGTGGTTAGCGAATTTGTTTGGCGATTGAGTTTCGAGTCCAGTAGAATATTGAGTTTGTGAGACCCCACGGGGGAAAGTTGTGGATTTTTGAGGACCCCCGAGGGATTGATTTGGGATTTCTCCTGCGAAGGAGACTATTTCATCAGGTGGCTGGCCAACGGTAAGCGATAGCTCACTTAGCCCACGAATGATTTGAATCCGGCAACGGCCATCAGCCATACTGCCTTGTTCGCAGCCACGAGGCTCATTAGATTTTGGGATCAAGTTAAACCGATCTCCGAGTCGGTGGGCCGTCACCAGGGTCCCAGAGAAAAAGTGATTTCGAGTCAAATTTTGGTTGGACCAACATTTCGAGTCAAATATACGATTTTTGTAGAGTCGAGTATCTCCGCACACGAGTGCGACAGAGACAGAGCCGGTCACCGTCGCGCTCTCTCTCTCACTCCCACGAGGAGTCAGCCGTTAGGCTAGACTAAGGCTGTTGTGAGTCACTTAGAGGCTTTTATTCATTGTACGAACGGTTTGCGAAATTCAGATTCCGATTTATATTTGTCCTTTTGTTGTTGCCCCGAGGCAGAGTTAGAATAAGTTAGTTAAGTAAGAATTGAAATAACATAGGTGGTCGGTAACGCAGAGGCCTAACCTCTCGTCGTCGCGGTTGCTGCCTAGCAACAGCCGTGGGATGTTTTTTTGAGTTGTTTCTATTATTTCTTCTATCTTTTTTTTGTTATTTTGATTTTGCGCTACCACCACCGAGTAGGGTTAAGAATCGCCGAATTTAGTTGTTAACTAGTTGTAGTGGGCCGCATGGCTTTGATTTGTCGAGCCAATTAGTTTGCTTCCTTTTTTTTGTTTTGTTCTTTTTGCCGGTTATTGCTATCCCACGTGGAAGTTTAGTTTTTGGAGTATTATTTAATGTAAAGCACCCCCGAGGTGAGCAAGTATTGTTAGAATTATTATTTTCTTCTTTATTTAATTTTTTTTATTTGAATAAATTCTTTATTATTTTGTTTAATTTTAAATATCTCGAGTCGTTATTGTCTTAGCTAATCCCTCACATAATCCCGACCCCTCTCCGCGGTACTGAAGCTAGCCGCCGCTGGTACATATTCTTGAGGCTTCGTGGTTTTTCTTAATTTTCAGTTTCGTGGCGAAGATAGTTCGCCTGGCGCCCAAAAACATTTTAAAATTCGAGTTTTTTTTTTTCTATAGCTGATTGTCGACTGGCTGGTCCCGAGGCCTAGTAATCCGGTCTAGTCTCGAGGGCTAATAAAAAGTCACGTCACAGTATATACGTAAAATAAATGAAGTTTTACCAAATTAAGATACGTATTTGTTTTTAATCGCTTTCACATGCGAAATTGCTGTTTGCTTGGTTTCGTGTGTTATAAGATGTAATATTTCTTCTATATTTGAGAATATTTCAAGATGTTGCTTTGTAAAATTTTTGTAAAATGTCTCTTCAAATCTTTCGTGCTGTGTGGGGACGCATTGGGCTGCTTTTTGAACGTAATTGTTCCGTAAAATATTGCTTGGACCACGGAATTATATTCAACCCGGTATTCAAATATACACACAATCATTTCGGAAACCATTATGTAGTATTACATACATAATACATATTCGCCGTCGTTATTCATTCTACGATCTGTTTAAATATACATACGATATTTCCCAACGTGTCACGTTATCATTTGTACAAAAAAAAATCGAGTCGGTAACGCTGGTAAGGTTATCATTTGAGATCCAGACGCTTGACCGACCCAGTTTCGTCTTGATTAGCGTTACGTTACTTCCCGATAGGTGGTAGCACTTTCGACTGGTTTGAAACTCAGCTAAACTATGCAGAGGGCGCTTTACGGATGCTAATTTTTAGATCAAGTTCTGTGGCACCTTAAGGTTTATGGAAAAATCACAAAGAAACCAAATTTATTTTATCGTTAGATATAATCAAACAGGGAGGCTGTGACCCAATGACCGAAATTGATAAACAACTGATGGACTATGAGGTATGTGCACTGATCTCTATACTAACTGGATAGCTGACTCCTATGCCTCCAGCACAGAGTAGCTTGTGCCAACTAGAAGCGCGGAAAAACGACACACGCGCCACAATATCCAACCTTGAACTATCAAGTCACGTGACTTAGTATGTATGTGTGGTATGTACATACGTACACCCAACGAGTTTGATTCTGATACCTTCGTTCTGGACAACTTTTGAATAATGTTGGCAATAGTGACGTCTCACAGCGCGCCGTGACAGACCGGCTTGCAATCATAGCGCGACGCTTGAGCTGTCATTTCTACGCCGAGTGACTCTACTAACCCTAAATTATAGGCTGGTTTTTATTATTGAAGATACTTTACAATGATGTTATTTTTTTATAAATCAACTGAATTTTTTATGAATGATTGAATGTAATGAAAATAAAAATAAATGTTAGAGCTTACAGTTTGTTGAGTTGTAATAAGTTTAATTTGGATCGATGTTACTCAACAAGAATTAATAATCCGTTGTCTTATTTATAATTATCGCTAAATAAATAGTCAAAATAACGAACTTGTTTGGTTACAACGAGTTTTATTCAGAATTGATATTTTATTATATAGCGTTTCATTGTGAATGATTTATGTATGTTCAGTAAAAATAAAATTATAGGTATCTGTAAAAATTTGTAAAAATGTGATCAACGTTCGTTGTACCGTATATATGTATATTTTCTAATCAGTAACGATACGTGTTGCGGTAAAATTGTCACGTCGCATAACTACATCTGCTTCGACTGTGCCATAACTTAAAAAAAATTTCAAAATATTAAAATAACATAATTCTAGTATTGATGAATTCGTTGATTAAATAAAAATGGAAATCGTATGACAAAAAGATTGTCGGTATGATTTCATTTTCATTACATCCAATCATTCATAAAAAATTCAGTTGATTTATAAAAAATAACATCATTGTAAAGTATCGTCAATAATAAAAACCAGCCTATAATTTAGGGTTAGTAGAGTCACTCGGCGTAGAAATGACAGTTTACGGGTCGCGCTATGGTTGCAAGCCGTTCTGTCACGGCCCGCTGTGAGACGTCACTATTGCCAACATTATTCAAAAGTTGTCCAGAACGGAGGTATCAGAATCAAACTCGTTGGGTGTACAATTCGTATCTGTAGTGTTGCCATGAGAATACAACAGCGCGCTAAACTTTAAATCTTTATATTCGTAAATATTTTATTTGCATTTATAGTAATAATTTTTCTATATTATGGGGGGTTTTTGCATTTATTGCAAGAAGGGAAATAAGCGTGCGTCCTCACATTTCTTCAGGTACGTACGTTTAGTTAAATAAAATGTAATTTAAAGAATAGATAATTTTATATTTATCATTTAATAGATTTCCGAAACAAGGTTATAGCAAATGGGTGACAAATATGGGTTTTCAAAATTGGACACCGACTAACTACAGTACTTTGTGCTCCAATCACTTCACTAAAAACTGCTTAGACTACGGCGAATATCGGGTCCGACTGATCAAAGGCTCTGTACCCACCATTTTTGAAAACTCCAACGATTACGAGGGTACGTATATTTTCAAAAAGTGCCTTCACGATTGTTTATTGTATTTCCAGCACAGAGATCAGTGATTTCCAGTCATTATAGCACATGATTTAACTTGTCATTTTGATATTTGTTTAAAAAGTTTATGTGTTGTAGGTTTATATAAAATAAAAAACTGTGAATGCTGAATACCCATTTTATTTATCTATAAATAGTAATTGAATTTTTTTATCAGAAATGATCGATATGCAAACACCACATCCCGAAGATCATGCACCTCCTGTTCCTTATCCTGAAGCTGACGCACCGCCTGTTTCGCATAATGAAGCTCATGCACCTCCTATACTATATCCTGAAGCTCCCTTCCCTTCTCACCTTCCTCCTTCCACCACACCGTCTGTTCCCGATCCTGAACTTCAAACAACATCATGTCGACTTCGAACAAGGCAATTGGTCACTGATCTCTATACTAGATCAGTGCAATTGGTACAGCATGACCATCATTACGTTGTCACGCCTACGACACTGAAAAACAAACTTGATCTTGCTCGGAAGAGTATTGTCAAGTTAAAATCACAAAGAAAAGTTTTGCGGCAGAAAGTACAACGTACGAAAAAAATCATTCATTCATTGAAATCAGTAATTAAAGATTTACGGCATCAAAAATTAGTTTCGGACACAGGATTGTACTGTCTTGAAAGTTGGGAGTCAAAGCCTGCTCAATTATTTGCTCGAATGAATGAAAATATGAAAAAAAATAGACCATCCCAACAAAAATATCCACCCGAGCTAAGAAGTTTTGCTTTAACTCTAAATTTTTATTCACCCAAAGCATACGACTATGTTCGCAAGACGTTTCAGTCAGCATTACCCCATCCATCTGTTTTAAGATCATGGTACAGTAGTATCGATGCAGAACCAGGATTTTCAGAAGAGTGCTTCAGAACCTTGAAACATAAAGTAGAGGAACGCAAATTGAGTGGTAAGCGCTTAATTTGTGCACTGATGTATGATGAAATGGGAATAAAGAGGGGGTGCCAAAGAGGTCGGGATGGTATCGTTCGTGGTCATGTGGATATCGGTTGTGGATTAAATGAAGGAGAAGACTTGCCTGTTGCCTCAGAAGCTGGTGTGCTACTAGTTGTGTCATTGGATCAAAGCTGGAAGCTCCCAATAGGATATTTCCTCACCAATGGATTAAATGCAGACGTTCTGCAAGCCCTCTTCACGGATGCTATTTCACGTCTACATGATATTTGTGTCGAAATTTCGTCATTGACTTTTCATGGTCCACCCGCTCATTTTGCTTGTGCAAGACTTTTTGGAGCACAACTCACAATCCAGAACTGCAAGCCATTTTTTACTCACCCTTCTAATCCTGAAGATAATATTTTTGTTGTATTGGATCCGTGCCATATGCTGAAACTGATAAGGAATGCATTCCATCATTCAAAAGTTTTTGAAGACGAAAATGGTGGGAAAATTGAGTGGCAATTTATTGACAATCTTGCGAGCCTACAGCAGCAGGAAGGATTAAGACTAGGAAATAAACTTCGGGTACAGCATTTGGATTTTAAGAAACAAATCATGAAAGTCTACTTAGCTGCTCAGACACTAAGCGCCAGCGTAGCAGCTGCCATTGAATTCTGCGACCAGGTTTTGAAATTGCCACAGTTTAGTAACTCTGCAGCTACTGTTAAATTTATTCGAGTGGTAGATTGTATTTTTGACTTCTTAAACATCCGCAATCCATGGGCAAAGGGATTCAAGAGTCCGCTAAGACGAGACAATGAGCACATTTGGCGAACCAGAATTTTAGAATCAATCAATTACTTATCAAAAATTAGACTCTTGACAAACAATAATAGTTTAGTTATTCATTCTGGACGCAAAACCGGATTTGTTGGGTTTTATACTTCGGTTATGGCAGTAATAGGAATTTTTGATAAGTATGTCAAGCCAGACATAGCACCATTGCGGTACCTTCTTACATATAGAATAAGCCAAGACCATATTGAGCTTTTTTTTTGTGCTGTAAGGAGCAGAAGTGGGTGGTGCCCAAACCCTACAGTTGCTCAGTTTGTCTCTGCATTCAAGCGATTGCTCGTTCGGCACGAAGTCCAGAGTACTAATGGCAACGCAAGTGCCCAGGATTCCACCGCAATTCTAACTGTTTCGTCATCACATAAACGACAAAAGATCGCCAAAGTTGACCGATACGACCCACGCGTCTATCAAGAGGCAGATAACGCCAGAATTTGTGCAAAATATCACCTTGATGAAACGTCAGCTCGTGAAAACATTGATGCAGAAATGGGAGAGTTCCTTCATTTCGCATGGTGCTTACCAGATCCAATGAAAGAATTTTCACACCAAGCTGTTGGATATATAGCTGGCTTCGTAGTCCGATCCATCCGTTCACGTATAAAATGTAGTGAATGTCTCGATGCTTGCGAGACCTTACATTCCACAAATGATAAGACAAATCTTGAAGATGGCGTTGCTTTAATAGTTGCAAAGACACATGGTGGATTAACTGTACCATCGTCTAGTGTTGTGAGCATTTGTCGTACAGTAGAGAAATTGTTCCGGAAAGCATGTAACTGCAACCTTGGCAAGCCTCCTCCTGAGAAAAATTTCCCAGCAATGCTGTGTTTATCTGTGAAGAAAGAATTACTTGCGTCGAAGACTACATTGTTTACTGAACTTGACGAGCACTTCATTGATACTTACATTTTTGAGACAGCAACTAATCATATGGTTCATCTCACGCACGAAATAATTGTTCGCTACATCGAAATTAGGATGTACGCACTCACGAAAAATTACTCGTATGCTATCACAGGCACAAGCATTCGGCATTTCTTAACGAGGCAAATTATTTGGAAGGGCCACTGAGCAGCTACAAACATGCGGTTCGATGCGGTTATTACTATGTAACATCGCACCAAATATTTAAGCCAGCTATTAAAACAGGCGTATTTGAGCTTACTATAGCAAGCTCAGTTTACTGTACCAGAAGAGGTGAAACCGAATGGTCCATCCATTCCTTCCACCATGCATCCGCCCAAGCGCCGAATATTTGGTATTTTTAGGGGGATAACCACTCGTTGCGCTGAAAAATCCCTAGGGTGATCTTGGCGCGCGGACGATCTGCCGAGTTCCATCGACCGCGCGCAAAAATCACGCTAGGGATTTTCAGTGCAACGAGTGGCTATCCCCCTAAAAATACCAAATATTCGGCGCCTGGGCGGATGCATGGTGGAAGGAATGGATGGACCATTCGGTTTCACCTGATTCTCACTTACAAATAATTGTATAAAAATACAAGAATCTATTTACAAATTTAATAATAATTTTACAATTACTTACTTTAATTATATAGAATTCGAAGAAATTATAAGCCTGAAAAATCAATCATTTTTTTTTAAATTTCATCTTCATACTCTTGACAAATCTACTAACTTACGAAAACACATCTCACAGACCGCGTTTCATACATGTTAGAAATAAATGGTCAATGCAAACCATTCATTCCGTCATTTTCATTACGAGGTGTACGCGAGGCGCGTAAGACGAAATGTTTAGTTCGAGGTTGGATATAGTAGCGTTGGTGTCGGTTTCTTCCGCTTCTAATGGGCACAGCTTGAGTACGCTGATCAGCTATCCAGTTAGTATAGAGATCAGTGGGTATGTGGGTCACCAGCTATGAGGTAACAGTTAGGGTAATATAGAACCATTCACAAAACAAAGAAAAGAACTACCTTAGGGTACAGTAGGAATTAATCATAGGATACAAAGCAAAGAATAAGACTAGGTCGATAACATAGGGGGATCTGGGGGAGCTAGGGTCGATACTTTTTGGAACTATTGAAAATCAATTAAAAGTGTCGATAAAGTAGAACAATTAACCGAAAAGTGTAGTGCGTCGGGGCGAACCCATACGAACTCTCACGGACATGCACGAATACAACCACACAAAGCACGCTATGCCATGGGGCAACACACTATAATCATTAATGAATAAAGAAATTACAAGAAGGGACTATAAATAATGCTATCCAAAAATCTTAAATAAACCAGCTCAGAGTCCCGAAGGATTTTTAGGGGGTTTCTAATCAGGATGGGGGAGATGTATACAAGTTTGGGGAAGAATCTTATCGGGAAGGCGTTGGTCGATCTTTCTAGAGACACGTGGCTAGGTAACGGCTCAAACAATAACAAAGGACAAAACCCAAGCTTTCAATGCCGGGATAGAAAAGACGCGATATTTTGGGGTCAAAGGTTTTCTAGAAAAATCGATCTAACGATACACAATTATAAATATGATAATTTTCAGGGAATTACAAAGAATAGGGGAAAACCGAAACACAACAATTCGATTAGAGTTTAAGGGAAGCTAAAGCCGGACAATTTAATTTGGATATTATCGGAAGGTCGTTTAGAATGGGAAGCTTACCTTAAGGACACAACCTCGACGGCACAAACACAAATTAAATAATTGTCTTTTCAAAACTTCACACAAAAAGAAAAAGGGAAACGAGACGAACAAATAAAAAGAAAATAAACACACACAAAATTATGGGCAACAGAAATGAAACAAACAAAATCGAAATGAAACACAAAAAAAAAATTAACAAGGTCTTGATGAATAGAAAAAAAGGTTTTTACGAAAATTCACAAGGAATGCTCTATCGTTAACGGTATCCAAACAAGAAGTAGCGTGTTTCCGCCTGTTACTACCCAAATTAAAAATTAGTGCGAGGGGGGGGGGGGGTAAGACAAATGCATGCGATGCAGTTAATTGGTGGACGGTTTTTCTCTTCTTTCTTCGATGACGAGGTGGTGGGCCTGACAGGGCCTTTGGCACTCAGAGCTTTTGCCAGGGGGTTGATAGATGGCATCTCAGGTTTCGCGATACCCTGGAAGGCGGAAATATCTACATGTGGACCGGTGGACCAGGCCGGTACGAGACAGATGGGGAGGGGGGCGGGATATTCTTGGAGATGGGAAGATCTTTATGCAGCGCACTTCCAGGCGTATCTCAGGATATGATGATCTTGGCCGCCCCGGCTACTGACTCTGAGGCTTCCAGGTGACCTGCCAGGCGTAGTGGGATTGAGGGACGATCTCCCTCGTTGATCCGGTCGAGACGGCACGTACGATAATAGGGAGGGACGGGAAAAACAAAGGATTACAAATGATAGAAATTAAATTAGGGGACCTTCGGAACCTGAGCTGGGGACTCCTTGTTTCGATTTATTTCTATTTTTCGCGGGGTCACTTTCGTCTGAGGAGGAGTCAATTGTTCCATTACAGTATCTAAACGGAAGGGATTATACAATTTTCATTTCTATGTTGGCTTAAAGAAATCTTGAATTTCAGTTTGTCGTCTTTTTTTTTGTACCTTACAAGGAGAGTAGGGAGGCTTGATGTCGCGGTAGCGAATCGCCGTCAAGTACCCCTCCCCGCCCCGCTTTCTTTTTTTTCTCTTTTTTTTTTTCACTTCAGGCGAGCGCTGGCAAGAATCATTTACCCGGGGGGTCGTTGAAATCACGCTTTTGCATAGAAAAGTCTGTCATATCTCCGGAAGAGAATAATATTTATGGATGTTATTTACAGGGCTGAAAGACTCACCCAAAAGGACTTTGTAGTTCAAATCTTAACCAAATTGGTTGAACGGATCTCGAAATATTAATTTTCAAAGCTGAAAAAGGTTACAAAAAAAATTAATCTTCTCCGCCCGATTTTTCGCAGATATGGACCACGATATCTGTCGAACAGTTGCACGCATATAATTGAAACTTTAAACGTAGGTATCCACCGTTATTTCCCAGCCCCCTATGGATTTTGAGCCGAATGTGAACTCGCATTCGGTTGCTAGATATAAATAAAGTAACGAAGTGGTGGGTACGGCTAACAAGGAACATCACTTTGGTGTCCCCCTCCGATTTTGTTGCAACTCATGTATGTTGTAGACCATTGAAAACTAAGAGACACATATTTTTTTTTATCTGCGGAAAAACAGTTTAAAGGGCTGAAACCACCACCCGAAGTGAGGCATGTCAAGGGGCGATTTGGCAGTTTCACCTTTAAGCAATCGACCGATTTCAATGAATCAAAGACCAAAATGTTTCTCATGTAAATCAATGAAAAGCCCACTATACTTATTGAAGAAAAAAAAAAATGAGGAGTGAATCACCCCTCAACTGTTTTATTTTCACTCCTTATTCAAAAGTTGTGTATCGAATTGAATGAAACCAGGGCCATTTTAAAGGGGAAACGAAATTGAAGTTTACGTGTTTTTGCATTTTTGCAAATACGCAAGTTCAAGGGGGTAAACTACCCCTAACATGAGTTTCCTTATCGTAGCTGTCTCTCGTCTGTTTTGAATGTGTCTGCTGATTCAAAATATATCTGGAAACTCGTAGTTCACGTTTCATCAAGTTACAAAATTATTAGGCGTGTTTGAGAGGGTGAACTACCCTTTCTTTTTTCCTTTTCATCTACGGCATTAAACATTTGCCAATCCATTCTGATATAACCGGTGCTATCATATTGCAAATACGAATGTTGCGTATGTGTACTCTTGCACATTTAAAAGAACCTCCATAAAGGTGGTAGACTACCCCTCAAGTAAGGGTAAGTACCAATAATCATATTTGTATGTCGGAAAAACTTCCGCGTTATTTCATACGCCTGCGTACAAGTATAATTTCAATATTGGCCACATCTCCACGATATGTGAATCTTTTTAAATATTCATGGTTCAAAAGTAATTATATAACCGAAGAACCAGAATATTTTGAAAATCCTGTTGATTTTGGTTTGCGTCAATCAAAAACACATTGTGAAATACCCGGTTGTAATCGTATAGCTGTTGTAAGATGCGCATGGTGTAAAAAATCATTGTGTTTGAAACATTTTTTTGAAGACTACCATTACTGCACCACCTTCGTGCCATGATTGTCAATAAATGTAATATCAGTCAAAAGGATACAACATGAAAATGTAATATAATATAAATGTGATATTTTGTAATAGTGATATAACAAAAGTGGTTTAGGTAATCAAATTTGATTTCTAAATAAAATGTTTAAATGCCTGTTTTGAACGTTTTCATCTAGGTATATCCTTTTATTGTATTCGGGTTTCTTCCTCATGATCAATTATGTAGTGCCTTCCACTAGGCACCCGACTTCACACTTTTTAAAGCTTTTCTCGCTCATACGGCTGCGCCTCTAGCGGCGTAGCCTGGCATCCTCATTCTTTCTTTAGTGTGCCGCGACGAAACACTGCACAAAATCTCTACTGAAAGTAAGAGAAAAGGAATAGAAAAATGGGAAAAAGAAGATACAAATCTGATTCAGAAGACGAGACTCGTATTCAGAAAAAAATAAGAAGACTAGAGAAGAAACTGAGGAAGAAAGTAAGAAAAGAAAAAGAATACCGACGCGAGAAATGCTCGTCTCACGACGAGCCTCGTTCGGAATACAACTGTAAGTATAATACAGCATTCTCCTAGGTAGACACCTGAGAGAAAATTTAGCAGGGGCTGTTAAACTCGCTATTCATGGCAATTGAATGGATGTGTAGATTCACATGCCATAACCTCAACTGCAAAGGATGAGGTTAGTCATAAAATTTGGCGGGGTGATCGAGATCGATTATTCCCGAACCAAAGATGGCTGCCGGGGCAGAAAATTCTCGAACTAAAAGATTCGATATTAAGCCTCGCGAGAGAATCGAGATCGATTACTCTCGCAAAAACGGATATGGCTGCCATACACCGTCAATACCTAACCCAAAACTGTCAATGTTGGGGACATGAGTTAGCGCCCAGGAAACGTGATGTTCGATATTCTGCTGTAGAAATGCAAAACACCAGAATCCGAGTGAAAACATGGTAAAATTTTTCATTTTCGCGGATCGAGAAAACCAGAATCCAGGTGATTCGTATTCTTCGAATGAAAACGAAGGATCAACGCGCCTGTCAAATACCAATCTTCACGTGGCAAGAGACTCAATGATTCAATCTGAAGATGCTCAAATAGAAACTCGTGATAAACCACTTAGTGAGGCTCAAACCAGCAATGAAATTATACAACCGGCGGAGCCAAGGTTGTCAGATAATATAATGAGCATTTTAGGTGACAAATGTCATCCAGATAAGGTCATAGGTGACCCGATTCAAGGAGAGATAGCCCTGCGATGGAAAGAAATCGTCATGAGGGAATTACCGAAACAATTTGTAGAGGATATTTCGAAGAAATATCCCACGCCCAGCAATTGCTTATGCTTCGACCCACCAAAGATAAATTTGGAGGTGAAAGCATCTACTCAAGAGACCTCACGGTTGAGAGACGAAAGAATCTCGTCCAAGCAAGAGTCCATCACAGCCGGGCTTACAGCTATTGGAAAAGCTATAACACTTGCCCTTAAGGGGGGGGTAAGGGTTTTCACTTTCGAAAAATCGAATTTTTTTTTTTTGTCTTATCTTATTGTTTAATATCCCAAGAATATGTCATTAAAATTTTAAACCGATCTAAGCAATATTCTTGAAGTTATCGTCTCCTGGCCTTCAACGCTATACCTGCTGCGGGCGGTCGGGCTAGCAGTGCAGCTGTCGCGCAGGTATACAGTTTATTCATTGCTATTGTCCTGACCCTCTGTCCGATTTTATAAGTATTTCATTCAATAAAGGTAGGTAACTACAGCCACAAAGATATATTTTATATTTGTGTGTATACTATACACTCCAATATTTTAAAAGGAGAAACGAGCGTCAGTTTGTCGTTAGACGTTCGACCGTGCGCTTGCCATTTTATAACTGTCTCGAAAATTTCCTGTGCGAAAATGCCGAGAGTTAAAAAAGTTTCGAGAGAAGACCGACAAAGTCGAAGGATTTATTTGTGTAGATCAAAAAAACGGTTTAATCCGAATAAAATAATTAATGATGAGGCTACCACAAAAAGTGCTTCATCGAAGAAAAGCAAACTAAATACTAGTGCAAGTGTACCAGAAGACGTTGAAAAACATTACAGAATCATGGATTTTTTGCTTGTTTTCTCAACCATCGCAAGTTTAGTAAAATGTGCTCAGTGTGATGGTTCAGTTGAGTTCAAAAGCTGCAAAAAAGAAGGCCTTGGCTTCCAAATCCAAGTTAAATGTGCAAATTGTGATCCACGCTTTATACCGTCGAGTGAGAAAACTGGTCATCGCTATGAAATCAACACTCGTTTTGCCTTTGTAATGCGTACATTAGGTTTGGGTTTGGCAGGCTGCAATAAATTTTGCGGGCTCATGGACATAGCAAGTAGTTTTCTATCAAAACCATCTTATTTGGATCTCATGAAATCAATGTGCAGTAGCATCAAAACGACTGCTGAAAAATTTCTTGTTTCCGCCGCAGACGAAGAAAAACAGCTAACACGTGCAAATTCGGAGTCAGACACTTTGACCGTTTCTGGTGACGGCACGTGGCAGAAGCAAGGCTTCAGCTCTTCCTTTGGCGTCACTTCCTTGATTGGATATTGGTCTGAAAAAGTTATCGACATTTTCGTGAGTAGTTTGCACTGTCAGGCTTGCAAATTATGGGAAAAGCAATTGAATACCACTGAATTCGAAGAGTGGTACCAAAAACATGTTGAAAATGATGAATGCCAAGCCAATCACACCGGACCATCAGGTAACATGGAAGTTAATGCTGTTATCGAATTGTTCCGCCGATCAGAAGAAAAATACGGAGCGAAGATCAGCAATTATATCGGAGACGGTGACAGTAAAACTTACGGCAATTTAGTGAAAGCTAAACCTTACGGTGAAAATTTCACTATAACTAAAAAAGAATGTGTAGGTCACGTGCAAAAACGAATGGGTAAACGTCTACGTGATCTAGTGAATAAAACGGTAGAAAATAAAGTTGTAAAAACCGGAAAAAATGCTGGTAAAACAAGGCAAAGTAAGTTACTCGGCGGCAAGGGAAAGCTCACTGGAAAAGTCATCGATAATTTGAGTCGATACTACGGAGCAGCAATCAGACATAATTGTGATTCGCTGGAAGGAATGAAAAATGCAATCTGGGCAACGTTCTACCACCAGCAGTCAACAGACGATAACCCTCAACACCATAAGTGTATGAGCGGTGAGAACTCGTGGTGTTCATATCAAAAAGCTTTGGCCACAACAGGAGTGAAAAATTTCAAACATGACTACACTCCACTTCCACAAGAAGTCATAGAAGCGATCAAACCGATTTATGAAGATTTGAGTAAAGACGAACTTCTACAAAGGTGTCTTGGAGGCTTCACTCAAAATGCCAATGAAAGTTTGAACCAGCTGATTTGGAGAATTGCACCGAAAAAATTATCTGGCAGCAGACAAATTGTTGAATTTGCATCTTATATAGCTGCATGCACTTTCAATGAAGGTGCTGGTGCTTTTCTAACTTTTTTGTCTGACATGAACGTCAGCGTCGGCCCAAGCGCTCATGATTATGCATCATTCACGGACAGCAATCGCATTGATAGGGCCGAGATTCAAGCTGAGAAGCAGAGCAAAGAAGCCAGAATAAAACGAAGACTTGAGAGAAAAGAGGCTGAAGACATCGACAATGCCACAGGAAGTCTGCTGTATGGAGCTGGAATCGATGATTCTGTGTAAGTTAGGAAAAAAAAAATTTTTCTACACTTTTTTACTTCATAAACTTTAGACGCGTTTTTCTCAAAACTAGTTTTTCAAAGTCCGTGTTCACTGCCATTTGAAAACTACTTGACCGATTCATTTCAAACTTTGCACACATTTTCTTTATATAAAATACCAGGCCCCAACGTCTAGTTGAATTTTTTTTTTTGACATTAAGGGTGTTTTCCACTCACAAAATGGCGGAAATTTTCGTGGAAAATAACAGTTCACACTTTAGATGGCCGCCAAAATTTTTTAAATGAACAAAAAAATTATCAGAGAACGTTGGGGCCAAGATTTGATTATAATTTGACTACATTTTCATGGTTTTTCATTTTCAGATAATTTCCGGCCGAGTGACAGTGAACACCGCAAATTCGTTTTTTTTCAACACGTTCTGGGGGAAACTCTGTTACGGGCTTATGCTTGAATATTTCTACATGAAAAAATTACACAACACTGTCAAAAGTATGCTCTATAATGTACGATAGGTTAGAATAAAATTGTTCAATCCATACTTGAGAAAAAAAATCGCAAAAAAAGTGTTTTTTTTCACGCTGAAACCCTTACCCCCCCCTTAAAACAGAAGATTGGAAAATGGTGGAATATTTAAATGACGCAGGAAGAATCTTTGCTAATATTCAACATACTGAGTCTTCGGTGAGAAGAAGCTTGGTGTTACCAAATGTACATGCCACATTCAAAGACACCCTATCTTCAGGCGGATTAGATGACACACTCTTTGGCGCAGACCTAGAGGAAAGACTGAAGTCTGCAAATGCGTTGGAGAGAACATCAAAAGACTTCCGTAAAGATGTCATCGCAAAGCCAACTCCAAAAACACGGTCAAAAAACTCAAAGAGTCCGCTCGGCAACCAGAATCCGAAACAACACAAGACCTTACGACCAGCTCAGAGCGGACAGCGAAACAAGCGATCTCAGTATCAGTCGAGGCCCCCTCAGCCAACTTATCGTCAACATCAGGAAAGACTGTACAGACCAACAAGGAAATAAGGCATGCTTCGGCAAGTAGATTATCTGGTAGAACTAGGTATTTCAAACAGGCTTGGAATCACATCACATCAGACTCAACGTTATTGTCCTGGATTCAGGGTTACAAAATACCCTTTTTAGAGCCGGTTTATCAAAAGACGATTCCGGCACAGAAGTCCTGGTCTAAAAAAGAAAAAGTGCATATTTCAGACCAATTGCACAAATTGCTGAAAAAAGGGGCTATAACCTGTAACGACGGTGTCAGAGATTCACCGCCGCACCCTACGGCGTTCCTCAAATAAAATAACGAATTTACACAATGAATGTCCTAGCGGTATTGTTTGTTGGGCGCCAGACGCTACTGCGTCAGTCACAGGTAGCTACGATAATTCAGACGAAAAAGACTAAAAAAAAAGTTACGGAACGACGGCCTTAAAGCTCGCGGTTAGCTCAGATATGCAGCGATAATGGTAGAGTGGGTAGGTTCGCCTTAATTAATTAAAGAAATAAAGATTGATACACCAGATAAATCCTTCAAGGGAATCCACGATTCCGTATATTGGTCAAAATTCGGCGTTTACAATAGTTAGCGGTAACAAATAAATTTTCTAGAACCAAAATAATATGATCGGAAAAAGCTACTAAAAATAATATAATAGAGACGGTATATCATGTGATTTGACTTGGGATAAATTCGAATTTACAACGGAAAGAATATAATTTAACTACGCCTGATTTTCGACGCAGCGATGGCAAAAAAACAATAACACGCCGGTCGGCTAGCGAGCGCCTTGGAAGCGATTCAAAGCAAGCTATTATACTACGTTTTAGACTGCGTATCACCGAGCGATACGATACTCTGGCAAATTTTCTAACACGGCGGCACGCTAGCGATATTAGTTATAATATAGGCGATAATACTTTAACAACTGAATTGACTAACTTTATCAGATAACCGACTGGATTCAAATGCGCAGAAATAGTTTATAATCAGGGGTTCGCAATATACAGAACTAGTATCTCGGATAACGATAGGCTCAACGATATACAGAGGGATTCGGATCAAAGAAATTACTTATTAACTAACTCAGCCTATGACATCTACGTTCAGCCAACCCTCGGGGAGTTGGAAATTAATTAGCGACACACCATGCACAATAATATAATACAAACTACAAAAATAGATCAGGAGACTAAATACAGAAAATAGATAGAGCAAATAGATAGAGAAAATAGATAGAGAAAATAGATTGATCAAGCGGTAAAGTAAGTAAGCAGCCAGATATCAAACAATAAGCATCGGAAGTATTCAGAAAAGATAGATCTACTGAGGTAGGCAGAGAAAATAGCTACAGTCAGTCACGAAGTCCTTCTGCTGATTTTCCTCAAAGAAAATGAACTAATCACGTGGCCCGTAGGCTACACGCTACACAAAAGATACGAAATAGCGGAAAATCCAGCGAGACCTCGTGGCTTTACAAAGATCTTGAGCATAGAGACCTTACCTTACGAAAACGTGGATTCGCAACACACTTAACTTTAACACTGTACTTTACTAGCGGTATTAACAAAAAACTTTAGACGGTAATAATAAAACTTAACAAAAACGATAACAAGAGGTAATAAGCGAAAACGAGAGAGAGATTTCTTGGCTAGCGATGCGCACGTCTACTGCAGTCAATAGCTGAACGAAGAAGTGACGAGTTCTAGCCAGTGTTCACAACCTGAAGCGAGGCAACTATCGTACCAGCAGCGTAGAATTATCGTACACGGACCAGAATTATCGTACTTACCAAAATAATGTCTATAATGAATAAATAAATCATATTAAACGTAATATTGATATTTTTGCAAATGCTTCATAGTTTATCACTTGTAAACTACCGTTTTAAAATTAAAAGAACCTATTTTAACTATGTGTTTTACGTATGGCACAGACCTGAACCAATTCCCCCTCCACTTTAAGATTAATAGTGGCGCCAACATTTTAAATTCGTTCGGAAAAACTGTACTGTTCCCAAGATCCAGCGTGCTAACATTTCGAATTTATGAAAAAAAAAAATGAATATGAAAGGATAGTAGGTTAGTGACAAATAAAACCAAGGACTTTTTCATTTTATGTCAATATATAATATTCTATATTCTCGGGAACAAAAAATATAAATAGCCACGTAACTAACAGTTTACATATAATCTTCAGGTAATAAAGGAACAAAGTATGTAACATAGGGTTTTCTCTTTGAATCTTAAACCTATCATTGGTATTCACTTCAGATCATCTCTTTTTTCTCACTTAAAACTCATTTGGCATTAAAATGCTATTAAACTCATTCACATCCGTGTCACCATACAAATCGCAAATTTTGTTGTCAGTGGATTCCGATGTGGTTTTCTTTTTGTACATTAAAGCTTTATTCATGCGACTGTATTCGCTCTGCGATGGTTCGTATGTTGTGCAATCAGCTTTCTTATTTTTTATTCTTTGTTTGGCTAAGAGCACACCGTTTACAGTCGGAATCACCATTTTATTGCGAATTTTAGTTTTAATTAAATTGATGTGGCTAAATATGCGTTCACTGTCGGCATTCGAATGCGGAAGTGAAATTACATCCAACACAAATTTGGATAGGTTTTTGAAAGTCATTCCCTGTCCCTGGTCGCCTTCTCCGCAATCCATCAAATTTGCCCAAAATATATCAATTGGAGCTTTAACGTCAATATGTGCCGGGAGCTCAAAAGATGGTAATTGACGCCACTCGTCATCGATTATTTGATGTTTATCACTCGATGTAATACGAGGCAAAGCCTCCATCAACGGCAGCAAACTTGGCATAACATCTCTCGTCTTTCTCAACACTGCTTTCGGGGGATTAAGGTTTGTGACCAGTTTCAAAACAGGATCGGAAAAGTTGAAGCGTTTCTTAATTTCGTTACAGCCTTCCATTAAAAAATCGACACAAGTCTCTGCGAAATCTGATTTCAATTTTTCATTGTTCCGAATCTCAACCTGATCCAACATTTTTCTGACTTCAACGCCGAAGTACATATTTTCCGGACGTAAACGATGCGTCTCATTGCATGGATCTAGTTCGCTTAAATCGGTTCGATAGATATAATCCCTAGACATGTATGATTCTAACAACTCATGGTAGTTTCTACACATTTTTTCATGGAGGCTCGTAACGACTACCGACGATGACTGGAAGAGTTCATTTAATTTGGTGAATTTGGGTAAAATGAAGTCCAGAAAGAGATAGAGGAGTTTAATTATCGGATTGCCGAGAGCTTGGATAATCTGTTCAACGGATTTTAATCGAATTGTTAGCATTTGTTCTCTGAAATATAATTCTAGTGCAGGCCACTGTTCAATTATCCTTGAAACGACCGCTCTCAAAGATAACCAACGCGTTTGTGCTGGGCGAAGAATTTTGTGAACGTCGATCTCTAAGAATGTTTGGAACTTTCGAAACAAATGTTGTCGTTTCGCACTGTTCTTAAATTCACCATAAACATTTCGTGCTAAATCTTCACAACTCCTTGGTAATTTCTTGCATGCATTACTGGCACAAAGATGCAACGAGTGGCATAGACACTTAAAAATGTAGATACCAGGGCACATCTCGATGAATCTTGAAGCTACAGAGTTACTCGTTCCCATCATTGTACTCGCTCCGTCGGACGCAAATCCGATGATGTTCTCGAACGGGATCTCATATTCTTGGAAGGATTTTGTCAGTAGTCCGAACAAATGTTCCGCCGTAGCACCTTCGACATCTGAATTTTGCTCAAACACTTGACAAAGGTCCCAAAACTTGCTGACCACTCGGCCCTCTTCAGCATCAAAAAACCTGTTTTACAAAAGATACAATATTTACAAGGTGTGCAAGATATAAGAATACAATAGACAATTTTGATCCATACAAACTGAAAAATCCTTTTGCAGCTCACATACCGAAAATACGGCCGCACGATTCTCGCGGCCTCGTGTGAGACGGCACAGCACTCGGACCGATTACGCCGGTCCGAGTGCGCGGCGATCACAACTCGGTCCGCGACATCGTATTTTGCGGCCTTGTGACGAAAAATACCATTACCTTACAATGACACACATCGTTTGAATGCTCCCAATATCAGTAGATTCGTCTATCAAAACGCTGAACAGACTGGTCTGTAATTTTTTTTGTAGCTGTTCTTTTTCGGCAGCGGCGATAACATTTTTTATGATTGCAGTTCCTTTTGTTGACTTTAATTGCATATTTTTGATGATGTCGGAGTCAGGCACAGCATTTTTTAAAAGTGTTGTTAGGTGAGTCAAAGTGGTGAACGAGATATTATGTTCAGCCACGAAACCGCACAACTTTATTTCGAGAGCTTCAGTTGCTTTGGCTTTCGTGCTGATTTCGTCACTTTTTTTCATAAACTTAGAAATGGTTGGCTGAGCTTCTAGAGGTTTGCGACGATTTGTGTGAGCTTTCGAGGCAATGTGGTTTTTAATCACAGTCAGCTCCGCATTTATTATAACGTTGCACGTACGACACTTAGCTTTGTGCTGATCTTCAGGCACCTTACTAAGCCACTGTTTATAGTCCTCATGTTTAAGCCAGGCGTCTCTGAATTTTTGTTGGCGATGTTTATTGCTGATTTTCGCGATTTTCCTCGGGGGTGTGATACGCAAATCCGCATCAGTTGGTTCAGCGTCACTTATTCCTTCGCAATCTTCGTCTTCGCATAAAGTACTCATTTTTCACTCTATAGCTCCAGAACAAAAATTATAGGTTATATATAGTTTACAGCTAATGAATTAAGGTATTTGCTAGTTAATATAAAAGCATAATCACGCTGAGTGTGCAGTCACAAATTTGTCTTCTCAGAATATCGCTTCCTTTGAATCACTATTTTGAATCTCGAACGCCACTAACCACGTGATAAGTTTGTAAGCTCGATACAAATAATGCCAATATTCGAACACAAAATACGCCAAGCGTGTGAAGTGTGGACATAACGAAAATATCGAAATCGAACGACGATATCGATATCATTTCTTCGCTGATTGGCAGACATTATACAACCAATGAAATGAATGACACATGGGACAGATTCAGCTAGACGGCACACGTTTCCTAAGGAAGGAATGAGCCAATAGATAGCGCTGTGAGCAAAAAGTAAGAAAAAATCATCGCGCTATTGGCTATCAGGATAGGAATAAAATGAATTCTCAAAATTTGCATCATAATCGAAATTATCGTACAATCTGCGTACGATAATGATGTGGTATCGTACATCGTACGTAGGCATGAAATTATCGCACATGTACGATAATTATCGTACGGTTCCGATCGCTGGTTCTAGTAGGGATGGCCAAAAACAATCGATTTTCGATTACATCGATTATTTTTTCCCGATTAATCGAGTATAATCGATTATTTCTGCCAGTCGATTAATTGACTTGAGCGATTATTTTCTGCGACAATCGGCGTTTTATCGCCGTTTATTTAAAATGATTCGTTTTAGGTTCGTGAATAGAGCTATCTCTTTCTGGTACAAACTTGCAGTACTGGCAGTTAATTTCGGATTTCGGAACACAGCCGTAGTATACCCACGTGGACACGAAATTTGAAAAGCGTTGATTGTAAAACCTATTGGTACTCTCGTTAGATTAGGTTAGGTGACCACGTGAATGGATGACACAAGTAAAGTTATAGGGCTACAGAGTTAACTGTTAAACACATAGCTTGCATAAATTATAAATTCTGCATTGTTCATCTCGAGTTATTCGTCGGTGACACTTGACATAAAATGCCGAGTGATGTGTGGAAATTCTATAATAAACAGCCTGGAAATATTCTCGTATGTAATTTGTGTGGCAACAAGTACAAGAATTGTGGCAACACAACCAATTTGCGTAACCATCTTAAAAGTAAGCATCAACATGCATTTATTGCATGCATGCAAGACAAAACTACCATAAAGACCAGCAAAGAGAAGAATGTCGAGCTAACGCCTTACTCACTTGACACTTCTTATTCTCGCTCTCGTTCTCGCTCACCTTTAATTCCACCGAGTCAACATTCTTGTTCTTTGTCATTTCAGGTACGTAGTTTCTCATTATTGCAATCCAAAGCACTCGTCATTTTACAAATGATTGTAATATGTATTCGATTAAATTTACTTTCCCACTGTACAGGGTAGCGACGAAGATAACAACTTATCGTCACTCAGTGAGCATACAGTTACAGAAACAGCAAGCACATCTACAGTTGCGACATCGTACAATCGCCCAGATACACCACAATCAACAAAAAATATCTATGATATTTTCAAAGATCAGCGCAGTTATGCAGGTATATATAATATTTTCCATTGACGCTAACATCAATAAAAGATGTTTCTACATTCAATGAATTTATTTTCAATAGATGGTGGGCTTAGAGAGGCAGCTATCACGCAATCCCTCCTCTATATGATTTGCAAAGATAACCTGCCTATAAGTTGCACAGAAAAAGATGGAATGAAACACTTTCTAAAAACTACTGTGCCATTATACACCCCAAAAAGCAGGCAGACCGTAAGCGTTATAAAAATTAATAATATTACATAAAAAAGAAAAATTTGGAAATATTACATGTGGACACATATACATAAATACATGTTTATACATTTATATTGTATAGATGACACGCATGATTGAAAACAAATACCAGTCACTGTCCGCAGTAGTAAGCAAAGCAATTGCTGGGATTGACCATTTATCATTGACAACAGATATTGCCACGGTTATGAATTCCACAAAAAGCTTCATTGTGCTTACAGGACATTTTCTGGGTACTTATAAATATTATCTACTTATTTTTTCAATGTTAGGATGATATTTTATCTCGTCTCGTTATGTTATTAATTTTGTATCTTGTTGTTTGCAGACGAATCCTCTGCAACTATGCATTCATTCTGCTTTGGGGCAAAACAACTCCAGACACACCATACAGCTGCGCACATCAAGGAGGATATTGAAGAAATGATGGTTAAATTCAATGTTGAAAAATCGAAAATTGTATCAATAACGACAGATGGAGGGGCAAACATTGTGGCCGCTGTACGTTCTTTGCTTGGATCATCGAAATTTCAAATTCCATGCTTGGCACACATGCTAAATCTTATCGTGCAAAATGGAACTGACTCTATACCAGAATTTATCGAAATTCGTGATAAAGTGAAGGCATTAGTCACATATTTCAAGCGGAGTAATGTTGCGATGGATGACCTGAGAGCTGAACAAAGAAAAGAAGGAAGAACGGAAGGAACATTTTTATATCCTATCCAGGATATTCTAACGAGATGGAATTCAACATTTTACGCATTGCAACGTTTTGTCATAATATCTGGACACATAGGGAAAATATTACTTACAAGCAAACATAAAAATGCACCACCCATGCTAACTCCCGCAGAGGTTGATGTGATCAGAAATTGTATTGCTGTATTAAAACCTTTTGAGGAAGCAACTAAAGAGCTCTCCGGGGAAAAATATATCACGGCAAGCATGGTAATTCCAATTGTCAACTGTATACGCGGCCAATTGCATGTGAATCCAGCAAATTCTCAAATAGCAATGCAACTTAAAAGGCAGTTGCAAGAAAAAATGAACCATCGTATGGCGGATCTGGAAAAAGTGGATCTACTCGCATTTGCTACAATATTAGATCCCCGTTTCAAGAAACTACACTTTCAATCAGCTGTTAATGCAGCTAATGCTATAAGTTCAATTTCTCGGGAGGTTCGCCGTGAGTTGAATATTTTGGATGAAGCTCTGTCAAGCTCTTCCAATGATGAGCTGCCTGTTGATCCAACTAACTTGTGGAGCATACACGATAAAGAAGCGGCAAAAAATACCCCTGAAACGCCTTCACTGAACGACCATACAATCCCGCATGAGTTGAAGCTGTATTTGCAGCAACCATTTCAACCGCGTAACTCTAGTCCAATGACGTTTTGGCATGATAGTAGAAATGCTTTCCCAGGAACTTATCGAATTGCTGTAAAATATCTTACCGTACTAGGGACTTCAGTTCCTTCTGAAAGAACAGTATCCCGTTTAAACTATGTTGCGTCAGATAATAGAGCGCGATTGTCTTCGGCACATACCGATATGCTGGTATTCTTAGGTTCTCTAGATAATAAGTTTTGGTTTTCTTAGATTTATCCATATAGTATAGGTGCACTATAAAATAAGTCATTATTTATTTCAATAAAATTGAACGTTTTACAGGAAATCTTGATCAATTGTGTGAAAAAAATTGATGATTTTGAGGTTTCGATAATTTGATGTTGACCCCCTAAAATTTCAAATAATATTTGACCTATAGGTCAAATATGTTTCATAAAACTTAAAAAATAATCGAAACAATCGAAGAATCGATTATTTTTGGTCGATTAAATCGAGCTATATCCGATTATTTTTTTACAATCGATTAATCGATGCATCGATTATTTTTGGATTTTGGCCATCCCTAGGTTCTAGCAGGATTTCGGTGGTCTCCTCGCTGCTCCTTACGCCTAGGGGGTGGGGAACCTATGAGGTGCATCTCATTACTTGATTGGCTCCCTTAACCGACGACTTCGTAGCAATTGCTCGTCAGCCGTTGTCTACGAAGCGTCATCTTGTTGCCGGCCATCAGGCGTAGGGCTCCGCGCTTCTCAGCGGTAACTCAGCTGTTCCTCGAAGCTGGGGTTGCGAGATGACGTGGAGGAAGGTGTGACCTTGGGTCTTACGTAGCGGTACCGTCCTTGCGTTACTAATCTCTTCGGAATAGGCTCTACAGCGGCAGACTCACCCGAAGTCGACCTCGCTGCAGCCTCCTGACAGGATCTAGATACCCCTGGACCGGATCTGCACCTCTGTTGATCTGCCAGGAGCACGCGGGACGCAATTCTCGCCCACTCTCACGTGGCTCATCCTTCGGCGATCACGTTACGCCACGAGTCTTTCCTGGACCAAACGTGGCGTCGGTAATAATAACAGGAGCGGTAGATGGAAGCTGGTGCGTTGACGGGAGGTTGCGGCGTCGTAACGTACAACCCTGTACGCCGTCGTTGCAGGCCAGATGCTCGGCGGTAAGCGACGTCAGCTGACAGGGAGCCGTATGCAGGCCCTGTTTACTCTCAGCGGCATCTTCGTCCAAGGTCAACAACCTTCCCTCCAGATGATGTGGTACTACCCTCGGTACTTTCTAAGGTACAGGTCCCGGGCTGCGTACCGTGGAGGCCTCAGTGGCGATAGTCGTAGTCATCTCAGCAGCGGAAGTTCTCGGAGCGGAAGTTCTCGAAGCGGAAGTCTTGATCTAAATCGTCTCTCTCTCTCTCTCGGCGTACATTAACAAAAAAACACATCAAATTAGTCTAATTCTAATATTCCTTAACTAGGTGTGTCGCTATTATCCCGAGGTTGAGACGTGCTCTACCTCTCTCTCGCGGTATAGATAGCTAAAAGGATTCGCCGGAAGGGCTACTGTGACGGCAGAAAATCTGCAACGTCACAAACCCTATGCACTCCAGTGCCAAATCAATTCATCTACAGTATTTTTCTGGTTCCAAAACCTGATGGCAGTTATAGGTTGATCTTGAATTCAGAGGCACTGAACAAGTTCATTAAATCTGAACATTTCAAATTAGAAGACCTTAAGACAGCCTCGAGAATGATGTCTCCAAATATTTTTATGGGGAAATTGACCTAAAGGATGCGTACTATGTGATCCCAGTTGATAAATCTTGTAGGAAGTTCTTAAGATTTGAATTCGAAAATTGCTTATACGAATTCACTTGCCTACCATTTGGCTTGTCTACTGCACCATTGGTATTCATAAAAATTTTGAACCCAGTGGTGTCTAACTTGAGAAAAAACGGTTTTCTGTCGGTCATTCATTTAGATGATATACTCCTTTTTGGCAATAGTGAGGCTGATTGTCTCCAAAATATAGAATCAACTAGTGAGTTGTTAAAAAAATTAGGCTTTGTTATAAATGCTGAAAAATCTGAGTTAGTGCCACAGACCCGTTGTCAATTTCTAGGATTTATATTAAACTCAGAAGACATGTTAATAGAACTTCCGAGGGAAAAAAGAACCAGTCTCATCAATCAAGTTGTAAAGTTCGAGTCAAAGGGATCTTGTCGAATTAGAATATTTGCCGAATTAATAGGAAAGCTAGTTTCTGCTTGTCAGGCAGCTGAATATGGTTGGGTTCACACAAAAATTTTCGAAACGGAAAAATTTCTTGCCCTCCAAAGAAATAATGGAGACTTTGATCAGTTAATGAGATTGCAAAATTTAGAGAAACTTGCCGAAGACTTGACATGGTGGAAATCTAGACTCCCTTATATTACATGCCCCATAAGACAATTCAAATTTACGATCGAGATATTTTCTGACGCCTCCGATTCCGGCTGGGGGATTGCCTGTGGAAGCAAGAGAGCTCATGGTTTCTGGAGCGAGTCCGGGAGAAAATTAAGTATTAATTATCGTGAACTACTTTCAGCCTTTTTTGGGCTGAAGTGCTTTGCAAAGGACCTCAAGAGTTGCGAGATTCTCTTGCGCATTGATCATACAACGGCAATCTTCTATATTAATCGAATGGGAGGCATACAATTCACACATCTAAACAATCTTGCGAGAGAGATATGGAACTGGGCTGAGTCACGAAAACTGTGGTTCTTCGCTTCCTACATTAGTTCAGGAGAAAACCAAGATGCAGATTTCGAATCTCGAAGACTGGAGACAGAAACAGAGTATTCCTTATCAAATGGTTACTTTGAACAGATTACCCATCTTTTTGGTCAACCAACCATAGATTTATTTGCTAGCCGTTTAAATCATAAATGTAGAAGATACATGACTTGGATCAAAGACCCAGGATCTGTGGCGATAGATGCATTTACCATTCCTGGGGGAGACTATTTTTATGCCTTCCCACCCTTTTCAATTATCCTAAAGGTATTGAAAAAGATCATATCAGAAAAAGCGGAGGGTATCATGGTTGTGCCTGATTGGCCCACACAACCATGGTATCGTCGTTTCAAATCAATGCTAGTGGGGGATCCAATTTTCTTGGGACCAGACATTAATATGCTTCTTTCTACTGACAGACATCCACATCCTCTCTGGCGCCAAACTATCCTGGTGGTAGGGAGGCTGTCCGGCGAGCATTCGAACAAAGAGATACCCCCCCGGAGGCAATGACTCTCATACTGTCGTCCATATCAAAGTCAACTCAAGCTCAATATGAAGTTGTATTGAAGAAGTGGTGGTCCTTCTGCACTCAAACATCAAACGACCCCCTGATGGCTAAAATTCCCATCGTATTATCGTTTTTAACGGCAGAATTCAAAAAAGGGGCATCATATGGATCCCTCAATTCATGTCGCTCTGCTATCGCTCTTATATTGGGACCCGAAGTCGGGCAAGACTCCAGGGTTAAAAGGTTTTTTAAAGGGGCATTCAAGCTACGGTCATCCAGGCCCAAGTACGACCTTACATGGGATCCTTAAATAGTCGTAGACTTTTTGGCTACATGGGACAACAAAGAGATAAGTTTCCCAGTTCTGACCTCAAAACTCATCTGCCTTCTGGCCCTGATTACAGGGCAAAGAATGCAAACATTCTCTCTCATTAAGGTTCAGAATATTACAATCACTTCCCTAGGCATAGAAATAAAGATCCCGGATATAGTTAAGACATCGGGACCAGGACGAAGTCAACCGTTGTTGTATTTACCGAGATACGAAATCAATCCAAATATTTGCGCGGCTACGGTCCTTTGTATTTTTTTGGAAAAATCAAAACGATTGAGAGACAGCTGCGACTCGTTATTTATATCAACTAGAAAACCCCATAGACCCGTGTCATCTCAAACTCTCGGGAGATGGGTAAAAGACATATTCCGAAAAAGCGGACTTGATACGACAATTTTTTCGGCACATAGTGCGCGACACACGGTCACTTCAACAGCGGATATGCAAGGTATTAGTTTAGACGTGATCAGAAAGGCAGCCGGGTGGTCTGCTCAATCGAAAACGTTCGCAAATTTCTACAAGCTACCCATAGTGAATAAGGCAGCATTTGCAGAAGCAATTTATAATCATACTCTGCAGTCATAGTCAACATATACAGGGTGATTCAGGTTGGGCGCACCACCTTACGTGGGTGTATTCCTGCTGAAAATCTAAGACTAAATTTCCTTTACCAAAACTTCGAGGGACTGACGGGTTGGGAGCTACGGAAGATCTTAGTTGACCAATCACAAAGCTTATGAGTGACGTATACTCCGTTCACGGAGAGAATACCCAAACGTCGCGCAGCTTCGAACGGTCTGAGAGTCGGGTGGGGGTAACGGGGCTCACAACTCAACGCCGTATCTAAATTATCATACGTTTGGGCCCGCGCCGATAATGTACGCTCTGTAAAGAAATTGACCGCTCGGCTTAAAGACTCGGGGCCCCCGCGTCGGCTATCCGGGTCTGCTTAGCCATGCAACCCGTTGGGCGACATGGAGAGGGTAAAATGGGTGGAGCGTTGGGTGGGATATGACCGAACCGGACCACCGTATAGTTGGCAAACAAATATACTATTTTCTAAAAAAAACCTATGGGATATTTAGGAAATCACTTGGGAAATTTTGGGAAACAATTTCCAAAATTTGGGAACCAATAATTCATGAGGAATAATCGAAAATCGTTAAACCGTATAGTTGGCAAAAATAAAACGAAACAAAAAAAAATTCACTTCAAACCATGAGGAATCATTTGGGAAATCCGATAAAGTAATTGCCCGCATTTGGGAAAGTGATTTTATCCTAGTAATTATCATTAAACAAATAAAATTTGCGAATTAGAGCTCCATATATAAGGTGATTTTTAAGCATCCAGCCGGGTCGTCAGCAGTTGGTCTCAGAGCGAATCAAAACCCGTCTACAACGGACTATGACCAATTGCAATCGAATGCAGGTCGTTCGTAGATGTTGGATAGCGTATCCGCGACGTTTGATAGTATTTCGTTGATCAATAAAAATGAAAGCGAATCAGCCGAGAGAATTCTAGTTATAGCCCCGCATACCGTTAGTTATTAAAGAATTTTATTCATTGCATGTGCGATCGTTTGTTTGTCGTTTATAGGTATTTTATGTGGCTTTTCCAGCTTCCGATAATCAATCAAAAAAATTAAATATGCCTAATATACTCGGATCTAAGTTGTAATCATTGTAATATCGACTTGCAATAATTTTAAATAGTATAATATTTTCAGGATATAATAATTAAACATAAGTATTATGTATCCAATTGGGTCGACAAATTAATTTTTTTTATTGTTTCGTTCGATTCTTTGCATATAAGTTTGATAGTAAAATATTAATACTTTTGCAAAATTTTCAAAATTGGCCGAGATATCAAATTTTGAAATTTTACTTATTCAAACGTAATTGGGCATAGCAGACTACGCGCCGGAGATACCCGATGTTGGCCGAATCGGTAGTGACGTCAAGATGTTATACGAGTTCGAGCAATGTAGGCTAAATACATGCGTTGGCACAGAATCCAAGGCGAATTTACGAATTTTTCGTTAAAATGAGCAAAATAAAAACTTATAGAGTGTGTTTTGTGCCCTTGTGCAAGAACACAACGAAAAGCACCCCTGAAAAAGTGTTCGTAACAGTGCCAAAAGAAGTGAAACGTCGAAAACAATGGTTTGATTCGGCACGTCGCGATCTCCCAAAGTCATCTACTTCAAATTACTTTTGCTGCGAAGACCATTTCAATGTAAGTACAGTTTCTTATAATATATACATTAGGGTGCTTTTTTTTGGGACTATTTTTTTTTCGCTCCAGGCCTGAAATTTTGTTGGAAATGCTAAAAAAGAAATTCCCTCAAAATATAAGCCCTTAATATTAATATTAAGTACTCTCCCAGAACGTGAAATGATTTCTCATTTAAATTACATGGGAATTGACATTTTTTTTTTTTAAATGCTATAACTCGGTGGCATTTTATGCTATTATATCGCCCAAAGTTGCAAATTAGTCAGCATTAAGCGCTCTACAAAAGTGTCCCTTGCGACTTAACTGTAACTCACACCGGTGAGGCAGTACAGGTCACTCAAAATACAAGAAATTTCTACAAAATTTGACTTTAGTGTGAGTTACAGTTAAGTCGCGATGGGCACTTTTGCCCTATGATCGAATAAAAAGTTTATTAGAACGAATTTTTACAATTAACACATAATATTTGTTAGTAAAGTGTTAACAATCATACATCTCAGAGACTTACATTGATGCTTTGGCACCCCGAACTTCTGCAGCATTGAATCGGTCATCATTTTTTAAAAATTCTACGACCATAAATATGTATGGTCGGTAAGTCACTAGCAGTTGCCTTGACAAAACCCGTGTCGCAAATTTTTTCATACACTTGGTAGTAAATCGTGTTCTGAGTATTTGTAATAATCGAAACTTGTTGACAGAACGTTGAAAGCTATGTATCGTCGACTGTCGCGTTTTCGGCTGTAACATCGTGACGTCATCGACTCAGACCACCAATGGCGTCGCGTTTCATAATCACGTGATACAATTCGAATTTTCGCGATTATAAAATTCTTGTTATTTAATTATAGAAAGGTCAATAATTGAAAATTTCTTCAAATTTATTGTATTTCACGGTCAATGTTTCGGCATGAAAAAGTTGATAATTCGTTTTTTTTCGCACACCCAATTGTGAGCTGTAGTAGTTACGTAGGGTAGAGCATGATTATGAGTCAGGGATCTGTGATTTGAATGCCTTTATAATAAACAAGGTGTATTCTTATATTAGCGCTTCTTTATATGAGTCAGATTTATCGATCACTGTTAATTCATATTCTGTTTACACACTTCATATAATATACTTCATAAATACACATACACATACATTTCAGTACAGATGTGGGTCTCTATTGAGACTTGTAATAAACGAATTGACAACACGAACCAGTGTGTTTAAATTAGCCTTCCAACCTCCGAATCGTATGATATCCTACACATATTTTGAATGCTCATTAGTTTAATCATGATAGGGTTGAAACGAAAGGCCTTTGGTCAACTTACAGTGAGGCAACAATGTAATCGTTTGAAAGAGTACAGAATAACGTCAAGTCATAGATCATATGTTAATAATTTATTCATGAATAATTTCACGGAGAACAATTGTTGGTGAACATAACCGCAAAATCGTCTCTATTTAGAGGTTATGTTCGCGATTTACCGATTCTGCATACGAATCGAGCTAGCTGCGTATAAAAAGTTTTATTGAAAAATCAACAGCTAAATATCGATGTTATTCCTGGAAAATTTCGATGTACTTATTATAGCATATCAAACTGTACAAAAACAATGCATTAAGTCTTGAAAAGAATTTCGAGGCTAACCGCATTTGACAGCTGTCATATTGAGGCCAGTCTGAAAAATTGAGTCCTGGTAATACAGCAGTGTAATATGCTACGATTGAACGGTTTCAATAATCATAATTACTTTTACAAGCAATATGAGTAAATGCATTTACGGTACAAACAATTTTGAGGTTAACCATGAGAGCTGTCAAATTCCAGCTTCCTCGGGGTAGATGTTAGAGCCAGTTTGGGAATTAAGGAAATCAGCAGTATAATATGCTACGATGTATGGTTTGAATAATCATTATCGCTGTTACATGTCATTCTCCTAACCTCAAACGCTGTAACTTCTAATATGACCGATCAAATATAAATATATTTTTTTTTCCAGGTGTCACCGTCGCAAATTGTAACAATTTTAATATAATCAACAAACAAACAAATTGTCTAATAAACTTGATTCTATTCTTGTTATCAAGAAACCAATCCCAATGTTTACTCCGTATTTTATTTGACGTTCTATCTCATTGTCACAAAATCATGATCAATGTTACAGATAATTCCAGCTATCACCTAAAATGCAATTTCTTTTTACAAATGCGAATTAAGTATAACAATTGAAAAGATTTCAAGACAATTAGTAGATAAGATATGACAGTTCTGGATCCAGCCTTCTTTATCGGCCGAACCGTGAGGGTAAGTTATCATCCATGTTTCTCCATTACCGGTCGCATGGTAACGATTTTGGATGATGGTAACGATCGCTGAGTTTTTGTTACCGACAATCGAGGTGGTAACTTATGGATTTGTTGGCTAAATCTTATGGTCGATTTCTGAACTTCTTCGCCCCCACCACCCACCTACGAGATCGGTCTGGTAACCTGTTGCGATTTTCTGCCATGCGACAGCGCCGCTACCGATCTCTGCATTTGGATGTTACCGCCCGACTTTCCGCTATGCAACAGCGCCACTACCGATCTGCATTTAGATGTTACCATCCGATTTTCCTGCCATGCAACAGCGCCACTACCGATCTGCATTTTTAGATGGCTGCGTATCTTGCCGGCTGACGAGCTGGTATGTTATTATCCGATTTTCTGCTATGCAGCAGCAGCGTCACTACCGATCTGCATTTCAGTGTTATATTATTTCGATTTTTCCCCGTCACGCAACGATGTCACTACCGATCTCCCCCCAAATACGACTCCCTTTTTCAAGAAATTAAAATCTAAGATGGCGGTGTGATTTTTTTTAAACTGCAAAAAGCCAAGATGGCTGCTCTGAAATATTAAACTCTTAGCTTATATTTTAATATTAGCTGAAATATTTGAAGAGTGACTGGGTATTATATGCGAGCAATGACACGAATCTTTTAAAAATATCTAACGTTTATTCAATATAACTTAACTCTAGCCTATGCTCAATAATAATTTTCTTATACGCTATTTCTTAAGTCTAACCTATTCTAGGATAACAATTTTCTTAAAACTATATATTAAACTGACACTTAAACTATATTTACATAGATGTGGCGGCGATCATGCCGCGCGTATCTGAAACATACGGGTATATTGCAATAATCGAACGGTATGTGATGAAAATGATATTAACTTACCGGGTGACGAGTCGGGGTGTCACTCAGGGTCGGTGATGTACCCGAAATCCTCCCACCACCTCGCCACCTCCTCTGGGACCCCACCGGGCCAGCGCCGCCGTTCCTCGTATGCTTCCCTGGCATCGGCGAGGTCCCACTCGTTGTCGGGCTCCTCACCCTCCTCGGCATGTCGCCACCACAGACCCTCCCCCAACAGAGGATCTTCCACCACCTCCTCCATCACCTCCTCCCCCTCCTCCTCCTCCTCCTCCTCCTCCACCTCCTCCTCCTCCTCCTCCTCCTCCTCCTCCTCCTCCTCCTCCTCCTCCTCCTCCTCCTCCTCCTCCTCCTCCTCCTCCCCCACCTCCTCCTCCTCCTCCTCCTCCTCCTCCTTTCCCACCTCCACCACCTCCTCCTCCTCCCCCACCTCCTCCTCCTCCTCGTACAAGCTCTCATAACCATCATCTCTACCGTCATCGTCCCACCCCTGCCAATGCTCATCGTCAAACCAATACATATCGATGTTCATGCCTGCAATGTTAAATATTGATTACAAACTATATTCATCATGAAAACTATAATATCAAAGAATAATGATACTTACTTCTTACTCTTGTACCTTCTTGAAAAATTGTTAAAACGTTTCTAAATTTTTCTTTCCACTACCCCGACCGGCTGCAGAATGTGTAAAACTCCATGCAAACTTGCACTTTATATTCAACTAGAAACCCGAAATACACACCCAATATTGGTGGAGCTGCCCAATGGCAAACTCCAATAATATTTTTTTCATGAAATGGGTGAAACCTAGGTACATACCATCCCGAGCAGAGGGAGTCAAACCTAAGGTACATACCATCCCTGGCGGAGGGAGTCAAACCTAGGTACAAACCGATTTTCCAAGATGGAGTTAAGACCTAGGTAAGAAACCAACCCCATCGAATATGATTCCAAACGCTTAATTTTTTGCTGTACGCTGTCTGTGCAATTTAGACGGTTCCTAGATAAAATCGGTCAGTCCCTAATGGATGGGGCAATAAAATGTCGCTCGAAACGTCGGAATTTTTTTCACCCACTTTAGCGTTCGAAACGCTTGAATTTTGTGGAATGCCGCCTGCACATCTGTGTGGTCCATATCACCGACAAGTTAGATGTCATCTAAAATATTAGTCTCAATAATCCCAAAACGTGTGCAGCCTCTCGATTGTGGAGGGGATGAGTGCATATAAAACCACAAAGCCATTGAAAGGTGAAAACATTTGTGTGGTGTTGACCGTCGAAAGTTGAGTTAGCTTGAAACTGAGATTCACCAATAATGGACAACGTTAGGTATATGGATCTCGTTGAGATGATGGAGGAGGCATACAAACTGCTACGGACACAACCCCCTGAGCATGTGAATGAAAATATTATTCGCTGGTGTGATATCGGGCTTGAAAATATTAGATTATTGAACAACATTTTGATGCATTCAAAACTAGGCGTGAGTGAAAAACAGCAGCTCCAGCACATAATTTCACTCATGCAATCATGCTTGGTGAAATTTGAACGACAACGTGCGGGTGTTGTCGGCGGTAATATTGGTGATGATATTCATAATCGTGTTCGGTGGAATGATATGGAGAGTGCCTTCAACTGTCGTCTACGCACCGGAGCTGTGACAAATCTCCGCCACAAAGATTTGGCAAGATTTTTAGCTGACACTGGTGTAGTGACAATTGAAAAATTAAAAAATGTACTTCGCGATGAGGGGGGTATTAAGGTGAATGTGGGGGTTTCGTGTAAATTTGAGAACGTCAGAAACGATGAGGTCAGCCTGGAAGTAAAGACCTTTGATACACGAAACGCAGCGATTCTCCCATCGACAGATCTGGAAACCTGGTTCGCCGATAACGTGACGAATCCCCTGCTAATCAAGGTGGAGGATTTCGAGCAGTGTGACTCTGGTTGGAGTATGATTGAAATCATTAATGCTGTGATCAGCATCAACCGATACGAGCCTCTTTGTGGTGGACTCTCTACGTTCGTTGCGCTGCCTCGCGATATTCAACTGAAGAAAGCGGTGATCAACGTGCAGAACGATGATGATCGATGTTTTCTGTGGTCCATTACCGCAGCTCTCCACCCCGTAGACACCAACGCAACCAGAACACACAGCTATCGACGGTACATATCTGAGCTGGATTGCACAGGTATCAAATTCCCTGCAACCCTGCGTGATGTGGAGAAATTTGAAAAATTGAATAATTTAAGGATCAATGTATATGGTATTGATAACGAAACTTCCTCAGGCGTAGAGTCAAAACAGAGCATTATCACCCCTCTTTATCTTAGTAAAAATTCCATGAATCCTGGTGAAAATACAGTTCACCTACTTATGGTTGAGTGTAACCGAGAAATATCCGATCATGATGATGGTGATGATGATGATGATGATGATGGCTTGAATAATTTCAAAGCCAGATTTCACTTTGCATGGATCAAAAATCTCTCACGTTTGGTTAGCAAGCAATTATCGCGTCATGATGGCGAACAATTTTTGTGTGACAGATGCCTGTGTCACTTTAGCATGCACAGGGCATATGAGAGTCACAGGCAAGATTGTATGCGAATGAATAGCATACGGATGGAATTTCCAGCTAAAAAAGAGTTAGAATTTTCAAATTTTCAGAATAAAGGGACTGTGCCGTTCGTTGTTTACGCGGATCTCGAGTGTATATTGGAACCGGCTGTACATGAGTCTCAGGAGCATATTCCACACAGCGCGGCTTACTATGTACATTGCTCGTACGACGAAACATTATCGGAATATAAGAACAAACGCGGACCCGATTGTGTTGAATGGTTCACCGATCAGCTTCGCGAATTATCCATTAAAGTAGAGTCGCGCATAAAAAATATAATTCCGATAGAATCTCTGAATCAGGTACAACGCGACCGTCATATGCGTGCAAAAAATTGTTACATCTGCGAGAGACGATTTTCACCGAATGAAAAGAAATGTCATGACCATTGCCATTTCACGGGTAAATATCGCGGTCCCGCCCATAATCGGTGTAACCTGAATTTCAGGGAGAAACACACGATTCCGGTGGTGTTTCACAATTTGTCGGGCTACGATTCACATTTCTTGGTCAAGTCTTTAGCAACAAATTTTTCGGGCGAAATCACGCTGTTGCCCGTTAATAAGGAAAAGTACATATCATTTACAAAGAGAGTTGATGGCACCACCATGAGCTTGAGATTCATAGATTCACTCCGATTCATGGCCAGCAGCATTGAGAAATTAGCATCATACGTGGACGATTCGGATAAAAAAATAACGCGAAAATTCTATGCCGATGCGGGGAAATTTGATTTAATGATTCGCAAAGGTGTCTTCCCCTACGAGTACATCGATTCTTGGGAAAAACTTGATGAGTCTGAATTACCAGCTAAAAAAGACTTTTATTCGAGACTGAGCGATTCCAATATTTCCGATGATGATTATCAGCACGCAAAAAATGTGTGGGTCGAGTTTAATTTGAAAACCTTGGGCGAGTATTCGGATTTGTACCTGAAAACCGATGTACTATTATTAGCCGATATATTTCAGAATTTCCGCGACAGTTGCTTTAGAACATACAATTTAGATCCGCTGCACTATTACACAGCACCGGGACTTGCTTTTGATGCGATGTTGAAGCATACGAAAGTTAACCTACAACTTCTGGACGACCCAGAAATGATATTATTCATTGAGAAAAGCATAAGGGGCGGTGTAGCACAGTGCTCAAATCGCTATGGTAAAGCAAATAATCGATTTATGGGTGATGATTTCGATCCCGGCAAAGAGGAATCATATCTCATGTATTTCGATGTGAACAATTTGTATGGTGCGGCTATGAGCGAGCATTTGCCCAGCGGATCGTTCGCGTGGGAAAATGATGCCATTGACGTAATATCTCTTCCGGATGACGCACCAATCGGTTATATTCTAGAGGTGGATTTGGGTTATCCCATAGAGCTCCATAAACAGCACGCAGACTTACCACTCTGCCCCCAACATTTCATACCGCCTGGTAGTAAAATTAGAAAGTTAGCGACAACGCTCCTACCAAAAGAAAAGTATGTGCTGCACTACCGTAATTTGAAGCAATGCATAAAATTTGGCCTGAAGCTGGTGAAGGTGCATAGAGTTCTCAGGTTCGCGCAATCCCCATGGTTGAAACCATATATTGATCTCAATACAAATATGCGAAAGCAGTCGAAAAATGAGTTTGAAAAAAATTTCTACAAGCTTATGAATAACGCGGTATTTGGCAAGACTATGGAGAATGTGCGTAACCATAAGTCCGTTAAACTAATCACAAAATGGGGTGGTAGGGGTGGTGCACGCGCTCTCATTGCAAGACCAACATTTCATAGCTGTACCATATTCGATCAAGATATGGTTATTATTCAGCTGAATCGTACCAAGGTATATTTCAATAAACCCATATACATTGGTGCAGCAATTCTTGATCTTTCGAAAATATTTTTGTACAACTTCCACTATGAATATGTTAAAAATAATTTTTCAAATGGTGAAGCGAAATTAATGTATACCGATACCGATAGTCTGATATATCAATTTACCGTACCAAACATTTACGAAATCATCAAGCGTGATGTTGCGACAATGTTCGATACATCAGACTACCCACCGGATAATGTCTATGGTATTCCCTTAATAAATAAGAAACGTCTTGGCCTGATGAAGGATGAGAATAATGGGAAAATTATGACTGAATTTATCGGACTGCGAGCGAAATTATATACATTCAAGACTCGAGGGGATGTCGATAAGAAACGTGCAAAGGGCGTAAAAGGTTCCACCGTGAAATCCATCACGTTTGATGATTACAAGCGGTGTCTTTTTGATCATCAAAATTTAGTTGAAAAACAGTGTATGATAAAAAGTAGTCGGCATACGGTTAGCACTATTGTACAAAATAAGTTAGCCTTAAGCTGGTGTGATGACAAGCGAAAATTGATACCTGGAGAAACCGATACTCTACCCTGGGGTTACCAAGATTCTGTAAACTAGCAGATTCTTCTAGTTGCCAGAAAGTTTTCTCAGATTTTCTCAGATTTTCTCAGATTTTCTCAGATTTTCTCACATTTTCTCACATTTTCTCACATTTGGAAAATAATAAATAAAATCTTTCCCCATTTACTTTACATGTGGAAGACGAAAACTTTTTGCAAATCTGAGAAAATCTGAGAAAATGTGAGAAAATCTGAGAAAATGTGAGAAAATTTGAGAAAACTGATTGAGAAAGAATTTTCACCTTGAAGACCATGTAAACTAGCATTAAGATTAGGTGAATAAGGAAACAGTGTGAATATGTTGATAATAAATTTCTTTATTAAAAAATTACATGTCTGATTTATTTATCCAACTATTGTGCGAACTATCAAATCCTAGCCATTTTACATAGAGCCGATCACCGTGTCTGCGTAACACCTTTTCTACAAGATAACCATCAGGGTATTGCACACCGCTGAGCTCCTCCTCGTAGAAGCCGCCTTCGATGGGCTGATTCAGGTAGTCGGTGAGTTTGTATGTCGGAGGGTTGGTGTTCTTCACCTCATTAACAGTGAATATTTCAGTTGTCCAGTTCGGTGTATACCCTTTTTCAAACAAATTCTTATATTTGCTAATTCTAACTTTATCGCCAACTTTAAATTTTCGCTTTCGTTTGCTTCTTCGTAGTACGAACTTGTGAATAAGAGCGACAGGCAAAATTACATAAGAATCGTGAAGACAACGAATGCATATCGAAAATATTATAAACCCGACAGAAGCCTCCACGAGGACAGGGAAAAAAATACCAAATATCGAGATTTTATTGCCCCATACATCAACCTACCAGGAAAAGAAACGGGGGAAAGATCTGGTGAAGGTTTACCCACTCATAAGATTGCACGAGGGCAAAGCGTGGATTATGTATACTGGGATGATCCTAATGAGCTTGTCGATCGTCTCCGACTGCTCATGGCATCTCAAGCAGCCGGTAATACTAGTCATACCAATGAAATATCCGCCATTATAGAAGAGTTACGCGAAGCTCGAATCATTTATTAGTGTGAGACCACGAGCGAAAGACATCATTCCATCGGCAGTCATCAGACAATGAGTATCGATATATTTGGCCGGCAGCTAGCAGGCAACGGTGGTGGAAAAAGTGTTATTCGCGGGCCTCAGGGTGTTGGATTCAAGATCACAGCTGATAAGCAGTATGATCTAGACGGTAAACGATTGTGTAATATCGCCGATCCGCTGGCCCCAGATGATGCCGTTTCCCTCAAAGTTCTCGAAAGAATTATAGAGGAAAAACTCGATGTTCATCGTAATTCCATCAACACGAAGATTGAGAATAATAATAAAGAAATTCGCGAGCTCATAACACGCATTTCAACGAATATTGCCCGATTGGAGTATGTTGTTGATTTATTGGTAAAATCTCCCGCGGGTACAACTACCGTGTTTACTGACCCCCCTGAGAATGATAGAATAATCAGCGATACGTGGACATATCTGAACTTTAACAATCAACAACATGCAGAGAACAATAGCAACCGAACTTCATAGGCCCGCTAGACGCAGATATTCCCGACGTTATGTGGATATACGCGCTTTGGATGAGACCTGGCAAGCTGATCTTGTCGACATGTCTGCATACTCATCCGTCAACAAGGGCTCAAAATTTTTGCTCACAGTGATTGATATATTTTCAAAATTTGCTTGGGCCGTACCAATCAAAAGTAAAAACGCCAAAGACGTAACAGCTGCGATGAAATCTGTGCTAACTCTGGGTCGTGTACCGAAACACTTACACGTTGATCAGGGCAAGGAATTTTACAACAAAGACTTTAAAACTCTTATGAAACATCATGATATCAACATGTACTCGACATTTAGCAACTTGAAGGCATCGATATGCGAACGTTTCAATCGAACGCTGAAAAATAAAATGTGGAAGCAATTCACACTTCAAGGTTCTCATAAGTGGATTGGTATTCTACCGGATTTAATTGCATCGTATAATAACACCAAACATCGCACGATTAGAATGAAACCAAAAGATGTGACTACGGTCAATGAAAAACAAATATATCGAAGTGTGTATAAGCCCAGGCAGATCAAAAGAAGCAAACGAAAGCGAAAATTTAAAGTTGGCGATAAAGTTAAAATTAGCAAATATAAGAATTTGTTTGAAAAAGGGTATACACCGAACTGGACAACTGAAATATTCACTGTTAATGAGGTGAAGAACACCAACCCTCCGACATACAAACTCACCGACTACCTGAATCAGCCCATCGAAGGCGGCTTCTACGAGGAGGAGCTCAGCGGTGTGCAATACCCTGATGGTTATCTTGTAGAAAAGGTGTTACGCAGACACGGTGATCGGCTCTATGTAAAATGGCTAGGATTTGATAGTTCGCACAATAGTTGGATAAATAAATCAGACATGTAATTTTTTAATAAAGAAATTTATTATCAACATATTCACACTGTTTCCTTATTCACCTAATCTTAATGCTAGTTTACATGGTCTTCAAGGTGAAAATTCTTTCTCAATCAGTTTTCTCAAATTTTCTCACATTTTCTCACATTTTCTCACATTTTCTCAGATTTTCTCACATTTTCTCAGATTTTCTCAGATTTGCAAAAAGTTTTCGTCTTCCACATGTAAAGTAAATGGGGAAAGATTTTATTTATTATTTTCCAAATGTGAGAAAATGTGAGAAAATGTGAGAAAATGTGAGAAAATCTGAGAAAATCTGAGAAAATCTGAGAAAACTTTCTGGCAACTAGAAGAATCTGCTAGTTTACAGAATCTTGGTAACCCCAGGGTAGAGTATCGGTTTCTCCAGGTATCAATTTTCGCTTGTCATCACACCAGCTTAAGGCTAACTTATTTTGTACAATAGTGCTAACCGTATGCCGACTACTTTTTATCATACACTGTTTTTCAACTAAATTTTGATGATCAAAAAGACACCGCTTGTAATCATCAAACGTGATGGATTTCACGGTGGAACCTTTTACGCCCTTTGCACGTTTCTTATCGACATCCCCTCGAGTCTTGAATGTATATAATTTCGCTCGCAGTCCGATAAATTCAGTCATAATTTTCCCATTATTCTCATCCTTCATCAGGCCAAGACGTTTCTTATTTATTAAGGGAATACCATAGACATTATCCGGTGGGTAGTCTGATGTATCGAACATTGTCGCAACATCACGCTTGATGATTTCGTAAATGTTTGGTACGGTAAATTGATATATCAGACTATCGGTATCGGTATACATTAATTTCGCTTCACCATTTGAAAAATTATTTTTAACATATTCATAGTGGAAGTTGTACAAAAATATTTTCGAAAGATCAAGAATTGCTGCACCAATGTATATGGGTTTATTGAAATATACCTTGGTACGATTCAGCTGAATAATAACCATATCTTGATCGAATATGGTACAGCTATGAAATGTTGGTCTTGCAATGAGAGCGCGTGCACCACCCCTACCACCCCATTTTGTGATTAGTTTAACGGACTTATGGTTACGCACATTCTCCATAGTCTTGCCAAATACCGCGTTATTCATAAGCTTGTAGAAATTTTTTTCAAACTCATTTTTCGACTGCTTTCGCATATTTGTATTGAGATCAATATATGGTTTCAACCATGGGGATTGCGCGAACCTGAGAACTCTATGCACCTTCACCAGCTTCAGGCCAAATTTTATGCATTGCTTCAAATTACGGTAGTGCAGCACATACTTTTCTTTTGGTAGGAGCGTTGTCGCTAACTTTCTAATTTTACTACCAGGCGGTATGAAATGTTGGGGGCAGAGTGGTAAGTCTGCGTGCTGTTTATGGAGCTCTATGGGATAACCCAAATCCACCTCTAGAATATAACCGATTGGTGCGTCATCCGGAAGAGATATTACGTCAATGGCATCATTTTCCCACGCGAACGATCCGCTGGGCAAATGCTCGCTCATAGCCGCACCATACAAATTGTTCACATCGAAATACATGAGATATGATTCCTCTTTGCCGGGATCGAAATCATCACCCATAAATCGATTATTTGCTTTACCATAGCGATTTGAGCACTGTGCTACACCGCCCCTTATGCTTTTCTCAATGAATAATATCATTTCTGGGTCGTCCAGAAGTTGTAGGTTAACTTTCGTATGCTTCAACATCGCATCAAAAGCAAGTCCCGGTGCTGTGTAATAGTGCAGCGGATCTAAATTGTATGTTCTAAAGCAACTGTCGCGGAAATTCTGAAATATATCGGCTAATAATAGTACATCGGTTTTCAGGTACAAATCCGAATACTCGCCCAAGGTTTTCAAATTAAACTCGACCCACACATTTTTTGCGTGCTGATAATCATCATCGGAAATATTGGAATCGTTCAGTCTCGAATAAAAGTCTTTTTTAGCTGGTAATTCAGACTCATCAAGTTTTTCCCAAGAATCGATGTACTCGTAGGGGAAGACACCTTTGCGAATCATTAAATCAAATTTCCCCGCATCGGCATAGAATTTTCGCGTTATTTTTTTATCCGAATCGTCCACGTATGATGCTAATTTCTCAATGCTGCTGGCCATGAATCGGAGTGAATCTATGAATCTCAAGCTCATGGTGGTGCCATCAACTCTCTTTGTAAATGATATGTACTTTTCCTTATTAACGGGCAACAGCGTGATTTCGCCCGAAAAATTTGTTGCTAAAGACTTGACCAAGAAATGTGAATCGTAGCCCGACAAATTGTGAAACACCACCGGAATCGTGTGTTTCTCCCTGAAATTCAGGTTACACCGATTATGGGCGGGACCGCGATATTTACCCGTGAAATGGCAATGGTCATGACATTTCTTTTCATTCGGTGAAAATCGTCTCTCGCAGATGTAACAATTTTTTGCACGCATATGACGGTCGCGTTGTACCTGATTCAGAGATTCTATCGGAATTATATTTTTTATGCGCGACTCTACTTTAATGGATAATTCGCGAAGCTGATCGGTGAACCATTCAACACAATCGGGTCCGCGTTTGTTCTTATATTCCGATAATGTTTCGTCGTACGAGCAATGTACATAGTAAGCCGCGCTGTGTGGAATATGCTCCTGAGACTCATGTACAGCCGGTTCCAATATACACTCGAGATCCGCGTAAACAACGAACGGCACAGTCCCTTTATTCTGAAAATTTGAAAATTCTAACTCTTTTTTAGCTGGAAATTCCATCCGTATGCTATTCATTCGCATACAATCTTGCCTGTGACTCTCATATGCCCTGTGCATGCTAAAGTGACACAGGCATCTGTCACACAAAAATTGTTCGCCATCATGACGCGATAATTGCTTGCTAACCAAACGTGAGAGATTTTTGATCCATGCAAAGTGAAATCTGGCTTTGAAATTATTCAAGCCATCATCATCATCATCATCATCACCATCATCATGATCGGATATTTCTCGGTTACACTCAACCATAAGTAGGTGAACTGTATTTTCACCAGGATTCATGGAATTTTTACTAAGATAAAGAGGGGTGATAATGCTCTGTTTTGACTCTACGCCTGAGGAAGTTTCGTTATCAATACCATATACATTGATCCTTAAATTATTCAATTTTTCAAATTTCTCCACATCACGCAGGGTTGCAGGGAATTTGATACCTGTGCAATCCAGCTCAGATATGTACCGTCGATAGCTGTGTGTTCTGGTTGCGTTGGTGTCTACGGGGTGGAGAGCTGCGGTAATGGACCACAGAAAACATCGATCATCATCGTTCTGCACGTTGATCACCGCTTTCTTCAGTTGAATATCGCGAGGCAGCGCAACGAACGTAGAGAGTCCACCACAAAGAGGCTCGTATCGGTTGATGCTGATCACAGCATTAATGATTTCAATCATACTCCAACCAGAGTCACACTGCTCGAAATCCTCCACCTTGATTAGCAGGGGATTCGTCACGTTATCGGCGAACCAGGTTTCCAGATCTGTCGATGGGAGAATCGCTGCGTTTCGTGTATTAAAGGTCTTTACTTCCAGGCTGACCTCATCGTTTCTGACGTTCTCAAATTTACACGAAACCCCCACATTCACCTTAATACCCCCCTCATCGCGAAGTACATTTTTTAATTTTTCAATTGTCACTACACCAGTGTCAGCTAAAAATCTTGCCAAATCTTTGTGGCGGAGATTTGTCACAGCTCCGGTGCGTAGACGACAGTTGAAGGCACTCTCCATATCATTCCACCGAACACGATTATGAATATCATCACCAATATTACCGCCGACAACACCCGCACGTTGTCGTTCAAATTTCACCAAGCATGATTGCATGAGTGAAATTATGTGCTGGAGCTGCTGTTTTTCACTCACGCCTAGTTTTGAATGCATCAAAATGTTGTTCAATAATCTAATATTTTCAAGCCCGATATCACACCAGCGAATAATATTTTCATTCACATGCTCAGGGGGTTGTGTCCGTAGCAGTTTGTATGCCTCCTCCATCATCTCAACGAGATCCATATACCTAACGTTGTCCATTATTGGTGAATCTCAGTTTCAAGCTAACTCAACTTTCGACGGTCAACACCACACAAATGTTTTCACCTTTCAATGGCTTTGTGGTTTTATATGCACTCATCCCCTCCACAATCGAGAGGCTGCACACGTTTTGGGATTATTGAGACTAATATTTTAGATGACATCTAACTTGTCGGTGATATGGACCACACAGATGTGCAGGCGGCATTCCACAAAATTCAAGCGTTTCGAACGCTAAAGTGGGTGAAAAAAATTCCGACGTTTCGAGCGACATTTTATTGCCCCATCCATTAGGGACTGACCGATTTTATCTAGGAACCGTCTAAATTGCACAGACAGCGTACAGCAAAAAATTAAGCGTTTGGAATCATATTCGATGGGGTTGGTTTCTTACCTAGGTCTTAACTCCATCTTGGAAAATCGGTTTGTACCTAGGTTTGACTCCCTCCGCCAGGGATGGTATGTACCTTAGGTTTGACTCCCTCTGCTCGGGATGGTATGTACCTAGGTTTCACCCATTTCATGAAAAAAATATTATTGGAGTTTGCCATTGGGCAGCTCCACCAATATTGGGTGTGTATTTCGGGTTTCTAGTTGAATATAAAGTGCAAGTTTGCATGGAGTTTTACACATTCTGCAGCCGGTCGGGGTAGTGGAAAGAAAAATTTAGAAACGTTTTAACAATTTTTCAAGAAGGTACAAGAGTAAGAAGTAAGTATCATTATTCTTTGATATTATAGTTTTCATGATGAATATAGTTTGTAATCAATATTTAACATTGCAGGCATGAACATCGATATGTATTGGTTTGACGATGAGCATTGGCAGGGGTGGGACGATGACGGTAGAGATGATGGTTATGAGAGCTTGTACGAGGAGGAGGAGGAGGTGGGGGAGGAGGAGGAGGTGGTGGAGGTGGGAAAGGAGGAGGAGGAGGAGGAGGAGGAGGAGGTGGGGGAGGAGGAGGAGGAGGAGGAGGAGGAGGAGGAGGAGGAGGAGGAGGAGGAGGAGGAGGAGGAGGAGGAGGAGGAGGAGGAGGTGGAGGAGGAGGAGGAGGAGGAGGAGGGGGAGGAGGTGATGGAGGAGGTGGTGGAAGATCCTCTGTTGGGGGAGGGTCTGTGGTGGCGACATGCCGAGGAGGGTGAGGAGCCCGACAACGAGTGGGACCTCGCCGATGCCAGGGAAGCATACGAGGAACGGCGGCGCTGGCCCGGTGGGGTCCCAGAGGAGGTGGCGAGGTGGTGGGAGGATTTCGGGTACATCACCGACCCTGAGTGACACCCCGACTCGTCACCCGGTAAGTTAATATCATTTTCATCACATACCGTTCGATTATTGCAATATACCCGTATGTTTCAGATACGCGCGGCATGATCGCCGCCACATCTATGTAAATATAGTTTAAGTGTCAGTTTAATATATAGTTTTAAGAAAATTGTTATCCTAGAATAGGTTAGACTTAAGAAATAGCGTATAAGAAAATTATTATTGAGCATAGGCTAGAGTTAAGTTATATTGAATAAACGTTAGATATTTTTAAAAGATTCGTGTCATTGCTCGCATATAATACCCAGTCACTCTTCAAATATTTCAGCTAATATTAAAATATAAGCTAAGAGTTTAATATTTCAGAGCAGCCATCTTGGCTTTTTGCAGTTTAAAAAAAATCACACCGCCATCTTAGATTTTAATTTCTTGAAAAAGGGAGTCGTATTTGGGGGGAGATCGGTAGTGACATCGTTGCGTGACGGGGAAAAATCGAAATAATATAACACTGAAATGCAGATCGGTAGTGACGCTGCTGCTGCATAGCAGAAAATCGGATAATAACATACCAGCTCGTCAGCCGGCAAGATACGCAGCCATCTAAAAATGCAGATCGGTAGTGGCGCTGTTGCATGGCAGGAAAATCGGATGGTAACATCTAAATGCAGATCGGTAGTGGCGCTGTTGCATAGCGGAAAGTCGGGCGGTAACATCCAAATGCAGAGATCGGTAGCGGCGCTGTCGCATGGCAGAAAATCGCAACAGGTTACCAGACCGATCTCGTAGGTGGGTGGTGGGGGCGAAGAAGTTCAGAAATCGACCATAAGATTTAGCCAACAAATCCATAAGTTACCACCTCGATTGTCGGTAACAAAAACTCAGCGATCGTTACCATCATCCAAAATCGTTACCATGCGACCGGTAATGGAGAAACATGGATGATAACTTACCCTCACGGTTCGGCCGATAAAGAAGGCTGGATCCAGAACTGTCATATCTTATCTACTACAATTCTCATAAACTTTCTAGTAGCCACGAAGGTTCTTAGCTTCTACCAATAACGAACATAACCTCTAAAAACAGACGATTTTGCGGTTATATTCGTAATTTAAATTTCAGCAAACAAATTTCTGGAACACTATTCCGGAGCAATGAGAAATATGAACAGAGTGATCCAGGAGCAATTAAGCAATTTTCCTTTGGACCGAATTAGAATTTTTTGTGTTGGAGATTTCGGTTCAAATCTGCCGCTGGTCGACATAACCGACAAATTAGTTACTTTGGTTTTTTCCAGTTTTTTCGAAAACTATGAGGGAACGAGTAATGAAAAGAGTGGAGCAATTAGGAGCAATTGGGAGCAATTGATATTTTTTTTATTTCAGTCGAATTGAAACCTCTGATTTCCCGCCACTCAACTCAGAACAAGGTCAAATTCGTTTTTTTCGATTTTCTCGGAAACTGTGCCGGCAATTAACAAAAGTTATAGAGCAATTATGAGCATTTATTTGGTACTAGGTTTTTTTCAAAAGTCGAAAGTCGCGGGCCAACTTCACATAGCTAATCTCGACGGTGAATGGATCCTAGGAAATTTCCCTCGGATTGATTTCCCCGGCAACATTTTGAACTGTCGAAAGAATTCTATTTTTCTATTACTCTACCCTTGTTTCAAATTACGCCGACGTATTTCCAGCGAAATAAGATCATTGAATGAGTCAGATGATCGATATGAATGTATACATACCTATACGATTACCCGACACCTAATCTCGAATTGCGCTAACGGATGTATGAAATCAATATTGATAGGGTCAAGGAAATACAAAGAAGCAACTACTCTTAATTCTTTAACTTTATTCACTTCGAAATGAGTTTTTTCATTGCTTGATAACGTACATTGCAAGATAAGGCTTTACGACATCAGTTGCTTTGATATTGTAATTTATTTTATCCTTCATATCATCGCAATGGACCCAAGACCCCAAATCTCGAAGGCAATAAGCTGTAAAGTGTCCTGAGTCGCATCGCTGTGTAAATCTACTCGAGTCCTGGTTTGAAATGGATGGCTCGTGATGTACGATACCGACAAGTCTGAAAATTCAATATTGTTGCGATCAATATTCATATTTGTCAACGTTTATTAAATTCCAGCTTTGCAGAAAAAGACGTACCGATATGTCTCCTCCGATTCAAGAAAGAGGGGGAAATGATCCAACTGGCCTTCGATCGTTTTCGTTTTGTTCTTACTTTCTCGTACATCTAAATTTATGCAAATGAGAACATTCAATGTTGTTTCCTCTTCGCCAGCTATGCCTTTCTTACGACATTCCGGTCTTTTACAGGTCACCTTGTAGAGAGTTTTATTATATAGAAGAGACTTCTCCAAAGCTCTATATCCCTCTTTGCGTAGAATTCGCTCATTGACGTTAATGAGGTGGGCTTTAGTCAGTACATCAGCGCAGGCTGAATTACTACATGTAAAAGGGTGTAGCAGGATAAGTATGTATGTGCTGCCCCCGCACATATTTCGACAGGATTTTTACCATAAGTTACAAACGAAGGGAAGTTGAATTTCCCGAAAGCTTATATCCCAAAAACAATTTTTATGGGTGTTATGGGGGTTAGAAGGTAAATCTAAAAATCTCATTTTCTCTAGAATGGGTGAACGGATTTTGACGAAAAAAATATATGTTATGGGGTTCGATGGTATAATGTTGAAGAAAAAATATGAAATTTTTACTCGAGGTACTACTATCATTTTTTACTCAAAAAATCTTTGATTCATCTAGTCTAACATATTTAAGTTTCGATACGATCGGAAGGGTAATTCACAGTTAAACAAATTGTTGAGTTTGTGCGTACCACGTACGGCATGGGGCTTGAGGCGCGCTCCTCCAATTCATTCTCCGCACCAGGGCTGGGTAAAATGGTATCTCAAATCCATTTGAAATGGAAAATGGAAAATAGTTTCAAAATTGTATTTGAAATACAAAATGAAAATGGTTTTGCGGAATACATTTGAAATGCAAAATGGAAAATAGGTATTTGAAATGAATTATAAAATGTAAAATGGTTTCCTACAAAAATATTGTATTCGATGATAACTTTTTGAGTATTGATATCAAATCAATAGGATATTGTATACAAATACATTATATTAAATTATTATTAATATATCATATTATATTTTATTATTATCATTATTATTATTATTATTATTATTATTATTATTATTATTATTATTATTTTTATTATTATTATTATATTATTATTATTGTTATTGTTATTATTATTCAAAGTCTTATGGTTTGAATGAAGCATTCGCCTTCAGAAGTAATTGTATTTCGAAAGTCATGTCATCCATGCTACGCCTATTGGGTCTCATTACCATGCCACCATAAGAAAATAAGCGCTCTACAGGCGCAGACGAGGGTAGTGCTGTATTGTATTTGAAAAACAGTGCTTTTATTGCTGGAAATTGTTTCAACGATTCCAATGACGTATCATCGTTTTGGAGATACTGTAGACATTGTAATTGGACGCTGTTTTTGGTGGAAACATTCAGATCACTTTCATCTGAGGACGTTCCTTCCTCAAATGAAAAGAAACTTTGACTGCTCTCATTGTAGGCATTGGTCTCATTACTCTTTTTGGTAATATTTCGGCAGCACAAAGATTCGGCCTCGTTGAAAAGTAGTTCTTTTACATCATTCCGTTTATCTTTTGGGACCCACCGAAGTTTGAAAAAAGGATGACTTACAGAAGCTAGTATAGCATCATTGATTTGAGACGAAAAAGAATAACATTCTTTGAACCTTTTCTTCAAACTTTCTAACAGGACTTCCACCAGACGAGAACAGTATTTCAAATGACGGAGCTGCAACTTCAGTAATGCTTTTTGCATCTGCAGTAAGATAGGAAACAATTCGCCATAAAAACAATTCTTTTCTCCTTGCAGCCTATCCAAAGCTTCAGCAATGGGTTGCATACACTCAATATATTCCATTAGGAATTCCAGATCGGGGTCCTTGAATTTTGGAAGTTCTAGTGTATTGCATACTTCATTGAGGGAATCCCTGACTTTCATCAAATCGCGTAGACAATCATATGACGAATTCCATCGAGTTGGACAAGGAAAACTTGATGATTTTTTAGTTATATCTTTGTATATTTCCGCCGCTTTTGGAGATCTTGATGTCAGGTTCCACAGCGCAGCACATTTTCCAAAAGCGGAATGGTGAACCCGGTTATAAACAGAACTACCACCAGTTGATTGCGAGGATGGTTTTAGCGCTGCTTTGACATCTACTGCAGCAATGAGATTAAGAGTGTGGCTGGCACATCGTTGATGTTCAGGTAGTACCACCTCAACCCCAATATCGCCTTCACCAATTCCAGTGATCACGAATTCTTCTTCGTCATCATTATTGTCTTCGACATTATTGTTGGAATTGCTAGAATTTTCAGGCTGCCTGTAAACGTTGAAAGCTTTGACTATATTTGATGCATTATCAGTTGTAGTTTTCACAATTTTTTTTGAATCTAGTTTGAATTCACTGTGTATGTCATGAAGTAATTCTGCAATTTTATCATAAGAATGAGTTCCTTTGAATCTGCGACAAGCTAAGGCAGCGCTTTTCCTTTCCAGACTTTCATTGATCTGCAATAAAGGAAATAGAATAGCAATTAACAGCGATCCAAGTCAATATAATAAAAGATCCTTGTTTTTATAATCAAGTTTTTAGCTTCAATAGAAAATTTACCCAGTGTGCAGTAACTCCAAGAAAACTGCGCTTCGACGATGACCAGATATCAGCTGTAGTACATACATATGTAGTCGAATCCAAAGTCAATGACAGAGTTTTCAACATTTCGGTGTACATGCCACCAATTTTTGTTCGTAGGGTTTTTCTCGTCATAACCGAAACCGGACTCTGCAGCTTATTGATACCTTCATAATTCAAAGAATGCATCCTCAGCAATATTTGAATGAAAATGATCAATTGATTTGAGATCAATTATAAAAAGTTATGCATATATGCATTAATTACAGTTATGTAGATACATCAATTATCAGTTATAATGATTGTTTCCAAATTTCCTTAGTTATATTTACCCGATATCAGTTTCTTGAACGCTTCGTGTTCTACAATAGACATTGGAGACATCGACTCGATAACAAACGTCGTAATTAATGCATCCGCTGTTTGTTGACTGCTACGTGAGAATGCGTTCGTCAGTGATGTCTGTTTCGATTTTTTTGATGATGATGGTTGTTGTTCATGTTCTGTTGCATTATTATCTCTGGTCCTTTTCAACGGATTCTTCGCTTGTGTAGTCTTGTACTTCAAATATTCCTCTGCAGAATGACCTTTCACCTATAAAGCAATATCAAGTATATTTAATAAATAATATTTGTACATACTTTTTTTGTACGTACATACTTTTAGTGATCTGAATTAGTCTCATATTCAAATGGCTATACCGAAACACGTTATACAGTCATACAGATGAGATGATATAATATTCAGGTTAGGATCCTTACCTTGAGATGATTCAAAAAATTCGTTGTCGCACCAATTCGACCCTTTATAATGCGTTTGCATTGCCTACACTCTGCTTGCACGTTATGATTTTCTATTTTTACGATTTTGAAAAATTTTCCATCCAATACGAGGGGTATTGTACGAACACTATTTATACGGTTCTCATTTTCATCGTCATTCTCGCTCACCGACACTTCTGGGTCTTCTGAATCCTGTAGACCCGCATTTGCTCTATCACTTTGATCACTCGACATCGTTATGTACAGAATATTGATGATTTTGTTGTCATACAAAAGCACGTATGCATATAAGAACCGGCAATACACGCCGACGTCGATAAAACGCGGTAAACTTACAATTAGAAACTTCTCAACACTAACGCCTACGTGATGGCGCCACAAGCAAGTGCGACCGGTAACCAACGAGCGCAGTGCGGCGATCTCAAAATGTCGGCGAAATTTTTCAGACACGTCTAAAAAACCATTTACTATTTTCTAAATGGTCAAATGCATTGAGTTTTACATTTCAAATATAAAATGAAAATGCTTTCGTCAAGTCCATTTCAAATGGAAATGCAAAATGCCATTTTGCATTTCAAATGCCTATTTCAAATGAAACCATTTCAAATGTTACCCAGCCCTGCTCCGCACGCGTATTCTTGGCTTCCTTGCTTCGGTGTATACGTACCCGAACCCACATTCATTCGTGTTTATTCATTTTCCTTGGACAACTAAGCCACTCACTACGTTTTGCTTTAGCTCTTATTTGTTTTCGGAATATTTTTAGAGCTTTGTATATTTTTTTATGCACTGCACAGGCGTATAAGTAGCATTCTTTTATTTCGTTACTTAAACTGATTGTAACTTTTGCTCGTTTTAATAATAGGCAGTACTCATCGTCATACATTGATTTGTCTGCAGAACTTATCATTGCGAGTTGTGAATTTTTTTTATTTGACCAGGTACTTTATGTAAGAACTTGTCACACCCGGCACATTTCCGATTTGTTAATGAAGTAGTCATTTTTCACTGTGTCAATTTAAAACAAGTATCAAAGAAAGAACCAGTAATTTTAGCTGAGGAGGGAATATCTTGGAAAAGAAAATCAACGAACAAGGCGAACAAGAAAGTGAGTCTCAATATAGTGAATGCCAGTTGCATGAAAGTGAAGAAAATATAAATAAGGGCTATTCGAGCGACAATTTGAATTCCCGCAAAATCACTAACTTAATATCACTTTGTAATATAAAAAATTTCATATTTTTTCTTCAACATTATACCATCGAACCCCATAACATATATTTTTTTCGTCAAAATCCGTTCACCCATTCTAGAGAAAATGAGATTTTTAGATTTACCTTCTAACCCCCGTAATACCCATAAAAATTGTTTTTAGACTATAAGCTTTCGGGAAATTCAACCTCCCTTCGTTTGTAACTTATGGTAAAAATCCTGTCGAAATATGTGCGAGGGCAGCACATACATACTTATCCTGCTACACCCTTTCTGTATGCACTCGGCTCATTTTCCATAAATTTTTTCCAGATTCTTTCAACATAGTCTACTGCATCTAAGTAATATGGATATAGTGGTATGTCTGGCTCTTTGATGTCATATACTTTATCGAGGAGCTTGAGTCGTTCCAACTGAATGTTTGTGGTTAGTCCTTCATTCATGAAACGGATTAGAATTTTCAAAGTTTCACTACTTGACGTTAACATACAAGCTTCATATATCGGATAATCTATCGCACAAAATTGTAAAACATGAAGAATGGAACCCAAACCACAGGTGTTTAGTACGCGTACTTTCAGCTCTTTGGGCAACGTTCCATTTTCTAGAAGCTTGGGATCAAACTTCCACTGGAATTTGTCTGTACGTTTGATTTTAATTGTTTTAGTGTATATGTTGCCATTAGTAAACAACAACCCTTTTTTCTTCGATGTAAGTCTCTGGTTTAATATCCTGAGTTCCTTACGATCTTGGAAATAATGACCTGGTTGTTTACTCATTTTATCCTTGTCGCCCTTTAGTTTTTGCTTCTGTCCAAATTTTTGGAGATTCATCTGTTCCATTTTTCTTTTACATCCTTGAATCTGAGCAAATGAGTTTCGAGTCTTACTGTCAATGATATTGTCACTCCGTAAAGGATGAGGTGTAGGAGCCTCGATGTTATCGATAACCGTAACGATATTCTGCTCATCAACTGTACGAGCTTCCAGGCCTATTTCTCCAAACACATCATTACATAAAATTGTCATATCCTCCAATAATGTATGATCATCAGGTTTGACTCGTGCGGCATATGAATGATCTGCCGGAGGGGAGCTTGTAAAAGTCGAATGGAAACAAGGTGAATTTAAAAATCCGGCTTCTGGTGACTTGATTTCGTGTGGACTAGGCGTGACATTGTCCTCGAAATTATTAGTAGATGATTCTGTGGCTCTTTTCATAGATCATTTTCCTTCCTTTCCATTCCTTCACAGTACGCAGCTGAATCTCTAATCGGATCCTGATGCTCCGGATGAACTTCTGGAGTCAAATTGTGAAGTTGTTCTTCCATAATATTCTTTTCGCTCGTTGATTCGAACCATTGGAGGTCTGGGTAATCGGCTCCATAGACCTTGTTTTGTGAAAGGTATAGACCTCCAATCTCCTCAGCTTGTACTATGTCTTCTATAACTGGTCCACTGCTCTGATACTCGTCATATACAAAGTCTCCCTCTTTGCCATGAAATTGGCAATCAGAATCATTGAAGTCAGCTGAAAGAAGCTTGCTCCGTAAAGATTTTCGAGTGTTGCGATTCGAAGCTTCGATGTTCTTCTCTCCTCTGGGATTCTCGTCCTCAGAGCTTTCGCTCTCAACACGAAAAAAACCCTGATTCTTGAGTCCACCCCAGGATTCGTACGATTTTAAATCAGAATCATCAGCAAAGTTGACTTTTTTCAAAGGTGCTTGAGGAATTGTTGCATCATTCGATGACATTTCGTTGGGTTCTTCAACCTGGATACGAGGGGAGTGAGCAGCTCGTTCGTGATTGGCATGCTTGAGATCTGAAGAAAACTGATTACTCCCACTTTTAAGACTTTTCAAGTGTGCAACCACAAATCGATCTATTGTGCAGGGTAATCTTACGCACTCTGATATCTCAGCTCGCAAGCTAGCAAAATAACCCTCTTGGTGGGCACTGGAAGCATGCTTGTAGGAATTAGGCTCAGTAATTCCAGTCCACGCAGGGAACTCTTTACCCATTCTCTCCAAAGCCTTGGCGAACTCTTCATTATAAAAACCATTCACCGTCGTGCCTTCGATATCCGATGGAGAAGGTTTCGCTTTATTTATCAATTTCTTGATGAACTTGTGTGTTCAAGTGTCATTTTCAACCTCTTCGAACTCTGGAATTTGTTCACCCACCATGTGTTCTTCATAAGAACTCATCGACTCTTCAAAACTCTTAATGGTTGCTTTTCGATTCCCAATAGCATCTTCCAGCTGGTATAGAGCGTCTGAGACCTTCATCGTCACACCATCAATGGTAATGACAGTATCACTAAAATGATGTAAGGAAATTACATTAGTGAGAACGAAAACTCTCGCAAACTGTTCAACAGTTCGTGTATCTATCATCAGAGCTATACAATAGAGACGAGTTTCTTTAACAGTTTTGTGTCTTTCGTTTTTCACAGATTTCCAGCAGGCTGCAAGATGCATTATGTGCGCTACATCGATACAAATAAGGGTTTTTGCTGGTCGAGATTCCTTTTTCTCCTCGGAAAGGGTCCACTGGAGACAAGTATCTATGTATTCTTTGAAACTCATGTTATTAAATGCTAGGCAAAAGGACATGGGTATAGCCCGCTCATAGTCAGAAACAGCTCGGCCTGGAGCTGAAGCACCAAGACGTTTGAATGATTTGAGCCAATATTCGATAAATTCCTGGCTGTGAATCTCTGTGAGCACTTGACACACACAAATTGTTCGACCCTTGTACCTGATAGTAATTGTGTAAAGAAAAATATGACCTGTCTTCTTTCCAGGGCAAATCTCAAAGGCACGTACCATTTTACCCGAGGCATCAATTGCGATTTCGGATTTTTCCTTCTCCAGACGGACATATTCTTGGTAAGCTAGAATTTGTTCCAGAGTACAGTAAATTATGTAAAATCTGAGCGCTCCCACGTCGTGAATGATGCCCTTGTAAAGTGGAGATGTGGCCATTTTCTGGAGAGACTGGACAACACCGATGCTTTCACCAGGTTTTCTACCCATTTGTTCTTGGGCTTCTTCCATCTTCGCTTGTCTGTAAATATGATTTTCTCGGATATCATAAGGAACATTCTCTCCAAACTGCATTTTTTCCCTCAACTGTTCGTTCCTGTAATGAGCCGCCCTCCGTCTTGATAATATAGCTTTTACCTCATTCCTCTCAGTTCTGTTAAGAGGACGTGTCACAGACCTATGATAATTTGAACGAGTATCAACAGTGTGTATTGTCCGTCTTAAACCATTTTCAGTAGGTTTACTTTCTGCTATGCCTACTAGTACATTTTTACAGTCTTTTCTATCTGCGCAATAAGCTTGAACTTTCAGGAAGTATTGATGTGTCTCTGGATTAAAATTTGCGGATACGTGAGACGCCTTAGCCAAAAAAGCACATTCAAAATTGTATCGTTTTTTTATTGCGTTTGCGATAACTGGAGCCCATGCTTTACTTTTCAATCGGTCTTTGGCCTCTTCGGTGGGCCGTATCTTAACCCATTCATCTGGCGTAAGTAACAAATCAAACGTCTCTAAATTATAATTTTTTATTTCCTCTTCGGTCATCCATTCTTCATCAACATCCACGTCGCTTGATTCTTCATTCTCTGCCTCAGAGACATCGTCAACAAGGACATGTTTAGGTTTCGAAGGACACACTGAAATTTGTTGATTATTCCTAGCTTCTGTGAGGTCACCACGTTTATTCTCTCTTACGTGATTGTAGACTGTTCGAGGCCCCCATCGTCCACGAAGTTCATTGCTCATATCTTTCCATACTTGATCTCCAAAGCGAGGGAAATCATTTGTTGTAAAATGTCCGATGTATTTTTCTATTAACTTAATAGCCTCTTCTTTGCTGACACTTGGTATTCGTCCCACCATCATTATTATTTAACCCTGAAAACAGACAAAAATATAACATTAAAATACTTAACCAAGAAAACTAATTTGCATGATTCCTCATCTCAATTCCATGTGATTGTTCAATACTTGTAGGAATGAGTACACATTCCTCGTCGTGATAAATTGCTAAGGGGTGATGATGAATGAGAAGACTTCAATCTAAATAAATAATTCAGTGGTAATGTGGTGAAAGGCGACAAATTCAATTTTTCACATTTAGTTAAATGTGGAATTACTTTGATAATTATTAATTTCAGGGGGAAATATCAGAGACATTATTTGTTGCACATTTTTTCATCTGCAAAAAAGGTCCGTTGGAATTATTTCTTAATGAGGTGATTCAAAGATATATCCAAAATTAACAAAAAGGTTGGATTTCAGTTGATATGGTTAACCATTTCAGCATTGAATTTTTCCTGTTCGTACGATCACTTCAAATGATTCCCCCCTGACGTTGATGCCAAGACCAAATTGCAGGTAAATTAACCCGAAAATTACCGAGAAATTTGAAGTTTAGATCAAGACACGATTCATCAATATTTCATACGTCCTTATTTTTCGCTTGAACCAGGACGAACGGCATTTGTAAGAAACTAAAGCGCGCGATGTGAACACAAAGTTTTAACGGTACTTACAAAGTAATTGTAAATCTATAGGGAATGTTGGAAAATCCTAATACACTTGTTCACAACAATAAATTTGTGTATGTAATCTATAATTCCACAGGCATTGTGGACATCTAGAGGCTTACAAGTCAATTATTAGCGTATTTCCTATGGAATTTCATCTACCTATTGAGAATGATTTTCTACCAGAAGTCTCATTTCTGGCATAATTTTCAAAGTTTTCTTTGTGGATCTTTTCAATTGAAGACGAAAGCAAGGAATGAAGCAAGGAAACTCGCGAAAGAACGGAATCCCAATAGAATACTTTGTATAGAGAGATCACAAATTTATTAACTTCGTCTCAATTTTGGTTCCATTTTTTTCTAGGGAATATGTTTGTTTAGATATTTCGACGGAAAAATAAACGGATTAATTGTGAAATTTCCGAAAGAATTTCCTATCGAAAGTGCTAGGTTTTTGTATTAAATTAGTTCGTACGTGTTAGGTTAGGGTGCCTCATTATTATTGTTATTATTATTTTTTTTCTTTTTTAATTCATAGTAAACTGTTAATACAAAAAAATACATGTTGAACAAGTACAATTAACGATCTAATGCCGGTGTTCGTTCACAACTCATAATAAATCCTGCATTTGTTCTTCGTTTTTCGTTGTGAGCTGGTTAAATTGCTTCATAAGCACGACTCGACGTTCAGCTGTATCATTGATAACATGAAGTTGCTGACAAACTTTTCCCCACTGCAAATATCTTATCTTGTTTCTTATCGGATATACATTGTAACTTTTTGCTTTTATCGCGGGCCAGAGCCTATAGCGATGCAGCAGTTATTGTGAGTGTCTTTGTCTTAAGTTAGTTGTCAATAAATTTCGGAACTTCTCTTATAGGTTGTAGGCAGGGAAAAGGATGGTTTAGCCACCAAAAGCCACCTGACTAACCTCGTGATTTTAAATTATCTAACGGACTCGGATAAATTTCTTTATCAAAGCCGTGTAGGCACTGGCGGACTCGGATACTAAGACCAAAGCCGCTATACCTTCTATTACAGAGCCGGGTGATTAGCCAAGCCTGTTTTCCTATACAAAACCTAACCAACTACGGATCCGGAAATCTTTTCGATTTCAAGACCGTCCGCCAGACTCGGAATTGTTTCTCGTTGGCCCTCGGACACGGGGTTTTAAGCCAATGCCGTTCGCTCTTTGACACAATCCAAAGCTGTTCCCTAAATGGCTTTATTTGGGCAATGCTAAAAAGGAAAAAACTCGGAGCTGAAACGTCTGCCAATTCGAATAAATCTTTATCCAATAAAATTACTTTGATTTACATCTGTTTTTCTTCACCTAATCTATCCTAAGTTTGTATTGATTCAGTGCCATGCAATTTGCGCTACTTATTAATTCCTATGATATCCGTGATTTTATTAATACAAGAATTTATGTTTAGAAAGCTATTTCCCTTTTTGCTAATATCGTGAATTTAAGTTAGTCATAAGTAGAGTAAGTGATTTTAAATGAGTCGTTGTGGCGCTGTGCCTACGAACGCTCTGAGAACTACCTGTGAGTCGTAGTGGTGCTGTACCAACTAACGCTCCTGAGCATTTCGAGTATGCTACTTATATAGTCGCGATCCCCTCTTCTTTCTTGACGTCATCGCGTTGGTCGAACGTAGAGGATTAAGTTAATCCTCTGCCTGGCCTCTGAACTGGTTATATCTGGTATATTTGGAGTATAAAATACCCGAATATGTTACAATATACAAGAAGTATCGTCAGTATTTTTATTATTTGTTATTTTGCGGGGTCGACCTTTTCCTTTTCCGACAGTTTTCTTTGATGATTGTTGTTGCCGTTGAAACAATTCGTTTCGATACTGTTGCGTCACACGCTGACACCGTCTTCATGTGACTAGTTGAAAAATGGGTATGTATGTTGTATGAAAAGAATAATTGCATTTATGTCAAAGTATTAATGAAATTTGTATATTCTTAATAACACTTAATGCTTAATACAAATAGAGGTTGTAATTTTATTTCGGATTCACCAAAGAGGTTTTAATTTTGCTATTTTTAATGTTGAAAGAGTCTCAGTGATTTGTTATGTTTGCAATAGTTACAAGTTGAATTCAAGTTTTGTTTTATAATTGTTTGCTTGAAGAGCTCGTTTAAGTCTTGTTCTTTCAAGCCTTCGTAGATGACTGACTGTCTGTCCGTTCGTTTTCAGTTTTTGTCGTTGATGTCGAAAAGGGATGGAGAGGGAATTCTTGTAACGGTGGAAATTTGTTAATTTTCAGTCATTGGACGATTTTTTCTTTTGGTCAATTATTCCAATTGGTCGATTTTTCCCATTGGTCAGTAATTTTTAAGTAGGGGGTTGTACATGAACCCACATTTCCGGTACATGAGTCTTCTTAGAAGAGTTATGTAGCTAGAAGTTTCATAGCTTACTCGAGGAAGACAATAGATGAAAACTCCTTTGAAGTCACGTAGGACAGTAATAAAAAATGTTGGAAATTTTGTGTTTATGGCTACACATTTGGTGACCAAATGTGCAGAGCTAAAATGTACGAATCGGATACAAAGGGCCTTATTACTTTCCGGCCTTACCTTCGGGCAATTGCATCCCTTTTGTTAGCTTATCCTAACGGTGTCGTAGATATTTGTATTTGTACACTTTCTAATAATATTATCGTAAGATCTAAATAAGAGTTCGATTAATTTGAATACACCATATATGCCATGGCATGCAACATACTTCCCTGTTGAGAAGTGACCAGTTGAGACTAATTAGTCGACAAGGAACTTATCAATAAAATAACTGCGTGATATGACATTATATAAACCTTATTCTAAATTTTTCATAAGGTGGTTTGGATTATGAAATACCTTTATCTATAATTCTACACACAAATTAGAGAGATTAGTGGTGATAGTCTTTTAGTAGTGTTTTTATTCTAGTCATTGTCTTTTGGTAAAGGCGCTAAATTTTTCACACTACGAACAAATGCACTATTAGCGTTTTTAATTTTCACCGTTCGTATGACACCATCGGCTCCTGGGTATGTCTCGATGACTCGCCCTAGAATCCAACGCAGTGGTGGTAAGTTATCGTCTTTCACGACTACTACCGATCCGTCTTGGATGGTGTGGGCTCCATTTACCCAACGATGACGGATGTTTAATTCATTCAGGTACTCTTTGTGCCACCGACCCCAGAAGTGTTGTATTACTTTCTGGAGGTGTTGCCAGGTTGACAACCGATTGGATGGGGTAGTCCTGAAGTCCCGTTCAGGTATGCTTGTTAATGATTCGCCAATAAGAAAATGCGCAGGAGCAAGGACCAGGAAATCATTGGGTTCGGATGAGATAGGAGTGAGTGGTCTGGAATTCAGAATAGATTCGATCTCTATGATAAAGGTGTTGAACTGCTCAAAGGTAAACAGCTCATTGCCGACGACTCGTTTCAAATGATGTTTGAATGATTTCACTGCTGATTCCCAAATTCCTCCGAAATGTGGCGATAGTGGTGGAATGGAGGTCCATTCAATTCCCCTTTCGGTTAGCTGTTTCTTAATTTGATCATCGAATTCCCTTGTCTGGAGTAGAGTATATAAATCATCCAATTCATTCTTGGCTCCCTTGAAGTTCGACCCATTGTCTGACAATCAGACAAAAACTAGAGTCAGACAATGTACAGTCAATATCTATACCAAGAATCGGTAGCGGACTAGACAAATTAAACTGGAAGACCGTCCGATCAATGATTTACTTCGTTTTCCAAAATTCAGACGTGAAAATAACTATTTGTGATTTCAAACCAAGTCAAAGAACCGCACTACATTCAGAAAATAACCCCGAAAACCCAAACTCGAATAACGAAAATTTCATACAAACCGAACATACAAACACACCTGAAAGTCCGGAAAACAACTACACAGGAACAAACATACACAAAAACCCGAATAATATTCCAGAAAATAATGACCTTCCTCCAAAGGTCAACCAAAGCTTACACAACATCGAAGAAACGAGTTAAGATAATACACGACAAAATCCACCTCAAAATCCCATTCCACATTTTAGCCGAATAGATCCAACGCCAACAGCGACCAATATCAAAGAAACAAACGACGATATTCTCATTAAAAAAGATAACTACGTACACCGCATGCCAGCCGACTGCATTATAAAAAAAGGAGTTGCTAAACAATTAATCGATATTGGCAGCCTAGATACAAATTTCCTAAAATCTCAAAACCCAGAAATAAATAGCGTAATCATAACACCAAATAATAAAAAATTCATCTTCAGTCTTGTAACACAAAACAAAAACTACGAAAAATCAACAGTAGAAGGAATATAGTATAACACACTAATTATCCTTCGTGACATACTACAAGCGAAACACATAAAATCATTTTCAATTTCTAAAATAGGCAGCGGATTTGACGAATTAAATTGGTTCGCAATTGAAAATACTCTCAGAAAAGTCTTTAATTACACGGACATCACAGTTAACATATGCCTCAACGAAATCAACGTTCCTAAACCAGAGCTACGTCAAGACATAATTCGCGAAAATCACGAATCCGTAATAGCTGGCCACAAAGGAATAACTAAAAAATTTAAACGAATCCGAGCAATACATTTCTGGCCGAATATGAAAAACGACATAGGAAAATTTATAGAATTATGCGAAAGCTGTCAAAGACGAAAACTTGTCAGGAATAAAGTTAAACTTCCGATGGTAATAACTGACACACCGACAACCGCTTTCGAAAAAGTCTCATTAGATATTGTCGGACCCTTACCAAGTTCAAACTCACAAAATAAATATTTACTAACAATCCAAGATAACTTAACCAAATATTCAGAAGCAATACCACTGAAAAACATGACATCAACAACAATCGCAAAAGCATTCGCAGAAAATTTCATTTGTCGCTACGGAGTACCCGAATCAATCCTAACAGACCAAGGTCCAAACTTTCTCAGTCCCGTCATGAAACAGTTAGCAAAAATCTTCAAAATCAAGCAAATAAAAACAACAGCTTACCATCCCCAATCCAACGGTTCCCTCGAACGCAGCCATCAAGTCTTAATCGAATACTTAAAACACTATATTAATAATACAAAATAACTGGGACAAATGGATTCGATTTGCAATATTCTGGTACAACACATCAGTACACGAAGGTACCGGTTACACGCCAAGACGCTACAAACAATCTAAAAAACGCAAAATCAAAATCAAAATTGTGATACGATAAACACATAAACGCGCACAGCTTCCAACCAGGACAGTATGTCTATTTGATCAACAAAACAAAAAAGAAACTAGACGACCACTATAAAGGTCCATACAAAATAATTCGTATAATTAACAACATTAACGCGGAAATTCAAATAAATGACAACAAAACGAAAATAGTCCACATAAATAAAATCAAACTAGCCAAATGATAATTAATTAATAGAAAAATAAACCTATAAACAAAACATAAAAAGGAAAAATAATAACACCAAAACAGTCTTCATATTCCGAATAAACCCATACTTAACATTTATTAACATAAAACGCAATAAGTGAATCCAAAACTGAAGTTAATTACTTAAGCTTAACTTATTTATTAACCTTACTTAATATAAAAACGACAACTTAACTGAAACATAAAATCTTAAAGAAATATCATTGTTAATACTAATACTAAACTATTCGACTTTCAATAGTCAGTAATTGAAAAAAAAAAATACATATATATATATATATTGTAACAGATCGGGTGATCTAAGCCCGAGACAATACGTCACAACGCGCACCATCAACCGCGCACAACAAGTGACGTCAATCGGTGACTATATAAGCGCAGCGCTAACATGGCTAATCAGCAGTGTTAGGCAAAGCGCCACGCTAACTCACACTCTTATTTTCCGAGGCCGTACAGGCAAAGCGCCACGGTACTCTCTAGATTCTCTTTTTGCACACGGAAACGGCCATAGCGGCGTTTTACGTCTTCGAGTCAATTATTTTCTTTGTTTTCTTTTCATGATTATAATTTACTCTTTACTTAATTTATATCCAATCTCACAATTTCACTAGAATTTAATTTATAAACGACTGTAGAATCGTTGCTTAGCTAAATCTACGAATTTCGACTAAATTTATGTAATTTAATTTTATAACACATTTTCGGTTGCAACCACTTCACCTATTATGAATTTATTTGATTAATTAAAACTTATGTTAATCGGGACGGTTTTCTTTTCTTCAAAACCTTTTTCTCAGTAGGCTGAACTGCCCTGACTAACATCTTTTAATTAATTAGCTAATATACAGCTTCGGTGACGACTGCACTGCACAGATCAGATACTCGCTTCGGTGCGCTTAGCGCATCCAAGTCGAGATACTGTCTCGGCAAGTGCGTCGAATCCCAAGTCTGATACAGCCTCGGTGCTGCTTGCAGCATCCAGGTCTGAGGGAGGCAGCTACGGTGTGATTCGCTCCACCCTAGTCTGTATCAGGGACTAACAAATTGATTATCTCTACCAAGGAGCCCTAGAAATTAATCTAGAGTAAAGACACTCACAAGTAACTAGCCATACGCGACACCCGCTGTGTCGCGTACAGCACCCCAAAAGTTACATTTGGCGCCCAACGTGGGGCTCCTTGTTTGTTGGAGGTAAACCTTCTGTTTACCTGTAAAATCAGTAAAATCATTGCTTAGAGTCATTTGTTTAAATTCGAGTCATTGCTTAGTTTAGAGTCTTTTGTTAACTTAGAGTCATTGTCAATTTCAAAATGGAAGGTCTCAGTTCAGCCTCGAGAAAAGGTGCAGAAAAGGAAACCGGCTCGAAACTTACAGATAAGAATGTAGGTAGACGAGATAAAGACAAAGGCACTACTGAGTTTGACAAAACATTTATTGATAGACCAGCAGAAGTAGGAACATCAGGTAAATTCGCGGATCAAACACAATCCACGATGATGGAGATCCTAGAACAGATAAACAAAAAATTAGATGAAAAATTTGCAGCGGTAGAACGTAGAATGATGGTATTCAAAACTGATACAGAAAAGAAATATTCAAAGTTCGAAAATAGGATATCAAAAAAGGTAGATGAACAACAGCAAATAAACCGCAAGCAAATAGAGTCAGTAGAAACGGATTTACATGAGTTAGACGAAAAGTATAGTTCCGAAGTGATAGGTTTGCAAGAGCAATTAACAACTTGCCAAGTAGATATCAGAAGTGAGTTTAACGGAAATTCGAATAAACTCAACACAAAGGTTAAGGAAAACTATCAGTTTAGTGTTGACAAATTCACTAAATTAGAGAACAAACATGAAAGTTTGAAAACAAACATTGACACAGAGGTTAGGAGAATTAGATTCAGAAACTCTGGTAACAACAGTGAATGTCATAATGTAATAGCTAAACATATCAAAATGCCAACATATTCAGGAAAGGCATGGGAACGACCTGCTAACTTTATCAAAGAAATAGAAGAATATCTTACCTTTGTAGGAGCCGATTGCAATGAATTAGGTTTGAAACTCATAGGCCAATGTCTTAATCAGGATGCAAAAGATTGGTGGACTGCGCGTCGTGACGTGATCAATTCCTGGGACTCGTTCAAAATTAGGTTTCTAAATAGATACTGGGGAGAAGAAACACAGAGAGAAATCAGAAAAGATATAGAATTCGGTTTTTATAATAACGATACGAAGGTAACGTGGTCAGAATACGCAAACAGAAAATTCGCGTCAGCCGCAGGCTTAGTTCCACGCATGGACGAAAAAGAAATAGTTCGTAGCCTTACCCGTCATTTTAATGAAGCCGTAGTAGAAGCAGCTAGGTGCCGTGACATCCGCGACATCGATGCGCTCCTCGCGTTCTTGGACGAATTGCAATTTGGGGGAAGATCAAATGCAACTCGAAGTAAGTTCACTCACACGAACAAGCAAAATTCACTGGGTTATCGAACAACAGAAACACGAGATAAACAAGTGTCATGGCGGACTGAGAACGTTAATCCTAGTTCAAAACAAAGCGACATGAACCAAAATATTAGGCCAAGTACTCAATACTTAAGTCCAAAACAGAACTGGACAAATCACCAGATAAACGCGATCGACTGTGACGACACAGTAGAAGATCAAATTACAATAGAACCTAGTAACAGTTCGGAAAACTAGAAATCGCTGTGCCGGTCACGCCGATAAACATACCGACACAGCACGAAGCAAATGTTTTCGCGGCGAATCTCGTTGATTTAAATACGTTTGAAGATCCGTACGAATACTTAATTGCAGAGGAAATAAATGAAAAGCCAGTAGATAACAAATGTCCGGAATTAAGTCTCCGAATTGAAAAGATAGAAATGAAAGCTTTGGTAGATACAGGTAGCCAAATAACCTGCGTTTCGGATAACTGGTATCTTAAACATAAAGACAGCTTATCTCAATGCGAAAAGTTACCGGTTGTAAATTTTCAAATACAGGGTGTAACAGGGGGCAGACCAGCTCGAGTCGAAGAGCAGTTTCTTGCGGAAATCAAGGTCGGTATGGCAGTCGATGAGGTGGGTTTTCTCGTCGTGCCTGGGTTAAAACACGATGTAATTATCGGTATCGACACGCTTCGTAAATGGAAAGCTGATCTAGACTTGCAAATAAACAGACTGGAAGTCCAGATAAAAGAGAAAAAATATTATATTGAATTGTATAACCCGAGCGAAAAACAAAATAGATCAGATTCAACGGCTGAAATATCTAGCTTGAATACAACTGATGATCAAGAAAGTAAATATCACATAACCGATGATGAAGTAGAGAGCAAGCTAACCGAATGTCAGGTACTAGGAGCCGATGAAGTTAGAGCTTTTTCAGACTTAATAAAAAAATATCGAGACGTTTTTCAAAAAATTCCGGGTAGAGTCATCATATATGAACATAAAATCAAAGTTTACGAAGATAGACCGTTCGTCAAACGATCATATCCTATTTTAATGATACATCGAGATAAAGTAAATGAAGAGATACAGAAAATGTTAGAGCTTGGAGTGATCGAAAGATCTTATAGTGAATATGTGAATCCACTAGTAGTTGTTGCTAAAAAATCAGGCGAGATCAGGTTAGTCTTAGATGCGAGATACATCAATCGGCTTATAGTACCTGATCACGATTGTGCGCAATCTACTGAGGTTTTCTTCCGGAAGTGCGGAAATGCATCCGTAATGTCGAGTCTAGACCTAGCAGCTAGTTTCTGGCAAGTGCCATTACATAAAGATTCGCGGAAGTATACAGCATTCATGCACGAGGGGAAAACCTACCAATTCACTGTCACACCATATGGGCTAAGTACCAGCCTAGCCAGCCTAATTAGAACCTTGGATCTAGTGTTAAAAGACACAGATCAATTCACGATAAATTTTGTGGACGATATATTGTGTTTATCTGACTCGATCCAATCACATTTAGAGCACCTTGAGTTGTTGTTTAAAGTATTCAGAAAATACAATATGACGATAAACTTTAATAAATCAAAATTCTTCCGAGAGGAAATCGATTTTTTAGGCCACAAAATAACTAGAGAAGGCATACGGCCGCAACTAGAAAAGATTGAAGCGATTCAAAATTTTCCAGAGCCAAAAAACGTTAAACAACTAAAAGGATTTTTGGGCCTAACAAATTATTATAGTAAATTTACAAAATCGTATTCCGAGGCAACCGCACCATTATTAGCGCTGGTAAAGAAGGACTCTAAATGGGATTGGACCGAGGAGATGATAGCACATTTTACAACAGTAAAGAAGTTGTTCTGTGACAACATGATAATACATCATCCTGATCCTAAACGTAGGTATTACTTACAATGTGATGCGAGCAATTACGCTATCGGAGCCGTATTATACCAACTTTCAGATCAAACCGAGGAATTAATTGTCGGTTTTGCAAGTAGAACGTTAAAAGGAGCGGAGTTGAATTACTTCACTACCGAAAAGGATTTGTTAGCAGTAATATTCGCATTAGGAAAGTTTCGGACATTTGTGGCAGGAGCTCAATTAACAATTCGGACAGATCATAAGGCATTAACGTTTTTATTTGCATGCAGATTATTGAGTTCAAGGCTAACCCGATGGATTTTGTTTGTTCAAACATACAACTTTGAGGTCGAGTACGTTAAGGGAAAAGATAATGTTGTCGCAGACACGCTGAGCCGATATCTTCCTGAAAAGAAACAAAAAATAGCATTAATAAGCCAGATAATGATATTAGCACCCTTAGCTAAAGACATAACGAATGAGTTAGGAGCTAATTTAGAATCACTTGCTAATCGTCAAAGTGTTGTATAGGCTTTAATACTGTAGTCTACTGCGTTAGTAATTCGGAGGGTCGGCGTCTTCCCAGAGGTGAGGTAAAGGTTTCACTTCTAGTCGCGTTGACGAAACTTGATTTTATTAATGAAATACAAAGAATGATACAAAAGGTAAAAGGTTCTAGTTGTAGGTTGAGCACTTGCTCACGTTCGAGTTCTTGAGTATTCCGGGATTACTACCCAGCTCCAAAAGATTCTGCTCAAGACTGGCGCGGCCGGAGTCGGCGCCTAATTTATGCCTAAACGATGCATGGTCAGCTTTCCCAAGTATTTAGGTCGATGCTGAACCAGTGCACCTTCTTTATTGCTTAACTATGAACGCCTGACAAATAAGCTATTTGCTAGTTCAGCTAATTAATGAGGTTAGCTTACAACATCCCTCCCATCGCAGAAGAATAGGCCTCCGGACTATAGTGTCCGTCTATATCGTATTTCACTATGCTTGTGTCTTTCTGTTTATGGATTATGCCTGCCACCCGGACTACCATTTCTGTGCCAATGCTTTATTTGAGGTAGGTCCGATTGGCTTACATTTCAGGGTTATTGCTTTCGAGTTAGATCCTTGATGGCTATAGTTAGTATTAGGTACAGTTAACTATTCTATGTAAACCCGTGTGTTCCCGATATTTTGTGTAATCTTAAAACTAACTTATACAGTACAAGTGATAGGCGAATTTCTCTTAGAAAAGAATCTGCCGGTAGGCAGTTTCCGCTCCCGTGGTCGCGGTGGTTCCACGGCAGGGGTCCGAATGTCACCGCCTGTGACTCTTCGCTTGGTCAAATACCTATACACTATGTAACCCATGAATGACGGTACTAATACACTGCTTATCGAGTAGGAAGTGGCAGTATGCGCTAGATGCGTTACATAATTAGTTTGCCTATTTTCCATCTCGTCATGCAGATCGCTCAATCTAGACCCTAAAGAGTTGAGTTCGACGGCATCGTGTAGTACGTTTTTTAGCGCCACTTTCCCACTGACATTCCCTACCCTGGGGATCGCTTGTATATCGTTCTCGTGAAGGCTAAGGTTAAATGGCGGTAAGTAGTTGAACTTCTGCGTTTGTTGGTATCGTCGTAGTGTTTCCAGACGGAAATCTTTTGCAGTTACAGTACATTTCCCGTTGAGAGTTAACGTGCCAGTCCCTAATAATGTTTCGTGCTGCGCAGGGTAACCGTCACACGTTATCGCGAAAGTATCGGGTTTTGGAACAATAAATATCCACGCTCCTTCTCGGTGTAACCTAATTATTACTGTCCTGTCTAGCTTCATTATCCTTTTGGGACACTCCGCTAAGGGCGTGTCAGCCTTTGCGAATATTGAAAGTTCGTAAGGTATTCCGTCGCGAATCACGTTCGTGGGATGCCGGGGGTCACACAGGTAGTGTGATCCGAAATGTTTGCAGGATTCTAAATCAACCTGCCGCATACGTACAAAATTCCGGTATTCCTGGTCTACTACGGCTAGTTCTTCTGCGGTTTCTAGACAACAATAGGTATCGTTCTGTACATGCAGGGGAAGTGGATATATTTTGCTAACACTATACTCCTCATTCCCGACAAGAGGTATCTCTATCACGGTTACAATACCGTCCTGGCGTCCGTAGGATTTTACGTCAGCTGTCGCCATTAGTGCTGGGATACCTGAGCGTGTCAAGGGTATAGGGAAGCTATGCCCTTGAGGTAAATGCGGTAGTGCTGACTCAAGGTATTCCAATATTTTTGCGGGCGGAAGTACTTTCGGATTGACCGCTCCCTTGCCTATATCGCTCAGATAGTCTACGAGATCTTTTACGTCGTTCAACAATGCTTCTACTATTAGACCTATTGATTCAATGTGCTCGTCGAGATTCTGTCTTGCGGAATTCTTCTCGATGGCATTGGTTAGACTTAACTCTAAATGTCTGTTAACCTCGAGTAATGCCTTTTCGTTAGCCTCTATGTTCTTCATGGAGCTATTAAATATTTCTAAGGAAGAGGAAACAATTGTATCTGTTTATTCATTACTGTCTTCAAGTTAGTCTGATCGCTTCGGAGAGCATTTATTTCTTCGTCTATTCTTGCTGCGTCCGCTGCGTCCATGGTCCCGAATAATGACTTTGCTATCGAGCCTAAACCGTCGACTAAACCTCGTCGTTTCCGCGTTTCTGTGCCTACTATATCGTGTAATAAATCTAGGTCTTTTTCCACTTTACCTAACATACTACTCACTTCGTCGCTGAGCGTCTCACACAGTATTGAGTTCGCGTTGGTTGGTTTCTTACATGTTTTGCCTATGTTTGCTAAATGCGTCTTTACGTTCATTTCGCGTTTGAAAAGGCTACCCAAGTCCATATTCACTACTGAGCTCCACTTATTTTTGTAGATTTGTAGTGTGCCTATCTTCTCAAAATAAATCCCTGGATTGTGATCGAACTTGACTACCTCGTATGGCGTTCCTTCTACTGCGCCGTTGGTGCCTATAACCACGAACAATCTGAAATCCCGACAAAAAGTATTACTATCTAGATCCCCTCCCTCCTGTTGAAAGCGATAAAGGGTTAGGATGGGGTAGGAAATTTTTTTTTTTTTTGTGTTTTTTTGACGACTACCGATTAGTGCTCCACGAACAGTTTTAACCGGTTGACGTGCACTTTCACCTCCTTTCTACCCTTTTTGATGGTGTAGTTAACTTCCGAATTCCTCTTTAGGATAACATAAGGTCCTATGTATTTCGGTGTGAGTTTTTTCGACCTGCCTCTTCTAACTGTTTCGTCCAGTAACAAAACTTTATCCCCTGGATTGAATATCGTTGTTTCAGTTTTCTTATCGTAATATGCCTTTGCTTTTTTCTTGGACGCATCTAAATTTTGTTTCGCTGTAAGATTGGTTGTCCTGAGTCTTTCGCGTAGCTCTTGTACGTAGTCATCGTATGCATACGTCAGCCTTGGTGCCTGCTTCATCGATGAGGGTATCTCGGCGGTATGTCCGAAAACTAGTTCGAATGGCGTGAAGCCCGTCGACGTATGAGGCGTCGTGTTGTAGGTGAACATTGCGTAAGGTAACCACTCATCCCAGTCGCCCTGGTCCTTATCGATGTAATTTTTTAAGTACTCGGCTAATGTCCTGTGAGATCGCTCTAGTGCTCCGTTTGATTCCGGATGGTATGCCGTCATTTGAATTTTTTGTATCTTCAAGAGTTTACACACGTTTTTAAATACTTCTCCAACAAAATTCGTCCCCTGATCTGTGAGTATGACTTTGGGGGTTCCGTATTCACATACTATGTTTTTCACGAATTCTTTGGCAACTGTTATAGCTTCCTGATTGCTTAATGGCATGGCTTTACTGAATTTTGTTAGTGCGTCTTGAAAAGTGAGCACATACTTGTGCCCTCTTTGTGTTTCAGGCAAGGGACCTACAATATCTAGAGCACATTTTTCGAATGCCTGCTCAGGCGTATCTGTCACTATCATCGGTGCTTTGCGCATTTTTTGCGTTTTATTCGCTTGACATTTTGCACACTTGCTAATATAGTTTTCTACAGCTCTCCGCATGTGGGGCCACTCGTGTTCCATTTGGATTCGTTTTAGAGTTCGTGATGTTCCTTGATGACCTCCCATGGGGGCGTCATGGTATTCGTATAATATTTTTTCCTTTTCTGCCTCTGTGTAATTTTGTTCCGAATCTTCAGCTTCGCTTATCTCTGTTTCCTCTTCTGAAGCTACCTCTTCCTCGAGCTCCTGAAGATGCGAGTGTATAATGTAGATTCTGCTCAATGCATCCGCATTGGTATTCAATCTCCCTGGCTTGTAAACTACGTCATATTCATATTCGGCGAGTTTGATCCTCATTCTCAATAACCGCGAACCAGGATCTTCGATTTTAAAGATCCATTTTAGGGGAAGGTGATCCGTGATCACAGTAAAATGTGTTCCGTACACATACGGGCGAAACTGCTTGGTTCCGAAAACGATTGCCAGCATTTCCCTCTCGGTCGTTGAGTAGTTTCTTTCGGCCTTGTTTAGGGTTCGGCTCGCGTATGCTATCGGCAAGTCCTGACCTATTTGTCCTTGAGATAGGACAGCTCCTATCGCTTTGTCGGAGGCGTCTGTAGTTATTAGAAATGGTTTCGCGAAGTCTGGGTACTGTAAGATGGGTGCACTAATCAGCTTGTTTTTTAATATCTCGAACGCGTTCTCCTCCTCCTGCGTCCATTGGAATGTCACTCCTTTCTTCGTCAGCTGCGTTAGTGGTCGTGCTATGCGCGAAAATCCTTCTATGAACCTCCTGTAATAGCCTGCCAGGCCTATGAATGATTGTACTTGTTTGACGCTGGTCGGGCTTTTAAATTTTTTAACATCCTCAATTTTCGAGGGATCTGGCAGTATACCATCCGCAGTAATTACATGCCCTAGATAACTAGTTTCTTTTCGCAGGAACCGACATTTTTCTGGTTGAAGTGTCAAATTACTTTCCCTAAGCCGTTTTAAAACTTCGATGAGCCTGTCGTTATGTTCCTTCAGCGTTGCACCATGGATGACGATGTCGTCCAGGTAAACGTAGCATTTTGAAGCCTGCAACCCCGCTAGTACTGTGTTCATTATACGTTGAAACGTCGCGGGAGCATTCTTGAGCCCGAATGGCATCGAATTATATTCGTAATGTCCGTGCGCTGTTGAAAAAGCGGTTTTCTCCTTATCCTCTTCGGCCATTGGGATCTGGTGGAATCCTGATGCGAGATCTAGCGTAGTAAAATACTGTGCTTTTCCTAATTGGTCCAGGATTTCTGTTATATTGGGTAGGGGGTACGAGTCTCCCACCGTTATCTCGTTCAGTTTTCTATAATCAACTACTATCCTGAATCTCTGTTTTCCCGAAGCGTCGGGTTTTTTGGGTACCACTAAGAGTGGTGCGTTCCATTGGCTCCTACTTGGACGTATCACGCCGTTCTCAAGCATCGTCTCTACTTGTTTCGTCACTTCCTGTTTCTGCGTTTCTGGTAGTCGGTAAGGACGAACATTTATGGGTTTTCCACCCTCCACAAGCGTTATGCTATGCTCCGCCGCATTAGCTATACCTAACTTGTCCCCAGGTAAATAAAACGTTTCGCTATAGTTTTGACATATTTCCAGCAAGGCTGCCTTTTCTTCCTCGTTGAGGTGATCTGTGTCGATGGTATCAAGCAACAATTTAAATCTCTGATTTCCCGTCTCTTTGGTCAGTAAACCAATGTAGGCTGTCTCTTCTTTCTGTGCCTCGTCGTCTGCTTCTCCTAATTCTTCCAATTCCACGGTTGGGGTATCTAGTAATACTTCGTAATCGTTGAGGTTCATTATGTCGACGACGCACAGTGGGGAATTTTCACGAAATCGTGGCCATAAATCGGGGGATTATCAGAACTTTGCCAAATTTGGTATACTGACGTTTTCGGGGTCGCTGACTTCGAATCCAATATCAAAATTTTGAAAAACAAAATGGTGGCTCCAATATGGCTGGTTGAAACAAAAATTTCCCAATAAATTCGATAAAAAATCAACTTTTCCGATGTTTTCGAGGTCGCTGATTACGAATCCATTATCAAAATTTTGAAAAACAAAATGGCGGCTCCAATATGACCGGTTGAAACAAAAATTTCCCAATAAATTCGATAAAAAATCCACTTTCCCAATGTTTTCGAGGTCGTTGATTACGAATCTAACATTAAAATTTGGAAAAACAAAATGGCCCATCCAATATGGCCGATTGAAACAACAATTTCCCAATAAATTCAATAAAAAATCCACTTTCCCGATGTTTTCGAGGTCGTTGATTACGAATCTAATATCAAAATTTGCAAAAAAAAAATACAGAACCCAATATATGTTTGTGGAGCGGCTGCAATAATAGATCATAAAATAGATTCCGAAATTTATGGAAAATAATTGTTTTCTCGTAATATGGTAAACAAAGTCTTTATTTCTAAAAAATACAAAGAATATTTTAATCCGAATCCGCAATGATTTACGAAAAAGTCCGTGAAATCCGGAAAATCCGTCGTAGGGTAAGGCAGCTGCAACTCCAGGTAGGCCCAGTTCGGCTGACCAGGCAGCTCGCACATCACGCGGGGGGCCTTTTCGGATCACGCATACGCTCACAAAAATTGCTCTGGAACACGCCGCGCACCTCTGCGCACTTTCATTGACACGCCATTCGAAAGCTGATATTCTAAGCTACAGTTTGAAAAAAAAACAAAGGCGGGATTCCGCGGGATTCTATACTAAACGTCTATGCAAAGTCAATATTTACTTCCGAACGAAGGCACTTTTCAGGATTATCGTTAGACTACGCAAACATGGACAATAAATAATATTTTTCAATTGTAAAATAGGCAAAAATTTCTACATACCTTGAGGTAGGGTATCCATTTGGTTAAAATTCATTCACACTTTCCACTACTTGTATATAAATGTTCAAAATTGCGTTACAGAACACAGCACGGTTGACGCTCGCGACGGTCACCGATGAAGGTCGACTTTGAACTGAAATATCTAAAGGCCTATCAGGTATAAAGGGTTGGGACAACTGGGACTTTACGCAGAAATTAGTTCTCAACCAATACCTGTGATCGTTATACCTGTATGGAATTTTTTTTTTTTCGATTTTTGGCCACGATTTCGTGAAAATCCCCCACTGTGCGACGCATTCCTGGTTTACTGGCCTGGTTACGCAACTTCCCAAGTATACCTTGTCAGCGAGTTCTCTTTTTTCTACAATGCCAATGTACTGGCTGTTTGTTTTCACGCTAACTTTCGTTATTGATCGTGGTTCTAAACTTATTTTCCTCACTCTCGGTTGTCTTAATATGTTTAAACGTTCCCCGTACAAGAAGAGTGCGCTGGCGCCTTTCCCTATAGCGGCTCCATGGTTCTCTATGAAATCTATTCCTAGTATTCCGTCGGTATCTAGGTTAAAGTCGTCTCCTACGACAAGAAACGTATGCTGGATAATTCGATTTTTTAGTCGAATTTCTAGTACGGCTTTACATAGTGCTTTTATCGCACCTTGTCCTATCCCTGTGATACTTGTCGCCTCATCTATGACTGGTAAATCGTCTGCTAGCATACTTACTTTAATAATGCTGACATCCGCTCCGGAGTCTACTAACATGGCTAATCTCTCTTTGGTTGTTCCGTTAGCTGTTAATTCAATTCTATTTCGACTTGTTCTTTCAGAATTTGCAACGTTCACAGATTTATACGAGCTAGCGGTCTTTGTACCTTGATTTGGTCCCGTGTTTTTATTTCCTGAACAGTTCTGTTGGCCAGTAGTATTCTTCTGGTTTTCCCTAGGTTCTTCATCGTTATTTCTAGTCCGTCGCTCATCGCGGCGCATTCTATCACGGCAGTCTTTGTATAGGTGTCCTTTACGTTTACAGAAATTACAATGTAGCTCTATTCGATTTATCGTTTTATTCGAGCCTCCTCTAGCCTGTGTCTGACCATCTATTTCTTCGTCTATTCTTGCTGCGTCCGCTGCGTCCATGGTCCCGAATAATGACTTTGCTATCGAGCCTAAACCGTCGACTAAACCTCGTCGTTTCCTCGTCGTCCATCTAAGTTCCATAGCTGCTTCACCCTGGATTTTTGTCTTCACGATTAATTCTAATACATCTGCCCTCTGTGCTGGGTTCACCTTGTTAATTGCATATTCTGCTGTCTGCAGCAGATCGTCTACTTTGCGCGGATTGCTACCGTCGAAAACGTCGATCATTTGTCGCGCCTCTTTTAATGTCAGATAGTCCGTCATTTTGGTTGGTCCCTCACTTTCCGGCTTTATACTCAACCTTCCCGAAACGCTTGGAGGTACGGTTGAAAAAGGGGAAGAGGGTTGTACAAAGGGTGATGGTGAGGAGGTTGAAGGGTTTAAAGACTGTGCTGTATTTTTAACGAAACTGCATAGGATTCTACGAATATCGTCGATGCTATTTGTCTCTGATACTGCTATGTCGTAAAGTTCGCAAATTAGGATGAGTTTTTCTTTACTTAGATCTTGGATCCACGAAGTACGGCCTGAAGCAATAAGCTCTTCGATCTTGGCTTGGCTACTAGACATTTGTTTGTACGGCTATTGTAATACGTAACTTTGACGCATTTCCTTTTTCAATTTTCTGGCAGTTAGACTCTCAATAACAATGTTTCCGGCTTAATGGTTAGGTACTGCAAAAGATTGACTTACAGTAGGACGATCATCTTCTTCCTTTTTCTCTCTTTGATAGCTGAATGGCTGTGGACTTCTGGCTGGCCCGTGTTGTCCTCTACTGCTACTGATTACGGCTACGACTGCGTGTTGTGCTTGTGCGCTTGCACTCTCGATCTTCGAGCTTCCTTTCCTTGGATATCACTCTCGCTTCGTCTTGCAACCTCTGGTACATCCACTGACTCGATAAAAAAAAACCGCTGCCACCAATGTTGTATAGGCTTTAAAACTGTAGCCTACTGCGTTAGTAATTCGGAGGGTCGGCGTCTTCCCAGAGGTGAGGTAAAGGTTTCACTTCTAGTCGCGTTGACGAAACTTGATTTTATTAATGAAATACAAAGAATGATACAAAAGGTAAAAGGTTCTAGTTGTAGGTTGAGCACTTGCTCACGTTCGAGTTCTTGAGTATTCCGGGATTACTACCCAGCTCCAAAAGAGTCTGCTCAAGACTGGCGCGGCCGGAGTCGGCGCCTAATTTATGCCTAAACGATGCATGGTCAGCTTTCCCAAGTATTTAGGTCGATGCTGAACCAGTGCACCTTCTTTATTGCTTAACTATAAACGCCTGACAAATGAGCTATTTGCTAGTTCAGCTAATTAATGAGGTTAGCTTCCAACAAAAGACAGGACCAGAGAATTTTATCGATCCTGGAATCAGATGAAGTTAAGTCGGAAAAACGATATAAAATCATAAACGACGTACTATACCACGTAGAGCCAGGGGGCGGTTTGAATGCCTACGTACCTGATTCGTTAATTAAAAAACTAATCAAAGAATGCCACGAAGTATATGGACACACAGGATCGAGCAAATGCTATCGGATATTAAAGGAAGGTTTCGATTACCCTAAATTCGCACGAATAATCCGACAAGAATTAGCGCGATGCGATAGATGTCAAAGATGCAAGGTACCTAGCTCCTATAGTTACGCAAGCATGCAAAACATAGTTCCGCGGGGGGTAGGCGATTTAGTATCAATCGATTTTCTGGGACCGTTACCTTCTAGCAGGGGAAACTATAAATGGATATTGGTAACTTGCGATGCATTTAGTAAGTTTGTACGAATGTATCCTTTGAGAACGGCAAACGCGGAGTCTGTCATCAAATGCATTTTTGATAAATATGTACCGGAACTAGGAAAGCCGAGCAGAATCCAGTTTGATCATGGTACACAGTTTACATCAGCTAGGTGGTTAAATAAATTAGAGGAAGAGGGCATAACCCCAATATTCTCATCAATACGTCACCCACAAGGGAACATAGTCGAAAGAGTGAACCGAGAAATAGGAAGGTTTTTTAGGACATTCCTCACGGAGGAACATACCGCATGGATCAATTGGATCGCAGTGATTGAGTGCTGCATAAATGAAGTGTACCATGATTCAACTGGATTCTGCCCGTGCGAAATCCAACTAGGAGAACCTCCATCTAGATTCTGGGAGGAATGGCTCATAAAAAATAGGGACAATATACCTAGAAACGCGAAACTAGGATTAGTTCGACAAAATTTATTAAGACACGGATTAAAACGAGCCGATCGTTTTAATCGTACACACAGACTAGTCAAATTTAATGTTGGAGATTTGGTACTGGTTAGAGCTTTGAACGTATCAGATACGAAAAATAAAAAGATGGGAAAGTTTTTTACCCTTTACGAAGGACCTTATAAATTAAAAATTAGGATTGGCGAAGCCACGTTTATTTTAGAACATTTGAATAACGGCGTAGAAAGAGGTAGATTCCATACTAATATGTTCAAGCTGTATCGAGAACCTTCTCCAGAGACGTAGAAAAATATTACGAATACACACTGACAAAACGTATAGGCATTGTGACAAGGGATTATATTCGAAAAAAAGTACTCACCTATATTACACACCTGTAATTTGGCATCTACAAAAGTAGAGCAGCAAGGAAGACACCAGAAGTTTTCGGCAAGATGACCTCGTTTAAATACGGATACACGAGTGTGCAAGACAAAGAGACGCAAACCGAGTCGCAACCAAACCTAGACGGAAATAATAATGAACTTAAAATTTTATTTCCAAATAAAACGTTTATATCGGGAAAAGGGAGATTCGTTAAAGGGAGAGCGAATCAGACGGCAGCGATGCAGAAGAAGATGAGAAGAGGAAAGGGGGTTGTAGGCGAACGTATGATTACGATGGATGAAAGTAATAATCAAAAATTACTTACCAGAGCACAACCTGATCCGACGATGGAGCCTGAATCAATGAAGGAAGAGCAGATAGGCCCTACGATTCAAAAACTCACCCTACCTATACAAATTGACCTAGCGACTATCAACATCGCTGCACCTGAAAAACAAAACAAACAGGCATCACCGATTATGACGAAAACATCACCGATTATGCCGAAAACATTACCAATTCAAACACACGAGCCTAAGGAAACGGAAGAAAAAAATGCAACGACAGAGAGAAGAAAAGTATGCAGAGACATACTTACCGTGGAGATTAATACCAGTGTAGATACCGGAGAATAGGAAATTGCAACGTAAGGAACACCGGCGAAAGATCTCGATGCTCACGTTGTTTGGAACCGCTGATATTTCGGATGACGACGAAAAAGCACCAGCGCCGTCAAGCAAAGTTCAAAGACGTGAGGAAATCGAGATACCGGTATTGTTCGACCCTAGCGATCCTCTGGGTCTGAAGAGGCTGTAGATGCAACCCGGCTACTGTATCAATCATCGTCCGAACATCCGACAAATCATCCGACGATCCGATGATTGAAGGGGGCAATGTAACGGATCGGGTGATCTAAGCCCGAGACAATACGTCACAACGCGCACCATCAACCGCGCACAACAAGTGACGTCAATCAGTGATTATATAAGCGCAGCGCTAACATGGCTAATCAGCAGTGTTAGGCAAAGCGCCACGCTGACTCACACTCTTATTTTCTGAGGCCGTACAGGCAAAGCGCCACGGTACTCTCTAGATTCTCTTTTTGCACACGGAAACGGCCATAGCGGCGTTTTACGTCTTCGAGTCAATTATTTTCTTTTCGTATCTAGGGCGTAAAGTTAAACTTTACGCCCTTTACGAAAAATAATGTTCGCATCTCGTGCGTAATAAACTTGACACCCTCGTGTGATCGCGCGACCCTCGGGCCGGCTTCGCCGGCCCTCGGACGCGGCGATCACAACACGGGCGTAAAGTTTAACTTTACGCCCTAGATACGAAAACTACTATTGTTTTCTTTTCATCATTATAATTTACTCTTTACTTAATTTATATCCAATCTCACAATTTCACTAGAATTTAATTTATAAACGACTGTAGAATCGTTGCTTAGCTAAATCTACGAATTTCGACTAAATTTATGTAATTTAATTTTATAACACATTTTCGGTTGCAACCATTTCACCTATTCTGAATTTATTTGATTAATTAAAACTTATGTTAATCGGGACGGTTTTCTTTTCTTCAAAACCTTTTTCTCAGTAAGCTGAACTGACCTGACTAACATCTTTTATTTAATTAGCTAATATACAGCTTCGGTGACGACTGCACTGCACAGATCAGATACTCGCTTCGGTGCGCTTAGCGCATCCAAGTCGAGATACTGTCTCGGCAGGTGCGTCGAATCCCAAGTCTGATACAGCCTCGGTGCTGCTTGCAGCATCCAGGTCTGAGGGAGGCAGCTACGGTGTGATTCGCTCCACCCTAGTCTGTATCAGGGACTAACAAATTGATTATCTCTACCAAGGAGCCCTAGAAATTAATCTAGAGTAAAGACACTCACAAGTAACTAGCCATACGCGACACCTGCTGTGTCGCGTACAGCACCCCAAAAGTTACAATATATACAGTACTACAATTAACAGGGACCGCCAAGAAGCGCAATCAAAATTCCATCCGGGTAACAGACCCGCCCCTCCACAGCAAGGTATGCCTCAAAATTAGCCTTGCAAGAACTGCACCCTATCCGGGTAACAACATCCATCGAATGATGACACCGACGACATATTGAAATTCCATCCTGATGCAACGCCCAGCGATGGCTCCGGAACGCTTCATACCGGACCAACGCTGAGCGATAGCGTCGGTGACAGCGATTACAAATTTTCTCACCGGTGTGCGAAACAACCCAGCCAGAACCCACAAGGCACGGACCACCGTGATTCCAAGCCTCGCGCAAGATGTGCTGCCTCGCACCCCAGGAATCGACGTACGGCACCCTTAACTCGCGGATTGCCCGCCTCGTACCGGTTATTACTCCAGCCTCATTTAATTTTTCATCAAAAGCTAAACAAAAAAAAACAAACCCGAAAAATAAGAATACCAACAAAACCGACATTTTAAACAACCACAAAATCCCTTACCTCTTTCAAAAGCCGCCAATTGACCAAATTCCAAATCCATAACTACGAAGAACACAAAAATCACAACCAACCGCTTCAAATACCAAGAGACGAATGAGACCGAACGACCAAAACCGACCGTATCAGCAAAATCTAAACTTATAAACAGAAACCAATCATCACCCCCACCCATAACGAAACCCAGACACGCCGTATACCGACCGTAAACGAATACATTTTCAGAGCTACATTAGCTAAGCAAGACGAAATCAGAAGCCTATACCAAACATCAACGTTCAAAGAAAACCCTGGCATCTACTACGAGCACGTACAGAACCTCAGAACCTACAACGACGAATGGACATTAATAAACTTTATTGATTTAGATAACCTAAACAAAAAATTCGAAACACTAAAAAAATATTTAACCACAATAAAACAACAATGCGACTCATACGTAAGCAGGTGCGATATGCACGAACATATAGGAATGATCCAGAATCGTATATCAGTAGTAATAGAACAACAGAACCAAGTAGGAATTCTTGTAGGCAAACACGAGGACAGCAACATAAAACAATACCTCTCACAATACATCAACCACAAACATAAAAGATCACCACCATTCCAATTCGTAAGTAAAATCAGTAAAACACTATTCGGAACTTTAGACGCAGACGACGCAGAACATTACAACGAACAAATCAAAAAATTATACGTAGACAACAACCACCTTGCTTCACTACTCAAAGAACAAACACACGTTGTAAAATCTACCCTAGGAGCACACAGAATACAACTCAAAGAACTTATGGATCAAATCCAAGAAATAAAGCAAGTAGAATTACACTACCTAGTCGACACCATAAACGAAAACGCGAGGGCTAATAGAGGAAACAACCTCCTCCTCAAACATCTCATACAACTAGACCAATACACCAACAAATATGAACTAGACCTCAATAGCCTAATCGATGCAATCTTATTTGTAAGACAGGGACTACTCCACCCCAAAATCCTAACACCCGAACAAATCATGTCAACAATTAGACAAATACAGAGCCACAACCCTACGAAACAATTTCCAGTTCCACTAGAAAAAGAATACGCACAGGAATTGATAAGACTTTCAAGACTCGACATAACTTACATAGATACCAAAATTATATACATTATTTCAATACCACTACTAAACACCAATACCTTCAACATCTACCGACTAATTCCGATCCCAGTAATACAACACTATGACACCACGGACGACAAGTTCGCATACATTAAACAAGCAGCGACTACATAGCAATAACAAGAGACAGAACATTATATTTCAAATTAACCGAACTAAAATTCAATAAATGTATGATGTCGTTAGAAACGTACATCTGCAGAAAAAATCAACCACTATTCCACACAAACGACCACATCACTTGCGAAATAGGATTATTCATCCAACCAACGGAAACAGATATCAAAACATGCGACGTCAGACTCGGAACCTTCAACGGAGTATACTGGACAGAACTAACTACATCCAACTCCTGGATCTATTCTTTGACAAAACCAGAAATCATGCATATCGTATGCACAGATGAAAACCCAATCCAAATATCTTTGAGCGATTTCGGAATACTAAAACTAAACAACAAATGCACAGCAAATTCTAACACAATCACCCTATCCACAACCAAACACTACCAAACAACGGAAACCCACTCTTATGCACCGAAATTCAATTTAAATATCTCAGACTTCTATAGCCCATGCGAAAACGAAGATCCAAAAAATTTATCCCTTATCCCCGTAGCAACACTCAACAAGACCCCATACCTCAACTCTCAAGATCTAACCTCAAACGGCTTGACACTCGACGATATCATCAAACGAACAAACGAAATAACCAAACATAAAGAATCCACAGATAACGAAAATCGTATCGAAAGCATATTATATTACGTCTCCTCTTTATTCGGATCATTATCACTAATGTACATCGCAAACAAATGCTCGATACTAAGCAAACTATTGAAAATTTTTACAACAATTCAAACCCTCTGTCAACGAAACGAACCAAATAATCAAATAGTTAGCTACCGCGGAAATCAGGATCAAACCGAACCAGATAATTCACCAGAAACACAAGAAATATCTACACGACCACGAACACCGCACACGCAAATCATCATCCAGCAGGCCAACCCCCCAACAACTACTACTACTCCTATCACACCAAACGTAGAAATTATCGAAACACCTCATACATCCTTTTACGCGACATAAGAAACGTCTCACAAGAACCTAACAAAACTTCTTATATCAAGATTCGCGGCAACGAATCGCCGCCAAGTACTTTTATTATATGTATGTGTATATACCTATATGACGTCATGACTTGAACAGGCGCTGCCGAGAATCCTTTACCCGAGCGAGCTCACCGCTATCCCTACTGTATATAAAACAATTGCGATATCTCCTAAACGAATCTATTGTTTTGGATGAAATTTGTATGGCAATATGCTGCGGCGCCGATTATCTCACCATATAAGTTTTAAAGTAATTAAATTTGTAGTTGCTGAGAAAAAACGATGATAATTTCGTGAATTAATCTTCTGCTTCTTGTTGACCGTTGCTTGGGGACACGATATCTGTCGAACGGTTGCACGGATTGACTTAAAATTTGTACAGCAGATATATGCAACTGTGATCTCGCTCCCTATTGATTTTGGTGCGAATCCGTACACGAATTCAGTGGTAAAAATCAATTGAAAAAACTTAGTGGCACCGTATGGTTGTTTCAAGTATATATACATATATGTCAGATACGAGAGTACGCCTGGGTAAAAACTAGCTATAGCCTGATCAGGATCTAGACACCCAAACTGAAACGTACGTCACGTATCCGATAATAAACTAACAAATAATTATCTCACTGACTGCCGCAGTGACACGGCTAACAAGTGTTTTATTTATTGAAAACAATATTCGATTCCTAATGCAAATAACGACCCGATAGCAGTGCAAGTAGGGTGTATCGCGCAGAGCCTTCCTTTAACCAAAATACACGTCTTGTCTGACCAATTGACTAAAAAGGAATGCCTGGAGCACTAGGGATGGCCAAAAACAATCGATTTTCGATTACATCGATTATTTTTTCCCGATTAATCGAGTATAATCGATTATTTCTGCCAGTCGATTAATTGACTTGAGCGATTATTTTCTGCGACAATCGGCGTTTTATCGCCGTTTATTTAAAATGATTCGTTTTAGGTTCGTGAATAGAGCTATCTCTTTCTGGTACAAACTTGCAGTACTGGCAGTTAATTTCGGATTTCGGAACACAGCCGTAGTATACCCACGTGGACACGAAATTTGAAAAGCGTTGATTGTAAAACCTATTGGTACTCTCGTTAGATTAGGTTAGGTGACCACGTGAATGGATGACACAAGTAAAGTTATAGGGCTACAGAGTTAACTGTTAAACACATAGCTTGCATAAATTATAAATTCTGCATTGTTCATCTCGAGTTATTCGTCGGTGACACTTGACATAAAATGCCGAGTGATGTGTGGAAATTCTATAATAAACAGCCTGGAAATATTCTCGTATGTAATTTGTGTGGCAACAAGTACAAGAATTGTGGCAACACAACCAATTTGCGTAACCATCTTAAAAGTAAGCATCAACATGCATTTATTGCATGCATGCAAGACAAAACTACCATAAAGACCAGCAAAGAGAAGAATGTCGAGCTAACGCCTTACTCACTTGACACTTCTTATTCTCGCTCTCGTTCTCGCTCACCTTTAATTCCACCGAGTCAACATTCTTGTTCTTTGTCATTTCAGGTACGTAGTTTCTCATTATTGCAATCCAAAGCACTCGTCATTTTACAAATGATTGTAATATGTATTCGATTAAATTTACTTTCCCACTGTACAGGGTAGCGACGAAGATAACAACTTATCGTCACTCAGTGAGCATACAGTTACAGAAACAGCAAGCACATCTACAGTTGCGACATCGTACAATCGCCCAGATACACCACAATCAACAAAAAATATCTATGATATTTTCAAAGATCAGCGCAGTTATGCAGGTATATATAATATTTTCCATTGACGCTAACATCAATAAAAGATGTTTCTACATTCAATGAATTTATTTTCAATAGATGGTGGGCTTAGAGAGGCAGCTATCACGCAATCCCTCCTCTATATGATTTGCAAAGATAACCTGCCTATAAGTTGCACAGAAAAAGATGGAATGAAACACTTTCTAAAAACTACTGTGCCATTATACACCCCAAAAAGCAGGCAGACCGTAAGCGTTATAAAAATTAATAATATTACATAAAAAAGAAAAATTTGGAAATATTACATGTGGACACATATACATAAATACATGTTTATACATTTATATTGTATAGATGACACGCATGATTGAAAACAAATACCAGTCACTGTCCGCAGTAGTAAGCAAAGCAATTGCTGGGATTGACCATTTATCATTGACAACAGATATTGCCACGGTTATGAATTCCACAAAAAGCTTCATTGTGCTTACAGGACATTTTCTGGGTACTTATAAATATTATCTACTTATTTTTTCAATGTTAGGATGATATTTTATCTCGTCTCGTTATGTTATTAATTTTGTATCTTGTTGTTTGCAGACGAATCCTCTGCAACTATGCATTCATTCTGCTTTGGGGCAAAACAACTCCAGACACACCATACAGCTGCGCACATCAAGGAGGATATTGAAGAAATGATGGTTAAATTCAATGTTGAAAAATCGAAAATTGTATCAATAACGACAGATGGAGGGGCAAACATTGTGGCCGCTGTACGTTCTTTGCTTGGATCATCGAAATTTCAAATTCCATGCTTGGCACACATGCTAAATCTTATCGTGCAAAATGGAACTGACTCTATACCAGAATTTATCGAAATTCGTGATAAAGTGAAGGCATTAGTCACATATTTCAAGCGGAGTAATGTTGCGATGGATGACCTGAGAGCTGAACAAAGAAAAGAAGGAAGAACGGAAGGAACATTTTTATATCCTATCCAGGATATTCTAACGAGATGGAATTCAACATTTTACGCATTGCAACGTTTTGTCATAATATCTGGACACATAGGGAAAATATTACTTACAAGCAAACATAAAAATGCACCACCCATGCTAACTCCCGCAGAGGTTGATGTGATCAGAAATTGTATTGCTGTATTAAAACCTTTTGAGGAAGCAACTAAAGAGCTCTCCGGGGAAAAATATATCACGGCAAGCATGGTAATTCCAATTGTCAACTGTATACGCGGCCAATTGCATGTGAATCCAGCAAATTCTCAAATAGCAATGCAACTTAAAAGGCAGTTGCAAGAAAAAATGAACCATCGTATGGCGGATCTGGAAAAAGTGGATCTACTCGCATTTGCTACAATATTAGATCCCCGTTTCAAGAAACTACACTTTCAATCAGCTGTTAATGCAGCTAATGCTATAAGTTCAATTTCTCGGGAGGTTCGCCGTGAGTTGAATATTTTGGATGAAGCTCTGTCAAGCTCTTCCAATGATGAGCTGCCTGTTGATCCAACTAACTTGTGGAGCATACACGATAAAGAAGCGGCAAAAAATACCCCTGAAACGCCTTCACTGAACGACCATACAATCCCGCATGAGTTGAAGCTGTATTTGCAGCAACCATTTCAACCGCGTAACTCTAGTCCAATGACGTTTTGGCATGATAGTAGAAATGCTTTCCCAGGAACTTATCGAATTGCTGTAAAATATCTTACCGTACTAGGGACTTCAGTTCCTTCTGAAAGAACAGTATCCCGTTTAAACTATGTTGCGTCAGATAATAGAGCGCGATTGTCTTCGGCACATACCGATATGCTGGTATTCTTAGGTTCTCTAGATAATAAGTTTTGGTTTTCTTAGATTTATCCATATAGTATAGGTGCACTATAAAATAAGTCATTATTTATTTCAATAAAATTGAACGTTTTACAGGAAATCTTGATCAATTGTGTGAAAAAAATTGATGATTTTGAGGTTTCGATAATTTGATGTTGACCCCCTAAAATTTCAAATAATATTTGACCTATAGGTCAAATATGTTTCATAAAACTTAAAAAATAATCGAAACAATCGAAGAATCGATTATTTTTGGTCGATTAAATCGAGCTATATCCGATTATTTTTTTACAATCGATTAATCGATGCATCGATTATTTTTGGATTTTGGCCATCCCTATGGAGCACCCTGAGTCTCCACTTCAAGAACCTAGGCCTCTACGTGATACAATCCACTCGTGGTATATGCACCACGCACCACCATCGGGGGAGGTTCTTCTCATTACGCACTCATTGAGTGCTGTATCTTCTGCAGTCGTTCGGCCCGATCCCTTGTCACCTCGCACTTGGGGTTGCCTAAACATTGGCCAGGGATCGACAGCGTTTGTTTAAAAACTCAAGTGCCGTCGAAGATCTTAACTTTCACGGCGATGCGACATGTATATATTTGAGTACGTCATATTATACGGATCACGTACGTATATCGACCCTACAATAATCGATGGATATCGAACGAAGCAAGATGGCTGCCCAGTATCTGGCAGCCACGCGACCTGTCAAGTATTTCGTCGCCGTACGTGTTAAATCGTTATACATATATTGTATGTAATAAATCAGTACTATGTTATGATTATACTGGATTACTAAAAATCAAGTGATCTTATTTAGTGAACAGTGGCGTGCTTCTGTTCAGTGAAAACTAACACGATCCAGCACCTGATTGAACAGTCATCGAATGTATTGTTTACATCCATCTACGCGTACCTAGCCTATGGAATGTATTACATACTGTGATTTTTGTAGACCCTCGGAGCTGGACCGGATAGCCAGCCTCCGGGGTTAATCCAACGCACATACAGCTATACTCAAAATTGAATTGTTTGGGGCGCCAGGCGAACTATCTTCGCCACTTTCAAAATTTCAACAACAAAATAAAAGACTAACGAAAACTTAAGCGGCGGCTAGCAACAGTACCGCGGAGAGGGGTCGGGATTGATATCGAGGATCAGCTAGGCGTTAAATAACGACTCGTAAAGGTCAATTGAACAGAAATATAAGAAATTTATTTTAAAAAAAATATGTAAGAAAAGAGAACAATATAAGATAAAAGAATTAGAAAGTAATCGTGCATCCGCGGGTACTCCTCCGCGGGTTGGTTGTGGCCAAGGACCGTGTATAGGCGGTCTCGCCACGTTTCACAAAGTTGACAAAAATACAAGCTTCCACGTAGGAATGCAATAACGAAAAAAAAAATACCAAAATAAAATAATCAAGAACTTAACAAATCAGTGCCTCGCGAAATAATGATAACGGGTCATAGGCGAAATCTACACCGCGAGGGGTTAAGCAATAATTCACAAAATCCGTACAATAAACACTAACAATAACTTAAACCTAACTCTGCCTCGTAGGCAAGTCCACCGGACCTTGACTCGAGATTTACAAAACAAAACCAAACTTGACTCGACACGAACTGACTGTATTTGAATTTCTACGCGAGAGAGAGAGACAGCGATTGACTTAGACTTTCTCGCTCGCTCTCATAGGCGAGCCTCGTCACAGCTACAGTTTAACGAATGACTGGCCACTTTTTAGGCCCAAAACCAAATCTCTCGAACGTGACAAGTTCTCTAAAACACTGGCTACGGCCTACCGACTCGCAGCGCGGCTTAATCGACCCTCAAAAGTATTAATTCGCCTCGTGGCACAGATCAAGGGCAATATGGCGAATGGCCGTTTGCCGGGTTCGAAAATCTTGGGACTAGATAAGTTGACGCTTACCGTAATCCAGCCACCTCATGTACAGAAGTAGTGCCTCGTGGCGATAGACTTCAAACTGCACTCAATCACACGCTAAGACTCAAAACTCAAACTCAAAAAGGCCCACGTAGGGGAGTCGCAAGAATAGCCTCGCGGCTTCACAAAATGACTTTAGTGCAAGAACTAGAGCTCGGGGCTCTACCTGCGAAGCAGGCCTATACGGCAGAGTGATCTCTTCCAAAATCGCTCGTCGGGCGGATACTCATCCGCGCTCTATATTTGCGCATTGTCGCCGGGATTTTCAAAAATCGGTTGGCGGGTTGCGCTACGGTAGGCGCCGGTCGACAGGTTGTTCCTGCGTTGACGATGTTCTTGGCCTACGGTTTCGGGAGGCAGGTAACGCGGCTCGCAGGCTCTTGGGGCGGCGGGAATTTCCTCCATTGCCGATTTCCCACGTCGATGAGTGCCCCCGGCACTCCTCCGCGTTGCTCCAGGTTAACAACTAGGCCTCGTACGTCGGTCCAATACTTCGTGTCAGGACTCGGACCCCAGCCCTCGATCTAGGGACATCTCCCCTCGGCTCGCACATGATAGAGAGTATGGAAGAAAATAAAACACAAAAAAAATAAGAACTCAAATCAGAAGTCTAAGTCGGTCACGGTCGCCTCTCGGAGTTAGATTACCCTAACCTGTGGGTGCATTCATTCTGAACCTCGGTGGTCCTTTCACTCTTTCGCTCCCTTAATGAAGCCTGTCAAGGGTTTGGGGCGAATTGTAACGGCAGTCACAAACTGCAATGTTACAATACATACAGTGAAATATGAAGCACTGGGAACGTATGCTGTAAGTGTAATTCCTTTCGTATATTCTTTAGTCAACGCATATATTTTTACGACACATTCATTCAATTTTGGATTTATAGGTATAAAAATGTGGGTTACTATTTCATGCTTTCATCACAATTATTACTTTTATACGGGATGCTTCACCTATCTGTATTTCTAATTAGAAAGTGCTGGGATTGTTGTATATTCGTACTAGTTATTATATTGTATCAAAATGAAATTCGACGAACTCATTCAAGAATAAAATGAAGTATAAATTATATGAATGGGTAATTGATTACAGCAAGGGAGAGACACATATAATACAAATCTTCTGATGATGAAATATAAGGCGAAGCTTGGTTGTTGGGTTTAAAATTTGTTGCTTTTGTTTATGACATTCGCTTTTAAAATAACTATTGAAGGCAGATGGAATAAAATTAATCATACAGTATTCATATACCGATGTCAATAATATAATATTTGTTGATCGTCAATTCTTATGGAACGATAAGATTTAGATTTGAAAAAATGTATCCATAGTAGCGTTCTGTGTATTATCACATGATCGAATTATGAAACGTTAACTTAGTGCTAATGTAATTTAGTGTATTATTAGTCATGATATGTTGATGACATAATTCATTCAAATTAATAAATGGTTTATGCTCCCTCTGTTCTATGAAAAAGAAATGCCTCCTACTTTCACTTTTATTCATAAATGTACACAGTAACATCATCACGTATTATCGCAAAAAGAAGTGAAATCCCCGTAAAAAACATTGAAAATGTCGAAAAAGCCGCCAAGTACCAGATAAAAAAAAAAAAATTACAAAAACATATGAAATGTGGAAAAAAGCGGCAAAGTACCGCAATGATAATCTGAAAAAACCTCTGAAATGTAACGAGAGCGCCAGGTACTTTAGCACTTCAAGTCCAACTTCGTTGTTCTGTTAAGTTGTATTCAAAATCGTATCGTCATCACATTGTATCGAAATTCGTATGGTATTACGGAAACATCATTCAAAGAGCTACTTACTTGGCGGGCACATGCAATATCTCGGTTCTTGATAATGTGTAACGTATGATTGATAACATTTCATTCCATTCTCACAAATTTATACTGTTCTTTCGTTATTTCTTATCCGACATATTGTTACGTCCTGAGTTGAAAGCTCAACATATAATCTTTAGGTATAACAGATACCGTAGTTAGTATCGTAGGTATAGAAAATACCGACGTGCAATTACCATCAGAGTTTCAATAACACCTCTATCGATGTAATTCCATTTATAATTTTTTTTTTCTAAATTCTTTATATTATTTTACCTATAGTTATAAGTCAATACTTTTAAGAAATCTCAATCTCATACACCATAACTAATTTTTCCATAGTCTCTCACAAAACTAAGCAATCCCGAAAACACTCGAAAACCTATAAATTTGAAATCCTAAACTTTAAGTAAACTTTGAAAACGTTAGAAACTATCTTTATTGAGGAAACATAAATCTTCAAGATCTTTAGAATTTTACTGCCAAACGCGGAGAACCCAAAAGACAAAGACAATTTTGTTTAAAAGAAGACAGATCATAGACGCTCAAAACATCCCTTCTCAGCATCTCGACGCTTGGGCCTCTGACCCAATCGTCTCGCACAAATTCTATTTCAGCCAACCATATTTTTTCCCTTTAATGTGTCTTTCACCAATGAGAAAAGACTCGCTTTCCCGCGAGTACTAAAAACCTCCTCCCCCGCGTAACCGCGAGGAGAGATCCTTTTTCCTCCAGGATTAAGCAGTTAGTCACGAAATCTCAAACAGTAAAGATCAAACTACATAAGACTTAGATTTCAGAATATAATACCAAATTCGAAGTGTATAATATATTCATAAATTAATCAAGTGCAAAACTTATCAACATATAAAAACCATAGACTAAAGTTAATCAACATGCAAATGTTTGATTAGCAACCAACATTGTTAAGCAGTTTGTTAAATAAATATTGTTAATTAAAAGTGAAATCAACAAACATTTATTTCACCCACGCATAGTGGTGACTGATAAAAACCCATTACCTCAACAGATACGAGTTATACGTCAATCAGAAGAACTAGTTATCCAAGACTCGGTAAGAAATATAGAACTCTACCAATTCAGAATCAGAACCTCAACACATCTAACTAGTGATTCGAAAACTGTATATAGTTAAATCCAGAACGTAACAATATTGTAGTTACTCGTCTCAACAACAGCCTGCTCTGACCTGTACCAACGAATAATGAAGAAATGCCTATCATTCTGTACGTTAAAAACCATACACATATCTTTGGTTGCTTGAGTGTCTTAAACTTAGCTTTATGAATTACCTGATAATTAAACTGTATTATTCGTCGTAAACGTGCGTACATCTGCATTGCAATGCTTATAAACGAATGAGGTTTTCCGGACAGAAGAGAAAAAGCAAATATCTGGAATGAATGATACTTTCTTGGAAAATTTTATATAGCGGCGGTCGAAGTTGTATTAAGGGGAGGGGCCAGACGATTTTTACCGACCTATCTAATTTTCCGAATATCTCCGAAACGGGGCTATCAATCGGATTGTCCTTTTGGCAGCCGATGTTTGACGAGGAATGAGTTCGAGCTAGCTCCCAAAATTCAATGAAATCGAAATTTTTTTTAAAATTTAATTCGCAGAATGTGGGTGTCCCATTTATTTCGACTAATATCAGAGCCCACGCATCATTGACGCGAAAATAACTGTGTAAGCGCCATTCTACACGGCATGACAAACACTACTATTCAAAAACATCTTTGTTTCATGCAGGAATAAAGTCTCTATGTGAAAACTCGCAATTCGTTGTAATTAGCGATTGTAAATTGTTGGGAAGCCATGATAATCCTTAGTTCCCGTAATGCCCGAGAGAGAGAGCTCAGCGCGCGAATCGTGCATCGGTATTACTGCCGGCCAGCGCAGGGCCGACTATTATATTTGGCATAAAGTGACGTGACGAATATTTTTTGGAGGTTTTTCGATTCATGGAATTTCTCTCTATATTATAAATATATCTCGCCGCCGCCGCCGCCGCCGCCGTGTCAGTCGGCTCCACTCGGCTTTCTTCGGCTTTCTTCGGCTTTCCACCTCCCATCCCTGGACCCTTGGATCGAGTCATGTGAACCCCCCCCTGGCCCTTTCGCGCCTTGGGCCCTTGCCGCCGCCGCCGCCGCCGCCGTGTCAATCGGCTCCACTCGGCTTTCTTCGGCTTTCTTCGGCTTTCCACCTCCCATCCCTGGACCCTTGAATCAAGTTATGTGAACCCCCCCCCCCCCCCCCCCCCGGCCCTTTCGCGCCTTGGGCCCTTGCCGCCGCCGCCGCTGCCGCCGTGTCAGTCGGCTCCACTCGGCTTTCCTCGGCTTTCCTCGGTTTTCCACCTCCTATCCCTGGACCCTTGGATCGAGTCATGTGAACCCCCCCCTTGGCCCTCTCGCGCCTTGGGCTCTTGCTTCGAGTCATGTGAACCCATGCCCTTCCCTCTTGCACTTTGGGCCTTTGGATCGAATCACGCGAACCCCTTCATGTGGTGCTATTACCCTTAATTCCCTGCGGTACTGGCACGGCAGACGCGAGGGGAGGTCATGGAAGCCATGTGAACCTCTTCTCCGATTAATTGCCGATAAAAAACAAGCTAATTAAAAAAAATAAGTAGACTTTCAATAAAACGCTTTTTAGTTGGAGAAAAGAAAAAAAATTCTATTATGATTATAAGCGTCACAATTCTTGTTTAAGTTTCCTCCCTACGCAATTCCACCAGACCTGAAAACATTGGGAAAAAAGGTGTTATCCAATGGAATATCTCTGCCTGGGCACCGGAATCAATGAAACAAACTACGTCGCGCAATTCTATGTACGATTTCGAACATGTACGGCCAAAAAAATGTTTTTTTTTTCACCGTCCCTTTTCTAGGAACTTCGTCCTTGCGTGCAGATTCACCTGTATAGTTAAAAAAAAATGAGATATTCGGAAAGTTCAATTTTATCTCGAATTTTATTGTAAATTTGTTTAATGTGAACAAATGAAATGTAGTCACAAATTTCTGACGTCAATGAGATGGCATGTCATTTGTGACAAAATAGCTAGACTTTAATCAATTGGCGGTGCAAAAGATTCATATTGGATACAGAGAATAGGATCTTGCAGAACCGTGAGCAAATTTGACGGAATTTGGTCACACAATTTGGTGGAATTTGGCCCGTTGCCGCTTTGGGTGATTTTATCTAATTTATATAATTATTTTTCATTCGTAGAAAATAACGAAACATTGCTGCTGTGCGCAATGATATATAGCTGCTGTGTGCTATAACATATGGATGCTTTGCGCCATAATATATGGATGCTTTGCACCATAATATATAAAGTAGACTAATATATAAAGGAACTACGTGCTACGAGAACTACAGAGCGGAGAAGCGAGCGAGTTCTTTTACATTTGTCAGAGCGTCAACACTACGCTACATAAAATAGAGAATAGGATTCGAACAGAATCAAAAAACTTCTTGCAGATTACTATGAATAAAGTTATTCAAAAAACTATCAAAGGTGACGGTAACTGTTTGTTTAGGTCATTCGCATACTTTTTATATAACGACGAGGAAAAACATAGATCGGTTAGATTACGAATCGTTGCGGATGTCGTGAATAATTGGTTATTGTATGAGGCTTTTATAATAGGTGATTCATCTCACGATGAAAAAATTATAGACAAAAATCATTACAAATTATATATGTCAAAAAACAGTGTTTATGGTGGTGAAGTAGAAATTCAATCGTTCGTGAGTATATATAACGTTCATGTTTATGTTTACGTCAATAACTTCGAAATTCCAAGAGAATATGGATTAGCCCACGGTAATCATAAATTAATACTTTCATTATCTGGTGTTATGGATCGAGGTCACTATGATGTGATAGAATATTTGAATTCAAATTTCTGGAATGAGTACAAAAGTTTTCGTAATAGTACGTATTATAACAAAAATAAAGATTTGATAAATGAAAATAGACAAATTAAAAATCTGACGATTGTGCAGATAATGAGTAAAAAAAATTTAGATAGAACAGAAAATATGAATACAGAACGTTTAGAGAAAAAAAGAAAAAAAGACAGGGTGGAAAATATGAATGAAGACCGTTTAAAAAAAAAAAGGATAACGGATAATATTCAGTACATGACCGAAGACAGAAAAAAACGGAAGAGGGAAAAAGATATTGTGGAAAACATGAACGAAGACCGAATAAGAAATAAAAGAGAAAACGACATGGTGAGAAACATGGAAGAAGAAAGAATAAGAAAGAAAAGGGAAAAAGATATGGTGAAAAACATGAAAGAAGAAAGGATGCGAAAAAAAAGGGAAAAGGATATTGTAGAAAACATGAACGAAGAAAGAATTCTAAAACGAAGAAACGTACAACAAGCTATTAAATTATTTCCTAATAAAGAAGCTTATTTAGATTTCGGAGAAATGAATTACATTTGTCCACATTGTTCGGCGTTTTTCTGGTCGGTTGAATTTTCAAAAAAAAGCTGTTGCCATTACGGAAAAGTAAAATTATCACCTTTGAGCGAATACGATGAAAATTTGAAAAATTTAATATTACATGATAAAAAATTCAGAGAATTAATTCGATATTATAATAGTCGATTTTCGTTTGCCACTTTCAACGCAAATGTAATGAATGAATCAAAAAGAGGAGTATATAACTTAAAAATTCAAGGTCAAGTTTGTCATATCACCCCGAATAGTATTTATACAAAAAGAGGCGATAACCCTCACTGTGGACAAATTTATATTTACGACGATTATAAAGCAACCGAAGAAAGACTAAAGGAGAATAAAAATTTGGTAATACAACACATAACAACGATATCAAAAATACTAAACACGGTAAATCCATATGCAAAAAAATATAAAAATTTATTTGAATTAACAAAAAACAAATCAGTCCCAGAATATTACCTATATTTCGTACGAAACATTGTTAATTTGGATGAAAGACGTTATAATTCACCTACAACTGCAGAATGTGCGGCTTTAATTGTTTCGAAAAACGGTGAAATTCCGACTGATTTTGATTTATGTGTTTATCCAAAATATGTTTTAAAAGGAGGTAATGATTTTACATGTATGAGTAAATTATCTTTTCATGTCGACCCAATGATTTTTCCTATAATGTTTCCATATGGAGATTTAGGTTGGAGTCCATCGTTTAAACAAAATCAATATAGTAGCAAACGACTTACAGCTTTACAATATTATTCAAATCGTTTAGCCTACAGAAAAATGGTAAATTTCAATCCCATTTTATTTTGTGGTCGATTAACTCAGCAATACGTGATTCAAGCTTATATAATTATAGAAAATAATAGATTAAACTTTTTGAGATACAATCAAAAACAACTTCGAATTGAATGTTATCAGGGATTATTTGATCACGTTGCACGTAGTGCCTTAAACGACTCACAAAATTTTAAAAATCCAGAACGTTTAGGAAATATTTTTGTATTGCCATCAACATATTTAGGTAGTCCAAGAAATATGCAACAAAATTATCAGGATGCGATGGCTATTGTTAGGACGATAGGTCGACCAGATTTGTTCATTACGATGACCTGCAATCCAAATTGGCCAGAATTAAAAAGAATTTTGATTGACTTTCCATCGGGAACAAAATGTAATGATATTCCAAATATAACCGTACGATTATTCTACGCTAAATTTCGAGCTCTTTTGTCTGACATAATCAGTGGGAAAATTTTTGGTAACATTTTAGCATATGTTTATACAGTAGAATTTCAAAAAAGAGGTTTACCTCATGTACACATGCTTTTTGTATTAAATTATAAAAACAAATTAACAACTCCAGAAGCTATTAATAAATATATTAGTGCAGAAATACCTTCCAATAATCCCAAATTGCAAGAATTAGTTATGAAACATATGTTACACGGTCCTCATACTGAATATTCTCCATGTTTAAACAAAGATACAAATAATTGCTCAAAAAAATTCCCGAAGACATTTTGTGAATCAACACAGTTTCAAAAGAACGGGTTCCCGGTATATCAACGTAGGAACAATCAAAAGGAAGGTCACGTATATAATAGAAAAATTGATGGAAAATTTGTAAAAGTAGACAATTCTATGGTGGTTCCTTATAATCCAGATTTACTCAACAAATACAACTGTCATATCAACGTGGAATATTGTGCATCTATTATGAGTACCAAGTATATATATAAATATTTACACAAAGGTCATGATCGAGCATTAATCGGGTTGAAAAAAAAAAATATCGAAAATTGCGACGAAATTTCGGAATACGTTGATAGCCGATATTTAAGTCCTATGGAGGCAGCCTGGCGTATTGAAGAACTACCTATTTCAGGAAGATCGCACACTATTGTTCGCTTAGCTGTTCACACTGAAAATCAACAACAAATAATTTTTGAAGAAAACAAGGAAAAAGAAGCTTTAAGGAAAAATATGACAACCCTAACAGCATGGTTTAAATTAAATAAACAAGATGAAAATGCTCGGAATTTTATTTATTGTAATATACCGCGAAATTATTTATTTGATTCTTCGAAAAGAATTTGGGTTAAGCGTCGAACCTTTTCGAAGGCAATTGGTCGCGTTGTTAATGTAAGTCCAAAAGATATTGAACGTTTTCATTTGAAATTATTACTCAGCCGTATAAAAGGGGCAACATGTTTTGATGATTTAAAAATATTTGAAAACATAAAATATAAAACATTCAAAGAAACGGCGATTGCGATGGGATTAGTAGAATGTGATACACAAATTTTTAATATATTTGAGGAAGCATGTAGCATCATGATGCCTAAGCAATTGCGTCAATTCTTCGCCTGGTTTATTATCGCTGAATGGTTTATTATGTCTGTTGCTTACCAAATTTGGGATAAATTCAAAAAATATTTTTGCGAAGGCTTTAAGAATAATAATGAATTTCGCGCATTGCAGGAAATCAACAGAATTTTGAATTTAGAAAACATGAAATGCTCTGACTTCGGGTTACCCGAAAACTTAATAGAAATTTCGGAAAGTGTAGATGAAAAACAAAAAACAATTGAAATAAATAAAAGCATGTACAAAAAATTGATAAATCAACTTAATGAAAATCAATATTCCATCTTCCAATATATAATAAACGAAAATAATCAACGAATTATATTCATTGATGGTCCGGGAGGTACTGGAAAAACATTCCTTTATAAAACTTTTGTGAGGGTTGGAATAGGCTACGCCAGATGGCGCTGGGGGGGGAGAGGCCCGCAGTCAGGCATAGAGGCGGGGGGCGAACAGTAGTCAGTCGTGGCTCAGCCTTCAGAAGGGAAGCATACGGAAGGTTCACATATATATCTAAGCTTACTTCATAAATAAGGTCACCTGTACAACACAAGGAATAAAACATTATACAAAGACATAAGGGGCAAGACATTTTTATTATAGTGTTAAGTTCCTTACATCAGAAGTGGGATTGAATCAGACGTGACAATCGAATCGCGTGGTCGAGAAGCCGAAAACCGTTCGAGAAGCTACATTAAGTGCTGGTGTTAGCCGGGAAGACGAGAGCTGTAAGTACGAATCCTCGAGACGCCGTGAGTTCGTGAAGGTGAACAGTTCGAGAAGGTAAACCGGGTATAGCATTTATAAATCGTGGGGAACAACGAATAGACGCTCTAAGATGGCGGCTGACGCGCGTGCCTAAAACGAGCAAAAGTAGTTCCCGGGAAGAACGCGAGTGTCGTGGTGGTAAGTACATAGTTGGTGCTGACGGACGCTAGCTGGCGCCAAAATCACGACGTATACACGCTCGCAAAAGAAGCAGCAGCTGTTAGCAGACAGCAGAAGCATGGACGATCCAAATAAATTCAACGTAGCAGCACTCAGAGATAGATTACGATTAATGAACTTACAGACAACAGGGAAGAAGGCGGAGCTCATTCTTCGGTTACAAGAAGCTGACCCCTCGGGACAGTGGATGAAGGAAATTGGACCAGAAGGCGTCGAAGACAGCGATTCGAGCGCGACAGGCCGTCAAGTGACATCGCGCGAGCATCAGCTTGAACTGGAAATGATGAGACGAGAACGTGAACTGCTACGGAGAGAGCGGGAACTCGTACAGCGGGAAAATGAGTTCTTGCAACGAGCGGCTCAGGCAGCGACAGTTCCTATTCATACAGCTGTACCCACACGCGCACCAGACCCACCGCGAAGTGCGAATTTGACGTTGGTACGCGACATGTTAAGTGAGTTTAACGGGGCAAAGGGCTCGTATAGAAAGTGGGAGGAACAGCTCAGGTTAGTGAAAGAGATGTACAGTCTCGACGACAACGCGATAAAACTTTTACTCGGTGCCAAGCTGAAGGGCGACGCATACGATTGGTTTCACTCAGTCCCAGAACACCTAACGTTGGATTTGGACGAGTTGTTGGTACGCATGAAAGCAATGTTCGACCAGCGCGACAAGCGGTTGTCACTAAGAAGAGAATTCGAAAGACGTTTGTGGGATCCGGACGAGACGTTCAGTGAGTACTTCCACAAAAAACTTATACTGGCGAATAAAGTGCCGATCGACGAGGATGAAATCGTCGATTACATGTTAGATGGCATTCCCGATGTGACGATCAAACATCAAGCGGCGATGCAACAGTTTCCTTCGAAGGAAGCGATGTTGAAGGCTATGGATAATATCGCGCTTCCCTCTAGACTCGAGAAACAGCAAAAGCGCGAGCAGCAGCCTATGGGTAAAACCGAGGCAAAGAGTTCAGAGAAGCCGAGGAAGATAGATAGCGACCAAGCTCAGAGGAGGACTCCGAAGTGCTTTAATTGTAACGAAATGGGACATTTGGCGACCCAATGTAAACGGCCGAAGCTGGATAAGGATACCTGTTTTATCTGCAAAGAAAAGGGGCATCAGGCGAGAGACTGTCCCAGGAAGCCGAAGAAGAACGATGCGGAGAAAACGAGCGACACTTCAAAGGATAAGTCAACCGTCAACACCGTACAGGAATGCGAAGCCGATTTCGTGAGAGGGTTAGAATATGATCTGTATGATCCAAATGCGAAATGTAGAATAAGGCTAGAACTTGATACGTTGTTAGATACAGGTAGTGTCGTAAGCTTCATAAAGGACTGTCATGTACCAAGCCAACTGATCGATCCATGCGACGAATCTAGCGGTCCGTATAGTGGTATCAATGGCAGCGCATTGCGAATTTTAGGCTGCATCACGGCAGAACTTACCTTAAACGACCGAGGGCCCAAGAAGACGAGGTTTCTGGTTGTACCGGAAACGACGATGAAAGCCTCTGTAGTGCTAGGGAAAGATACGTTGAGACTTTTCTATAACAGCGCGGTATCTGATAAGCAAGCGGTAGAAGACCAAATAATTCGGGAAATTCTCAGCATAGAAGTCGACGCGAAAAACGATAAGTCAAGCATGCCGTTAAACATTAATCCTAATGTGCCTGTCGAAATTCAGAAAAGAACAGAACAGCTGTTTCAAAGCAGTTATGTAATAAACCTAGAGCGGCCAAAGACGAACAAGGTCAAAGCAGAGTTAAGACTGATAGTAAAAAGCCCCAAAACGTTCCATTTCGCTCCGCGGAGAGTAGCTTATAAGGAAGGTGAAGACCTTCGGACATTGCTAGATAAGTTGTTAGAGAAAGGTATAATAAGAGCGAGCGAATCGGAGTTTGCGTCGCCTGTTGTACTAGTTCGGAAAAAGACGGGAGAACTACGACTTTGCGTGGATTACCGCGAACTTAATAAATTGCTTGTACGAGATAACTATCCGCTACCCCTTATAGAAGATTTGATCGACCGCTTACACGATAAGGGATACTTCACGAGTCTCGATCTTAGGGACGGGTTTTATCATATAAAGATGGCTGACGAGTCAGTAAAATACACAGCGTTTATCACGCCGTTTGGACAGTTTGAATTTACACATATGCCTTTCGGGCTGAAGGTAGCGCCGTCGCGATTCCAAAGATACGTCAATGAGATCCTGGCTGACCTGATCAGAACGAGTGAAGTAGTTGTCTACATGGACGATATACTGATTGCTAGCCGTAGCGTGGATGAGCACCTGGTCGTGCTCAAGAAGGTATTCGAGCGACTTGCGAGTAATAATCTACAGTTAAGACTTGACAAATGTAGTTTTCTACAGACAGAAACTAAGTTTCTGGGGTATTTGGTCACGCGAGAGGGTATCAGGCCTACTAAAGAGGGAATTGAAGCAGTCGCCAGGATCCCGGTACCGCGGAATGTGAAAGAGGTTCACAGTTACGTGGCATTGTGTTCGTACTTCAGAAAATTTATACAGTCGTTCTCGCTGGTCGCGAAACCATTATACGACCTATTACGAAAAGACGCAGTGTTCCGTTTCGGAGAAGTAGAGCTGAGGGCGTTTGAGGCCCTAAAGGCAAAGCTAGTCGAGGCCCCGGTTTTGAGTATATACAGTCCGGGCGATGAAACAGAACTGCACTGCGATGCGTGTATATCGGGTTTTGGTGCGGTCCTAGTCCAAAGAAAGTCGGACGGAGAGTTCCATCCGGTGTTCTTCTTCTCGAAGCGCACCACCGAAGCAGAATCAAACTACCATAGCTTCGAGCTCGAAGCTCTCGCCATCATTTATGCCCTAAGACGATTCCGGGTGTACCTGTTAGGAATACGGTTTAAAATCGTGACAGACTGTAGTGCGCTGACACTCACCTTAAAGAAAAAAGACATTAATCCGCGTATAGCGAGGTGGGCCCTTGAGCTACTCGAGTACGACTATTCGACAGAACATCGCGCAGGAGCAAAGATGGGTCATGCGGACGCGCTGAGTAGGCTTAACGTGACGGTCTTGGTTATAGAGGATAACACGTTCGAGATAAATCTAGTATTGAGTCAGAGCAAGGACGAAAAAATCCGCGAACTCCGAGACGAACTCCAGAAAATGGAAGACGCGCAATTTGAAATGAGGAGCGGTATAGTTTACCGTAAGAAGGGGGAAAACTTGTTGTTTTACGTGCCACGGGCGATGGAAGTGCACGTGATCAATAAGTACCATAATCAGATGGGTCATTTGGGGGTAGAAAAGACCGCCGATACGATCCAAAAAAGTTACTGGTTTCCAAACATGAGGCAGAAAGTCAAAACTCATATCGCGAATTGCTTAAAATGTATCTCCTATTCACCACCGACGGGTAGGGTAGAGGGGTTTCTACATAATATACCGAAGGGAGAGGTACCGTTCGACACTTACCACATAGACCATTATGGGCCTGTTGACAAAAGTCGCCCGATAAAACAGCACGTCCTCGCTGTGGTGGACGGATTTACTAAGTTTACGAAACTTTACCCAACGAAAACCACCGCGACTAAAGAAGTGATCGACTCACTAACGACGCATTTCAGCAATTACAGTCGACCGCGGGTGCTCGTGTCCGATAGGGGTACCGCGTTCACCTCGAAAGAGTTCGAGGAATTTTGCAAAGAAAATTGCATACAGCATGCTCTAGTAGCGACGAACTCACCTAAGGCCAATGGCCAGGTTGAGCGAACTAATAGGGTGATAGGTCCTATGATAAGCAAGTTAATCGATAATGACGATAAGTTGTATTGGTATAAGGTCCTCAGCGAGGCTGAGTTCGCTATAAATAATTCGGTACATCGTACGACGGGGGAAACCCCCAGTCGACTGCTGTTCGGGCTAGATCAGCGGGGAAAAGTAGTCGATAAGATAGTCGAGACTCTGGATGTAGTCCGAGAGAGAGAGAACGACCGAGATCTAGAAAAGCTGCGCAAGAGAGCGGCAGAAAAAATAGAAAAAAGTCAGAAATATAACAAAGAGTATTTCGACAAGAAAAGAAAGGCACCACGTGAATACAAGCTAGGGGACTATGTTATGATAAAAAATATAGATACGACTAGAGGTGCTCCTCAAAAAACTATACCTACATATAAAGGGCCGTACGAAGTTGCACGTGTATTAAGGAACGATAGATATGTTGTAAAAGACACCGAAAATTTCCAAGTCACACAAAGACCGTACCAAGGCACATGGGAGGCCGCGAATATGCGACCATGGCTTCCTGATGATACCGTTTAAGAGTAAGCCGTAATATTAAGTTAGATTAAGGAAAATGTAATTAAAGAAAAGAGTATGACGGCCTATCCGAGGGCGGATTAGAAGTCAGAAATGGCCGAGTGTGAGGGTTGGAATAGGCTACGCCAGATGGCGCTGGGGGGGGAGAGGCCCGCAGTCAGGCATAGAGGCGGGGGGCGAACAGTAGTCAGTCGTGGCTCAGCCTTCAGAAGGGAAGCATACGGAAGGTTCACATATATATCTAAGCTTACTTCATAAATAAGGTCACCTGTACAACACAAGGAATAAAACATTATACAAAGACATAAGGGGCAAGACATTTTTATTATAGTGTTAAGTTCCTTACACTTTAATTCATTACTTTTTGGGAGAAGGGAAAAATGTAATTGCAATGGCATGGACAGGAATCGCATCAATTCTATTACCTGGTGGTATGACAAGTCATAGAACCTTCAGGCTACCTTTGGATTTATCAAATCTGGAAACTTCGTTTTTGAAATTAATGTCAGATAAAACAAAATTACAACAATGTGACGTAATAATTTGGGATGAAGCTTCAATGATTCCCAAAAAGGCATTAGAAATTGTAGATAGAACACTTCGAGATTGTTGCAAAATAGATGATGTTCCATTCGCAGGCAAATTATTTATATTAGGAGGAGATTTCAGACAAATTTTACCAGTCGTAAAAAACGGAACCAGATCACACATCATTAATGAAACTATAAAATTTTCAATGTTATGAAAAAATTTTAAGAAATTGGAATTAACCCAAAATATGCGTACATGCGATGAAGAGTTTTCATCATTTTTATTAAATATAGGAAGAGGGAAAATTAATTATTTCAGAATACCAGAAAATTGGATAACTGACGATGTTTGTACAAAAATTTATGGCGACGTTATCCAGCCAACTGATGACTTATCAGATCGAGCGATTTTATCAAGCCATAACGACGAAATATATAAGCTAAATGACAAAATATTTAAAAAAGTTAATAATCCAGAACAAATTTATTACAGCATCGATTATGCAAAACATAAAGGAGTGGATCAAACGGACAATGACATTGAATTAAATTATCCGATTGAATATTTGAATTCTCTAAAATTTCCAGGACTTCCAGTACACAGATTAGTTTTAAAAGTTGGTACTATTATTATGCTCATTAGAAATCTAAGTATAAATGACGGACTATGTAATGGTACAAGATTAAAAATTATTAACTTATTCAAATTTAATTTAGAAGTAGAAATAATAACTGGGAGCAACATTGGAAACACCGCTTTTGTTCCAAAAATATTGCTGGATACAGGAGAATTTTCGCCATTGCCGTTCGTTCTATATCGAAGACAATTTCCTGTTATTTTAGCGTTTGCAATAACAATTAATAAATCTCAAGGACAGAGTTTTGAAAAGGTTGGATTATATTTTGACAAACCACTATTCTCACATGGACAGCTATATGTGGCTTTATCGCGATGTAGAAATCCAAAAAAATTATTCATTCAAAATAATTTAGACTCTAATAACCCAAATCAAATTGAAAATATCGTATGGGACGAAATTTTCAAGTAATATCTATATTGGAGACGGTAACAAAAACATCGATTCATGTTACATATTATAAATATAAATAAATAGACCTACATTAGTACATTTATTTTTCATTCGTAGAAAATAACGAAACATTGCTGGTGTGCGCAATGATATATAGCTGCTGTGCGCTATAACATATGGATGCTTTGCGCCATAATATATGGATGCTTTGCACCATAATATATGAAGTAGACTGATATATAAAGGAACTACGTGCGATTATAAATGTTTTATTTTTTTTCATCATCGTTTACATTTTTTCATCATTCGTGTCATTTGTACTTGTACGTGTACGTGAGCTACTACTTGCTGCCAGCGACTGCCGGCTCTTACTTTTACTTCTTCCTCTTATTGCGTAAGAGTGCAACTCGGTGTGGTCGAGCTATAGTGCGGTCATCGTTCGGCTTCCTTCTAACTTCGCGGTATAGTGGATTAGGCTTTCATATTTAATAAAACATATTCAATAATTTCAGTAAAATCGTGTTGTTATTATCTCGAAAATAAATTTTAATATATATCACAATTGTATGACCATTTCTTTAGTACTTTCTAAAAAATTATCACGTCATATTCCTAACATTCTAGAAACGCATAATAATTTTGCAAGAGGCATAGGGGGGTCATCCAGGATTTTGATGTTTTCGAAAGTCTGCACGTGTAGGAAGAAGTGGTGGTCTAGAAAGACGTATTAAAAGCATAAAAAGAACATTTAATCAATAATAATGATTTCATTTTTTTTCGATATTGAGAATATTTTGTATTTCCTCATTGAGTTAAAAACTTAGATTAAAGATTATTCACCGTTTTGTTGAACATCGCCTACAATTTCTATTCGTTGGCCAGCAGAGATTGGACTTAGATTGAAAACATTAGATAAGACAATTTCAATTTTGAATTGGCCGTCAGTTACTGTGCCAATGTATTCGTCGGTTCGAATTTTGGAAGGCTGAATAAATTCGTCTTTGACATATCCTCTAATTTCTGCAGGTTAAGGTTATTAAACAAGTTATTGGACAAGTTTTCGGAAAATGGTCGATCGAAAATAACGTTACTTATAATTCCAGTTTTGTGAGGAATGTCAGGAAATTCAGAGAAATTAATTTTATCGAAGTTTTGGAGTACGTGGAATACTCCGAAACAACTTATTTTCGAAAAAGATTTTAATTGTAGTTCAAAGTTAACGTTGCCAAGGTTGTACAACGAAGCGGGAGTAGCGGTTGTGTTTTGAAGAAGGTAAATCTAAAAACGAAGGGTACACAGTTAACAAGAAAAAAATGTCCACCAAAAATGATGTGATGCAGAAGAAAGATGTAAATACGATTTACCTGATTATGTTTAATTTCGTTTGATAATTGAGGGGCCTGATCGCCCCATTTGTAACAAGAGACTCTTTGGCCGTCATTATTATTCAGGACGAATTTAAATAAGTCCAATTCTGGTTTTTCTGCCTTATTTAGTGAAGTTTTGCGTTTAATTTTACTACACTGAATAGAGTCGACGTATCCAACAATAGCTCTACATAGAAAAAGGGGAAATATATGAGACTTTACGTTAAAATAATAATAATATTAGTAAAATTATTGCTTACGCAAATTTATCTCCGATCTCAATGTTTTGAATATATTCCGTAGTCGAAAGCGAAGGAATATTGTCGTCAGTCTAAAATTTTTTTGATTTAGGTCGTTCGAGTGAGTGGCTTCTAAATGAGTTTGCACGACGAGGCATTTTGCAGGAATTTAAATTGAATTTAAATTGAATAAACAGGATAAAATAAATAAATGTATCAGTCACAAAAATTTATCCCAACAAAACAGGAACAATTGATTTTTCAAATGAATATAGTTACGGTTTACATTTTTTGTTTCTACATTTAATTTCGAGACATGTGATCGATATTCGATGAATTTTTGTAACTAACTATAGTAAATTAAGTTTTGCGATTTTATAAATTTATTAACGTTTAGGTAAATTGGATAATGGAACCAGTAGGACAAGGTTTGTGATATCAATTTATCTTTAATTACCGAACCGAACAACGGAAAAACATACCATCGTTTACCAACCCGTAGGGGGGGTTGGCGCGCGAAGCGCGCAGGGGGGCGTAGCCCCCCTAGTATATATATATATATATATTTTTCTGTCTAAAGTGCAGCAGGTAACGGTAAGTATGACTAAGTTATGTTCTGAATAATAATTCTATTCATTATATCGCCTTCTATCAATTAGTTACCCATTCGCTTGTCGAACCGGCCATAAGTTGAAACAAATATAATATGCAAGAACATGCATCAAATACGAAATGGTCAGGGTCAGATGACGGCCGAGTTGACACGTAATGACCCATGTATAAATAATTAAAAAATAATCTAGTGCAATGAAAGAAGCCTCACCATACATATAATATAGTTCTCAAATCGGAAAATTAATGACAAATTAGTGACTGAAGTCTACTCTTCAGAATCATTTTCAAATATCAGATGTTTTTCACTGTGTTATTCAATTTTCAGTAACGTCAGTCATATGTATGCTGAAACGGTCTGATTCGCGGACTCATTCCACTGCCACATACACGGTAGTGACGCTACTCAATAATGAATAATTTGGTGAGGATAAATCGGAAAATCTAAAAGTGAATGCACTCCACAGAAGGAACTTTATGCTTGAAAACCATCACTGTCAGAATTTTCTGTTTTTTTTTCACACCACAGACAACTTTTGAAAATAATTTTATACGAGCAAACAATCTTCTTTCTCCATTATTATTTTGTCAGATTATTATCAACAGAACATACATGTTCAAGCATTTTTTCAAAATAAAAATGTTCATATTCCCCGTACGTTTTCGACAGTCCCAGGCAACAAGTCGGCCCTGCGCTGGCCGGCAGTAATACCGATGCACGATTCGCGCGCTGAGCTCTCTCTCTCGGGCATTACGGGAACTAAGGATTATCATGGCTTCCCAACAATTTACAATCGCTAATTACAACGAATTGCGAGTTTTCACATAGAGACTTTATTCCTGCATGAAACAAAGATGTTTTTGAATAGGAGTGTTTGTCATGCCGTGTAGAATGGCGCTTACACAGTTATTTTCGCGTCAATGATGCGTGGGCTCTGATATTAGTCGAAATAAATGGGACACCGACATTCTGCGAATTAAATTTAAAAAAAAAATTCGATTTCATTGAATTTTGGGAGCTAGCTCGAACTCATTCCTCGTCAAACATCGGCTGCCAAAAGGACAATCCGATTGATAGCCCCGTTTCGGAGATATTCGGGAAATTAGATAAGTCGGTAAAAATCGTCTGGTCCCTCCCCTTAAGCAATTGTGAGAGTATAATAGCAATGTGAAAAGTGTAGCCTAAAAAATGAACGAACCTACTCATGTACGTTCAGTCGTATCAATTGCATGTGCCCGCCAAGTAAGTAGCTCTTTGAATGATGTTTCCGTAATACCATATGAATTTCGATACAATGTGATGACGATACGATTTTGAATACAACTTAACAGAACAACGAAGTTGGACTTGAAGTGCTAAAGTACCTGGCGCTCTCGTTACATTTCAGAGGTTTTTTCAGATTATCATTGCGGTACTTTGCCGCTTTTTTCCACATTTCATATGTTTTTGTAGTTTTTTTTTTTATCTGGTACTTGGCGGCTTTTTCGACATTATCAATGTTATTATAATACCTATAACGCTAAGATAGCACATATATTCCATTATTATTCAAATATTTAGGGACATACCTACCTTATCATTATAATAACTACATTCAATATATCATACATGTACTAACTCACAAGGAGAGTGTCAGGACTCCGGGTAACGCTTTTGGACCAAACTACTAGGGGTGTTTCCTTGGGCCAAAATATGAGGCTCACCATGTTTCATTCAATCTCATAGGCCCTTTCAGGTTTAACGTCGCCCAAATTGGAAAATTATCTCAGGATTCAGCGCCTTTCGCATTACTTCATAATGTTGCAACGAATTTCAGTTTTGTAGCTTATCTTGACTGGAAATAGACTGTCCTAGAAAAAAAGAAAGTGTTTGCACCCTGAAAAGTATACTCTCTGCAAGTACGATCGCCCTGATTCATAATTCAAGGTGAAAAATAATTAAATTCAGCGTTCCTCCCTGCGTAGGGCGGAGAAATTCTTTGAAAAACTATTATATTATGCCTACCGGTTGTAAAATATTCATTCAATATATGGTAGGTCCATCCATACACCATTTGAGACCTATGCATTATAGATACCTGCGGATTGTCCAAAGGCGCAACTGGATTATCATTTCTTGAACAGTATCTCAAAAGCTGCACATTATCATAAAGCATCAAATTCCGTAAGGTTATAACGAAGATTTGCTGTAAAACTGTAGTCATCTGAAACAGGCATATCGGTAAAGGTGTCGGCTAGGTTAGATTTCCATCGAACGTATCTGGAAAAATTAATTTTACATATTCGTAGCGCATATATCAAAAATCACCTTTCATGATTACTATTTCGCCCACGAACAGCTTCTGCGAATATATGACGGTAACAATAACTTGGTAATACAAATGTTACTTACACAACACTATGCAGGTAGAGGTTGACAGATCTCGATCCATGCTTACAGTGGGTCCCTCGCGTCAGAAAGTAGCATCTCATTGGTCGATATTTCAAAGCCGACCAATCACGCGTAGTTTCCCAACATCTCATTTGAACGAGCCGCGTAAGCATGGATCGAGATCTGTCAACCTCTACCTGCATAGTGTTGTGTAAGTAACATTTGTATTACCAAGTTATTGTTACCGTCATATATTCGCAGAAGCTGTTCGTGGGCGAAATAGTAATCATGAAAGGTGATTTTTGATGTATGCGATACGAATATGTACAATTAATTTTTCCAGATACGTTCGATGGAAATCTAACCTAGCCGACACCTTTACCGATATGCCTGTTTCAGATGACTACAGTTTTACAACAAATCTTCGTTATAACTTCACGGAATTTGATGCTTTATGATAATGTGCAGCTTTTGAGATACTGTTTAAAAAATGATAATCCAGTTGCGCCTGTGGACAATCCGCAGGTATCTATAATGCATAGGTCTCAAATGGTGTATGGATGGACCTACCATATATTGAATGAATATTTTACAACCGGTAGGCATAATATAATAGTTTTTCAAAGAATTTCTCCGCCCTACGCAGGGAGGAACGCTGAATTTAATTATTTTTTACCTTGAATTATGAATTTGGGCGATCGTACTTGCAGAGAGTATACTTTTCAGGGTACAAACACTTTCTTTTTTCTAGGACAGTCTATTTCCAGTCAAGATAAGCTACAAAACTGAAATTCGTTGCAACATTATGAAGTAATGCGAAAGGCGCTGAATTCTGAGATAATTTTCCAATTTGGGCGACGTTCAACCTGAAAGGGCCTATGAGATTGAATGAAGCATGGTGAGCCTCATATTTTAGCCCAAGGAAACACCCCTAGTAGTTTGGTCCAAAAGCGTTACCCGGAGTCCTGACACTCTCCTTGTCAGCATAAGACATTTATAACTAACCGAACTTATTGCAAATAAGTAATTTGCATTATATTATAATTTCAAGATCAAAATCATAATCAATACACCTATACTCCGTTCACGGAGAGAATACCCGAACATCGCGCGGCTTCGAACGGCCTGAGAGTCGGGTGGGGGTAACGGGGTTCACAACTCAACGCCGTATCTAAATTATTATACGTTTGGGCCCCGGCCGATAATGTACGCTCTGTAAAGGAATTGACCGCTCGGCTTAGAGACTCGGGGCCCCAGTGACGGCTATACCGGGTCTGCTTAGCCATGCAACCTGTTTGGCGACATGGAGAGGGTAAAATGGGTGGAGCGTTGGGTGGGATATGACCGAACCGGACGAGTTCTGTTTCGATCGTTGGGTATTCTCTCCGTGAATGGAGTATAGATATATTCACTAACGTAAATATAATTATATTCACTGTCGTAAATATAAAACCTTATAATTTTAATACATATGCCTAGATAAATTCACTAACGTGAATATAGAAATGTTTACTACAGTAAACATAAAATCTTATACCTAACATAGAAATTTTTGGAAAAAAAAAAAAAAAATTCCCCTGCTTCACAGGAGCAAATTTTTTTTTTTCCCCCGGGGATGGGCGTGTTACGTTCCCTATACCTCTCACTCTCAATACTTGATACCCAACATCCTGCATGCATCCTATCCCATGACCCTTAATCAAAGGAAGTCTCAACCTCACGATTCGAAGAACCATCATCCCTACCTAAGTACCTATAAACTGCAAACCTTGCATTTTAACACGCTCACGCCCAAGAGACAAAGAACTTGCTCTCGAACTGACACCATACTCATTATTAGCGCAACACTCTGCAATTAGCTATCGAGCAATCAACACATCAGTTAACTCTCGAACAACCAACTCTTGAACACTCAATTCCTATATCTTCATAGTTAATACCTAACTCTAGGAAATTACAGTTAACGCATACTTGTCTTCAACCATCGATATAACTACGTATCAATAAATAATTCTAATTGTAATCATATCAACGAGCACACATTATTCACTTCAACTATCCGCACGTAATCCGGTTACCCTCAGGTGTAAAAACGAGGTACGAACTCAACGATCTCAACAGAACTCACGACATCCACAACCATAATCATAACAGTGGGCTCCCCCTTTTCTTGACTGAGTCTCGCTTGCTGATTGGCGCCACTCTCGATTTTGAACACAAGAGTCATGTGTGAATGATTCCGTGTTCGTCTGTGGATCTGATATAGATGCATGCTCCATAACCTTTCAGACTTGCATCATAAAATCCGTGAAGCTGGATTCTCGCGTTTGGATGCATGACGACCTTCCTGTCGAATGCCATCTCGTTGAGCAACGGCAGTTGTGTTGCATATTTGGCCCACTCGGTGTAAATGGCTTGAGGAACTGATTCATCCCAACTCAGGTGGGCCCGCCAGAATTCCTGTATTAATAATTTCGCTGTGACGATAACGGGTTGTAGTAATCCCAAGGGGTCGAAGATTCTCGCGATTTCGGAGAACATTTTCCGCTTCGTGGTATTGCTGCCGACGTCTATTGCCTTGACCGTATAAATGACAGCATCTGAGGATGCATTCCAATAAAGTTCTAGTGTTTTGAGGGTCAGGTCGTCGCTCTTCTGGAGCTGTAGATTGACCTGGCTGTCAGGTAGTCCATGTAGCAACTCTGGTACATTCGATGCGCATGGTCGCAGATCAAATTTTCCTGCGTGTAATATGTTGAATATCTCGTTCCTTAGTTCGATTGCCTCGTCAATTGTCTTGGCACCGGTCAGAAGGTCGTCTATATAGAAATCTCTTCTTAATATTGCCGCGGCCCTAGGAAATCTGTGTCCCTCGTCGTCCGCAAGTCTATGCAGGCATTTGGTTGCCAGGTAAGGGGCAGGTGCTAATCCGAAAGTGACCGTATTCAATTTATAAGTCGTGGGCGCGTGCGACTCTTCATCGTACCACAAAATCCTCTGGTACTTGCGGTCTTCTTCACGGACCAGTACCTGTCTGTACATCTTCTCGATGTCTTCGGTGAACACATACTGATGTGTGCAAAAACGAAGTAGGAGTGAAACTATGTCCTCCTGGATCGTTGGGCCCACCATTAGTGCGTCATTGAGTGAGACGCCTGTCGTTGAATGGGCTGATCCGTCGAATACTACTCGGACTCTTGTTGTCAGGCTGCTGGGTTTTATGACCGCGTGATGTGGTAAATAAAATCCTTCGTGGAGGTCTCCGTTAGCCCTTCGCATGTGCCCCAATCCCTTGTATTCTTCGATTACTTGCACATATTGTCTCTTTAATTCTGGATCCTTCTTGAATTTCCTTATGAGTGAATCCAGTCTTTTCAAGGCCAGCTGATAGGACTCTCCCAGTTGATCTCGCTTGTCATTGAAGGGTAGCGCGATGACGTATTGACCATCGTTCCTTCTCGTTGTATGATCGTCGTAATGGTTTTCGCAATTTATTTCTTCCATCCTGTGATGGTTGTTGGCTGAATATTCCTTGATCTTCCAAAAGAGAGTCATGTCCCTCACTATATTTGTTAGATGCCACGTTGTTTCCTGACAATCTTGCCGATGATTCGGGATTGATTTAGGGCCTCTAGCTACCCTTGCGCTCCCCCCAATAACTCATCCGATGCATAATAAGGATAATGCTACACCCGTTATAATTAACTTTTCGACTGCAGCGGGCTTGTGGAACTCGGGATCGGCTAACGGTATATTTGTCCATGGAGCAGGTATCAATCAGCGTTCGGCATGAAACCAGGTTTCCGTGAGTGTCCTTCACGTGGATGTTCGCTGTTACCATCAGCGAGCTCATTTTTGTATTAATTATGAATGACATCCTGGTTGGAGGTAGAATGGCGGCCGGCTCTTGGCCTAGTCCTGCTTCTGATTGTGTTGATCCTCCTGGTAAGTCTAAGTGTAACAGGGTGTGGTGAAGGTGGCTGCAAATCCTGCATCTCCTTCCATATCTGCAGGCCTTTGTCTTGTGATTGAACCTGAAACAGTTGACGCAGAGTCCTGCGTCTCGGACCAGCTCAATCCTTTCTTCGGCTGAAATATCCTTTAATTTGGAGCAATATGACGGAACATGTGCTTCTTTACACAAGGTGCATTCCGTTGGTTGATTCGAAGAAGTCCCGGCCGTGGCTGAGGCCAGGTATGTCTGCCGTTGTCCGTTGCGGAAATCATTATTGCCCTTTTACCTGTTGTCTTGTTGTGTGACTCCGGACCTCTGGTATCTGAACAATTGGCTCGCTTGTCCAGAAATTCTAACAGTGACGTGTATGGCGGCATCTTGTTATCAGTAAGTGTTAACTCCCACTGGTAGGCCGTCCCTTTCCCGATTTTAGATAGAAGGAGACTGATTAAACAAGTATCCCAGCCACTCGCTATCTGTCCCGAATTTCTCAGGGACCGTAGCTGTTGCCTGAAAGTGACTACGAGGTCGTCCAGAGCTTCAGCGGTGTCCTTCTGCAGGGCGGGATAATCTCGTAGGATGGACCAATGGCACAATATTGCCTTTCGATCATTATCATACTTCGCGGTGAGCAACTTCCAAGCGTCCTGATAGCTACTCTCCGTTGTCTCTAATGACTCAATGATTCGGGCTGCCTTTCCCAACAAAGCTGATTCCAAGTATTCGAATTCGTCCGATGATTTTAAATTGTCGTTTTTATCAACCATAGACTGGAACCGCGATTTAAATGACGCCCATGCCTCTATTTGACCGTCAAATGCTGGTGGATTCAAGTCAGGTAGTTTTCGCGTAGCTATTCGCGGTGGAAACGTTATCGCGACCTGCGTTTCGTGGCTCGGCGGATTGATCGGCACTGGGGTTGACCGTTCGCTGGTTTCGCTTGTAATGCCCGCTTCTGCGGCCGCTCTCCTTAAAAGTGATCTGGCCTTTGCTACTCCGTCATGGTAGCTGTCTTCGGTTTCGACTCGTTTTTTGTGATGATTTTTATGATGCTCTTCTTGCTCTGACGTTTTTTGTACATCTTTGAACTCTTGAAAACAATCTGTAATGGTTTCTTATCGCGCCTGGATTCTGTCGTAGTCCGGATTGTCTTGTTGTTGCGTCAAGAAGTTATTAAATACTGTTATTTGAGCTCTGATGGTTCTGCGGCGCTGAACACAATTTTTTATTACCTTTGCAATTTCTTCTTCGGACATGGTGGATTCAAAGGAATAGTTTAAGGAGTCTGCTGAGGTCGCCAGTGTTAAAGGAATGCAAGAGGGAGGATGCGGTAATTATTGGCAGTTCAAGAAACAAGCTTACCTTGTGGCTGACAAGTTGATCGGCTTCGTCCGCGTTCTGTGATCGGCGTTGATAACTGGCTCTCTTGGAACACGCTGTTGTTGCCTTGGATTATTCAGTTCATTTCGGGAGCTTTGCTTCTATGTATGCACTGCTTGATTATTCGGTTCTTGCAAGGAACTCGGTAAACTAGTTGCTCTATTAGTGAACTGGATTCTTACAGAACTGCGGGGTGTTCGTATAAGGAACGGGTTTCACGTGGTTCAGTTGGTGAACTCGTGGTTTATGCAGTGAACTGCGAATTTGATGAATTTGCACTGATTACTGTAATGCACTACAGAAGTCTGTCTACTTGACTCTCTTGATTTCACTTGAATGTCACTGATAGTTTTTCAACACTTTGCTCGTTTCACTGAAGTTACTCATAGGTCGTGGAATCCGGCTCGAAGGACCAAAAAATGTTGCGTCACACGCTGACACCGTCTTTATGTGACTAGTTGAAAAAAGGGTATGTATTGTAACGCATACGGCGGTACACTCCGTCGTATCGCGCACAGCCTACTGCGCATAACAACTATGACGTCACGACAGGTATAAAATAGAGCGCACGGTAACGCAGTTCAGCAATGCTAGGCAAAGCGCGACATTGACTCAAATTTCTGTAAAATCTTTGAAGCAATCATAGGCAGAGCGCCTGATTTTCTCATTCGATTCCTAATATTGTTGGAGCCTTGTCAAAGCGACAGGTTGCCGTTAGAGTAGCTTCACAATCATTGTTATTCCGCCAATACGGGAAATGTAAATTACCCCATAAAATTCATCCCTATCAAAGTAAATTCACAACTTTAAAAGTCGTCATACTTAGACTATCGGCGCGGTTAATTTATTATTTTTGTTGTCTTTAAAATCACGATAAAATAATTTATTAATGTCAACTTCAGTTTATTTCGATGAACATTGAAATCAAGTTTTCATTTCTGTTAAATCATATGATATTCTGTTCAATTATCAAATCGCAAACAAAACATCAGACGTGACAAGATCGACGTCTAACCTCTAGATTCACTGTATCGTTGGTTTTTGTAAGAGTATAGGGGCTTTGCCGATATGATTTCTAATATGGGCCACCCCGTGAATGAACCAATGTTGAAATAAACAAAGCTCTTCTGTTATTAATAAATGAAGCAGTTCGATCTCCTTCTTCTGTACGGATAAAACCGATATATAATTTTGTCTTGTATCTGATAACTAATAAATACGTTATATACCAATTATAAAGCTAACAGGTTATGGGCCCAGGGCACGCTTCCACTGCGCGAAAAAGCTCTGGTGATACTGTGATAAAAGTGATTAAAAGAATTTAGAAAGTGAGTACATTTCAATATTCTTCGACGAATACATTAAGAGAATTTAGAAGGTGAGTACATCTCAATATTCTTCGCCGAATGAAGAAAGGGATTTAGAAGTAAAATAGAGATGAAAATATAAATGAAAATATGAAGGATTAGAGTAATTTGATAATCATTATGAATTTTTCAATAAAAAAATAAATTAATCAATTTAAAAAAATTCATTTAATATATAAAAAAACGAGGCATGTGTTTGCATGGGCGATGTAAACAAACTTTTTCCATCGCAACTAGAGTATAGAGTGACAAGAGAAACAAAGCTGAAACGTTCTTCTTTTATTGGAAGCTGTTATTAAGAGTTAGAGGAATTTTATTGAAGTTTTCTTTAATAAAGTTAATAAAATAAAATTGATAAAGAGATAAATCCCACAAAACAAACAAATAAGAATTCAGGGCAGTTTTTGGGTGAAAACTTGCAGTGCGGTATAGCCTATTAGCTGACTAGGGAAATTGAAGATTTTCGTAGGCGCCGTGTATGTGTGCGTGATCAACCGATTCTGACAGATTTCATTGCTGTGCGTGAAATCAAACCTCAGTACATGGTGTGCATATACATGTGAGTGTTGCGGAGAAACTCAGATCTCAGTTTCAAGTCATCTTTGATTGCTGTGCATCAATTTTTGACTTAGAAGCACGAAACGAAACATTCTTGTATTTGTTAATTACACACAAGCATTAAAATTACCTGGTATTAGATGTAACCTAAAGAGAATACTAGAGTTCAATAGAGTTAGAGAATAAAAATCAACATAAAAACTAATCAGATCGAATGTTCGTTTCTAAATCCTGAAATAGATGGCAGAAAAGAACTTGAAAGATGAAAATGTGAAGAGATTCATTCCTTACATGTTCGACTATGAGAGTGATGAGTATATGATAGGGACTTACGAGGACGAGAATCACATGAAGAGCATGGAAGAAGGAAAAGAGTCAACTAAAGAGATCAAAGAGGCTGAGAAATCTCAGGATAATAATTCAGAGGAATTAGATTCAAGTTATAAGAGTAAGAGAACTTTTTATATACGTCATTTCAAAATTTTTACGAGTTCTTTCACACATATCTGCCTAGTTTGTATAATACATACAAGTGTGGGTAAATAGAGTACTGTGAAATCTAGAGTTGAAGAAAGAGTTAGATGGTCAGGCCAGACTATATTTAAACTTTCAAGAGAAACCCAGGATATAATTTATCAGTTTATTATTCACAGTAAAAATGAAGAGTTTAGAGAATGAAGAGAACACAGAAAATAAGATGAAACCAGTTATTAAAGAGGACACAGTATATAAACCTATAACTGCGAATCAAATTACAAGTTTTCATTACCAAATGCAACTGGAACAACAAAACAAGCAGGCTGAGAAGACTGAGGCAGTGTCTAAGGCATTATCTTCTTCTGTAACCCAACTAGCTAAAGTTATGGAGGGAGTTCAGAAAATGGTCACAACACTGGCTGACGTCTCGAGAAATAATGTAGAAGCAGAGAGACTTCGACTTCAATATTTGGAGGCACACAAAAATAGTCAAACAAATAAAGAGGTCGATAACTCAAACCCTGATCATTCTTATGAACAATCAAAAGATAAGAGTAAGAATAGAAAATTAGAGAACCCCACTGAAATAGTCAAAACAACTAAGAAGTCAGAGCAAATTGATCAAAACAACTTAAATAAAGATTTTGAATTGTTGAAGAAAGTAGTAGGGAATGAGTTTCTCAACAATAAAATAAACATTAAGAGAGAGTATAAATTGTCACAGAAGTCAAACTTTGATCTTTGGATGGATTACTTAAGATCTGATTTGACCAGTAATGATTTATTGGATGTAATAGATCCAAGAATACCAGGTCCAGAAAACATGTCTGAAACTAAATCCATAAAAAGAAAGAACTTGGTACGAGACATTATAATCAATCATTTAGATGAAAATTATCATAAAAAAATCTTGAATGAGTCAGATCCTAGAGAAATAATAAAGAAATTGAAAGGTCATAGAAAAAAATGAAGTGAATGTTACACATACGTCGGTAAGAGCAAGACTCTACCAAACTAAGATGAGAAAAGACGAAAAGGTTAACGATTTCTGCGAACGATTCGACTCAATCATTAGAGAATATGAGGTATGTGAAGACGCAGTAACTCTAACAGAACAAGAAAAGCGATCTTCGTTTTACCAAGCTGTGACTACTATTAATCCTGAACTTAGAAATGCAGATCTGATCAGAAGACAGACAACATCCAAAGAGATGACTCTAGAGGAAATAAAGAGTTTTATCTTACAATTAGAGGCAGAAAAGAAGAATGACATCAAAGAGGAGTCTAAGGCTCAAAGAGCATACCCAAAACAGAACTCGAACTCAGAAAATCGTTGCCACAGATGTAACAAATCGGGTCATTGGGCTAAAGAGTGCAATCTGAACGATACGGACAAATGGTTCTGCTATTATTGTCAAGAAGTTAAAAATCACAAGGGCAGTAACTGTCCACAAGCAGGTGCTAAGTTCAGAGATAAGAGAATTGGTAACAAACCTCAATATAAAAACAATTTCAATAAAACCAATTTCAATAAAAACAATAATTACAAAAACTCAAGTGACACAAATTACAAGAGTGAAAATAAGAGTAGGAATGATCAGAAAGGGTTTAAGAGAGTTGACAATAGAGGTAGAGTGAAGAAATTCCGTAATACAAATTATGGAAATGCTAGAAGAACAACTGGAGGAAAAGACAAAGGACAAAAGGAATCAGGTGAGTCTGAGTTAGATGTAATAGAGTCTATAAATTTTATAGCAGATTCAGGCGCAACTGATCACATTGTAAATGATAATATAAAACTGAGGGACTTTAAGAGGTGTGAAAATGAGGTTATTAAGAGTGCTAATAAGAAAGACATAGCAGATATCCGGATAGATGGAAAAGGGGATCTTCTATTGTTGCCAAGTTCACCCGGACAGAGAATTATAAAATTAACAAATATAATTTCAGCGAAAGATATCTCAGATAATTTGTTATCCCTCAGAAAATTAGCAGATACTGGACTCAGCATATACCTAGATGATGAAATACTTAGAGTTTACAATAAGATCACTGACGAGACAATTTTAAGGGGAAAATACGAAAAACCAAACTGGATAATAAACTTTAGAGTTGAAGAGGACAGTGAATACAATAAAGAGATCTTAGAGGTAGAAAAACACTGTTACAACATAACGACACTATCAGAGAATGAGCTCTCAAGACAATCACAGACAAGCATTGAAGTTAAAGATTTTAAAAGTTCGGAGGGAGAAGTTGAAGAGCTTGAAAATGCTAGTTCTGCGATTGGGAGGGAGAATAAAGAGAAGTTCATAGATTCAAATAAAGACAAAGAGGTAAACATGGACAGAGTAGGTCTAATAGAATGGGATGGTAACCAGATGTCTAGAGAAACAATCAAAATAGACACTTTAGAAGCAGTTAAGAATATGGAAGAAAAGTTTAATATAAATCCATTCGAGGATAAATTACGAAAGTTTAAGAAACTAGACGAGGCGATGCTATGGCATTTTAGATTAGGACATGCATCATTGAACTATTTGAAGAAACTACAGAAAACAGTTAAGAGTTTAGAAAAGGTGAAATTCGATGAGTCCATCCTGGAGTGTGAAGTGTGTGTAATGGCAAAGATGGAAAAACTACCATTTAGAGAGACAAGAACTAGAGCTGAAAGGTCACTTCAAGTAATACACACTGATACGATGGGTCCGATAAAACCTCCTTCGTATCCAGGAGAAAAGAGATTTATAAATGTTTTCGTAGATGATTATTCTAGATTAGCTAGAGCATACTCGTTGAAAACAAAAGACGAATCAGGTAAAGCGTTAGAAGGGTTCTTGATTTCAACTCGAAATCTTCTGGGTAAAAATGAAAAGGTATGCTATGTGAAGTCAGATCAGGGCACTGAGTTCACAGGAAAGAAATTTATGGAAATCTTACAACAAGAGAAAATAGAGATTGAACTAACACCACCATATACACCTGAACACAATGGGGTAGCGGAAAGGTTCAATGCAACAATCCAGAGAAAAGTTAGAGCATATATGTTCGATTCCGGACTACCAAAAAGTATGTGGGAGCTTGCTGTTGATGCCGCTGTACATGCATACAACAGGACTCCTCATAAATCCATAGAATACGAAAGTCCACTAAAGAAATTTGCACCAAATACGAACTGTCATTTTGATAAAATAAAGAGGTTTGGCTGCATAGGGTACATAAAAATACCAAAGCCTAATTCAAAATTTGATGAGCGTGCGATAAAAGCAGTACTGGTGGGATATAAAACTACTGGGTATTTACTATGGCATCTCAGTTCCAGAAAATTCCTAGAGTCAAGACACGTTAGATTTAATGAGAAACTTGTATATAAAGATGTATACAAAAGAGATAAAGAAACAAACATATTAGAGTCAAAAGAAGATGAAGAGGCAAATGACTGGAATTGGATGAAAGAGTTTGAAGAGGAAAAGCAAGAAGAGACAAAAGAAGAAAAAGTGGAACCCCGAAAAAGAGGTAGACCACGAAAATCAACTAAAGAGAAAAATAAAAAAAGGAATGTTGTAGAACAGGAAATGAACAAGACTCCAATAAGACGAAGCAAAAGGAAACTAGAGGTTGCAAAACATATTAAGAGTTTATACATGGGAAAATTGATTAAAGATATCAGCTATACCAACAATGCTAGAGAATCAACAGACACACAAAATTCAAGAGTAGAAGATAACCTAGAGAAACAAATGAGAGAAAAAGAAATGATATACTGCTTTATAGCAACATTAAACAAAGATCCGACTTCCTATAAAGAGGCAATGCAGACTAGAGAAAAAGAAAAATGGAAACATGCTGTAAAAGAGGAACTTAAGTCTATGGCTGAAAACAATGTGTGGACATTGATAGATAAATCAAATATAATACTGAACGGAAAAAGAGCAAATATCATAGACTCAAAATGGGTCTTCAAGGTAAAATCAGAGGCTGATGGATCCACACGATTCAAGGCAAGATTAGTCACTAGAGGTTTCAAAGACAACAATGAATATGACTTAAGAGAGACATATGCACCGGTATCTAGAATGCCTGTTATACGATCAATATTTGCAATAATCAATAGATATGATTTGCAAGCCTGCCAATTAGATGTTAAGACAGCATTTCTGAATGGAGTAATAGAGGAAGAAATCTACATGTACATTCCAGATGGCTTAGAGGTAGATGAACATACGAAGAGAAGTAAAGTATGCAAATTAGAGAAAGCACTTTATGGCCTAAAAATAAGTCCTAAGAAATGGAATAAGAGGTTTACGGAAGAAGTACGAAAGATTGGATTAGAGAATGACTTACACGAGCCATGCCTGTACACCTGGAGGAAAGATGGAAAAATGGTTGTACTACTGTTATATGTTGATGACATCTTACTGGCTGGCAACGATGAAGAAAAATTAGATGAAATTAAAAAACACTTAAACAAGGTTTTTGAGATGAGGAATCTAGGGGAACCAAAGAGTTTTCTAGGTATGGAAATAGAAAGGAATAAAGAAAAGAAATATATAATTATTAATCAGACGAGATATACAGAGAGCATACTAGAAAAATTTCACATGAAAGATTGCAATCCCCAAAGCACACCTATGGTAACCAGACAGGTGAGCAACAGAAGCAAGAGAAGGAAATTAGAGAATCCAGAAATTAAGACAGATGATAAAACCAAGAAAGTACCGTATAGAGAGGCCATCGGAAGCCTGATGTATCTGGCAAACGCAACGCGTCCTGATATATCCTTTGCGGTCAATTATCTTGCGAGAAAACAAGTAGAGCCAACCGAGGATGATTGGATGGATGTAAAGAGGATTTTCAGATACCTGAAGGGCACTGTCAACTCAGGACTGAAATTTAAAACAGAAACTGAACAATTAGAGGCATTTACAGATGCAAGCTTTAGAGATCATGAAGATTCAACATCTACATCAGGATACATAATAAGACTATTTGGCGAAATTGTAGCATGGAGGAGTCATAAGCAAGCAAGTGTGACTTTGTCTACTTGTCAAGCCGAATATTTGGCTATGAGTGAAGCATGTACCGAAATAATATCACTCGATAAAGCCATTAGACAAGTAATAGGTAAAACACTTTATCCTGCAATAATCTGGTGCGACAACAGAGCTGCAGGAGACTGTACAAAAAAGGATGGAAGCCATAAACTCAAGATGTTCGATAATAGTCTCAAGGAGATACAGGAAAGTCTTAAAGAAAGAGAGCAGAGTGGGACTAGAAAGCACATGGCACAGAGTCATGGAGACTATATTAAGGAATGTGTCAATCAGAACAAAATTAGAGTCGAATGGATAGCTACTAAAGAGAATCTAGCTGATTGTATGACGAAACCCTTACCATTAGATGCACACAAATATCTTAGAGACAAAATAATGATGTAGATACGTTAGAATGAAACTTAAGAGTTACGATCATCAACAATCTATCATCTATTTTGATTTCAGAAAATACATAGAGTTAAGAGTCAGCAAAGATGTAATCACCCAGATGCAAGGACAACCAATCCACTCTAGCACTGAGTCAACATAATATTGCATACTTACTTAAATTTCATATTTGTTACATTATACTAAAATAGAGGTGCAAATCGACAAAGGGAGGGAGTGTAAGAGTATAGGGGCTTTGCCGATATGATTTCTAATATGGGCCACCCCGTGAATGAACCAATGTTGAAATAAACAAAGCTCTTCTGTTATTAATAAATGAAGCAGTTCGATCTCCTTCTTCTGTACGGATAAAACCGATATATAATTTTGTCTTGTATCTGATAACTAATAAATACGTTATATACCAATTATAAAGCTAACAGTTTTAGTATAATTTTGTTATTTCTAGTCGTAGCCTTATTATTTTGATATTATTTTATAATCATTGGTTGCAACCTTTCCTTATTATTCTCTTTTGTTAATATTCATATTTTCTGTTCATATTAAAACTTATATTTAATTTCCAAAACCAGTTTAGATCCATTGCAAACAATCGCTTTCATTTTTCTATTATTTTCTCCCTATCATATCAACACCTAGATAGCTAACGGCAGCTTTGACTAATTGTAAGTGTACTGTTGGAAAAATTGTGTATTACTGTTAAAAAAATTCACCTTTAACAATATTATGTCAAATTCAATACATATTCGAATGTTAATTTAACGAATTCGATTTGAGTTAAGGTGGTATTTTATGTTGAAATTTATTATTTACATATTCACACAGAACTTGATACATCTATTATGTTAACTTCAGAATAATAAAGAAATAACTTTATGTTTATGGTAAATCTTGGAAATAACATGAGGGTTATGTATACAAGAACTAAAAATTTATGTCATTTGATTAAAGATTCACGGAAAAATTTGAACCAAAATATAAGTCAAATCAACTCTTCTTATATGTTATTTTGACAAAGAAGATCTGTTGATATCTTTTATTACGTTATCAGGCCAGTTAAATTAACACAATTATAATGTCAAACTTTGGTTCATCGCTAAAGAAAAGTGTTGAAATGACATATTTTGGAAGTAAAGTTGACACTTCGGACAAACCCGTGTTTGTTCGGTCGACTTCGGGAGCTGGTAGTAGGGTGTGGGGGTAGTGAAAACCTCAGTCGTAGTGTCGGACGTGAGCGCGCAGCATCGTTGCAAGAATCTTAGGAAGAAAAGAAAAAAAAACATAAGGACTATCACAAGGTAAGTCTTCAGTTCTTCCCAGTGTGAAAATCAGTGATTGTAGAATAGTATTCGAATGTATTATTATTATCAGATGAAATCTTCTGACGAGTTTTTTCCGACACCGGTACCACCTTTATTTTTCGTTCTTCAATACGGCGAACGAAAAGAATGGGTCAAACTAGCCCCACCTCACGAATATTCCAGATTTGTACTCAGAAGTATAGCTTTATTCACATTAGCACTTTATTCATTAGTTCTACTTTCGACATGGTATACATATTCTACAACTGAAATTTAAAAAGTGTTATTCTTCAACAAAAGTATAAAATATATTTGTTTTCAAGGAGAATACGTTTATCGCCTGTTGTGTTCATAAGATACAGAGCCGACAAATCATTTCAACGTTGCGGAATAATACACGTAGTGCTTGTTGATTTCGTTTCCTTATTTTGTATGATTCTTTGAATGACATATTTTAGTAGTACAAGAAGAAATAATTGAGTCGTATTTTTTCTTTTTTCAATCATACGAAAATTAAATTAAATACATTGTACGTATTTACATACATACAATGTATTAAACTCCCGAATTACATGAGAATTACTCAGAGGTTCATTGACGATATACTTGCCTACCGTACTAATTAGGACGCGATTTCATGGAACTACTGTACTTTTTCGGATTTATAGTCGCATTCCTTATTGCTATTTTAACAACATATTCGAATAACATATGTATTTTTTAAATGCACCACAATTCCATTCACGATTTCCAAATTAACCATTCAAATTATATTGTACCCATATTCAATCTGCTTTATAATCGCGAATTTCACAGCTCGAAAAGTGTATCCAGTACTTGAAAATATCGAATTTGACTTCACCGATGTAGATAACGCATTACTACGAGATGATCTCTGCGAATACATACAAATGAGTCAGAGAGGAGTCATTATTAAAATCAAAGAAGTCAAATCTGAATTCTTTGACCTATGTACGTTTTGTTTTCAATCAAATTTTATAAACTTTCCTGCAGTGTATACAGTATAATCACATATCCTTCATATTTGTATCCGTCAGCTTCCCAAATATATAATTTAGAGACCACACAATCTTTGGCAAGGCCCTCATCACGAGCCTCTTCGACTCTAACTACAGATACTGCAAACACAATTTCTGACAGCGAAGCTCCAGAGATAGAAGAAAAACGACCTCGACTTGTCGCTACACAAAGTGCAGATTTCGAAGCAGATTTCGAGCAGAGAAGCCAAAGGAATTATAACCAAAGAGGTGATCATTACTTTTTCATTTCCGTGGATATAAATTCCTAACTAACAAGGTTTTCGTTCATAAAATCCTTATCCAGACTCTGCTCGATGTTACTTACGCAGAACACACACGCTTTACATTCAATGCTTTTACATACGGGTCGATTACTTCTGTTATTATAGATATTGTCAGCTGTTATTAAGAAAAATCCCTGAGGCGAAGACATATTTGACGATTATTAAAAAAAAACAATTTTTAACGGATAAATTCAGAAAAATATTGGTTAAGATTGTTGTTGAGCACATGCTACAGTACAAAAAAAAAGTACAGAGACAACTGTGCTCTTCAGAGAAATGTGATTATGCACAAGCTATAATCGAACTTTTCCCAAAATTACGAAGCCCTAACGGAGTTCGTGGATATGTAAGTCCTCACTAACGAGCACATCCTTGATACTCTGAATATGCCAACCGATACTTCCATCAAATACTATGTACATTTGGGAATTGTACTTATATAGATGTCGATTCTTTTCTCCAGCAACAGTACTACGATCCAATCAACAAAACTGGATATCTGTCGATACGATTACGCAACGCTCTGCGGACCTCCATTAAAGCTTCTTCAAAGAAAAAACAAACAGATATTCCTGAAAAAAGTGTTGGAGAGATACCCGAAACAGAAGCAGTAAAAGATGCCATCTGTTTTCTAAAAAATGCAGTTCTTCATGAACAAAGAGAACTGATAATACAAAAGACAAGGGAGACCTTTGATATCAGAAGACAAAACTATATGAATGAAGAATTTTTCTCACATCTCCCCCGATTTATAGATATTCCAGAGCTGGTAATTTTCCATTCGCTAAGGTTATAGACCAAAATCTTTTCATTGTACATTTCATAAAAGTTCTTTATTCTATCTTTTCCAGATTGATATTGAATTTGGAATGCACTTTCCAGAACTTAGTTCTGATGTTTTTATTCGATCATATCGAGATAATGCAAATGCGATTTTGACTCTATATTCAAAAGAAGGTCGAAACGAGAACATATTAGGTTTCTATTTAATTGTGACTTATTTTCCATGTTTTATTCTTCTAATTATCCTCAAATTTTTGATTGTTTGTCTTTGAAATATGTTTGGTTTAGACTAGGATCGGATGACAAATTCAATAATTGCTCTAACGCAAATCCTACCGCCAGTAGCTAGAGGAAAAAAAGGAGCTGCAAGAGGGAAAACTATTGGGAATATAAATAAACTTTACGTCTTTAAGAAGGTATTATTATAATTGAAAAAATTCATTCTCACATTCCATAAGTTGCAAAACAAAACCCTTGACATTTTTGTTTTTGTTTTTATATTCATTCAGTCTGGAACACCCATTGCTAAATCTACTGGGGACAACACACAACCCCATATAATTGCTCTGGGTCCGAATAAAGCTGCTGTAGACCAGTATTTTCTGTCATTAGATGTCAAACAAATTCTATTACCTTCAAAGGATATCATTGGAGCGATGAATTATCTTTTCAAATCGCACTTCGCATTTAATACTACCTTTGATGTGGATCTGCAAAGCTTTTGGTATTACATCCAGCACTTTTACTATTAAATATCGTGTAAATTACCAAAGATGATAGAAATCCATACCAAAATACATTCTACCAAAGAAGATGCGAAGGAAAATTCAGAAGATTAGAATCCAGTTAGGATCTCAATGAAAACCAACGTACTAGTTGTCACATGCATACCATGAATAGGTATATATTATCACAAATATGACAATAGCTTTATAATGTATATTAACATAATTATCATTTATTGAAAAATGAGATCTCTAGAGAGGTCTAAATAGTTTTGATATTTTATGCTTTCTTTTTTTATGCACACTATGCTTACTACATATTAATACAATTATCATCTTTCGGATAATTAGATTTCTAAAAAGGTTTAAAAATGGTTTTTAACTGCTCTTTATATGATTTTGAAACAGTCGAAGTGAAGGCTTATTGCAAGCATTTGCAAAATAAACATTTGTTATTAGAGGGATCGCATTTGAACCTAAAATGTATGTTCTATCCCTCAATTCTGAGGACTTATTCTGGATTTCGAAAACATATAACAAATTGTAAATCTAATAACATATTAGAACACCGTGCAAACAATGATATTGAAGTAAGTTATGATGATTCTGAAATATGCAACAAAGGTTTTGAAAATAGAGTCGAAAAAATTATACATGAACAGGATTCAATAGAGAATGAAAAATATGATAATCACATGCAGAATAAGATATCGAACTATATCATGAAATTATATTCCTTAGGGATTCCAGACACAACGATAACAACAATATTTCAGTGCACATTTGAGTTAATTTCCCCTCTCTTTGATGACATCTTGGAATCAACTGATTCGGACCAAGTTAAGGATCTTATTGATAGTTTTAAATTGCCGTTTGAAAATTCCTTAACTAAATACAGTAGAAAGAAAAGCATCAAATCATTAGTTATCCAACCTGTGCGTAAAACTCATGGGATCAGAATAGATCAAATTTATGACTCAACAATTCAATGTTATATGCAAGTGCCCGGTACTTGTACGTTTTCATATATTCCGATATTAGAAATCCAAAAATTTTTATTAGAAAACACTGCTGTTCAAAATTACGTATTCAGAAACACGGTTGTTGATCGAGATAATTACGCTCATTTTTCAGGTGGGAGCTTGTACAAGAATAGTTCCTTTTTCCAAGAAAATAAATATGCTCTCCAAATTATATTATATTATGATGAGTTTGAAGTGTGTAATCCCCTACGGAGTAAGAGTGGCGTTCAAAAAATCGGTGCGTTCTACTTTTCTTTAAATAACTTGCCTATGCATGTAAATTCCAATTTGGATAACATCCACTTACTAGCACTCTGTTATAATGTTGATATCAAAGAATTTGGAATTAATCCTGTCTTGGATGTTATCGTGAGAGACATTCGAGTTTTAGAAACATGTGGTATCTTCATTAAGAGCATGAATACTTATATTCGAGGTACTGTTACATTTATGAGTCATGATAACTTAGGTGCTGCGGTTCTATATGGTATGACACAGTCATTTCAATCCCATTATTATTGTAGATTTTGTACAATCCATAAAAATCAGGCAGCACATGCATCCACTGAAGAAGCCTCATTATGAGGTTCCGAGTTCAATGTTGAATTTGAAAAAAATAACGAACCAACCAGTAGTGGAATAAATTTCTCCGTAGGTATTATGAATAGAAGTAGTTTAATCGATTTAAATTGTTTTAATTTATGGGAAAATCTCAGTGTAGATCTTCTGCACGATATTTTATATGGGGACAACGGGATAACGTGAATTAAAAAGTTTCTTCGAGTATTTAGATAAGTTCAAATACCTTTCCTTATTCGACTTGAACCAGCGGATTCCTGCATTTGATTACGGTTTATCAAATATGAAAAACAAACTAAGTCCAGTCAGTTTCACTAAGAGCGGAATTGGTCAAACAGCTGCACAAACTCATTGTTTAATGATTTTCTTACCTTTATTAATTGAAGATACAATTAGAATAAATGATGAAGTTTATTCAAAGTGGAAGGTGATTCTATTATTAATTGAAATTTTAAAAATAATGTCAGCCCCAAAAAGAGATCATCAGATTATAGACTATCTTAGAAATCTCATAAAAGAGCACCATTCGATGTACATGCAGACGTATAATACTCACTTACTTCCCAAGCATCACTTTATTACGCATTACCCGATGATTATTCAAAAACTGGGACCTGTACGCGCTAGCTGGGACCATGCGGTTTGAAGGGAAACATCAGTTCTTTAAAGATTCAGCTCGGAAACTCAAAAATTTCAAAGACATCTGCTTAAGTCTTTCTGTACGTCATCAACAAACATATGTTATATACTTGGAATAACACAACATCTCTCGACAACCCACCTTTGTTAAAAAATTTCAGGTGCGAATATTTGAAAACTAATATTCACTGTGAATTAATATTAAACCAACAAAAGAGAAGAGAAAACACTTTTCTTCTTTGGTAAGAATATTCTCTATCGTGGAGCTACTTTGTCCATAAACAAGTTTGTGTGTATAGCTTTTGCAAATAAACTACCTGTTTTTGCAAAAGCTTTTAGTTTCTTTTCTTTTAACAATAAAACCTATGGTGTTTTTCAACCGTATAAATCATTAAGAATTTCAAAAGATCATGTAGGATATGATATATCTCTACAGACAGATAGTTTAAGTGTAATCGATATATCAAGTATTCCTTATTGTAAGTCGTTAAAGGTGTACGATGCCTATGGTCACCAATGTATCATAACCGAATACTTTTTGTACCCTTAAGTAATGCAAATATATTACATTGTCAGCAATTTTTCAGTTAAAAAAAAAATAATAGTAATAAACAATGCTTGAAATAACAAAATTTGGATTTTTTTCTTGAACAAATTCATTTGCTCTTCTACTACGAATAATCGAACCTAGAATAGAACAGAATAGAGCGGTGTTTATTCGACCTTGGAGCAAAGCTCCCTCAGGCCGCAGGCGTAAGTACAGTTGTGCAAGAGTAACAAAAAATAAAAAAATTAAAATTAAATAAGATGCAAACATTAGACACGACATACTCAACAGAAGAATTGAAGTAACATAATAAGCGACACAAAATAGAAACGTTAGCATAAGTAAATAATAAATAAGATACAGAGAGGTGGAATGCGAAGCAGAATAACAGAGCGAGAAAGGTGAAATACAATAAAGTAAAGTCAAATTAAAAGACACATAACAGACTATAAAATAGGTAAAAATAAAGAGTTAGGAGAAATAAATAGTTAAAATAAAGTAGAAGGTTAAAAGTAATAAATAGTAAAAAATAAAAATAAAAGAAGGTTAAAAGTAAGCAGTAAAGAGCTAAAAGTAGACTAAAAGGTAAAGATAGATCTAAAAAACAAAGATAAAAGTAAAATAGAATTAAAATTAAAATTAAGAATTAAAATTAAAAGCCATTTCCATGGCAATATAAAGTGTAAAAAATAAAATATCAAATACCGAATAACAAAATAACGAAATAACAAGGCGGCTAGGCACATTAACAGACAAAACGGGACGGACCCGCTTCACGCTCCTCCAGTACCATAAGATGGCAATAACAGCGAAATCGGAATGTAGCAAGGGAAGTTGCAGAGGTTACGTCAGACGGCAAGGAATTCCAAAAACGGATACCCGAAATCAAAAAAGAATTTTGCAGCGATGACGTACGCGCCGGAGGAACAAGAAGCGTATCCGTCCGCGCTGGGTCGCGGCGCGATGCCAGATTCGCCCTAAGCCTAAGCTGGTCCCCAAAAAGGCCAGGCTGACCAAGGCAAAGTGCCTTATAAAACGCACAGCCTATTAGTTGAAGACGACGACTGGAAGGCCTAAGCCACCCATAGCTACGCCTATGCATCGAAATGCTGGCATCACGCGGCAATCGGAGGAGAAAACGCACACAGTTGTTAAGCGAAAGACACAAAGAGCGCTCCAACTCCCCGGTCAGATTGGTTAGGACCAGTGCACAATGGTCATAAACAGGGAAGACTAAGGCGACAACTAAACGGCGCCTCAAAGCCATACTAAGGTTAGCATCATTCATACGAATGCGATAGAGCGCACAAGCTGCCTTCTTCCGCAGCAAAGAAACATGCTCCGTCCATGCCAACGTGCTGTCAAGTACCACCCCGAGATATCTGAAAGACCCAACAAACTGAATTGGCGAGGCGCCCAACAAAATGACTGGAAACCCCGCCAAGCGCATCTCATTAACATACCTGGAGCTACCGAAGATCATTGCCTTGGTCTTAGAAGCATTAATATAGAGCTTATTAGCCCCGCACCACTGACGTATTCCTTCAATGTCAGCATTCAGGAAGTTAACATGACGCTCGACCTCTGACGGACGGCACCTAAGAGAAACCCACTAGGTCATCAGCGTACATAAGGTACGAGCAATTGCGCAGACACCGCCGCAGGTCATTGACGAAAAGCGAAAAAAGGAGGGGACCAAGAACGCTGCCCTGTGGAACCCAGACGTGAGAGGAAGCCATCCAGACGTAGTCCCATCACTACCACGGACTGCTTGAACCCGCCCCCTGAGATACGAATGAAACCATCCCAAGACATCTACCGAAAGACAAAAACCACGCAGCTTACGCAATAGGAGCAGATGATCAATACTGTCAAAGGCCTTAGAAAATCGAAAAAAACAGCAATAGTGACCATCCGGTCATCAATACCTTGCCGAACGTCATCGACAAGCCTCAAGACAGCAGTCTGTGTCCCAATCCCCTCCCGACAGCCGGTTTGACGCGGATCTAAATAGTTACGCCCTCGAAGAAAGGCCATGAGTTGCTCATACACAAGTCGCTCTAAGACTTTCGAGAGTGCACACAGCTGAGAAATTGGACGGAAATCAGAGCACTGAAGCAGCGTACGGACTTTTGGCAACGGGCTAACAAATGAGAATTTCCATAGGGACCGAAACGCGCCACCTATGAGAGAAGCATTAAACAGACCGAGGATATGCGGCATTATTACCCGACCTAAAACTTTGTACGCTTGAATTGGTAGGTAAGCAGGGCCCTGCGACCGAGTTGTTATGCGCACCAACGCGTTCCTCAATTCATTTTCGCTGCCAGGCCGAAACACAAAATTAGAATCGAGGCTACCTCCAGCCGAATCTGGAATATAATGACTCGAATTATTAGGATCATTAAGACAGAGCGCAAGATCCGGAAGCGAGGTGCCAGAGGAGACTGCCGCAAACTGCTCATTCAACGACGGCAGAGAGACATGCGCAGGAAGTTCATGCCTTGCGGAGCGCGTGATTCCGAGGCCGTCAATCTCTCTCCAAAAGGCCCGCGAGTTGCCAGCCGCATCAAACTTGGACCGCAGAAAGTCAGATTTTGCCACAACTAACTTATTTTTCAGCTCGCGACGCAGACACAATAGTCGCTGCGACCCCGCACGCTTAGAGGCACGAAAGCAGGCATCCCTGTCTCGCTTCAGCTGGCGTAAGCCTTCCGACAACCACGGGGCTGGAGGACGCTTAACCGTGACCTCGCGCAGAGGAATAGCAAGCTCTAATACGTTGCGCAGAAAGCAATTAAAAACGGATAGCTGACAGTCGACACTGGGTTGCCTCTCGAGCAGCGACAGATCAAACGCAAAGATCACATCAGCTGCAGCCTCCAGGTCAGCAGTGTTCCAAGCGCGATACTGGAACGTCCTAGGCGCGAGCATACTTAAAAGTCACGTAGATAAGATCATGGCCAGAGAGGAAAGGGCCCCAACCTTCTAGCAAGCTCAAATCGCTGACAGCACAGATGTCGAGCCAGGTATGTGACGTGCGAGTATGGTGCGTTGGCTGCAGCGGCACAATAGACAGGCCTTGTGCTCCAAAGATGTCCTTAAGATGACCAGAATCATAGGAGGCGGAAAGAAGGTCCGCGTTAAAGTCGCCAAGGACACAAACAAACTTGTAACGAGGAGCAAAGGACGCAAGCTCGTTTTCGAAGAGGTTAAAGAAACCTACTTTCGGCGGGCGGTAAACTACCGCAAGCAAGATTTCATGCCGAGACGGAGTCCAGACTTCAGCCAGGAGATATTCAGGGACACCATTACGCTGAAGTGAGGCTGACGAAGCCACAATTCTCCCACACACACCATGCTGCAAATAAAGTGCAATACCTCCACCATGTCGCCCCCTGCGATCCACCCGAAGCACCGTGTAAGAGGGTAGGGATATCTAGCTGTCTAGAATTTGGTCGTTGAGCCAAGTCTCGGTGACAGCAACTATGTGGTAGCGATTTAGTCGAAAAAACTCCCGGAACTCATCAATATGCGCCGGTAAGGACTGCGCATTCAGGCAGCAGATATTGAGTAGCGGGTGTGAGGACGACACAGACGAAGACGGCGATGAGGGTACACGACACGGCCATCAGATACCAAGCTCAGACAGATCAGTCGATGGCAGAACACGAACCGGCTTAGAGGTACTGTCTTTACGCAGAAAAACAGCAGCATCCGCAATCCAGACGGACCTACCACCAAGAGCAGGGAACTCCTTGAGCACCTTCGCACGCAGCTTAGCCAGCTCAGGCGGATGGCGACGGTTGACGTAGACGACATTCTCATGCGAACCGGAGCCAAGCTCAGCGGCAAAGAGATCACGCTTGACCTTTTTTGCAGCAATAAGGCGGTCACACATGGCTTTAGTTGTCAGCTCTAGGAGGATGGCACGCGTGCTTGCACGGCCTTCCAACACAGACATAGATGTCCTCTTCGATGCCTTCTTCCTGCCCATACGCTCGACGCGAACTATCTCAGCAGCTGGCAGAGGTACGCCCAGTGCATCGGCCAACTTAGTTGCCAAGCATACAAGATCCTCCTCACTGTCAGTGGCAGCCTCAGGCACACCGGTGACCACTAGCTGTGCTACATAGCCCTGGCATACCGCACGTAGCACCATAGCCTCATCTACCCCCGACAGCCCCGTAGACGATGACGACGATGTCGACGATCCAGCGGCAAGCTGGGCCTCAACAGACCGCAGACGACTGTCCTGTGACGCAGCCTCCTTCTTGGCAGCACAAAGATCCTTCTGAGCATCCTTAATGGCGATCTTGACCGCAGATAAGTCCTCCCTGATCTTAGTGTGCTCTAAGGACATTGCATCGATCTTCACGCTCAATGCACCAACCTCGACAGCAAGCTCGTTCACCTTGGCAATTGTTTGATCAAGCTTATCAAGTTTATCTAATTTTGCAAGCTGCAGGTTCATGGACTCAAGGAGGGCCATGTGCTTGTCTCCTAGCGAACACACAGGGCAGTTCTGTTACCGCACGGCTAGCTTCATTAGCGGAACCCAGCGAAAGCCTTGCCTTAACACACCACACATGGAAAGAATGCCTGCAAGACGCTTTAGTGGTAGTGCCATCCGCGGACTTCTCAATTTCGATGTAGCAGAGTATGCATAGTGGCTTCGGCATGGTGCAGTAGCAGGGCTCTAGGTCTCTAGGTGACGTATGGCCTGCGACGTATACACTTGGACGAAGGCAACAGCTGGACTATACAGGCATATACGATAAACGATAGAAGGCTTGAGGTAAACAGAGGATTAAAATGTCACTTGTAAACGCGCCTAAGAGTGGTCTCGCACAAACCTGCCGCACTTCAACAGCTGTGGACAATAACGGCTACAGTCCGATTAGGTTAGGATTAACACAAGCACTTCTGCAATAATTAAAAACCACGAAACGATACTACACTCCACCGCACAAAAAGTCACAAAGGACGGGCACCACCGAAACGAAAAACTTCTTGCACATTAAAACAGTGAAAAGTACCTAGTAAGAATTAAAAATGATAGAAGAAGAGCAGGAGACTTCAACTCAACTCAACTCCGAACCTAGGAGACAGGGACGTCGAAAGTACCACAATGCAATTGTAACAGTCATTGAAAAATATCATCTTGTAAAAATAATTTTATTTTTCATAGTTATACAATAAATTGTCAAGTATTGTATTACTATGGAAAAAAATTATTAGTTTTTCAACTAGATCATACTTTTTCAGTGCCTGATACAATTGCTCCGTACTATTTTTTGCACCCTTCCTCAATAATAATTAAATAACATAAAGAAAAAGTGAAATTAACATTTTTGTATAGTTAGGATTCACAATAAAAGTAATTCAAAATTGACATAAAATTTGATTATTCCAACATTTGAAATCAGTAAATTTGAGTAAATCTGCATGTTACAGTAACATAAGTCGATTGTCAATTTCAACTGTATTTTCAGTTTATTTGACTCAGCTGTCATTCATTATGAACAATCAATTGTTTTCAATTTAACAGATTAATTATGTATTATTGACACATGATTTGCGTTGAATGGAACTACAAATATGTTAAAATTCAACTTAAATCCCATGTCGACTATTTACATATCGGGTTTCTGTCAAATTAACTGAAAAAAGTTAGTGGACCTAATGGGACATGCGAATTGGGTTAAAATTGACATATTTTTTCCAGCAGTGTACACGGGCAGCGGTGGTATTATTATCCCCGTCTGACAGATCAACTGCATGAAAGTCCGAGTCTGTGACAGGCTTGGCCTAACGGTCCGGCTTTGAGGGAGGCAGCCTTGGCAAATATAAACAAACCGAGTCTGACAGCCAGCTCTGTTATTATAAATGCTCGGGTCTGCGAAATAAGGAGGTGATCTTGGTCATTCGATCTGGATTCACGATTAGGTTCAATTTAAGACAATTTCTATTATAAGATTTAAGGTATTTTTTTTTTCACGAGGAGCTCCGATTTTAATCGTGATACGAAATTCACGCTAGCTTGGGGAAATTTTACAATCGCAAGATTTATAAAATTCCCCGAAAAAGTTACAGTATGTTGTATGAAAAGAATAATTGCATTTATGTCAAAGTATTGATAAAATTTGTATATTCTTAATAACACTTAATGCTAAATACAAATAGAGGTTGTAATTTTATTTCGGATTCACCAAAAAGGTTTCAATTTTGCTATTTTTAATGTTGAAAGAGTCTCAGTAATTTGTTATGTTTGCAATAGTTACAAGTTGAATTCAAGTTTTGTTTTATAATTGTTTGCCTGAAGAGCTGGTTTAAGTCTTGTTCTTTCAAGCGTTCGTAGATGACTGTCTGTCCGTTCGTTTTCAGTTTTTGTCGTTGATGTCGAAAAGGGATGGAGAGGAAATTGTTGTAACGGTGGAAATTTGTTAATTTTCAGTCATTGGACAATTTTTTCTATTAGTCAATTATTCCAATCGGTCGATTTTTCCCATTGGTCAGTAATTTTTAAGTAGGGGGTTGTATATCAACCCACATTTCCGGTACAGGAGTCTTCTTAGAAGAGGTATGTAGCTAGAAGTTTTATAGCTTACTCGAGGAAGACAATAGATGAAAACTCCTTTGAAGTCACGTAGGACAGTAATAAAACATGTTGGAAATTTTGTGTTTATGGCTACACACTTGGTGACCAAATGTGCAGAGCTGAAATATACGAATCGGATACAAAGGGCCTTATTACTTTCCGGCCTTACCTTCGGGCAATTGCATCCTTTTTGTTAGCTTATCCTAACGGTGTCGTAGATATTTGTATTTGTACACTTTCTAATAATATTATCGTAAGATCTAAATAAGAGTTCGATTAATTTAAATACACCATATATGCCATGGCATGCAACAGATACTCGAAGCTCGTGAATACGGCAGTTTTACCGCGAGGTCGCTTCTTCCGGGGCTCAATTCCTTCGTCCTCAGTAGGTACTGCTCCAAGACTGTCAGGCAAGACAGCAAAATTAGTTGAGGCGCGCTTTCCTCTGTCTATAAATTTAGTTGAAGCTAAAAAATAAATTTATGAATTAAAAATCGATTCAAACATGAAAATTATTACTCAATAACTAGGTACTTGGTTCAGATAATTCTTCACTGATCTTCTCCTCACTGATCCCCTCATCCTCCTCGTCCTCGTCATCTGAATCCAAATATGGAACTTGTGATTTGAAAAATGCTCTGGAGCGAGAACCTGTAGGGGGTGCAGACGTAGAACAGTGAACAACTGGCTCGGAGGTTATGAAGTTATCATATTTGGTCGAGTTTGTGCCGGTACTCGGGCGATTTTTAGTTGATGTCAAGGCTGTATCTTCATGATTTGATTCTAGAGATATTGTACTCAGACTTTTATTAATTTGATCAAGTGATTGGCTATCTAATGATTCATTTGATTTGTCATCTAGCTGTTTTTTGTTGACACTTGTTCGGGTGCTGACACTTTTTTGGGTTGTCACAAACTCATCATCATCACAAACGCATCACGATTGAATGGCCAATCTCCGGTTTTTTTGAAGGAATGAATGATGGATTCAGCTTTTCCTGCTTGTTTCAAAGCTTCACAACAGAGATTAGGTATTTCATTGGGTGTTACTACTCGTCCAGGGTGAAGCCGGAGCCATTTTCGAACTTTAGCGCTGTAGTAATTGGAAAATGGTTTCATCACAGCTACATCCAGGGGTTGCAGTCTGTGCGTACAATGTGGTGGAAGACAAAGAATAATGACATGATTTTTTCGGGCGTAATAAATGACTTCAATATTTTTCGTATGCGTCACGTGACCATCGAGTATGAGAAGAACTGGTCGATCTTGAGTTGGTTTTATTTGGGCAACAAACCATTTAAACCATTGCAAAAACAGTTCAGTTTGCATCCAACCAGATGGATGACAAACGACCCAACGTTCCGGCAGAGCATTGTTCAAAATATTATTATTCTTCATTCTTTCACGCGGCAATATAAACATTGGTGGTAAATAATTACCATCCGCAGAAATACAAATCTCCGCAGTCACCGTCTTACCACGATCAGCAGAAGTTAAGATACCTACCTGCTTTTTTCCTTTTTTTGGAATAATTTTTGCTTGATGTTGCGGAACACTTGTAAAACCTGTCTCATCAACATTAAATATGCGATCTGATGTTATATGATATTGATTCATAATTTCCTCCAACAAGTCAAAAAACAAATTCACCACAATTTTATTGAAGCATTCAGCTCGCATAGCAGAGGTCGCTTCCGGTTTTCGCAGTAACAATACTGAAGAATGGCGAGTTAAAAAGTTTCGCATCCAGTCTCTTCGACGTGAGAGGAAGAAAACAGGAAGGAAGTGGAGTAGAGGGGAAGAGAGGAAGAAAAAGAAAGGGGAAAGTAGGAAGTCAGTGTGGTGAGAAAAGGCGAATAAGCCGAGTCCTTAACCTTAAAAGACAAAGTGACAGGGGGAGAAGAGCGCAGGCGCGAATGGGTAAAGACGGACTACGTGAGTCGAAGACAGGGGCAGAGGGGAGGGAAGAGAGTGAAGAGGAGCACACAGAGGAGTGGGGAACGCTGAGAGGCTCGGTCGAGTCGATAAAGAGGGGGAGACCGTTCAAAGCGGCGACCTGGAGCAGAGAGAGGTCAGCATCGGACGGATCGCTGATAGAATACTTCAAGAAGAGGAAAGCAAAAGAGGGGGAAGGAGGAGCGGAGGAGAGGGTATTCAAAAGGAGTACAAAGGTAATGAGGTCTCCGGGAGGAAAGAAAGAAGAAAGAAAGGAGGACTGCAGGATGGAAGGAGGAGAGAGGAGCAACTGCAGAAAAATAGAAAAAGAGGGAGAGTGCCGGAATAAAGGGACGGAAGGGGGCCTGGAGGATTGGATGAAAATGATAATAGAACAGATGGCGGAGGGAACCAGAACAATGACGGAGGAAATGAGGAAAATAAGAGAAGAAATAGAACTAGGGAGGAGAGAAACGAGGGAGGAAGTGACAAGCCTCAGAAGAGAATTAGAAGAAACAAGAAAACCAGGGAGAGAAGAAAGGGAAAGGATGAAAGCAAGAATTGAGGAACTAGAAGAAGAGTGGAGGAGGAAGAAGACAGAAGAAGAGGAGAGAAGAGAAAAAGAGGTCAGAGAAGGGGAAGAAAGAATGAGAAGCGTGATAGAAGAAGCAAGAGAAAGAGAAAAAAGAGAGAAAGGGCCCAGGAAGGAAGAGTAAAAGAGCTGGAAGCTGGAAGAAAGGAGAAATAACTTCATAATCAGAGGAGACGAAGTGAACACAGAACCAGGGATAAAAGCAGCCGCAAGAGAGATAGTAGAGAGGGTAATAGGACAGAGCACAGGAATAAAAGAGGCGGTAGGGCTGGGAAAAGAGAGGAAAGCGATTCTGGTTACGATGACGAATTGGGAGGAAAAGAGGCAGGTAAGGTCGACGAAAGGAAAGCTGAAGGGAAGCAGAATATATATAGACGAAGATCTAACAAGAAAGGAGAGAGAGACCCAAAAGGAACTGCTAGACAGGGCCAGGGTAGAAAGAGAAAGGGCAGAGAGAGTGAGAGTAGCGCACCAAAAGATGTGGATTGGAGAAACTCTTTGGGTCTGGGACAAAGAACGAGAGGAGATAAGAGAAGCCGATAAGATGAGGGGGAACGTAGAGAGAGGGGGAGGAAGGGGAAGGGGTAGAGGTATAGGGAGAGGGAGGGGGTAGGATAGCGAAGTAGAAAAGGGAGCGAAGGTACTATTTTGGAACGTAGCGGGAGTCAAAGGAAAAGACGAAGACTTCTGGGAGTATATCAAAGGATTCGATATTGTAGGGATGACAGAAACTTGGCTTGAGGAAAGTGAGTGGGAAAGATGGAAGAAGTTCCTACCAGGGGGTGGAAGTGGAATTGTCAGGGAGCAGCAACAACAGAAAAGAAAGGAAGAGCAAAAGGAGGAATGATAACAGGAGTAAGAGAAGAAATAGCAACGATAGAAGAAAGAGGAAGAGACGAAGGGATACAAGAAAGAAAGGCCAAGATAGGAGGCAGAATTTGGAGAATCATAACGATATACAACAGAGGCGGAGAGGGTGAGAAACTGAGAAGACTTGAAGAAATAGTAGGCGAAGAGCAGGAGGAAGGGAAACTCCTATTAGGAGGGGACTTCAATGCAAGAATAGGAGAAAGAGGGATAAGAGAGGAAGGAAAGGTAAGGAGGGAAGAAAAAAGGAAGACTAAGGACAAAAAGGTTAACAAAGAAGGAGAACAAGTAATTGAAGTAACGAGAAGGAGAGGGTGGACGATATTAAACATGAACGTGAAGGGGGACGAGAATGGGGAGACGACGTACAGGAGAAACGAGGTAGCGACGACAATTGACTACTGCATAGTGAATGAAGAGACATGGGAAGAGATAGAGAAGATGGAGGTAGAAAGGAGGATAGAGTGGGACCACCAACCAATAACAGTCACAATTAAGGGAGAAAAATGGAAGGAGGGGACAGAGGGGAGGAAGAAAGTGAGAGACAAGTGTGGGGAAAGAGAGAAATAGAAGAATTCAAGAAAAGAACAGAAGAAATAAAGTGGGAAAAAACAGAGTTGGAAGAGGGGTGGAAAGAACTTACAGACAGGGTGAGGGAACTCACAACCAGAAGGAGGATCAAGAAGAGGTGGAGGATAGGGAAGAAGGAATGGTGGGATGGGGAGTGCAGAAAGCAAAAGAAGAAAGTACAGAGAGCATGGAAGAAAGTGGAAACAAGGGAAGAAGGGGGCAAAAGCGGCACGGAGCAGTTCAGAAAAGAAAGGGGAATCTACAAGGAAATGTGCAAACAGAAGAAACAAGCGTGGAGAGAGAGAGAAGATAAGGAAATAGGAGCAATAAAGGAAGAGGGGGAGATGTGGAAATACATAAACAGGGAGAGGAAGAAACGAGTGGGGGTGAGTGACAAGATAAAAATGGAGGAGTGGACGAAACACTTTATAGAGCTGCTGGGAGGGAAAGAGGAGAGATGCAGAGAAGAAAGTGAAGGGGAAGAAAACGGGGAGGAGGATGTAGAAGGGGAGAAAGAGAGGGAAAAAGCAAAAGAAGAGGAGGAGAGAGAAATAAAAGAGGAAGTGAAGAATAAAATTGAAAAGCTGAAAACAAGAAAAGCAGAGGGAGGGGATGGGATAAAGAACGAGGTATGGATAGCAGGAGGGAAGAGTACCAAGCAAAAGACAGAAGAAATCATATGGACGTGGACAGGAAAGGGGTATATAGAGGAATGGAGAAACGGAATAGTGGTCCCAGTGCATAAAAGGGGAAGCACGAAAGAGGTGAAGAACTACAGACACAAACGGCATACAAGATATACACAACGATACTAAACGACAAGATAATAAAAGAGCTGGAAGAAAAAGAAGGACTAGACGAAACACAGATGGGATTCAGAGGAGGAAGAGGAGGAATGAATAACATACACATAATAAAACATATAGTAGGAAAGAAGCTAAGAGAGAAGAAAGGGAAAATATATTTGACGTTTGTGGACCCGAAGGCAGCATTCGACAAACTAGATAGAAAGACACTATGGGAGGCGATGAAGAAGAGAGGCATAAGCAGAGAGATGATAAGGAGAGTAAAACAAATATACAAGGAGACCAGATGTAAGATAAGAGTGGGAAGTATGACTTCGGAAGAATTCCGGGTAGACAAGGGTGTAAGACAAGGGTGCCCGCTAAGTCCCACTCTATTCAACATATATGTAGCAGACTTGGAAGAAACGATCAGGAGAGGGCAGGACGGAGGGGTAGTGATAGGGAGAGAAAAAATATGGACCTTGGGGTATGCGGACGACGTAGTACTGCTTGTAGAAGACGGAAAAGGGATGAGGCAGATGATGGAAAGAGCAGATAGGTACTTCAAAAAGAGGAAACTGGAAGTAAACAAGGAGAAAACAAAGATTATGGTGTTAGGAAATACGCTGGGCACTAACTTATGTCTAATATTATAGGCTGTAGCCACAAGACCGTAGACATATATATATATACTCTTGACCATGGCTGTAGTTTTGTTTACTTCAGTCTTCAGTTCTTTGCTTAGCCCGAAAGTCGACGGTCGTACGTCGTTTCTTTTACTCTCTGTACTGGTGATAAATATCATCGAAAAGCAAACGAGCCTTTATTGAATATAACCCAACAGGTTATGGGCCCAGGTTACGTGACTGTTGTTTTTGGGTGAATAATCAAATGCAGAGAGAAGTTAATTAAGTTTTTTCGGGTAACGCGTGGTCACCGAGCGAGGTCACGTTGAGCTATCTCGTCGGACGTATCGTCGTATACGTAAAGCCGTGTGTGCTGTGCGCAAAAAAAAAGGCTATTCGTGTCGTGTTTTGGCTGTCAGCATACAGCAAGTTGAAATGAGTGAGCAAATTCAAATATCAGCAGCCCATCATCTGACTGGGAAAAACTATAAAGTATGGAAGTTCCACATCAATGCAGTGCTACGCGGAAAAGGTTTAGAGCAGTATGTGAAAGAGACAGTAGCCGCTAGTGCGAACGATGCGGAAAGAGCTGCGTGGAGTAAAGAAGATGGCAGAGCAATGGCAACATTATGCTCATCCCTCGCCGAGGACCAAGCGCAACATATCCTAACTTGTTCGTGTGCAAAGGAGGTTTATGAGACGCTCGAAGCAATATTCGAGAAGAAGAGCGAAGTGAGCGTGATGAGTTTATATGAAGAGTACTTCGCTATAAAAATGTCGGAAGATAAACCGGTAGCTTCGCACGTCTCGAAAGTCACGAAACTTGCCGCCGAAATCGAGAATCAAGGAGAGAAACTATCGGATAATATAAAAATGTCGCGAATTGTCAGTAGCCTCACGCCTTGGTTCGACGGTTTTAAAACTGTATGGTATAACATAACAGAAGGGAGAGATCTAAACAATCTGCTAACAAGACTTCAGCGTGAAGAGGATCAGTTGAACAAAGCTGATGAGTCAGAGCAAGGTGGCACGGCATTCGCAGTGCGAGGACGTCAACAAATGGGCAGACCGAAGAAGGTAAATAGTAATGCCAAGAGTACACACACACCAATCGCCGAATTGAAATAGAAAACATACTGCAAAGCGTGTGGTGAGCTTGGACACTGGTACAAGGAATGTCCACAACGTGATGCAAAGAAACAGCAGGCAGCGGTCATTACAGGAATGGAAAATTTCAAGGACGCCCTACTGAAGGACGTTTGGATAGCCGATTTCGGAGCGACGCGGCACATGACGTCCAGAAAGGACTGGTTTATTGGATTGCACGCGGAAAACTCACAAAATATGGTGAGAGTGGCAAGTGGTGCAAAAATGAACATTTCGGGACACGGTACAATAAACATGCTCATGTGGGACGGAAATACATGGGAACCATGCATATTAGAAGACGTGTTGTATGTGCCGGATCTCGGTCCAAACCTGTTTTTAACGGGCATAGCCACGTCGAAAGGCTTTGTGATGGTTGAAAAGGCCCGCGATTGCGAATTGCGATACAACGACGGCAGGGTGGCCGTCATTGGAACGAAAGATGCCAACAATCAGTATCGTCTATGTTTTTGAGTAAAGACGGAGACAACAATAGTCGCAAACAGTGTTGGAGTGACGTTACAGAGGTGGCATCAGCGGCTAGGACGCTGTAGCGTGCAAACAATCAAAAACATGGTAGACAAAGAGATTGTCAACGGTATAAAACTCAGTGATAAACAAAAATTCTTCTGTGGTGATTGTGCACAAGGACGCATGCATCGCATGTCACATCCGTCGAGTCAGGTACCTAAATGCCTACCGGGTGAAAGGATACATGAGGATGTTTGCGGGCCGATGAGTGTAACAGCAGTGGGAGGCTTCAGATACTTGTTGCTGTTTAAAGATGAAGCCACTAGTTTTCGGTAGGCGCACTTCATTGTAAACGAGTCGGAAGTTTTCGGTCGTATTAAGGAACAGATCGAAATGATAACGACTGTCACGGGATATCGCGTTGAATCGTTCCGCAGTGATAACGGTCGGGAGTTTGTCAATCGTGAAGTTGATTTGCATTTGCGTTCGAAGGGTATTGTACACGAAAAATCCTCACCGTACACCCCCGAACAAAATGGGAGAGTGGAGCGCGAAAACCGTACTATCCAAGACCCCGCACGCACAATGCTACTTGCGAGTGAATTAAAGAAAAGTCTTTAGTCGGAAGCAGTCCGTACCGCGGTGTATATATCAAATAGGGCATCAAACTCGCGAAATCCGACAAAGACCCCGTATGAAATGTGGTTCGGAGAGAAACCGAACCTGGATCATGTGCGCATCTTCGGTACAGAGGCGTACATGCACGTTCCCAAAAAGACCGGCAGGAAAAAGTGGGATGCACGAGCTAAGAAAGTCTATCTTGTTGGGTATGAATCTACATCGAAGAATTATCGCTTGTATGATTCTGAGGAGAATAAAGTGATTGTGAGCTGCAACGTGAAATTTAGCGAGCATGAATTGGTTTCGAAGTATTCGGAAGCTGACGAAGGGCAAACGTTAGCGTTTTCGGATAACGAAGAGGAGCACGCGGTCGCTCCGCCTCGAGAAGAAGAGCACGCAGTCGCTCCTGCTCGTGACCGCAGTAGATCCCGATCACAATCACCAATTCATGACAACAACCAACAAGAAGAGGTCACGGGAAGATACAACCTTCGGCCATACGTCTATGAACCGGATCGCTTCGAGCACGAAGCTTTCTTAAGCGTCATGGAGGAGGTCAAAACGTATGAATAGGCAATAAATTTAAAGAATTCAAAGGAATGGTGCGAAGCCATGAATGAAGAGCTCGACTCTTTAAAGAAGAACGATACGTGGGAACTTGTTCCGCGACCGGGAGGACACAATGTGATAACGTGCAAGTGGATATACAAAGTAAAGACAGTGCCGGGAAATAATAAAACTAGAGCTGAAGCTCGTCTCGTCGCGAGAGGTTTCTCGCAACGTGCCGGGATGAACTACAAGGAGACTTTTTCTCCTGTCGTCAGATATGACTCAGTGCTAACAATGTTGAGTGTAGCCGCCACCAAAGATCTCGAATTAATCCAGTTCGATATCAAGACGCCGTTTTTGAATGGCGACCTGGAGGAGGAAATATTCATGGAGCTATCAAAAGGACTCGAAACAGGTAGGAAAGACGTGGTGTGTCGATTGAAGAAAAGCCTTTATGTGCTTCAAGAGCCTGGAACATAAAGTTCACGGACTGCTTGAAGAAGTTCAACTTAACCCCAAGTGAGGCTGACCCGTGTGTATTCCATGGTGAGGTCGGGGTTGATGATATTTATCTTCTACTATACGTTAATGATGGTCTTATGCTATCCAATAGTGAGAATGCATTAAAATCACTTCTAGACCATTTAAAGAGAAACTTTGAGATTATAATTGACAGTGGACGATATTATGTTGGACTTGAGATAACACGAAATCGCGACAAACGACAAATTTGCATTGGACAGAAAAGTTACATTAAAATAATGTTATTAAAGTTCAATATGAGTGACGCGAACAGTTTGTCGGTACCAGCAGACCCAAATGTCGTTCTAGCAAAAAACAACGAAGAAGCCGCAATAGAATTTCCGTATAGAGAAGCAGTAGGTTCTCTAATGTTTACATCAGTCGTGTCGAGACCAGACATCGCCTTTTCAGTGGGAGAAGTAAGTCGTTTTCTGGAAAAACCTGGATGGAATCACGTCAATGCAGTGAAACGCATCCTTAAGTATTTGAAGGGCACGGCAAGCAAGGGTATCTGCTACGGCTCAAGAGAGCCGCTGATTGGATATACCGACGCGGACTTTGGAAGAGATCTCGATACTCGTAGATCAAATACGGGAATCGTTTTCACCATGGGAGGTGGACCGATCGTGTGGCGTAGTCGTCGTCAAAAGCGTGTGGTTACGTCTACAACGGATGCAGAGTACATTGCTGGATGCGATGGAACAAAACAAGCATTTTGGTTGCGTCAACTGTTAAAGGACATTGGTGAAGAGCAAGTGGTGCCAACCCCGTTGTTCATCGATAATAAGTGCACGATTCAAATTATCAAAAATTCAGAGGCACATGCTCAAGCCAAGCACTCAGATATAAATCTATGCTACATACGGGAAGCAGCCGAAGATAAAGTGATAAATGTAGACTTTGTGAAAAGCGAGGATCAATTGGCGGATTTTCTGACGAAGCCACTACCAAGTGCAAAATTTCAGTCGAATCTTGAAAAATTAGGCATTACGCCAGTGTACAGCGAGTGGGAGTGTTAGGAAATACGCTGGACACTTACTCATGTCTAATATTATAGGCTGTAGCCACAAGGTCGTAGTCATATATATATATTGCAACGGTGCACTTCTAACGGGAAGGGTCTACCCGGGCACCGCGCACTTCGGCGTCAACGTTTATTTAATAGAAAACTAATAAGACTAAGATTTGGGCGCCAGACGTTTTCACGTCACTCGAAAGACTAAAAAAGATAGAAATTGACGGCGGAAATTGCCAGATAGCTCAGAATATAATATTACTTAAACGGTAGAGGGGCAGGGTGCCAATTAATACTCAAAGACAATGAATTATGTTTTCGAAGAATTTATTCGGACATAAAATGCCGATACGGGAAAACTAAAGCACAATAGTTACAAAATTATGTTTCGTGATTCAGACAAAATTCGGGAAATTTACTAGAACAGACTAATAATCAACTATCCAAAATATATGACACAGTACAGCAAAATATAAGCAAATTCACAGCAATCGTCTTGATAAAAGATTAATCAATTTATACGGGACTTAAAGAGAAGAAATATGAAAATACATCAATCAAATAGATATTAACTAAGAAACTAAAAACTAAATAACAATGCTGGCTTCTACGCTCGCTAGCTCCGGGAAATAGTCGTTACAGGTCGTTTGTGATCAGAAAAATTACATAAGAAAGAAAGAGAAAGAGAAGAAAATCTAATAGAATCTACCGCATGCTGAAGTAAGAGAAAAGCCACAAATAGTCGCTAAACACGAGTCGACTCGAGAATCCGTTTTTAACAATACTAAATATAATAAAACATAACCGGGACGAAGTCTGAGGACTTAACGAACCATAATCGTGGCCTACGCCACACTAAATATAACCTACTAAATAACTAAACGGGATTCATGAGCGACCTCGTGGTTTTACATAAAATAGGTCTTATCTTATCGGCGATAAGTCGGCTTCAAACACAACAAGACGGGAATAATATAAAAATAACAACAAACTATAACTTGAACTTTAACAATAAATTTAACAATAACGGTAACGGGATGATTAACAAAAGCTTTAACACACTATTCAGCACTGTAACGGGAACTCGGGATTTTGATGGTCTTGACGTGAGGACGAACAAGCGTAGAAGTAGGCCGAGTCCTGCGTTACCTCACACTTTATAGGTGCGGGATCCCCTAGCTGCTATCCGATTTGAATCGTCGTACTTAGATTTTTCGTCAAAACCTTAGTCGTCAGACTCAGCAGTTAGTCGTCCTCGCTGGCATGAGTTTCGGGACGCGTAGTCCGGGACGTTCAGGTAGTAGACGTTTGTCCAAGTGCTCATCCAACATGGCGGTACGGCGGGATATTTTAAAGCTGGTATAGCGGGACTCGTACGTGATTCTCGTTCTCTGCGTCTTCTCTTCCAACTTCGGTTCTCGTCGCGGGACTTCTCGGGATTATCGTCGGGCCGAAGTGCACCCTGGCTGCGTTTTAACAAGAAAAACGGACCAGTCAGAGGATCTGGCGGAAGTTCTGATGCCCCAATACCCGGATCTGCATCCAGAATTCCCCATGAGCGATGTGGAAGGCTTACAGGCAGGCCTGCCTCACATGGTTGCAGTTCTTCTACCGGGACTTTTCGGGAGTAACACCGGTAGCGGGACGATACCGGGAAAGCCGATGACAAGGTCTAGCTCGACTCCAGGTCGATAAGTCATCGGCAACGGGAAGCTTTGGTGGGTTACTGGAATTTCGCCCTGCTCTATTCAACCATTGCCTAGACGTCCAGAATTGGTTGACGGGAGTGGTTCAGCACCAGGCTGATCAGTCTGCGGGAACGGGAGGGTTTGACTCCGGGAGTCATCCTTATTCAACCGCTCCTGCGGCATCCACGACCGGGAGTTGGGAAGGAGAGACGTGTGGACCGGGAGCTGTAGTTCGGGAAGGACCTCGATTTCAGACGTCGGAAGTAGTCCCTCGACGTCCTGGCGTTGTTCTTCCGAGCTCCGCTATTATAGAGACTCGATATAAAGCAAAGGGAGTTACATAATAAATCAGGCTAATCGTACCAATAATAAAACCATCAATAGAAATAATAATCGAATTAATTAGCAAATTAGTAATCAAGCTAGTTTACGACCTGTGCTACTTCTCTGGAGCTGTCCGTCCTCACGTCATCCAACACTCGCGCGGTATTGTGACGTTTGCAAAATGCAACGTCACAACCCCACCCTCCTTAAAGAGGGGAGTCGGTTGACTCCGAGTTCCGTATTGCCGAAGACCTGTTTCTTGTCAACCCTAGCGATCTTTTTGTGGTTATTGTTTTGACGCGAAGCGTCTTTGATCGGGATGTCATTCAAAATCTGGTTGACTCGAAGTTAACAATATCTCTGCGAGCAAGCGAGGCAGAAAGCTGATTGAATCAAGTTCGAGTTCTTTGCTTAAGCTAAGGAATAAAAATTGATATGACGCTTAGATGTTTTAGCGTACGGGATCTCGACGTGTTTTATCTTTGGTTTAGTTATTCTGGACCAAAACAAAAGAAATTCTGGTAACACCATTTCGCAATCTTAATTGACAAAGTTACTTGAGTAACAAGGTGAAGATGACTATAAAATATACTAAACTAAAGGGATGCTAAGATTTTTCACGCCGGTTCACAGAAGCGCTGTTTTATATTCTACGTATGCTAAGGTGATTGAATAGGTGATTGAATAGTCGAAGACGGTATTAGGCGTTTACGGTTTTTACGATTTTAATTCGCTACGCAGTTTACATGTTCAATCATCGTAACGGGAATTAATTGTTACGGAATTTGACGCTAATCGAAAAAGAATTTTGAGTTATAATGGCCGAAATTGGATTTTAAAAATTTGTCTGCAATGCAGTTTCTCAGCTAGGCTGGCGGGAATAATGTTTTAAAATTTTTAATATAAGAGAACGACGGTAAATGAAGCTAAATTTTGAGTTAATGGGCCGAAAGAGAAGAAAAGATTTTAAGAAGACGAACGGGAATTATGGCGGCCTGAAGCGGAAATCGTCATCCGGGAGGTGGTACGGATCTGTAGAGCGGGACGGCTGTTTCCACGCTCGGCGTCTCGCGATGGACGGGATGACTTGATCGGGAGAGTAGTCGTGACTGCAATTCGGACATTCGCTGACTTTCACCCCTTTCAGGCCACAGCGGTGGCACACGACGCGTTTTGGCAGCGGGCACTCTCCGCGTTCGTGCCCCGGCTGGTCGCAATTCCAACACAGCGCGTCGGCGGCTGTGCTCGCGGTCGCTGCGGGCCTGGGTGCGGCCGGTCGAGCGGGAACATAGGGGGAGGCAGTTTCCCTGCGACGTGGGTAGACACCTCGGGAGGTGTCTGCCGACGTTGATGCGGTTGGTGCATCCTCAGCCTCCGACCAGGTCGGGGCTGGCGGGAAATACGTGACGCTGTTGGCAAACGACACGTGTTGCCAGTGCGTCTGCGTGGCCCTAGTCTCCTTTCTCGGGACTAACCGAACTTGGGTGGTCTGGTCGCACATCACCGGACGATGGCACTGCGTTCCCTGACTTGAGGTTGCGGGACGATCGGTTTGGGTGCTACCGTCTCTTGTTGGCGGCATCTCCCGTACTCGACCGTGTCGCTTGGCCTCCTGCATCCGTAGTTGGCGTGCTTCCCTGGCCGCGGTTAAGCCAGCGGTCAGGTCTCGTTGCAGGTCGGGATGTTGGTCGACAAGTTCTCTGAGCAGCCGCTCATGGCGCGCGATATACGGCCATGCGACAGCAAGATCTTCTTCTGCCGCGAAGAACATCTTTCGATGTCGGGATTACACGCTACGGGACAAATCAGGCGGTGTCATGATAAATTTTCAAATCCTTAACATGCACAGTTCCCACTACTTTATTACTACCCATATCACCAAGTTCACAAACGACGGGAGAAAGTAATCCAAGTATTTGGAATGGCCCATGAAATTTCTTCGCAAGCTTCGCCGCAACATGTTGAGTAGCAGATGACAGAACATGTTGTCGCTTCAGAACAATATCCCCTGGCGCGAATCGTTCGGGTCGTTTGCGAAGGTTGTAGTATCCAGCTTGTCGCGTATGAGCGTTTTCGAGGTTCTCGGTGACCCAGTCTCGGAGCAGTTGCATGCGTTGCATTCGCTCAGCCCATAGCTTCGGAGCTTGCGGTTCAATTTCGGGATCTTGTTCGAGTCGGGATTTCAACGCGTTCACGGCTCGCGGGACTCGGCCTAAGTTCAAAAATGCGGGACTTGTCTCCAATGACGAGTGGTGGGCGGTATTGTAAGCAAATCGGAAGTCGGATAGATGAAGATCCCAATCACGGTGGTCCATTTCGAGAAAGGCTATTATCATCGTTTTTAGTATGCGATTTACTCTTTCAACGGGATTGGCTTGTGGATGGTACGGAGGAGTCGTCGTATGCTTAATGTGGAAGGTTTGCGCTAATTCTTTAAGGGTGTTATTGTTAAATTCGGTACCGTTGTCTGTTAACAATACTCGCGGGACACCCCATCGATTGATGACGTTTTCTTCGAAGGCGTCGCGAATGTTTTTACCGGTAGCTTTCCGAAGAGCTATACATTCTATCCATTTGGTAAATAAATCCTGAATAACGAGAATATACGCAAGCCCTGATTTACTCGGAGGTAATGGACCCATGATATCCATAGCTACGACTAACCATGGTTCTTCGACAACGCGTCTACCCATGAGACCGGCGGGAGCAGTCTGCTCAACCTTACTTCGTTGACAAGTATCGCATAACCTAACATGACGGGAAACATCACGGAACATTCCTGGCCAATAGTACGTGTTAGCAACTCGTTTATATGTTTTATCGATGCCTAGATGTCCGGATTGCGGTACGTTATGCGCTTCGTCTAAGACTTCGTTACGTTGATTATTCGGGACTACCAATTTCCAAGCATTTATGTCGTTTACTGCGGTTCCGATAACGGGATTTGGCCGATGAAAATACAATTGACCGTTATCGATTTTCCAATCCGGGAAGCGTGTCGGGAAAGTCTCAACATCGCTCTTTCGTTTATCATACCACGGGATTCGCGGCGGGATTATCGCTGCACTCGTCTCAACGTTATGTTCGGGAATCCGCGATAAAGCATCTGGTACGTGATTAAGAGCACCTTTTCTATAAATTATGTCAAAATCATATCCTAGTAATTCAAGTGACCATCTGGCTAATCTGCCAGTGGGATTCTTCTGGCCGTGAAGCCACCTCAGACTGTTATGGTCGGTAATGACGGTAAAGTGATAGCCCTCGATGTAAGGTCTAAACTTTTGAATCGACCAGATGACAGCAAGGCATTCAAGTTCGGTAACTGAATACTTGCGCTCTGCATCGGTCAGGGTTCTACTCGCGTAGGCTATTACATGTTCGACATTACCGGGAGATTGCGTTAAGACGGCACCTAGACCAACGATACTTGCATCAGTTTGCAAAACGAACTTTAACGAAAAATCGGGACACGCGAGAGTCGGAGCTGTTGATAGGCATCGACGAATTTCGGTAAAAGCGTCGGCCTGCTCTTTCTCCCAGATCCATGATTGCTTTTTCCGTAGAAGACGGTTTAAAGGTTCGGTAGTTGTTGCAAAGTTCGGGATGAATCGACGGTACCAGGAAGCCATTCCTAAAAATCTTCGTATCTGCTTCACTGTCTTCGGGACAGGATAATTTAAGACGGGAGCTACTTTATCGGGATTCACTTGTAAACCGTTTTGATTTACGACAAAGCCTAAATATTTAACTTCGGAACAACAAAATTCGCATTTATCGGGATTTATAGTCAAGCCTGCTTGATAAATAGTGCGTAACACGCGACGCAGCCAGTGGAGGTGTTCGTCAAAAGTTCTCGTGGCGATAATTATATCATCCAAATACGCGAACGCATAGGGATCCATGGCTGGTCCTATTAACCGATCTAATAATCTCTGAAACGTTGCAGGAGCTCCAGTTAATCCATAAGGCATACGAGTGAAGTGAAAGAGACCTTTAGTTGGAACGATAAACGCGGTAACTTCTCTGCTTTCCTTAGCTAGAGGGATTTGGAAATAGGCTTGGCTCAAATCGAGAGTGGATATATAACGAGCTAATCTTAATTTATCCAGAATGGTATCCATCCGCGGGAGTGGGTACGCGTCCTTTTTAGATACGCTATTGACTTTGCGGAAGTCAATACAAAATCGGTACGATCCGTTTGGTTTCTTTACCATGACGATAGGACTAGCCCATGCACTGCGGGATGGTTCGATTATTCCGGCGCTAAGCATTTTGTCTACCTCGAGATCAATCGCGTTTTGAATTGCGGGAGAAACACGGTACGCACGCTGTCGGATTGGAGGATGATCTCCTACATCGATCGTATGGGTGGTTAGCGGAGTAATTCCTATAACGTCGGTTGTACGCGGGATTTCTTTAGTTAATAAAGATTTTAATTCGATCGACTGTTCATCCGTTAATGTTACTATGCCGTTGCAGTGCGAAATATACGTAGCTGACAAAGTTTCGAATTCAAACTTGCGGGAAGGATTGTCTCGAAAATGCCAAGTTGAAGTCGTAAAATCAGCTGCTATCTGAAAGAGCTTAATGAAGTCTAATCCGAGGATACACGGGAAATTCAAATCGGGAATGATTCGCGCGGAAATTTCGCGAGTTATTCCTTGCAGTTCAACGGGAATGGTTACTTGACCGGTAATTTCGGCTTCTTGTCCAGCAGCCATTAATACGGGAGTGGAACGGGATGTAGTAGTCGCGAAGCCTAGTCTTTTTAATGAATTTTCCGTGTTCGCATTGAAGAAAGTACGGGAGGAACCAGAGTCGAATAAGGATTTAAGAGGAATACCGTGAATTGTTATCGTGATGAATAAAAGCGAAATTTTACTGCGTGAATCTACTGGACTACAAAATTCGAGGTCATTATCTATGTCTTTTTCTCCGGGCGTTGGTTGGGAGTCCGCAATAGCCCGTGTAGACGGCTCCGTTAAGCGTTTCCCGAACAGCGGGGACATGTTAGTTTCGTGACGCCGTCTCGCCCACATCTATAGCAGAAGATGCGACGAGGCTCGGTACACTCAGGCCAACGATGACCGGGTTTTCGGCAGTTATAACACGTAGTATTACGATTGGTGGTGTTTGCTTCGGGAGTCGGTAAAAATGGGTTACTCGCGGCTGGCAACGTGGCACGGGAAGTCGACGGTAAATCGGGATTAGTGATGGCTGCGGTAGCCGGTTGATCCTTAGCCTTGGAGTCGTTTTTCCTATTTTTACGGGAAGCATTACGGGAAGAAGTTTTAGCCGAGTCTTTGCTCTTATCATTTGGCGGCTGCACAGCGTTTACGCGTTCGGGAGATTCGTCGGACGATTCGTCGTCGTTCAGGTGGAGGTGAGCCAAGGTGAGACGGTTATGTCGACTCGCGTTACGCAGTCCGCGGTATGCGAGTTCTGGCATTAGAGATCGATCGGGAGTCGGAGGTGCTTGGTAGTTGTTAGCAGCCTGAAAACTGATCTCTAGGCGACGAGCGAGATGTTCTAACTCATCTAAAGTCATCAGATCGTCACGGTTGATCAAAACTTGGTAACGCGGGAGTAGATTACGGTATGCGTAATCTAATTGCTCTTCTTCTGGCCAAACGGGACTCAGGCGATCGAAATACGCCCTCATGTATGTGAGGTAATCGGCAACGAGTTCATGCTCGCCTTGCGTACGTCGTCTAATTTCTTCGCGTAACGCGAATTGTAAATTAGGGTTTCCAAACCTATCGCGCCACGAAAATTCGAAATCCCTGAAGGTATGCCAGGTGTTGCGTTTGGAACGGAACCAATATAAAGCGACACCGGATAAAAAGAACGTAATACAGTTTAAGATATCGGTATCTCGAATATTGAACAGCTGTTTACCTTCCTGTAGTCGAAGGAGGAACGCTTCGGGATCCTCGGTACGGGAACCGGAAAATTTTAAATTCCACCTTCGCATAACTTCATAGGCGGCATGCGGAGAAGTATTTTGGTTCGGCCGCGGCGAAAAATGGTATTGTTGCGCGTGCGAATTAAAATTGCTACGCGGGAAGTTTTGCGGACGGGAATTATATGGTGAAAAGTTGGCTCCCTGCCTGAAGTCTGGTTCAGGCCCCGAATAGTTTCGAAATTCCGGACGTGTACTCGTAAACGGTTGAGAATCGGGATTGAAGTTAGAATTTCCGTAATTATTAGGTGGTAAATTATCTTGGACCGGTAGTGGATCGTTGTTGTAAGGTGGTTGCGTATTAACGAATCGGGAAGTATCACGAATGTTTGGTTGATTGTCGTTTAACGGTAATAGATCTCCGGTAGATCTCGGGATGTTTACGTCTTCCGCGTGCGTCGTATCGTTTTCTCTGTCGTCAGGCGGGATTACATGTGTTGACTGCGGACTGTCGTACGCCGCATCATTTATTTGAAGTCGGGAAGGATCAATCTGTACGGGAGTATCTCCTGTAGGAGTAGGTGGTTTCTCGATATTTTCTCCTCGTTAAGACATGAGGAATCGTAATAATCGGTATCGTAACGTGGGTACTGTTCCTGTCTGTGAGAGTGAACGCTTGCAGAGTTCAAAACGTAGCTGGGTCGCACGAAGTAAATAAATCCACGCGTCTTTAGAGGACGGTTGGTTCATATAACGGTCAACTTAAATTGTAATCAAGATTTCGCTAGCTTGACGACGCAAAAGCATAACACACGGGAAAGAAAGAAAAAAAAATCGGTATCTATCGGGATTAGTATTACGGTCGTTGATACTTCGTTGTTAATACCTTGTTATTCACTAACGCTTGATATTCAATTTCACCTATTGTTCTTATAGTATGGATTATTAGAGGCTATTGTGAACCTTAGTGAAAAATTTCTTTTGTCGAGATCTATTCTCTCGGGATCGGGGTTTTTCTTATAATTGTATCGAGACTGTTGGGATTTTTGAATTTAACGGAAGTTTCGTAAGTTATCTGAATCACTGGATATTTTAATTTTGTAAGGATTTTTGATTGCAAATACCCTTGTTTTTTGTTGGCGTGGCCCCACGTTGGGCGCCAATTTGCAACGGTGCACTTCTAACGGGAAGGGTCTACCCGGGAACCGCGCACTTCGGCGTCAACGTTTATTTAATAGAAAACTAATAAGACTAAGATTTGGGCGCCAGACGTTTTCACGTCACTCGAAAGACTAAAAAAGATAGAAATTGACGGCGGAAATTGCCAGATAGCTCAGAATATAATATTACTTAAACGGTAGAGGGGCAGGGTGCCAATTAATACTCAAAGACAATGAATTATGTTTTCGAAGAATTTATTCGGACATAAAATGCCGATACGGGAAAACTAAAGCACAATAGTTACAAAATTATGTTTCGTGATTCAGACAAAATTCGGGAAATTTACTAGAACAGACTAATAATCAACTATCCAAAATATATGACACAGTACAGCAAAATATAAGCAAATTCACAGCAATCGTCTTGATAAAAGATTAATCAATTTATACGGGACTTAAAGAGAAGAAATATGAAAATACATCAATCAAATAGATATTAACTAAGAAACTAAAAACTAAATAACAATGCTGGCTTCTACGCTCGCTAGCTCCGGGAAATAGTCGTTACAGGTCGTTTGTGATCAGAAAAATTACATAAGAAAGAAAGAGAAAGAGAAGAAAATCTAATAGAATCTACCGCATGCTGAAGTAAGAGAAAAGCCACAAATAGTCGCTAAACACGAGTCGACTCGAGAATCCGTTTTTAACAATACTAAATATAATAAAACATAACCGGGACGAAGTCTGAGGACTTAACGAACCATAATCGTGGCCTACGCCACACTAAATATAACCTACTAAATAACTAAACGGGATTCATGAGCGACCTCGTGGTTTTACATAAAATAGGTCTTATCTTATCGGCGATAAGTCGGCTTCAAACACAACAAGACGGGAATAATATAAAAATAACAACAAACTATAACTTGAACTTTAACAATAAATTTAACAATAACGGTAACGGGATGATTAACAAAAGCTTTAACACACTATTCAGCACTGTAACGGGAACTCGGGATTTTGATGGTCTTGACGTGAGGACGAACAAGCGTAGAAGTAGGCCGAGTCCTGCGTTACCTCACACTTTATAGGTGCGGGATCCCCTAGCTGCTATCCGATTTGAATCGTCGTACTTAGATTTTTCGTCAAAACCTTAGTCGTCAGACTCAGCAGTTAGTCGTCCTCGCTGGCATGAGTTTCGGGACGCGTAGTCCGGGACGTTCAGGTAGTAGACGTTTGTCCAAGTGCTCATCCAACATGGCGGTACGGCGGGATATTTTAAAGCTGGTATAGCGGGACTCGTACGTGATTCTCGTTCTCTGCGTCTTCTCTTCCAACTTCGGTTCTCGTCGCGGGACTTCTCGGGATTATCGTCGGGCCGAAGTGCACCATGGCTGCGTTTTAACAAGAAAAACGGACCAGTCAGAGGATCTGGCGGAAGTTCTGATGCCCCAATACCCGGATCTGCATCCAGAATTCCCCATGAGCGATGTGGAAGGCTTACAGGCAGGCCTGTGTTATAACCCAATTGTTTAATATCAACCGGTTATTTAAAATCAATTATGTTTATTAATTATTAGACAAGATCGGGATGTTTCGCCTTCTATTGAAGACAAAACATCGCGATACCGATAATTCTCCATTTCTCCTTTCTTCTTAATCGTCGGCTTCACCGCACTACAGTGGAGAGTAGCTTTAATAAGACACCGTCCCCCGTATGCTCATGACTTTGAGCCGCTAAAGAGGCATACTATACGCCTATGCTAAAACACCCATAGTCAGCAAAATCACTGTCTATGGGTGGCAACCCAGGTTGCCCCTTTTCGATGACCACTCTCATCTTCAACTCGCTAACATAAACGTTGTCTTAAATAAAACTCAGTAAAGTTATATACTCTCCAATCATTAACCCAAGAACCCTACATCCTTTATTATAAGCTATAATAAAGAAGTGATCACAACAAATGGTGTCAGAAGTAACGATTTTTGATTGGAAATCAAGGAATTATCAAACTAGAGTTACAATTACTGACGAACAAATAAACAGTGAACTGCGAGATAAAGAAGCAGGGTCCGTTGTAGTAAACCAACGATATCAAAACAAAAAGTGAATTAAGGCTCACCGTTGTAATACATCAGCGTTAACAAAAATCACTGTGCGTGGATTAACATATAATTCATAATTGTACGAAATCAACGTTAACAAAACGTGAAAAAGCGAATTAAAATAACCAGCTAAAATACCGAAGTGCGACTCTGCGAGAATATCAAATTCTGACACATCCTCGCAACAAATCGTATCCCGAGTACAGAAGTTACATTTACGTGCCCTACATGAAGAGGCACTGAAGAAACCTCAAGATCCGTCAAGACATAAACGCAAGAGGATACCCCAATAGACCAACACCAAAACAACCGACTACGGATCCGACGGCACAGCGAACTCGACTTCAGCTGCACTGATAACGTTATGCATTGGATTATCCTACTGTTACTGTAAGTCTCACGAACTAGCAATAGAAAAAATTAAAAGCGTAATTTGAATCTTGGAAAATGCCAGTATCAGCTGAAAAATTAGCCAAACTCCTTCCCGTATTTACCGGAAAGGATATTAGCGTCAGAGAATTTATCGATAAATGCGATCGTGCGATCAAACAATGCATCAATACAGAAATAGAAGAACTTTACGAGTATATACGTATCAAAATTACTGGTAAGGCATATGAAAGGATTCAAAACAGGGAAATTCAAGATTACAATGCTCTAAAAAGAGAGTTATTACTGTTTTACGGAGCCAAAGGAACGAATAGACAATGGGAATTAGAATTAAGCATCTGTAGGCAACGTCCCGGTGAATCTGTCGATTCCTTTTATCAAAGAATAGAACACTTGTGCATAAGAGTAGTAGAGTCTGCCCCGATAAGATCTAGGGAAGAGACTGTGTTTTATGAAAAGAACATCACGACAAAAGCACGGGACTGTTTCATTTATGGACTTAGTGAAAAACTACGCGACATCCTAAGATTAAAGAACCCCAAAGACTTACTTCAAGCCTACAATTGGGCTACAGAAGAAGAAAAATTGAGGGAAACTGAAAATCAAATCACTAATCTTGCAAAAAATACTGCTGTTAACAGGAACGATCTCGTTTGCCAAAATTGCAATAAAATCGGACACACAGCGAAAACCTGTTTTAGAAAGCAAAGATTCGAACCAATAAATACCCTCGAAACAGGTTCTAGTTCAGAATCCGATCAGTATGTAGACCCAGACCACCAATCAGAAAACAATTGCTCACAAAACTGTTTCGAAATAGTTAATAGCTATGATTCTATAACAGAAGAAATTACGTGCGACGAATGCCAACGAATCTATCCCATCGATAGTTCCAGAATTAGGTGTTTCTTTTGTAAAAAGCCCGGACATATAGAAAACAAATGTTTCAAAAAGAAAGCCATGTTAGCCGCGAAAACTAATCAAAACCACGTAGGAACCTCGAATTTTGGGGAGCGGACTGCGTCGACGAGCGGAACGAAGTCCGTGATAGAAAACCGCTCAACACAAACGGCGGAGAAATAGAAATACCAGAACATAAGATAAACCTAATTGGCTCACCGAATAACGTAATTTTCTCAATACCCGAGTTGAACCAACCTAAAAGCTTGCTGATGTTGGACACCGGAGCCTACCCATGTTTGATCAAGAAGAAATTTATTTTAAATTCATCACAGATAAACCTACAGGAGCGCATTAAATTGAAAGGTCTAGCCAGTGACTCGCAAGCACACACGTTAGGAACCATCGAACTCACGCTCAATGGCGGAGATGAAGTTAGGCCGATTAAATTTCATGTAGTGGACGATTCCTTAGACATAGCACAAGATGGTCTAATAGGCAACCACCTCTTAACCCAATTCAATAATGCGCTGATTAGTTATAGATACAAGGGCACGGATAAGCCCGAGTTGCTATTAGGTAGCCGCAAGTACAAATTGCAAAACCAAAAACAATTCACTATCCCCGCCAGGACAGAAATTTTGGCAGACATCCCAACCATCGCCGAAGATTCCATAAAGGAAGGCTCAATATACAGGGCCGAATTAAAGCCAGGAGTCCTAATAAGCGAAAGCTACGTGACAATCAGACCCGATAACACAGCTATCACAAGCATCATCAATTTAACCGCCACGGACCAAACTATCTATATCGAGCCACAAACAGTTTACAGAATTCTAGACTCTGAGACTGACGAGATACAATCAGCTAATTGCATAAACGAAAATAATTCAGCTCACAGAATCAAAAAATTAAAAGACACGTTGAGATTAGACCATTTAAATTTAGAAGAAAAAGAAAGTATATTAGAAGCTTGCACCAAGTTTAATGAGCTCTTCTATTTAGATGGAGATACATTACCAGGCACACAAGCTTGTACCCACAAAATCAAAACTACTGATGAGACACCGGTTCATGTTAGACAATACCGGTACCCGGAAATCCACAAAACAGAAGTAGATAGACAAATAAAAGATCTCCTTAATAAAGGAATAATTCAAAATTCAAACTCACCATGGAACTCACCCATCTGGGTGGTACCAAAGAAACTAGACTCATCAGGGACCAAGAAGTGGAGAATAGTCGTAGATTATCGAAAACTGAACGATAAGACAATAGGGGATGCTTACCCACTGCCGAATATAGTAGATATCCTGGACCAGCTAGGAAGTTCTAAATACTTTACTGTACTTGACATGGCCAGCGGGTTTCATCAAATTCCAATGAACCCTGATGATATGCATAAAACCGCATTTTCCACCAGTGAGGGACACTTTGAATTCGCCTTCATGCCATTTGGGCTTAAAAACGCTCCGGCGACATTCCAGAGACTAGCGAATACTGTTCTATCGGGGTTACAAGGATTAAAATGTTTAGTGTACTTAGATGACCTTATAATTTACGCCGACTCACTTCAAAACCATACAAAAAAACTTTGGGCATTACTACTGAAATTGAAGGAATATAATTTGCGGCTACAGCCGAATAAATGCGAGTTTTTGAGGAAAGAGGTTGCCTATTTGGGACACATTATATCAGAGAACGGAATTAAACCCGACCCAGATAAAGTCAGGGCAGTCAGGGAATTCCCTACACCCAATACACCTACAAAAATAAAATCATTTCTCGGGCTCGTAGGTTATTATAGACGCTTCATCAATAATTTTTCAATGATAGCCAAACCATTGACAGAACTTTTGCGAAAAAACATACCATTCGAATGGACGTCATTACAACAGAATTCTTTCGAGGAACTAAAGAATGCCCTAATATCCGACTCAGTCCTAATATACCCTGACTATACGCAGACGTTTAATCTAACAACGGATGCCAGTAACACTGCCTTAGGGGCCGTCTTATCTCAAGGTATCCCAGGCGACGACAGGCCTGTAGCGTACGCCTCACGAACCTTAAACAAGGCAGAAAGTAACTACTCCACTATCGAACGCGAGCTGCTAGCCATAGTATGGGCTACACAACATTTCAGACCATACCTATTCGGGAGGAAGTTTAAAATATTTACCGATCATAGGCCCCTAACTTGGCTGTTTAACATCAAAGATCCGAATAGTAAATTGGTCAGATGGCAATTGAAAATTTCGGAATTCGACTACGAAATTTGTTTCAAACCTGGAATAAAAAATCAGAATGCAGATGCGCTTAGTAGGAATCCTATTGATCCACCAGCTGACCGAGTGCTCGAAATTTTTCCCATCGGAACCATAGACTCTCTCCCATCGTACCCTGAATATCTTAAACTCATAAAAACGACGATAATACAAAACGCAGACATCGTAGAAATCCATGATGACCTTTTCAACCGAACCGACAATTACGCACATGCTGTTTCCACTGATCTGGAAATGAGTCAAGGAATAGCATTAGAATTCAAAACTAGATACGGCAACATTGAGGGGTTGAGGGAATCAGCTGAATTATACGCAACTAGCAAGCTGACCCTACGGGACCGTAACGTTTATTACATAATGACGAAACTACATTTTTGGGATAAACCGACATACGAGGACCTATACATAAGTTTGATAAAATTTAGAGAAAAACTAGAAATGGATTCGATCAAAACAGTTTCTATACCCAGGATCGGTTGCGGGATCGATAAATTAAAATGGCATAAGGTTCGGACGATGCTACGATTCATATTTAAGAGATCGGGAATTAAGATAACTGTCTGCACAAATATAAGAACCGATCTCAATCAAAACCATATTCAAGACGTTATCAAGGAATTTCACGACAGTCTCTCAGGTGGACACCAAGGCGTTAATCGTACTATGACGCGACTAAAAGAAAGATACTACTGGGACTCAATGAAAAGTGATGTAAAACTTTATATTCGTAATTGTATAACTTGTCAAAAGAATAAAACCGACCGACAAAAGACAAAAATGCCAATGAAGATTACGACCAGCAGTAACAAACCATTTGAGAAAGTTTTCCTAGATATAGTTGGGCCCCTACCAACTACAAAATCAGGTCATAATTATATACTGACGCTACAAGACGACCTAACAAAGTTCTCCCAAGCCTATCCGCTCCGGACTGCTACGGCTGAACATACCGCAGAAGCTTTCATACGAAATTTCATCTCCAACTACGGAGTACCACTATCAATCCTTACGGACCAAGGAACAAATTTTATGAGTAACCTGTTCACCCAAGTCACAAAAATACTAAAAATAAAAAAGTTGAATAGTACTGCATATCACCCACAAACCAACGGGGCACTAGAGCGCAGCCACGGGACGTTAAAAGACTACCTTAGATGCATGTCAACCACAGATGACTGGAACGAAACACTCCCGATTTATATCCTTGCGTACAACACAACACCTCACACCACTACCAAAATGTCACCTTATGAACTTATATTCGGACAAGTAGCTAGGGTACCTTGCAGTGTGCCTCACGAACCTAGGGACGAAACGTATAAAGAATATGCCCAGAGACTCTCCGAAAAACTGATGAACAGCCAAACTCTCGCGAAACAAAACATAGATAAATCCAAGGAAAAATCCAAGGCCTCCTATGACCAAATTACTCGACCACAAAATTTCGAAATTGGAGACTTAGTACTAATGAGCAATGAAACTACCGGACCATTGGATCAAAAATTTCTAGGGCCATACCCCGTTACTGATCAAATTAACGAACTGAACTATGAGGTAAAAATTAAAGGGAAGAGTAAAATAGTGCATGCAAACAGACTGAAACCATACCACAAGTCAACTTAACTAGTAGGGCCGATTCAAACAGAATGACTTTATAAGTAAGGGGAAGAAAAGGGACTAAGAGGTTAAAGAATGTACACCAGACCATTACCAGTTTCCTGTGATGTTAGGATCATCAAACTTACTGCTCCCGTGTGGATACAACTTAGAAATCAGAATAAATGGTTGTACGTCTTACCCAAATCCGAAACACTTTCAATTAGCTGTTCGACGCATGACAAAATTTCAGACATACTTCTGAAAAACACGGGAAAAATAGAAATAAGCGCAAATTGTAAGGGTTATTCTAATTCAGCCATGTTAACACCAAATAGAATATTTAATAACACTGTTGATAAAACCTTTGTACCATCGATAGATTTAAGATCTGACGATTGTTGTGAGGATATACCTCTATTTCTAAATATCACTAATTTCCAGTTTGACGATTCGGTTAATACAAACACCTTTAATTTGGATGACCTAACCATCGCCAGCCATAAATTGAAAATTATCAAAGAATCAGCAGATAAAATATTAAAAGAACAAGCTAAAGAAACCATGTCCACACGCGTGAGCTATTTAGCCTATTTCGCAGCTACTACCTTGAGCATATATCTAGTTTATAAGTTTATCAAATGGTGCTATAGAATAACAGAAAATCCAAATAACCGTAATCCAGGATTTGGAGGAATGGTCCAGAACGTAATCGTTCATTGCTGTAAACCTCGTCGCGCGCGCGCCCCAGCCGTAACAGTTCACATGCCTGAAGTAACTGACGACGAGGATGCACCTAGCGAATCTATCCGCTTACGATATATGTTGGATAGGGATCGCACAGAATAAACATTTTTATTATTTTAATCGTTAATATTAAGAATAAATATAATCACATAATCGGTTGAGGATAAACTTTGTAAATCCTCATCCGTACAGAATTAATAAACTGATGAATATTCTTGCTTCGCTTCCATATTCATTCTTAAGGGGGAAGGTGTTATAACCCAATTGTTTAATATCAACCGGTTATTTAAAATCAATTATGTTTATTAATTATTAGACAAGATCGGGATGTTTCGCCTTCTATTGAAGACAAAACATCGCGATACCGATAATTCTCCATTTCTCCTTTCTTCTTAATCGTCGGCTTCACCGCACTACAGTGGAGAGTAGCTTTAATAAGACACCGTCCCCCGTATGCTCATGACTTTGAGCCGCTAAAGAGGCATACTATACGCCTATGCTAAAACACCCATAGTCAGCAAAATCACTGTCTATGGGTGGCAACCCAGGTTGCCCCTTTTCGATGACCACTCTCATCTTCAACTCGCTAACATAAACGTTGTCTTAAATAAAACTCAGTAAAGTTATATACTCTCCAATCATTAACCCAAGAACCCTACATCCTTTATTATAAGCTATAATAAAGAAGTGATCACAACACCTGCCTCACATGGTTGCAGTTCTTCTACCGGGACTTTTCGGGAGTAACACCGGTAGCGGGACGATACCGGGAAAGCCGATGACAAGGTCTAGCTCGACTCCAGGTCGATAAGTCATCGGCAACGGGAAGCTTTGGTGGGTTACTGGAATTTCGCCCTGCTCTATTCAACCATTGCCTAGACGTCCAGAATTGGTTGACGGGAGTGGTTCAGCACCAGGCTGATCAGTCTGCGGGAACGGGAGGGTTTGACTCCGGGAGTCATCCTTATTCAACCGCTCCTGCGGCATCCACGACCGGGAGTTGGGAAGGAGAGACGTGTGGACCGGGAGCTGTAGTTCGGGAAGGACCTCGATTTCAGACGTCGGAAGTAGTCCCTCGACGTCCTGGCGTTGTCCTTCCGAGCTCCGCTATTATAGAGACTCGATATAAAGCAAAGGGAGTTACATAATAAATCAGGCTAATCGTACCAATAATAAAACCATCAATAGAAATAATAATCGAATTAATTAGCAAATTAGTAATCAAGCTAGTTTACGACCTGTGCTACTTCTCTGGAGCTGTCCGTCCTCACGTCATCCAACACTCGCGCGGTATTGTGACGTTTGCAAAATGCAACGTCACAATATATATATATATATTGTAACGAGGCAAAATATTTGCCTCGTAATAGAACAATCGACTCCTCCTCAGACGAAAGCGACCCCGAGAAAAATTAGAAATAAACCGAAACAAGGAGTCCCCAGCTCAGGTTCCGAAGGTCCCCTAATTTAATTTCTATCGTTTGTAATCCTTTATTTTTCCCGTCCTTCTCTATCATCGTACGTGCCGTCTCGACCGGATCAACGAGGGAGATCATCCCTCAATCCAACTACGCCTGGCAGGTCACCCGGAAGCCTCAGAGTCAGTAGCCGGGGCGGCCCAGATCATCGATCCTGAGATACGCCTGGAAGCGCGCTGCATTACGATCTGCCCATCGCCAAGAAAATTCCGCTCCCCTCCCCATCTGTCTCCTACCGGCCTGGTCCACCGGTCCACATGCAGAATTTCCGCCTTCCAGGGTATCGCGAAACCTGAGATGCCATCTACCAACCCCCTGGCAAAAGCTCTGAGTGCCAAAGGCCCTGTCAGGCCCGCCACCTCGTCACTGAAGATTGAAGAACTATCGTCCACCAATTAGATGCATGAATGCATCTGATGCACTTTTGTTTTCCCCCTCCCTCTAAATTTTAATTTGGGTAGTAACCGGCGGAAACACGCCACTTCTTGTTTGGATGCCATTGCATTGAGATTTATCGTACCCTTCTTTGGTGATTTCATCTTAAGCATTATCCTTGCGGATCATTTCCTTTTGTTTTGTTGTTGTTGTTGGTCTATTTTCATTTTTTAAAGTCATTGGTTTTATTTATATTTGTTTCTTGCATCTTATTTTGTGAATTCTGGACTATATATTGTTGTGTTTGTGTTTGTGTCCCCGAATCCTTGGTACCTGAGGTAAGCTTCCAGTCTAAACGACCTTCCGAAACTACCCAAATTAATTTGCCTGATTTTAACTTCTCTCAAAATCTGATCGAATTGTTGCGTTTTAGTTTTCCCTATTCTTTGTAGTTCCCTGAAAATTATCCTATTTGTAATTGTGTATTGTTAGATCGATTTTTCTAGAAAGCCTTTGGCCCCAAAATATAGCGTCTTTTCTATCCCTGCATTGAAAGCTTGGGTTTTGTCCTTTGTTCTTGTTTGTATCGTTACCTAGCCACGTGTCTCTAGAAAGATCGACTAACACATCCTAGATAAGATTCTCCCTAAATTTGTATAAATCCCTCCCATCCTGAGTAGAAATCCCGGAAAGACCCTTTGAAAATCTGAGCTGGTTTATTTAGGATTTTTTAGATAGTATTATTTATAGTCCTTTCTTGTGAATTTCCTTAATTATTAATTATTATCGTGTGTTGTCTCATGGCATAGCGTACCTTGTGTAGTTGTATTCGTGCATGTTCGTGAGAATTCGTACGGGTTCGCCCCGACGCATTATATTTTTCGGTTAATTGTTCTACTTTATCGACACTTTTAATTGATTTTCAATAGTTCCAAAAAGTAGTGGCCATAGCTCCCCCAGATCCCCCTGTATTACCGACCTAGTCTTATTCTTTTCTTTGTACCCTATGACTAATTCCTACTATACCCTAAGGTAGTTCTTTTCTTTGTTTTGTGAATTGTTCTGTATTACCATAACTATTAACTCCTTGCTCGTGACCCACATACCTCGTAGTCTGTCAGTTGTTTGTCAATTTCGGTCACTGGGTCACAGCCTCCCTGTTTGATTATATTTAACGTGAAATAAATTTTTGGGTTTCTTTGTGATTTATCCATAAACCTTACTTGTCTCGCTTCGCCTATATTATTCGCCCCCACGTTCCCCTCACCCTGAACTCGCCGAGTAGTCCCGTCTGGTGTTATCAAATTAATTGAGTTATTTAAATTTTGAAGATCCCATTTCATTTTTTTTTTTTTATTATTTTATTCTTTTCGTTACCGCGGTACCCTAGGTACCTGGCGCCCAACCTTCTATTGTACGCAGATTTTGGTCTGTTGAATAATTAGTTATTAACTGTCAAATCTAAAATTTACCAAACGGTGGGATCGCCTGGTTTTGTGCACATAGCTGACCTCGATAACAACCCCCCCCCTAATCGTCGGTCTTGCCCGTCACAATATATTGTAACGTATCAGGCGTTATGCCTGATACGAATACATGAGACTACCGCGCAGCACCCCGCACGCATAACAACTGACGTCACAAAGCGCTATATAATGAGGAGCAGCGCATTCCAGGTATAGCACCGGAGCGACTCACAACCTTATTAGCCAGTATCCGACAGGCATAGAGCCCGGATATTTATTAGAGTCACTTAGTAAAACGGAGACGCCTAAAGCAGGGACTTACGTATCGAGTCAATATTCTTTCATTTACCTCATTTAAATTTAAATTTCACTTATTACCAATATACACCATCCTTTATTCAGTATAATAGAAATATAACGATAAAATCGTGGCTTAGCCGAACGGACATGACGCTCTTATAAATTAAGACTAAAATAACATAAACTCCTCTATGTAAGATATATTTTTTGTATTATTTTCTTTTGTAATTCAGTCATAGAATTCTTAGATTAAATCTATTATTTAATGTATTGTTAAAATCTGTTTCTGAACTCTTTCTTTTTCCGATCACACTAACATACCATAGCTAATATACAGCTTCGGTCAGGCAAACGCTGCCCAGATCAGATGCCTGCTTTGGTGCATTAGCTGCATCCAAGTCAGGGTACTGTCTCGGTAAGATAACGCCGACCCAAGTCTGATACAGCCTTGGTGCGAATCACCGCATCCAGGTCTGAGGGAGGCAGCTACGGCGCGATTCGCTCCGCCCTAGTCTGTATTAGGTACTAACGTTGCAACATTTCAAGGAGTCCTGATAAACAATTATTGACAAAGAACTCACAAGTAACTCCCGGCTCGCGTCACCTTCAGTGCCGCGACCCGTATCATCCCCAAAAAGTTACATTTGGCGCCCAACGTGTGGCTCCTTGTGAAAAATTTGTAAAATTTAGAGTCATTGATAACGTATAATCGTAAATTTAACTTCAAAATTAAAATGGAAAATCAAAATTCTGGTGCAATGTCAAAGAAAGGTTCAGAACAGGATTTTAGCATGAAAAGTACGGATAAGAACGTAGGTAGGCGTGACGAAGACAGAGGCATGTTTGAGTTAGATAAAGCGTTTATTGACAAACCGACCGATAGTAGCTCTGAAAAGAAAATAGCCGCAAGTCCAGCCGATTCGATGATGCTTCAAATCCTGGAACAAATAAACAAAAAATTAGATGAGAAATTTGCTTCAGTTGAACGTAAAATGATGATATTTAAATCAGACGTGGAAAATAGTAGTTTACGACACAAGTGCGCAAAGTACGTGATTAGGTTCACACTCGTGTCCTTGTCTCCCTCGCTTCGCTCGGGCGACAAGCTAACACTCGTGTGAAAATCACGTACTATGCGCACTTGTGTCGTAAACTACTATTTTGCGACTCAGTGCGCAAAGTGAGCACTTTGCGCACGCAAAAGAGGCATCAAAAGTCGAACTTTGCGCACTAGTGCGTGAAACGGGTACTTTGCGCACGCAAAATAGGCATCAAAAGTCGAACTTTGCGCACTGAGTTGCAAAAAGATAATTCAAAGTTCGAAAGTAGAATCATTAGAAAAATAGAGGATCAACAGCAAATTAATCAAAAACAAATAGAAGCAGTAGAAAATAGCGTCAAAGGAATAGAAGAAAAGTACTGTTCAGAAGTAATATTATATCAGGAACAGTTAACCACATGTCAACTAGATATAAGAAGCGAGTTTAATGGTAGTTTGAATAAACTAAATAATAAAGTAAAAGAAAATTATCAGGCGAACATCGATAGGTTTGTAGAGATTGAAAACAAACAAGATAGCTTGAAAACAAACTTTGATTTAGAGGTTAGGCGAAATCGTACTTGAAACAATGGACAAGCTAGCGACTATAAGAGCATCATAAGCAAACATATTAGAATGCCAAATTATAGTGGAAAAGCGTGGGAAAGACCTGCTATATTTATTAAAGAACTAGAAGAATACTTTACCGTTATAGGCGCAGACAGCGATGATCTATGTTTAAAGTTTGTAGGCCAAAGTCTAAGTCACGATGCGAAAGACTGGTGGACTGCGCGTCGCGACGTGATCAACACATGGGATTCTTTTAAGATCCGGTTCCTAAATAGATATTGGGGAGAAGAAACGCAAAGAGAGTTAAGAAAAGATATAGAATTCGGATTTTATAACCACGACTCGAAAGTAACATGGTCAGAATACGCCAACCGTAAATTTGCATCAGCCACGGGTTTAGTTCCGCGTATGCCAGAATGTGAAATCGTGCGTAGTCTTACCCGACATTTCAACGAAAATGTAGTCGAAGCAGCTAGGTGCCGTAACATCCAAGACATCGATTCGTTACTCTCGTTCCTTGATGAATTGCAGTTCGGTGGACGATCAAACGCTCCCCGAAGTCGCATCACGGTCACAAACAGACAAACACCAACAAACTATCGTGCTGGCGAAACGCGTGATAAACAGGTGACATGGCGAACAGATTACAATAGCATAACATCTAAGCTAGGCGACTCGGTTGAAAACAATAAGCCAAGTACGCAAACACCCAGTCCAAAACCGAATAACTGGACAAGTCGTCATGTAAACTCGATAGATGGTGGGGACACAATAGACGAGCAAAATCTGGTAGAAACAAATGTTGAATCGTAAAACTAGATGTCGCTGTGCCGGTCACAATAACACCGGTACCGACACAGCGTACAATGAAAGTTTTTGCGATAAACGGTTCAAATTCAAATATTTTTGAAGATCCGAAAGAATATTTGACCGATGAGAATCCAACGTAACGACGGATTCAAGCACATGTCCGGAAGTAGCAATTAGGGTTGAGAATATAGAGGTCAGAGCCTTGATTGATACGGGGAGTCAAGTAACCTGCGTCTCAGATAGTTGGTATAACAAATTTCAAGAACAGCTAACAGAATGCGAAAAACTACCGGTCGTAAACTTTCAGATTACCGGAGCAGCAGGGGGCAAACCGATAAAAATCAAGGAACAGTTCCTAGCTAGCGTAAAGATTGGAATTACCAACGACCTGGTGGGTTTTCTCGTCGTGCCTGGATTAAAACATGAGGTCATATTAGGAATTGATATTTTCCATCGCTGGAAAGCGGATATTGATTTGAAACTTGGTAGACTGAACATAGAAATAAACAGTAAAAAACACAGCATTGAAATTTACGGACCTAGTCACAAGCAAGAAAAGGTCGAGTCCCAGGTCGAGTCACGGTTTACGAGCATAAGATCAAGATATACGAGGATAGACCGTTCGTGAAAAGATCCTATCCAATACCGATTATGTATCGTGATAAAGTAAATCAAGAAATACAAAAACTGCTGAAACTTGGAGTAATCGATAGACAGTTGTGGTCGTAGCAAAGAAATCAGGTGATATTCGTCTCGTTTTGGATGCAAGATTCATAAATCGACTTATAGTACCTGACCATGATTGTGCGCAATCAACTGAGGTTTTATTCCAGAAGTGCGGGAATGCATCAGTAATGTCCAGCTTAGATTTAACAGCTAGTTTCTGGCAAGTGCCATTGCACAAAGATTCAAGGAAATTCACTACATTCATGCACGAGGGAAAAACCTACCAGTTCACGGTAATGCCATATGGATTAAGCACGAGCTTAGCCAGTTTGATTAGAATGCTAGACTTAATATTAAAAGAGAATGAGTTGTTCACGATTAATTTCGTAGACGACATTTTGTGTCTATCTGATTCGTTCCAGTCACATTTAGATCACTTAAAATCGCTGTTTGAAACATTCAGAAAGTATAATTTAACTGTAAATTTTAACAAATCAACGTTCTTTCGAGAAGAAATAGACTTTCTGGGTCACCGAATAACCAAACATGGGATAATACCTCAACCTGAAAAGATTGAAGCAATACAAAATTTCCCAGTACCGAAAAACGTAAAACATTTAAAAGCTTTCTTGGGTTTAACCAACTATTATAGTAAATTTACAAAAGAATATTCTGAGGCAACCGCGCCGCTTTTAAAATTAGTGAGAAAAGGATCTAAATGGGAGTGGAATAAAGATATGATAGCGCAGTTCACAATAGTAAAAAATTTATTTTGCAATAGCATGGTAATACACCACCCGAACCCGAAACATAGATATTATTTACAATGCGATGCTAGTAATTATGCAATCGGTGCAGTTTTATACCAACTATCAGAGCAACAGGAGGAACGCGTTGTCGGTTTTGCAAGCAGGACATTAAAAGGAGCGGAACTAAATTACTTCACATCCGAAAAAGAACTCTTAGCAATTGTTTTTGCGCTAGGAAAATTTAGAACGTTCATACTTGGAGCTAAATTGACAATACGTACCGATCACAAGGCTCTGACATTCTTGTACTCGTGTAGGCTATTAAGTTCAAGATCGACTAGATGGATATTATTTATTCAAACATATGAATTTGATATTGAGTACATCAAGGGAAAGGATAATATAGTTGCCGATACACTGAGTCGATATCCTCCTGAAACAAAAGAAAATACTGCGTCGGTAAACCAGATAGTAATTATAGCACCATTAGCTAAAGAGGTAACAGACGAATTAAAGACTAAAGTAGAGCTCCATATACTTAGCCCCTCATCTGACCCGATCGAGTCAATTTTTTGTTTAATCGTTTGTTGGTCGTTTGTAGGTGTTTGATATCTTATTCCCGACGTTTGATAGTAATTAGTTAATTAATAATTAATAAAACAAATTCGCCTAGGGAATTTAAGTGACGTCAGCCCCTCATAACCCTTAATTATTATCAGATTCGATTTTTTAGACCTGCAATCGTTTGTTGGTCGTTTGTCGGTGTTGAATAGCGCTTTTCCAACGTTTGATAGGCAACCGATTATCCGGGAAAAGTTAAACAAATCTGTGCTCGTGATTTTTCCTAGGGATTTTCCCTAGGCTGGTTTTCCCCAGATAATGGTGACCGGAAGTAGCTTTTCCGATATGCGCAATCGTTTGCAAATACTTTACAGGTGATTGATAACATATTATAATCGTTTGATATTCGATCGATAAATTGATTATCCGAAAAAATAAAAACAAATCTATTAAAACGAATAAAAGCAATCGTTCTCCGATTTGGGTATACCAAATTAATTATTACTAGATAATTTTCATCAATCTGTAGCGAAATGTAATGTAAGGTTAGGATATTTGACAGACGTATGTATGTATGTACATACATACACCAAGCGTGTTTGATTTGACAGATATGAAAAGTTGGCCCCACAGTCTTCTGTCTCTTTTAATAATTACTTTTTTTTGTAGCAAAGGCAAAGTAATTTTAGTTGTATCATGACATTGCATATCTCACTTATGAATTAATGCTCTACATTCGCTCAGATTTGAAAGCATACAAAAACTGAGTTGTAAATTGCGTCACACAACACATTAGAAACATTGAAATCAATGGATTTGTAAAGTTCCACGAGTTTCACAATGTAAGAAATTATAAACGATTCTACAACACAGACGAATTATGCTGTAAAAATCAGAGCTAATTTGTTTCGTTAGATTTTAAATGAAATGTAATATAGGCATTATAGAATTTATATTTTGTATTTAAAATTTTATGCTATAACCACAGAACACAACTTATTTACACTCAAGATCGATTATCACAGGTATTTCAATTATGGTATTTATCTCAGTTTTTATACTCTAACTTTTCAGCACAAGGCACACTATTCTTATTATTAATATTTGGCATTGTATTGTACGCTGATTTTGCTTTGTTTATATCATCACAGTTATAAGTACTCTGAGTGCTGTCAAGATCGCAGCCAATTTTTTTAATTAGCTTTCCAAATAAATAGATATAGGAACTATAGAATTATTATTAAGGCATTTTGTATAAGAAATGTTATACCATAATCACAGAGAGCAACTTATTTTCACCAAAGATTAATTATTACAGGAAGTTTAGGCTTAGTATACGATAATCAAAAGTAACCCAACTCTGACCCTGTAGTGATAAAAACTAAGTCATATTGTACAGTAGTTTTTGCTTCTTTGAATTCTTGCCACAGTTGATTTATCATTCTGTCAAGCGATGACAACCAAGGACCTGGAAAGACTCGCCATCAATCAAGATGGTTTCTCCTTTATGGGTTTCTATTATTTTTGATAAGTCTTCGAAGTTGTTATTTTGATCCTCCTCAGATCCATAGCAAAATTGTTCAGAACTTCCCTTGTTCCGCCAATTATCTTGAGAAGTGACATCAGAATCATTGAAAGGCACTTTCACAGCAAAGTTTTGTGTTTCAGACAACTGCTGAGTAGGTGATGTTTGCAGAGAGGGTTCTCCATTTATAGGAATGATTTTTGTGTAGATGGCACCGTGAGGTTCCACCACTGTAGTTGGGGTGGCACGAACTACGTTCAAATTGAGATCATTGCATAATTCCCATATATTGTTACCTCGCTTACAATATGCTATGAAATGACCAGGAATTCGAGCTGCGATACCAATGAGTCTGAAATACGATACAGAGTGAGAGAGTTCAATTGCACGGCTTACCAACAAGGAATAATTACTTATAGAATTCAACGTACAGTAGAACCTCGATTATCCGAGCTTTGGAGAGCCACCATAGCTTGAGTAATCGAGGCTCTACTGTATGATCAAAAATGTTCTTACCGATATTGGTCACCACCTAGTTGTAGAGTTACCGGAAATGCTCTGAGTTGACAAGTCACACCTGTATTCCATGAAAGATTTGGCCGGATATCGAGTTCAATGAATACCTGAATACCATACTTGCGTTTAACTGTACATGTTTCGGAACAGTTTTCGTTGATGCACTGAAGCAATTTAGTTTGGTCGTTAAGTTCTAAGGCATGTTGAAGTGCATCGAATCCTCTTTCACCAATAATTTTGTGGTTAGCATATAGTGTCGATGCAGGTGAAGTATAATCACTGCACTGTGGACAGTGATATGAATCAAACGCACTAGGGTCTGAAGTAAAGCAAACCTTCCAAATTATAGCAATGCTGTTCCACAGATCAATTGAGTATGATGATAATGCATGAATTTCATTATAATTTGCTGTTATCTCTGTTGGAAAGAGACGTTTTAATATTCTGACTCTTTCCCTGTAAAGCGCAGCAGATGGTCCTGCTTTCATGAACTGCTGGACAAACTTCAAGGTGTCATTGGTTGTCGTCTCCAACGATTTCAGATAATGAGGATCATCCATTGCACCATTCGCCAATATTTGTACCATAGAGTCCCATGTGCAAGTATTATTAGCAAAGTAGAAATTGCCATTTATCGAAGCAGAATATTGTAAGGAATTCCCATTTCGAAGTAGCCATGATTTGCGAGTGTTAGTTGCTCGGTTATTACGATATTCAATATCAGGTTGTGGCCTAAAATATTTCCCCACACCTTTTCCTCTGCCAATCTTCTGTTGGCGAAAGTCTTTTTTTAAATGCTGTTCATTGTTGTTATTAGGTTCCTTGTTATGTTGGACGCCAGTGGTATTCGTGGAGAGCGTTTCTTTCAAATTCAGAGTACCAATCAGTTCCACTTGATTTTCAGTTTTTTCGGGTTTCTCCAACAGTGGACTAGGACTATTTTCAGGCAATACAACTTCATTGAAATTCTCTAAACTTGATGCCCATACTACAGAGCCATCACCATTATGTTCTGTTTCCAAATCTATAAACTTGTCTGCACTTGAAACTTCCTTGGAATTTGGAGTACTTGTCAATTCCGTATGGTGTCGGGGCTTCTGATTTTCCTTCACTGGTGTACTAGGACTACAACAAGACAGTGTTACTTGGTTGAAATTCCTTAACTTTGATGTCAAAATTGTGGCGCTACCACTATTATCTACAAACTCTAGCTTGAGAAACTTGTCTGCTCTCAATGGTCTGGGATAATTTCGTAATATCCTATGTTTGAGATCATTGAAATGGCCTTCGGAAAACGTCGACGTCCCACGTTGAACCTCATGAGGCAATGCAACCCCCGTCCATAAAGGGAATTCGTAAGCAACTGGAAGTAATTGATCAATAAAGTCATGAAAATAGAAAGAATTTGGCTCAGTGCCTTGGCTTTCAATGATTCTGGTAGTTGATACTAGTTCGTTAATCCAATTTTTAATCCGACTGCGGTTGGTGTCTAAGTTGTCTTTGTTATCGTCTCCATAAGTAATCTCTTCTCTGTCATCTACATTGGTTTCTTGATCCAACAAGACATTGTGTGTGGCAATGTATGATTCCAATTTCTTTCGGGCATCGTTGACAGTACCGTTATTCATAGCTCGAATTTGGGAATCTTGAAATTCGTGAAGCGCAACTGTACATGTCAATATAAATATGTCTCTAAATTGCTCGATTGTCTTAGAATCGCACATTAAAGCAACGCAATACAAAAAGAATTGTCTCACAACAGTATGCCTCATGTTTTTCACAGATTTCCATCTCCGGATCATGGCCATCAAATGTGCTACATCAAGTCGTATATAGGTGTTCACTGGTGGACGGTAATAATATTCATAATCTTTTTTAGCATACAGAAAGCAAGTTTCAATATAAGTTTTAATCGTCTGATAATTGAAAGCTAGCGATAATCCGTTCATGAGGGCTCTTGACGAATCACAGACAGCGATGGCAGGTTTTGGGGCACCTAGTTTCTGCCAGTGATTTAGCCACCACACGAAGACATCGGTTTCTTGACTTTCCGTTAAAAGGTCGTATACTGCTAATGTTGTGTGATCAAAGTTTATCACAACCGAGTATAAGAATATATGCCCTGATAGGGATCCATCATATCTTACTAATGGTTTCACTATACTTCCCGTTCCGTCAACTGATATTGTTGCATTTGGTTTTGAAATTTTACAGTATTGTTTATACGCATGTAATTGTGCTGGCGTTGCGAAGGAGACATAAAACTTATCACGTCTTACTTCGTGGATAAATCCATTGTATGGAACAGTATGTTTCATTTTTTCTATTGTATTAACTATGTCTTTTTCATCTCCCCGCTGCACTTGAAGTTTATTGTTCACATATTCCATTTTTGACTGGCGAAGAACATGCAAGTTCGGAATATGCATTGGAACGCGCTCCCCAAATTTTATTTCTTCCAAGACATGTTGCTTCTGCCAGTTCCCACATCCTTCATAGAACACCGCCTGACCAACTTGCTGCCTTCTTAGACCTCTGAGAGGACGTTTGACATCTTCATGCCTCTCATACATGGTATCCCGTGTTCGTATGGTCATATCAAATTCTGTGTCAGCTGGGTCGTTGTCAATGTAACAAAATATTTGGTTGCCGCACTTTGCACTTTTGCAGTGTCCTTTCACACGTGCATAGTGACGACTTCCAGGAGCAACATATACTTTTGCATTTTTGAACGTAAAGGCGCATGGCAGTTGTGTTTGTCGGAAAATGGCAAGTGATAATATATCTGTCCATGCACCTCTTCTGAAAATTGGATATGTTCTATTGCCATATTGCACCGGAGGTTCTTGCATTGACTTCCATTGCTCTTGCGTGATGCGAATTTTGAAATGTTCAAGACCAGCAGATTCTTCTTCTGAGTCATACAGCTCCTCTACAATGTTAAGAGTGGAAGAATTGTTCACTGTAGAATTGATCGTGGTATTGTTGAGATTTTGGTCTACGTTCCGGTTGTCATTGAACGGAATATTTTTATTAGCATGTGCAATTGCTACGATCGATCGGCGGTTATTTTTTACGTTGGTATACACATTGTGAGGCGTCCATCGTCCACCCAAAGACTTGCTCATATCCTTCCACACTTGGGAAGAATATGGAGGATATGATTTTTTTGAGAAAAAGTGTAAGAATTCCTCAACAACCGCAACGGCGTCATCCACAGATACCACAGAAGCACGTGGCATTGTGTAGGTACAAGTAACTGGAACCTATAAAATAAATAATTTAATGTTAGATTATTAGATTCATCTGTACCACTAGTGAGTAATAAAAAGATTACTTACAGTTTATATTGATGTGTGAAACCCAATTGACGGTGCGAAGAAACAATGCGGTTTAATCAGGAACCTACGCAAAAAAATACACCCGTCTATTGACAAAGTACTGCTACTGTTACGTTGAAAGAACCACTTATAAGTGGAGCTTGGAAAATTGCATATTCAGAATAAACAAGTGGGTTCGCAATTGAAAATTAAAAGAAAGTCTTTTGCACAAACTAGATTTTAAAGCGTAACCTAATAATGATTATTTTGATAATTATAGCTATTTTTTTTAAATCTTAAGATATTCTAAAAAATCCTGTGGGAAGTACAAAAATTCGCAAGCAGCAGCCCGCCATTTGACTCCTGCTTCTAATTTGAAAAACAAAATCTATGGAAAAAAGTCTGGAACAAATGAAAGTGAACGGTGGGACATTTGGATTAAGTACAAACAATTTGGATATTAGACACAGGATTTTCCATAATTTTTTCAGATTTCTAAAATCCGACTGACGATATGTTTGCTTTAGAAAATTATAATTAGATAATAATTTATACAAAAAAAAAAATGGAAACAAAATTTGAGTATCTGTTAGGGTGGGACCATAACATAACATAAAAAATCGTGGACCGAATCCGAGAGGACGAGGGTCCGATTCGGCGTGAGCATTGTCCCTTATATCCTTGTTGGAGAATAACTTCGTGAATGGTTATTCAACGCGAAACGAACTCTACAATTCAGAAAATGATACTTTGTCTGACCTTATAACCAATAAATTTTGTATTTAATTCGTGTAAATTCTATACTCACGTAGAACGTGATATTATGAATTATATACATCAACTAGTTCTCGGGGCTTTACCTTTATGTGAGAACAATCATCTTGAAAATTACGATGTGTGATGATGAGTTCACATTAGACAATACCAGATAATGGCCACAATAACATGCATACAGTAGATTTTTCGAACGTTTCGTATAGGATTTAAAATGGATCCTAAGACGCTTTCCTGTAATAGTCAGTGATTTGAGTTAAAATGACGCGGCCGATTATATTATTAATTCATTTATTATTAATTAATTATTAATTGATTAATAATTAATTAAGATTTCGACCGATATGCCGTGGCACGTTATTGAATTCGGATTGTTGATCATTTCGGACGTCTGATGATATAGGTAGATGATGACGTTATTTTGAACGATTTTTATTTTTCTATGAAAAGTATAATCGCTCATTTGTTTCAAACACTCATTTGCAAAAACCACCTTCGTTCACGTTTAAATACGACAAAATTTGATTCGGACGAAAAAACAGATAACTAAAAATTAGTATGGTGCGCGATCGACTAATCGATTTCAATTGGTATACCCAAAATAACGAAAATCTTTAAAATTCCGGATTTAACAAAAAATCTATGCTAACATGTTTTCAGATCCAAAAATGTATTATAATTAATGCGTTGGATGCAGTAAACATATTCTGCACAGCACAACGTAATTGAAAAACGCCTATAAGATATTTATAACCTTATATTCATAACCTAATCTTATAAATTCATGAAGATATATTTTTGTAAAACATGATTGACATGTTGTGGATGATCAGTGGAAAGTATGATTACACTGGTGAAGATATGGCCAGATTTTAACAAATAGTAAGAAATTGATATTTGAAAAATATGTTGCGAAAAATATCGTTCAATTATTTTTTTTGTTATAGAATTATTCAATGATGTTGAATATATTGTTCCAAATATTGAGTCAATATGCCCTACTGACAATGATATGATAAATAATTCAGTAACAGGTTACTATTTGTGCTATTTAGTGCTATTCAGTCTCATTACCACATTGATATGGGTGCCCTGATTCAATGAATGACACTGTTCAACATTTCTGTTGGAGCAAAGTTAAAATTTCGATTGGCTATTTGTTTTGTTCGAATACATGCGTTTAATAGTATAATGTTATAGTAAGCTAAAAGGATTGCGTTGAAATATTTGTGAACGAGTGGATGGCGTTATCTCACATATTTTGAACCATGATGATATGTAAACTTTTATTGCGTTAAATCAAACTCCTCAATTGTAGAGATTCGAAAATGAGTTGAGTTTTGAAAACCATATTAAAAAACAAACCAAAAATGTGATTTATACTCACATTTTGTAAACAGTTTTGTTACAGATGGCTACTTCATCAAAGAGTTTCTTCAAGATTAACTGGGTCATTGTTTTTATGTCACATCCAAACCCAATTGGAATATATTGCACAGATCAAAAGCTGTTGCCTTGGGCTCCAGATGCACCAGTAGCATCATTATCTGTATACCTAGTATACCTGTAGCCTACCATTTATATTCCAAAATGATACAGTAACTGCAGCTGCCCAAGTGGTAGAGGTGCTCTATGCCCGATACCTTGGTATTTTCAAACCCAGCAGATTTGTGTTCGGATGATGAAATCCTATTTGGAAATAGCTGCATTATGATTTCAAAAGGAGGTCCCACCGAGTTAATCATAACTCTTTTAATAGACTCGCTGTCCAGTCCTGCAAAAACGTAACATTTTTCTGTTCACATGAAATATTCACAATATTTCATCAGCACATATTCAGTGAACAAAGAAATATATCAACTTCAGATAGCGTATCTATAACAAATGGATTAAACATGAATATTGTTGGAATTGTTGGAAGATACTTTAGAGATAGCCATAGCTGTACCTGTGACAAAATAACAAGACAGTAAAAGTAATGAGTAGAATTCTCAAGTTATAACTTCCATTGTAGTTTAAGTAGTATTACTCTGGTGAATTGTAAGGCCCATTTCGCGGATACAATTGGCTAATAGCTGGTAATTGTGCCATCAGTATTAGGCATATGAAGGATCTGAAAACAAAAAGAACATCTGGTTTGGCATTGCCGAAGATTTATTCCAAGATCAGTTCAGAATAGTGTTGTAAACAGATGAACAAGATGTGACTTACATCCAATATCTTATAGGCTTTTCCCATTGAGTTTTTTATAGCTATGATACAACTCTTGGTTAATTGGTTGCACTTCACAATTTAATGAACTAATGATCAAGGAAATAGATCAGGACAGAGCCATATTCAAGATGGTTTGGTACGGGATGGTTGGAAGTAAATCATCTTTCTTTGCTGTTCAACGCGACGCATGACAAACATGACAGCTGCAGTACGACAGATTAACTTGAGTTACCATGCTCCTCAGAAATCTGCAACATTTGAAGAACAAAATATATTTCTGTTGAATGCAACACTCAATCGAAGATTAAGTCAGTTGGAATTATTACGTGTAAATCAAAAGTTAGCACGACAAGTTTAGCTCTTCGCGTGAAAGCATGCTATCGTGTGGTAGCATCGGAGGACCCTCACAGGCCAGCTCTTCATCACAAAGAAATGTGATGTCTGCACTCGTCGTTATGTATGAAAAAACCGAGAGATAAATCAAGATAAGTTCCATCAGAAAACTCGCAGTGCAGTATGTATTGCCCAGCTTATCATTTCATGACCTCTGTAGGTACCATCGGGATTGCACAGTAACATCGTGAAGTACCATGAACCCTACAACAAGATATGTCATTAGGTTTGTTGCTCTACGGAGCATGTAAGTGGGGATTCGTATGGCCCTAATATACTACTTTGAGCATTAGCATTTAACATAAGTCCTTGAAAAAGAGGAGTGCCGTGATCCAAATCGACATAAAATTCACGTGTAATCTCATTTATGAGGGATCAATTGACCATAATGTAAGAAGTGCGAAATTCATACTTACTCCAAAATGATATTATACAGATGATGAGCAGCGGCAATCGAACACACTCGACATGTAGTTAAGTAGCCATCTTGGATTATCACACCTGCTGAAGCTTGGAACGCATTCGCATCGTAACCTCAGCGACCTAAGGATAATTTTGCAATCGCAATTCCAGTCTAGCGGAAAGAACCGAATCGATTGAATATCAAACGATTATAATATGTTATCAATCACCTGTAAAGTATTTGCAAACGATTGCGCATATCGGAAAAGCTACTTCCGGTCACCATTATCTGGGGAAAACCAGCCTAGGGAAAATCCCTAGGAAAAATCACGAGCACAGATTTGTTTAACTTTTCCCGGATAATCGGTTGCCTATCAAACGTTGGAAAAGCGCTATTCAACACCGACAAACGACCAACAAACGATTGCAGGTCTAAAAAATCGAATCTGATAATAATTAAGGGTTATGAGGGGCTGACGTCACTTAAATTCCCTAGGCGAATTTGTTTTATTAATTATTAATTAACTAATTACTATCAAACGTCGGGAATAAGATATCAAACACCTACAAATGACCAACAAACGATTAAACAAACAATTGACTCGATCGGGTCAGATGAGGGGCTAAGTATATGGAGCTCTAAAGTAGGGTAGTTAGGAGAGAACCCCAGTTTTTTATGAGTTTTTTAATGAGTTTTTTAATGAGTTTTTTATGAGTTTTTTATGAGTTTTTTGATTTTTTTTTCGATTTTTTTTTCAACTTTTTTTTCAATTTTTTTTTTTTTTTTTTAATTTTTTTTTTTTTTTTTTTTTTCCTCAGTGATAGGTTCTGAAATGATAAAATATTTTTCATCCCCTAGATTGAATCATATTTTTTTTCATCCCTTGGAGAAGATTGATGGGTAGACCCTTCAGTCCTACTGTAGACCGCTGCCTTTACTAGTAAGAGGCGCACTGATGTGTCGGAGCTGTGAACAATCCGGTCAGGTTCCCTCCGATCGTCAGTGATCATGTATTGTGATTGTTGTTGGGGGGGAAATTTTCTACATTTCTATTTTCATTATGGTGAAAGTGCATAATTACACCCGAACAGAAGCATTATCATTAATTTTTGGAATTTTCACCTCGGGGCTATTTTCCCCATTTCAAATTTTCTAATTTCACCGTGGTGAAAGTGTGTAATTTCACTCGGTTTGAAGCATCGTTTGAAATTTCACCTCCTTATGGAGGGGCGCAGATATATACATATATACAGGGTGACCCAAAATTCCCGCACCACCTTGAATAGGCAGGTACCTTATCGAATTCTAAGACGAAAGTTCCTTTACGAAAACTCTCCAAAGCCAACGGTTTTCGAGTTATTCAAAATCGCGATTGGCGAATCAGAGCGTTTCTTATTATCGTAATAGTGCCGGCTCAAGAGCAAGCCATGGGCAGAGCCCGTGGTATCTTTCTTATTAGCTTGGACGACCGCTATTTTTATTATTATTCAATTCAATTTTTATTTTCGGTCGTCCAGGTCGATTGCACCGTAGTTCCTGACGCCTAGGTCGATCGCATCATGGTCTTCGCCGTCTAGGTTTTCTCCGGCGTAGTTTACGTCGACCGCTCCATAGTTTCAGCGGTCCAGGTCGTCCGCTCCGTAGTTTTTTGCGGTTCATGTCAACCGCTCCATATTTTCAGCGGTCCAGGTCATTCGCTCTATAGTTCTCGGCCGTCTAGGTCGACCGCCCCATAGTTTTGGCTGTCCAGGTCGTCCGCTCCATAGTTTTTTGCCGTTTACGTCAACCGCTCCATATTTTAAGCGGTCCAGGTCAATCGCTCCATAGTTCTCAGCCGTCTAGGTCAACCGCTTCATATTTCCAGCGGTCTAGGTCATTCGCTCCATAGTTCTCGGCCGTCTAGGTCGACCGCTCCATAGTTTTAGCGATTAATGACCTGGATGGCTGAAACTATGGAGCGGTTGACCAAGACGGCCGAGAACTATGAAACGAATGACCTGGACGGCTGAAACTATGGAACGGTTGACCTAGACGGCCGAAAACTATGGAGCGAATGATCTGGACCACTGAAAATATGGAGCGGTTGACTTTAACGGCGAAAAACTATGGAGCGGACGACCTGGACCGCTGAAACTATGGAGCGGTCAACCTAGACGGCCGAGAACTATGGAGCGAATGACCTGGACCGCTGAAACTATGGAGCGGTCGACGTAAACTACGCCGGATGAAACCTAGACGGCGAAGACCATGATCCGATCGACCTGGGCATCAGGAACTACGGTGCAATCGACCTGGACGACCAGAACTACAAATTAAATTGAATAGTATAAAAAATAGCGGTTGTACAAGCTGATATTAAAGATACGGGCTCTGCCCATGGCTTGCTTTTGAGCCGGCACTATCACGATGATAAAAAACGCTCTGGTTCGTCAATCGCGATTTTGAATAACTCGAAAACCGTTGGCTTTGGAGAGTTTTCGTAAAGGAACTTTCGTCTTAGAATTCGTTAAGGTACCTGCCTATTCAAGGTGGTGCGGGAATTTTGGGTCACCCTGTATATAGAGAGAAAAGCGTCTAATTTCTGAAAAATCAGTCAGTGTGTGTTCAACCGTCATTTAAAATATATACAGAAACAGAATTTCTACTATGGAGCTGATTGTGGATATGCAAGGATTCGGCACGTTCGACGATAAATTTGTGGTGAAAGAACTGGCTGCAATGAGCATCCGTGCTTTGGATGAACATCAGCTTGGTCTGACGCGCATTCTTTTCAAGTCACCCACCCCAACCACCAAGATTCTACCGAGGGCATCTAGAAATCAAAATCTCTGGCTGACGAGAAATTATCACGGAATACCGTGGAATGTGGGGGAAACGTCATACAAGGATATGGAGAAAGTTGTGCAAGGAATTGTGGCGGATGCACGTCACATTTATGTAAAGGGGGTAGAGAACAGACAGTGGCTCGAAAGAATCATCAATAACAACTCAAAACTGGTAATTGATCTAGCCACGTTGGGGTGTCCAAACTTTCGAATGTTGCGACACGAGTCGAAAGTGATCCGATGGTATGGTGATTGTCATGGGGATGTGCCGGGGTACCGCTGCGCTTTCGAAAATGTTCAACGGTTAACTAGCTGGTATTTGGAGAGTGGGATAATGGATGTATATAAACCCCAGAGCTTCCTTGAACTTCACACACCTCTTGAGTGCACACCGAGTCCTCAACAACAACAACAACAACAACAACAACAACAATACCACATAAATAACAAGTTGATTTATCGAAGTTCTTGAGAGTTGGAAGACGTCGATTGGGAAAAGAAAAAAAGGTAACAATACTTTTTTTTTTTAATAATTTTTGCTGAAGCGAATTAGTATCGATAATAATAAAGCGCAGATTTAATAAAATTATTGTCTCATTCAGAAAGGAAGAAAAAAGAAAAAAACGATGTACTTTACCAAGCTGAACAACACCGCTCGTATGGAGGACCTTCAGGTGAAGAAGATGTCTGAACTTGAGGTTGGCGAGAAGTATGACATTACCGGGCTCAAGATGGTCAAAACGAAATTTGGTGCGGGAACCGTGATAACGATTGGCGATGAATTTGTCATCTTTCTACCTGGACGAATCGTCAGATTTTTGGAGGAGAATCCTGAACAGTTGTCGCAAATGGTTGATGCTGCTCGAGAAAAGCGCCTTCAAATCCTTTACCAAGGTGGTCGATACAACACATGTGAATTTAGCTGTAAGAGCTGATGGGCGGAGGAGGGTGGTGAACAAAATAAAAAAAAACCAATCATAATATATATTGAATACATTTATTTATCCTTGCACATAGTGTACACCCAACGAGTTTGATTCTGATACCTTCGTTCTGGACAACTTTTGAATAATGTTGGCAATAGTGACGTCTCACAGCGCGCCGTGACAGACCGGCTTGCAATCATAGCGCGACGCGTGAGCTGTCATTTCTACGCCGAGTGACTCTACTAACCCTAAATTATAGGCTGGTTTTTATTATCGAAGATACTTTACAATGATGTTATTTTTTATAAATCAACTGAATTTTTTATGAATGATTGAATGTAATGAAAATAAAAATAAATGTTAGAGCTTACAGTTTGTTGAGTTGTAATAAGTTTAATTTGGATCGATGTTACTCAACAAGAATTAATAATCCGTTGTCTTATTTATAATTATCGCTAAATGAATAGTCAAAATAACGAACTTGTTTAGTTACAACGAGTTTTATTCAGAATTGATATTTTATTATATAGCGTTTCATTGTGAATGATTTATGTATGTTCAGTAAAAATAAAATTATAGGTATCTGTAAAAATTTGTAGAAATGTGATCAACGTTCGTTGTACCGTATATGTATATGTATATTTTCTGATCAGTAACGATACGTGTCGCGGTAAAATTGTCACGTCGCATAACTACATCTGCTTCGACTGTGCCATAACTTTCAAAAATTTTCAAAATATTAAAATAACATAATTCTAGTATTGATGAATTCGTTGATTAAATAAAAATGGAAATCGCATGACAAAAAGATTGTCAGTATGATTTCATTTTCATTACATCCAATCATTCATAAAAAATTCAGTTGATTTATAAAAAATAACATCATTGTAAAGTATCGTCAATAATAAAAACCAGCCTATAATTTAGGGTTAGTAGAGTCACTCGGCGTAGAAATGACAGTTTACGGGTCGCACTATGGTTGCAAGCCGTTCTGTCACGGCCCGCTGTGAGACGTCACTATTGCCAACATTATTCAAAAGTTGTCCAGAACGGAGGTATCAGAATCAAACTCGTTGGGTGTACATAACATATTACTTATTTTTATGTAGTTATTAATTATTCATTCTTAAAATGATACTAGTTTTTTCACGGTACCGCTAATCGGATTATAGTCAATAATGCGATCGTGTATAATCATACAATAGGCCGAGGTGTTTGCTGGAATGCTATCGTTAGTTTCAAATTCCACACGAATATCCACCGGTCCAATTTTCAACGATTCATTCTGTTTCGAGCAATCTATGACGATGAGTGGAGCTTTGGTCAAAAATCCATTCCAGATTCCTTGTCATAGTATGATGGTTGAAAGTTCATGTACATATTATAGAGAAGGGCATATTGATTGCGAGCAATATCTAGATTCAAGTTTCCATAGGGATAGCACTGTGAGTTGAGGAACAGTTTCACATCTCTAATCATGCAATGATCAAATTCGCTAGCGTTTTTCGACGCATTATTCCTGCGTGCGGTTTGGAATCCCAGTATGACGTGTCTTGGTTTCTCCAGTTGTGACGATGTTTTGACAACCCATACATGCCTCGTTGTCTGCGGCAGCAATGGATACTCATACATCCCCCATGAGCGAAAACTCATTGATATGGTTGGATCCGTGGCGATGTAACTTAGCAGTTTGATCTTTGCATTATCAGCCAGTTTAACATATGGCAATAACCATTCAATTTTCTCGAGAGAAATTTTAACATTCACCGCGGCTCTGTCAACTATAGCGTTCAGCTCGGTTGTTTGAACTATGGCGTTCAGATCGGTGTTTGACCGAGTCAAAATCAACTCATGTTTGGCATTAACGATGATTCTATTATAATCTTCGGCGAATCCAAGTAAAAAACTCAATGGTATGACGACATCAAAGTATCCGGCGTCATCATTCAATTGAGCATCATCGCCCAACCAGCCGGTGTTCTCCAGAAGATGTTGCTGTCCGGGGGTTAATGATAGGTATCCCTTCATGACACTCGTGATGCCAACATTTGTATTTTGATCGATCTCATGACCATTCAACTCATAACGCAACCCTCCAAACAAATGACATACAGCCATATTGACCAAGCTCATAGTTGCAGCCACACGAGTATTATCATCTTTTGTAAGTCGTCCATATATATGAAGCGAGCTTTTGCTCGGTAAGACACACAAGTCTTGATTCTGAACAGTGATTCGAATTTCATCGTTATTTCCGAAGGAAGATGATGCAAACGGTTGGTGTGCATGTATCTCACAGTGGGCAATCGATTCATCGAACGCCACAGGATTTTGTATTTTTATTATCGACGCCATGGTATTATGCACAAAATACAACGAATTTTTATCCTCCAAGATTTCGGCGAAGTCGAAGACCTAGACTTTCGAGAAACTGAGCGTTCTGACGTATCACTCGAATCAGGGGTGTTCGACGACTGATGGCGTTTGGCCATACTTTCTCACTTTTATAGTCACCACCGGACTTTTTTTTCGTTTTAAATACAATTCCCATTATCTCACAGACTTAGCGTGTAATCGTATCGTTATCGTTTCTCCGCGAAAATTAATCAATTCCCCATTCTGATCAACTATTCTCAATTGTATATGATGTATTGATTGAACGGCAATTGGCAGGTAAATGACGTTGGCGGGTGCTTCAACGATCTTATATCCCGGTGGAACGGTTGGAAAAAATTCATGAATCGTGTGCACACGATGACCGTTTATGTACGCACCCGTAGTTATATTACACTCGATCCGTATGGCATTGACTCTGAGTATGGCCAGGGGTAATTCGGATTTGTGTGAAATGTTACCTACAAGACGATTGGGTGCAAATCCTAGCAATCGACCGATGGAATCATGAGGTTCAAAGTTCACCATTTGGTTGCATGCAATTTCGCTATGCAACTCATTGTTATTGGCTTTTAGATCAAGGGTGATATCCGCAGGTAGTGCCTTTTTCAAATAACTTTCGATATCTTCAATTTCATAGCTACCCGTGGGTATTGTGAAAATTTCATCCACATGTGAGTCTGCTGTAACACTACCGCCCTGCCTAATTATGTGGAGCTTGTTACACCTCCCATCAATATTGGGAATTGAATTGAATGTCAAGAGTTCAACGAGTCCGAGAACATAGTCTTTCGTTGGTGATAGCTCGATTGGTGGAAAATATTGGGCCTCCAACACGGAGGATGCCCCCGATAGTGTCAACGTGAACGAATTAGACATGACTGATGGTGTATCTCTACATCTTATTCATTTTATAGCTGTTCACTGAGAAATTTGAGGCACAAGTGTCCGCAAATCACAGTGTTATATTCTTGATATCGCCTATGATTGTATTTCACGCTACCTACACCAAGATATTCCATAAGATCTTGAGGAGGTTGTAAATCACCGAAACTATCAAAATAAATGACGTCATCACCATTTTTCCTATATGCAACCCAATGCGTTCCCCGCCCATGTTTATCATCAAGATTAATAATTGCGCATTCACGCTTTCTTGGACCTGAATCGGGTAGATCATTTCGCATAAAAACACCACGAAAATGTGGAATTTTCATGGCTTTGGCATATTTGAGTAAATCGGTGTCGGTGAGAGCTCGGTGTGGTAGCTTTATTAGTTTTTTGCAGGTTTCAAATACAGTCCCATACCCTTCTTGTGTGGTTTCAGGTATAGCCCCTTTCCCAACGCAATCGACTCCATTGTTGCATTATGACGTTTAGCCTCTTGTAATTGGTGTCTATTAGTGCGTGCCTCATTAACCACTTTTGCTATACCAGCAGCACCACCGGCTAGAGCCCCAGTGGCACTGAGTGCTGATAAAATGGGGATAAGAAACGGTAGAAAACCTCCAATTTTCTCGGGGATGGGTAAAATGCGTGGTACTCGTACTTTTCCATGCATTGTCACCGCCGCATGAGCACCAGCCAACGCCGACTCGATCGATCTCCGCCCAATTTTCATTGTTTTCTTCGCTCCGCGAATGATGGAATCGAAGGTTATTTTCTTCCCTTTCTTCTTCATCTTTCTCTTCAGATTCACAACACTCTTCGATTCCAACCCACGGATCGATTGCTTCTTCTCCTTTATGTTTCCTGCTCCTCTTAACCCCATACCGAGTTTGGATTTGCTCTTCATGATGTTGGCGACTCCCCAGGCTACGGCTTTTTCAGCCATACCAGCGTCTTTAGCCAAAACCCGATGCCACGCCTTCTCAGCGAGCACTTTATCCGCCACGTTGCGTGCTGCAATATTCACCCGATTCTTCGAGTATGTAATGTCGTGTTCTTTACAAGCGATGTCTAGAGGATTGATCCCAGGATCATCGCGAGCCAACCTCTTCACCAATTTTGTTCCAGGTCCGCAATATTGATACCCCGGTACATGCAATTCAACTGGGAGATTATTGATGATTTTGTTTAAGAAACCTTTCCCACACTTCTTCTTCTTCTGACTTGTGCGACCCACCATGGTTAAATAACAACTGACTCGAATTCCATAAAAGCGTGTATTTTATAGATGAATATATTAGTCCGTTCTGGAGTGTTGAACGTGTATCATGAAATTTCACGATCAAACGATTAAACTGCCCGTTGGGAATTTTGATAAATTAGTTGAGGGGGAAAAGAAGAAGGGAAAACGTCATGGAAAATTACTGCCAAATAGTGTGAGAGCCGTTTTTTGTAGTCCATCCAATTGCGGCAAAACTAACGCACTTCTCACACTCATTACCCACGATAATGGATTACGATTTGAAAATGTTTATGTCTATTCGAAATCGCTCATTCAGCCGAAATATGAGTTTTTGCGAAAGTTACTGGAACCGGTGAAGGGTGTGGGCTATTTTCCGTTTGGTGAGCATGAGGAGGTTGTGAAACCGGAAGATGCACGTCCCAATTCAATTATGATTTTCGACGATGTGGCGTGCGAGAAGCAGGATAATATCAGAGCATATTTCTGCATGGGCCGGCACAGAGATGTGGATAGCTTTTATCTTTGTCAGACGTATGCACGTATCCCACAACATCTCGTGCGGGATAATGCAAACTTATTGGTACTTTTTCGTCAAGATGAAATGAATTTGAAACACATATATGATGATCATGTAAACACTGACATGACGTATCAACTATTCGGGGACTTATGCTCAGTATGCTGGAGTGATGGTAAATACAGCTTCATCGTCATAGACAAAGACTGTGAAATCAACGATGGGCGGTATAGGAGAGGTTTCGATTGCTTCATAGACATAAATTAAAATAATTCGCCAAATTCACACAGTCACTTTGCATCCATCAAGGCGTTAACATGGACAGCGACAAGATTCACAGGCACAACGAAGTGTTGCATGCAATAGCGAAAGCTAGCGATGCGATCAGACGCAAGCACAAGAAGATCAAGTTGCACAAAGACACTACCGACGAGGTTATGGGAGAAATATTCAAGCCTATAGTAACACCATTGCAAGAATTGGTTGATACTACCAAGCAGCCGCAGAATATAGAGCATGGAATAAAGCGTGAGACAAAGACCGAATCATCAGATATTTCCATGAAAAATGAGAAATTTGATGACAACGAGGACAATGATGATGCGAATGGGAATGATAATGATGATGATGCCGATGATGATGATGATGATCATGAGGGTAATGATGATGATACAGTTATACCTAGCGACTTTCCTACTGCTACAAGCACACCGAAACGGAAAATGGGCGATAAAGTGACCCACTATTTGAAAATGTTTACCACATTGGCTGGGCGGAAGAACCTGGATGGGAAATATGGTGTTCGAAAGTTGTCACATGGAATGATGATTGGCGATTCGCATATCAATTTTCACGATAATTTGATATACGTGGGTGATAAGAGCTATGAGAACACACCAGGATTACTTGAATTATTATTCAAAAAGTCACCGAAATACCCGACTATAAGATTGCGCGAAAAGAGGGGCAAAAGATGGATTATGTGTACTGGGATGATCCCAATGAAATTGTTGATCGTCTTCGGCTACTCATGGCTTCTCAAGCAGCTGGTAATAACAGTCATACCAATGAAATATCGGCCATTATTGAAGAGTTGCGTGAGGCCGGAATCATTTATTAGCAAGAGATTAACAATGAAATTTTCATTCGCACATCGAGCGTTGAACGATGAGCATAGACGTTTTCGGTAGACAGCTAGTAAAAGGAAGTGGTGTTCGTGGACCTCCTGGTATTGGGTTTAAAATTACACCTGACAATCATTATGATATAGCAAATAAACGGTTGTGTAATATCGCAGACCCGAAGCATCCCAATGATGTCGCCTCCATGCAAATGGTTCAACATCTCGTTGACAGTCAGATAAAATTGGTGCTCGATCCTCTGAACGCCCAATTGAAAGCACTGGAAGAATCTGTCAGCAGCTTATCAGCCTGGGTTGGGGAGAGAAAAAAAAAAAAATAGAGCGTTCGCATAGACCCAAAGCCTGTAGTCACCGAATCCGACCATTGGGAAAGCGATTGAGACGAGAAACTATGTTAAAATTGTAAAGAGAACGAATGTGGATCGGAAATATTATCAAGCCAACAGAAGCCATCGTGAATAAAACATGAAGGCTGTAATAGCAAGCGAGCTTCATAGACCAGCTCGACGTAATTATCCACGACGTTATGTTGATATACGCGGGTTGGATGAGACCTGGCAAGCTGATCTTGTCGATATGTCGGTATACTCGTCAATCAATAGTGGTTACAAATTTTTGCTCACAGTTATCGATATATTTTCAAAGTTTTCATGGAGCGTACCCATCAAGAGTAAAAGCGCTAGAGATGTAACGGCTGCCATGAAATCAGTGCTGACTCGGGGTCGCGTACCGAAACATCTGCACGTGGATCAAGGCAAAGAATTTTATAACAAGGAATTCAAAACTCTCATGAAACATCACGGTATAAACATGTACTCTACGTTCAGCAACTTGAAGGCATCGATATGCGAACGTTTCAATCGAACATTGAAAAATAAAATGTGGATACAATTTACTCTGCGCGGCTCTCACAAGTGGATTGATATTCTATCTGAATTGATTGAATCATATAACAACACTAAACATCGTACAATTGGAATGAAGCCGAAAAATGTCTCGGCAACCAATGAGAAACAGATATATCGAAGTGTCTACAAACCACGTCAGATCAAAAGAAGCAAACGAAAGCGAAAGTTCAAAGTTGGCGATAAGGTTCGAATTAGCAAGTATAAAAATGTTTTCGAAAAAGGCTACACACCGAATTGGACGACGGAAATATTCTCTGTGACTGAGGTGAAAAATACCAATCCACCGACATACAAACTCACCGACTACCAGAATCAATCCATCCAAGGTGGCTTCTACGAGGAGGAGCTCAGCAGAGTACAATATCCCAATGGTTATCTCGTGGAGAAAGTTCTGCGTAAACGCAGAGACAGGGTATATGTAAAATGGTTGGGATTTGACAGTTCACACAATAGTTGGATAAATAAAACAGACATGTAAAAAATTAGAATATATTTTATCGTCAATAAATAAAAAATTTATCAATCACATATTTGTGTGTTGTTGCTGTTTCATTTACAAATTTACAAAAATAATCTTGGATGCGTAAACACAACAAGAGTAATAACATATTCACATTTTTGTTTCATTTACAAATAATCTAATGAAAATGTTTAACGAAACATTCAAGATTAATAATAATAACATATATTCACATTTTATTTTACATATTTTTTTTCCTATAATAAATCCTACAAATGCTCAATAAATCCCCAAGGCAGTGTATCGGTTTGACCCGATATCAAATTTCGCTTGTCATCACGCCAACTAAGCGCTAATTTATTTTGCGTGATGGTGCTAACAACGTGTTGTCTACTTCTAATCAAACATTGTGTTTTCATTAAATTCTTATAATTAATGAGACATTGTTTATAATCGTCAAACGTGATGGTTTTCAGGGTGGAACCTTTGACACCCTTGGCACGTTTCTTATCACTTTCGCCAATAGTTCTGAATGTGTAGAGTTTCCCGCGCAACCCTATAAACTCAGTCATAATCTGACCATTATTTTCATCCTTCATCAAGCCCAAGTGTTTTTTGTTTTTCAATGGAATCCTATACACATTATCCTTTGGGTAGTCCGAAGTATCAAACATTGTATCAACATCACGTTTGATGATATCATAAATATTAGGCACATTAAATTGATAAATTAGACTATCTGTGTCGGTGTACAATAACTTAGCCTGGCTATTTGTAAAGTTAGTCTTAATGTAATCATAATGAAACTTATAGAGAAAGATTTTGGAAAGATCGAGAATTGCAGCACCAATGTATATCGGCTTATTGAAGCAGACTTTAACACGATTTAATTCTATGATTACCATATCATCATCAAATACGCTGCAGCTATGGAAATTTGGTCGTGCGATCAGAGCTCTCGCGCCACCCCTACCGCCCCATTTGGTGATTAGTTTCACCTCTTTATGCTTTCGCACATTCTCCATGGTCTTGCCAACTACCACATTATTCATGAGTTTGTAGAAATTTTTTTCAAATTCATTTTTTGATTGCTTTCGCATGTTGGTATTCAAGTCGATATATGATTTTAGCCATGGAGATTGTGCGAACTTTAGGACTCTATGCACTTTAATTAGACGCATACCCAAATTTAAACATTGCTTCAAATTTCTGTAATGGAGCACATACTTTTCTTTCGTTAAAAGCGTCGTTGCGAGCTTCGCGATTTTACTCCCAGGTGGTATGAAATGATCGGGGCAGAGGGGTAGATCTTTATGGTGCGCGTGAAGCTCTGCCGGATAATCCAAATCGACCTCAAGAATATACCCAATTGGTGAATCATCCCGCAGGGACAACACATCAACATGAGCGTGTTCCCACTCAAATGATCCACTGGGTAAATTTTCACTCATAGCCGCGCCATAAAGATTATTCACGTCCAAATACATAAGATAAGATTCCGCTTTACTTGGATCAAAATCATCACCCATGAATCGATTATTCGCTTTTGCATACCGATTTGAGCACTGCGCCACACCACCCCGGATGCTTTTTTCGATAAACAATATCATTTCTGGATCATCCAAAAGCTGCAGATTCACTTTTGTATGCTTCAGCATCGCTTCAAAAGCAAGCCCTGGTGCTGTATATCAGTGAAGCGGATCCAAATGATATGTTTTGTGGCAACTATCGCGAAAATTTTCAAATATGTCGGCCAATAGGAGCACATCCGTTTTCAAATATAAATCTGAATACTCGCCCAAGGTGTGTAAGTTGAATTTATGCCATACATTTTTTGCATGCTCATAATCAGCATCACTGATATTCGAATCGCCGCGCTTTGAATAAAAATCTTTCTTGTCAGGTAATTTTTTCGCATCAAGTTTTTCCCAAGAATCAATAAATTCATACGGGAAAACACCTTTACGCGTCATTAAATGAAATTTTTCCGAATCACCATAAAATTTGTTGGTTATCTTTTTATCCGCGTTATCAATGTATGAGGCCAATTTTTCCAGCCCACTTGCCATAAAGCGGAACGAGTCTATGAATCTCAAGCACATGTTGCTATTGCCTACTCTCTTGGTGAACGATATGTATTTCTCTTTATTAATTGGTAACAGTGTGACATGACCTGGAAAACTTGTAGCTAGAGATTTGATCAGAAAGTGTGCATCATAACCCGACAAATTATGGAAGACCGCCGGAATGGTGTTTTTCTCACGGAAATTGAGATTGCACCGATTATGGGCAGCCCCGCGATATTTACCAGTGAAATGACAGTGATCGTGGCATTTTTTCTCACCCGCAGAAAATGGTTTCTCACAGATATAACATTTTTTCGCGCGCACATGTCGATCACGTTGTGCTTGATTTAAATTTTCCATAGGAATTATATTTTTCATGCGTGACTCTACTTTCATTGATAAATCGCAGAGCTGCTTGTTGAACCATGTGATGCAATCAGACCCGCGGTGGTCTTTGTATTCCGATAATTCATCATCATATGCGCAATGTACATAAAACGCCACACTGTGTGGGATATGCTCTTGAGATTCATTTCTCTCGGGTTTTAATATGCATTCCAGATCCGCGTAAACAACAAATGGTACTGTGCCTTTATTGATGAAATTTGAAAATTCCAAATTTTTTTTCTCAGGAAACATCATTCGCACTTTATTTAAATTCACACAATCGAGGTTGTGATCTTCATAGGCGTGTTGCCTTGCAAAGTGACACAAACATCTGTCACACAAAAATTGTATGCCGTTATGCTTCGATAACTGCCTACTCACCAAACGCGAAAGATTCTTGATCCAAGTGAAATGAAATCTTGCCTTGAGACGATCCAAGTCACCATCATAATTCAAATCGCAATTCGTTTCAACCATAAGCAAGTGAATCGTATCATTGGTTGAATTCATCAAATTTTCACTAAGATAAAGAGGAACGATAATACTTTTCCCCGACTCTGCATGATGTGAAAAAGTTTCGGATTCAATGCCATATACATTAATTCGTAAATTATTTAATTTTTCAAATTTCTTCACATCATGCAAAGTCATTGGGAAATTTATACCTGTACAGATAAGCTCAGAAATATATGGTTGATAGTTTATCGTCCAGCTCGGGTTGCACTCAACGGGGTGGAGAGCGGCTGCAACGGACCACAAAAAGCATCGATTATCGTCGTTCTTCACATTGACCACAGCCCTCTTCTGTTCAATATCTTTGGGTAGCATGACGTATGTAGAGAGCCCACCGCGAAGAGGTTCGTGGCGGTTGATGTTGACCATGACATTGATGATTTCAATCATGCTCCACCCAGAATCACGTTGCTCGAAATCTTCAACCTTGGCTAGCAGCTTATTTGCTATATTGTCTCTAAACCAACCATTGAGATCAGTCGATGGAAGAATTGCGGTATTACACGTGTTGAAATACTTTATTTCGATGCAAACAGCGTCGTTTTTGACATTTTCAAATTTGCATGATAATACCGCATTCACCTTGACATTTCCCTCGGTGCGTAGCACATTTTTCACATGTGCAATCACCAGAACCTCAACATCAAACAAAAATACACTCAACTCCGTGTGTCTAAGATTTGTGACAACACCGGTGCGGATTCGGCCATCAAATACGCTATTCACATCGCTCCATCGAACACGATCATCGATATTGTTCGCAGTGATATCACCAGCACCGACAACCATGTGTGATTGATGCTGTTGGAACTTCTCACGCCATGATTGCATTAGCGCAATTGTATTTATAATTCTCTTCTTTTCACTCACATGCTGGTGAGAATGTAATAAAATATTGTTTAGCGATTCTATGTTTAGACGTCCAATATCGCTCCAGCGTGTAATAATATTGTCACGCGTTTGCCCGGGGGGCTCTGTATGCAGCAGGTTGTAGGCGGATTCCATCAACTTGAGAAAATCAGAATATACTTTTCTATCCATGATTACAAATATCACTTCTTCGGTAAAAGTTTCACGCTTCACGTTAGAACGTTCAACGTTGAACGTTGTTCAAATAATGAGGGTGGGGATACCAAAACCGAAATAGTAACAGACATTAGCGCTCATTAGTGAAAAATGTGAAATCACGATTCCATTGCCTAATTGCAACCCTAACTATTTCAACTTATGATTTTAAGCTATTTTTAGACCCTCATCACCACAGGTTTCATGTCAATATTCAGACTTCTACAATTTTTGATGCATGAATTAATGGATAGATGAACAAAATCACGATTTGATATGCACTTTCACAATCGTGAAAATGGGAAATTTACACTTCGGAAATTTTGCCAAACATATTAACGGTGCATGGAAATTAGTGCTAATTACTGACAAGGCGAAATCATGATTCCATTGCATAATTACACCTCCCGACTATTTCAACTTATGCACTTTCACAATCGTGAAAATGGGAAATTTACAGTTCGGAAATTTAGGCGGCCATTGGCGCTAATTTCTCCTAGTACTATAAATAGGCCCCTCAGAAGTGGTGAAAATATCAGAAACTAGAGTGACAGCTGTCCATCAATTTTGATAAAATCTAAAATACAAGAAAAAAAAAATGCCTGGTGAAAGCGGATTCTACTGTGAGAGCGGCGGGTCAGAGACCCATGAAATGGGTAAGTCTTATTAATAAATATCATTTTTTTCTGAATTATGTTGAAATTCCCCCAACCATCATCACTTCGTGAATTGGGGGGTAATACCTAATGGTCATGGTGCAGTTATTGGTTTGTGATATCTTAAATAATTTTTTTCATTTAATGCGACCCCCACATTGTCATTATTGCAGAAAGAGCCATGAGGGAGGAATATGTCGAGAGGATTGTGGGAAGATATAACAGAGAGATGGAGGCGGATGGCTCGCTTTGGGCATTGCGCGATGTGGATTTCGCGATGACGGTATTGCAATGGTGGCTCGACATGCTGAGCGAAGTGCTGGGGTGGGATTTTCTTGACCGCCGCATGGTGCCCGGGGCGTGTATTACATGCACTAATATGGTGCAGGAGGCTGTGGCGCGCCTCCTCACCAGACGACGTGAGCGTCCACTCACCCCTCAACATGAGGCGGATTGGGATGGATTAATTTAAAATAAAAGCAATGAAAATGAATAGATGAGACATATTTTATTATTCACCCTGAACTCTCCCCTCATCCTCCACACTCCCCTCTTAACAAACCGAGTGAAATTATGCACTTTCACCACGGTGAAATTAGAAAATTTGAAATGGGGAAAATAGCCCCGAGGTGGAAATTCCAAGAAATGCGGAAAATTTCCCCAACAACAATCACAATACATGATCACTGACGATCGGAGGGAACCTGACCGGATTGTTCACAGCTCCGACACATCAGTGCGCCTCTTACTAGTAAAGGCAGCGGTCTACAGTAGGACTGAAGGGTCTACCCATCAATCTTCTCCAAGGGATGAAAAAAATATGATTCAATCTAGGGGATGAAAAATATTTTATCATTTCAGAACCTATCACTGAGGAAAAAAAAAATCAAAAAACTCATAAAAACTCATAAAAAACTCATAAAAAAACTCAGAAAAAACTCATTAAAAAACTCATAAAAAACTGGGGTTCTCTTCTAACTACCCTACTGACTAACTTAGAATCACTGGGCGAATTGCAAAGACAGGATAATAAGATCAGCGACATTATCGACTCAGATGACATTAGAATCAAAAAACGGTTTAAATTAATTAACGGGGTTTTATATCACATAGAGCCAGGGGGCCGTATGCAAGTTTACGTACCCAGTAGCTTGGTAAAAACTCTAATAAAAGAATGTCATGAAATCTACGGACATACGGGAGCAAATAAATGCTATCACATCTTGAGAGAAAGCTTTTACCTACCAAAATTTGCACGAGTAATTAGACAGGAATTAGCGAGGTGCGATCGATGTCAACGATGTAAGGTACCTAGTTCATATAGTTATGCAAGTATGCAGAACATAGTTCCGGAAGGCGTAGGGGACCTAGTCTCTATAGATTTCTTTGGACCGTTACCTGCGAGTCGCGGAAATTATCGATGGATATTAGTTGCGTGCGATGCATTTAGCAAATTTGTACGAATATACCCTATGAGAACGGCGAACGCGGAGTCCACTATTCGGTGCATATTTGAAAAATACATACCAGAATTAGGAAAGCCGGACAGGATCCAGTTCGACCATGGTACACAGTTTACCTCGGCAAAGTGGTTGAACAAATTGGAGGAGGAAGGGATTACCCCAGTCTTCTCATCCATCCGTCATCCTCAAGGCAATATCGTTGAGCGAGTCAATCGCGAAATAGGGAGATTTTTTAGAACCTTTCTCACAGGTGAACACACCCAATGGATAAACTGGATCCAGGTAATCGAGTGCTGCGTAAACGAAGTGTACCATGACTCGACTGGATTCTGTCCGTGCGAAATCCAACTAGGCACACCACCATCCAGATTTTGGGAAGAGTGGTTGATAAGAAATAAAAGTAGTATATCACAAGAAGCAAAGCTAGGTTTAGTTAGACGTAATATATTGCGTAAAGGGCTAAAGCGAGCCGCTAGATTTAATAAAACACATAGAATAATAAAGTTTCATGTAGGAGATATGGTTTTAGTGCGAGCGTTAAACGTATCAGATACAAAAAACAAAAAATTAGCCAAATTCTTCACTTTGTATGAAGGTCCATATCAATTAAAAACCAGGATAGGGGAAGCGACGTTTATACTAGAAAATCCGATTACTGGGCAAGAGCGTGGTAGATTTCATGTAAACATGTTCAAGAAATATCTGGAACCTTCGAGAGAAGAATAGAATCAGCAGTAAAGCACACACAATCAAAACGAATCGATTTGACGACACAAAACACGAAATGAAAAAAGAATACTCACCGATGTCACACATGTCATTTGTTGGCTATAAATAAGGACATTCCGGAGCACAGAAAGTATTCGCCAAAATGAGTTTTTTCCGATACGAATACACCAGTGTGCAAGATAAAGAAACCCAAACGGAGAATCTGGAAAAGTTAGATGAAAACAACAATCAGTATAAAATACTTTATCCAAGTAGGAAGTTTCAATCTGGAAGAGGAAGACACGTGAAGGGGAGAGGGATTCAGACAGCCGCTCATCAAAAAAGACTTAGGCGTGAAAAAACAAAATACACTATGCCTGAAATAGCTGGAAGTACAGAGGTTTTAGTAGAAAACTCACCTGTGACGATCGACCACCTGATCACCGAGATGGAGAAGGAAGAACAGACTGAGGTGAAAGAGAAGTAAAAAGAGACACCGGCTAAGTTTTCACTGCAAATAAAAATTCCATTGGAACTGACGAACCTACAAGGACCTGAAATAAAACAACCTATTATGACGAATATACCAGACAACAACAACACGGACGAGACAATAAAGAAGGGTACTGTAACTACTTACTTACCTTGGAAGTTAACTCCAATTGATGTACCGGAATGGACTAGGATGCAGAAAAAGGAGCATCGAAGGAAAATATCAATGCTGCGTCTTTTTGGCACCCTAGACTTATCCGATGATGAGACACCAACACCACCGGCCAAGGAACCACGGCGTGAAGAAATAGATATACCCACTGATATCGACTTCACTGACCCGTTAGGTTTGAAACGATTATAGATTTCACTGATTGATTAAAAAGGGTCAACCATCGTCCGAACGTCTGACTGCAAGCACATCCGAAGAACTGATGATTGAAGGGGGCAATGTAACGTATCAGGCGTTATGCCTGATACGAATACATGAGACTACCGCGCAGCACCCCGCACGCATAACAACTGACGTCACAAAGCGCTATATAATGAGCTGTGCTGCTCATCAGGGCAGCGCATTCCAGGTATAGCACCGGAGCGACTCACAACCTTATTAGCCAGTATCTGACAGGCATAGAGCCCGGATATTTATTAGAGTCACTTAGTAAAACGGAGTCGCCTAAAGCAGGGACTTACGTATCGAGTCAATATTCTTTCATTTACTTCATTTAAATTTCAATTCCAATTATTACCAATATACACCATCCTTTATTCAGTATAATAGAAATATAACGATAAAATCGTGGCTTAGCTGAACGGGCATAACGCTCTTATAAATTAAGATTAAAAAAAACATAAATTCCTCTATGTAAGATATATTTTCTGTGTTATTTTCTTTTGTAATTCAGTCATAGAATTCTTAGATTAAATCTATTATTTAATGTCTTGTTAAAATCTGTTTCTGAACTCTTTCTTTTTCCGATCACGCTAACATACCATAGCTAATATACAGCTTCGGTCAGGCAAACGCTGCCCAGATCAGATGCCTGCTTTGGTGCATTAGCTGCATCCAAGTCAGGGTACTGTCTCGGTAAGATAAAGCCGACCCAAGTCTGATACAGCCTTGGTGCGGATCACCGCATCCAGGTCTGAGGGAGGCAGCTACGGCGCGATTCGCTCCGCCCTAGTCTGTGTTAGGTACTAACGTTGCAAACTTTCAAGGAGTCCTGATAAACAATTCTTGACAAAGAACTCACAAGTAACTCCCGGCTCGCGTCACCTTCAGTGCCGCGATCCGTATCGTCCCCAGAAAAGTTACAATATATTAGATTAGTTCTCATTGCGACGTTTACCAGGCATCATGAAATTTCAGGATCAAACAATTAAACTACCCATTGCCAATTTCGATAAATTGGTTGAGCGGAAAAAGAAGAAGGGGAAACGGCACGGGGCCTTACTGCCGAACAGTGTGAGGGCTGTCTTTTGCGGGCCTTCGAATTGTGGCAAAACTAATGCCCTTCTCACGCTACTCACACATGCTAATGGCCTACGATTTGAGAATGTCTACGTCTATTCAAAATCCCTCAATCAGCCAAAGTATGAGTTCCTGAAGAGGTTGTTGGAACCGGTGGAGGGGCTGGGTTATTTTCCGTTTGATGAGCACAAGGAGGTTGTAGAGCCGAAAGATGCACACCCCAACTCGATTATGATTTTCGATGATGTGGCCTGTGAGAAGCAAGATAATATTAGGGCCTATTTCTGCATGGGGCGGCACAGAGATGTCGATAGTTTTTATCTCTGTCAAACGTATGCCCGAATTCCAAAACATTCGGTGCGTGATAATGCAAACTTATTGGTTCTTTTTCGTCAAGATGAAATGAATTTGAAACACATCTACGCCGATCATGTGAACACCGATATGACCTATCAGCAATTTAAAGATTTGTGCTTGGCGTGTTGGAATGGCAGTAGATATAGTTCTGTAACCATCGACAAAGACAGTGAGATTAACGCTGGACGATATAGGCGAGGCTTTGACTGCTTTATAAGTCTGAATCACGGATAAACCACATGCAGTCACAACACATCGATCAAACTAGCAGCATGGAGAGCTCCAAGATACGTAGGCAAAACGATGTGTTGCGAGAAATAACCAGAGCTAGCGATATCATTCGACGTAAGCACAAAATGATCAAAATGGGGAAAGACGACAGTGAGCAGGCTATTAGCGAAATTTTCAAACCCCTGGTTACACCACTGCACAAGTTGGTAGATTCATCAAAGCAGCAGCAGCGGCTATTAATAAAGCGGGAAGTGAAAAGGGAGCCAGGTTCGGTTAAGACAGAGAAGACGGAAGATTTTGTGAAAACAGAAGATTATGGTAATACAGATGATGATGATGATGATGATAATGATGCATATAAAAGTGCGATCGAGGGGAGCTTCACAACTAGCGCTGCTATTGGTGACAATGCTACAACTGTCGCCGCTATGGATGATGCGGCTGGTGCCTATGGTGATGATGATGATGGTGATGGTGATAACAACCAGGATGGTGCGTTTGCAGTCGCTTCTACAAGCACACCGGTGTCGAGAACAGGGGTCAAGACAGCACGCTATTTAAACATGTTTACCTCGGCCAAAGAGCGCAAGAACTTGGACACGAAATATGGTGTTCGAAAGCTAGTCGGTGGAATGAAGATTGGTGATTCGGATATAGTATTTAGTGATAATCAGATATATGTGGGTGATAAGAGCTATGAGAACACACCGGGATTGCTTGAATTGCTATTCAAAAAGTTTCCCGATCCCTCGATTGTGAATAAAAGCGACAAATTGAATTATATCAGCATCGTGAAGAAAACGAATGCATATCGGAAATATTACAAAGCTGAAAAAAGTCCTCATCATGATAGGGAAAAAAGTTCAAAGTATAGAGATTTTATTGCCCCATACATCGAGCTACCTGTGAAAAAACCTGGGCAAAGATCCGGCACAGGTTTATTACCCACCCATAAAAATGCGCAGGGACAAAGTATGGATTATGTTCATTGGGATGAACCTAATGAGCTTGTTGATCGTCTTCGACTACTTATAGCATCTCAAGCGGCCGGTAATACCAGCCATACCAATGAAATAGCCTCCATTATTGAGGAGCTGCGCGAGGCGGGAATCATTTATTAGCATGAGATTAATCATAGAATGATCATTCGGACATGGATCATTGAACAATGAGCATAGACATATTTGGACGACAGCTGGTGAGCAACAGTCACCGAAAAGGTGTTATTCAAGGCCCTTCGGGTGTTGGATTCAAATTCACCACTGATAGGCATTATGATCTAGATGGCAAACGATTATGTAATATCGCCGATCCGCAGGAACCTAACGACGTCGTTTCCCTGAAAAGTCTTGAAGATATTACACAGCGAGTTCTAGGTGTTCTCGAACATTCTATGGAAAAAACATTTGCGAACTCTACGCTGCAAGCACTCCACAAGTTTGAATCTCAACTTACTGCACGTCTAGATCGAGAGCATACCAACAATTTCAACGCGAATCAACACATTCAGACTCTTAGACAGAAGAGATTGACACTCTAACGGCGAAAAAGGAAGTTCTGGGGACCCGATTGGCTGCCATAGGAGTTGATCCCGAGGGGTTCAGTCGCAACGGACTACTTCGAGGAATTAGCCTCGAATTGAGCTAGATCATTTAATAATGAGCATAGACATATTCGGTCGTCGGTTGGCTAGCGGAAAAATCAAAAGTGTGGGTAGGCGCGGACCTCCCGGTGTTGGGTTTAAAACCACCATCGATAACCAGTACGACATAGCCAATAAACGATTGTGTAATATTGCATATCCCCAAGAACCAACCGATGCCGTTTCTCTGAAAAGTCTTGAAGATATTACGCGACGATCATATAATGCTCTCGAGCGATCTATAAAAGAGACATTCGAGCAATCCATGCGACAGTCTCTCGAAGCTCTTGAATCTAAACTTAATACCCGCATAGATCGAGAACACAGCGAAAGTTTCGAAGAAGATCAACGTATTTGGCTCCAGGCAAAAGAAAGGATTGAGGCGCTGAAAAGGGATTGTGAATCTCTGGAGAAACGATTGGGGACAGCTGCGAATAACGTTGAAAAGCTTAGCCGGCACTACATTCGCGGAATTCCGGCCAACTTGTTGCCGAGCATCAAACAGAATAAATACATTAAAAATTGGGCGCGGAAGCAGGAGGATGAAGGCGGCAATAGCAAACGAACTTCATAGACCCGCTCGGCGTAATTATCCTCGACGTTATGTCGATATACGTGTTTGGATGAGACCTGGCAAGCCGATCTTGTCGACATGTCCGCGTACTCATCCGTCAACAAGGGCTCAAATTTTTTGCTCACAGTAATTGATATATTTTCAAAATTTGCGTGGGCCGTACCGATCAAGGGTAAAAATGCCAAAGACGTAACAGCAGCGATGAAATCTGTGCTAACTCAGGGTCGCATGCCGAAACATCTACACGTTGATCAGGGCAAGGAATTTTACAACAAAGAATTTAAAAGTCTTATGAAACATAATGGGATCAACATGTACTCGACATTTGGCAACTTGAAGGCATCGATATGCGAACGCTTCAATCGTACACTGAAAAATAAAATGTGGAAGCAATTCACACTTCAAGGTTCTCATAAGTGGATTGGCATTCTACCAGATTTAATTGCATCGTATAATAACACCAAACATCGTACGATCAGAATGAAACCAAAAGATGTAACTACGGTCAATGAAAAACAAATATATCGAAGTGTGTACAAACCGCGTCAGATCAAAAGAAGCCAACGGAAGCGCAAATTTAAAGTTGGCGATAAAGTTCGAATTAGTAAATATAAAAATGTATTCGAAAAGGGCTATACACCGAATTGGACAACGGAAATATTTACAGTTGATGAGGTGAAAAATACCAACCCCCCAACATAGAAACTCACCGACTACCTGAACCAATCCATCGCGGGTGGGTTTTACGAGGAGGAGCTCAGCAGGGTGCAGTATTCCGATGGTTATCTTGTAGAAAAGGTCTTGCGAAGGCGTGGTGATCAACTCTATGTAAAATGGTTGGAATTTGACAGTTTACATAATAGTTGGATAAATAAATCTGATATGTAGCATAATTTTAATAAATTTTATTATCAACATATTTACATTTGTTTCTTCACCCCTCACACATTAAATAAATTTTTCCTCCATTTTCTCACATTTTCTCACATTTTCTCGGATTTGAAAAGTTTTTCTCACATTTACATGTAAAGTAAATGGAAAATTATTTTATTCTATTTTAGAAAACTTTTTCCAAATATGAGAAAATCTGAGAAAATCTGAGAAAATGTGAGGAAATGTGAGAAAAACTCTTTGCAAATATATGAGAAATTTTTTAGTTTGCAGAATCTTGATAACCCCAGGGTAAAGTATCAGTTTTACCGGGTATCAATTTCCGCTTATCATCACACCAGCTTAGAGCTAACTTATTCTGTACTATGGTGCTAACTGTATGTCGGCGACTTTTTATCATACACTGTTTCTCAACTAAATTTTTATAATCAATAAGGCATCGTTTGTAATCATCAAACGTGATGGATTTTAATGTGGACCCCTTTACACCCTTTGCACGTTTCTTATGGGTATCGCCGCGAGTTCTGAACATGTAGAGTTTTGCTCGCAGTCCGATAAATTCAGTCATAATTTTATCATTACTAGCTCATCTCGCGCGCTTCGCGCGCGTCTTCTACTTTTCTGAAGTGCTATTATCTTTTTATTAAATTTTCAGATCAATTTTCATACATTTTTCATCATTTAATACTTTTATAGTAAGAACTATCATTAATGTAGTTAAATATTTATTGGTATGATGTTGCACCATATTCATCTATCTACCTGCTACCACATTCAACTATCACTAATGATAATGTTTGATATGTTATTTGCATCGCTTTGAGAAATTGAAACAGCAAGCGTGAAAATATTTTAATAATAAAAATACACAGGCTTAACTTTAAAGCAACATATTATTTATTTTTAATGTCACGTAAATGTTCAAATATATAATAATAATAATATAACCGCACTATACATATAGTAATATATAGTAATGATTAAACATATATCAAAATAATTTGATAATAATAATAATTATTATTATTATTATATATATTAAATTGGCCGTTGAAAAAACTGTTTATGCTCCAAAATGAAAAATCTTAAGTTGACCTTTTAAAAACGAAATACTCAAAGTTTAAATGCTCTATCTCACTATTAAGGGGTGCCGGTAATTTTTTTATTTATTTTTATTTTATTTTTCTTATAAAATAAAATTTTATTTGTTTCCAGACATTGATCTATTTGAATTTTATAACGATTGTCAAGAAATTGAATTCTTTTTGAATTTTATAACTATTCAAAAAAATCAAGGTCTGAACACAAATAAAATATTATTTTATGAGGGAAAAAAAAAAATACCGACATCTTTTAACAATCAGATAGAGCATTGAAACTTTGAGGATCTTCTTCGTTCAAGGTTAACTAAAAATTTTTCAACTTGGAGCATAAAGAGTTTTTTGAACTGTCAGTCTAATATATATAATATATATTAGACTGGTCGTTAAAAATTAAATTTTTTCCGACGCCCCCTAAAAAGCTTCCTTTTGATGAAAAAACCCCAGGGATTTTTTTTTTTTTTTTTATCTTAACAACAACACGTGCCTCAGGACGATCTAAGTTCATTTTTTGGTAAAATCATATTTTTCAGAACTTCTTATCACAAATAGTATTTTTCCTGAAATATAAACAATTTTGGAACTCAAATGAATAAAATTTCAAAATTTTTTTAATTTGATGTTGTCTAGTTAATAAAAAATGAAGGATATTTAAATTAATAATTTTATTCAAAAAATGAATTAGTACAAACTTATTTCTTATGAGCAGATTTATTAATTCCAAAGCTCAAGTAAACTTTCTTTAGTATTTTTAATACTTTTACTTCTGTAATTTTTTTCAAAAAAAAAATATGATTTTACCCAAAAATGAACTTAGATCGTCCTGAGGCACGTGTTGTTGTTAATATAAAAAAAAAAATCCCTGGCGTTTTTTCATCAAAAGGAAGCTTTTTAGGGGGCGTCGGAAAAAATTTAATTTTTAACGACCAGTCTAATATACATGTATATATGTATGTTATTTAGCCACTTTGATGACATTTTTGATCATAATTTGTACATTTCCGTGACCTCACGACCTTTCTGTGACGTCATCAAAATGTTCTTCAGTCAATTTGTACACTTCGATACCAGTTATCAAAATGCTCGAAATACATATTTATTTATACATTATATTTATACATTTCAGTGACAGTTCAAATTTCAATTTTCACACAATATTCACTAATAATTTGATAGCTCGATGACTCTGATACCAGAAATTGAATCAGAGGACTTATTCTAAATAATCGTGATGAAAAATCAAGATTCGCGGCAGCGAATCGCAGCCGAGTTCCCCCCCTTCAACTCGGCGCGGCAGCCACGAATCATTTACCCGAGCAAGCTCTTGTTCTTGTAAAAAATCTGTCACATCTTTTGAACCGCTGATTATTTTTCAATAAAATTTGTAGGGGCTCCCCATTTGACCTTTCTCTCAAAAGTACAACAGAATCGACTGAGTGGTTTCGGAGATATTGACCGTCAAAGTTGATCGAAAAACACAATCTTCTTTTTCTTCTTCTTCGTTGCAGAACGTTTTTCTTGGGACCACGATATCCGTCGAACCGTTGCACTTATGAACTTGCAATTTGGAAGGGGTATTCTTGTCGCCGAAATCTCGCCCCCTATTGTTTTTGAGCAATAATCGACCACGCATAACTCAGTTATTCATGTAATAATGATTATTTATATATGCACAAATTTTGAGAATGCGAATGACGTCACGAGTCCCGATTCTCATGATATTGATCGAATATAATGCTGCTAATTTTTATACATACGATTATTATTACGTATATACATATATACGTATGATTATTACTATTATTATTATTTTATTATTATTGATGTGTGAAAAATTTTATCGGGTCATCCTTTTGATGTCCAGGTCATGCGCTCCGTAGTTTTCGGTGTCCTGGTATTCCGCTCCGTAGTTTTCGGTATTCAGGTCCTCTTCTCCGTAGTTTTCGGTATCCAGGTCCCCCCCCCCCCCCCCCCCCCCCCCCCGTAAATCTCGTTGTCCAGGTCCTTTGCTTCGTAGTTTCCGGTGTCCAGGTATTTCGCTCCGTAGTTTCCGCTATCCAGGTCCTCTTCTCCGTAGTTTTCGGTATCCAGGTCCTCCCCTTCGTAAATCTCACTGTCCAGGTCGTTCGCTTCGTAGTTTCCGGTGTCCAGGTATTTCGCTTCGTAGTTTCCGGTGTCCAGGTATTTCGCTCCATAGTTTCCGCTATCCAGGTTCTGTTCTCCGTAGTTTCCGGTAACCAGGTCCTACCCTCCGTAAATCTCACTGTCCAGGTCCTCCGCTTCGTAATTTTTGGTGTCCAGGTCCGTCGCTTCGTAGTTTCCGGTATCCAGGTCCCACCCTCCGTAAATCTCGCTGTCCAGGTCCTGCGCTTCGTAGTTTCCGGTGTCCAGGTCCTCCGCTTCGTAGTTCTTGGTGTTCAGGTCCTCCGCTCCGTAGTTTTCGGTGTCCAGGTCCTTCGCCCCGTAGTTTCCGATGTCCAGGTCCTCCGCTCCGTAGTTTTCGGTTTCCAAGTCATTCGCTATCAAGATTTGCGGCAGCGAATCGCCGCCAAGTACCCGTAGGGCGGCTCGCCAGCCCGAATCATTCATCAGAAATCAATTATAATACGTCTAAGAATTATTCAAATATTTGTTTTATCATTTCATACATTATTTGTATTCTTATTCTTATCATTCTCACTTATTGTTTTTATTGCCCTTACTAGCCGAGCAAGGGGGGGGGCTCAGAACGTTTGACTAAATATAACCCGTTTGCATATACAAAAAGTAATGAAATACCCGGCAAAAACATTGTAAATGTCAAAAATTACAGCCGAGTTCTAAAATGGTCCCGCCAGCTAAAAACTCAGAAACATCATTCTCTTTTTCAGCGACATATTACAAACATTATTTCGTTACACAAAATAGTACAAAATAATATGTGAAATCAGGCAGCGAAGCCGAGCGTTCCCTCAGTTAATTTTCATACTTCAAATTATGTTTTTCAAATGCCAATCAATGGAAATGAATGGAAAACCGATCATTCGACCTTTGACAGAACAGCATATTGGCGACGGGAAATATTGCTGAAAGAAGTTAGCTCGTATGATGATACGAACTCGGCGGGCATAGATTGTTCTGAAAATTATCAATTGCTGAAGTGTTAGGTAATAAGATCAACAATTAGTGTATCTTTGAATGTAGAATATACTTTCGCTTCGATGTGTATCTACTGTGTGTAAGTCGAACAGGAAGGGAGACGTTAGAAAACCATTACCCAAGTGTACCGATAATGGGTACGTGGGGTAATGGGTAAAACTCTACACGTTCAGAACTCGCGGCGATACCGATAAGAAACGTGCAAAGGGTGTAAAGGGGTCCACATTAAAATCCATCACGTTTGATGATTACAAACGATGCCTTATTGATTATAAAAATTTAGTTGAGAAACAGTGTATGATAAAAAGTCGCCGACATACAGTTAGCACCATGTGAAAGTGCCGCACGATCCGAAGACGAGGTCTTTCCGCGCCCTCGTCATATGAAAAACTATTATATCGCAGTTTCAGTCTACAATAATAAATATCATCAATGCCAAAAATGTTTAAACAGTCTTTGATCATGCTTAAAACAATTTTGTGGGTGTGATCGTTACGGAGTGGCTGAAAGAAATAAATAGAAAGAAAAGTGCAATTGATAATTTTCAGAACAATCTATGCCCGCCGAGTTCGTATCATCATAGGAGCTAACTTCTTTCAGCAATATTTCCCGTCGCCAATATGCTGTTCTGTCAAAGGTCGAATGATCGGTTTTCCATTCATTTTCACACCCAGAAAAATGCACTACTTCAGACAACTAAAATTTAGTCAAGTCAAAGCAAACTGTTTATTTGTATATGAACCTATTAGGAATTTAGTCAATCTGATAGCAAATGTTTAGTTGAAACTTGCCGCAAGACGCTATGATCGATTTATTGACGCCCAAGAATATGATATTTTGAAGCAAATAAATGTTATGTTACTTTAAATAAATTATTTACTGGAACCAACTAATATCTTTTCATATTGTACACGAGCATTGATTTCATTCATTTAATGTTGACTAAATCTTTTATTTGTTTCAAATAAATCATTTATTTGGTAATGGGAAGTATAATATTACACGAATTGTAGCTAAATCACCCAAAAATTTAGTTTTATATAAATTTGATGTAGAAAAACTAGAATATGCACAATACATATATATATATATATATATGTGTGTCTACTGAATACTTCCGAGACACTTTTCAGGCCCTAAAGCAGACTTCCAAGACATTTGGCAGGTTCCAGGACAGGCCTGGAATTTTTATATGTCAATTGTTGAATTCCAGGACTGACCTGGAAATTTGTGCATGGCATGCGTCCTGGAAATTTACACTTGATGTATAAGAATAGGAAATGTTACCAATACGACATTCATCATGTATTTGGACCTACACAGATGAATTATTCATAAAAGACTACCATTCATTGCCGCACCGCACGATTAGTAACATTTTTATCATGTCACAGCCGAGAAATGTACAGTACATGACCAATGTCCTGGGAGTTTACAATCTGTCTGTGATGAAGTTCCGGAACTTAGCATTTCACATATTAGACTAATCCTTCAGCTAATCCAGTCCTGGAACTGAGCACTCGACATATACCCATTCTGTTCCTTATCAAAATTTTTCGATTTTGAGTTTGAGGACGTAATAACCATATCAGACATATAATCACGATTCCGGGTGAGACTTTCCGGTATCTTCTGAATTTCAGTTCAAGTATCAGCCGCCAATTAAATTCATTAAAAAAAAAAAATTTCACTATAGACTGGCTGTGGACACCTTAGATGAATACCGTCACGAGACAGACAATTTACGTCGGAAGAAACCGGTGTAGAAATACGTCATGGAATTACAGTAGTTCGGAACGATAAATCAGTATGTTGATTAAAAATCATATACCTCATGACCTGCATTGCAATTGATACGTCATTGTGATCGTAGGATGGCCTGGAAATCAACGGTTCATAGTCAATGTTCCGGAACTTGACAGTACATTCTCGGAAAGTCCCGGAACTGAGCACTCGACATATACTAATTCTGTGCCTTATCAAAATTTTTCGATTTTGAGTTTGAGGACATAATAACCATATCAGACATATAATCACGATTCCGGGTGAAACTTTTCTGTATCATCTGAATTTCGGTTCAAGCTATAAATTAAATCCATTAAAAAAAAAAATTCTACTATAGACTGGCTGTGAATACCTTAGATGAATACCGTCACCAGGTAGACAATTTATGTCGGACGAAAACCGACGTAGAAATACGTCATGGAATTACTGTAATTTGGAACAATAAATCAGTATATTGATTAAAAATCATATACCCCATGACCTGCATTGCAATTGATACGTCATTGTGATCGTAGGACGGCCTGGAAATCAACGGTTCATAGTCAATGTCCCGGGACTTGACAGTACATTCTCGGAAAGTCCCGGAACTGAGCACTCGACATATACTAATTCTGTTCCTTATCAAAATTTTTCGATTTTGAGTTTGAGGACATAATAACCATATCAGACATATAATCACGGTTCCGGGTGAGACTTTCCGGTATCTTCTGAATTTCAGTTCAAGTATCAGCCGCCCATTAAATTCATAAAAAAAAAAAAAAATTCCCCACAGACTGGCTGTGGACACCTTAGATGAATACCGTCACGAGATAGACAATTTACATCGGAAGAAACCGGTGTAGAAATACGTCATGGAATTACAGTAGTTCGGAACGATAAATCAGTATGTTGATTAAAAATCATATACCCCATGACCTGCATTGCAATTGATACGTCATTGTGATCGTAGGATGGCCTGGAAATCAACGGTTCATAGCCAATGTCCCGGAACTTCACAGTACATTCTCGAAAAGTCCCGGAATTTGGCACTCGTCATGTACTCATCCTCGACCGCATTATTACAACTTTTGCTATTTTGAGTACTGAGACATGATCATTCGATATATACAACACGATCCCCAATAAGATGCTTCCGTACTTTGCTGGTTTCATTTTGCACTATTAGGCAACAGTTAAATTCATTTTAAAATATTCACGTCAGATTGGCTATGGATATTTTGTACAAATACCATTACAAGAAAAGCAAATCATACGCAAAAAAATCGATTTGGAAATGCGCCATGGATTTACAGAGGCTGAAATTAATAAATCAACATGTGCATCAAAGATGTGCGCCCGTTTACCTAGCCTACAGTTGAAATGACATTGTTGCAATTGGATGGTCTAGAAAACCACGTGACCCATGACCCTGAAGTATACGATACGTTTTAGATCTGGTCTCGGAATTTAGAAATTGACGGAATTATGTTAAACCACTTGCAACCTGGATCTTTTTCAAAGCGATTTTTAGAAAGTTTGGAGAAAATGATTAAATATCATTTTTGTTCAGGGTAGTGTTCCATTGTTTTTATTGTTAAAAATCAGTGAATATTTGTGGCAAACATTAAATTCTAATTTGCGAGAATCACTGGTTACGAGATTATAAAACCTCTTTTCCGGTTCACCGTAATATTCTTCACGCGTTCGGCCAATCACAACATTCTACGTTTGAATTAGAGCTGCTTGATTGGCCGCCAGAACGGAAATTACATTGTGTATAGTATCATCCGCACGTGTTCTTGTGCCAAATACCGGTTAGTTCAACATTCGTCAGAACGCACGTCTAGAATGTCTTCCAGCCATCTCGATGTGCGGTATAATCGAAGAACAAAGGTAAGTTCGTTTTGAATTCACTTATTATGACAAACTGGGTTCATTTACTAGGATTTATCATCTGCTAAGTCGTTCATTTAATAGTGCTTTCATCCTAGTGTGACAAAAAATTGCAATTAGTAAGACGTAGAGTTAAGAACACAAAATCTTGGGTTTAGATTTTCGGTTAATTATCTGTACCTGAAGCATACTACCGAGACATCTTTCGTTTATTGTTAGTTTAGTTTAATTCAGTTTAGTTTAGTCAGTATACTCATTCGTTTCGTTTTATATTTTAGATAGGACTGACTATTGTGCTGGTTGCAATGTTTGGGCTAGTAAAATTCACTGACGAATCCCAGGAAATATGTCACATGAAAAATATAACACAAGATGGTGATTCGTATATAGTAAAATATAAAGGTGCGAAATACGAAGCCAGCCTCTTAGCTTCAAATGGTAAGAAAATATAATGCTCAAAATTTTCTTGTAGTAATTAGATACAATCTAATTAGATTATTATCCAGCAATTATTGTTTCTAGATCAGGCATCTATTATTCAACTTCTAAAATAGTTCTCTTGATGAATTCAAAATCACATATATGAGCTACGATGAGGTCTGCGTATAAACTATACGATTTGATAATATTTTTTACGCAAGTACAAATGTCATTTTCAGAAACACGTCAAAGGCTGGAGGATATGATGATGAACGATAGGGGCATAGAACCTGGTCTCGTCAGCTGTGAAACCAAAAAAGCTTCACACAAAAAACCAAAGAATAAAACATTTAAAAAAAAATCACAAAACGTGAACCGCAAGCTGTTTACTGAAGATAGTTCTCCAGTTGCGCTGGAGTCTACTGTACTAGCATCTCTGTCACACATTAACTCGCCTGTTGCTAGTCCTACGATCGAAGATACTCCGGTAGCTGCTCCAATCAAACAAAAGAATTTGTCATACGACAAACCAACTATAACTAATATTGAAAAAATATCCCCAGCGACTAGTTGCAAGCTGTTGACACGAGACGATTCTCTTATACCAAAATTTAACGTACCGCCATCAGACATTCATTCATATGTTCCTAATTACACCAAAGAATTAGATGAGCAGCTATTACAAGAAAATATTTCACTCGATGAGTCTATTGATCGATTGAATTCAAGCGGTGTATTTGAGGTGGTCATTGCAGAGACCGATGGATCATCTTATGTAGAACCCAGCTATGAGGTGGAATTTGACTCTTACAGGAATCTGAAGAAGGACCTTGTGAATGATATCCACTTCAATACTTTAATGCATGAGTCAGCAAGTTCAATTCTGATGCAAGCAAACGGTAATGATTCGGATATCAATTCGTCGCTTGGTAAATTTGAATCTATGTTGGATAGTACAGGATTATTTCCTTCCGAAGAATTACTGACCAGCACGCCAGACCATATTATTAGTGATCTTACCCCGAACATGGAAAATAAGATAAACCTGATAGAAAGCGATGCGAGACCCCCGATAGAACTTGTACTTGAAGTACCCCATCACTCAGCAGGTATTGATTCAACGCAGCAATTGATCTCTGTCTCAAAAAAAAATAACGTCCAGGTTTTTGATGTGAAAAGTACTAGTAAACACTGATGAGTCAAAATCCTCAAACCAGTGTAATATATGTTATTTTTTTACAGCTCTGAGTGATGGTGACCTAAGTGACAACAGACCTGACGATCCTAGCTATGAGCCACAAATAGAAAACAGTTCTGATTCTGAATCCGATGCTGAAAATAGAGCAGATGAAAACGCAAACTACAAAGTACTGAAAAATGAAACGTATACCAAAGATAAATCTAATGTATCCAGTGGGATGGATGTTTCGGCATCAGTTAGTATTTCAGGCTCACGTGCAATGGATGATGATGACATGCAGGTTCAAAAATCTCAAGGTCGCAATGGAGACAAGAAATTCAACTTCTGCTTTTTCTGCCATAAGAAACAAAGCAAGATAGCTCGACACTTAGAATTGAAACATGGAGATAAAGAAGAAGTAAAGAAATTTGTTGTCTTGCCAAAAAAAAGCAGCGAACGTCGGCAAATAATTGACATCATACGTAAAAAAGGAAACTTTTTATTTAACACTCAAAGCGATTATAATGATGGCGAATTGATTGTCTCAAGGAGACCAAATACAAAATTTGATAGGACAGCCCGGAACTTCAAAGCATGCGCTAACTGTAAGGCATTCTTTGCAGTAAGTAGCCTTAGAGTCCACTTCTCGAAATGCACAGGGCGAAGTAGTAAAAGCACCAGACTAGTTATGGTGATGGGCAAAAAAGTAGTGCGTCGAATTCATTCCCGAGCTACTCAAGAAGTGTCGGCTGTACTTTTTCCTCCCATGCGAGAAGATGAGGTAGTGCGAGGTATTCGCTATGATGAATTAGTAATCGTTTACGCGAATAAGATGTGCCAGAAATATGGAGATCGGCGTTATTATGACATGATCCGCCAACGTATAAGACTGTTGGGTCGTTTTCTGTTAACACTTAGAAAAGTCAACAAGGATGTTACAGACCTTACATCAATTTACGACCCCAAGTTCTGTGATGATGTACTTGAAGCAATCAATATTGAAGCTAAACTTGGAGTGGTCAGTGCAAACAGCTATCAAACACCGAGCGTTGCTTCCAATTTAGGAACTCTACTAAAGCAAATCGGATCAATCCTCATCAACGAATGCATCAAAAAACATTATGATGCTAAAAAAAAGTGTGTCAAAGATTTTCTAAAATTACTTGTGCAAGAAGTCACAATAAGCATCAACAGGAGAGTCGGAGAATCTCAAGCACAACACAACCGACGAAAGAAAGTCGAATTGCCTTCGATGGAAGACATAAAGAAGCTCGTCACATACCTGTCACAAAAAAGAAATGAAGCATTCGAAAAATTAAGCGACACATTTTCTGAAAAAGAATGGACAAACTTAGCTGAAACAACGCTCACATCTATACAAATATTCAATAGACGCCGTGCTGGGGAAATCGAGCGGACTTTGATTGAAGATTTTGAGAGCCATCATACGCTTGATATCGATACTGACAAAGATTTATTCAATTCGTTATCAAAGCAAAGTCAAGAAATTGCTAAAAAATATTTTCGCTTCACTATCCGAGGCAAACTAAATCGAACAGTTCCAGTTCTTATAGACACCCATATATTTGAAAGCATCCAACTCCTACTACACCACAGAAACAATATGAAAATCAGAGAAAAAAACCCATATGTTTTTGGAGTGCCTGGAGCAGATAAGTCAAGATATAAATACCTGAGGGCATGTGCTTTATTGCGAAAATTCTCTGTCGAATGTGGTGCTGCCAATCCTGAAAGACTACGTGGCACAAGACTGCGTAAGCATATCGCAACCACATGCATTTCATTGAATCTTTCAGAAAACGAAGTAACTGACTTGGCAAATTTTATGGGGCACGCCGAGAAAATCCACAAGGATATTTATCGACAGCCATTAGTGAATCGCGAGATCCTGCAAATGTCGAAGCTTTTGGAAGCAGCACAAGGTGCAGGTGATGCCAATGAAGATGATGAGCATGAAACAGATGAGAGTGATGACGAGCTAGAAAATATTGATCAGGAACCAGGCACTAAGTCAATTTACGAGAAATCGCAGAACAAAGAATTTACAAGTTCCTTGAAGAGAAAACGATCAAGTAAGTTCTCCGATTGGAGCTGTCTATTTCGTATAAAATCAGCGCTATGTTAGTAGTTGAATTATTATTTCAGATTAGGCTTAAAATCAAACCACATTTTGGATCTCGATGTATATATTCATTTCAATTAACTTTTACTTTGTCTTGGCTTTCAACAGCCTCTCCATATGGATCAGTCAAGCGTACTCCGTGGAATGCGGATGAAAAGACAACAGTTCTCAGAATATTCAGTGAAAATCTAATTAAAAATAAGTTGCCGTCGCTACACCAGATCCAAGAGGCAATAATACAAAATCCATGTCTTAAGAACCGAACGCCACCTCAAATTAAAACTTGGCTTCACAACCAAACCAAAACCAAAAAGAAGCTATGCTTTGAAGATAATGTGTGAAAGGATTACTGCTGACGATTTTCTACGAGTTTCTTTGAAGCTGTCTGATTCAAAATTTAATTAGATTTAAGAAAATTGAGTATTGCCAATTTGGCATTTGATTTTGGTTTGAAACCCTGATATCTAACAAAGAACGTGTCATATTAGTGCACCACCGATCTCGTTCACATCAATAAACCTCTATTATCCATATCAATCATATTAGAGATTGCATAACTCATACACTGAGAAAAAAAAGGTTATTGGATTTAACATATTTGGATTTATTTGATCCAATGAAATCCGCTACATTCAACTAAATGTTATTCAACCCAAATAAATTCTATATCTGTTCAAAGAAATAACAAATAATTTATTTGGACCAACTGCACCTTAGTTAATTCGAAAAAATGAATTGTATGGGGAGTCGCGACGAAATATTCGTTCTGGTAAATTTTGTCAATTTAATTTGATCAACCAAAATTTGTTCATTTCAAAAAAAGTTTTATAGGCGAAGTTGAATATTTAATAGGAATGAATGAATTTTAGCAAGAAAGTTGATCAAATATTTCGTCGCGACTCCCCATACAATTCATTTTTTCGAATTAACTAAGGTGCGGTTGGTCCAAATAAATTATTTGTTATTTCTTCGAACAGATATAGAATTTATTTGGGTTGAATAACATTTAGTTGAATGTAGCGAGTTTCATTGGATCAAATAAATCGAAATATGATAGATCGAATAACATTTTTTTCTCAGTGTAAGCATAGATATAGTGTAAGTATAAATATTATATGCCTCAGGTACAAAATATTATATATTATCTTGTTGTGTAATACATGTTGCAATAAAATATATTTAGAACTGATATGCTGTGTGATTATACTGATTTGCAAATTAAGCTTATCTGAATATATAATAGTGACGGTATCTGAAAAATGTGCACAGCCAGGTGACAATGGAATGTATATGCATTCAATTGCTGACTTATAACATGATACCAAATCAATAGCTTACGGTGAAATCTCATTCATATTATGATTCTACGTCTTATTGTTAGTACTCGAAATAGCAAAAATTTGGTTGGGTATGATGATTAGCGTATGTGGAGTGCTAAGTTCCAGGACCGGATTAGCTGGAGGATTAGTATAATATGTGAAGTACTGAGTTCCGGGACTTTATCACAGATATATTGCAAAGTTTCAGGACATTGGTCATGTATCGTTCATATCCAGGTCACCACATGGTAGGTATATTGTGGATTTCAAAGTCACTAACAAAAAATCGCAGTGAACTACATGAAAGCCATTGTTTAAAATAATATTCGACCTGCGCATTGTTTTCTTGTCACTTATCTCATCAAAAATTGCTTTTTAATACGGAATAGCTGTGATTTACTTCATTATCGGTGGAGAAAACATAAGTGTCTTGGAAATGCACAGTAGGTGTCTGAAACGGTAAAAGGCTGATAAAATCGAATAATGGTAACAATTTGAATATTTTTTCGCAGAATTGCGTATGAATTAGTATTTTCTTCAGTTCTATACCATTGTATACACCCCTTACCAAATGTCCTGGAACATTACAGTTCACAAACATATATATATATATATATATATATCCATTAATTGTTCTCTTGTTTTCTACCAAACTTATGTAAAATTAATTTTTGTCACAGGTAATAATAATTTTATTTGTATGAGGATATAAACTTTTAGTGCGTTTATTTCGGGTCGGTTATTTCTGGCATGATAGGTATATAGCTTATATTCTTATAATCTATCAGATTAAGCATTCACTGAGGTGAATATATATATAGGTTATTAGAGGTATAATGAAACTCACATTGTGCAAAATACTCAGAATGAAGTACCTATATTTTTTTTATAGAAATCAGTTCTGTAGATATAATATATTATAACTTTAGTGTAAATATGACACTGTACAGAAGAAGAACACAGAACAATTGCATTTATATATATATCGATCTTTAGGTGATACATATAGTATACCTCAATCGGAGGTAGTTTGAGGGCTAAATGTGTGGTTTATAATCAGTCAAATCACACATGGAATACTTAGGAATTATATTAGATATCTCCACAATCATTGCAGAGAATATATGAAAAAAAGATATGTATACATAATAACTACCCTAAAACAAAAGAATATCAAAGAAAATTGCACTCAGTCTTCAGATACTTATTCATGGCACAGCAGCTTTTTGGTGCATATAACTATATTTAAAAAAAAACATTTTATAATGAAACAATCAGACTCTACACGGAGCGGCTATATATTACAGGATATGTCCGTGATTGTTGCTGATAATAAAAAACAAATGGTTCTTCATAATAACTACCCTAATAAAAATAGACTGTAAATGAAAATGGCACTCAGTTCTATAATTATTTATCGCCACGACGATTTAGTAGTGCACTTTATATAACATTAGTATTTTATATTAAAACAAAAATAATCAAAGTCCATACGGAGTGGTTATGTATTGCAGGGTATCTGCATTATCAGTGCAAATAATATGAAAAGGCGCCGGATCCTGTATATCTCCGAGCGCTACGTAACTCAATTCAGCCTCTGCTTGCATGTACACTACAAACGCTTGCTTGTGAGAATCATATTGCACTGTTTGCATAGGTTTGTATGAAAAACAAATATTATCGTCTTTGCAAAAAATATGCTGTACATGACCAAAATATGGAAAATCATCCAATACGTCAACATACAGAGCACACCGTCTAGCTTTGTATAATTTTCCATCACAGTTCACCCATTTATACACTGAAAAACCATTAAGATTGTCTAGGGTTTGGAGATTATATTGTTGGTCAAGAGGTCCAAGTTGAACGGATATCTTCAAGCTTGAGCCATTTGAAAAAGTGAAAGAAGATCGAAGTTGATGTTTCATGGCAACAGAATGTGGGATATTTATTCTACTATCTGTACAGTGAATGATTCTTTTATATTCGGCATGTTTTCCTTCAAATCGCATGGTCCAAAAGCTACGTAAGGGTCCAAAAATTCTCATGGATCTAGGGTAATGTACCATGAAATGGAACTTTGGTTTCAAATCCTCTCCTGAAATATCGAGATACAACGTATGATGTTCTTTTATAAGTGTTTTCAAGAGCTGATCAGATCCTACACGATATTCTTGAGCAAAGATGATATCCATTATTTAAGAAAGAGTCGTATATAAATTCCAAATATGATAATCCTTTGGAATATAATCTCCAATCATAACACCAAAGTTTTTAACGAGACAGCTCATCTCTGCAGCTTTTATATTAATTTTTTCTTTTCTGAAGTATCATTTCTCGGGTTATGATAGGTGGCTTATTTCCCTTTTCCATGTAACCGTAATTGAAACTCTGAATTAGTGCATTCAACGTATCTAATGAGATTATCGTCGAAACATAAACCAAGTCATTTATTATTACAACTAAATCATAGTTACATACACCCTCTAGTGTATCGTGCATGATGTCGAAAATGGTATTTTCATTGACATGGAATGACTTTAAAGAGTTCCAAATACAATTCTCTTTGACTCCGGTAAGTGAATAATTATCGAGCTGAACGTCATCAACGTATTCGTCTTTTCGTCTGAGTAATTCTGGATGCTCTTCTGTCTGACGCGATGTATCTCTTTTGTGACCCTTACATATTCGGCAAAAATAATTTGCAGAACAAGAAGCAAATCCAAGAATTGAATTTAATGCTAAATTATCACCAGTTATTGCTACTACCGAAAAATAAGAGGTATGCACCTCGTTGTTTGGCAATGTGAGTTTGATGCCAGTATTTTCCAGAAAATTTAACTTATCTATAAGAATTTGAAAAATACTGTTTCCTTTTACAGCTTTGTCACTATCATGAAACAGCATTGCTAGAAATATGTTTGCTAGCCGGGATTGATACTGTAAGGGAAAGCAACGGAGACTTACGTAAACAGCACCCAATTTATGCACTCCAGCATGCGAACCCAGAGGATTGTTGGATTCAAATTCATCGTAATACAACAATATCGGGATAACGAATTTATTTCCAAAGTGCTGTTTTTTTTTTAACCAAAACGGACTTTGTGCTACGTCATATATCATTTGATCGTCGAACGGACAATTGAGAAAAGAGTTTGCCATATCAAAGACACCATCAATTTCAAAAAATATTTTAAAGATTTTTCGCAGAGGTATAAAGGATGCAGAAACTTCAACTGGGATGATCTCTGTTCGACCATTGACATTTTTCTCATCATGACGTTGTGCAATAAAAATTTTTTCAGGCATCACAAAAAATCCGGACTCAGTAAATGTTTTAATTCTTTGATACTCAGTTTCGAGATTACGAAAAGGTTCTTTCAAGTGTTCTAATAACAATTTAAAATTAATGCTTGTGTCTTGAGTTGGCGTTATTAACGTTTCTAGCAATGCACCAGTATGCATGAACAAATCAGTTGTATTTAAAATTATTTTTTGTATGCAGGACCTCGTCAAGTTGTTATTGGAGTATAAGAAATTCATGAACTTAGATGACATTGCATCAAACTGTTGGACAACGTTAACTGGTGCTTCTTGCACATTTTCGATTTCATCTTCACCGTCTAAGTCTGAGTTATCATCTGAATGTTGGGCAACATTTTCCTGATTTGGCAATAGTTGCTCCTCACACTGAATAATATTCTCGAGATTCCTGTTATGAGCGATAGGCATTACTGGTACATTTGTGTGTTTTGTTCGTAAATGACGCTTAAACGCAGATAAAAGTTGAAAGGTTCTACAGCAGTCATCTTTTGCACAAGTAAAAAATCGTAAATCTGAATGGTCTAGGCTAGTATGCAGAATTAATGCAGATGTATCTCTGCATCTCACATCGCAATGGTAGCAGGGGAAATGCATAGTTACGTGGTATAATGCAAGCAGAGGCTACCTGAGCAGTAACATATAAAAAGATATTCAAAGACTTATCCAGTGGTTGTTGGCGAATTACAGTTCGCTCATCAGGGCATGTACTTCACAAGGAATAACGTTGTCGTACTCAGTTGATATGTCATAGAAGTATTTTTGGATGAATATCCAAACGTTATTGACTTCAGCTGGATAGCTGAGATTCAAGACTTGATAAAGCTTGAAACAAATATCCACGGCGGATACTGCATCTTTAACCTTGTACAAGGTGTCATCAACTTGAACGTAGAAAGTTCGAATAGAGTTCCAAGGACCTTGTACTATTACGCACGGTTGAACAGTGCATCCACGGCTTGCCAAATATTTTCGTCTCCTGTCCTGCTCAGTTTTTATTTCAGCTGACGACTGCAAGATTTAATGTTCATTTTGAATAAATGTGAATTATTGGTACAGGCAATGTAGAGAGCTCAAGCAGCCACGGTTTCTGTACACAAGATGTAGAATGAGAAAACAAAAATTACCTCCACTTTGAGAATAAATGAATTCTGGGATTCTATGATTGATGGTTTCCACAAAGCCTTGCCTTTTACTCGAATCACTGCTTGTGGTAATAATGCAGGCAAGAGGTATAACAGTATTGTATCTTTAGAATCTGTACAACATCAAAAATTACAAAATAAATGATACTGATACTCTGATATTCTGATATTTTTATGCTGGATTATATTGTTACCTTCAGGCAAATTGGCTGACGGATCGGTAATGAGATTCAGCAGGTGCTTATCCTTTAGTCTGTTAATCAACAAGTCTTGAATTTTTTCTCTGTTTAATAGCCAGCCAGAAAGGAATGAAAGTTCTTTAGAGGCATACAGGGTTTTGAAATCAATGTTCATCTGCAATTAAATACCAATGTTATAGTTCCTAAAAAGTTGTACGGAAATCATCAGGTCTATTAGTACATACAAGAGTGTAGCCCAGCGGATTCTTGTAACCTGGCCATTCTTTAAAGATTTCAGTCACATTAACTTGGGCCTCTGGACTGCGGATTTGGTGTGTTCTAATAAGGGATGTAGTTTCCCATAACTGAATTACTTTAGTCCATGGTTCAGTATAATGTGTCAGCCAAATTTTTGCATTGATGAAATCATCATCTGGCACGACTAGAAGGAACCCAGATCTCATTACATCTAATTCTGAAAGACTCAGAACCTGCATGCCTTGCTGCATTGAGTTATTAATAATATTTGAACAGTAAATCTTCTTTCGTGAAATTCAATTTATAGAGAAATTATCTTCAGTGATTAAAGATAATTAATAAGATGAAAAAATAATGCTGCCAATTTAGATTTTGAAATGAAGTCATTGAAATGTATGAAATTATTTCTAGAAAAATTTGAGTAATGATTTTGAAATTTTTTGGTATAAAGTGACGGTTCATCACTTACGAGTATCTGTATCTGGAATGGAAGAAGTAGATTCTGAAGATTTGACTGTTGATTTCTGTAAGAGACCACTTTCCCTCATAGACTGTCGAACATTTCTGTATTTATAAGGTAGTTTCCCTTTTGAAACTCTTTGGCGTTTGTTTTCATAGTAGGGTGCAGTGTTGGGCAAATTTGTAATTAGCTAATTACAAATTACTAATTACATTTGTAATTTGTAATTAGGAAAAATTCAATTCCTAATTACATTTGTAGATTGTAATTAGGAAAAAAATAATTACTACTTACATTTATAATTTGTAATTAGGACGAATTCAATTACTAATTACAATTGTAATTTGTAATTAGGACAAATTCAATTACTAATTACAATTGTAATTTGTAATTAGGACAAATTCAATTACTAATTACAATTGTAATTTGTAATTAGGACAAATTCAATTATTAATTGCAATTGTAATTAGTATCTATATTCATCCAAATTACAATCGCGAAAAATAATTAGTAGTTATTTCCGATCTAATTAAAATTTTTACAAAGTAATTAGAAGAATGAAAGAATCTAATTACAATTGTCAAATGTAATTGGAGTGATCATACACGAGTAAATAGCGGTCATACGGTTATATGTACAAGTTATCTTTGGATAAATGAAAGGTTATAATACATACCGCGAGGTCTGGAGGTATATGTATAGGCATATAGGCATATAATGAGTATATTAGGATAAATAAATGTATATAGGATATATATCGACATATACGTGCTGTGACGTTGCAGATTTTCTGCCGTCACAGTAGCCCTTCCGGCGAATTCTTTTAGCTAACTATACCGCGAGAGAGAGGTAAAGCACGTCTCGACCTCGGGATAATAGCGACACACCTAGTTAAGGAATATTAGAGTTAGACTGATTTGATGTGTTTTTTTGTTAATGTACGCCGAGAGAGAGAGAGAGAGAGAGACGATTTAGATCAAGACTGCCGCTTCGAGAACTTCCGCTCCGAGAACTTCCGTTGCTGAGATGACCCCAACTATCGCCACTGAGGCCTCCACGGTACGCAGCCCGGGACCTGTACCTTAGAAAGTACCGAGGGTAGTACCACATCATCTGGAGGGAAGGTTGTTGACCTCGGACGAAGATGCCGCTGAGAGTGAACAGGGCCTGCATACGGCTCCCTGTCAGCTGATGTCGCTTACCGCCGAGCATCTGGCTGCAACGACGGCGTACAGGGTTGTACGATACGACGCCGCAACCTCCCGTCAACGCACCAGCTTCCATCTGCCGCTCCTGTTATTATTACCGACGCCACGTTTGGTCCAGGAAAGACTCGTGGCGTAACGTTATCGCCGAAGGATGAGCCACGTGAGAGTGGGCGAGAATTGCGTCCCGCGTGCTCCTGGCAGATCAACAGAGGTGCAGATCCGGTCCAGGGGCATCTAGATCCTGTCAGGAGGCTGCAGCGAGGTCGACTTCGGGTGAGTCTGCCGCTGTAGAGCCTATCCCAAGGAGATTAATAACGCAAGGACGGTACCGCTACGTAAGAGCCAAGGTCACACCTTCCTCCACGTCATCTCACCACCCCAGCCTCGAAGAACGGCTGAGATATCGCTAAGAAGCGCGGAGCCCTACGCCTGATGGCCGGCAACAAGATGACGCTTCGTAGACAACGGCTGACGAGCAATTGCTACGAAGTCGTCGGTTAAGGGAACCAATCACGTAATGAGATGTACCTCATAGATTCCCCACCCCCTAGGCGTAAGGAGCAGCGAGGAGACCACCGAAATCCTGCAAGAACTCGTCACTTCTACGTTCAACTATCGCCTGAGAAAGACGTAATCGTGAAACCTCTCTCTCGCTCAATTGCCGTAGACTCTCAATTACGATCTCTAGTAATTGTCGCTGTTAAGTTTTCTGTTATTCCGTTGTTACCGCTGTTAAAGTTGTTAGATTATCGCGGCGTTACAGTTAAAAGTAAAGTTAAGTGAGTGAGAACCCACATCTTTCGTAAGGTAAGGTCTCTATGCTCTATATCTTTGTAAAGCCACGAGGTCCCGCTGAATTTTCCGCTTTACCGTATCTTTGTGTAGCGTGTAGCCTACGGGCCGCGTGATTAGTTCATTCTCTTTGAGGAAATTCAGTAAAAGGACTTCGTGACTGACTATAGCTATTTTTCTCTGCCTACATTAGTAGATCTATCTGTTCTGAATACTTCCGATGCTTATTGTTTGATATCTGGCTGCTTACTTACTTTACCGCTTGATTAATCTATTTTCTCTATCTATTTTCTCTATCTATTTGCTCTATCTATTTTCTGTATCTAGTCTTTTGATCTATTCTTGTAGTTTGTATTATATTATTGTGCATGGTGTGTCGCTAATTAATTTCCAACTCCCCGAGGGTTGGCTGAACGTAGATGTCATAGGCTAAGTTAGTTAATAAGTAATTTCTTTGATCCGAATCCCTCCGTATATCGTTGAGTCTATCGTTATCCGAGATACTTAATAGTTCTGTATCTTGCGAACCCCCGATTATAAACTATTTCTGCGCATTGGAATCCAGTCTGTTATCTGATAAAGTTAGTCTAATTCAGTTGTTAAAGTATTATCGCCTATATTATCATTAATATCGCTAGCGTGCCGCCGTGTTAGAAAATTTGCCAGAGTATCGTATCGCTCGGTGATACGCAGTCTAAAACGTAGTATAATAGCTTGCTTTGTATCGCTTCTAAGGCGCTCGCTAGCCGACCGGCGTGTTATTGTTTTTTTTTTGCTACCGCTGCGTCGAAAATCAGGCGTAGTTAAATTATATTCGTTCCGTTGTAAATTCGAATTTATCCCATATCAAATCATATCATATATCGTCTCTATTATAGTAATTCTAGTGTCCTTTTCCGAGCATACTCTTTTGTTATATTGAATTCCATTGTTAACGCTGCAAATCGTGAATATACGGAATTATTAATTCCCTTGAAGGATTTATCTGGTGTATCAATCTTTATTTCTTTAATTAATTAAGGCGAACCTACCCACTCTATCATTACCGCTGCACATCTGAGCTAACCGTGAGCTTTAAGGCCGTCGTTCCGTAACTTCTCTGTGTCTTTTTAGTCTGAATTATCGTAGCTACCTGTGACTGACGCAGTAGCGTCTGGCGCCCAACAAACAATATCGCTAGAATATTTATTTCGTAAATTCGTTATTTAATTTGAGGAACGCCGTAGGGTGCGGCGGTGAATCTCTGACACCGTGGTTACAAAATGGCGCCCAACGTGGGGCCACGCCAATAAATTTCAGAGACTTTCCTTTGAACAGTACCGCTTTTAAATAATAATTAGTCAGACCAAACCCAGATAAATCCTGTATCGTATATTATTCAGCTGTCTTGGCCACGTTGTAGGTAGAAGGAGTTCCAAAGATCTCCGAGTGAAATAATTAGATTTGATTTGGGATAATACAATTTTTTTTTGCGTTACACTAGACGGATTCTTTCTTGCTGACGAACCTCCTTACAAAAACCCTTGAGAAATTTCAACAATATTAGGACCCCTTAAAATACGAGACAAACCGTTACAGCGTTATCCGTTCGAGCTATCGGAACACCCGATTACCGGTACATTAAAGTTTGAATTAACAATAGCGAAACCGTTGGAATCGTTAATCCTTATTTCTTCACTGTTTTGGGATTATTAGCGACCCATTGTTGTTGTACAGGGATTACCGTATTATTCCGCTAAGGATAACTTCGATTTAACAATAACGAGCGAGGCGAACATAAATATCGAACCTAAATATCGAATATAAATACCGCTAATCCCTCTATTTCCATCGAGACCTAATAACAACGATCAAATCTAAATACCGCTAATCCCCGAAACTTCGATCGCGATCTGACAATAACTACCACCTTCAACGTAACTATCGCTAATCTTGCACGTTGATAGTCCCGGTTATATTTCGCGTTTATTAAAACACCCCTGTTTGATTAGGTGACTTTATGCCAAGTAGTTCTAGTGACTACGAGTGGGTTCAACTATTGTGTGAAAGCACCCTTAGGTTAGTATTATCGCGACGCCACCTTTCGACTGAAGGGCCGATTTCCGAGTTACGCGAACGTTTGATAACCTCCTTTAGAGAGACTCGTCGAAACATGTCGCTAAAAAGTATGTCTGACGGAGACGAGATAATTCCGCCGCCTCAGCCGGACGAAAGTAGCCAACAATCCCCGCACTCCCAACACCCTGGTGACGAGGGTAGAGAAACCTTCTCGTCGGCGCCTGAGGAAGAGAGTCAGGACCCCTCACAGATCTTGCCGCCTAATCCACCTGAGCATATCGAAGCAAACGTGATAATAAATCCGGAACCTCCCGTTACAGAAACGAACTCTCCTAACGCACCAGCTGCTGTTAGGGAGACACGAGCTCGCGAACTGATTACTCCCGGTAGAAACCCCGCGAGCGCACCATTCGTACCACAACACCCTCACGCTAGCCTCAATCTCGATGCATTCGACATCTCGCCATCCAGATTTCCCGTCACACGCCGCCGACCGAATCGAACAGACGCACATGAGTACCAAGTGACTCCGCATCGGTGTCCCGATGAATACCGCGATCCAGGTCCCTCGCGTGTAGTCGATAGACCTGATGATCGAGGATATTCCGCTCCGCCTGCGTCATACCCGAACGACCGCAGAGATTTTGATTTTCCGCAAAGAATCCATCGACCTGACCATCGCTCGAACTATCCACCCGCTCCAGAGACAGGGTACCGCGATCGCGACGTACAGCAGCCTCCGCGAGAGGTTAGACACCGCGATCACGACGTACCGCAACCTTTTAGGGGGATTAGATCCCGCGATTATTCTCCGTACCGAGGTCAATACAGAACCGACTATCCTTGGCAGTCAGAGTCATATGAGGCTGACTTACCTATACCGCACGAGCAGGTAGTATACCACCGATCGCCGCGAATGCGAAATTTGAATCAAACCTATCCTCCTCGTCCGAATACCGCGAATGACTCTCGAGTACAGTCACCTCTCGCCGCGTTTGATGTCTTGCGAAAATGGAATTTGAAATTCTCCGGCGCGCATCAGGAAGACGCCGAAGCCTTCTTGATGCGAATAAAAGAAGGTAGACTTCTCGTACACATTCGAGACGAAGATATCCTGAATAGCATCCCGTTCTTTCTATCTGGTATCGCGCTCTATTGGTATCGCGACAGACGTCCCACTTGGGTGACGTTTGAAGATTTCGAAAGATCCTGGCGACAAAGATTCGCGAATTCAGACCTCCGAATCATGATCAGGGAGGAAATTAGGAGCCGAACTCAAGGCGAACATGAACTCGCCTCGGACTACCTCACCTGCATGAGAGCGCTGTTCGGTAGGCTGCGACCAGCATGGCCCGAAGACGAACAGCTGGATTACGCGTATCATAACCTATTACCGCGTTACCAAGTCTTGATTAGGCGTGAAGGATTACTAGATATCGCTCACTTAGAACATCTAGCTTCACAGCTCGAGGTTAGTTTCCGCTGTGCAAGCCACTATAAAGTCCCTCCGACTCCAAAGAAATCTTTGATCCCCGAGCTCGCCTACCGCGCGCCCAAGAACGCCCCGCCTAAGCCAAAAAATACCATCGCCGCAGTAGATTCATGGGAGGAAGTCGACGAAATTATAAATGCCGCGCAGACGACTAACTCGCGACCTAAGAATCAGCCGAATAACAAGAAAAAGTCTACCGCGCGTACCACCTCTAATCAGCCGTCAAGCTCTGACGAGGCGAATACCGCTTCGACTCCAGAGGCCGCGAACGCCGCTACCACACCCGCATCAGAATCACCGCGACCTCGCGAAGGCACGCGAACTCCAAGACCACAACTTTGCTATAACTGTCATCAGGCCGGTCATAGATTCCCCGAATGTAAAGAGCCGCGAACTCTATTTTGTTACCGCTGTGGATATCCAAACGTTACTAAGGCTACCTGTCCGCGAAAATGCGCGGAAAACTAGAATGGGAGCCGTTGAATCGGGTAACGACGGAAAACATCTCCCCACCCGATAATCCGCGAGATACCGGCTTACAAGATCAGCTGTGCCGCTTTCAAGAACTAGAAATCTTGTATAGTAACCCCGTAAAAACTCCCGCTTCCCCGGTCATGCTATTCATCACCCTTAACATTCAAGGATATTCTCTCGATGCACTGTTTGATTCCGGTTCTTCTCGCACATTTCTAGGCGCTAAAGGCCTCGAATTAGTTGAAGCGTTAGATCTCCCGCTGTATAACACTCAGGAACGTACCGTCCACTTAGCAGCCGGCCAAACAACCGAGCTTATGAGTGAAGTTCGCCTACCTATCGAACTACGAAGCCGTCACTTCGAAATTACCGCGCGTACGTTACCGAGTTTAGGTTTCCCCTGCATTGTCGGATTAGATTTTATTCGCGACTTAGAGATGGTAGTTGATTTCTCCGCAGCCACATGGCACTTTAAAGACGATCCCGCTCAAACGTTCGAATTTGATGACGTCACCGAGAACTTAGTGCATCCCACATGCAACGGTATCGTAACGCTGTCCGAAAAACAGACTTTAGAGCTCGCGCAATTTTTGAAATCCGAAGTACCGCCAATGCCCAATTGCCTCGGAGCCACTACGTTAACATCTCACCGTATTGACGTCGGAGGTCATCCCGCTATCCGACAGCGATGTTACCGCGTGTCACCTAAAATTCAAGAAGCTATAGATGCCGAAGTAGATAAAATGCTCGAAGCAGGAATAATCGAACCTTCGCATAGCGAATGGGCAAGCCCCATAGTCATGGTTAAAAAGCCTAATGGGAAATATCGTTTCTGTATTGACTTCCGTCAGGTAAATAGTGTTTCTAAGCGCGACGCATACCCCCTACCGCGAATGGATGCAATCCTCGATAAGTTACGTTCCGCCCGATACATTTCTACGATCGATCTAAGTCAGGCCTACTTTCAAATACCGCGCACCCTGGATAGTCGCGAAATAACCGCCTTCATAGTCCCTGGAAAAGGACTTTTTCATTTTACGCGAATGCCTTTTGGGTTAACCGGCGCTCCAGCCACTTTTCAGCGGCTACTCGATCAGCTGATCGGGCCAGACATGGATCCCCACGCGTTCGCATATCTCGATGATATCATCGTAACCACCAAAATGTTTGATGACCACCTGCGTTGGCTCAAAAAGGTGTTACACACGATTCATACTGCTGGCTTAACCATTAACCCGGAAAACAGTAAATTCTGCCGTTCAGAAGTAAAATATCTCGGATTTGTAGTAAATGAAAACGGGCTACAGGTCGATCCGGATAAAATCGAACCGGTAGTTGATTATCCACCACCCACCAACGTCAAATTAGTGCGTCGATTTTTAGGTATGGCTTCATGGTACCGCAGGTTTATTCCCAATTTCGCTGCTACCTCCGAACCCCTCACGCGCTTGTTAAAGAAAGCACAATCGTGGATCTGGCAAGCCGAACAACAAAAAGCGTTCGAGACGCTCCGCGAAAATCTAACGAGTGCACCAACGTTAACTTGTCCAGACTTCGATCTACCTTTTATATTGCAAACTGACGCTAGCATAGTAGGTTTAGGTGCCGTTCTCACGCAAGCTAGGGATGAGGTGGAGTATGTTATCGCTTACGCCAGTAGATCGCTTTCAGACGCCGAGCGCAAATACTCGGTAACCGAGTTAGAATGTCTCGCAGTCATCTGGTCGATACAGAAATTCCGCGCCTATATCGAGGGTTATCGCTTCACGGTCGTCACCGACCATAGCAGTCTACAATGGTTGCATAATCACAAGAACCCCACCGGTAGATTAGCGCGTTGGTCTTTGGAGTTGCTCGGTTACGATTTTAAAATAGTATATCGCAAAGGCGCCCTGAATCATGTACCTGATGCCTTGTCGCGCATTCCGGAAATCGTCGCCGCTGTTATACCGCCTCCCGCTACCTGGTACGAACGCCGAAGACAGGAAGTAGCTACGTTACCGCAAAAATATCCCGCCTGGAAAATCGAGGCCGACGAATTATATTTCTATCGCGAAGATCCGCTACTTGGCCAGTTAGTGACCGACTTAGAAGCGTGGAAGCTCGTCCTACCAGCTGATCGACGCGAGCAAGTCTTACACGAAGCTCACGATGAGCCACAGGCTGGACACCTAGGTGTCGATAAAACGTATCGCCGCGTAGCCACGTCGTATTACTGGCCTGGTATGTTCCGCGACGTCAACAAATACGTGAAGCAGTGCGAAACGTGTCAACGCTGTAAAGTCAGTCAGTTAGCTCCCGCAGGTCTTATGGGCCATCGAGTCATCGAGCAACCCTGGACCGTTGTCGCGGCCGACATCATGGACCCATTTCCGCCAAGCCGCGCTGGTTTCGCTTATATTCTCGTCTTCCAAGACCTTTATACGAAATGGGTCGAATGCTGCGCACTGCGGAAGGCCACGGGTAAGGCGATTAGTGATGCGTTTAAGGAATTGATAGTCTCCCGCTGGGGTATCCCGCAAGTTCTCTTGACCGATAACGGAACTGAATTTAATAACCGTACCCTGAAAGAATTAGCCACCACCTATAACGTCGCGCACTGCACCACGCCACCGTATCACCCCCAGGCGAATCCCGTGGAGCGAGTCAACCGAGTACTAAAAACGATGATTATTTCCTTCCTCGAGAAAGACCACCGCGAATGGGATCAACACCTCAGCGACTTCCGCTTCGCGTACAATACCGCCTACCATTCCTCGATCGAAACTAGTCCCGCTTTCTTAAATTTTGGCCGCGTACCACAACCGATTAATTCCCTCAGACATAAAACTAACGAAAATCTCGCCGTGACACCTCTGCCTCCGAAGCTTTGGGCTGAGCGCATGGAAGAGTTACAGCTGTTACACGAATGGGTTACCGACAACCTAGATAAAGCGTACCGCCGACAATCTAAACAGTATAACCGTCATCATCGACCTCCGGCTTTTGCTGTAGGCGATCTAGTGTTGAAACGACATCACGTATTATCTTCCGCAACCCAGCATATCGCAGCCAAACTCGCCCCAAAATTCCATGGTCCTTTCCGCATCACCCGAATCCTCTCACCCGTAGTGCATGAGTTGAGCGACATCAGTAGTGGGAAAGTAGTTGGGAAAATACATGTTAAAGACCTGAAACTATATCACCGAGTGGTTCCCCCTGTTCTATAGCCGACTACCGTCCTGCCGCTACCAGTCCTGCAACACCGGGAGGCAAGCAGTGCGCCGCAGAATGGAGCTATGGTGGTCGGATCCGAGGGCTCAGCGTTACCTGGCGCCCTTTGCAGATGAACTGACGGCGGTGTGTTGTCAGTTCCCGGGGCTCGGGATTGCCATTGCTGAAGCAGTGCGGGCAGTCCGCCTGGAGCCGGACCCCATCACCACGGGCCGCGCTCGGTTTGCTCCCGAAATCGTAGACCTTGGCACGCAAACCGAACCACCTGGGAGTCTGGACGTCGGTACCCAAACGGCGGCTCCATCAGCCCGTCACGCCAGGGTTCAGGTGCGCCCGAGCACTACCGAAGTCACCACCCAGACTCGGGGACCGACGAGGTGGCACACCTCAACCCAAACGGACCCGCCGGCTCGCAACACCCGGGACGCCGCGACCCAGACTCGTCGGGTAACTTTCGCTGCCCCACCAAAGCGTACTCTAACACCGCGATCCACGAGTCGATCGCCGAGCCCGATACGACGTCGACTCCTGAAGGTGTCTACCGAGGACTTCGAATTCCCCCAATACCGCCAGGCCGCCCCCTCGCCCGAACCTACTACTCCTGCTACCCGTCTCGCTCGATCCAGACCCGAGGCACCACTGACCCCGGAACCCGAGCCAATGGAGGTGGCCGTACGCCCCACTCCAGAGTGGGGACCCCAACATCGGCCGTCTCCCCGGGACCTGCCGACGGACCGGTACTTTCGCCAAGGACCGCTATCAGAAACTCCCCCGACCTCATACCGGCGACACCAGCCCCGCGAGACCATAGACGATCCCCTACCGTCCATACCGCTAGCCCCGGCCGACGCCCGTCCAAAGGCTCCGCGCCGCCACGCCCCCGCGCGGCTGCCCTACGATAACTCACCCCTACCGATCAACTTATGTCTCGTATTTAACCCCAACCCTTGCACGCTAACCGTAAGTATAATAATTCTTATCCCCGCTACCACTACCTAAGCATCCATATCTTCGTCAGTAAGTCAGGAAAAGTCTAGTAATAAGTCCATCTTCCGTCGATATAGCAAGTTCCTAAGGAGTGTCTTTGTCAGTTCTCTGTAAAGTTTAGTCTCCGAGACACTTGCCACAGTCAAGATCTTTGTATTTTTTTTTGTTGTCATATCGCTATCTCAGTATATCCGCTTCGAACCACAATTCTAGTCGTTTCTAGTCGAAAAACAGCTTAGTCTTGCCTCTCGTTCAGTAGCGACCACCAACGAAGTCTCGTCGGTTCCGCGATCAGCTGTCAACTAAGTGAGTAACCTTTTTTGTCATAATTTTTCTTCTCGTTGATGCTAAGTCAGTCATGAAGTCGCTATTATCGCTCGTGGTATAACAAGAGCAAGAGGCCTTTCCTAGGCCTCCTCTTAGGAGGGAGGAGTTGTGACGTTGCAGATTTTCTGCCGTCACAGTAGCCCTTCCGGCGAATTCTTTTAGCTAACTATACCGCGAGAGAGAGGTAAAGCACGTCTCGACCTCGGGATAATAGCGACACACCTAGTTAAGGAATATTAGAGTTAGACTGATTTGATGTGTTTTTTTGTTAATGTACGCCGAGAGAGAGAGAGAGAGAGACGATTTAGATCAAGACTGCCGCTTCGAGAACTTCCGCTCCGAGAACTTCCGTTGCTGAGATGACCCCAACTATCGCCACTGAGGCCTCCACGGTACGCAGCCCGGGACCTGTACCTTAGAAAGTACCGAGGGTAGTACCACATCATCTGGAGGGAAGGTTGTTGACCTCGGACGAAGATGCCGCTGAGAGTGAACAGGGCCTGCATACGGCTCCCTGTCAGCTGATGTCGCTTACCGCCGAGCATCTGGCTGCAACGACGGCGTACAGGGTTGTACGATACGACGCCGCAACCTCCCGTCAACGCACCAGCTTCCATCTGCCGCTCCTGTTATTATTACCGACGCCACGTTTGGTCCAGGAAAGACTCGTGGCGTAACGTTATCGCCGAAGGATGAGCCACGTGAGAGTGGGCGAGAATTGCGTCCCGCGTGCTCCTGGCAGATCAACAGAGGTGCAGATCCGGTCCAGGGGCATCTAGATCCTGTCAGGAGGCTGCAGCGAGGTCGACTTCGGGTGAGTCTGCCGCTGTAGAGCCTATCCCAAGGAGATTAATAACGCAAGGACGGTACCGCTACGTAAGAGCCAAGGTCACACCTTCCTCCACGTCATCTCACCACCCCAGCCTCGAAGAACGGCTGAGATATCGCTAAGAAGCGCGGAGCCCTACGCCTGATGGCCGGCAACAAGATGACGCTTCGTAGACAACGGCTGACGAGCAATTGCTACGAAGTCGTCGGTTAAGGGAACCAATCACGTAATGAGATGTACCTCATAGATTCCCCACCCCCTAGGCGTAAGGAGCAGCGAGGAGACCACCGAAATCCTGCAAGAACTCGTCACTTCTACGTTCAACTATCGCCTGAGAAAGACGTAATCGTGAAACCTCTCTCTCGCTCAATTGCCGTAGACTCTCAATTACGATCTCTAGTAATTGTCGCTGTTAAGTTTTCTGTTATTCCGTTGTTACCGCTGTTAAAGTTGTTAGATTATCGCGGCGTTACAGTTAAAAGTAAAGTTAAGTGAGTGAGAACCCACATCTTTCGTAAGGTAAGGTCTCTATGCTCTATATCTTTGTAAAGCCACGAGGTCCCGCTGAATTTTCCGCTTTACCGTATCTTTGTGTAGCGTGTAGCCTACGGGCCGCGTGATTAGTTCATTCTCTTTGAGGAAATTCAGTAAAAGGACTTCGTGACTGACTATAGCTATTTTTCTCTGCCTACATTAGTAGATCTATCTGTTCTGAATACTTCCGATGCTTATTGTTTGATATCTGGCTGCTTACTTACTTTACCGCTTGATTAATCTATTTTCTCTATCTATTTTCTCTATCTATTTGCTCTATCTATTTTCTGTATCTAGTCTTTTGATCTATTCTTGTAGTTTGTATTATATTATTGTGCATGGTGTGTCGCTAATTAATTTCCAACTCCCCGAGGGTTGGCTGAACGTAGATGTCATAGGCTAAGTTAGTTAATAAGTAATTTCTTTGATCCGAATCCCTCCGTATATCGTTGAGTCTATCGTTATCCGAGATACTTAATAGTTCTGTATCTTGCGAACCCCCGATTATAAACTATTTCTGCGCATTGGAATCCAGTCTGTTATCTGATAAAGTTAGTCTAATTCAGTTGTTAAAGTATTATCGCCTATATTATCATTAATATCGCTAGCGTGCCGCCGTGTTAGAAAATTTGCCAGAGTATCGTATCGCTCGGTGATACGCAGTCTAAAACGTAGTATAATAGCTTGCTTTGTATCGCTTCTAAGGCGCTCGCTAGCCGACCGGCGTGTTATTGTTTTTTTTTTGCTACCGCTGCGTCGAAAATCAGGCGTAGTTAAATTATATTCTTTCCGTTGTAAATTCGAATTTATCCCATATCAAATCATATCATATATCGTCTCTATTATAGTAATTCTAGTGTCCTTTTCCGAGCATACTCTTTTGTTATATTGAATTCCATTGTTAACGCTGCAAATCGTGAATATACGGAATTATTAATTCCCTTGAAGGATTTATCTGGTGTATCAATCTTTATTTCTTTAATTAATTAAGGCGAACCTACCCACTCTATCATTACCGCTGCACATCTGAGCTAACCGTGAGCTTTAAGGCCGTCGTTCCGTAACTTCTCTGTGTCTTTTTAGTCTGAATTATCGTAGCTACCTGTGACTGACGCAGTAGCGTCTGGCGCCCAACAAACAATATCGCTAGAATATTTATTTCGTAAATTCGTTATTTAATTTGAGGAACGCCGTAGGGTGCGGCGGTGAATCTCTGACACCGTCGTTACAATATATTGTAACTTTTTGGGGATGATACGGGTCGTGGCACTGAAGGTGACGCGAGCCGGAAGTTACTTGTGAGTTCTTTGTCAAGACTTGTCTATCAGGACTCCTTGAAATTTTGAAAAGTTAGTACCTAATACAGACTAGGGCGGAGCGAATCGCGCCGTAGCTGCCTCCCTCAGACCTGGATGCGGTGATCCGCACCAAGGCTGTATCAGACTTGGGTCGGCGTTATCTTACCGAGACAGTACCCTGACTTGGATGCAGCTAATGCACCAAAGCAGGCATCTGATCTGGGCAGCGTTTGCCTGACCGAAGCTGTATATTAGCTATGGTATGTTAGTGTGATCGGAAAAAGAAAGAGTTCAGAAACAGATTTTAACAATACATTAAATAATAGATTTAATCTAAGAATTCTATGACTGAATTACAAAAGAAAATAATACAAAAAATATATCTTACATAGAGGAGTTTATGTTATTTTAGTCTCAATTTATAAGAGCCTCATGTCCGTTCGGCTAAGCCACGATTTTATAGTTATATTTCTATTATACTGAATAAAGGATGGTGTATATTGGTAATAATTGAAATTTAAATTTAAATGAGGTAAATGAAAGAATATTGACTCGATACGTAAGTCCCTGCTTTAGGCGACTCCGTTTTACTAAGTGACTCTAATAAATATCCGGGCTCTATGCCTGTCGGATACTGGCTAATAAGGTTGTGAGTCGCTCCGGTGCTATACCTGGAATGCGCTGCTCTGATGAGCAGCACAGCTCATTATACAGGGTGATTCAGGTTGGGCGCACCACCTTACGTGGGTGTATTTTTCTGAGAATCTAAGACTAAATTTCCTTTACCAAAACTTCGAGGGACTAACGGTTTCGGAGCTATGGAAGATCTTACCCAGCCAACACATCTAGTTACAGTTATGTAACTTGGCAATCACAAGATATGTAATTATTACTATGTAACAAGGACATAATTGTAATATCATTCTGTTGATGCAAATTATGTTACTGTTACAATCAGACATTGCATTGCAGTCATGTCACGTAGAAATAATTTTATACAGTACCGGCATAATATAACACCAATAGAATCGTTGCACCATTATTACTCTAGAGAGATACGTACCAGGTGTAGAAGTATGAAACCGGAATTTGCCTATCATAGGTGCTAGCTATCAGTTTAAGGACCGGAAGACCGCTTCTGCAGCGCCACCATCTCCCTCTAACAGCTAACGAAGATTTTCAACGCACAACAACCCAAGATCCATACACCGGTATGTTTTACCATATCCTTAAACATGTCGAGTTTCGTGCCTACGAACTACGATTTGCGGACAGCATTGGTTTTCTGTTATCATTTGAAAAAAACTGCTGCAGAATCGCATCGAATGCTTGTCGAAGCTTACGGTGAACATGCCCTTGGTAAAACACAGTGTTTCGAGTGGTTCAAAAAATTCAAACGTGGTGATTTTGACGTAAAAAACGAAGAGCGTGGGAAACCACCGAAAAAGTTCACAGACGATGAATTGCAAGCCTTATTGGATGAAGATGATACGCAAACTCAACAACAACTCGCGAATCAATTAAATGTGACGCAGAAAGCCGTCTCCATTCGTTTGAAAGCTATGGGAAAGATTCAGAAAGTGGGAAAATGGGTTCCGCATGAACTGAATGAAAGGCAGCAAGAAAATCGAAAAACCACTTGTCAAATGCTGCTCGACAGATACAAAAGAAAGTCATTTCTCCATCGAATCGTGACAGGTGATGAAAAATGGATATATTTTGAGAATCCTAAGCGTCGTGCATCATGGGTGAATCCAGGCGAACCATCGACATCCACTGCAAGACCAAATCGCTTTGGAAAGAAGACAATGCTCTGTGTTTGGTGGGATCAGAAGGGTGTAATCTATTATGAGCTGCTAAAACCTGGTGAAACCGTTAACACTGATCGCTACCAACAGCAAATGATCGATTTAAATCGAGCATTACGTGAAAAACGACCGGAATATAGAAAAAGGCAACACAAAGTCATTTTGCTCCATGATAATGCCCCATCACACACAGCAAAACGGGTCAGGGAAACGATCGAGGCGTTCAGTTGGGAAATACTAGCGCATGCGGCTTATTCTCCAGATTTGGCTCCATCCGATTATCATCTATTCGCATCACTAGGACACGCTCTCGCTGAACAACGCTTCAATTCGTATGAAAATGTACGACAATGGCTCGATACCTGGTTCGCTTCAAAAGAAGAACTGTTTTTTTGGCGTGGCATTCATAAACTGCCGGAGAGGTGGGAAAAATGTATAAATAGCAGTGGAGACTATTTTGAATGAAATACTTCTTATCGTTTTCAAAAAACAGACGTTTAATTTTTACGAAAAAATTCCGGTTTCATACTTCTACACCTGGTAACCGTGCATTCGACGAGCGATGTAGCAGTGATATAAGTTTGTGAATTGCTGGATATGGAACGCCGCCGCTGTAACAATTACAGGCGTGTTATACTAATTCAGGATTGTCAACGTACATAACTGCGAACTTGATGAATCGTGTAACTGTTACATAACTTTGAAAATTACCGTCTACGAAACACCAGTAATGTGACAATTACATGTGTTTCATATCTATTCAGGTACGTATAGATATATAACCGTGCACTTGATACATCATGTATCAGTCATGTAATTTTGTGGCTTACTGAATACGAAACGCCGGCGATATAACGATTACATGCGTCTTATATCAATTCAGATACACTTACAATTTACATACCTTTGAGAATCACTATAGCTACGAAACGCTTGCAATGTAACGATTACATCCAAAATATCCATTTTATTCCAAGCCGAGCAGAAAACTATTAAAATACGGTTTTAATGCTTCCACATAATTTTCCAAGGGCCCCTGACAATTCCATGGAATTTGCATGAGATTGAAAAAATAACTGAAAAAGTGCCTCACTTAAGGTATTCTTCCCCGTATACGTCTTAAATACTTATACAGATTATAGTATTTATGGCCTTATAATTCCTTAGAAAACCTATCTAGAGATTGCAATATGGCGGCTTAAATATTTTTGACTTCATAACGAACATGTTTTATTAGTGTGAAGGGTACGTGAAATTAATTTTTTTGCTACTTTCTATCGCATTTCCAAAAAATCAATTTTGACATCTCTGTCACCGCTTGTCAGGATACATCAGGGGTTGTTGAACTATAGTCAACATAATCAGTTCATATGTTATGCAACTATATTGAGAAGAATAATATATACTTATTCAATGGTTCATGATATAATGTCCTCAAGACAACTATTGAAGATATCGAAGTCGCTAGATGATTTGATGCTTTTACATTATTACGCATTTTTGTCAAAACTAGAATTGTATATATTATATATGATATATTAAGGTGGTCCTTATGTTATGTATTTTTAAAATTTAATATGCGGACGCCTCCTAAAATCCTTCCAAATATATTTAAGAAAATGCCTCTAAAGTTTGAGCCCGTAATTATTAATATTAACACGTTCACCAAAGCGACCAAATAGTTTCAAACGCACAACACATATATTTTTTTGCATCGATTGTTTGAAAATTTTCATTTCACGTAATAATTGATCAAAAATTTCAAAACTTGACAAAAGGGATAAAACGGTTTTTTATTTTTTTGTTTCGAGAATGAATTTCCGAATTATGAACTCCACATTAATATTTTTGTGCAATACATGCATGCAAAGTTCGACTTCCCGCAGGACTTTGTTTTTCAATACAACGACGCACAGCGTGTTGAAAAATAGGATGTGTCACTCGTTGAAATTTTTTATTAATTATTACGTGAGATGAAAATTCTCAAACAATCGATGCAAGAAAATTCATGTATTTTGCATTTAAAACTTTGATCGCTTTGGTGCATGTGTTATCGTTAATATTGAGGGCCCAAACTTTACAGGCATTTTATTTTTATATATTTGGAAGGATTCTAGGGGGCGTTCGTATTAAACTTAAAAAATACTCAAAATAAGAACCACCCTAATGAATATATTATATAGGTATATACATATGTATACATGAGACACATAATTTGTAATGTTACATTCGTGTTACACAAATATAACAAGCTATATAACAAGAAGGTAGAAATTCACATCAGACTGATCTTTGCCTCACGTGTTTGCAAAAGCCAATGGCGACATTTGGTTGTACGCGTCATAGCAGAGGTTCTCTCTTAACCATGCTGTCATTGGTGGATACCGCTGTTGTGCTGAATCTGACCGCGTGGGTTAGCACTCAAGCTTCAACCGTCGATTGAAAACTATCGGTTTCGTCATTCGTGTCATAGTGAACTTACATAGTTACCACGTGCACGACCGCTTGTGTTGTATTCTACCAAACCATATACGAATTGATTGATACGAATTCTGGCTTCTCAACAACGTAAGTACCTGTTTCTTCTTCTATTCGTGTTACATAGTATGTATGTCCCTTGAGATAAATCTTATATTATAGAATATTATTATAGAATTAAAACAAATAACGAGTGGAAATTTATTATTACATGCAAATGGGATATATATTTTACATATATAGCTATAGTTGGTTATTAGCATCAAGATGCCAAAAGAATTACATCTATTATCAAAACGAAGGAGACAACAATTAATAAATTTGGAAATCGCCCGTTACGACCAAAATACCCGCGAATGTACTATTGATACAGCAAATTTTAATAAAGATTTTCGTTCCACAACGGAATCTGAAGATTTAATATTACCACCAAGTCCAGACAACATTGTAGTACGAGGCGATTCGGAGAATCTGCCGTGTAACAATGACGATTATGACTTTGAATCGGAAATTTTTGAAAAAGAATCTAATATCAGTGATATCACGCATGATATAGTAGATGTTACGGACAATAATAATGTGTTTCATACCTCAGACGATAATAAAAAAATCAACAATAATGACTTAAAAAACGATTTGCGTGATTGGGTCTGTAAATATAATGTTAACCATTCCAGTGTTAATGCCATGCTTGAATTGTGGCAAAAATATGGTCATGATGTGCCGAGAGATGCACGTACTTTAATGAAAACCCCAAGATTAACATCATCTAGAATAATTCCAATGGATGGTGGCCACTACACACATTTTGGGTTGTCGTCGGGAATAGAAAACTCATTGAAAGAGTATTTTACAATTTATCCAGATGAAGTAAAATTCAATGTTAATGTTGATGGGCTACCGCTAACAAAAAGTTCTTCTAGTCAATTTTGGCCAATCATGGGTTCGGTCGTTACGGATTGCTACACTGATCCTTTTGTAGTTGGTATATATCATGGTACAAAAAAACCTGCCGATGTTAACGTATTTCTCAGACCTTTCGTAGATGAACTAAAATATTTGCAGCAGAATGGATTGATTAAAAACAATAAAAAGATTTCGGTCACTTTCAATGCTATAATTGCTGATGCGCCGGCAAAAGCTTTCATAACTCAAGTTAAAGGACATACAGGCTACTTTGGCTGCTCGAAGTGCATACAGGAAGGTGACTTCATTGACCATAGGGTAACTTTTCCAGAGTTGAATTCTACTCTTAGGACCGACGAATCATTTAGGCTCAAACAACACCCTGAACACCATATAGGAAACACCTGTCTAGAAGAGTTGAATATAGGAATGGTATCGAATGTACCACATGACTATGCACACTTAGTCTGCTTAGGCGTTGTAAAACGCATAGTTCAATTCATGGTTAAAGGAAAGCGTGATGTCAGAGTACAGGCAGATAAATTAAATGACATATCTGACACTCTCATTTCATTGAAGCCGTTTATAACAAGTGAATTCGCTCGTGATCCAAGAAGCTTGTACGATATAGATAGATGGAAGGCCACAGAACTTAGACAATTTCTGCTTTATACCGGGCCGGTCATTCTACGAGACCTATTACCCCGAAGGTTTTACACACATTTCCTAGCTTTGAGCATTGCTATTCGAATCTTAGCTGACGCAGAGTTATGTACGACAATGATTGATTACGCCCAATCGCTGCTCACTTGATTTGTTGGTAGCTATGGCAGCTTGTATGGTTATCAGTTCCTTTCATATAATGTACATAATTTGATACACTTGTGTAATGATGTCAGGAAATTCGGGCCCCTGGATAACTTTAGCTCATTTAAATTTGAGAACAATATGCAGAAAATCAAAAATAAACTTAGGACTAGCAGCAGACCCTTGGAACAAATCGTCAACAGGTTAACTGAACAAAATCAATTTCGCGTGATTTCTTCGTGCCCTAAAAGATATCCTGTTATCCATTACGACAAGTCATCGAAGACCCAAGCATCATCGCCAAATACTAAAACTATTCGTGCGTTGGAATTCAAAACTTTCACTCCGAAAAAGAAAGAAAATGAAAATTGTTGTATGCTCAATGATGGAAGTGTAATTATCATCCACGATATATGTCACAAAGATAACAGTATTTTTCTGACAGCAAAGCGCTTTCTAAGTAGTCAATATCTTTACAACAATCCTTGTGACTCTCAGCACTTAGGAATATCAATTGTTTGCAACAGAAACATATCAGAATTTTTCAAAGTCCCAGTTGCTGCGATAAAAAAAAAATGCTTGATTATCAAGTCAAAACCTGACAATGAATCCAATATAATAATCCCATTGTTGCATTACAACAATTAATTTGGCGCCAAATAAAGCCTTTACAACGAGCCTTACGTCTAAATAGAAATCTTGTGTGAGTATCAAGAAATATAGGAGCGGATACAAACTCTGCAAATTAAAACTTCTTTTGGTGATTTTCTTTTGATATATTTTAGCTATGTCTGATTTATTGGATATACTAGGCTTGCCTAATCCTTACAGGCAATCCAAACCAATCGATATCATGAGCCAATCATTCGCTGTTGTTCACTTTCCTGACACGGACTGTGCCTCTGAGGTTCCTTCTTCTTGGCTGAGGCTCAGTGATGGCAAATCTCGATGTTGGTGGCCCGAAAAGTCAAAGAATATTACATATCTGATAGCCAACCACTCTCTACCCGATGAAAATAAATGGGTTTTATATGATGTTGTTATCGAAAAGTACTGTGGTAAGCTTTTTTTTTCTAGACAACTACGCTCCAACTATTTTCAGCGACCCAAACCTAACCCTTTTGGTGTGCTTCGTGGCCAATTGTTGATCGCTTACAGATTCGCACGTTTACTTGATTGTACTTCAAAAGATTAGTGAATTTATATGATAAGGCTAGATTGAGGATACATCAGGAAATTTTCAGAACACATCAGCCCTTGAAAAATACTCCTATTTCCAGCTGCTTTATACCCCTGAAATAGTTAATATCTATTCTATAATAATACTTTGTCATTAAACATATGTATAGACAATCGGGAAAAGGCCCGAAAAGTTGCTGAGAATCCAGAGTACAAAACCACAGATGATGAGCAATTTGGTAGGGGATTAAGGAATCCTACACAATATACACAAAATGAATCGTCGAGTGACGAAGCTGACGAAGTGAATATATCAAAACCTACAAGTAAATAGCAAAGCATCCCTATATGTTACATCTTATCCAATTTCTAAACGATTATTTGTGAAACTGAAGGTATTTATAGGTACGAATACATCTTCTGTTATCTGTCATTTAGGGTTTTCAAGATCTCGTAATAATTCACGACCACCACCTTCGATGCCTCCCTCATACTCAATTGCAGAAAAATCACAACCATCACCTTCGATGCTTCCATCGTACCAAATTGCAGACAATAATTCATCTACTATAATTAACCAGTCGTTGTCAATTCTAAATAACTTTGATATCACTGGAGATGATCTATTTGGTAAGAAAATTCTTTTCTGTCTCATGAATTTTCCTATGAAATTCGGTAATTTTCTTGAAGAACCCTGAAGAAGTTTCAATGGAGGAACCGTTGGTGATTGAGTAAAAAATAACGCTTCAATTAATCCTTCTGTCTAATTACTACTTCCACCATTCTTGCTTACTTTGTTCGCATTGATTACGTAGAAATGACTCAACCTTCGTAGGTATCAGTAAGATTTGTTACTGACTGTCGTGATCATTTTGTTCGATTGATTTGACATTGTGAAATTATGAGTTGTGATATTGCTCAGTTACGATTTTAATCTTGCAAGGAAAAGTAATCTTTCTCTTATGTGTCATTCAGGAAGACTTCCATTGGGGACATAATAGATTAGCAATCGTTTAGAACCAATCATGTAAAGCAGATGTGTTGAATCAGGATATAGTTACTATGTTCGAAATCCCATATTCATTTATTCCAACTATTTCTAGAACGTACTACCATACTCTATTCTTTAATGTTACAGCTACCCCTTCCACATCAGGACTTGCTTTATTGCAGCGCGATAGCACAGAAAATGATAGCCCACATAAAAACATACTTAACTTGCAAAATATTCCCCCACAAGATGGTAACGTTGCAATCAATCAGAATCATACATGCTATACACTGCAACATTTTGGCAAAAATATATTTTGTTGATTTTCTCAGGTCCTGCACTTGAATCACCATCACACTTCAATACCACGCCACGTTCCGTACGTAATAAATTTGGAGATATGCTTGAAACGTCAGTTGCTCGAGGTTGCTAATTTTTTTACATATTTAATTGATATAATTGAAAGATTAGAATCATGAGACGGTAAACACGAATGCACTGGACCATTAGGTTTTGCTGATAATCGTAAACATTTTCTCAGAAACTACATCACGTAAGTCAACATATTTCAAAATGTTAGTAACGTATCCATTTATTTTCTAAGGTTCAGTAGCCGAATCGCCATCACACTTTAATACCACGCCGCGTTCGACATGTAGCAGACCAGATGGGAATGGGTTCCAAACGTCGTGCATTGAAGGTTGACAATTTCGATACAAATATTATTACATACGTACAGAATATCACAATATTGGTGTTATGTGAGTAACGTTGAACTGTTAGCGATCAAATTAAAAAATAATTACTCTTGACAATGAAATCTGTTACAACATGTATTTTCTAATATATTCGGGCAATAAATGATTACACTAAATAGCACCGAATTGCTGATAGCTTGGTGTAAATTGGAGAAATTTTACTATTATATCAGCATATTTCAAAATTTCAGTAACGCACCTATTTATCTTCTAAGGTTCAGTAGCCGAATCGCCATCACACCTTAATACCACACCGCGTTCGACACGTAGCAGACCAGAAAGGAATCAGATCCAAACATCGTGCATTGAAGGTTGAAAATCTATATTATTACATACGTACAGACTATCACAATATTGGTGTTATGTGAGTAACGTTGAACTATTAGCGACCAAATTGAAAAATAATTACTCTTGACGATGAAATCTGTTACAACATGTATTTTCTAATATATTCGGGCGACCAATGATTACACTAACAGAACCAAATTGCTGATAGCTTGGTGCAAATTGGAGAAATTTTACTATTATATTTGAGCTCTCTAAAATATTGTAATTGCAATGTAACAGGTATGTCACAGCAATGCAATAAGCATGTATATCACAAACTTACCTCTTATCAACGTAACAGCTATGTCAGATTTATGTAAATATGTTTACTGGGTAAGAATTGAAATGCAATAGAAAATGTATTTTTCAGGCCTCAACCAAACCGAAAACGTTGCTCTACATAATATTGTATATGGGTGTATGCCTATAACTGACTGAGGTTTCATTCTTTAGGTTCTAATTGTCATAAAATTATGAGAATTCTTGTTGATATGAATCTCCAACTGACCAACATTAGCAATCGTCTGACTTCTTTGGAAAGGAACCCGAATAGACAGCCCCTCATTGGAGCAGAGGCACGCTTTGATATAATTCAACCATTACTTCCTATAAAAACCCTACAAGAAATAACGCTTTTTGAAAATCTTCTCACCACAAACGAGAACGCTGTTTCACAATTTGTGAGTATTCATCACTAACTATAAAGACAGACTGCGCGAGACTATCATGAAATGCTATTAAAAATACTAGATTTATAACATGATAATTGTGGTATCCTATCATAACGACGTATTCAATAAAAGACTGAATGTATCACATTTTCAGGAACTTAAATCGAATTTCCCAATAAATTAACAGAACAATATAGAGATGAAAACTCAAATCGCCACGCTCCTCAAAAAAATTACATCAAACACGAGAGTGATACTCTTTTCACATAAATTCCCATTAGTTTGTAATAAATGTGAACTGAAGCGTTTTGTGTACATGTAGATAAACACATAAAACCTGTTGATTGACAAATAAAGAATATGTAATTCTGTTTACAGGAAATTTATAATATTTTCCATCACTTTTCAGAAAAATTTCGTTATCCGCATAGGCGGACATCTGCCTAAGGATAACATATACAGGGTATTCAGCAAAGTCTTTGATGACAGTTGCGCAAAACTTTGCTCATGGAAGGGCCGTCGAAACAATTTTGCTGTGATGAAGCTCAAGAGTTTAAACATTATAAAAGGTAATCAAAAAATCAATTGATTTACGTTAGAAGGATTCAGTCAAGGAGATTGAACTTATAGGAAATCAAAAAAAATCACCAAAATAGTGAGTGATGAGTGAAAAAAAAAAATTGATTCAAATATAAAGCAGATATATATCTGCATTTTTTCAGTTTGTTAGCATTGATCATCATATAATATAGCTCGTACAAACTCTACATTTTTGCAGATATAGTATGTTCTTCACATGAAAATATGAAGGACCTTGAGTTTGAGACCTTTGGTGCAGAGTGGTTTCGTTTTGCCAAGCAGCGACTGACACGCAAAGAAAAAAATGGATAACACGCATAGCTGTCTGGTATGGTGAATCGTGGATATAGATTAGGGTGGTTCAAAGAAACATTTTTTTTTTTTTTAACTCTTACCCTTCCAAATGTTTCTGTCTGAAGAAGAAATTTAGTAATTTTCAGATGGCTGTAACTGGTCTTCTAATTATCATAATCATGCGTTATTATAGAGTTTTGAAAAGCTCAAAGAGCCAGCTTTCTGAATATCTAATGGTTCTTTGCAAAAAATTTGAATGATCAGGTGTAATTTCAGTTTTAATGAAAAAAAAAAAAATTCTCATGTTAAATGAATAGGAAACTAAAATCAAAATAGCGACCTCTTAGAGTTGAGCTACAGCGCCCCTTTTTTATGGGAATTTTTCTCTTATCAAACAGAAACATTTGGGAGGGTAAGAGTTAGAAAAAAAAAATTAAAAATTCTTTTGAACCACCCTAATATAGATACATCGTGGTGGTTGCTACCAAGCTGCTAGTTACACAAACTGTGTCATTTCGTCCATAGTTTACACTATAGTTTCTTTTTATAAAATAGGCTACATCTGTCATACAGTTTGTTATATATCGTTACGGGGTATTATGTGGTAAATGCTCTTATTATTAGTGTGCAATCTAATATAATAAATATGTTCTCAACTGAATGATTTTAATTTTAGTACTTTCATTTATTTTTACCTTTTATAAGAATTGAATTCAAATATTACGGTTATAATTATTGTTATATTGAGATAATATAACACATGTCTGCGATACACATTGCAGTGACCTTCTTTTGTATATAAAACAAACACGACGCTGTTATATTTAAGTAATGGAGTAATAGGCAAGCAGGAGACTTACATTGATCCGAAACACTAATGCAGATGCCATATCACGCGATATTGTAACATGCAACATGTATGTCATATTGCCGTGAATTTCGGAATCGGCGAAATTACTTCATAGGCGTAATGCATTTGTAACTCTCAGGTCATATAAGCTGTGATATTGAGTTATGTCACTGTTATCTTGTAGAAGCATAACTGTGTTGGCTGGGTAGTTGACCAATCGCAAGACTTATGAGTGACCAAGTCAGGGTCGGTTCAAGAGTGTAAATCGAGCAGTGCCCGCGGCGCTTTGATTTTTATTGTACGACGTTTCAGTTCAATTTCTAAATGAGTATGACAGCGTCGCCTCCTGGAGATGTCTTCGTACGGCATTCACGTCCGTTCTCGTCGTCCTGATCGTCTGATTCATAGTTTCAGTCGTCCAGGTCCTCCGCCTCGTAGTTTGAGTCGTCCAGGTTCTGCTCTCCGTAGTTTCAGTCGTCCAGGTCCTGCGCTTTGTAGTTCTCGTAGTCGCAGGGCCTGGACGACTGAAACTACGGAGAGCAAGACCTGGACGACTGAAACTACGGAGCGGAGGACCTGGACGACTGAAACTACGGAGCGGAGGACCTGGACAACTCAAACTACGGAGCGGAGGACCTGGACTCCAAGAACTACGAAGCGCAGCACCTAGAAGGGTAGAACTACGGACCGGAGGACCTGGACGACTCAAACTACCGAACGGAGGACCTGGACGACTGAAACTACGGAGCGGAGGACCTGGATGACTGAAACTATGAAGTAGAGGATCAGGACGACGAGAACGGAGGTGAATGCCGTACGAAGACATCTCCAGGAGGCGACGCCGTCATACTCATCTAGAAATCGAACTGAAACGTCGTACAATAAAAATCGAACCGCCGCGGGCACTGCTCGACTTACATTCTTGAACCGGCCCTGTCTACGTCACTCATAAGCCCTGTGATTGGTCAACTAAGATCTTCCGTAGCTCCCAAACCGTTAGTCCCTCGAAGTTTTGGTAAAGGAAATTTAGTCTTAGATTTTCAGGAGGAATACACCCACGTAAGGTGGTGCGCCCAACCTGAATCACCCTGTATAGCGCTTTGTGACGTCAGTTGTTATGCGTGCGGGGTGCTGCGCGGTAGTCTCATGTATTCGTATCAGGCATAACGCCTGATACGTTACATTGCCCCCTTCAATCATCAGTTCTTCGGATGTGCTTGCAGTCAGACGTTCGGACGATGGTTGACCCTTTTTAATCAATCAGTGAAATCTATAATCGTTTCAAACCTAACGGGTCAGTGAAGTCGATATCAGTGGGTATATCTATTTCTTCACGCCGTGGTTCCTTGGCCGGTGGTGTTGGTGTCTCATCATCGGATAAGTCTAGGGTGCCAAAAAGACGCAGCATTGATATTTTCCTTCGATGCTCCTTTTTCTGCATCCTAGTCCATTCCGGTACATCAATTGGAGTTAACTTCCAAGGTAAGTAAGTAGTTACAGTACCCTTCTTTATTGTCTCGTCCGTGTTGTTGTTGTCTGGTATATTCGTCATAATAGGTTGTTTTATTTCAGGTCCTTGTAGATTCGTCAGTTCCAATGGAATTTTTATTTGCAGTGAAAACTTAGCCGGTGTCTCTTTTTCCTTCTCTTTCACTTCAGTCTGTTCTTCCTTCTCCATCTCGGTGATCAGGTGGTCGATCGTCACAGGTGATTTTTCTACTAAAACCTCTGTACTTCCAGCTATTTCAAGCATAGTGTATTTTGTTTTTTCACGCCTAAGTCTTTTTTGATGAGCAGCTGTCTGAATCCCTCTCCCCTTCACGTATCTTCCTCTTCCAGATTGAAACTTCCTACTTGGATAAAGTATTTTATACTGATTGTTGTTTTCATCTAACTTTTCCAGATTCTCCGTTTGGGTTTCTTTATCTTGCACACTGGTGTATTCGTATCGGAAAAAACTCATTTTGGCGAATACTTTCTGTGCTCCGGAATGTCCTTATTTATAGCCAACAAATGACATGTGTGACATCGGTGAGTATTCTTTTTTCATTTCGTGTTTTGTGTCGTCAAATCGATTCGTTTTGATTGTGTGTGCTTTACTGCTGATTCTATTCTTCTCTCGAAGGTTCCAGATATTTCTTGAACATGTTTACATGAAATCTACCACGCTCTTGCCCAGTAATCGGATTTTCTAGTATAAACGTCGCTTCCCCTATCCTGGTTTTTAATTGATATGGACCTTCATACAAAGTGAAGAATTTGGCTAATTTTTTGTTTTTTGTATCTGATACGTTTAACGCTCGCACTAAAACCATATCTCCTACATGAAACTTTATTATTCTATGTGTTTTATTAAATCTAGCGGCTCGCTTTAGCCCTTTACGCAATATATTACGTCTAACTAAACCTAGCTTTGCTTCTTGTGATATACTACTTTTATTTCTTATCAACCACTCTTCCCAAAATCTGGATGGTGGTGTGCCTAGTTGGATTTCGCACGGACAGAATCCAGTCGAGTCATGGTACACTTCGTTTACGCAGCACTCGATTACCTGGATCCAGTTTATCCATTGGGTGTGTTCACCTGTGAGAAAGGTTCTAAAAAATCTCCCTATTTCGCGATTGACTCGCTCAACGATATTGCCTTGAGGATGACGGATGGATGAGAAGACTGGGGTAATCCCTTCCTCCTCCAATTTGTTCAACCACTTTGCCGAGGTAAACTGTGTACCATGGTCGAACTGGATCCTGTCCGGCTTTCCTAATTCTGGTATGTATTTTTCAAATATGCACCGAATAGTGGACTCCGCGTTCGCCGTTCTCATAGGGTATATTCGTACAAATTTGCTAAATGCATCGCACGCAACTAATATCCATCGATAATTTCCGCGACTCGCAGGTAACGGTCCAAAGAAATCTATAGAGACTAGGTCCCCTACGCCTTCCGGAACTATGTTCTGCATACTTGCATAACTATATGAACTAGGTACCTTACATCGTTGACATCGATCGCACCTCGCTAATTCCTGTCTAATTACTCGTGCAAATTTTGGTAGGTAAAAGCTTTCTCTCAAGATGTGATAGCATTTATTTGCTCCCGTATGTCCGTAGATTTCATGACATTCTTTTATTAGAGTTTTTACCAAGCTACTGGGTACGTAAGCTTGCATACGGCCCCCTGGCTCTATGTGATATAAAACCCCGTTAATTAATTTGAACCGTTTTTTGATTCTAATCTCATCTGAGTCGATAATGTCGCTGATCTTATTATCCTGTCTTTGCAATTCGCCCAGTGATTCTAAGTTAGTCTTTAATTCGTCTGTTACCTCTTTAGCTAATGGTGCTATAATTACTATCTGGTTTACCGACGCAGTATTTTCTTTTGTTTCAGGAGAATATCGACTCAGTGTATCGGCAACTATATTATCCTTTCCCTTGATGTACTCAATATCATATATTCATATGTTTGAATAAATAATATCCATCTAGTCGATCTTGAACTTAATAGCCTACACGAGTACAAGAATGTCAGAGCCTTGTGATCGGTACGTATTGTCAATTTAGCTCCAAGTATGAACGTTCTAAATTTTCCTAGCGCAAAAACAATTGCTAAGAGTTCTTTTTCGGATGTGAAGTAATTTAGTTCCGCTCCTTTTAATGTCCTGCTTGCAAAACCGACAACGCGTTCCTCCTGTTGCTCTGATAGTTGGTATAAAACTGCACCGATTGCATAATTACTAGCATCGCATTGTAAATAATATCTATGTTTCGGGTTCGGGTGGTGTATTACCATGCTATTGCAAAATAAATTTTTTACTATTGTGAACTGCGCTATCATATCTTTATTCCACTCCCATTTAGATCCTTTTCTCACTAATTTTAAAAGCGGCGCGGTTGCCTCAGAATATTCTTTTGTAAATTTACTATAATAGTTGGTTAAACCCAAGAAAGCTTTTAAATGTTTTACGTTTTTCGGTACTGGGAAATTTTGTATTGCTTCAACCTTTTCAGGTTGAGGTATTATCCCATGTTTGGTTATTCGGTGACCCAGAAAGTCTATTTCTTCTCGAAAGAACGTTGATTTGTTAAAATTTACAGTTAAATTATACTTTCTGAATGTTTCAAACAGCGATTTTAAGTGATCTAAATGTGACTGGAACGAATCAGATAGACACAAAATGTCGTCTACGAAATTAATCGTGAACAACTCATTCTCTTTTAATATTAAGTCTAGCGTTCTAATCAAACTGGCTAAGCTCGTGCTTAATCCATATGGCGTTACCGTGAACTGGTAGGTTTTTCCCTCGTGCATGAATGCAGTGAATTTCCTTGAATCTTTGTGCAATGGCACTTGCCAGAAACTAGCTGTTAAATCTAAGCTGGACATTACTGATGCATTCCCGCACTTCTGGAATAAAACCTCAGTTGATTGCGCACAATCATGGTCAGGTACTATAAGTCGATTTATGAATCTTGCATCCAAAACGAGACGAATATCACCTGATTTCTTTGCTACGACCACAACTGTCTATCGATTACTCCAAGTTTCAGCAGTTTTTGTATTTCTTGATTTACTTTATCACGATACATAATCGGTATTGGATAGGATCTTTTCACGAACGGTCTATCCTCGTATATCTTGATCTTATGCTCGTAAACCGTGACTCGACCTGGGACTCGACCTTTTCTTGCTTGTGACTAGGTCCGTAAATTTCAATGCTGTGTTTTTTACTGTTTATTTCTATGTTCAGTCTACCAAGTTTCAAATCAATATCCGCTTTCCAGCGATGGAAAATATCAATTCCTAATATGACCTCATGTTTTAATCCAGGCACGACGAGAAAACCCACCAGGTCGTTGGTAATTCCAATCTTTACGCTAGCTAGGAACTGTTCCTTGATTTTTATCGGTTTGCCCCCTGCTGCTCCGGTAATCTGAAAGTTTACGACCGGTAGTTTTTCGCATTCTGTTAGCTGTTCTTGAAATTTGTTATACCAACTATCTGAGACGCAGGTTACTTGACTCCCCGTATCAATCAAGGCTCTGACCTCTATATTCTCAACCCTAATTGCTACTTCCGGACATGTGCTTGAATCCGTCGTTACGTTGGATTCTCATCGGTCAAATATTCTTTCGGATCTTCAAAAATATTTGAATTTGAACCGTTTATCGCAAAAACTTTCATTGTACGCTGTGTCGGTACCGGTGTTATTGTGACCGGCACAGCGACATCTAGTTTTACGATTCAACATTTGTTTCTACCAGATTTTGCTCGTCTATTGTGTCCCCACCATCTATCGAGTTTACATGACGACTTGTCCAGTTATTCGGTTTTGGACTGGGTGTTTGCGTACTTGGCTTATTGTTTTCAACCGAGTCGCCTAGCTTAGATGTTATGCTATTGTAATCTGTTCGCCATGTCACCTGTTTATCACGCGTTTCGCCAGCACGATAGTTTGTTGGTGTTTGTCTGTTTGTGACCGTGATGCGACTTCGGGGAGCGTTTGATCGTCCACCGAACTGCAATTCATCAAGGAACGAGAGTAACGAATCGATGTCTTGGATGTTACGGCACCTAGCTGCTTCGACTACATTTTCGTTGAAATGTCGGGTAAGACTACGCACGATTTCACATTCTGGCATACGCGGAACTAAACCCGTGGCTGATGCAAATTTACGGTTGGCGTATTCTGACCATGTTACTTTCGAGTCGTGGTTATAAAATCCGAATTCTATATCTTTTCTTAACTCTCTTTGCGTTTCTTCTCCCCAATATCTATTTAGGAACCGGATCTTAAAAGAATCCCATGTGTTGATCACGTCGCGACGCGCAGTCCACCAGTCTTTCGCATCGTGACTTAGACTTTGGCCTACAAACTTTAAACATAGATCATCGCTGTCTGCGCCTATAACGGTAAAGTATTCTTCTAGTTCTTTAATAAATATAGCAGGTCTTTCCCACGCTTTTCCACTATAATTTGGCATTCTAATATGTTTGCTTATGATGCTCTTATAGTCGCTAGCTTGTCCATTGTTTCAAGTACGATTTCGCCTAACCTCTAAATCAAAGTTTGTTTTCAAGCTATCTTGTTTGTTTTCAATCTCTACAAACCTATCGATGTTCGCCTGATAATTTTCTTTTACTTTATTATTTAGTTTATTCAAACTACCATTAAACTCGCTTCTTATATCTAGTTGACATGTGGTTAACTGTTCCTGATATAATATTACTTCTGAACAGTACTTTTCTTCTATTCCTTTGACGCTATTTTCTACTGCTTCTATTTGTTTTTGATTAATTTGCTGTTGATCCTCTATTTTTCTAATGATTCTACTTTCGAACTTTGAATTATCTTTTTCCACGTCTGATTTAAATATCATCATTTTACGTTCAACTGAAGCAAATTTCTCATCTAATTTTTTGTTTATTTGTTCTAGGATTTGGAGCATCATCGAATCGGCTGGACTTGCGGCTATTTTCTTTTCAGAGCTACTATCGGTCGGTTTATCAATAAACGCTTTATCTAACTCAAACATGCCTCTGTCTTTGTCACGCCTACCTACGTTCTTATCCGTACTTTTCATGCTAAAATCCTTTTCTGAACCTTTCTTTGACATTGCACCAGAATTTTGATTTTCCATTTTAATTTTGAAGTTAAATTTACGATTATACGTTATCAATGACTCTAAATTTTACAAATTTTTCACAAGGAGCCCCACGTTGGGCACCAAATGTAACTTTTCTGGGGACGATACGGATCGCGGCACTGAAGGTGACGCGAGCCGGGAGTTACTTGTGAGTTCTTTGTCAAGAATCGTTTATCAGGACTCCTTGAAAGTTTGCAACGTTAGTACCTAACACAGACTAGGGCGCGGACTAAATGGACTGGGTGATCCAGAATGAGGTATTTTCCTTCTACCAGTGGATTCTTCGTGAAAATCTAAGCCGAAAATTATCAATGCTATAATGTCGAGGGTGAAGCCGTTTTTAGATAAGAGCCGTTTAAAGTTAGCGAATACGAGAACAGATACGAAACTACCTCAGGGCCGCTGATCGTCGTTTTGTCAGTTGGCGAAATCGCGGTGGCCGGTGACGCGTCGCGAGGACCGCCAGGCCGGCGGTGCGGCCCTGAGACAGTTTCGTATCTGCTCTCATATTGGCTAACTTTGAACGGCTCTTGTCTGAAAACGGCTTCACCCTCGACATTTTAGCATTGATAATTTTCGTCTTAGATTTTTACGAGGAATCTACTGGTAGAAGGAAAATACCTCATTCTGGATCACCCTGTAGATTAAGCTTATCCTAAGTAACTAAAGGAACAATAAATAAATAAATAAATGTGATTGCAATTTCATTGTTATTTATTCAACCCTAACCCATTCCCATTACATATATATTACTCTTTAGCTTCACTTTGTTTGAGACGGAAGCAACCATAGCGGTGCTTTACGTAGTAGATTCTATTTTTTTCTGATATATAATTTTGATTTATTCCTTGATTTCTTATTTCTAATTGATAATTATTTTTCGACCTAATTAAATAACTGGTATAACGACTGTAGGATCGTAGCGTAGCTAAACCTATAATTTCTGACTGAATTTATGTAATTTAATTTATAGAATATTTACCGGTTGCAACCATTTCACAAAAGATGAATTATTTTGTTTGATTAAAGTTTATGTTAATCGGGACGGTTTCCTTTTCTTTAAAACCTTTTTCTCAGTAGGCTGATCTCACCTGACTAACATCTTTATCCTACTAGCTAATATACAGCTTCGGTGACGACTACACTGCAAAGATCCGATACTCGCTTCAGTGCGCTTGGCGTACCCAAGTCGAGATACGGTCTCGGCAAGTGCGTCGAATCCCAAGTCTGATACAGCCTCGGTGCTGCTTGCAGTATCCAGGTCTGAGGGAGGCAGCTACGGTGTGATTCGCTCCACCCTGGTCTGTATCAGGGACTAACAAAGATCTTATCTCTACCAAGGAGCCCTAGAAATTAATCTAGAGTAAAGACACTCACAAGTAACTAGCCATACGCGACACCTTCTGTGTCGCGTAAAGCACCCGAAAAGTTACAATATATATATATATTTGTGTGTGTGTGTGTGTGTGTGTGTGTGTTTAGATTTTGCCGCAGAATTCAAATTTATTGTATGGTCCACCGAGATAGAGTATCTGCAAACGTTTCTGATTCGCCTCGTTGTTCAGCTGATCCAACTGGGTGGAATCATTCTCTAGAAGTTTTCCAACTCTCGCAGGCTGGAACACGATGTATTCATCGGCAATCGTGGCGATGATTCGACTACCAAATTTTGTTTTTACAAGCCTCAGTTTTGTGATGTCATATTTTTGTCCGATCTCCAGCTCCGACATCTTTTTCGTTCGCACATCATCATTATCCATACGGCTGGTGCTGTTCAGGCTGCTGAAGTCCATCTGCAGGAAAAATGAATAATTCGGAATCAGTTTTGATATTATAATTGAATATAATTATCGTGTAATGGGATTCTTACCGTGTTCGGAAGAGTTCGAGGATTCGAATATACGTGGAAGATGTGTTAATGGCGACAAGTCGGGATGCACGAATGCGGCTCCCTGCGAGCTCTTGACTTTTAAACCATCATCCCCCGCTTTCGAGGCATGTGGGGAGGGGTTTTTATGACCCTCCTCCAAATACCAGTTCTTCAACCGCTGAACGTTCTCGAAGGCACAATGGTGGCCTCCAGGTACAATACCGTGACAGTCTTCATGCCAATGAAATACATGCGATTCTAATCGTAGTATACGAAGATTCGGACACCCCAGCTCGTTCAAATCAATCACCGGTTTCGAGTCGTCATTGAGGATTCTTTCAATCCAGCGTTTCTTCTCCAACCCCTTCACATAAATGTAACTCGCATCTTGTACAACTTTTCTCACAGTTTTCATCATATCTTTATACGGTGTTTCTCCAGCATTCCAGGGTATTCCATGATGGAATCGTGTTAGCCACGAATTGAGATTCTTATACTCGCTTGAGAGAGTCACCCAGGAACATGGTGCTTTGAAGAGGATGCGTGTAATATCCTGCTTATATTCCTCATGCGCGCGAATGCTTATTGCGGCCAGCTCTTTGTTCACAAATTCATCGTCGAATCGCCCAAAACCTTGTAGATCCAATATGAGCTCCATATTGCACGCTGTTGTGCAGGTGGTACCGTGTGAATGGAGGCAGGAAAACCAAATTTTCTTATTGCAATGTTTATGTTTGGCAAATTTATCCGAACGATGTACGGATTGACAGCTGTGCACCGACCACCCACAGGTTAACAAAATTCTGGCGTTTTTTGAGCGGCGAAAATCACATAACCGATTTATAGCGTAGGATTGGTATGCACACACATGTGCGAACGGTGGTACCGTGTGAACGAATGCGAAAAACCCTATCTTCTTATTGCAATGTTTATGTTTGTCATTATCGAGCGGTGAAAAAATCACATTGGTTTATTGCTCGAGCCTTTGAGACTGACCGACTTTATGGTGTGGGTGGCGGTCTTTGGAACTGTTCTCCGGTTGGTTAGGCTTGATTTTATTTTAGGGGTAGTATGCAGCCAATGGGATGCAACCCAACCCTCCTCGCCAGGTCAGTTTAAGAAGAAGAAGACAGTTTCCACTTTGAAAGATTGGTGAATAGTGCAAGTTCATAGAATCAAAGTGAAAAAGCGTCAAGTGGAAGAAGACAAGGAAAAAGAGGAATTTCAGAAACTAGACAAGTGAAAAAAATAAATAAAAAGGTATGTTGTTGGTGTTGAATACGCAAATTTTAATAGATTCTAAACATAAGAATGTGTGATCAATCCAGATGAATTCGACTCATGGGGGAGTTGCACGGCGGGCGGCTCAACTACGACGAAGGGCTGAGTTGAGGGTGCGATATCTTCAGAACGCATGGGTGGTGTTGCGTATTTTGCGTGACAGTCAAATAGATCAGAACTTCGTAGACGAAACCGCAAACATTTACTATGAGATGATGGAAAACATTACCCGTCAATATCAGATCAATGACCATTGGGCGATGCGTGCGGCCACCACCACTGAAAACGTCGCAGCATCAGCCGTCCAATGCGCGGATATTACATCTTCTATGTCGAAAGATGCATGTGATTCGGATGCGGAGACGATACACATAAATAGGGAGAGAGAACGATCACCACCACCCGGTTCGGTCTCATCGGTGTATTCCCGATCGAGTCCGAGCTCACCATCATCGTCGAGATCATCATCTCCCGACATACCGCCACCACAGCCGAGAGTGATTCCGCTCGAACGACAACATATTCATGGATATGACTCGGAGTGACACCTCGACTCGTCACCCGGTAAGTTAATATACCCTGCAAAAACATTGCCAATGTAAAAAATACCGCCAAGTACCAAAATGATCTCACTGAAAAAAAACATACAAAAACCTATCGCCAGTCTCTGTTCTGAAATCAGGAAAAATGCCAAGCACTACGCCCTCGCTGCAAGTATATGCGTCGAAAAGTCGGACCTCGATGATTCGTGAAGTGATATCGAAAAATCATTCCAAGAGCTACATACTTGGCGGGCACATTCCTTTCTCCCACTCTGCTACAATCTACTTCCTTTCTATTGCATACTTATTGTAGTCTGCATTTACCAGAGCAGGCGATGTACTTAGATAGAAATTGTTTGTGGAAAGTAAGCCTACTGAAGAATTCCCAATTAAATTTGAAGTTGAAATGTCCTCGGGTCAGCGTTATATTGCTCAAGATCAGGATAGTCTATGCCGTAAAGGGTGATGCTCGCTTCGGTTTAATGCAGTTATTATTCCTCTGTATCAGGATGTACTGGCCCAGTAAACCAAAATGAATTGGGGAATGCTATTTGTGAAGATTTCGGGTACCGAAATCTTCAAAAATAGGATTCCCCAATTCATTTTGGTTCACTGGGAAGATCGTGTCGGCAATCAATATCTAATTATTCCCGACTGTTCAGTCTTAATAAGCACAATAATGGAAGTCAGCTATTGTAAATATCTTGATGAATAATTGGTGAGGGCACCGTTTCTACAGAGATTGTTGCGTCGCAATGTATTTTTTCTTTCTAATATCCTGAGCCTTTCCTATTCCCCATATTCAGTTCAGATGTTAACCAGATCCTCCTTAAAATATCCCATCCTTTTCCAAATAACTTCTCATGTCTCCACTAACTTTCTCTGACCACTTGAGTTTTGGGTCCTTTCTCACATATTTCCAGACACCCTCTCCCATCTCGTCTCTGTATCCTTCTTCCCTTAAACTCAAATCATCAGTCGTACAATACCATCTTACAAAGTCAGACGTGTACGCTCTGCGAGCTATCTATTCTCACTCATTGTTCCTCGCATAAACTAGTTAATATCCACCTTCACCTACGTCTAAATCTCAATCACCATACATTAATTTTTACCACCATTCTGTACATTCCCTTTTAATCAATATATTTCATTTATATTATTATCCTGGAGTTACAGTATTATTTAAAATACCTACAGAACCTTAAGTGGCATTGTAGGCGTCCACTACTCGACTAGATCAGAAACATTCGTGTGAAAGGTTTAGTTGAAAGACTGGACATTTTAATGGTCCTTCGAGCCGGATTCATATACCCATGTATATGAACTAAAGAGAAACTCTATTGTGTCATCAGTGCTGTGCGGTAATATAAGACAAAACTCATCCGCATCAGTGCAGTGCAGTTGTGACTGTTAACAAGTGGTCGTATCAGTGCCGTCTATTATCTGTGTCCAACGCCCTTGCGTTATCCAAAGACGAGCATCCAACAGTCAGAACAAGAAAATCTATCAAGTAATTATCAACGAGAACTGGACCGCTACTGAAGACATCACCCTGATTCTTCAACCTGAGAATCGTTCATCCAGCATCACATCGAATTCAAGGTAAGCTCGTTAAAGCACATAATCGTCAGTCCTCTATCCATTGTCCATCTTATATCCTCCCATTGCAATTATGCCCGAGACATCCAATTCGCTCTCCACCCTGAGGAGAAAACGAGGCAGTATTCAAGGCTCTATCACCACGTTCATAAAAAAGTTGGATCATTGGGAAGAAAATGAAAGAGAACGTGATGTAGATTTTCTACAAGCATCGCTAGAGAGTCTATATAAATCGTTCGCGAAATTCGACGACATTCAGGATGAGCTTGAGGAGTTAGACGAGAACGAAATGAACAATCGCGAGCAAATGCAGACAAGTTACGACAAGGCTATCGCTCGAGCTAGGAAATATCTGCGGGAATCCGGTCAACCGTCGGACAGCACCGTAAGATCCGGAACCCCCACAACAAATCAACCGAGTTCGGTTAAACTTCCAGCAATAACGTTGCCAACATTCGATGGATCCATCGAAGGATGGTCTTCATTCTACGATATTTTCTCATCGCTTATTGATAAAAACGACGACTTGTCTTCCGTACGCAAATTGCAATATCTAAGATTATCCTTGACAGAGAAGGCCGCTCGTCCAATCGAATCGCTGGAAACGACAGATGAAAACTACGACGTCGCCTTAGCCATCTTGAAAGAAAAATATGAATGTACCCGTCGGACCCTACGCCGACATTGGGCAATCCTGCGCGAGTATCCGCGTCTGACCAGAGACTCTCCTGCGAGTCTCAATAATCTGGTTGATACCTTCAATCAGCATCTAAGGGCTTTAGAGAAGCTCCGGGAACCAGTTGCTAGCTGGAACACCCCTCTCATAGATCTCATCCTTACCAAGATCAGTTCGAATACTGCCTGGCAGTGGGAGCTCACACTGACTGATAAGGAAATGCCGAAATACACCAGTTTGCTGTCATTCTTGGGAAAGCGCGCGAGCTGCACCGATTTCTCCACAACAAACGAGAATCCCGCAACCAGTAAACAGGGCAATCACCGCCCAGAAATAAATCGTACGCGGAAGACTGGACCACCGTCGGTCCAATCCTTCGCAACATCAAATCCAACTACCACGGGCCCCCAGGCCTCGAGCAGCAGTAATACTTGCGCCTTTTGTTCGGGTTCTCATCCGATTTATCGATGTGACCAATTCATTGCATTATCAGTGGAGGAACGGCAGCAATTAGCTTCAAATTCAAGGCTGTGTTTCAACTGCCTCAGCCGAGGACACGGTCAATCTGAGTGTCGTTCTGAAATATCATGTCGTAAATGCAACAAGCGTCACCATTCATTGTTACACCGCCTACGCAACCCCAATCAGCAGGCTGTCGAACCCAACCGAGAAGCGAGTGAAAATAGAGAAGAAGAGCCAGCACGTCAAGCATGACTAGAGCAACCAGAGAGGCCGATCCCCAAGTCAAGAGCAGTGGCACTCATCGTGAATTCATCGACTAGCGATCTAATGGTCACTGCCATTGTAGATGTTTTAAATCATCAGCAGCAACCGACACGATGTCGAACTCTGATCGATACGTGTTCTACCTCGAACTTCATGACAGAAGGCATGGCCAGCATCCTCGGTTTAAACCGACAAGAATGTGCAATACCGATCGGCGCTCTCAACACTCTCACCACCGTTTCTAAAAGTATCGTCACTGCTACTATCAGCTCTCGCAGCAGCGGTTACAATCGCACATTAACCTTCCTCACGGTCCCAGCGATCTCGCAGCTAGTTCCAGATCAAACCATTCAGCGAGGTGCAATTGAAATTCCGAAGAATATCAAACTTGCTGATCCTGAGTTCTATCGCCCTGCTCCAGTAGACATGCTGTTGGGAGCAGGTACAGCGCTTTCGCTCTTATGTGTAGGTCAGTTAGACTTATCGCAAACAGATGGACAGGACCTATACTTGCAAAAAACTCAACTAGGATGGGTCATCGGGGGAAGCGCACCCTCAGCGCAACCCACACACACAAAAACGTGTCATGTATCTACTGAACTTCACTTCGAGTTAAGCAAATTCTGGGAAATAGAAGAAGGACAAGTGACCAAACACTTAACCAAGGGAGAAGCCATGTGCGAAGAACATTTCCAAGAACATGTTACCCGAACCCAAGACGGGCGTTATTCCGTTGCATTGCCGTTTAATGACAAACTTTCAAAACTAGGAGAATCTAAATCCATCGCTCGTAAACGTTTACGAAGTATTGAAAGAAAATTAGCATTAGATCCTGACCTGCGGATCAAATATCACGCAGTACTGCAAGAGTATCAAGACCTCGGTCATATGACACCGATTCACCCAGACCAGACTAATGAACCAGGATTCTACCTGCCGCACCATGCGGTCATGAAAGAAAATAGTCTTACAACCGCTGTAAGGGTGGTTTTCGACGGGTCAGCAAAGACCAGTACAGGTATTTCGCTCAACGATACTCTCTTAGTCGGCCCAACCATTCAATCTGATCTGTTTTCTCTATTACTACGATTCAGGAAACATCGTTATGTTATCACCGGAGACATTGAAAAAATGTACCGGCAGTTTCTCGTCAATCCTGCCGATCGCAAATATCAACGCATCCTTTGGCGAAATTCTATCGGCGAAGAGCAGACATACGAGTTGAACACCGTTACCTTTGGTCTAACCCCGGCACCTTACTTAGCTATTCGATGTCTACACCAATTAGTTGAAGACGAGGGACACAATTTTCCGCAAGCTTCTAGAGTCCTAAAGGAGGATTTTTATGTTGATGACGCACTTACTGGTGCCGACTCTATCGAAGAAGCGACTCTACTCCGTGATCAACTGACACAACTTCTGGAACAAGGCAAATTAAAGATTCGTCAATGGGCATCAAACACCCCGGAATTGTTAAAGGGACTACCAACAGAGAGCATTAACCGCCAACTAGTACTTGAAGAAACTCCTACAATAAAAACCCTCGGGGTCAGATGGCACTCAAGCACTGACTCAATAATCTACACAGTCAAGCCTCTCGCCACGCAGATGACTGTAACCAAGCGAATAATTCTCTCCGAGACGGCAAGGATTTTTGACCCGTTGGGACTTTTAGCACCTGTAATCACAACGGCCAAAATTTTCATGCAAAAATTATGGACATTGAAGTTGGAATGGGATGAGTCTATTCCATCAAGCCTACACACTGAGTGGACTAATTACCATCGACAACTTCAAATACTCAACGAGCTAAACTTTGACCGCAGAGTCATTATCAATCATCCAATTTGCATTGAGTTACACGGTTTCTGCGATGCCAGCGAACAAGCATATGGCGCTTGTGTATACCTGAGGTCAGTCAATCCTCAGGGAGAAGTTCACACAGCCCTTCTGTGTGCCAAATCAAGAGTAGCACCAGTTAAAACGGTCACAATCCCAAGACTTGAGTTGTGCGGAGCCATCTTACTCAAAGAGCTTGTCTCACATGTCAACGAAGCTCTCCAAATCAAGCTTAATCGCATCATATACTGGACTGATTCGACAATCGTTCTACATTGGCTGCGAACACCTCCTCAATCCTTAAAAACCTTTGTAGCAAACCGAGTTGCAGAAATTCAGTCAAAAACTGATGTGAGGAACTGGCGTCATGTTCGTACATATGACAACCCAGCGGACCTTGTATCGAGAGGTCAACTACCTGAGGAGTTCGTAAAACCAACCCTGTGGGCCCAAGGCCCCCCGTGGCTATCTCAAGATGAGGACACATGGCCAAACTCAGATCTCACTCCGGTAGATAGAGACTCATTGGAGTTGAAAAGAATTCAATGTTTCCAAATCAAACCAACGGATACCAGTTTGCTCACCAGATATTCATCAATCCAGAAGCTGGAAACCATTATTTCATATTGTATGAGATTCAAAATTACCAACCAGAATAAAGGGCCAATAACAGTAGCAGAACTTCAAGCAGCATCCCAAATCATCATTCGTTTAATCCAGAGATCGGCATTCGCAGAAGATATCCAATGTCTAAGCACTAACAAACCCTTGAATCGAAAGAGCCGATTATTAGCCCTTAATCCCTTTATTGATGGAAATGGCATTTTGCGAGTCGGAGGACGACTCAAACATTCAATTATGCCATTCAACCAACGTCATCCGATGATCATTCCTAAGTCTCACCATATCACGCAACTTTTAATCGAATCTGAGCATCGACTACACTTACATGCCGGTGTCCAAGCCACACTATATGCGCTACGACGAAGATATTGGCTCATCGACGGACGTAACGAAGTACGGAAAATTCTACGAGCCTGTGTCACGTGCTGCAAGCTCACTCCGCCGTCCATTGATTATCTCATGGGCGACTTACCAAAGGCACGAGTGACACAGTCGCGACCTTTTAGTCGAGTTGGAATCGATTATTGCGGTCCCTTATTTATAAAAGAAAAGAAACACCGAAACAGAAACAAAATTAAGGTATATGTTGCCATCTTCGTCTGTCTGTCAGTAAAGGCCGTACATCTGGAGGTGGTCAGTGACCTCTCAACTGACGCCTTCCTAGCCTCATTACGAAGGTTTATAGCTCGACGCGGCATCTGTTCAGACATATACTCAGACAACGGAACAAACTTCATCGGAGCCCATAACAATTTGAAAGAACTGCATACCTTGTTATCAAATCCTCGTCACCAACAAGAAATCAACAAGTTCACGACGCATCATGGCATCAATTGGCATTTCATCCCTGCCAGAGCACCAAATTTCGGCGGCCTGTGGGAAGCCGCCGTAAAATCATTCAAACACCACCTTCGACGAGTAGTTGGAGTTAACCTGTTTACATACGAAGACTTCAATACATTCGCCATCGAAATAGAAGCCATTTTGAATTCGCGTCCTCTGACTCCTATATCCTCAGATCCCAACGATCTTCTCGTCCTGACTCCTGGTCACTTTCTTATCGGCGATTCTTTAACGGGCTTGCCAGAACGAGAGCTCCGAGACTTACCAACAAATCGTCTCTCGAGCTGGCAACACCTCCAGCAGGTTCGTCAGCATTTTTGGTCGCGATGGTCTCGCGAGTACCTAAACGAACTGACCATACGTCATAAGTGGACTAAAGGGCAGCCGACGATCCAGGAAGGGACGGTACTCCTACTGAAGGAAGACAACTTGCCGCCATTACAATGGGTCATGGGTAGAGTTACCAAACTACATCCTGGTCCCGATGGGATCACTCGTGTGGTTACAGTAAAAACCGCGCGCAATACATTCGATCGCAGTGTTAAAAAGGTTGCGCCATTGCCAATATTATTGGTTGATGAGATGACTGTCTCATCTAGGGTCGAGGTGCCCAAGGGTCAAACCAGTACCAGTGTCAGCAACAACAAAAAAAAAAAAACAATCACGAACTATTGAACTATTGAACACTTAATCTTAGCATTGACTCAAATATTATAATGTGTTTTTAAGATATAATCACTAAGTACAACCATAGAGTAGTTCTAAATTCATGCAATCATAATATATGCAAACGAGCAAGGTAGAACTATTCCTAATCTTAAGGTTTAGGTTGATCGGTAGAACCTCTCAACGGGGGGAGTATGTTGCGTCGCAATGTATTTTTTCTTTCTAATATCCTGAGCCTTTCCTATTCCCCATATTCAGTTCAGATGTTAACCAGATCCTCCTTAAAATATCCCATCCTTTTCCAAATAACTTCTCATGTCTCCACTAACTTTCTCTGACCACTTGAGTTTTGGGTCCTTTCTCACATATTTCCAGACACCCTCTCCCATCTCGTCTCTGTATCCTTCTTCCCTTAAACTCAAATCATCAGTCGTACAATACCATCTTACAAAGTCAGACGTGTACGCTCTGCGAGCTATCTATTCTCACTCATTGTTCCTCGCATAAACTAGTTAATATCCACCTTCACCTACGTCTAAATCTCAATCACCATACATTAATTTTTACCACCATTCTGTACATTCCCTTTTAATCAATATATTTCATTTATATTATTATCCTGGAGTTACAGTATTATTTAAAATACCTACAGAACCTTAAGTGGCATTGTAGGCGTCCACTACTCGACTAGATCAGAAACATTCGTGTGAAAGGTTTAGTTGAAAGACTGGACAGAGATTGTTCCTACAAATGGTCGTTTCTACATGTTCGTTTTCATAGAGATCGATTCAATCAACAGATGATCGTTTCTATAGAGGGCGGTTCTACAGACTGATATTGCGGCTACTTCTACAGCGTGTTGTGTGAATGCGTCACGCGCTCGTTTCTACAGAACTGGCGTAAACTTGTGCGAAGTGTTCGTTACTAGAGATGATCGTTTCTATAGATGTGTGTGTGTGTGTGTGTCGAATCAGTGGAGTGACCTAATCTTTCTAGCTATCTGTAGAAATGATCTCTGTAGAAACGGACACGTCCCACAATTTTACGCCAACTCTGTAGAAACGATCTCTGTAGAACCAATCCACCCCCATGTCGTGGAACATTAGAGCTCGAAAATCTCCATTTTGTAAATTGTAAATAGACTCGGAACTATTACAATAGAGAATAGAACGTTGGATGATTATGCAATCTATAATTTTTGCATTTGTTCATGCAATCATACACTGTATATAATCATTCGTCGTTATTAGTATAAAGTAACTGAAACATTTCTACACATTTCTTGTTCATAATAAGTGGATTGACGAAGAAAATAGAGTGGGAGAAAGGAATGTGCCCGCCAAGTATGTAGCTCTTGAAATGATTTTTCGATATCACTTCACGAATCATCGAGGTCCGACTTTTCGACGCATATACTTGCAGGGAGGGCGTAGTGCTTGGCATTTTTCCTGATTTCAGAACAGAGACTGGCGATAGGTTTTTGTATGTTTTTTTTCAGTGAGATCATTTTGGTACTTGGCGGTATTTTTTACATTGGCAATGTTTTTGCGGGGTATTTCATTGGTTTTTGTAAGTTGCGGCTAAGAATATACAAAGAATGGGAAATTAATATCGTTGTTTGTGGAAGCGATGGTGGAATTATTATAGATAGACAGATTGTACAAAAGAAGAAGTAGCATTATTTCTGAATTGGCAGCAATGCAAAGTACGCAGTCTATATTTATTATTTTTTAAATGCTTTTGTACAGAATAAAAGTTTCACATTCAACGACAAAAGGTTAGATAACATTGCAAACATCACATCAAAGCAAATCAATTGCAAAAAACACTCTATATTTATGGACTAAGGAATTTTTAATGAAATTGACCACTTTGTTATTGTCACTAGTGTGAAATAAGTTCAGGGCACTAAAACGGGAAATATGACTATGACTTTATGCGAAATCATATTGAACGTCGCAAGGCAATGTCAAACTTGAAATCTATGCGAGCTTGACATAATGGCGAATCATTATATACTGACCAGTATACAGCGCCAACTAACAGATATTCTTTAAAACTATACGTAGTCCTCAACCGATCTCAACTATTTAGGTTCACTTTCTAGAAAGATTGTTCACACATTGATTGTTTACTATTACACATGAATATGAAGTCTGTAATTTCAGCGTATAGGCAAGTCCGCTCCTCGCATGTAGTTTCTAACTTTGGATCTAAGTGGTTGAAGTACCAGTTGTGTCAATTTAAGAAATGCAATAAATATTGATTACTCACTACATGTCCACAGCTTGTGAAAATTCAGATCACACTATACATATACATATAGGTATATAATCATCTACTCCGATGGTAGTGTATTATAATAATAGTAGTTTATGCAACGAGGGCGTAAAGTGAGGCCGGCATCGCCGACCCTCGTGCGCGGCGATCATCACTCGTGCGAAAAAGTTTACGCCTGAGTCGCATACACTACTTTTGACCCCTGTGCGTAAAGTTCGTATACTGTTAAGCCCCGAAAATTTTACATACACGTGTTTGAAAAAGTCTTAATTTACGCTCATAAATCGGGACTTTACACACGTACTTTACGTACATGGGGTCAAAAAGTAAATACGTGAAGCTATTTTTAGAAAAATTCAAGAGAGTGCAGATAGAGTTGAGTGTGGCTGTGATGTATTGTTATAACATATGGTAACGAGTGAGCTACAATTGCGGTGAAACATTTCGATCTCTATCGTAAGTTATAACAATTTCAAATTGTCTCTACAGTTGTTTTTTCGATATTCTTTCCAAATAGATACAGGCAGCTTGCGTTTCAAATTAAATTAATTCTATAGTTGGTTTATTAGAAAGACGATTTGAGAACACAACATAGACAGTGTCTTATACATATGGACTTATTGGATATTTAAAATTCGCTGTGATAGCAGAACCACTCTAGGCGGTCTTTATGAAAGGCTGGTGTGCCGCACAAAACATCAGGATTGACTTGTCGCGTAGCTGCTTAGGTTCGTGATCAGAAGAGCTGCTAAAAATCAGAACATTGTAGTATCATGCACTAATGGCATGTGTAATTCGTTTAAATGGTTGAGGTTTTTTATCCAAGAAACCCATCATTTATCCATCCATACTATCTCATTGCAGTACAAGTAACAAATACAATACAAACCTTACATTCTTGACTCAACCGCTGGATGTTTCGGAACATGAGGTTTTTTTAAGTTTAGAAAGACTACATGCTTGAACTCATTGCATAATACTCATTGTCAGAGCACCTATGCCTTGGGCTTGATACGATGGGGTATTTCTAGAAAATACAACAAGGATAAAAAATGTTTTCTTTATAATTGTATGCTCAATTTCATTTCCAATTATTATTCATCTAATTGTATAGTAAAGTTTTAATATCAAACCTATTGTATAGCTAGACATTTATTTTGGTAGTAGAGAAAACTTTTTAAATTTTTGTTTCGTAACTGCATGAATGATAAATAGTAGTTCACAACATTGGCATGCTCATGTCATGACAATTATCTAGGCTAATTATTGTTACAAATAATTATCAATTAATATTATGAATTGTATATGAAACGGTAATTAATAACTGGATAAAATACAATTTTATATAAAATGATAAATTAATAACTACTTAAAATACAATTTTACATAAAACGATGGTACATTTTGAAATTGTTTGATATGTATCATAAATAACTTTATGATAGTGAATAGTTTCATTTGAAATTCTGTTTTAATTATTTATTCATTTTTCGTTTCATATCAAATTTAATATATCAATTATAGATGTTATATTTTAACAAGCAAAATGTTTTTTGGCAATATTGCTGTTTCGAAGCCAATGATGATATGCTGCCGTTGCAAAGCCGAGTACAAAGTACTGCCGTCTTGATTAAATTCCAAACCAAGGTGTAAATCTAAGGTCATTGTGAATTCGAGAATGAGATACTGAATTCCGAGTTCAGCTAAAATGTGTATCCGTTCAAATAGCTATTAGCTACAGTATCTGCTTTCCGGGGCTACTGTAAAAAGAAGAAGAACGAAAAAATGTAACGTATTGACTGTAATAAAAGTACAAGCGGTGATTTAACGATAATTCTTTCGATGTCAATGTTCTTTTTCAATTGATAGAGATTTCTATAATAATAATGAGATTCATGGATTCATACCTATAATACCATTTATTTCTAAATGTCAAATTAGAATTATTTTTCTTATTTATAATTATTCTTGAACTTACCATAGCTATCGAGTTGTCCATATAGATTCGTATGATGATGATTTACGATGAACAGACTTTTGTGTTTTATTTGAGATCTTCGTTCCCAAGTAAGCATATTTATAAACATATTCTGCGTGTCACTGGCTCGTTGTTACGATTATGAATGATTTTCTTCTGTGAAATTTGAAAAACCTAGTCATCTTTTATTTGTTGCTGTTTTTTATTTAGCGTTGTCTGGATTGATGATGACTGTCTTATGGTCGATGCAATATCCCGAACAAACTCACTGAGTACACGCACTTGTTGATGACCACTATTATTTATTATTTTTTATGTTTGCTCATTATTACGATATAACATTATTGTATGCATAAATCGCCAGTTTACGCTCTCATAAATTTCAAATAAATCATAATAATATTGTAATATAAAATCCGAATTGAAAAATGACAGGTACGATCTGTTGACTACATGACGAAGAAGGTGATGTTTTGATTGATCTCTAGATGATCGTTATAGACTACGACGAGGAGGTTAACTTAGGATTATAACTTTGTCATCTTTTTGTTTTGTGATTGGTACTTTTTGACACTTAAGGTTTTTCTTCTTTCTTAGTAGGCTTATGCCGACATTGGATGTAGCCGAGATACTTTATTATAGGTTCTTCTTTTTTCTTCCTTAGATTAATAACTCCACAACGAAATGTAGCCAAGAACACTTTAAATTAGTAGATATAAAAATAATTGTCATCGATAAAACATCGATTATATTTTACATAGATCGAATTATTACGGTTGGGGCTGGACGCATTTTTTTCTGACGTCACGAGTATTCTGACGTCATCGTGAGTACTCGCCGCATGCGCTTCCATGCGGCCATTTTTTTAACTCAGTCGTACCCGCCACTTCGTTACTTATGCCAGGGACGGGCCGCGGCCAGAGGCGAGGCGGAGATAAAAGACTACAAAATATATGCTGCATTTTGAGTAAAGTTTTGTCAAAGTGAAAGGACAAAATATTTTGATCAGAGATTTCGACACCGAAAACTACGAAGTGGAGGATCTGGACACCGAAACCTATGAAGCGGAGGACTTAGACACCGAAAACTACGAAGCGGAGGACTTAGACACCGAAAACTATGAAGCGTATGACCTGGACACCGAAACCTATGAAGCGGAGGACCTGGACACCGAAAACTACGAAGCGTATGACCTGGACACCGAAAACTACGGAGCGGAGGACCTGGACACCGAAAACTACGGAGTGTAGGACCTGGACACCGAAAACTACGAAGCGGATGACCTGGACACCGAAAACTACGAAGCGGATGACCTGGACACCGAAAACTACGAAGCGTATGACCTGGATACCGAAAACTACGGAGCGTAGGACCTGGACACCGAAAACTACGGAGCGGAGGACCTGGACACCGAAAACTACGGAGCGGAGGACCTGGACACCGAAAACTACGGAGCGGATGACCCGGACACCGAAAACTACGGAGCGGAGGACCTGGACACCGAAAACTACGAAGCGTAGGACCCGGACACCGAAAACTACGGAGCGGAGGACCCGGACACCGAAAACTACGGAGCGGAGGACCTGGACACCGAAAACTACGAAGCGTAGGACCCGGACACCGAAAACTACGGAGCGGAGGACCCGGACACCGAAAACTACGGAGCGGAGGACCTGGACACCGAAAACTACGAAGCGTAGGACCTGGACACCGAAAACTACGGAGCGGAGGACCTGGACACCGAAAACTACGGAGCGGAGGACCTCGACATCGAAACCTATGAAGCGGAGGACCTGGACACCGAAAACTACGAAGCGTATGACCTGGACACCAACAACTACGGAGCGGAGCGGAGGACCTGGATACCGTTTAGTTTCTATTTTATTTTTTATATCAGTCGAACTTGTGACGTCATTCTCAACGAGAATTCATCACTTCGTAGATTGATTAGGGCCAATCTTCTTATTACGTCATACGATTCTTGCCAAAATCAATAGGGGTCGAGATTCTGATGGAGAGAATCTCTCTTCCAAATCTCACATCGATCCGTGTATCGGATCGGGAGATAGAGGTGTTCCAAGAAAGTGTCTGCGAAAACTTGAGCGGAGAAGAAGACGAAGAAGAAGAATCTTAAAAAAATCATCAACTTTGAGGATCAATATCTTAGCAAACACCTGACCGATTTCATCCAAGTTTTATAAACTAGGTCATGTGGACTAGGACTTATGGTCCTGTAAAGTTCATCAAGAAATATGCAGTAGTTCGGGAGATATAACGTAGTGATTACAAGTATAAGAAGTTGCTCCGGGTAAATGATTCTCAGCTAGCGCTCGCCGGCCGAAAGTACTTGGCGGCGATTCGCTGCCGCGAATCTTGATCATTTTCATCACATACCGTTCGATTATTGCAATATACCCGTATGTTTCAGATACGCGTGGCATGATCGCCACCACATCTATGTAAATATAGTTTAAGTTTCAGTTTGATATATAGTTTTAAGAAAATTGTTATCCTAGAATAGGTTAGACTTAAGACTTTAGAATAGGTTAGACTTAAGAAATAGCGTATAAGAAAATTATTACTTTTAGAATAGGTTAGACGTAGGAAATATTGAATAAAACAAAACATATATTATCAGATGATTCGCGTCATTGCTTACAACACCCTGTCACTCTTCGAGCATTTCAGCTAGTATAATTCGTATATAAGCTAAGAATTCTATTCTATTGTCGGTAAGGGGAAAAAAGATCGGTAATCGTTACCATGATCCGAAAGCGAATCGGTAGTGGCGCCATCGCGCGACAGAAAATTGCAGCCATCCGATTTTTCGGTAACAGAAGATCAGCAATCCATGATTCAGAATCGTTACCATCAGACTACCGATAGCAGAAGATCGACAATCTATGATTCACCTTACCATAATTCTAAATGGCGCCATCGCACGACGGAAAATTGCAGCCATCAGATTGTCGGTAACAGAAGATCAACGATCCGTAATCGTTACCATCAGACTATCGGTATCGAAAGATCGGCAATCGTTACCATGATCCAAAATGCTAATCGCTAGTGGCGCCATCGCATGACAGAAAATCGAAACCATCAGATTGTCGGTAACTAAATCGGTAACCATGATCCGAAATCGTTACCATCGCGGCAGGTAACTTACCATCACAGTCGATACGTTACCGACTGCTTGATGGCCGGTAAAGAAGGCTGGATCCAGAACTCTCTTATTATATCTACTTTTGTCTTTTCCCCTCCCACTAATTTTTGATTTGGGTAGTAACAGGCGGAAACACGCCACTTCTTGTTTGGATATCGTTGTAGAAAGGGTCTTCCTTTGTGGTTTTATCGTCCAGCAACTTTCCTTTCAAAGAGACCTTTTTCTTTTACGTTCATTTCGAGTTTGTGTTCCTTTCTTTTCCCATCTTTTTTGTGTCGTTATTTTTTTTATATTTGTTCGTTGTGTTCTTTTTGTTGATTTTTGAAAACTTATTTTTTGTGTTTGTGTCGCCGAGTCTTGGTACCTAAGGTAAGCTTCCCACTCTAAACGTCTTTCCGAAAATATCCAAATTGAATTATCCGAATTCAGATTCCCTCAAAATCTTATCGAATTGTTGTGTTCCGGTTTTGTTGTACGTCGATTATTTGTAATTCCCTGAAAATGATCGTATCTGTAATTGTGTATCGTTAGATCGATTTTTCTAGAAAGCCTTTGGCCCCAAAAGATAGCGTCGTTTCTATCTCGGCATTGCGAGCTTGGGTTTTGTCCTTTGTTATTGTTTGCATCGTTACCTAGCCACGTGTCTCTATAAAGATCGACCAACGCATTCACGATAAGATTCTTCCCCACACTTGTATAAATCCCTCCCATCCTGATTAGAAACCCCTTAAAAACCCTTCGAGACTTTGAGCTGGTTTATTTAAGATTTTCGGGTAGCATTATTTATAGTCCCTTATCCTAATCTCTGTATTTATTAATTATAATATGTTGCATCATGGCATGGCGGGCTTTGTGTGGTTGTATTCGGGCATGTCCGTGAAAGTTCGTACGGGTTCGCCCCGACGCACTACACTTTTCGGTGAATTGTTTTACATTATCGACGCTACTAATTGATTTCTAATAGTTCCAAAAGTATCGACCCTAGCTCCCCCAGATCCCCCTATGTTATCGACCTAGTCTTATTCTTTTCTTTGTATCTTATGATTAATTCCTACTGTACCCTAAGGTAGTTCTTTCCTCTGTTTTGTGAATTGTTCTCTGTTACCCTAACTCTTACCTCCTTGCTTGTGACCCATATATTACGTAGTCTATCAGCTGTTCGCCAATTTCGGTCATTGAGTCACGGCCTCCCTGTTTGATTGTTTTTGACAATATATTTTGTTTATCTTTCAATTTGATTGTGTGGTTAGCTGTGGGTTAATTACGCAATTTGACATGAATGTTACATTATTATTCAACGATAAATAAATTTGGCTTCTTTGTGATTTTTCCATAAACCCTAATTCACTCGCTTTGCCTATATTATTCGCCCCCACGTTCCACTCATCCTGAACTCGCCGAGTAGTCCCGTCTAACATTATCGGATTGATTGATTTATTTAAATTTTGAAAACTACATTTCATTTTATTATTTTATTCTTTTCGTTATCGCGGTACCCTAGCTACCTGGCGCCCAACCTTATATTTCATACAGATTTCGTTGTTGAATACTTATTCGTTACCAGTAAAATCGCGATTTACCAAACAGTGGGATCGCCTGTTTTGTGAACGCAGCCGACCACGAGTATACAACACCCCCCCCCCCCCCCCCCCCCCCCCCAATCGTCCATCGTGCCCGTTCGTTGGCTGTATCACCTGAAGAATCCCACAGGAGTCAGGACGTTTGGCTCGTTGGGCTTTAGAACTCGTAGAGTATGATTTTGAAATCATACATCGCAAGGGAGCCCTGCATCACGTACCCGATGCCCTCTCCCGTATGTTTGAAGACCCTACCGACGCCATAGCCGCGATTGCCGAAACAACTGATTCTTGGTATAAAAAACGTATGGAAAATGTAAATTCACGACAAGAGCAATACCCGGATTGGAAAGTAGAAGCAGGACGATTATACTGTCAGCAAGTAGATGCCTTAGCTGACCCCGTCCTTCCCGACTCAGATGCTTGAAAACTAGTCCTCTCAACTGAATCCCGAAATACCGCCATTATCGAAAATCGTTCCCTACCTACCGCTGGTCATTTAGGAATAGAGAAAACTTATGCCCGAACCGCTTTATTATACTATTGGCCAGGCATGTATCGGGAGATAGCCGCTTTCGTCAGGCACTGTGAAGTTTGCCAACAGATCAAAGTGGAACAGACCGCTCCCCGAGGATTAATGGAAAACCGAGTCTTAGAACAACCATGGATAATGATCGCGGCAGATATCATGGGCCCTTTTCCTCTTAGCCGTCAAGGCTTCACTTATGTGTTCGTAATCCAAGATTTATTCACCAAGTGGGTAGAAGTCATCGCACTGAGAAAAGCCAACTCCGCGTACATACTAAAAGCTCTAGAAGAATTAGTTATTTTCCGTTGGGGTACGCCAGAAGTACTACTTACCGATCATGGTACCGAGTTTGTAAATAAAGTCATGAAGCAAGCTTGTGAAGAAATGGGTATCTACCATAGTACCGTTCCCCCTTACCACACCCAAGCGAATCCGGTAGAAAAAGTCAATAGAGTTTTGAAGACGATGATCGTAGCCTTCATAGAAAATGACTACCGTACATGGGACCTACACCTTTCGGAATTTCGTTTCGCTATAAATACCGCCTCCCACAGTTTGACCAAACTAACCTCTGCTTTTCTCAATTTTGGACGCGAACTCCGACCGAATAATCCCCTGAAGAAAAGGGAAGAAGGTCCTCCCCAAATCCAACCAATACCGCCCGAAGTTTGAGAAAACCGAGTTCGCCGATTATCGGCCTTACGTGACCTAGTCGCCAAAAATATCGAAAAATCCTTCAAGCGTCAAGCTAAATACTGTAATCGTGGTAGGAAAGACCTAAAATTCTCCATTGGTGATTTGGTTTGGCGTAGACAGCATGTCCTTTCTTCGGCTGTAGACTTTATAGCCTCAAAACTAGCTCCTAAATTTAAGGGCCCCTACTTGATCTCCAAAGTATTGTCGGCAGTAGTGTATGAACTTGAGGATTGTAGTGGTAACCCGGTTGGAAAATCCCATATTAAGGACCTGAAACCCTATCGTAGCTTCCCTCCCGTAGTAATTCCAGAGATGAATCCTGAAGAAGTTACCCTGGAAATTAATCACGAGGAAATTTCCCCACAAGTAGAAACTGAACCCCTAACTCGGTTAAACGTTGACCAGCCACCGGTAACTTTTTATAGAAAACATGTGGGGAAGACCTGTACCCCGATATCGGACCGGGAATCCCAGCAGTCGGCGGACCAGGGGAGAATGGGCGGAGCGAGACCACCCAGGTCGACCCCGAATAGGAGAGTCCGTTTTGAACCCAAATCTCGAGCCCACCTACCAGAGGATCAGGCCGCGAAACTCCCCGATGCAACCAGCCTGGATCTCGGCCAGCAGGTCATCCCCACCAGTCCCCGCGGACAATCAGAGTCATTCCGAGGAATCACCAGACGACTCAGACCCCGAAATTCCAAACCCCCAAGCCACTTCTAGCCCCTTACCGACCCCCCGTTCCCCGTCCTTACCTACCCCAGCACCTTATCGACCCTCCCAAACATCCCCATTCCCCACCGTTCGCTCGCCAATGGCCAGGATCTACTACCAAGAAGGTCAATTCGTACAGAGAACCTCGACCCCGTCCTCATGCGAGGAAGGATCCTCCTTTTCGCCACCTATTAACCCCAACCCCGTTTTTCCTAACCCCGGCTCCTATCTCACCAACCCCCGACCACCCATTCCCCTCCAACAACAGGGCGCACCGATCCCATTGTGGCGAGCAACCGGCGCCCTAGAACCAGCCGGGTCACCGGTACCACCAAGATCCATCTCCGATAGGATGTCTCCCGCGCGAAGTCTAACCACCCCCTTGAGAACCCCCGATCTGCCCGGGGCAGGACAGTGTTGGAACTGCAGAGTGACGGGTCACCAATATTCGGCCTGTCCACAGCCGAGGCAAAATTTGTTCTCCTATGGGTGCGGCCGTTTGGCCCACACTCGAAGAACCTGCCCTACCTGCAAGCCAGAGTGGATACAAGAAAACCGAAGAGCAATACTAACCATCAACCCCCTCCCCCCTCCATACCCTCCTATTCTGGTCACTCCCTCCCAGCAGATGGAGGTTATACTATCGATAGTACAACTCCTAGGGGCCATGACCCCTAGGTGAATTGTTGTTCGTTCTGTTGTGTTGTTTTCCTTTTCCTTTCACTCTTCTCTTCTAACGTCTAAAATTCATTTCGTCTCGTTCTTTTCCCCGTTCTACCATCTCCTCTCTTCATTTGTTTTTGTTTACTTATCCTGGATTTCTTCTCGTCCGTTTCCTTTCTTTTCTACATCTTTAGTAACTCTGTCTACCGTGCCCCCTCTTTCTTAATTACCGTTCCGTTCCGCTTCCCTTTCTTCTTGTTTTGTTATTTTCTTCCTACCGTCTATCTTTACCGTTTCTGTCTGCCGCCCCCCCCCCCCCCCCCCCCCCGCCCTTCCGTAAATATCGTAGATTAGTCTTTAAGCGATTTCGCTCGTTTATCGTTATCCTATGTTATGTATTGTTATTGTTTGATTGTTACCGTACCGTACTTACGCATAATCCTACTAGTCAGGAAACCGTACTGTTTCGATATTAAGTTCCTAAAGACTGTGATATGACTTAACGTGTAATGTAGTTTTAACTGTAAACCTTCCTCGACTAATGATTGACTGAGGAATGAATGTACTAAGTGCCATACCGAAAAGTGATCAAAGTCAAATCCTAGAACCAAAGAAGAGGGCTAGACCTCCCAATTAGGAAAATCCTAAATAAACCTCCAGTTATGTTTTTCTAACCAAGACTTGTCGTTTTAATTAAGTCCTTTCCTTTGAGAATCTTATCGTTACTTTTTTTTGTTGTTTATAGAACTTACTTGAATGCCTACCGAGTAATTTAATTGTCGTTTATGTTTTATGAAATATGACCTGTCGAACTTGAGCTGAAGCATGAAAATTCGGTGAGATTACGAATCACAGATGAACTTACATTGGCCAAATAATAAATTTTTTGGGAGGAGTCGATGGTTTGAGAAGCTTTGTAGGTCTCGCTTGGAGACTACACGCTTCCTCTGGGGGGGGGGGGGAAACTTGTAACGGGGCAAATTATTTGCCTCGTAATGGAACAATCGACTCCTCCTCAGACGAAAGTGACCCCGCGAAAAATACATATAAATCGAAACAAGAAGTCGGAAGCTCAAGTTCCGAAGGTCTCCTAATTTAATTTCCATCATTTATAATCTATTGTCTTTCCCATCCCTCTCTAATATCGTACGTGTAGTCTCGACCGCATCAACGAGGGAGATCATCCCTCAATCCCACTACACCTGGCAGATCACCTGGAAGCCTCAGAGTCAGTAGCCGGGGCGGCCAAGCTCATCATATCCAGAGATACGCCTGGAAGCGCGCTGCATAAAGATCTTCCTCTCGCCAAAGATATCCCGATCCCCTTCCCACCTGTCTCGTACCGGCCTGGTCCACCGGTCCATATGCAGATATTTCTGCCTTCCAGGTGTGACGAACGTGGGTATAATTGATCACGACTTATCGACCATTAACGAAAAGATCAACAATACTAATAATTCGCGATGCCACGAACGTCACATGGGTTGTCCGACTATGCCTAACCGCGTAGCGTCTAAGTATAACCGCCCGTTATCTATGATAACAAATAAAAATAATTTTGACCTAGCTCTCAATAGATCGATTTTTGGATCCTACGCCGTCTAGTCCTATACAGGTCTCGCATTAATTATTTAAACAGAAGGGCCTAATTGTCTTGTCAGGAATGTATTAGGTCGGGTAAAATGATAAGGAAAATTAATTGATAGAAATAGATTATATTCTTGAACGATTATTTGAAGTAAAACGTACGGTTGAACATAAATGAATATCGTGTATGGCTAATACAAGGGTAATGATGTGTGTGTCGACGCGGGTTCGTGAAGAGAGCTTACTTTAAAAGAAACCTTTAGATAGGCACCAAACAGAAATATGCCCTTCTCGATTCTCGCGTTGACACCTTGGTAGTGATAAAATAATATAATGTGTGAATCTGATGTCGCTCGGAATTTAATTTTTGGTTTGATAAATCTTTGCAACCTAGCAACTCCTCATAACTCTTTCGTTGCAATTCCTTATGGTTATACTAATATTATATTGCTTAAGATTATATAGCCATGCTCGACAAGTTGGAGACGTCGCGAACTTGCTTAAAGCTGAGGGTTTTCCCCGAAGTGTCTTTGCACTAGCTCTAGGCAAGGTCTATGGGCTTTCTTAAACTAATTATCATAGCAAGCATAGATAATAGATATAGGTAACAGGATAATGACAAAATATAGTGTAATTACAAGTATAACTAGTATACTTGTGAGAATACTGGAACCAATTTGATAGTAAAGATGGAATTTAGCATGAATGATAATACATGGATAACGATCGTCGACACTTAGCTTTAGTAGAACCGACCATGGAGGGCTGGATGTCGCGTCGCACCCTTGTTTTTGCGGGTCCTCACCTTTAGTATCTTCTAACTCCAAACTTTGCACTATCGACGTGGTTTTTTTTTTTAACAGTCTCGGTCTTTAATAAAGTATCTATACACTGACTCGAATTTTGAATATTTTTGATGAAATTAATAAGGTCCTGAATTTGAAAAATGTCTATCACTAGGTTTTGATTATGATGGAACGTAAGGTTTGAATTTATGAACTTAAAACTGAATCTATAATTACAAGTACGAGACTTGGAAAAACTGAACTGAATAATTATTTTTTTGACGAGTACTGAGTCCCTTGGGTCACCACTTTGTTAAAGATTGAACACCAACTCTAGGCTCTAACTAGCACCCGGTTCTCCGCATCCACGCGCCTCGCGATTTACCAGAAGAAAGACACAAAAGGATGATCCCTACCTCGCTTGTAATCAGCCGTCAAGACTTTGGGGACTTAAGTCCCAAGAAGTGCACGCGTCAGCCGTCCGCACCCACATAGTCGGTTCACCGTAGTAATTAATTTATACTTATGCTAGATTCTTAAAATTAGCTAGATACAATCACTCCATGCATGACACACATCCCAATTCTTTAATTTAGAATTTCCTAGGTCTTATGGTTTACCTTGTCTATACTAGGATAATTAGGGTTTCATTAGAAAGAGTTATAACGATGCGACTATAGGTGCTAGGTCAACAGAAACTGCTACGTTGTAAGCGTTAATCCTAGATATTCTATATTATACGTGACTTCTTCGACATTAAGGAGGTAATGAATCTTTTCTAAATAACAAAGCGAATCGTGACAAAATGCACGTTTTAATAATTCTCCTTCTCGAGTATCCAAAAAGAAGAGTAACGACTAGGGTTTCCTCGAATGCTGATGTCTTTGTCTGATCTCAACTCAAATTTATTGATTATTATAAATTTTTAGGGAAAGCGTAAAGTTGGTACGTAACACAGGGTATCGCGAAAACCTGAGACGCCATCTATCAACCCCCTGGCAAAAGCTCTGAGGGCCTCGATGGGCAGTTTTCTAGAAAACTTAATGCTGAGTAATTTGCAAGTTTGGGCGATATAATAGCATAAAACGCCACCAAGTTATAGAATTTTGAAAAAAAATAATTTTAATTTCCATGTTATTTAAATGAGAAATCATTTCACGTTCTGGGAGAGTACTTAATATTAATATTAAGGGCTCATATTTTGAGGGAATTTCTTTTTTAGCATTTCCAACAAAATTTTAGGCCGGGAGCGAAAAAAAAAATAGTCCCAAAAAAAGCACCCTAAATTATATATATATACAGGGTGATTCGGGTTGGGCGCACCATCTTACGTGGGTGTATTCCTCCTGAGAATCTAAGACTAAATTTCCTTTACCAGAACTTCGAGGGACTAACGGTTCCGGAGCTACGGAAGATCTTAGTTGACCAATCACAGGGCTTACGAGTGACCAAGACAGGGTCGGTTCAAGAGTGTCAATCGAGCAGTGCTCGCGGCGCTTTGATTTTTATTGTACGACGTTTCAGTTCGATTTCTAGATGAGTATGACAGCGTCGCCTCCTGGAGATGTCTTCGTACGGCATTCACCTCCGTTCTCGTAGTCCTGATCCTATGATTCATAGTTTCAGTCGTCCAGGTCCTCCACTCCGTAGTTTGAGTCGTCCAGGTACTGCGCTTCGTAGTTCTTGTAGTCCAGGTTCTCCACACCGTACTTTGAGTCATCCAGGTCCTCCGCCTCGTAGGTTCACTCGTCCAGGTCCTCCGCTTCGTAGTTCTTGTGGTTTAGGTCCTCTGCTCCGCAGTTCTCGTAGTCCAGATCCTCCGCTCCGTAGTTTCAGTCGTCCAGGTCCTCCGCTCTGTAGTTCTTGTGGTCTAGGTCCTCTGCTCCGTAGTTCTCGTAGTCCAGATCCTCCGCACTGTAGTTTGAGTCGTCCAGGTCCTGCGCTTCGTAGTTTGAGTCGTCCAGGTCCTCCGCTCCGTAGTTTCAGTCGTCCAGGTCCTGCTCTTCGTAGTTTCAGTCGTCCAGGCCCTGCGACTACGAGAACTACGAAACGCAGGACCTGGACGACTGAAACTGCGGAGAGCAGAACCTGGACGACTCAAACTAGAGTGCGGAGGACCTGGATTACGAAAACTACGGAGCGAAGCACCTGGACGAGTGGAACCACAAAGCGCGGGACCTGGACGACTCAAACTACGGAGCGAAGAACCTGGACCAGTGAAACTACGGAGCGGAGGACCTGGAGGACTCAAACTACGGAGCGCAGGACCTGGACGACTCAAACTACGGTGCATAGGATCTGGACTACGAGAACTACGGAGCAGAGGACCTAGACCACAAGAACTAAGGAGCGGAGGACCTGGACGAGTGAAACTACGGAGCGGAGAACCTGGACGACTGAAACTACGAGGCGGAGGACCTGGGCGACTCAAACTACGGTGTGGAGAACCTGGACTACAAGAACTACAAAGCGCAGTACCTGGACGACTCAAACTGCGGAGTGGAGGACCTGGACGACTGGAACTATGAATCAGAGGATCAGGACGACGAGAACGGAGGTGAATGTCGTACGAAGACATCTCCAGGAGGCGACGCTGTCATACTCATCTAGAAATCGAACTGAAACGTCGTACAATAAAAATCAAAGCGCCGCGGGCACTGCTCGATTGACACTCTTAAACCGACCCTGTCTTGGTCACTCGTAAGCCCTGTGATTGGTCAACTAAGATCTTCCGTAGCTCCGGAACCGTTAGTCCCTCGAAGTTCTGGTAAAGGAAATTTAGTCTTAGATTCTCAGGAGGAATACACCCACGTAAGGTGGTGCGCCCAACCTGAATCACCCTGTATACAGGGTGAATTCATAACGTCCGTCTGCTGAGAGTCGTGTTGAGGCGGCCTCGCGCCGAGTGCAGTTGTGCGCCGGCAATTTTTTGACAGGCAGACAACTTCTAAAATGTTGGAGCGTATGCATGACAGAACACTGCGATATATCGCAACTCGAATCTTTGAATGGCATCCATCACAATAATTGATAACAATGCTACTAATGTTTTCATTATCCTCGCCTGATCTTGTGCTGCCCCGACTTGAACAGTGTATCAATTTATACAATATTCTACAGAATAACAAGGCTAGGATACCTTTCGTTCAGATGTCCATTAAAATAATATGACATACGTCTCAATGGTTTTTTTTTCTTTCTTTATATTCGGTTTTTATTATGAGAAATCCTGACAAATGCATTTGATTTACCCAGGACGGTTTATAAAAACTTTTCAAAAGTCCTCCCTCGTCTTGCGGCACAGTAGCCGAGTCTATCATAAAAATTGTCTGTTGCACGAAAAATTTGTTCCTGCATCAGATTGTGGGATAATTCAACGACTCTTTCTCTGAGTTCATCGATGTCTCTTATCTGTGTCGTGTACAGCAAGCTTTTAATGTATCCCCAAAATGAGTAGTCCAGGGGTGTTAAGTCCGGGGAGCGCGCTGGCCAAGGCGTAGGTCCAAAACGGCCTATCCATTGCCCTGGAAACTGCTCATTGAGATAGTCCCTGACCATCAGTGTTGTATGCGGCGGCGCCCCATCTTGTTGGAAGATAATCGGAGGACCCTGTTTTTTAGTGAACAAAGTATTTGGTAGATTACAATACATCAGAAATTCACTCTACATAAGATTGGAAACACCATTCCTTAAATCTGTAAGCATTTACATTTCTTCGAACACTGAATCTTCAAACCCCAATGAATTTGAAATAAATTTTGAACTCAATTTGCAAACATACGTTTCCTTGCAGTGTCCGCAATTCCGGAACGATTCGGTTCCGCAGCAATTGAAGATATTTTACGCCATCTAAATTGCCGTCAATAAAAAGTGGGCCAATAATTCTGCCGTTATATATTCCTGCCCAAACATTGATTTTCTGTGGATACTGAGTCCTGACGCTGATAGCCTCGTACGGATTGGCAACCGACCATATGCGAACGTTTTGTCTGTTTGGAGTACCATGGAATACTATTGTGGACTCGTCTGTAAAACAGATTCTTCGAGGGATCCCTGGATCCACATTTATCCGTTCAGTAATTGTCTCACAGAAATCCATGCGATGTATCTCATCGCCAGGCACCAGTTCTTGTTCTGTGTGTAACTTGAATGGAAAATATCTGTTTTGGTGGAGAACTCGCAGAACTGTTGGCTGAGCCAGTTGAAGCTGCTGCGACACCCGTCTGGTACTGGTTCTTCGATTCTCCTCAAATGAGAGACAAATATTGAATTTGTTCTCATTGGTCAGACTCCGATTAGGCCGAGTATGTTTCACATGCTCACAATTCAAGCAGCCCGTCTCATTTAAAGTCTTTATTGTCGACCTGATCGTCGGAACACTAGGAATCGGACGACCGGGAAATTGGGCTCCGAAATGATCCCTGATGTGCGGCGCACTTTCTCCTGACCACGACTGACGACACCAAGAAAGCTTCTCCGCCACAGAATACTTACTTTTATTTGCCATTCTTCTAGATTTGTTTATTATTAATTATTTATTCCTATATTAACGTATTATTTATCTTATTTTTTTATTACTAATGAGTTATTATTTAAAATTTATATATTATTATTTTTATAAACAATCAATCATCCAATCACTGTTATCAATAATTTATAACCTTTCGTTTTCACACAAATAAACACGCAAATAACAAGTAACAAATAAGAAATAAACGCACACAAATAAACGAAGTAACTAATATATTTGATTTATTTATTCTAAAACATTTATTATCCGCAAATTATAATTGATTTCATTTATTCATTATTCACTATTCGTTATAATCAAAGTCAATTTCTCGTAATGATGCAATGATGGAATTGCGGACACTGCAAGGAAACGTATGTTTGCAAATTGAGTTCAAAGTTTATTTCAAATTCATTGGGGTTTGAAGATTCAGTGTTCGAAGAAATGTAAATGCTTACAGATTTGAGGAATGGTGTTTCCAATCTTATGTAGAGTGAGTTTCTGATGTATTGTAATCTACCAAATACTTTGTTCACTAAAAAACAGGGTCCTCCGATTATCTTCCAACAAGATGGGGCGCCGCCGCATACAACACTGATGGTCAGGGACTATCTCAATGAGCAGTTTCCAGGGCAATGGATAGGCCGTTTTGGACCTACGCCTTGGCCAGCGCGCTCCCCGGACTTAACACCCCTGGACTACTCATTTTGGGGGTACATTAAAAGCTTGCTGTACACGACACAGATCAGAGACATCGATGAACTCAGAGAAAGAGTCGTTGAATTATCCCACAATCTGATGCAGGAACAAATTTTTCGTGCAACAGACAATTTTTATGATAGACTCGGCTACTGTGCCGCAAGACGAGGGAGGACTTTTGAAAAGTTTTTATAAACCGTCCTGGGTAAATCAAATGCATTTGTCAGGATTTCTCATAATAAAAACCGAATATAAAGAAAGAAAGAAAACCATTGAGACGTATGTCATATTATTTTAATGGACATCTGAACGAAAGGTATCCTAGCCTTGTTATTCTGTAGAATATTGTATAAATTGATACACTGTTCAAGTCGGGGCAGCACAAGATCAGGCGAGGATAATGAAAACATTAGTAGCATTGTTATCAATTATTGGTTCAAATAATTTGTATTTTTTAATCTAACACGGCTAACCTAGAAGAGCCCGTAAAAATTGGTTCACTATTTGAGGTTAGATAAATCGCGATCGATGGCGATCCGTGATGGATGCCATTCAAAGATTCGAGTTGCGATATATCGCAGTGTTCTGTCATGCATACGCTCCAACATTTTAGAAGTTGTCTGCCTGTCAAAAAATTGCCGGCGCACAACTGCACTCGGCGCGAGGCCGCCTCAACACGACTCTCAGCAGACGGACGTTAGGAATTCACCCTGTATATATATATATATTGTAACGCATACGGCGATACACGCGGTCGTATAGCGCACAGCCCAGTGCGCATAACAACTATGACGTCACGACAGGTATAAAAGAAAGAGCGCTGTAACGCAATTCAGCAATGCTAGGCAAAGCGCCACATTGACTCAAACCTCCGTAGTGTCTTTAAAGCAATCATAGGCAGAGCTGATTGGCTCGTTCGATTTCTAATATTGTTGGAGCCTTGTCAAAGCGACAGGTTACCGTTAAAGTAGCTTCAAACTGATTGTTATTTCGCCAAATCGGGAAATGTCACTTATATTATAAAATTCATTCCAATCGAAGTCAATTCGCAAATTTAAAAGTCGTCCTAGTTAGACTATTGGCGCGGTTGATTTATAATTTTTTTTTGTCTTTAAAATTACGATAGAAATAATTTATTAATGTTAACTTTTACTATTTAGTATAAGTCTAGTTTCTTCCTAATTACTGGCAAAAGGTAATATTACAGTTTTTAAATTTGAAAATTTTTGGTTGTGGCGAGAAATCAATCGAGGTTGATGCTTGAATATTTGTTTCATTGTCGATGTTTTTACGCTTCAATGGCTTGGCGTTTGATTCTGTGTTTGACTTGTTTTTTGAACTAGTTGAAGACAAATTTACTGATGAAGATATCATATTTTCTATTTTGAATTTGTTCTGGATAGAATCTTCTATATAGCCCTCTGCGACAGTGCTTGATGCCCTACCTCCAAGACATTTTAAATTCGTTAGGCTTGCTCCTGAGTCAATCAGCAGTGTCGCAGAGGTGCGTCAAAAACAGTGACCTGTATAAGAGTTTGGATCAGGCAAGTTTAAATACATTGCAATTTGTTCGGGCATATCTGCAAATTTGTGTTTTCCGATCACTTGTTGGGTGCATTTACCCTTTTGATAATTAACGAAAAATTTATCACCAGTCATTTTTTCAGGTCGCAGCGCCATGTATTTTTTAGCAATGGCATATGGATTATCTGAAATCGTAAACGAACGAGGCTTGTTTGTTTCTGTATCCGGAATTTTTACAAGCAGTAAATCATCATGTTGAGTTATATCCTCCACTTTAACGTGAATTAGCTCATCTCCTTGTAATGCGCCATGAATACCAAAAATCGTAGCAACCTGTAAATAACTCAAGAGGCTCAGTTATATTTGATTCTAACTGGTTTATATGTATGTAGTTCATAATTACAATTATTATATTATTTATATTTATCACCTTATTACATACCTTTATCGTCAAGTATTCATAATCCGAAGCTTCAGTCAAGAATTTTTGCACCTCATCGTCTGTAAGGACTTTGGATTTCTTACTTCGGAATCCCTTTCCTTCATTTTTCGAAAGTGTAATCAGGGAGGTGTACGTGCCGATATCAATTTTTTTTTCAAGCGAATCATGCTTTTGAACATCGAGAAGATTAATCATAAACTGGATGGTTGATATTTTGGCGTTAATTGGTGGAAATATGCTAATAAGATTGTTACCGATGACGTTTTGGCTTTTTTCTTAATTTTCCGATTTAGGAAAGTTTCGTAAGCCGCTTTATATACGGATTTTGATTTCGCAGGCAATAAATTTTTCGACGCTTCTTCAGCTGCCTCACGTAGCTCGGGTGGTGTACATTCAATTGATTCTTCCTCACTGCTGCTCAATCTGATTAATGGTTATTATTTTGACAATAGAAAACAACGTGATTACACATTACACGGTTATAAAACTCTCGCGTTTCTTGCACGATGTAATTGCGGTTAGGTTCGCCCGTTACAGACCGCGCGCTTACGGAACGCTGAGACGCTATGTACTGCATAAGGTGTACGCCTTGTTTTAGAAACATCGCGTTTACTGAACTCATGTCAACCATTGTCAAGTTAGTATGCTTAAAGAATCATACAGAATGAGTTTGGACCGGTCGTGTTCATTATTCACCTGCAGAGAGGAATATAATGACTCTATTTTCCTAGGATAATAAAGTAGGCAAAACCGACTCGCACTCTCCCCCCACCACTATCTTTCTTTTTACTGGTGAATAAGCGCCTACTTAATGTTCGCTGTACAGACCCTAGAAACGCGTGAATCGCGCCTGCGTTACGTAAAAATATTTGCCACTTATGGTAATTCCATTATTGAATAATATATTTAATTCAGCTACGAAATCTCTCAGATCGTCGTTGACATCAGCTGGTCTTGAATTTCTGCAATAGAGAGCGACGATAAAAGGCTTACACTTGTGATTTTAATTATATACCATAGCTAATATTGGCCAAAATTCTTTGGATGAACTCTTATAAATCAGTAATCCATCCATATTAAAGAGCAATTCGATATTACTTCCCGAAAAAACACGAATGTCGATTCCATTACGTAATCCTTCTTCTATCACGAAATACACAAATTCCCCATACGAACCTCTATATGACTGAGCATGGGATTTACTGTATCGGCATCACATCCTTTGGTTTTAAGTAAAATCACCGCACATTTGGGTAATTCAGTCAAGCCTTCACTTCTTAGAAGTTCTAATAGACTCGTCGCTGCCTCGTTTGTTAATACATTGATGTATTTCAGAGCCCACTCGCGAAGCTTTGACGTAAAATTTAGTTTTGACAATTGATACTGGTCATAAGGTTGAGGATCTATCTCTGATACCTCGTTAATCGAAATATCACTCGGTACCTCACTGACGAAAGTTCCATGACCCTGAAGTTAGCCGACATATGACATTTAAAAGATAAAAAGTTCTTTAAAAATTACTCGTGTTTATTTTTCCGTAATTCAAACGAGCATTTTTTTAGTTTGATCAAAAAATAATTACCTGAGTCACAATTCGAAAATCAAATTTTAAATCATCTATTTCTAGGTTATAGATCGATACAAGAATGAAAAATTTACTCCATTTCTTTTTAGTTTTTCGAAATTTACACCAGCATTTTTTTATTTTTCTATTTTTCAATTCTGTTTCCTGAAGTTAGCCGACATCTGACATTTTTTAAATGAAAAAATTCTCTAGCTTTTTGAAAAATTAATTTTTTTGAAATCCAGCAAATTGCTCGTATTCATTTTTCCATAATTCAAACGAGCATTTTTTTAGTTTGGTTAAAAAATCTCGGTTCCCCAAGCTCTGTAAATCGAGCAAGGGGAACGTGGGCTGAGCTCCGACCGAGCGCGCCTCCAGGTGGCGAATAGGAGAGGGCCAGGGAGAGGCGCGGCACCTGTGGTCTCGGGGACCGGGGTGCTGGCTGGCAACCGGAAACTGAGACCGCTGGCTGCGGGTCCCCGGGTCTCTTGTTGGCTATACGTGACCCGGCCGGCGCAACAACTGGCCCAGGGGAACTAAGGCCCCGACCGCGGACCCATGGCTCCCCAAGCCAAGGTGTAAGCTATCGTGCTGAGGGCTGAATGGCACTGGGGTACAGTGCCAATAACGATGCCCTTGGGGTACCGGGCGACCCCCCATTGTATCAAGCCTTACCCCCACACGGCAGGCTCTGTGGGGGCGGACCATTTACTTCCTGCACACTCGTGGGATCAAAATGGATCATAAAGACAAAACAAAAAAAGATGTAGGCGCGGCGGACGCGACAGAGTTGGGTTCGCGCGGTGAGGCTGCCTCAATGGAGGTGGACTCACCGGCAGGTCAGGGCTCCGGGGAAGGTAGGCTGGCTGTGGACATGGAGGCACTCGTCTTCATGACACGCGGCGGCCTGTTGGTCTCGGGGACCAGTCCGACCCCGGCTTCGACGGAAAGGGTGGAAGAGGGCTCGGTACCCACCGGGACCTCGGACGCCACGAACGAAAGGGCCGAAAGGGCAAACCGCTCGGGAGCGGCGAAGAGGAAGGCGAGGAAGGCCAAGCACGGCGCCGCAGCCGCCTCAGAGCTGAGCTTGGGCGGGATCCCCTAGGCCAGCACAGCAGTGCGCGCCGAAGCGGGGGGCCCAGGCAGTGGGCGACCCGTGGCTGGCGCGCTTACCAACACCACACCGGTGGGGGCGGGAGGCTCAGGCATGAAGAGGCCCAGGCCCTCGGACAGTACCCCGCCGGAGGTGTACTCGGCACCCAAGAGGGGCAGAGAGGCTCACCTGAAACCGATGAGCTACAAGGAGGCGGCGGAGGGAAGCAGGAGGGTGGTAATCGCACCCTCCGGCTATTCCGAGGTCACCCTTGGCTCTGGGGAGAGAGACCTGATGGTTCGGGCGCTGTGCGCGGCGATGGACTCTATCCCGGAAGGTAAGCGGGTACCTTGCTTCGAGCAGTACCGATGCGACCAGGGCATCCTGTGGGTGACCTACTCAGATGAGAAGGCTCTGGATTCGCTGAGGTCCACAGTCCCAACTTTGGTGCCCTGGGCGGAGGCCTCTCTCCAACTACTGGAGAAGGGGCAACTGCCCAGGCTCACCAGGATGGTCTCGGTCTTCCCTGGCATCCCAGAGAAGAACGAGGTCATCCTTAAGAGGCTAAGACGCCAAAACGCCGGGTTTCAGACCCACCTGTGGAGGGTCTGGGACAGGAAAGAGAGCCAGAAGTCGGTCCAGCTTGTGCTGGGGGTAGACGCTACCTCCAGAGACGCACTGACGACGGGGGGCCACGGCTCACTACGGTCTCGGGAGGGTCCTCTTTAGGGAGGCCCACCAGAGGCCGAGTGAGTGACGGGAGGCTCCCGGTCCATCGGTGCAGAGGGTGACCCCGAGGGAGGCCCCGACACCGGAAACGGTGGAGGGACGCTCCGAGGGTAAAACCCCACAAGCAGCCGTAGGGAACGAGGGGCAGGACTCGTCGACCCGAGGGAACCAAGAGGAAACTCTGGGACCCCTAGGATGGGCCCCCCTATAGCAGAGGCGGCAGAGCCGGCAGGGGCGGTGGACCCGGCAGGCCCAGAGGTCGTCCCTCAAGGGCCTCCGAGATAGGGAGGACCGGGGGGGAAAGCGTCAGGGCTGGGGTCCAAAGGATCCTGACCGGTGTAGCGTCGGGGGCGAGCACACCCAGGCAGTGCTCCCCCCAACGGGGGCTCACGCACCGGCGACCGGGGAGAACTAGGGGGCTCGGTAAACGGGCTCCCCTACTCTCTCCGAGCAACGGGGGGTAAGCAAGTCTAGTCCCACAGCTGTGGACGGACTCGCCATATCACAAATAGACCTGCGACACTGCAAGGCGGCCTCTGCTGTACACAGCCGAGACCTGGCGGTGGAAGCAACAGCCATATCACTAATACAGGAACCCTGGGTATTCGGGGGGGCGGATTAGGGGTATCGACTCCAGCCTTGGAGCGCTAGTGTACGCGGAGGGAGGGGCGGGCCCCAGAGACTGCGTCTTCGTCAGCAGAAAGCACTGCGCCACCAGGCTGAGCCAGTTCTGCTGCAGCGACCTGGCAGCGGTTTCCATCAAGGTGAGGTTGGCCAGAGGCGGCACAACCGACGTGGTTGTCTGCTCGGCGTACCTACTCTACAACTCTGAGGCACCCCTACCGTCGGAGGAACTCAGGGCGCTGGTGGAGCACTGCAGCAATAAGGGACTCAACCTACTGATCGGGTGCGACGCTAACTCGCACCGTGAAGTATGGGGCAGCACAAATACGAACAAAAGAGGCGGGGCACTGCTGAAGTACCTCTCCTCAACGGGACTCAAGATTCTCAACAGAGGATCGAGACCCACCTTCGTCACCCCGCATAGGCAGGAGGTGATAGACATCCCACTCTGCACGCCCAGACTTGCCAGTCTCGTCAAGGACTGGCGGGTGCGGAACGAGGATACTCTCTCAGACCATAGGCGCATTTCGCTCGTCCTGGATGCGAATGCGTCATGGGAACGGACGGAGGCATACAGGAACCCCAGGACAACCGACTGGACCTCCTATAAAGAGGGGCTGGAAGGGAAGCTCGAGGGACCCCGCAGCCCGCCAAGGACTGAGGGAATGGTAGAGAAAGAGGTAGCCCACCTACATGCAACCATCACAGAAGCTTACGAGGCCGCGTGCCCCGTGAAGCGGAGAAAAGCGAAAAAGAAGGTGCCCTGGTGGAGCACAGAGCTAGACAAGAGCAGAACCGGCTCTCGCAGACTGCTCAACAGGGCCCTCAGGACGCAACTCGAGCCGGACTGGGCGGCCTACAGGAAAGCTCAGAAGGTCTACAAAAAGCTGATCAAAAGATCCAAGAACGAGGCCTGAAGGGGATTCTGCGAGGAGACTGAGGCTCTAAGCGTAGTGGCCAAGCTCCGCAAGGTCTCCACCTCTGGGCCCCCAATCAAGCTGGACAGCCTCATGCTCCCTGACGGCAGCATGGCAGAGAGCCAGACAGATATACTGTCGCACATGCTGAGTACCCACTTCCCGGGCTTCACGCCAGCCACACAGGGACCTGCCCAGAGGGAGGTCTCTGGTAGGCAGGGGCCAGGGGACTGGAAAACAGCGGCAGAGATAATCACGCCGTCGAGGATAAGATAGGTGATTGACACTTTCGACAGTTACAAGAGCCCAGGCACAGACGGTATCTTCCTAGCCTTCCTCCAGAGGGGAGGGGAAAACCTCGTTGCCAAACTGAACGCGATCTTTAGGGCCTGCCTAGCTCTCCGCTACATACCCAGGAACTCGAGGGAGGTCAGAGTGGTCTTTACACCCAAGCCGGGCAAAGGATGCTATGACCGCGCGAAGTCATGAAGACCCATCAGCCTCATGTTCTTCATGCTGAAAACCATGGAGAGACTGGCGGATAGGTACATCAGGGACTGTGTCCTGGTCGAAAGACCAGTCTCACGGGCCCAACACGCGTACCAGGCCGGCAAATCTACGGAGACAGCGCTTCACCACCTCGTGCGCGAGATTGAGGGACCGCTCCTCCGGCAGAGAGCGGCGCTTTGCGTGTTCATGGATGTGGAGGGGGCTTTTGATAACACCTCCTTCAACTCGATATGCGATGCCGCTGTTCAATTCGGCATCAACACCACGGTGATGGACTGGATTAGGCAGATGCTTCAATCCAGGACAGTCACCACGGAGCTTGGAGAGTCAGTTGCTAGGGCTCAGGTCGACAGGGGCTGCCCGAAGGGGGGTGTTCTCTCCCCGCTGCTGTGGACTCTGGTCGTGGATGGGCTCCTGGCAGAGCTTGACAAGCTAGGGGTGACGGCCGTAGGCTACGCCGATGACGTGGCCGTGGTCGGCGCGGGCGACCACCCACATCACATGACCAGCAGGATGCAAAAAGTACTGAACATCGTACAGGCCGATGACGTGGCCGTGGTCGTCGCGGGCGACCACCCACATCACATGGCGAGCAGGATGCAAAAAGCACTGAACATCGTACAGGACTGGTACACCACTCAGTCACTGAGGATCCACCCCTGAATTCTCATTCCCCGTTTGCACAATAGACCAATCAGAAGATTACGGAGCCGAAGACTCATCTGTAAAAGACTGTTCTTCAAATGAATCTCGAACCACACCTGGTCGCAGTCGTGGTCGGCCATCGTTGGACTTCGCTACATCAAGCGATCGTTCAAAGCGTCAAAAAACGAAAGAGCTTCGCAAAAAATATACGCCTGCACAATTATTACAAGCAACAACAATAAATTTTCGCTCTTCTGGAAATTTGGATTTTGCAAAAGTTATACAAGATGTTACTGCTTCACCAACAAGAGCGACACGGTACAGAGAACCGTTTGCGAAAACATCTAATGCACAGCAAACGATTTCTGCGGATGAAGCACTATCAGATATAGTTGAAGAAAAACTGACAAGATATCAGTACAACGCCATCGGAAAGAGATTGAAAACAGTAAATGGCAAAGGTTATCCGAGCTACGACTCCGTGCAAGTAGCCAAAAAGCTCTGTTATTCGCCTCCATCCAGCATCACCGTCACCAAAACTAGTGCGGACATAAAATTACAAGGCTTACTAGATCACACTAGCGAACGTATCTTGCTCTCGAGGAGAGATTTTTTGAAATCACTCAATACCCAGCGTATCACAGCTGAATTGATATGTAATTGGGGATATGACGGAAGTTCAGGCCAAAATGAATATACGCAGTCATTCAGCGATGACTCTGCTTCGGACGCACATATATCTCTTACGTCGTTCATTCCTCTTCAACTCGTCTTCTCTAATAGCGAATCTGACTAAAGCACCAACGAAGTCATATGGGAAAATCTAAGGCCCTCATCACCTCGATTCTGCTGACCAATTAGATTGCAGTTCGCTCATGAAACTACTGCAGTGACTGTAAATGAAAAAAAATACATCGGTGATCAAATAGCTTTGCTGGAACCATTCACAATGATTGCAGATGGCTCTGTAATCACGATAAATTACAAAATGTTGTTCACGATGATAGATGGTAAGGTGTGCAACGCTGTGACATCGAGAACTTCAGCGTTAAGATGTAACTTGTGTTGTGCCACATCGAAGGATCTCCATGATATCGACAAAATTCTGAAACTACCATTAATCGAGTCGAATTTGAGTTACGGTATGTCAACACTGCACGCGTGGATCCGTATGTTCGAGTGTTTACTACATATTTCTTACAAATTACACCTCAAAAAATGGCAAACCCGTACGGAGAGTGAAAAGGCATCAGTTATTCAACGAAAATCTGATATCCAAAACGGGTTGAGATCGAGCTTGGGACTTGTGGTAAATCGACCAAAACCGGGTTATGGTAGCAGTAACGATGGTAATACAGCCAGGCGTTTTTTCGAAAATTCACCGAAAGTTTCACTGATAACTGGAGTAAATGAACGGCTGATGGAGAGATTTCACGCGATTCTAGAGGTGATATCCAGTGGAAGAAATATCGATGTGGAAAAGTACAAGGAATACGCATTGGAAACAGCAAGGATGTATGTAGCCGTATACCCGTGGTATAATATGCCAACAGCAGTGCATAAGCTGTTGATGCACGGTTCACAAATAATAGCTTCCGCATCTTTGCCAATCGGGCAGCTATCGGAGGAGGCCCAGGAAGCCCGCAATAAAGATATAAAAAAATATCGAGAGGAATTCTCTCGCAAATGCTCCCGAGAAAGGACGATACAAGATGTCCTGAACTGGTTGCTGGTATCCTCAGATCCATACATCCCAAGTTTAAGGGAACTTCCAGCGAAGAAGCATAAAAATCTATCGACTGATGCTCTGCGGCTGATCTCCTGTAGCGACGCAGAAAATGATTTAACCGGGGAACTGTCCATATCCGAGAGCGAGGAGTATGACTCCAATTAAGTTTCAATACAATTTTTTTGAATAAAAGTAATTATCATAATCAATCGTCACCAAAATGTCTTAAATTTTTTCATAGTCAATCCAAAAACTCCATCAGTATTTTTCAGCCATTTCCAACCAGTATTTCTAAGACCGAACGATGATGTCTCGGCCGCCATTTTGTTTTTGAAAATTTCGATACCAAATTCGTAATCAGCGATCTAAAAAACTACGGAATACCAAATTTCGTACAATTCTAACCTTTCCCTGAATTATGGCCGCGATTCGGTGCAAAAGCTATCCCAGTTCTGTAGGGTGTTCCTAGTAGGAAAAAGCTTGCTAGGATACACGAAATAGGAAAAGTGAATTCAAGCTAGAAGCGGTATTGATCGATCAGACGAACTATCGTCGTGGTCGATCCAGATCCGTGAACACAAACGGACATAAGGTGCGAAAGCTAATTCTGTTCCGTAGGGACCTAGGTTTGGGGGTTTATAAAAATAACGGGACACGGTACTGACTCGGCAAATGCCAGTCCGGATTCGTGAAATTAAAGAAAAGTGAATCATTTGAGGGACGGTAGTGATAAGCCACTTCAGGAGTCCTAAAATCCCTTTAGGATAATTAACACACAATAACTCGGGAGTTTCACGGTCTCGTTCACCAGCCCGTGAATAACCCGAAAAGTTACAGTATAATTATATTTAATAGTCATAATGATATCCTTCTTCGCTCTTTATTTGTTTTCTTAAGTTTACTTTGTACTCTGCTGTCAATTAAATACTAGCCTAACTACATAGGTATAGCTTTGGACATTGGCCATTATAGTTGTTATAGAGATGGTACGATAGGGTCTTTGTAGTTCCGGTGGGTTCGAAATACAGGTATGTATTCCATGATTTTTATGTTGACCTTTCTGAAAAGTTGAGAAAGAAGACTAGCGAAAATATTTTCTTCTCTTTCTCTGCAGATTCAATCGGATTGCTTAAGATCAAAGAGAATCAGCATATCCTCTTTATGTTTGAGAACTGTGAGTCAAACCGTAAATGCGTTCGTTCTCAAACGAATAATATCCCCAGGAGGAAGACCGGAGTTTTTCTGAAAAAAAAAAACTATACAAAAATCTTATAATAACGACTCGAAACTGCTATCCCCAAAGACCAATCTAACTGTACTTTTTTGAGTTTGCATAGCAATTTCTTGCTACATTTTTAACATACAAAGTTGTGGTTTCCACTCTTTGTACTATTTGTGATAAGAATATCATAATAGCTTTTATCACAGAACGAAAAGCTGAATTCATAACCCGATAAGAACTGTTTCGTTTATTTCACGCGCGTTAAACGGATATTCAGTCGATTTTCGGTGTCAGTATACAGTCATACCAATATAACACGTATATGAAATACGATTCATCAGCAATCGTAAAAACAATGTACATTATCAACGATTCTGATACGTATAATGACTTTGAATAATGTATATTACATGTTGATATTCTGGATATCGGTAACATATAATGTACACGTGATTTTTCAGTTGAAACGATCGAACACGTAGACGAGTATCCAACGTTTTTAAGCTATGATACGGATACCGTTCCAAACAGCTAGACAATGAACGTTTATTTCGCGGATTTACAATACGTGTACGAAGCACGTCATCCAAAAGTAGCTTCTGTCTTTCAGTATTTCTTTAATACACGTTGCTGATTGGTGTAACTGTACCGTATATTTTATCGACGCATATTACAAGTTTATATTTTCGAAAATGGTAACGTATAACATCCATGTGATTTATAAGTTATAATGATCAAGCACGTATAGGGTTATCCGATTTTTAAGTCACGATACAGATACCGTTCAATTCAGCTAGACAAGGCTCTTATATATGTGGGTATCACAATGACATATGTTTACAGGGTACTATTTGTGTCGGTAAAAATAAGGTAGGTAGATGTACGTAGGTAGACTTATGACAGCACTATCGCGTTATCGTTTCGCGTAAATTCTAGTATCCTTATTGTTCATGCCACTGAACCGCGCAAACATTTGAAATCTGATTTATTCCGAATCAATTGTTTGCAACCGCATCGGCTATACCCACGAAAATTGTTATTTGATGATAATTTATTGCAATAAATTGTGAATATCGCTCATTTTCGATAAATTTGTGGTGACTCAAAACAGCGGTAACTACAATAAGCTTTGCACTTACTCCCGAGAGTTTTAATTTTCAAACGCTTAAGATTTTGTTGTTAAACTTTTCGTCATAGCTATACATCAATGGCAGATTCCGCCAATGATTTCTCGTCTTCAAATGGAACCCGAGATAATGCAGCTTCAGCCAAAAGGCGGAAGCGAACAAAATATGTACAAAAATTTAGTTCTGATTTGGAGTCTGAAGCATTATTCAAATCTTGGCTCAGAGGAAGTAAGAAAGGAGGCGACTTTTTTAACTGCACGATCTGCGATAAAGATTACAGTACGCGTGGAGGAAGAGCTGACTTGAAGAAACACATGAAAGGCATTAAACACGTAGCCAAAGCAAAGGCTATTAAAATACAACAGCCCATTCATGAGAGATTTGGGGTACAAACTAAAGAAGTTGCTCAGGTAAAAAAAGCTAAGATCAAATTAGCTGCTTATTGCGTGGAACATAACATCGCGTTCAATGCGATTGATCATCTTCCGGATTTGATCAAAAGCATTCGCCCCGATTCTGTAATAGCCCAAAAATTATCTTGCAGCAGAACTAAATGCACCAAAATAGTGCAAAATGTTACAGGGCTGTATAGGTTCGAAGAGCTGGTAAAATCTCTGCAAGAAACTAAATTTTCACTTATTGTGGATGAGTCGACAGATGTTAGCTCTGTAAAACATCTAGCATTGGTTGCCAGATATTCACGTGATGGTCAAATCCTTGATCAATTTTCAGGCCTTATTAAAGTATCTGATACTACATCTGATAACTTGTATACAGTCATAAAGCAGTTTTTTAGTGATAATCAGATACTTCACCAAGATAACATGATAGGATTTGCTGCAGATACCACAAATAATATGTTTGGAGTGTGTCACTCACTTGCCACATTATTTGAGAAAGACATACCAGATTTATTTCTAAAATTCTAATGAAGTGTATATGCCATTCGTTTGCCTTATGCGCAAGTTATTCATGCGAAAAACTACCTCGTATAGTTGAAGATGTAGCAAGAGACGTGTACAACTATTTAAGCCATAGTTACAAACGAAAAAGTCTGCTGCAGGAATTTAAAAAATTTGTAGAGGTGAAGCCGCACAAGATTCTTCAGCCAAGTCAAAAACGATGGCTGTCTCTCCATCAAGTAGTTAAAAGACTACTGGAGCAATATGAAGCCCTGATATTATACTTCACCGATGCGGTTCTAGTAGATAAGGTCCTTGCAGCAGAAATGATTTTATCACGGTTGAGGGAGCCTTACGTAAAAATGTATTTGCAATTCTCGGACTACATTTTGCCTTATTTTAATGACTTGAACAAGCTTATGCAATCTGAAGAAACGTCTATCCACTTATTGTATTACCGAGTTTCATCAGTTTATAAATCCTTTCTGAGCTGCTTTGTAAAAAATGACTACCTTACGAGAACTGAAATAGCTGAAGTAGATTTTAAAGACCCACGTCATTATCTTCCGATTGAAGATATGTATCTCGGGGTAATATTGTCAGTGAAAATATGTCAGGGGAGCCATGGACTATCGTCTGCTGCATTGTTAGATTTTAGACAAAGATGCATGCAGTTTTATATTGAAGCTTGTATTCAGATAAAAAAGAGATTTAATTTTCAGGATGAAACAGTCAAAATCATCCGAAATATCTCCATGCTTCATCCAAAAAATGTTATTGAAGGCAATGAAACTTCAATATCAAAACTCGCGGCCCACTTCCCCAATTTAATATCTCAGTTGAAACTAAATAAGTTGGATCAAGAATGGAGAGAACTAAAGAATTCAGAATTCAATTTTCCAACTGAAGTACGTGAGTCTAAAAAAATAGTACAATATCCTAAGATAGCCGAATTTTGGATTCAAGTCAGCGAAATAGAATGTGGAGACGGTGAAAGGAAATTCCATACTCTTACATCTTTTGTGATGTATTTACTATGTCTACCACATTCGAGTGCATGTGTTGAGAGGATATTCTCTCAAATCAATATTAATAAAACTAAATTGAGGAATCGTCTTGACACAGATTCTATAAGCGGCATTCTTCAAATGAAGGCATTAATGAAGAATCACAAATGTTTCGAAATTCCGACCTCTACAAATTTGTTAAGTAAACATAAGGACTCCATGTACGATAGAAAAAATAATGCACGAGGGCTTGTTATTTTTATATCGTTATTATATTACAATCCATAAGAATCCAAAATTGATTTTGGTATACGTATCGTGCAATTAAGCAAAATATCTCCATGAGTATTTTTCTTGCGAAACTTTATAAATTTATTTTATTGTAGATGAAGTAAAATGTTAAAAGTGTTGAACAATTTTGGGTATGAATTATTAATTTATAACTGTAAAAAGTTTGTGAAACCTAGTTATTAAAGATTAAATGTATAATATGTCATGGGTTTTAATTTTTTCACGTATTCATTATATACCGGTAGGAATTTTGAATTTTAAATCTCGGGCATAATACCTGAGCACCTATAAGAAAATATACAGAAATATACAGAATTTCGGTGCGACATCTACCGAGCTTTGGGATTCAAGTAGTGGCAACGCTGTGTATAGCCTGGATCACTTTTTAGTCAAATGCACATGCGCGTGAGAGTCGAGGAGAAGTAGGATAGAGGCAGCGAACAGACGATTACCAGAAGACGTGCATACCACGAGTATCGACATAAGTTTAGTATCTATAATTATCTGTGAAATCAGATTTAGAAATAGTGAAAGAGTGGAATATAAGCTGTAAATGTCGTTTTGATAATTTACAGGTAATATTATTTTATGTAAATAATCTAGGATGAGTATGTAAAATTAAAGAGTTTATATGAAACAATAAATACGTTAATTTACAGAAACTCATCACAATTTTTTTTTATACCACAAGAGAAATTATACATACTTATTTATTATACGGCAACCATGAACAAAAACATATGAAAAAACCCGTATTACAATTATGATATTCATCTCGTATGATTTTTCGGTATGAAATTATATTAAAAATCTCATTCTAGCGCTGTTAAATTCTAAATAAATTCAAATTTCATTCGCAAACAATTATAATTACTAGTTGATTCGGCGTCGTTTACATACCACTGATATGCTGGTATCACTCTCATTATCGCTATCATCATCACTTATGTACGCCTTATCATCAACATCGCTACTATCATCACATCACTATCGTCATCATCATCGCCATCATGACACAAATACATACTTTCAACGATATCAGACCCATCTTTCGCGTTATTTTCATCAATATTCATAACATTTTCATTTAAATATAATTCTTCGTCAACATCTTCTGAATCAATACAATCTTCACCAATAGCAATGGCATTTTGACACGTTTGTCTGTGGCACTCGGCACAGAAATCTGAACATTTTAAACCATGTTTCACGCAACTGCAGCTTTTTTGCATTTTTTTTTTACATCTGCAGCTTATATCTTTTAATAAATTTTCAGGCACTACAAATTCTGGACCATAAACCGGCTGCAGCGTTCCTTCTTTTATTGCCCAACCCCATTCTGTAAAATCCAGTATTTTGCCAAACCATTGTTGCACTTGATGGTACACACGGAACAAGTGTTGATCAGCTGCTGATTCTGTTGGCGGTAGCGTTGCTAAATTGAAAGCCTTTTTCGCAGAACTGCATTTGGAAAAAAAAAGGTATCTCAATTCACTCAAATTTGAACTTCTAACAGTTTTTCCATCGTACATAGCCGCGATTAATTTTTTACCCGCTTCTTCAATTTCTTTTTTGCTCGCATCTGGCGAATGGATCACTAAAGCTTCAGGTAATAAATTATTGTTATTTTCCAATAATTTGATTATTTGATTATTTTTTATTATTCATCTAAATCAACACTTACAAAAAAATATAATCCTGATTTGATTGTTAAAATGGTATACATTCAATATTGAATTAATTTTTTACTTACCACATAGACCAAAGTTACACTACGCGAACTGAAAAGACGCTGCGAATATTCTAGACAGTAGTGTCAAACAATGCCCCCACAAAATATAGGTACTTCTTTTTTTTTTCGTTTTTTCATTTTTGATGTTTTTGTTCATGGTTACCGTATTATAATAAAGTAATATGCATCATAATGCTAAATGTATCAAATTGATGTGGTTTTAATAAAACGAATGAATGAATTTCGTTTTGTGTGTAACTATAAACAATTTTTCATTCGTGAACAATGTTACTTTATACCAATGGAATATTTCAAAATGTTAATAGCTCTTTATAGCTCATTGGTTCATGGAAATATAACAAAAAGAATTAGAGAATTGAGTTCCTCGCGATCAGCTATATCAAATTAAAAAAAAAAAAAACGTCAAATTCGGTTAACTAGAAGCTGAATGAATGCGAGGTAAAGAGCGCGCATCGATTCTGAAGGCACGAATTCGATTTTCGCCAAAAGTTACCCCCACCACGTCGACCTCGCATCCGACTGCATTTCCGCGCGCGTGGGCGCTGATGAACAATTTAACTGCACTCGAAGCACAAAGGAGGAGCATTATCTCAATGTATATACAAAAAGTATCAGGAAGGAGCTATATGACTGTATTTTTTTTATCGCTATATTGTTAATCGTATGCCCGAGCAGAGATTTGAGCACGGCATACGTTCTGATAAAACGGCCCAGGATCCATCCAATATTGCTGCGCAATATAATGGCTTCGGATCAAATATTTTGGTTGGCTGGATAGTGGTACGACATTGGTAACCAATAAATCGGTTAACTACACGGAGAGAAATTTATTGTGGAAACGACCCAAAAAGTATGGTAGTTTGAAGACAGACCGAAAAAATGTGGAAATCCACCATATTTATAGCCATTAACACGATGAAAATTTATTGTAAGTTACAATACTGTATCGTAGAAGCTCTATATGGAAAATTTACGATGCAAGATAGTGAAACGGTCCGAGAGGAGTATGTATTCCGTTCCTGAAATGCCTTTCAGAATATACAGAACATTTTGTACCCTCTCCCATACCAATATGGTAGTTATCAATAGAAGCGACGTGTGCCAAACATTATTTGGTATTTACCTAACGCTTCCGTTACTTTCATCATACTACACGAGTTCATTTCTATAACTTCTGAGAAGTATACCTAACTCATATTTCTCGCGCTCTCATACCAGTATTGTAGACCGAAAATGTGTACGGCGCTACGGCTGGTGGAGGGGGAAAGGTCTAAGATCAGGATCAGACGTGTTAAAGTGAAGGAACCGTGCGTCGAGTCGAAGAAGAAGATTTAAAAAAAAACAAATAAAAATCTGATTAGAAAATTAGTGATTAACTAACTACTACCGTACGTAAGTATCGTCTTACAATTACTTTCATTTTGTTTTCATTCCATAACAGCCCATATAAGGCTAGGAGTTTGTGCGAACTTCCAAATCAGACTTTTTATATATTTGTGATCACATTCTCGTCCACTTACGATTAAAAAAAACACCTCCTGATTTGAAGGAAAAAATCAGCTTCAATCAGGCTTATTATGTTTGATTTGAAAGAATATTCCAGAATTTTTCTAGCCATGCTTTCAACTCACATGTGCATGATTACATTAAAATTTTCAGCTAAACTGTTGCTAATAAATTTAAAGCACTAAGCATGAGTAATAATTTTACGGACAAAGATTTGAGGAAGCAGATGCCCATGGAGGTAAGGCCGGTTCATGATGGAGATATATTGTTGAAAATATTTTATCCAATAACTTGGTCAAAGTAGAGTTAAACTCAATGAAATATATTATACCAATATCATTCTTATAAATCATATTCTCGACTAAAGAAGGGTTCATAGAATATTGATGGAATCTTGAAAGTTATTTTCATTCACAGCCCCTAGAGCAATCAAATTTGGCCAATATCATAACGCCAGGCCTTAAACCTTTGTGGAACTCTCATTCTGACACGTATAATAATCCCAGTTTATATGTGGGATCAGTTGGCAGTCCGATTTACAATGCATTGCAAATTGCAAATAATGTAGATCCAGAAATAAATATCGATGTAGGTTTACTTTATGTTGGGATATTTAAATGATCAATAGTGATGAACATATATGATTATGTTGAGTAACACATTACTCCTTCACCTCGGGTCAAATCTTATCTTGTTTCTAGTATTATAGTCTGACACCATCACAGTCAACTCGTACATCACCCTCAATATCATCGATATCAATTTCAATACCATCAACATCAAACTCCTTAGACCTGCATGACCAATCGCGCCCATCAAGTATTGATAATACTCATCCGGTACGAAGTATCACGAACAGAACTGATAATACACATTCTAATGAAAGTCAGGCAAAAGTCAAGTATATAGTACGTACAATTGTCAAAGTTTTAGATCACATTTTATTGACGATTCATGCTAATGCAATGAATTTTCAGGACTTGAATAAATTGTTATCATCGACATGCGATGGCAAACTGATTAAAAAGGCATATACTGATAACGACAACTTCTTACCAGAAAATGCACGCACTGAGTTGACTAGACTTATCATTAAGTGGGAAACTGATAGACGGTTAGAAACTTTGTACGGGAGTGACAAAAGACAAATTACAGAATTCAAGTAAGAAAAAAAAAATTGAAAATGTTATCAACATGACAAGAATTCATTGAAATAACTTTAAATGCTCATGCTGACAAATGGAGTTAGAGTTACACCTTTAATAATTTTATACCATCATTAGAATAGACACAGAGGTATTTATCGAGTATGCTGAGCAAATTGTTCAACTATTCCCTGGAGAGTGCAGAGAAACATATTTCTCAAAATTTGTGAAAGTCAATGGACAGAGAATCTTAGCGCATGGAAAACTCTGGGATCGGTTCAATACCGTCAAGTGTAATCTGCGAAAAAAGGGATTGTTAGCAGCACCATTATCGCGAAGAACCCTACTTGAATTAGAAAAAAATATAGTAATAATAACCGGTTCGTTCAGTCCTTTAATATCCAATTAACAAAGATCAATATCTTGCAATTAGGTAAGGAACAGATATATTCGAGTGATTGTTTCAGAAGATGAACAATCGCTATTAACTTGGTTGGAAAATCATTGCGAACCATGGACACAAGTATGTGATTACTGGGAACGAACACTCAAAATTAGACAACGACTTTTGATGCGAGACAAGTTGGAGGCTTATCAATATTTTAATCAGTTTGCGGGCTTAAAATTGCAGAGGGGACTTGATTTGGTATATATTTTTTAGTTTTAGTATAATTGTAACACCTGATATTCGTATTACTTATTGAGTATTGTCTCATTGCAGATTAATATTGATTTTCACACATTATATCCTGCAAAAAGTGAGAATCTTCCAGTCAGATGGAACATAATTAAACCTCATCTGATTCGCAAAATAAAACAATCGAAGAAAATCAAAGATGTTAATGACCTAGCTTTTGTCCACCTATTAAAAACCTTGCCTTCTGGTGAATATATCCGTTTTGAGACTCGCTTATCAAACATCTCATTGAGTTATCCATTAAAAATTGGTTTAAGTAAATCATTTCTTTCATAATTACAGAGACTCAGGATGGTTTGATTTTTTACTTGCTACCATATATAATAGATCAGCAGCGTAAAGTTACCTCTAAAGGTGCCAGAAAGGACGATGAAGTTGAAAATTTGGATGAGCCACCATCTAAGAAAATTCGTAGATTGCCACTAGAGGAACGGCGAACGTCATTCACATTGAGAATCGAGGTACTTGAATAATTTTCATTACATTATTGGAAATTTTATTGTGCGCTGCTATATTTTTAAAGAGATTGATATTTGATAATTTATAATCTCTGACAGAATTCAGTAGATTTGGATGCTCTATTAGATGAAAGACGGAAGACGTTGAGAAAGAGCAAACAAACTCTTCAGCCAACTCCAGTGATTACTGGATCACTTGTTAAGCCTGAAACATTCTGTGTCTTATACGACAACTTCAAATATAAGGTCACATCATACTTACATGCAATAGATATTACTTTTAAGATTTTTTTTATAACACAATGTGCCTACCCAGAAAATAGCGGTGTCTTGTGGTTATTTGTGCAAAGAGCTCGTTTTTGTATACAGCAACCGACTGATAAGTACAGCCCATCACTTTCTTCCTTGGTGGGAGAAGTAGAAAAAATTGTGAGCCAAAACGCATGTACCTAATTGATAATTTCTTGTCACAGAGCAAAGTTTTTGTAAAACTAATAGTATATAAGGAAAATAAAAGAGATATCTGTGATATTACATTGAATAATAGCGTCAGTATTAAGGATCAGATTAGCTTATCACAATGATTTGTTGCCATTGTCAGTATTCATTCAATACCAACTCAGAATTATTGCGGCATATTAAACTTTCTCATGCTTTATCATCTACATTTAGTTATCAAGAAAGTTATTGTCAGAGAAGCTTTTCCTCAATCGCATCATTCGCAGGGCACAGAAATAGAAAACATTCCGAGAAACCGATGACTCATGGAATTCCTCCCAAGGAGATAACTGACGATGATTATGCAAATAATGATTTGATGAATCTAAATTCAACCGATTTTAGTGATTCATCTTCTGATACATCTGAATTTTCCGATATTGAATTCCTTAATTTGGGTGAGGCTACAGATTTTACCGTTGAAAATGACACAGGAATACCAGCACAGGAATCCGATGTTCATAGTGCACCGAATTTGACACAAGATGCATCCAATGTAAATGAGGTTGTATTTCAAAAAGCTTTATATTTCGTAGCAAAATTGTACAATTTCCACGAAATTCCGAGAAACAGAATCCAAGATATCGTTGTTGAGATTAACAAGTTTCTTAGTGAAATCGTTGACATCATTAGAGACAAAGTGAATCAAGGTGAAAGTTCGAATGCAAGTGTCGAGTTAACAAATGTTTTCCGAATTTGTGCTACACCTTTTCATGAGTTAGATAGTGAACATAAACGTTTCAATATTTTTCATAAACGTGGTACTTTCATTCGCCCAGAAAGCTATCTACTTGGTGAGCGCGAAGAATTCAAACTCAGAGATAATGTTCAAGTCATGGAGAAAGTCAAAGTTACAGCACAATTCATTCCTATGAGACATGTTTTGAAGGTTTTTTTCGAAATCCCAGACATGTTTGATGATACCATTGAATACCTCAGCCAATTGAATGCTAATACAACAATTATATCCAATTTTGTACAAGGCTCTCTATGGAAAAGCTTCTCATTTGATAATAAAATTGTATTTCCACTTTTCATTTACTTCGACGACGATGAAAATAATAATCCATTAGGGAGTCATAAAGGAATTGCAAAGAGCGGAGCGGTATACTTGAGTATCCCGTGCCTTCCTCCGCAGTATCAGTCCAAAGTGCAAAATATATTTCTTTACGTGCTCTTCAATACACTAGACCGACAAATTTTTAAGAATCCAATCATTTTCACTCGACTTATAGATGAACTCAAATTTCTTGAGGATCAAGGTATCACGATTAATATCGAGAATACAAGTAAACAGATATATTTTAAGTTGGCATTAATTCTAGGTGACAATCTGGGTCTACATTCTATCCTTGGATTCACAGAAAGTTTTAATGCAAACTACTTCTGCAGATTTTGCTTAACCAAACGTTCGAATATACATAATATTTTCCATGAGCGTGATTGTGTTCTCAGAAATTGTGTCAATTACGATGAACACCTAGCACTCGGAAACGTGACTGAAACTGGCATCAAGGAACCATGTATTTTCCATATGTTGAATTCTTTCCATGTTACAAAAAATCTATCAGTAGATGCCATGCACGATCTTTTAGAAGGCATCTGCCCATATGATATAGCACTGATTATACATCAATTCATGAAGAAAAACAAGTTTTTCACATTAGACCACTTAAACAACAGAATTTGTGGATTTGACTATGGCAGTAGTAAAAATAAACCTGCAGAAATGACAGACAATCATTTAAAAACAAAACGGTTGGCAATGTCGTCTGCGGAAATGTTATCTTTAGTCAGACATTTGTGCACGATTCTTGGTGATCTGGTACCTGCAGAGAATGAACACTGGCAATTGTTAAAACTTCTGAGACAGATTATGGAAGTATGTGTGAGTCCAGCACAAAAAGTGAATTCCCACCATTATTTGAGTGTTATAATTACTGAATATTTGTCACTATTATGTAAATCATTTCCTAAATCCATGAAACCGAAACACCACTTTCTTGTACATTACCCTTGTATTCTAGAATTAGTAGGTGTGTTATGGAAAATTTCATCAATGAGGTACGAAAGTAAACATCGTGAGGGAAAAACAGTATCTCACACTGCTATCAGCAGGCTAAATGTATGCCGTACCATTGCTGTCTGGGAACAATTAAAATTAAATCATAGGCTCTTATATCCAAAATTGCCTACTGACAAATTTTCTGGAAAAATAAAACTAATTCTCCTGAAAACGCTACCAAATGCCTTTGCTATTCATGAAATTTTGCAAAAAGATTTGAATGAAAATATATACACAACGAAATGGATTCGATACAATAGTGACATAATCAAACGTAATACTATCATAATGCTACCGTCAGAAGAAGGAGCAGAATTTTATCTTGTTGATTCAATTGTGTCGATTGAACCGAGCAATTTTACAATTGTTACAAAAAAGCTGCTCGACTGCTACTTTGATGAGCACTATCAAGCGTACGTAATTCTAAATCTGAATTGTTTTAATTGGCAGTGCTTGTCTGTGAAAGATTTAGAGCCAGCAGTATTTACACATTGTAATAAATTAGGCGACGGATTTCATTATATTACCAAAAAATGGATCTAGCAAAAATTAGAACTGTGGTATGCTTATTTTAGAGCTAATTTCACTATAATAAAAGGACATTTGAGTAACATCATGAATCCTGTTCATTATCCCATCATAGTTATGATTTATGTTATTTTTAAGCTTATCTAAATATTTACTTGATAACTAAAGAACTTTGAAACTAATATAAATTGTACTTTCCTAATAGTAACGTAATCCATAATTCTTATTGAAATAATATTTGAATTACTGAATTCTTCAATCACAATTTTAACTCTTTATAAAAAAAAGTTCTTACAGACTCTGCAGCTATACAGTATCAAGGTTGGTATGATACGCATCGTTTTATCTATCATATCAGTATCGAGTATAATTTTCTTAATTTGCCTGCACATTGAGATGAAAAATATGATTGAATCAAAGAAATCGAAATTCATGTATTCAATAACGTGTCATTGAAACTTTACAACACTTGTGTTTAAGTTCATGATATCTAATTGAATGAATCGATGGCGATTTCTGTGATTCAATCACATTTTTCATCTCAATATGCAGGCAAATCAAGAAAATTATACTCGATACTGATGTGCTAAATAAAACGATGCGTATCATACTAACTTTGATACTGTATGGCGGAGTCTACAATGAGAATCAAGAAGGCTACAATACTACTATTGAAACTTGCTATAAAGGTACAAGTAAAATTTAATGAACATTACAGTAGGTACTGCTAAGCACGATATTCCTGAATCTCCAAAGCAGTCGCGCTTAACTTACAATACTGTTTGAGCATAGCATCCAATAATCATAGTAGTAAGTTCGGAACAGCGTTCAGTAAATTCTACGACACAACGTAGTACTGGTTCTCGAACAACGTTGCGCCGAACCTACAATACTGTATAAGAGCGATGACCAAAATATATAGCACTACGCACTAAACGGTATACCCAATCTTACTATAAGTAGAAGCTCTCATACTGTTATTGTGAATCCTACGGTATTTTCGGTCTGTATTCAGACTACCATACTTTTATCGTGAAAGGAACGCGAACTTTCTGGTTGAATTAAACATAAATTTCTCTCCGTCAAGGAGAACCATTTGGTACCGCAGCTCTGGAAAACCCCGGGATACATCGTGAAAAACCGGGTTCCTTGAGAGAAGACCAGACAACTCTCCCAAGAAACACTACCGTACCGTCTCGAAACCATATCGTACCGTCTCGAAACCATACCGTACTGTCTCGAAACCATATCGTACCGTCTCGAACTCCTATCGTGCCTTCTCGAACCCCTATCGTACCGTCTCGAACCGCTGTCGTACCGTCTCGAAACCCTATCGTACTGTCTCGAACCTCTGTCGTACCGTCTCGAAACCCTATCGTACCGTCTCGAACACCTATCGTATCGTCTCGAAAACTTATCGTACCGTCTCGAACTCCGTCCCCAAACCCTACTGTACCGTCCGGCGTCCCCAAACCTCTCCTCTCTGCTCTGTGAGTATATCCTGTCACGCTGTTTATCGCTCCGTACATTTCTGAACATTTTTCTGCCGCAAGCTGCCCTCGGGCCTTAGTTTTTTTTGCAGATCAAAGCACGCTACTTACTGCTTAAAGTTTTTCAACCCATCTCAATCCGCTACTCTTGGCTTGGGTGGTTTCTGCGGATTTACTTAGTCCGTTTTCCTCCGGATTTGAGAAATTGACGTTATTTGGGATAGTGGATCGTCGATCACGGGCGCATGCGCATAACTCTCCTAGCTCTGCTGACTCATCACTTGGAGACTCTGTGTGCTGCCTGCTCAACCTGTACCTACTGTGCTTTGTTTATCAACCCACGTCTGTCATCTGTCACCTCAGCTGCTTTCTGCCCGTGGTCGTCGCGAATGCCGTCGACATGCTATAGGTGTCAGCGAAGTATAGCCGGGTCTTCAACATCGTGCGTAACTTGCAATCGTGAGTTTCACCCAGGCTGTGGTACTGCCTATCTTCTTTATAAGAGTGTTAGCGAGTGTTGTAAAGCTAGTCTGTCCACAAAATCTACCGATTCTCTGCCTACTTGCAAAAATTTGATTGAACTTGACACTCGGTGTTCTGCTAGCGAGCCTACTACTGCCATGGATACCCACCTCATTGAAAAACTGCTCGCTGCTATAAATCAGTCTAATGCCACTAACAAAGCACTCAACGAAACCAACAAGGAGCTAGTATCTCTCGTGGCTCAACAATCTAAAATTAACGCCGATATTGTAGAAAGATTAAATTCCTTACCCGATCTGCTGGCTAAGGTTGATAGCCACGACGAGGCTATCTCGCGTCTCGAGGCTAGTAACAGGCAAATCGTCAAGGACATTGGGCAAATGCGCGCCGCTGCAAATTCGTCAAAGTCGGGGCCTTCCACTTCGGAAATTATTCTTGCCGGCGTTCCTGCTACCGCGTCTGATCCCCCGCGAACATTTGTCGACAAAATTTTTACTGCTCTGGGAGCGCCTGATTTACTTAGCGACGTTTTGGACATTCGTCTGTTCGTTAGGAAACCAAATTTAACCACTGACCTCAGATCTGACAGCTCACTGTCGCCCCAAAATAGTTCTAAGTCTTTTATAGTCACTCTTAGGTCCACCATGGCTAGGGATCACATTATTTCCTTGAAGCGCATCAAGCGAAATTTGTCTGTTGCTGATGTATTCTCCTCCGACCACGTTGGTAGGATATTTGTCAATGAATATCTTCCCACTGAATCATACATACTACTTGAGAACACTAAAGCTAAAGCCGCCAATCTACATTACAAATATGTTTGGCTCAGATCAGGAGTCATTTGCGTAAGGAAAACTGACGGGGCTCCCATCATTTTTATCAAAAAACCTGACGATCTTTCGAAACTTTTATGACTTGACAATGGAAGCGTACCACGTAGTCCTACTCCACTCACAAAAGTTAATATAGCGCAGTTCAATGCTAACTCTCTTGTCGGTCATTTCAATCTTTTTAAAGCTCACTTGACAACCAATTTTTACCACATAATCTCAATTTCGGAAACTTGGCTGCACCCGCTTGTGTCTGATGACATGATCAGACTTGATGACTACACGCTTATCAGGTGCGATCGTGAAGGCCGAAGGGGGGGAGGGATAGCCTGCTATGTACACTGCTCGTTAACAGTCAATGTGTTGGAGTCCTCCCACGGACCGTTTTCAAATGCTCCAGAGTTTTTAATTCTTGACATCTGTGGTTCTACTGCTCAGTCGCTTTTATTTGTCAGCATGTATAGAAGACCCAAAGGTCTCCTTTTCGGTGATTTTATTACCTCCTTTGTTGAGCCCGCTGTTGCTTACGACAACATAATTCTTTCCGGCTACCTCAATTGCAATCTGCTAACCGTGAATGTTGAGGCCACGTTTCTACGGGAATTTGTTTCAGCGCAATCCCACATCGCACATCGTCCAATCTGACGCAACTCACCACACCGCCACCTCTGATTCCTGGCTCGATGTATTTATTGTTGATAATGCTCACAAAATCCATGCTTTTAAGAAGTCTGAAACCCCGTTTATAGCTGGCCACGATCTACTAGAACTTACCTACAAATTCGATCTTGGGCAACTCCATGAGCGCACTATCACCTGCGCAAACTTTAAACGTTTCGACGTGGAGTCATTTCTAGGCACTCTGCGGCACCTCTTAGACAGTGCAGACTTAGACTTTGGCTCACGATCTTTAGGTTCCTCCATGGCTGAGGCTGATGCCTTCATTGGTGCCTTCATCGATTGCGTTGTTAAGGCCACGGAGTTGCATGCTCCGCAACAAACTTTCACGGTCAGAAATCGTCATCTACCCTGGCTCACCGATAACTTGAGAGCTCGAATGAAGCGTCGTAGTTCTCTTTTTAAGCGAGCCAAGCGATCTGGTAACGTCCTTGACATGGCTATTTTTCGGCATTTTCGTGATGAGCTCACCAGTGACCTACGTAGCGCGGCAGATAGTTACAATCTGTGTTTACTCTCAGCAGTTACTGATAGCTCTCAGCTCTGGAATGAACTTGAGAAAATGGGACTAGTTAAGACGCGTCAGAACTCTCCGTTAGGGTTTTTCTCCGCCGACGTACTAAATGCTGCATTTGCAGCAGTTTCAAATGCTTCCCCCGCCTGTGATCTCGTGCAACTTGAGCGCTTGTTAGTTGAGCCAGCCGCTCCGCCTGTTGGCAGAGAGCTCTTCACCTTTTCCACAGTCACCGCAGCAGCCGTGTCATCTCTAATTCGACTCACATCATCTAATTCTCGCTCTGCTGGTCCGGATGGGGTCTCACTTTTCATAATGCACCATTTAATGCCGCATCTTACGGATGTGCTTGTAACTATTTTCAATCACTCCTTAGCAAATAGTTTTTTCCCAGCTTGCTGGAAGCGCGCTTTTATCAGACCACTATTAAAGGTTAACCCCCCTCGGTCACCTGCGGATACTCGACCAATTGCCAATCTGAGCGAATTATCAAAGATTTGCGAACGGGTAGTCCACTCCCAGTTATCTGCCTACCTTGATGCTTACAATGTCCATGATCCATTTCAGTCTGGGTATCGTAAAGGGCATAGCACCCAAACAGTTCTGCTCAAGCTATGTCACGATATCAGGTTAGCTGCCGACTTAGGGCTCATAACCATCGTTGTGCTCTCCGATTTTAGCAAAGCGTTTGACGTAGTAAATCATTTTATCCTGTTGACTAAGCTTAAGCGGTTAGGGTTTTCCAATAGCGCACTGTGGTGGTTTTTCGCGTACTTATCTGGCCGCTCTCAAGCGGTTGTGGGGCAAAGCGGTGTATGCTCGTCTTGGCTGTCAACTTCTAGTGGAGTTCCCCAGGGGTCCGTTCTTGGGCCTCTGCTATTCTCATTATTCATTAACGATATCGGTGCTAAACTTGCTCATTCGAAACGTTTTATTTTTGCTGACGACACTCAAATTTATTTAACCTGCCACCCATCTGATCTAGGTGAAGGTCTAGCTAAGATCACACATGACGTAGGCGTCATTGCCGATTATGCGACTGAAAATTGCCTCAAGCTTAATCTTAACAAGTCTAAGGTTTTTATTACTGGGAGCAGCGCGCATGTAAATCGTATTGATCTAGATGATCTGCCCGCTATTTCGGTAAATGGTACGGTGCTCCCTTATGTTCATGAAGTTCGCAATCTCGGAGTTACTATGCAAGCGAATTTGTCTTGGCGTAAACACGTTATGCAAATTTCCAAAAAAGTTAATTTCTCCCTCTATAGGCTCAAGCATCATCGAAATGCATTGTCGCGGGAACTCAGGGTTAAACTTATCACTTCACTTATCTTTCCCTTATTCGATTACTGCTGCTTGGTATACAACGATCTGACCGGTGAGCTTAATCTTTTCCTCCAGCGACTACTTAATAGTACTATCAGGTTTATTTTTAACTTGAGCGTGTCACGCCGTTTCGAAGGCAACTAGGCTGGCTCACGGTTAGAGCTCGACGTCTCTACTTTTTAGGTATGTTCGTTTTTCACATCATACACGGTAATGCTCCATTTTACTTAACTGACCTTTTTACTCGCGCAAGGCTTGGCAATGGGCTACCTACACGGCAGGTGCAAAATTACTTCAACATCCGCTTACATCGCACTGCAATTTTTTGCAAATCGTTGTACCTCACTGCCGTCTACTTCTGGCACTCTCTGCCTGTAGAGTTAACTTCCTGCGTGGTCATTGACTCCTTCAAGGTAAAACTCTTTGCGTACCTCTTTGATAGCGATACAGGTTCTGCTTGATCGGGCTTTACTCTGTTTGATTGTACGTTACTTTTCTATTTTACCTAACTAGGTGTCGGCGTTCAAGTTTTTCAATTTTTTCAATTTTTTCTGGGTAGCTTTGAGTATGCTATGTCATTTGGCTGGTAATTCCTGTTCTAAGGCGTATCCTCGATTGAGCATGCTATTAAATATGATCAATACTTTTATACTTTATTTGTACTAGGTGTGTTGCTCAAATTTTTCTGGTTAGCTTCTGATTGTTGATGTGATTCGTCGGAGAGGGGTCAGGAGAGAAAAACCACCAGATTATTATTTTGGCGACGTTTCGGCTGGGCCCAGCCAGCCATCTTCAGGCTACATTTATTAAAAAAAAAAAAAGAATTTTTGTGAGTGTCTGTTTTTTCGGACAGAACTTATTATTGTTTACAGCTATGTTACATATTCTAATTATTAATCATTGAACATTTGATTTTAGTGTTCACCACGTGTCCGGTGAACAAAGTGATTGCACACAAATTGTGAAAAAATTGCACTAGAGACTCGACATACTTATTATCTATGATTATGTAATTATATTCTAATTAGGACTAGATTGTCTTGTATACAGAGTAATTTACGGTTTTGTTGTAAGATGTGATGTTACTTACAATTTTTATGACTATCCTACGTTTAGGTGTTCATTTTGCGGCGTATGAGAAGGAAGTGAGCTAGTCGTTACTGCGACGATCAGTCAATCGATATATTCGATATATTGAGGTTATGTTGTTCCGCATGATCGATTGTGTTCAAATTTGAATTATGATGTATGATGTCAGAGTATAGGTGACTAAGATTTTGGATGTCAGTACGCTTGTATACAGTGTTATTTTTAGAGATATGTATCATCTCCTTTACTAATCTACTCTTCCAGTCGTTGTCCGTGTCTATTACTTTTACATTATCAAAGTCGAATTTATGAGCATTTATGAGAGCATGTGTTGCTAAGGCTGATTTTTCAGGATCACCTGCTTTTATGTCGTATTTAGGAGCGCTCATTCTTTTTTTAAGATGTTGCGACGATGCTATGAGTCAATTTCAAATGTACGCTTGGCGTGTTTGATTATGACCGGTATGAAGTTGGCACTACAGTCTTCTGTCTTCTTCTATCCTTCGTGGTTACATAGAGAAAGAAAGAGACAGAAGACTGTGGGGTCAACTTCATACTGGTCAAAATCAAACACGCTTGGTGTACGCTTGGCGTTTCTGATTCTGACCGGTATGAAGTTGGCCCCACAGTCTTCTGTCTGTTTCCTCCTCTAGACAAGCATGGAGGAAAGAAGGGGATAGATAAATGGAGCCAACTTCATATCGGTCAGAATCAGAAACGCCAAGCGTATATGTTTTGCGTGTATGCATATATGTTTTTATGCTGGTAAAACTGAATGGAAAACAAACAAATTGAAAAAATCACAAAATACCCCATATAATGACAGCAAAAATAAGAGAGGTAAAAATCTGAACAAATTTTGGGACTCGTTTTTCGATGTGAACTTTCAGCTGGTAAAGTTACAAAAAGATCCGAGAGGGTGAGACCGGATCCGACGTCTACAATTGGTAGACTTGCTCATATATATTATTGGATTGCATTTCGGACGTAAGAATAAACATAAAAGGTCATTATAATACGGGCCGAAAAATGTCTATATAGAGAGTTACAGGGAATCAAATATATTACGATAATATTAACACTTAACAGAGTGAATTCCTAATGGTAGACAGGGGTAGACATATATGCGTGCGAGTGTACGGTTAAGAGTGTATCGGTTACTAATTTACACGCGCCGTTCACCAAGCTATTCGTAGTGAGTCAATGGGTCACAGTGAGAGAGTGAGAACGAGATACATATGGATCTGTTTCAGACTCGATAGATTTGCGGGAAAGACAGAGATCGGTATACAAACAAACATCTGTAAGTATGTTTCAGGTATACTGTACTTCATATGAACGTCGCATCAGTGCGAGGATAAATTAGTTCGAGCGTCGGTGATATATAATAGATGAAATCATTCTTTCCCGTGAGAAATACAATTCGTTCGAAAAACAAGAAATATCGAGCGTGCGTTGTGAATAAACGTGGGACGAAGAGCATTAGACAAGAAACATCGCCATAAATATTGCCATGTCGAATTGCCGGAGGTACATCGGACTGTGTCTCGATGATTTGGCAGTCTTGGAGAAGACTGGATATGCAGGTATGTTGCAGGATACACATATTGATAAATTCATTGGTATGTTAGACCAACACACTCCTTATCGCATGCAAAGTAGTTTATTGTTGCAAATTCCGGAATCGATTCGAAGGGTTCCGCAGAATCAAGCATGCCTGCAAATATTGTTCCATCGCCCGAGACTAGCGGGACATTGGATTTGTGTTTGGTATGATACCAAAGTATTACACGTCTATGACAGCGCGAATAAAGGAGTATTGCACGACGATCATGAGACATTCTTAACGAAGCTGCTGCCTAATTACGGTGATATACGCGTCGTGTTTGAGAAAGTTCAACAACAAACTAATTACTGGGATTGTGGCGTTTTTTCGATAGCTTTCGCGGTTTCGATTGTTCTTCGACAGAATCCTTGTAACGTTGTATATGATATATCAAGAATGAGGCCTCATTTAATAGACATGTTCAATTCGAATCATTTTATACATTTTCCGTTAGTGCAAAAAAATTCGCGTATCAATCAATCAAACTGGGGTCATAAAGCAACTGCAGATTTTTCGCATCAGAATGCTGCAGATAGACAAAAAAAATTCCGTGATCAAGAATCGATGGAACAAAGAACCAATAGACTTAAGGTTGCTGCAGCGTACAAGAATGCGAAAAAAATATGCATTGAAACAGCGGATGAAGCAGAGGTGGTTGCGATGCGTGAACAAGAGGCAGATAGAAAAAAAAAAAGTTTAGCCAAGGAATCCATGGAACAACGAACTCATAGACTTAAAGTTGCTGCAGCATACAAAAAAGCCAAAAAAATATGCCTTGAAAAAGCGAATGAAACAGAGGTGTTTGCGATTCGTGAACAAGATGCGGATAGAAAAAAAGAAAGTCTAGCCAAGGAATCCATGGAACAACGAATTAATAGACTTAAGGCTGCTGCAGCGTACAAAAAGGCGAAAAAAATATGCATTGAAAAAGCGGATGAAGCAGAGGTGGTTGCGATGCGTGAACAAGAGGCAGATAGAAAAAAAAACAAGTCTAGCCAAGGAATCCATGGAACAACGAATTAATAGACTTAAGGTTGCTGCAGCATACAAAAAGGCGAAAAAAATATCCGTTGAAAAAGCGGTTGAAACAGAGGTGGCTGCGATGCGTAAAAAAGATGCGGATAGAAAAAAAGAAAGTCTAGCCAAGGAATCGAAGAAGAAACGAAGTAATAGACTCGAGGCTGCTGAAAAATACAAAAAAGAAAACAAAAAATCGATCCAAATGAAAAATTCGAATAAGAGAAGATCTGTTGCGACAGAAGTTTCAGTTTCATCTAGGACGAAGAAAATCAAAACTAATTTGGATGTGGTGTATACAGGAAGCGCGTTAATAGCTAATTCAGATTTCCAAGAGAATGACGTGAAACTTAATTACTTAGGAGAAATGAATAATGTATGTCAATTTTGTGGTGCTATACATTTTGTTTCCGAATTACCATCCGATAAGAAATATAGCATTTGTTGTCACAAAGGTAAAGTGCATATTTTGGAAGATAGTACCTACCCTGAAGCAATTAAGCAATTGATTGACGGTACCGATAAATATAGTAAAAATTTTATGCGAAACGTAAGAAGTTATAATAATTCTTTGGCGTTTGCGAGTTTTGGTGCAAAATTGGAGTCGCTAAAGGCGGGTGGGGGTCCGTTTGTATTCTGTATATGCGGACAAACGTATCATAACACATATGCGCTTCATCCAGATGTCAATGAAGCACGTAAGTACGGACAATTGTATATCATCGACAACGAAATTGCTACTAGAGTACGTATGCAGCATCCCGGTAATAACGATTGTTTACCAGAACTACTGAGCGAATTGGATGATATTCTACGTAGGATGAATCCATACGCAGAGGCTTTCAAAATGATGTACGAGATGGAAGAAGAAGAACGAAAATTATCGAATACCTCAGGTCATCCTGTTCGCGAAGTGAGAATGTGGTTGAAGCGTGGCGATAATGTGGACAAAAATCGTTTCGATATACCGACATGCAACGAAGTGGCAGTTGTGTTTGTCGCGGAAGACGGAGATCCTCCAGTGCAAAGAGACGTATGCGTATATTCAAAAAGCGAAGGTGCTATAAGCATACCGAGTCTGAGTAAGCACGTCGACCCTATGACTTATCCTCTCATGTTTCCCTCTGGTGAAACCGGATGGATGCCACGAATGAAGCAAATCGAAGGGAACCGCGAAGTAACCGCGTTGCAATATTACAGTTATAAGTTAAGCAACAGGGGTAAATTCAATCCATGTGTGGATATGGGAAGATTGTCTCAACAATACATTGTTGATATGTGGACGAAAGTTGAAGGCAATCGTTTATATTTTATAAAAAAACAACAAGGGAAATTACGGTCGGAAATGTATAAAGGAGTAATCGATTATCTACATAACAAAGCTGGACAGGATGATGCAAGGATCGGGAAAATGGTGATATTGCCATCTTCGTTCGGCGGAAGTCCGCGAGCTTTGCAGCAAAGCTTTATAGATGCAATGACGATATTGCAGACGTATGGAAAACCTGATTTATTTATAACCATGACCTGTAATCCCAAATGGAAGGAGATTATAGATAATTTGAAGCCTGGACAGACTGCGACTGATCGACCGGACTTAGTATCGCGGGTATTTCATCAAAAAGTGAAGGAGTTGAAACTAGAACTGATCGACAAGTCGATATTTGGAAAGTGTGCCGCTTACGTTTACGTGGTCGAGTTTCAAAAGCGAGGGTTACCGCATGTTCATATGTTGTTCTGGCTTGAAGAAGATATCAGTATCCGAGATTCTGACGACGTCGACAAAATCGTTTCTGCAGAGATACCGGATAAAACGAGGTATCCGGTGTTATTTGAGATAGTCAAACAATGCATGATTCACGGTCCTTGTGGTCGAGAAAATATGAATTCACCGTGTATGGATAGCGCAACAAATCTTTGTACGAAACGATTTCCAAAGGATTTCGTATTGCAAACAAATTATCAATCATCGGGTTATCCATTATATCGTAGACGAGACGACGGGAACATATTTGTTTTTAGTACGAAAAAAGGTGGCGCACGGAGAATTGCCGACAATAGATACGTGGTGCCATACAATCCGTATTTATTATTGAAATTCAACTGTCACATCAATGTAGAAGTATGTTCTACGGTACAATGCATAAAGTATTTATTCAAGTACTGCTATAAAGGACATGATTGCGCAATCGTTGAAATGAAGGATGCGCAGGAAGATAAATATATCAAATACGACGAGGTTGACGAGTATATATCTACGCGATATGTTTGCCCACCTGAAGCAATGCATCGTTTACACGAATATCCAATGAACGAACAGTCGCACGCTGTATATCGATTAGCGATTCATATAGAGAACGAACAATTGGTGTATTTTGAAGAGGGATGCGAGAAAGTGGCTATAGATAGAAATAAGGAATCAACATTGCTCGCGTGGTTTAATTTGAACAAGACTGACATTGGAGCGCGTAAGTATTTGTACTGCGAGATTCCAAATCATTACGTGTTTAATAAAAAAAATACGGAGTGGACGAAGCGAAAAAAATTTGTAAAACCGGTTTTGAGTAGAATGTATTTTGTAAGCCCGAAGGAAACGGAGCGTTATTATTTGAGAATGTTGCTATTACACGTTCGGGGTGCAGAATCTTTTCAAGATATGAGAACTCACGAGGGTGTAATATATCCATCCTTTCTTGAAGCGGCTGTAGCGTGGAAGTTAGTCGCTGATGACGAAGAATGGGAAAAATGTCTTACCGAAGGATCCAGTCTCAAATTCCCGAAAGAAATGTGTCGGTTGTTCGCATACATTTGTGTATTTGGTACTCCGATAAATGCCCGTCAATTGTTTGAAAAATACAAACACGAGTTCGTTGATCAAAGTGAATGTAGCGAACAAAGTGAACAAAAGGCTTTGCAAATAATCAATGAAGTATTTACGTTTCATGGATTTACGTTGGGAAATTTTAATCTGCCGGATATTAAATATGTTTTTACGGTTCCGCGTGATACGGACGATCATGACGATGATCGCGGAAATTTGATCGCGTTGAAACAGATGGCAACAACATCAGTAAACAGTTTGACGCAACATCAACGAATTGTATTTGATGCAATTATGACTTCGGTCCGTGGTGAATCTTCTGAAAAATGTTTTTATCTGGATGGTCCAGGTGGCAGTGGGAAAAGTTATTTACATAACACTATCATAACTACATTGAATAGTTTGAACATGATTGTGTTGCCTGTGGCATGGACCGGAATTGCAGCAAATCTCTTGAAAGGAGGTAGAACTGCACATTCCACGTTCAAAATACCACTTGCCTTGAATGAAGGATCGACGTGTAATATTAAACCAAATTCAAAATATGGATTACATGTTCGAAATGCGAAAGTCATAATTTGGGATGAAATAACGATGGCATCTAAATATGCACTAGACGCTGTTGATAGTATGTTAAGAGATATATGTCACTGTGACCAACCATTCGGTGGCAAAATAGTTGTAGTTTCCGGTGATTTCCGGCAAACTTTGCCTATTGTACGACATGGGAGTCGAACGCAGATATTAGAAGCGTGCGTCAAAAGAAGCAGCTTATGGAGTAGATTCGTATATATCTCATTGAAGGGTAACATTCGTGTTTGTGACGGACAAACGGATTTTAAGCAGTGGCTTCTAAAAGTTGGCGATGGAGTATTTGCTGATTCATTCGAACGTGATAATGAAGTAGTATCAATTCCCACTGATATTCTTTCGAATGGGAATATTGTGCAAGAAATATTTGGAGAAAGCGTTGATCCAGCGGATCCGTCGAATTATGGGAAAGTTATATTAGCTCCGACAAATGTCGACGTTATCGCGCTTAACAATGAAATATTGTCAAAAATTGAAGGTGTCGGTGTAGATTATCTGAGTATAGATTCAGCCGGAGATCAGGATAATACGGATATTAAACACGTACTTCCGATCGAATTCATGAATTCATTGACGCCGAATGGTCTCCCGCCACATAAATTAACTCTGAAAGTAGGAAGCATTGTTATTCTGTTACGTAATTTGAATTTAACACAAGGATTATGCAATGGAACAAGATTGGTGGTCAAAAAGTTATGTCAGTATCTGATTTGTGCGGAAATTATCAGTGGAAATTGGGCCGGAGAATCAGTATTGATACCACGTATAGATTTATCGCCATCCGAAGAGGAGATACCGTTTAAGATGATTAGAAGACAGTTTCCCGTTAGATTAGGTTATGCGATGACAATTAACAAGTCACAAGGTCAATCTTTCGATAGCGTTGGTGTATATTTACCAAATCCGGTGTTCAGTCACGGGCAACTGTATGTTGCCTTATCCAGAGTCAAGTCAAAAAACAATTTGAAAGTGTTATTAACAAAGAAATCCGTCACTGTCAACGGTAAAAATTCAAAGCACAAATTGTGTACGAGAAATATTGTGTATAAAGAAATTCTAGGTGCATCGTGAGTCGATCGATTCATAGTATACAGAGTCTGTATTATTTTGTGCATGCGATAGAAAAATATACTCGGTTGAAAATGCATTGTTCGTAATTCACATTGGTGTCTTACATTAAATCGAATACCGTACATCTATAGTACTGATTTACATTGATCAGAATCATTATATTGGAAATGTAGTATCCGATGCGTCACGAGTTTATTCGAAAATTCTGTTGCTGACAAGCATGTTAGCCTAACGGAAACGATTACCTGGTGATGCCTTCCGTGAGTCCATACGCGATGAAAACATTTGCTGCAAATGCCTTATCTGGGTATATGCGCTAGAAAAAATTAGCTGCTAATGCCTTGCCTGTATAAGCGCTAGAAACAATTAGCTGCACATACCTTATCTGGGTATATGCGCTAGAAAAAATTAGCTGCTAATGCCTTGCCTGTATAAGCGCTAGAAACAATTAGCTGCAAATACCTTATCTGGGTATATGCGCTAGAAAAAATTAGCTGCTAATGCTATGCTTTATGTATGTGTATCCTGCAACATACCTGCATATCCAGTCTTATATTTTTTTTGAGTTTCTCTTATTTATCTTTTGGTGTGATGAAATCTCCATATTTTAACAGGCGTCAAAAATGTTGTTATATTGCATAAGATTTTTCCGATTTTTTTCAGATTTGCAAAATGGGAATTTTTTTCTCAAGTTTTTGAATTATACGTCGCATATGCTGAGTCGTTTCTTTTGTCTCTTTGCACAGTGATAATCGAAAAAACAATATTTTTGTTGGAAAACTGAGATTTTTCCACACAGAAAACGTATGTTGCATATATGTTTTTATGCTGGTAAAACTGAATGGAAAACAAACAAATTGAAAAAATCACAAAATACCCCATATAATGACAGCAAAAATAAGAGAGGTAAAAATCTGAACAAATTTTGGGACTCGTTTTTCGATGTGAACTTTCAGCTGGTAAAGTTACAAAAAGATCCGAGAGGGTGAGACCGGATCCGACGTCTACAATTGGTAGACTTGCTCATATATATTATTGGATTGCATTTCGGACGTAAGAATAAACATAAAAGGTCATTATAATACGGGCCGAAAAATGTCTATATAGAGAGTTACAGGGAATCAAATATATTACGATAATATTAACACTTAACAGAGTGAATTCCTAATGGTAGACAGGGGTAGACATATATGCGTGCGAGTGTACGGTTAAGAGTGTATCGGTTACTAATTTACACGCGCCGTTCACCAAGCTATTCGTAGTGAGTCAATGGGTCACAGTGAGAGAGTGAGAACGAGATACATATGGATCTGTTTCAGACTCGATAGATTTGCGGGAAAGACAGAGATCGGTATACAAACAAACATCTGTAAGTATGTTTCAGGTATACTGTACTTCATATGAACGTCGCATCAGTGCGAGGATAAATTAGTTCGAGCGTCGGTGATATATAATAGATGAAATCATTCTTTCCCGTGAGAAATACAATTCGTTCGAAAAACAAGAAATATCGAGCGTGCGTTGTGAATAAACGTGGGACGAAGAGCATTAGACAAGAAACATCGCCATAAATATTGCCATGTCGAATTGCCGGAGGTACATCGGACTGTGTCTCGATGATTTGGCAGTCTTGGAGAAGACTGGATATGCAGGTATGTTGCAGGATACACATATTGATAAATTCATTGGTATGTTAGACCAACACACTCCTTATCGCATGCAAAGTAGTTTATTGTTGCAAATTCCGGAATCGATTCGAAGGGTTCCGCAGAATCAAGCATGCCTGCAAATATTGTTCCATCGCCCGAGACTAGCGGGACATTGGATTTGTGTTTGGTATGATACCAAAGTATTACACGTCTATGACAGCGCGAATAAAGGAGTATTGCACGACGATCATGAGACATTCTTAACGAAGCTGCTGCCTAATTACGGTGATATACGCGTCGTGTTTGAGAAAGTTCAACAACAAACTAATTACTGGGATTGTGGCGTTTTTTCGATAGCTTTCGCGGTTTCGATTGTTCTTCGACAGAATCCTTGTAACGTTGTATATGATATATCAAGAATGAGGCCTCATTTAATAGACATGTTCAATTCGAATCATTTTATACATTTTCCGTTAGTGCAAAAAAATTCGCGTATCAATCAATCAAACTGGGGTCATAAAGCAACTGCAGATTTTTCGCATCAGAATGCTGCAGATAGACAAAAAAAATTCCGTGATCAAGAATCGATGGAACAAAGAACCAATAGACTTAAGGTTGCTGCAGCGTACAAGAAGGCGAAAAAAATATGCATTGAAACAGCGGATGAAGCAGAGGTGGTTGCGATGCGTGAACAAGAGGCAGATAGAAAAAAAAAAAGTTTAGCCAAGGAATCCATGGAACAACGAACTCATAGACTTAAAGTTGCTGCAGCATACAAAAAAGCCAAAAAAATATGCCTTGAAAAAGCGAATGAAACAGAGGTGTTTGCGATTCGTGAACAAGATGCGGATAGAAAAAAAGAAAGTCTAGCCAAGGAATCCATGGAACAACGAATTAATAGACTTAAGGCTGCTGCAGCGTACAAAAAGGCGAAAAAAATATGCATTGAAAAAGCGGATGAAGCAGAGGTGGTTGCGATGCGTGAACAAGAGGCAGATAGAAAAAAAACAAGTCTAGCCAAGGAATCCATGGAACAACGAATTAATAGACTTAAGGTTGCTGCAGCATACAAAAAGGCGAAAAAAATATCCGTTGAAAAAGCGGTTGAAACAGAGGTGGCTGCGATGCGTAAAAAAGATGCGGATAGAAAAAAAGAAAGTCTAGCCAAGGAATCGAAGAAGAAACGAAGTAATAGACTCGAGGCTGCTGAAAAATACAAAAAAGAAAACAAAAAATCGATCCAAATGAAAAATTCGAATAAGAGAAGATCTGTTGCGACAGAAGTTTCAGTTTCATCTAGGACGAAGAAAATCAAAACTAATTTGGATGTGGTGTATACAGGAAGCGCGTTAATAGCTAATTCAGATTTCCAAGAGAATGACGTGAAACTTAATTACTTAGGAGAAATGAATAATGTATGTCAATTTTGTGGTGCTATACATTTTGTTTCCGAATTACCATCCGATAAGAAATATAGCATTTGTTGTCACAAAGGTAAAGTGCATATTTTGGAAGATAGTACCTACCCTGAAGCAATTAAGCAATTGATTGACGGTACCGATAAATATAGTAAAAATTTTATGCGAAACGTAAGAAGTTATAATAATTCTTTGGCGTTTGCGAGTTTTGGTGCAAAATTGGAGTCGCTAAAGGCGGGTGGGGGTCCGTTTGTATTCCGTATATGCGGACAAACGTATCATAACACATATGCGCTTCATCCAGATGTCAATGAAGCACGTAAGTACGGACAATTGTATATCATCGACAACGAAATTGCTACTAGAGTACGTATGCAGCATCCCGGTAATAACGATTGTTTACCAGAACTACTGAGCGAATTGGATGATATTCTACGTAGGATGAATCCATACGCAGAGGCTTTCAAAATGATGTACGAGATGGAAGAAGAAGAACGAAAATTATCGAATACCTCAGGTCATCCTGTTCGCGAAGTGAGAATGTGGTTGAAGCGTGGCGATAATGTGGACAAAAATCGTTTCGATATACCGACATGCAACGAAGTGGCAGTTGTGTTTGTCGCGGAAGACGGAGATCCTCCAGTGCAAAGAGACGTATGCGTATATTCAAAAAGCGAAGGTGCTATAAGCATACCGAGTCTGAGTAAGCACGTCGACCCTATGACTTATCCTCTCATGTTTCCCTCTGGTGAAACCGGATGGATGCCACGAATGAAGCAAATCGAAGGGAACCGCGAAGTAACCGCGTTGCAATATTACAGTTATAAGTTAAGCAACAGGGGTAAATTCAATCCATGTGTGGATATGGGAAGATTGTCTCAACAATACATTGTTGATATGTGGACGAAAGTTGAAGGCAATCGTTTATATTTTATAAAAAAACAACAAGGGAAATTACGGTCGGAAATGTATAAAGGAGTAATCGATTATCTACATAACAAAGCTGGACAGGATGATGCAAGGATCGGGAAAATGGTGATATTGCCATCTTCGTTCGGCGGAAGTCCGCGAGCTTTGCAGCAAAGCTTTATAGATGCAATGACGATATTGCAGACGTATGGAAAACCTGATTTATTTATAACCATGACCTGTAATCCCAAATGGAAGGAGATTATAGATAATTTGAAGCCTGGACAGACTGCGACTGATCGACCGGACTTAGTATCGCGGGTATTTCATCAAAAAGTGAAGGAGTTGAAACTAGAACTGATCGACAAGTCGATATTTGGAAAGTGTGCCGCTTACGTTTACGTGGTCGAGTTTCAAAAGCGAGGGTTACCGCATGTTCATATGTTGTTCTGGCTTGAAGAAGATATCAGTATCCGAGATTCTGACGACGTCGACAAAATCGTTTCTGCAGAGATACCGGATAAAACGAGGTATCCGGTGTTATTTGAGATAGTCAAACAATGCATGATTCACGGTCCTTGTGGTCGAGAAAATATGAATTCACCGTGTATGGATAGCGCAACAAATCTTTGTACGAAACGATTTCCAAAGGATTTCGTATTGCAAACAAATTATCAATCATCGGGTTATCCATTATATCGTAGACGAGACGACGGGAACATATTTGTTTTTAGTACGAAAAAAGGTGGCGCACGGAGAATTGCCGACAATAGATACGTGGTGCCATACAATCCGTATTTATTATTGAAATTCAACTGTCACATCAATGTAGAAGTATGTTCTACGGTACAATGCATAAAGTATTTATTCAAGTACTGCTATAAAGGACATGATTGCGCAATCGTTGAAATGAAGGATGCGCAGGAAGATAAATATATCAAATACGACGAGGTTGACGAGTATATATCTACGCGATATGTTTGCCCACCTGAAGCAATGCATCGTTTACACGAATATCCAATGAACGAACAGTCGCACGCTGTATATCGATTAGCGATTCATATAGAGAACGAACAATTGGTGTATTTTGAAGAGGGATGCGAGAAAGTGGCTATAGATAGAAATAAGGAATCAACATTGCTCGCGTGGTTTAATTTGAACAAGACTGACATTGGAGCGCGTAAGTATTTGTACTGCGAGATTCCAAATCATTACGTGTTTAATAAAAAAAATACGGAGTGGACGAAGCGAAAAAAATTTGTAAAACCGGTTTTGAGTAGAATGTATTTTGTAAGCCCGAAGGAAACGGAGCGTTATTATTTGAGAATGTTGCTATTACACGTTCGGGGTGCAGAATCTTTTCAAGATATGAGAACTCACGAGGGTGTAATATATCCATCCTTTCTTGAAGCGGCTGTAGCGTGGAAGTTAGTCGCTGATGACGAAGAATGGGAAAAATGTCTTACCGAAGGATCCAGTCTCAAATTCCCGAAAGAAATGTGTCGGTTGTTCGCATACATTTGTGTATTTGGTACTCCGATAAATGCCCGTCAATTGTTTGAAAAATACAAACACGAGTTCGTTGATCAAAGTGAATGTAGCGAACAAAGTGAACAAAAGGCTTTGCAAATAATCAATGAAGTATTTACGTTTCATGGATTTACGTTGGGAAATTTTAATCTGCCGGATATTAAATATGTTTTTACGGTTCCGCGTGATACGGACGATCATGACGATGATCGCGGAAATTTGATCGCGTTGAAACAGATGGCAACAACATCAGTAAACAGTTTGACGCAACATCAACGAATTGTATTTGATGCAATTATGACTTCGGTCCGTGGTGAATCTTCTGAAAAATGTTTTTATCTGGATGGTCCAGGTGGCAGTGGGAAAAGTTATTTACATAACACTATCATAACTACATTGAATAGTTTGAACATGATTGTGTTGCCTGTGGCATGGACCGGAATTGCAGCAAATCTCTTGAAAGGAGGTAGAACTGCACATTCCACGTTCAAAATACCACTTGCCTTGAATGAAGGATCGACGTGTAATATTAAACCAAATTCAAAATATGGATTACATGTTCGAAATGCGAAAGTCATAATTTGGGATGAAATAACGATGGCATCTAAATATGCACTAGACGCTGTTGATAGTATGTTAAGAGATATATGTCACTGTGACCAACCATTCGGTGGCAAAATAGTTGTAGTTTCCGGTGATTTCCGGCAAACTTTGCCTATTGTACGACATGGGAGTCGAACGCAGATATTAGAAGCGTGCGTCAAAAGAAGCAGCTTATGGAGTAGATTCGTATATATCTCATTGAAGGGTAACATTCGTGTTTGTGACGGACAAACGGATTTTAAGCAGTGGCTTCTAAAAGTTGGCGATGGAGTATTTGCTGATTCATTCGAACGTGATAATGAAGTAGTATCAATTCCCACTGATATTCTTTCGAATGGGAATATTGTGCAAGAAATATTTGGAGAAAGCGTTGATCCAGCGGATCCGTCGAATTATGGGAAAGTTATATTAGCTCCGACAAATGTCGACGTTATCGCGCTTAACAATGAAATATTGTCAAAAATTGAAGGTGTCGGTGTAGATTATCTGAGTATAGATTCAGCCGGAGATCAGGATAATACGGATATTAAACACGTACTTCCGATCGAATTCATGAATTCATTGACGCCGAATGGTCTCCCGCCACATAAATTAACTCTGAAAGTAGGAAGCATTGTTATTCTGTTACGTAATTTGAATTTAACACAAGGATTATGCAATGGAACAAGATTGGTGGTCAAAAAGTTATGTCAGTATCTGATTTGTGCGGAAATTATCAGTGGAAATTGGGCCGGAGAATCAGTATTGATACCACGTATAGATTTATCGCCATCCGAAGAGGAGATACCGTTTAAGATGATTAGAAGACAGTTTCCCGTTAGATTAGGTTATGCGATGACAATTAACAAGTCACAAGGTCAATCTTTCGATAGCGTTGGTGTATATTTACCAAATCCGGTGTTCAGTCACGGGCAACTGTATGTTGCCTTATCCAGAGTCAAGTCAAAAAACAATTTGAAAGTGTTATTAACAAAGAAATCCGTCACTGTCAACGGTAAAAATTCAAAGCACAAATTGTGTACGAGAAATATTGTGTATAAAGAAATTCTAGGTGCATCGTGAGTCGATCGATTCATAGTATACAGAGTCTGTATTATTTTGTGCATGCGATAGAAAAATATACTCGGTTGAAAATGCATTGTTCGTAATTCACATTGGTGTCTTACATTAAATCGAATACCGTACATCTATAGTACTGATTTACATTGATCAGAATCATTATATTGGAAATGTAGTATCCGATGCGTCACGAGTTTATTCGAAAATTCTGTTGCTGACAAGCATGTTAGCCTAACGGAAACGATTACCTGGTGATGCCTTCCGTGAGTCCATACGCGATGAAAACATTTGCTGCAAATGCCTTATCTGGGTATATGCGCTAGAAAAAATTAGCTGCTAATGCCTTGCCTGTATAAGCGCTAGAAACAATTAGCTGCACATACCTTATCTGGGTATATGCGCTAGAAAAAATTAGCTGCTAATGCCTTGCCTGTATAAGCGCTAGAAACAATTAGCTGCAAATACCTTATCTGGGTATATGCGCTAGAAAAAATTAGCTGCTAATGCCTTGCCTGTATAAGCGCTAGAAACAATTAGCTGCAAATACCTTATCTGGGTATATGCGCTAGAAAAAATTAGCTGCTAATGCTATGCTTTATGTATGTGTATCCTGCAACATACCTGCATATCCAGTCTTATATTTTTTTTGAGTTTCTCTTATTTATCTTTTGGTGTGATGAAATCTCCATATTTTAACAGGCGTCAAAAATGTTGTTATATTGCATAAGATTTTTCCGATTTTTTTCAGATTTGCAAAATGGGAATTTTTTTCTCAAGTTTTTGAATTATACGTCGCATATGCTGAGTCGGAAAATTCTGAAAAAAATTGCCATTGTGTTTTTCGTCATGTACTTTCATCCAAAAATTATAAAGCCGATCAGAGATATCGAATTAGAATCTTGATCGAGATGTCATGGAATATATATAATTTTCTGAACTATTTTCAAACAATGTTTTTTATATGAACGAAATAATCGAGGGTAGACCGAAATCAACCAAACTAATAATTTTTTCATTGTGTTGAAGCACTTTTGAACAAAAATATTGATATCCGATCATTTTTTTAATAATTTTTTGATTTTTCACCCTGCACTTCTCTGGAAAGTGATAGTAGTTCAAGAGTTAATGAAGAAAAATGAATACGAATGATATTCAATGTGCGGTTATCGCCTGATAACGTTAATTACAAACGCACTAATTTAAACAGTTCGACCTAGATCTATATAGACTATGTAACATAGTTTTGTTTGAACTCATATTTTGTTTTTTGCAACAATGTGTAAAAGTGTTATTATAACTGACCTCGCTAATAAAATAACGATTACTATAGATATACATCACATCACATCTCACATCTGTATACATTTTACACAATATTAACAGCACACAAACTGTTTACTATGAATTAATTGAGACTATTATGAATTAATCAAGACACGATGGCGATGAAAGAGAGATATCAAGGAAAATGGTCTTCGAAACTGCTCGCAGATTTTTGGTGCGCGTCGAAACGAATTTGAATGTATGAAATTGAGAATGTCCTTTTTATAGAATCGTACGTCGTTGATGTTAAACGCAAAATCCACTGTTACAAAACAATAATGCATTCTACGGTAATTTGACAACTTTTATGATGAGCTGTATAAATAACATAATATATAAATGTAAGAACAATTTAAGAACAATTATGATAGTAAAAAGATAGAACTAAAGGAAAATTTTTTGGGTATAAATCAAACATCAGATACTGAAAATTTAACTATTCACGAACGTTTTATTATTTATATTTATTATATTTATTATATTATTTATATTTATATATTATTTTATATATTTATCTTCACGCCATTGGCACTCCGCCATCACGGCATCCCATTCATCTCCTGAAAACGAGAACAATATATCAAAATCCATACCTACATATTTTCATGTTTTTTTCACACTCAAAGATTTGGAGTTGTATCATACCTTTCATAAACGCCGCAACAATTGCGGCCAAGGCCGCATCTTTGATCGGTTCTGAAAAATAACAGAGATTTCCATTTCTTATTTTCTGACGATCAATCTTAATTTGCTTTCAAATCAATAGTAATTGAATCATTATTCTTTTGCGAAGAATTTAAGTTTTTTCCTCAAGGTTACTCAACAGATTATAACGGAGTTTCTTGTTTTCGTCTTGTATCCTTTTTTGAATTATAAATTTCCGTTTTCTTTCAAATCATGGCAGTTTAATGCGATATTTTTTTTCCGGCAAGTCCCGTCATTTTATGATATTTACATAACAGAATATTTGATTTTTCTCGTATATTCTTTATCCAATCATCATGTTCAATTTGATTATGAATCATAGTAATACGAATCATAGTAATTAGCGGCAATTTTCTCCCGGAGAATTTCTGTACTCTTCATTATTAAGCAGTTCAAAAAGTACTCACTTTCGGCGTTGGTGGCCCGGACGCCTACCATTTTTTTTTTTTTTTGGTTCTCGAAATCTGGAACGGAAATTGAATTAATTAGCACAATATTTACACCGAATTTGTCTCATCGTTGTTCACATCCACAGATATTATATACACGTATGTATGGTGTATATGAGGTATTCTCTTTCAAACCAGTCAGGTTCGGAACCTCGCCCTATTCAAGATTTTCGATAATTTTTTTTTCTACCATCAGCAAACTGAAGACAACGTGTGTGAGTGATTCCCAATTTTTTTTTTCTAAATTTTCCGAGCTGTAAATTTTTTATTTTTTCAAGTAAATAATATTCAAATAATTATAGCTTGGCTCCGGTCGGTAAAGTTGGAAAAAAAACCGATACATGAAAATTATCGTTAGAACATGTGCTTTACGCATATATGTATACATATACGTAGTACACATACCGATTTTGGTCATAAATGTGATCCGAGCGACTTCTCATTATTTTTGTAATGGTAATAATCGGCGAAAAGTTGGATGTTGATTTATAGTCAAGCAAAGGAAGCAGTTTTCGAGAAGCAGCTGATACTAAATAGGAGGGTTCTTTCTAGACCATCCATTTGTATAGAAAATATTTGTAGAATAAATTCAAATAACGTGAACGAAACATAAGAAATACTATTGTTATATAAATCAAACAAATGTATATTTTATATTTTAGTGGGAGTCGACTTACTTTTAGTGTTTCTTCGCCCCATGTCTTCAGCGTTGTGAGCGATATGGCGTTATCACCGTGATACACGTTCAACATTTAGAACTAATCTCTGTTTCCTTTTGTCTTTCCTTACCTTATAGGTACTTATCTATTTACGGAGAAATACGTCATAACATGAATATATAAATACGTCACAGATTAGGCTGACTTAGGATTTGTCTGTGCGTGGCCGCGGGAATTATCCCTACTTTACTTGCGTGTATTAATCTTGAACAAATCGTGTGAACAAATCAGTGTGAATTTCGTCGGCTTGATGAGCAGCGAGATGGAAGAGATTTCCGAAATCAACGGTAAGTCGGAACTATTTTTAAATGATTTGCAAGAAGTATTTCATACACCTAGGATTTGAAACACTTTCATTGTAGTTGCCCATTGATTTCTTTTACAACTCAATTATAATAGTACTTTCTTTCTTCAATATCCTCAAATGCATGTTAGTCGAGTAATAAATTGATTTTGAGGTATGTTGAATTTCATGAAAGACGCTGTACTTAGTTGACATAAAATACCTTATTTATAAGTAATATAATAATACTTTCAGATTACTTGCACGGATTGCAAATCTCAACGCGCGGTGAGTGAGATATATACTGTATGACGAACCATCGAGCGAACAAAATTTAATTACCGATAATTCAAAGCTCAGAAAGTTTTCTCGCGAATCTGTAACTGCAACTATTATCAATATGAGGATGATTAGCGAAATTGCCAATATATTCAACGTACGTATAAATATTTCAGAACCAATGGCTACTACGACTTCGGCGATCGCGAGAGAGCTGGAGAGGGAAGGGGAGACAGAAGAAGAGAGGGGGAAAGGGGCGACAGAAGAAGAGAGCGGTAAAGGGAAAGGAGAGAGGGAAGGGGCGAAAGGAACAAAAGATAGGAAAGAGGAGCGGGATGATCGGGGTAGAGCGGGAAGCAGCGTGAGGGGAGACAGAGGCAGAAGAGTTGAACGTAAGTCATATCTGCAGACGCCTGCATGTATATGTATATAATTATATATACATATAATGTATATAATTATATATACATATAATGTATATAATTATATATACATATAATAGGGTTTAAAAAAAAAAACAATTTGTAATTTATTTAGGTCTCATAATCGCAAAAGTTACTTTGACACCTAAAAAGAATTCTCCTAAAAAAGTCAGTTCTATATCTCAAAAATTGAGCTTGCGCCCGACGGACAAATTTTCTCATCTAAAATGCATATAAAATTTTTTTTTATGTTTTACGTCCAAAAATCAATGAAAAATTTTGTTTTTTGAATTTCGGTCGGCATGTCCATATGGAAAATTAAATTCCCTGCAAAAAAGTTCTGTATGATTATATCGGTAACTTTAACCGCAAAAAAGTTTTTTTATCAATTTAATGAGAAAAACACAAAAAAATATGTATTTAGATAGTTACAGGGAATCAAATCTCGTCCAACCCTGTACTACCCATTAGGAATTCACTCTGTCAATATTATCATAATATATTTGATGCCCTGTAACTATCTAAATACACATTTTTCGGCCCATATTATAATGACCTTTTATGTTCATTCTTATGTCAAAAATGCAAGCAGACACGCTGAGACGAAAAATTCTGAAAAAAATTGCAATTGCGTTTTTCGTCATGTACTTTCATACAAAAAATTATAAAGCCGATCAGAGACATCGACTTCGAATCTTGATCGAGATGTCATGGAATGCCCCATATGTATACATATATTAGACTGGCGGTTCAAAAAACTGTTTATGCTCCAAGTTGAAAAATCTTAAGTTAACCTTGAAAAAAGAAGGTCCTCCAAGTTTCAATGCTCTATCTAACTATTAAGGGGTGCTGGTAATTTTTTCTTCCTTTTTTCTTATAAAATAAGATTTTATTTATGCAAAATATCTATTCGAGTATTTAATCTTTTAACAGCGTACAGAGGGACGAGGGCCGGCAGGAGCGCCAGGGAGTGGCGGCGCCGGCAGCAGGAGCAGCGGGAAGAGCGGAGCCGAAAAGAGGCCATCGCTGATAATTTTTCATATTTTTTAAAATCGTTGATGAAAAAATAAATAAATAAAAATGTCGTGAGAATAGGTGTTTTTATTACTGTCCCTGGATGCATCGCCGAAAAAAAAAAAAATTGTATAGTATTTTGACAGAAACTCAAACTCGAACCGAAAATGAATTCACGTCCGTCTCCTTTGATAGCCAAAATATAATTGAAAGCTAATCTTGGGTCACCTAGTGGGGAAACCATTCGACTTTTTTTTGCTGTCAATTAAACGTACACATTTTTTCGTATATATATAATATGTTTATATAAAAAATTTATTAATTCATTAAATTTATGCAAGCAAAAGAAAAAAGGTAAGCTGAAAATTTCACCAAACGTTCATAATAACATGTTGAACTATGTTCAGTTCAAATTTGGATGAAATTAAGTAGACCCTAGATATGAGATTGCATGTGAACTCAGTGACGACAGTTACTTAAAATTTCGATTGTTGATCAATTTTGCTTTATACTTACTCAGCGATGATAAGCGGCGACAATCGAAAAAAAATTTCATCCATAACCCTTTGATTGAACACCTATTTGAAAACCTTAGATTTACACACTGGTGCGAATTCTTGATTATTAGAATGATGAAAATTGTAAAGACTGTAATCAACGGAAATATTAATAATTTGAGGGTGTATATAAGTTTGTTTTTACAATTTAGGAAAAAAAGCGATTTATCGAGCGGTTGAAAATTAGAGTTTTATCGAAGCAGCCCGAAAATAAAATTGTATATAGTGTTTTAACGACTCCACGAATAATTCTTGTCTAGAATGAATAAAAAAATGAACAAATTAATGCAGAATGTTGTTACAATGCAATATTTATTCAAGCATTTGATTTCTTAATTGCCAAAAACTCGTTTATCAGCCGGGAGTTGTACACCGGTCGAAATTCGCACCGAAAATAAATTTACGTCCGTCTCCTTCGATGGCCAAAATATAATTGAATGCTGGTCCGGGGCCATCTGCTGGGGAAACTATTCGACTTTTTTTTTCGTGGTCAGGGAAACGTACGTTACTTTTCGTTTTCTAAGAGATACAGGCTAATAACATACCCTTGATGCGAATTCGCACCTGTCTATAATCGAAAGGTTAATTATTCAATTCTCAATAGTTCTGGCTGTATTGATCAAATCAGAGGGGAATTATGGTTCAAATTAATCGTCATAAGTAAGAAACAAAGGAACACGTATTAACTTTTTGAGGCAATTGCCAACATAAAAATCAGCATACAGGGGGATGAGGGGCGGCGACGGCGCTCGGGAGTGGCGGAGGAGGTAGGAGCAGCGGCGAGAACAGTCCCGGAAACAGGCGGTGATGAACAATTTTCGAGTTTTTTTAAATGGAATGTTTTATAAAAAATAAAAAATCAATAAAAAAATGTAATATAAAGAATATCACTCAAAGAGATGTTATTATTACTGTCCCTGCTATACTTTTTCCATAATCTCAAAAGCTCGAATTGACGATCACAATATACGACTGACGATATAACACAGAAACTTCATACAGACAGGCATGGATAGACACATCCCCGATTTTGTGACATCCGGAAATCCGGAAATCCGGAAATCTGGAAATCCGATTTACGGACTTTACTATATAGATGTCGAGTCTCTAGTGCAATTTTTTCACAATTTGTGTGCAATCACTTTGTTCACCGGACACGTGGTGAACACTAAAATCAAATGTTCAATGATTAATAATTAGAATATGTAACATAGCTGTAAACAATAATAAGTTCTGTCCGAAAAAACAGACACTCACAAAAATTCTTTTTTTTTTAAATAAATGTAGCCTGAAGATAGGCTGGGCCCAGCCGAAACGTCGCCAAAATAATAATCTGGTGGTTTTTCTCTCCTGACCCCTCTCCGACGAATCACATCAACAATCGAACTCCAGGGTCACTAATCTCTCCTAAGTTAGCTTCTGAGTATGCTTTGTCATCCGGCTTAGTAACTCCTCTGCTAGGGTGCACCCTCGATTTAGGCATGCTATTATTACGATAATGTGTATGGTTTTTAATTAGGTTATAGACTTGGTTATCCTGTATTTAAGCAGCTAGAATAAGATTTAGTTTAAGACGTACTTTGTTGTCATATTTTTGTAGTTTTATTTTGTATTTGCCCCAGTGGTTCAAGGGCATAATAAATACTTAAATCAATCAATCTAACCCTACCGTACCGTCCCCAAACCCTACCGTATCGTCCTTGAACCCTATCGTCTCGTTCCCGTACCCTACCGGACCGTCTCGAAAAATTGTCGTACCCTCTTCGACCCCTATCGTACCGATTCCGAAAGATAGCTTGTCGCCTCCCAACCCTACCGTCTCATCGAATTTTCGTCTTGTGGGGAACTTGCCTATCGCCTCGAAGACTTACGCGCAGGTCTTAAAGGTTTGTCCTCCAGTCTCTAAGCCCTTGGCGAAAATTTCCGTAAGTTCAACTCCGGTGTCGACAGAATGGCCACTTCCGTTCAAAACCTCGGGACTTGGAGAGAAAAATTCTCCCAAGGATACCGACAGTTATGTGGATTCCTTGGCGGAACCTCCGCCTGAGGAAAACCCTAGTACCCCCGGCGAACTTCAAATCGTCCCCTCAAAACCCAATTCTTCTCATATCGGTATCCCTGAGTTAACTACCGACCGATTGAATCAAGTTAACGCGGTACTAGACGAATTAATCCTTCCTTCCCTAGGTTATCCCGGTCTTACCAATTTAACCACCCACAAAATAGATACTCAGAATCATCCCCCGATAAAACAAAGGTACTATCCCGTCTCACCTATAGTTAGAGAAGCCATGTACGAAGAGGTAAATGCTATGTTAGAAGCGGATATGATCGAGCCCTCCAACAGCGAATGGTCCACTCCCGTGGTTATGATTTAAAAGCCCATCGAAGGAGACGGACGTAAATTTATTTTCGGTGCGAATTTCGACCGGTGTACAACTCCCGGCTGATAAACGAGTTTTTGGCAATTAAGAAATCAAATGCTTGAATAAATATTGCATTGTAACAACATTCTGCATTAATTTGTTCATTTTTTTATTCATTCTAGACAAGAATTATTCGTGGAGTCGTTAAAACACTATATACAATTTTATTTTCGGGCTGCTTCGATAAAACTCTAATTTTCAACCGCTCGATAAATCGCTTTTTTTCCTAAATTGTAAAAACAAACTTATATACACCCTCAAATTATTAATATTTCCGTTGATTACAGTCTTTACAATTTTCATCATTCTAATAATCAAGAATTCGCACCAGTGTGTAAATCTAAGGTTTTCAAATAGGTGTTCAATCAAAGGGTTATGGATGAAATTTTTTTTCGATTGTCGCCGCTTATCATCGCTGAGTAAGTATAAAGCAAAATTGATCAACAATCGAAATTTTAAGTAACTGTCGTCACTGAGTTCACATGCAATCTCATATCTAGGGTCTACTTAATTTCATCCAAATTTGAACTGAACATAGTTCAACATGTTATTATGAACGTTTGGTGAAATTTTCAGCTTACCTTTTTTCTTTTGCTTGCATAAATTTAATGAATTAATAAATTTTTTATATAAACATATTATATATATACGAAAAAATGTGTACGTTTAATTGACAGCAAAAAAAAGTCGAATGGTTTCCCCACTAGGTGACCCAAGATTAGCTTTCAATTATATTTTGGCTATCAAAGGAGACGGACGTGAATTCATTTTCGGTTCGAGTTTGAGTTTCTGTCAAAATACTATACAATTTTTTTTTTTTTCGGCGATGCATCCAGGGACAGTAATAAAAACACCTATTCTCACGACATTTTTATTTATTTATTTTTTCATCAACGATTTTAAAAAATATGAAAAATTATCAGCGATGGCCTCTTTTCGGCTCCGCTCTTCCCGCTGCTCCTGCTGCCGGCGCCGCCACTCCCTGGCGCTCCTGCCGGCCCTCGTCCCTCTGTACGCTGTTAAAAGATTAAATACTCGAATAGATATTTTGCATAAATAAAATCTTATTTTATAAGAAAAAAGGAAGAAAAAATTACCAGCACCCCTTAATAGTTAGATAGAGCATTGAAACTTGGAGGACCTTCTTTTTTCAAGGTTAACTTAAGATTTTTCAACTTGGAGCATAAACAGTTTTTTGAACCGCCAGTCTAATATATGTATACATATGGGGCATTCCATGACATCTCGATCAAGATTCGAAGTCGATGTCTCTGATCGGCTTTATAATTTTTTGTATGAAAGTACATGACGAAAAACGCAATTGCAATTTTTTTCAGAATTTTTCGTCTCAGCGTGTCTGCTTGCATTTTTGACATAAGAATGAACATAAAAGGTCATTATAATATGGGCCGAAAAATGTGTATTTAGATAGTTACAGGGCATCAAATATATTATGATAATATTGACAGAGTGAATTCCTAATGGGTAGTACAGGGTTGGACGAGATTTGATTCCCTGTAACTATCTAAATACATATTTTTTTGTGTTTTTCTCATTAAATTGATAAAAAAACTTTTTTGCGGTTAAAGTTACCGATATAATCATACAGAACTTTTTTGCAGGGAATTTAATTTTCCATATGGACATGCCGACCGAAATTCAAAAAACAAAATTTTTCATTGATTTTTGGACGTAAAACATAAAAAAAAATTTTATATGCATTTTAGATGAGAAAATTTGTCCGTCGGGCGCAAGCTCAATTTTTGAGATATAGAACTGACTTTTTTAGGAGAATTCTTTTTAGGTGTCAAAGTAACTTTTGCGATTATGAGACCTAAATAAATTACAAATTGTTTTTTTTTTTAAACCCTATTATATGTATATATAATTATATACATTATATGTATATATAATTATATACATTATATGTATATATAATTATATACATATACATGCAGGCGTCTGCAGATATGACTTACGTTCAACTCTTCTGCCTCTGTCTCCCCTCACGCTGCTTCCCGCTCTACCCCGATCATCCCGCTCCTCTTTCCTATCTTTTGTTCCTTTCGCCCCTTCCCTCTCTCCTTTCCCTTTACCTCTCTCTTCTTCTGTCGCCCCTTTCCCCCTCTCTTCTTCTGTCTCCCCTTCCCTCTCCAGCTCTCTCGCGATCGCCGAAGTCGTAGTAGCCATTGGTTCTGAAATATTTATACGTACGTTGAATATATTGGCAATTTCGCTAATCATCCTCATATTGATAATAGTTGCAGTTACAGATTCGCGAGAAAACTTTCTGAGCTTTGAATTATCGGTAATTAAATTTTGTTCGCTCGATGGTTTGTCATACAGTATATATCTCACTCACCGCGCGTTGAGATTTGCAATCCGTGCAAGTAATCTGAAAGTATTATTATATTACTTATAAATAAGGTATTTTATGTCAACTAAGTACAGCGTCTTTCATGAAATTCAACATACCTCAAAATCAATTTATTACTCGACTAACATGCATTTGAGGATATTGAAGAAAGAAAGTACTATTATAATTGAGTTGTAAAAGAAATCAATGGGCAACTACAATGAAAGTGTTTCAAATCCTAGGTGTATGAAATACTTCTTGCAAATCATTTAAAAATAGTTCCGACTTACCGTTGATTTCGGAAATCTCTTCCATCTCGCTGCTCATCAAGCCGACGAAATTCACACTGATTTGTTCACACGATTTGTTCAAGATTAATACACGCAAGTAAAGTAGGGATAATTCCCGCGGCCACGCACAGACAAATCCTAAGTCAGCCTAATCTGTGACGTATTTATATATTCATGTTATGACGTATTTCTCCGTAAATAGATAAGTACCTATAAGGTAAGGAAAGACAAAAGGAAACAGAGATTAGTTCTAAATGTTGAACGTGTATCACGGTGATAACGCCATATCGCTCACAACGCTGAAGACATGGGGCGAAGAAACACTAAAAGTAAGTCGACTCCCACTAAAATATAAAATATACATTTGTTTGATTTATATAACAATAGTATTTCTTATGTTTCGTTCACGTTATTTGAATTTATTCTACAAATATTTTCTATACAAATGGATGGTCTAGAAAGAACCCTCCTATTTAGTATCAGCTGCTTCTCGAAAACTGCTTCCTTTGCTTGACTATAAATCAACATCCAACTTTTCGCCGATTATTACCATTACAAAAATAATGAGAAGTCGCTCGGATCACATTTATGACCAAAATCGGTATGTGTACTACGTATATGTATACATATATGCGTAAAGCACATGTTCTAACGATAATTTTCATGTATCGGTTTTTTTTCCAACTTTACCGACCGGAGCCAAGCTATAATTATTTGAATATTATTTACTTGAAAAAATAAAAAATGTACAGCTCGGAAAATTTAGAAAAAAAAAATTGGGAATCACTCACACACGTTGTCTTCAGTTTGCTGATGGTAGAAAAAAAAATTATCGAAAATCTTGAATAGGGCGAGGTTCCGAACCTGACTGGTTTGAAAGAGAATACCTCATATACACCATACATACGTGTATATAATATCTGTGGATGTGAACAACGATGAGACAAATTCGGTGTAAATATTGTGCTAATTAATTCAATTTCCGTTCCAGATTTCGAGAACCAAAAAAAAAAAAAAATGGTAGGCGTCCGGGCCACCAACGCCGAAAGTGAGTACTTTTTGAACTGCTTAATAATGAAGAGTACAGAAATTCTCCGGGAGAAAATTGCCGCTAATTACTATGATTCGTATTACTATGATTCATAATCAAATTGAACATGATGATTGGATAAAGAATATACGAGAAAAATCAAATATTCTGTTATGTAAATATCATAAAATGACGGGACTTGCCGGAAAAAAAATATCGCATTAAACTGCCATGATTTGAAAGAAAACGGAAATTTATAATTCAAAAAAGGATACAAGACGAAAACAAGAAACTCCGTTATAATCTGTTGAGTAACCTTGAGGAAAAAACTTAAATTCTTCGCAAAAGAATAATGATTCAATTACTATTGATTTGAAAGCAAATTAAGATTGATCGTCAGAAAATAAGAAATGGAAATCTCTGTTATTTTTCAGAACCGATCAAAGATGCGGCCTTGGCCGCAATTGTTGCGGCGTTTATGAAAGGTATGATACAACTCCAAATCTTTGAGTGTGAAAAAAACATGAAAATATGTAGGTATGGATTTTGATATATTGTTCTCGTTTTCAGGAGATGAATGGGATGCCGTGATGGCGGAGTGCCAATGGCGTGAAGATAAATATATAAAATAATATATAAATGTAAATAATATAATAAATATAATAAATATAAATAATAAAACGTTCGTGAATAGTTAAATTTTCAGTATCTGATGTTTGATTTATACCCAAAAAATTTTCCTTTAGTTCTATCTTTTTACTATCATAATTGTTCTTAAATTGTTCTTACATTTATATATTATGTTATTTATACAGCTCATCATAAAAGTTGTCAAATTACCGTAGAATGCATTATTGTTTTGTAACAGTGGATTTTGCGTTTAACATCAACGACGTACGATTCTATAAAAAGGACATTCTCAATTTCATACATTCAAATTCGTTTCGACGCGCACCAAAAATCTGCGAGCAGTTTCGAAGACCATTTTCCTTGATATCTCTCTTTCATCGCCATCGTGTCTTGATTAATTCATAATAGTCTCAATTAATTCATAGTAAACAGTTTGTGTGCTGTTAATATTGTGTAAAATGTATACAGATGTGAGATGTGATGTGATGTATATCTATAGTAATCGTTATTTTATTAGCGAGGTCAGTTATAATAACACTTTTACACATTGTTGCAAAAAACAAAATATGAGTTCAAACAAAACTATGTTACATAGTCTATATAGATCTAGGTCGAACTGTTTAAATTAGTGCGTTTGTAATTAACGTTATCAGGCGATAACCGCACATTGAATATCATTCGTATTCATTTTTCTTCATTAACTCTTGAACTACTATCACTTTCCAGAGAAGTGCAGGGTGAAAAATCAAAAAATTATTAAAAAAATGATCGGATATCAATATTTTTGTTCAAAAGTGCTTCAACACAATGAAAAAATTATTAGTTTGGTTGATTTCGGTCTACCCTCGATTATTTCGTTCATATAAAAAACATTGTTTGAAAATAGTTCAGAAAATTATATATATTCCATGACATCTCGATCAAGATTCTAATTCGATATCTCTGATCGGCTTTATAATTTTTGGATGAAAGTACATGACGAAAAACACAATGGCAATTTTTTTCAGAATTTTCCGACTCAGCATATGCGACGTATAATTCAAAAACTTGAGAAAAAAATTCCCATTTTGCAAATCTGAAAAAAATCGGAAAAATCTTATGCAATATAACAACATTTTTGACGCCTGTTAAAATATGGAGATTTCATCACACCAAAAGATAAATAAGAGAAACTCAAAAAAAATATAAGACTGGATATGCAGGTATGTTGCAGGATACACATACATAAAGCATAGCATTAGCAGCTAATTTTTTCTAGCGCATATACCCAGATAAGGTATTTGCAGCTAATTGTTTCTAGCGCTTATACAGGCAAGGCATTAGCAGCTAATTTTTTCTAGCGCATATACCCAGATAAGGTATTTGCAGCTAATTGTTTCTAGCGCTTATACAGGCAAGGCATTAGCAGCTAATTTTTTCTAGCGCATATACCCAGATAAGGTATGTGCAGCTAATTGTTTCTAGCGCTTATACAGGCAAGGCATTAGCAGCTAATTTTTTCTAGCGCATATACCCAGATAAGGCATTTGCAGCAAATGTTTTCATCGCGTATGGACTCACGGAAGGCATCACCAGGTAATCGTTTCCGTTAGGCTAACATGCTTGTCAGCAACAGAATTTTCGAATAAACTCGTGACGCATCGGATACTACATTTCCAATATAATGATTCTGATCAATGTAAATCAGTACTATAGATGTACGGTATTCGATTTAATGTAAGACACCAATGTGAATTACGAACAATGCATTTTCAACCGAGTATATTTTTCTATCGCATGCACAAAATAATACAGACTCTGTATACTATGAATCGATCGACTCACGATGCACCTAGAATTTCTTTATACACAATATTTCTCGTACACAATTTGTGCTTTGAATTTTTACCGTTGACAGTGACGGATTTCTTTGTTAATAACACTTTCAAATTGTTTTTTGACTTGACTCTGGATAAGGCAACATACAGTTGCCCGTGACTGAACACCGGATTTGGTAAATATACACCAACGCTATCGAAAGATTGACCTTGTGACTTGTTAATTGTCATCGCATAACCTAATCTAACGGGAAACTGTCTTCTAATCATCTTAAACGGTATCTCCTCTTCGGATGGCGATAAATCTATACGTGGTATCAATACTGATTCTCCGGCCCAATTTCCACTGATAATTTCCGCACAAATCAGATACTGACATAACTTTTTGACCACCAATCTTGTTCCATTGCATAATCCTTGTGTTAAATTCAAATTACGTAACAGAATAACAATGCTTCCTACTTTCAGAGTTAATTTATGTGGCGGGAGACCATTCGGCGTCAATGAATTCATGAATTCGATCGGAAGTACGTGTTTAATATCCGTATTATCCTGATCTCCGGCTGAATCTATACTCAGATAATCTACACCGACACCTTCAATTTTTGACAATATTTCATTGTTAAGCGCGATAACGTCGACATTTGTCGGAGCTAATATAACTTTCCCATAATTCGACGGATCCGCTGGATCAACGCTTTCTCCAAATATTTCTTGCACAATATTCCCATTCGAAAGAATATCAGTGGGAATTAATACTACTTCATTATCACGTTCGAATGAATCAGCAAATACTCCATCGCCAACTTTTAGAAGCCACTGCTTAAAATCCGTTTGTCCGTCACAAACACGAATGTTACCCTTCAATGAGATATATACGAATCTACTCCATAAGCTGCTTCTTTTGACGCACGCTTCTAATATCTGCGTTCGACTCCCATGTCGTACAATAGGCAAAGTTTGCCGGAAATCACCGGAAACTACAACTATTTTGCCACCGAATGGTTGGTCACAGTGACATATATCTCTTAACATACTATCAACAGCGTCTAGTGCATATTTAGATGCCATCGTTATTTCATCCCAAATTATGACTTTCGCATTTCGAACATGTAATCCATATTTTGAATTTGGTTTAATATTACACGTCGATCCTTCATTCAAGGCAAGTGGTATTTTGAACGTGGAATGTGCAGTTCTACCTCCTTTCAAGAGATTTGCTGCAATTCCGGTCCATGCCACAGGCAACACAATCATGTTCAAACTATTCAATGTAGTTATGATAGTGTTATGTAAATAACTTTTCCCACTGCCACCTGGACCATCCAGATAAAAACATTTTTCAGAAGATTCACCACGGACCGAAGTCATAATTGCATCAAATACAATTCGTTGATGTTGCGTCAAACTGTTTACTGATGTTGTTGCCATCTGTTTCAACGCGATCAAATTTCCGCGATCATCGTCATGATCGTCCGTATCACGCGGAACCGTAAAAACATATTTAATATCCGGCAGATTAAAATTTCCCAACGTAAATCCATGAAACGTAAATACTTCATTGATTATTTGCAAAGCCTTTTGTTCACTTTGTTCGCTACATTCACTTTGATCAACGAACTCGTGTTTGTATTTTTCAAACAATTGACGGGCATTTATCGGAGTACCAAATACACAAATGTATGCGAACAACCGACACATTTCTTTCGGGAATTTGAGACTGGATCCTTCGGTAAGACATTTTTCCCATTCTTCGTCATCAGCGACTAACTTCCACGCTACAGCCGCTTCAAGAAAGGATGGATATATTACACCCTCGTGAGTTCTCATATCTTGAAAAGATTCTGCACCCCGAACGTGTAATAGCAACATTCTCAAATAATAACGCTCCGTTTCCTTCGGGCTTACAAAATACATTCTACTCAAAACCGGTTTTACAAATTTTTTTCGCTTCGTCCACTCCGTATTTTTTTTATTAAACACGTAATGATTTGGAATCTCGCAGTACAAATACTTACGCGCTCCAATGTCAGTCTTGTTCAAATTAAACCACGCGAGCAATGTTGATTCCTTATTTCTATCTATAGCCACTTTCTCGCATCCCTCTTCAAAATACACCAATTGTTCGTTCTCTATATGAATCGCTAATCGATATACAGCGTGCGACTGTTCGTTCATTGGATATTCGTGTAAACGATGCATTGCTTCAGGTGGGCAAACATATCGCGTAGATATATACTCGTCAACCTCGTCGTATTTGATATATTTATCTTCCTGCGCATCCTTCATTTCAACGATTGCGCAATCATGTCCTTTATAGCAGTACTTGAATAAATACTTTATGCATTGTACCGTAGAACATACTTCTACATTGATGTGACAGTTGAATTTCAATAATAAATACGGATTGTATGGCACCACGTATCTATTGTCGGCAATTCTCCGTGCGCCACCTTTTTTCGTACTAAAAACAAATATGTTCCCGTCGTCTCGTCTACGATATAATGGATAACCCGATGATTGATAATTTGTTTGCAATACGAAATCCTTTGGAAATCGTTTCGTACAAAGATTTGTTGCGCTATCCATACACGGTGAATTCATATTTTCTCGACCACAAGGACCGTGAATCATGCATTGTTTGACTATCTCAAATAACACCGGATACCTCGTTTTATCCGGTATCTCTGCAGAAACGATTTTGTCGACGTCGTCAGAATCTCGGATACTGATATCTTCTTCAAGCCAGAACAACATATGAACATGCGGTAACCCTCGCTTTTGAAACTCGACCACGTAAACGTAAGCGGCACACTTTCCAAATATCGACTTGTCGATCAGTTCTAGTTTCAACTCCTTCACTTTTTGATGAAATACCCGCGATACTAAGTCCGGTCGATCAGTCGCAGTCTGTCCAGGCTTCAAATTATCTATAATCTCCTTCCATTTGGGATTACAGGTCATGGTTATAAATAAATCAGGTTTTCCATACGTCTGCAATATCGTCATTGCATCTATAAAGCTTTGCTGCAAAGCTCGCGGACTTCCGCCGAACGAAGATGGCAATATCACCATTTTCCCGATCCTTGCATCATCCTGTCCAGCTTTGTTATGTAGATAATCGATTACTCCTTTATACATTTCCGACCGTAATTTCCCTTGTTGTTTTTTTATAAAATATAAACGATTGCCTTCAACTTTCGTCCACATATCAACAATGTATTGTTGAGACAATCTTCCCATATCCACACATGGATTGAATTTACCCCTGTTGCTTAACTTATAACTGTAATATTGCAACGCGGTTACTTCGCGGTTCCCTTCGATTTGCTTCATTCGTGGCATCCATCCGGTTTCACCAGAGGGAAACATGAGAGGATAAGTCATAGGGTCGACGTGCTTACTCAGACTCGGTATGCTTATAGCACCTTCGCTTTTTGAATATACGCATACGTCTCTTTGCACTGGAGGATCTCCGTCTTCCGCGACAAACACAACTGCCACTTCGTTGCATGTCGGTATATCGAAACGATTTTTGTCCACATTATCGCCACGCTTCAACCACATTCTCACTTCGCGAACAGGATGACCTGAGGTATTCGATAATTTTCGTTCTTCTTCTTCCATCTCGTACATCATTTTGAAAGCCTCTGCGTATGGATTCATCCTACGTAGAATATCATCCAATTCGCTCAGTAGTTCTGGTAAACAATCGTTATTACCGGGATGCTGCATACGTACTCTAGTAGCAATTTCGTTGTCGATGATATACAATTGTCCGTACTTACGTGCTTCATTGACATCTGGATGAAGCGCATATGTGTTATGATACGTTTGTCCGCATATACGGAATACAAACGGACCCCCACCCGCCTTTAGCGACTCCAATTTTGCACCAAAACTCGCAAACGCCAAAGAATTATTATAACTTCTTACGTTTCGCATAAAATTTTTACTATATTTATCGGTACCGTCAATCAATTGCTTAATTGCTTCAGGGTAGGTACTATCTTCCAAAATATGCACTTTACCTTTGTGACAACAAATGCTATATTTCTTATCGGATGGTAATTCGGAAACAAAATGTATAGCACCACAAAATTGACATACATTATTCATTTCTCCTAAGTAATTAAGTTTCACGTCATTCTCTTGGAAATCTGAATTAGCTATTAACGCGCTTCCTGTATACACCACATCCAAATTAGTTTTGATTTTCTTCGTCCTAGATGAAACTGAAACTTCTGTCGCAACAGATCTTCTCTTATTCGAATTTTTCATTTGGATCGATTTTTTGTTTTCTTTTTTGTATTTTTCAGCAGCCTCGAGTCTATTACTTCGTTTCTTCTTCGATTCCTTGGCTAGACTTTCTTTTTTTCTATCCGCATCTTTTTTACGCATCGCAGCCACCTCTGTTTCAACCGCTTTTTCAACGGATATTTTTTTCGCCTTTTTGTATGCTGCAGCAACCTTAAGTCTATTAATTCGTTGTTCCATGGATTCCTTGGCTAGACTTGTTTTTTTTCTATCTGCCTCTTGTTCACGCATCGCAACCACCTCTGCTTCATCCGCTTTTTCAATGCATATTTTTTTCGCCTTTTTGTACGCTGCAGCAGCCTTAAGTCTATTAATTCGTTGTTCCATGGATTCCTTGGCTAGACTTTCTTTTTTTCTATCCGCATCTTGTTCACGAATCGCAAACACCTCTGTTTCATTCGCTTTTTCAAGGCATATTTTTTTGGCTTTTTTGTATGCTGCAGCAACTTTAAGTCTATGAGTTCGTTGTTCCATGGATTCCTTGGCTAAACTTTTTTTTTTTCTATCTGCCTCTTGTTCACGCATCGCAACCACCTCTGCTTCATCCGCTGTTTCAATGCATATTTTTTTCGCCTTCTTGTACGCTGCAGCAACCTTAAGTCTATTGGTTCTTTGTTCCATCGATTCTTGATCACGGAATTTTTTTTGTCTATCTGCAGCATTCTGATGCGAAAAATCTGCAGTTGCTTTATGACCCCAGTTTGATTGATTGATACGCGAATTTTTTTGCACTAACGGAAAATGTATAAAATGATTCGAATTGAACATGTCTATTAAATGAGGCCTCATTCTTGATATATCATATACAACGTTACAAGGATTCTGTCGAAGAACAATCGAAACCGCGAAAGCTATCGAAAAAACGCCACAATCCCAGTAATTAGTTTGTTGTTGAACTTTCTCAAACACGACGCGTATATCACCGTAATTAGGCAGCAGCTTCGTTAAGAATGTCTCATGATCGTCGTGCAATACTCCTTTATTCGCGCTGTCATAGACGTGTAATACTTTGGTATCATACCAAACACAAATCCAATGTCCCGCTAGTCTCGGGCGATGGAACAATATTTGCAGGCATGCTTGATTCTGCGGAACCCTTCGAATCGATTCCGGAATTTGCAACAATAAACTACTTTGCATGCGATAAGGAGTGTGTTGGTCTAACATACCAATGAATTTATCAATATGTGTATCCTGCAACATACCTGCATATCCAGTCTTCTCCAAGACTGCCAAATCATCGAGACACAGTCCGATGTACCTCCGGCAATTCGACATGGCAATATTTATGGCGATGTTTCTTGTCTAATGCTCTTCGTCCCACGTTTATTCACAACGCACGCTCGATATTTCTTGTTTTTCGAACGAATTGTATTTCTCACGGGAAAGAATGATTTCATCTATTATATATCACCGACGCTCGAACTAATTTATCCTCGCACTGATGCGACGTTCATATGAAGTACAGTATACCTGAAACATACTTACAGATGTTTGTTTGTATACCGATCTCTGTCTTTCCCGCAAATCTATCGAGTCTGAAACAGATCCATATGTATCTCGTTCTCACTCTCTCACTGTGACCCATTGACTCACTACGAATAGCTTGGTGAACGGCGCGTGTAAATTAGTAACCGATACACTCTTAACCGTACACTCGCACGCATATATGTCTACCCCTGTCTACCATTAGGAATTCACTCTGTTAAGTGTTAATATTATCGTAATATATTTGATTCCCTGTAACTCTCTATATAGACATTTTTCGGCCCGTATTATAATGACCTTTTATGTTTATTCTTACGTCCGAAATGCAATCCAATAATATATATGAGCAAGTCTACCAATTGTAGACGTCGGATCCGGTCTCACCCTCTCGGATCTTTTTGTAACTTTACCAGCTGAAAGTTCACATCGAAAAACGAGTCCCAAAATTTGTTCAGATTTTTACCTCTCTTATTTTTGCTGTCATTATATGGGGTATTTTGTGATTTTTTCAATTTGTTTGTTTTCCATTCAGTTTTACCAGCATAAAAACATATATGCAACATACGTTTTCTGTGTGGAAAAATCTCAGTTTTCCAACAAAAATATTGTTTTTTCGATTATCACTGTGCAAAGAGACAAAAGAAACGACTCAGCATATGCGACGTATAATTCAAAAACTTGAGAAAAAAATTCCCATTTTGCAAATCTGAAAAAAATCGGAAAAATCTTATGCAATATAACAACATTTTTGACGCCTGTTAAAATATGGAGATTTCATCACACCAAAAGATAAATAAGAGAAACTCAAAAAAAATATAAGACTGGATATGCAGGTATGTTGCAGGATACACATACATAAAGCATAGCATTAGCAGCTAATTTTTTCTAGCGCATATACCCAGATAAGGTATTTGCAGCTAATTGTTTCTAGCGCTTATACAGGCAAGGCATTAGCAGCTAATTTTTTCTAGCGCATATACCCAGATAAGGTATGTGCAGCTAATTGTTTCTAGCGCTTATACAGGCAAGGCATTAGCAGCTAATTTTTTCTAGCGCATATACCCAGATAAGGCATTTGCAGCAAATGTTTTCATCGCGTATGGACTCACGGAAGGCATCACCAGGTAATCGTTTCCGTTAGGCTAACATGCTTGTCAGCAACAGAATTTTCGAATAAACTCGTGACGCATCGGATACTACATTTCCAATATAATGATTCTGATCAATGTAAATCAGTACTATAGATGTACGGTATTCGATTTAATGTAAGACACCAATGTGAATTACGAACAATGCATTTTCAACCGAGTATATTTTTCTATCGCATGCACAAAATAATACAGACTCTGTATACTATGAATCGATCGACTCACGATGCACCTAGAATTTCTTTATACACAATATTTCTCGTACACAATTTGTGCTTTGAATTTTTACCGTTGACAGTGACGGATTTCTTTGTTAATAACACTTTCAAATTGTTTTTTGACTTGACTCTGGATAAGGCAACATACAGTTGCCCGTGACTGAACACCGGATTTGGTAAATATACACCAACGCTATCGAAAGATTGACCTTGTGACTTGTTAATTGTCATCGCATAACCTAATCTAACGGGAAACTGTCTTCTAATCATCTTAAACGGTATCTCCTCTTCGGATGGCGATAAATCTATACGTGGTATCAATACTGATTCTCCGGCCCAATTTCCACTGATAATTTCCGCACAAATCAGATACTGACATAACTTTTTGACCACCAATCTTGTTCCATTGCATAATCCTTGTGTTAAATTCAAATTACGTAACAGAATAACAATGCTTCCTACTTTCAGAGTTAATTTATGTGGCGGGAGACCATTCGGCGTCAATGAATTCATGAATTCGATCGGAAGTACGTGTTTAATATCCGTATTATCCTGATCTCCGGCTGAATCTATACTCAGATAATCTACACCGACACCTTCAATTTTTGACAATATTTCATTGTTAAGCGCGATAACGTCGACATTTGTCGGAGCTAATATAACTTTCCCATAATTCGACGGATCCGCTGGATCAACGCTTTCTCCAAATATTTCTTGCACAATATTCCCATTCGAAAGAATATCAGTGGGAATTGATACTACTTCATTATCACGTTCGAATGAATCAGCAAATACTCCATCGCCAACTTTTAGAAGCCACTGCTTAAAATCCGTTTGTCCGTCACAAACACGAATGTTACCCTTCAATGAGATATATACGAATCTACTCCATAAGCTGCTTCTTTTGACGCACGCTTCTAATATCTGCGTTCGACTCCCATGTCGTACAATAGGCAAAGTTTGCCGGAAATCACCGGAAACTACAACTATTTTGCCACCGAATGGTTGGTCACAGTGACATATATCTCTTAACATACTATCAACAGCGTCTAGTGCATATTTAGATGCCATCGTTATTTCATCCCAAATTATGACTTTCGCATTTCGAACATGTAATCCATATTTTGAATTTGGTTTAATATTACACGTCGATCCTTCATTCAAGGCAAGTGGTATTTTGAACGTGGAATGTGCAGTTCTACCTCCTTTCAAGAGATTTGCTGCAATTCCGGTCCATGCCACAGGCAACACAATCATGTTCAAACTATTCAATGTAGTTATGATAGTGTTATGTAAATAACTTTTCCCACTGCCACCTGGACCATCCAGATAAAAACATTTTTCAGAAGATTCACCACGGACCGAAGTCATAATTGCATCAAATACAATTCGTTGATGTTGCGTCAAACTGTTTACTGATGTTGTTGCCATCTGTTTCAACGCGATCAAATTTCCGCGATCATCGTCATGATCGTCCGTATCACGCGGAACCGTAAAAACATATTTAATATCCGGCAGATTAAAATTTCCCAACGTAAATCCATGAAACGTAAATACTTCATTGATTATTTGCAAAGCCTTTTGTTCACTTTGTTCGCTACATTCACTTTGATCAACGAACTCGTGTTTGTATTTTTCAAACAATTGACGGGCATTTATCGGAGTACCAAATACACAAATGTATGCGAACAACCGACACATTTCTTTCGGGAATTTGAGACTGGATCCTTCGGTAAGACATTTTTCCCATTCTTCGTCATCAGCGACTAACTTCCACGCTACAGCCGCTTCAAGAAAGGATGGATATATTACACCCTCGTGAGTTCTCATATCTTGAAAAGATTCTGCACCCCGAACGTGTAATAGCAACATTCTCAAATAATAACGCTCCGTTTCCTTCGGGCTTACAAAATACATTCTACTCAAAACCGGTTTTACAAATTTTTTTCGCTTCGTCCACTCCGTATTTTTTTTATTAAACACGTAATGATTTGGAATCTCGCAGTACAAATACTTACGCGCTCCAATGTCAGTCTTGTTCAAATTAAACCACGCGAGCAATGTTGATTCCTTATTTCTATCTATAGCCACTTTCTCGCATCCCTCTTCAAAATACACCAATTGTTCGTTCTCTATATGAATCGCTAATCGATATACAGCGTGCGACTGTTCGTTCATTGGATATTCGTGTAAACGATGCATTGCTTCAGGTGGGCAAACATATCGCGTAGATATATACTCGTCAACCTCGTCGTATTTGATATATTTATCTTCCTGCGCATCCTTCATTTCAACGATTGCGCAATCATGTCCTTTATAGCAGTACTTGAATAAATACTTTATGCATTGTACCGTAGAACATACTTCTACATTGATGTGACAGTTGAATTTCAATAATAAATACGGATTGTATGGCACCACGTATCTATTGTCGGCAATTCTCCGTGCGCCACCTTTTTTCGTACTAAAAACAAATATGTTCCCGTCGTCTCGTCTACGATATAATGGATAACCCGATGATTGATAATTTGTTTGCAATACGAAATCCTTTGGAAATCGTTTCGTACAAAGATTTGTTGCGCTATCCATACACGGTGAATTCATATTTTCTCGACCACAAGGACCGTGAATCATGCATTGTTTGACTATCTCAAATAACACCGGATACCTCGTTTTATCCGGTATCTCTGCAGAAACGATTTTGTCGACGTCGTCAGAATCTCGGATACTGATATCTTCTTCAAGCCAGAACAACATATGAACATGCGGTAACCCTCGCTTTTGAAACTCGACCACGTAAACGTAAGCGGCACACTTTCCAAATATCGACTTGTCGATCAGTTCTAGTTTCAACTCCTTCACTTTTTGATGAAATACCCGCGATACTAAGTCCGGTCGATCAGTCGCAGTCTGTCCAGGCTTCAAATTATCTATAATCTCCTTCCATTTGGGATTACAGGTCATGGTTATAAATAAATCAGGTTTTCCATACGTCTGCAATATCGTCATTGCATCTATAAAGCTTTGCTGCAAAGCTCGCGGACTTCCGCCGAACGAAGATGGCAATATCACCATTTTCCCGATCCTTGCATCATCCTGTCCAGCTTTGTTATGTAGATAATCGATTACTCCTTTATACATTTCCGACCGTAATTTCCCTTGTTGTTTTTTTATAAAATATAAACGATTGCCTTCAACTTTCGTCCACATATCAACAATGTATTGTTGAGACAATCTTCCCATATCCACACATGGATTGAATTTACCCCTGTTGCTTAACTTATAACTGTAATATTGCAACGCGGTTACTTCGCGGTTCCCTTCGATTTGCTTCATTCGTGGCATCCATCCGGTTTCACCAGAGGGAAACATGAGAGGATAAGTCATAGGGTCGACGTGCTTACTCAGACTCGGTATGCTTATAGCACCTTCGCTTTTTGAATATACGCATACGTCTCTTTGCACTGGAGGATCTCCGTCTTCCGCGACAAACACAACTGCCACTTCGTTGCATGTCGGTATATCGAAACGATTTTTGTCCACATTATCGCCACGCTTCAACCACATTCTCACTTCGCGAACAGGATGACCTGAGGTATTCGATAATTTTCGTTCTTCTTCTTCCATCTCGTACATCATTTTGAAAGCCTCTGCGTATGGATTCATCCTACGTAGAATATCATCCAATTCGCTCAGTAGTTCTGGTAAACAATCGTTATTACCGGGATGCTGCATACGTACTCTAGTAGCAATTTCGTTGTCGATGATATACAATTGTCCGTACTTACGTGCTTCATTGACATCTGGATGAAGCGCATATGTGTTATGATACGTTTGTCCGCATATACGGAATACAAACGGACCCCCACCCGCCTTTAGCGACTCCAATTTTGCACCAAAACTCGCAAACGCCAAAGAATTATTATAACTTCTTACGTTTCGCATAAAATTTTTACTATATTTATCGGTACCGTCAATCAATTGCTTAATTGCTTCAGGGTAGGTACTATCTTCCAAAATATGCACTTTACCTTTGTGACAACAAATGCTATATTTCTTATCGGATGGTAATTCGGAAACAAAATGTATAGCACCACAAAATTGACATACATTATTCATTTCTCCTAAGTAATTAAGTTTCACGTCATTCTCTTGGAAATCTGAATTAGCTATTAACGCGCTTCCTGTATACACCACATCCAAATTAGTTTTGATTTTCTTCGTCCTAGATGAAACTGAAACTTCTGTCGCAACAGATCTTCTCTTATTCGAATTTTTCATTTGGATCGATTTTTTGTTTTCTTTTTTGTATTTTTCAGCAGCCTCGAGTCTATTACTTCGTTTCTTCTTCGATTCCTTGGCTAGACTTTCTTTTTTTCTATCCGCATCTTTTTTACGCATCGCAGCCACCTCTGTTTCAACCGCTTTTTCAACGGATATTTTTTTCGCCTTTTTGTATGCTGCAGCAACCTTAAGTCTATTAATTCGTTGTTCCATGGATTCCTTGGCTAGACTTGTTTTTTTTCTATCTGCCTCTTGTTCACGCATCGCAACCACCTCTGCTTCATCCGCTTTTTCAATGCATATTTTTTTCGCCTTTTTGTACGCTGCAGCAGCCTTAAGTCTATTAATTCGTTGTTCCATGGATTCCTTGGCTAGACTTTCTTTTTTTCTATCCGCATCTTGTTCACGAATCGCAAACACCTCTGTTTCATTCGCTTTTTCAAGGCATATTTTTTTGGCTTTTTTGTATGCTGCAGCAACTTTAAGTCTATGAGTTCGTTGTTCCATGGATTCCTTGGCTAAACTTTTTTTTTTTCTATCTGCCTCTTGTTCACGCATCGCAACCACCTCTGCTTCATCCGCTGTTTCAATGCATATTTTTTTCGCCTTCTTGTACGCTGCAGCAACCTTAAGTCTATTGGTTCTTTGTTCCATCGATTCTTGATCACGGAATTTTTTTTGTCTATCTGCAGCATTCTGATGCGAAAAATCTGCAGTTGCTTTATGACCCCAGTTTGATTGATTGATACGCGAATTTTTTTGCACTAACGGAAAATGTATAAAATGATTCGAATTGAACATGTCTATTAAATGAGGCCTCATTCTTGATATATCATATACAACGTTACAAGGATTCTGTCGAAGAACAATCGAAACCGCGAAAGCTATCGAAAAAACGCCACAATCCCAGTAATTAGTTTGTTGTTGAACTTTCTCAAACACGACGCGTATATCACCGTAATTAGGCAGCAGCTTCGTTAAGAATGTCTCATGATCGTCGTGCAATACTCCTTTATTCGCGCTGTCATAGACGTGTAATACTTTGGTATCATACCAAACACAAATCCAATGTCCCGCTAGTCTCGGGCGATGGAACAATATTTGCAGGCATGCTTGATTCTGCGGAACCCTTCGAATCGATTCCGGAATTTGCAACAATAAACTACTTTGCATGCGATAAGGAGTGTGTTGGTCTAACATACCAATGAATTTATCAATATGTGTATCCTGCAACATACCTGCATATCCAGTCTTCTCCAAGACTGCCAAATCATCGAGACACAGTCCGATGTACCTCCGGCAATTCGACATGGCAATATTTATGGCGATGTTTCTTGTCTAATGCTCTTCGTCCCACGTTTATTCACAACGCACGCTCGATATTTCTTGTTTTTCGAACGAATTGTATTTCTCACGGGAAAGAATGATTTCATCTATTATATATCACCGACGCTCGAACTAATTTATCCTCGCACTGATGCGACGTTCATATGAAGTACAGTATACCTGAAACATACTTACAGATGTTTGTTTGTATACCGATCTCTGTCTTTCCCGCAAATCTATCGAGTCTGAAACAGATCCATATGTATCTCGTTCTCACTCTCTCACTGTGACCCATTGACTCACTACGAATAGCTTGGTGAACGGCGCGTGTAAATTAGTAACCGATACACTCTTAACCGTACACTCGCACGCATATATGTCTACCCCTGTCTACCATTAGGAATTCACTCTGTTAAGTGTTAATATTATCGTAATATATTTGATTCCCTGTAACTCTCTATATAGACATTTTTCGGCCCGTATTATAATGACCTTTTATGTTTATTCTTACGTCCGAAATGCAATCCAATAATATATATGAGCAAGTCTACCAATTGTAGATTTGCCCCACAGTCTTCTGTCTGTTTCCTCCTCTAGACAAGCATGGAGGAAAGAAGGGGATAGATAAATGGAGCCAACTTCATATCGGTCAGAATCAGAAACGCCAAGCGTATATGTTTTGCGTGTATGCATATATGTTTTTATGCTGGTAAAACTGAATGGAAAACAAACAAATTGAAAAAATCACAAAATACCCCATATAATGACAGCAAAAATAAGAGAGGTAAAAATCTGAACAAATTTTGGGACTCGTTTTTCGATGTGAACTTTCAGCTGGTAAAGTTACAAAAAGATCCGAGAGGGTGAGACCGGATCCGACGTCTACAATTGGTAGACTTGCTCATATATATATTTTTTTTGAGTTTCTCTTATTTATCTTTTGGTGTGATGAAATCTCCATATTTTAACAGGCGTCAAAAATGTTGTTATATTGCATAAGATTTTTCCGATTTTTTTCAGATTTGCAAAATGGGAATTTTTTTCTCAAGTTTTTGAATTATACGTCGCATATGCTGAGTCGGAAAATTCTGAAAAAAATTGCCATTGTGTTTTTCGTCATGTACTTTCATCCAAAAATTATAAAGCCGATCAGAGATATCGAATTAGAATCTTGATCGAGATGTCATGGAATATATATAATTTTCTGAACTATTTTCAAACAATGTTTTTTATATGAACGAAATAATCGAGGGTAGACCGAAATCAACCAAACTAATAATTTTTTCATTGTGTTGAAGCACTTTTGAACAAAAATATTGATATCCGATCATTTTTTTAATAATTTTTTGATTTTTCACCCTGCACTTCTCTGGAAAGTGATAGTAGTTCAAGAGTTAATGAAGAAAAATGAATACGAATGATATTCAATGTGCGGTTATCGCCTGATAACGTTAATTACAAACGCACTAATTTAAACAGTTCGACCTAGATCTATATAGACTATGTAACATAGTTTTGTTTGAACTCATATTTTGTTTTTTGCAACAATGTGTAAAAGTGTTATTATAACTGACCTCGCTAATAAAATAACGATTACTATAGATATACATCACATCACATCTCACATCTGTATACATTTTACACAATATTAACAGCACACAAACTGTTTACTATGAATTAATTGAGACTATTATGAATTAATCAAGACACGATGGCGATGAAAGAGAGATATCAAGGAAAATGGTCTTCGAAACTGCTCGCAGATTTTTGGTGCGCGTCGAAACGAATTTGAATGTATGAAATTGAGAATGTCCTTTTTATAGAATCGTACGTCGTTGATGTTAAACGCAAAATCCACTGTTACAAAACAATAATGCATTCTACGGTAATTTGACAACTTTTATGATGAGCTGTATAAATAACATAATATATAAATGTAAGAACAATTTAAGAACAATTATGATAGTAAAAAGATAGAACTAAAGGAAAATTTTTTGGGTATAAATCAAACATCAGATACTGAAAATTTAACTATTCACGAACGTTTTATTATTTATATTTATTATATTTATTATATTATTTATATTTATATATTATTTTATATATTTATCTTCACGCCATTGGCACTCCGCCATCACGGCATCCCATTCATCTCCTGAAAACGAGAACAATATATCAAAATCCATACCTACATATTTTCATGTTTTTTTCACACTCAAAGATTTGGAGTTGTATCATACCTTTCATAAACGCCGCAACAATTGCGGCCAAGGCCGCATCTTTGATCGGTTCTGAAAAATAACAGAGATTTCCATTTCTTATTTTCTGACGATCAATCTTAATTTGCTTTCAAATCAATAGTAATTGAATCATTATTCTTTTGCGAAGAATTTAAGTTTTTTCCTCAAGGTTACTCAACAGATTATAACGGAGTTTCTTGTTTTCGTCTTGTATCCTTTTTTGAATTATAAATTTCCGTTTTCTTTCAAATCATGGCAGTTTAATGCGATATTTTTTTTCCGGCAAGTCCCGTCATTTTATGATATTTACATAACAGAATATTTGATTTTTCTCGTATATTCTTTATCCAATCATCATGTTCAATTTGATTATGAATCATAGTAATACGAATCATAGTAATTAGCGGCAATTTTCTCCCGGAGAATTTCTGTACTCTTCATTATTAAGCAGTTCAAAAAGTACTCACTTTCGGCGTTGGTGGCCCGGACGCCTACCATTTTTTTTTTTTTTTGGTTCTCGAAATCTGGAACGGAAATTGAATTAATTAGCACAATATTTACACCGAATTTGTCTCATCGTTGTTCACATCCACAGATATTATATACACGTATGTATGGTGTATATGAGGTATTCTCTTTCAAACCAGTCAGGTTCGGAACCTCGCCCTATTCAAGATTTTCGATAATTTTTTTTTCTACCATCAGCAAACTGAAGACAACGTGTGTGAGTGATTCCCAATTTTTTTTTTCTAAATTTTCCGAGCTGTACATTTTTTATTTTTTCAAGTAAATAATATTCAAATAATTATAGCTTGGCTCCGGTCGGTAAAGTTGGAAAAAAAACCGATACATGAAAATTATCGTTAGAACATGTGCTTTACGCATATATGTATACATATACGTAGTACACATACCGATTTTGGTCATAAATGTGATCCGAGCGACTTCTCATTATTTTTGTAATGGTAATAATCGGCGAAAAGTTGGATGTTGATTTATAGTCAAGCAAAGGAAGCAGTTTTCGAGAAGCAGCTGATACTAAATAGGAGGGTTCTTTCTAGACCATCCATTTGTATAGAAAATATTTGTAGAATAAATTCAAATAACGTGAACGAAACATAAGAAATACTATTGTTATATAAATCAAACAAATGTATATTTTATATTTTAGTGGGAGTCGACTTACTTTTAGTGTTTCTTCGCCCCATGTCTTCAGCGTTGTGAGCGATATGGCGTTATCACCGTGATACACGTTCAACATTTAGAACTAATCTCTGTTTCCTTTTGTCTTTCCTTACCTTATAGGTACTTATCTATTTACGGAGAAATACGTCATAACATGAATATATAAATACGTCACAGATTAGGCTGACTTAGGATTTGTCTGTGCGTGGCCGCGGGAATTATCCCTACTTTACTTGCGTGTATTAATCTTGAACAAATCGTGTGAACAAATCAGTGTGAATTTCGTCGGCTTGATGAGCAGCGAGATGGAAGAGATTTCCGAAATCAACGGTAAGTCGGAACTATTTTTAAATGATTTGCAAGAAGTATTTCATACACCTAGGATTTGAAACACTTTCATTGTAGTTGCCCATTGATTTCTTTTACAACTCAATTATAATAGTACTTTCTTTCTTCAATATCCTCAAATGCATGTTAGTCGAGTAATAAATTGATTTTGAGGTATGTTGAATTTCATGAAAGACGCTGTACTTAGTTGACATAAAATACCTTATTTATAAGTAATATAATAATACTTTCAGATTACTTGCACGGATTGCAAATCTCAACGCGCGGTGAGTGAGATATATACTGTATGACAAACCATCGAGCGAACAAAATTTAATTACCGATAATTCAAAGCTCAGAAAGTTTTCTCGCGAATCTGTAACTGCAACTATTATCAATATGAGGATGATTAGCGAAATTGCCAATATATTCAACGTACGTATAAATATTTCAGAACCAATGGCTACTACGACTTCGGCGATCGCGAGAGAGCTGGAGAGGGAAGGGGAGACAGAAGAAGAGAGGGGGAAAGGGGCGACAGAAGAAGAGAGAGGTAAAGGGAAAGGAGAGAGGGAAGGGGCGAAAGGAACAAAAGATAGGAAAGAGGAGCGGGATGATCGGGGTAGAGCGGGAAGCAGCGTGAGGGGAGACAGAGGCAGAAGAGTTGAACGTAAGTCATATCTGCAGACGCCTGCATGTATATGTATATAATTATATATACATATAATGTATATAATTATATATACATATAATGTATATAATTATATATACATATAATAGGGTTTAAAAAAAAAAACAATTTGTAATTTATTTAGGTCTCATAATCGCAAAAGTTACTTTGACACCTAAAAAGAATTCTCCTAAAAAAGTCAGTTCTATATCTCAAAAATTGAGCTTGCGCCCGACGGACAAATTTTCTCATCTAAAATGCATATAAAATTTTTTTTTATGTTTTACGTCCAAAAATCAATGAAAAATTTTGTTTTTTGAATTTCGGTCGGCATGTCCATATGGAAAATTAAATTCCCTGCAAAAAAGTTCTGTATGATTATATCGGTAACTTTAACCGCAAAAAAGTTTTTTTATCAATTTAATGAGAAAAACACAAAAAAATATGTATTTAGATAGTTACAGGGAATCAAATCTCGTCCAACCCTGTACTACCCATTAGGAATTCACTCTGTCAATATTATCATAATATATTTGATGCCCTGTAACTATCTAAATACACATTTTTCGGCCCATATTATAATGACCTTTTATGTTCATTCTTATGTCAAAAATGCAAGCAGACACGCTGAGACGAAAAATTCTGAAAAAAATTGCAATTGCGTTTTTCGTCATGTACTTTCATACAAAAAATTATAAAGCCGATCAGAGACATCGACTTCGAATCTTGATCGAGATGTCATGGAATGCCCCATATGTATACATATATTAGACTGGCGGTTCAAAAAACTGTTTATGCTCCAAGTTGAAAAATCTTAAGTTAACCTTGAAAAAAGAAGGTCCTCCAAGTTTCAATGCTCTATCTAACTATTAAGGGGTGCTGGTAATTTTTTCTTCCTTTTTTCTTATAAAATAAGATTTTATTTATGCAAAATATCTATTCGAGTATTTAATCTTTTAACAGCGTACAGAGGGACGAGGGCCGGCAGGAGCGCCAGGGAGTGGCGGCGCCGGCAGCAGGAGCAGCGGGAAGAGCGGAGCCGAAAAGAGGCCATCGCTGATAATTTTTCATATTTTTTAAAATCGTTGATGAAAAAATAAATAAATAAAAATGTCGTGAGAATAGGTGTTTTTATTACTGTCCCTGGATGCATCGCCGAAAAAAAAAAAAATTGTATAGTATTTTGACAGAAACTCAAACTCGAACCGAAAATGAATTCACGTCCGTCTCCTTTGATAGCCAAAATATAATTGAAAGCTAATCTTGGGTCACCTAGTGGGGAAACCATTCGACTTTTTTTTGCTGTCAATTAAACGTACACATTTTTTCGTATATATATAATATGTTTATATAAAAAATTTATTAATTCATTAAATTTATGCAAGCAAAAGAAAAAAGGTAAGCTGAAAATTTCACCAAACGTTCATAATAACATGTTGAACTATGTTCAGTTCAAATTTGGATGAAATTAAGTAGACCCTAGATATGAGATTGCATGTGAACTCAGTGACGACAGTTACTTAAAATTTCGATTGTTGATCAATTTTGCTTTATACTTACTCAGCGATGATAAGCGGCGACAATCGAAAAAAAATTTCATCCATAACCCTTTGATTGAACACCTATTTGAAAACCTTAGATTTACACACTGGTGCGAATTCTTGATTATTAGAATGATGAAAATTGTAAAGACTGTAATCAACGGAAATATTAATAATTTGAGGGTGTATATAAGTTTGTTTTTACAATTTAGGAAAAAAAGCGATTTATCGAGCGGTTGAAAATTAGAGTTTTATCGAAGCAGCCCGAAAATAAAATTGTATATAGTGTTTTAACGACTCCACGAATAATTCTTGTCTAGAATGAATAAAAAAATGAACAAATTAATGCAGAATGTTGTTACAATGCAATATTTATTCAAGCATTTGATTTCTTAATTGCCAAAAACTCGTTTATCAGCCGGGAGTTGTACACCGGTCGAAATTCGCACCGAAAATAAATTTACGTCCGTCTCCTTCGATGGCCAAAATATAATTGAATGCTGGTCCGGGGCCATCTGCTGGGGAAACTATTCGACTTTTTTTTTCGTGGTCAGGGAAACGTACGTTACTTTTCGTTTTCTAAGAGATACAGGCTAATAACATACCCTTGATGCGAATTCGCACCTGTCTATAATCGAAAGGTTAATTATTCAATTCTCAATAGTTCTGGCTGTATTGATCAAATCAGAGGGGAATTATGGTTCAAATTAATCGTCATAAGTAAGAAACAAAGGAACACGTATTAACTTTTTGAGGCAATTGCCAACATAAAAATCAGCATACAGGGGGATGAGGGGCGGCGACGGCGCTCGGGAGTGGCGGAGGAGGTAGGAGCAGCGGCGAGAACAGTCCCGGAAACAGGCGGTGATGAACAATTTTCGAGTTTTTTTAAATGGAATGTTTTATAAAAAATAAAAAATCAATAAAAAAATGTAATATAAAGAATATCACTCAAAGAGATGTTATTATTACTGTCCCTGCTATACTTTTTCCATAATCTCAAAAGCTCGAATTGACGATCACAATATACGACTGACGATATAACACAGAAACTTCATACAGACAGGCATGGATAGACACATCCCCGATTTTGTGACATCCGGAAATCCGGAAATCCGGAAATCTGGAAATCCGATTTACGGACTTTACTATATAGATGTCGAGTCTCTAGTGCAATTTTTTCACAATTTGTGTGCAATCACTTTGTTCACCGGACACGTGGTGAACACTAAAATCAAATGTTCAATGATTAATAATTAGAATATGTAACATAGCTGTAAACAATAATAAGTTCTGTCCGAAAAAACAGACACTCACAAAAATTCTTTTTTTTTTAAATAAATGTAGCCTGAAGATAGGCTGGGCCCAGCCGAAACGTCGCCAAAATAATAATCTGGTGGTTTTTCTCTCCTGACCCCTCTCCGACGAATCACATCAACAATCGAACTCCAGGGTCACTAATCTCTCCTAAGTTAGCTTCTGAGTATGCTTTGTCATCCGGCTTAGTAACTCCTCTGCTAGGGTGCACCCTCGATTTAGGCATGCTATTATTACGATAATGTGTATGGTTTTTAATTAGGTTATAGACTTGGTTATCCTGTATTTAAGCAGCTAGAATAAGATTTAGTTTAAGACGTACTTTGTTGTCATATTTTTGTAGTTTTATTTTGTATTTGCCCCAGTGGTTCAAGGGCATAATAAATACTTAAATCAATCAATCTAACCCTACCGTACCGTCCCCAAACCCTACCGTATCGTCCTTGAACCCTATCGTCTCGTTCCCGTACCCTACCGGACCGTCTCGAAAAATTGTCGTACCCTCTTCGACCCCTATCGTACCGATTCCGAAAGATAGCTTGTCGCCTCCCAACCCTACCGTCTCATCGAATTTTCGTCTTGTGGGGAACTTGCCTATCGCCTCGAAGACTTACGCGCAGGTCTTAAAGGTTTGTCCTCCAGTCTCTAAGCCCTTGGCGAAAATTTCCGTAAGTTCAACTCCGGTGTCGACAGAATGGCCACTTCCGTTCAAAACCTCGGGACTTGGAGAGAAAAATTCTCCCAAGGATACCGACAGTTATGTGGATTCCTTGGCGGAACCTCCGCCTGAGGAAAACCCTAGTACCCCCGGCGAACTTCAAATCGTCCCCTCAAAACCCAATTCTTCTCATATCGGTATCCCTGAGTTAACTACCGACCGATTGAATCAAGTTAACGCGGTACTAGACGAATTAATCCTTCCTTCCCTAGGTTATCCCGGTCTTACCAATTTAACCACCCACAAAATAGATACTCAGAATCATCCCCCGATAAAACAAAGGTACTATCCCGTCTCACCTATAGTTAGAGAAGCCATGTACGAAGAGGTAAATGCTATGTTAGAAGCGGATATGATCGAGCCCTCCAACAGCGAATGGTCCACTCCCGTGGTTATGATTTAAAAGCCCAATGGAAAATATCGATTTTGTCTAGATTTCCGAAAAATTAACGAAATCGCGAAGAAAGACGCGTATCCCTTACCGTACATGAGTGCTATTTTGGACAAGCTTAGTGAGGCGAAATATATATCAACTATTGATTTAAGTCAGGCTTATCATCAAATTCCCCTAGATCCCGCGAGTCGCGAAGTATCAGCCTTTACCGTACCGAGTCGTGGATTATTTCATTTTAAAAGAATGCCTTATGGACTTTCGGGAGCTCCGGCCACCTTTCAAAGGTTGATGGATAAACTCATCGGGCCCGAGATGGAACCTTATGTTTTCGTCTATCTGGACGATATTATAATAGTAAATTCCAATTTCGAAGAGCACCTCAAGTGAATGCGGATTGTCCTAAATAGAATTGCCGAGGCCCGTTCAACCATAAACCGGGATAAAAGCTATTTTTGTAGATCTAGCGTAAAGTATCTGGGATTTTTGGTAGATAAGCAAGGCTTACGCGCAGATCTGGAAAAACTCTCCGCCATAATTAAATACCCTGCCCCAAGAAACATTAGGTAGGTGCGAAGATTTTTGGATATGGCTTCCTGGTATCGCAGATTCATTAACGATTTTGCCATCCGAGCACGGCCCTTAACAGCTCTATTAAAGAAAAATCGTAGGTGGTGTTGGGAGAGCGAACAGGAACGATCTTGCCAAGCCCTGAAGACTGCGTTAGTTACCGCCCCTACCTTGAATTGTCCAAATTTTTCTGCCCCTTTCCTTTTACAAACCGACGCGAGTGATACTGGAGTTGGAGTCGTTCTAACTCAGACCGTAGACGACCAAGAATACGTCGTAGCATATGCTAGAAGAAGCCTGACCCCCCCTGAAAGAAAGTATGCCGGTACCGAAAAAGAATGCCTGGCTGTGATTTGGTCCATCCGTAAATTCCGTCCGTACCTAGAGGGCTACCGATTCACCGTAATTACCGATCATAGTAGCCTTCGTTGGCTGTATCACCTGAAAAATCCCACAGGACGTTTGGCTCGTTGGGCCTTAGAACTCTTAGAGTATGATTTTGGAATCATACATCGCAAGGGAGCCCTCCATCACGTACCCGATGCCCTCTCCCGTATGTTTGAAGACCCTACCGACGCCATAGCCGCGATTGCCGAAACAACTGATTCTTGGTATAAAAAACGTGTGGAAAATGTAAATTCACGACAAGAGCAATACCCGGATTGGAAAGTAGAAGCAGGACGATTATACTGTCAGCAAGTAGATGCCTTAGCTGTCCCGCTCCTCCCCGACTTAGATGCTTGGAAACTAGTCCTCTCAACTGAATCCCGAAATACCGCCATCATCGAAAATCATTCCCTACCTACCGCTGGTCATTTAGGAATAGAGAAAACTTATGCCCGAACCGCTTTAATATACTATTGGCCAGGCATGTATCGGGAGATAGCCGATTTCGTAAGGCACTGTGAAGTTTGCCAACAGATCAAAGTGGAACAGACCGCTCCCCGAGGATTAATGGGAAACCGAGTGTTAGAACAACCATGTATAATGATCGCGGCAGATATCATGGGCCCGTTTCCTCCCAGCCGTCAAGGCTTCATTTATGTGTTGGTAATCCAAGATTTATTCACCAAGTGGGTAGAAGTAATCGCACTGAGAAAAGCGAACTCCGCGTACATACTAAAAGCTCTAGAAGAATTAGTTATTTTCCGTTGGGGTGCTCCAGAAGTACTACTTACCGATAATGGTACCACATTTGTAAATAAAGTCATGAAGCATGCTTGTGAAGAAATGGGTATCTATCACAGTACCGTTCCTCCGTACCACGCCTAAGCGAATCCGGTAGAAAGAGTCAATCGAGTATTGAAAACCATGATCGTAGCCTTTATAGAAAATGACCACCGTACTTGGGACCTACACCTTTCGGAATTTCGTTTTGCTATAAATACCGCCTCCCACAGTTCGACCAAACTGACCCCTGCTTTTCTCGATTTGGACGCGAACTGCGACCGAATAATCCCCTGAAGAAACGGGAAGAAGGTCCTCCCCAAATACAACCAATACCGCCCGAAGTTTGGGAAAACCGAGTTCGCCGATTATCGGCCTTACGTGACGTAGTCGCCAAAAATATCGAAAATTCCTATGAGCGAGCGTCAAGCTAAATACTATAATCGTGGTCGGAAAGACCTAAAATTCTCCGTTGGTGACTTGGTTTGGCGTAGACAGCATGTCCTTTCTTCGGCCGTAGACTTTATAGCCTCAAAACTAGCTCCTAAATTTGAGGGTCCCTGCTTGATCTCCAAAGTATTGTCGGCAGTAGTGTATGAACTGGGGGATTGTAGTGGAAACTCCGATGGAAAATCCCATATTAATGACCTGAAACCCTATCGTACCTTCCCTCCCGTAGAAATCCCAGAGATAAATCTTGAAGAAGTTACCCTGGAGATAAATCACGAGTAAATTTCCCCGCAAGTAGAAACAGAACCCTGAAACCGGTTAAATGTTGATCAACTCCCGGTAACTCCCTATAGACACGATGTGGAGAAAACCGGTGCCCAGATACTGGACGGGGACGCCCAGCAACCACTGGAACCAGGGGGAGTGGGCAACCCGTTACGATCCAGGTCGACCTCGATGCCTGGAACCGACTCTCGACCCAAATTCCGAACCGACGTACGTCGTAGACCGGGCCCCAATGCCCCGTCCCAACCAGCGAAGGATCCGAATCACCGAGTTTCCCCCGTCCAGAGACCTCCGGGACCTGGAAACTCCCGAAACATCTACCAGCTTCGACTCCGACCCCGACACCCACCAACCCCTAGCAATCCCAAGTCCACGACAATGACCTAACCCCCTACCGACCTCCAATCCCCTCCGTATAACTGACCCCTCTTCCCGTCCCCCAGGCATTCCCCAAATCCCTCGTTTCTCCCCAGACCTCCCAATCAGACACAAAACCCCATCCCCACAAACATCCTCTACCGACCATCCCTGACCCTACTTCCCACTCCCGTCTCTTCTTCATCCGCCTACGTCCGTCTGGCAGAGGACTCTACAGGTGACTCTACAGACCCGGAAAGAGATCCACCCCAGTCTGATATTCTGCCACCTCCCGTATTCTCAACCCCTGGGTCACACATCGTCAACACCAGAACGTTCTTCCACCAGGGGCCGTCCACACGACCGGTTCCTCCGTGGAGAGCGACCGGAACTTCTGAAGTATGTGGTGCATCGACACCACCCACAGCGACTCCACCTACAGTCCCCGCGATGCCGCCACCCCGACGAACCCCGAGAGCCCCCGATCTACCGACAGAAGAGACCTGCTAGAATTGCCGTCGGGTCGGGCACCATTATTCCATTTGTACACGGCCGCGTCAGGGTGTCTTCTGTTACGGGTGTGGTCGTCCAGCCCATACACGTAGGACATGTTCCACCTGTCGGTTAGCGTGGCAGAGAGAGGTCCAGGCCATGCGACCGGTCAACCCCCCTCTTTCTTACCCTGCGGTCATTGTAAACCCCGCCCAACAAGTGGAGGCGATATTATCCATAGTAAGACTCCTAGGGTCCATAACCCCTAGGTAAGATCTTTTTTTTTTCTTTCCTCCGTTTTATATTCTCTTCTGACATTCAGACTCGTTTCTTTCCCTTTTTATTCCCGTTCCAACGTTTCTTCTTTTTGTTTAGTTAATTTAATTACCGTTTATCCCTCTCCTTCTTCCGTTTCCTCCCTTTTCCTTTTCTCCCTTTCTAGTGATCTATCTACCGTGCTCCCTCTTTCTTGATTACCGTCCCGTCCCGTGCCACTTCCCTTCTTCTTGTTTTGTTGTTTCCTTCCTACCGTCCCTCTTTATCGTTTCTATCTACCGTCTTCCCCCCTTTTTGCCGTAAATATCGTAGATTAATCTTTGAGCGATTCCGCTCGTTTATCGTTATCCTATTGCATGTATTATTACCGTTTAATTGTTACCATACCGTACTTACGCATAATCCTACTAGTCAGGGAACCGTACTGTTTCGATATTAAGTTCCTAAAGGCTGTGATATGACCTAACGTGTAATGTAGTTTTAACTGTAAACCTTTCTCAACTTATGATTGACTGAGGAATGAATGTACTAAGTGCCATATCGAAAACTGTGCAAATTCAAATCATAGAACCAAAGAAGAGGTCCAGACCTCCCACTTAGAATCATCTTGAATAAACCTCAAGTTATATTTTTCTAATCAAGACTCTGCGCTTTAATTAAGTCCTTCCCCTTGAGAATCTTATCGTTATTTGTTTTTTTTTTAATTTATAGAATATGCGTGAATTCTTACCGAGTAATTTAATTGTCGTTTATATTTTATGAAATATGACTTGTCGAACTTGAGCTGAAACATGAAAATTCGGTAAGATTACGAATCACAGATAAACTTACATTGGCCAAATAATAAATCTTTCCGAAGGAGTCGATGGTTTGAGAAGCTTTGTAGGTCTTGCTTGGAGACTACACGCTTCGTCTGGGGGGGAGCTTTGTAACGAGGCCGATTATTTGCCTCGTAATGGAACAATCGACTCCTCCTCAGACGAAAGTGACCCCGCAGAAAATACATAAAAAAATCGAAACTAGAATTTCGAAGCTCAAGTTCCGAAGGTCTTTTATTGTAATCCCGATCATTTATAATCTATTGTCTTTCCCGTCCCTCTCTAATATCGTACGTGTCGTCTCGACCGGATCAACGAGGGAGATCATCCCTCAATCCCACTACACCTGGCAGATCACCTAGAAGCCTCAAAGTCAGTAGCCGGGGCGGCCAAGCTCATCATATCCAGAGATACGCCTGGAAGCGCGCTACATAAAGATCTTCCTATCGCCAAAGATATCCCGATCCCCTTCCCACCTGTCTCGTACCGGCCTGGTCCACCGGTCCATATGCAGATATTCCCGCCTTCCAGGGTATCGCGAAACCTGAGATGCCATCTATCAACCTCCTGGCAAAAGCTCTGAGTGCCAAAGGCCCTGTCAGGCCCGCCACCTCGTCGAAGAAGCAAGAAGAACGAAACTGCACACTAATTGATGCATCCGATGCACTCTTGTTTCCCCCTCCCCCTAATTTTAATTTGGGCAGCAACAGGCGGAAACACGCCACTTCTTGTTTGGATATTGTTGTAGCTAGAGCGTTCTATTGTGATTTTTCATCAGGCAATTTTTCCATTCAAAGAGAGGGTCTCTTTTGAGTTTAATTTTGATTTTGCTTTCCTTTTATTATAATTCTTGTGTGTGTTTAATTTCTTCGATTGATTTGTTTTGTTCTGTTATTTTCTATTTGAAATTTTTTTTTTAATTATTATCTGTGTGTGGTGAGGAGTCTGTATACCTAAGGTAAGCTTCCCACCTTTGGCGACTTTCCGACAATATCCAAATTAAATTATCTGAATTTGAATTCCCTCAAAATCTTATCGAATTGTTGTGTTTCGGTTTTGTTGTATGTTGACCACTTGTAATTCCCTGAATATTATCATATCTGCAATTGTGTATCGTTAGATCGATTTTTCTAGAAAGCCTTTGGCCCCAAAATTGCGCGTTGTTTCTATCCCTGCATTGCAAGCTTGGGTTTTGTCCTTTGTTATTGTTTGAATCGTTACTAAGCCACGTGTCTTTAGAAAGATCGACCAACGCATTCTAGATAAGATTTTCCTGAAACTTGTATAAATTCCTTCCATCCTGATTAGAAACCCCCTAGAAACCCTTCGAGACTTTGAGCTGGTTTATTTAAGATTTTCGGGTAGCATTATTTATAGTCCCTTATAATAATTTCTTTATTCATTAATTATAATGTGTTGCATCATGATATGGCATGCCTTGTGTAGTTGTATTCGTGCATGTCCGTGAGAGTTCGTACGGGTTCGCCCCGACGCACTACACTTTTCGGTGAATTGTTCTACATTATCGACCCTCCTAATTGATTTTTAATAGTTCCAAAAGTATCGACCCTAGCTCCCCCAGATCCCCCTATGTTATCGACCTAGTCTTATTCTATTCTTTGTACCCTATGATTAATTCCTACTGTACCCTAAGATAGTTCATTTCTTTGTTTTGTGAATTGTTCTATGTTACCCTAACTGTTACCTCCTTGCTCGTGAACCATACCGTGCGTTTTCGTGGATGAGCGACATGCCTAGGTCCGAAGATAGCCGAACGTACGCCCTATTATATGCAATTAAGGGTACATGTCATATATATATCAGTATTTCTGACACTTGACGGCGAGCTGTCAGCTACTGTAGAGGCTATGTGCATTGGCGGTGAAGTTTATAGGTTATTCTTTAATCATGAAACTAGCTGAATGACGCGGATTAGTGATCAATCGATTTCGAATAATTACGTGTGATTAAAGAATAACCTATAAACATTGCGGCCAATAGACATAGAGGCTCTACAGCAACTGACAGCTTGCCGTCAAGGCTCGAAGTGTCAGCAATACTGATATATACCGAGAGGAAATCTTGAAAGTATACAGTCGACTGCGCATGCGCCAAATAATTGAATTTTATTGGTCGGTGAGATCGTCCCGCGCTGATATTTTAACCTACGAGGCATGGGTGCCAACTTGCAAGAAATGAAGCGAGAGCTGTCGAACTCTCGCGCCTAAAGTAGTCAATCGATGTTATGTTGTTTTTTATTTTAATTTAATTCCTACTGTATCAAATTAACACGATTAAATAAACTGTTCCCACCTAGCTGCTTCGTTTCTTCCAAGCACCCATGATTTACAGTTAGACCTCTAGTGTTTAATTGTAATTGGAAGAAAACAAATCCTCTATAAATAAACCAATACCATCGAATCGAAACAAGCAAGCAGCTGTTCGGAATAAATCTCGACGGCTCTTTCAGAACATCAGGTTTCAATCTCAACAATAAAAGCTTTCCAAGCCTTTCCGAATCACTACCGCAATTCATTGGGATCCTAACCTCAAAAGTTCGTATCAATTATGGGGATGGCCAGGGATGGCCAGCCTGCTTCAGCAGACGACAAAACTTGCGCATGCGCAGTCGACTGTATACTTTCAAGATTTCCTCTCGGTATATGACATGTACCCTTAATTGCATATAATAGGGCGTATGTTCGGCTATCTTCGGCTCTAGGCATGTCGCTCATCCACGAAAACGCACGGTATACCTCGTAGTCTATCAGCTGTTTGCCAATTTCGGTCATTGAGTCACGGCCTCCCTGTTCGATTGTTTTTAACGATATATTTTCTTTATCTTTTAATTTAATTGTGGGGTTAGCTGTGGGTTAATTACTCAATTTGATATGAATGTTACATCATTGTTTGATGATCAATAAATTTGGTTTCTTTGTGATTTTTCCATAAACTGTAATTGTCTCGCTTCGCCTATATTATTCGCCCCCACGTTCCCCTCATCCTGAACTCGCCGAGTAGTCTCGTCTGACGTCATCGGATTGATTGATTTATTTAAATTTTGAAAACTACATTTCATTTTATTATTTTATTCTTTTCGTTATCGCGGTACCCTAGCTACCTGGCGCCCAACCTTATATTTCATACAGATTTCGTTGTTGAATACTTATTCGTTACCAGTAAAATCGCGAGTTACCAAACAGTGGGATCGCCTGTTTTGTGAACGCAGCCGACCACGAGTATACAACCCCCCCCCCCCCCCCCCCCCCCCAATCGTCCATCGTGCCCGTTCGTTGGCTGTATCACCTGAAGAATCCCACAGGAGTCAGGACGTTTGGCTCGTTGGGCTTTAGAACTCGTAGAGTATGATTTTGAAATCATACATCGCAAGGGAGCCCTGCATCACGTACCCGATGCCCTCTCCCGTATGTTTGAAGACCCTACCGACGCCATAGCCGCGATTGCCGAAACAACTGATTCTTGGTATAAAAAACGTATGGAAAATGTAAATTCACGACAAGAGCAATACCCGGATTGGAAAGTAGAAGCAGGACGATTATACTGTCAGCAAGTAGATGCCTTAGCTGACCCCGTCCTTCCCGACTCAGATGCTTGAAAACTAGTCCTCTCAACTGAATCCCGAAATACCGCCATTATCGAAAATCGTTCCCTACCTACCGCTGGTCATTTAGGAATAGAGAAAACTTATGCCCGAACCGCTTTATTATACTATTGGCCAGGCATGTATCGGGAGATAGCCGCTTTCGTAAGGCACTGTGAAGTTTGCCAACAGATCAAAGTGGAACAGACCGCTCCCCGAGGATTAATGGAAAACCGAGTCTTAGAACAACCATGGATAATGATCGCGGCAGATATCATGGGCCCTTTTCCTCTTAGCCGTCAAGGCTTCACTTATGTGTTCGTAATCCAAGATTTATTCACCAAGTGGGTAGAAGTCATCGCACTGAGAAAAGCCAACTCCGCGTACATACTAAAAGCTCTAGAAGAATTAGTTATTTTCCGTTGGGGTACGCCAGAAGTACTACTTACCGATCATGGTACCGAGTTTGTAAATAAAGTCATGAAGCAAGCTTGTGAAGAAATGGGTATCTACCATAGTACCGTTCCCCCTTACCACACCCAAGCGAATCCGGTAGAAAAAGTCAATAGAGTTTTGAAGACGATGATCGTAGCCTTCATAGAAAATGACTACCGTACATGGGACCTACACCTTTCGGAATTTCGTTTCGCTATAAATACCGCCTCCCACAGTTTGACCAAACTAACCCCTGCTTTTCTCAATTTTGGACGCGAACTCCGACCGAATAATCCCCTGAAGAAAAGGGAAGAAGGTCCTCCCCAAATCTAACCAATACCGCCCGAAGTTTGAGAAAACCGAGTTCGCCGATTATCGGCCTTACGTGACCTAGTCGCCAAAAATATCGAAAAATCCTTCAAGCGTCAAGCTAAATACTGTAATCGTGGTAGGAAAGACCTAAAATTCTCCATTGGTGATTTGGTTTGGCGTAGACAGCATGTCCTTTCTTCGGCTGTAGACTTTATAGCCTCAAAACTAGCTCCTAAATTTAAGGGCCCCTACTTGATCTCCAAAGTATTGTCGGCAGTAGTGTATGAACTTGAGGATTGTAGTGGTAACCCGGTTGGAAAATCCCATATTAAGGACCTGAAACCCTGACGATGTCCCCTCCCTTCTGTAGGAGAGCCGGGAATATCCCATCCGTGCTCGGGGTTTTATACCCGTCGAAAGAGTCCACTGCCCACCTTATTCTGGTCGGCGTGACGATTTCTGCCGCTGTCTTCCAGTCCCCTGGGCCTCTCCCGCGGGGAGCCTCCTTAACGGGAGGCCCTCGAGACGCGGGTGTGGAGCCTGGGAAGTGGGTGCACAGCATGTGGGACAGTATGTCAGCCTGGCTCTCCGCCATGTTGCCGTCGGGGAGGACGAGGCTGTCTAGTTTTATCGGAGGCCCCGAGGTGAAGACCCTTCGAAGCTTGGCCACTACGGTAAGGTCCTCAGTCTCCTCGCAGAAGTTCCTCCAGGCCTCGGTTTTTGCTTTCTTTATTTTTGCTTTCCTTCTGGGCTGCCTTGTAGGCCGCCCAGTCCTCTTCCTCCTGCGTTTTGAGGGCCCTGTTGAGCAGTTTACGCGAGCTCGTTCTGTACTTGCCCAGCTGCGGGCGGAATGTACCATGTACCCCGGCGTTCTCCAGTCTGCTCTCATCACCCACCTCAAATACTTCTCCTGCGTTCTTTCCACCTCCTCATATTCTTTCCATCCCCAAATCTCTGCCCCATATAGTACCACACCCTCTACTAATGCTTCGAACAGCCTCAACCTTCTCTTCCAGTCCTTTCCAAACTTTCTCTCCCCTATTCCCCACACTTGTCCCATCACTCTCTTCGCCTTTTTCACTCTCTCCCTTACGTGTTCCCCCTGCCTGCCGTCTCTCCTCAGCCTGTACCCTAGGTATGTGATACCTTTCACTTCCTCTATCTCTCCACCCTTCCACTTCCATTTCTTTCCCGTCCCCGCCCCTCTCCCCGCTCCGGAACGCACTACCTTCGTCTTTTCCTCGCAAAGCGTCAGCCCCTTCCTATCCAGGTATCTCTCTAACCTCTTCTTCATCTCTTCCAGCCCCTCCTCATCCTTTGCCAACATCACTACATCATCTGCGTATGCCAGGCTCCATACTTTCTTTTTCCCTATTACTATCCCTCCATCCTGCCCTTATTTCATCACCTCTTCCAGATCCGCTATGTACAGGTTGAACAAGTACGGGCTCAGGGGGCACTCCTGCCTCAGTCCTTTTCTTGTCCATCTCTTCTCTCCGTTTTCGTCTTTCACTTTCACCCTATAGCTTGTCTCCTTATACAGTTCCTTCACCCTTTCTATTATTTTCTCTCCTACCCTCCTCTTCTCCATCTGTTTCCATAGCTTTTCCCTGTCTATTGAGTCGAAAGCTGCCTTTGGATCGATAAACATTGCCAATACTCCCCACCCCCCCCCCCCCCCCCCCTCTCCTTCTCCTTTCCTATCGTATAGTTTAGCACGTATATGTTGTCCATTACCTCCCTTCCTTTCAAACCCGCTTGCCCATCCGGTACCATTCCCTTCTCTTCCATCTCCTTTCTCAGCCTCTCTGCAATCACCCCCGCGTAAATTTTGTACATTGCCGTCATCATCGTCACTCCCCTATAGTTCTTTACCTCTCTTTCACTTCCCTTCTTAAGTATTGGCGCCACAATGCCTTCCCTCCAGTTCGCCGCGATTCCCTTCCCTCTCCATGCATTCTTTACCACCTCCCATGTCATCTTCTCCATCTCCTCTCCTCCGTAGATCCATACCTCATTCGGCAATCCGTCTATTCCTGCCGCCTTCTTCTTTTTCATCTTCTTGATCACCTTCCTAATCTCCTCCCTCCCTATCTCTTCTTCCCCCTCCCCCCTCCCCTCCTCCTTCCTCTCTACTTCATCCTCGCCCTGCTCCTTTTCTCCTTCGTCTCTCTTCTCTCCTCCTAGCAATTCCCCAAAGTGCATCTGTCCCTCTTATTACAATGTTTACCCTTCTTTCCTGTCTTTCCCTTGCTTCTATCTTCTTTCTTATTTCCTTCATTCCTTCCACCACTTCGCTCTCCACCTTTCTAGCCCTTTCCCCCCATCCCCCGTCCCTTCCTTCTATCTCTTCTTTCAGTTTCTGCACCTCTTCTCTAGCCCTCTCTTCCATTTCCTTTTTCCTCTCCTCTTTCCCCCTCTCTTCTTTCTCTTTCTCCTTCGCCTCTTTCCTTGCCGCCTCCCTTTCCAGTTTTTCTATTCTTTCCTCGAGTCTTTTCCTCTCTCTTTCCCCCTGTATCCTTACCTCCATCACTTCCCCTGTGATTCTATCTATTTTTTCTCCTAGCTCTCTCTTTCCTTCCGCCGCTTCCCCCCTCATTTTTCCTAACTCCTCCATCATCCTCCTCATGCATGTCTCCATGCATTTCTCTATCCGCTCCATCCCATTTCCTATTTCCGCTACCACTTCCTCCGCTTTTTCCTCTTTTTCCCTACTCGGCGATCTCCTTGTCTTGTCGCTTCTCTTGAATCCTTCCTCCCTCTCTTTCTCCTCTACTCGTTTCCTCTTCCATAGGTCCCCTATCTTCCCAAGGGAAGCCGACCTTTCTCTTCCTAGCCTCTTCGCGTTTGTTGGTCTGCCCCTCTTCTCTTGCGCCTTATTTAACAGAGTGTGCAACTCTTCATACTCCTCTGTCATACCGTCTCCGCCTTGCGCCTTTCCTGCCATACCGTCTCTCCTACTATTCTCCTACCTTGCCTGCCTCCTCTGTCTTACCGACTCTACTTTCCTTGCTCCCTGTCTACCGTCTTTCCCCGCTTGGATCTCTGTCCCCTTCCCCGTTCTTTCCTCTTCCTTTTCTTCACTTTTACAGGTTATGTCCCTTCACTTTCTTTTCTTTTCCGCTCGCTCTCTAACCTTATGTTAGATTTCTATTATCTCCTTTCCTTCCTTTTCCTATTCTCTTTCTGCACCTCACTTCCCACACTTCTCTCCACCTTTCTGTTAATTATCAGCCGGTTTTTCGCTTAGCTTTCACACACGCGTCTGCTCTTATAACCGCCTCATTAGCATCCCTCACCTAAATTATTAGTATCTTACATCTCTATTATAATATCTTTTAAATAAACTACTATGGAACATTCCTCTTTTTTGATTATTTGTCTCATTCAATAATATGAAAGTAGATGGTCCTATTTCTTTCGTTAATTTATACGGACCTTCATATATTGTCATGAATTTTGCTAATTTCTGTTCCATAGGGTTTGAAACATTTAATGCTTTAATCAATACTTCTCCTACATGAAATTCTTCTCAGTTATTTTTTATATTAAACCTTTCAGCTCTCTTTCTACCTTTTTTTTTTATTCTTCCTCGAGTCAAAACTAATTCTCTACGATATGTTCCTGGTTCTATAATTTTTTGTAAGTTAAGATTAAACCAGTTCTCCCAATATATGTATATATAGTATTTATTTGTTCTCAAATATATGCCTTCCGGTGTTACATTTTTTTCTTTCGTTTATCTCCCCAGTAAACACCAATGTCTGACAGTTATCTATGAGATATCTGACTTCAGATAACTTCAAGACATAATAAAAAGCTTTCTAGAAGATGTCTAACTACAGACACCTATGGAAAGTTATCTGCAAGATGCCTGAATACAGATAACTTTAGGATACCAGAGAATAGTCAACTGCGAGATATCTAATTATCGCCGACTACGATTACTACGAATAGTCAACTGTAAGATATCTGAATACAGATAACTTCAAGGTGCGACGAGACAGTCAACTGCAAGATGTCTGACTACAGATAACTTCAAGGCACGCCGAAAAACCGCGCGTATTATAATATTATTATACACGCACGCTTATATTAATCTACAATAATTATATTTTGCTTATTTCCGCTCAACCATATAAGTAAGTATATATACTGCATATTTTTGGGTATATAAGTATATAAAGATGTAATTGTATGTAATATTTACATTGTTATTTACGATAATATACATTAAATATATGATTCCTCCAAACGCTCCAAAAAATTATTGAAATGATAAGAAAACCTTATAACAATCCTTTCAAAGAAATTAACGTCAGCAAAAAACATAACTCGCCGCTGCTCTGCAAGTTATATCCTCAACTATATATGTAAGTACTGCATATTCTTGGGTATATAAGTATATAAACATATGATTGTATGTAATATTTACATTGTTATTTACGATAATACATTGAATATATAATTCCTTCAAAGAATTATTGAAATGATAAGAAAACCTTACAACAACCTTTCGAAGAGACAGCAAAAGAGGCGACTCGCCGCTGCTCTGCAGCGAGATTTTATGACTATCAATAAATATAAAAACAGCAATAAACAATTAGAAAAACCACTTCGTTCAGATAATACCAAGAATAATGATATTCCATCATCTGGTAATGATTTTGATCCATTAGTTATTGATCGCCCTGCAGGTATATCAGCTAGTATTAACGAATCCCGCATGAATGAGCCTTGTGTTGAGTTTAATCACTTTGAGGTTCCTGAAATTCTACTTGATGATAACGCAGCAGGATGTCATAAAATAAGGGAGTTCTTATCCAGTTGGGCTTGTTTATTCAATATTAAAAATGATGCTTTGACATGCCTTTTGAAAGGCTTAAAAGAATCAGGATATAATAATCTTCCAGGTGATGCTAGAACGCTCCTGCAGACACCTAGGAAGAGTAATGTGGTTTTACTTGCTAATGGTACATATGTCCATTATGGCTTGGAAAATGCTGTTATAGATCAATTTAAAAGAGTAGACCAAAACCGAATTCCCAGTCAACTGTTTCTTTACATTAATGTAGATGGTTTACCACTGTCAAAAAGTTCTCAGAGTGATTTATGGCCAATTTTGGGAAAAATTGTTCATCCTATTTTTGAAAATCCATTCTTAATAGGAGCCTATCATGGTAAGGGAAAGCCGTCAAGTGCAAATCAGTTCTTAGAACCCTTCATTCATGAATATTTGAAATTGAGCACTGAAGGCTTTCTCTATCATAATTGTACATATATTGTTACAATCAAGGCTCTTCTTGCCGATACCCCTGCACGGAATTTCATTACATGTTTCCCCGCTCACAACAGTCGCTGTGGAAGATGTATTCAAGAAGGACAAACAATTAACAGACGTCGAGTTTTTCTAGACAGAAATTCTCCTTTGAGAACAGATGATAATTTCAGACTCGGGGTTCCAAAAGAATATGAGAATGTAATTTCACCTCTAGAAGGTATCGGCATTAGTATGTCAAAACAGTTCCCACATGATCCTCTGCATCTTATGGCTCTAGGAGTACTAAAAAAGCATGGTCTCATTTTTCTAAATCAATATGGTAATGGTGTAGATGCACAGGCTCGCATCAGAAATTTATCCCGCGAATATTGCTCCTTCAATAAATGGATACCTGCAGAATTTCCTCGAGGAACTCGTGGTTTTGATGAATTTTCGAGATTTAAAGGCACAGAATTACGTATGCTCCTTTTGTATACGGGGCCTGTTATATTCCGAAACCATGTAACAACAGATCAAATCGTACATTTTAATTCATTGAACTGTGCAGCCCGTCTATTGAGCGACCCAGAGGAATGCATTAGGAGTAATAATTTTGCCAGAGATTTGCTACATTATTATGTACATACGATGGCGGAATTATATGGTCCAGAGAACATTGTCTATAATGTGCACAACCTAATTCATGTACCAGATGACGTTTTATCATTCGGACCTCTAGACGATTTCAGCTGTTATGTCTTTGAAAATCACTTACAGCATCTCAAAAAATTGGTCAGAAAAGGATCGTTCGTTTTAGCTCAAGTTATAAATCGAATTCATGAAGAAGCACAAGTCATTTCGCCAAAAGCTCACAACCAATTTAAAGATACAGATTATTTACTGGAAAATAAAATTAATAACAGTAATCGTCAGCTTCCAGCAGGGTGTTCTAACTCGTACAAAACTATTGAATTTAAAAGTTTCGTTTTGACTAACACTAGACCCAACAATTGTTGTTATTTAACCCTAGAACGGTACACTTCTCTAGCCGATCATTAACGTTACACCGGGGTCCAGCGGACCCCAGTCAACTTTGAGCGCCTGCCATTTTCGCTGTGATCAATATTTTCATATGCGGTTTGCGTCATTTCAAGCGTTAAACAATTTCAAATCTACTGACAAAAGTCTCTTTCAAATTCACCTGACAATTTTTGTTTAAATTGAGAAAATCGAACTGAAAATGTTTCGGAGAATGTGAAGAAACAGGACTTGGCTGGGGTCCATTGGACCCCAGTGTACCGTTCTAGGGTTAAAAGATAACAGCATTGTTGTTATTGAATTTATATGTCACAGCATTGATAGTGAGGAGCCTGTGCTTGTGGGACATAGATACGTAGATCCCACTTCTATTGAAGATTACCCTATTGACTCGAAGTTGATGAACATTTGTAAAGTAAAACGTTTAGCGGAAAGTTTAGAAAAGTGGGGTGTTAGTGAGATTTATAAAAAGGCTTTTCGAATCCCAAGTGTAGATTATTTTTATGTATTTCCACTCCTTCATACTAAGAACTAGTATAATAGCTCCCCCCTTTTTTTATTACTTTTCTTTCGCTTGTATCACTTCTTTAGAGTTGAACATTTATTCATAAAAAAAATATTATACCCTTAAACGTTGCATCCATTGTATACGTCATATACCTCTGATATTCAGATCTACTCGCAAGTATATTTGATTGCAGTTAATATCAACCATATTTAGAATGAAGAAGAGCGAACTGCAGTCTTCATGTTCAAAATCTGCAGACTTCAACCAACTTCGAAGGTTGAACACAACTTTTCAGCAAAAGCGTGAGCGTAATACTTATTCAATCATACCAATCTATCAATATAAATCATAAAAATTTCCAAAATGCATTTAGGTCTTTATACATGAACTATTATTACAGCTAAAGTTATTGCCAATGTCAAATTGGTGAATAATGAGATGAAGATTAGGGTACCTCCGTCAAACTATGTCACAGCGCAAATTCAAGCTAAACGGCCGATATCTGAGGCGTGTGATCAAGGTGAGTCCATTCTATTCTTGTTGAATACTGGAGATTCAGCCTGATTCCGTAATTTATTCTCAATTGATTTTATAGATGATCCCAATGAGAAACACGTCTACGATTACCTATTCCATAAGAAACAGATGCAAAAAGTAATTTTTATTATTAGGAGATAGTCCATGCACATTTTTTTACCATGTATTCAATACTTTTTCTATTTTCTGAGATGCAAGTTACATTTCTGACTCTGAGGAGTACATTATGGAGACACTAGATTCGGATATTGAGAATCAAGATCCTGAATCCCAAGAATCCCAAGAATATCAACAGGTAGAGGAGGCAGTGTTGAACAACAACCAAATAGTGGAAAATGTGGAAGTGGTAGACGACATTCACGAAAATCAAAAGTGTTGCAGTAAGTAATCTCCCCACATTATTATACGTCGATAGATTTCTGTAAATAAAAATATTAAGGTTTATGGAAGTTATGCTTTGTCAAAAAGTTTGTAGTGTTTTATAGACCCATAGTATTGAGAAAAAATTACAAATTGTGACAGTAGTAATTAGCTAGGGTTCAACTATTGATAAAATGAAATAGATTATACAAAACTAAATATGACTGCAGGTGTAGTTGAATATACACTAACTTCTATTTCCATATTCGTTCTTGAAGGTGGCTGCAGATCACAGTTACAACTCATCCTGCAGAAGCTGAATGAGATCCGAGAATTAACTTTGGCAAATAATGGAGGTGATGGAAAAATCCAAGAGGATTTCACTCTCCTTCCACCTATGCCTTTTAACGAAGCTAAAGCGCTGTTGGACTTTGACCGCAGACTGCAACGTGATCACACTTTACTCCAACAATTTGTATGCACATATATGTTTGATGTTTGTATTTCAACTATTATAGGTTTTCAAAAACGTGATTTGTGTTATGACATTAGGAAAACAAAATTGCTTCAATCGGTGGGACCGATGCAAACAAGACCATTGCAAATGCTATGGCGGCAGTCTTAACAAATAAGCTATGTAAAAAATGCACGTGGATAAAAAATAATGGACTAATATTGGTCAACAAGCTGAATTTTCATCAAACAATAACAAGTGAGGTTTTTATATAATAATATTGGATACAAATGTTTTCAATAACTCATGTTTCTGAATTGATGTTTATGTTGTATAGAAGTGGCGAGGAAGAGATTTCCCATAACAATTGCTCATCCCCAAGAGCGTTACAAGGACTGGCTTCGCCGCCCTGGTGATCGTATCCGGTCACAAGAAAACAAGGAAGCCATTGCACAGCGGCATCAGGACGAAATATTAAATGATACCTAGAAGGAGCATATATTACCTATAACTAACATAATAAGTAACAATAGTCCTTTAAGTATTAACCACTTGAATCTAGTTTTCATAAGTTCCTACAACTGTATAGTAGTTTTATCAATACGGAGTAAGTTTAGATTGACCGAGTATATTTTTTTAATTTTTTTCATATTCATAGACATTTTACATTTATGTGGTTGAACCAAAAATAATGAGGCCAAAGGGCAAAGATTCTTTGTTTTTTGTTAAGAAATATAATAATAAAATAAAATAATATAAAATAGGATAATCATATATAATACAATATGTAGAATTAAGATGTCATAGAGCAATATTTATATCTGTTGGGGATATCTAACAATTGTTAAAAAGATATTATTTTCAAATATTATCTATAAGAAATATAAAAAATCTGTTATTTGTTGAAAGAATAATACCAAAATGTATTGTTATAACACTTATAAAAGCAAGAGACTGAATTAATTATACTCAGGTATTAAATTAATAGAGCTCAATAAAATGCTACATATTTTACCAAATTATATACATTTTGTCTCATACATACTGTAACTTTTCTGGGGTTGCTCGGATCGCGGCACGGAAGGTGATGCGATCCGGTAGTTACTTGTAAGTTCTTTATCTTGAATTTTTAATCAGGACTTCCCGAAATAGTAGATGTTAGACCCTAATACAGACTAGGGCGGAGCGAATCTCGCCGTAGCTGCCTCCCTCAGACCTGGATGCGGTAATCCGCACCAAGGCTGTATCAGACTTGGATCGGCGTTATCTCACCAAGACAGTACCCTGACTTGGATGCAGCTAGTGCACCAAAGCAGGCATCTGATCCGGGCAGCGTTTGCCTGACCGAAGCTGTATGTTAGCTATGGATTGATTAGTAGAATAAAGGAAAGAAAGGTGTACTGAGATGGATTTTAGCTGATCAGTTAAATTATAATTTAATCTATAAGAATTACGAGCAAAAATAATACAAAAAGAAAATCGTTACAAAAGAAAAATATTAACCTAAGAGTTAAGTGCTAGGGAAATCTAAGTTTTTACAGTAATTTGTGTTTCGGCTAAGCCACGAAATAATCGTTATGAATGTATAAGTAAATAGTCAAGATGATGAAGGATAGAATACTAAATTTGAATTGAATAAATTGATTCTAGACGTAAGTTCCTGCTGTAGGATACTCCGTTTCGCAAAGTGATTCTAATAAGGCACCTGGGCTCTATGCCTGTCAGGTCCTGGCTAAGAGAAGAGTAGTGAGTCGCACCGGTGCTATACCTGGAATGCGCTGCTCTGTCGAGCAGCACCGCTCATTATATAGCGCCTTGTGACGTCAGTTGTTATGCGTGAAGGGGGATGCGCGATCGTCTCATGTATTCGTATCAGGCATAACGCCTGATACGTTACATTGCCCCCTTCAATCATCAGTTCTTCGGATGACGCTTGCAGTCAGATGTTCGGACGATGATTGACCAATTTTCAATAGTGAGTGAACTCTATAATCGTTTTAATCCGAGAGGATCGGTGACGTCGATGTCGGTTGGTATCTCTATTTCCTCGCGTCGTGGTTCTTTGGCCGGTGGTGTTGGTGTCTCATCATCAGATAAGTCTAGCGTCCCAAAAAGTCGCAGCATGGATATTTTCCTACGATGCTCCTTTTTTTGCATTTTGGTCCATTCCGGTACATCAATTGGAGTCAATTTCCATGGAAGGTAAGTAGTTACTGTACCCGTCTTTATTGTCTCATCCGTGTTGCTATTGTCTGGTATATCCGTCATATTTGGTTGTTTTGTTTCAGGTCTAGGTAAATTCGTCATAATTGGTTGTTTTGTTTCAGGTCTAGGTAAACTCGTCATATTCAATGGGATACTGATCGGCAGTGAAAATTTAACTGGTATCGGCTGTTCCTCCATTTCCATTGCATTTATCAGGTGGTCGATTGTTACCGGCGAGTTTTCCAATAATAATTCCGTGCTACCAGATACTCCAGGCAGAGTAAGTTTAGTTTTATCATGCCTTAGTCTTCTGTTGTTAGTTGCCGTCTGTATTCCTCTCCCTTTCACGTACCTTCCTTTTCCTGATAGAAATTTCCCGTTTGACGTGAGTATTTTATACTGATTGTTGTTTTCGTCAGAGTTTTCCAGGTTCTCCGTCTGGGTATCTTTATCCTGCACACTGGTGTACTCATACCGGAAAGAACTCATTTTGGCGAATACTTTCTGTGCTTCGGGGTGACTTTATTTATAGTCAACCAATGACATGTGTGACATCGGTGAATCTTCTTTTTCATTTCGGGTTTAGTGTCGTCAAATCGGTTCGTTTTGATTGTGTGTTCTTTACTTGCCGTTTCTATTCTTCTCTCGAAGGTTCCAGATATTTCTTGAACATGTTTACCTGGAATCTTCCACGCTCTTGCCCAGTAATCGGATTTTCTAGTATGAACGTTGCTTCCCCTATTCTGGTTTTTAATTTATATGGACCCTCATATAAAGTAAAGAATTTGGCTAGTTTTTTGTTTTTTGTATCTGATACGTTTAAAGCTCGTACTAAAACCATATCTCCTACATGAAACTTAATTATTCTATGTGTTTTATTAAATCTAGCGGCTCGCTTTAGCCCTTTACGCAATATATTACGTCTAACTAAACCTAGCTTTACTTCTTGTGATATCCTACTTTTATTTTTTATCAACCACTCTTCCCAAAATCTGGTTGGTGGTGTGCCTAGTTGGATTTCGCACGGACAGAATCCAGTCGTGTCATGGTACACTTCGTTTATGCAACACTCGATTACCTGGATCCAGTTTATCCATTGGGTGTGTTCACCTGTGAGAAAAGTTCTGAAAAATCTCCCTATTTCGCGATTGACTCGCTCAACGATATTGCCTTGAGGATGGCGGATGGATGAGAAAACTGGAGTAATCCCTTCCTCCGCTAATTTGTTCAACCACTTTGCCGAGGTAAACTGGGTACCATGGTCGAACTGGATCCTGTCCGGCTTCCCTAATTCTGGTATGTATTTTTCAAATATGCACCGAATAGTGGACTCCGCGTTCGCCGTTCTCATAGGGTATATTCGCACAAATTTGCTAAATGCATCGCATGCAACTAATATCCATCGATAATTTCCGCGACTCGCAGGTAACGGTCCAAAGAAATCTATAGAGACTAGGTCTCCTACGCCTTCCGGAACTATGTTCTGCATACTTGCATAACTATACGAATTAGGTACCTTACACCGTTGACATCGATCGCACCTCGCTAATTCCTGTCTAATTACTCGTGCAAATTTCGGTATGTAAAAGCTTTCTCTCAAGATGTGGTAGCATTTATTTGCTCCCGTATGTCCGTATATTTCATGACATTCTTTTATTAGAGTTTTTATCAAGGTATTGGGTACGTAAGCCTGCATCCGGCCCCCTGGTTCCATGTGATATAAAACCCCGTTAATTAATTTAAACCGTTTTTTGATTTTAATGTCCTCTGAGTTGATAATGTCGCTGATCTTATTATCCTGTCTTTGTAATACACCCAGTGACTCTAAGTTAGCCTTTAACTCGTCTGTCACCTCTTTAGCTAATGGTGCTATAATTACGATCTGATTTACCGACGCAGTACTTTCTTCTGTTTCAGGAGGATATCGACTCAGTATATCGGCAACTATATTATCCTTTCCCTTGATGTACTCAATATCAAATTCATAGGTTTGAATAAATAATATCCATCTAGTCAATCTTGAACTTAATAACCTACACGTATACAAGAATGTTAAAGCTTTGTGGTCGGTACGTATTGTCAATTTAGCTCCAAGTATGAACGTTCTAAATTTTCCCAACGCGAAAACAATAGCTAGGAGTTCTTTTTCGGATGTAAAATAATTCAATTCTGCTCCTTTTAATGTCCTGCTCGCGAAACCGACAATGCGTTCCTCCTGTTGCTCTGATAGTTGGTATAAAACTGCACCGATTGCATAATTACTGGCATCGCATTGTAAATAATATCTATGCTTCGGGTTTGGGTGGTGTATTACCATGCTGTTGCAAAATAAATTTTTTACTATTGTGAAATGCGCCATCATATCTTCATTCCACTCCCATCTAGATCCTTTCCTCACTAATTTCAAAAGTGGCGCGGTTGCCTCAGAATATTCTTTTGTAAATTTACTATAATAGTTGGTTAAACCCAAGAAAGCTTTTAACTGTTTTACGTTTTTCGGTACTGGGAATTTCTGTATTGCTTCAACCTTATCAGGTTGCGGACTAATCCCATGCTTGGTTATTCGGTGACCAAGAAAGTCTATTTCTTCTCGAAAGAATGTTGATTTGTTAAAATTTACCGTTAAATTATATTTTCTGAATGTTTCAAATAGTGATTTTAAGTGATCTAGATGCGACTGGAACGAATCAGATAGACACAAAATGTCGTCTACAAAATTAATTGTAAATAACTCATTTTCTTTCAATATCAAGTCTAGTGTTCTAATTAAACTGGCCAAGCTCGTGCTTAATCCATATGGTGTTACCGTAAACTGGTAGGTTTTCCCCTCGTGCATGAACGCAGTTAATTTCCTTGAATCTTTGTGCAATGGCACTTGCCAGAAACTAGCTGTTAAATCTAAGCTGGACATTACTGATGCATTCCCGCACTTCTGGAATAAAACCTCAGTTGACTGCGCACAATCATGGTCAGGTACTATAAGTCGATTTATGAATCTTGCATCTAAAACGAGACGTATATCACCTGATTTCTTTGCTACGACTACAACTGGATTGACATACTCACTGTATGACCTTTCGATTACTCCAAGTTTCAGCATTTTTTGAATTTCTTGATTGACTTTATCACGGTACATAATCGGTATTGGATAGGATCTTTTCACGAATGGTCTATCTTCGTATATCTTGATCTTATGCTCGTAAACCGTGACTCGACCTGGGACTTTCTGAAATACGTCTCGGTACTCCAGGATAAGATTCTCAAAAGATTTTAACTCATCGACTCCTAGTACCTGACATTCAGATAGCTTGCACATGATCTCCTCATCGGTTATACCAAAATTGTCCTCCTCTGAGCTTATATTTGCAATTTTTAATGCTACAGCTCTGTTTTCTTGCTTGTGACTAGGTCCGTAAAGTTCAATGCTGTGTTTTTTACTGTTTATCTCGATGTTCAGTCTACCAAGTTTCAAATCAATATCCGTTTTCCATCGGTGGAAAATATCAATTCCTAATATGACCTCATGTTTTAATCCAGGCACGACGAGAAACCCCACCAGATCGTTGGTAATTCCAATTTTTACGCTAGCTAGGAACTGTTCCTTGATTTTTATCGGTTTGCCCCCTGCCGCTCCGGTAATCTGAAAGTTTACGACCGGTAGTTTTTCGCAATTTGCAAGCTGTTCACGAAATTTGTTATACCAACTATCCGAGACGCAGGTTACCTGACTGCCCGTATCGATCAAGGCTTTTACCGCTATGTCCTCGACCCTAATCGCTACTTCCGGACATGTGTTTGAATCCGTCGTTTCGTTGGATTCTTCCTCCGACAAGTATTCTTTCGGATCTTCAAAAGTATTTGAATTTGAAACGTTTATCGCAAAAACTTCCATAGTGCGCTGTGTCGGTACCGGTGTTATTGTGACCGGCACAGCGACATCTAGTTTTCCGATTCCGCGTTTGTTTCTACCGAATTTTGTTCGTCTATTGTCTCCTCACAATCTATCGAGTTTACATGACGACTTGTCCAGTTATTCGGTCTTGGACTCTGTGTTTGCGTACTTGGCTTATTGTTCTCGACCGTGTCGCCTAGCTTAGGTGTTATGCTATTGTAATCCGTTCGCCATGACACCTGTTTATCACGCGCTTCGCCACCTCGATAGTTTGATGGTGTTTGTCTGTTTGTGACCGTGATTCGACTTCGTGGAGCGTTTGATCGTCCACCAAATTGCAATTCATCAAGGAACGAGAGTAACGAATCGATGTCTTGGATGTTACGGCACCTAGCTGCTTCGACTACATTTTCGTTGAAATGTCGGGTAAGACTACGTACGATTTCACATTCTGGCATCCGCGGAACTAAACCCGTGGCTGATGCAAACTTACGGTTGGCGTATTCCGACCATGTTACTTTCGAGTCTTGGTTATAAAATCCGAATTCTATATCTTTTCTTAATTCTCTTTGCGTTTCTTCCCCCCAATATCTATTTAGGAACCGGGTCTTAAAAGAATCCCATGTGTTGATCACGTCGCGACGCGCAGTCCACCAGTCTTTCGCATCGTGACTTAGACTTTGGCCTACAAACTTTAAACATAGATCATCGCTGTCTGCGCCTATAACGGTAAAGTATTCTTCTAGTTCTTTAATAAATAAAGCAGGTCTCTCCCACGCTTTTCCACTATAATTTGGCATTCTGATATGTTTGCTTATGATGCTATTATAGTCGCTAGCTTGTCCATTGTTTCGAGTTCGAATTCGCCTAACCTCTAAATCAAAGTTTGTTTTCAAACTATCTTGTTTGTTTTCAATCTCTACAAACCTATCGATGTTAGCCTGATAGTTTTCTTTTACTTTATTATTTAGTTTATTCAAACTACCATTAAATTCGCTTCTTATATCTAGTTGACATGTTGTTAACTGTTCCTGATATAATATTAATTCTGAACAGTACTTTTCTTCTATTCCTTTGATGTTATTTTCTACTGATTCTATTTGTCTTTGATTAGATTGCTGTTGATCTTCTAATTTTCTTGTGATTCTAGTTTCGAACTTCGAATTTTCTTTTTCTACGTCTGACTTAAATATCATCATTTTACGTTCAACTGAAGCAAATTTCTCATCTAATTTTTTGTTTATCTGTTCTAGGATTTGAAGCATCATCGAATCGTTTGGACTTGCGGCTATTTTCTTTTCAGAGCTACTATCGGTCGGTTTATCAATAAACGCTTTGTCTAACTCAAACATGCCTCTGTCTTTGTCACGCCTACCTACGTTCTTATCCGTACTTTTCATGCTAAAATCCTTCTCTGAACCCTTTTTGGACATTGCTCCAGAATTTTGGCTTTCCATTTTAGTTTTGAAGTTAACTTTAAGATATTAATGATTCTAAATTTTTCTATTTTGACAAGGAGTCGTGCGTTGGCTCTAACTTTTACTTTTTAACAAAGGAAGCCCCACGTTGGGCGCCAAATGTAACTTTTCTGGGGTTGCTCGGATCGCGGCACGGAAGGTGATGCGATCCGGTAGTTACTTGTAAGTTCTTTATCTTGAATTTTTAATCAGGACTTCCCGAAATAGTAGATGTTAGACCCTAATACAGACTAGGGCGGAGCGAATCTCGCCGTAGCTGCCTCCCTCAGACCTGGATGCGGTAATCCGCACCAAGGCTGTATCAGACTTGGATCGGCGTTATCTCACCAAGACAGTACCCTGACTTGGATGCAGCTAGTGCACCAAAGCAGGCATCTGATCCGGGCAGCGTTTGCCTGACCGAAGCTGTATGTTAGCTATGGATTGATTAGTAGAATAAAGGAAAGAAAGGTGTACTGAGATGGATTTTAGCTGATCAGTTAAATTATAATTTAATCTATAAGAATTACGAGCAAAAATAATACAAAAAGAAAATCGTTACAAAAGAAAAATATTAACCTAAGAGTTAAGTGCTAGGGAAATCTAAGTTTTTACAGTAATTTGTGTTTCGGCTAAGCCACGAAATAATCGTTATGAATGTATAAGTAAATAGTCAAGATGATGAAGGATAGAATACTAAATTTGAATTGAATAAATTGATTCTAGACGTAAGTTCCTGCTGTAGGATACTCCGTTTCGCAAAGTGATTCTAATAAGGCACCTGGGCTCTATGCCTGTCAGGTCCTGGCTAAGAGAAGAGTAGTGAGTCGCACCGGTGCTATACCTGGAATGCGCTGCTCTGTCGAGCAGCACCGCTCATTATATAGCGCCTTGTGACGTCAGTTGTTATGCGTGAAGGGGGATGCGCGATCGTCTCATGTATTCGTATCAGGCATAACGCCTGATACGTTACAATACTAATTATGTATCAGCGATTTTGTTTGGCCAGCCGCGGTTCAGTGTGCACTGCGATTTCGCTAATTATATTTTGACCAATTTATCACTCGATTGATATATTGTTTAAAAATTGGTGAATCGCAGGCAGTTGGACTTGTATATACAGGGTGAATTCCTAACGTCCGTCTGCCAAGAGTTGTGTTATTAAGACTGGCAGAGAGTCGAAATCGGTACCTGTTTAGTGGTTATACCGAGTCCTTGGTTGGCTGTCTATATAGTAGCAATTAACAATTGCCGATTATTCGACTCTGGCAGACGGATCGACGTTAGGAATTGATCACCCGCTGTATATTGTAACTTTTCGGGTGCTTTACGCGACACGGAAGGTGTCGCGTATGGCTAGTTACTTGTGAGTGTCTTTACTCTAGATTAATTTCTAGGGCTCCTTGGAAGAGGTAATCAATTTGTTAGTCCCTAATACAGACTAGGGTGGAGCGAATCACACCGTAGCTGCCTCCCTCAGACCTGGATGCTGCAAGCAGCACCGAGGCTGTATCAGACTTGGGATTCAACGCACTTGCCGAGACCGTATCTCGACTTGGGTACGCCTAGCGCACCGAAGCGAGTATCGGATCTGGACAGTGCAGTCGTCACCGAAGCTGTATATTAGCTAATTAAATGAAATGTATTAGTCAGGTCAGTTCAGCCTACGGAGAAAAAGGTTGTAAAGAAAAAGGAAACCGTCCCGATTAACAAAATATTTAGTTAATCAAATAAATCATAATGAGTTGAAATGGTTGCAACCGGAAATTTATACTATTATGAAATTACATAAGTTTTAACCTAATTTGTAGATTCAGCTATGCTACGATTCTACGCTCGTTTCTCGTTTAATTTTTCGTTATATTTTAAATTTGATAAATAGGAATCCAAATGGTAATGTAAATGAAAGTAGAAAAATAAGATAATAATTGACTCTAACGTAAAACCCCGCTATGGCAGTTTCCGTGATTAAAGAAATGAAGCTAAAGAGCACCAGGGCGCTCTGCCTGTCTGGCCTCAGAAAAGATAAGTTAGTGAGACAGCGTGGCGCTTTGCCTAACACTGCTGCTGGAGCCATGTTAGCGCTGCGCTTATATAGTCACTGATTGACGTCACTTGTTGTGCGCGGTTGACGGTGCGCGGCGTGACGTATTGTTTCGGGATTAGATCACCCGATCCGTTACATTGCCCCCTTCAATCATCGGATCTCCGGATGATTTGTCAGCTGGTCGGACGATGATTGATACAATACCGGGTTGCTTCTACAGCCTCTTCAGACCCAGAGGATCACTAGGGTCGAATAACGTCGGTATCTCGATCTCTTCTCGTATGTCATGTTTCCTAGACGGTGCAGGTGTTTTTTCTTCGTCGTCAGAAATATCAAGTGATCCAAACAATCTGAGCATCGAGATTTTCTTCCGGTGTTCTTTCCGCTGTAATCTCCGATTCTCCGGTATTTCCATTGGTATCAGCTTCCACGGTAAGTACGTTTCCGTTGTCTTCTTTTTTTCTTTTTCATTTGTCTGGACCGGTAAAGTATTAGTTATCATTGGTGTTGTATTCGTCATAATCGGTGATAAATTCGTCGTAATCGGTAATAAATTCGTCGTAATCGGTAAGGTTGGTTTGTCTTGTTTTTCAGGTATTGCGACGTTGAGATAAGCTATGTCGATCTGGATAGGTAAGGTGAGTTTTCCAATCGTAGTGCTTATCTGGTCTTCCTTCATTAACTCAGGCTCCATCGTATGATCAGGTCGTGTTCTGGTAAGTGAATTTTTGTTATTAATCTCTTTTATCTCAATAGCCTCATCTGCAATCCTCCTTCCTCTTCTCGATTTTTTCTCTATTGCGGCTGTTTGGACTGCTCTCCCTTTCACAAACCTCCCTTTCCCCGAGACAAATGTTTTATTCGGGTATACGATTTTTAATTCATTATTATTTTTATCTAGGTATGGTTGCGACTCAGTTTGCGTTTCCTTGTCTTGTACACTCGTGTAACCGTAATTGAACGAGGTCATCTTGCCGAAAACTGCTGGTGTCTTCCTTGCTGCTCTGCTTTTATAGATGCCTAATTACAGGTGTGTACTATAGGTGAGTACTTTTTTTTTTTTTTTTTTTTTTAACTATAGTCCTATGTCACCAAGCCTAAATGTTTTGTCTGTGTGTATTCAAAATGTTTTTCTACATTTCTCGAGAAGGTTCTAGATACAGCTTGAACATATTAGTATGGAATCTGCCTCTTTCTAAGCCATTGTTCAGGTGTTCTAAAATAAATGTGGCTTCGCCAATTCTAGTTTTTAATCTATAAGGTCCTTCGTAAAGGGTGAAAAACTTTCCCATCTTTTTATTTTTAGTATCTGATACGTTCAAAGCTTTAACTAGTACCAGATCTCCAACATTGAATTTTACTAGCCTGTGTGTTCGATTAAAACGATCGGCTCGTTTTAATCCGTGTTTTAGAATATTCTGCCGAACTAAACCTAGTTTTGCGTCCCTAGATATATTGTCCCTATTTTTTACGAGCCATTCCTCCCAGAATCTAGATGGAGGTTCTCCTAGTTGGATTTCGCACGGGCAGAATCCAGTTGAATCATGGTACACCTCATTTATGCAACATTCAATCACTGAGATCCAATTGATCCATGCGGTATGTTCCTCCGTGAGGAATGTCCTAAAAAACCTTCCTATTTCTCGGTTTACTCTCTCAACGATGTTCCCTTGCGGATGACGTATTGATGAAAAAATTGGGGTTATACCCTCTTCCTCTAATTTATTTAACCATCTAGCTGACGTAAATTGCGTACCATGATCAAACTGGATCCTGCTCGGCTTTCCAAGTTCCGGTATATATTTATCAAAGATGCATTTGATGATGGACTCCGCGTTTGCCGTTCTCAAGGGATACATTCGTACAAATTTACTGAATGCATCGCAGGTCACCAAGATCCATTTATAATTTCCCCTGCTAGAAGGTAACGGGCCCAGAAAATCGATGGATACTAAATCGCCTACCCCCCGCGGAACTATGTTTTGCATGCTTGCATAGCTATAGGAGCTAGGTACCTTGCATCTTTGACATCGATCGCATCGCGCTAATTCCTGTCGGATTATTCGTGCAAATTTAGGGTAGTAGAATCCTTCTTTCAATATCCGATAGCATTTGCTTGATCCAGTATGCCCATATATCTCATGGCATTCCTTAATTATCTTTTCAATTAATGAATCAGGCACATAGGCTTTTAAATTGCCCCCTGGCTCTACGTGGTATAATACGTCGTTTACGACTCTATATCGTTTTTCTGACTGAATTTCGTCTGAATCCAGGATCGATAAAATTCTCTCATCCTGTCTTTGATGGTTAGCTAGTGATTCTAAATTAATTCTTAATTCATCAGTTATTTCTTTAGCTAAGGGTGCTAATATTATTACCTGCCTAATTAATGCTATTTTTTCTTTCTTTTCAGGAAGATATCTGCTCAGTGTGTCTGCGACAACATTATCTTTTCCCTTGACGTACTCGATCTCGAAGTTATACGTTTGAACAAACAAAATCCATCGGGTTAGCCTTGAACTTAATAGTCTGCACGCGAATAAAAATGTTAATGCTTTATGATCTGTCCGAATTGTTAATTGAGCTCCTGCCACAAATGTCCGAAATTTTCCTAAGGCGAACACTACTGCTAACAATTCCTTTTCGGTAGTGAAGTAATTCAACTCCGCCCCTTTTAATGTTCTACTAGCAAAACCGACAATTAATTCTTCGTTTTGATCTGAAAGCTGGTATAATACGGCTCCGATAGCGTAATTGCTTGCATCGCACTGCAAATAATATCTACGTTTAGGATCAGGATGATGTATTATCATGTTGTCACAGAACAACTTCTTTACTGTGGTAAAATGTGTTATCATTTCCTCGGTCCAATCCCATTTAGAGTCCTTCTTTACCAACGCTAATAATGGTGCTGTTGCCTCGGAATAAGATCTCGTAAATTTGCTATAATAATTTGTTAGGCCCAAGAATCCTTTTAGTTGTTTAACATTTTTCGGCTCTGGAAAATTCTGAATTGCCTCGATCTTCTCTGTTTGCGGCCGTATGCCTTCTTTCGTTATCTTGTGGCCTAAAAAATCGATTTCCTCTCGGAAGAATTTTGATTTACCAAAATTGATCGTCATATTGTATTTCCTGAATACTTTAAACAACAATTCCAGGTGCTCTAAATGTGATTGGATCGAGTCAGATAAACACAATATGTCGTCTACGAAATTTACTGTGAATTGATCTGTGTCTTTTAACACTAGATCTAAAGTTCTAATCAGGCTGGCTAGACTTGTACTTAACCCATAAGGTGTGACAGTGAATTGGTAGGTTTTCCCCTCGTGCATGAATGCTGTGTATTTCCGCGAATCTTTATGTAATGGCACTTGCCAAAAGCTAGCTGTTAGGTCTAGACTCGACATTACGGCTGCATTTCCGCACTTCTGGAACAAAACCTCAGTAGATTGCGCGCAATCGTGATCAGGTACTATAAGCCGATTGATGTATCTCGCATCTAAGACTAACCTGATCTCGCCAGATTTTTTAGCAACAACTACCAGTGGATTCACATACTCACTATAAGATCTTTCGATCACTCCAAGGTCTAACATTTTTTGTATTTCGTCATTGACTTTATCTCTATGTACCATTGAAATAGGATATGATCGTTTGACGAACGGTCTATCTTCGTAAACTTTGATTTTATGCTCATACACGGTGACTCTACCCGGAATCTTTTGAAAAACATCCCGATACTTTTTGATTAGGTCTGAGAAAGCTTTAACTTCATCGGCTCGTAGTACCTGACATTCGGTTAGCTTGCTCTCTACCTCATCATCGGTTATGTGATATTTATTTCTTCGGTTCATAGTTGTTTTTAAGCTAGAGATTCCAGCCGTTGGATCCGATCTATTTTGTTTTTCGCTTGGGCTATACAACTCAATTAAATACTTTTTCTCCTTTATCTGGATTTCTAATCTATTTACTTGAAGATCTATATCAGCTCTCCATTTACGCAGCGTGTCGATACCGAGAATTACATCGTGTTTTAATCCAGGCACGACGAGAAAACCCACCTCATCGACTGCCATACCGATCTTGATTTCCGCGAGAAATTGTTCTTTTACTCGGGCTGGTCTTCCCCCTGTTACACCCTGTACTTGAAAATTAACAACCGGTAATTTTTCGCATTTTGATAAGTTGTCTTTATGTTTGAGATACCATTCATCCGAAACGCAGGTTATTTGGCTACCTGTATCTACCAGAGCTTTCATTTCGATTTTTTCGATTCGGAGACTTAATTCCGGACATTTGTTATCTACAGGTTTCTCATTTATTTCTTCCGCAATTAAAAACTCGTACGGATCTTCAAAAGTAGTTAAATCAGTGAGATTTGCCGCGAAAACATTGACTTCATGCTGTGTCGGTACGTTTATTAGTGTGACCGGCACAGCGATTTCTAGTTTTCCGAACTGTTACTAGGTTCCGTTGTAATCGGATCATCCGTAGTGTCGTCACAGTCGATCGCGTTTATTTGGTGATTTGTCCAGTTTTGTTTTGGACTGTAATATTGCGTACTAGGCCTAATATTTTGCTTCGCGTCGCTTTGTTTTGGACCAGGATTAACGTTCTCAGTCCGCCATGACACTTGTTTATCTCGCGTCTCTGTCGTCCGATAACCCGGTGAATCTTGTTTGCTCGCGTTAGTGAATTTACTTCGAGTTGCATTTGATCTACCCCCAAATTGCAATTCGTCCAAGAACGCGAGGAGCGCATCGATGTCGCGGATGTCACGGCACCTAGCTGCTTCTACTACGGATTCGTTAAAATGTCGGGTAAGGCAACGAACTATCTCTCTTTCGTCCATGCGTGGAGACAAGCCTGCGGCTGACGCGAATTTTCTATTTGCGTATTCTGACCACGTTACCTTCGTATCGTTATTATAAAATCCGAACTCAATATCTTTTCTAATCTCCCTTTGGGTTTCTTCTCCCCAGTATCTATATAGAAATCTATTTTTGAACGAGTCCCAGGAATTGATCACGTCACGACGCGCAGTCCACCAGTCTTTTGCATCCTGATTAAGACATTGGCCTATGAGTTTTAAACCTAATTCATCGCAATCAGCTCCTACAAAGGTAAAGTATTCTTCTATTTCTTTAATAAAGTTAGCAGGTCTTTCCCATGCTTTTCCTGAATAAGTCGGCATTTTGATATGCTTAGCAATTATGTTGTGACATTCACTGTTGTTGCCAGAGTTTCTGAATCTAATTCTCCTAACCTCTGTGTCGATGTTTGTTTTCAAACTCTCGTGTTTGTTCTCTAACTCAGCGAATTTGTCAACACTAAATTGATAGTTATCCTTAACCTTGGTATTGAGTTTATTTAAATTTCCGTTAAATTCGCTTCTGATGTCTACTTGGCAAGTTGTCAATTGCTCTTGCAAACCTATCACTTCGGAACTATATTTTTCGTCTAGATCATGTAAATTCGCTTCTACAGACTCTATTTGCTTTCGATTTATTTGCTGTTGATCGTCTACTTTTTTAGATATTCTGTTTTCGAACTTTGAATATTCTTTTTCTGTATCTGTTTTAAATACCATCATCCTACGTTCTACGGCAGCAAATTTTTCATCTAACTTTTTGTTTATTTGTTCTAGGATCTCCATCATCATGGATTGCGTCGGATCCGCGAATTTACTTGATGTTCCTACTTCTGTTGGTTTTTCAATAAAGGTTTTGTCAAACTCAGTAGTGCCTTTGTCTTTCTCACGCCTACCTACATTTTTATCTGTAAGTTTCGAGCCGGTTTCCTTTTCCGCACCTTTTCTCGAGGCTGAACTGTGACCTTCCATTTTGACAAATGACTCTAAATTATGCAATGACTCTAAGTTAACAAAAGACTCTAAATTAAGCAATGACTCGAATTTAAACAAATGACTCCAAGCAATGATTTTACTGAATTTACAGGTAAACAGAAGGTTTACCTCTAACTAACAAGGAGCCCCACGTTGGGCGCCAAATGTAACTTTTCGGGTGCTTTACGCGACACGGAAGGTGTCGCGTATGGCTAGTTACTTGTGAGTGTCTTTACTCTAGATTAATTTCTAGGGCTCCTTGGAAGAGGTAATCAATTTGTTAGTCCCTAATACAGACTAGGGTGGAGCGAATCACACCGTAGCTGCCTCCCTCAGACCTGGATGCTGCAAGCAGCACCGAGGCTGTATCAGACTTGGGATTCAACGCACTTGCCGAGACCGTATCTCGACTTGGGTACGCCTAGCGCACCGAAGCGAGTATCGGATCTGGACAGTGCAGTCGTCACCGAAGCTGTATATTAGCTAATTAAATGAAATGTATTAGTCAGGTCAGTTCAGCCTACGGAGAAAAAGGTTGTAAAGAAAAAGGAAACCGTCCCGATTAACAAAATATTTAATTAATCAAATAAATCATAATGAGTTGAAATGGTTGCAACCGGAAATTTATACTATTATGAAATTACATAAGTTTTAACCTAATTTGTAGATTCAGCTATGCTACGATTCTACGCTCGTTTCTCGTTTAATTTTTCGTTATATTTTAAATTTGATAAATAGGAATCCAAATGGTAATGTAAATGAAAGTAGAAAAATAAGATAATAATTGACTCTAACGTAAAACCCCGCTATGGCAGTTTCCGTGATTAAAGAAATGAAGCTAAAGAGCACCAGGGCGCTCTGCCTGTCTGGCCTCAGAAAAGATAAGTTAGTGAGACAGCGTGGCGCTTTGCCTAACACTGCTGCTGGAGCCATGTTAGCGCTGCGCTTATATAGTCACTGATTGACGTCACTTGTTGTGCGCGGTTGACGGTGCGCGGCGTGACGTATTGTTTCGGGATTAGATCACCCGATCCGTTACAATATATCAACCAAACAAAACCGCTGATATATATATATATATATATATATATATATATATATATATACCCATATACATACCTATATATATATATATATCTATTATAGATATATATCCCAGCCTTACTAGTAAATCACTATTAATAGGCAACGTCAAGTTATCCTCATATAACGCATTTAGATGACAATTTGATATGCCTTTTTGACAATGAATAAACGATGCCTATTTGTCATATTACAAAAGATATCTTAGAGACATTCTACAGGCAAGAAATAGACAACATATAGATGGACATTCGTTGTCCATACAGTGACCGTAAGATGACTTTATGGCTCGCAAATAGACGACTTCCGTCTACGAGCGTCATCTTACGGATGTCTACGAGATGCCTTCGTGTTTACTGGGTCATTCCATATTCCATTCCATACTTCATCTTAATTCTAGATCTTAAACCTATTTTTTTTTTCCCTATATACAACTTGTTTCTCTTTACATTTTTGTTTCCCTTCCCTTTTCTCTACTGATTTTCTGCCTTCCATTGCCTCTTCTCTATCTTTTCTACTTTATCTCTTCTTTCTCCAAGTTCTCTTCCCCATTCTACTTTCTTTCCTTCATCCCCTAGTATTTCTTCTAACCTTCCCTCTATTCCCTCCATTTCTTTGCATCTTTCTGTCAAATGTTCTAGCGTTTCATTCTCTTCTCTACACATTCTGCTATTCTTCTTCCTTCCGATTCCCAGTATTTATTGCCCTTTTCTTCATTTCCACCTCTTAGTTTGGCTATTATTGTTACGTCCTCTCCTTTTCTCCCTCTCTTCTCTTTCATGTATCTCGGTATTCCCAGTACTCTTATCTCCTGGTACCTTGGTACGCTTCTTGAGTTGCATATCTTTTCCATTCCCCCCTGTTCTTGTACCTCTTTGTCCCTCCCTACTACGCTGTTCTCTATTGTTCCTTCCTCTTCTCTCTTTCTTTCTATTTCTGCCGTCCCCATTCCGCATCTCCAGTAGTATCTTCTTCTCTCTTCACCCCATCTGTCTAGTCTTTCTCTTTCTTCTTCTTCCTTTCTTTCTTTCCAGCATTCTCTTAGTATCTTTCTATTTCCATCGTTTCTTATTTTCTCTTCCTATCTTACTGCTCTCCTCCCCGCCCCAACTCTTATCGTGTCCCTCTTCATCTCCTCTCTTATCACGTAACCTGGCGTTGTTTTTTCTAGTCCCATGATCCATTTCAGATATCTCTCTTGTGTTTTTTCCATCCGTTCTCTCTTCCCACCCCCATATCTCTGCTCCATATAACATTATTCCTTTCGCCACTGCATCAAATAACTTTATTCTCCATCTTATATCCGCTTTGAACTTTTTTTCTCCTATTCCCCAGAGTGCTCCCATGGCTTTTCTCACCTTCCCTACCCTTCCTTTTATGTGGGCTTCTTCGCTGTTCGTTTATCTTAGCACGTATCCGAGATAGTTAAATTCTTTCACTGCTTCCAGCTTATCTCCTCCCCACTTCCATACTTCTCTCTTCCTTTTTCCTTTCCCGCTGCAGCATATCATTATCTCCGTTTTTTCCTTGTTCACTTCTAGCTTATTTTTATCGAAGTATCTGGTAGCTTTCTCTATCATTTCTTACAGTCCTTTCTCGTCTTCTGCCATCAGCACTATGTCGTCTGCGTATCCCAGTGACCATATTTTCTCTTGTCCTATCACCACTCCTCCGTCTTGCTCTTTTCTTAATGTCTCTTCCAGGTCTGCCAGGTAAATATTAAATAGGGTCAGGCTTAGCGGGCACCCCCGCTTCACCCCTTGTTCCACCCAGAAAGTCCTCCCTTCTTTCTTCCCTACTTTGATCCTGCATCTCGTCTCTTTATATGTCTTTCACTCTCCTTGTTAGTTTTTCGCTAATCCCTCTTTTCTCCATCGCTTTCCACAACGTTTCCCTATCTAGTTTGTCGAACGCCGCCTTTAAATCTATGAATGCCAGGCATACTTTCCCCCCCTTTCTTCTTGAGTCTCGTTCCTACCACGTGTTTTATTATATATATGTTGTCCATTCCTCCTCTTCCTATTCTGAACCCGGCCTGTGTCTCGTCTGGTCCTCCCTTCTCGTTCAGTTCTTTGGTTATTCTCTCGTTCAGCATCATGGTGTATATCTTGTATGCCGTCGCTGTCAGTGTCACACCTCTATAGTTTTTTGCCTCGTCCTTATTTCCCTTTTTGTATATTGGTATCACTATTCCATCTCTCCATTTTTCAACATACCCTTCACCTTTCCATATCTTTGCTATTATCTCCCCTAGCTTGTCTTCCGTTCTTCTTACCCCTGCTATCCATGCTTCGTTCTTTATGCCGTTTCTTCCTTCTGCTTTCCTTTTTTTCAGTTTTCTTATTATCTTGTTCACTTCATCTTTGATTTTTTCTTTTTCTCCCCTTTCCTCTTCGATTCCTCCTTCTTCTTCTTTTTTATTTCCTTCTCTCTCTCTTTTTCTCTCTGTTTCTCCCCCTAGTATTTTCATGAAGTGTCTCTCCCATTGCTCCATCGTTATCTTTTCGCTCACCCCTGTTCTTTTCTTTCTTTCTCTGTTTATGTACTCCCATGCTTCTCCTTCGTCCCTAATCTGTTCCATTCTTTTTGCTTCTCTCTCTTTCCGCTCGTTTTTCTTTCTCTCGCATAGCTCCTTGTACTGCTTTCTCTTTTTTTTTAATATTGTAGTTACTTCTTCTTCGTTTTCGTTTTTTTTCTCTCCCACTTTTTTCCACGCCCTTTGTAGCTTCTTCTTTTTTCTTCTGCATTCTTCGTCCCACCATTCTTTCTTCCCTATCTTTCACTGTCTTTTCTTTCTTTTTCTTGTCATTTCTTTGTTTATCATTCATTCTTCCTCGAATCCGTTCTTCTCCCATCTTTTCCCTTCTATCGTTGATCTGAATTTCTCTGTCTCTGCCATCCCCCATATCTGTGTTTCTCTCTCTTCCTTTTATTGTCACTACTAGTGGTTGGTGGTCTGATTCTGGCCTTTTTTCGATTTTAAATTCTTCTATTTCCTCCCATGATTCTTCATTTACTATTCCGTAGTCTATTGTTGTGGCCACTTCACTCCTGTTGTACGTTATCTCTCCTTCTTCGTCCCCCTTCACATTTCCATTTAGTATCGACCATCCCCTTTCCCTTACCATTTCTATCAGTATCTCTCCTTCTTTATTTATCTTCGTGTCTTTTGCTTTTCTTATGCCTTTCTCTCTTTGTTCCCCCTCTTCTCTCCTGCCCTTGTTTCCGATTCTTGCATTGAAGTCGCCCCCTATCAGCATTCTTCCCTCTTCCCTTCTTCCCCTATTATTTCTTCTAGATGTTTCAGTTTCTCTCTGTCTCCCCGTCTGTTGTACATGGTTACTATTCTCCATATCTTTTCTTCTATTTTCACGGTTCTTACCCATAGCCCCTCCTCGTTCGTTTTATTTTTTTCTTCGGCTATTATCTCTTCCCTCGCCCCTGTTATTATTCCTCCTCTCGCTCTTCCACTTTTTCTCTTTTCTCTCTGCCCCTTGGCACTTCCATATCCATCCTTTAGGCATCTTCTCCCTCCACTCTTCCCATTCTTTTTCTTCTAACCACGTTTCTGTCAATCCTATTACTTCGTATTTTTCCATAAATTCCCAGAACTCTTTCTCCTTAATCCCTGCTATGTTCCAGAACAGCACTTTTACTTCTTTTTCGGATATCTCCCGCTATCTTCCCCCTCTTCCTCTTCCTCCCCTCCCCCCCTCCTCCTCCACTGCTATTTTCTCCGGCTCCTCCTCTTCTCCACCCTTCGCTTTCCTTCAGTCCTCCTCCTTCTTCTTCCCATCTCCATACCGTGTCTCCGATCCACAGCTTTTTGTATCCTACTTTCGTTCTGTTCCCCTTGTATCTTTCTGCATTCACCCTCTCCCAAATCCACCCTTGTATTTCTCTCTCTTACCTTGTCAGGTCGCTTCTATGTAGATTCTTCTTGCTTTTAGTTTTCCTTTCTCCCTGATTATCTTCTTTTTGTCTTGCCAGTTCTTTAGTTTCACTAGGATCGCTCTTCTCGCCCCTCCAATGTCTATCGCTTCTATCATTGGCGTTTCTGCTTGTGTTATTCTCTCTATTATGTTTTTTGCCGCCTGTTCCGCCTCCATTCTCTCGTCTAGTTCTGCTCCTCTTATGATTATGTTTTTCTTTCTTTCCTGCTTTTCTTTTCTTGCCCATTCCCTTTCCATTTCTGTTATTTTTCTTGCTTGTTCTTCCTCTTCTGCTTTATCTTTTTCTTCCCTACTTTCTTTTCTCGCCATCTGTTTCTCGTCCCTCATTTCTCCCTTCTTCACGCTCCTTCCCTAGCTGTTCTATTCTCCGTTCCAGTTTTTTTCTCTTCCCCTCTTCGTGTATCCTTAAATCTTCTAATTCTTGTTTTATTTTCCTTCTTTCTTCTCTTTTTTCTTTTCTACCCTTTTCTATCTCTTCCCTTATTCTTCTTATTTCTTCTGTCATGGTGTTCATTCCTCCCATCATTTTTGTGAAGGCTGCCTTCATCCACTCCTCTCTCCTGTTGTTTCTTCCCGGTTCACGTTCTTTTTTATCGGGGACCTTAGCATCTTGTTGCTTTTCTTGACCGTTCTTTCTGCGTTGACCTTTGTCTCTTCTGTCTCTTCTTCCCCTCTCTTTCTTTTTCACGACTCCAGCAGCGATCCGTCTGATGCCGATCTCTCTCAGCCACGTATCCGCCTTCGGTGGTATTTCCCTCCTTTTCTCCTCTCTTACTTCGGCCGTTGTCCCTCTCTTCTCTTTCTGCTCTGCCTCTCCGGCTTCTGCTGTTTCTATCTCCTTCCCCCCCTTCTTCCTTTCGTCGACCATATGTCTACTAACTCACGTAGTCTCTCTCTTCCTTTCTCACTCTTGCCCTCTCCTTGTTTATCTTTTCTCCGTCTTTGAGGTTAGCTTTCCTTCGTGTCTTTCCTTTCTTTCCTTGTTCTTTCTACTTCCCGGTTGGTTTTTCTCCGTTTTCTTTTTCCTTTTTTCCTTCTTTATCCTTGTTCCGGTTATGGTTCTTCGTCTGCACTCTCCACTTCACTTTCTTTTCACCCACTTCACTTTCACACAACTTTACCGCTTGACACCTTAACCGGAAGTCACCAGTTCTCCCAATATCTAGTTGGTTTCTTTTTTAAGAATAATTCATAAGGTGTTTTATTTGTTGTTTCATGATATACTTGATTAATACAATCTTCAATTACTGGGATCCACCTTATCCAATTATTATGTTTATCACCTATTAATGTTCTAAAGAAACGTCCCAATTCTCTATTTACCCTTTCAACCATATTACTTTGTGGATGTCTAATTGCTGATGTTATTATTTCAATATTTTCATCTTGTAATTTATTTTTCCATTGAACAGATGTAAATTGGGTTCCTTGGTCAGTTTGAATTTTATTTCGTTTACCATAATTTGGAATATAATGATCGAATATTTTTTTTATTGTTTGACTAGCATTTGCTTTTCGCAAAGGATATAATTTTACAAATTTACTGAATGTATCTATTGTAACTAACAAATATTTAAAACCTCCTTTTTCTGTCGGTAAAGGCCCATAATAGTCTATGGATATTAAATCCAAAGGTTCTTCAGGTATTATTGTTTGCATAGCAGCAAAGCAAGTTTGATTTGATTTTTTACATTTCTGACATGTATCACAACTTTTTAATTCTTTTGTGTTAATTTCAAAAATTTTGGATAATAAAAATATTCTTTATTAATAGGATATGTCTTTTTAGGCCCTATGTGACCGTATAACTCGTGAGTTTCCCATATTACATGGATTGCTAATTTTGTTGTTAAGTAGATAGGGTTTATTTCATTATTAGTTCTTTTTACTAATATGTTATTTTCTAGTTGATATCGATTTTGTTGATTATTACAATTATTTTCACAATCAATTATTAATTGGGTAATGTCCGGGTCTTCACGTTGGAATCTTATTATTCGCTTCGAATCTTTTTTTAGTAATTCACTTGGATTTCTAGATAATGTTGCAATTTTCATGATCCCTTGTTCTGTACAGTTTGGATATTCTTCTCTTAGTGGATATCTGCTTAATATATCTGATACTAAATTACTGCTTCCTGGTATGTACATTATTTCTATATTATATTCTTGTATCAATAATATCCATCTGGCTAATCGAGAGTTCATAATTCGACATGTTTTCAAGAACGATAATGCCTTGTGATCTGTAATAATTACTATTTTTGTTCCTAACACGTATGTTCTGAATTTTTGTTAGGCCCAAATGATCGCTAATAATTGTACGATCAAACGAGCCCGACGAAGTTCGATCGAAATTATGTTATACGTCTCGTTCGAAGATGATAACTTGTAGTAGTATCGATTATGTGCTGTAACGCGTTTTCCAGTCAGGAAAGGGGGAAGAGGGGAAGCCCCTCGCGCTACCCTACGGCGTTCGTCTCTTAATCGCAAGTAAATAAAAAGAAGAATGAATGAAACAAGAACGAAATGTGAAACTATGAATTTTACCTAAATTTCCGTTGGGCGCCAGACGCTTCTCGCGTCAGTTATCAATTAAATAGGAAGTGAATGAGAGACTTACGACGGGTGTGCTCAGCTAGTTCAGATAATAAATCAGAGGGTAGAGGGGGTAGGTTACCAGGTGGTCAAATAGTACTCAGAGAAATAACACAGATTTGAATTGGTAATTAAACGAGACTTTTAATCAAAATCATATCATGGACAAAGATAACGAGTCGCTCGGGACGATATTCTCCAATTTCACAACATTCAAAATAATAGGCTCGATATAATTCGGTAACAATTCTGCTCAACCATAAGAAAGTTCGTAAACGAGAGAACAGTAATCTGGATTACCAGGATTTACCAACTTACTTAAAAATTAACATGGATAGTCCGCAAGAAAGATTCACATAATATAAGAAAATAATAATACGGGACGAGAATTATATCTCTCCACGGCTACAACTACGTTCGCAATACCCAGAATAAGCAAGACAGAGTGAATAATACTACTATAGAAAGAAGCAAGAGAGTGATAGTAGCTCGACTACAAAGTATAGGACGTTGAAGTCCGCAATAATTATCAAGAGACTCGGTAGAGTCTCGCGCCAAGTATATTAAAAGACAGAAGATATAAAGACGTAGCGCGCTCGACCGAGTATATATACCGCACCGACCAGACTTTGACGGAGTGGGGGTATAATGTTTCATATATTCTAGCGAATTCTAGCGTATTTGGTAGTACCCTAAGATCGACGATTTAGGTCAAGATTAAGGGTCAAAATCCCCTTCATTTGAGTCAAAGATCAATGCGATCGGTGCTCGGAGTGCTGAGATATGTTCTTTTCTATTATTTGAAGTAGTCAGTTTCATCAGGAATAAAAGTCATCTCCGGCCCAGAGTTTTCGCTCCGCTCTCAGTTCCATGCGCATATAAATGACATAGAGAGTCGCTGTATGAGACGAAAGTTACATGGGAGTAAACTGAAATGGGGTATGGGAGTCTATACGACATTAATACAATGCCTTTGGTCTATGGCCAAGGAATACAGTCCAACCGTGCACTGTGCAGTCCAACGTGCGCACAGTGGTGCGCACGCAAGCAATATAAATATCTGTCATGCTTAAGACTTTGAGGTTAGGATAAATAGCTTTCATCAATTAATTCCCATAAATTACATAAAAAAAAGTACATATAATGGCAGGATGCACAAAACTATGATCTAAAATGTTACACATCGAACTTTCGAATGAATTTATTTGAAAATATATTATATTTCTTCAATTTGTGTGACGCCAGTTTAAAAATGTTTGTCACTACATTATAGTTCTAGGTGGATCTTTCGAGTTGGGTGAAATGACACCTATTCTGAGATCCTTTTCTGAATTCCCGCCATATAACGGTTCTGATGATATATTGATAAGATATACACCTATTTACCAAAGCTCTCTGCAGAGTAGCTATATAGGTAGTGGATGTATTTTGCTACCAAACTTCAATCGTCAGATGTATTTGGATGATTGTTTAGTTTTCACCAGACGTGTACCATAGAATCCTTCGGTTACTGGAAAGTTTATTACTCATGTCGTGTATTTTGTGTAGGCAAGTAACAAGACAATTGATAATGACTTTGCATGGGCAAGTTTCTAAATCATATATTCTATCAATCAAAGCAACGCTAATTTAAAAACGTTCTTCGCGTTACAGTTGTAGCTAGTTCTATTTTACTTTGCGGAGGACTAGTCAAGAGGGTATTTACGCTCACAGACTATTAAGTTTCACAATATATTGTTTCCTCACAAGTACCAGAAGTGAAAGAGAGCCACGCATCACTTTATCCTATTTTCTATATATTTCTATATGTATAATTATCTCAAGGGACACAATAATGTTTGAGTGGTATCTTAAATGTTAAATTGGTTTCAGTACAATGCTTTATTGCAGGTGACAATATTGAAGATATGGTTTATTCCTATTACAAATATATAGGTATTATACACATGTTTCGGCATGTTTGTAATATTACTGATATATACTTATTATCTTTCATTATGATTTTATATATAGCTCAGAACTAATTATCAATATGACCATACTGTCCATAACTATATAATATTAAACCCTCAAATTATTATGATAGAAAATAAGCATACATAGGTAATATTACGAACACGACAAGACATGTGTATAGTTCCTATATATTTGTAATAGGAATAAACCGTATCTTAAATAATGTTACTTGGAATAAAGCTTTGTATTAAAACCAATTTCAAATATAAGATATAATTCAAACATTGTTAACCCTCGAGATAATTATATAGAATTACATAGAATACAGGATAAAGTGATGCACTGCGATAGGATGAAAAAATGTTATCTTTTGCTTCCTCTCACTTCTGGCGGTTGTGAGGGGACAATATATTTTGAAACTCAGCAGTCTGTAAGCGCAAATATCTCCTCGACTAGCAATTATAGCTGCAAAATGAAACTACAGTTATGGGCAAAAATTTAACTGTAATCAGGGGAGTCCCCGTCGGTCTCGTAGATTTATCATGAACTGAGGTCTCCCCCTACTATTCGAGTCCGGGAGCTTCTCTAGTCGGCCACTGGAGTTAGCCAGAAGAACTGAAATAGATAGACAATCTGATGCTGACTAGATACATCCGTTTCGTACTTCCAGTTATGCGAAAAATTTATTAGAATTCATACCCTATTCCATGGCTCATTACCGTGTTCCGTCTGTTGGACTGCAAACGGGATCAATTGCTTTCTTTGATTCGAAGTGGATTGAGTTTTGCCTTGCACTATCATTTGTAGGTATATTCAAAACACGTCAACTTTAACTGTACTGTGTATCTCGTGAATTCGTATCACCAATAGTCACGATGGGTTAATCCCCCCAAAAAGCATCCCACGTGCAAAAACCTTGCGCCAAGTACGTTGATATCTACGTTCTACGTGTCTAGATACGATTGATTAAAAACAAAAATAAATATCAAAACGGCACTGTGCAAAAAGTAGTGAAATCCCCCAAAAAGCACCTCACGTGCAAAAAACTTGCGCCAAGTATATCGATGTGGTCATCACCTGAAAAAAACGACTTTCTTCAAAAAAGTATTGAAATCTGACATTACCGCCAAGTACGTACAGCGTCATTTTTGTTTTTCTTCGAGCACGAAATAAGGCTTCAATATTTGATGTACGCATGTGTCCCATGTATAACTTGCTAGTGTACTGATGTAAGCAAGCACCATACGTACTCATGAGAAAATCAGAAATTGAACTTCTTAACAATTTAAAAAAAAATTGAAAAATAAAAATTGGAGGTAGTGGTACTTGGCGGGCCTTCTGTAGACAAGTCGGACCTTCTGTAGACAAGTCGGACCTTCTGTAGACAAGTCGGCCCGCCAAGTACCACTACCTCCAATTTTTATTTTTCAATTTTTTTTTAAATTGTTAAGAAGTTCAATTTCTGATTTTCTCATGAGTACGTATGGTGCTTGCTTACATCAGTACACTAGCAAGTTATACATGGGACACATGCGTACATCAAATATTGAAGCCTTATTTCGTGCTCGAAGAAAAACAAAAATGACGCTGTACGTACTTGGCGGTAATGTCAGATTTCAATACTTTTTTGAAGGAAGTCGTTTTTTTCAGGTGTTAAATAGAAAATGCTAGGTAGCACGAGGCTTAACCTCAAAGCATGCTCAAGCAACCAAACAGCCAGCCACGAGATAATTCACTAATTAAATGAGACAATACTATAAAGAATCGGCACGAGACGATATTATTAAATTAAACAGAAGCAAATAAAACTTATAGCACGACGAGACCGCGTGGCCCAACGCCTGCGTAGCAAAATATACTCTATACGATAGTCGTACTCGATACCATACGATTTGTGAATTACGTCGTGACTTTACAATGAATTAAACAGGCTTACCTTATACTGAAATGTTGGCCTCAAGGCACTATTACACTAAATTGAATTTAAACTACTAAATTTTGAATATGGTTCCGAAAATGAGAAAAGATAAAATAAGGAAACTCGGGACGATAATTGGCACGTGTGCGCTGGTCGACAGTCGAACGTAGAAGAGCTGGATCCTTGGTCGATTCCTCGGCTCGCTAGGTGATGCGGTGCGAGCGTTTTTACGTGCCCCCGTGATTGGCCTATTTGTTTCCCATGAGTAGCGCAGATCTAGCGGACAGTTGTTGCGCGTCACACTAGAGTCCTGCGGACGGAATTATGTTTTCTTCTGGATCGTAATTTTGGCAAATCCCGGTCTTGCCGGGTTTTGGCTTAGGCTAGACCTGGGGCGCGCTGAATTCGAATCTCGTAGCTGCTCGACCTGACGGCTCCTTTATCGTTTCGCGTTACTCCCTGATTGTCGTGGATCAAGAGGGGTTCTCCAATCGTCGACCCAGCAGGAGTTTGCCTAACTGGAGGACTTGGCTGCAGAGGGGCGACCCTGCACCGGATCTTCGCCTCCACTGCACCATTGGCGTCGCGGAAGGTCACCAGAACCTCCTCACGCGGCGCGGCCACTCTTCGTCGGAACGATACTCGTGGGCTTTCTCGGCCAACACGGCGACGGTACGATAATCAGGAGGGTAGATGTTGTTCCTTGGGTTCAGCTCCAGGCCGATTAGTCGTCGATGCAGGAGGCTTTAGTGAGTTACTTGATTCGCTCAGCCCTGTACGCTGTCATCGCGGCATCCCGTTTCCCGACGATTCCAGGAGTCGTTGGCTCGAGTCTGCCGACCTTGGAGGGTTGCTCCCTCGGTGGTAGGTCAGCTCGTTGCACGCCGTAGCGCGGGGTACAAGTTTCATAGAAAGAAAGTACAAGAAAACAGGAGGAAATTAGGAATTATATTAGCCTGCCTATCTCTGTCTTTGCCAATCCTGGGTATCCTGCCGACCGCGCACACCCGAGATCGTACTGGGCAGTACCTGGGGCGCTTGCACAAAGTGCAACGTCACAGTGCAAAACATCACAACGTTTAGAGTTTAAATTTGAAGATTTTTGGCGCGCTATGCGCCATCTATCGGTATACTTATCTGTTACCAACTGCCTCTTCTCATATTGTTCAGAGATTATGCTTTTTTAATAAGAATAATGTGCTTGCTAAAGCTATAAGATGCAATAGAATCAAGATGATCATAGGCAAATAGTTGGGATTTTTTTTTTTTTTTTTTTGGGAGGGAGTGATCATCTTCGAACGAGACGTATAACATAATTTCGCGGCTTCGGCTTCGCCGGGCTCGTTTGATCGTACAATCATATTACAGTCTCGTTCTCGATGATAACTTGTAGATGTTTAGCGTTAATAACTTGCAGATTTAGTTATTCTTCTTATTATTTATTTATTTATTTATTTATTTATTTTTCGTTTATAATTGCCCGGATAAACTGATCTTTTGGCTTACAAATCGGTTTATTATAAAACTACGAACATTTTTGACCTTTCTGTCCATCCTGCTGTGCGGCGTATAGTGTCCACGTGACTCCAGTGTGACGAACGTCACATGGGTTGTCCGACTATGCCTAACCGCGTAGCGTCTAAGTATAACCGCCCGTTATCTATGATAACAAATAAAAATAATTTTGACCTATCTCTCAATAGATCGATTTTTGGATCCTACGCCGTCTAGTCCTATACAGGTCTCGCATTAATTATTTAAACAGAAGGGCCTAATTGTCTTGTCAGGAATGTATTAGGTCGGGTAAAATGATAAGGAAAATTAATTGACAGAAATAGATTATATTCTTGAACGATTATTTGAAGTAAAACGTACGGTTGAACATAAATGAATATCGTGTATGGCTAATACAAGGGTAATGATGTGTGTGTCGACGCGGGTTCGTGAAGAGAGCTTACTTTAAAAGAAACCTTTAGATAGGCACCAAACAGAAATATGCCCTTCTCGATTCTCGCGTTGACACCTTGGTAGTGATAAAATAATATAATGTGTGAATCTGATGTCGCTCGGAATTTAATTTTTGGTTTGATAAATCTTTGCAACCTAGCAACTCCTTATAACTCTTTCGCTGCAATTCCTTATGGTTATACTAATATTATATTGCTTAAGATTATATAGCCATGCTCGACAAGTTGGAGACGTCGCGAACTTGCTTAAAGCTGAGGGTTTTCCCCGAAGTGTCTTTGCACTAGCTCTAGGCAAGGTCTATGGGCTTTCTTAAACTAATTATCATAGCAAGCATAGATAATAGATATAGGTAACAGGATAATGACAAAATATAGTGTAATTACAAGTATAACTAGTATACTTGTGAGAATACTGGAAACAATTTGATAGTAAAGATGGAATTTAGCATGAATGATAATACATGGATAACGATCGTCGACACTTAGTTTTAGTAGAACCGACCATGGAGGGCTGGATGTCGCGTCGCACCCTTGATTTTGCGGGTCCTCACCTTTAGTATCTTCTAACTCCAAACTTTGCACTATCGACGTGGTTTTTTTTTTTAACAGTCTCGGTCTTTAATGAAGTATCTATACACTGACTCGAATTTTGAATATTTTTGATGAAATTAATAAGGTCCTGAATTTGAAAAATGTCTATCACTAGGTTTTGATTATAATGGAACGTAAGGTTTGAATTTATGAACTTAAAACTGAATCTATAATTACAAGTACGAGACTTGGCAAAACTGAACTGAATAATTATTTTTTTGACGAGTACTGAGTCCCTTGGGTCACCACTTTGTTAAAGATTGAACACCAACTCTAGGCTCTAACTAGCACCCGGTTCTCCGCATCCACGCGCCTCGCGATTTACCAGAAGGAAGACACAAAAGGATGATCCCTACCTCGCTCGTAATCAGCCGTCAAGACTTTGGGGACTTAAGTCCCAAGAAGTGCACGCGTCAGCCGTCCGCACCCACATAGTCGGTTCACCGTAGTAATTAATTTATACTTATGCTAGATTCTTAAAGTTAGCTAGATACAATCACTCCATGCATAACACACATCCCAATTCTTTAATTTAAAATTTCCTAGGTCTTATGGTTTACCCTGTCTATACTAGGATAATTAGGGTTTTATTAGAAAGACTTATAACGATGCGACTATAGGTGCTAGGTCAACAGAAACTGCTACGTTGTAAGCGTTAATCCTAGATATTCTATATTATACGTGACTTCTTCGACATTAAGGAGGTAATGAATCTTTTCTAAATAACAAAGCGAATCGTGACAAAATGCACGTTTTAATAATTCTCGTTCTCGAGTATCCAAAAAGAAGAGTAACGACTAGGGTTTCCTCGAATGCTGATGTCTTTGTCTGATCTCAACTCAAATTTATTGATTATTATAAATTCTTAGGGGAAAGCGTAAAGTTGGTACGTAACACAGCTTTATACGCGGATGACACTGCCGCATACCTTGTGCTGTAGGCCGAGAATTGTTCAGTGTCAATTCCGGCTTTTCGTAGCAGTCTTTTAATCCAATGTCCTAAGGTTTGGGCTGAGACCGAACCATGTGGTTTAATTGTAGATACCAACAGCTTTGAGTTGTCTGGAGTCCTCACATCTTTTGTATAATCTAAGTATTCTTTACTAACTGATGCCATACATAAGCCAGGTTTGTCTTTGAAGTAAGGAAATACCAGTTCCAGTTGAAACGCTCCTGGTTTCGAAGTCTTAATAGTCTCTGGTATCTGAGTCTGTAATCTATGTGCAGTCGTTAATGCCAACAGAGTGGCAACTTTCTCACCAATTTCTTTAGGAGTCAGGCTGTTAAGTGGATGCAGTGTTTCAAGGTACTTCAACACTGGAGTTGTGTCCCATGTACAGTAATGATCACGGATTCTGTCACACTGGAAATATGCAACCGAACATACATGCTCTTTTTAAGTTGGCAATATCCTAGGCAACAATAATTAATAATTGCCGCTCACCGTCGCGAGACCACTCAAATCAGCTACTGCCAGCTATTGCCAACTTAAAAAGAGCATGTATCTTCGGTTGCATATTTTCAATGTGACAGAATCCGTGATCATTACTGTACAGTCGTATTTTGGAGCTGGAGGCTTTTGTTTGTAGATACCTTTCATAAATCTTGAAATTAAGCCATTCTCAGAAGTTTTTGTGTAGATATTAGTGATACCGCTGCCCTCGATGTGTTTAATGTGCTATAACTTGCGCCCTCTTGCCATCTTTTAGTTAAAAAAGATATGCATTCAGTCGAATTTGCATTAAACATGTCGATATTGTTTTCTGTAGAAAATTGGGACCACAGCTTTAGCGCTCCTTGGTATTGTTTCTTAGTCGCTGGACTTAGTGACCTCAACATGATTTCTGCTGCGTCCTGGCTTAATCCTCTTTTGAGGACACCCACTATCAAAGAAAGGTTGGATGCTAGTGGGTGTTTCTTCGACCTGCAGGGAGATATTGATAAATTTTTGTTAGGCTCCAAAATCAAAGGGGATTCAATAAGAAGGGAATTGAAGAGAGGATACCAGGGTTGTGTTGGCTATTTTGACACAATTAGTACACCCTCTGCTTTATCTATAATTATCTTCCTTAGAGCTTTTAAAATAAGAGCGAAAGGAGGAAATGCGTAGAATTTTTTTATTGTTCCATGGAATCGCAAATGCGTCTATGAATGATGCCCCTGGATCTGCGAATCTAGAGCAGAATGTGTCGCATTTTTTATTAATTCGCGATGCAAAGAGATCGATTTCAAATGGACCAAACCTTTTATGAATTTTATTGAAGTGATTTTTCGATAATTCCCATTCAGTATCCATGTTTGTGATTCTGGAAGCCGTATCTGCTTCGACGTTCGACTTTGACGGTATGTATGACGCGACGATCCAGAGCTTTCTCTCCTCACACCATAGTCATATTTCCCGAGCCAGTTCGCTCAAGTGAGGGAATTGTACACCTCCTGTTTTATTTACGTATGCTATGGCTGTGGTGTTGTCTAACCGAAGTAAAATTTCTTCACCTGATAGCTGTGGAGCGAAGCATTTTAATGCAAAAAAAGCAGCTAGCAGCTCCAAGTAATTTATATGGTGTTTCCTTTCCTTATGGCTCCAAAACCCAAATACACTTTCACCATCACAGTGTACACCCCAACCCGTTAAGGTGGAGTCTGAAAATATTTCTAGGGTGAATTGTTGGGTTCTGATTGGATTTATACCAATCCCAGCGTTTTGGATCTACCACGTAATGTCTTCTGCTAGATTTTCCTTTATCAGCATGTCTGCTTCATAGTTATTGCCATTGATGGCTATTGCAAGGAATTTTTCCCGCTCTAACCTTTTGCAGTAGACTGGGCCATAAGCTACCGCCGGACATGCCGCCACTAAAATGCCCAATATATGAGCTATCTCGCGAATCTTATAAAGATTTCCGATCTTTAGGTTTCTGAGTAAAGATATTATTTGGGTTTTCTTTTTATTAGTTAGCTCTAAAGTTAGATCTTCAGAGTTAATATTAAAGACTAAATATTGGCATTTTTGACTAGGTATAAGCGAGATCTTGTTATAGTTTATTATTAGGCCCAATTTTTCCAAAAATTTAATTATTTGGTTAATATTTTGCAGACATCGTTCATACGATGGATCTAGAATTAAAATTGTTGACTGAAAGTTGGAGGTAGGAGAGGGGCTGGAGGGAGGGGGGGCCACCCGCCCACCCACTTCCCCCCCTTCCTTCAGGGGGTTACTTGGACTAAGTCCACTGCTCGAGTTCTTCTTCATCTCGACGTTTCGGGCGCTAAAATCTGCTCCCGTCCTCAGGATGGTAGTCTGGCGACTTCCCATGGCAGAGTGATCAAATTCCGTGCTCCCACCGGTATATATAGGTTTGTTGTCGGTGGCGCCAGCTGGAGGAAGGGGGGAAGTGGGTGGGCGGGTGGCCCCCCCTCCCTGCAGCCCCTCTCCTACCTCCAATAATAACGTAGAATTAAAATGTCGTCTAGATATATTATTAATAGTATTCCTTGAAGCCTGAGATAATTTATCACCGGCTTCATGATATTGGTAAAGATGTAAGGGCTTATACACAGACCAAATGGCAAGCAAGTAAATTGATACAATTTCCCTAAGAATTTAAATCTTAAATATTTCCAATAATTTTCATGGATTGGGACCATGTAGAAGGCATCTTTTAGGTCCATGGAACCTAAGTAGGCATCAAGCATAACTAGTTGTTTTGCTGCTCTGATGTCCTCCATCTTAAAGTGGACCAGATCTATAAATTCATTTAAAATGATCCATCTGGTTTTGGGACTGTGAAGAATGAGGAAATGAATTGTCCAGGTGTGGGTTTGCATTCCTTGATCGCTCCCATTTTTAAAAGCTTATTTATTTCAGATCTAATGATTTCTAGATCTTTTCCATTACCACGGTACTCTGGTGGTGGAGTATTCTGGTATGGTGGTTTTTTAAAAGGTATTTGGTATCCCCTCAAACAATTTAGAATAAATTGATCTGAAGTGATTTTTGACCATTCTTGGACAAAATACTTCAGTCTACCTGCGATTACCTGGTTATTCATTTCCTCGACGAGTGTTGGCTCTTTGATCTGGTGTATGGTCTCGACGAACTCTGTGTCGTGCTCTGAGACGTGTTCTGCGTGCGGCTCTTGAACTTGGTCATTGGTCTCTTTTGGTATTGACCCACCTGCTTGTGTTTCGCAGGAGGGTTCTTCCCGTTTCCCTGATCCCTGTTTTTTGACCAGGTTGATTTTGGTATTTGCTTTCCTGCAGTTTTAATGCCCGCTGTTGTTTTCTCGATAGTTTTTGCCTCCTTTACTTGCTCTGTGAACTTTTTTCCATAGAGCCATTCGTCTGCCTTGGATGCATCTATCGCTAGTTTTATAGATACCCGACAAAAACATTGTAAATGTCAAAAATTACCGCCAAGTACAAAAATGGTTTTGTGAAATCAGGCAACATGAGCCAAGCACTATCTTAGTTAAGTTTTATAGTTAAAATTATGTTTTTACAACATTATTCAATGGAAATCAATGAAAACACTTGGCGGGCATAGATTGTCATAACCATAAGTGAACGTTGGTGAACGATAGATGCACAATGAATCTGAACCCATCTTTGAAATAAAAATTTCAATTTCCATACCACCGTTCATCAACCTATTAGTTCTCGCTAATAGTACGTCTAATTCAACATTGATATTCGTTTCATTTATTTATTTATATCTTAGTTTCAGTCAATAATAATAAATATTATCAATGCGAAAAATGGTCAAACAGTTTTTCATCATGCCTTCAACAGTTTTGTGGGTGTGAAACAATCTATGCCCGCCAAGTTTTTTCATTGATTTCCATTGAATAATGTTGTAAAAACATAATTTTAACTATAAAACTTAACTAAGATAGTGCTTGGCTCATGTTGCCTGATTTCACAAAACCATTTTTGTACTTGGCGGTAATTTTTGACATTTACAATGTTTTTATCGGGTATGTCATTACTTTTTGTATGTACAAACGGGTCAGTGCTGAATTGACTTTAATGTATCATACGCATTAGTGTTTAAAAAAAAAAAAAATTTCATTGATTTTTTTCGCGAATTTTTTTACGTAACATATAAATAAAATCTATTACATGTATTGCAGATGGTAAACTTTGCCCCCCTGGCGCCAGTTCAATTTTGGAGATATTGGGCTGATTTTTTAGTAGAATTCTGTTTTCGTCTCAAAGTTAAGTTTCAGTGACTTTATTGATTAAACCCAAACACTAATCTATTCCTTTCCTATCTTAAAATGTGCTGCAACTTTGTGGAACTATTACAAATCAAACGCATACACCTATTTGACACATACCAATTTCCGCAAGAAATGACTCCGCTTTAATTACATTGCAAATTTTCTACGCAAGCATATTATGCAACATTTCTATAAACCTACATAAATTCCTATTAAGACCGTACTCTCTGTGCAAATATTGTAGATTTCGTATTTCTGAGTTATGGCTTGTAGCCTAGCATCGTGTTCGATGCTTCGCACAACCCCAACCGGATCCGTTCATTCGTTCTTGAGCTATGGAAGCGGACGTATATTGCTGTGATTTCAAATAAACATATAGTATACAATCGCTAACATAAAAAGCGACACTAATGCCATCCTGTCGGTAACATATAACACTAAATCGGTAAAATATTTAAAAAATTGATGTCGGTAACATATAACACTACATAGCTAAAATATTTAAAAAATTGATGATTGACTACTTGAAGTTTGCGGCGGGTACTTGGCGGCGATTCATTATTGCGAATCTTGATTTATAAATAATTATTACATGAATATCTCGGTTATGCGTCGCGGAATATGGCTCAAAAGCAATAGGGGGCGAGATTTCGGTGACAGGAACACCCCTAGCAAATTGCAAGTTCATAAGTGCAACGGTTCGACAGATATCGTGGTCCCAAGAATGACGTTCTGCAAGGAAGAAGAAGAAGGAGCAGAAGAAGATTGTGGTTTTCTATAAACTTTTACGGTCAACATCTCAGGAACCGCATGGTCGATTCCGTCGAACTTTTGCAAGCAAGGTCAGGTCCAGTGGGCCTTACACCTGTATGAATTTTATCAAAAAATAATCAGCGGTTCAAAAGATATGACAGATTTTTTACAAGGACAAGAGCTTGCTCGGGTAAATGATCGTGGCTGGCGCGCCGGCCTACGGGTACTTGGCGGCGATTCGCTGCCGCGAATCTTGATTTAGAGAGAAGTGGTGTGATAAATGACTTTCTGGCAACTGATTGTTGAAAGAATACATCTGTCAGTGATTGTCCCGTGTGTGATAAGTATTCGGAAAATTGCTCCTGGTCAATTTCATCTGACTTTCTATTTAAAACCATTGACATTGCTGCTCCCAGCGCAGATATTGCAGACCCGACTGTGTTTTGGATTTCGAGAAAGTATTTGTCTCTTTCGACTGCAACCTCAGAGAGCACCGGCATAATTTCCAAATTAACCTTCGGGGCTTCGGTGAATAAATCCCCCTTCCTGGGATAGAGTTCTAAAATTTCTTCCTCTGTTTTCTCCGGTAGACCTTCCTGTGTCCATTTAGTCCACGTAGTGACTAATTCCGGCTGGAAGTCAATTTTTAGCTGTTCTGATGAGTTGGAATCATCACCTGGGATCTTTAAAATCTCCTCTTTTGCTGCCGAGTCTTTTGTGACCTCTGGCTGGTCATCGGTATTATCAGTTTTTACTGGTGTGTCCACAGCCTCGACGTTGTCCCGCTCGATGCTGACTGAGATGCCAACTTCACCTGTCTGCACTGGAGGTGCGTCTAGGGACAGAGGAGAAAGATAGAAAAATAAATTAGTAAAATAATTTTACCAATAAGAATTATAGTCTAATTATTTTGTCTTATTGACAAGTCCGCACTTATTGTGCACCTTGAGATTTTACATGTTCTGTTGAACGTAATCTCATGTAAGATCAGCCAAATATCGTATGGATATTTTGGCTAAACTTAAATATTCGTATGGAATATTTTAAGTCATAAAATCAAGATTCGCGGCAGCGAATCGCCGCCAAGTACCAAGCCCCAAAGTTTTTTTTTTCATATTTTTATTTTGAAGGTAGGCGAGCGCAGCCGGGAATTATTTACCCGAGGCAACGGTTTATACCTGTAAACATACCGTTATATCTCCCGAATGCGTGAATATTATCGGATGAAATTTACAAAGTTATGAGTCCCAGTCCGAATGAGTTCGTTGTCCAAATTCGAACAGAATCGGTCTTTTGGTTCCAGAGATATTAACTGTTCAAGTTGATGAAAAAACACAATCTTCTTTTTCTTCTTCTTCTTCTTCTTCGCCCCATTTTTCGCTAGACGCTTGCTAGGGACCACGATATCAATCGAACGGCTGTATGTATCAACTTGAAATTTAAAACGTAGCTATTCTCCATCGAAATCTAACTCCCTATTGATTTTGGTGTAAATCTGTACTCACATTCGGTCGGTAGTTAATAATAAAGTCACAACCCATTTTTCGCTAGACGCTTGCTAGGGACCACGATATCAATCGAACGGCTGTATGTATCGACTTGAAATTTAAAACGTAGCTGTTCTCCATCGAAATCTAGCTCCCTATTGTTTTTGGTGCGAATCTGTACTCACACTCGGTCAGGAGATTTTAATAAAGTCACAAAGCGCTTAGTACGGCAAAATAGCCGCCCGAGGGTGTTAATTAAATTTTATATATTTTTTATTACAGGGTAATTCAGGCTGGACGCACCACCTTAGGTGGGTATATTCCTCCTGAAAACTAATAATTTCCTTTACCAAAACTTCGAGAGACTAATAGTTTCGGAGCTACACGAGACCTTACATTAGTGGACCGATCACAAAGTTAATGAGTGAGCAAGAGTGCAAGTCGAGCACTGCCCGCGGAGGATCGATTTTTATTGTACGACGTTTCAGTTAGATTAGATTCCTAGATGAGTATGACGGCGTCGTCTCCTGGAGATGCCTTCGTACGGCATTCACCTCCGTCTCGTCGTCCTCATCCTCTGATTCATACTTCCAGGTCCCCCACCCAGTGATTCACGTAGTCTATATCCTCGAAATCGTAGTCTCATTTGTCCAGATCCTCGGCTTTGTAGCTTGCGTAGTCCAGGTCCTCCGCTCCGTAGTTTGAGTCGTCCAGGTCCTTCGCTCCGTAGTTTCAGTCGTCCAGGTCCTTCGCTCCGTAGTTTCAGTCGTCCAGGTCCTTCGCTCCATAGTTTCAGTCGTCCAGGTCCTTCGCTCCGTAGTTTCAGTCGTCCAGGTCCTTCGCTCCGTAGTTTCAGTCGTCCAGGTCCTTCGCTCCATAGTTTCAGTCGTCTAGGTCCTGCGCTTCGTAGTTTCAGTCGTCCAGGTCCTTCGGTCCGTAGTTTGAGTCGTCCAGGTCCTTCGCTCCGTAGTTTCAGTCGTCCAGGTCCCCAAACTACGGAACGGAAGACTTGGGCGACTGAAACTACGAAACCGAAGACCTGGACAAATGCGACTACGATTCCGAGCATCTGGACTGCGAGAATTACGGAGTAGGGGATCTGGACGACTGAAACTATGAATTAAGGGATCAGGGCGACAAGAACGGAGGTGAATGCCGTACGAAGACATCTTCAGGAGACGACGTCGTTATACTTATCCAGAAATCGAACTGAAACGCCGTACGATAAAATTCGATCCGCCGCGGGTACTGCTCGACTTATACTCTTGAACCGGCCCTGTCTTGATCTCTCAAAGCCCTGTGATTGGTCAACTAATTTCTTCTGTAGCTCCGAAACTATTAGTCCCTTAAAGTTTTGATAAAGGAAATTTAGTCTTAGATTTCCAGGAGGAATACACCTGCCTGAAGTGGTGCGTCTAACCTGAATCACCCTGTATATAATTTACGATTCTCGATCGATAAGATATAATCGACTTGACGAAAATCAACAATTTTTTGAAAGCAAACGTTGAATGAGTCATTTTTCGCGTTACGATCTCACGGTATCATAGAATCACGTATCGAATAGTTATACGAATTAGTCCAGTAGAATTAGCCGAAAAAGGCCTCACACGTGGATGTACTTAGAGTATGCTAGATTTTTGTCGGTCTCACTCCAAAATAATATGGAGAATGAGGAATAATGTTTGGCGTCATGGATTTCGGGGTGCGTTAGCCGTGGTAAATGCAAATGTGTGAGATAGCACGAAAAAGGCACATTCTTCGGTAAACTTTCTTATTTAACTTTGAAAATATCATTCCCATGACAAAAATGGATGGAAATAAACTTGTTTGTCGTGAAATTTCCTACAAAATGCCATGGTCAAAAATTGAAAAATTCCAATACCGTACTCGTAGGAGTTGAAAATATCGTCAAATAATGCTCTAAATTTGGCTTATATTTATACGCGCATGTAGATGCTTAGTTGTTTTTTTTTTTTTTTTTTTTTGACATCTGTGCTTGAAATATTCAGAGTTTTATGAATCTAATGCAACAAACCCGAACTCGATTTGACAATTGCTTTTCGCACAATAGATTTGTTAATCTACTTTCTACGTGAGTAGATATCGTTAATTATAACCAAATAGCGATCAAACGAGAGCCTTCATATGGTAGGTATATTTTTTTTCATATACTATAAGGTCAAAAGTATCATATGCAATTGTCGTATGAACTGTTTTTGCTTGTTAATTAATATTAACGATTTAAAAGAAAAAATGTGCGATTCTTAACTTAATAACAAATTATATAACACCGTGGTTTTTTAATGAAAATGAATTGTCAAAGCACATACGGAAAGTACTCGGGAAGAGGCTTCTTTTGGTCCCTTGACCGAACAATTCGAAGCATTCAGTCTCGAGATATCAAGTCGCAAAGATCATTTGATATTGATGGCATACGATTAACAATATAGCGATAAAAAAAATATTGTCATATAGCTCTTTCCTGATACTTTTCGTAGATACATTGAGATAATGCTCCTCCTTTATGCTTCGAGTGCAATTAAATTATTCATCAGCGCCCACGGGCGAGGAAATGCAGTCGGATGCGAGGTCGGCGTGGTGGGGGTAACTTTTATCGAAAAGCGAATTCGTGCGTTCAAAGTCGAAGCGCGTTCTTTACCTCGCATTAATTCAGCTTCTAGTTAACCGAATTTGACGTTTTTTTTAAATTTGATATAGCTGATCGCGAGGAACTCGATTCTCTATTTTTTTTTATTATATTTCCATGAACCAATGAGCTATGAAGAGCTGTTACCATTTTGAAATATTTCATTGCTATAAAGTAACATTGTTCACGAATTAAAAATTGTTAATTATAGTTCCACACAAAACGAAATCATTCATTCGATTTATTAAAACATAATCAATTAGATACATTTAGCATTATGATACATATTTATTTATTATATACGGTAACCATGAACAAAATCATATAGAAAAGTCCGTATTAAAATTATGGTATTCATCTCGTATGATATTTCGGTATGAAATTATATTAAAAGTCTAATTCTAGCGCTGTTAAATTCTAATTAAATTCAAATTTTATTCGCAAACAATTATAATTACTAGTTGAGTCGGGGTCGTTTACATACCGCTGATATACTGGTATCACTCTCATTATCGCTATCATCATTACTTATATACGCCGTATCATCAACATCGCTACTATCATCATCATCACTATCGTCATCATCATCGCCATCATCATACAAATACATACTCTCAACAATATCAGACCCATCTTACGCGTTACTATTCATAGTATGTTCATTTAAATCTAATTCTTCGTCAACGTCTTCTAAATCAATACCATCTTTACCAATAGCAATGGCATTTTTATACGTTTGTCCGTGGCATCCGGCACAGAAGTCTGAACATTTTAAACCATGTTTCACACAACTGCAACTTTTTTTGCATTCCTTTTTACATCTGCAGCTTATATCTTTTAATAAATTTTCCGGCACTACAAGTTCTGGACCATAAACCGGCTGCAGCATTCCTTCTTTTATTGCCCAACCCCATTCTGTAGGATCTAGTATTTTGCCAAACCATTGTTGCACTTGATGGTACACACGGAACAAGTGTTGATCAGCTGCTGATTCTGTTGGCGGTAACGTTGCTAAATTAAAAGCTTTTTTTGCCGAACTACATTTGAAAAAACGGTATCTCAATTCACTCAAATTTGAACTTCCAACAGTTTTTCCACCGTACATAGACGCGATTAATTTTTTACCCGCTTCTTCAATTTCTTTTTTGCTCGCGTCTGGCGAATTGAATACTAAAGCTTCAGGTAATAAATTATTGTTATTTTCCAATAATTTGATTATTTTACCTTTGCCCTGATTATAAAAAGCCGAAGTAGTATCACATCCGGTAAAAGCGTGCAAGAATGCAATTAGAGGTTTCAAAGCTGAATACTTGAAACTGTTTGAATCATAATATTTTTCCGCAGTTTTACCTTTGCTGGGTTTTAAAAGATAAACTCTATTATCACTGGGCACAAGTTGTGTTAAAATAACCAAAATATCGATATCTTCAGCTACGATAACAGCTGATTCATTGTCTGTAGCTATGCTTATTGCCGTTTCAACAATTAACGTATCTGCATCTTCATGTGCTTGTTTCGTATAAAACCCTGCTGCCTCTAGCTTCTCACGTAATTTCGAAATGAATCTACTTTTATTGCTATCGTTTGACAGAAATTTTTCTTGCGAAACTGTTGGCATCATATGTAAATCAAAATTTATTTTTGTACAATTTTGCGATCGCCTACGCCGCCGTTCAGCACTTTTCGTTGATCGATCTTTCTCTTCAGGGTATCCGTCAAAAATGATATAACTATTTTTTGCAAAATACTTAATAACATAATCCACATAACGATTTAGAATAGCATCATACGTTCCTTTTTGAGGCCACACAACTTTGTGCAGTAGGAAACCCCCATCAATTACATGAAGATAATTATCATGTGGCTTTTCTTCTGTGGGTATAAAATAATCGTATAACTTCGATTTCTCTGTTTTGCGCATCAATCCGTTATCAAATATGGCCAGTGGATACGGTGCCAATTCGTACGAGAAATAATATTTTAGTTCGGCTTTGCCTTCCATAGCTACTGAAATTCTTTGAAATATTAACGTTGGATTTATTGCAATCTCTTTATCTTTGATTTTAATTGAATCAACACTCTGCAGCGATACAATACGATTTTTTCTTTGTAACTTTAAATTATCGAATGTTCTACCTACAATGCCCTCCATTAATTCAACACCAATTTCAAATGCATTGTGGCAGTTAATTTTTTCATTGCCTTGTAAACCAGAAGTTATGCAAGATATTTTTTCGGAAACGAAGAAAGGGTCGTATGTTGTAAAAAATTGCAATAATTTTTTCATATCTGCAGTATCTCTGTTAATCCTGGAAGGTCGAGCATCCACGTGTTGTTCCGAAGAGGCTAACGTGACATTGCAAAATTTTTGAATTGACTCAGTGATGTCAACGAGAGCTGGCATATTTTCAATCCACTTAGCAAGTACAGAATCGGCAACCCCCCTTCCATGCGTTAAGCCGCCTCTGGTCTTCATTGAACGCATCAAAATCTGTTCGATAGCCATATCAGACCAAATCCCGCACCAAAATTTGTCAGATCTTCTAATTGTGAAAAAACTTTGTTCAATGAATTTTTCATATTCTGATTTATCCATTTTATCTTTGAGTTGATACATGTCCTGAAGATAGAGTTGGCTAGATTTTGCATACAGAAAATGACCGCTTGCATGGAAGAACGGTAACATTTTTCTTATACTTTCAAGATGTAATTGCCAATTACCAGATCGCTCAGCTTCGATGATTTTTCTCTAAATTGGTCAAGATGGTCTAAAAATTTGTTATAAATTTTGAGAAAATCTTCTTTCTTAATATCATCTATGTATGGTCTCCGATGTCAAGCATTTCATTCAATAATTTATCTTCAAATGGCGTAATATCGAGGGTATCAAAATTTATTTGACCCAAAGTCAAATGAGCTAACATATGACCCCTTATTGCTCGACTATAGGCATGCCCGTTCAACATTTTGTCAACTGAATTTTCGGCATAAATCACGCAAAACAATTCTCGAAGGCCGCTTCCTTCCATCATAAATCCAATTGCCCCCAAAAATGACATGAGTAAGTGGAATCTTCCCAATCTAACATGCACATGAAGAAGTTCATTTCGTTCTTTAGAAGCCTCCAAAATTTCCCTTGCTTTATGATAAAGGGGCTGATCGAATGTAACAAAAATATCATTTTGGCCTAGTTCGATTCGTTTTTCATCAGCTTTCAAAAGGGCAGTGTATATAGTGTCGTAATTGCTTGGAGGAGCATTTATAAATGGTAAGAAAAGAACTTTGCATTTTTCAAAGTTTTTTTCTTCCGTTATCTGCTCCATAAAGCCATTCCATCCAACAAAGCCAAGCGCATATTTATTCTTTCCACACATCCACAAAAAATCAGTTGGACGTATTTTTATTTGCAAAGACATTTCGTGAACTAGATTTAAATTTTGGACTTCAATTTTTTGCATGCCAGAATTAGCGGGCTTATGAAAAATCTGTAAATCGGTTCTACCAATATTTCCAAGTACATTTGATGACGGAAGTTTATTTAATCTTGGAATTGATTTTCTAGAATAAACTGCATTATGAGGTGTAATTATTTCTATGCCACCCATTGAATGAAAAGTGTTACGACCATCTATCAAGAGACTCGGTAGAGTCTCGCGCCAAGTACATTAAAAACAAAGTTTTTTTCTGTGGCGACTCTACCGAGTCTCTATACAGCTGCGGCAATTTTCCGCGGAGTGGGGAGATGAGGTTTCCCCGATTCTACCGTATTTGATGACATTATGGGGGTCTAGAACTCATTTGTGAGAATAAGGATCGAAAGAGCTTTCATTTAAGCCTAACATCAATAGAATCTGTGCATGTATAGCTGAGATATGATAATTTGTAATTTCGAGGTGGCTCGTTTCACGATCTCCGTTTTCTCCGTCTTCAGCCCATTTCATCGCTCCAGACCATTGCGCATGCGCGCCGATCTGTCAAACTGACAGCTAAAGTCAGCCGGCATGTGAAAGATTCAATTGTGCAAGACTTCACAAAATAATGTTTGATCAAAAACTTTCCACAGAGTAGGAGGTGAACATCTTCGGATATGGACCCGATATCTTGTGAACAACAATCAATATTAACCTATGTGATTGATCGTTTACCTCACGAATCTTTGAGGTTATGTGAATACCTGTAATAATGTACGCTTTTAATAAGTCCGGCTTGCGTTGTAGACACTTTTCGTAAACTTGCTTTTAATTTTAATTTTAATTATTATATCCAACTCTTCGACAAGTGTCAATAATCGCATCGTGTACAGCACAAGACATCATGCTTCGTGGCGTGCGTTGATGTATTTTAGTTTACGAAAATTATACCAGAAGATTCATGATTACTATGCACAGCGTCAGAACCAAGGAAATAGCACCAGTATAAATTAGAATTACCTAACCGAATTTCATGACAAGGACATAAGGGATGACCACACTCCTATATTTATATATTTATATTTCTTTCCGCACAATTGCTTTTAATTTATAGGGTTCATAGCTTTGTGATCTATATTTGTCATCTATAAAAATTGAGTTTCACACAAAATTTCATTGAGCTGTGGCAAGAATATTATATTCTTCAAATTGAAGCAACGTTATTTTCAGACCGTTTATATAGCGTTAGTATTGCGGGTAGTACGTTTAAGTAAGCTCAGCCACGCTCGATCTGGAATGAATTCAGATTTCTTTCGATTTATTTTCGTCATTGTTTTGTTTTCACTGTGTTTTCTTTAATTTCTCATTAAGTGTAAATTCTATAGTGTGACAGGAAAATGAGATTTCCTCGACATCAACGCTCGACCGACTCCTCGAGCGTACTAAAAGTCGTGTCGTCATGACTGTGCCGTCCCAAATTGTATCGTCCTTAATTTTACAATTAAATTTTACGTTAACTTATCAAAATTTATTAACCGATTAGTAAGAAGAGATTTGTCGAGTCGATCGATTCCGATCCTACATTACCATCTTCGGCCGGTCGACAAACAAAGCCTCATAGTTAGCAGTCAATAGACTCCAGAGGGAGACAGAGCCACTTCGAGGGTTGACACGCATGCGTCAGTATATTGATTTTCGGTAACTGGAGATCTAGAAAATGAAGAGTGGGGAGAGGTGCGCATAACTTGTCTAATAATCGACAAGGATCACTTCTTGGTCAAACACCCTAGAAGACACATATTGTCAATAAAATTAAGTGTAGTAACCCTCGAGGAGTCTCGCCATAATTTATAACTTGTTAAAATTTTGTCAAATATAATTAGCCGTGTAAATATAGTGTATCGTCAAATTTACAAGAAATTACGGATAATTGTCACTATCCAAGGACAGCCGTACCATATTGAAAATCCTTGTCAACCAACGTAAGTGTAAACAAATTTATATATCTTTCTCTTGAGCTGTCATCTGTCTTGCTTTCCCCTACGCATGATCTATCAGCTTTGCAAAATAACCTGGTCCACCAACTGTACCTACCCTGGGACAATTGTCTCTAATAATTTATAAGGATACAATATCGTTAGTCGATTAGGCTAGCTGGCGCCCAACTAATATTTAAAATAAAAGATTACCTAGAGCCCTGGCAGTCGTTCGGACCGCGGCCGCGCCAGGTGAGGAAATTATTCCGTCTCATTTGGCGCCCAACGTGGGGCAATGTTGGAAGTTGTTATGGAAAATTCTTTATCAAATTAAATGTCAAAGTAATTCCGAGATACACATGGAAATTGTAACTTTAATGTTGATGTCAAACCTTGTGGGAAAGGTCCTAATTTATTTTTAGTGTTAAAATTTTTTTTTTGTCTGGAAACGTGAGTAATCAAAATCCCAACAATCAAGATAGTCATAATTTAGAATTTGAAAAGTTATATGGAAAATATCACCTTGAACAAAGCGGTTATTCCAATGCTAGCTGGCGGCGCATAAGCGAGCCTTAGCGAAACGTAAACACCAGAGACTGTAAACACTCGGCCTGCTTTGTGCTAGCTACTTTGAAAATATTCCTCTATACGTTCTCAAATAATACTCTTTCAAACTTCGACTCTCTTCTCATCTCTCGCATGTTAACTAATATTACTGCTTATTATCATTGTAAATGGTCATGGATACAATCAAGAGTCATTTTTGAAATATTTCGAATAACTCAAAAGTTTAGGTAGTAAGTAGGGATTATTGAATTGAGTCTTGGCAAGAAATAGTTTAAAATAATAATTAACCATAAACAGAGATAATTTCCACATTGACATATTACTATCTCTCATAATATGTTATTATTGTAAAACAACATACTCGAGAATATGTTCTTTTCTCCACCGAAACGAATTACAAGAGCCGGTGAAAAAGTAATTGCCGAGAAACCTAAAAAAAATGTCGAAAAATCGAGAACCTGGCACGTCACTTAGTGAAACGTTCCCTATCTCGTCTGAAGGGGGGAACTCGTCGAGTGGAGGGTTATCCGCCGGAAATATACAGCAGGTACCTGATAACGGTACAAGACCTGGAGGAAACACCCCTCCCCAGAACCCTGATTTAGCTAAAACACTTTCCGAAAACCATAGTATACTCACCGCGTCTGTTCGGGGGGTCATACCACAGGGAGTAGGAAGAGGAAGGGGTTCAAGATCAGGAACTCCCTCTCTTAATTATCCATTACAAAATTCCTCTTTAGAAAATTTAATGGAACAAAATGAAAGTATTTCAAAAACATTAGGCGAGTTTGGTACAAGATTATTGCGTGTCGAGGCACTCGAGGGTAAAATGAGTGAATTATTAAATAATTTAAAATTATTCAATTTAGGGATAAATAATAGAAATGATGTTGAAAAAAGGCAATCCCTACCTGAACCCACGTCTGAGGGGGAAGAAAGGGTTAGCGACGCAATCCTAGAGGGAGAAGCGTCAAATATTGTCGATAGTTTTCCGTCTGGTTCTGATGATGAGATATCACGATGTATCCCAAATCGAAATAATGAGAATAATAGAGATGAATCGTTGAATATCCCATCTGTAGGTATTCACGAAATATTAGATGTTAACCCGTTGAATGATCCGTCTGTTGACATTCGCGAGCGAAATAATACAGCTGGGAATTTACTCCCACAAAACTATACGACATATAATGCACCGCGAGAAAGATTCTTGAATCCCTCGGGGGCTTTCTTTCCGTATAATGGACGAAACCGTAGAACGAACATGAGAGACGTTCCACCTAAAAATAATTTAAATGATTTCGAATTACCCAAAATGCCGGAAAGCAGGCAAAATTGTAGGAATAATAACGGGTTGTCTAGGACGTCTGGAACCGGACAACACCGACCTGAAAATTTCAGTAGTAATGGATTTGACCAATTAACAGTCGAAAACAACTCGACTAGTTATCCGTTACAGGCATCTAGATTTGAAAGACACCAAAATTCTTTCGAAGTAGAACCCCGTAGAGTACGTTTTCACGAGGAAAATGATCCTAATGACCCGATTTTGCGAAACCCAGCAGTAGAACGATTTAACCACCAAACAGAAGGACTGAATGATCGTGTTGTCAAAGTGACGGTCTCACGTCTGACCCCAGGAGGCGAACTAATAACCGAAGAAAATTTCGTCACCCGGGAAGAATACAACCGAATGATGCGAAACGACCGCGAGTCAAATCACTTCGACAATCCAATGCCAAACTACCAAAATTATCGCGAAAAGCGCTCCACAAAGACGAAGAGGGGGGCTTTATCATGGCAAAGTAGCGAAGCGAGTGATAGCGATGATTCTATATTCCAGCTTGACGGACGTAGCAATTCGCGACCGAATCGCAATTCACCCCCGTCAAACCGCTATAGCAGGGGAACGGACAACCAACCCGCGTCGATTAGTAACCGGGAACTCGATTTTGCCATGAAGATTGGACGCATTGTCAGCAGTTGGAAAATTACCTTTCCAAAGACCGAAAGGGACCCGGAACAATTCTTGCTAATTTTAAAGGACCAATTAGGCGCAAGTGGAATAGATAAAGATTTGTTTATCCCGTGTCTATCAACTATTTTCGAAGGACCTTATAGATCGTGGTATTTATTGAATAAATCGCGGTGGCGATCTTGGAAAGATTTCGTGCGAGCCTTTCGTTTCCAATGGGCTGTAAAAAAGGAGGATGCCGTTCTCATCCTAGAAGTTCACGAATTAAAATTTGAAAAGGGTGAGACACTTGCTGAATTTGCTTGTCGAGCGCGCGTAATCTTCGAACGTATGCAATTCCCACCACCTTTCCGCGAGCAACTGAAACAGATCCTCGTAAAATTCAACCCGCGATTGACGTCAGAAATCTTAAATCTCCGCTTGAGAGACTATGACGAGTTCTTGCACTACGTAAACGAACGAAGCTACCTTCACCGCAGGTCGATGGACCTACAGAAAGATTCGCGGAGTAGAAAAACTGAATTGCGCTATTTACAGGAGAGTTCGGGAGACGAAAATAACGACGAAGCGTCTGAAAGCGAAGACATCGACGGTGACGAACAAATTTCTAAATTGTCGGTAATTGAACAGAAATCCACGCGCACAACTCGGGATGAAAAGAGTCCGCACGTTCACGGTAAGAGCTTGACCAAACAAAGGCTTGAACGCAACCTGACGAACTTCCAAAAAGATAATAAAATCTCTCCAACAACGTCAGAGGGAAAACCGAAAGCAACTCAGGGAAAACCCCCGTACGACCCGAGTAAAATATATTGTTATAATTGCGGCAAAATGGGGCATGCCGCACGCTTTTGCAGTGCCGATAGACAGGTGATTTGTTACGCATGCAGAACTACTGGTCATGTGAATAAAGACTGCCCTACTCTTTCGGGAAACGACAAGGCCCGACAGTAATCGAGCCTCAGGTCACTGTTGTTAAGGGCAAGGATGAGGTAACTGAAAAAATAGATACTGTAAAATTTAACATAGAACAGACAAAAACATTCGATAAACCGATTTGTAGAACACCTAATAACTCAGTCTCGCCGCAAGATCAGACCGTTTATAATAACGACATGTCGGCAAAATTAGAATTAATACACGATTGGTCAAGTAGTTCGGAAATCTCCGACGACGACATTGACTTGACAGACTTGACGGATGCAAACGAGCTCGTGGAAAGTATGCCGCGTTTATCCACACTGTCAAGCGAGGAAAATAACGCGACCCCTAATTCTGAAAATGACACAATGTTAGAGGTAGAAAATCTAAAGAACTGGAGACCTATTGATCTACCAGCGGATGCCACTCACTGTCTGTCAAAACGGCGTATTTTTCGATCGAAAAACGGTCTGTCGGAACCGAATAAGGTAGCAAGAATTCCGATAGTAATTTCAATCTTTGGCGTTAATGTTCACGGTATCTTATACAGTGGAAGTGAGCGTTCGTATTTGAGTCAAACCGAGTATGAACGTGTAAAGAAATTTCAATTTAAAGAGCTTTCCGTGGATTCTACATCGCGAAATGGAGTGCGTCTAGGGGATAAATCTACAGTCAAAACTCAAGGAGGTACATGTTTTGTTATCGACGTGGGCGATGTGTATGGACCACAATGGTTTAGTGTCCTTCCGAATTTGTCTAACGCGGTGATATTAGGGATGGATTTTTGGTTGTCATTCAAAGTCAAGACAGACCCAATGACGGAGACTTGGACGTTGGACGGAAGCCGGTATTCATACCCAATTACACGGCGACAACTCACCCAAACCGAACTAAAAGCATTGACTCTTAAACAAACAGATGCGCTCAAAAATTTTCTTGATAGCGAATTCGCGAAATTAGATAAAGAGTCCACCGGCATGACGGATTTAGCCAAACACGTTATCGAATTAACCGATCATACCCCTCATAGACAAAAACCGTATCCTCGCAGTGAAGCCGTTCGCGAATTTATAGATAAAGAGGTCGATCGGTTACTGGAGAAAGGCTATGTTGTATGGAGCAACAGCGACTGGGCATGTTCGCCGGTAGTGGCTCCTAAAGCAAACGGCGGTTTGAGATTCTGTATTGACTATCGCCCCGTAAATCGCCAAACCGTCAAGCCAGCCTACCCGCTCCAACACATGAAATCTATTTTGTCGCAATTACGTCAGGCAAAAGTTATTTCGACACTTGATATGAGCGAGGCTTTCCATCAGATCCCCATGGATTCAGAGAGTCGGAAATACACTGCATTCGTAGTCGAAGGTAAAGGATTGTTAGAATGGACTCGAATGCCTTACGGTCTAACAGGTGCACCGTCCACCTTTCAAAGCCTAATGGATAAACTGAAACGTCGAATCCAAGAATTAATCGTAGAGAGGAAATTGCCGAATAAATGGTGCGAACAAGTATTTGCGTATTTGGACGACTGGATTATTGTCAGTCAAGATTTTGATGAGCATCTCTTACTTTTGTCCTTATTATTCGAAGTCCTCCGCGAAGCAAAATTGAAAATCAACCGTGAGAAAAGTAGTTTCGCATGTAAGGAAGTGCAATTCCTCGGTTATATCGTCGATGAGTTCGGTATTAGACCAAACCCCGAAAAAATTCAACCAATCATCGACTTTCCGGTACCGAAAGATAGAACCCAACTAAGACAATTTAACGGTCTCGTTAACTGGTATCACCGGCATTTGAAGAACGTTGCGCGAATACAAGGCCCGCTTAATAAGTTGACAAGCCCGAAAGTACCGTGGAAATGGACGGCTGTCGAACAAAAATCTTTCGAAGAGGTGAAAACCGCGTTAGTTAATGCACCCCGACTTTATACGCCGATACCTGGGCGACCGTTCATTCTTTACACAGACGCTAGCGATTTCGGACTAGGCGCGATTTTGGTACAACCAGATCCAGAGAATGAAAAAGAGAATTTGTTAGAGGTTTTAAGTCGACCATTGAGGGGCGCGGAAATGCATTATACAACTACTGAGAAAGAATGCCTAGCAGTAGTTTGGGCAGTAGGTAAACTACGGTGTTATTTAGAGGGCATGCCTTTCAAGGTCGTCACTGATCATCAGGCGTTGCAGTGGTTGTATGGATTAAAAAATCCAGTCGGCCGTCTCGCTAGATGGGCGATTTATCTCCTGCAACATTCAATGACAGTCGAGTATAGACGAGGAACGACTAACGAAGCGCCGGATGCGCTTTCGCGAATGTTTGACCTTGACGTCGATCCGTTGGGTTGGGAAAAAATCATTAACGAAACAACACAAGACCGAATTCATTTATCAGCGATTGTCAACTCTGACTGGTACGAAACGAAACGCGAACTCGTCAGGAAAGAGCCAGACCGATTTTCCGAATGGAAAATTGAAAACAACGAATTATATTATCATAGGCCGGACTACGCGAAAATGTTAATCGATGATGAAAATCCGTGGAAACGAGTAGTTAGACCGCGTGAAGTTCCGAAGATTCTACAAGAAAATCACGAAACCCCACAGGCAGGACACCTTGGCAGGGACAATACGTACGAACGGATTAGGCAAAATTACTATTGGCCTGGTATGTCCCAAGACATCAAAGCCTATTTAGAAGACTGTGATGTATGCATAAAAGTCAAATATAACCAGAAACCCATAAAAGGCCTATTGACAACGAGACCTTTATTAAAACCTTGGGCGCAACTGTCGGTTGACACCGTCGGACCCCTCACTCGTTCGAAAAGGGGCAATACGTATATTATCGTAGTACAGGACACGTATACAAAATACGTCGAATTGTTTCCCGTGCGCAATCAAACCGGCAAGATTGTGGTAAAAACCTTAGTAACCGTTTTTGACAAATGGGGTACGATTCCAGAGTCGATTATAACCGACAACGGTACGGAGTACATCAATAAGGACGTAGAAGCATTACTGATTGCAAAAAAAATCAAACACATAACTACCCCACTAGCACATCCACAGGCTAATCCTGTAGAACGCGTGAATAGAACCATAAAGCCAATGATTGCCGCATTTTTGAAAAACAACCATAATGAATGGGACGAAAACTTGTCAAAATTACAACTCGCGTATAATACCGTATCACACTCCGGTAGTAGGGTCACGTCATTTTATTTAAACCACGCACGCGAAGCCCAAGTAAAACCAAGGGAACATTTCTCCGACGAAAACCCGGTAATCACAAATGAGTTAGTTGATAATTGGGTGGAGAGAATGAACAAATTCGACGAGTTACGCCATAAAGTTGAAGAACAAATGAAAGCTTATTCTGCCAAGCGCCTTGCCAAGGCTAATTCCCATAAAATTGATCAAACCGAATTAAAGATAGGTATGGAAGTCTATTACCCGAATAAAAAATTAAGTAATAAAGCAGAAGGCTACACAGCCAAATTAGCTCATAAGTATTTAGGGCCAGCGATTATAAAGAGACTGATTGGACCCATGATCGTAGAGCTAACAGATAAGGACGACAAATCTGTCGGAAAGTATTACGTAACAGACCTGAAAATACCACGTAGAAGCTTACGAAATATTTGAATTGTCCATGTAATTAGCACGAGATGTCGATGTCACCGAAGTCGACCACCAGTCGAGGAAGCATCGATCACGGTGACCCCGGTCTGCAACACCTGATGAGCGAGGAGCAAAATTTAGAGGACCAGCTCCAGAAACTCCGACGCCGAATTAAGGAGGCAACCCTCAGCGATGAGAAATCAAGAATCGTCTCGACTAGCACTTCTAGTCAATTGGAAGGCCTAGACGCTTCCTCCCTTGTCCCTCAAGGAGCGGTAGCGAAACCTGAGTCATCCTCGGAGGACGAGGCGGAGTCAACAGAAGCCGCGGCTCCCAGTTTAGAGGCACTCAAACTGATCAGGGAAATCCGTAACCTCCCACCGCCACAACTTAAACTGACAAAACCAACAAAGGTTTCGGCTGCAGCGATCCACGCAGAAAACGTGAAGCGGAACCGCATCCCATCTCGACATCATCCGGTAGAACTCTCGCCTTCAGGGCAACCATCGACTTCTCTAGAGAAACCTAGAGCTACTGTCGCCCCGTCAGTAACGGTTCAGCCGTTGCCACTCGGCAAAATGCCGTCCTTCGACGATGTCGTAAGGGAACTTGAGGTCCCACAACTGGCTTGTGCATCTGGCCAACCACAACCTTTATATATGGTCGATTGTCGGATCGTCAGTCAACAACTCCTGAAGAAACTCATCACCAAACGAGCTGAGCACCTCGTCAAACGTTTGGAGTCCACCAAAGTCGACCAAGGCACACAAACCTTCGTCAGCTACGTTGGAAAACAACACGTCGTCGGATGTGTAAATTGTCGATCTCAAGAACATCACTTCAAGGATTGCCTACTACCGTATCGCCCGGGATTTTGTCAGATCTGCGGAGCAGACGGGTTTGATACTAATGATTGTATCTATCCACACGGCATCGAACACGAACAAGCACTAGGGCGTTGCCCAGGGTGTTCCCGTGACCTAAGTCTTTACTGTCCGGAATGCCCTGATTGTAATATTCGCTACGCAGGAATCGTCGATTGGCTTCGACTAAATTATGCAACGTGGCCGACAGCCTGGGTCCCGGAGGACCACCGGTACCTCATCAACGAGGGCAAAGAGGCTCTGAAAAGGAAGGTGAAAGCGAAATTCGACGACCCACAAGATTACCCGAATCGCGTTCGCTCTTTTCTCGTGAGAGAAAATGCGATCCTTGCCGCAAAAAATTCTGTTAGTCCAGCAGCAGCGAAGGCTGCAAGCCTACCCCAGGAGAAGCGTCAACACGCTATCAAAGCGCTCGCAACCCCATTCGCCGACAAATCTCTGGACGAGATCATGAACGAGCGACCGGAGTTAAAAGACGGAGAAGAAGTCCGTGTAATTATTCCGACAAAATATAAACATCAGGCCACGAAGCCACGCAACAATTAGATCTACCAATCTTCTGTTACCTTATTCTGTTTGTCTTTTATACTACATTATCCTATTTCGTACTACTTATTATTTTTAGTTGTCTCAATTAAAATAATTATTTCATGTTTCTTTAAGCGACCCTGGATTCTTATTATTAAGAGATTATTAGGGCTTAAACTTTGTAGTCTTACTTTAAACTCAACCATACCCGTATTATTTTCTTTTGTCGAACTAAATACCTCCTTATATTAAAATAATGTGTTACCGTAGCGATTCTATGTTATTTGTTGCCATTCTCACCTACCCCTCACAGAACTTGCAAAGCTGATCGATCATATATGTGTGGGGAATCTGCGGGATGGGTTGGTGTCGCTCCGGATGAGGATTGTAAATTTCGCGATTCAAAATACGCGGATGCCTTTGATGACGACGTCTCCCTTATGATGTCAAGGTTCAAGGGGGGAGAATGTGACAGGAAAATGAGATTTCCTCGACATCAACGCTCGACCGACTCCTCGAGCGTACTAAAAGTCGTGTCGTCATGACTGTGCCGTCCCAAATTGTATCGTCCTTAATTTTACAATTAAATTTTACGTTAACTTATCAAAATTTATTAACCGATTAGTAAGAAGAGATTTGTCGAGTCGATCGATTCCGATCCTACATTACCATCTTCGGCCGGTCGACAAACAAAGCCTCATAGTTAGCAGTCAATAGACTCCAGAGGGAGACAGAGCCACTTCGAGGGTTGACACGCATGCGTCAGTATATTGATTTTCGGTAACTGGAGATCTAGAAAATGAAGAGTGGGGAGAGGTGCGCATAACTTGTCTAATAATCGACAAGGATCACTTCTTGGTCAAACACCCTAGAAGACACATATTGTCAATAAAATTAAGTGTAGTAACCCTCGAGGAGTCTCGCCATAATTTATAACTTGTTAAAATTTTGTCAAATATAATTAGCCGTGTAAATATAGTGTATCGTCAAATTTACAAGAAATTACGGATAATTGTCACTATCCAAGGACAGCCGTACCATATTGAAAATCCTTGTCAACCAACGTAAGTGTAAACAAATTTATATATCTTTCTCTTGAGCTGTCATCTGTCTTGCTTTCCCCTACGCATGATCTATCAGCTTTGCAAAATAACCTGGTCCACCAACTGTACCTACCCTGGGACAATTGTCTCTAATAATTTATAAGGATACAATATCGTTAGTCGATTAGGCTAGCTGGCGCCCAACTAATATTTAAAATAAAAGATTACCTAGAGCCCTGGCAGTCGTTCGGACCGCGGCCGCGCCAGGTGAGGAAATTATTCCGTCTCAATAGCCTTCGCAGTCTATTTTACTTTACAACCAATTGGATAGTCGATGAATACTGTACAGTTGTGAAATTCTGATTTTACAAAGCATTGTTAGCTCACTATCACAAGTAAATTAGGAAACAGAAGATGATGTTACTTGATCATATTTCACTAGCATTACTTCATACTTCTATTAAAATATTACGGTTCTAGGTAGATCGTTCAAGTCCAGTGAACAGTCCATGAACAGTGAGACTAGGTATTGCGTTTTAGAGGCATCCTAAGGGCTACCTAATTCCACTTAAGCCAGCGATGAACATCATTTTATCTCTAACATTTGACATAATAATAAATATTAAAAATAGAGATAATTTTTATTGTCACTAGGAGACTAAGATTCATGAGTAAACTTATAGATATCTTCCTTCGTAGACTACAAACACTTTGCTATATTATAATTTTTGTTTTTATATAATTACTGCAGTTGTTTTTTTCAAAACTGCTGCGTACAGTTTTAGAGTGATTATCTGTTGCTTCGGGGGATGATCAAAGCATATAGCAATGAAATTGAGAAGCCTAGATTTATCAGCTAGTCAATAATCATAGAAGACTAATGAAATGTAATACAAATAATTAACTTTCATAATTATATGAAGGGTCGACAACTTAGTTTAGAAAATATGTCATGTCATTATAAGTACGGTCATTCCCCTACAACTGCAGGTAGTTTGTATCGTCTCGCTGACACTCGCTGAGTTATAAAGCGTTCTTAGTCTACCCTGCATTATGAGTTGTAGGATAATCGATATAAGTACGTCGATATTTCAAATGATTTTTACAAATACATTATTATCTCCCAGCTAGCATAAGAAAATAAGGAAGCAGGAGATAAAATTGCTATATGTTGTGGCAGTCACATTACTTACAAATATATAAACTATCTATATAAACTGTAGCAAATGTTATTCATTTAAGTGTGAATGAATATCCAGCTGAACGGTGCAAAAAGTAGTGAAATCCCCCCAAAAACACCTCACGTGCAAAAACCTTGCGCCAAGTACATTAACGTGAACACTCTATCTAAAAACATTCGCCCATTCTAAAAAGTATCGTAAGCATTTACCAAAATAATTTGCTCCTCCTACAAAAAAGTATTGAAATCAGATATTACTGCCAAGTACATCGCCAGATTTAATTTATCTCCAACATGTAATTAAGGCCGCACCATTGAATCTACGAATGTAGCCAATAAGTATACGCCTCTAGTATACTACTGTAAGCAACAGACCGACTTATGCGGAAATTCTCATTTGTATCCATTTACAGCAATTGGAGAAAAAACGTTATCAAACAAACAGAAAAAAAATTAGAAAAAAAATTGGAGGAAGTGGTACTTGGCGGGCTTTTTGCAAAAAAATCTCAAATTCTGCGACACAAATTCTGCGTGAATAAATGTTTCGATAGTAATTATAAAAATTTCAAAATATCAGCCCGCCAAGTACCACTTCCTCCAATTTTTTTTCTAATTTTTTTTCTCTTTGTTTGATAACGTTTTTTCTCCAATTGCTGTAAATGGATACAAATGAGAATTTCCGCATAAGTCGGTCTGTTGCTTACAGTAGTATACTAGAGGCGTATACTTATTGGCTACATTCGCAGATTCAATGGTGCGGCCTTAATTACATGTTGGAGATAAATTAAATCTGGCGATGTACTTGGCAGTAATATCTGATTTCAATACTTTTTTGTAGGAGGAACAAATTATTTTGGTAAATGCTTACGATACTTTTTAGAATGGGCGAATGTTTTTAGATAGATTGTATTTACATTATGATCAGCATTATCAAAACACAGCTGCCCATATGGATCTTTATATTCTATAGTTTGCGAATGAGATATTAGCGATGCTTCAAATAATCTAATTTCATCATACGACGCACAAAAACCTAGTGAATTTAAAAGCTGTAATAGCTCTTTAGAGCCATATTGCTTGTTCAACATAGCACCCATGCCAACTAGAATAGACGACAAAAATGATCTAGGACGAGTCGCAGCAATAATAGTATGTGCTATAGCTAGAATTTTTGATTCGAATTTTCTGGAATCAGGTTTGTTTTTGCAAATAATTCCGTTCAACAACAATTTCAAAGACTCTCGTATGTCTGCATCAGCTTTTTCAACAAAGCAATCAGGCGAAGGATAACAACTTGTATCATAAACTTGTGCTCTAATATCTTCAAAAATAATATTAGCCGCAATTTTTATTATTTTTTCACGATCTTTTTTTCATCTGATAATTTATTTTTTATCCAATTTTCAGTTAAAATTTTTGCACCTGCGTCAATATATGTAAAAATCGGCCCATCTGGTGAAGAATGAATTACAATATCATTGCCAAAAATTTTGTACAAGTGTTCTTTTAAATATTTTGTTTCTGGCCATTCATCACACTCATAATTTTCCAAAATTGACTTTATACTAAATTGACATTCATCCTTGTTTTTAATTATATATTCACTAATACGTTTTACTGCTTTTACAGTATTATTTTCTTGTGTTTCAGAAACGTTATGAAATTTACTGTATAGTGATTTTTGGCAATTGTCGTGATACCTAGCGCCTACTAAAACTGAATCTTCGACACTCTCAATTCTAGAAGTAACTTCAATAGCTAACTTATGAGTTAATGGGCGACATAGATCTAAAATCGACTGTCTCGTGTCGTTCTTTGTAACATTTCTAACTTGTGTGCGTCGATTTGAAGGATACTTTAATTGTTTTTGTATGAACTTTTCTGATGCGTCTTCTCCACAAATTAAACAGCGATTTGCAAAATCAAAATCACTTGGCTGTGACGAACGGGTCGCATACGCTTCTACGGATTCGGTCTTTGCTACTCGACGCAGATATGCCTCGATTCTTGACTGTGTCGAGTAGTTTTTGGCACAGTTTATGTGAACGTTGATGGTAGTATATTGTTGAATTTTCAAATGTCTTTTATCTTTCCGCTTCATACTTGCAAGTTTTATATTTTCCATACGATCGCCATCGATTCTTTGGATTCTTTTGTACTCGAGCAACGGTTTGTCACACAAAAGACAGTTCTCCGGTTCTTCATTCATCGTCGCGTCAATGAATCTGAACACTAGAGAAAGTAAATGTGCAATGTTTGAACACTATCTTTATGATAAATAAAATTTCATCTAAATCAACACTCACAAAAAAATATAATGCTGATTTAATTGTGTTAGCTTTATAATTGGTATATAACGTATTTATTAGTTATCAGATACAAGACAAAATTATATATCGGTTTTATCCGTACAGAAGAAGGAGATCGAACTGCTTCATTTATTAATAACAGAAGAGCTTTGTTTATTTCAACATTGGTTCATTCACGGGGTGGCCCATATTAGAAATCATATCGGCAAAGCCCCTATACTCTTACACTCCCTCCCTTTGTCGATTTGCACCTCTATTTTAGTATAATGTAACAAATATGAAATTTAAGTAAGTATGCAATATTATGTTGACTCAGTGCTAGAGTGGATTGGTTGTCCTTGCATCTGGGTGATTACATCTTTGCTGACTCTTAACTCTATGTATTTTCTGAAATCAAAATAGATGATAGATTGTTGATGATCGTAACTCTTAAGTTTCATTCTAACGTATCTACATCATTATTTTGTCTCTAAGATATTTGTGTGCATCTAATGGTAAGGGTTTCGTCATACAATCAGCTAGATTCTCTTTAGTAGCTATCCATTCGACTCTAATTTTGTTCTGATTGACACATTCCTTAATATAGTCTCCATGACTCTGTGCCATGTGCTTTCTAGTCCCACTCTGCTCTCTTTCTTTAAGACTTTCCTGTATCTCCTTGAGACTATTATCGAACATCTTGAGTTTATGGCTTCCATCCTTTTTTGTACAGTCTCCTGCAGCTCTGTTGTCGCACCAGATTATTGCAGGATAAAGTGTTTTACCTATTACTTGTCTAATGGCTTTATCGAGTGATATTATTTCGGTACATGCTTCACTCATAGCCAAATATTCGGCTTGACAAGTAGACAAAGTCACACTTGCTTGCTTATGACTCCTCCATGCTACAATTTCGCCAAATAGTCTTATTATGTATCCTGATGTAGATGTTGAATCTTCATGATCTCTAAAGCTTGCATCTGTAAATGCCTCTAATTGTTCAGTTTCTGTTTTAAATTTCAGTCCTGAGTTGACAGTGCCCTTCAGGTATCTGAAAATCCTCTTTACATCCATCCAATCATCCTCGGTTGGCTCTACTTGTTTTCTCGCAAGATAATTGACCGCAAAGGATATATCAGGACGCGTTGCGTTTGCCAGATACATCAGGCTTCCGATGGCCTCTCTATACGGTACTTTCTTGGTTTTATCATCTGTCTTAATTTCTGGATTCTCTAATTTCCTTCTCTTGCTTCTGTTGCTCACCTGTCTGGTTACCATAGGTGTGCTTTGGGGATTGCAATCTTTCATGTGAAATTTTTCTAGTATGCTCTCTGTATATCTCGTCTGATTAATAATTATATATTTCTTTTCTTTATTCCTTTCTATTTCCATACCTAGAAAACTCTTTGGTTCCCCTAGATTCCTCATCTCAAAAACCTTGTTTAAGTGTTTTTTAATTTCATCTAATTTTTCTTCATCGTTGCCAGCCAGTAAGATGTCATCAACATATAACAGTAGTACAACCATTTTTCCATCTTTCCTCCAGGTGTACAGGCATGGCTCGTGTAAGTCATTCTCTAATCCAATCTTTCGTACTTCTTCCGTAAACCTCTTATTCCATTTCTTAGGACTTATTTTTAGGCCATAAAGTGCTTTCTCTAATTTGCATACTTTACTTCTCTTCGTATGTTCATCTACCTCTAAGCCATCTGGAATGTACATGTAGATTTCTTCCTCTATTACTCCATTCAGAAATGCTGTCTTAACATCTAATTGGCAGGCTTGCAAATCATATCTATTGATTATTGCAAATATTGATCGTATAACAGGCATTCTAGATACCGGTGCATATGTCTCTCTTAAGTCATATTCATTGTTGTCTTTGAAACCTCTAGTGACTAATCTTGCCTTGAATCGTGTGGATCCATCAGCCTCTGATTTTACCTTGAAGACCCATTTTGAGTCTATGATATTTGCTCTTTTTCCGTTCAGTATTATATTTGATTTATCTATCAGTGTCCACACATTGTTTTCAGCCATAGACTTAAGTTCCTCTTTTACAGCATGTTTCCATTTTTCTTTTTCTCTAGTCTGCATTGCCTCTTTATAGGAAGTCGGATCTTTGTTTAATGTTGCTATAAAGCAGTATATCATTTCTTTTTCTCTCATTTGTTTCTCTAGGTTATCTTCTACTCTTGAATTTTGTGTGTCTGTTGATTCTCTAGCATTGTTGGTATAGCTGATATCTTTAATCAATTTTCCCATGTATAAACTCTTAATATGTTTTGCAACCTCTAGTTTCCTTTTGCTTCGTCTTATTGGAGTCTTGTTCATTTCCTGTTCTACAACATTCCTTTTTTTATTTTTCTCTTTAGTTGATTTTCGTGGTCTACCTCTTTTTCGGGGTTCCACTTTTTCTTCTTTTGTCTCTTCTTGCTTTTCCTCTTCAAACTCTTTCATCCAATTCCAGTCATTTGCATCTTCATCTTCTTTTGACTCTAATATGTTTGTTTCTTTATCTCTTTTGTATACATCTTTATATACAAGTTTCTCATTAAATCTAACGTGTCTTGACTCTAGGAATTTTCTGGAACTGAGATGCCATAGTAAATACCCAGTAGTTTTATATCCCACCAGTACTGCTTTTATCGCACGCTCATCAAATTTTGAATTAGGCTTTGGTATTTTTATGTACCCTATGCAGCCAAACCTCTTTATTTTATCAAAATGACAGTTCGTATTTGGTGCAAATTTCTTTAGTGGACTTTCGTATTCTATGGATTTATGAGGAGTCCTGTTGTATGCATGTACAGCGGCATCAACAGCAAGCTCCCACATACTTTTTGGTAGTCCGGAATCGAACATATATGCTCTAACTTTTCTCTGGATTGTTGCATTGAACCTTTCCGCTACCCCATTGTGTTCAGGTGTATATGGTGGTGTTAGTTCAATCTCTATTTTCTCTTGTTGTAAGATTTCCATAAATTTCTTTCCTGTGAACTCAGTGCCCTGATCTGACTTCACATAGCATACCTTTTCATTTTTACCCAGAAGATTTCGAGTTGAAATCAAGAACCCTTCTAACGCTTTACCTGATTCGTCTTTTGTTTTCAACGAGTATGCTCTAGCTAATCTAGAATAATCATCTACGAAAACATTTATAAATCTCTTTTCTCCTGGATACGAAGGAGGTTTTATCGGACCCATCGTATCAGTGTGTATTACTTGAAGTGACCTTTCAGCTCTAGTTCTTGTCTCTCTAAATGGTAGTTTTTCCATCTTTGCCATTACACACACTTCACACTCCAGGATGGACTCATCGAATTTCACCTTTTCTAAACTCTTAACTGTTTTCTGTAGTTTCTTCAAATAGTTCAATGATGCATGTCCTAATCTAAAATGCCATAGCATCGCCTCGTCTAGTTTCTTAAACTTTCGTAATTTATCCTCGAATGGATTTATATTAAACTTTTCTTCCATATTCTTAACTGCTTCTAAAGTGTCTATTTTGATTGTTTCTCTAGACATCTGGTTACCATCCCATTCTATTAGACCTACTCTGTCCATGTTTACCTCTTTGTCTTTATTTGAATCTATGAACTTCTCTTTATTCTCCCTCCCAATCGCAGAACTAGCATTTTCAAGCTCTTCAACTTCTCCCTCCGAACTTTTAAAATCTTTAACTTCAATGCTTGTCTGTGATTGTCTTGAGAGCTCATTCTCTGATAGTGTCGTTATGTTGTAACAGTGTTTTTCTACCTCTAAGATCTCTTTATTGTATTCACTGTCCTCTTCAACTCTAAAGTTTATTATCCAGTTTGGTTTTTCGTATTTTCCCCTTAAAATTGTCTCGTCAGTGATCTTATTGTAAACTCTAAGTATTTCATCATCTAGGTATATGCTGAGTCCAGTATCTGCTAATTTTCTGAGGGATAACAAATTATCTGAGATATCTTTCGCTGAAATTATATTTGTTAATTTTATAATTCTCTGTCCGGGTGAACTTGGCAACAATAGAAGATCCCCTTTTCCATCTATCCGGATATCTGCTATGTCTTTCTTATTAGCACTCTTAATAACCTCATTTTCACACCTCTTAAAGTCCCTCAGTTTTATATTATCATTTACAATGTGATCAGTTGCGCCTGAATCTGCTATAAAATTTATAGACTCTATTACATCTAACTCAGACTCACCTGATTCCTTTTGTCCTTTGTCTTTTCCTCCAGTTGTTCTTCTAGCATTTCCATAATTTGTATTACGGAATTTCTTCACTCTACCTCTATTGTCAACTCTCTTAAACCCTTTCTGATCATTCCTACTCTTATTTTCACTCTTGTAATTTGTGTCACTTGAGTTTTTGTAATTATTGTTTTTATTGAAATTGGTTTTATTGAAATTGTTTTTATATTGAGGTTTGTTACCAATTCTCTTATCTCTGAACTTAGCACCTGCTTGTGGACAGTTACTGCCCTTGTGATTTTTAACTTCTTGACAATAATAGCAGAACCATTTGTCCGTATCGTTCAGATTGCACTCTTTAGCCCAATGACCCGATTTGTTACATCTGTGGCAACGATTTTCTGAGTTCGAGTTCTGTTTTGGGTATGCTCTTTGAGCCTTAGACTCCTCTTTGATGTCATTCTTCTTTTCTGCCTCTAATTGTAAGATAAAACTCTTTATTTCCTCTAGAGTCATCTCTTTGGATGTTGTCTGTCTTCTGATCAGATCTGCATTTCTAAGTTCAGGATTAATAGTAGTCACAGCTTGGTAAAACGAAGATCGCTTTTCTTGTTCTGTTAGAGTTACTGCGTCTTCACATACCTCATATTCTCTAATGATTGAGTCGAATCGTTCGCAGAAATCGTTAACCTTTTCGTCTTTTCTCATCTTAGTTTGGTAGAGTCTTGCTCTTACCGACGTATGTGTAACATTCACTTCATTTTTTCTATGACCTTTCAATTTCTTTATTATTTCTCTAGGATCTGACTCATTCAAGATTTTTTTATGATAATTTTCATCTAAATGATTGATTATAATGTCTCGTACCAAGTTCTTTCTTTTTATGGATTTAGTTTCAGACATATTTTCTGGACCTGGTATTCTTGGATCTATTACATCCAATAAATCATTACTGGTCAAATCAGATCTTAAGTAATCCATCCAAAGATCAAAGTTTGACTTCTGTGACAATTTATACTCTCTCTTAATGTTTATTTTATTGTTGAGAAACTCATTCCCTACTACTTTCTTCAACAATTCAAAATCTTTATTTAAGTTGTTTTGATCAATTTGCTCTGACTTCTTAGTTGTTTTGACTATTTCAGTGGGGTTCTCTAATTTTCTATTCTTACTCTTATCTTTTGATTGTTCATAAGAATGATCAGGGTTTGAGTTATCGACCTCTTTATTTGTTTGACTATTTTTGTGTGCCTCCAAATATTGAAGTCGAAGTCTCTCTGCTTCTACATTATTTCTCGAGACGTCAGCCAGTGTTGTGACCATTTTCTGAACTCCCTCCATAACTTTAGCTAGTTGGGTTACAGAAGAAGATAATGCCTTAGACACTGCCTCAGTCTTCTCAGCCTGCTTGTTTTGTTGTTCCAGTTGCATTTGGTAATGAAAACTTGTAATTTGATTCGCAGTTATAGGTTTATATACTGTGTCCTCTTTAATAACTGGTTTCATCTTATTTTCTGTGTTCTCTTCATTCTCTAAACTCTTCATTTTTACTGTGAATAATAAACTGATAAATTATATCCTGGGTTTCTCTTGAAAGTTTAAATATAGTCTGGCCTGACCATCTAACTCTTTCTTCAACTCTAGATTTCACAATACTCTATTTACCCACACTTGTATGTATTATACAAACTAGGCAGATATGTGTGAAAGAACTCGTAAAAATTTTGAAATGACGTATATAAAAAGTTCTCTTACTCTTATAACTTGAATCTAATTCCTCTGAATTATTATCCTGAGATTTCTCAGCCTCTTTGATCTCTTTAGTTGACTCTTTTCCTTCTTCCATGCTCTTCATGTGATTCTCGTCCTCGTAAGTCCCTATCATATACTCATCACTCTCATAGTCGAACATGTAAGGAATGAATCTCTTCACATTTTCATCTTTCAAGTTCTTTTCTGCCATCTATTTCAGGATTTAGAAACGAACATTCGATCTGATTAGTTTTTATGTTGATTTTTATTCTCTAACTCTATTGAACTCTAGTATTCTCTTTAGGTTACATCTAATACCAGGTAATTTTAATGCTTGTGTGTAATTAACAAATACAAGAATGTTTCGTTTCGTGCTTCTAAGTCAAAAATTGATGCACAGCAATCAAAGATGACTTGAAACTGAGATCTGAGTTTCTCCGCAACACTCACATGTATATGCACACCATGTACTGAGGTTTGATTTCACGCACAGCAATGAAATCTGTCAGAATCGGTTGATCACGCACACATACACGGCGCCTACGAAAATCTTCAATTTCCCTAGTCAGCTAATAGGCTATACCGCACTGCAAGTTTTCACCCAAAAAACTGCCCTGAATTCTTATTTGTTTGTTTTGTGGGATTTATCTCTTTATCAATTTTATTTTATTAACTTTATTAAAGAAAACTTCAATAAAATTCCTCTAACTCTTAATAACAGCTTCCAATAAAAGAAGAACGTTTCAGCTTTGTTTCTCTTGTCACTCTATACTCTAGTTGCGATGGAAAAAGTTTGTTTACATCGCCCATGCAAACACATGCCTCTTTTTTTTATATATTAAATGAATTTTTTTAAATTGATTAATTTATTTTTTTAATGAAAAATTCATAATGATTATCAAATTACTCTAATCCTTCATATTTTCATTTATATTTTCATCTCTATTTTACTTCTAAATCCCTTTGTTCATTCGGCGAAGAATATTGAGATGTACTCACCTTCTAAATTCTCTTAATGTATTCGTCGAAGAATATTGAAATGTACTCACTTTCTAAATTCTTTTAATCACTTTTATCACAGTATCACCAGAGCTTTTTCGCGCAGTGGAAGCGTGCTGGGCCCATAACCTGTTAGCTTTATAATTGGTATATAACGTATTTATTAGTTATCAGATACAAGACAAAATTATATATCGGTTTTATCCGTACAGAAGAAGGAGATCGAACTGCTTCATTTATTAATAACAGAAGAGCTTTGTTTATTTCAACATTGGTTCATTCACGGGGTGGCCCATATTAGAAATCATATCGGCAAAGCCCCTATACTCTTACAAATTGTTAAAATGGTATACATTCAATATTAAATTAATTTCTTACTTACCACATTAGAACATGGTTACACTACACGAACTGAAAGGACGCTACGAATATTATAAACAGTATTGTCAAACAATCTCCCTCACACAATATAGGTGCTCCTTTTTTTGTTTCCGTTTTTTCATTTTTTATGTTTTTGTTCATGGTTACCGTATATAATAAATAAATATGTATCATAATGCTAAATGTATCTAATTGATTATGTTTTAATAAATCGAATGAATGATTTCGTTTTGTGTGGAACTATAATTAACAATTTTTAATTCGTGAACAATGTTACTTTATAGCAATGAAATATTTCAAAATGGTAACAGCTCTTCATAGCTCATTGGTTCATGGAAATATAATAAAAAAAAATAGAGAATCGAGTTCCTCGCGATCAGCTATATCAAATTTAAAAAAAACGTCAAATTCGGTTAACTAGAAGCTGAATTAATGCGAGGTAAAGAACGCGCTTCGACTTTGAACGCACGAATTCGCTTTTCGATAAAAGTTACCCCCACCACGCCGACCTCGCATCCGACTGCATTTCCTCGCCCGTGGGCGCTGATGAATAATTTAATTGCACTCGAAGCATAAAGGAGGAGCATTATCTCAATGTATCTACGAAAAGTATCAGGAAAGAGCTATATGACAATATTTTTTTTATCGCTATATTGTTAATCGTATGCCATCAATATCAAATGATCTTTGCGACTTGATATCTCGAGACTGAATGCTTCGAATTGTTCGGTCAAGGGACCAAAAGAAGCCTCTTCCCGAGTACTTTCCGTATGTGCTTTGAAAATTCATTTTCATTAAAAAAACACGGTGTTATATAATTTGTTATTAAGTTAAGAATCGCACATTTTTTCTTTTAAATCGTTAATATTAATTAACAAGCAAAAACAGTTCATACGACAATTGCATATGATACTTTTGACCTTATAGTATATGAAAAAAAATATACCTACCATATGAAGGCTCTCGTTTGATCGCTATTTGGTTATAATTAACGATATCTACTCACGTAGAAAGTAGATTAACAAATCTATTGTGCGAAAAGCAATTGTCAAATCGAGTTCGGGTTTGTTGCATTAGATTCATAAAACTCTGAATATTTCAAGCACAGATGTCAAAAAAAAAAAAAAAAAAAAAACAACTAAGCATCTACATGCGCGTATAAATATAAGCCAAATTTAGAGCATTATTTGACGATATTTTCAACTCCTACGGGTACGGTATTGGAATTTTTCAATTTTTGACCATGGCATTTTGTAGGAAATTTCACGACAAACAAGTTTATTTCCATCCATTTTTGTCATGGGAATGATATTTTCAAAGTTAAATAAGAAAGTTTACCGAAGAATGTGCCTTTTTCGTGCTATCTCACACATTTGCATTTACCACGGCTAACGCACCCCGAAATCCATGACGCCAAACATTATTCCTCATTCTCCATATTATTTTGGAGTAAGACCGACAAAAATCTAGCATACTCTAAGTACATCCACCGTGGATCGTTATTCCACTGGACTAGAATATCGTTCGGTACAGATCAATAATATATACATAATGCAGGTAGATCTGCACTATCTGACTTCGTTCTGAGTTGTAGGCGTGTACAACATATCCATCGGATGCGAGTGCGATCTGTCTTGAAAATATTGGAGGTATTACTTATATTAAACGTCCGTACGGTACGCGGCATTACGCGGCTTACAAAAAGAAGTGAAATCTGGGTCCAAAAACATCTGAAATGTAAAAAACTCCGCCAAGTACCCAAATTATCTTACAATGAAAATTCACGACAAACATATCGCCAGTCTCTGTCATGATATTAGGAAAGTCTACAAAGCACTGAAATTTCCCTGCAAGTGTACGTCGTGGAGTCGGACCTCGTTGTTTCGTGTAGTGATATCGCAACATCATTCCAAGAGCTACGTACTTGGCGGGCACATTTTTTTTTTCTTATCACTTGTACCATTTCACCTTTCCTCTTTCCTCCAAGAAATACTTGTAAAGCAGTAATAATATTTTCAATAATCGGACTTATAATTATACCAATCATAATACGTATACAAATAATGTGAAACTTTTCATGGTATAGACATAGCAGGTTTTGCATAAACAGCCCATAGTATTCAATCATCAGCCTTATCCTCGGTGTGTATAATTCTCTTTTCATATCTACGTACGTAACTTCAATACAAATTCTTAATAAGACTCGCCTACAGTATGAACGATTTCATGTCATATAATCTAGAAGCAATTAAAATTGATATTATTTGCTGCAAAATTGCATACCCAGAACAAAACTCAAGAACCATACGTACGACGGCGAATAGAATTACAGAATTTAAATGAATATGTGAATTGCAGAGATACGCAGTATAATCGTAGATATTCATCATAATTAGGTACAGTATAATAGCAAACCGTCATACTGCTATAGTCTATTTATATATATTATGGTATCAGCTGTTTGCTTGAACATAAGAATAGTATAGATGCTATTTCACCTTGGCTCTTTTAACCGAGACCCAATTCTGTCGTCAATTGTGTTACGGTATACAATGACAAAAGATGTAACGCCGACAAACTGGATGAGGACCTTTACGGAGAGGACAATTACTCATTTCAAAGTAGCTGCTTATCATGAACTCCTGAATTATATGTAACAATGTTCTTATTCCTATTGATAATATCCGGATTCCCTAATAATATGTGTGAAAAAAATATCAAATAGCACGCAAAGCGCGTTCTTACACTCGCGCGCGACGATATTCTGATATAGTATACGAACGGGAACTAGCTTGAACAAGGTTATTCGAGGCACATGTTGATATACGGCCCATTTACTTCTGTAAAATATATTTGTTGCAAAACAAGACTCATAACGCGTAAATGTAAGAATCAGGATTATGCTCTAAGTCATCAATCAGATGATGATTCTTTTATGAAATAGGTGTCAGCGACTTGACTGGACTCTGGTTCAAATTAATTTGTAAATCTACTATCTTATGCATAAACAAAGGCAAATTCTTCATTGATCTTGCAGCTAAGAAAAAAAAAATGTGCCCGCCAAGTACGTAGCTCTTGGAATGATGTTGCGATATCACTAGACGAAACAACGAGGTCCGACTCCAGGACGTACACTTGCAGGGAAATTTCAGTGCTTTGTAGACTTTCCTAATATCATGACAGAGACTGGCGATATGTTTGTCGTGAATTTTCATTGTAAGATAATTTGGGTACTTGGCGGAGTTTTTTACATTTCAGATGTTTTTGGACCCGGATTCGTACTTACCACTACTAGAATTTTTTGGGGTCGGAGGTATATTTTCTTTTTCTGGTGACATGTTCTTATTTTTAATTGTGTCTACCAAAATATTCACTATATTAGTGAGGTTATCTATTTGTTTTTGTATTACTTGCATCTCTTCCTCCGATCTGTCACGGGTCCGATGTCTCTTCTGCTTCTCTCTTGATCTTGATCTTAAATGCTTCTTTTTTTTCATCTTGAATTTGTTGGATTGTTGAAATTAATTAGACATTAATTTTAATAATACTCATAATCGTGTTTTTCTTTACGCACAACGAAGAAATATGAGAAGAGGCAGTTGGTAACAGATAAGTATACCGATAGATGGCGCATAGCGCGCCAAAAATCTTCAAATTTAAACTCTAAACGTTGTGATGTTTTACACATAATCGATACTACTACAAGTTATCATCGAGAACGAGACGTGTAATATAATTCCTTTTCTGGTGTATAATATCCCAATTCAGCTCCTTTCAGAGTCCTGCTAGCAAACGCTACTACATGTTGATTTCCATTATCATCATATTGATACAATGATGCTCCTAATGCATAGTTACTAGCATCCATTTGAACATAATGTTTTATTCATATCCGGATAATGTAATATTACTAATTCACAGAATAATAGTTTTACTTCTTCAAATGCTTTGTCTTGTGCAATATCCCATTTCCATTTAGTGCCTTTTTTAATTAATTTTAATAATTCTATTACGCAGTGTGCATGTCTACCTGTAAATCTTGAGTAAAAATTGATAACGCCTAAAAATGCTTTTCGTTGCTTTGCATTTTGTGGTTTTGGAAATTTCTTAATAGCTTTAATCTTTTCTGGTTGTGGTTTTATTCCTTCTGTTGTTAAAATATATTCCGAAAACTCCACTCTTTGTCTACAAAATTTTGATTTCTCAAAATTAATTGTGATATTATGTTCATCCAACTTGTGGAATAAGTCGTTTGATTGTTCCAAATGATTATCAAATTCGTTGAAATGCATAATAAATCGTCAACAAATGTGATAATCTTATGATTTAATTCTCCAAGTACAGTCTCCAATCCCCTTACTAACGCAGCAAGACTAGTTTTTAATCCAAATGGTGTGACTACAAATTAAATGATTAAACGAACTTACCTGTAAGTGAAGTTCTATCTTAATTGTATGTAGCGCCTCTTCCGAAGAGATCAAAATGTAGTACCCCCTACTTTATACCGGAGTCGCCACAATCTTTAAAGTATAGAAGTTTCCATACTTCTGCCATCTTGGTTCGCGTGTTCCTCATTCAGTTCAAAGTGTATTTGTCGTAAAGAATTTTGGGGAATTCTCGAATTAACTGTCAGAGAATCAGGGAGTGTATTACACAGGGAGGGTTTGATCTCTTCGGAAGAGGCGCTACATACAATTAAGATAGAACTTCACTTACAGGTAAGTTCGTTTAATCATTTAATTGTATTTCGCGCCTCTTCCTCGAGATCAAAATGTAGCTGTTCAAAGTCTTTTACGACAATACCAACACGCATAACAACTATCAGCAAGGGAATATATATATATTGTTCAACACATTTATAACGATATAACCGTTTAACTTCTTAAGAATAAGGATTTAAGAATAAGGATTTAGTAAGTTCTAGACATGGGCTTGGTCTAAGATTGCAAGTGCAAACGACTTTGTCCTCGATAATAGGGCGGTTATAAAATTTCGCGAAAGTTTGCGAGTTTTTTGTCCACCCAGCAGTTTTAAGAATAGAGTCGATGGTTATACCATTACGCTTTGCAGTCGATGTCGATGCATGCCTTGTGCTATATGCACTGAATATGTATAGACACATCTATATTGCTGTCGCGTAATACTTCTTTAATCCATCGACTTAAGGTTTGAGTTCCCACAGCTTTATGAGGTTTTTTTGATGATATGAAAAGCAAATGTTCTCCATTGCGAATATCCTTGGTCTTTTTTAAATAAACCTTCAAGGCTAGTGCTGGGCATATTGATAAGTCTTTCTCAAAAAACGGAATTATAAGATTAGGTTGTACTTTGTTGGGACCTGAGGTCTTCAATTGGTTGGTAATTCTTATCTCGTAATTATTATCACTTGTGACAATATTCCTTATATCGATAGAAGCCATCGTTTGAATACGGTGACCAGTAATAAGAGCCAACAATGTTACTAACTTTTTAGCTAAAACCTCAATCGAGAGATCATCATTGGAATCTAATTTCTTTAAGTACGTTAACACATCTTTGGGGTCCCAGGTAGAGTCGTACTTTGCCTTAGGTGGTCTCATTTTTCCAACACCCTTGAAAAATCTTTTCAAATGTTCGTCATCTCCAAGTCCAAACCCATGTATCAAGGCAATTGCTGAACGATAACAGTTCAGGGTCCCATATGAAGCGCCTTTATCATACTGTTCACTTAAGAACTTCAATACCATGGGAACAATGATCTGATAATGGTCTAGATGGTTATCTTTACAAAAATACCACCATTTCTTTAAACCATTGTCATACTGACGAAGTGAGGACGGAGCAAGTGATGAAATCATGATTTCTGTTGATTCGGCTGGGATCTTCTTCAACCTGAGCGCTTCCCTGATATAACCCCTGCCACCAGGGTAATCCTCCGCCACAGTGGATGAGGTTTCCTGTCCAGAGATTGTAAAAGATTAACGTCAGGTTGAAAATGAATTGGTGAAGATTCAAGCATTGATGTGTATAAAGGAAACCAAGCCTGTGCTGGCCAGTGTGGAACCACTAAGATTCCTCTACTTTGCTCGAATCTAATTTTTTCCAGAGTACGCAAAATGATGGAAAAGGGAGGGAAAGCATAGAAAAAATATTCTTTCCAACCGATAGTAAAAGCATCAATTGCAATTGATGCGGGATCTTTTTTCCATGAAATATATTTTTCACACTTTGTATTGGTTCTGGTGGCAAATAAATCGACTTCTGGCTGTCCAAACCTCTTGACAATTTTTTCAAATACTGGAGATGATAACGCATACTCAGTTTCAGGTTCAAGCCTGCGTGACTCGACATCTGCCTCATAATTATCTTTGGATGATATGTAACTGGCAAAAATCCATAGACTTCTTTCTTCGCACCACTGCCATATGTTCTTAGATATTTTAGCTAATTTAGGAAAGCGAACACCTCCTTTCTTGTTGACATATGCTATGGCCGTGGTGTTATCTATCCTTAATAAAACATCACAGTCCCTTAATTTTTCTGCGAAACATTTCAACCCGAACCATGCAGCCAACAGTTCTAAATAATTTATATGCTGACTTCTCTCATTATTGTCCCAATGACCAGAGACTCGATCCTTATTACAACACACCCCCCAGCCTGATAATGAAGCATCCGAAAAGATTTCAATACAAGGAACAAAGTTTTTTATTTTATTTTGGGCTTTGGATATATTTTTCCCCCACCAATTGAAATCTTCCTCCAACTCAGAGGACAAAATCATACTTGCTTCAAAATTATCATTGCTGTGTTCAAGTGCTAAAAACCTTTCACGTTCAAAACCTCTTATATATACTCTACCGTATTTCAATGTTAAGCAGCATGAACCCAAAGTTCCAATGAATGATGCAAATTCTCTTATTTTACAATGCTTCATGGCCTTAAATTTCTCAACTTTATTTTGCACTTTTTCTTGTTTTTCTTTTGGAAGCTCGACGACCATTAATTCAGAATCATAAATATTTCCGAGGAATTTACACCGAGTTGAGGGTACTTTATGACTTTTACTTTCATTAATCAAGAATCCTAGCTTCTGCAGCAATGTACACGTCACTCGGACATTCTCTTGGCATTTGATGAAGGATTTTTCTATGAATAAGATGTCATCTAAGTATATAACTGACGTATAACCTAAGCTACGGAGATGAGACATAACTGGCTTCATAATTTTTGTGAATGTGTATGGTGCAGTGTTCAAACCGAAAGGTAAACAGGTAAATTCATAAAATACTCCTTCAAAAATAAACCTCAAGAACTTGCGATCTGACTTCCTGATTGGAATTAAATAATATGCATCTTGGAGGTCAACAGAAGCCATGAAACAATGCGGTGACAATAATCGCTTTACAATTTTTTCATCCTCCAGCTTGAAATGTTCTGTATCGATAAACTCGTTGAGCTTTTTCAAGTTTAAAATTAATCGATTTGAACCATCTGGTTTCTGAACCAGAAAAATTTTTGATACAAACTGGAATTTGCTTGGCGAGACCTGATCAATGGCACCCTTCTCTCTCAACATACACAGTTGCTCCTTGATGGCAACACGTTCTTGGCATGACCACTGAGACTCAAAGGGTGGATTACTTTGTGTTACTCTAGATACAAATGGAATCTTATATCCATTAATCCAATTCAGGATAAGTTTATCAGAAGTAATCCCGAGCCAATGTGAACGAAATTTTTCTAGCCTGCCTGCTGAACTACTTACAGTATTTAGGTCTGCTTCTTCGACGTCGACTGGTGGCTCTTCTCGTGTGCTGGTCGACGGTTGGTGTATTGTTTCGGTTTCGAGTAAGGTTTGCGCCCGCCCGACGTCGAGGTGCGTGTCGGTTTGTACGACTGACGGCGAGGCGGGCCCTTCGAGTTTTTTGCCTGATTACTCTGATTTTGTTGAGGAGTAGGCTTCAAAATCTTGACTGTCGACTCCAGCGCTTTGATAGCCTTTACTTTGTCGTCCAATTTTTCTCCAAACAACCACTCATCAACTGTGGTTGCATTGAGAGCATCTCTGTGAGATGCGATGACGTTCTTCAAAATGAGATTTCGACGAATATTTGACTCTTCATGTTGGAGGTCTGCCAGGAGATGGAGGATACCCCATAATGATACTGTTAACTCCTTAACTGGTACCTTATCATCACTCTTCAGATTTGTAACCTTGGTAATAATGTCCAGTATACCAGCCAGGCTCGCCGTTATCCTGTTTTGCTTTTCCACAATTCGACTGTCTCTCTTTACAATTGTCTCCTGAAGGCAGCCTTTCACTTCTGGGTTTAATTTAGGAGGATCCATTATTAAACAATTCTCAGGTGACAAGAATTTTTCGAATAATAATTTCCTTTTGTCATGTGGTAGACCCTTCTTAATAACCTCTTCTACCCCAGCTGCAAATTTCGTATGAACTGCAGGTGCGAATTTTCTGTCAGGGTAAATCCTCTCCCCTAGAGCCTGAAGAATTTCGGGGTCTAGGTCTGTTTCCATAGGCTTTTTGGAATTATCCTGAGGTTGTACCTGTTGTGAAGGGCCGACTGATGTTTGAGCTTCGTCATTATTAGTGACTGAGGGAGTTATTTGCTGCAACGTAACGGTTGGGGATTGATCTCGTCCCATATGATGGACTTGAGGATCTGGGACTTGAGCTGTCCCTGGGCTCTGTAACGGAACATCTGAGACATAAACTGGGATTTCCGTTTCCTCAACTGGACCAGCCTCCTGAGATTTTTCACTCTGACCCGAACCTTCGGAATCCGACCCACCAGGATTCTTTTCATGACGTCGATAATAGTCTCGTGCACGACTGCGTCTGTAGCTTAGCGGTTGAACCGGACTTCTACTACGTAGTCGGCTTCTACTTGGACTAGGGTGTGGTCTGCGATGGTCGCGAGATCTGTGGTATCGTTCAGAACTCGGACTGTGGTAATATTTGTCATGATAGTCGTCCCAGTATGCACGATGATCATCGTCCTGATCTCTGCCCCTACCTAGGTGTTAACGAAAAGAAAAGGGGACCATGCTGTATGCTGTATACTAACTTTTTGGTCGTTGATTTTTGTTGTTGGTTGAACCATAACTTCCGTAAATCCATGTCAATGTCAGTTGGACCGACTTGACTGGTGATTATCATCAGGCTTTGGTTGGACCAAAGCCTGAGACAAGACCCTTATCACAACCGGTTGGACCAGATTGATAGGGTTATGTGTACCTGTACATTGTCGACGCCAGCAGGGCAATTTTTGTGGTACACCATTCTTGCAGCATGCTTCATTTGTTCAGGTCTGATAGATACCAGAACTGAACTGCCGTTAACATAACCTGAAACTTACCACGATGTTGCGAACGATTTTCGCGTTCTTGGCGTTCAACTTTCTTTTTCAGTTTTTTAATTTCTCTTCTTAACTCGTTCTCTTTATCATCATCTTTCGATGAATGTTTATTCTTCTTGTTTGGCATCTCAATCCTTGCTGATAATTTTTCACATGTGACGCTCTCGGCACAAAGAAAAGGAATGAGGAACACGCGAACCAAGATGGCAGAAGTATGGAAACTTCTATACTTTAAAGATTGTGGCGACTCCGGTATAAAGTAGGGGGTACTACATTTTGATCTCGAGGAAGAGGCGCGAAATACAATTCATAGTAATTTGATTTATGCATAAGAGCTGTGTATTTACGACTGTCAGGATGCAAAGGAATCTGCCAAAAACTTGTAGTTAAGTCTGAACTCGACATCATTCCCATATTATGACATTTCTGAAGGATTTGTTCTATTGCTTCAGCGCATTAGTAATCTGGTTCCATTATTTTATTAATTTGTCGTGCATCTAGACACAATCTTACTGATCCATCTTTCTTTGGAATTACAACCATCGGATTTATATACATACTATTTGATCTTTGAAGAATTCCAAATTTTATCATCCGTTGTATTTCTTCTTCAACTTTATCCTGATATGCTATTGGGACTGGATATGATCTTTTTATATATGGTGCATCATTGTTAATTTTTAGTTTATGTTCATATGTATTGATACGTCCAGGTATTTTTCGGAAAATTTTCTTACGTTTCCATAATAACTCCTTGAGTTTTGTCTTTTCTTCAGTTTTCAATATTTCATCATTAATTAGTTTTTCATTTATTTTTTTTTCGGCAATTTGATGATTTGGGTCGTCATCTTTTATCTTGATTGCTGTTCTCATTTCCTGTGGAATGATATTTATTGAGTTTATTTCATTTGAATTTGAACATCCTATAAATTTTACTGATGCATTTTCTGCATTTGCTTTTATCGTGAGTGTCTTCGCCTCAAAGTTGATTAAAGAGTTTAAGTCATTTGATACATCAATACCGATAATACAATTATGTATCAGTTTAGGTACGATTAATAAGTTTATATCCTTTGTTTTGTCTTTTATCAACAGTGTTATTAATATCTGTTTCTTTATTCTCACAGTTTTATTTCCGGTTGCCACTTGCAAATTTGTATTATTTACCGGTAAAGTTTCTATCTTTCCTAAGTTTTCGATATTATTGTTAAACCAATTTTCATTTAAGCATGTTATCTCACTGCCCGAATCAATTAATGCATTTATTTTCAATCCATTTAATTTTATTTCAATTATTGGACATTTATTTTGATTTAATAATTTATTTATATTTGAATCAGAATTAATTTCTTTTTCATCTAATAAAAACTCCTTCGGATCGTGGAAATTGAATTTATTTCGAATGGACCACTATTATATTCCGGGGTATGGTTATCCTTGATATTTCTTTCATTAGGGTCCTTTTTCATACCCTCATCTAGTTTTCCTGCTCGTAACCTTGTTGATTTCCTAACTGTGTAGCGTTCTCGGTGGTGTTAGTGACTTCTATATTACTGGTGTTATACAACCTATATTATTGTACCTTATTTTCGAATCTATTTTGATTTCTATTTGATTGTATATTACGATCTCTGTTATTTTGACCCTGTGTCTTTGATATTGTGTCATTACTTGTACTTGGACGCGCGTGTCCTTACTATAGTTTACTTTACGTGTGTTATCGAATTTTCCGAGCAGGTTTATTAATGCACTTAGGCTTTCTACTCCTCTCGTTATTATTGCATTGTAAATCGTGTCATCGTAATGTCTTGATAAGCATTCGATTATTTCTCGTTCGGTCATCCTGTGTTTAAAATCTTTTGCAGAATGGTATTTTTGAATCGCATATTCTACTCGAGATAAAGTACCTTTCGATCGATATGATCCGAATTCCAAATTACGTCGAATTTTTCGTTGTGTTTCGTCACTCCAAAATTTCGTTTTGAATTTCCTTTTAAATGAATCAAAATTATCAATCTCTTGATCTTCCATAATTTCCCACCATTCAAGAGCAATACCGCTTAAACTCTGTTTAATTATTATCATTTTATCATGCTCATTTAATCCTTGTGCTTGACAAAACGATTCTAGCTGGGATAAATAGCTCATTGGTTTTTCTATGGCGTTTCCTTCAAATTTTGGAATCGTTAATTTTGTCCCCCAATTATTAGTTCTTATTGGAGTTATTTCCGGTCTGTTTACTCCTTGAGTTTCTAAGCTTTTTACTTTTTCTCCCTGTTCTATAACATTATCCTGTACTCTATGTATAGTAGTTAAATGTCTTGCTAGTATTCCATCGATTTTTTTATCTTGCATTGCTATAACTTCTTTAACGTCTTTTTTAAAGTTTTAAAGTTCTTCTTTATTTATAATGTCAGCTCTGAATTCATTTATTTGTTGTTCATTTTGTTTAAATAGATCTTGTGTTTGTGTTTGTATTGATAACTCTAATTTTCCGATCCTTGCTATTAATGATTTTTGGCAAGCTAATAAATCTGTTTTTGATTGTTGTTTAAGATGATCGTATCTATCAATAAATTTCTTTCCTAATTTTTATTGTACATTATTAATTCTTACTTCAATTTCGACCATCCAATCGAGTCTCAATTTCTTAATTTTCTCTCCCATTTCTTCATTCAATTCTTCTATTTTCTTTGCCTCAGCCATTTTATTTTTATTTAATTATTAATTCTTTAATCCACAATTTGCTTCATCGTCGCCCCACGTTGGGCGCCAAATGGAACGTTTTTATTATTACTCCTTATGAGTAAATCGATCTATTATTAAATGATTCAATTTATTAATTATTTCGTCTATAGATCTCGGGGCTACTTAAGCAAACCGGAATCAGATTTGATATTTTGAATTTACTTCTTTATAGTAAGTGATCGAATAATTATTTTAATTTAATCGAATCTTATTAATTAATTATAATCATTAATTGCAGCTGCGGAGCAATTGCTCGTTAGTGTTAATTGAATGATTTTCTTTAATTGTAAGATGAAATATTGATTGCAGCCTCAGAGTTTCACCACGTCGGCGTTAACCCATGTACTGATATGTGCAACGATTGCAGCCTCAGAGTTTTACCCCATCGGCGTTAATCGATGTATTGATATGGATTAGGATTAGGATATTTATTGATTGCGGCCTCGGAGTATATACCTGTCGGCGTTGATTAATTCGATAGGATGTATACTTACACACCTTCTATAACTTGTTTTATTCTATCGCAGCTTATCTTCAGTTTTTTGATTCTTTTTAATTTTCGATTCTATGATTTTATATCATGAATGAGCGAGCTGCTTTGCTCGCCTCTTTATATAGGCGACTCCCCACCGAATCTACCTGTTTACTACTTTTGTTATTGGTGGAGTGAATGCAGCGTAAGGCAATAATTATGCGCCAATATAACGATAATATACGTCTCTTTATTTGCTACACATGGTTCCTACTTAACATGGCGAGTACGACTGCGGCGTTACAGATAGGTAGCGACGCCTGTAATAAGCGAGCCAGAACTATCGCTCTCTATATAACCTCGGTATGACGCGCCATTATATTGAGATTGACATATACAATATCCTTCCGCAATCGAAAAACATAATGAGCAATTATTAACAATAATGTATCAAAAAACATACTTTTAACAACACGCATCCTTTACACGCATTAAACACACATTTTTTTTTTATTGAAAAGGAAATCACTTCGATAAGCCTATCTCGGTTACAAAGTATTCTAATTTGTTCTTGGGTGTAGGTTTAGTTAAAGCGTCGGCTAATTGTTGCTCAGACGGAACAAAGTCGACTATTTTTTCACCCTTATCTATACATTCTTTAACGAAGTTTCGTCGTAGGTTTATATGTTTTGTTCTTGCGCTAAAATTAGCGTTCCTAGAGAAATCTATTGCGCCTTTGTTCTCGCACCTAACGTGGAAAGGCTCGGGTCTCAGAATTCTCAATTCGGTTGTCAGTCTCCTAAGCCAAATGGCCTCTTGCACTGCCGCTGACAATGCATAATATTCTGCCTCTGAACTCAATAATGCAATCGAAGCTTGTCGTTTGCTGTTCCACGAGATCGCTTCTCCTTGGAGTTGAAAAACGTAACCAGTCACTGATCGTGAGTCAGTTTCGTCTGTTCCCCAACTCGCATCGCTGTATCCGATCATTTGGTTATTGCTTCCTTTTAAGTAGGTTAATTTATGGTTTGAGGTACCCTTTAGGTAACGAAAAATCCTTTTTATAGCATTCCAATGATTTTCATTGTATGTATTGTTGAATCTACTTATTGAGCTGATTGCGAAAGCTAGGTCTGGTCTCGTCGCTTGGACCAGGTACATGATCGAACCTACTGCGCTTTGGTATGGTATGCGTTGCATCCTTTCGGCTTCCTCTTGATCCTTCGGTGCATTTGCCTTTGCTAAGGTAGATTCAGGCTCCATTGGTGTGCTGACTGCCTTACATTCCTCCATGTAGAAAGTTTTCAGGATAGATTCGATATAATCGGATTGGTCTAATTGGATAATTCCCTTCGACCTGTTCCTTTTTACATTGATGCCGAAGCACCTTTTCGTTTCTACTAAATCTTTCATGGAAAAGGTTGAGAAAAGTCCTTCCTTCGAGATCGATATTAGTACCATGGAGTCTGAGAAGACAAGAATATCATCCACAAAAATGGCCACAATTATAAATTCTCGTCGGCCTCGGTAGAAGTATACACATGCGTCGAACTCTGATTGATGCACATTCATACTCTTCAGTTTGGTGTCTAGCTTCTCGTTCCAGACTTTACTACCTTGTCGCAGTCTGTAGATTGCCTTCTTGAGTCGACAAACCTTTGTCTCTTGCCCTGGAACTTCGAAGCCTTCCGGTTGCTGTACATATATTTCTTCCTTTAGGTCTCCATGTAGAAATGCTGCGACGACGTCGTAGCGAAACATTTCTAAATTACGCTCAGCTGCATATGCAAACAACAATCGTAGGGTTGTTAGTCTGACAACAGGAAAATATGTGTCATGAAAGTTAATGTCTTTGGTCTGGCTGTAGCCTTTTGCAACTAATCTTGCTTTGTGTGTTACCTTGTTACCGTTCATCTTCTTCTTGTATACCCACTTAGTCTCTCTAACGTGGCAGTTTGCCGGTGGGTCACATAGTTTCCAAGTATTATTTTTGATTATTGATTGGTACTCAGTAGTCATTGCGTCTAACCATGCCGTCGATTCTTCATTGTCGATGGCTGATATGTAATCATGTGGTTCGCCACAATCGCTGATCGCTCAATATATTACATAGTCATCTAAACTCCTGGGCAGTTTGGATGTTCGACTCGTTCTTCTTGGTCGGATTGTCGGGGTGTCGACGTCCGAATCTTCTGCTGAATCTGTTCCTTCCGTATCTTCTTCTTCGCTTTTATCGTTCTTTGATATAAACGGTACATCCTCTTCCGTTACGTCTTCTCGTTCGTCATTATTGGAGTCTTCCGTTGCATCTTCATAATCACAGTGGCTGTCCATGGGCAGTAATACTGTTAATCTTTCCTTAACCACCTGTGTGTTCTCTAAAAAGATGACGTCTCGACTGTTTATCACCTTTTTCGCTGCAATATCCCACATGCGATAGCCTTTTTGGTTTGGGCTATAACCTAGGAACAAACAGTCGTTAGTTTTTGGATCCATCTTGTCCCTCATGTGTGCTGGGATATACACATGTGCCTTGCATCCAAATATTCTTATATGGGACAAGTCGGGCTTCATTCCCGTCCATAATTCTTTTGGGGTTTTCATCCCTAGGCATGATTTCGGTGATCGGTTCGACAAATATGAGGCCCTTGCAATGGCCTCCGTCCAAAATTCTTTACTCAGATTGGCATCCATCGTCATCGAGCGTGCCTTGTCCATAAGGGTCCTATTTAATCTTTCCACACGACCGTTTTGCTGTGGGCTGTACGGAATGGTAGTCTCGTGCTTGATGCCGTGATCTTCAATTATGCGACGCAATCTTTCGTTTAAATATTCCCTACCGTTGTCGCTTCTTATTGTCTTTATTGTACATCCGCTCTGGTATTCAGCATACTTCAAAAAATGGGCAAATGTATCGGGTACTTGATCTTTTGTTTTCAGAAAATACACGACACTTTTCCTGCTATAATCATCTAGGAATGTTAGAAAATATATAGCGTTACCTATTGATTTCGTTTCCATCTTGCATAGATCGGTATGCACCAGTACTAGTTTACCATCTGCTCTCTGTATGTTTTGTTTGATGGCTTCCTCGCCAATTTCCCTCGTATGCAAGCTTCACATTGAGGTAGTCGTTGATTCTCGTCCAAAGTTATGCCTGTTGCTGCGTCCCTTTGCAGAAGTCTTAGGTAATCCACATTTAGATGAGCCATCCTTCTATGCCATAGATTCGAGTTTTCGGCTGTTCTGCCTGAGAATGCTTTGATGACTTTGCTAGAGTTTTTAGGTTTGGGATTATTGTTATGATCTAAGCTCAACTTATATACACCGTTCTGCGTCAGGCGAGCGTTTAAAATGACTACGCCTGCTTCGCTGACTATTTCACAACTTGTCTCATTAAATACTACGTTACAACCAACACTCATAATGCGACTAACAGACAACAAGTTGGTTGCAATTTTCGGAACATATAAAACATTTAACAATTCAACTTTCTTATTATCACCTATCTGTACATAAATTTCTCCTTCTCCTTCTACGGGCAATGTATCTTTATTCGCTATAGTTACACGGGTAGTCGCCGACTTACGTACGGGAGCGAATAATGCTTTGTTGTTACACATGTTGTGACATTGCAAGTCACAAACCCCAAACTATGCGGGCGAAACGAAGAGACACGACGAAAGGCGAAACTAAGCGAAACCGATCGGCACAGAGAGCCGATCGAGACTTGAGTATTAGACACGTGCAGGGAGTAACGTAATTGTTGAATTCCCCGCTAGCCGAGATTTAACGGATCGAAGCCCCCTGGAGTTAAGGTCGGGGCATTCCCCATTTATTTAAACTAACCGTCGTAGTTAAGGGGGGACTCCGCAGGTTTTTTCGACCAAAATGACTAAAAATTCGATTTTTTTTTTTTTTTACGGAAAAATGTTCCTGAAACCCTTCCTCGTCAGTGGAAAATATCGTGGTTGCCGTATGATATTTGTATAAGGCGAATTTCACCGAATATGCACCATTACGCTGGTATGTGAGTGATTCTCGATATTCTGCGCTAAATGTACTGCAAATTGTCCAATTTGAATTGATTTACAATGAGATTATTATCCAAACTTCCATAAAATAGATCCCGCTCGAATTTGGGCCATTGTTTTGCCTGGATATAGTCGTTCACGATTTTTTCATTATTATTACAAACAATAGGAAAGTATATGTATACAACAAGTGAGAAATCATAAATCATCATTATATTATGTATACAAATGTGCTGTCGATTTCAAATTCAGCGGTTCTTCAAACGGTCTCATCTGCGCGTCAATCTGTGGCGTCAAAATTCAGTATACCGTTAGTCAATTTCTGCCTACATAGTTTTCGCATCTATAACTTCCTATACACCGTTCACGGAGAGAATACCCAACGATCGGAACAGAACTCGTCCGGTTCGGTCATATCTCACCCAACGCTCCACCCATTTTACCCTCTCCATGTCGCCAAACGGGTTGCATGGCTAAGCAGACCCGGTATAGCCGACGCGGGGGCCCCGAGTCTTTAAGCCGAGCGGTCAATTTCTTTACAGAGCGTACATTATCGGCCGGGGCCCAAACGTATGATAATTTGGATACGGCGTTGAGTTGTGAGCCCCGTTACCCCCACCCGACTCTCAGGCCGTTCGAAGCTGCGCGACGTTTGGGTATTCTCTCCGTGAACGGCGTATATATTCCCGGGTGGATCGTGATCGACCGCTAATAAGCCGGCCATATTGTTTTTCGAACGAAAGACATTCATTGTGTGAAAACTTTTGGCTCTATTTTGTACAATTCGTTTCGTGTAAATTTTGAAGAGACCTGCCTCTCAAAATGCATCCGACGAGTACTCGTTGGCGCCAGCCTGAGAGACGAAGCAGTAAGACCACGCGCCTTGCCAAAAACCTAAGGCGTCAGAGCGTTAGTGAAAACGTAACCGCGCCTAATCTCGCGGCCACTGGCGTGGAAGATTTAGAAATCGGAGCAGTTGCTGGACCATCTGGGTGAATCCAAAAGGTAATTATTTTCAGAGAAAACGTTTTTCAGAGAATCCAGGGCCATCACGACTGCCAGAATATCCAGGTCCGTCCCGAACGCAAGATATTCCAGGAACAAGTCGTCCTGTGACTGATGCTGCACTTGATAGCTTTGGAAAGCTAAGTCTTTTCGATTGAAAGTGTACGCCAGAAGAAGCTGCATCTCAAGGTACGGTTCAAGATGAATTTCCCCTCGTACACGCTACCTGTTGGAAAGGACTCATCAAGAATTTTGCAGCGAGGAATGCAGTCACAAATCCCTTGTTGTACAAACAAGAGAGCAGAAAGGTTTCTTCACCAGGCTCGTTGTGAAGTGTGAAGAGTGCGGATATGTAATGGGAGAGAGCTATACAAGCTCCCGAACAACAGGTACCACAAAAAAAACAGCACCATTTGAAGTCAACAAACGAATGGTCGATGGCATAAACAGCTTAGGATTAGGGTTTGCTGCCATGGAGAGGTTGTGTACCCTGATAAGCATGAAAGGTATGAGCAACGCTACATACTATAAGCACCTGAATAATTTGTCTGAAGGTACCAAAGATTTAGAACGAAAGGTTCTGACGAAAGCGAGAGAGGCTGTCAGAGACGCTCAAAAAGCTATAGACCCTTTCCTAAAAAATGCGGAAGTGCTTGACATTGGTGTGTCGTACAATGAAACATGGCAAAAACGAGGCTTCATATCTCTCTATGGAGTAGGAATCGTTATAGACATTGTCACAGGGCTAGCTATTGATTACGAAGTCCTATCAAAGTACTGTCACATGTGTGTCGTTACTGCAGCTCAACTTGACGCCAGTTCACCAGAATTTTGTATTTGGCAAAATGGTCACGAAGCAGCTGGGGAATGTGGTATCAACTACCAAGGATCGTCTGTTGCCATGGAAATGAAAGCAGCCGAACATTTGTGGGACAGATCCGTTGCAAAGAATCGAATGAGATACACAACCGTGTTATCAGATGGTGATGCCAAGACATACCTTCATTTGAAAAACAAAGCCCCATATGGAGACGCTGTATCCATTGAGAAGGAGGAGTGCGTCAATCACATAGCGAAGAGAATGGGCACAGGACTACGGAAGCTTGTAAAAGACTGGAGAGTGGAAGGTGTGACGCTCGGTGGCCGTGGTGTTGGCACATTGAAAGAGGCGACGATAACTTCCCTCACAAGTTACGACCGGAACGCCATAGTCAAGAACATCCCCGACGTACCAGCTATGAAGAAAGCGATCCGTGCAACCGTTTCTCACTGCTCGCCGACTGACGAGCATCCACAACACGCTGACTGCCCCACCGGACCAAGCTCATGGTGCTTCTTCAACCGAAGTATAGCATAAGGAGAACAGCCAGAAAGTCACGACAAGATGTCATTGAAGCTGAATGCCACAGTAGTAGAAAAGCTGCAGCCGCTGTACGAATTCCTCTCCAGCGACGAGCTGCTCGTTCGCTACGCACGAGGAGCAACGCAGAATGCGAATGAGAGTTTATATTCTTTGATTTGGAGCAAATGTCCAAAAGCGACCTTCGTGTCAAAAAAAAGAATTGATCTGGCAGTGGCAACGGCAGTGGCTGAGTTCAACATGGGCGCATTCCACGCCCAGAAGGCAAAAATGTCAGCGAGGACAGAAAAGGTATCAAACATTGCTGAAACCATCGCAATGCAACGAGACGCTAGAAGGAAGCGCAAGGGAAAGTGGAAGGCAACAACAGAAAGTAAGAAAGCCAGACGGGCCCGCGCAACAGACAAAGCCGCATCGGAGACAGCCAAGAAACAGGCGGAAGGGACGACTTACACTCCTGGAGGATTCTAATCATTCCTGTACTGGATGACTCTTCGAGTACCTGGGACTAAGAACTATTTTTGGTTTGTATTTTTATAGTAGACTTTCGTAGAGGCTAGATCAATACCATAGGATATTTATTTAGCCTCAATTAATATTCCACATGATGAATGAAAAAAAATTTTATTTTTCTGTGATTGCCACTGAGAAAATTCCGAACGCCATGGCCACGATAGAATACAACTAGTGACTCCAAAATGGAACGATGTAGACAACCAAGGAGGACAGGGTATCACAGGTGTAATATACAATATACCTCAGAACAAAGAAGCCAAGAGCAGATTCGCCACAGATATAACATCCAGTATGGCTACGCTCGTGAAAATATTTTACAAAAAGTACATTATATATTCAGTGAATTTATATTTTCTGACTTTGCAAATTGATCTGGAGTTCATTATCAATAAAGATATTTCCAAGACATTGATAATGAACAGCATTTGTGGTTTTTTGAATCTCTTATGGTCCTGAAATTATTTCAGAATTCAGTACTCCATCCTACAAATCTTATCTATAATCATACACAAGTTTCAAACTGTAATTTAGTTTTTCGCGTTTATCTCAGAACTATGATTTCGGGCATTCAAAACATCCCCTGCGCATTGGTTTTAGACCGATCACCTTGTCCTTTGATAGACATATATTCTAAGACTTGTTTTCCTCGAATTGCTGTCAGGAATTTGATGTGCGATAAGTTGAATCTGTTTCGCAGACACTTGTATACTCAAAATTGCAGCGACAAAATTGAGACGATGACTTTTATACCTGAAACTGATCGAATCTAAAAGCGCCTACATCAATTCATAGTTTATGTCGTTAGGTGCCCTGAAAACAAAAATCAATGGTCTGCGATTAAAACCAATGCGCGGGGGATGTTTCGAGTGAAAAATGAAAAAAATTCGACAACTCTGAAAGTTTTCATCGAAATCAGTTCATCTTTGGAACAGAATCTAGTTTTAGGGTTCCAAATATATACTCCAAATTCTAAAACGATTTGATGAAAAACAAAAAAGTTTTTCAAATCTGTAGAGTCCTCCCCCCCCCCCCCCCCCCCCCCGCCAACCTGTCCTCACTCCATATATTTGCAGGGAAGCTAGCCCTCCCTTACAAATTGGTGCCCAACGGAAAGATCTACAAATTCCCCAATTAAAAGAGGACGTTAAACAATTCACAAAGCACATTAACACACTAAAATACAGGTTACAGGGTAGAGACGTATAACGGTTTTACACGAGGCGGTTACAAAAAACACGGTACAGAAATTCGAATAAGGAACGGTCAAACACACAGACACGCAATGTCACGAAGCGGCTAAGCGAACCGGCGTTGCCAAGCGGCACACAGACGCACGGGCCTGTATGTGCGCACTTTATAAACACTACGCTGGACATAGACCCCGACATACAAGGTACACACAGATGCATACAAGCACAAGAGGCACACACACACTTCCCACCACGCATGCAAATACACGAACCATACAGAGACGATAGAACACACAACACTCGGCACCTACTAGACGAACCGATCACACTAGACAGGGAAGTGCAACACACGTTGCATAGCACGCACGTACAAAATACACAACCGGCACGCTTCGAATAAGCGGATTACACACACACCATACAACCGAGTCCCAATCACGCAAACACGTACGGTCATACAATTTTCTACGACCGGCGAAGTCAAGAAATAACAGGCGCGGAAACGTTTCTAGGTACAAATACGCGAAACATACAACACATACGTAACCTGATAGACTTGGACCCCCTACAAGCACAGCCGATGACATATGATACACAGACGATACAACCACAATACACACACCACCACACAGACACCAATAAAAACAATACAATCATGGAATATTAAATATACAGGGGAACCAGGTGAGAACCTGTACGAATTTTTACAAAACCTCCGCGACCTACAAAGAGGCTACAATTTACAAGACAGACACATAATCGACAACCTCACACCAATACTAGACGGGACAGAAAAACAATGGTACAGAATACACAGAGGAAGATGGAACACACTGCAAGAGTTCGCAGCATACAAAGAACACGCGTTTTCAGATACGCGAAGTAGGGATAAGCTAGAAGAGGACATAAGGAACTGCATACAAGACGAGACACAATCAATCGCGACCTTTTTAATCAAGATCCGAACGCTATTCACACAACTTAACTCACCATACACAGCGAGACAGGAATTCGAGATTACATATAGAAACCTTAGCCTGAAGTACAAACAATACATAAGACCACACGAGTTCAATCCATTTGATCAATTAGAGAGCATAGGCAAACAGTGGGAAACAAATATCGCATGGGAGGAAGCGAGACAAAAGAATAAGAACACTCAAAACACACAGCAACCTAGAAACACACACACGCAATACACCCCACAGACACAAACACAACCACGTAGATTCTTACTACCAACACTAAACATCCAGCCAACATACACTTACACAACACATACGTACCCGCAGACACAACTACCACAACGCCAAGCAATCACATACACATCACCGACATACACACCACAACAAAACACTGTAACGGCCCGTCTTGCTTGTTTCCCTAGCTAGCGTTGTTTTTTGCGAGATCTTGCAATTCAGGCGTTACGTGATTCTTTGGGGTTTTGCAGCTCCGCAGGAAATGGTCGCAATCTCGCATTGGAAAGACAGACCGCCCGACGAAAACGGATATATTTTGTTTCGATGTCTCAACCGTGTAATTTTAGGTTGGATATAAGGTTGATGTTGAGATTTCTTTATAATTTACAAAATGAAATTTATTTGATAAGATAGGTATTGTTGGTGCGCATCTATATTTCCATTTGAATATAGATGTTGAAATGCTCAATTTTGCGCATAAAATGACGAATATGATTTTGGAATTTAATATTAATTTGGTCTGAAGATGAATTTATGTAGGATTTGGTATTTAATTTGGAATACAACTTTGGATAGTGTTTATAGAGTAATAATGTTTATCCCTTTAGTAAAAAAGAGATTGTAACGGAAGTTGTCACCGCTTTTCCGAAATGTCTATTGGCTGTTGTATGCGCGACGGATGTCGCTGTTTTCCAGCGACGTGCGATACACAATTGTTTCAATATAGACAGCTCGCGATCTATTTTCAATAAATGTGTCAAAATGCGTATTCTTTTAATAATAAATTTGCTGCATTTATTAACGCTAAAGTGCGGACTAAGTGCCATACAGCAAGAAACGGCGTCGCCGGGCTCTTGGAGCCAGCCTGGCTCCAAGTGTCAATTACTGGGGCCGTTAATCCCTTCGTTCTACCTGAAAACGGTCACTTCTCCTTACCGGAAAGTTAGATAGTAGGGGCAGCGTTCAGGAGAAATTAAAGGAACTAAGGGGTGTACTATAGCGCTGTTTCATTAGGACCCTTTGAAATCATTTTGTTATTTTTATTTACATTCTCCCATGACGACGTAATTAAAAAAGTTTGTTGATTCATCTTTTCTTATTTCCAATTTTGTGATCAAACTATAGAAGCGTGAACATTACATCATAATCAATCATTTCTCGTTTCGATTTCAAATATATTTTCTATTGATTGGTGGGTTGAAATGGACAGCATCACAGAAGATTTAATTGAAAATCTTGATATGGAAGATGATATTCCAGTTGCATATACTTCGAGTGCTGATTTACATTCTTTATCTCCTCATGATTCTACTGCGTAAGTATTATCTTCATTCTATGCTCAGTTACTTTCTTCCTGATATTTGTTTCTATCTATTATTTGAAGAACAATCATATGATTAATGGTCTTTTGATCATCATTTAACTTCATTATGATTTTTTACATCCGATAATTCTTCCAGTGAAATCGTTGGATACATAGACGCTATCGAAGCGTCCCGGTTGGTTGGATCAAAAAATTATACCATACTTAAATTTTTTGTCAACAACAATTCTGGCGATCGCGTACAAGTAATCACTTGGAATGATGACATCAAACGAATCGAACCCGTGCTGCGAACAAACTACGTATGTTTTTTATTCTACATTTATTTCAAATTTATTGAATTAATATTCCAAGATTTATTCTATAAAATATTGTGTAATAAATTCTGCATAATCACAGATCGTACATATCGATGGTGCTTATGTCAAACCATGCTTGATAAGTAATTTCAACAAAGGCACCCTCAATTTCGAACTAATTATTCAATCAAACACGATAGTCAATATCTTAGGAGCTCATAATGTCCCAAATGTTGACGAATTAGCCATCCCTGAGTCAGTTCCATTGGAGAATGTCGGAAAATCAACCGGTTATATAAGTCAGTGTATATAATTTTGTGCAGCTTATTATATTTATAATTTAATTCGAATCGAAGGCAATTACATGAAAATTATTTTTCATATGAATAATAACTTGTAGGGGTTGACGGATTCATTAAATCTAATTTCTTCATTATCACGCGACAAACCGTCAAGTCAAATGATTTTGGTTGTGGTTCAATTACTGATGGACGATTCAAACTTGAAGTTAGAATAGCACAGATGGAGAACAACCATGAATTCACAAAAGGTGATCATGTTCAAATTAAAGGACACTTGCAACGGAATGGTAATATATTTCTATCAGAAATAATTTCACTGTGAGTTGCGACAATAATAGAATTATATATGGTGTGTTACTTAATGATATTCTATTTTTTTCATGCGCAGCAAATCCAGTCCATTTCATAGTCAAATCTATCGAAGATGTTAGATTAATTGATAATGTGAAGATGTCACTACCTCATTTGTTGAGAGGATGTCAAAGTATTCCTACAAAACGTGAAGAAACAGGATCCAATGAATCAACAGTAATCAATAAGCGTATTAAATCCAATTGAATAGTATACATTGATCAAATTAATTAGACAATCATGTCGTTAATCATTATGTTCTGAAATAAATCTATTTCTGAATTTAATATACGACGGTTTTAAACCAATAACTTTCTGAGATGCATTTTCATTGTCTTCATAATTCAACATATTCAATCTCACTTATACGAATTCCAATATTATCAGTCTCGTATCTTTGCAGACAATTAATTTGAATACAATTCTTTGTAAACGTAATTCTTAACGGTGAAATCCTCACGTTGATTACCAGGATAAATTTTCAACGAATCCCATGAACGTACACGAGAACAAGCAACGTATAATTGTCCATGATTAAATACATCTTTCCTGAGGTCGAGTCCAATTTTGTCGAAAGTCTGTCCTTGCGACTTATTGATAGTCATCGCGAAAGCTAATTTTATAGGAAATTGTCTCCTTTTGAACGTAAACGGATAATTGTTTTCACAATACAACGTTATACGATTCAGAAATACAATTGCTCCCACCTTATCGCCGGTAAGAATTTCACATCGGAGCATATTATTTCTCAAATCCAAAATCAATAATCGAGTACCGTTACAAAGACCTTCATTTATACTTAGATTTCGAATCAGCATAACGACGCTATTCACCCTTAACCGTAGTTCATGTGGAGGAAGCGATGGGGGATTTAAAGTGTTCAAATATTCTGGCAGAAGAATTTCTTCAATATCACCATTGTCTTCACAATTTTCTGTACTATCTACACTTGTATAGATTCGCTCACTTTCCATTTCTAATAGCTGCACAACTCTTATATTTATTTCATCTACGTCTACATTTCTTGCAGCTAAAATTGCACATTTTGCTGCCTCTCTATATTGTTTATTCCTGATAAGTCCACCAAATGTGTCTTCTACTATATCAGCGTTTATGCTCGCTATACAACAGTTTGGAATGCTGATATTATCATCAATGTCATTCAGTACTCCATCCCCTAGATCTATCAAAAATTTCATGAAGTCAACTTCTTGAGGTAATGTTCGCATGTTTTTCGTCAAAGAATATTTGACGAAGTATTGCCAAACCGAACTAAATTTAATTGATAAATTGACTGTTTCGCTACGGGTACTATGCATTTTAATAGGTAGAAGTTGCCTGAAATCACCGCTCAGAATCATAATCTTACCACCGAAAGGCAGATCATTATTCATAATATCACGCAAGATCCGGTTCATGACTTCCAAAGCATATCGTGGAGCCATTGGAGCTTCGTCAAAAATAAAAATATCGGTTCCTTCAAGATATTTCGCTTCTTTCGATTGCAATTTGATATTAGATGACGAATCTGCGAAAAGAGGAACTGGTAAACCAAAAGTCTTGTGGACTGTTTTCCCATTAGGAAGCAATACTGCCGCAATCCCAGTGAATGCCATGGTAATCACGCGTTTGTTTCTACCCTTGAGAAGATTCCATAGAGTGATATATAAGAAAGTTTTTCCAGATCCACCAGGTCCATCGATGTAATAACATGTATTCGCAGTTTGATTTTTATTATCGATTAGATTCAAGATGATATCTATAATATTTTTTTGTTGCTCATTTAATCTTGTATATTGCTGCGTTCCATTTTCAATGGCTTGTTGAATCGATATACCATCATCTATTTCAACGATATCTGCTAATTGCATCATTTCGGGAAAATCAGCTAGACTTCGACCTTCGGCACAAAGCATTGCATTTATCTGGGCATACGATTCATTTTGTCCCTGTAACGTACCTGCGTGTTTTGCATTGTAACAATGAATTTTGCAATCTCGATATTTCGAGGGAGAGACCTCAAAACTCACTGTTCACCAAGGCGTTATAGTATCCGTTAGGGCTAGCCAAATCTGTTGAGCGCCACCGCGTGTCTTACGGCCACGAGGAGCCGGTGAGTTTCTAAGGCGAAAAGAAGGCCCTCGATACCTCAAAAAATACGTGAGAATTTCTTCCCGATTTGTATTTATAATTATTGCTGGGTTAGTGCTGCTAATCAGGCAGTGGATTGAGGCGGCAGTATCCGTAGAATTTGAATTTCCGCGGTGGCGAGAATTCCGCATAGTAGCGCTATGTTACAGCATAATATTCTGACATTGCAACTTTGAATTCTTCCCAGAGATGTTCAGGATGAACTGGCTGACAGTGTATCAAAATGCGAACGAATAACCTACGTAATTGTCGAGGCATCATCCAAACTTCTGCTTCGTGCATTGCTCGGCTCCATTCTTCATCATCTTCGATAAGGCCTAATTTCAAACAAGTAGCTGAAAATGTTTGTTGAAGTTCTCCGTTTACCGTTCTCAAATATTCGAAACTTGTAGCCCCTCTGATAGTTAACAATAACAACCGCAAATGAAACAGCTCTACCTGCGTGGGGCTCACAGCATACATGCGCCCGATACAGTTGAAATGAGACTTGCGTTTATTCCAATGAGAAACATTTTGACCACTGTTATCCTTTTGCTTCTTAAATGTATAGTAAGATGGAATATCAACGTACAAATATTGTCTGGCTTGCTCGTCACGTGAATTCAAATCAAAATAGTCTAAAAGCATAGTTGTATTCTCCAATGCAGTCATAATATCATTTTCGTTTGCGTCAACGTTTACTGTCAAGCTTTGCTCATTTGGTAAATGCACAGGTAAGCGCGTGATAGCATGACTCTTATCATGCAGAGTTTTACTCAGAATACGCCAGATTGCCTCCACAGGTCCGACGTAACGAGATTCAATATAATCGCGTATTTCGTCGTGATTTATTACAGTATCATTAGAAATTTCTCCAATAGTTACCGTAGCAGCATCGTGACCTTTGTATATATATTTGTATATATATTTCACGGATTTGACGCTCGAAATTATTTCAACATTGATATGACAATTGAACTTACGCAATAGCATCGGACAGTAGGGTACAACGTAACAATTGTTAACGCTGTATCCACCAGGGCGTTCAAAGAATACCTCACCAGTATCTCTTCGGCGATAATATGGATATCCATCTATATCCATGGTTGTTTCCTCACACAATGATCTTGGATAATGTTTAGAACACTTACCATTTACCAAGCACCAATCGCCGCACGGTCCGTGTATCATATGTTTCATGACAATATCATGCAAAATACGATTTTCTGAAGGATCGGGAATTTCAGCAGAAATATAGCGGTCGACGATTGCGGGAGTTGTTATTTTGTAGTTTTGCCGTAACGTTACCAGCAAATGTATGTGAGATAAACCCCGTTTCTGAAACTCTACAACATACACGTATGCTGCTACTTCCCCGAAGCACTTTTGCTTAACAATTAAGTCAATCAAGAATTTTTGCTTGATACTGAAGACTCGTGCGCAAATATCCGGTCTGTCTGCTGCTTGCTGCCCAGTGAGGAGATTCTCACGAATTTCGATACAATTTGGATTACATGTCATGGTTATAAAAAGATCTGGTTTACCATATTTTCGAACGATAGCCATTGCATCTTGATAATTCTGCATCATGTTGCGTGGGGAACCTATGAATGTCGAAGGTAGTATAATCATTTTACCAACACGACCATCAACATCATTTGCAGTATTTTGCAAGTGATCCACGAGTCCGTTATAGGATTCTGCACGCAGTTCTTTCTGGTGGCCTTTGCAATACTCTATTCGATCCTTTTCAATCTTTACATAATTGTCCACGGACCATTGCTGAAATAATCGACGTCCCATAATAAACGGATTGAAATCGTTACGCAAGGCAATTCGGTATCTTACATAAGCTAACCTGGATACACGTCGGTTGCTGTTCGAACGTAGCAAATTGCGATGCCAGCCCCTCGAACCACATGGGTAAAATAATGGATAAATCCAAGGTTCGACATTTGGGTCCATTCTACTGACTTGCTTCAAGACTTTATCATTCCTATTGCGTATACACACGTAAGATTCTGGAATCTCACCATCAGCAGTTGTCGAAAACACGGCAGCCACCTCGTTAGTCCTTTGAAAGTTATACCGCCGTCGATCCACACCTGGCTTCAAGGTGAATAGCATACTCAGCTCAGTTATGGGTGCATTATTCTGCAATGCTAATCGCTGTTGATTCGCTAATTCTTCACCCAACATCTGGTATGATTGTGCAAACACATTATATTCTCGCATTATGCTATCAAGTGTGAGTAAAATTTCATCGTCAAGTTCCGAATTTTGATTTAAACGATGTTCCGTCGCTTCGTTCGAATCAACTATAAAGAGTTGACCATAACTTGGAGGTTGACCCACAACAGACTGGAATGATGTGTTTACTTGGTAATAAATCTGTCCTTGAATCTTAAAACAGTACGGTCCTGGTCGTCTCGCACCGAAATTCACAAGATTTGCGTTGAACGAAGCAAACGAAAATGAGCTATTGTAGCATCTTATCCGTTTATAAAAATCGTTGGATTTCTGATGTTCTAACTCAAATAGTTTACGAAGACCTACGGGAAAGTCGGGCATCACATCAAGAACTACACTTCCGTGGCTACAACAATCATGGAAAGAATTTCCTTTATTGGCCACCTTCTCTTGTGAAAAGTGTTTTGCACTACAATGGATACATAGTACTTCCATTTTTCCGATATAATGCTCAGAAATTTCACCCAAGCATTCAAGATTAAAATTTGTAATATTTGATGACTCGCCGTGTATTGCTCTAAATCTGCGTTGACGTTCACAATTATTTTGACTAATAGATGAATTGGAAGTATTTGATTGATTTTGAAGACGCTGCTGACGTTGATTCTCATTATTTCTTTCTCTCCGTAAGCGTAAAAACTCCACATTTTCTTCTGCAGTACGATATATTTTACGACGTGGCATTGTGAGAAGATAAGTGTATTGAATTATAAACAAAATTTGGATTGTAAACAAAATATGCGTAAAGCTTCCCTTACGATTACAGTTTGATTAGATACTCCTATTCATCGTATGGTTGATTATAATTATATCGGTACTCATATTATTCACCAAGGAACTCGTATGACTCATCAAGGTACTCATAGGACTCATCAAGGTACTCATAAAGAAATTCAGTCAACAATCATTACATTTTTTATTATTGACAAAAAATGAAATAAATTCGAATTAATCCTAATAATATGTGTATGAATTAAATAAATAGAACGAACATGCAAATGGATGAACTGTTATGACATTTATTAAATTCAGAAAAACGGCTGTTGAATTCTTCCTCCGCATACCTGAAAAAAATTAACGGTATGTAACAACAAGAAATCTATTGCAAACTTCAACAGAACTTAACATTGAGATGTATTTGTGAAACGTTACCTGATATGTGAGTGAAATCTGTATAGTGGAATCTGTGATCGCAGTTCAGCCCTGTACGGCTCTTTTGATTATAATTGGCGTAATAACCTCTCAATTGCGTGCCTGAAGAAAGAGATTGTAAATATGCAGTAGGTACCTGGTACATACCTATATTCAACAAAAATCAACATTTTTTAACAAGACGTGCCTGATATATTGAAATTCGCGAACTCTTCCGTCCTGTATGGCACTTTCGACTGTAATTTAACTGTAATTTGCTGCAGTTAAGCTAAAAATACGTATTTTTTTCACATTTTGACGCATTTATTGAAGAACGATCGCGAGCTGTCTATGTTGAAACAATTGTGTATCACATGTTGCAGAAAAACAGCGACATCCGTCGCGCATACAACAGGCAATAGCAATAGACATTTCCAAAAAGTGGTGACAACTTTTTTTTTGATAGCATGCTATCGAAAAAAATCGATTGGATTTATTAGACATAAATTAGTAATTTGATTCATAAAACATAATAATTATTTCAAGTACTATATCATTACGTTGAATAATTTTGATTTAATTCAAAAAATTAGTTTCCGACGCGCGCGTAGCGCGCGCACTGAACTAGTAGAGTATAATTTCGATTTGTCGGTTCGAAAGATATTTGAAAAGTAGTTTAGATCCAGGCGCCGGTGATTTGACAGCTAAGTCGTGAGACTATGATCTCGAAATCAAGTGTCTGGCTAAGCGCGTCAGATAATCAAAACACAGCATAGGTAAACATAAACGGATACACCTATACGAAAGGTACTACTACCAACACCAAATATCCCACCGAATCCAAACCTATACCCCCGACACAGTACACCGCCACCGCGAATCTGCAGCGGAATACAACAGCTCACAGACACACGACACACAGAACTACAAACACTTCTATCAAACAAAATCACATCGCTCCCAGGACAGTTAGGACTAACACACCTAATATCACACAAAATCGACACACAAGGACACATCCCCATCAAACAACATTATTACATGGTATCACCGAAAATAAAAGACGCGATATACACAGAAGTAGAGAAAATGATTAGAGAAGACGTAATCGAACCGTCAGACAGCGAATGGTCGAGCCCGATAGTAATGATTAAAAAACCCAACAACACATATCAATTCTGCTTAGACTTTAGGAAAGTAATTGTCAGTATCACGTAAAGACGCATACCCCCTCCCATACATGACAGCAATATTAGACAAACTACGCGCAGCACAATACCTATCAGTACTAGACCTCAGCCAAGCATACTTTTAAATACCACTACACGAAGACAGCAAAGACATAACAGCATTTACAGTACCGGGAAAAGGATTATGCCAATTTAAAACGATGCACTACGGCTTAACAGGAGCACCAGCTACCTTTCAAAGACTGCTAGACAAATTAATAGGATCCGAATCAGAACCATACGCATTCGCATATCTAGACGACATAATAATAGTAACACAAACATTCGAAGAACACTTACACTGGCTAGGGAAAATACTAGGCAAAATTACACACGCAGGACTCACGATTAATTCAGACAAATGCGAATTCGGTTGCTCACAGGTAAAATACCTAGGATACATAGTAGACAAACACGGATTACACATAGACTCAGACAGAATACAACCACTGACAGACTACCCCGAACCGAAAACACTCAAACAACTAAGACGACTAATCGGAATGGCCTCATGGTATAGACGATTTATTCCAAACTTCGCACACATAACAAAACCACTAACACGACTCTTAAAGAAGGACCAGAAATGGACCTGGGGAGCAGAAGAACAACACGCAACGAACACAATAAAACAGATTCTCACAACACCACCCACACTCACATGCCCCGAGCACACACTACCATTCCAAGTACAACAGACGCGAGCGGAACAGGCATAGGTGCAGTACTGAACAAACAAAGGAGGAAGAAGAACACGTAATAGCATACGCCAGCCGTGCACTTAGCGAGGCGGAGAGAAAATACACAACAACAGAACAGGAATGCCTCGCGGTAATTTGGGCGATATACAAATTTGGACCATACCTGGAGGGCTACCATTTTACAGTAATCACAGACCCCAGCGCACTTAGATGGTTACACAATTTCAAAAATCTAACAGGGAGACTAGCAAGATGGGCACTAGAACTGTTAGAATACGATTTAGAAATTATACACAGAAAAGGCACAGCACACCAAGTACCGGATGCACTATCACGATTACACGAACACGAAGAACAAGTACAATTAGGCGCGATAGAAAACACCTCAGACAAATGGTACACATACAAAAAAACACAAGTACAAACACGACCAGAAAAGAATGAATCATGGAGAATACGCAACACACACTTATACTTCCATAGACCCGATCCACTACACTCCAACTTATTACCGGACACAAACCCATGGAAATTAGTCATCCCCAAAGAACAAATCACACAAATATTACACGAAAATCACGACACAACACAAGCAGGACACCTAGGAATAGAAAAAACATACCAAAGGATAGCGAAAGAATATTACTGGCTAGGGATGTATAGGGACACAGTAAACTACGTAAGAAAATGTGAAACCTGCCAGAAAACAAAAGTAGAACAAAAACAACCAGCAGGCCTAATGGGAAATAGAATAATCGAAAAACCATAGACAGTAGTAGCATCAGACATAATGGGACCACTTCCTATCTCAAAAACACGACACCAATACATAATAGTTTTCCAAGACCTATACACGAAATGGGCAGAAATCATACCATTAAAGAAAGCGACAGCACAGACAGTAGAACACGCATTACACAAACACGTCATATTACGATGGGGTACGCCACGCGTAATACTCACAGATAACGGCACACCATACATAAACAAATTAATTCGCGAACTCACACAAAAATTTGGCATCAGACACACAACAATCCCACCATACCACGCCCAGGCAAACCCAATAGAACGAATAAGTAGAACAATAAAAACCATGATACAAGCGTACGTAGAAAAAGACCACAGGGACTGGGACATACGCTTACAAGACCTGCAATTTGCACTGAACACAAGCACACACACATCCACAAAACACACACCTGCATTCCTGAACCTCGAGAGAGAACTACACCCGACACAATGCCTGCAGAACCACATCGAGAACGAAGGCGACATAAAACTGCAAGACACGGACAAATGGACAGACCACCTACGCAGACTACAAATAATTAGGGAGAAAGTACAGAGATACCTGACAGAGGCAAACGAGAGACAAGCACACTATTACAATTTAAGACGGAGAAACACGGAGTATAAGGTGGGAGATAGGGTTCTTAAGAAAAATCACCTGCTTTCGTCAAAAGCAGATCAAGTAGCAGCAAAACTAGCGCATAAGTATACAGGACCATACATAATAACAAACAAAATTTCACCAACAGTATACGAATTAACAGCAGAAAACGGAAAAAAGGCCGGAAAATGGCACATAGACAATTTGAAACTATATATTTAAAAAACATGTTTACTGATAACTGTAATTCGATCCCAACAGATGACAATGGACAGAGCAAACAAAAAGGTGACGTTCGCCACCTCCCTGACAACGACACAGGAACGAAACACACCACTACTACCCACACCAGAATATGTCGATACCGCTCGGGTAAGAACGCTGTTTTAGAGATTGGAACGGAACAGCGTTCTCCTTGGATAAAGAAAATAGCCTTTAACCAGGCTCCGTACTTACTATCGTTCTGTTTAAATTGATATCTAGCAACCGCTCGCAAACCCTCGTATCTAAGGCATGTGTTAGCGGTGTTAGCGGAGCCGTGTTAGCGGTGTTAGCCGTGCTATCGGTGCTATCGTGCTAACGTGCCATCGAGATCCAGAATCGCTCTACAGTATAGCGATTCTGGATCTTTCGTGTTACATAGCATCCGACCTCTACTTAGCGCGTAGGTCACCGGCGATAGCACGCTTCGACATATTACAGATCGCGCCGGTTGCTAAGTAACGACATAATAATAAGAACAAGTCCTGTTACGAGGCTCGACACTGCTTCAGCCAATGAGCACGCTCGTGGTATGGTTTCGTGCTTTTTCAAATAATTTGTCGCGTTCCTTTTTAGAATATGCCAACAAGTAATTCAGTGAAATTGACAGTTTGAAATGACAAAACCAAGGTAATTATAGATCTTTTATTCTTACTTTTTATTTCTTTTATAAGTACCACGTGTTATTCTCGGGTTCCCCAAGCTCTATCAACCGAGCAAGGGGAACGTGGGCTGAGCTCCGACCGAACGCGTCTCCAGGTGGCGGATAGGAGAGGGCCAGGGAGATGCGCGGCACCTGCGGTCTCGGGGACCGGGGTGCCGGCAGGCAACCGGGAAACTGAGACCGCTGGCTGCGGGTCCCCGGGTCTGTTGGTGGCTATACGTAACCCGGCCGGCGTAAAAACTGGCCCAGGGGAACTAAGGCCCCGACCGCGGACCCATGGCTCCCCAAGCCAAGGCGTAAGCTATCGTGCCGAGGGCTGAATGGCACTGGGGTACAGTGTCGATAACGATGCCCTTGGGGTACCGGGCGACCCCCCATTGTATTTAGCCTTACCCGCACACGGCAGGCTCTGTGGGGGCGGACCTTTATTTCCTGCACACTCGTGGGATCACTATGGATCAAAAAACAAAACAAAAATCAAAAAAACATGAGAGCGCGGAGGACGCGACAGAGCTGGGTTCGCGCGGTGAGGCTGCCTCGATGGAGGTGGACTCACCGGCAGGTCAGGGCTCCGGGGAAGGTGGGCTGGCCGTGGACATGGAGGCACTAGTCTCCATGACACGCGGCGGCCTATCGGTCTCGGGGACCAGTCCGACCCCGACTCTGTCGACAAGGGTGGAAGAGGGCCCGGTACCCACCGGGACCTCGGAAGCCACACAAGAAAGGGCCAAGAGGGCAAACCGCTCGGGGGCGGCGAAGAGGAAGGCAAGGAAGGCCAAGCAGGCCGCCGCGACCTCCTCAGAGCAGAACCCGGGCGGGATCCCCCAGGCCAGCACGGCAGAGCGCGCGGAAGCGGGGGTCCAGGCAATGGGCGACCCGTGGACGGGGCGCCTACCAGCAGCACTCCGGTGGGGGCGGGGGGCTCGGGCACGAAGAGGCCCAGGCCCTCGGACAGCACCCCGCCGGAGGTGTACTCGGCGCCCAAGAGGGGCAGAGAGGCCTACCCAAAACCGTTGAGCTACAAGGAGGCGGCGGAGGGAAGCAGGAGGGTGGTAATCGCACCCTCCGGCTATCCTGAGGTCACCCTTGGCTCTGGGGAGGGAGACCTGGTGGTTCAGGCGCTGTGCGCGGCGATGGACTCCATCCCGGAAGGGAAGGGGGTATCTCGCTTCGAGCAGTACCGGTGCGATCAGGGCATCCTGTGGGTGACCTGCTCGGATGCAACGGCTCTGGACTGGCTGAGGTCCACGGTTCCGACGTTGGTGCCCTGGGGGGGGGGCCTCTCTCCAACTACTGGAGAAGGGGCAACTACCCAGGCTCGCCAGGATGGTCTCGATCTTCCCTGGTATCCCGGAGAAGAACGAGGTCATCCTCAAGAGGCTCAGACGCCAAAACGCCGGGTTCCAGACCCACCTGTGGAGGGTCTGGGACAGGAGGGAGGGACAAAAGTCGGTGCAGCTTGTGCTGGGGGTGGACGCCACCTCCAGGGACGCGCTGAGGACGGGGGGCCACCTGGCCCACTACGGTCTCGGGAGGGTCCTCTTCAGGGAGGCCCACCAGGGGCCGAGGGAGGGACGGGAGGCTCCCAGTCCACCGGCGCAGAGGGTGACCCCGAGGGAGGCCCCGACACCGGAAACGGTGGTGGGGCCCTCCGAGGGCAAAGCCCCGCAAGCGGCCGCAGGGTACGAGGGGCAGGGCTCGTCGACCCGAGGGGACCAAGAGGCAACTCTGGGACCATCGAGCAGGACGGGCCCCCCTCATAGCAGAGGCGGCGGAGCCGGCAGGGCCAGAGGCCGTCCTTCAAGGGCCTTCGAAATACGGAGGACCGGGAGGGAGAGCGTCAGGGCTGGGGTCCAAACGACCCTGACCGGCGAAGCGCCGAGGTCAAGAACACCCGGGCAGGAGCTCCCCCCAGCGGGGGCTCATGAACCGGCGACCGGGGGGAACTAGAGGGCTCGGTAAAACGGGCTCCCCTACTCTCTCCGCGCTACGGGGGTAAGCAAGTCCAGTCCCACAGCCGTGGACGGACTCGACTTATCACAAATAAACTTGCGCCACTGCAAGGCGGCCTCGGCTATACACAGCCGTGACCTGGCGGTGGAAACAACAGACATATCACTAATACAGGAACCCTGGGTAGTCGGGGGGCGGATTCGGGGTATCGACTCCAGCCTTGGTGCGCTGGTGTACGCGGAGGGAGGGGCGGGCCCCAGGGCCTGCGTCTTCGTCAGCAAGAAGCACTGCGCCACCAGGCTGAGCCCGTTCTGCTGCAGGGACCTGGCAGCGGTCTCCATCAGGGTAAAGTTAGCCAGAGGCGGCACAACTGACGTGGTTGTCTGCTCGGCGTACCTGCCCTACGACTCTGAGGCACCCCCACCGACGGAGGAACTCAGGGTGCTGGTGGAGCACTGCAGCAACAAGGGACTCAACCTGCTGATCGGATGCGACGCCAACTCGCACCACGAAGTATGGGGCAGCTCGAACACAAACAAAAGAGGCGGGGCACTGCTAGAGTACCTCTCCTCAACGGGACTCGAGATTCTCAACAGAGGATCGAGACCCACCTTCGTCACCCCGCATAGGCAGGAGGTGATAGACATCACACTCTGCACGCCCAGACTTACCAGTCTGGTCAAGGACTGGCGGGTGCGGAGCGAGGATACTCTCTCAGACCACAGACGCATCTCGCTCGTCCTGGATGCGAACGCGACATGGGAACGGACGGAGGAATACAGGAACCCCAGGACAACCGACTGGACCTCCTACAAAGAGGGGCTAGAAGGAAAGCTTGGGGGACCCAGCAACCGGCCGAGGACTGAGGGAATGGTGGAGAAAGAGGTAGCCCACCTTCAGGCAACCATCACAGAAGCTTACGAGGCCGCGTGCCCCGTAAAGCAGAGAAAAGCGAAAAAGAAGGTGCCCTGCTGGAGCAGAGAGTTGGACAAGAGTAGAACCGGCTCTCGCAAGTTGCTCAACAGGGCCCTCAGGACGCAGCTCGAGCCGGATTGGGCGGCCTATAGGGAAGCCCAGAAGGCCTATAAGAAGCTGATCAAAAGATCAAAGAATGAGGCCTGAAGGGGATTCTGCGAGGAGACTGAGGCTCTAAGCACAGTGGCCAAGCTCCGCAAGGTCTTCACCTCCGGACCCCCAATCAAGCTGGACAGCCTCATGCTCCCTGACGGCAGCATGGCAGAGAGCCAGACGGACATACTGTCGCACATGCTGAGCACCCACTTCCCGGGCTCCACACCAGCCACACAGGGACCACCCCAGAGAGAGGTCTCTGGCAGGCAGGGGCCAGGGGACTGGAAAACAGCGGCAGCGATAATCACGCCGTCAAGGATAAGATGGGCAATTGACACCTTTGACAGCTACAAGAGCCCAGGCACAGACGGTATCTTCCCGGCCCTCCTCCAGAGGGGAGGGGAGAACCTCGTTGCCAAACTGAACGCGATCTTTAGGGCCTGCTTAGCTCTCCGCTACATACCCAGGAACTGGAGGGAGGTCAGAGTGGTCTTTATACCCAAGCCGGGTAAAGGATGCTATGACCGCGCGAAATCATGGAGACCCATCAGCCTCATGTCCTTCATGCTGAAAACCATGGAGAGACTGGTAGACAGGTACATCAGGGACTATGTCCTGGTCGTAAGACCAGTTTCACGGGCCCAACACGCATACCAGGCCGGCAAATCTACGGAGACAGCGCTCCACCACCTCGTGCGCGAGATTGAGGGGCCGCTCCTCCGGCAGAGAGCGGCGCTGTGCGTGTTCATGGACGTGGAGGGGGCCTTTGATAGCACCTCCTTCGACTCGATATGCGATGCCGCTGTACGATTCGGCATCAACACCACGGTGGTGGACTGGATTAGGCAGATGCTTGAATCCAGGACGGTCACCGCGGAGCTTGGAGAGTCGGTTGCCAGGGCTCAGGTCGACAGGGGCTGCCCGCAGGGGGGGGGGGTTCTCTCCCCCCTGCTGTGGACTCTGGTCGTTGATGGGCTCCTGGCGGAGGTCGACAGGCGAGGGGTGACGGCCGTGGGCTACGCCGATGACGTGGCCCTGGTAGTCGCGGGCGACCACCCACAGCACATGACGAGCAGGATGCAAAAAGCACTGAACGTCGTACAGGACTGGTGCACCACTCAGTCACTGAGGATCAACCCCAGCAAGACCGAGATGGTGATCTTCACCAAGAAACGCCGCTTCGAGGTAGGACCCGTAGAGGTCTTCGGGTCGAAGCTAGTACCATCCACCACAGTGCGCTACCTGGGGGTCACCCTGGATAGCAAACTGTCGTGGAAAGCCCACGTCACCAAGCAGGCACAGAAAGCCACGGCCACATACTGGGCCTGCAAGAGAATGGTGGGACAAACCTGGGGACTCAAGCCAAGAGTGGTCAAGTGGATCTACACAGCCATCCTCTTGCCCCAGCTGTCATACGCCTCCGTTGTGTGGTGGCCAGCAATGGACAAAAGCACGCTCCGCAGGACACTGGACCGGGTGTACAGGTTAGCGGGGCTTGGAATAACGGGGGCGCTCAGAACTTCGCCTACGCTCGCTATAGGGGCACTCCTGAACCTTCCGCCCCCTCATCTCATGGTGGAGGCTGAGGCATGGAGGGCCGCTCTGCGCCTAAGGCAACAGGGCCAATGGAAGAGGACGGGCGCGGGGCATACGACGATACTGCTGCGGGAGGGGGCACCTCAGGTAGACCCATCACAAGGCGGGGATCGCTGCCCCAACCGTCACCAGTTCGACCCGTTATACATGGTGGAGGCACCGAGCAGGCAGTCATGGACGAACGACCAGGACAACCTGCTCAAACCACAAGGGCTCGTCTGGTACACAGACGGGTCCAAGACGAACACAGGGGCGGGGGCCGGCGTGTGGAGCGAGGGACCCAGGACGCGCATATCGCTCGCCCTGGGGCCTACGGCCTCAATCCTTCAAGCTGAGGTGTTTGCCATATGGATCTGTGCCAGAACTATCCTGGCTCACAACCCCAAGGGCAAACACATATACATCTGCAGTGACAGTTGGGCGGCGCTCAGGTCAATACGCAACTGCGTAATAAGATCCGGGCTCGTCAGCGACTGTGCAGAACTGCTAACACAGATCTCACGTGGAAACCGCGTGAAGCTTCTATGGGTGCCGAGTCACAGCGGTATACAGGGAAACGAGATGGCACACTGCCTGGCCAGGGCAGGTGCCGCACGCAAAGAAACCGACGACGGGTGCCGAATAGGCCTAACCTCGGCTCACGCCAAGGGCCTAGCGGAGGGCTGGACGGACCGCCGCTTCAAGGAGCTCTGGGCGGGGGCACCTGGCATGACTCACACGAGGGCACTCTTCCGGGGGCCTTCACGCGAGCTAGGTGCCACACTAATCAATCTGGACAGAACCAGTCTCAGGACCCTGGTAGGACTTGTCACCGGTCACTGGTACACAGGTAAGCACCTGGTGCACATGGGGCTCAGAACCGGGCCTATCTGCACCAGGTGCGGGGTGGAGCAGGAAACCCCGCTTCATCTGATTGCGCGGTGTAGGGGCCTCGAGGGACCTCGGAAGGCAGCCATCGGAGGAACCTACAGCGAAGGCATGAAGATCGAGGAGATCGGGGTGGGTAGGCTGATGCGATTCGCCAGGATGGCCAACCTAATCTCGGCTCCTACAACATAGGGTGCCCTCACGGGCTCGGGCACAATGGTCCGCATGGACTGAGCGCCCGGGAAGATCTCAGAAAAACAAACAAACAAAACCACGTGTTATTCACATATTCATTTACCAATGTAAATTGTTTAATATTTTTATAAAAATGTCCAATAATGACTTATACCTAATCAACGTCAATTATGGACACAGAAATATACAATATTAGCACTCATTTCCACACCTATTCTATTAAAATAACAGAATTTGTGTATCTAAAAGAACAACGTGTACTTTTTTCCATTGATTTCGCATAGTGCTTCTGTATGTTTCAAATTTTTTTTTCATGAACAAATTTTTTATTTTTTTTATGTGTTAAATCGATTTATGCAGATATCGTTGAAATTAATCACGATACGAAAAGATACTTCGGATAAAACTTATAGGATTTCAAGTGGGTAATAACATGGTGTAACAATATTTCTTGTAGATGAAGACGCCAAGGCCAGTAGAGAATCAACTCATTTTTTAAAAGTTAAAATTCTTTTTTTTATCGCTTTATTTTATTATATATCAAAGATAAAACTTCTTTTCCATGAACCATTTTTTGTGATAAACCAATTTCTTATAATATTCAGCTAAATAACTAAAGATTTGTGAAGTCTTATTAACTTTTTATCACCAAAATATCTTGTTTTCATAAAAATTCGAACAGATAAAAAGTGCGTAATTTTATTCAAAAATTGTTGAAAGATATTCTTGATCTTTTTTTTTTCTCATATTTTTAAATTATTAAGGAATTAAATAAACTGCAATAAAAAAGTATGTGAAAACTTCTCAGGTATTTTTTTAAATTATTTGCACAAAATTACACTTTTTCTCTCATGCAATTTCTAATCGTACGCACTAGTTTGGAGGCTAGTTTAATACGCTACTTAAACTTTGAGAAAAACATTTTCTTCGTTTCTAAAATTATTGATAAAAAAATAATCAAAAAATCATTCATACAATAGTTGAATTATGTTATCAATCATATTTTTAAAAACAAATTAATGTTTTGCGATTAAAATGCATGCGCAATGAATTTCTAACAGCGGTGCAAAGAGAATATTCTTTTAAAGGTTCATTGTGCATACACTTTCATCGCAGAACCTTAATTTTATTTTACAAGTCACAGACTCTAACATATTCTAGCGTTCGTATTAATGAATTTTCGATTGAATTTTTTAAAATTTATTTTAACAACTAAAAAATCGCTTTAATCAAAATTCTAGTAGCGTCTACCATAAAACGTGAATATCTATTCAACATATAATTGACACTGCTACAAAAAAAAATGTTGACACAAGACATTATAACCTATATAACAATTGAGATAACTATTTCACTCGGGGTCATTTTACTGGTGAAAGACTGAGGTATTGTAACGTTCCCGAGCCGCGACCATTACGCACCTCGCGGCGCGCATCATGCGGATCTCGCGTGACCGCGCCGCGACGGGTATAAAAAAGGGGCTGCTAAGCCGCTCAGTACCGATTGTGTGGCAAAGCGCCCGTCGAGTCACTTGCGTTACTTGTCTTTCGGCCGATCTGAGGCAAAACGCCCAGCGAGCCACATAGCTGCCCTTTTACCTGGCACGTAGCTTAAATTGTGCGTGACCATTCAATTCATTTTAATATCGTAGTACTTCACCGGCTAAAATTGCGGTAGACAGATACGCGGTATTAATAAATTCATTTTAAATCAACAATCAAAATTCAAATCAAATACTCTATTACTTTGACAAATCGTAAAACACCTTCTTAAATTTCGCATACCAAATAACAATATCAAAGTCGCAGATAACAATTCTAACTGCGCAAATCTATTCTTGAATCTGATCTGAAGCGCGATAGTTTTAAGTTATTTTCTATTGTTAGTTTATTGCTATTTTTTATTCTTACGAATGTCATTTTGTTTATCATTTCATTTTTTGTTATTAAGACCGGAAGTCCGGTCATGCAAACATCATAGTTTTTGCATTAAATTAAACCTAATTTATCTTTTGTGAAGCTGCATCTTTTCTTTCTATTTCCTTTCTTTTCTAATTACTTTTCTATTCAAAATTTCAGCTTCAAAATTATCATCATTGATTAGCTAGAGGCAGCTACGGTGCGATTCTTCTGATCACTAGCAACGGTGGAGTTCACGCTTCATCCGAGTCTAGAATTACAGGCGAATCAATCCCTAGTCTGTTAGGCAGGCTCGGTGCGCCTACGCGAACCCCAGCTCTGTAAAGCAGCTTCGGCTAGACTCACTAGCTCGCAGCACTGGCTAAACACCCGTGTCTGTAATTCTTTACCAGTGTCTCGACACTCAAGTCTGCGCTCAGGCTCGGCTAGCGCGGCATATCCCAGCTCTGCAGGGAGGCGGCTCTGGTGCATCTAGCATACATCCGAGTCCATGCATTAGGGACAATTTCGTGGTTTTTCACTTTTTCCACAAGAGGGGCTCCAATCTCGTCCGTAGGACAAAGTACTCACAATAACGGTGGTATTTGCGGCACCTTCCGTGCCGCAAACAACCACAGAGAGTTACAGTATGTTGTAACGTGTACGGCTATACCAGCCTGTACTGGTATATACTCCGTTCACGGAGAGAATACCCAAACGTCGCGCAGCTTCGAACGGCCTGAGAGTCGGGTGGGGGTAACGGGGCTCACAACTCAACGCCGTATCCAAATTATCATACGTTTGGGCCCCGGCCGATAATGTACGCTCTGTAAAGAAATTGACCGCTCGGCTTAAAGACTCGGGGCCCCCGCGTCGGCTATACCGGGTCTGCTTAGCCATGCAAGCCGTTTGGCGACATGGAGAGGGTAAAATGGGTGGAGCGTTGGGTGGGATATGACCGAACCGGACGAGTTCTGTTTCGATCGTTGGGTATTCTCTCCGTGAACGGAGTATAGTCGTACACCGCACATACGCTTCGCGCAGGTGGGGTGACGCCTGATGACGTCACTAACAGTATATAAGGAGCAACGCTGAGACGCAAATCAGCGTATCTAGCCAGAGCGGCAGTGCGACTCGTAGCATATTTCGTTAGAGCGGTCTTGTGCCAAAGCGGCCAACCGACTCGTATAAATTCTCTCTTTTCGATTTACATAACCTCTAATTTGGTATCACTTTATCTTTGAGCCAAAGCGGCCTGATAGAACCAACACATTTTATACTTACATAGACAATTAGCTGAAGCAGCATTTGTTCAAAAGCCATATCAAACTTAGATTCAAAACCAAACCAGAAACACGAAGCGCAATTAGACATAAGAATTAGGATAATTTAGATTTTAATTTCTCTTTTGTATTTCTTTATTTTCTTCCATTTGAGATCTCAAAACTATGATTTTATTTTTCTTTATGATTTATCTCTCATTACTCGATTTATAATTTCTGTTATATTTTTCTTCTGTTGTATATCAGACTCAACGAAAATTATTATTATTTGCCTTGCATCAGCATGCAATGCAAATGATAATAAACATTAAACACATCTAGAAATCTGATTCTTATCATTTCATTTTCAAAGGTTCCTTTTTACTAATTAAAAATTAGACTCATTTTCAGCAACTTAGATTCACTTTGTTTAGCTAAAAGGCAGCTTCGGTGAGTGTATTGTACAGCTACGGTATAGCTATAATTGGTACCCTAATCTGAGAACACGCATATCCCAAGTCTGTAACAGGCAGCTTCGGTGAGTTTGACTCAAGGCAGCTACGGTATAGCTGTAATTGGTACCCTAGTCTGTGAGTCAAACATATCCCAAGTCTGTAGGGAGGCAGCTCTGGTAGAGTAACATCTATCCGAGTCTGTATTAGGGTTTCAGGGTTTTTCCAATTTTCCCCTTAGAGGAGCTCCAAAAATCGCATTTTCACCCGTGACAAAGAACACACGCGGACTAGGTTAACTTCACCAGCCTTCTGCTGGTGAAGCATAACCAGAAAAAGTTACAATGTATAAAATATAAAGTGGACTTTAATATGCAAGCTTCAAATATTTACAAATATTTTTGTACCCTAAGCTAATCCTTTCTGCTACGCCATTCCGTAAATCATAATATTTGATGTTTTTTTTTTTTTAAATACATCAATCTTCATTTTGTATAATGAACATAAAGCAAGTTCGATATCTCAATTCTTAAAAAAGTTATAATTTATTTAATCCAACTGTTTTTTTTTTTCAAATGTAGTTCATATCGGTAATAGAAATCCGGTTATATAGAGTAGGTACTTTGAATCAGTCCACGATTACCCTACGCTGCTAAATATTAATTTTTGTCCTGTGCAGTCTGAATTCAAAAAATACAATAACAGTATAGGATTCTAACTTTAAGTTACTATTTATTCTAATGATGCTACTACTTCATGCGCAATTGGTTAATATCACAAGAAATATATCTGCCGTCGCAGATGTTGCAATTAGGCCCTACTTAGACATCGAAGGATTTTAAATAAAATTAAATTGGAATATAAAAATTTGTAAATTGACACTATTAAAAAGCCCGTGGGATGTCTCTACTGCCTTGAATGGCTCAGAGCTTGTCTACTAGTATCGGGCAATGTACTCGAAATCGTAAACAAGTTTTGTAAGTAAACTTCAGTGAAGTACAAAGAGGATGTGTTTGTCGGATTGACGCCTCCAGTATAGCGTCAGCTAGTACACTACTTCAGGCTTCCTTCGCAGTGTTCGACATATCGGTTGTGATACACCACCTGTACATCTTTAACTCAGACGAATCGTAAAGTGATCGAAGTAATGCGTATCGAGCACGGATTCCATACACAAGGTTTATAGATGCAGAGTACGATTGAGTCTACTCATGGTGAAAGTTTTGTAAGTTACCTATAAATGAATAAACATAATTAGGCATGAATTTAAACTGCGGTACACATAAACGAAAACTGACATGTACGACGCACGTTATACTTTAGCTAAATCATAGTAGGATTTACTTTAATGGTTCGTATCGTTGACTGAAGAATATAAAGACAGCTCACCCTGGGTAAATTAGTGAGCCGACCAAGTGGGCTTGAAGTGGGCTTGGCGTTGCAAACGGTATCTGTAATACCGACTGAAACTTACAGTTTTACGTTGCTGCGAACTGACTCATGGGGTAAATTCAGATTGATAATGGTAGGGAGCTTAAATACTTGCAGCCGCACTGTGGAGTGCGAGTGTTCTTTCTCCACCTTATCGACTATGCGAAAACCTACACGTAGCAGCTGTGATTTTTTCTGAAAATGTTCTGTATACACCTAAATTGCATACTCTGGGTACTTTCCATATTAATTCGCGAATTAATACTTGAGATAATTAAGCTTTGAGAGTTTTTACAAAATCAAATGTATTTAGGTATTATCAGATTCCGGTGAAAGTTTTTGATAATCGAATTGACATCTACAAACACGTGAAAAAACCGAAATGAATTTTGTGTGTTTCTGTTACACTTTTACGTATACATTCTGATGCTTTTTAGAATCTTGTATGCAAGTTAATACGTGATCGCAAAAAATCAAAAAACTCGAACGCTTTCATTTATTTCATTTTTTCTCAGTAACTACAGAAATGGAGTTTGAACTTTTGAATCGCTTCGTCTATCTACGTAAATTCCGGCAGTCACAAACTCTCAGCGGATGAAATGGTCATCAGGATATGTAGAAGTCTTCTTTAGAGTTTTACTTTAATTGAACTAGCTGATAATAAACTACGAGTGCCTAATTGTCTTGAACGGCTTTGAGCTGGGTAGACACGGTAACCTTTTCTGAAGGTCTACACTTGGAAAATTCAATAAATTTTCCAACGTACATTTGTATGAATTTGTTTTATAACAATAAAAAGAATTAATTTTCGCGTCAGATTTCTTTACATGTACATCTGTAATATATATTTTATAATCATTACATAGCTAATATATCGTTTGAAACCTAAGGGAAAAATGATTTTTTTCATTGTTATGAAAATAATTCACATGCGTTCAAATTTATTAGATTTTCAAAGCCTAGACCTTCAGGACAGGTGGCCGTGCCTGCCCAGCTCAGAGCCGCTGCTGTTTGTGAGTTCTCTATTCGCACCTGTGTGAACTTAGCATCTCATTTGCTAGCATCTCATAAAAAAACTGTTGTTCTACAGTTCCTGATAGTTTTTAATAATAGTTCTGGAAAATCAACCCCCGAAAACCGATTTTTAAAAACTGAGATGCTAGCGGCTGGAACCTAGCATCTCACGAGTTAAAATAACGACTCGTATCCGCCCCGATCAAGAATATAATGGATTCCATGAGAGTTCTAAGTAGCCTCAGATGAATGGTAGAGAGTTCCGGCCTCTGAAATTATTCCAGTCGATTGTTTATAACAATTCAGCGAAGCTAAGTGTAAAAAAGTGAGATGCTGGCTCCCATACCGACGAAGAAGGTGAGTACGGGTAATATTCTGGTAGTTCTTGCAATTTTCAACTGGGAGGGACAGAGTTCCGGCCTCTGAAATTATTCCAGTCGATTGTTTATAACAATTCAGCGAAGCTAAGTGTAAAAAAGTGAGATGCTGGCTCCCATACCGACGAAGAAGGTGAGTACGGGTAATATTCTGGTGGTTCTTGCAATTTTCAACTGGGAGGGACAGAGTTCCAGGCTTTGAAATTATTCCAGTCGATTGTTTATAACAATTCAGCGAAGCTAAGTGTAAAAAAGTGAGATGCTGGCTCCCATACCGACGAAGAAGGTGAGTACGGGTAATATTCTGGTAGTTCTTGCAATTTTCAACTCGGAGGGACAGAGTTCCAGGCTTTGAAATTATTCCAGTCGATTGTTTATAACAATTCAGCGAAGCTAAGTGTAAAAAAGTGAGATGCTGGCTCCCATACCGACGAAGAAGGTGAGTACGGGTAATATTCTGGTAGTTCTTGCAATTTTCAACTGGGAGGGACAGAGTTCCGGCCTCTGAAATTATTCCAGTCGATTGTTTATAACAATTCAGCGAAGCCAAGTGTAAAAAAGTGAGATGCTGGCTCCCATACCGACGAAGAAGGTGAGTACGGGTAATATTCTGGTAGTTCTTGCAATTTTCAACTGGGAGGGACAGAGTTCCAGGCTTTGAAATTATTCCAGTCGATTGTTTATAACAATTCAGCGAAGCTAAGTGTAAAAAAGTGAGATGCTGGCTCCCATACCGACGAAGAAGGTGAGTACGGGCGTAGTTCTTGCTGTCATCAGGCCGGAGACAGTGAGACCGTAACATGTCCAATTCATTTCAGTTTAAGAGTATAAGATAAGTGACAAATTTATCTCGCAACTCATCATGTTAAATCAATGTTCTCGAATTCATGAATTAGTTTCAAAAATTCAAAATAATTATCCCTTTTTTACAGTGTCATAAGTCTCTCCGTATGTGACCATAAGCCAGCTACTTATACGAACGACCTAGAAATATGAAAATCTTCGGTTTGCCACATAGAATGTCCAAGGTTCAGAAGGTATGCCCGACACAGGCTCGCCAAATTGTTCGTTGAATGATGAGCAGGTCAATTAGATGCTGCTTTGCGACTTTGTTCCCACTTTCTGCGTTACCAGAGCCAACGACGAGGACGTAGTGAGAAATGGCTCCATTTTTCTTTATTTTTTTTTAAATTTATTCAATTTTTTTTGTATTTTTTGTTGTATTTTTTTAATTTTATTTTTTTTATATTTTTTGTTGTATTTTTTTTAATTTTTTTAAATATTTTTTTTTGTATTTTTTTAATTTTTTTTTTTGTATTTCTGGTTGTATTTAAAAAAAAAATAATCTCTGTTTTTTTGTATTTTAAAAAAGTTTTTTATTTTAGAATTCTGTTCAGGTTTTTTTCTGTTTTTTCATAGGTGATAGTTTCCATTTTCTGTATTATTATATGTATGGTATATATATGTATATATATATTTTTTTATATTATATGTATGACATATATATTTTTCTTTTTTTATTATTATATGTATGGTATGTATATATATTTTTTTTTTATTATTAATATTATATGTATGATATATATATATTTTTTTTTTCTCTGTATTTTCACTCTTTTCTACCTTTCGTCCTTAATGTTTTGTTTCAAATATTGTCAAAAGTGATTATTTAATATCAGTTTAATGATTGCTTAATTGGTGTAATACGTTCATCACTTCAAGACGAATAGTAGCTATAGATGAATAAATGGGGTTTGATTATCGTATTATTCCGCATGATTTCTCGTTTACGTTTCATATCATCGTACTGGTACCAATACAGTCCGGTCTTCGCATATGCCGTGTAGTGTTCACAGTCATAGTGTACTAATCCAGCCAGGACGTATGTATTGCCACCTAATGCGATTGTCGATGATACAGATTCGAGTTGGTGGGGCTTCGTCCGATTTGTTGCTTCGTAATTTCCATCTGTGATGATTGAGAGATCAAGCAGTATATGAGGGCCGTACACAATTTCATCTTCGATCACATCTTTGCACTGTTTGCAGGTTCTTCTTGTGATCAAAGCGTCATCAATCGCTTCTTGCATCTTATTGAATCCATCGTTCAATAATATGTCTACGTTAACGGAGATTGTGACGCTAGGGTGACTGTTCTAATAGCCGCACGCACAGGAGGAATTTTGTACACAGCTTGGTTGCTGCGCAAAAAGATAATCGGCCAAGTTGCTAACATTGCACTGAGCATCCAAACGCATTATCGTTCTCGTGTAGAAGACCTTTGCATCTTTGAACAAATTCAGTTCCAATAGTGTATTAGCCCTTTCCACGTAGTGTTTAGAAATTATCTTTTTTTCTTTCAACACCGCTAAAGCTAGCTGAATTAGCGGGCTTGGAGATGAGGCGATTCGATCGTGGTAACTCTTATAGCATGCCATACCATTCAGAATCACCTGGAACGTAGAGTCAAAGCCACAAGTTCTAATAACATTTACACTTATTTTTTCAATCGTCATTACACCTTTTATGGAACCATTTTGCAACATTGGGAGCTGTGGACTTTTGATGTCTTTGATGTAGTCCCATTCCGGACATTTGTCAAGACACGTCGGCTTACATCTTTTTGGGGGACGGGGTTTTTCGTCAGTTATCTGATCTATTTCTACTTTTTCTGCTTGATCGCCCCAATTTTCGTTTATATTCCACTGCTTGAAATCAATGGGTGTGCTGGTCTGACGCAGTTCATCGATAGAAAATGTCGAAGCATTCCGTATGGGACCATTTGTAGATTCTATAACTTTTATGTCAGATCCTAGGGTCACTGAATCATCGGTAAATTGTCGTTTTAAAATATCGCGGCTCCCATGTTTGTCTAATGACAAATCGATGCCGTGTCCTACATTCTTGCTGGACTGAAGTTCTGTGGAATCATGCTCATATTCACTTTCAGAATAAGTGTTTGATAGCTCGGATATTTTCTCTATTTGAGCTTGGCTCTGCCCGCTAAATGTCTTTCGATCACCTTCGTTCGATGAAAGTTTTACCTTGCCGTCTAGATGGTCATCTATATGTTGGAGAACGAATTTATCAGGGCGCGTTGGAAGCACACCTTTCAGAGATCTTTTCATGTCGCCAAATTCAGCTTCCACGGCAGAAGATGTAGCAATTAATAGGTCTTGTTTGAAGTGCCTGCGCATTATGCCGGTCCACAATGATGAATAAGGCATAAGTTGTTTCTTAAATTGTTTAGCAAATTCAGGGTTGTAGCAACCGTTGATTGTGCTTCCTTTTTTAGATTTTTCAGCAAGATTGAGTGCGGTACGATAAATTGTGTCAGCCCACATCTTCCAGTCAGTATCAGACGCATGTTCGTTGTGTAGATGATCGTCCATGTCTTGATATTCAGGTGATTCTGCACATTCATACTCGTCCTCACTTATAATAGTTCCTCGTATGACATCATTAATGAATTGTATTCGTAGTTCAGCGGGTACTGCTACGTTGTCATTTGTGTGACCGATGAATTCGCTAGAAGACACTACGAGTATTGCTTCGAAAAAGTCAGTCAGGGTTTTTAGATCTGACATTTGATATGCCTGCCCTATGCATCGTTTGTAAAAATTACGGACAGCGGGACCTCTGCCATTCAAACATTTCCATCTAGTTACCATATGTACTACGTGACTTACGTCAAGTCGAATATAAGTTTTTGGAAGTGTACTTTGAAGTAGTACTGCGACATTATAGCATTTCTGCAGATAATCCCGGAGATCATGACACATGCCAAAGATTTTGGCAACCGCGATTAGTAGGGCCCATCCAAAGTCTGTCACGACGATCGGCGGAATGGGTACACCTTTTGTGAGAATATACCATAAGAAATATCCGATTGCTAACGCAGTTTGATCAGCGGATACCATCTGAAATACTGGAACACTACCTTCGCTGGTAATGACCATACATTGGTATAAAAATATTGCCGAATGGTGCTTCCCTTCTCGTTTAGCAATACCACCAGTCGCATCAATAGTAAAAATTGCGTGAGGATTTTTTTTACAGCGTTCTGTGTAAATTTGCTGTTGTTCTGACGTCCAATAAATACAATAGAACTTTTCAAGTCCTATTTTATGAATAGTATTTGCGTGCTTGCTATTTTTAGAATGATGATATAGGTTCAACGCCGGATTACCAAAACATAGACCATGGATTTTCAACAATTGCTGCTCCTTTGCCTTACGCAGGACTTCCCTACTTGGAAGTATTGGGGGATCCATGTCTCCAAATTTCTTTAGTCGCTTTGCTTCTTCATAGCGATAGGTAACCGCTGCTTTTCGTTGCTCTATCAGGCGAGTAGCTATCCTTACACGTTTGTCCCCTCTTAACTGTCGCTTTTTTCCCCTGTATGGTGTTTGGGAGTTATATTTTTTATCTCAATTTCGAACACCACATCGACGTCTTTGGTCGGTTCTTTGAGCAAAATACCATGGATGGTGGATTTGCACTCCAAGCACTCGCCATCGAATTTTGCGTAAGCTTTAGCGGTTGCTCTAGGATGAGCTATGTTATTCTTAAATGAGATAACACAAGCTATCCTGTGCTGCTGCCATATTCGTTCAGCAATTATGTCGGTCCAGCCTTCGCGAAATTTCCAATATATACGGCCACCATAAAGTTTTTGTATAGGCTTCATTGATTGATATTTATCAGCTGATACGAAAATTTTTATTTTTTTTGAATACGTCCCATCAGATATGGTCATCAAATTCTCTAGACTTGTATCAGTAGCCAGAGAACTATTGTTGGCTTTGATAATCGCAGGGGACTTAGTAGGTAAATTGTATGCTTTCTGAATACAGCTACGAAATCCGTTACGGTTCTCCTTCAAAATACAATAAACATGTTTCGGTGTAATTTCTGAACCGCGGTTTTTCATGCGCTGGGAAATAGTAGCATAAACATCATGTGAAGGTTTATAAGGGAGGCCGGTATCATCAATCGCTCGACAGTCGGTTTCTAATAATATTTCACGTAGAATGTCTTTGTCGTACATTTTTGTTTTGCGGCAGCTAACAGACGCCTGGCAGATCAGTGCATCTGAGCAAGAGTCCAGGACCAGAGCTAGAATGAGTACCGCGCAGCGTAGTCGCGCAACAAATGGCTCGAGGAGGGGGACGCAGCTACTTCTACTGAGTTCGACGAGAGCGTATAGGACCCAAACGAGCTATGAATAACGGGCAGTTTCCCCCTACTCGATCCACTAGTTGCGTGAACTGCGCATAGGGGGCTTATTCTGTAACTTTGCCGCTATCAAATATTGTATTACACAATGTTACTCTGGAAAACAGTCGAAGCTCGCAGCTCCTCATATGGGCTGGGTTATATCTTAAAAAACTGGAAAATGCAAGTTACAGCGAATCGGAATATGCTTGATAGCTCATTCGATTCGGGATGACGCCTGGACAAAGTGATCGTAGACTTCATACCCGCCCATAAACATTTGCAAAAGTTGAAAACAAATTAAGATTCTGAAAAGAAGGGGTCTAGTTTTTTACTTATAGCTCGGTAACTATAAGTGATAGCGTAAATTCGGAAAAAGATTCTTAGAGAGGAAGAAATTTCCAATCAAAGATTTCCAACTTCCGGAACTCTATGTCAATTATTTATACCTGTAATTTGATGTCGGAAGTAAAGCCCTCCGCGGCGAACGCAGCGCTGTTACGCTGCCGCGAAACCGACAATATAAGAATACAAGAAATTTTTTTTTTTTCTAGTATCAAATATTGATAGAAAGTTTTCGAAATTGTGGTATCATCTAGACATTTGATGAGGGGATGAAATTCCGTCGACAAAAAAAATTTTCTTGCCTTTGTTATTTGTTTAAACATATTCGGTGATTATAAGTCGGAACTCTGTCCCTCCCAGTTGAAAATTGCAAGAACTACCAGAATATTACCCGTACTCACCTTCTTCGTCGGTATGGGAGCCAGCATCTCACTTTTTTACACTTAGCTTCGCTGAATTGTTATAAACAATCGACTGGAACAATTTCAAAGCCTGGAACTCTGTCCCTCCCAGTTGAAAATTGCAAGAACTACCAGAATATTACCCGTACTCACCTTCTTCGTCGGTATGGGAGCCAGCATCTCACTTTTTTACACTTAGCTTCGCTGAATTGTTATAAACAATCGACTGGAATAATTTCAGAGGCCGGAACTCTGTCCCTCCCAGTTGAAAATTGCAAGAACCACCAGAATATTACCCGTACTCACCTTCTTCGTCGGTATGGGAGCCAGCATCTCACTTTTTTACACTTAGCTTCGCTGAATTGTTATAAACAATCGACTGGAATAATTTCAAAGCCTGGAACTCTGTCCCTCCCAGTTGAAAATTGCAAGAACCACCAGAATATTACCCGTACTCACCTTCTTCGTCGGTATGGGAGCCAGCATCTCACTTTTTTACACTTAGCTTCGCTGAATTGTTATAAACAATCGACTGGAATAATTTCAGAGGCCGGAACTCTGTCCCTCCCAGTTGAAAATTGCAAGAACTACCAGAATATTACCCGTACTCACCTTCTTCGTCGGTATGGGAGCCAGCATCTCACTTTTTTACACTTAGCTTCGCTGAATTGTTATAAACAATCGACTGGAATAATTTCAAAGCCTGGAACTCTGTCCCTCCCAGTTGAAAATTGCAAGAACTACCAGAATATTACCCGTACTCACCTTCTTCGTCGGTATGGGAGCCAGCATCTCACTTTTTTACACTTGGCTTCGCTGAATTGTTATAAACAATCGACTGGAATAATTTCAGAGGCCGGAACTCTCTACCATTCATCTGAGGCTACTTAGAACTCTCATGGAATCCATTATATTCTTGATCGGGGCGGATACGAGTCGTTATTTTAACTCGTGAGATGCTAGGTTCCAGCCGCTAGCATCTCAGGTTTTAAAAATCGGTTTTCGGGGGTTGATTTTTCAGAACTATTATTGAAAACTATCAGGAACTGTAGAACTTCAGGGGATGCTATAAGAACAACAGTTTTTTTATGAGATGCTAGCAAATGAGATGCTAAGTTCACACAGGTTCTATTCGCTGCGTCGCTCAAGACAATTGAATATTCGTAGTTTATTAACGGCTAGTTCAATTAAAGTGAAACTTCACCGATAACTCGTACATATCCTGATGATCATTTCATCCGCTGAAGGTTCGTGATTGCTTGAACTTACGTTGATAGACCCAGCGATTGAAAATATTCAAACGCCATTCGGGTAGTTACTCAGAAAAAAATTGATAACTTTTTTTTATTACAAAGAATATGAACTTCAATTACTCTACCAGCTGAAGAATAGTTTGACACATAATTTTTTCAAATTTGAAGTAAAACCTTACAATCAGAGACGTATTATATGTTTTGGCCGCCCCGGGCAGATCAAACTTGCCGCCCTCTCAAAAACTGTCTCTTAGTGAGCATTACGTATTTTTCCGAACATGTTGAGCCAAACAAAAAATTGTAAGTAAGCATTTAATCGTACGGAAACTTTTCGAATACACTTATAGGTAGGAAAAAGAATGAAATGGGTAATAAGTGAAAATGTTTTTCATTCATCCATTCTTACGTTCTATTTTCTACATTGTCGCGCTCGCAGCCTAGCAAAATCGTCAATGATTTCATCAAAACTTATATTTCGGGTGAACTCTGATTCAATGTTGAGAATGGCCAAATTATTTAAACGGTCCTCCGTCATGCGTGAACGCAAATACGTTTTTACTCGGCGCAAAGTCGAGAAAGATCTTTCAGCCGTGCAATTGGAAGCTGGTGTGCACAAAAACATACGAATTGCAATGTCAACGTAGGGGTATACAACTTGGAGTCCTTTATCTCTGATCATTCGGCTCATATCTAGCATGCTGGTGGGTTGTTCATGAGATCCAAGACTAAGGATGTGTGCCTGGAAATGGATGCATTCATCCACGAAATCATCGGATAAATCGTTCGCGTAGCAGGCCCGTAGATTTTCCGCATGTGTCCGCAATTCTGCTGTGTTGAGCTGAGTAATTCTTGTAAATACAGTAAATTTAGAAAGAATGTTCTTGTAGGCAAGTTAGCGCTTATCCAACTCGGACAACAGTCTATCGATGATACAGATGTAAGCTGTTATTCGAAAATGTTCACGAGATTCCAGTTGAACTTCACCGTCCCTTGACTCGTCGCTGTGAACAGTCCTTTTTTTCTTGCGTCCAATCTGAAATTGCTGCAAACCAGACTTTTCCATCGCAGTCTTCTCATGAAAGTCGAACATTCCGCGTAAATTAGTTACATAGAGAAACAGCGACTCGTATAGTTCGCCCACAATCATAACGTCAATTTCAACCGCCTGGAGTTTTTTACTCGTGTTGTTCATTCGCTCCAGCAAAGCCCCCCACATACTTGTTATTATTGCGGTCTCCAAACGATTCAACTGATGCAGTAACCCGTTTGCTTCATTCCGAGTAACTGAATTTTCAGTGCTATCAGCTGAAATCGAATTTAGAGCAGCGATGATCTGGTTCCAATTCTTGTTCAAGCTTTTGCAAGCATCCGCGCGCATTGACCAACGCGTATCAGACAGCTTCTTCAACGAAACGTTCCCAGGCAATATCAGATGTGTCTGTAGGATCTCCCACCGCCGTGTAGAGGCAGAAAAGAATGTATATAGGTGCTTCAGTAGATGGAAAAATTTAGTACCTTCGATGCAGCATTCTGCTGCAGCTTGCCCAACAAGATTCAGAGAATGTGCAGAGCAAGGTACATAGACAGCTAAGGGGCAAGCGTCCTTAATTCTGGCTTGAAGTCCACTGTAGGTCCCAGACATGTTGGATGCATTATCATAGGACTGTCCACGGCAATTAGTAAGATCTATATTGTTCGTCTGGAGCGTTTTGAAAACTACTTCTGCTAATTGCTCGGATTTATGGCCAGGATTGGGAAGGAAGCATAAGAAGCGTTCGACGGGATGACCGTTATCTTTAACGTAGCGGATGATAAATGAAAGCTGGTCTACGTTGCTGATGTCAGGGGTCGAATCGACGCTTATAGAAAAATACTTCGCGTCTTGTACTTCTCCAACAACTTCTTCGCGTACCTTATCACCCATTATTGAAATAATATTTTCATAGGTGGCAAAAGACAGGTATGATCTATGTCCTTTTCCCGGATTGCCGTGGCTTGCAATGTGATCTGCCAAGAAGGGGTCGAACTCTGCTATCAGCTCCAACGACATCAAGAAGTTTCCGTTATGCGGAGACCCGAAGCGATCATCACTGCCTCGGAAGGGTAATCCACGAGAAGCTAATGCCTTAACGGTGGCCACAACTCTCTTTAACACGTTTCTCCAATACGCGATTTCACTATTCAATTGATGGGACAATTCGTGATCGATCCTCCCACGATCAGTAATTCTTTTTTTCATGAACATGACACATGATTTATGCCGTGGAGAATTTTCGTGTTCCGTAATGCGCTCATTGCCATGCTTCCAATCACTGAACCCGTCGGTAGCTAGTGACCCAGTTCCACCAAAAAGACGGCATGCAGCACAGTATACTGATCCGGTTGACGGAGAATACACCAAGTATTGTCTCTCGATAACTTCCCCATTCAGAAGTTGCTTTCTGAAAAGACTTACCGACAAATAGCGGTTCCCAGTTGTGAAACATCGCTTCGACGCTGAAAAATCTTCGTTTTCAACGTTTCGCAGAAATCCGCGAGTAGCAATATGATCACGAGTTGCTTCGTCAATATTCCACAGTGCAGGATCAGTGTGCACACCGGAAATCGTATCAGTTTTTATACGCGTATCCCGAGACCCGTGGACTGTATTTGTATCATCGTTAATGTCGGATTGGGATTCGAGCTGAAGTAGATCAACCGCAGGATTACTAGCAGTCGCGTCATTGCCGATTTCTTGCCTATCTTCAGTCACTTTCTTCACCGTTTCATTTGCTTTAGTCGTATCCTTCAGAAAAAATGAATCCAATTTCGGAACTTTTTTGAGTAGGTCTTCTTCGGATTCGCATTTTCTTTTAGCTTGCTTGCGGAATTCCGCCCCGCTCGGCTTCTTCTTACTCATTTGGCTCAACGTGGTCTAAATTCTCAATATCAATAATACATTCCTCCTCACAAACTTTGGATCAACTAACCTTCTGTAAGGTACAGAAGGTTAGTTCGTCCACATGTCGTGCAGATCGAGTGTTTGAGTGATTGTAATTACACAATAATTTATTAAAAACTGTTACAGACTTGAGTGAGTGTAAATATACCTTAATTTATTACAGATTGTTACAGACTGTAACAAATAATGTATAATCACAATCACTCAAGCAGTCCACAGATAAACAATCGCGAATACCCGAACTAATGTGAGCCACTATCTCAACTTTCCACAAAATCGCGGTAAAATCGTAAGGACGAGTAATTTGTCAACGCCGAACAATTGTCTGTGATGGAACTTGCCAGTTCGGAAATTCATGCAGACATAAGTTCACGCGGGTGAGCGGGCCGGTCGGTAAGGCAAAGTCTGCTACTGCGGGCGAGCCGCATGACTCGTAAGCTGATTTGTATGGGATACCAAGCCACCCAAGTACACCGTGGACGATCGCTGTGTTCACCACAGAGCTAACTTAATGTAAAAGAATACCGAATACGTCAAATGGAATGTCTGCAGTTTGATGGATAAAGTATTTACTCGAAAGTGTGAATGAACTAGTTGTCATGAATAGTCAGGGAACAAGTGAGTGTTGGGAAAAAACAAAAATCGCCACCCGTAATCTGCCGCCCCTAGAAATTTGCCGCCCTGGGCAGTTGCCCCAAGTGCCAGTACCTAAATACGCCTCTGCTCACAATATTTTAGGATGTAGAGCGAGATGAAGTAAAAAAATACGAAAATTTTTCGTTCTGTAAAAATCGTGTTTCTTCCCATTATTTCGGTAACGAAGACAGTTGAAAATTTTTTCATCAGCTTAGAGAGAAGAAACAAACTCAGCGATTCATCAAGTCCATATTCAGTTATTTTACCACGCGGTGGTAATTATATATAATTTTACGTACATACGTATACATACGTGAGACAGGAGATGTGTGGGAGATATGAGTAAATGTGAGATATCGAAAGATTAGGAGATGTTGGTGGGTTATAGGTGAGCTGTGGGAAGATGTTTTTACCGGTGATTTAACCCTCTTTCGTTTTACCATATTCATCCGGTCCAGGGAATAACGTCTTGTCGCAAAAATCTTATACGGAAGTTTTTTCTCACAGTACAAAAGATTTTCTGGTATGAAGAAGTGTTCGATTTCAATTTTGTATAATTCAAGTTATAAATGAAATCATTCACATTTCACAATAAGTGTCAGCATGGGCGCCGGCAGCAGGGTGCAAAGGGGTGCACTTGCACCCCCCTGTCAGAAAAAAAATAGGCAGAAAAAGATTAAGAAATTTTTTTTTATAAATTATATCTTACTAGTTAATAGCATATTGTGTAGATACAGATGGATGCACCCCCCTGACAGTAATCCTGGCGGCGCCCATGAGTGTCAGTCTTATTCAATCAAAAGGTTACAATTATTTTGTAACGAAATTCGACTAAACTTGCTCGGCAGCATACAGAAAAGTTTTCGGAAATTGGCTGTTCAATGATAAAATGGAGAGACAATAGTAAAGATGAACGTTTCGGGTAGCTGTTTAGAACATGTATCTCGCCCTATGGCTCACCAATCACGGCTCGAAAAACTCTGCAATATTCAATATGCGTTATACAATCCATTTTTTGATATTTGTTAAAATTATATCCTGTGCACTGAAGAGTTATTCACAGTTTTCGTCACAATCGTCACAGTTTCCTGAAAGCATTCGTGATAGTGTCCAGACCTTGTACGATTTTTCGTATCATCCCTTGCTCATATTAGTTTAGTTCATTAAGGCACACTGCCTTTGTACGCTGCGGATAGTACATACAAATAATTAAAATAAAGAATACAATTTGAGGATTTATTTAATTTATTCAGAATCAAATTTCCTTTTTCTGTGATACATATATGCATTTATTGCACATAATTGTACGTAACCCCTCTGAGATAGCGTTCGTCCGCGATGATTGGCCTAGAGCCCGTGAACGCTAGTCAACCGCTAGGCCCAATCAGCTGTCAACGTGGGAGTCTGCGAGCTTGCGAATAGGCATGAGCAGCGTCAGTCGTTGCCGGAGCGCGCGTCTAAGTCGACACATTTTTATGTGAATTCTAAGAGTTTGTAGTTATTCAACGTGTACTCGGATACGGATATTTTACAGGCGTTGGCTAATTACAGGTAAGTAATTTTCGAATCGTAATTTATACAAATTAATTACGGATTATGGCTGGGCATAAATTAGCGCATAGTTTTACATGCGCGTATTCGAGATGTGCCAATCGTAGCAGAGATAATCTTGGTCTACGGTTCTTTGGTCTGCCTACAACTGCAGACCCTGCGCTCGCGGTAAAATGGCTTGTCAACAGCGGTCTTGCCCATATTGCCGAAGAAACCGATGAAGAATTACGCCGCATACGAATATGCAGTCAACATTTTTCTCGCGCCCATATCAGTCCGAAGAGTCGCTTAGTGCGTGGTGCAGTCCCTTTCGCTTATGATAAAAAGCCGATCATTACCGAAATAGCTCCGCTTCCGGGTGTTCACCATGCCTGCGCTCTCGAAAGAAAAGCTTTGAAAAGGCAAATCAAACGCAAAGACAACGAGATCATTCGGCTGCAGCAGAGCAATGCGGAGCTCCAACGATCTCTGAAAAACGCGAAATTGTCGGCTTCGCGACAATCATCTAAGATTCGAGCCGGCGTATTTTCAGATGATAGCCTTGCCAAGGCAGTGGCCCGCAGAGTCACCGGATTTCTGTATACTTTCGTGATAATGCAGTTATTCCATAAGAAGCATACAGAATCCCCGTAAAAAACATTAAAAATGTCGAAAAAGCCGCTAAGTACCATATAAAAAAAAAACTACAAAAACATATGAAATGTGCCAAAAAGCCGCAAAGTACCGCAATGATAATCTGAAAAAACCTCTAAAATGTAACGAGAGCGCCAGGTACTTTAGCACTTCAAGTCCAACTTCGTTGTTCTGTTAAGTTGTATTCAAAATCGTATCGTTATCACATTGTATCGAAATTCGTATGGTATTACGGAAACATCATTCAAAGAGCTACTTACTTGGCGGGCACATGCAATTGATACGACGTACATGAATAGGTTCGTCCATTTTTTAGGCTACACTCTTCACATTGCTATTATACTCTCACAATTGCTTAATACAACTTCGACCGCCGCTATATAAAATTTTCCAACAAAGTATCATTCATTCCAGATATTTGCTTTTTCTCTTCTGTCCGGAAAACCTCATTCGTTTATAAGCATTGCAATGCAGATGTACGCACGTTTACGACGAATAATACAGTTTAATTATCAGGTAATTCATAAAGCTAAGTTTAAGACACTCAAGCAACCAAAGATATGTGTATGGTTTTTAACGTACAGAATGATAGGCATTTCTTCATTATTCGTTGGTACAGGTCAGAGCAGGCTGTTGTTGAGACGAGTAACTACAATATGTCGGATAAGAAATAACGAAAGAACAGTATAAATTTGTGAGAATGGAATGAAATATTATCAATCATACGTTACACATTATCAAGAAACGAGATATTGCATGTGCCCGCCAAGTAAGTAGCTCTTTGAATGATGTTTCCGTAATACCATACGAATTTCGATACAATGTGATGACGATACGATTTTGAATACAACTTAACAGAACAACGAAGTTGGACTTGAAGTGCTAAAGTACCTGGCGCTCTCGTTACATTTCAGAGGTTTTTTCAGATTATCATTGCGGTACTTTGCGGCTTTTTGGCACATTTCATATGTTTTTGTAGTTTTTTTTTTAAATGGTATTTAGCGGCTTTTTCGACATTTTTAATGTTTTTTACGGGGATTTCACTTCTTTTTGCGATAATACGTGATGATATTACTGTGTACATTTATGAATAAAAGTGAAAGTAGGAGGCATTTCTTTTTCATAGAACAGAGGGAGCATAAACCATTTATTAATTTGAATGAATTATGTCATCAACATATCATGACTAATAATACACTAAATTACATTAGCACTAAGTTAACGTTTCATAATTCGATCATGTGATAATACACAGAACGCTACTATGGATACATTTTTTCAAATCTAAATCTTATCGTTCCATAAGAATTGACGATCAACAAATATTATCTTATTGACATCGGTATATGAATACTGTATGATTAATTTTATTCCATCTGCCTTCAATAGTTATTTTAAAAGTGAATGTCATAAACAAAAGCAACAAATTTTAAACCCAACAACCAAGCTTCGCCTTATATTTCATCATCAGCAGATTTATATTATGTATTACCTAAATTGCTTATAATTGATGAAAACGTTCCTTAATTACGATCCTCATATGGATCATGCCCAGTTATTTCTATCCTATACAACGAATAGTGGATTATCCGTATTGATCGTCGCCTCATCTTACATTCTCATCATGGATCTTGTTATTGTTTTATCTCTCGTCGTAGATGTCGTCTCTTCAAGTCACGCTTGCACTATTAACAAAGCAACAACGATTTTCAATTCTTCTGATTTCTGATGAAAGCACTAACATCAAGATTATCATCAATTTTTTCATGTCACTCTGTAAAATAATAATAAAAAACCAATACATCGATATGACTTATTCTTATAAATTTAACTTATAAGGATTATTTTATTACACGTTGCGTACATAAACTTAACCAATGTAAGTAACTTGTAAGCAATTAACATACAACCATCTGTGACTTGTAAACTTTTCATTCCACGTTGACAGATCCACGACGTTTAAAACATTTTTTCAAACTCCGAGCCCTGTGTCTCTCCCTTTCTGTAATCAATTACCCATTCATATAATTTTTACTTCATTTTATTTTTGAATGAGTTCGTCGAATTTCATTTTGATACAATATAATAACTAGTACGAATATGCAACAATCCCAACACTTTCTGATTAGAAATACAGATAGGTGAAGCATCCCATATAAAAGTAATAATTGTGTTAAAAGCATGAAATAGTAACCCGCATTTTTATACCTATAAATCCAAAATTGAATGAATGTGTCGTAAAAATATATGCGTTGACTGAAGAATATACGAACGGAATTACACTTACAGCATACGTTCCCAGTGCTTGATGTTTCACTGTATGTATGTAATACATTCCATAGGCTAGGTACGCGTAGATCGATGTAAACAATACATTCGATGACTGTTCAATCAGGTGCTGGATCGTGTTAGTTTTCACTGAACAGAAGCACGCCACTGTTCACTAAATAAGATCACTTGATTTTCAGTAATCCAGTATAATCATAACACAGTACTGATTTATTACATACAATATATGTATAACAATTTAACACGTACGGCGACGAAATACTTGACAGGTCGCGTGGCTGCCAGATACTGGGCAGCCATCTTGCTTCGTTCGATATCCATCGATTATTGTAGGGTCGATATACGTACGTGATCCGTATATGACGTACTCAAATATATTGTAACTTTTCGGGTGCTTTACGCGACACAGAAGGTGTCGCGTATGGCTAGTTACTTGTGAGTGTCTTTACTCTAGATTAATTTCTAGGGCTCCTTGGTAGAGGTAATCAATTTGTTAGTCCCTAATACAGACTAGGGTGGAGCGAATCACACCGTAGCTGCCTTCCTCAGACCTGGATGCTGCAAGCAGCACCGAGGCTGTATCAGACTTGGGATTCGATGCACCTGCCGAGACAGTATCTCGACTTGGATGCGCAAAGCGCACCGTAGCGAGTATCTGATCTGTGCAGTGCAGTCGTCACCGAAGCTGTATATTAGCTAATTAATACAAGATGTTAGTCAGGTCAGCTCAGCCTACGGAGAAAGAGGTTTTAAAGAAAAGGAAACCGTCCCGATTAACAAAAAGTTTAATTAATCAAATAAAGTCATTATTTGTGAATGGTTGCAACCGGTAAATTATTCTATAAATTAAATTACATAAGTTAATCAAAAATTCATAGGTTTAGCTACGCAACGATCCTATATTCGTTTATAGGTTAAATTTTAATTATATTTGAAATTCGATATAAAGTAATTGAAATATGAGTTATAATGAGCAAGGAAAAACAAATATAATATTCGACTCTAAACGTAAAACGCCGCTATGGCCGTTTCCGTAATCAAGAAAATGAAGCTATAGAGTACCAGGGCGCTTTGCCTGTCTGGCCTCGGAGAATATCTAAGCGAGTCAGTGTGGCGCTTTGCCTAACACTGCTGCTTATTGGTATAGTGATCTGGTTTTTTCCTAGTATCGAAGAGAATCTATTGAGTCAGTGTGGCGCTTTGCCTAGCACTGCTGAATTAGCCGTGTTAGCGCTGCGCTTATATAGTCACCGATTGACGTCACTTGTTGTGCGCGGTTGATGGTGCGCGTTGTGACGTATTGTCTCGGGCTTAGATCACCCGATCCGTTACAATATATATATAGACTTGAAACAACCATACGGTGCCACTTAGTTTTTTCAATTGATTTTTACGACTGAATTCGTGTACGGATTCGCACCAAAATCAATAGAGAGCGAGATCACAGTTGCATATATCTGCTGTACAAATTTTAAGTCAATCCGTACAATCGTTCGACAGATATCGTGTCCCCAAGCAACGGTCTGCGAAAAATTGTCCCGAGAAGAAGAAGAAGAGGAAGAGGAAGAGGAAGAGGAAGAGGAAGAGGAAGAGGAAGAGGAAGAGGAAGAGGAAGAGGAAGAGGAAGAGGAAGAGGAAGAGGAAGAGGAAGAGGAAGAGGAAGAGGAAGAGGAAGAGGAAGAGGAAGAGGAAGAGGAAGAGGAAGAGGAAGAGGAAGAGGAAGAGGAAGAGGAAGAGGAAGAGGAAGAGGAAGAGGAAGAGGAAGAGGAAGAGGAAGAGGAAGAGGAAGAGGAAGAGGAAGAGGAAGAGGAAGAGGAAGAGGAAGAGGAAGAGGAAGAGGAAGAGGAAGAGGAAGAGGAAGAGGAAGAAGATTAATTCACGAAATTATCATCGTTCTTTCTCAGCAACTACAAATTTAATTACTTTAAAACTTATATAGTGAGATCATCGGCGCCGCAGCATATTGCCATACAAATTTCATCCAAAACAATAGATTCGTTTAGGAGATATCGCAATTGTTTTATATACAGTAGGGATAGCGGTGAGCTCGCTCGGGTAAAGGATTCTCGGCAGCGCTTGTTCAAGTCATGACGTCATATATATATAAGTTATAGGCTTTGCGCTTATAACTTATGAGAGGAGGAGTACTTGGAATTCAAGCAACGACAGGGTGTTGATGTAGTAAAACAATACTGAAATATTATATTAACAATCGTTACATAAATAATTACAAAATAAATACAAATACAACGCTTAATATGTACAGTTCCTGGTTACCTGAATCAACAACAATGTCGGATTTAGCTTAAAGACCCAGGCTTGAATTTAAAGACTATTGTATTGTACGAGTGAGATTCATAGTGATTGTGGATGTCTCGAGCGCTTGTAGCTGACTGAGTGTGACAGTTAGCCCCCCCCCCCCCCCCCCCCCCGCCCCCGTAACGCTTCATTCCAAGTTTGACCGGTAACGAGCGGATAAGTTTCCGTTGGAACACACCAAACTTACATCCCCCCTTCCCGGAGAAGATTGGTCAGGGTCAGAAAAGCGTTGTGAATATGGAATCATTTTACTTTTGTGAAAAATATTTAAATCTTTTTTTCTCGTACTATTATCAATTTCATAGATAGATTCAGATAATTTTTTTGTTATTCTAAATGGTCCAGTTCGGACTGGATCTAATTTTTTCCGATTCAATTTATTTCCATTTTGTATATACACTAAATCATTTTCATTATATTCTATTGCTTTTGTGTGCATATCATAGTATAATTTGTTTGTGTTATGTGATTTTATTGAATTTTCTAATGCTTTTGCTCTATTGACATCTAAATTTTCTTTCGTGTTTTCACTTAATTCCCTTGGAATTATTGAATTGTCTATTCCTGTCAACAAATAGTTTGGTGAAAAACCTGTGGAACTATGTATTGTATTGTTATATTCATCCACGCATTGTTCGGCAATCGTTACCCATGATTTATTTTGATTTTCATACAGTTTACACCGAATTCTGTTTACTAATGTTTGATTTGTACGCTCATTTTGTCCGTTGGAAAAAGGACAATCTACCGCTGTGAAAATCAATGTTATATTCTTCTCTTTTAAATATGTCTTGAATTCTTTGGAATTTATTCCAGGATATTGGTCTGTCAAAACTGTTTGGATTTTGCCGTTCTTTTCTACTGTTTGTACTAGATTAATGAAGTCTTTTGCTATTTGTGTTTTTGAAATGGATATAAATGCATATCGAGTTAATTGATCTACCATTAAGTGCATGTACTTTTTTTGAGATTTATTTCCCGAGAACCCGCCTATTGTATCCAATGAAACTATTTCTAGTAGTTTGGAAGCAGGACCCAACTGTGACAAAGGAGCCTTAAAGTTACCAAATCTTGTTTTATTCTTAATACAAGTTTCACATGCTCTGCAGATCATTTTAATATGTTTATGCATGTTTTTAAAATAAAATATGGGTGTAATCGTAAGTGTCATTTGTTTAATTCCAATGTGCCCCTGTGATTTATGTAAATTTTCAAGAATTGATATGCCATATTCTTGTGTTAACCAAATCTTTTTTCTTTTATTCAGGGTTTTATATATGTATATCATTTTCTTTACTACAATGTTTGTCCCATATTAATCCTTTTTGATTTAGTAAAATATCTTGCATGGTTATGAAATTCACGATTTGTATTTTAGAATCTTTATCATTATTATCTTCTGATAAAACTGGATTTCTTGATAAGCAGTCAGCCTCTAAATTATTTATACCGGGATTATATTCAATATCAAATGTGAATTGTGAAATGTAATTTAATATATGTACAAGTTCTGTGTCTTTGCAATTTTTTATGTTGAAATTACGTAGAGGTTCATGATCTGTGAATATTTTAAATTTTTGACCTATTAAATAATATTGCCAATATAAAATAGCTTCTTTAATTGCTAGACATTCAATGAATATTGCTCTTTTTGTTTTTTGAGATTCTGACAATTTCCTCGAAAAATAAAAAACGGGTTTAAGTGTGTTATCTTCTTGTGGTTGTTTTAATATTGCACCAACGCCTTCTAAGCTAGCATCTGTATATATGTAAATTGGTTTACTAGGATCAAATATTGCTAGAATTGGTGCTTCACATAAACAACTCTTAACCTTATCAAAACTATCCTGACAACTTGTAGACCAATCAAAGTGAACATTTTTCCTTAAGAGATTATGTAAAGGGTCCAAGATCATTGAGGATCTAGGTATATATTTCAAATAAAAATTTACTTTCCCCAAAAATTGCCTGACCTGTTTTCTCGTTTTCGGAATCGGAAAATTTTTAATAGCTATTAAATTATCATTGATGGGTTGTACACTATTATTTGATATTGTGTGACCTAGATACGTAACTTCTTTTTTTGCAAAACTGCATTTATTTGTGTTTAATTTCAATCCTTGCTCATGTAAAACCTGTAAAGTTTGTTTGATATGTTGTAAGTGTTCATCATAATTTTTTGAAAATATCAGAATGTCATCAATATAATCAATTGCAAAAGAGTCTAAGTTATTGTTTCTAATGATAGTTGAAAGAATTCGCTGGAATATTGCCGGGGCCGATTGTAACCCAAACGGCAGACACGCCCATTGCCAGTGGCCGTGGTGTGTGACAAAGGCAGTTTTATATTTATCTTTCGCCCGTAACGGTATTGACCAGAAGGCTGAATTGATGTCTAACTTTGAGAAGTAAACACACTTCCCTGCACGAGTAATCAGATCCTCAATTCTAGGGAAAGGATAGCCTTCTGGTACTATGAGTTTATTTAATTCGCGATAATCAATACATAGTCGCGATTTTTTTCCTTCATCTTTCTTGTATACCAAGGTCACTGGTGAGGCATATGGACTATAGGCCTCCTCAATCAATCCTGCTTCCAGTAATTTCTTTATTTGTAACTCTATTTCTAGTTTATCCGGTATAGAACACTTATATGGTTTCCTCGATATGTACCTATTTTCCGTTAATTTTATTCTTCCTTCGAAGTTTTTAACCGTGCCTATATCGAACTTTTCCTTGGCGAAAACTGAATCGTATTTATTTAACACACCATTCAGACTATCATCGTTATTATTCGAAACATGGTTTAATTTAACACAATCAAAACCTTGGTTCGAACTTATATTTTGGGAAATTTCCAGGTTTTCATTTTGACACAATCGGAAAGCTTTTATGCCGTCCAAGCCAAGTAACAAATCTTCTTCGAATAAATTATTTTTCATTATTAAGAATGGCAATACTTTCTCTACTTTGAATATTTTTAATCTCAGAAGTACCGTTCCATACGTACTAACTAGACCGCCCATTGTTCTTATCGTTGAGAACCCACTTATAGGGTTATCTATTTTTAATTTTTCATAAAATGTATAATTAATCAGAGACACATTGGCTCCTGAATCGTAGAGTGCAATGGCCTTTTCTTTATAATTTACAGTAACATTTAGTCTTATAAGTGGGATGCTATCTAGTTTTTTGATTCGGCAGATTTGATCATTGTTGACTTTGCATTTCTACATATTTCTTCTGGATGAAATCTATTTTTATACCCGATTTTCTCACAAATACGACATGGATCGGAATTTCGATTTTGCTTATTTACTTCTACACGTGTGTTGTTTCTGTTTGATATTGGTTGAAGTTGACTGAGACTAGTCATTAAATTTTCTATTGTTTTCAATTCATGTTTCTGAAGATATGATCGAACAAACTTTGGCAGAGCAATAACGATAAAATTTATTTGTGAGCTAACACTTAATTCCGGATCTGCATCTATTAGCAAATTTCTCTTCTTCAACGCAAAATCTAGATATGGTCCACTTATCCAACGAAAAGAATATGCGTATTCAACTTCTGACCACGATTTTTCCCCGAATGTAGCAAGGAAAGAACTCTCCCAGAAACTCCAAGGTTTTGCCATAGCATAAGTTTTAAATATTGATGTAAACCAGTCTATTGCTGGTCCTTCTAAAAATAGTTTCAACACCTCAGGAAATTGATTTTCTTCCACTTTAAATCTTTGACATTCAAACACAAATAAGGTAAGCCATGACTTCGCGTTTTGGTTTCTGTTTGAGAACTTTTCCATCAAAATACTTTTTGAAATTAATTGGATCGAGGTTTCACGCGTAGGGACCGTTAGAGAATTGCTGGATGCGTGCGGAGTGGGTTGAGAGTCGTCTATTTCCTCCAAGTAATATCCGTTGAACACTACATTACCCTCCTCATCGAAGTATAGCTTTTGCAGATCCGCGTTCAAAGAAACGATCGCTTTCCTCTGTTTCCCTCTTTTATCCAGACTCTTAATAACTCCTTTGACTACTGGTAATTTGGTCAGCTCAGCATGGCGAGAAATTAGTTGATCGTCCCGTGGGAAGGAAAAAATTTGTTCTTGTTCCACTACTTGCATTGCTTTAACCTTAATGCTGGTCGTCTTATTATCCACGGCTTCCGCGGCGAAATGAAATTTAACTTTGACCTTCTCCATTTTGTTGTTGATTTATAAGTTATAGGCTTTGCGCTTATAACTTATGAGAGGAGGAGTACTTGGAATTCAAGCAACGACAGGGTGTTGATGTAGTAAAACAATACTGAAATATTATATTAACAATCGTTACATAAATAATTACAAAATAAATACAAAATACAACGCTTAATATGTACAGTTCCTGGTTACCTGAATCAACAACAATGTCGGATTTAGCTTAAAGACCCAGGCTTGAATTTAAAGACTATTGTATTGTACAAGTGAGATTCATAGTGATTGTGGATGTCTCGAGCGCTTGTAGCTGACTGAGTGTGACAGTTAGCCCCCCCCCCCCCCCCTCCCCGCCCCCGTAACGCCTCATTCCAAGTTTGACCGGTAACGAGCGGATAAGTTTCCGTTGGAACACACCAAACTTACATATATATACACATATATATAATAAAAGTACTTGGCGGCGATTCGCTGCCGCGAATCTTGATACCTTCTGCAAGAGAAAGAAATGGCCATGAAGATGCACTACACATCGCCCAGCCTGTACACCAAACTGTGGGAACATTTTGGATTTATTCTTCCCTCGTTGTCTGCATTAAAACGTTGGTTCGGCAACATAAATCTTTGGCCAGGAACCTGCCCGGCGATCTTCGATTGCTTAAAGGCCAAGGTATCGTGCATGGATACAAACGAACGCCAATGCATTCTCCTGTTTGACGAGGTGAAATTGAAGAAAGGCTTCGAGTTCAATGAGAGTCGTCAACAAATTGAGGGCTTCCAGGATCTTGGCAGTCTAGGTCCTTCGACCGGCGTGGCTACGAGTGCTCTCGTGTTCATGGCCCGCGGATTGATGAACAATTGGAAGCAGCCAGTTGCATATTTCCTGACAGCTGGCTCTGTGCATTCCGGAACGCTATCACAACTGATTGATATCGTACTTGATGGCGTTATTGCTACAGGGCTAGAAGTACGAGGATTGGTCTGCGATCAAGGCACTAATAATCAGAGTGTTATTAGTAACCGCATGTCTGCGGACGGTCCGTACTTCTTCTACGAGGAGAGGAAAATATATTGTTTCTTCGACCCGCCTCACTTGTGGAAGAATTTGAGAAATCAAATTTTGATGCACGACATCGTGTTCGCTAGCCCTCGGAAAGCATCATGGAATGATGTGCGTGAGCTATGGAGGCTCGAGCAGCATCAAATGACAAGAGCCGCGGTCAAACTATCGACCAAACATGTTTATCCCGGCATCTTTCAGAAAATGAATTGTCGCCTGGCGTTGCAGGTCTTTAGTCGCAGAGTTGCTGCAGCATTAATGACCGCCGGAACCACGGATTGTATCAACAGCAATACCGTTATGGACACCGCATGGTTTTTCAGGGAGTTGAATGACTCGTTCGACAACTTGAACAGTCGATGTCCCAATGACGCGAATCCGAACCGATGCGCTCTCTCCGACCAGCGTCTGCAAGTTCAGGAAAATTTGGAAGAAGTCCTAATGCGTTTTGCTGAGTGGCGTACAGTCACTGATAGGGGTCTGAAGGTTCCTCCGTGCTTCAAAGGTGTCCAGCAAACCATCAAAGCTGTTTTATTGCTGTGGGAGGATCTCAAAACCGAAGATGTTGAATTCCTAATGACATCGAGACTAAATCAGGACCCGTTGGAAAATTTGTTTTCTATGATACGCTGCCATGGAGGAACCTACAATCAGAACCCTACAGCAACTCAATTCAGACTCATCTTCCAGAAAAACATCGTTCTCAATTTAATGAAACCAGCGCAATCTGCAAATTGCTTGGACGATGAAGATGATACGTTGTTGCATGCCGACGTGCAGGCAGCAGCGAATAACCGAACGAGGAAAGTAGCTGAGCCCAATACAGAGGCCAGCCAGAGCAATGCTCTGCAGTACCACTTTGACGAGGAACCCGATAACGATAGCGATGACGAAGAGGAACCAGTCGATATCGAGGAGATTCTCGCCAAGGTTGGAAAATCACGTACAACCGAGGCAACGCTGGCAAAGTCTGCAGTGGAATACCTAGCAGGTTACATTGCCAAAAAGTCTGTTGATAAGACAGGATGCGAGCGATGTCGAGAAACGCTCATCCATCCTGATCTGAAGCTCGGTGATAGACATTTGTTGACGTACTTCCGAGCTTACGAAACAAAAGACGAAAAAGAATTCGGGAATATGTGCGTAGCAACCGATGATTTTTCATTTATCTTCGATTTGATAAATGCGATTTTTGACGCCGGTTACCCGCTGTACAGGGCACAGTACGACATCCAAGATAAGATCTTCCGGCTAATGAAATCAGCTGTAAATCGTACACCCGAATATACTGGTTGGTTTGACGAGGAAATCTGTGGCCAACATCGTTGTGAACTTGCGTATAACTTCATGCGTGTGAAAATCAACAAAGATGTCAAGTGGATGGGTGAGTTATTGAGAGCTCAATCCACCCGTAGTTTACATTCGAAAGCTCCGCAAAAATTAACTAATCTGCGAAGTGCATAGTATCAAATAGAAATTGATCACGTGTTTTCTATTCTCCTTTTGATCATTGTACTTTCATTTGAGTATAAAAAAAAAAGTTTGCAACTCTTCGGGGTTGATCAAACCAAAGTCGCAACGTCGCATCTCCTTGCAGGTGACCGAGTTGATCGACAAAAATAAAAATGATTCGCAACTCTTCGGGGTTGATCGAACCAATATCGCAACTTCGCATCTCTTTGCAGAGATGATCGAGTTGAACGAACCGAAGTCACAACGTCGCATCTCCTTGCAGATGATCGAGTTGATCGACAAAAATAAATATGATTCGCAATTCTTCGGGGTTGCACGAATCAAAGTTGCAGTTTCGCATCTCCTTGCAGAGATGATCGGACTGAAAAACATGTGGGAGACATTATCAATTAGCCTCCTCGTGGCGTCTCCTGGAAATGCTCGCAAAACCTGAGCAGCCAATAATTGATGAATTGACACTTGTATATAGACTATTTCAAAAACTGGAATAATAAATATTTTTCATCACGTGGAATTTTCGGAAACAGGAGTTATTTGTAGCTGCGAAATATATCTGTTATATCGGTGATTCCGTTCTAACTGTGTCTATTAATGTCCTGCACTGTTGCTCTCACTGGTCATCCATTAACAATCTATTCATAAAATTTTGGTATCAATACGATCCTCATGAACATATTTTATCGCTTCTTTCGTCTAATATAACTTGCAATCCAGAGAAAACTTACGGTTTAAATCACTTAAATGTCAGTACCGTGTCACGTCCATTTCTAGAATTTACCTATGAATTTATTATTTCTTTGTCGCAATAAATGATCCAAACTAATTAATCCATAAATCTAATTGATGGTCTATAATACAATTCATAAATAAATTATAAGACAATGCATAATAATTTTTCTGAAGAATGTCTACTAAATTTATTTTACGTCAGTACCGCGGATGAACGAGTCAGTACCGTGACACGGAAAATTTGAAATTTGATTCTCATTCTCGATATTTTGAAGTTGTAGCGAAATCCTCGCGGACTTTCATTTTTACAATAAAATAGAGTAATGATATGCATCATAAAACTGAAAAAGTTTAATTATAGAATCAAAAAATGTTTAATTAAAAAAGTAACAGTTAGAACAGAATCACCGATATATGCTTGTTTCGGGGAAAAATGTGAATTCTATTCAATGAGACTAATGTATAGTAAGTAATTAGCAGGCATATTTTAAGGACGTGAATTATTTTCAGATGGTACAAAATAACATTATAGGGAACAGTAATTTCCGAATTAAATACTTTTAGAATCGAGGATGGATCAAATTAATTCCCGACTAATCACAAAACAGAATTAATTAGGATAGACTTCTTTATAATTAAAAAAAGTAACGATTGAATACTGAGAGTCGTCAATATTGCCACGGTCATGGCTCTGATCGAAAGAAATTGTTACAGTATCTTGATAATTATCGTAGCTTCTAACGCTTCTAATAAATATAGCATGCGAAGTTTCGAATGCAGAAAAGTTCAGAAGGTTGTTTACAAAAAGTAAAGAATGGTGTTCGTTCTTTATAAAATTTTTTTTATTGAATATACATATTATGAATATATACATATATATTTATATAGATATATACATTTTCAATGCGTAGAACCTTATGTGGTTTTACGCGTTGAAAATCTGTATATTTCCGCGCTGCTTGCCGCCCCTCCCCCCTCGGCCGCCGCCGCGATGTCCTCGATCGCCCCAATTCCGGCGATTAGACCATTTATACCTGAAACAGACGCCACATTATTAGTTGATTGTATAACAGACTTTGATGCCACATAGTGAAGCTTTCGTATTCATTGACACTGAGCGTAATTTCATTTGTATATTTTATAGGCGCGAGGAAATTGCATTTAGTCAACGATTTGTAACTCAAGAAAGAGTGTACCTTGGGCATTCCAAACGAAATCGATCAACTCCTGCGTTTGACCCCTTTCAAATTTACTCCCGATACTTTATACTAGTCACCCTACTAAAACAGGTATTTGAGATTTGCATTTTCGAATTTTATCTGAAGTGGATATAGATTTAAAAAAATTTTTAAATATTACAATCTGAAAATCATATGCCTATGTTCGTTATTGATTCGAGAATTTTCTACATTTCTTCGATCAAGATCAATTGTGACATACTTCTTGAAAATTTAATTTTTATGTTCTAAGCGAACAAATAAATATGATTATCAAGATAGAGCTGTATGAAATATTCCGTTTCGATCATTTTTATGGGGTTATGTGTTCTTTAAACTTTGTTGTATGTTCCAACATCACTCATCACACGTAATATTCTTTGAACAATAGCGGAGTCAAAAATTAATCCCTCTCACAATAGGGCTCTCAATGCGGTGCCACTCGTTAACAATTTCAAGTTGACATGATAGAAGATCAAAACTTGAAAATTTATTTTTATGTAACGTACGTATGCTCACTTTTCATCTCGCTCCTGTTTTTTTTTTTTTTTTTTTTCAACCTCCTCACTCCTGCCCTCCTTCCTCTTGCCGGCCTCACTCCTGCCCTCCTTACTCCTGCCCGCCTCACTCCTGCCCTCCTTCCTCATGCCTGCCTCACTCCTGCCCTCCTTCCTCCTGCCCTCCTCACTCCTGCTCGGCACACTCCTGCCCGCCTCGCTCCTGCCCTCCTCACTCCTGCCCTCGTCACTTCTCCCATCCACACTCCTGCCCTCCCTACTCCTCCCAACCACTGTCTCGCTCCGCGTCCTGCTACGTCCCCTCTTCCGTACGTTCTCTCTAGCCTAGACGACCACAAATATTCATAAAAGCGAATAAAAGAACGAATTGCAAAAGATAGTAAAATGTCAGGCCGGTGGCCTATAAACGAGCAGAAATGAGTAGACGGTGATAATAAACTTGATATTGACGAGGTGCAGACAACAAATATTCTTGGACTGCAATTTTCATTTGGATCAAAGCGACAAAATTTCAGGCAAAAAATAATTAGCGTATGAAGAATCACGAATTTATGAATGAAGATGGCTACATAACTGACGCGCCCCGTTCGAAAAAAAGTATATCAGAGGAACAGTTGAGAAGGAAGTATCTCGTGATTGAAATTAACTCCGCAGATAAAAAGTTTGTCAGTCATCGGTTTTGCGTCCATAAATACATGAAAAACGTGTGGTGCCTGGAGCTCTACATTTGGCTCATTTGTCTCTCCCCTCTCCTCTGGCTTTTCTCTCGTAGCCGCTAGTTGCACCGCGACCTCTGCTTTTAATCTCCGCAATTCCTCCATCTCCCTCTTCATCGTCTCCTCCAATTCCCGCACGCTCGCCCACTTCGCTGCCAACTCCGCTTGTTCTCCTTCCATATTCTGTTTCAGAAATGAAATTGTGACATTGATAAATAAAGGAACAATTGGAAAAGCGAATTATTAGAGGGTCTGGCCAAATTAGCAATTGAAAGATGCTCTTAGTTGAGCACTTGTCAGATATGTGTGTTCAAGAAAAATTTTCTCTATCTAACCCCATTTATTATGTGCTAGTTATAGCCGATAAGATAGAAAGCATGAAGGGCTATTCTGTCACTCATTGAATTACGTGAAATCACTAAAATACCAAAAATATTGTCCAACAGGTACCAATGGATGTATGTATACTAGGGTGTGTCGAAAAAAAACTTTTTTTTTTTTTCTGGGCTACACCAGAAATCGGTAGGGTATGTCAAAACAAAACTTCTGTTAAGAGATGGGCTCTTAGCTTTAAGTTTTAGAGGTAGCTCATCGCATTTTTCGATTTCCCATTTAAATAACATGAGAAATTTTTTTTTTTTATGTTTGGAATTTTATACCTCGGTAATGGCATATTGTACAGGCAAGCCCATGACATATTTTTACAGAGAATTGAATGCTCTACAAAAAAGGTCTCTTACAATTTTTTGATAACTCAACTCTTTTCAATACTTACCTAATTTATTAATACATTCTTCGTACTCTAGGTGAGAATTAAAAAAAGTTGAGTTATCAAAAAATTATAAGAGACCTTTTTTGTAGAGCATTCAATTCTCTATAAAACTATGTCATGGGCTTGACTGTGCAATATGCCATTACCAAGGTATAAAATTCCAAACAAAAAAAAAAAAAATCCTATGTTATTTAAACGGTAAATCAAAAAATGCGATGAGCTACCTCTAAAACTTGAAGTTAAGAGCCCATCTCTCAACAGAAGTTTCGTTTTGACATACCCTACCGATTTCTGGTGTAGCCCAGAAAAAAAAACAAAAGGTTTTTTCGACACACCCTAATGTATACATGATACATACATGATTATATATTAATATCAAGCAATATATGATAATCATTTCTGCGCTTTGTTTCACGATCAATAGCCCGGAAATTAACGCAAACATTTATGAAAAAATAAATCATTCATTCTAATTACTTTTTTTGTTCTTCAATATTTCAACCAAATTCATAATAATTCTGATTTCATTATCACTGAATAATTTACTGACAAATGTGACAATCTGAGCGATAGTATGAAATGATTCAATGACTGAAGTCATTACAATCATTCTGATATCCGTGAAGAAATCACAAGCAAACGATTTTATTTGAAATCATTCGTGCATTATGATAATGGAATGAATAACCCCTTGGTAGAAAGCTCATTTATAGCGGCATTGTATGCGCGACACCTATGTGTAAATAATCTATATAAATATCTCTATAAATTTATATAAGGCCAAAATTTATGTTTCCATGTAATCAACATGTGCGACGAACTATATTTGAATATCTCTCAGATTAAATACAGATTTTGATATTTATATGACCCTTTACCGTCAAAAGTGTTCAATAATACAATGTCTCATAATTACGGGAAAAATGGGCGTTAGAAAAATTTGGAGTGCTTGCACTTCTGTATATGCGCTGCAATTTCTCCGAGGCAACTTTTATAAAAATTATCGAGAAAAGTCCTTTTACTATGAATATGCGGGTACTGTTTCGAAAAGTCGTCTGTTCAATTGTTTATACATTTCTTTAATAACAAATTATTCATTGACATAAAAAAAAAAACAATTTGAATTTCTTTTTATGATTTTCGAATTCTTGAGTTGTTTTTTGTAGGATAAAATTTTTTATGTTACAGCTGTTTAATAAATTGAATTGACTCAAAAATTCGGAGTTCTGGATATCCATATTTCCGAATCAAGGGGCATAAAAACTCCGAAAAAATTTGACTATGCTGTCTTTGAAGAGTACTGTTCAAGAAAAAAGAATCATTTCCGGGATAAAAATGATACTCTGGTTTATATGAGTTTATGAATTTACGACAATTATTATATGTAGTATACGGTATTTTCAGCACAAGAATTAGCGTTCTTCATAAGCTAGTATAACCGAAAGTTTCACTTCAATCCTGAAAATGTGTTTTTATTTTTTCTTTATCAAGAAGAAATGGAAAAAAAAATGTTTATTCAAATAAATAATTTATTAATAAAAGATGTCTAAAAAACTGAACAACGAACTTTTCAAAAAAGTTCCCGAACATTTACAATGCAACGACGTTTCCCAATGATTTTCATTAAAATTACCCTGGAGACATTGCAGTGTGTACAGAATCTGGCGCCGTGATTAGTTGGTCAGACCCGATAACCGTTTTAATATGGGCTACGTTTTAAATTTGTAAATAAATTGCTACTTACCAAAATTCACAAATCACACTAAACACAATCGTTCGATGACTTCACCGTTCGAACTGTGCGTTTCGCGGCCAGACTAGAGCCTATATAGGTTGGCCCACTCCACTACCGTGTAATACAGCTGCAGCGAGGTGAGATTTATCTCACCCACGTTATGAAATTCATACGCCGGTGACAAGTAACTAATCGTTCCTGAGCTTACAGCAAAACTTATTTGCATGCTATTTTTGGGATCTCTTGAATACAAGTACCTCAAATCTTGCACCCAAGTATTGTCTATAGTTTATTAACATTTTTGAATAAACAATTGCGGAGCCGAATGCAAGGAAAGATATCAATTTTATTTCACGCCGCAGAAGCGGCCCCTGACCGCTTGGAAAAGAAGTTACGAATTGCGAATTTCGAAACATGCATTCCTGTAGGAAATTTGATTCCGCATCTTTGTTTTCTCATAAAAAAGGTGTAGCTCTTGTCGTTTTCGAAATATTTATAAAAAACGTGTTTTTTGTGAAATTAAAAGTTTCTGCTTTTTTTCACTTCAACTCGCGCTAAATTACCCAATTTTTTGAATTTTTGAATTAAATTTGCAGGGATCATATATTATAGTATTTTAAGATTGACTGAAGAAGAATAAGGTGGATATCATTGTTACCACGAAAGTTATTAATTATTTTCCGGGACATTGTAAAAATCAGTTATGTATATCTTCGAACGCTTTCGGAGTCGAACGAAGTTTGAGCAGCCAGCAACTTCCAGTGAGGAAGTTGTTTATTAAGGTAAAAATAAGTTTTCTGGAAAGTTTTACTTCAATCGAATCAATGGTTAAAAAATTGTTAATATTCTAATTCACCACCGCCTGGCCTTTTTCGCGCGTAGGTTACAGCAAGAGTATATGAGTTATTCCCACGTCAAGCCGGACGATTCTGGCCCAAAATAGTCCTCGATGTTTCTGATTCTTTCGTAATTTTTTTTACATATTCTCTGGGTAAAATAAATACATGAAACATTTTTTTTCACTTCAATGGTTGAGAAGCTACAAGGAAGTAGTTGAATTTTCGAAAAAACGACCAAAAATCGGAATCGCGCTCTCCTCTAAACGTTAATATCTTCGGTTCCCTTTATCGTACAGACGCCAGCAAATACTAATTTTGAAGCTCTTAAATTGTGCTTTCATCTTATTCACTTTATATTTATCGAATGAACAATTTTCTATTTTTTAGGAACAATTATATTTTTTCCACACGATTTTCGAGATGATAACCCCCTTTGAAAATTCTGAAAAAAATACGAACGTGTTCCTTGATTCATTCGCTACAGAACCTGTGAGTTTAAAAATGGAACTCTAAAGGAAACTAAATTAAAAAAGCGATTGGTTCGTGCGGGACGTCGTGCGCGGCGATGTACGCCGGTGCGTCGAATCCGAGGCTTGTTCGCTTTACATGCAGAGTATAGGGGGGCATATTACACGTTTAAATTCATCAAATCCAATAATATACGGAATTATTTATTTTATTTCATCCTGAATACTCTACTTCAAACAACAAAAATATAAATATAGAAGTACACACTTTGATCAAATCTTAATAATAACTGGTGAAATAATGTACTTTTTGATTCCATCAAATGGAATACGTTACAGTGTCATTCAATCAATTACGTACTGAATTAATGAACTCAATATACCCTAATCATATGTAATGAAACATTATTTTACATTATCATTATATAGTATATTCGAAAGGAAACATCTATATAAAATAAATGAAGATGTCGAAACTTATCGCAAATAGAGTAAGCGTATAGTATTTCATCTAATATTACGCATAACAGACCATAGGAAAGACTTAGAAATGAAATAGAATCGTAGTAAACAAGTAGTTTTTGGGGGGGGGGGGGGGGGGGGGGAGCAAGCAAAGAAGCTCTGATCTCTCATAGAATCATAAAATTCATAAGATCAAATAAAAATTGAAAATTTGAAAAAAAGATAAGCTTCGATAAAGATTTTTTTTAAATATATCAAGTGTTTACACACTTGATATATATAATGTCTGTTATAGACGGGTTGCGGAATGATATGAAGGTAGAACAAATTCAGTTGTGTTGCTCTGAAAAGAGATTATTTTACTTGCATATGGGTTACATTTGGGTTATAGACTTTATTTAAATGTTAATCCTACCTGAAAAGAGAAACGACAATCGAAGCTGTTATTCCCTTCAACTTTTCTCTAATAGACTAATTAATAATTTTTATTCTTTAAATGGTTAGCGTATCGTGCGCTCGTCTCGCCGTCCTAACCTCCTTTCTTTCCGTGCCGCATGCTCTCTTCATGAGCGCTTCATGTCTTGTCGACTAGCGCGGTAAATTCAATTTAAATGAAGCGCCGGATCGGCCTTCATTTACACATATTTAAAAAATATATTTTACATACTTACTGTAACGAGGCAAAATATTTGCCTCGTAATAGAACAATCGACTCCTCCTCAGACGAAAGCGACCCCGAGAAAAATTAGAAATAAACCAAAACAAGAGGTTCCCAGCTCAGGTTCCGAAGGTCCCCTAATTTAATTTCTATCGTTTGTAATCCTTTATTTTTCCCGTCCTTCTCTATCATCGTACGTGCCGTCTCGACCGGATCAACGAGGAAGATCATCCCTCAATCCAACTACGCCTGGCAGGTCATCCGGAAGCCTCAGAGTCAGTAGCCGGGGCGGCCCAGATCATCGATCCTGAGATACGCCTGGAAGCGCGCTGCATTACGATCTGCCCATCGCCAAGAAAATCCCGCTCCCCTCCCCATCTGTCTCCTACCGGCCTGGTCCACCGGTCCACATGCAGAATTTCCGCCTTCCAGGGTATCGCGAAACCTGAGATGCCATCTACCAACCCCCTGGCAAAAGCTCTGAGTCAGGCCCGCCACCTCGTCACTGAAGATTGAAGAACTATCGTCTACCAATTAGATGCATGGATGCATCTGATGCACTTTTGTTTTCCCCCTCCCTCTAAATTTTAATTTGGGTAGTAATAGGCGGAAACACGCCACTTCTTGTTTGGATATCGTGAGAAAGAGACCGTTGTTGAGTTAAAAATCCTTTTTTGCGATTTGTGTCCACTGATAGAAACTTTTTTTTTTTTGTTGTTTTGTGTGTTTCATTTCGATTCTTCTTGGTTTTCCTTTTATTTTTCATTTATCTTGCGTGTTGATTTCTTTTATTTTGTTTGTTTCGTCTTTTTATTGTGTGTATTTCAAACAAAAAAAAAACTATTTATTTTGTGTTTGTGCCGTCGAGTCCGTATTCCTAAGGTAAGCTTCCAGTCTAAACGACCTTCCGAAACTACCCAAATTAATTTGCCTGATTTTAACTTCTCCCAAAATCTTATCGAATGGTTGCGTTTCAGTTTTCCCTTATTCTTTGTAATCCCCGGAAAATTTATCCTATTTATAATTGTGTATCGTTAGATCGATTTTTCTAGAAAGCCTTTGGCCCCCAAAATCTAGCGTCTTTTCTATCCTTGCATTAAAAGCTTGGGTTTAGTCTTTTATTATTGTTTGAGCCGTTACCTAGCCACGTGTCTCTAGAAAGATCGACCCACGCCTTCTCGATAAGATTCTTTCCCAAACTTGTATACATCCCTCTCATCCTGAGTCGAAATCCCCTAAAAGCCCTTTGAAAATCTGAGCTGGTTTATTTAAGATTTTAGATAGTATTATTTGTGTTCCCTTCTGGTGAATTTCTGTAAATTTTTAATTATTATTGTGTGTTGCCTTATGACATGGCGTGCCTTGTGTAGTAGTATTCGTGTATGTTCGTGAAAGTTCGTACGGGTTCGCCCCGACGCATTAGATGTTTCGGTTAATTGTTCTACCTTATCGACGCTTTTAATTGATTTTTAATAGTTCCAAAAAGTATCGACCTTAGCTCCCCCAGATCCCCCTACATTATCGACCTAGTCTTATTCTTTGTTTTGTATCTTATAATTAATTCCTACTGTACCCTAAAGTAGTTCTTTCCTTTGTTTTGTGAATTGTCCTATATTACCATAACCAATACCTCCTCGCTGGTGACCCACATGCCTCGTAACTATCATTTGTTTGTCAATTTCGGTCACTGGGTCACAGCCCTCCTGTTCGATTATTTAACGTTAAATAAATTTTTGGGTTTCTTTGTGATTTTTTCCATAAACCTTACTTGTCTCGCTTCGCCTATATTATTCGCCCCCACGTTCCCCTCACCCTGAACTCGCCGAGTAGTCCCGTCTGGTGTTATCAAATTACTTGAGTTATTTAAATTTTGAAAATCCCATTTCATTTTTATTATTTTATTCTTTTCGTTACCGCGGTACCCTAGGTACCTGGCGCCCAACCTTCTATTGTACGCAGATTTTGTCTGTTGAATAATTAGTTATTAACTGTCAAATCTCAAATTTACCAAACGGTGGGATCGCCTGGTTTTGTGCACGTAGCTGACCTCGATAACAACCCCCCCCAATCGTCGGTCTTGCCCGTCACATTACATACTTACGTATTACCTCCTACTAATAATTAACGCTCACGGGTATTTACTCTGAAGATGCAATTAATGAAATATCCTATCCTCAATCCTCAGTATTCATATCATAATTCTGAATATTCTATTAACGCTAACGGGTTGATACTCCGAAGCTGCAATCCATGAATATATCAAATACACTGGTTAACGCTAACGGGTATTCCCCTGAGGCTGCAACCTATATTTTATCTTTGAAGCAACGAAAATCATATAATTAACGCTGACGAGTTATTGCTCCGAAGGCGCAATTAATGATTGTAATATTTTTATGAAATCTGATTGAATTAATATATTTATTAATTCATTTACTACAGAGAAGTAAAATCAAACTAAGTAATCAATAAAAACGAATAATTGAGAATCGGATTAATTACTCACAAGGAGTAAAAATAAAAACGTTTCAGTATACTATAATATATGTATTAGGGTGCTCCAAAAAAAAATTTTTTGTTTTTTTTTCAAGTGCTATCATTTCAAAAGTTTCTAGTAGGTATAAAAAAAATTCTCCCACAAGGACAGCTTGATATTTTGATTCTACGTGACGTGCAACGGTTTTCCGTTCTCCCATACAAATAACACGTGAGAAATTTTTTTTTGTATTTCTCAAATAAAACTACTAAAAAATTTTTTTTACAATTTTGATGGACATGTTCTTGTAGGAAATTGAATTGTCTACAAAAAAGCTTTGATATGATTTTCTCGTAAACCTAACGGGTAAAACGTTATCAGACTTTGAATACCCGCAACCAAGTTAAATCTAACCGTATATGATTTTAGAACGCATTTTGTATTTCACCGGATGTTACTGTATGATTTATATTGTTTTTACACTGCGAATAATTACTCAGTGGTTAAAAAGAGACATATAGGTCCCAATACTAGCTCATATTGCAGTCAAATTTCTTTTTGGAAATAAAAAAAATTCAACCTATATCCACTTAGTTGCGAGTATTTAAAGTCTGATAAGGTTTTACCCGTTAGGCTTACGAGGAAATCATATCAGAGCTTTTTTGTAGACAATTTAATTTCCTACAGGAACATGTCCATCAAAATTGTAAAAAAAAAATTTTCTTACGTGTTATTTATATGGGAAAACGGAGAACCGTTGCGCGTCACGTAGAATCAAAATATCGAGCTGTCCTTGTGAGAGAATTTTTTTTTTATACTCACTAGAAACTTTTGAGATGATAGGCAGAAAACTTTTTTTTTTTGGAGCACTCTAATATGTATATATACAATATAATATATATATATATGAGAAGCAACTCGCAGTCCGTAAAAGATGAAACGTAGGTAATCGAGACTCGGGAATATACACAATCATAGTTTATTATCAATGTGTTTAGAAAATGTATAACTTTTGTCTTAACTGGAAGATTCGCATTTTTCTTCCTCAGTCAATCTTTGTTGCAGAATAAAAAAAAAAAAAATATTGTTCCGTTCAATGTAAAAATATTCAAGAGCTGTGTGACTTTGTGTAGCATAACAGTATAATCTCCCGTCGTTCTGAACAAGCACCCGAAGACATCGAAACGTTTCTCATATCGATCTGCAATTTAGCTAATTGATTAAGAATAGGTGTTATCTGGGAAACGGAAAGAACGTGGTTCGTTCCTATTGTTTTTTTTTTTTTTTTCGACTCAGCTGAATCAATCACGGATCGCGTGTTTCGGCGATGCAACGATATGGGAATTCCTCAATTCCAGATACAGCCATAAATTCTGTTCATTCATTAACGTAATTGTGATTAACTCCAAATGTATTTTTTATACAGTGGAAAACATATTCATTTAAACCAACGCATATCTTCTTATCATGTTGTTCAATTGCTGGTACTTATAAGAAGCGTTGCTTACGAATTCGATCTAACGTATATTCACGCCTCAGTGACTCATTTTGGAGTTAATTCTTCATATTACCATCATGTCTCGTAGAACGAAGTAGGAAAGCTTGGGATTGCGTGAACACGTGTTCTCAATTCGCATCATTTATTAATTACAGTCATCATCAATCATCTTTATTTTATATAACTGTGAGCTACATGCTACGGAGCCGGTAAAAACACGTGCGTGGGCTCGGGGATATTACCTGTAACTACCTACTCTGACGTATCATCACGAAAACGGCTTATTCCAGTCGGTAATCGCAACACGGATCCAGCGAGTTTCAATATTTTTCATACGCTTCTTGAACATGCCGCCAGAATTACTGAGGGGGCGCTAGCTTGCGACCAATTTTAGTCGGCTCTCAGAGGTCCATAAGCGGAGCTGTCTTTATATTCTTCAGTCAACGTTCGTATGTAAGTATATTTTGCTGTTATATTCAAGCAAGCAACAACAAGGGCATAAAGTCTTAAACTGTTTACAAAATAGGACATACAATTATACATTGTCCAACAATTACATGAACTATATAATCCGTTGAAATTTGATATACCATTTTCATAAGATAGAATATACATTTAAAAATAATCTAGTAACTCTACCTATTTTCACGCTGCAATAATAGAACGTTTCTTTAGAAATAATAAATAATATGTCTTACGTGCGTTATGTACGGAGACTTGCGTTGATATCTCTAAGTTATGTAATTAATTTTTTGAACTGTGCTACCCCCTGACAGCTGACCCGCACGCGTACTACAATTGGATGATATCTTTTAATAATTACTCACATACCGATCTATTCATATAACTACAACCCAAAAATAGCGTCGTATTAATATATGTAAGCCGAATAATAGAGTACAAATTTTTGAAAAAGAGACTGTATCTTGCAAATGTTACAAGCAAAACCTTCAACACGTGTCGACGTTATCATGTGCTACCGGTGCTAACTCTGCTAACACGAGAGGCGGGCACGTGCTAGGCCGGGTGCTATCGTTTCAAGAGTTAACGCAAAACAAAGTCAAGACGTTATTTAGCGCCACTGACTGTGTAACTACCATTCAATCTAGTAGGCGCATCTATTGACATTTCGTAGCGGGGTTCGCGCCAAATGAACGCTTGGCGTCACTTTCTTTGCGTACTTCTTGATACAACCGGTCACGTTCTGAAGGCTTTCGCTAATTTCCAACAATCTCAATCTCTTTTTTACGTTACAATAATAAAATTTATATCGTTATCGAGTGCCTAAGATTTATATTTTAATATATTTACATTAATATTGGTTTATCCCGTCAGCACCCAGGTAAACCTTTCGGTAACCTTTACTCCCCTGATGAGAGATTTGCTCATATACATTTACGAACTATACCGAATGACGCCGAATATCCGTAAACTAACGAAGATCCACGAACAGGCCCGACCATTACCGAAAGTAAAATTTTTATGCATACACCTTTAGTCTTGTGATGAGAAAAACTCTCACAATTTTTTGAGGAGCGTGAAAAAAAAATTTTTTGTACAAATTTTACATGGAATGGAGAAATTTGCGAAATTCGTCATTCGAAAATATATAAAATTATTTGAAGATAGAAAAATTTTCAACCATTCATTTCATTTGAAAAAAAAAAGTTATTAACGTTTTAAATTGAGCGTGAGCAAAATGCTCATAACAAGAGTGCTGACGGGTTAAAGATTGTTAGAGTATCAGTTATTATACTAAGGTGTACTTGTAATCTTCGTTAAAAATTATTAATAATTTTCGTACGTAAGTAGAGTTAGCTTAGGGTATAAGTCCATTTTTTAATATAGCATCCGCTTGTACGTGTGTGGAACCAATTTCAGAGAAGCTCTTCGTTTAGATAAATATCCTTTGCTGATATCTAAAACTCAAGGTAATTTATTTCTCCGTATATACCTCCATAAATAAATAAAAAATATTATTTACGACTTAACATGAAGCGTTCTGCAAAAAAAAACGTTATATTTTGTAGATTGATTGGTTTAGTTGATTATTTGCGTAGTCAACCTTTTTTTCACATTGAATGAAAATTGCACGACTTATACCGTTCAATATAATTGTAATTTTTTTCATGTACGGACTATTTTGTAAACGGTTTAGAGGAACTATACGTATAACACCTTGTTGCTTGCGAACCATTTGAGCAAACCCTACGGTACTTTACCAGTAGGTTGGTACACATTACTTGCATAACTTCACGTGATACGATCAAATTTAGATGCCCATGGGGTGGATCGCTGAAGATGTGCTGGAAGGCGAAGAGGAAGCGGACGCCGTTGCAGAGCTTCGTACGAACAGAAGGCATCGTCGCGATGGGCAGGACCCCTTCGATCTCCCTGAGGTGCAGTTCCGCGAATTGTTTCGTATTTCAAGGCACCTGGCCAGGGATCTCGTGAATGATCTTCGACCTATTCTTGAACGTGAAAGATCGCATGGGCTCTAGGTCGAGTCCCAAGTAAGACGCCTTTCAAACAATCTATTTATATGAAAATTTAATGAGTACACAAATTTCTGTGAGAAGAGAAATGAGTATGCTCTTTTGAAACATGCGACGTGTTTGTACGTAATACAGAATTGTCTTTCATAGGTCCTTTGTGCTGTTCGGTTCTACGCCGTCGGCTCATACCAGCGTGCCGTAGGTCAAGATTTCATGGTAGCGATTAGCCGAACTGCGCTGAGTCGTTGCCTGAGATCCGTTAGTGAGGCAATCAACGACCACTTTTTTAGACAGTGGGTCAAATTTCCTGCGACGCCAGTGGAGCGAGCGGCAGCTCGTACGAAGTTTCTACACGCGCCACAGCCTTTTGCTGGAGCGATCGGGGCCATTGATTGCACACACGTGGCAATCCTTGCTCCTCGTATACACGAGGAGGCATACGTGAACCACCATGGTTACCATTCGTCGAATGTCCAGATGGTTAGTTGAAATCTACCGATGCTTCGATGTATTATATACTTCTTGCAGCTCTTGATTTTATACACTGTTGTATTTTTAGGTATGCGATCCTGACTTGCACGTTTTGAACGTGAACGCCAGGTTCCCTGGATCACGGCACGACGCCGCCATATGGACGCAGTCACCAATCCGAACTCTGATGGAGTTGTGTTATGGTGATGGTGAACGTGGCACGTGGTTGCTGGGTAAATATTCGTAATAGTAACTAATATTCAATTGACGTATTGCACAGATTGATTGTGACATGCAAGTAATAGTTAGAGAACTAACTTATATTGCCACCTCACAAATAACCTTAAAAGAGGCAAGCTACAGCTGTCTATCAAGCTATGATGAGCATAACTGATGACAAAGCCAAACCTGTGCCTACTGCGTTTACAAAATAAGTGACTCGTGACTATTACTCCAATGTCAGAATCAACCTCGGCAAGTGTACACATTGCTTGACTATTGTGTATCTTGAATATCAAACAGGTGACTCCGGTTATCCACTAGAGCCGTGGCTCATGACGCCTATCGTACACGCACGAGACGGTACTCCAGAGTTTGCGTACACCGCAGCACATTGCAAAGCACGGTCCGTTATCAAACGCTGCTTCGGAGTAATTAAGGCAGTTTGGAGATGCTTGTCACAGGTTGGTTACGCGATTGTTTGTTAATAATTAGTAGCAAGTTGCTCCATTGTTGTTGTTTCATTAAGAGAATTGAAATAAAATAATTGATCATCTATGTTTCAATCTTGCCTAACCGAAGCTGTTCTTTGACATGTAATAGCAACGTGTCCTCACCCAGATAACAAAATGCGTGCAATATGCGTCACATTATGCACGCATGCGTGCGAATTGACTCGCACGCCGTGTGTGCATCTGATGACACAGATGCGTCCTCAATTGAGACGCATGTGTGTGGCACTTCATGCGGGCTGGATATGACTCGCACGCATGCGAGACACATATGACTGGCAGATGTGCGACACATATGCGGAGTGCAAAAATATATATGTAGGCGAATGAAATAAATAACACAAACAAATACATCTGTGTTACGTCCTAGGTTGAAAGCTCAACATACAATCTTTAGGTATAACAGATACCGTAGTTAGTACCGTAGGTATAGAAAATACCGACGTGCAATTACCATTAAGCCGCGTACAGACTTGAGCATATTTGCGCGCACGAACGGTTTGCGCGCACATACATTCGTGCGTGTAAACTTTTTGGTCAATATGCCTCTACCGAATATCAGTGTTCGTGCGCGGGAAATCGCGCTCTAGGCATACGTGATAATTGTAGCTAGCCAGTTAACAACGAAATGTCGTCCAGTAAATACATCGCCGTAGCTAGCGCAGCATACATTGTGGCTCATACTATCTCAAAAAAAAAGAAGAAAAATCGAAATAGGCGATGGTGGATGACCCAGCTGTACAATAGCAGAGAGACCTATAGTGGTTGTAACTTGCTAGCCGACTTGAAGCTGCAAGAAAACAGCGGACATTTCCGAAATTTTCTTCGAATGTCATCGGAGGACTTTACATTTTTATGTAACTTGATAGGTCCCAAGATACATAAAATGGACACAAAATTTCGAAAAGCCATTACTGTTGGAGAAAGATTAGCTATAACGCTACGTTTCTTGGCAACGGGAGATTCCTACACGAGCCTTCAATACCTGTTCAAAGTTTCGAAACAGCTGATATCAACAATTGTTCCTGAAGTTTGTGAAGCGCTCAACGAAGTCTTGAAAGAACACGTAAAGGTAGGAATGTTTCAGAATATTTATTTTTTCATTATCAGTCATATATCAAATATCAGTCTGGAAAAAGTGGAAAAAGAGTAAGGAAATTATCACGAATAATTTTTTGATTGATAACGATCAAAAGTTAGGAGAAAAGCAAGTTTCTACAGATAATCAAAGATTTTGCAGTTCGTTATCTTGCATGTTGTAATTCGACGTGGGTGTGGGGCAGTTGGAAATTGAACTGGTTGAACTTGCATGGGAAGGCGATGGAGACGGAAGTGGAGCAGGTACGGTCTGATAATCACCAAGAAACTGAGTGACAGGATATTGATAAACAGGAGCAGGATTTGGATGATACTGCGAAAAAGAATGAGGAAGAGGGTTATCGAACTTTCCCATGTCAGCTTGAAATAAAATATTATTTATAGCATTTTCAACTCGAGCTCGGGTTCTAATGCTATAACTTCTCAGTTTGTTGGCTACGTATTGTGAATATGTAGCACAATAGTCAGGTGGTACTTCTTCCTTTGCAGCTGATTCCTTCAAAATTTTGAAAGCTTCTTCCAGCCTTGCGTCGTCCTTCTTATCATATGCTCTTTTCCTGTTTGGCTTCCGAGTCGCTGGAGTAGTAAACGGTTTAGTTCCAATTACTGCCGATTTATCCCGATTCAAATTCTGATCCCCTCCATCTAGTTCATTCTGCTCAGGATCCAAATTTGATGAAGTTTGGCCAGAATCAAGTTCTTGCTCTTCGTAATCCTCCTGAAAATTGAATTTGTTTTATTACTTTGTAGTGATTGAATGTTTTTTTTTTTTTTCATATTTTATTCCAGGTTCCGTCAACTCCAGAGGATTGGCTAGCAGTATCACAGAAATACGAAGAGTTATGGAATTTCCCACATTGCGTAGGGTCAATGGATGGGAAGCATGTGGTCCTGCAAGCACCCATAAACAGTGGCAGCGAGTTTTTTAATTATAAATCGCACTTCAGCATTGTCCTCTTTGCTTTGGTTGACGCTGATTATAACTTTTTATACGTCGACGTTGGCTGTCAAGGGAGAATTTCTGACGGTGGAGTTTTTAAAAATTGCCAATTGTCGAAAAAAATAGCTACACGCAGTTTAGGGTTGCCAGAAAAATCGTTCCTGCAGGGAAAAAACAAAGAAATCCCGTATGTGTTTCTCGGAGACGAGGCATTTGCTCTGAATGAAAATGTGATGAAGCCATTCTCAGGTACATATCGTAGAGGATCAGCTGAAAGAATTTTCAACTATCGACTCAGTAGAGCACAAAGAGTGGTTGAGAATGTGTTTGGCATTTCTTCGGCAGTGTTCCGAGTTTTACGAAAACCACTATTATTGGAGCCAGAAAAAGCACAGTTAATCGTCTTAACTGTGACGTATCTCCATAATTTTTTAAGAAGAAACAATGTTGCTCGAGCACTATACACTCCTCCAGGAAGTTTTGACTCAGAACAAAATGGCGTTTTAGTAGAAGGTAGCTGGAGACACGAAAATAATGAAGAAATGACTTCGCTACTTCCCCTGACACGTGTTCCTCGAAGAGCAACACTAAACGCTAAAGAAGTTCGAGACGAGTTCAAAGAATATTTTATTACCAGCGGACGTTTGGAATGGCAAGATGAATATGCTTAAGAATGAATGTTCATTACATACCTGCTCTGTGTCGATCGTAGATCGCGGTTCATCTTTGTCTAATAAATAGTGCATTCTTTCGAAAGCGTACCATTTTGAAATGTATACCTCTTTACGACCTGTAAACAAACAATATTCTATTTTGGTTTTTCAAATATTTATCTCAAAAATTGAACTTAAAATTTAAAAAATAAATAAATAAAGAAGTATTGGGCTGTAAAAAAACGTTACTCTATTGTTTTTACACAAATATTTAACTCAACAATAAAACTTGGAATAGAAAAAGAGTGAATACCTTTTCCTGTGCCACTGCTTTTTTTGCCCTTTTTCTTTTCTCGGCGAAAAGATCCGAGCAAACTATTCATTTTTTGAATACATTGAGGCACATCCACTCTCACATTCAATGATATGGCCTCCCACGCATCGGCTTTTATATTCCTTGAAAAATGGAAGGGGTCCTTCGCGTCCCATAATACGGGAAACTTCTCATATTCATCGATTAATTGCAGTGCCAGTTCGTTGGTCCACTCCGGGCCTTCGTTACTTTTTGGTACGCACGTCATTTCTCGTGCTTATACACGTCCAGACTGAGCGCTGTTTGGCACGAAAATCTTTTGATGGACCGACTAGCGACGGATCGTGTTCGTGCGTGCTCAGACCGTACGCGTACGCACAAGGACCACGTACTCATTTGAACATTCGTGCGCGCAAACCGTTCGTGCGCGCAAATATGCTCAAGTCTGTACGCGGCTTTAGAGTTTCAATAACACCTCTATCGATGTAATTCCATTTATAATTTTTTTTTCTAAATTCTTTATATTATTTTACCTATAGTTTGTGACGTGGATTTTTGTTAGACCCTCGGATCTGGACCGGATAGCCAGACTCCGGGGTCGATCCAACGGTGCACACAGCTATACTTCAAAATTCAAATTGGTTGGGCGCCAGGCGAACTATCTTCGCCAGTTTCAAAATTTCACCAACAAAATAAGAGACTAACGGTAACCTAAGCGGCGGCTAGCAACAGTACCGCGGAAAGGGGTCGGGATTAATATGGAGGATGAGCTAGGCGTTAAATAACGACTCGTGGAGTTCAATTTAACAAAGAAATATAAGGAATTTATTCAATAAAAAAATGTAAGAAAAATATGAGACAAAATAATTAAACAATCAAGTACCCGGGGGTACTTCCCCGCGGGTTGGGTGTGGCCGAGGACCGTGTATAGGCGGCCTCGCCCCGTTTCACAAAGTTCACAAACAGAATAGCTTCCACGTAGGAACGCAATAACAAAAAAAAGAACAAGATAACTATTAACTTAACAAAGCAATACCTCGCGGAACAATGATAACGGGTAGAAGGCGGAATCACCACCGCGAGGTGATAATAAATAATTTTCACGATTTCTACAATAAATCTTAACAATAACTTAATCCTAACTCTGCCGCGTAGGCAAGTCCACGGGACCTTGACGCGTAAATACAAAACAAAAGTTGGCTCGATAATAACCAGCTAAATTTGAATCTCCGTACGTTGGAGAGGGAGACGGTAACCGACTTAGATTTTCTCGCTCGCTCTCATAGGCGAGCCTTCGTACACCTAGACGTGATTACTAATTGACCACTTTTTAGGCCTCCAAACGATATTTCCAAACTCAATATTTTTCCTTAGAACACTGGCTACGGCCTACCGACTCGCAGTTCGGCTTAATCGAGCCTCAAAATTAAGAAATCGCTCGTGGCGTGGATCAAAGGCAATATGGCGGATGGCCGTTTGCCGAGTTCGAAAATTTTGGACTAAGTAAGGTGAAGCTTACCGTAGTCCAGCCACCTCACGTACAGAAGCGATGCTCCAAAATTGCACTCAAGCACACGCTACAGACTCAAAACTTAACTCAAAAAGTATGCCCACGTAGGGGAGTCGCAAAACTAGCCTCGCGGCTTAACAAAATTATGGACTCAAGTTAGAGCTCGACGCTCTGCATGCTAGGCAGGCCTACGGCAGAGTGTCTTCCTCGAAAATCGCTCGTGTCATTGCGCTCTCAATTTGCGCAATATCGACCTTTGATCCTCAAAATTAATCGGGGGGGGGGGGGGGGGGGGGGGTTGCGCTACGTTAGGCGCTCGTCGTGTGTTTAGTTGTCCCTCGCCGATTTTCGTAGAAAATCCTTCGGGAAGGCAGGGAACGCGGCTCGCAGGCTCTTGGTGGCGGCGGGAATCTCCTCCACCGCCGATTTTTCACGTTGCTGAGTACCCTAGGCACTCCTCCGCGTTCCTCCAGGTTGAATCACCGTCCCAGACTTGCTTCGAACGTCGCTTTTTACCCCTCGTGTCGGGATTCGCAGCCAAGTCCTCGATCTGGGAAACTTTTGGCTCCCCGCGTACATAACAGAGAGTATGGAAAAGAACAAAAAAAAATAAGACTCAAATCAAAAGCCTAAGTCGGTCACGGTCGCCTCTCGGAGATAAATTTCCCTATACGCGGGTACATTCACTCATGACCTCAGCGGTCTTTCGCACTTTCGCTCCCTTAACGAGACCTGCCAAGGGTTTTGGGCGGACTGTAACAGCCTTCCAAAATGCAATGTTACAAGTTATAAGTCAATACTTTTAAGAAATCTCAATCTCATACACCATAACTAATTTTTCCATAGTCTCCCACAAAACTAAGCAAGCCCGAAAACACTCGAAAACCCATAAATTTGAAATCCTAAACTTTAAGTAAACTTTCAAAACGTTAGAAACTATCTTTATTGAGGAAACATAAATCTTCAAGATCTTTAGAATTTTACTGCCAAACGCGGAGAACCCAAAAGACAAAGACAATTTTGTTTAAAAGAAGACAGATCATAGACGCTCAAAACATCCCTTCTCAGCATCTCGACGCTTGGGCCTCTGACCCAATCGTCTCGCACAAATTCTATTTTAGCCAACCATATTTTTTCCCTCTTAAATTTAATGTGTCTTTTACCAATGAGGAAAGACTCGCTTTCCCGCGAGTACTAAAAACTTCCTCCCCCCGTAACCGCGAGAAGAGATCCTTTTTCCTCCAGGTTTAAGCAGTTAGTCACGAAATCTCAAACAGTAAAGATCAAACTACATAAGACTTAGATTTCAAAATATAATACCAAATTCGAAGTGTTTAATATATTCATAAATTAACCAAGTGCAAAACTTATCAACATATAAAACCCATAGACTAAAGTTAATCAACATGCAAATGTTTGATTAGCAACCAACATTGTTAAGCAGTTTGTTAAATAAATATTGTTAATTAAAAGTGAAATCAACAAACATTTATTTCACCCACGCATAGTGGTGACTGATAAAAACCCATTACCTCAACAGATACGAGTTATACGTCAATCAGAAGAACTAGTTATCCAAGACTCGTTAAGAAATATAGAACTCTGCCAATTCAGAATCAGAACCTCAACACATCTAACTAGTGATTCTAAAACTCTATATAGTTAAATCCAGGACGTAACATCTGATAAAAAATATTTTATTCACATTTTTATAATATGCGAACATGACGAGGAAAGTTTTTAGAAAAAACAACTAGCCTAATTCGAGTCGATATGCGAACACTAATAGTTAGGTTTTCAACAAGAGCACCAACTTGATGATGCAAACAACATAAATAACATTATATTAACGAGTTAAAATTTGAATAAACTTTGAACTTTCATATGAACATATAATCATCTATCAGTAGTTATAACAGCAATAAAACTGTTTTTATTCTGAAATTTTCTTGTCTGCATCGAATGTTTCATCCAGTCACTCTTCTTCAGAATCTGCTTCGCTCGAATTTTCCTCTCGATCTAACTGTTCAAGTCGGTTGATTTCTCCGATAATGGTATTGTACTCGCAATCGGAATCTGGATCTTCAGTTTCTGGTACTTTGAACTTTTTCATTTTATTACGATACCTTTGTTTAATGCATCGTAGGATCTCTTGGATTTCTCTTCTATACTCGGTCTTCGTTTCCGGTCCATTAAAGAGCGGACAGGATTTTGCTGCTTCTTTAAAAATTAATCTCTGCGTTATCTAATCATGAAGATATTAGTCCAATTTATCGCATTGTTGAATAAGTAAATTAACCAAATAATCTAACGCACGGAATAAGACGTTGGAAATTTTAGTATTGCCGAACTTTTCGCTTTTTTTATCACCACGCCACGAAAATTCGCACACCAGCTTGTCTGTCATCACTTCTTTCAAGGCGTAATGGAGAAAATCTCTCGGTTTCGACCCTCCTAATCAATATATGTCGATACTGGAAAAAAATGTAGAAAATTGTATGTGTAGTGTAACTTTTTTGAGGTTGTTTGCGTCACGGGAGTGGCGCAAACAAGAAGTTATTGTGAGTTTTTTATCTAATATGGTTTAGAGCCGCTCTACCGAATTTAGTCTGACGAGTTTCTAATGCGGACTTGGGAGTAGAAGACTCCGAAGCCGCCAGTGCATACCTGGGTGTGCAGATGCACGCCAAGGATGCCAAGTTTCCCTGGTCGCGGACTTGGGAGTGGAAGACTCCAAAGCCGCCTTTACATACCTGGGCGTGCAACTGCACACCAAGGATGCCTTGATCTTCTAATCGCGGACTTGGGAGTAGAAAACTCCGAAGCCGCCTCCCTCAGACCTGGGTGTGCTTGACACACACCAAGGCTGTCGCAGACTTGGGCGAGTAAAACTCGCCAAAGCTGTCTTCTAGCTAAGGTGAAAATGAGCCGCGATATATAAGGAAAACTCGGGGTAAGAAAGCCTGCGTCGTATGCTTTAACTTAGATTTTAATGCATTACCATTTGCATAAACGAAAAGGGAATATAAAATATGTACATGAAATAATATGAAATAATAACAAAAATTGTACCCTAAGGTTGCAACCGAAATCTTTAAAACTAAATATAAAACTAATATAAACAGTGTTTTTGTTTGGGTTTAGGTTTGAGTATCATGGATTGATAAGTTTGAAATGAGAGTATGTGTTGTATAATTTGAGCAAAGTAGAGAAATGGATTCTAAATTTTCATAAAGTGACTCGACTGAGAATAATATAATTTTAACTATTATTCAAAAAAAATTGAAGTGATTCTAATAGCTCTCCGGACGCTTTGCCTCGGAGACTCGTTACTGAAGAGAGAGTGAGCCAATCAGGCGCTATGCCGTGTATTGCTGCTGATCTGAGTGGCGTCGCGACTTATATATCCGTCGTGACGTCACTCAGGCCAGCGTAGTTGTTGACAGTGTGGTGCCGTGTGCACGCTCGCTTTGGTTTGAATTGTAACGGCACAGGCCTGGGTAGACCTGGCACGTTACAGTAGAAAAAAAGTAATAAAAACTGAATAGTCATAATTTCCATACAAATATCAAAATTCTTACGAGTTTATTACGTGTGTTCTTCTGTTCAACATTTTCCATTTCTTTGAACTGTTGAATGGTAGATAAAGGAAAGCCCTTCAAAGGTTCGTATAAAGTTTCTGTCAATTGAGCTTCGCTCAAATTTCTTCGTGTTAAGACGTCCTGGATACTATCTATTTGCAGCTTCATTTCCTTCTGGCTCTGCATTATTTCCAAATTCTGCCCTTTTATCAACCTACCGGGAGTTTCTGTGGATGCGGGTCAGTCCGTCGGGGAGAACTTCACTCTGCACTCTTGGTCTCCTACTACGGTAGTGGGGAGCCAAGAGCGTAGAGTGAAGTCTTCCCCAACGGCCTGACACGCATCTACAGAAACTCCCTGTATAGTATGCAATGAGAACATTTAACTAAGATGAATATTTCCGCTAGAGTATCAGATAAACATAGACATATTTATCAATATTTTGCTTACTGTAAATTTTCTACTATCTTTTGTAGATTGTCGGCCATACATTGGGGAATTATTTCTGAGCTATCACTGTTTTTTTGGCTATCGAAATCCCTGTTCTTCGCAGTGCCGGCTGCATTGTCTAATCTTGACGTCAAATCAGTTTCTACTGAAACTTGAGTTACAGAACTAGTCTTTATGCTTACTGGTGAACTAGTCGTTATGCTTACTGGTGCCTTAACACCAATCGTTGTCTCAGCTTGTGACTCATTGGACAGCGCGATAGTTTCTGCATTCGAATCAAAGTTATGAACTGGCAGGATTACTATCTCCGTCTGTACAGCCCTTTCGGATGCGGATACAGGCGGTAAGAATGTCGAATTATCGATCGGAGTCACGACAAGATTATCAGATGCCACCTTACTCCTGAACAAACGAATAAAGACGACGTTAAATACCGTCAACGGGGATAAAATTAGGTCAAAATAAGCGTTTTTTTCGCGCATTGCCAAAACTCAGCTTGATTTATATTTATTTTATTTGAAGACATGCTAACGCTATATCGGAGTCACGGTCATGAGTGAAATAAGAGGAAACGTTCATTTTTGTCTAATCAGTGTTATTTCTTAGAAAAAGAGGAACAGCAAGTGGAGGTCGTCCCTCTGTATCCGGTGGCTCTAACAAAAGCAAGCCGCTTACTTGTCGAGGGTTTCACCTCTACAATTTCTACAAGTTAATTGTCAATACTTGTATTCATTCAATTTCATCGATGTAGTTTATACTCACAGTTTAGCTTGAACCGTACTTTCAGTCTCATGTTTTCTTTTGATTGCATCCGCAATATTTTTCAGTCGCGCCAATTCTTTTGTAACCGTGACAGAAGTTTTAGACAACCTTTTACGCGCAGGGGCTTCATCTGACGAAGTTGTCATCAGCTTATTGGGAGTTTGAGTCATTCGCCCACGTTTCGTCACTCTCTTATGTTTACTAAATTTGTCATTTCTTTCTCGACGTTTGGAGATTTCTTCATTTTCGAGATCCATGATTCTATATTGAAATAAGACAACAGAAATAGTAAATTTGGAATGATGTTTGGAATCTTCAGTTATTAATAGAGAGTTCAAATATAGGTAAGGGCCGGGCAAAATGGGCCCCTTGACGAAAACATGACTCTCAAAATATTTCAAGATAGCAGTCTTTTTTTTTTGCCTCAAAATACTTTTTAACGTACGGGGCCCATTTTACCTGGCTCTCGCCGACATGCATGAAGGAAAATGAATTTAAAACTTTGTGTCCAATATACTGCCTACTGTTTTTCACTAGGGAAACATTTCTTAAGTGAATTTTCTTTCAATTCGGGACCACACTGCTCCACAAGTTAAAATTTTAGGTATACAAAATACCTAGGTGAGAGGATCACTTCTACGAAATTAAATTGACGGCATTTGTAGAAGAAAAGTTAGAAACCAATTCTCAAATGAGTTTTGAAGACCCATTACATTAAAAAATCTAACGAGATTTTGAAAAATTCCTAATGATGTCAAAAAATCAATCAACACTAAACAGATGTAAAAATATTTCCGAAATCTTGAATGAATATTTGTACAATCTTCAAGAAGAATACATAAGATTTTCGGATATTATTAAATAAAATTTGATGACGATTTTTAATCTTCATATCAACGATTTCTCAATTGTCGACCTTATATCTGATATACACAAATTACTATTCAAAGATTGATCAAATGACTGCACAATTGAAGACCGTTAAAAAATTATGCAACGTTTCAAGAACAGAGACAGGATTCCGTGCTTTCGTTACGGCGATTAAGACAAAAGATGAGGAAACTTGGCAAGTTCGTGGAATAGAAGATAGAGAAGTCGAAGACGACATCATTTTCGAACAGTCCCTTACGAAGCAATGTCATATTACAGATACTGGATACACTTGGATGAATTAACAGATGAAGTGTATTTCTAATTCCTAAAAATGGAGGTTAACGTACAACTTTTTATGCTGCGGTGTCTGATCCAGTTTTATTTACTCTGTGTTTCGAAACTGTCTTGGAACGTCTAATTTGGGTGCAATACTAAAGGTGTTAGTAAAGCAATACAAATCCATTCGTTTTCAATTATGCGTTCTTCTTCGCCTGTGACATCACTTCACTTCGGTATTCTGTAGCACTTGCTCTCCACATCGTTCAGGTTTACTGCTTCGATTCTGTTTGACAAATTTGTGCAATGGTATACCCCAACATCGTCTGACGTTATGCCCACATTGTATATAGAAGTTGCTCTTCGAAATCGTTGAACAATAAGAAGACTGTTCCCGTCTAGTTGCACAATGTTTTTGATAATGCAGAGTGCTCTATTCTTAAGAATGCAACAACTATCACGTAAAGCAATTGAAAGAGTGATTTTTCCTATTTGTAATTTCTGAAACTGTCGAGAAGTATCGGCAGAAATATCATCACAGAGGGGCCCCCCTGCGTGATCCTGCGAGACATGAATGGCAATATTGTCGCCAAAAGGTGCAAGGTTTGAGTCATTTATTTCGCATACTCTTTTATAGTATTGTTCAAGAGTGAGATGTGGTTTCCGAATATATTTTCGCAGCTGAGGCATATTGTTTTCATAACAAAACGCACTGAAGGTTTCCAAGGCTCCAAGTTTTCGGACATCGTCTACTATGTGCAGTAGGGCGTGCACATTATATGACATGAATTGCTCTCCATATAAAATTTCGCATGTATTTACGTAGGTTTTTAGGGCTTCTTGGCAAAATTAGAGCATTTCTTCTGGTGTATCCTCATCCACGAGAAGGCGCATAACACAATGCAGAATTATGAAATGGTTGTAGTATTCTTCAAGAATGCCGTTTTGTAGAACAGCCGGAGCGGTATACAGCAGTAATTGTCTAAATTCAGTACCTTTAAAATGGTGATACAGAGATATCTCCCGTGGCCTACGATTGAATTCCGAAGGACAGTACGTTCTTAATAATATCATTCTGGAATTAATGATATCTAGTTTCCTTCCATTTAACCTTTGGAATCCAAACTTGCCATCCACATGTGCCGCTATTGGTTTTTTAACATCACCTAGCCAAACTAAATGCAAACTTTCAAACGGAACTTCCGTTACTAATCCTATTAACGAAGACAAAGGACTTCTGCCTTTGTGATGTTCTTCATCGATCAGATCCTTGTACTCTTCATCCGTTCTAGGTGGGTGTCTCACACCTACGAAAACCATCGTTCCTCCAAATCCTGGTACAGTGCAGCGATGTCCTTGTACTTTGCACTTAGAACATGCATTTGCTGACATGTGGCCGGAGAGATTTAACGCGAATGCTCTGGCCGGCGCGTCTGCAATAAAGCATCGAATAACTAGAGGGATCTGTCGATTCCGAATAGAGATTCCATCTTCTGCACGTACATCAATGATTTCCTGAATAAATTGTTCGAAGAAGTCAAATGGATTACATGGTTTGTGGTGGCCTCTGAAGATACCTGCGATAATCGGTCTTTTATCAGATATATTGAAGACTCGGTACTGGTGGGGCCAAAATTGATCCATTCCTTCATTCGCCTTGGCACCATCCGTACTGAAATCGATTTCAATGCATTCTGGCAACATATCCACAGGAATACTCTCCAATTTCTTCACCAGCGTTTGTCGAAATCCAATGTGGAGGTACTCTCCGCCTGCAATTTGTTGTACAAATCTCCTGGCAACAACAGTGGGGGCCTGCCACACTGTTCTGGAATCTTTGGGCAGGTGAAACTGATTGAATGGGAATGATCGCAAAGTTCGAAGTATAATGTTCCCTTGTTGATGGTTCAGATTGGCAGCCAGGAAAGCATTCTTCAGTGCCTTTTTTTTTAAAAGAATATGGTTCAGGGGATGGTTCTCGTTTTCTGAAGAGCTAGACCCACTTGAATCATTATCTTCATCAGTATACTCAACGACACTCTCTTGTTCTTGTTCTTGTTCTTCTTCTTCATCTTGTTCTTCTTGTTCATCTTGTAGTTCTACTTCTTCTCCTTCTTCTCCACTGAGTTCTTCATGAAAGGTCTCAGAATTTTCATCACTACTAACTGGATCATTATTCTCATATCCTATAGCAGCCGCAAATATATGGGGCTGATCGCCTGGTGGAAGAATAGAATCGTCCGAATCAACAACGAGGTCTTGAGAATTGTTTCTTCGATCACGAATTAAAGATAAACGTCTCCTCTTTTGTCTCGAGCTGAGGCTCAAGAAATTCTTGAATTTTCCGGACATATTTTTCTTCGATCAACCGTACAGGAATCTATGGAAGTCATTTGTGAGCTGCACTGAGAGGATACTGAATTTTTGAAAACTCATTAGTGTTGTAGGAATTGGGAACTGCGACCGACTTAATATTGAAAAAATCCAGAGAAAACCTTACGTTGTCTAATAATCGCATCAATCGAATGAATAAATAAATAAATCTCACCTTCAAGTCACCTTACCGAAAGTTATTTCATTTAAGAAATTTAATGTCTGAACATTTTCAACACTTATGCTAACAATTCTCAGGTTATTTCTTTTGAATATGATTTGAGATTGGGTCGCTATCTTGCAGCCTCGACTTGCCGCACTACGGTACAGTCTTCTGGTGCCAGAAGGAGGTAAAGTTTGTATGGAAATGATAATTCACTCACCGAATGTATACTTTATTACGTATACCCACCAATCTCTTCTTTGCCTCAGTAAATACAATAAAATAAAATTTCACAAGTAAGCCGTCAATGTATAAGTTAAGTCGTCAAATATATTATTGATGCGTTTTCTGAAAAATAAAAACAATTTCATGAATTTGGAAAAGTTTTTGGTTTTCGCTATTTCAATATTTTATATTAACAAATGCGTTTACTCTGCGTTCAATTTGGATGATGTACAAGATTCAACAAAAACAATTCAAAGAATATTTTGCGAAAATGAGGTTATGTTTGATGATTTTTGTACTAACCATGAATTTTGTTAGTATGTCCACATACTATCGCAGTCTTTCTACATATAAAGTGATGTATCATTTAATATGACCAATCTCACGGTAAACCAGACTCAATGATGATCAGATATTACAAAAGAATTATTATGATTACAAAGACCCACGCGGCCACGCTTTATGGCTGCGATATATGGAAGCAGCGATGTTTCGCATCGCGCCAAATTTTCAAACCTAACCCAAACTGCGACGTCTATTTTTTGACCTACGAACTGATTAACGCGCGCTCAACCAATGATACTGTAGCAGAGTAAAATAAAACTATTTTTAACATCAGTCGTCACATTCGTTATGGCGTTGTGCAACTCAATGCACTGGCACTGAACCTGCACTGAACGTAAAGCATGCGACGCACTCCTGGTAGCATAGTGCGAATCAATACACTCGCAGATGACTCGCACGACATGCAACGCATATATTCACGTGCTGCAACTCAATACGCTCGCAATGGACTCGCACGACGTGCGACGCATGCAGTCACACATCATGCGAGTAACGTGCGTCGCACAATTGTTATCTGGGCATGTATGAGCCCGAAACTGCTGCAAAGATAGTGAACGCATGTGTAACATTGCACAATATGCGGCTGCACTATCGTATTGTGGATCAGGTGGACAACGTTCCGGAGGACGATGCTGCTCCTGCCGAACCTCATGCTCCAGGTCCTGAAGACGCAGAACCTTTGGAAGCGAGGGAACGTCTTGCAGAAGGTCGACGTATTCGCGATGAACTCGTTCAGAACCGATTTGCCGGCTAATTCATGGCAAAGGATAACATTTTTTTTTTTTGAAACTACAACTAGGATTGAAAATAAGTAATCAATGTCAATATTTTTTATGTAAATCATGTTTAGGTTTAAATTCGCAAAAATTATTTCCATCGCCATTCCCTGTGTCGTAGAAGCAACAAAATTGTAATGTCTAACAGAATAATTTTTATTTTATCATATTTAGCAGTACGAGTGGCATTGTATACCGCTGAAGGATGGATGTTGCCATATATCTTCGAGTTCGGCAAGAAATAAAGATATGTAATAATTTTGTAAATTATTTTATTCAAATAGTTTTCATTATATTGTTGTGGCAACACCTGCTCTGAAAGTTCAATTTTAGAGCGCTGTGTGTCGTAGCGAAAGTGTACAATATCTGTATCTTCAACACTACCTTTCACTTAACTCACGAGTTCGCTAAATTTTCTACAATTTTAGAGTTTTAACTTAATAGTACATTACGATACAAGTGCGCAAAGTAGGTGATTCCCGCACGAGCGGAGTTTGTCGCCCGAGCGAAGCGAGGGCGACAAAAAAGCGAGTGTGGGTACACCTACGCAGCGTACGAGTATCGTATACTATTTTTCCTATCAAGTTGCGCAAAGTTCGATCACTATAATTATCATAAAAGGTTTTAATGTATAGGCCGACGAAGGGGGTCCAGGGGCGCAGCCCCTGGTGGGGGTGCAGGGGGGTATGGGGGGTATGGGGGGCGGAGCCCCCCATCAAAAAAAAACATCAAATTTATAAGAAAAATAAAAAAACTCAGAATCATACGAAAACTAAAGATGTTAAGAATTAGCTACATTCTAGCACGCTTAGCTACATTCTAGTACGCTCAGCTACATTCCCGCACGCTCAGCTACATTCCCGCACGCTCAGCTACATTCTAGCACGCTTAACTATATTCCCGCATGCTCTTCTAAGCGTGCGGGAAAGTGGTACTTTGCGAACGCAAATGCGTGCGCAAAATCGAACTTTGCGCACGATAGTAGGAAAATATACTAACGTACCATTCAGATATCACGACTTGTGACTTTATTTAATATACTCTCTGCATTTAACTACACTAAAGAATTATAATTTCACCAGAAAAATTGATAGAATAAAAATTTCAAATATCCGTATTTCTATATTCGTCTAAAAATGAATTTTCACAGCAGGTTCTGTAAATAAAAATGTGTCCGACAAGTGTACCAAGATGTAGACTTGACGATCGTGCGTGCTAATACATGATCGTAAAATCATTCGCCACTTCGTTCACCTGTAGGATTAAGTACTATGACCTATTTATTGGTTTCTTTAAAGTACTCAAAAATATCATTGAGTGTTGTGCCGCACTTGCGTATCTCGTCCACTTTACTGCGCTTTATCTTTAACTCTTCCTTCCTCATCTCAAGCTCTTCCTTTCTAATTCTAATATCTTCCCTTTTAATTTGAATATCGTCCTTCATCAATTCAATCTTGTTATTTTCATTATTAGCGGTGAGCATTATTGCTTTTGACATTGTCTGTTGGTAAATAAAAAATTGTATGTAATTACGATGAAACTATGCAGTTGAATGCCAGAAAAATTCACCTCTAGAATTGCATTCTGTTTCGACTGCAATTCGATAAACTTTGCCGATTTGTCATCCTTCATTTTGCGTTTATTGATGTGCCTTGTTTGTAGTTTAGAGTGTGCTTGTATATCGGTGTATAAAGCGTGAGTAGAAGGTGCATGTGTAGGTGTTGAGCATGAAGCTTGTGTATCATTGTCATATGTGTGTTGAGTTGTGGTTAATACGGTGGTGTCTGATGCTTGTATAGTGGGTGGGCATGTAAGTAGAATGTTCTGAGATGTGTGCGTAGGAGCCGAGCGTGTGGTGGGTGTGCTGATGAATGATTTGCTAGTGGAGGGTGTGGATGTGCAGTGTGTAGGTGAATGTGTTTTTGTTTCCGTTTCTGTTTCTGTGTATGATCCCGAAAATACATAAAATATGTTTAATGCTTAATTAATAAAATATGTTGAAATTCATCACACAGATACATCCGTATAAGGTTCAATGAAGTAAAACCTGAACATGAAAATTTGAAGTAATGACATATACAGTGATAACCCTAAAAGAAACTGTAAGTGTGATATCCTCTGATAATATATTACTACTCTTTGATAAGTATGCTAACCTATGACTCTGTATATGTAGTTTTCCTCAATGTCTGTTACAGGCACATCAATGTCAAAGCGTTGAAATAAACTTATAGGATTTTCGGGCTTCTTGATTAGCGGCGAGTGGTCTCCCATAATCAGCTTACGTAATTCTGACTGTTGGTGAAATGCAGAAATTTCGAAATTTGGTATAAATTACTTTAAGGTAGACGCACCATTTGTCCCCACTATCAATTGTGGCCAATTGGTAACTTTTTTTTAAATATTCGTGGTACCTTAATTCACCTTTGTAGCTAAATTGACGAGAAAAATATTTATGAATGCCATCATGATATTATGATTTATTATATTCAATTGTATTCAAAATTCTTCAAGACTACTGTTAATGGCCACAAGCTAGACTAAGGCTGGCCACAAATGCTACCTGCTATAGTATATGAATCTTCATTTGAATTGTATTAGTATGTTATATAGTGTGTACAATATGTTACGTTCCCTATACCCCTCACTCTCAATACTTGATACACAACATCCTGCATGCATCCTATCCCATGACCCTTAATCAAAGGAAGTCTCAACCTCACGATTCGAAGAACCATCATCCCTACCTAAGTACCTATAAACTGCAAACCTTGCAGTTTAACACGCTCACGCCCAAGAGACAAAGAACTCGCTCTCAAACGGACACCATACTCATTATTAGCACCACACTCTTCAATTAGCCATCGAGCTATCAACACATCAATTAACTCTCGAACAATCAACTGTCAAACACTCAAATCCTACATCTAAATAGTTAATACCTAACTTTAGGAGATTACAGTTAACGCATACTTGTCTTCAACCATCAATATAACCACGTATGAATAAATAATTCTAATTACAATCATATCAACGAGCACACATTATTCACTTCAACCATCCGCACGTAATCCGGTTACCCTCAGGTGTAAAAACGAGGTACGAACTCAACGATCTAAACAGAACTCACAACATCCACAACCATAATCATAACATTGGTGGCAGCGGAACCCCTCGTTTACCGAATTATAGTGCTAAAAATAAGTGAATTCTACATCATTACATATACGCGACAAAAGTGATCCGCAATTTCTGAATACACATTTCTTCATGGAAAACTTTCCATACTCCAAATCATTGTGACAAGTCGTAAAAACCTACCGACGGTAATTATACTACTCCGAAAGCCATAAATCTGAACACAGAAATACCGAACGAAGACACAAACTACGAATATACAAATCTACATAATACAAAGTGCATATATACATACATCAAAGTGAAAATATAACAAAACCACAGAAAATATCCCAGCAATAAAATCAAAGTTGCTAAAAAGAAGTGCCAACAACATCCTCAAAGGCATCTCGCCCCACAAAGATTCACCTGAATCCACCGATTAGCAACCTCGCTACAACGAAGTCCGTACTCCCCAGCCGACGGCAAGACATCTTAACTCATCACGACATCCTAGATCCAACGCAGTTCTACACAACAACTCCACCCCCGAAAAACACTGACACAGATTCGTATCCAAAATGAAAATCATTCTAATTTTGATCATCAGCCTGTAAGTTACTTTTAATTTTACACTAAGCAAACAGTTTTAGATCGAAATAATCCAACACACAAATCGCCAAAATGACGGACAATGAATCCTCATCCGGAACGCAAACAGAAGTTCCATATTGGTCTCTTAAAGACATATTAGATACGATTCCATACTTTGACGGTCGAAACGTGAATATAAATAACTTCATTAGAAGCTGCGAAAATGCAAAACCTCTTGTCAAACCATCACAAAGTCCGATATTAACGCGAATGGTACGAACTAAAATTTACGGAACCGCAGAATCCTATTTAGGTAGTAAAGAATATAATACACTTGACGAAATTTTAGCAGTTCTAAAGAGAGCATTTTTACCTAAAAAGACCATATTCGAATGGCAAACCGAGTTGAATAGTGTTAAACAAAAGAGCGACCAACGTGTTTTGGATTATAGCACTAAAGTCGAAGATATCTTGTACAACACAATACAAGCCATCAACAATTCACTCGCCAACACAGACACGACTAGCATGATTTCGGCAATTCAAGACAACGTATTAAAATGCTTCGTTAGAGGCCTAATTCCCGATATAGAGTTCAGAGTGGCTGGTACGCACCCGACCACTTTGACCCAGGCAATTGAAATAGCCCTCACAGAAGAACAAGAATTCTTAAATCGCAACCCCCTCGACAATAGTAATAATAGTAAAAATAACACTACCCGTAACAATAATAGTAATAACCAGAAAACACAACAAAACCAATCACAACCCCCAAACACGCAACCAAACAGACGATTCAACAACCACCCTCAAAATCCATCAACTCCTCGGAATCCAAACCAACGACCCGAACCTAACCAAAATCCTGTAACTTGTACTTACTGTAACCGCAGAGGTCACACAGAAGACATTTGCTATACCCAAGCCCGCGATATAAAACAAGCTAAATACTGTACATATTGCCAGAGACAGGGCCACACCCTAAACGAGTGCCGCTCTGCTAAAAATCAGCAACAGCCTAACCAATTACAACAGTCAAATCAACAACAACAATCTGATCAACCACAACAGTCTAATCGATCAAACACGCAATATTCTTCAATATCATGTAATTATTGTAAACGCCAAGGACACACAACCGAAAATTGTAGAAAACTCGCCTATAATAAATCACGCAACCAACAATCACAGCCTCCTTTAAACTCGAACACCGTCCGCCGGGAGAACGCGCCGACGGATCCAGAACAAACACAACAGCGTTCAACGATACAATAAATCATGTCTTCGAGACAGAATCAAAATCAATAAACGAGCTATTACCAGTCATTGAAATCGATATAACAGAATTAAAAACAAAATCAAAATTTGTAATAGATACTGGTGCAGACATAAATATCATCAAACTCAATTGCTTAAAAGAGGAAATAAAACGTGACGAAAATAAAACGCGAAAAATGACGGGAATAACAGATGGATTTATTAGTACCTTAGCTGAAACCAAATTAAAAATCAACGACAATCACCACGAATTTCATATTGTCCCCGACGACTTCCCAATAGCTCAAGATGGCATTATCGGACAACCCTTGCTATCCAAAGAAAAAGCTCTAATTTCTTACAAATCCAATACGCTAACTCTGATAGATACAGTAATTCCCTTCAAACTCCAAAAACATAATTCACATACAATCGCCGAGACCATCACAATACCAGGCCGTACAGCTCAAGTAATCCCTATTAAAATCGCAAATTCAGAAATCAATCAAGGTTACGTAGATACAATCAATCTAGGTCACAATATCCACTGCGGTAAAGCACTCCTAACAAATAGAAACGGTCAAGCATGCATATACGCGATCAACTCAAACGAATCAGCTGTCGAAATAAGAGTGCCGACAGTAACCCTAGAACCTGTGCTCGAAACATTTAGTACACTCACACGAGAAACTACTACAGAACGCCCAGCGCTCGAACAAATCTCAAGAACTCACGGTGACATATACAATTCTACAGGCGCAATCATTCATTTCATACCACAAAAATTCCAAATATTACGAGGAATTTCGGTCAAATTACTAGAAGCCTGCAATTTGAATGAGTACGAGCTCATCACCTACGCAAAAAATAGTATAGTCGGAGCTACTATAAAAGATACAATCCCTAACACCTCACAAATATTATACCACTCAATAATTATGGAAACATATTACAGTGACACAGACGATATAATGATTACGAAAACACTCGATACCCTAAAAAACCATTTACTAACGCAAAACACAAAATCAATCTCAATTCCTGACCTATCTGACGAACTAGGCAAACAAAAATGGGATAACATTTTGAAAATAATAATCTCAACCTTCAATAACACAAATATTACAGTAAAAATCTACGATACTAAATCTCATAACCCAACTCAGGATACGCACGAAAAACTAAACGTGTTAACAATAAACGACACAATCGAATCTAACGCTACTACAACTGCCAATAATAATAACAATAAATCCGAAAGATTAACGATCCTCAAAAACTTGATGCATCTAGATCACCTAAACAACGAAGAAAAAGAATCCATACTCGCACTTACCACAGAATTCAACCACCTATTTTTCTTACCAGGCGACAAACTATCGCACACGCCCTTAACAAAACATTCAATTCCAACCACAGACAACATCCCAATTAACGTAAAACAATATCGATACCCAAGCATCCACAAAGACGAGATACAGAAACAAGTTTCCGACTTATTAGACCAAAATATCATCAAACCATCATCCTCTCCTTATAACTCCCCCGTGTGGATCGTGGATCGGCAACAAAAGATGGAGAATGGTTATAGACTTTAGAAAACTCAACGAAAAAACCATAGGCGACGCGTATCCCCTGCCAAACATAAACGACATACTCGACCAGTTAGGAAACGCTAAATATTTCTCAACCTTCGATCTCACTTCAGGCTTTCACCAAATCCCCATGGACCCAATTGACGCCCATAAAACAGCTTTTTCAACTCCACATGCCCATTACGAATTTAATGACATGCCATACGGACTCAAAAACGCCCCGGCGACATTTCAAAGACTGATGAACCAAGTTCTTTCCGGTCTAGAAGGAAACATTGCATTCGTATATTTAGACGATATCGTTATCTACGCACACTCCATAGAAGAACACGAAACTAAATTCAGAAAACTAGCCAATCGACTACAATCAGCGAATCTCAGTCTACAAATTGGAAAATGCGAATTCCTAAGAAAAGAAGTAGTCTACTTAGGGGACATCCATTAATTACGTGAGCTCAAAATTGGGGGGGGGGGGGGGGGGGTCCAATGAAATCTCATCAAATCTCATTTGAACTGAGGGGGGCATTATCGAAAATCTCACGTCAACTTTAAAAAAATATGAATTATTTTAGATATAAAAAAAAAAAATTATTTTGAGTGTTCATTTGGCCCGCTAATAAAAAAATCTCATGGCTATTATTAAAATCACTTATTTCGAGAGTAAAAAAAAAAAAAAGATAAAAAAAACCTCGAGTTTTTAAAAGAAAAAAAATAGTATATGCAATATCGGTTATTTTATACGTACGAGTTCTCGGAATTGCCCTAACTGCCGAGCAAAAAACTCATTTTACCAGCCTATTCGCGGAATTTTCCACTGAGAAATGAAAACTAAAATAAAAAGTCGTTGAAACTCGCTGCTTGTCAGTTAGTCGTTCTCCGTTAGTCATGATAGCTGTATCGTATAAGTAAATATTTTTGGCATTTTTTTTTTGTTCAATATGAGTTTATATCAAAATTTTTACGATGCATACGTTAAGCGGCATGCCGACAAGGCGAAACAAACGTGCCAGCAAGAAGTGAATCGTTTGTGGAATGAAGCAAAGTTAAAGTTCACTGATAAAAATGTTTTAAGTGATTATATAAATCGAGAAATTGATAAACTGCGAAACGACACGCTCCAAAAGAAGGCACAAACAATATTGTCTTTCATTAGCAAGGTAAGACAAGACAATGACATTATATTAATTTGAATTAATAAAGAAATGAATAATTTTAATAATGATACAATAACTGGTACTGTTTATTCGGGTCATTCAATTCAAAAAGTATTGAAAAAAAATAGATTTCTTTTTTCATGATGTAGTTTTTCAAATTTTATAGGGAAAAGTTTTGACGTCAAGGACTGTAAACATAGATCATGCCGGGACTTCGGCGTCATCTTCTGTTGATGAACATCTATTACCACTCGCACTAACTGATCTTGAGTGCATAGGCGATAATAATGAAAAGGACCTTTCTAGTAAGTCAAATTAGTTTTTTTAATATATTTGTGCATCAATGTTCCATACAGGGTGACTGATTCACGTAGCTACGTTACGTAGCTACGTAACACCATCTACGTAACATCCATCACAAATCTCATTTTTTTTTTCATTTTCTCAATCGAATTTAAAATTTTTAGAGTGTAATAACCAGAAAATTCCACCTATTGAAATGAGCGGTGACGAAAATGAAGTCGAGACCTCTTCAGTTGCTCGCAAACGTCAAACTCCAGCCCAAGATGCGCTCAAGAAGAAAATTTCATATCTTCGTACGAAACTGTATCTCACAGAGCGTCGCAAAAATTCTTTAATTGCTGACGGTACCGAACATGAAACAATAGTACAGCTACGACAGGAAGTTGATCAGTGTGAAAAAACGCTCAAAAGAAAACAAAAGCAGACTACCTATTCAAAAAAACACCGGGATTACCATAAAACTAAATTGCAAGAATACTACTCCCAGAATCCGGAAGGTGCAAAATCATTGAAACCAAGATCTACCCCTGGACGTCCGCGTGTAGAAGAGCAGCAATCAGATCTTCTTCAGACCATTGTAAATATAGCAATGTTTGGTGCTTCTGCTGACGAACGCCGGAGATGTGAAGTTGTTCGCACCTGCCACACTCTATCTGATCTACACACGAAGCTCTTAGAGCTGGGATTCAATATATCCAGAAGTGGTACATACATTCGCCTACTTCCTAGAAAAAGTAATACTTCTGAGGCCAAGAGGCATGTTGTAACCGTTCCAGTAAAGCTCAGCCGCCCAGAAGCTGATCACCACAAAGCACATCCAGACCAGAATTTTTGTGTGTCTTCGATAAGGTCTCTGGAGACAGTCGCTTCAATTCTCGGTCCAGATAAGATTATTTATTTATCTCAGGACGATAAAGCGCGTGTCCCCATTGGACTAACAGCAGCTAATAAACAGGCACCGTTGCTCATGCACGTGGAATATAAAGTTTCTCTGCCGGATCACGACTTCGTGATTGCTTCTCAACATAAATTAATTCCAAGTGTGTACGCGATTTGTGAAATTAAACCAAGTGAAATGGGGCGCCCTGAAGCTGTTACTTACAGTGGGCCGACATACATCGCTATCCGCAGTGCCAAACACTCTTCGTCCACGGCGACATCTCACGCTGATGATTTAAATAAGCTGTTCTCTTGTGAGGCTTTTAAAGCATCTGTGAAGGACAGTCAAGGCAAAGTAAAGCCTATTATTATTATTTCGTGCGATGGTGGGCCGGATGAAAACCCTCGCTATCCTAAAGTGATAGCAAACGCGGTGAACCACTTCAAAAAGTATGACTTAGACGGCATATTTTTAGTGACCAATGCCCCAGGAAGAAGTGCTTTTAATAAAGTAGAAAGGCGAATGGCTCCTTTGAGCCGAGAACTGGCAGGCCTGATTCTTCCTCATGACTCATATGGATCACATTTGAATGACAGCGGCAAAACTATTGATTCCACCTTAGAACGGAAGAACTTCCAGAAAGCAGGCGAGGTTCTGGCCGAAGTATGGAGCTCGGTATTAATTGATGGGCACGAAGTAGTTGCCGAATACATAAAGCCAGAGGATAACCAATCTCTAGTTCCTAACTTGACTGATGAGCAATGGTACGCAGACCATGTCAGAGAAAGTCAGTACTTGTTGCAGGTATTAAATGTATACTTTATGCTGAAACATCTATTGAATGCACTTTAATGAATTTCAACCATTAATTTATTTTCACAGGTTGTCAAGTGTGACAATCGCGACTGCTGTGGGCCATTAAGGAGTGCACTACGCACCGTAACTCGGGGTCGTTTCTTGTCTCCACCTTATCCAATTCTTCAAATGGCCGGGGAACCGATTGTGCCGGATCCTGGTGAACACGATGGAAAATCGTTTGCGTCGTTCCTGCTTCGTCAATGTCTTACGGTGTATCCCAAACATGCAGGCTATTCGCAGATGCCATATGATTATTACTGTCCATCTCTTTTAGTGAATGAACAAACTATTAATAACAGATATTGCAAGATATGCGGCATCTACTTTGCTTCGCGTGTGAAGCTGCAGAAACACAGGTCAGCACTGCATGCGATTCCGCGAGAATCTGTAATCAGGGTTCTACCAACACGTGTGGTCACCCGTCGCGCTGAAGAGTTACTATGCGTCGTGGACGAAAGGCTAGAGTGGATGCACGAGGAAGATGTAGATACTAGTAACCACTGTCTTCCTGCACCACCGAAAATCATGGACGACATGTGTCCTATTATTTCAATAGAAAAAGTACATGAATGTCCTTGGAGTGAGTAACAAATTACGGGTAGTGATGCTTTTATCTGTTTTTTTCTGTTAATTTTATCAAATTTAAATAAATTCGTTATAGTATACCTAGACGTTGTATTATTTTCGCGATTTATAAAAATAAATTTAGTCCTTAAACAACTTTAGCGTAAACCTTACGTAAGGGGGAGGGGGGGTCAAACCAAATCTCACTAAATCTCACCTAAGGGGGAGGAGGGGTCTAAATTGAATGAAAAACAGCTCACGTAATTAATGGATGCCCCCTTAGGACACATTATTACAGAAAACGGTGTAAAACCAGACCCTAAGAAAATAATAGCAGTCAAATCATATCCAGTTCCTAAAACAGCCAGACAAATCAAACAATTCCTCGGTCTAGTCGGCTATTACAGACGCTTTATCGAAAACTTTCCAAAAATATCGAGACCATTAACTGCACTACTCAAAAAGAACGTTAAATTCCTCTGGACATCCGAACACCAAATGGCCTTCGAAACCTTACGAGACTTGATATGTATATCCCCTATATTACAATATCCTAAATTCGATCAACCATTTATCTTAACAACTGACGCATCTAAATATGCGATAGGCGCCGTACTCAGCCAAGGTAAAATAGGAGAAGACTTACCGATAGCCTATACTTCGCGGACACTAAACAAAGCAGAATTAAATTATTCCGTAATCGAAAAAGAACTACTAGCCATCGTATATTCAGTCCACCATTTCAGACCTTACTTATATGGACATAGATTTACACTTGTTACCGATCACAAACCTCTCGTCTGGGTCAGCAGCGTCAAAGACCCAACCTCACGATTACTGAGATGGAGATTCAAACTAGAAGAATACGACTATGCTGTCGTATACAAAAAAGGACAAATCAATTGCAATGCAGACGCACTATCACGCAATCCACCTGTAGATGCTGATAAACTATTACCAATCAATACAAAACGCGACCGAAATCCGAGCACAGATAGTATATCAAATCCTGACGCGAAACGAAGAAAAGAAGCACACCAATTCCCAACTCACCCGCGACAAAGTACAGACGAATCACCAAACCCCGCTCCCGTAAAGAAATATAAAGGCGACATCGATACAAATACAGAAAACAACGAACCTACTCATACCCCCACGGATTGCCTACCATCAGCAAGGGAAATAGTAAACTTCCCAAATAGACCCCTAACAAACTATTCACAAACCGACAGTTCTGTAGATAATCAAATACTCACAAAGAGACTAATTCACCTACCAGACAAACATACAGGAAATAATTCATCAACTGATACCGAAATGGAGAGTCTCTTAGACAATCTGACTACATTTTCAGAAGATCCATCCACAGGCGACTCGACAGACAGTTTCCCGATGCCTAAAAAACTAATTAACGTTTCAAAATCTACTAAAACAATAAAAATCGATTCATCTACGGACACCTCCGCTGATAATTTACCATTGTTCAAGAGAATCGATCAAAAACGAAACGCTACGTATACAGATATTTCCCCAGACAATTTACCTCTAAATAAAAGATTACGAAATACCGAACGCTATTCGAACAGAAACACTTCATTCAGCAAGCCTAATCTCACTCCAAACAGTCCTAGCGATAACCCAGACTCAAGTAACACGCGCGAAGAAAAAACAACGTGCAGCGAACGCACTAGCGCACGATCTCCAACACACGCATACAAATATAAACTACGACCAAGAAAACCCAAATCTCCTCCCCTACCACTTGACACATCGTCAGACGACGACCATATCCCTTATTATAAACAAAAACTCCCTACCTCCAGTGAATCGTGGACCTCGAACCGCAAAAATCCTACTTCCAAACAAAAGTCGCCCGTTTCTAGTGAATCAGAGACTCACAAAACGAATTATAAAAAATCATATTCAGACGTCGTGAAAGAAAAACAACGAACAACAATACCCAAAACTACCACTCCAAGACAACACATTACATGCCCAATCACAGAATCCATTTACCATAACCCATCCTACAAACAATTTCGAGAAGTCTCAAAACTCTTACCAGATCTAGAAAACCAATTCATAACAGAGATAACCGAAGATTTATTTACAAAAGACGACAATTTAGCACATTGCATACCAGCTGACTGTCTAATCGGACAAGGTATAGCACAAGAAATGATTGAACGAAACATTATAAATCGCGACGTATTAAAATCAAATAACCCCCGAGTAGGTGACATCATAGTAACACCGTACAATAATATCAAAGTGTATAACTTAATCACCAAAGCGGAATTTTTCAACAAGCCCACGTACGAAACTATGTATAATATTATATGTAAGCTCAGACAAAAACTAGAATCAGACAATGTACAGTCGATATCTATACCAAAAATAGGTAGCGGACTAGACAAACTAAACTGGAAGACCGTCCGATCAATGATTTACTTCGTTTTCCTAAATTCAGACGTAAAAATAAATATTTGTGATTTCAAACCAAGTCAAAGAACCGCACCACATTCAGAAAATAACCCCGAAAATCCAAACTCAAATAACGAAAATTTCATACAAACCGAACATACAAACATACCTGAAAATCCAAAAAACAACTACACAGAAACAAACATACATAAAAACCCGAATAATATTCCAGAAAATAATGATCCCCATCCAAACGTTAACCAAAGCTCACACAACATCGAAGAAACGAGTTTAGATAATACACGACAAAATCCACCTCAAAACCCCATCCCACATTTCAGCCAAATAGATCCAACGCCAACAGCGACCAATATCAAAGAAACAAACGACGATATTCTCATGAAAAAAGATAACTATGTACACTGCATGCCAGCTGACTGCATTATAAAAAAAGGAGTTGCTAAACAATTAATCGATATTGGCAGCCTAGATACAAATTTCCTAAAATCTCAAAACCCAGAAATAAATAGCGTAATCATAACACCAAATAATAAAAAATTCATCTTCAGTCTTGTAACACAAAACAAAAACTACGAAAAATCAACGGTAGAAGGAATACATAACACACTAATTATTCTTCGTGACATACTACAAGCAAAACACATAAAATCCTTTTCAATTTCTAAAATAGGCAGCGGATTCGACAAATTAAATTGGTTCGCAATAAAAAATATTCTCAGAAAAGTCTTCAACTACACGGACATTACAGTTAACATATGCCTCAACGAAATCAACGTTCCTAAACCAGAACTACGCCAAGACATAATTCGCGAAAATCACGAATCCGTAATAGCTGGCCACAAAGGAATAACTAAAACATTTAAACGAATCCGAGCAATATATTTCTGGCCGAACATGAAAAACGACATAGGAAAATTTATAGAATCATGCGAAAGCTGTCAAAGACGAAAACTTGTCAGAAATAAAGTCAAACTTCCGATGGTAATAACCGACACACCGACAACCGCTTTCGAAAAAGTCTCATTAGACATTGTCGGGCCCTTACCAACTTCAAACTCACAAAATAAATATTTACTAACAATCCAAGATAACCTAACCAAATATTCAGAAGCAATACCACTAAAAAAACATGACATCGACAACAATCGCCAAAGCATTCGCAGAAAATTTTATTTGCCGCTACGGAGCACCCGAATCAATCCTAACAGACCAAGGTCCAATCTTTCTAAGTCCCGTGATGAAACAATTAGCAAAAATCTTCAGAATCAAACAAATCAAAACAACAGCTTACCATCCCCAATCCAACGGTTCCCTCGAACGCAGCCATCAAGTCTTAATCGAATACTTAAAACACTACATTAATAATAAAAATAACTGGGACAAATGGATTCGCTTTGCAATATTCTCGTACAACACATCAGTACACGAAGGTACCGGTTACACACCACACGAACTCATTTTCGGAATGATAGCGCGCCAACTATCAAACATACGCCTCGACAAAAACGTTTCAAACAAATATGAAGAATACCTCCAAGAAATAATAACCCGACTCAAAGAAACTAGACAAGACGCTACAAACAATCTAAAAAACGCAAAATCAAAATCAAAATTGAGATACGATAAACATATAAACGCGCACAGCTTCCAACCAGGACAATATGTCTATTTGATCAACGAAACAAAAAAGAAACTAGACGACCACTATAAAGGCCCATACAAAATAATTCGAATAATTAACAACATTAACGCAGAAATTCAAATAAACGACAACAAAACTAAAATAGTCCACATAAATAAAATCAAACTAGCCAAATGACAATTAATTAACAGAAATATAAACCAATAAACAAACATAAAAAGGAAAATAACAACACCAAACCAGTCCCCATATTTCAAATAAACCAAGACTAACATTTATTAATATAAAACGCAATAAGTAAACTTAAAATTGAAACTAACTACTTAAGCTTAACTTATTAACTAACCTTACTTAACATATAAACGACAACTTAACCAACGCATAAAATCTTAAAGAAATACCATTGTTAATACTAACACTAAACTATTCGACTTTCAATAATCAAAAAAAAATATACATATATATACAGAACTACAATTAACAGGGACCGCCAAGAAGCGGAACCAAAACCCCATTCGGGTAGCAGACCTGCTCCTCCACAGCAAGGTATGCCTCAAAATTAGCCCTGCAAGAACTGCACCCCATCCTGATCTAATTTTTCATCAAAAACTAAACAAAAAAAAAATAAGAGAACCAATAAGAACCGACATTTTAAACAACAAAAACGAAATCCCTTACCTCTTTCGAAAGCCGCCATTTCACCAAATCCCAAACTCATAATGATGCAGAACACAAAAAGAAACCTCAACTGAACGCTTCGAATACCAAGAGACGAATGAGACCGAACCACCAAAACCGACCGTATCAGCAAAATCTAAACTCATACATACCAATCACCACCCCCACCCATAACGAAACCCAGACACGCCATATACCGACCGTAAACGAATACATTTTCAGAGCTACATTAGCTGAGCAGGACGAAATCAGAAGCCTATACCAAACATCAACGTTCAAAGAAAACCCTGGCATCTACTACGAGCACGTACAGAACTCAGAACCTACAACGACGAATGGACATTAATAAACTTTATTGATTTAGATAACCTAAACGAAAAATTCGAAATACTCAAAAAATATTTAACCACAATAAAACAACAATGCGACTCATGCGTAAGCAGGTGCGACATGCACGAACATATAGGAATGATCCAGAATCGAATATCAGTAGTAATAGAACAGCAGAACCAAATAGGAATTCTGGTAGGCAAACACGACGACAGTAACATAAAACAATACCTCACACACTACATCAACCACAAACATAAAAGATCACCACCATTCCAATTCATAAGTAAAATCAGTAAAACACTATTCGGAACTTTAGACGCAGACGACGCAGAATATTACAACGAACAAATCAAAAAATTATACGTAGACCACCTAGCTTCACTACTCAAAGAACAAACACACGTTGTAAAATCTACCCTAGGAGCACACAGAATACAACTCAGAGAACTTATGGACCAAATCAAAGAAATAAAACAAGTAGAATTACATTATCTAGTCGACGCCATAAACGAAAACGCGAGAGCTAATAGAGGAAACAACCTCCTCCTCAAACATCTCATACAACTAGACCAATACACCAACGAATATGAACTAGACCTCAATAGCCTAATCGACGCAATCTTATTTGCAAGACAGGGACTACTCCACCCCAAAATCCTAACACCCGAACAAATCATGTCAACAATTAGACAAATACACAGCCACAACCCTACGAAACAATTCCCAGTTCCACTAGAAAACGAATACGCACAGGAATTAATAAGACTCTCAAAACTCGACATAACTTACATAGATACCAAAATTATATACATTATTTCAATACCACTACTAAACACCAATACCTTCAATATCTACCGACTAATTCCGATCCCAGTAAAACAACACTATGACACCACGGACGACAAGTTCGCATACATTAAACCAAGCAGCGACTACATAGCAATAACAAGAGACAGAACACTATATTTCAAATTAACCGAATTAAAATTCAATAAATGTATGATGTCGTTAGAAACGTACATCTGCAGACAAAATCAACCACTATTCCACACGAACGACCACATCACTTGCGAAATAGGATTATTCATCCAACCAACGGAAACAGATATCAAAACATGCGACGTCAGACTCGGAACCTTCAACGGAGTATATTGGACAGAACTAACTACATCCAACTCCTGGATCTACTCTTTGACAAAAACAGAAATCATGCATATCGTATGCACAGATGAAAATCCAATCCAAATATCCTTGAGCGATTCCGGAATACTAAAACTAAACAACAATGTACAGCAAATTCTAACACAATCACCCTACCCACAACCAAACACTACCAAACAACGGAAACCCACTCTTATGCACCGAAATTCAATTTAAATATCTCAGACTTCTATAACCCATCCGAGAACGAAGACCCCAAAAATTTATCCCTTATCCCTATAGCAACACTCAACAAGACCCCATACCTTAACTCTAAAGATTTAACTTCAAACGGCTTGACACTCGACGATATCATCAAACAAACAAACGAAATAACTAAACATAAAGAATCCACGGATAACGAAAACCGTATCGAAAGCATATTATATTACGTTTCTTCTTTATTCGGATCATTATCACTAATGTACATCGCAAACAAATTCTCGATACTAAGCAAACTATTGAAAATTTTTACGAAAATTCAAACCCTCTGTCAACGAAACGAACCAAATAATCAAATAGTTAGCTACCGTGGAAATCAGAATCAAACCGAACCAGATAACCCACCAGAAACACAAGAAATAGCCACACGACCACGAACACCTCACACGCAAATCATCATTCAGCAGGCCAACCCCCCAGCAACTACTACTACTCCTATCACACCAAACGTAGAAATTATCGAAACACCTCATACATCCTTTTACGCGACATAAGAAACGCTTCACAAAAACCTAACAAAACTTCTTATACAGGGTGATTCACTGCTACCGGGCCATTTTAGATAGGCGGATTACTCAGAAAATTCTAAGACTAAAAGTCCTTTACCAAAAATTCGATAGACCTCCAGTTCCCGAGCTACGGAGGATCTAGGATAACCAATTACAGAGCTTATACGTGACTCGGACAGGGGCGTCTAGATATCTTAAATTAATAAAATGTAATTTTTATTTCGTCATAAGTAATTTCAGCATCACTTGTAACTGAAACTGGGACTGCTGCTGGCGTTGGTTTCGACGTCCAGGTCGTCCAGGTTATCCTCCTCGTGATCCAGGTCGTCCGCTTCGTAGTTTTTGTGGTCCAGGTCGTTCGCAACGTGGTTTCCAGCGTCCAGGTTGTGCGCATTGTAGTTTTCGTAGTCCAGGTCATACGCCTCGTAATTTTCGTCTTGCAGGTCGTACAGCTCGTACTTTGTGTCGCCAAGGTCGTTCGCTTCATAGTCTTCGTTATCCAGGTCCTGCGCTTCGTAGCTTTCGTTGTCCAAGTCGTGCGCTTCGTAGTCTTCTTTGTCCAGGTCCTGTGCTTCGTGGTTTTCGTTGTCCAGGTCGTAAAGTACGAGCTGTACAACCTGCAAGACGAAAATTACGAAGCGTATGACCTGGACGACGCAAACTGTGAGGCGTACGACCTAGACTACGAAAACTACGATGCGCACAACCTGGACGCTGGAAGCCACGTCGCGAACGACCTGGACTGCGAAAACTACGAAGCGGATGACATGTGCAACTAAACTATGTAGCACACGACGTAGAAGACGCGAACCACGAAGCGGACGACCTGGATCACGAGGAGGATACCCTGGACGACCTGGACGACCTGGACGTCGAAACCAACGCCAGCAGCAGTCCCAGTTTCAGTTACAAGTGATGCTAAAATTACTTATGACGAAATAAAAATTACATTTTAATAACTTAAGATATCTAGACGGCCCTGTCCGAGTCACGTATAAGCTCTGTAATTGGTTATCCTAGATCCTCCATAGCTCGGGAACTGGAGGTCTATCGAATTTTTGGTAAAGAACTTTTAGTCTTAGAATTTCCTGAGGAATCTGCCTATCTAAAATGGCCCGGTAGCAGTGAATCACCCTGTATATTATAATACCTACAACGCTAAGATAGCATATATATTTCATTATTAATCAGATATTTAGGAACATACCTACCTTATCATTATAATAACCACATTCAATATACCATACATGTACTAACTCAACATAAGACATTTATAACTAACCGAACTTATTGCAAATAAGTAATTTTAATTATATTATAATTTCAAGATCAAAATCATAATCAATTGTAACATTGCAAGGTGCGCCTGCCGTTACAATCAGCTCCCGAACCCTTAGACGGCCGTAATTAAGTAATCGGGAGTGAATGTGGAAAGCACGATTGCAATAGGATAGCCACGAGGCTAATATAATCTCCGAGAGGCGACCGTGACTGTACTGAGACTGTAGACTTGATTTCTTATTCTGTTTGTTTTTTTTTACTTTCTCTATTATGTGGGAGACATGGCCAAACTGTTGGTGGAGTATGACACGACCCGACCGACACACACTTACGTGGACGATCCAGACCGTATGAGGCCCACCTAAACTGCAGGCCACTATGCCCCTGGGGGCCTAATCCTACGTCGAGCACCGAAAAAGTCAGCGAGAGCGCGGGGGAGTGCCGAGGGCACTCAGCGACGAGGGAAACCGGTGGTGGAGGTGATTCCCGCCACCCCCAAGAGCCAGCGAACCGCGTTCCGCTAGACGAATCTTCGAGGATCCCCCTGTACGAATTTGAAGTTTCGCGCGTAGGGCGGCCAGACCGCCATAGTTTACGATCTAGCAGTCGATAGGCAAATCGATAATTACCTGACTGCCGAGGGTGCGCAACACCGGCGCCATGTGGTCTGGAGAGATCACTCTGCGTTAGGCCGGCGAGATAGCGAGGCGTCTAGCGAGCTATTAGTTGCGTTTTAGTCCGTTTTTCTGTCTGTGGCTTTGAGGGTGGCATTTTGAGTGTGTGTGAGCCCGCGAGGGATATACTTGGAACGAAAACCAGACGATGGATCTTGCCCACGAGGCGGACGCTTTTTTGAGGTGGCTGGAAAACGGTAAGCGTTAACGAACTTCACCCAGGTTCGGATTTGAATCCGGCAACGGCCGTCTGCCATCTTGCCACTAGCCAAGCCACGAGGCTCCTTTGTATTTTTGGGATTCAGATAAAGACGACCCCCAAGTCGGTATTTTCAGTACGATTTTTCGAGTCGAGATTTGTAATTTTGTCGCGTCAGGTCCTGCCGCCCACGAGTGCGAGAAGGACAGTCTTAGTTCGGCACTGTCGCCGTCTCTCTTCTTCCTGCGAGGAGGCTTAGTCGTCGAGCTCAGGCGTGAGCCTGCTTTGTTTTTGTAGTCTCTCTTCCTTTTATTATTTCAAATTTCCGTTAGCCTACGCATGCAGAGTTAGGTTAAGTTAGTGTTAAGTTCAAATTTGTAAATAGTCAATTAACGAAGAGACCTAGCCTCCCGTAGGCTCGCCGGTCGCCTATACACGACCGAGCGATTTTCTTGTTACTGTTAATTTATTAGATGTTAGACTGTTATTGATGAACACCTCGTGGTGGCTATTCTGTTTGTAAATTGTAATATTGTTCCGCGAGGTACCGATTTGCCGAGTTAATTATTAGCTCTTTATTTTTCTGTTATTGCTATCCTACGTGGAAGCTCTAGTTTTTATAGTATTGTTGTGAAACTCGCAAATCGAGGCGAGGCCGCCTTTTACACGGCCTGCAGCCGACCGGTACCCGAGGGGGAGTACCCCCGGGTACGCACGATTATTGTTATTAATTTTTAAATCCGTTTTCCTATTTTATTGAATAAATTCTTATATTTTTGTTACCGTAAACTCCACGAGTAGTTATTTAACGCCGAGCTAATCCTTAATCTGATCCCGACCCCTCTCCGCGGTACTGAAGCTAGCCGCTGCATTAGATTCCGTTAGGCCTTGTCTTGTTTAGAAAATTTTCAGTTACGTGGCGAAGCTAGTTCGCCTGGCGCCCAACTTATTAAATTTTAGATCTCGGGTATAGCTGTGTGCACGTCGGATTGACCCCGGAGGCTGGCTATCCGGTCCAGATCCGAGGGTTGACAAAAATCCACGTCACACAATACACCTGGATATATTCACTAACGTAAATATAATTATATTTACTGTCGTAAGTAACATAGAAATTTTTGAAAAAAAAAAAAAAAAATTTTCCCCTGCTTCACAGGAGCAAATTTTTTTTTCCCCCGGGGATGGGCGTGTTACGTTCCCTATACCTCTCACTCTCAATACTTGATACACAACATCCTGCATGCATCCTATCCCATGACCCTTAATCAAAGGAAGTCTCAACCTCACGATTCGAAGAACCATCATCCCTACCTAAGTACCTATAAACTGCAAACCTTGCAGTTTAACACGCTCACGCCCAAGAGACAAAGAACTCGCTCTCAAACGGACACCATACTCATTATTAGCACCACACTCTTCAATTAGCCATCGAGCTATCAACACATCAATTAACTCTCGAACAATCAACTGTCAAACACTCAAATCCTACATCTAAATAGTTAATACCTAACTTTAGGAGATTACAGTTAACGCATACTTGTCTTCAACCATCAATATAACCACGTATGAATAAATAATTCTAATTACAATCATATCAACGAGCACACATTATTCACTTCAACCATCCGCACGTAATCCGGTTACCCTCAGGTGTAAAAACGAGGTACGAACTCAACGATCTCAACAGAACTCACAACATCCACAACCATAATCATAACAAATATATAAGTCTTATGTCTTATTATGTTATTATTATTATAATAGATTTTATTTTATTTTAAATAAAGTCGAATACGTATTTATGGATTACAGGGTACAAAATTTACTCAAAGAAAGATGAATTCAAAACGTTTATCATACTTTATCGTTAACATTAGGTTTAGTAAGTAATATCCAATTGGAATGCACTTACTACAGATTCCGGCAAACTGTCGGCCACTCCCTTCAAACCCTCAACGGCATCAGAACCGAATACAGACAACACTTTCTTGTCAGTGTCCGTCAATGGCTCTGTATCGTCGTTGATATTTCCAGTTCTGTTGTGTTGTATTTTTATCGAATTAATTTTCGTTTTCGATCTCAATTTCATATCTGCCCAAACCTGCGAGCGAATAATTAATATGTTTCATGAAATACGTTGCAATTTATACTATTTGAAGTGAAAGCACGGTTGACTGAGTTTCAGAAATGTTTAGAAAATGTTCTACAGCTTCTGAAATGTTCTGTAAATAAAATTAAACCTTTTGCCACTGTGCTACCGTCTTCTGTGGCCCCTTCATATTTACACACTCTCCTATATCATTCCACGTTCTTATATTCTTGTCAGCTCCCGTGGGTCCAGCGAATTTGCCAGCCGCAAAATCGCTGTGGTCCAACATACAGTTCGCCAAAAACTCTTTTTGCTCGTGGTTAACGCGTGGCCCACGCTTATTTTTTTTTGTATCTTGAGTGCTACAGTAATTAATTATTCATTAATACAATTTTTTTTTTAATCGTGAATACGCGCTTGATTCTTGATAAATTATGGATATACATTATGGTGCGCCAAATAAAAATTTTTATTCGAAGTATAAAAATTTTGGTAGAACATCGCAAACAATATATCTCAGCAAAATATGAGCATTATATATTGATATTTATAGGTCTATATTTTATTTCAAACATTTTCCATTTAATTAACACTGAAAAACCATTAAAATTTGAAAAATTTTTTTTTGTTTATCGTAAACGGCTTGACTTATAAACTATCTAAAAACAGATTGTTATAGTAAATTAACGCTCAATAAAAAAGTACTGAAATAAATTTTTACAAACTAACCGATTAAGAGATATTCGCATACAAACATTGATTCGTCTTTAAATTTGTAACTTTTGAGTATTTACAACAGTTTAATCATTAATTTAACATCGTATTTTATATAAATACTGATCTTATTAGATAATCTGCCAATTATCTCTGATAGAATATCATTACATTCGGAATACGATACGTATATAATATATACTTATATAACATATATATAATATACATATACGTATACTATTATACATATTAGGGTGATCCAAAGAAAAACTTCTTTTTTTTTTTCTCGCACACAAGCTCAAAAGTTCCCTTCAGGTATAAGAATGAGCTTGTCAAAAGCTGAGCTCTTAATTTTGATATTAAGATGCTCCTCATCGCACTTTTCTATTTCCCATTTAAATAACACAGGAAAATTTGTTTTTGCTCCTTCTAATTTTTATAACTAGCTAACGATGCGTCATACAGAAAATTTACAAACATATTTTTGTAGAGAATTGAATGCTCTACAAGAAAGGTCTCTTGCACTTTTTTGATAAACTTATATTAGAAACTCATTTTTTGTCAGGAAGGTGGTTCTTTGAACTCGAATATCATTTGAATGGCTAAGTTTATCAAAAAAGTGTAGAAAACCTCTTTTGTAGAGCATTCAATTCCCTACAAAAATATGTTTGTAGATTTCGCGTATGACGCATCGTTAGCTAGTTATAAAAATCAGAACGAGCAAAAACAAATTTTTCCGTGTTATTTAAATGGGAAATAGAAAAGTGCGATGAGGAGCATCTTAATATTAAAATTAAGAGCTCAGCTTTTGACAGGCTCATTTCTATACCTAAAGGGAACTTTTGAGCCTGTGTGCGAGAAAAAAAAAAAGTCCTTTTTTGGATCACCCTAATATATATGCTGTAACTTTTTGGGTGCTGTACGCGACACTGAAGGTGTCGCGTATGGCTAGTTACTGTGAGTGTCTTGACTCTAGATTAATTTCTAGGGCTCCTTGGTAGAGATAAGCGAAATGTTAGTCCCTGATACAGACTAGGGTGGAGCAAATCACACCGTAGCTGCCTCCCTCAGACCTGGATGCTGCGAGCAGCACCGAGGCTGTATCAGACTTGGGATTCGACGTACTTGCCGAGACAGTATCTCGACTTGGATGCGCAATGCGCACCGAAGCGAGTATCTGATCTGTGCAGTGCAGTCGTCACCGAAGCTGTATATTAGCTAATGAATAAAATGAGTTAGTAAGAAGAGTTCAATCTAACTAAGAAAAAGGTCTGAATAAAAAGGGAATCGTCTCGGTTAAACATAAGTTTTAATTAAACATTAAGGATCTAGTTTTAACTGGTTGCAACCGAAATGCTATTACAAAAATGAGTTAAATTAAATCTATAATAATGTGTAGATTTAGCGTTGCTACGGCTCTACTACCGTTATGAGATTATCAAATTGAGATATAAATGGATAACAAAAGTAATGAAATATAATGAAAAAAAACTAATATAATATAATATGACTCTACTACGTAAAACGCCGCTTTGGTGGTTTCCGTTTTTTCAAAGTGACTCTAAAGAGTACCGCGGCGCTATGCCTGTGCGGCCTCAGAAAAGAAAAGGAGAGTGAGTCAGCGTGGCGCTTTGCCTAACACTGCTGATTAGCCAGGTTAGCGGCGCGCTTATATAGGTACCGATTGACGTCACTTGTTGTGCGCTGTTGACGGTGCGCGTGGCGACGTATTGTTTCGGGATTATATCGCCCGATCGGTTACAATATATACAGTATACACTGTGACGTGGATTTTTGGTGACCCTCGGATCTGGACAGGCCAGCCAACCGGATAGCCAGCCTCCGGTGTCAATCCACCGTGCACACAGCTATACCCGAGATTTCAAATTTTCTAAGTTGGGCGCCAGGCGACTACTCGCCACTTTCAAAATCTTCTAAACAAAACAAAGCCTAACGGACTCTTATGCGGCGGCTAGCTTCAGTACCGCGGAGAGGGGTCGGGATCAGATTAAGGAGGAGCTCGGCGTTAAACAACTACTCGTGGAGCTTAGTTTAATAAAAGAATAGAAAAATTTATTTAATGAAAATAGAAAAAAAAGAATTTAAGAATAATAACAATAATCGTGCGTACCCGGGGGTACTCCCCCTCGGGTACTAGTCGGCTGCAGGCCGTGTAGAGGCGGCCTCGCCTTGATTTGCGAGTTTTACAACAATAATAGAGAAACAATAGCTTCCACGTAGGACAGCAATAACAGAAAAATAAGGACTAATAATTAACTCGTCAAATCGGTACCTCGCGGAACAATATCACAGTTAACAAACCAAATAATCACCACGAGGTATTCGGGAATAATTAACTAAAATCTAATAACTGAATAACAACAAATGACTCGGCCGTCGGTCGTGTATAGGCGACCGGCGAACTTACGGGAGACTAGGCCTCCTCGTTAATTAACTATTTACAAATTCGACTTAAAACTAACTTAACCTAACTCTGCCTTCATAGGCGAACCGCAATTTGAAATTATATAGACACGAGACAAAAGAACCAAGCAGGCTCACGCCTGAGCGAACCGTCTGAATCTCCTCGTGGGAGAAAGAGAGACAGCGACAGTGACGAACTAAGCCTGTCCTTCTCGCACTCAGGTGCGACAGGACGTAACGCGACAAAATTACAGACTTCGACTAGAAAAATCGTACTCAAAAGGAAACGCGAAAGTTCTCTATTAAAGTGAGGACACTGGTGACGGCCTACCGACTCGGGAATCGTCTTTATTTGAATCCCAAAAATACTACAGAGCCTCGTGGCTTGACTAAAGGCAAGATGGCAGACGGCCGTTGCCGGATTCAAATCAGGAGATGGGTAAAGTTAGCTAACGCTTACCGCTTTCTAGCCACCTCAAAAACTCTTCGGCCTCGTAGGCAAAATCCATTGCTTTGGGCTTAGGATGGGTTCCCACGCAGGCTCTCACACACTCAAACAACCAAAAACGAAACAAACTCAATCTGACTAAGGATCACCAAAGCTCGTGCTAACAACTAGCTATATCGCTGGCCTAACGCAGAGTGATCTAGCGAGACCGCATGGCGCCGGTGCCGCGGTGTTGCGCACCCTCGGCAATCAGGCAATTATCGATTTGCCTATCGACTGCTTAGTCTAAGATCCGAACCTAAATCGACCTTCACCGAGCTGATAATAGAATGAAACATATTTTATCATGAATTTAGTATATTAGAAAATATATTAATCATGGGTTTGCTAAAAAAATCCTGGACAGACTATTTTTAATTATTTTTTGAAAAATGATTTTTAATAAAATATTGCAACATCAAAATAACAAGAAAATTTTGTCCTGACTTAAAGTATAAAACGTATAGAATGTGCAGCCGTTGGGTTGTCTATTATTTACCTGGGCGAACTACTGGGTTGTCAGGTATGAACAGGTATGTCGATACCAGCTACTTTCACTTGATTGGATAATAGAAAAAATTTTATATCATCATAAGCGCTGTTTTATTGCGAACACGTTGATATAGGGTTGTCTACAAAAAATTCGGTCCTATTAGGGGTTTGCGAATTTTAAAGATTGAAATTTTAACGCGCGTGGAAATGTGTGACAGAGAGATCCGAGGTAAGTATACTGTGTAATAATAAAGGACCCAACATTGCAGTCGCCTGTGATGGGACCCTGTAGTAGAGGTACCTCACCCTCCATAGTTTACATACCGAGCATGCGCACTTTCTAATATTCAGGGTCCCATCACAGGCGACTGCAATGTTGGGTCCTTTATTATTACACAGTATACTTACCTCGGATCTCTCTGTCACACATTTCCACGCGCGTTAAAATTTCAATCTTTAAAATTCGCAAACCCCTAATAGGACCAAATTTTTTGCAGACAACCCTATATCAACGTGTTCGCAATAAAACAGCGCTTATGATGATATAAAAAATCAAGTGAAAGTAACTGGTATCGACATACCTGTTCATACCTGACAACCCAGTAGTTCGCCCAGGTAAATAATAGACAACCCAACGGCTGCACATTCTATACGTTTTATACTTTAAGTCAGGACAAAATTTTCTTATTATTTTGATGTTCAATATTTTATTAAAAATCATTTTTCAGAAAATAATTAAAAATAGTCTGTCCAGGATTTTTTTTAGCAAACCCATGATTAATATATTTTCTAATATACTAAATTCATGATAAAATATGTTTCATTCTATTATCAGCTCGGTGAAGGTCGATTTAGGTTCGGATCTTCTACTACTATACCCTGTTCACGGAGAGAATACCCAAACGTCGCGCAGCTTCGAACGGCCTGAGAGTCGGGTGGGGGTAACGGAGCTCACAACTCAACGCCGTATCTAAATTATCATACCTTTGGGCCCCGGCCGATAATGTACGCTCTGTAAAGAAATTGACCGCTCGGCTTAAAGACTCCGGGCCCCCGCGTCGGCTATACCGGGTCTGCTTAGCCATGCATCCCGTTTGGCGACATGGAGAGGGTAAAATGGGTGGAGCGTTGGGTGGGATCTGACCGAACCGGACGAGTTCTGTTTCGATCGTTGGGTATTCTCTCCGTGAACAGGGTATAGATTGTAAACTATGGCGGTTCGGCCGCCCTGCGCGCGAGACTTTAAATTCGTGAAGGGAGATTCTCGAGGATTCTTTTGGCGGAACGCGGTTCGCTGGCTCTTGGGGGTGGCGGGAATCACTTCCACCACCGGTTTCCCTCGTAGCTGAGTGCCCTCGGCACTCCCCCGCGTTCTCGCTGGCTTTTTCGTTGCTCGACGTAGTATTAGGCCCCCAGGGGCATAGCGGCCTAAAGTTTAGGTGGGCCTCACACGGTCCGGATCGTCCACGTAAGTCTGTGTCGGTCGGGTCGCGTCGTACTCCACCAACAGTTTGGCCATGTCCCCACATAATAGAGAAAGTGAAAAAAAAACAAACAAAATAAGAAATCAAGTCTACAGTCTCAGTACAGTCACGGTCGCCTCTCGGATAATATGTCCTAGCCTCGCGGCTGCTCTAACGCGTTCGTGCTTCCCACATTCACTCCAAATCAAGATTCGCGGCAGCGAATCGCCGCCAAGTACCAAGCCCCAAAGTTTTTTTTTCATATTTTTATTTTGAAGGTAGGCGAGCGCAGCCGGGAATTATTTACCCGAGGCAACGGTTTATACCTGTAAACATACCGTTATATCTCCCGAATGCGTGAATATTATCGGATGAAATTTACAAAGTTATGAGTCCCAGTCCGAATGAGTTCGTTGTCCAAATTCGAACAGAATCGGTCTTTTGGTTCCGGAGATATTAACTGTTAAAGTTGATGAAAAAACACAATCTTCTTCTTCTTCTTCTTCTTCGCCCCATTTTTCGCTAGACGCTTGCTAGGGACCACGATATCAATCGAACGGCTGTATGTATCGACTTGAAATTTAAAACGTAGCTGTTCTCCATCGAAATCTAGCTCCCTATTGTTTTTGGTACGAATCTGTACTCACACTCGGTCAGGAGATTTTAATAAAGTCACAAAGCGCTTAGTACGGCAAAGTGGCCGCCCGAGGGCGTTAATTAAATCTTATATATTTTTTATTACAGGGTAATTCAGGCTGGACGCACCACCTTAGGTGGGTATATTCCTCCTGAAAACTAATAATTTCCTTCACCAAAACTTCGAGAGACTAATAGTTTCGGAGCTACACGAGACCTTACATTAGTGGACCGATCACAAAGTTTATGAGTGAGCAAGTCGAGCAGTGCCCGCGGAGGATCGATTTTTATTGTACGACGTTTCAGTTAGATTAGATTCCTAGATGAGTATGACGGCGTCGTCTCCTGGAGATGCCTTCGTACGGCATTCACCTCCGTCTCGTCGTCCTCATCCTCTGATTCATACTTCCAGGTCCCCCACCCAGTGATTCTCGTAGTCTAGATCCTCGAAATCGTAGTCTTATTTGTCCAGATCCTCGGCTTTGTAGCTTGCGTAGTCCAGGTCCTCCGCTCCGTAGTTTGAGTCGTCCAGGTCCTTCGCTCCGTAGTTTGAGTCGTCCAGGTCCTTCGCTCCGTAGTTTCAGTCGTCCAGGTCCTTCGCTCCGTAGTTTCAGTCGTCCAGGTCCTTCGCTCCATAGTTTCAGTCGTCCAGGTCCTATGCTCCGTAGTTTCAGTCGTCCAGGTCCTTCGCTTCGTAGTTTGAGTCGTCCAGGTCCTTCGCTCCGTAGTTTCAGTCGTCCAGGTCCTTCGCTCCGTAGTTTCAGTCGTCCAGGTCCTTCGCTCCGTAGTTTGAGTCGTCCAGGTCCTTCGCTCCGTAGTTTGAGTCGTCCAGGTCCTTCGCTCCGTAGTTTGAGTCGTCCAGGTCCTTCGCTCCGTAGTTTTAGTCGTCCAGGTCCTTCGCTCCGTAGTTTCAGTCGTCCAGGTCCTTCGCTCCATAGTTTCAGTCGTCCAGGTCCGCAAACTACGGAACGGAAGACTTGGGCGACTGAAACTACGAAACCGAAGACCTGGACAAATGCGACTACGATTCCGAGCATCTGGACTGCGAGAATTACGGAGTAGGGGATCTGGACGACTGAAACTATGAATTAAGGGATCAGGGCGACAAGAACGGAGGTGAATGCCGTACGAAGACATCTTCTATACTTATCTAGAAATCGAACTGAAACGTCGTACGATAAAATTCGATCCGCCGCGGGTACTGCTCGACTTATACTCTTGAACCGGCTCTGTCTTGATCTCTCACAGCCCTGTGATTGGTCAACTAATTTCCTCTGTAGCTCCGAAACTATTAGTCTCTTGAAGTTTTGATGAAGGAAATTTAGTCTTAGATTTCCAGGAGGAATACACCTGCCTAAAGTGGTGCGTCCAACCTGAATCACCCTGTATATAATTTACGATTCTCGATCGATAAGATATAATCGACTTGACGAAAATCAACAATTTTTTGAAAGCAAGCGTTGAATGAGTCATTTTTCGCGTTACGATCTCACGGTATCATAGAATCACGTATCGAATAGTTATACGAATCTCGTTCGGTACAGATCAATAATATATACATAATGCAGGTAGATCTGCACTATCTGACTTCATTCTGAGTTGTAGGCGTGTACAACATATCCATCGGATGCGAGTGCGGTCTATCTTGAAAATAGAGGTATTACTTATATTAAACGTCTGTACGGTACGCGGCATTACGCGGCTTACAAAAAGAAGTGAAATCCGGATCCAAAAACATCTGAAATGTAAAAAACTCCGCCAAGTACCCAAATTATCTTACAATGAAAATTCACGACAAACATATCGCCAGTCTCTGTCATGATATTAGGAAAGTCTACAAAGCACTAAAATTTCCCTGCAAGTGTACGTCGTGGAGTCGGACCTCGTTGTTTCGTGTAGTGATATCGCAACATCATTCCAAGAGCTACGTACTTGGCGGGCACATTTTTTTTTTCTTATCACTTGTACCATTTTACCTTTCCTCTTTCCTCCAAGAAATACTTGTAAAGCAGTAATAACATTTTCAATCATCGGACTGATAATTATACCAATCATAATACGTATACAAATAATGCGAAACTTTTCATGGTATAGACATAGCAGGTTTTGCATGAACAGCCCATATTATTCAATCATCAGCCTTATCCTCGGTGTGTGTAATTCTCTTTTCATATCTACGTACGTAACTTCAATACAAATTCTTAATAAGACTCGCCTACAGTATGAACGATTTCATGTCATATAATCTAGAAGCAATTAAAATTGATATTATTTGCTGCAAAATTGCATACCCAGAACAAAACTCAAGAACCATACGTACGACGGCGAATAAAATTAAAGAATTTAAATGAATATGTGAATTGCAGAGATACGCAGTATAATCGTAGATATTCATCATAATTAGGTACAGTATAATAGCAAACCGTCATACTGCTATAGTCTATTTATATATGTATATTATGGTATCAGCTGTTTGCTTGAACATAAGCATAGTATAGATGCTATTTCACCTTGGCTCTTTTAACCGAGACCCAATTCTGTCGGCAATTGTGTTACGGTATACAATGACAAAAGATGTAACGCCGACAAACTGGATGAGGACTTTTACGGAGAGGACAATTACTCATTTTAAAGTAGCTGCTTATCATGAACTCCTAAATTATACGTAACGATGTTCTTATTCTTATTGATAATATCCGGATTCCCCAATAATATGTGTGAAAAAAATATCGTCGCGCGCGAGTGTAAGGATGCGCCTGCGTGCGGGCGCCTATTGGCGCCCGCACGCAGGCGCATCCTTACACTCGCGCGCGACGATATTCTGATATAGTATACGAACGGGAACTAGCTTGAACAAGGTTATTCGAGGCGCATGGTGATATACGGCCTATTTACTTCTGTAAAATATATTTGTTGCAAAACAAGACTCATAACGCGTAAATGTAAGAATCAGGGTTATGCTCTTAGTCATCAATCAGATGATGATTCTTTTATGAAATAGGTGTCAGCGACTTGACTGGACTCTGGTTCAAATTAATTTGTAAATCTACTATCTTATGCATAAACAAAGGCAAATTCTTCATTGATCCTGCAGCTAAGAAAAAAAAAATGTGCCCGCCAAGTACGTAGCTCTTGGAATGATGTTGCGATATCACTACACGAAACAACGAGGTCCGACTCCACGACGTACACTTGCAGGGAAATTTTAGTGCTTTGTAGACTTTCCTAATATCATGACAGAGACTGGCGATATGTTTGTCGTGAATTTTCATTGTAAGATAATTTGGGTACTTGGCGGAGTTTTTTACATTTCAGATGTTTTTTTATCCGGATTACTTAATTACGGTCGTCTAAGGGTTCGGGAGCTGATTGTAACGGCAGGTGCACCTTGCAATGTTACAACAATGTTATATATATATATATATATATATATATATATATATATATATATACATATATATATATATATATATTGTGACGTGGATTTTTGTTAGACCCTCGGATCTGGACCGGATAGCCAGACTCCGGGGTCGATCCAACGATGCACACAGCTATATCTCAAAAATTTAAATTGGTTTGGGCGCCAGGCGAACTATCTTCGCCACTTTCAAAATTTCCACAACAAAACAAAAGACAAACGGTAACCTCAGCGGCGGCTAGCAACAGTACCGCGGAGAGGGGTCGGGATGAATATTGAGGATCAGCTAGGCGTTAAATAACGACTCGTGGAGTTAAATTTAACAAGGAAATATAAAGAATTTATTCAATAAAAAAAAATGTAAAGAAAAACAAATTAAGGTAAAATAAGCAAAGAACGATCGTGTACCCGGGGGTACTCCCCCGCGGGTTAGTTGTGGCCAAGGACCGTGTATAGGCGGTCTTGCCACGTTTCAAAAAGTTGACAAAAATACAAGTTTCCACGTAGGAACGCAATGACAAAAAAAACAATACCAAAATAGAATAATCCAGAACTTAACAAATTAGTGCCTCGCGGAACAATGATAGCGGGTCATAGGCGAAATCTACACCACGAGGTGTTCAGTAATAATTTTACAATAAACACTAACAATAACTTAAACCTAACTCTGCCGCGTAGGCAGGCCCACGGGACCTTGACTCGACAGTTCCAAAACAAAACCAACTCGACTCGACACTAACTGATTGAATTTGAATTTCTACGTGAGAAAGAGAGACAGTGACTGACTTAGGCTTTCTCCCTCGCTCTCATAGGCGAGCCTCGGTACAGCTACGGTTGGACTATTATCTGGCCAATTTTTAGGCCTCAAACCAAATTTCTCGAACGCGAAAATTCTTCTAAAACACTGGCTACGGCCTACCGACTCGCAGTTCGGCTTAATCGACCCTCAAAATTAAGAAATCGCTCGTGGCGTGGATCAAAGGCAATATGGCGAATGGCCGTTTGCCGGGTTCGAAAATCTTGGGACTAGATAAGTTGACGCTTACCGTAATCCAGCCACCTCATGGACAGAAGAAATAATGCCTCGTGGCGTTCGACCCAAAACAGCACTCAAGCACACGCCAGACTCGAAACTCAAACTCAAAAAGTCCCACGTAGGGGAGTCGCAAAAATAGCCTCACGGCTTAACAAACTAATTAACTTAAATCAGAGCTCGATGCTCTGCCTGCTAAGCAGGCCTACGGCAGAGTGTCTTCCTCGAAAATCGCTCGAGTCATTGCGCTCTCAATTTGCGCAATATCGACCTTTGATCCTCAAAATTGATCGGGGGGGTTGCGCTACGTTAGGCGCTCGTCGGGTGTCTAGTTGTCCCTCGCCGATTTTCGTAGAAAATCCTTCGGGAAGGCAGGGAACGCGGCTCGCAGGCTCTTGGGGCGGCGGGAATCTCCTCCACCGCCGATTTCCCACGTTGCTGAGTACCCTAGGCACTCCTCCGCGTTCCTCCAGGTTGAATCACCGTCCCAGACTTGCTTCGAACGTCGCTTTTTACCCCTCGTGCCGGGATTCGTAGCCAAGTCCTCGTTCTGGGAAACTTTCGGCTCCCCGCGTACATAACAGAGAGTATGGAAAAGAACAAAAAAAAATAAGACTCAAATCAAAAGCCTAAGTCGGTCACGGTCGCCTCTCGGAGATAAATTTCCCTATACGCGGGTACATTCACTCATGACCTCAGCGGTCTTTCGCACTTTCGCTCCCTTAACGAGACCTGCCAAGGGTTTTGGGCGGACTGTAACAGCATTCCAAAATGCAATGTTACAATATATATATATATGTATGTTATTTAGCCACTTCGATGACATTTTTGATCATAATTTGTACATTTCCGTGACTTCACGACCTTTCTGTGACGTCATCAAAATGTTTTCCAGTTAATTTGTACACTTCGATAACAGTTATCAAAATGCTCGAAATACATATTTATTTATACATTATATTTATACATTTCAGTGACAGTTCAAATTTCAATTTTCACACAATATTCACTAATAATTTGATAGCTCGATGACTCTGATACCAGAAATTGAATAAGAGGACTTATCTAAATGATCGTGATGAAAAATCAAGATTCGCGGCAGCGAATCGCAGCCGAGTTCCCCCCCTTCAACTCGGCGCGGCAGCCACGAATCATTTACCCGAGCAAGCTCTTGTTCTTGTAAAAAATCTGTCACATCTTTTGAACCGCTGATTATTTTTCAATAAAATTTGTAGGGGCTCCCCATTTGACCTTTCTCTCAAAAGTACAACAGAATCGACTGAGTGGTTTCGGAGATATTGACCGTCAAAGTTGATCGAAAAACACAATCTTCTTTTTCTTCTTCTTCGTTGCAGAACGTTTTTCTTGGGACCACGATATCTGTCGAACCGTTGCACTTATGAACTTGCAATTTGGAAGGGGTGTTCTTGTCGCCGAAATCTCGCCCCCTATTGTTTTTGAGCAATAATCGACCACGCATAACTCAGTTATTCATGTCATAATGATTATTTATATATGCACAAATTTTGAGAATGCGAATGACGTCACGAGTCCCGATTCTCATGATATTGATCGAATATAATGCTGCTAATTTTTATACATATGATTATTATTACGTATATATATGTATACGTATGATTATTATTATTATTATTATTATTTGATTATTATTGATGTGTGAAAAATTTTATCGGGTCATCCTTTTGATGTCCAGGTCATGCGCTCCGTAGTTTTCGGTGTCCTGGTATTCCGCTCCGTAGTTTTCGGTATTCAGGTCCTCTTCTCCGTAGTTTCCGCTATCCAGGTCCTCTTCTCCGTAGTTTTCGGTATCCAGGTCCCCCCCCCCCCCCCCCCCCCGTAAATCTCGCTGTCCAGGTCCTTCGCTTCGTAGTTTCCGGTGTCCAGGTATTTCGCTCCGTAGTTTCCGCTATCCAGGTCCTCTTCTCCGTAGTTTTCGGTATCCAGGTCCTCCCCTTCTTAAATCTCACTGTCCAGGTCGTTCGCTTCGTAGTTTCCGGTGTCCAGGTATTTCGCTTCGTAGTTTCCGGTGTCCAGGTATTTCGCTCCATAGTTTCCGCTATCCAGGTCCTGTTCTCCGTAGTTTCCGGTATCCAGGTCCTACCCTCCGTAAACCTCACTGTCCAGGTCCTCCGCTTCGTAATTTTTGGTGTCCAGGTCTGTCGCTTCGTAGTTTTCGGTGTTTAGGTATTCCGCTCCGTAGTTTCCGGTATCCAGGTCCTAGCCTCCGTAAATCTCGCTGTCCAGGTCCTGCGCTTCGTAGTTTCCGGTGTCCAGGTCCTCCGCTTCGTAGTTCTTGGTGTTCAGGTCCTCCGCTCCGTAGTTTTCGGTGTCCAGGTCCTTCGCCCCGTAGTTTCCGATGTCCAGGTCCTCCGCTCCGTAGTTTTCGGTTTCCAAGTCATTCGCTATCAAGATTTGCGGCAGCGAATCGCCGCCAAGTACCCGTAGGGCGGCTCGCCAGCCCGAATCATTCATCAGAAATCAATTATAATACGTCTAAGAATTATTCAAATATTTGTTTTATCATTTCATACATTATTTGTATTCTTATTCTTATCATTCTCACTTATTGTTTTTATTGTCCTTACTAGCCATTCAACAATTACGTCACACCGCATGGGTGGAGCGAGGGGGGGGGGGGGGGCTCAGAACGTTTGACTAAATATAACCCGTTTGCACCTACAAAAAGTAATGAAATACCCGGCAAAAACATTGTAAATGTCAAAAATTACACCCGAGTTCTAAAATGGTCCCGCCAGCTAAAAACTCAGAAACATCATTCTCTTTTTCAGCGACATATTACAAACATCATTTCGTTACACAAAATAGTGCAAAATAATATGTGAAATCAGGTAGCGAAGCCGAGCGTTCCCTCAGTTAATTTTCATACTTCAAATTGTGTTTTTCAAATGCCAATCAATGGTAATGAATGGAAAACCGATTCGACCTTTGACAGAACAGCATATTGGCGACGGGAAATATTGCTGAATGAAGTTAGCTCGTATGATGATACGAACTCGGCGGGCATAGATTGTTCTGAAAATTATCAATTGCTGAAGTGTGAGGTAATAAGATCAACAATTAGTGTATCTTTGAATGTAGAATATACTTCCGCTTCGATGTGTATCTACTGTGTGTAAGTCGAACAGGAAGGGAGACGTTAGAAAAGCATTACCCAAGTGTACCGATAATGGGTACGTCCAGGATGAATGTGTATCGTTTCATGGTTGTGACATGATTGTAGCATGGCGTTATAACCATAGGCGAACGTTGGTAAACGATAGATGCACAATAAAATTGGATTCTTCTTCAAACCACGAATTTGAATTTAAATTACTAAGATCATCGTGCCTGGACTTATTACTTCTTGTTATGAACACACTATAGGTATATTTTTAATTCAACTTTAATTTCTAACGTATTACTCGCTCGTTTCATTCATTTATGGGATGCATTCATTTATGCACTACTTCTTGTGAGAAACACGATTTTCGTTGAGCTTTCCCAGCACTAGTGCGTGAAAAATGTTTATAATTTTTAAATCTGAAAGAAAATACAGGACGTAGGGCACAGGCACATAGAGGGACTTCGTGACGAGTGTGAAAGTGCCGCACGATCCGAAGACGAGGTCTTTCCGCACCCTTGTCATATGAAAAACTATTATATCGCAGTTTCAGTCTACAATAATAAATATCATCAATGCCAAAAATGTTTAAACAGTCTTTGATCATGCTTAAAACAATTTTGTGGGTGTGATCGTTACGGAGTGGCTGAAAGAAATAAATAGAAAGAAAAGTGCAATTAATAATTTTCAGAACAATCTATGCCCGCCGAGTTCGTATCATCATACGAGCTAACTTCTTTCAGCAATATTTCCCGTCGCCAATATGCTGTTCTGTCAAAGGTCGAATGATCGGTTTTCCATTCATTTTCATTGATTGGCATTTGAAAAACATAATTTGGAGTATGAAAATTAACTGAGGGAACGCTCGGCTTCGCTACCTGATTTCACATATTATTTTGTACTATTTTGTGTAACGAAATGATGTTTGTAATATGTCGCTGAAAAAGAGAATGATGTTTCTGAGTTTTTAGCTGGCGGGACCATTTTAGAACTCGGCTGTAATTTTTGACATTTACAATGTTTTTGCCGGTTGATTTATCTTATATAAATCAGTGCGAATTGAGTACTGTCATCAAAATGTCCGAAAAAACATTGTAGGATTCATTTCGGTGACTATTCTTTGAACATTAACGGTAAGTTTCCCTGAAGTCGTCGAAATATTTTGGCTTTGAAAAGAATTAAAATCATCAGCATCCAAAGGCACAGTTGAGTATCTGAGTAGGAACCTGCGTCTACCTAGGAAGGAATTACAGACAAGTGTCGCCAAAATGTACAAATAATCATTCGTGAAATCATTCTGGTGACTTCTGATGATAATTTGTACATTTCCGTGACGTCACTAAAATGTATTCGCTTCAAAATATGTATACATATATTTATGACGGTTGATTATTGTTTGACAACCGCCGTCCAAATACCTGGCACGAATTTTTTAAATAATAAACGTTGCTGCGTACGATTTTATACTTTCAACGATGAACGTGACAGAATTCAGACGATTTTCTCAATCAACTTAGTAGTGTATAAATCGTTATCAAATACTCGGGACGGGACGTATGATACAGCGAATTAACATCAATTCTTTCAGCTGCGTGTACGATTGAAGACCGTTGAGCGAAGGGTAAGAATTTGAGGTCGCTCGCAAAGTTATAATAATGAGTGAGCTTTAAATCAGCGCTCCTGATGAGATACACACAATTGTCACCAAAATGTACAAATAATCATTCGTGGAATCATTCTGGTGACTTCTGATGATAATTTGTACATTTCCGTGACGTCACCAAAATGTATTCGCTTCAAAATATGTATACATATATTTATGGCGGTTGATTATTGTTTGACAACCGCCGTCAAAATACCTGGCATGAATTTTCTAAATAATAATTAACGTTGCTGCGTACGATTTTATACTTTCAACGATGAACGTGACAGAATTCAGACGATTTTCTCAATCAACTTAGTAGTGTATAAATCGTTATCAAACACTCGGGACGGGACGTATGATACAGCGAATTATAACATCAATTCTTTTAGCTGCGTGTGCGATTGTAGACCGTTGAGCGTAGGGTAAGAATTTGAGGCCGCTCGCGAAGTTATAATAATGACCGAGCTTTGAATCAGTGCTCCCGATGAGATACAGACAAGTGTCACCAAAATATACAAATAATCATCGGTGGAATCATTCTGATGACTCTTTTGATGATAATTTGCACATTTCCGTGACGTCACCGAAATGTTTTCGTTTCAAAATATGTATACATATTAGGGCTATTCATTTATTTGTACATATTTTTTAATTTGCGCTCGCACCCGTGCAAAAGTGAGTGTATGAGGTCAGTATCAATACCTATCTATACGCCCACTGTGCGATTTTTTTTGGCGTGGCCCATCGCAGAAGAATTTTTCCTATTTGATTCACATGGGAACATCGCTCTTCGTCAATTTGATCTTATTTTACAGCTTCAAAAATTGCTGCATCATTGTGAGGTCTTGTTGAATATGTAAAATAGATGTCAATGAACGAGTAGCAAAGGTAAAACAATTTTTTTTATCGAATGCCATCGAACGAGAATAGTCACGAATCGTCACTATTCAACAACGAATTCGTAACTATTCTCGTTCACTGGCATTCGATAAAAAAATTGTTTTACCTTTGCTACTCGTTCATTGACATCTATTTTACATATTCAATAAGACCTCACAACGATGCAGTAATTTTTGAAGCTGTAAAATAAGAGCAAATTGGAGAAGAGCGATCTTCCCATGTTAATCAAATGTGAAAATTACTTTTGCGATGGGCCACGCCAAAAAAAATCGCACAGTGGGCGTATTGATAGGTATTGATACTGACCTCATACACTCACTTTTTCACGGGTGCGAGCGCAAATTAAAAAATATGGATGAATAAATGAATAGCCCTAATACATATATCCATGCGGTTGATCATTGTTTAACAACCGCCGTCCAAATACCTGGCATGAATTTCTCAAATAATAATTACCGTTGCTGCAAACGATTTTTAACTTTTACTGCCGAACACAACAAAGATCAGACGATTCTCTCGATCAGCTCAGTTGATGGTATAAATCTGTATCAAAAACTCGGGACAGAACATGGATATAGCGAATCAACGTCGATTCCTCCACCTGCGTTTTCGATTGCAGACCGTTGAGCGTGGGGTAAAAACCTGAGGTCGTTTCCGAAATTGTAATGAGCGAGCTCTGGATCAGCGCCTCTGATAGTGAGATTCAAACAAGTGTTACCGAAATAACATATTTAACGGTATCCCAGTGGCTCACTATTTTTTTTTTTTTTTTTGTTTTTTCGCAAAAACTAAAACGCGTTTTCATTCTCGCGAACTCAATGTGCCTCTGCCCAACGAAACAGTAGCCGACAGGTCTGAAGAACCAAGACTGCAGCCTGCCGCAGCTGTCATGCGATAACCTCGAAGTTTGCAGAGCCACGAATGTTTTGATGAAAAGATTTCCCGGCTAAATGCTTAACCCTAAAATTTATGACCGCATGGACGTTATTACTTCGATAGGTTAACCGGACGAAGAAGTTAAAATTTGCAGAGATATCAATAAACTATGAATCATGTTTACTTTTCTTTTTTCTTTTTACTTCGAGCTTATTGGATGACAGTTGCGGGAGGCCGCAGACATGAAATTCACGGAAGTGAAAACTCCTTTTAGTTTTTATCCAAAAAAATAGTGAGCCACTGGGACACCATTGATGAATATTACAATGATCATTGGTGGAATCATTCTGGTGACGCTTATGATAAATTGTTTATTTCGGTAACGTCACCGAAATATTTCCGCTTTAAAATAATAGGCAAAGATACCGACATCTTATCCGTTATGACCTCGAAACTTAATTAGCGCAATTGAATATCGAAATTAAAATATTCGCAGAGCCTGGTTTCTCATACACGTGTTGAAGAAAAAATCATGTGCACCACGGGAGGCATTTTTTGTCTCGCACGAGGTTGCAGAACGAATTGTAGGTCAAGCGTGCTACGCAGTTCTTTACGTTTGCGACACTTATTTCAAAAACGCAGCAATTACAGGGAAACTTTTCTCATTTACTTGTGAGTATACATATAAAGAAATACTTACTATTTTCCTCTCCTGACGCAGCCGATTTCCTACGATGTTGTACACAACGTTCAAACCACGGCGCACTACGATTAACGCGCTAACCGGAAATACATTATTTTTCCCAACTCAAACGTAAAAACAGGCGATTTTGTCACCTGCTGAAAATGAACAAAACACGCTATTCCTCAATGGATGACGTTTTTGCCCACTAGTGGAGAAATGGTTCGCCATTTCCCAACGCGCACGTCATTTATGGAGTGTGTTTAGTTCATTTCCAGCAGGCAACCAATCGCCTTATTTTACATTTTTGTTGGGAAAAATAGTATGTGGAACTCGTGGGCAATGACGATTCTGAGTGAGTGTGAAGTTATCCGCACGAGCCGAAGGCGAGCCCTTTGTTTTGCCCTTTGTTTTGCCCACTCGTTGCACAATATACTATTGTCCCGGTTCCTTCTTTTTCAAATTCAGCCATAAAGCATGCGGTTAAGTGATTGTTTCCAATCAATCGTGAAATGAGTTGAACAGTTTAAGCACTGTTTACAACGGAACGAATTATCGTCTGCTAGCGTCTAATGCGAAGAAATTGGACTCTTTACACTTCTTTCGCGAATTCCACGATATGAGAACGTCTTTCACTCAAGATAAGGGGCAAGCACCCTGTAGAAACACACACTTGTTCTGGAAAAACTTATTTTAGCCGTCTACGTTGCGTAAATCAGACTCAATTTGTCTTCAGAATTCCTCGTATTTGACAGGTTCTCCGGCGCCCCAAAACTGTCCACAGATATGAGCCATAGAACATGATTTTCATGAGACACCAGTTTTATACGTGGCTTTCACATCTATATCTGAACTTTACCCAGGTTAGTCACGGCTTGTGTTTATGCCACCGACGGACATTGTCATATTGTTTTTCGACAGAAAATGACCGTGGGTCGGTTAGATTTTGTGGGCGAAAACGATGTTATACGTAAAAATCTATATACAGAAATTGCATACATAAAATCTGTATATATATATGAGATTGTATATACAGTGTTACGGAAATGTACAAATGCTCCAAAAAAAGTTATATATATAGTGTCATCAAAGTGTACATTTCCTATAAAATTGTTCCCCAAATCCGCAGGGTTTTTCGAAATCAAGTTTGGCTTGCGGGATTATAAAATTCAGGTCATTGCGCAGATTCTTGAATTAAAAAAAGATAGTGTCACCGAAATGGCCAAATACCATATATATATATATATATATATATATATATATACAGGGTGAGTTTTCTTTGGTATCGAACGAGGGAGGAGCTTATCATCGCAAACGCTCAGCCCCTTTCTATTCACACACTTGTTATCGTCTTATTGAGAAACCCTACTTCTATTTTCACGTGCCGTCAAAACCATCCTGCCTCAGGTTGTCATCTCGATAACACAATAACAAGTAGAATAACAATAGAAAGGGGCTGAGCGTTTGCGATGATAAGCTCCTCCCTCGTTCGATACCAGAGAGAACTCACCCTGTATATATATTGTAACGTATCAGGCGATATGCCTGATACGTTCATATGAGACGAGCGCGCAGGACCCTTCACGCATAACAACTGACGTCACAGAGCGCTATATAACGAGCCGTGCTGCTCATAGAAGCAGCGGATTTGAGCCAAAGCGGCCGACCGACTCACTATATTCACCTTCTCTCTTCTCGTAGCTAGCCAAGTAGCAGTGCGATCCATAGTAATCCTTAAAGCGCATTCCAGGTATAGCACCGGTGCGACTCACTACTAATTAGCCAGGACCTGACAGGCATAGAGCCCAGGTACCTTTTAGAATCATTTTGCAAGACGGAGTCACCTATAGCAGGGGCTTACGTATAGAGTCAACTTATCAATTTATTCCATTTCACTCTCAAATTCCAACCATTCGATATATTATCTATTATTTGCTCACATTTATAACGGTATTATCGTGGCTTAGCCGAAAACTCAAAACACCTTATAAACTTAGGTTATTCTTATTATTTAACTCTTTAAGTCAATACTTTTTTTTGTAACAATTTTCCTTTTGTAATATTTTTACTCATAACTTTTATAGATTAAATTATAATTTAACTGAACAGCTAAAATCCATCTCAGAACATCTTTCTTTCCTTTATTCTACTAATCAAACCATAGCTAACATACAGCTTCGGTCAGGCAAACGCTGCCCGGATCAGATGCCTGCTTTGATGCACTAGCTGCATCCAAGTCAGGGTACTGTCTTGGTAAGATAACGCCGATCCAAGTCTGATACAGCCTTGGTGCGGATTACCGCATCCAGGTCTGAGGGAGGCAGCTACGGCGAGATTCGCTCCGCCCTAGTCTGTATTAGGGTCTAACATATACTTATTTCGGGAGGTCCTGATTATAATTTCAAGATAAAGAACTTACAAGTAACTTCCGGATCGCATCACCTTCAGTGCCGCGATCCGAGCAACCCCAAAAAAGTTACAATATATATATATTATATAAGTATATATTACATATTTATCGTATTCAGTATGTAATTTTTTTTTTTAATTGGCAGATTATCAAACAAAATCAGTATTTATATATTATACGATGTGAAATTAACTATTGAACTTTTGTAAATACACAAAAATTAAAAATTTATAGATGACTAAATCTTGATAGGATATCTCTTTATCGGTTAGAGTTAGTAAAATTTTATTTCAATACTTTATTATACAGGGTGATCCAGAATGAGGTATTTTCCTTCTACCAGTGGATTCTTCGTTAAAATCCAAGACGAAAATTATCAATGCTAAAATGTCGAGGGTGAAGCCGTTTTTAGAAAAGAGCCGTTCAAAGTTAGCGAATACGAGAACAGATACGAAGCTACCTCGGGGCCGCGATCGTCGTTTTGTCAGTTGGCGAGATCGCGGTGGCCGGTGACACGTCGCGAGGACCGCCAAGCCGGCGGCGCGGCCCTGAGACAGTTTCGTATCTGCTCTCACATTGGCTAACTTTGAACGGCTCTTGTCCGAAAACGGCTTCACCCTCGACATTTTATCATTGATAATTTTCGTCTTAGATTTTCACGAGGAATCTACTGGTAGAAGGAAAATACCTCATTCTGGATCACCCTGTATAGCGTTAAATTTCCTACAAGAATCTGTATTTAAATAGTTTCTATGTCGAACCGTTTAAGATAAATGAAAATCCATAAATTTTTCAATTTTTTTAACGTGTAATTTGAATTTATAACTCAAAATTAAAAAAAAAAAAAATGATACACCAAAACTCATCAAGCATTGTGTATAAGCCTACTTATTTTGTACATTCAAAATGAACTCTAAACTAAGTTTATACGTTAGTTTGGAATCGAATAAAAATTTATTCAATACATTTGTGTTTTGAATGATTAATTATATCGGACTTGAAAAAAAAATGTGAGTGAGTACTTGAAATTACGATACAGGCATCTCCTAGTAGGAAAAGCTAATTTACCTAATAATCTATCGTTTGGAGTATCATAAGAAAAAAAAAAAATAACCGAGACTCACACGAATATACTAGTATATAATTATGAATAAATATGCAGGTATAAACGAAAATATATAAAGAAAGATTTGTTGAAATAAATAATATTAATTTCCATTATGATTAACTTTAATTCGGAAAGATATATTATCAAAATAATTAGCTAATTTTGGACCGACGCCATGAAAATTGCACCACAATTGATCCACAATGATGCTTAAATATACGAGCATCTCAATATCTCAAATCAGAATCATTTAAATGTTCAAATATAGTTTAGGAACGGTAGTTTATTGCAAAAGATAAAAATTATATTTAAAGTTATATTAAAGTATACACTTACCTCATTTCGTGATTAATAATGATTTTTTATGTCAAAATAGTTTGAACAAAAGCCTTTCACGTTGATTTCAAACAGAAAACGCGCGGCGGCAAAATATTTGAAAACGAAACAAACTTACCATTGAATATGTTGATACCGCTCGAGTAACAACGCTGTTTTAGAGATTGTAACGGAACAGCGTTCTCATTGGATAAAGAAAATAGCCTTTAACCAAGCTACGTACTTATTATCGATTTGTTTAAATTGATATCTAGCAACCGCTCGCAAACCCTCGGATCTAACGCATGTGTTAGCGGTGTTAGCGGAGCCGTGTGAGCGGTGTTAGCCGTGCTATCGATGCTATTGTGCTATCGGTGCTATCGTGCTAACGTGCTATCGAGATCCAGAATCGCTCTACAGGACAGGCAAAACACTCAGACCGATACCGAACAGAAGACACACTACAAACAGACAGACGAATACAGCGACAGTACAACATACACCCTCCAACATCCACTAGACGCACACTACTACCAATACCACAGCAGTACACACTCGGCACCACACGAACACAAAAAATTCCATTGCTACAAACACCAGGACTTGCACCACACACCCACAGATACCCCAACCCACCCTCCACCAACACGACATCAAAAACCACACACAAACACCCAACCCGCACCACCAAGACACCAACCACAGACACACAAGACGACATAGAACAACTAGCACAAAGAGTCGAAACACAAATACAGATACTCGAAGCACTAGACAGACACGACCTACACAGACGCAAAGCTACACAAATACACCCAGTCGTAGCCACCAACACGATAGACATACACAACCTACCACCATATGAACCACCACCATACCCAGAAAACACAGTTACAGTCACACAAACAACACTAAAACCAATAGCCAGAGACCTCAGACGTCACCGGCAACTCGGTCGTTTGTTTCTCGAACTCCATCTCGACGACGACTAACGATGGAAGCTATCGCTCTGGGCAAAGGTTTATTCCTCAAACCATACAAAAGAGGCATGTGACTTTATCTGAAGCCAAAAAAAGCGTGAGGCTACCGCGTCGAGCACTGACCGACGTCGATCTGGAAAAGTACGCCAAAATTATCGAAATCCCGCACTCCCGCGGTGTTTTCATAAGAAACGATGTACCCGAGTCCGGTCCGCGGAAGAACGAGTCAGCTATCGTCAATCTCGACGACAAGGCTGGGCCGAGGACGCACTGGATCGCGTACCGGAAGAGCGGCAACGACGTCGTCTACTTCGATAGTTTCGGCAACCTACGATCACCGAAAGATCTGGTGGACTATCTCGGCGTTGGTGGCGTAAAATACAATCACGAGAGTTACCAGAACTACGACACGGTCGTATGCGGACACCTGTGCCTCGAGTTCTTCAGAAAACAATTATAAAGTCAATGCGACGCAACGACGCGGCGTCAGTCATGGACGATTCGTTCACCTTGACGCTGTCGGGAACGTCCTCCATCCTGTAGGCCCAATATTTCCCACCCGTCGACTTGTCGCCGACGAAAAATTACGCTCTGGGACTCATCGAATTGCTGACTTTGAACTCGATTCCCAACATCGACGAGGGCAACAACAAGTTTTACGTGGAAAATCGAGTCGTCACTGTACCCACCGGTAGCTACGAGATCGAAGATATCGAAAGGTACCTGCAAAAGGTACTACCCGAGGTCTCCGTCAGCATCAAGCCCAACAACAACGAGTTGCGCAGCGAAATCAAGTGCAGCCGGCGTGTAAATTTCATACCCGAAGACTCGATCGGTCGACTGCTGGGATTCACACGCGCATCTTGGAACCCAATATCACTCACAAATCCGATTCACCGGTGGGCATTTTGAAAATCAACGCCCTGCGAGTCGAGTGCATCATCACGATGGGCGCCTACATCAACGAACGACGAGTACACACCGTTCACGAATTTTTCCCGGTCGTACCACCGGGATATAAGATCATCGAAGTGCCATCGCACGTCATTTATCTCCCGATCGCCGTCCGCGCGATACATCATTTCCGGTTGAAGATAGTCGACCAAGCCGGAGAATTGGTGAGTTTCCGTAGTGAAATTATCGCGATAAGATTGCACGTGAAGACAATGTGATAATGGGAATTGTGTTCGAGACGAAAGCCGTTGGCAGAAGCTATAAGAGCGAACCGATATGCCCAAGACCCGTCAGTCATCGCGCACCTCGCAAGGAGCTAACACGTCGGAACGTTCGGTTTCTGAGGAGTCTAGGTCTCAGACCTTATGGGAATTTGGAAAAGTGAAAATCCGTCTCTGCTGTCTCTTGTGCGTGTTACCATGCAAAAAATCTTGACGATACAGAAGGTTGTCGTCTTCGACGAATCCGTCGAACATTGCGAGATTCACACGTACCAACCTTACGCGTCGTCGACCTTCAACAACAGCGATGAAATTCGGATCACCGTCCAACACCAGGACTTGTATCTGCTACCGAGTGAAAGCTCGCAGCACATCTACGGCAGATTAACCAAGGCCGAAGGAGCTACCGTAATCCCGCATACGGCTATGGTCAACATGGCTGTCTGTCATCTGTTCGAGGAACTCTGTTACGAACTGAACCGACCGGAACAAAAACGTTGGGCTCGCGAGTCTTATGAAGAGCTACGTATCTTAAGCCCCGGTCAAAAACATGTCTCGGAGAACGCTGGTTGGTTGAACGAGGATAACGATAAATTAACCAATGCGGACGGATACTTCGACGTGTCCGTACCCCTGAGCTTGCTACTGGGATTTGCCGAAGATTACCGTAAAATCATCGTCAACGCCAAACACGAATTGATCCTCACGAGAGCTAATACTGATACGAACGCCGTAGTGCAAACCGTTGCGGAGAATGTTAGAATTTCACTCAGAAAAATCAAGTGGGTGATACCGTACATCAAAGTCTCCGACAAACAGAAGATCCAACTGCTCAATTACATCGCCAGAGATCCACCTATCCCCGTGAGTTTCCGTACCTGGGAAATGTACGAGTACCCCTTGCTACCGACGACCACGAAACACGTCTGGGCAGTCAAGACGTCGACGCAGCTCGAGAAACCGCGGTACGTCATTCTGGGATTTCAAACCACTAGAAAGAACACCGGGACCAGGGACGCCAGCCACTTTGACCACTGCAGCCTCAGAGACGTCAAGTTGTTCCTGAATTCGCAGAGCTATCCCTACGCGAATTTGAATCTCGACATCGGCCGTAATCAGTACGCTGTACTCTACGACATGTACGTGAGCTTCCAGGCCTCGTACTACGGCAAAGAACCTGAACCGCTGCTGACGAGAACGCAATTCCTGCAACGCGCCCCACTCGTCGTCATCGACTGCTCCAAGCAGAACGAGGCTCTGAAATCCAGACCTGTGGATATCCGTATCGAGTTTGAGTCGGAAGTCCCCGCAGACTTCAGCCTACTGTCTGATTCTACACGACCGTATAGTGGAGTACAATCCGCTGAGCAGCGGAGTCCGCAAATTAATGTAAAACTAGACTATACTAACAATAAGTTAAGGAACTTGGAGGTGATAATTATTTCATTTTTATTCGTTCATTTATTCACAGATATTTAAGTTTTGAATTAGTTTATTCATTTATATTTACAAATAGTATTATAAAATGTTAAAACTAGGGTGATAATTTAGTTATAAGTCAATTACAGAAGCATTATAAAGTATGAAAACGATAAAATAAAGTAAAATTAAAAACTTAAATTAAATCGTGAATGAAGCGAACTGAGATTGTGAAAATGGATCCGATGATGAATACTGCGAAATAAAAAAATGTTTCAGAATAACATATATGTATACACATAATCACACGATCTTACAAGGAGAAGGCAGAGCTTGGATGTCGCGAATCGGGTTCTCCTCTCGCGTGGTGAAAGTTGAAGACCTCCGAATTAACGTCGTTTTTGATTTTTGTTCCAATAGGCCTTAGTTGCTGAGATATCGCGATTTGAAAATTTGGGAGTTTCGAACGGAGCCAAGCCGGTTTCGGCTCGCGCGTAGACTACGTTGAGCGTTAACGCTTGAGACAAGAGCGGCCGGAGCTAATACGGTAAAACGACGGACTGGCTCTCTGAAAGTTCACGGTTCGCGTCCCCATGCTTTTTTTTTTTAATTCAATTTTTTTTTTAATTTTATAATCTCTCATAAGACTTTGCATGTGCAGGTAAATAAGAAAATTCGAAAATTACTAGTTTTATTCATCTATTCTATTAAAATAATCAATCTAATAATGAAGTCACAATTACAAAGCAAAATAATATTATATAAAAAAAAATTAACCTATTAATCACGTCACAATAAGAAAGCAAAATAATATGGTATAACAAATAAATAATTAATCTAATTCCCACTTGCAAATTTCGCGGCAGGCAATTATTCTGATTCTTCTTATACCAGATCGGTATGTTGACAAATTGGAGGCTGGAAACCATCGTAAAAGCAAGGGAAGCACAGAGGCTGACGTAAATACCCGGAATATCGCATACCCTGTCCCACCTGATTTTTCTATGAAACAAATAGTATTACAAAAAGTATTGCATTTATATTATTTACCTGCGCATGCAAAGTCTTATGAGAGATTATAGAATGAAAATAAAATTGAATTAAAAAAAAAAGCACGGGGACGCGAACCCTGAACTTTCAGAGTGCCAGTCCGTCGTCTTACCGTATTAGCTACGGCCGCTCTTGTCTCAAGCGTCAACGCTCAACGCACTCTACGCGCGAGCCGGAACCGGCTTGGCTCCGTCCGAAACTCCCAAAATTTTCAAATCGCGATATCTCGGCAACTAAGGCCTACTGCAACAAAAATAAAAAACGACGTTAATTCGGAGGTCTTCAACTTTCACCACGCGAAAGGAGAACCCGATTCGCGACCTCCAGGCTCCGCCTTCTCCTTGTTAGTGATCAATAACTTACAAAATCAAATTGTATTTCGCGCCTCTTCCGATAGATCCCACTGTAGTCCCCCCTCCCATGCCCGAAATACCACACGCTTCCAAAGCCCGTCTAGGGACTGTTTTGTTCCCTATACGCGGGCGCCGGCCTGATTCGTCATTCTTCTTCCGTGTGCCGGAAGCACCACACGTGTGTAACAAATAAAACATGAGTTCTCGAAGCAGGAGTGTGTCCGTGGAAAAAGATCATGCTTTAGAGAAGAGAATAAAGAAGCTCGAAAAATTAATCGAGAAGAAGCGTCGCAAGAAAAGTAAAAGTAAGTTGATTTCTGGTTATAGGTTAGACGGAGGCGTGGTACGTGTAAGAGGACGCCGCACAAGCCCCTCGTGTGGGCTCTAACCCGCACGAGGCAGAGTTTTTTTCCTTTTACTCGGGCACTTATTCGAACGAGGCGACATGGTGTGCGTTGGGAATCAAGCCCCTCGTGTGGGCTCTAACCCACACGGGGTAGAGTTATTACTCGGGCTTTCATCCGAACGGGATCGGGAATTGAACACCGTATTATTTTTTGCGGTATGGTTCGTCATAATTCTTGTCTTTACCAGGACGTCGTCGTCGTGACTCGAGCTCGTCAGAGAGAGGAGGTAAAAGGCGATGCCGAGAGAGAAGGGAGTCATCCTCGTCGAATAGCTCCCGGTTTGCCGAGGCAAGGTTCGCAGTAGATTCTGATATATCGTATCGAGAGTCGGCCCAGACACAAGCTGCTTCGGGGGAGGTAATACAAACACACAGCGAGAATGTTGCTGAGGCTTCACAGGTTACACCTGTCGCGAAGCAGGTAGAAGTCCCCACCGCGGTTGTACCGCAGGGCGAAGCGTCTCTCAGCCCTAAGGTGCTGGAAATTTTGGGAAAAAGATTTCTTGAGAAGCGCGTGTTGGACGACGAGATTCCAGCAGAGGTGCTCGTTCGTTGGGAAGAAATTTTGAGGAAAGGACTTCCCGTGGAGGAGAGGACTCGGCTTGTCAACAAATATCCGCCACCCAAAAATGCGAGATGCATCGATCCTCCTTCCGTAAACCCCGAGGTCAAAGCGATTTTATCAGAAGTTGTAACGAAAAGGGATGAGCGAATTGCTGCGAAACAAACAAAATTAGCAGCTTGTATTGCAGCAATCGCGAAGATGTTTCGAGGAGCGCTAGACGACACGCAGGAAAAAATATCTCTCTTAGAGCGTCTGAGCGACACTGGTCGACTACTAGTAGACCTTTTGCACGATGAATCGGCGGTAAGGAGAAGCCTGATATTGGCAAACATCGGTACGTCTTTCAAGGACGTCCTAAATTCATCGACAACGGATGAATTTCTATTCGGGAAACAATTGGACGAAAAGGTCAAGGCGGCGAAGGCTTTGGAGAGTACGAGTCGAGAACTAGGCGGCACGTCACGATCGGGAGCTTTGGCAAAAGAGCCAAAAAACTTGAAATTCCCGCCCCGTCGCCCCTCAGGTTTTCGCCCTCGAGTGACGGATTGGGGCGGGAAGAAAGCATCATCCTCGAAGAATCGGGGCAACGTTCCGAGGCGGAAGAGCCCGCGCCGTCGAAGCCCTCCGAGACAAGGGTTCAGTCGCCATCCACCTCGCAGGCGTTAGCTTCGTCGCCTGTAAGTATCGTAGCCGGCAGGTTACGTCTTTTCGCTGACGAGTGGAGGCGTTACCCGGCAGACAAGCGCATTTTAGCTTGGATAAAGGGTTATAAGATCCCTTTCTCTATGCCTCCTCATCAAGTTTATGCACCTAAGGAAAGATCGGATGTTGGAAAAGAAGCTGTCATCATTCAGAACCTCATTTCTTCCCTTTTAAAAAAAGGCGCGATAGAATCATGTGAGAATTGCCCAGATCAGTTTCTATCAGATATTTTTGCGGTGCCGAAATCCGGGGGAGGATTCCGTTTGGTCTTGAATCTGAAAAAATTAAACGAGTTCGTTATTACGACGCATTTTAAGCTTGAGGATCGTAGAACAGCGGTAAATCTTATAAGCGAGGATTGTTTTTTGGCAACGATCGATTTGAAAGATGCGTACTACACAGTCCCTGTAACAAAAGCGCATAGAAGATTCTTGAGATTTCGTTTCGGCGGAATTCTCTACGAGTTTACCTGTTTGCCATTCGGATTGGCATCGGCTCCATACGTCTTCACAAAAATTTTCAAGCCAGTAATGGCAGAATTGCGCGGTAGAGGTTTTCTTTCCGTGGTTTATTTAGACGATATCCTTATTATTGGGAATTCTGTAGAAGAATGTAAGGAGAATCTTTTCATGACTCGCAAGCTCGTTCAAGAATTGGGTTTTATCATTAATGAAGACAAATCCCAAATTACTCCGTCAAAAAGGTGTAAGTACCTCGGGTTTTGGTTCGATTCCAAAAGAATGCAATTAGAACTTCCCGAAGATAAAAAGGTCAGATTAAAAAACCTTATCGAGAATATTCGCTGCACCAAAAAATGTAGAATTCGGGATTTTGCTCGCTTTGTTGGTTCGCTAGTGGCGAGTTGCCCGGCGATTCCATATGGTTTTGCGCATACGAAGATATTTGAGAGGGAACGTTTTCTAGCTCTTTTAAACTCTGGTGAATGTTTTGACAAGTTTATGTCAATAGATCGCGGGCTTCAGTCGGAATTCTCCTGGTGGTTAGAAGCGATTGAGAACCCGAAAAATTCTATACGTCCCTTCAAGTTTTGTATGGAAATTTTTAGCGACGCGTCGCTAACCGGTTGGGGAGTAGTATGTGGCTGTGAGAGATCTCACGGTTTTTGGAGTGATGATGAACGTTAGTGCCACATCAATATTCTAGAGCTAAAAGCGGCCTTTTTCGGGTTAAGATGTTTCGCCGGCGAAATGAAAAATAAAGATATTTTGTTGAGACTGGACAGCACTACAGCTATCGCTTACATTAACCGGATGGGCGGTACGCGTTTTGAAAAATTAAATAGCGTAGCAAGAAAAATATGGGATTGGTGTGAGGTACGAAACATTAGAATTATGGCGTCTTTTATCGGTACGAAAGAGAACGCAGAGGCTGATTTTGAGTCGCGGAGACTCTATATGGAAACTGAATATTCCCTGGCGAATTGGGTTTTTGAGGATATTTCTAGGAAACTCGGTGAGCCTCAGGTCGATTTATTCGCATCGCGCATCAACGCGAAATGTAAACGCTTTGTTTCTTGGTTCCGCGATCCGGAGAGCTCGGCGATAGACGCATTTACAATTCAATGGGGCGACTTCCCAATCGCTTATGCTTTTCCCCCATTCTCAGTTATTCCGAGGGTTTTACGAAAAATTAGGGAAGAGAGAGCTACGGTAATTGTCGTGGTCCGTCAGTGGCCGACCCAGCCTTGGTACCCTTCTTTCCGAGCCTTGCTTGTTAAAAAATCGATTATTTTTCCTCCTAATAAGTATTTGTTATTGTCACCTAGCAGGCATCCTCATCCGTTGTGGGAGGACCTTACCCTGGAGGTAGGTTTGTTATGCGGAGGGCCTTTCAGCTGAGACGCGTTCCAGAGGAGGCTCTAGATTTGATGTCAGCCTCGCTCCGCACGGGATCCCTAAAGCAGTACGACTGTGCGTTGCGCAAATGGTGGATCTTCTGCAAGGAACGCAACGCTGATTTTTACACACCATCTATTGAAGATATCCTCGCTCTCCTCGCGGCTGAGTTTCAAAAAGGGGCATCCTATGGGTCCTTGAACTCCCTGCGTTCAGCAATCTCCTTAATAGCGGGTCCGTTTGTGGGTCAAGGTTCACTCAAGGGTGAAACGTCTTTTTAAAGGAATCGCAGAGAAGCGCCCGACGAGGCCCAAGTACGATTTTACATGGGACCCAAGAATAGTTCTCGATTATTTGGATTCGTTGGGGGAGAATAGCGATTTGACCTTGGAAATTTTAACCGAAAAACTCGTCATGCTGCTCGCTCTTGTAACCGGTCAGCGTATGCAAACTTTATCCCTAATTAAAATTAGTAATATTAGTAGAAGCGGTGATACCGTTCAGGTCAGAATTCCTGATACCGTAAAGACTTCGGGCCGATGTCGCTCTCAACCGTTTCTAACCTTCCCAAGGTGCGAATCTCGAAAAAGCGTTTGCGTAGTTACGACTCTCGAGTCGTACATAGAACGATCTAGCCAGATGCGAAATAATGAGGATTCACTCTTTCTTGCTTTGAAAAAACCTTATAAAAAGGTGTCTTCTCAAACACTCGCTAGATGGGTAAAGAAGGTTTTGGTGAAGAGTGGGATCGATACAGCAATTTTTTCGGCGCATAGTACGCGTCACGCGTCCTCATCCGCGGCAATGCGAAAAGGTTTGGATTGGGACATTATAAGAAAATCGGCAGGTTGGTCGAAGGAATCGCAAACGTTTGCGCGTTTTTATAATCTTCCGATATCGGCAGATGGTGTTTCTTATGCGAGAGCAATCCTAGATGATTAATATAAGATATAAAGAAGATGAGCATTTTGATTGACATATTGTATGTTTATTTTCGTTTGTTTATTTTGCGTTCATGTTCATCTATGGTATTTGTTACAAATATACGTGGGTTAAAAATAAATTTAACCTTGTACAGTTGCCGTTCATTGCTTTAAACATCTACAGTGGGATCTATCGGAAGAGGCGCGAAATACAATTATACAATTAAACGAACTTACCTGTAAGTGAAGTTCGATCGTAATTGTATGAAGCGCCTCTTCCGATAGATCACATCCCACCCTTGTATTGTAAATCGCATTTATTATTACGATAAATATCACCCATTCCCAGGGGAAAAGTTACCCAGGTTCACGGCAACACTTTAAAATAATGACGAATCAGGCCGGCGCCCGCGCATAGGGAACAAAAAAGTCCCTAGACGGGCTTTGGAAGCGTGTGGTATTTCGGGCATGGGAGGGGGGACTACAGTGGGATCTATCGGAAGAGGCGCTTCATACAATTACGATCGAACTTCACTTACAGGTAAGTTCGTTTAATCGTATAATTTTACTCCTCGCTTTCCAATCTTCGAAAAAATATGAATCCAATTTCAACTGAAATTTCAGTTGTGATAGAACTGATGGTTGAAAATACGTCGGTTCCTTGTTGGAAATACCGCAACGCCAGCCAGACGCTACATAGAACAAGTAACCGATCTTCATGCAGCCATTCAGCTGGTACGTATACCGTGGGCGAAAGCAGCTCATAGTTTCTAGAATTTGAATCATACGTATGAGTTCGAACATAAAATATGCACGTTCACTAATTGTAAATGTATTTGTCACACACTACTTACTGGTCAGTCATTTCCACAAAACCTTTAATGTTTAATCAAGAGGATGCTCCAAGGATGCTCCAAACTTGAATGCTCTGCACATGGGAGCTTGGAGCTCTTTTATATGATTCGAATATTTATGTTTATTAATTGAAAAAGGATGGTCAAATCTCATCACGCCACAGCGAATAATCAAGACAAGTGCATGCATACCTATATTTCTTAGCGACGCGGACTGGTTTCGGGTTACACAAAACAGTGGGACACTGAACATTTCACGTACGCTTCACAACCGATCATTCGAGGTATCGGTATAACTTTTTTCAAACGATGGAGGATTCCTTAAATGAGAAGAATCCGCTGATTCTCGTTAGTCTTGCGTGAACACTCTTCGCGTCAACGTCTGAACATGGAATATATCGTTGACCTGCAGGGGTTCAAAGAATCAGAGAATCGTTTCGTGGTTAAGGAACTCGCCGTAATTGCTACAGACGGAGAATATCCATCGGTATTCTTTTTCGAGCCACCGTACGCGTAGACCGATTTACTTGTCGAGTATCGAGCGATGAACGCCTGGTGCACACGCAATCACCACGGACTACCGTGGGATTTCGGATACGTCCCTTATTCGAAAGCGAAGGGGATCCTCCGCACTATCTTATCTACCGCCAAAACGGTGTACGTGAAAGGAGCGGAGAAGGTAGAGTGGTTGAAACACTCGATGGGGGACAACGTTGAAGTTGTTCTGGATCTCGGAGACTTTTGCTGTCCGTCGCTGACTAAATTACCACCGCTATCGACCCGCGAGTGTTTCATTCATGCGAATTCCTCGAAAAACACTACTTGCGCTTTACAAAATGTAAGAAAATTGTACGATTGCTTCAATGAGCATATGTGAATAAAGAGCGAAAACCAAATTTTACTCGTTTCATCAATTCGTTCCCTCGCGAACCACATCCTTTCCGAACACCTTTCCCGGATACCTCCTACCCCTCTAGCCGTAGCATCGTTCCATTCGAGAGGTCTCTCGCCGGCAGGTGTCGAGAAACTCCTCGTTACAGGTGACGTTCTCGTCCCGATGCTCGACGGCTCAGCTGAGACGAACCACAGCTACAGTCGTGAATTCATACTTCATGTAGCGAACTCCTCGCGTCAGAGGGTTCACGTTACAGGCGATAAGACGGTCGGCGGCCTCTTCGTAACACCACAGAGAAAGAGAGAGACAGACGTCGACTGGAAACGCCAGCCGTTTTAATCCGTACAATGTCACCTATGTTAGCTCTTCTCAAATTAGCCCATCGCTCGTTACTCTCGTGAGGATAGGTAGGAATTTATTATCGAAACGTTAAAGCTAGTACAGGTACGAACTATTTGTCTCAGAATTCCTTGAAATCTGGTCGTCTGCGACGCTTCGTGTAAAAAAAAAAATATACAGAGGTTTATTCGATCTAATAAATATTTATAAAAGCTCAACATGTCGTATGATGAAACAATGCTTCGCGTCTCTGGAAAATAAAGGACATACCAGGAACTTCCAAATCCGGCGCGGTGAGCTCACCGGAGGTGTCGAGTTACAAGCGATAAGGAGCGTCCCGGCGGAAGAAACAAGTCGCGACCCGTCGATGCGACTCGAACGGGCCTCCGCACTACCCCCCCCCCCCCCCCCCCCGCCCCCGCCCCTCCCCCCAAGCCTGACGCGGGGCTGGAATCTTATTTTGGGGTGTGTGACGTTAATTCGAGGGTATGTGACGTCATATTAAGGGTAAGTGCCGTCATTTTGAGGGAGTGTGACGTCATTCCGAGGGTTCAGTAAGGGTGCGCGACGTCATATTAAGGGTGTGCCGTCATTTTGTAACGAACTTCTCACAGGGTACCGATCATTCCTAGAACCGTTCGCGAAATCTCGAGAATCGTCAAGGGCGCAACACTCCGCCCTTGCCGAAAAAAATTTGACGGCAGGGCCCCGATTGAACCCGAGACGTCGCTGCTGTGACGTAGCTGCAACGTCACATGACGTAGACGTGACGTCGTGAAACCTTCTAGTACTTTCTCAGGGACACCCCCCGTCGCCCCTCCCCTCCCTTCACACGGACACGGGGAGGTGTGCATGTGTGTGTGCGTGTATGTGTTGTGACGTTGCAGATTTTCTGCCGTCATAGTAGCCCTTCCGGCGAACTTTTTAGCTAACTATACCGCGAGAGAGAGGTAGAGCACGTCTCAACCTCGAGATAATAGCGACACACCTAGTTAGGGAATATCAGAATTAAACTAATTTGATGTGTTTTTCCGTTAATGTGCGATGCCAGAGAGAGAGAGAGAGAGAGACGATTTAGATGATTTAGATCAAGACTACCGCTTCGAGAACTTCCGCTTCGAGACCTTCCGCTGCTGAGATGACCACAACTATCGCCACTAAGGCCTCCTCGGTACGCATCCCAGGACCTGTACCTCAGAAAGTAGCGAGGGTAGTACCGCACCACCTGGAGGGAAGGCTGTTGACCTTAGAAGAAGATGCCGCTGAGAGAGAACAGGGCCTGCATACGGCTCCCTGTCAGCTGATATCGCTTACCGCCGGAGCATCTGGCCTGCAACGACGGCGTATAGGGTTGTACGCTACAATGCCGCAACCTCCCGTTACCGCACCAGCTTCCATCTACCGCTCCTGTTATTATTACCGACGCCACGTTTGGTCCAGGAAAGACTCGTGGCGTAACGTTGTCACGAAAGAATGAGCCACGTGAGAGTGGGCGAGCATTGCGTCCCGCGCGCTCCTGGCAGATCACCAGAGGTGTAGATTTGGTCCTGGGACACCCAGATCTCGTCAGGAAGCTGCAGCGAGGTCGACTTTAGGTGAGTCTGCCGCTGTAGAGCCCATCCTGGAGGGATTGATAACGCACGGACGGTACCGCTACGTGAGAGCCAAGGTCACACCTTCCTCCACGTCATCTCGCAACCCCAGCCTCGAAGAACGGCTGAGTTATCGCTGAGAAGCGCGGAGCCCTACGCTGATGGCCCGCAACAAGATAACACTTCGTAGACAACGGCTGACGAGTAGTTGCTACGAAGTCGTCGGTTAAGGGAAACAATCAACTAATGAGATGTACCTCATAGGTTCCCCACCCCCTAGGCGTAAGGAGCAGCGAGGAGACCACCGAAATCCTGCCAGAACTCGTCACTTTTTCGTTCAGCTATAGTACCGTGTAGACGTGATTTTCGCTGTCCAAAGATCCTCTCTGTCGCGTTTAGCCAGTTCATCATTACCGTATTTCCAGTTAAATTGTTAAGTTTCTTAGTTATCGCTCGTTAAGTTTATTATTACAGACACTCTATTACTATCGCTGTTAAGTCTCTTGTTATTCTATTATCGTTGAAGTTACAGTTAAAGTTAAGTGAGTGTGTGGCGAATCCACGTCGGCCGCAAGGTAAGGTCTCTATGCTCTATCTTTCGTAAAGCCACGAGGTCTCGCTGGATTTTCCGCTTATCGTATCTTTTGTGTAGCGTGTAGCCTACGGGCCGCGTGATTAGTTCATTTTCTCTGAGGAAATTCAGCAAAAAGGACTTCGTGACTGGCTGTAGCCATTTTCTCTGCCTATTTTAGTAGATCTACGTTTGCTGACTATCGCGGATGCTTATTGTCTGATACCTTACCGCTTACTTACGCTACCGCTTGATTCAGCTATGTTCTCTATCTATTTTTCTGTAGTTATCTTTTTGAGCTATTTCTGTAGTTAGTACTGTATTAGTTTGTATGGTGTGTCGCTAATTAATTTCCAACTCTCCGAGGGTTGGCTGCACGTAGATGTCATAGGTTGTTAGTTAATATGTAATTTCTTCATACTAATTTCTTTGATCCGAATCCCGCCGCATGTCTTTGAATTTATCGTTATCCGAAACACTTAATATTTCCGTATATTGCGAACCCTTCGATTATAAGCCATTTCAGTCTATTTGACCCAGTCTGTTTTCTAAGAAAATTAGTTAGAGTCATTTGTTAAAGTAATATCGCCAATATTATAATTAATATCGCTAGCGTGCCGCTGTGTTAGAAATTTGCCATAGAGTATCGTATCGCTCGGTGATACGCAGTCTAAAACGTAGTATAGTAGCTTGTTTTGTATCGCTTCTAAGGCGCCCGCTATACCGACCGGCGTGTTATTGTTTTTTATACTGCTGCGTTGAAAATAAGGCGTAGTTAAATTATATTCTTTTCTTTCTAACTTCGTATTCATCCCATATCATATCATATCTCGTTTCTATCATATTATTTCTAGTAGCTTATTCCGATTATCAAGATTCGCGGCAGCGAATCGCCGCCAAGTACCAAGCCCCAAAGTTTTTTTTTCTTATTTCTATTTTGAAGGTAGGCGAGCGCAGCCAAGAATCATTTACCCGAGGCAACGGTTTATACCTGTAAACATACCGTTATATCTCCCGAATGCGTGAATATTATCGGATGGAATTTACAAGATTATGAGTCCCAGTCCAAATAAGTTCGTTGTCCAAATTCGAACAGAATCGGTCGTTTGGTTCCAGAGATATTAACTGTTCAAGTTGATGAAAAAACACAATCTTCTTCTTCTTCTCCGCCCCATTTTTCGCTAGACGCTTGCTAGGGACCACGATATCAATCGAACGGCTGTATGTATCGACTTGAGATTTAAAACGTAGCTACTCTCCATCGAAATCTAGCTCCCTATTGATTTTGGTGCGAATCTGTACTCACACTCGGTCAGGAGATTTTAATAAAGTCACAAAGCGCTTAGTACGGCAAAATGGCCGCCCGAGAGCGTTAATTAAAATTTTATATACATTTTTAGAGGGTAATTCAGGCTGGACGCGACACTAATAATTTCCTTCGAGAGACTAATAGTTTTGGAGCTACACAAGATCTTACATTAGTTGACCGATCACAGAGCTTATGAGTGATCAAGGCAGGGCTAGTTCAAGAGTGCAAGTCGAACAGTGCCCGCGGAGGATCGATATTTATTGTACGACGTTTCAGTTAGATTAGATTGGATAAGTATGACGGCGTCGTCTCCTGGAGATGTCTTCGTACGGCATTCACCTCCGTCTTGTCGTCCGCATCCTCTGATTCATACTTCCAGGTCTCCCACCCAGTGATTCTCGTAGTCTAGATCCTCGAAATCGTAGTCTCATTTGTCCAGATCCTCGACTTTGTAGCTCGCGTAGTCCAGGTCCTCCGCTTCGTAGTTTGAGTCGTCCAGGTCCTTCGCTCCGTAGTTTGAGTCGTCCAGGTCCTTCGCTCCGCAGTTTCAGTCGTCCAGGTCCTTCGCTCCGCAGTTTCAGTCGTCCAGGTCCTTCGCTCCGTAGTTTGAGTCGTCCAGGTCCTTCGCTCCGTAGTTTGAGTCGTCCAGGTCCTTCGCTCCGTAGTTTGAGTCGTCCAGGTCCTTCGCTCCGCAGTTTCAGTCGTCCAGGTCCTTAAACTACGGAACAGAAGACTTGGGCGACCGAAACTGCGAAACCGAAGACCTGGACAAATGCGACTACGATTCCGAGCATCTGGACTGCGAGAATTACGGAGTAGGGGATCTGGACGACTGAAACTATGAATTAAGGGATCAGGACGACAAGAACGGAGGTGAATGCCGTACGAAGACATCTTCAAGAGACGACGTCGTTATACTCATCTAGAAATCGAACTGAAATGTCGTACGATAAAGTTCGATCCGCTGCGGGTACTGCTCGACTTATACTCTTGAACCGGCCCTGTCTTGATTTCTCACAGCCCTGTGATTGGTCAACCAATTTCTTCTGTAGCTCCGAAGCTATTAATCCCTTGAAGTTTTGGTAAAGAAAATTTAGTATTAGATTTCCAGGAGGAATACACCTGCCTAAAGTGGTGCGTCCAACCTGAATCACCCTGTATATTAATTACGATTCTCCATCGATAAGATATAATCGACTTGACGAAAATCAACAATCTTTTGAAAGCAAACGTCGAATGAGTCATTTTTTGCGTTACGATCTCACGCTATCATAGAATCACGCATCGAATAGTTATACGAAGATCGTTCGGTACAGATCAGTATTGGTAGATCTGCACTATCTGACTTCATTCTGAGTTGTAGGCGTGAACAACATATCCGGCTGCAGGTCGTGTAAAGGTGGCCTCGCCTCGATTTGTGAGTTTTACAACAATAATAGAAAAACAATAGCTTCCACGTAGGACAGCAATAACAGAAAAATAAGGACTAATAATTAACTCGTCAAATCGGTACCTCGCGGAACAATATTACAATTGACAAACAGAAGAACCACCACGAGGTGTTCACGAATAATTAACTGAAATCTAATAAATTAACAACAACAAATGACTCGGCCGTCGGTCGTGTATAGGCGACCGGCGAGCCTACGAGAGGCTAGGCCCCTTCGTTACTTGACTATTTACAAATTTGGCCTTAAAACTACTTAACCTAACTCTGCCTTCCTAGGCTAACTGACATTTGAACTAATATAAGAAGGAGGGACGTAAGAACAAAACAGGCTCACGCCTGAGCTAACGGTCTAAGTCTCCTCGTAGGAGAAAGAGAGACAGCGACAGTGACGAACTAAGACTGTCCTTCTCGCACTCGTGTGCGGCAGGACGTACCACGACAAAGCTACAGATTTTGACTGAAAGAATTGTACTCAAAAGGAAACGCGAAAGTTCTCTATTAGGGGAGGGACACTGGTGACGGCCTACCGACTCGGGGGTCGTCTTTATTCGAATCCACAAAATACTGAAGAGCCTCGTGGCTTGACTAGAGGCAAGATGGCAGACGGCCGTTGCCGGATTCAAATCAGAAAAATGGGTAAAGGTAACTAACGCTTACCGCTCTCCAGCCACCTCAAAAACTCCAGTGCCTCGTAGGCAAAATCCATCTCTATCTGCAGTACTATATAGCCCACGCGGGCACACACACTCCACCAAATATAACAAACCAAAAAAAAAAAAACTAAATCGTACAAGGCACTCAGCTCTCCTAAACAGCCTACGTTGCCGGCCTAACGCAGAGTGATCTAACGAGACCGCATGGCGCCAGTGTTGCGCACCCTCGGTAATTAGGCGATTATCGATCTGTCTATCGAACGCTAGATCGCCTTACATGGCGGTTTGGCCGCACTACGCGTGAAACTTGAAAGTCATGAGGGGTGATCCTCGAGGATTCTTCTGGCGGAACGCGGTGCGCTGGCTCTTGGGGGTGGCGGGAATCACCTTCACCACCGTGTTCCCTCGTAGCTGAGTGCCCTCGGCACTCCTCCGCGTTCTCGCTGGTTGTTCCGTTGGCTGACGTAGTGTTAGACCCCCAGAAACGTAGTGGCCTTAAGTTTAAGTGGGCCTTATACTGTCCCGATCGTCCACGTAAGTTTAGGTCGGTCGTGTCATGTCGGACTCCACTAACAGTTTGGCCATGTCTCCCACATAATAGACAAAGCGGAAAAGAAACCAAACAAAACCAGAAATAAAGCCAACAGCCTTAGTGCAGTCACGGTCGCCTCTCGGAGGTATGTTTTAGCCTCGCGGCTACTCTAATGCATTCGTGCTTCCAACATTCACTCCAAATTACTTAATTACGGTCGTCTAAGGGTTCGGGAGCTGATTGTAACGGCAGGTGCACCTTGCAATGTTACAACACATATTTTGAGAATGAGAATGACGTCACGAGTCCCGATTCTCATGACATCGATCGAATATAATACTGCTAATTTTTATACATATAAGTAGTTGTACAAGGTGCTTTCTACCCCGATTTTTTTTAAATTACCTGTAAAGTCTGACAGTGTTGCGGTCATATGATTTTAACCGCTGAATTTTAGTTTAAACTACCAGTATACTGGAGAAAAACGTTCAGTGCAATAAGAAGTAAAATGGAGTGATAGATATATTTGAGTGATTAAAAGAATTCGTTGATACAGTTATTTGTTGAGAATATTAATGCTATAGCTCACGGTCCGAGCTGAGTATAATTCAATAGTTCTGAGTTGTTATTATAGAAATGTCCGTTCGGTCCTGGACTCAATATTCAACTGGTTGGTCCTAGGGTTGGAATCTTGGGCCAGGCCACTTTCTCTTTCCGCAAGGTTCTTAAGTGCATGCACATGTGCCCCTAAAATGGCTAGCTCTTCTTCGAAATAGCCACTTTAGGGCAGCGCAGTCCGTGTCTCATATGACTCTTGGGCCCTGGCCCAACATTCCGCCCACTTTGAAAAGAGTGATTTTCAACAGTATAAACAAATCGATGATGATAATTGGTAATATCCTAATGTCCGTAGCGTATAACAGCACTCTCTAAGTTACGTGATTACTAGTTAACAGAAATAGCAGAAACACTAGCCTAACTTATGAGCTACAATAAACGATATAGAGTTCAATTTCTTATGTAATACACACATGCTCGGTAGAGTTCAATATTATAATACACATGTGCACATTCCTACGCGGTTCGTCACCGCAGTGGTTGATTGATCAGGGGGTACGCTGCATCTCTTCTGTGGGAGGGAAATCTTCTTCCACAGGCAAGACGCAGATCTTGGACACCGGACGCTTGAAGATGCCGTCTGAGACCTTAACAGAGACAACTCGGGTTACGTTGTCGCTGCCTGGGTGAAGTTCTGTAATTCGTCCCAACCGCCACTTCATGGGCGGCAGGTTGTCCTCCCGTAGCACGACCAATGTCCCAGGTCGAATGCCGTTCGGAGCCGAGATGGCCCATTTGTTCCGCTGTTGCAGTTGGTGCAGATATTCCTTTTGCCAGCGTTGCCAAAAATGTTGAAACATTTGATGGAGATGCTGGTATCGGTTCAAGCGATTCTCTCGTAGAGCTCGCACATCAGGCTGCGGTAGCGCAGTCATCGAGTCTCCGATTAAAAAGTGACCCGGAGTCAAAGGGGTTATGTCCGTTGGGTCACTGGATAAGGGATATAATGGACGGGAATTGAGGCATGCTTCGACTTGCGTTAATACGGTATAAAGTTCCTCAAACGTGAGTTTCGTTTCGCCTATGACTCGTTTCAAGTGGTATTTTGCAGATTTTACGGCGCTTTCCCACAATCCGCCAAAGTGAGGTGCATGCGGAGGAATAAGATGCCATTGCATTCGTTCTTTGCTCAAGAAGTTAGTAACACGATCGTTATGTGCCCGTGTGGATAACAAGATTCCTAGTTCGTTCAGTTCATTTCGAGCACCGATAAAATTACTCCCGTTGTCCGAATAAATGCTGTGGCACCTTCCTCGTCGCGCTATGAATCGATGCAAACAATTCATGAATGCATCAGTGCTTAAATCGGTTGCTAGTTCTAAATGAATTGCCTTGGATACAAAGCAAACAAATACACATAAATAAGCCTTAACTGTGACGCGGCTTCTGGTTCTGTCCTTTATGTAGAAAGGTCCTGCATAGTCTACGCCGCATGAGTAAAAGGGACGCGCGGGGGTCACCCGTGAAGCAGGTAGACTACCCATAATATACTCTGTACCTACTGGCCTGGCCCTAAAACACTTCACACATTGTCTTAGAATGCCCTTGACGGTGTTCTTGCAAGCAAGCGGCCAGTACTGCGCGCGAATTGCTCCTATGGTTGCCTGACATCCTGCATGTAACAATCTTACGTGTTCGTGTACACCCAACGAGTTTGATTCTGATACCTTCGTTCTGGACAACTTTTGAATAATGTTGGCAATAGTGACGTCTCACAGCGCGCTGTGACAGACCGGCTTGCAAACAAAGCGCGACCCGTGAGCTGTCATTTCTACGCCGAGTGACTCTACTAACCCTAAATTATAGGCTAGTTTTTATTATTGAAGATACTTTACAATGATGTTATTTTTTATAAATCAGCTGAATTTTTTATGAATGATTGGATGTAATGAAAATAAAAATAAATGTTAGAGCTTACAGTTTGTTGAGTTGTAATAAGTTTAATTTGGATCGATATTACTCAACAAGAATTAATAATCCGTTGTCTTATTTATAATTATCGCTAAATAAATAGTCAAAATAACGAACTTGTTTAGTTACAACGAGTTTTATTCAGAATTGATATTTTATTATATAGCGTTTCATTGTGAATGATTTATGTATGTTCAGTAAAAATAAAATTATAGGTATCTGTAAAAATTTGTAAAAATGTGATCAACGTTCGTTGTACCGTATATATGTATATTTTCTAATCAGTAACGATACGTGTCGCGGTAAAATTGTCACGTCGCATAACTACATCTGCTTCGACTGTGCCATAACTTTAAAAAAATGTCAAAATATTGAAATATCGTAATTCTAGTATTGATGAATTCGTTGATTAAATAAAAATGGAAATCGTATGATAAAAAGATTGTCAGTATGATTTCATTTCCATTACATCCAATCATTCATAAAAAATTCAGCTGATTTATAAAAAATAACATCATTGTAAAGTATCGTCAGTAATAAAAACTAGCCTATAATTTGGGGTTAGTAGAGTCACTCGGCGTAGAAATGACAGTTTACGGGTCGCGCTATGGTTGCAAGCCGTTCTGTCACGGCCCGCTGTGAGACGTCACTATTGCCAACATTATTCAAAAGTTGTCCAGAACGGAGGTATCAGAATCAAACTCGTTGGGTGTACTACAATTAATTTTGTTAGTGGATGTTTCGATGCTAATATTACTGGATGTTTCTGATTGTATGGCAAGTGTGCGTTAGCCAACCGTCCGCCCACTCTGATAAGTCCTGCCGTATCTAAGAATGGGTTAAGAGGTAACATGGCGCTTGTCTTGTGGACACTGCTGCCCCGCTGAAGTTCGCGTAGTTCCTTTGAGAAGGATTCGGATTGAGACAATCTAAGTAGAACCGTCATCGAGTCTGCGAGTTCTACCGTTGAAAGATTTTCCATATTTAGATCACGCCTAGCCCTACTAGCTCGTCGTTCTGTCGCAGATCTAACATCAAAAGGGCTGCCCTGTTTGCAAGATTCTACTAAGTTACGTACATTGCGTATAAACCTTAAACAGTAGGCGAGAACTCTATTTACTTTAGTTAGCGACGAGTATTTCTCGAAGACCTTCAATGGCGCCGTTGTAGTTTCTTCCGGACCTGTAGTCGCAATCAGAAGCTTAGTACTCTGCTTCTGTTCTGGTACGTCTTCGGGAGTTACATTTGCATGCGATGGCCAATAAGATGAGTCCTGGGATAACCATCGTGGACCTGTCCACCAAAGCGTTGCTGAGACGAGTTCGAAAGGATTGATCCCCCGTGATATGATGTCTGCTGGGTTATCCTCGGTTGGCACATGGTGCCAGTTATCGTTGGTTAATTCTTGAATTTGTGCCGTCCGATTGGCCACAAAGGTTTTCCATTTGCTGGGTGATGATTTAATCCAGGCAAGTGCCACCGTGGAGTCACACCAGAAATGTTCGTCCTGTATGTTCAGTTTTGAGGCGGTTTTTACCCTTTTATATAATTCTGCAAGTAGCAAAGCACCGCATAATTCCAATCGTGGAAGCGTAACCGTTTTTAGTGGTGCGACGCGCGATTTGGCGCACAGCAGTGTCGTTGTGCAGGTTCCATCCTCGGCAACACAGCGCAAGTATATGCAGGTCCCATATGCCTTCTGCGATGCGTCACAAAATCCATGTAGTTCTATCCTTGAGCAGTTCTGAGGTAATACCTGCCTAGGAATCACGATTTGGTTCAATCGAGGAAGCTGTGTATGAAATGCTGTCCACTCGGAATGTACATCTTGCGGCAGTGATTCGTCCCATGTCACTTGAAGTTGCCATAACCGTTGCAAGATTATTTTTGCCTGAATTGTTGCTGGCCCCACCAGTCCTAAGGGGTCATAAATTTGTGCGACCGTTGACAGGATGGATCTTTTTGTCACCCTCTCCTGCGTTGGTTTAGTTGCGGATATTCGTAATTCATCTGTGCTGGTAGCCCACAGAATTCCTAAAGTTTTGGAGCCTTGATCCGCATCAAATTTCTTCTCCCAATTAGCGTCCCCGTTTGGCGTCAGAATTCTGGCGTCGTTTGAGGCCCATTTTCGTAATTCGAGCCCTGCAGACCCTAGAATCTGTTGCAATTGTTCTCTTAACTCACGTGCTTCATGGATGGAGTTGGCGCCAGTCAGGAGGTCATCGACGTAGAAATCATTTATGATCGCGTTGCATGCTTCTGGAAACTCAACTTGATGATCTTCTCCTAGTTTGCGAAGACATCGCGTTGCCAAGTATGGTGCCGAAGCAGTTCCGTAAGTCACAGTGTTCAATTCGTACGTTTGAATAGGCTGTGATGGTTCTGGTCTCCACAGTATTCTTTGGAGCCCCCGTTGTTCTGGTTGGACCTTAATTTGTCGATACATCTTCGCTACGTCCGCTGATATTACGTACGGGTGCTGGCGGAAACGTAGTAAAATTGAGAATAAATCATTTTGTACAATAGGCCCAACTCTTTGCACGTCGTTGAGTGATAGTCCCGAAGTCGTCTTGCATGATCCGTCAAAGACTACTCGCACCTTAGTTGTCGTGTTGTCTTCTCTTATGACGGCGTGATGAGGAAGGTAGTATGTCGCTTTATTTCCATCATCCGTCGTAACCTTAGTCATGTGCCCAAGGCGTTCGTATTCGTTTAGAAATTCGATGTACTGGGTTTTAAGGTCGGGTTGTCGATCGAGCTTTCTTTCCAAAGAGCGGAGTCGTTTTTCCGCGATCTGCCTGGAATCTCCTAGGTCCTTGACCTTGTCCGTAAAAGGAATGCTGACCGCAAACCGACCGTCCTTGTCTCGTGTGGTTGTAGCCGTAAAGTGTTGCTCGCAGAAGTCCTTATTGTCCAATGGAAGTCCCTTCTGAGCCCCGGTGTTCTCGATTTCCCAAAACTTCGCTACCTGAGCATGCAGCTGATCGTTAGTAACTAAGTGACAGGAAGTCTTCTGCGGTTTTGCGTTCGGTACCGCGAAGCCACCGGCCATAATCCATCCTAGTTGCGTCTTCTGGAGCAATGGATACTCAGGTCCTAGCTTTACTTGCCCTATGCACAGTAAGTCCCAAAAGAGACCTGCTCCGATGAGCATGTCTACCTGCCTAGTCTGATCGAAGTGCGGATCGGCTAGCATGAGGTTAGCCGGTATAGGCAATGAGTTCGCGCTTATAGAAATACGTGGCATATCATCCGTGATTCTTGGGAGTACTAGGCATGCAAGAGATACCTTAAAGGAGTTGCATCGCGAAGACAACCTTACATTAGTCCTATACTGTATGCTACGCGTGATCTGCTGATTCCCAGAGACCGTGGTGTTCGCGTTTGTGCATGGCAAGTCCAGCCGACGGCACAAATCTTGTGTCACAAAATGCGACTGCGAACCCGAATCTAAAAGTGCCCGGCACTCGTGATTGTTTCCCTGTCTGTCCTGCAGAAAAACTAGCGCGGTGGATAAAATGACATTAGTCCTGGTCCGGTCCGAGTTTGCTACCACCGAGAGCGCTTGCGTACTAGATGTGGCTGCGGGTGGTCCTGCAGGTTCCTCTGCACTCGGCGAGCCCTGTCCTGTTGTGATTGGAGTTGAGTTCGTCTCCGGATGTAATAGAGTATTGTGCCTCCTGGAGCACTTTCTGCATGGTCCGAAATGACAAACCTTGTTCCTGTGGCCCGGCAGAAGGCAGTTGAAGCATACTTGTAGCCTTTGTGCCTCAGTTACGCGCATAGTAGGGGCTAGACTCTTAAAATCATCGCACTTGTACAATTGATGTTCCTTCTTGCATAACGGGCAAGTCGCCTTGGTAGTTGCTACATTTGACGACACGTGGTCACGAGCAAACTTATTATTATTCCCTGATTTGCCCTGAGTCTTATGATTATTATTAGCTACGGGCTGTTTATCGGCGGCAAACCTTTCTAAGTATTTACAATGCCTTTCTAAGAAGGCTACTAAATCCCTTAACATGGGTTTTCCTACGAGTCCTAACAACCTTTTTTCCCACTCGCGCTTCGTCACCGCGTCGAGTTTGGTAGATACAAGGTGTATTACTAGGGTGTCCCATGCGTCAACTGGCTCTCCCAATGACTTTAAAGCTAGTAAATGATTGTTCGTATCGTCCAACAGTTGTCTCAACATTGAGTGCTGCTCTTTTCCAATTGCAGGAAGTTCAAATAATGCCTTTGTATGGTGATGTACCAGAGAATTTGAGTCTTCGAAACGTTCCTTTAAATTTCTCCAAGCTAGAAGGTAGTTAGCCTCAGAGACACCTAAAGATTGAATGACTCTTGCAGCATTTCCCGTAAGTGAGGAATTTAAATAATGAAATTTCTGTATACTTGATAATGTGTCGTTACTGTTAATAAGCGATTCAAAAGTATCCCGGAATTTGAGCCAATTGTCATAGGACCCGTCAAAGGTAGGTAAAGTTATCGTCGGTAACTTAACCCCTAGTTGTGCGTCTGTTAGTGCGGGCGCCCCAGGTGTATTAGATCGAGACGCATTTGAAATTTCAGAATTCGATGCCTGAATGCGTTCTCTAATTGTAGAAACTAAATCAAAATACATGTCCTCAAATGTGGTACGTTCTAGGGCTTGCGCTGCCTCTAGATTTGTCCCGCTAACATGCGTTTCTATTCGTGATTGTATATTATCAAATTTGTCGTACAAGGGAATATTGCGATCTAGTCTTTCCTGTAACGATGCTATCGTAGCGGTTCTGCCCGAAGTTTCGAAATAATTCTTGAAACGAGTCAATGCGGCCTTTACGCGTCCGCGTTCTGTGACGAGTGTTGTAATCTCTTCAGCCATGTCGTAATTTAACGCAAATCGAAACTTGGAAAGATTAACTTACAGGAATGGATCGTGATTACTGGAGGGTTCGCCCTTGCTGTACGTTGTCCGACGGTACGTCTTGAGTCCCGCAAAGATTGGCTTCTGAAGTCCTGAATGAGCCGCAATCGTTTGCTGCGTACCTTATAGTTTGAGTGGTCACTGATTTCTCCGTGCGGTTTCTGCACTTGAGTCACTGGTGCTGTTACAATCACTATTCTGAAATAGTCACTGGTCGAATTCTCTTAAATCACTGAGTTCGGTACGTTGAATCACTATCCGGCTCGAAGGACCATATGTTGCGGTCATATGATTTTAACCGCTGAATTTTAGTTTAAACTACCAGTATACTGGAGAAAAACGTTCAGTGCAATAAGAAGTAAAATGGAGTGATAGATATATTTGAGTGATTAAAAGAATTCGTTGATACAGTTATTTGTTGAGAATATTAATGCTATAGCTCACGGTCCGAGCTGAGTATAATTCAATAGTTCTGAGTTGTTATTATAGAAATGTCCGTTCGGTCCTGGACTCAATATTCAATTGGTTGGTCCTAGGGTTGGAATCTTGGGCCAGGCCACTTTCTCTTTCCGCAAGGTTCTTAAGTGCATGCACATGTGCCCCTAAAATGGCTAGCTCTTCTTCGAAATAGCCACTTTAGGGCAGCGCAGTCCGTGTCTCATATGACTCTTGGGCCCTGGCCCAACAGACAGCACCTTAAGTTTTACTAGATTTCCAGTGGTTCGAACCGACGCCTTCATGTCAATGAACCCAGTCAAACCGGATGAGGTTGACATAGGACTTATCATAACGACAGTTTTTCAATAAATTAATTGCATTGCCACAAATTTACCGATTTTTCCAAAGTGTTCAGCGTAAATATACAGATTTTTTCGAGATCGTATCGGAGCGTTAATTTTTTCGCGATCGTATACGCGTACGACACTGCAAAAAGTGTTCGGTGTAAAATCAGTATTTATACCTGATGGAACCACCCCACTTCAATTGAAAATCTTCAAAGTTGGCAACCTTGCGAGTAATAGTCGACGCGACACGACTCATATACAAGAAAAAAAATCTGATCAGACACATAAATTAGTGCCCACACAGTAGTTGGCGCCGACGCGTTATTGGTAAGCCAAGGTGGTGAAATCTCCTGCTAATTGGTTCAACGCGATAAGGTAACGTCACCGCCCCGACATACAAAGTTGCAGTCCTTAACCAGCATCCGCAACTTTGATTTTTATAACTGACAGTAGTCGACGCAGACGCGTTATTGGTAAGCCAAGGTAGTGAAATCTACAGCAAATCGGTTCAACGTAATAAAGTGAAGCCCATACAAGAATCGGTTCGATAAACCGACTCATAAAATCTGATCAGACACATAAATTAGTGCCCACACAGTAGTTGGCGCCGACGCGTTATTGGTAAGCCAAGGTGGTGAAATCTCCTGCTAATTGATTCAACGCGATAAGGTAACGTCACCACCCCGACATACAAAGTTGCAGTCCTTAACCAGCGTCCGCAACTTTGATTTTTATAACTGACAGTAGTCGACGCAGACGCGTTATTGGTAAGCCAAGGTAGTGAAATCTACAGCAAATCGGTTCAACATAATAAAGTGAAGCCCATACAAAGTTGCAGTACGCAATTAATGTTTCACCCACCTTCCGCTGGTAGTTAAGAAAAATCAGGTGTCGGATTGAACGCTGTTGCAACCCGCATTTGGAGCGCTCTAAGCTAGTAATTCACTGAAAAATTCATTTCATGAAAGATCCGGTTCAATTTCATAGGGCGATTCCATTTTTTTTTCGTAGTCCAACGAAGAAAATTTTTTCGGGTTTAAAACCACCTCTCCAACGTTTCACCTGAGATATAAAACCCCTGTACCAGCCTAGTGATGCACACAGTTCTACCAGTTCTGACAAGAGAATCATCCAAGCTAGAATGGCAGATAATTCTGAAACGCACGCCTCAGAGTGTCACACTGAAAAGTGTGATGGTAACGAACTTTGGGTATTTTGCTCCAATCCTGGATCATTCGAGAAGACGCAGACCCTAATATCCTGCAATTCCAATTGCAAGCGACCTGGATCTGCCCACAGAGATGAATCTCCTAGTCCGAAAAAACAGCGAACGAATGACATTTATCACGCAACAATCACCGAATTCGAATCTTGCAATATTTTACAACGAAAGTATGAATTAAACAAAAGTTGTTCAAAGAGTTTGGAAATTGGGGTATTGATCAAGAGTGATTTGACAGCTGAAATTATAATCACCGTTGCGGACAACCTCAAGAATAAGAAACTGATTTTCAATCACAATACTTGGCAAAATTTGATGTTGCATCAAGAAGTTTTGAGGAAATGGTTAGGATCTGGATTTCTACCCCAATCGCGGAATGAACACACGATTCCTCTGAATGCCAATGGGGATATATTAGTTAAATGCTGCAAATTTTATGACAAAAGGGCAGTAATTTTCTCGACATCAATTATTGGAAGCATCGTAATGATGCAAGTGACTTTTGATAATCTCATCAGGCAGCTTCCATGTGTTCAAATCGTGATAGAAGAACTTACAAAGCATTTGAACACAATAAAAAATCGTATGAAGTTATTCGCTGGAAAACTTTGCGCGGCGATGGAAGAGGAAGCCCTTGATGAACAAGAGTCGATCAAAATTCTAATTAATTCTGAAGATTTCGATAAACATAGTATGGTTGATTGTGAATTGGTTGGCATGGGTATTCTTACAGTAATGAAATCAGTTGAAACTGAATAATGTACATCATGCATATGGATATGCGTCATTTATTTATTGTACTATTATTGATTACATATGTAGCAGTTATTTGGTGTCACATGTTTTTTCAATCTACAATAAATCGATCTATGTATATCTATATCTATATCTATATCTATATCTTTTTGTAACAATAAATGAATCTATGCATATCTATGTAACAATCTGCGTATACCATATGATTTAGTGTTCCCCAAGTGATTTTGAATCTACATAATATACTATAAGAATAAATTGTTACTTGTATATCTATCCATCTATCTATCTATATACTATATATCATGCTACAAGTAACTGCACGGTGTTGTAATTATTCATCTCCCCTGAAACAGACGTAATTAATTATTACCCCCATAGAATCAGGCCGGCTTATGCGTGTATCGCGCAAAGCTGTAGAACAACGCGAGTTGCACACTTCGAACTTTACCTACATCATCATCATCTTTAGAGGTCAGTTCGGCACCAAAATCTCCGAATATGGAATAATCTGGTGTGATTGAATCTGTAATCAAATTCAAATGAGCGGTTCAGCGGCAGAATTCCAGTTTTCTGATATGAAATTATTTTAATATCTCACATAATATGGAGCTAGCTTACATGCAGAAACAATAGTCAAAGTCTTACCGACAGGCCGTTCAGTCGTAGTAGTGGTAGTGTTACGTCCTGGATTTAACTATATAAAGTTTTCGAATCACTAGTTAGATGTGTTGAGGTTCTGATTCTGAATTGGTAGAGTTCCATATTTCTTACCGAGTCTTGGATTACTAGTTCTTCTGATTGACGTATAACTCGTGGTCTCTTGTTTAGCGAAGTATTTATCAAGGTTTTTTATATCTAACTGACGTTCTTCAATTTGCATGGCATCGTTTACTATATCAATTAATGATTCATATGAAGTTTTACTCAAGAATAATGAAATTCGAGGATTGAGTCCGGAACGAAAAGATTGAATAGCCATGTCTTTAGCTGAATCTTTTTTTGACTCGATATTACTTCCACCAGCAAGATCTATTTCAAAAAGTGTTTGTTGTAAGTGACTACCTACTCTGTAGTTGAAATCAATTACCCTTTCATTCGGTTTCTGTTCAAAGTCATTAAATTCTCTAAGCCATACAGCAACTTGTTTTTTGGGTCTGAAGTGTAAGTTTAAAAATTTAATTAGTTCGTCAATCGTCTGTATTTCTCCGTCACTAACGCGTTTAAGAGGTTCATCCTTACATTTCGAACAAAGCATTCGAACGATAAATTTTTCTCCACAACTTGACATATATTCTTTTGCGTCTCTGCAATCTCTAACGAATGATTTGATTGAGTAACCATCAGGTGTACCATTAAATTCAGGAATAGTTTTAAAAAATTCTTTGTAATCATATCCTGTACTACTTGTGCTATTTAAACCTAGAGTTCCATCTGGATTTTGTGGATTGTTTCTATCTGGAGGGTTTGAATTTGGCCCACTACTAGAGGCTTGTGAGATATCCATATGTACGGTCTCATTGGCCATTTTAATATAATTTGTTTTGACTTACTCAAATAAAGAGAAATAACGATAGTGAAGTATCTATGCGAGTTGGTGTAGAAGTCTTCGTGGGTGAGCGGTAGGGCGGGTCTTAGGTTGCTGGAGTTGAGTTTGAAGTTCTGCGCTGCGATGTTCTCCGACGGCGAATCGAATGATGATCGGTATGAAGATTCGGTTCCGTTGATGATAAAGATGTTGATTATGATGATCAGATCGATGATGTTTAGTCACGTTTGTTTGATGATTTTTATAGTTTGTAAATTACCAATGCAAAAAAAAAATTTTACGATTGTTAGCAGATATTTTGATTTAGATGTTTTCGTTTCTTCGATTCACTTTGAATTTATTTCAGACTGACATCCCGACGCTGCCACCAAATTTATTATAGAATAGAGCTGTTACGTCCTGGATTTAACTATATAAAGTTTTCGAATCACTAGTTAGATGTGTTGAGGTTCTGATTCTGAATTGTTAGAGTTCTATATTTCTTACCGAGTCTTGGATTACTAGTTCTTCTGATTGACGTATGACTCATATTCTGTTGAGGTAATGGGTTTTTATCAGTCACCACTATGCGTGGGTGAAATAAATGTTTGTTGATTTCACTTTTAATTAACAATATTTATTTAACAAACTGCTTAACAATGTTGGTTGCTAATCAAACATATGCATGTTGATTAACTTTAGTCTATGGTTTTTATATGTTGATAAGTTTTGCACTTGGTTAATTTATGAATATATTAAACACTTCGAATTTGGTATTATATTCTGAAATCTAAGTCTTTTGTGGATCTGATCTTTACTCTTTGAAATCTCGTGACTAACTCTCTAATCCTGAAGGAAAAAGGATCTCTCCTCGCGGTTACGCGGGGGAGGAAGTTTTTAGTACTCGCGGGAAAGCGAGTCTTTTCTCATTGGTAAAAGACACATTAAATTTAAGAGGGAAAAAATATGGTTGGCTAAAATAGAATTTGTGCGAGACGATTGGGTCAGAGGCCCAAGCGTCGAGATGCTGAGAAGGGATGTTTTAAGCGTCTATGATCTGTCTTCTTTTAAACAAAACTGTCTTTGTCTTTTGGGTTCTCCGCGTTTGACAGTAAAATTCTAAAGATCTTGAAGATTTATGTTTCCTCAATAAAGATAGTTTCTAGCGTTTTCAAAAGTTTACTTAAAGTTTAGGATTTCAAATTTATGGGTTTTCGAGTGTTTTCGGCTTGCTTAGTTTTGTGAGAGACTATGGAAAAATTTGTTATGGTGTATGAGTTTGAGACTTCTTAAAAGTATTGACTTATAACTATAGGTAAAATGATATAAAGAATTTAGAAAAAAAAATTATAAATGGAATTACATCGATAGAGGTGTTATTGAAACTCTGATGGTAATTGCACGTCAGTATTTTCCATACCTACGGTACTATCTACGGTATCTGTTATACCTGAAGATTATATGTTGAGCTTTCAACCTAGGACGTAACAGTAGTAATCCCAGAGTCAGACTGGTAGAAATTAACAACATTATTATAAGGCGACTTTTTGGGTGGATGCAGTTGGTTTTGTTGAATGGCGGTGCCATCCGATACGTCGGCGAATCGCTGGTAATGTAACCCTGAGTAGGTTACATTCGTTAGTGAATGAATTGACTCTACTTGCAAATTGTGAATCAAGAGGTCAGCCAAGTCCACGGGTGATGCAATTATTTGTTTAATTGCAATGGTGAAAAACAAAATCACTAAGTACTTCATTTTAATGATAGAATTTGCGGTCTGAATGCAACCTTAATTGGGTCGGTTTATAAATACTGAAAATGCCCCCCACCCACCAGCTCAGAGATGCTGATGCAGCTGGCACGCGCTCGTCAAATGCATCAAGGAGAATGCTAATTCGGCCAAATTATTCGATCGTACGATCGACGTCAACTCGATCATACGATCTGAAATATGCCGATGCTGAGCAGTCTGAAGGAATATTTTCCACGTGCGGTGCATCGATGAAAAAAACTGAAAATGCTCCACGCCTTCGAGCTTAGAGATGCAGCTGGCACGCGCTCGTGAAATGCATCAAGAAAAAATGCTAATTCATCCGAATTACTCGATTGTACGATCGACGTCAACTCAATCATACGATCTGAAATATGCCGATGCTGAGCAGTCTGAAGGAATATTTTCCACGTGCGGTGCATCGATAAAAAACTGAAAATGCCCCACGCCTTCGAGCTTAGAGATGCAGCTGGCACGCGCTCGTGAAATGCATCAAGGAGAAATGCTAATTCGGCTGAATTATTTGATCGTACGATCGACGTCAACTCGGCAGAAGCTGACCACAACGCACATCATACGAGTGGAGAAATGCCGAGTAAACTATCAAGTCAATCCGAAGGATATTTTGAAAATCGATGGACGTCACCAGGAGTGGTGAAGTGTGCAGATTCAATAATATCATTCATGTAAAATGCTCCCCCCCTCCACTCACACCATACGAGTTGATATATGTCGGGGTACAAACGGGCACGATTCATACGTCTGCTATAGGGTTGACCAGCACGATTCAACATCAAGTTTACGGTATGTGCGGTATTCATATTTGGTAGTTATTACAAATAAGCGTTCCATACTATTCAATAAATCACACTTCAAATAAGTGTTCCACACTATTCGATAAAATCATACTTAAGTTAAGCGTTCCATACTATTGGATCACAGTCATTCATTTTCAATTTAGACTATACACTGATGGAGCCCCAAAAAATCACAACTCAATCATCAAAGTGTGATAAGCCGGTGGTTCATCTGACTGCAAAGGTGGATCAGCCAAAAGAAAACATGGTGAAAAAGAAGCAGCACGAGAAGGAACCCCCTCCAAAGGTAGGTAAAATAAGCAGCATGAGTGTTAAATACGTGTAATGAAATTTCTATTGGAGTTCAATCAATTCAATCATCAAAGTCATTTTTCTGTTCGAAACAAAAAATTCCAGACTTTGTATATTCGATATTCAAATTAGTTTCAATGAACATTATATCAAAAATCATTAATTACAGCCGCAAGCTGTAACCAAACCAACGATTGTTGCGGCTGGCGCGGAAGAAAAGGATCCTGACGATGATATCTGGGGTGAAATGTTCCAGAGTCAGGATGAGTGGTTGGAAAACCAACGACAAATCGACGAGGAAACGAGTCGAATTCGCTTGGAGGATTGGGATTTAGGCTTGCGATAAAAAAATGTGACTAGATGAATAAATGTTTATTTATCATTATAAAAATCATTAGTTTCCACCAAACATCGATCTCGCATTGAAAACACATTTTCCATAGCACAAATACCTGAGTGGCATGTACATCGTGTCTGCTGCGTACAGGAATTTATTTTATCGGCTATGTATGCGGCATTGATATTAAATAATCGTTTTAATATTATTTTAACAGACGTGTTCATCACTAAAAATGACGGAGAATCTTGTAACTGTGGTTTTATATAAAATTGTAGTCCGGAGTAAGGGACGTATCCATCATTCCAACTGAATCCGTGAAGAGTTTTATTCTCCAATGCTTGTCGTTGATTATCTTCAGGTAGAACAGACCACGGATATGGGGACTTGAATACGAGATGTTGAAGGTTATAATTGTTTTTTAGAACTGCAATCTCTTTCACAATGAACGTGTTGTTGGGACCCGCGAACCCCTGAACGTCAATAAATGTAGGCCCCATGACTGTATACAATATTCTGCAACTAATCGGGCTTGTGAGACATTTATAGTGTTGAAAATCACCTCCCACCACTTGTTTATATCATTTTCCGAACTACGTTCGTGAGTGGGCTGTATTCAATAATTTTATCATGAAAAATTAGGCAGTAAGCAGTAGTATTGGGGGGTACATTAACATTGCACTGAAATTCAAGACGTATATCTACGGATGCACTTTTCAGTGATTCGTTTTGACGCGAACAATCGATGACTGCGATGGGGGCGTGTTTTCTGAATGTATCCAAATCAAGTAATGGTTCTGGGCTGCTAGTCTCACCGTAATACGATCCTTTAAATTTAGCATACATATCGTAAAGTAAAGCATATCGTTTTCGAGTGAAATCTAAATCTAAATTATCGTAGGGATATGACTCAGAATTAAGGTACAGGCGAACGTTCGTCAATTCACAATGATCAAATATACTCGGATCGTGGGTCAGTTTATTTCTTCGTCCGGTTTGCAGCGCTAATATGACATAGCGAGGTTTTTCAAGTTGTACGGCGGTTTTCACGGACCAGGTATGATGGGTTGTTTCTTGGAGCACTGGATACTCATATAGATCCCATGAACGGAAACTCATCTGAATTGATGCCCCACTCTCGAGCAGATGTAACAGCTCCAATTTCTGCAAATCTTCAACACTGATATGAGGCATCCGCCATTGCAATTTACTGAGCTTCAAATTTACTGATACATTTTCCCCTCCTGTGAATATTGCATTTGAATCAGTTCTCGATCGAATTAAAACCAGTTCGTGACGCGTATTGGCGATAATTCTTTTATAGTCTTCGCAGAAGCCCAGCAGAATGCGTAATGGTATGCAGTAATTAAAATATCCTTTATCCAGTTCAACCATACTCCCAGGTATCGACCAGCCAGCAACTTCTAACGCCTTACCAGCATGAGTACTCAATGATAAATAGTTTTTTATTGTCGTGCTTATTCCTACATTTCTGCATCGATCAATTTCAACACCATTCAACTCGTATCGAATTTCATCGAAAAGAAACGCTACAGCGTTATTGACAAATTTTACATTTTTCACCGGCTGATGAACACCATTTGCGTCTGCAACTGAAATTAATAATGTCCCTTCAATATATATAAAACTGTTGCAAGGTAATGTATACAAATCCTGCTGCTGAATTGGAATCCGTATCTCGTCATTATTCTGATACGATGTACTCGCGTAGGGGGCATGTGCATGAACTTCAACTCGGGTTATACTGTTATCAAATACAGGTCGAGCATTAATATTCAACAGACTCGCCATATCGTACTTTGACAATGAATCCCAGTGATTTCAAAAATTGTGCGTTATCGGGAGTTAGCGATTGACGTACGGCGTACGGTGTTGTTTGTTTGACCAAACTTTGAACACTGAGGGATGGAACAAGGTTCACAGGGTATTTGTGCACATCTTCGTAGATCAGCATGATGCGAATTAATGTTTTTGTTCCTTGATGTGTAAGCGAACTGTGATTTCTTCCCCTCTGAAGTTGACCAAATTACCGTCTTGGTCCACAATACGAAGTGTTACGTTGTCTATTACACGCTGGCTCACGGGTAAGTAAATGACATGGTAAGGTGACTCGGAGATTTTATAGCCCGGTGGCACGTTGGCAGAGAATTCATGAATCGTGTGCACTGGACGGGCATTGCTGTAAGCCCCCGCGGTGATATTACATTCAACCCGTAAAATATTAACTTTCAGAATGTTAACGGATAAATCTGATTCGTGCCACACGTTAGCTTCTAGCCGTCGCTTGGTAAAACCTATCAACGAACCAAGGCTTTTTTCCCCAGTAAAGTCAATCTCATACTTGCACTTGAGCTCACATTTTAATGTATTGTTATTCGGACGCAGTGTGATTGGAGGTGGCAATTCCGGACTCTGACCCGTTTCACTTATTTTTTCAACTAAATACTTATTCAAATCATCTATTTCGTAAGATCCTTCAGGAATTACGATTTTTTTGTTATCCCCGTAATAAAAGGTATTATTTGTGTGGTCAACGTTCGGTACCGAGTTGAATGTTTCGAAATCCACTAATCCCAATACATATTGAGAATTTTCGCTCAACGCAATTGGAGGAAAATAATTTGCACTGAGAATGGATGTTGACCCGGAGAGCGTAAACGTCAGAGACATGACGCGGTCATGTGGATACTGAGGTTCAAACATCAATGCTCTCTATGTATTATTATGTAAAAAATACAAACACAATTGACCACATATTGATGAATCATAATTTTGATATTGTTGATAATTGTATTCAATTCGCACATCCTTCCCCAAATATTGAATCAATTCTATAGGTGGAGGCAGATTCCCATAACTATCGTAATATTTCGCTTGATCGGCACGTTTTACATATGCCACCCAATGAGTGCCAGGTCCATTGATATTATCCAAATTAATAATTCCACACTCATTCTGATGGACAGAATTTTTGAGTAGTTCAGATCGCATAAACACACCTTTAAAATAAGGAATATGCATGGCTTTCGCATACGTACGTAACTGAATATTAGTTGTCGGACCACCAGGTAGAATAATAATCTCATTTTTGACTTTTTTTTTTTGCGACATTTTGTTATACCCCCACCCTTTTTGTATGGATTCAGATACAGTCCACGACCCTGCTGCTCCATAGCACGGTTGTGTCGCTGCGTTTCAGATAAAAGTTTGCGTTCATTAGATGCTTGATTGACGGATTTAGCGATACCTGCAGCCCCTCCTGCTTAACTTCCTACTGCAGATAATCCTGCCAGTAATGGAACTAAAAATGGTAAAAATCCTCCCCGTGTCGCTAGCGGTAATATTCGGGGTTTACCACCTTTCCTCTTATGCCTTCGAAGTTGTGAAATTTTTTTTTTAACTTTCAACCGCCCACCAACCTTCTTCCCCCTCTTCAATCCTGCCCCCATTTTCAATTTAACTCGCATAGCACGTGCTACTGCCCATGCAGCTGCCCGCTCAAGCAACGGTGCGTCTCCAGCCTTAACGCGGTGTGATGCCTGTTCAGCAAGTTTTCGGTCAGCGATATGACGTGAATCAAGGTCACTGCTTTGTGAATAGGCAATATCGTGTTCGCGACAAAACTTGTCTAATGGGTTGATACCTGGATACCCGCGAGCTAAACGCTTAGTTAGATGCGTACCCGGACCGCAATACTGATAACCCGGTATGTGTAGTTCAAAGGGTAATGAATTGATAACTCTATTTATCAGACCCCTTCCGACAGATCTCGCTCTTGACATTGACCACAATTTCTTATCGTTACACAGTCAATCATAATAGTATGAGCAGAATATATATTGAATTTGTTGGGATTATTTCAGCAATACAACTTTAGAAATATTTCAAAAATGATTCTTCGCGACAAAGTGATCTGGCGATGAATCAATGTTCATGTACATTTTGAAACTGAGGAAAAAAAATCACACTCGTCTATAAATACCCTTTGCCTCCAATCGCAGCCAACTCACAACCCAACATGCATTTCATAAAGCAACCATATTCCATTCAAGTCGTTAATCTTGACAGTAAAACCGAATTCAACATTCCAAAGCGGCATGGCCCCTGTTACCTAGTACAATTAGGTCCATAATTTGCGGTCCATCTAATTGCGGAAAGACAAATGTTGTGAGTTTACTAGAAAGTTGTAACGGGGTTCGGTTTGAGAACGTCTACATCTATTCAAAATCGCTGGAACAACCCAAATATCAATATTTGGAGAAACTTCTATCAAATATCGAAGAAATTGGATACTTCCCGTTCTCCAACAACTGCGATGTAATCCCTCCGACTGAATCACTACCCAATTCAGTGTTCGTGTTTGACGATGTGGCTGTGACAAGCAGGATGTAATTCGAGAATATTTTTCTATGGGTCGACATGCGCACGTCGATTGTTTCTACTTGTGTCAAACGTATGCGCGAATCCCCAAACATTTGATTCGCGACAACGCGAACGTTCTAATCTTATTTAAACAGGACAATATGAATTTACGGCATGTTTACGACGATCACGTTAACACCGATATGTCGTATGAGACATTCCAGAAACTCTGCGCCATCTGTTGGCAAAAGAAATATGGTTTTCTCGTGATTGTCAAGGATGACCCTTTACAGGCTGGTCGTTATCGTAGGGGGTTTAATGAATACGTCGTCTGGTAATTCAATGAAAACCTTAAAACGGTGAATAAAAAAAATTCGGTTGGAGATACGAAATTAAAAAAAGCGATCGCCCGATCAAGTAAAACAATTCGCGCGAAATACATGGCACTGAAAGTTGGTCAATCGGAAGCTGTGGAGGCTTTGGAAAAAAACCTGGCACCAATCGTAGCACCACTGAAGATGTTAGCAGAGACCAGCAGCATTAATAATGCATCATCGGAACGAAAACCCATAGTACAGGTGAAACGAAAACTTGAGCTAGACGAAGATGAGGACGAGGATCTTAAGCAGAATCGAAATATTCGTTTCAAACCATCCAGCACTCCACTGGAAAATCGCAAGAAGAGACTGCAGAGTGCACCTGCTTCGATGGAAACGAACTCTGATCATGATAATAGTGTTTTCTTGCCACTAGAAACCCTAGCCCAATCCCATTCTGATGAAGTCACCATGCGGTCAATCCTGGAAACTCCTGAGGGGCAGGAATATGCGATACAATACATCGATGAAAACTTTGGTGAATTGACTAAAACATATTTCAAAGGGTTGATTTTCGACACGAAAAATACATTTGATACAACGTTTGGGGTACGTTTCGTGGACGGATTATGGTTGATTGGTGATTCTACTATTGAAGTAGATAAAAATGATAATATTATAATCAATAATGTTAGGTACAAGGGAACTCCAGGATTGTTGGAATTGATTTTTAAAAGAATTCCCGATGACGACCAATTTGATAACACTGATCTTTTGAAATACAAAAGCATATTGACTGCGACTAACGCCCACAAACGTGGATATATTCTAAACGGTCAATTGAATGGGAACAAAGGTTATAAATGGAAGTATATAATCGCGAATTTGTTTAATACTCCTGCACGTAGCGGCTCTTCCGGAAGAGGTTTGATTCCCAGTAAAATGGTTGTCACTAATAACCGTGTAGATTACGTGCATTGGGACGATCCGAATGAACTTGTAGAGAGATTGCGACTTCTGATTGCTTCAAAAACGGCTGGTCACACGGGTCATGACAATGAGATCAAGTCTATTGTTGAAGAACTTCATGAGGCTAAAATTATTGAATAAATATGTGAAACAACTCCAACATCGTGTCAGTGCTGAAATGTCAGTTGATAAATTCGGAAGACATCTTGATTCTAAACGAGTCCCCATACTTCATACACCCAGTAATAGTGGTAATATTTTGCAAGTGAATGGTAATTTTGACTTCGGCGGTAAAAGGTTGACAAATGCAGCTGTTCCAATTGCTTCAAGTGATGTCGTCACAAAAGATTACATCGATCGCAACTTTTTAACTTTTACGGATAAAGGACATTATAATTTGAAAAATAAGCGGCTAAAAAAAGTGCATACACCGCTGGCAGACGGTGACGCTGTGAACAAGCAGTACGTCGATGTTGTGAAAGTTCGGGGGCTTCAGCTTACAGAGCATGACAACCTCACGTCGGAACAGTTCGATGCGAAGAATTATCGAATAGTTCAAATACATACACCTTTGGCCGACAACGATGCCGCCAACAAAAAATATGTCGATACACTTCGCATAAATGGACTGCAACCGGAAGCTGATGGAACTTGGAATTTTAATACCAACCGTTTAAAAAATGTTGACAATCCAGTCAATGAATTTGATGCTGCAAATAAAGCATACGTTGATAATCATAACCGTTCGGTAGATGGAAATTATGCGTTTGCTGGTAAACGATTGACTATTGTAGGCGATCCCCAAAACATTCTGACACAGCAACAAAATCGTATGTTGATAGGATGATCGCTCAAACAAAGTATTATGTGGATATCAAACCTACTGTTAAACGAGTAGGTCTTATGGATGATTTCGATTTCGATAACAGATTACTGCGCAAGGTGCAAAAACCGGTTCAACCATCTGACGGTGTGAATAAGGAGTACGTTGACATGCTGCATGACTCGCTTAAAGATGAACTTCACGTACTTGTTTCACGTGTCAATATATACCATTAAGAATGAGTAAGGAGAAACTACAACTGGTGAGAGAACTGCACGCGCCGGCACGGCGTAATTATCCTCGGAGGAAGGTCATCACTCACGGTTACGATGATTTGTGGCAAGCAGACCTTGTGGATATGCAACCGCATGCAAAGATTAATGATGGATTTAAGTACATTCTTACAGTAATCGATGTTCTCTCTAAATATGCGTGGGCTGTTCCACTTAAGACTAGAAGTGGCAAAGATGTGTCCGAAGGCTTCAATACAATTATTTCAGGACCCCGAAAACCTATAAATCTTCAAACTGATAATGGTAAAGAATTTTATAACGGGACGTTCAAGTCTCTTTTATCAAAGCATGCCATTAATCACTATTCTACGTACAGTGTAATGAAGGCTTCTGTAGTTGAACGTTGGAACAGAATACTCAAAAACTCGATGTGGATAGCTTTTACCAGTAATGGCTCGTACAAATGGGTTAATATTCTCCAACGATTAGTTTCGGACTATAACAATCGTGTGCACAGAACAATTAGAATGCGACCGCGAAACGTCACACCATCAATTGCAAAAAAACTTCTTACCACCGTGTACAGCAACATAAAAATCGCTGGTCGAGCAAAATTTGAAATCGGAGACGCTGTAAGAATTAGTAAATACAAAACTATATTCTCTCGCGGATTCACACCCAATTGGTCCACGGAGATATTCAAAATAATTAAAGTGCAAGTCACTAATCCGGCATCTTACTTGCTTGAAGATTCTCGCGGACAACCGATTATGGGGAGCTTTTACGAACATGAATTGAGAATAGCTAAATATCCAGATGTACATCTAGTTGAAAAGATCTTACGAAAAAAGGGAAATAATGTATATGTTAAGTGGTTGGGGTTTGATTCTTCACACAATTCATGGATAAATAAGGATAATGTTTTATAATCATGAATGTATTCAACATGAAATCAATAATTATAAATGTATTCTACATCAAATAAATAATTATAATCATAAATGTATTTTGCATCAAATAATAGAAACAACTTCAAGCAACTTCCAAATCCTCTTCAATCCCACTACGCAACTGCTGAGTTGTTGGTATTTTATAATGACCCCAGGGTAATGTATCAGTCGTATCAGGTAGTATGTAACGTTTAGTGTCGTTTGAGCTCAAAGCTATTTTCATCTCACATACTGAATACACTGTATGCAACTTTGAACGTATGGACTGCTGCTGTCTGTTTAAATCACAGTTTGTCTGCAAGCATTCAAGATAATCCTCAAATGTTATTTGTCTTTGTACGACACAATTTTTTACACCTTTAGCTTTCTTCACTTCGTTTTCATCAATTCTAATTGCATACATTTTAGATCTCAAACCTACAAACTCAGTCATTATATTACCATTATTTTCATCTTTCATTAACCCTGGAACTTTTTTATTCATCAAAGGAATATTGTAACAATTATTCACATTATAATCACTCGTGTCAAACCTTTCAATATCGCGTTTCATTATTTTGTAAATATCATCACATTTTATTTCATACACTAAACTATCTGTGTCTGTATATAGAAGCTTGGATTCATCCTGGAATTGAGGTTTCATGTATTCATAATGAAACGCATACAGACACGTTTTGGATATATCCAATATACACATTCCTACGTAAATTGGTTTGAAAAACTTCACTTTCAACTTTCGCAATTCTATCGCAACGAAATTTTTCGAAAAAATCGTTCTTCGATGAAAATTTGGTTTTGAAATCAAAGATTTTGCTCCGTATCTCCCATACCATTTACTGATTAATTTTATATCTACATGATTACGTACGTTTTCCATGGTTTTACCGAAAACGGCATTATTCATCAATTTGAAAAGGTTTTTTTCAAAATTATTCCTAGCATGTGTGCGCAGATTTGTATTCAAATCGATGTATGAACGTAACCATGCGGACTGTTCGAATTGCAAAATTCGATGTATTTTAGATAATTTTGAACCATGACTTAGGCACTGCTTAAGATTTCTATAATGAATGACATATCGCTGTTTATTGTACAAAGTTGCGAGCAATTTCTCATCTTTCGTATTTGGAGCCTTGGTATGGGTGGGGCAGAAAGGTAAATCCTTATGATAATCGTGAAATTCTTCAGAATATTCTAAATCAACTTCCAAAATATACCCCGTTGAGGCGTCATCTGAAATAGATGCCACATCAAATTGTGATACATCCGCAAACCACTGGAATTTTCCCGTAGGTAAATGCTGAGACATTGCCCAGCCGTGTAAATTATTGACATCAAAATACATTAAATATTTTTCTGCAGCATTCACATCATAATTATTCATGTATCTATTGTTGGCGCAACTATACCTATTCGAACACTGACTCAAACCACCTCGTATACCTCGCTCTACGTACAATAACATATCTATATCGGTTAACAACTCCAAACGAATTTTCGTGTACTTAAGCATTGCATCCCAGGTCAATCCAGGAAGTGTATAATAGTATGCTGGATCCAAGTGATAAGTTATCATGCAACTTTTTCTAAAATTTTCAAAGACATCTGCTAACAGTAAAACATCTGTCTTTAAGTATAAATCGCTATATTCACCCAATGTCTTTATATTGAATGATTTCCACACATTAACTGCATGCAAATAATCCTCTTCTAAAATATCACTCTTAGTCAATTTATTGTGAAATTTTTCTCTTGGTGGCAGTGTAGTTTCATTCAACCTGCTCACCGAGTTCAAGTAATCATACGGAAACACTCCTTTTCGCGTCAACAGTTTAAACTCTGTGGGATTGATATAATCGAATTTGCTTCTCAAGATTTGCAACTCGTCAACTCCTAAGTATGAACTGAGTTTATCCAAACTGGAACTCATGAATTTAAATGAATCAATGAATCTTAGTTTGAAATGATTTCCTTGAACTTTTTTTGTGAATGAAATATACTTTTCTTTATTGAGAGCTAATACTGACACCCCTCCTTCGAATGCAGTCATTAATTCAGTGATAATAAAATGTGCATCATAGCCAGTTAGATTGTGAAATACTATTGGAATCGTTCGTTCATCTTTATAATTCAAATTACATCCCATATGTGCGGGGCCTCTATATCGACCGGTAAAGTGGCAATGATCTCGAACTCGTGTGCATGTAGCGGTGAATGGTCCTCCACAGATGTGACAGTACAGTGCATTGCAATAATTTATAGTTTCATGTTGAGTTAACTGGTCCATTTTTCTGAAATTGCTGCACGTAGTTTCCAACTTATCAGCTATTTTTTTCAATTCCATAACGAACCACTTAGCCGGATTCATGCCTCGATATGATGCATAACGCGATTGTGAGTTATCATACGAACAATGGAAGTAATATCCAACGCTGTATGCGTCATGTTTTTGATATGCATGAGATGTTTTTTTTTCCTGACACTTATCAATTCATTTAATAAACATTCAAAGTCAGCGTACACTATGAATGGAACATACTCTTTGCGGTTAAAATTATTAAACTGTAACCACTTCGTTTCATCATTTGGAAGCTCAACCGCGCAATGATTTAACTTACTACAGTCAGTCTCATGACTCAGCAATTTTATTTCACTATAGAACACAAGGAAACACCTATGACACACGAATTTTTTTCGCGTTGATTTCGACAACTGCCTGCCAAGCAATCTAGAAAGATTTTTAATCCAACAAAAGTGTGAGTTTCCACTACTGTTCTGTATCATTAACAAATTAATATGTATCGGTTTTTTATCGTCGGTTAAACACAATGGCTCAATTTCAATATTTTTGCGACCTTCCTTGAGTATGAAAACATTTATAGACAGAGCATTCATTTTCTCGAACTTTGGAATTTGTTTTATTGTCATAGGAAATGAAATGTTTCCCAACTTTAGTATTGTTAAAAAATGAGGATATGAACTTGACCGTTCGGGATGATGTGATGCCGGGTATAAAGCGGAAACAACTGCCCAAGCAAAACATGCATCATCCTTAACGTGAACATTAATCACTGCTTTTCGCGCTTTAACGCTGGCGGGTAATTCCACGAAACTCGCTCCACTCAGAGGTACACATCGATTCACATTAACCTCTAAATTAATGAGTCGAATCAGGACCCATCCACTATCCCTTTCCTGAAATTCTTCCATCTGAGTTATTATTGGTGTGACGACGCGGTCTCTATACCAATTTTGTAGATTCGATGTTAACAAGATTTGAATATTCGCAGTATTAAAACATTTTGTGTCACTTTTTTCTTTTAGGTTAAATTCAGCATTAAGGCTTGTATTTACTTTAATGCAATGATGTTTCCGTAGTGCTTTTCTAATGCGGATCATCACCAAGTATTTAGCATCTTCGAGGAATTGTTTTGGATCAATATGTAGTACGTTAATCACTATACCGGTGCGGATTCGTCCTTTGAAAGCCGATTCAATATCCTGCCAGCACACTCGACTGCTTCGTGATTCCTGCGCGATATCTCTAATTCCTCGACCGATTTTGATCTGTTGTTTGACTAAAACTCTAAGACTCTTCAGTCGACCAATTCTGACTCTAGGCTATGTTTAGCCCCACAAGATAAACCAGCATTATTCAATGCACGCCTCAATAAACGTACAGTACTATCACAATTGCGAATCCATCTGGTGATTTTTTCAGCACTATTCGAATTTTTAATTAATCGAAACATTTCACACAATTTATTTTCCATGTGAATGGATAAATCCGAAATCGATGACATTGTATGTCTTTAATACTCATTCTCATGAGATCAAAACATCACTGCGGCTTGAAATTTCTCAATGTTGCAGCACCGCGAGTGTCAACGTATTTATTCTGGAGAATTTTTTTCTGCCTGCCAAGATACTGGGGGTTTTAAATGTGCATCGCATGTTTACCTTGATTTCTGAGCATTTTTTCAACGGTCGTCTGTTGGGTGGCGAGTAAGGATTACAACCTGTAATTGTTGTGAAAAAATTGTACAGGTGATTGGTAAGCTGCCTGTCATCAGCAGTTAACACCAATCTGTCACCTGATTGAATGCTAGTACTATACCAGTAATTATCAGTTCATCTGACGCCTCGCAATCAGGTTGTCACGAAGCATTTCTCCACTCGTATGATGTGCGTAGAGGTCAGCTTCTGCCGAGTTGAGGTCGATCGTACGATCTAATAATTCGGCTGAATCGCCATTTTTTCGTTTATGCATTTGGCGAGCGTGTGCCATCTGCATCTCTGAGCTCGAAGGCGTGGGGACATTTTCAGTTTTTTTCATCGATACATCGCGCGTGGGAGATATCCTTCAGACTGCTCAGCATCGACATATCTCATATCGTACGATCTGGATCAAGGCCTTCATCTGCACACTTCACCACTTGTAGGATTTTTTTTTATTTTACCAGTGGTTCAAGTATAAATACTGATTTACGCTGGACTCATTAACGGTGGTGAGTTCACAGTGGCAATGCATCGCACATTTGTTGACGTTCAGGGATTTCTTGGACACGACAAGGACTTCATAGTGAAAGAGTTCGCGTCACTAAGTGCCGAAAACGACCGAATTATACATCTCATATTCAAAGAGCCCTACGATTATATGGAACTATCCGACAAACGAAAAAACTCTGTAAATAGGGCCTCGGAATATCATGGAATGAGTTGGTGGACTGGATGCGCTCCATACGTAAATCTTCAACCATTTTTGGATAAACATCTGAAGGAATCGGAGGATCAAATTTACTATGTCCAAGGTCTCCAGAAATGCATTTGGTTGAAGCAATGGAGCAATGCCAACTTCATTAATATGACATCATTCGGTTGCCCTGGACTGGATTCACTAGGAGTTTCGTATCCGTATGAACTTAGGTGCAGTGCGCATATTATGCGATGTGCTGTGAACAACGTTTGTTTATTGAAAAAATGGACCAGTATGAATAAATCAAAGATTATTCCCCCTAATTGCTGGGTATAAAAGACTGAGATTAGCATGCCGAGGGTTAGTCTACGAATTGTTCTCGATAAATGAGAATCACTCGGTTGCAGCAAGAATTAAGACGGCGCATAGAATTACTTTTAAAGAATATCGACGAAATAAAAACAGTGATTAAAACCAAATCGGATCTCAATCAAGTTATAAGGAAATTGGATAATATAAATTTGACATGACGAGTACTATGGACTTATCAAAAATTGATAAGATGGGGCGATGTGATGAATACCTTCCGACTAAAAAATTGGCAGATCTGGAAGTACATAAACATTATCCAATCACCACCTTGTGGAAAGTACAAACAAGATTCGGGACAAGAATAACAGTTGACATCGACAACTCGTTTTCAGCGTTTCTACCTGCACGTATGTCCAAGGTGTTGATAGATGATGTCGACTTATTCCACAAAATGATACTGGCTGCCGATGAAAATCGTCTTCACATGCACAATCTTGGCGGACTGTATAACCGAATCGAATTTAACTATATGTAAACTATACCTTGCTTCATCATTTATCATGTTTGAAATAAATCATTGATTCCAATTGCTGTTATGATAATTTAAATCCCCATCCTTAAGAGAGATATGACCATTTAGTTCCATGCACTATAATTAGAACTGGTGTGGTTTTTCATGACAAATGCAGTTTGAAATAAATCATTGATGCGAATTGCTGTTATGATCATTTGAATCCCTATCCTTCAGAGAGATATGACCATTTGGTTGCATCCACTATAATTAGAACCGGTTTATTTTCATGACAGATGCAGTATTATTTGATTTTTCTTAACTACCAGCGGGGTGGGTGAAACGTTAATTGCGTACTGCAACTTTGTATGGGCTTCACTTTATTACGTTGAACCGATTTGCTGTAGATTTCACTACCTTGGCTTACCAATAACGCGTCTGCGTCGACTACTGTCAGTTATAAAAATCAAAGTTGCGGATGCTGGTTAAGGACTGCAACTTTGTATGTCGGGGCGGTGACGTTACCTTATCGCGTTGAACCAATTAGCAGGAGATTTCACCACCTTGGCTTACCAATAACGCGTCGGCGCCAACTACTGTGTGGGCACTAATTTATGTGTCTGATCAGATTTTTTTTCTTGTATATGAGTCGTGTCGCGTCGACTATTACTCGCAAGGTTGCCAACTTTGAAGATTTTCAATTGAAGTGGGGTGGTTCCATCAGGTATAAATACTGATTTTACACCGAACACTTTTTGCAGTGTCGTACGCGTATACGATCGCGAAAAAATTAACGCTCCGATACGATCTCGAAAAAATCTGTATATTTACGCTGAACACTTTGGAAAAATCGGTAAATTTGTGGCAATGCAATTAATTTATTGAAAAACTGTCGTTATGATAAGTCCTATGTCAACCTCATCCGGTTTGACCGGGTTCATTGACATGAAGGCGTCGGTTCGAACCACTGGAAATCTAGTAAAACTTAAGGTGCTGTCAGACTTTACAGGTAATTTAAAAAAAATGGGGGTAGAAAGCACCTTGTACAACTACTCGCGTTCCTCCTGTTGCTCTGATAGTTGGTATAAAACTGCACCGATTGCATAATTACTAGCATCGCATTGTAAATAATATCTATGTTTCGGGTTCGGGTGGTGTATTACCATGCTATTGCAAAATAAATTTTTTACTATTGTGAACTGCGCTATCATATCTTTATTCCACTCCCATTTAGATCCCTTTCTCACTAATTTTAAAAGCGGCGCGGTTGCCTCAGAATATTCTTTTGTAAATTTACTATAATAGTTGATTCAACCCAAGAAAGCTTTTAACTGTTTTACGTTTTTCGGTACTGGGAAATTTTGTATTGCTTCAACCTTTTCAGGTTGAGGTATTATCCCATATTTGGTTATTCGGTGACCCAGAAAGTCTATTTCTTCTCGAAAGAACGTTGATTTGTTAAAATTTACAGTTAAATTATACTTTCTGAATGTTTCAAACAGCGATTTTAAGTGATCTAAGTGCGACTGGAACGAATCAGATAGACACAAAATGTCGTCTACGAAATTAATCGTAAACAACTCATTCTCTTTTAACATCAAGTCTAGCGTTCTAATTAAACTGGCTAAGCTCGTGCTTAATCCATATGGCATTACCGTGAACTGGTAGGTTTTTCCCTCGTGCATGAATGCAGTGAATTTCCTTGAATCTTTGTGCAATGGCACTTGCCAGAAACTAGCTGTTAAATCTAAGCTGGACATTACTGATGCATTCCCGCACTTCTGGAATAAAACCTCAGTTGATTGCGCACAATCATGGTCAGGTACTATAAGTCGATTTATGAATCTTGCATCCAAAACGAGACGAATATCACCTGATTTCTTTGCTACGACCACAACTGGATTGACGTATTCGCTGTACGATCTCTCGATTACTCCAAGTTTCAGCATTTTTTGTATTTCTTGATTTACTTTATCACGATACATAATCGGTATTGGATAGGATCTTTTCACGAACGGTCTATCCTCGTATATCTTGATCTTATGCTCGTAAACCGTGACTCGACCTGGGACTTTCTGAAACACGTCCCGGTACTCCAGAATAAGATTTTCAAAAGATTTTAACTCATCGACTCCTAGTACCTGACATTCAGATAGCTTGCACATGATCTCCTCATCGGTTACACCAAAATTGTTCTCTTCTGAGCTTATGTTTGCAATTTTTAACGCTACTTCTCTGTTTTCTTGCTTGTGACTAAGTCCGTAAATTTCAATGCTGTGTTTTTTACTCTTTATTTCTATGTTCAGTCTACCAAGTTTCAAATCAATATCCGTTTTCCAGCGATGGAAAATATCAATTCCTAATATGACCTCATGTTTTAATCCAGGCACGACGATAAAACCCACCAGATCATTGGTAATTCCAATCTTTACGCTAGCTAGGAACTGTTCCTTGATTTTTATCGGTTTGCCCCCTGCTGCTCCGGTAATCTGAAAGTTTACGACCGGTAGTTTTTCGCATTCTGTTAGTTGTTCTTGAAATTTGTTATACCAACTATCTGAGACGCAGGTTACTTGACTCCCTGTATCAATCAAGGCTCTGACCTCTATATTCTCAACCCTAATTGCTACTTCCGGACATGTGCTTGAATCCGTCGTTACGTTGGATTCTTCCTCGGTCAAATATTCTTTCGGATCTTCAAAAATATTCGAATCTGAACAGTTTATCGCAAAAACTTCCATTGTACGCTGTGTCGGTACCGGTGTTATTGTGACCGGCACAGCGACATCTAGTTTTCCGATTCAGCATTTGTTTCTACCAGATTTTGCTCGTCTATTGTGTCCCCACCATCTATCGAGTTTACATGACGACTTGTCCAGTTATTCGGTTTTGGACTGGGTGTTCGCGTACTTGGCTTATTGTTTTCAACCGAGTCGCCTAGCTTGGGTGTTATGCTATTGTAATCTGTTCGCCATGTCACCTGTTTATCACGCGTTTCGCCAGCACGATAGTTTGTTGGTGTTTGTCTGTTTGTGACCGTGATGCGACTTCGGGGAGCGTTTGATCGTCCACCGAACTGCAATTCATCAAGGAACGAGAGTAACGAATCGATGTCTTGGATGTTACGGCACCTAGCTGCTTCGACTACATTTTCGTTGAAATGTCGGGTAAGACTACGCACGATTTCACATTCTGGCATACGCGGAACTAAACCCGTGGCTGATGCAAATTTACGGTTGGCGTATTCTGACCATGTTACTTTCGAGTCGTGGTTATAAAATCCGAATTCTATATCTTTTCTTAACTCTCTTTGCGTTTCTTCTCCCCAATATCTATTTAGGAACCGGATCTTAAAAGAATCCCATGTGTTGATCACGTCGCGACGCGCAGTCCACCAGTCTTTCGCATCGTGACTTAGACTTTGGCCTACAAACTTTAAACATAGATCATCGCTGTCTGCGCCTATAACGGTAAACTATTCTTCTAGTTCTTTAATAAATATAGCAGGTCTTTCCCACGCTTTTCCACTATAATTTGGCATTCTAATATGTTTGCTTATGATGCTATTATAGTCGCTAGCTTGTCCATTGTTTCGAGTACGATTTCGCCTAACCTCTAAATCAAAGTTTGTTTTCAAACTATCTTGTTTGTTTTCAATCTCTACAAACCTATCGATGTTCGCCTGATAATTTTCTTTTACTTTATTATTTAGTTCATTCAAACTACCATTAAACTCGCTTCTTATATCTAGTTGACATGTGGTTAACTGTTCCTGATATAATATTACTTCTGAACAGTACTTTTCTTCTATTCCTTTGACGCTATTTTCTACTGCTTCTATTTGTTTTTGATTAATTTGCTGTTGATCCTCTATTTTTCTAATGATTCTACTTTCGAACTTTGAATTATCTTTTTCCACGTCTGATTTAAATATCATCATTTTACGTTCAACTGAAGCAAATTTCTCATCTAATTTTTTGTTTATTTGTTCTAGGATTTGAAGCATCATCGAATCGGCTGGACTTGCGGCTATTTTCTTTTCAGAGCTACTATCGGTCGGTTTATCAATAAACGCTTCATCTAACTCAAACATGCCTCTGTCTTTGTCACGCCTACCTACGTTCTTATCCGTACTTTTCATGCTAAAATCCTTTTCTGAACCTTTCTTTGACATTGCACCAGAATTTTGATTTTCCATTTTAATTTTGAAGTTAAATTTACGATTATACGTTATCAACGACTCTAAATTTTACAAATTTTTCACAAGGAGCCCCACGTTGGGCGCCAAATGTGACTTTTTGGGGATGATACGGATCGCGGCACTGAAGGTGACGCGAGCCGGGAGTTACTTGTGAGTTCTTTGTCAAGAATTGTTTATCAGGACTCCTTGAAATTTTGCAACGTTAGTACCTAATACAGACTAGGGCGGAGCGAATCGCGCCGTAGCTGCCTCCCTCAGACCTGGATGCGGTGATCCGCACCAAGGCTGTATCAGACTTGGGTCGGCGATATCTTACCGAGACAGTACCCTGACTTGGATGCAGCTAATGCACCAAAGCAGGCATCCGATCTGGGCAGCGTTCGCCTGACCGAAGCTGTATATTAGCTATGGTATGTTAGTGTGATCGGAAAAAGAAAGAGTTCAGAAACAGATTCTAACAAGACATTAAATAATAGATTTAATCTAAGAATTCTATGACTGAATTACAAAAGAAAATAATACAGAAAATATATCTTACATAGAGGAGTTTATGTTATTTTAATCTTAATTTATAAGAGCGTTATATCCGTTCGGCTAAGCCACGATTTTATCGTTATATTTCTATTATACTGAATAAAGGATGGTGTATATTGGTAATAATTGAAATTGAAATTTAAATGAAGTAAATGAAAGAATATTGACTCGATACGTAAGTCCCTGCTTTAGGCGACTCCGTTTTACTAAGTGACTCTAATGAATATCCGGGCTCTATGCCTGTCAGATACTGGCTAATAAGGTTGTGAGTCGCTCCGGTGCTATACCTGGAATGCGCTGCTCTGATGAGCAGCACAGCTCATTATACAGGGTGATTCAGGTTGGGCGCACCACCTCACGTGGGTGTATTCCTCCTGAAAATCTAAGACTGAATTTCCTTTACCAAAACTTCGAGGGACTAACGGTTTGGGAGCTATGGAAGATCTTAGTTGACCAATCACAGGGCTTATGAGTGACGTCGACAGGGTCGGTTCAAGAGTGTAAGTCGAGCAGTGCCCGCGGCGGTTCGATTTTTCTTGTACGACGGTTCAGTTCGATTTCTAGATGAGTATGACAGCGTCGCCTCCTGGAGATGTCTTCGTACGGCATTCACCTCCGTTCTCGTCGTCCTGATCCTCTGCTTCAGAGTTTCAGTCGTCCAGGTCCTCCACTCCATAGTTTGAGTCGTCCAGGTCCTGCGCTTCGTAGTTCTTGTAGTCCAGATTCTCCACACCGTAGTTTGAGTCGTCCAGGTCCTCCGTTCGGTAGTTTGAGTCGTCCAGGTCCTCCGTTCGGTAGTCTCAGTCGTCCAGGTCCTCCGTTCGGTAGTTTGAGTTCCCCAGGTCCTCCGCTCCGTAGTTTTAGTCGTCCAGGTGCTGCGCTTCGTAGTTCTTGGAGTCCAGGTCATCTGCTCCGTAGTTTCAGTCGTCCAGGTCCTCCGTTCGGTAGTTTGAGTCGTCCAGGTCCTCCGCTCCGTAGTTTCAGTCGTCCAGGTCTTGCTCTCCGTAGTTTCAGTCGTCCAGGCTCTGCGACTACGAGAACTACGAAGCGCAGGACCTGGACGACTGAAACTACGGAGAGCAGAACCTGGACGACTCAAACTAGAGTTCGGAGGACCTGGACTACGAAAACTACGGAGCGAAGGACCTGCACAAGTGAAACTACGGAGCGGAGGACCTGGACTACGAGAACTACGGAGCGGAGGACCCGGACTACGAGAACTACGGAGCGGAGGACCTGGACCACAAGAACTACGGAGCGGAGGACCTGGACGACTGAAACTATGAATCAGAGGACCAGGACGACGAGAACGGAGGTGAATGCCGTACGAAGACATCTCCAGGAGGCGACGCTGTCATACTCATCTAGAAATCGTCCAGGTCCTTCTCTCCGCAGTTTTCGTCGTCCAGGTCCTCCGCACTCTAGTTTGAGTCGTCCAGATTCTGCTCTCCGTAGTTTCAGTCGTCTAGGTCCTGCGCTTCGTAGTTCTCGTAGTCGCAGGGCCTGGACGACTGAAACTACGGAGAGCAGGACCTGGACGAGTGATACTACGGAGCGGAGGACCTGGACGACTGAAACTACGGAGAGCAGGACCTGGACGATTGAAACTACGGAGCGGAGGACCTGGACGACTGAAACTACGAGGCGGAGGACCTGGACGACTGAAACTACAAAGCGCGGGACCTGGACGACTCAAACTACGGAGCGAAGAACCTGGACGAGTGAAACTACGGAGCGGAGGACCTGGACGACTAAAACTACGAGGCGAAGGACCTGGACGACTCAAACTAGAGTTCGGAGGACCTGGACTACGAAAACTACGGAGCGAAGGACCTGCACAAGTGAAACTACGGAGCGGAGGACCTGGACTACGAGAACTACGGAGCGGAGGACCCGGACTACGAGAACTACGGAGCGGAGGACCTGGACCACAAGAACTACGGAGCGGAGGACCTGGACGACTGAAACTATGAATCAGAGGACCAGGACGACGAGAACGGAGGTGAATGCCGTACGAAGACATCTCCAGGAGGCGACGCTGTCATACTCATCTAGAAATCGTCCAGGTCCTTCTCTCCGCAGTTTTCGTCGTCCAGGTCCTCCGCACTCTAGTTTGAGTCGTCCAGATTCTGCTCTCCGTAGTTTTAGTCGTCTAGGTCCTGCGCTTCGTAGTTCTCGTAGTCGCAGGGCCTGGACGACTGAAACTACGGAGAGCAGGACCTGGACGAGTGATACTACGGAGCGGAGGACCTGGACGACTGAAACTACGGAGAGCAGGACCTGGACGATTGAAACTACGGAGCGGAGGACCTGGACGACTGAAACTACGAGGCGGAGGACCTGGACGACTGAAACTACAAAGCGCGGGACCTGGACGACTCAAACTACGGAGCGAAGAACCTGGACGAGTGAAACTACGGAGCGGAGGACCTGGACGACTAAAACTACGAGGCGAAGGACCTGGACGACTCAAACTACGGTGTGAAGAACCTGGACTACAACAACTACGAAGCGCAGGACCTGGACGACTCAAACTACGGAGCGGAGGACCTGGACGACTGAAACTATGAAGCGGAGGATCAGGACGACGAGAACGGAGGTGAATGCCGTACGAAGACATCTCCAGGAGGCGACGCCGTCATACTCATCTAGAAATCGAACTGAAACGTCGTACAATAAAAATCGAACCGCTGCGGGCACTGCTCGACTTACACTCTTGAAGCGGCCCTGTCTACGTCACTCATAAGCCCTGTGATTGGTCAACTAAGATCTTCCGTAGCTCCCAAACCGTTAGTCCCTCGAAGTTTTGGTAAAGGAAATTCAGTCTTAGATTTTCAGGAGGAATCCACCCACGTAAGGTGGTGCGCCCAACCTGAATCACCCTGTATAGCGCTTTTGACGTCAGTTGTTATGCGTGCGGGGTGCTGCGCGGTAGTCTCATGTATTCGTATCAGGCATAACGCCTGATACGTTACAACATATATACTTTTTATATATCAATACTTGTTACATTAAGTGAAACCTTGTGCCTCTTGCCAAAACATATTCATAATGGTTGACCCAGCTGACCTCAGCGCAAACTTGAGCGCGAGTCACGCTATGATGACATCTATGGCAGAGTGTTTTGCTCTCCAAAATAGTACGTTAAACGTCCCTTACTTTGACGGGAAATGCATGCCATTGAAAGATTTTCTGCAGGACGTACATAACGGCGCAGTATATGTGCCGCCTACATCCGAAAGCACATACGTAAAAGCTGTGTTAGGCAAGCTTCCAGGCCCAGCACGCGATAGCACCTACGGCAAAAGATTTAACACCGTAAACGAACTTACAAAACATCTTAAAGAGCGATCGCGTCGGGAAAGGATTTCTCTTATTATCAACACGAGATTGGAAATATACGAATGAAACGCAATGAAACGGTTAATGATTTTTATGACCGTCTAAATATTCTGCTCAGCGGAGCACGCGTTAGTCTAGAAGATGAATATGACGCGGCCGCGGTCGACGATATGATGAAACCTGTTAAAACAAGCGCCTTCAATGCGTTTTTGCGAGGGTTACCGGATGAGATGGGAAAGCTGGTAGATGCACGCGATGGGAGGATTTAGAAGCTGCAAAAAAAATGCGCAGCCGGATTAGAAACGCGGATGCAGACCGGAATATTAGCATCAACCGAAATTCATAGGCCTGCCGTTGCGCGCACGCCATCGCCTACCTACACCAGCTTACGTTATCAACCAAGTCAGCCGCGAGAGCATAGTAACTACTATGTTAGCGAATCCGCAGGTGCAAATATTAGACCGAGAAGCCCATCACCCGTTGCAGAACGTCGAATAAGAGAAGATTCCCCTTCAACTAATTCGCGTAATTATTCTAACCAATCGGGGTATAATATGCAGTACTCTTCGAGACAGCCGTTTCCCTACCCCTTTCCACCCTATTCATATTTCCCACCTATGCCTTATCCTTATTTCCCACCCTACGGATACCCACAGGAAATGGAAAGCCACATATCTAGACAAAATCAGACAGGGTATAGATATCCTTACGATTATAGACAGCGTTCGATTTCACCTAATTCTAACACTGGTACATCTAATATCGGGCATAGACCAACTTCACCTATTGCGACTCATAATACGCAGGAAGGATCAATAACAGATCGGGAATCGCGAACACGAAACGTTGACAGCGGATCAAATCAAAGAACTAGATCACCATCACCGTATGACAATAACCGAAATAAACCGGCTGAGTCTTTAAACGCTCACGCAGCCCGACGCCCGGACGCAACGGCGGGCTATGCGAGATACGAGCGTCAGTCGACGGTAAGATTCACCGAGCCGGGTCAAGAGTTTATACGTGCGGGAGAGATAGAGAATTGCCACTAATTAAAATTAGGGCACCGGAACTTAAAGACAAATTCGGGATATTTTTAGTTGATACGGGAGCAGACATAAGCTTAATTAAAGCAAATATGCTGCATCCGGATGCATTAATTGCAGCTGATGAAACCACGATAATTACTGGTATAACTACCGATAAATTGAGAACATTTGGTACCGTTGAAATTACCCTTCAGGGACAAATTAATAAATTACACGTAATAAGTTCCGAGTTTCCTTTGCGATGCGATGGTATACTAGGCAAAGATTATCTACGCCGCGAAAAAGCTGAAATCTCATTTTCTCAGAACACTTTTGTGACACAGACAGAACCAATTAGGCCTTTTCGATTTATTAACGAACAAAATTCTGCAAGTTCAGACTCTGAATCTAGCAATACTCAGCGCGTATGGAAAATAAAGGCAAGGACAAGACAGGTGGTAGCTGTGGACGTATTAGACTGTAAACTCAAGGAGGGATACCTGCCGAAGATTCCTGTAAGCGAGGGGCTATACATTGACGAGGCTGCCGTCTCGATTAGTAATGGCGCCTGCCAGGTCTTAGCCATTAACACGCTAGATAGGGATATAGAGGTAGAGATTCTTTCCCAGGAAGTCATACCTTTCGAATATTACCATTTTCCTGAAGAGTTTGGGTATGACTCAGATTCGGGAAATTCGAACGTCGAACCAGAAGCGATGGACAGACTAGAGGAAATCGAGTCAAAATTGCGTTTAGAGCACCTAAATGATGAGGAGCGAATACATGTATTAAACTTAATCGAAGAGTTTCCGGAAATCTTTCATCTACCGGGAGACAAATTAAAATTCACACCCGCGATTAAGCATCGTATACCAACTACCGACGATATACCGATAAATACTCGACAATATCGTTTCCCTCCGATTCACAAATTAGAGATTGAAAAACAAATGAAAGCCAAATTAGGTAATGACGTAATCACACCGTCAAATTCACCATACAATTCACCACTTTGGATTGTCCCAAAGAAACCTGATTCGAAAGGAAATCCGAAATGGAGAATTGTCATGTATTTCCGAGCATTGAACGAAAAAACCATAGGCGATGCTTACCCTTTACCGAATATCACCGACACCTTGGATCACTTGGGTGGAGCTACGTATTTTTCAACCTTCGATCTTGCCAGTGGTTTCCAGCAGATAGAAATGGAACCGCGAGATCGAGCAAAAACCGCATTTACAAAACCGAACGGACATTACGAGTTTTTAAGAATGCCTGAAGGGTTGAAAAACGCTCCAGCTACCTTCCAGCGATTGATGGATCAGGTACTGCGTGGATTACAGGGGGCGGAGGTATTCGTGTATCTGGATGATATCGTTGTATATGCTAAGGACTTAAATGAGCATGAACAGAAAATTAGGAGATTATTTAAAAGATTAGCGGACGCGAATTTGACCTTACAACCAGATAAATGTGAATTTTTTAAAACCGAAGTAGCATACTTAGGTCACGTAATAACAAAAACGGGAGTAAAACCAGATCCCAAAAAGATCGTGGCTGTAAGGAAATTTCCGCGACCAAAAACTCAAAAGAACATTAGGCAATTTTTGGGATTAGTAGGATACCTTCAACTGATTTATTAAAGAAAAACGCGCCCTTCATTTGGAAAAAGGAACAGCGCCATAGTTTCAAAATTCTAAGAAAAGCATTGTGTCAGAGGCCTATACTGCGATATCCGGATTTCGAAAAGCCCTTCACTCTGACCACCGACGCATCGGATTACGCCATTGGTGCGGTCCTGAGTCAGGAGGTGGACGGTTACGACATGCCTATTGCTTATCTATCAAGAGCTCTAATAAATGCCGAGAAAAATTATTTCACAACTGAGAAAGAATGTCTTGCAGTTCTATGTGCAGTATTGCATTTTCGACCTTATTTATTCGGACGTAAATTCACTTTGGTTAGCGATCATGAACCGCTACGCTGGATCAATTCTATCAAAGATCCAGGACAACGACTGGTGAGATGGAGGTTGAAATTGCAGAACTATGAATATACCTTTGTGCACAAACCGGGTAAACTAAACACCAATGCCGATGCACTTTCCAGAAATCCAATAGATAGCGACCAGTCATCGGACTCCTCGAGCTTAGAACTATCAGAAGAAGATAGCGTAGACTCAAGCGTAGTAGAAACCGAAATACCCAAATATTCAGAATATTCAAAATTAATAAAATCAACGACAATAGAGAACCCTGATGTCGAAGAAGTGCACGAAGATCTTTTTAGTAAAACAGATAACTATGCTCATACCGTCTCAGTAGATCTGGAGATGAGTGCAGGAATAGCCGCGGAGTTCAAAGAAAGATATGGAGCTCCAGATGAACTTAAAAATCAAGCGAAATTACACTCAGTAGGCAGATTGCAGTCAGAAGGCAGTACTATTTACTACATTATGACAAAGCAACATTTTTGGGATAAACCGACATATGAAGACATGTACAAAAGTTTAATAAATTTCAGGAGCGTTTTAGAACAAGACAAAGTAGAAACTGTTAGAATTCCAATGATCGGTTGTGGTTTAGACAGATTATCTTGGGGGAAAATACGAGCAATGCTTCGTTACATCTTTAAGGGAACCGGAATTAAAATCTATGTTTGCACAAATATCAGGATTAATGAATCAGAGACACAAGCTCAGACAGTCAAGGTAGTCTCACAAAAATTAACACCGGATTCAGATTTAGACTCAGACAGTAGCCTGGACGAAATTCCGCGTAAACTGTACCCAATAGCTAAACAGGGCCCGAAGGCTACTAAAGCTTCAAAAATACCTGAACCACCAACACGTAGACATATAGGTAGACCCGTAAGTAGATCCGTTTCAGAACAACACAAAAAAATCGACGAAACTATTAAGCCCAGACGTAGATTGAAAACAATGCCAGCTTTGGATACGAGTGCAATAGCAATGAGAACACGCTCTAGGTTACAACCTAAATCAATCAATCAGACAGAAACACCAAGACCTTTAGATCCAATTATGGAACGGACCCTTGAAGACTAATTACCGAACAAGATCCATATCAAGATGAGACAGGAGATGAAGAGTTAAATTCTAGAATAGAAAGATTGTTAAAGAAATCGGAGGTAGAAGCATCAAATAGAAGTCAGGCATGCCGAGACAGTGTGTTGAACACTTCGGGTACATCCCTAATCTCGAGCGCAGCTGGCGTAAACCAAGACTTATCCATTATCAGTGAGCCAGTTAGGAGAGCAAGACTCCCGACACCTAGAGTCGCGCCACGGCCTATAGCACTTTCTACTCCATACGTTGGTACAGTGCCACCGGTCGCCGATAGTGTAACAACAAAGGCAAAAGTTAGTAAATCTCCGAGGCGTTTAGTACCGAGTCGCATAACAGAATGCAATCCAACTAGCATACAAATAACTGAGGGTATACTACCTGACGTAGAACCTACCTCACCGTTAAACCTTCCCAGATATAGAAATCACAAAATTAGCAACGTAAGGTCCACTAGAGAAAATCTGACGTACATCAAAGATAATTACGTTCATTTTTCATCTACTGACTCGGAAACGACAACACCTATCAGCAAGTTATTATCGGATCTAGAAATAATAAATGTAGAAGAACAACGAGGAATAAAACCTAAAATCGGACAAATATTAATCACCAAGCGAGGTAATAATCGCGTGTTTAGTGTGATAGTCAAAAATAAATATTTCGACAAAATTTTGGCAGATGATGTTAAATTCGGACTAGAGAACCTTAAAATCATTTTTGAGGAACTCCAGTTAAACAGTTTTAGAATTTCAAAAACGGGAGATTTTACCGATGAATTATCACCGGAATTTTGGCCAAATTTATTATCAGATATTTTTGACGATAGCAACATTAACGTCACGCTATGCACGGGAATTACACAAGTACCGCGGGAAGAAATCCGCGACGAAATAATATCAGAAATGCATGGTAGTTTATTAGGAGGACATAAGGGAGTAACCAAAACATACCGAAGAGTTAGAGAGCGGTTTTACTGGCCGAGAATGCGCAATGACATTAGCGAATTCATCCGGAGGTGCAATAGCTGCCAAGAGCATAAGCTAGTTCGCGTCAAGACACGGGAGCCTATGTTAATCACGGACACCTCATCTGAGCCGTTTGAGAAAATTGCCCTAGACACGGTAGGACCCTTACCAACCACTCCGAGAAATAATAAACACATCCTTACTATGCAGGACAACCTAACTAAATATTGTGTAGCAGTAGCAGTCCCAGATATAAAAGCCGAGACTATAGCTCATGCATTAGTAAAGCACTTTATCTTGAAATACGGCGCGCCGCGCGTAATTTTAACAGATAGAGGAACTAGTTTCGTCAATAATTTATTCTCGGAATTAGGCAAGATCTTTAAAACAAAGCATGTTACTACATCGAGCTATAGACCACAATCGAACGGAGCTTTAGAGAGAAGTCATATGGTACTAGCCGATTACATAAAGCATTATATCGACGAGTTCGATGACTGGGACGAACTGATACCCTTTGCGATGTTTTCCTATAATACTTCTGTTCACGAAGGAACGAATTTTACACCGTACGAATTGGTGTTTGGCAAACTAGCACGAATACCGAGTTCATTCCCAACGGACGAAAACTTACTGACGTACAACTCTTACTTGGGTGATCTGATGGCTAGGTTAAGCGAAATGCAAGACCTGGCAGCCCAACAACTTAACTTATCGAAACTTAAATCTAAGGAATTTTATGATAAGAAAGTTCGCCCTTTTGCCGGAAAAATTGGGGATATGGCACGTGTGCTGATAGACGTCCGCAAAGGCAAATTTGGTAAGAGGTACCAAGGTCCGTATAAAATTGTGGGAATACTGGAGAATAATAATGTCGTATTACAGATGAATGATGGTAAGCGATTCGTAAAGCACATGGACAAGGTAGAACTAGCCTATTGAATAAATGACGACGGACTGACGTAACTTACAATTTCAATAAATTCTCTTAACCCTGACAACCACCCTAGAGATCGACAGTATTCAACAATACTTCGGGCTTGCCCTAGTCGCCCTCTTGAGACAATAAAACACAAAACTAGAGGAAATGAAATCATAAACTATATAATCACTAAAGGTCACCCTGGGAGTGTTACGAAATCCATCACCAGTTCAAGTGGAAGATTCAATAATTAACTGAAAAAGGTTTTCACGATTACGTGAGGCTAGCTATAGAGGCTATTGGATTACTGAGGCAATGGCTAATGATAGACGAACCAACGAGTAGTAAATTTTCAATGCCAGACTAAGACAAACTAAAATTGCCGAAATGAAGTTCACAATCGCAAGTTTGACAATTTTACTAAACATTTGCCATATAAAACCAGAACCAAACAACTACGAGGCAACTCAGCTAAATTCGAGTCCAGGGTTATACTTCGAGAAACTACACAATATACGATTTAAACGAGCGGAATGGAGACTAGTGTTTCATATCAGCATAGACAGATTAGCGCAGCAACTCCCAGAAGAGACCCCAGCGTACCTCGAGAGGGTCAACCACTGTATTAATGCGGATGAGCCTGAAGTTTCCTGCAACTTCAGAAAAGAAGAGCTGACTAAACTACTAAAAGAAGCAGAAGAGCTACGGAACGAGATTAGGAGCTTGGGAGCAGAAATATCAGCACCAAATATAGACAATTTACCACATACTATAGCAAAACGAGGAGCTCCTTTTGAGTTCGTAGGTTCAGCTAGCCGTTATTTATTTGGAACACTCACATCTGAGGATGGTGAATATTTTCTATCAGAAATAGACAAATTATACCAGGATCAAAGTGAATTAACCAAAATTTTGAAAAACCAGACACACCTTATATCTAGTAAGTTACACGAGTATCATAGTAGACTAAATGAACAGCAGAATATGATTAACTCTAATAAAAATAAAATTAGTATCGTAATTAGCACATTAAACAACTTAACTGCACAAGCAGCTAGGCAGGCTTATATGAGTGCCATGTGGGACTATTGCCTTAACTTGGAAAAATCTTTAGAACACTACATCGATACAACAGAAAAATTTGTAGAAGCAATAGAGCTAGCACGTGAAGGAAGATTAGATAGAGCCTTGCTAACCGGATATCAGTTAAGAGCTATAGTCAGGGAAATTCACGAATTAGCAGAAGCCTCTGAACTACCACCACCACGCTCTAATCTCAGGAATGAAGAACTGACTAAGATAGCAACTGTGGAAGTAGGACATCATCAGGGACAGATAATAATACTGCTTCGATTACCATTAGTAGAGAGAACAATATACCATCTATACAGGATGCATTCCTGGCCAACACCACAACAAGCAGGGAACACCACCATTTCAGCACGGATTGTACCACAATCTTCTCACATAGGCTTGAGCGACGATCATAGGACTTATTTTCTGCCAGATGCATTATATCTAAAAGAATGCATCGTCACTTGGTACTGTCATATGTGTCCACTACAGCTGCCCCTATTTGAGACAACGACGTCAACATCCTGCGAGGCATCGCTGCTATTAAAACCTGAACTGGGAATGTTACGACAGTGCGACATAAGAATAAAACCCGGATATGAACCGTTTTGGACGAGATTGAATTCCATCGGGGCATGGCTTTATTCACTAAGGGACCCTGAGGATATCCAAATTATATGTAAGAACATGAAGGACCAACTAGCAACGCTCCAAGGATCTGGAATTTTAACATTGAGAGAGAAGTGCATGGGAAAGACTCACTACGTCACGTTACCAGGAGTCGAAATCTTCTCACAAGAGAAGCAATACCTTTACCAACCGAGATTAATATTAAACATCAGCATGATCTCTCCGGTGATTCACACTTATCATCTTTTGGATAACACACAGGGAGAATATCAAGTTAGACCAAGGAAGACAGACGATCACAACTTTGGAAGATCCCTTTATGAAATAGAAGAACAACTTGAAGAACTGGGGAACCGGCATCGGGTCCAACAACATCAAAAACACCTAGCATACGGAGGAATAGTTCTACAGCCAGCACTTCCGAGCTCCATAACATCCGTAACGGAGTTAGAACTAACATTCTGCGGATGGGTGGACAGAGTCTTCATCGAAAGGGTAGCATTGCACATTCCACGCCTAACAACCCTAAATCTCAGTGGATGTACGAACCTTCGGGGACTGTACGTATTGGACGCCATAGGGCTGTTGGCGCATTGCACACATCTGTGCATATGTAATATGCACCCAACGGTCGGCGGCAACTTCCTGGGGCTGATGAAGACGCTCGAAACCCTACAATGCCGGGACAATCTTGGGATAAATGACGAGGACATTTGTGGAGCCCTACGGCACAACCCAGCGATGGAATACCTCAACGCCGAAGGTTGCAGTAACCTGACCAGACACGTTGTTGTCTGCGCAACTGATGTGATTAGACGAAGAGTCTATAAAAATTTGACGATCCTACATTTATACCTAGGCGAGACGGAAGCATATCCGGCACGTAGGGATAAAAATAATCTATATCTTAGGATAAACTACAAGCGAACTAGTCTTCGACTATTCTGAGAATGAGAGGGTAGAAGAAGGTGTGCATGAGCAGGAGCTATCCTGAAGGACAGCTACTCAATAGTGTAACTTGTTGCACTCCGGGGAAACCCTAGTTGACGTGACCCTAAAGGTGTGGAAATCCTGCGAATGTGAACCTCCGGAAAAATGGCTGACAGTGCAGCAATACACTCCGGGGAAACCCTAGTCGGTCTATACCTGTGTCTCACTATAGAACGGAAGGTTCAACTGTAATTGAATCCTTAACCTTATTACCCTCAGTTTTACTATATTGTTACCATATTTTAACCTTTGTATTGTTATTGACCGGGTATTAGTATCATTAGCAAACAGGGGAGTAGTTAACTAAATAACCTTCTACATTACCTTTATATTACACATTATATCTATCAGGGTGTCCAGCGACACGAGACTTGAAAATTCCCGTATAAATCCCGTATTTTCCCGGTCATTTTATAAAAATTCCCGGATTTGCATAACATTATTTTGAGCTGCATAACTACTAAATATCAGTTGTTTTGAATAAGAATCCTGTAATACGCATGATACTTAGTGTAAATAACATACTCGTCGATGAACAGAAATTTCCGAATCAGTTGAATTTCCCAAGAAAAAAAAATGAGCATCCCTATGCCCTACTTAAAACATGTATTTATGGAAGTTGTAGGTATATGAGATCTGGTGAGGGAATTGAAGCGAAAAAAGGAGAAACTGTTATATAGCTTATATTTATTAATAATATAACCTATCATCAACACAAAAAAAAAAAACACATTATGAGCACATGGGTAGGTGTACGAAAAACAAATATAATTTAGTGACTAGTCCAAAGAAATCATTTTCTCGATATAATTTTAGAACAGTACATCATATAAATTCAGTAGGGATACATTTTTAAGGAATCGAATGTTTCAGTAGTGTCTTCTCTTCGTCGTTATGCTTGATGAAGCGACTTTGCCTGGTTATTAATTTGTTCGAGTTCAGCTTTTTTCTCGTCTATTTCTTTCAGGACTTTCAACTTTTTCGCTAATAGTTCTCTTTGCTCCTGAGCGACCCTCTTCTTTTCGTCATTCTTATTTTTTTGGGCCTTGTCCTCTGCTGCTTTTTGCACTAAAGCTTCCTTGTATCTCGAGTGTGCAGTTCTTGCAGCATGGACAAGTGCTGTAGTGATCGGAATATTGCGTATCCCACCAGCCGCGATAACAGCATCGTAAATCTGACGTTGTGCTATCAGAGATTGCTCGTGAAGATTTTCTACGAGACACTCCTTGTTGATCGAAAAGCCTCTTTCTAAGTTGGCATTACCGTGAGATATAATGAGCAATGTTTTAACAAAGCTCTTGAAATGATCTTTGCCGTCAGTGTTTTTCAAAGTTCTCATCCAAAAATGATCAAGTCTTTCTTCAGTCCTGTCATAATTCTTCAGTATATCTTGAAATACTTCTTTCTCATGTAATTTTCTGAATTCTTTTTCTACTTTATCTGCCACGCGACCAGAGAGACGATTACTTGTTACGAGCAATTCCAAAGCCGATTTGAGAGGTGTTATAGCGCCACCAGGAGATGAAATAACCGCAGGATCGAGGCATGACAGCGCCTTCGTAAGTCGGTACTTCAAGGGCGATCTTTCCAAGATTTTGTCAGCAAAGACTTGCAGGCAGGTCATGCATTCCTTGCGAAATTTCAAAATATCGATGTCTTTAATATTTTTGCACTGTCGAAGAGCATCTCTCGTGGCATACCCTAAGTCAAAATCCTGTACTCTCTGCAAATTTTCTTTTTTTGATAAGTCAATTTTCGTAACGGGATTGGCTTTGAAGATTTCACTTTTTACTAATCTCTCAATGATATCATTAAGCATAGAAGTCAAGGAATTAAACAGGAACGGCGCCATCGGAGAATCGGTTTGAAACTCACGAAGGAATGGTTCAATTTCTTCAGCGATTGAACGAAAGAAGGCTAGTTTTGCTGGTAGAAGTTTATCGGCTGCAATCCTGTCAATTACTTCAAAGCTTTTGCATTTTGGCGCTTTCTTCTTGCTTTTGATACCTTCCAAGTATATTTTCATGTGAGGGAGGATCGCTTGAGCACGTGCAGCTACTTTTGCATTTTCCAGCCATCTAATTGAGCAAAATTTCATTGGAAATTGAGCGCTATTCGTCATTTCTATAAAATCACCTCGTCGAGAAGAAACATCTTTAAAAAGGTTATACAAGGCTCTCAAAAAATCAATGATTTCCCAACCGGTACCGCGCATCCCAGCTTTGAATGCACAATGCAACGTATGAATACCACATGAACCGATCTCCAGAAGTTCCAGGTTATTATTCTCAGATTTGATGTCCTCCTTCAGAAGTCGCAAAAATTTGAAGTTGACGTGTGGGCCATCCATTGATACCTGTAATATTTTTTTAAGATCGTATCCATCTATCGCCCTTTTGAAAGCGTTCAACAAATCTTCTGCAGTCGTATGTTCCAGGAAAACAGACGTCAGGTACCTCGTATTGACTTCGTTTTTTTCTTCGTTCCAAAATCTCACAATGACATCCATTTGTTGTTTTTGTGCAATCTTATTAAGGCTTTCGTCGAATCCAAATACGAAATTGTCACATGACCTGGTGATATCATTCAAGTTGCTCTTAAAGTAAGGCGCGAGACCATGGGTAATTACGTACGGGATTTTAGATTTACTCAGTTGTAATTGTTGGACTTCATTAATGTCGGAGAACATGTATTTGAATAGAGACACTTTTTCTGCTGAATTACGCGTCGAGTCGTGATTGACCACAGCTCCCATACACCAGATGACCTCTCTCTTTGTTGTTCCATCTTTGGTGAGATACTGTTCTATCACTCGTTCTTTCAACGTGGAGTGAGAACGTGCTTGTACGCTTGTCAAAATATTGCTACCAGACTGATGAGCAGAGGACGCAGCAGTTTCTGACCGATCAGTAGAGTCCTCAGATCTTCTAGACGCGAAAACTGCACTGGAAGCTGCAGATTCAGATGATGAGACGGCAGGTGAAAAAAAAGTCTCCAAAGGTGCCGCCTTAGCGGATGTATCGCGCAAAGCCTGCTGGTGCTTTTTAGATGCAGAATGACTAACTACTGCTTGTCTACCCATACTATCAACGGAAAAAAATTTCTTGCACAATTCACAGCGTGCCTGATACGGGTCTTTTTCTACAGAGTGTACCCACGGAAATTCGGTATTCCATGCAGGCTGAAACTTCGTCACCCCTCTCTTCGGCATGGTAGCAATATCCTGGAAAAACATGAAGTTTTTTTTTTTTTTGACCGCCAGATTGTATCAAAAACGCTGGTCACTGACTATTCAATGAAGATACGGAAATTAAGAATCGCATCAAAACCACGTAGTTGGTGACAAATCTGATACGATAGATAAAGGCCAGTCAGGTTTGAAATTGAACAAATAAATTGAAATTGACAAATAAAATAAAAATCTGCATATTTAACCCCTGGCATTTAGATATTAGCATTGTGGGAAAAAAATTGAGGATATGCGACCTGGAAGTGGATCAGGAATTTTTAGGATGGAACGTTATACAGAAATTCGGATAAATGCTATTCAACCATTGTCTAGAAAAGTCTAATTGTGAATATTGTTATGCCAATGTATTTACGGTCACAAGATTCTATAATTATAATTAAACAACACTTACCTTGTAATTCGCTATTTATTCCTTTTCCTCTCGGTCTTACAATTTTTCTTGTAATACTGTTCGATTCACAACATAGGCTCACTGCTCAGACTGAAATTAAATAGCGGTCTCACGCTAGCTGCCGCGCCGTATGCCGAGCGAGTTTATGCATGTTTGTTCGCGCTCGAGTGTTGTCGATCGCCAATCATACAATGCATGAAATGTATATAATATTTTGCATGAAATGTATGAGTTATTATATAATATTTTGAAAATATGGATTCAATATGAAATGAGTTGACTAGGGGCTCTCATTATAATTAGACCGAGGTCGGAATTCTACGCAAGTTCCATTTGATGATAAAAATTCCCGGTTGCCATAGGGAATTCCCGTATATTTCCCGCATTTTCAAGGATACTTTCGAATTCCCGTATAATTCCCGGTTTTCCAGGAATTCCCGGTCGCTGGACACCCTGTCTATATATCCTTGATAAACAACGAGGACGTTGTCGACTTTAAGGAGGGAGGGATGTTACGTACCAACTTTACGCTTTCCTTAAAAATTTATAATAATCAATAAATTTGAGTTGAGATCAGACAAAGACATCAGCATTTGAGAAAACCCTAGTCGTTACTCTTCTTTTTGGATACTCGAGAAGGAGAATTATTAAAACGTGCATTTTGTCACGATTCGCTTTGTTATTTAGAAAAGATTCATTACCTCCTTAATGTCGAAGAAGTCACGTATAATATAGAATATCTAGGATTAACGCTTGCAACGTAGCAGTTTCTGTTGACCTAGCACCTATAGTCGCATCGTTATAACTCTTTCTAATAAAACCCTAATTATCCTAGTATACATAGACAAGGTAAACCATAAGACCTAGGAAATTCTAAATTAAAGAATTGGGATGTGTGTTATGCATGGAGTGATTGTATCTAGCTAATTTTAAGAATCTAGCATAAGTATAAATTAATTACTACGGTGAACCGACTATGTGGGTGCGGACGGCTGACGCGTGCACTTCTTGGGACTTAAGTCCCCAAAGTCTTGACGGCTGACTACGAGCGAGGTAGGGATCATCCTTTTGTGTCTTTCTTCTGGTAAATCGCGAGGCGCATGGATGCAGAGAACCGGGTGCTAGTTAGAGCCTAGAGTTGGTGTTCAATCTTTAACAAAGTGGTGACCCAAGGGACTCAGTACTCGTCAAAAAAATAATTATTCAGTTCAATTTTGCCAAGTCTCGTACTTGTAGTTATAGATTCAGTTTTAAGTTCATAAATTCAAACCTTACGTTCCATTATGATAAAAACCTAGTGATAGACATTTCACAAATTCAGGACCTTATTAATTTCATCAAAAATATTCAAAATTCGAGTCAGTGTATAGATACTTTATTAAAGACCGAGACTGTTCAAAAAAACCACGTCGATAGTGCAAAGTTTGGAGTTAGAAGATACTAAAGGTGAGGACCCGCAAAATCAAGGGTGCGACGCGACATCCAGCCCTCCATGGTCGGTTCTACTAAAGCTAAGTGTCGACGATCGTTATCCATGTATTATCATTCATGCTAAATTCCATCTTTACTATCAAATTGGTTCCAGTATTCTCACAAGTATACTAGTTATACTTGTAATTACACTATATCTTGTCATTATCCTGTTATCTATATCTATTATCTATGCTTGCTATGATAATTAGTTTAAGAAAGCCCATAGACCTTGCCTAGAGCTAGTGCAAAGACACTTCGGGGAAAACCCTCAGCTTTAAGCAAGTTCGCGACGTCTCCAACTTGTCGAGCATGGCTATATAATCTTAAGCAATATAATATTAGTATAACCATAAGGAATTGCAGCGAAAGAGTTATAAGGAGTTGCTAGGTTGCAAAGATTTATCAAACCAAAAATTAAATTCCGAGCGACATCAGATTCACACATTATATTATTTTATCACTACCAAGGTGTCAACGCGAGAATCGAGAAGGGCATATTTCTGTTTGGTGCCTATCTAAAGGTTTCTTTTAAAGTAAGCTCTCTTCACGAACCCGCGTCGACACACACATCATTACCCTTGTATTAGCCATACACGATATTCATTTATGTTCAACCGTACGTTTTACTTCAAATAATCGTTCAAGAATATAATCTATTTCTATCAATTAATTTTCGTTATCATTTTACCCGACCTAATACATTCCTGACAAGACAATTAGGCCTTTCTGTTCAAATAATTAATGCGAGACCTGTATAGGACTAGACGGCGTAGGATCCAAAAATCGATCTATTGAGAGATAGGTCAAAATTATTTTTATTTGTTATCATAGATAACGGGCGGTTATACTTAGACGCTACGCGGTTAGGCACAGTCGGACACCCATGTGACGTTCGTCACAAGAACGTCGGAATGTGGCGAAACCTTTGGCTAGAATTGACACTAATAATAACGATGGCAGCGATGACATTATTAACATAGATTTGATGCAAGCGATAGGAGATAATAATGATTTAAATGCGAAAAATGATTGTGATCTATTAGAAAGTGAACGCGTAAGCATTTCGGCACGTATTGCCGACGTTACACTAGAATTGGATGATAGATGTATTAACGCGTTTCTCAAGGTTCTAACAATGAACACATCCTTCCGGCGGCAGGATCCATTACTTTATCAAGGCATACATTGGTATCAACGGGTAGAAACTGATAGGGATATTTAAATCATTTACGGAGGAAATATAGGTAAAAATGAGGTGGGCCATTGGACGTGTATATATTACGACGGATCCATAGTACATGTATACGATTCATTGCGTAGACAATTATTACCGATACAATACGAGATAGTAAACAGGCTCTATCGGAATTACTCGGTGAAATAGGAATGTATCCAGATTCAACCGGATGGTGTATCATGTGGAGTGTACGCTTGCGCTATTGCAACTTCTATTGCGTTTCGGATAGACCCTGAAACGGAACAATATTTTGTAGATGGTAATGGGCAAACGAGGTCGACGTATACACTCAGATGTCATTTGCTAAAAGTTTGGGAACAACAGACGTTGATTCGTTTCCCGACGATCGGGGCTGATTCATTTTCATTCAAACAGCAGCACCTGAATAATGAAATTATTGGTGAATTTAATATCAATACTGGACGTTCTGAGGATACAACCGCGTTCTATCCAAAGGTAATTAGAGATGAGGCTAAAGTAAATTCTCAACCAAAGACTTATGCATCAGTCTGCAAATCACAGCAAGGTCAAATTGCTGATTCTATTCCGGTTATTCCAGAAAATGCAATCGACGGTCATAAACTCCAGCAGGTGTCAAACCAAATAGTCGAAAGTAGAGTAGAGTCCATCAAACGTATTCAAAAAAATTGGTGGGTTAGTCATAAAGATGAGATAAGTAAAAGGAGGCATATAGATTTTAATAATAACCGGGTTATCCGACGAAATGTAGAGAGCGAAAAGTACGCTGCAAGCAGTGAGCCTAAGAAGACGCGAGAAAAAATTAGATACGCTGCTGACCCGGAGAATAAAAAAATTATGGAAAAAATGAGGTATGCTGTTGATCCGGAAAATAAGAAAATTAGAGAAAAGGCAAAGTATGCTGCCGATCCGGAGATGGCAAAGATTAGGAAAAAGGAAAAGTATGATGCCGATCCGGAGAGTGCGAAGATTAGGGAAAAGGCAAGGTATGCTGCCGATCCAGATAAAAAGAAAGATATGAACAAGAAGATTTATTATAACAATAAAGATAGAAAATTGAAGATTCAGAAATTCGTGGTTGCATATAATATTTCAAAGAAATACAGACGCTTACACTGAAAGAAATTTACATGGAACTCAACAATAATTCTGGTCGTATTAGCTAGAATTTCTGCCTCGTATAGTGACAGCCAGAAATATGCATGCAATACCTATACGATTATGGTTAGACTGAGATACCTGAAGCAATAATTTAAAGATGAAGGCATTAGCCATTTTTCGTGTAGCTCGTTTCAGTAAATCAAATATAGTAGCGTTCAACGTACAAAGTTTTGCTGTGGTAGCACCGCGGATCATAGCATATGGTGGCGACTCGTGCGTTTGCAACAAGCACTCAGACTAGACAAAGTCACCAAACAATATACGCAGAGAGGTAATTCATTTATGCTGTGAGAACTTTAAGTATTGCTGCAAGTCAGTACAAGTATAGCTGGTTCAGCTATACCGTTATGCTTGTCAGACGTCTGCGATGATTCACACAAGGTTCACGATGGCTCTGCCTGGTATACTGGACTGTTGAATCGAACCTTAATTTTAATTCATCCAGATATAAGGTATAGCTGTGCCAGCTATAATGCTTTGTCCGGTGGAACGACGGTTCTAATCCATATGAATAACTGCTCTATGGCTCTTATCCGAATCCTCGTATGCCTGGTATACTCGTGCATGGTGACTGTAATTACATACACGCCTAACTATACTCGCTCAATCAAAAAAATATATTTTCGTTTGATCGACTGCTTTATTTCATATGATTGTAAAATTTACAAGTTTTTGCGTATGTAAATATAAATGTACAGGTTTATGCCTAAACAGGATTATACATTGATATATGATCATACAGCCACATAATATATACATAGCATGTATGTATTGTAACGTTCCGGAATTTCCCGGGCTGAAGGCTGTAGGGAAATCCGGTAGTTATTGAATGATCAAACAAACTTACCAAGTGAAGTTCGATCATAATTATACCAGCCGTCTCGTCCGAATAGATCACTAAGTAGTACCATTGCACTGCACTGGTTCGCGCCACAGTTTTTAAAGAAGAAGAAAAACCTACTCACGCCATCTCTCGGCGCGCTCTTAGGCTAGTCATTCAGTTTAAAGCTTTCTTATTGTAACTCGGATATGGGATTCTGATATCTCAGAGGGTTGGGTGGGTCTGATCTATTCGGACGAGACGGCTGGTATAATTATGATCGAACTTCACTTGGTAAGTTTGTTTGATCATTCAATTATACATCGCCGTCTCGTCCTCTAGATCACTAAGTAGATGCTCAAAGATATGAGTTACAATCCTTCATTTGCATATCTGGTCTCGTACGTACAGTATTTAAGGGTTCATCCCTGTGTAATGGGATGAAACTATAGCTTGTCTCTCGATTATAATATCTATATCAAGGAACAATCTTAACGCTTATTTATTTATTTTTTGTTTTGTTTTTTATTTATCGTTACCCTCTATACTGTCTATAATCCAGTCTGAAAAGTGTGATTCGGAAATAAGTGGACGATTATAAAATTTCGCGAACACCTGCGAATTTTCTGCCCAGCCAGCAGTTTTCCTTATTAAGTCTAGGCTTATGCCCTTTCTACTGGCAGCAGACGTCGATGCGTGACGGGTGCTATGTGATGTAAAAACAGAGGTGTCTATTCCACTTAAGGCTAACCCACTTTTAATCCAGCGACTGATTGTTTGGCTGGAAGTCGCATGGTGAGGTTTACGGTGTGTAATAAAAAGTTGCTGTTCATTCGCTTTCCTCAGCGGTTTAGTACGGTCTAGGTAGGTTTTCAATGCTGAAGCTACACAAACCTCTGGATGGTTTGGGAAAAAGGGGATAGATAGCAACGGTTGAAAACGATTAGGAGCTGAAGTTTTAACGTTGTCAGGAATCTTGATTTGAATTTCGGTCGCACTTATATTTATATTTGTAATGTTGATTTTCGTTAATGTTTGCACTCTTTGTGCGGTCACTAATGCCAATAGTAGGGCAAGTTTTATAGATAATTTCTCTAAAGCTAAGCTTTCATTAGGGTACCATGTATGTAGGGATTTAAGCACCTGGCTAGGATCCCAGGTGAATTTGTACTTAGGCTTAGGTGGTTTAAGTTTAGAAACTCCTCTAACAAAATCTTTTGACCCTGGAGTCTTCGCCCAACTCGAAAGGAGATATCAGCGAGATTGCTGACCGATAGCTGTTTAACGTGCCATATGAAGCACCCTTCTCGAGTAAGGTGGCTAGAAAATCTAGCACTGCCGAGATGTTTGGTTGGTAAGGGTTGAGTTCTTGTTCTGCACAGAAATTCCACCAAGATTTCAAGGATGCGTCGTATTGCTTCAGAGTTGCATCCGTAAGTGATGCTACTACTATCGGAAGCCCTTTCTCTGAGACGCCCTTCAGTCGAAAAGCATCCCTGATAGCCTCCCGGCAACCAGGGTGAATCTCTCTGAAAGGTGAATTCAGCAAATTAGGTGATGGTTCGAAGCACATTGTACTCCCTATTAGTATCTTGTTGAATAAGGGGAACCAAGCTTGTGTTGGCCAGTAAGGTACAACAAGAATACCCTCGGCCTTATCTTTGATAATTTTTTGGATCACTCTAAGGATGATGCTAAACGGGGGAAAGGCGTAGAAGAAAAAACCGTGCCATGAGATTGTGAAGGCGTCCACTGTCATGGATTCAGGATCTTGATGCCATGAAATATATTTTTTGCATTTTGCATTTATGTTGGATGCAAATAAATCGATGTCAGGGGTACCCCATTTGACCAAAATTCGCTTGAAATATTTGTCTCCAAGTTCCCACTCTGTCTCAGTAAAGACCGTACGGGATTCCCTATCAGCCTCACTGTTTTCCTTTGAGGTGATGTAAGATGCGTACACCCATATGTTTCTATCCTCGCACCACTGCCAAAGCTGTTTAGTGATCGCATGTAAATGTGGGTATTGAATTCCTCCCATGCGGTTGACGTATGACACTGCAGTAGTGTTATCTATTCTGAGGAGGATTTCACAGTCTCTCTGATCTTTTGCAAAACATTTCAGCCCATAAAAAGCTGCGATTAACTCCAGTTGGTTTATGTGAGGGACCTGCTCCGAAATACTCCACCATCCATGGGTTCTGGTATTGTTACAGAATGCCCCCCAGCCCGTGGTTGAGGCATCTGTGAAAATCTCCAAGGAAAAGGAATATTGCCTTATGGGGTTAAACGTGGATTCTATGTTGTTCAGCCACCAGCTGAAGTCTGAATTGAGTCGCGGGGGTAAAGCCATATTACCATCATAGTTACCTTTTGATGACATAAGGTTAAGATACTTCTCTCTCTCAAAGGTTTTGGTATACAACAAACCATATTTAGTAGCTGGACAGGCTGAAATTAATAACCCTACAAGACTACTAAATTTTCGAATTTTGCAAGCAGGGGAGTCTTTCATCTTTCTGACAAGGTTAAGAATCCTTGACCGTTTTTCCTGCGTTAATTCGATACACATATTTGTGCTATTGAAGATGAAACCTAAGAATATGCATTCTCGAGTAGGAACTAGCTGGCATTTCTCTAGGTTAAGAATAAAACCGAGAGACTTTAGCAACTTTTGGGTAGTTTTGAGACTGGTGTGACAACTTTCTGCAGACTTGTCTAAAATCAGAATGTCATCCAGGTAGATCGTTAAGAGAATACCTTTAGTTCTCAATATCTGCGCAACTGGCTTGAGAAGCTTAGTGAACACAAAAGGAACTGTACAAAGCCCAAAAGGCATGCAGGTAAATTCGTAAATCTCGGCGTTGAATGAGAACCTCAAGTATTTTCTGTGTTCTGATGCTACCGGGATGAGGAAATAGGCATCCTTCAGATCGATTGAAACCATGAAACAGTCTTGGAAAATCAATTTCATGACCGTTCGAGCATCATCCAGCTTAAAATGAGGTAGTGTTATGAATTTATTAAGGTTTTTTAAATTTAGAATAAACCTCTTCTTGCCATTTGGCTTATCAACCAGGAAGTATGATGACAGAAATTGTCCATTACAGGGTTGACATTTCACAACTGCGCCCTTGTCTATCAGCTCAGCAATAGCACAGTCGAGCTCCTCGGTATCTGTGCTCGACAGTGCTTGGAGGCGGGGCAGTTGGAATTGTGATGGTTTGGTGTTAAAAATTATTTGGTACCCCTTGACCCAACCAAGTATGGTGTGGTTAGAGGTGATCATTTGCCAATTCCTTAGAAAGTATTGAAGACGACCAGCTATTTTACCTACGTTTAATGCCTCGATGTTGGTTCTGTCTTCTGGGTTTTCTTGTGCCCGCCCCATGCTCGAGGCTTCTAGTATTGCTTCCGCGGCGGGCCTCTCCAGTTTAAAGAACTGGTGTTCCTGGTTCCTGAGGGGGCATTGATTCCAGGCTTCCGGGTTGGAACAGACTTGGACACCGCTGGGGCTGCTCTGATGTCTTTTCCAACCTTCTCTGCAGCTTTTGCGGCCCTCAGCTTCTCGCCAAAGTCCTCGCCATATAGTAGGGTATCCACCGGGCTATTTTCTGCAATTGTTTTGACCAGCTTATCAAGGGTCGGCGTTATAAAAGATCGTCTTGTCAACGATAGTGAGTGGTGTAAGTCGCAGAGTATGCGACCTGCATCGCTGAGCTCCTTGATGTGGGTCCTAGTTTCTGGATTTTGTGATTTTAAAATTTTGTTCAATACATTACCCATAGCTGATATGGCCGCACCCAGCTGGGATTGCGACCTCGCTTGAAAAAAGTCTTTTTTGATTGCTGGCTCCTTCATTGTAGCAAGTACCTCCGGGTTGAGGTTAGGAGCTTTGACAAGCTGACAATTCTCAATGGGAGGATATTCTTTTATAAGAACATCACGAACCTCTTTTTTGAGCCCACGTTTGAGAATATTGGTCCACCTGTCAGCGAGTTCCGGTAGGATTTTGGAGGACGTCTTCTCGGTCTGAGATGATTCTTCTCCCAATAATTCAAGAACTTCCGTCGGTAGTACTGTTGGGATGTCAACTATGTCCTGATTTTCGGTGTCAGGCTTGTCACCCACTGGTTGGTTTTCTTTATCAGTAGCGTCCTGAGGCAGGGTTTCGGAAAAACTATTTGACCTGTTTGATTCGTTGCCATCGAGGGACACATACTCCTCTTCGTGGTCATTCTCATCGTTTTGGTCAACTGTCGAGCCTCGCGGACTACGATCAGCGTGTCTGGTATTATGCCTCGAATCGAGGTTATGTTTCGGACGGCTGTCTCGATCATGTCGTGCATCGATGGCGGTTTTCCCACGTGTCGATTCTCGCAGATATCGATCGGGCGGCCATTTTGTGCTTGCAGGGTCTTGGTTTTCCTTGCTACAACTTGGGATCTGATCCGTATCTTGTTTTTGATGCTTTTTATGATCTGATCGGACGTGGGGGGTCGATTCTCTCGGATATCGATCATCCCTCCGTCTTTTTTCAGCTATTGATGGGCTCCTTGATCGTCTATGCTTCCTGGAGAATCGATCTAGGTCTGGCGGTGACCCTCCCAAGCGACGAACTTGTTTCTCTAAAAACCTTACCTTTTCGAACAAATCCTCGCTCGATTGTTTCCTCTTTCGATGACTTCTGTCTTGGGAAACACTTCCGGGTCTTTTTGATGAGTTGCGATGTTTTCCCATTTCGACGAATTCCGTTTTGACGAGACTCGGTGAGCGAACGTGTGACGCGAACCGCACAAAGCAACGTAATGACTAGCCTAAGAGCGCGCCGAGAGATGGCGTGAGTAGGTTTTTCTTCTTCTTTAAAAACTGTGGCGCGAACCAGTGCAGTGCAATGGTACTACTTACAAGGGGAAGACACGCATCCGGGGTGACCGATTTTGTTGAAATTGAAACTGGTGAAATCAGATAGGATTTCATTAGACACGTATTTTTTTTCCCCGTCCAATGGGCGCTGGTCTTTCATAATCACATGTTTCTTTTTTTTTCTATTGACATTTTTCATGGCTTACAAGTAATACGATTGCTCTCTATAATGCATCAACCGAAACAAATTTCATTAAACACTATGTCATACGGGAAGGTCCAAAGAATGATTTCATTGCGAGCTGCATTTCAAGCTATGAAAAATATTTAATCATCTTCAGAAACAGCGGTAGTACATACGTGTGGGTGGTAATTTTCGTAAAAACATACGAAACAAATGTACATACGGCACCAAGAGCATTTCAAGAATGCTTGTGCTCCGCACGAGCACTTACTTTTACGGGTACTATCCGGAAAACATACTTCATTTACGTTCATGAAAATATTTCTATTCTCGGTTAATTTCGCTGCAAACCATGCGTATTGAAGCATGTTCTGAAAAATTGGAGCAGATAATTGATTATGAACCAGAGAATGAATTTTTAAGGAATCTTCCCTCTTGTTCAGTTCTCGGTTTTGCGCTAACAGAGACGTGTAGTTTTGTATTCGCTTGATGAAATTTTTCACTTGACGGTAAAAATAAACATCACACGGCTGGCAGAGAGGTGTGCAGCCTCCTGGTATTATTTTCAACGTACACATCGGCTGATCATCTCCATCTGTGAACTTTGAATCAAACATCGCTGGATTGGTTTGACCGCCCCAAGAATCAACAATGAAGAGAAATTTTTTATCACCTACATAAGGCGCGATCACACTTTCAAGATATTGTTCAAATAGAACTGTAGTTAATTTCCCGGACTTGGAAGCGGTAACAACAAGGTTTTTGTATATTTTTGTTAAATCGTCTACTGCTGCAGAAACTCTCGGCCCAAATGATCCTTTCGGCTCCTGCATGCAGAGAAAAACCTTATCGAGTAGTTTTCCCGAAGCGGTTATAGCATACTGTGCTGTGTATGAATGCGTCACCTTGTTCATGTCCCCCAAATTTACTTCGATTCTTTTGTCGCCAACTTGATTCAATGTTCTGTTAACACTTACTCTGTACTCACACCCTGTTTGATCGGTATTTATAATAAAGTTTGGGTCGAACTGTGGTACCAGCATTCGTATTTGCGTTTGAAATATGCGAGCTTTTTCCAATATCTGATCTTGTGTTGCAAGATCCTTCGATTTAATATAAGTGGTGACTTTTCTTTGCCGGATTTTGTGGAATTTTTTGAATTTCGTTACCCAACCGTGTGAAGCTGTGAAATCGAAATCTCTGAATTGCATTGATGCGCCAATGGCCCAATACTTTAAATCTCTTGTTGTTACGGCTTTCTGATTTTTTCTAGATTCTACAAATCTATCATACGTCCATTTATTTATAGCTTGTTGTTTATCGTAAACCGTCCCCCCGCTTTCGATCTCTTTTTGCCAAGTTTTAAGGTACTCCATTTTTTTCAACGCGGATCCTCCATGTTTCTGGATCGTCTTCAATTTCCAGTTCGGATGTTCTCTCGCCATATTAACTATCTTAATCTTGACATCGAGAGGTATTCGTTCTATTTTAATCATTTTGGGTGATGATTCGTAATACTCGCTGTCGTATTCATGTGCCGAAGGCGTACTCGCTGCTGCCGAACTTTGGGATGCTTGTTTTTCACAATTATCGGGCTCATCTGTTAATAAACAATTTTGTAGAACCTATTACTTATCTACAGTACAATTGAATACAATTTTTTGCATCGCGAGTTCATGAAACAGTTTGCGTGAGTGATAGCATAAACATAAAGTAGAAACTTACCATCAGATAACTCTCCGAATTCTCGTTCTTCTTCCAAAAATAACTCGTACTCTACGTGGAATTCGAAGTCTTCTAGACAACTAACGACTCGTTCTACTAATTTATCTGCTAAGGCTGTTGATCTATCAGACGGTATTTCGCTGATATCATTCTTCACAATGTTCATATGTCGCAGCTTATTCACACACAGGTGAACTCCATCACAAATATCCTGTTGGCAAGAAGATACATGCCACGGAGGAATGGCACTTTCATCAGACTCTGCGGTGCCCGTATCACTCGATGCTGAGCTCGCTCTTTCAGCCATCGTTAATTCTTTCTTTCACTTATCTTCCTCGATTATTGTGTTCGCTGTTCTCTTCCGTAACCGTATGCTTCTGCCTGGTGATCGTGTACACAATGCAGAAGACACTAGCAGAGCGCAGGCGCAACGGTCCGCATTGCTATACTCATGACAAGACTGGGTCCGAGATCAAAGATTCTCACAATCAATGACCCACGCGAAGAACGTTTAGCTGTAAGAACCGTAGCACGTAACTTTGCAGTACCTTGGAGAGTTGGTAGCTCCGAATCTAACGTCGTGCACTTTGGATTGCCTTCAAAAGGCGTCCCTATGGAGCGCAACCACATAAAACCGATGTAGGGGTGAAGCCCGATTGAAAATTGCCGGTTATATCCCGGTGACGGTAACATGCCCAAAAATACGGCGTGGAAGTCAAGCACTCAATTCCTGAAAACCAGTGCCCATTGGATGAAAAAAAAAAATACGGGTCTAATGAAATCCGATCTGATTTCACTAGTTTCAATTTCAACAAAATCTGTTACCCCGGATGCGTGTCTTCCCCTTGTTAGTGATCTAGAGGACGAGACGGCGATGTATAATTGTGGATTTTTTGTCTCGAATGTGAGGGACTTTGATGGAATTTGAGAAATCGGGACTCTTCAACGCGCTTGGTGGGGAAAAGTTGGTTATGTCACAAAAAGCCACCTGTTTACTGTTTTAATCAACCTTTTGCTAGCTATGACGGACTCGGAATTAACAGAGCCGTATATACGTGGACTCGGAGTTAACAAAGCCACTTACTATCCAGAACCGGCGCTTTCGCACAAGCCTGGCGTCCTATCAGTTCTTTATTCCTGACTAATTTCGATCCCTAGATTATTCACCAGACTCGGCGGATTTCTCCACAAAGCTGTCTCTATTCTAACCTATCATAGGCTCATGTGGCGTTAAGGTGCTGGAAACGTTGGCTAGGCGAAATGTCGAACAAAGAACTTTATATTTTTGATTCTCGAATTTTATTGAGACATTAAATAAATAAACTGAAATATTGTTCGCGAAATAAAGACTTTGCCCAAAAAATAATAAATCAAAATGAAATTTTAACAAAAGAACTTACTGCTATTCTTATCCTAGCTATTATTCCTAATTTTGATACTCGTTATTCGAGGTAGATTCTGATTGATTTGATAATGAATTTACTGACTGCTAGCCCTGCTTTAGCGACTGCCTCTTTGATAATTATAACATTTGCTATTCTTTATTGTAAGTAATAGACTTCGAAATTGGAGATTGAATTGGAATTTAAGTGAAAAGTGAATCTAAGTTATTAGTCCAAGTAGGTCTTGGATCTAATATGCCAAGTGAGTCGATCTAGCACTTTGCCAAGTATCGCTGCTGAGCGAAGTGCTCAGCTGCTTTTATATCCTACTCCTGCCTACCACTGACGTCACACGTCTCGAACATTCGGCGAGCATCTTTGTATACGTGCTAGACAACGGCCGGTCTGTTGTTTTGTATTCTCCGTCGCTCTCGCTCTCCCGTATATCCACGGATACCGTTTCAGTATTAACAAGCATATAATACAGGTTGATTAGATAAATGTTATATATTTGTTAAAGTTTAAAGGGTATTACGTGAAACAATAAACTGTTGACCATACATTTTTGTTATGTGAAATGGCATATGATGCATCAAATGTTCTAAATTCACACATTTGCTGCGCAAGTCATACTGAAGAATTTGATAGGCAAATAAATGACTGGATAACTCAGTCTCCAGAACATTATATATAAACAACGTCTCGTCAGTTTCTGTCGCTATAATGTACTTGATAATACCAAATAATGGTAAGCCATCATCATCTCCTATATACATAGACATGCCCGGTTTGTAAGTAGTCCCAAATTTTTTAACCCATTTTACGCAAAGAATTTCTTTGTCTCTAGGTATTTCTACATTATCGTCAAATTCAAGAGGTAAATCGTTCAGAGTAGCATGGTCGCCCGGACCATAGCTAGATGAGTTAGAGAATATGTTTCGAGACATGATTTTTGCAGCTAATTTTAACTGATTTTTGATCGAAACTGTTAAACTAATATTTCGGCGTGACTTAGTGGATGTCGCTGTCACTTTGGAATCTTGGTGGTTATATTCAAAACGCATTGACCATAGGTGAATCAAAGGCCCACACTCTCTCATTATTCTAGGATAATGTGTAAGATTATGATTTTTTGGTTTCAAATGCTTGTCAAATAAGGAAATACACATTTGATTGTGTTCTTCGACTAAATTTTCTAGTAGTGTCGCACATTCGATTTGAATCGCGGGACAGGTGACAAGAGCAAGTATTCGACGCAGCGTCAGGTAAAATTTCCACACCAGATCGTTATCAGGAACCATATCACCGACCATTAATCCAAAATGTGTGAGGAAGGTCCACATCTCTGCGGCTGACATATGAATGTCATTTTTTTTAAATTGAGTTTCCGAAATCTCTGGCGGAATGCTACTGCATGAGCCATAATCATATGACATGATACGAGCATTTAAATCGTCTAACGTGAATAACTTCACAACTTCAATCAAGTACTTGAGTACTTCCACCATATCAAACACACATACTCCTTCTAGTAAATCATGCATGATGTCGACTAACAAATTCTCAGTAGCATGGAAATCTGGGAGATCGTGAAATACGCACCTTTCTTCAATGCCAGTGAAAGTGACATTATCTACAAGAACATCACTATCGTATGTTTTTCTATCTCGTAGAAATTTTTTATTCTCGACACAACTCTTTTGCATCTCAGTCTTATGCATCTTGCAAAAGCGGCAATAGAAATTAGCGCTGAAACTCTCAGCAAATCCCAGTATAGTGTTTAGACCCAAATTATCCCCCGCAATTAATCCAAGCTTAAAATAGAGAATCTTTTTTTCGTTTTCCGATACGATTTCGACTCCTTCATTCTCAAGCACGATTAATTCTTCAATGAGCTCTCTAAAAACAGCAGAATTGCCGTATTTTTTCCGATCATTCGCAAAAAAAAGTAGCGCGTGATACATCGATGCAATAGATGAATTGTATTTGGAAGGAAAACAAGGTATGCTGACATAAACGCCACCGAGCTTATTTTCACCAGCATGACTGCCTAACGGATTTCCGACTTCATAGTCGTCACAAAAAAGAAACAAGGGTAATACCGTTTTTCCTGTCAGATTTTTTACTTTAGATTTCCACAAATTTCCTTGTATAAAGTTCGATAAAACGCCACTTTCACTCTCCAATTTGGTCCTATAAGCCATTGTTTCATTATAAACTTGTGGAATTTCAAATATAGCTTTTAAAACTCGTCTGAGAGGAAAAATTTGCCCTGATACTTGAACCTGAGTAACATTAGCATGACCGCCGTGGGACTGAACCCGTTGAAATGTTTGTCCTATGACATATGGTTTGGGTAAAAATAAATAACCTTCCTCCTCTAGCAATTTGAAGCGGTGATGTTCCGTTCGAACATCATCGAATGCAGATTCGAATAAGTTCAATTTGCCAGACACTTCGCAAATAATATTTGACAACGCGTTCTCGGAACTACACACGACCGATTTCAGATCATTACTAACAGTTTGGACGTTATCTTTCAAAAATGTATCAAATAATTCCAGAATGGTCTGAACGTGGCTTCTTGGTATGGTAGGTAAAGCATACAAATCAGAGATTAATTTAAGAACATCTTTTTTCATCTTGCTTTTGAAGTCTGCAAGAGATTTAGACTGGCTTAGATTTATTACTGAAATTGGTTCATTTTCTTCGGACACTGTGGTACCGATTTCATCATTCGGAAGTGAAACGTGTGCTTGAGAAGAAGAGGATGGTGCGTCGATCGGCAGGCTAGATATATTTTCACTAGTTTTCGAGGTCTGTCTGATTGGATCACTGTGTACTGCCGACCAGTGTTTTCTATAAGAGTTGATAGAGTGAAATATGCGAAAGCAATCGGCTTCTCCACAATGGAATTTACTGTTTGCATGAAGATGATGAAATATCTTCAAGTGCTTCCAAATATCACTAAATTTCGAAAAAAATTTATGGCAAATACCACACATAGGCATTTTTCACGCAATGGTACTAATAAAAATGTATTTTGATTATGAATAATGGTCTCTAACTGAATATATATGTTTATTATTTGGATACCTTAATATGATGTGTGACACAAAAGCACATGGACAAGCAAATATCAAAATAAGACTCAAAAATGTTTCCGAAAATTGGAACCGTAATACGATACTTTGAGATAACGACAAAGATTTTGTGAGAGCTAATTAGTCGCACAGGCTAGGTCATTGAGCAGGGTGTTCACGCTGGGGATATTCGTCGCAGCTTCATCTTCGATATTATAAATACGTTTCTGTATGACCAACCAGGGGAATTCTGCCTCACGTGGATACTCCAGCTGGAGAGCAAAGAAACTTTGGAACGTAACGTCGATTGCTGCTATGATACTGTCGGCAGGATACTCGACGTCATTAATAGAGACGAAGCACTGTTCTATCGCTTGCAAGTTTTCGCCAACTACTATGGTGATCGGTTGCTCAGTTAAACCATATTTCAGGTGTTTCCGCTTTCGCATAGCTAATTCCGTGTCTAATTCGCCAATGCTCTGTAATAATCACAAACGAACTTATTGGGAGTTAAGATGCTGGCATCTTGCATATTATATATAAATGTAAATTTACCGTAACGTGAAGAAGAAATTCGTTCTGAACTTCAACTTTTGTTGGTCTCCAGCTTGGCTTCTTTGCAACTTTAATGTAGGGGCAAGGCAACAGCAAGCCGAGAAGTCTGAGTGCGATGACTGTGAAACAATCTGTAGAAATGATATAATATAATCGTACTGTAATAGACTTCATGTACTTCAGGGAAGTGTAATAGCCAGGTTATTAGTAGACTGACAAAGACACAGCATGGTATTTTACCCGAAGTGATTTGAACGGCACTGTCGTCACTTTTATTAGAAAAAATGTCATTTGGAATCAATTCCAATAAGGCCTTTACAGACGAATCTTTTTTTTTTTCATATAGCAGTATTTTATTATATTATTCTGAAATTCCGGCCAGTTTGCATAAAAGGACAGCGTTTTTTCCGGATGAACGATCTCGAAATCTATCTTTACCTAAAGATTAGATCACTGTATGGCGCATAAAATTCTAATATTAAAATTTGAAAGACAAAAAAATATTTAAATTGCGCACCAAATTCAAACCGAGCGGTTGTTGTAATGCTTTGAATGTTGTGCAGTATTCATGTGAAGTGATAGCTTCAGATGATGTCAGAAGCTTGATTCTGGTTTTAGCTGTTTCCCGCCAATATTTTTCGACAGTTGGCCACGGCTCAATACTATTTTTTAGCCAATCCACCTTCACATTTGTGTCGCCACACTCTTCTACAATCATAATACCATCAATATATAGCAAGTACAAGTGAATAATATTGGTCTAAGAAAAAATACAAGAACTGGATTATCAAAAATTACCAATCGCTTGCAGATTCTCTTTATATCCCAGAATTATTGGTTTTCCTACGGTTTGCAAACGTATTTTCTTTGCGAAGGAAAGGACCTCGGTGCTTCGCAAAAACGATCTGTAACCGCAGTACTTATCGTATAGTTTACCTTTCGCAAGTACTCTTTTTTTTGTCACTTGATTCAATCTGTACGGAATGTTATAGGTCGCTGCTTTCTCAGGAGGAAACGTGGTTTCAATCAGTGTAGCCAATTCGAGCATGCGTGATGCGGAAATTCTGCATTGACATGAATATAAACACATAATAATTCAACATTATCAATTTTTTGTTAAGAAAAAATGTATATAAATTAATGAAAATAATACGAAATCCTTCAAGTATGTACAATGACTAAGTAGATAATAAACAAAAATAACAACCACGCACTTATAATCTTCATGTCGTAATATTTCCTCTGATATTATGGCATCTGCAAGAATCAATCTTGTCTCTTGCTCAAAAGCGTGGCCTGATTCGAATTTTTTAATCACGCCAATTCCTTTGACGGATTTTTTTAGCAAAGCTATCAGATCATTAGGTTTGTCCGGTACTGTTGAAGCAGATCCCAAACTGCATGTACTTCTTGTACTGCATGTACTGCCCATGCAGTCTTCAGAAATAATGGCAGAGCTGCTTATGCTCGTATTAGTTTGATCGTTGTTCTGTCCTATTATGAAAATGTCAGTTATGATGCCTAATTCTTGTACTATATACAAATAGCTATAATTATACATATTTATAATGGTGTACCTGATGCTTCTTGGAAAATATTTCCGAAATCCGAAATATCTATTATTGGTAGGTGTGTATCACTCAGAATAATCTATTAAGAAAAAACAGCTTCGTAAATTCATGACTCCTCATCGATTTTCTAATAATTTGAAGTATGTACAAATTGTATTGCACTTGTCGGCATTTGACTTGTACTTTCGAATATGCACCCATTTCGAGAGAATCTTTGTGAGTGTGTGAAGTTTTGACAAATCACTTGATAATCAAAAGGAACATGCAATCTTCTATATTTTTCTGTCATATTATACCAAATACTTTGATGCCATGCATTGAATGGCTAAGGCAACGTGAGGTGAACGATTTCATTCTTACTCAATAACACAAGGGTTTTCAAAGAATTGGCAGATGAGCATAACTCATAGTCGACAATCGTATACAAAAATCTAGTGTCTCACACGTATATATGTTACACGTATATACGCCTATATGCCGAAAATGTTAAAATTTGATAATTAAGTTTTTCTAATTTGGACCTATCATGTTTCGCAATCAATTGAAGCGTAACAATCAACCACTAGATTCCTCTAAATCTTCAAGGTTGTCACTACATTTTAGTATACAATATAGATAGATATTTTTGATAGTGAACAGATATAAAGTACTTTGTATACAATATAGATAGATATTTTTGATAGTGAACAGATATAAAGTACTTTGTATACAAGAGGAGTAATTTCTTACGTCTGCTACATTTGAACTTCCCTCTTTCACTAGGGGATCTACATTTTTAAATTGTTTTTCCCAGTAATTGAGGAATTTCAACCGCAGACCTAGCTTTGGGATTAGAGAAGTAATCGCTTCTATATTCAATAATTTGAAGGCCTCTTCATCAATAAAATTTTCTATAATCATGCCCCAAAAATATGCATACGGTAAAAATGAGGTGAATTATTGCCAATTGATGAAATGTTTTCGATAAATTTCAGCTTCACATTAGTCTTTGCGCACGTAAAACGTGATGTATGTACTTCTACTTAATTAAAAATTGATGCATTATCAAAAATTTCATGCAAAGATTTGATTTGTCTACTTTGAATTACATTTATTTTTCATAAATATATTATGTTATTACTGAACACAAATACAGTATTTGGCGAAGCCGAATAAATATCATACCTTCGAAAATTGCAAGCAACTCTTCCCTCATATTCTATGCCGTTAACATTTTTTTTGTAAACTTATCCATTATGTTATAACGTATATAGCTGCGCTCACATAAAATAATTAATAACAGAAAACGTTTGAGCTAAGCAGAATTTTATTTTTTTCGTCAGTAAAAGACTACATACCTGCAATGAGTGAAAAGATGTTTCTTGAATACGATATGACCGGTCCGTCCGCCACACTTCTTTGCACTTGCACTACACTGAGGCAACTAAAGAGCTGCAGTTTTGAGTACCGAATAAGTGCCACGTGGGGTAGTATAGGATGACTGACTAAACGTATGGCCCAGACAGCTATACCATTCTCGTTGCGTTTCGTATACTTCTGGTTCGGCTATATGTACGGTTGGGTCCACGCTCTTGCGCGGGACTTAACGATACGTATGGCTAATTTGGCTTAATATGTATGGTTGGATCATCTAAATACACACGAAAATTCAACATGTGTTTAGCCAGATCAACCATACAAAGGATGCCGAGGTCCAGATACGAATATAACTAGATTGGGTTTATGGACTTGTTGAGCTATGCGTTTATGCATCGGTCGTGAAAACACGTATAGATGGATCAGCTTAACAAATGCTCATTATTGCATGTGGAATATACATTGAGTAACGGTGACAGGGTTTCTCGATTCATTCATACACGTCTCCAAATCAGGCATTTGTGTATAACCGCAATTCACGATTAGTTATCACCGTAATGGCTAAGCAAATGGCTACAGTACCATTATATTATATGCTAAAATTACGAATACGCCGATTCGTTTGAATAACTAGACCATATTATGCCAGTGAGCTCACGTAGCTACTGTTACGCACATGGCATCAGCAATAATTGTATCGATAATATAGCATTATACGATTGTCAACCTTACTAACGAACCAGTCGTCTCAAAAATATTTTCTTTCAACATCAGCAAGAAACTCGTAACCAGAAATATATTGCTGTCAAACCATAGTAATTTCTTTCAGTGTAGGAAAGCGGAATGATACAATGAAGTTTGTGGAATCAATGAAAAAGTGTAAATGCTTCAGCATTCAAAATTAATTGCGAGTCGTTTTCAAAGTCAAGAATAGAAGCTGAAAAAATTATTAAATGATCTATTCATGTCAGGGAAGATTTGGTTTCCAGTTTAAAGAAAGCGTTAGCCAATTTGAAGCGGAATGCAGAAATATGTTTGATTCGCGCGGCAGAATCTTCAGACTTAGAACAAAAAGTTGTAGCGATTTGTGGTGATTCGAAACATACTGGATCATCCGAAAGCTATTTTGCTGATACTACTTACAATAAGTTGGCAATCGTGAAAGAATCGCTCGTTACAACAGCGGCTGGGCAAATTGCTAATATTTTACCCGTATTGCCAAGCAACCATGTGCGGAAATCGTGGACTTGTGACTCGAAACTGTGCGTGAAACCTGATTTTTATACGATCAACAGAATAGGACTTTTCTTGAAGCTTGTTAGTTATTGGAATCTCACTAATATTCGGAACAACATAAAACAAGTTAATGTCTGCAGCGTTAATAAATTAGGTAATAAATTTGGGCATTTACAAAGCTGCTATGCAAATCCGGGCACTTGTCGATCCAAATTTTTACCAATGCAGATCTTGAGTGCTCATTTTACGCGAATTAGATACTTTGTTAGACAGGTGGTTGAGATCATAAGTCTAGTCAAGAAAATTACTCATATTGACGGCTCTGTAAATCGGGGTGACTTAGAAGTTTTAAAAGATATATCAATCAAATCAGCGGATAAAGCTCGAGCTCATCAGCCGTGTGTAGACGGAAGAATGAATTTGAACCAAGATGCCATAATTTCGAAATATCGTGATGCGTTCGAAGCATTGACTAAGCGTTCGATGGATACACCGCGATTAGCTTGTGAGTCTTGTGCGAAACTTTGTTGCCGGAGACACGTTGTGGAAATTTCGAAATTGAGGAAACCGCTGTCGAGAGTTTACTGGTCGGATCTAAAAGAGTACGTTGATGTTACTGGCTTCATTTGTCATTATTGTCTGGGCAACTTTCGCGATGGTAAGTTACCACCGACTTGCAGCCTGAATCAACTAGCCGAGAGAGAAAGACCAGACGTAGTTTCGTCGTTAAATGATTACGAAAGAATTTTAATTCAAAGAGCGAAAGCTTTTCAGACGGTTCAAAGAATGGGAACGGTAGCTAAAAAGAATTTGCCTAATACCGTTAAGATATAAAAAGTAAAGGGCAGGACTTTTCATTTGCCGTTGCCTTTGGAGGAAACGTTGAAGAAATTGCCGTCTCCGACAGATGCAATAAATCCTCACCACGAATTATTGGTTTGTGGTATTCCGAACAAGTCGAAGGTGGTTTGGAGTAAATTGGTAAATGTACAGAAGATTCATGATGCGCTGGCATGGCTAAAAACATATAATTCCTTGTATCGAGAAATCAAATTACCGGTAGAGAGCCACTCGTTGTTGGACGATTTGATTGAAAATGCTGAAATTCAGGTACAACAGGAAAGCGAAGATTTAGAACAATGTGTGGAATTGAAATCAGCGTGCAATAATGATAAAAAACGTATCGATTCCCCGGCGATGTTAACTCAGATTGTTGATTCCGATGCATATTGCGAACAGTTCACAATATATCCGATACATGAGGACAGGGAAAATAAAAGTGCTTCAGCTCTCTATCAATTGCTTAAAGTACAAGCAGCGCCTCTGAACACATGGGATAAAAGTTCAGACATAGATATTATGTGTTTCCCGGATCTTTATCCTTATGGTGTCAATGGATATATTGCGAACAGTTCACAATATATCCGATACATGAGGACAGGGAAAATAAAAGTGTTTCAGCTGTCTATCAATTGCTTAAAGTACAAGCAGCGCCTCCGATCACATGGGATAAAAGTTCAGACATAGATATTATGTGTTTCCCGGATCTGTATCCTTATGGTGTCAATGGACAGTACCAAATACGAACGGTTCACCTACGAGAATGTGACTTTATAAAATGCAGATTAATGTCCAAGCACGTTCGCTTTAGATTGAATCATCAATATCTTTTCTACTTGCTGCACGACTCTAACATTCGCCAATTAAGGAGCGGTATTTTTCATAAACTGAATGTAATCAATCCACGAGAAAACTTTACCGCAGAGAGTTGCTTGGAAATGATGTCCAAAGAACAGCTGGAAGGGAATCTTACAACTATCTTTTCTAGATTACGCAATACGGAACAGTATTGGCGTAGACCGCGAAATAATTTAAGTTGTATGATTCGTAATTATGGTCCGGCGACATGGTTCCTGACCATAAGTCCTAGCGAATGGATGTGGGATGATTTGGCAGAATATATCCGTCAGGTAAATGGACCCAAAATGTCGAATTCGTCGACGAGTAAGCTTGTAGCTGCCGATCCGGTGTCCACTTTAAGGTATCTTGATAATAAATTTCAGGCGATGCTTAACTTCATTTGTTCAAGCGATCACCGGATCGGGGAAGTAACTCATTACTTTTGGAGACGTGAATACCAAGGGAGAGGTACACAACATTTTCATCTGTTAATTTGGATAAAAGATGCTCCTGTTATTGGTGAATCTTCCACCGATGAAGTGGCTGGATTCTTTACTAATCATGTGACATGCAAGATGCCTGATAAAAACGTATCGCCAACGTTGTATCGTCGAGTAGACACGCATCAGAGACACAAGCACAATGATTACGTAACAAAAAAAATAAAAAGGGATACTCCAGAGTTTGCAGGTTTGGCTTTCCACGACCTATTACGGATTCATTAGTTATGAGGGATGTGGCTATCTCTGTTGCGGGAAGAAAACAGCTGAAGTCGAAAAGTCGATTGTACGACTTACCGCGGTCAGAGGCAGAGACCTGTATCAATGACTACAATCCTGTTATTCTCACGGCTTGGGAAGGGAACATGGATATGCAGTTCGTCAGTGAAAAATCTACACTGCTTACTTGGTATTGCACGAAATATACGACCAAATCTGAAACTAGTAATGGAGTGGATGTATTTCATGACATTAATTCAACCAAGTCGATGAGTAGTCGACTTTGGAGTGTAGCGGTGCGCAGTTTGGCTGATAGAGAATGCGGAGCTTTAGAGGCTGCTGATACGTTGTTGGAAATAGCACTCTATGGAACTGATCCAGACACAACAATCAAATGGTTGGATGTTAATCAAATACGGAACGAGAAGTTAAAATCATTTGAAACTGTAAAAGCAATAAATCCAGAGTCTACAGACATTTTTTCTCCGTCGCTTATCGACAATTACTATCCAAACAGGCCCAAGCAGTTAGAGTCTGTACATTTGTACGATTTTGCGGCATGGTATGATATAACAAAGATAAAGCCTATAAATACCAGCGTCGAAATATACAAACTTAGCGACGGTTTGTATTTGAAAAAGAGACAGCGTGCTTATCTGATAAATCATTATCAATATAATTTCAACGTACAGCCGGAAAAATATTTCTACTCTCTGCTCCTTGTGTTTAAACCCTGGCGAGATACGGATGACCTGAAACAGAATTGTGACTCCTATGCCGAATCTTTCGATAAATCAAAATCTGACCTTATGACAGCTCTTGAGTATCACGAACGCTTGCTGGATATTCAAAAGGGGTTGGAATTTAGTAAAGAACAGATTGAAAACAAATTGGTCGATTCAGCTGATAAGACGAGCGTGCTTAGTGAAGACTCTCAAGGCGATAAGGATAATCCATTAGGTTTACAGCCAGTAGAGGCTGACGTAGTGATGCAAGAGTTCAACTGTGTCGAGGAACAACTCGAAAACGTTGATATCAACCAAATGATTTCTGAGCTTAATGGTGACCAGAAAAGAATATTTGATAGGGTCACAAGCATTTTGCATTCAGGAAATAATGGAGGAATCTTGCGTCAATTTGTGAGCGGCGCCGGTGGTACTGTTAAAAGCTTTCTTATTACAACTATAAGATGCTGGATTTAACAGATACTCGGAAAAGTTACAGCTGTGACGGCAACCACCGGGCTGGCAGCTTTCAACATTGACGGGTTAACGATACATAGATTATTTCAATTGCCTATTGAACATGGAGGTACTCCGAAATATGAAGAATTATCGGATCAGGTACTGAAAATTTTAAGACAAGAAATGAAAGACGTTGTTTTAATCATTATAGATGAGGTGTCAATGATTTCAAATGTCACACTGGCATATATTCACTTGCGGTTGTCTGAAATATTCAACACGAAAAATTCTGACGAAGGTTGGTTTGGAGGTAAACATATAATACTTCCGGGCGATTTGTTACAGCTACCTCCCGTAAATGATGAATCAGCTTTCATCAAAATATCAAAAGACCGAGTAAAGAAATACTTAGGCTCGTTAGGAATGATCAATTTATGGTTGCATTTATTCACGTATGACGAGTTGATAATAAATATGCGTCAACAAAACGACTTGTCCTATAAAGAAATTTTGGATCGAGTTCGGTTCGGTATTTTGACTAGAGGCGACCTAGATATTCTCCAATCGAGGCAATTGGAATTTGTTGAGAATAGCATAGGTGATAGACTCACGAACTATGCGACTATATTAATAAACTACCAATAGATACGGTTTGCTTGTTTTTCACTAGACATCAGTGTGAGGTTCTGAATGTAGCAATGCTTGCAAGAATTGAAAGCGACGAAATAGAACTCAATGCCGAGGATACTGTTGATTGTATGTCGTATTTGAAGAAAAAAATATCTAAACTTGTGAATAACGAAAATGAAGATAGTTCTCGTACTGCAGGTCTTGCGAAAACTATTATGATTGAAATTGGAGCGAAGGTTATGATGAGAAGAAATATCAGTGGCGTATTTACTCTAGGGCCATGGGGGCCATGGCCCGGGGCGGCAGGCTCGAAGGGCGGCGCAAGCCGCCCCTCTCGCTCATCTTTGAGCGCCTTTTATAGTCATTATTTACACTGAGAGAAAAAATAACCTTCATAAAACCAATATTTTTTTAATACAATAATCAAAAATCTTTTTGCATTAATTAACTATATATTTGACTTGAAAAAATATTTTCTTGGCGAAAGAAAGTTGTAGTTTATCATTCCAATTCGAAGAAAAAAAGATGATCATAATATCTCGAATCAGAGCCAGTTCTCTTTTGTTAAAAAAATTATCTTTAATGAAATTTGGAAATTCTTCAAACAAAACTATACAGGGTAATAAAAAACTGATGGAGAATATTTTAACGGGTAATGTAGTATCGGAAAACAAACAAATCCCCGTTCGAATTTTTTTCTATTTCACAGTTTGTAAATTGTACTCCTTTTTTCGCAGCGCCATTCAAAAAACATACGTAAATAAACACCTAGATACCTATGTCATCATTTGCATGGGAAATTTCTATCCTCCTTCGCAAGTGATAACCCGACAAGACACGGGGCGTTCGTGTTGCCGGCCGGTGTGTCCGTTGCGACTCGGGACTAATCGGGATATTTCTCGTGTCGTTTTCGTTCATATCCCGAATAGGCTGGCACAGGCGGAGGCGGAGGTAGTTAGTGGAAACAATCGCTCGCAATTCTCGCTTCAGTCATTTCAAGTTGTTTCTAACCAGCGCATCAAATTATTAGGTTTTGGTGAATACTCTGAATACTTACCTATCAGTGTTTATAAATAATTTTATCATATTAAGCAGTTTGCAGTTTATGTTTTGATTTGATTTGCTGTGACTAACATGGATCCGACTAAAAAAAAACTAAGCGGCCACGCATACCGAAGAAAAGCTTTAGAAAAAAAACATAACTAAGAAAAACTTGTCAAACAAATACATAAAATTCATAGCTTTTTCAATAAAAACAATGACGAAACGTCAAGTTCAACTGAATTGAATGACCTAATGGAGGTCACGGTAGAAGTTAGTACATTATTTTATTGTTTTCCAACTACTTTTAAGAGTACTTGATGTACATCTTTGTTTCAAAGATTCAAGGATGAGTTCTTCTTTGCACTTGTACTATCGGGCTGCGATCAGAATGGCCCGCGCCTTTTGATCGCTGCGCGTAGTACTACAAATAATATTCAACAAAAATAGAAAAATAGGTTAACCTAATTATAAGTACTTCAGTATAGCTACCTCCCTATTAGGATTTTGGTCTATCGTTGAAGTAGATACCACCCACGCCCGAAAATAAATGTCTGACATGAGTTTTTTGCATTCTTATTTGAAATTTATTTGTTCAAGGTGTTACGAAATATTACTTTGCAAACGTTCATATTTATATTCACACATATAACCATATTTTACTGGAGTGAAATAAAATATGTAGGTACTTTTTATTCCAGTATTGTGAACTGAGTCGCGGGCGTGGGCATTGTTGCACTCGTTAGTAAATGATATACCTAATATCGTCGTATAAATTCAAAACTATCCCAAACGACCAACGATTAACATTGGCGTTTAGGATAGTTTCGAATTCATACGACGATATGTATTATTATTTCGATTGCATAACAATTTAAAATATTGTTTAGCTTTTCTAGTAGTTTGTCTTTGTTTGTGGTAGTTTTTTTTTATGCATAACGCTCTATATTCGACTGACTTACTCACCCTCATGCAATGTTAGGACTTTTTCTTTATTCTATAAAGTGTAGAAATAAACGATTGTTTTCTTTATCCTTGCAGACTATGGTTGAAGGTGAAAATAACCACAGTAACAATTTAAAAGCAGCCAATTTAATTACGCAAGATCAAGTAGCTACTAATATTACTAACGATTTTAACACTGCTGCTAATACTGTGACTTCCTCCGCATCCTTAAGTGATTTAAATTCAATTGCTTCGCTGTCGGCACCTTTGCATGAAGATTCTGTGTCCACCAGTAAACCTCAAAGTACAAATTCTTTTGTAGTCGAAAATGATCCAGCTCTGTGGCTAGTAAATGAAGACTTAATAGATTATTTTTCAAGAAATAACTTTGAACAAAATATTGAAGGTGAAAATTTTTCGAAATCTAAACGAAGAGCCGATGACCGATATCGCTTTTTACACAAAGATTTATTCAAAACAAATCTTATAAACGGGGAAAAGGTTTCTCGAAATTACCTAATTTACTCGAAGTCACTTGGGTCCGTATTTTGCGGACCATGTCGTCTTTTTGATAGCGGAAAAAGTCCACTTGCTTCAGGTCAAGGCTTTAGTGATTGGAAACATGCATATGAAAGACTTCATGTACATGAAACTAGTTTAGGGCACAAAAATTCTGTTCTAAAAATGAAAAATCGAGAGCAAGCCAAAGCCAGAATTGACTCCAAATTATTTGAGCAGTTAGAAGATGAAAGAAAATACTGGCGCAATGTGTTGCTTAGAGTTGTTGTGGCTGTAAAATCTCTAGCTACGCGTGGTCTTTCGTTCCGTGGCAAGACAGATAAATTTGGATCTACAAATAACGGAAATTTCATGATGCTTTTAGAAGCAATTTCCGAATTTGATCCGTTCCTGGCAAAACATATCCAAAGTTTCGGCAATCCCGGAAAAGGAAACACGTCATATTTGTCCTTTGCAACGTACGAAAAAATAATAAAAATTATGGCAGCCAAAGTCACAATGACAATAATGGAACAACTTCAAAAGGCTAAATACTTTTCTTTCAGTGTAGATTCAACCCCTGATATTACAAATGTAGATCAGCTTTCTTTAATTGTGAGATTTGTTCAAGATAATGCAGAACCAGTTGAACGATTCCTTTGCTTTCTGCCAAACACTGGTCACAAAGCAGAAGATATGTTGCTATCCATTATGGACACCTTCAAAACACTGAATATCGACATTGATAATTGCAGAGGTCAATCTTATGACAATGCTAGCAATATGTCTGGGCAGTATAATGGCCTACAGGCTAAGATCAAAGAAAAATCTCAGTATGCAACATACGTCCCTTGCGCCGCACATTCGTTAAACTTGATCGGATCATCGGCAGCTGAATGTTGCCCAGAAGCTACAAAGTTTTTCGGGTTGCTGCAAAATCTATACGTATTTTTTACAGCATCAACGGAACGTACGAAATTACTGCAATCATTTTTGACTCAGCCTGAAAATGTAACTGTGAAAAATTTGTCACATACGCGATGGTCAGCCAGAGACGATGCCTGCGCCAGCCTTAATAAAGATTGGAACCAAATAATAGCGGCTCTTGAAGCTATAAAAAGTAACTCTGCCCACCAAAAAGCTTTGGTTAAAAATGAAGCTACAGGACTATTGGCTTTACTAAATTCCCTAGAAACGGCCATATTATCGGAATTTTGGGGATCTATACTAAAACAATTTAATATAGTTTCCAAAATTCTACAAGGTGTCGATACAGACGTAGAGGTAGTTTCCAGGCTCTACGAGTCACTCACCACTTTCGTAGAAAATAAACGGGAATCTTTTGATGCTTTTGAAGAGGCTGGCAAAAAAAAGTCCTCAGAAGATTACAGAAGCGATCATAAGAGAATTATTAAGAGGAAGAAACGAGACGATGAGTGTCGCGAGGGAGAAGTGTTATTACAAGGACGTGACCATTTCAGGGTTAATACCTTCTTCCCAATATGCGACCAATTGTTGAACGAGTTGAGGAGACGCAAATCTTCGTATGACGCAGTAACCGCCAATTTTGCATTCTTATGTAAATTGGATACAATGTCTGAAGCGGAAGTTAGAGTTAACGCCATAAAACTTCAAAAATTATATCCAATTGATCTTGCGGATGATCTACAAGAAGAATGTGTTCTTTTAAAACAATTCTTGACGTCACATGAAATCAAAATGAGTTTAAGGCAACTTAACCTATTTATTAAGCAAAAGGATTTGAAGGAAACATTTCCATACACAGAAATAGCATTACGTATGTTCCTGTGCACTGCAGTGACAAATTGCAGTGCAGAACGTTCGTTTTCCGTACTGAAAAGAATAAAAAATTATCTACGTTCCCGGATAAGCGAAGAACGTTTAAACAGTTTAGCCATCCTTAATATAGAAGCTGACTTAGCAAAATCCGTTAATTATGACAGTGTTATTGACGAATTTGTCAACCAATTTGTGCATCGCAAAAAAATGTAAATATTTAATAAATAATGTTTATTCTTTTGTATGGCCGTTTTTTATTATTAAAAGATTTTTGCTTTTTTTTTCGTTAATTTATGGGGCGGCAAACTTCATAGGCCCAGGGCGCCAAATCTTAAAATACACCACTGAGAAATATCGACATGACCTCGGGTCTTGTTAACGGCACGATAGGTCGTGTTACATCTGTTTCAAGAGGCATTGACACGGGTCAAGTGGAATCGCTAGCAATTGCTCTATCGTCTGACAAAGAATATAGGATAGAAAAACTTTCGGCAAAGTTGGAAATAATGAACGGAGCATTCATTTTCAGAAAGTAGTTTCCTTTATCTTTTAGTTACGGTATAACTATACATAAAAGTCAAAGATTGAGTTTGACAAGCGTTGTCATAGATATTGGCAATAGAGTCTTTACTTCTGGACAAGCTTACGTTGCGTTGTCAAGAGTAACGTCTCTGGAGGGATTGCATGTGATCAACTTAGATCCATGTTCAATCAAAGTTCAGGAGTCGGCACTAGTAGAATACAATAGGCTGAGAAAGATGTACAGGCCTGATTTATCGGCAATAGATGTTACGAACAAAACTAAAGTAAAAATCCGAGATACCGTGTGGTCAGTTCATGAGTATAATAATAACCAGGTTTGATCACCAGGTTTGATCACCAGGTGATATCCTACCCGAAGCAGCCAGTATTGCAAATCGTGCTTCTGCACCGAACGTCGTTGGCATGGTCAATAACGATAACGTTTCTTGTTACGCCAATGCAATCATTCAGTGCTTATTTCATTGCAAAACTATTATACAGATGCTCGATAAACTAGGTAATGAAGACCCACTAGGAATATTTGCTCATTCTTATGTTAAGGCTAGTGAAAATTTGAGTTCACTGGCCGTTCGAGGGTTTGCTGATCACCGATTCGCAGAGACGGTTCAGCAGGATGCAGCGGAATTTCTTATGGCACTTTGTCAAAAATCGAAAATCATTCGTGACACGAATGAACATCACACGATAGAACATCAGATGATTACAATTATCAGGTGTAACGATTGCGGACTCACCTCGGAAAATACAGAATCAAATTATATCGTTACATTACCCATCAATATTGCGCATGATGAAAAGTGTCCACAGAGTCTTCAGGATTTGGTAGACATGTCTATTTCACGATGGACCAGAATTGATAGTACTTGCAATAACTGTCATAAAATGAATAAATTACAGAGAATTGTTGTCACGTCTGTGAAAGAAATTGTTGTACTACGATTGATGCTCTTTTCTTATCAAGTTGATAGAGCAATTAAGATTGGTAATTTAAAATTGAATGCTATTCCAACGTCGATCGTATTACTTGACGGTAAAAAATTTAAAGTAAGTAGTGCGATATTTCACCATGGTGATAATGTTGACAGTGGTCATTATAGTGCAATGCTAAAATACAATCAAAATAATTGGTTGAGTGTAAGCGATAAGCAAGTACGCAAGATGACTTGGCCGAGAGGAGGAAAAGATGCTTATATGTTTGTATCACAAAGATGGTCGTGAGTACAAAATGTCATATGACAATTATAAATACGAAATTGTTTTGATTGTGGTATGTTGATTCAAAACGAAGGTTCGTTTAAACGATATGCTCTATAGTATGTGCTGCATAATTTGAAACGTAGTGAATACAAACAATCTGTTCTTGATTAATAAGATTGGTGATAGATCCGTGTTACTACACACCTCAATTTCAAAGTATGACGATAAATTGCTAATATTCATGATCCATATGTTTAAAATCACAGTGTGATTTTGGATTCATAATCTACGACGTGTATAAATTGTAAAAACAAAATTAATTCAAGTGAGAGAACAGAGTGTACCGTTCCGGTTAATAGTTGCGTTACCGGAAAACCTGTCATTTGAAAAATACATATGGAATCATATGTTACAAAAACAATAATGTATAGTGGACGAATAAGAGAGGGGCCTGTACGTATCTTGCAATTGGCGAACAGTATCGAATTCAAATAACTTTGACTTGAAATTTTAATATTGCCTTCATAGTATCACGTATTCGTGACATAAACTAATTTGGAATTCATGAAATTAAAGCAAAGTGTAGACCTCCGCCTTATTCGATATTCACTTGACAATAAAAATTTACAATTTATCCTACTCGCAAGATTATGATTAAAAATCTAGCACGTATTTGTCTTACATTTTGTGTCCGAGGATACAAATTAGAAATTTGCAAAAAAAGACTAATATTTTGGAATGAAATGACTAATAATAACCAGATACATAAATTATATACTATTCCATAGATGGATATGTGGCATGTGGAACGAGGACTATTGTTTAAAATTGTTCGAAAACAAGAAACGAAGCAGCAAAATGGCAAAAATTATATAATTCAAAAGACTGGTGCAAATATAATTTTGTAACATATGGACATGAGATATCAACCTTGAGTGAAATACATTGATTAGAAACTATCGAAATAAGGAGGCAAATAAAATATATCCAGCAATTTTAAATTGCAAGAACATTATTGCCCGTGAATGACAGGCTCATCCTGCAACGCAACTATTAGCCATGGCAGTACACCTTCTGGTCTCTCACGGTCAGCCTCGATTATGATTCGGGCGACAATACGAAACATATTAATAGATGAAATCGAACAGAAAGCGAACATGTTGCCAATCATATATTCACAACAAGACTATACCCTATGTGTTGTGTCGTCCTCCCATATTATTTACCTCTTTATGCATAAAAGGTTCATCTGAGCGGTTACTCAATCATTTTTTAATTGTTATTTACACTGAATTCGAAAGGTAAATTCACAACGATCTAACGTTATGAAAATGTACATTTCGAAATAATAATAATTGTAACGATGTTCATAGCCAAGGACAATAATAATTATTGAAAGTAACTGTATTTGCATCATACCCTCGGATGAACTTTGTGAGGAGGTTATATGTGTACTAATTTTCATATTCCCAACAGGCTCATGATCAACGCGATATGATTCAACAACAACAAAATTGGAGCATACACAGTATTGAATCGTTACATGTCATCCTTAACACCAGTGAAGGTGTTATTGAACGTATCATACTATGAATGTCTCGTACGTAATATTATCAGTATCAAAAAGGTCCACTTTGTCGATCCTAGTTTCTAAGATATCTACGTTTAAAGAGAAAAAAACGTTAATAATAAAAGCAAGTGTTAAAAGAATTTATACATATGAATTCAATGTTTAGAATGAAATAACATCTAAATTCATCAAGCTAGATTGACAAATGTTTTATCGCGATGTTTGTTGTTCAATCAGCAATACTCAGATATACGTAACGCTATATCGACACAGTGAGACCTATTTGCATACGGATGTCCACGTACACGCATATAAATATATTGTATAGGGAAGAAGGTAGGGCATTGTTGAGTTTTGATAGCTAGCAGCAGGGAATATCACGTGCACGTGGACTATGCCCGCTTGTACGTATACGTATATCTGTGGCTGTAGGATAAAATGACACAAGTCACATTTTCGGGTGAATTTAAAGTCACATGTCATGTTTGTTTGACTGCAGATGCAATGATCGCAATTGGTAAATATATTTTCAAATGGGTGCAGTTCGAAAAGTATAGTATGTTAACTATGTTATGTATATATTTTTGTATCATGCAGCTACAGAAAGGTATATGGCACAGTTTCGCAGTTATTAAATAAGTATTTTCATCAATAACCTATTTAGTTCATAAGCAGCAGAAACATTGTAGAACAATTTGAATTTTTATTTACTTGTACATTGGAGACTTTTATTATAAATTGTCGGATTTGTTCAGTTGGCAAGCTGACCATAAATTTACTAGCAAACATCATTTTATTCATTATTTCGTTATTAATATATATACATCCACTTCACGAAGTATCATCCACGGACATCTACGGATATTTCAATGTTGCAAAAGATGCCAGGTGGTGGATCTGATACAAGGAAGGTCAAACCCATTTGTGAGTTTATGCCCGCCAAGTTTGTATCTTCATACGAGATAACTTACTTCAGCAATATTTCCCGTCGCCAATATGCTGTTCTGTCCAAGGTAACGAATGATTTCCTATTGATTTTCCATTGATTTCCATTGAATAATATTGAAAACACATAATTTAAAATATAAAACTCAACTAACGTAGTGCTTGGCTCTGTTGCCAGATTTCACAAATCCATTTTTGTACTTGGCGGTAATTTTTGACATTAACAATGTTTTTGTCGGGTATTACGTATTTACCTGACGACTCCCCCCGTTCCCCCTCTCGATCTCTTCCGTCCTCGCTCGCCTTTCTGCGACTCGCCTGCCCTTCTCCCGCTTGTCCACCTCCTGCTCTTCTTTACTCCGCTTCTTTCTCTCCTCCTCTTCCTTATCCCGCTTCTTTCTCTTCAGCGTTTCTTCATCCTTGTCTTTCTCTAACCTCGCTATCTCCTGCGCCCATCTCTCTTGCCTCACTCTCTCTTGCTTCTGTTTTTCGTTTTTCTCCACCTACTTCTTCTCTTTTTCGTTTTTCTCCGCCTCCTGCTTCTCCATCTCTAGCTTTTTTTGTCTTGGCCTATCTAATTCCTCCCTGATGAGCCGAATTTCAGCAAGCTCTTTCTCGGCCTGCTGCCGGGCCTCCCTCAACAAGGCCAGCTCTTCCGCCATCTCACTTCTGTCATTTCCTGATCTAGACACAAATAATACAGCGAATGATTATGCTATCGACCAGAACATAGATAGATAGATAAATTAGAGAGATGTTAGATAGATCGTTTATTACCAGAACATAGATGGATAGATAAATTAGATAGATTTTAGATAGATCGTTTATTATTGTTACGTACCGCTTCACATTATTCAAAATTTGTATTTTAAGATAATACCTATTTATCGGAAATGATAGTCAACACCACGGGTTTCCGTGGGAACTTCAAATAAAACCCGTGAGAATACTTCAAATGCAGTAAATTATAATCACTATTTCTTAAAGTTTATCAAAACCCCCTCGGCTTAAAGATCACGAAGTCACGTCGCGAAACCTAAACCTTAGTCATAACGTAAAAGATACAGTGTTGAGGGTTTTTGCTGACCCCACATCGTACGGTCGGTTCGATGTAACTCCTCTGATCATAGACACAATTATTCAGGAATAAGCAGAGGTAACCGATAAGAATAGGAACCCTAGATTAAAAGTAGAGTGATTGAAGCGATGCATGGATGTATATGTAATAGATTTTGTTAAAGTATCGAATGCGCGAAATTATAATGTTATTGCGAATCGACTGTAGTGAGGTTGGGACCGCATAACACTGTCTTAGGTAAAGTGTCCAAGAGCGAGGTGAATCCTCATCCGCGGAATAAAGGAGACTCCTGATAGGCTAATTGCCTAGGCGCAGTAATACACACTTTGTCACAACCGCGGTTTCGTGGCTGCACCTAAATCTGATGCAGTGTCTTTCGTCTATCAAGTCGCGAACCGCGTGGACGTTTGCCCCGAGTATCATAAATTGAGCAATAGTTAGTGATTGAAAATCTTTCTAAGTGACAACCTAAGGACTCATTTTGCTCGTAAAACATAAATATAAAATCTCTTAAACGAAACCTACATTTAGTGCAAGGACACATTTTTCATTAAATCCAAATTCAACTCAACTTACCTTATAAATACATTTAATACTTTCATAGATTAATTCCAGTTTTACCAAACATTTAGTTTTAAAATCATTCACGTTTTAACCGAACTTTCATTCTTTCATTAACTTTCGAATCATTAGCTTCAGTTTCTTTCCATAATTCCGGTCAGTTACAAAATTAGACACAAACCATAGTGATAGATTGTGGTGCTCCGATACCGTGGTTGTCGTCAGGTGAGACGCCCTGGCCTAGCATACTTTGGGACAGATCTAGACATCATCCGACGGGACCCTGCATCACTACAGTCGTGCAGCAAAGCTAAGTTTTATCTGTTTCAACCAAATTGCTTGCCGAAAACAGGCAGTGATCGCAAGATATATTTGTGTATAAGTCTTTCGTATGCAAATCTATCTTCGCTAGGAAATCACCTACGAGTGATAAGAAGGTTGATTCGCGCATAAGTCTTTCATGCGTGAATTGGTCCTTACCTAGAGAATCACCCGCTATAGTATTATTCTCCGATTTAGTTTGTAACGGATCGGGTGATCTAATCCCGAAACAATACGTCACGCCGCGCACCGTCAACCGCGCACAACAAGTGACGTCAAACAGTGACTATATAAGCGCAGCGCTAACATGGCTCCAGCAGCAGTGTTAGGCAAAGCGCCACGCTGTCTCACTAACTTATCTTTTCTGAGGCCAGACAGGCAGAGCGCCCTGGTGCTCTTTAGCTTCATTTCTTTAATCACGGAAACTGCCATAGCGGGGTTTTACGTTAGAGTCAATTATTATCTTATTTTTCTACTTTCATTTACATTACCATTTGGATTCCTATTTATCAAATTTAAAATATAACGAAAAATTAAACGAGAAACGAGCGTAGAATCGTAGCATAGCTGAATCTACAAATTAGGTTAAAACTTATGTAATTTCATAATAGTATAAATTTCCGGTTGCAACCATTTCAACTCATTATGATTTATTTGATTAATTAAATATTTTGTTAATCGGGACGGTTTCCTTTTTCTTTACAACCTTTTTCTCCGTAGGCTGAACTGACCTGACTAACACATTTCAGTTAATTAGCTAATATACAGCTTCGGTGACGACTGCACTGTCCAGATCCGATACTCGCTTCGGTGCGCTAGGCGTACCCAAGTCGAGATACGGTCTCGGCAAGTGCGTTGAATCCCAAGTCTGATACAGCCTCGGTGCTGCTTGCAGCATCCAGGTCTGAGGGAGGCAGCTACGGTGTGATTCGCTCCACCCTAGTCTGTATTAGGGACTAACAAATTGATTACCTCTTCCAAGGAGCCCTAGAAATTAATCTAGAGTAAAGACACTCACAAGTAACTAGCCATACGCAACACCTTCCGTGTCGCGTAAAGCACCCGAAAAGTTACATTTGGCGCCCAACGTGGGGCTCCTTGTTAGTTAGTGGTAAACCTTCTGTTTACCTGTAAATTCAGTAAAATCATTGCTTAGAGTCTTTTGTTAACTTAGAGTCATTGCATAATTTAGAGTCATTTGTCAAAATGGAAGGTCACAGTTCAGCCTCGAGAAAAGGTGCGGAAAAGGAAACCGGCTCGAAACTTACAGATAAAAATGTAGGTAGGCGTGAGAAAGACAAAGGCACTACTGAGTTTGACAAAACCTTTATTGAAAAACCAACAGAAGTAGGAACATCAAGTAAATTCGCGGATCCGACGCAATCCATGATGATGGAGATCCTAGAACAAATAAACAAAAAGTTAGATGAAAAATTTGCTGCCGTAGAACGTAGGATGATGGTATTTAAAACAGATACAGAAAAAGAATATTCAAAGTTCGAAAACAGAATATCTAAAAAAGTAGACGATCAACAGCAAATAAATCGAAAGCAAATAGAGTCTGTAGAAGCGAATTTACATGATCTAGACGAAAAATATAGTTCCGAAGTGATAGGTTTGCAAGAGCAATTGACAACTTGCCAAGTAGACATCAGAAGCGAATTTAACGGAAATTTAAATAAACTCAATACCAAGGTTAAGGATAACTATCAATTTAGTGTTGACAAATTCGCTGAGTTAGAGAACAAACACGAGAGTTTGAAAACAAACATCGACACAGAGGTTAGGAGAATTAGATTCAGAAACTCTGGCAACAACAGTGAATGTCACAACATAATTGCTAAGCATATCAAAATGCCGACTTATTCAGGAAAAGCATGGGAAAGACCTGCTAACTTTATTAAAGAAATAGAAGAATACTTTACCTTTGTAGGAGCTGATTGCGATGAATTAGGTTTAAAACTCATAGGCCAATGTCTTAATCAGGATGCAAAAGACTGGTGGACTGCGCGTCGTGACGTGATCAATTCCTGGGACTCGTTCAAAAATAGATTTCTAAATAGATACTGGGGAGAAGAAACCCAAAGGGAGATTAGAAAAGATATTGAGTTCGGATTTTATAATAACGATACGAAGGTAACGTGGTCAGAATACGCAAATAGAAAATTCGCGTCAGCCGCAGGCTTGTCTCCACGCATGGACGAAAGAGAGATAGTTCGTTGCCTTACCCGACATTTTAACGAATCCGTAGTAGAAGCAGCTAGGTGCCGTGACATCCGCGACATCGATGCGCTCCTCGCGTTCTTGGACGAATTGCAATTTGGGGGTAGATCAAATGCAACTCGAAGTAAATTCACTAACGCGAGCAAACAAGATTCACCGGGTTATCGGACGACAGAGACGCGAGATAAACAAGTGTCATGGCGGACTGAGAACGTTAATCCTGGTCCAAAACAAAGCGACGCGAAGCAAAATATTAGGCCTAGTACGCAATATTACAGTCCAAAACAAAACTGGACAAATCACCAAATAAACGCGATCGACTGTGACGACACTACGGATGATCCGATTACAACGGAACCTAGTAACAGTTCGGAAAACTAGAAATCGCTGTGCCGGTCACACCAATAAACGTACCGACACAGCATGAAGTCAATGTTTTCGCGGCAAATCTCACTGATTTAACTACTTTTGAAGATCCGTACGAGTTTTTAATTGCGGAAGAAATAAATGAGAAACCTGTAGATAACAAATGTCCGGAATTAAGTCTCCGAATCGAAAAAATCGAAATGAAAGCTCTGGTAGATACAGGTAGCCAAATAACCTGCGTTTCGGATGAATGGTATCTCAAACATAAAGACAACTTATCAAAATGCGAAAAATTACCGGTTGTTAATTTTCAAGTACAGGGTGTAACAGGGGGCAGACCAGCCCGAGTAAAAGAACAATTTCTCGCGGAAATCAAGATCGGTATGGCAGTCGATGAGGTGGGTTTTCTCGTCGTGCCTGGATTAAAACACGATGTAATTCTCGGTATCGACACGCTGCGTAAATGGAGAGCTGATATAGATCTTCAAGTAAATAGATTAGAAATCCAGATAAAGGAGAAAAAGTATTTAATTGAGTTGTATAGCCCAAGCGAAAAACAAAATAGATCGGATCCAACGGCTGGAATCTCTAGCTTAAAAACAACTATGGACCGAAGAAATAAATATCACATAACCGATGATGAGGTAGAGAGCAAGCTAACCGAATGTCAGGTACTACGAGCCGATGAAGTTAAAGCTTTCTCAGACCTAATCAAAAAGTATCGGGATGTTTTTCAAAAGATTCCGGGTAGAGTCACCGTGTATGAGCATAAAATCAAAGTTTACGAAGATAGACCGTTCGTCAAACGATCATATCCTATTTCAATGGTACATAGAGATAAAGTCAATGACGAAATACAAAAAATGTTAGACCTTGGAGTGATCGAAAGATCTTATAGTGAGTATGTGAATCCACTGGTAGTTGTTGCTAAAAAATCTGGCGAGATCAGGTTAGTCTTAGATGCGAGATACATCAATCGGCTTATAGTACCTGATCACGATTGCGCGCAATCTACTGAGGTTTTGTTCCAGAAGTGCGGAAATGCAACTGTAATGTCGAGTCTAGACCTAACAGCTAGCTTTTGGCAAGTGCCATTACATAAAGATTCGCGGAAATACACAGCATTCATGCACGAGGGGAAAACCTACCAATTCACTGTCACACCTTATGGGTTAAGTACAAGTCTAGCCAGCCTGATTAGAACTTTAGATCTAGTGTTAAAAGACACAGATCAATTCACAGTAAATTTCGTAGACGACATATTGTGTTTATCTGACTCGATCCAATCACATTTAGAGCACCTGGAATTGTTGTTTAAAGTATTCAGGAAATACAATATGACGATCAATTTTGGTAAATCAAAATTCTTCCGAGAGGAAATCGATTTTTTAGGCCACAAGATAACGAAAGAAGGCATACGGCCGCAAACAGAGAAGATCGAGGCAATTCAGAATTTTCCAGAGCCGAAAAATGTTAAACAACTAAAAGGATTCTTGGGCCTAACAAATTATTATAGCAAATTTACGAGATCTTATTCCGAGGCAACAGCACCATTATTAGCGTTGGTAAAGAAGGACTCTAAATGGGATTGGACCGAGGAAATGATAACACATTTTACCACAGTAAAGAAGTTGTTCTGTGACAACATGATAATACATCATCCTGATCCTAAACGTAGATATTATTTGCAGTGCGATGCAAGCAATTACGCTATCGGAGCCGTATTATACCAGCTTTCAGATCAAAACGAAGAATTAATTGTCGGTTTTGCTAGTAGAACATTAAAAGGGGCGGAGTTGAATTACTTCACTACCGAAAAGGAATTGTTAGCAGTAGTGTTCGCCTTAGGAAAATTTCGGACATTTGTGGCAGGAGCTCAATTAACAATTCGGACAGATCATAAAGCATTAACATTTTTATTCGCGTGCAGACTATTAAGTTCAAGGCTAACCCGATGGATTTTGTTTGTTCAAACGTATAACTTCGAGATCGAGTACGTCAAGGGAAAAGATAATGTTGTCGCAGACACACTGAGCAGATATCTTCCTGAAAAGAAAGAAAAAATAGCATTAATTAGGCAGGTAATAATATTAGCACCCTTAGCTAAAGAAATAACTGATGAATTAAGAATTAATTTAGAATCACTAGCTAACCATCAAAGACAGGATGAGAGAATTTTATCGATCCTGGATTCAGACGAAATTCAGTCAGAAAAACGATATAGAGTCGTAAACGACGTATTATACCACGTAGAGCCAGGGGGCAATTTAAAAGCCTATGTGCCTGATTCATTAATTGAAAAGATAATTAAGGAATGCCATGAGATATATGGGCATACTGGATCAAGCAAATGCTATCGGATATTGAAAGAAGGATTCTACTACCCTAAATTTGCACGAATAATCCGACAGGAATTAGCGCGATGCGATCGATGTCAAAGATGCAAGGTACCTAGCTCCTATAGCTATGCAAGCATGCAAAACATAGTTCCGCGGGGGGTAGGCGATTTAGTATCCATCGATTTTCTGGGCCCGTTACCTTCTAGCAGGGGAAATTATAAATGGATCTTGGTGACCTGCGATGCATTCAGTAAATTTGTACGAATGTATCCCTTGAGAACGGCAAACGCGGAGTCCATCATCAAATGCATCTTTGATAAATATATACCGGAACTTGGAAAGCCGAGCAGGATCCAGTTTGATCATGGTACGCAATTTACGTCAGCTAGATGGTTAAATAAATTAGAGGAAGAGGGTATAACCCCAATTTTTTCATCAATACGTCATCCGCAAGGGAACATCGTTGAGAGAGTAAACCGAGAAATAGGAAGGTTTTTTAGGACATTCCTCACGGAGGAACATACCGCATGGATCAATTGGATCTCAGTGATTGAATGTTGCATAAATGAGGTGTACCATGATTCAACTGGATTCTGCCCGTGCGAAATCCAACTAGGAGAACCTCCATCTAGATTCTGGGAGGAATGGCTCGTAAAAAATAGGGACAATATATCTAGGGACGCAAAACTAGGTTTAGTTCGGCAGAATATTCTAAAACACGGATTAAAACGAGCCGATCGTTTTAATCGAACACACAGGCTAGTAAAATTCAATGTTGGAGATCTGGTACTAGTTAAAGCTTTGAACGTATCAGATACTAAAAATAAAAAGATGGGAAAGTTTTTCACCCTTTACGAAGGACCTTATAGATTAAAAACTAGAATTGGCGAAGCCACATTTATTTTAGAACACCTGAACAATGGCTTAGAAAGAGGCAGATTCCATACTAATATGTTCAAGCTGTATCTAGAACCTTCTCGAGAAATGTAGAAAAACATTTTGAATACACACAGACAAAACATTTAGGCTTGGTGACATAGGACTATAGTAAAAAAAAAAAAAAAAAAAAAGTACTCACCTATATTACACACCTGTAATTAGGCATCTATAAAAGCAGAGCAGCAAGGAAGACACCAGCAGTTTTCGGCAAGATGACCTCGTTCAATTACGGTTACACGAGTGTACAAGACAAGGAAACGCAAACTGAGTCGCAACCATACCTAGATAAAAATAATAATGAATTAAAAATCGTATACCCGAATAAAACATTTGTCTCGGGGAAAGGGAGGTTTGTGAAAGGGAGAGCAGTCCAAATAGCCGCAATAGAGAAAAAATCGAGAAGAGGAAGGAGGATTGCAGATGAGGCTATTGAGATAAAAGAGATTAATAACAAAAATTCACTTACCAGAACACGACCTGATCATACGATGGAGCCTGAGTTAATGAAGGAAGACCAGATAAGCGCTACGATTGGAAAACTCACTTTACCTATCCAGATCGACATAGCTTATCTCAACGTCGCAATACCTGAAAAACAAGACAAACCAACCTTACCGATTACGACGAATTTATCACCGATTATGACGAATACAACACCAATGATAACTAATACTTTACCGGTCCAGACAAATGAAAAAGAAAAAAAGAAGACAACGGAAACGTACTTACCGTGGAAGCTGATACCAATGGAAATACCGGAGAATCGGAGATTACAGCGGAAAGAACACCGGAAGAAAATCTCGATGCTCAGATTGTTTGGATCACTTGATATTTCTGACGACGAAGAAAAAACACCTGCACCGTCTAGGAAACATGACATACGAGAAGAGATCGAGATACCGACGTTATTCGACCCTAGTGATCCTCTGGGTCTGAAGAGGCTGTAGAAACAACCCGGTATTGTATCAATCATCGTCCGACCAGCTGACAAATCATCCGGAGATCCGATGATTGAAGGGGGCAATGTAACGGATCGGGTGATCTAATCCCGAAACAATACGTCACGCCGCGCACCGTCAACCGCGCACAACAAGTGACGTCAAACAGTGACTATATAAGCGCAGCGCTAACATGGCTCCAGCAGCAGTGTTAGGCAAAGCGCCACGCTGTCTCACTAACTTATCTTTTCTGAGGCCAGACAGGCCTCTCCCTGGTGCTCTTTAGCTTCATTTCTTTAATCACGGAAACTGCCATAGCGGGGTTTTACGTTAGAGTCAATTATTATCTTATTTTTCTACTTTCATTTACATTACCATTTGGATTCCTATTTATCAAATTTAAAATATAACGAAAAATTAAACGAGAAACGAGCGTAGAATCGTAGCATAGCTGAATCTACAAATTAGGTTAAAACTTATGTAATTTCATAATAGTATAAATTTCCGGTTGCAACCATTTCAACTCATTATGATTTATTTGATTAATTAAATATTTTGTTAATCGGGACGGTTTCCTTTTTCTTTACAACCTTTTTCTCCGTAGGCTGAACTGACCTGACTAACACATTTCATTTAATTAGCTAATATACAGCTTCGGTGACGACTGCACTGTCCAGATCCGATACTCGCTTCGGTGCGCTAGGCGTACCCAAGTCGAGATACGGTCTCGGCAAGTGCGTTGAATCCCAAGTCTGATACAGCCTCGGTGCTGCTTGCAGCATCCAGGTCTGAGGGAGGCAGCTACGGTGTGATTCGCTCCACCCTAGTCTGTATTAGGGACTAACAAATTGATTACCTCTTCCAAGGAGCCCTAGAAATTAATCTAGAGTAAAGACACTCACAAGTAACTAGCCATACGCAACACCTTCCGTGTCGCGTAAAGCACCCGAAAAGTTACAAGTTATAAGAAATTATTCGTTTCACATATAATAGCCAATAGTAAAGACAGAGCGAGATTGCACAGCTTCATCGACCGATCAGAAATCCCTTTTATTTCTCAGAACCTGTTCCACATAGACATATATGAGTCATTCCACGTCAAACCGGACAAAATAAATCAAAAATTGACCTCGATGTTTCCGATTTCGTTCTAATTTTTTTAACGGGTTCTTTGGAACAAATAAATTCATCAAACAATTTTTCGTTTTTTTTTTCCGCCCCTATTTTCCAAGTTACACGGGGGTGAAATTCACGAAAAACGGCCAAAAATCGAAAACATACTCCTCTTCAAACGGTCATATCTTTGGCTGTGTTCGTCCTAGAGTCTTCTTTCGAGAACCATTTTGAAGCTATTGAATGGCACTATTATTATATATTCATTGAATTCTGCGACGAAGAGCGATTCCATTTGTTATAAACAAATATATTATTCAAACGTGGTTTTCTAGGTGAGAACCACGCTTTAAAATTCCCAAAAAAATATGAGCGTATTCCTTGATCAATTTCCTATAAAACTGGTAAGTTATAGAATGGAACTCCGATGGAAACTATATTAAAACGATTTATTTATAAGCGACGGCGCGCGCTGCCGCTGAGAGACCTGGCTCGGGTACGTGTAGCTCGCGTAAGGAAGAAATGGTGGGCATGTAGATGTATGTATATTAAAAAAATTCACCATGTCAGAAAACAATGTATATCATATTAGTTTATTGAATATCTAACTAACGATAAGTAAATCATGATCCTAAATCTGACATAAGGATCCCCTAGTCACATTATACCATATATAATACCTGGAAGTCGTTATATTTGCTTATAATTAGTGGTTTATTTAGGAACAACGGCCTCTACTGACTTTTCGGCATCAGAGTATCTCTTGTCTATTAATTCATTCTTTGTTAGTCGCATTAATTTATTTTTTCGTTATTGGCTTAGGAGGAGCCCTCTAAAGACTAGCAGCTAAAGCAAGTCTGGAATCTTTGCAGGAACCAATAAATACACCACAATTTTTTTTTTCTATGGGTGCAGAATATCAAAAATATTAAAAATACTGATTTAGAATTTTCCACTGAACTGCATTGCAGCCTCGTTTCGGGAAAGCTAAATTAGTTCATGGTACACTGACATTTCATTGTATTCTGCCACAAACGAAAAATAAATTAATAACTAATGTAAGGGATACTATGATACCGAAAAGTCAGTGCAGGCCGTTGTTTCCAAATAAACCACCCTAAAATTTTTAATAATCTTTCCTAATTTAATTGCTTTATTTTCTTAATTTGTCAAAAAATTGCCCCGTTATTTCTTTCAACTAACTTTAACAATAATATAATTATTTATATTTTTGCTTTAACTTCAACAGTTATGGAAGCAATTATATGAATAAACCAAACTTCTATTGAATTAATTATAGTGTATTCATCAATTCAGGTATTATACATATAGGTATAATATCATGTGACTATGGGATCTTTATGTCAGATTTAGGATCATGATTTACTTATCGTTAATTAGATATTCAATAAACTAATATGATATACATTGTTTTCTGACATGGTGAATTTTTTTAATATAGATCTACATGCCCACCATTTCTTCCTTACGCGAGCTACACGTACCCGAGCCAGGTCTCTCAGCGGCAGCGCGCACCGTCGCTTATAAATAAATCGTTTTAATATAGTTTCCATCGGAGTTCCATTCTATAACTCACCAGTTTTATAGGAAATTGATCAAGGAATACGCTCATATTTTTTTGGGAATTTTAAAGCGTGGTTCTCACCTAGAAAACCACGTTTGAATAATATATTTGTTTATAACAAATGGAATCGCTCTTTGTCGCAGAATTCAATAAATATATAATAATAGTGCCATTCAATAGCTTCAAAATGGTTCTCGAAAGAAGACTCTAGGACAAACACAGCCAAAGATATGACCGTTTGAAGAGGAGTATGTTTTCGATTTTTGGCCGTTTTTCGTGAATTTCACCCCCGTGTAACTTGGAAAATAGGGGGGGAAAAAAAAAACGAAAAATTGTTTGATGAATTTATTTGTTCCAAAGAACCCGTTAAAAAAATTAGAACGAAATCGGAAACATCGAGGTCAAAAAGGTGTCCGGTTTGACGTGGAATGACTCATATAAACCTTTATGTTCATAACGTCATATTGTTCAGTCATTAATTAATATTTCATTGCTGGCGCTAGATTCATTTGATCTCCTTTTGTTAATCATTTGGATCACATTTAAACAGAATCGCTTTCAGAATATATTTCAGTTTTTACCTATTAATTTATCATTACTCATTCATTTATCACCCTCATTTAACCACATCCCCATAATATTATATATAATTGGCCTCACTTATTAAGTAATTAAACAGAACGTACGGTTCTGTATAGAGCTAGGCGAGTAAGATACCATATACCGACTTATTTAGCGATAAGTCAAATAAATAATTATCTCTTTGCTACGTGAACTTATTTAACATCCGCTCGGGCTTTACCCTGACGTAACATTATCATGCCTATATTAATATTCGGCATCAGCATATAAACAATTAACTAATCATTACACCAGAAAGTATATGAAAGAACAGACATGATGGATGCATAATCGAATACAGAATAGAAGTAGAGAGAGATTAAAAAGGATGAGAAGAGCACAGTGAAGCGAGCCTGAGTCCACAAATTTAATACTTACCGCAACGTAGGTTTCTGAACGACTGTTAGGCAGCGATCGAAGCAACTGATATATATCACCGAACAGAAAACGGACTTTTTTTATCGCTGTGGCGCCGAGGGTGTGCGCGCGCAGAAAACACTGGCCCGACGAGTTGTTGCCGGGGACCGTCGAAAACGCACGTGGAATACGAAAATTTTTATCTAAAAAAAATGCCTGAATACGTATGTTCTATCGATGATAATCAGACGAAATAATAATGGACAAGGGAGATTGTCGGCTCATATAAAATTATTTTTAGAAGTTGTCTGTGGTGTGAAGAAAAAAAAAACGCAGAAAATTCGGACAGTGATGGTTTTCAAGCATAACGTTTTGCTCTGTGAAATGCACTTATTTTCAGATTTTCGGATTTATTGTCATCAAGTTATTCGTTATCGAGTAGCGTCACTACTGTGTATGTGTAATCGGAGTGAGTCCCCGGATCAGGCCGTTTCGGCATACATACGACTGACGTTACTCAAAATTGGATAACACAGTGAAAAAAATCTGATATTTAAAAATTATTCTGAAGCGTCGACCTCAGTCATTGTAATATGTAATAAACTACGTAATATGTATTGTAAGGCTTCTTTTATTACAGCAGACTTTTTTTAATTATCCACACATGGGACATTCCGTGCCAACTTGGCCGACGTCGGACCCTGACCATCTGGGATTTGACGCATGTTTTTTCATATCATATTTGCTTCAATTTTTTACCTGTTCTGCAAACGAATGGGTAACTAATTGATATGAGGCGATAAAATGAATAGAATTATTATGTAGAACATAACTTGATCGTACTTACCGTTCCCTGCTGCACTTTATACCGAAAATTTTTTTTATAAAATCCGGGGCTGAAGAATACCCCCAAAAATATTCGTCACGGCACTGGCTTCATGCTAAATGACACGCTGAGAGCAAAAGTAAGTCAAAAAAATAATGCGAGCAAAAGCTAGATAGAAATAGTTGAGCGCAAAAACGGAACAACTGTAGTTCAGAGCAATAGTGGTATGGAAAAAACTGCGAGCAAAAATGAGTTAACTATTCAGCTCGTTTTTGCCCGCACCGAAAACTTGACTCGTTTTTACGCGCAGTGAAAATTTGACGTATGTTTGCTCGCGGTAGAAACTTAACACGTTTTTGCTCTGAGTGAAAATTTGAATCGTTGGCCATCTCAGGGTTATTGTTTTGATTCTTGATCGAGGTTTCTTTCACGCAGTATTATTATGAAACTTGTGTTTAATCCTGCCAAATCCGAGGCCCTCTTCATTAAACATTACTCGCGGAGTTCAACTGTTTTGACTTAGCTCATTTTCACGTGAAAAATCGAGCAGTGAGTCCTTATGGATAGTGATGCAATGGAATCAGGTAAGAATTATAATATGAAGATTTGAATTACTAATATTCGTATACTAAAAAAGGGATTAGTAAATTTAAATATAGCGCAAATTACATGAGAACTTGTGAGGTCAAAGAATGTTTTCATTCCAGCAGCACACAACAAAGATTGTGATTCTGACCCTTCAGATTCTGAGGCAGAACATGATGATGTTGATTTAGAAGATAGTGAAGGTGACATTTTTTACTTTTTCAAGTAATTTTCTACAAAATTACGTTTGACAATTTTTATCTTCTGTAACATCACCAATTAAGTATCTATCCTTCGGTCTCCAGATTTGTTACCACCTATTACAAGGCTCTCTCGAAAGCGGAAGAGACAACCCAATTTACATAAGAAAAATATATCGAAAGAAAATGTCGAACGTGGTCGTGAGCACATAACAGCTAAAGGAAAAATTGTACCAGCAAAAATATGTGAAGGAATAACCGTTTGCAAATGTGAACCTTACTGTTCGACAAAAATCGACCTCGCTCGGCAGAAAGCAATATTTTATACCTATTATGATTTATCAAACCATATGCAGAAGACATTATTAATGCGTTCATCAGTAAAGAAGACGCCTGTGGCTCCAAAAAAAGATACATTTTTGCCAATTATTCCACAAAAGAAAAGGGAATGTAATTTCCTTTATTATCTTAACGACAGTAACGGAGTCGAACATAAAGTATGCCGGTCATTTTTACTGGGATGTTATAAAATTACTCCGTCCACGATGAACAGAGCAGTGAACTCGGCAACGACAAATCCGAGCGGATCAGAAACACGAGGCAAAGCATCGTCAGCAAATCGTACAAGTGTAGCTAGTAGAAATGGCGTGAAAAATTTCATTAACAGATTCCCTAAATATGTGTCACACTACGGCCGATCAGCAACGCAAAAACAATACCTCCATTCGAATCTCAATGTAGCGACCATGTACCGAATGTACAAAGATGAAAGCGATAGCAACAACAAGAATGTGGTATCTGAAAATATTTTCCGCGAAATTTTCAATTTTGAGTTCAATTTAAGCTTTAAAAAAAGGCACACTGACACGTGCAAGATGTGCGACTCCATCAAGATAAACTTGGACAACAAAGATTTGCCTGACAGCGAGAGAAAAAAGTTCGAAGAGTTGAAAGCAGAACATGAGGCGGTGAGAGAACGAATTGCCGAAGAGTTCAAACAGGATGTTACAAATAATACATCGGAGGAAACAGCGGTTTTAACTTTTGACCTTCAAAAGGTGTTGGAAACGCCATCATTGACGACGAACATCGCCTTCTACAAACGTCAACTTGCGACGTACAACTTATGCGTTTATGATGAGCTTAAAAAAAAAAGGTGCTGATACAAAGATGTAATCATTAAAAAATTGTCTGTCGCAGAAAACAATCAAAAAGTGATAGCTCATTTTTATTCTGTTTCAGCCTATATGTACGTCTGGTCGGAAAATGTCGCCAGTAGAGGAGCACAAGAAATTGCATCATGTATACGGAAGCACCTGCTGAATTATCTGCCAGATCGTATTAAACATCTGATTTTGTACTCGGATTCGTGCGGGGGGCAAAATCGTAACATAAAAATGACGCTTATGTTGAAGCATTACTTGGCCTCTAGTGAAATCGATTTAATCGAGCAGAAGTTCTTTCTACCCGGTCATAGCTACAATAGCTGCGACAGAAATTTTGGCCTGATTGAGAAAGAGCGTAAAATGCATGAAATTATCAACACTCCCGATCACTGGATCGAAATAATCAAAAAAACGAAGAAAAAAGAACCCACTTTTGAAGTTATGAAAATGGAGTCCAACGATTTCTTCACGTCCCAAGAATTGCAAAAATTAATCGTGAACAGAAAAGTGGACGAAAAAAAAAACAAAATCACCTGGTTAAAAACCAGAACGATCAAACTTCATAAACAACCCTTCTACTTGTACATGGTCTATGATGATAAGTTGCTGAGAAGAGTTGACATTGGCAAGAAAAACGTCACAGAAGAACAATTCACCCAGATGCAACTCTCAATTTTGTATCCAAATGGAAACACCATAACTAAAGCAAAGTACGACGACCTGACGCAATTAGTTAAATTTATTGATTGAAAATACAGGCCATTCTATCAACAGCTAAGATGTAACGCGGAACCAAATGATGACGATTTTGCCAGTGGCGACAGCGAAGACGAATAAGACTTAAGCAAATTTTTGCTGCAGGCAAAAACGAGTCAAGTTTTCGCTGCGAGCAAAAACGAGTTGAATAGTTGACTCATTTTTGCTCCCAGTTTTTTTCTATCCCACTTTTGCAACTACAGTTGTTCCATTTTTACTCTGAGATTAATTATACATCCCATTTTTGCGCTGAACAAGAGTGTGTCCCGCTTTTGCTTGCAATGTTTTTTCAACTTACTTTTGCTCTCAGCGTGTCAAATATAATAGTTACGACCCCGAGCTGGCTGCCGCCGGCCGAGCTGAAATGAGACACTCAACGCCGCATCGTACTGCGGCGACCATGCGGACCAAGAACGCCCAGTCCACGGCCTGCGATACCGACGCACGGTTCGCGCGCTGCGCTCTCTCTCTCTCGGGCATTGGGGGAACTAAGGATTATCATGGCTTCCCAACAATTTAACCTATATGAAGTTGGCCGGTAACTTTATTTGTTTTTGCTTTTTTATATACCAAACAATTGCTCCTTAATTGCTCCTAATTGCTCCACTAATTTTGTTAATTGCTCTAATCTGGTTTTTGAGAAAAAAGAAAAAAACGAAATGTGGATTTTCTATGGCAGGATGGCGGCCAAATTCAAATCTGAGTGGTACCGAAACGGATAGACATACGACGTTCTACAAGGGACTAAAAAATTGCTCCTTAATAGCTCTTAATTGCTCCACTAATTTTGTCAATTGCTCTAATTTGGTTTTTTAGAAAAAAGGAAACAACGAAATGTAGATTTTCTCTGGCAGGATGGCGGCCAAATTCAAATCTGAGTGGTACCGAAACGGATGGACATACGACGTTCTACAGAGAACTAAAAAATTGCTCCTTAATTGCTCTTAATTGCTCCACCTTCATTTCTTATTGCTCCCTCTTAGTTTCCGTGAAATACAATAATTAACGCGAGTAAGACGATCATAACCCCCTTTCAGTGGGCGCCGATTTCGAATTCAACTTTGTTGAGAAAAAAATTGATATCGAAGGCTAAAATAACTATGGAAAAATTGCTCCTCGTCAGTTTTCAATTGCTCTGCCCTTACTTTTAATTGCTCCCTCTTAGTTTTTTAAAAAAATTGAATAATTATGACGAGTTCAGCCCACATAACCTGATTCGGGTGACAGCGCATTTCAAATTCCATCGCTGTATCGATTACATCGACAATAGATGCTTGAAATGATCATGAAAAAATTGCTCCTCGTCGGTTTTCAATTGCTCTACCCTTACTTTTAATTGCTCCTTCTTAGTTTTCGAGAAAATTGAATAATTATGACGAGTTCAGCCAACATAACCTGATTTCGGGTGACAGCTCATTTCAAATTCCATCGCTGTATCGATTAGTTCGACAATAAATGCTGAAATGATCATGTAAAAATTGCTCCTCGTCGGTTTTGAAGTACTCTACCAAGAAAATTAATGGGTGCGAAATCAGAGAACGATAATTGATTCCAAGTATTGTATTTTTATTTATTAATCAGCAGTTCTCAATGAAATAAATACCTAAATAAGAAAAATTTCTTCGCACTTATGTGATACATAACATAACCTCGGATGATCTTTCTAGACAAAAATTGTTCTATAAGTTCGAGTAATATTAGTTTTCACTATTTTAGTAATATTTGAAATCGGCCAATTGTCAACTAAATTACAACATGAATAAATATATTATCTCGTTTGTAGCGTGGTGTGAGTATACATGGTGTGCCTAGGAGTGCAGCTTCTTTCTCTAAAAAAGTTTCTCTCTCGCACTGGACTGGACTTGAGTAAATCCGGTACCAACGGTGCCAAAATACCCTAGATCGGCAGTGATTAATTGTTGTGACGTTGTCAAACTGGAATAACCGTTGGGTGTTATGAGGTTTGTTCGTCTTACCTACACTTTTTACACTTTTACACTTTTCACTAGAAATTTACACCTCCTATTGGGCGAGTGTAAAAAGTGTAAGGAAAGTGTAAGAAAAGTGTAGAAAGTGTAGGTAAGACGAACAAACCTATGTACTCTACACGATGGCGTTACCGAGCAGGGTTGCGTTGGCAAAAAAAATAATTCCCTAACAATATAGGGATTACTTTGGACAGTTGGTACAAAATTACTTAAAGGCTTTGATCTCGAAGAAAGAGGCGTGTCGTAGGAGTTCTAGGCACACCATGTATACTCACACCACGGTTTGTAGACATCCTAACCTCATGTAATGTTTCGCTACAGGCTAAAGAAAATAGATTTGGAGGATCGGAAATCCAACAATAATCGCGTTCAATAATTAAATTTCAATTTTTAACCGCTCTATTGTGAATCGAATGACAAATTTTGACAATCATTATTTAAGAGGGTACGAATCATATTGCACCTGGATTTTGTGGACAAAATTGTATCTAACTATATTTCAAAGTTTCTACTAACTACTTCCGGTCATTAATATACCTATAGGAAATGCGCCATCTTGACACTTTATTAGCCAGTCACTTCCGCATAGGGATAGGGAATAACCTAACCCAGGCTCAAATTTCATGACGCCGCCATCAACGAGTTCAGTGTTTCGGAGCAGCGTGGAATTTTGGAGATTTGGAAATGTGCAGAGTATTTTTATTGGAGATTTGTACGGAAAATGGATATTAAGGTGAAAGTCAGGGCCGGATTTACCATTAGGCACTCTAGGCACAGTGCCTAGGGCCTACGATTTTTTAGGGCCTACGAAGCAGCGATTTTTTTTGGCTTGTGGTAAGAGTTTACAATTCTGATAATGAGAACGCGAATCACTAAGTGTGATCATCCACGGATGTATTATACTATTATATACCTAATACCAAGTATGTTTTAAAAATAAAAAGCAACATCATAACTCCCCTCCAGAAAATTTCTGACAACCGCCCTAGGGCCTACAACACCAAAATTCGGCCCTGTGCCTAGGGCCTACAGACACCAAAATTCGGCCCTGGTGAAAGTTCATTATGTAAACCAATAAATCTTTTAACTACGATTCACATTAGGTTTTATAATCTTGAGTGACTGTTTTATAAGTTGAACAGAAACGTTTCTACATATAATAGACGCCAATTTGTTTTTGCGACCAAATTACAAGGTATGGCCTGAAAATACTCAGAAGATATTCGGATACGTACAGCACTAAGTATTAAGCAATAGAAATCAGTTTGAAAAAAAAAGTAAAATACGTTGAGTTTATAATTTATGAGAATAGAGTTCTGAGTTATTAGTTTCGGAGTAGTAGTTAAGAATTATCTGTGATATGTACTGCAACGGTCCACTTCTAACGGGAAGGGTCTACCCGGGAACCGCGCACTTCGGCGTCAACGTTTATTTAATATAAAATTATAAGACTAAGATTTGGGCGCCAGACGTTTTCACGTCACTCGAAAGACTATAAAAGATAGAAATTGACGGCGGAAATTGCCAGATAGCTCAGAATATAATATTAATCCAACGGTAGAGGGGCAGGGTGCCAATTAATAGTCCATACCAATTATATTTTCGACTGATTTATTCAGAAGTACTGAATCGGTACGGGAAAAACTAAAGCACAATCCGCAATAATTACGGGAATAGGTAGTACAATATTTACAAAATTATGTTTCGTGATTCAGACAAAATTCGGGAAATTTACTAGAACAGACTAATCAATCCAATACTCAAAATATATGACACAATATAGCACAATATAGGAAAATTCACAACAATCGTCTTGATACAAGATTAATCAATTTATACGGGACTTAAAGAAAAGAAAATATGAAAATACATCAATCAAATAATTATTAACTAAGAAACTAAAAACTAAATAACAATGCTGGCTTCTACGCTCGCTAGCTCCGGGAAATAGAATAAGAGAGAAAGACAGAGAAAAAGAAGAAAATAGATACTAGCACGAGTCGACTCGAGAATCCGTTTTTAACAAGACTAAATATAATAAAATATAACCGGCACGAAGTCGAAGGACTTAACGAACCATAATCGTGGCCTACGCCACACCAAATATAACCTAATAAATGACTAAACGGGATTCCTGAGCGACCTCGTGGTTTACATAAAATAGGTCTTACCTTATCGATGATAAGTTGGCTTTTAGCACAAAACGGGAATAACACTCTAATAGACTATACTTTAACAATAACCAAATAACAATAATATAAACTTTAACCAAATCTTTAACACTATCTTTAACACTATTACGGGAACTCGGGAATACAGATGGTGATCCTGACGTGAGGATGGCTGAGCGTAGAAGTAGGCCGAGTCCTGCGTTACCCCACATTTTATAGCTGCGGGATCCCCTAGCTGCTAGGTGATTTGAATCGTCGTACTTAGATTTTTCGTCAAAATCTTGGTCGTCAGACTCAGCAGTTAGTCGGCCTTGTTGGCGTGAGTTTCGGGACGCGTAATCCGGGACGCTCTAGCTGTAGGAGTTTGTCCAAGTGTTCACCCAACATGGCGGTACGGCGGGATGTTTCGAATGTGGTGTAGCGGGACTCGTACGGGATTTCATGCGTTGCGTCTTCTTCTCCAACCTCGGTTCTCGTCGCGGGACTCCTCGGGATTATCGTCGGGACGAAGTGCACCCTGGCTGCGTTTTAACAAGAAAAACGGACCAGTCAGAGGATCTGGCGGAAGTTCTGATGCCCCAATTACCGGATCTGCATCCAGAATTCCCCATTGACGATGTGGAAGGCTTACAGGCAGGCCTGCATCACATGGTTGCAGTTCTTCTACCGGGACTTTTCGGGAGTAACGCCGGTAGCGGGACGATACCGGGAAAGCCGATGACAAGGTCTAGCTCGACTCCAGGTCGATAAGTCATTGGCAACGGGAAGCTTTGGTGGACTACTTGAGGTTTCGCCCTGCTTTATTCAACCATTGCCTAGACGTCCAGAAACGGTTGACGGGAAGTGGTTTAGCACCAGGCTGATCAGTCTGCGGGAACGGGAGGGTTTGACTCCGGGAGTCATCCTTATTCGACCGCTCCTGCGGTATCCACGACCGGGAGTTGGGGAAGAAAGACGTGCTGACGGGAAGCTGCTGTTCGGGAAGGACCTCGAACTCAGACGTCGGGAGTAGTCCCTCGACGTCCTGGCGTTGTCCTCCCGAGCTCCGCTATTATAGAGACTCGATATAAAACAAAGGGGTTACCTAATAAATCAAACTATTATCAGACTAATAGTCGTAATATCAATTAAAATAATAATCAAATTAATAATTCAAATAATAAAGAAGCTATTTTACGACCTGTGCTACTTCTCTGGAGCTGTCCATCCTCACGTCATCCAACACTCGCACGGTATTGTGACGTTTGCAAAATGCAACGTCACAGTACATAGAAGATCAAAGCAATTTTCATCTTTTCTATCTTATTAACGTCTACAACTTTAGCCCTTTGGTGTAAATCCTTTCGGATCTGCCATGTTCCTGTCGCAGATCGACAATATGCAATATAATGCCCTAATCCGTCTGTGACCTTTGGTTTAACATATTGCACTGCCCCACAGAGTAGGTATTTTTTTCCTCCAACATTTACGTGTATAGGAATATCTTTGATACTGCTTTGCATATCTATTATTCCATAGGACATGGCATAATGCGAGTCTTGATAAACAAAATCCATATCGACGGTCAGGTAAGGTCCTAATACTATTTGCCGTTGTGCCGTTTTGAGATTACATTTAGAGCAGAACCGCATGCAAGGTCGTAACGCATTATCGATTTCCTTTTCCAGACACTGAATTCCCTGTTGCCAAATGGGAGCTGGTAGTACTTCAAGGGCAGGTATTGTTTGCTCTTCACTCGATTTACACTCCTCATTACTGCAGGTAAAACTTTCCATGGGACATGGGTACTCTTGCATAATCCTTGTAAAAAGCTGACCAACGTTAGTATCACAATCAACCATGTCGTCTCTGCAGTGCATTCTAGAGTATAATATATGTGCACGACGTTTGTATAGTTCATTATTGGCTCCATGGATTGAATATTCTTTGACTGCTTTGAAAAATGATTCCAGTTCTATGTTACGTGATCCACATTCGCGATCTATGAAATCGCGGAATGTCTGCACATTGCAGTACGAAGATGCTGTTATCTCAGTTATACTGTCGAATGAACAGGTATTGGTAAAGTATATTTTGTTTTTATTTACTATTTGCGGTGGCAGTAAACTCCCGTTCTGTATTATATCTTTAGATTGATTACCCTGTGGTTTTTGAAGTTTCACAAGTAGCTCTGGATCAGCTCTCACATATTTTCAACGTCTTGGTTTTGTAGTGAATACGGGTTTCGGAGCCTCTGCCAATGGAGCATCTGACATTGAAGGAGAATCATTGTTGTAATCAGGGTTCGTTAAATCAGTATTTTTATCATTTTCGAAAATTATCGTAAATGAATTTTCGTCGATTTGTTCAAAATAATAATTCTCCCGTTCATCTCTCTTTTTTATTGTAGAATGATAGTCTATCTCTTGAGTGAATGAGGCGTAAGTTGTTCCATCAATTTTGTAGGGTGTCTTTGTAATGCAGCCTGAAGAGTTTATAGATTCGTAATCATGCAACGCAATGGGCTTATCTACACTTGCTTCTGTATAATTTTTTATAGTTTCAGGGGAAATGGTATCCTTGTTACTACATTGAGCATCGTAACTCATGGATTCTACGATTTCTATATCCGGGATCAGTGGTATGTATTCCACAATATTTTTTTCCTTTTTTTCAAATTCATTATATTGTGACAGTGTTGACATGTTTTTATCGTTTTCATAATTTTTATCAGGTACACATCCAACATTATGGTATGAGGAGATGTCATGCAAATCGGTAATATTTTCTGAACTCTCCGGAATATGGGAGTCCTCGGCGTTTACCAAGCCTCTCCAGTTCTCTTTCATCTGTAGATGCTGAACATCTGCCTTTACTCGAATATTTGGTCGTGTAGCTTCTGTATTTTTTAATCTAGCCAACTCAGCTCTGGATAGCTTCATTGTTGAATCTATTAATCTTGAGTTTTTTACAAACAGCTTGTCAACTCTCAGAGGCCTTCCGTTTTCTAGTAGTGCATCCTTAAGGTCTGAAAAGTATGATTCTGATCTAGCAGAAGTTGCGACATCTTGTTTTGAATTAAAATGTTTCCGCATAACGTTTGTCCAAGCTGGGAATTCTTTGGTAAGTCTGACCAAGCTTTCCGTTATTTGTGGAAAATAATATGGATTCAGTTCTGTGTCGAAATCAACTGAATCAGCATTGTCATTGGTAGTAAAAAAAAAGCATCTTTTCGGATAGTCTCAATGTGATTTAGAATGATATTTTTTTCGTGAGATTCGAGATCGATTTCTAATTTGTCCAACATTTTTTCAGCTCTCGGGTCTTCAGCATCCTCTTTCGATGGTACATTGTTCAAGTCATCAAATCGAAACGTTTGTATCCGGTGTATCAACCATTTCTGCGCTTCTCTGCATCGTGAAGAGTTGTCCACTTCATTCTGACAGATCATGAACAATGCTTTTAATGTCACATTGAAATCTTCAAAATTCTCCACGGTACTCATGTATCTAATACATTTGCAGTAAAATTCCTTGATTCTAGAACTCTTCACTGTAGAAAAGCACTTCAAATTAACAACAGCCTTCATCAGGTGGGCAATGTCAATTAATAACAAGGTATTCAGACCGTTTGCTGGGTTTGTGTCACCTTTTAAAATCGTAAAGCACTGGGTAAGATATTGTTGATATTTCATACCGTTAAACGAAATACTGATTGCGTTTTGTAGAGCTTTACTCATGTCGGTAACAACTTCTTTAGGGGTTTTAGCTCCTGATTTCAAAAAGTCATTCAGCCAGTATGTTATAAAATTCACATCGTGTCTTTCAGAAATCGCTTGACATAGAAGAACGATCTTCTTACTGATATGTGAAACCATAACATAGATGAATATCGGTCCACTGGTTACATGATCACAACGGGAGATTTTCCGAGCAACCCCACCGGAAGCATCTATTGAAACGGGTAAACCTAGCTTTTGAATTTCATTATGTAAGCTGATTTGTTCGGGTGACCAATACATGACAAACATTTTGTTATACCCGATATTCCGTAATGTTTTCTTAAACTCAACATTTTCTTTTAGCAGATCCAAAGATTCCCACAGGGACACTGAATCTTTGATGCCCAAGTCTTCGTCTTTGACCTCCTGCCGTGCTTTTCTCAGCACCGGACTAGAGTACAAATGTGCCGGCTCCACTCCGTCATAATCCATTTCTTCATTCGCAATATATCTGCGAACGGCCTGTGCCTTTTTGTGTCGCAATAATTCCTTTACCCTGTCCCGTTCTGGTCCTGCCAATCGACGTTTACCAGTATGAGGTATCCCTCGAGTATTGACAGTCTTGATATTAATAATTATATTTTCATCATCCTTAGGTTTTCGTGCACACTCGCCATACAATATGACACCACACTACTTGCACTGGCCATGAATACTAAGGTACGGCGAAGCACAATCGATTCGTACAGATGCTCTCTTGAAGATGTAGACACACGGTAGCTTCTCGAGTTGCCAGATGGATTTGACGAGAACATCGGGCCAACCTTTTTGAAGAGCGAAATATCTCCGTCCACTCTTGCCAAGTTTTTCAACTGGTTTTAAGACACGCCATTCTGCTTCACTGTATGAAATTTCAAAATTCAACTGTTCTTGCTTAAATTTTTTAGGATTGGCTGGCTTATAATTTGGATGGTAAATATCATTTGCAGTACAATTATCCAAATCAGAATGATCACTGGAACTATCAGAAGCACTTTCATTTTGTACAAAGTCTTGAACCAACCCTTTCGATCTTTTATAGTCTGGTAAAACGTTATGTCTATCTTGTCGGATGTAATGGAACAGGTTTATGGGTTTCATTAAATTGTCCCATCGATCACAAATCAATCTCCATACGACATCATTCTTTTTTTTTAATTCTCCTGAGAGTTGAAATATTTCAAAATTGTCTAGAGCTTGTACTATTTGTTCACGCGACACAGCAGATTTAGCACCAACCATTGTCGATTTTTTTTTCAAAGTTTCAAGGAATCACTAAGTATGCTGAATTTCATTACATATTTTCATTAAGTCCAATTAACTGTTAAAATGACTTTTTAAAAATATTCACTAAATTTCAACATATTTTTCCTTGAGTCTGATTAACTTATTTAATGTTTTTTTAAAATATATTTATTTGCATTTCTTGGGGCACTTGCACTTCTTCTTTATGAAGAAATTATACCCTACGAAACCAAGTGTATCAAGCCAATTCTTAGAAAATCACAAAGGAAAGAAATACATTGCCAGTGTTATGAAATAAAGTCGTAAGCACCAGGAAGGGGTCTTTTGCTTGCACAAGGTCGTGTAATTCGTATAATTAATGAATAATTCAGCATCAATTAAAAAAAAAAATTCAATCAACTAATCACTAAAAATTCGGAAGAAATGATCGTTTATTGGCGAATACGACGTACTGCCTCTAGGTTTCTTTTTTTTTCAATCTGCTGAATGTACGCATCCGCCTTCAAAAATAAAATACGTATTCTAAGCCCAAAGGCTGGAAACAACTACAAGAGATAATTTCTGGGTATTACCTAATTCGTTATAAGATAGAGTGAAGCAAAATCATCATTATCATTTCTTCGTGTTTTTTTTTTAAATTGGCTCAAAACAATCACGGTAGCTCAAATTAAACCTACAAACACAATGTCTTGAAGATCACTAAACTACCACTACAAAACTACATTACGAAAACTACTAACTACACACTATGAAATGTCATTTTATATATATTTAACTGAGAAAAGATTGTACAACGTAATTATTCAAGTCACAAAGTTCACGATCAAATTTAATACAGCACACTAAAGAATTTTATTTGTATCCAGCAAAACGTGGTTGCAATGCATCAAATGTTTGTGAACACACATTTCGTGAAACAATAAGGCACAGTGGGAGGAAATACGAAATGAAATGAAAATGCATCACTTCCTTCTTCACTTTCGAGAAACGGCGCCAAACGGACTATTATTTATTATTTCTTTGCACTATGTCATAGGCCTAAGTTACGAAATTAATCATCCTGAAAAATCTTTGGATTTACAAAAAATTGCTTGCCAATGTTGGAAGCATTTCTCATTTTCGCAAGTACTTGAAGTATAGGATTCGATTGGTTAGTATAATTCAAAATTTTAGGTATATCTATACCTGGACATCATATATTGAGCTATACCTTCTTTGCTAGTATAAAAGTCCACCAATCAGAATTTGGGCTAAAAGAGCTCGAACTTACACTTCAAATATTATACGTTATATTGTACTAACATGACTGCAGAACTATGGTATTTTTGTATTTGTAATGATATTGATCTATGTCTTCTTTTAACCTCTGGAGGACTGGACCTTTTTGGACGACTTTTTTTAGTTTCAGTGCTAGAACTATTTTTGTCCTTACTAATGAATTACATTATAAAAAAAAAAAACGGAGGCAGTCGAGCGCCCAATATGAGGCTTCCGGTCCCAGAGAGGTTAAATGAAATCATAAGACCTGATGATCTTCACATCACCAGAAAAACTATCATAGATAACATTCATGTTGAAACTAAATCGAATATCCCTCTTAAAAAGATACTGTAAAATGGTGTTTTGCCTCATTGGCCAAAGCTTCTGTTAGTTCTAAAAGAGCTCAATTTTATATTGATCTGTAATATAGTTATTTTAAGAATACCTTTTAATTCTAATTGTTCATATATCTGTTTTGGTCCATCAAATCGTAGCAAAAATTTCTAACGATCTGGAATGCAAGAGATACTTTCTGCAGCATTCCTGAATGTCAGCTAAGCCTTTGACAAGATATGGCACGTATGTCTATAGTACAGGCTGAAAAGTCAATTACCACATCATTACTACCAAGTCCTAATATCGTACCTACTGAACAGATGGTTTCTTGTAAAACGACAAAAAAAGTACTCCGACCTCTACACCGTCACTCTGTAGTCCCACAAGGCAGCGTCCTGGGACCAACACTCTACCTCCTATACACGGCCGATCTACTGACAACTAGAACAACAAGTTGCCACATTTGCAGACAATATGGCTATACTGGCATCGCACAGTAACCACATTGCGCAGAAAAATCTACAAAACAACCTGAACAAGATACAAAACTTGCTGAATCGAGAGAAGAATGCATAGAATGATTAATGCTATACATATGAAAACACAAGCAACAGAGTTAAAACTAGCAAGGGAATATCGGATATCTTTGATACGGAACTAGGAGTACGGCAAGGGAACCAATTGAGCCCGATCCTATTTAACCTACTCATAGAGGACATGGATGAGAAATGGACGAGAAATAACACAGGAGAAACAGTCAGTGGAGGAATTAAGATCTTTAGCCTAAAGTTTGCAGATGGAATGGTGATTATTGCAGATGATAAGGAAGGACCAAACGAAATGCTGGGATTACTGGAAAAATGCACAAAAAAAAAACCAACTAGGGGTCAACTCAACCAAAACCAAGATTTTGATCTTCAGAAGAGGTGGAAGAACGAAAGAAGAAGAATGGAAATTCAGAGGGAAAACACTGGAGACACTGAACAAATACAAGTATTTAGGCGTCTGGTTTACAACCAAAAACGCACTCTGGGAGCATAGCAGGATGCAGATAAGTAAGGTCCATAGACAGAATAACTCAGCATGGAGAGTGATGAAAAAAGCAAAAATCGATAACTAGAAAAGAAGAATATACCTCCTTGACATGCTGGTGAGCTCGGCCTTCCTGTACGGAGTAGAGCTGTATGGTTGGAGAGAATGCGGCGAGGGAGATTTCGTACAAAACAGACTCATGAGATGGCTATGGGTCTGGGCAATAGAGGCAGGAAGAAAAAAAACGGCACAAGCGACGAAGAGGGTAAGTATGTACCTCCCAGATATCATACAGATGGAAGAAGCAAGGTGGCTCAAAATATGCTTGAAGCAAGAACTTAGGTCCATCGAATACAATAACCCATCCAACTGGGGGAGATCACTGGAGGAGGCACTGAACAAAGTGGGAGAGGCGTTAGCACTGCAGCTCTTAAGATCTGAGATCGACATACTAAAGGTAAAAAACACACTGGAGGAAGATCTAAGGAAAAAGATAGACCAAAACACTCAGAAAGACTAGGCTAAAATAGACAGATCAAAATACTGCAAACAATGCAAACACAGAAGAACAGACGCATTACAAGAGGGACCAGATGTAAAAATTTTTAGACTATTCTTGTGATCTTAGGATTATAGACAGGGAAGAGAGCTATATGAACAAGTTAATGACCTGGATAAGAAAATTCCCATTAAAAAAAAAGTGGTACAGTTGCAAGTTTAGTATTCGAAATCATTCATTCATAATATATTTATTCTATATTTAATGCTAGCTATTTATTCAATTTTCAATCACATTTTAGTTGACAGCTGTTAGGGTTTACTATGTAAATTTTACAAATACACCTATTGGATAGATAACATTAATCATGTTTCTTAAATTATTCAAACCCTTGACCTCATGTTTCCCTCATCCAGAGCCGAAGTATAATGGAAAAAAGGTTTTTAAGAAATAGGAACGCTTGAGCTTCTGATACAGTAATCATGGGGAGTAATTGAAAGTGAAAGTGAATATATATTATAAACGATAGAAGAGCGGTTGGTTGATGATTGTTTCAGCCTTCAATATCAATTTTTTTCTCCACGAAGTTGAATTCGAAATTGCCGCTCACTAAAAGGGGATTATGGCTATCTCACTCCCGTTAATTATTGTATTTCGAATAAACTAAGTGGGAGCAATTAAAAGTAAGGGTAGAGCAATTAAAAACCGACGAGGAGCAATTTTTTCATGATCATTTCAGCATTTATTGTCGAACTAATCGATACAGCGACGGAATTTGGAATGAGCTGTCACCCGAAATCAGGTTATGTTGGCTGAACTCGTCATAATTATTCAATTTTCTCAAAAACTAAAAGGGAGCAATTAAAAGTAAGGGTAGAGCAATTGAAAACCGACGAGGAGCAATTTTTTCATGATCATTTCAGCATTTATTGTCGAACTAATCGATACAGCGATGGAATTTGGCATGAGCTGTCACCCGAAATCAGGTTATGTTGGCTGAACTCGTCATAATTATTCAATTTTCTCAAAAACTAAAAGGGGGCAATTAAAAGTAAGGGTAGAGCAATTGAAAACCGACGAGGAGCAATTTTTTCAGGATCATTTCAGCATTTATTGTCGAACTAATCGATACAGCGATGGAATTTGGAATGAGCTGTCACCCGAAATCAGGTTATGTTGGCTGAACTCGTCATAATTATTCAATTTTCTCAAAAACTGAAAGGGAGCAATTAAAAGTAAGAGTAGAGCAATTGAAAACTGACGAAGAGCAATTTTTCCATGATTATTTTAGCCTTCGATATCAATTTTTTTCTCAACAAAGTTGAATTCGAAATCGGCGCCCACTGAAAGGGGGTTATGGTCGTCTTACTCGCGTTAATTATTGTATTTCACGGAAACTAAGAGGGAGCAATTAGAAATGAAGGTGGAGCAATTAAGAGCAATTAAGGAGCAATTTTTTAGTTCTCTGTAGAACGTCGTCTGTCCATCCGTTTCGCCACAACCCAGATTTGAATTTGGCCGCCATCCTGCCATAGAAAATCCACATTTCGTTTTTTCCTTTTTTCTAAAAAAACCAAATCAGAGCAATTAACAAAATTAGTGGAGCAATTAAGAGCTATTAAGGAGCAATTTTTTAGTCCCTTGTAGAACGTCGTATGTCCATCCGTTTCGGTACCACTCAGATTTGAATTTGGCCGCCATCCTGCCATAGAAAGTTCACATTTCGTTTTTTCCTTTTTTTTCAGAAACCAGATTAGAGCAATTAACAAAATTAGTGGAGCAATTAGAAGCAATTAAGAAGCAATTGTTTGGTATATAAAAAATCAAAAACAAATGAAGTTACCGGCCAACTTCATATAGGTAACAATTTACGATCGCTAATTACAACGAATTGCGAGTTTTCAGATTCAGACTTTATTCCTGCATGAAACTGTTACGTCCGGGTATCACCCCGTACGTTCCCCCTTCAACACATCCCCACTTTTACCTCCACCTCAATCCTTTAACTATTCGCACGGTTCTCTCCTCTTCTACTCTTATCTTTAACCTGAAACCTGGCCGTCGACATTCTATTCTCCCACTAACTCTAAGATGCTCGTTGCACACGGCACCGCCAAATGCAACGAGTCAGCTAATCTTTTTACCCTCTCTTTACCTTTTTACAGTTCCTCACTTCTAAACCAACCTCCTAGCAGAACACACAGAACAACTCTTCCTAACCTGCAATACAATTATATAATAAATAAACGTATCAGCTCAAGATTCAGTTAGTTTTCCTTTAGTTATACCCTAGAATTCGAACAGGGCCAAGATCCCGAATAAGGTAACGTCAGGCTACAGACGTTACACTGGTGGCAGCGGTGATCCCCTGTTACTAAGGGAATATAAAAAGGAAAGTAAACAACGGAACTAATAACACTACTAAATAAACAAATTGTGACATCGAACAGTGAACCATAAATGAACCAATGTGTAAAACAAGTTGTCTAAACTACCATTCCACTATTATCAAATTGACGATAATTAGTAATCACGAAACCTGCTAAAACTAATAGCAGCCGTCGAACCTCAAAGGCACCTCGCCCTACAAAGGCTCATCTGAGCCCCACAAAGAGCGAACTCGCTCCAACGACGAATCCCGGTGACGACTTCAAGACTGCACCGACATCACCAACGCTATCGCCCAACTGACAGATCCAGATTCACCATCTCTACACCAACAATAACCACGTTAGGAATATGCTGAGAATACTCACTCTTATTGTACTCACCATAATTTCCAGAAAGTAAGCTCACTTAAGATACGTATACTATTTAAGATAAGTTAACGCTGCCTAAAATCATGTCTAACTCAGAAATGACATTCCTAACATTGAAGGTTGCGGCTACACTAATCCCAACTTTTGATGGCACGAATATTACAGTAAAATCTTTCCTTCGGAAAGTCGAGAACGCAAGATTATTAATAGATCCACGAGATACGCTCCTATTCGTAGCACTTGTTCGATCAAAAATCGAAGGCCGTGCAGAAAGAGCACTCTCGCGAGATAACCTCCAGACATTACAATCTATTATAGACAACTTGAAACGCACATTTGAACCAAAACAAAGACTATCAGACGCACAATGCGCTATAGCGTGTGCACGTCAAGAGAAAAACGAGACCGCGTTAGAGTACGGAACTAGGATAGAAGAACTTGTAGATACAGCTATCGACATCATAGATTCAAACGAAACCGCCGAACATGCAACTATACTAATAAAAAATGTTGAAGAAAACGCCTTACGCGCTTTCATAAAAGGTCTGTGTGTTGCGCTAGAACAAAGGGTGTCAAACGAGAAGCCAAATACGCTGCGAGTGGCGGTCGATAAGGCGGTGAGCGCGGAAAGAATAGTATTAGAAAGACAAAAACTAAGGGCACCTACACCAAACGACACGAAACAGGACCGAAACAGCTCAAAAACGAATGAACTAGCTCGAAACAATAGTAATAATAACAGCTCGAAACAAACACCGTCTCACGACCCGTCGCTAAACTGTAGGTTCTGCAAGCGTGTTGGGCACTCAATAGATAACTGTAGATTACGAGAGCGTACCGACAATCTATCTTGTACATATTGTAGACGTAAAGGTCATACAGTCGAAAGGTGTCGCACGCGAAACTACCAAAACCAACAGACACCCCAAGATCCTTCATTTCACCAACCAAACACTGCAAATTACGTCCAACAACCTCAAGCACAGAACAGACCTCAACATAACCCTGACCAGCGTCCGAACCGACCTAACAACGAAAACCAAAATAACCCAAACTTCGAACAGCCAAGACATGCACGCGTCAATTACACAAACACGAATTTCCCGAATACCAACAATTCCCAAGAAAATAATGAGCAATCCTACGGCTTTCCATTAGAATCGCAACCTTTAAACGAGTAACGGGATCACCACACGGACGCGCCGATATCCCGAACTCTAGAGAAGCGTCCAAATACGTAAAACAGAACCTTTTAGAATCACCGACTATTACAATCCAATCACCACAAATCATCGGCAAAACCGGAACACTAATAGTAGACACCGGTGCAAACCTAAACCTAATTAAAGAAAAGATTATCACCTTGAACACTCGTCTTGAACCGAGGGACAGATGTTGTAGCTCAGGATTAACGAAAGGGTTCACGGAAACACTAGGTAGCATTAATCTAGAATTTGCCGGTACTTGCCACAAATTCCACTTAGGAAGTGATGAATTCCCTATCCAAGAAGACGGTATCTTAAGCGCAGATTTTCTACAACTCGAGGAAGCAACAATCTGTTTTAAAAACAACCAACTCCATTCCCAAAATACAGGCATTATTCCACTTCGTTACAAATCCTCGAATAATAATATAAATACATCTCGCATTCTCACAACGTCGACAACACAAACACCTAAAATTCATTTACACACACCTCAACTTGAAGAACAGATAAATACGCTCTTGGTTGACACCGGAGTTAACATAAACATAATAAAACTTAACACAGTCAAACTGAACACACACTGTAACCTGACAGACAAGACCCAGATAACCGGTATAACGGATGGCACCATCGAAACTCTCGGAAGCCTCAACTTACAAATCGGCAACAGTTGGCACGTATTTCATTTAGTCGATGATTCCTTCCCAATAAAAGAGGACGGTATTTTGGGAATGAAATTCCTATACAATGAAAACGCCACGATCTCGTTCGGAACAGGTACAGTGACAACGGATAACTGTAAACCACTAAAAATACTAGACGAAAATATTATATCTATTCCACCCCGAACTGGTATGGTAATATCAATGAAAGTCGCCAACCCGACGGTGAAAACAGGAGTCATTGATAACTCGAACCTGGGTCCCGATATTTTTCTCGGCAAGGCCGTAGTCACAAACAGACAGGGCTTAGCTTATGCCTACGCGATTAACTCCGGTGAAACAGCTGTGGAGATAAGAAGGCCGGTAGTAACCTTAGAAGAAGTCGACGAACTCAAGGAAACAAGACCCCAACTGACGGACGCAAAACTCACCAACGTTCAGTCAATCCTACTAACCAAGGCTCGTAGCACTAATACTAACAAAGATTCCCGTACGCTGTGCTTCTCCCCTAACCATGACTCGGATCGTCTTCATACTCTCATGGAAAACCTCCGATCAAACCATTTAAACGACGAAGAAAAACAGTCGATAACTGACCTTGCTACAGAATTCAACCACCTTTTCTTCCTACCAGGCGACAAATTAAAACATACACGACTAGTTAACCACACCATCCCTACCACAGACGACATTCCAATCCACACGAAGCAGTATAGATACCCTCGTATTCACAAAGAAGAGATAAGTAAACAAGTAAACAAACTCCTTGACCAAGATATCATCAAGCACTCTTCTTCTCCATACAACTCCCCGGTGTGGATAGTACCCAAAAAAACGGACACCGCCGGCAATAAGAAATGGCGTATGGTGATCGATTTTCGAAAATTAAACGAAAAAACCATCGGAGACGCCTATCCTCTACCTAATGTAACAGACATTCTAGACCAACTAGGATCGGCCAAGTATTTTTCTAAATTTGATCTAGCGTCAGGTTTTCACCAGATACCAATGCACCCGGATCATAGTCCGAAGACGGCTTTCTCAACGCCACATGGCCACTATGAATACAACAGAATGCCATTCGGACTAAAAAACGCACCCTCCACGTTCCAACGCCTAATGGACCAAGTACTCTCTGGTCTCCTAGGCAACGAGGTCTTCGTCTATTTAGACGACATAGTGATCTACGCGAGATCAATAGAGGAACATGCAATTAAATTCAAAAAACTCATGGAGCGACTAGCCACTGCCGGACTGACCCTCCAGCCGGATAAATGTGAATTCCTACGTAAAGAGGTAGCATATCTAGGACATGTAATCACGAAGGACGGAATAAGACCGGACCCAGAAAAAATATCAATCAGCCGTCAAAAACTACCCCGTTCCTACAAATCCTAAACAAATTAAACAATTCCTCGGACTGATCGGTTACTACCGCAGATTTATACCTAACCTATCGAAAATCGCTAAGCCTATAAACAACTTACTCAAGAAAAACACCCCGTTCCTTTGGACGTCTGAGCACCAATTCGCGTTCGAGACCCTGCGTAATAGCCTTTGTAAGGAACCTATCCTACAGTACCCGAACTTCGAAAAACCATTCGTTTTGACGACCGATGCCTCAAACTGCGCTGTAGGTGCGATTCTCAGCCAAGGCAAAATCGGCGAAGATCTACCCATCGCATACGCCTCAAGATCCCTTGAAAAGGCAGAACTCAACTACTCAACGATCGACAAAGAATTCCTAGCAATCGTTTTCGCAACAAAACATTTTAGGCCGTACTTAGACGGACGCAGCTTCACACTAGTAACGGACCATAGACCACTTGTGTGGCTAAATAACGTTAAAGACCCGACGTCACGGCTACTACGCTGGCGACTAACCCTCGACGAGTACAATTATAACGTAGTTTATAAGAAGGGTACAACAAACACAAACGCAGATGCACTGTCAAGAAACCCTCCCCTCGAAACAGTCCAGATCCTACCAATAGACAATAAACGACTACGCAATACCGACGAATCTAATAATCCTGCCCCAACAAAGAAAACTAAGGCGCAACGAACATCAACAATGACAACGTCAACGCCCTCGAGCAGTTCAGATATTGAAATTATTCATAAAAAACCTGAAACCCCTAAAAGACAAAGGACTACTGAGTCCTCTAGTAACCCTGCCCCGCGAAAGAAAGAGGCAACCCACCTACCCGAAAATACAGGAACAAACTCTCCAAAAACCTACCCGAGCGTTAGGAAACCGAATAAACGTTATCGCGAAACACAATCTTCAGGTAACCCGGCACCACGGAACAAGCCGAACGTAGATAATCACTCAGACTCTACAGATGACTCAGACATTCAGGTACATACCCGTCGTGAGCGCATTATCACGACTTTGTCTAGCTCGGACAGCTCTGACGTTGAAACAACCTTCGAAAAATCTAAAAACACTAACCCCGGTAAAACGAATAACCCTTTACCGTATCCCACGAATCAAACTAAACGATATAGAAGTACGGAATCTTCTGGTAACACAAGACCACGAAAGATACAAGCTAAACTACCAGACCCAATTACGGACCTGACAGAAGATTCAAATATAGAAACTATTCAGACTAAAGTAAGATCACCCAAACGCGTTCGCGAGACAGAAACATCTGGCAATTCAATGCCACGGAAAAAGTTACCTGCCTATAAAAAACATGATAGCTCAAATAAAGAGCCTATTGCAGATTCCACGTTAGACCTCAACACTTCGGAAAAACATGTTGAACCTATGGAAAAACTACAAAATACCTCACGTAACATACAAGCAGGTACATCAACCGACGAACATCCGGGAACTACACCCCCATACGGTCAATTTCTCGTAGATCTAGATTTTCTGCCATTCACCAATAACAGGTATATTCGAGAAATTGAAACAGACTTATTGAAACAAAAAGATAATCTTGCGCATTGCATCTCAGCTGACTGCAAGGCTTCAGAAGGTGTAGCAGACCAAATGGTAAGACGCGGACTTATACAACGTAAGCGTTTGCGGTCAATGGACCCTGTAGTGACGGACATAATTACAGTTAAATACCCGCGGCGTATAATTTATAACCTAATCACAAAACAACACTATTTCAACAAACCGACAAACGAGACAATGTATAAAACACTAGCTAAATTGAAATCAGCGTTGATACAAGACGGAGTACAATCCTTATTGATACCAAGATTAGGATGTGGTATCGATAAACTCAATTGGGACATGGTCAACCGTATGATCCACTACATATTTAAAGACACAAATATCAAAATCACTATTTGTAACTACAATTACCCATCAACATACGAACCATCTACACCTAAAGATAGTGAAGATCCGATTTCACTCACCATGCCACCGCCTGCGTACCCAGTAGCTAGGACGCGCAGAACTACTAAACTAAACACAGAAAGCCGAAGCGACACTCGCGACGTTCCTTCAGCTCTCCTAACAACATCAGATAACGATTCTGACACGCCAACCGATCCTCATAATTCTCGTGTTACCGAAGCAAATAACCATTCGCAAAATACTGTAAACTCGTCGGACGAACAAAATACTAATCCCGATCAAACCTCCGACATCAATTCATCCGACCCCGACACTCTGATGCAAGAGCACAGACGAAACCTCGTGCCGAAATTTGACGAAGACGAGAATACTCCCAGCTTTGAGGAGTTCATAGCCAACCTGGAAACTGTAACGCCTACGGCTAATGTAACAGAATCCAAAGACGGTCTATTCATGAAGAACGATAACTATGTTCATTGCATTCACGCCGACTGCCCATGGCTGGATGAGCTAACAAACCAATTAATAAATAAAAACATGCTAAATAAAGAAACTTTTACCACCCAAAAACCGACAAAAGGCGAAATAGCTGTCACAAAATATAGACAGAAATACATAATCTCCCTCGTACCTAGAGATAAACTCACAGATAGAATGAAATTGGAAGATCTTCACTGCCTGATCGTTAGGCTAAAACAAATTTTGTTCAAGTATAAAATCAATTCATTCTCATTCACAAAAGCAAACCCAGGATTAGACACCCTAGAGTGGTCTACTGTGAAGAAACTATTTTACGCGATCTTTAGAAACACCAGCATCAAAGTTAAGATGTGCACTAATGAAATCATCACACCCAACGAGTCATTACGCGAGGAAATAATAAGGGAATATCATGAATCATTAATAGGTGGTCATCAAGGTGTTACGAAGACATACAACCGAATTAGAGAAAAATAATACTGGCCAAATTTGAAAAGTCAAATTCAAAACTTCATCAGGACTTGTGATAGCTGTCAGAGAAAGAAACTAGTTCGAGTTAAGACCAAATTACCAATGGCGATCACAGACACTCCCGCAAATGCGTTTGACAAGGTCGCACTTGATATCGTAGGACCACTTCCCCTTACAAAGTCAAATCATCAATACCTCCTTACTATTCAGTGCAATCTGACCAAATTTCTTGACGCTATACCACTTCCAAATGCGACGGCCCAAACAATAGGTACAGCCTTCGCTAAAGATTATATTACGCGCTACGGAACACCGCGAACAATACTAACCGACCAGGGCCAAAATTTTATGAGTAACACAATCAAACAAATTAGCAAGCTTTTCAAGATTAAACAAGTCCGAACAACTGCCTACCACCCACAATCAAATGGATCCTTAGAAAGGAGCCATCTTGTACTAATAGAACACATCAAACATTATACAAAGAACGGTAATGACTGGGACGAATACATACGATTCGCAATATTCTGTTACAATACTGCTAAACACGAGAGCACTGGCTTTACTCCACATCAGTTAATCTTTGGTCAAGAAGCACGATCACCATCAGATGTGACTCCAACAATCGCAATGACCAGTACTTATAACACATTCATCCTTGACTTACTGACAAACCTCACAGATATTCGTAGACGAGCTGTACAAAATTTAAAAGAGGCAAAACTAAAATCAAAAACTTACTACGATAAAAATATCAACGAAAAACTTTTCGAAACAGGACAAACGGTTTTCCTACTAAACGAGACGCGCACGAAATTCAGTGACCACTACCAAGGACCTTACATTAATAAACAAATACTTGACAACATAAACGCAGAAATTTACATCACACCGAACAAAACAGAAATAGTTCACCTAAACAAATTAAAATTAGCACACACACGGGACTAACAAGTCAAACAATTACAGATACGGCACGGCACGCGAGAACGATGATGGAAACTAAGAGCACCCAATTCCTGGATCTACTCCTTGCCGAAACCAGAAGCTATCCATATCCTGTGCCCCAACAAAGCTAAAAAGCGGGTGTTCAGGACGCTCAGAAATTGTAAGCCTCAGCACCTCTAACACCATGACGTCGACGGAAACACACTCCTACGTCCCAGAATTTACTCTGAACTTAACCGATATACAGAGTGAGTCTTCTCAAAGGTTTCAAATGGGTGGGGCTTACTTGCGGCGAAGGCACGCAAAGATGTATTGTGATATGTCAAATTTGTAATTGAGCATTGCTTCACCATCCCCACCCGGATAATTGTTTACCTGATTGGCTAAATAAGCGTGTATTCGCCGCAAGTAGTCCCACCCATTTGAGACCTTTGAAAAGATTCACCCTGTATATCAAGACTTGAATAAAAATCATACTGTGAATCTATCCACAATCCCCACATTCAACCGATACAAAACCACGCTCCTAGACGTTGATGACATAAAATCTAATACCTTAACACTGGAAGATATAATAAAACAGGCAAAAGAAATTAGTACACACAAACGCGCGCAGCAAAGCACCGACAGTCTAACGACCGGTTTTTTTTACGCCACCGCTGGCCTAGGAATTATAGCAGCTTTATTCGTAATATATAAATTCTCACTATTTGGAAAAATATCAACGGTCTTCCGTTGCCTAAAGAAGACAAGACGCGGCAACAGGCGCCTAAAAACATCCACGTACGAAAAACCAATTCAATTGAGCATTATTCACCCTTACCTGAACGAAGACAACCACAAGCCAGTATACAACACTCCCCAAAACAAAATACCACCCCCACTCCCGCCAATAAATCTGACTATACACATAACAAAAAATCAAAAACCCGACCACCTACGCAGGACAGCGACGAAGTCACACCCGCTACCACCAATAAAATACTATGATTAAATACATGAATTGAACTCAACAGGGGTTGTCGCTACGGTCATTTAACTTCAATGTTACCATTATTACATGAAAAATCATTTACCTATATACTTATATAAACCTAAAGAGCGCAAGATAGATTCTAAGTTATACCTATTTGTAAACTGTACCTTATCTAACCTTCTTTTCTTCTTTTTCCCTTGTTGGTTATACGCTCATTTAACTTTAATAATAACATTATTACTCGGAAACCATTTACTTATATACTTATATATAATTATATAAATTTTGAATCATACCCATTTGTAAACTGTACCTCAGTTAACCTTAATATTACTTATATAAAATTAACTAGCGTAAGATAGATTTTAAGCCACACCTAATTGTAAACTGTATTTGTAACAATAACTACGTTAACAGGAAACATATCTCTCAAATTCGAGAGATATGTTTCCTCTAACGGGGGGGAGGGGGGGGGGGGGGGGGGGGTGTTACGTCCGGGTATCACCCCGTACGTTCGCCATTCCACACATCCCCACTTTTACCTCCACCTCAATCCTCTAACTATTCGCACGGTTCTCTCCTCTTCTACTCTTATCTTTAACCTGAAACCTGGCCGTCGACATCCTATTCTCCCACTAACTCTAAGATGCTCGTTGCACACGGCACCGCCAAATACAACGAGTCAGCTAATCTTTTTACCCTCTCTTTACCTTTTTACAGTTCCTCACTTCTACACCAACCTCCTACCAGAACACACAGAACAACTCTTCCTAACCTGCAATACAATTATATAATAAATAAACGTATCAGCTCAAGATTCAGTTAGTTTTCCTTTAGTTATACCCTAGTATTCGAACAGGGCCAAGATCCCGAATAAGGTAACGTCAGGCTACAGACGTTACAAAACAAAGATGTTTTTGAATAGGAGTGTTCGTCATGCCGTGTAGAATGGCGCTTATACAGTTATTTTCGCGTCAATGATGCGTGGGCTCTGATATTAGTCGAAATAAGTGACACGCCCACATTCTGCGATTAAAATTGAAATAAAATTTCGATTTCATTGAATTTTGGGAGCTAGCTCGAACCCATTCCTCGTCAAACATCGGCTGCCAAAAGGACAATCCGATTGATAGCCCCGTTTTGGAAATATTCAAGAAATTAGAAAGGTCGGTCGAAATCGTCTGGTTTCTACCCTTAAGACGTCAGACTTGATGTCAGTACTAGCTAGTCTTATTTTTTGACCAATGAAAGAAGGGATCTGGTGGCATCTCGCCCGTGACTTTGTGGACTCGTAAAGTGGCGTAAAAGTTAAAAAATGCAGCTTCTAAAAGTAAGTACGATTATTATACATACCTATGTAACGAGCAATTCTCCTATTCGGGGGAAGCGAATGAGAAAACTAAATCTCGCCCAAAGAGCACCAGCGTGATGCGCCCTCAAAAGGTATCCTAGGAATAGTCAGAGAAAAAGAGGGGTTGGGCGCCAGGCACATGAATATGCCAAGGTAAGCTATACGATACGGAAAAACTCTAAGAAGCCACAATCAAACTCTAGACCTAGCAGGTAACCGGCTAGTTAGTAGGAGAGGGGAACGTGGGGGCAGCAAAATGACACACTCCGATACGGTAGCACTTGATAAGAAAATAATAAATATATTTGCGGCAAGGCCGGAACGGTAATGGCAATGTCAATAAAGAAAATAACAAGAAGAAATGATATAACTTAAAGCAAACTATTGAAGATAGCAAAAAAGATTATGTTAAATAAAAGAAACAAAATAATAAATAAAATATTTGGCGACGCACGTCGGGATCGAACGCACGGTCGGTAAAGCGATGGAGTACGATAGACAAGGTAGTCACGACGCGACGGGTCGTATACAAGACGGCAAGGTAGAGGCAGATGTTTAGCAAGCCGGGTAGTACGGCTGAGCTGTACAGCGAGCTGTGGCTTGTCGGCTCGGCACGCGGGACGGGACGGCAGAGGGAGGGAAGGCACACTCGCACGCTACCAGCTCAGCTGACGCACTCACACAACTAGGCGGCGCGCCGTCGGCGACAGTCGTGCTACACACACTCACGCTACAGATGCACACGCACACGGCGGACTTGCAGTGCCGACGTCTTGTAATTTTTTCAGGTGTGGAGTTAACAAGGGGAGGGGTCATTTTTCCGTAGTTTTTCGCGTAGTAATCTGATATTTTTATGCTTTTATATTCGTATTCCTTGTCACGTACATAGTTTTTACATCTATAATATCGATACCTGCGCGGAATAACCGGCTATCTCAGAGTCCGGTTGAAGAAACGGCTATCTCAAAGTCCGCTTGAAGAAGCGGCTATCTCAGAGTCCAGTTGGAAAACCAGCTATCTCAAAGTCTGGCTGAAAAAGCGGCTATCTCAGAGTCCGGTTGAAAAAGCGGCTATCTCAGAGTCCGGTTGAAAAAGCGGCTATCTCAGAGTCCGGTTGAAAAAGCGGCTATCTCAGAGTCCAGTTGAAAAAGCAGCTATCTCAGAGTCCAGTTGGAAAACCAGCTATCTCAGAGTCCGGTTCAAAAACCAGCTATTTCCGAGTCCAGTCGAAAAACCAGCCATCTCGGAGTCCGCTTGAAAAAGCGGCTATCTCACAGCCGAAATTTTGTCGCCGCGAATTAAGTTGGTACCACTGTCCAGCAAAATTTAAACCCCGATGCAGTAATTTATCATGCCATTTCAAGTTGTATAGGTGAGCAAAATATTATTGGAATAAAAACAAATAGGCGCTTACGAGGAGGCAAAAAAATATCGTTATAAGTTAAATTACGTGTTATGCTATATGTTCAATATATTGTTATCCGAATCAGGTAACAACTACGCCAAGTGGCAGAAATTTCTCGAGCTACACTAATAAGAATATAGTCATGAATTATATTTGACATGTAATAACACGATTGCATATTATAATGTTATATTCTTTGATACCGAACAATTCTTCACTTTTTCGACGTAATGGTATTCATTTCGAATGAAACAGAACACTTTTCGTATTCGGGACTAGGTATCATATTAACGAATAATCGTTTATTTATTAGATTGATTGTGACGAGTTACCGTATATTGAGACAGTGTCGATGGCTGATACTATAATTATCTTACTTCTACGCCAGCAAAATTCGGACTCGACACAGTACAAATTCAATTTTTCCTCTCACCTTCAAATCGTTTCACAGACACAAACACCGAAAAATTAACTTCATTCGGTATATTTCAATTATGCTTGCAAGGTAAGTAAATAAATTGTGACCGTAATAACATTCGCGAATAACATCGTATTTATATACTGTGATGCTGTAACAGATCATTCGCCTGCGTATCCCTCTAGTCTCTCTAGTCTCTCTAGTCTCTCTAGTCTCTCTAGATACATAAAAAAATCTGGGCGAAAAAGAGATGAGCGCGATGAGTCGCATAATGTCATTTGGGTTGCATGGCATCGGGCGTTTTGCGCTGTTTTTGGTATGTCTGTTTTGTTCCAGGTGAATGACAGTCATTCACTGTGAGTAATTGACAGATCAAATAGAAATATTATTTCATATACAAAAAAAAAAAAAAAAATGGATAAAAAGGTAGTGCAGATGAAACCAGATGGGAATTGTCTTTTTCGCGCGCTGTCGTATTGCCTGTCAAAAAATCAGGATAGGCATGAAGAGCTAAGATTGACCATCGTTTCATTTATACGACAACATTGGGATAGCTATAGAGATTATATCATGGGTGACGAGTCACATGGCGTTTCAATAAGGTCAGCAGAAGATTATAAACATTGACTTTCGAAGATAAAAAATGGAGGTTTTGTGAGGGTAATTTAGGATATTCACAATTCAATATATGTGACCGAGTGCCCGAGGCGCGTAGCGCCGAGCGGGGTTGGCGCGCGAAGCGCGCAGGGGCGAAGCCCCTAGTGATAAATAAAATAATCGGGGAGTAAGTCATTAAAACTGTTTTTTTCAATATTGTCACGATGATATGAATGACAGTAAAACAGGAAGGTACCTACGACACATCATTTCTATTTTTATAATTTTTTTCCTTCGTTTTTTTGGTAATACCCTCGACGTACTGGCCAACAAAGCGCTTATGCAGATGTACTATAGGATTTCAGGTCTTTTAGAAAGAATACGGCTCATGATTTTATATTCTCTCGAAAATGTTAACAAACTTTTGTGCGTATAGGTCTCCATAATACGACGCTAGTACTCGTTTACCTGCGCGGTTGTGTTGTGTAGATGTACATCGTTTCGTCATTTTCCGCGCAACTCGTGCGAACTCATGCTCTAATACATGCTTTATCAGTGATTAACTTGGACGGCAAAGTAGTTGGAGTGCTATTAATGAAGATCTTTTTGTTTGATCTCAGACAAATAAATGGATTGTAAGTATAAACATTTTATTTTTGGAGTAAAATATTTGTGTGCGCGTGTGTAGTGTGTGTTTACGGTATTTAACCCTGCATTGCGACGAAAAAATACCCAAGAAGTAGAATAGTCAAATAAATATGGCATCTATAATTTCAATCAGTTTTCATTCCCCAATACCTGTATAATATAACAATCGGAAAAACACTACCACTCAAGATAAATGAACTTTTGACACCTTCTAAGAATAAGTCTGTCTTATCGGTATATTAATGATGTTTTGCTTATTTTTTTTTTTTTTTGACTTTCAATTGAACGAAAGATTGTGTCTCATTACTTGAGTAAAAATCGTATCTCACGGGTCTTCGATTCTTGTCAAATTCATTTGGATAGAAGGTAATGAATAGTTCCTAGAAGAGTTACGCGAAAATATGATTATCGAGTTCCCTAGGAATGCAAAAATACGATTAGCCTAATGATTCTCAGAAGAATGGTTCTTGGAAGAACCTTCGACTCTGGAAAGATCTTTCGGAACGTTCTAGAAAATTAATGGAAGGGTGTAGGTTCGTTAATTTGATAGCCCTGCGACTCGTACGAAGAACGATGCAAAAATATGATTAGCCTAATGATTCTCAGAAGAATAGTTCTCGGAACAACCTTCGACTCCGGAAAGATCTTTTGGAAGGTTCTAGAAAATTAGTGGAGGGATTGTCAGCTATAAAAGAGCGAAAAATTCAGGGGGTGCGAATTAGTCTTCAACCGATCTTCGAGTAGTAAAGAATCTTCTCTCACAATGGAGATAATATTGGATATGCAAGGTTTTCAAAACTTTTACGACGGATTTGTACTAAAGGAGCTGGCTGCAATCAGTGTTCAAGCGGATGACGCAGGCCGGTATGGTATGCCTCGCATCCTATTCAAACCACCTTGTTCTTGGGAAACCTTACCGCCTAAATGTAGAGCTACCAATTCCTGGTTGACGCGAAATTATCATGGATTGGAGTGGAATGATAGTGACATGTCTTACGATAAAGTGCAGACAGTATTGAAGAAAATTGTTGATCCTGCAAGTTATATCTATGTGAAGGGAAATGAGAAGAAACAGTGGATCGAGAAAATTATCAACGACGATTCAAAGCCAGTGATCGATCTGGAAGAATTGGGGTGCCCGAGTCTTGGATTCTTGCAATACATCAAAGTGGGTGGTTGGCATGAGGACTATCACGGGAACATTGTCGCATACCGGTGTGCTTGGGAAAACGTTCAGCGATTGAAATCTTGGTTTTCGAAGGACTGTACTGAATCTCTTCAAAAATCTTTGCACATTGTAACGTGGCAAACGTTCGACCTCCTCCTCCCCTAGCCTTACCGACGTACGCGAGCTCCGCCGCCCGATTCAAATCGGTGCCACTTCGCCCTGCGGAGCCATCTTGGCCAAATACCGTCGCACGCAGCGAATCGGTAACAGCCAGCGCTCCTAGGCCGAACGGAGCCGGCTGGTACTAGAGATAGCGGAAACGACCCTCATTGCGTCTTGACCCTTGTAATCGTGAACCTCGTGTGCTTGGAGTTTTTGGAAAGTTTCGTGTTAGATCTTGTCCACCCCGCAGCCCGTACCCGCTAACCTAACCCCTCGAGCCTCGCGTCGTTCCAGCGTGAAAGTTTAGCCGTTCCCCGCGAACCGTTGGACTTGACCGTTTGAACGAGTCACGTGGTGTTTGTCGGACGCGTAGCCGGGCCAGTTTTGGTCTCCGCTGCGCCGACGCAACAGAGCCACGGCCTCCTGACGTCACGCGTCGCACTCAGCTGCTGCGAGTCAGAGAGCCGCCGCTTCCCCTAGTCGCCGCCCCCCCCCCCCTCCCCCCGGCGCCGCCGCTGGAGAGCGAGCCGCGCCACTCCGTCGCGAGACGTCGAGAGAGACACGCAATCCCGCTACAGTGACAGCTGACTGTCACGTAGCCGGAAAGCAAGCCCACGAGCCTCGTCTAGGCCGAGGAGCCCGCGTTAATTTTATCGTAGAGTCATTTTTGTATTGATTTAGTTAAGCCTTATCGTAGAGTAGAGTTTCCTGTAGGTTATTTGATTTAGTTTTCTTAATTTATAATTTCCGACGCCAGGTAGCGGGCGTGACACAAATTCGCGACCTTTTTCTTTTTTCTTTTTTTCAATAAACATTCTATTTTCCTAAGCCACTGTATCTTTATTCTACGCCCCCACGAAATCCCTCTACCGTAGGTTAAGAGGCTAGTTGGCCCCGAGAGAGTGAGAGAGGACTTCGAGCCCGGAGTCTGGCGCCCAACTCAACATTTCCCTAGGCGACCCAGGTTTGTAGCCGGCGTCCGTTCCTGGATCACCCGAGTCCAGGAATTACCCGTTACAAATTTGCGCCCAACGTGGGGCCCGAATAAAGACACTTCGGGTAGGCCGAATTCACCCCTGCTACCTTTGTTTGCCTTGTTTGCCCTCCGCGCCCCCCCCCCCCCCCTAGAGAGTCTCGTAGGCTATACGCTGTCGTCCCCAAGCCACCCCTCCGTTCCCGAGGCTGAGGAACCGAGTTCGCTCGACTCCGCCATGGGGAACCGACCTCCATCCCCGGGCCCGGGTAGGTACCCGGCCCTAGGGATCGACCCCGACGACACCGATACGGTGATCGCCTGGGTGTGCCGCCTGTCCGACGACACGGTGAGACGTTTGCTAGAGAACTACAACCTGAACCCGGGAGGTCTGTCCGAGGCCATACGGTGGAGGCTACTTCGCTATCACCAGCTGACGCGGAATTGTGACGTGACCTGGGACGCCGGTGACGAGCTGCATCCCCCGGCACAGCAGGCCGCCCTCGGGCCCGTTCCAGGGCCCGACGAGCCAACGCCACCCCCGCCCCAAGTGGAACCCCCACCCCCTCCTCACGAGGCGCCCCCGCCTCCTACATCCCCCTCCCCCTTCACCGCCCCGGCCCCAAGCCAAACACCCCCGCCAAGGAGACCCCTTGTACCCGCCCCAACCCACGCTTCCAGTCCCGCCCCCGCACCCGCGCCCGCGCCTGCACCCGCGCCCGCGCCTGCACCCGCGCCCGCGCCTGCACCCGCGCCCGCGTCCACACCCGCCCCCGCGCCCGCCCCCTACGTGAGCACCCCCTTAGGTCCGACTGCCGCTCCCCCGCCGCAGTACGAGACGACGGGCCGCGTACCGGTCGGCGTGCGATCTCGAGTTCGGTTTCCGGAGGAACTGGACCGAGCGGAGCCTCCGAGACACCCCCCGGGGTCGCCTTACGCTCCGCCGGCCGCCCCGGAGCTGCCCGCCCCTTACTTTGAGTACCCCCGTGGTACTCCGGGCAACCCCCCGTACCCGCTCTCTGCGGAGCCGGTACCGAACCCCCGGGCATGTGGGCCGATTTCCGGCGCCCCCCCGACACCCTCGGCCCCCACGCCTCACCTCTACCCCCCTTGGGTAACCCCACTCACCCCGTACGGACCCCAGCCACCCTATGCCGCCCCCTACCCCCCCTGGGCACCACCACTGACCCCACAAGGACTCCAGGCAACCTACCCCACCCCCTACCCTCCTTGGGTACCCCCACCCACCCCGCCAGGACCCCAGCTCCCTTATCAAGCCCCTTACTTCTCCCGGGTATACTCTCCCGGGCCCTATTATCCCTGGGTCCCCGGACACCCCACCCCCTACCCTCCTCCTGCGGCCCCGCTTACTCCGTGCCCACCCCCACCCCCAGCTACCGCCCCGGTTACCCCACAGCCACCCCCACCCCCTGCGACCCAGGACCCCCCCGCGTCGCCGAACCCCGACCCCGATACACCTCACCCGCCTTCGGCCCCAGCTACCACCGCCGGTCCCCCAGGAGCGCCCTCCCCAACCCCGCCGGGACCGCCACCGCCGAGAGAAGACCCCAACCCACCCCCCCTGGCCACCCCCGCCCCCTCGCAACCCCAGCCCCCGCCCGAGCGCCACCGTGACATTCAGGAGACCGTCAAGCGGTGGAACCTGTCCTTCTCAGGCAAGGGAGACCCCAGCGCGGAGGAGTTCCTCCGCCGAGTGGAGGAATGCCGCGCGGGGAGCCAGCTGAGTGACCGGGAGGTCCTCGGCGCCTTACCCTTCCTGTTGACGGGCATTGCGCTGCAGTGGTGCAGGCTAGAGCACACGCAGTGGCACTCGTGGTCCCAGTTCGCCGACGCCTGCCGCAGTCAGTTTGGGGGGGGCAAATTATGAAAATCGGCTGCGGGATGAGGCTCGCCGCCGGACGCAGGGACCGACGGAGTCGATCACGGAATACCTGATCTGTCTGAGGATGGTCCTCAGCAGCTTCTCCGAACCGTGGCCGGTACACGAGCAGTTGAACCTCGCGTATACAAACCTGCACCCCGACTACCGCAGCGCGATCTCGCGGGCCGAGGTCACCTCCTTCGAGGCCCTCGCCAGCGCCGGGAAGCGGGTTGAGGCCACGGAAGCGCTAGACCGGTATTACATACCCCCGCCACCCCCGGAAGAGGCCCTCCTGCCGGAGTTTGCGTGCGCCGGTTCCGCGAGCCACCCTCCGGCACCGTCCGCGAGCGCCGCCTCGCCGACGGCCGCCCTCAGTCAACCGGCGCAGAAGCCGAAATCGCGCAGCCGAGGAGGGAAGAAGAAGGGGTCCCAATCCCCACCCGCCTCTTCGAATCCTCCCCCTCCCTTGATGGCCCTGAACTCCCCCCTCCCCGGGCCACCCGCGAGGGCACCGGAAGCGGCCGCGGGAGGACGCTCGGCGATCGCTCCAACGCTGGATGCGAACCCCGGGTTACCCGCTACCTGTTTCCGCTGCTACTCCCCGGGACACTTCGTGCGAGAGTGCCCCCACCCACCCTCCTACACCGCCTGCTCCAGGTGCCGAGCGCCTGGAGTCACAGATGCGAACTGCGCGAGATGCGCCGGTATCGTGTCGGGAAACGCGAACGGGAATCGGTAGGTCGGGTCCCTGCTCATTCCTCCGTGACAAGAGGACCCCCCTCTTTCCGGGCCGTATCCGCCCAGGACGCCCCGTTCCGAGAGAGCCCCAGCGACCCCCGTTACTATCTTCGCGTGGAAGTAGCCGGAAGAACCCTTCACGCGCTATTCGATCCCGGCTCCAGCCGAACGTACCTCGGAGGACCCGCGATCCCCCGGTTCCGCGACATCCTTCCCCGGCTCACCCCCCTTCCCGAGTGCGACATCGTCTACCCTAACGGAGCGGTGGACGCCGTGACAGGCGAAATGGAGATGCCAATCCGCATCGGCAGACGAACCTGCCCCATCGTAGTTCGCGTCGCGCCCTCGTTCCAGTACCACGGGATACTCGGCATGGATGTGATGACGGCCTTCGGGTTTCGCGTCGACTTCGGCCGCGGTACCTGGGAGATACGGTCCGCGGTGGAACCGGAGGTTAGCCCCCACCCCGAGAGAGCGCCCCCCCCCCCCCCCCCCCCCCCGAGAGGGAGCCCTCAGCCCCACCCCCGCTCGAGAACGAGTGTGCCGGTCTGTCCGAGCTCACGAGCTCCGACCAGGCCCGCCTTGACACCCTCCTGGCCCGAATCCTACCCCCCCCCCCCCCCCCCCCAACCCCACCCCGGAACCACGACCCTTGCTACCCACCGCATCGATGTACAGGGCCATCCTCCGATAAAGCAACGGTACTACCAAGTCTCTCCGAAAGTACGCGAGTACATGTACGAGGAGGTAGATGCCATTCTGGCCGGCGACATCATCGAGCCGTCCAGCAGCGAGTGGTCGAACCCCATCGTCATGATCCGCAAGCCCTCCGGAAAATATCGTTTCTGCCTCGACTTTCGGAAAGTCAACCTGGTCGCGAAGAAAGATGCCTATCCCCTCCCGCACATGAACAGTATTCTAGACAAGCTGCGCGAGGCGAAATACATCACCACGCTCGACCTGAGCCAGGCGTATTTCCAAATTCCCCTAGAGCATGAGAGTCCAGAGATAACCGCGTTCACCGTCCCGGGCCGCGGATTGTTTCACTTCAAGCGAATGCCTTACGGCCTATCCGGCGCCCCCGCCACGTTCCAGCGCCTGATGGATCGCTTGATTGGCCCGGACGTGGAACCCCACGTCTTTGTATACCTCGATGATGTCATTATCGTGAACCAGACTTTCGAGGACCACCTCCAGTGGCTCGAACGGGTACTGCGAAAAATCACGGACGCCGGACTCACTATCAATCCGGATAAGTGCGAGTTCTGCAGATCCGAAGTCAAATACCTGGGCTTCCGAGTAAATCGCGACGGCTTGCAGGCCGATCCCGAGAAAGTAGAGTCGATCGTGCAGTACCCGGTGCCCAGCACCGACGCTTCATTGACGACTTCGCCACCAAGGCCGAGCCGTTGAACCGTCTTCTCAAGAAAAGCCGCCGCTGGCAGTGGGGAGAGGAGCAGCAGCAGGCCTTCGAAGCCCTGCGTGCCGCCCTAATCGCACCTCCGACCCTGGCCTGTCCCGATTTCACCCTTCCCTTCACCCTTCAGACCGACGCGAGCGACTACGGCATCGGTGCCGTCCTCACGCAAACCGTACAGGACGTCGAGCAGGTGATAGCCTATGCCAGCCGGTCCCTCACCGAGCCAGAGCGGAAATATACGGTGACCGAACGCGAGTGCCTGGCCGTCCTTTGGTCAGTGCGTAAGGTCCATATCTCGAGGGTTATCACTTCACCGTGATTACGGACCACAGTAGCCTCCAGTGGCTACACAACCTTCACAACCCCACGGGCCGCCTCGCGAGGTGGGCGTTAGAGCTGCTAGAGTACGACTTTAAAATCGTGCATCGCAAGGGCGCCCTACACCACGTTCCCGACGCGTTGTCCCGAATCCCCGAACCAACCCCCGACCCAGTCGCCGCTGTCGAGGAAATTCTCGACCACTGGTTCCACCATCGTGTCGAGGCCGTACAGAAAATGCCCGTCCAATACCCCAACTGGAAAGTGGAAGAAGGCAGACTGTACCGCCACCGCGTCGACCCCCTGGCCGATCCCCTTTTACCCGACCTGGACCCATGGAAGCTGGTCCTGCCGAACGAGAGACGTTCCGCAGCGCTAACCGAAGCCCATTCCCTCCCGACCGCTGGCCATCTTGGAGTCGAGAAGACGTATGCCCGCGTCGCCCTCCTCTATTATTGGCCAGGGATGTACCGAGACGTAGCCCAGTATGTTCGCACCTGCGAGGAGTGCCAACGGTGCAAGGTGGACCAGGCCGGACCGCAGGGTCTGATGGGCCGCCGCGTCACCGAAGCTCCCTTCGTCGCGGTAGCGGCCGACATTATGAGTCCCTTCCCCCCGAGCCGCCAGGGCTTCGCATACGTCTTGGTCATCCAGGACCTCTTCACCAAGTGGGTAGAATGCGTACCGCTCCGCAAAGCCAATGGTCCGGCGATCCTCAAAGCGCTCGAAGAACTAGACTTCTACCGCTGGGGAGTCCCCGAGGTCTTGTTGACGGACAACGGCACAGAGTTCGTCAACAAGGTCATAACCGCCGCGTGCGCCGAGCTGGGCATCTACCACACGACGATCCCTCCCTACCACGCCCAAGCAAACCCGGTCGAGCGGGTGAACCGCGTAATTAAGACCATGATTACCACCTTCCTGGAAGGTGACCATCGCGAGTGGGACAGACACCTCCCGGAGTTCCGCTTCGCTATTAATTCTGCCGTTCACAGCTCCACCAAGATCTCGCCAGCCTTCCTTAACTTTGGGAGAGAGCTCCGACCCCCGAAAACAGTGCGTCGAGAGGAGGAAGGCCCGCCGATCATTTACCTGCAGACCCCCGAGGAGTGGGAAAGCCGCGTGAGGAGACTCGACGCGTTGAGAGACCTCGTCACCCAGAACCTGGAGGATGCGACCGAGCGCCAGGCACGCTATTATAATTGCGGGCGCCGCAATCCGGAGTTCAGACCGGGAGACCTTGTCCTCCGCCGCCAGCGGGTTCTATCCTCCGCCGCAAACTACGTCGCTTCCGAGCTCTCGGCGAAATTCAGCGGACCGTACGTTATTAAGCGGCGGCGTAGCCCGACCGTATATAGCATAACGGAGCTTGACGGTAAGTCGGCTGGGAAGGTTCACGTCACGGACCTGAAACCCTACCACCAGCCCTCGGTTGATCTAGCTGAACCCCCCGACGACGCAAGGCCCGTAGCTAACCCGCAACCCCTCCCTTCCGATCCCCTCCAGCCCCCCCGACAGTCGAACGAGAATCTAATACAGTCTATTCCACAGAGTGACGATGCGGCGCTACAGCACCCGGGGACGCCGAGCCTACCTGGACCCGCCGGACCCATCGATCGGCCTGGAGCCGATCGACACCCGCGACCGGCATGCGGCCGATCCGGCGATGCGGCGACCGACGACGATGGAGGAGGAGGTGGCGTCCCTCACCCGCCTGCTGGCCGAGACGCCGACCTCCTTGGAGCCCCTCCCGGAGCCCATGGAGCCGGAGGTCCCCCTCCCCGGACCCCCGTCACTGACGCCGAGCGACCCGGCCGAGGCCGAGGACGACCTCCTAGGACTCGAGGACCCCGGAGTGACGCCACCTGCCCTGCCCCCCCCCCCCCCCCCCCACCCACCCCACGCGAGCCCAACCCCGAGCCCCAGCCCTCCACGAGCGCTGGCACCCCCTCCCCCAACCCCCCCCCCCCCCCGGCCCTACTATCTCCGTCCCCGCGCCCCCTAAGGCCCCGCGCCGCCTGCCCCGGCCGCGCCGGCGCCGCACCACCCGCCCCGCGACGCCCTCGGACTCGAGCCGAGCGAGCTCGCCGGACGCGAACCCCGGACCACCCCTACCCACCCCCGCGGGAGCCATCGAGCCGGCGCAGGCCTTCCAGCCAGCCCCCTCGGTCTCCCGCGAGGCCCCGGAACCTCAGCGCCCGCCGGCCCGCCTGGCCGGCCTGATGGACCGGCCCTACCCCCGCCCCCCCGCCATCCCGCGAGTCGCGCCGGCGCCGCGAGCCACCCCAGCTCGGTCGGCCCCGCCACCGCCGCAACCCTGCGCCACCAGGCCACCGCGACGAGACAGCACCCTGTGCTGGGCCTGTGACGAGCCCGGCCACCGTCACTCGACGTGCCCACAACCCCGCCACGCCTGTTGTTCCGTGTGCGGCTGGCACGGGTACTCCACGAGTATCTGCCTGGCCCACCGGGCCAACCGGGCCGCGGCACAACCCCGCCAGCCCCAGCCACCGCAAGCGCCGTCGACCTCTGCGAGAGCCCAGGTCGCCGCCGTGGACGCGCCGGCTGCCCAGCCGCGTCGCACCCGCCGCGGTCGCTGGACCCCGGCCCCGCGCACCCCCAACCCCGAGCTGGTGGCAGCCCTCCTGGAGGTGCTGCACCGCTTCTCCTAAATACCCCCCCCCGCCCTTGGGACCCCGCACCCGCCTGCCCGCCTCGACCCCGAGGCCGGTGGAGTCGGAGGTTGCGGAGGCGTCCGAGTGCCACCCCGTACGCTCCGTTTGGCGGAGGGGTGTTGTAACGTGGCAAACGTTCGACCTCCTCCTCCCCTAGCCTTACCGACGTACGCGAGCTCCGCCGCCCGATTCAAATCGGTGCCGCTTCGCCCTGCGGAGCCATCTTGGCCAAATACCGTCGCACGCAGCGAATCGGTAACAGCCAGCGCTCCTAGGCCGAACGGAGCCGGCTGGTACTAGAGATAGCGGAAACGACCCTCATTGCGTCTTGACCCTTGTAATCGTGAACCTCGTGTACTTGGAGTTTTTGGAAAGTTTCGAGTGAGAGAGAGTGAAATTAGACTGTGTATCGTGTGAATTGTGTGTGTGACCCTGCTACCCCCTTGGACTTGTTATACCGACCCTCGCCTTCCCCGGACACGTGTTGACCGACGAACGGATACCATCGCACCGGAGAACGCTCGAGCGCCGGATCCCCAGGTAGGATCAATCCGTGTTAGATCTTGTCCACCCCGCAGCCCGTACCCGCTAACCTAACCCCTCGAGCCTCGCGTCGTTCCAGCGTGAAAGTTTAGCCGTTCCCCGCGAACCGTTGGACTTGACCGTTTGAACGAGTCACGTGGTGTTTGTCGGACGCGTAGCCGGGCCAGTTTTGGTCTCCGCTGCGCCGATCGCCGAGAGCGCCGCGCCGACGCAACAGAGCCACGGCCTCCTGACGTCACGCGTCGCACTCAGCTGCTGCGAGTCAGAGAGCCGCCGCTTCCCCTAGCCGCCGCTGGAGAGCGAGCCGCGCCACTCCGTCGCGAGACGTCGAGAGAGACACGCAATCCCGCTACAGTGACAGCTGACTGTCACGTAGCCGGAGAGCAAGCCCACGAGCCTCGTCTAGGCCGAGGAGCCCGCGTTAATTTTATCGTAGAGTCATTTTTGTATTGATTTAGTTAAGCCTTATCGTAGAGTAGAGTTTCCTGTAGGTTATTTGATTTAGTTTTCTTAATTTATAATTTCCGACGCCAGGTAGCGGGCGTGACACAAATTCGCGACCTTTTTCTTTTTTCTTTTTTTCAATAAACATTCTATTTTCCTAAGCCACTGTGTCTTTATTCTACGCCCCCACGAAATCCCTCTACCGTAGGTTAAGAGGCTAGTTGGCCCCGAGAGAGTGAGAGAGGACTTCGAGCCCGGAGTCTGGCGCCCAACTCAACATTTCCCTAGGCGACCCAGGTTTGTAGCCGGCGTCCGTTCCTGGATCACCCGAGTCCAGGAATTACCCGTTACAACATATACCTTCAAGTGGGAAGTCTGAAACGAATGAGGAAGGAGGATATCGCATTTTTAACCAAACAATTCATTCTCATTTACGCATCGGATATCATTGACGAGATATGGGATAAACTATCGGAGGCTATGAAGAAGGACGAAGACATCACAAGCTGTCTGAAATATCGAAAAAGTAAACATCACTGTTGGCTGAACGACGAATTCGATGGACCTATTCCCAAATGAGACTGTAATTTTCCATTCAATAAATGATGAAATAATTTACAACAGCATTAATACTCTCTGTATCCCTCCAAAGTAATTAGATACCGTTGAGCGGCTATTCGGGATGGGAATGATCGACACATATGAGCGGATCCACGTCACTTCACTCGAAAATAAACCGTCAAGTCACGGATTTTTGCGCCACTCAAAATATCTTTAGTACTATGGAAAAAAAAAATACAACTTCGAGGATTTTGAAAAATTTTCAAAAATGGCGGAGTTAGAGCTATGTGAAGTTTCGTAAACCGGTGTTGCACCGCTATGTTTAAAAATTCATATCTCCAAAAGTATCCATCGGAGCGGATTGATCTTTGAATCATTTTGTTCGTAAAAGAATACGCTTTCATGCAAAAAATAACAATGCCAAAAAAAAAAATTCCTTCACTTTTTTTTCGTCGTTTTTTTTTTTAATTTTACTGCCATTTTCGCGGGACTGACAGAAATTTATGGAGATAATTTTTTTTGGATACCTGGATCCTTTCCCTTCAATCCTAAAAAAAAAAATTTATGGAGAAATTACCTGGGCCGAAGAAAAACAATAAAACGTCTCGTCGCGCGTCGCCGCGCGCGCCAATCCACGCCCGCACTACTCCCGCAAGCTCGTAGGGCCGATGTTTTTAGCGATGATTCGCTGGATGACACTTAGTAGAACACCTCTGTTTTATATCAATTCATAATTTTCATCGAATCAAATTTTTCTGATGCGGAAAATAATTTTGTTTTGCCGAGTTTATGGGATGTTGGAATGACCGCATGTAATTTCAGAGTACCATGAACTGTCAATGCTTTATCGAATCGATTCTGTAAAATAGATTCTTTGTTTGATGTTCTGCAGACGTACAGTACGCGAAAGATATGCTGCGGAAATAAGAACATGCCCAATCATCGTTGCAAGAAGCCTTCGTAAATAATGTCATCAATGACGTTACTTATAAATAGTGGATATCAGTGGATCGAACGGCTTTGGAGACACTCACCAAAAAGTCCGAGGATTTTGTAGATAACTTCTGTGATCAATTGTCAAAATTGGTTGCACATGATTTTATTGCGAAGCAGCAAAGTAGTTATTCGCAGAAGATGAAAGAGAGCTTGAATGTTAGCGAATTTTTAGTAGTATGCGATTTCGAGGAGAATTATGTATTTTTTGTACACGATTCCACGCAAGGGTTGCACTGCGGCAATAATCAGGCGACTATTCATCCAATCCTGGTTTAATATAAAAGTTACGGTCACGACCAGTCGAGACATTTTAGTTTTGTGATCATTTCAGAGCATCTGAAACATAGTCCAGTTGCAGTTCATTTATTTCAAAAAAAGTTAATCAACTTTATGACAGAGGAGTTTCAAAATTCAATTCCTATAGAAAAAATAATTTATTTCTCCGATGGAGCAGCTTCCCAATATAAGAACAAAAAGAATTTCATAAACATAACACATCACTTTGAAGACTTTCAATGCCAAGCCGAGTGGCATTTCTTTGCTACATCATATGGGAAAGAGCCGTGTGATGGGGTAGGTGAAACTGTTAAAAGATTAGCTTCACGTGCGAGTTTACAACTGATTGGCAATTCCGATCGTATTCAAACATCGCTGGATCTATATAATTGGGCATGTTCTTATTTTCGCAGCATATCTTTCGCGTACTGTACGTCTGCAGAACATCAAACAAAGAATCTATTTTACAAAATCGATTCGATAAAGCATTGACAGTTCATGGTACTCTGAAATTACATGCGGTCATTCCAACATCCCATAAACTCGGCAAAACAAAATTATTTTCCGCATCAGAAAAATTTGATTCGATGAAAATTATGAATTGATATAAAACAGAGGTGTTCTACTAAGTGTCATCCAGCGAATCATCGCTAAAAACATCGGCCCTACGAGCTTGCGGGAGTAGTGCGGGCGTGGATTGGCGCGCGCGGCGACGCGCGACGAGACGTTTTATTTTTTTTCTTCGGCCCAGGTAATTTCTCCATAAATTTTTTTTTTTAGGATTGAAGGGAAAGGATCCAGGTATCCAAAAAAAATTATTTCCATAAATTTCTGTGAGTCCCGCGAAAATGGCAGTAAAATTAAAAAAAAAAACGACGAAAAAAAAGTGAAGGAATTTTTTTTTTTGGCATTGTTATTTTTTGCATGAAAGCGTATTCTTTTACGAACAAAATGAGTCAAAGATCAATCCGCTCCGTTGGATACTTTTGGAGATATGAATTTTTAAACATAGCGGTGCAACACCGGTTTACGAAACTTCACATAGCTCTAACTCCGCCATTTTTGAAAATTTTTCAAAATCCTCGAAGTTGTATTTTTTTTTTCCATAGTACTAAAGATATTTTGAATGGCGCAAAAATCCGTGACTTGACGGTTTATTTTCGAGTGAAGTGACGTGGATCCGCTCATATATTTATTGAAAAAATCTTTATTTGTAGAAATACATAATTATACCAATTTCTTCACCCCACCACTTATGGGATTGTATTCAACTACTCGATCGTGTAAGATCAAACAGTATGCCGACGTATCGGCAGGGAAGTTGTCTTTAGCTTCAAACTCGAGACGAACATCTACAGGTCCAAACTTGAGCGACTCGTTTTGTTTCGAGCAGTCGATGACGAATAGGGAAGCGTACTGTAGAAATTCACTCTTTTTCAGCAACGGTTCAGGTTCCTTGCCGTAATAGGATGTTTGGAAATTGGCGTACATTTCATATAACAGAGCATACTGATTATGACTCATATCGAGGTTTAGGTTTCCATAAGGATAACATTGAGAATTCAAGAAGAGTTTAACGTCGGTGATATTACAGTGATCGAAATGGCTAGCGTTTTTATTTAGCTTATTCTTTCGACTTCTTTGAAAACCGAGTATAACGTATCGCGGTTTCTCCAGCTGAGTCGATGTCTTCACCGTCCAAACGTGTTTTGAGGTGGTGGGAAGTACAGGATACTCGTACAATTCCCAATTGCGAAAACTCATGGAGATCGGTGCATCTTTCTCGATGAAATTCAACAGCTGTATCTTCCGTTGATCCGCGAGCTTAACATATGGTAACAACCATTCGACTTTATCGATCAGGATTTTGAATTCCTCATCTTGAGTTTGTAGAACCGCGTTCGTATCGATCTTTGAACGGGTCAAGATCAACTCGTGTTTGGCGTTTACGATTATCTTGCGATAGTCTTCGGCGAACCCTAGCATCATTTTCAGCGGTACGCATACTTCGAAGTTACCACTGGCATCCACATGGGTTGCATTCACATTAAGCCAACCAGCATTCTCCATCATCCAATTCTGTCCAGGTCTCAGAGAAGGGTAGCCTTTCATAAGACTAGTGAGACCGACGTTCTTGCTCCTGTCGATCTCAATAGCATTTATCTCGTAACGCATTTCTTCGAACAGGTGACAAACACCGTTGTTGATCAGTGCTGCAGTAGTCGACGGAGTTCCATCAGCTTTGACTATTTTTCCGTACACATGCAATGAACTCTTGCTGGGCAACACGCACAGGTCTTGGTGTTGAACAGCGATACGAATCTCATCACTGTTATTGAAACTTGATGAGGCGTAAGGCTTGTGTTTATGAACCTCGTAGTGTGCGATAGACTCGTCAAAAACTACGGGTGTTTGAATGTCTAAGATTTCTTTCTCCATGGTATACAACAGATGATACAGATGCAAACAAATCTTCGTCTTATTTTGCGGAAATTCCTCTTCCAAAAGGTGTGATCTTAAGACCCAAGCTTTTCAGAAGCAGCACGTTCTGAGGTGTCAGCTCTTTGAGAACCGGTTGACGACTGACGTGTTCGAGGCATCTTACCTTAGTATTATAACCACTTCTGTTATAAACTATTCCCATTATTGAGCCTTGATATGCAACCGTACGGTTATAACCTTTCCGCGGAAATTAATCAAATCCCCGTCTTGATCGACTATACGAAGTTGGATATGATCTATGATCCTTACGGTGACTGGAAGGTAAATGACGTAAGATGGTACTTCAATGATCTTATGTCCAGGTGGAACGACGGGAAAAAACTCATGAATGGTGTGTACTTTACGCTCATTGACGTAGGCACCCGTTGTAATGTTACACTCGACTCGTAGTGCGTTGACTTTAAGAATAGCTACAGGAAGGTCAGACTCGTGAATTTGATCAGCTTGCAAAACACGTGGAGTGAAACCCAATAGGCTGCCTATAGAATCGCCCGGCAGAAAATTTACAGGGTGACTACATTTGATTTCGCTACGCAATGTATTATTATTCGGTTTGATGTTGATGGTGATACTCTTATTCGACAAGACACCCTGTACGTAACTCTCTATATCCTCTATTTCATAGCTTCCAGTGGGTATAGTAACCACTTCTTTAGCCACGTAAATCTTGTTGTGACCAACATCTGCATTAGGAATCGCATTGAAAGTCAGTAATTCAACGAGACCGAGGGAATAATTCTTGAGATGGGAAAGTTCAATGGGAGGAAAGTATTGAGTCTCAAGAACCGAGGAGTTCCCCGATACGGTTAGCGTGAACGAATCGTCCATGACTACTGCGAAAACCAAACTGAGTTCGAGGAATTACGCTGCATGTTTATATAGAAACTCGAGACACAAGTGACCGCAGTTGAACGTATCATAGTCTTGATATCTTTCATGGTTATATTTGACGCTACCAACGCCAAGGTATCTGACGAGGTCTGACAGTGGGCGAAGGTTACCGAAACTGTCAAAGTAGACTACTTCGTCACCGATCTTTCGGTAGGCGACCCAATGCGTGCCAGGACCATCCGTATCATCTAGATTGACGATCGCCGATTCGAGTCTACGCGGTCCGTCCTTGGGCAAATCGTTCCGCATAAAGACGCCGCGGAAATGTGGAATGTTGACGATTGTCGCGTACTTTAACAGGTCTGCGTCAGTTAGCGCTCGTCGCGGTAGCGTCACTTTTAGTTTTTTGAGTGCGGTTTCAGGTGCAGACCTAAACCCTTCTTGTACGGTTTCAAGTGAAGTCCTTTTCCCAAAGCGATAGCTTCCATAGTTTTGTTATGCCGTTGACTATCTTCCAGTTGCCTCTTGGCGGAGCTTGCGTCATTCACCGCTTTCGCGATACCTGCTGCACCACCAGCCAACGCGCCGGTAGCACTCAGCCCAGCGGAAAGGGGTATAAGGAAGAGTAAGAAACCTCCAGCTTTGGAGGGTAGTGGTAGAATTCGTGGAGAACGTACATTACGTCTACCACCTGCTTTCTTAACAGCTCCTCGTGCACCCTTCAAGGCAGACTTGATGGCAATTTGTGCAATTTTGCCGGGAATCATGGACTGTTTAGCTGCATCGATAACCTTTCTCAATACCAACGGTTTTCCGATTCCCATGCCAAGCTTGGTTTTCGCTTTCATTGCGTTGTTACAGTCCAAGCGGCTGTCTTTTCACCAATACCAGCGTCTGAAGCTAAAACCCGCCTCCAAGCTCTCTCGGCCAAGATCTTATCTGCCGCACTTCTAGCTTCAAGATTTTCTCGATTCTGCGAATAGGCGATATCGTGTTCTTTGCAGGCTGCGTCAAGGGGGTTGATACCTGGATCACCGCGCGCCCGTCTCTTCGCTAGTTTGGTGCCAGGTCCGCAGTATTGATAACCAGGCAGATGTAACTCTACGGGAAGACTGTTAATGATCCTGTTGACCAGACCTTTCCCGCAGCGTTTAGTTCGCTTACGACTGACCACCTTAGCTTCGTGCACGATCATGGTTATGCTCTGATTGAGGAATCATCTTTATAAACACGCTATTTATACCGTTTACCGTTAGTCAGAGTCGAGATGAGGTTCGAGACGCAACCCGTCAAGATACCTGTCATGAATTTCGATAAATTTGTGCAAGAGAATGTTGCAACCGAAAAACGGCACGGTGATCTGCTACCAAACAGCGTGCGCGCGGTATTTTGCGGTCGGTCCAATTGCGGCAAGACCAATGCGCTGCTCTCCCTAATAACGCACCCCAACGGGTTGAGGTTCGAGAACGTCTATATCTACTCAAAATCATTGAATCAACCCAAGTACAAGTTCCTGCAGCAGCTACTCAAGGATGTAAATGGCGTTGAGTACTTTCCATTTGACGAGCATGAACAAGTAGTGCTGCCAGACGAAGCCCTACCCAATTTGATAATAGTCTTCCATGATGTGACGTGTGAGAAGCAGGACAACATCAGAGCTTTTTTCTGTATGGGAAGACATAAGCACGTGGATTGCTTCTATCTCTGTCAGACCTATGCCCAAATCCCCAAGCATTTCGTGCGTGATAATACCAACCTTTTGGTACTATTCAAGCAAAATGAAATGAACTTGAGACATGTATACGACGATCATGTGAATACCGACATGACTGACGCGCAGTTCAAAGACTTGTGTTCTGCGTGTTGGAACAACGGCAAATATGGATTCGTTGTAATAGACAAGGATAGTGATATAAATGAGGGTAGATATAGGAAAGGGTTTGACTGTTTCGTGAGCATAAAGTAGTGAAAAAAATGAGAAGTGGGATCAGTAGCGTTTCAGTCACAGCTGCGTCAACATGCAAGGTATTCGTGAGCGAAAAAAAGTCTTGCGTCACATCGCTAAAGCCAGTGCAGCGATTCGACGTAAACACAGAATGTTAAAGTCGGGTAGGGAGACCGCTGAAAAAACTATGACCGATGTTTTCAAACCGGTAGTTACACCGCTGCAACAATTGGTGGACATTTCTCAAACGACTGTTAAGCCTGTCAAAGAAGAGCCGATCAAACATGAGCCGATCAAACACGAGTCTCGTGGCGATGATTCCTTTCTGCAAGATGAGTCTCAAATAGCGGATGAGGAAGCGAATGTGACCTTACAACCGACGGATGAGATTATCGACGAGTATCTTGAAATGTTACAAGACGGGCGAAGTGATCTAGATAACGTTTTCGGTGTACGCAAACTCGCTCACGACAAGTTAATGATGGGTGACTCACCGATAAGTTTTGGGAATGATTTCATTCACGTAGGTGACATGCGCTTTGCAAAGACAAAAGGTTTGTTGGAACTATTATTCAAAAAGATTCCCGATGAGATCTACGTGAGTTCAGATGATATCCGAAATTATAAACAAATCGTATCTGCAACGAATGCACATCGAAAATACTACAAAGCTGGTCAACCTGTTCGGGACTTGAACAACCGCAAGTTCAAGAAGTTTATAGCACAAGCCTTCACAGTTCCACTTGCACGCAAGGGTCAAGGTGTGCTACCGGAGTTTATGGTTGCCCGAGAAGGTAGAGGAACGGACTATGTTCACTGGGATGATCCCAACGAGCTGGTGGAACGTTTGCGTTTGCTTCTAGCTTCCCAAGCAGCTGGAAACTCGAGTCACTCCAATGAAATCGTATCAATAATCGAAGAATCACGCGAAGCTGGTATCATTTATTAACAAACATCTATCCATTTTTACCGTCATTTCCAAGATGAGCGTTGATGTGTTCGGACGACAGTTGGACAAGGGTGCAGCTGTCAGCAGTCGTGGCCCTCCCGGTGTTGGGTTTAAGTTCACCACCGACGGACATCACGATATAGACGATAAGAGGCTGTGCAACGTCGCCAATCCCGTGCAGCAAAATGACGCCGTTACTATGACTCTCATGCGACAGGAGATCGACCTCGTGAGAAACGAATTCCTCTTAATGATACATGCTTCGGACTCCCGCATAACAGATGCTCTGCGCCCCCTAGGTGTTGATATTGAAGCAGGTCAAGACCTGTTGACTCGCACCGCCAAGATCATTCTTGAGCTGGACACCAGACTGACAGTGTTGGAAAATGAACGAGAAAAAGCTAGCACTCGTGACGGAGCTGCATAGACCAGCTTGAAAGAACTATCAACGTCGTCGTGTAGATGTTCGCGGTTTGGATGAAACCTGGCAAGCGGATCTCGTTGACATGGCACCTTAGGCAGGAGCAAATAAAGGTTACAAATACATGCTCACCGTCATCGATATATTCTCCAAGTACGCTTGGGCCTTGCCAATGAAGAGTAAGACCGGTAGAGATACCGCGAGTGCTATGGAATCTGTACTCGTACAGGGACGTACCCCGAAAAATTTACACGTCGACAGAGGCGGAGAATTTCATAATTCAAATTTCGATTCTCTCATGAGACGATATAATATCGAACTATACTCAACCTTTAGTAACTTGAAGGCATCGATCTGTGAGCGCTTCAATCGTACGCTGAAGAACAAAATGTGGATGCAGTTCAGTCTGCAAGGAAATTACAAGTGGATAGACATTTTATCTGATTTGGTTTCGGCTTACAACAACTCCAAACATCGGACTATTCGCATGAAGCCAAAGGACGTCTCCCCTGAAAACGAGCGGACATTACTGCAGACTGTATACCAAAAAGTTCGAGTCAGATCCGTTAAACCGGCAAAGTTCAAAGTTGGAGATAAAGTCCGAATCAGCAAATACAAGAATGTTTTTGAGAAAGGATATACACCAAATTGGACTACTGAAATATTCACGATTATCCGAGTAGTCAATACTGATCCAGTAACGTACAAGCTTAAAGATTATCAGGATCAGAATATAGCGGGTGGCTTCTACGAACAGGAACTTCTCAAAGTTAAGAATTCCGACATCTACCTGGTGCAGAAGGTGCTCAAGAGACGTGGAAGAAGAATATACGTTAAGTGGTTAGGTTTTAACAATACACATAACAGTTGGATCAATGAAACTGACTTGTAAGGTTTTTTTGAATAAATTAGTCTTTATTTTCCACCTATGTACAGTTTATTTACAATAACCCCACGGAAGCGTGTCGGTAGTATCTGGAAATATGATCCTCTTGTCGTCGTTCCAGCTCAACGCCAACTTCCTCTGCCTCACCGTATGAACCTGATGATTCTTGCTTTGAATTAAATTCTGATTCTCTACCAAATTCTGGTGTTTCAAGACACATTCGATGTAGTCACTGAAAGTTATAGTTTTTAACGTAGATCCCTTGACTCCTTTGGCTCGTTTCGTCTCTCTCTTTTCACCTAAAACCTTGAAGGAATATAATTTGGCTCTTAAGCCTACAAACTCAGTCATTATCTTTCCATTATTCTCGTCTTTCATTAATCCCAATACTTTTTTGTTAACCAGCGATATCTTGTAGACATTTTCCGGAGGATAGTCGGAGGTATCGAATCGGTCCAAATCACGTTTCATGAGCTCGTATATATCGGGAACGGTAAAGTGATATATAAGACTATCCGTATCGGTATACGTCAGTTTAGCTTGGTTTCCGAATCTATGTTTTATGTAATTATAATGGAAATCATATACATATGTAGGTTTTAGCTAGATCCGTCCTAGTTTCGTCCGCCTCAACTCAATTATTGTCATATCTTCACCGAATACGGTACGGCTATGAAAATTTGGTTTAGCGATAAGCGCTCTTGCTCCGTGTCTCCCATCCCACTTTGTGATTAACCGCACATCTCTCTGTTTTCTAACATTTTCCATGGTTTTCCCGAAAACGGCGTTATTCATAAGTTTATAAAAATTCTTTTCAAAATCGTTGTTTGACTTCTTTCGCAATTCGGTATTCAAATCTATATATTTCTTGAGCCACGGTGCTCGTTCGAATTTTAATATCCGGTGAATTTTCTCTAACTTCATACCTAAGCTCAAACACTGTTTCAAAACTTGATAGTGAATGACATACCGCTTTTTCGAGAAAAGGGTAGTTGTTAATTTAGATTTTTTGCACGTCGAAAGAGGTGGGATGTAATACTCCGGACACAATGGTAAATCTTTGTGAGAGTCCTGAAGTTCTGGCGGATATGCTAAATCTACTTCAAGTATGTAACCTACGGGAGATTCATTGGAAACGGTTGAAACATCGAAATGTTCGAAATTTGATACCCATTCAAAGGAGCTACACGGTAAGAAGTGGCTCATAGCTGCACCATATAGATTATTAACATCGAAATACATGAGGTATGATTCTTCCTGACTCGGATCGAATGCTGGCCCCATGTATCGGTTGTTGGCTTTAGCGTATCTATTTGAGCATTGAGCTACGCCGCCGCGAATACCTCTTTCTATAAACATCAACATATCAATGTCGACGAGGAGCTCGAGTTCAACACCCGTGCACTTGAGCATCGCGTCAAACGAGAGGCCCGGCGCCGTGTAATAATGTAACGGATCTGAATTATAAGTGAACCAACAATTGCTTCTGAAATTTTAAAAAATATCCGCTAAAAGCAGAACATCCGTTTGCAGATACAAGTCTGAATATTGTCCCAGAGTTTTGACTTGAAAAGTTTGCCAAACATCGCACGCGTGCAAATAATTATCCTCCGAAATGCCTACATTATTTAATTTTGAATAGAATTTTTCTATAGGAGGTAACTGTGTTTCTTCCAGGCTTTCCCAACTATCTACATACTCGTAGGGAAATACACCTTTCCTCGTCAATAACTGAAATTCTTCGACGCTTCCGCAATGTTTACGCGTGATTAATTTCTGCTCATCGTTTAGATAAGACGCTAATTTTTCTAGACTGCCCGGCATGAATCTGAACGAATCAATAAACCTAAAATGTATAAATGTTTCTTGTACACTTTTCGTAAAGGATATATATCTGTCCTTGTTGATCGGTAAGAGACTCATGGAACCTTCAAAAGATGTTGCCAACGTTTTAATCAAGAAATGTGAGTCGTAACCCGATAAGTTATGAAAGACCACCGGAATGATATGCGAATCTTTGTAATTTAAATTGCAAGCTTCGTGCGCTGCACCGCGATATTTGCCCGTAAAATGACAATGATCACGATGTTTCACCTCTCGAGGTCCGAATGGTTTTTCACAAATGTGACAAGTCTTAGCCGAATGGAATTCTTGTTTCTGCTCATGACTCAACGATTCCATAGGTATGATACACTTGAAATAAGGTTCCAAAGTCTGAGCCAATTCTTCCAACTCGTTTACGAACCATTCTATGCAATCCTTACCGCGGTTGATTCTAAATTTGGAAACTGAATCGTTGAAGGTACAATATAAGTAGTAGGCGACACTATATGGGACATGTTCCTCATACACCCTCCTATGTTCAGACTCAGATGTATCGTTAACCGGTTGCAAGAGACATTCCAGATCAGCGTAAATACAAAACGGTACATTTTCTTCGTGTTTGAAGTTTTTGAATTTCAAGATCTCATCTTTTTCGTCCGGTAATATCACTCTGCATTTATTTAGATTCGCGCAATCAATCTGGTGTTTGCTTAAACAATTTTCAGTCTGAAAATGACTCAAACATCTCTCACAAAACCAGGTATGACCTTTGTGTTTCGAAATTTGTGAACTCAACAGTCGAGACAAATTTTTAATCCATGCAAAGTGACATATTGTATTGTTAACGTCATCAATTTCATTTGATTCCATATCAGTTTCTAACATAAGAAGATGTATGGTAGACTTATCCGATTTCGCTCGACTCAAATAAACTGGTACTATTTCACGTTCATCTATACCGTAAACGTTGATCGCTAAACCATTTAATTTTTCGAATTTAGAAATTTCGTTCAGACTCATGGGAAAATTCAAACCTTCATACCTTAGCACTGTGCTGAAATGTGGATAAGAAGTCGTCCTATTCACATTTTCACGCGCTGGGAAGAGGGCTGCTGTGACTGACCAGAGAAAACAGTACGGATCGTCGTTCATAATATTTACCACCGCCTTTTTATCTTGTATATACTTCGGTAACTATGTGTAAGTAGATATACCTCCTCGCAGTGGCACATATTTATTGATATTCACAGCCATATTTATAATTTCAGTCAACGACCATCCCGAGTCCTTTTCCTGGAAGTCTTCGATTTTGACTAACAATTTCTCCTTTACGTTCTCGTCGAACTATTCACCAAGGTTCGTCGCTGGGAGAATAGCTTCGTTTTTGGTATTAAAGAACTTCATTTCTTCGATGATTTCACCGTCTTTTACAGTTTCGAATTTGCAGGACAACACTACATTTACTTTCAAGTTTCCGTCTTTCCGAAGCATATTCTTCAATCTGGGGATGATTAGTTTTTCCGAATCATCTAGAAAATGTTTCAGATCTTTGTGTTGCAGATTCGCTATCATCCCAGTTCTTATTCTTCCTTTGAAAGCTGACTCTAAATCCTCCCACTTTACTCTGTCACTTCTCCGCAGTCTCCTCACACCTTCCCCTGTTTTTCGAAACTGTTCAAATCGCGCTTTCAATGATTTCAAAATTCCTATCGTTGTCAAAATTCTTGTTTTTTCTCCGATCGTTGAAGCGGATTTTCGCAAAATTTTGTTTAAAAGCCTAATGTTTTGAGTTCCAAATCTAATCCACTTCTGTGTTTCCGTAGTCGATGACTTCTCTTTCAGAATTTCATAAGCATTTTGCATAATGCTGATAAGTTTAAGACATTTAGCCGCATTCATTTTCGTGATTACTAACAGCAATTGTACACTGCAAAAGTTTAAGCGCGAATGGTTCTTGAATACCGAGGAGGAGTCATTTTATAGGCCAACACCATCGATAAATTCTGAGAACTGTGAAATTTGATCCGAGAACCCTTTGAACAGAATATTCTCGAAGCAAGTCCTACAGCTAGTGAAATGATAACAAGCGATCGAGCTTATTTCCTCTGCGTAAGTCTGACAAAGGATAATCAAACCTACATTTCGTTGAAAAAATGTTCACGAACGTTCTAGAATTATGGTTTATCATTAGAGAATATTCGCGAAGCTGAACCTAATCAAATGCAATTTGATCAGCATGGAAGTTTCGTATACTATAAGATATATAGGTAAAGAGTTTGTATTGAAATGATAGTAGACAGGTTTGTGAGGATATTATTCATATGATACGTTTATTAATCATATTTTGTATACAAGTGAGATTCACATGTAGATGATGGTCAACGTTTGATAATTTGATATCACTGCATGAATTTATTACCTCTACTACGAATATATGATTATTACACAGACACATCGAGATATTAGCATATTTGAGTCATTCCACGTCAAACCGGACACCTTTTTGACCTCGATGTTTCCGATTTCGTTCTAATTTCTTTAACGGGTTCTTTGGAACAAATAAATTCATCAAACAATTTTTCGTTTTTTTTTTCCCCCCCTATCTTCCAAGTTACACGGGGGTGAAATTCACGAAAAACGGCCAAAAATCGAAAACATACTCCTCTTCAAACGGTCATATCTTTGGCTGTGTTTGTCCTAGAGTCTTCTTTCGAGAACCATTTTGAAGCTATTGAATGGCACTATTATTATATATTTATTGAATTCTGCGACAAAGAGCGATTCCATTTGTTATAAACAAATATATTATTCAAACGTGGTTTTCTAGGTGAGAACCACGCTTTAAAATTCCCAAAAAAATATGAGCGTATTCCTTGATCAATTTCCTATAAAACTGGTAAGTTATAGAATGGAACTCCGATGGAAACTATATTAAAACGATTTATTTATAAGCGACGGCGCGCGCTGCCGCTGAGAGACCTGGCTCGGGTACGTGTAGCTCGCGTAAGGAAGAAATGGTGGGCATGTAGATCTATATTAAAAAAATTCACCATGTCAGAAAACAATGTATATCATATTAGTTTATTGAATATCTAACTAACGATAAGTAAATCATGATCCTAAATCTGACATAAGGATCCCCTAGTCACATTATACCATATATAATACCTGGAAGTCGTTATATTTGCTTATAATTAGTGGTTTATTTAGGAACAACGGCCTCTACTGACTTTTCGGCATCAGAGTATCTCTTGTCTATTAATTCATTCTTTGTTAGTCGCATTAATTTATTTTTTTGTTATTGGCTTAGGAGGAGCCCTCTAAAGACTAGCGGCTGAAGCAAGTCTGGAATCCTTGCAGGAACCAATAAATACACCACAATTTTTTTTTTCTATGCGTGCAGAATATCAAAAATATTAAAAATACTGATTTAGAATTTTCCACTGAACTGCATTGCAGCCTCGTTTCGGGAAAGCTAAATTAGTTCATGGTACACTGACATTTCATTGTATTCTGCCACAAACGAAAAATAAATTAATAACTAATGTAAGGGATACTCTGATACCGAAAAGTCAGTGCAGGCCGTTGTTTCCAAATAAACCACCCTAAAATTTTTAATAATCTTTCCTAATTTAATTGCTTTATTTTCTTAATTTGACAAAAAATTGCCCCGTTATTTCTTTCAACTAACTTTAACAATAATATAATTATTCATATTTTTGCTTTAACTTCAACAGTTATGGAAGCAATTATATGAATAAACCAAACTTCTATCGAATTAATTATAGTGTATTCATCAATTCAGGTATTATACATATAGGTATAATATAATGTGACTAGAGGATCCTTATGTCAGATTTAGGATCATGATTTACTTATCGTTAGTTAGATATTCAATAAACTAATATGATATACATTGTTTTCTGACATGGTGAATTTTTTTAATATAGATCTACATGCCCACCATTTCTTCCTCACGCGAGCTACACGTACCCGAGCCAGGTCTCTCAGCGGCAGCGCGCGCCGTCGCTTATAAATAAATCGTTTTAATATAGTTTCCATCGGAGTTCCATTCTATAACTTACCAGTTTTATAGGAAATTGATCAAGGAATACGCTCATATTTTTTTGGGAATTTTAAAGCGTGGTTCTCACCTAGAAAACCACGTTTGAATAATATATTTGTTTATAACAAATGGAATCGCTCTTTGTCGCAGAATTCAATAAATATATAATAATAGTGCCATTCAATAGCTTCAAAATGGTTCTCGAAAGAAGACTCTAGGACAAACGCAGCCAAAGATATGACCGTTTGAAGAGGAGTATGTTTTCGATTTTTGGCCGTTTTTCGTGAATTTCACCCCCGTGTAACTTGGAAAATAGGGGCGGAAAAAAAAAACGAAAAATTGTTTGATCAATTTATTTGTTCCAAAGAACCCGTTAAAAAAATTAGAACGAAATCGGAAACATCGAGGTCAATTTTTGATTTATTTTGTCCGGTTTGACGTGGAATGACTCATTTGTGTATAGAAATAGGTTCAGAGTTAAAAATCATTTGTTTTCACGAACGAAATAGGCTTATGATAGAAGTATACACAGTAAATTACACATAGTTGAATTCGATTTGATTGAATTGTCCCCCGAGGTAGCGCATCAGGAGTCTATCCCCTTCACATGCTCCCGTCATCTTTTGGAGAAGATCCGCATCGTCGTTCAGAATTTTTGTCATCCGAGCTGGTAGAAATACCGAGCAGCTGTTATCCACATCAACCATGAATCTGGCTCCAAATTTAGTTTGAACTTTGCGGATGTTGCTGATTTGGTAATCTCTGAACACTTCCAGATCCGTCAATTTCTTCGTTGGAAGAAACTCCTCCAGCCGACCGAGTTTATTAATCTTCGTAAGGTCCATGCTTTTTTTGGATTCAAATTTTGATATACCTTACACCTTAACACCTGTTAGTCTGCCTGTGATTTGATCCAGATTAGACTTGGCTTCGATTAGACTTTTCACTTCTTCGATATTTCTCAGCAGTAGATGTAATCGTATTTTCAGTTCTCTTCGCTGCTCTTGCAGGTTATTCTGCATTATTCGAAGATCGGTTGAAGACTAATTGTCAGCTTAAAATTTCCCTTTCTTTTATATACCCTACACCATTCCATTAATTTTTTAGAACATTCCAAAAGATCTTTCTAGAATCTTTGCATGTGTCACAACTTGAAGGTTATTCCGAGAACCATTCTTCTGAGAATCATTAGGCTAATCATATTTTTGCATTCCTAGGTAACTCGATAATCATATTTTCGCGTAACTCGATCCGAACAGGGTGCCGAATAATTCCAGGAACTGTTTGTCTGCCCGAAGGAAGCTTCTAGAACTGACCCAGGGCTTGGAATCTTATTTCGGAAATGTGTGACGTCATATTAAGAGTGTGTGCCGTCATATTAAGGGTGTGTGCCGCTAATATAAGGGTGTGTGACGTCATATTAAGAGTGTGTGCCGCTAATATAAGGGTGTGTGACGTCATATTAAGGGTGTGTGCCGTCAATTCAAGGGTGTGTGCCGTCAGTTCTAGGGTGGACGACGCCATTTTGAGGGTCTGACGGGGACCGAGAGATCTGCGAGCATGACGTCATCGTGACCCCCTCACACGGACACGGACGGCGCACGCATGTGTGTGTGCATGTACGTGTGCACTAACACGCGTTGATCCAGAACCCGCCCAGCCTATCTACTTTCGTTCTACTCCGGAAGTCATTTTGACCCAGTGTGACAACGAAGGGTTAAATTTCGGAGCGGGGCATATATGTATACTACCTGGCAAGTGGGACGGATTTAGCTACAAATATTCCTTGATGTTTCTGATTCTGCTTTAATTTTTCTTACATATTCTGTGAATGAAATGAATGTATGAAACATTAAACATCGAGGAATATTTGTGGCCTAATCCATCCCACTTGCCGTGACTGACTCTCATGCATATATGCTATACATATAGTAATGTAGTATACCGTGCGTTTTCGTGGATGAGCGACATGCCTAGATCCGAAGATAGCCGAACGTACGCCCTATTATATGCAATTAAGGGTACATGTCATATATATATCAGTATTTCTGACATTCGACCCTTGACGGCAAACTGTCAGTTGCTGTAGAGCCTCTATATCTATTGGTCGCGATGTTTATAGGTTATTCTTTAACCACACGTAATTATTCAAAATCGATTGATCACTGATCCGCGTCATTCAGCTAGTTTTATGATTGAAGAATAACCTATAAACGTCGCCGCCAATGCACGTAGGCTCTACAGTAGCTGACAGCTCGCCGTCAAATGTCAAAAATACTGATATATATATATGACATGTACCCTTAATTGCATATAATAGGGCGTACGTTCGGCTATCTTCGGATCTAGGCATGTCGCTCATCCACGAAAACGCACGGTATATATGCCACTTTCCGAAATTTAAAGAACTCTACATCAGGAATAACAGGTTCATCGTTTGTTGCGGGAACGCTGAAAAAAATGCCAGGTCCTATTGTCTGAGCGAGCACGACAGGTTCATTGCACCCCGGATATACAAAGTAGTGGGTGTCAGGATGAAATGCAATGTTACACTGTCCTGAAAATATATCAGTCGTATATTCAAAAATTATCTAAACAAGACACGTATTTTAAAAATATAAAGTTCCAATCCCGAAAGTCAAAGGTCGTATGTGTCAGCGAATACGATAGTTTAGCTTCGACCTTCTTCTTCTTGCCTTACGGAGACACCGAAAGATGCCAGTCGGATTTTGAAACGATCTTTAGCCCGATTGTAGATAATAATGGTACTAATTTAAACATAAGAGGACACCCATATTAGGGTGTGCCAGAAAAAACTTTCCTTTTTTTTTTGAATCTCCCACATTAAAAATCAAAGTGGTTTTATAAAATAAGAAGCCTCGATAAAGGAGGGCACTGAGAAGAAATGCGAAGTGGTGTCTCACTCGCCCAGGCATTAACACTGATGAGGCACCTTTTACACTTGATTATCAGCATCCCCCTTTCGGCAATTGAAATATTACATGGCATTTAGCTGTTTGAGCATGTGGTATAATAAGTATAAAATAAAATAAAAATTGTAAAAATTGAGCTATTAACATCTACTTTATTTTGTTCCCCACTGCGGATATGTACGTATTTGTGGATAATAACGACCCTCGTGAAAAAGAGAATCAGGCGATCAATGCTAACAGGTGCCTCATCGCGAATATTGCGATAAGGTAACTGATGCTAGCTTCTAATGTTCGAAGCTCCCTTCAGCAAAAAGAATTTTTGTTCAATTCTGTCTAACACCTTGTAATATTGTTTATTTTCATGTATAATTGATCCTCACGAAAGAGGGTTCCGGACAAACAGGTTTAAGAGGTGTCTCATCAGTGTTGTCCTTTAGTCGATTGAGACACCTCTTAGAATTTTTTGTCAGAGCTCCCTTCCAACGACGTTCTTTATAATATTCAAATACACAAATTCCCGCGGTGGGGAATGAATAAAAAAAAAGAACTTTTTTTTTCCTAATTTTGTTCTCGAAACATTATTCTTTATTACTCTATTCCCTGTACCACCTTGTGATTTTATTTAATTTGCTGTGAAATTTCACCTCGCGAAGGCAAGTTTCGGTCAGTTAAGTCTAGCAGGTGCCTAATCAGTATGATTTCTGGTCGACTGAGACACCTTTTAACATTTTTTGTCAGAGCCCCCCTTCGACGACGCTTCTTGTAATGAACGACTACCTTTTTTTTTCTTGCATCGCGGACGCTTCTATTGTTGGTTCATATTAATACATATTATTGAATAGATTAACGAAAACGGATAATTCAACTTGCTGTGGTAAGAAACCTTGTAGTCTATATGTATACCTATATCGTATATATACGTATAATGTAACGTGTACGGCTATACCAGCCTATATTGATATAGTCGTACACAGCACATACGCATCGCGCAGGCGGGGTGGCACCTGGTGACGTCACAAACGGTATATAAGGAGCAACGCTGAGACGCAAATCAGCGTATCTAGCCAGAGCGGCAGTGCGACTCATGTAAATTCTTTTCTCTCAATTTACCTTTCAATTCTTCCTAACCTAAAATTTATCATATCTTTCACTTCGTGCCAAAGCGGCCAAGTAGAATCAAAATTATTTCTATTAGAGACATCTAACTAAAGCAGTATTTGTACTCAATCAATTTCAAATTTAAATTTAAAACTAAAACTCAAAACAGAAACAAAACAAGCGCGAATAGACATAAGAACTAGGTTAATTTAGATTTCGTTTCTCTTTTGTTTTTCTTTTCATTTCGAGAGCACAGAACCATGATCTATTTTATTTCTCTCTATAATTTATTTTTCGTTTTCACTTATAATTTCTGTTATATTTTCTTTATGTAAATCCAGATTCAGCCAATACTAGTATTATTTGCTAGCTATGCAAATAATACCAGATATCAAACAAATATAAAAATCTGATTCCTATCAATTCATTTTCAAAGATCTTTTCTTACACGGAGAAAAATACTGCAGGCTCAATAGCAATACCATTATTGCTGAATATTTATTGCCAGTCTGACAAGAAATCTTATTACTTACTCAATATCATATTGATTCTGTGATTAATAGATATTGTTAAGAAAACCACACAAATATAACTGAAAGAGTTTAGGTAATTCAACTATCCGTTTTGAAACCAAAGATATACTTTGTTGAGCTGTGTTTTCTAGCTGGCGATATTCTCGAATCTCAAATTAACATTTCACAGCAATGACAAAACTATTCTGTAATAAAGCAATGTCGAGATCGCGGAGATAGCAAATTGGTAGTGATCCTGCTGCTGCTAGTACTGTTTTGGTGTATTAGCAACACAAGTCTCAAGTTTTGAGCAAATCGCACGGCTATGTGCTAAATGCGTTGTGTAGAAGCTAGGCGACCCCGTAGTTTTAACGTAGCAATACTAGTATTGCTGGCAAGCTAAGACTGCATCGCAGGGACTACAAAGCATCAGGCTGTTTCTTGATTACCGCATGATTTCTTCGGCCAGACAGTGCCGCCAAGCCGAGCCCAATCCATCATTTCGGCCCAAGTTCCAGTCGTGTGTGCATGTAGTTCCGTAAATATGGATCAATTTGTGAGCAATCAATTGAAGAGTTGGAATTTAGAAAACTATATTCCTGTATTTGAAGGTAAGTAATATCCCCGTAAAAAACATTAAAAATGTCGAAAAAGCCGCCAAGTACCATATAAAAAAAAAACTACAAAAACATATGAAATGTGCCAAAAAGCCGCAAAGTACCGCAATGATAATCTGAAAAAACCTCTGAAATGTAACGAGAGCGCCAGGTACTTTAGCACTTCAAGTCCAACTTCGTTGTTCTGTTAAGTTGTATTCAAAATCGTATCGTCATCACATTGTATCGAAATTCGTATGGTATTACGGAAACATCATTCAAAGAGCTACTTACTTGGCGGGCACATGCAATTGATACGACTGAACGTACATGAATAGGTTCGTTCATTTTTTAGGTTACACTCTTTACATTGCTATTATACTCTCACAATTGCTTAATACAACTTCGACCGCCGCTATATAAAATTTTCCAACAAAGTATCATTCATTCCAGATATTTGCTTTTTCTCTTCTGTCCGGAAAACCTCATTCGTTTATAAGCATTGCAATGCAGATGTACGCACGTTTACGACGAATAATACAGTTTAATTATCAGGTAATTCATGAAGCTAAGTTTAAGACACTCAAGCAACCAAAGATATGTGTATGGTTTTTAACGTACAGAATGATAGGCATTTCTTCATTATTCGTTGGTACAGGTCAGAGCAGGCTGTTGTTGAGACGAGTAACTACAATATGTCGGATAAGAAATAACGAAAGAACAGTATAAATTTGTGAGAATGGAATGAAATATTATCAATCATACGTTACACATTATCAAGAACCGAGATATTGCATGTGCCCGCCAAGTAAGTAGCTCTTTGAATGATGTTTCCGTAATACCATACGAATTTCGATAGAATGTGATGACGATACGATTTCGAATACAACTTAACAGAACAACGAAGTTGGACTCGAAGTGCTAAAGTACCTGGCGCTCTCGTTACATTTCAGAGGTTTTTTCACATTATCATTGCGGTACTTTGCCGCTTTTTTCCACATTTCATATGTTCTTGTAGTTTTTTTTTATATGGTACTTGGCGGCTTTTTCGACATTTTTAATGTTTTTTACGGGGATTTCACATCTTTTTGCGATAATACGTGATAATATTACTGTGTACATTTATGAATAAAAGTGAAAGTAGGAGGCATTTCTTTTTCATAGAACAGAGGGAGCATAAACCATTTATTAATTTGAATGAATTATGTCATCTACATATCATGACTAATAATACACTAAATTACATTAGCACTAAGTTGACGTTTCATAATTCGATCATGTGACAATACACAGAACGCTACTATGGATACATTTTTTCAAATCTAAATCTTATCGTTCCATAAGAATTGACGATCAACAAATATTATCTTATTGACATCGGTATATGAATACTGTATGATTAATTTTATTCCATCTGCCTTCAATAGTTATTTTAAAAGTGAATGTCATGAACAAAAGCAACAAATTTTAAACCCAACAACCAAGCTTCGCCTTATATTTCATCATCAGCAGATTTGTATTATATATTACCTAAATTGCTTATAATTGATGAAAACGTTCCTTAATTACGATCCTCATATGGATCATGCCCAGTTATTTCTATCCTATACAACGAATAGTGGATTATCCGTATTGATCGTTGCCTCATCTTACATTCTCATCATGGATCTTGTTATTGTTTTATCTCTCGTCGTAGATGTCGTCTCTTCAAGTCACGCTTGCACTATTAACAAAGCAACAACGATTTTCAATTCTTCTGATTTCTGATGAAAGCACTAACATCAAGATTATCATCAATTTTTTCATGTCACTCTGTAAAATAATAATAAAAAACCAATACATCGATATGACTCATTCTTATAAATTTAACGTATAAGGATTATTTTATTACACGTTGCGTACATAAACTTAACCAATGTAAGTAACTTGTAAGCAATTAACATACAACCATCTGTGACTTGTAAACTTTTCATTCCACGTTGACAGATCCACGACGTTTAAAACATTTTTTCAAACTCCGAGCCCTGTGTCTCTCCCTTTCTGTAATCAATTACCCATTCATATAATTTTTACTTCATTTTATTTTTGAATGAGTTCGTCGAATTTCATTTTGATACAATATAATAACTAGTACGAATATGCAACAATCCCAACACTTTCCAATTAGAAATACAGTTAGGTGAAGCATCCCATATAAAAGTAATAATTGTGTTAAAAGCATGGAATAGTAACCCGCATTTTTATACCTATAAATCCAAAATTGAATGAATCTGTCGTAAAAATATATGCGTTGACTAAAGAATATACGAACGGAATTACACTTACAGCATACGTTCCCAGTGCTTGATGTTTCACTGTATGTATGTAATACATTCCATAGGCTAGGTACGCGTAGATCGATGTAAACAATACATTCGATGACTGTTCAATCAGGTGCTGGATCGTGTTAGTTTTCACTGAACAGAAGCACGCCACTGTTCACTAAATGAGATCACTTGATTTTCAGTAATCCAGTATAATCATAACACAGTACTGATTTATTACATACAATATATGTATAACAATTTAACACGTACGGGGAGTTTCTAGTAAATTTTGGCTGTTTCTCACACAAACAGATTGTTCATAGATTTAATATTTTATGTCAGAAATGTAGTGTGAAAGTTCACACTTCCTTTTATTTTTATCTACAACGTTGTCCGCATATGAAATATCAAGATCGTTTTAGAGAAGCTGTTCTATGATGATGAGTAAAAAAAGTTCACAAATAATATAATATTAATGATTTTTTCCAAATAGGAACTAAAATTCTTTAAGAAGTTTGAAAAAATTTCCAGAATATGAATAAAGCGAACGACAGTTTTCAAGTATTGCATTTTTTCTGTAAAATTAATTGTTTCCAAGTAATAGCCTCCAAATAATGGTAATTTTGAACTTCAACTGCTGCACACCCGTTTGCATCAACAATGTAGGAGCTAGTATTTCTACTTCAACTTAGTCTTCCGATTTCTTTTCTTAATTTAGAACTATGTCCTATGTTTCCTTTGAACCAAGTTTTTCATTCAAGTACTTAATAATTATTTATAATCCAGTGAAAATGAAACCAACAATTGCGCTAGTGAGTACTGGGGATAAATTCAATGAATTGTCAAGCATTGGGTTGGATAATTTGACGAATTTTTATAATGTACTCTCCAAGGTTTAGTTGTTTTGGTCTTCACGATTCATAATTATATTATTGGTTCTTATCATACAATTTCAGAGAATGAGGTAGACGAAGAAGCGTTTAAATGTTTGACAAAAGAAATGATTAAGTCTTTGATACCTAAAGCAGGTCCGCAAGCTAAATTTACTAAGTATTGGGCTGCTGAATTTGACAAGGTCGATCGCGTAGCATCCTCAAAACCTAATGACAATAGTTCCTTCGATCAGTCTTCGGACTTTCAGTGTCTCCAAGATGTAAGAAGTTATCTCATTATTATTATTATTCTGAACGAATCTTTTTCATAAGAAAAATGCATAAACGGGTGGAACAGGACATCGGGTACTAATTTACTTACTGAATTAATCCAAGACACCATCGATCTGGTAAATTTTAAAAGTCTGTGGCCCAAAGAAAATATCTGTTATGAAAAAAACATATTATGATTTTGAAATTAATATTCTTTCTGTCTCATCCTGAAGTGTATTTATCGTAATTGTCAGTCCCGAGTAATTACATAGATTTTCAATGCAAGTGTTACGTAGCCGCAAGCATACATGCAAGAATATTCTTTTGGGTTGACAGTACTTTGCGAATTTATAATTTACAACACCTCTGCAACTTTTCATATTCGATTGTTCATGATTACTGAACAAATATACAAGTTACTGATTCCCAGGTATAAGTATTTCATCGTTATCTCTTTTTATTGTTAATCAAGCCAATTATTAGTACCAGTAATCTGAAATCAATTTTGACATTTCATCTTTCTTATAATTATAAGATTTCTGTTTTATGTTGAATCATGCAGGTTCTTTGTAACGTCAGTCAGGTTTCCGATTTTGTAAACATTAGAGCAACGATCTCAGATTTCGTGCCGGAAGAAAAAACTAACGAAGAAAGTTTAGGTGAATATTCTGGTCATTTCAACTCATATTTTAGTCACTTACTCATGTGCCTCTATCTAACTCAAATGTTTCGTGTAATAGCAAGCACTAGCAGTGCACTTTTCTTACAATCAGACATAGCGCAGGACGCATGTAGCTCTCTGTTCACAAACACAACAGGGCTTCCATCAACCGCTTCTACAGGTTCTGCCATTTTCTCGTCTATTTCTAATGATATACTGAGGCATATATTGATGGCATACTGAGTCTAACGCCTGAAGGAATTGCTGTAATACGCAATTATGATAGAACTCGTCAACTTTCTCCTCAAAATCGGCTACAGCTTGCCGGCGCTATTGTAGCAGCAGAGCTCAAAGGGACGACAGAATTCAAGTAATATATTTATCGCAAACTTACGAGTGAATACTAAATGTACCCTACATTGTTACTGAACGCTGTGTAGATATAGCTAATACCCAGATGAATCATGATTGCTTCATTTCAGATTGACTTCGGACAGACTAATGAATCTAGCAACCCTAATTAAGAACAGGTTTCCAACAGAAAAAACCGAGACTTACTATGTGCCTTACCGATTAGATAAAGTCACGCACAAGAAAATTTTGGCGAAGGGCAAGCTCTATGATAAGTATGTGTATTACCGAGGTTTATTGCGACGTAATGGGGCAATAGACACGAATCAGAATCGTAAACGCAAAAATATTGAGTGTTCAAGACCACTAGTTCTCGCCTTTCGAGAAGACCTTCAGCGATCATTGTCAGGTAGTTATAATTAGATTATATTGACACGGAGTCATGATCGATCTTGAAGAAGTATGCAAAAACGCCCACTATTTCTATTTACTTAGACAATATTGAAGACCACAAAGATAAGCTACAGTGGTTGAAAAACTGTATTGAACCCTGGCCAACCGTGGAGGAGTATTGGAAATTAACGTCCAAGCCAAGGATTGACGAGCTTTCTGCTACACCCGACTACACATCTGTGGTGTACTTTTCTACCTTTAGAGCACTAAAGCAGCCTCTCGGTCATACTTTGGTGAGAATTTTTCATAACACAAGCATAACTGTTCATTGACAGAGCAGGATTTTATTCGAACCGCAAAACATTTACCTTAAACATTTTTGCAATGCAGTTAAGCATAGACTTTTCACAAATTTACCCGGCGAAGACACTGGCACTGTATAGTGAATGGGAAACGTTCCAGAAGGAAATTTTATCCTATTGCCACCGGAAGAAAGCGAATGATACGCAGATTAAAAATTTGCTTTCCTTGATCCCAGCTGTATCGGAGACTGAAACTGCAAATGAAGCGAGTGGCGAAGCTCTATCGCCTGGTATGACAGCCACAGAATATTAATTCACCTTTTTAACATTATTTAACTATCAATCCACGAATCACATGTAATTTGGGAAATCTAGTGGTAATTTTTTGGCAGAAATGTGTTGCTAATAATTGTTGCGAAATGTGTACATACTTTTTTGCATTTCCGAAGCTCATTTTGTGGGGCTATATCTATTCTGATCATTCAGTTCATTGAGATCATGAATCATTCAGTTACAGTAATTCCGCCTGCGATCGCATTAAGGATTTTACCATTGTTCTTACCATGTATGACAATCAAGGTTGCGAAAAAACGAGCTTGGAGACCAAGCAAAGTTGAAATTCAAAGCGGTTTTCTATTACATGTACCGGTAAGTTACCATCAACTTAGTTATATCCACAATCACAAAAAATTCGCAATTCTCTGTTGATAAATACTTTTTTCAACTTCAGATCTTTACAACGTTTATTGCGTTTTTATTTATGTTATTACTTATTTTCATGCCAGTTGAACCATAGATATGGTGTAACTTTCAAGTACGGATGTCCGAATACGTTCCTAAATTGCGATATTAAGTTGGAATTTTTTTTCTTCCATTAGACTCCAGTATCTCTCTGTTCTACGAAATTGCATATGGCTTCAATTAGTCATAAAAATACTATTTTTCTTTCTGTAGAGCCTAAGCCACCTCGATACCGAACTTGCCGCAAGAAAACGGAAACTTTTGGAACACGGCCTTACAGAACAACCACTTGCAGTTATAGTCGGCGAGTCACTTCTGATTAATTCTGAGTGCTGCGTGTGCATCAATGAATTGAAGTACAGAGTGCAGTCGCTGCTGGAAGCGATAGATATTACTTTTAGAAGTTTTTATGCGCTTCAACTGCAATACCCAAAAGAAGCAGAATTAACATGGCTGTTAATACAAAAGAGGGTGTATGATATAACTGGCGAGTGCGATGAAATCATCCCAAGCGTTAGCACCTTAATCGCAGATTTAAGGAGCTCTTAATTCTATCAGATACAATATAATGTGACAGGAAAACTAGATTCTTCTTTTAAACTCAACGTCACTGTCAAGGTCTTTAGTTAAGGTTATTTATAGTTATTATACCCTTGAAGTCGACAAGACAATTCGAATATTACCGCCGTTCGATCCCTTATCTACTTCGAACTCAGCAGCGTATGAACGCCCGAAATTCGTCAATGCGCAAGCGCGAAAGCATTGATCGAGGATCAAACAACACGTGGACACACACTCTGTCTTATATCGTCCTACAAGCAACATTGTAACTTGTTAGACTCTCACGTCGCTCTCCCGTCGACAACGCGTTCTTGCACGTGTTGCGGCCGCATTATATTTTGTTTAAATAATAGTAATTCGTAGTAAATTGTCAATTTTGTACGATTGAATAAACAAACTGGGTGTCTTGTCAATAATTATTGAGTGTGGTGACCATACGGCCTAAATCGACAAATTGTAAGTAATAAACTTGAATATTCTGTCCAACTCTGTCTTTCTTTGCTCTTGGAAATTTAGATCCTCCTCCCTTGGGTCCCCAAATGAACTCCCTTGTGAGTAGAGCCTATATTTAGATAAATATCTTTGCCAATCGACTAGAGCCTAGCCGATGCTTTGTTTTCGTTAATTTTGAAAATTAACTGGCGCCCAACAAAATTTAGTATTCCGAGCCTCGACAGCTTTGACCCAGGCCGCGTCGAGTGGAAGCGTTTAATAAAACAGTCGATTTCGTCGCAATTGTTAAGTTATATTTGGTAATCAGACGAGATTGACGAGGGGAGGAAAACGCTTCTGTCTCAATGGCGCCCAACGTGGGGCAAGTTTGGGAAAATTAAACTAAATAGTAATAGATTAAATCGTTAAAATATCCTTTGTCTGAATTCAAATAGTAGAGTGTTGAAATTTGAGACCGGCCTAGCAACAGTATAATAACATACGCCGAGGCACACGGCTGACGGCTGAGTCTAAACGTAAACAAAGTCATCGTGGAGATCGTTTCTCTCTCTCTTTCATATCTCTGTCTATTTATCCTACACGTTTTCTTTCTATTATTTATTCTATTCATTTTGTAACACTGTAATATAGTATAAGAATATGTCTGCTAATTCACGTCATCGGGACCAGATCTTGCTCTGACCTGTCGATGAACTAGTAGGAGATAAATTTAAAATCGTACGCACAATGAATATTGTAAAAGTCACAATTCGAAAATTTGTTAAAATGAATCAAAGTTAGTATTGTCAATGGATGAAGATCTTGCTCCCGTCTGTTGATGATTGCTTAACGAAAAATAAATAATCGTACATCGTACATAATAAGAGCGCGTGAGAGTCAAAATTGTAAAATTGTAAAATTGTAGATTAGAAACGATCAAATTATGAAGAAATTCGTTGATTTGTCAATAGATGTAGATCTTGCTCTCGCCTATTGATAGGCACGAACGAATGATTTGATCCAAAGTTAATTTTGTACATCGTATTAAACGTCATTGTTATAGTTCGTCGATGTTGAGATCTTGCTCCAGCATACGACGAAATTATTTTGCACATTGCACATTGTTAAAAATTTAAATGAATTTGTTAGGTGACTAGAATCTTGCTTCGGTCATTTATCAAAGCAAGTTTAGTGGCAATTAGCGAGTAACCCTATTGCTGTAAAATTTAATTTCATTGCGTGAAGAAATAAACACGGCATAGGCCGCTTATTTCAAATTGAGGAAACCCTCAAGTAATTATTAAGAACTAGTTTGAGAATTTTAATAAACAATTATCGGATTGGATACTGGCAAGGATTATAAGGCTTAAGGGAATTGAAATTGCAAATAATGTTTGTAGCCTATTCACCACCTAAACGAAAGCAAAATCAAAATCAGATAAAGAAAGGTAGGGTAAATACAACGGAAAACCCAATAAGCTCAGCCGATTTGTCAACCGAAAATACCGCGTTAGAACAAAGCGAGCGCAATATGCCAAGCGGTAGTCGTCAAAGCCCAAATATGTATCAGCAAATGCAGGGAAATTTTAGCCAAGATCCTCCCGGGGTAGACTTGTCACAAACATCACCTGAGGGAAGAGGGCAAAGAAATAGTGTCAATACGCCCCCCCTCACAGTCGATCAATTAGTTCAATCACCGTTATTCAGTCAAGCTGTACAGCCTATTGTTAGTCGAATGTACGTTATCGAAGGCACGGTGAATGCCCTTCTAGATAAAATTAACGGATTAGTCATTCGAATGTTAGATAAAGAATCGGAAGAAAACGGTCCGAATGAAAACACAGATAGTCGTCCTAATGAAGATGATGTTACGTCCTGGATTTATCTATATAAAGTTTTCGAATCACTAGTTAAATGTGTTGAGGTTCTGATTCTGAATTGGTAGAGTTCTATATTTCTTACCGAGTCTTGGATTACTAGTTCTTCTGACTGACGTATAACTCGTATTCTGTTGAGGTAATGGGTTTTTATCAGTCACCACTATGCGTGGGTGAAATAAATGTTTGTTGATTTCACTTTTAATTAACAATATTTATTTAACAAACTGCTTAACAATGTTGGTTGCTAATCAAACATATGCATGTTGATTAACTTTAGTCTATGGTTTTTATATGTTGATAAGTTTTGCACTTGGTTAATTTATGAATATATTAAACACTTCGAATTTGGTATTATATTCTGAAATCTAAGTCTTTTGTGGATCTGATCTTTACTCTTTGAAATCTCGTGACTAACTCCCTGATCCTGGAGGAAAACGGATCTCTCCTCGCGGTTTCGCGGGGGAGGGAGTTTTTAGTACTCGCGGGAAAGCGAGTCTTTTCTCATTGGTAAAAGACACATTAAATTTAAGAGGGAAAAAATATGGTTGGCTAGAATAGAATTTGTGCGAGACGATTGGGTCAGAGGCCCCAAACGTCGAGATGCTGAGAAGGGATGTTTTAAGCGTCTATGATCTGTCTTCTTTTAAACAAAACTATCTTTGTCTTTTGGGTTCTCCGCATTTGACAGTAAAATTCTAAAGATCTTGAAGATTTATGTTTCCTCAATAAAGATAGTTTCTAGCGTTTTCAAAAGTTTACTTAAAGTTTAGGATTTCAAATTTATGGGTTTTCGAGTGTTTTCGGCTTGCTTAGTTTTGTGAGAGACTATGGAAAAATTAGTTATGGTGTATGGATTTGAGACTTCTTAAAAGTATTGACTTATAAGTATAGGTAAAATAATATAAAGAATTTAGAAAAAAAAAATTATAAATGGAATTACATCGATAGAGGTGTTATTGAAGCTCTGATGGTAATTGCACGTCGGTATTTTCGATACCTACGGTACTAACTACGGTATCTGTTATACCTAAAGATTATATGTTGAGCTTTCAACCTAGGACGTAACAATGAAACAGACTATTCAGCAGACGACGAAGCGGTAGACTTAGATCGACAAAGTCATAGTAAACCACAACAAGCGCCTGTTCCCGTGCGAAATAAGAAAGCTAACAATTCGTCTAGTGCTTTTACTCAATATTCTCGTAGTGAAGGTCCTACGAATCCCTCCGGTTGTCAGCCACCAGCTGAAAATGCATATATTAATGAAAACATACAGGATCGAAGATCGAATCCATCGGTAGCTATAAACGGTTCAGTTGAAAGGGAATTACGTCATGTACATTTTCATTCAAGCTTAAATGCACCAGTAAGATCAAATCCCCTTAACGCGAACATTCAGCCTTTGCATACAGTAAATAATACTATGCAACCCCCTGAACAAACAATACCGTATTTTATCAGAGTTAAAATCGGTCGACCTTTACCTAATGGTCAGATTGTCGACGAAGAAGCTTTTGTTACCGAACAACAATATCGACGAATGTTAAATTCACCGGTAGACTTTCAAAATCCGCCTGTAAGCCAGCGAAGTGCAACACAGTCAAGCTTAAATGATCGAGCCCGTAGCATCAGTCGCGCATCAACTTATTCCTTTAATTCGAATAATTTAGCATCATCGACACAGTTCGCGGCAGTTGATTATCAATTACCTAGAACGAGAAGAGGAAATTTATCCTGGAGATCTAGCGACTCTAGCGACGATGATCAATATCGTCATCCGGTTAACCCTGCCACTAGCTCAGGTACACAAGCCAGACAAACAGCACAACACAGATCTTACAGTGGAAACGAAAGTCATCATCCTAATTCCAACAATGATTACCGACCTTCAGCGTTAAAAATCGGTCAAGTTGTCAATTCGTGGAAAATATCTTTTCCTAAAACGGAAAGAGACCCGGAACAATTCTTGTTAATTTTAAAAGATCTTTTATCATCCAGCGGCATACAGAAGGATTTATTTGTCCCTTGTTTGTCAAAATTATTCGAAGGTGCTTATAGATCATGGTACCTCGTAAACGAGGCATCATGGCGTTCATGGAAAGATTTCGTCAGAGCTTTCCGCGGCGATTGGGTAGTTAAAAAAGCCGACGCTGATTTGCTATATGAAGTTCGCGATCTGATAGTGGAAAAAAATGAATCGTTAGCCGAATTCGCTTGTCGAGCGCGACTTATTTTCGAGCGTATGCAGACTCCTCCGCTTTTCAGAGAACAACTTAGACAAATTCTAACGAAATTCAATCCGCGTTTAACCTGTGAAGTTTTAAATCTTGGTCACGTTAACTATACACAATTCTTTCGTTATATTAACGAGAGAAGCTACCTGTATCAAAGGTCTAACGCACAGCATAACAATAACAGTAGTAGACGCTCAGCGAGAGCTTCCGAATTAAAAGTTATGCAAGGACAAACTTATTCGTCCGATGAATCAGACGAAGACAATACAGCGAGTGATGAACAAAATTTCACTGATCAAAAAGCAGAACCAGAAATCGGATTGAAGTTCATTAGAAATAACAAAAGTTCAACAGATTCAAAGAGATCCTCGAAGTCATCCGATTCGAAACCCTTAACTCGGCAGAGACTAGAACAGAATTTGGAACGTTTTGATAAATCAGGTCAAAATAAAGCTACTAACTCTGCTACCGAACGAAATACATTCAACCAGAATAAACCTCCTTTTGACCCGAGTAAATTGTTTTGCGTAAACTGTGGCCAGACAGGACACACTGCTCGCTATTGCAAAAGCGACCGGCAAATTGTTTGTTATAGTTGTCGTCAAATAGGCCACGAAACTAAAAATTGCCCAACTCAACAGGGAAACGCGAACAGCCCGCAGTAATTCATCCTCAAATTACTGTACCTCCAGGCGTAGTCGAGGTAGGAAGTAAAGTCGGTCCGGTAGAATCTAACGAAAAACGCGAATCAATTAGTAATATCGAACAAATAAAAAACTTAGATAAGCCAAGCGTTAGCACTGGATACGGACTAAATAATCAAATCGAAAATCAATTAGAACAAAACACCAGCTTGAACATTATTAACTTAAGCGATAGCGAATATGAACTCTCGGATGATGAAGACCAGTTCTCACTCCAAAACAATGGAAACGAAAGAGTGAATTGTTTTAGCGAATCTGTAAACGAACCAGTAAATTTGTCGACAATGCACGATGAAATAATCGATGAAGAAGACATCGTCAACTATGATCACGTTCCCCAGTTAGATAAGGATTCATTACAAAATTGGATACCACCGCGGTTACCACACCATATAATCCATCGGTTAACTCAACATCGTATTTACCGTGGCAGTCATGAACTAAAAGAGCCAGCTAAAGTAGTTAGAATACCGGTGAAGATTTCAATTTTCGGCGAAGAAATAAAAGGAATAATCGATAGTGGTAGCGACAGGTCATTCTTAAGCCCGTCAGCTTACCAAAAGGTAAAGGATTACCAGATCCAAGAATTAGCTCCAGATACTTCATCTAGAACAGGAGTACGCTTAGGTGACAAATCAATCGTGCGAACACACGGCGGCACTAGTTTTGTCATTGATATAGGCGACGTTTATGGTCCCCAATGGTTTAGCGTAATGCCAGAATTGTCAGCTGATCTCATTTTAGGCATGGATTTCTGGTTATCTTTCAAAGTAATAGTCAATCCTTTTACAAGAACTTGGACACTTGCAGATAGTAAAGATGTATACCCGTTGTCACATTCAGTCATTACTCCTTCGGAATTAAAAGCACTTTCCGTAGATCAATCTCAGCAGTTAAAAGATTTCCTTGACGGCAAATTTGTCAAGTTCGACAAAGAAAGTACCGGAAAAACAGATTTTATTAAACATGTTATCGAATTGAATGATCCAACCCCTCATCGTCAAAAACCGTACCGAAGAAGCGAAGTCGTTCGTAAATTCATTGACCAAGAAGTCGATAGATTGTTAAAAAAGGGTTATGTCACTTGGAGTAATAGCGAATGGGCGTGTTCACCTGTCGTAGCTCCAAAAGCAAACGGAGGTTTTAGATTTTGTATCAACTATAAGCCTGTGAATCGCCAAACCAAAAAGCCTGCATATCCTTTACATAACATGCGATCAATTTTGTCACAACTCCATCAAGCTAAAATAATTTCCACCCTTGATTTAAGTGAAGCTTTCCATCAAATACCTATGGACGAAGCGAATCGGAAATATACTGCGTTTGTAGTAGAAGGCAAAGGTCTCTTAGAGTGGACAAGAATGCCCTACGGTTTGCCAGGTGCACCGTCTACGTTTCAAAGACTGATGGATATCCTAAAGAGAAGATTGGCAGACTTAATTCACGAACGCCAATTGCCAAATAAATGGGTCGATCAAGTTTTCACTTACCTTGACGATTGGATCATTGTTAGCCAAAATTTCGAAGAACATATTTCCATCTTGTCGTTAGTATTCGAAGTATTTCGAGAAGCAAAACTAATTGTCAACCGCGAAAAAAGCAGCTTCGCATGCAAAGAAGTTAAGTTCCTCGGTTATATTATTGACGAATTTGGTATGAGGCCGAATCCCGAGAGAATTCAACCCATACTTGACTTCCCCGTTCCAAAGGATAGGACGCGACTTCGTCAGTTTAACGGTCGTGTCAATTGGTATCATAGGCATCTAAAATGTGTTGCTAAGATTCAGGGACCTTTGAATAAACTCACGAGCCCTAAAGTTCCTTGGAAGTGGACAGATGTCGAGCAAAAATCATTTGAAGAAGTTAAATAGGCTTTAGCCGAAGCGCCGCGCTTATTTGTTCCGATACCCGGACAACCGTTTGTCTTGTATACAGACGCGAGTGATTTCGGATTAGGCGCGATCCTCGTTCAAATCGATCCAGAAACCGACAAAGAAAATCTTGTTGGAGTTATGAGTCGTCCGCTCAGAGGTGCAGAACTTCATTACACCACCACCGAAAAAGAGTGCTTAGCAGTCGTTTGGTCCGTAGAAAAACTTCGTTGTTATCTTGAAGGTGTCTCGTTTAAAATTGTTACCGATCATCAAGCGTTACAATGGCTACATGGATTAAAAAATCCAACGGTCGTTTAGCCAGGTGGGCCATGTATCTTTACCAGCATGATATTACTATCGAGCATCGTTGCGGTACCACGAACGAAGCCCCTGACGCGTTGTCAAGAATGTTTGACATCGACGAAGACCCTCTCGGTTGGGAAAAAGTAGTTGAAGAAACAATTCAGAATCGCCCTCAATTTAATTCCATTCAAGATCAGGATTGGTATAAAACGAAATTTAAGTTAGTCCAAACTCAGCCAGATAGATTCACCGAATGGAAAATTAGCAATGACGAACTATTTTATTACAAACCCGATTACGAAAAAGCTTTGATTGATGATGAGAATCCCTGGAAAAAGGTCGTTAAGTCGGAACACATTTTAAGCGTCTTACACGAAAATCATGACTTACCACAAGCAGGTCATTTAGGAAGAGACAAAACATTAGATAGGATCAGGCAAAACTATTATCCCACGCAAAAACATCGTAGATGTAAAAAAAGCCGCCAAGTACCCACACAAAAATCATAATTGATTTATAAGTAGAACGTTTCGCCAGTCTCCGTCGTGAAATCAAGAAAATAGCCAAGCACCGAACGTACCCCTGCGATCTTTCAGCAAGTCTACGCCGTGAAGTCGGAGTTTCGAATGAGGATATCGAAACATCATTCCAAGAGCTACGTACTTGGCGGGCACATTCGGTTTTTCTTTTTCGTGTTGGCTTTGGATTGATAGTACTTTCACTCAGAGTATCTTGCGAACCATTTTTCTACAACCATTTTCCATATTGTTTATTTATCAAATCTGGCATCCAAAAGCTATCGATTAATAGGACACGACAAGTACTATGTTTCCGGTCGATGGATATATACACGTCATGAATCTTGCATCGACTGACGAATGTCCGATTGGCAGATAACATTGGTTCGGTTCCAAACACACTCATTTAAAATGCATCTACCGATCTTGTGGGATGACTTTGTCGGAGCAGTTGAAAGATTAGCGCGTGCGAGTTTACGGAAGTGCTGTAGTGCGGGCGCCTAATCTTCTTGCACTAATGTCTAGTTGCGAATGATTATTCCTCACAAGCAAATGAGCAACAAAATATTTTTGCAATCGAGTGAGGCCGAACTGTTACGACGATGGGTTCCAGGCATTGTAATCGGCTCTTCCCACTACGTGTATACGCTCGTACACCACACACACATGCATCGTGAGCAAGATTGTATGACATAGTACAATAGGTACACCAAACCAATCATCAACTGAATTTTGTATTCATCATTATATCAAATTGTCATACTCTATACGACTTAAAGCGTACACGTATATTCGTAGCTGGGAGTTTTAGATTTTATGCTGAAATAGCAAAGTAGAGTTTTCTTGATTCGACAGTTTTGCAAATGAATAAGTTTGTTCTTCCATAGTTGATACTACATGCATGAGCTCTACGGTATGTTACCTATCATAGGAAAACTAACATGTACATCGCTCATTGGCTCCATAGTAAGGCACGTGATTCCAGAGTTCCGAGTCTGATCTGATAATTGAATGACGGTGAAACGACCCAGATTATTATTCATTATACAAGGTATTCACGTCTGTAAAGTTATACGTATGCTTAAGGACAGGAGTATTTTCTGCTCCGATTATTGGTTGGAATAACTAGTTTTCCACTGTACTTCATCGCTATCGCATGAAAAACTCAATTTTCGCGTAAAACGAAACGGTTGTCTGTATAGCTCTGAGGAACCGAATGTGCCCGCCAAGTACGTAGCTCTTGGAATGATGTTTCGATATCCTCATTCGAAACTCCGACTTCACGACGTAGACTTGCTGAAAGATCGCAGGGGTACGTTCGGTGCTTGGCTATTTTCTTGATTTCACGACGGAGACTGGCGAAACGTTCTACTTATAAATCAATTATGATTTTTGTGTGGGTACTTGGCGGCTTTTTTTACATCTACGATGTTTTTGCGTGGGATTTCACTACTTTTTGCGAGTACGCATCTTTGACATCGCTATCCCATTCAACCGACAATCCTAACAAACCCCCGATCATTCAGAAGACATGTTGTATTTACAGAAGTTATGTATTTCCGTATAGGGTTACTCTGCCGCGCCTAGGTACCGCGAAATAGGCGACCGACGATGCACCTCGTGCTATTTCTTATGAGGGTATCGTCGGCGGCCTATTCCGCGCATCCTAGGCGTGGCACAGTCGTTGTCCCTGGATCATAACGATCCGACTTATAGGAATGATTTTGATCAGATTTCCGTACCAGTTATACCAATTTTATATACGTTATTGTAGTATTATCTCATGAAATACTTTCGGAAGTGGATTAGGGGGAGAAACATTCAGCGAAAAAAACACCTTCGCTTTAACCGTTAACTGTGACAAACATAAATAATTTATTGAGTAGAACTTAATTAAACCGAAATCAATTACCCCATTACAATTGTAATTTGTGATTAAACCGAAATCCATTAGCCATTACAATTGTCATATGTAATTTGAAAAAATAAATTACTACTTCTAATTGTAAGTGTAATTGAAGTCTTTTCTCGCATCAGTCACAATTTCCGAGTGTAGTAAAACTAAGAGCGTGTTCAATCGAAAAATTCAATTGAATTACTTATTATAAACTGTGACGTTGCATTTCGCAAGCAGCCATGGGGTTTTGATCTGTACCCAAATAAAGTGACAGCAGATAGCTACAGGGGAGAAGCTCACCACGGATCACTAGGTAAATTTAGTTCTACGGTTCTATTTAGTACTACGGCGTATTTCTTCTCTTATCATTCTCACTACATTTTGTCGAAATCTGTGTTAATTACTACTATTATTTTCATGGTAATTCTCTGATATCTGATTGTGTGTTTCAGGATACTTGTCGTGGCTCTGTTATTCACCCGATTTATCTAGTTTTCTTTAATTTCTTCGATATTTCCCGTTCATTTTGAATATTATTATCATCACTCTGGTTATTCAACTTTTGCTATTTTATTTTTTACGTGATCTGTCGAGTGAAACCCTGGAGAAGCGAGCATAGTTGTAGCCTAAAGTTCAAGTTATTATTAGGTTTATTTTCTTGATTCGTTAATGAACCGCCTTCCTCCCGATATTTGATGACTTTTCATAATTGCGAATATTGCGCTGCTATTAATTTTGAGTATTTTCCCGGTAGACTCAGCAAAGTCTAACCATTTTTATATTCGAGTCATTTCTCTGAATTTTAATCTGATAACAACGTATATACTAGCCTTTTATCGAGTCTAATCACACCATTTGCTGTTGTTAAACCTTTGTTTCTTGATTAGTTACTTTTATTTATCCCGCTCAAGTTGGCCGTTCATAAATTCTGCGGAATGTTGAATAATATCTTGAATTCTGAAGTTGAACTTGTTCAATCACGTGAATCTAAAAACATATGGAAACCTCATCCCATTGAAGGATAATTTTGTTTTTTAATAGTTTGATCCGTCGAATCCATCCCCTCTACCGTATTTTTTTAGTCTTTATTCTGTGTTAGCCGAGCTCATCCGTCATGAGTCTCTGATTGCATCTGATCTAGTTGATTATTCTTTGATTGACACCCACTGATATATTTGAACAAATTAATTCTTTTTGAAACTATTGATAGAAATTAGAAACCGCGCCGTAGGGTTACGTGAGAAGTCACCCTCTATTCCTTTCTTTTTAGGAAACACGTTACAACCTATAACGCACTTTTGTTCGGTATGAAACTTTGTTCGATTGGAGAATGTCATTTCTGAAGAGTTTGAACTCTGCAGTAATCACACTGAAATTAAAATTAGGGTATATACATTAGGGTGCTTTTTTTTTGGGACAATTTTTTTTTTTTCGCTCCCGGCCTGAAATTTTGTTGGAAATGCTGAAAAAGAAATTCCCCCAAAATATAAGCCCTTAATATTAATATTAAGTACTCTCCCAGAACGTGAAATGATTTCTCATTTAAATTACATGAAATTAAAATTATTTTTTTTCAAAATTGTATAACTCGGTGGCATTTTATGCTATTATATCGCCCAAACTTGCAAATTACTCAGCATTGAGCGCTCTACAAAAGTGCCCATCGCAACTTAACTGTAACTCACACTAAAGTCAAATTTTGTAGAAATTTCTTGTATTTTGAGTGACCTGTACTGCCTCGCCGGCGTGAGTTACAGTCAAGTCGCAATGGACACTTTTGTAGAGCGCTTAATGCTGAGTAATTTGCAAGTTTGGGCGATATAATAGCATAAAATGCCACCGAGTTATGGTTTGAAAAAAAAAATTTCAATTTCCATGTAATTTAAATGAGAAATCATTTCACGTTCTGCGAGAAAACTTAATATTAATATTAAGGGCTTATATTTTGAGGGAATTTCTTTTTTAGCATTTCCAACAAAATTTCAGGCCGGGAGCGAAAAAAAAAATAGTCCCAAAAAAAAGCACCCTAATATACATACATAATTTCAGAATCGTATGGAAAAAGTACAAGTTTCCCCTGAAAAGCCTGAAAAAGTCACGGAATTCAGGGACCTCAATTTTGTAACAATCTTGGATATTATACTAAGCCTCGACTTCACGGAAGAGCCAATGTGGTATTTTCCACACATATTACTGAGATGTAATTTATTGCAATACTCCACAGTATATGACTGTCCGTATTGACGGAATCAACACACATATAATGATACTTTCTTTCACTCAAATTTTTATTCTCGTATATATCTCTAGTTATATATGATTTTGAACGTATACAAAATCATCCGCATTCACATTCATGGAAAGTTGAATATTTTACGATTCAAATTGATTCGAAAGAAGATTCCGATTACATTTAGAAATAGTGATTGTTTTTTTTTTTCAATTGCGAATGACAATTGTGATGAATCTCAGTTTGATTAAAATTACAACTGTAATGGGTAATAGATTTCGATTTAATTACAAATACAATTGTAATTGATAATGGAATTCGGTTTAAATACAAATTACAATTTATACTGAAGTAATTTGTGATTGATTTATTTTTAATTATAAATTACAGCTGTAATTATGATGAATTACAGATTATAATTTGATGCTATCCAACACTGCTGTCGAGCGGCCATATTGTAATAAAGCTCATTTCGCAACTCGATTCATACAACTTTGGTGGTGAATATCTCAGAAACTGATCAACTGATTCCGCTCAAATTTGGATCGCAAACTCGGGAAGTCTGAGAGATAAATCCCTACAATTTTCATTAAATAATATCAACTCATTCAAAAGATATAGCCCGAATCATTGAATAATATCAACTCATTCGAAAGATATAACCCGAATAAGTGTTGTTATCAATTTTGACGAAAATTAAATTAAGTCAATATTGACATGTAAACACCTCACAGTCCAAATTTCAAGAACATATGTTAGGCCGTTCCACAAATATGGTTGTAACAACAATAAATCGTTGTAATAAATGAAAAAACACCGTTAGCATCAATGGATTTCGCCTCGAATCAATAGGGGGCGAGATTTCCATGACACAAACCCACAGTCCAAATTTGAAGTCATTCGATACAACCGTTTGTTCGGAATCGATGTCGATAGCCAGCGTTTAGCGAAAAGGACGGAGGAGGAGGAGGAGGAGGAGAAGAAGACGTTTTTTCATCAACTTTCGAGACCAATATCTCGTAAACCAGTAGACCGATTTCAGTCAAATTTATACAGCGAGGTCATGTGGGAAGGGACTTTCTGACCTGTGAATTTCATCAAAAAATATTGACGCGTTCCGGAGTTATAACACCGTGCTCACAGGTATAACTAGTTCCTCCGAGAAAATATTCCCGGCTAGCTCTCGCCTGCCTACGGGTACTTGGCGGCGATTCGCTGCCGCGAATCTTGATTGGCCCGGTATGACGCAAGATGTCAAATCTTATGTAGAAAATTACGAAACTTGCCTTAAGGTCAAATATAATCAAAGCCCGATCAAAGGTCCCTTAAGGACAAGGCCATTACAACAGCCGTGGTCACAGCTGTCAATCGACACTGTTGTCTCTCAGACGCGAACAAAAAAGGGAAACTCGAACGTCATGGTAGTTTTAGATCTGTACACTAAATATATAGAACTGTTTCCTATGCGGCAAAGAACAGGCAAAAACGTTGTCAAAGCGTTAGATGTCCTTTTCGATCGTTGGGGTACTCCGAAATCGGTCCTCACTGATAACGGTACCGAGTACATAAATAAAGAAGTCAAAGCCTTTTTAGAAGCTCGAGGAGTAGAACACCTTACAACCCCGCTGAGTCACCCGCAAGGCAACCCAGTTGAACGCGTTAATCGTACGATAAAACCCATGATCGCAGCATTTATCAATGACAATCATAACGAATGGGATGAATACTTAACCAAACTACAGTTTGCCTACAATACAGTACCGCACGCAGGTAGCCGAATTTCACCCTTTTACTTGAATCACGGTCGCGAAGCAGTATTTAAGAACATGCGCAAACCTGGCGATGATAACTTACAATCGATGGACGAATCGGTAGAGCATTGGGCTAGAAGGTTAAGTAGAATTGACGAATTTCGCCATAAAATCGAAAGTCGATTAAAGACTTATGCAAATAAAACCCTTGCCAAATCTAAAGACGACAAGCAAACGTCCGTAGAAATTAAAATAGGAACTGAAGTCTATTACCCCAATAAAAAATTGAGTAATAAAGCAGAGGGTTATTCGGCAAAATTCGCACATCGTTTTGTCGGACCAGTTTTTATAAAAAGAGTTCTTGGACCAATGGTCATCGAATTGGCAGACAAAGCGAATAAGATTATCGGAAAATATTATGTTACGGATTTAAAAATTCCTCGTCGTAGTTTACGTAGTCAATGTGTCCCTTCACAGGACAATACAGCAGTAGTTGACAACCAACGGACAGAATCAACGTCATCATGAGTGGCAAAGCTCACTCTGACGCCGAGTCCTCCGCCCACCAAGAAATCATGGATCGCTTGGAGGAATTGAGAGGAGAAATCGAGACCAAGTTAATGGGATTGACAAGAGAAGTAGCTGCAGCCCGTAGCGCAGTTAACTCCACCCCAAGATCTTCGACGCTCGATTCCGAGTCTGATGTCGAAGGCGCTTCTGGGTATACCCCCGAACCAACTGGTGAGCCTACACCACTAACATCCGAGGTGGCAGATTTTGAGGAGCTCATTCCTTTGACTGTAATCCGAGCTACGTCGTCAACCGAGTCTAGAGACGTCCGCTCCCATACTGAAACCAACCCTGCGAAATCGGAAATGGAACAACTTATCGAGGCAATCCGCAACCTGCCCCCTCCTAAGGTGAAATTGACAATACAACAAAAGGTTACCGAAAAGGACCTGTACGAGGAAAACCTCCTGAGAAACCGAATCCCTTCTAAGAATCATCCATTGAAGAAGTCTGTAGTTACGGGGAAACCCATAAGGACGACGGACGATCCGCAAGCGCTGACTGCTCCTTCAGTGTCTACACAGCCTTTACCGGTGCCAACCTTGCCGAAATTTGACGAACTGCTCCGTGAAGTTGGACTTATAAAGCCTAACGAAAAAACGACCGACGAAGTACGTTTCTTCACCGACTGTAGGATTCTTAGTAACGACCTCTTGAAGAAGCTTGTCATGAAGCGAGCAGAAATGCTTGTCACCAAAAAAGAAGCTAAGTTAGTCGACCAAGCCACGCAGACCTATGTGACATTCGCCGGCAAAGAACACGTCGTTGGCTGTATTAACTGTCGATCAGCTGAACATCACTTTAAAGATTGTTCTCTGCCATACATACCCGGATTTTGTCAAATATGTGGTGCCGAAGGATTCGACACACACGATTGTATATACCCGCACGGAATTAAACATGAACGAGCTCTACATCGCTGTCCAGGATGCTCTAGGGACTTGAGCCTTTATTGCCCGGAGTGCCCGGATTGCAACATCCGCCATGCAGGTCATAGCGATTGGCTTCGCTTAAACTATGCCGCTTGGCCAACTTGGTTGATCCCGCAAGATCATCGCTATCTCTTCGACGAAAATGAGAAGACGCTCAAACGCAGAGCACGAGCCAAGTTCACTGACCCGGAAGATTACCCGAACAGAGTCAGAGCTTTCTTGATTAGGGAGAATGCACTCTTGACAGCTAGACCCAGCAACCCGAGAGCACAATCTGCCCTACAGTTGTCAAAAGAGAAACGTCAGCGAGCTCTTGACGCCCTCTATGCGCCTCTTACAAGCAAAACCCTTGATCAAATCATGGAAGAACGACCGGAACTGAAGCTCGAGGAGGAAATCACAGTCATCGTGCCGACTAAATTCAAAAAACCGGCTACCAAACCTAAGATCTAAGATAGGATAGACTGAATCCCTTCGTCAATATCCTAGTTATATTATTGTCAAAGTTCCTCTTTATTTTATAACCATTATACCTCATACAAGCTAAAATCAAATATTTTGTTATTCTCAGGCAATAATAGCCATAAGCCATAACTTATAATCGACATTACTAGCCGTAGATTAATCATACGTTGTCTTTTAGATTTAACTATGTACTCGTTAAAATATTATAAAGTCAAAGGACAAGTTAAATCTAATCCCTAATTGTGTCGTTAACCATCTAAATTTCCAAGTAGACATATAATTCAGATTTTCAGAATGTTGATTTCTAACACGGACTGGACAGAACTACAAGTCATAGAATCAAGTAAGTGGTAAATCTATTTATCATTGGAAAACTTTTCAATCAAAATCAATTATTCTTGCAAGTTGTCAATCGTTGACGTTGAGCTTCGAAGGGGGAGGGTGTGACAGGAAAACTAGATTCTTCTTTTAAACTCAACGTCGCTGTCAAGGTCTTTAGTTAAGGTTATTTATAGTTATTATACCCTTGAAGTCGACAAGACAATTCGAATATTACCGCCGTTCGATCCCTTATCTACTTCGAACTCAGCAGCGTATGAACGCCCGAAATTCGTCAATGCGCAAGCGCGAAAGCATTGATCGAGGATCAAACAACACGTGGACACACACTCTGTCTTATATCGTCCTACAAGCAACATTGTAACTTGTTAGACTCTCACGTCGCTCTCCCGTCGACAACGCGTTCTTGCACGTGTTGCGGCCGCATTATATTTTGTTTAAATAATAGTAATTCGTAGTAAATTGTCAATTTTGTACGATTGAATAAACAAACTGGGTGTCTTGTCAATAATTATTGAGTGTGGTGACCATACGGCCTAAATCGACAAATTGTAAGTAATAAACTTGAATATTCTGTCCAACTCTGTCTTTCTTTGCTCTTGGAAATTTAGATCCTCCTCCCTTGGGTCCCCAAATGAACTCCCTTGTGAGTAGAGCCTATATTTAGATAAATATCTTTGCCAATCGACTAGAGCCTAGCCGATGCTTTGTTTTCGTTAATTTTGAAAATTAACTGGCGCCCAACAAAATTTAGTATTCCGAGCCTCGACAGCTTTGACCCAGGCCGCGTCGAGTGGAAGCGTTTAATAAAACAGTCGATTTCGTCGCAATTGTTAAGTTATATTTGGTAATCAGACGAGATTGACGAGGGGAGGAAAACGCTTCTGTCTCAATAAAATATTTATAATAAACTTTTATCCGTGTTTATTTTATAAGTATATACAACAAGGTTCATTATTATTAGTCTTTGATAGATATTCTTTATACTGCAACATGCCTACTTGTTTCATTTGTCGCAAAACATACTCCAATATTGGATCAATATGGGTGCATTTCAAATTAGTACATTTTCTGTCCTCGGGTAGTCAATTTCGCTGTGGTGAATCACAGTGCCGTCGATTTTTCGGCAGCATAAAATCTTACCGTAGACACTGGTGTTTGGAACATGACCAGCAAAAACTTGTACCACAAAACCAGGGAAATGATTTAACCATAAATCGCCAGAGCCAGGAAAATAATGATCATAACATGAACGCTGCTGGTCAGGAAAGTCAAAATTTAGATGATCAGGCTAATGAAGTTAATATCCATCCTACTGCAAGAGCTGAAAATTCACCATTCAATTATCTCAGATTTGAAAAATTGATTCAACAAAATTCATTGCAAATGGTCGCGAAACTATATAACTATTCAACTTTTCCGAGAAGTCATGTACAATTTGTTGTGGAGGCTACTCAGTCTTTTTTAACTGAAGGCCTCAACGTTCTCTATGAACATGTTGAAACTCGATTGCGTGAACTTGGCGAACCCTTTGAGAACTTGAGCGAAACGTCTAACATGTTTTCGGCCTTAAAAAACGCTTTTTGTGGTCTAGAAACAGAATACCAACGTTTTAAACGCTTTGAGGCAACCGGAAATCTTATTCTGCCGATTGAGGTAGTTATAGATCAAAGATTTCAAAAGATTACATCCACATCTGACGGACACACTCAAATGGCACCCATTAGTGTAAAAGCCCATTTTATTCCACTACGAAATGTTTTTAAGAAAGTATTTGAGATGCCAAATGTATACCAAGCTGTTACTGCATACGTAAAGAAATCAGGGGATGAAACCGAGGTTATTTCAAACTTCATTCAAGGGAGTCTCTGGAAAAGCAAGATTCATGGTTATACAGGAAAACAAGTCTTACCGCTATTTTTGTTTTTTGACGATTACGAAACGGGAAATGCTCTAGGCAGCCACGCAGGTATTCATAAACTGGGTGCCATCTATGTCTCAATACCTTGCTTTCCGCCGGAATTCCAATCGCTTCTCAGTTCTATTTATCCCGCTCTGCTATTTTTTACTGAAGATCGAAAAGAGTGCGGAAATGCAGCCGTATTTCAAAAACTGATCGCAGAACTACGATATTTACAAGAAGAAGGTATTTTGATAGAACATTCTGACGGTACTGCGAGGCTTTATTTCAAGCTAGGATTAGTAGTAGGGGACAATCTGGGGTTGCACTCTATTCTTGGTTTTATCGAAAATTTTAACGGAAACTACTCATGTCGGTTCTGTAAGATGAATAAGCGAGAGAGAGCCGACAGTTGCACGGAAAATGCAGCGCTGCTCCGAAATGTACGTTCGTACGATGATGACTTATTGCTCAGTGACTGTAGTATGACTGGTATTAAAGAAAATTGCGTATTTCACGCGCTACCCGGCTTTCATGTCACTACAAATTTGGCTGTAGATATAATGCATGACGAGCTCGAAGGAGTTTGCCAAGTAGATATGGTTGAAATTATAAAATACTTCACGGAAGATGTACGTATGTTCACGTTGGAAGACCTCAATCATCGTATCGCGTCTCATGACTACGGTTCGGTAGATAGTAGCAATATCCCACCTCAAATTCCAGCGCATCATCTCAAAAGAAATCACATTTCTATGTCCGCTGCAGAAATGTTAACATTTGTGACACACTTCGGTGTTATGGTTGGTGATTTAGTATCCGAAGATAATCCTGTATGGGAGTTTTATATTATTCTTCGCCAGTTAATCGCACTTCTAATGTCTAAAACAATACAGAAAGATTGTTGCATTCTGCTCGAGACTCTAGTTGCAGAACATAATTGTTTATTTATAGCGTTGTTTAAGAAAAATTTAAAACCGAAGGCACACCACATGACACATTATCCTAACATTATGGAATCATGTGGTCCTTTAGTTCATTTGTGGAGTATGCGCTTTGAATCGAGACACAGGGATTCGAAATTGAGTGCAGCTGTATCCACTTCTCGAAAAAATATTTGTGCAACTTTAGCCTTGAAAGGGCAACTGAAATTGGCGTATCAATTTATTGCTAATATGGGATTCACAGAAACATTGTCGGTAGGTCCTGCATATTCTGTTCCGTTAACCGAACTACCTGTTGTCATAGACGCAGATATCCTCCCCTTTTCAGAACCGTCGGTATTTATCGTAAACTGGGTACAGAAACATGGGACAAAATACAAGCCTGGCATGGTTATTGTAACATCCGATGACATGGGGCTCCCTTGCTTCGGGCTTATTAAATATATAGCAACAGAGGAATCAAACGTTTTCTTCATTTTCCAGGAATTATTTGTCCTAACATTTCATTCACATTTTCAAGCGTATGAAGTTTTGTATACCCGATCATATAAAATTGTTGAGTGGAAGGAGTTATTGAACCCAATACCGGTTACCTTAGTCAAAGAGCATGGTACAAACTTCGTGGTCCTTCGAAGTCTATTGTAATAAATGACTGAAAACGCAAATGAACCGAGAAGGCTGGATTTTAGATATTGTGTAGAGGGGGCTTAGAAAAGCTTAACTTGAAATTGTCGACCAGGATTTCCTATGAGCTTTCGCCGCCATCTTGAAAAAAGGGGTGAATTTTTTTTTTTTTTTCGCGATAACTCCTATCTCCGACATGATACGAAAATTGCGATTATATATTTTTTTGTTGCTTTTTTTACGCTCTACAATTAAGGTCATATGCATTTTTCACTTATCATTGATCGTTGTTGAGATATCGAACGAGACAGAGGAAAAAAATTTAGAGATTGAAGCTGGTTTTTCATTGTTTTCTCCTTTCTCGTGATACATATCGGAAAAAGTCTATTATCAAACTTGTAGAGCATGCTAATACCTATAAGGAATTTTTTTTTTTTAGACAAAAATTATGACAGAGTTCGAATTCTCACAACGTTAAATCTTAAATTGTTAAACAAAATTAGATTATTATTTCGTCATTATTCAGTATTATTATTTGGGCATCGAGACACTACCTACTAACACTACCATCGACGAGCAAGTAGAAAATAATGAAAAACTAGCTTCAATCTCTTAATTTTTTTCCTCTGTCTCGTTCGATATCTCAACAATGATCAATGGTAAGTGAAAAATGCATATGACCTAAATTGTAGAGCGTAAAAAAAGCAACAAAAAAATATATGGTCGCAATTTTCGTATCACGTCGGAGAGAGGAGTTATCGCAAAAAAAAAAAAAATTTACCCCTTTTTCTCAAGATTGCGGGATAGCTCATAGGAAATCTTATTCGACAATTTCAAGTTAAGCTGTTCTAAGCCCCCCTACACAATATCTAAAAATCAGCCTTCTCGGTTCATTTGCATTCATTTGTCTTTTTTTTGGACATAATGACTGGATTATCTGACGAATTAATGAAATAAAATTCTGTTCTTACAAGTTATGCCTTATCAAGATTCGCGGCAGCGAATCGCCGCCAAGTACTTTTATTATATATATGTGTATATATACAGGGTGTCTGGAAATTCGCGCATCATCGGCATACTGGCGGATTCCTTGCGAAAAATTAGGACGAAACTTACCAATAAAAAAAAGTCCGCAACGGCTTAGTTTTCCTGTAAAATCATTTAATAACGAATCAATCAGCGTTCAGCTTTAGGAAAGAATGGTTAGAACATTGCATAGCCGTCCGCCCAACTCCTGGGCAAAGCGGGGAACACCACACATTATTGTCTCGATCTCGGTAGTGGGGCGGACGGCGATGCGGAGCTTTAGCCAGTCTTTCTTAAAACCGATGCTGATTGGTCCGTTATTTAGTGCTTTTACACGAAAACTAAGTCCTTGCGGACTTTTTTGCATAGGTAACTTCCGTCTCAATTTTTCGCAAGGAATCCGGCAGTATGCCGATGGTGCGCGAATTTCCAGACACCCTGTATATGACGTCATGACTTGAACAAGCGCTGCCGAGAATCCTTTACCCGAGCGAGCTCACCGCTATCCCTACTGTATATAAAACAATTGCGATATCTCCTAAACGAATCTATTGTTTTGGATGAAATTTGTATGGTTTTCATTACCTGAATTATACTGTAATAGCTAGGTTATCCATCCCAGTTATATCAACACTGCTATAGCAATAATACTGATAAACGAGGCAGCAGTACTGCAGGTATAGCTCAAGCAGCAGTTTAGTATACCTACAACGACACTACGGGTATACCTATGACGACAGTACTAGTATACCCATAACGACAATACTGGTATAAGTATGACGACAATACTGGTATAGTTATAACGACAATACTAGTATAGCTACAACGATAGTAACAGCATAACTAGAATGAGAATACTGGTATAGGTAGAGTAATAATACTTGTATTCAGAAAACATTCATGCACATCGTAAGGTTGCAGCTATACTGGTATTACTATACTACCTACTCGGCATTATGACTGCTACAGCAGCGCGTGCGATTCTTTATCACCAGAATACCGGATATTCCTAATAGATCAATACAACCTATGCTGAGCTTAGAATAAATATCCAGCAATAAACGTGTGGAATCAGTAGCAATAAAGTATTGTAGTGGCCCAGCCAGCAAGAAAATATTTCTGATAGAGCCACGATTCTCGTTAGAATCAGCAAACTTTTTTTTCCGTGTACTAATTAAAAATTAAATTCATCTTTCAGCAACGTAGATTCACTTGTTTAGCTAAAAGGCAGCTTCGGTGAGTTTGACTCAAGGCAGCTGCGGTATAGCTATAATTGGTACCCTAGTCTGTGAGTCAAACATATCCCAAGTCTGTAAGGAGGCAGCTCTGGTGGAGTAACATCCATCCGAGTCTGTATTAGGGTTTTCAGGGTTTTTCCAATTTTCCCCTTAGAGGAGCTCCAAAAATCACATTTTCACCCGTGACAAAGAACACACGCGGACTAGGTTAACTTCACCAGCCTTCTGCTGGTGAAGCATAACCAGAAAAAGTTACAATAAATAGACTCCCAAGTCTTTCACGAATTAATATAGTAAATCATATAATACTATCTGTATACCTATGCACGATTATAAAGAACCTTATATGATTACTCCGGCGAGTGAAATTATTCCTTCTCGTTAATTCATTCAGTAATACGTATTTATATCAACTATAACAATAAAAGTGTACGGTGAGAAAAAAAAAAAATTAGTCGATCGTGGCTCTCGAACCCGAGACATTCCGATTGGTGGACTGACGCGTCGCGCGATTATTCGATGTTACATTGTATTTTACGCTGGAAGTGTGCACCCTCGATTTCTCATAAAATACGCTGCTGTACGCATGTAAGGTTTAAATGAGCAATGTTCTTGATTACAATCACGCGTTGCCTGCTCCCGTGTCTCTTCTTTTATATTTATGATTATTATATTTATAATTATGTTCATAATCACAATTTATTTTTATTTATTGCGGAATTGAATGAATCAGAAGAATTCAAAAAACAAGCATTTTGCTGTTATTTTTATAATAATTTATGTTTACAATAAATGTAATAATATAACGGTAAGATGCTTGTTCTGTGAATTTTTCTGGTTATATTCAATTCGGCAGACTGTAAATCATTCTGCGTATTTTAGGAATGTGACAGGTTATTTCTTAAGAATGTATGAATAACAAAACTTTTTTCAGTGCTTCTAAACAGGATTTGAAAAAGTTTTGTTATTTTTTTTCATTGCAAAGTTTATCGTTTTGTTGATTTCACACAAGGGGTCTGTAATGTTGTCTACGGCTGAATAAAAAATTGGTTGAAAAGTAATCACATCTGATTCATTACACTACGAACAAGCGCGCGGTACCAAATCCTTGAAAGCTTTTCAGAGCCGTTACGATGAGTTTCCGACTATGGGTGTATTACCTCAAAATGCTTGTTTAAGCAGCCCCTACACACCCTAGAAGTCTCTGCAGCGTTAAAATATACACCCTGTATATTATTAAGAGATATAGCGTCGCGAGGTGGCGGCCAGGTAGTCGCCAGTTTACGTCGAGACATGGTAGTACCAGGTTAGCCCACATAAAAGCCATATAGCATCACGAGGTGGCGGCCAGGTAGTCGCCAGTTTACGTCGAGACATGGTAGTGTCAGGTTGGCCCACATAAAAGCCATATAGCATCGCGAGCTGGCGGCCAGGTAGTCGCCAGTTTACGTCGAGACATGGTAGTACCAGGTTAGCCCACATAAAAGCCATATAGCATCGCGAGCTGGCGGCCAGGTAGTCGCCAGTTTACGTCGAGACATGGTAGTGTCAGGTTGGCCCACATAAAAGCCATATAGCATCGCGAGCTGGCGGCCAGGTAGTAGCCAGTTTACGTAGAGACATGGCAGTGCCAGGTTGGCCCACATAAAAGCCATATAGCATCGCGAGCTGGCGGCTAGGTAGTCGCCAGTTTACGTCGAGACATGGCAGTGCCAGGTTGGCCCTCATAAAAGCCATATAGCATCGCGAGCTGGCGGCCAGATAGTCGCCAGTTAACGTCAAGATATGGCAATGCCAGCTTGACCCACATAAAAGTCACATAGCGGCGCGAGGTGGCATCCATGTAGATGCCAGGTCGCGACTTGACATGGGATGGATATTCGGAAGCTACATCGGCTGTTCACGTAGTTGCCACCTCGATTCAACATTATCAAGCCATGTCGGCTAGCCGGATTATTGCCATGACAAAAACCCATATTGAAGCGACGTTGCCGCCACATTGTTGTCGAATCTCGACCTTTAATACGGTCTGCCGATACTATTGCCATGCTAATGCCATGTGGCATTAATGTGGCATGTGGGCTGGCCATGTAGAATGTTACCCGGGACTAGCTGAATGATGCGGATCAGTGATCAATCGATTTCGAATAATTACGTGTGATTAAAGAATAACCTCTAAACATTGCGGCCAATAGACATAGAGGCTCTACAGCCACTGACAGTTTGTCGTGAAGGCTCGAAGTGTCAGAAATACTGATATATATATGACATGTACCCTTAATTGCATATAATAAGGCGTACGTTCGGCTATCTTCGTATCTATACATGTCGCTCATCCACGAAAACGCACGGTATACATATAGTTGACCGGGCGCTTTGCCTCGAGTGACTTGCAAATTTGTAGATTGTGAGCGAGTAAGGCGCTATGCCACCTGTGTAAAGTTAGCCCCCCAAGTTTTGAAATAATTATTGTTCTTGTTTGCAATCGTTTGCACATCGTTTGCTCATGTTTGCACAGCAAAAATTTTCGTTTGCACAACTACCCATTCAATAATATTTTTCAAATTAATTTTGGGGGGGCTCGCTTCACAATATCCCCGCAAGTTTGGATTCTTTCAACTTTTTTTTTGCAATCGTTTGCACATCCTTTGCACATGTTTGCACATGAAAAAATTACGTTTGCACAAACACGCACTTATGAATAATTCCCAATTAAATTTTCGGCGGTAGCCCCCCAAGTTTAGATTTTTTCCACATTTTTTTCTCAATCGTTTGCATATTTTTTTTGACGCACGGATTGACTGGACTATTTAGCAGGATCCGCAAATATGTTTATGAATGTAGTGTCTGCCAAGGACCACGACGCCAATCCGCTGTGGCCTGCATGATTTTTTTTTTCTAATTTTTCGTAATTTGAACAAAATCATTCTTTGTATTTGTCTGCTAAATCTCTTTGATAATTCAAATGCATAATCGGCAGACGAAAATCATTGCTTCGTAAATGCTATGATACTCAATTGATGATGGATATGTTTTGCCGTGGTGCCCTCAAGCATTTCTAATGTGCGCCTCAAACTATCGTGCTCGTCCCATGAACCTGTCACTCTTCGACAAAAAGCACGATAGTGACCTATCTTCTCGCCTCTCTCACCTTCTGTTTTGGGTTTTGTGAACGTCAGAATGGCACGTAGTGTGTATCGATCTGACCGGATGATTATATTAGCCGGTATATCATCGACAGTCACAGTCTTAGCAGCGCCTGAGTAACCTAAAGCGTCCATTAAAAATGGATCAAAAGCTTGTTCGACATCGACAAATATGTGCATCCCAGGTTGTCTCGTTACACGTATACGACTATGACAAGTTTGGCAGAAACTTGGTCTCTCGGCAAGACTATTGAAGATTACTTCTTGCGAACTTGCTCGTATACCATGTTCTATAATTGGCTTTGCGTTTACGTCCCATGCTGAGACATTTTGGGTGATAGCCACCTCGCAAATGTTGCAAGAAGAAGTTTGTACGGCACTAGGAAACTCGTAGAGAAGTTTGGCGATCATGGTGTGTATATTTTCAGAACATTTTATAACACCGTCATCAGCACTGAATATGGTTGAGAGTAGTAAGGCTCTTTCATAGTAGAGATTTGTGACTCACTCCGTTTGTTGCATATAACAATAATGCGAAACAATATCAAGTCACTGACATTTGCGTCGATGGCCGCTTTATACGTAGCACAATCCAAATATGCGGTGGATAAAATTTCAACAATAGTATCAAATGGGCACGTGTACAGGAACTGCATTTTCGTTGATCCTATTTTTATTGGTGGTAATAAACCACCATTCTGGATGATAGCGTTCTTTCGTCGTCTGAGTGGCCGCGAATGGATTAAGTTTATATCGGGGCACGGCCGTAAATACCTTCCTCTTTTCTGGCAGCTTATCTGGTTTTTCAATATATTAGATACCTTGTAACATTTTTCATCCAACTTCCATTTCATTCCATTGTTTTTTTTTTTTTTTACGGTGATTTCGCCAATTTTCACCTCTGTTCTAATTTTATCGTGAGAGTTCGTAATCTTCATCTCTCTTTTATCTGTCCGTTTATTTCGAATCTAACCTACATGCTCCATATGCAGAATATTCGTAGTAATACGCCCCCTCCAATTTTATTCTTCGCCAAGGAATGAGGTACCGACTCAATCATCCGAGAGTTCGATATACTGTTTCTTCGACGCCGTCAAAATATTCGGTTCGAGGAAGGAATCATTGCCTCGAGCCTGTTTCTTACCTTCCAATTGATTACGATAGTTATTGTGAATTCTTTGTCTCGGATGTGATGAACTTAGATGGAATTTGAGAAATCGGGACTCTTCAACGCGCTTGGTGGGGAAAAGTTGGTTCTGCCACAAAAAGCCACCTTTTTACTAAATTTTCAACCTATAGTTAACTATAACGGACTCGGAATTAACAAAGCCGTATTATTGTGGACTCGGAATTAACAAAGCCACCTACTATCCAGAACCGGCGCTTTCGCACGAGCCTGGCGTCCTATCAGTTCTTCATTCCTGCCTAATTACGATCCCTAGACTATTCACCAGACTCGGCGGATTGCTCCACAAAGCTGTCTCTATTCTGACCTATACTTGGCTCATGTGGCATCAAAGTGCTGGGGAAATCGGCTAGGCGAAATGTCGAACAAAGAACTTTATAATTGAATCTTGATTTTAATTAGTCGTTAAATTAATAAACTGCAATGTGATTCATGAAATCAAGACTTTAACAAAATTAATAAATCAAAAATAAAATTTTAGCAAAAGAACTTACAGCTATTCTTATCCTAACTACTATCTTCGAATTTTGAACTCGTTATTCGAGGTAAATACGTTTGATCAAGTGATGAATTTAATGAGTACTAGCCCTGCTTTAGAGACCGCCTCTTCGACAAATAATATTCGCTATTCTTTAATTTAAGCAATAGACTTTGAAATTGATTATTGAATTGGTAATTTATGTGAAAAGTGAAGCTAAATTATTAGTCGAAGTAGACCTTGGATCTAATATACTAAGTGAGTCGATCTAGCGCTTTGCCAAGTATCGCTGCTGAGCGAAGTGCTCAGCGGCTTTTATACCCTACTCCTGCCTACCGCTGACGTCACGCGACTCGAATATTCGGCGAGCATCTTTGAATATCAGCTGGTCAACGGCTGGTCTGTTTGTGTTGTGTCGTCTGTCGCTCAAAGGTTGTTTCGTCAAAGGTTGTATTATATCAAGTAAATGGTATGGATTTACTCGTTCAGATGATACCACTTCGTTTGCTTTGCATTCTGCAACACGCCGTACTCTATCTATATTCGCAGTAATATCTCCTTCAGCAAAGTTGTCATTCTGTAAAATTGCTTCGTTAATAAACTCATCTCCAACATCGCCTATTTCAACCTTAAATGATTTTATTTTATTCAGTAACAGTGTCTGATGGTATTGGCAGTCCGTTTCTTTGCCAGAATCATCAGTAGCATCACATTTACTGAACGCAACTACTAAAACGGTTAGCAGCAGATCCTCAAACTCTGTCTTTTCCGAACACGTGGTCATCAATGCCATACATCGTAGGCAGAAATCTTTCACTCGTGCATGCTTTCATTGAAAACATTTCCATCCACTTACTAGCTTCATCAGATGAGCTACATCGACTCTGACAAAGCATTGCAGTACCATAATTGTTTCCTGATCCTGCAGATTCGCATAACAAGCGAAGATGTACGCCTGCAGACTCTTCTCATTGAATGCTAGACAAACGCCATTCAACAGAGCAAGTGAGAAATCAGTAACAGTCTCCTGTGGGATTGGTGCGCCACTACGAAGCCACTCACGTAACCAATACCTAATAATATTGGTATCATGTTTTTCAGATATCATTTAAAAAACAGGCCATGTACCAGAAACACCCGGAAGTGTTGCTTGATATAGAAATATTGCACCAGATGATTCCCCGTTTGATTTTGAAATTTTTCCAACAACTGACCCGGTTGCGTCTATAGACAACAGCTCAAATCCCTTTCTCCTAGCGTCTTTATATAGATTTAATTGTAGTAGCGACCAATACATACAATAAAACTTATCCATCGCGATTTCCCTAATTGTTCCTGCAAATTCTGTGTCATATTTCATATTTCGCATTGATATCAATGGATCTCGCACGTTATGCAGTCCGAGCTCTTTATCTTTGGCCTCTTGGCCACCGCTATAAAGATGAGGGGGTTCTGGATCACCATAATCCATTACTTTGGTAGCATTGCAACGCCATTCACAAGCTTTCAATTGTAGAAGTTCTTTTTCTACGGTTTCTCTTTCTGGGTCTTTCATTGAACGCTTATACCGTGACTTTCTGTGGATGCGGCACAGCAGGGATACCAACCCAAAACTAGCGCGGACTAGTAGGCAGTAAGCAGCTGGATAAATCTAGTGATTTGACTGTCAATCACTTGGGTTGGTATCCCTGCTGTGCCGCATCCACAGAAAGTCACGGTATACGTGTGGTATTCCTCGAGTGTCAGTTGTTTTCATAAATATTTTTATGCCAGAGTTAGCATCTGGTTTCTTTGTACAATGGCCGTAAAGAAATGCACCGCATTCTTTACATTTACCGTGTATCGTCAAGTACAAACCGATTTCACTCTCATATACCTTCGCTCGTTTGAAGCTGTAAGCGCAAGGTAACCTGCAAGTATTTTAACATGCCTTGGATGTTTCGTCTGTCCAGCCTGGCTTCAGAATGAGATAACGACGATTGCAACCATAAGTACTTTTCTCATTGTATGAGACTTCTTTGGGTGCAATGCGGCACCAAACGTCATTTTCAAGAACAATATGAGAAAACAGGTCTGGACAATCTTTTCGCTGAACTTTGAGATTCGAGCCGTAAATCGAGCCGTACAATCGGATTCTTTGCTATTGTTTATTTGAGTCGGGGCCACGGGTAATCAAGATTCGCGGCAGCGAATCGCCGCCAAGTACCAAGCCCCAAAGTTTTTTTTTCATATTTTTATTTTTGAAGGTAGGCGAGCGCAGCCGGGAATTATTTACCCGAGGCAACGGTTTATACCTGTAAACATACCGTTATATCTCCCGAATGCGTGAATATTATCGGATGAAATTTACAGAGTTATGAGTCCCAGTCCGAATGAGTTCGTTGTCCAAATTCGAACAGAATCGGTCTTTTGGTTCCAGAGATATTAACTGTTAAAGTTGATGAAAAAACACAATCTTCTTCTTCTTCTTCTTCGCCCCATTTTTCGCTAGACGCTTGCTAGGGACCACGATATCAATCGAACGGCTGTATGTATCGACTTGAAATTTAGAACGTAGCTGTTCTCCATCGAAATCTAGCTCCCTATTGTTTTTGGTGCGAATCGGTACTCACACTCGGTCAGGAGATTTTAATATAATAAAGTCACAAAGCGCTTAGTACGGCAAAATGGCCGCCCGAGGGCGTTAATTAAATTTATATATTTTTTATTGCAGGGTAATTCAGGCTGGACGCACTACCTCAGGTGGGTGTATTCCTCCTGATAACTAATAATTTCTTTTACCAAAACTTCGAGAGACCAATAGTTTCGGAACTACACGAGACCTTACATTAGTGGACCGATCACAAAGTTTATGAGTGAGCAAGAGTGCAAGTCGAGCAGTGCCCGCGGAGGATCGATTTTTATTGTACGACGTTTCAGTTAGATTAGATTCCTAGATGAGTATGACGGCGTCGTCTCCCGGAGATGCCTTCGTACGGCATTCACCTCCGTCTCATCGTCCTCATCCTCTGATTCATACTTCCAGGTCCCCCACCCAGTGATTCTCGTACTAGATCCTCAAAATCGTAGTCTCATTTGTCCAGATCCTCGGCTTTGTAGCTTGCGTAGTCCAGGTCCTCGGCTCCGTAGTTTGAATCGTCCAGGTCCTTCGATCCGTCGTTTCAGTCGTCCAGGTCCTGCGCTTCGTAGTTTCAGTCGTCCAGGTCCTTCGCTCCGTAGTTTGAGTCGTCCAGGTGTTGCGCTCCGTAGTTTCAGTCGTCCAGGTCCTTCGCTCCGTAGTTTCAGTCGTTCAGATCCTTCGCTCCATAGTTTCAGTCGTCCGGGTCCTGCGCTTCGTAGTTTCAGCCGTCCAGGTCCTTCGCTCCGTAGTTTGAGTCATCCAGGTCCTTCGCTTCGTAGTTTCAGTGGTCCAGGTCCTTCGCTCCGTAGTTTGAGTCGTCCAGGTCCTTCGCTCCGTAGTTTCAGTCGTCCAGGTCCTTCGCTCCGTAGTTTGAGTCGTCCAGGTCCTTCGCTCCGTAGTTTGAGTCGTCCAGGTCCTTCGCTCCGTAGTTTGAGTCGTCCAGGTCCTTCGCTTCGTAGTTTCAGTCGTCCAGGTCCTTCGCTTCGTAGTTTCAGTCGTCCAGGTCCTTCGCTCCGTAGTTTCAGTCGTCCAGGTCCTCAAACTACGGAACGGAAGACTTGGGCGACTGAAACTACGAAACCGAAGACCTGGACAAATGCGACTACGATTCCGAGCATCTGGACTGCGAGAATTACGGAGTAGGGGATCTGGACGACTGAAACTATGAATTAAGGGATCAGGGCGACAAGAACGGAGGTGAATGCCGTACGAAGACATCTTCAGGAGACGACGTCGTTATACTTATCTAGAAATCGAACTGAAACGTCGTACGATAAAATTCGATCCGCCGCGGGTACTGCTCGACTTATACTCTTGAACCGGCCCTGTCTTGATCTCTCACAGCCCTGTTATTGGTCAACTAATTTCTTCTGTAGCTCCGAAACTATTAGTCCCTTGAAGTTTTGATAAAGGAAATTTAGTCTTAGATTTCCAGGAGGAATACACCTGCCTAAAGTGGTGCGTCCAACCTGAATCACCCTGTATATAATTTACGATTCTCGATCGATAAGATATAATCGACTTGACGAAAATCAACAATTTTTTGAAAGCAAACGTTGAATGAGTCATTTTTCGCGTTACGATCTCACGGTATCATAGGATCACGTATCGAATAGTTATACGAATATCGTTCGGTACAGATCAATAATATATACATGTCGCATCGAAGAGAAGCTTCACTCGCGACAACAACAACTTAGGAGCCTGGAGGGAGATATTTGGCAATACGTATCCGACACGATACGAGCGAGTTGCGAGCTGGAGGGGACGAACAAATATAAGCTGGAGCAGGGGGCTGCTCTAGCTCTTCTTTCCTGATAATCGCTATCAGAAGGAGATACTCTCCGGCTCACACTTCGCTTCATAAGACAAACTTTCTTTTCTTTTAACTATCCAATCCCGATATGTAATTATATTTTTTGGTTCTGAATAAAATAGTATTATTTTCTTGAAAATTCGTTTCACGATTGGTTTTTCCTTTCTTTAATTATTCGCATATCTGACATACATAATGCAGGTAGATCTGCATTATCTGACTTCATTCTGAGTTGTAGGCGTGTACAACATATCCATCGGATGCGAGTGCGATCTATCTTGAAAATATTGGAGGTATCACTTATATTAAACGTCTGTACGGTACGCGGCATTACGCGGCTTACAAAAAGAAGTGAAATCCGGGTCCAAAAACATCTGAAATGTAAAAAACTCCGCCAAGTACCCAAATTATCTTACAATGAAAATTCACGACGAACATATCGCCAGTCTCTGTCATGATATTAGGAAAGTCTACAAAGCACTGAAATTTCCCTGCAAGTGTACGTCCTGGAGTCGGACCTCGTTGTTTCGTGTAGTGATATCGCAACATCATTCCAAGAGCTACGTACTTGGCGGGCACATTTTTTTTTTCTCATCACTTGTACCATTTCACCTTTCCTCTTTCCTCCAAGAAATACTTGTAAAGCAGTAATAACATTTTCAATAATCGGACTTATAATTATACCAATCATAATACGTATACAAATAATGCGAAACTTTTCATGGTATAGACATAGCAGGTTTTGCATAAACAGCCCATAGTATTCAATCATCAGCCTTATCCTCGGTGTGTGTAATTCTCTTTTCATATCTACGTACGTAACTTCAATACAAATTCTTAATAAGACTCGCCTACAGTATGAACGATTTTATGTCATATAATCTAGGAGCAATTAAAATTGATATTATTTGCTGCAAAATTGCATACCCAGAACAAAACTCAAGAACCATACGTACGACGGCGAATAAAATTAAAGAATTTAAATGAATATGTAAATCGCAGAGATACGCAGTATAATCGTAGATATTCATCATAATTAGGTACAGTATAATAGCAAACCGTCATACTGCTATAGTCTATTTATATATATTATGGTATCAGCTGTTTGCTTGAACATAAGAATAGTATAGATGCTATTCCACCTTGGCTCTTTTAACCGAGACCCAATTCTGTCGTCAATTGTGTTACGGTATACAATGACAAAAGATGTAACGCCGACAAACTGGATGAGGACCTTTATGGAGAGGACAGTTACTCATTTTAAAGTAGCTGCTTATCATGAACTCCTGAATTATACGTAACAATGTTCTTATTCTTATTGATAATATCCGGATTCCCCAATAATATGTGTAACAAAATATCGTCGCGCGCGAGTGTAAGGATGCGCTTGCGTGCGGGCGCCAATAGGCCAATAGGCGCCCGCACGCAAAGCGCGTTCTTACACTCGCGCGCGACGATATTCTGATATAGTATACGAACGGGAACTAGCTTGAACAAGGTTATTCGAGGCACATGTTGATATACGGCCCATTTACTTCTGTAAAATATATTTGTTGCAAAACAAGACTCATAACGCGTAAATGTAAGAATCAGGATTATGCTCTAAGTCATCAATCAGATGATGATTCTTTTATGAAATAGGTGTCAGCGACTTGACTGGACTCTGGTTCAAATTAATTTGTAAATCTACTATCTTATGCATAAACAAAGGCAAATTCTTCATTGATCTTGCAGCTAAGAAAAAAAAAAATGTGCCCGCCAAGTACGTAGCTCTTGGAATGATGTTGCGATATCACTACACGAAACAACGAGGTCCGACTCCAGGACGTACACTTGCAGGGAAATTTCAGTGCTTTGTAGACTTTCCTAATATCATGACAGAGACTGGCGATATGTTTGTCGTGAATTTTCATTGTAAGATAATTTGGGTACTTGGCGGAGTTTTTTACATTTCAGATGTTTTTGGACCCGGATCCTTTTTTCTCTCAGATATGTGTACACATATTCTTTCGATATTGTAAAATACTCATCTAAGGAGTATGAGGTTTGACTTTGTTAGATAAAAATGTACACGCCTCTGCCCATACAGAATGTGCGCGAGGTTTAAGCTTGTCAGAATCATCGAAAATGCTCAACCCAGACAAAACGTCTACGATGGCATCCGCGGATATAGCTGCTTGTCGTGGCATGTTCGCAAAGTAATTGTAATTGTTACAAAGTATCTGTTTATTTGTATACCAATTTCGTGCAAAATAGAAACAATAATTGGGACACGTTACAGTTTATATACTTGACACGAATAGTTTGAGCGATATGAATAATATAAAGAATGGTACCTTATGTCTTGTGACGTGGTTTTTGTAGACCCTCGGATCTGGAACGGATAGCCAGCCTCCGGGGTCAATCCAACACTCACACAGCTATACCCGAGATTTTAAATTTACTGAGTTGGGCGCCGGGCGACTACTTGCCACTTTCAAAATCTTACCAACAAAACAAAAGCCTAACGGTATCTTACGCGGCGGCTAGCAACAGTACCACGGAGAGGGGTCGGGATCGAATTAAGGATGAGCTCGGCTTTGAATAACGACTCGTGGAGTTTAACGTTAACAAAAATATGAAAATTCATTCAATAAAAATCGAGAAAAGAATTCACAATGATAGAAATAATCGGGCGTACCCGGGGGTACTCCCCCTCGGGTACTAGTCTGCTGCAGGCCGTCTGAAGGCAGCCTCGCCTCGATTTGCGAGTTTTACAATAGCAATCGAACAAACAATAGCTTCCACGTAGGACAGCAATAACAAAGAAAAATAACGAACTAACAATTAACTCGGCAAATCGGTACCTCGCGGAACAATATCACACTTAACCAATAGAATTACCACCACGAGGTGTCCATAAATAAGTACGTAAATTCTAATAAATTAATAACAACTAGCTGATAATTGTGCTTGTTCGCTCGCTTCGCTCGCTTTGCGTTGTCCCTCACTCGCTACGCTTGCTCGGTTGTTAGTGGTTTTCCAATTGTTTGGAAAATATGTTGTCATAAGTTACATGAAATATTCTGTTTAATTCTTTCCACACCCATTTAGTGGACAAAAGAATCGCAGAAACTCATACATTAAAATAGGAGCGTTCTTGATAAATGATATCATATCATATATAGTAGTCAAGTCCGAAATCGGATAGCACGGCAGGTACAAATTTCATCACATTTTTAGCTGATGGTACTTCTTCATACCTAATAATGGAAAAAAATTCTCCCCCCTTAATTGAGACTACTATGAATTAATAAAGACATGATGCCGTTCAGGCGCGACACGTTTTGGCACCGGACGTATTGACACCAGAAAATTCACAACGTTTTCTCAGTGGATCAGTGAAGTGGCCTTTTTAGATTTTCGAGAGCCACAACCACCGACTGGGTAATTCGCGTGTGCGTGCGCGCGTGTGTGTGTGTGTGTGTCTATTCAGTGTGAAGTTCGAAAACGGATATCACACTAAGAAGAAATGTCATCGCATTCTCAGCCGATAGTACTTCTTTATACTTAATAGAAAAGGTTTCCTAACTTAAATCTGAAATCATTAGTACACGTATCATTGGTCATGGAAGTACTATCGCTCGATGGTAACCGACGAGAAGGTGGTGCGGTTTCTTCCATCGGGAAGGCTGGAATTAGGAGGGGAATGGTTAATTATATGTTTGGATATAATAATGATTTCAAACTATTTCAATATCAAACTATCTCGGGCAAATAAAAATTCTTTTCGGAGTCAATTCGATGAGAGATAATTTTTTTATTACGATGAAATGAATGCTTAGCAGCAGCAAATTATGGAGCGCTTAGCCACGTGAGACTTTAGCGGCTAATTTTGTAGCGCTTAGCCATATAAGACTTCAGCAGCTAATTTCGAGCGATGAACCACAAGAGGCTTCAGCAGCTAATAACTTTTGTAGCGCTTAGCGACACAAAGTGTCAAGCCGCTAATAATTTCCGTAGCGCCGAGCCACACAGGGCGTTGGCAGCTAATTTTTTTAGCACTGATACCTACATAAGGCATAAGCAGCTCATTGTTCCGACCGTTGATCTGACATCATTGTAGGTAAGCAACTGAATTTTCGGAAAAGTCAGTAACATCAAATACTGCATCTCCGATAAAATATTATTCAGAAAGTAATTGATTATTACAGTTCCACAGTATTCAGTACAATTCGAAATGGCAATGTGAATGTAACAGTGTATGTACATTGAAACGTTATTTTATGTTACCATTGATAATAAGATATTTTACAGTATGATTATGTAATGAAAAGAAACATTTCAGTCAAAATGAAGAAAGAGATCGAAACTTATCTCAAATAGAGTATGCACGATATTTCATTGAAATATTATGCAAAATAGACCATAGAGATGTTTTAGAGTCAAAGACAGACATAGGAACAATTAGAAGTCAAATAAAATCGTAGTAAACAGGTAGATTCGGGTGGGGAGCCGCCTATATAAAGAGGCGAGCAAAGCAGCTAGCTCATTCATGGTAAAACCATAGAATCGCTAATTGAATAAAGAAAAAAGATAACTAAAGATAAGCTTCGACCATATAAAACATAATGAAAAAATACAAAGAAGGTGTGTAAGTATTTATTACCGATATTAATTAACGCCAACGGGTAAATACTCTGAGGCTAGATTAATAAATATCCTATTCTGAATCCTTATCATTCTCCTGTTATATTATCATAATTAACGCTAACGGTAATTACTCTGCAGCTGCAATTGTGAAATATATATCCAACACATCGATTAACGACAACGGGGTAAAACTCTGCGGCTGCAATCGTTGCACACATCCAATACATCGATTAACGCCAACGGGGTGAAACTCTGCGGCTGCAATCGTTGCACATATCAATACATTGATTAACGCCAACGGGGTAAAACTCTGCGGCTGCAATCAATATTTCATCTTAATATTAAGGAAAATCATTCAGTTAACGCTAACGAGCGATTGCTCCGCAGCTGCAATTGATGATTAGAATTAATTAATAAGATTTGATTAAGTTAAAATAATTATTCGATCAATCACTATAAAGAAGAAAACTCAAAATTTAAATCTAATGCCGGTTTGCTTAAGTAGCCCCGAGATTTAAAGACGAATTAATTATTAAATTGAATCATTTAATAATAGAACGATTTACTCATAAGGAGTAGAACTCGAAAACGTTTCATTTCAACTCAAATAGTCGAAAACGTTTCAACATGTATTGTGAACTTTGCATTTTCGACACAGTATATTTTTCCTAGTGCCGGCTTAAATATACAATTGTAGCTATGAATTAATTCATTCACTCAGCACCTAGTATTTCCTCGAGGACAATGTTTTTTGTACATAATTTATGAGTAGAATTTTCACTGGTAGTGATGACAGATTTGTCTGTTAACAAAACTTTTAAATTGTTTTTAGACTTAACTCTGGACAAGGCAACATATAGTTGACCATGACTAAATACTGGATTTTGTAAATACACACCGACACTGTCGAAAGATTGACCTTGCGACTTGTTAATTGTCATCGCACAACCTAATCTGACGGGAAATTGTCTTCTTACCATCTTGAATGGCATCTCCTCTTCGGACGGTGATAAATCGATCCTGGGTATCAATACTCTTTCTCCAGCGCAATTTCCACCGATAATTTCAGTACAGATCAAATACTGGTTCAACTTTTTAACAACCAGTCTGGTACCATTACATAATCCTTGTGATAAATTCAAATTACGTAACAGAATCACAATGCACCCTACTTTCAACGTTAATTTATGCGGTGGAAGCCCGTTCGGCGTCAATGAATTCATGAATTCCATTGAAAGTATATTTTTGATGTCTATATTATCTTCATCTTCACCTGAATCTACACTCAGATAATCTACACCGACACCTTTAATTTTCGACAATGTTTTGTCATTAATGGCGATCACATCGACGTTTGTCGGAGCTAATATAACTTTGCCATAATTCGACGGATCTTGAGGATCGATACTTTCTCCAAATATTTCTTGCACAATATTTCCATTCGAGAGAATATCAGAAGGAATGGTTACAACTTCGTTATCACGTTGAAAGGAATCTGAGAATACCCCATCACCAACCTTCAGAAGCCATTTCTTAAAATCCGTTTGTCCATCACAAACACGAATGTTACCCTTCAATGACATATATGTGAATTTACTCCATAGGCTGCTTCTTTTGACGCGCGCTTCCAAAATTTGTGTTCTATTTCCATGTCGTACAACAGGTAACGTTTGCCGAAAATCGCCAGAAACTATGACAATTTTACCATCAAAGGGCTCGTTACAATGACACAAGTCTCTTAACATACGATCAACAGCCTCCAGTGCATATTTAGATGCCATAGTTATTTCATCCCAAATTATAACTTTCGCATCTCGAATATGTGATCCATGTTTAGAATTTGGTCTAATGTTACACGTCGATCTTTCATTCAGAAGAAATGGTAATTTAAATGTGGAATGTGCAGTTCTACCTTCTTTTAATAAATTCGCTGCAATTCCTGTCCACGCTACAGGGAGCACAGTCATATCTAAACTCTTCAATGTAATTATAATAGTGTTGTGTGAATAACTCTTTCCACTGCCACCGGGACTATCTGAATAAATACATTTCTCGGCAGATTCACCACGAACCGCAGTCATGACTGCATGAAATATATTTCGTTGACGTTGACGATGACAAAAAAAGTAAGCTGCAAATTTTACCAAACTAATTTTTTTTTTTTTGTGTTTAGTTAAAATTTGGATGAAATTGAGTAGACCCCAGATATGAGATTGCATGTGAATTCAGTGACGACATTGACTTAAAATTTCGATTGTTCATTAATTTTGTTTTATACTTACTCTTACTGGATAAAAAATTTCATCCATAATCCTTTGATCAAACACCTATTTGAAAACCTTGGTTTTACACACTGGTACGAATTCTTGATTATTAAAATTATCAAAATTATCAACGGGAATTATCACTATAATCAACGGGAATATTAATTTTTGGAGGGTATATATAAGTTTATTTCAACAATTTGGAAAAAATCGATTTATCGAGCGGTTGGAAATTAGAGTATTATCGGAGTGATCCGAAAATAAAATTTTATAGTATTTTAACGACAACCAAGAATAATTCTTGTTTCGAATGAATAAAAAAATTAACAAATTAACGCTGAATGTTACGATAACGCAATATTCGTTTAAGTATTTGATTTCGTAATTGCAAAAAACTCGTTTACCAGTCGGGGGTTGTACACCGGTCTAAATTCGCACCGAAAATAAATTGACGTCCGTCTTCTTTGACGGCCAAAATATAATTGAATGCTGATCCAGGGCCATCTGCTGGGAAAACGATTCGACTTTTTTTTCCGTGGTGAGGGAAACGTATGGTACTTCTGGATTTCTAAGAGATACAGGCGAATAAGATACCCTTGATGCGAATTCGCTCCTGTCTGTAATCGAAAGGTTAATTATTCAATTCTCAATACTTCTGGCTGTGTTGATCAAATCAGAAGGGAATTATGGTTCAAAGTAATCGTCGTAAATAAAAAACGAAGGAACACGTATTATTTTTTTAGGGCAATTGCCAACAGAAAAATCAGCATACAGGGGGACGAGGGGCGGCAACAGCGCTCGAGAGTCGCGGAGGAGGCTGGAGCAACGGCGAGAACAGTCCCGGAATGAGGCGTTGATGAACAATTTTCGAGTTTCTTTAAATGGAATGTTTGAAAAAAAATAAACGAAATGAAGAATCGATAAGAAAAATAAAATATAAAAAAATATCACTCAAAGAGATGTTATTATTACTGCCCCTGCTATACTTTTTTCCTAATATCAAAGATCACAATATACGACTGACGATAACACAGAAACTTCATACAGGCATGAATAGATACATCCCCGATTTTGTGACATCCGGACATCCGGAGATCCGATTTCGAACTTTAATATAATATATGATGATTCTTGATTGCGTAAGAAAATGAAAAATATCATTCTGGTTTAATATATGAGGAGAAGTTACTAAAGGATTAGCTGGGATAAAATTACCAAGGTCTCCGAGTAAGTTCGGTGAATTTAATACTAAGGTAATTAATAGAAGTAAAAATAATAATGAAACCAATGAAATCTTTAGAAGAAAAATATGGGTGAAATGGAATTTTATCTAGGTTATCATTAATTCCTAAAGGATTGTTTAATCCTATTTGGTGAAGAAATATTAAGTGGGGCACTCCCTATAGAACGCCAAATCTTAGTCGATTTTCGTGATTTTTATTGGAGGGTAAGGGATGTATATATCTTTTCAGGGTCATATCTTTCATAGCTATTTTTTATTACATTATTACAGTTTTCGAAACGATTTTCATTACTTGAAAAAAGTTAACAATAGCGGAGATATAACCGGTCACCGTGAAGCTGCCCGGAAGGGAGGCCGAATGCGGTGTACACTCCAGCACCTCGTAGGATTATCTGAAATAGTCTGCGCAAGAAAATTGCTTAGTATATACATGTGGTCAATACATGAACTAATAATATTGGAAAGATAATGCCGAAACTCTGAACGCGATGATCTCGAATCTTTTTTTTCAATGAGTGGAAAATCGGTGTACACGATTACTCAAAAACTATTTGACCCATCAAGCTTATATTTGGCACACGTTTTCATGATACTTATGTTTAATTGATGATCCTAATACCGACTAAAAATTATTAAAATAAACATGTTTTTGACTGGGTCAAAGCTTGAAATTTTTTCCGAAAAAATCAACTTGTTTGTTTTGAGGCTTTCCCTTCAGCTAATTATCATTATTTTTCCAATATTATTTGTTCATCAAGTGACAACATGTATATTGTAAGCTACTGCACCTGTATCGCAGCAGAAGGCTGGCAATAAGGTGATAGTCCGCGTGAATTTTTTGTCACGGGTATGATTTTTGGAGCTCCTCTAAGGGGAAAGTTGAAAAAAACCCTGAAACCCTAATACAGACCCGGATAGATGCTACTCTACCAGAGCTGCGTCCCTACAGACTTGGGATATGCTTTATTCCCAGACTAGGATAGCTATTATAGCTCTATCGTAGCTGTCTGAATCAAGCTCACCGAAGCTGCCTATTACAGACTTGGGTTCGGAACACTCCTAGACTAGGATAGCAATTATAGCTCTATCGTTGCTGTCTGAGTGTCCTTGCCGAAGCTGCCTTTTTAGCTAATCAAGTGATTTGAATTTAAAAAGAATCTAATTTCTGAAGAGGTTAGTTTATCAAAAAGGAAAGTTCTGAAAATGAAAAATAAAGGTCAGATTTCTGTCCATGCTTTCAATATAGCTATCACTTATTTTGCATGACTCTGCAAATAAGTGAGCTTTGAAATAATCTCACAAGTTTTACAAAAATGAATCATTCAAACAAGAAGAAAACAGAGAAAATAAAATAATAAAGCAAAAGAAAACAGAATTCCTGAAATATAAAGTAAAAGAAAGAACAAAAAAATAATATAATCTTACTTAACCTAATTCCTATTTCTATTCTGAATTTTTATGTTTCTGATCGTTTTTATAAATTTAGTCTAAATGCCGATATTTGAGGCTGTGATTTCTTGTCATATTTGTGTCTTCTATAAAGAGTTTATGTGTTGTGACGAGCACGACCGGCGATTGGGGGGGGGGGGGGGGGGGGTTATACTCGGGGTCGGCTACGTTCACAAAACCAGGCGTTCCCACCGTTTGGTAATTCGAGATTCTACTGTTAATAAATAATTATTCAACAACAAAATCTGTATAAAATATAAAGTTGGGCGCCAGGTACCTGGAGGTACTGCGGTAACGAAAGAAATAATATATGTATATAAATAAAAAAGTTAGATCCAAAAGTGAAAAATAATATTCGAAATTAAGTAAATCCGTGAACTAAATAACGTTTGATGGTATTATTCGGCGAGTTCAGGGTGAGGGGAACGTGGGGGCGAATAATATAGAAGCGATACAATTACGGTTTATGGAAATATCACAAAGAAACCATAGATATTTATTGGTAAACAATAAAGGGACAGCAAACGTAAGGAAAGTAACTGATACAAAAATAAGCCATTAAACAATTAATAAGAGAAACGAAATCTGTTGTTGTGAATCCCAGAACAACGAGACAAGTGAATCCCACGCAAAAACATCGTAGATGTAAAAAAAGCCGCCAAGTACCTACACAAAAATCATAATTGATTTATAAGTAGAACGTTTCGCCAGTCTCTGTCGTGAAATCAAGAAAATAGCTAAGCACCGAACGTACCCCTGTGATCTTTTAGCAAGTCTACGTCATGAAGTCGGAGTTTCGTGTGAGGATATCGAAACATCATTCCAAGAGCTACCCAACAACTGAAAAAGAATAGAAACGAATTGAGATTCTTCAATACGATCTATTCCGATTTCTTTATCTGACAATTCAAATAAAAACGAATTTGAAGAAGGACGATCCGAATATGATGAAATAGAAACAAATAGAACAGAATTTTGGTAATATTCTTCAATACGATCTAATCTGGTCGCTCGATTAAATACGAATTTGGAAAAATAAATATAGAGATTTATAAAATGAAAGAATTTGAAATTTTTTTATTTGAATAAATTTTGTGATGTTTGTTACATCCAGATTATTCAAGAAACATGCGATAATATGACATTTCAGTTTTTACATAGTAATTACATGGTAATGATAGTATTTCTGATTGAGAATACTGACTTAAAATATATTATTTCTGCTTAAAAATACTGACTTGAAAAATATTTATGTGACTTATAGTACGAGAATAATAATATTTGTGCTCAAAAATACTAGCTGGACGGTCGATAATTACAGAGAGAAGAAAACTAATATCACATCAGATTCAAAATATGGGACCAAGCTATAGGTTTATTAGATTTATAGTAGTATATTAGTTATTCAGGTTTAGGTCTTTGTGTGCCCTTTGTGACTTCTTCTCCTACGGACTTGACCCGGCAAACGATAATTAATCATTTACTGGAACACCTGTAGCGAGGACTCTCGAGCTTATCCATCTGTCCATAGCCCACATATTGTTGTTAACTGTTGATGAATCTTATACTAATGAGCCGCCACTACAGTGCGTACCAACGGTAGTCTGTGAGTCGGATGTGAGGGGTCCACTTCCGCGTCAAGACCTTGGAACGTAGCGGAGATATGTTCGACAACATGTATCACAGAGTCTGAGGTTAGCGGTTGATCGTGAACCTTTCGTATTAAAGTGTGGAATTATCGGATGCCTTCATATTTTGAATATCGTTTTGGTGCTGGTCCAAAGAGTCTCTTTCTTCTGGCAGTAAATTTGTCTTCACGAATTCAATTACTTCGACATTATTATTGAATGGATTAATGTCACAGAGTTCCTCAATGTCATCGGTGCAATGATTCGTCGTACCACCGTCACTGTTATTAATTGTATTATTTGCATTCTCAACAATGTTCATTATCGATGAACTACTTTTTTTTGTGTTTTTTTTTTGTTTATTGATCAGGTTTGTTGCTGCAAGATAAACAATTATCATTAATATGTATCAATAAAGGTGAGAAAAAGGTACTCCAAAATAACAAAAAAAAATCATAAGTTTAGTTTTACAAATACCTTCTTTCATATCAGCTATTTTTTTGCTGATGTGGTGTCTCACTAAATCTGCCTCCGTGTCTGCTATATCTTCGGAAAGCTTCCATTCATCGACAAGGTAGTAGCGAACGAAATCTAAATTCAAGAAGGTATGAGAAGCATTTAGTTATTGCAGCTTTACTAAGTAAGTAATAAGAACCTTTTTTCACCTTTGATTGCCATAACTTTTACTGGATCGAGTTTCTCAACATTTTCTTTCAATGAAGCGTGAGTTCTTGACTTGGTGACTTTGTTGGATGCTTTGCCCGATATGGTACTTTTAAGTAGGGTACGTTCGTCAAATAATGCTGACACTAAATTGCGGGTGAGTCCTGATACTGACTTAACGTTAGCAGTGACGAACGCGAAAGTTTGAATAGGTAGCCATACATCCCTCCCTAAATGTATCTAGAAATCGATAAATTGTGTTAATATTGTTTCAAATGAAGGCTATATAGACTGTTCATGTCTATTGAAGCAGAGGCGTTAAAGAGTTAATGGGATGTGCATGAGGGTATACAATTTTTCAACAAAAAGACTCTATGTGTTTGTGACATTATTTAACATACATTATTCATCTCTCTGGCAAAAGTTTTCATCATTTACTTACTTGGCTTCTATCGTCAGTCACATAACCGACCTCAAATGTCCCAGTTGATTTATTGCTAGTCCCTCTTGGTTCCCTAGAAGATTTTTTCAAATCGTCAAGAATGCCTGTGGGATACAAAACCAAATAAAATAATTATAAGTATATACGGGCCCTTTTATGAAGAATAGATCATTCGTAACTATGTCAAAAATTGTGCGTTAAAGACTGTGATCAAGATGACTAGTCACACTGCCAGTGTAACGTAAGTATAAGGAATATCCAATTTTTAAATAACGTCCAACTTATTAGACTTAGTGACGTCGTGACTCCGTTCATATGTATACTGTACATAACACTTATTGTTAGAGAGAGCGCTTGTATATACCCTCCATTTTGTCCCAATTTGTTAATGCACTGTTCTGCCATCCAAGATTCAATGTCTCTAGCTCTTGTACAACGCGGTTTTTTTCTTGTAAGAGTATCCGTAAATCATTGAGTTTTGATTCGGATACATCACAGTCTTTCTTTAGCTTTATCAGAGTTTTTTCCAAGACCTTGTTTTTTTCTTTTAATTCTAAATTTTCTTGCTTCTATGGTTCGCATGATGTTTTCAGCTCAGCTGTTTGCGAAGTACAGTTGTCACGATCTTTATGCTGTAAAAATAATTTTTTCTTTACATTCATCACGGTTTTTTAAGCTGCATCAAACAATTTTAACGTGGTTAATCAATTACCGGGATAAACCCAACGATTTTGACATCGTTTTTTCCGTTGTCATCATCACTCGTATCATCATTGCTTATTCTGTGATTTACCCTCACCTATACTGTAACTTTTTTGATGTTGTTTGCGTCACGGGAGTGGCGCAAACACGAAGTTATTGTGAGTTTTTTATCTAATAATGTTTAGAGCCGCTCTATCGAATCTAGTGTGACTGGTTTCTAATGCGGACTTGGGAGTAGAAGACTCCGAAGCCGCCAATGCATACCTGGGTGTGCAGATGCACGCCAAGGATGCCAAGTTTCCCTGGTCGCGGACTTGGGAGTGGAAGACTCCAAAGCCGCCTTTACATACCTGGGTGTGCAACTGCACACCAAGGATGCCTTGATCTTCTAATCGCGGACTTGGGAGTAGAAAACTCCGAAGCCGCCTCCCTCAGACCTGGGTGTGCTTGACACACACCAAGGCTGTCACAGACTTGGGCGAGTAAACTCGCCAAAGCTGTCTTCTAGCTAAGGTGGAAATAAGCCGCGATAAATAAGGAAAACTCGGGGTAAAGAAGCCTGCGTCGAATGCTTTAACTTATATTTTAATGCAATACCATTTGCGTGAACAAAAACGAAAATATAAAATATGTATGAGAAATAATATGAAATAATAACATATAGCGTAACCTGCGGTTGCAACCGAAATATCTTAGAACTAAATATAAAGCTAATGTAATCAAAGCCGTTTGTTTTGAGCTGGGTTTGAATATCAAGTATTGATTATATTCGAAGTAAGACAATGTGTTTAAGAATTTGAGCGAAAAAGAAAAGAGATTCTAAAATTTAACAAAGTGACTCGACCGAGAATAATGTAATTTTAACTATTATTCCAAAAACTAACTGATTCTAAAAGTTCACCGGGCGCTTTGCCTCGGAGACTAGGTGCTAAGGAGAAAGTGAGCCAATAAGGCGCTATGCCATGTATTGCTGCTGAGCTGAGTGGCGTCGCGATTTATATATTCGTCGTGACGTCACTCAGGCCAGCGTCGTTGTTGACAGTGTGGTGCCGTGTGCACGATCGCGTTGAGTTTGAATCGTAACGGCACAGGCCTGGGTAGGCCTGGCACGTTACAATACATAAACAATTTATTTGTTTTTATATTCACAGATACAGTATGAAATTCAACTTTTGTTATACATATATTGTTGATGTACGTATTGTCTGTACGAATTTCACTCTTTGATGAATTTTACTTAACTAGCTCACTCGCGCGCTTCGCGCGCGTTATCCACTGATTTTCTGAGCTTGCCAATAATATTAGGGTATTGATTGACTAAATTTTGTCCGGTCGGCACTACCATCCAAAAATACAGGGTTCTAGAAAGATGTCGGTTTGTCTGTGTGTGTTGCTCCGCCTGAAAAATTCGCAGAATGATTTCGTAGTAGACTTGATGTAAAAATCTCAAATTCACTGAGGCATACAAGCGAATAGAACTTCGACTTACAATTTTCTATTAACGACATATTTCTTTGGCTTGAATCCATGCTTGCGCGAATATCTCGTAAACGGTGGTACGCGACAAAATATGAGATTCCCATTCCGACAGATGTCAATGTACAGATTACGGATGACACGCATACAAATCACGCGCGCTTGACAACACGACCGATCGAAGCTGCGCTGCGATTATCTCGAACCTCGCACCTGGAAAACAAACGCCCAATCAGAACACGAATGAATGCTGACGGGATTTTGATTCCTTCTCCTTTTTAATAACGGATACCTCGTAAAAGATTAATGGAACAAGTGAATACCGTTTTCTTTTTTTCCAAATTTTTTAGACGTTCCTGCAGGTCGTTTCTCAACCGCTCGCAGGTGCTTCCATCAAATTGACTAGTCTGAATTAGAAAAAAAAAGACATCAATATTAAGCATTTTTCCCAATGCAATTTAATATTCACCTTCGACGTTGAGGTTGCAGGTCCACTGTCAGTGTCGCTTATATCTGTTGCTGAATCCAAATTTCTCAATGGTGGATACGTGATTCTTCTTTCTTTTAGACTGTCTTTTAGCTCTTTCTGTGATTCTGAGAAAAAAATAAAAGTTTGAAATTTAGAGCATTTTGTAATTGCGATAGAATAAAAGTGATTAAATCGTGTAATATTTTAATTGGCATCTATAGTAATAAAGAGTACTTACTTGCGATCGAAATAACCTGACATGGTTGACCTTTGTCATTGTTCAACACTACGTTAAATAACTTATTTTCCATTCTTTTTTGATCGAAATGTAAGATATTTGACAGCGGAACTAGCCGCGTGTTGTTTGGTGCTTGCAATTGTGGCAGTCGAATGTGGGCCCACATGGTATTTTTCAAAATCAAGCACACAATTATTGCATAGCACTTCGTGTTATCGCCGTTTTTCGCATTGCCCACTACCCTTCGGATTTACTACCAATGATCATATATAATTTATTCGATTATCGGTTTTAATTAACCCGTTGCTGCTGTAGCCCGTGTACTGTTGTCCACGTGCTGTAGCCGGCTGCAGCAGTAGTGCCTTACACCACGTGTCGGAGCCTAGACACGCATATTCTAGATTGTTCCAGTAACTTCATGGCCGTATCCGAATTCTCTCGACCATCTCGGTAAAATAACCGTGCGTCGAATAGTACCGAGCGATATCGAACAATCCGAGGGCCTGCGTGTGTGAAATGTAGATGAATCTCGAAAGAAGACGAAAAATTTTTACATACAAAATATGAATTAAAGTGAAGTGAAAAATAACGAGTCTGGTGAAATTTATAATTTAGAATGAAACCGTCGTGTTACAACAGCATTAGTCTGGACTGATAAGAAGTGTTAGCCCTACGGCTACAAATAGTAAGTAACATAACCTATTTTCTCAATGTTATCGATACTAAGATTTGAAGAAGAAATAGTAAGTAATAAGTTTTATGGAAATACTTTTTTCAGTGAATTGTGCCGGAAAAGAAATAAGTGAGCCGGTACGGAAAAGATATAAACTCTGCCTAACCCCTGATTATGATGCAAGAATGGTTTGTCAAGCGACGCACAGATCGTGGAGGATAAAATCCAATGCTGTTTTGCAGAAGATTAAACGTAGTGCAGCAGCAACAGGTTAAAAATATTTGTATTTTATGTCCATTTGTCCATATTAATTCATTGCTCAGAGTGTGACCACAGCAAATCATTGAACCTTGAGCGACTTAATTTTCAGTACATAGAGTTTATTTTTAATAATTCCTAATGCTTTATTTTCAGACAGTACTGGAAGCGGTCTTGGTAAGGAAAAACACTCAATTTCAGAAACTGTGGAAATGAAAGATACTATCGTAAGCAATGAAAGTGATTATAGCAGCGATACTGAGCACACATCGACTGACGAAGGCGAAGAAGAAAGCAGAACGGACTCTGATGATTGTAATAAGGAAAATTCAACGCCACCATTACGACGTTCTAATTCTGAGGCGCGAAACTCTGCCACTTACCAAAGAAACGCAGAAAAAGTAAGAAATAAAAAACGGTCATTTATCTTCGAAAATTCAATAATGTTCGATGAATCGAACACTACAATAAGTGATGTAATACTCATGATAACAGGCTTTACTTTGAAATTTGGTATTTGCAATGGAGGTCGTAAACAATTAATGGAAATGTTTAAATTGTGTGCTGGCCCCAGATTTAATCATGTACAAATCTCAAATTATTATTTTGATAAAATTTCAGAACTTCCAAAGAAAAAGGTCAAAAGTCATTATTATTGTACTAAGTGTTACAATGAGATTTATTGCTCGTGTAAAGAGTCGTTCAAAAAACAGACAGTTATTTGTGAGAAATGTAGTTCCCAAATATTTTTGGATTTATCTTGTAATAACTACTTTCTTACAATTGATTTGAAGCATCAATTAAACGAGGTTATGAAGCTGAAAAGCGTTCGTTCAGCACTTCGAAACAGTATATCTCAACGATATAATGAAAAGCCAGAGATTACTGATTGCAGAGATGGCGAATTATATAAAATTACTACAGTGGATACTTGTCCAACATTGAGTCTCAATTTTAGTACTGATGGCGCTCCAATTTTTCATAAATCCAAAAGAAATATGTGGCCTCTTCAAGTAATTCTTAATGATTTACCATCAGATCTTCGATTCGCAAATGTTATAATTGTGGCTTCGATGATCGTTCAAAAGAAGCCAAATCCAACGTTCATGAATTTATTTTTGAAGACATTTGTCAATGAAGTAAAAGAATTACATGATGTTGGTTTCAATTGTGTCATCAACGACGATGGCGTAGAGAAACTATTGAAAGTCTCAGTAGATATAATGTGGCGGTTCTGGATTTCTTTCCTCGCGCCGCCACCAGAGGCGCCGCGGTCTATTACCGACCGTCGGTAACTCTCCGATCGCCGATTGTTCATGTTACCATCCGATTTTCTGCCACTACCGATCACCGGGGTGGATATGCTATGATTCGATTTTCTGCCATGCAACAGCGCCACTACCGATCTGCATTTAGATGTTACCATCCGATTTTCCTGCCATGCAACAGCGCCACTACCGATCTGCATTTAGATGTTACCATCCGATTTTCCTGCCATGCAACAGCGCCACTACCGATCTGCATTTAGACGATCGCGTATCTTGTCGGCTGACGAGCGGGTATGTTATTATCCGATTTTCTGCTATGCAGCAGCAGCGTCACTACCGATCTGCATTTCGGCGTTATGTTATTTCGATTCTTTCCCGTTACGCAACGATGTCACTGCCGATCTCCCCCAAATATGACCCCCGCTCTTTCAAGAAATTAAAATCTAAGATGGCGGTGTGATTTTTTTAAACTGCAAAAAATCCAAGATGGCTGCTCTGAAATATTAAACTCTTAGCTTATATCCTAATATTAGCTGAAATATTTGAAGAGTGACTGGGTATTATATGTGACAAATGATGTGGATCTTTTGAAAATATCCAACGTTTATTCAATATAACTTAACTCTAGCCTATGCTCAATAATAATAATAGTAATAGTAATAATAATAACGATAATAATTAATAATAATAATAATTAATAGTAATAACAATGTTACGTACCAACTTCACGCTTTCCCTAAAAATTTATAATAATCAATAAATTTGAGTTGAGATCAGACAAAGACATCAGCATTCGAGGCAACCCCAGTCGTTACTCTTCTTTTTGGATACTCGAGAAGGAGAATTATTAAAACGTGCATTTTGTCACGATTTGCTTTGTTATTTAGAAAAGATTCATTGCCTCCTTAATGTCGAAGAAGTCACGTATAATATAGAATATCTAGGATTAACGCTTACAACGTAGCAGTTTCTGTTGACCTAGCACCTATAGTCGCATCGTTATAACTCTTTCTAATAAAACCCTAATTATCCTAGTATAGACAAGGTAAACCATAAGACCTAGTAAATTCTAAATTAAAGAATTGGGATGTGTGTTATGCATGGAGTGATTGTATCTAGCTAATTTTAAGAATCTAGCATAAGTATAATTTAATTACTACGGTGAACCGACTATGTGGGTGCGGACGGCTGACGCGTGCACTTCTTGGGACTTAAGTCCCCAAAGTCTTGACGGCTAATCACGAGCGAGGTAGGGATCAACCTTTTGTGTCTTTCTTCTGGTAAATCGCGAGGCGCGTGGATGTAGAGAACCGGGTGCTTGTTGGAGCCTAGAGTTGGTGTTCAATCTTTAACAAAGTGGTGACCCAAGGGACTCAGTACTCGTCAAACAAATAATTATTCAGTTTAGTTTTGCCAAGTTTCGTACTTGTAGTTATAGATTCAGTTTTAAATTAATAAATTCAAACCTTACGTTCCTTTATAATCAAAACCTAGTGATAGACATTTTTCAAATTCAGGACCTTGTTAACTTCATTAAAAATATTCAAAATTCGAGTCAGTGTATAGATACTTTATTAAAGACCGAGACTGTTAAAAACCCACGTCGATAGTGCAAAGTTTGGAGTTAGAAGATACTAAAGGTGAGGACCCGCAAAATCAAGGGTGCGACGCGACATCCAGCCCTCCATGGTCGGTTCTACTAAAGCTAAGTGTCGACGATCGTTATCTATGTATTATCATTCATGCTAAATTCCATCTTCACTATCAAATTGTTTCCAGTATTCTCACAAGTATACTAGTTATACTTGTAATTAGATCAAGGTCAGTAATAAACTGTTCACGTTATCCCAACTCAAGTTCTTACTCCGACCTGAAATACTTCACGACCCCATTTGTCAACTATATTTTGTTATCATCCTGTTACCTATATCTATTATCTATACTTGCTATGATAATTAGTTTAAGAAAGCCCATAGACCTTGCCTAGAGCTAGTGCAAAGACACTTCGGGGAAAACCCTCAGCTTTCAGCAAGCTCGCGACGTCTCCAACTTGTCGAGCATGGCCATATAATCTTAAGCAATATAATATTAGTATAACCATAAGGAATTGCAGTGAAAGAGTTATAAGGAGTTGCTAGGTTGCAAAGATTTATCAAACCAAACATTAAATTCCGAGCGACATCAGATTCACACATTATATTATTTTATCACTACCAAGGTGTCAACGCGAGAATCGAGAAGGGCATATTTCTGTTTGGTACCTATCTAAAGGTTTCTTTTAAAGTAAGCTCTCTTCACGAACCCGCGTCGACACACACATCATTATCCTTGTATTAGCCATACACGATATTCATTTGTGTTCAACCGTACGTTTTACTTCAAATAATCGTTCAAGAATATAATCTATTTCTATCAGTTAATTTTCTTTATCATTTTACCCGACCTAATACATTCCTGACAAGACAATTAGGCCCTTCTGTTTAAATAATTAATGTGAGACCTGTATAGGACTAGACGGCGTAGGATCCAAAAATCGATCTATTTAGAGATAGGTCAAAATTATTTTTATTTGTTATCATAGATAACGGGCGGTTATACTTAGACGCTACGCGGTTAGGCATAGTCGGACAACCCATGTGACGTTCGTGGCATCGCGAATTATTAGTATTGTTGATCTTTTCGTTAATGATCGATAAATCGTGATCAATTATACCCACGTTCGTCACAACAATAATGATATTGAGATCTGAAACAGAAAAGAAAAAACAAAGTTAGGCATATCATTGCGATTTCTCAATCATAAAAATCATACATACCATTCCTCGCTGAAACCCTCGTCTGGCTCATCATCTGTAGCTTCATCATCCATAGCTACATCTTCAGCTTCATCGTCACTCTCATTCTCCAGGCTTTCCTCTATTCGATTCCGAAGATCATCACACATTGAATATTCTTTAAAATCCGGGTAATATCGATCATCAGCTACTTTTCTGAACCACCAGCAGAAAATCTCGCAGTTCAGTTCAACTATCGCGGTGGTGTTGTTTATCGTTATATGAGCACCCAGCGCTCCGCTAGGTCTGTCCCTATATGGACGCAGCAGCTCCACAACCAAATCGTCCAGATGAGCTCCAACGGGTGCCCACTCCATTGGATATGCCCAATCAAACCGCGCAAAGAAATCTACGATGAAAAGAGAATGTTAACCAACTAAATGTAAAATGAGATTGTATCAAGACATTGGGTTATACTTACGGTGGCGTATGTTTGCATAATTGCGAGCCATGACGTTTGACAATTTTTCCACTAATTCTATGAACTTTAACTATTCACCAGTTTCAAAACTGAAAATCGTCTTCTTCTTTTCAAACTGAACTGACAGGGAGGCTGCATCCTATAAACTGCACAACACGCCCAGAAATCAGGTCTAGCCAATCCGAAAACAGCCCTTAAAATACCGCCCACCATGAGAAATGATTCGAAACGCTTGAATTTTGTGGAACGCAGCCTGTGCATCTGTGTGTGTGTGTGATCCATACCGCCGCCGATATGTCGCCCAGATAAAAATCGGTAAGTCTTGATGCACAGAGCAATAAATGTCACTCAAAGTTTTCTTCACATTCTTTCGCAATTCGAAACGCTAGAATTTTGCGTATCTCTGTGTGGTCCATGCCGCCACTAATTGAGATATCGCCTATAGATAAAATCGGCTTATGGCTAGAACAATGAAATATCGTTCAGAACGCCAAAATTTTTTTCCACATTTTCCCGCAAGGCGCCGTCTGCACACCTGCGTGCGTACCGGTTGCACACAATCGGCGGCCGGCTTAGTCAATCCTTGTCTATACTCGAGACCACACACGCGGTTTGTCAATATGGAGCTAATATTGGATCTACAAGGTTTCGGACGATTCAGCGATAAATTTGTGATAAAAGAGCTGGCTACAATAAGTATTCGCGCTCATGAAGAATATAAGCAGGGTATTACACGCATCCTCTTCAAAGCACCACGCTCCTGGGTGACTCTCTTAAGCGAGTATAAAAATCTCAATTCGTGGCTAACACGATTTCATCATGGAATACCCTGGAATTCTGGAGAAACACCGTATAGAGATGTGGTCGCAATTGTGAGAAAAGTTGTGCAAGATGCGAGTTGCATTTATGTGAAGGGTTTGGAGAAGAAGCATTGGGTGAAAAAAATCCTCAGTGACGATTCGAAACCGGTGATCGATTTAGACGAATTGGGGTGTCCAAATGTTCGATTATTGCGTTTAGAATCGCGTGTATTTCATTGGCATGGAGACTGTCATGGCGATGTACCTGGAGGCTACCATTGCGCCTTCGAGAACGTTCAGCGGTTAAAAAACTGGTATTTGGAGAATCATAAAAAATGTGGTGGGGATGATTGGTTAAAAGTCCAGAGCTCACGGGAAGCTGCATTCGTGCATCTTGGATCCTCACCATTGACACATCTTCCGCATATCACCGAAACCGCAACCTTTTTTGAGCAAGGTAAGAATATTATCATGTGATAATCATGTTCAATCATAATATAGAGAAACTAATTCCAAATTATTTATTTATTTTCCGCAGATGAACTTCAGCAAACTGAACAGCACCAGCAGCCTAGAAACCGATATGCCCACGAAAAAGATGTCAGAGCTGCAGATTGGTCAGAAATATGACATCACTGGACTGAAGCCGGTGAAGACGAAATTTGGTGCAAGAATAATAGCAACAATAGACGGCGAATATAACACATTTCTGCCTGCGAGAATCGGGAAGGTCTTGAAGAAGGATCCTGCTCAGCTGGACCAGCTCAACGCCGAGGTTGCCGAGAAACGTCTCCAGATCCTCTATCTCGGCGGACCGTTTAATAAATTTGAATTTTGCGGCAAAAAATCTGAATAAGTTCACGAAAAAAATGTAATGGGATGGGTTGGGTTAAATAAATAACGGTGAAATTGCTAATACATTTTTTATTTATTTATTGATCCTCTAGTTTACAATAAGCTTATTCTACTTCATACATACAAGCATGCTCAAAATGTGGCTAATTATCTAACGTTACCGCTGACGGGGTTATATTCAACAATACGATCATGTATAATCATTAATCATACAGTGGGCCGAAGTGTTTGCCGGAACTGCGATGCTAGTTTCAAATTCTAAACGAATATCTACCGGTCCGCTCTTCAGCGATTCGTTTTGCTTGGAACAATCTATGGCAATAAGTGGGGCATTTTTCAGAAAATTACTCTTTGACAGAAGAGGCTCGGGTTCTTTATCGTAGTATGACGCTTGAAAGTTGGTGTACATATCGTAGAGAATGGCATATTGATTGTGGGCAATATCAAGATTTAAATTTCCATATGGATAGCACTGCGAGTTGAGGAACAGTTTCACATCTCTAATCATACAATGATCGAATTCGCTGGCATTCTTCTTCGCATCGTTTCGTCGTGCAGTTTGGAATCCGAGTATAACGTGTCTAGGCTTCTCCAGCTGCGTCGATGTCTTGACCACGCACACATGCCTTGTTGTTGCAGGTAGCATTGGATACTCGTACGTTTCCCATGAGCGAAAACTCATAGATACAGCCGGATCTTTGGCGATATAGTTGAGCATCTTAATCTTTGCAGGATCCGAGAGTCTGATGTATGGTAATAACCATTCAATTTTCTCGAGTGAAATTTTAATTCCCTCCACAGCAGTTTGGTGTATGACATTCAAATCATTGTTTGATCGCGTCAAAATCAGCTCATGCTTTGCATTGACAATGATCCGATTATAATCCTCGGCAAATCCAAATAGAAAATTCAGCGGTATAACAACATCGAAGTATCCGGAATCGTTGGTTAGTTCATTATCATTCATCAGCCAGCCTGTGTTTTCCAAGAGATGTTGCTGCCCCGGGGTGAGTGATAAGTATCCCTTCATAACACTCGTGATGCCCACATTCTTATTCTGATCAATCTCATGCCCATTCAACTAGTAACGCATCTCGCCAAACATATGACATATCGCCATATTGACCATTTTCGTAGTCGCGCCAACAATACTGCCATCCGCTTTCGTAATCCTACCGAAAATGTGGAGCGAACTTTTGCTGGGTAATACACATGAGTCTTGATTCTGTACAATGATGCGAATCTCATCGTTATTTTTGAAGGTAGATGATGCGTACGATTGATGTGCGTGTATTTCACAGTGAGCAATCGACTCATCGAAGGCCACGGGTGTTTGGATTTTTATCATTTTCGGCATGGGAATATGCAGATATAATAGCGAATTCTTATTTTCCACCGCGAAGTCGAAGTCCTAGGCTCTGGAGAAACTGAGCGTTCTGATGTGTCACTCGAATCGGAGGTGTTCGATGACTGATGATGCTTGGACATGTTATCGAGCTTTTATAGCCACCACCAGATTTCCTTGTCCTCTAAAATACTATACCCATATTATTATTATTACAAAGTTTTCATGTGTAATCGTATAGTTATGGTTTCACCGCGAAAATTGACCAATTTTCCGTCCTGATCGACTATTCTCAATTGGATATCATGTATTGACCGCACGGTGATTGGATGATAAATGACGTTTGTCGGTACTTCCACAATCTTATATCCGGGTGGAACGGTTGGAAAAAATTGATGAATCGTGTGTACTCGATGCTCGTTTATGTATGCACCCGTGGTGATATTAATGTAATTTGGCTTGAATTTTTCCAGAATTAGATTTAGAAATTTTACACGTAATACAATTTTCTACAAATTTTCTAACATATTTGGCCATTTTGGGAAACCAATAGTACTGATACGCTTTCTCTAAAGTTTTGTTCCATCCTAAGTGCATCAAAGATTCATGTAAATGATGAATCACAGACCAACGAAAAGCTCTCGGAACTATAGGCAAAGAAAGAGTTCTATGATTCCTTTGTAAAGTTCGATATAAAAGTCCAGAGCGCAATTCGTATGTAGAAGAAAGATCAAAATTTGAATGAGAATCAGAAAGTTTTGAAATAAAATCAACAAGTTCTTCATCCTTTTGTTGTTCAGCTCGTAACCAATTATCAGATATTTCTGTCAAATTTATACATTTTTGTACAACAGTTTCAACACGAGATTTATCCGGTATTTCAGGTAAAGGATTACGGGAAAAGAAATCGGCATGGGACATGTGCTTTCCGTCTCGATAAACAATATCAAAATCAAATGATTGTAGAAAAGCCCACCATCGATGAACTCGAGGAGTTAAATCTATTTTATTACGAGAAGCTTTTAAAGAATTACAATCTGTAATAACAGTAAAATTTCTTCCCTGTAGAAAATGACGAAAATGTTTAATAGCATTTACAACCGCAAGAGTTTCTAACTCATAAGAATGATAACGAGATTCTACAACCGTTGTTCTTTTACTAAAATAAGCTACCACATGTAACTTGCCTTCAACTTTTTGAATAAAGACCGCACCATAACCAACAGCACTGGCATCAGTATGTAACTCAATTGAATAAGTGGGGTCAAAAATCATTAGCACGGGACTACTCGTCAATAGAGATATTAAACATTGACGAATCTTTTCATGTTCTGGTTTCCAATCAATTCTGCCTTTTCCAGAAGTAAGTTTATACAACGGGGCTGTAATTTGAGAAAACCGAGAAATGAATTGCCGAAAATAAGAAGCAAGTCCAATAAACTGTCTAAGTTGCGTAACAGTTCCAGGAGGTGGAAGCTCAGTTAGTGCCTTTATTTTACGAGGATTTGGTCTAATTTCACCAGAAGAAACTTCATAACCAAGATATTCTACTTTGATTTTCAAAAACGAACATTTTTTTAAGTTTATTGAAAAACCGGCCAAAGTTAAGGCTGTCAAAACAACTTTAAGTCTCTCAATACCTTCCATGATAGTGTGCGATGGAATTAACACATCATCCATGTAACAAATCGCAAAAGTATTTACAAGCTCACCGAGTCCTTTATTTATTGCACGCTGAAAAACGGACGGTGCATTTCGTAAACCAAATGGCATAGAAAGATATTCATATTGCCCATCAGGTGTGACAAAAGCGGTACGCTCAATAGAATTTGGATGTACTGGAATTTGATGAAAGCCACTGGCCATATCAAGAGACGTAAAATAGTTTGCGCCACCTAATCTTTCAATCTGATCCGCTATCAACGGTAATGGATATCTATCTGGCACTGTATTACTATTAAGTTCTCGGTAATCCACACACATTCGATCTGAACCATCTTTCTTTTTAACCAAAATGATTGGACTAGCAAATGGAGAGCAACTAGGTCTAATAATACTAGCGTCAATCAGCTCTTTAATTTTATCACGAACGATTTATCTTTCATTCGGACTAAGACGGTATGGTCGTCTTTGCACAGTTCGGTTGGGATCTATAAGTCGAATCTGTAATTGTCCAGTAGTGACCTTACATTTAGGTGTGCCTTCCACAAAAGACGTAGAAAAATCATTCAGCAATGAAAGAAGTAAATTCCTATCAGGTTTCGGAACATCTGTGTCAATGCTGTCAAAATTTCGAGGTTTTGTTACTATATCACAAATATTTATAGTCGTCAGTCTTTTTAAAATTACACTACCGCTTGTTATTTCCACAGCAAAACCAAGCTCCAATATTTCTCGGCCTACTAAAATATCAGCTTTCAGGTAACCGTCAGGTATCACATGAAACAAAATTTCTATACAGTGATCGTTAATAATCACTTCTGATAAAATTTGACTTGTACTATAAATATTGCTTTTTCCAATACCTACTAAGGTAACTAATTTCATTTGACGTTTTCCCGAGAATTTATTCGCAATACTTTCTCTAATCAGAGAACATTCTGCACCAGAATCGAAATAAAACAAGAACTGCTCACCAGAATGTGATAAATGTCCATCTACCGACTTGAGTGTACAAGTCTCAATACGACGAACTGCTTGAGAAGAAGTTGCGCTAGGCTTCGTACAACGCGGTGCAATGTGACCAATTTCTCCACATCTGTAGCAGGTCACTGAAGGCTTTTTCGAAGGTGTCTTGAAAGGTGTCTTGGAAGTCTCCTGTGTCGACTGATGGCTTCGGCATTCAGCGATCCTGTGCCCAAGTTTTCCACAACCAAAACATTTTAACGGAGTACTAGTAGTTTTAGCCCTCTTCGAATCAGAATTTTCTTCCTTGTTTAGTTTGTTAGTTGTAAATGTTCTCTTCCGGAATCCATGAGCCATTAACTCTTGTTGCAATTTGGTTCGAGTGTCTATGTTTGTCGTAAAAACTAATCTTTGCAAACTTGGTTCGACCTGAACCGCATGGGCCAAAGCGACAGAAACTGCGATCTGTTCGAGAGTCATTGATTGCCATCGAGTCATTAGGGTACTTAGAACTCCTGAGATGTATGCTGCTATACATTCTCCATCTTTGGGTTTCTCAGAATTTATACGAACTAAAGTTGCAGCAGAGGTTTCAACTGTATCGTATCGCGCCAACAAAAGGTTTTTGAATTGATCCCAAGTCATCCCCGAAAAGCTTACTCGGGGGAACCAGGAGGCAGCTGGCCCTTTCATTGCCCGACTTAAAGCATTTATCAAGGAACTTCCCTGTAACATCTCTCTCTCCATACAGAGATCTGCCGTCAAACACCATGCGCGAACGTCAATATCACCGGTGTCAGGGTCAAAATTTGGTAAAGATATTCTTGGAGCTGAATCTACTGGCCTTCGTATTGCTTGCACCAATTCCATCATGCTTTGATTCTGTATTTGTAACAATTTTTGCCATCTTTCTTCTGGTGTATTTTCAAAAATATTGCGTTCAGAAGAAGTGTACTGACGTGGCTGCATTTCTTTGTGAATTATTTATAACGTTCGTGGCAATTCGTGCTGCGATCCTTGTTGCGATCCCACTTCTAAAGACGGATCTTCTTGGATAGAATTAGTCGAAGAAGATGAAATGGTTTTCTTTGATTTTGGAGGCATTTTTAATAACCAAAGTATTAATATTAAACAAGAAATACAAACAAAGAAATCAAACAACAAATTATTCAATTCAACGAGATATAAAGGAATTAACACGATTTTGTAAATTTTCAGTTTTAAAAGAGAGACGTCACAGTTCCGCGGGCGGATTAGTTATTCTAATAATCATCAGATCTCAATTCTTCTAAATAAACGCCCAGCAACCGATAGTCCTTTTTATGATTAAGCGACTATCGGTGCTTTAACGGCTCTGTGCGAGCAAATCCCTTGGCATCAGAGATTGCTCCGTCTTTCTTGACCATAACGGGGTGATGAGATATCACGCGCCGACATGTATATATTAGACTGTGTCGAAAATTTTTTTTTTTTTTTTTTTCTGGGCTACACCAGAAATCGGTAGGGTATGTCAAAACAAAACTTCTGTTAAAAGAAGGGCTCTTAAGGGGGGCACTCCCTATAGAGGCTTCAAAAAATGCTTTGTTTTTTATTGCCTAAATTCATAGTTTGAAACCTGTAGAATACGATGCAGTTCGGTTAGTACTGTTTATATGACCTTGAACCGCTAGCGCTAGAGTGAGCTTTGCTAGCGTCTCTAAGTTCACTTTCGGTGTTTGGCGTGTACGAAACGATTTTCCAAGCTTTAAAAATATGTCTTATTCTGTGAAAGAAAGTAGAGACAATTCATCTCGATCATCTAGGCCTAGAAAGCGCCAATTCAGAGGCAATCAATTTGTGCAAGAAGCTAGTGAAAATGATAGTGCAGAACGAAATGCTAGTGCGAAGAAGATAAAAATTTCGAACAGTGATGAAGTATCTTACGATCCTCTATTGTCTTATCGTTTGATTGAATTTTTCACTGTTTTCTCTGGTTTAGCTGAGATTCTCATGTCACAAGTGTAAAAACCCAGTGAAATTCCAGGAAAGTGGAAATCGAGGATTCGGCTTCAAGATTGTTGTTGTCTGTCGATGTGGCCGGAGAGAAATAAATTCAGGCCCATACGTCAATAATGATTATGAAATAAACCGCAGGATTGTATTCGTTATGCGTCTTCTAGGTGTTGCCAGACAGGGGATAAACTTATTCGTTAACCTAATGGATATCTGTGACGGCCTGAGTAGCCATGCATATGAGCGCATTGTGCGATCTTGATATTCTGCCTGCCAAACAGTATTTGAATCTTGCTGCAGAAAAGCCGTTGAAAAAGAAAAGAAGGAGAACGAAAAATACGAGAGACCGATCAATAATTTCAAGGTGTCAGGCGATGGTTCTTGGAAAAGACGGGGATTCAAGTCATTATATGGCGTGACAACGCTCATCGGTGATTACAGTGGCAAAGTAATTGACTTGGTGGTAAAAAGTAGTTACTGCCAAGCATGTATTTCATGGAAAAACAAGCAAAATACCGAGCAATATGATGAATGGTATGAGGAGCACGTTGAAGTGTGTTCAAATAATCACGAGGGCTCTTCAGGAAAGATGGAGGTTTCTGCAATCACGGAAATGTTTTTGAAATCTGAGGAAAAGTACGGAGTCAAGTATGGCAATTACATTAGAGATGGGGATTCTAAAACATTTAAAGCAATATTGGATGTGGAACCATATGGTAAGAAATTCACTGACACAAAAGTGAGTGCATCGGACACGTTGAGAAAAGAATGGGTACTCGGTGCCGGAATACTAAAAAAGTGAATAAGCTTGGAGGTAGAGGAAAGTTGACGGACGCTCTTATAAAGAAACTTCAAACTTACTATGGATTAGCTATCAGAAGAAACGTGAACAGTGTGAATGATATGAAATGTAACGAGTGATTAATTCGTCACCCAGGAATGGAGGGGGGGGGGGGGGGGGGCGGGGAAGTACCGAATTGAGAGAGTTCTGGAGTCTAGAATTATTTATTGGCTAATCTTATTCGCTAGGTTTACAAGGGTAAGTGTGTTTGTAGGTGTGGGTGTCTACTAGTTTAAGAATGTTACTAAAAAGGTACTGGCCTTACGAAAAGTTGGTCGTGGTCTCGAAAAGGGGGTTGTCGCACTTATATGTCACGTACGGGCTAGGTCTTTAATTCGAGTGCCGATCGGCTCACGTTGCCGATCGGCCTCGGCTACTCTATGTGAGCCTATGTGTGTTTTGTGTTTCGTGATTTTGTGTTTTTCCTTTTGTTTACTGTGTCCTTATTTCTATGGTATTATCTATTTTGCGTTCTCCTTATTTGCCTAATTATTTTGTGTTGTCCCTATTTCTATCCTATCTTTTATTTTGTACCGTTTGTCGTTGTGTCTTCCTGTTGTCTTCTTGTCTCGTGTCATTCCTGTGTCCTGTCCCTCTTCTTCGTGTTTTCTGTGTGTCTTTTTGTCTGGTGGCGTTTCCGTCCTGTTCCGTCGCTCCGTGTTCTTTCTGTTCCTCCTCCTCCTTCCTCTTTTTCTGTAGTTTATATTGTGTTTGTGTCATCTATTTCTATGATCAGTGTGTCTGTGTCTGTCTCCGTGTCCATGTCCATCTCCTCCGCTGTCTCATATGTGTCCGAGTCTGTGTCTTGTGTGTTTTGTGTGGGGGTTGTGTCTTGTGTGTGTTCTTTCGGTGTTATGTGATAGCGTTTTGGGAACGGTGGGTGTGCTCTGGTACGTGTGCGTCTTGTGTGTCTCGCTGTTACATTGTGTATGGGTGGTGTGTATGTGGGTGTAGGTTTTGCTGGTTCTGGTGACGTGTAGGGTGGTAGGTCGTCTAGGTCGATGAGTAGTGGTTGTGTGGGTGTTGGTTCGTGTATTCGTATGTTCTTGTATCTTTGTGCGTTGTGTCTTTCTACGTCCTCCATTATTTGTATTTGTTCGTCAATTCTGTGTGCTAATTGTTCTATGTCGTCTTGTGTGTCTGTAGTTGGTGTTTTAGTAGCTGGGGTTGGATGTTTTTGTGTGGTTGTCGATGTCGTGTCGGTGGAGGATGGGTTGGGGTATCTGTCTGTGTGTGGTGCGAGTCCGGGTGTTTGTAGCAGTGGTATTTTTGTTGGTGGTGTCGTGGGTAGTGTATATTGTTGTGGTGTTGGTAGTAGTGTGCGTCGGGCTGGTGTGTGCAGGTGTATGTTGTATTGTCATTGTATTTGTCTGTCGGTCTGCAGTGTGTCTTCTGTCCTGTATCGGCCTGGGTATGTTGTCTGTCGTGGTGTCGGTAGTAGTGGAGTTCGTGTTGGTGTCCTTGTTGTTCTGTCCATCCTTGTATCTGTTAAGGTCGAATTGCATTCCTTAGTTATTTATATATTGTAACGGATCGGGTGATCTACACCCGAAACAATACGTCACAACGCGCACCATCAACTGCGCACAACAAGTGACGTCAATCGGTGACTATATAAGCGCAGCGCTAACATGGCTCCAGCAGCAGTGTAAGGCAAAGCGCCACGCTGTCTCACAATCCTATCCTTTCCGAGGCCAGACAGGCAAAGCGCCCTGGTACTCTTTAGAGTCATTAATTTGCACACGGAAACGACCACAGCGGCGTTTTACGTTTCGAGTCAGCTACTTTCTTTATTTTCTCTTATTCATTATATCTTATTTCATATTTCATTACGAATACAATTTGATTTATATAACGATGGTAGATTCGTTGCTTAGCTAAATCTACAACTCTTGATTAAACATATGTAATATAATTTATAGGCTAATTTTCCGGTTGCAACCACTTCAAATTATTATGAATTATTCGACTAATTAAACCTTTTGTTAATCGGGACGGTTTCCTTTTCTTTAAAACCCTCTTCTCCGTAGGCTGAGCTGACCTGACTAACATCTTGCATTTAATTAGCTAATATACAGCTTCGGTGACGACTGCACTGCACAGATCAGATACTCGCTTCGGTGCGCTTTGCGCATCCAAGTCGAGATACTGTCTCGGCAAGTGCGTTGAATCCCAAGTCTGATACAGCCTCGGTGCTGCTTGCAGCATCCAGGTCTGAGGGAGGCAGCTACGGTGTGATTCGCTCCACCCTAGTCTGTATTAGGGACTAACAAATTGATTACCTCTACCAAGGAGCCCTAGAAATTAATCTAGAGTAAAGACACTCACAAGTAACTAGCCATACGCGACACCTTCCGTGTCGCGTAAAGCACCCGAAAAGTTACAATATATAGTTTTAAATTATCTATGTGCCATTTTCCCATTTTTTTTCCAGTTTCTGTTGTTAGTTCGTATACTGTTGGTGAAATTTTGTTTGTTATTATGTAAGGTCCTGTATACTTATGTGCTAGTTTTGCTGCTACATGGTCTGCTTTTGACGAAAGCATGTGATTTTTCTTAAGAACCCTATCTCCCACCTTGTACTCCGTGTTTCTCCGTCTTAGATTATAATAGTGTGCTTGTCTCTCGTTCGCCTCTGTCAGGTGTCTCTGTACTTCTTCCCTAATTATTTGTAGTCTACGTAGGTGGTCTGTCCATTTATCCGTGTCTTGCCGTTCTATATCGCCTTCGTTCTCGATGTTGTTCCGCAGGAATTGTGTCGGGTGTAGTTCTCTCCCGAGATTTAGGAATGCCGGTGTGTGTTTTGTGGATGTGTGTGTGCTTGTTTTTAGTGCAAATTGCAGGTCTTGTAAGTGTACGTCCCATTCCCTGTGGTCTTTTATTACGTACGCTTGTATCATTGTTTTTATTGTTCTGTTTATTCGTTCTACTGGGTTTGCCTGGGCGTGGTATAGTGGGATTGTTGTGTGTCTGATGCCAAATTTTTGTGTGAGTTCGCGAATTAATTTGTTTATGTATGGTGTGCCGTTATCTGTGAGTATTACGCGTGGTGTACCCCATTGTGATATGACGTGTTTGTGTAATGCGTGTTCTACTGTCTGTGCTGTCGCTTTCTTTAATGGTATGATTTCTGCCCATTTCGTGTATAGGTCTTGGAAAACTATTATGTATTGGTGTCGTGTTTTTGAGATAGAGAGTGGTCCCATTATGTCTGATGCTACTACTGTCCATGGTTCTTCGATTATTCTATGTCCCATTAGGCCTGCTGGTTGTTTTTGTTCTATTTTTGTTTTTTGGCAAATTTCGGATTTTCGTACGTATTCTACTGTGTCCCTGTACATCCCTGGCCAGTAATATTCTTTCGCTATCCTTTGATATGTTTTTTCTATGCCTAGGTGTCCTGCTTGTGTTGTGTCGTGATTTTCGTGTAGTATTTGTGTGATTTGTTCTTTGGGGATAACTAATTTCCATGGGTTTGTGTCCGGTAATAAGTTGGAGTGTAGTGGATCGGGTCTATGGAAGTATAGGTGTGTGTCGCGTATTCTCCATGATTCGTTCTTTTCTGGTCGTGTTGGTACTTGTGTTTTTTTTGTATGTGTACCATTTATCCGAGGTGTTTTCTATCGCGCCTAATTGTAATTGTTCTTCGTGTTCGTGTAATCGTGATAGTGCGTCTGGTACCTGGTGTGCTGTACCTTTTCTGTGTATAATTTCGAAGTCGTATTCTAACAATTCTAGTGCCCATCTTGCTAGTCTGCCTGTTGGATTTTTCAAATTGTGTAACCATTTGAGTGCGCTGTGATCTATAATTACTGTGAAATGGTAACCCTCCAAGTATGGTCTGAATTTGTATATTGCCCAAATTACCGCGAGGCATTCCTGTTCCGTTGTTGTGTATTTTCTCTCCGCCTCGCTAAGTGCACGGCTGGCGTATGCTATTACGTGTTCTTCTTCATTCTTTGTTTGTGTTAGTACTGCACCTATGCCTGTTCCGCTCGCGTCTGTTTGTACTTGGAATGGTAGTGTGTGATCGGGGCATGTGAGTGTGGGTGGTGTTGTGAGGATTTGTTTGATTGTGTTCGTTGCGTGTTGTTGTTCTGCTCCCCAGGTCCATTTCTGATCTTTCTTCAGTAGTCGTGTTAGTGGTTCTGTTATGTGTGCGAAATTTGGGATAAATCTTCTATACCATGAAGCCATTCCGATTAATCGTCTCAATTGTTTTAATGTTTTCGGTTCCGGATAGTCTGTCAGTGGTTGTATTTTTTCTGGGTCTACGTGTAATCCGTGTTTATCTACTATGTATCCTAAGTATTTAACTTGTGAGCAGCCGAATTCGCATTTGTCTGGGTTAATTGTGAGTCCTGCGTGTGTAATTTTATGTAGTATTTTTCCTAGCCAGTGTAAGTGTTCTTCGAATGTTTGTGTTACGAATATTATGTCGCCTAGGTATGCGAATGCGTATGGTTCTGATCCGGGTCCTATTAATTTGTCTAGCAATCTTTGAAAGGTAGCCGGTGCTCCTGTTAAGCCGTATGGCATCCTTTTAAATTGGTATAATCCTTTTCCCGGTACTGTGAATGCTGTTATGTGTCTGCTGTCTTCGTGTAGTGGTATTTGAAAGTATGCTTGACTGAGGTCGAGTTTAGATATGTATTGTGCTGCGCGTAATTTGTCGAGTATTGCTGTCATGTATGGGAGGGGGTATGCATCTTTCCGTGATACCGAGTTTACCTTCCTAAAATCTAAACAGAATCGGTATGTGCCGTTAGGCTTTTTTATCATTACTATTGGGCTTGACCACTCGCTTTCTGATGGTTCGATTACCTCTTCCTCGATCATCTTGTCTACTTCTGTGTATATCGCGTCTTTTATTTTCGGTGATACCATGTAATAGCGTTGTTTGATAGGGGTGTGTCCTTGTGTGTCGATTCTGTGTGATGTTAGGTGTGTTAGTCCTAGCCGTCCTGGGAGTGATGTGATTTTGTTTGCTGGAAGTGTTTGCAGTTCTGTGTGTTGTGTGTCTGTGAGTTGTTGTATTCCGCTGCAGATTCGCGGTGGCGGTGTACTGTGTCGGGGGTATAGGTTTGGATTTGGTGGGATATTTGGTGTTGGTAGCAATACCTTTCGTATAGGAATCTCCGTTTGTGTGTGTTTTCCTCTGTCTGTATTTTGCCTATCTGTAGGTTTGTATAGGTTCGGATTAGGTGGAATTTTTGGGGTGGGTAATAGTGGTTTTTTCCTTGGTGGAGTGTTTGTTTCTGTTCGTTCCGTTGCGTCAGCGTTTTGTTCTTGTGTATGCTTATATAGGTTTGGATTAGGTGGAATATTTGGGGTCGGTAATAGTGGTTTTCGCTTTGGTGGAGTGTCTGTTTGTGTTTGTGTTTGTTCCGGTCCCTCTGTTTTTGAGTTTTCTATGAGTGCTTCTCTAGCTCTCTTTTCTTGCAATGCTGCTGCCTTTGCTTGTTTAGTGTGTGTTTGTGTTTCTTGTTCTTTAGTTTCCTTCTGATGTGTATTTGTTTCCTGTTCTGTGTTTTCTGACTGTTTACTGGGGTTTTGCCTCGGTGTCTGTAATGGTGTTGGGGTTGTCTGTGGCCATCGTTCCATTCTGTATGTCTGGTTTGGTTTTTCGCTTAGTGTCCAAGTGTTTTGTGCAAAGTCTAGTTGCATACCAAATTGTCTTATGGCGTCGATGCCGATGATGCATGTCCACGCGAGTGTGGGTATGATGCCTAATTCTACTTCTCTGGTTGTGTGTGCTATTCTAATCTGTCGTGTTGTTATTCCCGATATTCCTGCACTTGTACCATTCGCTACTAAGACTGTTGTGTTCGGTGTCTCCTGTATTTGTGTGTGTCTGTCTTTTAAAATTTTTCCTATTTTCTGTCCTAGGTATGAATGTGTTGATCCCGTGTCTATCAGTGCATTGAATTCTAATCCGTCCATTTCTATTTTTATGTGGAATCTTGGATCGCGTGGGTTATGTGTGATTGTATATGTTGCGTGTTCGGGTGTATGTGTATTGTGCGTTTCGGGAATTGCCTCCACCCGTTCTGGGCATTCCCTTATTCGTTTCCCGATTGTTGCGGTTTTGTGCATTGCCATCTCATGTGGCCTGGTTCGTTGCAGTTATAGCAGCGGCGTACTGTTGTACCCGTCTGCGTGTTTGGCTGTGATGTGTACGTCGGTGATGTGTATGTGATCGCGGGGCGTTGTGTTGATTGAAGCTGTGGGTGTGTTTGTGTTGTGTTTGTGTACGATGGCTGGATGTCTGGTGTTGGTAGTAGAATCTACGTGATTGTGTTTGTGGGGTGTATTGCGTGTATGTGTTTCTAGGTTGCTGTGTTATCTGAGTGTTCTTCGTCCTTTGCCTCGCCTCCTCCCATGCGATGTTTGTTTCCCATTGTTTTCCTGCGTTTTTTAACTCTTCGAACGATCTGAATTCGTGTGGCCTTATGTATTGTTTGTATTCTAGTCTAAGGTTTCTGTATGTGATCTCTATCTCTTGTGTCGGTGTGTATGGCGGGTTTAGCAGAGTGAAGAGTGTTCTTATTCTTATTAAAAATTCCGTAATTGTCTGTGTTTCCTGTTGTACGCAGTTTCTTATGTCCTCTTCTATTTTGTCTCTACGGCGTGTGTCTAAAAATGCATGTTGTATATGTGCTGTAAATTCTTGCTATGTGTTCCATTTTCCTATGTGTAATCTATACCATTGTTCCGCTGTTCCGTCTAATACCGGTATGAGGTTGTCGATCAGCTGTTTGTCTTGTAAATCGTAATCTAACTGTAAATCGCGGAGGTTTTGTAAGAACTCGTATAAGTCCTCGCCTGTTTCTCCCGAGTATTTTATGTTCCACCCTTGAATCTCTTTAATTGGTATCGTCGATTTTTGTGCATAACTGTTATTAAGGTACTGGGTGTGTTGTGGTTGTATCGTCTGTGTGTCATACGTTATCGGCTGTGTTTGTGGTGGGTCCAGGTCTATCAGGTTACGTATGTGTTGTATGTTTCGCGTATTAGTGCCTCAGAACGTTTCCGCGCCTGTTATTTCTTGTCTTCGCCGGTCGTCGAAAAATGTCTGCCCGTATGTGTTTGCGTGATTGGGGCTCAGTTGTATAGTGTGTGTGTACTCCGCTGATTCGAAGCGTGTCGGTTGTGTGTTTTGTATGTGCGTGCTATGCAACGTGTGTTGCACTTCCCTGTCTAGTGTGATCGGTTCGTCTAGTAGGTGCCGAGTGTTGTGCGTCCTATCGTCTCTGTATGGTTCGTGTACTTGCATGCGTGGTCGGAAGTGTGTGTGTGTCTCTTGTGCTTGTATGTATCTGTGTGTACCTTGTGTGTTTATGGGATCTATGTCCAGCGTGTTGTTTATAAAGTGCGCCCGTACAGGCCTGTGCCTCTGTGTGTCGCTTGGCAACGCCGGTTCGCTTAGCCGCTTAGTGACATTGCGTGTCTGTGTGTTTGACCGTTTCGTGTTTGAATTTCTGTACCGTGTTTTTCGTACTCGCCTCGTGTAAAACCGTTCTAATTTTCTACTTTGTACCCTGTTTTCTCGTGTTTTACTGTGTTTTGTGAATTGTTTAATGTCCTCTCTTCGTGGGGAATTCGTGGATTTTTCGTTGGGCGCCAATTTGTAACGAGTGATTAATTCGTCACCCAGGAATGGAGGGGGGGGGGGGGGGGTCAAGTACCGAATTGAGAGAGTTCTGGAGTCTAGAATTATTTATTGGCTAATCTTATTCGCTAGGTTTACAAGGGTAAGTGTGTGTGTAGGTGTGGGTGTCTACTAGTTTAAGAATGTTACTAAAAAGGTACTGACCTTACGAAAAGTTGGTCGTGGTCTCGAAAAGGGGGCTGTCGCACTTATATGTCACGTACGGGCTAGGTCTCTAATTCGAGTGCCGATCGGCTCACGTTGCCGATCGGCCTTGGCTACTCTCGTATTTGTTCGGTTCCTGCCGCGTGGTTTGGGGGTTTGTGACTTGCAACGTCACAGAAAAATGGCATAATAGCTACCTACTACCATTTGTGCTCAACAGATGAAAATCCGAAACATGAGCTTTGTGATAAGCGAGAAGATAGCTGGTGCAAGTGTAAAAAAGCTGAAGCTCTCGGAGAGGATCCTGCCAAATTCAAGCACCCTCAACCTCTTCACCCTGATGTACAGATGCATCTCCTTCCAATTTTTCAAGATTTATCGAATGACGATTTGCTGCAGAGATGTTTAGGTGGTCATACACAGAACGCAAACGAGAGCTTTAACTCTACCATCTGGCGTTTGTCCCCAAAGCATCTGAATTGTGGATTAAAAATATTGGGAATTTCAGCGTATATAGCTGGCAGTTTGTTTAATGAAGGATTTTCTTCGGTATTGCATATTATGCAAGAGTTTGGACTGATTATTGGGAAGCAGGCGGAGAATTTCGCCATGAACTCCGATCGGCAACGAATCGAGCGGCAAGAGAAGCGCAGCTCCTTGGCGACAAAAGAGGCCCGTAAATCACGCAGAGAGTAGATGGATGGTCAAAATGAGTATTACGAGGAAGCTGAGGGACTATTCTATGGTGCTGGAATAGCTGACTAGTCGGTAAGTCACAGAATCATACGTTTTTCCCTCGCCGAAACTTTAAACGCGATTATCTCGACACTTTTTTTTTCAATGAGTTGAAACTCGGTGTGCACGATTACTCAAAAACTGTCTGACCGATGAAGCTCATATTTGGCACACGTTTTTATGATACGTATGCCCAATCGATGAACCTAAAACCGACTAAAAATTATCAAAACAAACATGTTTTTGGCTGAGTCAAACTTTGAAATTTGTTCCGAAAAAATCAACTTTTCTGTTCTAAGGCCTCCCTTTTAGCTAATTATTGTTACGTGTGTAACTACAGCTATCCACAGGATACCTATCATTTTCCAAAATTATTAATAGTATATCACAAAATACAAATTGAAATAAATATCGATTCCGTTCTTGATTTACGAGCAGCAGTGCTTAGCACTTCGGGGCACCCTGGCTGCTCTCAAATTACGAAGAACGTGGCCCAGAGTCAAACCCAAGTCAAATCACATTCGAGAATATAATATTTCTTTGAAGAAAATAAACATCCTCCTTTCTTAAGCAGCATAAGTCACGCAGAAACCGATAAGGAAACCTGCATAGTCTCAGTGACTTGGAGCCCCGTGGTGAGGGGCGAGGCAACGCTGGAAACCCCAGTTTTGCTGACCCCTCATTATTCACACTACCATATTGTTACAAAGGTCGAAAAACACCCCCCATATTTAATTTGCAAGGTCTAGTAGTCATCTAAGATAAATGATGTTAACATCTGATAAATGATAATCGGTTACTCCTCACAACGACATTATTGTAAAAACAGTCTTGTTTTAGCTTTGGGCTTAAACGGACGTGTATTTTCCTAAATACAACTTAATATTCATTTCCCATTATTTCGTTTTCTGTTCAACTTATTTCCCTCGGGAACCCACATTTAATTATCTTATCAATCGCGAATCATAATTCGCAACAATATATTAGTTCATAGATGTGAATTCTCTCCCTCTCTAATTCCATAGAAATAGGAAAAATTAAGTTACAAGTCTATTGAAATAACGCAATAATAACACCATAAGCTATCTAAAATAAGGAATGAATGAATGTATGACCATAGAGTGTAAAATACGGTTATAAGGATAATATAAGCATACTCAAATAAGCTAGTGTGAGTTGACTATAGGTGAGGCACGGGACGGCATGGGACCACACAACGAAGCAAGGGCCCGCGCGCCGACGCCCGAGCTAAGTAGGTCCCTAAACCAATGAGATGCTCGTTAGCCACTAAGTAGGCTCCTAATTGGCTAATCCATACGCGCAGTAATACACGCATCATTTCAGCCGCGGGAACCTCGTCACCTCTGAACTTGAAATAGCGTCTTTCATCTGTCAAATCGCGAAGCGCGTGGACGCAAAGAACCGAGTATAGTCATTGAGCCAAGAGTTGAGTTCGATCTTTTCTATTAGTGAAGTGGTAATTCAAAGGACTCTATACCCGAAAATAAATTTAACTAGACTATTAACCTCAGTGCAAAGACACATTATAATCAAATATTAGCGCAGCTTCACGCCATAGATCCTTCTTCGGGTTTATGTAGCTTTAAGACAACCTAACGTGTAATCAATTAGAATCTTAGTTTCGTTCTTTAATATATTTTGTCTATCCGAACTTTAGTGAACGTGAATCCAAATTAAATATTAGTGAACTCTATCTAAATTAAAAGACTATTTGCCGACGTGCTCCTAAATTTATCCGAACTCAAATACTCTACAAACAGTAACGATTAAATCCATCTAAATACGTGTGATACAAACGATCTGGTGACAAGGTTCCTGCGAAGGTGAGGCCGGCTATATAAAATCTGATTTACTACAACTTCCATGCCGTTCCGTACTACGCCAAGTCAACAAAGCTAAGTTACCACGATTGTTCACCTTAAGTCGTTATTAGATCTAACTAGCTGTATGCATGCTTAAATCCAGAATTCTTACGATCATCTCGCCAACTAGTACACGTATACATTTTTGCTCTGTTTATCGCATTCAATGGTTGCAAGATAGCTCTATCACAGAATACTGCTCCCACTGAGACAATACTGTTTTACTGTATTTTGGGTTTATCCCTAATCTCGGTCGGGGTTATTTTATTCCTGCATTTTGCCAGTAATAGAAGAGCCTATACTAAAGGGGCGCCCTATATAGTGATCCCCTAACGCGCGCTATATTATTCTAGAACTAAAGTTACCTTACACACCAATAGAATTTAGTTAACATTTAAAAGAGAGAGAGAGAGAGAGAGAGTTCCAATTCTCATTATATTACATAATCATATATTCAGTTGTTATATTGCTAACGCGTGGATCGCGAGTAACTATTTCCTTGATTCTAATATTTAATATTAGCATTTTCCTTGTAACGCGTTTTCCAGTCAGGAAAGGGGGAAGAGGGGAAGCCCCTCGCGCTACCCTACGGCGTTCGTCTCTTAATCGCAAATAAATAGAAAGAAGAATGAATGAAACAAGAACGAAACGTGGAACTATGAATTTTACCTAAATTTCCGTTGGGCGCCAGACGCCTCTCGCGTCAGTTATCAATTAAATAGAAAATGAATGAGAGACTTACGACGGGTGTGCTCAGCTAGTTCAGTTAATAAACCAGAGGGTAGAGGGGGTAGGTTACCAGGTGGTCAAATAGTACTCAGAGAAATAACACAGATTTGAATTGGTAATTAGACGAGACTTTTAATCAAAATCGTATCATGGACAAGGATAACGAGTCGTTCGGGACGATATTCTCTAATTTCACAACATTCAACATACTAGGCTCGATATAATTCGGTAACAATTCTGCTCAACCATAAGAAAGTTCGTAAACGAGAGAACAGTAATCTGGATTACCAGGATTTACCAACTTACTTAAAAATTAACATGGATAGTCCTCAAGAAAGATTTACACAATATAAGAAAATAATAATACAGGACGAGAATTATATCTCTCCACGGCTACAACTACGTTCGCAATACCCAGGATAAGCAAGACAGAGTGAATAATACTACTATAGAAAGAAGCAAGAGAGTGATAGTAGCTCGACTACAAAGCATAGGACGTTGAAGTCCGCAATAATTATTAAATAGAAAATGCTAGTTAGCACGAGGCTTAACCTCAAAGCATGCTCAAGCAACCAAACAGCCAGCCACGAGATAATTCATTAATTAAATGAGACAGCAAAGAATCGGTACGAGACGATATTACTAAATTAAATAGAAGCAACTAAAACCTACAGCACGACGAGACCGCGTGGCCCAACGCCTGCGTAGCAAACGATACTCTATACAATAGTCGTACTCGATACCATACGATTTGTGAATTATGTCGTGACTTTACAATTAATTAAACAGGCTTACCTTATACTGAAATTTTTGGCCTCAAGGCACTGTGACACTAAATTGAATTTAAACTACTAAATTTTGAGTGTGGTTCCGAAAATAAGAAAGATAGAATAAGGAAACTCGGGACGATAATTGGCACGTGTGCGCTGGTCGACAGTCGAACGTAGAAGAGATGGATCCTTGGTCGATTCCTCGGCTCGCTAGGTGATGTGGTGCGAGCGTTTTTACGTGCCCCCGTGATTGGCCTATTTGTTTCCCATGAGTAGCGCAGATCTAGCGGACAGTTGTTGCGCGTCACACTAGAGTCCTGCGGACGGAATTATGTTTTCTTCTGGATCGTAATTTTGGCAAATCTCGGTCTTGCCGGGTTTTGGCTTAGGCTAGACCTGGGGCGCGCTGAATTCGAATCTCGTAGCTGCTCGACTTGACGGCTCCTTTATCGTTTTGCGTTACTCCCTGATTGTCGTGGATCAAGAGGGGTTCTCCAATCGTCGACCCAGCAGGGGTTTGCCTAACTGGAGGACTTGGCTGCAGAGGGGCGACCCTGCACCGGATCTTCGCCTCCACTGCACCATTGGCGTCGCGGAAGGTCACCAGAACCTCCTCACGCGGCGCGGCCACTCTTCGTCATAACGATACTCGTGGGCTTTCTCGGCCAACACGGTGACGGTACGATAATCAGGAGGGTAGATGTTGTTCCTCGGGTTCAGCTCCAGGCCGATTAGTCGTCGATGCAGGAGGCTTTAGTGAGTTACTTGATTCGCTCAGCCCTGTACGCTGTCATCGCGGCATCCCGTTTCCCGACGATTCCAGGAGTCGTTGGCTCGAGTCTGCCGACCTTGGAGGGTTGCTCCCTCGGTGGTAGGTCAGCTCGTTGCACGCCGTAGCGCGGGGTACAAGTTTCATAGAAAGAAAGTACAAGAAAACAGAAGGAAATTAGGAATTATTTTAGCCTGCCTATCTCTGTCTTTGCCAACCTTGGGTATCCTGTCGACCGCGCACACCTGAGGTCGTACTGGGCAGTACCTGGGGCGCTTGCACAAGGTGCAACGTCACATCCTATATAACAAAGCTTCACGATCCCCACGTCAGTAAGTCATATATTTTATTATTTCATTTTGTTAATCATTTGCTCAAGAGATATACTCTTGTTCATCTCTCGAGTCGTACAGTATTACCATTTCATTTAATCAATCGTTCAAGAATATATTATCATTCTTACCAGTTAATATTTCATCAATCATTCCAATCACCTCATCTGCACTTAATTATAACAACTAGCCTCTAAAATAGTTTAAGCATTTCAATTGAGACCTGTATAGGACTAGACGGCAAAGATCCCATTTACCGATTCATCGAAAGGTAGATCTTTTATTTTATTATTTTATTCAGTCTGTGACGGGACTCACCCAATTAGTAAAATTCATTTATTAATCAACCGCTCGGATTAAACAACATTACCGCGCCCGTCACATTATCATTATTTTTCCAATATTATTGGTTCATCAAGTGACCACATGTATATACTAATCAATTTCTTATACGCAGACTATTTCAAATTACTACGAAGTGCTGGAGTGTACACCGCATTCGGCCTCCATTCCGGACAGCTTCACGGCGATCGGTTATATCTCCGCCATTTGTCACTTTTTTTAAGCAATAAAAATCGTTTTGAAAACTGGAATTATGTAATGAGAAGTACCTATGACCCTGAAAAGATATATACATTCCTTACCCTCAAAAAAAAATCATGAAAATCGACTAAGATTTGGCGTTCTATAGGGAGTGCCCCCCTTAACTTCAAGTTTTAGAGGTAGCTTATCGCATTTTTCGATTTCCCATTTAAATAACATAGGAATTTTTTTTTTTCTTTGTTTGGAATTTGATACCTCGGTAATGGCATATTGTACAGACAAGCCCATGACATATTTTTATAGAGAATTGAATGCTCTACAAAAAAGGTCTGTTGTAATTTTTTGATAACTCAACTTTTTTTAATACTTACCTAGAGTAGGGGAGACCGGGACTAGAATTAACAGGGGTAAGTATTAACACTCAATATATGATAGCCCGGTTCGTTCTCGACGCGCTTCTGTTGACTCCATTTGTATATTATAATACTCTGCATAAGCTGAGCACATGCAGTGTTTAGTTGGACGACTTTGAGGAAGGTTGTGCGTGCACGCTGGATTTCAGTCAGGTAATGTAATATTTCAACACATGTAAATTTTGAATTCTATCCATATTTATGTTAATTTTGTCCTTCAATTCATTTCGTATGACTCTTATAATAATTACTTTTCAGTTCCTCATGTTATTTTGAACAAAAATTAACTCGTTTTTTTTAAATGTCATTGAATTATAAAATAGTGTGATGGGGCAAGTATTAACAATTGACTGGGGCAAGTCTTAACATTGTTAATACTTACCCCGAAGACAAGTTGATGTGTGTATAAAACCTTCTGTGGTTTTTGTTTCCAGGATGAGAAATTATAAACGAAAAACAGACAGGGGAACAAAAAGTATAGAAGTTTATGAACTAGCTGCAAAAAAAGTTTTAGAAGATAAACTCAGCTTACGCAAAGTCGCAGAGGAATTGAATCTTTGTCACGTTACATTGCATAAATTCTTGAAAAATAAAAAAGAAACTGCCAATGTTCGTGTTGGCTATTCGCAACCAAGAATTGTTTTTTCAACAGAGCAAGAGGCAAAAATGACTGATTACTTGTTAAAATGCGCCAGTATATATTTTGGTTTGCTTCCGATTGAAGTCAGAAAATTAGCCTATCAGTGTGCTATATTCCTAAAAATTACTACGATTCCTCCTTCATGGCACGAAAATAATATGGCTGGACCAGATTGGTTCACAAAATTCCTCGAAAGAAATCCCAGATTGGCTATCAGGACGCCGGAGGCCATATCATTAGGCAGAGCCACGTCATTCAACAAAACAAACGTTCGTGAATTTTTTGAGAAATATAAATCAGTTGCAGATAAATATAATTTTACTCCATTCAGAATATGGAATGTGGATGAAACCGGGATAACAACGGTTCAAAAACCCAAAAAAATCGTCGCGAAACGTGGTCAAAAACAAGTGGGGGCGATCACATCGGCAGAAAGAGGAACCCCCGTGACTTTAACTGTCGCAGTAAACGCAACTGGAAATTCGATCCCCCCAATGTTCATTTTTCCTAGGATCAGATACACACAACTTTTGATCCGGAATGGACCGCCGGATTCTATTGGTGCCGGAAATAGTTCAGGCTGGATGCAAGAGAAAGAGTTTTTAATATTTCTAGACCATTTCATCAAACACGTAAAGCCTACGAAACAAGAACCCGTCCTACTTATGCTAGATAATCACAGCTCGCACGTCAATCTGCAGGTGGTAGATAAAGCGAAGAAAAACAACGTAATTATGCTCTCTTTCCCCCCACACTGCTCCCACCGCTTGCAACCGCTGGATGTGGGTGTCTATGGACCGTTCAAAAATTACATGAACAGATATCAGACTGCATGGCTGCAAAACAATCCAGGAAAAACCATGACAATCTACGATTTGCCTGGGATTGTGAAAGACTCGTTACCCCTAGCCTTAAATCCATCAAATATCATGAGCGGCTTCAGAAAGTCCGGCATTTGGCCTATGGACGAAGATATATTCCAAGAAAGCGACTTTGCGCCATCTTTTGTAACTGATCGCCCAAATCCAATGTCAAATGATAATGTACTAGTCGCAGAATCATCTGAAACGTCTGTGGCAAACGAGGGAGACGATCTCAGCGATCTGACGTTGAATTTAGAAACTCCGGAGGTTTTGCAAACCATGCCTGAATTAGACATCAGTGTTACTGAAGTTATTATTCAGATGACGTGTGACGAACCAGTGGCGGGACCTTCCGGAATTCAAAATGTCCAAGTTTTTTCTCCATCAAAAATTAGACCTTTACCAAAGGCTCCACCACGTGTATCAACCACTCGAAGACGCACAAGAAAGTCGGCTGTACTCACAGATACACCGGAGAAAAATTTACTGGAAGCAGAATTTGAAGAAAGAGAAAGAAACAAACAAAAAACGCCCAAACAGAGAGATGAAGGGAAAGGACCGTCGAAACGGCGAGGAAACGTCGAATCTAAAGAGAAAAGAAAAGGACAGACAGAAAAAAAGAAGAATGGTAATAAAATAGGAAAAGTAAAAAGGCGGGTCCTAACCGAGAGTACCAATTCTGAAAGCGAGGAAGAAGAATGGTTATGCCTTGTATGCGCTGAAGCCTATGACAATGCTAGGTCAGGCGAGGAGTGGGTGCAATGTCTTTTATGTAAACAGTGGGCTCACGTAAAATGCGTAAAGGGTAACGCTTCCGCACTTGTATGTCTGAATTGTAATTCTGACGATGATGACTGAATAATTGAAGGAGACATATCTAGAACTAAGCATTGAGTCATATCTATAAAAAGAAAACCATTCTGTGATTTTTCAAGTTAGGTTACTATAGAGTATTATTATGTTACTAGTTTTGTTCAATGTATAACGCCAAAGTGTCTTATTCACATATCATTTGAAAGTAAGTTTTGCAATATTTTTTGTTCGTTGTGTAAAAATAGAAAAGAAAATATAATTTGTTCCGTTAATTTTCAATAGATATATCACGTATTCGTTAGACAATTAAACTGAAAAGCAATAAATATATGTTCAATTAAGATTTTCGTACCTGGCTAATGTGATATGTAGAAGTCTATGATCTCAGATGAATAAAAACGTGGTGTAATTAAGATATTGCATTTCTATCGAAAAGAAACCAAAATAATTAGGAGTCTTGATGTGAGTTTTGCATGTTAATAATTGCCCCTAAGCTGTTAATTTTAGCCCCGAATCCGGGGTAAAAAATAACATAGCGCTCTCTTCCGTGAATTGTTTTTCAGAGTGGATCTGTTGGTAACAAGACTATTTTTCTTCGCTTATGTTTCAACTAAATGATCATATTATTACTTGCAAAAATCGATGTACCAAAATATTATTTAGCTTCGAAAATAAAGCCCATTTTTCGACAAATGTTAATTCTAGCCCCGGTCTCCCCTACCAAGAACGTATTAATAAATTAGGTAAGTATTAAAAAAAGTTGAGTTATCAAAAAATTACAAGAGACCATTTTTGTAGAGCATTCAATTCTCTTTAAAAATATGTCATGGGCTTGTCTGTACAATATGCCATTACCGAGGTATCAAATTCCAAACAAAAAAAAAAAAATTTCCCATGTTATTTAAATGGGAAATCGAAAAATGCGATGTGCTACCTCTAAAACTTGAAGTTAAGAGCCCATCTCTTAACAGGAGTTTTGTTTTGACATACCCTACCGATTTCTGGTGTAGCCCAGGAAAAAAAAAAGTTTTTTTTCGACACAGTCTAATATATGTTGTAACGTGGTATTTTAACAACTCCTAGTTACAAGGAGAAAATCTCGAAACTAATGCGGCGTAGCGTGGACCGGTACTCCAGGAAAAGGGAAATTTAGGGAAACTGGTTAGCTTTAACTAATGCACTATTTATTTTTGTAAATCTATGTAATTGGATCACGATGCACCACGGGATCTCTACCGTCGTGGGAACTACCTAAGAAAAGTACAGCTTATCCTGAGGTAAGGAACCTCTCGTATCGTCGCTGACGGCACTATCGGCGTGCAAACCTCCGATTCGCCAAGAAAGCGGCAAGGTCAACGCCTCCTCTAGAATCGGAGAATCTACTACCCCAACAGTCAGGATCGACGGCGTACAGGGATGTGCGAGAAGCACCCTAACAATCCTCCCGTCGTCCGACTAAGCTATCGTCTACTATACCCCCTGCAAGTCTTAGGGTGGCGTACAAGGTCATGTGAGGACACCTTCACAACCCCCTTCTCTAGGACTTATCAAAAACAGGCATCGGTCATCCAAACTTTCTCTGAAACCGTTATCGCGGCTGTGGTTGGTCCAGAAAACCCCCGGATCGGCGTTCCAACCTGCGGAACTTCATCGTGGGCGAGATCCTTGTGGTCCAGCGCGAGGCTATTACTCATTTCGAAGGGATTGACATCATGTAAGGCCCTAGCGAAAAGTATCGAATAGCTCTGGTGAGCGAGATTTCCAGTGGATCCAGCGCCAGGGAGTTCTTACGGAAGGCGGCAGGAAGAGGAGTACAGCAACGGAGGGGTAAGCTAGATTTCTCCTAGATTACGGACGAACACCTGACGACCGTCTAAACTACCGACAATTGACGCGAGCCAATTAAATCACCGATACGTCACGTGACCTACATCACCAGACGGATGAGCCGGCACGCGTAAATAAAGGCTATATAAGGGAGACGCACTTGTCGCTCAGCCTATTTCGCCACCATATCGTCTACGCTACGCTGCGGAGTTCGCCGAGTATCGCATATCGCACCTCCAATATCGTATCGTCAGTATCGTATCGCCATCATCGAGTATCGAGAATATCGAGTCTAATTTTAAATAGTGTTGTGCATTATCTGAAGTCAATTAAGGTAAGGTCTTGATTCTTTCTGTGAAGACACGAGGTCATTCGAATAAAAGTCTGGATTATCGTATGTTTTTTTGGCTATGAAGCTCGTCTATCGTTAATTTATCGAACGACCTGGTGCCTGACTGAGTTACGTAGATCTTATACTGCTTTTGGCTGTTACCTATCGTATGGCTTTGTAAATTTAGCATCTTTTAGTATCTTGTGCATGAACTTGATAGTATAATTCCTTTCCTGGAGTACCCTGAGCGAAATTAGCCGCGAGGAAGACCTCGCGTTACAGTTAATTTGTTATAATTTAGTTATGTTATCCCTCTCGTATAATTGAGTATCGTTTTGACTATGTAAAATTCAGTATCGTCTTTGGTAAACTTCAGTATCGAAGCTTTCGCAAAAATATCGTTTAGAATCTGGTTTACTACCATACTACCGCCCTCTAAATAATCGGTTATCGTTGAGTTGAATAGTTAGCGTGTTTTGAATGACCCCGGTCCCTATCTGCGGATAGACTTCGAAATATCGTTGATTGTAAGGCCCAGCGTGCTGTCGATTAATACTTGGAGAATCTGTATCGTTATTGGATTTCGGCTAAAGAGCTGCATAATAGTGCTTGGCTGTGTTATGATAAATTAAACTTGCATTTGGGTACGAAGTATCGCTCTGTGATACCAAGTCTGGAGTCTAGTATATTGTCTTATATCGAGTCACTCTGACACACGCCTATCGCTAAAATTCTATCGAGAAAAACTAAATTCTGTCCCGTATTTAGACCAACTATCGTAATAAACGAATAACTCTGTACCAATCCTATTATCGATTCTATCGGATTTGTTAAATATCGAAAAATATGGTAAAATAAAATCTGGTTGATGTGATCTCAGTTAAAAAAGTTGAATTACTGTTTCTATTTGTAACTGGTGTACCCTGCCCCTCTATCTAAGGATTTTAGAATACTGAGCTAGTTGAGTTGTCGCTCGTCGCATCTCGTATGTTTTAGTCTATCGTATCGTAAAACTTTGTTAAAGAAACGACGCGCAAGCGTCTGGCGCCCAACATATGGTAAGTCAGAAAATTAACACGGGAAAGCGTCGAATTGTGACGTAGTAGTAGGTTTTCGTTTCCTCTAAAGAAAACTGCGCTACAATGTATATATATATTGTGACGGGCAAGACCGACGATTAGGGGGGTTTGTTATCGAGGTCAGCTACGTTCACAAAACCAGGCGATCCCACCGTTTGGTAAATTGAGATTTTACGGTTGATAACTAATTATTCAACAAACAAAATCTGCGTACAATATAAGGTTGGGCGCCAGGTACCTAGGGTACCGCGGTAACACAAAGGAATAAAATAATTTAAAAAAAAAAAAATGAAATGTGGTTTTCAAAATTTAAATAACTCAATCAATCCGATAACATGAGACGGGACTACTCGGCGAGTTCAGGGTGAGGGGAACGTGGGGGCGAATAATATAGACGAATGGGTACAATTAAGGTTTATCGAAAAATCACAAAGAAACCAAATTTATTTTATCGTTAAATATAATCAAACAGGGAGGCTGTGACCCAATGACCGAAATTGACAAACAACTGATAGACTACGAGGTATGTGGGTCACCAGCAAGGAGGTAACAGTTACGGTAATATAGAACAATTCACAAAACAAAGAAAAGAACTACCTTAGGGTACAGTAGGAATTAATCATAGGATACGAAGCAAAGAATAAGACTAGGTCGATACATAGGGGGATCTGGGGGAGCTAGGGCCGATACTTTTTGGAATTATTAAAGATCAATTAAAAGTGTCGATAAAGTAGAACAATTAACCGAAATGTGTAGTACGTCGGGGCGAACCCGTACGAACTCTCACGAGCACGAATACAACCACAACAAAGCACGCTATGCCATGGGGTAACACACTATAATCATTAATGAATAAAGAAATTACAAGAAGGGACTATAAATAATGCTACCCAAAAATCTTAAATAAACCAGCTCAGAGTCTCGAAGGGTCTTTAGGGGATTTCTACTCAGGATGGGAGGGATTTATACAAATTTAGGGAGAATCTTATCTAGGATGGTTAGTCGATCTTTCTAGAGACACGTGGCTAGGTAACGATACAAACAATAACAAAGGACAAAACCCAAGCTTTCGATGCAGGGATAGAAACGACGCGATATTTTGGGCCAAAGGCTTTCTGGGAAAATCGATCTAACGATACACAATTACAAATATGTTAGTTTTCAGGGAATTACAAAGAATAAGGGAAAACCGAAACACAACAATTCGATTAGATTTTAAGGGAAGCTAAAGCCGGACAATTTGATTCGGATATTATCGGAAGCTCGCTTAGAATGGGAAGCTTACCTTAGGAATATGGACTCGACGGCACAAACACAGAATAAATAGTTTTTTTTTCAGAAACACACACAAAGACAAGGGAACAAAACGAACAAATAAAAAGAAAATAAACACACACAAATTATGGGCAAAAGGAACAAAATAAACAAAATCAAAATGAAACACAAAAAAAAAGCAACAGGGTCTTGATGAATGAAAAAGAAAGAATAGTTTTTTTTCGAAAATCAACAACGAACACTTTCTCTTTAACGGTATCCAAACAAAAAGTGGCGTGTTTTGGCTTGTTACTACCCAAATCAAAAATTAGCGGGAGGGGGGGGGGGGGGGGGGGGAGGGGAAGACAAATGCATGCGATGCATTTAATTGGTGGACGGCTTTTCTCTTCTTTCTTCGATGACGAGGTGGCGGGCCTGACAGGGCCTTTGGCACTCAGAGCTTTCGCCAGGGGGTTGATAGATGGCATCTCAGGTTTCGCGATACCCTGGAAGGTGGAAATATCTGCATGTGAACCGGTGGACCAGGCCGGTATGAGACAGATGGGGAGGGGAGCAGGATATTCTTGGAGATGGGAAGATCTTTGTGCAGCGCGCTTCCAGGCGTATCTCAGGATATGATCAGCTTGGCCGCCCCGGCTACTGACTCTGAGGCTTCCAGGTGACCTGCCAGGTGTAGTGGGATTGAGGGAGGATCTCCTTCGTTGATCCGGTCGAGACGGCACGTACAGTATTAGAGAGGGGCGGGAAAAACAAAGGATTATAAATGATAGAAATTAAATTAGGGGACCTTCGGAACCTGAGCTGGGGACTCCTTGTTTCGATTTACATGTATTTTTGTAACGCATGCACGAAAAAGTTGCTGTTTTGGGGCTGTAAAGCGTGCATATTGTAGCACTTTTCCGACGTTCCTGTCGTCAGTGTGAACATGAAATCGTATTGCACGCTGGACGTGCGTACAACGTTCTGCGCATATTTAGCGTGCAATACTGGTTCATGTTACGCAAGACGTGCGAACAAATGCAATTTATCACGATCGATGCGCCATCTCCGAGCGTACTTCAATTTGACGTGATGTTTTCGGTACAGCTATGGAGACCTTTTTCGTACATTTGTCATAAAAAATACTGTTCCCTCAGTCGATTGTTCCATTACGAGGCAAATAATTTGCTTCGTTACAAAGCTCCCCCCCAGACGAAGCGTGTAGTCTCCAAGCGAAACCTACAAAGCTTCTCAAACCATCGACTCCTTCCGAAAAATTTATTATTTGGCCAATGCAAGGTTATCTGTGATTCGTAATCTTACCGAATTTTCATGCTTCAGCTCAAGTTCGATAGGTCATATTTCATAAAACATAAACGACAATTAAATTACTCCGTAGGAATTCAAGTAAGTTCTATAAACAACAACAAAAAAAGTAACGATTAGATTCTCAAAGGAAAGGACTTAATTAAAACGACAAGTCTTGATTAGAAAAACATAACTGGAGGTTTATTCAGGATTTGCCTATTTGGGAGGTCTAACCCTCTTCTTTGGTTCTAAGATTTGACTTTGAACAGTTTTCGGTATAGCACGTAGGACATTCATTCCTCAGTCAATCATAAGTCGAGGAAGGTTTACAGTTACAACTACATTACACGTTAGGTCATATCACAGTCTTTAGGAACTTAATATCGCAATAGTACGTTTTCCTTACTAGTAGGATTATGCGTAAGTACGGTACGGTAACAATCAAACAATAACAATACATGAAATAGGATAACGATCAACGAGCGAAATCGCTTAAAGATTAATCTAGGATATTTACGGTACAGGGGGGGGGGGGGGGGGGGGGGGGGGGAACGGTAGACAAAAACGGTAGACAGAAACGGTAAAGATAGACGGTAGGAAGGGAACAACAATACAAGAAAAAGGGAAGCGGAACGGTACGGTAATCAAGGAAGAGGGGGCACGGTAGACAGAATTACTTCGGATGTAGAAAAGACAAGAACGAAAAAGGGAGAGGAATAAACGGTAAGTAAATTAAAACAAATAAAAGAGAGGAACGTTGGGACGGGAGCGAGAAGGGAAGAAAGATAGAAAACGAACAACAATACAACAGAACAAATACAACGAGAGGAAGAAAGGGAAAAAAAAAAGAAAAAGGAAACTTATTACCTAGGGGTCAGGGACCCTAGTAGTTGACCCAAAATCTCCACTTGTTGGGAGGGGGTTACTAATATAGGGGGGTAAGGGGGTGGCATGGGGTTCTGTGGTCTGACCTGGGTCTCCCGCCGCCACTCTAGCTGGCAGGTGGGACAGGTACGACGGGTATGCGCCAGTCTACCGCACCCGTAGCAAAAAGAATTTTGCCGTGGGTACGGGCAGACGGAGTACTGGTGTCCGCTTCGTCGACAGTTCCAACAATCCCCGGCTGCTGGGAGGTCGGGTGTTCTTTGCAGTCTCCGGGGTGGCTGACTCGCGGAGGCTACCGACGGGACGGTGTTGGTGGTTGCTGGGGCCCCATCTACTCCTGAAGCTCCAGTGGCTTGCCACAGAGGGACTAGTGGCGGTCGAGGCCTCGGATTATTCGACGTTGTGGCCCTTGCCACGTATGAACCCGGGGTAGGGAACACGGTAGAAGGGTTCCGGGTTATTCGGTCAGGTCTTGTGGCGGACCCAGGGCAGCTTGGGTGATGTGGATTTACCGAGCCTTCTCCGGGGATGGGGTTCGTTGAAGGGAAACGGACGGTTGTGGGGACTAAGGTCAGGGGGGGTCGGTAAAGGAGGTGGGTAGGAAAAGGGGTTGGGGTCTGGGTGGAAGGTATGCGGAACAGTGGGGGGTTTTGGAAGCCCAAGGGGGGGCGGGGCGAAGTGTAACTGGAGAGGAAGGGATGATGGGTAGGTATGGGGTCAGGGGAGGGCAGGGGACTTGATGTGGCCTGGGGTTCATAGGGGTCTGGATCTGAGTCGGAGCCCGTATCTGTTGTTTCGGGAGTTTCTAGGTTCCGTAAGTTTCCGGACGAGAGGAACTCGGGGTCTCGGACCCTTCGCCGGTTGGGATGGGGCATCAGGATCCGGTCCACTATGTCTGTCGGCTCGGGATTCGAGTCGAGATGGGGTTCTTCGCATCGAGGTCGATCTGGATGGTCGCGGGTGGCCCACTCCCCCCGGTTCCAGCGGTTGCTGGGCGTCCCGGTTCAGTGCCTGGGCACCGGCTTTCTCCACATTTTCTCTAAAAGGGGTTATCGGTAACTTAACAGTAGTTATCTGGCTCTGGGGTTCGGCTTCTACTTGCGGGAGAATTTCTTGGACATTTGTTTCCTGGGGAACTTCTTCAGGAATCAGCTCTGGGGTTTCTACGGGAGGGAAGGTACGGTAGGGTTTCAGATCCTTAATATGGGATTTTCCAACGGGGTTTCCATTACAATCCTCAAGTTCATACACTACTGCTGACAATACTTTGGAGATCATGCAGGGACCCTTAAATTTAGGAGCTAGTTTTGAGGCTATAAAGTCTACGGCCGAAGAAAGGACATGCTGTCTCCGCCAAACCAAATCACCAACGGAGAATTTTAAGTCTTTCCGACCACGATTATAATATTTAGCTTGACGCTCGGAGGAATTTTCGATATTTTTGGCGACTAGGTCACGTAAGGCCGACAATCGGCGAACTCGGTTTTCCCAAACTTCGGGCGGTATTGGTTGGATTTGGGGAGGACCTTCTTCCTTTTTCTTCAGGGGATTATTCGGTCGGAGTTCGCGTCCAAAATTGAGAGAAGCAGGGGTTAGTTTGGTTGAACTGTGGGAGGCGGTATTTATAGCAAAACGAAATTCCGAAAGGTGTAGGTCCCAAGTACGGTAGTCATTTTCTATGAAGGCTATGATCATTGTCTTCAATACTCGATTGACTCTCTCTACCGGATTTGCTTGGGCATGGTACGGGGGAACGGTACTGTGGTATATACCCATTTCTGCACACGCTTGTTTCATGACTTTATTTACAAACTCGGTCCCGTTATCGGTAAGTAGTACTTCTGGAGTACCCCAACGGAAAATAACTAATTCTTCTAGAGCTTTTAGTATATACGCGGAGTTGGCTTTTCTTAGGGCGATTACTTCTACCCACTTGGTGAATAAATCCTGGATTACCAACACGTAAGTGAAGCCTTGACGGCTAGGAGGAAAAGAGCCCATGATATCTGCCGCGATCATTATCCACGGTTGTTCTAAGACTCGGTTTCCCATTAATCCTCGGGGGGCGGTCTGTTCAACTTTTATCTGTTGGCAAACTTCACAGTGCCTTACGAAATCGGCTATCTCCCGATACATGCCTGGCCAATAGTATAATAAAGCGGTTCGGGCATAAGTTTTCTCTATTCCTAAATGACCAGCGGTAGGTAGGGAATGATTTTCAATAATGGCAGTATTTCGGGATTCAGTTGGGAGGACTAGTTTCCAGGCATCTAAGTCGGGAAGAAGGGGGTCTGCCAAGGCATCTACTCGATGACAGTATAATCGTCCTGCTTCTACTTCCCAATCCGGGTATTTTTCTTGTCGTGAATTTACATTTTCCACGCGTTTTTTATACCAAGAATGGGTCGTTTCGGCAATCGCGGCTATGGCGTCGGTAGGGTCTTCAAACATACGGGAGAAGGCATCGGGTACGTGATGGAGGGCTCCCTTGCGATGTATGATTTCAAAATCATACTCTAAGAGTTCTAAGGCCCATCGGGCCAAACGTCCCGTGGGATTTTTCAGGTGATACAGCCAACGAAGACTAGTATGGTCGGTAATTACGGTGAATCGATAGCCTTCTAGGTAAGGACGGAATTTACGGATAGACTAAATCACAGCCAGGCATTCTTTTTCGGTAACGGTATACTTTCTTTCGGGGGGGGGGGGGGGGGGGGGGGGGGGGGGGTCAGGCTTCTACTAGCATACGCTACGACGTATTCTTGGTCATCTACGGTCTGAGTTAGAACGACTCCAACTCCAGTATCACTTGCGTCGGTTTGTAAAAAGAAAGGGGCAGAAAAATTCGGACAATTCAAGGTAGGGGCGGTAACTAACGCGGTCTTTAGGTCTTGGAATGATCGTTCTTGATCGTCCTCCCAACACCATCTACGATTTTTCCTTAATAGGGCTGTTAAGGGTTGTGCCCGAGTGGCAAAATCGTTTATGAAGCTTCGATACCAAGAAGCCATACCTAAAAATCTTCGCACCCGCCTAATGTTTCTTGGAGCGGGGTATTTAGTTATAGCGGAGACTTTTTCCGGATCTGCGCGTAAGCCTTGCTTATGTACCAAAAATCCCAGATACTTTACGCTAGATCTACAAAAATAGCTTTTATCCCGGTTTATGGTTAGATGGGCCTCGGCAATTCTATTTAACACAATTCGCATCCACTTGAGGTGCTTTTCGAAATTCGAATTTACGATTATAATATCGTCTAGATAGACAAAAACGTAAGGTTCCATTTCCGGTCCGATGAGTTTATCCATCAATCTTTGGAAAGTGGCCGGAGCTCCCGAAAGTCCATAAGGCATTCTTTTGAAATGAAATAATCCACGACCCGGTACGGTAAAGGCTGATACTTCGCGATTTGCGGGATCTAGGGGAACTTGATGATAAGCCTGACTTATGTTAAATCAATAGTTGATATATATTTCGCCTCACTAACAAGGAACATCACTTTGGTGTCCCCCTCCGATTTTGTTGCAACTCATGTATGTTGTAGAACATTGAAAACTAAGAGACGCGTATTTTTTTCAACGGCGGAAGAACAGTTTAAAGGGGTGAAACCAACACCCAAAGTAACACATGTCAAGGGGCGATTTGGCAGTTTCACCTATAAGCAATCGACCGATTTCAATGAATCAAAGACGAAAATGTTTCTCATGGAAATAAATTAAAAGCCCACTATACTTATTAAAAAAAAAATTAAAATGAGGGGTGAATCACCCCTCAACTGTTTTGTTTTCACTCCTTATTTAAAAGTTATGCATCGAATTGAATGAAACCAGGGCCATTTTAAAGAGGAAACAAAATTGAAGTTTACGTGTTTTTGCATTTTTGCAAATACGCAAGTTCAAGGGGATAAACTACCCCTAACATGAGTTTCCTTATCGTAGCTGTCTCCCGTTTGTTTTGAATTTGTCTGCTGATTCAAAATATATCTGGAAACTCGTAGTTCACGTTTCATCACGTTACAAAATTATTAGGCGTGTTTGAGAGGGTGAACTACCCTTTCTTTTTTCCTTTTCATCCACGGCATTAAACATTTGCCAATCCATTCTGATATAACCGGTGCTATTATATTGCAAATACGAATGTTGCGTACGTGTACTCTTGCACATTTAGAAGAACCTCCATAAAGGGGGTAAACTACCCCTCAAGTAAGGGTAAGTACCAATAATTATATTTATATGTCGGAAAAACTTCCGCGTTATTTCATATGCCTGCGTACAAGTATAATTTTAATATTGGCCACATCTCCACGATATGTGAATCTTTTTAAATATTCATGGTTCAAAAGTAATTATATAACCGAAAAACCAGAATATTTTGAAAATCCTGTTGATTTTAGTTCTCGTCAATCAAAAACACATTGTGAAATACCCGGTTGTAATCGTATAGCTGTTGTAAGATGTGCATGGTGTAAAAAATCGTTGTGTTTGAAACATTTTTTGGAAGACTACCATTACTGCACGACCTTCGAGCCATGATTGTCAGTAAATGTAATATCAGTCAAAAGGATACAACATAATAATGTTATATAATATAAATGTGTTTTTTTTGTAATAGTGATATAGCAAAAGTGGTTTAGGTAATCAAATTTAATTTCTAAATGAAATGTTTGAACGCCTGTTTTGAACATTTTCATCTAGGTATATCCTTTTATAGAAGCTAGTTTTATTAAAACGTGCGATCTAAATTTATGGATCAGTTAAGAAATTATACATAAACTTCATTAGCAATGTTTGACTACTAACAGGAAAAAGTTAGGACAGAAAAATGAATCTTTCCAGTATAGGACAAATAAAATCGGTTGACGGTCAATGCGTATCATTGTTTCACGATAAACGAATTCGGTAATCATGCTAATATTAAAATTATACTTGTACGCAGGCGTATAAAATAGCGCGGAAGTTTTTCCGACATACAAATATAATTATTGGTACTTACCCTTACTTGAGGGGTAGTTTACCCCCTTTATGGAGGTTCTTCTAAATGTGCAAGAGTACACGTACGCAACATTCGTATTTGCAATATAATAGCACCGGTTATATCAGAATGGATTGGCAAATGTTTAATTCCGTGGATGAAAAGGAAAAAAGAAAGGGTAGTTCACCCTCTCAAACACGCCTAATAATTTTGTAACGTGATGAAACGTGAACTACGAGTTTCCAGATATATTTTGAATCAGCAGACACATTCAAAACAAACGGGAGACAGCTACGATAAGGAAACTCATGTTAGGGGTAGTTTACCCTCTTGAACTTGCGTATTTGCAAAAATGCAAAAACACGTAAACTTCAATTTTGTTTCCTCTTTAAAATGGCCCTGGTTTCATTCAATTCGATGCACAACTTTTAAGGGGAGGTACCTGAGTAAACGTCGAAAAAAACAGATAAACTTCGGGAATTTTTATTTCAAAAACTAATGTGTCGATTGGATCCGGGTTTTTTTTATTGGAAACTATGTACATTGAGGTATGTTTAGGATTTTTTTTAAATGAATTCGTTGTCTGGAAGCGCCGTCGTTGTGGTCAGCGTCAGACGTCTTGTCCGTTGACATGGTTTGTGGTGCCAAGGATTCCGGGCAGTCGGTTGATCTGAAACATGAAAACGCAACGGATTCTTGAAATATAATATACAAAAGAGTTCGCCTCGTAGAATTTTTTTGAAATTTTCATTTTCGACGGAATTGCGACCGTTTTAATTCAACATCTATTTTTCGTTCGCAATTTCCGACGATTTTGGTTGCATAAAAAAGCAATGGTTCAATCAAATGGAAAACCCCTACGTGGCGAACGAGAAAAACTATCGAAGAATATTGTATCCAAATCTGGACAAAATCGGACGAGCCGTTTTCGAGATACGTCTGGCACGCGCTTTGAAAACCATGTTTCGAGATAATCGCGTTTGAAAAATGGGCAAAGAAATGAAGCGCTCGGTTGCACGATCTCTCGGTAAATTCTTCTTATAATTTTGGTGATTGCGGAATTTCAACATAAAATGCTTACACAATATTCTTCGTACTTCAAACATTAAACAAAAAGAAGTTAAAATCGATTTTTCAAAAATTGTACTTCAATACTGTTTCGAAGTTTGTCAGAAAAATTACTCTCGGGATAGAGATATTTTTTACCTCACCGTTAATCAGCAATCCCAGGGCCATACATTGGTCCCTCCGAAGTACTCGCTGCTTCGTCAGTTGCAATCCTCGATTGTCTGCGCTGAATTCTCCCTTCACGGGTCGCGTTTCGAGTTTGAATTTCAGCCTTCGCAATGCGGTCCGCATCCTCGATCTCGGAGGATTGTCTTTACGGATCTTGAACGTCGCTCTATCCGTTCTTGAGATTTTATTTCGCTGGTCTTTACGGTTCATTTTAACGATTTCACTAACGATGCACAGAATAGAAAATACTGTTCACTCCTGTAGGATAAGCGATAGACTGACGCTTCGAAAAAACCCCAGGCCCCCGGAGTTATCCTACCCTTGTATACCTGCTCGCTATAACAAAAGGCCCCGGCACGACAGCTGCAGACCCAACCGACCGCGCGCTCTACGCTCTGCCGCCTTTCGCAGAATAACCCATAACTTCGGCAATATTGCGAATTTCTACATGAAATTTATGCACAATATTCTTTGAACTACAAACTACAAGAAACAAGAATAAAAAAAAAATCGATTTTTTGAAAAATTTACTCAGGTACCTCCCCTTAAATAAGGAGTGAAAACAAAACAGTTGAGGGGTGATTCACCCCTCATTTTAATTTTTTTTTTAATAAGTATAGTGGGCTTTTCATTGATTTACATGAGAAACATTTTCGTCTTTGATTCATTGAAATCGGTCGATTGCTTATAGGTGAAACTGCCAAATCGCCCCTTGACATGTCTTACTTTGGGTGGTGGTGTCACCCCTTTAAACTGTTTTTCCGCCGTTGAAAAAAATACGCGTCTCTTAGTTTTCAATGGTCTACAACATACATGAGTTGCAACAAAATCGGAGGGGGATACCAAAGTGATGTTCCTTGTAAGTTTGTCTAAGATGGCAGTCATATACGGTAAGGAATACGCGTCTTTCTTCGCGATTTCGTTAATCTTTCGGAAATCCAAGCAAAATCGATATTTTCCATTAGGGTTTTTAATCATAACCACGGGAGTGGACCATTCACTGTTGGAGGGCTCGATGATATCCGCTTCTAACATAGCATTTACCTCTTCGTACATGGCTTCCCTAACTATAGGTGAGACGGGATAGTACCTTTGTTTTATCGGGGGGTGATTCTGAGTATCTATTTTGTGGGTGGTTAAATTGGTAAGACCGGGATAACCTAAAGAAGGAGGGATTAATTCGTCTAATACCGCGTTAACTTGATTCAATTGGTCGGTAGTTAACTCAGAGATACCGATATGAGAAGAATTGGGTTTTGAGGGGACGATTTGAAGTTCACCCGGGGTACTAGGGCCTTCCTCACGCGGAGGTTCCGCCAAGGAATCCACATAACTGTCGGTACCCCTGGGAGAATCACTCTTTCCAAATCCTGAGGGTTTGAACGGAAGTAGCAATTCGGTCGACACCGGAGTTGAACGTACGGCAATTTTCGCCAAGGGCTTGGATACTGGAGGACAAACCTTTAAGACCTGCGCGTAAGTCTTCGAGGCGATAGGCAAGTCCCCCACAAGACGAAAATTCGAGGGGTCGGTAGGGTTGGGAGGCGACAAGTTATTTTTCTGAATCGGTACGATAGGGGTCGAAGAGGGTACGACAATCTTTCGAGACGGTACGGTAGGGTACGGGAACGAAACGATAGGGTTCGAGGACTATACGGTAGGGTTTTGGAACGATACGGTAGGGTTTGGGGACGGAGTTCGAGGCGGTACGATAGGATTTCGAGACAGTACGATAGGGGTTCGAGACGGTACGATAGGGGTTCGAGACGGTACGATAGGGGTTCGAGCCGGTACGATAGGGGTTCGAGACGGTACGATAGGGGTTCGAGACGGTACGATAGTATTTCGAGACGGTACGATATGGTTTCGAGACGGTACGGTAATGTTTCTGGGGAGAGTTGCCTGGTCTTCTCTCGAGGAACCCGGTTTTTCACGATGTATTCCGGGGTTTTCCAAAGCGGCGGTACCAAAAGGTTCTCCTTGTTGAGTCAAAAAGGGAGTTTCTGTCGAGTTGGGACTACTCCAACAGTGGGTTTGGAAATTAGCTGTTACGTTAAAGGCATTGGCAAAATCCATTCCTAGGATCCCCTCATATTCGAAAGAGGGAGCAAAACGCACTACAAGGTCCTTCCGAAAACCTTCAAAATGAACTGGAAGAGCTAATTCCCCGTGAGTTGTATCGACAGTTCCATTTGGATAAACGATCTCGGATCGATGATTCCGATAAGCAATTTCCCGTGCTTCGGTGAAACGATCTAGCGATAGTCGACCGATATACGATACACAGGCTCCTGGATCGAAAAGGGCTCTAACCGGCTGATTGTCAATCGAGACATCTAAATAATACCGAGTATCATGAGAGAGGGCCGCTACCATGGGACTATAATTTATCAGCGGATTAGTCGATGGGGTTGTTTTATTTTGGGGGGAACAAGAGGATACCCCTTTCCTTAGTTCCCGGAGGGGTTTTCCGTACGAGATCCGGCACAATTCGGGCAACTAACGACAGTTACACCTGGTGCTCCACAGCGGTAACAATGTTGTGATCGAGGCTGAGGGCATTCGCGGCGCATATGACCTGTCTGACGACAATTCCAACAGTGCATTTCGTTTATTGTGGGAAGGGAGACATTTAGGGACATCAGAGGTGGTATGGACCGAGTATCGGGTCTTATAGTATTCCTCGGTAATGATTCAGGTGCGGTATTACGGACTACTGGGTTCGCGGCAGCGTTGCGAGAATTTAGACCGGTGTACAACCCGCGACTGGTAAACGAGTTTTTTGCAATTAAGAAATCAAAAACTCAAACGAATATTGCGTTATCGAAACATTCTGCGTTACTTTGTTAATTTTTTTATTCATTCAAAACAAGAATTATTCTTGGTTGTCGTTGAAATACTATACAATTTTATTTTCGGGTCACTTCGATAATACTCTGATTTCCTACCACTCGATAAATCGATTTTTTCCAAATTGTTAAAATAAACTTATATATACTGTTGCGAATTATGATTCGCGATTGATAAGATAATTAAATGTGGGTTCCCGAGGGAAATAAGTTGAACAGGAAACGAAATAATGGGAAATAAATATTAAGTTGTATTTAGGAAAATACACGTCCGTTTAAGCCCAAAGCTAAAACAAGACTGTTTTTACAATAATGTCGTTGTGAGGAGTAACCGATTATCATTTATCAGATGTTAACATCATTTATCTTAGATGACTACTAGACCTTGCAAATTAAATATGAGGGGTGTTTTTCGACCTTTGTAACACTACCCCCCCTTTAGTAAAAGAGTCGACCCGACTTTCGAAATGCAAAAATTGAAAGAAAAACGAAAAGTCTACTAGTCAAATTGTGTGTGCTTGCTCTAATAGGGAAAGTTAGCGTGGTGGATTGAAAATTTGAAGAATTCTTTCCCAAAAACTATCCGGCATTTGCCTTCACTCTCAAGGAAAAACCACACAAAAGAACTTGAGAAGATAGTCGAGCCTTAACCAATCAAAGTGAAAAATTTAGTATAAAAATGTTCTTCAAAATTTTTCTATCTTGAAAGAAGAATCCAAAAGGAACAGGATCAGGATGTGAGCGGTATTGTGGTTAGATCCTGCAATCTGCAAAAGTAGGCGACAGGAGGGCGTAAAAGGGAGGGAGTTCTGGATCATTCCAAAAACATAGTACTGGTCCCAAAATCGCTCGATCCAAGCCTCTTCAAAAGTTTTTTTTTAGTAAACGACCTATATAGGAGGACAAATATGAGTTTTACACGTAAAACACATTGAACACGTAGAAAACGTGAAAGAAGAAAAATCCTTATAAAGGTTAAAATGTGAGATATAATCATAATAATCAGGATAATAAAATTGGAACGGTCTTATCTGAGGGGAAGCAGGAAAACAGGATAAATAGGTCCAGGATGGGATGCTTTCCGCTTTGATTTTCCAACCTCAGAATACTAGATAAATCCAGCTCTGTAAATCTTGTATTAAATTAGTTACTCAAACTAAAAATTAAATTCGAAATCCTATTTGGATCTCTCAAACAAGCTGGCAATGAAACGTTTTCAAGCAACGCCTGTAAGATGCCTCTTCAAAAGAGAACAAATAAAAATCATTAATAGACAAAAGAAAGATTCCAAGGAGTCAACGAAAACCCCAAAATTCATGTAAACGTCAATTGACGATTTTCAGACAAATGACCGAAGCAAAATCGTTGATCAAATCAGCCAATTTATCAATCTACGAAAGCTCGATACTGTGTTCAAGGATTAACTTAACCCAAAAATTGGAAGTTTTCATAACCTTGCAAATGTTAATAATGGTAATATCCCATCTACTTCAAATAGAGACAACCTCTAAAATCTCGCAATAGAGATATAAAATCATCAATATGAGACTCATCTAAGTCAATTAAAGATCGCAAACACGATCAAAAGGTGTGTGGGCTTTGATTAAAGAGTCTTTACTCGATCCTTTTTCGTGTTCAACCTCGTCTTCAAACAAAGTTTCAAGAAAAATTTTCGGGTTTTCTGTAGAATGTGTCAAACTACGCACCCAAGGAGTATTACGGAAAGGATCGGAAAGAAAATCTCTGGTCGTTAAAAAAGGAATCTCACCTCGAACAGAAATTAATGAATTGGTAGCAATAGAAATAACACACCCATGAGTAGTCAAAAGAATCTAACCCCAAAATTCCATCATCCTTTATCAGTTCCATAAACTTCATGAGGAGATGTACTAAAATCGGTAATAACAACCTGAACGGAAGTTTTCCCTAAAACTGGAGTAGTAACCCCAGTAACTGTTCGCAAAAAAAAAAAGGAACAGGCAAAACATTTAAAATGGGTTTTAAGAGATTCAAACAGACTACGGTAACCTCAGCCCCGGTATCTACAATAGTCCGGTTTGACAGAGGCCCTTAATTAAAAATTGGGTAATATTAGGACTACCAATACAAGACTTCTTCGATGATTTAAGCCCCACTGAATCGCCAGAACTTAGTTTTTTGAGGTTGAAGATTCAGGATTGGAAGAGGAATCTCTCTCCCTCCAAGATTTTTGATTCGAGCTTTTACTATCATTATCTTTAGATTTGTCTGAATTATTATTTTCAGAATTTCTTTTTTTAAGTATAAAACAGTAATCTATCGTGTGTCCGTCCTTTTTACAATAACGGCAAAATCTAGGCGACTGAGTGTTACCACCATCATCAGAAAAACCGTTATACTGGCCACGACGCCGCCAGGGAGTGGGTTTATTTTCGGGGCAATCTTTTTCATCGGGCGAAGGTTCGTCAGTTTGAACCTGTCTGATTCTACCTGATGCTAAATATTGTTTATTGAGGGCCTCTATTTCTAGAGCCCTCCTAATGGCTTCCCTTAAAGTCGGGGGTCCCGCTAGACTCAGGGCATGTTTTAATTCGGCATTGAAAATAGCGTTAATGAAACAACTTTGAGCTATCTGGTCTCTCGTTTCGTCATCGCAGGTCGGTAAAGCCAACCTGGTCATTCGTTCTATTTCGTGCCCGAGCGTTACGAGACTCTCTCCTTTAATTTGTTTCCTATTTTCTAGTTCGGTTAGATGTAATTTTTTTAGGTGATGACCACCGTACCTGAGTCTTAAACTTTCGCTTAGTTTATCGAAATCGCGAATCTCTACTCCCGAAAGAGTCGTTAATACTGAGAGGGCCGGACCTCTCAGACTCAGGGCCAAATTCGAAGCTTTCGCGATGGGAGTCCAATCATTTAATTCTGAACAGAGGTTAAACTGACATTCATATTCGGCCCAAGGGGTTGAGCCATCATAAAAAGGAACTTTGAGATTATTATACATTTTTGGATGGGGGTTATGTTGAACCCTGTCAATTAAATTTTCCGGATTTCTGACCGGGACTTCGCAAATTTCGCGACCACTCGCGGCGCGAGACAAAACGTTTTCTACGTTATCAATATTTTTATCTGTGTTTAAAGCCTGCGCGTGTGGCGAATTCGGAATCCCTTCTCTCGAATGATTATCGCCACACGTCAAGTCTCGACCTTCTGCTCTTTCGTCCCGCATTGTATTTTCAATGCGGTCGTTTTCAGTATTGGTACGGGTGCGCGGCGTAAAAACAGCCGCTCCACCAGTACGAGGCCTACGAATGATAGGGGAAGGTTCTACTTCCCCATAAACTGGAACAGACCTTAAAATTGAAGGTTCGGGAATCTGTTCTACAGGGGATTGGCTCGGGGTAGGGGTCCGTAAATGCAATTCCGGGCCCTCAGATCGCCGGCGAAGTCCTTCGCGAAGAAGGGAAAGGGTTGCCTGTTGGGCAGCAAGGTTCGCTTCGCGATCGGCTCGTTCGCGTTCGCGTTGTCGCTCGGCTTCGCGTTCTTCCCGTTCGCGTTGAGCTAGTAAATTGGCTTCTCGTTCTTCGCGTAGAAAAGCTCGCTCCTCTCGTTGAGCAGCTAAAGTGGCCTGTTGTTGGGCCGCCAAAGATTGAAGGAGACGTTCCATCATGTCGAACGGCAGTTGTGGTGAAAATAGCTGGGTACCAGCTGGTCCCGAAGTCGAAGCAGCGGGTTCGTCGTTAGTAGAGTTTGTAGCCCGTCGGCGAGAGGACATTATGTTGTCGAATTAATTCGAATTATTTCAAAAGTTCAACTTATCGATCTCGGGTAAGATCCCGATTCTGACACCAGTGTTGCGAATTATGGTTCGCGATTGATAAGATAATTAAATGTGGGTTCCCGAGAGAAATAAGTTGAACAGGAAACGAAATAATGGGAAATAAATATTAAGTTGTATTTAGGAAAATACACGTCCGTTTAAGCCCAAAGCTAAAACAAGACTGTTTTTACAATAATGTCGTTGTGAGGAGTAACCGATTATCATTTATCAGATGTTAACATCATTTATCTTAGATGACTACTAGACCTTGCAAATTAAATATGAGGGGTGTTTTTCGACCTTTGTAACAATACCCTGGAACAATTAATATTCCCGTTGATTATAGTCTTTATAATTTTCATAATTTTAATAATTAAGAATTCGTACCAGTGTGTAAAACCAAGGTTTTCAAATAGGTGTTTGATCAGAGGATTATGGATGAAATTTTTTATCCAGTAAGAGTAAGTATAAAACAAAATTAATGAAGAATCGAAATTTTAAGTCAATGTCGTCACTGAATTCACATGCAATCTCATATCTAGGGTCTACTCAATTTCATCCAAATTTTAACTGAACACAAAAAAAAATTAGTTTGGTAAAATTTTCAGCTTACCTTTTTTTGTCATCGTCAACGTCAACGAAATATATTTCATGCAGTGATGGCTGCGGTTCGTAGTGAATCTGCCGAGAAATGTTTTTATTTAGATGGTCCCGGTGGCAGTGGAAATAGTTATTTACACAACACTATTATAATTACATTGAAGAGTTTAGATATGACTGTGCTCCCTCTAGCGTGGACAGGAATTGCAGCGAATTTATTGAAAGAAGGTAGAACTGAACATTCCACATTCAGATTACCGTTTCTTCTGAATGAAAGATCACCGTGTAACATTACACCAAATTCTAAACATGGATCACATATTCGAGATGCGAAAGTTATAATTTGGGATGAAATGACAATGGCATCTAAATATGCGCTGGAGGCTGTTGATCGTATGGTAAGAGACTTGTGTCATTGTAACGAACCCTTTGGTGGTAAAATTGTCATAGTTTCTGGTGATTTTCGGCAAACCTTACCTGTTGTACGAAATGGAAATAGAACACAAATTTTGGAAGCGTGCGTCAAAAGAAGCAGCCTATGGAGTAAATTCACATATATGTCAGTGAAGGGTAACATTCGTGTTCATGATGGACAAACGGATTTTAAGAAATGGCTCCTGAAGGTTGGTGATGGGGTATTCTCTGATTCCTTCGAACGTGATAACGAAGTTGGAACCATTCCTTCTGACATTCTCTCGAATGGAAATATTGAACACGAAATATTTGGAGAAAGTGTCGATCCTCAAGATCCGTCGAATTATGGCAAAGTTATATTAGCTCCGACAAACGTCGATGTTATCGCCATTAATGACAAAATATTGTCGAAAATTAAAGGTGTCGGTGTAGATTATCTGAGTGTAGATTCGGGTGAAGATGAAGATAATATAGACATCAAAAATATACTTCCAATGGAATTCATGAATTCATTGACGCCGAAAAGTAGGGTGCATTGTTATCCTGTTACGTAATCTGAATTCATCACAAGGATTATGTAATGGTACCAGACTAGTTGTTAAAAAGTTGAACCAGTATTTGATTTGTATTGAAATTATCGGTCGAACTTCCGCTGGAGAAACAGTATTGATACCCCGGATAGATTTATCACCGTCCGAAGAGGAGATGCCATTCAAGATGGTAAGAAGACAATTTCCCGTCAGATTAGGTTGTGCGATGACAATTAACATTTCATTAATCATTTCCCTCCTAATTCCAGCCTTTCCGCTGAAAGAAACCGCACCACCTTCTCATCGGTTTCCACTGAGCGATAGTACTTCCATGACCAATGATACGTGTACTGCTGATTTCAGATTTAAGTTAGAAAACTTTTCTATCAAGTATAAAGAAGTACTATCGGCTGAGAGTGCGATGACATTTCTCCTTAGTGTGCTATCCGTTTTCGAACTTCACACTGAATAGAGACACACACACACAACACAACACACAACACACACACGCGCGCGTGCAAACTACCCAGGCGGTGGTTGTGGCTCTCGAAAGACTAAAAAGGCTACCTCACTGATCCACTGAGGAAACGCTGTGAATTTTCCGGTGCCAATACGTCCGGTGCCAAAACGTGTCGCACCTAAATGGCATCATGTCTTGATTAATTCATGGTAGTCTCAATTAAGGGGAGAGAATGTTTTCCATTATTAGGTATGAAGAAGTACCATCGGCTAAGAGTGTGATGAAATTTGTACCTGCCGTGCTATCCGATTTCGGATTTGACTACTATACATATATGATATGTCATTATCAAGAACGCTCCTATTTTAATGTATGAGTATTTGCGATTCTTTCGTGCACTGAATGGGTGTGGAAAGAATTGAACAGAATATTTTATGTAACTTGTGGCAACATATTTTCCAAACAATTGGAAAACTACTAACAACCGAGCGAGCGTAGCGAGTGAGGGACAACGCTAAATCAAACGAGTGAGCGAGCGAAGCGAGCGAACGAGCACAATTATCAGCTAGTGTAACATTATTACCTCATGGGGCTCGTCTCAGGGGTATAGGCCCCCCTTAAAGGTTACTAGCTTTGCTTACTTTTCAAACGAACTAGTATGTGATAAGACTAATGACGATGAATTCGAATTCATTCTACTAGCCACTACTAATCTAGATTCAATCAGTTATTCAGAAGCTATAAGTACTCAAAATGAAGTAGAATGGCAGCAAGCAATTAGAGATCAGTTACATTCAATGAAAGAAAACAAAGTCTGGAGTATAGTTGATAGACCAACCATCACACAGGACGGAAAAAGACCTAATATGATCGATTCTAGATGGGTCTGTAAAAGAAAAACTAATTCAGAAGAAAAAACTATTCCCAAAGCTAGACTTGTAATTAGAGGTTTTAAAGATACTAAAGAGTATGAACTCAGAGAGACCTATATGCGCCAGTTTCCAGCCTTGCGGTTATTAGATCGGCTCTTATTGTAATAAATAAATTGGCATTAGAAGTACACCAACTGGATGTTAAAGCGGCGTTTTTGAACGAAATATAAGATTAAGATATTTTTATGGAAGTACCGGATGGTTTAGGGCTAGACGAATTAGAAAACAATAGGAAAGTTTGCAAATTACATAAAGCTTTGTGCGGCTTGAAAATTAGCCCAAAAAAATGGAACAAACGTTTTGTGGAAGAGGCTGTAAAACTAAGACTTAAAAATGACGTAAATGAACCATGTTTATTTACTTTTACAAAGGAAGGTGTTCTAGCCTTATCGCTTTACGTGGACGACATTGCACTAGCCAGTAATAATTCTTAAAAATTGAAAGAAATTATAGAACACTTAAGCTCTGTCTTCCAAACGAAAGATCTTGGCGAACCCAAAAACTATTTGGACATGAAGATAACTAGAGATAGAGAAAATAAAATATTACTAGCTGATAATTGTGCTCGTTCGCTCGCTTCGCTCGCTCACTCGTTTGATTTTGCGTTGTCCCTCACTCGTTACGCTCGCTCGGTTGTTAGTGGTTCACCAATTGTTTGGAAAATATGTTGTCACAAGTTATATGAAATATTCTGTTCAATTCTTTTCACACCCATTCAGTGCACGAAAGAATCGCAAAAACTCATACATTAAAATAGGAGCGTTCTTGATAATGATATCATATCATATATAGTAGTCAAGTCCAAAATCGGATAGCAGGGTAGGTACAAATTTCATCACACTCTTAGCCGATGGTACTTCTTCATACCTTATAATGGAAAAAATTCTGCCATCTTAATTGAGACTACTATGAATTAATCAAGACACGATGGCGATGAAAGAGAGATATCAAGGAAAATGGTCTTCGAAAGTGCTCGCAGATTTTTGTCGCACGTCGAAACGAACTTGAATGTATAAAATTGAGAATGTCCTTTTTATAAAATCGTACGTCGTTGATGTTAAACGCAACATCCACTGTTACAAAACAATAATACATTCTACGGTAATTTGACAGCTTTTATGATGAGCTGTACAAATAACATGATATATAAATGTAAGAACAATTTAAAAACAATTATGATAATGAAAAGGTAGAACTAAAGGAAAATTTTTTGGATATAAATCAAACATCAGATACTGAAAATTTAACTATTCATGAAACTTTTATTCATTATATTTATTATTATGATTTTATATCCATTGCCATCTCCGCCATGACGGCGTCCCACTCATCGCCTGAAAACGACAACAATATATCAAAATCCATATCTACATATTTTTATGTTTTTTTTTTTTTTTTTCACACTCAAATATTTGGAGTTGTATCATACCTTTCATAAACGCGGTCACAATTGCCGCCAAGGCCGCATCTTCGATCGGTTCTGAAAAATAACAGAGATTTCTATTTCTTATTTTCTGACGATCAATTGTAATCTGCTTTCAAATCTATAGTAATTCAGTCATTATTCTTTTGCGAAGAATTCGAGTTTTTTCCCGAAAGTTACTCAACAGATTGTAACGAGGTTTCTTGTTTTCGTCTTGTATCCTTTTTCGAATTATAAATTTTCGCTTTCTTTCAAATCATGGCAGTTTAATGCGTTTTTTTTTTCTCCGGCAAGTCCTGTCATTTTGTGATATTTACATAACAGAATATTTTATTTTTCTTACACGTATGTATGGTGTATATGAGGTATTCTCTTTTAAATGAGTCAGGCTCGGATCCCACCCTCTTCGAGATTTTTGATAATTTTTTTTCTACCATCAGCAAACTGAAAACAACGTGTATGAGTGATCCCCAATTTCTTTTTATCTAAATTTTCTTAGTTGAAAATTTTGAATTTTGTCAAGTAAATAGTATTCCAATCATTATAGCTTGGCTCTGGTCGGTCAAGTTGAAAAAAAACCGATACATGAAAATTATCGTCAGAACATGTGCTCTATGCATACATGCATATACGTACTACACATACCGATTTTGGTCATAAATGTGATCCGAGCGACTTCTCATTATTTTTGTAATGGTAACAATCGGAGAAAAGTTGGATGTTGATTTTTAGTCAAGAGGAGAAAGCTGTTTTAGAGAAGCAGCTGATACTAAATAAGAGGGTTCTTCCTAGATCATCCATTTGTATAGGAAATATTGTAGAATAAATTTAAATAATGTGAACGAAACATAGAATACAATATTGCGAGGTAAATCAATCAAATGTATATTTTATATTTAGGTGGGAGTCGAATCACTTTTGGTGTTTCTTCGCCCCATGTCTTCAGCGTAGTGAGCGATACGGCGTAATCACCGCGAGACACGTTAAAAATTTAGAACTAATCTCTGTTTTCTTCTGTCTTTCCTTACCTCATTATCATTTCTTTTGTCTTTCCTTACCTCACTTATCCGTTTACGGAGAAATACGTCATAATACGAGCATATAAACACGTCACACATTAGGCTGACTTGGGATTTGTCTGTGCGTGGGCGCGGGAATTATCCCTACTTTACTTGCGTGTATTAATCTTGAAGAAATTGTGTGAACTTCGTTTCGTATCAGTGTGAATTTCGGCATCATGTCGGGCGGCGAGATTCCAGGGATTTCCAAAATCACCGGTAAGTCGGAACTATTTTCAAATGATTTACAAAAAATATTTCATACACCTAGGATTTGAAACACTTTCAATTCAGTTGCCGATTGATTTCTTTTACACCTCAATAGGAGTAGGCAGCCAGTACCTTTATTGACCTTTCTTTCTGGAATATCCTCAAATGCACATGAGTCGAGTAATAAATAAATTTTGAGATATATTGAATTTCATGAAAGACGCTGTGGTAAGTTGACATAAAATGCCTTATTTATAAATAATATAATATACTTTCAGATTACTTGCATGGATTTCAAATCGAAACGCGCGGTGAGTCAGAAGTATAGTATATGACAAACCATCGGATGAACGAAATTCAATTACCTATAATTCAAAGCTCACAAAGTTTGCTCGCGAATCTGTAACTGCAACTATTATCAATATGAGGATGATTAGCGAAATTGGCAATATATTTAACTTACATACGGCCCAGTCCATATGGATTCACCGATGATTTTTGGCTACCACTTCCGATTCATTTGTAACTTTGATATAGCAATTTTCATGCGATTTGATGAGACACGTGCTTTTGCGTTTCGGCGAAAAACGATGTTTTACCTCTGTTGGGCCATTTTGAAATTTTCATAAAAATAGGGTTCTTCCGAGAATAAAAAATCCATGTCTTTTTCAAATTGCCGCCATTTCGTCACCAATCATCCAATCGCAACGATTTTTATTTTGAAAATGTGCGCAATTTCATAAGCTTTAAGTTCGTTTCTGGCAAATTGTGATTAAGTGCAAGGTTTTTGAGATAGAGGAGGAAAACTGAAGATAGTCAATTTTAGGAAGAATTCGGTCGAAATTCGCACCGAAAATAAATTTACGTCCGTCTCCTTTGATGGCCAAAATATAATTGGATGCTAATCTTGGGTCACCTAGTGGGGAGACCATTCGTGTTTTTTCTCTGTCAATTATTATGTATACATTTTTCGTATATATAATATATTTTGTGACGTGGATTTTTACTGTACCCTCGGATCTGGACCGGATCGCCAGACTCCGGGGTCCATCCAACGCTCACACAGGTATACGTGAAATTTAAATTGGTTGGGCGCCAGGCGACTACTCGCCACTTTCAGAATCAAAAACAAAACAAACAAGAGCCTAACGAAATCTTACGCGGCGGCTAGCAACAGTACCGCGGAGAGGGGTCGGGATTAAATGAAGGAGGAGCTCGGCGTTAAATAACTACTCGTGGAGTTTACGGTAACAAAAATATAAGAATTTATTCAATAAAATAGAAAAACGGATTTAAAAATTAATAACAATAATCGTGCGTACCCGGGGGTACTCCCCCTCGGGTACTAGTCGGCTGCAGGCCGTGTAAAGGCGGCCTCGCCTCGATTTGCGAGTTTTACAATTACAATAGAAAAACAAGAGCTTCCACGTAGGACAGCAATAACAGAAAAAAAATAAGGAACTAATAATTAACTCGGCAAATCGGTACCTCGCGGAACAATATCACAGTGGACAAACAGAATAATCACCACGAGGTGTTCATGAATAATTACCTAAAACCTAATAAATTAACAACAACGATTGACTCGGCTGTCGGTCGGGTATAGGCGACCGGCGAGCCTACGGGAGGCTAGGCCTCTTCGATACTTGAATATTTACAAATTCCACTTAAAACTAACTTAACCTAACTCTGCCTTCGTAGGCGAATCGAGATTTGAAATGATATAATAAAGAGAGACCAAAGAAAAGAAACTAAGCAGGCTCACGCCTGAGCTAACCGTCTGAGTCTCCTCGTAGGAGGGAGAGAGCCAGCGACAGTGGCGACCTAAGACTGTCCTTCTTGCACTCGTGTGCTGCAGGACGAAACGCGACAAAATTACAGTGCTCGAAACTACAAAACGTACTCAAAGGAAAACGCGAAAATTCTCTATTACTACGGGACACTGGTGACGGCCTACCGACTCGGGGGTCGTCTTTATTTGAATCCTCGAAATACTAAAGAGCCTTGTGGCTTGACTAGAGGCAAGATGGCCGACGGCCGTTGCCAGATTCAAATCAGTAAATGGGTAGAGTTGGCTAACGCTTACCGCTTTCCAGCCACCTCCAAAAAGAGTACTGCCTCGTGGGCGAAATCCCTCCGAAGGCTCCTGGATTTTTGACCAGTCCCTCGCGGGTGTCCGACAAAACGCAAAACTAACAAAACTCTTAACACACTCCAGACACTCAATCCAACCGTCCTTATCGCCGGACTGATCGCTACGCTAGCCTACGACAGAGTGATCTACTAGACCGCATGGTGCCCGTATTGCGCACCCTCGGTAATTAGGCGATTATCGATCTGTCTATCGAACGCCAGATCGCCTTACATGGCGGTTTGACCGCACTACGCGCGAAACTTCAAAGTCGGGAAGGGTGATCCTCGAGGATTCTTCTGGCGGAACGCGGTTCGCTGGTTCTTGGGGGTGGCGGGAATCACCTCCACCACCGTTTTCCCTCGTAGCTGAGTGCCCTTGGCACTCCCCCGCGTTCTCGCTGGCTGTTCCGTTGGCCGACGTAGTGCTAGGCCCCCAGGGGCGTCGTAGCCTTAAGTTTAGGTGGGCCTCATACTGTCCGGGTCGTCCACGTAAGTTCGCGTCGGTCATGTCACGTCGTCCTCCACCAACGGTTTGGCCACGTCTCCCCCATAATAGAGAAAGTGAAAAAGAAAACCAACAAAATCAGAAATAAAGTCTACAGCCTTAGTGCAGTCACGGTCGCCTCTCGGAGATTATATTAGCCTCGTGGCTATCCTATTGCAATCGTGCTTCCCACATTCACTCCCAATTACTTAATTACGGCCGTCTAAGGGTTCGGGAGCTGATTGTAACGGCAGGTGCACCTTGCAATGTTACAATTTATATAAAAAATTTATTAATTTATTAAATTTATGCAACCAAAAGAAAAAAGGTGAGCTGAAAATTTTACCAAACGTTCATAACATGTTGAACTATATTCAGTTAAAATTTGAATGAAATTAAGTAGATCCTAGATATGAGATTGCATGTGCACTCAGTGACGACAGTGATTTAAAATTTCGATTGTTGATCAATTTTGCTTTATACTTACTCAGCGATGATAAGCGGCGACAATCGAAAAAAAATTTCATCCATAACCCTTTGATCGAACACCTATTTGAAAACCTTAGATTTACACACTGGTGCAAATTCTTGATTATTAAAATGATGAAAATTGTAAAGACTGTAATCAACGGGAATATTAATATTTCGAGGGTATATATAAGTTTGTTTTTACAATTTAGGAGAACAATCGATTTATCGAGCGGTTGGAAATTAGAGTTTTATCGAAGTAACCCGAAAATGAAATTTTATAGTGTTTTAACGACTCCAAGTATAATTCTTGTTTCGAATGAATAAAAAAATGAGCAAATTAACGCAGAATGTTGTTACAATGCAATATTTATTCAAGTATTTGATTTCTTAATTGCCAAAAACTTGTTTACCAGCCGGGGGTTGTACACCGGTCGAAATTCGCACCGAAAATGAATTTACGTCCGTCTCTTTCGATGGCCAAAATATAATTGAATGCTGGTCCGGGGCCATCTGCTGGGGAAACTATTCGACTTTTTTTTTCCGTGGTGAGGGAAACGTACGGTACTTTTCGATTTGTAAGAGATATGGGCGAATAAGATATCCTTCATGCGAATTCGCACCTGTCTGTAATCGAAAGGTTAATTATTCAATTCTCAATAATTCTGGCTGTGTTGATCAAATCAGAAGGGAATTATGGTTCGAATTAATCGTCTTAAGTAAGAAACAAAGGAACACGTAATAACTTTTTGGGGCAATTGCCAATATAAAAATCAGCATACAGGGGGACGAGGGGCGGTAACAGCTCACTATCGTTTGGAACAAATGCAGGTCTTATGTGTATATTCCTTTTTGTTTCATTAATAGTGAAATCCAAGCTTTTTTGTCTAGAACTTTTTATCGCATTTCAAAGAAACAGCAAAAAAAAAGAGATGATGTCACCTTCTACATGATTGTACAGAGCCGCAAATATCAATTGATTTTGTTTTGCATTTTGATAACGTTTGAACATCAATTTTTGTTAATCCAAAATTTTCAAAGAACTCGAAGAATTCGTGCGAAAATTACATTTATAATATGTAATTTAACGTTTTTGTTATTATCCATTACAATAAACATTACGATAAAGGACCTTTCTTTATTTACTCATTATATTCAATTACAAAATTGTATTCTAATACCATGACCGATGGGTGTAATGTATAATTAAAATAAATATACGACCCTACGCCCCAGTACGTCGTCACCCATTACGAAAACGACCTGGATCGCGAAAACGACGAAGCGTGACTTATTCAGCACGTGGACGACCTAGAGCACGACATCTACGAACTGAACCTCCAGGACATCGTAATCGACCACGTAGACGACCTGAAGCATGAAAAGTACGGAGCGCAACCCTGGACATCGTAATCGACCACGAAGACGACCTGGAGCGCGAGGACTACGAAGCGTGAGTCCTGGGTATCGTAATCCACGACGTAGACGACCTTGAGCGCGAAAACTATGAACCGGAACTCCAGGACAATCGTAAGCCACGACGTACACGACGCACTTTACCTTTGTGACAACAAATGCTATATTTCTTATCGGATGGTAATTCGGAAATAAAATGTTTAGCACCACAAAATTGACATACATTATTCATTTCTCCTAAGTAATTGAGTTTCACGTCATTTTCTTGGAAATCTGAATTAGCTATTAACGCGCTTCCTGTATACACCACATCCAAATTAGTTTTGATTTTCTTCGTCCTAGATGAAACTGAAACTTCTTTCGCAACAGATCTTCTCCTATTCGAATTTTTCATTTGAATCGATTTTTTGTTTTCTTTTTTGTATTTTTCAGCAGCCTCGAGTCTATCACTTCGTATTTTCTTCGATTCCTTGGCTAGACTTTCTTTTTTTCTATCCGCATCTTTTTTACGCATCGCAGCCACCTCTGTTTCATCCGCTGTTTCAATACATATTCTTTTCGCCTTTTTGTATGCTGCAGCAACCTTAAGTCTATTGGTTCTTTGTTCCATGGATTCCCTGGCTAGACTTTCTTTTTTTCTATCCGCATCTTGTTTACGCATCGCAACCATCTCTGTTTCATCCGCTGTTTCAATACATATTCTTTTCCCTTTTTTGTATGTTGCAGCAACCTTAAGTCTATTAGTTCGTTGTTCCCTGGATTCCCTGGCTAGACTTTCTTTTTTTCTATCTGCATCTTGTTGACGAATCGCAACCACTTCTGTTTCATTCGCTCTTTCAAGGCATATTTTTTTCGCCTTTCTGTATGCTGCAGCAACCTTAAGTCTATGAGTTCGTTGTCCCATGGATTCCTTGGCTAGACTTTTTTTTTTCTATCTGCCTCTTGTTCACGCATCACAACCACCTGTGCTTCATCCGCTTTTTCAATGCATATTTTTTTCGCCTTTTTGTACGCTGCAGCAACCTTAAGTCTATTAATTCGTTGTTCCATGGATTCCTTGGCTAGACTTACTTTTTTTCTATCTGCATCCCGTTCACGCATCGCAACCACCTCTGTTTCATCCGCTTTTTCAATGCATATTTTTTTGGCCTTTTTGTATGCTGCAGCAACCTTAAGTCTACTGGTTCTTTGTTCCATCGATTCTTGATCACGAAAATTTTTTTGTCTATCTGCAGCATTCTGATGCGAAACATCTGCAGTTGCTTTATGACCCCAGTTTGATTGATTGATACGCGAATTTTTGTTGCACTAACGGAAAATGTATAAAACGATTCGAATTGAACATGTCTATTAAATGAGACCTCATTCTTGATATATCATATACAACGTTACAAGGATTCTGTCGAAGAACAATTGAAACCGCGAAAGCTATCGAAAAAACGCCACAATCCCAGTAATTAGTTTGTTGTTGAACTTTCTCAAACACGACGCGTATATCACCGTAATTAGGCAGCAGCTTCTTTAAGAATGTCTCATGATCGTCGTGCAATACTCCTTTATTCGCGCTGTCATAGACGTGTAATACTTCTGTATCATACCAAACACAAATCCAATGTCCCGCTAGTCTCGGGCGATGGAACAATATCTGCAGGCATGCTTGATTCTGCGGAACCCTTCGAATCGATTCCGGAATTTGCAACAATAAACTACTTTGCATGCGATAAGGAGTGTGTTGGTCTGACATACCAATGAATTTATCAATATGTGTATCCTGCAACATACCTGCATATCCAGTCTTCTCCAAGACTGCCAAGTCATCATAACATAATTCCACATACCTCTGATTACTCATGGAGATATCTATTGTAATCTTCGCAAATGACGTAAGATATTCCGTAACTCACTTATTTTCGCAGTGACGCTGAAATTCGTGACAAGTACAGTGTACTCGAACAGAACACTCGAAACACACTGTATCGGTATGTTTATATACGTTTGTTTGCATGCCGCGGTGACCTCTCCCTTTCTCACATATCTTTCAACTCTGAAATATGTTTAACTCTCCCTTCCACTCTCAATTTGCTCTTTGAATCCGCTTTCAGTGTCAAAAGCTGCAGACTTGTTCATTACCGACACCTGATTTATTTTTGAAATTTGTTATAATATACAATCAAAATCATTGTATCGTGTGTGAAAAAAATTCTGTCAGACCGCAATAATCCGCTGCTATTGCTACATTTTGTAACGAATCCTAGACATCGTAATATACGAAGTAGACGCACTAAAGCGCGTAAACTTCTAAGCGTGACTCCTGGGCATCGTGATCTACCAGGTAGATGCCCAAGAGCGTGCAAACTACGAGTTAAAACTTCAAGACATCGTAGTCTGGTCCGTAGACGACCTGGAGCACGAAATCTACGAACCGAAATTCCAGGACATCGTTATCTACGACGTTAGCCACCTGGAGCACGGAAACTACGACCCTAAGCCCCAGTACGTCGTCACCCACTACGAAAACGACCTGGATCGCGAAAACGACGAAGCATGACTCATTCAGCACGTGGACGACCTAGAGCACGACATCTACGAACTGAAACTCCAGGACATCGTATTCTACCACGTAGATGACCTGGAGCGCGAAAACTACGAAGCACGAGTCCTAGGTATCATAATCTACGAGGTAGACAACCTGGAGCACGAAATTACGTAATGCGAGTCCTGGGTATCGTAATCCACCCACATAGACGACCCGGAGCGTGGAAACTACGGACCGAAACTCCGAGGCATCCTATCCTATCCTAATCTACTGAAACTGGATATAGAATCATCGTGTACTCATTTCTCTGTGACATCTGGAAATCCGGAAATCTGGAAATCCGATTTACGGACTTTTTTTTTTGTACTTTTTTTTTTTTTTTTTTGTATAGATATGATCAGTGGATCAGATGACTTATACAGAAAGAATGTTAGAAAAATTTAATGTGAGTGTAAACCTCAAAATACCCCAATAATTACCAGACAAGTTATGAAGAAAAAACGAAAGGAAAATCAAAATGAATTGACAGTTGATAAAAATCTAGAAGTACCATATAGAGAAACAATCGGTAGGTTGCTGTACTTGGCAAACGCAACGAGGTCAGACATATCATACGCTGTCAATTATCTATCCAGAAAACAAAATAGTCCTACTGAAGATGACTGGTTACACGTAAGACGAGTTTTCAGATGTCTGAAAGGTACTATAAATTTAGGCCTAACATTCAGAGAAAAACAGACAAATTAGAAGTATACACAGATACTAGTTTTAGAAATTGCACAGACTCGACCTCAACTAGTGGCATGATTGTGACTTTGTTCAGCAACTCCATTACCTGGAGGAGTCACAAGCAGAGTTACGTTACACTATCCACATTTCAGGCTGAGTACTTGGCTATGAGCGTATCCTGCCAAGAAACTATGTCTCTTGATAAAGGAGCCAGAGACATGTTAAGTAAAACTTTATATCCAATTGCGTTATGGTGCGACATTAATTCGGCGAGAGATTGCACTTAAAAAGAAGGTATTCATGAACTTGAAAACTTTGATGATAGTTTAAATATAATTGAGGCAAAATTAAATGAAAGAGAGAGGTCAGGTATAAAAACTCATATGGCTGACACTCATGGGGATTATATGTATAAAGCAATATGTATTAGCAGGAAATATAGACGTTAAATGGATTTCTACTAAAGAAAATGTAGCTGATATTTTAACAACATCACTCCCATACGATTCTTTCAAAACCTTTAGAGATAAATTACTTAATCTATAGTCAATTTGATTATTCATTCATCATATCCTTTTCAGAGGCAGTATCTATTCAGCAGATGGAAACAAATTAGATGGAGAATCATTCTTCACTTAGATGATATTAGACGAAGTTTATATCAGTAGTTATAAGTTTTCTTCATAGGAGTTTATATTAACACTTGTAAAATTGTTTTGTAACTTAGATGCTAAAAGACGATGATATCAAAATTTATAAAAACTTTATGATGTTTAAAATGTAAGAAAAGGATATTAAGTTCCTGAAATTGTATATTATATTTCAGAGATTCATAAGACTTTATAATAAACATGCTGGTCAATTATTAGTATTGAATAACAAATAATGACCTCAGCGAAGGGAGGGAGTGTTAAATGGAACTTCGTTGAGTCATATATTTGTAATATCTTAAGATGTGTGAGAGTGGGCACATGCGCGCTCGAGTCGTCGTTGCTCTGCTGCTCTTACACGTACACTGCCTGTTGCACTCGCTTAGCAGCCAGACTTATTAGAATAGTCAGTCATTAAACAATTAGATGGTTTAATAATAAAGACACTTTACAACTATACGTGTGTTTGACTAAAGCAATATCATTGATCCTCGACATCTACAAATATCCCATCCATCATAATTGTATAATATGAATCGACAACTATCAACGGATTCGCCAAGAACATCTAAAACTTTAAGCATCGTGCGATGTGGTATGATCATTTTTGTAACACTTACAATTAATGTCTGAACTGTACTGTTCACTTTATGTAAATTTCATGGTATCGCATGTGGCGTCTAGATTATTTCATGTCTTTTGTCTGTACTCGAAACAAGCGATACCATTATTTATTATTTTCCACGGATATTAATTTATCTTTATAAAATACTGTGCTGTCTGTCTTGTCCACCTTTCACACCATTTATTTTTAACAATTATATACGAGCTCGATAAAACTTTACACTATTTTTTTATAATCACATGTTTGAAAAAATAGTGTGAATAAATTAAATAGTTACCTTGGCAATAATCATTGACATTTTTTTTATCGCTGTGGCTGTCTGCAAGGTAGAGTGACTAAAATAGTCACGCAAGAGTCATGCAACAGTCACGCAAAAATAATGATTTTGCGTGACTAAACAATCATGATTTGCTCGTCTCCAATTGAATACTTTTTTGCGTGACTGAACAATCGCAAAATTGGAGTGAACGGATTATCGTATATGCTGATCGTAGACGTGAGCTAACCTATACCCTGTTCACGGAGAGAATACCCAACGATCGAAACAGAACTCGTCCGGTTCGGTCAGATCCCACCCAACGCTCCACCCATTTTACCCTCTCCATGTCGCCAAACGGGTTGCATGGCTAAGCAGACCCGGTATAGCCGACGCGGGGGCCCCGAGTCTTTAAGCCGAGCGGTCAATTTCTTTACAGAGCGTACATTATCGGCCGGGGCCCAAACGTATGATAATTTAGATACGGCGTTGAGTTGTGAGCTCCGTTACCCCCACCCGACTCTCAGGCCGTTCGAAGCTGCGCGACGTTTGGGTATTCTCTCCGTGAACAGGGTATATATCGGAGTGAATGAATTATACATATGTAGCGCGGATGGAAGCTAACTGAATCTGCGCATGCGCGGCTTGTCTTTTACTTATGAGTACATCCGCGCGCAAAGTTCAATTTCGATGTACCTCGAAGAACGTGACGAATAATTTTTTTTTCATAATATAAATTTAAGAGCAGGACAGGGGGACCGTCACCCTCAGTTTACCTAGAAACGATTTTTTTTTTTTCATTATTAATTTGCCCGTGGTAACGAGTAGTAGTACTGTGGCAAACGCGTGAACGACAAGTTCGCTGCACGAATCACCATGGCGACGACGCGCACACGAGCTCGAGGTGAGTAATCCAGAACTTGTTACCAATATAAACAGATATTTATTCCAATACAACGATCTCACTAGAATAAGGCTATGAGGCTTGTAACGTATCAGGCATCATAGGCCTGATACAAACATAACTGACGAATACGCAAGACACACCGCGCATAACAAGTGACGTCACAAATCGACTATATAAGGGACCGTGCTGCTCGGCAGAGCAGCGTATCTCGGTACAGCACCAGTGCGACTCACATAATCTTAGGGTATCTTGGTAAAGCACTAGTCTGACCTATTCTCAGAGCGTACCTAGGTAGAGCACCAGGGCGACTCACTAATAATTTTGCTGATACTTGACAGGCATAGAGCCCGGGTATCTTGTAGAGACAATTTGCATTGAGAAGAAGGCTAAAGCAGCATCTTACTTTTAGATTAATAGTTTATTCTTTTTATTTTTCATTTTTCTTTATTTAAATCCATATTACCAGTATCTCATATTGTATAACGGTTAAATATCGTGGCAAAGCGCCGAACAGTATCGTAACATAGACTTTATATTTTTTGTTAGCTCATTGTCAGATAATTAAGTCTCGTAAATTGAAATTATTCTTTAATCAAACCATTTTCTTTCTCCGAACCACTTTTCTGAGTTTAATCTTTACTAACAATTCAAATCGTAGCAAATATAAAGCTTCGGTCTTGACAAACGCTGCCCAGGTCAGATACCTGCTTTGGTGCGTCTAATGCATCCAAGTCAGGATACTGCCTCGGTTAGATGAAGTCGGCCCAAGTCTTGTACAGACTTGGTGCTGATTACAGCATCCAGGTCTGAGGGAGGCGGCTACGGTGAGCATTGCTCTTCCTAGTCCGTATTAGGAAACTAACCAATTTAATTTAACCAGGAGCGCATCCACGTCACTTCACTCAAAAATAAACCGTCAAGTCACGGATTTTCACGCCATTCAAAATATTTCTAGTACTATGGATAAAAAAAATACAACTTTAGGGATTTTCAAAAATTTTCAAAAATGGCGGAGTTAGAGCTATGTGAATTTTCGTCAACCCCTGTTGCACTGCTATGTTTAAAAATTCATATCTCCGAAAGTATTCAACGGAGCGAAGTGATCCTTGGATCATTTCGTTCGTAAAGGAACGCGCTTTAATGAAAAAAATGTGAATTTGAAAAAAAAAATGCCTTCAATTTTTTTTCTTCGTTTTTTTTTTTATTTCACTGCCATTTCCGCGGGACTCACAGAAGTTCATGGAGATAATTTTTTTTGGATACCTGGATCCTTCCCCTTCAATCCTAAAAAAAAAATCTATGGAGGAAATACCTGGGCCGAAGAAAAAAAATAAAACGTCTCGTCGCGCGCGCCGATCCACGTCCGCGTTACTCCCGCAAGCTCGGTGTGTTGCGTAGTGGAGTTTTATGACTGATGGATCAACAAAATTATTTTCCGCATCAGAAAAATTCGATTCGATGAAAATTATAAATTGATTTCAAACAGAGGTATCCTACTAAGTGTCATCCAGCGAATCATCGCTAAAAACATCGGCCCTTTTCAGAGCCACCAAAATATTGCAAAAGATCCATCAGTCATAAAACTCCACTACGCAACACACCGAGCTTGCAGGAGTAACGCGGACGTGGATCGGCGCGCGCGACGAGACGTTTTATTTTTTTTCTTCGGCCCAGGTATTTTCTCCATAGATTTTTTTTTTAGGATTGGAGGGGAAGGATCCAAGTATCCAAAAAAAAATTATCTCCATGAATTTCTGCGAGTCCCGCGGAAATGAAATTTAAAAAAAAACGAAGAAAAAAATTAAAGGAATTTTTTTTTCAAATTAACATTTTTTTCATTAAAGCGCATTCTTTTACGAACAAAATGATTCAAGGATCAGTCCGCTCCGTTGAATACTTTCGGAGATATGAATTTTTAAACATAGCGGTGCAACAGCGGTTTACGAAAATTCACATAGCTCTAACTCCACCATTTTTGAAAATTTTTGGAAATCCCTGAAGTTGTATTTTTTTTCCATAGTACTAAAGATATTTTGAATGGCGCAAAAATCCGTGACTTGACGGTTTATTTTTGAGTGAAGTGATGTGGATCCGCTCATATATAGAAAATTGAGGCTCTCTCTCTCTCTCTTTCCTTAACGGTAATGAATTGTAAAGTAATCTTATTTTTAGAATATCATAGTGTCCGTAAGAGAATCACTATATAAGGTGACCCTTTGGTAAAGGATCTTCTATTCCGGGCAGAATGCAGGTATAAAACAACACCGACCGAGATTAGGGATAAAACCAAAATACAGTAGGACAGTATTCTCTCGTGGGTGCAGTATTCTGTAGTTGAGCTATCTTGCTCTTATCTATTACAACGAGCAGGACAAAGGTATATGTATTGCAACGGTGCACTTCTAACGGGAAGGGTCTACCCGGGAACCGCGCACTTCGGCGTCAACGTTTATTTAATATAAAAAATTTATAAGACTAAGATTTGGGCGCCAGACGTTTTCACGTCACTCGAAAGACAAAAAAAAGATAGAAATTGACGGCGGAAATTGCCAGATAGCTCAGAATATAATAGCAGCTAAACGGTAGAGGGGCAGGGTGCCAATTGATACTCAAAGACAATGAATTATGTTTTCGAAGAATTTATTCGGACATAAAATGCCGATCGGGAAAACTAATGCACAATAGTTACAAAATTATGTGTCGTGATTCAGACAAAATTCGGGAAATTTACTAGAACAAACTAATCAATCCAATACTCAAAATATATGACACAATATAGCAAAATATAAGGAAATTCACAGCAATCGTCTTGATACAAGATTAATCAATTTATACGGGACTTAGAGAGCAGAAAATATGAAAATACATCAATCAAATAATTATTAACTAAGAAACTAAAAACTAAATAACAATGCTGGCTTCTACGCTCGCTAGCTCCGGGAAATAGTCGTTAACAGGTCGTTTGTGATCAGAAAAATTACATAAGAAAGAAAGAGAAAAAGAAGAGAATCTAATAGAATCTACCGCATGCTGAAGCATAGAGAAAAGCCACAAATAGATACTAGCACGAGTCGACTCGAGAATCCGTTTTTAACAAGACTAAATATAAGAAAATATAACCGGGACGAAGTCGAAGGACTTAACGAACCATACTCGTGGCCTACGCCACACGAAATATAACCTAATAAATAACTAAACGGGATTCATGACCTCGTGGTTTACATAGAATAGGTCTTACCTTATCGGCGATACGTTGGCTTCAAGCACGAAACGGGAATAAAAAGTATAACAATAACTAAAACTTTAACAGTAACTAAATAACAATAATTTAAACGGGAAAACTAACAAAATCTTTAACACTATCTTTAATAAAACTCGGGAACTCGGGAATTCAGATGTTGATCCTGACGTGAGGACGGCTGAGCGTAGAAGTAGGCCGAGTCCTGCGTTACCTCACACTTTATAGGTGCGGGATCCCCTAGCTGCTATCCGATTTGAATCGTCGTACTTAGATTTTTCGTCAAAACCTTAGTCGTCAGACTCAGCAGTTAGTCGTCCTCGCTGGCATGAGTTTCGGGACGCGTAGTCCGGGACGTTCAGGTAGTAGACGTTTGTCCAAGTGCTCATCCAACATGGCGGTACGGCGGGATATTTTAAAGCTGGTATAGCGGGACTCGTACGTGATTCTCGTTCTCTGCGTCTTCTCTTCCAACTTCGGTTCTCGTCGCGGGACTCCTCGGGATTATCGTCGGGACGAAGTGCACGCTGGCTGCGTTTTAACAAGAAAAACGGACCAGTCAGAGGATCTGGCGGAAGTTCTGATGCCCCAATGACCGGATTTGCATCCAGAATTCCCCATGAGCGATGTGGAAGGCTTACAGGCGGGCCTGCCTCACATGGTTGCAGTTCTTCTACCGGGACTTTTCGGGAGTAACACCGGTAGCGGGACGATACCGGGAAAGCCGATGACAAGGTCTAGCTCGACTCCAGGTCGATAAGTCATTGAGAACGGGAAGCTTTGGTGGGTTACTGGAATTTCGCCCTGCTCTATTCAACCATTGCCTAGACGTCCAGAATTGGTTGACGGGAGTGGTTCAGCACCAGGCTGATCAGTCTGCGGGAACGGGAGGGTTTGACTCCGGGAGTCATCCTTATTCAACCGCTCCTGCGGCATCCACGACCGGGAGTTGGGAAAGAGAGACGTGTTGGCTGGAAGCTGTAGTTCGGGAAGGACCTCGATTTCAGACGTCGGAAGTAGTCCCTCGACGTCCTGGCGTTGTCCTCCCGAGCTCCGCTATTATAGAGACTCGATATAAAGCAAAGGGAGTTACATAATAAATCAGGCTAATCGTACCAATAATAAAACCATCAATAGAAATAATAATCAAATTAATTAGCAAATTAGTAATCAAGCTAGTTTACGACCTGTGCTACTTCTCTGGAGCTGTCCGTCCTCACGTCATCCAACACTCGCGCGGTATTGTGACGTTTGCAAAATGCAACGTCACAGTATATTATATTTGGTGAGATAATCGTAAGAATTCTGGATACAAGCATGCATACAATAAGGTTGATCTGATAACCATTTTAGGTGAACAATCGTGGAAACTTAGCTTTGGTTGATTTGGTGTAGCCTGGATGTGTGTGAAGTTAGCCCAGCACTTTTTGACAATGAGAATTTCAAAAATTGTGCTGAGTTGTGCTAAGGGTGTGCTAACTTGTGCTGCTAACCCGCATTTCCTAGCTTCAACGGTTTCCCGAAAAATCACAAAAATTGAAAATCTGATTAACCCAGCACTTTTGGAATATCCGGAAAAAACTAAGTGTGCTGGATTGTGCTAATTTGTGCCGTAATGCATTTTTTCGGAAAGTTCATATTTGGAATGAAAAAAAAAAAAAAAATTCATTTTTTCCAACTTAATGTGCAAAGTTCGACTTTTGATGCCTATTTTGCGTGAGCAAAGTACCCGTTTCGCGCACTAGTGCGCAAAGTGCTCACTTTGCGCACTGAGTTGCAAAAAGTAGTGTACGATACGCGTGCGCGTACGTGATTAGGTTCACACTCATGTTCTTGTCTCCCTCGCTTCGCTCGGGCGACAAGCTAACACTCGTGTGAAAATCACGTACTTCGCGCACTTGTGTCGTAAACTACTATTTTTTCATTTTTTTTTTTTTTTCTAATGGCGCTGGGTTGCGCCGGGTTTGTGCCAACTTGTGCCGTGCTCCGTTTTTCGAATAATTCTAAAAAAGTTCAAAAATCTGAGAAAATGATGTGCAAAATCGAAAAATTCTACACACAGCTCGGATCTCTTAGGATTTCACAATTTTTTCAATTGTGCTGAGTTGCGCCGGACTTGTGCCAATTTGTGCCGTGGTCCGTTTTTTGTATGATTCGGAAAAAGTTAAAAAATCCACGAAAATGATGTAAAAAATAGAAAAATTCTACACACAGCTCGGATCGCTTGAGATTTCACAATTTTTTCAATTGTACTGAGTTGTACCGGATTTGCCAATCAAATCGATTCAGATTTCTGATAAATTTAACGCTTGTTAACGAGATCTGTAATTAGTTTCATTCGTTTTCTCAACAATTTTGCCAATGGCACTTTACATCAATTATGGAAAGGCGGGCCTTATACCAAATAAAACGAGTATAGTTATGAATCCCGCACTGACATATATGTTACCCACTCGCAGCGTTACCTAGAACCAACGACGGGGACGTGGTGGCGTTTTGGTTCCTGTTTTTTTTTTTCTGTTTTTTTTTGTTTCTGTTTTTTTTTTCAACTTTTTCAGATCTGTTTCATTAGTAAAAGAAAAGAAGTGCAACGACTTCTCTTTGAGCTCTATACATTTTTGAAAGTCAGCAAGATTGCACTTCTTTTTTAAACCAAGTTTGGTGGAATCGCATTCCACTACAATTTGCGATCCGTAGGTCAAAGTTGTATCAAATATCAAGTATCAAGTATAAGTATCAAAGTAGCGAAAGCGCTATACCGAGAGGAAATCTTGAAACTATACAGTCGGCTGCGCATGCGCGAGTTTCGTCGTCCGCTCAAGCAGGCTGGCCATCCCAAGTTTTAGCTGTCAAATTTTGTTTTTGGCACCGATGCAATTTATAAGAACTTTTGAGGTTAAGATCTCAATGAATTGCGGTAGTGATTCGAAAAGGATTGGAAAGTTTTTATTGTTGAGATTGAAACTTAACGTTCTGTAACAACCGTCGAGATTCATTCCGAACAGCTGATTGCTTGCTACGATTCGATATATCGGTTTATTTAGAGAATTTGTTTTTTTCCAATTACAATTGAAAACCAGAGGTCTAATTGTAAACGATGGGTGCTTGGAAGTAGCAAAGCAACTAGGTGGGAACAGTTTGTTCAATCGTGTTGATTTAATACGGTAGAAATTAAATTAAAATAAAAAACAACATAACCTCGATCGACTACTTTACGCGCGAAAGTTTGACAGCTTCGCTTCATTTCTTGCAAGTTGGCACTCGTGCCTCGTAGGTTAAGATATCATCGCGGGACGATCTCACCGACCAATGAAATTGAATTATTTGGCGCATGCGCAGTCAACTGTATAGTTTCAAGATTTCCTCTCGGTATGGCTAGGCTCACCTCGAGACACATGAAACGCTTGGGTACTTCATAGCCGAGATTTCGTTCGACGCCACTAGGTGGCGTTTTTTCTCGCGGCCAAAGTTGTATAATAAAAAGGTTAGGTGTCTAGCTCCATAAAGTTAGCCCCTCATCTACCCCGATCAAGTTAATTCTTGTCTTAATCGATTGTAGGTCGTTTGTAGGTGATTGATAATGCATTCGCGACGTTTGATAGTCAACCGTTTATTTAATTAAAACAAATTTGCCTAGGGAATTAAGTGAAGTTAGCCCCTCATTATCATAATTCTTGGTGGAATTTAATTTTGCAAGTGCGCAATCGTTTGTAGGTCGTTTGTAGGTGATTGATAACACATTTTTGATGTTTGATAATCAATCGTTCGTTCATAAAAAAATAAAATAAGTTTGGATCGGGTTCAGTAACAGAGGATATTCCCTAGATTGTTTTCCCCTGGGTTCAGTGACTGGAAGTCAGCTTCTTATTTACTATTTTCGTTAGTAATTTCAATATCTTCGTGTGAAATCATTTGTAGGTCGTTTGTAGGTGATTGATAACGCATTTTTGATGTTTGATAGTCAATCGTTCGTTCATTAAAAATAAAATAAGTTTGGATCGGGTTCAGTCACAGAGGAAATTCCTTAATTCTAATTAGAATTCAATATCATAATTTGAAACGTTCAATAAATATAACATCATCATCTATCGAGGATGATGAATCTTTTCATCCGGCAAAAAAAGAGGCAGACATCAATTTCGCCATTGAAATACCGCTCAAAACGTGGCACGATATAGATTCTGAAATAGTTATATACAAGTCGACCGCTAAGGTCCAACGTAAGTATTCCACTTTGCGTCGTGGTAGATGGACAAACGCGGTGCTCGAACTCGTGTAACTAAACTACCTTGTCCCTTCATGTTCAAGCGGTGCACGGTTTCCGAAACTGGAATTTACGTTACGGTGCACGCTTCCTGCCCACATTGTAAGTGTACATTGACAGGCATTACTGCTAATAAGCCTCCGGAAAATTCTGATGTTCGGATGGAGTGCTGTGTGGCAGGGTTCGATCCGTCGATTGAACACGTTAGGAAACGCCCTTTGAACGGTGAAAAAAGAATCGAGGTGACAGAATTATTGGCGACTGGGTCGGCCACAATTTGGCGCAGAAATTTTGCTAGAGATAACATGAATATGTATGATGGCGAGCCTCCGAACCTTTATAGGGCAGCGACGTTGCGAAAAGGAAGGCAGGAGAGACGGGATAAATTTTTGAAAGTAAAAGGCACGTGTGCAATCTCAAGTTTGACTAACATGAAATACACTGACTATGCGGGATCTATACATGCTATAGGTCACGATCCATTCTTTGTCCACTATTGGACCACCACACAAATGGCGGTGTATATAGATAATCATGATGTTGTATACATCGATGCCACCGGCTCATTGGTAAAAAAATTACTATTACCAAATGACGAACAAAGTCCGCACATTTATCTGTACCAGGCACTCGCCTGACTGTCGAGGGTGCGCAACACCGGCGCCATGCGGTCTCGCTAGATCACTCTGCGTTAGGCCGGCGTTATAGCCAGTTATAGAGAGAGCTTTCGTTGCGTTGTTTTTTTTTTGTTGAGTTCGGTTGAGTTTGGATTGTTGTGTGCGTAGGAGCCCGCGAGGGAGATTATCACCGCACGAGAGGATGGATTTTGCCTACGAGGCACAAGATTTTCTAAGGTGGCTGGAAAGCGGTAAGCGTCAGCGAACTTTACCCATTTTCTGATTTGAATCCGGCAACGGCCGTCTGCCATCTTGCCCCTAGTCAAGCCACGAGGCTCTTTCGTAATTTTGGGATTCAAATAAAGACGACCCCCGAGTCGGTAGGCCGTCACCAGTGTCCTCACCTTAATAGAGAATTTTCGCATTGTCTGTTAAGTACAATTTTTCGAGTCGAAATTTGGTAATTTTGTCGCGTTACGTCCTGCCGCACACGAGTGCGAGAAGGACAGTCTTAGTTCGGCACTGTCGCCGTCTCTCTTCCTCCTGCGAGGAGACTCAGTCGTTGAGCTCAGGCATGAGCCTGTTTGGTTATTGCGTCTCTCTTGTTATTATAACTTCAAATTTCCGTTAGCCTAAGAAGGCAGAGTTAGGTTAAGTTAGTGTTAAGTTCCAATTTTGTAAATAGTCAATTAACGAGGAGGCCTAGCCTCCCGTAGGCTCGCCGGTCGCCTATACACGACCGACGGCCGAGTCAGTTTTTTTGTGTTGTTCCGATTAATTTATTAGATTTTAGGTAATTATTTATGAGCACCTCGTGGTAATTATTCTATTGGTCAATTGTGATATTGTTCCGCGAGGTACCGATTTGCCGAGTTCCTTGTTAGTTCTTTATTTTTCTGTTATTGCTGTCCTACGTGGAAGCTTTAGTTTTTCTATTGTTGTAGTAAAACTCGCAAATCGAGGCGAGGCCGCCTTTACACGGCCTGCAGCCGACTAGTACCCGAGGGGGAGTACCCCCGGGTACGCACGATTATTGTTATTATTTTTTAAATCCGCTGTTTTCCATTTCATTCAATAAATTTTTATATTTTTGTTACACTAAACTCCACGAGTAGTCATTTAACGCCGAGCTCATCCCTATTCTGATCCCGACCCCTCTCCGCGGCACTGAAGCTAGCCGCCGCATAAGATTCCGTTAGGCTTCGTTTTGTTTAGAAGATTTCGAAAGTGGTGAAGATAGTTCGCCTGGCGCCCAACCAATTTAAATTTCAAAGTATAGCTGTGTGCACGTTGGCTTGACCCCGGAGGCTGGCTATCCGGTCCAGATCCGAGGGTCGCCAAAAATCCACGTCACAACAGGCGTAATGATAGCAGTTTTTGGATACGGTAAAGTAAATCTGAGCTCAGCACCTGTGGAATCCGAAATGAATGACGTGAAGCATATCATGTTACGTAACGAATCTCGACCGATGAGGGCGGACAAGTTTGTCGCTACGCACTTGTTGTCGTTCGATGGTCGAGCAAAGCTTGCTGTTGCATCTCAGGATTGGGCAATGCAAGATGACAGCTCGAGAAAAGGTGCATCTTGCTCCATCCAGCGTATAAAAGAATCTGCGACAAGTTCGACTCCAATTCTCCCTGACGGTTACAAAGAGCTGGTGGATAAGGTACCGGAAACTATACCGGATACGGATGAAAACTACGAATCATACACCAGTACTACTTTTGACTTGAAAGCGGCCGCAATCGGACAAGAAACAAGCCATGACTCTTCTCTCCTTGTTGATAAAAACCATGAGTTGAATCTTGAACACAACTGGAGGGATAAGAATCCGTCACGTGGGGCGAAGCGAAAAACGTACCTAGATCCGTGCCCCGAATTTGAACTGACCAGCTTTTCGAGGAAAAGTCGTCTTGGGTTGGCTAATCTGGAAAATGGCGATACGTGCTCGTCGATAAAGCACAACAAAAATAGGCTTGTTGTCATAAACACGTGCGGCTTTGACAGCATAACATCTATACTGGCTGGAGCGTGCGTAGGCGATACGTTTCGAAAAGAAATATCAAAGTCCAATTCCGAGTTCATGTGTTTTTTACGAAATTTGTTGAACGACGGGTGCAGTTCCAAAATCTACAAAGACAGAGCTCTGCTGCTGAGTAAAGTGCGACAATTTGAATCGACGGTTGTAAACAACGTGTTGACCGTTGATTGCTATTCAAGTATTGGCAACGTAGCGCAGTACATCCTAGTAGATGATCCCAGCTACACAGAAAGGAAAGTTTGCCACATTTGTTCTAACGAAACAATAAGGAGATCTACCATTGTGCCTATAAATGTAGATATAATAGTAAGCCATGGTTTGGGCAGGCTTAGCGATGCGATTGTGCAAGGTATACCGAATCACAAATCAATATGCTGTGATCAGGGAAAAGAAACAACTTTGACCTACGGATCACAAATTGTAGTGGAATGCGATTCCACCAAACTTGGTTTAAAAAAGAAGTGCAATCTTGCTGACTTTCAAAAATGTATAAAGCTCAAAGAGAAGTCGTTTTCGTTAGCTGGAGTAGTTGTACGGTATGGAGGACAGGGCAGAAGATCCGGACATTATGTGGCATATTCATTTCAAGGAACGAAATGGCTTGAATTTGACGATACCAAGAGTAAAGTTGCATCCAAACCCGATTCATTACCAGTTGACCCATTTCTAATCGTTTACGCTCCGGGTTAATGCGACTCGTGTATTCCTTTTCTTTCACTAAACAGACGTACAAAAATTGACAAAAAAAAAACGAAAAAAAAAAAAGGAACCAAAACGTCACCACGTCCCCGTCGTTGGTTCTGGGTAACGCTAAGAGTGGGTAACACATATGTCAGTGCGGGATTCATAACTATACTCGTTTTATTTGGTATAAGGCCCGCCTTTCCATAATTGATGTAAAGTGCCATTCGCAAAATTGTTGAGAAAACGAATGAAACTAATTACAGATCTCGTTAACAAGTGTTAAATTTATCAGAAATCTGAATCGATTTCATTGGCAAATCCGGCACAACTCAGTACAATTGAAAAAATTGTAAAATCTCAAGAGATCCGAACCATGTGTCGAATTTTTCTATGTTTACAGCATTTTCGTGGATTTTTTAACTTTTTCCGAATCATACAAAGAACGGACCACGGCACGAATTGGCACAAGTCCGGCACAACTCAGCACAATTGAAAAAATTGTGAAATCCCAAGAGATCCGAGCTGTGTGTAGAATTTTTCTATTTTTTACATCATTTTCGTGGAGTTTTTAACTTTTTCCGAATCATACAAAAAACGGACCACGGCACAAATTGGCACAAACCCGGCGCAACCCAGCGCCATTAGAAAAAAAAAAAAAAAAAAAGAAAAAATAGTAGTTTACGACACAAGTGCGCGAAGTACGTGATTTTCACACGAGTGTTAGCTTGTCGCCCGAGCGAAGCGAGGGAGACAAGAACACGAGTGTGAACCTAATCACGTACGCGCACGCGTATCGTACACTACTTTTTGCAACTCAGTGCGCAAAGTAAGCCCTTTGCGCACTAGTGCGCGAAACGGGTACTTTGCGCACGCAAAATAGGCATCAAAAGTCGAACTTTGCACACTGAGTTGGAAAAAATGAATTTTTTTTTTTTTTATTCCAAATATGAACTTTTCGAAAAAATGCATTACGGCACAAATTAGCTCAAATGTAGCACAATCCAGCACACTTATTTTTTTCCGGATATTCCAAAAGTGCGGGGCTTATCAGATTTTCGATTTTTCTGATTTTTCGGGAAACCGTTGAAGCTAGGAAATGCGGGTTAGCAGCACAAGTTGGCACACCATTAGCACAACTCAGCAAAATTTTTGAAATTTTCATTTTCAAAAAGTGCTGGGCTAACTTCACACACATGTAACCTGGATTGTATGGATTTTATAGTAGATTGGAAGTCGTTTAGGGGCCCTCACCTTCGCAGGAACCTTGCCAACAATTCGTGTGTACCACAAAGCATTTAGATGGATTAGAGCGTCTTTCAATAAGATATTGTATTTAATTAATATTGAAAATTTCACTGTATCTAAGGTGTTTGATTTCGGACAATTTAGGATCACGTACGGCGAATAGTCTTTTAATTTAGAAAGAGTTTCACTAATATGTAATTTGAATTTAAATACACTATATTTGAGGACGAAAATCTATTGAAGAACGAAACTAGGATTTTAATTAAATATACGTTAAATCGTCGTAAAACTACATAAACCCGTAAAAGGATCAATGGCGTGAAGCCACGTTAATAATGATAAAGAAAATATCGTTATAATGTGTCCTCGCACTGAAGTTAATGATTTTAAGTTAGATTTATTTTAGAGTACAGAGTCCTTTGCATTACCACTTGACTAATAGAAAAAATCGAACACAACTTTTGGCTCTACAATTGCACACGGTTCTATGCGTCCACGCGCGTCGCGATTTGACAGATGAAAGACGCTAGTTCAAGTTCGAAGGTGACGAGGTGCCTGCGACTGGAATGATGTGTGTATTACTGCGCGCATGGATTAGCCAATCAGGAGCCTACTTAGTGGCTAATGAGCATCTCATTGGCTTAGGGACTTATTTAAGTCACTGCGTAGGTGTGAGGGCCCTTGCTACGTTGTGTGGTCTCCATGTCATCCCGTGCCTCACCTATAGTCAACTTACACTAGCTTAGTTTGAATGCTTATTTCACGCTTTGTAACGATGGTGTCAGAGGTGCACTACTGCACCCTACGGCGTTCCTCAAATAAAATTAGAATTTACGAAATAAATGTCCTAGCGATATTGTTTGTTGGGCGCCAGACGCGACTGCGTCGATCACAGATAATTACGATAATTAAGATACAACGACGCAGACAAATTTAGCGGAACGACGGCCTTAAAGCCAACGGTTAGCTCAAATGTATAGCGATAATGGTAGAGTGGGTAGGTTCGCCTTCTAATTAATAAAATAAAGTTTGGTACACTAGATAAATCCTTCGAGGGAATCCACGATTCCGTATATTCAAACTTTCAGCGTTAACAATTAGGTAGCGGTAACAAATAAATTCAATATAGCAAAACAATATGATCGAAAGAAGCTACTAGAAATAGTATGATAAAGACGATATATGATACGATTTGATATGGGATAAAGTCGAAGTTACAAAGAAAAAAATATGACTTAACTACGCCCTATTTTCAACGCAGCGGTCTAAAAAAACAATAACACGCTGGTCGGCTAGCGAGCGCCTTGGAAGCGATACGAAGCAAGCTATTATACTACGTTTTAGATGGCGTATTACCGAGCGATACGATACTCTGGCAAATTTTCTAACACAGCGGCACGCCAACGAGATTAACTATAATATTGGCGATATTACTTTAACAACTGAATTTAACGAATTTTCTCAGATAACAGACTGGATTCGAATATGCTGAAATAGATTATACTCAAGGGTTCGCAATATACGGAAATATTAATTTCAAAGATATACAGCAGGATTCGGATCAAAGAAATCACTTATTAACTAACTTAGCCTATGACATCTACGTTCAGCCAACCCTCGGGGAGTTGGAAATTGATTAGCGACACACCATGCACAATAATATAATACTAAATACAGAGACAGATCAAAGAAATAGCTACAGAAAAATAGATAGCAAAAATAGACAGAGAAAACAGATTAATCAAGCGGTAAAGTAAGTAAGCACCAAGATATTCGACAATAAGCATCGGCGATATTCAGAAAAGATAGGTCTACTAAAATAGGCAGAGAAAATAGCTACAGTCAGTCACGAAGCCCTTTTGCTGATTTTCCTCCAAGAAAATGAACTAATCACGTGGCCCGTAGGCTTCACGCTACACAACGATACGATAAGCGGAAAATTCAGCGAGACCTCGTGGCTTTACAAAGATATAGAGCATAGAGACCTTACCTTAGCGAAGATGTGGGTTCTTCACGCACTTAACTTTAACAGCGGTAACTTTAACTTTAACAGCGATACTAACAAAAACTTTAACAAGGTAATAATCAAACTTAACGGAGATAGATCAACAATAAGGCTAAATAACGAAACTTAACAGCGATATCTAGGTGGTTCAATTTGGCGAGAGAGAGATTGTAATACGTCTGTACTAGCGACAATTGAACGTAGAAGTGGCGAGTTCTTGCAGGATTTCGGTGGTCTCCTCGCTGCTCCTTACGCCTAGGGGGTGGGGAACCTATGAGGTAAATCTCATTACTCGATTGGCTCCCTTTACCGACGACTTCGTAGCAACAGCTCGTCAGCCGTTGTCTACGAAGCGTCATCTTGTTGCGGGCCATCAGGTGTAGGGCTCCGCGCTTCTTAGCGATATCTCAGCCGTTCCTCGAGGCTGGGGTTGCGAGATGACGTGGAGGAAGGTGCGACGTTGCGTTAATAATTCCTCCAGGATGGCTCGACAGCGGCAGACTCACCTGAAGTCGACCTCGCTGCAGCCTCCTGGCAAGATCTAGGTGTCCCTGGACCGGATCTACACCTCTGTCGATCTGCCAGGAGCACGCGGGACGCAATTCTCGTCCACTCTCACGTGGCGCATCCTTTTGCGATAACGTTACGCCACGAGTCTTTCTTGGACCAAACGTGGCGTCGGTAATACTAGCAGGAGCGGTAGGTGGAAGCTGGTGCGGTAACGGGAGGTTGCGGCATGGTAGCGTACAACCCAATACGCCGTCGTTGCAGGCCAGATGCTAGGCGGTGAGCGACATCAGCTGACAGGGAGCCGTATGCAGGCCCTGTTCACTCTCAGCGGCATCTTCGTCCAAGGTCAACAGCCTTCCCTCCAGGTGGTGCGGTACTATCCTCGGTACTTTCTGAGGTACAGGTCCCGGGCTGCGTACCGCGGAGGCCTCAGTGGCGATAGTTGCGGTCATCTCAGCAGAGGAAGTTCTCGAAGCGGTAGTCTTGATCTAAATCGTCTCTCTCTCTCTCTCGCATCGCACATTAACAAAAAACACATCAAATTAGTTTAACTCTAATATTCCTTAATTAGGTGTGTCGCTATTATCCCGAGGTTGAGATGTGCTCTACTTCTCTCTCGCGGTATCGTTAGCTAAAAAGTTTGCCGGAAGGGCTACTGCGACGGCAGAAAATCTGCAACGTCACAACTTATACCCATATTTTATATTCTCTTTGGCATTTATCCATTCATTCCTTATTTTAGATAGCTTATCATATACATAGTTATTGCGTTATTTTGCTAGGTATTTTAGCCTGTTTTATGGAAATCAGTAAGAAAGAGAGCTTATACCTACAAACTAGTATAGTAGTGTAGTAGTGAGGGGTCAGCAAAACTGGGGTCTTCAGTCCTGCTTCCCCTCACACCACGGGAGGCTTTAGTCACTAAGACTATGCAGGTTTCGTTATCGGTTCCTGCGTGATTTATGCTGCTTTTGAACAGAGGATGTTTATTCGTTGCGAAGAAATACTATATTCTCGAGTGTGACTTGATTTGCACTCTAAACTTCGTTCTTCATGTAATTTGAGAGCAGCCAGGGTACCCCGAAGTGCTAGGCACTGCTGCTCGTAAATCAAGAACGAAATCAATATTTATATCTTTTCGTATATTTTGTAATATATTGTAATTTCGAAGTGGACACGAAAAGTTTAAGTATCCTATGGATAACTGAAGTTACGCACGTAACACACCTTTCAGTACGAAAACATCACGGTGTTTCTAGAACACTTTTTGGAGCTTTTCACTAAGAATGCACTAGGCTGCTCCATTGTAGTATTGCTCTTTGTTTTCATCTGGCTCGGAGTGAAACAAGTGTCGCCCAGTAGCAGCCCCAGTGAAAAACGCCTCAGACATCAAATTAAAATGTATAAAATACAAAACGATTTATATTTAATCTTAACAAGAAAGGACAAGTACCCGCAGTCCTTCAGATATCAAACAAAAATACATGTAAGTATGAATTAAAACAATCATTCCAACGAAAGAGGAGACAGGTATATGGAGTCAAGAGAACACTTGAGCCTGTTGGTGAATATCCTATATCAAAATAAACTTGAAGATAATACCTATGTAGGAAGTAAAAAGATTTAGAAAACTACAGACTACAGACGGCACATTCCCGTTTACACAAACGACTGCCGTAATGTTTATTGCTTTTAGCGAGTGCTCATGCAGTCTGTGCAAAACCAACTCGCCGTCTTTGGCGCACGCTTCAGCTTCACACAGGCAAAGTGATGCCAAAAAAGGCAGCCATTGCCTAAAACGCAGTCCCGTTGAACGACTTCGTTGCAAACTGAACACGTGAATCTGTTCAATGCATGCTTCTTTGATACAGTCTTCAATAGAAAAGAGAAGCCCCGTTCATCGAAATATTCCTTCACTCTGCAGTTAAATGCTCGATGTCGTTTTTGGTATCTTTATACTTCTCGAGCAAAACGTTGTTCAGTATCCGATCTGGAATAATCCAACCCAAAATTGTCTTGGCCTTGGCCGTAGGCAGCTTGTCGTTAAAGTTGATTGCACGGTTTCTGCGCCTGGGAAGATTTAATGCGGTTTGTAAACCAGCCCTTGGTCTACAACTCATTTTCACAGATGCTTCAAGTTCTAGTTCATTAAGATCCAAACTTGAAGCACATTCGATAGATGATTCAACCAATGAAATGGGAGATAATTTATTCTTTTCACTTATCGACATATTAGTTATAGTGGTATCCAAGTCTGAAAAAAGATTGGAATAATCGCTATCATTATTTTGCATTTTAATTGCGTTAGTAATTAAGCCCTGATTGTTATGTGCTCCTTCAGTATGACTGTTATAGTACTTTAGGTTGGTGGTGTTGTTTTTCATACCATCATGTAGTGAAGTATCTGCTCTGGTTATGCATACGTCATACCCTGGTCTCCAATATGTTTGAATTTCCTTCAAAACATTCAATTTGCTTTGAAATTTTGCATCCGAGCATTGGGATGCAACTTGTATCATGTCATTCATCGTTGCAGATAGTAATTTTCTTTTTTGTGTTAACCCGATCAGGTTATCGCTTTTTTCGGCACCTTGTCAGGTTATCGTGGGTCGCTGAAGACCCGAGGCATGTTAAAACACGTAATTTGCAATGAAAAAATCTAATAAAATTCCTGGACACTCTTGAATACTTCTACTTTAAGGGCACACTATGAAGATTGCAAAAAAATTTGACCAAATATTTTATTTTTCGCCATAAACACACCCACCTCCCAAAAATGCAGGCATTGACTAAAAAATTCATAACTTTTGAACAAATTGAGATATTTGAAAAATTCAAATTGCATAATAAAGTTGAAGAATAGTATTTTTACGAAAAAAATCACGGACTCGGTAGAAACAAAAGGAATGCTTAAGTTTCTGGTGCCAAGTAGTGCATTTTTCGAGAGGGAAATTTGAAGGTTCAAGAAATAATTCAATATATTTTTATGTTTACATGTTTTAGATTTATTAAAAAATTATCAGAAACGTTACAAAAAATGTACATGCCTTAAATCATACCATCTTGTCACCATAAGCAATCCTCACAGCAAGAAAACCTGTGCTTATCGCAAATTGGCGACTTATATTTTACACAACAACTCATAGTTTTTCTGTCCTTTTTTGGATCGCACGTGGGCATCGCTTTCTTTTTTCGAGTTTGTCATTCAAATCAACGCAGTTTTCTGGGTCGTCGGCGACAGATTTGATCCTTTTTGCAAGGTTTCGGGGAAGGTTTGATGTCTGTAACCTGCTTCTCATGTGAGGTGTAACCAATTCAAGTACCAATTCTTTCAAAAATTGTCGACGATCTTTGACTGGATTTTCGCGTGGCAAATTGTACAGGATGCATGCGTTCACACCTGCCTGATCCAAAATCCCCATGAAAAGACGCATAGGCCAACGACGTGTTGTAACTTTATCTGGTTATGCTTCACCAGCAGAAGGCTGGTGAAGTTAACCTAGTTCGCGTGTGTTCTTTGTCACGGGTTATGATATTTGGAGCTCCTCTGGGAAAAATGTAAAAAACCCTTAAATTACCCTAATACAGACTCGGATAGATTTTTCACTACCAGAGCTGCCTCCCCACAGACTTGGGATATCCCAGACTCAACAGACTAGGATAGGATTTTACCTCTACCGTAGCTGCCTAGAGTCCAGGTCACCGAAGCTGCCTAATTACAGACTTGGGATATGTGTGTTCTCAGACTAGGGTACCAATTATAGCTATACCGTAGCTGTCCAACACACTCACCGAAGCTGCCTTTTTAGCTAACAATGATTTTAAGTTTTATTTAATCAAAACGAAGTGTTTCTGAAAGAAAAATGAGGCTAATTAGTGAATTGAAAACAAAAATCAAATTTCTGATAATTTTATGATCAATTGATCATGTCGGGTTTATTTTTAAATGTTGCGATCGTTTCTCGCGTGAACTATTTACAAACAAAATATTTATAATGGTAAACAAAAACTATAATTATGAATGAAAATGAATGATTGTCTCCTAATTTAACTTAATACTACGCTCTTCTTTCAATGGTCGGACCTCGTGTCTTTCTCTAATTTTGTGATTCTAATTTATTGTAATGCTATTTTAGCTAAGTACAAAATTTTATGATTTTATTCAATTTGTTGAACTGCCGCTTTGGCTAGGACGATTTTACTTATATTTTTCTATCAAAAAGCAATTTCTTGCTATAATGAATTTACGCTCGATTTTAGGTTATGTGAATTGATATTTAATTTCGCGTCTGAGTCGGTCGGCCGCTTTGGCTCAAATCCGCGGTAACGAGAGAAATTTGAAGTTAGTGTCGAGTGAGTCGGTCGGCCGCTTTGGCACAAGTCCGCTGGTTTGCGTCTCAGCGGTGCTCCTTATATACGACTTGTGACGTCATTTGGTGTCACCCCACCTGCGCGGCGCGTATGTGCTGTGTACGACTATACCAGTATAGGCTGGTATAGCCGTACACGTTACATTGCCCCCTTTTTATCAGCTGCTCTTCGGTGATGGAGATTTTTTGGAATCGCTGGCAGGTAAGTTGATAAAAACTTGTTAATTTTCTACGTCCGGGTGTTTTATATTCGTCATGTCCGATTGCTTCGTTATGTCCGTGTTATTTGTTAAGTCCGAGTTCCTTGTTAAGTCCGAGTTATTTGTTAAGTCCGAGTTATTTGTTAAGTCCGACTTCCTTGTTTGATTGTGATTCTAATTTTTTCTTTAGCTCCTATCCTTGGCTAATTCGTCGTCGATGTCGAACTCCGCCATGTAATCGGGCAACTCCTCTTCTGCGGATATTGGCATTGGTACCTCGAAGATAAAATCGGTCACCAGGTCTTCCAAGGCAAAATCCGGTAAGTTGAACGGAAGTAGATCACCTTCAAAGTGTTCTGGTGACGGTATGTGGAGTACTCCACCCAAATCGTCGTCCACCTGCATCTCGGCTATTTGGTCCTTATATGATAAATTTTCGTCTTTCGCAGCCTGGATATTTATGGCGTGCTCTAAGTCGCTCGTGACTAAAGAAATAGGGCCAACGGTTCGGAATAAGTCCACCTTGCGATGGTGAGCTGCTTTTTCCTCCTCCGTTCTCTCTTCTATTTCGATTCGGTGCAATTTCCATGGGATGTGGTTTGGGTTTTCCTCATGGTGAATTTTTGCCTTTTTAACGACTGTTTCCTTCAAGTTTATCCTTTCAATTGGTATGTTAATTTTCATACTCAGTTTAGGTTTTTCAATATTTTTTTCCGTTATGTCCGAGCTTGGTGTTATAATTCCCTTTTCTTTTTTAGTTTGGGAACCTTTTCCAGCGGCGTACTTCCCACTGCCACCGATGAATGGACCCGAACACTCGATAGTTTTATACAAATTATTGTTTGCATCTTTACTCCCGATATCTATTTCGGATGCCTGCACACCCTTCTCCTGGACACTGATGTAACCGTATACGTAGTCGCACATCGTGAAATAAAGTTTGACTGATATCTTCTTCTGGTGATGACATCTTATATACTCCTGATAATCTTCTTACTGGATTTGGATTTGTACTTAACCCTTTACTTTATTTTATTTTATTCCAAAATTTCGGCTCGAATGAGGTAAATCTAGTCATATCTAGTTATCCTGATCTAAGTATAATCTCATCATATTGACGTGAAATCGTCCTCTCTCTATTCCAGTTCTTATGTTATCAAGAATGTAAGTTGCTTCGCCTATTTGTTTACTTATAATATACGGTCCTTCGTATAATGGAAAAAATTTTGCCATTTTCTTTTTTATGGTGCCCGACACATTGAGAGCTCTTATTAAAACCTTATCACCTACTTTAAATCTAGATAATTTATGGCTAGAATTGAACCTATCGGCTCTTTTCCTTCCATGCCTCTTTATATTTTCTTCAACTAAGTGAATCTTTGTTTCATAAGGTATGTCTTTGATTTTTGGATTTATCCAATCTGCCCAAAATCTGGTCGGTCTACTTTGAAATTGGATCTCACACGGAGCGAATCCAGTACCATCATGGCACACTTCATTTATGCAAGTTTCAATAACTCGTACCCAGTTAATCCACTGTGTATGGTTATCCCCCAAGAAGGTACGGAAAAATCTCCCGATTTCCCGGTTTACTCGTTCGACAATGTTCCCTTGCGGGTGTCTAATTGACGAGAATATTAAGGTTATATTTTCTTCCTTTAGCTTATTTATCCATTGGGATGAAGTGAATTGTGTGCCATGATCGCACTGGATTCGCTTCGGTTTCCCTAATTCTGGAATGTAATCCTTAAAGATGCAAGTAATAGTGGACCGCGCGTTCGCTGATCTTAGCGGATACAACTTGACGTATTTACTAAAAGCGTCGATAGTCACCAGAAGCCATTTGTAGTTTCCTTTACTTGATGGTAACGGTCCTAAAAAATCTATGGATACAAGGTCCCCTACTCCGTTTGGAATTATATTTTGCATTGCTGCATATGAATGACGGTTTGGTACCTTACATCGTTGGCATTTGTCGCACCTTGCAACTACTTGTCGCACTCTTTTAGCTAATTTTGGGTAATAAAACCCCTCTCTAAGTAGCTTATGACATTTTGATGCACCCACGTGGCCGTATGCCTCGTGACATTCGTCTATGAGGTCTTTTAAAATTCCCTCGGGTATATAGGCTTTAAAATCGCCCCCTGGATTTTTGTGATATAGAACGTTATTCTCTACGATGAGATTCTTGTCTCTGTTTAAATTTTCTGGTTGCATTAATTCGCAAATCCTCTGATCCTGCTTTTGAAGTTTACCAAAGAATTTTAAATTTGTTTCTAATCCTTTATCTATTTCTTTGGCTAGCGGTGCCATACTAAATTCTGCAATTTCGGAAACCACTTCTTTTGTTTCAGGTGGGTTTCTGCTAAGGATATCGGCAACTATATTTTCCGTCCCTTTAATGTGCTCAATCTCAAAACTATACGCCTGGATAAACAGAGCCCATCGAGCCAATCTCGAGCTTACCAGTTTGCAAGAAAAAAGAAATGTTAAGGCATTATGGTCAGTGCGTACCGTTAACCTTGCACCTATGATGAAAGATCGGAACTTGCCTAACGCGAAAACTATCGCCATTAATTCTTTTTCGCTGGTAAAATAATTAAGCTCCGCGCCTTTCATGGTTCTGCTTGCTAGTCCTACGATTTGTTTTTCATTTTCGTCTGAGATTTGGTATAATACTGCGCCTACTGCGAAATTGCTGGCATCGCATTCTAGATAGTAACGTTTCTTTGGATCCGGGTGATGCAAAATCATGTTTTCACAGAAAATGTCTTTAACTAAATTAAACTGTGCGTTCATCTCCTCGGTCCAATCCCACTTGGCGCCTTTCCTTATTAAAGCTAGTAACGGAAACGTCGCGTCTGAATAATCTTTTGTGAATTTATGGTAGTAATTGGTAAGACCCAAAAATCCTTTTAACTGTTTGACGTTTTTCGGCGTTGGAAAATGTTTAATCGCCTCTATTTTTTCTGGTTGTGGTCTTATCCCAGTTTTTGTGATTTTGTGACCTAAAAAGTCTACCTCTTCGCGAAAGAATTTGGATTTTTTGAAGTTGATTGTCATATTATACTTTCTAAAAGTTTCGAATAATATTTTAAGGTGGGCCAAGTGAGATTGGACAGAGTCAGAACCGCACAGGATGTCATCTACGAAGTTTATTGTAAACGACTCTGTATTTTTTAAAACTAAATCTAAGGCTCTGACTAGGCTCGCCAAACTCGTATTTAACCCATATGGTGTTACAGTAAAATGGTACGTTTTGCCCTCGTGCATAAAAGCAGTATATTTTCGCGAATCCTTATGGAGCGGGATTTGCCAGAAACTAGCGGTCAGGTCGAGGCTAGACATATAGGCATTGTTGGAACACCGCTGAAATAAGACCTCAGTTGATTGAGAACAATCATGGTCAGGTACAATGAGTCTATTTATGAAACGCGCATCTAGCACCAGTCGGATTTCTCCAGACTTTTTCTTCACGACTACTAAGGGATTAACGTATTCGCTATAAGATCTCTCGATTACTCCGATTTTTAGCATTTTCTCTATTTCAAGGTTTACCTTTTCCCTATGAATCATTGGGATCGGGTAAGACCGTCTGACAAAAGGTCTATCTTCGTAGATGTTTAATTTATGCTCATAAATCGTAATCCGACCCGGTAATTTATTAAAAACGTCGTTATATTCCATTAGTAAGTCTGAAAAGATGCTGATTTCCTTTTTACTCAAAACCTGACACTCAGTGAGTTTCTCTTCAACTTCATCACTGGTCAAATTGCATTGTGTCTGTTCATCTTCCTGGTTCGCTATTTTGTTTCTTGTATATTGAACATTGGCTAATTGATTTATTGTTACGATATCTGTTTTAACTAATTGCACTTGGCTGTACCCTGGTGATGTTTCTATTCTTAATTTTTCAGTTCTTAAATCGAGATCGGCTTTCCATCTATGGAGTGTGTCTATCCCGATGATGACATCTCTTCTAAGGCCGCTAATTATTAGAAAATTTATTCGATCAGAGGAATCATTGATTTTAACTTCGGCAAATATTTGCTCCTTTACCTTGGTAGGCTTACCCCCTATTACTCCAAATATTTGAAAATTTACGACAGGTAGCCGATCACATTTTGTAAGGGAATTTTTATTTCGTTCATAAAAATCTTGTGAAATACATGTTATTTGGCTGCCCGTGTCTATGAGAGCTCGCACTGCAATGTCTTCGATAATTAAGCAAATTTCCGGACATTGTTTGTCAACCTTTTCTGCTTCCTCATCCTCTACTAATAAATAATTTGCTGGGTCTTCGAATAGATTGTCGTCTGAATCTGATTTTTCTAATTTCGCCGCGCAAACAACCAGACTACGCTGTGTCGGAACTGTACTTGTCAGCACCGGCACAGCGCCATCTAGTTTTCCGGGTTAGGCTCTATTACCGTATCGATTTCTTCTTCATCGATCTTAGTCTCCGTGATACATTGGACTCTAGCATTTGTCCAATTTTCGTTTTTATTTTGGACATAATCGTTTTGTCTAGGTCGCCGTTGTATATCAGGCTTGTCCATCGCGTCGTGGTTTGGAAAAGTTTTAGGTACTGAATTGTTTCGCCATGAAAGAGGTTTGTTTTTATCTTCGTAAACTCGATTATTCGACGGACCCTGCTTATTTAGCGTAAATTGGTTTCCTGTTCTACGAGAAGCGTTAGAACGGCCCCCTGTCTGCATTTCATCTAAAAACGTAAGTAGTGCATCGATTTCTGAGATATTTCGGCATCTCGCTGCCTCAACCACGTGCTCATCAAAATGTCTGATTAATGATCGTACTATTTCTTCTTCAGGCAACCGAGGACACAATCCTGCGGCCGCCGCGAATTTACGGTTTGCATACTCCGAAAGGGTTAATTTTGAGTCAACGATGTAAAAATCAAACTCTAGATCCTTTCTAATCTCTCTTTGTATCTCTATGCCCCAGAACCTAGCAGTGAATTTCTCCTTGAATGTATCCCAATCGACAATGACGTCACGTCGCGCAGTCCACCAGTCCTTAGCATCTCCGGTGAGACCTTGGCCTAACAATTGAAGTCTTAACTCTTCATTTACTCCTAAAGATGTGAAATATTCTTCGATATCTCTAATATAAACCATGGGTTTTTCCCAAGCTTTCCCAGAATATGTGGGTAACCTTAATTGTTTTGTAATAAATCTAAATGAGTCTTGACCATTTGTACCAGTGGGCCCTGTCACTCTAGTTTTGAGTTTTTTTAAATCTGCATCTATACCTATTTTTAAGCTTTCGTGTTTATGATTTAAATCTTTAATTTTCTCATTTAAAACTCGATCTCTCTCCCTAATCTTGCTATTGATTACATCAAGATCGCTAACATGCTCCGTCCTGATACTTGACTCGACTCTATTTATCTTATCGTTACAATTGGTTAGGTCTGTATCCCATTTGTCTAAGACTATATTGACCTTGGTTTCCATGTCGTCTATTCTTTTTTTGTTTTTACTTATAGTTTCGTCAAATCTTTTATTCATTTTAGTTTCAAACTCTACTTGAGCTTCTATATTAGTCATATGAAAATTATTTATAGTTCTTTCCATCTGAGCGAATTTATTATCTATTTTCTTTTCTAGACGTTCATTAGATTGTTTTAAAGAAAGCAGAGTCGTAGCAATTGCAGTGATTGACTCATCTTGACTACGTAGTGGACTTTCAACCTGGCTCACTATGCTGGTATCGGTCAGCGAAACATCACGCTCATGAAAACCAGTGTCTCGGTCGTGCTGACCGGCTTGTTCTACCCTTTTATCGCCTTGCTTATCAGGAATTTGATCTTTGTCTGCCATATTTTTTTTTTTGAGTGATTCTAATAAACGATTTTACTTGAACTTGACTTTGAAGTCTTGAATTTGCCCCTAAAGAAATTGATTTTAAGTTAAGCAATGAATTTAATATAAATCTATAAAATTAAGTGATTTTAATTTTATTTAAGGAGCCCCACGTTGGGCGCCAAATGTAACTTTATCTGGTTATGCTTCACCAGCAGAAGGCTGGTGAAGTTAACCTAGTTCGCGTGTGTTCTTTGTCACGGGTTATGATATTTGGAGCTCCTCTGGGAAAAATGTAAAAAACCCTTAAATTACCCTAATACAGACTCGGATAGATTTTTCACTACCAGAGCTGCCTCCCCACAGACTTGGGATATCCCAGACTCAACAGACTAGGATAGGATTTTACCTCTACCGTAGCTGCCTAGAGTCCAGGTCACCGAAGCTGCCTAATTACAGACTTGGGATATGTGTGTTCTCAGACTAGGGTACCAATTATAGCTATACCGTAGCTGTCCAACACACTCACCGAAGCTGCCTTTTTAGCTAACAATGATTTTAAGTTTTATTTAATCAAAACGAAGTGTTTCTGAAAGAAAAATGAGGCTAATTAGTGAATTGAAAACAAAAATCAAATTTCTGATAATTTTATGATCAATTGATCATGTCGGGTTTATTTTTAAATGTTGCGATCGTTTCTCGCGTGAACTATTTACAAACAAAATATTTATAATGGTAAACAAAAACTATAATTATGAATGAAAATGAATGATTGTCTCCTAATTTAACTTAATACTACGCTCTTCTTTCAATGGTCGGACCTCGTGTCTTTCTCTAATTTTGTGATTCTAATTTATTGTAATGCTATTTTAGCTAAGTACAAAATTTTATGATTTTATTCAATTTGTTGAACTGCCGCTTTGGCTAGGACGATTTTACTTATATTTTTCTATCAAAAAGCAATTTCTTGCTATAATGAATTTACGCTCGATTTTAGGTTATGTGAATTGATATTTAATTTCGCGTCTGAGTCGGTCGGCCGCTTTGGCTCAAATCCGCGGTAACGAGAGAAATTTGAAGTTAGTGTCGAGTGAGTCGGTCGGCCGCTTTGGCACAAGTCCGCTGGTTTGCGTCTCAGCGGTGCTCCTTATATACGACTTGTGACGTCATTTGGTGTCACCCCACCTGCGCGGCGCGTATGTGCTGTGTACGACTATACCAGTATAGGCTGGTATAGCCGTACACGTTACAGTGTTTTACGAGCGCAAGAGAATGAACTGCACAAAAAATCAAAAACGTCGGTTCCGGATTTCGTTTCATTATACATCTGTATCATTTCCGGCTTTTCTATCGATGCTTGAGACACAGATTTGTGGTACGATGACAAACATAGAACAACTTTATTTTTTTTTGGACAGTAGGATAACAGAATGTTTTTTCCATCGTAACCATATCTGGTCGTGCCAGCAGACGCAGATTGTGTAAATGAAACAGGAATGTGTCTTTTATTTTTGCGCACCGTTCCGAGCATAGTCAACTTGTATTCATCTTTCATTCTGTTGAAAATGTCGATGGATGTGAACCAATTGTCTGTTGTTATATGTCTGTTGGTGCCATAAATTGGCCGACATAGATTTCGCACGTAATAATCAGGTATGGACTCTCCGCGTTCAGTACTGACTCTGCCAATGTACGGTATGGCATTGAACAGATAAAAAGTTTTAGCATCATTGAGAGTCACAATTTTGATGCCGTACTTTGCAGGTTTCGATTTTATGTAGACTCGGGCCGAAAACTTTCCTCGAAAACCAAGCAGTTGCTCGTCAATTGTTAGAAAATCGGAAGGTGTATAATTGGCCTGACAGTTTTCGATGAAAGCATCCCACAGTTCGCGAATCGGTGCGAGAGTATCAGTTTCTCGACGGATATTTCGAGTATTTTTATCATCGAAACGCAGCCTCGAGGATATAAACTTGAAACGCATTTCTGTCATTGTGTTTCTATATAAACAACTGCCAAATTCATCCGACCATAGTTCTTCGATCGCGACGTTGTTTTGTCTCTGACACCCTGATAAATACAGCAGGCCTATATAAGCTTGAATTTCAATTTTAGTCACATTAGTTGATTGTGCAGGTGGATATGTACATTCGTTTGACTCGCGATAATTCTCAATTTCTGCATTAGTGTACTGGACCAGCATGTCAAGCATCGCATCAGTGAATAGCAAACTCCAAAGATCAAATGGAGTATTACAAGGAGTATCACCTTTCCTCCCGGGTAGATGAATTACCAGCCTTGACCTCCGTCCTCGAGGATCTGGGAGTTCCGTTGACCACTTGTGTCCATTTTTTCCGAAAACAAATTTCTTTTTCCTCGAACTTACACCACTCTGCCTTCCAGTCTCTGCCGAGGTCTCTTCTTCATCTTCTACGACTGTTTCTTCTCGTTCACTTCCGCTGTCATCATCATCCGAACAACTGTATTGTGAAGATTCTTCGGGTTCTTCATGGACGTAATCTATTTCTCCTTCACTTTCTTCGTCCAAATAATTTACTGTTTCATTACGTGGACGAAGTATTTTTGATAATTCATTATATCCACGATGAGTCATGCTATAAGAGTTGAAAAATCAATGTATGACTCTAAAAATGCATAATCTTTCGAAAATATTCATAAATTTCATAAAAAATCAAAAACTTACCTTGTAACTCCAAACGGTTTCACACCACCGTTAAAGTTATCGTGGGTCGCTGGCGACCCGACACGCACTTCACTAGCTCACTACAAAGACCAGATCGATACTGGGGGAAGGTGGCTCAGCGTGGAGGGTCCTAGCCTCCTAAAGTTTTTTTAGAGTGGGGATAGGTATTTTGTCCCTACTTGGATTTTGAGGAATGAGACAAAATAAAAATGGCTCGGGTCTCCAGCGACCCACGATAACCGAATCGGGTTAATGTCAAGTTCTTTGGCCTAGTCACTGTATTAATGACACGAGATGTAGAGGATTCTTCAACAGATTAAGATTTTGATTTGAGTTGTAGTACTTGGTTCGCTTGCATGTCATAATCTATTGTCCACCTTTCTGTGCAAAGCTCTTGTGCAAAAAGTGGTAGACCAAAGTATTTTCGCACAGCAAAAATATGTCTGCAGGTCAAACACATAAATTTCTACATAGAACACTCACATGTTACGTGACTGACTCTTGTCATAATGTTGTTCGATTTAATGAAGCATTCCTTAGTGTCAGAATTGCTCTCTCGAATTGTTACTGCAGAATGTGTTTCCATTGCTCTCAGCACAACAGAAACCGCGTACTTCGTTAAGCATTCTTCGATAATTTCAAATTGTATTCAAGATATCGTGTCGAGAGAAACATGAGATTGGGGAAAAGTTTCAAAGTCTTGAGGATTGGAAGATTCTTTTGAGGCAGTATTAAAATCAAGAGAAACAACGATTCACTATAAAATATAACAAATTATCATCAAAATGCAATGTTAAAAGACCAATAGACAAGACTCTCATATATTATGACATTCGGTTTGTCTACAAGTTTAGTCAACAGCGAACAACAGAATCAAAAGGATTTCGAAATAGTAGGTAAAGTTCTCGTGAATAGCTTCGTATCTAATATCTGGCAGCTGGACTTTTTTCAACTCCATCACACGTAAGAGGTTTTATTTTACAATTATTTGGCTAAAATTTAATCGAATGTTTCTCGGGTTAGCCGCCAGGAGCACTCATGGTAATAATTCTACTATGAACTATAAGGCTGGTAATCGCTATCAGATCATCAGAAATTTAAAATCGAATTATTATTATACTCATTCACTCTCTATTCTGCCCAAAAGTGGACTGAATTCAACATGGACTACTGCAAATACATCAACCGTACCCAAATCCCTACAGAACTGATATAATATATTATTATTAAACACAGTGTAAAAGAAACCAATACTGGTAATATTTTAATAGCAAGGCCAAGTAATATGAAATCTTGAATATTTAGTTTGAGTCCTGCTGCTGAGGTCGCAAATCGTTGAATTTAGAACAATTCTTTTGAGAACCTTATGGCTGGCTGTCCTGCTTCAATTTCTATAGGTGTCTCCAAAGATGGCAAACACTTGGAAATAAAAAACGTCAATGTAATCCACGAAGGTCATGATGGATCAGAGGTGACTTGAATTTTGAAATTGCCAAAATTTTTCGGTTCAGATTGGAAGAATGATTTTCACACGGCAACCATTTAAAAATCAACCTCGCCAATTTACTCATTGTCAGTGTAACTTTCAGGGGATTGTAGAGAACTGTGGATTATTCGTATATTTTTACAAGGTAAAAGACACAGTTATTTGACAAATTGGAGTGCAGAGCGTCAGAAGTCGTGTTGGATGAACGATGCGCTCTGCTCGACCGGTTAGGATTGAATGTCCCAACTCTCTTGGCTCGGTACGCGAGTGCATACGTGCCAAAGGGTCGTAAAAAAAGAAGATAAGGATAGGTTTTTGGAAAGTTCACATAGAGGGACCTGGGAAAGGGCCTACACTCGCCAGCTCATTTGGTCGCCGATTTTATTTGGCTTCGCGACGCTGGTCGAACGGTTGCCCTTCCACGAACCGTAGGATAGCAAAAACCCGATGGGAAAAATTCGGGAGGTAGAGAAAGTTCGAGAGCTGAAAAGAAGAAAGGAAGAATTATTTAAAATTTAATATGTACATGTTTGTATGTGTAAGTATGTACTGTTGTGTTTAGTGGAACGATGAGTAAACGTGTAAGTGCGTCTGTGTGTGTGTGTGTGTGTGTGTGTGTGTGTGTGGAGATTTGGTCGCCACAGTACCCCCCTGCCAGTGATTTGGAATCACGAAAATCCAGCCTGCAAGCGGTCCGTCAAGTAAACTCGCCTGCCTGATCTGGTGCGATGCTGCGTATCGGCGTTTTCTGGGAGCTGGGTAGGTGCAGGCTTAGCTGGTTCGTTGTCAACGTCGGTATCTCCGTTTGTCGAGTCGTCCACGTTGGTGTCTTTAGTCATGTCCTCCGCCATGACGTAGGCTGGCTTCAGCTGGTCGATGGTAACCGTGACATCATGACCTCTGATACGAATGACGAACGTTCCGTCAGCGCGGTTCCTAACTCCGAACGGTCCGTCGTACGGCTGCTGCAGCGGCTTCTTAGGGCCCTCGTTGCGGATATAGACCTGCTCGGTCGTAGCAAAAGATCTTTAAACACGAAGATCCTCCGTTCACCGTGACGAGAGAGGTTAGCAGGTCGCGGGTTCTGAAGGTGTTGACGCAACTCTTTGACAAAGTCTGTCGCGTTGTCCTCTCCTTCTTGTGCAGACCCCCTGGGAAGAACCTCTGTCCACCGGTTGTTCTGGTGTTGTAAGCTAACCTCATCAATTAGCTGAACTAACAAATAACTTATTTGTCAGACGTTTATAGCTAAGCAATAAAGCCAATGTACTGGTTCAACATCAACCTACATACTTGGACAAGCAGACCGTGCATCGTTTAGGCATAAATTAGGCGACGGCTCTGGCCGCGCCAGTCTTGAGCAGAATCTTTTGGAACCGGGTAGTAATCCTGGAATCCTCAAGAACTACAACTAGAACCTTTACCTTTTATACCATTCTTTGTATTTCATAAATAAAATCAAGTTTCGTCAACGCGACGCGACGAGTGAAACCTTTACCTCACCTCTGGGAAGACGCCGACCCTCCGAATTACTAACTCAGTAGGCTACAGTAATAAAGTCTACACAACACTGGTGACATTTGATTGCTGCTTTTAATTGGCGGTGAAGACGTTCGACCATACCATTAGCTACAGGGTGGTACGCAGTTGCATGCAGGTGAGTCGTGCCTGTCAACCGATTCAAGTGCTTGAACAAGTGCGATTCAAATTGTCTACTCTGGTCGGTCGTGATGCGTAGTGAAATACCGAACCGTGCGATCCAGTTGTTGTAGTAAACACACGCAACTGTAGCAGCTTCCTGATTCTTCATTGCTATAGCTTCTGGCCAGCGAGAGATACGGTCGACGCAGGTAAGGCAATACCTGAATCCCTCCGAGAACGGTATGAACACGATATCGAGATGCACGTGTTCGAATCTCGCAGACGGTGCTACGAAAGATCTGCGTGGTGCTGAGACGTGTATTACGTGCCTAACCGAGTTACCTGTATTTTCGGATTATTCTTCAAAATTAATAATCATTTAAATTATCGTTGCATTCTTCGAACCATTAATCATCAACCCAATATATGTATTTCTTAAGTTACATAGGGAGCGATAATTTACAGCTAAACCTATAGAGGTCGATATTTCTATTCGCACTTGAATATTCCCTTTCAAAAACAATTTAGACCTCCCATATACAATAACCGTCACGCAGCTGCCGATAGTGAGGCCTGCGTAGCATCACCCAAAAGAACAGTGGAGTAAGGAGGGGCAATCCTAGGAAACCCCAGTCTTTGCAGCTCCTCACTACCACACTGATATACCTTGTAACATTGCAAGGTGCACCTGCCGTTAAGATCAGCTCCCGAACCCTTAGACGACCGTAATTAAGTAATTTGGAGTGAATGTTGGAAGCACGAATGCATTAGAGTAGCCGCGAGGCTAAAACATACCTCCGAGGGGCGACCGTGACTGCACTAAGACTGTTGGCTTTATTTCTGATTTCGTTTGTTTTCTTTTTCACTTTCCCTATTATGTGGGAGACATGGCCAAACTGTTGGTGGAGTCTGACATGACACGACCGACCTAAACTTACGTGGACGATCTGGACAGTATAAGGCCCACCTAAACTTAAGGCCACTACGCTTCTGGGGGGCCTAACACTACGTCAGCCAACGGAACAGCCAGCGAGAACGCGGAGGAGTGCCGAGGGCACTTAGCTACGAGGGAACACGGTGGTGGAGGTGATTCCCGCCACCCCCAAGAGCCAGCGAACCGCGTTCCGCCAGAAGAATCCTCGAGGATCACCCCTCACGATTTTCAAGTTTCGCGCGTAGTGCGGCCGAACCGCCATGTAAGGCGATCTAGCGTTCGATAGACAGATCGATAATCGCCTAATTACCGAGGGTGCGCAACACCGGCGGTATGCGGTCTCGCTAGATCACTCTGCGTTAGGCCGGCGAGATTGCCAGATATCGAGAGCGTTCGTTGCGTTACATTTTTGTTAGTTTGGTTGAGTTTAGAGTGTTGAGTGTGTGGGAGCCCGCGAGGGAGATAATTACCGAGAGAAGAGATGGAGTTTGCCCACGAGGTGGATGAATTTATCAGGTGGCTGGAAAGCGGTAAGCGATAGCTAATTTTACCCAGGTTCTAATTTGAATCCGGCAACGGCCGTCTGCCATCTTGCCTGTAGTTAAGCCACGAGGCTCCTTCGTAATTTTGGGATTCGAATAAATACGACCCCCGAGTCGGTAGGCCGTCACCAGTGTCCCCACTTTAATGGAGAACTTTCGCGCTTCCTTTTGAGTACGATTTTTCTAGTCTAAATTTGTAATTTTGTCGCGTTACGTTCTGCCGCACACGAGTGCGAGAAGGACAGTCTTAGTTCGGCACTGTCGCCGTCTCTCTTCCTCCTGCGAGGAGACTCAGTCGTTGAGTACAGGCGTGAGCCTGTTTTTGGTTTTTCGCGTCTCTCTTATTGTTATAATTTCAAATTTCCGTTAGCCTAAGCAGGCAGAGTTAGGTTAAGTTAGGGTTAAGTTCCAATTTCGTAAATACTCAATTCATGAGGAGGCCTAGCCTCCCGTAGGCTCGCCGGTCGCCTATACACGACCGACGGCCGAGTCATTTTCTTGTTATTGTTAATTTATTAGAGTTTAGGTAATTATTTGTGAGCACGTCGTGGTGATTATTCTATTGGTTAATTGTGATATTGTTCCGCGAGGTACCGATTTGACGAGTTAATTATTAGTCCTTATTTTCCTGTTATTGCTGTCCTACGTGGAAGCTCTTGTTTTTTTTTACTGTTGTAAAACTCGCAAATCGCGACTAGTACCCGAGGGGGAGTACCCCCGGGTACGCATGATTATTGTTACTATTCTTAAATTCTTTTTTTTTTCCATTTTTATTCAATAAATTTTTATATTTTTGTTACACTAAACTCCACGAGTAGTTATTTAACGCCGAGCTCATCCTTAATGTGATCCCGACACCTCTCCGCGGTACTGTTGCTAGCCGCCGCATTAGATTCCGTTAGGCTTTGTTTTGTTGTTGAAATTTTGAACGTGGCGAAGATAGTTCGCCTGGCGCCCAAACAATTTAATTTTTGAGATATAGCTGTGTGCGCGTTGGATCGACCCCGGAGTCTGGCTATCCGGTCCAGATCCGAGGGTCTAACAAAAATCCACGTCACAACCTATATGTAAATACATTTTCTTTCTTTCTCAGCTTATATACAGGGTGATTCAGGTTGGGCGCACCACCTTACGTGGGTGTATTCCTCCTGAAAATCTAAGACTAAATTTCCTTTACCAAAACTTCGAGGGACTAACGGTTTCGGAGCTACGGAAGATCTTAGTTGACCAATCACAGGGCTTATGAGTGACGTAGACAGGGCAGGTTCGAAAGTGTAAGTCGAGCAGTGCCCGCGGCGGTTCGATTTTTATTGTACGACGTTTCAGTTTGATTTCTAGATGAGTATGACGGCGCCACCTCCTGGAGATGTTTTCGTACGGCATTCACCTCCGTTCTCGTCGTCCTGATCCTCTGATTCATAGTTTCAGTCGTCCAGGTCCTCCGCTACGTAGTTTTAGTCGTCCAGGTCCTGCGCTTCGTAGTTCTCGTAGTCCAGGTCCTCCGCTCCGTAGTTTTAGTCGTCCAGGTCCTCCACTCCGTAGTTCTAGTCGTCCAGGTCCTGCGCTTCGTAGTTCTCGTAGTCCAGGTCATCCGCTCCGTAGTTTCAGTCGTCCAGGTCCTCGCTCCGTAGTTTTAGTCGTCCAGGTCCTCGGCTCCGTAGTTCTAGTCGTCCAGGTCCTGCGCTTCGTAGTTCTCGTAGTTCAGGTCATCCGCTCCGTAGTTTCAGTCGTCCAGGTCCTCCGCTCCGTAGTTTTAGTCGTGAAACTATGGAGCGGATGACCTGGACTACGAGAACTACGAAGCGCAGGACCTAGACGACTAAAACTAAGGAGCGGAGGACCTGGACGACTAAAACTACGGAGCGGAGGACCTGGACGACTTAAACTACGGAGCGGATGACCTGGACTACGAGAACTACGAAGCGCAGGACCTGGACGACTAAGAATACGGAGCGGAGGACTTGGACGACTAAAACTACCGAGCGAAGGCCCTGGACGACTCAAACTACGGAGCGGATGACCTGGACTACGAGAAATACGAAGCGCAGGACCTGGAGGACTCGAACTACGGAGCGGAGGACCTGGACGACTAAAACTACCGAGCGAAGGACCTGGGCGACTCAAACTACGAAGCGGATGACCTGGACTACGAGAAATACGAAGCGCAGGACCTGGACGACTCAAACTACGGAGTGGAGGACCTGCACTACGCGAACTACGAAGCCGAGGACCTGGACAAATGAGACTACGATTCTGAGGATCTGGACTACAAGAATCACGGAGTGGGGGACCTAGAACTATGAATCAGAGGATCAGGACGACGAGACGGAGGTGAATGTCGTACGAAGACATCTCCAGGAGGTGACGCCGTCATACTCATCTAGAAATCGAACTGAAACGTCGTACAATAAAAATCGAACCGTCGCGGGCACTGCTCGACTTACACTCTTGAACCGGCCCTATCTACGTCACTCATAGGCCCTGTGATTGGTCAACTAAGATCTTCCATAGCTCCGAAACCGTTAGTCCCTCGAAGTTTTGGTAAAGGAAATTTAGTCTTAGATTTTCAGGAGGAATACACCCACGTGAGGTGGTGCGCCCAACCTGAATCACCCTGTATAAAATTATGAAAAACATAGTTAGTTACTAATTAATAGTATCTTTGTCTTTTTCTGAAATATCGGTAACAATATTTTCAAAATTTATCACTTTTTCCCCTAATTCACAAATATTTACAGTCGCAATCCTCTTCAAAAGTATACTGTTGGTTCTTAGTTTTACAGAATACCCTAAATCCAACACTTCGCGACCAACTAAAATACCAAAACCAAGATAAATATCAGACACGACATGAAACAAAATTTCTAAACAATAGTTATCTATGATTACGTCACATAAAATTTGTATAGTGCTACACAGATTCGTTTTGCCTATTCCTAGAAGAGTAACCGGCGTATGAAATCTCTCTCCCGAAAATTTGTCTGCAAAACTTTCTTTAATCAAAAAACATTCAGCACCCGAATCAAAACAAAATGAAAACGACTCACCAGAGTGTAACAATTGTCCATAAATGCTATAGAGCACGTATCAACTCGGCGTCCCTTCTGCGTGGTATTTGTTACTTTGAGTCAACTTGGAACAACGAGGAGCTATATGTCCTAGTTCTCCACATTTGTGACAGGTTACCGAAGATTCTTTTGATGTAGTCGATTCCTTGCCGAGTAATTTACCGACTTCGACAATCAGCAGCCTTATGCCCAATTTTCCCACAGGAAAAACACTCCAATGAAGTAGTTGTTCTTGACTTCTTTGTTTCTGGAACATCTTCTTTGCTCCCCTTGATTGGCAAAGCTCGCTTGCGGGACTCAGAGGCCATCAATTCTTGCTGAAGTGTTGACCTCGAATTTATGTCAGCAGTGAAAGCTAATTTTCGAAGACGAGGTTCCACTTGAACTGCATGTGCTAGAGCAACCGACACTGCCATTTGCTCTACAGACATATTTTGCCATCGTATCATTAACGAGTTTAGAATTTTGTTTGTATAAGCTGCTAAACACTCTCCTTCTTCTGGTTTTCCAGAATTAATGCGGATCAACGTTGCAGCAGGTGTTTCCACAGTAGCATACTGGGCAAGTAAAATGTCCTTGAATTGGTTCCACGTCATTCCAGAAAAATTGACTCGAGGAAACCAAGAAGCTGCTCCTCCTTTCCTAGCTTGACTCAAAGCATTCATTAAATAACTTCCCTCAAGAATTTCTTTTTCCATGCATAAGTCTGCCGTTAGACACCATGCTTGAACATCAATGTCTCCAGCGTCAGGATCGAATTTCGGGAATGTTATAGTCGAAACGGTGAAAGGTGTATTTACAGGTCTTCGTAATGCTCGAACTATCTCCATCATACTTTGAGTCTGCACTTCCATCAGTCTCTGCCATCTTTCCTCTGCAGTATTTTCTGCTGAAATATCTTGAGAAGACGTAGTCTGTCGTGGTGGATCTTTAGCAAGAGCTTGTAGTAATCCCACTTCTGAAGACGGATCATCTTGTATCGTATTAGTGGAAGAAGATGAAGTAGTTTTCTTTGATTTTGGAGGCATTTTATTAACCAAAGTATTAATATTAAACAAGAAATGCAAAAAAAGAAATCAAACAACAAATAATCCAATTCAACAAGATTATAAAGGAATCAACACAATTTTGTAAATCTTCAGTTTTAAAGAGAGACGGCACAGTTCCGCGGGCAGTTCAATTCTGATAATAATCATCTAAACTTAACTCTTCTAAATAAACGCCCAGCAACCGATAGTCCTTTTTATGACTAAGCGACTATCGATGCTTTAACGGCTCTGTGCGAGCAAATCCCTTGACATCAGAGATTGCTCCGTCTTTCTTGACCATAACCGGGTGATGAGATATCACGCGTCGACATATATACAGGGTGAATCTTTTCAAAGGTCTCAAATGGGTGGGACTACTTGCGGCGAATACACGCTTATTTAGCCAATCAGGTAAACAATTATCCGGGTAGGGATAGTGAAGCAATGCTTAATTACAAATTTGACATATCACAATACATCTTTGCATGCCTTCGCCGCAAGTAAGCCCCACCCATTTGAGACCTTTGAAAAGATTCACTCTGTATATGGGGCATTCCACGCCAAATCGACCTGCCATTGACCCTCACCCTCTTTGATTTTGATATCCAATTAGAATGTCGTAAGGTAACTCAAAAAACTGACTTTCACAAATTTTGAAGCTTCTTCGACGACCGGCTCAACATTTATCGCCCTTGTTACTCAGAACGTCATTTTGTCATTGCACGTTCATAGTTGAGTATTTATCACTTTCACGAAAAAATCACAGAAACAAAAAAGTTGTAAAGAAATTAACACGAAGTATTCGGTAATATTCATTTCGAAATTTTCCGGTTACGTTACATGTTGTTTTTGTCTGAGAAAGTGCGAAAATCGTAATTTTGACACCGATGGCCGATATCGATTTTTTTCAAATTTATGTCACAAATTTTGTGTCAAAACAGAAAAATGTTGAGCCCTTTCCGAAAGTGGCGGTAGCTCGGGTTCAGCCGCTGGAAGCAAATGAAGCCTGAAAAACACGAAACACGAATGTATTGTTTCGGTAAATTCATACCTACTGTAAGGCCGAGGTTCCGAGGCACATTCAAAATGCAACGTATACTACTATGTTCGAATTCCAATTCTTCGGTACGTTATCCACATACTATACCAGGAATTTTCGCAAAGATCATCTCATACCAAATTGATTGCTGTAGTCCGTTTGAAATGAAGCAATCATGTTTAGACTTACTTACTTATACTCACAAACAGTTGAAATAGCTTATGGTATTACGAAACTATTGGACGATTGCAATTGGTCCCACTTTGCAACGGCATATTCAAACGCGTATAAGATGAACATTGAACATTTGGAGTATTTTCAACAAATTCAGTGCATGTAGGATGTGCTTCTAGTCATTATAAATAGTGTTTTGCCTTAAAAACTGAATATCAGTGTATTTCGGAGTAACATGGAAATAATGTCACACATTTTGAATATGCCCCGGAACTCGGCCTTACAGTAGGTATGAATTTACCGAAACAATACATTCGTTTTTCGTGTTTTTCAGGCTTCATTTGCTTCCAGCGGCTAAACCCGAGCTACCGCCACTTTCGGAAAGGGCTCAAAATTTTCCTGTTTTGACACAGAATTTGTGACATAAATTTGGAAACAATCGATATCGGCCATCGGTGTCCAAATTACGATTTTGGCACTTTCTCACACAAAAACAACATGTAGAGTAACCGGAAAATTTCGAAATAAATATTACCGAATACTTCGTGTTAATGCGCAACTTTTTTGTTTCTGTGATTTTTTCGTGAAAGTGATAAATACTCAACTATGAACGTGCAATGACAAAATGGCGATCTGAGTAACAAGGGCGATAAATGTTGAGCCGGTCGTCGAAGAAGCTTCAAAATTTGTGAAAGTCAGTTTTTTGAGTTACCTTACGACATTCTAATTGGATATCAAAATCAAAGAGGGTGCGGGTCAATGGCAGGTCGATTTGGCGTGGAATGCCCCATATATATATAAGGTAAAAGATGATACGAGGAACTTTTAGGAAAATAGCCAAAGTGTTGCTCTAAAAGAAAGAGGTTATATTTACATGTGGTGTATATACAAGGGTTTCTACTATTACATACTATTTTAATAACATTTACCTAAAAGAAAGAGAAACGACAATTAAAGTCTATTCTCCTCGGTTTCCTTCTCCTTTAGTTTATTATTCGGTTTCTTAATTTTGTAAGTGATATTCACATGTGTTCTCTATCTTCATCTATCTACATGTCATATATCGATCCCTGTCGACATCTCGATTATAGGACGCGAACTGATGTAGCGCGGCTAAATTAAATTAAGTTAAAGAAAGTGTCCTTTCTTTCTATATATACAGGGTGACCCAAAATTCCCGCACCACCTTGAATAGGCAGGTACCTTATCGAATTCTAAGACGAAAGTTCCTTTACGAAAACTCTCCAAGGCCAACGGTTTTCGAGTTATTCAAAATCGCGATTGACGAATCAGAGCGTTCCTTATTATCGTGATAGTGCCGGCTCAAGAGCAAGCCATGAGCAGAGCCTGTGGTATCTTTCTTATTGGCTTGGACGACCGCTATTTTTATCATTATTCAATTCAATTTATATTTTCGGTCGTCCAGGTCGATTGCGCCGTAATTCCTGACGCCCAGGTCGATCGGATTATGGTCTTCGCCGTCTAGGTTTTATCCGGCGTAGTTTACGTCGACCGCTCCATAGTTTCAGCGGTCCAGGTCGTCCGCTCCATAGTTTTTTGCGGTTCATGTGCACCGCTCCATATTTTCAGCGGTCCAGGTCATTCGCTCCATAGTTCTCGGCCGTCTAGGTCGACCGCCCCATAGTTTCGGCTGTCCAGGTCGTCCGCTCCATAGTTTTTTGCCGTTTACGTCAACCGCTCCATATTTTAAGCGGTCCAGGTCAATCGCTCCATAGTTCTCAGCCGTCTAGGTCAACCGCTTCATATTTTCAGCGGTCCAGGTCATTCGCTCCATAGCTCCCGGCCTCTCCATAGTTTTAATAGCGATTTATGACCTGGATGGCTGAAACTATGGAGCGGTTGACCAAGACGGCCGAGAACTATGAAACGAATGACCTGGACGGCTGAAACTATGGAACGAATTACCTAGACCGCTGAAACTATGGAGCGGTTGACCTAGACGGCCGAAAACTATGGAGCGAATGATCTGGACCGCTGAAAATATGGAGCGGTTGACGTTAACGGCGAAAAACTATGGAGCGGACGACCTGGACCGCCGAAACTATGGAGTGGTCAACCTAGACGGCCAAGAAATATGGAGCGAATGACCTGGACCGCTGAAACTATGGGGCAGTCGACGTAAACTACGCCGGATGAAACCTAGACGGCGAAGACCATGATCCGATCGACCTGGGCATCAAGAACTACGGTGCAATCGACCTGGACGACGAGAACTACAAATTAAATTGAATAATATAAAAAATAGCGGTTGTACAAGCTAATATTAAAGATACGGGCTCTGCCCATGGCTTGCTTTTGAGCCGGCACTATCACGATGATAAAAAACGCTCTGATTCGTCAATCGCGATTTTGAATAACTCGAAAACCGTTGGCTTTGGAGAGTTTTCGTAAAGGAACTTTCGTCTTAGAATTCGATAAGGTACCTGCCTATTCAAGGTGGTGCGGGAATTTTGGGTCACCCTGTATATATATATATATATTGTAACTTTATATGGTTATGCTTCACCAGCAGAAGGCTGGTGAAGTTAACCTAATTCGCGTGTGTTCTTTGTCACGGGTTATGATATTTGGAGCTCCTCTGGGAAAAATGTAAAAAACCCTTAATTTACCCTAATACAGACTCGGATAGATTTTTCACTACCAGAGCTGCCTCCCTACAGACTTGGGATATCCCAGACTCAACAGACTAGGATAGGATTTTACCTCTACCGTAGCTGCCTAGAGTCCAGGTCACCGAAGCTGCCTAATTACAGACTTGGGATATGTGTGTTCTCAGACTAGGGTACCAATTATAGCTATACCGTAGCTGTCCAACACACTTACCGAAGCTGCCTTTTAGCTAAATAATGAATTTAAGTTTTATTTAATCAAAAGGAAGCGTTTCTGAAAAAAATGATGAAAATTTGATTAATTTGGAAGTCGAAAACAAAAATCAAATTTCTGATACCTTATGATCGTTAGATCGTTATAGATTTATTTGAAATGCTTGTGCACGTTATCTCACACAAAAACTATTTACAAAAAGAAATTTTATTTAATAATGGTTGAACAAAAATTATAATTATGAGTGAATGAGTGAGATGAATGATTGATGTCTTATTTTAACTTAATTTTACTCGTCTTTCTTTTCTCTTTCGCTTGCTTTGGTTTTCTCTAATTTTGTCTAGAGAAGGTTCAATGATTTTATTTCCTTCTACTTGTAATGCTACTTTAGCTAAATACAAATTTTATGATTTTATTCAAATTGTTGAACTGCCGCTTTGGCTAGGACGACTTTACTATATATTTTTCTATCAAAAAGCAATTTTTTTGCTATAATGAAAATTGTTGATTTTAGGTTATGTGAATTGATATTTAATTTCGCGTCTGAGTCGGTCGGCCGCTTTGGCTCAAGTCCGCTAATTTGCGTCTCAGCGGTGCTCCTTATATATGACTTGTGACGTCATTAGGTGTCACCCCACCTGCGCGATGCGTATGTGCTGTGTACGACTATACCAGTATAGGCTGGTATAGCCGTACACGTTACAATATATATATATATATTGTAACGTGGTATTTCGTAAAGACCCGTTACAAGGGCACACTATCGAAAAATACGGCGATGCGTAGCGCAGACAAGGGTCTCCAGGAAAAGGAAAAATTTAGGGAACAAAATTAGATTAAACTAACGCACTATTTTATTTTTGTAAATCATGTACATCTTCTACGAGGCATCCACCGTCGTGGGAACTACCGGAAAAACTACGGCATCCTGAAACAACAACACCTACAGTCATCATCGACGTCTCGATCGGCGCGCAAACCTTTGTTTCGCCAAGAAAGCGGCAAGGTCAGCGCCTCCTCTCGAACAGGACGATCTACTGCTCTCAACGATTCGGGCTGGCGGCGTATAGGGATGTGCGTGAAGCACCGAAAAATCCTCCCGTCATCCGACGAAGCTACCGTCTACAACATCTGCGCTACTGAAATGAGGGCGGAGTATAGGGTTATGCGAGAGTAATCTCGCAGCCTCCCATCTGATGAGTTGTCAGCTGTCGCAGGTATCGAACATCTAAACTGTCTCTGAAACCGTTATCGCGGCCGGGTTGGTCCAGAAAACCCTCGGTACAGCGTTTCTACCGGAAGAATTCTATCGTGAGCGAGGCCCTAGTATGCCCAGCACGAAGTTATTAATTAACTTCTTAAGGATTGACTTTAATGTAAGGCCTAATAGAATTAATGAATAGCTCTGGCGAGCGAGATTTCTTATGGGTCCAGCGCCAGGGAGTTCCAACGGAAGGCGGCAGGAAGAGAGGTGAGAAACAACGGCAAGGGTAGGCTAGAATCACCTGTAAATCGCACCAACAGCTAGCGTCCGTCGAAACTACCGAAAACGATGACAACCAATTAGGAAGGTGATGAGCCACGTGACCCGTCAGAAGTCTGTACGAGCGAAAATAAGGACTATATAAGGAGGATACGTAGGCTAATCGGCCTACTCTTCGCTCCGTCTGCGCTACACCTCGTATCGTACCTCGTGTATCGTTATCACCTATCGTATCGCACCTATCGTATCGTACAGCGAGTATCGACTATCGTACCGTCTATCGTCTATCGTCTATCGTCTATCGAGTATATTTAAAATAGTGCTTGTGTTCTACTGAAGCAATTTAAGGTAAGGTCTTGATTTCTTTATGTGAAGGCACGAGGTAGTTCGTATAAAAGTTTGTCGTATCGTATGGTATTTTGAGCTAAGAAGCTCGTTTTTGGTTAATTTATCGAACAACCTCGAGTCTGGCTGAATTCGTAGACTTTATATCGCTTTCGGGCTATTATCTGGCGCCTATCTTGCTTTTTGCTTATTTCTATCGTATGGCTTTCTTATATTTAGTATGTTAAATATTTATCATTGTGCATGAATATCGTAGAAAATACTTTTCCTGGAGAACCCTGAGCGAGGATAGCCGCGAGGGCCTTAGGCCTCGCGTTACCGTTATATTTAGTAATAATTCTGTTAAATTCTGGTTTATAGTGACGATTCTGTCGTAATTTGGCAATAATTTCGTTTGGTATACCGTAATATCGTTTCATAAGTCGAGTATCGTTCTGGATAAATTAATATCGTATCGTATAAAATTTGGTTAATAATATCTTTCTCAGTTTAATTTGTTAACGTTGCTCTGCTAAGCCGTTTTCTGAGTGACCATGCGGTCCCTGAAAAATTAATCGATTCTCAGAATATCGTAATAATGAAGTCTAGCGAGCCCCTATCGTAAATACAGTATCGTTGTTATCGAGCTTTGTCAGCTAAAACAGCAAATAAATTATCGGCCTAGGCGGCGTTTAGAAAGAATAATTTTGCATTCGGGTACGAAGTATCGCTCTGTGCTACCGAGTCTGGAGTCTAGTAAATTGTTTTATATCGAGTCACCTCTAACGCGCCTATGACTGATCTTGCGTAGTAACACGCGTAAAATCTGTTCCGACACGTAGGAAACCTACCGTAGCAAACTGATATAGTTACTGTCCATTTCTGTTATCGATCTCGAATAATTATCGACTTTCACTGAATAAAAATAATTGATTGATGTTACCTCAAATACTATCGTTGCATTAATAATTTGTGTATGGTGTACCCTGCCCCTCTATCTAAGGCTTCATTACTGAGCTAGTTGAGTTATCGCTCGTCGCATTCTCGCGAATTTTGGTTCGTCGTTCTGGTCTATGGTATCGTAAAAATTTTGTTAAAGAAACGACGCATCTGCGTCTGGCGCCCAACATTCAAGTAAGTTTTGGAGTAAGTAACACGAGTGAGCGTCGAATTGTAGCGTAGTAGTGGTTTCCCTCTTACTATAAAGAAAACTGCGTTACAATATATATATACGGGGTGAGTTTTCTCCGGGGTCTAATCTGGGAGGAGCTTCAACGTGCTGGAGCTCCGCCTTCTTCTATTCAAAATCGGTCGCATCAGAACAATAGTGTGTGATTATCAAGCAGATACCCTTATCTCCAAATTTGTTTACATCCACACGTATAGCACACCTCAGCACTTTAGCACGTTGAAGCTCCTCCCAGATCAGACCCCGGAGAAAATTCACCCTGTATATATATTGTAACGGAACGGGCGTCATGATCCCGAGATAATACGTTGCCACGCGTACCGTCAACAGCGCACAAAAAGTGACGTCAATCGGTACCTATATAAGCGCAGCGCTAACATGGCTAATCAGCGGTGCTAGGCAAAGCGCCAGACTGACTCAATTATTTCAGAGCAGTGCTAGGCAAAGCGCCAGACTGACTCAATTATTTCAGAGCAGTGTTAGGCAAAGCGCCACGCTGACTCACTTTCTCTTTCTTTTCTGAGGCCGCACAGGCATAGCGCCGCGGTACTCTTTAGCGTCATCTTTGCGAATACGGAAACCGCCATAGCGGCGTTTTACGTTATAGAGTCTTTATTATTATTTCTTTATTAATTTCTTTATATCATCCAATTTAATTTCAATTTCGACAAACTCAATATAACGATAGTAAAGCCGTAGCAGCGCTAAATCTACACTTTCTTTAGAATTACTTTAACTTATTTTTGTAATAGCATATTGGTTGCAACCATTTGAAAACTAATTCCTTAATGTTTAATTAAATCTTATATTTAATCGAGACGATTCCCTATTCATTTACACCTTTTTCTCAGTTCGATTGAACTCGTCCTACTAACGCATTCTATTCATTAGCTAATATACAGCTTCGGTGACGACTGCACTGCACAGATCAGATACTCGCTTCGGTGCGCATTGCGCATCCAAGTCGAGATACTGCCTCGGCAAGTGCGTCGAATCCCAAGTCTGATACAGCCTCGGTGCTGCTCGCAGCATCCAGGTCCGAGGGAGGCAGCTACGGTGTGATTCGCTTCACCCTAGTCTGTATCAGGGACTAACATTTCGCTTATCTCTACCAAGAAGCCCCAGAAGTTAATCTAGAGTAAAGACACTCACAGTAACTAGCCATACGCGACACCTTCTGTGTCGCGTACAGCACCCAAAAAGTTACAATATACATATACATATATGTATAATAGGGTGATCCAAAAAAAAAGTTTTTTTTTTTTTTTCTCGCACACAGGCTCAAGAGTTTTCTTTAGGTATAAGAATGAGCCTGTCAAAAGCTGAGCTCCTAATTTTAATATTAAGATGCTCCTCATCGCACTTTTCTATTTCCCATTTAAATAACACGGGAAAATTTGTTTTTGCTCCTTCTGATTTTTATAACTAGCTAACGATGGGTCATACAGAAAATCTACAAACATATTTTTTCAGGGAATTGAATGCTCTACAAAAAATGTCTTCTACACTTTTTTGATAAACTTAACCATTCAAATGATGTTCGAGTTCAAAGAACCACCTTCCTGACAAAAAATGAGTTTCTAAAATAAGTTTATCAAAAAAGTGCAAGAGACCTTTTTTGTAGAGCATTTAATTCTCTACAAGAATATGTTTGTAGATTTTCTGTATGACGCATCGTTAGCTAGTTATAAAAATCAGAAGGAGCAAAAACAAATTTTCCCGTGTTATTTAAATGGAAAATAGAAAAGTGCGATGAGGAGCATCTTAATATTAAAATTAAGAGCTCAGATTTTGACAGGCTCATTCTTATACCTAAAGGGAAATTTTGAGCCTGTGTGCGAGAAAAAAAAAAAAAGAAGTTTTTTTTTGGATCACCCTAATGTATATATATAATGTCGGCGTGTGATATTTTGGACGCTGCTTTCGAGCGACTATTATAATTTAGTTTAGTCTGGATTCCTATCGATGGTTGATGTTTAGGTTATGTGTTTACGTCCAGGCATATTTGTTAGTATTGAGACCCTTTGGTCTAAGATCTCTGCAAGTGGCGCAGAGGGGGATGCGAGATAGAGGCACTTATGGTGGTGCCTTTGTCGAACAGCCCTAGCACAGCCACAGCCCTAGACATGTTAATTTGGAAGAGGCAGTCTCATTTTCGATCTCGAACAGAGAACTGGTTGCAAGAAAAGACCTCCAAAAGATTTTAGAACGGCTCATGGATTCGTTATCGTGTCTCCCTCCGCGTTACTGACGCTTATGAAGTAATGCTGTTGTTATATCGTGTTGTGATTATTGCGAGTATATGCCATTGCTTGTTTGAATAACAGTTGTTTAAATGATTATCCTGCAAGAGTAGCCAAATATGCTCGTAACCGATCAGATCCATCCATGCGCTCGTAGATTCGGTCACCGCTCCGACATCAGAAGTGGGATCCTTGCAGTTTAATCCCAATTGTGGAGACACAGATACACGACCTTGGTGTGAAACTGATGCGTTAGTTTGAGTGAATAGTGGAAAAACCAAATGAAGGCTGGTGTTTGTCTGCTTGGTTTAAAGTGGTCACATACGTCCTTGATGTAAAAAGAATACGACTTGTGGACCTTTTGTAGAGCAAAAAGTTGACATACATGCACAGACCAGGCTGTGACAGCGGAATTGATTAATCCCGGTGAGACGTATTTATCTGGTTTTGATTTTTTTTTTTTTTTGCGGCGAATGCTCTTTGATGAAAGAATCCAGAGCCGATAAGCTTTCTGGTAAACGCATTCGAGTACTGATTCTACTTAGTATCGGTAACCAATAATTTGCAGGTTTTGGCTCAAGTAACCGAACGAATACACAGTTCAGATTATTTTTACATGTGGTACCAGATGACTATCTTGGTAACAATATTTTGATGGATTGGGATTCGATTGCGTAAGGTATTGTTATAATTTTTGTTGAGAGAAAACAAGGTCTTTTGTATTATGCGCGGTTAGTGAAGGAATTGAAACTTTTGATGAAATTGATACCAATATTGCTGGATCGGATAGATTGAAAATTAATTAATTTATCAAATTTTTCATTTATTTCATCGTTTGTGGTAGGAACACCTACTGGTGAGTTACCACAGGTAAATTAGAGGTAAAACTGGTTGACCCCAACCGTACTGTTTGGGACGACCATATCGTCTCAGCCCTGATGAGAGACGGGTTGTACGTAATAAAATTGAGGAACTTGTCAGTCGGTATAATGAGGCCGAGTTATTCACCTTTTGCGAGTCCGATACTTTGAATCAATTAGAGGGATGTTTCTGATCGGCTATGTGTTGATTTTCGCGAATTTGACAGCAATACCGTGTCTGATAGATATCCGCTGCCTTTGGATGTGATATCTGGTTTTAATCAGATATCTATGCACGAGAGTTCAGTTGACCGTATAGCTTTTGTGACCCCGGATGATCAATTCGAGTATTTATTTATGCTTTTCGGTTTACGAAATACGCATTCAACTTTTCAAAGGGGCAATAAATAACGCACTCTTAGAAGTCATAAACACTTTTGCAGTGTGCTACGTGAATGACGTTATGATTCTAGCTACTTCTGTAGAACGGTCATTGGAAAGACTTGAAATAGTTCTAGATGGACTCAGCAACGCAGGCTTTTCTTCGGGCATTTGATTTCTTTAAATATCACTGATTGAGAAAGTAAACGTATATGGTCCAGCGAGGCGTCTGACTTCCGCCACTAAGAGAACCAGAGCTAGGCTCGGCGTTGGCTAAATAAGAGCACGCTGAAATCGGTACGAAACGGAACGGTACGGGAATTCTTCCCCAGAGCGATACGGACTAGTCTAGAATGACAGATCTCAAATCTAATTATCCAAGGCTAAAATAAGATAAAGAACGACCACGACAACCCGTCTATGGCGGAATTTGAAATCAGCCGTAAGGCGGCAACAAGGCAAATCAATGCGCTTGGAGACGGATGGTCGAGGTCTGAACTGAAAAGATAGAACTAAGAAAAACTAAACGTAAGATAAAATTAAAACTACGGTACGGTAAGGTATCTCAACATGAGCCGTATAAACCAGGCAACGGGGAAATGGCCCAATGATAAAGTCTGAAAAAATTTTAGAAGGTGGGGAATAGTTTCATGTTGTAGAAGACGAAATTCTAAGACCTCCCACGTCTTTTGAAGGATCCTTAAGGTGGCAGATTTTTTGCCACAAGCCTTCAAAGTCCGAAATTTGCGATATTTCGTGTTTTTTCGATCTAGTCACTCAGGTGTTCATCCTATACAAAAAAGTTAAATGGACGCGTTGTAGACCATACAAAAACCTATAATTTGAGATATTATACATGTGAATCCGTTTATTAGTTATTGCAAAAATAACAAAAAACCAAATTTTTTCATTTTTGCAATAACTATTGCAAAAACAACTCTTTCTTGGTTTTTTTACTTCTAACAGATAGCCCTTATGATAACAATAACAACGATATGCCTGTCCGCGCTGTACGTTAATTAGTTTCTGAGAAACGTTCAAGTGTTTATTAAAACGATTTAAGTTAACAATGGCTGGATTACTTCAAAAACGACTGTATTGACTCAAATAAGATTGGAAATCATTTGGAAGACCCTAAAGTTTGTCCCCTTTTAATTTCCGGCGGATTGATTGATAATAACATCCTGATTTTTAACGTCAAATAAGTGGTAATTTTTAGGATATAAACATTTAGAGCTGGAGCCTCCAGTGTTAGTTGCACGAACTTTTAACCTTGACGACTCAAAATCCGGCATTTTTACCGAAATTTAAAAAAAAAAAAAATTAGCCTACGACCAATACGAGCTGAGTTCACTTTTTTTTATTAAAAATCACTGTGACTTTGTTTATATTAATTAAGAATCCAATCAAGCGTCATTCGATAGTTGATGAGTTATATTTTATGTTACCGATATTGGCTTTTGTGAATTAGTAACTCAAAATTGTTCAAAACACTTGTGAAAGTGAAGCAGCGTTTGTGTCCATGAAAGTGGTGAGGAGGAGAAGCTTCGCTGCTCTCGCGCTTTCGCGCGCCCCGAAACCTATCACCCGACTTCAAAATCACTTCGCGTCGAAAATTTGTCGTATCTTCGTTAATTATGAACGAATTTTCACATTTTTTTTTTAAATCTGGGGTTACTCGTTATAATAACAACAACTGCTGTATTAGTTTTTTCGAAATCGTGCGAAAATTTGTTGTAAACAGGTGTTACTAGCAAATTGACTCTTTTTGCGTTTATCTTGAGTGCTATAGGTTCTATTAAAAAAAAATTCGAATAAAAGGCGTTCGTTTTTTTAAAATATACAATTTTGCATTCCTGATTTTTTTCGCTAAAACCGATATTTGCCTCGTAAAATTGTCATCTATATTTGCGTGAAATAGTTTGATTCATATTTATTTTATACGTGTACTTTGAGAAATATTTATTACATTTATACATTAATACTGGCAAGATTACCTATAGAATGACATTACATACTACAGTATAAAACTCAAAAATATGTATCATACAATTATTACCTCTGATTGATAAATAACAATATTAATCTTCCGTTGCATTTGGCGGTGCCGTGTGCAACGAGCATCTTAGAGTTAGTGGGAGAATAGGATAGGTTTCAGGTTAAAGATAAGAGTAGAAGAGGAGAGAACCGTGTGAATAGTTAGAGGATTGAGGTGGAGGTAAAAGTGGGGATGTGATGAAGGGGGAAACGTACGGGGTGATATCCGGACGTAACCCCCCCCCCCCCCCCCCCCCCGTTAGAGGAAACATATCTCTCGAATTTGAGAGATATGTTTCCTGTTAACGTAGTTATTGTTACAAATACAGTTTACAATTAGGTGTGGCTTAAAATCTATCTTACGCTAGTTAAGTTTATATAAGTAATATTAAGGTTAACTGAGGTACAGTTTACAAATAGGTATGATTCAAAATTTATATAATTATATATAAGTATACAGGGTGACCCAAAAGTGCCGCACCTCCTTGAATAGGCGGGTTCCTTATCGAATTCTAAGACGAAAGTTCCTTTACGAAAACTCTCCAAGGCCAACGGTTTTCGAGTTATTCAAAATCGCGATTGACGAATCAGAGCGTTTCTTATCATCGTGATAGTGCCGGCTCAAAAGCAAGTCATGGGCAGAGCCCGTGGTATGTTTCTCATTAGCTTAGACGACCGCTATTTTTATTATTATTGAATTCAATTTGTATTTTCGGTCGTCCAGGTCGATTGCACCGTAGTTCCTGACGCCCAGATCTATCGGGTTATGGTCTTCGCGGTCTAGGTTTCATCCGGCGTAGTTTACGTCAACCGCTCCATAGTTTCAGCGGTCCAGGTAATTCGCTCCATAGTTTTAGCCGTCCAGGTAATTCGCTCCATAGTTTTAGCCGTCCAGGTCATCCGCTTCATAGTTTTCGGCCGTCTAGGTCAACCGCTCCATAGTTTCAGCCGTCCAGGTAATTCGCTCCATAGTTTTAGCCGTCCAGGTCATCCGCTTCATAGTTTTCGGCCGTCTAGGTCAACCGCTCCATAGTTTCAGCCGTCCAGGTAATTCGCTCCATATGAGTCGGTTGATCTGGATGATCAAGGACTATGTAGCGGACTACTTGGATTCAGAAAACTATAAAGCGGTTGACCTAGACGTCAGAAAACTATGAAGCAGCTGACCTGGACGGCTAAAACTATGGAGCGAATTACCTGGACGGCTGAAACTATGGAGCGAATTACCTGGACCGCTGTAACTATGGAACGGTTGACCTAGACGGCCGAAAACTATGAAGCGGATGACCTGGACGGCTAAAACTATAGAGCGAATTACCTGGACGGCTAAAACTATGGAGCGAATTACCTGGACGGCTAAAACTATGGAGCGAATTACCTGGACCGCTGAAACTATGGAGCGGTTGACGTAAACTACGCCGGATGAAACCTAGACCGCGAAGACCATAACCCGATAGATCTGGGCGTCAGGAACTACGGTGCAATCGACCTGGACGACCGAAAATACAAATTGAATTCAATTATAATAAAAATAGCGGTCGTCTAAGCTAATAAGAAACATACCACGGGCTCTGCCCATGGCTTGCTTTTGAGCCGGCACTATCACGATGATAAGAAACGCTCTGATTCGTCAATCGCGATTTTGAATAACTCGAAAACCGTTGGCCTTGGAGAGTTTTCGTAAAGGAACTTTCGTCTTAGAATTCGATAAGGAACCCGCCTATTCAAGGAGGTGCGGCACTTTTGGGTCACCCTGTATAAGTAAATGGTTTCCACGTAATAATGTTATTATTAAAGTTAAATGAGCGTATAACCAACAAGGGAAGAAGAAGAAAAAGAAGGTTAGATAAGGTACAGTTTACAAATGGGTATGACTTAGAATCTATCTTACGCTATTTAAGTTTATATAAGTATATAGGTAAATGATTTTTCATGTAATAATGGTAACATTGAAGTTAAATGACCGTAGCGACAACCCCTGTTGAGTTCAATTCATGTATTTAATCATAGTATTTTATTGGTGGTAGCGGGTGTGACTTCGTCGCTGTCCTGCGTAGGTGGTCGGGTTTTTGAATTTTTGTTATGTGTATAGTCGGGTTTATTGGCGGGAGTGGAGGTGGTATTTTCTTTTGGGAAGTGTTGTATACTGGCTTGTGGTTGTGCCGTGCCGTACCTGTAATTGTTTGACTTGTTAGTCCCGTGTGTGTGCTAATTTCAATTTGTTTAGGTGAACTATTTTTGTTTTGTTCGGTGTGATGTAAATTTCTGCGTTTATGTTGTCAAGTATTTGTTTAATGATGTAGGGTCCTTTGTAGTGGTCACCGAATTTCGTGCGCGTCTCGTTTAGTAGGAAAACCGTTTGTCCTGTTTCGAAAAGTTTTTCGTTGATATTTCTATCGTAGTAAGTTTTTGATTTTAGTTTTGCCTCTTTTAAATTCTGTACAGCTCGTCTACGAATATCTGTGAGGTTTGTCAGTAAGTCAAGGATGAATGTGTTATAAGTACTGGTCATCGCGATTGTTGAAGTCACATCTGATGGTGATCGTTCTTCTTGACCAAAGATTAACTGATGTGGAGTAAAGCCAGTGCTCTCGTGTTTAGCAGTATTGTAACAGAATATTGCGAATCGTATGTATTCGTCCCAGTCATTACCGTTCTTTGTATAATGTTTGATGTGTTCTATGAGTACAAGATGGCTCCTTTCTAAGGATCTATTTGATTGTGGGTGGTAGGCAGTTGTTCGGACTTGTTTGATCTTGAAAAGTCTGCTAATTTGTTTGATTGTGTTACTCATAATATTTTGACCCTGGTCGGTTAGTATTGTTCGCGGTGTTCCGTAGCGCGTAATATAATCTTTAGCGAAGGCTGTACCTATTGTTTAGGCCGTCGCATTTGGAAGTGGTATAGCGTCAAGAAATTTGGTCAGATTGCACTGAATAGTAAGGAGGTATTGATTATTTGACTTTGTAAGGGAAAGTGGTCCTACGATATCAAGTGCGACCTTGTCAAACGCATTTGCGGGAGTGTCTGTGATCGCCATTGGTAATTTGGTCTTAACTCGAACTAGTTTCTTTCCCTGACAGCTATCACAAGTCCTAATGAAGTTTTGAATTTGACTTTTCAAATTTGGCCAGTAATATTTTTCTCTAATTCGGTTGTATGTCTTCGTAACACCTTGATGACCACCTATTAATGATTCATGATATTCCCTTATTATTTCCTCGCGTAATGACTCGTTGGGTGTGATGATTTCATTAGTGCACATCTTAACTTTGATGCTGGTGTTTTTAAAGATCGCGTAAAATAGTTTCTTCACAGTAGACCACTCTAGGGTGTCTAATCCTGGGTTTGCTTTTGTAAATGAGAATGAATTGATTTTATACTTGAACAAAATTTGTTTTAGCCTAACGATCAGGCGGTGAAGATCTTCCAATTTCATTCTATCCGTGAGTTTATCTGTAGGTACGCGGGAGATTATGTATTTCTGTCTATATTGTAACTTTTTGGGTGCTGTACGCGACACAGAAGGTGTCGCGTATGGCTAGTTACTTGTGAGTGTCTTTACTCTAGATTAATTTCTAGGGCTCCTTGGTAGAGGTAATCAATTTGTTAGTCCCTGATACAGACTAGGGTGGAGCGAATCACACCGTAGCTGCCTCCCTCAGACCTGGATGCTGCAAGCAGCACCGAGGCTGTATCAGACTTGGGATTCGACGCACTTGCCGAGACAGTATCTCGACTTGGATGCGCAAAGCGCACCGAAGCGAGTATCTGATCTTTGCAGTGCAGTCGTCACCGAAGCTGTATATTAGCTAATTAAATGAAAGATGTTAGTCAGGTCAGTTCAGCCTACTGAGGAAAAGGTTTTGAAGAAAAGAAAACCGTCCCCATTAACATAAGTTTTATTCAAACAAATAAACACATAGTGTGTGAAATGGTTGCAACCGAAAAATGTCTTATAGAATTAAATTACATAAATTTAGTTGAGAGTTGTAGATTTAGCTAAGCTACGATTCTACAGTCGTTATATATGCAATATAAATTAAATCGTTGAATAAAGGTAATCAGAAGTTAAATCGAAATACAATTAAATACAAAATTAATCAGACTTTAATACGTAAAACGCCGTTATGGCCGTTTCCGTGAACAAAAAGTGAAGCTAAAGAGAACCGTGGCGCTTTGCCTGTACGGCCTCAACAAGAGAATCTAGCGAGTCAGTGTGGCGCTTTGCCTAACACTGCTCCAATTAATAGAACGATCTGGTTACTTTGCCTAGTATCGGGGAGAAGTTATTGAGTCAGCGTGGCGCTTTGCCTAGCACTGCTGATTAGCCTGGTTAACGCTGCGCTTAAATAGTCATCGATTGACGTCACTTGTTGTGCGCGGTTGACGGTGCGCGATGTGACGTATTGTCTCGGGCTTAGATCACCCGATCCGTTACAATATTTTGTGACAGCTATTTCGCCTTTTTGTCGGTTTTTGGGTGGTAAAAGTTTCTTTATTTAGCATTTTTTTATTTATTAATTGGTTTGTTAGCTCATCCAGCCATGGGCAGTCGGCGTGAATGCAATGAACATAGTTATCGTTCTTCATAAATAGACCGTCTTTGGATTCTGTTACATTAGCCGTAGGCGTTATAGTTTCCAGGTTGGCTATGAACTTCTCAAAGCTGGGTGTATTCTCGTCTTCGTCAAATTTCGGCACGAGGTTTCGTCTGTGCTCTTGCATCAGAGTGTCGGGGTCGGATGAATTGATGTCCGAGGTTTGATCGGGATTAGTATTTTGTTCGTCCGACGAGTTTACAGTATTTTGCGAATGGTTATTTGCTTCGGTAACACGAGAATTATGAGGATCGGTTGGCGTGTCAGAATCGTTATCTGATGTTGTTAGGACAGCTGAAGGAACGTCGCGAGTGTCGCTTCGGCTTTCTGTGTTTAGTTTAGTAGTTCTGCGCGTCCTAGCTACTGGGTACGCAGGCGGTGGCATGGTGAGTGAAATCGGATCTTCACTATCTTTAGGTGTAGATGGTTCGTATGTTGATGGGTAATTGTAGTTACAAATAGTGATTTTGATGTTTGTGTCTTTAAATATGTAGTGGATCATACGGTTGACCATGTGCCAATTGAGTTTATCTATACCACATCCTAAATTTGGTATCGATAAGGATTGTACTCCGTCTTGTATCAACGCTGATTTCAATTTAGCTAGTGTTTTATACATTGTCTCGTTTGTCGGTTTGTTGAAATAGTGTTGTTTTGTAATTAGGTTATAGATTATACGCCGCGGGTCTTTAACTGTAATTATGTCCGTCACTACAGGGTCCATTGACCGCAAACGCTTACGTTGTATAAGTCCGCGTCTTACCATTTGGTCTGCTACACCTTCTGAAGCCTTGCAGTCAGCTGAGATGCAATGTGCAAGATTATCTTTTTGTTTCAATAAGTCTGCTTCAATTTTTCGAATATACCTGTTATTGGTGAATGGCAGAAAATCTAGATCTACGAGAAATTGACCGTATGGGGGTGTAGTTCCCGGATGTTTGTCGGTTGATGTACCTGTTTGTATGTTACGTGAGGTATTTTGTAGTTTTTCCATAGGTTCAACATGTTTTCCCGAAGTGTTGAGGTCTAACGTGGAATCTGCAATAGGCTCTTTATTTGAGCTATCATGTTTCTTATAGGCAGGTAACTTTTTCCGTGGCATTGAATTGCCAGATGTTTCTGTCTCGCGGACGCGTTTGGGTGATCTTACTTTAGTCTGAATAGTTTCTGTATTTGAATCTTCTGTCAGGTCCGTAATTGGGTCTGGTAGTTTAGCTTGTATCTTTCGTGGTCTTGTGTTACCAGAAGATTCCGTACTCCTATATCGTTTAGTTTGATTCGTCGGATACGGTAAAGGGTTAATCGTTTTACCGGGGTTAGTGTTTTTAGATTTTTCGAAGGTTGTTTCAACGTCAGAGCTGTCCGAGTTAGACAAAGTCGTGATAATGCGCTTACGACGGGTATGTACCTGAATGTCTGAGTCATCTGTAGAGTCTGAGTGATTATCTACGTTCGGCTCGTTCCGTGGTGCCGGGTTACCTGAAGATTGTGTTTCGCGATAACGTTTATTCGGTTTCCTAACGCTCGGGTAGGTTTTTGGAGAGTTTGTTCCTGTATTTTCGGGTAGGTGGGTTGCCTCTTTCTTTCGCGGGGCAGAGTTACTAGAGGACTCAGTAGTCCTTTGTCTTTTAGAGGGTTCAGGTTTTTTATGAATAATTTCAATATCTGAACTGCTCGAGGGCGTTGACGTTGTCATTGTTGATGTTCGTTGCGCCTTAGTTTTCTTTGTTCGGGCAGGATTATTAGATTCGTCGGTGTTGCGTAGTCGTTTATTGTTTATTGGTAGGATCTGGACTGTTTCGCGGGGTGGGTTTCTTGACAGTGCATCTGCGTTCGTGTTTGTTGTACCCTTTTTATAAACTACGTTATAATTGTACTCGTCGAGGGTTAGTCGCCAGCGTAGTAGCCGTGACGTCGGGTCTTTAACGTTATTTAGCCACACAAGTGGTCTATGGTCCGTTACTAGTGTGAAGCTGTGTCCGTATAAGTACGGCCTAAAATGTTTTGTTGCGAAAACGATTGCTAGGAGTTCTTTGTCGATCGTTGAGTAGTTGAGTTCTGCCTTTTCAAGGGATCTCGAGGCGTATGCGATGGGTAGATCTTCGCCGATTTTGCCTTGGCTGAGAATCGCACCTACAGCGCAGTTTGAGGCATCGGTCGTCAAAACGAATGGTTTTTCGAAGTTCGGGTACTGTAGGATAGGTTCCTTACAAAGGCTATTACGCAGGGTCTCGAACGCGAATTGGTGCTCAGATGTCCAAAGGAACGGGGTATTTTTCTTGAGTAAGTTGTTTATAGGCTTAGCGATTTTCGATAGGTTAGGTATGAATCTGCGGTAGTAACCGATCAGGCCGAGGAATTGTTTAATTTGTTTAGGGTTTGTAGGAACGGGGTAGTTTTTGACGGCTGATATTTTTTCTGGGTCCGGTCTTACTCCGTCCTTCGTGATTACATATCCTAGATATGCTATCTCTTTACGCAGGAATTCACATTTATCCGGTTGGCGGGTCAGTTCGGCAGTGGCTAGTCGCTCCATGAGTTTTTTGAATTTAATTGCATGTTCCTCTATCGATCTCGCGTAGATCACTATGTTGTCTAAATCGACGAAGACCTCGTTGCCTAGGAGACCAGAGAGTACTTGGTCCATTAGGCGTTGGAACGTGGAGGGCGCGTTTTTTGGTCCGAATGGCATTCTGTTGTATTCATAGTGGCCATGTGGCGTTAAGAAAGCCGTCTTTGGACTATGATCCGGGTGCATTGGTATCTGGTGAAAACCTGACGCTACATCAAATTTAGAAAAATACTTGGCCGATCCTAGTTGGTCTAGAATGTCTGTTACATTAGGTAGAGGATAGGCGTCTCCGATGGTTTTTTCGTTTAATTTTCGAAAATCGATCACCATACGCCATTTCTTATTACCGGCGGTGTCCGTTTTTTTGGGTACTATCCACACCGGGGAGTTGTATGGAGAAGAAAAGTGCTTGATAATATCTTGGTCCAGGAGTTTGTTTACTTGTTTATTTATCTCTTCTTTGTGAATCTGAGGGTATCTATACTGCTTCGTGTGGATTGGAATGTCGTCTGTGGTAGGGATGGTGTGGTTAACTAGTTGTGTATGTTTTAATTTGTCGCCTGGTAGGAAGAAAAGGTGGTTGAATTCTGTAGCAAGGTCAGTTATCGACTGTTTTTCTTCGTCGTTCAAATGGTTTAATCGGAGGTTTTCCATGAGAGTATGAAGACGATCCGAGTCATGGTTAGGGGAGAAGCAAAGCGTACGGGAATCTTTGTTAGTATTAGTGCTACGAGCCTTGGTTAGTAGGATTGACTGAACGTTGGTGAGTTTTGCGTCCGTCAGTTGGGGTCTTGTTTCTTTGAGTTCGTCGACTTCTTCTAAGGTTACTACCGGCCTTCTTATCTCCACGACTGTTTCACCGGAGTTAATCGCGTAGGCATATGCTAAGCCCTGTCTGTTTGTGACTACAGCCTTGCCGAGAAAAATATCGGGACCCAGGTTTAAGTTATCAATGACTCCTGTTTTCACCGTCGGGTTGGCGACTTTCATTGATATTACCATACCAGTTCGGGGTGGAATAGATATAATATTTTCGTCTAGTATTTTTAGTGGTTTACAGTTATCCGTTGTCACTGTCCCTGTTCCGAACGAGATCGTGGTGTTTTCATTGTATAGGAATTTCATTCCCAAAATACCGTCCTCTCTTATTGGGAAGGAATCATCGACTAAATGAAATACGTGCCAACTGTTGCCGATTTGTAAGTTGAGGCTTCCGAGAGTTTCGATGGTACCATCCGTTATGCCGGTTATCTGGCTCTTGTCTGTCAGGGTACAGTGTATGTTCGGTTTGACTGTGTTAAGTTTTATTATGTTTATGTTAGCTCCGGTGTCAACCAAGAGCGTATTTATCTGTTCTTCAAGTTGAGGTGTGTGTAAATGAATTTAAGGTGTTTGTGTTATCGACGTTGTGAGAATGCGAGATGTATTTATATTATTATTCGAGGATTTGTAAAGAAGTGGAATAATGCCTGTATTTCGAGAATGGAGTTGGTTGTTTTTAAAACAGATTGTTGCTTCCTCGAGTTGTAGAAAATCTGCGCTTAAGATACCGTCTTTTTGGATAGGGAATTCATCACTTACTTAAGTGGAATTTGTGGCAAGTACCGGCAAATTCTAGATCAATGCTACCTAGTGTTTCCGTGAACCCTTTCGTTATTCCTGAGATACAACGTTTGTCCCTCGGTTCAAGACGAGTGTTCGAGGTGATAATCTTTTCTTTAATTAGGTTTAGGTTTGCACCGGTGTCTACTATTAATGTTCCGGTTTTGCCGATGATTTGTGGTGATTGGATTGTAATAGTCGGTGATTCTAAGAGGTTCTGTTTTACGTATTTGGACGCTTCTCTAGAGTTCGGGATATCGGCGCGTCCGTGTGGTGATCCCGTTACTTGTTTAAAGGTTGCGATTCTAATGGAAAGCCGTAGGATTGCTCATGATTTTCTTGGGAATCGTTGGTATTCGGGAAATTCGTGTTTGTGTAATTGACGCGTGCATATCTTGGCTGTTCGAAGTTTGGTTTATTTTGGTTTTCGTTATTAGGTCGGTTCGGACGCTGGTCAGGGTTATGTTGAGGTCTGTTCTGTGCTTGAGGTTGTTGGACGTAATTTGCAGCGTTTGGTTGGTGAAATGAAGGATCTTGGGGTGTCTGTTGGTTTTGGTAGTTTCGCGTGCGACACCTTTCGATTGTATGACCTTTACGTTTACAATATGTACAAGATAGATTGTCGGTACGCTCTCGTAATCTACAGTTATCTATTGAGTGCCCAACACGCTTGCAGAACCTACAGTTTAGCGAAGGGTCGTGAGACGGTGTTTATTTCGAGCCGTTATTATTACTATTGTTTCGAGCTAGTTCATTCGTATTTGAGCTGTTTCGGTCCTGTTTCGTGTCGTTTGGTGTAGGTGCCCTTAGTTTTTGTCTTTCTAATACTATTCTTTCCGCGCTCACCGCCTTATCGACCTCCACTCGCAGCGTATTTGGCTTCTCGTTTAACACCCTTTGTTCTAGCGCGTCACATAGACCTTTTATGAAAGCGCGTAAGGCGTTTTCTTCAATATTTTTCATTAGTATAGTTGCATGTTCGGCGGTTTCGTTTGAATCTATGATGTCGATAGCTGTATCTACAAGTTCTTCTATCCTAGTTCCGTACTCTAACGCGGTCTCGTTTTTCTCTTGACGTGCACACGCTATAGCGCATTGTACGTCTGATAGTCTTTGTTTTGGTTCAAATGTGCGTTTCAAGTTGTCTATAATAGATTGTAATGTTTGGAGGTTATCTCGCGAGAGTGCTCTTTCTGCACGGCCTTCGATTTTTGATCGTACGAGTGCTACGAATAGGAGCGTATCTCGTGGATCTATTAATAATCTTGCGTTCTCGACTTTCCTAAGGAAAGATTTTACTGTAATATTCGTGCCATCAAAAGTTGGGATTAGTGTAGCCGCAACCTTCAATGGTAGGAATGTCATTTCTGAGTTAGACATGATTTTAGGCAGAGTTAACTTATCTTAAATAGTATACGTATCTTAAGTGAGCTTACTTTCTGGAAATTATGGTGAGTACAATAAGAGTGAGTATTCTCAGCATATTCCTAACGTGGTGATTGTTGGTGTAGAGATGGTGAATCTGGATCTGTCAGTTGGGCGATAGCGTTGGTGATGTCGGTGCAGTCTTGAAGTCGTCACCGGGTTTCGTCGTTGGAGCGAGTTCGCTCTTTGTGGGGCTCAGATGAGCCTTTGTGGGGCGAGGTGCCTTTGAGGTTCGACGGCTGCTATTAGTTTTAGCAGGTTTCGTGATTACTAATTATCGTCAATTTGGTAATAGTGGAATGGTAGTTTACACAACTTGTTTTACACATTGGTTCATTTATGGTTCACTGTTCGATGTCACAATTTGTTTATTTAGTAGTGTTATTAGTTCCGTTATTTACTTTCCCTTTTTTTTTTTATATTCCCTCAGTAACAGGGGACCACCGCTGCCACCAGTGTAACGTCCGTAGCCTGACGTTACCTTATTCGGGGTCTTGCCCCTGTTCGAATACTAGGGTATAACTAAGGGAAAACTAACTGAGTCTTGAGCTGATACGTTATTTATTATATAATTGAATGGCGGTTAGGATGAGTTGTTCTGTGCGATCTGTTAGGAGGTTGGTTTAGAAGTGAGGAACTGTGAAAAGGTAAAGAGAGGGTAAAAGGATTAGCTGACTCGTTGCATTTGGCGGTGCCGTGTGCAACGAGCATCTTAGAGTTAGTGGGAGAATAGGATCCCACGGAAAAACATCGTAGATGTAAAAAAAGCCGCCAAGTACCCACACAAAAATCACAATTGCCTTATAAGCAGAACGTTTCGCCAGGCTCTGTCGTGAAATCAAGAAAAAAGCCAAGCACCGAACGTACCTCTGCGATCTCTCAGCAAGTCTACGTCGTGAAGGCGAGTTTCGTGTAAGGATATCGAAACATCATTCCAACAGCTACGTACTTGGCGGGCACATTCGGTTTTTTTTTTCTTTGTGTTTGTTGTTTCTGATTTGGATTGATAGTACTTTCGCGTATCTTGTGAATTATTTTTTTACGACTGTTTTTTTCGTATTGTTTATTCATCAAATCTGGCATCCAAAATCTATAGATTAATAGAACGCGACTTCTTGCAATTTTATTTTGTGTTTGGTTGTTTTTCTAACAGTTATTCCGAACTGTGAACAGTTGCTTGTATCGGTACTCGGCAGCTAATGGATGTCTCAAAGTACTATGTTCCCGGTCGCTAGATACATGTATACCTACACGTTGTGAATCTTGCATTGCCTGACGAATATCCGATTCGCAAATAACATTGGTTCCATACACACTCATTCGAAATGCATCCTTCGATCTCGTGGCACGACCTTGTCGTGGCAGTTGAAAGATAAGCGTGTGCGAGTTGACGTCAGTGCTTGCGTGCGGGCGCCTTCGGGCGAAGGCCGAAGGCCCGAAGGCGCCCGCACGCAAGCACTGACGTCAACTCGCACACGCTTATCTTCTTGTACTAATGTGTATATAGTTGCGAATGATTATTTTTCACAAACGAATAAGCAACAAAATATTTTTGCAATAAAGTGAGGCCGAACTGTTACGCGGAAGAGTTGCAAGTATTGTACAGTAGAACCTCGATAATCCGAACTTCTGTTATCCGAACCGTGACTCGCTTTATTCGAACCATCATATAAATTTCAGAATTTTATGTTATATACATTATATATATTGTGACGTGGATTTTTGTTGACCCTCGGATCTGGACCGGATAGCCAGCCTCCGGGGTCAATCCAACGTGCACACAGCTATACCCGAGATTTCAAATTTACTAACTAAGTTGGGCGCCAGGCGACTACTCGCCAATTTCAAAATTCTCTAAACAAAACAAAGCCTAACGGACTATAGTGCGGCGGCTAGCAACAGTACCGCGGAGAGGGGTCGGGATCAAATGAAGGATGAGCTCGGCGTAGAATAATTACTCGTGGAGTTGAGTTTAACAAAAATATAAAAATTTATTTAAGAAAAAAAAATAGAAAAACGGATTTAAAATTAATAACAATAATCGTGCGTACCCGGGGGTACTCCCCCTCGGGTACTAGTCGGCTGCAGGCCGTGTAAAGGCGGCCTCGCCTCGATTTGCGAGTTTTACAATTACAATAGAAAAACAGGAGCTTCCACGTAGGACAGCAATAACAAAGAAAAATAAGGAACTAATAATTAACTCGGCAAATCGGTACCTCGCGGAACAATATCACGGTGGACAAACAGAATAATCACCACGAGGTGTTCATGAATAATTACCTAAAATCTAATAAACTAATAATACCAGAAAAAAAATGACTCGGCCGTCGGTCGTGTATAGGCGACCGGCGAACCTACGGGAGGCTAGGCCTCCTCGTTAATTGATGATTTACAAATGGAACTTAACACTAACTTAACACTAACTTAACACTAACTTAACCTAACTCTGCCTTCCTAGGCCAACTAAAACTTGAAATACTAAAAGAAAGAGAGACGACAAAAACAAAGCAGGCTCACGCCTGAGCTGACTGACTGAGTCTCCTCGTAGGAGAAAGAGAGACAGCGACAGTGACGAGCTAAGACTGTCCTTCTCGCACTTGTGTGCGGCAGGACGTAAAGCGACAAAACTGCAGATTCCGACTCGAAAAATCGTACTTAAAAGACAACGCGAAACTTCTCTATTAAAGTGAGGACACTGGTGACGGCCTACCGACTCGGGGGTCGTCTTTAGTTGAATCCCAAGGATAGCTAAAAAGCCTCGTGGCTTGACTCAAGGCAAGATGGCAGACGGCCGTTGCCGGATTCAAATCTGAACATGGGTAAAGTTCGTTAGCGCTTACCGCTTTCCAGCCACCTCACGAAAGCCTCCGCCTCGTGGGCAAAATCCATCGTCTTGTTCCCTTTTTTTTTTCAAGTATATCCCTCGCGGGCTCACACACACTCCAAATGCCACACGCAAAGCAGCAAACCAAAAAAACAAAAGGACTAAAACGCAACTAAGAGCTCTCTAGACGCCTCGCTATATCGCCGGCCTAACGCAGAGTGATCTCTCCAGACCACATGGCGCCGGTGTTGCGCACCCTCGGCAGTCAGGTAATTATCGATTTGCCTATCGACTGCTAGATCGTAAACTATGGCGGTCTGGCCGCCCTACGCGCGAAACTTCAAATTCGTACAGGGGGATCCTCGAAGATTCGTCTAGCGGAACGCGGTTCGCTGGCTCTTGGGGGTGGCGGGAATCACCTCCACCACCGGTTTCCCTCGTCGCTGAGTGCCCTCGGCACTCCCCCGCGCTCTCGCTGACTTTTTCGGTGCTCGACGTAGGATTAGGCCCCCAGGGGCATAGTGGCCTGCAGTTTAGGTGGGCCTCATACGGTCTGGATCGTCCACGTAAGTGTGTGTCGGTCGGGTCGTGTCATACTCCACCAACAGTTTGGCCATGTCTCCCACATAATAGAGAAAGTAAAAAAAAATAAACAGAATAAGAAATCAAGTCTACAGTCTCAGTACAGTCACGGTCGCCTCTCGGAGATTATATTAGCCTCGTGGCTATCCTATTGCAATCGTGCTTTCCACATTCACTCCCGATTACTTAATTACGGCCGTCTAAGGGTTCGGGAGCTGATTGTAACGGCAGGTGCACCTTGCAATGTTACAATATATATATATTATAACATACATGTGTGGATTACATGTGTCTTAGATATTTCCCACTATTGAAACATCGCTTCACCCAACATTACTGTTCGATTATCTGAACTTTCGCTAATCCAAACTGGGCCCGGTCCCAATTGGTTCGGATTATCGAGGTACTACTGTAAGCGATCCTTCCCACTACGTGTATACACTTGTGCACCGCATACGCATGCATAGCGAGCAAGATTGTATGACATAGTAGTATAGGTACACCAAACTAATCATCAACTGAATTTCATATTTATCATTATATTAAACCGTCATAATCTACGTACTACGTATGCATACCCATATACCGTAGCTGCGAGTTTTAGGTTTTATGCCGAAATAGCAAAGTAAATTTTCTCGATTCAACAGTTTTGCAAGCGAGTTGTCCATATAGCTCTAAGAAACCGAATGTGCCCGCCAAGTACGTAGCTGTTGGAATGATGTTTCGATATCCTTACACGAAACTCGCCTTCACGACGTAGACTTGCTGAGAGATCGCAGGGGTACGTTCGGTGCTTGGCTTTTTTCTTGATTTCACGACAGAGCCTGGCGAAACGTTCTGCTTATAAGGCAATTGTGATTTTTGTGTGGGTACTTGGTGGCTTTTTTTACATCTACGATGTTTTTCCGTGGGATTTCACTCCTTTTTGCAAGTATGGAATATTGATATCGCTGTTATATATACACAACCTACAATCCTGACAAACTCCAATTATTCACAGGTCATATACAGAGTTGTGTTCGCCCATTGACAATGTGCCGCGTCTAGGATGCGTGGAATAGGCTACCGAGGATACATCTCATGCTACTTCTTACAGGTGTATCATCAGTAGTCTATTCAGCGCATCCTAGGCGTGGCACAGTCGTTGTCTCTCGGTCATAATAATCCGAAATAGTAATGATTTCGATTGGATTTACGTATCAACTATCCTAATTTTCGCATGTCTGCCACGCGTTCGATTACACATATGCATATGTATGCATACATACGTATATGTAGGTGGACGTTCTTTCTACGAAAAGTTGTTCATTAAATTTCAACGGGGCTGTACGTTATTATAGTGTGATTATATCACGAATGACATTCGGTAGTGGGGCACGGGGGGAAACATTTTCAGTACAACAAACACATTTACTTTAACTGTCAACCGTGACAAACGTAAGTCATTTATTAAATAGAAGTTATTTCATTTTATACAGTCGTAACTTAAACTTAGAATTTCACTAATTTGTCAGTTATAGCTTATAACAGGTGCTAGCTTAGAACTATCATTGATTATTTCGAGATGCGAGTATCATCAAATAAATAATTGAATTCGTTACATTTCTTCGGTACATTTAACTGTTATTACATGATTTTATTTTCATTTTGTAAAGTTCACTCATTCATCACTATGCATTTCGCAATTAATCAATAAAATATGTCCAAAGATAAAATTCATGAATAAGTTATTTATTTGTAAAAATAACAGTCAATAACTTAAATTTTCTGAAGAGGCTTAGCTTATAATTTCTCGTTTTGTTATCAGGTCATGCCGTATCCTTGCAATTAGTTTTTCTCATTTCGAGTTAAAATCAGTTAAATTTCTATTTCCAACAGGGCTCGTCGGTTTGATATATATTTTCGAATTACCAACAGATTGCATGAATTAGATTTTATGTTTTATGTTGAATATTTATGGAAACAATGAGAAAATTTTGTGACTGGCTAGACTGTAATCATAGCTCTACTTATGTATGTATAATTGACTGACCAGATTGTTTGCCAAGTGATCAGCACCTTCTTGTTCTTAGCTCTCATTCGCATATAGTGGATGAGCGTTAGAATAAAATTATACTTTCAATAATAAGGCTTTTCTGTTATCGGTTCTTGATAAATAAATTGATCATCAAGCTGGTTACTAGATCGCGCATATCCATATGGTATGTTCTCTGCGAGTATTTGTTGATATGAAACAAGTCCGTCACTGTGTCCAAATAACGAGTTTGTATAATGCTTACGAGAGATTGGACCTGTTAATCGGAGCAAGAAGTAAATTCTTATATCTAAGTAAATTCTTTTATGAAACGAAGTGTTGGGTCATGAGGTGTACTTGAAGAATCATTGGTAGATCAGGCTAATGTACCCTCAATGGCCATTTTATTGCTGGTTCATCAGTAGTTTGGTAAAATTGACGTTTGGCAGCATAGTCGACATTGGATGGCAAGTGTGAGTTTTCGGACTAACCGATGAATCACCTTCTATTCTGAAACATCTCCATTTGCGAGCTTTCATGCTCTTTTGTTTCAAAGTATGACGGAAATAATTCCGATTACCCTGTTAGATATAGGAATGTACGAATAATTAGTTATTGACATAAAGAGTGCAGACGTGGCCCCTATTCTATGCTACACGAATGAAGTTAGTTGAAAATGTTACAGTAATTACTAATAATATATCTTATGTTACCGTGATGAAAGTGAGTTGGGAAATATCGACTCGATACATACTTTTTAATATGTGATATCCAGAGTGATTGTTTCACTTGCTTTGTGGGATAAGATTTCAGAGAGTTGTGTAGATTGTAAAGCCTCGAAGTAGCAATTGAGAAGAATGCTGCAGTTGTGTTCTTCTGGATGCTCTGTTCCATCGATTATTGTGAGTTAGGGGCATTGATTCCATAGCATGTCTTTCCACATAAGAACTTTCGAGGTATTCATTCAGTCGTTTCGAATATCAACTGCCAAGTTTAGATGATTCTCTTTTCACAATAGTTGTGTTCCTGTGGTGACGCTTGTTCGGGTGAAAAATGAAGCAAGCGACTGAGAATGTTGAGTGTAGATCATGTGATCAGCATGCTTGATATCATATTATTCAGACGCTGCACTGGTGGTAAACGACTGAAATTCTAATAACCAACCTGACGATTTGAAATAAACTATTAGCCTTTCACAGTTAGAAGAGTACGACGGTGAAGAAGAAAAAATAAGAAATACAACAAAGCCCTACCGTCATAGCTAGTTCCTGACCGTCGTATACATAATTATCCTATGAAATTGTATACAATATTCATAAAATCATGACAGATGAAATACATTATTTCTAGGTTAACGTCCTTGAACAATAAGTTTTTCCAATCGAAAGACATAACATAAGCTTCAATGAGATATTGCAATTATATCAACCATGGCTTTTGTAAATTAAGTATGAATAGATTATCAGACTAGATGATATGAGATATGTGTGATATAGTGATAAGAGATTAAATATAAATATAAATCAATTAAATAACAATTAATTAAATAATAATCAAATATTTATATACCTATAGAAATAAAAGTTGAAGTTGTATATGGACTGCAACTTGTATGTGACTATAAAATTCTAATAGAAAACCTAATATTCTACATTAAGTTATAATTATTGGTGATAAACCACACCGATCTAGAGTGGAAATGCTAATTCCGAGTGCCAATTTATGAAGAGTACAAATAATATACATATACATTATGCGTTTAGTAGACTTCCAATCTCGACGCATGTGACTTAATATTGCAATCAGTGTGATTCTGTATTGTGTGCAACGCGATTTTTATCCTATCAATTCAAAGTCGAATAAATTATTATCACGTTGTACGATCTCAAACAACTGCTACCTCGAAAAATAGAATTGAATTCAAGTTCCCGACACATCGAGATTGAAAAGCTACTGTGACGATGCCTATAAAATCGAAGAAATCTGTCATATTATATCAACAGATGTAGGCATTATTGATCATCTCTTCCTACAATTATACGCACGATGGTCCATCCAGTGTTGGGTGGATTTACCGACTAATTCTTAAGCACTATAATATTTTGACAGTCTTTTTATAGCTATACTATGCTCGATGTGGATATACAATATACATATTAGTCGGTATACATGGCGTAGTGTATAGTGTATATTAGTGTAAGCTTGAAGAATCGAAGTAGATAATACGGTTCATGATAATTATAGTTCGAACATTTTGAATAATACTGCATAATGAAAATGCATAATGATGGAATAGTTATATCTGAACCAAACAAGTTATTGCATTATGAATAATAATTGAGTTGTGCAGCGAAGAAAAAATAAGGTCGATTCTTCATGTCATTATTAAGATGTGTGACTTTGACTGGGGAGCATCAACTATTCATTCATTCATATTCGTTCGTATACGCTAGGCTTAAAACGAATTCTATCACACTATTATAATAAAACGTACAATTGCGTTGGGAATCGTAAACTCTGTAATATATACTATGCGACGTTCCAACACTGGATGGTAACATAAAAATGGTTTTGGTCGCAATAATCCTGTAATAAAATAAAAGATTAGTAGATGAGTAGATGAGTAGCACTATACCCTTCTATATGCATTCAAGTTGATGTGTGAATTCGCATAACTTATATGCGCATGGCTGCGTGGGACTCTAATTGAGTTACGTGATGTATGATGAAAATATCAATTTTTCCATCCATGATCAGCTGCTGAATGAAACATAGATAGTTTTGACCGACCTAGCAGTAACTCTGTAATGTTTTAGCCAATACTTGATATCAATTTTCATTAATACAATTAGGTTCAATAACTATTCGACCAAACAGAATTTTATATTACAATTTTATCATACCTGAATGCATAAAAAGGTAAAGAGATATTAGTGCATGCTACATGTGATTGAGTTGATCGATTATTTCATAATCATTTCTGCCGATAATCAGCAATTAATTGTGGCAACATTTTTCTTGTTTCATTCTATTTCATTTCATTGTTTGACTTACAATTCAAACTAACTGTGAGAGATCATAGTATATCGCCGTGATGAATAGTTGAACTACAGAATAAACCTGTCATTGAAAATGTATGTGTCATGTTTAGTCTGTTTAATTTTGTTGCCAAATTGTTTGTGCATAGGTATAGATATACCTTTGGATATATTTTATATTTGCTTTCGTTTTTGACCATTCTTATTGTTTGTACGTAATCATCTTGTGAATTATTGGCAATCATTTTCAAATTCTATTTTTGTTTTCTTTTTGATGTTGGATATATTTCAGTTGCCTCCTCTCTAACATAAATTTAACCATACCATTAAATTTTTTCACAAACGGTGGTATATGTATGTATTGTTTTGGTTAATAGTTTCATTTGGTATCATTGGCACATGATAATCATAATGATAATAATAGTAATAATAATAATAATCACAGAAAGTATTACTATCATTTTATAGTCATGGGAAAAATTATATTGTTACTTTTCGTTTTGACTATAGCTTTTAAACATTGTGCCAAATGGTTGTATGTAGGTATGGATACACACTATTTACAGATTTTTTTCCATTTAGATTTTTTTTCCATTCCCACTGGTATATACATGGTGTAACGGATGTAATAGTATTTCGGCAACCATATGTATAACCTGTATATGGTGGTAAAATCACAGTCATTTGCCTATTTGTATTCATATCATTTCATCATATATACGTATGGCACGGTGTGGAGACATTGTGGAGACAAAACGAACAACCTTCTTCTTTGCATTTCCTTGGTAGCTATTTATATGTGCTACGTATGTTGTTGATTGTATTTCGATTAATATTTAGGCTGCCTTTCAAGATTGTATCTGATTGCAGTTTATCGCCCCTTCGTTGGTCTAATTCTCTATATTTACACCCAGCTCGAAGTATCTGTTTCGGACAATTACAAGAGGCCGTCATGCAGATGGTAATAATCATTATTAATAACATTCATCGGCATGAAATGATGGTCGTTGCACTTTTCACTCTGATTATTATTCACTGATTCACTGATATAAACCCATTAGCATGGCCGATTTTCACCAACTACCATTATAATAATAATGATAATAATAATAAGATAACACATCATATAAATATAAACAATTGTATATAAAATTGTGTATATTTCAACGGTCAATAGCGCTCAATAGCGCGAGCCGACGGCCATTTTGTTTAGTCGACGTTTTGTAGCTCACTTTGTAACTTTATCAGCACATATGACTTACCGACCGAGTGCGGATTCTGATTCATACCAAAATCAATAGGGGGCGAGATTTCAGTGGATTGTACCCACGTTTCGAATTTCAAGTCGATGCATTCAACCGTTCGATAGATATCGTGGTCTCAAGCAAAATGTCTAGCGACCAGGAAGAAGAAGAAGATGCTTTTTCATCATCTTTCGGGACTAATATCTCGGAAACCAGTGTACGGATTTCAATCAGATTTGTACAGCGAGGTCGTGTGGGGAGAGAAATCCTGTCGTGTAAATTTTATCGAAAAACATTCACGCGTTCCGAAGTTATGACACCGTGCTTACAGGTATAACTAGTTCCGCCGAGAAAATATACGCGGCTAGCTCTCGCCTGCCTACGGGTACTTGGCGGCGATTCGCTGCCGCGAATCTTGATAGGTTTCAGGTTAAAGATAAGAGTAGAAGAGGAGAGAACCGTGTGAATAGTTAGAGGATTGAGGTGGAGGTAAAAGTGGGGATGTGATGAAGGGGGAAACGTACGGGGTGATACCCGGACGTAACAAAATCGAAAAAACACGAAATATCGCAAATTTCGGACTTTGAAGGCTTGTGGCAAAAAATCTGCCACCTTGAGGATCCTTCAAAAGACGTGGGAGGTCTTAGAATTTCGTCTTCTACAACATGAAACTATTCTCCACCTTCTAAAAATTTCTCGGTGATTTTTTCCCCGTTGCCTGGTCTAGTAGGCAGTCGGTCATGGAGTGACGTAGCGCAGCGCTGTTCGGCGAAACGGGGAGGGGAAAGCCTCTCCGCACACGGCATGTTCGCCGCACCCAGAGGGCGAACATTTTCGAATTTCAGCCGGAAGGAAAGGAGGCAGACGAGGCAGGCTGGAGGCTACAGCCCTCTTCCGGCTGGCAGGTGAGGAGGCTGCTTCGCTGGACGCTGGAGTGACGTAGGTGCGGGTACTAGTGTCGAGGCATCGAAGACATTCCCCCGCGATGTTGCAGCGGCGCTGAGATCCCGCGGTGTCCTGGAGGTCCGGCGAGATCTGCATTTACAAAAAAAAAAAAAAACACTTCCGGCGGACAATGACTTACAGTTAAAATAGGAACTCCGTCGCTCTGGGGAGAAATAGAGAGGTGGTCGCGGTGTTACGTCCTAGGTTGAAAGCTTAACATATATAATCATTAGGTATAACAGATACCGTAGTTAGTACCGTAGGTATAGAAAATACCGACGTCCAATTACCATCAGAGTTTCAATAACAACTGTATCGAAGTAATTCCATTTATAATTTTTTTTTTTCCTAAATTCTTTATATTATTTTACCTATAGTTATAAGTCAATACTTTTAAGAAGTCTCAATCTCAAACACCATAACTAATTTTTCCATAGTCTCTCACAAAACTAAGCAAGCCTGAAAACACTCAAAAACTCATAAATTTGAAATCCTAAACTTTAAGTAAACTTTGAAAACGTTAGAAACTATCTCTATTGAGGAAACATAAATCTTTAAGATCTTTAGAATTTTACTGCCAAACGCGGAGAACCCAAAAGACAAAGACAGTTTTGTTCAAAAGAAGACAGATCATAGACGCTTAAAACATCCCTTCTCAGCATCTCGACGCTTGGGCCTCTGACCCAATTGTCTCGCATAAATTCTATTTTAGCCAACCATATTTTTTCCCTCTTAAATTTAATGTGTTTTTTACCAATGAGAAAAGACTCGCTTTCCCGCGAGTTCTAAAAACTTCCCCCCGCGTAACCGTGAGGAGAGTTCCCTTTTTCTTCAGAACATTCAGGGTTAGTCACGAGATTTCAAAGAGTAAAGATCAGATCTACAAAAATCTTAGAACCCAGAATATAATACAAAACTCGAAGTGTTTGATTCATATATAAATTCACCAAGTGCAAAACTTATCAACATATAAAATCTATAAACTAAAGCTAATCAACATGCAAATGTTTGATTAGTAACCAACATTGTTAAGCAGTTTGTTGAATAAATATTGTTAATTAAAAGTAGAATCTACAAACATTTATTTCACCCACGCATAGTGGTGACTGATAACAACCCATTACCTCAACAGAATACGAGTTATACGTCAATCAGAAGAACTAGTTATCCAAGACTCGGTAAGAAACATAGAACTCTACCACATCTGAATCAGAAGCTCAACACATCTAACTACCCAGATAGCCAAATGTCCGTTCAATTGCATGTTAATGCTGCAAATACAATTGCAATTGATTACAACAACTTTACGGTCGTTAACGTCCGCGTCATGTGTTGTTTTTGCTAGCAATTTAGTACGGTAACTGATTGCAGCAAAATGCTAGCAATATGCCGTTAACTGATTTGCATATTTCAAGTAAATGTAAGCTCGCATTATTCCGGCACGAGTGTGACGGGTGGAAATGGCAGCAACATGCTGACAAGAATAGAGCAATTAATGAGCGAATAAACGAGCAATCAATGTTAGGTCGGTTCTCGACGTCGGTTTGTTTGCGTCACTACATTTTTCGCTGTACATAATTCAAAAGTCTGCAATGCATCCAATTAATACAGTTTCAACTGCATTTGTATGTTTATTGGCTGCATAGCATACATTTTAAATACAGCAAAAACTGAGGAACGCCAACACAGTGGATGATTTTCGTTGTACATATACCGTGAGAATCAGGTGAAACCGAATGGTCCATCCGCCCAGACGGTGAATATTTGGTATTTTTATAAGGATAGCCACTCGTTGCACTGGAAATCCCTAGGGTGATTTTGGCACGCAGAGTTTCATCGACCCGCGCGCCAAGATCACCCTAGGGATTTTTCAGTGCAACGAGTGGTTATCCCCCTAAAAATACCAAATATTCACCGTCTGGGCGGATGGACCATTGGTTTCACACTTTCACCTGATTCGCACGGTAGATGTGTAGTGTAAAGTAGAATTTCACACAAAAAGCAAGAAAATAGATAGAAAGACACGTGAGGTGTTTTTGGGGGGATTTCACAACTTTTTGCACCGTTCAGCTGGATATTCATTCACGCCTGAGCTTTTAACCGACATCGGCGGTTTCATTTGTAATAAGGGTATAGTTACTGCTAACTTTATCATTGATCAGGTCTGACATAAAAAGAATATGTATGCATCGTGAGCATTTTTCGGCCATTTCTGCTTTGTGATAGTATTATCATCTACACGTTTCCAAGCAGAATTTTCCTCCCGTAACATACAGGTGTAGTGGCCGGATTGAATGTTCTGACCGTGATGGAAGATTGCACTATTTACCTTGTATCTTTTAGCGCAAAGTAAGAGTTTTTCAGTAGGCACAGCTTTTATATTACAATTAGTAATCTTCATGACATGTTCATCTTGTACCGTATATAATAGGAGCTGGGTAATTAAACAGCTGCTTACCGACGTAACTTCAGTTTTTATGAGTATATTTTGCGACCGACAAATATTGCAAGATGACCCTTCAATTGTTTTCCAGCGTGAAAGGTTATAATCAATTATCTCCGACAAACTAGGAGTTTTCTTGCAAGGTATAGGCAAACCAAGCAACAATATGCAATTAAATTCGGAAGTTGTATTGGTATAACCACAAGATTCACAACGCACCTTTGTCATTATCTGATGCTCAACGACTGTTCTCAAACTATCGCATTTCGATAGAAGAGCAGTAAGAAATTCTGGTGCATCTCGCTGAACATTCATTGTGAATTGTTCACCTGCGAGTGTTCTAGCCGCGAAGACATTTTCGGGAATTTCTAAGTTCTTGTAACTCTCCAATAATATCCTCATGACATCATCCCTTTTTTGATATGACAAGCGTTCTCTAATCGAAGCAGAATGAAACATGCACTGAATCGTCGCGTTAGCATAGCAAGAAACGCCATCGATATTAGGAAAGCCTTTTATTCGCCAGAAATCTTCTGAGGAATTTTCTGTACCCGGCTCCTGACAGGTGATTACGATTTTTGGAATTGACCATCTGCGGTCAGGAGCTTTCCGAGCTCGTATTCCCACAATAGGCATCGCCATAAGGTCAGGTCGATATTTCTTTCTCAATCGATTGTACTCTACAATAGCTGATGTATCCGCTAATACTGAATGAGGGTCGTAATTAATTAAATGTAGGCCTTCTAATGAAGTTACTCGTGAAAGAGCAACGTACACTTGTCCGCAAGAGAACACTGAATTACCAGCATCGATAACGGCATTCTTCAGACTTAGACCCTGACTTTTATGGATTGTAATCCCATAACTAAGGCAAATAGGAAACTGTTTCCGGATGACAAAAGCCCCTTCCATCACCTCAAACTTCACGTCAACGCGCTCTATAACGTGTTCGACTCCATTCGCTAAAGTCATCCGTACCGCTTCAACTTCATTACTATCAATAGTTCGGGATATTGAAGTAATTGTACCAATTGTACCATTAACAAGTCCTAACGTAACGTCAATATTTCGTCTTATCATTATTTTCACACCAATCTTAACAGTGATTACTTTTGCTAGACCGGCGGTTCGAGAACTATCCTCGTCATCTATATTCAGCATTTTATGCCTTTTTTTTTTGAAATACGGAGGACAGTCAATAGTGTCGTGAGCTAGCAATTGGATTTCTTCTGTTTGGATTTCGTTCAACATAGCTTCATTGAGAACATCACACATGCGACATGTGGGAAGTAGACAAACAGTGTCGTTAGATAGGGGCTTTATATAATCACATAGTTCACGTAGTCTGTCAGTAAACTCAGATGAGCTGAAGTGTATTTTTCTTGAGTTTAACATTGCTGTATCCGAATCAGTGACGACTTCGAGGCGTATTCTCGAAAGTGTCTCGCGATACGATGTATCATTTTTTTGCCGCATATTAATCGTTAGTTCGTCGTAACTAAACAAATTGCACCATAGATCGACACTTCCTATTGACCCTAGAAGTTTGTCCGTATCTGCGCTCGACATTTGTACAAAAACAGGCCTTTCGCGAACAGGTGGTAGTTACAACTGTAACAAGTCACCGAAAAGCAGAATATGTTTCTTGCCGAACCAACCATCATCGCAGTCTGTGGTATTAAATTTTTCCCCCAAGCGAAGATGTATATACATTAGTGTAACATTCGAAATCATCGAAACCTCGTCGATAATTATTAGTACAACATTTCTGAGTTGATCTCTTATAGTTTTCAGAACTACGTCACACAATTGTTTGTACTTAGGAGTGCGCCCGTGTTCAACAGGTAGTTGAAACAATCTATGGATAGTCAAACCATCAATGTTGAATGCCGCTATTCCAGTTGGTGCCGATACTGCGGTATCTTTACCAGCATGTTGTTTAATCCAACACCTGATAGTTTTTATAAGAAAACTCTTTCCAGTTCCGCCCTCGCCACTGACATAAAGCCGTAGAACATCTTTCGAACTGACAGCACATGTGACTTTATCAAAAACTCGTCTCTGATCAGTATTCAATTCCGATATCATCTCCGAAACGTTAACTGTATCGACTCTTTGTACGCCTTCTTGAAAATCGTTCATTGCACATGCAGCTTCGATAGGCTGACAACCCAAAGGAACCACACCTGAATTGTCACTACGTTGGGATTGATCTGCTTCCGTCATTCGTTTATCGATTAACTTGTGACATGGCAAGTCACAAACCCCCCAAACCACGCGGAAATTAACGAAAATAGCCGAGGCCGATCGGCAGCGAGAGCCGATCGGCACTCTCTTGAGAGACCGCGTGAGAAGTAAGTGTGAGCAAAGATAGAGAAACCTTTTATTCTTTTTGGAGCCCCGGCTTTATTCACCGCAGGTCAGTACCTCTGAATAATTCTTCATCAAATAGCGCATACCCACACCCACTCACACACCACCCCGGTACCTAGCAAGTAGGATAAGGAATAAAGAGTTAATTGCATTCGAATAATCCACGAGCGTTCATTACCCCCCCCTCCACCTCCATCCGTAGCTAACGGACAACAATTCGTTACAAATTGGCGCCCAACGTAAAAATCCACGAATTTCCCAGTAACACAGGACATTAAACAATTCACAAAACACATTAAAACACGAGAAAACAGGGTACAAAGTAGAAAAGTAGGACGGTTTTACACGAGGCGAGTACGAAAAACACGGTACAGAAATTCAAATACGAAACGGTCAAACACACAGACACACAATGTCACTAAGACGGCTAAGCGAACCGGCGTTGCCAAGCGACACACAGAGGCACGGGCCTGTACGTGCGCACTTTATAAACAACACGCTGGACATAGATCCCATAAACACACAAGGTACACACAGATACATACAAGCACAAGAGGCACACACACACTTCCGACCACGCATGCAAGTACACGAACCATACAGAGACGATAGGACGCACAACACTCGGCACCTACTAGACGAACCGATCACACTAGACAGGGAAGTGCAACACACGTTGCATAGCACGCACATACAAAACACACAACCGACACGCTTCGAATCAGCGGAGTACACACACACTATACAACCGAGCCCCAATCACGCAAACACATACGGGCAGACATTTTTCCACGACCGGCGAAGACAAGAAATAACAGGCGCGGAAACGTTTTTAGACACTAATACGCGAAACATACAACACATACGTAACCTGATAGACCTGGACCCACCACAAACACAGCCGATAACCTATGACACACAGACGATACAACCACAACACACCCAGTACTTTAATAACAGTTATACACAAAAATCGACGATACCAATTAAAGATATTCAAGGGTGGAACATAAAATACTCGGGAGAAACAGGCGAGGACTTATACGAGTTTTTACAAAACCTCCGCGATCTACAGTTAGGTTACGCTCTACAAGACAAACAGCTGATCGACAACCTCATACCGGTATTAGACGGAACAGCGAAACAATGGTATAGATTACACAGAGGAAAATGGAACACATGGCAAGAATTTACAGCACATATACAACATGCATTTTTAGACACACGCCGTAGAGACAAAATAGAAGAGGACATAAGAAACTGCGTACAAGAGGAAACACAGACAATTACGGAATTTTTAATAAAAATAAGAACACTCTTCACGCTGCTAAACCCGCCATACACACCGACACAAGAGATAGAGATCACATACAGAAACCTTAGACTAGAATACAAACAATACATAAGGCCACACGAATTTAGATCGTTCGAACAATTAGAAAACGCAGAAAAACAATGGGAAACAAACATCGCATGGGAGGAGGCGAGACAAAAGACTAAGAACACTCAGATAAAACAGCAACCTAGAAACACATACACGCAATACACCCCACAAACACAATCACGTAGATTCCTATTACCAACACCAGACATCCAACCACCGTACACAAACACAACACAAACACACCCACAGCTTCAATCAACACAACGCCCCGCGATCACATACACATCACCGACATACACATCACAGCCAAACACGCAGACGGGTACAACAGTACGCCGCTGCTATAACTGCAACGAACCAGGCCACATGAGATGGCAGTGCACAAAACCGCAACAATCGGGAAACGAATAAGGGAATGCCCAGAACGGGTGGAGGCAATTCCCGAAACGCACAATACACATACACCCGAACACGCAACATACACAATCACACATAACCCACGCGATCCAAGATTCCACATAAAAATAGAAATGGACGGGTTAGAATTCGATGCACTGATAGACACGGGATCAACACATTCATACCTAGGACAGAAAATAGGAGAAATTTTAAAAGACAGACACACACAAATACAGGAGACACCGAACACAACAGTCTTAGTAGCGAACGGTACAAGAGCCGGAATATCGGGCATAACAACACGAAGGATTCAAATAGCACACACAACTAGAGAAATAGAATTAGGCATTATACCCACACTCGCTTGGACATGCATCATCGGCATCGACGCCATAAGACAATTCGGTATGCAACTAGACTTTGCACAAAATACGTGGACACTAAGCGAAAAACCAAACCAGACATTCAGAATGGAACGATGGCCACAGACAACCCCAACACCATTACAGACACCGAGCCAAAACCCCAGTAAACAGTCAGAAAACACAGAACAGGAAACAAACACACATCATAAGGAAACTAGGGAACAAGAAACACAGACACACACTAAACAAGCAGAGGCAGCAGCATTGCAGGAAAAGAGAGCGAGAGAAGCACTCACAAAAAACTCAAAAATAGAGGGACCCGAACAAACACAAACACAAACACAAACAGACACTCCACCAAGAAAAAAGCCACTATTACCCACCCCAAAAATTCCACCCAATCCGAACCTATACAAACCTACAGATAATCAAAACACAGACATAGGAAAACACACACAAACGGAGAGACCCATACGAAAGGTATTGCTACCAACACCAAATATCCCACCAAATCCAAACCTATACCCCCGACACAGTACACCGCCACCGCGAATCTGCAGCGGAATACAACAACTCACAGACACACAACACACAGAACTGCAAACACTTCTAGCAAACAAAATCACATCACTCCCAGGACAGCTAGGACTAACACACCTAATATCACACAGAATCGACACACAAGGACACACCCCTATCAAACAACGCTATTACATGGTATCACCGAAAATAAAAGACGCGATATACACAGAAGTAGATAAGATGCTCGAGGAAGAGGTAATCGAACCATCAGAAAGCGAGTGGTCAAGCCCAATAGTAATGATAAAAAAGCCTAACGGCACATACCGATTCTGTTTAGATTTTAGAAAGGTAAACTCGGTATCACGGAAAGATGCATACCCCCTCCCATACATGACAGCAATACTCGACAAATTACGCGCAGCACAATACATATCTAAACTCGACCACAGTCAAGCATACTTTCAAATACCACTACACGAAGACAGCAGACACATAACAGCATTCACAGTATCGGGAAAAGGACTATACCAATTTAAAAGGATGCCATACAGCTTAACAGGAGCACTGGCTACCTTTCAAAGATTGCTAGACAAATTAATAGGACCCGAATCAGAACCATACGCATTCGCATACTTAGACGACATAATAATCGTAACACAAACATTCGAAGAACACTTACACTGGCTAGGAAAAATACTACAGAAAATTACACACGCAGGACTCACAATTAACCCAGACAAATGCGAATTCGGCTGCTCACAAGTTAAATACTTAGGATACATAGTAGATAAACACGGATTACACGTAGACCCAGAAAAAGTACAACCACTGACAGACTATCCGGAACCGAAAACATTAAAACAATTGAGACGATTAATCGGAATGGCTTCATGGTATAGAAGATTTATCCCAAATTTCGCACACATAACAGAACCACTAACACGACTACTGAAGAAAGAGCAGAAATGGACCTGGGGAGCAGAACAACAACACGCAACGAACACAATCAAACAAATCCTCACAACACCACCCACACTCACATGCCCCGATCACACACTACCATTCCAAGTACAAACAGACGCGAGCGGAACAGGCATAGGGGCAGTACTAACACAAACAAAGAATGAAGAAGAACACGTAATAGCATACGCCAGCCGTGCACTTAGCGAGGCGGAGAGAAAATACACAACAACGGAACAGGAATGCCTCGCGGTAATGTGGGCAATATACAAATTCAGACCATACTTGCAGGGTTACCATTTCACAGTAATTACAGATCACAGCGCACTCAAATGGTTACACAATTTTAAAAATCCAACAGGCAGACTAGCAAGATGGGCACTAGAATTGTTAGAATACGACTTCGAAATCATACACAGAAAAGGCACAGCACACCAGGTGCCAGACGCACTATCACGATTACACGAACACGAAGAACAATTACAATTAGGCGCGATAGAAAACACCTCAGATAAATGGTACACATACAAAAAAACACAAGTACAAACACGACCAGAAAAGAACGAAGCATGGAGAATACGCGACACACACCTATACTTCCATAGACCCGATCCACTACACTCCAACTTATTACCTGACACAAACCCATGGAAATTAGTCATCCCTAAAGAACAAATCACACAAATACTACACGAAAATCACGACACAACACAAGCAGGACACCTAGGCATAGAAAAAACATATCAAAGGATAGCGAAAGAATATTACTGGCCAGGGATGTACAGGGACACAGTAGAATACGTACGAAAATGCGAAATTTGCCAAAAAACCAAAACAGAACAAAAACAACCAGCAGGCCTAATGGGACATAGAATAATCGAGGAACCATGGACAGTAGTAGCATCAGACATAATGGGACCACTCCCTAGCTCAAAAACACGACACCAATACATAATAGTTTTCCAAGACCTATACACGAAATGGGCAGAAATCATACCATTAAAGAAAGCGACAGCACAGACAGTAGAACACGCATTACACAAACACGTCATATCACGATGGGGTACACCACGCGTAATACTCACAGATAACGGCACACCATACATAAACAAATTAATTCGCGAACTCACACAAAAATTTGGCATCAGACACACAACAATCCCACCATACCACGCCCAGGCAAACCCAGTAGAACGAATAAACAGAACAATAAAAACAATGATACAAGCGTACGTAGAAAGAGACCACAGGGAATGGGACATACACTTACAAGACCTGCAATTTGCACTAAACACAAGCACACACGCATCCACAAAACACACACCCGCATTCCTAAACCTCGGGAGAGAACTACACCCGACACAATGCTTGCGGAACAACATCGAGAACGAAGGCGACATAGAACGGCAAGACACGGACAAATGGACAGACCACCTACGTAGACTACAAATAATTAGGGAAGAAGTACAGAGACACCTGACAGAAGCAAACGAGAGACAGGCACACTATTACAATTTAAGACGGAGAAACACGGAGTACAAGGTGGGAGATAGGGTTCTTAAGAAAAACCACATGCTGTCGTCAAAAGCAGACCATATAGCAGCAAAACTAACACATAAGTATACCGGACCATATATAATAACAAACAAAATTTCACCCACAGTATACGAACTAACAACGGAAACCGGAAAAAAAATGGGAAAATGGCACATAGACAATTTAAAACTGTACATATAAATGACTAATGAATGCAATTCGACCCCGCAGATAACAATGGACAAAACAAATAGGAAAGTGACGTTCGCCGCACCCCTGATAACAACACGCGGACAAAAAACACCACTACTACAAACACCGGGACGGACCCCACACGAACGTAGATACACGACAATCAACACCAACGCACAGACAAGCACACAGGTAACAAAAACACACACACCATCACTCACACAACCTAGACGCACAGTACTCCCCACACCAATACAATACACCGCATTCACAACACAAGCACAGAAAATACCACTACTACAAACACCCGGACTCGCACCACACACACACAGATACCCTAACCCACACTCCACCAACACGACATCGACAACCACACAAAAACACCCAACCCCAACCACTAAAACACCAACCACAGACACAAAAAACGACATAGAACAACTAGCACAAAGAGTCGAGACACAAATACAAATACTGGAAGCATTAGACAGACACAACCTACACCGACGAAAAGCCGCACAAATACACCCAGTCGTAGCCACCAACACGATAGACATACACAACCTACCACCATATGAACCACCACCAAACCCAGAAAACACAGCTACAGTCACACAAACACCACTAAAACCCATAGCCAGACACCTCAGACGCACACGCACCAGATCACACCCACCATTCCCCAAAAACTACCACATAACACCGAAAGAACACACACAAGACAAAACCCCCACACGAAATACACAAGACACAGACTCGGACACATATGAGACAGCGGAGGAGATGGACACGGACACGGAGACAGACACAGACACACTAATCATAGAAATTGACGACACAGACACAATATAAACGACAGAAAAAGAGGGAGGAGGAGGAGGAACAAAAAGAACACGGAGCGACGGAACAGGACGGAAACGCCACCGGACAAAGAGACGCACAGAAAACACGGAGAAGAGGGACAGGACACAGGAACGACACGAGACAAGAAGACAACAGGAAGACACAACGACAAACAGTACGAAATAAAAGATAGGATAGAAATAGGAACAACACAAAATACTTAGGTAAATAAGGATAACGCAAAATAGATAAGAACATAGAAATAAGGACACAGTAAACAAAAGTAAAAACACAAAATCACGCAACACATAGGCTCACGCTATAGGCTTCACCCCGCGTGGGGAGGGGGAGTTGTGACATGGCAAGTCACAAACCCCCCAAACCACGCGGAAATTAACGAAAATAGCCGAGGCCGATCGGCAGCGAGAGCCGATCGGCACTCTCTTGAGAGACCGCGTGAGAAGTAAGTGTGAGCAAAGATAGAGAAACCTTTTATTCTTTTTGGAGCCCCGGCTTTATTCACCGCAGGTCAGTACCTCTGAATAATTCTTCATCAAATAGCGCATACCCACACCCACTCACACACCACCCCGGTACCTAGCAAGTAGGATAAGGAATAAAGAGTTAATTGCATTCGAATAATCCACGAGCCTTCATTACCCCCCCCCCTCCACCTCCATCCGTAGCTAACGGGCAACAATTCGTTACAAACTCCTTGACATGCTCCGTGCCCTTTTGTATCTCCGTAATGCGTTCATGATACTCTAGCGCTGCTGCAAGCTCAGATTGCAATGACTGGAAAGACTCTGCATAAGTATCACGTCCGTTTTTGAGTTCATTGACATCTCTCCACGGTTTGAACAGTAGCAGTAACGAGTAGAAATATCGTTCGGGTTGGTTATTAACATTACTTTTATAATGATTTATGAGGTACCCATGTTTTCGCTTTTTTATGTACAACGATTTCGTCATACGATAATATTCGACGTCTGGAGAGGTAGGCCTTATTTTTGTTACTTCCCACCATTTCGCAAAGTCGTATAGGTTTATCGAATCCAATTCTTTTGGTCTAGCAGGATAATGTGTATCGACTAATGAATCACAAAAAATTTCGGTGGAATCAGCATCCAACATCTCAATTTCCAGTCTAGTTTTAACTTTTCTGCTTCTGATCATATTAACATCTATCCATCTAATGGTTGTCTGCGGGTCTGTGCCGTATAATGATATTCCGATTAGAGTATCAGCGGCCTCAAGCGCTCCACATTCCCGGTGGTTTAACCTGCGTCGGGCAAAACTCCAAAGACGACTACATAGAGATTTGGTCGAATTAACCTGATCCAATAACTCTTTATCTGAGTTGCTTTTCTCAGGTTTTGCAATATACTTAGTCACATACCAGCTCAGTAGAGTCGACTTTTCGCCGATAAACTGCATATCCATATTGCCTTCCCATGCGCTAAGAATTGCTGGATTGTAATCATTTATATTTGCCTCTTGTTTCCTACGTGGGAGATCGTACAGTCTACTTCTCGACTTTAGTTTTCTCCTACCGGCTATCGAAATAGCCACGTCTCTCATAACGAAATTATTGGTAACAGGGCGAGGAAAGCCGAATCGACACACTGTAGTTGAACGATCATTTTTTTGTTTTTTGGTCCTCAAACAATAAGAATTATGATTGTGTCGCTGATGTGTATTAACTCGACGATACAAATTCGGTGAAATATCTTTTGAAGGCATTCTACAAGTAACATATTTTTTAATGAAGTTTGCTACCTCTTCATTCGACGAAGTACCGAGAACCGGAGCATCTTTGATCCAAATTAATAAATGAAAATGTTGAGTACCCCTGCCTTGATACTCGCGCCTCCAAAAGTAATGGATTACCTCTCCGATGGGATTATTGTAAGAACATATGAAATCTATCATAGCTTTAAACGTATTGTCAATAAAACGGGATGCAGACACTGGGTCATTGGCAATTAATTGACTAGGTGACATTTTAGCGGTGGATGGGCCTCCTACATCACGAAGGTATTCCGCCATATCTGACCACAACCATTCACTTTGACTTAGCGTTAAAAACCATGTAGCCGGGCCGTAGTGATGTATCATACATGATAAATTATTTCTTAGTCGACTCCAATATTGTGGAGTGTTGCGCAGTCTCGAAAATATAGAATTTAGATCCCCTTCCAATTGTTGCCTCGAGAGTTGTTGTAAATAACTCGCGGCAGTGAATTTCTCGTTTAGGTTGGTTATATTAAGTTTGTGATAAATTCCACCATTCAATTGACGATTGTTAGCGTCGTCTAATAAGTAAAAAATATATTGCTGATCCAAACGGAATTGAGAATGCTTCGACATAAGTTTCGATTTAATAAATTCTGCATGGGTGACGCGTTGCGGCCTCTCTTCCTGCTGTCCGTTACGACCATATGGATACAAATGCAGAAAGCATAGCAGATCAAGGCTTTTTTGACGAGTATCCAACGGGACATCGTGAACTTTCAGCATTTGATATAGATCGGTCGCGGTTTCATTCGGCCGCTTCTCATACATTGGGTATATGGTAAATTGTTCATATAGTCCGTCAGAATCTGATACCTGAGTCAATAACGCCGTCTTAGCTTTATCGTTTATTTCATCACAAATTTTTTCATTCGCAGATGTATTATTTTCTATTTCAGTATCTATTTCCGTGTCTTGAATTTGGAATTCAACATCTTCGATGTTAGCTAACAAAAGATTAGCCGACGCTGGTAGCTGTATTTTGAAATATTGCGGATTGTTTATTTTGAGCCATGCTAATGCGTTCCATACTTTGTTAATATCGACTAATTGTTCCCACACTAGTTTGGATTTCGTCGGAATGCCACGAACTAATATATATAGCTCAGTATGATTATTGATTGGATCCGTGTCCGGGCAAATTTTTTTCAAAGTTTCTTCCATAGGTAATGGCAAATGAAATGTTCTGCCTTTGACCTTTTGCACCATCTCTCTGTGCGGTAGATTCTTTTTCGCAACAGTACCCATCCTCTGGACGGTTTGAAACGCTTTAGCTCTCTGTATCAGAATGCGTTCGTAGTCGTTTAAAAATGATATAACATCTGGTACCGATTTAGTGATAAGATTGTTAAGAATGCATCTAGCTGGCATAACATTCTTACGAAGCTTCGGCAGGCAATAGCTGCAAACATTATCACATTCAATACCTTCACCTGCAGCATGTTCCATTAAATCCATCCATATTTTTCCAGTAAGTGGATTTCGAAAGCTGCTAATTTTTGTCACGTCTCTTCCAAAACAAAGCTTTTCGCAAGATACACAAACAAAACGAGGAGTATCCATCGAGCGTTTCGTGAAAGCTTTGAAAGCATGTAAATACTCTGATCTGATGTTTTCTTCATTCAAATCAATTTCATTAGCAAAATTGAATGCTAGAGAATTTACTTTTTGCTGAACTAATTCCGAAATTGCTTTTACTTTGACGATATCGCCATCATTTAAGGCGGTATCAATTTCGCCAATTGCCTTATAACATTTACATAATTCGTATACCAGCCTCTCTATGTACCGCACTGATGGATAATGTGCAGATAAGATTAGAACGGGTAATAAGATCGATTCGCAGGTTGCACCAGTCATGTAGCAAATCATCGAATGGCCTTGTCTTGTTTCTACGTATTTCGTTGTACATTCTAACGAATTAATGAATTTCGATATATTTTTCAATGTACATGTCGATATAATTGTCAAGAAATCAACATATTTCTGTAGCAGAGCAGCATCTTTTGTTTTACACATATCGGCGCAAAGCCAACCCTTTTTTTCGCCTTTCCTGTTTTGTCTAACGTGCGTTACAAACGGCAAAATATTAACAGCTTGCCCTGCTTTATTAATGACGATCGGTTTTGTAAACTGAACATTGGCATACGCAGTCTCCGTAAAATAGGGTTCACCCGATGGAATGTGTTTCGAAGAACCACATAGAGCATTCAGTCTATCTTCGATGTTGTCGTTTTGACATTCGGCAGCCTTTGTTATGCAGACTTCTGCCTTCTTCTTCAAAGTCTTCAAGGTTTTCCTCATAACGCTGATATTCGAATCTCTAGCATGAATGCACCACTTTACGATCGACTCAGCTTTCATTCTATTGTCTGCTGCTGTTTGTGCACTAATTAATGGTAAAATTTTAGCAACGTATTTCTCTTTGGACTGTAGCAACAATACATATAGTGTTAGTAATATTGATGCGACGATACTTCGAAATAATTTTGTTAGCAGCAATTGCATTGATCTTCCCAATTGCATAAGTTTTTCCTCTACTATCTCGCTCAGATTTCTGATCAATTGTCAGTAGTTGTTCTAGGCCGGTTCTGGACCAACGCGTGTTAGTGCACACACACACGCACGCACACACGCGCACCTCGCCGTGTCCGTGTGAGGGGGTGGGGAGGGGCGACGGGGGGTATCAGGTTTCATGACGTCACGCCTACGTCACGCCTACGTCACGTGACGTCATGCTACGTCATGTGACGTCGCAGCTACGTCACGGCATAGGACTCTCGGAATGACGTCACACACCCTCAAAATGACGACACACACCCTTAATACGACGTCACATACCCTCGAATTAACGTCACACACCCCAAAAAATGAGATCCCGAACCCCGTTAAATTTTTTCCGCCGAGGGCGGAGGGTTGCCCCCCGGGGTACGCCCCCGACGATTCTCGGAATTTCGCGAACGGTTCTCGGAATCGTCGGCATAGGACCTCGGAATGACGTCACACACCCTCAAAATGACGGCACACACCCTTAATACGACCACCCAAAATAAGATTGCAACCCCGCGTCAGGTTGGGGGGTGGTGCGGGGGCCCGTTCGAGAAGCTTCGACGGGTCGCGACTCGTTTTTTCCGCCGGGACGCTCCTTGTCGCTCGTAACCCGACACCTCCGGTGAGCTCGCCGGAATCGGACGATCAGTTCCCGGAACGCGAAGAACGACCTCGGGTGCGCTTCGTCCGATTCGTAGAATTTTTCAAAACGAACAGTTCCTGGTATGTCCTTCGAGTTCTTGGAATTATCGCTTCGGCACCCTGTGAGACGTGACGAGTTTCGACGAGTCTGCTATTACCTCAGCGTTTCGTATGAAGAACATGCAGATGCAAGTCCGATAACTAACGATTCGTGGAATTTTTCGAAACAAACAGTTCCTGGTATGTCCTTTGTTTCCCAGAGACACGAAGCATTGTTTCATCATACGACATATTGGGCTTAATATTTTTCAGATCAAATAAATCTCTGCATATTTTTTTCTTACAAAGACACACGAAGCGTCGCAGACGATCAGATTCCAAGGAATTCCGAGACAAATAGTTCGTATCTGTACTCGCTATACTCGAAGTTTCGATAAAAAATTCCTACTTATCCTTACGAGAGTAACTAGCGATCGGATGATTCGAGAAGAGCTAACATAGGTGACATTGTACGGATTGAAACGTCTCTCTCTCTCTGCGGTGTTCCGAAGAGACCGCCGACCGTCTTATCGCCTGTAACGTGAACCCTCTGACGCGAGGAGTTCGCTGCATGAAGTATGAATTCACGACTGTAGCTGCGATTCGTCTCAGCTGAACCGTCGAGCATCGGGACGAGAACGTCACCTGTAACGAGGAGTTTCTCGAAACCTGCCGGCGAGAGACTTTTCGAATGGAACGATGCTACGGCTAGAGGGGTAGGAGGTATCCGGGAAAGGTGTTCGGAAAGGATGCGGTTCGCGAGGGAACGAATTGATGAAACGAGTAAAATTTGGTTTTCAATCTTTATTCACATATGCTCATTGAACCAATCGTACAATTTTCTCACATTTTCTGAAGCGCAAGTGGTGTTTTTTGAGGAATTCGCATGAATGAAACACTCGCAGGTCGATAGCGGTGGTAATTTAGTCAGCGACGGACAGCAAAAGTCTCCGAGATCCAGAACGACTTCAACGTTGTTGTCCCCCATCGAGTGTTTCAACCACTCTACCTTCTCCGCTCCTTTCACGTACACCGTTTTGGCGGTAGATAAGATAGCGCGGAGGATCTCCTTCGCTTTCGAATAAGGGACGTATCCGAAATCCCACGGTAGTCCATGGTGATTGCGTGTGCACCAGGCGTTCATCGCTCGATACTTGACAGGTAAATCGGTCCACGCGTACGGTGGTTCGAAAAAGAATACCGATGGGTATTCTCCGTCTGTAGCAATTACGGCTAGTTCCTTAACCACGAAACGATTCTCTGGTTCTTTGAACCCCTGCAGGTCAACGATGTATTCCATGTTCAGACGTTGACGCGAAGAGTGTTCGCGTAAGACTAACGAAAATCAACGGATTCTTCTCATTTAAGGAATCCTCCATCGTTTGAAAAAAGTTATACTCAAACGATGATGCTTTTTCTCGAATGATCGGTTGTGAAGCGTACGTGAAATATACAGTGTCCCACTGTTTTGTGTAACCCGAAACCAGCCCGCGTCGCTAAGAATATAGGTACGCATGCACTTGTCTCGATTATCCTCTGTGGCGTAATGAGATTTGACCATCCTTTTTCAATTAATAAACATAAATATTCGAATCATATAAAAGAGCTCCGAGCTCCCATCCGCAGAACATTCCACGTTCGAATTTAAAAGGCGTTTCATAAAAGTATTTTGTTAAGATGACCGACCAGTAAGTAGTGTGTGACGAATACATTTACAATTAGTGAACGTGCATATTCCATATTCGAACTCATACGTTTGATTCAAATTCTAGAAACTATGAACAGCTGTCGCAATTGGTGTACGTACCTCACGAATGGATTAACGTCGACAGGTTCCTCCTGTTATGCGGCGTATGGCTCGCCCTACGCCACTATCAACAGGGGGAAAATGTCATCTTAATCGTTAATGAGGTAGCAACCGAAATCTCCATAGAAGACGGCCTAATATTCTTTCGAAGGATGGAAGCCGAGGAATAAAATTGGATTTTGTAAGTATTGATCACTAAGATCATGTGATTAGTTATTTTGAAACAATTTTTCATTTTCACAGTATTCAACATAGGATCCACTTTCTTCTGCTTCTGACTTCATTCCCGTCTACGATTAAAATTCAAGTTTTGAATTTTTACTTATTTTTATAATGCTTAAAACAAATTATCACCCTAGTTTTATAATACCATCTGTTCGACTTATAACTATCACCTTAATTTTATAATATTATTTGTAAATATAAATAAATAAAAATGATTTAAAACTTAAATATCTGTGAATAAATGACCCCAAGTTTCTTAACTTATTGTAAGTATAGTTTTACATCAATTTGCGGACTCCGCTGCTGAGCGGATTGTACTCCACTATACGATCGTGTAGAATCAGACAGTAAGCTGAAGTCTGCGTCGGAAACTGGGCTTCCGACTCAAACTCGATACGGATATCCACAGGTCCGGATTTCAGGGTCTCGTTCTGCTTGGAGCAGTCGATGACGACGAGTGGGGCGCGTTGCAGGAATTGCGTTCTCGTCAGCAGCGGTTCGGGTTCTTTGCCGTAGTACGAGGCCTGGAAGCTCGCGTACATCTCGTAGAGTACGGCGTACTGATTACGACCGATGTCGAGATTCAAATTCGCGTAGGGATAGCTCTGCGAATTCAGAAACAACTTGACGTCTCTGAGGCTGCAGTGGTCGAAGTGGCTGGCGTCCTTGGTCCCGGTGTTCTTTCTAGCGGTTTGAAATCCCAGAATGACGTACCGCGGTTTCTCGAGCTGCGTCGACGTCTTCACGGCCCAGACGTGTTTCGTGGTCGTCGGTAGCAAGGGGTACTCGTACATTTCCCAGGTACGGAAACTCACGGGGATAGGTGGATCTCTGGCGATGTAACTGAGCAGTTGGATCTTCTGTTTGTCGGAGACTTTGATGTAGGGTATCATCCACTCGATTTTTCTGAGTGAAATTTTAACATTCTCCGCAACGGTTTGCACCACGACGTTCGTATCGGTATTAGCTCTCGTGAGGATCAATTCGTGCTTGGCGTTGACGATGATTTTACGGTAATCCTCGGCGAATCCCAGTAGCAAGCTCAGGGGTACGGACACGTCGAAGTATCCGTCCGCATTGGTTAATTTATCGTTGTCCTCGTTCAACCAACCAGCGTTCTCGGATAGATGTTTTTGACCGGGGCTCAGAGATACGTAGCTCTTCATGAGACTCGTGAGCCAGACGTTCTTGTTCCGATCGATCTCAACGGCGTTCAGTTCGTAACGCAGTTCCTCGAACAGATGGCAGACAGCCATGTTGACCATAGCCGTATGTGGGGTTGCGGTAGCTCCATCGGTCTTGGTTAATCTGCCATAGATGTGCAGCGAGCTTTTACTCGGCAGCAGACACAAGTCCTGGTGTTGGACGGTGATCCGAATTTCGTCGCTGTTGTTGAAGGTCGACGACGCGTAAGGTTGGTGCGTGTGGATCTCGCAGTGTTCGACGGATTCGTCGAAGACGACGGCCTTCTGTATCGTTAAGATTTCTTCCATGGTAACACGCACAAGAGACAGCAGAGGCGGATTTTCACTTTTCCAAATTCCCACGAGGTCTGAGACCTAGACTCCTCAGAAACTGAACGTTTCGACGTGTTAGCTCCTTGCGAGGTTCGCGATGACTGACGGGTCTTAGGCATATCGGTTCGCTTTTATAGCTTCTGTCAACGGTTTTCGTCTCGAACACAATTCCCATTATCGCATTGTCTTCACGTGCAATCTTATCGTGATAATTTCACCGCGGAAATTCACCAATTCTCCGTCTTGGTCGCCTATTTTCAACCGGAGATGATGTATCGCGCGGACGGCGATCGGGAGATAAATGACGTGCGACGGCACTTCGATGATCTTATATCCCGGTGGAACGACCGGGAAAAATTCGTGAACGGTGTGTACTCGTCGTTCGTTGATGTAGGCGCCCGTCGTGATGTTGCACTCGACTCGCAGGGCGTTGATTTTCAAAATGGCCACCGGTGAATCGGATTTGTGAGTGATATTGGGTTCCAAGATGCGCGGTGTGAATCCCAGCAATCGACCGATCGAGTCTTCGGGTATGAAATTTACACGCCCGCTGCATTTGATTTCGCTGCGCAACTCGTTGTTGTTGGGCTTGATGCTGACGGAGACATCGGGTAGTACCTTTTGCAGGTACCTTTCGATATCTTCGATCTCGTAGCTACCGGTGGGTACAGTGACGACTCGATTTTCCACGTGGAACTTGTTGTTGCCCTCGTCGATGTTGGGAATCGAGTTGAATGTCAGCAATTCGATGAGTCCTAGGGCGTAATTTTTCGTTGGGGACAATTCGATGGGTGGGAAATATTGGGCCTCCAGGACGGAGGATGTTCCAGACAGCGTCAGGGTGAACGAATCGTCCATGACTGACGCCGCGTCGTTGCGTCGCGTTGACTTTATAATTGTCCGCTGAGGAACTTGAGGCACAGGTGTCCGCATACGACCATGTCGTAGTTCTGGTAACTCTCGTGATTGTATTTTACGCTACCAACGCCGAGATAGTCCGTCAGATTTTTCGGTGGTCGTAGGTTGCCGAAACTGTCGAAGTAGACGACGTCGTTGCCGCTCTTCCGGTACGCGACCCAGTGCGTCCCCGGCCCAGCCTTGTCGTCCAGATTGACGATGGCCGACTCGTTCTTCCGCGGACCGGACTCGGGTAGATCGTTTCTCATGAAAACGCCGCGGAAGTGCGGGATTTCCATAATTTTGGCGTACTTTTCCAGATCGACGTCGGTCAGTGCTCGGCGCGGTAGCTTCACGCGTTTTTTGGCTTCAGATAGAGTCCCATGCCTTTTTTGTAGGGTTTGAGGAACAAACCTTTGCCCAGAGCGATAGCTTCCATCGTCTCGTTGTGACGTTTACTTTCCGCCAATTCTCGTTTGGCGGCGCTGGCGTCGTTCACGGCTTTCGCTATACCCGCCGCACCACCGGCCAGCGCTCCGGTGGCACTCAGACCGGCGAAAATCGGTATGAGGAAGGGTAAAAAGCCCCCCACTTTCGAGGGTACGGGCAAGACGCGCGGTGATCGCACCTTCCCCCTCTCACCGGCTTTCCTGACGGCTTCGCGGACACCCCGGAGCGCGTACTTGACGGGATCCGCGCCCGGACGCATCGACTCCTTCGCCGACTTGACGATTTGTTTCAAGGTCGTCGTCGTCACGGGAGCGTTTTTCTTCTTCAAACCCATTCCGAGCTTAGCCTTGACTTTCATGGTGTTGGCCATACCCCAGGCCGCGGCTTTCTCACCGATGCTCGCGTCTTTGGCGAAGACCCGTTGCCAGGCTCGGTCGGCGAGCACCCTGTCCGCCTGGTTTCTCGCGGCGACGTTCTCCCGATTCGTCGAGTACGCGATGTCGTGCTCTTTGCACGCTGCGTCGAGAGGATTGATGCCGGGATCGCCGCGAGCTAACCTCTTAGCTAATTTCGTGCCGGGTCCGCAGTACTGGTAGCCGGGTATGTGTAATTCAACCGGAAGGTTGTTGATGATGCGGTTGATCAGCCCTTTGCCGCCTCGTCGCTGGTTCTTGCGTCTGTGCACAATCATTGTCACATCACAACTGACTCTGATTCTATAAGACGCCGGTTTATATATCTTATCCGTTAGTCGTCGTCGAAATGGAGTTCGAGAAACAAACGACCGAGTTGCCGGTGACGAACTTCGACGAAATCGCTCAACGAATGGCGAAGACGCGAGCGAAACGACACGGAGAATTACTGCCGAACAGCGTGCGAGCGGTCTTCTGCGGTCCGTCCAATTGCGGCAAGACCAACGCGCTTCTGGCCCTCGTAACCCACCCCAACGGTCTCAGATTCGAGAACGTCTACGTCTACTCGAAATCACTGAGTCAGCCCAAGTACCAGTTTTTAGAGAAAGTACTGGAGCCCGTCGAAGGTGTCGGTTATTTTCCCTTCGACGAGCACGAGGAGGTGGTCAAACCTCAGGATGCGCGACCCAGTTCGATCATGATTTTCGACGATATAGCGTGCGAAAAACAGGACAACGTGAGAGCCTTCTTCTGCATGGGGCGACACAGAGACGTCGACTGTTTCTATCTTTGTCAGACGTACGCTCGTATCCCGAAACATTTGGTGCGCGACAACGCTAATCTGCTGGTACTCTTTCGCCAGGACGAGATGAATCTGAAGCACGTCTACGACGATCACGTTAACACGGATATGACGTACGCGCGGTTCAGAGATTTGTGTTCCGCGTGTTGGAACGACGACAAGTACGCTTTCGTTGTTATCGACAAGGAAAGCGAGATGAACGAAGGACGATACAGGAAAGGATTCGACTGTTTTTTGAACATGAACAAGTGATAAATGTATCGTGTTCGCATAACGGTGAGACAGTCGCGTTCCGGACACAGCTGCGTCAACATGCAGGGTACAAGTATCCGCGAACAGAAGAAAGTTTTGCGTGGTATCGCGAGAGCGAGCGACGCGATTCGTCAGAAACATCGAACGCTGAGGTCGGACAGGGAGGCTGTCGAACGGACGATGAGCGACGTCTTCAAACCGATAGTTACCCCGCTCGAACAATTGGTGAAAGTTTCCAATCCGGTCAAAAAGGAGATGAAACCGATCGAAGACGAAACCGAGCAGGATATGGAGACTGAAACGTTTGTAACAGCGGATGAAGGGGAAGAAGAGAGAAAAGCGCCAGCGAAACGTAGACTCGGGGACATCGCACCATCGCCACCACCCGATAAACGTACGGCCATCTCTGAGGATGAGATCCGGCAGCCGCCTGAAGAAATGGAAACTGAAACGTTTCCAACAACGTATGATGAAGGGAGTCTGAGGACGAGGAAAGCGCCGAAACGTGGACGTACCGATATCGTACCACCACCGCCAATGAAACATAAACGTACGGACGTCTTGCCATCACCTATAGAGTGGAAACCTACGAAGCTCTTACCATTACCGAGAAAACACGAGCGTATGGACACCTCGCTACCACCAAACGTCTCACCACCACCAAGAAAACGCAAATTGAAGGATATCTTACCAGCACCGACAAAACGCGTACGTAGAGACGCGTCGTTGAGAAAACGCAAGTGCAAGGACGTCTTACCGTCGCCACCGCCGACGAAACGCGAGCGTAGAGACTCCTCGCTGAGAAAACGTAAGTGCAAGAGAGTTTTACCGTCGCCACCGCCGACGAAACGCGGCCGCGTGGACGTCTTACCGTTACCACCGTCGCCACCGAAACGTCGACGTAGAGGTGAAGGAGTTCTACCCAAGTACATGGTTGCTCGGAAAGACAGAAGAGTGGATTACGTTCACTGGGACGATCCCAACGAACTCGTGGACCGGCTTCGGCTGCTCCTGTCGTCGCAAGCCGCCGGGAATCCGAGCCACTCCAACGAAATCATTTCCATCGTCGAGGACAGATTGCGACGAGCGCGACGAAGAGCGGTAGTCGCGGACCGCCCGGCGTAGGGTTCAAGGTCACCACCGACGGTCAGTACGATATAAACAACAAGAGACTGTGCAACGTCGCCGATCCTCGAGAGTCGAGCGACGCCGTATCCGTGAAGAGCGTGCAGAGTATCGTACAGCAGGAAGTTCGTACGGTGTACCGAGTCACGTCGTCGTTGCAGAACAGTACCGAGAACAACGACCTGATGATTCGCGCTCTGCGATCCGAGTTCCGAGATAACCTGAAGAAGCAAAGCGTCGACAGCGAAACGGTTCAGGATCTCGTAACCGCCAACTCCGAGGTCATTTCTCGCCTGGAAGCCCGACTGAGAGCACTAAACGAAGCCGTCGGAGACAACACTTCCATGATTCGGAGCCTCGAATCGAACGTGAACGAGGCGTTGAAACGAATCAGAACGGATATCACGGGCGGACACGAACTGGTGCTTCGTAATTCCCGAGCGATCGAGCAACTCGACGCCAGATTGAACGCGCTGGAACATGGACAAGAAGGCGGCGGTGGCGGAAGAACTTCACAGACCCGCTCGTAGAAATTACCCTCGTCGTCGCGTCGACGTTCGCGGGCTGGACGAGCGTGGCAGGCCGATCTCGTTGACATGTCGGTCTACGCAACGTGCAACGGTGGTTACAAATTCATGCTCACCGTCATCGGCGTGTTCTCGAAATTCGCTTGGGCAGTGCCGATAAAGACGAAAACTGGTGCGGATGTGACGAGTGCTATGAAATCCGTGTTAACGAGAGGGCGTGTACCCAAAAATTTACACGTCGATCGGGGCAAGGAGTTCTACAACAGCGATTTCAAAGCTCTGATGCGAAGTTACGGAATCGGATTGTACTCGACGTTCAGCAACCTGAAAGCGTCGATCTGCGAACGTTTCAATCGCACTTTGAAAACGAAAATGTGGAAGGAGTTCACACTGCGAGGCAGTTACAAGTGGACGGATGTTCTACCGCGATTGGTATCAACGTACAACGAGACCAAGCATCGAACCATCGGAATGAGACCGATCGACGTCACCCGCGCGGATGAACAGCGGCTGCTGCGAGAAGTGTATCGAAATCCCCGAGCGAATCGAACGAGGAAAACGAAATTCAAGGTCGGAGACAGGGTTCGAATCAGCAAGTACAAACACGTCTTCGAGAAAGGATATACACCGAATTGGACAACGGAGATCTTCACGATAAGTGAGACGAAGAACACCGATCCGGTGACCTACAAGCTCGTCGACTACCGGGACCAGCCGATCGAAGGAGGTTTCTACGAGGAGGAACTCACCAAAGTCGAGTATCCAGATATTTATCTGATCGAGAAAGTACTGCGCAGACGTGGAAATAACTTATATGTAAAATGGTTAGGATTTGATAATTCACACAACAGTTGGATAAATAAGTCCGACTTGTAAGGTTTATTAATAATAAAGATACGACGTTTCTTTATTTCACACCTATGTACAGTTTATTTACATGTGTCATAACCCCACGGAAGCGTGTCCGTCGTATCGGGAAATATGATCCTCTTGTCGTCGTTCCAGCTCAGCGCTATCTTCGTCTGCGTCACCGTATAAACCTGATGATTCCTACTCTGTATTAAATTTTGACTTTTTGTTAGATTTTGATGCTGCAGAGCACATTGTACATAGTCATCGAAAGTAATAGTTTTCAGCGTAGCCCCTTTGACTCCCTTGGCACGTTTCCGCTCTCTATTCTCACCTAAAACCTTGAAGGAATATAATTTAGCTCTTAGGCCTATAAACTCAGTCATTATTTTCCCGTTATTTTCATCTTTCATCAATCCCAACACTTTCTTGTTGACCAACGGCATCTCGTAAATATTTTCCGGAGGATAGTCGGAAGTATCGAATCGGTCCAAATCACGTTTCATGAGTTCGTATATATCGGGTACGGTAAAGTGATATATGAGACTATCCGTATCGGTATACATCAGTTTAGCTTGGTTACCAAATCTGCTTTTTATGTAATTATAATGGAAATCGTAAACGTAAGTTTTAGAGAGATCCAGAATAGAAAATCCTGCATATACAGGTTTATTGAATTTAATTTTCGTTTGACATAATTCAATTATTGACATATCTTCACCGAATGTAGTACAGCTATGAAAATTTGGTTTAGCGATAAGCGCTCTTGCTCCGTGTCTTCCATTCCACTTTGTAATCAACCGCACATCCCTGTGTTTTCTAACATTTTCCATGGTTTTCCCGAAAACAGCGTTATTCATAAGTTTATAAAAATTCTTTTCAAAATCGTTGTTTGACTTTTTTCTCAATTCGGTATTCAAATCTATATATTTCTTGAGCCACGGCGCTTGTTTAAATTTCAATACTCGATGAATTTTTTCTAACTTCATACCTAAAATTAAACACTGTTTCAAAACTTGATAGTGAATGACGTACCGCTTTTTTGCGAAAAGAGTAGTTGCTAATTTAGATTTATTGCATTTCGAAAAAGGAGGGATGTAATGCTCCGGACACAATGGTAAGTCTTTGTGAGAGTCCTGAAGTTCTCGCGGATATTCTAAATCTACTTCGAGTATGTAACCTATGGAGGATTCATTCGAAACATCTGAGAAATTAAATTGTTCGAAATTCGACATCCACTCGAAGGAGCTATACGGTAGGAAGTGACTCATAGCCGCACCGTACAAATTATTAACATCGAAATACATGAGGTATGATTCTTCCTGACTCCGATCGAATTCTGTCCCCATATATTTGTTGTTGGCTTCAGCGTATCTGTTCGAGCATTGGGCCACGCCACCGCTAATACCTCTTTCTATAAACATCAACATATCAACGTCGATAAGGAGCTCGAGTTCGACACCCGTACACTTGAGCATCGCGTCAAACGAGAGGCCCGGCGCCGTATAATAGTGCAACGGATCTAAATTGTACGTGGACCAACAGTTACGTCTGAAATTTTGGAAAATATCCGCTAAAAGGAGCACGTCCGTTTGCAGATACAAGTCTGAATATTCACCTAAATTCTTGATATGAAAAGTTTGCCAAACATTACAAGCGTGCGAATAATCATCCTCCGAAACATTTTCGTCATTTAACGTTGAATAAAATTCTTCTTTGGAAGGTAATTGTATCGCCTCCAGTCTGTCCCAACTGTTTACATATTCATACGGGAAAACACCTTTCCTTGTCAATAATTTAAATTCTTCAACGTTCGTACAATGCTTACGTGTGATCAATTTCTGCTCGACATTTAAATAGGACGCTAATTTTTCTAAACTACTCGGCATGAATCTGAACGAATCAATGAACCTGAAATGTATAGATGTTCCCTTCACACTTTTTGTGAAGGATATATATCTATCCTTGTTAACCGGTAAGAGACTGATCGGACCTTCGAAAGATATTGCTAGAGTTTTGATCAAAAAGTGTGAGTCATAACCTGATAAATTGTGGAAGACCACTGGAATTATATGTGAATCTTGGTAATTCAAATTGCACCCTTGATGCGCTGCACCGCGATATTTACCGGTGAAATGACAATGATCACGATGTTTCATATCCTGAGGTGTAAACGGTTTTTCACAAATGTGACAAGTCTTAGCTGAATGGAATTCTTGTTTCTGATTATGACTCAACGATTCCATAGGTACGGCACACTTGAAATAAGGTTCCAAAGCTTGAGCCAATTCCTCCAGCTCGTTTACGAACCATTCTATACAATCCTCTCCACGATAGATTCTAAATTTAGAAATTGAATCGTTGAAAGTACAATGTAAATAGTAGGCGATACTATGCGGGACGTGTTTTTCATACACCCTTCTGTTGCTAGACTCGGATGCATCATCAACCGATTGCAAGAGGCATTCGAGATCAGCGTAAATGCAAAACGGAACGTTCTCTTTATGTTTGAAGTTTTTGAATTTCAAGATTCTATCCTTTTCGTTCGGTAATATTACTTTACATTTATTTAAATTCACGCAATCTAACCCGTGTTTGACTAAGCAATTTTCAGTCTGAAAATGACTCAAACATCTATCACACAACCAGCTACGATGATCATGCTTTGAAATTTGTGAACTTACCAGTCGAGACAAATTTTTGATCCATGCAAAATGATATATTGTATCGCTAACGTCATCAATTTTATTTGACTCGATATTAGTTTCTAACATAAGAAGATGTATGGTAGACTTGTCCGATTTCGCTCTACTCAAATAAACAGGGACTATTTCATGTTCATCTATACCATAAACATTGATCGTTAAACCATTCAATTTTTCAAATTTCGAAATTTCGTTCAGACTCATAGGAAAATTCAAACCTTCATACCTGAGCGCTGTACTGAAGTGCGGATAAGAAGTCGTTCTACTCACATGATCACCCGCCGGAAAAAGAGCTGCTATGACTGACCAGAGAAAACAGTACTGATCGTCGTTCATAATATTTACCACCGCCTTTTTATCCTGTATATACTTCGGTAACTGTGTGTAAGTGGATATACCTCCTCGCAGTGGTACATATTTGTTGATATTCACAGCCATATTCATAATTTCAGTCAACGACCATCCCGAATCCTTTTCCTGGAAGTCTTCGATCTTGACTAACAATTTCTCCTTTACATTCTCATCAAACCATTCGTCAATGTTCGTCGCTAGTAGGATAGCTTCATTTTTGGTATTGAAGAACTTCATCTCCTCAACAAATTCACCGCCTTTTACGGTATTAAATTTACAGGACAAAACTACATTTACTTTCAAATTTCCTTCTTTCCGTAAAATATTCTTCAATCTGATGATGATTAATTTTTTCGAATCATCCAGAAAATGTTTCAGATCTTTGTGTCGTAAATTCGCTATAACCCCCGTTCTTATTCTTCCCTTGAAAGCTGACTCCAGATCTTCCCACTTTACTCTGTCGCTTCTCCGCAATCTCCTTGTACCTTCTCCTCTTTTCCGACACTGCTCAAACTGTGCTCTCAATGACTTTAGGATTCCTATGGTTGTTAAAATTCTTGTTCTTTCCCCGACGGTGGAAGCCTTTTTTCGTAAAATTTTATTCAAAAGTCTGATGTTTTGAGTTCCAAATCGCAGCCATTTCTCTATTTCTACAGTCGATGATCTCTCTTTCAAAATATCGTAAGCATTTTCCATAATGCTAATAAGTTTAAGACACTTGCCTGAGTCCATTTTTCGTGATCGCTAACAACAGTTGTATGTTACGAAAGCTTGAACTTGAATGATACGTTAACACTGCGGAGTGATCATTTTATAGGCCAGCTTCACTGATGAATTCTAAGAACTGCATCATGCATGTCTTTCTAAACTAATGATAAGTTTACATTCTAGGAACAAAGTAACATCAGACTCCTGCTCAGGTTCTACGCACTATATTATAGCGTAATATATCAAACATGATATACTACAGGATAAATGTATAAGGGTACGTCTGCAAATGATAGTTGGATGGTTTTATGTAATACGTTTATTTTAATGGTCACATTTACATATACAATGACTGACTTACTGAAATCGAAATATTCAATCTTAGATTTACAAAATATAGTTAATATTTATATAAAAAAAAAAAAATGGAAAACATCGTTGTGAAAATTAATATACATATACAGGGTGTCTGGAAATTCGCGCACCATCGGTATACTGCCGGATTCCTTGCGAAAAATTGAGACGAAAGTTACCTATGCAAAAAAGTCCGCAGGGACTTAGTTTTCGTGTAAAAGCACTAAATAATGGACCAATCAGCATCGGTTTTAAGAAAGATTGGCTAAAGCTTCGCATCGCTGTCCGCCCCACTACCGAGATCGAGACAATAATGTGTGGTGTTCCCCGCTTCGCCCAGGAGTGGGGCGAACGGCTATGCAATGTTCTAACCATTCTTCTTTATAGCTGAACGCTGATTGGTTCGTTATTAAATGATTTTACAGGAAAACTAAGCCGTTGCGGACTTTTTTTAATTGGTAACTTTCGTTTTAATTTTTCGCAAGGAACCCGCCAGTATGCCGATGGTGCGCGAATTTCCAGACACCCTGTATAGGTATGGATCAATTTAATCTGGGTTTTCATGTTTGAATAATGAAATATGGTGTGTGCTTGAATAAAAAATTCATATGTAGTTGAATTCGACTTGATTATATTTTCCACCAAGGTATTTAACATGTAAGCGGTTTTCATCAGCAGCTTCTCTCATTGTCTGCAACAAGGCAGCGTCATCCTTCAAAATTTTCGCCATTCGAGCCGGTAAGAAGATACAAAATCTGTTGTTCACATCCACCACTATCCTGTCTCCAAATTTGGTTTCCACTTTTCGGAGATCGGTAATGGGATAGGCTTTCAACACCTCCAGGTCACTTAACTTTTTTGTCGGGAGGAATTCCTCCAAACGACCCAATTTGTTGATCGCGGAGAGATCCATGTTTTCAGTCAAATCTTTATCGTTTCAAGCCTACTCGTGAGACGGTTGATGTCTGATTTTGTCTGAATCAAATCTTTCACTTCGTTGATATTCTTTATTAATAGCTCGAGTCGCGCTTTTAATTCACGGTGTTTCAGAGTGGTCTGAACCATTCGAGAAATAATTGTAAACTGCGATGTTCCAGTGCGAATTCTCCGCTAATATAATCGTTTTTTACCCCCACTACTCGTCTTTTGCAATTAAGGGTGATATTTCTGGCTTTATTCGATCTAATACATATTTCTATCGAATATATCGTATGATGAAACAATGCTTCGTGTCTCTGGGAAACAAAGGACATACCAGGAACTGTTTGTTTCGAAAAATTCCACGAATCGTTAGTTATCGGACTTGCATCTGCATGTTCTTCATACGAAACGCTGAGGTAATAGCAGACTCGTCGAAACTCGTCACGTCTCACAGGGTGCCGAAGCGATAATTCCAAGAACTCGAAGGACATACCAGGAACTGTTCGTTTTGAAAAATTCTACGAATCGGACGAAGCGCACCCGAGGTCGTTCTTCGCGTTCCGGGAACTGATCGTCCGATTCCGGCGAGCTCACCGGAGGTGTCGGGTTACGAGCGACAAGGAGCGTCCCGGCGGAAAAAACGAGTCGCGACCCGTCGAAGCTTCTCGAACGGGCCCCCGCACCACCCCCCAACCTGACGCGGGGTTGCAATCTTATTTTGGGGCGTGTGACGTTAATTCGAGGGTATGTGACGTCGTATTAAGGGTGTGTGCCGTCATTTTGAGGGTGTGTGACGTCATTCCGAGGTCCTATGCCGACGATTCCGAGAACCGTTCGCGAAATTCCGAGAATCGTCGGGGGCGTACCCCGGGGGGCAACCCTCCGCCCTCGGCGGAAAAAATTTAACGGGGTTCGGGATCTCATTTTTTGGGGTGTGTGACGTTAATTCGAGGGTATGTGACGTCGTATTAAGGGTGTGTGTCGTCATTTTGAGGGTGTGTGACGTCATTCCGAGAGTCCTATGCCGTGACGTAGCTGCGACGTCACATGACATAGCGTGACGTCACGTGACGTAGGCGTGACGTAGGCGTGACGTCATGAAACCTGATACCCCCCGTCGCCCCTCTCCACCCCCTCACACGGACACGGCGAGGTGCGCGTGTGTGCGTGCGTGTGTGTGTGCACTAACACGCGTTGGTCCAGAACCGGCCTAGAACAACTACTATTGTCTTTGCAAAGTTTGATAAATAATTATAAGGTTTTTTGACATGGTGCTGTTTTCTATTCGAATGATACCGTAGCCGCTTACGAGTTCGCTCCTTTTCAGCGTTTAAAAGATAAATTTCTTGTTTCCGAGCTTTTCGTCTTTCAGCATTTAAATGATAATTTTTCCTCTGTTGAGCTTTAATGTTTTGAACGTTTAAAACGTAACGTTTACGATTTCGTAAACTTTTAGCCTCCTTGCTGGAATAATAAACCTTGCTATCAATCTCTGCGAATCTTCTCTTTTTCAAGTATGCAACACGTTTTTGAGCATTGATTTTATCTTTGCGAGCATGATACCGATCACGCTCTCGTTGCATGTGATCCATAATTTCGCGATCTACATTCGTAGCCAAGGTTTTATCATTCACCTCAAAGTTTTGATTACGTGAGGATGTATCTTCCGCCGCGACTAGATTATGTAGCTGTGGTTGTCGTAAACCAAATGTACCATGTTGCATTGATGTCGAGTGTGAATGTGTCATTGTTCATCGAACGTGTTTCGAACTTTTCATCTGCGGTTTCAGGAGCTGATTCTCTACATTTTGTTTCATCTCTGTTTGCTGAAAGCTCTCCGAGTACGCTCGTTTGCGTAGCACAAAATTTACTTGTTCAGCGACTTGAATATCACGATTGTGAGGGAACTCTTCTATCATGTTATTTTCGAACATTTTCAATAGATGTGTTCGCATTACAGTAACGTCATATGTTATTTCATCAGGTTTGTATCCGTTTATGAGTGATGTGGCAAAGGCAATAGCAAATATCCCACAGTCTGACGTGTTGGGCTGGTATTGAACAGTCGGAAATTTTAGGGGTCTCTCCTTAAATTGATAAAATGGGAACAGATTCCTCAAGTACTGCTTATGATGTGCATGGAGCCTCTTTGAATTGAAAGAGTCGTATATGAAAATCGATTCAGTGTCGTGGTATGCGCATATCCAGTGCATTTCACCACTGTGCAGTATTTGCACATGCTTCACGGTATGAGGAACAGGCAAGATCGTACGGGGCATTTGTATACGCCACGTTTCACGCGGTGAGTATTGTGTTAAACTTTTAACAAGATACGCGAACTGATCCATATGACGGTCAGTCAGCCATCCCCCAGATTTGATTTTATCAATAGATATTGCATCTAAAACTAGTGGAGCATTCCGACGCGCACGACGTCGTCGGTTTCTACCTTCTACCGGCGTAACTGTAGTTGCTGGTGAATTGTGAACTCGTTTTGCAAGTGAACCTTCTCGCGCTTGATGACAGCCCCGATTTGACGCAACAGATTGCCTAATAGTGACACCCATATCTGCGTCCGAAAGTCTCCTTGCAGCTTCGCGCTTTGTATCGCTATTATTGGCACATACTCGAACATTCGTCTGTCTTTCAGGTAAATGTAATGCAGCTTTATTATCATTTGCAGTTGAATCAATGTTAATTGCGGATAACACGTCTGCGTTATTGGTCCACAGTACGGGCTCCTTCACGCAATACATACCGGTTTTTATCATTTTCGGCTCTGTATTACATGTTATCTGAGATTTTTTAACAATTCCAGCCCACGATAGGTCGTTTTTTTTCTCCGAATGTGCAACGCTTTGAATTGTACTAATATGCGGAAATTCCTCGATAACGTTTTTTTGAAATATTTCGTACAAATGATTTCGCATGAGTGCTGTATCATACGTGATTTCGTTCGCTTTGTGTCCATTTATAAGCGAAATCGCGAAAGCGATTGCAAATATTCCACAGTCTAACGCATTGAGTTGTCGCTGAACTGTCGGGAATGTGACGGGCATCGTGTCAAACTTATAAAACGGAAACAGTTTACTCAAATATTTTTCATGGTGTTCGTGAAGGGTCTCTGCATTCAAAGAGTCGTAAATGATTATCGACTTTGAATCAAAGTAACTGCATACCCAGTGTCCATCTTGGTCGGTATAACCACTGTGGAGTATTTGAATGTGCTTAACGTTCGGCAGAACTGGCCTGATTGTGTTTGGTAATTGTACCCGCCACGCCTCCCTAGGTGCATATTGCGAGCAGCTTTGAACTATCAAGGCAAAGTGATCAATATGATCATCGTACAACTTTTCACCATTTTTGATCATATCCATGTATTTTTTCTGTAAGATCGGTAGCTTAAAATCCTACATGGTCTAAAGTTATGCTCACACAACTCGTGTCTGTAACTTGTCTACCTTTATAATTCGGCACAAAGCAACCCTTAAATGTGATGGCGCAAAGCAGCCCTTAAATGTGATGGCGCACAGCAGCCCTAAACGTGATGGCGCAAAGCTGCCTTTTTTAAATCGTAACCTAACCTAATCTAGCCTATAAGTAAGTTCAACTAACAACAACACCTGCAATGTGAAACCAACAATTCCGAAACTTTTGTAGATGGTAAGCTCACCTAATTAAACCTATATCCATAACCAAGTTCTTATAACAAGAACACATGCACTGTCAAAAAACACCTATATCTTATTATATCGAAACATAACATATTAATGAAACCTATAATTAAGTTTGAATAACAACGTCAGCACTGTAAGAAAAAACAATTCCTATATACGAAATTCGTATACTTATTTTCTGGAATCGTGTTGTATATATCGAACTGTAAATTCCTACTCTGGAAAATACTTCACGACCCGCTAACAATACAACAGGTCGAAATTAGGACCGATTCACGCATAATAGATTCATAAGATTCTACATCATCTTGAAAAACTGACGCCCCGATGGAATAAGTGTGCGGATTCGAGTTGGACAAGTCTTAAGTCTAAATAGCCGCATAACGATACGCCGACAATACACCCAACGAAGTGATTTTTAGCGTATCAGAATTCGTGAAAGGTACAAATGTATGTATGCATATGTATACATACTTGTACCCTTGTACACTTGCCATTTCCATATATTTACATGTGAGTTTTGACGTCACGCGTATTTTGTCCAAGGGTGAGTGTGCATGAAATGTATACTTTATGGTGGGCTCCTGCTTCCTTGGGCATAGGCACATGAAATGGTCCAGAAAAATAAGGAGCCAATGAGACCCCATCATTGAACATGACCTTATAATCTGAAATTGCGTCTGAATAAAAACTCGACGTAACTATCGTATTGTATTGTATTTTGCAGTATTTATTTATTTATCTGTTTTAGCATCCGAAAAGCCATGTAAAAGAGTCTCTGACACAATTATTTATTACAGTGTATATCATTGGCAATGGATGAGCGTTTTTGAGGATTTAAGTATTTACATCTGAGTTATTAAGTAAATAATATTTATCTCCGAAATGTACCATATGGACCAAGGAAATTAATTAAATCTCTGACTTTGCCTATTTACAGTCCAAACAACTTTAGCGAGCAACGAATCTGCATTGTAAATGAACATATATTCCTAACTCAACTCACAAGATAAATCTAACTCAACAACCGAAACTACATGTCGTTATTTAATAATATTTTTTCACCTGCAAATTACAAGATTTATCGAAACCCTACTGCATGGTTAATTTCCTGAAAATAATAAATCACCGCTAATATCAAATGAATTATTCTTTAATAACATACGTGTCGCAAAATAAAAATTTTTATTCGATGCATCTTTATGGTTCATGTAAATAAATATCCAATTATAGCTGCCAAACCGTTGATCATCTCATGTGTTTCGAATATTTTAGGAAGTATTATATTTTATATTATGCTTGAAATATCTGCATCAAGTTTAAAATTATGTGACAAAAGTTTAATGTGCTAATAAAAAAGTTAAATATACTACAAAAACAGTTTAATCCACTTTGTTATTATATTACAGATAAAGTTACAGTACGTTACATGTAACAGTTTGTTTATTATAGTTATATAGGGTGATCCAGAATGAGGTATTTTCCTTCTGTCAGTGGATTCTCGTAAACATGTAAGACGAAAATTATCAATGCTAAAATGTCGATGGTGGAGCCGTTTTTATATAAGAGCCGTTTGAAGTTAGCCAATACACGAGTGCAGATACGAAACTTTCTCAAAGCTGCTGATCGTCGTTTTGTCAGTTGGCGAGATTAGATGGCCAGTGACGCGTCGCGAGGACCGCCAGGCCGGCGGTAGCGGCCCTGAGACAGTTTCGTATCTGTACTCGTGTATTGGCTAACTTCAAACGGCTCCTATATAAAAACGGCTCCACTATCGACATTTTAGCATTCATAATTATCGTTTTAGATTTTCACAAGTAAGCCACTTGTGGAAGGAAAATACCTCATTGTGGATCACCCTGTACAGTATGTTACGTGTCCACTCAGAATATATGGATGTGTATATTATGGTGTGTAAAATGGTTCTTCAAGTCTCATAGTCTCAAAATTTACTTCGAGACCTCAGAGAAATCCTCCTGAAACATCCGTCAGATATCTCAAAAATTCAGTTGGCGCTCGAGGGTCAAATTTTCGCATTTGAAATGCACGAAATAAATTTTTTTGAATATTTTTCGTCATAAAATCTATGAAAATTTTTTGTTTTTTGAATTTTGATCGGCATGTCCTTATAGGAAATTGAATTATCTGCAAAAAAGTGCTGTATGATTACATCCGTAACTTTAATAGAAAAAAGTTACAGCTTTAATGAGTCATTTTTTTTTTTCTCATTAAATTGATCAAAAAACTTTTTGCCTGTTAAAGTTACGGATATAATCATATAGGACTTTTTGTAGGGAATTTAATTCCCTATAAGGACGTTCTTCTGACGAAAAATCGGAAAAAAATTATTTACATGCATTTCAAATGGGAAAATTTGACCCTCGGGTGCCAGCTGAATTTTTGAGATATCGGCCTGATTTTTTAAGAGGATTTCTCTCAGGTCTCAAAGTAACTTTTGAGACTATGAGACTTGAAAAGAAATGAAATTTTTTTTTTTTTTTTAAATCAGGTGCACACGAGATATTAATGTAATGTAAACAGTAATTAATGTAAACAGTAGATAGTAAAATCTTCATGCGGCGCCCCTGTCTGGAGGATCTTGGATCTGCGGCCTTCCTTGCGGATTTTGGGCCGCGTCCCTGCCCTGTTGATTTGCGGCTGCACCTCCGCGGCGGTGCCTGCCTGCACCGCCGCGAATTGGATTGGCCATTTTATATAAAAAATTAACCAAATTCATTTGGTGGTCTTGCCTTTTTTTTCGTGCCGCCTTTCCAGCACGTTGGTGCCTACGCTGCCCTGCAAAGGTTAAGGAATTATCGGCACTTGAAGTTTTATTACAATGCGTCGGTACGCTGAGTCTACACGAACAACAGGTATGTAAAAATAACTTATCGTTTGCGCCACTCCCGTGACGCAAACAACACAAAAAAAGTTACATTTGGCGCCCAACGTGGGGCCACTCTATTAAAGAAATTTAGTATAAATTTGCTTTAACCAATTTCAGAACCTTTGCTTTAACTAAAATTTTAAATCTTTGCTAAAATAACGTAGAATCTTTGCCAAACTTAAATTCAATCGAGTAAATGTCCAGACCAGACGACCTTAGTGTCAACAAAATAAGGAAAATGACGGATAAGGAAGCCTGCGTCGATAGAGTCTTAGAACAGCATGTAGAGATCAGGAATGTATCTAAACGAGACAAAGACAAAACTCAAATAAATTTAGATAGAGGTTTTATTAGTAAAGATTCATCCAAACAATCAGATAGCGGTACATCGAATCGTAGACAGGTAGAGGTCGACCAATCCTCGATGATGGCGGCACTAGAAAGATTAAACAAAAAATTAGACGATAAATTTGCTGCAATGGAACGGACGATGTTACAATTTAGGTCAGAAAATTTAGTAGATCAGAAAGAATATGAAAATCGAATAGATGCAAAATTTGAAGAACATGCTTCTGTGACTAAGTCGCGATTTGACCAAATCGAAAACAAAATCCAGAACACAAGTGATAAACACGATAATAAGATAGAGGCCTGTCAAAAGGAAATAGTAAAAAGTCAGTTCGAGATCAGAGAAGAATTTGGCGATAGTTTGAACTGCTTGGATGCGAAAATTATGAAAAACCATCAACTTAGTCTAAACAAAATTAGTGAATTAGAAAATCAACAAGAAAAATTTAAAGGTAATATCGAAGCTGATATTAGAAGAATAAAGAATCGAACGTCAATGTCAAATACCGATTATAATCAAATTGTATCCAGGCACATTAAACTACCGACTTATTCCGGTAAAGGTTGGGAAAGACCCGCCAATTATATTAAAGAACTTGAAGAATATTTTACCTTCGTTAACGCTGAATGCGATGATGTTTGTTTAAAATTAGTAGGGCAGAGTCTTAGTCATGATGCCAAGGATTGGTGGATCGCGCGTCGCGACGGGATAACTTCCTGGGAAAATTTCAAAACCAGATTTTTAAGTAGGTACTGGGGTGAGGAAACTCAACGGGAACTACGAAAAGATATAGAATTTGGCTACTATCACCCGGACTCGAAGGTAACGTGGTCGGAATACGCGAACAGGAAATTTGCGTCGGCAGCGGGGTTATGTCCGCGGATGGCCGAATCAGAGATCGTAAAAAACCTTACGCGTCACTTTGACGAACCGGTCGTCGAAGCTTCTAAATGCCGCGATATCCGAGACATCGATTCACTGCTAAGCTTTCTTGATGAGATGCAATTCGGAGGTAGGTCGAATGCGCCCAGGTACAAAAACTCGTATGCGAATAGACAGGGTCCATCCGTCAGTCGCGTCACTGATAAGCCCACGTCATGGCGAACTGAAGTCGACAATCCGCTAGGTAGATCCACAACAGACAAGCCGGACTCAAAACAAAAATACGGCCAAGCAGAAACTATGAATAATAGGCCGAGCGCTTGGAATACGCAACGGATAAGCGCGATTTCCGAAAACAATGTCAACACGGCTGTCGATAACACAGAATATGAGTTGCCGGGAAACTAACGGACGCTGTACTGGACACGCCGTTACAACACCCAGTACAGCGAAATGCAAATGTTTTCGCGGCGAATTTCAAAAATATCATAGAGTCAAATAATTCGTTCGAAAACCCGTACGACTATCTTATAGACGAGGAGTCGAAACCTGAAAAACCCACTAAACAATGTCCGGAAGTATGTATTTATATCGAGCAAATAGAAGTCAAGGCGTTAATTGATACCGGGAGTCAAATAACGTGCATATCCGAGGAATGGTATTCTAGGTACAAGGACCAGATCTACGGATGTGTGAGATTCCCAGTAGTAAACTTCCAGATATTAGGTGTTTTAGGGGGCAAGCCAACTCGCGTAAAAGAGCAAATTTTAACTTCGGTAAAAATCGGTCCGTTGCAAGATGAGGTATGTTTTCTCATCGTGCATGGATTAAGGCATGATGTCATCCTCGGGGTAGATACGTTGCATAGGTGGAAGGCGGATTTAGATCTGAGAGTAAACACATTAAAAATCCAAATCAGAGCAAGAACCGGTAGCGTCGAGATCTATAAACCGAGTATGCCATATGATAACGTCAAGGAAAAAGCGATAATCTCAAGGGTCAGTTCAAATTATGATCAGGCTAGACATAATGCTGAGTTAACCGATGATGAGATAAATGACAAGCTATCGGAGTGTCAGGTACTTAAGGCTGAAGAGTTAAAATCATTCTCAAACCTATTAAAAGAGTATCGTGACGTATTTTCAAAAATACCAGGTAGAGTCAACGTTTATGAGCACAAAATAAAGATCTATGAAGACAGACCATTTGTCCGTCGATCCTACCCTATACCAATAGTGCATAGAGACAAAGTGCGACTAGAAATAGAAAAAATGCTAGATCTCGGTATCATCGAACGATCGTACAGCGAATACATAAACCCGTTAGTAGTGGTAGCTAAAAAATCGGGAGACGTCAGATTAGTATTAGACGCTAGATTTATCAACCAGCTGATAGTACCTGATCACGATTGTGCGCAATCCACTGAGGTTTTGTTCCAAAAATGCGGCAACGTCTCGGTTATGTCTAGCCTCGACTTAACAGCCAGCTTTTGGCAAGTTCCATTACATCCGGAATCAAGAAAATACACGGCGTTCATGCACGAGGGGAAGACATACCAATTCGCAGTAACACCGTACGGATTGAATAGCAGTCTAGCGAGTCTCATCCGGACACTAGATTTAGTGTTGAGAGAAACTGAAAATTTCACCATCAACTTCGTTGATGATATCTTGTGTTTATCTGATTCTTTCCAGTCCCACTTGGAACACCTAGGACGACTTTTCGAGGTTTTTAGGAAGCACCATATGACTATTAATTTCAACAAATCGAAATTCTTTAGGGAAGAAATTGATTTCTTAGGCCACAGAATTACAAAAAATGGAATTAGGCCACAGCCAGAGAAAATAGAGGCTATAAAACAGTTCCCTGTGCCTGAAAATGTAAAGCAATTAAAAGGATTTCTAGGGTTGACCAACTACTATAGCAAATTCACTAAGTCATATTCTGATGCAACCTCGCCTTTATTGGCACTAGTTCGAAAGGATTCCAAGTGGGAGTGGAACGAAAAAATGATGACACATTTCACAAAAGTAAAGAATTTGTTTTGCGCAGAGATGATAATCCATCATCCCGATCCTAAAAAACGGTACTACCTTCAATGCGATGCTAGTAATTTTGCAGTAGGCGCGGTACTTTACCAATTATCGGATTCGAACGAAGAACTTATAGTAGGTTTCACGAGTAGGACGCTAAAGGGAGCCGAATTAAACTATTTTACATCAGAGAAGGAACTACTAGCAATAGTATACGCACTTGAAAAATTCAGGACCTTTATTGTCGGAGCAAAATTAACTATACGAACAGATCACCGAGCATTAACATTTATAACTTCATGTAAGTTGGTAAGTTCGCGACTGGCTAGGTGGATTTTGTTTATTCAAACATACGAGTTCGACATCGAGTTTATTAAAGGCAAGGACAATATAGTCGCCGACACGCTCAGTAGGTACCCACCTGAAAAAGAAGAAAAAACAGAATTCATTAGTCACGTGCAAGTTTTGGCACCACTAGCTAAAGACATTACGGAAGAACTGTCAAGCGATCTTAGATCGTTTGCCGATCACCAAAAACATGATCAAAGGATAAATGAATTGATAATCGCTGATGCGCGTAAACATAAAAAGAAATTAAAAGAAATTGACGGAATTCAATATCACGTAGAGCCAGGGGGCGGAAAACGCGCTTTTATCCCGGAAAATTTAGTATTGAATCTAATAAGAGAAACACACGAAGCGTACGGTCACGTAGGACCTAGTAAATGCTACCAAATCCTTAAAGAAGGATTCTATTATCCGAAATTCGCACGAGTCATCAGGAAAGTTTTAGCAGCTTGTGATCGATGTCAGAGATGTAAGATACCGAATATGTACAGCTACGCAAATATGCAGACAATCACACCAAAAAAGGTCGGTGAATTAATATCTATAGATTTTCTAGGCCCGTTGCCTTCGAGTAAAGGTAACTATAAATGGTTATTGGTGGTTATTGATACCTTTAGTAAATTCGTACGGCTATATCCTTTGAAAACCGCGAACGCGCCATCCACCATTCGTTGCATTTTCGAGAGATACATTCCTGAATTAGGTAAACCGGGTAAAATCCAGTTTGACCACGGGACCCAATTCACATCAGCCCTATGGCTAAGTAAGCTCGACGAAGAAGGAATAACCCCGGTATTTTCGTCAATCAGGCACCCTCAGGGTAACATGGTAGAAAGAGTGAATAGAGAATTAGGACGGTTTTTCCGCACTTTCCTTACGGAGGCGCATACTTCATGGATAAACTGGCTTCCGGTAATAGAAAGTTGCATAAATGAGGTCTATCACGACACTACTGGATTTTGCCCGTGTGAAATACAATTAGGACAACGCCCTACGCGTTTCTGGGCCGATTGGTTTATCAAAAATACAGATAACATTACGCAAGAGGCTAAGTTAGAATTAGTTAGAAACAATATAATCCGTCGCGGAAAAAGTCGAGCAAATAGATTCAATTCAAAACATAAAATGACCGAATTTAAAATCAATGATTTAGTGCTGCTGAGGGCATTGAATGTATCCGATACTAAAAATAAAAAGTTAGCTAAATTTTTCACCCTCTATGAAGGACCATACCGTATAAAAGAAAAAATTGGTGAAGCTACATTTGTATTAGAAACTGAAGATAACGGCCGTGAGAGGGGCAAATTTCATACAAATATGCTGAAGCTATACAAGAAACCGTTGCGCTAATTAGAAAAAAATTCATATAATATTGGTAAACGTAACGAACCGCCGCCAGCAACGACCATCAACGCGCAAGAAGATGACCGCAAACTCGCGAATGTCAAATGAGTCAAGGGTGAAGAAATATAAACCCGTGCTCCAGCCGCACCTGTCATTAGTCCATCACGATGTTCGGTTACGGGTATACCAGTATACAGGACAAGGCAACTCAAACGGAGGACGGTGACGACCTGAAAAAAAACGAAAAAGTTATAAAACCTTCAGGAAGATTTCGATCAGGAAGAGGTTGGTACGCGAGGGGAAGAGGTTTCCAGACAGCGGCTTACCTCATGAAGGCGCCGGAAACTAGCGTGAAAACAGGTGCACCGACAGACGTTGCAGTTGCTGGGTCTGAGGAGAAAAAAAAGGCATTAATACCATTGCCAAAACCTATCCTGGTATCGATCGACAAACATCTGTTATGGGAGAAGAAACCAGAAGAGACCTTGATGAAAAACCACACCGACCAAAATAACAACCAGGTCGTGGAGCCGGTGAAAGAACTGATAACGGAGGCACCAGGGAAGATGTTTGAAAAAGGAACAGGATCGGTAAATAAAAGAATGCCTGAAGTACCGGCGTCATGGATAGGTCCGTGGAAACTTACCAAGATCGACTTACCGGAAAGAACGGAGGCGGAGAGACGAATGCATCTCCGAAAGTTAAATGAACTGAGGCTTTTTGGATCCATTGACTTCTCGGATGAAGAGGATACTCCAGTCAGCCGCACAAAAACAGACCGGCCAGCTGAGCAGAATCGACGACCGCGTCAGCTGACAGGTAGACGACCACCACCACCATCGGCGTCGAAACCGAGAATCGAGGTAGAAATCCCACACCTCGATCCAACGGATCCACTTGGACTGAAACGCGGATGAGTCACGGACGCCGGAACCACAACACCATGGGTCAATCATCCGATGCACCGATCACCGAAGGGCTACCGATGCACGGACAATTGAAGGGGGCAAATGTAACGTGCCAGGCCTACCCAGGCCTGTGCCGTTACAATTCAAACCGAAGCGAGCGTGCACACGGCACCACACTGTCAACAACTACGCTGGCCTGAGTGACGTCACGACGGATATATAAGTCGCGACATCACTCAGGACCAGCAGCAATACACGGCATAGCGCCTGATTGGCTCACTCACTCTTCAGTAACGAGTCTCCGAGGCAAAGCGCCCGGAGAGCTATTAGAATCACTTCAATTTTGGGATAATAGTTAAAATTACATTGTTCTCGGTCGAGTCACCTTATTAAATTTTAGAATCTCTTTTCTTGTTCGCTCAAATTCTTAATCACATTGTATTACTTCGAATATAATCAATACTTGATATACAAACCCAGCTCAAAACAAACGGCTTGATTACATTAGCTTTATATTTAGTTTTAAGATATTTCGGTTGCAACCGCAGGTTACGATATATGTTAATTTTTCATATTAACTCTCATACATATTTTATATTTTTGTTTCTGTTCACGCAAATGGTATTGCATTAAAAATATAAGTTAAAGCATTCGACGCAGGCTTCTTCACCCCGAGTTTTTCTTGTTTATCGCGGTTCATTTCCACCTTAGCTAGAAGACAGCTTTGGCGAGTTTACTTGCCCAAGTCTGTGACAGCCTTGGTGTGTGTCAAGCACACCCAGGTCTGAGGGAGGCGGCTTCGGAGTTTCTACTCCCAAGTCTGCGATTAGAAAAGCAAGGCATCCTTGGTGTGCAGTTGCACACCCAGGTATGTAACGGCGGCTTTGGAGTCTTCCACTCCCAAGTCCGCGACCAGGGAAACTTGGCATCCTTGGCGTGCATCTGCACACCCAGGTATGCATTAGCGGCTTCGGAGTCTTCTACTCTACTACCAAGTCCGCATTAGAAACCAGTCACACTAGATTCGATAGAGCGGCTCTAAACATTATTAGATAAAAAACTCACAATAACTTATCGTTTGCGCCACTCCCGTGACGCAAACAACACAAAAAAAGTTACACTATATTAGTTGAAAAGAAGTACATTATTAATCTGTGTTAATTAAAACTTGACATGTATTCATAAATTTAATGTTACAAAAGTAATGATATAAGGAAGAATGTAAATAAGTTGAATCTCAAACAATACCATTGTCATTTGCCGCGGCACCTGCATTACCTACTTGCGGTGGTACATCTGCTGTAAATGCAACAAACAGCCTATTACGAACGTATGTCTCGCATAACATGGTTGCGATCATAGATTATTGTGCGCCAGCAAAAGATTTAACAGTGTAAACAGTAAAATGATGCACAAGTTTGAAACGTTAACGTATTGTTACACGGGATGAATTCACCCCTTTTACATAATCTTAGTCATAATTCCCATCAAGTAGTCTGGGTAGATAAATGAAATACCTTTTAAAAATAGAACTGTCGGTTGCTGCGTCAACAAATATTATTGTAAAAACGACAGTCTGCTTCTAGCTTTTGCCTAGATCAGACCTGTATTTCCGAATACAAACTTTTCTTTAATTCACTTAATATCGCTTTGGTTCACTTTATTTCCCTCGGGAATCCACTACAATTATCTTATTTTAACCGCAATCAAGAAATTGCAACGTATTAAAAGTTTCAGAACATCACAAATCTATATCTCGCATGACATGCTTATCATTATGGATTATCGCCTGCGATAAATATTAGAATTAACAGTTTATACGGTAGAAGTATGCAGAAGTTAATGATGCAAACATGTTAAAATGGTTCTAAAACATACCGATGGGCTGCGGATCAGGTTGTACTGCGGGAATTGCGCATTGCCGCGCATTGTCGCGGTTTTGCAGTTGTGTGTCTGGAAATGCGGGTATATTATTTTTTCAAAAAATTGTTTGTACCGAAAAGTTTTTTGAGTTACTATTTTGAATATACTAACGGACTAAGTTCGGCGGATTAGTCGCATCCGAGGGGATAACATTGTTGCCCGCAACGTTGTTCACGGCTGGTAAATTTCCGTTGTCATTTGTGTAATCCATTTCCTCGAAATCAAGTAGCTAACAAAAGAATAACGCGTTCAAGCTCGGTAAGTTTGGTATGATGTGTTAATTTATATTATAACAAATACTCACGCTATCGGGAGATAATGGTTGGTCTTGCTGCGTGTTCATGACGAGACAATGAAATTGTAAGTCAATCTTGGGGATCCCCTTGGACACATAGAGTGTGTTCCGAAATGAACAATTGCTGGGTTTGATCATGAAACGGCAGTGGTAGTAGACATAGACAAAAGTGTGATCTAACTATATCTGCCGCCTCAGAATCAACCTACGCAATTATAACGACAGTAACGCAAGTACTGCGAACTGTGTTCCGAAAACACGCACCGGTTTGCTTTCCGCTTGGACTATAAATCTTACGATGTCTATCGCTGTTCTTCCATGATCAAGCCCGGTAAATGTGCATTTGGGAACACACCCTATACCAACTAGTGTTCAAAGGAATCCCCAAGATTGCGTAAGTTTCATTGTCTAGTTATGAGCGCTCGACAGGATCCACCGTCGTCTCCCGAAACCGTTAGTGTTTGTTATTGTTATGAAAATAGAAATTATAAATTATTTAAAACGATTTTCCGAGATTGAAAACGTTATTTCTCTTTTAGTTCATCGATTTTGAATCAATGAATCTTGACGACATCAACGAAGACTTACCAGCAGACAATTTCGTTCGGCTCGATATGGCCAATCCGCCGAACTTAGTCCGTTAGTATATTCAAAATAGTAACTCAAAAAACTTTTCGGTACAAACAATTTTTTGAAAAAATAATATACCCGCATTTCCAGACACACAACTGCAAAACCGCGACAATGCGCGGCAATGCGCAATTCCCGCAGTACAACCTGATCCGCAGCCCATCGGTATGTTTTAGAACCATTTTAACATGTTGGCATCATTAACTTCTGCATACTTCTACCGTATAAACTGTTAATTCTAATATTCATCGCAGGCGATAATCCATAATGATAAGCATGTCATGCGAGATATAGATTTGTGATGTTCTGAAACTTTTAATACGTTAACGTTTCAAACTTGTGCATCCTTTTACTGTTTACATTGTTAAATCTTTTGCTGACGCACAATAATCTATGATCGCAACCATGTTATGCGAGACATACGTTCGTAATAGGCTGTTTGTTGCATTTACAGCAGATGTACCACCGCAAGTAGGTAATGCAGGTGCCGCGGCAAATGACAATGGTATTGTTTGAGATTCAACTTATTTACATTCTTCCTTATATCATTACTTTTGTAACATTAAATTTATGAATACATGTCAAGTTTTAATTAACACAGATTAATAATGTACTTCTTTTCAACTAATATAGACATACCTGTTGTTCGTGTAGACTCAGCGTACCGACGCATTGTAATAAAACTTCAAGTGCCGATAATTCCTTAACCTTTGCAGGGCAGCGTAGGCACCAACGTGCTGGAAAGGCGGCACGAAAAAAAAGGCAAGACCACCAAATGAATTTGGTTAATTTTTTATATAAAATGGCCAATCCAATTCGCGGCGGTGCAGCCGCAAATCAACAGGGCAGGGACGCGGCCCAAAATCCGCAAGGAAGGCCGCAGATCCAAGATCCTCCAGACAGGGGCGCCGCATGAAGATTTTACTATCTACTGTTTACATTACATTAATATCTCGTGTGCACCTGATTTAAAAAAAAAAAAAAATTTCATTTCTTTTCAAGTCTCATAGTCTCAAAAGTTACTTTGAGACCTGAGAGAAATCCTCTTAAAAAATCAGGCCGATATCTCAAAAATTCAGCTGGCACCCGAGGGTCAAATTTTCCCATTTGAAATGCATGTAAATAATTTTTTTCCGATTTTTCGTCAGAAAATGTCTTAAATTTGATTTTTTTCGAATTCTAATCGGTATGTCCTTATAGGAAATTAAATTCTCTACAAAAAGTCCTGTATGGTTATATCCGTAACTTTAACAGAAATTTTTTTTTTTTCATCAATTTAATGAAAAAAAAAATTGACTCAATAAAGCTGTAAATTTTTTCTGTTAAAGTTACGGATATAATCATACAGGACTTTTTTTGTAGAGAATTTAATTTCCTATAAGGATATGTCGATCAAAATTCTAAAAAAAAACATTTTTCATAGATTTTCTGACGAAAAATAGAAAAAAAAATTTATTTCGTGCATTTCAAATGGGAAAATTTGAGCCTCGGGCGCCAGCTCAATTTTTGAGCTATCTTAATGATTTTTTTCGAGGATTTCTCTCAGGTCTCAAATAAACTTTTGAGACTATGAGACTTTAAAAGAAATGAAATTTTTTTTTGAAACACCTTAATATACACATTAGGGTGCTCCAAAAAAAACATTTTTTTTTTTATTTTTCAAGTCCTATGATCTCAAAAGTTGCTAGTAGGTATAAAAAAAATTCTCCCACAAGGACAGCTCGATATTTTGATTCCACGTGACGCTCAAGGGATCCCGTTTTGCCGTATAAATAACGCGTAAAAAAATTTTAAAAAAATATTTTTCAAATAAAACTACTGAAAATTTTTTTTATCCAATTTTGATGGACATATTCTTGTAGAAAATTAAGTTGTCGACAAAAAAGCTATGATATGACTGTCCTTGCGGGAGATTTTTTTTTATACTTACTAGAAACTTTTGAGATGATAGGCAAAAAACTTCTTTTTTTTTTGGAGCACCTTAATACACATACATATATTTTCAGTCTACAATACATATAACACTGTGAATACAACTATAACAAACAAACTGATACATGCAACTCACTGTAGCTTCTATATGAATATTTATTCTATTTTATTATCACTATATCTGTAATATTATACCAATGTTGATTAAACTGTTTTAGAAGTACATTTAACTTTTTTATTATATTTTTCACATAATTTTAAACTTGATGCAGATATTTTAAGCCTCATATGAAATATATTAAACTTCTTTATTAGTAGATTTAACTTTATTAAAGATATATTCAAACTAGATTTCGATATCATGAGCCAGTTATGAGATATAATACTTTATGAAATATAAGATGAACTAAATATGCACAAGTTTTTATGGAATATAAAAATCGAGCGTGGCTGAGCCTAAACGTACTACCCGCAATACTAACGCTATACCAACGGTCTGAAAAGTAACGTTGCTTCAATTTGAAGAATAAATATTCTTGTCAGCTCAATGAAATTTTGTGTGAAACTCCATTTTTATAGATGACAAATATAGATCATAAAGCTATGAACTCTATAAATTAGAAGAAATTCTATGGTAAAAAAATATAAATATATAAATATAGAAGTGTGGTCATCCTTTATGTGCTTGTCATAAAACCCGGTTAGGTAATTCTAATTTATACTGGTGCTATTTCCTTGGTTCTGACGCTGTGCAGAGTAATCATGAATCTTCTGGTATGATTTTCGTGAACTAAAATACATCAAAGCACTTCACGAAGCATGATATTTTGTGCTGTACACGATGCGATTATTGACACTTGTCGAAGAGTTGGATATAATAATTAGAATTAAAATTAAAAGCAAGTTGACGAAAAGTGTCTACAACGCAAGGCGGACTTATAAAAAGCGTTATTATTACAGGTATTCACATAACCTCAAAGACTCAAGCTCGTGAGGTAAACGATCGATCACACAGGTTAATATTCATTGTTGTTTACAAGATATCGGGTCTATATCCGAACATGTTCACCTCCTATTCTGTGGAAAGTTTTCAATCAAACATTATTTTGTGAAGCCTTGCGCGATTGAATCTTTCACATGCCAGCTGACTTTAGCTGTCTGGAGCGATGAAATGGGCTGAAGACGGAGAAAAACGGAGATCGTGAAACGAGCCACCTCGAAATTACGAATTATCATATCTCAGCTATACGTGCACAGATTTTATTGATGTTAGGCTTAAATGAAAGCTTTTTCGACCCTTATTCTTACAAATAAGTTGTAGACCCCCATAATGTCATCAAATATGGTAGAATCGGTGAAACCTTATCCCCCCACTCCGCGGAAAATTGCCGCAGCTGTATAGAGACTCGGTAGAGTCGCCACAGAAAAAAAACTTTTTTTTTAATGTACTTGGCGCGAGACTCTACCGAGTCTCTTGATACAAGGCCGGTTCTGGCTCACCGCGTGTAAGTGCACACGTACACGCACACACGCATGCGTGCGCCGTCCGTGTCCGTGTGAGGGTCTGGCACGATGACGTCAGCAGATCTCTCGGTCCCTTAAAATGTCGTCATCAAGATGGCGTCGTCCGCTCTAGAACTGACGGCACACACCCTTAATATGACGTCAAACACCCTTATATTAGCGGCACGCACCCTTGATATGACGTCACACACCCTTGTGTTAGCGGCACACACTCTTAATATGACGTCACACATTTCCGAAATAAGATTCCAAGCCCTGGGTCAGTTCTAGAAGCTTCCTTCGGGCAGTTCCTGGAATTATTCGGCACCCTGTTCGGATCGAGTTACGCGAAAATATGATTATCGAGTTACCTAGGAATGCAAAAATACGATTAGCCTAATGATTCTCAGAAGAATGGTTCTCGGAATAACCTTCAAGTTGTGACACGTGCAAAAAAGATCTTTTGGAATGTTCTAGAAAATTAATGGAAGGGTGTAGGGTATATAAAAGAAAGGGAAATTTTAAGCTGACAATTAGTCTTCAACCGATCTTCGAGTAATGCAGAATAACCTGCAAGAGCAGCGAAGAGAACTGAAAATACGATTACATCTACTGCTGAAAAATATCGAAGAAGTGAAAAGTCTAATCGAAGCCAAGTCTAATCTGGATCAAATCACAGGCAGACTAAGGAATATCAAAATTTGAATCCAAGAAAAGCATGGACCTTACGAAGATTAATAAAATCGGTCGGCTGGAGGAGTTTCTTCCAACGAAGAAATTGACGGATCTGGAAGTGTTCAGAGATCACCAAATCAGCAACATCCGCAAAGTTCAGACTGAATTTGGAGCCAGATTCATGGTTGATGTGGATAACAGCTGCTCGGTATTTCTACCAGCTCGGATGACAAAAATTCTGAACGACGACGCGGATCTTCTCCAAAAGATGATGGGAGCATGTGAAGAGGATAGACTCCTGATGCGCTACCTCGGGGGACAATTCAATCAAATCGAATTCAACTATGAAAACAAATGATTTTTAACTCTGAACCTATTTCTATACACAAATATTTTAATATTTCGATGTGTCTGTGTAATAATCATATATTCGTAGTAGAGGTAATACATTCATGCAATGATATCAAATTATCAAACGTTTACCATCATCTATATGTGATTCTCACTTGTATGAACAATATGATTAATAAACGTATTATATGAATAATATCCTGACAAACCTATCTCTTATCTTATAGTATACGAAACTTCCATGCTGATCAAATTGCATTTGATTAGGACTTGCTTCGAGAACATTCTGTGAGAAGGGTTCTCGGATCAAATTTCACAGTTCTCAGAATTTGTCGATGGTGCTGACCTATAAAATGACTCCTCCTCGGTATTCAAGAACCATTCGCGCTTAAACTTTTGCAGTGTACAATTGTTGTTAGTAATCACGAAAATGGATGCGGCTAAATGTCTTAAACTTATCAGCATTATGCAAAATGCTTACGAAATTCTGAAAGAGAAATCATCGACTACGGAAACACAGAAGTGGATTAGATTTGGATCTCAAAACATTAGGCTTTTAAACAAAATTTTACGGAAATCCGCTTCAACGATCGGAGAAAAAACAAGAATTTTGACAACAATAGGAATCTTGAAATCATTGAAAGCGCGGTTTGAGCAGTGTCGAAAAACAGGGGAAGGTGTGAGGAGACTGCGGAGAAGTGACAGAGTAAAGTGGGAGGATTCAGAGTCAGCTTTCAAAGGAAGAATAAGAACTGGGATGATAGCGAATCTGCAACACAAAGATCTGAAACATTTTCTAGATGATTCGAAAAAACTAATCATTTCCAGATTGAAGAATATGCTTCGGAAAGACGGAAACTTGAAAGTAAATGTAGTGTTGTCCTGCAAATTCGAAACTGTAAAAGACGGTGAAATTATCGAAGAAATGAAGTTCTTCAATACCAAAAATGAAGCTATTTTACCAGCGACGAACATTGATGAATGGTTTGATGAGAACGTGAAGGAGAAATTGTTAGTCAAAATCGAAGACTTCCAGGAAAAGGACTCGGGATGGTCGTTGACTGAAATTATGAATATGGCTGTGAATATCAATAAATATGTACCACTGCGAGGAGGTATATCTACTTACATACAGCTACCGAAGCATATACAAGATAAAAAGGCGGTGGTAAATATTATGAACGACGATCCGTACTGTTTTCTCTGGTCGGTCACAGCAGCCCTTTTTCCCGCGTGTAAAAATGTGAATAGGACGACTTCTTATCCGCATTTCAGCACAGTGCTAAAAGGTATGAAGGTTTGAATTTTCCCATGAGTCTCGATAAAATTTCGAAGTTTGAAAAATTAAATGATCTTACGATCAATGTTTACGGTATAGATGATCATCAAATAGTACCTCTTCATTTGAGTAAAGTAAAATCAGACAAGTCTACCATACATCTTCTTATGTTAGGAACTTATATCGAGTCAAACGAAATTGATGATGTTAACGATACAATATATCATTTTGCATGGATTAAAAATTTGTCCCGACTGTTGATTTCACAAATTTCAAAGCATGACCATCGTAGCTGGTTGTGTGACAGGTGTTTGAGTCATTTTCAGACTGAAAATTGTTTAACCAAACACCGGATTGATTGCGCGAATCTGAATAAATGTAGAGTGATATTACCGGACGAAAAAGATAAGATCTTGAAATTCAAAAACTTCAAACATAAAGAAAATGTACCGTTGTATTTAAGCTGATCTGGAATGTCTCTTGCAACCGGTTAACGATACGTCCGAGAATAGGAGGGTGTATGAAAAACATGTTCCATACAGTATTGCCTACTATTTACATTGCACCTTTGACGATTCAGTTCCCAAATTCAGAATCAATCGCGAAAAGGATTGTATAGAGTGGTTTGTGAACGAGTTGGAAGAATTGACTCAAGCCTTGGAACCTTATTTCAAGTGTATCATACCTATGGAATCGTTAAGTCATTCCCAGAAACAAGCATTTCATTCGGCTCAGACTTGTCACATTTGTGAAAAACCATTCAAACATCGAGAGGTGAAACATCGCGATCATTGCCATTTTACAGGCAAATATCGTGGTGCAGCGCACGAAGGATGCAATTTAAATTACAAAGATTCGCACGGCATTCCGGTGGTCTTTCATAACTTATCAGGTTACGACTCACATTTCTTGATTAAAACGTTAGCAACATCTTTTGAAGGCTCGTTGACTCTCTTACCGATCAACAAGGATAGATATATTTCCTTTACAAAGAGTGTGAAAAGAACATCTGTACATTTTAGGTTTATTGATTCGTTCAGATTCATGCCGGGTAGTCTAGAAAAATTAGCGTCTTATCTGAACGACGAGCAGAAACTAATCACGCGTAAACATTGCGGAAGCGTTGAAGAATTTCAGTTATTGACGAGGAAAGGTGTATTTCCCTACGAGTACGTAGACAGTTGGAAGAGTCTTGAAGAAACACAGTTACCTCCTATAGAAAAATTTTATTCAAAATTAAATGATGTGGGTATTTCAGAGGATAATTATTTACACGCGTGTAATGTTTGGCAAACTTTTCAAGTCAAAACTTTAGGTCAATATTCGGACTTGTATCTGCAAACGCATGTGCTCCTTTTAGCGGATATTTTTCAAAATTTTAGAAGTAATTGTTGGTCCACTTATAAGTTAGATCCGTTACATTATTATACGGCGCCGGGCCTCTCGTTTGACGCGATGCTCAAGTGCACGGGTGTTGAACTCGAGCTCCTCGTCGACATTGATATGTTGATGTTTATAGAAAGAGGCATTCGCGGCGGTGTAGCTCAATGCTCTAATAGATACGCTAAAGCCAACAACAAACAGGGACGGCATTCGATCCGAATCGAGAAGAATCATACCTCATGTATTTCGATGTTAATAATCTATATGGTGCAGCTATGAGTCATTACCTACCGTATAGTTCCTTCGAATGGATGTCGAATTTCGAACACCTCGATGTTTTAGATGTCTCGGATGAATGCTCCATCGGTTACATACTTCAGGTAGATTTAGAAAAAACATTAAAAATGTCGAAAAAGCCGCCAAGTACCATATAAAAAAAAAACTACAAAAACATATGAAATGTGCCAAAAAGCCGCGAAGTACCGCAATGATAATCTGAAAAAACCTCTGAAATGTAACGAGAGCGCCAGGTACTTCAGCACTTCAAGTCCAACTTCGTTGTTCTGTTAAGTTGTATTCAAAATCGTATCGTCATCACATTGTATCGAAATTCGTATGGTATTACGGAAACATCATTCAAAGAGCTACTTACTTGGCGGGCACATGCAATTGATACGACTGAACGTACATGAATAGGTTCGTTCATTTTTTAGGTTACACTCTTCACATTGCTATTATACTCTCACAATTGCTTAATACAACTTCGACCGCCGCTATATAAAATTTTCCAACAAAGTATCATTCATTCCAGATATTTGCTTTTTCTCTTCTGTCCGGAAAACCTCATTCGTTTATAAGCATTGCAATGCAGATGTACGCACGTTTACGACGAATAATACAGTTTAATTATCAGGTAATTCATGAAGCTAAGTTTAAGACACTCAAGCAACCAAAGATATGTGTATGGTTTTTAACGTACAGAATGATAGGCATTTCTTCATTATTCGTTGGTACAGGTCAGAGCAGGCTGTTGTTGAGACGAGTAACTACAATATGTCGGATAAGAAATAACGAAATAACAGTATAAATTTGTGAGAATGGAATGAAATGTTATCAATCATACGTTACACATTATCAAGAAACGAGATATTGCATGTGCCCGCCAAGTAAGTAGCTCTTTGAATGATGTTTCCGTAATACCATACGAATTTCGATACAATGTGATGACGATACGATTTTGAATACAACTTAACAGAACAACGAAGTTGGACTTGAAGTGCTAAAGTACCTGGCGCTCTCGTTACATTTCAGAGGTTTTTTCAGATTATCATTGCGGTTCTTTGCGGCTTTTTGGCACATTTCATATGTTTTTGTAGTTTTTTTTTTATATGGTACTTGGCGGCTTTTTCGACATTTTTAATGTTTTTTACGGGGATTTCACTTCTTTTTGCGATAATACGTGATGATATTACTGTGTACATTTATGAATAAAAGTGAAAGTAGGAGGCATTTCTTTTTCATAGAACAGAGGGAGCATAAACCATTTATTAATTTGAATGGATTATGTCATCAACATATCATGACTAATAATACACTAAATTACATTAGCACTAAGTTAACGTTTCATAATTCGATCATGTGATAATACACAGAACGCTACTATGGATACATTTTTTCAAATCTAAATCTTATCGTTCCATAAGAATTGACGATCAACAAATATTATCTTATTGACATCGGTATATGAATACTGTATGATTAATTTTATTCCATCTGCCTTCAATAGTTATTTTAAAAGTGAATGTCATAAACAAAAGCAACAAATTTTAAACCCAACAACCAAGCTTCGCCTTATATTTCATCATCAGCAGATTTGTATTATATATTACCTAAATTGCTTATAATTGATGAAAACGTTCCTTAATTACGATACTCATATGGATCATGCCCAGTTATTTCTATCCTATACAACGAATAGTGGATTATCCGTATTGATCGTCGCCTCATCTTACATTCTCATCATGGATCTTGTTATTGTTTTATCTCTCGTCGTAGATGTCGTCTCTTCAAGTCACGCTTGCACTATTAACAAAGCAACAACGATTTTCAATTCTTCTGATTTCTGATGAAAGCACTAACATCAAGATTATCATCAATTTTTTCATGTCACTCTGTAAAATAATAATAAAAAACCAATACATCGATATGACTTATTCTTATAAATTTAACTTATAAGGATTATTTTATTACACGTTGCGTACACAAACTTAACCAATGTAAGTAACTTGTAAGCAATGAACATACAACCATCTGTGACTTGTAAACTTTTCATTCCACGTTGACAGATCCACGACGTTTAAAACATTTTTTCAAACTCCGAGCCCTGTGTCTCTCCCTTTCTGTAATCAATTACCCATTCATATAATTTTTACTTCATTTTATTTTTGAATGAGTTCGTCGAATTTCATTTTGATACAATATAATAACTAGTACGAATATGCAACAATCCCAACACTTTCCAATTAGAAATACAGATAGGTGAAGCATCCCATATAAAAGTAATAATTGTGTTAAAAGCATGAAATAGTAACCCGCATTTTTATACCTATAAATCCAAAATTGAATGAATGTGTCGTAAAAATATATGCGTTGACTAAAGAATATACGAACGGAATTACACTTACAGCATACGTTCCCAGTGCTTGATGTTTCACTGTATGTATGTAATACATTCCATAGGCTAGGTACGCGTAGATCGATGTAAATAATACATTCGATGACTGTTCAATCAGGTGCTGGATCGTGTTAGTTTTCACTGAACAGAAGCACGCCACTGTTCACTAAATAAGATCACTTGATTTTCAGTAATCCAGTATAATCATAACACAGTACTGATTTATTACATACAATATATGTATAACAATTTAACACGTACGGCGACGACATACTTGACAGGTCGCGTGGCTGCCAGATACTGGGCAGCCATCTTGCTTCGTTCGATATCCATCGATTATTGTAGGGTCGATATACGTACGTGATCCGTATATGACGTACTCAAATATATATATATAGACTTGAAACAACCATACGGTGCCACTTAGTTTTTTCAATTGATTTTTACGACTGAATTCGTGTACGGATTCGCACCAAAATCAATAGGGAGCGAGATCACAGTTGCAGATATCTGCTGTACAAATTTTAAGTCAATCCGTACAACCGTTCGACAGATATCGTGTCCCCAAGCAACGGTCTGCGAAAAATTGTCCCGAGAAAAAGAAGAAGAAGAAGAAGAAGAAGAAGAAGAAAAAGAAGATTAATTCACGAAATTATCATCGTTTTTTCTCAGCAACTACAAATTTAATTACTTCAAAACTTATATAGTGAGATCATCGGCGCCGCAGCATATTGCCATACAAATTTCATCCAAAACAATAGATTCGTTTAGGAGATATCGCAATTGTTTTATATACAGTAGGGATAGCGGTGAGCTCGCTCGGGTAAAGGATTCTCGGCAGCGCTTGTCAAGTCATGACGTCATATATATATACACATATATATAATAAAAGTACTTGGCGGCGATTCGCTGCCGCGAATCTTGATATCCGCGAGAACTTCAGGACTCTCACAAAGACTTACCATTGTGTCCGGAGCATTACATCCCACCTCTTTCGACTTGCAAAAATTCTAAATTAACAACTACCCTTTTCTCAAAACAGCAATACGTCATACACTACAAGGTTTTGAAGCAGTGTTTGAGTTTAGGTATGAAGTTAACGAAAATCCATCGAGTATTGAAATTCAAGCAAGCACCGTGGCTCAAAAAATATATCAATTTGAATACTCAATTGCGTAAAAAGTCCAACAACGACTTCGAAAAGAACTTTTACAAACCTATGAATAACGCTGTTTTCGGGAAAACCATGGAAAACGTTAGAAAACATAGAGACGTGAGGCTAGTTACAAAGTGGGATGGGAGATACGGTGCGAGAGCGCTTATCGCGAAACCTAATTTTCATAGCGGTACTATATTCGGTGAAGATATGACGATAATCGAATTAAGTCGAACGAAAATTAAATTTAATAAACCTATATACGGAGGATTTTCTATTATGGATCTCGCTAAAACCTACATTTATGATTTTCATTATAATTACATAAAAAGCAGATTTGGTGACCAAGCAAAGCTCATGTATATCGACACGGATAGTCTCATATATCACTTTACCGTACCCAATATATACGAGCTCATGAAACGTGATTTGGACCGATTCGATACCTCCGACTATCCATCGGAAAATATCTACAAGAAGCCGCTGGTTAACAAAAAAGTACTGGGATTAATGAAAGACGAAAATAATGGAAAGATAATGACTGAGTTTGTAGGCTTAAGAGCTAAATTATATTCCTTCAAGGTTTTAGGTGAAAATAGAGAGCAGAAACGTGCTAAGGGAGTCAAAGGGGCACTGAGAACACTGAGAACCATAACGTTCGATGACTACCTACAATGTGCTCTGCAGCATCGAAATCTAACAAAAAGTCAAAATTTAATTCAAAGCAAGAATCATCAGGTTCATACGGTGTCGCAGAGGAAGATAGCGCTGAGCTGGAACGACGACAAGAGGATCATATTTCCTGACACGACGGACACGCTTCCGTGGGGTTACGATAAGACTATGTAGAATGAATAAACGTATACTTGTCAAATATTGTTTCTTTATTAATAAACCTTACAAGTCAGACTTATTTATCCAACTATTGTGTGTATTATTGAATCCTAACCATTTTACAAATAGCTTGTTTCCACGTCTCTTGAGCACCTTCTCCACCACGTAGATGTCGGAATTCTTAACTTTGAGAAGTTCCTGTTCGTAGAAGCCACCCGCTATGGGCTGATCTTGATAGTCATTAAGCTTGTACGTTACTGGATCAGTATTTACTACTTGGATAATCGTGAATATTTCAGTCGTCCAATTTGGCGTATATCCTTTCTCAAAAACATTCTTGTATTTGCTGATTCGGACTTTATCTCAAACTTTGAACTTTGCCGGCTTGTTAGATCTGACTCGAACTCTTTGGTATACAGTCTGCAGTAATGTCCGCTCGTTTCTAGGGGAAACGTCCTTTGGCTTCGTGCGAATAGTCCGATGTTTGGAGTTGTTGTAAGCCGAAACCAAATCAGATAAAATGTCTATCCACTTGTAATTTCCTTGCAGACTCAACTGCATCCACATTTTGTTCTTTAGCGTACGATTGAAGCGCTCACAGATCGATGCCTTCAAGTTACTGAAGGTTGAGTATAGTTGAATATCATATCGTCTCATGAGAGAATCGAAATTTGAATTATAAAATTCTCCGCCTCTGTCAACGTGTAAATTCTTGGGGGTACGTCCCTGTACGAGTACAGATTCCATAGCACTCGCGGTATCTCTACCGGTCTTACTCTTCATTGGCACGACCCAAGCGTACTTGGAGAATATATCGATGACGGTGAGCATGTATTTGTAGCCTTTGTTTGCTCCTGCGTAAGGTGCCATGTCAACGAGATCCGCTTGCCAGGTTTCATCCAAACCGCGAACATCTACACGACGACGTTGATAGTTCTTTCGAGCTGGTCTATGCAGCTCCGTCACGAGTGCTAGCTTTTTCTCGTTCATTTTCCAACACTGTCAGTCTGGTGTCCAGCTCAAGAATGATCTTGGCGGTGCGAGTCGACAGGTCTTGACCTGCTTCAATATCAACACCTAGGGTGCGCAGAGCATCTGTTATGCGGGAGTCCGAAGCATGTATTGAGAGGAATTCGTTTTTCACGAGGTCGATCTCCTGTCGCATGAGATTCATAGTAACGGCGTCATTTTGCTGCACGGGATTGGCGACGTTGCACAGCCTCTTATCGTCTATGTCGTAATGTCCGTCGGTGGTGAACTTAAACCCAACACCGGGAGGGCCACGACTGCTGACAGCTGCACCCTTGTCCAACTGTCGTCCGAACACATCAACGCTCATCTTGGAAATGACGGTACAAATGGATAGATGTTGGTTAATAAATGATACCAGCTTCACGTAATTCTTCGATTATTAATACGATTTCGTTGGAGTGACTCGAGTTTACAGCTGCTTGGGAAGCTAGAAGCAAACGCAAACGTTCCACCAGCTCGTTGGGATTATCCCAGTGAACATAGTCCGTTCCTCTACCTTCTCGGGCAACCATAAACTCCGGTAGCACACCTTGACCCTTGCGTGCAAGTGGAACTGTGAAGGCTTGTGCTATAAACTTCTTGAACTTGGGGTTGTTCAAGTCCCGAACAGGTTGACCACCTTCGTAGTATTTTCGATGTGCATTCGTTGCAGATACGATTTGTTTATAATTTCGGATATCATCTGAACTCACGTAGATCTCATCGGGAATCTTTTTGAATAATAGTTCCAACAAACCTTTTGTCTTTGTAAAGCGCATGTCACCTACGTGAATGAAATCATTCCCAAAACTTATCGGTGAGTCACCCATCATTAACCTCTCGTGAGCGAGTTTGCGTACACCGAAAACGTTATTTAGATCACTTCGCCCGTCTTGTAACATTTCAAGATACTCGTCGGTAATCTCATCCGTCGGTACTACCCACACAGCACATTGTTCCCACAAACGTCGCCCAGACGTCCCTTTGCTAAGCTCTCTGCGATCTCAACAAAGTAAGGTCTTGGGGAATACGCATTTGCTGAACTATACCAGACGTCTCGGGAACTTTCAAGGGACGTCGAAATATAGTTTCACAAATTCGCATAGATGGGGGTCATGTAAATATAATGAAAACGTGTGCCGCCATATTTATTCGTTCATTCGCAGCGTCAGTCGGCGTCAGTCAGTCAGTGGCGTCAGTGAAGTGATTACAGTGCCAATATAACAGTTAATGATTGTTCAGATAAGTGCTGGTGTCATCATTATAAGAAAAATAAACCGCATCGATTATTCTGAGTAACCAAAGGTAAGCGTTAATTGTATGTATATATTCTTTACCTATGAATCGCGTGACACGTGCACACGTGTTGCACTGCGACTTGTTGAGGTTAGCTTATCGAAAGGGTGTCACGGGGAATAAACATGGCTCAAACGGTTGGAATTACTTATCCGTATTGCAAAATAAACTATACATTGTGCTAAATAATATGTATCATGATGATATTTCCGTGTACAGTGTATCCAATCATGTGACTTACTCGTACGAATGCAGGGGCTACGCGATTCATCATATCTTTCAATAACTCATTTTTTTTGTCTAGTAGTTAATTTGATAGCCAGTTGATAGCATAATTATTTACATAATTGCCATTTGTTTGTTGGTTTTCCAATTTTTATGCTTCGTATCGATTATTCGTAGGATTATACTGACAATACTTATACCTATGATTGCGAATCTCGCTTAGTCGATCTGTATACCTACTACTTCTGAAAACATGGAAAAACGTAAACCATTTACGGAACTCTCTAAGCGACAACAAAACCGACGCCTTGCCTCGATCTGGGCTGCTGAAAATGAAGTTAACTCTGCGTCTATAAATGTCCCCGAGAATCCACAGAATGATGTGGATATTGAAATTGCATCTATACATGTCCCTGAAGATCCACGACAGCATGACGTAGATATTGAAATGAGCGATAGCGAAAATCTTGACACAAACCATTCAATCATTGTTGAGGAAGAAATTGACCATTTCTCAGGATTTTCATCAGACGACGATAGGTCGGATGAATCAGAGAGCGAAGATGAGGTGTTGGTTTTCCTGGTGAGGAAACTTTGGCAGCGAAGCTTTGTGTTTGGGCATTGTCTCATGGAATTAATCATCGTGCTCTAACTGCTTTACTTCTAATATTGAGGATTGTTCTTCCGATGGAACGCTTACCACGTGATTCGCGCATCTTACTGAATACTCCTCGAAAGACTGCTATTCGCCGGGTGGAATCTGGGAGTTATTTTCATTACGGCTTACAAAAAGGGATTGAAGATGAACTAACAAGAAACCACGATCACTCTGGAATCGAAGATGTTATTTCTGTCGATGTGAGCATTGACGGTCTGCCTCTAGCAAAAAGTTCGAAGAGCCAACTGTGGCCAATACTTGGGAGAATCAAGAATAAAATATCTAATTGGAATCCATTCCTAATTGGTGCGTTTCACGGGAATAAAAAACCATCTTCAGTAGCAGAATTTTTGCAAGATTTTATCACGGAGTGCAGAATACTAATGAGTGAAGGATTTTGGTTTCGGAACAAACATTTCATAGTTCAAATGAATGCAGTGATATGCGATACTCCAGCTAGAACGTTTGTTAAATGCATTAAGGCTCATAATGCATACTTTGGCTGTGGACAATGCACTGAAGAAGGCGAATATATACATAATCGAGTTCTCTTTATCAATGATGAAGCTTGCCTCCGAACCGATGACAATTTTGCACAAAAGACTTACGAAGAACATCACACTGGAATCTCGCCGTTTGAAACCTTACTGCTGAAGATGGTGACACAGTTTCCATTGGAATACATGCATCTGTGCTGTTTAGGGGTCATGAAAAAAATTATTGGTCTGTTGTTGCGTGGACATCACGCGGCAAGATTGACGGGGGGTAAAATACAGCAGTTCTCTGATATGTTAGTGTCTATGTCAAAATGGGTGCCAACGGAATTCCAGCGGAAATGTAGATCGTTAGAGGAATTCGACCGTTGGAAAGCTACTGAATTTCGGCTTTTTATGCTTTATTTGGGTCCAGTCGTATTAAAAAAACTTTTGCCGGCTCATTATTATGCACATTTCAATGCGTCCAATTGCGCTATGAGAATTTTATGCAATCCAATAGACTGCTTAAAAAATAATCAATATGCCAAAGATTTGCTTGTTTATTTTGTCCGTGGATTGAAAAGGCTTTATGGTCAAGACAATTTGGTTTATAATGTTCACAATTTGGTTCATTTGAATGAGTGCGTTAAGACGTTTGGCGCACTTGATTCTTTCAGCGCGTTTCCATTCGAGAATTTTATGCAAAGACTTAAAAAATTACTCAGAAAATCGGAGGCTCCATTAGCACAAATTCATAGAAGAATTTGTGAACATACTAATACTATTCCGCCGCGTGAAAATCACATAATCTTTCCATACATGCGCAAATCGATAAAACAAGCACTACCTCTTGGTTGTAACAGGCCACACGCGAGCCTGCATTTTTTGAATTTCACTCTTAACACCCGTGGTAGTGATAATTGTTGCTACTTGAATGACGGACGTATTGTTGTTATAGACCATTTCGGTTACAAAAATGAAGAAGCAGTTATTTTGGGTAAATATTACTTAAATATGACACCAATCGACGGTTATCCTTGCAACTCTGAGCACTTGAATATTCATTGCGTTAAAGATTTGAGTGACCCTCAAGTGTGGCCGATCAGACTTATTAAAGAGAAAGCATTTCGATTGCCGCTTGATAACACTTTCATTGTTATGCCACTTTTGCATTGCACACATACTCAATGACTGCAAAAGTATATAGACATGTAGAAAGCATGTTTTGGGGACATCGACTTTTTGAGCGCCTAATTACGATACTGGCTATAGTCGGTCTATGATAACACTTGGGTTGATTCTCGCACTGAGGTGTGTGTTGTGGTTTTGGTTTTTTGATGCATCTCAGGACCGTATTTTGTGGAATTGTCCTCAAACTATGCATTAGATACGTAAAAAGTTTGAGGACAGTCCCCAAAATATACTGGTGTCAACAAAGTATGTGTTGAATAACTAAATTTCTATAACCCCTGTCTCGAAAGTATACAATAGATATTTTTATAACTATACAGGGTGATCTAGAATGGAAAATTTTCCTTCTACCAGTGCATTCTTCGTGAAAATCTAAGACGAAAATTATCAATGCTAAAATGTTGAGGGTGAAGCCGTTTTTAGATAAGAGCCGTTCAAAGTTAGCCAATACGAGAGAAATTATCTCAGGGCCGCTGATCGTCGTTTTATCAGTTGGCGAGATCGCGGTGGCCGGTGACGCGTGGCGAGAACCGCCGGAGGCCGGCGGAACGGCCCTGAGACAGTTTCGTATCTGCTCTCACATTGGCTAACTTTGAACGGCTCTATCCAAAAACGGCTTCACCCTCGACATTTTAGCATTGATAATTTTCGTCTTAGATTTTCACGAGGAATCTACTGGTAGAAGGAAAATACCTCATTCTGCATCACCCTGTATATACATATAGTTACATTCAATCATTTTTTTCCTTTTCATTTTTTTTTTTCGTCTTTTCTATCACGACATCTTTTCTATCAGAATGATCAAGTTTTGTTATACTTGATTTCTCTATACTTTCGAGACTGTTTAATAAGAAGACAGCCGAGAGCAAAATTACAGCACTCTCTATCTGGAAGATCATCTACGGTGCGTTTATATTTATCTGTGTACACTAAAAGCAGATCTTTCGGGAAATGCACTCTAACTTTCTTCTTATGCATTTTGCCGATGCAATTTTGCATTTATCAAAAAATGATTTTTGTTTTAGATGTATCTGGTACTTTTTTTTCCAAAGTGCTGTTGCGCTGTTCCCAGTGGATGGGTCGATCAAGAGCAAATGTTTTGTTGGTGGCCTCCCAAAGAAATTCCAAATACAAAAGCCATAATAAAACGTACTCCGCCAGATGAGAAGATCTGGAGTCGTTGCCCTTGCTACAAAATATGGGGACCGTACGGTGAGCCTGTAGTCCTATTGTGCCATATTCTATGTATAGTTTATTAGATTATCAGTATAATTTTCGAAATATGGAAGTCTTCTTTTTCATCACACATTAGTTAGATCGAATTTTAACATCAGTAATAAAGTTTTATCTTGTGGCATTGTGTAGAAACGTACGTTATTGCTCGTGCGGCTGAGAAAGAAGCACAGAGTTGGTCAACATCTGACGAAAATGTCATTGAGAAAATCGATAAAGCAACAGGTGTTGGAAAACGGTTGATAAAGAAAAGCTGCAAAGTGATTAGCAATGAAAGCAGCGACTTAGGTAATACTCCAGGTACCCATTTCCTCTTCGACCAATTGTACCTTCGATTCTTGACAATCTCAATTTATATATTTCCAACATTACCGTACTTATAGCATGATATGCTATAATCATTATCTTTTCATTATCATTATTTTTTCAGACTCAGTCGAAGAACGAAAGAGTAGGATAAACAACCCTCCATCCAATTATCGTATACATCGAAATAAATCAGTAATGCCACTGGATTCCAAAAATAAGCAACGGATTCTCCCGCAGATGTCTAGCGTCCCCAAAAAACCCAATCCAGGTTTGTTGTAATTCGAAATCCGTTTTTTCTCTTCAAATTTAGCACCACCTTTTCATATAATATGAAAAGTAGAAACATACAATTTTTTCAATATAGACTCAAATACTCAGCGGCAATACAACGAAAGCTTATCACCAATTCCTGAAGAAGCAAATGTACAGGTGAACTTGAATGACTCATACGATTTCACCAATCCAGGCAAGTCCATGTTTGTTATTTCCATTTACATGCATTTTTTTTAAAATGTCCAATAATGAAAGCTATATATGATGAACTAATTCATTATTATAGAGACAATTGAGCCTAATAACTACAATCTGTGTACGCCGCCCAGTCATGGGTATTCTGATGATGAAAAGATATCAGGTTTGCAATATTTTTTGAATATTGTTTCTTGTATATGCTACTCCTGTAAACTGCAAACCACATTATATGTGATGAATGTAAACGTATGATGAATGTAGGTTCGAGAAGCCAGAACACTTCACACTCAAATCATCGAGCAGCGATTTCCCTCACCCATCCGGTCGATCAAGCACAAAAGATTCGACAAATAGGCATGTTGAATTTTTTCATTTTCAATCTCTCGGCACTAAAAGTTGTCAAGTTTCTAATATTTGAACCAACACCGAAACGTTTCAAATGATTATAATATTTCATACAGATTGCCAAAGATTGGTAACGAGCTATGACGGTCCAAGCAATGATGAGACCAAAATGAGAATAAATGTACAAGGCAGCGGTATTCCTAAAAAACACCGATTAGAAGGTCTGCGCGTAACGGAAAACAGAGTAATAAGTGAGTCGAGCGAGGCACCACATAGCTGTCCATGCTGCGGTAAGTAATGCGACATATAATTACATATCTTGAACGACTCTGGAACTGAGTTTTACCATATGATTCCATCGTGGAGGAATCTATTTGGTATCTTCAGCTTGGGAAAAATATGAGTCAAACAAAAGGTGACATTAGGCCGTTATGGATTGCCCGCTTCAGAATTAGAGTGAACAAAATTCATGATTGCAGCAAGTTTAATAATTTAAATAAAAATTGAAACGAGGTCTGAGAACTTTGATCAAGGAATTAAATTCAGAATGGAGCTCAAGATGTACAAATGTAAGGGTATCGTATGTGTATTATATTATGATACTATTATAGCCAAAAGGTATTTAAAAAAATCTCATCACGGCTACGGGACTGCAGCAATTTTGTTCTAGGATATTACAATGCCTTTGAATTTACTAGAGATTCGTGATATTTATGTATTTATTGTGAATGTTTGGTGAAGTAGTAGAAATGCCAGCTTTTGTTTCAATTTTCTAATCAACCTATTTTAACAATTATTTTCCACACACGTAGTAGGTATAGACAGGATCCACACTTTCAATTAAATTATTGTTTTAGCGAGGTTGGGGTCAGTACTTAGTGCGTTAGTGAGAAAAGTAAACTACTTGACTCAAGTAGTTGAGTCAACGCAAGAAAAACCGACAGGATCAGTATATAATAGCAATTCGAGTAGGGCGAAAAATTTGCTGCCCGAATTCACCCTGAAAACGAAAGAGTTGTTGGAGAAGTTTGATGATCAATTATTGGCTAATAACACTGTCGCATGTCAATTTGTAAGTCCTGAAACTTCGCTGTAATTAAACGTTATTGACAACTGTCAAGCATTGCTATTTTGTGGTATTGATCTGAAATATTGACCTATAGCTTATTTTCTTTTCAGAGACATCTAATCAACCAGATTGGAGGCCCGACGCCGACAAAATTTGTCGTTAATGTCTTGAACACAATAATCGATGACAATCTAGCGCGCGATTATTCGTGGACCGGAAGGAAGAGTACGCTTTGTTTCGGAAACACGGAAATTTCCCGAATTATAATAGGTGTATTATTTACTATCATATATGAGTTACTGTTGTTATTTGTAATTTTATCACTCAAACTCAAGATAGAAGAATCTGAACTTTGGCTCGGGTTTTACTTGGACTTATTGCATAACGGATGAATCGTACATCTTTAGATAATACAACTCCCTTACCTTTGTCATTTGGAAATATAAATAAGTTCACAGAATTAACTAACACAAAATATCGTTACAAAATTACACAGATACTATTCTCAATGGGAAAATTGGATCTTCAGTGTCACGGAGTGACTTGTCGAAATCAATAATGGAATGGTTTCATCACGCTGGAGATCGATGGAAGAGGAAAAATATTCCATTGAAGAAGAATACTTCCATAACCCAAACTTTGAATCAAGGCAACTATGCTCCACCTACTAAAAAACGTCGTATATTCATCGCTAGTGACGAAGAAGAAAACGAGCTCTTATAATCCCGATACTTATCATTTAGATTTTTTTATAACTTTTTCATGTCTGCTCAATAAAATATTTCGAAAAATATATTCTCTTTCATTGCTATGCAATTGTTATTCGTAATTCACAATAAATACGTATAGTTCAGAATCGGAAGAAAATAACGCTATTTGTAATAAAGAAAAGTGATTTGGGCCTTGAAAATTGGCATAGCACTATATTATCCCGACATTTAACACACATTCTCATACCAAAATGGCGTTACTTCACTTCAATTCTGAACAGTTCCATACATCGTCACAAATAAAAAATTCGAGCGTCGCAAAGAAGTCTCTAGAAGCTCCGTTAAGCGTTTTATGAGACGTTCGTAAGACGGTCCAAAGAGCTTCAAAATTGGGACATAGGAGGTCCCAGAGACGTTCCTGCGACTTTAAGACGAAGTTTAACACAAAAATATTTATGAGCTCTGTGCGACGTTCAGGGGACGTTCAATTGCTGTGTGGGTAAGGTCACATTCGCTTCCTCATCCGCTGTTTGAGACTCATCTTGCAGAAAGGAATCATCGGCACGAGACTCGTGTTTGATGGGCTCTTCTTTGACAGGCTTAACAGTCGTTTGAGAAATGTCCACCAATTGTTGCAGCGGTGTAATTACCGGTTTGAAAACATCGGTCATAGTTTTTCAGCGGTCTCCCTGCCCGACTTTAACATTCTGTGTTTACGTCGAATCGCTGCACTGGCTTTAGCGATGTGACGCAAGACTTCTTTTTGCTCACGAATACCTTGCATGTTGACGCAGCTGTGACTGAAACGCCACTGATCCCACTGCTCATTATTTTCACTACTTTATGCTCACGAAACAGTCAAACCCTTTCCTATATCTACCCTCATTTATATCACTATCCTTGTCTATTACAACGAATCCATGCTTATCGTTGTTCCAACACGCAGAGCACAAGTCTTTAAACTGCGCGTAAGTCATGTCGGTATTCACATGATCGTCGTATACATGTCTCAAGTTCATTTCATCTTGCTTGAATAGTACCAAAAGGTTGGTATTATCACGCACGAGATGCTTGGGGATTCGGGCATAGGTCTGACAGAGATAGAAGCAATCCACGTGCTTATGTCTTCCCATACAGAAAAAAGCTCTGATGTTGTCCTGCTTCTCACACGCCACATCATCGAAGACAATTATCGAATTGGGTAGGGCTTCGTCTGGCACCACTACTTGTTTATGCTCGTCAAATGCAAAGTACTCGACGCCATTTACATCCTCGAGTAACTGCTGCAGGAACTTGTACTTGGGTTGATTCAATGATTTTGAGTAGATATAGACGTTCTCGAACCTCAACCCGTTGGGGTGCGTTATTAGGGAGAGCAGCGCATTGGTCTTGCCGCAATTGGACGGACCGCAAAATACCGCGCGCACGCTGTTTGGTAGCAAATCACCGTGCCGTTTTTTGGTTGCAACATTCTCTTGCGCAAATTTATCGAAATTCATGACAGGTAGCTTGACGGGTTGCGTCTCGAACCTCATTTCGACTCTGACTAACGGTAAACGGAATAAATAGCGTGTTTATGAAGATGATTCCTCAGTCAGAGCATAACCATGATCGTGCACAGCTTTCTGTCACCGCCGTTCAGCCGCCTCCAACACCGCCGGACCGTACGAAACTCCTCCTAAGCCGAAATCTAACCACGACCTTGCCCAGAGTTTGAACGAACTTAGCATAGACAGTGTTAGGGGAGATGCGTCTCGAACCTCATCTCGACTCTGACTAACGGTAAAAGGTATAAATAGCGTATTTATAAAGATGATTCCTCAGTCAGAGCATAACCATGATCGTGCACAAAGCTACGACGGTCAGTCGTAAGCAAACTAAACGCTGCGGGAAAGGTCTGGTCAACAGGATCATTAACAGTCTTCCCGTAGAGTTACATCTGCCTGGTTATCAATACTGCGGACCTGGCATCAAACTAGCGAAAAGACTTGCGCGCGGTGATCCAGGTATCAACCCTTTTGACGCAGCCTGCAAAGAACACGATATCGCCTATTCGCAGAATCGAGAAAATCTTGAAGCTAGAAGTGCGGCAGATAAGATCTTGGCCGAGAGAGCTTGGAGACGGGTTTTAGCTTCAGACGCTGGTATTGGTGAAAAGACAGCCGCTTGGGCTGTAACAAACGCAATGAAAGCGAAAACCAAGCTTGGCATGGGAATCGGGAAACCGTCGGTATTGAGAAAGGTTATCGATGCAGCTAAACAGTCTATGATTCCCGGCGAAACTGCACAAATTGCCATCAAGTCTGCTTGAAGGGTGCGCGAGGAGCTGTTGAGAAAGCAGGTGGTAGACGTAATGTACATTCTCCACGAATTCTACCACTACCCTCCAAAGTTGGAGGTTTCTTACCCTTCCTTATACCCCTCTTCGCTGGGCTGAGTGCTACCGGCGCGTTAGCTGGTGGTGCAGCAGGTATTGCGAAAGCGGTGAATGACGCAAGCTCCGCCAAGAGGCAACTGGAAAAGAGTCAACGGCATAACAAGACTATGGAAGCTATCGCTTTGGGAAAAGGACGTCACTTGAAACCGTACGAGAAGGGTTTAGGTCTGCACCTGAAACCGCACTCAAAAAACTAAAAGTGACGCTACCGCGACGAGCGCTAACTGACGCAGACCTGTTAAAGTACGCGACAATCCTCAAAATTCCACATTTCCGCGGCGTCTTTATGCGGAACGATTTGCCCAAGGACGGACCGCGTAGACTCGAATCGGCGATCGTCAATCTAGATGATAAAGATGGTCCTGGCACGCATTGGGTCGCCTACCGAAAGATCGGTGACGAAGTAGTCTACTTTGACAGTTTCGGTAACCTTCGCCCACCGTCGGACCTCGTCAGATACCTTGGCGTTGGTAGCGTCAAATACAACCATGAAAGATATCAAGACTACGATACGTTCAACTGCGGTCACTTGTGTCTCGAGTTTCTATATAAACATGCAGCGTAATTCCTCGAAGTCAGTTTGATTTTCGCAGTAGTCATGGACGATTCGTTCACGCTAACCGTATCGGGGAACTCCTCGGTTCTTGAGACTCAATACTTTCCTTCCATTGAACTTTCCCATCTCAAGAATTATTCCCTCGGTCTCGTTGAATTACTGACTTTTAATTCGATTCCTAATGTAGATGTTGGTCACAACAAGATTTACGTGGGTAAAGAAGTGGTTACTATACCCACCGGAAGATATGAAATAGAGGATATAGAGAGTTACTTACAGGGTGTCTTGTCGAATAAGAGTATCACAGTCAACATCAAACCGAATAATAATACATTGCGTAGCGAAATCAAATGTAGTCACCCTGTAAATTTTCTGCCGGGCGATTCTATAGGCAGCCTATTGGGTTTCACTCCACGTGAGTAGATAGGCTAGGCGGGTTCTGGACCAACGCGTGTTAGTGCACACGTACACGCACACACACATGCGTGCGCCGTCCGTGTACGTGTGAGGGGGGTCTGGCACGATGACGTCATGCTCGCAGATCTCTCGGTCCCCGTCAGACCCTGAAAATGGCGTCGCCCGCCCTAGAACTGACGGCACACACCCTTGAATTGACGGCACACACCCTTAATATGACGTCACACACCCTTATATTAGCAGCACACACTCTTAATATGACGTCACACATTTCCGAAAGAAGATTCCAAGCCCTGGGTCAGTTCTAGAAGCTTCCTTCGGGCAGTTCCTGGAATTATTCGGCACCCTGTTCGGATCGAGTTACGCGAAAATATGATTATCGAGTTACTTAGGAATGCAAAAATACGATTAGCCTAATGATTCTCAGAAGAATGGTTCTCGGAATAACCTTCAAGTTGTGACACATGCAAAAAAGATCTTCTGGAATGTTCTAGAAAATTAATGGAAGGGTGTAGGTTCGTTAATTTGATACCCCTGCGATTCGCACAAAGAACAATGCAAAAATATGATTAGCCTAATGATTCTCAGAAGAATAGTTCTCGGAACAACCTTCGACTCCGGAAAGATCTTTTGGAAGGTTCTAGAAAATTAGTGGAGGGATTGTCAGCTATAAAAGAGCGAAAAATTCGGGGGTGCGAATTAGTCTTCAACCGATCTTCGAGTAGTAAAGAATCTTCTCTCGCAATGGAGATAATATTGGATGTGCAAGGTTTCCAAAACTTTTACGACGGATTTGTACTAAAGGAGCTGGCTGCAATCAGTGTTCAAGCGGATGACGCAGGCCGGTATCGTATGACTCGCATCCTATTCAAACCACCTTGTTCTTGGGAAACCTTACCGCCTAAATGTAGAGCTACCAATTCCTGGTTGACGCGAAATTATCATGGATTGGAGTGGAATGATGGTGACATGTCTTACGATAAAGTGCAGACAGTATTGAAGAAAATTGTTGAACCTGCAAGTTATGTCTATGTAAAGGGTAATGAGAAGAAACAGTGGATCGAGAAAATCATCAACGATGATTCAAAGCCAGTGATCGATCTGGAAGAATTGGGGTGTCCGAGTCTTGGATTCTTGCAATACATCAAAGTGGGTGGTTGGCATGAGGACTATCACGGGAACATTGTCAGATACCGGTGTGCCTGGGAAAACGTTCAGCGATTGAAATCTTGGTTTTTGAAGGACTGTACTGAATCTCTTCAAAAATCTTTGCACATATACCTTCAAGTGGGAAGTCTGAAACGAATGACGAAGGAGGATATCGCATTTTTAACCAAACAATTCATTCTCATTTACGCATCGGATATCATTGACGAGATATGGGATAAACTATCGGAGGCTATGAAGAAGGACGAAGACATCAAAAGCTGTCTGAAATATCGAAAAAGTAAACATCACTGTTGGCTGAACGACGAATTCGATGGACCTATTCCCGAATGAGACTGTAATTTTCCATTAAATAAATGATGAAATAATTTACAACAGCATTAATACTCTCTGTATCCCTCCAAAATAATTAGATACCGTTGAGCGGCTATTCGGGATGAGAATGATCGACACATATATTTATTGAAAAAAATCTTTATTTGTAGAAATACATAATTATACCAATTTCTTCACCCCACCGCTTATGGGATTGTATTCAACTACTCGATCGTGTAAGATCAAACAGTATGCTGACGTATCGGCAGGGAAGTTGTCTTTGGCTTCAAACTCGAGACGAACGTCTACAGGTCCAAACTTGAGCGATTCGTTTTGTTTCGAGCAGTCGATGACGAATAGGGGAGCGTATTGTAGAAATTCACTCTTTTTCAGCAACGGTTCAGGTTCCTTGTCGTCATAGGAGGTTTGGAAATTTGCGTACATTTCATACAACAGAGCATACTGATTATGACTCATATTGAGATTCAGGTTTCCATAGGGATAGCATTGAGAATTCAAGAAGAGTTTAACGTCGGTGATATTACAGTGATCGAAATGGCTAGCGTTTCGATTCAGCTTATTCTTCCGACTTGTTTGGAAACCCAGTATAACGTAGCGAGGTTTCTCCAGCTGAGTCGATGTCTTCACCGTCCAAACGTGCTACGAGGTAGTGGGAAGTACAGGATACTCGTATAATTCCCAATTGCGAAAACTCATGGAGATCGCCGGATCTTTCTTGATGAAATTCAACAGTTGTATCTTCCGTTGATCCGCGAGCTTAACATATGGTAACAACCATTCGACTTTATCGATCAGAATTTTGAATTCCTCGTCTTGAGTTTGTAGAACCGCGTTCGTATCGGTCTTTGAACGGGTCAAGATCAACTCGTGTTTGGCGTTTACGATTATCTTGCGATAGTCTTCAGCGAATCCTAGCATCATTTTCAGCGGTACGCATACTTCGAAGTTACCACTGGCATCCACATGGGTTGCGTTCACATTAAGCCAACCAGCATTCTCCATCATCCAATTCTGTCCAGGTCTCAAAGAAGGGTAGCCTTTCATAAGACTAGTGAGACCGACGTTCTTGCTCCTGTCGATCTCAATAGCATTTATCTCGTAACGCATTTCTTCGAACAGGTGACAAACACCGTTGTTGACCAGTGCTGCAGTAGTCGACGGAGTTCCATCAGCTTTGACTATTTTTCCGTACACATGCAATGAACTCTTTCTGGGTAACACGCACAGGTCTTGGTGTTGAACGGCGATACGAATCTCATCACTGTCATTGAAACTTGATGAGGCGTAAGGCTTGTGTGTATGAACCTCGTAGTGTGCGATAGACTCGTCAAAAACTACGGGTGTTTGAATGTCTAAGATTTCTTCCTCCATGGTATACAACAGATGATACAGATGCAAACAAATCTTCGTCTTATTTTGCGGAAATTCCTCTTCCAAAAGGTGTGATCTTGAGACCCAAGCTTTTCAGAAGCAGCACGTTCTGAGGTGTCAGCTCTTTGAGAACCGGTTGACGACTGTCGTGTTCGGGGCATCTTACCTTAATATTATAAACCACTTCTGTTATAAACTATTCCCATTATTGAGCCTTGATATGCAACCGTACAGTTATAACCTCTCCGCGGAAATTAACCAAATCCCCGTCTTGATCGACTATACGAAGTTGGATATGATCTATGATCCTTACGGTGACTGGAAGGTGAATGACGTGAGATGGTACTTCAATGATCTTATATCCAGGTGGAACGACGGGAAAAAACTCATGAATGGTGTGTACTTTACGCTCATTGACGTAGGCACCCGTTGTAATGTTACACTCGACTCGTAGTGCGTTGACTTTAAGAATAGCTACAGGAAGGTCAGACTCGTGAACTTGATCAGCTTGCAAGACACGTGGAGTGAAACCCAATAGGCTGCCTATAGAATCGCCGCGCAGAAAATTTACAGGATGACTACATTTGATTTCGCTACGCAATGTATTATTATTCGGTTTGATGTTGATGGTGATACCCTTATTCGACAAGACACCCTGTACGTAACTCTCTATATCCTCTATTTCATAGCTACCAGTGGGTATTGTGACTACTTCTTTACCCACATAAATCTTGTTGTGACCAACATCTACATTAGGAATCGAATTAAAAGTCAGTAATTCAACGAGACCGAGGGAATAATTCTTGAGATGGGAAAGTTCAATGGGAGGAAAGTATTGAGTCTCAAGAACCGAGGAGTTCCCCGATACGGTTAGCGTGAACGAATCGTCCATGACTACTGCGAAAATCAAACTGACTTCGAGGAATTACGCTGCATGTTTATATAGAAACTCGAGACACAAGTGACCACAGTTGAACGTATCGTAGTCTTGATATCTTTCATGGTTATATTTGACGCTACCAACGCCAAGGTATCTGACGAGGTCCGACGGTGGCCGAAGGTTACCGAAACTGTCAAAGTAGACTACTTCGTCACCGATCTTTCGGTAGGCGACCCAATGCGTGCCAGGACCATCCTTATCATCTAGATTGACGATCGCCGATTCGAGTCTACGCGGTCCGTCCTTGGGCAAATCGTTCCGCATAAAGACGCCGCGGAAATGTGGAATGTTGAGGATTGTCGCGTACTTTAACAGGTCCGCGTCAGTTAGCGCTCGTCGCGGTAGCGTCACTTTTAGTTTTTTGAGTGCGGTTTCAGGTGCAGACCTAAACCCTTCTTGTACGGTTTCAAGCGAAGTCCTTTTCCCAAAGCGATAGCTTCCATAGTCTTGTTATGCCGTTGACTCTCTTCCAGTTGCCTCTTGGCGGAGCTTGCGTCATTCACCGCTTTCGCAATACCTGCTGCACCACCAGCTAACGCGCCGGTAGCACTCAGCCCAGCGAAGAGGGGTATAAGGAAGGGTAAGAAACCTCCAACTTTGGAGGGTAGTGGTAGAATCCGTGGAGAACGTACATTACGTCTACCACCTGCTTTCTTAACAGCTCCTCGCGCACCCTTCAAGGCAGACTTGATGGCAATTTTTGCAGTTTTGCCGGGAGTCATGGACTGTTTAGCTGCATCGATAACCTTTTTCAATACCAACGGTTTACCGATTCCCATGCCAAGCTTGGTTTTCGCTTTCATTGCGATTGTTACAGCCCAAGCGGCTGTCTTTTCACCAATACCAGCGTCTGAAGCTAAAACCCGCCTCTAAGCTCTCTCGGCCAAGATCTTATCTGCCGCACTTCTAGCTTCAAGATTTTCTCGATTCTGCGAATAGGCGATATCGTGTTCTTTGCAGGCTGCGTCAAGGGGGTTGATACCTGGATCACCGCGCGCGAGTCTCTTCGCTAGTTTGGTGCCAGGTCCGCAGTATTGATAACCAGGCAGATTTAACTCTACGGGAAGACTGTTAATGATCCTGTTGACCACACCTTTCCCGCAGCGCTTACGACTGACCGTCTTAGCTTTGTGCACGATCATGGTTATGCTCTGACTGAGGAATCATCTTTATAAACATGCTATTTATACCGTTTACCGTTAGTCAGAGTCGAGATGAGGTTCGAGACGCAACCCGTCAAGCTACCTGTCATGAATTTCGATAAATTTGTGCAAGAGAATGTTGCAACCGAAAAACGGCACGGTGATCTGCTACCAAACAGCGTGCGCGCAGTATTTTGCGGTCCGTCCAATTGCGGTAAGACCAATGCGCTGCTCTCCCTAATAACGCACCCCAACGGGTTGAGGTTCGAGAACGTCTATATCTACTCAAAATCATTGAATCAACCCAAGCACAAGTTCCTGCAGCAGCTACTCGAGGATGTAAATGACGTTGAGTACTTCCCATTTGATGAGCATGAACAAGTAGTGCTGCCAGACGAAGCCCTACCCAATTCGATAATAGTCTTCGATGATGTGGCGTGTGAGAAGCAGGACAACATCAGAGCTTTTTTCTGTATGGAAAGACATAAGCACGTGGATCGCTTCTATCTCTGTCAGACCTATGCCCGAATCCCCGAGCATCTCGTGCGTGATAATACCAACCTTTTGGTACTATTCAAGCAAGATGAAATGAACTTGAGACATGTATACGACGATCATGTGAATACCGACATGACTTACGCGCAGTTTAAAGACTTGTGCTCTGCGTGTTGGAACAACGATAAGCATGGATTCGTTGTAATAGACAAGGACAGTGATATAAATGAGGGTAGATATAGGAAAGGGTTTGACTGTTTCGTGAGCATAAAGTAGTGAAAAAAATGAGAAGTGGGATCAGTAGCGTTTCAGTCACAGCCGCGTCAACATGCAAGGTATTCGTGAGCAGAAAGAAGTCTTGCGTCACATCGCTAAAGCCAGTGCAGCGATTCGACGTAAACACAGAATGTTAAAGTCGGGTAGGGAGACCGCTGAAAAAACTATGACCGATGTTTTCAAACCGGTAGTTACACCGCTGCAACAATTGGTGGACATTTCTCAAACGACTGTTAAGCCTGTCAAAGAAGAGCCGATCAAACACGAGTCTCGTGCCGATGATTCCTTTCTGCAAGATGAGTCTCAAATAGCGGATGAGGAAGCGAATGTGACCTTACAACCGACGGATGAGATTACCGACGAGTATCTTGAAATGTTACAAGACGGGCGAAGTGATCTAGATAACGTTTTCGGTGTACGCAAACTCGCTCACGACAGGTTAATGATGGGTGACTCACCGATAAGTTTTGGGAATGATTTCATTCACGTAGGTGACATGCGCTTTACAAAGACAAAAGGTTTGTTGGAACTATTATTCGAAAAGATTCCCGATGAGATCTACGTGAGTTCAGATGATATCCGAAATTATAAACAAATCGTATCTGCAACGAATGCACATCGAAAATACTACAAAGCTGGTCAACCTGTTCGGGACTTGAACAACCCCAATTTCAAGAAGTTTATAGCACAAGCCTTTACAGTTCCACTTGCACGCAAGGGTCAAGGTGTGCTACCGGAGTTTATGGTTGCCCGAGAAGGTAGAGGAACGGACTATGTTCACTGGGATGATCCCAACGAGCTGGTGGAACGTTTGCGTTTGCTTCTAGCTTCCCAAGCAGCTGGAAACTCGAGTCACTCCAATGAAATCGTATCAATAATCGAAGAATTACGCGAAGCTGGTATCATTTATTAACAAACATCTATCCATTTTTACCGTCATTTCCAAGATGAGCGTTGATGTGTTCAGACGACAGTTGGACAAGGGTGCAGCTGTCAGCAGTCGTGGCCCTCCCGGTGTTGGGTTTAAGTTCACCACCGACGGACATCACGATATAGACGATAAGAGGCTGTGCAACGTCGCCAATCCCGTGCAGCAAAATGACGCCGTTACTATGACTCTCATGCGACAGGAGATCGACCTCGTGAGAAACGAATTCCTCTCAATGATACATGCTTCGGACTCCCGCATAACAGATGCTCTGCGCCCCCTAGGTGTTGATATTGAAGCAGGTCAAGACCTGTTGACTCGCACCGCCAAGATCATTCTTGAGCTGGACACCAGACTGACAGTGTTGGAAAATGAACGAGAAAAAGCTAGCACTCGTGACGGAGCTGCATAGACCAGCTTGAAAGAACTATCAACGTCGTCGTGTAGATGTTCGCGGTTTGGATGAAACCTGGCAAGCGGATCTCGTTGACATGGCACCTTAGGCAGGAGCAAATAAAGGTTACAAATACATGCTCACCGTCATCGATATATTCTCCAAGTACGCTTGGGCCTTGCCAATGAAGAGTAAGACCGGTAGAGATACCGCGAGTGCTATGGAATCTGTACTCGTACAGGGACGTACCCCGAAAAATTTACACGTCGACAGAGGCGGAGAATTTTATAATTCAAATTTCGATTCTCTCATGAGACGATATAATATCGAACTATACTCAACCTTGAGTAACTTGAAGGCATCGATCTGTGAGCGCTTCAATCGTACGCTGAAGAACAAAATGTGGATGCAGTTCAGTCTGCAAGGAAATTACAAGTGGATAGACATTTTATCTGATTTGGTTTCGGCTTACAACAACTCCAAACATCGGACTATTCGCATGAAGCCAAAGGACGTCTCCCCTGAAAACGAGCGGACATTACTGCAGACTGTATACCAAAAAGTTCGAGTCAGATCCGTTAAACCGGCAAAGTTCAAAGTTGGAGATAAAGTCCGAATCAGCAAATACAAGAATGTTTTTGAGAAAGGATATACACCAAATTGGACTACTGAAATATTCACGATTATCCGAGTAGTCAATACTGATCCAGTAACGTACAAGCTTAAAGACTATCAGGATCAGAATATAGCGGGTGGCTTCTACGAACAGGAACTTCTCAAAGTTAAGAATTCCGACATCTACCTGGTGCAGAAGGTGCTCAAGAGACGTGGAAGAAGAATATACGTTAAGTGGTTAGGTTTTAACAATACACATAACAGTTGGATCAATGAAACTGACTTGTAAGGTTTTTTTGAATAAATTAGTCTTTATTTTCCACCTATGTACAGTTTATTTACAATAACCCCACGGAAGCGTGTCGGTAGTATCTGGAAATATGATCCTCTTGTCGTCGTTCCAGCTCAACGCCAACTTCCTCTGCCTCACCGTATGAACCTGATGATTCTTGCTTTGAATTAAATTCTGATTCTTTACCAAATTCTGGTGTTTCAAGACACATTCGATGTAGTCACTGAAAGTTATAGTTTTTAACGTAGATCCCTTGACTCCTTTGGCTCGTTTCGTCTCTCTCTTTTCACCTAAAACCTTGAAGGAATATAATTTAGCTCTTAAGCCTACAAACTCAGTCATTATCTTTCCATTATTCTCGTGTTTCATTAATCCCAATACTTTTTTGTTAACCAGCGGTATCTTGTAGACATTTTCCGGAGGATAGTCGGAGGTATCGAATCGGTCCAAATCACGTTTCATGAGCTCGTATACATATATCGGGAACGGTAAAGTGATATATAAGACTATCCGTATCGGTATACATCAGTTTAGCTTGGTTTCCGAATCTATGTTTTATGTAGTTATAATGGAAATCATATATGGAGGTTTTAGCGAGATCCATAATAGAAAACCCCGCGTATATAGGTTTATTGAATTTAATCTTCGTCCGCCTCAATTCAATTATTGTCATATCTTCACCGAATACGGTACGGCTATGAAAATTTGGTTTAGCGATAAGCGCTCTTGCTCCGTGTCTCCCATCCCACTTTGTGATTAACCGCACATCTCTGTGTTTTCTAACATTTTCCATGGTTTTCCCGAAAACGGCGTTATTCATAAGTTTATAAAAATTCTTTTCAAAATCGTTGTTTGACTTTTTTCGCAATTCGGTATTCAAATCTATAGATTTCTTGAGCCACGGTGCTTGTTCGAATTTTAATATCCGGTGAATTTTCTCTAACTTCAGACCTAAGCTCAAACACTGTTTCAAAACTTGATAGTGAATGACATACCGCTTTTTCGAGAAAAGGGTAGTTGTTAATTTAGATTTTTTGCACGTCGAAAGAGGTGGGATGTAATGCTCCGGACACAATGGTAAATCTTTGTGAGAGTCCTGAAGTTCTCGCGGATATGCTAAATCTACTTCAAGTATGTAACCTACGGAAGATTCATTTGAAACGGTTGAAACATCGAAATGTTCGAAATTTGATACCCATTCAAAGGAGCTACACGGTAAGAAGTGGCTCATAGCCGCACCATATAGATTATTAACATCGAAATACATGAGGTATGATTCTTCCTGACTCGGATCGAATGCTGGCCCCATGTATCGGTTGTTGGCTTTAGCGTATCTATTCGAGCATTGAGCTACGCCGCCGCGAATACCTCTTTCTATAAACATCAACATATCAATGTCGACGAAGAGCTCGAGTTGAACACCCGTGCACTTGAGCATCGCGTCAAACGAGAGGCCCGGTGCTGTGTAATAATGTAACGGATCTAAATTATAAGTGGACCAACAATTGCTCCTGAAATTTTGAAAAATATCCGCTAAAAGGAGAACATCCGTTTGCAGATACAAGTTCGAATATTGTCCCAGAGTTTTGACTTGAAAAGTTTGCCAAACATCGCACGCGTGCAAATAATTATCCTCCGAAATGCCTACATTATTTAATTTTGAATAGAATTTTTCTATAGGAGGTAACTGTGTTTCTTCCAGGCTTTCCCAACTATCTACATACTCGTAGGGAAATACACCTTTTCTCGTCAATAACTGAAATTCTTCGACGCTTCCGCAATGTTTACGCGTGATTAATTTCTGCTCGTCGTTTAGATAAGACGCTAATTTTTCTAGACTGCCCGGCATGACTCTGAACGAATCAATAAACCTAAAATGTATAGATGTTTCTTGTACACTTTTCGTAAAGGATATATATCTGTCCTTGTTGATCGGTAAGAGACTCATGGAACCTTCAAAAGATGTTGCCAACGTTTTAATCAAGAAATGTGAGTCGTAACCCGATAAGTTATGAAAGACCACCGGAATGACGTGCGAATCTTTGTAATTTAAATTGCAAGCTTCGTGCGCTGCACCGCGATATTTGCCCGTAAAATGACAATGATCACGATGTTTCACCTCTCGAGGTCCGAATGGTTTTTCACAAATGTGACAAGTCTTGGCCGAATGGAATTCTTGTTTCTGGTCATGACTCAACGATTCCATAGGTACGATACACTTGAAATAAGGTTCCAAAGTCTGAGCCAATTCTTCCAACTCGTTTACGAACCATTCTATGCAATCCTTACCGCGGTTGATTCTAAATTTGGAAACTGAATCGTTGAAGGTACAATGTAAGTAGTAGGCGACACTATATGGGACATGTTTCTCATACACCCTCCTATGCTCAGACTCAGATGTATCGTTAACCGGTTGCAAGAGACATTCCAGATCAGCGTAAATACAAAACGGTACATTTTCTTTGTGTTTGAAGTTTTTGAATTTCAAGATCTTATCTTTTTCGTCCGGTAATATCACTCTGCATTTATTTAGATTCGCGCAATCAATCCGGTGTTTGCTTAAACAATTTTCAGTCTGAAAATGACTCAAACATCTATCACAAAACCAGGTATGACCTTTGTGTTTCGAAATTTGTGAACTCAACAGTCGAGACAAATTTTTAATCCATGCAAAGTGACATATTGTATTGTTAACGTCATCAATTTCATTTGATTCCATATCAGTTTCTAACATAAGAAGATGTATGGTGGACTTATCCGATTTCGCTCGACTCAAATAAACTGGTACTATTTCACGTTCATCTATACCGTAAACGTTGATCGCTAAACCATTTAATTTTTCGAATTTAGAAATTTCGTTCAGACTCATGGGAAAATTCAAACCTTCATACCTTAGCACTGTGCTGAAATGCGGATAAGAATTCGTTCTACTCACATGATTATCCGTTGGGAAAAGGGCTGCTGTAACCGACCAGAGAAAACAGTACGGATCGTCGTTCATAATATTTACCACCGCCTTTTTATCTTGTATATGCTTCGGTAGCTGTGTGTAAGTGGATATACCCCCTCGCAGTGGCACATATTTGTTGATCTTCACAGCCATATTCATAATTTCAGTCAACGGACATCCCGAGTCCTTTTCCTGGAAGTCTTCGATTTTGACTAACAATTTCTCCTTTACATTCTCGTCAAACCATTCACCAATGTTCGTCGCTGGGAGAATAGCTTCGTTTTTAGTATTAAAGAACTTCATTTCTTCGATAATTTCACCGTCTTTTACAGTTTCGAATTTGCAGGACAACACTACATTAACTTTCAAGTTTCCGTCTTTCAGAAGCATATGAGTCATTCCACGTCAAACCGGACACCTTTTTGACCTCGATGTTTCCGATTTCGTTCTAATTTTTTTAACGGGTTCTTTAGAACAAATAAATTCATTAAACAATTTTTCGTTTTTTTTTTCCGCCCCTATTTTCCAAGTTACACGGGGGTGAAATTCACGAAAAACGGCCAAAAATCGAAAACATACTCCTCTTCAAACGGTCATATCTTTGGCTGTGTTCGTCCTAGAGTCTTCTTTCGAGAACTATTTTGAAGCTATTGAATGGCACTATTATTATATATTTATTGAATTCTGCGACAAAGAGCGATTCCATTTGTTATAAACAAATATATTATTCAAACGTGGTTTTCTAGGTGAGAACCACGCTTTAAAATTCCCAAAAAAATATGAGCGTTCTCCTTGATCAATTTCCTATAAAACTGGTAAGTTATAGAATGGAACTCCGATGGAAACTATATTAAAACGATTTATTTATAAGCGACGGCGCGCGCTGCCGCTGAGAGATCTGGCTCGGGTACGTGTAGCTCGCGTAAGGAAGAAATGGTGGGCATGTAGATCTATATTAAAAAAATTCACCATGTCAGAAAACAATGTATATCATATTAGTTTATTGAATATCTAACTAACGATAAGTAAATCATGATCCTAAATCTGACATAAGGATCCCCTAGTCACATTATACCACATATAATACCTGGAAGTCGTTATATTTGCTTATAATTAGTGGTTTATTTAGGAACAACGGCCTCTACTGACTTTTCGGCATCAGAGTATCTCTTGTCTATTAATTCATTCTTTGTTAGTCGCATTAATTTATTTTTTTGTTATTGGCTTAGGAGTGGCCCTCTAAAGACTAGCAGCTAAAGCAAGTCTGGAATCCTTGCAGGAACCAATAAATACACCACAATTTTTTGTTTCTATGGGTGCAGAATATCAAAAATATTAAAAATACTGATTCAGAATTTTCCACTGAACTGCATTGCAGCCTCGTTTCGGGAAAGCTAAATTAGTTCATGGTACACTGACATTTCATTGTATTCTGCCACAAACGAAAAATAAATTAATAACTAATGTAAGGGATACTCTGATACCGAAAAGTCAGTGCAGGCCGTTGTTTCCAAATAAACCACCCTAAAATTTTTAATAATCTTTCCTAATTTAATTGGTTTATTTTCTTAATTTGACAAAAAATTGCCCCGTTATTTCTTTCAACTAACTTTAACAATAATATAATTATTTATATTTTTGCTTTAACTTCAACAGTTATGGAAGCAATTATATGAATAAACCAAACTTCTATTGAATTGATTATAGTGTATTCATCAATTCAGGTATTATACATATAGGTATAATATAATGTGACTATGGGATCTTTATGTCAGATTTAGGATCATGATTTACTTATCGTTAGTTAGATATTCAATAAACTAATATGATATACATTGTTTTCTGACATGGTGAATTTTTTTAATATAGATCTACATGCCCACCATTTCTTCCTTACGCGAGCTACACGTACCCGAGCCAGGTCTCTCAGCGGCAGCGCGCGCCGTCGCTTATAAATAAATCGTTTTAATATAGTTTCCATCGGAGTTCCATTCTATAACTTACCAGTTGTATAGGAAATTGATCAAGGAATACGCTCATATTTTTTTGGGAATTTTAAAGCGTGGTTCTCACCTAGAAAACCACGTTTGAATAATATATTTGTTTATAACAAATGGAATCGCTCTTTGTCGCAGAATTCAATAAATATATAATAATAGTGCCATTCAATAGCTTCAAAATGGTTCTCGAAAGAAGACTCTAGGACGAACACAGCCAAAGATATGACCGTTTGAAGAGGAGTATGTTTTCGATTTTTGGCCGTTTTTCGTGAATTTCACCCCCGTGTAACTTGGAAAATAGGGGCGGAAAAAAAAAACGAAAAATTGTTTAATGAATTTATTTGTTCCAAAGAACCCGTTAAAAAAATTAGAACGAAATCGGAAACATCGAGGTCAATTTTTGATTTATTTTGGCCGGTTTGACGTGGAATGACTCATATTCATCAATCTGGGGATGATTAGTTTTTTCGTATCATCTAGAAAATGTTTCAGATCTTTGTGTTGCAGATTCGCTATCATCCCAGTTCTTATTCTTCCTTTGAAAGCTGACTCCAGCTCTTCCCACTTTACTCTGTCACTTCTCCGCAGTCTCCTCACACCTTCCCCTGTTTTTCGAAACTGCTCAAACCGCGCTTTCAATGATTTCAAGATTCCTATTGTTGTCAAAATTCTTGTTTCTTCTCCGATCGTTGAAGCGGATTTCCGTAAAATTTTATTTAAAAGCCTCATGTTTTGAGTTCCAAATCTAATCCACTTCTGTGTTTCCGTAGTCGATGATTTCTCTTTCAGAATTTCATAAGCATTTTGCATAATGCTGATAAGTTTAAGACATTTAGCCGCATCCATTTTTCGTGATTACTAACAGCAATTGTACACTGCAAAAGTTTAAGCGCGAATGGTTCCTGAATACTGAGGAGGAGTCATTTTATAGGTCAGCACCATCGATAAATTCTGAGAACTGTGAAATTTGATCCGAGAGTCCTTTTTACAGAATATTCTCGAAGCAAGTCCTACAGCTAGTGAAATGATAACCAGCGATCGAGCTTATTTCCTCTGCGTAACCCTGTTTTGCAAAGGTAAATTTTGTCATCGAACCTACCTTGTGTTGAAAATTTTTCCCAAAAGATATTCTAGAATGTTCAGGAAACGACACTTGCTTCATGATTCAACTACCATGGAAGTTTCTGGCGCCTTTTTACTATCGTATTAGTTACATCGATAAGTATGAAAGAACGTTCGAGAGTTTTGCGCTACGATATTTAGTTACAAGTCTTGTGACTAGGACCCGAGTCGTTCTCGAAATTGCACGTCTCTCTCTCATGTTATCTTATTTATGATTTTAACCCTAAACAAGAGGGGTATATAGAGGTTGATCATCTACGACGGACAGCTCATTCAATTTCAATCTCTCTCTCGAGAAGAAGTGTGGTGTCAAAAGTGAGTGGAACATACCGTTACTTTTATAATATAACATTAAATCCGACAATTTACACTTCATTATCTAAGTCGAATAACGATTACAGTATTGATCTTTCAAATCATGAGTTATATGTGGTTCAATCAAGTTCTTTCTATAATCCGTAATGATTCTTTTGAATTTTCATGATTTTTTATTGTGTTGCACAAATCAAATAGCTCTTTCTGAATTATATATTTCAATTTTGTTACTTTGTTTATTATCAGTGATGTGATGGGATTTTTTTCCCGTAAAATATTATGTAATCAATGTGTTCGTAAATTATGTCTAATTCTTCGGTGTTCTTTAGCCTTCAACAAACGAGACTCGCCATCACTCTGATCACATTTATACTTGCCATCATCATCAGCATCAACGTTCAAACGGATAGTACGGTGAGTGTAACACGAATTGTCATACGTAGCCTAATTTGATTAAAAAACATACAATTAAGGTGCTCGTCTACATTCGATATTCACGTATTTGTCGTTGCTTAGTTTACATTCAATATTCACGGGTTTGTCGTTGCTTAGTTTAGTGCATACATTTTTGAGTTTCGATTATCATTTTAATGTTAAACTTCTTTGAATTCCTTCCAGGAATGGAACATCCTCAGTTAATGGTTCGAGTGCCCACTCATTAGTGGACGGACGGAGCGGATTACACTATGATAGACCAACTGATGGAAGCTATATCAGCTGCGATAAGGACAGCTGAAGAAATCCCAAACAGCGTTACGATCATGATCTACAAGGGAGTGATGGCAAGTCTCGAAAAGGACGACGAAGGTTATTGGTTTAAGAAATTATAAAAGAACCAAAACATCGTTGTATTGAATAAAATTCTAGATTCAAACTAATTTTTATATCTAAATCGAATAACTTTTATGTAAAAAAACATCGTTTTATTGAAGGAGAGAGAGAGAGAGAAATCAATAAAATTATGCGATTACACCTTTAATTTTATTCTTATCTATACTCCAAACCTTCATAAATCATACTCAAATCCTAATCCTCAATTTATCTTTATTCTAAGGTTTTTTCAGGTTATCATAAGTCATCTAATCGCTACATGAAGGGAGACAAAGAGTGAATATTACACAGTTTTATTTAAGATACTTTTATTTCCAGCTCTTCCAATTCGTACAAAGTTGATCGTTATAAAGTAGAGTAAATATAACAAGATATTAACGTATTCGGTATAAAATTAGTTTAGAGTTGAACATCATTATTTATTTTCATGAATTATCGCTATTCATAAAATAATTTGATACCTCTGAATAAGTTTATTAGTCTTCATATAAATGTATGTGATTATTACATCTCTTGAGGTGGTACATCACTTACTCTTCGAATAATGAACATATAGTTTTTAATAATTTCACAAATGATTAGCTCAGCTTACTCACTAGTCCAGATATATAGGTGTGTTAAAGCATACATGTTATCACACAGAATAGTTATCCAAATTAATTTAAAAAGCTCATTCAAATAATACTTGAATTTTATATTTAAAATCATTACTTATAACTCCATTTAACTGAGAATGATGTGTGATTATAATGAAATATGTAGATAATGAAAGATTTACACACAGTTGAACTCAATTTGGTTGTACTGGCCTCCTAGGTAGCGCATCTGTAGTCGATTCTCATCAACAGCTTGCACCATTTTTTGGAAAAGATCACCATCGTCGTTCAGGACTCTTGCCATGCGAGCTGGTAAAAATATTGAAAAGGTATCTTCTACATCAGCTGTTATCCGATCCCCGAATTTTGTCTTCACTCTTCGCAAACCAGTGATTTGATAGTCTTTGAATATTTCCAAGTCGCTCATCTTCTTATTTGGTAGATATTCTTCCAGTCGAGCAATCTTGTTGATTTTCGTGAGATCCATTATATATTTTTCATTCACTGATTTACTCTAGTTTAAATGTATGTTTTCCAGCTTCTTCGTGATACGATTTAGATGTGATTTGGTTTCAATTAACTGTTGCACTTCCTTGATATTTTTTAGTAGTAGCTCAAGTCGTACTTTTAATTCACGACGTTTGAGAATGGTTTGAACCATCCGAGAAATAATTGTACAATGATGTTCCAACGCAAATTTTTCACTCTTTTATAGCTGGCGACCCTCCCCTTATTTCAATCAAAAACATATACAAAAGTTTCCAGAACATTCCAGAAGATCTTTTTTGCATGTGTCACAACTTGAAGGTTATTCCGAGAACCATTCTTCTGAGAATCATTAGGCTAATCGTATTTTTGCATTCCTAGGTAACTCGATAATCATATTTTCGCGTAACTCGATCGGAACAGGGTGCCGAATAATTCCAGGAACTGCCCGAAGGAAGCTTCTAGAACTGACCCAGGGCTTGGAATCTTATTTCGGAAATGTGTGACGTCATATTAAGAGTGTGTGCCGCTAACACAAGGGTGTGTGATGTCATATTAAGGGTGCGTGCCGCTAATATAAGGGTGTGTGACGTCATATTAAGGGTGTGTGCCGTCAATTCAAGGGTGTGTGCCGTCATATTAGGGGTGCGTGCCGCTAATATAAGGGTGTGTGACGTCATATTAAGGGTGTGTGCCGTCAATTCAAGGGTGTGTGCCGTCAGTTCTAGAGCGGACGACGCCATCTTGATGACGACATTTTAAGGGACCGAGAGATCTGCTGACGTCATCGTGCCAGACCCTCACACGGACACGGACGGCGCACGCATGTGTGTGTGCGTGTACGTGTGCACTAACACGCGGTGAGCCAGAACCGGCCTTGTATATCTACTGTTGTAAGACTTGCAAATCGAGGCGAGGCCGCTTTTACACGGCCTGCAGCCGACTAGTACCCGAGGGGGAGTACCCCCGGGTACGCACGATTATTGTTATTACTTTTAAATCCGTTTTTACATTTTATTAAATAAATTTTTCTATTTTTGTTTAACTGAGCTCCACGAGTAGTTATTTAACGCCGAGCTCCTCCTTAATCTGATCCCGACCCCTCTCCGCGGTACTGAAGCTAGCCGCTGCATAAGATTCCGTTAGGCTTTGTTTTGTTTAGAGGATTTCGAAAGTGGCGAAGATAGTTCGCCTGGCGCCCAACCAATTTAAATTTCAAAAGTATAGCTGTGTGCACGTTGGATTGACCCCGGAGGCTGGCTATCTGGTCCAGATCCGAGGGTCACCAAAAATCCACGTCACAATATATATATTGAAACGTTATTTTTCTCTGCCTGTTCAGGGAGATCTCTTTTAATTTGTTCGTTCTAGTATTTTTAGTTAGTTCTAGTATTTTTAGTGCAGCATTTACTGATTTAGGTAGCTTTCATCATTGGAGTCCTGTAATGTCGTGTAAATCGTGGTTATATCCGGGATATTTTGTGTTCTTCTAGGTAAGTTAAAGACGTTAAGTTTTATCTAACGAGTCTTGATTATGTTAAATCAAGTTTTGTAATGCCCGTAGGCTAAACGGAATTACTCCGGGATATTTTGTGTGATTCTAGGTGAGTTTCAAGTTAAGTATTATCTGACGAGTCTTGATTATGTTAAATCAAGTTTTGTCATGCCCGTAGGCTAAACGGAATTACTCCGGGATATTTTGTGTGATTCTAGTTGAGTTTAAAGTTAAGTTTTATCTGACGAGTCTTTATGATTTTAAATCTATTCTGTTTGTTCACTACTTATCGAGCCTGGGCTATGCTCAGAGGATTGTTCGAAGTCTAGCGCAGTGCTATATTCGAACCGGATTTGAGGAGTGAGGATTTTGGGAACGAATAAGAGCGATTCCGAGTTGCTCGGACTTTTATAGGCTCGGTTCCTATTAGATTTTTCTATATGCGCCTGCGTATTGTGGCCTAGCGCCCCTTCTTCCTCTACTCGTCAGGTGTCCTTACTGGTTCGATCTTAGATTTTTCTTTTGTGGGTATTGATGCGCCCTGGTATAGATCCGTCCGTTACAATATATATATATTGTAACGTATCAGGCGTTATGCCTGATACGAATACATGAGACGATCGCGCATCCCCCTTCACGCATAACAACTGACGTCACAAGGCGCTATATAATGAGCGGTGCTGCTCGACAGCGCAGCGCATTCCAGGTATAGCACCGGTGCGACTCACTACTCTTCTATTAGCCAGGACCTGACAGGCATAGAGCCCAGGTGCCTTATTAGAATCACTTTGCGAAACGGAGTATCCTACAGCAGGAACTTACGTCTAGAATCAATTTATTCAATTCAAATTTAGTATTCTATCCTTCATCATCTTGACTATTTACTTATACATTCATAACGATTATTTCGTGGCTTAGCCGAAACACAAAATACTGTAAAAACTTAGATTTCCCTAGCACTTAACTCTTAGGTTAATATTTTTCTTTTGTAACGATTTTCTTTTTGTATTATTTTTGCTCGTAATTTTTATAGATTAAATTATAATTTAACTGATCAGCTAAAATCCATCTCAGTACATCTTTCTTTCCTTTATTCTACTAATCAATCCATAGCTAACATACAGCTTCGGTCAGGCAAACGCTGCCCGGATCAGATGCCTGCTTTGATGCACTAGCTGCATCCAAGTCAGGGTACTGTCTTGGTGAGATAACGCCGATCCAAGTCTGATACAGCCTTGGTGCGGATTACCGCATCCAGGTCTGAGGGAGGCAGCTACGGCGAGATTCGCTCCGCCCTAGTCTGTATTAGGGTCTAACATCTACGATTTCGGGAAGTCCTGATTAAAAATTCAAGATAAAGAACTTACAAGTAACTACCGGATCGCATCACCTTCAGTGCCGCGATCCGAGCAACCCCAGAAAAGTTACATTTGGCGCCCAACGTGGGGCTTCCTTTGTTAAAAAGTAAAAGTTAGAGCCAACGCACGACTCCTTGTCAAAATAGAAAAATTTAGAATCATTAATATCTTAAAGTTAACTTCAAAACTAAAATGGAAAGCCAAAATTCTGGAGCAATGTCCAAAAAGGGTTCAGAGAAGGATTTTAGCATGAAAAGTACGGATAAGAACGTAGGTAGGCGTGACAAAGACAGAGGCATGTTTGAGTTAGACAAAGCGTTTATTGATAAACCGACCGATAGTAGCTCTGAAAAGAAAATAGCCGCAAGTCCAAACGATTCGATGATGCTTCAAATCCTAGAACAGATAAACAAAAAATTAGATGAGAAATTTGCTTCAGTTGAACGTAAAATGATGATATTTAAGTCGGACGTAGAAAAAGAAAATTCGAAGTTCGAAACTAGAATCACAAGAAAATTAGAAGATCAACAGCAATCTAATCAAAGACAAATAGAATCAGTAGAAAATAACATCAAAGGAATAGAAGAAAAGTACTGTTCAGAATTAATATTATATCAGGAACAGTTAACAACATGTCAACTAGATATAAGAAGCGAATTTAATGGTAGTTTGAATAAACTAAATAATAAAGTAAAAGAAAACTATCAGGCGAACATCGATAGGTTTGTAGAGATTGAAAACAAACAAGATAGTTTGAAAACAAACTTTGATTTAGAGGTTAGGCGAATTCGAACTCGAAACAATGGACAAGCTAGCGACTATAATAGCATCATAAGCAAACATATCAGAATGCCAAATTATAGTGGAAAAGCGTGGGAGAGACCTGCTTTATTTATTAAAGAACTAGAAGAATACTTTACCGTTATAGGCGCAGACAGCGATGATCTATGTTTAAAGTTTGTAGGCCAAAGTCTAAGTCACGATGCGAAAGACTGGTGGACTGCGCGTCGCGACGTGATCAACACATGGAATTCTTTTAAGACCCGGTTCCTAAATAGATATTGGGGGGAAGAAACGCAAAGAGAATTAAGAAAAGATATAGAATTCGGATTTTATAACCAAGACTCGAAAGTAACATGGTCGGAATACGCCAACCGTAAGTTTGCATCAGCCACGGGTTTAGTTCCGCGGATGCCAGAATGTGAAATCGTACGTAGTCTTACCCGACATTTCAACGAAAATGTAGTCGAAGCAGCTAGGTGCCGTAACATCCAAGACATCGATTCGTTACTCTCGTTCCTTGATGAATTGCAATTTGGTGGACGATCAAACGCTCCACGAAGTCGAATCACGGTCACAAACAGACAAACACCATCAAACTATCGAGGTGGCGAAGCGCGTGATAAACAGGTGTCATGGCGAACGGATTACAATAGCATAACACCTAAGCTAGGCGACACGGTCGAAAACAATAAGCCAAGTACGCAAACACAGAGTCCAAGACCGAATAACTGGACAAGTCGTCATGTAAACTCGATAGATTGTGAGGAGACAATAGACGAACAAAATTCGGTAGAAACAAACGCGGAATCGGAAAACTAGATGTCGCTGTGCCGGTCACAATAACACCGGTACCGACACAGCGCACTATGAAAGTTTTTGCGATAAACGGTTTAAATTCAAAGACTTTTGAAGATCCGAAAGAATACTTGTCGGAGGAAGGATCCAACGAAACGACGGATTCAAACACATGTCCGGAAGTAGCGATTAGGGTCGAGGACATAGCGGTAAAAGCCTTGATCGATACGGGCAGTCAGGTAACCTGCGTCTCGGATAGTTGGTATAACAAATTTCGTGAACAGCTTGCAAATTGCGAAAAACTACCGGTCGTAAACTTTCAGATTACCGGAGCGGCAGGGGGCAAACCGATAAAAATCAAGGAACAGTTCCTAGCTAGCGTAAAAATTGGAATTACCAACGATCTGGTGGGGTTTCTCGTCGTGCCTGGATTGAAACATGAGGTCATATTAGGAATTGATATTTTCCACCGATGGAAAACGGATATTGATTTGAAACTTGGTAGGCTGAACATCGAGATAAACAGTAAAAAACACAGCATTGAACTTTACGGACCTAGTCACAAGCAAGAAAACAGAGCTGTAGCATTAAAAATTGCAAATATAAGCTCAGATGAGGACAATTTTGGTATAACCGATGAGGAGATCATGTGCAAGCTATCTGAATGTCAGGTACTAGGAGTCGATGAGTTAAAATCTTTTGAGAATCTTATCCTGGAGTACCGAGACGTATTTCAGAAAGTCCCAGGTCGAGTCACGGTTTACGAGCATAAGATCAAGATATACGAAGATAGACCATTCGTGAAAAGATCCTATCCAATACCGATTATGTACCGTGATAAAGTCAATCAAGAAATTCAAAAAATGCTGAAACTTGGAGTAATCGAAAGGTCGTACAGTGAATATGTCAATCCAGTTGTAGTCGTAGCAAAGAAATCAGGTGATATACGTCTCGTTTTAGATGCAAGATTCATAAATCGACTTATAGTACCTGACCATGATTGTGCGAAATCAACTGAGGTTTTATTCCAGAAGTGCGGGAATGCATCAGTAATGTCCAGCTTAGATTTAACAGCTAGTTTCTGGCAAGTGCCATTGCACAAAGATTCAAGGAAATTCACTGCGTTCATGCACGAGGGGAAAACCTACCAGTTTACGGTAACACCATATGGATTAAGCACGAGCTTGGCCAGTTTAATTAGAACACTAGACTTGATATTGAAAGAAAATGAGTTATTTACAATTAATTTTGTAGACGACATTTTGTGTCTATCTGATTCGTTCCAGTCGCATCTAGATCACTTAAAATCACTATTTGAAACATTCAGAAAATATAATTTAACGGTAAATTTTAACAAATCAACATTCTTTCGAGAAGAAATAGACTTTCTTGGTCACCGAATAACCAAGCATGGGATTAGTCCGCAACCTGATAAGGTTGAAGCAATACAGAAATTCCCAGTACCGAAAAACGTAAAACAGTTAAAAGCTTTCTTGGGTTTAACCAACTATTATAGTAAATTTACAAAAGAATATTCTGAGGCAACCGCGCCACTTTTGAAATTAGTGAGGAAAGGATCTAGATGGGAGTGGAATGAAGATATGATGGCGCATTTCACAATAGTAAAAAATTTATTTTGCAACAGCATGGTAATACACCACCCAAACCCGAAGCATAGATATTATTTACAATGCGATGCCAGTAATTATGCAATCGGTGCAGTTTTATACCAACTATCAGAGCAACAGGAGGAACGCATTGTCGGTTTCGCGAGCAGGACATTAAAAGGAGCAGAATTGAATTATTTTACATCCGAAAAAGAACTCTTAGCTATTGTTTTCGCGTTGGGAAAATTTAGAACGTTCATACTTGGAGCTAAATTGACAATACGTACCGACCACAAAGCTTTAACATTCTTGTATACGTGTAGGTTATTAAGTTCAAGATTGACTAGATGGATATTATTTATTCAAACCTATGAATTTGATATTGAGTACATCAAGGGAAAGGATAATATAGTTGCCGATATACTGAGTCGATATCCTCCTGAAACAGAAGAAAGTACTGCGTCGGTAAATCAGATCGTAATTATAGCACCATTAGCTAAAGAGGTGACAGACGAGTTAAAGGCTAACTTAGAGTCACTGGGTGTATTACAAAGACAGGATAATAAGATCAGCGACATTATCAACTCAGAGGACATTAAAATCAAAAAACGGTTTAAATTAATTAACAGGGTTTTATATCACATGGAACCAGGGGGCCGGATGCAGGCTTACGTACCCAATACCTTGATAAAAACTCTAATAAAAGAATGTCATGAAATATACGGACATACGGGAGCAAATAAATGCTACCACATCCTGAGAGAAAGCTTTTACATACCGAAATTTGCACGAGTAATTAGACAGGAATTAGCGAGGTGCGATCGATGTCAACGGTGTAAGGTACCTAATTCGTATAGTTATGCAAGTATGCAGAACATAGTACCGGAAGGCGTAGGGGACCTAGTCTCTATAGATTTCTTTGGACCGTTACCTGCGAGTCGCGGAAATTATCGATGGATATTAGTTGCAAGCGATGCATTTAGCAAATTTGTGCGAATATACCCTATGAGAACGGCGAACGCGGAGTCCACTATTCGGTGCATATTTGAAAAATACATACCAGAATTAGGGAAGCCGGACAGGATCCAGTTCGACCATGGTACCCAGTTTACCTCGGCAAAGTGGTTGAACAAATTAGAGGAGGAAGGGATTACTCCAGTTTTCTCATCCATCCGCCATCCTCAAGGCAATATCGTTGAGCGAGTCAATCGCGAAATAGGGAGATTTTTCAGAACTTTTCTCACAGGTGAACACACCCAATGGATAAACTGGATCCAGGTAATCGAGTGTTGCGTAAACGAAGTGTACCATGACACGACTGGATTCTGTCCGTGCGAAATCCAACTAGGCACACCACCAACCAGATTTTGGGAAGAGTGGATGATAAAAAATAAAAGTAGGATATCACAAGAAGTAAAGCTAGGTTTAGTTAGACGTAATATATTGCGTAAAGGGCTAAAGCGAGCCGCTAGATTTAATAAAACACATAGAATAATTAAGTTTCATGTAGGAGATATGGTTTTAGTACGAGCTTTAAACGTATCAGATACAAAAAACAAAAAACTAGCCAAATTCTTTACTTTATATGAGGGTCCATATAAATTAAAAACCAGAATAGGGGAAGCAACGTTTATACTAGAAAATCCGATTACTGGGCAAGAGCGTGGAAGATTCCATGTAAACATGTTCAAGAAATATCTGGAACCTTCGAGAGAAGAATAGAAACGGCAAGTAAAGAACACACAATCAAAACGAATCGATTTGACGACACAAAACACGAAATGAAAAAAGAATACTCACCGATGTCACACATGTCATTTGTTGACTATAAATAAAGTCACCCCGAAGCACAGAAAGTATTCGCCAAAATGAGTTCTTTCCGGTATGAGTACACCAGTGTGCAGGATAAAGATACCCAGACGGAGAACCTGGAAAACTCTGACGAAAACAACAATCAGTATAAAATACTCACGTCAAACGGGAAATTTCTATCAGGAAAAGGAAGGTACGTGAAAGGGAGAGGAATACAGACGGCAACTGACAACAGAAGACTAAGGCATGATAAAACTAAACTTACTCTGCCTGGAGTATCTGGTAGCACGGAATTATTATTGGAAAACTCGCCGGTAACAATCGACCACCTGATAAATGCAATGGAAATGGAGGAACAGCCGATACCAGTTAAATTTTCACTGCCGATCAGTATCCCATTGAATATGACGAATTTACCTAGACCTGAAACAAAACAACCAATTATGACGAAATTACCTAGACCTGAAACAAAACAACCAAATATGACGGATATACCAGACAATAGCAACACGGATGAGACAATAAAGACGGGTACAGTAACTACTTACCTTCCATGGAAATTGACTCCAATTGATGTACCGGAATGGACCAAAATGCAAAAAAAGGAGCATCGTAGGAAAATATCCATGCTGCGACTTTTTGGGACACTGGACTTGTCTGATGATGAGACACCAACACCACCGGCCAAAGAACCCCGACGCGAGGAAATAGAGATACCAACCGACATCGACGTCACCGATCCTCTCGGATTAAAACGATTATAGAGTTCACTCACTATTGAAAATTGGTCAATCATCGTCCGAACATCTGACTGCAAGCGTCATCCGAAGAACTGATGATTGAAGGGGGCAATGTAACGTATCAGGCGTTATGCCTGATACGAATACATGAGACGATCGCGCATCCCCCTTCACGCATAACAACTGACGTCACAAGGCGCTATATAATGAGCGGTGCTGCTCGACAGCGCAGCGCATTCCAGGTATAGCACCGGTGCGACTCACTACTCTTCTATTAGCCAGGACCTGACAGGCATAGAGCCCAGGTGCCTTATTAGAATCACTTTGCGAAACGGAGTATCCTACAGCAGGAACTTACGTCTAGAATCAATTTATTCAATTCAAATTTAGTATTCTATCCTTCATCATCTTGACTATTTACTTATACATTCATAACGATTATTTCGTGGCTTAGCCGAAACACAAAATACTGTAAAAACTTAGATTTCCCTAGCACTTAACTCTTAGGTTAATATTTTTCTTTTGTAACGATTTTCTTTTTGTATTATTTTTGCTCGTAATTTTTATAGATTAAATTATAATTTAACTGATCAGCTAAAATCCATCTCAGTACATCTTTCTTTCCTTTATTCTACTAATCAATCCATAGCTAACATACAGCTTCGGTCAGGCAAACGCTGCCCGGATCAGATGCCTGCTTTGATGCACTAGCTGCATCCAAGTCAGGGTACTGTCTTGGTGAGATAACGCCGATCCAAGTCTGATACAGCCTTGGTGCGGATTACCGCATCCAGGTCTGAGGGAGGCAGCTACGGCGAGATTCGCTCCGCCCTAGTCTGTATTAGGGTCTAACATCTACGATTTCGGGAAGTCCTGATTAAAAATTCAAGATAAAGAACTTACAAGTAACTACCGGATCGCATCACCTTCAGTGCCGCGATCCGAGCAACCCCAGAAAAGTTACAATATATTGTAGTTTGTAGTTAGTTTTAAGAAAATTGTTACTTGAGAATAGCTTAGACATAAGAAATATTGAATAAGACAAAACATATATTATCAGATGATTCGCGTCATTGCTTACAACACCCTGTCACTCTTCGAGCATTTCAGCTAGTATAATTCGTATATAAGCTAAGAATTCTATTCTATTATCGGTAAGGGAAAAAAAAAGATCGGTAATCGTTACCATGATCCGAAAGCGAATCTGTAGTGGCGCCATCGCGCGACAGAAAATTGCAGCCATCCGATTGTCGGTAACGAAAGATCGGCAATCCATGATTCAGATTCGTTACCATCAGACTGCCGATAGCAGAAGATCGACAATCCATGATTTACGTTACCATGATTCGACATGGCGCCATCGCACGACGGAAGATTGCAGCCATCAGATTGTCGGTAACAGAAGATCGACGATCCGTAATCGTTACCAGCGGACTATCGGTATCGAAAGATCGGCAATCGTCACCATGATCCAAAATGCTAATCGGTAGTGGCGCCATCGCATGACAGAAAATCGTAACCATCAGATTGTTGGTAATTAAATCGGTAACCATGATCCGAAATCGTTACCATCGCGGCAGGTAACTTACCATCACGGTCGATACGTTACCGACTGCTTGATGGCCGGTAAAGAAGGCTGGATCCAGAACTCTCTTATTATATCTACTGCAAACATATCGTCAGTCGGATTTTAGAAATCTGAAAAAATTATGGAAAATCCTGTGTCTAATATCCAAATTGTTTTTACTTAATCCAAATGTCCCACCGTTCACTTTCATTTGTTCCAGACTTTTTTCCATAGATTTTGTTTTCCAAATTAGAAGCAGGAGTCAAATGACGGGCTGCTGCTTGCGAATTTTTGTACTTCCCACAGGATTTTTTAGAATATCTCAAGATCCAAAAAAAACAGCTATAATTATCAAAATAATCATTATTAGGTTACGCTTTGAAATCTAGTTTGTGCAAAAGACTTTCTTTTAATTTTCAATTGCGAACCCACTTGTTTATTCTGAATATGCAATTTTCCAAGCTCCACTTATAAGTGGTTCTTTCAACGTAACAGTAGCAGTATTTTGTCAATAGACAGGTGTATTTTTTGCGTAGGTTCCTGATTAAACCGCATTGTTTCTTCGCACCGTCAATTGGATTTCACACATCAATATAAACTGTAAGTAATCTTTTTATTACTCACTAGTGGTACAGATGAATCTAATAATCTAACATTAAATTATTTATTTTATAGGTTCCAGTTACTTGTACCTACACAATGCCACGTGCTTCTGTGGTGTCTGTGGATGACGCCGTTGCGGTTGTTGAGGAATTCTTACACTTTTTTTCAAAAAAATCATATCCTCCATATTCTTCCCAAGTGTGGAAGGATATGAGCAAGTCTTTGGGTGGACAATGGACGCCTCACAATGTGTATACCAATGTAAAAAATAACCGCCGATCGATCGTGGCAATTGCACATGCTAATAAAAATATTCCGTTCAATGCCAACCGAAATGTAGACCAAAATCTTAACAATACCACGATCAATTCTACAGTGAACAATTCTTCCACTCTTAACACTGTAGAGGAGCTGTATGACTCAGAAGAAGAATCTGCTGGTCTTGAACATTTCAAAATTCGCATCACGCTAGAGCATTGGAAGTCAATGCAAGAACTTCCGGTTCAATATGGCAATAGAACATATCCAATTTTCAGAAGAGGTGCATGGATAGATATACAGGGTTATCCAGAATGAGGTATTTTCCTTCTACCAGTAGATTCCTCGTGGAAATCTAAGACGAAAATTATCAATGATAAAATGTCGAGGGTGAAGCCGTTTTCGGACAAGAGCCGTTCAAAGTTAGCCAATGTGAAAGCAGATACGAAACTGTCTCAGGGCCGCACCGCCGGCCTGGCGGTCCTCGCGACGCGTCACCGGCCACCGCGATTTCGCCAACTGACAAAACGACGATCTGCGGCCCTGAGGTAGTTTCGTATCTGTCCTCGTATTCGCTAACTTCAAACGGCTCTTATCTAAAAACGGCTTTACCCTCGACATTTTAGCATTGATAATTTTCGGCTCAGATTTTCACGAAGAATCCACTGGTAGAAGGAAAATACCTCATTCTGGATCACCCTGTATTATCACTTGCCATTTTCCGACAAACACAACTGCCATGCGCCTTTACGTTCAAAAATGCAAAAGTATATGTTACTCCTGGAAGTCGTCACTAAGCACGTGTGAAAGGACACTGCAAAAGTGCAAAGTGCGGCAACCAAATATTTTGTTACATTGACAACGACCCAGCTGACACAGAATTTGATATGACCATACGAACACGGGATACCATGTATGAGAGGCATGAAGATGTCAAACGTCCTCTCAGAGGTCTGAGAAGGCAGCAAGTTGGTCAGGCGGTGTTCTATGAAGGATGTGGGAACTGGCAGAAGCAACATGTCTTGAAAGAAATAAAATTTGGGGAGCGCGTTCCAATGCATATTCCAAACTTGCATCTTCTTCGCCAGTCAAAAATGGAATATGTGAACAATAAACTTCAATTGCAGCGGCGAGATGAAAAAGACATAGTTAATACAATAGAAAAAATGAAACATACTGTTCCATACAATGGATTTATCCACGAAGTAAGATGTGATAAGTTTTATGTCTCCTTCGGAACGCCAGCACAATTACATGCGTATAAACAATACTGTAAAATTTCAAAACCAAATGCAACAATATCAGTTGACGGAACGGGAAGTATAGTGAAACCATTAGTAAGATATGATGGATCCCTATCAGGGCATATATTCTTATACGCGGTTGTGATAAACTTTGATCACACAACATTAGCAGTATACGACCTTTCAACGGAAAGTCAAGAAACCGATGTCTTCGTGTGGTGGCTAAATCACTGGCAGAAACTAGGTGCCCCAAAACCTGCCATCGCTGTCTGTATTCGTCAAGAGCCCTCATGAACGAATTATCGCTAGCTTTCAATTATCAGACGATTAAACCTTATGTTGAACCTTGCTTTCTGTATGCAAAGACAGCTCACCCTGGGTAAATTGGTGAGCCGACCAAGTGGGCTTGAAGTGGGCTTGGCGTTGCAAACGGTATCTGTAATACCGACTGAAACTTACAGTTTCACATTGCTGCGAACTGACTCATGGGGTAAATTCAGATTGATAATGGTAGGGAGCTTAAATACTTGCAGCCACACTGTGGAGTGCGAGTGTTCTTCTTTCACCTTATCGACTATGCGAAAACCTACACGTAGCAGCTGTGATTTTTTCTAAAAATGTTCTGTATACACCCAAATTGCATACTCTGGGTACTTTCCATATTAATTCGCGAATTAATACTTGAGATAATTAAGCTTTGAGAGTTTTTACAAAATCAAATGTATTTAGGTATTATCAGATTCCGGTGAAAGTTTTTGATAATCGAATTGACATCTACAAACACGTGAAAAACCCGAAATGAATTTTGTGTGTTTCTGTTACACTTTTACGTATACATTCTGATGCTTTTTAGAATCTTGTATGCAAGTGATTACGTGATCGCAAAAAATCAAAAAACTCGAACGCTTTCATTTATTTACTTTTTTCTCAGTAACTACAGAAATGGAGTTTGAACATTTTGAATCGCTTCGTCTATCTACGTAAATTCCGGCAGTCACAAACTCTCAGCGGATGAAATGGTCATCAGGATATGTAGAAGTCTTCTTTGGAGTTTTACTTTAATTGAACTAGCTGATAATAAACTACGAGTGCCTAATTGTCTTGAACGGATTTGAGCTGGGTAGACACGGCAACCTTTTCTGAAGGTCTACACTTGGAAAATTCAATAAATTTTCCAACGTACATTTGTATGAATTTGTTTTATAACAATAAAAAGAATTAATTTTCGCGTCAGATTTCTCTATATGTTGTAACATATCCGGCCGGTAAAATAAGAAAAACGTCGCGAAGGATCGCAACAAGAAGACGAAACAATAGACCGAGGGATTAGCCAAATCCCTGGGTATAGTCTCAACCAACGTCACATCACGATAGGAATCGTCGACCGAGCTAGGTAGCGATTCTAGGTACATCACCAGAACGACTCACTAGTTAGATTGATAATTTAAATTCACTTGCCAGGCGTTGAAACGTCTAGTTTCAACGACCTATATAAATTCGTGTATAGCTTCAAAAAGTAGAGTCAAATTATAAATTTATTAGAATATCATGTAAAGAAATCAATAAAAAGCATAGTATCATTGGATCTTGCAAAAATAAATTAGAAGCACATTCTAAAGCAGATGTAGCATTCAGAAAGGAGAAGATAGATAAACCCAAATTTAGCCAATTAGGATAAGTAAATTAGAGTTTAAGGAACCGTTGTATACAAAATTATGATTTGTTTTTCTCCTGTTAAAATTTCACTTAAGGTGCATTAAACCACTATACAACCTATACTTTCTTATCTGATATTTCTATCTGACCAGATTAACGCCTATAAGCCAACAAACAGAATAGGGACAGATCCGGAAGCTAGCAAAGAGCGTACGGCATTGGTTATCCCGTGTCCGAGGGCCAATGCAGCAATCCCGAATCTGTTGGACAGTCTTGGAATCTTATATTCCCGGATCTGTAGTCAGATTAAATAAAGGAAGGAGAGCATAGGCACGACAGGCTTGGTTCGCCCGGCTCTGTGGAGGGAAGGCGGCTTTGAAAAGTTATTCCGAGTCCGCATGTTAGAGACGGCATTGGTATATCCCGTGTCCGGATAGTTAATTTAGTAAAACAAAACGGATAGGTGGCTTTTATGGCAAAATCCATGTTTCCCCACCTACGATTCATGATCTGAGGAATCCCAAAAAGAAAAAGTATTAACACCAAATTTCGAACTGGTTAATAATCACAATAATTTGCAAGTTTTGCTACAGCTTCATAGCCTGCAAAATTAGCAATTGTTACAATGTATATCTGTAATATAAATTTTATAATCATTATATAGCTAATATATCGTTTTAAACCTAAGGGAAAAATGATTTTTTTAATTGTTATGAAAATAATTCACATGAATTCAAATTTATTAGATTTTCAAAGCGTAGACCTTCAGGACAGGTGGCCGTGCCTGCCCAGCTCAGAGCCGCTGCTGATTGTGAGTTCTCTATTCGCTGCGTCGCTCAAGACAATTGAACATTCGTAGTTCATTAACGGCTAGTTCAATTAAAGTGAAACTTCACCGATAACTCGTACATATCCTGATGATCATTTCATCCGCTGGAGGTTCGTGATTCCTTGAACTTACGTAGATAGACCCAGCGATTGAAAATATTCAAACGCCATTGGGGTAGTTACTCAGAAAAAAATTGATAACTTTTTTTTATTACAAAGAATATGAACTTCAATTACTCTACCAGCTGAAGAATAGTTTGACACATAATTGTTTCAAATTTGAAGTAAAACCTTACAATATTTCAGGATGTAGAGCGAGATGAAGTAAAAAAAATACGAAAATTTTTCGTTCTATAAAAATCGTGTTTCTTTCCATTATTTCGGTAACGAAGACAGTTGAAAATTTTTTCATCAGCTCACAGAGAAGAAACAAACTCAGCGATTCATCAAGTCCATATTCAGTTATTTTACCACGCGGTGGTAATTATGTATAATTTTACGTACATACGTATACATACGTGAGACAGGAGATGCGTGGGAGATATGAGTAAATGTGAGATATCGAAAGATTAGGAGATGTTGGTGGGTTATAGGTGAGCTGTGGGAAGATGTTTTTACCGGTGATTTACCCCTCTTTCGTTTTACCATATTCATCCGGTCCAGGGAATAACGTCTTGTCACAAAAATCTTATACGGAAGTTTTTTCTCACAGTACAAAAGATTTTCTGGTATGAAGGAGTGTTCGATTTCAATTTTGTATAATTCAAGTTATAAATGAAATCATTTACATTTCACAATAAGTGTCACTTGTCAGTCTTATTCAATCAAAAGGTTACAATTATTTTGTAATGAAATTCGACTAAACTTGCTCGGCAGCATACAGAAAAGTTTTCGGAAGTTGGCTGTTCAATGATTGGCAGTAAAAATAGAGAGACAATAGTAAAGATGAACGTTTCGGGTAGCTGTTTAGAACATGTATCTCGCCGTATGGCTCACCAATCACGGCTCAAAAAACTCTGCAATATTCAATATGCGTTATACAATCCATTTTTTTATATTTGTTGAAATTATATCCTATGCACTGAAGAGTTATTCACAGTTTTCGTCACAATCGTCACAGTTTTCCGAAAGCATTCGTGATAGTGTCTAGACCTTGTACGATTTTTCGTATCATCCCTTGCTCATATTAGTTTAGTTAATTAAGGCACACTGCCTTTGTACGCTGCTGATAGTACATACAAATAATTAAAATAGAGAATACAATTTGAGGATTTATTTAATTTATTCAGAATCAAATTTCCTTTTTCTGTGATACATATATGCATTTATTGCACATAATTGTACGTAACCCCTCTGAGATAGCATTCGTCCGCGATGATTGGCCTAGAACCCGTGAACGCTAGTCAATCGCTAGGCCCAATCAGCTGTCAACGTGGGAGTCTGCGAGCTTGCGAATAGGCATGAGCAGCGTATCAGTCGTTGCCGGAGCGCGCGTCTAACTCGACACATTTTTATGTGAATTCTAAGAGTTTGTAGTTATTCAACGTGTATTCGGATACGGATATTTCACAGGCGTTGGCTAATTACAGGTAAGTAATTTTCGATTCGTAATTTATTCAAATTAATTACGGATTATGGCTGGGCATAAATTAGCGCATAGTTTTACATGCGCGTATTCGAGATGTGCCGATCGTAGCAGAGATAATCTTGGTCTACGGTTCTTTGGTCTGCCTACAACTGCAGACCCTGCGCTCGCGGTACAATGGCTTGTCAACAGCGGTCTTGCCCATATTGCCGAAGAAACCGATGAAGAATTACGCCGCATACGAATATGCAGTAGAGTGTCTAAAAAGAACCGACTATTTTTATTTTTTCGAAGAACATTGAAGAATCGTCAGAGTATCCCTAGAGAAAGACCCTGTGAAAATTAGAGCTCTTAATATTAATATTTAGAGGTGGCGATTCGTAATTTTCTATTTTCCATTTAAATAACACGGGAAAATTTGTTTTCGCTCCTTCTGATTTTTATAACTAGCTAACGATGCGTCATACAGAAAATCTACAAACATATTTTTGTAGGGAATTGAATGCTCTACAAAAAAGGTCTCGTACACTTTTTTGATAAACTTAGCCATTCAAATGATATTCGAGTTGAAAGAACCACCTTTCTGACAAAAAATGAGTTTCTAAAATAAGTTTATCAAAAAAGTGCCAGAGACCTTTTTTGTAGAGCATTAAATTTCCTATAACAACGTCCCTTTGTCACACTTGTAAAGTTATTCGTTATTAAGGTAAAAAATTCCAAAGTTTGAAAAAAAAATTTCCCATGTTATTTAAATGGAAAATAGAAAATTACGAATCGCCACCTCTAAATATTAATATTAAGAGCTCTAATTTTCACAGGGTCTTTCTCTAGGGATACTCTGACGAGTCACCGGATTTCTGTATACTTTCGTGATAATGCAGTTATTCCATAAGAAGCATACAGAATACCTTCTGAAAGAGAAAGAAATGGCCATGAAGATGCACTACACATCGCCCAGCCTGTACACCAAACTGCGGGAACATTTTGGGTTCATTCTTCCCTCGTTGTCTGCATTAAAACGTTGGTTCGGCAACATAAATCTTTGGCCAGGAACCTGCCCGGCGATCCTCGATTGCTTAAAGGCCAAGGTATCATGCATGGATACAAACGAACGCCAATGCATTCTCCTCTTTGACGAGGTGAAATTGGAGAAAGGCCTCGAGTTCAATGAGAGTCGTCAAAAAATTGAGGGCTTCCAGGATCTTGGCAGTCTAGGTCCTTCGACCGGCGTGACTACGAGTGCTCTCGTGTTCATGGCCCGCGGATTGCTGAACAATTGGAAGCAGCCAGTTGCATATTTCCTGACAGCTGGCTCTGTGCATTCCGGAACGCTATCACAACTGATTGATATCGTACTTGATGGCGTTATTGCTACAGGGCTAGAGGTACGAGGATTGGTCTGCGATCAAGGCACTAATAATCAGAGTGTTATTAGTAACCGCATGTCTGCGGACGGCCCGTACTTCTTCTACGAGGAGAGGAAAATATATTGTTTCTTCGACCCGCCTCACTTGTGGAAGAATTTGAGAAATCAAATTTTGATGCACGACATCGTGTTCGCTAGCCCTCGGAAAGCATCATGGAATGATGTGCGTGAGCTATGGAGGCTCGAGCAGCATCAAATGACAAGAGCCGCGGTCAAACTATCGACCAAACATGTTTATCCCGGCATGTTTCAGAAAATGAATTGTCGCCTGGCGTTGCAGGTCTTTAGTCGCAGAGTTGCTGCAGCATTAATGACCGCCGGAACCACGGATTGTATTAACAGCAATACCGTTATGGACACCGCATGGTTTTTCAGGGAGTTGAATGACTCGTTCGACAACTTGAACAGTCGATGTCCTAATGACGCGAATCCGAACCGATGCGCTCTCTCCGACCAGCGTCCGCAAGTTCAGGAAAATTTGGAAGAAGTCCTAATGCGTTCTGCTGAGTGGCGTACAGTCACTGATAGGGGTCTGAAGGTTCCTCCGTGCTTCAAAGGTGTCCAGCAAACCATCAAAGCTGTTTTATTGCTGTGGAAGGATCTCAAAACCGAAGATGTTAAATTTCTAATGACATCGAGATTAAATCAGGACCCGTTGGAAAATTTGTTTTCCATGATACGCTGCCATGGAGGAACCTACAATCAGAACCCTACAGCAACTCAATTCCGACTCATCTTCCAGAAAAACATCGTTCTCAATTTAATGAAACCAGCGCAATCTGCAAATTGCTTGGACGATGAAGATGATACGTTGTTGCATGCCGACGTGCAGGCAGCAGCGAATAACCGAACGAAAAAAGTAGCTGAGCCCAATACAGAGGCCAGCCAGAGCAATGCTCTGCAGTACCACTTTGACGAGGAACCCGATAACGATAGCGATGACGAAGAGGAAGCAATCGATATCGAGGAGATTCTCGCCAAGGTTGGAAAATCACGTACAACCGAGGCAACGCTGGCAAAGTCTGCAGTGGAATACCTAGCAGGTTACATTGCCAAAAAGTCTGTTGATAAGACAGGATGCGAGCGATGTCGAGAAACGCCCATCCATCCTGATCCGAAGCTCGGTGATAGACATTTGTTGACGTACTTCCGAGCTTACGAAACAAAAGACGAAAAAGAATTCGGGCACATGTGCGTAGCAACCGATGATTTTTCATTTATCTTCGATTTGATAAATGCGATTTTTGACGCCGGTTACCCGCTGTTCAGGGCACAGTACGACATCCAAGATAAGATCTTCCGGCTAATGAAATCAGCTGTAAATCGTACACCCGAATATACTGGTTGGTTTGACGAGGAATTCTGTGGCCAACATCGTTGTGAACTTGCGTATAACTTCATGCGTGTGAAAATCAACAAAGATGTCAAGTGGATGGGCGAGTTATTGAGAGCTCAATCCACCCGTAGTTTACATTCGAAAGCTCCATAAAAATTAACTAATCTGCGAAGTGCATAGTATCAAATAGAAAATGATCACGTGTTTTCTATTCTTCTTTTGATCATTGTACTTTCATTTGAGTATAAAAAAAAAAAGTTTGCAACTCTTCGGGGTTGATCAAACCAAAGTCGCAACGTCGCATCTCCTTGCAGGTGACCGAGTTGATCGACAAAAATAAAAATGATTCGCAACTCTTCGGGGTTGATCGAACCAATATCGCAACTTTGCATCTCTTTGCAGAGATGATCAAGTTGAACGAACCGAAGTCGCAACGTCGCATCTCCTTGCAGATGATCGAGTTGATCGACAAAAATAAATATGATTCGCAATTCTTCGGGGTTGAACGAATCAAAATTGCAGTTTCGCATCTCCTCGCAGAGATGATCGGACTGAACAACATGTGGGAGACATTATCAATTAGCCTCCTCGTGGCGTCTCCTGGAAATGCTCGCAAAACCTGAGCAGCTAATAATTGATAAATTGACACTTGTATATGGGGCCGTCCACGTCAATTCACCTAGCCTCCAGACCGCATCATCTCCGATTTGCCCCGTAATTTTTTATGTGTTCGTCCTTGCTCTAAAACATTTTCCCGAATTTTTTCAAAATTTACAGACCAAGCCTTTCTGAGTTATAATTCTTTTTAACCTAAAAAGAAATACCATTTTAAAAAGTCTGAAAAAAATCACAAAAATTGTATGACTGAGGTAGAACAGTTCCCCGGTAGTGAGAATGTGGAACACATTTTTCTTATATTTTTTTTTTAATTAATAAAAATTTTATTTTTTCAAGAAAACAAAAAAAACTCCGCTTCGGACAGAAACGTGGTTTGGGAAACATAAAATAATGTGAAACATAATCTTTAGATAGATCTTCATATGTAATTTCATTTTGTTTATTGCTTACGAACGTTTTTTTTTTAAAGGTGTGTGTTTTGTACTCTTCTGCACTCGAGTATTCTTTGGTGAAAACGACTCCATTGCACTGGGGAATAAAACAATGTAGTTGTTGGGTTTGTGGAACGCTTTCGACCCTTTTTACAGTTCAAAAATAGTGTTGGCAGATCTATGGAAGGATAAAAGTCGTAGGTGTAGTGTTTTCTTGAAAAAAAAAATTTGATTGGGTAAAAAAAAATGGTCCTTCTTTTCACGTTGAAAAAAATTATAACTCAGAAATCCTTAGTCTGAAAATTTTGAAAAAATTCAGGAAAATGTTTTAGAGCAAGGACAATAACATGAAAAACACAGAGCAAATCGGAGATGGTGCGGTCTGGAGGCTAGGTGAATTGGCGTGGACAGCCCCATATATGGACTATGTATTTCAAAAACTGGAGTAATAAATATTTTTCATCACGTGGAATTTTCGGAAACTGGAGTTATTTCTAGCTGCGAAATATATCTGTTATATATGCTTGTTTCGGGGAAAAATGTGAATTGTATTCAATGAGACTAATGTATAGTAAGTAATTAGCAGGCATATTTCAAGGACGTGAATTATTTTCAGATGGTACAAAATAACGTTATAGGGAACAGTAATTTTCGAATTAAATACTTTTAGAATCGAGGATGGATCAAATTAATTCCCGACTAATCACAAAACAGAATTAATTAGGATAGACTTCTTTATAATTAAAAATAGTAACGATTAAAGACCGAGACACGTCAATATTGCCACGGTCATGGTACTGATCAAAAGAAATTGTTACAGTATCTTGATAATTATCGTAGCTTCTAGCGCTTCTAATAAATATCAAATATATCATGCGAAGTTTCGTATGCGGAAAAGGTCAGAAGGTTGTTTACAAAAAGTAAAGAATGGAGTTTGTTCTTTATAGAGTTTTTTATTAAATGTATTTATAAATATAGACATATATATATTCATATAGATATATACATTTTCAACGCGTAAATCCACATAAGGTTTTACGCGTTGAAGATGTATATATTACCGCGCTGCCGGCCGCCGCTTTCCTCTCTGCCGCCGCCGCGATCACCACTGTCACCCCAATTGCGGCGATTAGACCACTTATACCTGAAACAGACGCCACATTATTAGTTGATTATATACCAAACTTTGACACCACATAGTATAGCTTTCGTATACTTAATTGTCACTGATTGCGAGTGTAATTTCATTTGTATATTTTATAGGCGCGAGGAAATTGCTGTCAGTCAACAATTTGTAACTCAAGAAAGAGTGTACCTGGAGCATTCCAAATGAAATCGATCAACTCCAGGATTCACCCCCTTCGAATTTACTACCAATACTTTATAGTAGTCACCCTACTAAAACAAGTCTTTGAGATTTTTATTTTCAAATTTTATCTGAAGTGGATATGAATTTAAAAAAATTGACACTATTTAAAATCTAAAAATTATATGCCTATGTTCGTTATTGATGCGAGCATCTTCTACATTTCTTTGATCAAAATCAATTGTGACATACTTCTTGAAAATCTAATTTTCTTGATTTAAGCGAACAAATAAATATGGTTATCAAGATAGAGCTGTATGAAGTATTCTGGTTCGAAATTTTTTTTTGGGTCATTTCTTCAAATCTGTTGGGTGAAAGTAGTTACAGACATTTGCAAATCTTTCGATTTAGAAATTTTTCAAGTTTTTCAAATTGATATCTCGATTACTACTGGGGGGAAGAAATCAAAAAAAAACTTGTACATACTTATTTTAGTCGGGTGATTACTTTAAAAAATCGCGCGCAACATCCGAAGGGGATCGGGCCGAGAAGTTGACTGGTTTGGCATGGAATGCCCCACATAATACATATACCGTGCGTTTTCGTGGATGAGCGACATGCCTAGATCCGAAGATAGCCGAACGTACGCCCTATTATATGCAATTAAGGGTACATGTCATATATATATATATCAGTATTTTTGACATTTGACGGCGAGCTGTCAGCTACTGTAGAGCCTACGTGCATTGGCGGCGATGTTTATAGGTTATTCTTTAATCATAAAACTAGCTGAATGACGCGGATCAGTGATCAATCGATTTTGAATAATTACGTGTGGTTAAAGAATAACCTATAAACATTGCGGCCAATAGATATACAGGCTCTACAGCAACTGACAGTTTGCCGTCAAGGGTCGAGTGTCAGAAATACTGATATATATTATAACGGATCGGGTGATCTAAGCCCGAAACAATAGGTCACTACGCGCACAGTCAACCGCGCACAACAAGTGACGTCAAACAGTGACTATATAAGCGCAGCGCTAACATGGCTCGAGCAGCAGTGTTAGGCAAAGCGCCACGCTGTCTCACAAATATATCCTTTCTGAGGCCAGACAGGCAAAGCGCCCTGGTACTCTATAGAGTCATTTAGCTACGGAAACGACCATAGCGGCGTTTTACGTTTAGAGTCAAATATTATACTTGTTTTCCATTTTTTCATTATAATTCTCAATTCAATCACATTATATCGAATTTCTAAAATAACGAAAATTAAACTAGACGAATGTAGGATCGTTGCATAGCTAAACCTACGACGTTAGATTAAACTTTAGTAATATAATTTATAGTATAATTTTCCGGTTGCAACCACTTCAATTGATTATGAATTGTTTGACTAATTAAACATTTTGTTAATCGGGACGGTTTCCTTTTCTTTACAACCTTCTTCTCCGTAGGCTGAACTGACCTGACTAACACTTTGCATTTAATTAGCTAATATACAGCTTCGGTGACGACTGCGCCGCCCAGATCCGATACTTGCTTCGGTGCGCTAGGCGTACCCAAGTCAAGATACGGTCTCGGCAAGTGCGTTGAATCCCAAGTCTGATACAGCCTCGGTGCTGCTTGCAGCATCCAGGTCTGAGGGAGGCAGCTACGGTGTGATTCGCTCCACCCTAGTCTGTATTAGGGACTAACAAATTGATTACCTCTTCCAAGGAGCCCTAGAAATTAATCTAGAGTAAAGACACTCACAAGTAACTAGCCATACGCGACACCTTCCGTGTCGCGTAAAGCACCCAAAAAGTTACATTTGGCGCCCAACGTGGGGCTCCTTGTTAGTTAGAGGTAAACCTTCTGTTTACCTGTAAAATCAGTAAAATCATTGCTTAGAGTCACTTGTTTAAATTCGAGTCATTGCTTAATTTAGAGTCTTTTGTTAACTTAGAGTCATTGCATAATTTAGAGTCATTTGTCAATTTCAAAATGGAAGGTCACAGTTCAGCCTCGAGAAAAGGTGCGGAAAAGGAAACCGGCTCGAAACTTACAGATAAAAATGTAGGTAGGCGTGATAAAGACAAAGGCACTACTGAGTTTGACAAAACTTTTATTGATAGACCAACAGAAGTAGGAACATCAAGTAAATTCGCGGATCCGACGCAATCCATGATGATGGAGATCCTAGAACAAATAAACAAAAAATTAGATGAAAAATTTGCTGCCGTAGAACGTAGGATGATGGTATTTAAAACTGATACAGAGAAAGAATATTCAAAGTTCGAAAACAGAATATCCAAAAAAGTAGACGATCAACAGCAAATAAATCGAAAACAAATAGAGTCTGTAGAAGCGAATTTACACGATCTAGACGAAAAATATAGTTCCGAAGTGATAGGTTTGCAAGAGCAATTGACAACTTGCCAAGTAGACATCAGAAGCGAGTTTAACGGAAATTTAAATAAACTCAATACCAAGGTTAAGGATAACTATCAATTTAGTGTTGACAAATTCGCTGAGTTAGAGAACAAACATGAGAGTTTGAAAACAAACATCGACACAAAGGTTAGGAGAATTAGATTCAGAAACTCTGGTAACAACAGTGAATGTCATAACGTAATAGCTAAGCATATCAAAATGCCAACTTATTCTGGAAAAGCATGGGAAAGACCTGCTAACTTTATTAAAGAACTAGAAGAATACTTTACCTTTGTAGGAGCTGATTGCGATGAATTAGGTTTGAAACTCATAGGCCAATGTCTTAATCAGGATGCAAAAGATTGGTGGACTGCGCGTCGTGACGTGATCAATTCCTGGGACTCGTTCAAAAATAGATTTCTAAATAGATACTGGGGAGAATAAACACAGAGGGAGATTAGAAAAGATATTGAGTTCGGCTTTTATAATAACGATACGAAGGTAACGTGGTCAGAATACGCAAACAGAAAATTCGCGTCAGCCGCAGGTTTGTCTCCACGCATGGACGAGAGAGAAATAGTCCGTTGCCTTACCCGACATTTTAACGAATCAGTAGTAGAAGCAGCTAGGTGCCGTGACATCCGCGACATCGATGCGCTCCTCGCATTCTTGGACGAATTGCAATTTGGGGGTAGATCAAATGCAACTCGAAGTAAGTTCACTAACACGAACAAACAAAATTCACCGGGTTATCGAACGACAGAGACGCGAGATAAACAAGTGTCATGGCGGACTGAGAACGTTAATCCTGGTCCGAATCAAAGCGACGCGAACCAAAATATTAGGCCTAGTACTCAATATTACAGTCCAAAACAAAACTGGACAAATCACCAAATAAACGCGATCGACTGTGACGACACAACGGATGATCCGATTACAATGGAACCTAGTAACAGTTCGGAAAACTAGAAATCGCTGTGCCGGTCACGCCGATAAACATACCGACACAGCATGAAGTAAATGTTTTCGCGGCGAATCTCGTTGATTTAAATACGTTTGAAGATCCGTACGAATTTTTAATTGCGGAAGAAATAAATGAGAAACCTGTAGATAACAAGTGTCCGGAATTAAGTCTCCGAATCGAAAAAATAGAGATGGAAGCTTTGGTAGATACAGGTAGCCAAATAACCTGCGTTTCGGATGACTGGTATCTCAAACATAAAGACAACTTATCACAATGCGAAAAGTTACCGGTTGTAAATTTTCAAGTACAAGGTGTAACAGGGGGCAGACCAGCCCGAGTAAAAGAACAATTTCTCGCGGAAATCAAGATCGGTATGGCGGTCGATGAGGTGGGTTTTCTCGTCGTGCCTGGATTAAAACACGATGTAATTCTCGGTATCGACACGCTGCGTAAATGGAGAGCTGATATAGATTTGCAAATAAACAGGCTAGAAATCCAGATAAAAGAGAAAAAGTATTTTATTGAGTTGTATAGCCCAAGCGAAAAACAAAGTAGATCGGATCCAACGGTTGGAATCTCTAGCATAAAAACAACTGAGGACCAAGGAAATAAATATCACATAACCGATGATGAGGTAGAGAGCAAGCTAACCGAATGTCAGGTACTACGAGCCGATGAAGTTAAAGCTTTCTCAGACCTAATCAAAAATTATCGAGATGTCTTTCAAAAGATTCTGAGTAGAGTCACCGTGTATGAGCATAAAATCAAAGTTTACGAAGATAGACCGTTCGTCAAACGATCATATCCCATTTCAATGGTACACAGAGATAAAGTGGATGATGAAATACAAAAAATGTTAGACCTTGGAGTGATCGAAAGATCTTAAAGTGAATATGTGAATCCACTGGTAGTTGTTGCTAAAAAATCGGGCGAGATCAGGTTAGTCTTAGATGCGAGATACATCAATCGGCTTATAGTACCTGATCACGATTGCGCGCAATCTACTGAGGTTTTGTTCCAGAAGTGCGGAAATGCAACCGTAATGTCGAGTCTAGACCTAACAGCTAGTTTTTGGCAAGTGCCATTACATAAAGATTCGCGGAAATATACAGCATTCATGCACGAAGGGAAGACCTACCAATTCACTGTCACACCTTATGGGTTAAGTACAAGTCTAGCCAGCCTGATTAGAACCTTAGATCTAGTGTTAAAAGACACAGATCAATTCACAATAAATTTCGTAGACGACATATTGTGTTTATCTGACTCGATCCAATCACATTTAGAGCACCTGGAATTGTTGTTTAAAGTATTCAGAAAATACAATATGACGATAAATTTTAGTAAATCAAAATTCTTCCGAGAAGAAATCGATTTTTTAGGCCACAAAATAACGAAAGAAGGCATACGGCCGCAAACAGAGAAGATTGAAGCAATTCAGAATTTTCCAGAGCCGAAAAATGTTAAACAACTAAAAGGATTCTTGGGCCTAACAAATTATTATAGCAAATTTACAAAATCTTATTCCGAGGCAACAGCACCATTATTAGCGTTGGTAAAGAAGGACTCTAAATGGGATTGGACCGAGGAGATGATAGCACATTTTACAACAGTAAAGAAGTTGTTCTGTGACAACATGATAATACATCATCCTGATCCTAAACGTAGATATTATTTGCAGTGCGATGCAACCAATTACGCTATCGGAGCCGTATTATACCAGCTTTCAGATCAGAATGAAGAATTAATTGTCGGTTTTGCGAGTAGAACATTAAAAGGAGCGGAGTTGAATTACTTCACTACCGAAAAAGAATTGTTAGCAGTAGTGTTCGCCTTAGGAAAGTTTCGGACATTTGTGGCAGGAGCTCAATTAACAATTCGGACGGATCATAAAGCATTAACATTTTTATTCGCATGCAGACTATTAAGTTCAAGGCTAACCCGATGGATTTTGTTTGTTCAAACGTACAACTTCGAGATCGAATACGTCAAGGGAAAAGATAATGTTGTCGCAGACACACTGAGCAGATATCTTCCTGAAAAAAAAGAAAAAATAGCATTAATTAGGCAGATAATAATATTAGCACCTTTGGCAAAAGAAATAACAGATGAATTAAGAGTTGATTTAGAATCACTGGCTAACCATCAAAGACAGGACGATAGAATTTTATCGATCCTGGATTCAGACGAAATTCAGTCAGAAAAACGATATAAAGTCATAAACGACGTACTATACCATGTAGAGCCAGGGGGCGGTTTAAAAGCCTACGTGCCTGATTCATTAATTAAAAAGTTAATCAAGGAATGCCATGAGATATATGGGCATACTGGATCGAGCAAATGCTATCGGATATTAAAAGAAGGATTCTATTACCCTAAATTTGCACGAATAATCCGACAGGAATTAGCGCGATGCGATAGATGTCAAAGATGCAAGGTACCTAGCTCCTATAGCTATGCAAGCATGCAAAACATAGTTCCGCGGGGGGTAGGCGATTTAGTATCCATCGATTTTCTGGGCCCGTTACCTTCTAGCAGGGGAAATTATAAATGGATCTTGGTAACTTGTGATGCATTCAGTAAATTTGTACGAATGTATCCCCTGAGAACGGCAAACGCGGAATCCATCATCAGATGCATTTTTGATAAATACGTACCGGAACTTGGAAAGCCGAGCAGAATCCAGTTTGATCATGGTACGCAATTTACGTCAGCTAGATGGTTGAATAAATTAGAAGAAGAGGGCATAACCCCGATTTTTTCATCAATACGTCATCCACAAGGGAACATCGTTGAGAGAGTAAACCGAGAAATAGGAAGGTTTTTTAGGACATTCCTCACGGAGGAACATACCGCATGGATCAATTGGATCTCAGTGATTGAGTGTTGCATAAATGAGGTGTACCATGATTCAACTGGATTCTGCCCGTGCGAAATCCAACTAGGAGAACCTCCATCTAGATTCTGGGAGGAATGGCTCGTAAAAAATAGGGACAATGTATCTAGAGACGCAAAACTAGGTTTAGTTCGACAGAATATTTTAAAACACGGATTAAAACGAGCCGATCGCTTTAATCGAACACACAGGCTAGTAAAATTTAATGTTGGAGATCTGGTACTAGTTAAAGCTTTGAACGTATCAGATACTAAAAATAAAAAGATGGGAAAGTTTTTCACCCTTTACGAAGGACCCTATAGATTAAAAACTAGAATTGGCGAAGCCACATTTATTTTAGAACACCTGAACAATGGCTTAGAAAGAGGAAGATTCCATACTAATATGTTCAAGCTGTATCTAGAACCTTCTCGAGAAATATAGAAAAACATTTTGAATACACACAGACAAAACGTTTAGACTTGGTGACATAGGACTATAGTTGAAAAAAAAAGTACTCACCTATATTACACACCTGTAATTAGGCATCTATAAAAGCAGAGCAGCAAGGAAGACACCAGCAGTTTTCGGCAAGATGACCTCTTTCAATTACGGTTACACGAGTGTACAAGACAAGGAAACGCAAACTGAGTCGGAACCATACCTGGATAAAAATAACAATGAATTAAAAATCTTATTCCCGAATAAAACATTTATCCCGGGGAAAGGAAGGTTTGTGAAGGGGAGAGCAATCCAAACAGCCGCAATGGAGAAGAAAATGAGAAAAGGAAAGAGGATTGCAGATAAGGCTATTGAAATAGGAAGGATTAATAACCAAAGATCACTTACCAGAACACGACCTGATCCTACGATGGAGCCTGAGTTATTGAAGGAAGGTCAGATAAGCACTATGATTGAAAAACCCACCTTACCTATACGGATCGACGTAGCCAGTCTCAACGTCGCTATACCTGAAAAGCAAGACAAACAAACACCGATTATGACACAAAATTTACCAATGATGACAAATACAACACCGATGATAACGAATACCTTACCGGTCCAGACAAATGAGAATAAGGAAAAAGAAAAAAAGAAGACAACGGAGACGTACTTACCGTGGAAGCTGATACCAATGGAGATACCGGAGGATCGAAGATTACAGCGAAAAGAACACCGTAAAAAAATCTCGATGCTCAAATTGTTTGGCTCACTTGATATTTCTGACGACGATGAAAAAACACCTGCGCCGTCTAGCAAACATAACAGACGCGAAGAGATCGAGGTACCGGTATTGTTCGACCCTAGTGATCCTCTGGGTCTGAAGAGGCTGTAGATGCAACCCGGTACTGTATCAATCATCGTCCGACCAGCTGACAAATCATCCGAAGATCCGATGATTGAAGGGGGCAATGTAACGGATCGGGTGATCTAAGCCCGAAACAATAGGTCACTACGCGCACAGTCAACCGCGCACAACAAGTGACGTCAAACAGTGACTATATAAGCGCAGCGCTAACATGGCTCGAGCAGCAGTGTTAGGCAAAGCGCCACGCTGTCTCACAAATATATCCTTTCTGAGGCCAGACAGGCAAAGCGCCCTGGTACTCTATAGAGTCATTTAGCTACGGAAACGACCATAGCGGCGTTTTACGTTTAGAGTCAAATATTATACTTGTTTTCCATTTTTTCATTATAATTCTCAATTCAATCACATTATATCGAATTTCTAAAATAACGAAAATTAAACTAGACGAATGTAGGATCGTTGCATAGCTAAACCTACGACGTTAGATTAAACTTTAGTAATATAATTTATAGTATAATTTTCCGGTTGCAACCACTTCAATTGATTATGAATTGTTTGACTAATTAAACATTTTGTTAATCGGGACGGTTTCCTTTTCTTTACAACCTTCTTCTCCGTAGGCTGAACTGACCTGACTAACACTTTGCATTTAATTAGCTAATATACAGCTTCGGTGACGACTGCGCCGCCCAGATCCGATACTTGCTTCGGTGCGCTAGGCGTACCCAAGTCAAGATACGGTCTCGGCAAGTGCGTTGAATCCCAAGTCTGATACAGCCTCGGTGCTGCTTGCAGCATCCAGGTCTGAGGGAGGCAGCTACGGTGTGATTCGCTCCACCCTAGTCTGTATTAGGGACTAACAAATTGATTACCTCTTCCAAGGAGCCCTAGAAATTAATCTAGAGTAAAGACACTCACAAGTAACTAGCCATACGCGACACCTTCCGTGTCGCGTAAAGCACCCAAAAAGTTACATTTGGCGCCCAACGTGGGGCTCCTTGTTAGTTAGAGGTAAACCTTCTGTTTACCTGTAAAATCAGTAAAATCATTGCTTAGAGTCACTTGTTTAAATTCGAGTCATTGCTTAATTTAGAGTCTTTTGTTAACTTAGAGTCATTGCATAATTTAGAGTCATTTGTCAATTTCAAAATGGAAGGTCACAGTTCAGCCTCGAGAAAAGGTGCGGAAAAGGAAACCGGCTCGAAACTTACAGATAAAAATGTAGGTAGGCGTGATAAAGACAAAGGCACTACTGAGTTTGACAAAACTTTTATTGATAGACCAACAGAAGTAGGAACATCAAGTAAATTCGCGGATCCGACGCAATCCATGATGATGGAGATCCTAGAACAAATAAACAAAAAATTAGATGAAAAATTTGCTGCCGTAGAACGTAGGATGATGGTATTTAAAACTGATACAGAGAAAGAATATTCAAAGTTCGAAAACAGAATATCCAAAAAAGTAGACGATCAACAGCAAATAAATCGAAAACAAATAGAGTCTGTAGAAGCGAATTTACACGATCTAGACGAAAAATATAGTTCCGAAGTGATAGGTTTGCAAGAGCAATTGACAACTTGCCAAGTAGACATCAGAAGCGAGTTTAACGGAAATTTAAATAAACTCAATACCAAGGTTAAGGATAACTATCAATTTAGTGTTGACAAATTCGCTGAGTTAGAGAACAAACATGAGAGTTTGAAAACAAACATCGACACAAAGGTTAGGAGAATTAGATTCAGAAACTCTGGTAACAACAGTGAATGTCATAACGTAATAGCTAAGCATATCAAAATGCCAACTTATTCTGGAAAAGCATGGGAAAGACCTGCTAACTTTATTAAAGAACTAGAAGAATACTTTACCTTTGTAGGAGCTGATTGCGATGAATTAGGTTTGAAACTCATAGGCCAATGTCTTAATCAGGATGCAAAAGATTGGTGGACTGCGCGTCGTGACGTGATCAATTCCTGGGACTCGTTCAAAAATAGATTTCTAAATAGATACTGGGGAGAATAAACACAGAGGGAGATTAGAAAAGATATTGAGTTCGGCTTTTATAATAACGATACGAAGGTAACGTGGTCAGAATACGCAAACAGAAAATTCGCGTCAGCCGCAGGTTTGTCTCCACGCATGGACGAGAGAGAAATAGTCCGTTGCCTTACCCGACATTTTAACGAATCAGTAGTAGAAGCAGCTAGGTGCCGTGACATCCGCGACATCGATGCGCTCCTCGCATTCTTGGACGAATTGCAATTTGGGGGTAGATCAAATGCAACTCGAAGTAAGTTCACTAACACGAACAAACAAAATTCACCGGGTTATCGAACGACAGAGACGCGAGATAAACAAGTGTCATGGCGGACTGAGAACGTTAATCCTGGTCCGAATCAAAGCGACGCGAACCAAAATATTAGGCCTAGTACTCAATATTACAGTCCAAAACAAAACTGGACAAATCACCAAATAAACGCGATCGACTGTGACGACACAACGGATGATCCGATTACAATGGAACCTAGTAACAGTTCGGAAAACTAGAAATCGCTGTGCCGGTCACGCCGATAAACATACCGACACAGCATGAAGTAAATGTTTTCGCGGCGAATCTCGTTGATTTAAATACGTTTGAAGATCCGTACGAATTTTTAATTGCGGAAGAAATAAATGAGAAACCTGTAGATAACAAGTGTCCGGAATTAAGTCTCCGAATCGAAAAAATAGAGATGGAAGCTTTGGTAGATACAGGTAGCCAAATAACCTGCGTTTCGGATGACTGGTATCTCAAACATAAAGACAACTTATCACAATGCGAAAAGTTACCGGTTGTAAATTTTCAAGTACAAGGTGTAACAGGGGGCAGACCAGCCCGAGTAAAAGAACAATTTCTCGCGGAAATCAAGATCGGTATGGCGGTCGATGAGGTGGGTTTTCTCGTCGTGCCTGGATTAAAACACGATGTAATTCTCGGTATCGACACGCTGCGTAAATGGAGAGCTGATATAGATTTGCAAATAAACAGGCTAGAAATCCAGATAAAAGAGAAAAAGTATTTTATTGAGTTGTATAGCCCAAGCGAAAAACAAAGTAGATCGGATCCAACGGTTGGAATCTCTAGCATAAAAACAACTGAGGACCAAGGAAATAAATATCACATAACCGATGATGAGGTAGAGAGCAAGCTAACCGAATGTCAGGTACTACGAGCCGATGAAGTTAAAGCTTTCTCAGACCTAATCAAAAATTATCGAGATGTCTTTCAAAAGATTCTGAGTAGAGTCACCGTGTATGAGCATAAAATCAAAGTTTACGAAGATAGACCGTTCGTCAAACGATCATATCCCATTTCAATGGTACACAGAGATAAAGTGGATGATGAAATACAAAAAATGTTAGACCTTGGAGTGATCGAAAGATCTTAAAGTGAATATGTGAATCCACTGGTAGTTGTTGCTAAAAAATCGGGCGAGATCAGGTTAGTCTTAGATGCGAGATACATCAATCGGCTTATAGTACCTGATCACGATTGCGCGCAATCTACTGAGGTTTTGTTCCAGAAGTGCGGAAATGCAACCGTAATGTCGAGTCTAGACCTAACAGCTAGTTTTTGGCAAGTGCCATTACATAAAGATTCGCGGAAATATACAGCATTCATGCACGAAGGGAAGACCTACCAATTCACTGTCACACCTTATGGGTTAAGTACAAGTCTAGCCAGCCTGATTAGAACCTTAGATCTAGTGTTAAAAGACACAGATCAATTCACAATAAATTTCGTAGACGACATATTGTGTTTATCTGACTCGATCCAATCACATTTAGAGCACCTGGAATTGTTGTTTAAAGTATTCAGAAAATACAATATGACGATAAATTTTAGTAAATCAAAATTCTTCCGAGAAGAAATCGATTTTTTAGGCCACAAAATAACGAAAGAAGGCATACGGCCGCAAACAGAGAAGATTGAAGCAATTCAGAATTTTCCAGAGCCGAAAAATGTTAAACAACTAAAAGGATTCTTGGGCCTAACAAATTATTATAGCAAATTTACAAAATCTTATTCCGAGGCAACAGCACCATTATTAGCGTTGGTAAAGAAGGACTCTAAATGGGATTGGACCGAGGAGATGATAGCACATTTTACAACAGTAAAGAAGTTGTTCTGTGACAACATGATAATACATCATCCTGATCCTAAACGTAGATATTATTTGCAGTGCGATGCAACCAATTACGCTATCGGAGCCGTATTATACCAGCTTTCAGATCAGAATGAAGAATTAATTGTCGGTTTTGCGAGTAGAACATTAAAAGGAGCGGAGTTGAATTACTTCACTACCGAAAAAGAATTGTTAGCAGTAGTGTTCGCCTTAGGAAAGTTTCGGACATTTGTGGCAGGAGCTCAATTAACAATTCGGACGGATCATAAAGCATTAACATTTTTATTCGCATGCAGACTATTAAGTTCAAGGCTAACCCGATGGATTTTGTTTGTTCAAACGTACAACTTCGAGATCGAATACGTCAAGGGAAAAGATAATGTTGTCGCAGACACACTGAGCAGATATCTTCCTGAAAAAAAAGAAAAAATAGCATTAATTAGGCAGATAATAATATTAGCACCTTTGGCAAAAGAAATAACAGATGAATTAAGAGTTGATTTAGAATCACTGGCTAACCATCAAAGACAGGACGATAGAATTTTATCGATCCTGGATTCAGACGAAATTCAGTCAGAAAAACGATATAAAGTCATAAACGACGTACTATACCATGTAGAGCCAGGGGGCGGTTTAAAAGCCTACGTGCCTGATTCATTAATTAAAAAGTTAATCAAGGAATGCCATGAGATATATGGGCATACTGGATCGAGCAAATGCTATCGGATATTAAAAGAAGGATTCTATTACCCTAAATTTGCACGAATAATCCGACAGGAATTAGCGCGATGCGATAGATGTCAAAGATGCAAGGTACCTAGCTCCTATAGCTATGCAAGCATGCAAAACATAGTTCCGCGGGGGGTAGGCGATTTAGTATCCATCGATTTTCTGGGCCCGTTACCTTCTAGCAGGGGAAATTATAAATGGATCTTGGTAACTTGTGATGCATTCAGTAAATTTGTACGAATGTATCCCCTGAGAACGGCAAACGCGGAATCCATCATCAGATGCATTTTTGATAAATACGTACCGGAACTTGGAAAGCCGAGCAGAATCCAGTTTGATCATGGTACGCAATTTACGTCAGCTAGATGGTTGAATAAATTAGAAGAAGAGGGCATAACCCCGATTTTTTCATCAATACGTCATCCACAAGGGAACATCGTTGAGAGAGTAAACCGAGAAATAGGAAGGTTTTTTAGGACATTCCTCACGGAGGAACATACCGCATGGATCAATTGGATCTCAGTGATTGAGTGTTGCATAAATGAGGTGTACCATGATTCAACTGGATTCTGCCCGTGCGAAATCCAACTAGGAGAACCTCCATCTAGATTCTGGGAGGAATGGCTCGTAAAAAATAGGGACAATGTATCTAGAGACGCAAAACTAGGTTTAGTTCGACAGAATATTTTAAAACACGGATTAAAACGAGCCGATCGCTTTAATCGAACACACAGGCTAGTAAAATTTAATGTTGGAGATCTGGTACTAGTTAAAGCTTTGAACGTATCAGATACTAAAAATAAAAAGATGGGAAAGTTTTTCACCCTTTACGAAGGACCCTATAGATTAAAAACTAGAATTGGCGAAGCCACATTTATTTTAGAACACCTGAACAATGGCTTAGAAAGAGGAAGATTCCATACTAATATGTTCAAGCTGTATCTAGAACCTTCTCGAGAAATATAGAAAAACATTTTGAATACACACAGACAAAACGTTTAGACTTGGTGACATAGGACTATAGTTGAAAAAAAAAGTACTCACCTATATTACACACCTGTAATTAGGCATCTATAAAAGCAGAGCAGCAAGGAAGACACCAGCAGTTTTCGGCAAGATGACCTCTTTCAATTACGGTTACACGAGTGTACAAGACAAGGAAACGCAAACTGAGTCGGAACCATACCTGGATAAAAATAACAATGAATTAAAAATCTTATTCCCGAATAAAACATTTATCCCGGGGAAAGGAAGGTTTGTGAAGGGGAGAGCAATCCAAACAGCCGCAATGGAGAAGAAAATGAGAAAAGGAAAGAGGATTGCAGATAAGGCTATTGAAATAGGAAGGATTAATAACCAAAGATCACTTACCAGAACACGACCTGATCCTACGATGGAGCCTGAGTTATTGAAGGAAGGTCAGATAAGCACTATGATTGAAAAACCCACCTTACCTATACGGATCGACGTAGCCAGTCTCAACGTCGCTATACCTGAAAAGCAAGACAAACAAACACCGATTATGACACAAAATTTACCAATGATGACAAATACAACACCGATGATAACGAATACCTTACCGGTCCAGACAAATGAGAATAAGGAAAAAGAAAAAAAGAAGACAACGGAGACGTACTTACCGTGGAAGCTGATACCAATGGAGATACCGGAGGATCGAAGATTACAGCGAAAAGAACACCGTAAAAAAATCTCGATGCTCAAATTGTTTGGCTCACTTGATATTTCTGACGACGATGAAAAAACACCTGCGCCGTCTAGCAAACATAACAGACGCGAAGAGATCGAGGTACCGGTATTGTTCGACCCTAGTGATCCTCTGGGTCTGAAGAGGCTGTAGATGCAACCCGGTACTGTATCAATCATCGTCCGACCAGCTGACAAATCATCCGAAGATCCGATGATTGAAGGGGGCAATGTAACGGATCGGGTGATCTAAGCCCGAAACAATAGGTCACTACGCGCACAGTCAACCGCGCACAACAAGTGACGTCAAACAGTGACTATATAAGCGCAGCGCTAACATGGCTCGAGCAGCAGTGTTAGGCAAAGCGCCACGCTGTCTCACAAATATATCCTTTCTGAGGCCAGACAGGCAAAGCGCCCTGGTACTCTATAGAGTCATTTAGCTACGGAAACGACCATAGCGGCGTTTTACGTTTAGAGTCAAATATTATACTTGTTTTCCATTTTTTCATTATAATTCTCAATTCAATCACATTATATCGAATTTCTAAAATAACGAAAATTAAACTAGACGAATGTAGGATCGTTGCATAGCTAAACCTACGACGTTAGATTAAACTTTAGTAATATAATTTATAGTATAATTTTCCGGTTGCAACCACTTCAATTGATTATGAATTGTTTGACTAATTAAACATTTTGTTAATCGGGACGGTTTCCTTTTCTTTACAACCTTCTTCTCCGTAGGCTGAACTGACCTGACTAACACTTTGCATTTAATTAGCTAATATACAGCTTCGGTGACGACTGCGCCGCCCAGATCCGATACTTGCTTCGGTGCGCTAGGCGTACCCAAGTCAAGATACGGTCTCGGCAAGTGCGTTGAATCCCAAGTCTGATACAGCCTCGGTGCTGCTTGCAGCATCCAGGTCTGAGGGAGGCAGCTACGGTGTGATTCGCTCCACCCTAGTCTGTATTAGGGACTAACAAATTGATTACCTCTTCCAAGGAGCCCTAGAAATTAATCTAGAGTAAAGACACTCACAAGTAACTAGCCATACGCGACACCTTCCGTGTCGCGTAAAGCACCCAAAAAGTTACAATATATGACATGGACCCTTAATTGCATATAATAGGGCGTACGTTCGGCTATGTTCGGATCTAGGCATGTCGCTCATCCACGAAAACGCACGGTATAGATAAAAAATTCCGAGAAATTAATATTCACATTGCTAATGTTGCCAATTGCTGATATTTCCCAAATAGCGTGATATTATATCGAAGCGATCGTACTTAAAATACTCAAGTAAATATTTTAATGTGAGTTATGAGTTTTTTAATCTTTGTTGTATGTTCTAACATCACACGTGATATTCTTTGAACAATAGCAGAGTCAAAAATGAATCCCCCACACAATAGGGCTCCCAATGCGGTGCCACTCCTCAACAATTTTGAGTTGACATGATATAAGATCAAGTACTCGGAAATTTATTTTTATGTACGTATGTATGCTCACTTTTCGTCTCGCTTCTGTTTTTTGGTATTATTTTTCTGAGCCTCCTCCTTACTGCTCTCCTCCCTCTTTCCGTCTTCCCTCCTGCCCTCCTCACTCCTCTTCTCCACACTCCTGCCCGCCTCCCTCTTGCCCTTCACACTCCTGCCCGCCTCACTCCTGCCCGCCTCACTCCGGCCCTCCACACTCCTGCCCTCGTCACTCCTGCCCTCGTCACTCCTGCCCTCCTCACTCCTCCGATGCACTGTCCCGCTCCGTGTCCTGCTACGGCCCCTCTATTCAAGAAAGCGAATCGAAGTACGAATTACAGAAGATAGTAAAACGTCAGGCCGGTGGCTCATAAACGAGCAGGAATGAGTAGGTGATAAAAAATTTGATATTGTCGAGCTCAAAGGCAAAGATTCCCAGACTGCAATTTTCATACAGTGCGAAGCGATAAAATTTCATGCAAAAAATAATTAGCGTATGAAGAATCACAAATTCATGAATGAAGATGGCTAGATATCGACGCGCGCCGTTCGAAAAAAAAAGATATCAGAGAAACAGTTGAGAACGAAGTATCTCGTGTTCAGTCATCGGTTTTGCGGAATATAAATACATGAAAAACGTGTGGTGCCTGGAGCTCTACATTTTACTCATTTACCTCTTTTCTCTCCTTCGCCGGCTTCGCTCTCGCAGCCGCTAACTGTTCCGCGAGCTCTTCTCTCATCTTTTTTATTTCTTGCATCTCTCTCTTGATTCCCTCCTCCAGCTCTCTCACGCTCCTCCATTTTGCTGCCAACTGTTGGTGTTCTTCTTCCATATTCTGGTTCAGAAATGAAATTGTGACATTGATAAATAAAGGAATAATTCGAACAGCGAATTATTAAAGGGTCTGGCCAAATTAGCAATTGAAAGATGCCTTAGTTGAGCACTTGTGAGATATGTGTGTTCAAGAAAAATTTTCTCCATTTAACCCCATTTATTATGTGCTAGTTATAGCCGATAAGATAGAGAGTATGAAAGGCTATTGTTTCACTGATTGAATCACGTGATATCACTAAAATACCAAAAATTTTGCCTAACAGGTACCGATGCACGTATGTATGCATACATGATTATTAGACCAGTTAAAAACAATCGACTATTTTTTTTTTTCAAAACTACCACTGAAATACTTTCAGATGCTATGTTATTTAAATGGGAAATAGAAATCCGCGATGAGCGATCTCTAAATATTAAGAGTTCCGCTTTTAACAGGCGTCTTTTCTCATCCCTCTGAAAGTTTTTCAGTGGTAGTTTTGAAAAAAAAAATAGTCGATTTTTTTGAACTGGTCTAATGATTATATATTAATAACAAGTAATTATGAGATAATCATTTCTTCGCCTTGTTTCACGATCAATAGCCCGGAAATTAATGCGAACATTTATGAAATAATAAATCATTCATTCTGATTACTTTTTTTGTTCTCCAATATTTCAAACAAATTCATAATAATCCTGATTTCATTATCACTGAATAATTTACTGACAAATGTGACAATATGAGCGATCGTATGAAATGATTCAATCACTGAAGTCATTACAATCATTCTGGAATCCGTGAAGAAATCACAAGCAAACGATTTTATTTGAAATCATTCGTGTATTATGATAATGGAATGAATAACCCCTTGGTAGAAAGCCCATTTGTAGTGGCATTGTATGCGCGATACCTATGTGTAAATAATCTATATAAATATCTTTATATAAATTTATATTAGGCCAAAATTTATGTTTCCATGTAATCAACATGTGCGACGAACTGTATTTGAATATCTCTCAGATTAAATTCAGACTTTGATATTTATATGACGCTTTACCGTAAAAAGTGGTCAATAATACAATGTCTGATAATTACGGGAAAAATGTGCGTTAGAAAAATTTGGAGCGCTCACACTTCTGTATATGCGCTGCAATTTCTCCGAGGTAACTTTTATAAAAATTATCGGGAAAAGTCCTTTTACTATGAATATGCGGGTACTGTTTCCAAAAGTCGTCTGTTCAATTGTTTATACATTCCTTCAATAACAAATTATTCATTGACATTTGAAAAAAAAAAAAAATTCAATTTCTTTTTATGACTTCCGGATTCGTGATGAGTTGTTTTTTGTAGGATCAAATTTTTTTTTGTTCCAGCTCCTTGATAAACTAAATTTACTCCAAAATTCGGAGTTCTGGATATTTATATTTCCGAATCAAGTGGCACAAAAACTCCGAAAAAATTTGACTATGCTGTCTTTGAAGAGTACTGTTCAAGAAAAAAAATCATTTCCTGGATAAAAATGATACTCCCCAGGTAGAAATCGTGTCTTGGTGGAAGCTTGCTGGTAGCTAGTTATGCTAGCTTGAATCTTGGCGCAAGATAACTAAACTATATTGCTGCAAGGTCCGTGTGTAACGCTCATTCTAGCTAGCAGCAAGCTAATGGACTTGTCTCGCTCCAACCTTTACAACTTAGCTAATGGCAATCTTACTGATACAGTTTCGTGCTCGTTTAGGGAATTGGTCTAAATATACGCAGAATGAAAGACAATATTGATCAATTATTATTGCCATTGCAGGTTACTTTGCATTTTATTCTTTTCAATTATTGTACTTAAAAAACTATCAATCATAGATCTTCTTGCTCTTCACCTTCACTTTCACTTTCACTTTCGTTATTCACTAAATGTTCCATTGGTTCGATATTTCTTGCACCTCTTTCCTCTACTTCAACGTCATCCATAAATCTCTCCGCTACTTTATCGTCATCCATAAATCTCTCCTCTACTTCGTCATCCATAAATCTCTCTTCTACATCATCGTCATCCATAGGTCTTTCCTCTACTTCATCGTCATCACTTGAGTTTCTTGCCATCCATTGTTCTTTGAGTTTTCCCATTGCCCGAAACTTGCGTACTAGTAGACGCGTGAGGGTTAGCTTCCTTTTTCTTTTACTATCCATTTTGCTGTTATAAAAAATAATCTAGAATAATAATTAGGGACTCATTAAAGTATTTAAAAAAAAAACTATATATTAAATAGAATATACGACGTACCGTTTCAAATCAATTGATACGAAATATTGATGTTATATCACGATCTTGCACTAGACGAATAGACGTGACGCCGCATCAGCAACGCGCGTGCCTAACGCCCTAACCTCACTTTTTGCACAGCAGCGCCTCTCACGCTGTCGCGGTCAGATACAATACGGATGCAGCAACGAACCTCGAAAGTACATGTAAAGTAATGCTAGCAACAAGCTATCCTGGATCATACAGCGGCGACTCTCGCCACTCTCGTGCGTAGTAAGGTCGCGGCCAGATACAGTACGGAGGCAACAATGAACCTCGAAAGTACATGTGAAGTAATGCTAGCAGCAAGCTATCCTGGATCATACAGCGGCGACTCTCGCCACTCTCGTGCGTAGTAAGGTCGCGGCCAGATACAGTACGGAGGCAGCAATGAACCTCGGAAGTACATGTGAAGTAATGCTAGCAGCGAGCTATCCTGGACCATACAGCGGCGACTCTCGCCACTCTCGTTCGTAGTGAGGTCGCGGCCAGATACAGTACGGAGACAGCAACGAACCTCAAAAATACATGTAAAGTATAGCTAGCAGCGATCTAGTTTGATTGAGCTATGAAATATGTCATAACTCAAGACTACAAACATAGCTAATGGCAGTCTACAGCCATTGTCGCAGTGGCGAGTCTCACAAGCCAACATAAAATACGGCTCGCGGCGAGGTTGAAACTGTTTCAACCGAGACAACTTTCTACCTGGGTCTGGTTTGTATGAGTTTATGAATTTGCGGCAATTATATACGTAGTATACGGTATTTTCAGCACAAGAATTAGCGTTCTTCATAAACTAGTATGACCGAAAGTTTCACTTTAATCCTGAAAATGTGTTTTTATTTTTTCTTTATCAAGACGAAATGGGAAAAAAAAATATTTTATTCAAATAAATAATTTATTAATAAAAGATGTCTAAAAAATTGAACAACGAACTTTTCGAAAAAGCTTCCGACATATTTAGAATGCAACGACGTTTCCCAATGATTTTCATTAAAGTTACCCCGGAGACATTGCAGTGTGTACAGAAGCTGGCGCCGTGATTAGTTGGTCAGACCCGATAACCGTTTTAATATGGGCTACGTTTTGAATTTGTAAATAAATTGTTACTTACCAAAATTCACAAATCACAATTTAACTTCGCTTTAATCAACGCTTTAATTAACGTTCGATCGCTTCACCGTTCGAACTGTGCGTCTCGCGGCCAGACAAGAGCCTATATAGGTTGGCCCACTCCGCTACCGTGCAATACAGCTGCAGCGAGCTGAGATTTATCGCACCCACGCTATGAAGTTCACACGCCGGTGACAGGTTAGTAATCGTTCCTGAGCTTACAGCAAAACTTATTTGCATGCTATTTTTTGGATCTCTTGAATACAAGTACCTCAAATCTTGCACCCAAGTATTGTCAGTAGTTTATTAACCTTTTTAAATAAACAATTGAGGAGCCGAATGCAAGACAAGACATCAATTTTATTTCGCGCCGCAGAAGTGGCCCCTGACCGCTTGGAAAAGAAGTTACGAATTTCGAATCTCCAAACATGCATTCCTGTAGGAACTTTGATTTCGCATCTTTGTTTTCTCATAAAAAAGGTGTAGCTCTTTTCGTTTTCGAAATATTTATAAAAAACGTGTTTTTTATGAAATTAAAAATTTCTGCCTTTTTTCACTTCGACTCGCGCTAAATTACCCAATTTTTTGAATTTTTGAATCAAATTTACAGGGATCATATATTATAGTATTTTCAGATTGACTGAAGAAGAAAAAGGTGGATATCATTGTTACCACGAAAGTTATTAATTTTTTTCCGGGACATTGTAAAAATCAGTTATGTATATCTTCAAACGCTTTCGGAGTCCAACGAATTTTGAGCAGCCAGCAACTTCCAGTGACGAAGTTGTTTATTAAGGTAAAAATAAGTTTTGTGGAAAGTTTTACTTCAATCGAATCAATGGTTAAAAAATTGTTAATATTCTAATTTTCACCGCCTGGCCTTTTTCGCGCGTAGGTTACAGCTAGAGTATATGAATCATTCCGCGTCAAGCGGGACGAATCTAGCCAAAAATATTTCTCGATGTTTCTGATTCTCTCGTAATTTTTTTTCACATATTCTCTGGTAAAATAAATACATGAAACATTTTTTTTTTCACTTCAATAGTTCAGAAGCTACAAGGAGTTGAATTTTCGAAAAAACGACCAAAAATCGGAATCGCGCTCTCCTCTAAACGTTAATATCTTCGGTTCCCTTTGTCGTACAGACACCAGCGAATACTAATTTTGAAGCTCTTAAATTGTACTGTCACCTTATTCACTTTATATTTATCGAATAAACAATTTTCTATTTGTTAGGAACAATTATATTTTTTCCACACGATTTTTGAGATGATAACCCCTTTTGAACATTCTGAAAAAAATACGAACCTGTTCCTTGATGCATTCGCTACGGAACCTGTAAGTTTAAAAACGGAACTCTGAAGGAAACTAAATTAAAAAAGCGATTGGTTCGTGCGGCACGTCGTGCGCGGCAATGTACGCGGGCGCGTCGAATCCGAGGGTTGTTCGCTTTACATGCAGAGTATAGGGAGGCATATTATACGTTTAAATTCATCGAATCTAATAATATACCGAATTATTTATTTTATTTCATCCTGAATACTAATATAAATATAGAAGTACACACTTGGATCAAATCTTAAAAATAACTGGTGAAATAATGTACTTTTTGATTCCATCAAATGGAATACGCCACAGTATCATTCAATCAATTATGTACTAAATTAATGAACTCAATATACCTCAATCATATGTAATGAAACATTAAATAAATGAAGATGTCGAAAATTCTCGCAAATAGAGTAAGCGTAGTATTTCATCTAACAGTACGCATAACAGACCATAGGAAAGCCTTAGAAATGAAATAGAATCGCAGTAAACAAGTAGTTTGGGGGGGGGGGGGGGGGGGCACAAGCAAAGAGGCTCTGATCATTCATAGAATCATAAAATTCATAATATCAAAGAAAAATTGAAAATATAAAAAAAAAAGATAAGCTTCGATAAATATTTTTTAAAAATATATCAAACGGGTACGTATTACCTCCTACTAATAATTAACGCTCACGGGTATTTACTCTGAAGCTGCAATTAATGAAATATCCTATCCTCAATCCTCAGTACCTATTCATATTATAATTCTGAATATTCTATTAACGCTAACGGGTTATCACTCCGAAGCTGCAATCCTTGTATATATCAAATACACTGGTTAACGCTAAGGGGTATTCCCCTGAGGCTGCAACCTATATTTTATATCTCAATCAACGAAAATCATATAATTAACGCTGACGAGTTATCGCTCCGAAGCCGCAATTATTGATTGTAATATTTTTATGAAATCTGATTAAATTAATATATTCATTAATTCATTTTCTACAGAGAAGTAAAATCAAACTATCGAATCGTATGTCGGTTTGATTAAGTAGCCCAGAGATATAAGATAAAGTAATCAATAAAAACGAATAATTGAATATCGGATTAATTACTCACAAGGAGTAAAAATAAAAACGTTTCGGTATATAATATATGTATATACAGGGTGATCCAGAATGAGGTATTTGCCTTCTACCAGTGGAATCCTCGTGAAAATCTAAGACGAAAACTATCAATGCTAAAATGTCAAGGGAGGAGCCGTTTTTGGCTAAAAGCCGTTTAAAGTTAGCTAATACGAGAGTAGATACGAGACTGTCTCAGGGCCGCTATCACCGGTAACAATCGCATTTTTCTGTTTTCATTGCATCGCCTGTATAGCTAAGCTACAAACAGCCGAACAGCCGCGGCCACAGCCCTGAGACAGTCTCGTTTGTGCTCCCGTATTGGCTAACTTTAAACGGCTCTTATCTAAAAACGGTTTCCCCCTCGACATTTTAGCATTGATAGTTTTCGTCTTAGATTTTCACGGGGATTCTACTGGTAGAAGGAAAATACCTCATTCTGGATCACCCTGTATACTATATGTATATATGAGAAGCAACTCGCAGTCCGTAAAAGATGGAGAGTAGGTAATCGAGACTCGGGAAATATACACAATCATAGTTCATTATCAATGTGTTTAGAAAATTTATAACTTTTGTCTTAACTACGATTCGCATTTTTCTTCTTCAGTCAATCTTTGTTGCAGAATAAAAAGAAAAATATGTTATTCCGTTCAATGTAAAAATATTCAAGAGCTGTGTGACTTTGTGTAGCATAACAGTATAATCTCCCGTCGTTCTGAACCAGCACCCTAAGACATCACGACGCTTTTCATATCGATCTGGAATCAGCGATGTTCTGTTAATTAATTGAGAATAGGTGTTATCTGGGAAACGGAAAGAACGTGGTTAGTTCCGATTGTTTTTTTTTTTTTCTCGACTCAGCTGATTCGATCACGGATCGCGTGTTTCATGCCATAAATAATACAGCCATAAATTCTGTTCATTCATTTACGTAATTGTGATTCACTCCAAATGCGTTTTATACAGTGGAAAACATATTTATTTAAACCAACGCATATCTTCTTATCATGTTATTCAATTGCTGGTACTTATAAAAAGCGTTGCTTACGAATTTGATCTAACGTATATTCACGCCTCAGTGACTCATTTTGGAGTTAATTCTTCATATTACCATCATGTCTCGTAGAACGAAGTAGGAAAGCTTGGGATTGCGTGAACACGTGTTCTCAATTCGCATCATTTATTAATTACAGTCATCATCAATCATCTTTATTTTATATGACTGTGAGCTACATGCTTACGGAGCCGGTGAAAACACGTGCGTGGGCTCAGGGATATTTGCGATTCCTGTAACTACCTACTCTGACGTATCATCACGGAAACGGTTTATTCCAGTCGGTAATCGCAACACAGATCCAGCGAGTTTCAATATTTTTCATACGCTTCTTGAATATGCCGCCAGAATTACTGAGGGGGCGCTAGCTCGCGACCAATTTTAGTCGGCTCTCAAAGGTCCATAAGGGGAGCTGTCTTTATATTATTCAGTCAACGCTGTATGCTATAAAAGATTATGAATATTATTACCGTCCACCAGTGAACACCAATATACGACTTGATGTAGCACATTTGATGGCCATGATCCGGAGATGGAAATCTGTGAAAAACATGAGACATACTGTTGTGAGACAATTCTTTTTGTATTGCGTTGCTTTAATGTGCGATTCTAAGACAATCGAGCAATTTAGAGACATATTTATATTGACATGTACAGTTGCGCTTCACAAATTTCAAGATTCCCAAATTCGAGCTATGAATAACGGTACTGTCAATGATGCCCGAAAGAAATTGGAATCATACATTGCCACACGCAATGTCATGTTGGATCAAGAAACCAATGTAGACGACAGAGAAGAGATTATTTATGGAGACGATAACAAAGACAACTTACAAGGGGACCATCAAGGTTGTCACTCACGGATTTTGATGCGCCTCAGGTATGTTGTAGGGGGACCTACCCTGAGTACCTGAGTAACAGGATTTCTTTCAACGCCTCAGTTTCCGAGAAAATTTTTTCGGAAATTCAACTCGTATGTAATGTACTAGTAAGTGCTGTAACTTTCAAGACAGCGAGCGTAGCGCAGTCGGTAAGGTACCCGGCTCCCACGCTGGCGGCCTGGGTTCAAATCCCACCCTTGCGTTACATTTTTCTTTCTTTTTTTTTCACAGAATATCAATAAATGAAGTGAACTATACAAAATCGTCTAATTATTTTTACTTTCACGCAGAAAAAAAATACTACAGGAGAAGAAATTATAACATCCGTCATAAAAAACTGCAGTTTATTGTTTTTGATTATGACATGAATTTTAAAATTGTCGGGCCGTTATTTCAAATACTCTAGTCGGGTTCGCTACCTGCATTCCCCATTCCTGCCCCTACCCTTTGTTATACAAACCCTAACGGAATTTGCGACCTTCAACAAAACACGAAACAAAAAAAATTTCTGTTCATTATTGATTCGTGGGGAGGGCAAACTGATCAACTTCTTTGCAATCACATTTTTGTAGACGAGAGAAAGGCATGTACATGCACTATTGAAGTAATACCGCCCAAGTGCACCCCGATTTGTCAACCATGTGACGTGTATTTTTACCGGCAGGTTGAAATTTTCACAAACAAAATTCCAAATCCTCCCGATTTACTGAAAAATAATAGAGAAATTTCCTCAAGGGAAGATTCTATATAAATTCATTCTTTGATTCTTCATCAATTAAGTGCACCTTCTTTCTCGCCTATGATTAAATATGCATGGTTTGCATCGAAGTTGATCGAGAAAAGACCGCTGTTTTTAAATGTGAATGAAGTATGCTTCCCGACAACGCTTCTCAAAAAACCGTGCACCTACCAGGCCGTAGGTTTCATAAAATGTGCGTGGTGCTCTGCTGTTTTGTGTTTTGGCTGCTTCTACGACAAATACCACCCACAATTCTGTTCCAGCGTAACAAGCGACGATAGTGATAGCGATTAAAAGAAACTAAACCATTCATGTCATAATCAAAAACAATAAACTGCAGTTTTTTATGAAGGATGTTATAATTTCTTCTCCTGTAGTATTTTTTTTCTGCGTGAAAGTAAAAATAATTAGACGATTTTGCATAGTTTACTTCATTTATTGATATTCTGTGAAAAAAAAAGAAAAAAAAAAGTAACGCGAGGGTGGGATTTGAACCCAGGCCGCCAACGTGGGAGCCGGGTACCTTACCGACTGCGCTACGCTCGCTGACTTGAAAGTAGCAGCACTTACCAGTACATTACATACGAGTTGAATTTCCGAAAAAATTTTCTCGGAAACTATGAGGCGTTGAAAAAAATCCCGTTACTCAGGTACTCAGGGTAGGTCCCCCTACAACATACCTGAGGCGCATCAAAATCCGTGAGTGACAACCTTGATGGTCCCCTTGTTAGACACTAACCGCAGTCGGATTTAGAATTGGATTAACGAACTAGTATCAACTACCAGAATCATTGAAAGCCAAGGCACTGACAAGGAGAGTGTCAGGACTCCGGGTAACGCTTTTGGACCAAACTACTAGGGGTGTTTCCTTGGGCCAAAATATGAGGCACACCATGCTTCATTCAATCTCATAGGCCCTTTCAGGTTTAATGTCGCCCAAATTGGAAAATTATCTCAGAATTCAGCGCCTTTCGCATTACTTCATAATGTTGCACCGAATTTCAGTTTCGTAGCTTATCTTGACTGAAAATAGACTGTCCTAGAAAAAAGAAAGTGTTTGCACCCTGAAAAGTATACTCTTTGCAAGTACGATCGCCCAAATTCATAATTCAAGGTGAAAAATGATTAAATTCAGCGTTCCTCCCTGCGTAGGGCGGAGAAATTCCTTGAAACACTCTTATATTATGCCTACCGGTTGTAACATATTCATCCAATATATGGTAGATCCATCCATACACCATTTGAGACCTATGCATTATAGATACCTGCGGATTGTCCAAAGGCGCAACTGGATCATCATTTTTTGAACAGTATCTCAGAAGCTGTACATTATCATAGAGCATCAAATTTCGTGAAGTTATAACGAAGATTTGTCGTAAAACTGTAGTCATCTGAAATAGGCATATCGGTAGAGGTATCGGCTAGGTTAGATTTCCATCGAACGTATCTGGAAAAATCAATTCTACATATTCGTATCGCATACATCAAAAATCACCTTTCATGATTACTATTTCGCCGACGAACAGCTTCTGCGAAATATGACAGTAACAATAACAATAACTTGGTAATACAATAGTTATTGGCGTAACTAGTAGGCTAAGTTACTCATAACGTGTCAAGCGCAATGTTTTTAGCAAGAGTCGGAGGCGCGCAGGCACGAGCGAAGCGAGTGCCTACCGCGCACCGGAGACGAGTGCTAAAAACATTGCGCTGGACAGGTTATGACTTAGCCTACATGTTGCGCCCATAATTTTATACATCTCATGCGCGATATTCACGTTTTATCAAAAGCCTAAAAAACGAAGTTTGAATGGTTGTTTAGTGACATGGTGGAATAATTTTTACATTAAAATCTTGTCAACGACCCCAACCGCACGATCGAAAAGCGTTTATGAATAAACTCCACATCAAAAACATTCGGCATATAATGTTGGCTACTCGACAGGTAACAACAGGGAGTGGTAATTATCCCGCGTTTCGTTAAGGCTCGAAAAACTGTTACGTTATTTTTCATTACATCACAATGGTCGGTATTGTAGGAATATCGTTGCGTTTTCACGAATAATTCGTTACCAGTCGGTAAACGGCCACTTAGGGTCCGGCTTTTACGCACGATAAAACGTGAATAGCGCGCATGAGTTGTATAAATGTTACTTATACAACACTATGCAGGTAGAGTTCGATAGATCTCGATCCATGCTTACAGTGGGTCCGTCGCGTCAGAAAGTAGCATCTCATTGGTCGATATTTCAAAGCCGACCAATCACGCGTAGCCTCCCAACGTCTCATTTGAACGAGCCGCGTAAGCATCGATCGCGATCTGTCAACCTCTACCTGCATAGTGTTGTGTAAGTAACATTCGTATTACCAAGTTATTGTCACAGTTGTATATTCGCAGAAGCTGTTCGTTGGCGAAATAGTATTCATGAAAGGTGATTTTTGATATATGCGATACGAAAATGTCAAACTGTTTTTTCCAGATACATTCGATGGAAACCTAACCTGGCCCATACCTCTACCAATATGCCTATTTCAGATGACTACAATTTCACGACAAATCTTCGTAATAACTTCACGAAATTCGACGCTTTGTGGTAATGAGCAGCTTTTGAGATACTGTTCAAAAAATGATAATCCAGTTGCGCCTTCCGACGATCCGCAGGTATCTATTGTGCATAGGTCTCAAATGGTATATGGATGGACTTACCGTATATTGGATGAATATCTTACAACAGGTAGACATAATACAATAGTTTTTCAAGGAGTCTCTCCGCCCTACCCAGGGAGGAACGCTGAATTTAATCATTTTTTACCTTGAATTATAAATTTTGGAGATCGTACTTGCAAAAAGTACACTTTTCAGGCTGCAAAAACTTTCTTTTTTCTAGGACAGTCTATTTCCAGTCAAGATAAGTTACCAAACTGAAATTCGTTGCAATATTATGAAATAATATGAAAGGCGCTGAATTCTGAGATAATTTTCCAATTTGGGTGACGTTAAACCTGAAAGGGCCTATGAGATTGAATGAAGCATGGTGAGCCCCATATTTTGGCCCAAGGAAGCACCCCTAGCAGTTTGGTTCAAAAGCGTTACCCGGAGTCCTGACATTCTCCTTGTGAGCCAAATTCTTTCTATTTTCATAGTAGTAGATAGGGTGCAGTATGGATCCTATTTTATGGCCCCCAATAAAACGGCCCCCTGCTGGGGGGGGGGGGGGGGGGGGGTCCGCCATTTTGCGCCGCCATTTTTTTTTTTTTTTTTTTCCCCAGGCCTAACCTAACCTAGCCTAACCGAAGCAAATTAGAGCAAAACCAACCTAAGCGAGTCCTATCCGTTTTATCATACCTCTTCTCGCTTCGGTAGTATAGGCCCATTTCGCTGTCCAAATATATATAGATATAGACCTCTATGATTCTCTTGCTTCGGCAGTATGGGTCCGTTTCGCTAACCAAATATATATAGATATAGATCCCCATAACCCTTTTTGCTTCGGCAGTATGGGCGCATTTCTTCGTCCAAATATATATAGATATAGACCTCCATGATTCCTTTGCTTCGGCAGTATGGGCCCGGCGGTTGGAATATATATATATTCTACAGATCCGAGCCTCGTTACGCTGTGGTGCTAAGCCTATGTTTTACTATTGGGGATGCAGGTGTAAGGGTCTCTGCCTGATGTCGGAATTATGACGGGCCCGTGCGGGGATGGAGAGGGGATGATAGTTATGATTCGTGAAAGAAGCACACTTGTTTATGGTTTCAGCTCGTGTTTATTCATATGACTAAAAAGCATATACACGTATTACAGGCTTAAATCTAACTATAATAAGGGAAATCGCTAGTCGAGTGTTGGATAACATAAAATGAACTTATCACTAGAGAACAGGGGGAAGTAAATATATGTCTTCTATCTTCTCAAAGTCCTGGTAGACTCTAAAACAGCTTGAATCTCTTCGGCAAGGGTTTGGGTGAACAAGGCCTTCATTTCGAGCATTGTCAATTTGAAATAGTTTTTCACAAAACTTTGTTTTATAACATTCTTAACGGAATGCTGTATTTCATTGAATTTCCTCGCCACAAGATCCGTGTACTGCTCAAGCGGTGCGTCTAGGAGGTTATGGGCATTGGCTAGTGTAGCAAATTCTTTAACCATCTCGCTTTTACACAGATTCGTTGTAGAAGAGCGATTCGAGAGGTTAGTCAAATACTCGGAAATGCAGGGCGCGACAGTGACAAGCCCGTCAAATGTCGTCTGCTGCATCACAATGAAGGAGGATGATGTTGATTTTGATTTCTTAGCCAAGGGTTCGTGATTTGGGCCCCGGCCGTGTTTACGCCATAACTCCTCCGGCTCGGTCAAAATAACTGCTTTCAATCCGTAAGCAGTGGTGTAGGATAGTGTTGAAGTCCCCAGCTCCACGGGATGGTTCTTTGAGCTTTCGCCTTCGGTACACTCCGCGGTTTCAAAGTATGCCGAGATCGCTTCGAAGTTTCGTTTCAAATTCAGCCATGTTGTCATACACAGAGTAACACCAGCACCACTAAGTCCAATAATTTGTACAGCAGGCTCGAAACTGTATTCACTGGTCAATGTATACCCGACCACCGCCGTTTTAGAGAAGGAGCTATTTAGTCCGTATCTAGTTGACAGTAGTAGATTTTTACGCCGTTTTATCTGTTTACCGGTTACTCCCGTGGAGACAGCGGTATTGCACACAAATTCGTCAGCAGACATGATTATTGGACGTTTACGCGGTTCACAAGTTCGGAGATGATCACGTCTCGAGGTTCGAGCTGTTTTTGAATAACGGATGAGGCAATAGGGTCTTATTTGAAGGGTTTCCACCTCCAGTAAGAAACAACTAAATCGGAGGGAGGTGGTAATTTTTTTTTGGCAGTTTTTGAGATAGAAGCCTGGTTTGTGATGCTCAGTCCTGCTTTCTGGGAGAAGAAGGTACTGTGACAGGTCCTGTCCTGTTTAGGAAGCAGCCGGAAGAAGTTATTCAGAGGATATTAGCCTACATACAGAAAACAGCGTTTTCCAATACTCGTAAACTATGTAGTGAGCAGAACAGTGGGACGGAGCGACATCCTTCTTAGGCAATAAAATGCAACTAGGTTTCGGGCGCTCCATCTGTTCCAGGGACTCGGGAACTTTATTCAGGTGGTAATAAAGGGTTTAGTGGATGCTTAACACCCATACCATCGTATCGACGAGCAAGCTGAAAAAGGTGTTGCGACAAGTCCCGTCCTGCTCAAGATCCTCCCGGGTTATTGAATTTCGCTAATATTACTACTGCTGTAAAAAAAGCTTTTGAACTGTTCGTAGGACGTGCGCTGTACTCAACGGTGAGGACCGAGTGACACCGTTCTTAGGCAATAAAATGCAATTAGAGTCCGAATGCCCGCATCTGTTTATGGTGGGGTTTCCAGAATTTTAACCGACCGAAAAAGGGTTTAGCGTACGACCAATCTTCTATTGCCGATGTGCAAAGTTTGAGTTAAGTGAAAAGGTTTTACCCTGCGATTGCAAGTTTTGACGTGTTTAATGACGGTACATAGGCATGTTACCAGGTGTGAAGGAGAATTCGGATTTGGACTATCCTACAATGATCTGGCAAAAATTTTATACACGCGCTTCTCAGCTAGCCGCGCTGTTTAATAAAGCGCGATATACCTGGGGATCGGTTCCGTACAGTGAACGTGTCGCAAAGAAAAGGTATACCCTCACCCATGGTTTACAGTGTTATTTCGCACTATGAACAATGGGGCTTACCTCCTAGCAGCGGCGGTGAAGCGTACGAGGCTGACTAATTAAAACTCTTTCCGCCTGTTCAAAACCCGAATAGTTTGTAGAGGATTACCTACAAGACGGCGTTACTCAAGATTGACACAATAGAGCAAGCCTGAAAACAATTAAGGACAGCTGGGTGGTAAAAATCGTCGACCACCCACTCCCACTCAACCTCCTATGGAAGGTGGTGGTGAAACTGAGCGATAGGGTGAATAAAGAGGAGCGTCAAATGCGAACTCGCACCAGATCTGAAATCACCTCAGAGCCGGAAACTCCGTTCGTTTGGACTTATTCCTGCAAACATAGAATTTCATACACAGTGTCAGTTTAGCGTTGTTCGAAGTGAATTTTGTTTTTGAATTTTTTTTCTTACCTTGTTCTAGACTTTTTACCGTGTAAAATGTCTCGAATCGTAGCAGGGATCAGAAGAGCTGCCTTAACGGTGCTGCGGTACCTGATAAAGCACCATGCAGCACTCGTGAATAGGCGTATGGCATCGTTTTTTAAGGTAATACCGCGTACATCCTCTGTCGAGGACCTGCTGGTGATGTTTCGCGAAATAATAAGTGTGTGTCGAGTGGAAGTGATTGCTGCGATTCACCGAGAAAACTGTCTAAAAAACAACCTGCGCTGCATGCAGGTAGTACTAGCACAGGTGAGGTACTGGGATGGTGAAGCTGTCCCGGTGATCCAACCATTTCTTCGAATTGTGGCAGCTCTACAGGAGGTTCGTTCTCCTCTCCCCGGTAAGTAAAAAACAGCTATTTAATATCTATTTTATACCACTCTGTAGCTAAAACTGTATCTCATCTAAAGCTGTTATTTCCAGAGCTAGCCTTGTTTCAGCAGGGTAGTGAGGATGATGAGATGGTTCTCGATGCAATCGAAGCGTACGAGCAGGCAGAGGTCTGCGAGGTGCTAGTTCGTAACAGCGATGGTGTTTCCTCCTGTGAGTATCCCTTCACGGTGTAAATTCCGTGTTCATATCTCAGAGCTGTGTATAACAAGAGAGTCATAATATTGTAGCGAACGAAGAAGTAGCCGAGGGTGAAACTGTGACGGATGCAGTAATGATGGGTGAGGTGTCCAGTGAGAGCGAGAAGTTACCGCACCAGCCTGTACAGGGTGAAATCGCTGAGCATTGCGAGATAGTAAGCGCGACTAGTGAGCGGCTCTCCCAGGTCTCCATACTCGAGGTGGAAGAGGTTTCTATACAAGAGCTGGAGAACACTACGGAGCGCCCGGTAGTACGTCATCCATGGGCTCGAGATGATGAAACCCTGTCAGAGCTAACATCGCTCGATTCTATCCTCTTTAGTTCTGAGGAACGTGAGTGAAGCCCATAACCTCCTGTATTGAAGTTATCGCCCTGTTACTTTTCTTGACCGATTCTATGAATGATTCCTAATCTCTTTTTCTACATTCTGCTCTGTAACAGCGGTGGTGATTACTTCAGGGGAGCAGGACGGCTACGTCGTGTCTGACTTATCTCCTGCCGATTCCAGTGTCTTTAGCCCTCTGGAACGTAAGTGGTACTTATAACTTTGAATAATAATAATCGTTCAGCCGGCTCCCCCCTGGCCGGTTCTGAAAATCTTTCTCAATTTCCTTTTTTCTTACAATTCATCCTGCAACAGTGGAACCGATAGGCGACACTGCTGAGGACTCTCAAGTCTCCATAGTTCCAAACCTCGGTTCGGATATGTCTCGGGAAAATCCTCCATCAGACTTTGATTCGTTGGAGACAATAATAATACCATCTCCCTATGGGGAACTTCCATCGGGATTTGCCGCGGCTTCCGAGGAGGAGTAGTTTTGATTGTACGCCTCCTTACTTTAGCGACTAGTTTTACCCGATATACTTCGATCCAGTGAAAAAAAAATATATATATAATAATTAACTGCTTTTCTTAATTTCCACAGGTAACCAGGCAAGCGTGAGGGTTCGATCGCATAGCTGGTTATTCGGGATTAATGACACTGCCTGCACTACGACCGCACAGACGGGAGGTTGTGGTCTTCCATCGACAAGTCGCGGAGCTCGCTCAAATGATCTACCCGCTGAGGAGATTCAACACACGGATGAAGAAGACACCGATGGTTATAGCCAGACGGAGCAGGTTGAGGTGGAGAACCCTACGAATTCGCGACGGTTCGAGATAACGCGACGGGTGAACCGGCGATTTCAACGTTTCGGCTTAGGGGGCTGTCAAGTGACGGTAAGAATTGGCGTTCCACCCGAATCGGCGAACCCTATTTCTTGGTTAGAGGAGGCTTTCCGCGAGCTGTACAGCTATTTCACCTCGCTTTGCACTCCAAACGATATTATGGGTATTAGCTTCAGCACCGAGGGGTTCACAAGGGGTTCTGCGGGGCTAAGCTTCCGCCCGGCTCGCGATTTTCGCTTTGAGGATTTATGGGGACTTGTTTTTAGAGTTACACAGAGCGCGAGTGAATTTTCTATTGATCAGCCGTTCACGGTAAACATAACAACTATCGCTGTTCCAGCAGGTCGGGGAAAACGTCTAGCCTTGAACGGTGAACAGCTAGTCGGAAAACGTTCGATCCTGACCATTACAAACAGTGATAACTTATGTTTACCGAGAGCGTTGTTTGTCGCTGGGGTGCATGCGAGGAGAGGAGCTGTACGGGATGGACCGTTACAGACGGAGTGGAATAAGGCTAGATCGTCAGGGAAGAAATACCAGACTGAGAAAGCTCGTCAGCTGGTAGTAGATGCAGGGGTCGTCATACCTGAGGAGGGCTGCGGTATTGAGGAGGTTGCACAGTTTCAACAATATTTGGCACGACAGGGATACTCGATTACAGTTTACGACAGTGAGACAATAGGTAAAGGCGGCCGGCCGCTTTTTAATGGAGAGGATATTGTGCTGGGTATGGGTTATCGCGGAGTAGTGCATAGACTCAATATTCTTTATTATCCACGCCTTGATCATTATGACACTATTTTGAATATGAGAGGAGCTGCTGCCTTTGATTTCTTCTGCCAGTCATGTAACATAGGCTACACCCATGGTAACGAGCACCGGTGCTCCAACAGATGCAACCGTTGTCTCTCGACACCGGCGTGTGACAGAGGAGTCGCAAAAGTGGAGTGTGAACTCTGTAAGCGCGATTTTTACGGTGTAGAATGTCATAGACGACACGCTCTGCAGGGCTCGTTCAGCGGAAAACGATCGGTCTGTAGCACCCTACGGATATGCGGAACCTGCGATATCTTTACGGATACCTCGAAGGGAAAGCATATCTGCGGGCTAACATACTGCAGGACCTGCCGCTCGAGCCAAGAAATTAATCACCGGTGTTACATGAGACCTATGAAGCGGGACACTGGCGATGCTCCGAATCATGTTTTTATTTTTTACGACTTTGAGACGCGACAAAACGAGAAGGTAGACGGTGACGAGACGATAAATATTCACGTGCCAAATTTGTGTGTTGCGCAACGAACCTGTACACGGTGTATGACCGCAAATACTCTCGAGCCCTGTCTCGGGTGTGGCGCTCAGCGCGAATTTGTATTTAGGGATGACCCGGTCCGCGAGTTAGTAGAATTAGCTGATAGGAAAATCGGGGGGTATAAGAAGGTAATTTGTATAGCGCATAACGCGAAAGGTTTCGACGGGCAGTTTATTCTCCGTTACCTAGTGGAGAAAGGTGGCGAGGCTCCGCAGGTAATATTAAACGGAAGTAAGATAGTTCTTCTAGAGACGGGCAATGCCCGCTTTCTAGATTCTCTCGCGTACATGCCGATGGCTTTATCCGCACTGCCGCGGGCTTTCGGACTACCTGAGGCAACGCAGAAGGGACTATTTCCGCACCTTTTTAATACCCCCGCTAATCAGGGGTATGTGGGTGTATTACCTGCGGCAGAGTTTTATGCACCGGACTCCATGACGGTAGAGGGTAGGGCTCGTTTTTTCTCGTGGTACGAAAGAGCTGTAACTGAGGGTTACGTTTATGATTTCGATAGGGAGATTGTAGAATACTGCCGCTCCGATGTCACCATTTTAAGACTCGCGTGCCTAGCTTTCCGGGAAATATTTTTACGCACCGGAAAAGTCTGTCCATTCACAGAAAGCACGACGATAGCCTCTGCATGTTCAATGCTGTTCCGGAAAAATTTCCTTCGGGATAACAGCATTGGCATTATACCACCCGCTAGCTACCGACTAGCCGATAAACAATCATCCAAAGCTATCCAGTGGCTAGTCTAGAAAGAACATGAGCTAGGGCGCGAGATCTTACATGCAGGTAGGGGACGGGAACAGCGAGTGCTAGGGCGTAGGGTAGACGGGTACTACGAGTCGGAGGACGGGTCGCGCCACGTACTAGAGTTCCACGGTTGCTATTGGCATGGCTGTCCCCACTGTTACCGTGTGAATAGGGATAATAAAATCGTAGGCGGCGAGAGCATGGACAGGCGGCTTGAGGAAACTCAAGCAAAGACGCGACGTATGCGCACACATGGATATGTTGTGGAGGAGATGTGGGAGTGTGAATTCTCACGACTGGTTGATGCAAGGGATGATGTCCAGGCAAATCTCGAACGTAACGGTTTCCTACCGAGCGCGGTAGACACTAAGCTGAACCCGCGTGAAGCCTTCTACGGTGGCCGGACGGGTAACACGTCGAGATTCCGCGAAGTAGATGCCAGACTCGGTGAGGAGATCCGTTATGTTGACGTCTGCTCGTTATATCCTTGTATATGTAAAACCGGTAAATTTCCAAAGGGTCATCCCGTTGTATATGTAGGTGAAGAATGTAAAAAACTGACCCGGGCCAGTGGAGTAGATTTGTTTAGAGTCGAGGGTTTGATTAAATGTGAAGTACTGCCGCCTCGGAATCTCTATCATCCGGTATTGCCTCTTCGCATGCACGGCAAACTAATGTTCCCTCTCTGTAGCTCATGCTGCCGTACCATGGAGCAAGGCCCATGCCCTCACGCGGACGAGCGTGAGCGGTACATAATGGGAACATGGGTTTCAGACGAGGTGAAGAAGGCCGTAGCGGTGGGGTATAGGGTGGTATCGGTGTCGGAGATCTGGCAGTACGAGGTGACGGTATTTGATCCCTCTACCCGGGAAGGTGGCCACTTTGCACAATATATTGACGCATTTCTAAAAATAAAACAGGAGGCCAGTGGCTGGCCCACTGGCTGTAACGATGAAGAGACTCAGTCTCGATATTTAGAGGAATACGCCCGGGTGGAGGGAATCTTATTAGATAAGGCTAAAATAGAAAAAAACCCGGCTCTGCGTTCTGTGTCGAAGCTATGCCTTAACTCATTCTGGGGCAAGTTTGGTCAGCGAGATAACCTCTCGAAGACAAGCGTGGTCAAGACCAGAGAAGAACTGCTAGGTTTGGCGACAAGCCCGGCAATTCTACTGGAAGATCTAGTGCCTGTGAACGATGAGGTTCTATACGCTCGCTGGTCGTACAAAGACGAGAGCGTTGAAACCTCGAGTCTTGCGAATGTAGTTATAGCCGCGTATACTACGGCACAGGCGCGCCTCAAATTATACAGTTATTTAGAGAAGTTGGATCGGCGGGTACTATACTATGACACTGACTCTGTCATCTACGTACGGTCTGGTGACCCCGGAGAGTACGAGCCAGCGGTTGGTAGTTTTCTGGGTGACCTGACCGATGAGTTAGAGCAATACGGTCAAGGCAGCTACATACGGGCATTTGTATCCGGCGGGGCAAAATTTTATGCTTTTATTGTGGTATGCCCCGATGGGAGGGAAGTAGAAATCTGCAAGGTAAAAGGTATTACCCTTAATTATACGACGCGACTGAAGATAAATTTCAAATCCATACATCAAATGGTAGTTGAGGAGGGGGGGGGGGAGTATTAATTTAAACTATCGCGCGATCCGACGAACCACAATGCATGATGTGGTGACTCGCGATCAGTCGAAAACATGTCGACCAGTTTTTGTAAAAAGACGCTGCTGTAAAGATAGCTTTGATACCCTCCCATACGGGTATACCGACGCGTAGCCGGTACAATCCCAAGTCCATATGTAACAATTGGCGAACGACCAAGAACTAGATACCGCGCCGCTTCCAGTTCAGAGTTAGTTTTACCGTATTTTTAGCTGTACAACACTTGTAAATTCATAATATAATTTACTCTTTAAACTGTTCCTCATAATCTATGCCTGTGACATTAGAAGTAGAATAACCTAGTCGACGGCCTGTACTACTGCTACTGAGTAGCTATCCTGTAAAATAAAAGTACTATTAGTTATAAGGAAATGTATATATCAAAACGTTTTAAGATAATCTAATTGACGGTATGTGATACCTGCCTCGAACCTCCCTTGTTCTATGCTCGGTATGTGCCATTCACTGTGATTACAGTACTCGTAATAAAAGAGTTTACGAAGCAAAATGAACTAATTCTACCTGCCTAACCTTTCACACACTCTCCACTGCCTGGCTCTCAAGCTTGAATAAAACCATGAATGAAATCACCCATTGTTTCTCTACCTTTGAATACCACCATTGTCACTTCCCTCGAAATACACCCGCTAGGCTACAAAAAAAATGCTCCTTGATTAACGATAGAGTTGAACATGATTCTAGAAACCCAGAAATTTCATTGCTTTTAACGAACTGAGTTGTCATTGACTTGTTACATACGACCGGTAGTATTTGATCGGCGATCGCAACGAGTACCCATAATTTTTACACACTTTTAAACGCTAAATATCGTCTAGTTCAGATGTATAGGCCATACGAGCAGCTCACACGCTGTTTAGCAGCTGAACACCGTCCTGAATGCTGACCCTATGAGCGCGCCCGGTATTAGCTAAAAGATGGCGCGCACCGCGTCACCGGGGGCCCCACCACGGGATACAAGGTTCAATCTAGTCGGATACAGTGACTTTCGTTAACCCGGATTCTTCATATCAGCGGAGGTATTCAGCGAGAAAGGTTGGAAACACCGTGTTCTATTCACATCGGGAAATGGATACTCGCTGGAATCACCCGTTTTCTGCGATAATAGCTGGTCCCTCTGGCTGTGGGAAATCAATTTTTGTTAAAAAGTTCCTTCGTCATATCAATGAGATGTGCGACACACGCTTCAGTCGTGTAATCTGGTATTACGCCGAGCAGCAATCGCTCCGTGGGATCGAAAGCGAAAGCAACTCAGTTCTTAGTAACATAGAGTATCGAGAAGGACTACCTCAAGAATCTGATTATGACGCGAACACACTACCCAAGCTACTTATAATAGACGACCTTATGCGAGAGGCCTCCGGTAATATAATTGTTGATCTCTTTACCAAGGGTTGCCATCATAAGAACCTAAGCGTGTTTTTTATCACGCAGAACCTGTTTCATCAAGGTCGTGGACAACGCGATATCTCCCTCAACACGAATTATATTATATTCTTCAAGAACCCGCGAGATCGCGCTCAGATACAGCATTTAGCTCGCCAAGTCTATCCTGAGGATCCCCGGTTTGTTCAGGAGGCCTACCATGATGCAACAGCTCAGCCGCACGGCTATCTTTTACTTGATCTGAAACAAAGCACCCCCGAGAACTGTCGCTATCGCAGCAGCATATTTCCGAGCGACAAGCAGCAGTATGTATATATTTCGAGGAAGGATATAAAGTCACGCACTCAGTACGGTCTACCAGTCGTTCGATTGTAATGGCACGCGTTGTACAAACAGGCTGTCGCGCGGGCTCCGTCCAAAGCAGAGCTGGCTCCAGGCGGGGTGCCGAGGCACGTAGACGATTCGGAAGTGCGAACACGGTGACTCTGAAGGCCCTGTGCAGTCTGAAACCGCAGCAAAGGTTAGCCTTACTACGTGCCGCCGATAATTCGCTTGTGAAAAATATATGTGAATGCGCTTTGAACACAGCGCGTGGTAACGTCATACTCAGTAGGCAGGAAAAGGCCCGGCTATCCAGGCATAAAGATCTTCTCCGTAAACTGTCTACTAGCAGGGGAAGCTGGAAGAGCAAAAAAAAATTACTAGTTCAACGAGGTAACGGATTTTTACCTATGTTATTAGCCCCCATTCTCGGAACGCTTTTCACTCACCTGTTCGGTCAATAAATACATGAAGAACGATGGAGCATGCAAAAAAGATGGTGCTAATACCCTCGGATACCGTGGAACGTTTTCAACGTAAGATAGCCTCCACCCATGCAGCTTCCGGGGGCAGCAACGAGAATAAAGAACAGAGCACAGATTCACCAATCTCTAGGCTCGATAATGAAATGCGTGCTATTCTGGACTCTCCTGACCTGGATGACGCGAAGAAATGGAAGCTTTATCAACAGCTTTTACATCGTTTTCTATTTTTCGCCGAGGATTCAAGAAAACCTCTGCGAGTAGATCTTCACTCCCTCCCTGATAAATCTAATCTCACGGAACTCGTACCCGGAAAAGAAGAAGAAACTTCCGCCGACAAGCAACAGCGTATATCGAAAATTGCCTTGACCGTGCCGAAAAAATATCAGTCAAAGGCGGAGCTACTTCTCAAACATCTGGCTGAGTTCCCCTCACGTTTTTCTTGGGATAGTAAAGGTGGCGTGACCATAGACAATGTACCTATTCCCGGATCAAATATCGTTGACCTAGTTAACGATACCGTGCGTTCTAGAAAGGGTTTTCAAGCGCATGGTAGACATGCGTACGCTCGTTTTCTTCAAAGTGTCAATGTACCTCGGGAATATGTTGGCAATCAGAATGTTTGGAAGAATACACAGGCATCGTCACCGTCAACTGCTGAAAATGTCATGATGTGGAGCAGTGGAAAAAAGACGTCGAGCATCCCACCGATTTAGAGATACCGGAAGTACCAGTGCCGGACACTCGTCCAAAGAAGACGGAAGTAGCGAGGGTAGAGGGGATGAGCCTTCCCCACCATCGAAATCCCGGCGCGATAGCGGTACACCCCGTACTTCACCGCTCACATCATCAAAACAAGGCTGGTTGTCATTTGGATTGCGAAAATGAGCGGACTAGGATGTTTGTATTATGACCCCTCACACCCAGCTGGGTATGCAGGGGCGAGAAAGTTAAAGAGAGCTGCGCGAAATGTAAACACTAGTGTAATAGAAAACTGGCTAGGTAATCAGGATGCCTATACTCTGCACAAACCGGTGCGTCGAAAGTTTCAAAGACTGCGATACAACGTTTCAAATATAGACGATCTTTGGGAGGCTGATTTGGTAGAGCTTGTTTCTATAAAGGGTGATAACGATGGATTCCGTTACTTGTTAGTCGTCATCGATGTCCTGAGCAAATTTGCATGGGTGATTCCTCTGTACCGTAAATCGACCACAGACACGGCTGCCGGGTTCAAGCAGATATTATCCTCCACAGAGCGTCGACCAGCGACCCTACAGAGCGATAAGGGTAAAGAGTTCGTGGGAGCAGCGTTTCAAAAACTATTAGCCGAGAATGATATACGTTTTCGTGTGACGCGTAACCCTGATATAAAAGCTGCCGTTGTCGAGCGGTTTAATCGGACTCTGAAGGAGCGAATGTGGAGATATTTTACCCACAAAAACACTCACCGGTACATCGATGTCCTAGAAAAACTCATTAGCTCGTATAATAATACCGTACACTCGAGCATCAAAATGGCTCCTTCCGCGGTGACACTCTACAACGCTGCAGAAGCACGCGCAAACATTCAACGCAGCCAGCCGTTACGTAAAACTCGGAAGCCAAAATTCGTCAAGGACGATCTTGTGCGCATAAGTAAGACAAAGGGTACCTTCGCGAAGGGATACGAGGCTAATTGGAGCGAGGAACTGTTCAAAATCCGTCGAGTTTTAGTAGGCTTACCGAACGTATACGAATTAGAAGACCTCTCGGGAGAGGAGATCGACGGATATTTCTATGAGCCCGAACTACAGCGCGTGGTCAAAGACCTTGAAAGCGTGGCGTTTCAAATTGATAAAATCATACGCAGCAAGGGTCGTGGGCGTAGTAAGAAGGTTCTAGTCAGCTGGAAAGGATACCCTGACAAGTTCAACAGCTGGATTCCTGCGGCCAATCTTCAGAATCTCGCAGCATGATGAGGTCACAGTTCTACATAACCCTTCCTAGTAATAGTTCAATGCAAATTTTTCCTGACAACAAGACCTGCTGCTATATCACTCAACTACCGCGCACGATCAACCTCCCTGATGAGTGGGAAGTGGCCATTGTCGAGATACAATATCCTTTAACATACGTACCTAGTAAAGAAGAGAGGGAGATTACCCGTAAAATAGCGGCAAAAGGGGGATATACTGCGAACGCCGTTATCTCCAGGCTTGAGAAAACTGGCTCGGTTTTCCAACCCTACGGAACGTCAGAGCTCCCCGACGTGTCTGAGGAAACCGGTGAGGAGTACCGAGAGATACCCTCGCTCATGTTTGTCTACTGTGATATCATAGAACCACGAATTGTGGGTGATGTATATGCACCACTTTTGCGTATACTTCAAACAAGGCAAAACAACGATAATGGCGATACGGAGGTGAAAACATTTTCGCCGCCGCACTATTTACCCTTACTTCTTTCGAGTTTCCGGACAGTCGAAATATCTATAAGAGACCACCAGGGCAAGCCAATACCATTCGATCACGGAACTTTGACGGTTACGTTACACTTCAAGCGCGTATAGCGGATACCCGTCAACAAGCGAGAGATCTGACAAGCGGAAAGAAATTGTAAAATGGCGCATTATATTGAGCATTACGAGTCTCAAATAGGAGGAGGAATCGATCGTGTTTTTATCGGGGCACCCAGCCAGCGGGGCCACGGAATCGGCAGTTTCCTGAGCGGGTTATTTAGACGGGCTATTCCGCTGTTGAAACGGGGAGCACGTGTGGTCGGTAGAGAGGTTTTACGTAGCGGTATGAACTTTGTGTCGGACCTGGATAACGATGTACCATGGAAGGATGCAATAAGAACACGGGCCAGCGAAACAGGTCAGAACCTGAAGAGGATGGCCAAGGAGGGAATCGAGAAGGTTATGCGAGGAGAGGGCTATAAACTCAAGTATGCGAGAGGGTTTGACCAGTCTAGACTCGCGCGTGCACCACGTCTCACCATAGCAGCTACCTCGTCTAAATCTAGCAGGAGCCGTAAGAGTGTCAAGAAAACCGTGAGGAAAAAAAAGAAGGGTGCTAAGCCTCGCTCTAAGAAGAAGACAAAGAGTACTAAAGGCTCGGTAGCCAAAGGTAAAAAGAAAACGTGTTGCAAGAAAAGAGCCGTTTCCGATATTTTCGGTCCCTTGTGAAGACAGTGGTATATACTTCCGACGCTCATATCTTCGAAAATGGCCTACCTGCATGCTCATACCTGTGAGTGTCTGAAATCTGAGCTAGACCTATTTACTTTACCGCCTACACAAACCTCTATTGAAAGTGGTCAATGGGTGCAGTACAAACCCGTTTCCGCGCTCACCGATGACTCTCCAATAGAATTTGCAGTTCCGGGACAGGGTGATGAATACCTAGATCTTTCCCACACGATGCTCCGGGTATCTGTACGCGCAGTCCGAAAAGATCCGTCTAGTACCAGCACCCTTACCGTGACGCCTGTGAATAATTTTCTCCACACCATGTTCAATCAAGCGGATGTGTATTTCAACCAGAAACTCGTCTCACCGAGCAATAACTCCTATGCGTACAGAGCGTACATTGAAACATTGTTATCGTACGGGCCTAGTGCTAAAACTTCACACCTTACCTCGGGACTATGGTATTCCGATACCCCAGGATTTTTTGATGAGACCACCTTCGCCGGCAACATAGGTCTACAGAGTAGAAGCAAATATTTAGCCGGAAACACCCCTGTGGACATGGTCGGGCGACTGCATTGCGACGTCTTCAACCAGGAAAAGTTTCTACTGAACGGTGTGGAACTAAGATTGAGGCTTGTAAGATCACGGGATGCCTTTTGTCTGATGGAGGCCAGTGATAATCACAAGCTGGAAATTGCGGACGTGACACTACTCATACGTCGTGTGAAAATCACACCCGGTATTCTACTGGCGCATGCAAGGGCCCTCGCCAAGACTACAGCAAAATATCCGATGACCCGCGTGGAGATCAAGACAATGACGATACATAGCGGGGTGCAGGCTGAGACTCTCGATAATGTTTTCCTCGGACAACTACCGAAGCGTATAATAATCGGATTCGTCAATAATAAAGCCTATAACGGAGACAAGAAACTAAATCCGTTTAACTTCCTGTCATTTGGACTGAATCATCTGTCGTTATACATCGAAGGCATGCAGATTCCCTCGAAACCTCTACAACCAAATTTCAAGACCAATTTATTTGTGGACTCTTACAATACCCTGTTCTCGGGCACAGGTATACATTTTCATAACGAGGGGAACGCGATTCCTCGGGAGCATTACGAGAAGGGATACTGTCTCACGGCTTTTGACCTCACCCCCGATCTCTCGGCCAGTGATAACGGTCATTGGAATCTCATCAGGCATGGTAGTGTTCGTATTGAGACACGTTTTGAAGAACCTTTGACCGCGACTATAAACTGCATAGTATACGCAGAGTTCGATAACGTAATCGAGATTGACTCGATGCGCCAGGTCAATACAGACTTTGGTAATTAGATGTGAGAGTTAGCCAGGTCAGCTTTCGGCATCCCAACGAACCCTCTACGTCATAATCCTGCAGCTGAGCTATCCCACTCGAACGATATTCTACGGGTATTGTAAAACCTGCTAGAACCTGCTCATCCCTTCCATCACGCCAAATACGGAAAGGGGGTGGAAGGCGCAAAACAGGGGCCGGTTAAATACCTCAGCGAACTTAGCCCTCAACTCAGTCTGCTAGTAGTGATTCAAACCTCCCGTGTAACAGTTGCTCGGTTCTTCACCTAACCATGAACTACATCATCGATATTCAGGGCTTTTGCGCTGAGAGTGGGCAGTTCATGCCAAAAGAGGTTGCAGTCGTCGTTTACGAGAATAAGGCCGTAGCCCATTGGATCGTCGCTCCTCCACACTCCATCGTAGAGCTCTCCTCATCAAGACGATCGCAAAACAATTGGCTGACAAGTAATCACCATGGGATAGAGTGGTTTGAGGGCGATGTGACCCATAAACAGTTGAATGCAAATTTACGTGCTATTACACATATGGCGAAGAAGATCTTCTGCCGTGGGATTCAGAAAGCTAAATTTCTTCAAGAGGTGATGTCACGTGAAATTGTAAAGTTGGAACGTGGTGAATGCGAGTGTCCACCCTTCAGAGACCTGTCTTCGGACAAGTCATGTCTTCTACACTCTGGCGATCGAAGGAGCTTCAACTGTGCATTGCGTAATGCCATGAAACTGAAGAAGTGGTTACAGTCACGGGGGTTATCCGAAAAGAGCCTGTGCTCAATCCCTTTTCGCACTGAATTGCTAAGCGCAGTTGAGCAGCCTGTTGATAGCGAGAAAGAAAGTGAGAACAACCCGCTCGAACGAGGATCGGACGAGTGTGGACCCGGCGGGATAGAAGAGATATCTGCTCGCATGAGGGCTGCCTGCCGGAAACTGTGACTAGGGCTTTCACAGGTTTTCCATCAAATCTCTTAGTGGATCCACGACAGGCAAAGAGGATGGACACTTTTCAAATACTGAGTGCGCTGGAACAGACACCTGCACGGACGAAGGGTGTCTACGCAGCTGATCAGATCCCGTTGCACTGGACCCACCCAACTGCTATCGTGGCGAACACAGATGTCCATACACGACCTGGGACACACTGGATCGCTTTCCATGTAACAGCCGCAGGACAAGGTGTCTATGTTGATAGTCTTGGTCTACCACCTATTATACCCCATCACATCCGAGCTCTGCGTCGGAACTGTATAGGCTACCGCTGGAACGATAAACAACTACAGAGCTCTTCATCCCTGGTATGTGGGCAATTCTGCATCATGTTCCTATACTACATGGCGCAGGGGTTCACTCTTGAACAGTTCACAAGTATTTTCACTGGAAATTTGGAGCGGAACGATAAACTAGTCAGCTCATTTTACAGTCGTTTAAGACTGAACAAGTTTAAACGTAGAATACGGAGCAGTATCACTCGTGTAAACTGTATCCAGTGTTGTCGACGTAAAAAAGTCTAATTATTCCTGCTCCTCTTTTTTCTTATATTTCTCAGTATCACTATTAGAAATAAGTTTTACTCTCTGTTCTCTAGTAATAAGTTCATTTTATGTCTAATTATTCATCATCCCTGTTCTTCTTTCTTCTTCTATTTCTCAGTATCACTATTAGAAATAAGTTTTACTCTCTGTTCTCTAGTAATAAGTTCATTTTATATTATACAACACACAACTAGCGATTTCCCTTATTATAGTTAGATTTAACCCTGTGATACGTGTATATGCATTTAGTCATATGAATAAACACGAGCTGAAACCATAAACAAGTGAGCTTCTTTCACGAATCATAAGCATCATTCCGAGCCCCTAAAGACAGAGATCCTCACACCTGCATTCCCAATAGTAAAAACATAGGCTTAGCACCGCAGCGTAACGAGGCTCGAGTCTATATATATTCTAACCGGCGGACCCATACTGCCGAAGCGAAAAGGGTTATGGGCCTCTATATCTATATATATTTGCACAAAGAAACGGACCCATACGGCCGAAGCGAAAAGGGTTATGGGCCTCTATATCTATATATATTTGCACAAAGAAACGGACCCATACTGCCGAAGCAAGAAGAGCTATCATAGAATGGATAAGATTCACCTAGGTTGGGTTTGCCGATGTTCACTTAGGTTAGGTTAGGTTAAAATCAGGAAAAAATCGGACAGGATCCACTTAGGCTAGACTCGCTGGAATTCACTTAGGTTAGGTTAGGTTAGGATTGAAAAAAAAAAAAAAAAAAAAAAATGGCGGTGTAAATATGGCGGACCCCCCCCCCCCCCCAGCAGGGGGCCGTTTTATTGGGGGCCATAAAATAGGATCCATACTGCACCCTATCTACTTTTCATGACTTTATTGATCAATTACTTCCAGTTGCTTACGAATTCCCTTTATGGACGGGGGTTGCATTGCCTCATGAGGTTCAACGTGGGACGTCGACGTTTTCCGGAGGCCATTTCAATGATCTCAAACATAGGAAGTTTCTCAAGCTGGAGTTTGTAGATAATAGTGGTAGCGCCACAATTTCGACATCAAAGTTAAGGAATTTCAACCAAGTAACACTGTCTTGTTGTAGTCCTAGTACACCAGTGAAGGAAAATCAGAAGCCCCGACACCATACGGAATTGACAAGTATTCCAAATTCCAAGGAAGTTTCAAGTGCAGACAAGTTTACAGATTTGGAAACAGAACATAGTGGTGATGGCTCTGTGGTATGGGCATCAAGTTTAGGGAATTCCAATGAAGTTGTATTGCCTGAAAATAGTCCTAGTCCACTGTTGGGAAAACCCGAAAAAACTGAAAATCAAGTGGAACTGATTGGTACTCTGAATTTGAAAGAAACGCTCTCCACGAATACCACTGGCGTCCAACATAACAAGGAACCTAATAACAACAATGAACAGCATTTGACAAAAGACTTTCGCCAACAGAAAATTGGCAGAGGAAAAGGTGTGGGGAAATATTTTAGGCCACAACCTGATATTGAACATCGTAATAACCGAGCAACTAACACTCGCAAATCATGGCTACTTCGAAATGGGAATTCCTTACAATATTCTGCTTCGATAAATAGCAATTTCTACTTTGCTAACAATACTTGCACATGGGACTCCATGGTACAAATATTGGCGAATGGTGCAATGGATGATCCTCATATCTGAAATCGTTGGAGACGACAACCAATGACACCTTGAAGTTTATCCAGCACTTCATTAAAGCAGGACCATCTGCTGCGCTTTACAGGGAAAGGGTCAGAGTATTAAAACGTTTCTTTCCAACAAAGGTAACAGCAAATTATAATAAAATTCATGTATTATCATCATACTCAATTGATCTGTGGGACAGCATTGCTATAATTTGGCAGGTTTGCTTTACTTCAGACCCTAGTGCGTTTGATTCATATCACTGTCTACAGTGCGGTGATTATACTTCACTTGCATCGACACTATATGCTAACCACAAAATTATTGGTGAAAGAGGATTTGATGCACCTCAACATGCCTTAGAACTTAACGACGAAACTAAATTGCTTCAGTGCATCAACGAAAACTGTTCCGAAACATGTACAGTTAAACGCAAGTATGGTCTTCAGGTATTCATTGAACTTGATATCCGGCCAAATCTTTCATGGAATACAGGTGTGACTGTCAACTCAGAGCATTTCCGGTAACTCTACAACTAGGTGGTGACCAATATCGGTAAGAACATTTTTGATCATACAGTAGAGCCTCGATTACTCAAGCTATGGTGGCTCTCCGTAGCTCGGATAATCGAGCTTCTACTGTACGTTGAATTCTATAAGTAATTATTCCTTGTTGGTAAGCCGTGCAATTGAACTCTCTTACTCTGTATCGTATTCCAGACTCATTGGTATCGCAGCTCGAATTCCTGGTCATTTCATAGGATATTGTAAGCGAGGTAACAATATATGGGAATTATGCAATGATCTCAATTTGAACGTAGTTCGTGCCACCCCAACTACAGTGGTGGAACCTCACGGTGCCATCTACACAAAAATCATTCCTATAAATGGAGAACCCTCTCTGCAAACATCACCTACTCAGCAGTTGTCTGAAACACAAAACTTTGCTGTGAAAGTGCCTTTCAATGATTCTGATGTCACTTCTCAACATAATTGGCGGAACAAGGGAAGTTCTGAACAATTTTGCTATGGATCTGAGGAGGATCAAAATAACAACTTCGAAGACTTATCAAAAATAATAGAAACCCGTAAAGGAGAAAGCATCTTGATTGATGGCGAGCCTTTCCAGGTCCTTGGTTGTCATCGCTTGACAGACTGATAAATCAACTGTGGCAAGAATTCAGAGAAGCAAGAATTACTGTACAATATGACTTAGTTTTTATCACTACAGGGTCAGAGTTGGGTTACTTTTGATTATCGTATACTAAGCCTAAATTACCTGTAATATTTAATCTTTAGTGAAAATAAGTTGCTCTCTGTGATTATGGTATAACATTTCCTATACAAAATGCCTTAATAATAATTCTATAGTTCCTATATCTATTTAATTAGAAAGCTAATGAAAAAAATTGGCTGCGATCTTGACAGCACTCAGAGTACTTATAACTGTGATGATATAAACAAAGCAAAATCAGCGTACAATACAATGCCAAATATTAATAATAAGAATAGTTTGCCTTGTGCTGAAAAGTTAGAGTATAAAAACTGAGATAAATACCATAATTGAAATACCTGTGATAATTAATCTTGAGTGTAAATAAGTTGTGTTCTGTGGTTATAGCATAAAATTTGAAATACAAAATAGAAATTCTATAATGCCTATATTACATTTCATTTAAAACCTAACGAAACAAATTAGCTCTGATTTTTACAGCATAATTCGTCTGTGTTGTAGAATCGTTTATAGTTTATTACATCGTGAAACTCGTGGAACTTTACAAATTCATTGATTTCAATGTTTCTAATGTGTTGTGTGACGCAATTTACAACTCAGTTTTTGTATGCTTTTAAATATGAGCGAATGTAGAGTATAAATTCATAAATGAGATATGCAACGTCATGATACAATTAAAATTACTTTGCCTTTGCTACAAAAAAAAGTAATTATTGACTAAGCTGTAAATGAAGTAACAGACCTGAATAAAAAGATGAGCTCCGTACTCGTGTAATGGATATCCTGACTTCACATAAACATTCACTACGGGAAGAATTAATTGAGGGGATGAATTATTCTAAGTAGTAGATGACAGTCATGGAGGGTCAAAACAAATGACGTCACAGGGTGGCGATAGGGGGGAGTCTGGCGCCAGCTAAACCAAGATGGCGGTTTTTTTTAAATAAATTATCCAAGATGGCGCCCCCATGTGAATCCAAGATGGCGACCTTTTTTATAAATTATCCAAGATGGCGGCGTGTGTATATAAACCAAGATGTCGGCCGTTTTTTCGAAAATTATTACTTATACTATAACTGCGGAATGACGAAGGAGTGACATGGGTATTTTTCGAAATCCAAGATGGCGACCTTTTTTATAAATTATCCAAGATGGCGGCGTGTGTATTGTAACATTTCAAGGTGCACCTGCCGTTACAATCAGCTCCCGAACCCTTAGACGGCCGTAATTAAGGGATTTAGTACGAATGGGGGAAGCACGAATGCGTGAGAGTAGCCGCGAGGTTAGGACCTAAGATCCGAGAGGCGACCGTGACTGTGCTGAGACTGTAGACTTGATTTCTTATTCTGTTTGTTTTTTTTTCACTGTCTCTATTATGTGGGAGACATGGCCAAACTGTTGGTGGAGTATGACACGACCCGACCGACACACACTTACGTGGACGATCCAAGCCGTATGAGGCCCGCCTAAACTGCAGGCCACTATGCCCCTGGGGGCCTAATCCTACGTCGAGCACCGAAAAAGTCAGCGAGAGCGCGGGGGAGTGCCGAGGGCACTCAGCGACGAGGGAAACCGGTGGTGGAGGTGATTCCCGCCACCCCCAAGAGCCAGCGAACCGCGTTCCGCCAGACGAATCTTCGAGGATCCCCCTGTACGAATTTGAAGTTTCGCGCGTAGGGCGGCCAGACCGCCATAGTTTACGATCTAGCAGTCGATAGGCAAATCGATAATTACCTGACTGCCGAGGGTGCGCAACACCGGCGCCATGCGGTCTCGAGAGATCACTCTGCGTTAGGCCGGCGACATAGCGAGGCACCTAGAGAACTACTAGTTGCGTTTTAGTCCTTTTTTGTTTGTGTGTTGAGTGTGTCATTTTGAGTGTGTGTGAGCCCGCGAGGGACCTAAGTACGCCAAAAGACGATGGATTTTGCCCACGAGGCGGAGGCTTTTGTGAGGTGACTGGAAAGCGGTAAGCGTTAACGAACTTTACCCATGTTCAGATTTGAATCCGGCAACGGCCGTCTGCCATCTTGCCTTGAGTCAAGCCACGAGGCTTTTTAGCTATTCCTGGAATTCAACTAAAGACGACCCCCGAGTCGGTAGGCCGTCACCAGTGTCCTCACTTTAATAGAGAATTTTCGCGTTGTATTTTAAGTACGATTTTTCGAGTCGAGATTGGTAATTTTGTCGCGTTATGTCCTGCCGCACACGAGTGCGAGAAGGACAGTCTTAGTGCGGCACGGTCGCCGTCTCTCTTCCTCCTGCGAGGAGGCTTAGTCGTCGAGCTCAGACGTGAGCCTGCTTTGTTTTTGTCGTCTCTCTTCCTTTTATTATTTCAAATTTCCGTTAGCCTACGCATGCAGAGTTAGGTTAAGTTAGTGTTAAGTTCAAATTGGTAAATAGTCAATTAACGGAGAGGCCTAGCCTCCCGTAGGCTCGCCGGTCTATTCTGTTTGTAAATTGTAATATTGTTCCGCGAGGTACCGATTTGCCGAGTTAATTATTAGCTCTTTATTTTTCTGTTATTGCTGTCCTACGTGGAAGCTCTAGTTTTTCTAGTATTGTTGTAAAACTCGCAAATCGAGGCGAGGCCGCCTTTTACACGGCCTGCAGCCGACCAGTACCCGAGGGGGAGTACCCCCGGGTACGCCCGATTATTGTTATTAATTTTTCAATCCGTTTTTTTTTCTATTTTTTTTCTTAATAAATTTTTATATTCTTGTTACACGCAACTCCACGAGTAATTATTTAACGCCGAGCTAATCCTTAATCTGATCCCGACCCCTCTCCGCGGTACTGAAGCTAGCCGCCGCATTAGATTCCGTTAGGCCTTGTCTTGTTTAGAAAATTTTCAGTTACGTGGCGAAGATAGTTCGCCTGGCGCCCAACTTATTAAATTTTAGATCTCGGGTATAGCTGTGTGCACGTCGGATTGACCCCGGAGGCTGGCTATCCGGTCCAGATCCGAGGGTTAACAAAATCCACGTCACAGTATATAAACCAAGATGTCGGCCGTTTTTTCGAAAATTAAAATCTAAGATGGCTGCCACGATTCTGGAATATTAAATACTTAGCTTATAATAGCTGACCCAGCAATTTCAAGTTGGCGCTTCTGAAATATTGAATTCTTAACTTATTATAGCTCACGTGGCAAGTTCAAGATGTCGCTTCTGCAATATCAAATTCTTATCTTACCTATACTATAACTGCGGAATGACGAAGGAGTGACATGGGTGGGGGAGTACATGAAATGAATCAAGCGTATTATCTCACAATTTTTCGATTTATTCAATTTTACAAACATTTATATGTATAGATATATCATACCGGACAAACTCCGAGACTACGCTGTCCCTGGGCTCTCATTCCGCGCGATTCGCTATCATAACGCTAGATCTGACCCTTTCATCAGTCATCTATGACCTACCGAATTGACTAACGCTGAAGTTGATCTTCCGCGTAAACACAGTGCCTTCGTCCCCAACGATACTTAGCAATAATCACAAGAGTATTACGGAATATCGTTCAGGACGACTGCGCGGTGCTTACGCGGAAGAGCCACTCCAACATTCGTCGTCGTGGGACATCACAGATGACTGATGATTAGGACTGATCGAGCCTCATAATCCGAATCACGCAGGGATGAAACTCCAGCGACAACGTGGTCTGGCTGTTTAGCGGAGCGTATCTGCGACTCAAACTCTTAGACTGGTAACTTAACGGTCCATAGTACACACAGGTAAACCGACACCAATCACTTGTCTATCAGAACAGTCTGACATATATCAGCAATAATATATGCCAAAAACAATCGCGTCAATTCGTAAAACACAATAGTGAAATATCTGGTACGGAAATTCGCATCTGTTTGCACGCCGACCGCTTCCCTCGCTACGTCATCTTCTTCGCACACCAGATAACCGATCTGCTGCAGTGTCGGGGTCTTTATCTTCCGAGCTTTCACCACAGAGGCGAAGTGTTGGACCAGCAACCCCTTGCACTTGTCGACATCGCCCGTCAGTAGCTCTAGCTCAGCCAAATGTTCGTTTACGCAACACGCTATATGCCGCAAGCCGTCGAACGTGATTTTCTGCATCACAATCACTGGTGAAAAGTTTTTTCGCTTCTTGGATTTCGGCTCTGCATCGTCGTTCTCATCCTCGTCCATCTGCTGACTTTCAGCAGCGTCATCCGGATTGCTCGCATAGAAAGCGATTACTTTGGAACCGTGCGCCGATGTAAAACGCATGGCACAACCACCGGGTAGCGAAATCGTATCGCTTAGCAAACAACTCAATCCACCGGGGGAGCGCTCGCCTTTCTCGAAATACTTCTCGATAGCCTCGAATCTACCAATCAGGTCCTCCCATGCATCCGCGGTGAGCGAAACACCACTCGAGAAATTGTTCACAAATTTCACCACAGGTTCGAAAGATCCATCGATACGAAGACGTAACCCAACGTTCACTTTTTTCGACCACGAACCGTTCAAACCGTACGTTGTCGATAGTACCAGGTTGCGTTCTGATTTTTTCAGAGCTATGTCAAAAGTTTTGAACAGTTTACTACACCCATCTCTCACCAAGCCTATTTTCGGTGCAGCCATCGCTTGTGCCTGTTTAATGACAACTGAGTTCTCTACAGCAGACGACCGAGCAGCCTCGCCATTTTGCACACCACAGCATAAATCTACCTATCTGTTACCGTGTGCGAAACATCACACGCCGCGCCACGGCTGCAGAGAGCTTCGTGAACCTCGGTATGAACCGCGCATTAAGATTGCTACGCGGTAATCTTACCCACCTTGTCAGCTCGAGCTATCCGATAAACACGAATTTACGCTATATCGCACGTACTCCGCTGTGCAACTGCGATCCTCGCCATCTCGGTTTCTGTTATACCCTTCTCAATATCTGCTGCCGATTCTGCACGTACCGTCTTCAAACAATGCTTCTGTAACTCCGGCCAAGATTTAGCGATGTACCCGCACATATTCGCGGCAGATTATAGTTTACGCTATATTGCACGTACTCCGATGTGCAACGCCCATCCTCGCTATCTCCGTTTCTGTTACACCCGTCGCAATATTTCCTGCTGACGCCGAACGAGCCATCTTCAAGCAATGCTTCTTTAGCGCCAGCCAACTTTGACACCCGTGCACATTCACGACACATATACACACATGTCAAACCCCGCGATGATGATGATCTCACGGTAGTCGCTACCGAGCGCACGCAGAGATTCATGAATATTATCCGCTGATGCTGTACGAGTTGTCTTCAAAAAATTGCTTCTTTAACCATACTCGTGCACATTCGCATATTCAAAACCTATGACTATTATCTCGCCGTCTGCCGGAGTGCATAGAGAGACATATGATCACCAAACACAGGCACCGGTAAAGAAGCATTTCTCGAGCCACATACATTAGGAGAGAAGGTATGTTGTCGCCGCTGAATACACTAATTTGAACAGATCCTGAACAAAAGAATGTGTGTGTGTGATCAATCCAGATGAATCCAACACACGGAACAGTTGAACAGCGTGCGGTGCAACTACGGCACAGGGCAGAGTTAAGGGAGCGCTTTCTTCGTAATGCTCGTGAGTTGTTGGACTTCCTGCGTAGCAACAACGCTTCGCAACAGTTTATAACTGATACCAGCCATGCGCATTACGAGATGTTGGAAAGCATCAACCGCCAATATCAGATTAGCGATCACTGGGCCCGACGAGCAGCCGTCGCTACAGCACAATCCAACATCCAGTGCCCCGAAATTTCATCATCAGTACAGGAGGATGCATACGATTCTGACCCCGAAACCATACGTATATATCGCTTAAGACGTGAACAAACACCGCCACCACTGTCACCACCACCACCGTCGAGTTCACCCTCGCCACCACCTAGTTCACCGTCAAGCCCGGGATCACCACCCAGATCACCATCACCCGACCACGACATACCCCCACCTCCGGAAGTAATCCCGCTTGTAATCATAAACAGGCATTGAAATACTGATTCATCCGAAATGATTTACATAGTACACACACGCACACGCACACAAATAATTGTAAATCAATCTCCCGTATGAATATAGAAAATATATAATTATCGCAACTATCTCAGCGAGTTTTATTATCCTGAACTATCCTTACATATACAAATATTCACAACTAGTCTATACCTCACACGCACGTACGGTGGGGGGAGGTGGGACGTGCAATATAATCTAGTGTAGGTGTCTCACATTACGTAAGCGGTGTCTATAAATTCAGATGCAATTGTGCAGCGGCCTCAGTTTGAGGATTCACAGACTAGAAAATGGCAATGAATAATTTCCACCTAGAATTATCGCCGATCAACCGGGCGATGTATCTGAGTAGCGAGGTTCGATCTATAGTGCGCGGCGTGTTGCGTTTCGCTAGGGCGTCTAACCCGCGATCGGTGCGTGAGTTTGACGAAAATTGGTGCCGCGAGCTGGTCAACCTGCCGGCAGCCGCATTGCTCTATCGCTTAAGGGTGATTCGAACGTGGTGCAGCGTGCGCGATATAGGTCGTATGTACGACACGGAAGTGTTCAAGGGTTCGTGGTCGTGTATCGAGACTGCTGTCAACGTACTGCGCGAACGCGGTAGTTCTTGCTCCGCTTTTGTCGCCAATATGTTACGGGTGTACAGGAATCACGAGGGTAAGTAAACTTTTTTCCTAGATACGCCACGCGCGTTGCCTACGCGTTGTTTCACAGTTTGGTTTGACCAGCGTACGCGACCCATTCCCCCACGACCGATTGGCTAAACATGGAAAACGACGATGACGACGAGGACCAGCTCTTGTGCGATGCCGCGGCTCGGCCGAGGAGGCGGCTGACGAGCGTGAATTGTCCAGAGTAGCTGAACTTTGCAAACAAGCCGAAGCAGCCAGAAATTCACGGCTTGAAGTATACGACGACGCCTGTAATATCGCCACCATCGTACCGTCCTCTTCCGATCAATCGACATCCGAGGAGGAAGAGGAGATGGATTCGAGGGAACCCTCAGGTAAGTACCGGCTAGCATGCATGTTTCCTTTCTTATTTTTAAATCCTAGCAGGCGCGCACACCCGATCCGTATAACTTATAAGCTTAAACTTTTGGGCCCGTATTCAGCAGTCGCTTTTAAGTCGCTTTTAGCTAATAGTATGGTGATTTTCCTTAGATCTAACTAGTTAAAAGGAGACCCGTATTCAGCAGTCGCTTTTAACTAAAATTTCTGGTAACTTTCTTAAAAGCGTTCCCACGGTCGCTATTAGGCAAATTTTCGTATTCAGATGTCCTTTTAACTCGCTTTTAGCTATCGGGACCCTAGGGGAAACTGAAAAGTGGGTCTGGGCACCTTTAACGAGCCGACAAAAATGGCGGACGCGTTCGAGGTTGTGGACGCAATAAACGAAGCGGCCGCCGTTAGGGATGTGGTGCAAATGCGGGCTCGAAATCCGGCAGTTTATCGGGAGAGATTAGATCCGTTCGACATTTACAGTGATCGCGAATTTCGCAATAGGTATCGATTGAGCAAAGATAGTGTACATTTTGTGATAGGCCTGGTCGAAGACAGGTTAGCTCCGCAATCGGTTCAAGAATCGAATATATCTCCATCGCTACAGGTGCTGGTAGCATTGCGTTTCTACGCAAAAAGCTGCTACCAAGTAGAGTCAGATACGATTCATTTCTGTGCTGTCCCTCAGAGTAGTAACTCGCGTGTGATAACTGTGTAAAGTAACTGCCTGTGTTGTAGGTGATTTACATGGCATTTCCCAACCGTCGGTGTCCAGGATTGTCGCTAGGGTTTTCGAACAAATCGCGTCGCTGCTACCTCGATTCGTGTCATTTCCACCGAGAGTAGAAGACCTAATGACGGACTTCTACCGCATAGCCCGTTTTCCGCAAGTGGTCGGTTGTATCGATTGTACTCATGTACCGATACAATGCCCCAGCGGAGAGCAGGCTATGTTGTATATGAACCGAAAGGGCTTCCACTCGTTGAACGTTCAGGTAGTTTGCGACGCGCAGCGACGAATCCTGGACATCGTCGCCAAGTGGCGAGGCAGTGCCCACGACGCTCGGATATGGGACAGTTGCCGTCTAAGGGACGAGTGTGAAGTAAGTTCTGATATTCAAATATTCCACGAAATCACATGTGTATAGGTTGTGACAAAAGTAAATACCTATCATCCGACGAAATTTCAAGTTGAAAGTCGACTAGTATATAAGAATATTATATTACAGGCATCACGGATGAAGGGTATTCTGCTTGGAGACTCCGGATACCCATGCAGAAGATACTTATTAACACCTATCCTTCATCCGCAAACTCGGCCCGAAGACGTGTACAACAGTGCCCATAGACGAACCCGCGTCAGTGTGGAGCGCTGCTTCGGTGAATGGAAGGGGATGTTCAAGGCACTGAAAAATGGTCTGCGAATTTCGCTGCCCACCGCGAAAGCTGCCATCGTCGCTATGGCGGTTCTCTTCAACATCCGCAAAATTCACGGCGAGGAAGCCAGATACGGTACAGATACTGATTCATCAAAGTCTAATAATACATTCAATTGTATTTAAGTGCTGAAGTTAGACTTTGATTTACAAATCAAAGTAAAATGAAAATTTTAATGGTCGACTAACGTGATAATTGTGATGTAGATACTGACTCGGACGAAGATCCGGACAGTGACCTCGCCGAAGATGTTGAAGAGGCTGAGCCTAGACGACGTGGGCAGCCAGAGCCGGGTAGTGCTTTTCGCAGAACATTTATTCAGCGCCACTTCACCTGATTCTCATATGCACCATGGAGCGATTCTTGGACCGATCGAGGAGGCTGTCACAAAACGTACATTATTTGTAAATGTCGAACGAATCTCATCTCAAACCAATGGATTTCGAGCTCTTATTTTCACCACGTCCCAGTTGGTACAATTGTATCGTATATATAATATATTTGTATAATATAGGCGTGTATATTATATAAATAAATTATGATTCATATAAGGTAACTCGTAGCGTCTTTTTGAATTCTCTCCTATGCTTCCGTCATCTGCTTAAGCATGTATACCTACTTTCCTTCGTAGCTCTCGCAACTATTCACCTTCTCTATATACCTAAGTGTACCTTACGTTCTTTTCGTACGGCAGAGGGTTACAAATAAAAATAGGTACTTTATGAAAATAATTTGTATTTCTTATGCAAAACTATGTACATACACTTCAATTTTAGTACTGCGGAAAAATCGTATATAATCAACTTCGTGAGGGAACATCGTGACGTGATCGAAAATAAAAGCAACGACGCAACGTTACAACGCGAGAAACAAGCGAAGTGGCAGCTTCTGTCGAGCCAATTAGCAGCTACCGGTACCGACAGGAGCTGGACATCCCTCAGAGAGGCGTATCAACGGTGGAGCGACAGGTGGTGGCCCAGGCCATCCGGAACCCAGCGCACTCGATTACGAGATTGAAGCCATCACGCCTAGCGACTTCGCTGGACTTCACTCCAGCCTTCGGCGCCAATACTCCGCCTCTAGCCTCACTCTCTCCAGATCTTCCTTTTCTTTGGCCAGCTGCGTTTCCAGAATCTCCATCTTGGCCTCGTGTTCTCGACGCTGCTGTTGAATTGATTCCTCCATCTTCGCTGTCTGCAGCTCTAAAAGAGCTTCTTCGTAGGCGCTTAGGCCTTTGGCCTTTTTCGAAGGAGGCTGTCTCTCCGGTGGAGTTTGAGACAGCCTCTTGCCCTTTTTAGAACTGCCGACAGCTGTACCAGATGTTGATGGTTGAGGATCGGGAATCAATTCACTATTATAATCAGTTAAAATAGACATGTCAATACTTTTAGTAAATTTTACTCGGATTACTTGGTGCAAAAATTTTTGCTTACCCAGAGCGTTCGTCGAGGACGTACTTGATGGAGACTTCTGGCAACTGCTGGGCCTCTCTACCTCTTCGCTAAAGAAAACGGGAATACGGACAATCATTTCTTTGCTCAGAGATGTCATTAAACTATCATACTATTGAATTGTCGATCATAAGTACCAAAGCATCGGAATCAAAGGCGCTCTCATCCTGACTGAAGTCGCTAGGCGTGATGGCTTCAATCTCGTAATCGAGTGCGCTGGGTTCCGGATGGCCTGGGCCACCACCTGTTGCTTTCAGCGATTTCTTATAGGCAGGGATATTCTTCTTTGCCGCGAGCTTCCACCGTTGATACGCCTCTCTGAGGGATGTCCAGCTCCTGTCGGTACCGGTAGCTGCTAATTGGCTCAACAGTAGCTGCCACTTCGCTTGTTTCTCGCGTTGTAACGTTGCGTCGTTGCTTTTATTTTCGATCACGTCGCGATGTTCCCTCACGAAGTTGATTATATACGATTTTTCCGCAGTACTAAAATTGTCCTGTCGTTTTGGAGCCATCTAAAATTATAATATTATGTTAAATGTCACTTTACTTGACGTATAATACCATTTATTTAGCGATTGTTCACTTACGTTACAATTTCTGCGCCGTCGTATGTTGTACTGACATAAGGTCACATTGCGCTCACGTATATGTATCATCGTTCGAATACCGGTGAATTGGCGCCAGTCGGCACGGCTTGGGCGTCCGTGAACGCATCGTTTCGGAACAAAATGCGACGTTGTCAAATGTACTTCCCTAGGCCACCGCTTTTAGCTAAAAGCGACTTAAAAGCGAGAGTAGAATACCGATTCCGCCTAATAGCACTAGTGACTTTTAACTAAAAGCGACCACCGCTTTTAGCTAATAGGGACTGCTGAATACGGGCCTTGGACATCAGAGCGGTGTCGTGTTGCTGCTGCTGCTGCTGCTGCTGCCAACGCAACGTTGAAACGAGACACGAGTCGGGGTATCAACGTAGGAGCTGGTACATCGGGCATGCAGCAGGGTCAGGGGGTACAGAGAGTAGCTAGCACAGCTGTAGATTACGGCGCGCGTCCACCGGGTGTCAGATTCGTAATTCTCGACGAGAGTCGTAAACATTACCGTAGATTCGCCGTCACAGGGAGCATTCTAACGTTAAAAATCATAACACCACCCGAAACCGTCGATCCTATAACTTGGCTCGAAGAAGCCATCCAGGATATTCATAACTACGCCACGACCCGTGCTCCGGACTCTGTCGATCGACCCGCCAACGATTATATCGGATTCGGGTTGGACACACCGTCGTTTACTCTGGGATCGGCTGGCTTATCGTTCAGGCCGGTCCGCGATTCACACTACGAGGATCTCTGGCGCCTGGTGTTCAGCCTGACGCAGAGCGCGTCGGAATTCTGTGTAGACGATGCGTTTAGAATCACGGTCAACCGTGTCAGCGTACCAGTGGGGCGGGGTAGAAAAAGTAAACCTCTTACACACGAGGAGGTGAGCAAACGATCGCTTCCCAAGGTACCGCGCGACAATCTTTGTCTACCGCGTGCTATAATTCTGGCCCGTGCATACTTCAACAGGGAAAGTATTCCAAACAATGACCACCGCCGCGACGACGACGACGACGACGACGCGATACCGCGATGGTCCGACGTACGTCACTCAAGCTCTAGACTCCAGAGGGAGGCTGCTCTGACGTTGTGCAGAGAGGCGGGTGTACGAGTACCCGCTGAGGGTTGCGGGACGCGCGAGATCGTCAGATTTCAGGAACATTTGGCCCGTCTCGGCTTAGCCATTATAATATACGATTTTAATACCTTGGGGCGCGGTGAGAAACCTATTTACAACGGTACACGCGTACTGACCGAGCAGGGTGGGTGCGTCAACGGTAAATTGAACATACTGTATTATCCTCGCGGTGGTCATTACAAACCTATACTAAATCTCACGGCCGCAGCGGCTAACAGACGGTTCTGCGAACCATGTAACGTGTCGTATCGCAACACCGGTGATCACAGATGCTCCAACAGGTGTCCCGGCTGCAACGCTGTACCGCAGTGCGACACAACCGCGGAGCGGACACGTTGCGTAACCTGCGGTAGGTGGTTCTTCGGCGAGGAATGTCTACGGAGACATCGCGCCGTGGGATCGTTTAATTCCCGCAAAACCGTCTGCGACACCCTGCAGATGTGCAGCAGGTGCGGTCTGTTCGTTAATCGCACGAAACGCGCTCATTCCTGCGACAACGCGTACTATAAGACCTGCGGCTCTGTACAACCGGTGAATCACGAATGTTACATGCACCCTCTCGCGCCACCCGCCGAAAACCCGGAATATGTATTTGTATTTTACGACTTTGAGACGCAACAGTGCGCCTCGGTGGCCGGTAGTCGGGATGTCAATCTACACGTACCGAATCTGTGCGTGGCTCAGCAGGCGTGCACAGGATGCATACACGAGCCGGACATACGCACACCTTGCTCGAATTGCGGTCTCGTGCGCGAGTTCGTATTCCGGGACAATCCCGTGAAACAGCTGGTGGACTTTGCCACGCGACACGTTCATCGGTTCAAAAAGATCTTCTGTATAGCGCACAACGCTCGCGGTTTCGACTCGCAATTCATACTGCGCTACCTGGTAGAGAACAACAGAGACCCACCGCAAATGATTCTAAACGGCACTAAAATCGTACTGATGGAGACGGGTCACACGCGTTTCTTGGACTCATTGGCCTACATGCCTATGGCTCTCGCCGCGCTGCCCAAGGCATTCGGACTCCCCGTAGAATCGCGCAAGGGTATCTTTCCGCATGTCTTCAATACACCGGCAAATCAGAATTACATCGGTCCGTTGCCTGCCGTCGAATTTTACTCCCCCGACAGCATGAAGCCCGAAGACAGGATGGTTTTTTTAAAATGGCACGAGGAAGCCTCCGAAAACGGTCACATCTTTGATTTTAATCGCGAGCTCGTGGAATATTGCCGAAGCGACGTGGACATTCTTCGCAGAGCTTGCGTTGCGTTTAGAGATATTTTTCTGAATTGTGGCGGTGTTTGCCCGTTCTCGCGAAGCACTACCATAGCATCGGCCTGTTCGGTCGTTTTTCGACAGAATTTCCTCCGGCCCGACACCATAGGTGTACTACCCGCCGGTGGGTACAGACTGGGCAACAACCAATCCGCAAAAGCCGTCAAATGGCTTGTTTGGCAGGAGCGAGAGCTAGGTATCGCGGTTACGCACGCGGCCAGAGGTCGCGAGTACAAAATCCCTGAGACGAGGCGTCCGGTAGACGGGTATTACACGGACGAGGACGGGACACGGCACGTGTTGGAATTTCACGGTTGCTACTGGCACGGGTGTCGCCGATGTCATACGGTAAATCGAGACAAAGACTTATCCAGCGGGGACACGATGGACAGACGGTGGGAAGAGACTAGGGCAAAAACAGCGCGAGATCGAGCTTCGTTACAGGGTTACGGAGATGTGGGAGTGCGTGTTCGACGGGATGTTGAAAGCTGATTCTGAAATGCGCGATTACGTCAACCAACATCCGCTGGTCGTCTCGCGCATCCCGTTGAATCCGCGAGATGCGTTTTTCGGTGGACGCACGGGCAACACCAAGCGGTATTACGAGACAGTTCCGGGTGAGGAGGAAATTCGCTACGTCGACGTCTGCTCCCTGTACCCGTGGGTGTGCAAGAACGGTCGCTATCCCGTTGGACACCCGCAAGTCTACGTCGGTGCGGAGTGCAAAGCGTTAACCGGCCCGTTCAACACGGACATTGCGAGACTCGAGGGTCTCGTCAAGTGCGTGGTCTTTTATCATCCCGTAGTAGGAATCTTTATCATCCCGTGCTACCGGTCCGTATGCGGGGTAAACTCATATTTCCGTTGTGTCGCTCGTGTTGCGAGGCTGCTCTGCAGATCGATTGCCCGCACGACGCGGAGGCCGACAGGTGGTTCACCGGCACCTGGGTCTCGGCCGAGTTGAAAAAAGCCGTGGCTATGGGTTACAGGGTGGTCGATGTATTGGAGATCTGGCAGTACGCGAGCACTATGTACGATCCGGCAACAGGCCACGGTGGTCTCTTTGCACCGTACATAGACACGTTTCTGAAAATAAAACAAGAAGCCAGCGGCTGGCCGAGCGAGTGTGTAGACGAGGCGGCGCGCGAGCGTTATCTTGTCGAGTACGAGCACGTGGAGGGTATCAAGTTGCAGCGCGAGAAGATAGCAAAGAACGCCGGCCTTCGCTCCGTGTCCAAGCTCTGTTTGAATTCTTTCTGGGGTAAATTTGGCCAGCGCGACAACCTGCCGCGTACGGAAGTGATAAAAGATCGTCAACGCTTGTTGGAGCTATTGACGAATCCCGAGAACGAGGTGTTGGACGTTTTACCGGTGACGGAGGAAATACTTTACGCGCGCTGGGTTCATACCGAGGAGAGTCTGACCCCGTCACCCCTGGCCAACGTTGTTCTGGCTGCCTACACTACGGCCCAAGCACGCCTCAAACTGTACAGCTGTCTCGAGAGATTGGGGCGCCGGGTGTTGTATTACGATACGGACTCGGTTATTTACGTGCGAGGAGTAGCGAATCGCGGCGAATGGGAACCGCGGACGGGTAACTTTTTGGGCGATTCGACGGATGAACTGGCGGACTACGGTGACGGTAGCTACATAAAATCCTTCGTTTCCGGTGGCCCGAAATTTTACTCGTACTTGGTGCAAAAACCCGACGGAGAAGTTGCCGAGGTCTGCAAGGTCAAAGGTGTAACTCTGAATTATCAGACTCGCATGAGGATAAATTTTAACTCGGTCCGAAGCATGGTAGTCGAGGCGGCCGAACCCATTCGAGTAGAGCGACGGGCTATACAGCGAACAGCGCTGCATCGGGTGGTGACGCGTACGGTGAACAAGATATGCCGTCTCGTTCAAACCAAGAGGCGTCTCTGCGACGGTGGCTACGACACGCTTCCTTTCGGATACAAATCTTGAAACTTCGCCATTTCTTTCTCTCTCTCTCTCTCGCTAGATCATTCTTGCGTATGAAAATCTGGGCTCTCTGATATACTCTATTTTCCAACCTGTGCGCTTTGCGCTTGTCCAATTCTATCACGTTCAAGAAATAAATATCTAAACAGCTCTCTCTGTTCCACTGCCCGCGAACACCCCCCAGAACACCGAAACAGTCGTGCAGCCGGGAACGGCTGACTAAGTCACTAGATTGCGGCGTCCGATTATCACCCGTGCACGAGCATCCAACGGCTGCGGGGGGGAGTGCGGGAAAAAGCTGACATCACCGCACGACGCGGGGGCAACCTGACGTAAGCTGATGCAGGTTGACGTACGCGCGACCGACCTGCACGAGCTGTTTCTGGTCGGCGACCCGTATCAGCTGTTGAGGCGGGTCGTCACCGCACGCGCGTCTCGTCAGCTGATCCGCGCGCCCCGCGGGCCCCCCCACCGCGGTTATGCCATAGCGACAGGGATGTCGACTCGAAACCGTGCATATGCGTGTATATATTGTAACGTATCAAGTGCGTGAGTAGTCAACAAACACAAACAGTCAGTCAACAGACACACATAGTCAGCAAGGGATTACACCGACATGAGTGAAGTCATGAAAAACATCACGTGACATCGCCAGAAGAGTATAAAAGGAGCGTCAGAAGACAGCTCAGTACGCACTCGGTCTCATAAGAGTCGACGTGTAAGTCATATCATTATTGGTCTTACAAAATTAGAAGATTCTTACAGGCAGAGGGTCCTAATAGGAATGTCGAGTCACAATTCCACTCTTTATCAGAGATATAGAATCCTGATATATGTCAAATCATTCTCAATAGATCCATCGAGACATAGAGTCCTTTGAAATAAAGAAATAACAATAAATCTGCGTTTTTCGGAGACTGAAGCATAGACGAGCTCAGATCATCCTCAAGGTAGAAAAACAATCAATATAAACAGCAGCGTAATTCCAACGCATCCAATTAACAAATTTCAAGCTCTCCCGAGCTTTATTAAAACACTAAGCACTTCCGAGCAAGTCGTAGCTTCAGTAATTTTCAGTTATTAAATCTATATAATTTAATCGATTCAGGTAGTCGCCAATTAAGGAAAAAACTCCTTCTCTTCACAGACATTATCAATAAATTAACCCGAGGGTATAGGATAGGCTTAAGTTTCGTTTAATAAAGATAATTCAGCCAAAATGTGGATGAATTATCAAAACATTGAGAATATTGAATAAATTAGAGCCAATTATTTTCCATATTTCAATTAATCAGTGCAGCCAATTATTTATGAACTAATCTGTCCAAATCCTAAATTAAAAAATCGACAATTCTTTACGGTATAGGCGCTGCAATTCATTGCCACCTATATCCGGGGAGTGCCGATTGAAATAGAATCTTACGGAATAATTGAGGTGCATCTGCCCCCGTTGTCTCCGGGATTGTAGCTGAACCAAAATCAATAGAATCTTACGGAATAATTGAGGTGCATCTGCCCTCGTTGTCTCCGGGATTGTAGCTGAACCAAAATCAATAGAATCTTACGGAATAATTGAGGTGCATCTGCCCTCGTTGTCTCCGGGATTGTAGCAAAACTAACATAAATAGAGTTTTACGGAATACCTGAGGTGCATATGCCCTCGTTGTCTCCGGGACTGTAGAAACAAGAAAGAGGATAACAATTCCTTTGGACCTTGACATTCGCAAAAGAGTCTTCTCAAGACATAAAACTCACTCCAACTGGGGTCCATATAAGCTCCGCTTAAATCGAGAACCCCGTAAAGTTGCAATATACAGGGTGATTCAGTTCGACCGCACCATATTTTAGGGGTAGATTCTTTGTGAAAATCTAAGACTAAAAGTCCTTTACGAAAAATTCGAGGGACCGACGGTGTTCCAGTTAAAAAATATCAAAGTTGACCAATTACGGAGCTCATACGTGACCAAGACAGGCCCGGCTTGTAAGTGAAAATTTAACAGTGCCCGTGTCAAATCGAATAACTGTCAAGATTTGAGTTTAATTACTTGTTGATAATTAAATCGTTGTCTCCGACTGAAATCGTCATGTCCAGGTAGCTTGTTTACTTTGCTCAGGTCCTCCGCTGGGTGGTTTCCGGAGTTCAGGTCGACCGCTTCGTAGTTTCCAGGATTCAGGTCACGCGCTACGTGGTTTTCGCCGTCCGGGTCCTTCGCTTCCTGGTTTCCGGTGTCCAGGTCACGCGCTTCGTAGTTCTCGCTGTCCAGGTCCTCCGCTTCGTAGTTTCCGAGGTCCAGGTCGACCGCTTGAAGCGCGTGACCTGGACAACGGAAACTACCAAGCGGTCGACCTGGACCTCGGAAACTACAAAGCGCGTGACCTGGACACCGGAAACTACCAAGCGGTCGACCTGGACCTCGGAAACTACGAAGCGGAGGACTTGGACGGCGAGAACTACGAAGCGCGTGACCTGGACACCGGAAACCATGAAGCGAAGGACCCGGACGGCGAAAACCACGTAGCGCGTGATCTGAATCCTGGAAACTACGAAGCGGTCGACCTGAACTCCGGAAACCACCCAGCGGAGGACCTGAGCAAAGTAAACAAGCTACCTGGACATGACGATTGCAGTCGGAGACAACGATTTAATTATCAACAAGTAATTAAACTCAAATCTTGACAGTTATTCGATTTGACACGGGCACTGTTAAATTTTCACTTACAAGCCGGGCCTGTCTTGGTCACGTATGAGCTCCGTAATTGGTCAACTTTGATATTTTTTAACTGGAACACCGTCGGTCCCTCGAATTTTTCGTAAAGGACTTTTAGTCTTAGATTTTCACAAAGAATATACCCCTAAAATATGGTGCGGTCGAACTGAATCACCCTGTATATATTGAATTGCAGATCCATCTATCCTGTGAGTCACGAGGATGGACACGCGCTGGAAACACCCGTTTTCGGCCATCGTAGCCGGTCCGTCCGGTTGCGGAAAATCGAACTTTGTGAAAAAATTTCTACAACACGCAGACGACATGTGCGACACGAAGTTCGCGCGGGTAGTCTGGCATTACGCCGAGTGGCAACCGTTGTATGCGGAATCGTCACGCGGTGGTATAGAGTATAGCGAGGGTTTACCACAGCCGACCGACTACGACGCGGACGCGCGACCCAAACTACTCGTCATCGACGATCTGATGCGGGAATCGTCAAACGGCGTTGTCATCGATCTCTTCACCAAGGGCTGTCATCACAAGAACATGAGCGTGTTCCTCATCACGCAGAATCTGTTCCACCAGGGGCGCGGTCAAAGGGATATCTCGCTCAACGCGGAATACATCGTTTTCTTCAAGAATCCGCGCGATCGCGCGCAGATACAACACTTGGCTCGGCAGGTCTATCCTGAGGACCCACGCTTTCTACGGGAGGCGTATCACGACGCAACGGGACGCCCGCACGGCTATTTGCTCCTGGATCTGAAACAATCCACTCCGGAAAACTGCCGGTTTCGCACCGATATATTTCCCTCGGACGGGCATAATTACGTTTACGTGCCGCGCAAGGATATAAAGGGTGGTGGCGGGTCGTACGGTACGCCAGTCTTTCGTCTGTGATGACGCCGGGAGCAAACCGGGGAAGTAGGAGGGGTGCAGGGAACAGGTTCAGTTCCGCCAACGCAGCAACCTTGCAAGCTATCTGTAGATTGGATGCCTCGCAGAGACTGGCGCTATTACGCACGGCTGACGACACTCTCGTGAGAAACATTTGCGAGTGCGCTCTGAACACTCTCAAGGGTAACGTGAGCCTGAGTCCGGACCAGAAGAAACGTTTGGGCAAGCATAGAAAAACTTTACGCCGCTTGGCCTGCGACAACGGTAGCTGGAAAAGTAAGAAACGCTTGCTGGTTCAGCGGGGTGGATTTCTCCCCCTCTTGCTGGCCCCTATTATCGGCAGTCTGGTGGCCGGTCTGATCGGTGGACGGGGTTGAATCAACGCTATGGAGCGCGCGAAGAAAATGGTCCTGATACCGCAGGAGACTGCCGAGCGTCTCCGCGAGACGCAGCAGCTGCTGCATCGACCCCGCACAGATCCCGTGAGCAGGCTGGATAGCGAGATGCACGCTATCCTCAACGAGGCGGGAAAAAGTGATCGGGAGAAATGGCGACTGTACAGACAGGTGTTGGGACGTTTCTTGTTCTTTGCCGGTGAGTCGCGAAAACCTCTGCAATTCTCTGTACGCGGGTTCGGTGACGAGACTGTGGCCGGCGCTGTGAATGACGTCGCGGTTGGAGATCGGGAAGAAGGAGCTGGCGAGGAGATGGGGGTGGAGGACGATGCCGCGGGTGCCGGCAGAGGCGTACCTGCAAGAGACATAGCCTTCAGCGTGCCCGTCAAGTTTCGGCGCAAAGCGGAATTGTTGTTGAACTATTTAGTCACCAATGGCCGGGCCGATATCTCGTAGGATGGCAAGGGGACTATAGCCATAAGGGGGGCTCCGATACCCGGGACGAACATCATCGACTTGATAAACGATGCTGTACGCGAGAGAAAGTCCATGCAGGCTACGGGTAGACAACAGTTCGCGCGGCTCCTTCACTCGATCAACACGCCGCAAGAGTTTATCGGTAATCCGGTTTTTCACAAACTCACGCGTAACGCCTCGTCACGATCGGCGAGCGGTCCGTCGAGATCGCGGCGCAAGCACGATACCAACAACGACGAGGAGCAGGCTGACGACGGTGACATCGATACCTGTGGCACGAACGAGGCCGGTGAGGAGGAGGAGGAGCAGGACGACGATGATGTGGTGTTCCTCTCACCCAAGAAGATACAACGTGTAGCTCAAACCGGAAACGGTGGTTGGCTGAGATTGAAATTAAAATGAAAATCCTCGAAGGTCTGTACTACAACCCCTCCCATGCGGCGGGTTACGCGGGTGCCAGGAACTTGACGCGATCCGTGAGGATGAGGAAAAAAAAAATATATCTCGCGATACGGTGCTCGAATGGTTGGCCGCGCAGGACGCGTACACTCTGCACAAGTCCGTGCGTAGAAGATTCCCACGAGCCAGGTACAACGTGCAGAATATAGACGATTTGTGGGAGGCGGATCTGGTGGATCTGAGATCGATCAAACAGTACAACGACGGGTACGGCTACCTACTCGTGGTCATAGATGTACTCAGCAAGTTCGCCTGGGTGGAGCCGCTTGCGGACAAAACCGCGGCCACTGTTGCCGGAGCGTTCGAGCGCGTGTTGTCCGCCACCGAACGATGCCCGATTTATCTGCAGACCGACAAAGGCAAAGAGTTTGTGGGTGCTCAATTCCAGAAGCTGCTCGCGGCCAAAGGAGTGCGTTACAGAGTCACGCGAAACCCGGACATAAAGGCGGCTGTGGTCGAACGATTCAATCGCACTCTTAAGGAGAGAATGTGGCGATACTTTACGCACAAAAATACCCATCGCTACGTGGATATACTACAGTGACTGGTGGAGGCGTACAACGGCGCCACGCACTCGACCATTAAAATGGCTCCGTCGGTGGAGAATGCACGCGCTGGCTCGCGGTCGTCGAGGGGGCGAACTGCGAAACCACGGCTTATGGTCGGCGAGCGCGTGCGTATCAGTAAAGCTAAGGGTGCCTTCAGGAAAGGCTACGAGGCCAACTGGACCGAGGAGGTGTTCAAGATTCGACGCGTTCTGCCGCGCACGCCTATCGTCTACGTGCTGGAGGATTTAGCCGGTGAGGAAATAGACGGTCTGTTTTACGAGGCGGAGTTGCAACGCGTGATCAAGGACGATGTCTTGGTGATAGATAAAATAATACGCACGCGGGGAAAGGGTGGCAGTAAGAAGCTGCTCGTCAGCTGGCGAGGTTATCCGGAAAAGTTCAACTCTTGGATCGCGGCGAGCAGCGTGCGAAAACAGGCATGAAGGATCAGTTTTACATCACGCTGCCTAGCAACAGTTCGATGAAATATTTCCCAAACAATACCACGGCTCGATACATCACCCAGCTACCTCGACAGATCGAGCTTATCGGAGAGTGGGAGGTCACCCTCGTGGAGATTCAATACCCGCTGACGCTGCAAAACATCAACGAACCCTACAACGCTGTTCGATTTCACGTGCATCGCTCGGATACACCTGCCGAGAATTTACATGAAATTACATCGTCGAACGAGAGACGAGTCGCACAGGGTCAATTCCTCATCAAACCGGCGATTTACACGGATATTTGGGAAATTCTCGATGTCTTGAACAGCCTGGCGACGGTCCGGGAACATTTGGAGTTTGGACGAGCGGATACCGCGGATGATCGTCTGGTTGTCGGTAGGAAATGCAGTTGCCAGGATGGTCACTACCTCTCATTTTCACCTGGTCTGCATCGACAGCTCGGCTTTCCGAAACTTACAGCCAACATACGCGACAAATTGGTGGCCAGACATCCGTTAAACCTAACCGGTGGGATACCCTCCCAGATGTTCGTCTACAGCGATCTGGCCGAGCCTAGAATAGTGGGTGACGTCTACGCACCGCTGCTGCGTATAGTACAGACGGTGGGGAAAAATGTCCACATCTCCGGCTCTGAGAGCAAATCATTGACGCCTTCGCATTACGTACCTCTGCTGCTGACGAATTTTCGCACCATAGAAATTGATATAAGGGACCCTCTGGGTAGCCCTATGCCATTCACGCACGGGACATTGACTGTCACGCTGCACTTTAAGAGGACGCACTGATATTCGCTGCGATGACCAACTACCAGCAACATTACGATAATCAGGTGGGTGGTGGCGGTATAGAGCGAGTCTACGTCGGTGCCCCGAATCAGCGCGGTCACGGAATCGGTAGCTTCCTGGGGGGTTTGTTTCGTCGTATGTTACCGCTTCTAAGGAGCGGCGCGCGCGTGTTGGGTAAGGAGGCTCTGCGCACGGGTGTGAACGTCATGGAGGATATGGATAACAACACGCCATTCAAGCAGGCTCTCAAGAACCGAGCAGTCGAGTCGGGCTACAATCTGAAGCGCAAGGCCACCGCAAAATTGGGAAACATGATGCAGGGGTCCGGTTATAAGACGCCGCGTGGTGGATCGGTGGGACAGTTGATGCGCGGTCGTGGTGTAGGATCGGTCGGGAAACGCCGGCGAAAAGGTGTTAAGAAACCCAAAACGAAGAAGAGGCAAAATCGCGAATCTCTCAAGCGACGAGGGGTGGCTGGAATTAAGACGAAAAAGGCTTTGAAGCGGAAAAAAAGCTGTTGTGGCAGTAGACGAACGGTGGCTGATATATTCGGAACTCGTTAATAATAATAATAAACAACCACTATGGCGTACCTGCACGCGCACTCGTGCGAGTGCCTGAAGTCGGAGCTGGATTTATTCTCTCTACCACCGACGCAAACCACGATTGAGAGTGGACAGTGGGTACACTATAAGCCTGTGTCGTCGCTCACGGATGACTCACCGATAGAGTTTATGGTGCCCGGACTCAGCGACGAGTACCTAGATCTATCCCACACTATGCTCAGCCTGCGCGTGGGTCTGCAACCGCTTACGCCTGTGAAGGACGCCGCAGCAACGTCAAAGGCCGTCGTAGCCCCCGTAAACAACCTGCTGCACTCGTTGTTCAGTCAAGCCGATGTGTTCTTCAATCAGAAGCTAGTTTCCCCGGCCAACAACGCGTACGCGTACCGCGCGTACATCGAGTCGTTGCTGAATTACAATTCTGCAGCGAAAAAATCACATCTCACCACCACCCTTTGGTATGGGGATACGGCCGGGAAAATGGACGAAATCGGATCGGCTAATAAAGGATTTGCGCAGCGTGCAGAATTTCTGAATGCCGGAACCAGCGTGGATTTAATCGGACATCTTCACTGCGATGTGTTCAATCAAGAGAAATTTCTGCTCAACGGTGTCGAGTTGCGGCTGCGGCTCGTCAGATCGCGGGACGCGTTCTGTCTAATGGAGACTACCAGCACATACGGCATACACATACTCGAGGCCTCGCTACTCATACGACGTGTAACGATAAACCCCGGTATCTTGCTCGCGCACGCGAGAGCTCTGGGCAGAGGTACGGCAAAGTATCCTCTTACGCGAGTAGAGGTGAAGGCTATGACGATTCACAGCGGCGTGCAGGGTGATACGCTGGACAACGTCTTCCTGGGACAGCTGCCAAAAAGAATGATAGTGGGGTTCGTCGATAACAAGGCCTTCAACGGGGACAAAGCCTACAACCCCTTCAACTTCCAGCATTTCAATATCAACTTTTTATCGCTGTACGTGGACGGTTCGCAGGTACCCTCGAAACCGCTGCAGCCGGACTTTACGCGGAGCAAGCATTACGTGGATGCCTACCACACTCTTTTCTCGGGAACCGGCATACATTTTCTGAACGAGGGGAACGGTATCAGCCGTGAGGATTTCCCCTACGGGTATTGCTTGACGGCGTTTGACCTCACCTCCGATTTATCGGCAAACAGCAACACGCACTGGAATTTGGTCAGACACGGTAGTGTTAGAATCGAGGTGCGATTCGAAGCTGCCCTACGAAAGACGATAAATTGCATCGTGTACGCTGAGTTTGACAACATCTTGGAAATCGATTCGGCTCGACAGGTTATAGTCGACTTTGGAGGATAACTCGTGCGAGCTACGCTGTGAAACCTGAACCACCTCCCACCAGATACAGGGACAGAGGGGGAGGGGGGAGAGACAAAGAATAAAGAAATATGCTGCATTTCGCTGTTGTACCGCGACCAGTGTCTCGTTCCTCGTGTATCCGTGAACACGTTAATAATTTACCGGCACGATGGACTACGTGATCGATGTTCAGGGATTTCGCGACGCCGCGAACGGTTTCATAGTCAAGGAGGTTTCCGTGCTGGCTTTAAATCGCGACCACATTGGCCACTGGGTTGCCACACCACCCTGCGCTTTCACCGATCTTCCGGCGAATATTTGTGCCCAGAACAACTATCTTTCCCGCAGTCACCACGGTATGGAGTGGTTCGACGGCGACATCCAGCATAAACAAATCTACGGAAAGCTGCGCGCTGTGGCACGTTCGGCCCGAATGATCTATACGCGCGGTGCCGAGAAGGCAAAGTTTTTGCGGAGCGTGATGTCGCGTCAGGTGACAAATCTGGAGGAAGAGGACTGCCCGGCATTCGGAAGGCTACCCCCCTCGGATACGTATTGCATGTATCACGCTCTGCACAGTCGGGGGGAGTTTGTCTGCTCGCTGAATCGCGCCGCGGTATTGAAATCCTGGTTACTACAGCGGAGAACGGCTGATGAGGTGGATGGTAACGGGTCGTCTGCCAACGAATCCGACGATGAACAGTTTGGAGCTGCAGAGGGTTTTGGCATCAATCCCCACGAGGACGTGTGGAATGTACCCGGCTGATCGTATTCCGCTGCGGTGGTCCCGGCCGGCAACCCTTATCGCGAACACCGATGATCACACACAACCAGGGAGCCACTGGGTCGCCTTCTACAACGACGCATCCGGCAACGGGGTTTACTTCGACAGTTACGGAGTTCCGCCTTTTGTCCCACAACATGTGCGTCGTCTCCGAAGAAACTGTCCCCGCTACCGGTGCAACACGCGCCAGCTTCAGAGTACCTTTTCGGACGTGTGTGGCCAGTTTTGTATTATGTTTCTGTATTATATGCACCTTGGTTACACTCTCGAACAGTTTGTCGGTATTTTTTCGGATGACTATGTAAAAAATGATTCTATGGCCGCATCCTTCTACAATTGTTTAGTCAAGAAGTTGAAAAGTTGCGAAAAATCCGACGCCTCTTGTTTATCCTGTGTTCAGATCTGTTTAAGGAAACGTGTTTAGTGTATTCGCATTAATAAATAAAACAAAAATTGTGTCGTGAATAGCGTGCTTTCTTGCAAACACCCCACCAGTATTTCAGCTATCAGATGAGCTGAAAAAATTATGCTATGTAACCGATCCTGGCCGCGGCGAGTTCGTGCTCGCGAACTGATACTGACCATATGCGCTCCATGGCAGTCTGCAAAAAGGCGAGGGTGAGCTACTGCTGACGACCATCGCGGGTCCATTGCAGTCAAAAGATAACAATGAATTCCAGCTACCCTCCCACCGAAGTCGCTGCGCGATCGGCTGCAACATGGTAGATTTATGTGCTGGGTATGTCACTCCAAGCTAGAACTCCTCAGCCGGAACAACTCTTTCAAATCATATAAAAGCAAAGTGACCTGCCGCCGAAAAGTGAGTGCTGTTGTTCTTCGATACAGTAGTTTTCGTGATGTGAATAGTTTTGTAATTAATATTATCTCCCACAGAAATGAATGCTAACAACAACGAAGTGAACGTCATCCCCGTCGATGTGCTCGCCCACGTCGATCGGCGTGATCTATGGTTGTACGAGGAGGTGGAGGACAACCGCGTCTTCCCGCTCGACGGATTCGTCGCGCGGTTTTGGGCTGTAGACGCGAATTGCGGCTACAGCAGCAGCTGCTCGACGAGTTCGTTCGAGTATGGGGATGAGGAGGAGTGGTTGTCCGATACCGAATCGGAGCACATAGTTTACGGCGGTCACGAGGGCGAAATCATCGACGCGGATGAGCTGGTCCGTCGTGTGGCGGTCGAGGCTGAGGAGGATCAGCAGGTGGGAGATGGAGAGAATTTGTGGTGGCGACCAGTCGATGACTGGGAGGAATCGGACGATGAGTGGGCCCTCGAAGATGCCCGGGAGTTATACCTGCGGCAGCGCGCCGAGGAGGCGGCTCTGCGGCGCTGGCCGAACGGGGTCCCGCAATAGGTGGAATTCTGGTGGTATGATTTCGGCTACGAGTCGGAATCAGACACCGAGGCGTGACACCTCTACTCTTCGTCCGGTAAGTTAATCTAATTTTTATTACACATGGTTAGATTATGATTGGAATACCTTTATGTTCCAGATTGAACCACGCAACTTAACATCTACGACTGGTCGTCACCGCAGTGTACATATGTATAAATTTAGCTTAGTTAGTTATATAAGTTAGATTAGTCAATTCGGTAGGTCATAGATGACTGATGAAAAGGTCAAATCTAGCGTTATGATATCGAATCGCGCGGGATGAGAGCCCAGGGGGCAGCGTAGTCTCGGAGTTTGTCCGGTATATCTTGTAACATTGCAAGGTGCACCTGCCGTTACAAACAGCTCCCGAACCCTTAGGCGGCCGTAATTAAGGAATGTCGCGTGAATGTGGGAAGCACGAATGCGTTAGAGAAGCCGCGAGGCTAGGACCTACTATCCGAGAGGCGACCGTGACTGTACTGAGACTGTAGACTTGTTTTCTTATTTTGTTTGTTTTCTTTTCATTTTCTCTATTATGTGGGAGACATGGCCAAACTGTTGGTGGAGCATGACACGACCCGACCGACACACACTTACGTGGACGATCCAGACCGTATGAGGCCCACCTAAACTGCAGGCCACTATGCCCCTGGGGGCCTAATCCTACGTCGAGCACCGAAAAAGTCAGCGAGAGCGCGGGGGAGTGCCGAGGGCACTCAGCGACGAGGGAAACCGGTGGTGGAGGTGATTCCCGCCACCCCCAAGAGCCAGCGAACCGCGTTCCGCTAGACGAATCTTCGAGGATCCCCCTGTACGAATTTGAAGTTTCGCGCGTAGGGCGGCCAGACCGCCATAGTACGATCTAGCAGTCGATAGGCAAATCGATAATTACCTGACTGCCGAGGGTGCGCAACACCGGCGCCATGTGGTATGGAGAGATCACTCTGCGTTAGGCCAGCGATCTAGCGAGGCGTATAGAGAGCTACGAGTTGCGTTTTAGTCCGTTTTTGTTGTCTGTGTGTTGAGTGGGTTATCTTGAGAGTGTGTGAGCCCGCGAGGGATTTACTTTGGAAAAAAAAAACAAGACGATGGATTTTGCCCACGAGGCGGAGGCTTTCGTGAGGTGGCTGGAAAGCGGTAAGCGTTAACGAACTTTACCCATGTTCAGATTTGAATCCGGCAACGGCCGTCTGCCATCTTGCCTTTAGTAAGCCACGAGGCTCTTTAGAATCTTGGGATTCCAATACAGACGACCCCCGAGTCGGTAGGCCGTCACCAGTGTCCCCACTTTAATAGAGAAGTTTCGCGTTGTCTTTTAAGTACGATTTTTCGAGTCGAGATCGATAATTTTGTCGGGTTATGTCCTGCCGCACACGAGTGCGAGAAGGACAGTCTTAGTACGGCACTGTCGCCGTCTCTCTTCCTCCTGCGAGGAGGCTTAGCCGTCTAGCTCAGGCGTGAGCCTGCTTGGGTGTTGTCACCTCTCTTCCTTTTAGTATTTCAAATTTTAGTTGGCCTAGGAAGGCAGAGTTAGGTTAAGTTAGTGTTAAGTTCCATTTGTAAATATTCAAGTAACGAGGGGGCCTAGCCTCCCGTAGGCTCGCCGGTCGCCTATACCCGACCGACGGCCAGATCATTTTCTTGTTATTGTTAATTTCTTAGATTTTAGATAATTATTTATGAGCACCTCGCGGTGACTATTCTGTTTATTAATTGTGATATTGTTCCGCGAGGTACCGATTTGACGAGTTAATTAGTAGTCCTTATTTGTCTGTTATTGCTGTCCTACGTGGAAGCTCTTGTTGTTTTTTCTGTTGTAAAACTCGCAAATCGCGGCGAGGCCGCCTTTACACGGCCTGCAGCCGACCAGTACCCGAGGGGGAGTATCCCCGGGTACGTACGATTATTGTTATTAATTTTTAAACTCGTTTTCATATTCTTTGTCTTAATAAATTTTGATATTCTTGTTACACACAACTCCACGAGTAATTATTCTACGCCGAGCTCATCCTGCATTTGATCCCGACCCCTCTCCGCGGTACTGTTGCTAGCCGCCGCGCTATAGTCCGTTAGACTTTGGTTTGTTTCGAAAATTTTGAAAGTGGCGAGAAGTCGCCTGGCGCCCAACCTATTAATTTCGAATTCTCGGGTATAGCTGTGTGCACGTTGGATTGACCCCGGAGTCTGGCTATCCGGTCCAGATCCGAGGGTCTAACAAAAATCCACGTCACAAATTGGCGCCCAACGTGGGGCCCTGAGAAAAGTAAATTGAATTTCTGTTAAATAATTATTCGTTTCTTGGTGACGAGTTCACTGTTGCCAAGGGACTTCGGGTCGGTTGTTTGTTTTTCTTGAGATACCGGAGAAGGATTAGCTACGCGTATGCTCGTGGAGACATTGTGTTTCTTTGTTGTTCTCGGGAGTATTTTATTCAACTCAGCTTGTGCGTCGCAAGGCTAGAGTTTCTCTATTTGCATTTTTATTTTTACCTTTATTTATTTATTTATTTATTTATAATTTTTTTTTTGTTTGTTCGTTCTTCGTGCGAGTTTGGCTCTATTGCTTCCGAGAAGTTCGAGTAGATGACTGTTTGGTGGTCGTCCTACGTCGAAATTCGTTTTTTTTTAGCCGTGATTTCCTGCCTAGAGTTCGAAACATAGTATCTGCCGACCACGTAGGTCGTGTGGCTACGTACCTCTATTACCGTGGGACACTGGAAACGACCCTGACAATAGTATTAAGAACTGTTGGCATATTATTGCTCTGCCTATTATCACCCTGCTATGGAATGGTTTTTTTTTGTTTTTTTTCGTGTACTTTCTCCTGTGCATGCATTTTGGTGGCGGATAATTGTACTATAGGTGATCCTGTAGTTAGCGGACAGCTGTAGACAATTATACAGAGTACCAGCTGAGTCCCACCTCCCGATCACCAGGGGAAATATACAGCGACATAAAAACATCGATAGCTAGCTAGGTAGAGGAATGCTTACCATCGGGTGAATAGGCCGGCGGATAGTTTTGTTTTCGCGATCTAACAACCTCGCGGAGGAAAAACATAGTCCTTGTTCGACGGACTTTTAGCACACCCTATATCGAGGGAATATTTACGTGTTGTCTCGAAAAGTCGACTCGAAATAATCCTCGCCTACTTTGGTTTAGATTTTGATTTTCGCGGGCAGCAGTGGTGCTCAGGCGTGGGTTCTGAGTACCGAACGAGGTTCTACAGTGGTTGTCATAACAACCCGCGGTAGGATCAAACAGCTGATGCCGCGTACGTACGTAGGAGTACGTGATAACTAGGCCAGTATGTTCTGAATGTAGACTTTCATTTTTTCGCGTTCGGGTTCGGGTTCGAGTTCGAGTTCGAGTTCGAGTTCAAGTTTGAGTCTGAGTTCGCGTTCGAGATTCAGTTTTTTTTGTTGTGATTTTTCGCGTCTGGATTTTTCGAGTTGCGATTGTTCGAGTTTTGAGTGGTTTTTTTTTTAGCGAGCGCGTGACTTTTATACCCTTCAGGAGATAACGTGCGTAATACGCGCGGATTTCTTCGGGAATTTTATACGCGCGTTCGTATTTTAGTATAGTTTGTGGTGTTGACCGAGGTCGGGATTAAGCGTTCAGTCATGGCGTCTAATGATACCCCGTACGGCAATACATTATGGGCCTTAAGTCAGACCGAATTAGCCCAATTGCTAAATTCCCTGCACATAAGCCCGGAGGGCTCGGTGATCGAGCTGCGAGATCGTTATCTACGATACTGGAGGCGAAGGCAGGGAGACAATACGATTCCCTGGGAACCCGAAGATGAAACAATCTTCGTTTCCGGAGGAACGTCCCACCAAAGTCCGAGTCCCCGCCGCGCGCGATCCCCCTCACCCCCTCGTGTCGCGTTCGCGACAAGTTTTGAGGCACGAACGGTGACCACGACGACCACGAGCACTGCGTGCTCGGTAGCACGGCCGGTGATGTCTACAATGTACGGCACCCGACCGACGGCGTATGCCCCGCGACCAACGGTCAGTCGAGTACCGAACGAAGGCCCGCGTAGATTGCCGGAAACGACCAGAGTAGATCCGGACTACGAAATATTGCGCGAAATCTTCCAGGAGGAAGAACCTGGTCGTATGCCGCGAAGGTCAACGGCTCACCCGCGCGAAATAGAGGAATACGGGCGGGAATTCCGTCACCTTCCTCGCGAAGGGTCTCCGCGAGAAATTAGGTCGTTTGGTTACCACCCCGAGGTGGCGGACATAAATGCGCTGCCGAGCAGAGGCCACCCAGAAATATTTCGGGAACCAGTCTATAATGCGACCGAAATAATAAATCCCCACGTACAAGGGGAATACCGCGACTCTACGAGAGTCCTCGGAGCGCCGCGGGAAAGACCACGAGGCCAGATTCCGCGGCCAGATCATTGGTACCGTGAAGAAGGCATGAGGGACCGCAGCGTCTCTCCTATCCATTACGATAAGAATTACCAGAATTATTATCCGGGTGATTATCAAAGGGATTCCCACCCACCCACCCAGCGGCAAGCACCGCCTACGCGTTCGTGGATAGAGACCGTAGACGAGTCGCCGGTTTATGCGCGCTCAAGTTGTAGAGATCGAGCGAAAGAAATCGTAGAGGCTTTGCGTAGATGGAACGTAAAATTCGGCGGCGGGGGCGAACAGAGCGCAGAAGACTTTCTGAGCCGCTTAGAGGACTGTAAGAAATTTACTCCGCTATCCGGTAAGGAAATCATACAGTCGTTACCGATAATTTTAACGGGAATCGCCTCCGAATGGCTGCGTATCGAACGCGATAGCTGGTCCAGCTACGAGGACTTTCAGCAGGCGTTCAGAAGCTGGTTCGGGGATGAGACGGTAAATAAACGATTCCGTCAACAAGCAGCAACCCGTACGCAGGGAGAAAACGAGTCCGTCACAGACTATCTCACCTGCATCCGAGGGTTGTTGCACCGAATGACCCGACCATACGCGCTGGAGGATCAGCTAGATCTAGCCTTCGAGAATTTACGTCCGAATATCCGCGAGACGTTAGACCGGAATAGCATTACGAATTTCCACGAATTAGCCCGGGCAGCTACCGCAAGGGAAAGGAACTTAGAGTTGTCGCGTGCGTACAGACCACCCCCATCCCCCGAAGATTCGTTTATGTCGGAGCTCGCGTGCAAGGCTAAAGCCAAGCAGACAAAGAAGACTCCCGCACTCGCGGCAGTAGAGGAGCAGAGCGAGACGACGGAACCCGCGAAGGCTCCGGCCAAGCCCAAGCCGAGAGGAAAGGGTGGCAGAGGTCAAGGGGGGGGGGGGAGGATGGCCTTGGAAAAGGCCATAAAAGAACAATTAGCGGCAATCCAAAATTTAGAAAAGAAGCTAGAGACCGTGGCCGAGTCAGCGCAGCCTCGACAGGCTGCACAAAGCGCAGCGGAGCGCCCGACAACCGCGAGGGTGGCCTCAGCGGAGGCTCACCCAGACGCAGCGCCCGCGAGAAACACCACTCCAGCAAGGGATGGTGGACCGGCGGTCATATGCTTCAATTGCGATCGTAGAGGTCATGTCTGGAGGGAGTGCCCGGCGCCAAAGACGCGTTTTTGCTACCATTGCGGTAGAAAGGGCGAGATTGCGACCGCGTGTCCTCGATGCAATGCGGGAAACGAACCAGGGGAGTCTCGAGCAGGGTCATCGAGTCACCCGCGGTAGAAAATCCGGGGCCCAGCAATCTAACCGAGCAAGATGCGGAATGTTTCCCGTTGCAGACTCTAGAACTGCAACCACGCTGGTTTTTAACGGTAAAGATCGGGGAGTCAGAAGTTCGCGCCCTAGTAGACACCGGGTCTTCTAGAAGTTTCTTAGGAGCTTCGGGTAGAAAAATCGCCGAGGAAAATGGTCGTTCACTAGGCCAACCAGCCTTTGAACGAGTCATATTAGCGAACGGCGAAACCGAGGCCGTATTAGGGGAAGTTATCCTGCCAATAGAACTGCAGGGAACAATTCACGAACTCGCGATTCGTATTCTTCCATCTTTAGCGTGGGAATGCATCCTCGGTATGGATTTTATTAGATTATTCGGGTTAGAGATGTATGGTGGAGACGATACGTGGCGGTTGCAAGATGGACCAGACGTTTCGAGGTCTTTTTTTGAGCCAGTAGCGACGACCACGGGGTCGACTGACGCGTGCTACGGAATAGCCGAGCTAACATCGGCAGAGAAAACGGTACTGGAGGAATTTCTCGAACGGGAATTGCCCGCGGTTACAGGGCCACTAGGACTTACTAGCCTAGCTGAGCATATTCTGGATACACAAGGGCATGCACCGATAAAACAACGATATTACTTAGTATCCCCGGTAGTACAAGCCGCGATCCATGCCGAAGTCGATCGTATGTTAGCCGAGGGCGTGATAGAGCCTTCACAAAGCGCGTGGTCCAGTCCCATAGTTATGGTAAAGAAGCCGAATGGCACCTATCGTTTTTGTCTCGATTTCCGTAAAGTGAATAGTGTCACAAAGAAGGACGCATATCCGATCCCATATATCAACGGGATATTAGATAAATTACGTGCCGCGCGGTATATTTCGACGATTGATTTGAGTCAAGCATACCATCAGATTCCCTTGCACCCGGACAGTCGCGAAGTGACGGCATTCACTGCACCGGGCAGAGGATTATTTCATTTTACGAGAATGCCATACGGACTCACCGGAGCCCCGGCAACGTTCCAGCGTTTAGTCGACAAATTAATTACACCCGATATGGAACCGCATGTTTTCGCGTATTTAGACGACATTATAGTAGTAACTGACAATTTTGTGAAGCATATGGACTGGCTCAAACGCGTGTTTGATCAAATCGCGAGGGCTGGTTTAACCTTGAATCCGGATAAATGTGAATTTTGTAGGGACGAAGTAAGATACTTGGGGTTTAGAGTTAACAACGAGGGATTACAGATTGACCCCGACAAGATCGAACCAATCGTTAGTTATCCGGCACCCCGGAACTTGAAACAATTGCGACGGTTTTTAGGGATGGCCTCGTGGTACCGCCGATTTATTCCAGCGTTCGCGGGTTCTTCGGAGCCATTAACGCGGCTTTTACGCAAAGATAGACGGTGGGAATGGGGGGAAGCTCAACAACAAGCTTTTGCAGAATTAAAATCCGCGTTAACCTCCGCCCCGGTATTGTCATGTCCCGATTTTAGCGTTCCGTTCGTAGTGCAGACAGATGCCAGCGACTTTGGAATAGGCACCGTACTGACTCAGACGGTAGAAGACGTCGAACGAGTCATTGCCTACGCGAGTCGAACGCTCTCCGAAGCCGAGAGAAAATATTCGGTGACGGAAAAAGAGTGTTTAGCGGTGATCTGGGCTATCAAGAAATTTCGGGCGTATTTAGAGGGGTACCACTTCACGGTAATAACGGACCATAGCAGCCTACGGTGGTTGCATAATTTGCACAATCCAACGGGTCGTCTCGCACGGTGGGCCTTAGAGCTCCTGGAGTATGACTTCGAGGTCGTACACCGGAAGGGAGCGATGCATCATGTCCCCGATGCGTTATCGCGGATGTACGAAGACGAGGTCGAGGACCTCGCGGCCGTGCATTTGGCCGCGATTAATGAGGCCCAGGACCCCTGGTACACCAATAGAGTGCGTGAGGTGTTAGCCTCACCAAAGAAATATAGAGGGTGGTCGGTCTTCGAAGACCGACTGTATTATTATCGCCCGAATCCCGTCACAGAACCGGTGGTTGAGGAACTCAACCCCTGGAAATTAGTGCTGCCGGTAGAACACCGCGCACGAGCGTTTGCCGAGTCCCACGAGGACCCACAGGCCGGACATCTCGGGGTCGAGAAAACGTACGCGAGGATTCGGGAAATATATTATTGGCCCGGGATGTTTAGAGACGTGGTAGTTGCGGTACGTAAGTGCCAACAATGCCAACAATGTAAGGTCGAACAAGTTCCGCCTGCAGGCTTGTTAGGAGATCGCGTAGTAAGTCAGCCGTGGACAGTCGTTGCCGCAGATGTCATGGGTCCGTTTCCTCGCAGTCGCGCAGGATACGAATACCTTTTAGTTTTTGAGGATCTATTCACTAAATGGGTGGAATGTACGCCGTTGCGAAAATCTAATGGCAAGAATATTATCGCGGCGTTCGAAGACTTAGTATTGTCAAGGTGGGGTACCCCCGAGGTATTTCTCACCGACAACGGAACCGAGTTCGCGAACAAAGCAGTCGATGATATGTGCGCGGAATATAACATCGTACACGCCCATGTGCCCCCGTATCATGCGCAGGCGAACCCTGTCGAGAGGGTAAACCGGGTCCTTAAAACTATGATCACGGCGTATATCGGAAAAGACCATCGCGACTGGGATGTCCACCTACACGAGTTTAGGTTCGCGTACAACTCCGCGGTGCATAGTTCTCTGAAAGTGAGCCCTGCCTTTTTAAATTTCGGGCGAGAACCCTGCCCTAGAACGCGATTCCGACGCCAGGAAGAAGGTCCCGCGACCATTCCGATACCGTGTCCGGAAAAATGGGCCGAGAGAATGACGCGACTGCAGGAGCTAAGAGACCTTGCAACCCAGCACCTCCAAAGTGCACATACGAGGCAGGCACAGTATTACAACCGACGTCACCGAGACGGTCATTATCAGGTGGGCGACCGAGTCTGGAAGCGTAAGCGGATATTATCGTCTGCAGCGAATTTCGTAGCCGCGAAGCTAGCTCCCAAATTCGAGGGACCGTATATAGTGACGCAGGTCGTATCCCCAGTCGTCTATGAGCTCGAGGACGAAACAGGTAGGACCCTCGGTCGACACCACATAAAAGATTTTAAACCTTACGTCGCCCCCGAGGTCGACAGCGACCTCAGCGAGGAGGAGGAGGAAGTTGCATCCTCTGACGACGTATAGGCTCAATCCGTTCGCGTTGATTTCCGTTTTGCCGTCGTAGATTTGGGTTGCTTTTATTTATTTTTTTTTACTGTATTGTGGGTATTTCGATGTAAGTAAGGAGAGTAAGCAGTTTAGGGTTTTAGGGCCATAGTTATCGTGAAGGTCGACCATACGAAGTTGTTTTTTTTGTTTTATTTTGAGTTGGTCGCGCCGGATGCTGAGTAAGGAAGTACTGCGCTCACCATTCGTAGAATCAATCTTAGATGTTCCTTACAGCCCACGAGGGAGCTTCCCGAGACGGGGGATTGCGTCAGGCGTGTGCCGACCTGATGGCCAGCCAACAGCGAGAAGCGGAGGAGGCCGACAGGCAACGCGAGGCCCAGGAAGCCCAGGAGGCCAGCCAGGCCACGGAGGCCCGCCAGCCTACCGAGGCCAGCCAACAACCGGCGGCCCCCGCGGCCGTCGCGCCCAGAGAGCATCCGTGGGATAGCCCCGGCCGAAGGCCCTTATTGAGCCCCTACATGCGGGGACTCCTGGGCTTACCCCCAGAGCCAGAGGGCGCCGCGGCACCGTCCCGGCCCGTAGCACCTTCCCCACCCGTGGGACTGTCTAACTCGACTCCTAGAGATCCGCGGTATCTGCCCCTGCGTAGGCCCACCGAGACCGAGGGAGACCTCACGGAGGCCCAGCGAATGGCCCGCGCGGCCCAGATAGCGTCCAACCGTGCACGGGAGGCCCAGCAAGCGGCCAACGAAGCCACCAGGCGAGCACGTGAGGCTCACCTGCAAGCCCTACAGGCCCAACAGGCCCATGAGGCAGCAGTACGGGCCCAGCAGAATCAGGAGGCCATCCTACGCGAGAGACGGGCGCGCGAGGAGCGAGAAGCCGCGAGGCTAGAGTACAAAAGAGCTCAAGCCAACTGCTGGAACTGCGGGCGTCCGGGGCACATGGCGCGGCACTGCCCAGCGCAGAAGCGGAGTTTTTGTAACTTATGTTCAATGCCGGGGCCTACCACTGACACGTGTCCGTGCCGGGACCAGCCCTGGCATTTGGAATTGGAGCGGAAGCGTAAGGCCGCAAAGGCCCGGAAAGCTGGTAGTGCAGGCCCGTCCCGAGGGCCCCGATAGCGAGGGGAGAACCGCCGTTAGGGTTGAGTGTAACATTAAGGTGGTGGGTAGTGAGAAAGACTCAATTAGGGATTAGGTAGGTTAGAGAGTGCGGGGAGATCCGGATTGGGTCCCTCGTACCAAACACCCCAACGACCGCGTGGTCGAAAATGAAAGCTCGTTTTTTTTTTTGTTTGTTGTTTTGTGTGATTGGGGTTTTTGGCTGCTGTTTTCTGTTTTTTTTTTGTGTGTGTTTGGTTTGGTTGGTCCGCCGGAAACGGGCCTGGAATGGCATTGACGCCCTGTTTAGTTTCGTTTTATTTAGTTGGTTCGTAGTCTCTTATTTTATATTTTTTTTTGTTGTTGTCACGATGTAGCATGCCGTTCGGTTTTATTTTCGGTTAACTTTGATTCCCCTTTTTTAGTTTCGTTTTTTTTTGTTGTTTTGTTGTTTTTTTTTCTTGAGTTACGTTCGGTTGGTTTCGTTTAGCTTTTTTATTTCTTGGAGTTCCGAAAGGGAGTCGAACCCTCCCTCCATTTTGTTGTTCTTCTGCCTTCTGCAGGAGGAGAGTAGCGGGTGACGACTTAAAATACTCGAGGGATTACCTACTGGCAAAATTTGATCATTTTCCCCGAGGGAATAAAGTTTCAGTGATATTATGCTTTAATTAATCGGACTCTTAGCAGTCCCTAGAAATAAGACACACGGTGTGCGGCCGCCACTCGGAGTTCGGTCCATGGGTCAGGTTCGCTAGTGCTTCCGCCCCAGTGGTCCGTCTAAGGGGGGGGGAGTTGTAACATTGCAAGGTGCACCTGCCGTTACAAACAGCTCCCGAACCCTTAGGCGGCCGTAATTAAGGAATGTCGCGTGAATGTGGGAAGCACGAATGCGTTAGAGAAGCCGCGAGGCTAGGACCTACTATCCGAGAGGCGACCGTGACTGTACTGAGACTGTAGACTTGTTTTCTTATTTTGTTTGTTTTCTTTTCATTTTCTCTATTATGTGGGAGACATGGCCAAACTGTTGGTGGAGCATGACACGACCCGACCGACACACACTTACGTGGACGATCCAGACCGTATGAGGCCCACCTAAACTGCAGGCCACTATGCCCCTGGGGGCCTAATCCTACGTCGAGCACCGAAAAAGTCAGCGAGAGCGCGGGGGAGTGCCGAGGGCACTCAGCGACGAGGGAAACCGGTGGTGGAGGTGATTCCCGCCACCCCCAAGAGCCAGCGAACCGCGTTCCGCTAGACGAATCTTCGAGGATCCCCCTGTACGAATTTGAAGTTTCGCGCGTAGGGCGGCCAGACCGCCATAGTACGATCTAGCAGTCGATAGGCAAATCGATAATTACCTGACTGCCGAGGGTGCGCAACACCGGCGCCATGTGGTATGGAGAGATCACTCTGCGTTAGGCCAGCGATCTAGCGAGGCGTATAGAGAGCTACGAGTTGCGTTTTAGTCCGTTTTTGTTGTCTGTGTGTTGAGTGGGTTATCTTGAGAGTGTGTGAGCCCGCGAGGGATTTACTTTGGAAAAAAAAAACAAGACGATGGATTTTGCCCACGAGGCGGAGGCTTTCGTGAGGTGGCTGGAAAGCGGTAAGCGTTAACGAACTTTACCCATGTTCAGATTTGAATCCGGCAACGGCCGTCTGCCATCTTGCCTTTAGTAAGCCACGAGGCTCTTTAGAATCTTGGGATTCCAATACAGACGACCCCCGAGTCGGTAGGCCGTCACCAGTGTCCCCACTTTAATAGAGAAGTTTCGCGTTGTCTTTTAAGTACGATTTTTCGAGTCGAGATCGATAATTTTGTCGGGTTATGTCCTGCCGCACACGAGTGCGAGAAGGACAGTCTTAGTACGGCACTGTCGCCGTCTCTCTTCCTCCTGCGAGGAGGCTTAGCCGTCTAGCTCAGGCGTGAGCCTGCTTGGGTGTTGTCACCTCTCTTCCTTTTAGTATTTCAAATTTTAGTTGGCCTAGGAAGGCAGAGTTAGGTTAAGTTAGTGTTAAGTTCCATTTGTAAATATTCAAGTAACGAGGGGGCCTAGCCTCCCGTAGGCTCGCCGGTCGCCTATACCCGACCGACGGCCAGATCATTTTCTTGTTATTGTTAATTTCTTAGATTTTAGATAATTATTTATGAGCACCTCGCGGTGACTATTCTGTTTATTAATTGTGATATTGTTCCGCGAGGTACCGATTTGACGAGTTAATTAGTAGTCCTTATTTGTCTGTTATTGCTGTCCTACGTGGAAGCTCTTGTTGTTTTTTCTGTTGTAAAACTCGCAAATCGCGGCGAGGCCGCCTTTACACGGCCTGCAGCCGACCAGTACCCGAGGGGGAGTATCCCCGGGTACGTACGATTATTGTTATTAATTTTTAAACTCGTTTTCATATTCTTTGTCTTAATAAATTTTGATATTCTTGTTACACACAACTCCACGAGTAATTATTCTACGCCGAGCTCATCCTGCATTTGATCCCGACCCCTCTCCGCGGTACTGTTGCTAGCCGCCGCGCTATAGTCCGTTAGGCTTTGGTTTGTTTCGAAAATTTTGAAAGTGGCGAGAAGTCGCCTGGCGCCCAACCTATTAATTTCGAATTCTCGGGTATAGCTGTGTGCACGTTGGATTGACCCCGGAGTCTGGCTATCCGGTCCAGATCCGAGGGTCTAACAAAAATCCACGTCACAATCTATACATATAAATGTTTGTAAAATTGAATAAATCGAAAAATTGTGAGATAATTCGCTCGATTCATTTCATGTACACCCCACCCATGTCACTGCTTCGTCATTCCGCAGTTATAGTAGGTAAGATAAGAATTTGAAATTTCAGAAGCGACATCTTGGAACGCCATCTTGAACTTGCCGCGTGAGCTATTATAAGTTAAGAATTGATCATTTCAGAAGCGCCAACTTGAAATTGCTGGGTCAGCTATTATAAGCTAACAAGGAGAGTGTCAGGACTCCGGGTAACGCTTTTGAACCAAACTGTTAGGGGTGTTTCCTTGGGCCAAAATATGAGGCTCACCATGCTTCATTCAATCTCATAGGCCCTTTCAGGCTTAACGTCACCCAAATTGGAAAATTATCTCAGAATTCAGCGCCTTTCATATTATTCCATAATATTGCTACGAATTTGAGTTTGGTAGCTTATCTTGACTGGAAATAGACTGTCCTAGAAAAAAGAAAGTTTTTGCAGCCTGAAAAGTGTACTTTTTGCAAGTACGATCTCCAAAATTCACAATTCAAGGTAAAAAATGATTAAATTCAGCGTTCCTCCCTGGGTAGGGCGGAGAGACTCCTTGAAAAACTATTATATTATGTCTACCTGTTGTAAGATATTCATCCAATATACGGTAAGTCCATCCATATACCATTTGAGACCTATGCACAATAGATACCTGCGGATCGTCGGAAGGCGCAACTGGATTATCATTTTTTGAACAGTATCTCAAAAGCTGCTCATTGCCACAAAGCGTCGAATCTCGTGAAGTTATTACGAAGATTTGTCGTGAAATTGTAGTCATCTGAAATAGGCATATTGGTAGAGGTATGGGCCAGGTTAGGTTTCCATCGAATGTATCTGGAAAAATCAGTTTGACATATTCGTATCGCATATATCAAAAATCACCTTTCATGAATACTATTTCGCCAACGAACAGCTTCTGCGAATATACAAATGGAACAATAACTTGGTAATACGAATGTTACTTACACAACACTATGCAGATAGAGGTTGACAGATCTCGATCGATGCTTACGCGGCTCGTTCAAATGAGACGTTGGGAGGCTACGCGTGATTGGTCGGCTTTGAAACATCGGCCAATGAGATGCTTCTTTCTGACGCGGGGATCGTATAGTGCTCATTGTGAGACGTGAATTATACATTCATTGCATTTCGCGTGTTGTGGAAGTGTTATACCCATAGACGTATAAAGTAGTTATACCATGACCACTCATTCATAGTTTATGGTCATGGAACGTTCCAGTAGAAAATGAGCAAGAGGAACACATGAGGGGACTTTATGGACAAATCAAGGAAAAGTGTATAGTGCAAAGTGCCGGTGCTCATGCAGAAGTTACCTACGAGATAGGTGAACGGTGAGTCAATTTAATTCCTTTTCATTCATTCTAGAAATTTTTTCGGTCTTTTCATTCATATTTTGTCGTATTGCTACATCTATGTGCCTTCGTTTACCGCAAAGTTGTTCAATTACTTTGAAACACTTCAGGATCTTATTCTATACTGCCATTATTCTTCTTGAAGAACTCGATTCATTCTCAAACGCGCACCATCACGCTCATTCATGTTTCAGACTTCCACCACGTGTTTGCGGTCCATGCAGAAAACTAATTTGCTTCGAATATATCAGTTTTTTCTTTCATGGTAAATATGTTTTGGAAATTAGAATTCGGATTGATAATAAAAAACACAAGCAAAGCAAGGTAGAACAACTATGAACATTTAATAATTCGGTTATGGTATAGTTTTCCAAACAAAGTGTTCGGTTAGGCTATGCGGAAAATGTATTATTCACCAGACAGGTGATAAAAAATTAAAAAACTCATAGACAAAAATTCAATACAAAATAATGATAATTATTGATTATATAAATATGTATGTTCAAATATTTAAAAAAGAATAGAGATGTGTAAAAGGATAATAAATATTAATAATAAATTTATGTAGGCTCATATAGGTATAATGAGCTGTAAACAAAACTGAATTTACAGGTTTATGAAAAATCGAGTGCACTGTCTGGGATGGTACATCTCGTAGAAGCACACGAAGCAGAGGTACTCTCGACACCATGAGCACTTCACAAAACTTATCGATTTTGTGCGACTTTGGCGGGATGAACACTTGCACATCGTTTTCGAAGGCTTTTCTGGGAAACAAACTTCTTTAACGTTCATAAAGACTTCTCTGGTCTGGATCAACCTCGATGCGAACCAGGCGTAACCGATCATGTCTCGGAAAATGGGCGCAGCAAGTTGATTTGCCACCAGAGAATGAATTTTCATGGCATCTTCCCTGCTATTGATTTGTCTCTGCTCTTGTAGCAGATGTGTGCAATTCTGCAGTTCTTTGATGAAGATTTTAACCTGCCTATGAAAATACACATCCAATGGCTGACAAAAGGGAGTACAACCTGGAGGAATCACTTGCAGCGTACAAGAAGATTCTCCACACTCATTCTGGAACTTGTCAAATAATTTGGTATTTGATTGGCCGCCCCAGCTGTCCAAAATCAATGCAAACTGGTTATCCTCCACGTATGGTTGCAGAACATTTGTCAAATACAAATCGAATAAGGACGATGTTAATTTGCCAGACTTCGAGCAGGTCACATATACATTTTTGTACTCTGCAACTAATGCCGCAACTCTTTCACCAACTCTTGGCCCGAAGATGCCCTTTGGTTCTTGCAAACACAGGAATACCTTCGGAATCAACTTTCCTGATGCAGTTATTGTATATTGGGCAGTATACGTATGCGTTACACGATTCAAATCTCCTAAGTGAACCTCAACAGTCTTTTGCCCAACATGCTCCATCGTGCGCTGCACTTGAGACCGATACTCGCAGCCCATTTGATCAGTATTCAGCACATAGTCCAGATCAAATGAGGAAATTGTTTCCAAACAACCATTCTGGAAACCCTGCGCTGCTTTCTGAATCTCATCTAGTGACTTCTTCTCTGTTGATTTCACATACCTAGTAATTTTTCTTTGTCTAATCCGGAATTCCTGCTTGAATCGGTTTGCCCAAGTTTGAGATGCAATGAAATTAAGGTCCTCAGAATCAAATTGCATGGCGGCCTGCAACGCCCATTCTTGAATGTTTCTAGTTGATACAGGAATTTGATTTTCCCGAGCTTCGCAGAATCGATTATAAGTCGGCTTCTTTATCGCAGCGCTTTTATCGTGTTGGGTGCCTCCATGTTGTATTTCTTTCTTCCACCTGCTCAGTTCATCCATCCTAGTCAAAGAAGAAGCTCCGTGAGCTTTTAAAGTTTTGAGGGACCATTTCGGATGTTCTCGCGCCAAATTTACAATTTTTATCTTCTTCTCCAAATCAACTGTCTCAAACTTGGGTTTCTTTTCCTCTGGCTCATAGTCACTAGACAGCGGCTGACTAATCGTACATGATGATGCTGTCGAACATTAAATTAATTAAACTGTGTAATATTTTAATCATATGTTTGTAGTATAGGTATAGTTTTAATTATGTTTGTAGTATAGGTGTAGTTTTAATTATGTTTGTAGTATAGGTATAGTTTTAATTATGTTTCTAGATAGGTATAGTTTTAATTATGTTTGTAGATAGGTATAATTTTAATCATTTGTTTGTAGTATAGGTGTAGTTTTAATTATGTTTGTAGTATAGGTATAGTTTTAATTATGTTTGTAGATAGGTATAATTTTAATCATTTGTTTGTAGATAGGTATAATTTTAATCATTTGTTTGTAGTATAGGTGTAGTTTTAATTATGTTTGTAGTATAGGTATAGTTTTAATCATATGTTTTTAGTATAGGTACAGTTTTAATCATGTTTTTAGTATAAGTATAATTTTAATAACAAAAACAAATACACAGAATTGTAAAGAATTATTTGTGATTATTGAAAATAAAAAAATATGTATTGTGAATGACATTGATCAATTACCTGACGTTACGGATTCTTGGCTCAAATCTTGATTTTGTATATTATCACCGTCATCGAATGAAACATTTTCGAAATCCTCATCATCTGCTATCAGTTCATCACTTTCTGTAGCTTCATACTTCTCAATTACTTGGAACAATGCGTTCGCCATATCTTTGCCCAAAATCCATGCTTGCGCAGGAAGATCATTAAATACTTCGTTCGAAATGATGTTACGTGCCTTTAGAATTTGGAGACAAGCACAGACACTCTGGGTCATAATCTTTTTCATCGAAGATTCATCCGAATCTTCGATGAAAGCACTAGTGCTCGGCGCACTAGCCATTACGACACACAAAATATAGCCGAAACAGGAAAAATAACAACAATAACTATCAGAATATCAATAAAAAAAAGTAAACGAGTAACAGCAAGACTAACAAAAATAACAATAACTAAAAGTAACAATAATCAACGAAATATATAATGAATAAATCAGTTCAAACGAAAGTAGTGGCAACAATTCAATTTCGGTTTGATCAGAATTTAAATTCACTGAAGGTGTTTGAATCTCTTCAATAATCGATATGTAGTGTCTATCGACCCGCAGCAGTTGAATACCACTTGAATTGTCAAGAAGCATCTCATTGGCCGATGTTTCAAAGCCGACCAATCACGCGTAGCCTCCCAACGTCTCATTTGAACGAGCCGCGTAAGCATCGATCGAGATCTGTCAACCTCTATCTGCATAGTGTTGTGTAAGTAACATTCGTATTACCAAGTTATTGTTCCATTTGTATATTCGCAGAAGCTGTTCGTTGGCGAAATAGTATTCATGAAAGGTGATTTTTGATATATGCGATACGAATATGTCAAACTGATTTTTCCAGATACATTCGATGGAAACCTAACCTGGCCCATACCTCTACCAATATGCCTATTTCAGATGACTACAATTTCACGACAAATCTTCGTAATAACTTCACGAGATTCGACGCTTTGTGGCAATGAGCAGCTTTTGAGATACTGTTCAAAAAATGATAATCCAGTTGCGCCTTCCGACGATCCGCAGGTATCTATTGTGCATAGGTCTCAAATGGTATATGGATGGACTTACCGTATATTGGATGAATATCTTACAACAGGTAGACATAATATAATAGTTTTTCAAGGAGTCTCTCCGCCCTACCCAGGGAGGAACGCTGAATTTAATCATTTTTTACCTTGAATTGTGAATTTTGGAGATCGTACTTGCAAAAAGTACACTTTTCAGGCTGCAAAAACTTTCTTTTTTCTAGGACAGTCTATTTCCAGTCAAGATAAGCTACCAAACTGAAATTCGTAGCAATATTATGGAATAATATGAAAGGCGCTGAATTCTGAGATAATTTTCCAATTTGGGTGACGTTAAGCCTGAAAGGGCCTATGAGATTGAATGAAGCATGGTGAGCCTCATATTTTGGCCCAAGGAAACACCCCTAGCAGTTTGGTTCAAAAGCGTTACCCGGAGTCCTGACACTCTCCTTGTAAGTATTTAATATTTCAGAATCGTGGCAGCCATCTTAGGTTTTAATTTTCGAAAAAACGGCCGACATCTTGGTTTATATACACACGCCGCCATCTTGGATAATTTATAAAAAAGGTCGCCATCTTGGATTTCGAAAAATAGCCATATTGGTTCACATGGGGGGCGCCATATTGGATAATTTATAAAAAAAGACCGCCATCTTGGTTTAGCTGGCGCCAGACTCCCCCCTATCGCCACCCTGTGACGTCATTTGTTTTGACCCTCCATGGCTGTCATCTACTACTATTCTATAACGATTCGTTTCAGTTGTAGTGGTTTCATTTATAATTTCTCAGTTGGAAATACATAAAACGATTAGACGAATAACAAAAAATCGCCTCCATACACGTGTGACACATAATCTGACCGCAGATAATATTTCGATAAAAATTAATTTGGAAAATTAAATAATATTACTTTGGTATTTTCAATTTTATGTAATCGCTCAATTTTGAATTAAAATGACAACTATGAATAAATATGTACCTCGTTTGACACATCTCAACGTCATATAATATTTCGCTACAGGTTGGGGGAAATTAATGTGAAGGGTGTGGAATCAGGTGTGAAAACGTTTAATTCGAATTATCGTCGTTTTATTTGTCATTTCTCAGTTGTAAATTGACGAACAGGAATACAAAACATTATCCCACCGTACTCGCGTGATGCAAGTTCTAACCTTACATAATATTTCGCTACAGGTTGAACAAAATTGGTTAGAGGGTCGAAAATCCAACGATAATCACTTTTCATGAGTGTATTTTTATTTGTCACTGCTCGATTGTGAATTGAATAGAAAATAGAAGAAATAATAATATCATCACGTCACGTCATTACGTTTGACACGTACACCCTAACTTTAAATAATATCTTGCTATACAGATCAAAGAAAATCAATTTAGAGAATCGAGAATCCGCTACAGACTACTTTTAATTATCGTAATTTTATTTATAATTCATCAGTTGAAATTACTGACGTCGATAAATATATTATCTGCGCACGCCTGTGACGGATATCCTAACCTTAGATAATATTGCAAAATGATTGCTTTTAATTATCGTATTTCTATTTGTTACTTCACGATTATACAAATAAAAAAAAGCATCTTTGCACTCGTGACAGATGTCCTAACGTCACGTAATCATTCGCTAATGTAAGGAAATTTCAGAGGATAAGAAATCCAAAAACGAGTCTTTCTGATTTATTACGTTTTTATTCATAATTTATCAATTGTATCATGTGTGTATAAATCAAAGAATAACACGAATAATCATCGTACTCGTACATGTACATACGTCTGTCAAATATCCTAACCTTACATTACATTTCGCTACAGATTGATGAAAATTATCTAATAATAATTAATTTGGTATACCCAAATCAGAGAACGATTGCTTTTATTCGTTTTAATAGATTTGTTTTTATTTTTTCGGGTAATCAATTTAACGGTCGAATATCAAACGATTATAATATGTTATCAATCACCTGTAAACTATTTGCAAACGATTGCGCACATCGGAAAAGCTACTTCCCGTCACCATTATCTGGGGAAAACCAGCCTAGGGAAAATTTCTAGGAAAAATCACTAGCACAGATTTATTTAACTTTTCCCGGATAATCGGTTGCCTATCAAACGTTGAAAAAGCGCTATTCAACACCGACAAACGACCAACAAACGATTGCAGGTCTAAAAAATCGAATCTGATAATAATTAAGGGTTATGGGGGGCTGACGTCACTTAAATTCCCTAGGCGAATATGTTTTATCAATTATTAATTAACTAATTACTATCAAACGTCGGGAATAAGATATCAAACACCTACAAGCGACCAACAAACGATTAAACAAAGAATTGACTCGATCGGGTCAGATGAGGGGCTAAGTATATGGAGCTCGTTATATCTATGGCCTGAGTCTTATCCGGGCTCTCATGATTGCCATAGATATGATGGTTGCAAGCTCAAATTGGCCGAAGATCCGCCCGTTTACATTAATATTTTTGACCGTAGAAATGATGATCTTTAGGCAGCTACTATTTACTTGACGCTTGCCTTATACCTACGAATTTACAAGCTTCTATCGGGGAAAACTCGTTCCGAAGTCCGAAAAAAATAGCATCACAGCCCAGAGGAGAATCACTCTATATACATATAGTGTGAAAAGAATTAGGTGTGCTTGTCGAGTAACAAATTCATTAACTGACTTTGGTTATCTTCGAAATTTGTGGTTTGCAGTGGGTGCCATCGCGATATACATAGAGGTTTGACGAACAGAATTTTACCACGCATTGCACTTCGTGTATACTAGTACATTTCATATTATTTATAGGGCGGTATAAATTCACTTCAGCTCTAGCAGTGGCATATTGAAATGACTGAGCGATTCCATCAATCGGATTTATTCATATCGATTATCTGAAATATTCAATTTAGGATATGAGGCTTTAGTTCAGGACGTTGAGCTTGGGAATCATTTTGAAATAAAGACAACCGTCGAAGATAACCATGGAGTCAACGAATTTCATACGGCAGACTATATTGGGGTGACGGAAAAACATTTGAAAAATGAGAAGTTGGAAAGAGAAACAGCAGTTCACCGAAAAATACGGTTAGCTGGTATGCGGATAAAGTGGCTTGCGATCTGGTATGCAATTCAAAGTTTGCCGGTAACATCAAACGCTGTATTTCGTCTGCGATCTTGGTCGATTATACAGATTATTGGTGTAAGAAGTATCCTGTTGATAACAAAGAATTCTGAATCGAAATCAACGAATAAGAGATTTTCGATCGCCACGCTGCCTGAATTCGTCTCGCGCAACTAATTGTCAGCCGAATATTGTCCCATCTATTACGTTATATCTATGCTCTATCGATGTATCCATTTATAATTTTATAAGTCAATGACTGTGTCCCAACTTGCAAGGATGACACTTACACTTACCCTAAATCTTACCCTTACTCTTGCGCTCATGCCTACGCCAATGGTCGAGAACTCGAGCGTAGTCTGGCGGTGATGCACTAAACTAGGTTGCTGTGCGCATGCGCGCCGCGCTTAGCGCGACATTCGTTTTCAATTGTTTAAATTCCAGAATTTGATTCTAGGTACACAAAGCGTTATTGAATTCAGAGATCGTTGTTTCCACTTTTCTACAATACGGTTTAATTCAATCAGAACTGTTCGTTCACGTTAAACACAAAATATACATAGAAAATTTATATTAACCTAAACAAATCTTTCCGTGAATTAATCAATTTAAGTAGGATAAAAGCCGTATGAGTAACATTCAGTAAATGCGAAATAGATAAAACTGAGAACAATAAAAATATAATTTTACATTGAAACGGTATCAGTGGATATACGGGAGAGCGAGAGCGACAGACAATACAAAACAAACAGACCAGCCGTTGACCAGCTGATATACAAAGGTACTCGCCGAATGTTCGAGTCGTGTGACGTCAGTGGTAGGCAGGAGTAGGATATAAAAGCCGCTGAGCACTTCGCTCAGCAGTGTTACGTGCGTAACTACAGCTATCCACAGGATACCTATCATTTTCCAAAATTATTAATAGTATATCACAAAATACAAATTGAAATAAATATCGATTCCGTTCTTGATTTACGAGCAGCAGTGCTGAGCACTTCGGGGCACCCTGGCTGGTCTCAAATTACGAAGAACGTGGCCCAGAGTCAAACCCAAGTCAAATCACACTTGGGAATATAATATTTCTTTGAAGAAAATAAACATCCTCCTTTTTTAAGCAGCATAAGTCACGCAGAAACCGATAAGGAAACCTGCATAGTCTCAGTGACTTGGAGCCCCGTGGTGAGGGGCGAGGCAACGCTGGAAACCCCAGTTCTGCTGACCCCTCATTATAACACTACCATATATTAGTTCATAGATGTGAATTCTCTCCCTCTCTAATTCCATAGAAGTAGGAAAAATTAAGTTACGAGTCTATTGAAATAACGCAATAATAACACCATAAGCTATCCAAAATAAGGAATGAATGAACGTATGACCATAGAGTGTAAAATACGGTTATAAGGATAATATAAGCATATTCAAATAAGCTAGTGTGAGTTGACTATAGGTGAGGCACGGGACGGCATGGGACCACACAACGAAGCAAGGGCCCGCGCGCCTACGCCCGAGCTAAGTAGGTCCCTAAACCAATGAGATGCTCGTTAGCCACTAAGTAGGCTCCTAATTGGCTAATTCATACGCGCAGTAATACACGCATCATTGCAGTCGCGGGAACCTCGTCACCTCTGAACTTGAAATAGCGTCTTTCTTCTGTCAAATCGCGAAGCGCGTGGACGCAAAGAACCGAGTATAGTCATTGAGCCAAGAGTTGAGTTCGATCTTTTCTACTAGCGAAGTGGTAATTCAAAGGACTCTATACCCGAAAATAAATTTAACTAGACTATTAATCTCAGTGCAAGGACACATTATAAGTAAATGTTAGCTCAGCTTCGTGCCATAGATCCTTCTTCGGGTTTATGTAGCTTTAAGACAACTTAACGTGTAATCAATTAGAATCTTAGTTTCGTTCTTTAATATACTTTGTCTATCCGAACTTTAGTGAACGTGAATCCAAATTAAATATTAGTGAACTCTATCTAAATTAAAAGACTATTTGCCGACGTGCTCCTAAATTTATCCGAACTCAAATACTCTACAAACAGTAACGACTAAATCCATCTGAATACGTGTGATACAAACGATCTGGTGACAAGGTTCCTGCGAAGGTGAGGCCGGCTATATAAAATCTGATTTACTACAACTTCCATGCCGTTCCGTACTACGCCAAGTCAACAAAGCTAAGTTACCACGATTGTTCACCTTAAGTCGTTATTAGACCTAACTAGCTGTATGCATGCTTAAATCCAGAATTCTTACGATCATCTCGCCAACTAGTACACGTATACATTTTTGCGCTGTTTATCGCATTCAATGGTTGCAAGATAGCTCTATCACAGAATACTACCCCCACTGAGACAATACTGTTTTACTGTATTTTGGGTTTATCCCTAATCTCGGTCGGGGTTATTTTATTCCTGCATTTTGCCAGTAATAGAAGAACCTATACTAAAGGAGCGCCCTATATAGTGATCCCCTAACGCGCGCTATATTATTCTAGAACTAAAGTTACCTTACACACCAATAGAATTTAGTTAACATTTAAAAGAGAGAAAGAGAGAGAGAGTTCCAATTCTCATTATATTACATAATCATATACTCAGTTGTTATATTGCTAACGCGTGGATCGCGAGTAACTATTTCCTTGATTCTAATATTTAATATTAGCATTTTCCTATATAACAAAGCTTCACGATCCCCACGTCAGTAAGTCATATATTTTATTATTTCATTTTGTTAATCATTTGCTCAAGAGATATTCTCTTGTTCATCTCTCGAGTCGTACAGTATTACCATTTCATTTAATCAATCGTTCAAGAATATATTATTATTTTTACCAGTTAATATTTCACCAATCATTTCAATCACCTCATCTGCACTTAATTATAACAACTAGCCTCTAAAATAGTTTAAGCATTTCAATTGAGACCTGTATAGGACTAGACGGCAAAGATCCCATTTACCGATTTATCGAAAGGTAGATCTTTTATTTTATTATTTTATTCAGTCTGTGACGGGACTCACCCAATTAGTAAAATTCATTTATTAATCAACCGCTCGGATTAAACAACATTACCGCGCCCGTCACAGCAGCGATACTTGGCAAAGCGCTAGATCGACTCACATTGTATATTAGATCCAAGGCCTACTTGGACTAATAATTTAGCTTCACTTATCACATAAATTTCCAATTCTATAATCAATTTTCAAAGTCTATTACTTAAAAGAAAGAATAGCAAAAAGTTATATTTGTCAAAGAGGCAGTCGCTAAAGCAGGGCTAGCACTCAGTAAATTCATTACCAAGTCAAACTTTACCTCGAATGACGAGCTTCAAAATCAGAAATAGTATTAAAATAAGAATAGCCGTAAGATCTTTTGTTATAATTTCAATTTGATTTATTCCTTTTGTCAAAATCTTGATTTCATGATTAACATTCCGTTTATTAGTTTGATGACTAAATAAAATTCGAGATTCAAATTAGAAAGTTCTTTGTTCGACATTTCGCCTAGCCGACTGTCCCAGCACTTTGATGCCACATAAGCCAAGTATAGGTTAGAATAGAGACAGCTTTGTGGAGCAATCCGCCGAGTCTGGTGAATAGTCTAGGGATCGTAATTAGGCAGGAATAAAGAACTGATAGGACGCCAGGCTTGTGCGAAAGCGCCGGTTCTGGATAGTAGGTGGCTGTGTTAACTCCGAGTCCACGAAAATACGGCTCTGTTAATTCCGAGTCCGTTATAGCTAGCAAAGGATTGATAAAACAATAAACAGGTGGCTTTTTGTGGCATAACCAACTTTTCCCCACCAAGCGCGATGAAGAGTCCCGATTTCTCAAATTCCATCAAAGTTCCGCACATCCGAGACAAAAAATCCACAATAACCACCGGATTTCCCTACCGCCTTCAGCCCGGGAAATTCCGGAACGTTACAACATATATCTCAATTTATTGAGTAAATTTTATCGTTCGGGTTCGGTACGTCTCTAAATCTTTCGTGTTCCAAATGATTACGTACGAAGAATTCATTTCCGTGTGTTTTGCGGTGTTGCGAAGATTTCGTCGACATAGGGAAATTGCGAAAAGCGAAGCAAGACGAGCAAACGCGTACTTTTTTATGCCTTTGCAGTTGTTGCAGGAAAGAAATAATCAGGTAAGTTTATATACTACAGAGTGTTTCGAATCGTTTACGAAAATTCACGTGATATCGTCATCAAAAATTTATAACACTGAGATTATTGGTGATACAGTTTCGATGGTACAGCCTGATAATAACGTACGTCGTTATTTCTGTAATACGTGTAGCGAGGTCCATATTGCATTACTCTACCTGGCTACAACGAACGCTTACTGGGAACATATCTGAGAGATGACCCTACATCGGTGAAACGTAATCTACGTGTCAATCCAGATAGTTTCCGAAGAATTGTTACGTTAGTGAGACGTGACGGGAAACGATCCGGCTGGTGCATTGAAGTTGAAGTGAGTATAATATACCTTATTTTGATAACTTAGGTGCTCGTTATTCCATTGTGCAAATATGAATTTATCGGTATTATGTTAAAGTATAATATAGTTATAAATAAATGAATGAGTAAATATTACATAGATATTAAATGAAGATATAGACAGGATATATAATACATAGATATTGAGTAAACGAATAGATAATAACGAAATAAAATAAAATGATAGGTCTAAAGGTATCGTCAATTGCTAAATAATTTCAACATTCATTTTCCAGGTAACCCTGTTCCTGTTTCGGTTGGCTACTGGCATTGCATACAGAGTAGTATCAGCAACTTTCGACATTCCACGATCTACTGTAGGCAGAATAGTACATAAAGTTTTGAACAAAATTCTTTCAATTTTGCCTGAAATCGTTCGATTACCTTCAGCAGATAGACTACCGGACATTGGTTTGGAATCTTCTAAAATAGCCAACAGCGCCGTATTTCGCCAATGTGTCGGAGCTATCGATGGGTGTCACATCCGAATAATGTGTCCTGTTCGTCTACATGATCAATATTATAACAGGAAACAATTTTATTCAATAAACCTGCAGGGTTTGGTCGATGCCTCGGGTTTATTTATCGACATCGTCAGCGGTTTTCCAGGGTCTGTTCACGATGCTCGCGTATTTAGAAATAGTGCACTATTCCAACAAAGTATGTATCCGCCGGAAGGATACTTCATTGTCGGGGATAGTGCGTATCCATGCAGACGGCACCCTGTAAGTAAAATTACACCATTTACAGAACCACTCACAGACGAGCAAATGGCTCTTAATCATGCCCCAAGCCTAACCAGAATGATAGTAGAGCGTACCTTTGGTATAATGGAAGCACGATGGAGATCAATCTTCACCAAAGCGTTGGAAGTTAGGGTCGACACAGCAATAAAAGTAGTTGCAGCATGTACAGTTCTACACAACGTATGTGTAAGCCAAGGCGATGTGCTGCGTATGAACGCACGCAATGCACCACTACCTCCACGTCGCCTTCCACGACCAGAACGTGCAGGGTTAGATCTGCGTAATCTTTTTATGCAGTTATATATGCAGGAACAACTACAACGACATAACTCGTTGTATTCTATTATCTAGATATTTCTTGTTTACCAATGTTTTTTCCTCAACATCCTTCATTCAAAATGTTTCACATCAGTTAGTTTATGTTCGTTAATAAATACTGAATAATAATTAACCGTCACACGCACTCCTGATTATTTGAATATAAAAATTGCTGATTTAATGAATTCTCTGTTGTTAAATTTGTAGGTTAACTGCACGTGTTTTTCCTCATTCTGAGTTAAGAGTTGGATATTTCATCCTTGAGAGAGAACATTGGACAAGCTTATCTGACATTTAATTCATTTTTTCGAATATTTCTAAGTGAAAATGAACACTGTTATCGTTAGGAATACATTGAATATTAGACTTACTGTAAGCACTCCAACTCACGTGGTTCTGATTTTAAAATTCGCATGTGACGATTATGGCGGTGATATTTGAACTGCAGTATTTCCATATTTGATATCATACAAATAACGCATGTTCTCGTTGTTCTTCTATCGTATTTACACTTATAGTTAAACACAATAAACTTATGAAAGAATTTGACAATTGTTCATACATCATACTTGATAAATAGATATTTTTATTGTACGAAACTTATAAACTATAAACTATAAACTATAAACCGAGCAGGGCGCTGATTCTGAGTTTTTCATTTCGGTGTATCACGGGTTAAAAAGAGACTTTACGGATAAAGCTGCACCCTGACCATCCAGAACATATAATAAATAAACAACATTTATCGCCGTTATAACACGTGATACACCGAAATGAAAAACTCAGAATCAGGTGCCAGATACGTATACTTTTTTTTGGGCTGGCAATAGTGGCAACAATGGAGAAAATATGGCTGTCGTAGACAAATGCAGTGAAAGCGTGTATAAAATCGGTAACGGCTGCATAGAGCAAGAGTGAAGAAACTGTTCAAGAATTGTAAAAGTGATAAGACGGGATGAAGATAGAAAGGTCGAGTGAGAATGAAGCCAAATAAGAGTGGAAAGTGCTAGTAAATTAGAGAAAATTAAAAGACTTAAAGAGGTTAGAATGCACCGGCTATGTCTGATGAAAAAATATTGATACTGCACCTTCCACAAGGAGAAGAGCATCGTCGCTAAGAGAGGATAGCAAGTGAAAAACGGGGTCAACGGATACGGTAAAGACAGTTGAAATCAGATAACAATGGACTGAATCAAATAATGAAGTTTAAGAAATAATAAACTGAATGGGTAGAGATACTTTGAAGATTATTTTTTTGTAAAAAATTCTCTGATCACTGCGAGGAAATCCTGATCAGCTTGCAGAACACTTCGTCGGTCTTCAGCTCGACTTCTGATGTCTTCTCGTAACAACGATATTATCTCGGGAATATCATTCATCGGTCCGGCAGCTGCGACACGCCTCCTTTTTGGTGGTTTCGCGCGGACCTCCTGTGAGTGTTCTTCCTCATCTGAGGTCGGTAGCGATGAGCTTACACCGATATTTAAAGTTGTGTTTGTTGGTATCTTCCTCAGTGATTGATTGGAACTGGAGGTAGTACAAGCACTTGAGGTCAAAGCGCCAGAGTCAGAGACACCGGAGGTGGCGGAGGCAGATACATCAAATTCTTCAGATGACTGTTCAGTTAGATCATCATCATCGGTCCGAACAGATACGATGGAGTCACCAGAGTTGGAGGCTGACTGGATCAGTAGAAGGGGCGATATTGTGTGCCGCCCAGACATGAATTGATGTATTGCATCAAAAAGATTCATGTGTGCGCGGGATGTTGCGCCTCTTCCAGCCCTACACCCGTCGGCGGCAAAATTATTGCTTTGTATTTTTGCTGCAGGTTTTCAAATTTTTTCTGGCATTGGTAGCCTGTCGCGCCACATCTAATATTGACGGCTACCATCTCCCACCCATGGGTCCCCATTCCCTTCTTTCCAGTGAAGAGGGGATTCAACGATCCCCGCGCATTGATCATATTCTTTGGATCATCTTCATTTCCTGGCAAACATTACGTTTTTGAATATAATTAGGATTAAGTGTAATAGTATTAATAAGTATAATTATAATGATGTAAGTATTTATTTATTTATTTATTCGGAATTTATACATAGTATACAGTAATTTATACATTGTATCCTACAGAGGTAATTTAATACCTGTTCGTAGGACTGAAGTAAAAAAAAGAGAAGTGCTTAAAACTAATTAATAATTAAAATATAATCTTTTAAACCTAACGCCTTTATATTCCATCTCTCCTCTTTAAGTACATTATAAATTCATATATATTTCTGTAACATTCAGTTACAATCGCATTCGCATGTTATTGTGCCAAGATGCTCTTGGCTATAAAATCTTTCAGTTTGATCTTCAATGTGTTTCTTTTATAGTTTAGGTTTTCCAACTCGCTTGGTAGGTTGTTGAATAGTTTAACAGCCATGATATAGCTATTCTGAAAGCCTACAGTTTTGTACATTTTTGGTAAAATTATGTTCTTATTTCTAGTTCTGCTTTTAGTGTTGAGATATAACTCGTGTAAAGCACAATAGTGATGTTTCAATGACTCATAGGCAAAGATTTGATTGAAATTTAGTGGCCTTACCTTTGTGAAAAAACTATTTTTATTCACTATTTTCAATAATTTGTTTTGGAGAGCTTGTAATAATTTCAGGTTGTTGTTGTAAGCACCACCCCAAGCTATGTTTCCGTAGCATATTATACTATTGAAAAATGCATAGTATATGAGCATTAAAACATCAACTCTCATTATTTTGCTGAGTTTATGAAACAGGAAGATCAAGTACTTGGACTTTCCTATTATACATACTCAATATGCTTGTCCCACTTAAGATTGTAATCAATAACAACCCCTAAGTATTTGTCATGATTAACTCTATTTATAATGTTTTCATTGATTCTTATCTCTATTTCTCCTGGCACACTATCACAATAACTCCCGAAGGTGATATATACAGTCTTATCTATGTTTAGTGATAATTTGTTTAGTTTGAGCCAATCAGATATTTTTTCTAGTTGACTGTTCATTCCGTTTTGTGTTTCCAACCATGTATCCTCAGCTGATATGATAGCTGTATCATCAGCAGAGGATAGGATTGAATCCTCATTCATACCCTCCAACAAATCATTCACATATAGGATAAACAGCAAAGGGCCCAGTATGGTTCCCTGTGGTATTCCCATTATCACTTTTCTGTTGCCACTCACTGTTCCATTCGGCTTTACTCGTTGTTGTCTATCTTTAGGATAGCTCGTGAGTAGATCATGCGCTTTTCCTTTTAATTATTATTATTTTTTTAAGAATATTTATCGAACTTTTTTTTTACATTATTATTATATATTTTTTTATGCTTCATTTTTTCATTGTAACAATACAAGTATTTCTAATCTTCCATACTTTTTGAATTGGTTACTTTAGTGACGTTGAGTTGTAAAAATAATTTGTTTTAGTTTTCATGTCTTTTTTTGTGTTCATTTTGTTAGTTTTTATAATTATTTTTATCCAAATTTATTCATCGCATTAAAATATTGTAACATAGCAGGCGATATGCCTGATACAAACATAGGAGACGACCGCGCAGGACCCATTACGCATAACAACTGACGTCACAGAGCGCTATATAACGAGCAGTGCTGCTCGACAAAGTAGCGCATTCCAGGTATAGCACCCATAGACTTAAAAGATAGACTGAGCGCTCCCATAAGAGGCACTGAAGCTAACATATACAGGACAGAGATATGTCGGGAGTAGTCCTCTCTCTTTTCAATCGGCGTCATGGTGGGAGACAACGGAGTAGTGGAAGTGGGACAGCGTCGCGCCTGTCAGATGCGCATTCATTTTGATTTCTCCTCATTCTCCTCTACTGCCTCAAGCCCCACCACAAATATGGTCAGACAGAGAGAGGAGTACTCCCGACATATTTCTGTCTTTTCAATGTTGGCTTCAAGCGGCCCATAAGAGCGCTCAGTCTATCTTTTAAGTTTATGATAGCACCGGAGCGACTCACAACCTTGTTAGCCAGTATCTGACAGGCATAGAGCCCGGATACTTAGTAGAATCACTCTTGTTAAACGGAGTTACCTATAGCAGGGACTTACGTATAGAATCACTATCTTTTCATTTAAATTATTGTTTCCAAACTTACCCATTTTCTCAATTATATTCACTTTTCTCTAATTTAACAACGCTCTTAAATTTAAGATCTTTATAATATTAATTTCTATATGTTAGAAAATCTTTCTATTATATTGTTTTTTTTTTTTTTGTAATGAAATCGCAGAAATTCTTAGATTAAATCTATTGTTTAAATTCTAGTTAAAATCTCTTTCTGAACTCCTTTCTAACCGATCTCACTAACATCTTCATTAGCTAATATACAGCTTCGGTCAGGCGAACGCTGCCCAGATCAGATGCCTGCTTTGGTGCACTAGCTGCACCCAAGTCAGGGTACTGTCTCGGTGAGATAGAGCCGATCCAAGTCTGATACAGCCTTGGTGCGGATTACCGCATCCAGGTCTGAGGGAGGCAGCTACGGCGAGATTCGCTCCGCCCTAGTCTGTATTAGGCACCAGTGTTGGGCAAATTTGTAATTAGCTAATTACAAATTACTAATTACATTTGTAATTTGTAATTAGGAAAAATTCAATTCCTAATTACATTTGTAGATTGTAATTAGGAAAAAAATAATTACTACTTACATTTATAATTTGTAATTAGAAAAAATTCAGTTATTAATTACATTTGTAATTTGTAATTAGGACGAATTCAATTACTAATTACAATTGTAATTTGTAATTAGGACAAATTCAATTACTAATTACAATTGTAATTTGTAATTAGGACAAATTCAATTACTAATTACAATTGTAATTTGTAATTAGGACAAATTCAATTATTAATTGCAATTGTAATTAGTATCTATATTCATCCAAATTACAATCGCGAAAAATAATTAGTAGTTATTTCCGATCTAATTAAAATTTTTACAAAGTAATTAGAAGAATGAAAGAATCTAATTACAATTGTCAAATGTAATTGGAGTGATCATACACGAGTAAATAGCGGTCATACGGTAATATGTACAAGTTATCTTTGGATAAATGAAAGGTTATAATACATACCGCGAGGTCTGGAGGTATATGTATAGGCATATAGGCATATAATGAGTATATTAGGATAAATAAATGTATATAGGATATATATCGACATATACGTGCATATACAAGCTTGCAGAGGCTTGTGTGGGGTTGTGTTGGTATATGAGGGTATATGAGGGTATATCTCAGTATATACCCATAGATAATTTATTTACGTATGTACATATATCCCCGTATGTACCGATACTTACTCATTCGGATCACTCTAATTACATTTGAAAATTGTAATTAGATTGAATAATTTTTCTAATTACTTTGAAAAATTGTAATTAGATGGAAAATAGCTACTAATTACTTTCTGCGATTGTAATTAGGATGAAAATAGATACTAATTACAAATGTAATTAGTAATTGAAATTTTTCTAATTACAAATTACAAATGTAATTAGTAATTGAATTTCTTCTAATTACAAATTACAAATGTAATTAGCAATTGAATTTCTTCTAATTACAAATTACAAATGTAATTAGCAATTGAATTTTTCCTAATTACAAATTACAAATGTAATTAGCAATTGAATTTTTCCTAATTACAAATTACACATGTAATTAGCAATTGAATTTTTCCTAATTACAAATTACAAATGTAATTAGCAATTGAATTTTTCCTAATTACAAATTACGCATGTAATTAGTAATTTCAATGTAATTAATTACAATTTGTAATTAGTGATGCCCAACACTGTTAGGCACTAACATTTAATTCTCACGAGGAGTCTTGGTAATCAATCCTTGATGAAGAACACACGGTACCTTCCGGCTCGCGACACTTTCAGTGCCGCGACCCGCAGCTCACGCGAAAAGTTACATGATAGATTTATAATGTAATCTAGATTATGACGTATTATACTTACAGCTAAATCTTCTGGGTGCGGCTGCCATAATATTCTGAGTATGGAATAAACTTTTAAAATAAATAATTAATGAATGTATAAAAATTTCGACGTGGCGTGAATAGCGTATAAAACACAAATTGTGGATTGACGCCGTGAAACAACAAATGCCGAAGTTTAAACAATCAAAAACAAATATCGCGCCAAGAGACGGCGCCACCTAATTGAGTGCACCTCCACTAGATTTCGCTAGAATGCTCAAGCATTGGCGTAGACGTGAGGGTAAGATTTAGGGTAAGGGCAAGTGTACGAGCCTTACAAGTTGGGACACAGCCAATACTTTTAAGAAGTCACAATCTCATACACCATAACTAATTTTTCCATAGTTTCTCAAAAAACTAAGCAAGCCTGTAAACACTCGGAAACTCATAAATTTGAAATCCTAAACTTTAAGTAAACTTTGAGAACGTTAGAAACTATCTTTATTGAGGAAACATAAATCTTCAAGATCTTCAGAATTTTGCTACCAAAAGCGGAGAACCCAATAGACAAAGACAGTTTTGTTCAAATGAAGACAGATCATAGACACTCAAAACATCTCTTCTCAGCATCTCGACGCTTGGGCCTCTGACCCAATCGTCTTGCACAAACTCTATTCTAGCCAACCATATTTTTTCCCTCTTAAATTCAATGTGCTTTCTACCAACAAGAAAATACTCGTTTCCCGTGAGTTCCAAAAACCTCCCCCTCGCGTAACCGCGAGGAGATCTTTTTTCTCCAGAACATGAAGAGTTAGTCACGAGATTTCAAAGAGTAAAGATCAATCGTCATAAGTCTTAGAACTCAGAAAATAAATTTACCAAGTGTAAAACTTATCAACACATTAAATCTATAAACTAAGGTCATCAACAAGCAAATGTTAGATTAACAACCAATATTGTTAAGCAGATTGTTAAATAAATGTTGTTAATTGAAAGTGTTACGAACGGCCCTGAACACGCGTTGCCTGCTTACCAAGCGCATTCTTCCCCGGTTACTCACTCGGACACAGAAACAGGTGAGCCTAGGAATGCGTTGACCCTAAGAAAAATCGCAACTAGCGATCAGCAAAATAGCAACCCCACCGCCGGGAAACCGAGCTGTAGTGCGAGACCAAACGCCACCCCAAAATCAGTCGAAAACTTGAAGTGAAAAGATCAAAGTGCTCTTTACCTGGAGGCCCGTGCGAAGTGCACCTTAACCCCTTGGAACCGACGACTAAATACGACCTTCCAGTCGAAGCGAGGCATCATCGAGGACGAGGCAGCCCCTACCAATTGGGGATTCAACGATCGTAGTGACCAAGCCCGGCACCTTACACGCATCCTTCGCCTACACTGGGGACTTAGGTCGGCAAGTACAGCTCTGGTGACGCGGTGGTGGGTTCTAAAAGTCTACTCCACACCTTCCTAGGGAACGCACTTCTTGACTCACCCTTTCCTCCTGATTTAATATAACCTTATAATCTATAGTGGAACTCTGAAACTATAAAGGCGTAAGCGAATTCTCATTACTATCTTTTTTCGAACCAATCTATTGTTTCTCTTTTATCTTTGTACTCTATCAATACCTATCTCTTGTTGTATAAATTAAACACAATTTTAACTGGTGTGCACGGATACCTCGATCCTCCGTACCACTCCAATTCCCAGCCACTTAGAACAGGGCATACTAGTTCAGCTGATATGCTTCAGCATTTAAAATAGCAAACAACCCTATCGGTCAACCCCTAACTGCTCGAAGGTAGATCAGTTAATAACATCGGCAGCCGAGGTCATTCGATCCCCGTCTGCACGTAACAAAAGTGAAATCTACAAACATTTGTTTTACCCACGCATAGTGGTGACTGATAACAACCCATTACCTCAACAGATACGAGTTATACATCAATCAGAAGAACTAGTTTTCCAAGACTCGGTAAGAAACATAGAACTCTACCAATTCTGAATCAGAACCTCAACACATCTAACTAGTGATTCGCAGCCTTCATATAATTCTAATCCAGGACGTAACAAGGTTACGATCCTCGATCGAATATTGGAATTCACTTTCAATATTCGGTCAACCCCTAACTGCTCGAAGGTAGATCAGTTAATAACATCGGCAGCCGAGGTCATTCGATCCCCGTCTGCACGTAACAAAAGTGAAATCTACAAACATTTGTTTTACCCACGCATAGTGGTGACTGATAACAACCCATTACCTCAACAGATACGAGTTATACATCAATCAGAAGAACTAGTTTTCCAAGACTCGGTAAGAAACATAGAACTCTACCAATTCTGAATCAGAACCTCAACACATCTAACTAGTGATTCGCAGCCTTCATATAATTCTAATCCAGGACGTAACAAGGTTACGATCCTCGATCGAATATTGGAATTCACTTTCATATTTTTATTTTTGCTCAACGAGTCGGAGGAACTGAAAATACACATGAAGCGAATACACTAGCTAGAGTCTCTCCTCAACCTCAATTCCAAACTAAAACCCCTATGTTCGGCTACTAGGTTAGCTGTCAAAAATGTGAGGTTATGACGTCCATGATCCTCTACTGCTTGTAGGAATTTATTTTCGTATTTGGAATAAACAAAAGACTAATATTCTCTTCGCAACCTCAATTATAAAATGATAGTTTATAGATCCCACATTCGGATCTTAGGTTAGCTGTCAGACGAGTGAGGTTATATCGTCTGCGGTTCGATATTGATTATTGACATTCATATATATATATATATATGAATGAATATATATATACATATATATTCTAACTTTCTGTGGTTGTTTACGGCACGGAAGGTGCCGCAAATACCACCGTTATTGTGAATTCTTTGTCCTACGGACAAGATTGGAGCCCCTCTTGTGGAAAAAGTGAAAAACCACGAAATCGTCCCTAATGCACGGACTCGGATGTATGCTAGATACACCAGAGCCGCCTCCCTGCAGAGCTGGGATATGCCGCGCTAGCCGAGCCTGAGCGCAGACTTGGGTGTCGAGACACTGGTAAGGAATTACAGACACGGGTGCTTAGCCAGTGCTGCGAGCCAGTGAATCTAGCCGAAGCTGCCTTACAGAGCTGGGGTTCGCGTAGGCGCACCGAGCCTGCCTAACAGACTAGGGATTGCTTCTCCTGTAATTCTAGACTCGGATGGAGTGTGAACTCCACCGTTGCTAGCTGTCAGAAGAACCGCACCGTAGCTGCCTCTAGCTAATCAACGAAGATAATTTTGAAGCTGAAATTTTTGAATAGGAAAATAATTAGAACAGAAAGGAAATAGAAAGAAAAGATGCAGCTTCACAGAAGATAATTTGAGTTTAATTTAGTGCAAAAACTATGCAATTTGCATGACCGGACTTCCGGTCTCAATAACAAAAAAATGAAACGATTGTTACGTTCCCTATACCTCTCACTCCCAATACTTGATACCCAACATCCTGCATGCATCCTATCCCATGACCCTTAATCAAAGGAAGTCTCAACCTCACGATTCGAAGAACCATCATCCCTACCTAAGTACCTATAAACTGCAAACCTTGCAGTTTAACACGCTCACGCCCAAGAGACAAAGAACTCGCTCTCAAACTGACACCATCCTCAATATTAGCGCAACACTCTTCAATTAGCCATCGAGCAATCAACACATCAATTAACTCTCGAACAACCAACTCTTAAACACTCAATTCCTACATCTTAATAGTTAATACCTAACTCTAGGAGATTACAGTTAACGCATACTTGTTTTCAACCATCAATATAACTACGTATCAATAAATAATTCTAATTGCAAACATATCAACGAGCACACATTATTCACTTAAACCATCCGCACGTAATCCGGTTACCCTCAGGTGTAAAAACGAGGTACGAACTCAACGATCTCAACAGAACTCACAACATCCACAACCATAATCATAACATTGGTGGCAGCGGAACCCCTCGTTTACCGAATTATAGTGCTAAAAAATAAGTGAATTCTACATCATTACATATACGCGACAAAAGTGATCCGCAATTTCTGAATACACATTTCTTTATGGCAAACTTTCCATACTCCAAATCATTGTGACAAGTCGTAAAAACCTACCGACAGTAATTATACTACTCCGAAAGCCATAAATCCGAACATAGAAATACTGAACGAAGACACAAACTACGAATATACAAATCTACATAATACGAAGTGCATACATATATCAAAGTGAAAATATAACAAAATCACAGAAAATATCCCAGCAATAAAATCAAAGTTGCTAAAAAGAAGTGCCAACAACATCCTCAAAGGCATCTCGCCCCACAAAGATTCACCTGAATCCACCGATTAGCAACCTCGCTACAACGAAGTCCGTACTCCGCAGCCGACGGCAAGACATCTTAACTCATCACGACATCCTAGATCCAACGCAGTTCTACACAACAACTCCACCCCCGAAAAACACTGACACAGATTCGTATCCAAAATGAAAATCATTCTAATTTTGATCATCAGCCTGTAAGTTACTTTTAATTTTACACCAAGCAAACAGTTTTAGATCGAAATAATCCAACACACAAATCGCCAAAATGACGGACAATGAATCCTCATCCGGAACGCAAACAGAAGTTCCATATTGGTCTCTTAAAGACATATTAGATACGATTCCATACTTTGACGGTCGAAACATTCACGTTTATTTACGTAGTTACGAATATAAATAACTTCATTAGAAGCTGCGAAAATGCAAAACCTCTTGTCAAACCATCACAAAGTCCGATATTAACGCGAATGGTACGAACTAAAATTTACGGAACCGCAGAATCCTATTTAGGTAGTAAAGAATATAATACACTTGACGAAATTTTAGCAGTTCTAAAGAGAGCATTTTTACCTAAAAAGACCATATTCGAATGGCAAACCGAGTTGAACAGTGTTAAACAAAAGAGCGACCAACGTGTTTTGGATTATAGCACTAAAGTCGAAGATATCTTGTACAACACAATACAAGCCATCAACAATTCACTCACCAACACAGACACGACTAGCATGATCTCGACAATTCAAGACAACGTATTAAAATACTCCGTTAGAGGCCTAATTCCCGATATAGATTTCAGAGTGGCTGGTACGCACCCGACCACTTTGACCCAGGCAATTGAAATAGCCCTCACAGAAGAACAAGAATTTTTAAATCGCAACCCCCTTGACAATAGTAATAACAGTAAAAATAACACTAACCGTAACAATAATAGTAATAACCAGAAAACACAACAAAACCAATCACAACCCCCAAACACGCAACCAAACAGACGATTCAACAACCACCCTCAAAATCCATCAACTCCTCGGAATCCAAACCAACGACCCGAACCTAATCAAAATCCTGTAACTTGTACTTACTGTAACCGCAGAGGTCACACAGAAGACATTTGTTATACCCAAGCTCGCGATATGAAACAAGCTAAATACTGTACAATGTACATATTGCCAAAGATAGGGTCACACCTTAAACGAGTGCCGCTCTGCTAAAAATCAACACCCTAACCAATCACAACAGTCAAATCAACAGCAACAATCTGATCAACCACAACAGTCTAATCAATCAAACACGCAATATTCCTTAATATCTTGTAATTATTGTAAACGCCAAGGACATACAATCGAAAATTGTACAAAACTCGCCTATAATAAATCACGCAACCAACAATCACAGCCTCCTTTAAACTCGAACACCGTCTGCCGGGAGAACGCGCCGACGGATCCAGAACAAACACAACAGCGTTCAACGATACAATAAATCATGTCTTCGAGACAGAATCAAAATCAATAAACGAACTATTACCAGTCATTGAAATCGACACAACAGAATTAAAAACAAAATCAAAATTTGTAATAGACACTGGTGCAGACATAAATATCATCAAACTCAATTGCTTAAAAGAGGAAACAAAACGTGACGAAAATAAAACGCGAAAAATGACGGGAATAACAGACGGATTTATTAGTACCTTAGCTGAAACCAAATTAAAAATCAACGACAACCACCACGAATTTCATATTGTCCTCGACGACTTCTCAATAGCTCAAGATGGCATTATCGGACAACTCTTGCTATCCAAAGAAAAAGCTCTAATTTCTTACAAATCCAATACACTAACTCTGACAGATACAGTAATTCCCTTCAAACTCCAGAAACATAATTCACATACAATCGCCGAGACCATCACAATACCAGGCCGTACCGCTCAAGTAATTCTTATTAAAATCGCAAATCCAGAAATCAATCAAGGTTACGTAGATACAATCAATCTAGGTCATAATATCCATTGCGGTAAAGCACTCCTGACAAATAGAAACGGTCAAGCATGCATATACGCGATAAACTCAAACGAATCAGCTGTCGAAATAAGAGTGCCGACAGTAACCCTAGAACCTGTGCTCGAAACATTTAGTACACTCATACGAGAAACTACTACAGATCGCCCCACGCTTAAGCAATTCTCAAAAACTCACGACGACATATACAATTCTACAGGCGCAATCATTCATTTCATACCACAAAAATTCCAAATATTACGAGGAATTTCGGTCAAATTACTAGAAGCCTGCAATCTGAATGAGTACGAACTCATCACCTACGCAAGAAATAGTATAGTCGGAGCTACTATAAAAGATATAATCCCTAGCACCTCACAAGTATTATACCACTCAATAATCATGGAAACATATTACAGTGACACAGACGACATAATGATTACAAAAACACTCGATGCCCTAAAAAACCATCTACTAACGCAAAACACAAAATCAATCTCAATTCCTGACCTATCTGACGAACTAGGCAAACAAAAATGGGATAACATTTTGAAAATAATAATCTCAACCTTCAATAACACAAATATTACAGTAAAAATCTACGATACTAAACCCCCTAACCCGACTCAAAATACTCAAGAAAATCCAAACGTGTTAACAATAAACGACACAATGGAACCTAACGCTACTATAACTGCCAATAATAATAACAACAAGTCCGAAAGATTAACGATCCTTAAAAACTTGATGCATCTGGATCACCTAAACAACGAAGAAAGAGAATCCATACTCGCACTTACAACAGAATTCAACCACCTATTTTTCCTACCAGGCGACAAATTATCACATACGCCCTTAGCAAAACATTCAATTCCAACCACAGACAACATCCCGATCAACGTAAAACAATATCGATATCCAACCATCCACAAAGACGAGATACAGAAACAAGTTTCCGACTTATTAGACCAAAATATCATCAAACCATCATCCTCTCCCTATAACTCCCCCGTGTGGATCGTGCCTAAAAAACCAGGTGCGGAAGGTAACAAAAGATGGAGAATGGTTATAGATTTCAGAAAACTCAACGGAAAAACCATAGGCGACGCGTATCCCCTGCCAAACATAAACGACATACTCGACCAGTTAGGAAACGCTAAATATTTCTCAACCTTCGATCTCGCTTCAGGCTTTCACCAAATCCCCATGGACCCAATTGACGCCCATAAAACAGCTTTTTCAACTCCACATGCCCATTACGAATTTAATGACATGCCATACGGACTCAAAAACGCCCCGGCGACATTTCAAAGACTGATGAACCAAGTTCTATCCGGTCTAGAAGGAAACATTGCATTCGTATATTTAGACGATATCGTTATCTACGCACACTCCATAGAAGAACACGAAACAAAATTCAGAAAACTAGCCAATCGACTACAATCTGCAAACCTAAGTCTACAAATTGAAAAATGCGAATTCCTAAGAAAAGAAGTAGTCTACTTAGGACACATTATTACAGAAAACGGTGTAAAAACAGACCCTAAGAAAATAATAGCAGTCAAATCATATCCAGTTCCTAGAACAGCCAGACAAATCAAACAATTCCTCGGTTTAGTCGGCTATTACAGACGCTTTATCGAAAACTTTTCAAAAATATCGAGACCATTAACTACACTACTCAAGAAGAACGTTAAATTCCTCTGGACATCCGAACACCAAATGGCTTTCGAAACCTTACGAGACTTGATATGTATATCCCCTATATTACAATATCCTAAATTCGATCAACCATTTATCTTAACAACTGACGCATCTAAATATGCGATAGGCGCCGTACTCAGCCAAGGTAAAATAGGAGAAGACTTACCGATAGCCTATACTTCGCGAACACTAAACAAAGCAGAATTAAATTATTCCGTAATCGAAAAAGAACTACTAGCCATTGTATATTCAGTCCACCATTTCAGACCTTACTTATATGGACATAGATTTACACTTGTTACCGATCACAAACCTCTCGTCTGGGTCAGCAGCGTCAAAGACCCAACCTCACGATTACTGAGATGGAGATTCAAACTAGAAGAATACGACTATGCTGTCGTATACAAAAAAGGACAAATCAATTGCAATGCAGACGCACTATCACGTAATCCACTTGTAGATGCTGATAAACTATTACCAATCAATGCAAAACGCGACCGAAATCCGAGCACAGATAGTATATCAAATCCTGACGCGAAACGAAGAAAAGAAGCACACCAATTTCCAACTCACCCGCGACAAAGTACAGATGAATCACCAAACCCCGCTCCCGTAAAGAAGTATAAAGGCGACATCGATACAAATACAGACAACGACGAACCTACACATACCTCCATGGATTGCCTACCATCAGCAAGAGAAATAGTAAACTTCCCAAATAGACCCCTAACAAACTATTCACAAACCGACAGTTCTGTAGATAATCAAATACTCACAAAAAGACTAATTCACCTACCAGACAAACATACAGGAAATAATCCATCAACTCATACCGAAATGGAGAGTCTCTTAGACAATCTGACTACATTTTCAGAAGATCCATCCACAGGCGACTCGACAGACAGTTTCCCGATGCCTAAAAAACCAATTCACGTTTCAAAATCTACTAAAACAATAAAAATCGATTCATCTACGGACACCTCCGCTGATAATTTACCATTGTTCAAGAGAATCGATCGAAAACGGAACGCTACGTATACAGATATTTCCCCAGATAATTTACCTTTAAATAAAAGATTACGAAATACCGAACGCTATTCGAACAGAAACACTTCATTCAGCAAGCCTAATCTCACTCCAAACAGTCCTAGCGATAACCCAGACTCAAGTAACACGCGCGAAGAAAAAACAACGTACAGCGAACGCACTAGCGCACGATCTCCAACACACGCATACAAATATAAACTACGACCAAGAAAACCCAATTCTCTTCCACTACCACTTGACACATCGTCAGACGACGACCATATCCCTTATTATAAACAAAAACTCCCTACCTCCAGTGAATCGTGGACCTCAAACCGCAAGAATCCTACTTCGAAACAAAAATCACCCGTTTCCAGTGAATCAGAGACTCACAAAACGAATTATAAAAAATCATATTTAGACGTCGTGAAAGAAAAACAACGAACAACAATACCCAAAACTACCACTCCAAGACAACACACTACATGCCCAATCACAGAATCCATTTACCATAACCCATCCTACAAACAATTTCGAGAAGTCTCAAAACTCTTACCAGATCTAGAAAACCAATTCATAACAGAGATAACCGAAGATTTATTTACAAAAGACGACAATTTAGCACATTGCATCCCAGCTGACTGTCTAATCGGACAAGGTATAGCACAAGAAATGATTGAACAAAACATTATAAATCGCGACGTATTAGAATCAAAGAACCCCCGAGTAGGTGACATCATAGTAACACCGTACAATAATATCAAAGTGTATAACTTAATCACCAAAGCGGAATTTTTCAACAAGCCTACGTACGAAACTATGTATAATATTATATGTAAGCTCAGACAAAAACTAGAGTCAGACAATGTACAGTCGATATCTATACCAAAAATAGGTAGCGGACTAGACAAACTAAACTGGAAGACTGTCCGATCAATGAAGGTATATACACCTGCAACCGCCACTTCGGAAAATGAACTTTTCAACTACACGGGAATTATGGGCTAATTTTGGGCACGAATCCCGATTTTTGGGCTCGTTTATTTTTTAAAAAAACTGTGGCGGTGCTAGATCGGAAAAAAGCCAGAACCGCCACAATGGAGAAAAAAAGAGATCAAATTTTACTTTCGACGAGAATTTTGTGCTTTTTATGGGCTTTCAGATACCGTTAACGGAAAACAAGAATCCACTTTCTCACTTGAGAAAAACAAAAAAAACATCTTTTTTTGTCGATTTCGACTCGAGCCCAAAAATTAGCGTTTGATATCTGAAGAGCCCATAATTCATCCTGCAATTTGATTGGTCAAACGTCCCGAAATTCCCATTTATTCACCTACTTTACTCTTGTAGTCAATGTCCACGAAGAATTTCGAGTTATTTTTTTTTTCAATTTGGAGTCGAGCTCAAAAATTAGCGTTTGATATCTGCAGAGCCCATAATTCACCCTGCAATTTGATTGGTCGAACGTCCCGAAATTCCCATTTATTCACCTACTTCACTCTTGTAATCAATTTCGACAGGGAAATGTTCAGAATTTTCTCGTCTTCGGCTCGTGCTTGCTTGCCTGGCCTTGTACTGCAAACTCCGGACTCGGGCAAAAAAGTCCCACTTCTCGCCCTTGGTACATAATATACTATATACGGCAGTTCAGAGATGGACACTGCGAACTGCACATGAAAACTTCCGTATGACTGAGATCAGCTGTATAAAGTGCCACGTCATCGACCGAACATGGGGGTCAAAAAAATCCGTTTGCATATTGATGCCGTGAAAATATAATTTTTTTTTGCACGTAGGTCCTATTTTCACTCCTAAATTTCTTACCAAAGCAAGATGATACGACAGTGTGGTAAAAAAGTTCAGTAGCAGCTCTTTTTCGTTGTTTTTCAATCAACAAAAGAAGGGTTTATTATTCGGAAGAATGTTGGACCACGCAAGTTTTCAAAATTCCTGAAAACTTGAATCTTTTGGTTACCCCTTTCTGTTTGATAACGAAAAATGAATGTCGAAAATAAATAGCCGTAATACCCAATTTTTCATTTATATTTACAATAAACAAATTCAGCATTGATAGTCAGCAAACAAAAAAAAACGTGCAATTTAATATTTCTTTCACATTTTTGGTTCATAAAGCGCCATTTTCAAGAAAAATTTCAAGAAGACCAATCTCGTCAGTTTTTCAACCTCAATTTCATCAGTTTTGTCAGCTTCAGGTCGGTTGGAAATTGAAAAAAAAAACCTTCGATTCGATGAAGGGTATTTTGACGAATAGGAGTCACGGGTGATTTATAAACTTTATTTATTCTCATTCATTGGTAATTTATACACTTAAGATGGCTATTCAATATCGCGTCAAACATGACGTACATTGGAGCATATAATGTTGCATCAACCGCGTGCCGACAGAATTTCATTCACCGGCGCTGTTTTGACTTTTGGTTGAAGTCGGCATTTCGTCTTTTATCCCTTCTATACATCATTTCGAACTTGGTGAGCACGTCTCAAGATTTTCAGTATTGCAGGGCGCGTTTGCAGAATTAAACGTATCTCGTTACAGAGTTGACAATGATGAAGTCCCGCGGAAGGCCTCGCGCTGTTGACCGGTCAACGGTTGTGAGTGCGATCTTAGAACGGAAGTGTGACATTGTTCAGAATAATGGTAAAATCGTTTCAAAATTCGCGGAGGTGTGGGAGTTACTATCTCACGATTTGAACGATGTGATAAAACCATCAGCTTTATATAGTTTTGTGTCGTGTAACAGGGAGGGTGTAAAGGACCAACTCATTGCCACACAAAGTGAGGATCGTGCTTTTTCCGACATCGCATTCGAGAGTGTGAGTGATCAGGATCCATCAATTTTCGATCTTTCGGTAAACGCGTCAATTACGAACGTGACCCTAGAAGCTGAAGAAAAGAAATTCAATGTTTTATTGGACAAGTCGGAGTTCAACAAATTGTTGGCCGAAAAAGTGTACGTTAGGCGAGCGAAATACCGGAACAAAGAGTACGAACGTAAGTGCACTGTGCTCAATCCAGGGGTTTGGCAACAGCTGATCACTGCGAAAATATGGGAAGTCGATCGTCTGAAGTGCGCATTCAATTTCAAAAACCACAAACTGACCCGAGATGCCACGAGTGGATCAATCAATGGCGCATGCAGGTGCGGTGGAACAATTCGTTGCAATATAGATAATTCCGTTGCCGACGCTGCTCATGTGTCCATCGAATGCGTCATCACCACCGGACGGGGTGAGTGCGGGAAACGACCACTTCGCGCTCCAATTAGGCAAGAAATCGGAAAACGGCTTTGTACTACATCAGCCGTCGTTCTCCGTGCTGAAATGGCTGACGAGCTGATGTTGCCAGGCGATCCTGAACCACCACACTTGTATAAGGCATCGCAAATGAACGCGGCGAAACACGAGTATATGATCTCGCAGTATCTACACGCTGATCCATTCACAGCGTTGACAATCATGATGATGCATTCACTGAAAAATATCATCCATGTAGCGTCTTCGCATCCGTTTTTTGTATACTACTGGTCGAATCATCAGCTAGAAGTTGTAACGCGTTTTCCAGTCAGGAAAGGGGGAAGAGGGGAAGCCCCTCGCGCTACCCTACGGCGTTCGTCTCTTGATCGCAAGTAAATAAAAGGGAGGATGAATGAAACAAGAACGAAATGTGAACTATGGATTTTACCTAAATTTCCGTTGGGCGCCAGACGCCTCTCGCGTCAGTTATCAATTAAATAGAAAATGAATGAGAGACTTACGACGGGTGTACTCAGCTAGTTCAGCTAATAAATCAGAGGGTAGAGGGGGTAGGTTACCAGGTGGTCAAATAGTACTCAGAGAAATAACACAGATTTGAGTTGGTAATTAGACGAGACTTTTAATCAAAATCATATCATGGACAAAAATAAAGAGTCGCTCGGGACGATATTCTCTAAGTTCACAATATTCAAAATAATAGGCTCGATATAATTCAATAACAATTCTACTCAACCATAAGAAAGTTCGTAGACGAGGGAACAGTAATCTGGATTACCAGGATTTACCAACTTACTTAAAAATTAACATGGATAGTCCTCAAGAAAGATTTACATAATATAAGGAAATAATAATACGGGACGAGAATTATATCTCTCCACGGCTACAACTACGTTCGCAATACCCAGGATAAGCAAGACAGAGTGAATAATACTACTATAGAAAGAAGCAAGAGAGTGATAGTAGCTCGACTACAAAGTATAGGACGTCGAAGTCCGCAATAATTATTAAATAGAAAATACTAGTTAGCACGAGGCTTAACCTCAAAGCATGCTCAAGCAACCAAACAGCCAGCCACGAGATAATTCATTAATTAAATGAGACAGCAAAGAATCGGTACGAGACGATATTACTGAATTAAATAGAAGCAACTAAAACCTACAGCACGACGAGACCGCGTGGCCCAACGCCTGCGTAGCAAACGATACTCTATACAATAGTCGTACTCGATACCATACGATTTGTGAATTATGTCGTGACTTTACAATGAACTAAACAGGCTTACCTTATGCTGAAATGTTGGCCTCAAGGCACTATGACGCTAAATTGAATTTAAACCACTAAATTTTGAATACAGGCCTAAACTAAGAAAAGAAAGAAATATAATAAGACTCGGGACGGTACGGTACGTGTGACGCAGTCGGCAGTCGAACGCAGAAGAGGTGGATCCTTGGTCGATTCCTCGGCTCGCTAGGTGATGCGGTGCGAGCGTTTTTACGTGCCCCCGTGATTGGCCTATTTGTTTCCCATGAGTAGCGCAGATCTAGCGGACAGTTGTTGCGCGTCACACTAGAGTCCTGCGGACGGAATTATGTTTTCTTCTGGATCGTAATTTTGGCAAATCCCGGTCTTGCCGAGTTTTGGCTTGGGCTAGACCTGGGGCGCGCTGAATTCAAATCCTGTAACTGCTCGACCTGACGACTCCGTTATCGTTTCGTGTTACTCCCTGATTGTCGTGGATTAAGAGGGGTTCTCCAGTCGTCGACCCAGCATGAGTCTGCCTAACTGGAGGACTTGGTTGCAGAGGGGCGACCCTGCACCGGATCTTCGCCTCCACTGCACCATTGGCGTCGCGGAAGGCCACCAGAACCTCCTCACGCGGCGCGGCCACTCTCCGCCGGAACGATACTCGTGGGCTTCCTCGGCCAACACGGCGACGGTACGATAATCAGGAGGGTAGGTGTTGTTCCTTGGGTTCAGCTCCAGGCCGATTAGTCGTCGATGCAGGAGGCTTTAGTGAGTTACTTGATTCGCTCAGCCCTGTACGCTGTCATCGCGGCATCCCGTTTCCCGACGATTCCAGGAGTCGTTGGCTCGAGTCTGCCGACCTTGGGGGGTTGCTCCCTCGGTGGTAGGTCAGCTCGTTGCACGCCGTAGCGTGGGGTACAAGTTTCATGTAGGGAAAAATACAAGAAAACAAGAAGGAATTAGAAATTATATTAGCCTGCCTATCTCTGTCTTTGCCAATCCTGGGTATCCCGCCGACCGCGCACACCCGAGATCGTACTGGGCAGTACCTGGGACGCTTGCACAAAGTGCAACGTCACAACTCTTCCCTCCCTGGGGAAGGCCGAAGAGGCCATGCTTAGTTCACGAAAGTCACGGTTGTTTGACTAATTTTCACTGGGTGGCTGGGTGTTTGTTGCTCGCAAGGTCTGAGTGTTCGATACGAGAAAGAAGACAAATTACTATCCTGGGGGTGATTGCAGCTGTAGCGGGATCGGAAGGGATGGTTAGTGAATAGTAATAATTGCGTGTAGATAGTTTTGGATCTGGTTTTATTAAACTTTCTTTGGTAACCAGGTCCTCACATGAACTTTGAACTTAAGTCTAACGGTACGATAATAATAAGGATATGGCTAAATGTAAGAAACTAGAAGAAGGTACGAGTAGTAATGAGCGAAATAAGGAGAGAAAAAAAAGGAAAAAAAAAAGAAAATAAAAGTTTGTGCCTGTTTCGGCCTTTCTTGGGTTGACTGGTTGAAAGACAGGGTTGCTGTCCGTGGTTAGACTAACTTTGCTTAATGAAACTATGACTAGTTAAGTTACGATTAGGGTTACGGGAGGCGAGCACTGCCCACGGTGTCGCAGGGAGAAAGGTAAGGGGAAATCAAAAATAGTAAAGAAAAGAAATGGTCATTTTTGTAACATGGAAAAAAAAAACAAAATGTCTAGGTACTTTAGGGTTCTTTTATCATACTGGCGATAACTCCGGGCGACAGTGGTTTTCTCTCCCCCCCCTATTTTTTTTTTTTTTTTTTTTGCTTTTAATTTAGACGAAATTTTGAGGGTTAGGCCAAAAGGGAATTTTGAAAGTGTTACGGAACGATACTATTGGTGGGTTCGTCGGCGTACGAATTCGAAGCGACCTGGTGACGGGTCGAGGTCGCGAGTGCTGCCTTGGCCTTCGCGGGTGCGGCTACGTGACTCGCGCGTACGACTTCGAGAGTCACTTCGTGACACAGTCGCGGTGGGGGCAAAGCGGACGCGAGGTCGTGGCTCCGGTCCGAAACGTCGCGGATGGACTGGCGATGCTGCCCTGCGTGGCGTTTGATCCGGCTCATGTCTCCAAAACGGAGCGCATTTCGGGCAGTTACTCACTTTGACTCCTCGCCAACCACAACGCTTACAATACACCCGTAGTTGAGGGTGTGGGCACCGAGGGCTATCATGATTCGGGCTGTCGCAATTCCAACAGCCGACTCGGGCGACGTCGCTTAGGTTAAGGTGGGTTAGGAGGGGTAGTGCCGTTGCTCCAGGGGCCGATAGTTCGGGACCTGGGGGTGGTAGTGGCCTTGAGACTGGGGTACGAGTGTGTGATACCCCAGCGGCAGGGGCGCTGTGTGGTTCGGTTTGGCGATAGCATTCGGTGGCCCTCGAGGTTTCGGTTTGGGTCGACGATTCAGCGACCCCGTGGGCCCTTGTCTGAGTAGCAGCTTCGGCTCGGTGGGGCTCTTCTGTTTGGGTACCTTGGTCTCGGGTCTCGGGGAACTCCCGTACCACGGCGTTGTTGGTATTCTCGGCCGCCAACCTGCGCTGCTCTTCAATTTCGTATGCAGCTGCTTGCAGCTGAGTCCACTCGACTGGATTGGCTTCGGCTATGGCATCGAAAAATCCTTGGCAAGCTTCCAGTCTGCGCCACCCCGTAAGGTTCACGGTGTGACGGTCGTCACCTTCCATGTTCTTACGGTCAGCTTCTGTCCGGGACGATACGGTACGATATGATCTGGGGGTTGATAAAAGATAGTCAGGGAGAGGTTCGAGTTGCTGCTCGTTTCACCACCCCACCATGCTTAGGGAACGTAGGATTTTAAGTCCTTAACATGCACTTTACCCACCACCGCCTCAGTATCGGGATGACTAACTTCGTATACTACGGGAGATAGGATTTTGGAGATCTTGAAGGGTCCATGGAACTTGTGGGCCAACTTGGCGGCGATGTTTTGAGCCGCGGAGGAGAGGACATGCTGGCGTTTCAACACTAGGTCTCCTATAGAATAAAAATGTGGTCGGCGGTGTCTATTGTAATAGTACGCTTGGCGCTTGTAAGCCTCCTCTAAGTTCTCCACTATCCATTCGCGTAGGAGTTGTATATTTTGCATCCGTTCAGACCATGCCTTGGGGTTAGATTGTTCGATCTCGGGGCTTTCGCCTAATTGTCTCCTGCGGGAATTCGCGGGTTTCGGGACGCGACCTAAATTTAAGAATGCGGGACTGGTATCAAGAGAGCTATGGTGGGCTGTATTATACGCGAAGCGGAAGTTGGCTAGATGTAGATCCCATTCTTTGTGATCTCGTTCGAGGAACGACATAATCATAGTTTTTAATACACGGTTGACGCGTTCAACAGGGTTCGCCTGGGGGTGGTATGGCGGAGTCGTAGTATGGACAATGTTGTAGGTATCGGCAAGGGCTTTAATTGTTTTATTGTTAAATTCGGTTCCGTTGTCTGTTAGGAGTACTCGGGGTGTTCCCCACCGGGACGTTATGTTTTCTTCAAATGCTTCGCTGATCTTTTTACCGGTTGCTTTTTTGAGGGGGCAACACTCGATCCACTTAGTGAATAGATCTTGCATGACCAAAATATACGCGGAACCGGCTTTACTTGCAGGAAATGGACCCATGATGTCCATTGCGACCACGGTCCATGGCTCTTCGATAACCCTACGCCCCATTAAGCCCGGGGGTGCCTGTTGGCTTACTTTGCACCGTTGACAGATACTGCAACGCTTCACGTAAGTTAGGACGGTACGAAACATTCCTGGCCAATAGTACGAGTTGGCAACGCGACGATAGGTTTTCTCTGTACCGAGGTGTCCGGTTTGAGGCTCGTTATGACTTTCTCGTAGGACTTGCTCGCGTTGGTCCTCGGGAAGGACTAGTTTCCATGCATCCAAGTCACGGACGAGGGTTTCGATATTGGGGTCGGGACGATAGAAATAGAGCTGGTCTGCGTCTACTTTCCAGTTACCAAATTTTTCTGGGTTTTCTGCGACCTCTTGTTTTCGTTTATCGTACCATGTCATGGGTTCAGGGATGATCGCGGCTATCATACTTGGATTGTCTTCAGGGATGCGCGAAAGGGCATCCGGTACCTGGTTGAGAGTACCCTTACGATATTTAATGGTGTAGTCGTAGCCGAGTAATTCTAGGGACCACCTAGCTAGCCTACCCGTGGGGTTCTTGAGACGATGTAACCACTGCAAACTACTGTGGTCGGTTATGACTTGAAAGTGGTAACCCTCTATATAGGCTCGAAATTTTTGAATCGCCCAGATAACGGCTAAGCATTCCTGCTCAGTAACTGAATATTTCCGCTCTGCGTCCGTCAATGTCCTACTGGCACAAGCTATGACATATTCTATGTCGTCTCGCGTTTGAGTGAGGACCGCGCCTAGACCTACGGCGCTAGCGTCAGTCTGGAGTACGAACGGTACGGTAAAGTCTGGGCACGTGAGCGTAGGTGCGGAAGTTAGACAACGTTGGATCTCGGTAAAAGAATCCGTTTGTTCATCCCCCCATGACCAGGTTTGTGTTTTTCTGAGCAGGCGCGTCAATGGTTCCGTGGTGGTCGCGAAATTCGGGATGAACCGGCGATACCAAGACGCCATACCGAGAAATCGTCGTAGTTGTTTAACATTACGCGGGACGGGATATTCGAGTACGGGAGTCACTTTATCGGGATCGACCTGTAATCCTCGCTCATTGACGATAAAACCTAAGTACTTGACCTGGGGACAGCAAAATTCGCACTTGTCCGGGTTGATTGTTAACCCAGCTTGGTGAATGGTTCGTAGTACCTGTCTTAGCCAGCTAAGGTGTTCCTCAAATGTACTAGTCGCGATAATGATATCATCTAAGTAGGCAAACGCGTAGGGGTCCATTTCTGGCCCAATTAGTCGATCTAAAAGTCGTTGGAAAGTCGCTGGCGCACCGGTTAGACCATACGGCATCCTAGTGAAGTGGAATAATCCTCTACCCGGGACGATAAATGCCGTGACTTCGCGACTTTCTTTAGATAACGGGATCTGGAAATAGGCCTGGCTCAGGTCGATTGTCGAGATGTACCGAGCCGATCTCAGTTTATCGAGAATATTATCCATACGCGGTAGTGGATATGCGTCCTTTTTTGAAACGCTGTTAACTTGCCTAAAGTCAATACAAAACCGATAGGAGCCATTAGGTTTTCTAACCATCACTATTGGACTAGCCCATTCACTATGTGAGGGCTCGATTATCCCGGAGGCAAGCATTGTATCAACTTCCTCGTTGATCGCCTCTTGAATTTTCGGGGAGACTCTATACGATCTTTGCCTAATCGCGGCGTGATTATTCACGTCTATGTGGTGTTGCGTCAAACTAGTAACTCCTAACGTTTTTGGTTTGGGTGGTATTTCAGAAGCGAGAAGAGCCTCCAGTTCGTCTCTTTGTCCGCCCGTTAAAACCAGTATTCCGTTACAAGACGGAATTTGGTCGGGACGGGACTCTGTGAGAAACCTGAACGTCTCGAAGGGACTGGTTTTGAAATACCACTCAGATTCCGGGAAATTCACGATAATTTCAAATGTGCGAATGAAATCTATGCCGACGATGCAGGAAAAACTAAGGGACGGTATGACGTGAGCCGTGATAGTATGCGTGACTCCTTGCAGATTAACGGGTAGTTCGACCTCCACTGTAACTTCGGTTTGTTGACCTGCAGCCATGGTAACTGGACCGGAACGAGATTTTTGATACGGTAATTCCAGAGTCTCAAGGAGAGGGATTGCCTTGGAGCCTAGGAAGGTACCGGAAGAGCCGCAATCGAATAGGGCTTTCAATGTGTGTCCGAGAACGTCGAAAGTGACAAATAGTAAGGCTGAGCCTGGTATTATTGACTGCACTGGGCTACAAAACTGCATTATTTTAGACGACGGGACGAGATTAGACTTCGCGGGCTCTGAAACGGGATCCACTACTGCCCGCGCGGTTGGTTCCCTTGAGCACTTCCCGAACAACGTGGACAATTTGTTTTAATAACGCCCCAATTTCCGCATCTATAGCAAAACATGTTGCGTGCTTCGGAACACTCCTGGAATCGGTGTCCCGGTTTACGACAGTTATAACAGACAATTGTTCGCGTCGGTGGTGCTACGTTCAGCTCTGCTGGGAGGAACGGGTTGCTTGCAGCAGCGGCTGGTGTCGGGACGGTAGTCGTTGGTGGTGTCTCCGCGTTATTTGTAGGAGGACCCTGATTCGAACTAGATTTGTCCCGATTCGCGTTATTCTGGCGGTTGCCCTTCTGGGGTGACTGATACGCGGCGTTCAAACTTTCTGTTGGCTCTTCGCAAAGAGTGAGATTGGCCAGGGTGGCTACTGCCTGTCGAGATTTGGTGCGTGGACCACGGTACGCTAGCTCTGGCAAAAGAGAATTTTCAGGCGTCGGTGGTGCCTGATATTTTACTACGGTACGGAAATTGACCTCTAACCTTCGAGCGATGTATTCAAGGTCGTCAAGGCTATGCAATTCAGCGCGTCTAATCAAAATGTGAAAGCGCGGTAAGAGGTTACGGTACGCGTACTCTACTTGCTCCTCTTCTAGCCAAGGCGGATGCAGCCGGCTAAAATACGCACGCATATATGTGATATAATCGGCGATTGGCTCGTTCTCACCTTGAGTACTCCTACGGATCTCTTCCCGTAACGCAAATTGTAAATTCGGATCTACGAATCGGTCGCGCCACGCTACTTCGAGATCGTGGAAGGTTTGACAGCGATCCCGCACATCACGATACCAATACAGAGCCACTCCGGATAAGAAAAAGGGCAAACTACGAATAATGTCGGCATCTCGAAGATTAAAGAAAATTCGACCATCCTTTAGACGGGTAAGAAAGGCTTCCGCGTCCTCATTTCGATCCCCAGAAAACTTTATATTCCACTTCCTCATAACGTCGTATGCTGCCAGCGGGGTGGGTGGTTGGCTTACCCGTTGTTGGGGGTTGTGATGCGGTGCGTTCACGAAGCGATTAGGTGCGGGACGATAACGCGAATAGAGGTCAGGCGGAGGACCTGGATGAGGTTCGTCCTGAAAGTCGTGCGGGAATTCACGTTGCGGTTCTCGGGGAAACTCGTAACGGGATTCGCGGGGGGTCTGATGATACGGGTAGAATTCGCGTGGGACGTCTCCGTACGGATCGCGCCGTTCGCGTCGGTATGATTCGCGCTGGAAGTCATAGTTCGGTGCGGGAAAATCCTCGCGGTGACGAGGTGGTTCGCGCGGTACGATATCCTGAGGTCCGGGAGGTTCTCGGGAACCTTCGCGGTCGTGATCATTTAGTACGATACGAGGGACTCGTGGGCTTGGTCGCCCTTGGTTTTCAGGGGGTACCTCTGGAGCCTGAGGAGGGGTGGAGTTTGATTCGATCGGCCCTTCCACTTCTGGGGTTAGCTCGTCATGCTCTACCTGCGGAAGTGGAGCGGTGGTTGATTGTGGGCTCGCGTGTGAGTCGCTGGGTGCTTGCAAGTGTTGCATCCCTTCCCGCGGGGGGTCCGTTTTATTTGGTGTCGGTGGATCCATCACCTCTCCGCGAACGCGTCCCAAAAACCGCAACAAGCGATCGCGTAACGTAGGTACAGTACCGGTTTGATCGAGTGACCTCTGACCTAGCTCTGACCTTAGTTCCTCCGCCGACAACGAGTATATCCACGCGTCTTCCGCGGCGGGTTGCGCCATGTGTTATTAGTCGAGGATTAGCCGCGTCGGCTGTTTTAATTCGACCGCTAGGCTCAGTTACGCGTAGTCACCGATGTAAACAGGGGAGTAGACGGACTAGTTGTTTTTGTTTTCGAGACGAGAGTGACGCTAAAGTTTAAATTTTCCAACGGTTGGTTCAAACCGTTGCCTTTCAATTCAGTCGACTCTTGTTTTTGTTGTGAGATCAGGATTTAGCGATACGATATAATGTGGACTCAATATTTCTTATATAAAAGAATGAATAGAATTCAAATCTGGTTATTCTGAGGCTTTGTTATTCCTCTTGCTATTCCGAAGCAGTGTTAATCTCTTTATTATTGGCGTGGCCCCACGTTGGGCGCCATTTTGTAACGCGTTTTCCAGTCAGGAAAGGGGGAAGAGGGGAAGCCCCTCGCGCTACCCTACGGCGTTCGTCTCTTGATCGCAAGTAAATAAAAGGGAGGATGAATGAAACAAGAACGAAATGTGAACTATGGATTTTACCTAAATTTCCGTTGGGCGCCAGGCGCCTCTCGCGTCAGTTATCAATTAAATAGAAAATGAATGAGAGACTTACGACGGGTGTGCTCAGCTAGTTCAGCTAATAAATCAGAGGGTAGAGGGGGTAGGTTACCAGGTGGTCAAATAGTACTCAGAGAAATAACACAGATTTGAGTTGGTAATTAGACGAGACTTTTAATCAAAATCATATCATGGACAAAAATAAAGAGTCGCTCGGGACGATATTCTCTAAGTTCACAATATTCAAAATAATAGGCTCGATATAATTCAATAACAATTCTACTCAACCATAAGAAAGTTCGTAGACGAGGGAACAGTAATCTGGATTACCAGGATTTACCAACTTACTTAAAAATTAACATGGATAGTCCTCAAGAAAGATTTACATAATATAAGGAAATAATAATACGGGACGAGAATTATATCTCTCCACGGCTACAACTACGTTCGCAATACCCAGGATAAGCAAGACAGAGTGAATAATACTACTATAGAAAGAAGCAAGAGAGTGATAGTAGCTCGACTACAAAGTATAGGACGTCGAAGTCCGCAATAATTATTAAATAGAAAATACTAGTTAGCACGAGGCTTAACCTCAAAGCATGCTCAAGCAACCAAACAGCCAGCCACGAGATAATTCATTAATTAAATGAGACAGCAAAGAATCGGTACGAGACGATATTACTGAATTAAATAGAAGCAACTAAAACCTACAGCACGACGAGACCGCGTGGCCCAACGCCTGCGTAGCAAACGATACTCTATACAATAGTCGTACTCGATACCATACGATTTGTGAATTATGTCGTGACTTTACAATGAACTAAACAGGCTTACCTTATGCTGAAATGTTGGCCTCAAGGCACTATGACGCTAAATTGAATTTAAACCACTAAATTGTGAATACAGGCCTAAACTAAGAAAAGAAAGAAATATAATAAGACTCGGGACGGTACGGTACGTGTGACGCAGTCGGCAGTCGAACGCAGAAGAGGTGGATCCTTGGTCGATTCCTCGGCTCGCTAGGTGATGCGGTGCGAGCGTTTTTACGTGCCCCCGTGATTGGCCTATTTGTTTCCCATGAGTAGCGCAGATCTAGCGGACAGTTGTTGCGCGTCACACTAGAGTCCTGCGGACGGAATTATGTTTTCTTCTGGATCGTAATTTTGGCAAATCCCGGTCTTGCCGAGTTTTGGCTTGGGCTAGACCTGGGGCGCGCTGAATTCAAATCCTGTAACTGCTCGACCTGACGACTCCGTTATCGTTTCGTGTTACTCCCTGATTGTCGTGGATTAAGAGGGGTTCTCCAGTCGTCGACCCAGCATGAGTCTGCCTAACTGGAGGACTTGGTTGCAGAGGGGCGACCCTGCACCGGATCTTCGCCTCCACTGCACCATTGGCGTCGCGGAAGGCCACCAGAACCTCCTCACGCGGCGCGGCCACTCTCCGCCGGAACGATACTCGTGGGCTTCCTCGGCCAACACGGCGACGGTACGATAATCAGGAGGGTAGGTGTTGTTCCTTGGGTTCAGCTCCAGGCCGATTAGTCGTCGATGCAGGAGGCTTTAGTGAGTTACTTGATTCGCTCAGCCCTGTACGCTGTCATCGCGGCATCCCGTTTCCCGACGATTCCAGGAGTCGTTGGCTCGAGTCTGCCGACCTTGGGGGGTTGCTCCCTCGGTGGTAGGTCAGCTCGTTGCACGCCGTAGCGTGGGGTACAAGTTTCATGTAGGGAAAAATACAAGAAAACAAGAAGGAATTAGAAATTATATTAGCCTGCCTATCTCTGTCTTTGCCAATCCTGGGTATCCCGCCGACCGCGCACACCCGAGATCGTACTGGGCAGTACCTGGGACGCTTGCACAAAGTGCAACGTCACAAAGTATACCGCGAATACGCCAGAAGAGAGCCAGCGTGTATACTAATCGATGCGACAGGTGGGGTGGTGAACAAGACGATAAAGGCGGATAACAAGACAAAGTCGAGTCACATTTTCCTCTATCACATAGTGGTCCATTGCAGCGCTGGGCAGTTTTCAGTGTGCCAAATGTTGTCTGAAAGACATGACACAACTTCGATCCATTGTTGGATCCTCGAATGGATGAAGACGGGAGCCTCGAAACCCAAAGAAGTTGTGTGTGACTCCTCGAAAGCTCTTCTCGGTGCAGCTATAAGAGCTTTTACGAGTTTCGATACAATCGAGGCGTACGCTGATTCATTCCTGGAACAAGGCATCCCAGAATGCTACGTTCGCATTGACGTGGCGCATTTCATGAAAATGTATTCTGGTGTCCTGAAGCATGTTAGTCGCACAGTTCGCAAGTTTTTTTTGGCGGCAATGGGGCAACTTGTTTTGGCCCGTAATCTGACGAGCGCGCGGGAACTCCTGACAGCCATTTTAACGGTAGGCCGCAGTGAGTCGAGTGGTTACCTCTCGGATGGTCGGCCGACAGATTGCGAGCGACACAAGCGAGCACTTATCGAGATGTTTGCCGGCAATCCACCTACGGAATGGTTCGATGAAGACTCAAATATTTCGGATGGGTCAACATCTAATCAGATTGGCGAGGGCCTATTCTCTGGCGCAAGATCCGCTAATAAATGGTCTGCGTGGGTCAAAGCCATTGACGATGACGTAAAATCGAGCTGCGGTACGGGAGATGATTTTGATGCGGCAAATGCCTATAACGCACCTAAATTTGCTGATAGGTTGGTAAGCGACTGCACGTGGCTGCCGCTCTGGTCATGCATATACCGCGATGACTTTGGCTACGGCCGCGTACCTGCAATAAGTGCAAGTGTTAAAAGCGAATTCAACTTGATCAAGAACCATCTCATGAAGGAGTGCACGCCGCGTATGCGAGTAGATCAGTTTGTTGAAAAACATGTGCACTATCTTAGCGGACGTACTAAAATTGTCAACGCTAGATAGATCTTGGATAGCGTAGCACCGTCAGCCGAATCTGCCTCGAACGAGGTGCTCTCACGCATCGACAATACGGCCCCACCGGAATCGTCCGTAATTTCATGCCCCGCATGCACTGATAACAATTTTCCCTCCGGCGCTCATTTATGCACTATATGTACGAAGCCTGTCCACGCTCTGGACGGTTGTTCTGTGGCCGTGGAATCATCAGCTGAGGGATACGGGCAACGCCGTATCTGCATGGCGTGCAAAGACCATCAAAGCACGCCAAGCATTTTAGCTTCAAGAGAAGTAGAAGATTGGGGCGGGCTATCGTCAGCCGCAGCGAAAAAGAAAAAATCTTTGTACCTCGTGCCTAATCAACAAACACTTGACGCGATTTCGCATGATCGATTTTCGAAAATGCCTATCTTAAAAAACGGTAATCGTACGGAAGGAAAGGTATGTTTGAGGTGTTTTTTGATAATTGCGCAATATTTGCACTTGGTTTTCAGAGCTAAGTTACTCATTCCAGTATCACGCGGCGTGTGAAGGGCGACATATGATTCCGAAAAAAAACGAGGCAATTGAAAACATTGACATGTCTTCCTCATTATTTTATCTCAATCGCAAAGCTGTCTCTTGGAAAAAGTTCAGTTTTCATTATTGGATTTCTCGCAAAATTTGCGGCAGTTGAAGCGACCGCCGACATTATTATGAAATTTCAAAATGCCATGATAAATTTAAATTTTGAGAAGATTCACACCTGTTGGCGGAAAGGCAACTCCGTAGCTCAAACCGTTTACGATTATAGACGTTTTAATTTTACAGAACCAGCACACATACATATACATACGTAGACTAGGGTGGTCCTTATTTCGATGAATTTAGAAAAAAATTCGGGATGCTGCCTCAAATCGTTGAAAATATATAGAAAAAAAGCCCCCTGAAATTTTAGCTCTTAATTTTAACATCAACACGCCCCTCCAAAATTCGGAAAGTTTAATTCGACAGATATAAATATAATTTTTTCAACCAGTTACTTTTTTCCTATAACTCCGATAAAAATCGATGAAATAATTTGAAATTTGACACAGTTGTTGCTCATACTTTAAGGAAAAACTCCTAGAAATTGCAAATTTTGATATTTATTATTTCCTCACATATCAGGTCAATAAATATTCTTTTCCAGATAATTAAGGAATTTCATAAATCAGAAACTCTTCAGATTTGTATTAACTAGGAAAATGGAGAATAATTTTTTAATTTTTCAATTTGAAATGTTTGAAGTAATATTACGAAAATATTTATTGACCTTATATGTAAGGAAATGATGAATATCAAAATTTGCAATTTTTAGGGTTTGTCTCTCACAGTTTGAGCAACAACTGTGCCAAACTATCTCATCGATTTTTTATTGGAGTTACAAGAAAAAAACGTAACCAATTGAAAGAATTACATTTATATTTTCCGAATTAAACTTTCCGAATTTTGGGGGGGCGTGTTAACGTTAAAATCAGGAGCTAAAATTTCGAAGAATTTTTTTCTATAGATTTGCAAGGTATCTAGGGAGCGACCCATTTTTTTCGAAATTCATCGAAATAAGGACCATTACACACATATATGTATACTAGGGTGGTCCTTAATAGGGATATTTTCGAATTTCTTTGCTCCCAGGGGCTCAAATGCTTCCAAATTGATAAAAAAAAATTCTCTGAAAGTTTGAGCTCTTAATAATCACTTTAAGATAGTCCGCGCTCCAACCTAAGTTTCTTATGGAAATAACATGGAAAAAATTCCATTTGTTTTTTTAGAATTTTATAACTCAGCGACAAATAAATCAAAAGTAATTTATCGCGTCATGTTTATTGTAAATTCAACGCTCTACAAAAAAGGTCTCTTATGATTTTTCGCTAAATCTATTGGCTTAAGAGTTATTCGAGCTCAAAGTTTATTATTCAGGACCACCCTCATGTATACATACTGTAACGGATCGGGTGATCTAATCCCGAAACAATACGTCACGCCGCGCACCGTCAACCGCGCACAACAAGTGACGTCAATCAGTGACTATATAAGCGCAGCGCTAACATGGCTCCAGCAGCAGTGTTAGGCAAAGCGCCACGCTGTCTCACTAACTTATCTTTTCTGAGGCCAGACAGGCAGAGCGCCCTGGTGCTCTTTAGCTTCATTTCTTTAATCACGGAAACTGCCATAGCGGGGTTTTACGTTAGAGTCAATTATTATCTTATTTTTCTACTTTCATTTACATCACCATTTGGATTCCTATTTATCAAATTTAAAATATAACGAAAAATTAAACGAGAAACGAGCGTAGAATCGTAGCATAGCTGAATCTACAAATTAGGTTAAAACTTATGTAATTTCATAATAGTATAAATTTCCGGTTGCAACCATTTCAACTCATTATGATTTATTTGATTAATTAAATATTTTGTTAATCGGGACGGTTTCCTTTTTCTTTACAACCTTTTTCTCCGTAGGCTGAACTGACCTGACTAACACATTTCATTTAATTAGCTAATATACAGCTTCGGTGACGACTGCACTGTCCAGATCCGATACTCGCTTCGGTGCGCTAGGCGTACCCAAGTCGAGATACGGTCTCGGCAAGTGCGTTGAATCCCAAGTCTGATACAGCCTCGGTGCTGCTTGCAGCATCCAGGTCTGAGGGAGGCAGCTACGGTGTGATTCGCTCCACCCTAGTCTGTATTAGGGACTAACAAATTGATTACCTCTTCCAAGGAGCCCTAGAAATTAATCTAGAGTAAAGACACTCACAAGTAACTAGCCATACGCGACACCTTCCGTGTCGCGTAAAGCACCCGAAAAGTTACATTTGGCGCCCAACGTGGGGCTCCTTGTTAGTTAGAGGTAAACCTTCTGTTTACCTGTAAATTCAGTAAAATCATTGCTTGGAGTCATTTGTTTAAATTCGAGTCATTGCTTAATTTAGAGTCTTTTGTTAACTTAGAGTCATTGCATAATTTAGAGTCATTTGTCAAAATGGAAGGTCACAGTTCAGCCTCGAGAAAAGGTGCGGAAAAGGAAACCGGCTCGAAACTTACAGATAAAAATGTAGGTAGGCGTGAGAAAGACAAAGGCACTACTGAGTTTGACAAAACCTTTATTGAAAAACCAACAGAAGTAGGAACATCAAGTAAATTCGCGGATCCGACGCAATCCATGATGATGGAGATCCTAGAACAAATAAACAAAAAGTTAGATGAAAAATTTGCTGCCGTAGAACGTAGGATGATGGTATTTAAAACAGATACAGAAAAAGAATATTCAAAGTTCGAAAACAGAATATCTAAAAAAGTAGACGATCAACAGCAAATAAATCGAAAGCAAATAGAGTCTGTAGAAGCGAATTTACATGATCTAGACGAAAAATATAGTTCCGAAGTGATAGGTTTGCAAGAGCAATTGACAACTTGCCAAGTAGACATCAGAAGCGGATTTAACGGAAATTTAAATAAACTCAATACCAAGGTTAAGGATAACTATCAATTTAGTGTTGACAAATTCGCTGAGTTAGAGAACAAACACGAGAGTTTGAAAACAAACATCGACACAGAGGTTAGGAGAATTAGATTCAGAAACTCTGGCAACAACAGTGAATGTCACAACATAATTGCTAAGCATATCAAAATGCCGACTTATTCAGGAAAAGCATGGGAAAGACCTGCTAACTTTATTAAAGAAATAGATGAATACTTTACCTTTGTAGGAGCTGATTGCGATGAATTAGGTTTAAAACTCATAGGCCAATGTCTTAATCAGGATGCAAAAGACTGGTGGACTGCGCGTCGTGACGTGATCAATTCCTGGGACTCGTTCAAAAATAGATTTCTAAATAGATACTGGGGAGAAGAAACCCAAAGGGAGATTAGAAAAGATATTGAGTTCGGATTTTATAATAACGATACGAAGGTAACGTGGTCAGAATACGCAAATAGAAAATTCGCGTCAGCCGCAGGCTTGTCTCCACGCATGGACGAAAGAGAGATAGTTCGTTGCCTTACCCGACATTTTAACGAATCCGTTGTAGAAGCAGCTAGGTGCCGTGACATCCGCGACATCGATGCGCTCCTCGCGTTCTTGGACGAATTGCAATTTGGGGGTAGATCAAATGCAACTCGAAGTAAATTCACTAACGCGAGCAAACAAGATTCACCGGGTTATCGGACGACAGAGACGCGAGATAAACAAGTGTCATGGCGGACTGAGAACGTTAATCCTGGTCCAAAACAAAGCGACGCGAAGCAAAATATTAGGCCTAGTACGCAATATTACAGTCCAAAACAAAACTGGACAAATCACCAAATAAACGCGATCGACTGTGACGACACTACGGATGATCCGATTACAACGGAACCTAGTAACAGTTCGGAAAACTAGAAATCGCTGTGCCGGTCACACCAATAAACGTACCGACACAGCATGAAGTCAATGTTTTCGCGGCAAATCTCACTGATTTAACTACTTTTGAAGATCCGTACGAGTTTTTAATTGCGGAAGAAATAAATGAGAAACCTGTAGATAACAAATGTCCGGAATTAAGTCTCCGAATCGAAAAAATCGAAATGAAAGCTCTGGTAGATACAGGTAGCCAAATAACCTGCGTTTCGGATGAATGGTATCTCAAACATAAAGACAACTTATCAAAATGCGAAAAATTACCGGTTGTTAATTTTCAAGTACAGGGTGTAACAGGGGGCAGACCAGCCCGAGTAAAAGAACAATTTCTCGCGGAAATCAAGATCGGTATGGCAGTCGATGAGGTGGGTTTTCTCGTCGTGCCTGGATTAAAACACGATGTAATTCTCGGTATCGACACGCTGCGTAAATGGAGAGCTGATATAGATCTTCAAGTAAATAGATTAGAAATCCAGATAAAGGAGAAAAAGTATTTAATTGAGTTGTATAGCCCAAGCGAAAAACAAAATAGATCGGATCCAACGGCTGGAATCTCTAGCTTAAAAACAACTATGGACCGAAGAAATAAATATCACATAACCGATGATGAGGTAGAGAGCAAGCTAACCGAATGTCAGGTACTACGAGCCGATGAAGTTAAAGCTTTCTCAGACCTAATCAAAAAGTATCGGGATGTTTTTCAAAAGATTCCGGGTAGAGTCACCGTGTATGAGCATAAAATCAAAGTTTACGAAGATAGACCGTTCGTCAAACGATCATATCCTATTTCAATGGTACATAGAGATAAAGTCAATGACGAAATACAAAAAATGTTAGACCTTGGAGTGATCGAAAGATCTTATAGTGAGTATGTGAATCCACTGGTAGTTGTTGCTAAAAAATCTGGCGAGATCAGGTTAGTCTTAGATGCGAGATACATCAATCGGCTTATAGTACCTGATCACGATTGCGCGCAATCTACTGAGGTTTTGTTCCAGAAGTGCGGAAATGCAACCGTAATGTCGAGTCTAGACCTAACAGCTAGCTTTTGGCAAGTGCCATTACATAAAGATTCGCGGAAATACACAGCATTCATGCACGAGGGGAAAACCTACCAATTCACTGTCACACCTTATGGGTTAAGTACAAGTCTAGCCAGCCTGATTAGAACTTTAGATCTAGTGTTAAAAGACACAGATCAATTCACAGTAAATTTCGTAGACGACATACTGTGTTTATCTGACTCGATCCAATCACATTTAGAGCACCTGGAATTGTTGTTTAAAGTATTCAGGAAATACAATATGACGATCAATTTTGGTAAATCAAAATTCTTCCGAGAGGAAATCGATTTTTTAGGCCACAAGATAACGAAAGAAGGCATACGGCCGCAAACAGAGAAGATCGAGGCAATTCAGAATTTTCCAGAGCCGAAAAATGTTAAACAACTAAAAGGATTCTTGGGCCTAACAAATTATTATAGCAAATTTACGAGATCTTATTCCGAGGCAACAGCACCATTATTAGCGTTGGTAAAGAAGGACTCTAAATGGGATTGGACCGAGGAAATGATAACACATTTTACCACAGTAAAGAAGTTGTTCTGTGACAACATGATAATACATCATCCTGATCCTAAACGTAGATATTATTTGCAGTGCGATGCAAGCAATTACGCTATCGGAGCCGTATTATACCAGCTTTCAGATCAAAACGAAGAATTAATTGTCGGTTTTGCTAGTAGAACATTGAAAGGGGCGGAGTTGAATTACTTCACTACCGAAAAGGAATTGTTAGCAGTAGTGTTCGCCTTAGGAAAATTTCGGACATTTGTGGCAGGAGCTCAATTAACAATTCGGACAGATCATAAAGCATTAACATTTTTATTCGCGTGCAGACTATTAAGTTCAAGGCTAACCCGATGGATTTTGTTTGTTCAAACGTATAACTTCGAGATCGAGTACGTCAAGGGAAAAGATAATGTTGTCGCAGACACACTGAGCAGATATCTTCCTGAAAAGAAAGAAAAAATAGCATTAATTAGGCAGGTAATAATATTAGCACCCTTAGCTAAAGAAATAACTGATGAATTAAGAATTAATTTAGAATCACTAGCTAACCATCAAAGACAGGATGAGAGAATTTTATCGATCCTGGATTCAGACGAAATTCAGTCAGAAAAACGATATAGAGTCGTAAACGACGTATTATACCACGTAGAGCCAGGGGGCAATTTAAAAGCCTATGTGCCTGATTCATTAATTAAAAAGATAATGAAGGAATGCCATGAGATATATGGGCATACTGGATCAAGCAAATGCTATCGGATATTGAAAGAAGGATTCTACTACCCTAAATTTGCACGAATAATCCGACAGGAATTAGCGCGATGCGATCGATGTCAAAGATGCAAGGTACCTAGCTCCTATAGCTATGCAAGCATGCAAAACATAGTTCCGCGGGGGGTAGGCGATTTAGTATCCATCGATTTTCTGGGCCCGTTACCTTCTAGCAGGGGAAATTATAAATGGATCTTGGTGACCTGCGATGCATTCAGTAAATTTGTACGAATGTATCCCTTGAGAACGGCAAACGCGGAGTCCATCATCAAATGCATCTTTGATAAATATATACCGGAACTTGGAAAGCCGAGCAGGATCCAGTTTGATCATGGTACGCAATTTACGTCAGCTAGATGGTTAAATAAATTAGAGGAAGAGGGTATAACCCCAATTTTTTCATCAATACGTCATCCGCAAGGGAACATCGTTGAGAGAGTAAACCGAGAAATAGGAAGGTTTTTTAGGACATTCCTCACGGAGGAACATACCGCATGGATCAATTGGATCTCAGTGATTGAATGTTGCATAAATGAGGTGTACCATGATTCAACTGGATTCTGCCCGTGCGAAATCCAACTAGGAGAACCTCCATCTAGATTCTGGGAGGAATGGCTCGTAAAAAATAGGGACAATATATCTAGGGACGCAAAACTAGGTTTAGTTCGGCAGAATATTCTAAAACACGGATTAAAACGAGCCGATCGTTTTAATCGAACACACAGGCTAGTAAAATTCAATGTTGGAGATCTGGTACTAGTTAAAGCTTTGAACGTATCAGATACTAAAAATGAAAAGATGGGAAAGTTTTTCACCCTTTACGAAGGACCTTATAGATTAAAAACTAGAATTGGCGAAGCCACATTTATTTTAGAACACCTGAACAATGGCTTAGAAAGAGGCAGATTCCATACTAATATGTTCAAGCTGTATCTAGAACCTTCTCGAGAAATGTAGAAAAACATTTTGAATACACACAGACAAAACATTTAGGCTTGGTGACCTAGGACTATAGTTAAAAAAAAAAAAAAAAAAAAAAAAAAAAAAAAAAAAAAAAAGTACTCACCTATATTACACACCTGTAATTAGGCATCTATAAAAGCAGAGCAGCAAGGAAGACACCAGCAGTTTTCGGCAAGATGACCTCGTTCAATTACGGTTACACGAGTGTACAAGACAAGGAAACGCAAACTGAGTCGCAACCATACCTAGATAAAAATAATAATGAATTAAAAATCGTATACCCGAATAAAACATTTGTCTCGGGGAAAGGGAGGTTTGTGAAAGGGAGAGCAGTCCAAACAGCCGCAATAGAGAAAAAATCGAGAAGAGGAAGGAGGATTGCAGATGAGGCTATTGAGATAAAAGAGATTAATAACAAAAAATCACTTACCAGAACACGACCTGATCATACGATGGAGCCTGAGTTAATGAAGGAAGACCAGATAAGCACTACGATTGGAAAACTCACCTTACCTATCCAGATCGACATAGCTTATCTCAACGTCGCAATACCTGAAAAACAAGACAAACCAACCTTACCGATTACGACGAATTTATTACCGATTACGACGAATTTATCACCGATTATGACGAATACAACACCAATGATAACTAATACTTTACCGGTCCAGACAAATGAAAAAGAAAAAAAGAAGACAACGGAAACGTACTTACCGTGGAAGCTGATACCAATGGAAATACCGGAGAATCGGAGATTACAGCGGAAAGAACACCGGAAGAAAATCTCGATGCTCAGATTGTTTGGATCACTTGATATTTCTGACGACGAAGAAAAAACACCTGCACCGTCTAGGAAACATGACATACGAGAAGAGATCGAGATACCGACGTTATTCGACCCTAGTGATCCTCTGGGTCTGAAGAGGCTGTAGAAGCAACCCGGTATTGTATCAATCATCGTCCGACCAGCTGACAAATCATCCGGAGATCCGATGATTGAAGGGGGCAATGTAACGGATCGGGTGATCTAATCCCGAAACAATACGTCACGCCGCGCACCGTCAACCGCGCACAACAAGTGACGTCAATCAGTGACTATATAAGCGCAGCGCTAACATGGCTCCAGCAGCAGTGTTAGGCAAAGCGCCACGCTGTCTCACTAACTTATCTTTTCTGAGGCCAGACAGGCAGAGCGCCCTGGTGCTCTTTAGCTTCATTTCTTTAATCACGGAAACTGCCATAGCGGGGTTTTACGTTAGAGTCAATTATTATCTTATTTTTCTACTTTCATTTACATTACCATTTGGATTCCTATTTATCAAATTTAAAATATAACGAAAAATTAAACGAGAAACGAGCGTAGAATCGTAGCATAGCTGAATCTACAAATTAGGTTAAAACTTATGTAATTTCATAATAGTATAAATTTCCGGTTGCAACCATTTCAACTCATTATGATTTATTTGATTAATTAAATATTTTGTTAATCGGGACGGTTTCCTTTTTCTTTACAACCTTTTTCTCCGTAGGCTGAACTGACCTGACTAACACATTTCATTTAATTAGCTAATATACAGCTTCGGTGACGACTGCACTGTCCAGATCCGATACTCGCTTCGGTGCGCTAGGCGTACCCAAGTCGAGATACGGTCTCGGCAAGTGCGTTGAATCCCAAGTCTGATACAGCCTCGGTGCTGCTTGCAGCATCCAGGTCTGAGGGAGGCAGCTACGGTGTGATTCGCTCCACCCTAGTCTGTATTAGGGACTAACAAATTGATTACCTCTTCCAAGGAGCCCTAGAAATTAATCTAGAGTAAAGACACTCACAAGTAACTAGCCATACGCGACACCTTCCGTGTCGCGTAAAGCACCCGAAAAGTTACAATACATACATACTAGGGTGGCAATATTTTTTCGCCCTTTTTTGTTTTTTCGAACTCACATGAAAATTTGTTAATTTGATACATTTCAAGAGCCCTCTCCAAATTTTAGCTGAATTAAAAATTTCGTAGAGGTCGCTGAAGAATTTTGGAAATGTCAAAATTTAACGAAATCGATCTTTTTTTTAATATTCTTTACGCGCTCACTAATCCATTCTGTTCTAGGTGGATTGTAGAGAAACGTACTGAAATTTCAAGTAAAAATATTAATATATCTGAAGATTGCTCAAGAATTAAACAAAAAAAATTCTAATAAACTTTTAATGGTCTTGAGCGACCTTTAAATCTCAATATCAAGACTGGATCTTTTCACAACTACTAATTTGTAGTAAAATGATAAAATTCCGATAGTGAGCATCATTGAAATCAAAAAAATATGATGAAAAATAAAAAAATACTCACACATTTCATTTTTCTTGAAGTTTTTTTTTCTTTACAATCTTCACTTGCTCACTAATCCAATATTTTCTAGGTGGATTGTAGAGGAATATACTAAAATTTCAAGTAAAATATTAATATTTGAAGGTCAAGACCATCTTATACTCTTAGAATGAAATATATATACTGAGAATATAGCCGAAACACGTGTATTTTAAATGGGGAAATCCACCCTCTTGTAGGGAGGGATTAGATTTGGGATAAAAATCTGGAAAAATTAGGGAATTCTTATTGAATTATTTGAAGCCGATTTGGAGGGGTGTCTATTGAAAAAATCGTCCGAGCTTTGAATAAAGGACCACCCTAATACATACATACATACATACATACACACACACACACACACACACACACACACGCACGCACGCACGCACGCACGCACGCACACACACACACACACACATATATATACGTCCAAACATTTTCCTAAACGCGATTTTCCGATTATTTTGAAAATTCTATAAGCACTCTAGCATAAACATCTTGGAGAAGTTTTCTTTGTGAAAACGAAGCTTCTATAAGAAAGCAGAATAACTGAATTATATCCTAAACTAGAAAATACATCGTACATCACTGAAATTTCGTTAATCACTGAAACGTTTCTTGCAGGCACAGAAAATCCGAAACCAAAAATTATCATTGGAAAATACCTGCGCTTTCGACAGTATTTTTCAAATCCTGTTGAGCACCATCTGTGATGATCACGATTTCAAAAATTATGCATCCCACAAAAAAAACAATGCCTCTATCGTCGATATGGCTTTGGATACAGCCGATAGAGGTCTGCGAAATCATACGTACCGGTTGCGAACTGAAATCTTGTTACGGATTTTTCCGATTCCCGACACCACAAAATCATGCGTGTCAATACGTTGCGAAGCGACGGTTGGGTTTCTGGCAAAGCAACTCCTCAAGGATACTCCAAGCATCATGGAAGTCTCGTCGTGTGACAGAGGTTGCCCACCCCGCGAAAAGCCACTGGTTGTGCCACAAATCACACCAGCCATATTAAAGGTAGAATTTGGCAATGTTATTCAAGAGCACATTGCTATAAATGGAGAATCCAAATGTGCCACTTGCCCCCACGGATATGAGACGACTCAAATATCTCATATAGGTGAATATGCTCGTCATTATCGATTACGTATAATGCAAGTCAAGATTTTGAATATCGAATTGCCTAACACATTTTATAGATAGATCATTATATTGACCCACGCGGCTGACGACCCTCTCTCTCGTTTTCATACGATCCCTATGACGCTATCTCTATTGCACTGGCACCTCCGCCACAAGTGTGTAGCCGAGCCTTAAGGGCGTTGGGTAATCAAAAAGCGCAGGATCTCTGGGTGTCCGCGCGACAGAGCCGAGGCAGCGAACGTCACGGGAGAATGTAAGGAAACAAGAGAGAGCGTCGTTAGCCCGGCCTCCGACTTTTCTCCTAACTTTTTTATTTTTCAAGATAATGCGATTCTTAACAAGCCATTTGATAGATAAAGCATGAATTTTTGCCCCATCCAAGCCAAATTTTGAAAAAAAAATTACTGGTCGCTGTGCCTCATCGCAAAGATAGCCTATACTTTCAGGTATGCTTTTCGCGGAACTGGGCGGAAAATCGGAAATTTGGCACCAGAGATGACAGAGATATATTGGCCACTTCACCAAATCCTGTACGCAAATCCGGCTTGCAAATTTTTGATGGTTTTTTTGTGATTTCTACGCATTATCTAGGTGTCAACGAAGAGATTCCCCGAGTATGAAAAATCTCTGACTTCAGTTAATAGGAGTTCTCGTAATCAATAGATTTTGCTTCGAAATTTTCCAATCTGATTGAACGGTTCAAATATTGCCGGAAAACAAAATTAGGAACACGGTTGTCAATCAGAAATTTTCTGAATTTTTCGAAAATGATGTTTTTTCTCACTTATCATTTTCAGCGCGAAATTCGAAAAATAAAACTTAAAATGAGAATTCCACCATGTTTCCCATCGTTTTTTTGAAAATCAGATTTCGTTTTCTAACAATTCATGAAATTTCCGATTTAAATCATGTCTGAAAATTTTCTGCTCGTTTACTTCCAAGTCATAGTTACGGTTTAAATGAAATTTGAGTGTGCACTTCTTCATTGTTACTCCTCTATTTTCGACTTGGAGGTAAGCGAGCGGAAAATTTTTAGACATGAAATCGGAAATTTCCTGAATTTTTAGAAAACGAAATTTGATTTTCAAAAAACGATGGGAAACGTGAGGGCATTCTCATTTTAGGTTTTATTTTTCGAATTTCGGGCTGAAAATGATTAGTGAGAAAAAACAACATCGTTTTCGAAAAATTCAGATTTCCGATTGACAACCGTGTTCTCAATTTTGTTTTCCGGCAATTTTTGTACCGTTTAATTAGATTGGAAAATTTCGAAGCAAAATCTATTAATTACGAGAACCCCTATAAACTGAAGTCAGAGATCTTTCATACTCGGGGAATCTCTTCGTTGATTCCTAAATAATGCGTAAAAATCATAAAAAAAAACATAAAACATTTGGAGGCCGGATTTGCGTACAGGATTTGGTGGAATGGCCAATACACTTGATCTATAAAATGGCTCCCTAAAGACCCTATTATCTCAGAGAATAAGAAAAAGAGACAGGAAATCGTAACCATCTTTTGGCGCGTGCGATAGCCAACGCCCTTAAGGAGGTTCACGAGGTACGCTGCAGTGCAGCAAGGAAACTGTCACGCAGTACGAAGCAAGTTGCGCTTTAACATTTGCTTCAATCGTAAAAAGTGCACTGCTATTAAATGAGGTGAAGAAGCGGTGTCATTTTTGACATGCTCTGTGACTGTATCGGCTCTCAATTTTTTTCCATACACTTTTTCTAGAATTATAATGACGGGAACACGGAGTTCCATTTGGACCTATGTTATCATGAAAAAGATCAATATTAATTCTGAAAAAACAGTAGAGATAAAAATTCTAAAACAATTCAGGCCGGTCCGTATGCAGGTTCGAAACATTGGATATAAATCCAGAATTATTTTCACATTTTTGCTCAACCTGGTGACCCTCCTTCAGCAAACGAGATCCCTTGGCCAATCTAAAGAATGAATCAAGCGAAATTGTTCTACTTACAGGCCATGTCGTTGTTTTCGAAGTATTCGATTTGGAGTCCGAATTGCACCTAACACAAATCGGTGCATTACCAAAAGAGTTCGATCACCCATTGACGAACGAAAAATACGCCCTGAAAGGAGTGGTGCATTATAAAGTTCCAATGAGAAAAACGCGTCGTTCAAGCGATATTACACCTGTGGGTCACTACACCGCAATGTGCCACAGACAGTCCGCGATGTGGGTACAGTACGACGACAACGTGGGCAAGGAACGCGTTATGAAAGCGGCTGAAAACGTTAACCCTCATCTTCTCCTTTTTGTACGCCAAATTAAAAAATACTAAACGAGTTCATTTAATTGTGAAATTTCTGACCTTCATTTCATTTCTTCCCCTAGCATTCTGCGTCTACACTTTGAATTTTTTTCTATGCATAGATACTAGCATCATTTACAACATAACGTAGGGTTTTTGTATTTGGACCTTTTCTACACCTTTGAGAAATGAAAAACTATTTTTTTTTCCAAATTTCAGTATAGGCCCACCTTAATATCGTATATGGGGCCTTCCACACCAACTCGACTAGTGCTGAACCCCGACCATCCCGAAATTATTCGGGTTTTTTTCCAACATTCTACGCGGTAAAAAACGCGTCCAAGTTTTTTTTTTCAGGTTTTTTTATTGAGCCGTTCATCGTTTATGAATTTTCGAAATGAGACAAGTCTTCTTGGATTAAGAGGTAGTCGAGTTGAAATGGATGCATAAGTGCATGAATAAAAAATGAAAAAAAATTCGGTTCACATTTTCGAGGACGGAAAGCTGTTCCATGTAATCAACTGGATTTGCGTCGATTTTTTCAGATTTTTGAGAATGGGCTTTATCAAGCAACTTCAAAAATTCATGAAAAGTGAACGGCTCAATGAAAAAAATCTGAAAGATAATCCAGACGCATTCTTCACCAAGTAAAATGTTGGGAAAAAAACCTGAAATAGTTTCTAGAAGGTCGTAGTTTAACGCTGGTCGAATTCGCGAGGAAAGCTCCACATACTACAAGGTGCCTACTTGACCCTGGAACGGTCAAGGTACACGGAAGAATTTTGTGTAATTTTTGTTTCGATTTTTGATCAAGTTCAGGAATCGTTGTTTGTTATTGGTAAACCCCATATTGCACCTGCCAATTTTCGGCTCGAATCATAGGGTGAATTATGGGCTCTCGAGATATCAAACGTTAATTTTTGGGCTCGACTACAAATTGAAAAAAAAATAACTCAAAATTCCTCGTGGACATTGACTACAAGAGTAAAGTAGGTGAATAAATGGGAATTTCGGGTCGTTTGACCAATCAAATTGCAGGATGAATTATGGGCTCTTCAGATATTAAACGCTAAGTATTGGGCTCGACTCCAAATTGAAAAAAAAAATAACTTAAAATTCCTCGTGGACATTGACTACAAGAGTAAAGTAGGTGAATAAATGGAAATTTCGGGACGTTCGACCAATCAAATTGCAGGGTGAATTATGGGCTCTGCAGATATCAAACGCTAATTTTTGAGCTCGACTCCAAATTGAAAAAAAAAATAACTCAAAATTCCTCGTGGACATTGACTACAAGAGTAAAGTAGGTGAATAAATGGGAATTTCGGGACGTTCGACCAATCAAATTGCAGGGTGAATTATGGGCTCTGCAAATATCAAACGCTAATTTTTGGGCTCGACTCCAAATTGAAAAAAAAATAACTCAAAATTCCTCGTGGACATTGACTACAAGAGTAAAGTAGGTGAATAAATGGGAATTTCGGGTCGTTTGACCAATCAAATTGCAGGATGAATTATGGGCTCTTCAGATATTAAACGCTAAGTATTGGGCTCGACTCCAAATTGAAAAAAAAAATAACTTAAAATTCCTCGTGGACATTGACTACAAGAGTAAAGTAGGTGAATAAATGGAAATTTCGGGACGTTCGACCAATCAAATTGCAGGGTGAATTATGGGCTCTGCAGATATCAAACGCTAATTTTTGAGCTCGACTCCAAATTGAAAAAAAAAAATAACTCAAAATTCCTCGTGGACATTGACTACAAGAGTAAAGTAGGTGAATAAATGGGAATTTCGGGACGTTCGACCAATCAAATTGCAGGGTGAATTATGGGCTCTGCAAATATCAAACGCTAATTTTTGGGCTCGACTCCATATTGAAAAAAAAATAACTCAAAATTCCTCGTGGACATTGACTACAAGAGTAAAGTAGGTGAATAAATGGGAATTTCGGGTCGTTTGACCAATCAAATTGCAGGATGAATTATGGGCTCTTCAGATATTAAACGCTAAGTATTGGGCTCGACTCCAAATTGAAAAAAAAAATAACTTAAAATTCCTCGTGGACATTGACTACAAGAGTAAAGTAGGTGAATAAATGGAAATTTCGGGACGTTCGACCAATCAAATTGCAGGGTGAATTATGGGCTCTGCAGATATCAAACGCTAATTTTTGAGCTCGACTCCAAATTGAAAAAAAAAAATAACTCAAAATTCCTCGTGGACATTGACTACAAGAGTAAAGTAGGTGAATAAATGGGAATTTCGGGACGTTCGACCAATCAAATTGCAGGGTGAATTATGGGCTCTGCAAATATCAAACGCTAATTTTTGGGCTCGACTCCAAATTGAAAAAAAAATAACTCAAAATTCCTCGTGGACATTGACTACAAGAGTAAAGTAGGTGAATAAATGGGAATTTCGGGTCGTTTGACCAATCAAATTGCAGGATGAATTATGGGCTCTTCAGATATTAAACGCTAAGTATTGGGCTCGACTCCAAATTGAAAAAAAAAATAACTTAAAATTCCTCGTGGACATTGACTACAAGAGTAAAGTAGGTGAATAAATGGAAATTTCGGGACGTTCGACCAATCAAATTGCAGGGTGAATTATGGGCTCTGCAGATATCAAACGCTAATTTTTGAGCTCGACTCCAAATTGAAAAAAAAAATAACTCGAAATTCTTCGTGGACATTGACTACAAGAGTAAAGTAGGTGAATAAATGGGAATTTCGGGACGTTTGACCAATCAAATTGCAGGATGAATTATGGGCTCTTCAGATATCAAACGCTAATTTTTGGGCTCGAGTCGAAATCGACAAAAAAAGATGTTTTTTTTGTTTTTCTCAAGTGAGAAAGTGGATTCTTGTTTTCCGTTAACGGTATCTGAAAGCCCATAAAAAGCACAAAATTCTCGTCGAAAGTAAAATTTGATCTCTTTTTTTCTCCATTGTGGCGGTTCTGGCTTTTTTCCGATCTAGCACCGCCACAGTTTTTTTAAAAAATAAACGAGCCCAAAAATCGGGATTCGTGCCCAAAATTAGCCCATAATTAGCCCATAATTCCCGTGTAGTTGAAAAGTTCATTTTCCGAAGTGGCGGTTGCAGGTATATATACCTGATCAATGATCTACTTCGTTTTCCAAAATTCAGACGTAAAAATAACTATTTGTGATTTCAAACCAAGTCAAAGAATAGCTCCACATTCAGAAAATAACCCCAGAAACTCAAACTTAAATAACGAAAATTTCATACAAACCGAAAATACAAATATACCTGGAAATCTGGAAAACAACTACACGGAAACAAACATACACAAAAACCCGAATAACATTCCAGAAAATGATGATCCCCCTCCAAACATTAAACCAAGCAGCGACTACATAGCAATAACAAGAGACAGAACACTATATTTCAAATTAACCGAATTAAAATTCAATAAATGTATGATGTCGTTAGAAACGTACATCTGCAGACAAAATCAACCACTATTCCACACGAACGACCACATCACTTGCGAAATAGGATTATTCATCCAACCAACGGAAACAGATATCAAAACATGCGACGTCAGACTCGGAACCTTCAACGGAGTATACTGGACAGAACTAACTACATCCAACTCCTGGATCTATTCTTTGACAAAATCAGAAATCATGCATATCGTATGCACAGATGAAAATCCAATCCAAATATCTTTGAGCGATTCCGGAATACTAAAACTAAACAACGAATGTACAGCAAATTCTAACACAATCACCCTATCCACAACCAAATACTACCAAACAACGGAAACCCACTCTTATGCACCGAAATTCAATTTAAATATCTCAGACTTCTATAACCCATCCGAAAACGAAGATCCCAAAAATTTATCCCTTATCCCTATAGCAACACTCAACAAGACCCCATACCTTAACTCTAAAGATTTAACTTCAAACGGCTTGACACTTGACGATATCATCAAACAAACAAACGAAATAACTAAACATAAAGAATCCACGGATAACGAAAACCGTATCGAAAGCATATTATAATACGTTTCTTCTTTATTCGGATCATTATCACTAATGTACATCGCAAACAAATTCTCGATACTAAGCAAACTATTGAAAATTTTTACAACAATTCAAACCCTCTGTCAACGAAACGAACCAAATAATCAAATAGTTAGCTACCGTGGAAATCAGAATCAAACCGAACCAGATAACCCACCAGAAACACAAGAAATAGCCACACGACCACGAACACCTCACACGCAAATCATCATTCAGCAGGCCAACCCCCCAACAACTACTACTACTCCTATCACACCAAACGTAGAAATTATCGAAACACCTCATACATCCTTTTACGCGACATAAGAAACGCTTCACAAAAACCTAACAAAACTTCTTATATATTATAATACCTACAACGCTAAGATAGCATATACATATATTTCATTATTAATCAGATATTTAGGAACATACCTACCTTATCATTATAATAACCACATTCAATATACCATACATGTACTAACTCAGCATAAGACATTTATAACTAACCGAACTTATTGCAAATAAGTAATTTTAATTATATTATAATTTCAAGATCAAAATCATAATCAATACACCTAGATATATTCACTAACGTAAATATAATTATATTTACTGTCGTAAATATACAACCTTATAATTTTAAACATATTACAATTTCGAAATCGAAATCATAATACATATACCTAGATATATTCACTAACGTGAATATAGAAATGTTTACTACCGTAAACATAAAATCTTATACCTAACATAGAAATCTTTGAAAAAAAAAAATAATAATAATTTTCCCCTGCTTCACAGGAGCAAATTTTTTTTCCCCCGGGGATGGGCGTGTTACGTTCGCTATACCTCTCACTCTCAATACTTGATACCCAACATCCTGCATGCATCCTATCGCATGACCCTTAATCAAAGGAAGTCTCAACCTCACGATTCGAAGAACCATCATCCTTACCTAAGTACCTATAAACTGCAAACCTTGCAGTTTAACACGCTCACGCCCAAGAGACAAAGAACTCGCTCTCAAACTGACACCATATTCATTATTAGCGCAACACTCTTCAATTAGCCATCGAGCTATCAACACATCAATTAACTCTCGAACAATCAACTCTCAAACACTCAAATCCTACATCTAAATAGTTAATACCTAACTCTAGGAGATTACAGTTAACGCATACTTGTTTTCAACCATTAATATAACTACGTATCAATAAATAATTCTAATTGCAATCATATCAACGAGCACACATTATTCACTTAAACCATCCGCACGTAATCAGGTTACCCTCAGGTGTAAAAACGAGGTACGAACTCAACGATCAACAGAACTCACAACATCCACAACCATAATCATAACACGATAAACAAAATGACATTCGTAAGAACAAAAAAATAATAATAAACTAATAATAGAAAATAGCTTAAAACTATCGCGCCCAAGATCGGGATTTAAGTAATATAATTGCGCAGTCATAATTGTCGTCTGCGACTTTGATATTTTAATTTTAGTGTGTTTTTCGATTTGTCGAAGTAAAATTAAGATTGAAGTTGGTTGGAATCTATTCGATTTAAAATGAATTTATCAATACCGCGTATCTGTCTACCGCAATTTTAGCCGGTGAAGTACTATGATATTAATATGAATTTAATGGTCACGCACAATTTTAGCTACGTGCCAGGCAAAAGGGAAGCTATGGGGCTCGCTGGGCGCTTTGCCTCAGATCGGCCGAAAGAATAATAATGCAAGTGACTCGACGGGCGCTTTGCCACACAATCGGTCCTGAGCGGCTTAGCGGCCCCCTTTTTATACCCGTCGCGGCGCCGATCACGCGATAGCCGCGTGATTCGCGTCGCGAGGTGCGTAATGGACGCGGCCCGGCTGTACTGGCGGAGCCACAATATATATATATTGTAACGTCGGTGTCAGAGATGCACCGCCGCACCCTACGGCGTTCCTCAAATAAAAAAACTGAATTTACGAAATAAATACTCTAGCGATATTGGTTGTTGGGCGCCAGACGCTACTGCGTCGATCACAGATAGCTACGATACTTCAGACTAAAAAGATACAGAAAAGTTTACGGAACGACGGCCTTAAGGCCCACGATTAGCTCAGATGTGCACCAGATAATGATAGAGTGGGTAGGTTCGCCTTAATTAATTACTGAAATAAAATTTGATACACCAGATAAATCCTTCAAGGGAATCCACAATTCCGTATATTCCAAATTCTTTGCGTTAACACTTAGTTAGCGGTAACAAATAAAGTCAATATAACGAAATAAGATGGTCGGAATAAACTACTAAAAATGATATAATAGAGACGGCATATTATGTGATTTGACTTGGGATAAATCCGAATTTACCGAGAAAAGAATATAATTTAACTACCCCTGATTTTCGACGCAGCGGTAACAAAAAACAATAACACACCGGTCGGCTAGCAAGCGCCTTAGAAGCTATACAAAGCAAGCTATTATACTACGTTTTAGACTGCGTATCACCGAGCGATACGATACTCTGGCAAATTTTCTAACACGGCGGCACGCTAGCGATATTATTTATAATATTGGCGATAGTACGGTAACGAATGACTCTAACGGATTTTCTTAGATAACAGACTAAATTCACATAGTCCAGCAGAGATTATATTCAACGGGTTCGCAATAGACGAAAATATTACGTACTTCGGATAACGGTAAATTCAAAGATATGCGACGGGATTCGGATCAAAGAAATTAATATAGAGAAATTACTTATTAACTAACTTATTGTTAGCCTATGACATCTACGTTCAGCCAACCCTCGGGGAGTTGGAAATTAATTAGCGACACACCATACACAATAATATAATACTAACTACCAAGATAGATCAAAAGATAACTACAGAAGATAGATAGAGAAAAGAGATATAGAAACTAGATAGAGAAAATAGCTTAATCAAGCGGTAAAGTAAGCAAGTAGCAAAGTATCAAGCAACACGTATCAGAGATAATCAGAAAAGATAGGTCTACTAAAATAGGCAGAGAAAATGGCTACAGCCAGTCACGAAGTTCTTTTACTGAATTTCCTCAGAGAAAAATGAACTAACCACGTGGCCCGTAAGCTTCACGCTACACAAAAGATACGATAACTGAAAATTCAGCGAGACCTCGTGGCTTTACAACAGATAGAGCAAAGAGACCTTACCTTAGCGAAGATGCGGGTTCTTCATACACTTGACTTTACTTTTAACTTTAACGTAGCGGAAATGAAATAACAATACTTAACAGCGATAACAGTGGAAACTTAACAGCGAAAACTTAACAAGGTAACGTGAGACGGTAATGCAACTGCGCAAGAGAGAGGTTCCGAATAAACGTCTTCCTTAGGTGATAGCTGTACGTAGAAGTGACGAGTACTTGCAGGATTTCGGTGGTCTCCTCGATGCTCCTTACGCCTAGGGGGTGGGGAACCTATGAGGTACTTCTCATTAGTTGATTGGTTCCCTTAACCGACGACTTCGTAGCAGCAGCTCGTCAGCCGTTGTCTACGAAGTGTCATCTTGTTGCCGGCCATCAGGCGTAGGGCTCCGCGCTTCTCAGCGGTAATTCAGCCGTTCCTCGAGGCTGGAGTTTCGAGATGACGCGGAGGAAAGTGTGACCTTGGCTCTTACGTGGCGGTACCGTCCTTGCGTTATTAATCTCTCCGGAATAGGCTCTACAGCGGCAGACTCACCCGAAGTCGGCCTCGCTGTAGTTTCCTGACGAGATCTAGGTGCCCCTGGACCGGATCTGCACCTCTCTTGATCTGTCAGTGGCATGCGGGACGCAATCCTCGCCCACTCTCACATGGCTCATCCTCCGGCGATAACGTTACGCCACGAGTCTTTCCTGGACCAAACGTGGCGTCGGTAATAATAACAGGAGCGGTAGATGGTGGCTGGTGCGTTGACGGGAGGTTGCGGCGTCGTAGCGTACAACCCTGTACGCCGTCGTTGCAGGCCAGATGCTCGGCGGTAAGCGACATCAGCTGACAGGGAGCCGTATGCAGGCCCTGTTCACTCTCAGCGGCATCTTCGTCCAAGGTCAACAACCTTCCCTCCAGATGATGCGGTACTACCCTCGGTACTTTCTAAGGTACAGGTCCCGGGCTGCGTACCGTGGAGCCCTCAGTGGCGATAGTTGCGGTCATCTCAGCAACGGAAGTTCTCGGAGCGGAAGTTCTCGAAGCGGCAGTCTTGATCTAAATCGTCTCTCTCTCTCTCTCGGCGTACATTAACAAACAAACACATCAAATTAGTCTAATTCTAATATTCCCTAATGTAATATCTGATTTTTGAATAGCGGATGTAACCATCGTGACTATCTAAGTCATCTGTAGCTATTAAGGTATATGTATAGATATTATTATGATTTGCGTATTTTGGACTTGGAGCAGAGTCTCCGGTAACCTTCTCCCGACTCAGGCTCTCAGCCGAACAACACGTGTAATGGTGCTTCATATTTAACAAATTACTTCTTAATTAATAAACCTAATTTACCACCCATTAAATGTTCTTTTTTTGTGATTATTTAACCCTCGGACATCACAGTGGCGACGAGAGAAAAAATTAAATATTTTGTAATAAAGGATTGCAAAGATATTAACGGATTTCTTAAAGGAAGACACGTGTTAGTTAATAATGGCTGAAGAAATTGAAAAGTTAAGAGTTAAAATTGAAAAGGATAGGAAAGAGATGGAAAAGGAAAAAGCAGAATTAGAAGAAAAGCGTAAACAATTAATGCAACAACGGCAACAATTCATTTCGGAGCAACATCAATCTTCGCAGACACCAAGGAAATCAACTCAACAACCAGCTGATGTATCTATTCAAAGGGAATGGCTGCAACCAATAGTCACAGGGAGAATTGGTGATATTAAGCAGTATGATATGCAAGAAGACTGGAACTTGTGGGTAGAAAGGTTGGAACAATATTTTATTGCTAATGATATTTCGAATACCAAAGGAGTGTCGCTTTTTATTACTCTGATTGGTAGTGAGGCATATACACTATTACGTAACCTGTGTACTCCAACTTTGCCTGCTTCAAAATCTCTTCCAGCTTTAATAAAAATAATGAGAGATCATTATGATGCTGAAGTTCGTAACGTTAACGCAACAAACCGAGAATTTTTTTTTTACGTCTTTTTACAATTGATTATCATAGAAAATTAAAAAAAACAGAAGATTACCACTCAAAATAGATGAAATATATGCACTCAGTGAATAACATCCCCTAAAATAACCCTCATCCACTACGACGTTTCGGGCTTGTAATATTTATTTGGCAAAATATTTACGTCGCCTACACGTTGGGGAAAAGTTTACAAGCATGCGCTAAACATTTGGTCCCGACACACTTGTCGGAAACAACCCTTTACCTGCGACCCCTGAATGAAAAAATAATTGAAAAATTAATAACTATCGAACCAATCATTTGGCGACGATCGGACCGGAAGAATGAAGTTTCTTAGGTGCCACCCAACTCCCAAAAAAATATTCATCCCGATCGGTTGGTCGGAAGCCACCCTTACCCGTTGCCTACGCAATTTAAATAATTAAAAAATTAATAACTATCGAACCAATCATTTGGCGACGATCGGACCGGAAGAATGAAGTTTCTTAGGTGCCACCCAACTCCCAAAAAAATATTTATGCCTATCGGTTGGTCGGAAGCCACCCTTACCCGTTGCCTACGCAATTTAAATAATTAAAAAATTAATAACTATCGAACCAATCATTTGGCGACGATCGGACCGGAAGAATGAAGTTTCTTAGGTGCCACCCAACTCCCAAAAAAATATTCATGCCTATCGGTTGGTCGGAAGCCACCCTTACCCCTTGCCCACGCAATTCAAATAATTAAAAAATTGATAACTATTGAACCAATCATTTGGCGACGATCGGACCGGAAGAATGAAGTTTCTTAGGTGCCACCCAACTCCCAAAAAAATATTCATCTCGATCGGTTGGTCGGAAGCCACCCTTACCCCTTGCCCACGCAATTTAAATAATTAAAAAATTGATAACTATTGAACCAATCATTTGGCGACGATCGGACCGGAAGAATGAAGGTTCTCAAATGTGATGTAAAATCGTGTAACATAAACCAAGCAATGGAGCGGTGGCTGACAAGGTCGGCGGGGCCAGGGGGTTGGGGGGCGGAGCCCCCATACAAAAAAATTAAATAAAAAAATGTATAATAAAAATAAAAGCTCCGAATCATAAGAAATGCAAAGATGTTCGGAATCATTAGAAATCTAGGAAAGTTCACAAACATTATAAAACCAAAAGTACTGATACTTAAAATATAGTCTTTATCTATTTTTTTTTTTTTTTATATTTAAGATTGTAAAAAATTCAATCTAAAAAATATTTACAAGTTTCAGGTATTGCTTTTCCGGTCTTGTTAGTTTAATTCACTAGTATTCCGAGATAAACTAATATTCTTCGGAAGTCTTGTTCTATACTCTGATTATGTTCTCCCATTTTTATTAGTATTTGCATATTATATAAATTACAGGGAGAAGATCATACAAATGTCAGGGCATCATCGCCTAGTCTGTAATCAATATATAAATGTCAAATAAAAATATACAAAATGTGTTTGGTCACTCGGATAAAAGATTTTTAAATGTGACAGTTTATCTTACTGTTCTATTTTTCGAATCTACAAGAGAAGCGCAACGATAGGAGCAGGACACAGGACTAGATTCTACTTTCTCTACTAATTGTCGGACCGTGTTCAAACTTGAATTTTCACGAGATTCGGCCGAAGATATCGCGTAGCGAGAAAAATACAGGCCTTTTGATATTTAAAATCATGATTTTATTTGTCAAAGAGTAAGTTCATTTAATACACTATATTTCTTCATAGGCACACCATAATTAATTTTTTTTTTTTAATGAAAATACTTTGTGTTGCAAGAATGTAAAAAGAAATGTAGACAAATCGAATCATTACGAGGATAAAATGATTTCAGGTTTTAAAGATAAAACTTAAAAATAATGCGACATCATTATAATGATAATGGTTGCATTATGAAACTGCGAAATTTACCTGCATTTAGAAAAGAGTTATTATAGTATATTGTGTACCAAGGGCGTAAAGTGGGCTTTTTTAGACCGAGTGTGGAGTTTGCAGTACGAGTCGGAGGCGAGCTAGCGCGAGTCGAAGGCGAGATAGCACGAGCCGAAGGCGAGTGCGTCTGCGAGCCGAAGACGAGTACTGCAACCACACGAGGTCAAAAAGCCCATTTAGCCCTTCGTACACACCATATTTTTTGTAACGCATGTATTGATTTCTGCGTCTTCTGTGCCTTATGTCAAAAGTGCAATCCAATAATGATTTTATTTTTTTTTAGTTTTCCTTATTTATTTTTTGATGTGATGAAATCTGCATGTTCTAACAGGCGTCAAAAATGTTGTTATATTTCATAAGACTTTTCTGAATTTTTTCAGATTTTAGAAAATGGGGGTTTTTTTCTCAAGTTTTTGAATTATACGTCAGATACGCTGGGTCGGAAAATTCTGAAAAAAATTGAGGTTGTGTTTTTTGGCATGTACTTCCATACAAAAAATTATAAAGCCGATCAGAGACATCGACTTAGAATCTTGATCAAGATGTCATGGAATGCCCCATATATACACACATACGGTTGTGTTTGCTAACTTTTCAAAAAGCGGGCGTAAAATTTCATTATTGCCCGCTTATTGAAGAAACGGGCAATAATATTTCATTATTGCCCGTTCCTTGAAGAAGCGGGCGTAAAGTCTTATTATTGCCCGCTTTTTTTGAGCCGGTCAACAAAAGGTCTGTTTACGCCCGATGTTTAGGTCAAAAAAACCCAGAAATCGTGCATGTGTTACAAAAGAGTATATTGTGCAACATGTGCGGGAAGTTGGCGATTACTGACGAGTGTGAATTTTGCTGCAATCACACGAGTCAGTAATCGTCAACCCGCACGTGTTACATATCCTATGTTATGTGACACCAGCATGGGAAGTGAGACTTTTGGTTGTAAGACGATTAGAGATCCGATTGTCGAACTTTTTATTTTGCATATATTTTGGGGTTATGTTTGTCGAAAGGCAGCGGATGTGATCGTAGTCGTAACTCAACACGCCCGATGGTGCTAGTTACGCTCTAAAAGCGTGCGGTAATAAACATTACCGCACTGTTTTGCGTGCGGTAATGAAAATAACCACACGGTTGGGGAATCGGCCATTCGGCGCACCATTTTTGGTGCGCAAAGTCGAACTTTCCATGCGGGTGTTACATAAAATTTTTTATTGTCATATTGAATGTTTTCACCGACGTATTTTAAGGAAGGGATTTTTAAGGGATGAGGACCATTTAATAGTTCCAAAAATCACTAAAAATAGTGTTCCCTTTCCTACAATCCCTTTGCTACAAGATTTTGAATGGTAGTATATGTACCGACGAAAAAATTCAATGTTCTGCGATGAAAGCGTATGCGCAAGGGACCTTCAACAGAAGATTTCCTCCCTACTGCTGCAAAGAGAATTTCTTTCTCACACCAGTACACATACCACCATTATCTAAATCCTGTAGTAAGGAATTTTCGTTATACCATTTTTAGTAAGTTCGAAAACTGAAAAAATTGTTTTTATCCACATTTTACTGGAGTCCCCTTTTAAATAACCAACAAAAAGTAAAAAGTCAAAAAATTGCCTTTACGAAAATCTTCTTCGTGACACGTCGAGCGCTTGTTCTTATTTCGGGTAAAGCCTGGAGCATAGACGCGTTCAGTGACACTCGGCTCTGACCAATCAGGCACGCGACAGCGCTGTGTGCGTTCATATATGTGGTACAAGCTATGCGGAGGTGTATGACAGGCTTTAAAGTGTGACGCAAAAGTGATGTTTGCGGCTAGTTTGGGCCAGGCTCGTGATGTACCGCGCAGGTGCCGGTGATAGAAAGGTTCCAGAGCGTCAGTCGTTTGTCAGCCATCGTTGACTATAGATCGTAAGTATCTCCTCATTTCATGGCTATTTCGAATGCATGAATTTTTATTTGTATTCAGAACATTATCTATTTGCATAATAGCTGTTAGTTACCAATGTTGTCGGTGTGTTGTAAATACTTCATGCTTTACACACCGAGCATTGTACCATAAGTTTTGGTATACTTCTTTCACTTACTACATCAAATGAAGTTTGCCTGCATTCTGGTGAAACATTGTATTCTGTAAAGATGGGGATTCGGTGGTCGCGACTAAGTCATGATTATTTCGCAAATTTAATGCAACCATGTGAAGTGACATACTTGTTCTATACCTATAGGGTTTCTTAAATTTAATATACACTTCACGGTAATGGCACTTCAATTGTCGAACACATACTTATATGTCGCTTGTATGACTAATTTCAACTTTTTTCATTGTGATAAGAAACCAATCAAGGCACATATCCACCGTGGAGGGGGGGGGGGGGGGAACTACCCATTTACCGAGCACCCCTCAGGTATGCAGCAACCGCCGCCTCCAGGCACGCTGCAGGGTGCACCCGCACAGCCTATGCCGCCTTTGCACCCTGCACCACCACCGTGCATGAGAGGTCCGCGGCAGCCCCCGCCGATATATTTCTACAACCACTGGGGTAATCCAACACCCCAGGGGCATGGATGGCGTCAGCCATCGGCTGTGAGACCTCCGGTGAGCAAATTTTGTACGGTTAATTCACGCGTATGCTCATGCTTCAGTCTTCTATGCGCAGATTAACATGGGGGCTCATGAGCCGGCGGGGCCTCATACGACGGCGACACCCTCGCCGATGCCATCGCGCGAGCCGACGCCATCTGTGCCGACACCATCACCACCGGCGGTGGCCGATCAGGCCATAAGCCCAACGCTTGAGGTTCGTAAATATGCGTTCGTACGAAAATAGTACATTGTGCAACGAGTGGGGAAAGTAGGTGATTTCTAATGAGTGTGAAGTTGCTCGCACGAGCCGAAAGCGAGTGCGGGCATCACACGAATTATAAATCACCAACTCCCACGAGTTACACACGATACTTTTTCCCATTACCACGCGGGAAATAAGAGTTTGACGGCTAGTTGAGAGAAGTCAAAGTTACCGGTTTCGAGGTCATTGTTCGTGGTAGTGGGAAAAGTGCTTTGAGTAGTGGGCAAATAGAGAAAAAGTACTTTTCCCACTAGTGGTCAAAGTACTTTGCCCACTACTCAAAGCACTTTTCCCACTACCACGAACAATGATCGAGAAATCGGTCACTTTGACAACTCAAAACTAGCCGTCAAAGTTGCATTTTCCGCGTGGGTATTGGAAAAAAAATATTTTCAGCTATTCAAAGGATGTATTTCAAAAGAATAATTTTCATTGTTATTGACTAAATATTGTCTGGTTGATTATAGGAACGGATAGCGCAAATTTTGAGGGAAGTGCTCACCGCAACCGAGCAGGGTGGCCGCGGTAACGGGCACGAGCACCGCGGCGGCGGAGCTGCGCGCGGCGGCGGACGAGGTCGACGCGGGAGAGGCGTGGTGTGATGCGCGGAAGAGGGCGCTTCCTCCACGGGGCCCGATTCTATTTTTATAATAGAAATTAAGTTTAGTGATAGGAAGTTTAACTTTTTTATTTTTAGTTTATATATTTATTAGTTTATAAGTTTACGTTTATCTTATTTAGTTTCATCAACGACGAATAACTTTCGTTTGTTGAATATCTTTATTCTCTGATTTAAGAAAAACAGCCATAATCTTTATTTATTTTGCAAATGTTATTCAACAAATAAAAGTTATTCGTCGTTGATGAGACTGGCCATAATACTTTTCATACTTCACATATTACTTTTCATTTATATAAAACATAAAATAATAAATACGAAATATCAATAAATTTAAATGCTTCCGTTAATAGCCAATAATCTCACTATTTCTTATGGTCCTATTATATATCGTATTTGTGTCCACATAAATTAATTGTATCCATGTAGAATATGTCAAATTTAATGAAAAACAGTCGAAGATATTTTTTATCCAGTCTAGTCCAAATTTTGGGAACCGATTTTTGATTTGAACTGTTTTGATCATGAGAAAAAAGAAAGAATGGTTTTGTCGAACTGTCTATGGGATTTCTTTTACACATGTAAGGATATGAAAATTTATGTAGCATTCTATTCATTTCCAGTTTTCAATTCCTATAAAAAACCATGCGCACTCATATAGATTTTCAAAAGACAAATTGTCAGTAGGGTCTACTTTGATTTCATATATCTATGACAGGCGATGGCTACCGGACTTCCAATTTTCACTCGATTATGCCACAAAAAATTAACGAACTTATCTAATACTCGGTTATTGAGAATAAAATTACTCGGCCACACACCAGCGCAAGAAGGGTTTTTGATAAGAGTCGGCAGGGAGCTACGGCGCGGAAAAATATGTTCAAATTTCGAATGGCGCGGTTTTGCATAGGCAACCGCTGGGCCCAAGATTTTCACGTGCGCACCATGACAGCGCATTGATAGTCGGGCGGATTGCTTGTCGCACGAGGGCGTCTTGTACGTAGGCAACGCGGAAGGTTTTATCATAGTCGTGAAATTCAGTTGCCGAACCTCAATCCAAGTGTTGCAAGCACTTGTATCATAAGGGTTTGATTACCGAGTGCAGAAGGTAGTGACTGTACGACAAGAGTGTGGCACATTTCGATTGAGCAACGTGCAGTGATTACCGCAGTGTAACTATTTAAATAAAGTATAATTCCAAGTAACTATTAACGTACAAGATTCGTGCTAGTTTCATTTAGTTGTTTATTGGGATTAACTGTGTATTTTACTACCAATTAGGCAGTGCTTCAAGGCATTATTTCATTTTTACATATATTTGGAACCTGTGCATTGATACTTTTTTCACCATGGATAGCGTAAGAGTGCAGTGTGACTATACAGTGCTAGCTCGATCAATTTCTAAGCACGTGTCCTCGTTGGAGGAAGTGGATTTCAGCAAATCGGCATTAATAAACAAGGTGAGAATCATTTATTTTTATCAGGGGTATTCCACGCCACATCGACCACTTTGAAATCCGACCCCTCTTGATTTGGCTGAAATTTTTATATATTATACTAACCCACTGAAAATGTCTCTGTGAATTTTTTCAAATTTTTTCACCCAGCCAAAAAAAAGTTATGAAATTTGTAAGAAAATTTTTTTGTTCAAAGTTCGCCATTTTTGATTTTTTTTTTTCAACTTCGATTTATTCTGCGTTTAATGCCACAAATCTCATCGTGGGCCGACTTTTCTTTCAATTTTTTTTTTTCAATCCAAAAAATTTTATTTTTATTTTTTCGCGATCGAACTTTGTTTTTATAATGAAATAAATCTAAATAAATACAGAGTGAATTCCTAATGGGTAGACAGGGGTGAGCAGGCGAATCTCAAGTGCGCATGCGCAAGCTCCCGAGCGTAGACTGTTTTTCAGGGCGGCCAACTGTCGGAAATATGAATTCATACACGACAGATCGCCGCGATGTATCTAACCCCAAATATAACCCCGACTTTGGCACCGACTTTGACACCAAGGCTGTGCGCATAGTTCGGATGGACTCTAATTTATTATTCGTGGTTGCTAATTCAATTCGACTAAGGTCTCTGATACAGCGTAGTATATCTTGAAAAATTGCAAATGACATGAGATTTCGAAATATTATATCTTGGGTTAGATACATCGCGGCGATCTGTCGTGTATCAATTTCATATTTCCGACGGTTGGCCGTCTTGAAAAACAGTCTACGCTTGGAAGCTCGCGCATGCGCACTTGAGATTCGCCTACCCACCTCTGTCTACCCATTAGGAATTCACTCTGTATTTATTTAGATTTATTTTATTATAAAAACAAAGTTAGATCGCGAAAAATTAAAAATAAAATTTTTTCGATTAAAAAAAAAATAGAAAGAAAAGTCGGCCTACGATGGGATTTGCGGCATTAAACGCAGAATGAATCGAAGTTTTTTTTTGAAAAAAAAACAAAATCAAAAATGGCGAACTTTGAACAAAAAAAATTTTCTTACAAAATTCATAACTTTTTTTCGGTTGGGTGAAAAAATTTGAAGAAATTCACAGAGACGTTTTCAGTGGGTTAGTATAACATTTGAAAATTCCAGCCAAATCGAAAGGGGACGGGTTCAAAAGTGATAGTGAAGAAGTGATAGTGATAGTGAAGAAGTATAGGTCTGATACCCGAGCGCACTTGGGCATTATCTGCTGTTTTACAATTATTTACAGCACAAAGTCGTATAATTTTGTTATGCCTTATCTCTGCAGGAAATATATAGCAAATCATTTCACTCTGAAATATCAAGCATTTCCAATGAAATTATGTGAATTATCATTATTTTAATCATTAAAAGCTTATTCAAGCATCGCGGAATCAAAATTGCTAACTATCTCTCTTTGTTGGTTTGTCTTCGATAATTTAATTTTCAATTATTTCGCTAATGCAATTTTTGGCATTGATAAATGAGTAGTCTATTTCGAATATCAGCTGCGTGGAAGAAAAATATAAACAGGTATAAATAGAGTAACTTCTAAATGATACCATTAGCTGGCATAAAGAGGACAGAATATTTCTTTGTGACGCAGCCTGTATATGAAATGTGCGACTGAAATGTGAATAAAAAAAGGGGGTCGCTGTTACTCTTAAGTATTCAATTTTGGAATTTTCATCGATGATTCATTAATATATGTTGTATTACTTCAAGCAAATTAAAACATAATGAAGTTATACGACTTTTTGCGTCTTCCGTGGTTATTACATTATTTAGTAAATACTGTTTTTCAACTCAGTGTGCGAAGTCGGACTTCTCATGCCTGTTGGTAGTGCGCGAAGTGCCCGATTCGCGCATCGTCACGCGCAGTGTGCGAAGTGCTCACTTCGCACACTGAGTTGAAAAAAATAGTATACGATACGCATGCGCGAAGTACGTGATTAGGTTCACACTCGTGTTCTTGTCTCTCTGGCTTTGCTCGGGCGACAAGCTACACTCGTGTGTAAATCACGCACTTCGCGCACTTGTATCGTAATGTACTATTTTAACATTTGCAAATCAACTCAAACTGTTTCCTTCGATTGTTTAAAATTATAAAAATATATGCTATAACAGCGTCGTTTTAGCACCATCTTTGTGTCAGAAATGAAACGTCGATGCATGAATTTTTTTATTTTCAAGTAGTGCTTTATTTTCGAGGATACATTTTGCTTGTTCAATATTAGCTGTTTCGATAGCTTGACGCAGACAAGTAATTGTCCATATTGCCCGAGGTACAATTATCATTTATTGCCAAAAGATATGATGCATTTCTCCGAAATAATTGTCACAGAGCATTTACGCATTTCCATGATTATGTAAATTTTCTCTCGTATGTGAGAAGTCTTGAAGATAATTATGTATTTCATTCACAGCTTGCAAGCGAGTGGAAGAAAAAACCAGACAGAAAAATGAGGTCTAAGTTCCAGTCATTATGGAAAAGTTCTATTTCTTTACGTAAGGAAGTCGAAAGAATTTTGTCAGGTAAAACTAGCACATCATGTAAAGACGTAGTTGAGACTCCCGTCGAAGAAAGCGATAATAACTGCGAAAACAACAGGAATACGGTAAGTGATATGCCCCTTGTAAATTCGGCTGTACAATTTACACAGGTCGAAAGTGAAGAACGATGCGATACTTCGAAGACAATTGATGTCATCAAAGCAACGATCGGGACATCAAATCATTCGGGCAGTTTCGAAATAAAAGATGCAGGTGTTCATTTCCAGGAGTTATTGGCAGAAGACTGTGATAGTGTTGATACAAGTGTGAATGGTGTTGACAACAAAGTGTTGATTGCTGCAGATGACGTAGAAACCAATGATAGAGAATATACCGAAGACTTGGAATCTCGGAAAGTTTCAAGAGAATTCGACTCCCAATTCTGCGATTCAAGCCCAACAAGAAGTACAATTCCCAGAATGTACGAACGAAAAAAAAACGCAAATGGGGAATTTTCAGTCTCGAAAAATGCAGCGGCGTCAACCATCTACGATTTCACTGATAGCGAAGAAGAAAGTGAAAGGAACAAAGAAAATATTCCTCCATCACAGCCACAGAGTCGAAAAGAAAAATATAGCGTAGATCTTGGTGAAAGACATCCGTACTCTGCAAGCTTTAAAGATAGCGATGGAATTGTTACAAAAAATACAATTCGAAAAGGCCTTAAAATTCTACTAGCGACAGAGTACGGGGGCACATGTTCTTTAAGATTCAGTACGATACGTTTTAATGAAACAGACTGTGTAGCTTACGCTAGATGTATGAGTGCTGAACATATACAATATTTCAGATTCACTTTGATCGATTTGAAAGAATTGATAGCTACCGTTTTTTCGACGAGCTCCGCCAAAATATCGTTCCAGCACGAGAAGCGGAACTTTGCACAATTAAGAGGTGCCGAACGTGACGCAGTGAAAAACGCCTTGAAAACCAGACCGCCACGAGATTACCAAATGGAAGTTGCAAAAAATATCGATTCGAATTTAGCTGCTGATGGTAATATGCAAGAATTGAGGAGATTGTATATTTACCAAAAGGCTAAATCAGAAGAGAATTGCAAGCACGATTTAGTGCTTAAGTCTGGAGATCTGAGTGACTTGATGCAACTGTGGATGGATCAAGGTAAAGAAAAAGATCCTTACCTGAGACATACATCTCTACCGTTGACTGCAATAATGTTTACGGAGGCTCAACTGAATCTTCTAGATCATTCTAAAAGAATAGTTCTACATCTAGATGCTACAGGATCCGTTGTTAGGAAACCGTCATACTTGGACTGCAAACGGATTTATTACTACGTGATTGTGACGAAACATAAAGAATCTGTGATTCCAATTGCTGAAATGGTGACTTCAGAGCACAATATACGATCCATTGCGACGTTCTTGAAGATGTACAAATTCTTCGTTCAAGAAAAATTAAACAATTGGCCGTTCGTATCAGCCATAGTTGTGGACTGGAGTTGGGCGTTTATGAATTCATTGTTCTTCGAATGGAATCAAATGTCTGTTGGTGACTATTTGAATATCGCATATAATTTTCTCACAAAAGGCGAGAGACCCAAGAACTTAATAATTGTGCAAACTTGCTGTGCTCATTTTATGAAACGCATGTCAATGATAATAAAAAGGGACTTTTCTCAGTACGAAAATGTTAAATCATTTTTATTGGAATGCATAGCTGTTATGATGCTATGCCGAAATATGAATGAACTTGAGAATGCATTCGAACATTTTGTCAAAGCAGTGTCGACACCGGACAAAGAGGATGCTCAGAGTAGCTTACGTGCTTTGGGCGAAATAATAAGAGATCGACAAGTCGAGGTAACAGATGTCACTCACAACAGCAAGGATGACCAGAGTGACGAAGAAGTCGAATCAGAAACACCGAAGCCAAAAACTGATTTCGTTTCTCTGAAAAAAAGTAAAGCAATATTTGCGAACTCTCCATTCTTCATACACTTTGAAGATAAACTTAATCAATTCGAGTCGGAAATTGACAATGAAAAGGCCATGACAAACAGGTACTATGTACCTGGTTTCGCTCGACAGATGGTATGGAAACATTTGCCATATGCTCCTATGTGGACTTCGATGATGTTGGATCTAGTTGATCCAAATATATCGCGTCTTAGCAATGCATATGTGGAGAGTTATCACAAAGTGATAAAACATCAGGTATTGAATCACCAAAAAAATCTGAAAGTCGGCCACTTTATCCGCAAAACAGAATTATATACACGATCTTTGATCGCAGAAGCGAAATTAGACGTTACCTTAAAAACGAAAGAGCCGAGCAGAAAACCAAAATATCCGAAAACATTTAAGACGAACGTTGTGATTGCTCCGAAAGCCACAAGATGCGATAACATTCCCAAAAATTCCGTACGGAATGTTGATATTCAAGGACTCGCACAGAAAGAATATGCGGAAGACCTAAATCTGCAGGAACCAATGCAGATAGACAATATGTGTCCTGAAGAAGCATCCGATCCCTTGATCGGCGAAACGTGGAAAGACACAAAAAAATGTGTCTATGCAAAAGGCCACTTCCGAGGCAGCGGGCTTGGACGTTTAGCAGACCAGATCAATAAAAAAGTTGTTGAAAATACAGAAATATCTATGGATGATTTGCAACTTACAGGTCAAGACAGCGAATCTAAGCCGAAGACGGCCGACTGTCATGATCCGAAGAGCTGTGATATCGCAACAAAAGAAGACAGCTTGAATGGAAATTTGGGTGTTTTAGAAAATGGCTTGTTCAATGATTTTCATTACTACATGCAGTCTAAGTCCCATAACGTGAGAATTGCATGTTTTATTGCCGCAAACAATCCTCCAATCAGATCGAATTGTTTCCAATTAACTGCGAGACAATTCCATACTTTGGGTCCAAACAGATGGATCGATGGATTGGTAATCGATTGTTATTCGATGACACATATTGATACATGGACGAACAGTTTGTATTTGTCTACAGACGACACAGGGAGCATTTTTGGGAACAATTGGGATCTGAGAAAGCCCCCTTCCTGTGGGATATACAATATTTCTCGCGCCTTGAGCGGTCAAATCTTGATGCCGTATATGTACAACGGTCACTGGCGTTTGTTTATTGTAGACGTGGACCAGAAGCAGCTGACTTTGTTAGATCCGTACCAAAAGACCCAGGATCAAGGCAGAGTTATCGAAGCTTTTAAGAATTTTTTAGCAGCCACCAACAACAACTCAACATTCGGTAGACTGCGAAAAATTCAATGGGAAGTCAACGAAGAGTACATACTTCGGCCGCATCAGGCTGCTCATGATGCGGTTAATTGCGGGGCATACGTGTCGTATTACGTAGAATGCTTGGCGAAAAACAAACCGTTTAATCTAAGTTTCGATCCAGTGAAGTTCAGAGAACACATGGCGAAGACCATAATTGAAAAATCTGGTAGTGTCAAAGAAATGTGCTTGTACTGTTTAGGCAAGCAATATGAGAATAACATTACCATATGTGGAACATGTCGTCATTGGTGTCACACCAATTGTATAGAAAAGGGAGAATATGACTCCGAGAAGGAAGAAGATGAGGATGACCAGCTGAAACGATTCAGAAAAAGATCGAAGACCGCAGAGAGACCCCAAAAGAAGCACAAAACAGTTTCGATCGATCCGCATGTAGTATATACATGCAAGCTCTGCCGACGAAATAATGAGTCGAACTTGAAATAATTATTTTATTATATAATTTGAGGCGATCATAAGAATTCCATCCTAGCCTCAACAAGGTGTAGCTACATATTGATGTAATGCATGGGTTTATTGCTTCTACGATATTATGAAAATGATTTAAAAATTCAATATAATACTAAAAATTGATACTATAAGAATACTTCAAGATGTTTCAGAAAGTGTTCGAACTACGATCATGCAGCTGCAATCATGTGTTAAATAGATATCTACCAGTCATTGAGTGAAGTTCAACAAAAGCATAGAATTCCCAAATAGGCCTCGCATTGTAATGAAAAATGAAATGAGAAACATTCCAAACACATAACTTATGGTGCTAGCTTTTGTTCGTGCATGGCGCAAATTTACGGCAACGGCGTACAAACGTAATAAATACAGTACATGAAAATCCAAGCTTATATCCTGGCAACTAATTTATACGATACGATATCTAATTAATCACTTCCGCCACACGTTCAATAAATGTACAATTAACAGTTACTCACAGGTGTCGGTAATCTCAGCCAAGAGATCGGGTTACGTCGTTCTGGCAGGCAGTCGTGTGACAGGTGAAAATAAGTTGTGTCGAATCTCCTGTGATGTTAACTGAATTGTACATTCATCGTTGTACAGCTAATCGTTATATGCGCCCCATGCACGAACAGAGCAAAATAAAAATAACTATTAACACAATACATATATGATAGATGCATGCTGCGAGACCTTGCATAAAGTTACCATTAAACCTAAGCCATGGAATACGTATTTAGTTATGGAATATTCAATATGAGAATTATTTCGTGAAATTGACGTAACAGTGAATGATTCGGTTGAGCGCACGTTCCCGATTGGTTATACATAATTACATTTTATCTGCATGCTGTAAAAGTTTGAGTTATCTTTAAATTAGTTGTGAAATATTTAGGATGAATATTACTAAAGTGTAATTAATTATACGGCCATCATAAATTCTTGTGAGCATGCCTCAACATACGAAATAAATAAACTAAGAAACGATAGAACTAATATTCATGGCATGAATTTTTAAACTTAAAAACTGCCTCATGGTATGTTCAATGATCCTGTCACACGACCGCCAGCTAGAACGATACCCGCTCTTGGCTGGGATTACGACACCACGGAGATTCGAATTGATTATCACAAATATAAAGCACATAAAAATATGCAAGGCCTATTGGACATAGCGAAATATTTGTTGATAATTATATTTGTGTTTTAACATTTTTCAGATGCATTCAGTTTTCAGGTGTAAAAGTTGTTAGATGTCACAACACGACTCAAGCAGACATTATGGGAGTGTACAACTTCTGTGCAGATGCCTGCCACGAAGTTTTGTTCCATGTATCCTGGCTTCATGACAAAATTGCGCACAAGCCCAAAAGTATGCCCTACAAAATCGCGTGTGTACATCAGCAACCCACTTAAATCCCATATACTGTAATATGGAGCCATTTCGAGATCACGTAACGTTTCCTGAGGGAAGCGGCGAATTCGCAAATTTTCACGATATCTAATTATATAGAAAGCCGCATTTTACACGGTATTTTTTGGAAATCATAAAATTATTCAATTATTACAAATACATTTAAGAGTGATATTTGGTCTTTAAAATTATAACCGTCATCTATAAGATCCGTTAATGAAATAGTCTAATGATTTGAATGCCACACTCTCGACAACTCGGCGCGACTTAAGAAACACAAGACCGTTGTTTAGGGACTCGGAAAATAACGTGACGTTATTTTGAAATGGCCCCTTCATCTACTTAGTCGCGATTGTACGGCTCCAAGTTTTTACAGGAATCGTAATGTAGTAGACAAATAAATAAATATGCTATCGATATTGCATTAGTCAGTGTCATGACGGGAACATCATTATGTTTTTCTAATGACGATATTCCTCGGCATTTTATTTTAATACCCTCAAATTCCCAATGCGATCTATATCAACAAGATTATTCACTACACCTCCATAATTCCGATTTTTGAATTTTTGACCACCATGTTCTAATAGCCGATAACAGAGGAATGGACGTTTCCGCCACTGTGGAAAAGCGGGCAAAATCAGTGATTCTACGTGTAATATTGCCGAGATTATTCCCGAGCGGACGTTCGTACGTGTTTATTCCGTTGTCATGGTACTAATACACAACACGTGCGCATAGGTGATCTTGAATTCGTGTTGTGATTATCGCCTCAAACGCGATAAATCAGTGAAATTCTTTGAATCTGAATATTAGTTAGATTAGGATTTTTAGAATCCTTAATGTTTTGTTAAGAAATAGACAAAGACTACATTATAAGTATTGGAACTTTTGGTTTCATGATGATTGTGAACTTTTCTAGATTTCTAATGATTTCTAACATCTTCAGATTTCTCATGATTCTGAGTTTGTTTTTATTTTTCTTAAAAATTTTATGTTTTTTTTTTGTATGGGGGGCTCCGCCCCCCAACCCCCCCGGCAGGGGCTGCGCCCCTGGACCCTCTCGGCCCCGCCGACGTTGTCAGCCGGCGCTCCATTTCTTGGTTTATGATACACGATTTTACATCACATTTGAGGATCTATTCTTCCGGTCCGATCGTCGCCAAATGATTGGTTCGATAGTTATTAATTTTTTAATTATTTAAATTGCGTGGGCAACGGGTAAGGGTGGCTTCCGACCAACCGATCGGGATGAATATTTTTTTGGGAGTTGGGTGGCACCTAAGAAACTTCATTCTTCCGGTCCGATCGTCGCCAAATGATTGGTTCGATAGTTATTAATTTTTTAATTATTTAAATTGCGTGGGCAAGGGGTAAGGGTGGCTTCCGACCAACCGATAGGGATGAATATTTTTTTGGGAGTTGGGTGGCACCTAAGAAACTTCATTCTTCCGGTCCGATCGTCGCCAAATGATTGGTTCGATAGTTATTAATTTTTTAATTATTTAAATTGCGTGGGCAAGGGGTAAGGGTGGCTTCCGACCAACCGATCGGGATGAATATTTTTTTGGGAGTTGGGTGGCACCTAAGAAACTTCATTCTTCCGGTCCGATCGTCGCCAAATGATTGGTTCGATAGTTATTAATTTTTTAATTATTTAAATTGCGTGGGCAAGGGGTAAGGGTGGCTTCCGACCAACCGATCGGGATGAATATTTTTTTGGGAGTTGGGTGGCACCTAAGAAACTTCATTCTTCCGGTCCGATCGTCGCCAAATGATTGGTTCGATAGTTATTAATTTTTTAATTATTTAAATTGCGTGGGCAAGGGGTAAGGGTGGCTTCCGACCAACCGATCGGGATGAATATTTTTTTGGGAGTTGGGTGGCACCTAAGAAACTTCATTCTTCCGGTCCGATCGTCGCCAAATGATTGGTTCGATAGTTATTAATTTTTTAAGTATTTAAATTGCGTGGGCAAGGGGTAAGGGTGGCTTCCGACCAACCGATCGGGATGAATATTTTTTTGGGAGTTGGGTGGCACCTAAGAAACTTCATTCTTCCGGTCCGATCGTCGCCAAATGATTGGTTCGATAGTTATTAATTTTTTAATTATTTAAATTGCGTGGGCAAGGGGTAAGGGTGGCTTCCGACCAACCGATCGGGATGAATATTTTTTTGGGAGTTGGGTGGCACCTAAGAAACTTCATTCTTCCGGTCCGATCGTCGCCAAATGATTGGTTCGATAGTTATTAATTTTTTAATTATTTAAATTGCGTGGGCAAGGGACAAGGGTGGCTTCCGACCAACCGATCGGGATGAATATTTTTCTGGGAGTTGGGTGGCACCTAAGAAACTTCATTCTTCCGGTCCGATCGTCGCCAAATGATTGGTTCAATAGTTATCAATTTTTTAATTATTTAAATTGCGTGGGCAAGGGGTAAGGGTGGCTTCCGACCAACCGATAGGGATGAATATTTTTTTGGGAGTTGGGTGGCACCTAAGAAACTTCATTTTTCCGGTCCGATCGTCGCCAAATGATTGGTTCGATAGTTATTAATTTTTCAATTATTTTTTCATTCAGGGGTCGCAGGTAAAGGGTTGTTTCCGACAAGTGTGTCGGGACCAAATGTTTAGCGCATGCTTGTAAACTTTTCCCCAACGTGTAGGCGACGTAAATATTTTGCCAAATAAATATTACAAGCCCGAAACGTCGTAGTGGATGAGGGTTATTTTAGGGGATGTTATTCACTGAGTGCATATATTTCATCTATTTTGAGTGGTAATCTTCTGTTTTTTTTAATTTTCTATGATAATCAATTGTAAAAAGACGTAAACAAAAAATTCTCGGTTTGTTGCGTTAACGTTACGAACTTCAGCATCATAGATCATTTGCAACCGAAACCTAGTATAATAACGGAACGTTATAAGTTTAAGGAATGTAAGCAAAAGGATGGAGAAGGTGTTAAAGAATATATTGCAAATCTTAAAAAGTTATCAACATATTGTGAATTCGGTAATGGACTTGAGTATCATTTAAGGGACCAGTTGGTGTGGGGTCTTAAATGTGATAAAATTAAAAAACGTTTACTTGGAGAGCAAGATTTGTCATACGCTAGAGCTGTAGAATTGGCACAATCAATGGAAACAGCGATGAAGGATGTGGCTGAAATGGGTGTTACTCAAAGAAATCAACCGGAATCAGTTAACTACTTGGGACATAAAAGGACGTTGAAGAAATCATTTACAAAAAATAAGGACAAGGTACGCTGCTACTGCTGTGGAAAAGCAAATCATCATTCGCTAGTATGTAGATATCGTAATTATACTTGTAATGTTTGTAAAAAAGAAGGTCATTTAGCTCAAGTGTGCAAAGTTAACAAGTTCAAAAAAGGAAATGAAGTTAAAATGAAGGGTCGGAAAAATTTTGACAATAGACAAAATTTTATAGGTGAGGTTGATTCTGTAATTGAAGAGTTTGATAATATTTTCAATTTGATGGAGATTAATGCAAATTTGGAAAAGGAGGTGGAAAAAAATGTTAGTGTAGCACCGTTTAAGATAGAGTTAAGGGTTCAAGGTATTAATGTAAATTTTCACATTGACACAGGGTCAGATGTATCCGTAATATCGGAAAAGGAATATAAAGAACGCAAAGAATGGTCGGTATTAACATTAAAACAATCCAACAGACGTTTCAGAACTTATCCAGGACATTATATAGAGCCAAAAGGGTTTCTGGAGGTGGAAGTCAGATGTGAAGCAAAAAGGTTGAAACTGCAACTTTTCGTATTGCCTGGAGATGGACCTCCACTTGTAGGGAGAACGTGGTTACGTACTTTGGGAGTTCATATATCGAAGATTTTGGCTGAAAGCGAAAATCATCATATTGGGATGGTAGGAAACGTTGATCAAAGGGACATTGATTCAATTATTGATGAATTTGAATCCGTTTTCTCATCCAAACTCGGGAAGTATACGAAAAGTCAGTTTAAACTTCATCTTAAGGAAAAGGTACAGCCTGTATTTTGTAAACCACGTCCATTGCCTTATGCAATGAGGGAAAAAGTTAAATTGATCGGTATCCAGTTCCTAGGATTCAAGATCTTTTAGCTGGGTTGAATGGGGGAAAATTTTTCTCGAAAATTGATTTGTCTCAAGCTTATCAACAAGTTGAATTGGAGGAAGAATCTAAGTCCCTAGTTACTATTGCAACGCATAAAGGATTATTTACTTATAAAAGACTTTGTTTTGGCATAGCATCAGCTCCGGGTTTGTTTCAAAGGGAAATGGAAAAAATTTTAAACGGAATAGATGGAGTGGTATGTTTTTTTGATGATATTATGATCACTGGCCCAACGATTGCTGTTCATAATGAAAGACTATTAGAAGTGTTAAAACGTTTAAAAGATTGTGGTTTAACTGCTAATAAAAATAAGTGTGAGTTTTGTAAAGATAAAATAGAATTTTTAGGGTTTATATTAGATGGTACTGGAATTCATGCAGCTAAGGAAAAAGTTAAGGCAATTGTTGACGCTCCTGCACCTGTTAATTTAACTCAATTGAGAGCTTTCCTAGGGTTGCTTAATTATTATGCAAAATTTATAAAGAATTTTAGTCAAATTGTTTCTCCATTGTATGAGTTATTGCGTAAAAACGTAGCTTGGAAATGGGATCGTGTACATGATAAAGCTTTTAATGAAGCTAAACTATGTTTAATTTCGTCTGAGGTATTAGTCCATTTTGATGAAAAATTACCTGTCAAACTAGCATGTGATGCATCTTCTTTTGGTTTGGGTGCGGTATTGTCTCATGTTTACCCTGACAAAAGAGAGCGACCTATAGCTTTTGCTTCAAGAGCATTAACTAAAGCTGAGAAAAACTATTCTCAATTAGATAAGGAAGCATTAAGTCTGGTTTTTGGAGTAAAAAAGTTCCACCAGTATCTATATGGTAGAAATTTCATTTTGGAAACTGATCATAAGCCTCTTGTTTATATTTTTGGGCATAAAAAAGGACTGCCACAAATGGCTGCTAGTAGGGTTCAAAGGTGGGCAGTGTTTTTAGCTGGTTATCAATTCGAAATTGTACACATTAAAGGAATAAATCATTGTAGAGCAGATTATCTGTCGCGTATTCCAGTGTCAATTAATGATAAGCAAAATGTAAATGAGTTCGAGGAGTACTCATATTCAAATTATGTAATGGAAGGTGTAAAAGCTATTGACAACGACCAGATTAAGTTTAAAACGGATGAGGATCCTATTTTGAGTCAAGTGCGTGAATATATATTAAATGGTTGGCCAGTTAAAGTGGATGACAGTTTGAAAATGTTTAAAAATAGGGAACGTGAGTTAACTGTTGAGAATGGATGTGTGTTATGGGGACATAGAGTTGTAATTCCGCAGAGTGTGCGTAAGGAATTGTTAAACGAATTGCATACTATTCATATGGGTATTGTTAGAATGAAAAGTACAGCAAGATCGTACATTTGGTGGCCTAATATAGATTTAGATATTGAAAGTCTAGTTAAGTCTTGTGAAATTTGCCTAAAATCAGCTGATAATCCTCCTAGATCTGTACTTAATTCATGGAAATGGCCCGATGGACCAGGTCATAGGATTCATGCTGATTTTTTGGGTCCAGTTGAGGGAAAAATGTATTTAATAATTATAGATTCATTTTCAAAATGGTTAGATGTGAGGGAAATGAGTGATGTTACGTCAGAATCAACAATTAAAGTTTTCAAAGAATATTTTAGTTCTTGGGGTATTCCTCACAGACTTGTTACAGATAATGGGCCGAGTTTTTGTTCAAAATTGTTTAAGGAATTCCTAGAATCTTATGGAGTTCAACATTCACGGACAGCACCGTATCATCCTGCATCTAATGGTTTAGCAGAAAATGCTGTTAAAACTTTTAAGAAAAAATTTAAACTCTTGAGAGAAGCGGGGAATTCTAGGCATGAAGCTTTGTGTAAATTTCTATTTTACTATAGGGCAACAAGTCATTGTACCACGGAGTGTAGTCCAGCGGAACTACAAATTGGTAGGAAATTTAGAACAAAGTTTGATTTAATTAGACCGGAATTACATAGTATTGTGGAAAAGAATCAACTTAACCAGCAGCGTTATTTTAAGGGAAATAGGAATTGGATTTGCGATAAGGGTGAGGTTGTAATGGCTAAGGATTATAGTATGAACAATTGGTGTAAGGTTAAGGTAATTCAGCAACTTTCCCCAGTTACGTATTCTGTGTTAACGAGAGATAATCGTGTGTGGAAAAGGCACGTGGACCAATTGCGACCTTGTAGCTTATCATTCGAACAAAATGGCCTACTATAAATAAAAATTTAGAGAATTGTGTGGATGATTCGTTAAACAAAGATAAAAATTGTGAAGTGGAGTCTGAATCAGTGTCAGAAGTTAATATTAATAATGACATTGTAGGAACCGAACAATCGAAGTTACCGATCAAAAGTGGCGTAGCTGTAAGACGTTCTACTAGGGTTAGTAAGCCGAGAGAAGTTTTAGATTTATAGTTGAAGGAGATTGTGTTTCGATATTTATATATATATGTAAAAGTAAAAAAAAAAAAAAAGGGGGTTCTTATTTTAGTGTGGAGGAATGTAATATCTGATTTTTGAATAGCGGATGTAACCATCGTGACTATCTAAGTCATCTGTAGCTATTAAGGTATATGTATAGATATTATTATGATTTGCGTATTTTGGACTAGGAGCAGAGTCTCCGGTAACCTTCTCCCGACTCAGGCTCTCAGCCGAACAACACGTGTAATGGTGCTTCATATTTAACAAATTACTTCTTAATTAATAAACCTAATTTACCACCCATTAAATGTTCTTTTTTTGTGATTATTTAACCCTCGGACATCACACCTAACTAGGTGTGTCGCTATTATCCCGAGGTCGAGACGTGCTCTACCTCTCTCTCGCGGTATAGTGAGCTAGAAAAGTTCGCCGGAAGGGCGACTGTGACGGCAGAAAATCTGCAACGTCACAATATATATATATATATATATATATATTTATTGATTTTTCTAGAAATGAGGATAAACAATAGGAGTGAAATAAATAACAGGGCAATCGTCTTTTTATAACGTCAACCGCAAATACGATTTTAGTCATCCGACGGTCGTCTTCCAGGTTAGCTGTTGGTTGGGTGCGATCCGCATGCAATGTCGGTTATTTGTATTTTTTGTCAAGCGGGAGCAGCATTCACACTTATGTTTAGTGACCTAAGAAACCTCCACTATCGCCGTCGCGCGGCTTACAAGTATACTGGGTGCAATGTCGGTACAGTGTCACCTCGACCAGATGTCGGTTTTTTGGTTTCGAGTGACGGAGAATCGTCAATGTTCAGTCATTTCTCTATAAAATGACACGGGATTAGGCTCAAAGTGTGTGGTTTTTCATTGCGGAGTGGCTGATTGTCTTGAAAATGCGATTATCTACGGCAACAGTGAATAACCGCATGATTTAGGTGGTCGATAACTCAATCTGTAAAAATTTTGGTCAAATTTTGAAAAAGTAAGATAATCAGCCACTTTCTGCTAAAGAACTGCGTAAGTTCCCAAAGTTTCGTTGCAATTGTTATATCTTTAAGTATTGTTATATGATGCTTGTTATTTAGTGGTTGTAAATACACGTTATGTGTTACACGTTAGGTGTTATACGTTAAGTCTGACACTTCAAGTGTTTGTCTCTGTCCCTTTAGATCGCCCTCTGTTGTCCAGCTTATTGTCCAACTTATTATCTAACAGCGATTGATTGCGTAGTTTCGGAGAATTGACGATTTCCGTTTTCGAGGTTCTGACAAACGTTGCATTTCACGTTAAGTGACCTGGATAAGTATTCCTCTTTCAAACATACTTTGCCTGACGATTCTGATTTTACTGATAAATATCTATCTGTGCACTGGCTAAAAGTAAATGGAATTACTTATGAAACAGGCAATGTATTAGTACCGTGTATTAAAACTGATACTTTACAATTTGGAGTAATCAGATATATTGTAACGTCCTGGCATAGCCACTTCTTTCCCACGGCTCCTTATCACTCCCTGTATGCTTACCTCCGCAGTTTTGCCTCCCCACCTTGGTCAGAACCAAGCATTCCTCATTATTTGTATACTAATTTCACAACACTTCCAAGTCAACTCTCCTACCTTCTAGACATCTTCTCTCCTTCCTCTCCTTCCCGAACGTTAAACTCGATCTCAATTTATAAATCTTATTAAACAATATTTGAACTTTTAATATAAATCAACAATCATTTATCATCCTTCACTATTCCAAACATCCTTCTATCACCTTAGTCACTATTTAGTGTAAAACGAGACGAACCCTAAATACAAACCACGCCCTTAGACACAAATTTAGACCACTCGGATAAAAAAAAAGAATTCCCATCGTTAATTAACATGAACAAAAGAAAAGTCGGGCAAAGTAATAAATTCCGACGTCACAATATACTCATAAATAAAACTAACAACGCATTTCATATTTTTAAACGTAGAAAACAGAGGCTTCATAGAACATATCCATGCTTTTGAAATTGCACTAACTAACAAGTGGAATTATACTTTGCAAAAAAATATAACCACGGACAATGTCCACAATATTCATGTTATGTCAGATGGAGTACACTACGTGCCATGTGATTGATGAGATTATATGAAATATTCTACAGCACATTGGTTGTTGGACTGTCTAATGAGATATGCTACTGAATTGACCTCAAAGATTCTTATGGCATATAACTAATAAGTTTCTGTGGCATATAAAATTACGTTTCAGATTTAATATATTTTAGCATACTGTCGCATGTATAATTTTGTTACGAACGGCCCTTTTTTTGTATTTTTTTTTCAAACTCCAATTCTACTGCAAGTTGTGCAATCAGCGCATTCCTACACGCGCGCGCTCGGCCGGAAGCAGAGCAGGAACCGAGCAGTAAACGAGCCAATATCTTATAGCTATTTCACGTAGTCTCTAGTTTGGTTTAGTGTTATAGGGAATTAGTCTTTAACGTAGTTGAGCTTATTGAATTATCGATTCGTCATTGTCGTATTAAATAAAACGCATATATTTACAGTAACACGTGATTAGTTCCTCCTAGACCATTCACAGATTGCGCAGGTGTCCTTAGGACTTAGTTCAAGCGAACCCAAGAGAGAGATCTTCAGCCGCTCGGAGATCACTCTCTTGAATTACATAAGAACTCGACACCCGAAGCCTTCAGCTCGGTTGCCCGTAACATTTTCTTAAGTTACTACAGCTGGCCTGATAATTTTTTAAAGATTTCAAATATATTGTTACAAAGGTCGGAAAAAAAAACCCTCATATTTAATTTGTTTTCTATTATCGAGTTTCGTTAAATGTAATTTCTTAAGGTGGTGACCACCACCGTATCTGAGTCTCAAACTTTCACTCAGTTTATCAAAATTACGAATTTCTTCTCCCGAAAGAGTCGTTAATACTGAGAGAGCCGGACCTCTCAGACTTAATGCTAAATTTGAAGCCTTCGCGATCGGACTCCAATCGGACTCCAATCGTTTAATTCGGAACAAAGATTGAATTGACATTCGTACTCGGGCCAAGGAGTCGAGCCATCATAAAAAGGGACTTTTAGGTTGTTATATTGTTTTGGATGGGGGTTATGTTGAGCCCTGTCAATTCAATTTTTCGGGTTTCTAACCGGGACTTCACAAATCTCGCGACTACTCTCGGCGCGAGACAAGACGGTTGGAATGTTGGGAATATTTTCGTTAGCATTTAAAGCTTGTGTGTGTGTGGCGATTTCGGAATCTCATGTCTCGAGTGTCTATCCCCACACATCAAGCGGAGACCTTCTTCTCTTTCGTCCCGCATTGTGTTTTCAATGCGGTCGGTTTGAGTGATGGTACGGGTGTGCGGCGTGAAAACGGCCGCTCCACCAGTCCGAGGCCTACGAATGTTAGGGGAAGGTTCTTCTCCTCATAAACTGGAACAGACCTTTGAACTAGAGATTCAGAAATTTGTGCTTTATTCACAGGGCGAGGCCAATTGGAAACTTTTTCGATTTTTGTCGGGTCAGTCTTTACTCCGGAAGCCGAGACTATATGTCCCAAAAAGTTCACTTCTTTTTGGAACAAATGACATTTCTTTGGACTCATTTTGAGCCCTGCTTTTCGAAGACGGAGTAAAACTTCTCGAAGATTGTCCACCTCTTCTTCGAAGGTTTTCCCGAAAACAATGATGTCATCTAAGTAGACGAGGCAAATCTTTCCCGATAATCTTTGAAGAATCGTCTCCATGGCCCTTTCGAAAGTTGCGGGAGCATTGCACAACCCGAACGGCATGACTTTAAATTGGCATAATCCTCCAAGACCTGAGACAAAAGCAGTTTTTTCCTTGTCTATCGGAGTTGAGGTTTGAGGGTTAGGAGAGGAATCTCTTTTCCTCCATGATTTTTGATTTGAATCTCTATTACCATTATCTTTAGATTTGTTCGAATTATTATTTTCAGAATTCCTTTTTTTAAGTATAAAGCAAAATTCTATTGTGTGACCGTCTTTTTTACAATAACGACAGAACCTTGGGGATTCAGTGTCGTCTTTGGTCTTTGGAGAACTCTTATTTTGGCCACGACGCTGCCAGGGAGTGGTCTTTTTCGAATCGTTACTCTTCTTTTTCTCAGGAGAAGATTCGTTAGTCTGAACTCGTCTAATCTTTTCGGATGTTAAATATTGTTTATTGAGAGCTTCTATTTCTAAAGCCCTCCTTATAGCCTCTCTTAAAGTCGGGTGTCCTGCCAAACTTACGGCATGTTTTAATTCCGCGTTAAAAATGGCATCAATGAAGTGATTTTGAGCTATTTGGTCTCTTGTGTTGCGAAATTAGACTCGCGATTATTAAGATAATTAAATGTGGGTTCCCGAGAGGAATAAGTTGAACAGGAAAGAAATAAGGTGAAATAAATATTAGGTTGTATTTAAGAAAATACACGTCCGTTATAGCTCAAAGCTAAAACAAGACCGTTTTGTACAATAATGCGGTTGTGATTAGTAACCGCTATCTTTTATTAAATGTTAACATCATTCATCTTAGATGACTACTAGACCTTGCAAATTAAATATGAGGGGTGTTTTTCGACCTTTGTAACAATATATTATGTTATTGTAGTTCTTGTGTCATATTCTCATATATCACATATACTCACGTTTCTTGAACAAATTTGCATTATACATATATGCTATATCAAACTATTTCTAAGGTCCCATTATTAAAACAAACAAAAATTCTGTGATCCATTGATGAAAGACTCTTAGTTTCTAAGGTATATTCAGGTATTCTCATATAGATATGTAGTAGATATAATAGTATTGAAGCCATATATAATTCACAGAATATTGTAAAACTAGTCCAGAGTACTCCAGAGTACTTGTGTTTGTAACTCGCATTTTATTTCAACGTCGACTTACGAATAATACTATAAATATACCGATGGCGTGGACGAATAACATTGCATCTCGCGGGTGATTTCGAAATTGCTCTGTAGTGCTATATACTTTTTTTTTCCTTTATATGAGTATTTTTCTCCGTCAGGAGAATCGTACCACTTTTCGAATTGCTTTTCAATAGTATGCCCAATGAGAGGTGCTATATACTTGCCATACAACTACAGAGCAATTTCAGAGTTGCTCGCCAGATGCAACGTTATTTGTCCAAGCCATCGATACGTTCCCTGCGTGTGAAATGTACCGAATATATTGTATCGCTTCACTTTATGAAATAATATTACATACAGAATCCGGTGCTTTCTCTAAAGTAATGAAATCAACATATTCTAGATATAACTAAACGTAGTGTTTCTGTCAAATAACAACATATATCACTTCAACCAGAATATATTACTCAAGTAATTCAATATGCAGCCAATCCATACCAATAGACGATTAAGTCAAACATATAAACTGTTAATTCAATTTGAAAATTGCCATTAATTACGTTATCTATTGTCAACTCAAAGAAATAAAAGAGATTTTAGTAATTTAAGTCTCATCTCAACATGACATTTGGTCGATGTAAGCATATTTGCAATGCAATGAATGAAAGATACTTCGATTTAAACTGAAAATGGCATTGATTCAACGTAATTCCATTAGGATAGTGTATAATTTTTTCAATGGATATTTTTATTTATTTCAATCAAAACGATTCTTCGTTCATTATATAGGACTATTAGTCATTCCAATTCAATGTCTCGTTGATATAACAGCATAAATTATCGTAAGAAATGGACACGTTGTTTTGTTGACTGAACACTTTGTTCAATCAAGCATTTATGTCAGGAAAAATGATGGTTCCATCACTTAGTTCAACTGAATATTGAGTCCTGGCTACTATTCTATACAACTAAATAGTTTGGTCTGATTAAGCGAACATTCACTTCCCCACTAGTGTTGCTGCAAGACGAGACAAGGCAAGAATTTCGGAAATATCGTCTCGTATCGGAAGTCAAGAAAATTACGGGTTTTGACTCGATAAATTCTCGTCTCGAGATATGAATCTTGTCTTGTCTTGAATTTCTTGTCTTTCCCGGAGAATCCTGTATTGCGCAAAGAAATGAGCCGTTTCAACGTCTGTTCACGCGGGCCTCAGAATTCAGACTGATGAGTCACATCCCCCCCACGCTGTGCATTCCAATCGCGGAGCTGGAACATTCTGCTCGTTTCCTCTACCGGAATTTTCATGTAAACGTGAGACTCACTGATGATACAACCTATAATATAAACGCTAGAATTGTCGATGACGTCGCGTGTTAATGCTTACGTGCTATCAGTGCCATCAGAGAAATTAAACGCCTAGAAATCAACAATAAATCACGGAAAGAGATAGGTTACAAAATAAAAAACTATTTATAATGAAACGCTCAGCGGGAGGACAAATTCAATCACCAGAAAATGGTAAGCAAAATGGCGAAGACAAACGCAAAGAAACAAGGTCTCCAAAAGCGGGAGGTTATGTCGCTGACGGAGGCAAAGAATATACAGAGAAAGATGCAATTGCAGAAAATTCAGTGCGTAAAAATAGATATGCAGAATTATTTCGTTATAATTTTGTCGGTAAACTAAAAGTTGATGTTCGTAAAATATGTGAAGAGAATAATATTGTCACTGACATAAAAATGCTGAATTCTAATACCACTGGAATCAAGAGGCATCTAAAGAATGAACACAAAGCTGCTTACGATAAGATTTTCACAAATGAAGAGGTAAAAAATTCATCCCAGAAAACATTGGAAGAAATCTTCAGTCAGCAGAATAAAATTAAAGTGAAAAAATCAAATGATTTCTATTTCATTTTTCATTCGTCTGAAAATAAAGATTTCACTGAGCAGAAAAAAGTAATTACTGAAAATCAATCTACAAAAACATGTCTAAATCACATTTCCTCCTACTATTCGCACCGATTCCTTTGAATTGGTTGTTACAAATTCTGGAAAAAACTGAATTTCGTATTCTCTTGATTCAATGGATTGCATCGAAATGGTTCGAAGAAGCAGCCGCTATTGCAGAAACAATGTCCGTAGAAGCAGTACTAAAAGATAAAAGGGTGTCGAAGAAGAAGAGGATGACGGATCAGTTAGTTGAAGATGAATCACGGATATTGTCTTCAAATCAACGATTCATGCAAGCGATTATTGTAGTCTTCGATCGGATACTTATCGAAATAAATACGAGAATCAAAGCTATCAAAATTTTAAACGAAGATTTTGCTTTTCTAAATGGTCAAGAAATAATGCAGATGAGTGATTCTGACCTAAGAAAATATAGTGCTGATTTGGCCCTTAAATATTCCGAGGACTTGGACGCCGTAGAGTTCACGTTGGAGTCAAAAGGCTTCAAAAAGCTACAATTTTATGTGAAAATTTCCAACAATTGAATTCACTCGATTTGCTTCGTCTGATATACAGTAACGACTTACTGGATATCTATTGAGAACGATGTGACCAATGAAATAAACTACGACGATGTTATCGACAATTTTGCAGAAAGGAAAGCCAGAAAAGTTGAATTTTAATCTTGCAATGAGTGACTAGCCCATCAAATAATTCCAAAGTCTATACCGAAGATATCAGCTATAAGTTGTAACATGAATATGCATACTAAAGCTGAAATAAATAAAATTTGTTGAATAACCAAAACCGATTTTATTTTCAAATGATTGTTTATCCTATACTTCAATAATGATGGGGGAGGGGTGGCAAAATTGTACCTTGCCCCCTGTCTTCAGATTCCTAGATCCGGCGCTGGTAATGAGTAAACGAGTTATGGCTCGAATGCATTCCCGAGCCACTGAGACTGTAAGGAACCTGCTTTTTCCTCCATTAAGAGAAGACAATGTTCTGCGACTTATTCGTTATGACGAATTAGTCATAGTTTACGATAACAAGATGTATGAAGAGTATGAGGATTCTCATTTTTACGAAATTATCCGACAGCGTTTAAGACTTGTCGGTCATTTTTTGGTAACAATAAGATTGAACCGTGACGTTGCGGATCTAACGTCAGTTTTTAATCCGAAATTTTGTGATGACGCTCTCCGAGCCATTAACATTGAAGCTCAGTTTAATAGCAATACGAAGAATTACAAAGTGCCAACTGTGGCTTCAAATCTAGGTACTCTCATTAAACAAATTGGATCGATGCTTATTAATGAATGTATAATAAAGCATGATGACAGTAAAAAAAAATACAAAAGATTTCATAAAATTGTTCACATAAGAAGCAGCGCTGAGTCTTACCAGAACAGTTGTGAGACGTAAATACTGATAAAGATTTATCTATTTCATTGTTCAAAGGAAGCCAAGAACTGGCAAAGAAGTATATTCGTTTCACCATTCGAGAAAAACTGAATCGGACCGTTCCAATTCTCTTAGATACCAATTTATTACAATTCGTTGAACTGCTCCTCAGCGACCTCAGCCATCGTACACGTATGGGAATCAGCAATAAAAATCCATATGTTTTTGATTTACGCAGAGGAGTTAAATTAAGGCACAAGTACTTGAAAGCTTGTATCTTGATACGAAAATTTTCCGCCAATTGTGGAGCACTTCATGTTGACAGACTTCGGGGTACAAAACTGCACAAGCAGATTGCCACTGTATGTATTTCCTTGAATCTCTCAGAGCATGAAGTTACTGGGGGATTATTCACTAACTCTTGGACCGCGCGGTTATGCGACTTCCCGCGCGGTTGTGACGTCATGTCTACGTTCAGTAGCTTTTCGGGCGGTTGTTACCGTTTCTCGGTTCATGCTACCGCACAGGAAAAGGTTTCGGTATCGGTCTCATTACGGATATTCTCACGGTAAGTAGACATGTGCCCGCGATAACAAAGTAAATTATGCGATTATTATGCCTCTGAATGATAATTTAATGATAGAAGTTTGATTTTCTGGTTGATTTTCACACTATACTCCGTTCACGGAGAGAATACCCAACGATCGAAACAGAACTCGTCCGGTTCGGTCATATCCCACCCAACGCTCCACCCATTTTACCCTCTCCATGTCGCCAAACGGGTTGCATGGCTCAGCAGACCCGGTATAGCCGACGCGAGGGCTCCGAGTCTTTAAGCCGAGCGGTCAATTTCTTTACAGAGCGTACATTATCGGCCGGGGCCCAAACGCATGATAATTTAGATACGGCGTTGAGTTGTGAGCCCCGATACCCCCACCCGACTCGCAGGCCGTTCAAAGCTGCGCGACGTTTGGGTATTCTCTCCGTGAACGGAGTATAGTTTATTCATTTCTAAATATTCGCAAAGCATACAAACATTTTGGTTATGATGCTATCAGAATTTCCTGAAAAATGAAAAATCATTTGGATGTGCTACCAGATAAATTAAGTATAATCATTTGCAATGAAAGCTTATAATCTTTCAATCCATACAGTTTTCCAGCATGGAGAACTATCAAATTTTCATAATGATAAGACGTCGACAAAGAGAAGATAGAGAAAGGGAGAGGGGGAGAGGAATGACTGTGAATCGGGTTCGCCTGCGTCAGCTCCGAGACATAGCTGATCCGTTTCAACTCACGGATGAAATCTTCAGAGGTGTGTACAGGCTCAACCGAGAACTGGCATGTAATTTGATAGAGGAATTGCGTCCGCTCATACCGTGACTCATCGCTCAACGGCAGTTGCTTCGGAGATCAAAGTGAATATAGCACCCCTAATCTTGCTTTATTTTTATCGTATCAATGTACACCCAACGAGTTTGATTCTGATACCTCCGTTCTGGACAACTTTTGAATAATGTTGGCAATAGTGACGTCTCATAGCGCGTCGTGACAAAACGGCTTGCACCCATAGCGCGACCCGTAAACTGTCATTTCTACACCAAGTGACTCTACTAACCCTACATTATAGGCTGGTTTTTATAATTGACGATACTTTACAATGATGTTATTTTTTATAAATCAACTGAATTTTTTATGAATGATTGAATGATTGAATGTCATGAAAATGAAATCATACTGACAATCTTTTTGTCATACGATTTACAGTTTGTTGAGTTGTAATAAGTTTAATTTGGATCGATTTTACTCAACAAGAATTATTAATCCGTTGTCTTATTTATAATTATCGCTAAATGAATATTCAAAATAACGAACTTGTTTAGTTACAACGAGTTTTATTTAGAATTGATATTTTATTATATGTATAACGTTTCATTGTGAATGATTTATGTATATTCAGTAGAAATAAAATTATAGGTATCTGTAAAAATGTGTCTGGTGATAGGCGATCAACGTCCGTTGTATCGCATATATATTTTCTAATCAGTAACGATACGTGTCGCGGTAAAATTATCACGTCGCACAACTACATCTGCTTCGACTGTGCAATAACTTAAAAAAAAATTTTTAATATTAAAATAACATAATTCTAGTATCGATGAATTCGTTGATTAAATAAAAATGGAAATCGTATGACAAAAAGATTGTCAGTATGATTTCATTTTCATTACATCCAATCATTCATAAAAAATTCAGTTGATTTATAAAAAATAACATCATTGTAAAGTGTCGTCAATTATAAAAACCAGCCTATAATTTAGGGTTAGTAGAGTCACTTGGCGTAGAAATGATAGTTCACAGGTCGCGCTATGGTCGCAAGCCGTTCTGTCACGGCGCGCTGTGAAACGTCACTATTGCCAACATTATTCAAAAGTTGTCCAGAACGGAAGTATCAGAATCAAACTCGTTGGGTGTACTACTTGTAACGATACATAGCGATGCTGAAATTTCCAGGTAATATGTAGCCTCCACTTCTTCAGGCAATGAAGCTACCAAAAGTCAACCAGTAGTAACAGCAGCCTTGGACTGAGCCAAGCGAGCGTCAGCCGAGCCATTAATGAAGTGACCAATGCTATGAATCAGAACGGGCCACTGACCAGATAGATCAACTTTCCGAATGGCCGAATGGCCAGGGATGCGTTAATTCAAAGGTAAATGACTGATACATGTTATTACTTGCATATTTTTATTTTGAGATATAACAGATGGAAATAAAAATGAAATAAAAATGAACAATATATAATATAATGAAACAATAGACATATTTTGAGTTGAACATATGAAAGACTGAAATAAAAATGAACGATATATAATATAACCGAATAACAGATACAAATAACAACAAAAGATAGAACGAAATAAAAGGTGATTAGTGAAAACTACTGGCACTTCCAGTACTGTATCAGCCTGAAAATAAATAAAGCTAATGGGAAGTCTGTCATACTCACAAAATAACATTTGTCTACAGAAACTTCATCTCTACGCGCATGCCAGGAGTGTTGGGATTTGTCGATGGCACTCACGTTGCCATCGGAGCACCTATCGAGCACGAAGAGCTATACGTGAATCGGAAGCATTTCCATTCCGTAAACGTGCAAATCGTGTGCGATTCGGAGCTCATAATCTTGAACATCCTTGTGAGGTATCCAAGAAGCACGCATGATTCCTTTGTTATGATTATGGTTGTGGATGTTGTGAGTTCTGCTGAGATCGTTGAGTTCGTACCTCGTTTTTACACCTGAGGGTAACCGAATTACGTGCGGATGGTTGAAGTGAATAATATATACTCGTTGATAGGATTACAATTAGAGTTATTCATTGGTACGTAGTTATATTGATGGTTGAAGACATGTGTGCGTTAACTATAATTTTCTAGAGTTAGGTATTAACTATTTAGGTGTAGGATTTGAGTGTTTGAGAGTTGATTGTTCGAGAGTTAATTGATGTGTTGATAGCTCGATGGCTAATTGAAGAGAGTTGCGCTAATAATGAGTATGGTGTCAGTTTGACAGCGGGTTCTTTGTCTCTTGGGCGTGAGCGTGTTAAAATGGAAGGTTTGCAGTTTATAGGTACTTAGGTAGGGATGATGGTTCTTCGAATCGTGAGGTTGAGACTTCCTTTGATTAAGGGTCATGGGATAGGATGCATGCAGGATGTTGGGTATCAAGTATTGAGAGTGAGAGGTATAGGGAACGTAACACCTTTATCTAGAGGAACTCAGCGGTCAAGGAGCTGATGGAGGATATTTGGGCCAACAACGAGCGCTGTTGGTTACTAGGTGACTCGGGGTACCCAGACCAGCCATGGCTTCAGACGCCGATCCTGAACGCAGTGGAGGGAACCCCAGGAGCCGGGTTCACTGAGTTCCACGTGAGAGCTCGCAGTGCGGTGAAGCGTTGTATCGAAATCCTCAAAGGACGCTTCCGATGTCTCCTGGGCCACAGGGTACTGGAGCACACCCCCAAGAAAGCTGGATGCATCATAAATGCGTATGCAATGTTACACAATACGTGCAACGCCACGCATTTGCCTCTACCATCAGAACTGCTTGTCGTAGTCCTGGCAGCGGAGAAGGTTCCATGTGAGGACCTTGACGCAGCCAGACGTCAAATTCCTGTTGAACGTTCCGTCCTACGTGAGGCCCGCATAATTCGTGAAAACATCATCCGTTGCCTGCCATAATCACAGTGTTTCTTGTCAGCGCGTGGCATCGCTTATTCAGGCATTGCTCATTCAACAGAAGCTCGACAGGTCAGTAAACAACTATGTATTTTTTTCTTGAATTGTGTATAAATAAATAGAAAGATTTTTAGATTTTTCACAGGCTCCACAGAGAATCAGGGCTACCTGGCGATCGTTAAAAAATACGCGCCAAGCGGTACCTCAAAAGGTGGTGAGGAAAACCCAGCTGCAGTATTAACCATGGCTATTAACGTTTCAATAGAAACTCCAAGAGACTCAGCGAGCCCTTCTGCCGCAGTAGCCATACGCTTCGTTTCGCTGCTGCGGCTCGGCGCTCCATCGCGCGGCCTTGCGCTCCGATGCTACAGCCTTCCACTCGGATGCTGCGGCCTTGCGCTCTGCTGTTGCGACGACCCGCTCTTCATTGTTCGTAGAATCGTAAATAATTAATACATGTACAATACATGCGTCACCGATGATCATGACTATGAGCAGCATGGCCGTTAAAACTGGAGATCCGAAAAATCTGGATAGACTTATAAAAATTAAACATTTACCAGACACAGCGGCCACCCTGCGTTGCTTTCTTGAGTGCCCTGAGCCGGAGGCAACCGGCGCCGGTGCAACCGGATCCGGGGTAGGGCTCGGCGCAGGCGAAAGATGGGCCACTAGTGGGGGGGGTGGGGGTGACGTTTGAATGTCTATGTATGCCTCCCATAAATCTTCCATGGGAGGCGGAGTGACCGCGTTTTCACTTTGCAACTGGGGCTGCGACTGGCAAGGCGGTTGACGAGGTGGCTGATGCCCCTGGAAAGCGAAGTGCTTCACCAATTTGATGTCACGCTGAAAACGTACAAAGTCACTATAAATATAGTACATATAGTACATAAATATAATATATATAGTTTAAATACAGTAATAATATAGTGTTAATACAGTGCAAATATAGTATTAATATAGTTTAAACATAATGTAAATATAAAAGTAATTAGTACGTACCTGCGCTTCGAGAGGATCAGTCACCTCCAAGTCCCCTGTCGCAGCCACAAGCCCCAGCAGCGCTAGGAGATCTAACTCAAGTTGGCTGAGAACCAACGTAGTAGGTGGCCCACCCCTCGTTCCGTTGGCATATCCTGCGATCTTGCCCGCTTTGGCCCGCACATCAATCCGCCAGTCTGGCCACGACTAAAATCACATGAATTGAATCATGAAATTGTTACATATTTATTATTTTATACTCTTTCTTCTTCTCTGTTTTTTTTTTTTGTGTCTTGTGTATTTAGCATTTATTTTTCTTTAGCTTTTATCTATGTTTTTATGATTTTATGTAATATTTTTTAATAACCTTGATCCATTTTTCAATCGACTTCGTTACACCGATCGCAAATGCATTCAGCTCGTCGGCGAGGCTCTGCCATAGTTGCGCCTTCAGTTGTGCGCCCTGGGCCGCTGAAAAGCGGCTTGAAGAAAGTTCTAGGTGCCTGAACATAAAATCCAACATCGCCTGCCGTTGCTCAGTAGTCATTCTTTTTGCATATATGTAATTGTGGATGAGAGCGAAATCTTGTATTGTTATGAAGGATTGTTTGCGTGGTTGATCATGGGTATTTTCTACAATACCATATCACATGTAGGGGAGAGTCGGGTAAAACGGGGATGCGCTGATTTTGACTCTTACAGCCGCACCATCTATTGAGCGATTTTAAAGATTTGTTTTGAAAGGCAAATAGTTCGTCTGCTGCTGTGACGTATCAAAACAAACGCGCGACACGTTCACTGGGACCCATTAATAATATTACTTAACATACGTAGTGTAAGGATTCAAAGTGATGTGAGTACCTGAATTCCGAAGAAAGGGTAGCATATTTTAGAAGGTATGTATTTCTTTAATAGTGTTATATACATATAAGCTATGTATTCACGATTAAGCTCATTTGTTCATGCCACCGTAGCGTGGTAGGGGCATGATTATTTACAAAATTGCGCGATCGGGTAAAACGTGGATCTCCACATTCGGGTAAAATGGGGAGATCCCCGTTTTACCCGCCCACGTATATTTTCGTGCTAATAATACGTTGAATAAACAAATATAGGTAATTGGCGCAAAGTGAATTGTTTATTGATTCCAGATGCCTAGTAATTACAAAAGAAAGAGTAACCGACAGTCTTGGTCCAAAGATGATGTGCAAAAAGCCGTTGACGAAGTTTTACATAAACAAATGGGATGTCCGCGTGCATCCAAAACTTTCGAAGTTCCTCAAACTACGTTAGAACGCCGAGTATAAATAGGGGAGGGCGGGGCAAAATGGACCGGTAAAAAAAACACTGGTTGATCGAAAAATTTGGGTATGGATAAGAACTTTATTGATACAATTGATTCGGAATTGAAGAAAACTTGAAGAACATTCAATATCAGTGTGATTATTGTGTGAAAACCAGAAAGCCATGATGAATCATGTTGCTATTTTTCTTTATTTTAGTTTTTTTAGTCATGAGTTTTTTTTTTTACGTTCTACATTTTTCTTCTATTTCACATCAATTGTATCAATAAAGTTCATATTTATACTCGAATTTTTCAACCATTTTTTTTTTTTTTTCAACCGGTCCATTTTGCCCCACCCTCCCATAGCTAGAAGTGGTGTTTCTGTTGAAGAAGCAAGCGCCAAATGATTAGGTTGATATAAGCCAGTATTTTCTCTCGATCAAGAAAAAGAGTTAGTTGCATTTATTCTTGAAACGGAAAGCCGATTCTTCGGATTAACAATCATGGAGTGTCGCCAAATGGCTTATGAACTAGCAGAGAAGAATAGTCTACAAAATAATTTTAACAAAGCAAAGAAGATGGCAGGAAAAGACTGGATGAGCTGCTTCCTCCGCAGAAATCCCCAAATTAGTTTACGTTCATCGGAACCTACCTCACTTGCTCGCGCAATAGATTTTAATAGAACTGCTGTAAACCAGTTCTTTCATCTACCGACTCAGTTGTATGAAAAACATCACTTTTTGCCTGAACGGATCTACAACGTTGATGAGACAGGAATTACAACCGTGCCCATGAAACAGTCAAAAATTCTCGCCTTACGAGGGAAGCGTCAAGTTGGGGCCCTTACATCTGCAAAGAGGGGCACGTTAGTGACTGTTGAAACATGTATGAGTGCCGCAGGAACTTACATGCCTCCAATGTTCATTTTTCCTCGTCAAAGAGCAAGGCCAGAGTCATTGGATAAAGCGCCAACAGGAAGTTTCGCTGAATATCACATCAGCGGTTGGATGCAGAAGGATATTTTTGTCAAATGGTTCAAACATTTTCTCGAATTCGCAGAAACCACGAATTTTACTTCTTTTGGACGGCCATGTAACTCATACGAAGAGAATTGAACTAATTGAACTGGCCCGTGCTAACTACATCATTTTATTTTGTTTTTCTCCACATTGTACCCATCGGATGCAACCACTTGACGTTTCATTCATGGCTCCAGTTAGTCAATACTTTTCAGTACAAGCTAAGGGGTAGCTTAAAATTTGATGAACGTCGCAGTAAAACAGCAATTATCACTGGCTCACCTTACAGACATGAAATAATTGCCAATATAAAACTAAAAATACCCGCCAAAAGAAAATCAGTAGCACACAACGCTCAGAATACCGGCAAAAAAAAAAAATAAAAAATCAGGGAAAAAGAAGACTTAAAAAAAAAAAATACGGATAAAGAAGATTCTGGACCCGAGGATGATGAAGCGGCTTGCATTTTTTGCAACGAACTCTTCGCAGATTCACAACCTGACGAAGGCTGGATTAAGTACACAAGTTGCGAGTTGTGGGCCCACGAAGCGTATTCCAGTGTTAATGACACTAGCACAGATTACGTCTGTGACTACTGTTATCAATAATAGTAACCATTTCATTAACTTTTACCGTACTTACGTAAAACTTTTGTATGTGCAATAAATTTTTTTATTTAAACTTAAAACAAAGTGCCATATTGATCATTTGCTCATGGTCCCCGTCTTATTCGCACGTTCGGGTAAAATGGGGATTTGTGCACTACACCATATTATAATTTTTCTTTGCCTGACGGCAAAGGATAAAAAATTCTCCTCATTGTGGCAGCAAGATGAAGGCCCATAGATGACACACATGATTGGATAATTTCAAATTCATTGTTATATTGTTATATTGTTTTTCTCACTAACATCCCCGTTTTATCCGACTCTCCCCTAATCACGTTATTGAAAATAATAAACTATATTATCGACCATGGATAATTCGTATTCAATTTTGCGCAATGTCTAGTATTATATGTGCTTAATCAAGAGACTCGGTAGAGTCTCGCGCCAAGTACATTAAAAAGAATTTTTAATGTGCAGCGCGAGACTCAACCGAGTCTCTTTACTCAAACGGCAGCTCTTCGGCGGAGTGGGGGAACATGTTTCTTATTTTCCAAGCGTTATTGAAGTCGCTTTCAGGATAAACGCCTGATTTTCGGAATCAGGGCCAATTCAGTTTTAATTTAAGACCAAAATCAATACAATCGATGCACGGATAGCCGATTACTGATGATTCACAAAATCGAGCAGGCCAGTTTCACGACGAAATTTCGGTCGCGTCCGTCCCCGTCGTCGACATGACGTCATCAAAAGTTGTATGGGCATAAAACTACATAGAGAGTACCTCGATGAGACGAAAATTACATAGGTCTCAATTCAGGAGGAGTATGCCGCTCTAGAGGTACATTATGCCTTGTACATATTCTATGATCTATGGAGCAGACGGTCTGAAACTTGCAGACGTACTATGGCATGCCCGTAGCTTGAGATGACAGCTGAGAATCATTATTAGGAGTATTCCAAAACTTTTTAAAATAATAATGTTTGATATAAAAGCGAGCATTCATGAGATGTAAAATATTGTTATTGTCAATTTTTGCCCCAACGTCTAAGAGAAGAATAATGAATATTGGTTATTTGTTTTTTTTTCGTGGAATGTATTTTAGTGTTCCGTATAAAATAAGAATCATTATACCACAACATTCGTGAATACTGTACTTAGAGTGCATCGACAGGACCAAGAGAATACCACCGAGTTCAATTATTAGCTGAGAAAAATGCGTAATTAGGGCATTTTGGATGATTTAGACCACACTGATACATTTATTCCAAGACTGGAAACTACATTTTTCACAACGGAATTTATATTTTCTTGAAATTCACAGCATAGACTTATGATGACGGAAACCAAGTTTCATACAAAATATTATTGAGCTACAGCAATCGCATCATATTCTTCAAGTCAAAGCTACAGTTATAGGTGTTATGTTTGATCTACTTCTAAATAATAATTTTGTAAAGATGTTCACGATGTGAAAGAATTAGCATTTGATCTCCGAAGTACAAACAACTATCGGATGCAGCTGCGAAAATTATGAGGGAACAACTCGGAAATGCTGTACTCATTATTATCGATAAAGTCTAGATGATTTCAAATATTACACTTATGTACTGTGACGTTGCAGCCAACGCAGCCAGGGTGCACTATCGTCGTCCCGACGATAATCCCGAGGAGTCCCGCGACGAGAACCGAGGTTGGAGAAGAAGACGCAACGCATGAAATCCCGTACGAGTCCCGCTACACCACATTCGAAACATCCCGCCGTACCGCCATGTTGGGTGAACACTTGGACAAACTCCTACAGCTAGAGCGTCCCGGACTACGCGTCCCGAAACTCACGCCAACAAGGCCGACTAACTGCTGAGTCTGACGACCAAGATTTTGACGAAAAATCTAAGTACGACGATTCAAATCACCTAGCAGCTAGGGGATCCCGCAGCTATAAAATGTGGGGTAACGCAGGAGTCGGCCTACTTCTACGCTCAGCCATCCTCACGTCAGGATCACCATCTGTATTCCCGAGTTCCCGTAATAGTGTTAAAGATAGTGTTAAAGATTTGGTTAAAGTTTATATTATTGTTATTTGGTTATTGTTAAAGTATAGTCTATTAGAGTGTTATTCCCGTTTTATTGTGCTTGAAGCCAACTTATCGCCGATAACGTAAGACCTATTTTCTGTGAAACCACGAGGTCGCTCATGAATCCCGTTTAGTTATTTAGTAGGTTATATTTGGTGTGGCGTAGGCCACGATTATGGTTCGTTAAGTCCTCAGACTTCGTCCCGGTTATATTTTATTATATTTAGTCTTGTTAAAAACGGATTCTCGAGTCGACTCGTGCTTAGTATCTATTTGTGGCTTTTTCTCTATGCTTCAGCATGCGGTAGATTCCGTTAGATTTTCTTATTTTTCTCTGTCTTTCTCTCTTATTCTATTATTTCGATCACAAACGACCTGTTAACGTACTATTCCTGGAGCTGGCGAGCGTAGAAGCAAGCATTGTTATTTAGTATTTAGTTCTTAGTTAATAACTATTTGGTTGATATATTTTTCTTATTCTCTTCTTTAAGTCCCCTATGAATTGATTAATCTTGTATCGAGACGACTGCTGTGAATTTCTCTTATATTTTGTTATATTGTGTCATATATTTTGGATATTTGATTATTAGTTTGTTCCCGTAAATTCCCGAATTTGTCTGAATCACAGAACATAATTTTGTAAATCTTGTACTACTCATTCCCGTAATTATTGCGGATTGTGCTTTAGTTTTTCCCGTACCGATTCAGTACTTCTGAATAAATCAGTCGAAAATATAATTAGTATGGACTATTAATTGGCACCCTGCCCCTCTACCATTTAGTTGCTATTATATTCTGAGCTATCTGGCAATTTCCGCCGTCAAACTATATGTCTTAGTCTTTCGAGTGACGTGAAAACGTCTGGCGCCCAACTATCAGTTTTCTTGTTAGTTTTCTATTAAATAAACGTTGGCGCCGAAGTGCGCGGTCCCGGGTAACCCTTCCCGTAAAAGTGCACCGTTGCAGTACATACATCTCGGCTTAGGTAAAATATTTAATACCACAGACTGCGAAGATGATTGGTTCGGTGAAGAACATATTCTGCTTTTTGGTGATTTGTTACAACTCCCATCTGTTTGCGAAGGGCCTATTTTTGTACAACTATCGAGTGCTCGTACGGATAAATTCCTAGGGTCCATAGGAAGTGTTAATCTTTAGTCCAATTTGTTTAGTTATGATGAACTAACGATTAATATCTGGCAACAAAACGATCAATCGTACCGCGAAATACTTATGAGAATATGTCTCGGGGTCGTTACCGGTTCAGATACAACTACATTAGATTCAAGAAAACTACAGTTCAACACATTGAAGTTCGCAAATAGGCTACGCGAATTATGTGATTATATGAAGAATCTATCAAATGACACAGTTTGTCTATTTCCCACTTGTCGCATGTGTGATGTTCTCAACGAAGCTGAATGAAATCCTAACTGAAGAAATATAATTGTTAGCTCACGACACAATCGACTGTCTTCTGTATTAAAAAAAAAGGTGCAGAAGATGTTGAATACAGATGGCGAGAATAGTTCTTGAACTGCGGGTCTAGCAAAAATGGTCACTATGATCAGACGAAACATAGACGTTGGGTCTTGTTGATGATAAAATTGGCACAATTAATTCAATATCCCAAACCATTAATACTAATGACATAGAAACAGTGCGGGTAGTTTTAGCGAGCGGAGTCGAACATTACAAAGCAGAAATGGCTGAGAAGTGCTCAAGATGCATATATGTTCTTCTGACGGCAGATCTAATCACAGTAAAGAAATCGATAGACAATTATGACGTGCCGAAAGGATACCAGGAACTATAACACGGCTGCTTGAAAGTAATTCTCTTGTTGCCAATTACATCCCTGGATTGAAAATAAGGGTTGCACATAGGGTCACATGTTGGGAACATCTGTTTATAATTCACTACACACAAGAATAATTATCAACCGAAATGGTACAAAAAGTAGTAGTGAAATCCCCCCAAAAGCACCTGTCGTGCAAAAACCTTGCGCCAAGTACATTAACGTGGGCACTCTATCTGTAAACATTCGCCCATTCTAAAAAGTATCGTAAGCATTTAACAAAATACTTTGTTCCTCATACAAAAAAGTATTGAAATCAGATATTACTGCCAAGTACATCGTCAGATTTAATTCGAAGGAGACCGATCCTACAGAAATAAGTCCTACATAGTGAAAGTCCTACAGAATCGTTCCTACAGAAAAATTATCCTGCATAACGCGATCCTACAGAATCAAATTTCCACTTCGAGGATTCCTACAGATTGTATCCATGACCGATCCTACAGAAATAATTTTCGCAGAGCAAAGGAAGCTTTCCTACAGAACAATTATGCTCCATAGCGCAGTCCTACAGAATAGAAATGCTGCGATGAGCGATCCTACAGCAGGTATCAAAATGTCCTACGGAATTTTTCCTACAGAATCGTTCCTACAGAATCTTTCCTACAGAATCGTTCCTACAGAATCTTTACTACAGAATCGTTCCTACAGAATCGTTCCTACAGAATTGTTCCTACAGAATCTTTCCTACAGAATCGTTCCTACAGAGTCGTTCCTACAGAATTTTTTCTACAGAATCCTTCCGATAGAATTGTTCCTACAGAATTGTTGCTACAAACGACATTCTGTACAATCAGTACAAGAAAATTGATCAGCTTATCTTACGGGGCGGAGCTGATTGAGGTGGTAATGTCAGTAAGTCTTTAGATCCATTTTTGAATCTTCGTCGATTGTACCCAAGCACTGGACGTATTGAACGAGTGAATATCTATAAGTATGAGCGTGTGATAAGCTTGAAATCTTAGGCAAACCATGATTTGAGGGGACGCGCGTACGTTGCACAATGCGTAAATCCTTGTTCTGCACATCATTGTGCTCTATTAATCGTGAACGTTCCAAGCTGTCAAGAATCGGTAAATTCCAAGAATCACGAAAGGCTCAAGTAACCGGCACCGCGTACATAATCGTACCGCAAGTAGATCTCCATGTACTAAAGAGACCCTACAATTTTTAGGAGGACGTATTTTTTCGATTTTTTTTAAATAATTGTTCTAACATTTGCTTTTAATTTTAATCTTTTTTCTCGCAATTTTTCTGTACGTCTTAACCTAATGAGACAAAAATTTCCGTATACTTCGCAAAAAAAGACATTGAGACGGAAGATTCCAGTCTTTCTTGTGAAATATGAAAGATTTTTTAAATTAGATCAAATAAGTAATTGTAAGAAATGGTATTCTTGAAATTAAAATTCGTTCCCTACTACCCTTCTGATTTTTTTGGTAATTTGTTGAGTTTGGGGGCATAGTTGAAATTTTTTTTTGTCTTGTAAATTGTAAGAATTTTATCTCCTACGAGGAACGTACGGTGTCAAAATTTTTGTAATTTTTCTTTTGAGACCGCCGTAGCTCCGATTCAACTTATCGTATCTTCAAACGCGATTCAATTGTTCATCATCTATATTCATTTTCTAAGGGTCGATAAAATAATTCTATAATTCAACTGAAGTTCTCATTTGTACGGTATTTATGTTATTGTTGATGAGATTTTGAAATAAAAATCACATACTCTTTCACATATTTCAGTTCTCCGAATCTTTTTGAGCTTACAGCTCGAAGTAACAAGATGGATTTAAATTTAGGGGAATGATGTAAAGAGACTATTATATTCTAAAAAATACAATTTTATACTGCTTTCAATCCTATCCCAAGAAGGCGAATTTAGTTCGAACGAGCAGACTTCACTAGAAAGCAGATATATATTGAGACAGAAGCGGTTCTCTCCCTTCGCTAATTTAGCCAGTTTATAAAATATTTGACAAAATAAGTAAATTATAGATTTTGAACCATTCCACTCGACGCGGCCTGGGTCATGTGCTGTCGAGGCTCACATGCAATGTACTAATAGTTGGGCGCCAGTTAATTATTAAAATTAACAAAACAAATTGTCGGCTAGTTCTATACTAATTATTGAGACCTTCTACAGGGGAGGTTATTTGGGAGACCCGAAAGGAAGGGAGGTTCTAAATTTCCAAGAGCAGAAAAGCAAAGAATTAGACAGAATATACAAGTTTATTGTACTTACAAATTGTTGTCAAATTAGGCCGTATGGTCACTACACTTAATAATTAATAACAAGACACAAAGATTGTTTATTCAATCGCATAAAATTGACAATTTATGACGAATTACTATTGTTTAACAGAATATAATGTGGCCACAACACGTGCAAGAACGCGTTATCGACGGGAGAGCGACGTGAGAGAGTCAATAATTTTACGTTGTACGTAGGACGATACAAGACAGAGTGTGTTACCACGTGCTGTGCGATCTTCGATCGATACTTTTGCGCTTGCGCACTAACGAATTTCGAGCGTCCACAGGCTGCTAAGTTCGAGATAGACAAAGGGGTGTATGGCGGCAATATTCGAACTAACGATAAAATAGGACGATTGACTTATAATTTGACTTTGGATGTTTGACAGTTGACGTTGAATGGTATAATTCTAGTTTCCTGTTACAATATAGAATCATCTTTCTGCTAAAAATTAAAAGCTAAATTGAAGTAATTTGAGAACAGTAAGTCTTGGAAGTTCAAAGTTCACTGGAGTTTCGGCACCTAGGGCATTCTTTAAGGTGTACGAAATACAGACGCATGAAATTTCATTCGCCCGGATTTTCTACGTCCATTATACATCGTATACGTCCCGTTGTAACGGGAATGGTGAAATATTGTGGAGACACTGAGTTTTACTAAGCTATGCTTCAGACAAAAATTGTAAGTTTTTGAGAAATTCAGTGACATCCTTTTTCGGTCGAAGCTCTTTTGGTGAAACAACTTCAACCGTTTCTTGATTTTACGAGGATTTTTGACCGAGTCAAAGTTCGGTACCGGACATCCGTAACGGCCAAGTTTTTTGACGGAGTGAATATTGTGAATTGATAAGTTGGATTCAAGATTTGACTATGAAACAATTAGGACGCGCCCAGGTAAGTAAACGTTAATTGTACTATTTATAGAACCCTCATGTGCTCCAATTTAATGAGTACATAGGTTAAAATTCATTACTCCTGCGTTGAAAGGAAGCAAACACCCATGAAGGCGAAGTACCTGTGCGAAGCGTTCGTATCTATAAATCTCCCACGATAACGAAAATTTGTACGACCTGATCCCGTCCCCTTAGTTTTGAAGAATGATACTTGGATTACACAAAGCGTTTTAGTTTGTGCACTATGCAAAGCGTCGATCGTAGCGACAAGATGCTGAAATCCTACAACGTTATTCTCATCTACCGATATTAATTCTGCAACGCTTATTCACACAGGTAGCGCTTAAGAGTTAATGGTGCCTTTTTAGATAGAATATCGCACAGCGGTGCGAAGTACCGACAATCCGCGGCGATGAGTCGGTCATACACGATCCATGTGCGTCGAGTTTTGCTTTGTACCTCCAATTTGTGAGAATCGCAAGCGTGTACGATTCTTTTTAATTCCGTCTGCCGGAATAATAATAGTAACTAAAGTATATTAAAAATAACAAAAAGCAATACTATTCAACACGGCACGGCGCAGCATCTCTGCAGGAGAGATTTAAAAACATGAAATGATAAACGTCACTACAAAAAAAAAGTTATCTATTTCGTATAATGGAATGGAATGAGGAGTCCGCCGATATTTTTGTTTCGAATTTTCTATAAGAGTCTATTTCCGATAAAAGATTTTACTTGATCGTGCCTGTTATAACGACGAGGGGCTGCTCAGTGGAAAAAATCGTATTTTTCACAGTTCAAATTATTCAAATAGCCAACTGGAAATCGGAATGAAATACATGGTTGGCAAATACGCTTCAAGATCGGGCAAACGACGGGAATTGTAGGAAAATGTTGGAAATCATGAATATCAAACACATCGATATTCCCACAGAATATGTTGTAACGTATCAGGCGATATGCCTGATACGTTCATATGAGACGAGCGCGCAGGACCCTTCACGCATAACAACCGACGTCACAAAGCGCTATAAAATGAGCGGTGCTGCTCGGCAGAGCAGCGCATTCCAGGTATAGCACCGGTGCGACTCACTACTCACCACTTAGCCAGGACCTGACAGGCATAGAGCCCAGGTGCCTTATTAGAATCACTTTGCGAAACGGAGTTACCTACAGCAGGAACTTACGTCTAGAGTCAAATTATTCAATTTCATTTCATTTTCAATCATTTAACATCTTGTCTATTTGCTATAAACATTCTTAACGGTAATATCGTGGCTTAGCCGAAAACTCAGAACGCGCACTAAACATAGGTTATTCTTATAATTTAATTCTTTAGGATAATTTTTCTTTTGTAATATTTTCGGTTATATTATTTTTCTCATAAATTTCACAGATTAAACTATTATCTAATTGAATTGCTAAAATCCATTTCTGAACATTCTTCTTTCCTCCATTCTACTAATCAATCCATAGCTAACATACAGCTTCGGTCAGGCAAACGCTGCCCAGATCAGATGCCTGCTTTGGTGCACTAGCTGCATCCAAGTCAGGGTACTGTCTTGATGAGATAACGCCGATCCAAGTCTGATACAGCCGTGGTGCGGATTACCGCATCCAGGTCTGAGGGAGGCAGCTACGGCGAGATTCGCTCCGCCCTAGTCTGTATTAGGGTCTAACATATACCTATTTCGGGAAGTCCTGATTAAAATTTTAAGACTTACAAGTAACTACCGGATCGCATCACCTTCAGTGCCGCGATCCGAGCAACCCCAAAAAAGTTACAATGTATGATTATGTAGGTAGTACATATATATGAGTTTTTGAGAGTTTTTTTTACGAAAGAGAGAGTGTTCTCGGAAGCTGATAGCAGTCCACTGCGCCTAGTAATTAAATCGAAAATTAGGGAAAATAAAATAAAAATTTTCATCAATCGGCTAAAAATCCAATTTTATTAAAAAATATTATTTTTCATTGTATACAAATTACTTTTGGGCTCATATCAGCCATGAATTTTTCCAGCTGTTCAATTCAACGCTCTTATAATACACGGAAATTGTGAATGACGTGTGAAACACGGCAAATGAAAAAAAAATCATATTTTCGGACTCCTCTCACGGCTCAGGTTTTGGACATAGAAATCATGCCACTACTGATCTTTCTATAGGTAATTCTACGTTCTACACAATTGTCTACTTGCAATTTTGCTCTTTTTAACAAAAAAAATTCTCGGAGAAGGCGTTAAAATTGCAGGCGGCACAAATTTGCGACACCTTCTGTTGATATTCATTGCTTATTTTCAAAACTGATTATGAACGGGTATGGACTCCGCAATTTTGATGCCTGTATCACATCGATACTTTTGACTCAATTGCCAAGTTTGGTCTGCTCCGGATTTTGATGGTTAATATACATGGGAATAATCTATGCTAATCTATATAACGTTACTAGATTACAATTTTTTTTGGCATTAAGCCTAGCATTCCACACTTCATTTTCGGAGATATACTTGCCACACTGGGGTCTGTGGAACCCCATTCGGATTGTCAATCATAACTTCGAGTAAAATGATCGTATGTTGATGGGCTTTTTCCCGATAGCCAATTGGTTGGAAAATCTGTCTATGTATTAACCGGAACGTGAAAGTTTGAAACTGTTGAGATATACTCGGTTGAAAAAATGTTTTCTATCGAGAAACGCGAAAAAATCTTGTTTTTCAGTTTGCTTGGTTAAAATGAACTGACTTGCCTACAATGTTTCGCGCTCCTTAAGTTCTCGGTTATCGCACGTGGCTTTGATAACTACCGACATGAGGAGAAGTTCTTTCAAATTTTTCGGATTGTTCTAGAAAGCCTCCTCATTGGCTATTACGTCGTTATTTGCCAACTCGTTGTTAAGGGGATAGGTGAAGCTCACGCTGGAGAAGTTAGTTGACTCGTACCTTGTCGAACAGCATCATTGATTTTGAATATCATTCTCCTAAGTTCCCACACTTGTGTTTCAATTTCGTTAATTTTCTAATCCCTCGAGTCAGTTTTTTCTAGCTGCCTTTTCGTATATCTATTCCTATATTCTATAACTTTCTTGATTGTTCTAATTTTTCGAATCATTTTTTTCTATAGCTGCCTTTTCGTATATCTATTCCTATATTCCATAGCTTTCTTGATTGTTTTCATTTTTCGATCCATTCTTTTTTTGAAAAATATTTTACACCTTCTTCTGTTCTTTTCTATTTTCTCATAAAACAGCCCTTTTCAGGGCTATTTGAGCGTGAGGTGCAATCTTTTGCGGTAAGTTACACATGATTATAATTATTTCGTCTTTGCTCGCTTGTACTTTTTAATCCGGATTTTCACATTAAATATACATTTAACAATTGCTGCATTTTATCAAAGAATTTAAATTTAAAAAATTGTACATTTTTTCTACACGGATATTGGAAGCTCTTTCTGTCGTTAGTGTCTAGGAAGATAGATATTCGTCTACCCAATAGTCGACTAAATAAAGAAGTGTCATGATTGCTAAAAAAAAATTGCTGAATTTCTAAGATTAGGATCGATGAAAAAACGAAACGCGCTCAATTGTTCACGCGTCGTCGTTGACTGGAAAGATGTATACGTTAATTTCTGGTTCTGTTTGTGATGCTTTAGGCCCTCAGGCTCTTACAATAAATTGCCGATATGCTCTAATTTTCATTTGACTATAGTTTATCAAAAAGATATAAATACTGCGATATGAGGTAATCTTCCATTTTCTATGATTTGCCTATGATACTTCATTACCGTGATAAAAGTTAGCATCAAAACTCAGTTGAGTAGTTTTGCACCGTTTACCCACCATCAGATATAAAAACAAAAACAGTTATCGATCACAATGAGCTTTTATTAAATAACTTGATGCATTGCATACTGTAGTCGCGTAACAATTTATGTACTGTCCGCGGATTTGAAAATTTAGATGTAGGAAATCGCGGTAAATGCGTTAATATCGTTTGGTATGTATGCGAAGGATACGAGTATCATTTTTCTTTTTGTTGGGCTCCACTAAAAATATGAGAGGCGAAATTAAAAACTCTTCAAAATTAGTAGAACTGTGTAAAAATTGTTTTTATTCAGTGAAAATATAAGCACGAACTCTAATTAACGTTATCTTCATGAATCTTGTTAAGCATTCATGTCGACAGTAAAACAGATAGCTATCCTAATTGTTTCGGTATAATAGTTTCTTATTAGATCATGTATGTGATACATCGGTTAACTATTCATTGATTATTCGCGCCATACGTTATTCCAATGATTATATATAATACGTATTCGTAATATACCTCGATGGAAGAAATTCCTGGAAAGGCGGAGAATACAGTACGATACGTCTACCGTGGGTATCAGTATCACGTTGATACTACGTCCGTCCACTTTTGTCGATGTTCAACGCGCTCGTCGACGGGATGCCGAGGAGCCGCGCGGGTTGACGAACACGGTCACGTCGAGGTCTACAGACCTCACGAAAATCATGAACCGAATGAAACCATCCTCGAGGAGTCACGTATGCAGCGTGAAATGTTAGATCTGGCTTCAGAGACGAACACGCCACTAAAAGACATTTTTGACGCCGTGTGCAGAAGGTTTTTTTTTTTATTCTGTCGATAATATAATCTAAGCCAGCAATCACTTCATACAGCGTCTATTGGTAAAACGTTAGCGATAAATCTGTACGTTTCAAATGTCTTGTCTCGCTTAGGATTACTAATTAAATCTAAGTCCTGATTCCTTTGTAGAAATCCTGTTATCGCACCGAAGCTTTCGTTTGCCAAAATGAGAAGTTCTATGCAACGGGCGCGTGCAAAAGTGAGGCCGAACATACCGGAAACCTTACGCGATCTGGCGAACACATTCGCCCCTACGGAGGCAGTGTACCGCGGCATGGTTGAGGGAGATGACGGCTCGGTAGCCCTAACCTTTTCCAGCAACCAGATGCTTCAAGCTCTTGGAACCTCCAGTGAAATTTATGTTGATGGTACATTTAAGGTATAGCACTTGACAGACTATGATGACAATACTCAATATGTACAGGGTGCAGATTCAGATTCACGCTACGAAAACCTCCAAAGCGCAGTTTTGTCTACGTATTGTAATTAGTTTACGTGGTATACCATAAAGTTTCCGATTCCGAGTATACGTATGGACAAATTCACGTGAGAAAAATCAGTGAGATGTCAGATATTTTTTCAGATCCGCCAATAAACCTCAGAGTTAGATTTTTATGCTAATGGATTTTGCGATAAGTGAAAAATTCAACGAGATATTTGCAATTAAAAAGTTCGGCAAGGTTTTCTTAACGAATGCATAACTCGGTTAATATTGCGTCAGAGATTTTTTTTTTTTTTTTCAATTTTCTAAAACTAACTTTGTCTAATTTTGTCAACATCCGCCAAAAATATAGAAAGGTCTAAAAAAATTCATACATGAACTTTGGAGTGTGTTCAAGCTTATGAATGAAAAGCACGGACATCTCATTTTTTGTTCTCGAGGAAGGAATGTTCGAAGTTTTTGATACGCGAGCCGACATGCAGATTTAAAAAAAAATACCTGATCTCTTACTGATTCTTCTCGCGTGAAATCGCCTATATATACGCTGATTTTGTTGTGAAGAATTAGTAATTAATTTTTATCGAAAATTTGTATTCGGTATCAAGAATTATTTTTTACGATCTCGGGGGCTGCTGCAAATTTGAAAAGCACGATATGCTAGCACATTTGCGCAACGATCACGCTACTTAAAGATTATACAGAACTCAAACCAATTGTGTGCAATATCATACTTCGGTATAATTATTTTCAGGTGGCACCGTACCATCCGCCGATTTGCCAACTTTACACGATCCATATACGCGTTATGGACACAGTGCGTACCACTGATTTTTTCAATATGCTCCAATAATATATGGAACTTTGATACAAATGAACCGATTGTTCTTCTCAGGGTATCGCTGCTGTATACGTGCTATGCGGGGCACGGACTCGGGCGTTATATACGATATTTTCGAAAATTAGTTATCTAGCACCCGGTCTCACAGACAATCTCGTCTTTATCATGGGTGACTATGAGCGCGCAGCCATGGGCTCGTTACGGGCGGTATTTCCGAGAGCCAGCCTTCACGGCTGCTGGTTCCACTTCAATCAAGTAAACATACCATAATATTATATATTGTCCCCCGTGCGCATGTGTGGTTTACTACGATATTCTTCATTCTTGGAAATTTCTCCTACCTTCAGGCTCTTGCAAGGCGATGGAGGCACCTAGGGTTGTCAGGAGCTCGCACATCAATTTTGGCGATGTCGATGGCACTACCTTTGGCACCATCGGAACGGTTTGCCGAAGGGCTGGGCCTACTAAATGACTTGGCAGATGCGATTGCGGAGGACCATCCGAAAATTCTTCAATTCATGCGTTACCTGCGAACGCAGTGGAGCCCTCTGGCACAGGTTGTCAGTGTGCACGGATGTCCATCCCGCACAAATAATTTAGTAGAGTCGTTTCATAACGAGGCGAAACGAAAACTCGGTGGTCTTCATCCGAACATTTGGAAATTTCTTGGTATGATGTACTTCGTTTCCACACTAGAGCGTACATTGAAGACATCAGTGTCAGTAAGGCTTTTCTAATGTGTCTTATTTTTAGATACAGAACATTTATTGGATATGATCACTAACCAAGGGATCGAGCTGGATCGCCTGCGGAATGGGGGACGAGCTAGACGAGCCCGTACCATAAGGAATATGGCGAGAGACACTCTGATCCGGGACGCCCAGCATGATCTGAGCGTCGGCAGGTAATGTAACCCCAAACGTTTAGCATCACTACTTCTAGAGTTTCTAATGATATAACATCGACAATACATCATCTAATAATGAGTGTTTACGTATACGTCTTCACAATCTGATCCAATCGCGGGTTTGTCAGCGTTGGTATATGTGACATTGCAGTGGGTCCATCAGAGCCTCTGCAGCATCATAAGTATAGACTATGGTCTAACCCTGTAACATCAGCGTTTCCGGATTATCACCAGCATTGCAACTGAATACTATATTCATCAAATTGTGACTGCTTCTAAAGCTTCAAGAAATGTATATTTGTCTTTCAATCAAGTTGAGAAAATATTTACACGGTCAAGTATGAATTTTGAGACGTGCATCGTAGGAAAACATGTCTTAGAAATTTTCATATTACGCAAAGCAGCTATAGTTACACATAAAAAGAAAATTTATACAGCCGCTATTTTCTCAAATGAGTAGTGCAGTCGTAGCGCTAGTTGCTGGCTTATTCGCTAGATTTAATTGCCCCTCTGGTTATTAAGTTCACAATAAACTCACGGTGATGTCACATTTTTGGACTGCTAGCTATTATTGAGTCCCGATAAGCCCATCGCAATATCCCTAGCAAATTCGACTACACTTAAATGACACCCAAAATGATACGCATAAAAAGAGCAGCAATCGGGTGACATTTTGGTAAAATACCAATGTGCGTCGTGAATTGCACCCAAATTATACGGTATAAAAATAGTGGAAGAAATTCAAAAAAAAAAAAAACACCGTATAATTTCGGTATAATTTTAGATGCATTCTAGTGTATCCCAAAATGCCACTGAATTAATACAGCTTCTAAACGTAACCGTGAAAACACTAAAAAAATACTTAAAAGACAGTGTACTTGAATGCGCTAGGGATAAAACTCACGCAATGATTCGCGCAGTCACCTTAGCATCTTATATTCGTTTCTCATTCATAACGATTAATACGACGTATATTATAACTTGTACGTATGCTCTAAAGATACACGTTGAGGGGATTCCTAGATCGCTGTGTGACTAGGACAGCAGCTATTTATGTCCGAGGGAATAACGTGCCAGGAGAAGGTTCGTAGTACAATGATTACGAATATATCGTATTGAACATATTGACGTACCCTACTAACAAATTACGTATCACACACCATAGAGGGAGAACCAATTTTTTTTTCTAATTTTTTTTTCTTCGTTTGGTCTAATTATATACTGGAGATAAATTAAATCTGACGATGTACTTGGCAGTAATATCTGATTTCAATACTTTTTTGTATGAGGAACAAAGTATTTTGTTAAATGCTTACGATACTTTTTAGAATGGGCGAATGTTTTCAGATAGAGTGCCCACGTTAATGTACTTGGTGCAAGGTTTTTGCACGGTTATTGTTACGTGCCGCGTGCACAATTTCATTTCCATCCCTTTGATTCTTTGATTATTACAAGCAACGATGCGCAGCATCATGAGGTTTCCCTCTAGTTGCTTATGATACATATTGTTACAAAGGTCGAAAAACAACCCTCATATTTAATTTGCAAGGTCTAGTAGTCATCTGAGATAAATGATGTGAACATAAGATAAATGATTACGGTTACTCTTCACAACGACATTATTGTAAAAACAGTCTTGTTTTAGCTGTGAGCTATAACGGACGTGTATTTTCTTAAATACAACTCAATATTTATTTCACCTTATTTCGTTTCCTGTAAAACTTATTTCTCTCGGGAACCCACATTTAATTATCTCAATAATCGCGAATCTAATTTCGCAACAATATTATAGTTCACCCTTGGTCCTGATGATTGTCGTCGTAAACAACGGTGCCTGGCACCTTGCGACATCCCTAGTTGCCAAGGCGTCAGTTTACGGCATACCAAAAATCTAAAGCTGACATGAACTCGTCAATTATTTCGCAATCGAAGTATCATTTTACTTTCAATACTCCTCTTATTACGAGCCGTCAGTTCCTTGATTGATGCAACTATAGGCTTTAGGTGGGGCAGTGCTGGAATGCCACCCGAATTGCTGACCCAGCACCTATGGTCAGTTTAAGCTAATTCTCTCCCAGTTAATATTAATTTTCCATCAATAATTAGGGCTATCCATAGGGCCTAGATGATACACTGATTAAGTAGGGTTATCTATAAGTTGTATGGATGAATGCCTGAAAATCTCATGAAAATCTAAGTCAATGGAAATTATAATACTAGCATTTACAGACTATAGTGGAGCGCAGAACCGTTGTGCGCTCGGGCCTCACTCCGCGGCAGTAATTAGATCTCGATCAGGGGGGGGGGGGGGGGGGGGAGGGGGGGCGGCCCAGTCTAACACCTCATTGGCTAATTATTTGCGCATTAATGAGGAAACCGAGACTTCTTGGATGAGCAAGTTCAAAACGGTAGGTCTTCCGTCTGTCAAGTCGCGAGGTGCGTAGACGTTAACCCGGAGAATTATTATACAATCAAGAGTCTTGAACCGAAAATCTCTAAGTGACGGTCTTGAAAGCATTGTGTTCTTTGTTACTGAGCGCATCTCGAGTTATCGTTCTCGTTCTCCTGATAGACTGATAATTTATTATTCTAAAGTTTAAATCTGTGATTGGACACATAACAATTTTCTTAACTCGTGCAACTGCTAAACAGTTTAGTATTAGACTCAGTTATAAGTGAAACCGTAATTTTTCAACGATATTGAACTGCACGACGAACGAGGTGAGGCCCCTGGTCCTATTCATCTATAGACGATACTACCCGACGGACTGCGCTTCATCATAGTCTCCTTACACCAGGATAAGTTTTTAATCTGTTTCCTTTCGAATCGTTTTGTAACGATACGCCGCATTCGAAATCACCCGCTCACAGATTTTGACTCAAGGTGTGACAATATAGCCAGTGAATAGACAGTTTAATATATGACTTTAGTGGACAGGTCGGAAGTTCCGCTAACGATGACACTCGTTCACTCTTCCGAAGGCTATAGCATGAGTCGGACGTGAATAAAGGAATTATTACTTATATAAAATCATAAAGACATTGAATATGGTAATAATATAATTTGACCAATCATATAAAAATTAATTAAATATGTGTAGAAAAAAGTAAAAAAGTTAATAGTTAAATTTAAAATTTAGAGAGTAAACTCACCAAATCAACAAATACTTTAAATGGGAAGAAGATCAAGCATCATCTAATCCAGTTATAACTCGGCGATCATCATAAATATAAGAATGTGAATCTTATAAATAGACAATTACAATATTCATTTAATAACTAACATCAAACGTTGGCGAATTTGCGAAGATAATAAATATATACAGGGTGAATCTTTTCAAAGGTCTCAAATGGGTGGGGCTTACTTGCGGCGAAGGCATGCAAAGATGTATTGTGATATGTCAAATTTGTAATTAAGCATTGCTTCACTATCCCCACCCGAATAATTGTTTACCTGATTGGCTAAATAAGCGTGTATTCGCCGCAAGTAGTCCCACCCATTTGAGACCTTTGAAAAGATTCACCCTGTATATATATCATAGTGATAATATGTCACAGTTTCCGCATTTTTGACAAAATAGCGTCACTCTACGAACCCGCGTCCCGGGTTCGTACATAATTCATCAACCAATTATTGTTGTTCAACGGGCTTTTATCAACCTTGTGATATTCGGTATCTAGTCGAGGCGGTGCCCCGGTACCTTGAGGATTCCCTAGTCTCGGCTGGCTATAAATTATATTCATAGTGTGTTCACTGACAATTTTAACGTAGTTATAGTTATGGCTATTGGTATTAACAGGTTCTAGGATAAGAGAAAGTTAGACATATTACACACACATCTAGTGATCTAAGCCCACCACTGCTCCTGTTTCACATCTGCATCTTAGCCGTTATTTCTTATTTCTTGCTACATATTTTTATAATATTTTCTTTATAATTGACCACTTGAATTGATCCAAGCGATCCTATTGTTAATTACTTGGGTCATTTAGTGAATCGTTTCGCAGAATATAAAATCATTTAACCTCCTGATTATTCTCATCAATTATTTGTCATCCTTGAACTTATCAATTATTAGAGTAATGGCCTTAACCACCTTTTAGATAGATTATTCAGACCCGTACAGGACTCAGCAGCAACGTTCCCATTCATCAGTCTACTGCAGAAAGATCTTTCATTTTAGTTTATAAGTATTCAAGGGATACGCGACTACCTTTTAGAGGCCCTCCGCTCGGCCACACCCTCGCGTAACATTATCTAGATTATATGAGTTGTGACGGGCAAGACCGACGATTGGGGGGGGGGGGGGGGTTGTTATCGAGGTCAGCTACGTGCACAAAACCAGGCGATCCCACCGTTTGGTAAATTTGAGATTTGACGGTTAATAACTAATTATTCAACAGACAAAATCTGCGTACAAGAGAAGGTTGGGCGCCAGGTACCTAGGGTACCGCGGTAACGAAAAGAATAAAATAATAAAAAAAAGGAAATGTGATTTTCAAAATTTAAATAACTCAATCAATTTGATAACACCAGACGGGACTATTCGGCGAGTTCAGGGTGAGGAGAACGTGGGGGCGAATAATATAGGCGAAGCGAGACAAGTAAGGTTTATGTAAAAATCACAAAGAAACCCAAAAATTTATTCAACGTTAAATATAATCAAACAGGGAGGCTGTGACCCAATAACCGAAATTGACAAACAACTGATAGTTTACGAGGTATATGGGTCACAAGCAAGGAGGTAACAGTTATGGTAATATAGAACAATTCACAAAACAAAGAAAAGAACTACCTTAGGGTACAGTAGGAATTAATCATAGGATACAAAGCAAAGAATAAGACTAGGTCGATAACATAGGGGGATCTGGGGGAGCTAGGGTCGATACTTTTTGGAACTATTGAAAATCAATTAAAAGTGTCGATAAAGTAGAACAATTAACCGAACAGTGTAGTGCGTCGGGGCGAACCCGTACGAACTCTCACGGACATGCACGAATACAACCACAAAAGACACGCTATGCCATGAGGCAACACACTATAATAATTATTGAAGAAAGAAATTACAAGAAGGGACTATAAATAATGCTATCCAAAAATCTTAAATAAACCAGCTCAGAGTCTCGAAGGGTCTTTAGGGGATTTCTACTCAGGATGGGAGGGATTCATACAAATTTCGGGAGAATCTTATCTAGGATGTGTTAGTCGATCTTTCTAGAGACACGTGGCTAGGTAACGATACCAACAATAACAAAGGACAAAACCCAAGCTTTCCATGCAGGGATAGAAAAGACGCTATATTTTGGGGCCAAAGGCTTTCTAGAAAAATCGATCTAACGATACCCAATTACAAATAGGATAATTTTCAGGGAATTACAAAGAATCAGGGAAAACCGAAACACAACAATTCGAAAAGATTTCAAGAGAATTTAAATTCGGATAATTTAATTTGGATATTATCGGAAAGTCGTTTGGAATGGGAAGCTTACCTTAGGGACACAGCCTCGGCGGCACAAAACACCACACAAAAAGTTTTTCAGAAATACACACAACAAAAAGGACGAAACAAACAAATAAAAGAAATAAACACCCAAGGTAAATGAAAAGTAAAAGGAAAACCAAAAATCGAAATTAAACACACGAAACAAAAAAAAAAGCAAAAGTTTCTATGGGTGGAAACAAATCGCAAGAGAAGATCTCCAATTCAACAAAGCTCTCTTTATCACGGTGTCCAAACAAGAAGTGGCGTGTTTCCGCCTGTTACTACCCAAATTAAAAGTTAGTGGGAGGGGGGGTAAGACAAATGCATGCGATGCAGTTAATTGGTGGACGGTTTTTCTCTTCTTGCTTCGATGACGAGGTGGCGGGCCTGACAGGGCCTTTGGCACTCAGAGCTTTTGCCAGGGGGTTGATAGATGGCATCTCAGGTTTCGCGATACCCTGGAAGGCGGAAATATCTGCATGTGGACCGGTGGAACAGGCCGGTAGGAGACAGATGGGGAGGGGAGCGGGATATTCTTGGCGAGAGGCAGATCGTAATGCAGCGCGCTTCCAGGCGTATCTCAGGATACGATGATCTTAGCCGCCCCGGCTACTGACTCTGAGGCTTCCAGGTGACCTGCCAGGCATAGTGGGATTGGGGGATGATCTCCCTCGTTGATCCGGTCGAGACGGCACGTACGATAATAGAGAAGGACGGGAAAAATAAAGGATTACAAACGATAGGAATTAAATTAGGGGACCTTCGGAACCTGAGCTAGGGACTTCTTGTTTCAGTTTATTTCTAATTTTCTCGGGGTCGCTTTCGTCTGAGGAGGAGTCGATTGTCCCATTACGAGGCAAATATTTTGCCTCATTACAGAGTATATAGTGTAACGTGGTGGACTTCCAGTCCACCACTGACCAGCCTTCCCCGCACCCAGGGACGATCCGCGACTCCTAGTTTTGATTCCTAAAGGTTCCCCAAGGCAAGCCTCTAGTCCCTCAGCTCTAGTATGTCTGTCTGCCTTAAGTTTATGTCAGCAGGTTGTGGCGACGCTGGACGGCGAGGGACGACGAGGGGAGACGACCGCGATGATCGGCGGGGAGGGACGCTGCAGAGCCTCGTCTATAGTGCCTGTACCTCGGTGAGCAAATACTGGAAAGCAGCTCGCCAGCCAGCCGGTCGGGAGAGGGCTGACTGCCACAGCCTCGTGCCGCCGCTCCTCCCTGCGTCAGCTTCCGAGCCGGCCGCAGCCACCGTATGACGTCACCGCACCGAGGTATGGCGAAATCGGCGGGTGCCGAGCGGCTACCTCCCTCGTCGTTATCAGCGACACCTGCGCGATGATTTTCGCCTGCTAAGTGGACGGCGGAAACGAGGGGGATCGCCATCTTTCATCCCTGCGCCTAGAGCTATTGCCGTCGGTTGCCTTATCGCTTCTCTAGTCTACCTTTTTCTCTTGAGTCTACCTTATTTTATTTTTCGTTTTGCTTTCTTTTGATTTAATTAATTTTGCGTTTAGTGCCTCAGCTCTGCTATATTCACTTTATTTAATTGTACTGTTCGTTCGGCTTAATCGACGTCCACCGTGCGGAGTGTGTGTGTGTGTGGGTGTGCTACTGCCATCCTGTGCCGCGCCGCAGGAGTTGTTGCTGGAGAGCGAGGTAGGCTTGTCACCAGACTACCGACCAACCGTCTCGCGCAGCTTCGCGAGTTCTTCAGCTGATTTTCTTACGTATATGAACTTGACACGCCAACTTTCGAGAATGTGAATTTCAATTATTGTATAATTTGCCGTTAATAAGCCGTAAATTAGTCGTGCAACTCTTTTTTTTGTCGCGATTTATTTGAAAAAAAAAAGTGGGTGGCGTGCTAACTTCAGAAATAGTTGACTTGCCAGGCAACGAAAAATGCAGAACGAATAATCGTACGGGATCCAAATTTGGCTAATAATTTGCCGCCTATTTGCCGTAAGCTGATCCAGACTACGAAAGTTAAAAAAAACAAAAACCAAAACCAAAAATAGGATGGCGTGCTAACTTTACTAATGTAAGTGCAAGCGCGCCATGCAACGGAAAAACGTAGAACGAGCGATGATACGTAATCCTGGTTCGGTTCAAAATTTGCCGTTTTTTGGCCGTAAACCAACCCTGACTTCAAATGTGAAAAAACATATGTACTTTGTACTCCATTTTTGTAAACGTTAATTCATTACTATGCAGGGGCTGAATAATAGGATCGAACACGCGATATTTTGAAAACGAATAGTTCGAAGGTAATCGAACAATGTTCAGTTTGTCGAATATCGAAGAATATTTTGTTGTGAATCTGGTTGTATACGTAATACATAGGTAACAAGATTCACGAAACATGCGGACACTCAACACTGCAGTCTGCTGAAGACCACAGCGAATACGGCGGAACGCAGAGAATATTTTCGATGAGTAGGTCTAGTGGCTCTATAACTTTATGATATTCAACACTTAAGACTTCGAAGACGCATAGTCCGACTGCGGTCACGTAAATCTACAAAAATGTCCATTAATATCTTGGATTAGTGGGTGGTTATTAGGGTGGTTAAAAAAAGTCGATATTCAATTAATATTATGGGTTTTCACATTTTCCATAAAAAGAATTATTTTCAAATTTGTCAATTCCTATAATAAAAGTATGGAGAAAAGTTATTTATTATTCGTTTATTATTAAATTAAATGAAATAAACATATTGTTTATCGAATTAAATCTATTGTTTTCTATTAAACAACAAATGATAAATACCTTTTCTTCATACCTTTCTTATATGTATATCCTAAAGTAAATATTTTTTAACACATTTCACGATAATTCTCTTTAAGGGAAATGTGAAAACCCATAATATTGAGTCAAATTAGGAAAATAAGCTAAAAATGGCTTCAGCTACCTTTTAGAAACATTCTTTAGAGCTCATATTTAGGGAAAAATTCTCTTTTAACAATTAACATGTATTGACATTCTTCACGTAATGGAAGGAAAAAAATATCGACTTTTTTCGAACCACTCTAGTGGTTACACAAATAACTGGACACTATCTTTTTGTATGACAATTGTCCGATAAGTGGTACATCATTGTAGAATGTGAATCATGGTGTAGGATCCACAAGCTTTGTAGATGTAGATCGATAGTTAGCTGTAGTAGATCTATTGATAGCTCGATAACTGGCGGTAGCTATCTTGATATGTCATTATAGATCGATTCCAATCAAGCGCACTCTATTTGAATATGCGTCAAGGGTCTTTTAATTCTGTAACAAATGGAAATATAATATTTCATGATTCGATATTCGTTCGAAACTACTCGCTTGTGTCTTAAACATTCTAACAGAAAACAGAGCCCACTAATTTTTGTCATTTGTTTTTATTTAATTCTTTCTTTGTTGAGTCAGATTTTAAGTAATTCAGAAAATATTTAAAATTGATTGAAGTTGAGACTTTGACCATGATTCAATTCATTGAGAAGTATTATGTTATAGATTGGTTCCATGGGTATCTAGACGAACGAGTCTTTTTTCCATTTTCTTGAGCTTATTTTTTAAGTAGCACAACATTTTTGTTCAACAGTCATTAATTATCTAAACAGCTACAATTACAGAAATACAATTCTCATCCTTTTTGCAATTGTAATTTCATGTTTGAAAATCGACATTATCCACAAAAACTTAGAAAATGAACAAATCATTCAAATTCTTTGAAACATTATTAATAATTTCAAAATGAGCCCCGGATAATATATCTTTGATAATTAGAAGTCGTGATAATGCCAATTTGTCTCTCAATGTCTTGAATACATTCTTAATTTGATACTGTTTATGCTGCTTATACCGCTCACGCTCGGTGGTACGATTCTGAAACACAGACATCATCTCGCACTGCTATCCTGCGGCCTCTTTGTAACATTTCATTCAGTGGTAGTATTTAGCGGCAACGTATTCGGCTCAGAGCGTAATTAAATGTTATTCCACAAATTATTCTATTTTTATATTGAATTAAAATGATTCCAACACGAGGTCCTGGTAAGCCGCATGTTGTTTGTAAGGACATGATTAAAAAAGCAGTTTTGAGTCACAAAACTGAGATTTTACTAAACAAAACGAAGATTGCATCGGCAACAGCAAAAGTATGGGTAAACTTATCAATAGAATTGGGCATAAAGCCTACCAGCTTACACTCATACGTCGTTAATAATCGATACGATTTAAGAAAAATCTTATTGAGTGAAGAACTTAATGACTCTTTGGAAAATTCTATAATACATACAACGGCATCTTCCATCGACACAAGCTCAACGCTAGCGGAAACAAGCTTTGATGGTCGCGATTCTTTCACGTTTGCGATTCCTAAGACGGAATTTCAAGATTTAATCACTGAAGTGGTACATAACAGTACTACGAAAAAAGGCAAGCGAATAAAACGCATAAGAACAGTATTACGGCCTAAAATATGGGCAGAAAAAATATCAGCACATTCATGGAACTCTTTACGATTGCAACACGGGTTTCATTTTTCGAACCATCACTTGACCAGATCAGCAAAATCTGGAAATATTAAAGGTAAGATACGTCTGTTATTGTTTAAATCAATCACTGCATTTCCTGAATCATGGCGTCTTATATATTGTAGGAATATTAATTGTAAGTGCCATTCACCATAAGCGGTAAATTACCATCAATGCAACTTCGCTTAAGAAGTGGTCGAGCTATATTGAAAATTTTCAATTAAAAATCGGGCCAGTGTGTAGAAATATTCTTGTCATATACATTTTAATATTATACAATATATGTATAATATATATGGGGCTTTCCACGCCGCGCCGTTTCGAGCTGGGTTCAGTTCTCAATTTTTTGTATGCATATGTAAAAAAGGTTGATTGAAAACATCAAAGTTTGAAAAGTGTGTTGAGCCGAGGTGGTACCAGTGCACAAATAATTATTTGATTTGGTTCAGCATAAATTTTTCCATCGGTGTTTGAATATATTTTTTAACCGTGGGAGAAAGTATTCCATGCCAACTTGTAACAGAATAGTCATGTATTAGAAGAAAAAAAACATTCTTCGATGGTTGAGTGGTTCAGGATTAAAAGAAAATTTTACTCCTTAATGATCACCTAATGTTCGAACATCTGTATCTTTGATTCTATCAGTCGGGTTTACTGAATTACAGAAACACCAGATTGCTGTTTCTTGATCGTCATAATAAATTAATTCTCCGTTTTTGTGATATTCACCAGAAAATTCTCGAAAATTTTTGGGGAAAGAAGAAACATTTCAAGCTGTGGGCAATGATGTCTTTCTTTCGCGAAGAGTACAATGTCATTCAATTATATATATTTTTGAATTTTTTCGTTTGGAGGTTCCTGCAAGTGTGGTGCTGAAATGAATTGCACAATTGATAATGATTCGAATGATCTGAATACAACATTTGAGTGTCGTTTGATAAGGCCAGGAGAGGGCAAAAACTGTGGCAAGCGTCATCTTCGCGGTGTAAAAAGGCAACAAATATCTACTGAGCTTTGCCATAAGTCAGTAGATCTATTTCGAGCAGAACAGAGGAGAGCACTACAACGACATGGAGATCCAGATCCACCACTCTTATATTCAGACTCAGTACTTCGCACAGCAAAACACCAGTATATTGCATCACAATATATACACAAAAATCCCATAGAAGCCTTGAAAATAATGAAGAGAACAGCGGTTGGAAAAAATATAATTCAGAGTATAGGAGAGGATCCTTTTTTTATTCACATTTCTTCGAACCATCAAATAAGGCTATGGAATCAATATTCAGAACAAGTTCCTCTTATAATCGATTCAACATCAGGAATAGCGACAAAAATTTTACACGCACCAGAAGAGAAGTCTCATTCGCTATTCTTGCATCTTGCTGTAATTAACTGCGAATTGGGCCAATTTTCTGTATTTGAAGCTATTACAGAAAGACAAGACTCCGTCACAATTGAACATTGGCTGAAAAGAATTATTCAATCAGGTGCCAATTATCCGAAACAAGTGGTTGGTCAATACATTTTTATTATTGTTCTTGAATATCTTAAGTGAGGTCATATGTAATATTACTATATCCAGGGGGAGAGGGGCAAACCCGTCCACCCAAAAGAAATTGACCTAATTGTATTTCCGAATTAAGGCGAATAAAACAAAACGGTATGCGGAGTGCCTTTGCTGAAAAAGATAAAAATTTTAGAAGGTGGGGCAAAACCGGCCATCGAAAAACAAATGGCTAAATCATATTTTCGCGTTGAGGTGAGCAAGAAAAAACTGTATCTAACGTATCTCCGCTGAAACCGATAAAATATCGGGATGATAGGGCAAAATCGGCTACTAAAAAAGAAAATTACACGAATACAAATAACACAAATTTAATGTAAAGAAGAATAGAAAATTCAATTTAATGAAAGAAAGAATAGAAGAATTTTGGACTATATGTGTAAAAGAGTTATTATAACATTCAAAATGAACGAACAAAATTTAATCAAAAGTACAAGTAATCTGCACAATTTTCTAAAAATTAGAAACTCTTTTGTTAATCACATCTTGTCTCTAAAATTTGTCTATCCTTTATTAAATTGAATTTGTATTACATATCTGTATTCGTATAACTTTCTTCTCTAGTTGGCGGTTTTGCCCTATCGTTCCGGTATTTTATCGTTTTCAGCAGAGATACGTTAGATACAGTTTTCTGTCACTCGCCTCAACGCGAATATACGATTTAACAATTTTTTTCTTCGGTGGCCGGCTTCGCTCACCCTCTAAAATTTTTATCGTTTTCAGCGGAGGCACTCTGTATACCGTTTCATCTAACTCGCCTTAATTTGGAAATAGCATTAGGTCAAGTTTTTTTAGTGGCCGATTTCGTCCCACCTTCGCCTATTAACATTCCTTCAAAATATTCTACGTAATCGTATGAAGACACTACTTGATGGATATATCTTTGATTTATGTTTTATGTCTTATGAGAAAAGATTCGCAAATTTTATTCAAGGGTGATTTAAAAAAATCGACAATTTTTTTCTTCCAATCTACACATTCAATAGTTGCAGTGATGCATCTTACTGCAATTATTAAATGTTTGAATTAGAAAGAAAAAAATTGTCAATTCATTTTAACCACCCTAATATCTATACTCCGATAGTTTAAGTAGAAAACGTCCGAACGTGTATTGAAAAGATCGATACGTAATTCAATAATTGGACAAATGGCGGACTGGCTCATAATATTGTTAGTATAACGATTACAGAGGCGTTATAATTTAGCCAATCCATGTGGATCAACTTACTTTATCATTTGCAGATCTGTGACTCGTCGAGGGCCTTGTTAACTGCATGTATATCTGCTTTCACAAATTTTTTAACCATTGAAGAATATTGTGACGCGTTTAAAACTGATTCTTTATCAATGCACGATAAAACCTTAGTTTCTATTGACGTAGCTCATTATATAAAACTGTGGGCTGACTTTTTGAAAACGAAGAATCGACGAATCAAAGTTTTTTATTTGGCATGCATTGGTCAATTGATTTTGAGTAGAAGTGAAGAAGACACGAAAGACATGATAATCATGTTACTAACAATAACTTTAAGCGAAACAGATGGAAAATTAATTTCAGGTAACAGAATGACGTTGTGTGAAAAATATAAGAATCATTTGAAAGACATCATAACTGGTCAGTTGCCAGAGTACGAAAGTATATGTAATGAAGTTGAAACTGAAACAAAAAGCGATGAATATGAAAATAGTGAGGATTCAGAAAATGAAGATTATAATGTAGTTAAGGGTGGCAAAACACTGACATCAGTCAAAAGAAGGAAAAATCAAAATTCGAAGCAATACTCTAAGAAACAGAGCATGCACTGCAATGTATGGGAAAAATGGGCTATTGATATTGAATTAGGAGTGAAGACGAAAATCAAAAATGAATTAGGTGAACGCGATAACGCACATTTTGATCTAAGGATAGCAGAAAGATTGATAAAAGAAATCAGGCATTTACCGATGTGGTCTATTCTATACAATAAAAAATTCAATATTGATAATATTCGCCCCAGTTCCAGTGCCGCTGTCGAATGCGAAATCAAGAAAATTAAACACAGCGTATTAGGTAAAAAGGGAAAGTACTCAAGAGTAGATGTTACTGTCGAAAAGTTGATCAAATATTATGATGGCAAATTGCGAATACTACCTGCAGCAAGTGACGAAATTGAAATTGAAACGACAGAGAACGGAATGGAAGTAAGTGAATCCCACGGAGAGATCGACAAGCCTGGAATGCTTGAAATAACAAATGAAAATGACACCAATTCTACGATAAACAATACTGGTAAAGTTTTAGATGAATCGGATCATTTGATTAATAGCGAACAACCGTCAATGCACGATGAAGAATCACCATCACACTATGGAGAATCATCAGTCTATAAAGATGAATCAGCGAAAAATTACCAAATACTACCAATAAAAGAACTGGACGATAATATACAAAAATGTCCAGCTTGCATACGAGGTGATCAACCAGAAGGAGCGCATTTTTGTAGGATATGTACAAAAAAAGTACACGCACTACCAGGTTGTTCTTTGGCATCAGGAGAAGAAGGTTACGGTCAGCAAAGATTATGTATGAATTGCTACAACTCCGAGAATATCGAGTATAAAGTGGCTTTAACAGAAATTGAAAATCACAAAGGCTTGGCACTGAAAGATTTGAAAAAAGGCAATGAGAAAGTTAAAAGAAGAAATAAATATCTAGGCCAAAGTAAAGACAAGATTTCCGACATGCTATTATATGAATCGAATGATAAAGAAAACTTACCAATCTTAAAAAACGGTAATTCAATGAAATTGAACCTCGTGACTATAAATGGTGCAAAATATTCTTTCAGAAATACGTGCGCACTAGACAGCTTTTACCAAATTATTTTAGCAGCTGCCATTCACTACCCACACTTTAAAGAGTACGTCCAAGAAACAGTACAATGCAATCGATTATTTGAAATTGTGTCTGATACATTGCGAAAAGGGATAGGGGCGAATACGTACAGATTAAGAGGACGCCTATTGCTAGATTACAAAGGAATAGAATTGCACGGAAAAACTATTAAAATTATTCAGTGTGATTCGGCTCTCAATGATTTCGTAAATTATATTTTACAAAATCAGCCAAGCATTCAACAAAAGATAAAGTGCGTAAACGGATGTGAAGAAATAATAAATAAAGAATCTTCTGCAATACTCCAAATTAACCAATTGAAGAACAACAAAAACTTTTTCAATACCATAAGACGAAACATGACCAGAAAGAAAACTTGTGTCAAATGCAAAGCACAAGCAAACATTGAAGTCACTACCGGTGAGTTCCTCATGTAGTATATGATATACCTACTTATTCTTACTCAGAATTAATATAAATAGACACATGAACAATCTCGTACATTTTATTAATGATTAATGCAAATAAGAAATACCGAATGCTGACACCTGTACAGATTTTTGTACGTATGAATTTCTCAAATCAATTGACGTTTCCATGAAGTATACGATGTATTAAGAATCCAATTTTCTAATCCGTTCATCGTGAACTTACTTCACCTTCAGCTATGTTATTTTAACTGTCACACACTCAGTTATCCCCATTAAATTATCGGCAATTGCCACCAATTCATGTAAATCACTGCGCAATATTTTCGAACTATGTGTACATTTTTATTTCAGGTAGAATAATATGCATCGAAATTTATGGATTGGTTGAAAAGGAGTTGCAAATAGAACTGCGCACAATACCAAAAAATTTTAAAGATGGTGGTATCGACGAATTTAAACTGATCGGTCTAATTGACTACTACGGCTCGGAAATACAAAAAGTCGGGGAAATAGGCCACTACACCGGTATATCATTCCAAGGAACGTGGGTACAGTACGACGACTGTCAATCTAAACCGAAAATTCTGAAAGACTCATATAAAACGAAGCCGAAAATTTTATGCTACATAAAAGAACAAACAAATGAATAAATTTCACTCAAATAAAACAATATTTTTCCTAACTGGGAATCTTTTTTCGTCACTTAATTCCTTCAATGACTAAAGATAGATAATTTTACCACTGCAAGAGTTGCAAGGTCAGCAAGTAACAGTACATCAATTAAGGTTAACGATGTGAAAAATTACCTAGTTATATGAAGTGTGAGTATTAGGTGGTTCATTTTTGATTTTTTTTTTTTTTACATGGACAAATGAAGAAAGTTATGAGGAATAAAAAAAAATAATAATAATGTAAAAACTGAACAAGATTAGACAATATTTAGACGTCGCTACCGAGGAATGAAGAGAACAACAATCATTTTGATCCCATTTATAATTGGTTCATAATAAACTATTAATACAAAAAAATACACGTTGAATAAGTAAAATTAACGATCTAGTACCTGTACTGGTTGAATATCATAAAGTTATAGAGCCACTAGACCTACTCATCGAAAATATTCTCTGCGTTCCGCCGTATTCGCTGTGGTCTTTAGCAGACTGCAGTGTTGAGTGTCCGCATGTTTCGTGAATCTTGTTACCTATGTATTACGTATACAACCAGATTCACAACAAAATATTCTTCGATATTCGACAAACTGAACATTGTTCGATTACCTTCGAACTATTCGTTTTCAAAATATCGCGTGTTCGATCCTATTATTCAGCCCCTGCATAGTAATGAATTAACGTTTACAAAAATGGAGTACAAAGTACATATGTTTTTTCACATTTGAAGTCAGGGTTGGTTTACGGCCAAAAAACGGCAAATTTTGAACCGAACCAGGATTACGTATCATCGCTCGTTCTACGTTTTTCCGTTGCATGGCGCGCTTGCACTTACATTAGTAAAGTTAGCACGCCATCCTATTTTTGGTTTTGGTTTTTGTTTTTTTTTAACTTTCGTAGTCTGGATCAGCTTACGGCAAATAGGCGGCAAATTATTAGCCAAATTTGGATCCCGTACGATTATTCGTTCTGCATTTTTCGTTGCCTGGCAAGCCAACTATTTCTGAAGTTAGCACGCCACCCACTTTTTTTTTTCAAATAAATCGCGACAAAAAAAAGAGTTGCACGACTAATTTACGGCTTATTAACGGCAAATTATACAATAATTGAAATTCACATTCTCGAAAGTTGGCGTGTCAAGTTCATATACGTGATTTTCTTTACCTCATCAATATCTTTCGGGCGGCTTGTGGTGTCTCCCGAGCCTCGCGCCCCCTGCCCACGCGTTCGACGGTTGTCAGAAGTCTCCTCTTTCTAATACTATCTGCTTGTGTAGTTAGGGCCCTCGGCCACCTCCACCTAGCCAGCTCCCTTGCCTTGGGGAGATCTACATGCTGGACCCGGAGGCGCAAGTCCGCAGGGCCGGCGACTTCAATATGGTCAGTATGGAGTAATCCATACCTGAATTACACTTGGTATGGAATTTCCATACCTGATAAATTTAGTCACTCACGATTTACGATATTCCACGGAAAAACATCGTAGATGTAAAAAAAGCCGCCAAGTACCTACACAGAAATCACAATTGCCTTATAAGCAGACGTTTCGCCAGGCTCTGTCGTGAAATCAAGAAAAAAGCCAAGTACCGAACGTACCCCTGCGATCTCTCAGCAAGTCTACGTCGTAAAGGCGAGTTTCGTGTAAGGATATCGAAACATCATTCCAAGAGCTACGTACTTGACGGGCACATTCGGTTTTTTTTTCTTTGTGTTTGTTATTTCTGCTTTGGATTGATAGTACTTTCGCGTATCTTGTGCATTATTTTTTTACGACTGTTTTTTTCATATTGTTCATCAAATCTGGCATCCAAAATCTATAGATTAATAGAACGCGACTTCTTGCAGTTTCATTTTGTGTTTGGTTGTCTGTCTAACAGTTATTCTGAACTGTGAGCAGTTGTTTGTATCGGTACTCGGCAGCTGATGGATGTCGCAAAGTACTATGTTTTCGGTCGCTAGATATATGTGTACCTACACGTCGTGAATCTTGCATCGACTGACGAATATCCAATTCGCAGATAACATTGGTTCCATACACACTCATTCAAAATGCATCCTTCGATCTCGTGGCACGACCTTGTCGTGGCAGTTGGAAAATAAGCGTGTGCGAGTTGACGTTAGTGCTTGCGGAAACTCGCACGCGCTTATCTTCTTGTACTAATGTGTATAGTATAGTTGCAAATGATTATTTTTCACAAACGAATGAGCAACAAAATATTTTTGTAATAAAGTGAGGTCGAACTGTTACGAGGAAGGGTTACAAGTATTGTACAGTAGAACCTCGATAATCCGAACCTCTGTTATCCGAACCATCATATCAATTTCAGAATTTTATGTTATATATATTGTAACTTTTTTGATGTTGTTTGCGTCACGGGAGTGGCGCAAACACGAAGTTATTGTGAGTTTTTTATCTAATAATGTTTAGAGCCGCTCTATCGAATCTAGTCTGACGGGTTTCTAATGCGGACTTGGGAGTAGAAGACTCCGAAGCCGCCAGCGCATACCTGGGTGTGCAGATGCACGCCAAGGATGCCAAGTTTCCCTGGTCGCGGACTTGGGAGTGGAAGACTCCAAAGCCGCCTTCACATACCTGGATGTGCAACTGCACACCAAGGATGCCTTAGTCTTCTAATCGCGGACTTGGGAGTGGAAAACTCCGAAGCCGCCTCCCTCAGACCTGGGTGCGCTTGACGCACACCAAGGCTGTCGCAGACTTGGGCGAGTAAACTCGCCAAAGCTGCCTTCTAGCTAAGGTGGAAATAAGCTGCGATGTGTAAGGAAAACTCGGGGTAAAGAAGCCTGCGTCGTATGCTTTAACTTAGATTTTAATGCAAAACCATTTGCGTAAACAAAGAGGAAAATAAAATATGTACAAGAAATAATATGAAAGAATAACAAAATTGTTCCCTAAGGTTGCAACCGAAATCTACAAACTAGATATGAAACTAATATAAACAGTGTTTTTGTTTTGGTTTAGGTTTGATTTCCATGGATAGACTAAGTTTGAAATGTGAGTAAGTGGTATATAATTTGAGCAAAGAAAGAAATTGGATTCTAAGTATTAACAAAGTGACTCGACCGAAATAATATAATTTTAATTATTATTCCAAAAATGAAGTGACTCTAAGAGCTCTCCGGGCGCTTGGCCTCGGAGACTCGTTACTGAAGAGAGAGTGAGCCAATCAGGCGCTATGCCGTGTATTGCTGCTGGTCTGAGTGGCGTCACGACTTATATATCCGTCGTGACGTCACTCAGGCCAGCGTCGTTGTTGACAGTGTGGTGCCGTGTGCACGCTCGCTTTGGTTTGAATTGTAACGGCACAGGCCTGGGTAGGCCTGGCACGTTACAATATATATATATTGTAACTTTTCGGGTGCTTTACGCGACACGGAAGGTGTCGCGTATGGCTAGTTACTTGTGAGTGTCTTTACTCTAGATTAATTTCTAGGGCTCCTTGGAAGAGGTAATCAATTTGTTAGTCCCTAATACAGACTAGGGTGGAGCGAATCACACCGTAGCTGCCTCCCTCAGACCTGGATGCTGCAAGCAGCACCGAGGCTGTATCAGACTTGGGATTCAACGCACTTGCCGAGACCGTATCTCGACTTGGGTACGCCTAGCGCACCGAAGCGAGTATCGGATCTGGACAGTGCAGTCGTCACCGAAGCTGTATATTAGCTAATTAAATGAAATGTGTTAGTCAGGTCAGTTCAGCCTACGGAGAAAAAGGTTGTAAAGAAAAAGGAAACCGTCCCGATTAACAAAATATTTAATTAATCAAATAAATCATAATGAGTTGAAATGGTTGCAACCGGAAATTTATACTATTATGAAATTACATAAGTTTTAACCTAATTTGTAGATTCAGCTATGCTACGATTCTACGCTCGTTTCTCGTTTAATTTTTCGTTATATTTTAAATTTGATAAATAGGAATCCAAATGGTAATGTAAATGAAAGTAGAAAAATAAGATAATAATTGACTCTAACGTAAAACCCCGCTATGGCAGTTTCCGTGATTAAAGAAATGAAGCTAAAGAGCACCAGGGCGCTCTGCCTGTCTGGCCTCAGAAAAGATAAGTTAGTGAGACAGCGTGGCGCTTTGCCTAACACTGCTGCTGGAGCCATGTTAGCGCTGCGCTTATATAGTCACTGATTGACGTCACTTGTTGTGCGCGGTTGACGGTGCGCGGCGTGACGTATTGTTTCGGGATTAGATCACCCGATCCGTTACATTGCCCCCTTCAATCATCGGATCTCCGGATGATTTGTCAGCTGGTCGGACGATGATTGATACAATACCGGGTTGCTTCTACAGCCTCTTCAGACCCAGAGGATCACTAGGGTCGAATAACGTCGGTATCTCGATCTCTTCTCGTATGTCATGTTTCCTAGACGGTGCAGGTGTTTTTTCTTCGTCGTCAGAAATATCAAGTGATCCAAACAATCTGAGCATCGAGATTTTCTTCCGGTGTTCTTTCCGCTGTAATCTCCGATTCTCCGGTATTTCCATTGGTATCAGCTTCCACGGTAAGTACGTTTCCGTTGTCTTCTTTTTTTCTTTTTCATTTGTCTGGACCGGTAAAGTATTAGTTATCATTGGTGTTGTATTCGTCATAATCGGTGATAAATTCGTCGTAATCGGTAATAAATTCGTCGTAATCGGTAAGGTTGGTTTGTCTTGTTTTTCAGGTATTGCGACGTTGAGATAAGCTATGTCGATCTGGATAGGTAAGGTGAGTTTTCCAATCGTAGTGCTTATCTGGTCTTCCTTCATTAACTCAGGCTCCATCGTATGATCAGGTCGTGTTCTGGTAAGTGATTTTTTGTTATTAATCTCTTTTATCTCAATAGCCTCATCTGCAATCCTCCTTCCTCTTCTCGATTTTTTCTCTATTGCGGCTGTTTGGACTGCTCTCCCTTTCACAAACCTCCCTTTCCCCGAGACAAATGTTTTATTCGGGTATACGATTTTTAATTCATTATTATTTTTATCTAGGTATGGTTGCGACTCAGTTTGCGTTTCCTTGTCTTGTACACTCGTGTAACCGTAATTGAACGAGGTCATCTTGCCGAAAACTGCTGGTGTCTTCCTTGCTGCTCTGCTTTTATAGATGCCTAATTACAGGTGTGTAATATAGGTGAGTACTTTTTTTTTTTTTTTTTTTTAACTATAGTCCTATGTCACTAAGCCTAAATGTTTTGTCTGTGTGTATTCAAAATGTTTTTCTACATTTCTCGAGAAGGTTCTAGATACAGCTTGAACATATTAGTATGGAATCTGCCTCTTTCTAAGCCATTGTTCAGGTGTTCTAAAATAAATGTGGCTTCGCCAATTCTAGTTTTTAATCTATAAGGTCCTTCGTAAAGGGTGAAAAACTTTCCCATCTTTTTATTTTTAGTATCTGATACGTTCAAAGCTTTAACTAGTACCAGATCTCCAACATTGAATTTTACTAGCCTGTGTGTTCGATTAAAACGATCGGCTCGTTTTAATCCGTGTTTTAGAATATTCTGCCGAACTAAACCTAGTTTTGCGTCCCTAGATATATTGTCCCTATTTTTTACGAGCCATTCCTCCCAGAATCTAGATGGAGGTTCTCCTAGTTGGATTTCGCACGGGCAGAATCCAGTTGAATCATGGTACACCTCATTTATGCAACATTCAATCACTGAGATCCAATTGATCCATGCGGTATGTTCCTCCGTGAGGAATGTCCTAAAAAACCTTCCTATTTTTCGGTTTACTCTCTCAACGATGTTCCCTTGCGGATGACGTATTGATGAAAAAATTGGGGTTATACCCTCTTCCTCTAATTTATTTAACCATCTAGCTGACGTAAATTGCGTACCATGATCAAACTGGATCCTGCTCGGCTTTCCAAGTTCCGGTATATATTTATCAAAGATGCATTTGATGATGGACTCCGCGTTTGCCGTTCTCAAGGGATACCTACATTCGTACAAATTTACTGAATGCATCGCAGGTCACCAAGATCCATTTATAATTTCCCCTGCTAGAAGATAACGGGCCCAGAAAATCGATGGATACTAAATCGCCTACCCCCCGCGGAACTATGTTTTGCATGCTTGCATAGCTATAGGAGCTAGGTACCTTGCATCTTTGACATCGATCGCATCGCGCTAATTCCTGTCGGATTATTCGTGCAAATTTAGGGTAGTAGAATCCTTCTTTCAATATCCGATAGCATTTGCTTGATCCAGTATGCCCATATATCTCATGGCATTCCTTCATTATCTTTTTAATTAATGAATCAGGCACATAGGCTTTTAAATTGCCCCCTGGCTCTACGTGGTATAATACGTCGTTTACGACTCTATATCGTTTTTCTGACTGAATTTCGTCTGAATCCAGGATCGATAAAATTCTCTCATCCTGTCTTTGATGGTTAGCTAGTGATTCTAAATTAATTCTTAATTCATCAGTTATTTCTTTAGCTAAGGGTGCTAATATTATTACCTGCCTAATTAATGCTATTTTTTCTTTCTTTTCAGGAAGATATCTGCTCAGTGTGTCTGCGACAACATTATCTTTTCCCTTGACGTACTCGATCTCGAAGTTATACGTTTGAACAAACAAAATCCATCGGGTTAGCCTTGAACTTAATAGTCTGCACGCGAATAAAAATGTTAATGCTTTATGATCTGTCCGAATTGTTAATTGAGCTCCTGCCACAAATGTCCGAAATTTTCCTAAGGCGAACACTACTGCTAACAATTCCTTTTCGGTAGTGAAGTAATTCAACTCCGCCCCTTTTAATGTTCTACTAGCAAAACCGACAATTAATTCTTCGTTTTGATCTGAAAGCTGGTATAATACGGCTCCGATAGCGTAATTGCTTGCATCGCACTGCAAATAATATCTACGTTTAGGATCAGGATGATGTATTATCATGTTGTCACAGAACAACTTCTTTACTGTGGTAAAATGTGTTATCATTTCCTCGGTCCAATCCCATTTAGAGTCCTTCTTTACCAACGCTAATAATGGTGCTGTTGCCTCGGAATAAGATCTCGTAAATTTGCTATAATAATTTGTTAGGCCCAAGAATCCTTTTAGTTGTTTAACATTTTTCGGCTCTGGAAAATTCTGAATTGCCTCGATCTTCTCTGTTTGCGGCCGTATGCCTTCTTTCGTTATCTTGTGGCCTAAAAAATCGATTTCCTCTCGGAAGAATTTTGATTTACCAAAATTGATCGTCATATTGTATTTCCTGAATACTTTAAACAACAATTCCAGGTGCTCTAAATGTGATTGGATCGAGTCAGATAAACACAATATGTCGTCTACGAAATTTACTGTGAATTGATCTGTGTCTTTTAACACTAGATCTAAAGTTCTAATCAGGCTGGCTAGACTTGTACTTAACCCATAAGGTGTGACAGTGAATTGGTAGGTTTTCCCCTCGTGCATGAATGCTGTGTATTTCCGCGAATCTTTATGTAATGGCACTTGCCAAAAGCTAGCTGTTAGGTCTAGACTCGACATTACGGTTGCATTTCCGCACTTCTGGAACAAAACCTCAGTAGATTGCGCGCAATCGTGATCAGGTACTATAAGCCGATTGATGTATCTCGCATCTAAGACTAACCTGATCTCGCCAGATTTTTTAGCAACAACTACCAGTGGATTCACATACTCACTATAAGATCTTTCGATCACTCCAAGGTCTAACATTTTTTGTATTTCGTCATTGACTTTATCTCTATGTACCATTGAAATAGGATATGATCGTTTGACGAACGGTCTATCTTCGTAAACTTTGATTTTATGCTCATACACGGTGACTCTACCCGGAATCTTTTGAAAAACATCCCGATACTTTTTGATTAGGTCTGAGAAAGCTTTAACTTCATCGGCTCGTAGTACCTGACATTCGGTTAGCTTGCTCTCTACCTCATCATCGGTTATGTGATATTTATTTCTTCGGTCCATAGTTGTTTTTAAGCTAGAGATTCCAGCCGTTGGATCCGATCTATTTTGTTTTTCGCTTGGGCTATACAACTCAATTAAATACTTTTTCTCCTTTATCTGGATTTCTAATCTATTTACTTGAAGATCTATATCAGCTCTCCATTTACGCAGCGTGTCGATACCGAGAATTACATCGTGTTTTAATCCAGGCACGACGAGAAAACCCACCTCATCGACTGCCATACCGATCTTGATTTCCGCGAGAAATTGTTCTTTTACTCGGGCTGGTCTGCCCCCTGTTACACCCTGTACTTGAAAATTAACAACCGGTAATTTTTCGCATTTTGATAAGTTGTCTTTATGTTTGAGATACCATTCATCCGAAACGCAGGTTATTTGGCTACCTGTATCTACCAGAGCTTTCATTTCGATTTTTTCGATTCGGAGACTTAATTCCGGACATTTGTTATCTACAGGTTTCTCATTTATTTCTTCCGCAATTAAAAACTCGTACGGATCTTCAAAAGTAGTTAAATCAGTGAGATTTGCCGCGAAAACATTGACTTCATGCTGTGTCGGTACGTTTATTGGTGTGACCGGCACAGCGATTTCTAGTTTTCCGAACTGTTACTAGGTTCCGTTGTAATCGGATCATCCGTAGTGTCGTCACAGTCGATCGCGTTTATTTGGTGATTTGTCCAGTTTTGTTTTGGACTGTAATATTGCGTACTAGGCCTAATATTTTGCTTCGCGTCGCTTTGTTTTGGACCAGGATTAACGTTCTCAGTCCGCCATGACACTTGTTTATCTCGCGTCTCTGTCGTCCGATAACCCGGTGAATCTTGTTTGCTCGCGTTAGTGAATTTACTTCGAGTTGCATTTGATCTACCCCCAAATTGCAATTCGTCCAAGAACGCGAGGAGCGCATCGATGTCGCGGATGTCACGGCACCTAGCTGCTTCTACTACGGATTCGTTAAAATGTCGGGTAAGGCAACGAACTATCTCTCTTTCGTCCATGCGTGGAGACAAGCCTGCGGCTGACGCGAATTTTCTATTTGCGTATTCTGACCACGTTACCTTCGTATCGTTATTATAAAATCCGAACTCAATATCTTTTCTAATCTCCCTTTGGGTTTCTTCTCCCCAGTATCTATTTAGAAATCTATTTTTGAACGAGTCCCAGGAATTGATCACGTCACGACGCGCAGTCCACCAGTCTTTTGCATCCTGATTAAGACATTGGCCTATGAGTTTTAAACCTAATTCATCGCAATCAGCTCCTACAAAGGTAAAGTATTCTTCTATTTCTTTAATAAAGTTAGCAGGTCTTTCCCATGCTTTTCCTGAATAAGTCGGCATTTTGATATGCTTAGCAATTATGTTGTGACATTCACTGTTGTTGCCAGAGTTTCTGAATCTAATTCTCCTAACCTCTGTGTCGATGTTTGTTTTCAAACTCTCGTGTTTGTTCTCTAACTCAGCGAATTTGTCAACACTAAATTGATAGTTATCCTTAACCTTGGTATTGAGTTTATTTAAATTTCCGTTAAATTCGCTTCTGATGTCTACTTGGCAAGTTGTCAATTGCTCTTGCAAACCTATCACTTCGGAACTATATTTTTCGTCTAGATCATGTAAATTCGCTTCTACAGACTCTATTTGCTTTCGATTAATTTGCTGTTGATCGTCTACTTTTTTAGATATTCTGTTTTCGAACTTTGAATATTCTTTTTCTGTATCTGTTTTAAATACCATCATCCTACGTTCTACGGCAGCAAATTTTTCATCTAACTTTTTGTTTATTTGTTCTAGGATCTCCATCATCATGGATTGCGTCGGATCCGCGAATTTACTTGATGTTCCTACTTCTGTTGGTTTTTCAATAAAGGTTTTGTCAAACTCAGTAGTGCCTTTGTCTTTCTCACGCCTACCTACATTTTTATCTGTAAGTTTCGAGCCGGTTTCCTTTTCCGCACCTTTTCTCGAGGCTGAACTGTGACCTTCCATTTTGACAAATGACTCTAAATTATGCAATGACTCTAAGTTAACAAAAGACTCTAAATTAAGCAATGACTCGAATTTAAACAAATGACTCCAAGCAATGATTTTACTGAATTTACAGGTAAACAGAAGGTTTACCTCTAACTAACAAGGAGCCCCACGTTGGGCGCCAAATGTAACTTTTCGGGTGCTTTACGCGACACGGAAGGTGTCGCGTATGGCTAGTTACTTGTGAGTGTCTTTACTCTAGATTAATTTCTAGGGCTCCTTGGAAGAGGTAATCAATTTGTTAGTCCCTAATACAGACTAGGGTGGAGCGAATCACACCGTAGCTGCCTCCCTCAGACCTGGATGCTGCAAGCAGCACCGAGGCTGTATCAGACTTGGGATTCAACGCACTTGCCGAGACCGTATCTCGACTTGGGTACGCCTAGCGCACCGAAGCGAGTATCGGATCTGGACAGTGCAGTCGTCACCGAAGCTGTATATTAGCTAATTAAATGAAATGTGTTAGTCAGGTCAGTTCAGCCTACGGAGAAAAAGGTTGTAAAGAAAAAGGAAACCGTCCCGATTAACAAAATATTTAATTAATCAAATAAATCATAATGAGTTGAAATGGTTGCAACCGGAAATTTATACTATTATGAAATTACATAAGTTTTAACCTAATTTGTAGATTCAGCTATGCTACGATTCTACGCTCGTTTCTCGTTTAATTTTTCGTTATATTTTAAATTTGATAAATAGGAATCCAAATGGTAATGTAAATGAAAGTAGAAAAATAAGATAATAATTGACTCTAACGTAAAACCCCGCTATGGCAGTTTCCGTGATTAAAGAAATGAAGCTAAAGAGCACCAGGGCGCTCTGCCTGTCTGGCCTCAGAAAAGATAAGTTAGTGAGACAGCGTGGCGCTTTGCCTAACACTGCTGCTCGAGCCATGTTAGCGCTGCGCTTATATAGTCACTGATTGACGTCACTTGTTGTGCGCGGTTGACGGTGCGCGGCGTGACGTATTGTTTCGGGATTAGATCACCCGATCCGTTACAATATATATATTGTAACGTGACTTCCGGTTCGCTCGCGAAAGGTGTTAGATAGGCAGTGACAGTAGATAACAAAGTGATAGTAGAAAACGAGAATCAGTCACAGAAGACGAAAAAGGAAGGGTAGGAAGGAGGGGAAGAAGAAGGAAAGGTAGGAAGAAAGAGAAAGTGTAAAATTGGAAGTGAGTGAAGCGAGAAAAGGCGTAAAAGCCGAATACCTAACCTTAAAAGGTAAAGTGACGTGAGTTAAGAGCGCAGGCGCGAATGGGGAAGGACGGACCACGTGAGTCAAAGAAAGGAGCAGAGGGAAGGGAAGAGAGCGAAGAGGAGTGTGCAGAGGAGTGGGGAACCCCGAGAGGCTCAGTAGAGTCGGTAAAGAGAGGGAGACCGTTTAAAGCTGAGACCTGGAGCAGAGAGAGGGCAGCATCGGACGGATCGCTGATAGAATACTTCAGGAAAAGAAAAGCAGAAGAGGGAGAAGGGGGAGCAGAAGAGAGAGTATTCAAAAGGAGTACAAAGATACTAAGATCACCGGGGGAAAAGAAAGGGGAGAAGAAAGAGGGCGACAAGGCGGAAGAAGTGGATACGAGTATCGAAAGGAGAACAGCAGAAGGACCAGAAGTCCAGAAAAAAGGAATGGAAGGGGGAATGGAGAGCTGGACGAGAATGATAATAGAACAGATGGCGGAGGGAACCAGAACAATGACGGAGGAAATGAGGAAAATAAGAGAGGAAATAGAGATAGGGAGAAAGGAAATGAGGGAGGAGGTGACAAGCCTTAGAAGAGAATTAGAAGCCACAAGAAAGCAAGGGAGAGAAGAAAGGGAAAGGATGAAAGCAAGGATCGAAGAACTGGAGGAGGAGTGGAGGAGGAAAAAGACAAAAGAAGAAGAGAGCAGAGAAAAAGAAATCAGAGAGGGGGAGCAAAGAATGAGAAGTCTGATAGAAGAAGCAAACGAGAAGGAAAAAAGGAGAGAAATGGTACAGGAAGAAAGAGTTAAAGAACTAGAAGAATCATGGGAAAGAAGAGACAAGCAAGAAAGAAGGAACAAGATCATAATCAGAGGAGATGAAATAGGCGCAGATCGAGGGATTGAAAGAGCAGCAAGAGAGATAATAGAGAGTGTAATAGGACAGAGTGAAGGAATAGAAGAGGTGGTAGGGTTGGGAAAAGAGAAAAAAGCACTACTAATAACGATGAAGAATTGGGAGGAGAAGAGGAAGGTAATGTCTATGAAAGGAAAGTTAAAGGGAAGCAGAATATTTATAGATGATGACCTCACGAGGAAAGAAAGAGAGATACAAAGGGAACTGCTAGACAGAGCCAGGGCAGAAAGAGAAAGGGGAGAGAGAGTGAGAGTAGCGTTCCAAAAGATGTGGATTGGGGAAGATTTATGGGTATGGGACAAAGAGAGAGAAGAGATAAGAGAAGCAGAAAAGATAAGGGGGCACGCAGAGGGAGGGGGAGGAAGGGGAAGAGGAAGAGGAACAAGAAGAGGGAGGGGGTAGGAAACGGAAGAAGAAAGGGGGGCGAAGGTGATATTCTGGAACGTAGCGGGAGTCAAAGGTAAAGACGAAGACTTCTGGGAATATATCAAAGGATTTGATATAGTAGGGATGACAGAAACCTGGCTGGAAGAAAGCGAATGGGAAAAGTGGAAGAAGCTACTACCCAGTGGGTGGAAATGGGAGCATCAAGGAGCAGTAAGAGATGAAAAGAGAGGAAGAGCAAAAGGAGGAATAATAACAGGAGTAAGAGAAGAAATAGCAACGATGGAAGAAAAAGGAAGAGAGGAGGAAGGGATACAAGAAAGAAAAGCCAAGATAAGAGGCAGAATCTGGAGAATCCTGACGATATACAACAGAGGCGGAGAGAGTGAGAAACTGAAAAGTATAGAGGAGATAGTAGGAGAAGAGCAAGAAGAAGGGAAACTCATAATAGGAGGAGACTTCAATGCGAGAATAGGAGAAAAAGGGATAAGAGAGGAAGGAGAATCAAGGAGAGAGGATAAACGGAAGACTAAAGACAAGAAGATAAACAAAGAAGGAGAGCAAGTAATTGAAGTTACAAGAAGGAGAGGGTGGACAATACTGAACGGGAACGTGAAGGGGGACGAGATGGGAGAGACGACGTATAGGAGAAACGAGGTAGAGACGACAATTGACTACTGTATAGTAAATGAAGAATCGTGGGAGGAGATAGAGAGGATGGTGATAGAAAGGAGGATAGAGTCGGACCACCAACCGCTGACAGTCACAATCAAAGGAGAAGAATGGGAGGGGGGGAACAGCGGGGAAGAAGAAAGGGAGAGGCAAGTGTGGGGAAAGAGAGAAATGGAAGAGTTCAAGAAAAGAACAGAAGAGATAAAGTGGGAGAAAGAAGAGTTAGAAGAGGGGTGGAAGGAACTCACAGACAAAGTCAGGGAACTAACATCCATAAGGAAGAGTAAAAATAGGTGGCAGATAGGGAAGCAAGAATGGTGGGACGGGGAGTGCAGAAAACAAAAGAAGAAAGTGCAAAGAGCGTGGAAGGATGTAGATACACAGGAAGATGGAGAGAAAAGGGGCTTGGAGCAGTTCAGAGAAGAAAGGAGAACATACAAGGAATTATGCAACCTGAAGAAACAAGCATGGAGAAAGAGGGAAGATGAAGTAATAGAAGCAATAAAAGAAGAGGGGGAGATGTGGAAATACATAAACAAGGATAGGAAAAAAAGAGTAGGGGTGAGTGACCAAATAAAAATGGAGGAGTGGACGAAACACTTCATAGAACTGCTGGGAGGGAGGGAGGAAATATGCAGAGCAGAAAGTGAAGGGGAGGAAAATGAGGAGGAGGAGGCAGAAGGGGAGAAAGAGAGAGAAAAAACAAAAGAAGAGGAGGAGAAAGAAATAAAAGAAGAAGTGGAGAAGAAAATAGAGAAATTGAAAAAAGGAAAAGCAGAGGGAGAGGACGGAATAAAAAACGAAGCCTGGATAGCAGGGGGGAAGAGTATAAAACAAAAGATAGGAGAAATCATATGGCAGACGTGGGAAGGAAGGGGATATATAGAGGAATGGAGAAGCGGAATAGTAGTCCCAGTACACAAAAAAGGAAGCGTGGAAGACGTGAAGAACTACAGAGGGGTAACACTGACCCAAACGGCATACAAGATCTATACAATGATAATTAACGACAAGATAATAAAAGAGCTAGAAGAAAAAGAAGGACTAGATGAAACACAAACAGGGTTCAGGGCAGGAAGAGGAGGAATGGACAACATATATATAATAAAGCATGTGATAGGAAAGAAGCTGAGGGAGAAAAGAGGGAAGATATACATGACGTTCGTGGACCTGAAGGCAGCTTTTGACAAACTAGACAGAAAGACACTATGGGCGGCAATGAAGAAGAGAGGGATAAGTGGAGAGATGATAAGAAGGGTGAAGCAGATATACAAAGAAACGAGATGTAAGATAAGGGTAGGAAGCAGGATGTCAGGGGAATTCTGGGTAGACAAGGGAGTAAGACAAGGGTGCCCGCTAAGCCCCACTCTATTCAACATATACGTAGCAGATCTGGAGGAAACAATGAGGAAAGGGCAGGACGGAGGGGTAGTGATAGGAAGAGAAAAAGTGTGGACACTAGGGTACGCGGATGATGTAGTACTGATAGCAGAAAACGAAAAAGGGATGAGACAGATGATAAACAGAGCAGACAGATACTTCAAAAAGAGGAAACTGGAGGTAAACAAGGAGAAAACAAAGATTATGGTGTGCAGCAAAGGAAAAGGGAGGAGAAAAAAGCTGAAATGGTCCTGGGGGGAAGAAGAGATGGAGGAGGTAGATGAAATAAAATACCTGGGATATACGCTGAGCAGAAGCAATAGCGAGAAGCCACACATAAGAGAAAGAATAGGTAAAGCGAGGAAAGTGATGGGGGTACTGTGGGGAATAGGAGAAAGAAAGTTCAAGGGAGACATAGAATGGAGAATGAAAGTATTTGATGCAGTGGTAGGGGGAATAATCCTATACGGAGCGGAAATATGGGGATGGGAGGAGAAGGAGGAGATTGAGAGATTGCAAGAGAGATACATAAGGTGGGTGTTAGGACTGGACAAGACGACACCAGGATACATAGTGAGAGAGGAGTTGAAGAGAGACAAGATAAGAACAAGAGCAGGTAGAAGAGCGATTAGATACGAGGAGAAGATAAGAACAGAAGAAAAGAGGAAAATCCTAAGAGAGTGCTGGGAAGAAAGAAGAAAGATGGAAGAAAAAGGAGAAGAAGATAGATGGGGGATAGAGAGAAAAAAGTACTTATGGAGGTGCGGAATAGGAGCAGAAGGGGTAGAGAGGTACAGAAGGCTAGTAGGCTCGATAGAAGAAATGGCAGCACACAGAGACAGAGAAGTACAAGAACAGGAGAGAATGGACCAGATATGGAAATCGAGGAGTGTACCGAGATATAAAGAGATAAGGGAGGTGGGAGAGCCGAGGTATATAAAAGGGAAAAGAAAAAGCAAGAGGGAGGAAGTAACGATAATAGCAAGGATCAGATGTGGAAATGAAGAAAGAGGGACGAAATTCTGGATGAAAGAAGAGGATAGGAGATGTAGGATGTGCAGAGAAGAAGAGGAAACGTTAGAGCATCTAACGGGAAGCTGCAGAGTTATGGGAGATGTAGCAGGAAAAATAGAAGAGATCACAGCAGCAGACGGCGGAGGAAGAAGATGGGGAAAAGAACTCAGAAAAAGAAGAGAAGAAGTGGCAAGGAAAGAAAGAGAACAATGGGAAAGCTAGAGGAGGTCAGACAGCGGAGACAGGAAAGCCAGTAGGAACAAGTAGGAGGGGGGGCGATCTACCTATAGAGAAGAAGAAGGGGGAGAGAAGAGCTACGGGAGGTGGAGAGGCGGGGGGAATTGGAGACTAGGCAGAGGTACAGCAGTGTTGCGAAAGACTTTGAAGCAGAGACCACGCAGAAACACGCAGAGACAGGCAGTAGTGAAATGGAAGGGAAGGGGGAAAGAAAGTGGGAACGCGAGGTAATGGAGAAGCTGAGGGAGATGAAGGCAGAGATCAGGGGGGTAAGGTTGATAACAGAAGCAATACTAAGGGAAATGGTACTGAACGGGGAAGAGCAGGAAGAGAAAGGAAAAGGAGGAGATGAGGAAAGGATGTTAAGCACCGGCGCGGAGGCCGAGGGGTCGACCCCCTGCGCGTCGGGAAGCGGGTCAAGGAAGGAGAGGAGAGAGGAAAGGGAGGAGTCCGGAAAAAAAGAAGACAAGGGAGATGAAGAAGAAAACATAAAGGAAAGGGAAAGAGAAGCAAGGCTGAAGAAGAGCAGGAACATAACAATAAGAGGGATAAAAAGTGAAGAGAAACAGGAGACCGGAGGACAATGGTTAAAGAAGCAGTTCGGCAGAACAGTAGAGATAGTGAAGGAATGGGAAGTGAGAGGAGAAGGAGAGGAAAAAATATGGGTGGTGGAACTAGCAGACGAAGAAGAAAAAGAATGGATAATAAAGAAAAAAGAGAAGATCTGGAGAGAAGAAAAGGTGAGAATTGATAAGGACTTGACGTACAGGGAAAGACTTAAGAGGTGGAAGGTGCAGGAGAAAGCAAGAGATGAGAAAAGAAAAGGAAAGAAGGAAATAGTGGCGGAATGGGAAGAAGGGAAGGTGATAGCGGGAGGGGATACATGGAAGTGGGACGAATTCAAGGAGAGGTGGAGGTGTATAAAAGAGCAGGAGAAGAAGTGAGTCAAGGAAGGAAGAGAAGGGGAAGAAGAGAGGAGAGTAAGTAGCAGAAACACAAGAAGGGAGGAGAGAAGCACAAGTAGGGATAATAGTCAATATACAGGAGGGTAGTTACAACATTAAGTTAGATGAGCGATAGACGCTATTGTAAGTTGATACGATTATATTATGATACTGTACTTTATTTTATTTTAGTTTATTTTATTTTATTTTCAATTCAGTTATCTAGTGAATATTATGGGTGATACGATTATATTATGATACTGTACTTTATTTTATCTTAGTTTATTTTATTTTATTGGCAATTCAGTTATATAGTGAATATTATGGTTTTTGTTATCTTAGATTAGTTACCTTAGATTAAGCGTAGTAATAAGTTAGTGGTAGTGACGAAAGTGATGGGAGTAAGGGGGGACATAGGGCATAGGTAGATGCGGGATGGGGGATAGGGACAATAGAAAGAAGAGAGAAGGGAGGATAACAAAGATTAAGACAGAGAAGAGTTAGAGTACGAGTTAAGGTAGAGAGTAAGGAGGGAGAAAGATGTATAAGCTTTGTAACGCCGAAAGGCTCAAACAAAAGAAAATAAACATACATACATATATATATTGTAACGTATCAGGCGTTATGCCTGATACGAATACATGAGACAATCGCGCATCCCCCTTCACGCATAACAACTGACGTCACAAAGCGCTATATAACGAGCGGTGCTGCTCGGCAGAGCAGCGCATTCCAGGTATAGCACCGGTGCGACTCACTACTCATCACTTAGCCAGGACCTGACAGGCATAGAGCCCAGGTGCCTTATTAGAATCACTTTGCGAAACGGAGTTACCTACAGCAGGAACTTACGTCTAGAATCAAATTATTCAATTCCAAATTAATATTCAATCATTTAACATCTTATCCATTTGCTTTACTCATTCTTAACGACAATTTCGTGGCTTAGCCAAAACACTAAACACATTAAAAACTTAGGTTCGCTTATTACTTAACTCTTAGGTTAATATTTTCTTTTGTAATGATTTTCTTTTTGTATTATTTTTGTTCGTAATTTTTATAGATTAAATTATAATTTAACTGATCAGCTAAAATCCATCTCAGAACATCTTTCTTTCCTCTATTCTACTAATCAATCCATAGCTAACATACAGCTTCGGTCAGGCAAACGCTGCCCGGATCAGATGCCTGCTTTGGTGCACTAGCTGCATCCAAGTCAGGGTACTGTCTTGGTGAGATAACGCCGATCCAAGTCTGATACAGCCTTGGTGCGGAATACCGCATCCAGGTCTGAGGGAGGCAGCTACGGCGAGAATCGCTCCGCCCTAGTCTGTATTAGGGTCTAACATCTACCTATTTCGGGAAGTCCTGATTAAAATTTCAAGACAAAGAACTTACAAGTAACTACCGGATCGCATCACCTTCAGTGCCGCGATCCGAGCAACCCCAAAAAAGTTACAATATATATATATATATATATATATATATATATATCTCTATATAGGGTGTCCCTTATTTTGGTCATTTTGGAATTTGTTCGAGCGCACCCCAAAAATATGTTCATATTAGAGAAAAAAAAATTTCTGCCAAGTTTGAGCCTTTTCCGATAACGTTAACACGTGCCTCTGAGCGATTGAAAATTCAAATGCGAATTACATTGGTTTTTCCGACTTTTTTAAATTTTATTTTCGTCGTTACTTAAAATGAGTTAAATAAAATATTCAAATGCATAAGTTTGATGTCCATACTTTCTAGAAAAGGCAGACAATTTTTTTAAAATAAAAAGCCTAAGGATTTAGTTCTTGAACATGGTTAATAAAGTCGTAAAACGATTTTATATATATTGTAACGTCGGTGTCAGAGGGGCACCGCCGCACCCTACGGCGTTCCTCAAATTAAATAACGAATTTACGAAATAAATACTCTAGCGATAATTTTTCTTGGGCGCCAGACGCTACTGCGTCAGTCACAGATAACTACGATAATTCAGACTAAAAAGATACAGAGAGGTTTACGGAACGACGGCCTTACAGCTCACGGTTAGCTCAGATACGCAGCGACAATGGTAGAGTGGGTAGGTTCGCCTTCTAATTAATAAAATAAAGTTTGGTACACCAGATAAATTCTTCAAGGGAATCCACGATTCCGTACATTGATCAAAATTCGGCGTTAACAATAGTTAGCGGTAACAAATAACTTTTCTAGAACCAAAATAATATGATCGGAAGAAGCTACTAAAAATAATATAATAGAGACGGTATATCATGTGATTTGACTTGGGATAGATTCGAATTTACAAAGGAAAGAATATAATTTAACTAGGCCTGATTTTCGACGCAGCGATGGCAAAAAACAATAACACGCCGGTCGGCTAGCGAGCGCCTTGGAAGCGATACAGAGCAAGCTATTATATACTACGTTTCAGACTGCGTATCACCGAGCGATACGATACTCTGGCAAATTTTCTGACACGGCGGCACGCTAGCGGTATTAATTATAATATAGGCGATAATACTTTAACAACTGAATTTGACTAACTTTATCAGATAACAGACTGGCTTCAAATGCGCAGAAATAGTTTATAATCAGGGGTTCGCAATATACAGAACTGTTAAGTATCTCGGATAACGATAGATTCCACGATATACAGCGGGATTCGGATCAAAGAAATTACTTATTAACTAACTTAGCCTATGACATCTACGTTCAGCCAACCCTCGGGGAGTTGGAAATTAATTAGCGACACACCATGCACAATAATATAATACTAACTACCAAGATAGCTCAAAAGATAACTACAGAAAATAGATAGAGAAAAGAGATATAGAGAAATTAGATAGAGCAAATAGCTTAATCAAGCGGTAAAGTAAGCAAGTAGCAAAGTATTAAGCAATACGTATCAGAGATAATCAGAAAATATAGGTCTACTAAAATAGGCAGAGAAAATGGCTACAGCCAGTCACGAAGTCCTTTTACTGAATTTCCTTAGAGAAAAATGAACTAATCACGTGGCCCGGAGGCTTCACGCTACACAAAAGATACGATAAGCGGAAAATTCAGCGAGACCTCGTGGCTTTACAACAGATCGAGCAAAGAGACCTTACCTTAACGAAGACGTTGGTTCGTCACACACTTAACTTTACTTGTAACACTGGTGAAATGACAAAATAGCGACACTTAGGAGCGATAACGACTACGGTGAGAATTAATAGAAGTATTAACTGAGCGAGAGAGAGACTTATATCACGTCTGTTTTGCGCGCTCGTTGAACGTAGAAGTGACGAGTTCTCGCAGGATTTCGGTGGTCTCCTCGCTGCTCCTTACGCCTAGGGGGTGGGGAACCTATGAGGTACATCTCATTACTTGATTGGTTCCCGTAACCGACGACTTCGTAGCAATTGCTCGTCAGCCGTTGTCTACGAAGCGTCATCTTGTTGCCGGCCATCAGGCGTAGGGCTCCGCGCTGCTCAGCGGTAACTCAGCCGTTCCTCGAGGCTGGGGTTGCGAGATGACGTGGAGGAAGGTGTGACCTTGGCTCTTACGTGGCGGTATCGTCCTTGCGTTATTAATCTCTCCGGAATAGGCTCTACAGCGGCAGACTCACCCGAAGTCGACCTCGCTGCAGCCTCCTGACGAGATCTAGGTGCCCCTGGACCGGATCTGCACCTCTCTTGATCTGTCAGTAGCATGCGGGACGCAATTCTCGCCCACTCTCACATGGCTCATCCTTCGGCGATAACGTTACGCCACGAGTCTTTCCTGGACCAAACGTGGCGTCGGTAATAATAACAGGAGCGGTAGATGGTGGCTGGTGCGTTGACGGGAGGTTGCGGCGTCGTAGCGTACAACCCTGTACGCCGTCGTTGCAGGCCAGATGCTCGGCGGTAAGCGACATCGGCTGACAGGGAGCCGTATGCAGGCCCTGTTCACTCTCAGCGGCATCTTCGTCCAAGATCAACAACCTTCCCTCCAGATGATGCGGTACTACCCTCGGTACTTTCTAAGGTACAGGTCCCGGGCTGCGTACCGTGGAGGCCTCAGTGGCGATAGTTGCGGTCATCTCAGCAACGGAAGTTCTCGGAGCGGGAGTTCTCGAAGCGGCAGTCTTGATCTAAATCGTCTCTCTCTCTCTCTCGGCGTACATTAACAAAAAACACATCAAATTAGTCTAACTCTAATATTCCTTAACTAGGTGTGTCGCTATTATTCCGAGGTCGAGACGTGCTCTACCTCTCTCTCGCGGTATAGTGAGCTAGTAAAGTTCGCCGGAAGGGCTACTGTGACGGCAGAAAGTCTGCAACGTCACAATATATATATATATATATATATATATTGTAACTTTTCTGGGGTTGCTCGGATCGCGGCACTGAAGGTGATGCGATCCGGTAGTTACTTGTAAGTTCTTTATCTTGAATTTTTAATCAGGACTTCCCGAAATCGTAGATGTTAGACCCTAATACAGACTAGGGCGGAGCGAATCTCGCCGTAGCTGCCTCCCTCAGACCTGGATGCGGTAATCCGCACCAAGGCTGTATCAGACTTGGATCGGCGTTATCTCACCAAGACAGTACCCTGACTTGGATGCAGCTAGTGCATCAAAGCAGGCATCTGATCCGGGCAGCGTTTGCCTGACCGAAGCTGTATGTTAGCTATGGATTGATTAGTAGAATAAAGGAAAGAAAGATGTACTGAGATGGATTTTAGCTGATCAGTTAAATTATAATTTAATCTATAAAAATTACGAGCAAAAATAATACAAAAAGAAAATCGTTACAAAAGAAAAATATTAACCTAAGAGTTAAGTGCTAGGGAAATCTAAGTTTTTACAGTATTTTGTGTTTCGGCTAAGCCACGAAATAATCGTTATGAATGTATAAGTAAATAGTCAAGATGATGAAGGATAGAATACTAAAATTGAATTGAATAAATTGATTCTAGACGTAAGTTCCTGCTGTAGGATACTCCGTTTCGCAAAGTGATTCTAATAAGGCACCTGGGCTCTATGCCTGTCAGGTCCTGGCTAATAGAAGAGTAGTGAGTCGCACCGGTGCTATACCTGGAATGCGCTGCGCTGTCGAGCAGCACCGCTCATTATATAGCGCCTTGTGACGTCAGTTGTTATGCGTGAAGGGGGATGCGCGATCGTCTCATGTATTCGTATCAGGCATAACGCCTGATACGTTACATTGCCCCCTTCAATCATCAGTTCTTCGGATGACGCTTGCAGTCAGATGTTCGGACGATGATTGACCAATTTTCAATAGTGAGTGAACTCTATAATCGTTTTAATCCGAGAGGATCGGTGACGTCGATGTCGGTTGGTATCTCTATTTCCTCGCGTCGGGGTTCTTTGGCCGGTGGTGTTGGTGTCTCATCATCAGACAAGTCCAGTGTCCCAAAAAGTCGCAGCATGGATATTTTCCTACGATGCTCCTTTTTTTGCATTCTGGTCCATTCCGGTACATCAATTGGAGTCAATTTCCATGGAAGGTAAGTAGTTACTGTACCCGTCTTTATTGTCTCATCCGTGTTGCTATTGTCTGGTATATCCGTCATATTTGGTTGTTTTGTTTCAGGTCTAGGTAATTTCGTCATAATTGGTTGTTTTGTTTCAGGTCTAGGTAAATTCGTCATATTCAATGGGATACTGATCGGCAGTGAAAATTTAACTGGTATCGGCTGTTCCTCCATTTCCATTGCATTTATCAGGTGGTCGATTGTTACCGGCGAGTTTTCCAATAATAATTCCGTGCTACCAGATACTCCAGGCAGAGTAAGTTTAGTTTTATCATGCCTTAGTCTTCTGTTGTTAGTTGCCGTCTGTATTCCTCTCCCTTTCACGTACCTTCCTTTTCCTGATAGAAATTTCCCGTTTGACGTGAGTATTTTATACTGATTGTTGTTTTCGTCAGAGTTTTCCAGGTTCTCCGTCTGGGTATCTTTATCCTGCACACTGGTGTACTCATACCGGAAAGAACTCATTTTGGCGAATACTTTCTGTGCTTCGGGGTGACTTTATTTATAGTCAACCAATGACATGTGTGACATCGGTGAATCTTCTTTTTCATTTCGTGTTTAGTGTCGTCAAATCGGTTCGTTTTGATTGTGTGTTCTTTACTTGCCGTTTCTATTCTTCTCTCGAAGGTTCCAGATATTTCTTGAACATGTTTACATGGAATCTTCCACGCTCTTGCCCAGTAATCGGATTTTCTAGTATAAACGTTGCTTCCCCTATTCTGGTTTTTAATTTATATGGACCCTCATACAAAGTAAAGAATTTGGCTAGTTTTTTGTTTTTTGTATCTGATACGTTTAAAGCTCGTACTAAAACCATATCTCCTACATGAAACTTAATTATTCTATGTGTTTTATTAAATCTAGCGGCTCGCTTTAGCCCTTTACGCAATATATTACGTCTAACTAAACCTAGCTTTACTTCTTGTGATATCCTACTTTTATTTTTTATCAACCACTCTTCCCAAAATCTGGTTGGTGGTGTGCCTAGTTGGATTTCGCACGGACAGAATCCAGTCGTGTCATGGTACACTTCGTTTATGCAACACTCGATTACCTGGATCCAGTTTATCCATTGGGTGTGTTCACCTGTGAGAAAAGTTCTGAAAAATCTCCCTATTTCGCGATTGACTCGCTCAACGATATTGCCTTGAGGATGGCGGATGGATGAGAAAACTGGAGTAATCCCTTCTTCCTCTAATTTGTTCAACCACTTTGCCGAGGTAAACTGTGTACCATGGTCGAACTGGATCCTGTCCGGCTTGCCTAATTCTGGTATGTATTTTTCAAATATGCACCGAATAGTGGACTCCGCGTTCGCCGTTCTCATAGGGTATATTCGCACAAATTTGCTAAATGCATCGCATGCAACTAATATCCATCGATAATTTCCGCGACTCGCAGGTAACGGTCCAAAGAAATCTATAGAGACTAGGTCCCCTACGCCTTCCGGTACTATGTTCTGCATACTTGCATAACTATACGAATTAGGTACCTTACACCGTTGACATCGATCGCACCTCGCTAATTCCTGTCTAATTACTCGTGCAAATTTCGGTATGTAAAAGCTTTCTCTCAGAATGTGGTAGCATTTATTTGCTCCCGTATGTCCGTATATTTCATGACATTCCTTTATTAGAGTTTTTATCAAGGTATTGGGTACGTAAGCCTGCATCCGGCCCCCTGGTTCCATGTGATATAAAACCCCGTTAATTAATTTAAACCGTTTTTTGATTTTAATGTCCTCTGAGTTGATAATGTCGCTGATCTTATTATCCTGTCTTTGTAATACACCCAGTGACTCTAAGTTAGCCTTTAACTCGTCTGTCACCTCTTTAGCTAATGGTGCTATAATTACGATCTGATTTACCGACGCAGTACTTTCTTCTGTTTCAGGAGGATATCGACTCAGTATATCGGCAACTATATTATCCTTTCCCTTGATGTACTCAATATCAAATTCATAGGTTTGAATAAATAATATCCATCTAGTCAATCTTGAACTTAATAACCTACACGTATACAAGAATGTTAAGGCTTTGTGGTCGGTACGTATTGTCAATTTAGCTCCAAGTATGAACGTTCTAAATTTTCCCAACGCGAAAACAATAGCTAGGAGTTCTTTTTCGGATGTAAAATAATTCAATTCTGCTCCTTTTAATGTCCTGCTCGCGAAACCGACAATGCGTTCCTCCTGTTGCTCTGATAGTTGGTATAAAACTGCACCGATTGCATAATTACTGGCATCGCATTGTAAATAATATCTATGCTTCGGGTTCGGGTGGTGTATTACCATGCTGTTGCAAAATAAATTTTTTACTATTGTGAAATGCGCCATCATATCTTCATTCCACTCCCATCTAGATCCTTTCCTCACTAATTTCAAAAGTGGCGCGGTTGCCTCAGAATATTCTTTTGTAAATTTACTATAATAGTTGGTTAAACCCAAGAAAGCTTTTAACTGTTTTACGTTTTTCGGTACTGGGAAATTCTGTATTGCTTCAACCTTATCAGGTTGCGGACTAATCCCATGCTTGGTTATTCGGTGACCAAGAAAGTCTATTTCTTCTCGAAAGAATGTTGATTTGTTAAAATTTACAGTTAAATTATACTTTCTGAATGTTTCAAATAATGATTTTAAGTGATCTAGATGCGACTGGAACGAATCAGATAGACACAAAATGTCGTCTACAAAATTAATTGTAAATAACTCATTTTCTTTTAATATCAAGTCTAGTGTTCTAATTAAACTGGCCAAGCTCGTGCTTAATCCATATGGTGTTACCGTAAACTGGTAGGTTTTCCCCTCGTGCATGAACGCAGTGAATTTCCTTGAATCTTTGTGCAATGGCACTTGCCAGAAACTAGCTGTTAAATCTAAGCTGGACATTACTGATGCATTCCCGCACTTCTGGAATAAAACCTCAGTTGACTGCGCACAATCATGGTCAGGTACTATAAGTCGATTTATGAATCTTGCATCTAAAACGAGACGTATATCACCTGATTTCTTTGCTACGACTACAACTGGATTGACATATTCACTGTACGACCTTTCGATTACTCCAAGTTTCAGCATTTTTTGAATTTCTTGATTGACTTTATCACGGTACATAATCGGTATTGGATAGGATCTTTTCACGAATGGTCTATCTTCGTATATCTTGATCTTATGCTCGTAAACCGTGACTCGACCTGGGACTTTCTGAAACACGTCTCGGTACTCCAGGATAAGATTCTCAAAAGATTTTAACTCATCGACTCCTAGTACCTGACATTCAGATAGCTTGCACATGATCTCCTCATCGGTTATACCAAAATTGTCCTCCTCTGAGCTTATATTTGCAATTTTTAATGCTACAGCTCTGTTTTCTTGCTTGTGACTAGGTCCGTAAAGTTCAATGCTGTGTTTTTTACTGTTTATCTCGATGTTCAGTCTACCAAGTTTCAAATCAATATCCGTTTTCCATCGGTGGAAAATATCAATTCCTAATATGACCTCATGTTTTAATCCAGGCACGACGAGAAACCCCACCAGATCGTTGGTAATTCCAATTTTTACGCTAGCTAGGAACTGTTCCTTGATTTTTATCGGTTTGCCCCCTGCCGCTCCGGTAATCTGAAAGTTTACGACCGGTAGTTTTTCGCAATTTGCAAGCTGTTCACGAAATTTGTTATACCAACTATCCGAGACGCAGGTTACCTGACTGCCCGTATCGATCAAGGCTTTTACCTCTATGCCCTCGACCCTAATCGCTACTTCCGGACATGTGTTTGAATCCGTCGTTTCGTTGGATCCTTCCTCCGACAAGTATTCTTTCGGATCTTCAAAAGTATTTGAATTTGAACCGTTTATCGCAAAAACTTTCATAGTGCGCTGTGTCGGTACCGGTGTTATTGTGACCGGCACAGCGACATCTAGTTTTCCGATTCCGCGTTTGTTTCTACCGAATTTTGTTCGTCTATTGTCTCCTCACAATCTATCGAGTTTACATGACGACTTGTCCAGTTATTCGGTCCTGGACTCGGTGTTTGCGTACTTGGCTTATTGTTTTCGACCGTGTCGCCTAGCTTAGGTGTTATGCTATTGTAATCCGTTCGCCATGACACCTGTTTATCACGCGCTTCGCCACCTCGATAGTTTGATGGTGTTTGTCTGTTTGTGACCGTGATTCGACTTCGTGGAGCGTTTGATCGTCCACCAAATTGCAATTCATCAAGGAACGAGAGTAACGAATCGATGTCTTGGATGTTACGGCACCTAGCTGCTTCGACTACATTTTCGTTGAAATGTCGGGTAAGACTACGTACGATTTCACATTCTGGCATCCGCGGAACTAAACCCGTGGCTGATGCAAACTTACGGTTGGCGTATTCCGACCATGTTACTTTCGAGTCTTGGTTATAAAATCCGAATTCTATATCTTTTCTTAATTCTCTTTGCGTTTCTTCCCCCCAATATCTATTTAGGAACCGGGTCTTAAAAGAATCCCATGTGTTGATCACGTCGCGACGCGCAGTCCACCAGTCTTTCGCATCGTGACTTAGACTTTGGCCTACAAACTTTAAACATAGATCATCGCTGTCTGCGCCTATAACGGTAAAGTATTCTTCTAGTTCTCTAATAAATAAAGCAGGTCTCTCCCACGCTTTTCCACTATAATTTGGCATTCTGATATGTTTGCTTATGATGCTATTATAGTCGCTAGCTTGTCCATTGTTTCGAGTTCGAATTCGCCTAACCTCTAAATCAAAGTTTGTTTTCAAACTATCTTGTTTGTTTTCAATCTCTACAAACCTATCGATGTTAGCCTGATAGTTTTCTTTTACTTTATTATTTAGTTTATTCAAACTACCATTAAATTCGCTTCTTATATCTAGTTGACATGTTGTTAACTGTTCCTGATATAATATTAATTCTGAACAGTACTTTTCTTCTATTCCTTTGATGTTATTTTCTACTGATTCTATTTGTCTTTGATTAGATTGCTGTTGATCTTCTAATTTTCTTGTGATTCTAGTTTCGAACTTCGAATTTTCTTTTTCTACGTCTGACTTAAATATCATCATTTTACGTTCAACTGAAGCAAATTTCTCATCTAATTTTTTGTTTATCTGTTCTAGGATTTGAAGCATCATCGAATCGTTTGGACTTGCGGCTATTTTCTTTTCAGAGCTACTATCGGTCGGTTTATCAATAAACGCTTTGTCTAACTCAAACATGCCTCTGTCTTTGTCACGCCTACCTACGTTCTTATCCGTACTTTTCATGCTAAAATCCTTCTCTGAACCCTTTTTGGACATTGCTCCAGAATTTTGGCTTTCCATTTTAGTTTTGAAGTTAACTTTAAGATATTAATGATTCTAAATTTTTCTATTTTGACAAGGAGTCGTGCGTTGGCTCTAACTTTTACTTTTTAACAAAGGAGGCCCCACGTTGGGCGCCAAATGTAACTTTTCTGGGGTTGCTCGGATCGCGGCACTGAAGGTGATGCGATCCGGTAGTTACTTGTAAGTTCTTTATCTTGAATTTTTAATCAGGACTTCCCGAAATCGTAGATGTTAGACCCTAATACAGACTAGGGCGGAGCGAATCTCGCCGTAGCTGCCTCCCTCAGACCTGGATGCGGTAATCCGCACCAAGGCTGTATCAGACTTGGATCGGCGTTATCTCACCAAGACAGTACCCTGACTTGGATGCAGCTAGTGCATCAAAGCAGGCATCTGATCCGGGCAGCGTTTGCCTGACCGAAGCTGTATGTTAGCTATGGATTGATTAGTAGAATAAAGGAAAGAAAGATGTACTGAGATGGATTTTAGCTGATCAGTTAAATTATAATTTAATCTATAAAAATTACGAGCAAAAATAATACAAAAAGAAAATCGTTACAAAAGAAAAATATTAACCTAAGAGTTAAGTGCTAGGGAAATCTAAGTTTTTACAGTATTTTGTGTTTCGGCTAAGCCACGAAATAATCGTTATGAATGTATAAGTAAATAGTCAAGATGATGAAGGATAGAATACTAAAATTGAATTGAATAAATTGATTCTAGACGTAAGTTCCTGCTGTAGGATACTCCGTTTCGCAAAGTGATTCTAATAAGGCACCTGGGCTCTATGCCTGTCAGGTCCTGGCTAATAGAAGAGTAGTGAGTCGCACCGGTGCTATACCTGGAATGCGCTGCGCTGTCGAGCAGCACCGCTCATTATATAGCGCCTTGTGACGTCAGTTGTTATGCGTGAAGGGGGATGCGCGATCGTCTCATGTATTCGTATCAGGCATAACGCCTGATACGTTACAATATATATAACGATAAAATAACCCTATATATATATATATATATATATATATATATATTGTAACTTTTTTGGGGTTGCTCGGATCGCAGCACTGAAGGTGATGCGATCCGGTAGTTACTTGTAAGTTCTTTGTCTTGAAATTTTAATCAGGACTTCCCGAAATAGGTAGATGTTAGACCCTAATACAGACTAGGGCGGAGCGAATCTCGCCGTAGCTGCCTCCCTCAGACCTGGATGCGGTATTCCGCACCAAGGCTGTATCAGACTTGGATCGGCGTTATCTCACCAAGACAGTACCCTGACTTGGATGCAGCTAGTGCACCAAAGCAGGCATCTGATCCGGGCAGCGTTTGCCTGACCGAAGCTGTATGTTAGCTATGGATTGATTAGTAGAATAGAGGAAAGAAAGATGTTCTGAGATGGATTTTAGCTGATCAGTTAAATTATAATTTAATCTATAAAAATTACGAACAAAAATAATACAAAAAGAAAATCATTACAAAAGAAAATATTAACCTAAGAGTTAAGTAATAAGCGAACCTAAGTTTTTAATGTGTTTAGTGTTTTGGCTAAGCCACGAAATTGTCGTTAAGAATGAGTAAAGCAAATGGATAAGGTTAAATGATTGAATATTAATTTGGAATTGAATAATTTGATTCTAGACGTAAGTTCCTGCTGTAGGTAACTCCGTTACGCAAAGTGATTCTAATAAGGCACCTGGGCTCTATGCCTGTCAGGTCCTGGCTAAGTGATGAGTAGTGAGTCGCTCCGGTGCTATACCTGGAATGCGCTGCTCTGCCGAGCAGCACCGCTCGTTATATAGCGCTTTGTGACGTCAGTTGTTATGCGTGAAGGGGGATGCGCGATTGTCTCATGTATTCGTATCAGGCATAACGCCTGATACGTTACAATATATATATACAGGGTGACCCAAAATTCCCGCACCACCTTGAATAGGCAGGTACCTTATCGAATTCTAAGACGAAAGTTCCTTTACGAAAACTCTCCAAGGCCAACGGTTTTCGAGTTATTCAAAATCGCGATTGACGAATCAGAGCGTTCCTTATTATCGTGATAGTGCCGGCTCAAGAGCAAGCCATGAGCAGAGCCTGTGGTATCTTTCTTATTGGCTTGGACGACCGCTATTTTTATCATTATTCAATTCAATTTATATTTTCGGTCGTCCAGGTCGATTGCGCCGTAATTCCTGACGCCCAGGTCGATCGGATTATGGTCTTCGCCGTCTAGGTTTTATCCGGCGTAGTTTACGTCGACCGCTCCATAGTTTCAGCGGTCCAGGTCGTCCGCTCCATAGTTTTTTGCGGTTCATGTGCACCGCTCCATATTTTCAGCGGTCCAGGTCATTCGCTCCATAGTTCTCGGCCGTCTAGGTCGACCGCCCCATAGTTTCGGCTGTCCAGGTCGTCCGCTCCATAGTTTTTTGCCGTTTACGTCAACCGCTCCATATTTTAAGCGGTCCAGGTCAATCGCTCCATAGTTCTCAGCCGTCTAGGTCAACCGCTTCATATTTTCAGCGGTCCAGGTCATTCGCTCCATAGCTCCCGGCCTCTCCATAGTTTTAATAGCGATTTATGACCTGGATGGCTGAAACTATGGAGCGGTTGACCAAGACGGCCGAGAACTATGAAACGAATGACCTGGACGGCTGAAACTATGGAACGAATTACCTAGACCGCTGAAACTATGGAGCGGTTGACCTAGACGGCCGAAAACTATGGAGCGAATGATCTGGACCGCTGAAAATATGGAGCGGTTGACGTTAACGGCGAAAAACTATGGAGCGGACGACCTGGACCGCCGAAACTATGGAGTGGTCAACCTAGACGGCCAAGAACTATGGAGCGAATGACCTGGACCGCTGAAACTATGGGGCAGTCGACGTAAACTACGCCGGATGAAACCTAGACGGCGAAGACCATGATCCGATCGACCTGGGCATCAAGAACTACGGTGCAATCGACCTGGACGACGAGAACTACAAATTAAATTGAATAATATAAAAAATAGCGGTTGTACAAGCTAATATTAAAGATACGGGCTCTGCCCATGGCTTGCTTTTGAGCCGGCACTATCACGATGATAAAAAACGCTCTGATTCGTCAATCGCGATTTTGAATAACTCGAAAACCGTTGGCTTTGGAGAGTTTTCGTAAAGGAACTTTCGTCTTAGAATTCGATAAGGTACCTGCCTATTCAAGGTGGTGCGGGAATTTTGGGTCACCCTGTATATATATATATTAGGGTGATCCAAAAAAAAAAGTTTTTTTTTTTTTTTCTCGCACACAGGCTCAAGAGTTTTCTTTAGGTATAAGAATGAGCCTGTCAAAAGCTGAGCTCCTAATTTTAATATTAAGATGCTCCTCATCGCACTTTTCTATTTCCCATTTAAATAACACGGGAAAATTTGTTTTTGCTCCTTCTGATTTTTATAACTAGCTAACGATGGGTCATACAGAAAATCTACAAACATATTTTTTCAGGGAATTGAATGCTCTACAAAAAATGTCTTCTACACTTTTTTGATAAACTTAACCATTCAAATGATGTTCGAGTTCAAAGAACCACCTTCCTGACAAAAAATGAGTTTCTAAAATAAGTTTATCAAAAAAGTGGAAGAGACCTTTTTTGTAGAGCATTTAATTCTCTACAAGAATATGTTTGTAGATTTTCTGTATGACGCATCGTTAGCTAGTTATAAAAATCAGAAGGAGCAAAAACAAATTTTCCCGTGTTATTTAAATGGGAAATAGAAAAGTGCGATGAGGAGCATCTTAATATTAAAATTAAGAGCTCAGATTTTGACAGGCTCATTCTTATACCTAAAGGGAAATTTTGAGCCTGTGTGCGAGAAAAAAAAAAAAGAAGTTTTTTTTTGGATCACCCTAATATATATATATATATATATTAGGGTGTCCCTTATTTTTCAAAGTTTTTATTTTTTACCGCATAGGCCCTAGTTTTGTTCATTTGCCCTTAAAATACACAAAAATAAAATTTCACCTTATTTCGAGCACTGCAATCTGTGCCGACTTGCGTCGAAACATGTTCCTACAAACTGTGCGGGAAGAGCGGCACGCACTCGCTTTATCTCTCAGTTGTACTCGGTTCATCGAGTCTTAACTTGCAAAGATGTCAGTAGAACTAAGAAGTACTAAAAAAGATATATTCTTAGTCGGAAAAGTAAACCACCAAATAACGGGTGCAAAATTACCATCCAATCGGCAAGTTCTGGCAGTTTTGTTTTTTAACATTCGCGAAGTTAAATTGACTGTTAATGAAAGCGCAAATCTTGTGATCCGGGAGTGTGTTATTTTTTGGGAAAAAGCACGAATACCTACAAAAGCTCTACCTAACTGTGTAAAGAAACTTGTGGATCTCTATCAAGTTCGGAGAGAGCTGCAGAAAAACTGCAAAAAAACTAAAGATGTTTATAAACGCCGCGAGGAGGATTTTCAAATGCGTTTGGATAATTCATTCGACATCGCACACGCCGATGCCCTCGAAAAAATGAAGATAGAGGAAGATAAAATATTCTTACAGAGACAAAGAGAACCAGGGCGCCGGGGTTGCTTAGCGGGTGTAGACAAAAAGTTAGCCGAAAGAGAAGAAAGGGCAAGGCAACGAAAATTAGAAGAAGAAAAAAAAAGACTCAGGCAAATGTCTTCAGAGATCGCATCTACATCTTCAACTTTACAGGATTTACTACCACCCCAAGAACAACACGATGAATCCACTAGCTCCGAGGAAAGCCTGAAAGAAAATTTGCTTGTGACTTCTCAGTCTGTAACTATTACAAAGAGAGGACGAAAAGATTTTATTACGCCAAAGTTAGTTGCAGCTTTAGACAGATGCCAGCTGAGCATAAGAGATTCTGTCTATATTCTTCAAGCGGTAGTAGAAGCACTAGGTCTTAATTGTGACGAATTTCCAATCAATAAATCTTCGATTCAACGCACTCGAACGCAAATGAGGAAGGACAGAGCAGAATCCATAAAATATGATTTTCAGAATAACGTTCCCGATGTAGTCACCGTTCATTGGGATGGGAAATTGTTACCTGGTTTAAATGTGAGAAGTTCCAAAGACGAGCGCCTTCCGATCCTCATTTCATTCGAAGACAGAGAACAACTCCTTGCTGTGCCAAAACTGGACAGTTGCACTGGTAAAGATCAAGTCAAAGCTGTTTTAAACGCACTCTTTGATTGGGACCTTAATGACAAGGTACAGATAATGTGTTGTGATACAACGCCGTCTAATACAGGCCGCTTGAATGGTGCTTGTGTGCTTTTGGAACAAAACCTAGATAGAGAATTGTTGCTTTTTGCTTGTCGCCATCATATTTACGAACTGGTTCTCAAAAATGTTTTCGAAGCAAAAATCCACCAAGTCACTAGCAGCCCCGATATTCCGCTGTTCAAAAAATTTAGAGACAACTGGAAAAACATTAATCCTAATAACATCGAAACTTACACTGATTTTGTCAAACAGCGTTTATGTGACGTGGCCATTAACGAATTACTGACGTTTTATGTCCAAGAACTGCAAAAATCTATTATACGAGACGATTATCGCGAACTGATCGAATTATCTATAATTTTTTTGGGGGGAGACGAAGATAAACAATATAAAATTAGCCCTCCCGGTGCACTGCATCAAGCGAGGTGGATGGCAAGAGCTATTTACTCTCTGAAAATATGTTTGCTGCAATCTCAGTTCACAATGAGCGTTAAGGAGAAACGAGCACTGCAAGACGTCTGCTTATTTATTGTGACAGCGTATGTAAAGCCCTGGCTTGGATGCAGTTCGGCGGTGAGGGCACCAAATCAAGATTTGCGCTATTTAAAGACATTAAAAGATTATGAAAAAGTTGACAAAATGATTTCCAAAGCCGCTCTGAGCAAGTTCTGTCAACACTTGTGGTATTTATCTGAGGAAATAGCCATATTTTCACTCTTTGATGATGAAGTTGATGAACGAACCAAGATGAATATTGTAGCGAACTTACAAAGAGAGAGTTTACATGATGGGAAAAGATATGTTCCATCGAAAGAAGAGGTATCTGTCTCCTTATACGGTAAGTGGAAAGAGATTGCTATTTGATCTATGATTTAATCTTCTATTATTTCTCTATTCAAACTAATTGAGCTTTTTGTTTCAGGGAAAACCTTAGACGATTTCGTGTCAGTGAGGAGCAAAAATTTGTTTTCTCGTTTGAAAATTGACAACAGTTTCCTCCAGGAAAGCGTTTCGGCATGGAAAGAAAATGGTGCTTTTGTGGAAGCTAAAAAAAAAGTTCTTTTTCTGAAGGCGGTCAATGACACCGCTGAAAGAGCTGTCAAACTAATGCAAGACTTCCATGGATTAATCACCGCAGATGAGGAACAGAAACAATTCCTTTTACGCTGTGTACAAGAACATAGAAAGCTGTATCCAGACTGTAAAAAGGAGACTTTGAAAAGAAAATATCCGCAGTAATTTTTACATTTCCTGTCTTTGATAAATATAAGTATTATTTAAAGTTGTCTCTAGTTCATTATTGACCTAATATTTCGATAATTATGATGATCTAGCAGCATATCAAGGGATGTTCAAAAACGACTATTTTCAAAAACTTTATGGTCTTGTCGGCACGGGTTAACGTCATCTTAAGTGGATAAAATTTCATATCTAAGTAAGGCTTAGTAGTTTAAAAAGAATCAGGGGGTATGCGTTCCGATATTTAAAAAAAAAAATTTTTTGCCCATATAAGGGACACCCTAATATATATATATATATATATATATATATATAAGTCGGGTCTTCTAGCGATATATTCATCGTAGAAGAAGAAGTACTTTGCTTTGTCGATTTTAGGGGCATTTAATTACCAAAAGTATGAAATCAACACAATTTATAAAGTATCAGGTTTTAGAGAGACGTCACAGTTACGCGGGCTTCCGATCAATTCTGACAATAATTGTCTAATCTCAATTTCTTCTAAATAAACGCCCAGCAACCGATAGTCCTTTTTATAACTGAGCGACTATCGGTGCTTTGACGGCTCTGTGCGAGCGAATCCCTTGACCTCAGAGATCGCTCCGTCTTTCTTGACCAAAAGGATGATGAGATATCACACGCCGACATATATACATATATATAGGGTTATTTTATCGTTATTTTGTTTTATTCATCCTCAGGAATGTACATTTATTGGAATTGCTTGTGTGTGTTTTTAGTGTCTTATTCTAATTTATCATAGGTTTATAGTTCTGTTTTTAATGGTATTTTTTTAACTGTAGTGTTATATTTTCATTATTCATTGTAAGTTTATCTCATCTTCTGTAGTTGTATAGTTTTAATCTTGTTAATAGATTTTTTTTCTAATTCAATATCAATTCTTGTCATTTATTGTAAGTTTTGATTACCAACAAGTCATTTGTATTGTTAGTTCTAAGCGCTATAGGGTACTTATACTTTAAGTTTAGATCTGATGTAGAATATAAACTGTGATTGGATTCCGGTCTACTCTGATTTGCATTCAAAGTCAAATAATCAATTGTTCGAGTCATCGATAATTGGCTGTTTTGCAGATCTCACCAGTGTTTTATGTAGTATACATAAAACTAGTTGAGGAAGCTAAAAAAAAAGAAACATTGGCCATACCATAAAGGAAATTGCTGAATAAGGTCTAGCAACAATATTCTCATATGCTTTCATTATTCCTTATAAGCTTTTAAATTATCTATGGTAAGATTCATTATCAAGTAAAGTTTTTTATTCCGTACTGTAGGTTTTCGTTTTTCATTCATAATTATAATTATAATAATAATAATTATTATTTTTTTTTTAGTTTTATTATTATCAATATTATTGATTTTTATATAAATCACAATGTTTCGAAGGTTCAAATACCATTGCCCGTGCACTGATACTACATTTGACAATAGCCATGAATTCTTATATGTATAATGGTATGTCGTCGATGTTGAAAACTTGCTCAACTACTTTTTTACTTTGCACTCTATAAACCTCTGTTACGCGTGTGTTTTTCAATAGGGTTTCCAAATGCTGCCGAATGCCCAAATAAACAAGTTCGCCTGGATGGTTGGGTCTTAATATGAGTGAATAATCTTCAAATCCAAACGCGCCGATGTCTTGTAACGTGCATCATTAATTTTCTACTTTATCTGCTACGTAAATTATTTATTTGTATTATGAATATTTACTGAAGTCCAATGTGTTCCTTGTTTCAGAGCTACTTTAAATGGACTAACAATAACAGTAATGTCAGGGCCAGGCATTCAGCATAGTATCAGCCAGCCACACTTATGACGATCCCTTTGAGTTTCAAGATTAAACGATTCATCAGTACATTTATCCACATTGAATCTGTGGAGGACAAATATCATCTACTTTCTCCTTAATTACTTTCAAAATCGCCCTCATCGCTTTATGGCTAATATTATATGCTCCATGAAGGTGGTTGCCAATCTTTTATTCTAATAGAATTCAGTGGTTTTGATTATATTATTATTATTATTATTTTTTGTTTGTTCTTTTAATATTATTATTTATAGTAAGTCCTCATAGATGAGATGTGTTGTATATGTCATTTTTATGTATTAATCATACTCATTGATATATATTATTGTTGCTTAGTAATTTAATTTTTGCTTTTCAGGTTGATTGCGACTGATAAGAAATATATTTTTCAATCCGATGGATCACGTCAAGCCACAATATACCTATCAGCTGTGCGCATGTCTGACATGATGCTGTTATAGTTGTCGATGGAGTAGTCAACATGGCAACTGCGGTCGATGAAGTAGATGCGGTGGTCTCCGATCTTATCGCAGTGGCTGCAGTACCATGTGGTCCAACTACATACGACCATATTTTAGTGTTAACGAAAGTAATATTATGAAAATGCCCAATTGCTGGAACAATTTCTCAAATTTGTTGTTCATATAAAATTGTCTTAATTTCCACATATTGATCAATTTTTGAATTTTTTGATGACAGATTTATTTTTCATTTCAGCAACAAATATAATCGTTTACCTGATTGTGGGATTGAGGCATTCTCCTCGGCAATATTCATTGCGGGCTCATGCCCGACATCACTGGACTCTTCGAAGTGGCTATCATCTTCGGCCTTACTAGCGAGCTTGATAGCTTTCTTATACGTGTCTGAATAAAGTAGAGAGGTGGTAAAGATTAATATTGTTGTTCGCACAAATCGATGTTGTCAAGAATAATTCATATAATCTGCACATGAAGTTGTAAGTGATTATTTATGAAGCACCAATGTATAATGAGTCACGGGCAATCTTGTGATGCAATGGGACTCTTCACTTTCTCAATTGGCATTTTTCGGATTGTCATATAAATTTACTCATTTTGCCTATACCCTCGATCAAGGTATGTTGTTATATTTGAACATATGAGAACCTACTTGTTGCAGTTGTTGTAAGCTAACCTCATTAATTAGCTGAACTAGCAAATAGCTTATTTGTCAGACGTTTATAGTTAAGCAATAAAGAAGGTGCACTGGTTCAGCATCGACCTAAATACTTGGGAAAGCTTACCATGCATCGTTTAGGCATAAATTAGGCGCCGACTCCGGCCGCGCCAGTCTTGAGCAGAATCTTTTGGAGCTGGGTAGTAATCCCGGAATACTCAAGAACTCGGACGTGAGCAAGTGCTCAACCTACATCTAGAACCTTTTACCTTTTGTATCATTCTTTGTATTTCATTAATAAAATCAAGTTTCGTCAACGCGACTAGAAGTGAAACCTTTACCTCACCTCTGGGAAGACGCCGACCCTCCGAATTACTAACGCAGTAGGCTACAGTAATAAAGCCTATACAACACAGTAAATCGTCTCGTCACTTTGAATCTAGCCCAAGCTTGCGTGGGATTCAGGCTTTTTTTGATCGCTTCGTCAATATTTTTGGGTGGCCATAGGCTGATTGTTTCACCTGACGTCGACAGCTTCAGCCAATGTGTGGGCACCACTGACACGGAGTGGTCATGAAATTGTACAATGGTGAACTTTTTATCCATTATGGCTGACAATGATAAACTAACTATAGTATGGCAACAGATTGATAATCAGTATACATAAAATTTGACATTGAATGCAAAGCAGCTGTGTTCGAGCTGTAAAAGTAAGGTCATGGTACATTTTCATCTGAATATAAAACCCTAGTCAATAAGGTATATATACTATGGCATAACCATGATAATTTGACGATCGTGTTGCGTATTTATGTAATCATGTAATCAATAAATTATTTGCAATGAATTGTATTCTAATTCCACCCTCAGGATTTATTATCGTTTTTATGTATCACCAGTGAACCCAATCTTTTGTATATGAAGCTGAGACTGCTAATGTTTTTGTTGTTCAAATTGAAATCAGCATAAATTTTGGAGTAGAATCTTTGTTCTAGCGTAACGAACAGCAAAGATTTCCGCATTTTCAACTGATATGTTAACATGGGTGTCGTTACAGTTTCGCGGAAAAATTCAGGATACATACAAATGTAACTTGAGGTGTTTCACAAATAAATCATAGAGTAAAACTCGCGGAAAACATGTTTCGAATCAAAGTTTAACTCTCTTCTGAATTCTCTACAGGAAAAAACTGTATGCAATTTTACCTTTAATGTAATCTTTTTTTCAGAAATAGTGCAGTCAATGAGACGCAGTCGAATATATAATAGTGTACTAATTTCCACACCACCCAAGAGGTACAGTACGTAGTGCGTTTTTTTTTTTTGGTTACCGTGGTATTCCCAATACCCGGCAAAAACATTGTAAATGTCAAAAATTACAGCCGAGTTCTAAAATGATTTCGCCGGCTAAAAAGTCCGAAACATTATACTCTTTTTCAGCGATAGATTACAAACATCATTTCGTTATACAAAATAGTACAAAATAATACGTGAAATCAGGTAGCGAAGCCGAGCGTTCCCTCAGTTAATTTTCATACTTCAAATTATGTTTTTCTAATGCTAATCAATGAAAATGAATAGAAAACCAATAGGATCATTCGTTACCTTTGACAGAACAGCATATTGGCGACAGGAAATATTGCTGAAAGAAGTTAGCTCGTATGATGATACAAACTCGGCGGGCATAGATTGTTCTGAAAATTATCAATTGCTGAAGTGTTAGGTAATAAGATCAACAATTAGTGTGTCTTTGAATGTAGAATATACTTCCGCTTCGATGTGTATCTACTGTATGTAAGTCAAACAGAGAGGGAGACGTTAAAAAAGCATTACCCAAGTGTACCGATAATGGGCACGTCCAGGATAGATATGTATCATTTCATGGCTGTGACATATTTGTAGCATGGCGTTATAACCATAGGCGAATGTTGGTGAACGATAGATGCACAATAAAATTGGATTCTTCTTCAAAGCACGAATTTTATCATCGTGCCTGGATTTATTACTTCTTATTATGAACAAACACTATAGGTATATTTCTAATTCAACTTTAAATTCTTACGTATTACTCACTCGTTTCATTTATTTATTTATGCACTACCTGTTGTGAGAAACACGATTTTCGTTGAGCTTTCCCAGCACTAGTGCATGGGAAATGTTTATAATTTTTAAATCTGAAAGAAAATATAGAACGTAGGGCACAGGCACATAGAGGGACTTCGTGACGAGTGTGAAAGTGCCGCACGATCCGAAGACGAGGTCTTTCCGCGCCCTTGTCATATAAAAAACTATTATATCGCAGTTTCAGTCTACAATAATAAATATCATCAATGCCAAAAATGTTCAAACAGTCTTTGATCATGCTTAAAACAATTTTGTGGGTGTGATCGTTACGGAGTGGCTGAAAGAAATAAATAAAAAGAAAAGTGCAATTGATAATTTTCAGAACAATCTATGCCCGCCGAGTTTGTATCATCATACGAGCTAACTTCTTTCAGCAAAATTTCCTGTCGCCAATATGCTGTTCTGTCAAAGGTAACGAATGATCCTATTGGTTTTCTATTCATTTTCATTGATTAGCATTAGAAAAACATAATTTGAAGTATGAAAATTAACTGAGGGAACGCTCGGCTTCGCTACCTGATTCACGTATTATTTTGTACTATTTTGTATAACGAAATGATGTTTGTAATCTATCGCTGAAAAAGAGTATAATGTTTCGGACTTTTTAGCCGGCGAAATCATTTTAGAACTCGGCTGTAATTTTTGACATTTACAATGTTTTTGCCGGGTATTTCATTACTTTTTGTATGTCTAAACAGGCCTGCGCTGAACTGACTGTAATGTATTTTACACATTACACATATATGAAGACCAATTCTTAGTTATTCGTAATGTAATTGAATTTTATGTGCTACAATCAACAAATTCATTTTGGAACCTGCGCAAAAGATACGAGATATTTTATTCGAGCAAGAAATCTCATTTTCAGAATCATACAATAGCTTGTACTGATAATAGTTTATGCTACTCATGATCCCATTTTATTCAGACAGTGCCACATATTTAGATGTAGTACCAACATAGAATATGGAAAATGTTCTCGAATTGTTCGATTGTGAAACTCTTACGTAAAATAACCAGATCTAATATCGAAACAAACCATCATGAGATTCTATAATATTTTTCAAGTTAACCTAAAAAAAATATATACATGATAGATAAAACAACGTATGGAATATCATACTTGTATCATTAAAATGAAATTTAATGATTCCATCATCCTTATAGCATATTGATACATACAAGATACACAACATTAAATTCTACGTACAGTATGCATATAACCGGACCTGAATATCGCGGCGCCGAACTAAAAGTGAATTTTCATTATCCTGTAATTACATTCAACTGGATGATCGATGGTTAGTTCAGCAATCAATAAGATAGCATTCGTAAATAAAAGGTCAACCATCCAATCAAATGCAGTAGAATGATCATAAGAATCATCTTACGAAGAAAGCTTACTCATAATCAGTACAATAATCGTTTAACACTTCTTACAACTCAAAACGTCTTAAATCATATGGAAAATTTTTTCTACTTATAGACATAATAGTTTGTAAACAGCTTTGTGTCGTTGGCAAGAAAATTTAGTTATATGATGTATCGTTATATGATCTACTACATGTTTCCGGTAAAGTAGTCTACTATATAAATACAACCATTCATCTAGAAGTTTTCCTTCTGTTTGCATCGTAACATCCTGCGGCCCAAAATCATACGGTTAAGGCTCTGGTTGTCATCAAAATGAACCTACAATAAGAACCGTTTAATTGAATACATCATTTTTTATCTAGTAGCCTGGTTATTTCATACTTCATATGTGTGAAACCAATGCTCAAGTATTCCCCAATAGAAGATTGTTTGGTCTACAGGTGAATGTTTTCAACTCGCATTCCAATGATGATATGCTCAACTATGTCACTCAATCAATCGGTTGAAGCAAATATTGTCATAATAATAGATACGAGTAATATTATTTCGTGTCATTAAGTTCTACTCAACTTCCAGATGAAATCAATGTAGATTGGCAAGAACTTAACGGTCACACCTGCGCTGCTTCTCTATTTCATGTGCTTTATTGGGTTAAACGAATCAAACTCGTAAATCAGATGATTTCCTCACATTTATGATCTATGAAATATTACTTCGATCGTGAATCCGTCACTAGATCTTGGTCACCTGCTGTTACATCTCAGAATCTGTTGACTATCAATACAAACAAACTTGTAACGAAAAATGAATAACTGATACTTAAATGTTTTTAAATAAATATCTTAATAGGAGAAAGATTAAGTGACTCAAAAATAAATGCATGGAAAACGCTGTTTAGTAATACTCTACAAAACAAATTTTTGTAATATTAATTCGTACCAATAAAAAAAGGAAATGAATAAACTAAAAAATAATAATTATTTTTATCATATTGAGGGGTAAACTTACAAATGAGTTTGGTTCTCCTTGTATCAGATCCACCACCTGGCATTTTGCACGACATTGAAATGACATAGATATCGGCGTGGATTATACAACTAAGTCAAGTGGATGTTTATTACTAACGAAATATTTGCGCTCGCGAGGGTCTATTTGTAATGAATTGTAACTTATTCGATTCAAGATGTATCGTGAATGTTGATTAGCTTGAAATCAAATGCCGAACTAAGTCTCATGTTATTAGAGAACTGTATATATGTGACTAATAAGAATCAAGGCGTGCAATTCAATATAGTGTCCTTATGCGCTACCTGAAAGTTGTCCTATAGCATATTTACCTTCATTTGAAATAAAAGGCTGTTCGCTAGTACATATTTACGGCCATCTTGCCAACTGAACAAATCCGACAATATATAATAAAAGTCTCCGAATGTACAATTTTAGATAAAAATTCAAATTGTTTTGCAATGTTTCTGCTGCTTATAAACTAAATAGGTAAATGATGAAAATAGTTATTCAATAATCGCGAAACTGTGCTATATACCTATCTGTAGCTGCATGGTTCAAAATAAGAAATATACATAACATAATAATTTCCATTTGATACTTTTCGACTTGCAGCCATTTGAGATCATAGTATTTGCAGTTACACGAGCTTGACATGTGACTTGAAATTTACCTGGAAGTGTAACTTGTATTTTACTTGATTTTATCCTACAGCCACAGATGAATGTACATTGTACGAGCAGATAAGTCCGCGAGCACATGATATTCCCTGCTGCTAGCTATCAAAGCTCAATATTGCCCTATCTTCTTCTCTATACAATATATTTATTGTAACTTTCTGTGGTTGTTTGCGGCACGGAAGGTGCCGCAAATACCACCGTTATTGTGAATTCTTTGTCCTACGGACAAGGTTGGAGCCCCTCTTGTGGAAAAAGTGAAAAACCACGAAATTGTCCCTATTGCACGGACTCGGATGTATGCAAGATACACCAGAGCCGCCTCCCTGCAGAGCTGGGATATGCCGCGCTAGCCGAGCCCGAGCGCAGACTCGGGTGTCGAGACACTGGTAAGAATTGCAGACACGGGTGTTTAGCCAGTGCTGCGAGCCAGTGAATCTAGCCGAAGCTGCCTTACAGAGCTGGGTTTCGCGTAGGCGCACCGAGCCTGCCTAACAGACTAGGGATTGATTCTCTGTAAATCTAGACTCGGATGGAGTGTGAACTCCACCGTTGCTAGCGATCAGAAGAACCGCACCGTAGCTGCCTCTAGCTAATCAACGATGTTAGATTTGAAGCTGAAATTTGGAATAAGAAAATTAATTAGAGAAGTAAGGAAATAGAAAGAAAAGATGCAGCTTCACAAAAGATAAATTAGGTTTAATTTAATATTAATGCAATTATGTTGCGTGGCCGGACTGCCGGCTTCAATTACAAAACAAGATGAAATAATAAACTAAATGACATTAGTAAGAATAAAAAAAATAATAACAAACTAACTAATAATAGAAATTAACTTAAAACTATCGCGCTTTGGATTCAGATTCAAGATTTGCGCAGCACGGGCAATTATCTGCGACTTTGATATTTTGATTAATTCGCGTGAATTTAAGGTGTTTTTCAATTTATCGAAGTAATAGAGTATTTGATTTAAATTTTGATTGTGGATTTAAAATGAATTTATCAATACCGCGTATCTGTCTACCGCAATTTTAGCCGGTGAAGTACTATGATATGAATATGAATTTAATGGTCACGCACAATTTTAGCTACGTGCCAGGCAAAAAGGAAGCTATGTGGCTCGCTGGGCGCTTTGCCTCAGATCGGCCGAAAGAATAGTAATGCAAGTGACTCGACGGGCGCTTTGCCACACAATCGGTGCTCCGCGGCTTAGCGGCCCCCTCTTTATACACGTCGCGGCGCGATCACGCGTCTCCGCGTGATGCGCGTCGCGAGGTGCGTAATGGACGCGGCCCTGCACTGGCGGAGCCAGCACAGCCGGAACGTTACATTATATATGCATATCCGTGGACATCCGTATACGAATAGGTCTCACTGCATCGCTATATAGCGTGATGTATATGTGAGTATTGCTGAATAACCAACGAAAATCACGATAAAAAATTTGTCCCTCTAGCTGGTAAAATTGGAATGTTATTTCATTCTGAACTTGATATTCATATGCATTAATTCATTCAACACTTGCTTGTTATAAGGTTCTTTCCTCTTTGAACGTGAATATCTCACAATCTAAAATCGATAAAGTGGACCTTTTTCGTACCGATAATATGTACGCGACATTCATAGTATGATACGTGCAATTACACCGTGAATCGTGTAAGGATGACATATAACGATTGAATACTGTGTATGCTTTAATTTTAATATTGTTGAATCATGTCGCGTTAATCATGAGCCTATGGAAAATTTGGAAATTAGTACACATATAACCTCCTCACAAAATTCATCCGAGGGTATGATAGAAGTGTAGCCACTTTCAATAATTATTATTGTCATTGGCTACGAACATTGTCACATTTATTATTCTAAAATGTATATTTGCATAATGTTTGATCGTTTTCAGCTCACCTCTCGAATCAAGAGTAAATACTAATGGAAAAAGGGTCAAGTGACCACTCAAATGAATCTTTTATGCATGAAGAGGTAAAATAATAATATATAATATGGGAAGACGACACAACATATAGGGTATAGTTTTGTTGTGAATATATATGATTGGCAACATGTTTACTTTCTTTTAGATTTAATTTATATTCATATTTTCGTATTGTCGCCTTGCATCGTAATCGAGGCTGACCGTGAGAGAACAGAATATGTACCGCCATGGCTAATAGTTGCGTTGCAGGATAAGCCTGTCATTTACATGCAATAATGTTCTTGCGATTCAAATGTTTTCGGATTTATACCTTAATGAACATTGCTGGATATATTTTAGTTGCCTCCTTATTCGAATAGTTTATAATTAATGTATTTCATACATTCATTTTCATTTCATATTTCACTTAAGGTTGATATCTAATGTCCATATGTTACAAAATTATATTTGCATCAGTCTTTTCAAATGACATAATTTTTTCGACTTGCTGCTGCGTATCTTGTTTTTGAAGAACTTTAAACAATAGAACTCGTTCCACATGCCACATATCCATGTATGGAATAGTATATCATTTATGCATATGGTTCATGTTACCGTCATTTCATTCCGAAATATTAACGCTCATGTACAAATTTCTAATCTGTATCTTCGTACATAAAAAATGTGAGACGATTACTTGTTAGATTTTTCATCACAATCTTGCGAGTAGGATAAATTGCAAATTCTTCTTGTCAAGTGAAAATATCCAATAAGACGGAGGCCTACACTTTGCTTCAATAATGTCATGAATTACAAATCAGTTCGGGTCATGAATATATAATATGTATGACACAATGAAGGCAATATTAAAATTTTAAGTCAAAGTTATTTGAAAATTGATACTGTTCGCCAATTGCAAAATACGTATAGGCCCCTCTCTTATTTGTCCACTATACATTTTTTCAACATATGATTTCATATGTACTTTTCAAATGACAGGTTATCCGGTAACGCAACTATTAACCGAAACGGTACACTCTGTTCTCTCACTCGAATTAATTTCAAATTTGCAATTTACACACGTCGCAGATTATGAATCTACAATCACACTGTGATTTGAAACATATGGACCATAAATATCAGCAATTTATCGTTGTACTTCTTGTATGTAGGCACACGGATCTATCGCCGATCTTATTAGTGATAAAGTACAGGTAGCTTGGATCTATTTTGTTTGAAATTATGCATTATATAAACCGTGCCTTTCTGTGGATGCGGCACAGCAGGGATACCAACCCAAGTGATTGACTGTCAAATCACTAGATTTATCCAGCTGCTTACTGCCTACTAGTTCACGTTAGTTTTGGGTTGGTATCCCTGCCGTGCCGCATCCACAGAAAGTCACGGTATATATATATATACACATATATACCGAACAATATCGTTAAAACGAACCTTTGTTTTGAATCAACATACCACAATCCACAAACAATTTCACATGATCAATTGGCATACAACATATTATTGTATTCACGGCCATCTTTGTAACACAAACATATAAGCATTTTTTCCTCCTCTCGGCCAAGTCATCTTGCGTACTTGCATATCGCTCACATTTAACCAATTACTTTGATTGGATGTTAGCATTGCAGTATAATGGCCACTATCAACATTATCGCCGTGGTGAAATATCGCACTACTTACTTTGAATTTTCGACCATCAAGTAATACGGTTGTCGTTGGAATAGCATTCAATTTGAAATCACCTATCTTAATTGCTCGATCAACTTGATAAGTAAAGAGCATCAATTGTAGAACAACGATTTCTTTAACAGGCGCGACAACAGTTTTCTGTAATTTATTCATTTTGCGACAGTTATCATAAGTACTATCAATTCTAGTCCATCGTGAAAAAGACATGTCTATCAAATCCTGAAGACTCTTAGGACACTTTTCACCGGGCGCAATATTGATGGGTAACGTAACGATATAATTTGATTCTGTATTTTCCGAAGTGAGTCCGCAGTCGTTACATCTGATAGTTGTAATCGTCTCATGTTCTATCGTGTCACGGATGATTTTCGATTTTTGACAAAGTGCCATGAGAAATTCCGCTGCATCTTGCTGAACCATCTCCGCGAATCGGTGATCAACAAACTTACGAACAGCGAGAGAATTCAAATTTTCACTGCCCTTTACGTAAGAATGAGCTAACATTCCTAGTGGATCCTCGTTTTCGGGTTTATTGAGCATCTGTACAATAGTTTGGCAGTGAAATAAACACTGAATTATTGCATTGGCGTAACAAGAAACGTTATCGTTATTGACCATGCCGACGACGTTCGGTACAGAAGCACGATTTGTAATACTGGCTACGTCGGGCTGAATGTCACAAATCTCGGTATTTTTATTATTATTATCATAAACTGACCAGAGGGTATCTCGGATTTTTAGTTTCGGTTCGTGCGCAACATCTATTGCCGATAGTTCAGGCCTGTACAGCTTTCTCAGCCTATTGTATTCGACTAATGCCGACTCCTGAACTTTGATTGAACATGGATCTAAGTTGATCACATGCAATCCCTCCAGGGACGTTACTCTTGACAACGCAACGTAAGCTTGTCCAGAAGTAAACACCCTATTGCCAATATCTATGACGGCACTTGTTAAACTCAATCCTTGACTTTTATGTGTAGTAATACCGTAACTAAGAGACAAAGGAAACTGTTTTCTGAAAATGAATGCTCCGTTCATTATCTCGAACTTGGCCGAAAGTTTTTCTATCGTATATTCTTTGCCAGACGATAGAGCAATTGTTAGCGATTCCACTTGACCGGTGTCAATGCTTTTTGAAACAGATGTAACACGACCTATCGTGCCGTTGACAAGACCCGAGGTTATGTCGATATTTCTTCTGATCATAACCTTCGCTCCAATTTTAATCGTAATAGTTTTCGCAAGACCTGCAGTACGAGAACTATCTTCATTTTCGTTATTCAAAAGTTGAGATATTTTTTTCTTCAAATACGACATACAATCAACAGTATCCTCGGCATTGAGTTCTATTTCGTCGCTTTCAATTCTTGCAAGCATTGCTACATTCAGAACCTCACACTGATGTCTAGTGGAAAACAAGCAAACCGTATCTATTGGTAGTTTATTAATATAGTCGCATAGTTCGTGAAGTCTATCACCTATGCTATTCTCAACAAATTCCAATTGCCTCGATTGGAGAATATCTAGGTCGCCCCTAGTCAAAATACCGAACCGAACTCGATCCAAAATTTCTTTATAGGACAAGTCGTTTTGTTGACGCATATTTATTATCAACTCGTCATACGTGAATAAATGCAACCATAAATTGATCATTCCTAACGAGCCTAAGTATTTCTTTACTCGGTCTTTTGATATTTTGATGAAAGCTGATTCATCATTTACGGGAGGTAGCTGTAACAAATCGCCCGGAAGTATTATATGTTTACCTCCAAACCAACCTTCGTCAGAATTTTTCGTGTTGAATATTTCAGACAACCGCAAGTGAATATATGCCAGTGTGACATTTGAAATCATTGACACCTCATCTATAATGATTAAAACAACGTCTTTCATTTCTTGTCTTAAAATTTTCAATACCTGATCCGATAATTCTTTATATTTCGGAGTACCTCCATGTTCAATAGGCAATTGAAATAATCTATGTATCGTTAACCCGTCAATGTTGAAGGCTGCCAGCCCGATGGGTGCCGTCACGGCTGTAACTTTTCCGAGTATCTGTTTAGTCCAGCATCTTATAGTTTTAATAAGAAAGCTTTTACCAGTACCACCGGCGCCGCTCACAAATTGACGCAAGATTTCTCTATTATTTCCCGAATGCAGAATGCTTGTGACCTTATCAAATATTCTTTTCTGGTCATCATTGAGCTCGGAAATCATTTGGTTGATATCAACGTCTTCGAGTTGTTCCGCGACACAGTTAAACTCTTGCATCGCTACGTCAACCTCTACTGGCTGAAAACCTAATGGATTATCCTCACCGCCTTGAGAGTTTTCACTAAGCACGCTCGTCTTATCAGCTGAATCGACCAATTTGTTTTCAATGTGTTCTTTAATGAATTCTAACCCCTTTTGAATATCTAGCAAGCGTTCGTGATACTCAAAAGCTGTCATAAGCTCAGATTTTGATTTATCGAAAGATTCGGCATAGGAGTCACAACCCTGTTTCAGGTCATCCGTATCTCGCCAGGGTTTGAACATAAGTAACAGAGAGTAGAAATATTTTTCTGGCTGTACATTGACATTATATTGATAATGATTTATCAGATAAGCACGCTGTCGCTTTTTCAAGTACAAACCGTCGTTAAGTTTGTATATTTCTACGCTGGTATTTATAGGCTTTATCTTCGTTATATCATACCACGCCGCGAAATCGTACAAATGTACAGACTCTAACTGCTTGGGCCTGTTTGGATAGTAATTGTCGATGAGCGACGGAAAAAAAATGTCCGTTGACTCTGGATTTAGTGCTTTTACAGTTTTAAATGATTTCAACTTTCTGTTCCGTATTTGATTAACATCCAACCATTTGATCGTTGTGTCTGGATCAGTTCTATAGAGTGATATTCCTAACAACGTATCTGCAGCCTCCAAAGCTCCGCATTCTCTATTAGCCAGACTGCGCACCGCTACACTCCAAAGTCGACTACTCAACGACTTGGTTGAATTAATGTCATCAAATACATCCACTCCATCACTAGATTCAGATTTCGTCGTATATTTCGTGCAATACCAAATGAGCAGTGTAGATTTTTCACCGACGAATTGCATATCCATGTTCCCTTCCCAAGCCGTGAGAATAACAGGATTGTAGTCATTGATGCAGGTCTCCGCCTCCGAGCGCGGTAAGTCGTACAATCGACTTTTCGACTTCAGCTGTTTTCTTTCCGCAACAGAGATAGCCACATTCCTCATGACTAATGAATCCGTAATAGGTCGTGGAAAGTCAAACCTGCAAACTCTGGAGTATCCCTTTTTATTTTTTTTGTTACGCAAACAATAATCATTGTGCTTCCCAATAAGAACAGGTTCGTAGTATAAACGTGTAATTTTCGTTCGACTAGTCTAAAATTGGTATAGGTATAAATTAAACACGTTTATTACATACCAGTTTCAAACGTACGTTGAAACTACGTTTTTAGAATACGTTTTTTCCTAGTATATTGGTTTTTATACGTATAATATTGTCTGTTAAAATGCGATTCTTCAACATTTATACTATTCGCATTATCAACGGTATATTACGTGTTAATATCACCTAGTAAAGATGAAAAATTCAATGTTTGCGGTCTACGGTCATTTTTGGTATTATTACATCGGATTAAACTTGTTTCTTCGAGACGCATAAGATCGCAGGTCTCGAAAACGCTCGTTCAACGTCACGAAGTGGTCGATGATACTCCGATAACTCACGTTTATCTTATTTGTTTTTGAAACGGTGAAATAAACGTTCAAAATTTCAATTAAAAACGGACAATTCAACGCGGATGAAAGGCGGTATTATTGGTATGGAAATAACGAATGAAACACGTCCCTTCGAGACGCAGAAGATCTGGGGTTTTGAAAACGTCCGTTCAACGTCGCGAGGTGGTCGCCGATATACCGATCACCCACGTTTAGCATATTCGCTTTCGAAACGGTGGAATGAACGTTTGAATCACGAATTTTGGAAGGGAAATTAGACCTCGATACGATGCACTATTTCTGAGATTCGGACAACCAATGAAACACGTATCCGTTATTCAAGTATAACCACATCTTTCAGAAACCATCACCCAACGTCACTGAATGGTCGCCGATATACCGATTACCCACGTTCAGCATATTCGTTTCCGAAACGGTGGAATGAACGTTTGAATCACGAATTTTGGAAGGGAAATTAGACCTCGATACGATGCACTATTTCTGAGATTCGGACAACCAATGAAACACGTATCCGTTATTCAAGTATAACCACATCTTTCAGAAACCATCACCCAACGTCACTGAATGGTCGCCGATATACCGATTACCCACGTTCAGCATATTCGTTTCCGAAACGGTGGAATGAACGTTTGAATCACGAATTTTGGAAGGGAAATTAGACCTCGATACGATGCGTTATTTTTGAGATTTGGGCAACCAATGAAACACGTATCCGTTATTCAAGTATAACCCCATCTTTCAGAAACCATCACCCAACGTCACTGAATGGTCGCCGATATACCGATTACCCACGTTCAGCATATTCGTTTCCGAAACGGTGGAATGAACGTTTGAATCACGAATTTTGGAAGGGAAATTAGACCTCGATACGATGCGTTATTTTTTAGATTTGGGCAACCAATGAAACACGTATCCGTTATTCAAGTATAACCCCATCTTTCAGAAACCATCACCCAACGTCACTGAATGGTCGCCGATATACCGATTACCCACGTTCAGCATATTCGTTTCCGAAACGGTGGAATGAACGTTTGAATCACGAATTTTGGAAGGGAAATTAGACCTCGATACGATGCGTCATTTTTGAGATTTGGGCAACCAATGAAACACGTATCCGTTATTCAAGTATAACCCCATCTTTCAGAAACCATCACCCAACGTTTCTGAATGGTCGCCGATATACCGATTACCCACGTTCAGCATATTCGTTTCCGAAACGGTGGAATGAACGTTTGAATCACGAATTTTGGAAGGGAAATTAGACCTCGATACGATGCACTATTTCTGAGATTCGGACAACCAATGAAACACGTATCCGTTATTCAAGTATAACCACATCTTTCAGAAACCATCACCCAACGTCACTGAATGGTCGCCGATATACCGATTACCCACGTTCAGCATATTCGTTTCCGAAACGGTGGAATGAACGTTTGAATCACGAATTTTGGAAGGGAAATTAGACCTCGATACGATGCGTCATTTTTGAGATTTGGGCAACCAATGAAACACGTATCCGTTATTCAAGTATAACCCCATCTTTCAGAAACCATCACCCAACGTTTCTGAATGGTCGCCGATATACCGATTACCCACGTTCAGCATATTCGTTTCCGAAACGGTGGAATGAACGTTTGAATCACGAATTTTGGAAGGGAAATTAGACCTCGATACGATGCGTTATTTTTGAGATTTGGGCAACCAATGAAACACGTATCCGTTATTCAAGTATAACCCCATTTTTCACAAACCATCACATAACGCTGCTTTGGCCGATGAGACACTTTCTACGACATATATATGTCCGGTTTCAGCATTTTATAATTCTTGTGAATTGGGGTCTAAATGGTTGTATTCATCTGTCGGTATAGGAATGTATTTTTGAGGTCGAGGATTCAACGGGTAATTTAATGAAGCCAGAAAGATTATGACGCTCTGAATTGTCAACCTATTTTTTTGAATTGTCTTTCGTTCGATTACTTGTACGAATTATATATGTATAAACATTTTGTCGAAGTTACCAGATCATTTTTCCACTTTACATGTAATCCTTTATATTACTGAAGAAGTAATATACACATGGCGAGGTTGATTCTTGCCCGGAAGTGATTGTTTGCTATATGATTTAACACGATAATCCGATCACTTCCGGGCTAGAATCAACTACGCCGGGTATACATATATTGGCTTTCAGACGTTCGGCTAGCAATTAGCAAACGTTAATTATATTGACGTTTAATAAACGTTCGAAATAAAACGTAACCTATAAACCTAACATTTAATAAGCAACGCCGACGGGACAGTGAAAGAATTTCATCTTCATGGCACCTTATTATATTCACATAAATCATAAGGCTGGTCTATAAAGGGTCCGTGACGTGTACGTTGCCGGGAACCTGTGGTCATAAATGTTCGAAAGTTCAAAGTTTTCAAACATTTGTGACAATGTTCCCGGCAGCTCGCCAGACGCCTTCACGGGGACCATTCCGAATCAACTTCTAGTCTAGACCCGCGTGCTTCCCATAGAGCTCATAGACATGAAGGAGCTTTTCCTCGAGCTTTTCCTATATTAAATACACGGAGCCACGCGTGGCCTGGTGGATAAAGAGAGACGTAACGCTTTTTTCTCTCTCATTGTTACCAGACATAGGATGCGAATGCGCTTCAGGGCTCTCTCTCTCCCTATCCAGCTGGCTACGCTGCCCGAGCGACCAAGGCCCCTGTATATGCCTACAAGCTCTATGGTGCTTCCGCATCGAACTATTCGACCCAGCGTCAACAATGCACTCCAAAGATCTGAATCTACTTGATCAAATAATCGCTACTGTTGAATATAATATCCGCTGCTATTGTGCATTTAATCAATGTATCGATTGAGATATGTTACATGATAGTTGAATCATTGAGTTCGAACCCTATATTCTCATGAACACCTAATAAACACAGACTATAGTGGACTTCAGGTTAACCAAACGAGGTAACCCAACTTGCCAAAATCGTCGGAATTATATTTATACGTCGAAACGACGAAGAATACACGTAGGCATTCAACACGGTGAATATTGGGAATTGATATCCACATGAGACACGATGGCTTTTTAATATATAACTATGCTCAATAGCGTAATACGTTTAATCTTCGTACATATTAATTGGTTTTTTTCATAACCACCTTGTATATTCTGACGTATCCCTTATTTCAACCACGCCCCGATGTTTATTGGGTCTTTACACTCGTCACTCGATGTTATTCAAAACGCATCAGAAACGTATTGCCGTCACGTCAGCAGCAAAATGTTGCAGTAGAAATTTTTTGATTTGATGTGTATCCTGGGACGAAACAGGAGTTTACAATACTTCTCAGCGCCATTATACAATCAACACGCTAATTGTTCACTATTCTGAATTACGAATATCGTAAGCTCGAGTTTTTTAGAACTTGTTTTACACGAAACCCGGAGTCAGATACATGATACACAGCAATTTTCCACACCCCTGTCTATTATAGGTATACCCATCTAATGTCGAATATTCAGGTTCTTTTGTTACACCATTTTCGGAATCATTCAACGAGTGTGATCTCACGGACAGACCAACATCTTTCTAAAAATCTGTTTTTGAAATACTAGAGGGTCTGACATGTGGAGATCCGTTCAAACTATCAAAAGTCATTCTTCGAGCTAAATGAATACCTTCCTATACTGTAATGGGTGATAAAGAGTGAAGACTGTACATTCGCTTAATTAGATATATCTGTACTATTAGGTAAATTAGTTATCAGATGGTTTCAAGAATATACGTTTAAAATACCTAATAAAAGTCTATTGCAAAATTCTCGTCGTCTCGTTAATATCCGTGAGTATTCGGGAACGCTATACCTCACCAGGCCGCGACGTCGGGCCTTGGTTGCCATAGCAACCGTGAGTGGGGGTACGCAGATTCGCATTTGCTCAGCGGGAGCGCTCATTCGTGATCCGTCCGTCAAGTGCTGTGGGTCGTCTTACATGCATCATCGAAAAGAACAAATTACCGAAGATCCTGAATCTGTAAGTACATAATTATATACCATACGTATACTATATTACAATATCCGGACTTATCATTAATACAAATTATAATTACATAATATTTTGCGTAGTACGAAACTAACCCAATAAACCATAACGTAGAAAAAATAGGACTAATGTCCGCCCGAAAAACGTATATTTGACGTATACGCGCTTTATAACGTTTAATATATACGTTTTTCGGGCGGACATTAGTCCTATTTTTTCTACGCTATGGTTTATTGGGAATATCTTAGTCGTCATACCCTGCTAACAAAAACCGTTACAAAAACGTTATTAAGGCCCATCCCTAGTCGCCCACCTCCTATCCATACAGTGTAACGAAAAACGGCCGGGGGAGACACATTTCGATTATTATCCGAGCCCAGGCATCGAATACGTAAAAAAGGCCAACGTAGCGTGAATTCTATTTCAATTCCAAACAGATACGTCCAAAAAAATGTTCGTTTCATGCGAAAATAGAGCCAGCGTTTGGTTTTTACTTTTTTCCATTGTCAAAAGCCAATGACAATGGAAAACCATTTAGACAATGGAAAAAATGAATAACCAAACGCTGGCTCTATTTTCGCATGAAACGAACATGTTTTTGGATCTATGTGTTTGGAATTGAAATAGAATTCGCGCTACGTTGGCCCTTTTTGCGTTTTCGACGCCTCCCAATAGGAACATAACCCGATAAACGTATAAAAATAGGACTGATGTCCGGCCGAAAAACGTATATTATATGCATATACGTATATATATACGTGAAATATACGTTTTTCGGCCGGACATTAGTCCTATTTTTATACGTTTTTCGGGTTATGTTCCTATTGGAGCTGGGCTCGGATAATAATCGAAATGTGTCTTCCCCGCCCGTTTTTCGTTACATTGTATGGATAGGAGGTGGGCGACCAGGGATGAGCCTTAACCTAAAGATATATATGAACGTTCATTCTCAAATACATTATGTGTTGAAAAGGAAATTACCGATAGTTATACGGACTGTCAAGTGTATTGGTAAAATAGTATTATGAATTCATCTTAAAAACCAATGAACGTTTTCTCGAAAGCATAACTCTGAAATATTACCGAAATTTTTCAAACGTTAATCATATATTTCACTATTGATGGAACGTTATTTTTTTATGTGAATGCATGTAATAACGCAGCGTATAGAAGCTCATGAAACTTTCAATTTTTATACCAACCTTTAGTCATTGCGATTTGATTGTGACTCAGCAAACTAGCAGTTTACCTAATTACATACGAAATATTGTAGTATATTAGTAATAGACCGCGCCGCGGTCTACTTATAGTAACGTCCTCTTTATAGACCGGGGAATAGTGACAGATTTTGGAATACGATTTTACTCACTATGCCTTTCAGGGGACAATGTCATCCGTATATGAGTAGTTCTACGTCAAACCGGACAGCTTTCTGACCTCGATCTTACCGATTTCGCTATAATTTTTTTTACGGGTTCTATGGAACAAATAAATTCATCAAACAATTTTTTTATTTTGCCCCTATTTTCCAAGTTACACGGGGGTGAAATTCAGGAAAAAGAGCCAAAAATCGAAAAAATACTCCCCTTCAAACGCTCATATCTTTGATTCCCCGAGTCGAAATTTTTCCAGGATTTTCGACCGATTTCTGACCTTCGATAGTCGGTTCAGGACGTTCAAAAGAGGTTGAGAACTGCATTGACCCATGGGCTCGCCAACCTACTTTCAACGTACATATCGTCTGTTATTTCCACTTCTTCCACATTGTACGTTTAGAATAGGTCAGAGCTGGACGTACTTTCGACGTACTTTCGACGTACTTTCAACGTCGATTCTCCTCGACTCTCTACCCCCCTCCCCCTTTCGCCCCTCGCTAATGTAAATAATCATGAATAAAAAATCTTATGAATTGAACTTTTAGATTAATGAAATAAAATGAAAATAGATTAATGAAATAAAAAATAAAAACCATCAATTGTCCTGGTGAATATGTTCATTCATTTAGAAATCTACTACTCAATTAGTGGGGTTAATAATATGGTGATTTGTATTTTGATTTGAAGTAATAATTATCAATGCAATCTCAAAAGTGTGTCTAATTACTAATGTCCTAATTAAGTCGTTGAAGCAGACCTAATGTACGTTGAACGAGGGAAAACGTCATAAACGTTGAGAATAGGTTGAATTTCTTGGTGGACATGGTAGTATTTTCGACGTGGAAGCACCATAAGGTTAAGATTGGTTGAAAACAGGTTGAAAATTCGGCGGAAAAATTCAACATCAAAAGAATTGATACACTAGATTCATAACATCGTGACCATATACCAGCTCTTCGGGCCCACCCTAACGGTATGCCAATAGTTTTCCGATGAATTTTTATTTTGAACCTTATTACAAAACACATGGCAGCCTGATTAAAATCGTACCAAAACATATCATTCTCGAACAAATGACGAATCATTTTTTAATATGAAGAACCCAGGACGACTTTCATTCATGCATTATTATCATGAGGATGTACGGATAATATTGTCCTCTGAAAGGCATACCGAGTAAAATCGTTTGTGAGTTTGTGGGTTCTGCATCTAAGATGTCCATTTTTTCAGGCGTAGTATCCTCATTCAAAAGTATTGGATGACGGTAAACATTGCGTAATGCCTCTTGAAAGAAAAATTCTAAGTAAGCGACATTTGCGGCGTAAGCGGGCAGAAACATTATGTCAATTTAATTATAATCGAAACAATGATGTTGAAAAACATAATTTTGCCGGTAATTATAATCAAGAAGCAGACAATGCTGAATATAATATTCCAATGGAAGTAGATGTCTGTCCTGCTACAAATTTGATTTGTAATATGCAGCATGCCCCCGTCCTCTTGCCTTTGGAAACACAATCTAGCTGTGGAACAGATCTCGTAGTTTCATGTAATGAAATTCACCATGATGTTCATGAATGTGCTGATAACATAGAAAGTGATTTTATTCCTGATTATTTACGTGCACAGTACGCTAATATTGATGGATCTATTCACGAAAATGATGATAAAGGTCGGGATAGTAACGGGGATCAGTATACTGATGACATCGATCAACAAATTGAGTTTCAACACGAATTTCGGACAAACCTGCAAAAATGGGCGTGTGATTTTAATATTACTCATGTGGCACTTGATAAATTATTGGCTCTCATTTATCCCAAATATCCATTCTTACCAAAAACTGCTAAATGTCTTCTGAAAACTGAGAGAAAAATAAAAACATCCGATTTAAAAAATGGACAAATGTGTTATATAGGTATTAGGAAAGGACTAGAAAGTAGACTCAGAAGTGGGCTGACTGATCCTGCCAGTCAATTGGGTACTATGAAAATCGATGTTAATATTGATGGATTACCATTATTTAAAAGTAGCTTCACGGCTTTGTGGCCTATTCTTTGTAGAAGTCATTCCTTAAAAGACAGTTCACCATTCATGGTCGCGGTATTCTGTGGCAAAGGCAAACCCGATTCATTAGATAGCTATTTCTGTGAGTTCATTGAAGAAATGAATTTATTAATGAAAAATGGAATTATTCACAACAATCAAACCATACGCGTGGCAGTTGGCTGCTTCCTATGTGATGCTCCTGCTAGGGCTATGCTAAAAATGATCAAGGGTCATACCAGCACGTATGGTTGTGAGAAATGCACTATAGCAGCCGTATCATATGAACGCAAGTTGTATTATCCTGTTGGCAAAACTCACTGCAAAAGACGTGACGATGATTATTCGCCTGACAACCCCGATTCGACACACATAAAAGGTCTATCGCCTCTACTTCGTTTGCTTGTGAAACTTGTCACACAATTTCCCTTAGATCCGATGCACCTGATTTATTTAGGGGTAGTGAAAAGATTGTTAATCAAGTATTGGATCGAAGGGCACAGACATTGTAAACTCTCTAAAGAGATTTTGAAAATTATCTCCGAAAAAATAGAAAGCGTGCGAGCTGACGTAACAGCTGAATTCAATCGTAAGCCGCGAAGCCTTGACGAAGTGAAGCGATGGAAAGCAACGGAGTTCAGATTTTTCTTAGTTTATTTAGGACCAATCGTCTTGCGCAATGTTCTTGAGCCTAAAAAGTATCGTCATTTCTTGTTACTGCATACAGCTGTTTATATTTTATCTAATGAGACTCTTATTTCACGTTATCTTGAAGTAGCAAAACAATCACTTGAAAAATTCGTACGGTTATGTGCTAAATTATATGGCCCTCACTTCAATGTCTACAATGTGCACTCTCTACTCCATCTCTGTGATGATGTGGAGAAGTATGGCAAATTGCAAGATTTCAGCTGTTTCCCATTTGAAAATTATTTAGGCACGTTAAAAAGACGTGTACGAGCCAAGAGACTTCCTTTGCAACAGGTTGTGAAACGAATTTCAGAATTGATTAATTTAGAAAACGAAAAAGAAGAAGATCCTCATTCGAGATCTGAGCCAAACATTCCAAAGGGCATTTGGGCAAAGGGCGAGAATGCCTTTGAATGTGATACATTAGAAACCAAAAGGTTCAAACTTTCAATTAAAGGTCCAGATAACGTAGTCACAGTAGGGGCTAAGGTTTATACGATCAAGTCAATTATTTGCTTAAACGGTGTATACAAATGTGTAGGAATTGCATTCAGATATCTCAGGGATCTGTACCGAAAGCCAATCGAATCTTCCAAACTAGGCATATTTTTTGCTCAGAGTTATGCTGAGGCGACTACTTTTCTCATCGATGAAATTTCTTTCAAATGCCTTCGATTTCCTTTCGAGGATGGGTTCGGAATTTTTCCTATACTCCATCAAAAAGAACGCAATATATTTGTCCCAGCTATATAATTATTATACGAATTAAGTCGAGAATGAAGTTTATCAAGTGATATTAAGCAGGTTATTTTTCACACTAGCTTATTGCTATCAGCTAAATTTTATGTTTCGTTTTTGTCGGGTATGATAATTCACATTTGTTGCAGTTCTGTCTTTCACCGGCATTAAATATCTTCAACTAGAAATTTTTGGAGTTGATATTGCACATTTCATATTTATAATTAACAAAAACTGTTTTTGCCCAGCAAAATGTACGCAGTCGTTGAATTTTTAAGAGGTAGCAATGTAAAAGAGTGTGCCCTGGTTCCTATAATATGGCTCGTCGAAAACAATAAGCGCTGCTATTGGCCTCGTACGAAGAATGATGACCAGTTTAGAAGCCTGGTTCAAACGAATGTGGCCTATGAACTATCTTGGCCAACGTATGCCGTGCATCGTGTACTCCATACCGGAGGTGATTGAAATTTGTTTTCTTCAAATTGTTTTAGGATTAATTTGTTAATCTACCATCATACTAACATCACTTTTCACAGCAGTTTGTAGTTAATGAAAATTGAAAACAGCGTCCCACTCAACCGCTGGCTATAGATACTCCAAATCAAACAATTAAAATTCGTCTGAGGTTTATAAGCCTCCAATTATGGGTGCATTTTTTTTTTGTATTTATTTATGTACATTGTATTTTACGATAGTTGCCTCATTTCAGATGATTATGGTGCAGCTGAGAAGTTCATGGCTAATATAATTGAAAATGGCACATCCGAAGACGGCAATACTACACAACCCGTAACAGAAAAGAATCTTACTTCCGAGGATACGATCTTGAGTGATGGTAATAATGAGAATCATGGTAATAATGAGAATCATGATACTGAAATTCCCCGGAAGAAAAGAAAAAAACAACACAAACGCAATAAGAGCTCGAAAAAAAATAAGCGTCGGAGGGAGACTACAAGTTGCAGTGACGATAGCGAATATTCGCAGGATCAAGAAAATGTGCCGCCACTAGCAAAAAAATTTGAGAGAAGTCTGACGGGCCTGCAGAGACACGATATCACCATCAATGCGGAAGGGCGCGATATTGCTGTTACTGCTGACTTTCCTGCATGCAATGGACCGTCAGGTCAGGACTCACAGAGACGAGGCATTTCAATCAATGCCGAAGGGCGGGATATCTCTGTCAACGCAGACTTCGTTGTACCCCCAGAATCGTGTTCAGTGGAATCAAGTCTGCACAGAAATGTAAACACAACACCGCAAAGAAATGTAATTATTCGAGATATAAGTACTCCGCGTTCCAATCAATCGATCCCAGGTCCTCGTGGTGATCCATTGATAACATCTGCAGAAAGAATACTTGCAGACTTAACACAAATAAAGAGCTCCGTTGATCAGAATCAGATCATACTCAGCCAGATTCTACGAATCAATCAGGCATTGGCCCAGGTACAAAACATCACCATACCACAAGGTATCCCGGAGTTTCCAATCTCTTCATTGGATATCTTTGAAGAATTTGATGAGATTTTACAGAATGAAGAGCATCGTATGTATCTTGTAAGTTGTTGTGACGATCTGTTGATTAGAATTCACCCTCAATTTGTAAATTTCTTCATTTTACTATACATATTTTTTCACTCCAGATGCAAAGGCTCGCGTCGGTAGGCGGTTTATCGCAGCGGCAGGCAGTCATGAATATGTTGAAATTTTTGATGACCAACAGTTTGGCGATGGAGTACAATTGGGCCGGGAGGGAGAAAAGATCTTTTAAAAAAACTACTGTCATGGAAGTTCTCAACGGTAAGTCCTGCACATCAATGTACAGTCCTCAATCATGGTTCTCTGTTCCCTGTTGTTTACTGCCACTTTCTTTATACTGGACATTGATTTATTGTCAATTCTAAGTAAATTCTTCAAAACTTGTGAAAAGTTTGGTTGTCATTGAAAATAATATATTTCAAAATCTATTCCAGGGGCTGCAAAACTTGCTTTTAGAGGCAAACCGGAGTCATCGGATGCCAACATAGCATCTGCCGTAAAAGACTGGCTAAAATTAGCTACAAGTCGCCACACCTATTCTGTAACTGGCAAAAAAACAGCACAGAAATAAGTTATTCTGTCCGTTATTTTTAGTTAGTTCTTGGCTGTTTTGGACATATGTGCATTTTTGAACTTTTTTTTGCCCTCAGTACCTATAGTCATACTGTACTCACACATATGAAGGGTTCATTCAAAGTCTTACAAACTGTTTCGAGTAAAACTATTCGTGGTAATCATTCCAGACCAAAATTGTAAGTTACAAGTGGGATATTTATCAAAAGGAAAGTTTATAATTCTTTGCTTTTCTCTCGAAAGAAGAAACAGAAGGCAACTTTAGATGTTGGAATGCTAATACATCCTATGCAGAAAGCTCTCAACAAATTCAACTATTATTGAACGGACCTATACAAAAAACGGGTTTTAAACTATATAAGAGCTACCAAAATATGTGAGAATTGACCGATCAATTCATTTGAACATTTCGAATTATCTTTAGTTTCATCTTTTAAGAAAAAAGAGGAAAACAGAGAATTATTGCACATTATTCATGATTAATAGTAAGACTTTTAGTACCAAAAGTTTTGCTGAGAACAGCTTGTGACACTTGAAATGTACCACATGTGAATATTCATTATATTTGTGTTCTGCACAAGTACTAATGGCCTAGTCATATTTTGAAAATTTGTTATACAATATAAATATTTTTAAATACTAGTACCAAAAATTATGTGTCCCACACAAATACCAATGCTTGGAGTTGGATCATTTTTTAGTTTGATACAAAACAGTTTTAGTTTTTATTTCATTAGTTCTTCATTATAAATTTTTAAGACATTACCAGTTGTCGATAATGCAATATACGGGGATGATCTGGTCGAATTTCACACTTAAATGTAGGAAAACGATCATCCAGTACTTTCTCACCTTGCGAAGGTACCCTACTACAGCCTGAAATAATGCCATAGTAGGGGATCCTCGGCAGACTGGAAAATATTTCACGGTCGCTTACCTACCTGTGATTCTGTTAGCTTTGACCAGATCCTCTCCGTTGATACATGTGATATAATGTAGGGGATATTATGTGTTCCTCGCAAGTATCACCGGTAGAAGTTAAGACATATATGTTATTTTGATATAAGATATTTAATTTTGTTTCCTAAGAGATGTTACGTATGTATATGTGTTCCTTAAGTCGTATTTGTTATTTTGATATAAGATACCTAATTTTGTTTTCTAAGAGATGTTACTCATTAATTATAATGCAATTCATATGAACCTGATGTAAGTATGAAATATCATGTATTTCTCACACGTACCAATGGAAAAAAATGCGAAGTTAATTTTGTTGAGTAATGTTTGTTATTTTGATACAAGACTTTTGATTTCGTTTTTTGAAAGATGGTACTCATTATTTATGATGCTATATAGATATGAAGGTGTATCGTTATTTTGTGTCTCAACGAATTTTTATCGGGCTGCCTCCCGAATTCGCTCCAAATGAATAGAAAACTATCCTGTTCTATAAAAATTTCGAAACTTTTTCATTCTTCGCAACTGTTTGGGGGAGGGGGGAGGAGAGAATGAAGATTCATTGAAATCCAGAATAACTGTTACCCTCATAAATTTTACTACCTGCTAAGTACGTTTTATTTGAATTCAACACATGTAAAAATATAACTATAAAATAAAAATAATGAGACATAAGGATGTTTGATAGTTTATTATTGGTATATTCCTAGTGAAAAACGTCTATTGATTATACGACTATTCGCAACGTGATTGAAACGTATTGGACGTATACGTATAAATTTTCGTTTAATACGCGGACATTCTTTGATTTATTTAACGTTGACGTCAACAAGATTTTCATCGTTTACTTATGTTCATTTTCCTACGCTTAATCAACGGTCGTATTCTTATTGAGAATGAACGCATGTCTCGTTGGTTTATTATCCAGCAGAGAACATTGATTGATTATACGACTATTCGCAACCTGATTGAAACGTGTTGGACGTACGTATGAATTTTCGTTTATCACGCGGACATTTTTCAATTTATTCAACGTTGACGTGAAAAAGATTTTCAACGTATGGTTGTGTGTATTCTTCTACGTCTAATCGACGATCGTGTTCTTAGTAAGAATAAACGCATGTTTCAATGGTTTTTCATCCAACAGAGAGCATAGATTGATTATACGACTATTGGCAACGTGATTGAAACGTGTTGGACGTACGTATGAATTTTCGTTTATCACGCGGACATTTTTCGATTTATTCAACGTGGACGTCAAAAAGATTTTCAACGTATGGTTGTCTGTATTTTTCTACGTCTAATCGACGATCGTATTCTTATTGAGAATAAACGTATGTCTCGTAGGTTTATTATCCGGCAGAGAACATTGATTGATTATACGACTATTAGCAACGTGATTGAAACGTGTTGGACTTACGTATGAATTTTCGTTTATCACGCGGACATTCTTCGATTTATTCAACGTTGACGTCAAAAAGATTTTCAACGTTTACTTATGTTCATTTTCCTACGTTTAATCGACGGTCGTATTCTTATTGAGAATAACGTATGTCTCGTAGGTTTATTATCCGGCAGAGAACATTAATTGATTATACGACTATTGGCAACGTGATTGAAACGTGTTGGACGTACGTATGAATTTTCGTTTATCACGCGGACATTTTTCGATTTATTCAACGTGGACGTCAAAAAGATTTTCAACGTATGGTTGTGTGTATTTTTCTACGTCTAATCGACAATCGTGTTCTTATTGGGTTGTGTCTTTGATACGTGTCTACCCGACGATACAACGTTGGCGATACGTTTTTATCAGGCATCTTGCACGTAACATGATTAGTAATGAATCTAGCCACCTTATCGGTGGAAGATTCACCAATAACAGGAGCATCTTTGATCCAAATCAATAAATGAAAATGTTGCGTACCTCTCCCTTGGTATTCACGTCTTCAAAAGTAATGAGTTACTTCCACGATCGGGTGATCGCTCGAACAAATGAAGTTAAGCATCGCCTGAAATTTATTATCAAGATACCTTGAAGTGGACACCGGATCGGCAGCTACAAGCTTACTCGTCGACGAATTCGACATTTCGGGTCCATTTACCTGACGGATATATTCTGCCAAATCATCCCACATCCATTCGCTGGGACTTATGATCAGGAACCATGTCGCCGGACCATAATTACGAACCATACAAGTTAAATTATTTCGCGGTCTACGCCAATACTGTTCCGTATTGCGTAATCTAGAAAAGATAGTTGTAAGATTTCCTTCCAACTGTTCTTTGGACATCATTTCTAAGCAACTCGCTGCGGTCAAGTTTTCTCGTGGATTGATGACATTCAGTTTATGAAAAATACCGCTCCTTAATTGACGAATGTTAGAGTCGTGCAGCAAGTAGAAAAGATATTGATGATTCAATCTAAAGCAAGCGTGCTTGGACATTAATCTGCATTTTATAAAGTCACATTCTCGTAGGTGAACCGTTCGTATTTGGTACTGACCATTGACACCATAAGGATACAAATCCGGAAAACACATAATATCTATGTCTAAACTTTTATCCCATGTGTTCAGAGGCGCTGCTTGTACTTTGAGCAATTGATAGAGAGCTGTAGCACTTTTATTTACCCTGTCCTCATGTATCGGATATATTGTAAACTGTTCGCAATATGCATCGGAATCAACAATCTGAGTTAACATCGCCGAGGGATCGGTACGTTTTTGATCATTATTGCACGGTAATTTTAATTCCGCACATTGTTTTAAATCTTCGCTTTCCTGTTCTACCTGAATTTCAGCATTTTCAATCAAATCGTCCAACAACGAGTGGCTCTTTACCGGTAATTTGATTTCTCGATACAACGAATTATTTGTTTTCAGCCATGCCAGCGCATCATGAATTTTCTGTACATTTACCAATTTACTCCAAACCACCATTGATTTGTTCGGGATACCACAAACCGAAATGTATAATTCGTGGTTAAGATTTATCGCATCTGTCGGAGATGGCAATTTCTTCAACGTCTCCTCCAAAGGCAACGGCAAATGAAAAGTTCTGCCCTTTACTTTTTGTATCTTAACGGTATTAGGCAAATTCTTTTTAGCTACCGTTCCCATTCTTTGAACCGTCTGAAAAGCTTTCGCTCTTTGAATTAAAATTCTTTCATAATCATTTAACGACGATACTACGTCTGGTCTTTCTCTCGCGGCTAGTTGATTCAGGCTGCAAGTCGGTGGTAACTTACCATCGCGAAAGTTGCCCAGACAATAATGACAAATGAAGCCAGTAACATCAACGTACTCTTTTAGATCTGACCAGTAAACTCCCGACAGTGGTTTTCTCAATTTCGAAATTTCCACAACGTGTCTCCGGCAACAAAGTTTCGCACAAGACTCGCAAGCTAGTCGCGGTGTATCCATCGAACGCTTAGTCAACGCTTCAAACGCATGCCGATATTTAGAAATTATGGCATCTTCGTTCAAATTCATTATTCCGTCTACACACGACTGATGAGCTTGAGCATTTTGTGCCGATTTAATCGATATATCGTTTAAAACTTCCAAATCAATGCGCTTCAAAGCGGTGTCAATGTAAGTAATTTTTCTGACGAGACTTATCATCTGAAACACCTGTCTAACGAAGTATCTAATCCGTGTGAAATGAGCACTCAAGATCTGCATCGGTAAAAGCTTGGATCGACAGGTGCCCGGATTTGCATAGCAGCTATGTGGGTGCCCAAGTTTATTACCAAATTTATTAATACTGCAGACATTGACTTGTATTATGTTTTTTCGAATATTTGTTAAATTCCAATGACTAACAAGTTTCAAAAAATATTCTATTTCATCGATGGTAAATAAATTCGGTTTCACGCACATTTTTGAGTCGCAAGTCCACGATTTCCGAATATGCTTGCTTGAACATACGGGTAAAATGTTAGCAATTCGCCCAGCCGCTGTTGTAACGAGCGATTCGTTGACCATTTCCAGCTCATTGTAAGCAGTATCAGCGAAATAGGATTCAGATGATCCAGTATGTTTTGAAACACCACAAAACGCTACTACTTTATATTCAAAATCTGAAGATTCTGCCGCACGCGACAAACACATCTCCGCATTTCGCTTAGAATTGGCTAACACTTTCTTTAAACTGAAAACTAAATCTTTCCTGACATGAATACACCATTTAATAATTTGTTCAGCTTCTATTCTGGACTTCGGCAACGACGCGCGATTAATTTTGAACGCTAAAGCATTAATACACTTTTCTACTGATCCAAAAAACTTCATTGTATTACTACATTCTCCTAAGTGTCTATATTTCTTTGAAATGTTATTAGAAACAACCAAGTTGCGGATCTTCAATTTTTTTTCTTTATTGGCATAATAAATTTTATTGTTCAAATCTTTCTTTTTCTCTGGATCGGCAGCATACTTTGCCTTTTCCCTATTTTTCTTACTCTCCGGATCGGCAGCATACTTTGCCTTTTCCCTATTTTTATAACTCTCCGGGTCGGCAGCATACTTTGCATTTTCCCTAATTTTCTTATTTTCCGGATGGGCAGCATACTTTGCCTTTTCTCTAATTTGCTTACTCTCCGGATCGGCAGCATACTTTGCCTTTTCTCTATTTTTAGAACTCTCCGGGTCGGCAGCATACTTTGCATTTTCCCTAATTTTCTTATTTTCCGGATGGGCAGCATACTTTGCCTTTTCCCTAATTTTCTTACTCACCGGATCGGCAGCATACTTTGCCTTTTCCCTATTTTTATAACTCTCCGGGTCGGCAGCATACTTTGCATTTTCCCTAATTTTCTTATTTTCCGGATGGGCAGCATACTTTGCCTTTTCCCTAATTTTCTTACTCTCCGGATCGGCAGCATACTTTGCCTTTTCCCTATTTTTATAACTCTCCGGGTCGGCAGCATACTTTGCATTTTCCCTAATCTTCTTATTTTCCGGATGGGCAGCATACTTTGCCTTTTCCCTAATTTTCTTACTCTCCGGATCGGCAGCATACTTTGCCTTTTCCCTATTTTTATAACTCTCTGGATCGGCAGCATACTTTGCCTTTTCCCTAATTTTCTTATTCTCCGGATGGGCAGCATACTTTGCCTTTTCCCTAATTTTTTTATTCTCAGGGTCCGCAGCGTACTTAATTTTTTCTTGCGATTTCTTAGGCTCACTGTTTGCAGCGTATTTTTCGTTCGTTTTATTTCGTCTGACAACCCGGTTAATAGAATATTCTATATGCCTTCTTTTGCTTATCTCATCTTTATGACTAATCCACCAATCTTTTTTCATACATTTAATTGCCTCTACTCTACTCTCGACTGTTTGGTTTGTTACCTGTTGGCGTTCGTCACCGGTAATTGCATTCTCTGGAATAACTGGAATGCAACCATCAATTTGCCCTCGCTGTGATTTGCAGACTGATGCATAAGTCTTTGTTTGAGATTTTCTCGATTGAGGTGACATATCCCTTGAATTAATTCTACTTTCAACTCTAATAACCTTTGGACCGTACATGGTTGTATCGTCCGAACGTCCGGTATCAGCCCCGATCCTCGGAAAACGAATCAACGTCTGTTGTTCTAAAACTTCGAGCAAATGACGTCTGAGTGTATACGTGGACCTCGTTGGCCCATAGCTATCTATAAAATAATATTCTGTTCTAGGGTCTATTTGTAACGCAATAGAAGTTGCAATAGCGCAAGCGTATACTCCACATGATACACCATCCGGTTGAATCTGGATACATTCGTATTTCACCGAGTGGTTTGGATAGAGCCTGTTCACTATGTCATGTTGTTTCGGTGATAATTTTTTACGCAACGAATCGTATACATGTACTATGGATCCCTCGTAATATATACACGTCCAATGACCCACCTCATCCTCACCTATTTTTCCTCCATAAATGATTTGAATATTCCTATCAGTTTCTACCGGTCGATACCAATGTACGCCTTGGTAAAGTAATGGATCCTGGGGCCGGAAGGATGTACCCATCGCTAGAACCTTGAGAAACGCGTTAATACATCGATCATCTAATTCAAGCGTAACGTCAGCAATACGTGCCGAAATGCTTACTCGTTCTCTTTGTAATACGTCACAAGCATTGTTTACATCGGAATCATTATCAACTTCTATCGTTTGCGTAGAACCTATATTAATAATGCCATCCCTGCCATCGTTATTATTAGTGTCAATTCTTGCCAAACGTTTCGCGACATTTCTACGTTCCCTGGATTTTGCATATGAATGCTTTTTCGTTTTCGGCATTATGAAAGTATATTATGAAATTATGAATGAAATATACCACGACCTCAAAAATTTTCACCTGATTTGTAACGATCGAACGAGTCTTATGCTAAATACTAAAAAAAATCTGTTAACAATAATTAATCATCAAGCTATAATATATATGTTATAATAATTGAAAATTTCAGCTCATAACAAATGTGTATAATTATATCAAGTTCTCTTTCTTCCGATGATCGAATTATTATCATGAAAATATTATACTCACGTACAATCTTTGTATTTTGTAAGGTATTGTTCTGCATCAACGATTAATTTATTATTTACCTTATATCACAAATTAATTTGAGAATTCGCGATCATGAATTAATTAACACCAAATAATTATTTGGTTGTCGTCGAATAAAGTTCATGACACCCGTCACAAGTTCATACCAAAGAGGTATATTAACAATGTATAATTATTGAATTATTGCAAGCTACTATCAATGTTTATATTACGTTGATTCACAGTAGATATAAAGAATAACGTCCACTTGTCAAACAATTGAAAATTTTATCAATTTTTCGATCTACGCAGCAATTGTTGACTTCACGAACGCACGACTTATTTTCCACGAATATAAGGTGTCTACAGCGATGTCCTCAAATTATGGCAGAATAATTCCCATTGGTGAATAAATGGTCAACCTATAAGAACATAGTCATATCTATCTTCACAAAGGACGGCAACTGAAGCCAGCGCCGGCCTTAACCTTCCGGGCGCCCCGGGCGACATATTCTCCATGGCCCTCTATTCCTTATTATTAACTAGCATTTCACCCACGACTCGCTGATTAACTGATCAATTCCGACGCACGGTGCCCCCTTGGTCCTGGCCCCCCACCCATAAGCCGATACTGACTGAAGCCATAGACTGAATAACAGATAGTCATGTCATTGCGTCTCATTCTACTCGATGCGAAAGACAAGGATGAACATGACTTGTTGTATTCTTTGAATATACAGGTCAAACATATATAGCGTTTTTGAAAACACAAATATTCGAATACCTAGCTATGCGAGCCTAATCCTTCTGTTTTTATCTACCGTCACCTCGTGGTACAGCTCAATCTGTTGTGGATAGAGGATGTCGGGTATGGTAATTAGGTTTGAGTAAGTTGGTTTAGAAGCCTCTGGGTAATTAAATGATTGTATTTTCTATGTACATTACAAGAAGAAGCAGCGCTTCGCTCGTCTGTATAACTTCTTACTCAATATTTTACTTCGACCGTTTTGGGTCGACTTTCGACTATTGACTAGACTATCGATTCTGTACATTGGATCGATAGTCGAAGTATAGGTCACATTTCATCGCCTATTTCTACACACCCCCTCGATGAAATCATTCCCTTATTTTCAGGCAGTCGTTCTTTTGATTCAAGTTTGAGTCACCCCCTTCATGCGTATATTCCCCTTTTTTTTTTTTTTTTTTTTTTTTTTTTTTTTTGTTATGTTTGTTTCGCTTTCTAGCTTCTATGTTTGTTTATTAAGGAATGAAATCATTTTATTTGACTCATTATTTTGTTTCTTAATCTTATGAAAGTCTCTTTGCTTAATGCTTTTGTGAACATGTCAGCTACTTGTTCACTTGTGTTTATATATTCTATTTTTATTAAGCCTTGGCTTACCTTTTGTCTTATGAAGTGATATTTTATATCTATATGTTTCATTCTTTTATGATGTTCTGGATTATATGCTACTTTGATCGCCGACTGGTTATCTTCAAATATGGTTATTGCACAATTTTTGCTTTTAATAATTTTTAGATCAGATATGATACCGTTTAGCCAGCATGCTTCGCTGGCTGCGATGCTTAAGGCGACATACTCAGCCTCCGTCGTCGATAAGGAGACTGATTGCTGTTTTTTGCAACACCATGAGACAATATTGTCAAACATTAAGAAGCAATAACCGGTCGTCGATTTGCGACTTACAACATCTCCTCCCCAGTCTGCATCCACATATCCTATGATTATATCTTTAACATCATTTCTCTTATAGACTAAGCATAGTTCTTTGGTTTCTTTAATATACCGTAGGACGCGTTTTAGTGCTTTGTATAATTGCTCGCTGGCTGTGTTTTGAAATCTGCTAAGGAACATTATTGTACTACATATGTCAGGTCTTGTACCTATGGCAGCGTACATCAAACTTCCTATTAGTTTACGACACTTATTTTCTATTTCCTGACTCTCTGATTTGTCTCTCTTAATATTTTCAAAGTTAAAGTTTTTATCTATGGGCGTGTTCAACCCGTTACAGTCAGTCATGCCATATTGTTCTAATACCTGAGTTAGATATTTTTCTTGACTTATAATGGTCACCCCTTTATCACAATTTTGGTTTATATTCATTCCCAAAAAATTTTCTACCTGACCCATGTCTTTCATGGAGAAATGGTTATTTAGTTTTGATTTGAGTGCGGATACCATTATTTCGTCAGAGCCAAATATCAGTACATCGTCTACGTACAGCAGTAGGTATACTGTTTTATTTGTTTCAGTTTTAGTGTATAAGCAGTAGTCATTTTCTGACCTTTGAAATCCTTCACTTTTCATGACTGTGTCAAATTTTGTGTTCCAATATCTGGGCGACTTTTTCAGCCCATATATAGATTTGTTTAGCTTACAGACCTTTTCTTTTGAATCTGCTCCGTCGGGTAATCTCATGTATACTACTTCCTCTATGTCTCCATATAAGAAGGCACCCTTCACATCCATTTGATGGATCGGCAATCCCTGTTGATTAGCTACGCATAAAAAGATTCTTACAGTATTCATCTTAACTACAGGAGCATATATGTCTTTAAAGTCCATGTTATCTTTTTGTTGGAACCCTTTAGCTACCACCCTAGCTTTATATATTTGTATATTTTTTTTGCTAGTTTTTATTCTAAATACCCATTTACTATCTATGATATTTTTTGCTTGCGATACATTAACCTCTGACCATGTGTTGTTGTCTTTTAGCACCTTCAATTCTGCATCGATGGCTTCCTGCCATCGGTCTCGATCCGGTCTCTTCATGGCTTCGGCATAGGTTAACGGTTCATCTTCCGTTGTCATCCCGAGTAGACCTGTCTCGTATTCATCTAGCCAAGCTGGCTTCCTTCTTTCTCTTTGGCTTTTCTTGACCTCCGGAGTTGGCGGAGTCTCGGAGCTGTCTTCACTGTCCTCGGCTTCTGAGTAATATTCCTCCTCGCTCCGAGCTTCTTCGTCTGTTTCGCCTTCGGCGAGGTTCTCTGCTTGAGGTTCTGCATCCGCTTGGTCATCCGGATTTGAGGACTCATCGTTTTGTTGGTAGCTTACGAGAAACTCTGTGTTTGTTTCTCCTTTAGTTTCTTTCTTTTCGCTGTTTTCTATGAAGATCACATCGCGAGCGGTTTCTATTTGTGCCTTGTCAGGCATGTAGATTCGAAACCCTTTTGTGTTTTCTTCGTATCCTACAAAGATTCCGTGCCGTGCTTTGGAGTCTAGCTTTCTTCTTTTCTGTTTGGGAATGTGGACATATGCTTCACTCCCAAATACTTGCAGATTGTTTATTTCGAAGGTTTTGTCTGTCCATAGCTCGTAGGGCGTCTTGTTCTCAACCGGACTCGCGCCCGTTCTATTTAGTACGAAAACAGCTGTGTTTACGGCTTCAGCCCATAATTCTTTTTGCAGGTTCTTCGCATGGAGCATCGTTCTTGCGGCCTCAACTATCGTGCGCATCTCCCTTTCTGCCTTGCCGTTCTGCTCCGGCGTGTATGGTACTGTTTTTTGATGTGTTATTCCTTTCTTTTCCAGTAGTTTGTCCATCTTCTCATTCACAAATTCTGTCCCATTGTCCGATCGCAGAATTTTTATTTGGTTTCCAGTTGTCTTTTCGGACTTAGTTATGAATTCCTCTATTTTATCACTCACCTCACTTTTCCTTTTCAGAAAGTAGATTGTTCGGTAGTGTGAATAGTCATCTTTCAGCAGCAGAAAGTATTTCGATCCGCCGAGCGATGCGACTTCTATAGGCCCGCATACATCGGCGTGTATTATTTCGTTTGTTTGTGATGTTTTGCTGGAGCTAGAGCCGAAGGGGAACCTACACTGTTTTCCTTGCACACAGGCTATGCATGTCTCTTTCTCACTGTTCACGAACTTTATGTTGTTTTTCTTTAAAATGTTTTTCACTTGTGCAATGTTTTGATGTCCCAATTTCGCGTGCCAAGTTGTCAGTTCTTGTTCTATACTCCCTATATTGGCGACAGCTATCGAATTATGGTTTTCCGCGTTTTTAAAGTCCATCACGAATAGTTTACTTTCTCTTTTGGCGATTGCACAAACTTCACCATTTTTCACAAACTTCCACACTGCTGCTTCACACTCCGCTTTACAACCCTTATTCAAGGCACTCGTTACCGAGAATAAGTTTGAGGTTAATTTGGGTACATACAAGACGTTGGTTAAGACAGTATCAATCCAAGTTTTTTCGGTTTTTGCCAACACTTTTACTTGTCCAATTCCAATGGCTGCGAGTTTATTACCGTCTCCGATAATCACTGATTTAGGTGTTAGTAAGTCTTTGTATTCCACGAACAGCGCTTTGTTAATACACATGTGTTCACTTGCGCCGCTGTCTACTATCCACCGGCTATCTGTCTCTTGCCCAACCATTGCTGTTACGATGAGTGCGTTGCTTTTGTTTTCGTTACCCCCACCTTTCTGTGCTGTGTTTTTCTCCTTGGCTATTCGAAATCGACACTTGTCTATTGTATGTCCTATTTTCTTACAGTAATTGCATCTCTTTTCTCCACGCTTGACTTCGTCCTTATTACCTTGGCTACAGCTTGATTGTATGTGTCCAGGCTTGCCACATTTATAACACTTCAAATTTGAAATGAAGGCAACGGACTTTTCTGAACTTTGTACCCGCTCTTCCTCAACCAATAAACGCGCTTGTAAGTCGTTTACGTTCTGCTTTTCTTCTGGAACCGATTCCCAAGCTGCTGTGAAATGTCTATATTCATCAGGGAGCGACATCAGTATTTTTGTTATGACCATCTTTTCAGAAGTATTTTCCCCGAGTTGTCGCAGTTGATGCACCATTTCGTCGATCTTGCTGAAGAAGGCGGCCATGCCGCCACCTTCGTACTTGTAGTTCAGGAATCTTTGGTTTAACAGATGAATGCTGGTTGTACTTTTCTGTTCGTAGATGCTGCACAGTTTTGCCCACATCTCCGCGGCGGTATTACAGTTCAATAGGTGGATCATTACTTGTTCAGTTACTCTAGATACTATCTGGGTTTGAGCTCTTGCGTCTTTGTTTTCCCATGTTAGCATCTCGTGCGCATTTGCGGCGCCCGGAATCGGTTTTACTTCCGTTCCGTTTACAACTCCAAAAATGCCCATGCCCGTGAGCACTATTCTTGTTTGAAATTTCCATAGTCCCCAGTTTGCAGTTCCTTCCAGTCGCACCACTGATATCGCGGTTACTTGCATTCCTTGCTCCATTGCTAGCAAGTATTCTTCCGGTTTTCACCGGCTCACTTCCCGTACCGACACGTGCTCGACTCACCACGATACTTTAATGTTTCGCGTATTTTCGGATATAGGTCCTGGGCCCATAACCTGTTGTGGATAGAGGATGTCGGGTATGGTAATTAGGTTTGAGTAAGTTGGTTTAGAAGCCTCTGGGTAATTAAATGATTGTATTTTCTATGTACATTACAAGAAGAAGCAGCGCTTCGCTCGTCTGTATAACTTCTTACTCAATATTTTACTTCGACCGTTTTGGGTCGACTTTCGACTATTGACTAGACTATCGATTCTGTACATTGGATCGATAGTCGAAGTATAGGTCACATTTCATCGCCTATTTCTACACAATCGCGTTGTGAGTCTCAAAGAGTCTACATGTCTGGTGAGTACAAACTATTTATTTCATTTATAATATTTTTTATATATATTGTATCTAATATAAAAGTATTTTCACAGTAGAAACAACTTGATGATTTTAGAAGTCGATTGGAGCATAGTTGAGCTCAATCACTGAAAACGATAATACGTACAAACTGACCCAACTGAATGAAATTGATTGATACTATATCGCGATATATGTAGTAATAATATTGCATTCAACTCATAATTAGAAACATGCTTGTGCTAATAAACTATCAAGTTCTTAAAATGAATCTGATGTTCTCTCTGGGCAACACTGAATTCATAATACAGTAGTTTATTTATAACAAAACAACATTCTTGACAAATCAAATAATTCGTTTATACTCAATGTGCTTCAACTGAAATGCATTTCCACATGGTGTAACACAATCACCATTCTTCAATAATAATGTAATTCATAACCACGACATTTACTAAATACGATTCTTTCATTCCAATCTTCTGGAATATATAATAGACTACTCAGACGATTTCCTCATTACAATGAATTACGACAACGACGCGGAGATGGATCCACCACCCGGGCAGCCTATTATGCCAAACGAGGACATGCGGGTGGTGGATCCAAATCCACCCGCAGAGGCGCAACTACTCGCGGTGCCACCACCGCAACCCGCGGTGCCACCACCGCAACCCGCGGTGCCACCACCGATGCCCGCGGTACCACCACCGTTACCCGCCGTGCAGCAGCCCGCGCCGCAACAGATTGGCGCACAAATCGTACGTATTTTACAAGAATGTTACCGACGCGTATAATTAGCACATCTATTCTAATGTTCATAATCACAATATCAAAATAACGCAATCAAATCTCGAGATTTATTTTTCGATAAGCAGCATGCTACATTTGAGTTCCGTTACTTCGAAAAAAAAAAAAAAAAAATTTCCGTTGACGTCCCCTAAATCCTAAGTTTATACCCCAACACTGAAATTCAGACACGAAGAAGAATCGCCGATTTCTTTAAACCGTGCCGAATCACTTTACTTTTCTAACTCATGAAACATGGGATTTTTTCGTTGTTTGGAAGTTAATTTTTTCTCAGTCGTTTTATCAGCTATCCAAAGAATTATTAGTAATTTTCTTCCTCATATGGTATCTCTCGATGAAGAATTTTTAACATCAGTAATTATTCAATTTTTAACAATATTCGCAAATACCCCCACAAGCTGCTTGGATTAATAATTTTATATATTCAATATTTTACATGTATAAAAAAAAATATACATTATCCGTGACGGTTTCGTGTAACGGAAAAGTGTGACATTTCAGTATTGGATCCCCTATATCTCGCAAATACTCCCAAAACAGAATCATTTTCAATGATAATATATTGCTGTCTTATACGTACGCAGCCCATTTGATACTCTTCCAATATAATAATCATTTTATCAACATATTACTTCTTACAGAATGCAATGGTCATAGAGGCCGTAAACAATTGTTTACGGGCCTTGCTGATGGGTCAACGAGGACGCGGAGGCGCCTACAACAGGCGCGGCTGGCGCGGCGGTCGCGGGGGCTACCGCGGGCGACGCGGCGGCGGAGGCAGAGGGGGCCGGGGCGGCGGCGGGCGGGGCGGGAGGGGGCGAGCTTCTTCTCTGACCATTTTTATGTAGTTGATTTAATAATTAATAATAAATAATATATAAAAAAAAAAAAATTGTATCAAATATATTCCAGTAACTTTATTGAACCTTAACCGTAATCTGTTCCTTTCCTATTCAAAAATGAGCTACAACTATACATACAACCATCACTAAAACGCATGAACCTATTCGACACATGCCAGTTTTCGCAAGGAACACTGCTTTACTTACAGTTCAAATTTTTCAAATTAAGCATAAAGTGCAACAATTTCTTATTTCCATGAATTACTAGAAAACCCGTACTTTCTGTGAAAATATGGAAGAAGATTCTAGAATTATGACTTGTAGCCCACACTGAGAGAAAATCAATTTGTAAAATCAACATTTTCGATATAGTTAAAATGTTATTTCATAGTAACCATAAAATTTTGTATTCGCTGAGGTTACATATAATAAATAATAATAATGATAATAATAAGAATAATAGAATCTAGTACAGTGAGCATTAATTTGTGATTCATTAATTTAATAACAGTAACTACATCAGAAATTTAGTAATATTCAGAATCTTATTCAGCCGTATATTCAACTTTTCGTGAATATTCACTGTAAGTATTTTTAGTCTATTGTGCCAGGCACAATTTTTGCGAGTCACATGTATGGTATTTTTGAAATGTTCTATTCCTTCAATAAATGACAACTATATGTTCAGTTAACGGAACTTCGGTTTCTATTATTGAAGATTAACTAACTGTTCAATCAATTTCACTCATCTGTTTAAATGGACCTGGTTATTATAAACTGTATATTAATATTCTTCTCCCAAAATGATAACATATCTATTGCAATCACACAACAAATATTTCGCGCCAACTATGCTTCCGTGTTTTATAATCGTGAAACGAAAAAATATAGTAATAATTCGGTCGTTGAATTCGCGAATAAGCGAGTAACGATGAGCCAGCATTCGAAAAGTTCCTGTTCAATGAAACGTTGTAAGTAAAGCTGTTTCTTTCATTGGTTTTCTTGAAATATCAATATTTCAATTTTTTATGGGAATTGCAGTATACTAATTGTAATAGTAATGTTATTTCACGTAAAGAAAAAACATTTGTAGGTTTTGTCGGATCAAATATTTGAATAATTATTGATAGATCGCTCGGAGTTGACCCTTTACGCGAATTTTCTTCATATAAAATAACTTTTAAGCAGGTAATACACTGAGGAAAAAGTTCATTGGAGCTTGTTTGATGTTAGCAAATCTTTTTTGGATATGGCGAAATGAAGATTTAGTTGTTATTACCAAATTTTAGTTGAGCCAAATGATATTTGTTATTATGACCATGTTTGTTATTATTACCAAATATTATTTCGATGTATTTTGGCTGAATTAAATCGTCTTTGGTTCAACTGAAATTTAGTGATAACAACTAAATCTTCATTTCGCCGAATCCAAAAACAGATTTGTTAACATTAAATAAACTCTCCTTTCAGTGTATCCAAGGAAAAAAAAATGAAAAACAAAAAAACACCCAACTACCCACAGGGCACGAATGCACAATTGCATCATAGTTCGCAGACACTCAAGTATATCTGATCTCTTTATGCACCAAGCCTATCTCGGACGACTGTTTGCATTAACGGAAATGTTTCAAGACACTGGTAAGATCTGCAAAATGATGTGTCAATGTGTGACAATGTCCAAAAAGGGCAACAATCAAGTGACAGAAGGTTTAACTCTATAATGAACTAAGGAAACAAGAAGAAGAAGAAATAATGATAATATAAGTGATAAAACAATTTTCTCGAGGTATCAGAATTGATATCGGATGAATGATGATTCGAGGCTGGCGCGCCGACATACGGGTATGGAATGTACGAAAATACGAATCTTGATAGCGAAGGACTTGGATACCGAAAGCTAAGAAGCGGAGGACCTGGACTCTAAAAACTACGGAGCGGAGGACCTGGATACGGAAAACTACGGAGCGGAGGACCTGGACTCTAAAAACTACGGAGCGGAGGACCTGGATACGGAAAACTACGGAGCGGAGGACCTGGACTCTAAAAACTACGGAGCGGAGGACCTGGATACGGAAAACTACGGAGCGGAGGACCTGGATACGGAAAACTACGGAGCGGAGGACCTAGACTCTAAAATCTACGGAGCGGAGGACCTGAATACGGAAAACTACGGAGCGGAGGACCTGGATACGGAAAACTACGGAGCGGAGGACCTGGACTCTAAAAACTACGGAGCGGAGGACCTGGATACGGAAAACTACGGAGCGGAGGACCTAGACTCTAAAATCTACGGAGCGGAGGACCTGAATACGGAAAACTACGGAGCGGAGGACCTGGATACGGAAAACTACGGAGCGGAGGACCTGGATACGGAAAACTACGGAGCGGAGGACCTGGATACGGAAAACTACGGAGCGGAGGACCTGGACTCTAAAAACTACGGAGCGGAGGACCTGGACTCTAAAAACTACGGAGCGGAGGACCTGAATACGGAAAACTACGGAGCGGAGGACCTGGATACGGAAAACTACGGAGCGGAGGACCTAGACTCTAAAATCTACGGAGCGGAGGACCTGGATACGGAAAACTACGGAACGGAGGACCTGGATACGGAAAACTACGGAGCGGAGGACCTGGACTCTAAAAACTACGGAGCGGAGGACCTGAATACGGAAAACTACGGAGCGGAGGACCTGGATACGGAAAACTACGGAGCGGAGGACCTGGATACGGAAAACTACGGAGCGGAGGACCTAGACTCTAAAATCTACGGAGCGGAGGACCTGGATACGGAAAACTACGGAACGGAGGACCTGGATACGGAAAACTACGGAGCGGAGGACCTGGACCTTAAATAACACTTACTCCGACACTTACACCGCACACCACCCTTGTACATATTAGCCAGTAAGCTCAAACAATAAACTCGTAATTTCACCAGAATCCTCTCGATTCTTTACTCCCCCGCCCTCACTCCACTTCTTGGTGACGAACTAACCCCTCGTTACAAATTGGCGCCCAACGTAAAAATCCACGAATTTTCCAGTAACACAGGACATTAAACAATTCACAAAACACATTGAAACACGAGAAAACAGGGTACAAAGTAGAAAATTAGAACGGTTTGTTACGTACCAACTTTACGCTTTCCCCTAAAAATTTATAATAATCAATAAATTTGAGTTGAGATCAGACAAAGACATCAGCATTCGAGGAAACCCTAGTCGTCACTCTTCTTTTTGGATACTCGAGAAGGAGAATTATTAAAACGTGCATTTTGTCACGATTCGCTTTGTTATTTAGAAAAGATTCATCACCTCCTTAATGTCGAAGAAGTCACGTATAATATAGAATATCTAGGATTAACGCTTACCACGTAGCAGTTTCTGTTGACCTAGCACCTATAGTCGCATCGTTATAACTCTTTCTAATAAAACCCTAATTATCCTAGTATAGACAAGGTAAACCATAAGACCTAGGAAATTCTAAATTAAAGAATTGGGATGTGTGTTATGCATGGAGTGATTGTATCTAGCTAATTTTAAGAATCTAGCATAAGTATAAATTAATTACTACGGTGAACCGACTATGTGGGTGCGGACGGCTGACGCGTGCACTTCTTGGGACTTAAGTCCCCAAAGTCTTGACAGCTGATTACGAGCGAGGTAGGGATCATCCTTTTGTGTCTTTCTTCTGGTAAATCGCGAGGCGCGTAGATGCAGAGAACCGGGTGCTAGTTAGAGCCTAGAGTTGGTGTTCAATCTTTAACAAAGTGGTGACCCAAGGGACTCAGTACTCGTCAAAAAAATAATTATTCAGTTCAGTTTTGCCAAGTCTCGTACTTGTAGTTATAGATTCAGTTTTAAGTTCATAAATTCAAACCTTACGTTCCATTATAATCAAAACCTAGTGATAGACATTTCACAAATTCAGGACCTTATTAATTTCATCAAAAATATTCAAAATTCGAGTCAGTGTATAAATACTTTATTAAAGACCGAGATTGTTCAAAAAAACCACGTCGATAGTGCAAAGTTTGGAGTTAGAAGATACTACAGGTGAGGACCCGCAAAATCAAGGGTGCGACGCGACATCCAGCCCTCCATGGTCGGTTCTACTAAAGCTAAGTGTCGACGATCGCTATCCATGTATTATCATTCATGCTAAATTCCATCTTTACTATCAAATTGGTTCCAGTATTCTCACAAGTATACTAGTTATACTTGTAATTACACTATATCTTGTCATTATCCTGTTACCTATATCTATTATCTATGCTTGCTATGATAATTAGTTTAAGAAAGCCCATAGACCTTGCCTAGAGCTAGTGCAAAGACACTTCGGGGAAAACCCTCAGCTTTAAGCAAGTCCGCGACGTCTCCAACTTGTCGAGCATGGCTATATAATCTTAAGCAATATAATATTAGTATAACCATAAGGAACTGCAGCGAAAGAGTTATAAGGAGTTGCTAGGTTGCAAAGATTTATCAAACCAAAAATTAAATTCCGAGCGACATCAGATTCACACATTATATTATTTTATCACTACCAAGGTGTCAACGCGAGAATCGAGAAGGGCATATTTCTGTTTGGTGCCTATCTAAAGGTTTCTTTTAAAGTAAGCTCTCTTCACGAACCCGCGTCGACACACACATCATTACCCTTGTATTAGCCATACACGATATTCATTTATGTTCAACCGTACGTTTTACTTCAAATAATCGATCAAGAATATAATCCATTTCTATCAATTAATTTTCCTTATCATTTTACCCGACCTAATACATTCCTGACAAGACAATTAGGCCCTTCTGTTTAAATAATTAATGCGAGACCTGTATAGGACTAGACGGCGTAGGATCCAAAAATCGATCTATTGAGAGATAGGTCAAAATTATTTTTATTTGTTATCATAGATAACGGGCGGTTATACTTAGACGCTACGCGGTTAGGCATAGTCGGACAACCCATGTGACGTTCGTCACAAGTTTTACACGAGACGAGTACGAAAAACACGGTACAGAAATTCAAATACGAAACGGTTAAACACACAGACACGCAATGTCACTAAGGCGGCTAAGCGAACCGGCGTAGCCAAGCGACACACAGAGGCACGGGCCTGTACGTGCGCACTTTATAAACAACACGCTGGACATAGATCCCATAAACACACAAGGTACACACAGATACATACAAGCACAAGAGACACACACACACTTCCGACCACGCATGCAAGTACACGAACCATACAGAGACGATAGGACGCCCAACACTCGGCACCTACTAGACGAACCGATCGCACTAGACAGGGAAGTGCAACACACGTTGCATAGCACGCACATACAAAACACACAACCGACACGCTTCGAATCAGCGGAGTACACACACACTATACAACCGAGCCCCAATCACGCAAACACATACGGGCAGACATTTTTCGACGACCGGCGAAGACAAGAAATAACAGGCGCGAAAACGTTTTTAGGCACTAATACGCGAAACATACAACACATACGTAACCTGATAGACCTGGACCCACCACAAACACAGCCGATAACGTATGACACACAGACGATACAACCACAACACACCCAGTACCTTAATCACAGTTATGCACAAAAATCGACGATACCAATTAAAGAGATTCAAGGGTGGAACATAAAATACTCGGGAGAAACAGGCGAGGACTTATACGAGTTCTTACAAAGCCTCCGCGATTTACAATTAGGTTACGATTTACAAGACAAACAGCTGATCGACAACCTCATACCGGTATTAGACGGAACAGCGAAACAATGGTACAGATTACACAGAGGAAAATGGAACACATGGCAAGAATTTACAGCACATATACAACATGCATTTTTAGACACACGCCGTAGAGACAAAATAGAAGAGGACATAAGAAACTGCGTACAACAGGAAACACAGACAATTACGGAATTTTTAATAAGAATAAGAACACTCTTCACTCTGCTAAACCCGCCATACACACCGACACAAGAGATAGAGATCCTATACAGAAACCTTAGACTAGAATACAAACAATACATAAGGCCACACGAATTTAGATCGTTCGAACAGTTAGAAAGCGCAGGAAAACAATGGGAAACGAACATCGCATGGGAGGAGGCGAGACAAAAGACGAAGAACACCCAGATACCACAGCAACCTAGGAACACATACACGCAATACACCCCACAAACACAATCACGTAGATTCCTATTACCAACACCAGACATCCAGCCATCGTACACAAACACAACACAAACACACCCACAGCTTCAATCAACATAACGCCCCGCGATCACATACACATCACCGACATACACATCACAGCTAAACACGCAGACGGGTACAACAGTACGCCGCTGCTATAACTGCAACGAACCAGGCCACATGAGATGGCAATGCACAAAACCGCAACAATCGGGAAACGAATAAGGGAATGCCCAGAACGGGTGGAGGCAATTCCCGAAACGCACAATACACATACACCCGAACACGCATTATATACAATCACACATAACCCACGCGATCCAAGATTCCACATAAAAATAGAAATGGACGGATTAGAATTTAATGCACTGATAGACACGGGATCAACACATTCATACCTAGGACAGAAAATAGGAGAAATTTTAAAAGACAGACACACACAAATACAGGAGACACCGAACACAACAGTCTTAGTAGCGAACGGTATAAGTGCAGGAATATCGGGCATAACAACACGACAGATTAGAATAGCACACACAACCAGAGAAGTAGAATTAGGCATTATACCCACACTCGCTTGGACATGCATCATCGGCATCGACGCCATAAGACAATTTGGTATGCAACTAGACTTTGCACAAAACACTTGGACACTAAGCGAAAAACCAAACCAGACATACAGAATGGAACGATGGCCACAGACAACCCCAATACCATTACAGACACCGAGGCAAAACCCCAGGAAACAGTCAGAAAACACAGAACAGGAAACAAATACACATCAGAAGTAAACTAAAGAACAAGAAACACAAACACACACTAAACAAGCAAAGGCAGCAGCATTGCAAGAAAAGAGAGTTAGAGAAGCACTGATAAAAAACTCACAAACAGAGGGACCGGAACAAACACAAACACAAACAGACACTCCACCAAAGCGAAAACCACTATTACCGACCCCAAATATTCCACCTAATCCAAACCTATATAAGCATACACAAGAATAAAACGCTGACGCAACGGAACGAACAGAAACAAACACTCCACCAAGGAAAAATCCACTATTACCCACCCCAAAAATTCCACCTAATCCGAACCTATACAAACCTACAGATAGGCAAAATACAGACAGAGGAAAACACACACAAACGGAGATACCTATACGAAAGGTATTGCTACCAACACCAAATATCCCACCAAATCCAAACCTATACCCCCGACACAGTACACCGCCACCGCGAATCTGCAGCGGAATACAACAACTCACAGACACACAACACACAGAACTGCAAACACTTCTAGCAAACAAAATCACATCACTCCCAGGACAGCTAGGACTAACACACCTAATATCACACAGAATCGACACACAAGGACACACCCCTATCAAACAACGCTATTACATGGTATCACCGAAAATAAAAGACGCGATATACACAGAAGTAGACAAGATGATCGAGGAAGAGGTAATCGAACCATCAGAAAGCGAGTGGTCAAGCCCAATAGTAATGATAAAAAAGCCTAACGGCACATACCGATTCTGTTTAGATTTTAGGAAGGTAAACTCGGTATCACGGAAAGATGCATTCCCCCTCCCATACATGACAGCAATAGCCAATACTCGACAAATTACGCGCAGCACAATACATATCTAAACTCGACGTCAGTCAAGCATACTTTCAAATACCACTACACGAAGACAGCAGACACATAACAGCATTCACAGTACCGGGAAAAGGATTATACCAATTTAAAAGGATGCCATACGGCTTAACAGGAGCACCGGCTACCTTACAAAGATTGCTAGACAAATTAATAGGACCCGAATCAGAACCATACGCATTCGCATACCTAGACGACATAATAATCGTAACACAAACATTCGAAGAACACTTACACTGGCTAGGAAAAATACTACAGAAAATTACACACGCAGGACTCACAATTAACCCAGACAAATGCGAATTCGGCTGCTCACAAGTTAAATACTTAGGATACATAGTAGATAAACACGGATTACACGTAGACCCAGAAAAAGTACAACCACTGACAGACTATCCGGAACCGAAAACATTAAAACAATTGAGACGATTAATCGGAATGGCTTCATGGTATAGAAGATTTATCCCAAATTTCGCACACATAACAGAACCACTAACACGACTACTAAAGAAAGAGCAGAAATGGACCTGGGGAGCAGAACAACAACACGCAACGAACACAATCAAACAAATCCTCACAACACCACCCACACTCACATGCCCCGATCACACACTACCATTCCAAGTACAAACAGACGCGAGCGGAACAGGCATAGGCGCAGTACTAACACAAACAAAGAATGAAGAAGAACACGTAATAGCATACGCCAGCCGTGCCCTTAGCGAGGCGGAGAGAAAATACACAACAGAACAGGAATGCCTCGCGGTAATTTGGGCAATATACAAATTCAGACCATACCTGGAGGGTTTCACAGTAATTACAGATCACAGCGCACTCAAATGGTTACACAATTAAAAAAATCCAACAGGCAGACTAGCAAGATGGGCACTAGAATTGTTAGAATACGATTTCGAAATTATACACAGAAAAGGCACAGCACACCAAGTACCGGATGCATTATCACGATTACACGAACACGAAGAACAATTACAATTAGGCGCGATAGAAAACACCTCAGATAAATGGTACACATACAAAAAAACACAAGTTCAAACACGACCAGAAAAGAACGAATCATGGAGAATACGCGACACACACCTATACTTACATAGACCCGATCCACTACACTCCAACTTATTACCGGACACAAACCCATGGAAATTAGTTATCCCCAAAGAACAAATCACACAAATATTACACGAAAATCACGACACAACACAAGCAGGACACCTAGGCATAGAAAAAACATATCAAAGGATCGCGAAGGAATATTACTGGCCAGGGATGTACAGGGACACAGTAGAATACGTACGAAAATGCGAAATTTGCCAAAAAACAAAAATAGAACAAAAACAACCAGCAGGCCTAATGGGACATAGAATAATCGAGAAACCATGGACAGTAGTAGCATCAGACATAATGGGACCCCTCCCTATCTCAAAAACACGACACCAATAGATAATAGTTTTTCAAGACCTATACACGAAATGGGCAGAAATCATACCATTAAAGAAAGCGACAGCACAGACAGTAGAACACGCATTACACAAACACGTCATATCACGATGGGGTACACCACGCGTAATACTCACAGATAACGGCACACCATACGTAAACAAATTGATTCGTGAACTCACACAAAAATTCGGCATCAGACACACAACAATCCCACCATACCACGCCCAGGCAAACCCAGTAGAACGAATAAACAGAACAATAAAAACAATGATACAAGCGTACGTAGAAAAAGACCACAAGGAATGGGACATAAACTTACAAGACCTGCAATTTGCACTTAACACAAGCACACACACATCCACAAAACACACACCTGCATTCCTAAACCTCGGGAGAGAACTACACCCGACACAATGCTTGCGGAACAACATCGAAAACGAAGGCGACATAGAACGGCAAGACACGGACAAATGGACAGACCACCTACGTAGACTACAAATAATGAGGGAAGAAGTACAGAGACACCTGACAGAAGCAAACGAGAGACAGGCACACTATTACAATTTAAGACGGAGAAACACGGAGTACAAGGTGGGAGATAGGGTTCTTAAGAAAAATCACATGCTGTCGTCAAAAGCAGACCATGTAGCAGCAAAACTAACACATAAGTATACAGGACCATATATAATAACAAACCAAATTTCACCAACAGTATACGAACTAACAACGGAAACTGGAAAAAAAATGGGAAAATGGCACATAGGCAATTTAAAACTGTATATACAGGGTGATTCACTGCTACCGGGCCATTTTAGATAGGCGGATTACTCAGAAAATTCTAAGACTAAAAGTCCTTTACCAAAAATTCGATAGACCTCCAGTTCCCGAGCTACGGAGGATCTAGGATAACCAATTACAGAGCTTATACGTGACTCGGACAGGGGCGTCTAGATATCTTAAATTAATAAAATGTAATTTTTATTTCGTCATAAGTAATTTCAGCATCACTTGTAACTGAAACTGGGACTGCTGCTGGCGTTGGTTTCGACGTCCAGGTCGTCCAGGTTATCCTCCTCGTGATCCAGGTCGTCCGCTTCGTAGTTTTTGTGGTCCAGGTCGTTCGCAACGTGGTTTCCAGCGTCCAGGTTGTGCGCATTGTAGTTTTCGTAGTCCAGGTCATACGCCTCGTAATTTTCGTCTTGCAGGTCGTACAGCTCGTACTTTGTGTCGCCAAGGTCGTTCGCTTCATAGTCTTCGTTATCCAGGTCCTGCGCTTCGTAGCTTTCGTTGTCCAAGTCGTGCGCTTCGTAGTCTTCTTTGTCCAGGTCCTGTGCTTCGTGGTTTTCGTTGTCCAGGTCGTAAAGTACGAGCTGTACAACCTGCAAGACGAAAATTACGAAGCGTATGACCTGGACGACGCAAACTGTGAGGCGTACGACCTAGACTACGAAAACTACGATGCGCACAACCTGGACGCTGGAAGCCACGTCGCGAACGACCTGGACTGCGAAAACTACGAAGCGGATGACATGTGCAACTAAACTATGTAGCACACGACGTAGAAGACGCGAACCACGAAGCGGACGACCTGGATCACGAGGAGGATACCCTGGACGACCTGGACGACCTGGACGTCGAAACCAACGCCAGCAGCAGTCCCAGTTTCAGTTACAAGTGATGCTAAAATTACTTATGACGAAATAAAAATTACATTTTAATAACTTAAGATATCTAGACGGCCCTGTCCGAGTCACGTATAAGCTCTGTAATTGGTTATCCTAGATCCTCCATAGCTCGGGAACTGGAGGTCTATCGAATTTTTGGTAAAGAACTTTTAGTCTTAGAATTTCCTGAGGAATCTGCCTATCTAAAATGGCCCGGTAGCAGTGAATCACCCTGTATAAATAACTAATGAATGCAATTCGACTTTAACAGATACAAAGATGGACAGAGCAACAAGGACACCAACACGAACTCCACTACTACCGACACCACGACAGACAACATACCCAGACCGATACAGGACAGAAGACATGTACGTGAAGTTAGCATATCAATTGCCAGCAGATCAAAAATAAAAGGGTGTTCTTTTCGCATGCAGCCGAGTTCTATAGTTCCTGATATGTTTTGATAATAGTTCTGTCAATTAAACCTCCAAAAAATGAAATCAAAAAAATGATCTGCTAACTTCCCGCAGCAGATCATTTTTGCAAAAAAAAATCAAATTCGACAGATTTCGACGAGCCCGATAGTTCTCTGTATTAGAGAATAATAGTTCTGCCCTTGGGACAGCGTAATACTATTTTTTTTTCTCAATTTTTTTTTTTATATTTCCGAGCGAGCAAGACGATCGTGACTTGTGGTTCTCAGGGGTGAGTTCTGGACTTTTTGTGAATTTCCACCGACTCCCTCAACACTCTGGCGTATATCCGAGTAGAGTTCCGGGCACTAGTCATTTTCAATATGTTGATAATCATTTTTTTCCTAATATAATACATACGATCGTGATATGCTGGTGTTTAGGGGTGAGTTCTGGACTTTTTGTGAATTTCCACCGACTCCCTCAACACTCTGGCGTATATCCGAGTAGAGTTCCGGGCACTAGTCATTTTCAATATGTTAATAACCATTTTTTTCGTAATATAATATATACGATCGTGGTATTGAACTTTCCATAGAAAGAGATCGCACATCCCGCACCCGTAGTTCTCCTCTCTCTTTCTCCAGCCTCGCACGAGCGACGCTTTGCTAGGAGCCTTTCTCGCAAGCGATATTGCTCCAAAGATTGATAACTCTGCAGAAAGTTAGCTGTAATGTTACTTCGTTTGGTTCTCCGCGTTGCATGTGCGTTACTCATAGCGTTTCGGCTTTTGAGTCGCGGTTTTATCGTTCGATTTATTCAGTTGGTTGTGCCTAAATTGATATAGCATTCGTATTCTGAGGGTCTGTAGGGATTGTCATTCAGGATTTTTTGTAATTACTCTGGTTGGCTTTGTACTAACTGCATTCAGATAGAAAGGTTTATAAAATTTGTCTGGCTCAGATTGGTTTTTCATAGCCAAGTTAGCGAATTGCGATTGCTTCGCTTGATTTGAGGTGGCTCCGGGTATGTGAAGTTGGAATCCCAACGTCTCTAACGCCCTGCGCAGCTTGTGCCTATACTGACAATCCACTGCAGCGTTCACTGCTCTCTGGTTTTTATATAGTCAGCCTAGTTTGAACTTCTTTTTTTTTGTTGACTGCTCCACTCGAATTGTAGTTGTGTTCGAATTCTTCAGAATTTTCTTCTCATATCATTGACGATTCTTTTTTTCTGTGATGTAGTTTTGAAGTACTCAGTTCGCTGAACTTTCCTTGACATCTGCACGGCTCAGATTTTCTCCATTTGCGAATTTTGCTTTGTTCACTTATTATTCGACATATTATACACACAGAAGGTACAGATTCGCTGAAAAATGAAACCTCAATCCGGATATGATCAAATTGCCCTACAGAAAATTTTATCGGATGTTAAATATTGCGCTATTAACGATAAAGGGCGCGTGCTTCAACCTTCTCATGAAGTTTACCAGACGATTTCAAGACTAATGGCAAATCAGGGATCGAATGTCACGCCAAAGCATATCCATACGGTTATTAACAACAATCGTAATGGTTTTAAAGACTACATTTTGAAAACGTTTGATATACGAGAACAAAAGTTGACTACCTCCATTGGGAATGGTGATTTGAGCGTATCCGTATCTGCAGACCACACCACAAATAGTCAGACCAGCTTCATCTCGATAGATATCAATCTCGTAATATCGTCAGAAAAATGGCATGCTATTCGTCCGGAAGAAAAAATGTACGGAAAACGAGTTTATTGGAAATTGCGAGCGGGATGGGCAGACGTGGTAGCTGAGGCAATGTGGGTTCAATACCGAGTCGATTGCGTATTCGTATCTAAGAACAATAACGTCTATCGGAGTGCAGTTGCACAATATTTTCTGACGTTTGAGGGGTCCTGTCGCGAGTGTAACGCGAAGATTCACGGTAACTTGTTGAAGGAACCAGCAAAAAACGTGGACGTTATTCTTAAATGCCACATTGAGGGGATTAAAGCTAAAGCCCATTCTGGGAAAAAACGAAGGCAATTGAGAGGCGCACGTCGTCGCAAAGTAGCTGATTCGCTTATCAATGGGCGCAAAGATGCGGTGACTTGGCGACGACAGGAAGCTGGACGCATAAAGAAATTTGGAGGTAAAAACCCACCAATCTTACCGACAAACGAAGTTGTGCGTAAAGCAAAAGAACAGCGACTATTAGAAAAATATGGTTTGAAGTTCGCAAATCCTGCATTGAATTTACTTAAAAGCGCTAAACATGGTAAATTCGTTGGGTGCATACATCACGTTGCCGTACTACAATTTGAATGTATATATTGGCGACCCGAACAATTGCAGATATACAAAGCACGCTGTCGTAAGAATCCGAATGCGATATTGACTATCGATGCTACGGGCGGTATCGCGAAGCGTAATAAGTTACATGAGCCGCACATTTTTCTTTATCAGTGTGTACTCGTGACACAGGAAGGTAGCGTGCCTACGTTCCAAATGGTCTCAGCCGATTAACGGTCTCTCATTGTCGCTAATTTTTTGCGTCTGATACTCGCTGCAAATGCACCAATCTCACCGATTGTCGTGGCTGATTTTGGTTGGTCATTATTGATTGCGGTAGCTGAAATATTTGGTAGATGCTCAAGTTTTAACGAATACTTGCAAAAATGTCGTAATACTATAGTACACAAATCGACTTCATTGCCTTCAACTTTCATGCGGTTAGACGTATGTCATCTTTCGGCAATGGTTTCACGGTGGCCATGCCTAAAAGGGAAAGACAAGTGTTTGGTACGTAGGTTTTATAAACGATGCATCGGAAAAGCCTATCAAATTTCGAACTTAGAAGACTTGTCGTTTTTTGTAGAATCGGTCCTTGTTGTTTCTCTCAGTAAATGTATCGGGTCGAGTCCGAATAACGAGCCTCAGCCATCCGTCGAAAGACTCAAATTTTTAAATGACAAAATAGGAGGGCTACAAACAAACAATATCGACGACGACGACGGTGACGGTGACGCCGAAACAGAAGGAGAAGAGGAATTCGATGCAGGAGAGAATCCTGAAGAAAATAAAATGGGTGAAGTGGGCTGGAAATTGTGGAGTGATCAGTTATACAATAGCGCACAAGATCTTGCTAATCAGTCATCAAATGGTGATACGATCAATGGGTGCTATAATGTAGGCTTTGCGAAAAATTTCAAAAGATACTTGCTTCCATACGTGCCTCTATGGACCTGTATAATGATTTCAATCTTCCGAAGAGGGCCAATAATTGCTACGTCAGCTGCAGTCGAGTCCGAATTTTGCGACCTAAAAAATCGTGATTTCAAGGGTGAACTGCCCATGCGGGTAGACAGGTTCGTGTTTCAACACCTTCAGCGTATCGACGATAAAATAAAAGAGCGCTGCAAGGAGTCAGACGCTTTGCGAAATAGCACAAACGAAGATGGACAGAAGCAAGATAGTACAGAGATTCAGAACTCCCCGAAGCCCGGACGTCATTCTGGAGTTTCAGAGATGCAAGATACCATGCAGATTGACGATCCTCAGCAAGCTACGTTTAAAGATGTGACAAACAGCGGAATCGTTTCATTCGTAATAACTGAGAAAAACTGGTGCAGCACTCCAAACCAAAGTAGAGAAAAATCAGACAGTCTTGCATTGGAGAAAACATCGGTGAATTTTGTATCGTCAATAACAGAGGAGGAAATCGAAGACTCGCCTTACGTTTCCAATTCTTCGAAGGTCTCAAGTAACGTGACTGACGATCAGGTGAACGAGTTTATAATGGACAGAAACATTCCGGCTGACAACGAATGGAATGTTCAAGAAGGATGGAGGGGTCTAAATAAAAACACTATACATAAAAATCCAAGCGATGAACCGCCGAAACGAAAACGTGCAAAACAAACATGTTTAGATGATTGCCCAGAGTGGGACTATATTAAAGATGCGAAGATGGGACACATCCCAGTCCTTCTGAACGGAAATATCTCGGGACCAGTGCGTATAGACAACTACGATTTAAATTTGATTAGAACATGTGCATTCGACTCGGTTTTTCAGGTCGTTATTAACGGACTCTCGGTAAATAGGTTCTATCGCGAAAAATTGCAGTCATCTGACTGTTCGATCGTGAATTTAGCTCAGGATGTCAGCAATAAAAAAAAAATAACTAAAGAGAATTATATTCAAAGAGCTAAAATATTACTGAAGTCTTTCATATTCAAAGGTAGTGTCACGTCCTTCACAAGAAACATAAAACGTTTAGATGCTGAATGCAATGCTGCCCATCTGGCTCAATCTCTTTTTGACAAAGCACCGAGTTATGCTTACAAGATTGAATGTTCTTGTGGATACAGTAATGGTAACACATATCAGTTGATGAATGTGCATATCGACATGATTCTTTGCAAAGGTTTACATCTAATGCAAGAAGCAATTCACGATTGTATATCGAATGAGAGGACCTGCTTTGACTGCAAGAATAAAAACTGCAAGTTTAACAGAGTATGGACCACACCTCATCATCGATACCGCTGTTGTAACCGATCCTGGTTACTCAAACAAGGGTGAGATCATTGCACACAACTTGGACTCTATCAAAACAATCGTAACGGTTGGTGGAAGAGTGTATATGCTGACCGGTGTCGTTGATTACCATATGGAAATAAATCACTATGTCGCGTACGGATTAGCGGGAGAGTATTGGTACAAATATGATAGCTTGTTTAAAAAACGTGAAACGGCGAATTCACAGACAAAGATCTACCCACACGTAATTCTATATACGATATGCAGCCAGACCAACTGAGGGAATCAGACAAATGATTGACTGATGACGATAAAATGATGCAGATGGGGAACTCTCGAAGTTCTGTAGATCTATTGGTTTTCTGATCTTGACCAAATATAGGGTCATCCGAAATTATATTCCAACATTAGTTTATGATAATTACTTAATCTTCGCACTTATGTTCTTTTGATTTTTGAAAAAAATTGTGCGCAATTGATACTTGCACCTACTTACTTATATTTATATACACTCATACTCATATACCTATATACTTATAACGTATGCACTTAGATACTCACGCGCAGTGTGACACATACTGAAGATGAAAATATGATACGGCTCAACTGGTGCAGCTAAAAATCAGTCGATATTGTATAATACTCAGTTGAGCCAAGAGATGTACAGGGTCAGTCAATTGAATCTCCCAGAGTGGGAGGAACTTGATAATAAATGAGACCCTACCCCTCAGCCAATCTAGCGAATGTTCAGTATATACGTCGAGGAGTCATTAGTAAACATGACCTAATTGTTTACATTTCTGGCTGTCGTCTTTTTTTGTTGTGGTCATATCTTCTTTATTGTTTCTTCAACTGCGACTATTCGTACGAAGAAATAAATCATCGAGAAGAAAATTATTAAAATATAGAAACAAAGAAATTATAAAAAAATTAAAAAAATTATTAAAAAAAGGAAAAAAAAATATATATAAATATAAAAAAAAAAAAGAAGTCAATTCTCAACACGTCCACGTCACTTCTTGCTAGCATATTGTTGCAAAATGCGTTTTGCGATAAGAAATAAGTTATTAATAGTGGGTTCCCGAAGGAAATAAAGTGAATCAGGTGAAATTATATGAATTGGGCAAAAGGGTTATGTATTCTGAAATACAGGTCTGTACTAGTAGTGAGCCAGAAACAGACTGACTTGTTTTACAATAATGTTTGTTGACGCAGCAACCGAAGTTCTTATATTTGAGAAGACGTCTTTTATCATATAAGCTACTAGATGTAGTTCGTGAAGAATAAATGATATGAGGGTGATTCTACCAAATGTAACATATCATGGTCGTACCGATTTGAAGCAATCAGAAATTATTGAAAACTATTAAGAAATTATCAGAGCCCAGGAACTCTACTGGGATATACGCCAGAGTGTTGAGGGAGTCCGTGGAAATTCACAAAAAGTCCAGAACTCACCCCTAAACACCAGCATATCACGATCGTATGTATTATATTAGGAAAAAAATGATTATCAACATATTGAAAATGACTAGTGCCCGGAACTCTACTCGGATATACGCCAGAGTGTTGAGGAAGTCGGTGGAAATTCACAAAAAGTCCAGAACTCACCCCTGAGAACCACAAGTCACGATCGTCTTGCTCGCTCGGAAATATAAAAAAAAAAATTGAAAAAAAAAAATAGTATTACGCTGTCCCAAGGGCAGAACTATTATTCTCTAATACAGAGAACTATCGGGCTCGTCGAAATCTGTCGAATTTGATTTTTTTTTGCAAAAATGATCTGCTGCGGGAAGTTAGCAGATCATTTTTTTGATTTCATTTTTTGGAGGTTTAATTGACAGAACTATTATCAAAACATATCAGGAACTATAGAACTCGGCTGCATGCGAAAAGAACACCCTTTTATTTTTGATCTGCTGGCAATTGATATGCTAACTTCACGTACATACAGAAGACACACTGCAGACCGACAGACAAATACAACAATACAACATACACCCGCACACACCAGCCCGACGCACACTACTAACAACACCACAACAATATACACTACCCACGACACCACCAACAAAAATACCACTGCTACAAACACCCGGACTCGCACCACACACACACAGATACCCCAACCCACCTTCCACCAACACGACATCAACAGCCACACAAAAAGATCCAACCCTAACCACTAAAACACCAACCACAGACGCAAAAAACGACATAGAACAACTAGCACAAAGAGTCGAGACACAAATACAAATACTGGAAGCATTAGACAGACACAACCTACACCGACGAAAAGCCGCACAAATACACCCAGTCGTAGCCACCAACACGATAGACATACACAACCTACCACCATACGAACCACCACCAAACCCAGAAAACACAGCTACAGTCACACAAACACCACTAAAACCCATAGCCAGACACCTCAGACGCACACGCACAAGAACACACCCACCGTTTTCCAAGAACTATTACATTACGCCAAAAGACCACACACAAAACGCACAAGACACAGACTCGGACACATATGAGACAGCGGAGGAGATGGACACGGACACGGAGACAGACACAGACACACTGATTATAAAAATAGACGACACAGACACAATATAAACTACAGAAAAAGAGGGAGGAGGAGGAGGAACAAAAAGAACACGGAGCGACGGAACAGGACGGAAACGCCACCGGACAAAAAGACACACAGAAAACACGGAGAAGAGGGACAGGACACAGGAACGACACGAGACAAGAAGACACCAGGAAGACACAACGACAAACAGTACGAAATAGAAGATAAGATAGAAATAAGGACAACACAAAATAATTAGGAAAATAAGGACAACACAAAAACAAGTAGGAAAATAAGGATAACGCAAAACAGATAAGAACATAGAAATAAGGACACAGTAAACAAAAGGAAAAAACAATAAATCACGAAACACAAACACATAGGCTCGCCCTATAGGCTTCACCCCGCGTGGGAAGGGGGGAGTTGTGACGTTGCAAGTCACAAACCCCCAAGCCACGCGGAAGTGAACGAAAAACAACGAAAATAGCCGAGGCCGATCGGCAGCGAGAGCCGATCGGCACTCTCTTAAGAGACTGTTGACGAGCAAGTTGTGCGAACCGAAACCCTTTTTCTTTGGAGCTTCAGTCCTCTCTAGCGCAGGTCAGTACCTACTAGAACCCAAACCTTAAATAACACTTACGCCGACACTTACACCGCACACCACCCTTGTACATATTAGCCAGTAAGCTATATTAAATTAAGTCAAACGTTCTGAGCCCCCCCCCCCTCCACTCATCCCTTGCGGTGTGACGTAATTATTGAATAGCTAGTAAGGACAATAAAAACAGTAAAAATGATAAGAATGAGAATAAAAATAATGTAGGAAATATAATATTACCAATATTTGAATAATTTTTAGACATATTATGATTGATTTCTGATGAATGATTCGGGCTGGCGAGCCGCCCTACGGGTACTTGGCGGCGATTCGCTGCCGCAAATGAGTCATTCCACGTCAAACCGGACACCTTTTTGACCTCGATGTTTCCGATTTCGTTCTAATTTTTTTAACGGGTTCTTTGGAACAAATAAATTCATCAAACAATTTTTCGTTTTTTCTTTCCGCCCCTATTTCCCAAGTTACACGGGGGTGAAATTCACGAAAAACGGCCAAAAATCGAAAACATACTCCTCTTCAAACGGTCATATCTTTGGCTGTGTTCGTCCTAGAGTCTTCTTTCGAGAACCATTTTGAAGCTATTGAATGGCACTATTATTATATATTTATTGAATTCTGCGACAAAGAGCGATTCCATTTGTTATAAACAAATATATTATTCAAACGTGGTTTTCTAGGTGAGAACCACGCTTTAAAATTCCCCAAAAAATATGAGCGTATTCCTTGATCAATTTTCTATAAAACTGGTAAGTTATAGAATGGAACTCCGATGGAAAATATATTAAAACGATTTATTTATACGCGACGGCGCGCGCTGCCGCTGAGAGACCTGGCTCGGGTACGTGTAGCTCGCGTAAGGAAGAAATGGTGGGCATGTAGATCTATATTGAAAAAATTCACCATGTCAGAAAACAATGTATATCATATTAGTTTATTGAATATCTAACTAATGATAAGTAAATCATGATCCTAAATCTGACATAAAGATCCCATAGTCACATTATATTATACCTATATGTATAATACCTGAATTGATGAATACACTATAATTAATTTAATAGAAGTTTGGTTTATTCATGTAATTGCTTCCATAACTGTTGAAGTTAAAGCAAAAATATAAATAATTATATTATTGTTAAAGTTAGTTGAAAGAAATAACGGGGCAATTTTTTGTCAAATTAAGAAAATAAACCAATTAAATTAGGAAAGATTATTAAAAATTTTAGGGTGGTTTATTTGGAAACAACGGCCTGCACTGACTTTTCGGTATCAGAGTATCCCTTACATTAGTTATTAATTTATTTTTCGTTTGTGGCAGAATACAATGAAATGTCAGTGTACCATGAACTAATTTAGCTTTCCCGAAACGAGGCTGCAATGCAGTTCAGTGGAAAATTATAAATCAGTATTTTTAATATTTTTGATATTCTGCACCCATAGAAAAAAAAAATTGTGGTGTATTTATTGGTTCCTGCAAGGATTCCAGACTTGCTTTAGCTGCTAGTCTTTAGAGGGCTCCTCCTAAGCCAATAACAAAAAAATAAATTAATGCGACTAACAAAAAATGAATTAATAGACAAGAGATACTCTGATGCCGAAAAGTCAGTAGAGGCCGTTGTTCCTAAATAAACCACTAATTATAAGCAAATATAACGACTTCCAGGTATTATATATGGTATAATGTGACTAGGGGATCCTTATGTCAGATTTAGGATCATGATTTACTTATCGTTAGTTAGATATTCAATAAACTAATATGATATACATTGTTTTCTGACATGGTGAATTTTTTTAATATAGATCTACATGCCCACCATTTCTTCCTTACGCGAGCTACACGTACCCGAGCCAGGTCTCTCAGCGGCAGCGCGCGCCGTCGCTTATAAATAAATCGTTTTAATATAGTTTCCATCGGAGTTCCATTCTATAACTTACCAGTTTTATAGGAAATTGATCAAGGAATACGCTCCTATTTTTTTGGGAATTTTAAAGCGTGGTTCTCACCTAGAAAACCACGTTTGAATAATATATTTGTTTATAACAAATGGAATCGCTCTTTGTCGCAGAATTCAATAAATATATAATAATAGTGCCATTCAATAGCTTCAAAATGGTTCTCGAAAGAAGACTCTAGGACAAACACAGCCAAAGATATGACTGTTTGAAGAGGAGTATGTTTTCGATTTTTGGCCGTTTTTCGTGAATTTCACCCCCGTGTAACTTGGGAAATAGGGGCGGAAAAAAAAAACGAAAAATTGTTTGATGAATTTATTTGTTCCAAAGAACCCGTTAAAAAAATTAGAACGAAATCGGAAACATCGAGGTCAATTTTTGATTTATTTTGTCCGGTTTGACGTGGAATGACTCAAATCTTGATAGCGAATGACCTGGAAACCGAAAACTACGGAGCGGAGAACCTGGGCACCGAAAACTACGGAGCGGAAGACCTGGACACCGAAAACTGCGGAGCGGAAAAACTGGACCGTGAAAACTATGAAGCGGAAGACCTGGACGCCGAAAACTACGAAGCGAAGGACCTGGCTAGCGAGATTTACGGATTGGAGGACCTGGATATCGAAAACTACGGAGAAGAGGACCTGGATACCGGAAACTACGGAGCGGAATACCTGGACACCGAAAACTACGAAGCGAAGGACCTGGGCAGCGAGATTTACAGATGGGAGGACCTGGATACCGAAAACTACGGAGAAGAGGACCTGGATACCGGAAACTACGGAGCGGAATACCTGGACACCGAAAACTACGAAGTGAAGGACCTGGGCAGCGAGATTTACAGATGGGAGGACCTGGATACCGAAAAATACGCAGAAGAGGACCTGGACATTAAAAGGATGACCCGATTAAAATGTTAACACAATAATAATAATAAAATAATAATAATCATAATCATACATACCTATATGTATAAAAATTAGCAGTATTATATTCGATCGATGTCATGAGAATCGGGACTCGTGACGTCATTCTCATTCTCAAAATATGTGCATATATAAATAATCATTATTACATGAATAACTCAGTTATGCGTGGTCGATTATTGCTCAAAAACAATAGGGAGCGAGATTTCAGTGACAAGAACACCCCTACCAAATTGCAAGTTCATAAGTGCAACGTTTCGACAGATATCGTGGTCCCAAGAAAAACGTTCTGCAAGGAAGCAAAAGAAAAAGAAAAAGAAGCAAAAGATTGTGTTTTTCGATCAACTTTGACGGTCAATATCTCCGAAATCACTCGGTCGATTCTGTTGAACTTTTGCGAGCAAGGTCGAGTGGAGAGGGCCTTACGCCCCTATGAATTTTATTGGAAAATAATCAGCGGTTCAAAAGATGTGACAGATTTTTTACAAGAACAAGAGCTTGCTCGGGTAAATGATTCGTGGCTGCCGCGCCGAGTTGGAGGGGAGGAACTCGGCTGCGATTCGCTGCCGCGAATCTTGATAGGGGTCATTCAACTGTAGATCACGCTATGTTTGGCAATTTCGACATATGTATATTTCGCTTACTTGCTTTAATTTTGAATTAGGGATATACTAAGATATTTTGAATGGTTTAAAGCGTCGTTTGAGTAAGTGCGAAAGAAATACGATTACGCTACTGTAATTATCGAGACATTGCCCCCTTGAATGACCCCTCGGGCCTAATCCACGTGATTTTATTCCTAAAAAGGGTGACTTTTGACAGAGGCCTGTCGTCTGCAATAATATAGGCATATGTGGGTACGTTTGAACTTGAAGGTGCATTCGTAAGATTTATCCACGGTTACGGTAGACTTGAACAAATTAATGCGAAAATTTAATCTAAATCTTATTTTACGTGCCTGAAGTGACCCAAAATAGTCGCAATATCAATATAAAAAGGCAATACAAATACTGACTACAACCTAGTATCTGACGAAAGCAGCGGTACAAGTCGACAATTTCCAATCAATGCAACATTTTTACAGCAACTAATTTTGATCCTTTTTTGAAAACTATAGCTTCTGATTCGATCTCTGTAAGTTGAACTATGTCTTGTTTTCGTTCAAATCCCGTTACGACGAAACTACCGACGAGCGTTGAATTATACGGCTTACGGAACAGAGCTATCGTGATGCATCTGTGCCCGCCCAAATAGATCTTTCCATTATTTTTCTTATAAATGGAAGATACCTTAATAATTGCGTTGTTAGTCAGGACTGCATAATTATTCGGTGATTTACGATTCAAATAATAATTTTTATAGGTGATACCTTCGATTCGCACCCTGTCCGCTGCATTGTCTTGTGACCTAGGCTGTTTTCCTATCGTTTTTCGCGAGTACTGAATTTCTATGTCTTGTCGAATTATGATGTTTTTCATATTTTTGAGGCTGCTATTTCAGAAAGTCGTCTACAAATTTGTGCGATAGGGTTATGGGGTGATCTTACTAGCTTTTTGATATGACCTAGATAATTCTCAAACGGAAAGGCGCTAATGTCTTGTAGGGTGCACGATAAGTTTTCTACGTCATCCGATACGTGAAGCAAGTTATGCACATTTGCAACAAGAAAATGCTCGCCATATAACTGAGGAACTTCTTGAACGAATTCCTGTAATAATACTCGCGATACTTGAACCTCGTCAATAAGAGATAGTTTGTCGCAGAGAATACGCATCGCGACATGTAATTTCAAAAAGTGCTTCGTTAGCTGCTTGTTAAGGTGCCACAGAAGTGGCATGTCCTATATATATTTTGTGACGTCAGAAGCCATAAATTTTCGTCGACAAATTGAGCCTAAACGGAGAGACGAATATCACAGGAATGATTTTTTTATAGAAGCTAAAATTCAAGTGTAGGGCGCTTGCTCAGTGATTTGCAACGTAGATCAGCCAGTAATATGTATTATGAATAAACGAAAATTATATTACATTTATACACATCCAACATGGCGGCATTAAAATGGCTGCAATTACCGACTTTTCGTATTTTCACCGCATCTGGGAGACACGAACATTCATCACTCAGCACAGGGAGCAAGCGCCCTGTAGAAATACACACACTTTTCGGGAAAACTAATTTCACCCATCTGCGTCCCGTAAATAAGGCTCAATTTGTCGACGAAATTCCTCGTATTTGACGTCTCGTTATGACATATATCTATCGAAAACCTGTGAATTTACGGCAGTTCTGTGGCACCTTAACTATACCTTTAATTACGAAAGGGCTGCAATACATAAGAAAAAATTTACATTCCGTAGCTTTCCAAAGATCAATGTCCGTTATAGGTCTCAACTTTCGATGAAATTCTTTCGGGATTTCGTTGTGAAGTCCTTTGATTCGATCGTTAATTTCTTGGATCCCGGCTTTATGGAGTCTAACATTCGACTTGGGCCCCGTCACCCATGCTCTAACAATACGTTTGACGATGCCGATAAATATGAGGTGCATGATATCCAGTACAAATTGTGTCACGAGACCGAAATTTTTTATTGAGTTTAGTGGAGACCGATACTTATGGTGTTCCTTTTGGCTCTCAAGATTGAATGATTCGTCCGTGCGTTTATTCGCGTTCATTTCCGGGAAGATAAATGTTTTTTTTTTCCCTCTTAGCTTAGTACCTCGCTGTGTGCACCGTTCGCATGAATAAAATCCGCTGTGTCCAGGAGTACCTTTCAAAAAAGAGCGTGCCGGCATGTCGCAAGAAAAGGCTTTAACACGAACCGATGAATGAATCCCGTTAATAGTCAAACCAATGTCCTGCAATTGATTCACTTCATTGACGAAATCATCTAAATATTTGTTCAAGTCTAATGGTTTGGTGTCACCCTTATATAAAGCTACTGCAAATGGAGGAAATGTAATGTCGGGATGAAAGATTTTACACAGGATAGGCCATAGTTGCGTCCTTGAATTCTTATACAAAGGTATGCCATCGATATTGAAAATTAGCTCGACTACTGTTTTGCTCTGACTTCTATATATTTCTGCTACGCGCGTGCTTTGTAATAGCATCTGCAATTGCTGCCGAATGCCTAAATAAACAAATTGACTCGAATCGCTTGGCCCCAAATTCGAAATCTCGCATAAATTGGTCGTGCCCAGTAGGGTTCGTGCATCAGCCGGTAATTCCGGATGTACCTCTTTTAGCACTTTTAAAATCGCGCGCACCGCTTGGTGACTTACATTATGGTCCACAAAAGTGCTTGCCAATTCCTGTGTCCAGCATACGGCTTCCACCTCCTGCAATGCTGGTACATTATTACGTGGCAATTCCGCAACCACCTTGCGAACGTCTAATTCGGAACATAAAGCTTCTGTGGCCGATGGATTCGAATCCTTCCGATTACAATCAGGCTGTATAACCAGTGCATCATTACGAAGATGTACTAGAACTTCATTTTTCCCACGCGCCTGCCTCAACCGCCGATACCGCTTACAGTGCTGCGATCTTGAAGCCATACTTCCTGGCGAATGAAATGAGATTCTCTGGAAATCAGAAATTCGTGTCTCTTACTTCTTCATTTCTACTTGATTTCTCTTTTTTTTTCTATATTAGTTATGTGGATCTGAAGGAGCTATGCTCCAGATTGAAATAAAGCACTTCTATCTATCCATCTATCTATCTATCTATCTGTCTCATGATTGTATACGTGCAATCTTTTGAATGTACGATAGTACTTGTTTGAGACAACTCCTACTCCAGTATCGCGGATTCAGAGTATTGCAATGGTTTTGACGTACAATAGATATCAATTTTTCTAATTCAAACATTAAAATCAATTTAATTTCGAAATCTAACAATGAGATCTAGACATTTAATCAGACAAGGTTATATATTGTGACGTGGATTTTTGTTAGACCCTCGGATCTGGACCGGATAGCCAGACTCCGGGGTCGATCCAACGGTGCACACAGCTATACTTCAAAATTCAAATTGGTTGGGCGCCAGGCGAACTATCTTCGCCACCTTCAAAATTTCAACACAAAACAAAAGACTAACGGTAACCTAAGCGGCGGCTAGCAACAGTACCGCGGAGAGGGGTCGGGATTAATATGGAGGATCAGCTAGGCGTTAAATAACGACTCGTGGAGTTAAATTTAACAAAGAAATATAACGAATTTATTCAATAAAAAAAAATGTAAAGAAAAACAAATTAAGATAAAATAAGTAAAGAACGGTCGTGTAGCCGGGGGTACTCCCCCGCGGGTTAGTTGTGGCCAAGGACCGTGTATAGGCGGTCTTGCCACGTTTCAAAAAATTTGACAAAAATACCAGTTTCCACGTAGGAACGCAATGACAAAAAAAAACAATACCAAAATAAAATAATCAAGAACTTAACAAGTTAGTGCCTCGCGGAACCACGATAACGGGTCATCGGCGAAATCTACACCGCGAGGTGTTAAGTAATAAGTTCCCAAATTTTTACAATAAACACTAACAATAACTTAAACCTAACTCTGCCTCGTAGGCAAGTCGACAGGACCTTGACTCGAGATTTCCAAAACAAAACCAAACTCGACTCGACACTAACTGATTGAATTTGAATTTCTACGCGAGATAGAGAGAGACAGCGACTGACTTAGACTTTCTCCCTCGCTCTCATAGGCGAGCCTCGGTACAGCTAGACGTGATTACTAATTGACCACTTTTTAGGCCTCCAAACGATATTTCCAAACTCAATATTTTTCCTTAGAACACTGGCTACGGCCTACCGACTCGCAGTTCGGCTTAATCGACCCTCAGAATTAAGAAATCGCTCGTGGCGTGGATCAAAGGCAATATGGCGGATGGTCGTTTGCCGGGTTCGAAAATTTTGGGCTAAGTAAGGTGAAGCTTACCGTAGTCCAGCCACCTCACGTACAGAAGCGATGCTCCAAAATTGCACTCAAGCACACGCTACAGACTCAAAACTCGAAACGCAAAACTCAAAAAGTCCCACGTAGGGGAGTCGCAAAAATAGCCTCGCGGCTTAACAAACTAATTAACTCAAATCAGAGCTCGAGGCTCTGCCTGCTAAGCAGGCCTACGGCAGAGTGTCTTCCTCGAAAATCGCTCGAGTCATTGCGCTCTCAATTTGCGCAATATCGACCTTTGATCCTCAAAATTGATCGGGGGGGTTGCGCGACGTTAGGCGCTCGTCGTGTGTCTAGTTGTCCCTCGCCGATTTTCGTAGAAAATCCTTCGGGAAGGCAGGGAACGCGGCTCGCAGGCTCTTGGTGGCGGCGGGAGTCTCCTCCACCGCCGATTTCCCACGTTGCTGAGTACCCTAGGCACTCCTCCGCGTTCCTCCAGGTTGAATCACCGTCCCAGACTTGCTTCGAACGTCGCTTTTTACCCCTCGTGTCGGGATTCGCAGCCAAGTCCTCGATCTGGGAAACTTTTGGCTCCCCGCGTACATAACAGAGAGTATGGAAAAGAACAAAAAAAAATAAGAACTCAAATCCAAAAGTCTAAGTCGGTCACGGTCGCCTCTCGGAGTTAGATAACCCTAACTGAGGGTGCATTCACACTGGACCTCGGTGGTCCTCTCACTCTTTCGCTCCCTTAATTAAGCCTGTCAAGGGTTTGGGGCGAATTGTAACGGCAGTCACAAACTGCAATGTTACAATATATATACCGGGTGTATCAAAATTCATGCGCTCAAAGATATAGCTGTGTTATCCCGTGTGAATGGGATCGAAATCTTCTTTACCATTTTTTCCTGCAGCTCAGAGATTTCTTGTGACAATTATGTGAAAATTATCGAATTAATCGGTGTCCCCTGGTTATGGAAAACACTAATTTTTTGTTCTGGAAATACCGCATACTATACGTATAAAACATTGTCATTAATCCAAAAACTAATAGAAACCAAAGTATCACGTTTATTCTGAAAATCATTTTTTTTTTTCCTTCAACCGCACTCATCAAAAGAAATGTAATCAAATTTTTCCGAATTTTTTGCGACCTATTATCCTAACTTATTAATATTCAAAACTCCGAAGTTTGTAGTAATTTCAATTGTTTAAGCGATTGTAACGAAAAAAATTACTGTTCACGATAATTTTCATAAGAGTTGCTCCGGACCGAATCTGCGCGTCTATGCGGGATGTATGTTTATAGTAGGGTGTGTCATTTTGGGGCAACTTTTTTTTTAAAATGAGTGAATGAGTTTTTTCATTTTGTTGAGTGTTCCAAAATTTTATTTTTCTTGTAGACTTGTTAATTGATGTCAAAGGAATGCGTAGAAAAAAATTCTGAGCTCAATTTTTATTTGATTCTATTTATAAATAATAATATTTTCGGACACCTACATAATTATAGTCACGTTGGCTATTAGTATGTTCGACAAGAACAAAATAGATTGTAAGAAACCACGGTTGTGAATTCTTCAATTAAAATATTGACGATTGAAACTTGAATTTTCAATCCGTAATTTAAATACTCCTGATTAAAAATTAAAAAATTAATTTTTGATTCACAAACTCGGAATTGAAAAATAAAAATTAATTTTAATTTCGCAAACTCGAAATTAAAAAATGAAATTCAATTTTTAATTCAGACGCTCCGGGATTGAAAATTAGAAATTCAACTTATAATCCAGACGTACTTGGGATTAAAAATTGGAAATTTAATTTCCGATTCAGACACTCGTGATTATAAATTAAAAAATTAATTTTCAATTCAGATACTCGGGATTAGAAATAAGAAAATTAATTCTTAATTTGAACACTTGAGATTAAAAATCAAAAAATCTATGTTAAATTGATATGATTGAGATTGAAAATTGAAAAATTAATTTTCGATTGGGATACTCGGGAGTAAAAACTGAAAAATTGATTCTTGACTGCGATGTACGCCATCATTAACTGTAAAATGATTTCAAATGAAAATGACTGATTTTCAAAATTTTTAAAATGCAGAGATCATTTTTAATTTAAATAATTGAGACAAAGAATTCAAAAGGACTTGTGAACCAAAGAAATTACACTAAAAATTTTCAGGTAAATTTTTAGTGAAAAATGTAGAATTAGAAATTGAAATAATATCTGTGATTCCGGTTTTTAATTAATTTTCAGTTAATAGATACGGGATTAAAAATTGAAAAGTTATTTGTCAATCATTTGAAAGATATGGAATTCAAAATTGAAAAATTATTTTTTAATCCGGTTTGCAGGAATAAGAATTTTTTATTCAATTTTTCATCGAGAGATATGGAAATAAAAATTGGCAATTTCGCTTTTTTGGGATTAAAAATTATAAAAAAAATTTCAATTCAGACACGAATTCAATACTGAATTTAATGCGTTACTCGCACTCCTGTAAGAAACTATAATTTTAGTCTGACCATATATCGCGTCTCTAATGCCATAAAGGCATATCGCGTCTCTAATGCCATAAAGGCATGTCGTGCCTCTAATGCCATAAAGGCATATCGTCATTATATGCCTTTATGGCATACTAACACCAAGAAGGCATATAGTTTTTTCAAACTTTGCCTATCGTTAAAAAAAAGTGAAAATCGCATAGAAAGTAAAAAAAAACAATCAGTTTTCCTAAAACCAAAAGGGTCTATCGTCAAAAAGATATGCCCTTTTAACAATAATTTCTTTTTCTTTTTTGAGCCAATGCCAAAAAGGCATATGAGTAAAAAATGTATATGGCTTTTTGGCATTAGGTGGAAAAAAGCAAAAAAAATTAATGCCAAAAGGGCATATCTTTTTGACCATAAGTCCTTTTGGTTTTAGGAAAACTGATTTTTTTTTTTTTTACTTTCTATGCGATTTTCATGTTTTCTAAGCGATAAGCAAAGTTTGAAAAAACTGTATGATAACTTCGTGACAACGCCTGTAAATATCTATAGGCCGAGTATAACTGGCAATTAATGGCGAATTTATCCAATCGCAAAGGTATTATCATCCCAAAGCAAATATTATTACAGTGCATTTAAATTTTACGTATACTACATTATACAAAACAAAACAAAAATGTAATAACCCTAAATCAAATTTTTGTCACTCGTAATAGTACAGGCGATAGATATTTTATTCATTACGCTGGCTTATAAAAGGGTTGGACAGACTAGAAATTAGATATAGCTATTCAAGATAACTCAGATATTTACCAAAGGGGCATTGTTACAGTGGTTATTATGTATTAATTACAATTTATAACTGCAATCTTGGCTCTAATCAATGTCAACGGGAGCTCTACTTAACACTAGAATGAAATCTTCAATTACTGTCACTAATTTTATATTCGATTAAGTGAACTGTTGGCCACTGTGTGTAATTGATACAGCAGCCGACACGTCAATATTATCATGATAACAATACTATAATTAACACAGGTTCGAGTATTAAGGGGCATACTGAGACAAAAGTACACCATGACCAGTATAACGTATTCAATTATGTTTGATTGTCCTTTAATATGAAAAATAAACGTGAATAATGCCATAAGGTCCTGAGCGTCAAAAATGCGATCCTAATCCAAAAATCTACGTTCCCGTAAGAAAGTATAAATTGAATTTTATGAATTAAAAGTCTAAACTAAAAGATCATAAAAATGTTGACGGATGGGCGAAGAAAGTTGACATAATTTTGAATAATTTAACTAAAAGTGCACAGTATTTTGTTCACATGAAGTTGGTTTGTCGTAAACCTTGCTTAGCGTTAATTTCATAACATTATGTGCACTGCAGTCAAAATTTGTTTAAAGTCCATGATAGAAATAAGGAAAATAATCATTTATCGGATACGACGTTATGAATTAGGCTGCAATTTTTTCGTTCGAACAATTCTAAAAGATTGCCTACGACTTGATGGCATAATCACGTGATACGAAAAATATGTAGTTTGATAATGTACTCACCAATGCTGTTCACCTGCCACAGAACTTTAAGCGTTTGAATTTGTTTGTTTGATTTGAAAAAAACAATGGAAAAGTTGATTTAGAAAAAAAGAATGACAACAAAGTTCGAATTTACTGTAATAAAGAAAAAAAATAATTTGAAACTCTTTTTTAATGTTAGTAATTGATTTGAAATAAAAATGAAAGACAAAAAAATTCTGATCCGAAAATTTATTTTAATATGTTAATAATTAATCAACAAAAAAAAAATTGAAAAAAAGAACTGAATTGCAAAATATATTTTAATATGTTATTAATAATGATTGAGATTAAAAATTACGAATTTATTTTATTATTTAATTTAATTTATTTGTTTTTCACTACGTGTCACCACAATCGTCACTAGATTCACATAGGCAGAGCAGACCGTCAGCAGGTCCTATATATAGGCACTGTCGATTCGTTGTCTCCCACTTTAAACGATAAGTATTTCATTTGTTATCGGAATCGCAGCATAATACGGCAGGGGCCTTCTGACCGTGGTTTTGCATGAATACAAGGCCCCTCAAAAATATGCTATAGTGTCTTCGCTCTACCCCAGAGCTGTGGCGGATAATATGGGGACCTCTTCTTGTGAAATCTCCACGAACGGTTGAACTTTCGAATTTTTCTAAAGGAACATCAATCAAAGATTGATTCATCGATCTATATCGTATTTATAAAGGGGGGTTTCTATTCAATTGGACTGAATTACCGAAGTATTCTTGACATTTTTTCAGAATTCATTATTAAAAAGCTATTTAATATACACTTAGCGCAACAATTAACGGCACACTCCGAACTCTCCAAAAAATGCAACGTTTTAAAAACTCTGTAACTCGGTGAAAAGCTATTGAAAAAAATTATCGAAGGGGGAAATTTGAAGGCTGAAACTTCTTCTTTAATATCATTTTTGGATATTTCGTCTAAAATCATTTTTGACCCCGTCATGTCGGTTTGAACGCAGGGTTGTGAAACTTGGAAAAAAAAAAACATTTTTTCGCAGTTCTCTGTGGGGCACTAAAGAAATGGGAGAAAAGTTTCACTATACCCGTGTTGAAACTTGAAGTCTTCGGCTCAAAATGGTTGTGTAAAAAAAATTTACCGTTATTCTCTCGCCGAGTTATTGAATTTTGATGAAAGTCATTCGTACGGCTGGACGAGTAGCTGTAAAAATAAAAATTATATTAAAATGATATTTATAAAAATTAATGGGTCAAAAAAATTATTTTGATCCCTAATAATTATTCTTGATATCAATGATAATGAACAAATTCGAAAACTTGAAGTAATAAACCGTATGATAATAAATCACACCCCAAATAATATCTGAAATATGATCATTCATATAAGTACAACTTCCTACAAATAGAAATATAAAACTTTCGAAAAATATAAAAAATTGAGTCAAGCGAAACTTCTTTCGAAATCTATGAGGAATTATAAATAATAAAGATATAACAAATTTTATCAGTGAAGAACTCCTGATGATTTACAATAATCATTACCATAAGAATACGAACTATTGTAAACAAAATTGATAATCCTAAGACCGCCTCACATACTATGAAAACTAAAAAAATTATTATAAAGAATAATTCTATCTCGAAATAATTTACATAAATTATCAATACGATAAATTCTAAACTTAATAAAATTATTAAAAAAATGTGATCGATTTAAACAAAATCTTAGAAACCCCGCAAAAAACAATACATGTATATACCTTAATCAATAAAATAAAATGTTAGGAATATAAGTTTTAATATATAATATAATATTTATTTACTCCCAATATTTGCCTTTCGGCGTTACATTGTTTTTTCTTTATCTCATTCCATACTTCATTTATTTCCAATTTACAACTACTAGCTCACTCGCGCGCTTCGCGCGCGTCTGTCTTTAACTTTTCAGATTTCGATTTTGCATTTTCGATTGTAAAAGTATAGTAAGGATTTTTTATCACGAAACCAAATGTTATAATGAAGATACGTGAATTCTGTTATGGGGCCGTAAAAAGTCGATGTTTTCAAAGATGCATTTAACTCAACAATATTCAACCAACAATGTTGACATCTTGACGAATAATTGGTAAATTTGACACATCATTGAGAGAGATTTGTCTCTGACGACGCAGACATTGACTTGCATCACTTCTTTCCCTACGCGCGAGTAAAAACTCCTTCTCTTCTTCAACAGTCCGAATGGTCTTGCGACGTGGCATTATGAAAACAATTCTGAACTAAAGTATAACTGACTTACGATTGTAGAGGTTCTTATAGTTCCATCATTAGGTACTCGTAGGGTAAAATATAAAAAAAAAATAATAATATATAAAATATAATCATATCAAAATAATATATAATTAATTAATATAATATAATATATTTTATTGTAATTTTTTTTTCTTATAAATTTTCAAATTTCAAATCTTAAGAGAGAAGTATACTTTTATCCATAACAACGAAAAATTCTATTGGGCAAGGACGTAAAAAAAAAATTATGGTAGTGCAAGAAGTTGAGGGGGGCCTAAACTGAAATTTTGAAAAAAATAGTTTTTCATTTCTTGAAGGTGTAGAAAAAGTCCAAAGAAAAGGAGCCTACGTTACTTTGATGTTGTAATGATCGTAGTATGCTAGTATCCATGAATAGAAAAAAATTCAATCTTTTGCCATGAAAGTGTAGACGCAAGAAACCTTTCGCAGAACCTTACCGCACAGCAAAGAAAGTTTCTGCAAAAGGCTCTTTCCACTTTCCTTCGCTGCGCTGCAAGGTTCTGCGAAAGGTTCCTTGCATCTACACTTTCAAAGTGTAAGATTAATTTTTTTTATGTATATAGATACTACTATCCTTCACAACTTGACGTAGGATTTCTTTAATTTGACCTTTTCTACAGCTTTGGAAAATGAAAAACTATTTTTTGGCCCAATTTCAGTATAGGCCCTTCTTAAGCCGGATGCGGAAGTATGTTATTATGTGGTTAATGAAACATTGAAAATAGCAAACTCAAAAAGTAATTATTTTTCTTTAAATAATTGTATTTTCATACTATTTCAGTTCTGTTTAATTTTTTTTTGCGGTGTTTCGTAATTTTCGTTTTTCTTTCCAGTTGATATTACGTTATATCCTTGTAATAACTGCATCAATTGCATTCGTTTGTTGTCGATTTTTTTCACATTATCGATTGATTTGCATAGTATGTATATTGGATTTGCTGAAAAGAAAAAGAATATAATTTCACGTAATTAAATGAAGCTGTAGATTGAGCACAGAATACATGTATTTTCTGGACATAATTAATTTTCTATCCATATTTTGTGATCAGGAAAAGAGTAATGATAAAATTTTGTTGTATTAGGACGTAATTATTTTTATTGATTCTTTCGATGTGATGGAATCGTTTTTTTTTCCAGCTCAACATATATTTGTAATTGTCTTTGTTGAATATTTATTATGATTCAAAGAGTTATTACCGTTCATCTGTAGTTCACCTTCTACTTCTACATGATCCCCCTTTACGAAATCGTGTACTGTATTTTCCATTTTCGGAATGCGAACTTCAATCTTAAAATTTCCGTCAGTGATAGAACCACATCCGAAGTCGTTTCCTGAATTTGTTGACTGTTTGACAATTACTCCAAAGTTTGTTTTCACGAATCCTTGCACTTCTGTAACATGATTAGATATATGTAAATGACCTTATTTTTGCTGAATCATTTATTTATTAAAAATTGATCGAAATTCTATTCATTCGATTCATTATAATTATATTTTTGATTTAAATTTAAATTAAACATAATTTTTTTCATTAAAAAGAATCACTTTTTTCAATATTTTTCCAAACTTGTTTATGAACTCAATAGTATAAATGAAATAACACTCACTGATGCACTTGTTGGTTGCAGACCCAATATTCTTTAATAGTATTATTTCTGGCGCTGTGGCGGTTATATCTTCGATTATGGAATGGTACCCGAATATATTTAATTTAGTTGCAGATTGAATGATTAATTCAAAGTTGATGGTTCCTTTATTGAAATTGCCAACTAACGATGGTTTCGCATACGCACCATCGATGTGTAATATCTATAATTTAAACGTTCAATAATTCAGCAGAATGTGATCACAAATTTGGAACATAAATAGAATAATTTTTTTAACTTCGTCATGGATATTATTTAAATTCAGAGATATCAATATTTTATCAATTTTTGCGTAACTTTTCCAAAAATTTTATTTGATATTTCATGCACGTACTGAATTTGGTTTCAAGATTGTTTCACATCGGTCCACTTCACTCCGCCAGGCCACAACTTGGACACGGTCTCCTGAACCGTTGTTCAAGTAAAATTTGAAGAGTCTGAGATTTTTTGCGCCTACCAACCTTGATGCCTCAATTATATCCACATAACCGATTACTTCTCTGTAAAACAAAATATAATGTCAACTCGATCGGTGTATATCATGGAATTCAGCAAATTATAACAGTGAATTCATTTTATCGCATGTTGAATTTGATTGTAATATTTTTATGGTCTATCTGAATTCAATTCGAATAAAATAAAGAATGTACTAACACCGTGGAATCGTATGCTGTAATTTTGTGTAATTGTTCGCTTGAAGTATAACTAATTTTCGTCAAGTCACAGTCCAGGATATCATTTTCGTCTTTTTCATAAAGTTCGACGTCTTCATCTTCTTTAAGTAGCAACGATTCTGAAGATGCTACACAAACAAATTAATATGACGGTGAACGGCGTGAATGAAGGCTCATAGAAATATTAGATCAGATTAATCTAACATGACATGAAAAAATCCACCCTGAAAATATGGCCCAGTCTAATTGAATCCCGCTCTCATATCATTGATTATTATATCAATTGAAAGAAAAAACGGAGAAGTATTATATTCCGTGTACTTACCGCTGCTTTGAGAATTTTTACAAGACATAATCACTTCAACTTCGTATTTTTTGGTGATATCGGTTAAATTATTTTCGAATATAATTTTTTTCACGTCCGTGCTCGATAGAATTCTTCGTTGCTATGGGGTATATACACAATAACAATTGAAAAATTTCTTTCAACTGTTTATATTTAGGTTTTGATTTTTCGTTCTACTCAGTAGGCGGACTGCATCGTTAGTTGGTTGTTTTTTTTTTTCACTCTCCAATAACGATTGATTACAAAGCGCAGAACACCAGCTCAGTAAATTTAACGAACACACTCATTTTCTAATTATCAAATGAATACCGAAACAATTGATGCGAAATTAGATTTTTATACGCCGTGTACCGAACGTAATAAATCGTTCTATTTGTATTTTTATTTTTATGTTCACGGTTTTTACCATCGTTCTGTTAATTTGAATGTAATTCCTTTCATAGAGTTCTCTATATACATAATTTTCAACACATGTGTTGTCACGTTGATTGCCTGAGTAAACTTTTAAGGTATCCCACGACCGAACTCGTGAACAAGCAACGTATAATTGTCCATGATTAAATACATCTTTTCTAAGGTCGAGTTATTGAAATGGAAACGGAAGTTCAATTCGAATGATGTAAAAAAAGTTTGATAGAGTCAATTGTATAAAATTAGTCTATCATCTAAAACGTGATGATTATTGATAAATTTCTTTGTAAACCTGGTTTTTCACAATATGATTGTTCCTTTGGTTTCCAAGATAGACCTTCAATGATTCAAATGAACGAACTCGTGAAAAAGCAACGTACAATTGTCCGTGATTAAAAACATCTTTACGCAGATCAACGCCAATTCTTTCAAACGTCTGTCCCTGTGACTTATTAATCGTCATGGCAAAAGCTAATTTTATAGGGAATTGTCTTCGTTTGAATGTGAATGGATATGAGTTTTCACAGTAGAGGGTGATCCGATTTAAAAACACTATATCCCCAGCTTTATCACCACTCAATATTTCACATTTGAGAAGATGATTTCCAAGTTTCAAGATGAGCAGTCTAGTACCGTTGCAAAGACCCTCAAGTATGCTAAGGTTTCGTATAAGCATCACAACACTATTCAATCTCAGTCGCAATTCGTACGGTGGAAGCGATGGTGGTGATAGACTGTTTAGATATTCTGGTAGAAGAGCTTCGGTAATATCACCGTTATCATCGCAATTTTCCGCATTGTCGACACTCGTATATATCCGTTCACTTGTAATGTCTAGTAGGTCTACAACTCTATTATTTAATTCATTTACGTCGACATTTCTAGCAGATAATATTGCACATTTAGCGGCCTGTTTATAATGCTTCATACCAATCAGATCGCCAAAAGTTTCGTTAACTATATCCGCATCAGCTGCGGCCACACAGCGTCGTGGTATTTCAATATTGTCATCAATATCGTTTATGATTCCATCACCAACATTGATTAAGAATTGACTGAACTCTAATTCTTGTGGCATTGCGCGCATATTTTTTGTTAATGAGAATTTTTTAAAATGAATCCATAGTGGACTGAATTTAATAGAGAGATTTACAATTTCGCAACGTGTACTACGAGGCAGTACAGGAAGAAGCTGTCTAAAGTCACCGCCAAGTACAACAATTTTTCCGCCGAATGGTAAATTGGTATTCATAATATCACGTAATGTTCGATCAATCACTTCCAATGCATATCGTGGGGCCATCGGTGCTTCGTCCCAAATGAAAACCTCAATCTGTTGCAGATACTCACTTTCTTTTGATTGTATTTTGATGTTTGATGACGAATCATGGAATAAAGGAACGGGTAGTCCGAAAGTTTTGTGGACAGTTCTTCCATTTGGAAGCAGTGTTGCAGCGATTCCCGTAAAAGCCATAGTACTAACCTGTTTGTTTTTACTCTTCAATAAATACCAAAGTGTTGTATATAGAAAGGTCTTACCAGATCCTCCCGGTCCATCGATGTAAAAACAGTTTCCTTCGTCAATGGTGTCATTATCTGCAACGCGAAGCACTACATCTACAACTTCTTTTTGATGATCATTCAATTGTTTATACTTTTCTGCTCCTATTGCTGCTGCTTCCAAATCAGATATATCCTCTTCTACTTCATCAACGTCCATCAATTGCACCATTCCCTGAAAATCTGCAAGACTTCTGTTTTCCGCATTGAGCATTGCATTTATTTGGGCATAGGCTTTTTTTGTTGCTTGAAATGCATCCATATGCTGTACATAGTCTTCAGACATTGCAATCGCAAATTCCTCCCAAAGCTGTGCAGGATGAACAGGTTGGCAGTGTATTAATATGCGTACAAATAATCTGCGTAGCATTCGAGGCATCATCCACACTTCTGCTTCATGCATAGCTCGGCTCCATTCTTCATCATCTTCTATAAGACCTAATGCCAAGCAAGCTTCTGAAAAGTTTTGATAAAGCCTGCCATTCACCGTTCTGAGATCATCGAAACTTGTAGCTCCTCTAACCGTTAGTAACAACAACCGTAAATGAAATAATTCTAATTGAGTAGGACTCACAGAATACATACGTCCGATACAGTTGAAGTGTGATTTACGTTTTTCCCAGTGGGAAATATGGACACCATCGACTTTTTCTTTCTTGAAGGTATAATAAAATGGTATTTCAGTGTATAAGTATTGTTTAGATTCTTGGCTACGAGCATTCAGCGAAAAATATTCTAGAAGCATTGTTCTCTGATCTAAGACATTGTTCATTTCACGTTCATAATTGGCGGGCTCACCGACAGCTTCCAAGTGAATTAATACATTCTGTTCATTTGGTAAATGAACCGGTAACCGTACGATTGAATGACTTTTTTCTTGTAAAAGTTTGCTTGTGATACGCCAATATGCCTCCACAGGCCCTACGTACCGGGCTTCGATATAATCTCTGATCTCATCATGATCAATGACAGTTTCTGATGAAGCTTCACTTACTGTAATAGCGGCCGCATCGTGACCTTTGTATATGTATTTGTATAAATATTTCACCGCCTTAATACTTGAGACAACTTCGACGTTGATATGGCAATTGAACAAAACTAACAACATTGGACAAAATGGTACAACGTGACGGTTATCAACCATGTATCCCCCAGGACGTGCGAAAAACATATCAATATTTCTGCGCCGATAGCTGGGATACCCGTCGCCATCCAGTATTGTCTGTTCTTGATTTAGCTTCGGGAAATGTTTAGAACACTTGCCATTTACCAAGCACCAATCACCGCATGGTCCGTGTATCATGTTTTTCATAACAATATCATGCAAAACGGGACGCTGAGTCGGATCGGGTATCTCTGCTGAGATATAATGATCTACTATTTCTGGAGTTGACATTTTGTAGTTTTGTTTAAGGGTTACCAACATATGTATATGCGGTAAGCCGCGTTTCTGAAATTCAATGAGATAGACGTATGCTGCTACTTGACCAAAACATTCTTGCCTCACAATCAAATCTATTAAGAATTTTTTTTTCAAATTGAAGACTCGTGCGCATATGTCTGGTCTGTCAGATGCTACTTGACCTGGAAGTAGATTCTTTTCAATTTCTGGCCACTTCGGGTTGCATGTCATTGTCAAAAACAGATCCGGCTTGCCATATTTCCGGACTATGGCCATCGCATCCTGATAACTCTGCATCATATTACGCGGTGATCCAACGAAAGTCGAAGGCAATATTACCATTTTGCCAACTCGGCCATTCACATTATTGGATGAACTTTGTAGGTGATCAATAAGCCCTTGATACGTATCAGCGCGTAATTGGGACTGATGTGTAGCGCAGTAATGTATTCGATCTTTCTCAATTTTAACATAATTGTCCACTATCCATTGTTGAAATAATCTACGACCCATCAGAAAGATATTGAAGCTATCTCGCACGGCCATTCGATACTTGACGTATGAAGTTCGGGTTACACGCTTACTGCTATTTTGCTTCATCAAATTGCGATGCCATCCTTGCGAACCGTATGGATAAAATAGTGGATAAACCCATGGTTCAACATTCGGATCCATCGTGCTGACACTTTGCAATATCTTAGTATTTCGATTGCGTACAGTAACATAGGATTCCGGAATTTCTCCATCAGCTGTCGTTGAAAAAATAGCAGCAACTTCGTTGGTTCTTTGGAAGTTGAATCGACGGCGATCCAGACCAGGCTTCAACGTAAAAAGCAATTGCATTTCTTGAATAGACTCATTTTTTGCGAATCGACGCTGTGTTTCGATTTCTTCGCCCATCATTTGATAAGAGTGTGCAAAGATGTTTATTTGACGCATTATTCGATCTAATAATTGAACTATATCACTATCGAGATTCGAATTTTGGCCTAAACGATGTTCCGTTGCTTCGTTAGAGTCCACTATAAATAGTTGACCATAACTTGGAATTTCGTTGGGGGCAGGGTAAAGAGCTGTGTTAATCTGATAATAAATTTGCCCCTGTATCTTAAAACAATAAGGTCCCGGATGTCTGAAATTAACTAAATTTGCATTGAATGACGCAAAAGAAAACGAACTATTATAACAGCGTATGCGTTCATAAAAATTACGAGACTTGTGATGCGTAGAATCGAATAATGGTTTTAGTTCATCTGGATAATTTGGCAACGCATCTAAAACGACATTACCATGATTGCAACAGTCATTGAATGAATCTCCTTTACCAACCACTCTCTCAGCGGAAAAATGCTTGGCACCACAATGTTTGCACGATATATTCATCTCTCCTATGTAGTGCTCAGGTACCTCATTGACATGATCCGAGTCAAAAGCGAGAATACTGGATCGTGCTGTTCGTTGAGTTTGATATCGTCTTTGGCATTCATGATCTGGTATGTCGTCAACAACAGTATTACTCGAACATGCTTCATTTCGCATCTTGAGACGATATCTGCGCTGGTACTCATTATTTTTCGCGCGACGTAAACGTTGAAACTCCTCTTCTTCGTCTGCATTTCGACAAATTTTACGTCTGCCCATTACGAAATATAATTCAAACTCAACGACTATTAAAAAACTGATATCCTGATGCTGCTTTTTCAATTTCAAACTTGCAAAACTTGCAAGCTCGTGGTTTTCGTCGTGGTTTACTCGTGTAATAGGTACTCGTTACTCATGCAAAAGGAATACTCATCGTTTTCATCGTGATACTCATGTCTTAGGTTCAATTGGTACTCATGCGAGAAAATACTCATTGATCGTTCGACTCCTATGATGGTGAAATGTATATTGAAATATTTATACTCACAATTTTAGAATATATATTTATCTGTACAATTTGCTACGCTGTTGCTCTTCCCGCGTATCCGTAGAAGTCTTAACACACGTCCGTCGAACCGCAACGAAATGCTAGTTATAAACACTTTAACCAATTCACTTGAAAAAAGGTTTGCAAAAGCAGACCAAGTCAGACAGATGTCAATGTACAGATTACTGATGAGTGATGACGCGTATACAAATTACGCGCGCTTGACAACACGACCGATCGAAGCAGCGCCGCGATCATCTCGAACCTCGCACCTCGAAAACAAACGCCCAATCAGAACACGAATAAAATGCTGACGGGATTTCGATTCCTTCTCCTTTTTAATAACGGATAAACTATTTCTACTTGTATTGTTTGTTACAAGATTTCTTTCCTATGTTTCCTTTTTTTCTGTTATCTTCCTCCTAGTCTTCCCATTGTTCCCTTTCCTTTTTTTCTATGCTGTCTCTTCTTTCTTTCAGCATTTTCCCCCACCTCGCCCCTTTTCCCTCGTCGCTTAGTATTTCTTCTAGATTTCCCTCTACCCCCTCCATCTCGCTGCATCTTTCTATCAAGTGTTCTAGCGTCTCCGTTTCTTTTCTGCACATCCGGCATATTCTCTTTTCTTCTTTTATCCAGAATTTTCTTCCTCTCTCTTCGTTTCCGCATCTCAGTCTTGCAATTATCGATACTTCGCTTCCTTTTCTTCCTCTTTTCCCTTTCATGTATCTTGGCTTTGCTAGTAGCCTTATCTCTTTATATCTCGGTACACTTCTTGAATTCCATACTTTATCCATTCTTTCTTGCTCTTGTACCTCTCTATCTCTGCACACTGCTATTTCTTCTATTGTTCCTTCTTTCTCTCTTCTCTTCTCTACTTCTTCTGGTCCCATACCGCATCTCCATAGGTATCTTTTTCTTTCTTCTCCCCATCTGTCGTTTTTTCCTCTTTCTTCCGTTTTCTTTCTCTCCTTCCAGCATTCCCTTAGTATCTTTCTCTTCTCGTCTCTTCTTATTTTCTCTTCGTATCTTACCGCTCTCTTTCCGGCTTCCACTCTTAGCTTGTCCCTTTTAAGCTCTTCTCTTATTATGTACCCTGGCGTGGTTCTTTCCAGTCCCAGAATCCATCTTAGGTACCTCTCCTGCAGTCTCTCCATCTCTTCTCGTTCTTCCCATCCCCATACTTCTGCCCCATACATCAGGATTCCTTTTACTACTGAGTCGAACAGTTTCAGTCTCCATTTCACGTCTCCCTTAAATTTTCTCTCTCCTATTCCCCATAGTCCTCCCATGGCTTTTCTCGCTTTTCCTATCCTTTCTTTGATGTGCGGCCCTTCGTTGTTCGTCCTGCTTAGTACGTATCCTAGGTATTTGATCTCGTCTACTTCCTCCATTTCCTTCTCCCCCCACATCCATTTCTCTCTTCTTCTTTTTCTTTTCCCTTTACTGAATATCATTATTTTCGTTTTCTCTTGATTTACCTCCAGTTTTTTTCTTTTGAAGTATCTGTCTGCTCTGTTTATCATTTCCTTCATTTCTTTCTCTTCTTCTGCTATCAGCACTACGTCGTCTGCATATCCCAGTGACCATATTTTTTCTTTCCCTATCACTGTTCCGCCGTCCTGTCCTTTTCTCATTGTTTCCTCTAGGTCTGCGATATAGATGTTAAAAAGCGTTGGGCTTAGTGGGCATCCCTGCCTCACTCCTTTGTCTACCCAGAATCTTTCGGAGGTCTCGTTTCCTATTCTTACGTAGCATCTCGTTTCTTTGTAGATTTCTTTTACCTTTTCTATGAGCTGTTTCTTCACTCCTCTCTTCTCCATCATTTTCCACAGTGTTTCTCTGTCCAGTCTATCGAATGCTGCTTTGAGATCTACAAATGTCATGTACACCTTTCCTTTCTTCTCGCTTAGTTTTTGACCCACCACGTGTTTTATTATATATATGTTGTCCATTCCTCCTCTTCCTCCTCTGAATCCTGATTGTGTTTCGTCTAGTCCCCCTTTTTCCTCCAGCTCCTTTATTATCCTGTCGTTTATTATTGAGGCGTATATCTTGTATGCCGTTTGGGTTAGAGTTACCCCTCTGTAGTTTTTCACTTCTTCTGTGCTGCCCTTTTTGTGAACTGGAATTACTACTCCGTCTCTCCATTGTTCTACGTATCCTTCTCCATTCCATGTCTTCCATATTATTTCTGCTAGTTTTTCCTTCACCTTCTGTCCTCCTGCTAACCACGCTTCATTTTTTATCCCGTCTCCTCCTTCGGCTTTTCCTTTCTTTAACTTGTCAATCTTCTTTATTACTTCTTCTTTTATTTTTCTTTCCTCTTGTGTCTTCTCTTCCTCTTCGTTCTCCTCCTCTTTTTCTTTGATTTCTTCTTTCTGTCCCCCCCCTTCTTCTTTCTTCTTCTCCCCCTGGCCGCCCAGCAATTCTTTGAAGTGTTCTGTCCATTGTTTCATTGTTATATTCTCGCTCACCCCTATTCTTTTCTTCCTCTCTCTGTTTATGTATTTCCATGCTCCTCCTTCATCTTTTATTTCTTCTACTCTTCTTTCTTCCCTCTCTCTCCACTCTTCCTTTTTCTTCCGGCACATGTCTCTGTATTTCCTTCTTTCTTCTTTGAATCTTTTCATTTCTGTTTCACCTTCTTCTTTTCTTTTTCCCATTGTTCTCCATGCTTTTTGAGTCATCTTCTTCTGTCTCCTGCATTCTTGGTCCCACCATTCCGTTTGTCCTATTTTCCAAGTTCTTTTCTTCTTTTTCTTTGTTGTTTCTTCTTTGATTTTTTCTGTCAGTTCCTTCCATTCTTCTTCTATTCCTTCTTTCTCCCATTTTTTCTGCTCCATCTTTTTCCTGAAGCTTTCTGTCTCTTTTTGTCCCCATATCTGTACTTCTCTTTCCTCTTCTTCTCTCTCCACCCCTTCTCTTTCATCTCCTTTAATCTGTACTACTATCGGTTGGTGGTCCGACTCTATTCTTCTTACTATCTTGAAGCTTTCTATCTCTTCCCATGTCTCTTCGTTCACTATCCCGTAGTCTATCGTCGTCTCCACTTCGTTCCTGTTATACGTTGCTTCCCCTTCCTCGTCGCCCCTCATGTTTCCGTTCAGTATTGTCCACCCCTTTCTCTTCACCATTTCTATGAGCGCTTCCCCCTCTTTGTTTGCTTTTCGGTCTTTTGTCTTTCTCTTTGTTTCTCCTTTTTCTTCTCCTTCTTCTCTGCTTCCTCGTTCTCCTATTCTTGCATTGAAGTCTCCCCCTATTATTATCTTTCCTTCCTCCTCCTCTTCCCCTATTATCTCCTCTAGCTTCTTGATCTTTTCGGGGCTTCCTCCTCTATTGTATATTGTCACTATTCTCCATATTTTTTCCCCTATCCTCGCTTTTCTTTCTTGTACTCCTTCTTCTTTCGTTCCTTCTCTGACTTCTACGGCAATCTCTTCTCTTATCCCCGTGATTATTCCTCCTCTCGCTCTTCCTCTTTTTTCTATTCTCTCTGCACCTTGGCATTCCCATTTCCATCCCTTTGGCATTTTCTTCTTCCATCCCTCCCATTCTTTTTCTTCTAGCCATGTTTCGGTCATTCCTACTATGTCGAATCCTGTCACATACTCCCAGAATTCTTCGTCTTTTTCTTTCATTCCCGCTATATTCCAGAATATCATTTTTGCACCTTTTTCTCCTTTGTTTACCTATCTATATCCTCTTCCTCCTCTTCCTCGTCCTCTTCCTCTCTCCTCTCGTCGTGTGCTTAGAGTTCTTTCGACTAGTTGTCTTCTTTCTTCCTCCCATTCCCATAGTTCTTCTCCTATCCATATCTTCTTGTATCCTACTTTTGTTCTAATGCCTTTTTCTCTCTCCTTTCTTGCCCTGTCCCATAGTTCGTTTTGCACCTCTCTTTCTTTTTTGGTGAGGTCGTCATCGATGTAGATTTTTCTTCCTCTCAGTTTTCCTTTTACACTCATCACTTTCCTCTTGTCCTCCCAGGTTGCTAGCTTCACCATTATGGCTCTTTTTGTTCTTCCGATCTCCGCGACTTCCTTCATGATCGCCCTCTCTCCCGTTAGCTCTTCTATTATGGACCTTGCCGTTTGTTCGGCTGCCATCTCTCCTTCTGTATCTTCCCCTCTTATTATAATGTTGTTCCTTCTTTCTTGTTTCTCTTTTCTTTCGTATACCTCTTCGAGTTCTTTCATTCTTCTTTCTTGCTCTCCTTGTTCTCTTCTTTCCCTTTCTTTTACTTCTTTTATTATTCTTTCGATTCTCTCTTCTGTCTCTTTTTTCTCTCTCTCTTTTCTCTCTTTTTCCTCTTCTTCTCTTTTCTCCCTCTCCTCTTCAAGTCTCTCAACTCGTTCTTCTAGCTTTCTTCTCTCCTCTGCCTCCTGTTTTCTTATTTCTTCAATCTCCTTTCTTATTTTTGTTGCTTCCTCTTTCGCCTCTGCTCTTCCTGTTTCCATTTCCTCCCTCATTTTCTTGATTTCTTCTGTCATGCTTTTCATTCCCTCGTACATTTGTTCTACAATTGTTTTCACCCATTCCGGTTCATCTTCTCCTCTGGATTCTGTTCTATCCTCTCTCCCTTGGATCTTCCTCGCTTCTCCCCCCCGCTCTTTCGTCCCTTCTTCCCTTGGGGGCGTCCTCTGCAACGGCATGTTGCTTTTCTTTACTCTTCTCTTCTCTCCTCCGTCTTCTGTTTCTTCCTCCCCTGCCTTCCTTTTCCTGAGGCTTTCTATTATCGATCCGTCTGATGCCGATCGCTCTCTTATCCAGCTCTTTGCCTTCAGCGGTCTTCCCCTTCTTCGTTTGTCTGGCGAGCCTAGCGGCGTTCCCCACTCCTCTGTTTGTTCTCCTTCGCTTTCCTCTCGTCTCGTGTCTCCGAGCTTCCACCTCTCCGCTTCCCTTGCCATATGTTTTCCACGACTCGCGTAGTCTGACTGCCGACTCACGCGCCTGCGCGCTTTTGTCTGCTTGTCAGATTTCACGTGTTCGTGCCGGTGCTTTAGGTTATGTGCTAGACTTTCTCTGCTGTTCTACACCTTTTTCTTTCTCTTTTTACCTTTTTTTCCTCTCCTGTTTTTCTTCTCCTCTCCTTGATTGCTCCCTCAGATCTTTATCTTCTCTCTTCCAGCTTTGATTCACCGTATTTTTATTTTCTTTCACTCCGATTTTCGCACTCTACTATTCTATACGGTGTCTATCCCGGAAGTCAATATAAGTTTTAATAGTTTATAATTATAAAATATCGATTTAGTAAATTAATGAAAAAATCTGAATATTTTTTAAAACTTCAGATAAATAAATCAATATTATTTTATTAATCTCCAAAATTGATATTTTTAATAAACTATTTTCTGTATTTTTTGGAATTTTATTAATTGTAACTTTAATAAATGGAATATTTTCCTCTTCTGCAACACCGTTATCTATATAGAATTAATTCTTGTCTTACGAACATTATTAATATAGCCCTTCTTCCGCCTTTTTTCACTTCAACTCGCGCTAGATTACCCAATCTTTGAGTATTTAGAATTAAATTTGCAGAAATCATATGACTGTACAAGAAAAAGGCGAGTATTGTAGTCAACGAGAAAGTTATTAATATTTTTTCCACCCCTTGTGAAAATCAGTTATGACTTTGTTCCAATGAGAAAGTTGTTTATCAAGGTAACAACAAGTTTTCTAGGAACTTTGACTTATATCGAATAAATGGTTGAAAACTTGTTAATGTTTTGAGTCACCGAGTTTACGAGAAGCGACTCGCAGTTCGTAAAAGATGGAATCCCTGATTAGGACTCGATAAATGTACGAAGTGATAGTTTATTAGCACTGTTTTTATTTTAATAAAAAGCGAAGATTTTATTTCATAAATTCTGAAGAAATAACCCGTCACATTCGTAAAATTCGTGGAATGATTTAATGTCTGCCGAATTAAATATAACCAGAGAAATTCATAAAAAGAGGATTTTAACGTTATATTATTATATTTATTATAAAGATGAATGATTATAAACATAACAACAAAATGCTCGGTTTTCAAATTCTTCTGATTACATTCAATTCCGTAGGCTGTGAATAAATACGAATAAATCGTGATTATAAACATAATTATAAATATAATAATTATAAATATAAAAGAAGAGACACCGGACTTGCCAACGCGTGATTGTAATTAGGAACATTGCTCATTTAATTCTTGAAATACATATGCGTATATACAGCGTTTTTTCCGAGAAATCGAGGGTGCATACCTTCAGCGTAAAATACAATAATGACGCGACGCGTCAACCCACCAGTCGGGATGTCCCGGGTTCAAGAGCCACGATCGACTATTTTTTCTTTCTCACCGTACACTTTTATTATTATAGTTGATATAAATACGTATTATTGAATAAATTAACTAGAAGGAATAATTTAACTCGCCGGGGTAATCGTATGAGGTGCTTTATTAGCGTGCATAGGTGCAGATACTATTATATGATTTACTATATTAATCCGTGAAAGACTTGGGAGTATATTTACACGTATATACGATATATGCATAGATTACAAGGTTTCTTACCACAGCAAGTTGAATTATTCGTTGTCGTTAATCTATTCAATAATATGTATTAATATTAACCAACAATAGAAGCGTCCGCGATGCGAGAAAAAAAAAAGGTAGTCGATCGTGGGTTTCAAACCTGAGACATCCCTATCGGTAGACTGATACGCTATAACCGTCCGTACGTTCGATGTTATGTTTAATAATTTACAGAGTATAGAAGCTGCTCTAATAAATTTTATCCGTGATTCATCGGAAAGTAGCATCTATATATTGTAACTTTTGGGGGTTGCTCGGATCGCGGCACTGAAGGTGATGCGATCCGGAAGTTACTTGTAAGTTCTTTATCTTGGAGTAATAATCAGGACCTCCCGAAATAGCAATATGTTAGACCCTAATACAGACTAGGGCGGAGCGAATCTCGCCGTAGCTGCCTCCCTCAGACCTGGATGCGGTGGTCCGCACCAAGGCTGTATCAGACTTGGATCGGCGTTATCTCACCAAGACAGTACCCTGACTTGGATGCAGCTAGTGCACCAAAACAGGCATCTGATCTGGGCAGCGTTTGCCTGACCGAAGCTGTATATTAGCTATGGTTTGATTAGTAGAATAAAGGAAAGAAAGATGTTTTGAGATGGATTTTAGCTGTTCAGTTAAATAATAATTTAATCTATAAAAATTATGAATAAAAATAGTACAAAAAGAAAATGGTTACAAAAGAAAAGTATTAACCTAAAGAGTTAAATAATCAGAATAACCTAAGTTTTGAATGTGTTTTGAGTTTTCGGCTAAGCCACGATATTACCGTTATAAAAGTGTGAGAATAATAGATATTGTATTGAATGGTTGAGATTTGAGATTGAAGTGGAATAATTAGATAAGTTGACTCTATACGTAAGCCCCTGCTATAGGTGACTCCGTCTCGCAAAGTGCTTCTAATAAGGTACCTGGGCTCTATGCCTGTCAGGTCCTGGCTAATAGTAGTGAGTCGCACCGGTGCTATACCTGGAATGCGCTGCTCTGCCGAGCGGCACCGCTCATTTTATAGCGCTTTGTGACGTCAGTTGTTATGCGTGAAGGGGGATGCGCGGTTGTCTCATGTATTCGTATCAGGCATAACGCCTGATACGTTACAATATACATATATGGGTGTCTTCTTATGTGAAAATTAGTACCAATATTATCTACAATCAGGCTAAAGATCGTTTCAAAATCCGACTGGCATCTCCCGGTGTCTCCGTAAGGCAAGAAGAAGAAGGTCGAAGCCAAACTATCGTATTTGCTGACACATACGACCTTTGACTTTCGGGATTGGAACTTTATATTTTTAAATTACGGGTCTTGTTTGGATAATTTTTGAATATACGACTGATATATTTTCAGGACAGTGTAACATTGCATTTCATCCTGACACCCACTACTTTGTATATCCGGGGTGCAATGAACCTGTCGTGCTCGCTCAGACAATAGGACCTGTAATTTTTTTCAGCGTTCCCGCAACAAACGATGAACCTGTTATTCCTGATGTAGAGTTCTTTTAATTTCGGAGAGTGGCATATATATTATACTACATTACTATTTATAGCATATATGCATGAGAGTCAGTCACGGCAAGTGGGATGGATTAGGCCACAAATATTCCTCATATAATAAATATTTAATATATTAATATTTAACTATTAAATTATCATTATGATTTATAAATATATTATTCTATTTTCATGAGTTATTAGATATTCTCTTTTAATTCTTCATATAAGTTTTCATTTATCTTATAGATGTACTACTTCATTTAAATTATCTTAATATAATTTAAATGGAAAGCTTTATTGCTATTTATTAAATGATCATTAATTATTCTTTTATTAAATAATTATCAAATGAATATATTAAATGAGTATTTAATGTAATAAAAATATTTATATTTTATATTAATTTGATATACTATCCAAGAAATACATTCATTTTATTCACAGAATATGTAAGAAAAATTATAGCAGAATCAGAAACATCGAGGAATATTCGTAGCCAAATCCATTCCACTTGCCGTGACATGCATATACGCTATACATACCGCGAGAATCAGGTGAAACCGAATGGTCCATCCGCCCAGGCGCCGAATATTTAGTATTTTCATGGGGATAGCCACTCGTTGCACTGAAAATCCCTAGGGCGGTCGATAAAACTCGGCAGATCGACCACGCGCCAAGATCACCCTAGGGATTTTCAGTGCAACGAGTGGCTATCCCCATGAAAATACCAAATATTCGGCGCCTGGGCGGATGGACCATTCGGTTTCACCCGATTCTCACGGTATAGTAATGTAGTATATACCGTGACTTTCTGTGGATGCGGCACAGCAGGGATACCAGCCCAAGTGAATGACTGTCAAATCACTAGATTTATCCAGCTGCTTACTACCTACTAGTCCGCGCTAGTTTTGGGTTGGTATCCCTGCTGTGCCGCATCCACAGAAAGTCACGGTATATGTCACTCTCCGAAATTAAAAGAACTCTACATCAGGAATAACAGCCCATGCAGAAGTTTTTTAGGGCCGCCCCTAATATTAGCAGGGCCCTGACAAGGGTCCTGTGCGGCGTCCTCAAGTAAGGACTCCCTAGCAGGGCCTGACTGGTCCGGCATTTGGCGTCCTTAAGTAGGGTTACCTAGTGCAGCCTTTTTACGGCCCTGACTTGGTTAGCATGTGGCGTCCTTAAGTAGGAATGCCTAGTGTAGCCTTTCTGAGGCCCTGCTAGGGAGCGCATACGGCATCCATAAGTAGAATCACCCAGTGTCACCCTCGTGAGGCCCTGTCTTGGTTGTAATGCCGCCTCCTCAAATATGATTTTCTAGTGTAGGCTTTCTAAGGCCCTGATGCGGCGTCCGTAAGTAGTATTACCCAGTGTCACATTCTTAAGGCCCTAACTCGGGTCTCATATGGCGTTCTCAAGTAGGGTTACTTAGTTCTGCATTAGTAAGACCATAATGGGGGTCGCATACAAACCTATATGGTTACGTAGTAATTCTCATCACTTATCAATTATCTAGTATTTATTCATATTTCAAGCGGTATATTACTAAACATTATTTCACGGGGTTTGGGATGTGCTCACTTACTTTTGCACGTGAAGATTCAATTGATCACCAGGCATCATAGTGAATAGTTGTCTTTTCATAAACTACAATCTATTCTACTGATGTGAGTATTCTCCAACACATGTGGAGCTGCTCTAGAATTTTCATTTATTTTACTTATAGGATATAAAGGAAGTAATAGGAGATAATTATATATGTTCATTCACCAATTTAATTCATTAAAACCTAACATTGCTCCCAACATCTCAACAAAATAGCGTGCAAATAAGGATTGACTTGTGTTTTAATGATGTAGCAATGGCATAACGTAAATCTTTTTACGTGCCCCTGGCCCAGCGGAAAACGGTATCTTTACCATTTTTGTTTTTATATCGGCTACTCGGTAGAGGCTAGTAGAATTAGATGAAGGTTTCGCTGCAAGTTCCCAAGCTTGAAAAATCTTTGATTGGCACGGATAACTACCCAGCAAACACAGTTTTGTAATATATACTTCAATTTGACGTATCATTGGTTCTGTGAGATGTTACAGTTATATCGAATGTTACGCGAATGAGATAGTGTATGTTCTCAAAAATGTCGTCACTCTATTCGTCCCAGTGACGTAATTGTTACACATGATACTCATGCAAGTTACACAGAATATTTATGTAACAATTACGTAACATCAGTTTGATAAAATGTTTGTAACATTTATGTCATCGCTTGTACAACTGTTACAGCACAAATATATGTTTGTTCCTAGTAGCAGTTATTAGTTTTTTCTCCACAGAAAATTGAAAGAAAATTTTTGGATGATGTGAAAATACGATTGGGCACAAATTTGCGTTGATGCTCAATAATAGTATTAAGGATTATTTTATTAATAATAGGATGTACATAGAATAACTGTATTTTTATTTCAGAATTTTATTCTGTCCTTTTATTTCAGAATTTATTTCAGAAGATAACTGCATTTGCATTTGCAGCACCATTCGCAGCAGCCTTTTTCTGCGCCCTCTTAAACTTTTGAGTTCCTTGACGGAACCACTCTTTCCCCTCATCTTCATAAAATTTGTCGGTACATGCATATGAAACTCGAACAGCATCTGCAAAACACACAATTTCTAATAATGTTAGGCATCTGACATGGAGCCACGTATGCCGAAAGATGTAGGACCCCGAACCTTTAATAATGCTGATTATCTTAAGTTCGCAGACTTTAAAGTTTCCAAGTTGTCCTTGCCAAGACGAAATATTAGCCAAAGAAACGGAAAATATTTTTGACAAAAGCCTTTTAATGCATTCTTTGGCACAGTTTCCACCCACCTGGGAAAGATATGTGACCTGGAATGATATACAATCACATAAGCTGTTATATATTTTAAACTTGACAATTACATAGGTGGAACTTTCAGGAAAGGTATTGGTTTATACCACATGGCGGCGATCATCGTCAGTTTTTATATTTGCTTCAAACTTCATTGCATCAGCCTCGGCTGTAAAGGGAAATGCTGCAGCTATATCAGCGAACTGGTTTGGATTAGTTTGAGCCATTGCATTAATATTAACAGCTCTCTCGATTGCCGTTAAACGACTTTCGATAGCGGTCACAGAAGTAGTCAATTCAACTAAGGAATCCGACACTCGTGAAAAGTAGTCTGTGAACAGATGATATCTGTTATAACAATTAGCCAAATTAAATTCGGTTGTCTAATAATGAACGTTCTTCATCAAACCTTTTATCATCAACGACAGAGCAGTCAACTGATCTGCATACGTATTAGCTGCTATATAAAATTAATAATTTCATGGTTACTCGAACGTTGCAGTAAGGTACGATAACATTTGTAGCATTTTAAATATACAAACCAATAATATCTACTAGCAGGTCATCTCCAGGTGGGAATGAAATAGACCCTAAGCTAGGATCATTACCTAGTGATAATAAAATTCGTTAGTAATATAATACAGGAGAATCTAGCTGCTTATTGAAATTTAAATTACAAGGTTTTGTTTCTAGTAAAATTGTAAACTATATGATATCGATTCGATTAGATGAGTTGGAACCATTCATAGAATCAAGTAGAATACCAATGTCCCTGGGTGTTGTTGGCTCAGTGTATAACACTCTTGGTACTGGTACTCCTAGATTCGGTTTCGGAAATGTGACATCTTGCACAATAGTAGGTTTCGGTTTTTCGCTCGTTTTATTGACATTTCGTAGTGAATTTATGTTGCTGTCGATGATTTTCATTGCTACCTCGTCTAATATAAACAAAGAATCGTTCTTATCACATCTTCAATATATCTAACATTACAAACAAGTATCAAATTGAGCCCGAACCTGCATTTATATAAGGGTTCGTGTTACTGAAGTAGCCCAATTTCAGTGGGCTTACGTTGCCATTTCTTAAATCTGTCAACTGGTGTTTTGAGTAATCTGGCAACAAATAAAATTGATATGAAACTTCAACCAGTTGAAAGTAGAAACCAGCATATCTGAGTCCGGAGATTCTCACTATTAAAAAAGCACTTCGGCCCTTCCAATGCATGACAGTGAGAAGATTTATATCTGCTACTTTGTGCAGGATTCAAGGAACATCGTTAGACCAATTTCATCAGTCAAGGATCAATTTTTTTCATCTCACAATATTCTGTAGGACAACTACTGGATTTTGAAATAAAATTGGAACTACTAAAAATATGCCATCTTTTGTATCAAGTTTTGTGGACAAAAATATAAATATTATGAATCATAGAGAAGTTCACATCTGTGGAAATGTTGGGGAGAAGGAAAATTCTAGTCATATTATAGAGCATTATCTGAAAAAAAAAACAAATAGGCCTCAACGACTAGAATTGATCCAAAGATACTCCTCGAATTCTGTGAAAATTCATCAAAGAGAAATCACTTCTACTGTAATTTATCAAGGGGCTAAATGGATTTTTTATTGGTGAGAATTTGTACACTCAAAGATGTTCAAACGTCTAATTTGTTTATACTTTCACATTACAAGTCAGAACTTTTCGCACAAATTGGAGTAAGTATTGTAGTAATCAAAGTTCAGAAGAATAAACCCCTCAACATTTCAGCATATCTACCTGAATTCTTGTTGATATTTTTTTCCACGTCCAGAAATGAATCCGTTTCATTGGATTTCTTTCGACAGGTATCTTTGAAACCAGATCACAATAATAATATATAAATCACAAACCAGGTCATATATTAACCTAACATTTCAGATAATGGAGTTTTCAACAATATTATAACAATCCACTGAACTGCTATGACTCAGGTGAATTGTAAAACTCTAGTAATGATTATGTACTAACCAATTTGGGAATCAACTCTTGTTGTTTTACAGGATTTCGGAAATTCATTCTTCGGTAGTGTCATTTTCGGTGGATTAGGAATTTTTGGCGACTCCTCATCTGAATCTAAATCTCTTTCCGATATACTATCCATGTACTTATAAGTGCTTATCCTTGTAGGATGCTTTTGATTAAACACATCCCCAGCTTCATCACTTGATGAGCTTGACAAGTACTCAGCCTTCTGCCGTGCTATTTTTAAACTTTCTGCAAGATTATACTTACATTGTCACATCTACTTTCTAATGATCCGATGAAGATATTTTCATATTTGGTGTCTCAGATCGTCAAGAATTAACGTTTTGACACTGAAGGGAGCTGGCCCTATTCAGAAGTCAGAGGTTTCCTTACTATTATACCTTTATTATTTTCAGACTATCGCACGCCTCATAGGTAACGTGGGGATGACATCACGTCGAATTTATCTTTCAATGACACCGTGTCATGCTTGGTCAAGTATACCTATTATTCTTAAAACGCCAGGTGTTAAATTTTTACCCCACTGTGGCTGAATATAATTTAAACTCAAAACTCTTCAAAAATAAAGAATTTCTCGTCAACATTAATCTGAAGCTTTTAATTGGATTTTATTACTACACATTCTTATTCTATTTTATTAAAATAATAAGATAATGAAAAAATAGTTTTAGTTCGTGAAGACGTTCTTCAGGATCAAATTGTCAATAACTGCTCACATTTATTTGATGACCTGAGTCACTAAATAATGAATTATGAATAAATCCGGAATCAATGAAAAATTCAGTACTTTTACAGATACTTACGGTAGTACCCTTCAAATTTAACCCTGTAAAGATTCCATTTCGAACTTTTCTCATCAGGAAGGATATTTTTGGAAATATATTGAGCAATATCTCTAGTTTTGGGCCACCAACATTTTTTTAAATCAGATGTTAACCAAGAGCTCGGGACTTCTGATGATTCAGTTTCTTCACCACATGTTTCGTCGTCCAAAAATGTGACTACCGCAAATTGTCCATTCATCTTCGACATGCTTTTAACCGCAAGAGTACAAGACATAGGTTAGGTTGATCAAAATATCATTTTCATCGCAAGAAAATATTAACACTTTACAGCTTGCGCCATTCGTATGAAGAATTGGTGTATAATTTTATGAGTATGTGTGCGGTTTACCTTTGAAAAAATCAATCAGTCTTCTGATTTCCTTATGCACCCACGTGCGGCCCACATTGCAAGCACGTTGTGGCACTACCAGCGCGTTGTAGATTGTAGGTTACGTCATATAAGATGGAAGAAGGCGCGCGAAAATGGTCGATATTTGAAATTTGGTGTGTTTAAGCGGCATTGTGAGTTTGATTTGTTGCCGTGCCCGTAGGAGTGAAATGTATATGTATAATATTTAATCTTGATGAATAAGTGGAAATACAGCACTTTCATAACAATTTAATGATAATTTCACGCATTTTTGTTTTATCTCCAATGCCGGTAGCATTACTAATACAAATTTGTCCTCCACAACGACCCGAATATCTAGTATCGTAGAATCACAGGGTGTTTTGAACATTGCTATAGGATCTGTATACTTTTTTCCAGATATATAAATGATTTGACTTTCAAGATACATACTCTGAATCGCAATGATACTTCCATCGCGCGAATAAACACAATTATTATTATTTTTCAAATTACAAAAGTAACCTTGATATTGAAGTGATTTTATAAAATGTTTTCCACTTTCTATCTGCCCATTGAACATAATTATGGGATATTGTTTTTCAGATAAATGCTCAGTAATTTTGTGGCTGGATTGTTCCATCGTTCTATTCACAAGTTGTTGTAGTTCTTTACCAGAAGTCTTAATGTGTTTTTTCAGCTTTTGCAAATGATTTTCGTATTTAAAGGAACTAAACTTGTCAAGAGGGCCCAATCGCAGTACATCGTCACAAAGGTGAATTAGATTATGTACATTATATGTAACATGTTCTGGCCCATACAACGTTCCATAGTTCTCCACGAAGTATGCTAATAGGTTCCGTGCATAATTGTTGAATTTTATATGAAATTCTTCACTGGATAAAATTCTAATTGCAATACTGAGGCTGACAAAGTGATTGTATTTATCTTTGTCTAATCGGTTCCGAAAGATTACTGGTCCCGTGTACAACAACAATTGTCTAAATTCTGTTGCTTTATATCTGTCAACATCACACAATGGTCTTGGTTTTCTTGCAAATTCTTTTGGAATTGCTTCTTTCAATGTAACTAGGTGAGTTGAAGAGAGTTCAATATCTGTTTGCTTCATGCGCACGCCCTGTTTGCCTTTTACTGCAAACTGTACTATCTTTTTTACGACCCCTTGGTACACAAGATGTTGGGACTCTGATGGAAATGCTGAAATCATTTTGACTTTCAACTGTTCAAGAATTGATGTTTTCTTATGGTAATCTTCATCAGTCTTATGGGCAAATGACTCATTTGTCCTCAGAGGTGCATTTATATCTGGGAAAGTCATGCGATTTTTAACAAATTCACCTTCTACTTCGCACTTTCCACAACCATGACGTGCATTAAATGCTTTCGTACACTTCACATAAGCCATAGCAGGTGCATCGCCTATAAATAGATTAGTGTCTACCGATATTTTCTTTTCATTTATCAATAAGCCCGTCACAGAAATGTTTTTGACATCTTCGACAAAATAACTGAGAAAATTATTACTGTCATCAGGTTTTGAATTCCCAACATAGGCCCCAGCAATTGATGGTATGGTATAAAAGTCGTCATCAATAGATACTAAAATGGGCCACAATTGGGTTCCAGAACTCTTCGATAAAGGCAGGCCATCGACATGTGTATTGAATTTAATTTTATCTGGTAAATTTCCTGGGGAGTAGTGGCTTAGTACACTTTTTACTAATCCGTCGTACAACCCAAAGTGATAGTATTTTCCTGGTTGCATCTCGATAAGCTTTACTGTCCTTGGAGTTTTTACTAATGTTCTTGCATCAGAAGGTAACTCTCCCTCATGCCCATAACGCTGCAGAATTTTCAATAAGGAGCTCAAATGCTTTTGACTCACACATGATTCTGAAGCCCAATTCCGAAGTTCTAATCCTAGATTTTTGCTAGTAAAATCCGGTTTGATACTGTTATTGGCGCTTCTTTCAAACAGTATTTCACGATCACTCCCGATAGGGGAACTAGATCTATCTAAGTTCTTCGAACAGGCAATTTCATGTAGATGATTGACATCAATAATGGGTGGCATAGTGTCAGGCTGACAGCAGTTATTGGTAACTGTGGATAGGTTATCACTATCTACGTAATTAGTCGAAATATTGTCTACAGGAGTACTGACCTCATCAGATATCAAATCGGATATGGAACATGAAGTTGAGTGTGTTATAATTACACGGAGATTTTTCATTTTGTCTTTTTCAGCCTTGCGCAATCTTTGTAAATGACGTTTTGAAATGCTATTTATATTTTTTTTTAATTTTGGCATTTTTGACTCTCCCTGAAAACCATATACCTATGTTATACATGCAAGTTGTATTCAGACGTCTAGCGAACTTACAGGAAAATTTTATAAAATCACTTGAAAGGCCACTAGATCTCACACATAACCTAGCTTTCAACCGACTGAAGAAAATAAAACAGAATATTTATATCAATTGAATTCAATTTAATTTCAGAATTCCAATATTGAATTTGATATGTATCAGCATTAGTAGATAATTGTGATAAAATAGGTATTATTGTATTCATATCAAAAGGCTCAAACGATTATTTAAGGTTAGGTCAGGTACTCAGCTATTCATAAGCTCATTTGTACCAGGTATCAGAATGTGGTGATTATAAATAATAATATTCACGCAAAGCAAAAAAATTATTTTGAATGTATATCTTACCTTTTAAAGAATTCTGCAGTTACACTACCGGAACTATGACACGATATTGAATATAAGTGTATTAAATCACACGTGTACGATGCGCGGCAATGATCGCGACAGGAGCCTACATGTAGAGTATATTATAAGTAACATATAGGTATAATATACCTACATCATGTTATAGAACCGTGATATATAACATTGTGGCATAAAAGTCATCATATTTGATACGTCAGTTTCAAGGAACGTTTTATGATAAAACTCAATGACATATTATTTTCATATCCCTGTGACATCTTCGATATGTCGCATTGTTATGAAAGAGAGATAGCTCAGTTATGAAAGGGCGGTCATTATCACGTATCTGTGACATCAACCATATTCTAAAATAAATACATCACTTCAATACGGAAATATTACGTGAATGATCTCGAGTGTGTTTGCTGGGTAAATACTGGTTTCTGTATCTTCCAAATACAACCTCTTACTTTCATCGATTCAACTGTTGGATGCAAGTCAAGTATTTCCGAAATTTGTATAATGCAGCCATCTTTCATTAAAACTAAATTATCAGGATTGCGTGTTCTAATCTGCATTGAGCCGTTTACACATATTTTAGATGCACTTATGTACCCATTGACAACATCAGATTTCATAATGTTCAATCGTCAAGGCAAAGTTGCTTTGTGCAACGGCAGAGAATTTTTTTCCTGCAGTCGACGGCAAATTTGCGACAATAGTAGATTTGGGGTTCGAACCGTTCGTCCCAATTCCCCAAGTAGATTTTCAAACGGGAAGCAGCTGATTCTCGATAAACTACATCCTATATTCTGCACATCATCGGCAATGTGAATCAGATTGTGCATATTAATTACGGTTGCTTCTTCGCCATAAAGATATGGCGCAATGCTTGAACAAACCGTTTCAAATATAATTTCGCCGAGTCAATTTTCTTTAATGCTAACTGGTCAGAGCACAAAATACGGAATGCGACGTGCAGTAGCAAAAAATGTTTGTACAAATTAGTCGGCAGAAGATTTTGCAAAACGATTGGACCACAATAAAGTAAAAAAAAAGCGAAATTCAGTTGCTTTCCACTTGTGGATGTAATAAATCGATCGCATCTTTCTCTAAAACTCGGAAGGTGTAAACGATGTCGTAAGAAGGAGTCTTCGGGAAAGCTCTTCTTTTTGCCATCTACCCAATTTTACTTTCAGCTTCGTTCCTAACCAGAAATCTATGAATAACTTTTTAATACCCCAAGTAAATGCATATCCCACGGAAAAACATCGTAGATGTAAAAAAAGCCGCCAAGTACCCACACAAAAATCACAATTGCCTCAGGGGAGGGGAGGGCAACATGGAAGGAGCGGGTAAGACGGAAATTACCCACACAACCAAAACACGTGACATGTCGTACGCATCGCTATGCATAGAAATACACGCGGTCGCCTTGAATTTACGCATGAAGTTCAGTTCGGTTTGTGCCAGTCAGTGAAGTGCGTATTTCCTTTGTTCATTTGACGCCGAATTATTACAAAAACATTGGAGTTTTGCGGTAAAATTCTTCAAAAAAGGTAAGCAATATCACTATTTCGTTTTGGCAGTAAGTATCTATTAGAAAAGGAGTGTTTGAATTGATATTTAGAAGAATAAAAAAAAAATTTAGGTTATAAATGCGTTGATATTATTATGAGAACCGGCGTATGGGCAAGTTGGAAATCTGAATTTTAGGGCAAGATGGAAAACTTTCCATTTTGCCTGCATGTAAGTAATTCAATGCTTTATTTTAATCTCTCACCTTAATTGAGAATTCTTATTTTCTAGATGGTCTACACATACAAAAGAAAGACTAACAGAGGATCTTGGACGGAAGAAACAATGCAAAAAGCAATGGATGAGGCTAAAACTACAACGATAAGTTCAGCTTCAAAGAAATATGGAATTCCCATCGGAACTTTACATCGCCACATTAAAAAAGGTGACGCTTCCAAAAAACTAGGTAGGTTTCAGCCTGTTTTCTCAAAGGAGCTTGAGCAGAAGATTTGTGACCTTGCCATTGAACGAGACACGCTTTTTTATGGCCTAACAAAAGATAGTCTACAAGAGTTAGCTTATGAGGTGGCGACATTGAATAAGATTCCGCATCCTTTTACGTTTAAAAAGGCTGGGAGAGCATGGATTGAAGGCTTTATGAGAAGACACCCCCAACTAACATACCGAACGCCAGAACCCACAGCCCTTGCTCGATGTTCTGCTTTTAATCGCGCTCAGGTGGAACGCTTCTATGATAACATATGGGATATTTTTTCCCAACATCAGTTTCTGATGAGACCCGACGACATATATAATATGGACGAAACTGGTGTCAAGACTAGCGCTTCCCGACCCCCTAGAGTAATTTCTGTAAAAGGCAAAAGACAAGTAGGGGTTGTTGCTACAGCAGAAAAAGGGCAACTTACTACAGTGATTTGCGCTTGCAGTGCTACGGGTCGCTTCATTCCACCTTGTTTTATATTTGGACAAAGGAAAAGAATGAATGAACGGCTTTTGGACGGAGCTCCCAATGGCTCTCAAGCTTGGTGCTCTGATTCCGGTTGGATAACTAACAATACCTTTAACAATTGGTTACAAATATTTATCGAGAAAACAAGACCAACAGCAGACAGACCGGTTTTATTGATTTTAGACAACCACAGTACTCATCAAAACCTGGAAGCTTTAAATTTAGCACGAGAAAAGCAAGTGATTATGGTCAGCATCCCTCCGCACACAAGCCACAAGCTGCAACCATTAGACGTCTCAGTCTATCGTGCATTTAAAGTGGCTTTTGAACAAACAATTGACACGTTCCAAAAAAATCATCCTGGGAGACGAGTAACCCAGTTTGACGTTGCCAGACTTGTATGCACTGCGTACGGCAAAAGTGCTACTGTGCAAAATGCCACCAGCGGTTTTAGGAAGGCTGGAATTTTTCCATACAACAGAAATTTATTTACTGATTTGGATTTTGCTCCAGCCTCCGTTTATGAAAACGCACCAGTACTAAATGAGAATGTCGACGCAAATAAAATAGAAGATTCAGTCATAAACAAAGAGATCGAAAGAGATGACATTTCGGAAAAAGAAAAAAATACTGTGCAGCCATCTACATCATACATGATTTCTCCGCGGGAAGTACTTCCTTCACCAAAAGTAACTCCTACAATAAAAAAGCGAAAAGTTAGATGTCAGAAATCAGAGATCCTAACCAGTTCGCCATTCAAATCCATGATTGAAAAGAAGAGTGAGCTGAAAAAGAAACCAAAATTAGATATTGAGCAGGACAACAAAAGTAAAGAAAATAGACAGAACAACAAAAAAAAATATGACTGCAAAGGGAAAGGGAAAGAAAAGGGAAAAGGGAAGGGAAAAGGGAAAGCAAAAAGAAGAGAGGAAACCGAGGAAGGGAATAAGAAGGATGTGCTTTGCCTGTTTTGTGGAGAAAAATACGAGGAGCCACCTACAGAAGACTGGCTGCAATGCCCGTCGTGCTGTGGTTGGGCACATGAGCTATGTACTGATACAGAGGGTGGCTATTTTTTATGTATCAATTGTAAAACCTAAGGTTTTCCTAACATTACATCTTGCCCGTATAAGGTTTCCATTTTGCCTTCTGGATGAGGGCATAATGGAATATCACATGGTTACACTTTTTGAGTAGTGTCTGATTTTTGAGCAAGTATTATTTATTGTTAATGACAGAATTATATTAGCGTTTCACTCATCTCTCAAGACTGATTAAAATAAAAGATTTATGTTATGTGTTTTTTTTTGTTTATACAACACAAAGTTAAACCTTCCATCTTGCCCTCCCTTCCCCTATAAGCAGAACGTTTCGCCAGGCTCTGTCGTGAAATCAAGAAAAAAGCCAAGCACCGAACGTACCCCTGCGATCTCTCAGCAAGTCTACGTCGTGAAGGCGAGTTTCGTATAAGGATATCGAAACATCATTCCAACAGCTACGTACTTGGCGGGCACATTCGGTTTTTTTTTTCTTTGTGTTTATTGTTTCTGATTTGGATTGATAGTACTTTCGCGTATCTTGTGCATTATTTTTTTACGACTGTTTTTTTCATATTGTTTATTCATCAAATCTGGCATCCAAAATCTATAGATTAATAGAATGCGACTTCTTGCAATTTTATTTTGTGTTTGGTTGTTTGTCTAACATTTATTCCGAACTGTGAACAGTTGCTTGTATCGGTACTCGGCAGCTAATGGATGTCTCAAAGTACTATGTTCCCGGTCGCTAGATACATGTATACCTACACGTCGTGAATCTTGCATCGACTGACGAATATCCAATTCGCAGATAACATTGGTTCCATACACACTCATTCAAAATGCATCCTTCGATCTCGTGGCACGACCTTGTCGTGGCAGTTGGAAAATAAGCGTGTGCGAGTTGACGTTAGTGCTTGCGTAAACTCGCACGCGCTTATCTTCTTGTACTAATGTGTATATAGTTGCGAATGATTATTTTTCACAAACGAATGAGCAACAAAATATTTTTGCAATAAAGTGAGGCCGAACTGTTACGAGGAAGAGTTGCAAGTATTGTACAGTAGAACCTCGATAATCCGAACTTCTGTTATCCGAACCGTGACTCGCTTTATTCGAACCATCATATAAATTTCAGAATTTTATGTTAGGTACATTATATAAGGGAAAGTGGGGCGAAATGGACCGGCGGGGCAAAATAGACCGCGGGGCAAAATGGACCGATAAAAATAAAACTGGTTGATTGAAAAACTTGAGTATGAATAAGAACTTTATTGATACAATTGATAAGGAATTGAAGAAAACTCAAAGAAAATTCAATATCAGTGTGATTATTGTGTGCAAACCGGAAAGTCATAATGAATTATGTTGCTGTTTTTCTTGATTTTAATTTTTTTAGTCATTTGTTCTAATGTTCTAGTTTTTTCTTCAATTTCACATCAATTGTATTAATAAAGTTCATATTCATACTCGAATTTTGCAACCATTTTTTTTTTTTTTACCGGTCCATTTTGCCCCACCGGTCCATTTTGCCCCGCGGTCCATTTTGCCCCGCCGGTCCATTTTGCCCCACTTTCCCTTATATATATTATAACATACATGTGTGTATTACATGTGTCTTAGATATTTCCCACTATTGAAACATCGCTTCACCCAACATTACTGTTCGATTATCTGAACTTTCGCTAATCCAAACTGGGCCCGGTCCCAATTGGTTCGGATTATCGAGGTACTACTGTAAGCGATCCTTCCCACTACGTGTATACACTTGTGCACCGCATACGCGTGCATAGCGAGCAAGATTGTATGACATAGTAGTATAGGTACACCAAACTAATCATCAACTGAATTTCATTTTTATCATTATATTAAACCGTCATAATCTACGTACTACGTATGCATACACATATACCGTAGCTGCGAGTTTTAGGTTTTATGCCGAAATAGCAAAGTAAATTTTCTCGATTCAACACTTTTGCAAGCGAGTTGTCCATATAGCTCTAAGAAACCGAATGTGCCCGCCAAGTACGTAGCTGTTGGAATGATGTTTCGATATCCTTACACGAAACTCGCCTTCACGACGTAGACTTGCTGAGAGATCGCAGGGGTACGTTCGGTGCTTGGCTTTTTTCTTGATTTCACGACAGAGCCTGGCGAAACGTTCTGCTTATAAGGCAATTGTGATTTTTGTGTGGGTACTTGGCGGCTTTTTTTACATCTACGATGTTTTTCCGTGGGATTTCACTCCTTTTTGCAAGTATGGAATATTGATATCGCTGTTATATATACAAAACCTACAATCCTGACAAACTCCAATTATTCACAGGTCATATACAGAGTTGTGTTCGCCCATTGACAATGTGCCGCGTCTAGGATGCGTGTAATAGGCTACCGAGGATACATCTCATGCTATTTCGTACAGGTGTATCGTCAGTAGTCTATTTAGCGCATCCTAGGCGTGGCACAGTCGTTGTCTCTCGGTCATAATAATCCGAAATAGTAATGATTTCGATTGGATTTACGTATCAACTATCCCAATTTTCGCATGTCTGCCACGCGTTCGATTACACATATGCATTATGCATATGAGGTATTCTCTGCCAAGTGTGACCGGCTCGGTTCCTCACCCACTTCGATTTATTTGATAATTTTTTTTCATCGTCAGCAAATTGAAAAGAACTTAAGTGAATAATTTCAAATTTTTTGTTCAAAGCCTTTTTCAGCTGCGAATTTTCAATTTTCAATTTCAGCTAGCATAACATACAAACAATTATTGCGCAGCTCTGGCTAATGCGATCGGAAAAACCGAATACATGAAAATGTTCGTTAGAAAATGGACTTTTCGAATAAAATATATTCAAAATTCCATGACGCATTTTCCACCACTATTTTCATGTTTAAGGTCTTAAAATTCGATTTTCGTAGAGTATGCCACTTTTGATTTTTTTGAATTTTCAGTCAGTTTTTCTGCATTCCAACTCAAACGTTTTAAGCCATGCCCCAGCGTGGACAGATTTTTCCTTGTATCATTTTTTTTTTATTTCTCTAATTTTATATAAATTTTACGATTTTTTTTGTTCTGTTCGAATCATCGATGGCAACCAGTATAGCAACCCAATCAGCACTTTTGGCCGAATGGCAGTAGATTAAACGCAGTAATTAGTAGAATTCCAACAATCGCGATCTTATGTTTTTACGGCAAAACCATTAGGTGGCTTAGGTGGAAAATGATGAAAACTTGATTTGTAGAGTATAAAATTCACTACAGGAATAGTATGAATTGTTTTTTATCTAGGATCAATAGTTAACAGGCTACAAGTGTTTAAACGTCGTTGGAATTTACCGATGTTTAAACGCTTGTAATTTTCAAACGATTGATCCTAACGTAAGTAAAAAACTATCTGGACTATTTTAGTGGTGAATTTTGTACTCTACAAATCAAGTTTCGATCGTTTATCACCTAAACTCAATAGTTCAGGCGTAAAACGCGTTTGAACGATTAGTCGATTATAAACAAAAGACCACGAAAATTGGCGCTCTAGTAATTGGAATAGGAATGGTGAGTAGGTATCCAGACTTACCGACGTATATTACACAAAACAGTCGTTAGTTCATCTTTCAATCACTCTAGCGTTACCGAGAGCGTTACTTATTACTCGTTGCTAAGCAACGCTATTGCACATACATCAATTGTTATCAACAAATTGTCTCGTAATTTATTTTACTGATATAATAAGGAAAACTTTAACAGCATTGATTGATATATGAATTTAATAGTATTTAATAGTGTGCGAAAATCGTAAGATTTCTAGTGCATAGTAATCGATAGGCTTTTCTTGATTCCACTTGGAATTTATTTGTCGAGCAACCTCTATTATAATGGCTCCAAAAAAATGCCAATTTGATCGTTGCTGCAACCCTTTTAAATTGAAAAATCATCTTAAACGTACCGGTTTACGACCACCATCTGCCGAATTATGTACAAAATGGCAATTAAAACGATCTCATTATCTGTGTCCAACGTGTCGAAGAAGAGCGGGAAGTGATGTGGCTGTGCAATTGATTAGTTTGAATCCTAATGCATCTGATACAGTTGAAACGATGGATAATGAACTTGGAGATCAAATGGAAAGTATTGAATTAGTGGAAGATGACGCTTTCACTCGAATTGATTCAAGTAGTATATCCCATCCTCTGAGTCAACAATCCGAATTAAGTTTTGGCACAACACTTCCAGTGATAAACACGGCGTTTGGACCATTGAATTGTTCACCGATCATAAAGAAAAAAATGAAAAAAACTTCAACCGAAAATTACATTGATAATAAAATCACTAAAGTATGTGATAAATTGAACAAATCTCTCAGGGGTAATAAGGCTGATTCAAATGACTTGACAAAAAAAGATTCACAAGATCTTATGAACATGATTTATACGTTGAGAGAGAAGCTACACGATAGAACCACAAAGAGAGCTCAGAAAGTGCAAATTCTCACGTTACTGCCACCAAATTGGAGCATTAAGAAAGTCATGAAGATCATGAATGTATCGAAACGAATGGCAATTACAGCGAGAGCTCTTTTGAAAAGTGATGGAATACTTGCGTTTCCAGGGAAAAAAAAGGGTATAAGTTCGATCTTTCTAACTCCTATTTCGACCGCAAAGTGTATAATAACTAATCCTCTGTTTCTCTCCATCAATGAACTTTATTTGTATAGGTCGATCGCTTCAGGAAGTTGTTGAAGAATTAGTCGTTAATTTTTACAATGATGACGACTATAGTACGAACCTGCCGGGTATGAAAGATTATGTTTCGGTGAAAAAGGATGACGGTCGACGTATTCATGTTACGAAACGACTAATATACTCAAACTTGAAGGAGCTTCATGCCTGTTTTAAGTTAGAGCATCCTGATGTGAAAATTGGATTCTCGACATTCGCGGCATTACGACCGAAACATTGTATACTTGCAGGTGCTAATGGCACACACACGGTGTGTGTTTGTTCTATTCACCAAAATGTGAAGTTGATGATACTGGGTATTTATTTTATTCTATACGTTTGAATAATATCACCGATATGAGTGTCTTGATAAGTAACCGTTTGTTAATTTTTACAGGTTGTAATTTGAGTAGATTGACAGCTCATACGGCACAGCCTTTGAATAATTACAACGATTGCCTTAATTTAATTATATGTAAAAATCCCACTGAAGATTGTTATTTGGCGAAGTGTGACAATTGCCAATTCCAATTCAAATGATGTTGTTCTCCATCATTGTTTAAAATCTAGTTTCCGAGCAAAATAAACGATAAATTACTGATAATTTCTGTTATTATTACTTTATTCACTGGAGATGAGAATTATGATGTAATGACTCATGGTAAGTAACCGGTTGAATAAATCCTTCCAATTTCAATTCGTTAAAAAGAAAATCGTAAAATTTATATAAAATTGGAGAAAAAAAAAAAAAAAATACAAGCAAAAATCTGTCCACGCTGGGGCATGGCTTAAAACGTTTGAGTTGGAATGCAGAAAAACTGACTAAAAATTCAAAAAAATCAGAAGTGGCATACTCGACGAAAATCGAATTTTAAGACCTTAAACATGAAAATAGTGGTGGAAAATGCGTCATGGAATTTTGAATATATTTTATTCGAAAAGTCCATTTTCTAACGAACATTTTCATGTATTCGGTTTTTCCGATCGCATTAGCCAGAGCTGCGCAATAATTGTTTGTATGTTATGCTAGCTGAAATTGAAAATTGAAAATTCGCAGCTGAAAAAGGCTTTGAACAAAAAATTTGAAATTATTCACTTAAGTTCTTTTCAATTTGCTGATGATGAAAAAAAATTATCAAATAAATCGAACTGGGTGAGGAACCGAGCCGGTCACACTTGGCAGAGAATACCTCATATGTATGCATACATACGTATAGGTAGGTGGACGTTCTTTCTACGAAAAGTTGTTCATTAAATTTCAACGGGGCTGTACGTTATTATAGTGTGATTATATCACGAATGACATTCGGTAGTGGGGCACGGGGGGAAACATTTTCAGTACAACAAACACATTTACTTTAACTGTCAACCGTGACAAACGTAAGTCATTTATTAAATAGAAGTTATTTCATTTTATACAGTCGTAACTTAAACTTAGAATTTCACTAATTTGTCGGTTATAGCTGATAACAGGTGCTAGCTTAGAACTATCATTGATTATTCCGAGATGCGAGTATCATCAAATAAATAATTGAGTTCGTTACATTTCTTTGGTACATTTAACTGTTATTACATGATTTTATTTTAATTTTGTAAAGTTCACTCATTCATCACTATGCATTTCGCAATTAATCAATAAAATATGTCCAAAGATAAAATTCATGAATAAGTTATTTATTTGTGAAAATGGCAGTTAATAACTTAAATTTTCTAAAGAGGCTTAGCTTATAATTTCTCGTTTTGTTATCAGGTCATGCCGTATCCTTGCAATTAGCTTTTCTCATTTCGAGTTAAAATCAGTTAAATTTCTAGTTCCAACAGGGCTCGTCGATTTGATATATATTTTCGAATTACCAACAGATTGCATGGATTAGATTTTATGTTTTATGTTAAATATTTATGGAAACAATGAGAAAATTTTGTGACTGGCAAGACTGTAATAATAGCTCTACTTATGTATGTACAATTGACTGACCAGATTGTTTGCCAAGTGACAGAAACAAATAACGAGTCATGCATTTAGTGAAAATAAAGAGGTTGAGGCTGTTCTATTTGTCTATTAGTGTGTAAACAATTGTAAAATCTAGGGAGAATTAATGTACGTATCATACCATTTGATGTAAGGCACCGTATAACTATTTTTTCACTTGGTCCGGTTAGTAATGATAATATTTCGCCAGATATGACAAAACGAACAACCTTCTTCTTTGCATTTCCTTGCTAGCTATTTATATGTGCTACGTATGTTGCTGATTGTATTTCGATTAATATTTAGGCTGCTTTTCAAAATTGTATCTGATTGCAGTTTATCGCCCCTTCGTTGGTCTAATTCTCTATATTTACACCCAGCTCGAAGTATCTGTTTCGGACAATTACAAGAGGCCGTCATGCAGATGTTAATAATCATTATTAATAACATCCATCGGCATGAAATGATGGTCGTTGCACTTTTCACTCTGATTATTATTCACTGATTCACTGATATAAACCCATTAGCATGGCCGATTTTCACAAACTACGATTATAATAATAATGATCATAATAATAAGATAACACATCATATAAATATAAACAATTGTATATAATTTTGTGTATATTTCAACGGTCAATAGCGCCGGTATGAAGTGAACTTTGCACAAAATCGGCCAAAAGTGTTTACCACCCGATTTAAAAATCTGCATTCCATCGATATTGATTTGCAACTCGATGATTTCACTATGGATATCTGTATTTATTTGACGTTTGAGGCCACCTTCAATACCGAAATATACGAATTCTCCACAAGTTTGATCCACAGCATCATCCATTTCTTCGATTTCATGCTCTATAGAAGAGGACTGTAAAAATGTTTTGGATGTCTTCGGAAGTTGGGGCAATAATCTCTTACGCAAAATAGTTAACAGATCGTCCAAATCAGAGTGTTTTATGTTCCGCCTGATAGCCCATTCACGAATTTGGTTAGATTCTTCTTCCTCTATCAAATTTATTTCTGCGGCGAATTCATCGTCATTTTGAAAGTTTTCTTCCATACAAGCCTGCAAAATTTCGTTCGAATCTTCCTTCATCGATTCCGCCAGTTCACTCGTCGCATCCTGGACTGGTAACTCGTAGTTACCTACAGTTGAAGCCTGCGGTTTTATATCTATATCTGATGCTGCAGCACTTTTCGATGGCTGTGTGTCTGCCTGCTGATCTACAGAACATATTATATCACTGTTTTCATTGTTTTTTTTTATTTTTTTTATGGCATTCTGAAAATACAAGTTTCGAATATGCTGTACGAATTCACAACAAGTAAGGTTAGAACATTCAAAACCCCGGATGCGCTTAAAAGAACGTCTATTTTTGTACGTCTCTCTTTATATGTGTAGACGTATGTATAATTGTATATGGGCAATTCCGCTAATTGATTACGGGTAAAGGATATCAGGTGCCAAAATTTCAATTTGGCTGTAATCTTGATATGTTATCTTGCGTACTGAAATATGAAAATCTCCCAAATCTCAGACCCCTTGGACTCACCGTTTCCGAAAAAATTTTCAATGTAATTCTTGCCTTCGAATTTTCAGCATTTAATTGATGTCGTTGAGAAAAAATTTCACCCACCATGTTTGCCGTCTCAAAAAGTCGTATATTCCCGAATATGAAATTCATTTTTGAATAGATTCGCTGCAACAGCCAAAAAAAATTTTTTTTTCCAAGATTCCGCAATCAAAAGAATTATTTCGTTGATTCCATGGAAAACTTGAGTACTTTCCCGTAAGGACCCCAGAATTAAAGCCTCCAGGAACATTCAGATATTTTTGCTCGTAATATCACCTTGTTGGACAAAGCACCGCGGTACGAGATGTATCCGAGTGGCTACTTACTCCTACTGTGGTATCAGGTGTACCAATGACTTCTATTCACATCAATTTCTTGTAATTTCATGGATGATTTCAGAATGCTTTCAATGACTTCAGGGATTGAATGGTTTCATGTGATTTCAACGTGTGAATTCATTGATATAATTCTTGATCTCGTACAAAGTGGTCAAATGATGTAAGTAATTATAGCCCCTCGATGTGTACAAGTTTGATACAAATTCAGCTCAGACGCGATCCCATGGTCGTCCGCACTCTGAAAATCTGAGGTCCTTATGGAAAAATTCGCAGGTTTCGATGGAATGATCAAAATAATTTTTTTGTTTGCGGAAGTTCATAAAAACCTGATCTGTATTTTCGGCTGCTGCTGAAAATCTATTCGAAATTGAATTTCCATTTGGGGAATGTTAGACTTTTATTTAGACACGAAAAACACATTGGGTCATATGTTTCTTCTATCGACAGAAGGTGCTGAAAATTCTACGGCAAAACTCCGATGAAAGAATTGAACAACGTGTTTCTCGTAAACGGTGAGGCCTGAGGGTCTAAGATTTGAGGAATTTTTATATCTTTTATCTTAGTACACACGAAAATTTTAGCCAAAATTCGGCCATATTCAACAAGCCTCTCAACGGATACATGTAATCTAACCTTCAAGGTATTTTATGCAATCCTTATCTCCGTAATTTTCGACTAGATTGCTTCTTATTTTTGTTAAAGCGCGATGTTTTCGTACGCGATCACGCGTCTTTTTTTCAGCAAAGTCACTCATGTTGTGTACATGTATAACTGTGACCTCGTGACACAGCGAGGAGCATAGATGCCGTAGACCAATTGCGTTGCGGCGTCAATCAGAACCAACTAATCAGAACCGTCGTCTGTTCTGCCGGATGAATAAACGACGCTAGGCTAAAGGCCCGCCATTGAGTGTTTGAAAACTCGTGGCATCGTGGCTGGTAGCAGTGGTAGCACGTGGCGGTATCGGACTGAAAACATTCAGATTTCGAACATTTTTTAGTTGCAAGTGCGTTTCAAAAGTAAAAGCTGACCAACCCGCATAGTTTCGAGATAAAGGAACAGTAAGTATGAAACCAGTTTACCAGAAAGTATCATGCATGAGTTTATTCTTTCTTAGAAGTATGTAGTGTTGTGTATCCTCGTGGTCACGATATGAGGTTATGTCCTGTTCACGCGGTCATGCATGAGTATGCGTATGCTTGGAAGATTTTGAAAAAATATATTGTAACTTTTCGGGTGCTTTACGCGACACGGAAGGTGTCGCGTATGGCTAGTTACTTGTGAGTGTCTTTACTCTAGATTATTTCTAGGGCTCCTTGGTAGAGGTAATCAATTTGTTAGTCCCTAATACAGACTAGGGTGGAGCGAATCACACCGTAGCTGCCTCCCTCAGACCTGGATGCTGCAAGCAGCACCGAGGCTGTATCAGACTTGGGATTCGACGCACCTGCCGAGACAGTATCTCGACTTGGATGCGCAAAGCGCACCGAAGCGAGTATCTGATCTGTGCAGTGCAGTCGTCACCGAAGCTGTATATTAGCTAATTAATACAAGATGTTAGTCAGGTCAGCTCAGCCTACGGAGAAAGAGGTTTTAAAGAAAAGGAAACCGTCCCGATTAACAAAAAGTTTAATTAATCAACTAAAGTCATTATTTGTGAATGGTTGCAACCGGTAAATTATTCTATAAATTAAATTACATAAGTTAATCAAAAATTCATAGGTTTAGCTACGCAACGATCCTATATTCGTTTATAGTTTAAATTTTAATTATATTTGAAATTCGATATAAAGTAATTGAAATATGAGTTATAATGAGCAAAGAAAAACAAAGATAATATTTGACTCTAAACGTAAAACGCCGCTATGGCCGTTTCCGTAATCAAGAAAATGAAGCTATAGAGTACCAGGGCGCTTTGCCTGTCTGGCCTCGGAGAATATCTAGGCGAGTCAGTGTGGCGCTTTGCCTAACACTGCTGCTTATTAGTATAGTGATCTGGTTATTTCCTAGTATCGAAGAGAATCTATTGAGTCAGTGTGGCGCTTTGCCTAGCACTGCTCTAAAGAGTGAGAATAAATGAGTCAGTGTGGCGCTTTGCCTAGCACTGCTAAATTAGCCGTGTTAGCGCTGCGCTTATATAGTCACCGATTGACGTCACTTGTTGTGCGCGGTTGATGGTGCGCGTTGTGACGTATTGTCTCGGGCTTAGATCACCCGATCCGTTACAATATATAAATATAAAATTCTTAGTTACGGGTTTATTTAGGTATACACAACTTGGAATGAGTTTGAATGTGTTATTTTGTTCAATGGATTCAGAATTTCGATCGTAAAGAATCATGAACATCGAAATGTCTAACCCCTATTATCGATATGAATCATTATGGAAATTAAAAATTGTAAACATCCGCAACTTTTGAAAAACTCAATACAAATGCCAGAAGCCTAGAGAATAATATTTTCGAGACACGAATTACCCTAAAAATATATGTTCCAAGCATGCTGTTGACTAAAATTATTATTATTATTATTATTATTATTATTATTATTGTAGATATATCGAGTTTAGACTCGACTCAATCACCAACCGCTACAATTGTAATATGCAGAGTAGACTGGTCGTTAAGAATTAAATTTTTTCCGACGCCCCCAAAAAAGCTTCCTTGTGATGCAAAAACGCGAGTAAAATTAAAAAAAAATTTTTTTATCAAAAACAACACGTGCCGCGGGACGACGATCTAAATTCATTTTTTGGTAAAATCATGTTTTTTTGGAAAACATTACACAAGTAAAAATAAAAAAATACTAAAGAAAGTTTACTTGTGCCTTGGAATTAATAAATCTGCTTATAAAAAATAAGTTTGTACTAATTTAGTTTTAAAATAAAATTATTAATTCAAATATTCTTCATTTTTTATCAACTAGACAACATTAAATGAAAAATTTTTCGAAATTGTATTCATTTGAGTTCCAAAATGATTTCAGGAAAAATACTATTTGTAAAAAGAAATTTCCAAGAAAACATGATTTTACCAAAAAATGAACTTGGAACGTCTTGCTGTGTTGTTTTTGATTGAAAAAAAAAAAATTTACCTCGCGTTTTTTCCTCAAAAGGAAGCTTTTTAGGGCGCGTCGAAAAAAATTTAATTTTGAACGACCAGTCTAAATTACAGAGTGATGAATACTTTTGCTATCTTCATGGAAATATTGCTTCGTGAGAATCTTGCATCAGGTGCACATGGAATTTCACTTCAATTTGAATTTTCCACAATTAGTGACTACGGTAGTTAAGCATCAGGAACCTCGGGAGGAACGCACGCTGCACCCTTTCCAGCTTGTGGAATTTACAAAAGCTTGCGTGGGGACAAGAGGATCAGTTTTCGATATAGATTGTATCCCGAGCAGTTGGATCAGCTATGATTCCGAAAAATCAACATGCATTGCGCAGTACATGCCACCTCCCTATACAATCAAAACAACAAGTGTTCTCACAGCCATGATTAAAAGCATGGCAAACCCTTCACCAGATTGGCCATGGTACCCGATCATACTGAAAGGACGTGCAGGTATGTATGCACGTATTGCAATGTGCTATTCGTTTTTCTTGCTTGGAAGGTTGAATAATAAGTCTCTTCGTGCATTATTTGTTGGATCCAACCAATCACCGTATTGGTCTCCTTCTGGAATGAACTCATGTGTATTTCATTTTCTCCAGGAGGCTTCCATATCAGTTGGTGTTTATTAACTATTATCTAATTTATGTAGGTTCATATGTAAAAACTTCTGACATAGAGGAATTTGCATGCAAATCGTAAAATATCAATTTCGTGTCATCTGGGAATTCCGAATGAAAACTTGCTCTTTACTTCTATTGATTGCAATAAATGAAGTTAATCGTATGATCGGTCTAGCTTCGGCGGTGCTTAACATGTAGAGATGGAATAGTTTTTTGAAACTGATGATTTTGACTTCCAAAGGTTTTCTGCTTTGCAAAGTTTAATAGAAGAATTTCCATTCGATCGAACTTATTCAAAGCATTGTAACAACATATCATTAGACGCAATTCAAAGAGTATTCGTTCCCAGCTAATAGAATCATGTTTACACACAATAAAAAAATGAAATCTTGTATTGTCATTTCTAAGCTTTTCAAATCATGAGATATTTAGGGCTAGTTTAGCCATTGTAACAGAGCAGACCTTTCAAAGTTGAAGTCACACGCTTCGGAAGACTATTTTATTTCTGGATGCAGTGTCGTCAGAGGCTAGATTATTCTTAAAATTAACTGAAATTATTTCTTTAATCATAACTAAATAGTAAGATTCAATTCGATTCATTAAATATCCTAAGAATATACTTTTACATCGTTTTGTTATGAATCCACTCATTTTACTACTTTCTTCGCACCAAGGTTCAGAGTTTCACAGATTTTCTCTTGGTATTGCTTGAAAATTCGACTCATGCCTATGAAGTTAATCTTTTACCTTTCTGTAGGTTCATTAATTTAAATTAAGTTTTTTGCTGTAATCTTCTATTTATGTGTAGATCACACATACGTGAATATTCGCAAGATCGATATTATATGGATTGATGGTAATACCCTCTTAAATCAGATTTGCATATTCCAGGAACATATGAAGAAGGTTTACAAAAAGCAGAAAAGCTACTGAAAGTAAAAACGCATGTTTATACAACTGACGCTGAGGAAGATCCAGCAGAAATAGCATTGAAAGATTCAAAGGTATTCCAACAAAAAAGTGTATCACTCAAAGATGAAAGTATCGATGTAGTTTTGGATGTTTCGCAAATCCCTGATCCAGTCTCTGATAGTGATGAATTAGCTTATGAACGTGAGTGATTATTGTCGTAGATCAACCATAGTAATCGTAACATCTTGAATAATATGGCGTACACTTTTCCAGCATCAGACAAAGATTCGACAGATAACTCAAGTGAATGTGACTACAGTGGCGATCTCCAAGTCGCACTTAAAAAAACGAAAATGCAGCTACCATCTAAGAAAAAGAAGCTTCCAAAGATGACTGTAACTTTGCCAAAATTAGGGAGATTGGCAAGAAAACCTATCAGAAGTAAAGGTATAAAAAAGGGGATCAAAATATCTACATCAACCCCTGATGCGTCCCAACAAATTGAGAATGATCCTAAATTGGAGGTACTGTCTATGCGATCCAACCACCCAATTAAAACAAACAGTGGCACTACGCAACGTCAAGCCTACAATCGAGGTATTGTGATTTTCCACATCACACACTGTTCAAACTCAATCTTCTTTTTTTACCATAAATTCTAATACGTACGATCCTATTTCAGGATACAGCAAAACTTTGGGACACGAACAAATTTCTGACAATGACCCTAAATCGGACGAACTACTTACGCAATCCAACCACCCAATTGAAACAAACGGTTGCATTACCCAACCTCAAGCTTGTAATCCAGGTATTGTGATTTTCCACATCACACTGTGTTCAAATTAGGTCTTTCTTTCGACCAGGAATTCTGATATGGATTTTTCTATTTCAGGTCACGGCAAGACCTTGGAACATCAACAAATTTTTGACGACAATAATATTCAGTCAAACAAACCGCAAGTGCGAAATAATCACCTGATATCAAGTATCAATTCTATTACACAACGGCAAAATTGTAATCCAGGTATTATGTTGTTTTATTACATCACCGTGCATGAGCAGAGTCGCCCTAATATTAAGAAAATAAACTAACGAATAGGGAAGAAGCCTCTGAAAGTAGGAAATTTTGGTATTTTGAAAATGGTCTTTAAGTCAAACCAACGCTAGAGCGGCGACTCATATTACATTCATTGCGGTACTCATACATATCACACATGAATGGTATTGTTCCTCAAGTCCATGAAAAATTCTATACAATGGGAAGGAGTATGGAATTGACTGGGAAACATCTCGCACAATCATAATATTTACAGATTTTCAACTCTTTCCAGATACCCTCGCGATATGTTCGGCGATTCTAGGTCTCACGACCGAATTTACGAATTTGAAAATATACTTGACCAACCAAGCAATCAATCCAAACGCTCCACCATGTGTCGTGATTGCTGACGATGCCTTCGTTAAATTAAAAGACACTTTCGACTTTGAATTACCGGTGTCATCAAAAGAAACATGGCAGATCTTTGAAGAAAAATTGACTATTATCGACTTTCGCAAACAGTTTGTCAGTTAATTTTTTTATTTGTCAAGAAATCACCCATTTATCATTTTAGCAGCCCTGTTTTTTTTTCCTCTTGCAGTTAACAATCTTGATTTCTCTGTTGGATCCAGAGAGAGTCTTGAGTAGGAGCGTCACAGTGATGACGAAGAAATGTTTAAGCCGAACCTTTGCAATGCAATGCACTGCAGTTAAGGAATCTGCAGACAAAATTGTCTTAAAGTCGACTTTATTTTACAAATGTCTACGAAGTACGACAATAGTTTTAGAGGTTACTCGTAATCCGATAACCTTTGAAACACCTTGATTTTATTCTAATTACTTGATTATAGAAGTGACCATAGAGAATCACAAAAATGAGGAACGGACGGCAATATCAGAGAGAACCTTTTATCAAGCGTTGGGCAGTGTTCTGAACAATGCCAAAGATTGGGATAAGCAGCGAGCTCAACGCCTAAGACGCTGATAAGAAGTACGACATCAAAACAGCGACGTAGTTCGTACTATTTATAATACCGTATTGTTCCGAGTATAAGTCGACCCTAAGTATAAGTCGACCCCTAATTCTAAGGTTTGATGGGAGACATTTTCTTTAGAGACTGAATATAAGTCGACATTTACAAAGAAATTGTCATTTATATTTTTATTTATATAGCAGAAAGGATTTATGTTTGAAAAAATTGAAATTCGTATTTTCGATATCTCGCACATTGAATTTCTTTGGCCGAATTATACAACCGAACTCTCGATAAAAAAGTTTGCCTAGTAGATAAGGTGAATTTGGAATATTATCCCGAATTTAACCGCGTATAAGTCGAGGGCGTATAAGTACTCGGAACAATACGGTAATTATAATATCATTAATCTTTATTTTTTTTCAAACTTATCTTATTATTAGCATATTCATTAGTTCATATTATTGGGATGATTGGAATTTCAATTGCCAGCCTATAACGCCAATTACCTCAAAATCATCTCAATAATATCCATAGTCATAATTTATGATGTGATATTAGTTATATTATTAATCACAAGATCGACCGTTGAATCGGTACACTGATTAAAATCCAAAGTTGGTAGACAGCATTATGCACATAGTCTGCATATTGACTAGTTCCTATACTAGGATGGTTGAGATAGTTCCTACATGTTAATACAAAAACCTGAAAGTTGAGTTATGTATGATACTTGTGTATACTTATTATTTGATTGCCGTTCAGAATATTATATGAGTCATTTTAATTTATATTTTCTTGCAAGAAATAAAGTGATTACCGATGAATACGATCTCGTTATTTGTAAAAATGAAAGGCGAAGGGATATTAAAATAGGCTTATTACCAATGCCTTGGTAGGGCCACATCAAGAGAGTAAATGTGGCGTCAATCCTGAAAAATCATGTAGGCCCGATAAGGGTATCCTTTTGTGCCCTTACGTCGCTAGGGCTCGATTAGGACACCCCAGAAGGGCCTTTAATCGGTGTGGCCCGACGAGGGGAACCTGATCAGGCCTTACCGGCCAAAGCGTTACAGCCCCGATCGGGCCTGGTCCGGGAAGCCAGGATTGGGCCTGATAATTCTTAGAGGACGCCTAGTCAGGCCCCGAAGTGTCCCCGAAGAAATTTCTGCACGGGAGGTTCATCGTTTGTTGCGGGAACGCTGAAAAAAATGACAGGTCCTATTGTCTGAGCGAGCACGACAGGTTCATTGCACCCCGGATATACAAAGTAGTGGGTGTCAGGATGAAATGCAATGTTACACTGTCCTGAAAATATATCAGTCGTATATTCAAAAATTATCTAAACAAGACACGTCATTTAAAAATATAAAGTTCCAATCCCGAAAGTCAAAGGTCGTATGTGTCAGCAAATACGATAGTTTGGCTTCGACCTTCTTCTTCTTGCCTTACGAAGACACCGGGAGATGCCAGTCGAATTTTGAAACGATCTTTAGCCTGTTTATTAGACTGGTCGTTAAAAATGAAATTTCTTCCGACGCTCCCTAAAAAGCTTCTTTTTGATGAAAAAACGCGAGTAAAATTGAAAAAAATTTCTTTTATCGGAAACACCACGTGCCGCAAGACGACGACCTAAGTTCATTTTTTGGTAAAATCATGTTTTTTTGGAAAAACATCACAGAAGTAAAAGTATAAAAAATATTAAAGAAAGTTTACTTGAGCCTTGGAATGAATAAATCTGCTTATAAAAAATAAGTTTGTACTAATTCAGTTTCAAAATAAAATTATTATTCAAATATCCTTCATTTTTTATCAACTAGACAACATCAAATGAAAATTTTTTTGAAAATGTATTCATTTGAGTTCCAAAATGATTGATATTTCAGGAAAAATACTATTTGTGATAAGAAATTTAAAAAAAAACATGATTTTACCAAAAAATGAACTTGGATCGTCTTGCGGCACGTGTTGTTTTTATTGAACAAAAAAAAAATTTAACTCGCTTTTTTCCTTTAAGGGGGTATTCTGGTCTAGAAATAAAAAAAAATCGATTTTTTTTTCATATTTTCAAAGTTTAACTATTTAAGAATATGTCTACGAGAGGATTTTTCAAAATTCAAATTATTTTCGGAGATATAGGTATTTTGCTGAGCTGGCATCCAAACCGGTTGGGTCGCAACTAATCGAACAAAAGACATCACGGATTCTCCGTCTACCTGAATCCATATTTCTTAGTAAACCCTTTTGTTCCGTTATATATATATATATACCTATATATATTTATAACTAACTATATATACATATATGTATATATATACCTATATATATTTATAACTAACTATATATATATTGTAACGGATCGGGTGATCTAAGCCCGAGACAATACGTCACAACGCGCACCATCAACCGCGCACAACAAGTGAAGTCAATCGGTGACTATATGAGCGCAGCGCTAACATGGCTAATCAGCGTTAGGCAAAGCGCCACACTGACTCGCTAAATTCATTTGTTGAGGCCGTACAGGCAAAGCGACACGGTTCTCGTTAGCTTCATTTTTGTTCACGGAAACGGCCATAACGGCGTTTTACGTAATAGAGTCTAATTAATTTGTATTTGATTGTATTTTGATTTAAATTTCTGATTACCTTTATTTAATGATTCAATTTATATTGCATGCGTAACGACTGTAGAATCGTAGCTTAGCTAAATCTACAACTTTCGACTGAATTTATGTAATTTAATTTTATGACACATTTTTCGGTCGCAACCATTTCATACACGATGAGTTTATTTGATTAAGGGGAGGGACCAGACGATTTTTACCGACTTATCTAATTTCCCGAATATCTCCGAAACGGGGCTATCAATCGGATTGTCCTTTTGGCAGCCGATGTTTGACGAGGAATGAGTTCGAGCTAGCTCCCAAAATTCAATGAAATCGAAATTTTTTTTAAAATTTAATTCGCAGAATGTGGGTGTGTCATTTATTTCGACTAATATCAGAGCCCACGCATCATTGACGCGAAAATAACTGTGTAAGCGCCATTCTACACGGCATGACAAACACTCCTATTCAAAAACATCTTTGTTTCATGCAGGAATAAAGTCTCTATGTGAAAACTCGCAATTCGTTGTAATTAGCGATTGTAAATTGTTGGGAAGCCATGATAATCCTTAGTTCCCGTAATGCCCGAGAGAGAGAGCTCGGCGCGCGAATCGTGCATCGGTATTACTGCCGGCCAGCGCAGGGCCGACTTGTTGCCTGGGACTGTCGAAAACGTACGGGGAATATGAACATTTTTATTTTGAAAAAATGCTTGAACATGTATGTTCTGTTGATAATAATCTGACAAAATAATAATGGAGAAAGAAGATTGTTTGCTCGTATAAAATTATTTTCAAAAGTTGTCTGTGGTGTGAAAAAAAAACAGAAAATTCTGACAGTGATGGTTTTCAAGCATAAAGTTCCTTCTGTGGAGTGCATTCACTTTTAGATTTTCCGATTTATCCTCACCAAATTATTCATTATTGAGTAGCGTCACTACCGTGTATGTGGCAGTGGAATGAGTCCGCGAATCAGACCGTTTCAGCATACATATGACTGACGTTACTGAAAATTGAATAACACAGTGAAAAACATCTGATATTTGAAAATGATTCTGAAGAGTAGACTTCAGTCACTAATTTGTCATTAATTTTCCAATTTGAGAACTATATTATATGTATGGTGAGGCTTCTTTCATTGCACTAGACTATTTTTTAATTATTCATACATGGGACATTACGTGTCAACTCGGCCGTCATCTGACCCTGACCATTTCGTATTTGATGCATGTTCTTGCATATTATATTTGTTTCAACTTATGGCCGGTTCGACAAGCGAATGGGTAACTAATTGATAGAAGGCGATATAATGAATAGAATTATTATTCAGAACATAACTTAGTCATACTTACCGTTACCTGCTGCACTTTAGACAGAAAAAAAAATATATATTGTAACTTTCTATGCGTATGTTCCGTCAACGGAAAGTTGGTGGAATTACGCTAGTTCGCGTGAGTTCAGGTCACGGATGATTTTTGGAGCCGCTAGTTGGAAAAAATGTGAAAAACCTTTTGTTTTGCCCTAATACAGACTCGGATAGACACTTTGGTCTACCAGAGCTGCCTCCCTAATACAGACTCGGATAGATACTTAGATCTACCAGAGCTGCCTCCCTACAGACTTGGGATTGTTTTACCTTCCAGACTCGGGTACCGATTAAAGCTATACCGTTGCTGTCTAGGTAAACGCACCGAAGCTGCCTGTTACAGACTTGGGATATGATACACTCTCAGACTCGGGTACCGATTAAAGCTATACCGTTGCTGCCTGAGTGTATCGCACCGAAGCTGCCTGTTAGCTAGCTAAACAGGATTTTAATACAAGTGAATTTACTCTGAAAGAATTTATGTTAATTAAAGAAAGTAATCACAACTCGAACTGAAACGCAAGGATTCTGTCGCTTATGTGATTAATAGTGATAGATTTATTTACAAAAATAATAAGTTCTGTTTGTGGTTAACAATATTTATAAAATAAAATGAAATGTGACTCGATATAATTTAATTTGATTTTCTCTCTCTTTCTTTCTTTCTTTCGTTTTCTTTTTTATAAATCGCTTTGATCTATTTCTTTTCTTTTTTCTCTTTTAATTATAAATGCCGTTTTGGCTAAGTACAATTTGTCTTTTTCTTGAATTTAATTGGTAAATTGCTGCTTTAGCTAATTTCCTATTGATTTGAGGTTATGTTTGAGTTTATTTTATGCTGGCTATGAGTCGACCGACTGCTTTAGTACGAATCGCCCTGTTCTACTGAATTGAGTGTGAGTCGCTCGACTGCTCTAGTACGAACGCTGATCGTTGGCTGGATGAGCCCCCTTATATAGTACTTGTGACGTCACGCGTACCTCGTATGATCAGCGCGTGGCTAATTGCGCAGTCGTATGGTCGTGATTCGGTCGTTCGGCGTAGCTGTTCAGTCCGAACACGTTACATTATATATAAATTCCATGAATCGAAAAACCTCCAATAAATATTCGTCACGTCACTTTATGCCAAATATAATAGTCGGCCCTGCGCTGGCCGGCAGTAATACCGATGCACGATTCGCGCGCTGAGCTCTCTCTCTCGGGCATTACGGGAACTAAGGATTATCATGGCTTCCCAACAATTTACAATCGCTAATTACAACGAATTGCGAGTTTTCACATAGAGACTTTATTCCTGCATGAAACAAAGATGTTTTTGAATAGGAGTGTTTGTCATGCCGTGTAGAATGGCGCTTACACAGTTTTTTTCGCGTCAATGATGCGTGGGCTCTGATATTAGTCGAAATAAATGACACGCCCACATTCTGCGAATTAAATTTTAAAAAAAATTTCGATTTCATTGAATTTTGGGAGCTAGCTCGAACTCATTCCTCGTCAAACATCGGCTGCCAAAAGGACAATCCGATTGATAGCCCCGTTTCGGAGATATTCGGGAAATTAGATAGGTCGGTAAAAATCGTCTGGTCCCTCCCCTTAATTAAAACTTATGTTAATCGGGACGGTTTTCTTTTCTTCAAAACCTTTTTCTCAGTAGGCTGAACTGAACTGACTAACATCTTTTATTTTAATTAGCTAATATACAGCTTCGGTGACGACTGCACTGCACAGATCAGATACTCGCTTCGGTGCGCCTTGCGCATCCAAGTCGAGATACTGTCTCGGCAAGTGCGTCGAATCCCAAGTCTGATACAGCCTCGGTGCTGCTTGCAGCATCCAGGTCTGAGGGAGGCAGCTACGTTGTGATTCGCTCCACCCTAGTCTGTATCAGGGACTAACAAATTGATTATCTCTACCAAGGAGCCCTAGAAATTAATCTAGAGTAAAGACACTCACAAGTAACTAGCCATACGCGACACCTTCTGTGTCGCGTACAGCACCCAAAAAGTTACAATATATATACATATATATATATAGGTCCAATGTATGCAGCAGGAATGGCAGATTAAATAAATGTAAGTTTAAGGGGAGGGACCAGACGATTTTTACCGACCTATCTAATTTCCCGAATATCTCCGAAACGGGGCTATCAATCGGATTGTCCTTTTGGCAGCCGATGTTTGACGAGGAATGAGTTCGAGCTAGCTCCCAAAATTCAATGAAATCGAAATTTTTCGAAAAATTTTAAGCGTAGAATTTGGGCGTGTCACTTATTTCGACTAATATCAGAGCCCACGCATCATTGACGCGAAACTAACTGTGTAAGCGCCATTCTACACGGCATGACAAACACTCCTTTTCAAAAACATCTTCGTTTCATGCAGGAATGGAGTCTCTATGTGAAAACTCGCAATTCGTTGTAATTAGCGATTGTGAATTGTTGGGAAGCCATGATAATCCTTAGTTCCCGCAATGCCCGAGAGAGAGAGCTCAGCGCGCGAATCGTGCATCGGTATTACTGCCGGCCAGCGCAGGGCCGACTTGTTGCCTGGGACTGTCGAAAACGTACGGGGAATATGAACATTTTTATCTTGAAAAAATGCTTGAACATGTATGTTCTGTTGATAATCATCTGACGAAATAATAATGGAGAAAGAAGATTGTTTGCTCGTATAAAATTATTTTCAAAAGTTGTCTGTGGTGTGAAAAAAAAAACAGAAAATTCTGACAGTGATGGTTTTCAAGCATAAAGTTCCTTCTGTGGAGTGCATTCACTTTTAGATTTTCCGATTTATCCTCACCAAATTATTCATTATTGAGTAGCGTCACTACCGTGTATGTGGCAGTGGAATGAGTCCGCGAATCAGACCGTTTCCGCATACATATGACTGACGTTACTAAAAATTGAATAACACAGTGAAAAACATCTGATATTTGAAAATGATTCTGAAGAGTAGACTTCAGTCACTAATTTGTCATTAATTTTCCAATTTGAGAACTATATTATACAGGGTGATTCAGTTCGACCGCACCATATTTTAGGGGTAGATTCTTTGTGAAAATCTAAGACTAAAAGTCCTTTACGAAAAATTCGAGGGACCGACGGTGTTCCAGTTAAAAAATATCAAAGTTGACCAATTACGGAGCTCATACGTGACCAAGACAGGCCTGGCTTGTAAGTGAAAATTTAACAGTGCCCGTGTCAAATCGAATAACTGTCAAGATTTGAGTTAAATTACTTGTTGATAATTAAATCGTTGTCTCCGACTGAAATCGTCGTGTCCAGGTAGCTTGTTTACTTTGCTCAGGTCCTCCGCTGGGTGGTTTCCGGAGTTCAGGTCGACCGCTTCGTAGTTTCCAGGATTCAGGTCACGCGCTACGTGGATTTCGCCGCCCGGGTCCTTCGCTTCATGGTTTCCGGTGTCCAGGTCACGCGCTTCGTAGTTCTTGCCGTCCAGGTCCTCCGCTTCGTAGTCTCCGAGGTCCAGGTCGACCGCTTGGTAATTTCCGGTGTCCAGGTCACGCGCTTCGTAGTTCATGCCGTCCAGGTCCTCCGCTTCGTAGGTTCCGAGGTCCAGGTCGACCGCTTGGTAGTTTCCGGTGTCCAGGTCACGCGCTTCGTAGTTCTTGCCGTCCAGGTCCTCCGCTTCGTAGTTTCCGAGGTCCAGGTCGACCGCTTGGTAGTTTCCGTTGTCCAGGTCACGCGCTTCAAGCGGTCCACCTGGACCTCGGAAACTACGAAGCGGAGGACCTGGACGGCGAGAACTACGAAGCGCGTGACCTGGACACCGGAAATTACCAAGCGGTCGACCTGGACCTCGGAAACTACGAAGCGGAGGACCTGGACGGCAAGAACTACGAAGCGCGTGACCTGGACACCGGAAACCATGAAGCGAAGGACCCGGGCGGCGAAATCCACGTAGCGCGTGACCTGAATCCTGGAAACTACGAAGCGGTCGACCTGAACTCCGGAAACCACCCAGCGGAGGACCTGAGCAAAGTAAACAAGCTACCTGGACATGGCGATTTCAGTCGGAGACAACGATTTAATTATCAACAAGTAATTAAACTCAAATCTTGACAGTTATTCGATTTGACACGGGCACTGTCAAATTTTCACTCCAAGCCGGGCCTGTCTTGGTCACGTATGAGCTCCGTAATTGGTCAACTTTGATATTTTTTAACTGGAACACCGTCGGTCCCTCGAATTTTTCGTAAAGGACTTTTAGTCTTAGATTTTCACAAAGAATCTACCCCTAAAATATGGTGCGGTCGAACTGAATCACCCTGTATGTATGGTGAGGCTTCTTTCATTGCACTAGACTATTTTTTGATTATTCATACATGGGACATTACGTGTCAACTCGGCCGTCATCTGACCCTGACCATTTCGTATTTGATGCATGTTCTTGCATATTATATTTGTTTCAACTTATGACTGGTTCGACAAGCGAATGGGTAACTAATTGATAGAAGGCGATATAATGAATAGAATTATTATTCAGAACATAACTTAGTCGTACTTACCGTTACGGCTGCGACTTTAGACAGAAAAAAATATATATATAAATTCCGTGAATCGAAAAACTTCCAAAAAATATTCGTCACGTCACTTTATGCGAAATATAATCGTCGGCCCTGCGCTGGCCGGCAGTAATGCCGGTGCACGATTCGCGCGCTGAGCTCTCTCTCTCGGGCATTGCGGGAACTAAGGATTATCATGGCTTCCCAACAATTTACAATCGCTAATTACAACGAATTGCGAGTTTTCACATAGAGACTTTATTCCTGCATGAAACGAAGATGTTTTTGAATAGGAGTGTTTGTCATGCCGTGTAGAATGGCGCTTACACAGTTATTTTCGCGTCAATGATGCGTGGGCTCTGATATTAGTCGAAATAAGTGACACGCCCAAATTCTGCGATTAAAATTTTTAAAAACATTTCGATTTCATTGAATTTTGGGAGCTAGCTCGAACTCATTCCTCGTCAAACATCGGCTGCCAAAAAGACAATCCGATTGATAGCCCCGTTTCGGAGATATTCGGGAAATTAGATAGGTCGGTAAAAATCGTCTGGTCCCTCCCCTTAAAATATAATTTTATGACTTAGACTGCAAAAATTTTACTTGAAACTTTAAACGCGTTTTTCTCAGAACTGTCTTTTTTAATACGATACCCACGATTTCTCAGGTTCTACCAAACCGATTTACTTGAAATTTTAAGAGAGCCTTCTTTAGAGACTTGTCTATGTCCGGAACTACGCCCATCCCCAAATTTTTATTTTTACTATTTTTAAAAAATTGAAGAAAGTCAAAAAAAGTGGTACAAAAATTTTTTTTTTCTTTAGGCAGTCGCCATTTTGTAAAAAAAATTTTTTCCAACTTTTCCGTAGTTCCAGACATTGCGACATTATTATAGATTGATAATCTTTTTTTTTTTGGTTTCAGATTGCTAGGAGGGTTAAAATCGTGGGTATGGTCACGCACCAAATTTTTGAGACTCCCCACTTCATGAGCTGATAATTAACGGAATTTTGAATTTTTTTTACTCTTTAATTTTTTTTTTTCTGTATTCTTTTAATGTTAATAAATAATGTATAAAAAAATGGATACTAAAAATATTGATTGCTTTTTTTTTACAGCACTTCAAAAATTACCTAAAATTCATGTCTCTAGACCAGAATACCCCCTTAAAAGGAAGCTTTTTAGGGGGCGTCGGAAAAAATTTAATTTTTAACGACCAGTCTACTGATTATAGATAATAATGGTACTAATTTTCACATAAGAAGACACCCATATATATATATAGATGCTACTTTCCGATGAATCACGGATAAAATTTATTAGAGCAGCTTCTATACTCTGTAAATTATTAAACATAACATCGAACGTACGGACGGTTATAGCGTATCAGTCTACCGATAGGGATGTCTCAGGTTTGAAACCCACGATCGACTACCTTTTTTTTTTTCTCGCATCGCGGACGCTTCTATTGTTGGTTAATATTAATACATATTATTGAATGGATTAACGACAACGAATAATTCAACTTGCTGTGGTAAGAAACCTTGTAATCTATGCATATATCGTATATACGTGTAAATATACTCCCAAGTCTTTCACGGATTAATATAGTAAATCATATAATAGTATCTGCACCTATGCACGCTAATAAAGCACCTCATACGATTACCCCGGCGAGTTAAATTATTCCTTCTCGTTAATTTATTTAATAATACGTATTTATATCAACTATAATGATAAAAGTGTACGGTGGGACAGAAAAAATAGTCGATCGTGGCTCTTGAACCCGAGACATCCCGGCAGGTGGGTTGACGCGTAGCGTCATTCCATGTTACATTGTATTTTACGCTCGAGGTATGCACCCTCGATTTCTCGGAAAATACGCTGCATCTACGCATATGTTCTTTAAGGTTTAAATGAGCAATGTACTTAATTATAATCACGCGTTGGCAAGTCCGGTGTCTCTTCTTTTATATTTATAATTATACTATTTATAATTATGTTTATAATCACGATTTATTCGTATTTATTCACAGCCTACGGAATTGAATGTAATCAGAAGAATTTAAAAACCGAGCATTTTGCTGTTATGTTTATAATTATTTATCTTTATAATAAATATAATAATATAACGTTAAAATCCTCTTTTTATGAATTTCTTTGGTTATATTTAATTCGGCAGACATTAAATCATTCCACGAATTTTACGAATGTGACGGGTTATTTCTTCAGAATTTATGAAATAAATCTTTGCTTTATATTAGAATAAAAAAAATGCTAATAAACTATTACTTCGTACATTTATCGAGTGTTAATCAGGGACTCCATCTTTTACGAACTGCGAGTCGCTTCTCGTGAACTCTCGCGCTGTAACCTACGCACAGAAAAGCCAGGCGACCGTGAATTAAAACATTAACAATTTTTGATAACCATTGATTCGATTGAAGTAAATGTTCCCAGAAAACTGGTTTTTACCTTGATAAACAACTTTCTCGTTGGAAGTTTTCGGTTGCTTCAAATTCGTTAGTAGATAGGCTAGGCGGGTTCTGGATCAACGCGTGTTAGTGCACACGTACATGCATAGACACATGCGTGCGCCGTCCGTGTCCGTGTGAGGGGGTCACGATGACGTCATGCTCGCAGATCTCTCGGTCCTCGTCAGACCCTCAAAATGGCGTCGTCCGCCCTAGAACTGACGGTACACACCCTTGAATTGACGGCACACACCCTTGAATTGACGGCACACACCCTTAATATGACGTCACACACCCTTATATTAGCGACACACACTCTTAATATGACGTCACACACCCTCAATATGACGTCACACATTTCCGAAATAAGATTCCAAGCCCTGGGTCAGTTCTAGAAGCTTCCTTCGGGCAGACAAACAGTTCCTGGAATTATTCGGCACCCTGTTCGGATCGAGTTACGCGAAAATATGATTATCGAGTTACTTAGGAATGTAAAAATATGATTAGCCTAATGATTCTCAGAAGAATGGTTCTCGGAATAACCTTCAAGTTGTGACACATGCAAAAAAGATCCTTTGGAATGTTCTAGAGAATTAATGGAAGGGTGTACGTTCGTTAATTTGATACCCCTGCGACTCGCACGAAGAACAATGCAAAAATATGATTAGCCTAATGATTCTCAGAAGAATAGTTCTCGGAACAACCTTCGACTCCGGAAAGATCCTTTGGAAGGTTCTAGAAAATTAGTGGAGGGATTGTCAGCTATAAAAGAGCGAAAAATTCGGGGGTGCGAATTAGTCTTCAACCGATCTTCGAGTAGTAAAGAATCTTCTCTCGCAATGGAGATAATATTGGATGTGCAAGGTTTCCAAAACTTTTACGACGGATTCGTACTAAAGGAGCTGGCTGCAATCAGTGTTCAAGCGGATGACGCAGGCCGGTATGGTATGAGTCGCATCCTATTTAAACCACCTTGTTCTTGGGAAACCTTACCGCCTAAATGTAGAGCTACCAATTCCTGGTTGACGCGAAATTATCATGGATTGGAGTGAATGATGGTGACATGTCTTACGATAAAGTGCAGACAGTATTGAAGAAAATTGTTGAACCTGCAAGTTATATCTATGTGAAGGGAAATGAGAAGAAACAGTGGATCGAGAAAATCATCAACGATGATTCAAAGCCAGTGATCGATCTGGAAGAATTGGGGTGTCCGAGTCTTGGATTCTTGCAATACATCAAAGTGGGTGGTTGGCATGAGGACTATCACGGGAACATTGTCGCATACCGGTGTGCCTGGGAAAACGTTCAGCGATTGAAATCTTGGTTTTTGAAGGACTGTACTGAATCTCTTCAAAAATCTTTGCACATATACCTTCAAGTGGGAAGTCTGAAACGAATGAGGAAGGAGGATATCGCATTTTTAACCAAACAATTCATTCTCATTTACGCATCGGATATCATTGACGAGATATGGGATAAACTATCGGAGGCTATGAAGAAGGACGAAGACATCAAAAGCTGTCTGAAATATCGAAAAAGTAAACATCACTGTTGGCTGAACGACGAATTCGATGGACCTATTCCCAAATGAGACTGTAATTTTCCATTAAATAAATGATGAAATAATTTACAACAGCATTAATACTCTCTGTATCCCTCCAAAGTAATTAGATACCGGTGAGCGGCTATTCGGGATGGGAATGATCGACACATATATTTATTGAAAAAAATCTTTATTTGTAGAAATACATAATTATACCAATTTCTTCACCCCACCGCTTATGGGATTGTATTCAACTACTCGATCGTGTAAGATCAAACAGTATGCTGACGTATCGGCAGGAAAGTTGTCTTTGGCTTCAAACTCGAGACGAACGTCTACAGGTCCAAACTTGAGCGATTCGTTTTGTTTCGAGCAGTCGATGACGAATAGGGGAGCGTATTGTAGAAATTCACTCTTTTTCAGCAACGGTTCAGGTTCCTTGTCGTAATAGGAGGTTTGGAAATTTGCGTACATTTCATACAACAGAGCATACTGATTATGACTCATATCGAGGTTTAGGTTTCCATAAGGATAACATTGAGAATTCAAGAAGAGTTTAACGTCGGTGATATTACAGTGATCGAAATGGCTAGCGTTTTTATTTAGCTTATTCTTTCGACTTGTTTGAAAACCCAGTATAACGTATCGCGGTTTCTCCAGCTGAGTCGATGTCTTCACCGTCCAAACGTGTTTTGAGGTGGTGGGAAGTACAGGATATTCGTACAATTCCCAATTGCGAAAACTCATGGAGATCGGTGCATCTTTCTCGATGAAATTCAACAGCTGTATCTTCCGTTGATCCGCGAGCTTAACATATGGTAACAACCATTCGACTTTATCGATCAGGATTTTGAATTCCTTATCTTGAGTTTGTAGAACCGCGTTCGTATCGGTCTTTGAACGGGTCAAGATCAACTCGTGTTTGGCATTTACGATTATCTTGCGATAGTCTTCGGCGAATCCTAGCATCATTTTCAGCGGTACGCATACTTCGAAGTTACCAGTGGCATCCACATGGGTTGCGTTCACATCAAGCCAACCAGCATTCTCCATCATCCAATTCTGTCCAGGTCTCAGAGAAGGGTAGCCTTTCATAAGACTAGTGAGACCGACGTTCTTGCTCCTGTCGATCTCAATAGCATTTATCTCGTAACGCATTTCTTCGAACAGGTGACAAACACTGTTGTTGACCAGTGCTGCAGTAGTCGACGGAGTTCCATCAGCTCTGACTATTTTTCCGTACACATGCAGTGAACTCTTGCTTGGTAACACGCACAGGTCTTGGTGTTGAACAACAATACGAATCTCATCACTGTTATTGAAACTTGATGAGGCGTAAGGCTTGTGTGTATGAACCTCGTAGTGTGCGATAGACTCGTCAAAAACTACGGGTGTTTGAATGTCTGAGATTTCTTCCTCCATGGTATACAACAGATGATACAGATGCAAACAAATCTTCGTCTTATTTTGCAGAAATTCCTCTTCCAAAAGGTGTGATCTTGAGACCCAAGCTTTTCAGAAGCAGCACGTTCTGAGGTGTCAGCTCTTTGAGAACCGGTTGACGACTGACGTGTTCGAGGCATCTTACCTTAGTATTATAACCACTTCTGTTATAAACTATTCCCATTATTGAGCCTTGATATGCAACCGTACGGTTATAACCTTTCCGCGGAAATTAATCAAATCCCCGTCTTGATCGACTATACGAAGTTGGATATGATCTATGATCCTTACGGTGACTGGAAGGTAAATGACGTGAGATGGTACTTCAATGATCTTATATCCAGGTGGAACGACGGGAAAAAACTCATGAATGGTGTGTACTTTACGCTCATTGACGTAGGCACCCGTTGTAATGTTACACTCGACTCGTAGTGCGTTGACTTTAAGAATAGCTACAGGAAGGTCAGACTCGTGAATTTGATCAGCTTGCAAAACACGTGGAGTGAAACCCAATAGGCTGCCTATAGAATCGCCCGGCAGGAAATTTACAGGGTGACTACATTTGATTTCGCTACGCAATGTATTATTATTCGGTTTGATGTTGATGGTGATACTCTTATTCGACAAGACACCCTGTACGTAACTCTCTATATCCTCTATTTTATAGCTTCCAGTGGGTATAGTAACCACTTCTTTAGCCACGTAAATCTTGTTGTGACCAACATCTACATTAGGAATCGCATTGAAAGTCAGTAATTCAACGAGACCGAGGGAATAATTCTTGAGATGGGAAAGTTCAATGGGAGGAAAGTATTGAGTCTCAAGAACCGAGGAGTTCCCCGATACGGTTATCGTGAACGAATCGTCCATGACTACTGCGAAAACCAAACTGAGTTCGAGGAATTACGCTGCATGTTTATATAGAAACTCGAGACACAAGTGACCGCAGTTGAACGTATCATAGTCTTGATATCTTTCATGGTTATATTTGATGCTACCAACGCCAAGGTATCTGACGAGGTCTGACAGTGGGCGAAGGTTACCGAAACTGTCAAAGTAGACTACTTCGTCACCGATCTTTCGGTAGGCGACCCAATGCGTGCCAGGACCATCCGTATCATCTAGATTGACGATCGCCGATTCGAGTCTACGCGGTCCGTCCGTGGGCAAATCGTTCCGCATAAAGACGCCGCGGAAATGTGGAATGTTGACGATTGTCGCGTACTTTAACAGGTCTGCGTCAGTTAGCGCTCGTCGCGGTAGCGTCACTTTTAGTTTTTTGAGTGCGGTTTCAGGCGCAGACCTAAACCCTTCTTGTACGGTTTCAAGTGAAGTCCTTTTCCCAAAGCGATAGCTTCCATAGTTTTGTTATGCCGTTGACTCTCTTCCAGTTGCCTCTTGGCGGAGCTTGCGTCATTCACCGCTTTCGCGATACCTGCTGCACCACCAGCCAACGCGCCGGTAGCACTCAGCCCAGCAGAAAGGGGTATAAGGAAGAGTAAGAAACCTCCAGCTTTGGAGGGTAGTGGTAGAATTCGTGGAGAACGTACATTACGTCTACCACCTGCTTTCTTAACAGCTCCTCGTGCACCCTTCAAGGCAGACTTGATGGCAATTTGTGCAGTTTTGCCGGGAATCATGGACTGTTTAGCTGCATCGATAACCTTTCTCAATACCAACGGTTTTCCGATTCCCATGCCAAGCTTGGTTTTCGCTTTCATTGCGTTGTTACAGTCCAAGCGGCTGTCTTTTCACCAATACCAGCGTCTGAAGCTAAAACCCGCCTCCAAGCTCTCTCGGCCAAGATCTTATCTGCCGCACTTCTAGCTTCAAGATTTTCTCGATTCTGCGAATAGGCGATATCGTGTTCTTTGCAGGCTGCGTCAAGGGGGTTGATACCTGGATCACCGCGCGCGCGTCTCTTCGCTAGTTTGGTGCCAGGTCCGCAGTATTGATAACCAGGCAGATGTAACTCTACGGGAAGACTGTTAATGATCCTGTTGACCAGACCTTTCCCGCAGCGTTTAGTTCGCTTACGACTGACCGCCTTAGCTTCGTGCACGATCATGGTTATGCTCTGATTGAGGAATCATCTTTATGAACACGCTATTTATACCGTTTACCGTTAGTTAGAGTCGAGATGAGGTTCGAGACGCAACCCGTCAAGCTAGCTGTCATGAATTTCGATAAATTTTTGCAAGAGAATGTTGCAACCGAAAAACGGCACGGTGATCTGCTACCAAACAGCGTGCGCGCGGTATTTTGCGGTCGGTCCAATTGCGGCAAGACCAATGCGCTGCTCTCCCTAATAACGCACCCCAACGGGTTGAGGTTCGAGAACGTCTATATCTACTCAAAATCATTGAATCAACCCAAGTACAAGTTTCTGCAGCAGCTACTCAAGGATGTAAATGGCGTTGAGTACTTTCCATTTGACGAGCATGAACAAGTAGTGCTGCCAGACGAAGCCCTACCCAATTCGATAATAGTCTTCCATGATGTGGCGTGTGAGAAGCAGGACAACATCAGAGCTTTTTTCTGTATGGGAAGACATAAGCACGTGGATTGCTTCTATCTCTGTCAGACCTATGCCCAAATCCCCAAGCATTTCGTGCGTGATAATACCAACCTTTTGGTACTATTCAAGCAAAATGAAATGAACTTGAGACATGTATACGACGATCATGTGAATACCGACATGACTGACGCGCAGTTCAAAGACTTGTGTTCTGCGTGTTGGAACAACGGCAAATATGGATTCGTTGTAATAGACAAGGATAGTGATATAAATGAGGGTAGATATAGGAAAGGGTTTGACTGTTCCGTGAGCATAAAGTAGTGAAAAAAATGAGAAGTGGGATCAGTAGCGTTTCAGTCACAGCTGCGTCAACATGCAAGGTATTCGTGAGCAAAAAGAAATCTTGCGTCACATCGCTAAAGCCAGTGCAGCGATTCGACGTAAACACAGGATGTTAAAGTCGGGTAGGGAGACCGCTGAAAAAACTATGACCGATGTTTTCAAACCGGTAGTTACACCGCTGCAACAATTGGTGGACATTTCTCAAACGACTGTTAAGCCTGTCAAAGAAGAGACGATCAAACACGAGTCTCGTGGCGATGATTCCTTTCTGCGAGATGAGTCTCAAATAGCGGATGAGGAAGCGAATGTGACCTTACAACCGACGGATGAGATGACCGACGAGTATCTTGAAATGTTACAAGACGGGTGAAGTGATCTAGATAACGTTTTCGGTGTACGCAAACTCGCTTACGACAGGTTATTGATGGGTGACTCATCGATAAGTTTTGGGAATGATTTCATTCACGTAGGTGACATGCGCTTCACAAAGACAAAAGGTTTGGTGGAACTATTATTCAAAAAGATTCCCGATGAGATCTACGTGAGTTCAGATGATATCCGAAATTATAAACAAATCGTATCTGCAACGAATGCACATCGAAAATACTACAAAGGTGGTCAACCTGTTCGGGACTTGAACAACCCCAAGTTTAAGAAGTTTATAGCACAAGCCTTCACAGTTCCACTTGCACGCAAGGGTCAAGGTGTGCTACCGGAGTTTATGGTTGCTCGAGAAGGTAGAGGAACGGACTATGTTCACTGGGATGATCCCAACGAGCTGGTGGAACGTTTGCGTTTGCTTCTATCTTCCCAAGCAGCTGGAAACTCGAGTCACTCCAATGAAATCGTATCAATAATCGAAGAATTACGTGAAGCTGGTATCATTTATTAACCAACATCTATCCATTTTTACCGTCATTTCCAAGATGAGCGTTGATGTGTTCGGACGACAGTTGGACAAGGGTGCAGCTGTAAGCAGTCGTGGCCCTCCCGGTGTTGGGTTTAAGTTCACCACCGACGGACATTACGATATAGACAATAAGAGGCTGTGCAACGTCGTCAATCCCGTGCAGCAAAATGACGCCGTTGCTATGAATCTCATGCGACAGGAGATCGACCTCGTGAGAAACGAAATCTTCTCAATGATACATGCTGCGGACTCCCGCATAACAGATGCTCTGCGCACCCTAGGTGTTGATATTGAAGCAGGTCAAGACCTGTCGACTTGCACCGCCAAGATCATTCTTGAGCTGGACACCAGACTGACAGTGTTGGAAAATGAACGAGAAAAAGCCAGCACTCGTGACGGAGCTGCATAGACCAGCTCGAAAGAACTATCAACGTCGTCGTGTAGATGTTCGCGGTTTGGATGAAACCTGCTAAGCGGATCTCGTTGACATGACACCTTACGCAGGAGCAAATAAAGGTTACAAATACATGCTCACCGTCATCGATATATTCTCCAAGTACGCTTGGGCCGTGCCAATGAAGAGTAAGACCGGTAGAGATACCGCGCGAGTGCTATGGAATCTGTACTCTCACAGGGACGTACCCCGAAGAATTTACACGTTGACAGAGGCGGAGAATTTTATAATTCAAATTTCGATTCTCTCATGAGACGATATGATATTCAACTATACTCAACCTTCAGTAACTTGAAGGCATCGATCTGTGAGCGCTTCAATCGTACGCTGAAGAACAAAATGTGGATGCAGTTGAGTCTGCAAGGAAATTACAAGTGGATAGACATTTTATCTGATTTGGTTTCGGCTTACAACAAATCCAAACATCGGACTATTCGCATGAAGCCAAAGGCCGTCTCCCCTAGAAACGAGCAGGCATTATTGCAGGCTGTATACCAAAAAGTTCGAGTCGGATCCGTTAAACCGGCAAAGTTCAAAGTTGGAGACAAAGTCCGCATCAGCAAATATAAGAATGTTTTTGAGAAAGGATATACACCAAATTGGACTACTGAAATATTCACGATTATCCGAGTAGTCAATACTGATCCAGTAACGTACAAGCTCAAAGACTATAGCGGGTGGCTTCTACGAACAGGAACTTCTCAAAGTTAAGAATTCCGACATCTACCTGGTGGAGAAGGTGCTCAAGAGACGTGGAAGAAGAATATACGTTAAGTGGTTAAGTTTTAACAATACACATAACAGTTGGATCAATGAAACTGACTTGCAAGGTTTTTTTTGAATAAATTAGACTTTATTTTACACCTATGTACAGTTTATTTACAATAACCCCAAGGAAGCGTGTCGGCAGTATCTGGAAATATGATCCTCTTGTCGTCGTTCCAGCTCAACGCCAACTTCCTTTGCCTCACCGTATGAACCTGATGATTCTTGCTTTGAATTAAATTCTGACTCTTTACCAAATTCTGGTGTTTCAAGGCACATTCGATGTAGTCACTGAAAGTTATAGTTTTTAACGTAGATCCCTTGACTCCTTTGGTTCGTTTCGTCTCTCTATTTTCACCTAAAACCTTGAAGGAATATAATTTAGCTCTTAAGCCTACAAACTCAGTCATTATCTTTCCATTATTCTCGTCTTTCATTAATCCCAATACTTTTTTGTTAACCAGCTGTATCTTGTTGACATTTTCCGGAGGATGGTCGGAGGTATCGAATCGGTCTAAATCACGTTTCATGAACTCGTATACATCGGGAACGGTAAAGTGATATATAAGACTATCCGTATCGGTATACATCAGTTTAGCTTGGTTTCCGAATCTATGTTTTATGTAATTATAATGGAAATCATATATGTAGGTTTTAGCGAGATCCATAATAGAAAACCCCGCGTATATAGGTTTATTGAATTTAATTTTCGTCCGCCTCAACTCAATTATTGTCATATCTTCACCGAATACGGTACGGCTATGAAAATTTGGTTTAGCGATAAGCGCTCTTGCTCCGTGTCTCCCATCCCACTTTGTGATTAACCGCACATCTCTCTGTTTTCTAACATTTTCCATGGTTTTCCCGAAAACGGCGTTATTCATAAGTTTATAAAAATTCTTTTCAAAATCGTTTTTTGACTTTTTTCGCAATTCGGTATTCAAATCTATATATTTCTTGAGCCACGGTGCTCGTTTGAATTTTAATATCCGGTGAATTTTCTCTAACTTCATACCTAAGCTCAAACACTGTTTCAAAACTTGATAGTGAATGACATACCGCTTTTTCGAGAAAAGGGTAGTTGTTGATTTAGATTTTTTGCACGTCGAAAGAGGTGGGATGTAATGCTCCGGACACAATGGTAAATCTTTGTGAGAGTCCTGAAGTTCTCGCGGATATGCTAAATCTACTTCAAGTATGTAACCTACGGGAGATTCATTGGAAACGGTTGAAACATCGAAATGTTCGAAATTTGATACCCATTCAAAGGAGCTACACGGTAAGAAGTGGCTCATAGCTGCACCATATAGATTATTAACATTGAAATACATGAGGTATGATTCTTCCTGACTCGGGTCGAATGCTGGCCCCATGTATCGGTTGTTGGCTTTAGCGTATCTATTTGAGCATTGAGCTACGCCGCCGCGAATACCTCTTTCTATAAACATCAACATATCAATGTCGACGAGGAGCTCGAGTTCAACACCCGTGCACTTGAGCATCGCGTCAAACGAGAGGCCCGGCGCCGTGTAATAATGTAACGGATCTGAATTATAAGTGAACCAACAATTGATTCTGAAATTTTGAAAAATATCCGCTAAAAGCAGAACATCCGTTTGCAGATACAAGTCCGAATATTGTCCCAGAGTTTTGACTTGAAAAGTTTGCCAAACATCGCACGCGTGCACATAATTATCCTCCGAAATGCCTACATTATTTAATTTTGAATAGAATTTTTCTATAGGAGGTAACTGTGTTTCTTCCAGGCTTTCCCAACTATCTACATACTCGTAGGGAAATACACCTTTTCTCGTCAATAACTGAAATTCTTCGACGCTTCCGCAATGTTTACGCGTGATTAATTTCTGCTCATCGTTTAGATAAGACGCTAATTTTTCTAGACTGCCCGGCATGAATCTGAACGAATCAATAAACCTAAAATGTATAGATGTTTCTTGTACACTTTTCGTAAAGGATATATATCTGTCCTTGTTGATCGGTAAGAGACTCATTGAACCTTCAAAAGATGTTGCCAACGTTTTAATCAAGAAATGTGAGTCGTAACCCGATAAGTTATGAAAGACCACCGGAATAATATGCAAATCTTTGTAATTTAAATTGCAAGCTTCGTGCGCTGCACCGCGACATTTGCCCGTAAAATGACAATGATCACGATGTTTCACCTCTCGAGGTCCGAATGGTTTTTCACAAATGTGACAAGTCTTCGCCGAATGGAATTCTTGTTTCTGCTCATGACTCAACGATTCCATAGGTATGATACACTTGAAATAAGGTTCCAAAGTCTGAGCCAATTCTTCCAACTCGTTTACGAACCATTCTATGCAATCCTTACCGCGGTTGATTCTAAATTTGGAAACTGAATCGTTGAAGGTACAATGTAAGTAGTAGGCGACACTATATGGGACATGTTCCTCATACACCCTCATATGCTCAGACTCAGATGTATCGTTAACCGGTTGCAAGAGACATTCCAGATCAGCGTAAATACAAAACGGTACATTTTCTTTGTGTTTGAAGTTTTTGAATTCCAAGATCTTATCTTTTTCGTCCGGTAATATCACTCTGCATTTATTTAGATTCGCGCAATCAATCCTGTGTTTGGTTAAACAATTTTCAGTCTGAAAATGACTCGAACACCTATCAGACAACCAGCTACGATGGTCATGTTTTGAAATTTGTGAACTTAACAGTCGAGACAAATTTTTAATCCATGCAAAGTGACATATTGTATCGTCAACGTCATCTATTTCATTTGATTCCATATCAGTTTCTAACATAAGAAGATGTATGGTAGACTTATCCGATTTCGCTCAACTCAAATAAACTGGTACTATTTCACGTTCATCTATACCGTAAACGTTAATCGCTAAACCATTTAATTTTTCGAATTTAGAAATTTCGTTCAGACTCATGGGAAAATTCAAACCTTCATACCTTAGCACTGTGCGGAAATGCGGATAAGAAGTCGTCCTATTCACATGATTAACCGCTGGGAAAAGGGCTGCTGTGACTGACCAGAGAAAACAGTACGGATCGTCGTTCATAATATTTACCACCGCCTTTCTATCTTGTATATGCTTCGGTAGCTGTGTGTAAGTAGATATACCTCCTCGCAGTGGCACATATTTGTTGATATTCACAGCCATATTTATAATTTCAGTCAACGACCATCCCGAGTCCCTTTCCTGGAAGTCTTCGATTTTGACTAACAATTTCTCCTTTACGTTCTCGTCGAACCATTCACCAAGGTTCGTCGGTGGGAGAATAGCTTCGTTTTTGGTATTAAAGAACTTCATTTCTTCGATGATTCCACCGTCTTTTACAGTTTCGAATTTGCAGGACAACACTACATTTACTTTCAAGTTTCCGTCTTTTCGAAGCATATTCTTCAATCTGGGGATGATTAGTTGTTTCGAATCATCTAGAAAATGTTTCAGATCTATGTGTTGCAGATTCGCTATCATCCCAGTTCTTATTCTTCCTTTGAAAGCTGACTCTAAATCCTCCCACTTCACTCTGTCACTTCTCCGCAGTCTCCTCACACCTTCCCCTGTTTTTCGAAACTGCTCAAACCGCGCTTTTAATGATTTCAAGATTCCTATTGTCGTCAAAATTCTTGTTTTTTCTCCGATCGTTGAAGCGGATTTCCGTAAAATTTTGTTTAAAAGCCTAATGTTTTGAGATCCAAATCTAATCCACTTCTGTGTTTCCGTAGTCGATGATTTCTCTTTCAGAATTTCATAAGCATTTTGCATAATGCTGATAAGTTCAAGACATTTAGCTGCATCCATTTTCGTGATTACTAACGACAATTGTACACTGCAAAAGTTTAAGCGCGAATGGTTCTTGAATACCGAGGAGGAGTCATTTTATAGGTCAGCATCATCGATAAATTCTGAGAACTGTGAAATTTGATCCCTATGAGTCGCAGGGGTATCAAATTAACGAACCTACACCCTTCCATTAATTTTCTAGAACATTCCAAAAGATCTTTCTAGAATCTGTGCATGTGTCACAACTTGAAGGTTATTCCGAGAACCATTCTTCTCAGAATCATTAGGCTAATCGTATTTTTGCATTCCTAGGTAACTCGATAATCATATTTTCGCGTAACTCGATCCGAACAGGGTGCCGAATAATTCCAGGATCTGTTTGTCTGCCCGAAGGAAGCTTCTAGAACTCCCTGACCCAGGGCTTGGAATCTTATTTCGGAAATGTGTGACGTCATATTAAGGGTGTGTGACGTCATATTAAGAGTGTGTGTCGCTAATATAGGGTGTGTGACGTCATATTAAGGGTGTGTGCCGCTAATATAAGGGTGTGTGACGTCATATTAAGGGTGTGTGCCGTCAATTCAAGGGTGTGTGCCGTCAGTTCTAGGGCGGACGACGCCATTTTGCGGGTCTGACGGGGACCGAGAGATCTGCGAGTATGACGTCATCGTGCCAGACCCCCCTCACACGACACGGACGGCGCACGCATGCGTGTGCGCGTGTACGTGTGCACTAACACGCGTTGGTCCAGAACCGGCCTAGCCTATCTACTAACGATCGCAGCATTCGAAGCATTTTTGGGTTGGGCAAAATCTGGGCAAATCTTAATATTCAGCCACGAACAGCTTAATTCGATCTGAAACCATATAATTGAAAAAGTGTGCGAAAAAATTGCAATCATTATATTCAATTTAAAAGCTCATATTCACAGCTGGTAAGCTAGACAAAATTTAGTAGTAATTATTGTCTCGTCAATACACCAGCAGATTCAAGTCACGTTAATAATCCAAATGCAGAGCAGTCAAAATCGCAAGATGCGTCGCATACTTCATCGAACGGACCTGGCAATTTTGATGTCTATAAGCAATCGGCTAACGAGCCCCTTTTCGAACCGGAGTCTGATTCAATCTGTGATTATGACGCTGGCAACTCTAATCATCGGTCTTACGCCTTACAAGTTTCCTTCTCGGAAAATTCTGAAGAGCATGACGATGCTGACCACGAAGACGAAGATGACGCAGGATGCTCGTCGATGAGATCTAGGAAACGACGAAGGTGCCCTAGTGCATGGAGAGCTTTTGCTGCGAAAAAAGCACGAAATTCAGGAAAAGCTGGTGTTTCGAGGACGGGGACTCCTTTCGCCAATAGAAAGATGCATAGCGGGTGTGATAGGACCTGTAGATTCCGATGTCAAAAGAAGATAAATATGACAAAGCGACAAACAATTTTTTCTTCATTTTGGGCGCTAGAAGATCATACACGTCAATGGGACTACATTGCTCGGCATATGGATACACGTAAGCCAATAAAAGTGGACAGTGCTGCGCAAAATAAAAATCCCAGAAGAAAAAACCGCACCCATACATTTATTCTGAAGACTTGTTCAAAAGAAGTGAAGGTCTGTAGGAGAATGGTTCTCGACACTTTAGGTACGTGACTATTCAGCATTCAGTATACGACAATAACGTGATATTAATTGAATGGCCACAGCTCGAAATAATCAGTTTATATGTGAATTATCGCTGATTGTGTGAAAAATGAAATATACCGAGTGAACGTAAAATTTGGAAAGACTGACGAGCGATCAAAGCAAGCGAGAACCGCTCTTTTCTATTTACACATTTTTTATTTCAGGTATCACTCATCATTTGTTGTCAACTGTGGAAAAAAAGAAAACAAGCGATGGACAGTTCATTTCATCGGATGGGCGTGGATCTCACACAAATAGGCCGAAAAAAATACCCCCTTCTGTCACACAATCCGTCTAAGATCACATTAAAACATTCCCACGAGTTGACTCGCATTACGCCCGAGCGAGAAGTAATAGGCAGTACTTGGACGAAAATCTCAACATCGGTAAAATGTACCGACAATACAAGGAGTGGATGACTGATCGAGCTGATGCAAACATCGCTTCGGAGCATCATTACCGAAATATTTTTTATGGATATAATTTGAGCTTTCATAAGCCAAAGAAAGACCAATGCGCAGCCTGCAGCCACTTTAGTTTACTCACATCGGAACAAAAAGAGTTAGAACATGAAACTCACGGCGAGCATATTGGTAATAAAATAAAATCCCGTGAACTGATGTACGGAGATAATATAGCTCTCGAAGTTGGCACAACGATATGTACGGCTTGTTTCGATCTTCAAAAGGTATTTTTGATTATTTATACCTGTACGTTATATAAGGTACATACCACTTGGCTTATTATAGAACAGTAGCTCAATTTAGATCTACTAAAGTCACAATCTTGAAAACTAACTATAATTTCTTTCAGTTTTGTGATCCTTACTGTATTCACGAGTGATTATATTACGTGGAGGTTTCTTGAGAATATTTTCGGTAGAAAAAATAAACATACATCCTACGTACCAGTTACAGACACTGTTTAAATGATTTACATTTTCTGGCTATGTTTTTCGTATATTTTTTTCGAAAATTACCGAAAAATTGATTTGTATTCTCCGATTGTAGTGATACTGCAGAATTGTATCGTTGAATTTTGAAAAATGAGTATTATTTATTTACAATAATTAGATAATGAGGGTGTCAATAACTGGGCTTAAGGTGTCGATAACTGGTACAACTACCTAACATCGGTATTGAACATAGCGCATCGATTATGGTTATACGAAAAAAAATACATCCGATAGGTTTTAGTGACGCCACATTCACAGACGTCCGTCATGTTTTACAAGCGGAAACTTGCAATATATAATTTCACGGTATTTGACATGGCCAAGAAAGAGGGAACTTGTTACGTTTGGAATGAGACCATTGCTAAAAGGGGTGCCAACGAAATAAGCAGCTGTCTCTGGCACTTCGTATCCGAAAAAGTTACAGACGGAACTAAAGATTTCATATTTTACAGTGATAATTGTGGCGGGCAAAATCGAAATCACATCCTATACTGTATGTACACGAGAGCTGCAACGGAATTCAACGTGAAAATCATGCACAGGTACAGCGTATTGTAGAGCTGATCTTACTATAAACATTTACTACTACTACTATGTTACTGACCTACATAATGATAATTCGAATAGGAAAATTCGATTCACTGATTGTATGTAGTAGGCATAGGGGCCGTTCAAGTAATACGTACCACTCGAGGGGGGTCGTGCAAATTGTGATTTTCTTGCTGATTCGTTCGAAGTTTTCAATCATTCATTAATGACTGTCGTTACAGATACCTAGAAGTCGGTCATACACAAAATCCCGGAGAATCGCTCGATTTTCACACAACAACAGTGGTGTGAAACAATCAAAGCAGCCAAAGTGAACGGGGCACCGTACATGGTGCACGAACTTGATCAGAGTCAAGTACTCGATTCCACGATTTTTGCTGAAAAGAAAAAATGGGTCGAAATCAAGATTTCTCGACTTCGCGAGATCAATGTATATGCCGACGGAAAAGTCGAGTATAAATATCGCTTTGATGAAGAGGCGCTATATTCACAGATAGACAATGCAACGTGGCCAGATAAAGTTTTGCAAAGGGCTTATAAAAGCAAGCTTCCTTTGGATGCGGGCAAAAAGAAGGATTTGCAATCACTCCTCGACCAGGGACTCATCTCTTCGGATCATCGCGAATTTTATGAAGCGATTCTGGCGTAGAAGTAGGATAATTATAGTATCAGCCATCGACACTGTCTCAATGTACGGTGACTCGTCACAATCAATCTAATAAATAAACGATTATTCGTCAATATAATACCTAGTCCCGAATACGAAAAGTGTTCTGTTTCATTCGAAATAAATACCATTACGTCGAGAAAGTGAAGAATTGTTCGGTATCGAAGAATAACATTATAATATGCAATCGTGTTATTACATGCCAAATATAATTCATGACTATATTCTTATTGATGTAGCTCGAGAAATTTCTGCCACTTGGCGTAGTTGTTACCTGATTCGGATAACAATATATTGAACACATAGCATAACACGTAATTTAATTTATAACGATATTTTTTTACCTCCTCGTAAGCGCCTATTTGTTTTTATTCCAATAATATTTTGCTCACCTATACAACTTGAAATGGCATGATAAATTACTGCATCGGGGTTTAAATTTTTTTGGACACTGGTACCAACTTAATTCGCGGCGAAAAAATTTCGGCTGTGAGATAGCCGCTTTTTCAAGCGGACTCCGAGATGGCTGGTTTTTCGACTGGACTCGGAAATAGTTGGTTTTTGAACCGGACTCTGAGATAGCTGCCTTTTCAACCGGACTCTGAGATAGCCGCTTTTTCAACCGGACTCTGAGATAGCCGCTTTTTCAGCCGGACTTTGAGATAGCTGATTTTCCAACTGGACTCTGAGATAGCCGCTTCTTCAAGCGGACTCTGAGATAGCCGCTTTTTCAATCGGACTCTGAGATAGCCGGTTATTCCGCGCAGGTATCGATATAATGTTTCTTATATATTCACTCTTCGTCTTGTAACACAGTATTTTTTTTTGATAATATAATATTTGTTTATTTCAAATATTTGCACTCGTAATATAGCTATTGCTTATCGTAATATAGCAGTTTTGTCAATATTGCATATTTGTAATTTGAGCGGTAAACTTGACTTACGCATCCCTTGACTTTCCACGTAGAGCGGAAGTAGCTTTACGTACAACGTTTTTAATAATGAACTCGTTGATTATTAAATCACGGCTGATTTCTTCTACTATTTCAGCATGTATGTGAAGAATAGCTATATGATTCAATCGAGATTGTAGCATTGTCGATCTGAAATAGGTCTTCATTCTTCGCAAAGCAGAAAATGAACGTTCCGCAGTACAGGAGGACGCAGGGATAGTTAGTATGATCCTCAACAATATCAAGAAATCTGGAAGCAAATTACCGATTACAGAATTTTCTCTGAAGAAAGAAACAACGTCCTTTAGGGAATTCAGACTTAAGTTTTTTTGTCCAGCGATATCTAAAAACATTTTCTGGTGTAGGGTTAGCTGTTCCGCGTCGAAATCTGTTCGTACAACAGGGTTTCCATTTTTGTGCTGAATTTGCTGGTAAAATGACGTTAAAACCTGATCGATTATTTCGAAACCTTTTTTCGGAAGTATTCTTCAGGGCTTGAAAACGTATGGCTACTATTCCTGTCGTCCGTTATGAGTCGTTGTACGGCTCTTCGGACTCGAGGTAGCTGCGGCTTCCCCAAGCAAAGATGTTCCAAGCAAAGAAGCCGGAAATTCCTAACCCCTGAAGACTTTCGATCACCAATGTTACTTTTCGATGAGATTCATTCGCACTCAAGTTGGATCTCTGCAATTCGGCATTGAGAATTTCAACCCTTTCCAAAATCACGATAGTGCAGGTAAGTAGAAAAAAAAAGTTGAATTCTTCAAGGTTTCGCAACAATCCAGAAGCTTTTGCAGACACGCTACTGTCAATCGTCTTGTCAGTTCTCATACTTTCGAAAAACAATAGCGCTGCTTCGTAGTTGATCGTTGATCGAAGAGTTTTTAGCGATTTAATTCGTATACACCACCTGGATAGACATTATGAAATGTGTAAGGGAGGGCTAGCTTCCCTGCAAATAAATGGAGTGAGGACGGATTGGCGGGAGGTGCAATGAGGACTCGAGTTTTCCGATTCTAATTATAGTGGCGTTTATTAAGTCAACTTAAACTAATACAGGTTTGGGGGTGTGTATGTGTGGGTGTGAGCGGGGTTAACTACGCCGATTAGTTTAAATAAATGGTGAAGGCACTGACCTTAGCTACAGAGGGCTTCAATCACCGTTAACTCTCGTCTAGCTGAAAGATTCACTCCCTACTTCTCGATTCGCACGTGGCTAAATACTCAAGTGTCGATCGGCTCTCTGTGCCCAGTTTCGCTTACTTTCGCCTTTCGTCGTGTCTCTTCGTTTCGCCGACGTGGTTTGGGGTTTGTGACTTGCCATGTCACAAATGAAGCAGAGTATTATAGGAATAGGTGGGAATTATTACTGTACTAAATTATACAAATTGCATGCTTACTGCGTACGGTAAAAAGGGGAAAGATTAGGACTCTCGTTAGATCGCAGGCTTTTGAAAGCGGCGAGCTGCTTTGGTGTGTTGTAATCGGGATCCTGAGATCTTTCATACAACTACAATTTATTGAAGGTTCGTTGTCGAATTAAAAGTTAGAACTCAGTCGTACAAAAGTGATAAAGTTCTATTGTTATATGAAGAGTTTTACAAAGGCTTTACTACGTCTAGCAGAGATCTGGCATAACCTGCCCTAATATCTCGGTCTTGATGTTCTGACGATGAGTATTACAGTGATTGCTAATTTATTACGTTAAGGAGGTCGCGCTGCGTCTGCAGTTGTTGTTAGTTGCGTTAAGGCTTCGTACTTGCACATTCCATAGTATTACCAAAGTGTGGCTCAAACATCTGGATTGCAACACCTTGATACTCGGGTTGCAACAGGTGAATCGCGAATGAAGTTCAGTAGATCTTTGGTGATTCCAATAAAATTTCTGGCGCAATCGACTCGTTCCATCGCATCTTGGACCACCAGATTCAGAGTGTGTGATGCACAATGGATATATACAGCCCGAGGTTCTACTGCGCGGATGCGTGCTTGGAGCCCAGATATTCGCCCGCTGACGTTCGACGCTCCGTCGAAACATTGTCCTCTCAACATTGAAATATCCAGATCAAAACAGACAAGAACATCTCGGATGATTGCAAATAACGTTTCTGCACTGGTATTCGCGGTCTCATAAAGCCCGATGAAAATTTCTTTTATAGTTAGATCCTGGGAGACGATTCGGAACGAAATTGACACTTGTTCTAGCCTTGAAATGTCGGATGTTTTGTCAACAATCAGTGCAAAGTATTGTGTGGATTTTATCTGTCACTATGTTTCGTATCACTTCTCTCGACATTAGTTCCAGAATTTCATTCACCGTATCATGATGAAGCCATTTATAGCTAGACCGCATTAGCCATGCCTTTAGTTCCGGGACATCTTCAGCTTGCATTTTTAAGATTTGGGTGAGATTCGAACGTTCATCATTGTGACTGCCTCGAAGGGCCAGTCCTTGGCGAGCTAATACATCGATGGTACCGAATATTTTTTCCAATGCAACACGAGCGTCCATCATTTCTTTCCGTTTCTGCTCTGAAATGCTTTGGATAACACTTGGCTTTTTCGTATTTGCTACCGCTTCTGTTGCTCTTCTATGGAACTCACTATTCTCGTGTTTTTTGAAGGACAGCATGGCATTTTTCCAGAAACCTTTGGTCACATACGTATCACGCGCGGGTGAAAATCGTACGTGGTGGATCGATAAATGTAGCTTTTTTTCTACCGCTTCAACGCAGATTGAACAAATTGCTTTTTCGTCAGAGTTCAGATGAAGCCATGGGTAAATCAATCGCCACCTTTTGAATGACGGGGGTCGTTTCTTATCATCTACAATCAAAAATGGGGATTGCTGCATATTTATTAACACTCATTTGACCTGAACTTATAAAATATAAATGCAACAAAGTAGTCGTCATAATTCATTTTACGTATATGTAGGTTTACCTTCAAACACTACTTGATTGTAACAACTCACTACTCAGTACATAAAAAGAAATAATTTAACGTCATATACTGTCTACTGATATAAGTGATATACCTGCCATTTCCAGAACTGCTAGGTTTGCAAAGTTATCTTTTTCAGAATCTGCAACATTCTGTTTTTTCGAATCAAGTACAGGTTCGCGAGATGTTCCAGCATACGAAATTAATTTTGTTCGCGAATCACTAGGCTTGAGCTCCGTGGAAACATATGTCCCTTCTGGCTTTTCTTTAATGATAAATTTATCCATATCATCGTATTACTAATGTGAGCCCTCACATACACGCAGAAATAAGACGCTACACGGAGAAAACAAATTAATCGCACCAACGAAATATGCGTTTGAGGATGCGGAGTGCCAACGTTATATTCATTTGATTTGAATACATATGCGCTTGGCTCAACTATACATTAGGCATTCTGAAGATATTATTTACAATGAAATCATTAGTTGACAAGATAAACATATTGATGGCTTTCAATAACCTTGAAATACACAATATGCCATAAGACTCAGTGCTAAAGGCCAAAATTTCAATTACTTTTCTCTCTAAAACGGTATAGTTCAGCTCATTGGAATTTTGGAGTTGAACATGCACAGCTCATACAAATGTGTAAGAAAAAATTCGGTATATGTCTCAACATATAGTGATGAAGCACTCGTCCCTCCTTAACGTTCGTTATGCAAGCTCAAGCTCGCAGCCGCCACTTAAAGTGCTCGCACATGAAACTACGTTAGCAGTTTGCTGAAACAGACGAGCCTAAACGTATCGGATGGATACCCACACGCAGCGCGCGCCAACCACGGACTTGTGTTAGTGTCCGACCGACTCGTGCGTGTTTCGTACGTAGTTTCGTGTGCGAGCACCCTTACTCAGTCGGTATGAAAAAAATTGATGACCAGGCAGTGAAATTATCGACGAATTTCAGATGATGCCGTAAACCTTGTTTTCGCTTTTTCCCGTTTTGTAATCTTTGCATACTAATCAAGATTCGCGGCAGCGAATCGCCGCCGAGTACCCGTAGGCCGGCGAGAGCTAGCCGCGTATATTTTCTCGGCGGAACTAGTTATACCTGTAAGCACGGTGTCATAACGTCGGTACGCGTGAATGTTTTTCGATAAAATTTACACGACAGGAACTCCCTCCCCACACGACCTGGCTGTACAAATTTGATTGAAATCGGTACACTGGTTTCCGAGATATTAGTCACGAAAGATGATGAAAAAGCATCTTCTTCTTCTTCCTGGTCATCGTGGATTTTCGCTAGACATTTTGCTTGAGACCACGATATCTATCGAACGGTTGAATGGATCGACTTGAAATTCGAAACGTGGGTACAAGCCACTAAAATCTCGCCCCCTATTGATTTTGGTATGAATCAGAATCCGCATTCGGTCGGTATGTGCTGATAAAAATACAAAGTGAGCTACAGAACGTCGACTAAACAAAATGGCCGTCGGCTCGCGCTATTGAGTGCTATTGACCGTTAAAATATTCACAATTTTATATACAATTATTTATATGCATATGATGTGTTATCTTATTATTATTATTATTATTGTTATCGTACTTGGTGAGCAACTTTTCGTAGAGAGAACGTCCGCCTACATATACGTATGTATGCATACATATGTATATGTATGTGTAATCGAACGCGTGGCAGACGTGCGAAAATTGGGATAGTTGATACGTAAATCCAATCGAAATCATTACTAATTCGGATTATTATGACCGAGAGACAACGACTGTGCCACGCCTAGGATGCGCTAAATAGACTACTGACGATACACCTGTAAGAAATAGCATGAGATTTTTATTGTACGACGTTTCAGTTCGATTTCTAGATGAATATGACGGCGTCGCCTCCTGGAGATGTCTTCGTACGGCATTCACCTCCGTTTTCGTCGTCCTGATTCTCTGATTCATAGTTTCAGTCGTCCAGATCCTCCACTTCGTCGTTTGAGTCGTCCAGGTCCTCCGCCTCGTAGTTTCAGTCGTCCAGGTCCTCCGCTCCGTAGTTTTAGTCGTCCAGGTCCTCCGCTCTATAGTTCTCGTAGTCTAGGTCCTCCGCTCCGTAGTTCTTATGGTCTAGGTCATTTGCTCCGTAGTTCTTGTAGTCCAGGTCCTGCGCTCCGTAGTTTTAGTCGTCCAGGTCCTCCGCTCCGTAGTTCTTGTGGCCTAGGTCCTTTGCTCCGTAGTTCTTGTAGTCCAGGTCCTGCGCTCCGTAGTTTCAGTCGTCCAGGTCCTTCGATCCGTAGTTCTTGTAGTCCAGGTCCTCCGCACTGTATTTTCAGTCTCCAGGTCCTGCTCTTCGTAGTTTCAGTCGTCCAGGTCCTGCGACTACGAGAACTACGAAGCGCAGGATCCAGACGACTGAACCTACGGAGAACAGAACCTGGACGACTCAAACTAGAGTGCGAAGGACCTGGACTACGAGAACTACGGATCGAAGGACCTGGACGACTGAAACTACGGAGCGGAGGACCTGGACGACTGAAACTATACATCAGAGAATCAGGACGACGAGAACGGAGGTGAATGGCGTACGAAGACATCTCCAGAAGGCGACGCAGTCATACTCATCTAGAAATCGAACTAAAACTTCGTACAATAAAAATCGAACCGCCGCGGGCACTGCTCGACTTACACTCTTGAACCGGCCCTATCTTGGTCACTCATAAGCCGTGCGATTGGTCAACTAAGATCTTCCGTAGCTCCGAAACCGTTAGTCCCTTGAAGTTTTGGTAAAGGGAATTTAGTCTTAGATTTTCAGGAGGAATACACCCACGTAAGGTGGTGCGCCCAACCTGAATCACCCTTATATGTATAACAGCGATATCAATATTCTATACCTGCAAAAAGGAGTGAAATCCCACGGAAAAACATCGTAGATGTAAAAAGAGCCGCCAAGTACCTACACAGAAATCACAATTGCCTTATTAGCAGAACGTTTCGCCAGGCTCTGTCGTGAAATCAAGAAAAAAGCTAAGTACCGAACGTACCCCTGCGATCTCTCAGCAAGTCTACGTCGTGAAGGCGAGTTTCGTGTAAGGATATCGAAACATCATTCCAAGAGCTACGTACTTGGCGGGCACATTCGGTTTTTTAGAGCTATATGGACAACTCGCTTCGTTTTACTCGAAAATTGAGTTTTCATTCGAATAGCAAAGGAATACACTGGAAAACTAGTTATTCCAATAAATCACCGTATCAGAATATACTTCCACGTGTCCTTAATTATCCGTATAACTTTACAGACATAAATACCTTGTATAATAAATGAAAATCGTTGTCGGTCCACTGTCATTGAATTATCTGATCAGACTTGGTACTCTGGAATCACGTACCTTACTATGGGAGCCAATGAGCGATGTACAGTAAGTTCTCCCATGATCGGTGACATCGTAGAGCTTAAGTATGTAGTATTAATTTTTGGGGAATAAACTTATTCACTTGCAAAACTGTCGAATCGAGAAAATCTACTTTGCTATTTCGGCATAAAACCTAAAACTCGCAGCTACGGTATATGTGTATGCATACGTAGTAAGTAGAGTATGATGGTTTAATATAATCATAAATATGAAATTCAGTTGATGATTAGTTTAGTGTACCTATACTACTATGTCATACAATCTTGCTCGCGATGCATGCGTATGCGGTGCACAAGTGTATACACGTAGTGGGAAGAATCGATTACAGTAGTACCTCGATAATCCGAACCAATTGGGACCGGGCCCAGTTCGAATTAGCGAAAGTTCGGATAATCGAACAGTAATGTTGGGTGAAGCGAAATTTCAATAGTGGGAAATATCTAAGACACATGTAATACACGCATGTATGTTATAATATATATATATATACAGGGTGATTCAGATCAACCGCCCGTAATTTCACACGAAGATTCCTTGCAAAAAATGAAAACGAAAGTTCCTTAGCGAGAACTTCGAGGCTACTATAGTTTTCGAATTAGAGCAGGTCTAAGTTAGCCTATGAGGGAGCTCGCACGCTACGCAGCCAGGACCGTTTTGATAAATTCGAACAAAGGTGCTCGTACTCTGTTGTTTCCGCGTTCCCACTGAAATTTTTCGGCCGAATCGTCGGTACACTGTGTCCAGGTCGACAGGCGCTATAGTTTCTGTTGGCCAGGTCGACCGGGCCGTAGTTCTTATAGTCTAGGTTGACCGGGCCATAGTTTTTGCAATCCAAGTCGACCAGGCTATACCGACTTGAAGGCAAGAAATTTAATTACAGTTCAAATGTGAAAAGAAGTTTCCAATTGAACCTATTTGAAATTGATGAACCTTTCTATCAGTAGATTATTTATTCAAATCGGATTCAGCTTCTAATCCTGGAAAATTCTAATATAAAATTATTCTGACTTGCATTTTCTCGTTTAATTTATTTGAATTCGGATTCGATACTTCGTTGGTTCAATTGAAATCGTCGATAAATTAATAATCATGTTGCATGCCTTGTATCTTGCATCACTAATCGTTCTGCATCAGATGCTCAAAATGTCCTCCGCGCTCTTGAATGCAGACGGTCGGACAAGACGGTGGTTTCCGTCGTGGAGGTCGATAGGACCTTTATTCACAGTGTTTTCCATGAAGACCACAGATGTTTGTAGAAAGTGACTAACTATGACTACATGCGCTAAATGTGCATGTCATACAAAAATCCCTGAACACAAAATCAGATTTTACGATAAGTAATTGAACGACAAAATAGTTTGTTTTTTTAATGAGATTACTTCTCAATTAAATTTTATCTGAACGTAATTTCAAATGAGTTATTGCGTCAAATTGATCCGAATGTTATAATAATCTAGTAAGCCAATCTAATCTGTAACCAAACAAAAGGCGTTGCGATGGCGACCCGTGTTTTTTTTTCAAATAAACAAATAATTTATCGCGCGTCCCTACACTCTGTGATTGTTATTCAGATAGTACAAATGGATTATTCTTCACAAGAATATTGTCAAATGTCAGTTTTATATGGTGAATGCTTGGGTAATGCTGCTAAAACTGCGCGTGTTTACGCAGAAAGGTATCCCGGTCGTCGTCATCCAGACGCAAAAGTGATAGTGCGACTGTTGAATCGTGCAACAGAAACGGGTAGTTTCGCACCTGAAAGAAATGAAAATAGAGCCGGGGCGAATAATGTTGCCGTCGAAGAAAATATCCTGAACAGGATTGCAGATGACCCCAAAAGGAGCATTCGTACAGTTTCACGGATGTGCGGCACCGCATATTCAACGGCGCAGCGAATTTTGGCCAATAATAGGTTGCACGCATTTCACCTGACGCCAACTCAAAATTTGCGTGGTGGTGACTACATCCTGCGATTACAATTTTGTGAGTGGCTGCTGCAAAGAAATTTAGAAGATGAAAATTTTATCATGAAGATTTTGTTCACGGATGAATCTAAATTTGGAAGGGATGGGCCGTTCAACGTCCACAACTGCCACGTATGGGCTGAGCGAAACCCCTACGCGAAACGAGTACGTGGATACCAAGTTCGCTTTAATGTCAACTTATGGGCTGGCATGGCGTACGGCGTATTGGTGTGTTTAATTATTATCAATTAGTATTATTGTTTCGTATAAATGATGGTTGATTTTGTTAGATCATGATGAATAATATTTTTTTGAATTAACTGATTTTTTTATAGAGTAGAACATTTTAACTAAATTTGCACGATTGCACTCCTACGCAACAAAAACGTTTTTAAAGCTATTTTACATGCTGATTTGTGATTCTAAGAATTAACTATAAGTAATGAGAACTTTATGTTGATTTTCAAGTTATCACGGATAGAACATTTTTCAGGTCGGCCCTTATATCATGCCAGAGCGCCTCACTGGACCAATATATGAAAACTTTCTAAGCGATGACTTGGAAGGTCTGCTAAACGACGTTCCGCTAGCTGCTCGTCGGGACATGTGGTTTCAGCACGACGGTGCGCCACCGCATTATTTTTTACGAGTACGAGCGCTGCTGGACCGCGAATTTACAGACAGGTGGATCGGCCGTGCAGGTCCGGTTGCCTGGCCGCCCAGGTCCCCGGATTGAACACCGCTGGACTATTTTTTATGGGGTCACATAAAGGAATACGTATATCGCGAGCCAATAGACAACAAAGATACCCTCCATGCTAGGATACATGAAGCTGTAGCGACTATAACACCTGTGATACTCTATCGTGCACAAGAAAGCCTCATCCGGCGAGCGCAATTATGCATCCAAGAGCGCGGAGGACACTTCGAGCATCTGATGCAGAACGACTAGTGACGCAAGATGCAAGGCATGGAATATTATTATTAATTGATCAACACTATTCAGGAATTAACTATTTTTTTTCATTTTAATGCAATATGACGGTGATACACCTGCACCAACATACGCGCGTGTCATGCGGAGGACCTCCGTTAAAATTTCTGCAGCGCCGCAATTTTTTGATATTTTGAAATAAAATTTATTTGAGACATTCTTGAAGCCGTTGCCTAACTTGTGTTGAAAATTAGGATATTTCGTTTTACACTTTCGAATTTATGACTTTTTAAAAAATATACCCATTTTCCGAACCGCCAGGGTGGCCAGATTCCTTGAACGAGAAAATGCAGGTCAGAATAATTTTATATTAGAATTTTCCAGGATAAGAAGGTGAATCCGATTTGAATAAATAATCTACTGATAGAAAGGTTCATCAATTTCAAATAGGTTCAATTGGAAACTTCTTTTCACATTTGAACTGTAATTAAATTTCTTGCCTTCAAGTCGGTATAGCCCGGTCGACTTGGATTGCAAAAACTATGGCCCGGTCAACCTAGACTATAAGAACTACGGCCCGGTCGACCTGGCCAACAGAAACTATAGCGCCTGTCGACCTGGACACGGTGTACCGACGATTCGGCCGAAAAATTTCAGTGGGAACGCGGAAACAACAGAGTACGAGCACCTTTGTTCGAATTTATCAAAACGGTCCTGGCTGCGTAGCGTGCGAGCTCCCTCATAGGCTAACTTAGACCTGCTCTAATTCGAAAACTATAGTAGCCTCGAAGTTCTCGCTAAGGAACTTTCGTTTTCATTTTTTGCAAGGAATCTTCGTGTGAAATTACGGGCGGTTGATCTGAATCACCCTGTATATATATATATATATATATTTCTGTCTAAAGTGCAGCACGTAACGGTAAGTACAACTAAGTTATGTTCTTAATAATAATTCTATTCATTATATCGCCTTCTATCAATTAGTTACCCATTCGCTTGTCGAACCGGCCATAAGTTGAAATAAATATAATATGCAAGAACATGCATCAAATACGAAATGGTCAGGGTCAGATGACGGCCGAGTTGACACGTAATGTCTCATGTATGAATAATTAAAAAATAGTCTAGTGCAATGAAAGAAGCCTCACCATACATATAATATAGTTCTCAAATTGGAAAATTAATGACAAATTAGTGACTGAAGTCTACTCTTCAGAATCATTTTCAAATATCAGATGTTTTTCACTGTGTTATTCAATTCTTAGTAACGTCAGTCATATGCATGCTGAAACGGTCTGATTCGCGGACTCATTCCACTGCCACATACACGGTAGTGACGCTACTCAATAATGAATAATTTGGTGAGGATAAATCGGAAAATCTAAAAGTGAATGCACTCCACAGAAGGAACTTTATGCTTGAAAACCATCACTGTCAGAATTTTCTGTTTTTTTTTTTTCATACCACAGACAACTTTTGAAAATAATTTTATACGAGCAAACAATCTTCTTTTTCCATTATTATTTTGTCAGATTATTATCAACAGAACGTACAAGAATTTTTTCCAGAGAAAAATGTTCATATTCCCCGTACGTTTTCGACAGTCCCAGGCAACAAGTCGGCCCTGAGCTCTCTCTCTCGGGCATTACGGGAACTAAGGATTATCATGGCTTCCCAACAATTTACAATCGCTAATTACAACGAATTGCGAGTTTTCACATAGAGACTTTATTCCTGCATGAAACGAAGATGTTTTTGAATAGGAGTGTTTGTCATGCCGTGTAGAATGGTGCTTACACAGTTATTTTCGCGTCAATGATGCGTGGGCTCTGATATTAGTCGAAATAAGTGACACGCCCACATTCTGCGATTAAAATTTTTTTAAAAATTTCGATTTCATTGAATTTTGGGAGCTAGCTCGAACTCATTCCTCGTCAAACATCGGCTGCCAAAAGGACAATCCGATTGATAGCCCCGTTTCGGAGATATTAGGGAAATTAGATAGGTCGGTAAAAATCGTCTGGTCCCTCCCCTTAACGCAGATATTCAAATAAACGACAACAAAACGAAAATAGTCCACATAAATAAAATCAAACTAGCCAAATGATAATTAATTTACAGAAATATAAACCAATAAATAAACATAAAAAGGAAAATAACAACATCCATCGAATGATGACACCGACGGCATATCAAAATTCCATCCTGATGCAACGCCCAACGATGGCTCCGGAACGGTTCGTACCGGACCAACGCTGAGCGATAGCGTCGATGACAGTGATTACAAATTCTCTCGCCGGTGTGCGAAACAACCCAGCCGGAATCCACAAGGCACGAACCACCGTGATCCCAGGCCTCGCGCAGGATCTGCTCTCTCACATTCCAAGAATCGACGTACGGCACCCTCAGTTCGCGGATTGCCCGCCTCGTACCAGCCACCACCCCAGCCTGATCTAATTTTTCATCAAAAACTAAACAAAAAAAAAACAAACCCGAGAAATAAGAATACCAATAAAACCGACATTTTAAACAACAACCACGAAATCCCTTACCTCTTTCAAAAGCCGCCATTTCACCAAATCCCAAACTCATAACGATGCAGAACACAAAAAACCTCAACCGAACGCTTCAAATATCAAGAGACGAATGAGACCGAACCACCAAAACCGACAGTATCAGCAAAATCTAAACTTATACACACCAATGACCACCCCCATCCATAACGAAACCCAGACACGCCATATACCGACCGTAAACGAATACATTTTCAGAGCTACGTTAGCTGAGCAAGACGAAATCAGAAGCCTATACCAAACATCAACGTTCAAAGAAAACCCTGGCATCTACTACGAGCACGTACAGCATCTCAGAACCTACAACGACGAATGAACATTAATGAACTTTATTGATTTAGATAACCTAAACAAAAAATTCGAAACACTAAAAAAATATTTAACCACAATAAAACAACAATGCGACTCATACGTAAGCAGGTGCGACATGCACGAACATATAGGAATGATCCAGAATCGTATATCAGTAGTAATAGAACAGCAGAACCAAATAGGAATTCTGGTAGGCAAACACGACGACAGTAACATAAAACAATACCTCACACAATACATCAACCACAAACATAAAAGATCACCACCATTCCAATTCGTAAGTAAAATCAGTAAAACACTATTCGGAACTTTAGACGCAGACGACGCAGAATATTACAACGAACAAATCAAAAAATTATACGTAGACAACAACCACCTAGCTTCACTACTCAAAGAACAAACACACGTTGTAAAATCTACCCTAGGACCACACAGAATACAACTCAAAGAACTTATGGACCAAATCAAAGAAATAAAACAAGTAGAATTACATTATCTGGTCGACGCCATAAACGAAAACGCGAGGGCTAATAAAGGAAACAACCTCCTCCTCAAACATCTCATACAACTAGACCAGTACACCAACGAATATGAACTAGACCTCAATAGCCTAATCGACGCAATCTTATTTGCAAGACAGGGACTACTCCACCCCAAAATCCTAACACCCGAACAAATCATGTCAACAATTAGACAAATACACAGCCACAACCCTACGAAACAATTCCCAGTTCCACTAGAAAACGAATACGCACAGGAATTAATAAGACTCTCAAGACTCGACATAACTTACATAGACACCAAAATTATATACATTATTTCAATACCACTACTAAACACCAATACCTTCAATATCTACCGACTAATTCCGATCCCAGTAAAACAACACTATGACACCACGGACGACAAGTTCGCATACATTAAACCAAGCAGCGACTACATAGCAATAACAAGAGACAGAACACTATATTTCAAATTAACCGAATTAAAATTCAATAAATGTATGATGTCGTTAGAAACGTACGTCTGCAGACAAAATCAACCACTATTCCACACGAACGACCACATCACTTGCGAAATAGGATTATTCAACCAACCAACGGAAACAGATATCAAAACATGCGACGTCAGACTCGGAACCTTCAACGGAGTATACTGGACAGAACTAACTACATCCAACTCCTGGATCTATTCTTTGACAAAAACAGAAATCATGCATATCGTATGCACAGATGAAAATCCAATCCAAATATCTTTGAGCGATTCCGGAATACTAAAAGTAAACAACAAATGTACAGCAAATTCTAACACAATCACCCTATCCACAACCAAACACTACCAAACAACGGAAACCCACTCTTATGCACCGAAATTCAATTTAAATATCTCAGACTTCTATAACCCATCCGAAAACGAAGATCCCAAAAATTTATCCCTTATCCCTATAGCAACACTCAACAAGACCCCATACCTTAACTCTAAAGATTTAACTTCAAACGGCTTGACACTTGACGATATCATCAAACAAACAAACGAAATAACTAAACATAAAGAATCCACGGATAACGAAAACCGTATCGAAAGCATATTATATTACGTTTCTTCTTTATTCGGATCATTATCACTAATGTACATCGCAAACAAATTCTCGATACTAAGCAAACTATTGAAAATTTTTACAACAATTCAAACCCTCTGTCAACGAAACGAACCAAATAATCAAATAGTTAGCTACCGTGGAAATCAGAATCAAACCGAACCAGATAACCCACCAGAAACACAAGAAATAGCCACACGACCACGAACACCTCACACGCAAATCATCATTCAGCAGGCCAACCCCCCAACAACTACTGCTACTCCTATCACACCAAACGTAGAAATTATTGAAACATACATCCTCATACATCCTTTTACGCGACATAAGAAACGCTTCACAAAAACCTAACAAAACTTCCTATATAATATAATACCTACACCGCTGAGATAGCATATATATATTCATTATTAATCAGATATTTAGGAACATACCTACCTTATCATTTTAATAACCACATTCAATATACCATACATGTACTAACTCAGCATAAGACATTTATAACTAACCGAACTTATTGCAAATAAGTAATTTTAATTATATTATAATTTCAAGATCAAAATCATAATCAATACACCTAGATATATTCACTAACGTAAATATAATTATATTTACTGTCGTAAATATAAAACCTTATAATTTTAAACATATTACAATTTCGAAATCGAAATCATAATACATATACCTAGATATATTCACTAACGTGAATATAGAAATGTTTACTACCGTAAACATAGAAATGGTTACTACCGTAAACATAGAAATGGTTACTACCGTAAACATAAAATCTTATACCTAACATAGAAATCTTTGAAAAAAAAAAAAATAATAATTTTCCCCTGCTTCACAGGAGCACATTTTTTTTCCCCCGGGGATGGGCGTGTTACGTTCGCTATACCTCTCACTCTCAATACTTGATACCCAACATCCTGCATGCATCCTATCCCATGACCCTTAATCAAAGGAAGTCTCAACCTCACGATTCGAAGAACCATCATCCTTACCTAAGTACCTATAAATTGCAAACCTTGCAGTTTAACACGCTCACGCCCAAGAGACAAAGAACTCGCTCTCAAACTGACACCATATTCATTATTAGCGCAACACTCTTCAATTAGCCATCGAGCTATCAACACATCAATTAACTCTCGAACAATCAACTCTCAAACACTCAAATCCTACATCTAAATAGTTAATACCTAACTCTAGGAGATTACAGTTAACGCATACTTGTTTTCAACCATTAATATAACTACGTATCAATAAATAATTCTAATTGCAATCATATCAACGAGCACACATTATTCACTTCAACCATCCGCACGTAATCCGGTTACCCTCAGGTTTAAAAACGAGGTACGAACTCAACGATCTCAACAGAACTCACAACATCCACAACCATAATCATAACACGAGTATAGCGGATACCCGTCAACTGGCGAGAGATCGAATAAGCGGAAAGAAATCGTAAAATGGCGCATTAAATTGAGCATTACGAGTCTCGAATAGGAGGAGGAATCGATCGTGTTTTCATCGGGGCACCCAGCCAGCGGGGTCACGGAATCGGCAGTTTCCCGAGTGGGTTATTTAGACGAGCTATTCCGCTGTTGAAACGGGGAGCACGCGTGGTCGGTAGAAAGGTTTTACGCAGCGGTATGAACTTTGTGTCGGACCTGGATAACGATGTACCATGGAAGGATGCCATAAGAACACGGGCAAGCGAAACAGGTCCGAATCTGAAGAGGATGGCCAAGGACGGAATCGAGAAGGTTATGCGAGGAGAGGGCTATAAACTCAAGTATGCGAGAGGGTTTGACCAGTCTAGACTCGTTCGTGCACCACGACTCACCATAGCGGCTACCTCGTCTAAATCTAGCAAGACCCGCACGAGTGCCAAAAGAACCCGGGGGAGAAAAAAGAAGGGTGCTAAGCCTCGCTCAAAGAAGAAGACAAAGAATACTAAAGGCCCGGTAGCCAAAGGTAAAAAGAAAAAGTATTGCAAGAAAAGAGCCGTTTCCGATATTTTCGGTCCCTTGTAAAAGACTGTGGTATATACTTTTGTCGCTCATATCTTCGAAAATGGCCTACCTACATGCTCATTCCTGCGAGTGTCTGAAATCTGAACTAGACCTATTTACTCTACCGCCTACACAGACCTCTATTGAGCGTGGTCAATGGGTGCAGTACAAACCCGTTTCAGTGCTCACCGATAACTCTCCAATAGAATTTGCAGTACCGGGACAGGGTGATGAATACCTAGATCTTTCGCACACGATGCTCCGGGTATCTGTACGCGCAGCCCGAAAAGATCCGACTAGCACCAGCAGCCTTACCGTGACCCCCGTGAATAATTTTCTCCACACTATGTTCAATCAAGCGGACGTGTATTTCAACCAGAAACTTGTCTCTCCGAGCAATAACTTCTATGCGTACAGAGCGTACATTGAAACATTGTTATCCTACGGACCCAGTGCTAAAACTTCACATCTTACCTCGGGACTATGGTATTCCGATACGCAAAGGTTTTTTGAGGAGACCACCTTCGCCGGCAACATAGGCCTACAGAGTAAAAGTAAATATCTAGCCGGAAACACCCCTGTGGACATGGTTGGTCGTCTGCATTGCGACGTCTTCAACCAGGAAAAGTTTCTACTGAACGGTGTGGAACTAAGATTGAGGCTTGTAAGATCACGAGATGCCTTTTGCCTGATGGAGGCCGGTGATAATCACAAGCTGGAAATTGCGGACGTGACACTACTCATACGACGTGTGAAAATCAGCCCCGGTATTCTACTGGCGCATGCAAGGGCCCTCGCCAAGACTTCAGAAAAATACCCGATGACCCGCGTGGAGATCAAGACAATGATAATACATAGTGGGGTACAGGCAGAGACTCTCGATAATGTCTTCCTCGTATACCTACCGAAACGTATAATAATCGGATTCGTCAATAATAAAGCCCATAACGGAGACAAGAAACTAAATCCATTTAACTTCCTGTCATTTGGACTGAATCATCTGTCGTTATACATCAAGGGCATGCAGATTCCCTCGAAACCGCTACAACCAAATTTCAAGAGCAATTTATTTGTAGACTTTTACAACACCCTGTCCTCGGGCACAGGTATACATTTTCATAACGAGGGGAACTCGTTATATAAGAATTCAAAACTCGATCTAACTAAAGTCCTCAACCTATGATTAAAAATAATACAGGAATCAATCGACTTCCGGTTCGCTCGCGAAAGGTGTTAGATAGGCAGTGACAGTAGATAACAAAGTAATAGTAGAAAACGAGAATCAGTCACAGAAGACGAAAAAGGAAGGGTAGGAAGGTGGGAAAGAAGAAGGAAAGGTAGGAAGAAAGAGAAAGTGTAAAATTGGAAGTGAGTGAAGCGAGAAAAGGCGTAAAAGCCGAATACCTAACCTTAAAAGGTAAAGTGACGTGAGTTAAGAGCGCAGGCGCGAATGGGGAAGGACGGACCACGTGAGTCAAAGAAAGGAGCAGAGGGAAGGGAAGAGAGCGAAGAAGAGTGTGCAGAGGAGTGGGGAACCCCGAGAGGCTCAGTAGAGTCGGTAAAGAGAGGGAGACCGTTTAAAGCTGAGACCTGGAGCAGAGAGAGGGCAGCATCGGACGGACCGCTGATAGAATACTTCACGAAAAGAAAAGCAGAAGAGGGAGAAGGGGGAGCAGAAGAGAGAGTATTCAAAAGGAGTACAAAGATACTAAGATCACCGGGGGAAAAGAAAGGGGAGAAGAAAGAGGGCGACAAGGCGGAAGAAGTGGATACGAGTATCGAAAGGAGAACAGCAGAAGGACCAGAAGTCCAGAAAAAAGGAATGGAAGGGGGAATGGAGAGCTGGACGAGAATGATAATAGAACAGATGGCGGAGGGAACCAGAACAATGACGGAGGAAATGAGGAAAATAAGAGAGGAAATAGAGATAGGGAGAAAGGAAATGAGGGAGGAGGTGACAAGCCTTAGAAGAGAATTAGAAGCCACAAGAAAGCAAGGGAGAGAAGAAAGGGAAAGGATGAAAGCAAGGATCGAAGAACTGGAGGAGGAGTGGAGGAGGAAAAAGACAAAAGAAGAAGAGAGCAGAGAAAAAGAAATCAGAGAGGGGGAGCAAAGAATGAGAAGTCTGATAGAAGAAGCAAACGAGAAGGAAAAAAGGAGAGAAATGGTACAGGAAGAAAGAGTTAAAGAACTAGAAGAATCATGGGAAAGAAGAGACAAGCAAGAAAGAAGGAACAAGATCATAATCAGAGGAGATGAAATAGGCGCAGATCGAGGGATTGAAAGAGCAGCAAGAGAGATAATAGAGAGTGTAATAGGACAGAGTGAAGGAATAGAAGAGGTGGTAGGGTTGGGAAAAGAGAAAAAAGCACTACTAATAACGATGAAGAATTGGGAGGAGAAGAGGAAGGTAATGTCTATGAAAGGAAAGCTAAAGGGAAGCAGAATATTTATAGATGATGACCTCACGAGGAAAGAAAGAGAGATACAAAGGGAACTGCTAGACAGAGCCAGGGTAGAAAGAGAAAGGGGAGAGAGAGTGAGAGTACCGTTCCAAAAGATGTGGATTGGGGAAGATTTATGGGTATGGGACAAAGAGAGAGAAGAGATAAGAGAAGCAGAAAAGATAAGGGGGCACGCAGAGGGAGGGGGAGGAAGGGGAAGAGGAAGAGGAACAAGAAGAGGGAGGGGGTAGGAAACGGAAGAAGAAAGGGGGGCGAAGGTGATATTCTGGAACGTAGCGGGAGTCAAAGGTAAAGACGAAGACTTCTGGGAATATATCAAAGGATTTGATATAGTAGGGATGACAGAAACCTGGCTGGAAGAAAGCGAATGGGAAAAGTGGAAGAAGCTACTACCCAGTGGGTGGAAATGGGAGCATCAAGGAGCAGTAAGAGATGAAAAGAGAGGAAGAGCAAAAGGAGGAATAATAACAGGAGTAAGAGAAGAAATAGCAACGATGGAAGAAAAAGGAAGAGAAGAGGAAGGGATACAAGAAAGAAAAGCCAAGATAAGAGGCAGAATCTGGAGAATCCTGACGATATACAACAGAGGCGGAGAGAGTGAGAAACTGAAAAGTATAGAGGAGATAGTAGGAGAAGAGCAAGAAGAAGGGAAACTCATAATAGGAGGAGACTTCAATGCGAGAATAGGAGAAAAAGGGATAAGAGAGGAAGGAGAATCAAGGAGAGAGGATAAACGGAAGACTAAAGACAAGAAGATAAACAAAGAAGGAGAGCAAGTAATTGAAGTTACAAGAAGGAGAGGGTGGACAATACTGAACGGGAACGTGAAGGGGGACGAGATGGGAGAGACGACGTATAGGAGAAACGAGGTAGAGACGACAATTGACTACTGTATAGTAAATGAAGAATCGTGGGAGGAGATAGAGAGGATGGTGATAGAAAGGAGGATAGAGTCGGACCACCAACCGCTGACAGTCACAATCAAAGGAGAAGAATGGGAGGGGGGGAACAGCGGGGAAGAAGAAAGGGAGAGGCAAGTGTGGGGAAAGAGAGAAATGGAAGAGTTCAAGAAAAGAACAGAAGAGATAAAGTGGGAGAAAGAAGAGTTAGAAGAGGGGTGGAAGGAACTCACAGACAAAGTCAGGGAATTAACATCCATAAGGAAGAGTAAAAATAGGTGGCAGATAGGGAAGCAAGAATGGTGGGACGGGGAGTGCAGAAAACAAAAGAAGAAAGTGCAAAGAGCGTGGAAGGATGTAGATACACAGGAAGATGGAGAGAAAAGGGGCTTGGAGCAGTTCAGAGAAGAAAGGAGAACATACAAGGAATTATGCAACCTGAAGAAACAAGCATGGAGAAAGAGGGAAGATGAAGTAATAGAAGCAATAAAAGAAGAGGGGGAGATGTGGAAATACATAAACAAGGATAGGAAAAAAAGAGTAGGGGTGAGTGACCAAATAAAAATGGAGGAGTGGACGAAACACTTCATAGAACTGCTGGGAGGGAGGGAGGAAATATGCAGAGCAGAAAGTGAAGGGGAGGAAAATGAGGAGGAGGAGGCAGAAGGGGAGAAAGAGAGAGAAAAAACAAAAGAAGAGGAGGAGAAAGAAATAAAAGAAGAAGTGGAGAAGAAAATAAAGAAATTGAAAAAAGGAAAAGCAGAGGGAGAGGACGGAATAAAAAACGAAGCCTGGATAGCAGGGGGGAAGAGTATAAAACAAAAGATAGGAGAAATCATATGGCAGACGTGGGAAGGAAGGGGATATATAGAGGAATGGAGAAGCGGAATAGTAGTCCCAGTACACAAAAAAGGAAGCGTGGAAGACGTGAAGAACTACAGAGGGGTAACACTGACCCAAACGGCATACAAGATCTATACAATGATAATTAACGACAAGATAATAAAAGAGCTAGAAGAAAAAGAAGGACTAGATGAAACACAAACAGGGTTCAGGGCAGGAAGAGGAGGAATGGACAACATATATATAATAAAGCATGTGATAGGAAAGAAGCTAAGGGAGAAAAGAGGGAAGATATACATGACGTTCGTGGACCTGAAGGCAGCTTTTGACAAACTAGACAGAAAGACACTATGGGCGGCAATGAAGAAGAGAGGGATAAGTGGAGAGATGATAAGAAGGGTGAAGCAGATATACAAAGAAACGAGATGTAAGATAAGGGTAGGAAGCAGGATGTCAGGGGAATTCTGGGTAGACAAGGGAGTAAGACAAGGGTGCCCGCTAAGCCCCACTCTATTCAACATATACGTAGCAGATCTGGAGGAAACAATGAGGAAAGGGCAGGACGGAGGGGTAGTGATAGGAAGAGAAAAAGTGTGGACACTAGGGTACGCGGACGATGTAGTACTGATAGCAGAAGACGAAAAAGGGATGAGACAGATGATAAACAGAGCAGACAGATATTTCAAAAAGAGGAAACTGGAGGTAAACAAGGAGAAAACAAAGATTATGGTGTGCAGCAAAGGAAAAGGGAGGAGAAAAAAGCTGAAATGGTCCTGGGGGGAAGAAGAGATGGAGGAGGTAGATGAAATAAAATACCTGGGATATACACTGAGCAGAAGCAATAGCGAGAAGCCACACATAAGAGAAAGAATAGGTAAAGCGAGGAAAGTGATGGGGGTACTGTGGGGAATAGGAGAAAGAAAGTTCAAGGGAGACATAGAATGGAGAATGAAAGTATTTGATGCAGTGGTAGGGGGAATAATCCTATACGGAGCGGAAATATGGGGATGGGAGGAGAAGGAGGAGATTGAGAGATTGCAAGAGAGATACATAAGGTGGGTGTTAGGACTGGACAAGACGACACCAGGATACATAGTGAGAGAGGAGTTGAAGAGAGACAAGATAAGAACAAGAGCAGGTAGAAGAGCGATTAGATACGAGGAGAAGATAAGAACAGAAGAAAAGAGGAAAATCCTAAGAGAGTGCTGGGAAGATAGAAGAAAGATGGAAGAAAAAGGAGAAGAAGATAGATGGGGGATAGAGAGAAAAAAGTACTTATGGAGGTGCGGAATAGGAGCAGAAGGGGTAGAGAGGTACAGAAGGCTAGTAGGCTCGATAGAAGAAATGGCAGCACACAGAGACAGAGAAGTACAAGAACAGGAGAGAATGGACCAGATATGGAAATCGAGGAGTGTACCGAGATATAAAGAGATAAGGGAGGTGGGAGAGCCGAGGTATATAAAAGGGAAAAGAAAAAGCAAGAGGGAGGAAGTAACGATAATAGCAAGGATCAGATGTGGAAATGAAGAAAGAGGGACGAAATTCTGGATGAAAGAAGAGGATAGGAGATGTAGGATGTGCAGAGAAGAAGAGGAAACGTTAGAGCATCTAACGGGAAGCTGCAGAGTTATGGGAGATGTAGCAGGAAAAATAGAAGAGATCACAGCAGCAGACGGCGGAGGAAGAAGATGGGGAAAAGAACTCAGAAAAAGAAGAGAAGAAGTGGCAAGGAAAGAAAGAGAACAATGGGAAAGCTAGAGGAGGTCAGACAGCGGAGACAGAAAAGCCAGTAGGAACAAGTAGGAGGGGGGGCGATCTACCTATAGAGAAGAATAAGGGGGAGACAAGAGCTACGGGAGGTGGAGAGGCGGGGGGAATTGGAGACTAGGCAGCGGTACAGCAGTGTTGCGAAAGACTTTGAAGCAGAGACCACGCAGAAACACGCAGAGACAGGCAGTAGTGAAATGGAAGGGAAGGGGGAAAGAAAGTGGGAACGCGAGGTAATGGAGAAGCTGAGGGAGATGAAGGCAGAGATCAGGGGGGTAAGGTTGATAACAGAAGCAATACTAAGGGAAATGGTACTGAACGGGGAAGAGCAGGAAGAGAAAGGAAAAGGAGGAGATGAGGAAAGGATGTTAAGCACCGGCGCGGAGGCCGAGGGGTCGACCCCCTGCGCGTCGGGAAGCGGGTCAAGGAAGGAGAGGAGAGAGGAAAGGGAGGAGTCCGGAAAAAAAGAAGACAAGGGAGATGAAGAAGAAAACATAAAGGAAAGGGAAAGAGAAGCAAGGCTGAAGAAGAGCAGGAACATAACAATAAGAGGGATAAAAAGTGAAGAGAAACAGGAGACCGGAGGACAATGGTTAAAGAAGCAGTTCGGCAGTACAGTAGAGATAGTGAAGGAATGGGAAGTGAGAGGAGAAGGAGAGGAAAAAATATGGGTGGTGGAACTAGCAGACAAAGAAGAAAAAGAATGGATAATAAAGAAAAAAGAGAAGATTTGGAGAGAAGAAAAGGTGAGAATTGATAAGGACTTGACGTACAGGGAAAGACTTAAGAGGTGGAAGGTGCAGGAGAAAGCAAGAGATGAGAAAAGAAAAGGAAAGAAGGAAATAGTGGCGGAATGGGAAGAAGGGAAGGTGATAGCGGGAGGGGATGCATGGAAGTGGGACGAATTCAAGGGGAGGTGGAGGTGTCTAAAAGAGCAGGAGAAGAAGTGAGTCAAGGAAGGAAGAGAAGGGGAAGAAGAGAGGAGAGTAAGTAGCAGAAACACAAGAAGGAAGGAGAGAAGCACAAGTAGGGATAACAGTCAATATACAGGAGGGTAGTTACAACATTAAGTTAGATGAGCGATAGACGCTATTGTAAGTTGATACGATTATATTATGATACTGTACTTTATTTTATTTTAGTTTATTTTATTTTATTTTCAATTCAGTTATCTAGTGAATATTATGGGTGATACGATTATATTATGATACTGTACTTTATTTTATCTTAGTTTATTTTACGTTAATTGGCAATTCAGTTATATAGTGAATATTGTGGTTTTTGTTATCTTAGATTAGTTACCTTAGATTAAGCGTAGTAATAAGTTAGTGGTAGTGTCGAAAGTGATGGGAGTAAGGGGGGACATAGGGCATAGGTAGATGCGGGATGGGGGATAGGGACAATAGAAAGAAGAGAGAAGGGAGGATAACAAAGATTAAGACAGAGGAGAGTTAGAGTACGAGTTAAGGTAGAGAGTAAGGAGGGAGAAAGATGTATAAGCTTTGTAACGCCGAAAGGCACAAACAAAAGAAAATAAACATATATAATACAGGAATCAATCTACATTCAAAAAATAAATAATATATTGATAAATTTTAAACTCTAGAAGTTAAAAATAAAAATAATATTAAAATAATATTTATAAAAATAAATAAACCAAAAAAATTATTCTGATCTTTAATAATTATTCTTGATATTATTATCAAAAAACAAATCCAAGATCTTAAAATAATTAACCCATACGATAATAAATCACATCCTCTTCCATCACACCAAATACGGAAAGGGGTAGAAGGCATAAAACAGGGGAGCTTAAATACCTCGGCGAACATAGTCCTCACCTCAGTCTGCTAGTAGTGATTCAAACCTCCCGTGTAACAGTCGCTCAGTTCTCCAGTTAACCATGAACTACATCATCGATATTCGGGGCTTCTGCTCTGAGAGCGGGCAGTTCATGCCAAAGGAGGTTGCAGTCGTCGTCTACGAGAATAAGGCTGTAGCCCACTGGTTCGTCGCTCCTCCACACTCCATCGTAGAGCTCTCTTCATCAAGACGTTCGCAGAACAATTGGCTGACAAGTAATCACCATGGGATAGAATGGTTTGAGGGCGATGTGACCCATAAAGCTGAATGCGAATTTACGTGCTATTACTCATATGGCTAAGAACATCTTCTGCCGTGGGATTCAGAAAGCTAAATTTCTTCAAGAAGTGATGTCACGTGAAATCGTAAACTTGGAACGTGGTGAATGCGAGTGTCCACCCTTCAGAGACCTGTCTTCGGAGAAGTCATGTCTTCTACACTCTGGTGATCGAAAGAACTTCAACTGTGCATTGCGTAATGCCATGAAACTGAAGAAGTGGTTACAGTCACGGGGGTTATCCGAAAAGAGCCTGTGCTCAATCCCTTCAGTGTGGAAATTGACGGATTCGGACTGATATTACGCAGCCAGAACCGTTTTGTGTAAAGAAGGACACGGATTCGGACTGATATTTCACAGCCAGAACCGCATAAGCAGGATTGGACACGGACTCGGACTTGTTTTTCAAAGACAGAGCCGTCAATGTTGTGGGAAGTGCTATAAGGTAAAGAATTGGCCCCAGACTCGGATAACGTTGCCGCCACCAGAGCTGTATACCACCTACAGAGCAGGGTAACCGAAAAGATTACCGTACCTGCCAATTCCAGACTTGGATGCCTATGAGTCCACTGTCAGACACGGATTGCAATTATAGCTCAACCAGTGCTGTATGTGTTCCCTCGACACCGAAGCTGGCTTCTAAGGATGATGCAAATTGGGCAAGATAAAGAACCGAAATCTTATGTTTATAGTAAAAAAAAAAGGAATCTTAAGTTTATTGCAAAAAATAATATTATAAATGAAGAAGTTATTTAATGTAACAATTGATGCCGCATTTGGCCAGCTAAGCTCTTTATGAGTTATATTTATCTAGGGTGACTCTACTGCCGTTATGGCGAACAAAGACTTAGGACATAATGAATCTAGCAGGTAACATGCCGCTCTGGCTATGTTCCTTTATAAGTATCTAAAGGTGAGTCGATTCGGACGCTTTGCCTGGTAATCGCTGATTAGGCTAGCGAAATCGTCCCTTTATATACCCGTCGTGACGTCACTGGCGGTGTACTCCCACTGCTCTTCTGTACTCCCACCTTTTCGGCGTTGCGTGCGCAATTAGATCGCCTTGAGGCAGTCGGTGATGTTACAATATATGGAAATTTATTTCCTGGCGATTACCTGCAATAAATCATATGGAGTTCGTTACCCAGGCAGCAACAACTCGGCACCTATGTATATATTATATGGCTTCAAAAGCTACGATCATTTAATGTGGCGCTACGTGGCAACGAAATAGCGAACCTTCATGGTTTTGACATGGTTTTGACATGGCAGCTAGGTAAAAAAAACTATGTGGCACCCAAGTAGCATCGACTTGGCACCAACATGGCTTACCCATAAAACCATATGGCAATTCCGGGTAACAATTTCAAGTAGCAGCCATGCGGCCGCTATGTGGCCATCCTACTTAACCAATGTGGCCGCAATGTCGGTTTTGGATGGCTTTATGTTGGCTATTACTTGGCAACGACAACCAGCTCATCTCGCCGCTACGTGGCAACGAGGTAGCGAATCTTCATGGTTTCTTTATGGTTCCGACCAGGCAGCTGGGTGTAAAAATCACTGGCGACTAGTTGGTATTCATATAGCAGCGAGCCAGCGCCGCCACGTCGCTGCCAGGATGATGCCACCATAATGCCGTGTAATTTCGCCACTGAGCTGCCCGGTCGAAACCATGAAAAAACCATGTTGCCTGGCCCGCTAGCTGCCATGAAGAAGCTTCATGTGTTGGTTGTCGTTGCCATGTAATAGCCAAGATAAAGCCGCCCAAAACCGACATTGCGGCGACATTGGTTAAGTGGGATGGCCATATAGCGGCGGCATGGCTGCCACTTGAAATTGTTACCCGGGGTTTTATGATTAACGAATAACCTATAAACTTCACCGCCAATGCACATAGCCTCTACAGTAGCTGACAGCTCGCCGTCAAGTGTCAAAAATACTGATATATACATATATGACATGCACCCTTAATTGCATATAATAGTGCGTACGTTCGGCTATCTTCGGAACTATGCATGTCGCTCATCCACGAAAACGTACGGTACCAGTCATTTATTTTGCCGGATAATATTCCGTAATAGATATTATACCTTGCGAGTCATTAGCATTATTCCCAACATTTCATATAATGGTACATTATGCAACAAGGGAATAAAGTCGAAGATTATTCCCGAAAGTGAGTTTACTGCCCGATCGAAATTCCCGAGGGTGGGTTTAGTAATCACCGAAAGGAATTTCCGTGAGGGCAGTAAGCTCGAGGGAATGATGGACTGTATTCTAGTGTTACATATAGTACTTTATTCCCGACTCAACCGTGAAGACCACTCTTTTAATTTTAAAAATCTATATTTTTTTTGCGGGACAAAAAGTACCCTTTGTAACACAGGCACGATTTTCGCTTTTTTTTTTACCTAAAAATCGAGCTGAAGTGAACGTTTTTGTACCGGCGGGCAAAAAAATCAGTAGCGGGCGATAATGAACTTTTTCCGCCCGCTAACGGTGAGCAGCGGGTGATGATGAACTTTTTGCGCCCGCGAACGGTGAGCAGCGGGCGATAATGAACTTTTTGCGCCCACTAACGGTGAGCAGCGGGCAATAATGAACTTTTATCGCCCGCTACCTCAGTGCCACTTATAAACACAAAAAAAGCAAAAATCAATACATGCGTTACAAAAAATATGGTGTGCACCAAGGGCTAAGTGGGCTTTTTGACCTCGTGTGGTTGGAGTACTCGTCTTCGGCTCGCAAAAGTACTAACTCCACACTTGACCTGAAAAAGCCCACTCTACGCCCTTGGTACACAATATACTATTTTGTCCCGTAAATTTACTTTTTCTCCCGCCAATTTACTTTTTGTCCCGCAAATTTACTCGTTGTCCCACAAATCTACTTTTTGTCGCGCAAATTTACTTTTTGTCCCGCAAATCTACTTTTCTCCGAAAAATGTGGGAAAAAAGTGAATTTGCGGGACAAAAAGTATAGCAGGGAATTAAGTTCCACTTCCGTGCCGCTTTTCAGATCAAACAAGTGGTCTTTACGGTTGAGTCGGGGAATAAACTCAATTTATTCAAATCTAAATCCAACACGGAACTCAATATATTACCATTTAGAAATCAGTAGTCAGCACTTTTAATGGTTCCAACCTTACTTTATATTAATTTTAGGTTATTATTTCATTTATTGTATTTACTTTGTTTTTTTCTGTTTATTAAACCAAGTTAAAGCACGAAAACGCAGGTTTTCTTATCCCTAATTTCCCTTATCTCTCGCGGCTGGAACATTACCAATAGCTAGGGGACAGCTTTGGCGAGGATAACCTCGTCCAAGTCTGTGACAGCCTTAGTGTGCTGGTGCACACCCAGGTCTGAGGGAGGCGGCTTTGGAATTTCGATTCCCAAGTCCGTAATCAGGGAAACAAGGCATCCTTGGTGTGCACTTGCACACCCAGGTATGTGAAGACGGCTTCGAAATCTTCTATTTCGGAGTCCGCGTCATACTAAATTCTATATATATATTGTAACGTAGTGGATTTTATATCCCCCACGGACCTCGCCTCCACCCCATAGCGTGAGCGACCTTGCCCCGCCGTAGCGCGACCACCTCTCTATTTCTTCCCAAAGCGACGGAGTCAATCTTTTAATTGTAAGTCATTGTCTGCCGTAAGTGTTTTTTTTGTGTTAACGCAGCTCTCGCCGGCACTAAGGACACCGCGAGATTTTGGGAGCCGCTGCACCATCGCGGGGGAATTGTCCTTGATGCCTCGGCACTAGTACCCGCACGTACGTCACTCCAGCGTCCAGCCAAGCAGCCTCGTCACCTGCCAGCCGGGAGAGGGCTGTAGCCACCAGGCTGCCTCGTTTGCCTCCCTACCTCCCGGCTGAAATTTGAAAATGTTCGCCCTCTAGGCGCGGCGAACATGCCGTGTGCGGAGAGGCTTCCCCCTCCCCGTTTCGCCGGGGACCTACCGACCATCGTTAGGTTAATGTCGAGGTACACCTTACCGTAGTTTTAATTTTATCTTACGTTTAGTTTTTCTTAGTTTTATCTCTTTTTTTTTGCGCTTTCTACTTTTCTTTCTTTTCTCGTGTGTATCTTTTCTTATCTTTTTTTTTTTTTGCTTTTCTGTGCCGCCTCGCTGGGCTACGTCCCCGATTTAAGGTAGGCTTTTCTTTTCGTTTAGACCTTAACCATCCGTCTCCAAGTGCATTGAGTTGCCTTGTTGCCGCCTAACGGCTGATTTCAGATTCCGCCATAGAGGGGTGTCATGGTTATTCTTTATCTTTTCTTGGTCTAGGATAATTAGGTTTAAGGGGAGGGACCAGACGATTTTTACCGACCTATCTAATTTCCCGAATATCTCCGAAACGGGGCTATCAATCGGATTGTCCTTTTGGCAGCCGATGTTTGACGAGGAATGAGTTCGAGCTAGCTCTCAAAATTCAATGAAATCGAAATTTTTTTTTTAAATTTTAATCGCAGAATGTGGGCGTGTCACTTATTTCGACTAATATCAGAGCCCACGCATCATTGACCCGAAAATCATTGTGTAAGCACCATTCTACACGGCATGACAAACACTACTATTCAAAAACATCTTTGTTTTATGCAGGAATAAAGTCTCTATGTGAAAACTCGCAATTCGTTGTAATCAGCGATTGTAAATCGTTGGGAAGCCATGATAATCCTTAGTTCCCCCAATGCCCAAGAGAGAGCGCAGCGCGCGAACCGTGGATCGGTATCGCAGGCCGTGGACCGCAGCTCGGCCGGCGTCAGCCAGCTCGGGAGCGTAACTATTATATTTATCATCAAGCCAGTGCCGTTACGAATATTTTTTGGGAGTATTTTTGAGCCCCGGATTTCATAATTTTTTTCTTTCGGTGTAAAGTGACTGGTCAAAAATTGAAGCAAATATGATATGAAAAAACATGCATCAAATCCCAGATGGTCAGGGTCCGACGTCGGCCAAGTTGACACGGAATGTCCCATGTATGGATAATTAAAAAATAGTCTGGTGTAATAAAAAAAGCCTTACAATACATATCACATAGTTTATTACATATTACGATGACTGAAGTCGACGCTTCAGAATAATTTTTAAATATCAGATTTTTTTCACTGCAATTGTGATGAGGATGAAAATAAATACAAATTACAATTGTTATTAGTATTTATTTCCATCACAATAACAAATTCCAAAAGTAATAAGTATTTATTTTCTTCCTAATTACAAATTACAAATATAATGAGTAGTTGATTTTTATCTAACTACAAATTATAATTAGTGGTGCCCATCACTAACGTGGAATACGAAAATTTTTATCTCAAAAAAATGCTTGAAGACGTATGTTCTATCGATGATAATCAGACGAAATAATAATGGACAAGGGAGATTGTCGGCTCATATGAAATCATTTTTAGAAGTTGTCTGTGGTGTGAAGAAAAAAAACGCAGAAAATTCTGACAGTGATGGTTTTCAAGCATAACGTTTTGCTCTGTGAAATGCACTTATTTTTAGATTTTCTGATTTATTGTCATCAAGTTATTCGTTATCGAGTAGCGCCACTACTGTGTATGTGAAATCGGAGTGAGTCCGCGGAACAGGCCGTTTCGGCATACATACGACTGACGTTACTCAAAATTGGATAACAGAGTGAAAAAAATCTGATATTTAAAAATTATTCTGAAGCGTCGACTTCAGTCATCGTAATATGTAATAAACTATGTGATATGTATTGTAAGGCTTTTTTTATTACACCAGACTATTTTTTAATTATCCATACATGGGACATTCCGTGTCAACTTGGCCGACGTCGGACCCTGACCATCTGGGATTTGATGCATGTTTTTTCATATCATATTTGCTTCAATTTTTGACCAGTCACTTTACACCGAAAAAAAAAATTATGAAATCCGGGACTCAAAAATACTCCCAAAAAATATTCGTAACGGCACTGGCTTGATGATAAATATAATAGTTACGCTCCCGAGCTGGCTGACGCCGGCCGAGCTGCGGTCCACGGCCTGCGATACCGACCCACGGTTCGCGCGCTGCGCTCTCTCTTGGGCATTGGGGGAACTAAGGATTATCATGGCTTCCCATCGATTTACAATCGCTGATTACAACGAATTGCGAGTTTTCAAATAGAGACTTTATTCCTGCATAAAACAAAGATGTTTTTGAATAGTAGTGTTTGTCATGCCGTGTAGAATGGTGCTTACACAATGATTTTCGGGTCAATGATGCGTGGGCTCTGATATTAGTCGAAATAAGTGACACGCCCACATTCTGCGATTAAAATTTAAAAAAAAATTTCGATTTCATTGAATTTTGAGAGCTAGCTCGAACTCATTCCTCGTCAAACATCGGCTGCCAAAAGGACAATCCGATTGATAGCCCCGTTTCGGAGATATTCGGGAAATTAGATAGGTCGGTAAAAATCGTCTGGTCCCTCCCCTTAAGATCTTTTATTCTAGACTAGTCCGTATTGCTCTGGGGAAGAATTCCTGTACCGTTTCGTTTCGTACCGATTTCAGCGTGCTCTTGATTTAGCCAACGCCGAGCCTAGCCCTGGTTCTCTTAGTGGCGGTAGTCAGACAACTCGCGAAATCGGAATTACCTAGTTTGGCTATTTATTTTTATTGTTTTGGATTTCTTTTGATATTTTTTCGCTCGGTGCGAAAGTACAATTGTATTTTTTTTGTTTTATTTTACATTGTAGAGCCTGAGCGAATTGAGAATATATTTTGTTATTTTTTTTCACCGTATTTTCGCCGTATCGGAGTGTGCTATTTCTACGCCCCCACGTTCCCCTCTCCTGCTTACTAGTCGGTTACCGTTTTGAGTTATTGAGTTTTGTTTGTGGCTTATTTGAATTTATATTTTGCCGTACCGTTCTACCTTACCTTGGCAAAGTCGTGTGCCTTGCGCCCGAAACTATCTCTCTTTTCGCTTCTTTCGTGTACCTAGTTTTAGTGTGATCACGTTGGTGTGCTTCGTGCGGGATTTATTTTTCTATTAGTTTCCTCCGGGTAGGAAAATTGCTCGTTACAATATATATGGGTCATTCCATGTCAAATCAACCAATGGTTGGAATCGACCCCTTTTAATTTGGACGAAATTCAGTCGAAAGTTTTCTTTCATCATAGAACGAAGATCTGTCAAAGGAGAAAAATTAAAAATTTTTTTTTCTAAAGTCATTAAAAATTCGAAATTTCACTATTTTCCTAATTTTTCAAGTTTATTTTCCAAATATCTCGAAAACTATTACAGTTACAGAAATGAGCTTGTATTTGTTTGAAAGAGGATACTTGGGGCTATAAAAAAAAATAGTTCGAAAAAAAATACCGAAAAATTAAAAATTTGTAGAATTTTGAATTTAAAAAATCGTTAAAATCGACTATCGACATTAAATTTTTCGCTCAGTTTTTTTCATCTGATACCTTTCAATGATCTTGAAAGATCCTGAAATTTTCAGAGTTGCGTTTTTTTTTCCAAAATATGAATTTTCGAATTTTGGCAAAAAAAAATTTTTTTTTTCACCTCCAAGTCAAGTAAAGTCGAGAAAACATGTAGTTTTGTAATTTTGAGCAGGTAAAAGTTCATTCCATGACATAAGAACGTAAAAACAAAAACATAATTAAAATTGACTTCTTATTTATTTGGTATAGCATTTCAAGCCTAAGCTTATTTTGATTATGTTTCTGTTTTTACGTTCTTATGTCATAAAATGAACTTTTCCCTGCTCAAAATTACAAAACTACATGTTTTCTTAACTTTACTTTACTTACAAGAAAAGGACCCGTGGGCCCCCCCCCCCCCCCCCCCCCCCGATTTCGTTCATCTTAGGATATGTTATTCTTCATCGAAATCTAAGCGACACGTATTTTTTTTATCTGCGGATAAACGGTTCGAAGGGGTGAACTCAGCCTCCAAAGTTGGGCATCCCCAGCGGTAGTTCCGCAGTTTCGCATATTTCCAGTTGAGATATTTGAATGAAACCAATTGGAGAAGAATTCTTATGGTGAATAATCAAAAATGCATTTTGTCCGGTTACGATGGGGTTAAATCGCCCAAAATTATAGGTGTTTAAAGTTACACATTTTTTATAACTAAAAAACTTTTGTTTGTATTTCAATGCAATTAATTGCATTTGAAAGAGCAGAAAAAAGTAGCGGATGGATGTTTTTGCGTTTTTCGAAATGACGTCGCTAAACGGGTGATCTACCCTTATACACGGGCAACCAAATTCCCATTATGATCGCACTATTTTGCTTCAATTTGTCTTATTTGATATCACAAAGCTCTTTTCAAGCAACAATTGAGCAACTCATTCATCACGAAAATCACCCCCTCGAATTTCGCTTCTGGCAGAGTTTCTTTCGCGATCGCGAAATCTTCTGGAGCCCGGTATTTCAGTAGCTTGTGAGGTTACTGGAATCGATTCTGAGCTTGCAATTTTGGAATTCAACATGACTTATGCTTATGTAAATATTTAGCACTTTAGTTATTATTTTTGCCAAAAGATTGAAAAAGATCGGAAAGTTAACATGGAATGGCTTGTATGGCATTAGAGATATAAAAGATCTTGTGACGCAGAAGCACCACAACAATTGCATTGTATTTCGGCGAATTCTAATTTTATCTGCCTGCTTGGAGCGCAAAAAATTGAAATAAATTTTCACTCGAAGTTCGGGCGGCCAGTCCAATAGCTGCGGCCATTGTATGCAGCCAGCCTCCAATTGATATTCTGAAATCGGCAGTTGTGTGTTTGTATAAGTTGCTCGTGGCCCTTTTCTTGTTAGAGGTTAGAAAAAAAATTTTTTTTTTTTTTGCCAAAATTCAAAAATGCATATTTTTGAAAAAAAAAAACGCTGGTCTGAAAATTTCAGGATCTTTTAAGATAATTTAAAGGTAGTCTAGTGTTAAGGGGTTGTGAGGTCGGGTAAAACAAAATTGGTGGTCAAACGATTTTATTGTCAAGACTTATATTTCTCTTATAATTAAATGCAGCGACCCGATCTTGTCCAGGCCGAGACTCCAACTGATCCCCATCGCCTCGATACTTAATCCTAATCCTGCCTTCTCGGGGTTCCCGAGAAAGGGTGGGGGTGTCGTGCTTAACAATACAAAAAAAATTGATCCAAAAATCTAATGTCGATAGTCGATTTTGACGATTTTTTAAATTCAAAATTGTACGAATTTTTCATTTTTCCAAATTTTTTTACGAAATGTAGTAGCAGTGAATCCTGTGGATGTTAGGAAATAAGGTCTTAGCATTTAAGAGAAAGAATAACGGACACTACGGTCTTCTTTCAGCTCGGGGAGGAAGTCATAAATTTAAGTTGTATAGGCTAGTGCGATATCGGCTCAGTGGAGGCTGGCCAGATCTCACTTAAGAGTGGCATTTTCCAGTTTTTACCTGTGAACACCATAGACTTAGATTTAGTGTTGATTCTATTTTACGGAGTGAGTGGGAGAATGAAGGGTTGAGTGTTTTTTCAAGAGTGGTGTGGCGGGGTTGAATGTCTTGCCCCCCAATGACGAGAAGGCAGAACGTATATGACGAGCAAAGAGAGCAGACGTGTAGATATTATATTCTCCTGATAACTTGTTAATTTAAATATTTTTTTTTTTTAATATTTTTTTTTTTTATAGCCCCAAGTATCCTCTTTAAAACAAATACAAGCTCATTTCTGTAACTATAATAGTTTTCGAGATATTTGGAAAATAAACTTGAAAAATTAGGAAAATAGTGAAATTTTGAATTTTTAATGACTTTAGAAATTTTTTTTTTTAATTTTTCTCCTTTGGCAGATCTTCGTTCTATGATGAAAGAAAACTTTCGACTGAATTTCGTCCAAATTGAAAGGGGTCGATTCCAACCATTGGTCGATTTGACATGGAATGACCCATATATATTGTATATATACAGGGTGAGTTTTCTCCGGGGTCTGATCTGGGAGGAGCTTGACGCTGCAGAATAATAGTGTGTGATTATCAAGCAGATACCCTTATCTCCAAATTTGTTCGCATCCCCACGTATAGCACACCTCGGAAATACAGTCTACTCGCATAAGGTTGAAGCTCCTTCCAGATCAGACCCCGGAGAAAACTCACCCTGTATAAACCTGACCTCAAAACATGCGCTGTATACTGAAACTGTTCTAAATATCCATTTATTGCCATGTATAAAAATTGACTACTGGTTTCGTGCCAGAGAGCTCTTCTTGCATATTTTCATGCTTTAAAACGATAGGGGCTCAAACCGTGCGCTTGATACTTCCATATGGGTCATTCCACGTCAAACCGGACACCTTTTTGACCTCGATGTTTCCGATTTCGTTCTAATTTTTTTAACGAGATCTTTGGAACAAATAAATTCATCAAACAATTTTTCGTTTTTTTTTCCGCCCCTATTTTCCAAGTTATACGAGGGTGAAATTCACGAAAAACGGCCAAGAACCGAAAACATACTCCTCTTCAAACAGTCATATCTTTGGCTGTGTTCGTCCTAGAGATTTTTTTCAAAAATCATTTTAAAGCTATTGAATGGCACTATTATTATATATTTATTGAATTCTGTGATAACGAGCGATTCTATTTGTTATAAACAAATATATTATTCGAACGTGATTTTCTAAGCGAGAACGACGCTTTAAAATTCCCAAAAATATATGAGCGCATTCCTTGAACAATTCCCCACAAAACTGGTAAGTTTTAGAATGAAACTCCGATGGAAACTATGTTAAAACGATTTATTTATAAGCGGCGGCGCGCGCTGCCGCTGAGAGACCTGGCTCGGGTACGTGTAGCTCGCGTAAGGAAGAAATGGTGGGCATGTGGATCTATATTGAAAAATTTCACCATGTCAGAAAACAATAGATATCGTATTAGTCTATTAAATATCTAACTAACAATAAGTAAATCATAATCCTGAATCTTACATAAAGTTCCCCTAGTCACATCATATTATACCTGTAGTACCTGAATTGATAAATACACTATAATTAATTTAATGGAAGTTTGGTTGATTCCTTTGATGGCTCCTATAGATGTTCAAGTTAACCTCCTAAGAAGTTGAAGTTAATAATAATCATATTATTGTTAAAGTTAGTTGAAAGAAATTATGGGGCAATTTTTGTCAAGTTAAGAAAATGAAACAATTAAATTAGGAAAGATTATTCAAAATTTTAGGGTGGTTCATTTAGAAACAACGGCCTGCACTGACGTTTTGGCATCAGACTATCCCATGTAGGAAATGACGATGGGCCCAGCATAGGCCCAGGCCCGCACCAACACTTCTTAACCTTGGCCCAAGGCTGCAAATCAGCCTTGGCCCAACCTTGGTTTGAATCTGGGATGATAACTACGTGCCAGGCTTGGCATACATCATTGGGCCAAGACTGATAGTAGGGGTTGGCCCAATACTGAATTCTAGCTTGGGCCAAGATCGATGGTAAAGGTTAGCCCAATACTGAATGCTAGCTTGGGCCAATACTGAATCCCAGCTTAGGCCAAGACTGGTAATAAAGGTTGGCCCAATACTGAATCCTAGCTTGGGTCAAGGTTGATATTGAAAGTTGGCCCAATAGTAAATAGAATTTTGGAATTAAATAAAATTGTTTAAATTGAATTGAAATTATTGCATATAATTATATAAAGGTATATATATGTATTAGGGTGGTCCTTATTAAGGGCTGGGACGAATTTTTTAGCAGGCGCCCCCCAAATCGGCTTCAAATAATTAAAAAACAATTCCCTATTTTTTTCAAATTTTTATCTCAACTCCAACCCCTCCCACCAAGAGGGTGGATTTCCCTATTCAAAATACACGTGCTTCGACTATATTCCCATTGTATATTTTATTGTAAGAGTAATTACTGTCAAAAAAATCTGTAACTGCAAGATTTTAGTGGGCATTGATGCTACCATCTGACAAAAAACTCACATCATCATACCAAGCAATCTAGACGAATTGCACAACCACTAAATCTGACTGAATTGTGAAAAAAGTCAGATTACGAGGGTGTCCAATTCGTCTAGATTGCCTGATATGATGATGTGAATTTTTGGTCAGATAGTAGGGTCAATGCCCACTAAAATCTCGTAGTTACAGATTTTTTTGATAATTATTACTCTTACAATAAAACATGTACTGAGAATGTGTATTTTAAATGGGGAAATCCACCCTCTTGGTGGGAGTGGTTAGAGTTGAGACAAGAATCTGAAAAAAAATAGGGAATCGTTTTCGAATTATTTGGAGCCGATTTGGGGGGCGCCTGCTAAAAAATTCGTCCCAGCCCTAAATAAGGACCATCCTAACATATATAATTTAATCCCAGCCCTCAGCTAGAGTTGATAAGTCATAAAAATTTATTTAAAGATGATAAATGATAACTGATGATTTGAATAAATGAAATAATTTAGGAAACACTTAAATAAATCAACAAGTAAATAACAAAAATTATTTTATTATTAACATTATGTAATGTTATGATTATGGTTGTGGATGTTGTGAGTTCTGTTGAGATCGTTGAGTTCGTACCTCGTTTTTACACCTGAGGGTAACCGGATTACGTGCGGATGGTTTAAGTGAATAATGTGTGCTCGTTGATATGCTTGCAATTAGAATTATTTATTGATACGTAGTTAATAGTTATATTGATGGTTGAAAACAAGTATGCGTTAACTGTAATCTCCTAGAGTTAGGTATTAACTATTTAAATGTAGGATTTAAGTGTTTGAGAGTTGATTGTTCGAGAGTTAATTGATGTGTTGATAGCTCGATGGCTAATTGAAGAGTGTTTCGCTAATAATGAGTATGGTGTCAGTTTGAGAGCGAGTTCTTTGTCTCTTGGGCGTGAGCGTGTTAAACTGCAAGGTTTGCAGTTTATAAGTACTTAGGTAGGGATGATGGTTCTTCGAATCGTGAGGTTGAGACTTCCTTTGATTAAGGGTCATGGGATAGGATGCATGCAGGATGTTGGGTATCAAGTATTGAGAGTGAGAGGTATAGGGAACGTAACAGTAATATTAATATTAAGGTTTGTTTCATATTATAGATTATAAATCAATTTTTAATTATAAAAAATTAAAATTAAGGCCGGATTAACTTTTGATTTTTTGTATTAATAACTAATGATTCTAAATGAAAATGCGTAGTCTTTAATTATGGATTGACAATTTTAATTTTTTTTTGCCCGTTGTGATCGGCCACCGTCTCTATCTTTGGCACCAGAAAAAAATCTACTGGTTGCATGGGTTATTTTTAACATCTCTTTCGATTCACTGTATTTTGACATCAAAAAATCTGAAATCATTATTATAATAGTTTAATTGAAAATGATCAAAATATAATTTCTTAGAGTAATTTTTTTCAATGATATTAATTTACCATTCATGTGCTTATAAAATTGCGTAGCTGGAAAATTTTCTTTTCCAGCCCCATTAATTACTCTGCCACATCCACTGTACTGCAATTGGACAGCTTTGCTAATCATTTTTTTCAGGATGGCTGAAATATCCGTTTCATAATTAGTGGATCCGATGGTTTCCAATCGAAAAATATCTTTCTGCAAATTATGCAAAAAATAAAAAATTAAAAGATACGATAAAACCAATCGAATGGTACTCTAATACACTTAAATATTAAATGTATAATACCAGTGCTTCCTGTTTCTCGCTGTCAACTTTTAGAATTTCGTCGAATTCCAAAAATTTCTCGATATCATTGGCTGGTAAGTCTGCGATTATAATTTTCCAGGGCTGTGGATAGACAGATCGATCAGTACTTTGTTTCGAGATTCCTGATTTCAGGGTATTAATCTTCTGATCCAAGTCGTAGAGGATACTCCTCTTTGCATTGTTAATTTCTTTTTTTATGAACTGTTTAAGATCTTCAATAGCTGCCTTGAACTCAGATATATCTATATAATAACATTAAAAATATACAATTCGATATAGTAAAAATAGAAATGTTCACTCAATAAAAGTCCATTGAAAAATGACATAAAAATTGTATTACATGATATATGTACATATATGACATATATATACATACAGCCGGGTGTTTGTATCAGCTCTGGACATACTTCTAGGGTGTGTAGGGACTGCCTAGGCCAGCATTTTGAGGTAAGACACCCATGATTGGAAACTCATCCTAATGGCTGTGGAGGACTTTGAAGGATTTGGTACCGCGCACTTGTTCGTTGTGTAATGAATCAGATGTGATCCCTTTCGACTCAACGTTTTATTCAGCCGTAGACAGCAGTACAAAATTTTCATGTGAAATCAACAAAATGATGAACTTCAGCGATAGTAAACATTGATTTGTTATGTTTCACAGGAGTCCACTACATACTGTGCACATGAACAGTAGGGCTTTTCGTTTTCCATAACTTTTTCAAATTCTGTTCATAAGCACCGGAATTGTTTTGATATTTTTTATTGTCAAGTTTATCGTTTTGTTGATTTCACACAAGAACGTTGGGTCGAAAGTGATCACATCTGATTCATTACACTGCGAACAAGCACGTGGTACCAAATCTTTCAAAGCCCTCCACAGCCATTAGGATGAGATTCCGACGCTGGGTGTCTTACCTCAAAATGCTAGCCTAGGCAGCCCCTACATACCCTAGAAGTATGTCCAGAGTTAACATAAACACCCTGTATGTATGTGTATGTGTATGTGTATAGGCTTATAATTATTTGATCAACGATGTTTACACATTACCTTCATTGGAATTCACACGTGGTTGTCTTGGTAACGTCGATGCTTCTTCAGATGTGACCTCCCTCTCATCAGGGATGTTAATAGCATCATTTTCTGGAATTGCATCAAGTATGTTTGCTGTGCTGACTGTTTTTCTCGTAGATACAGAATCTCTATCCTGAATATTGCTTTTTGTCAATGGTCGTGGTGTGGCTAATGCTTGAGAAACACCTGCAGAGTTCAACTGAAGAGGTTCAACAGTTTTCTGCAACTGAGATTCGCTGTCAGAACTATGTCCTTTTTTTTTTTATAAGATCTTCTCAGTCTTCTAATTCCTTGTTCGTAATCTCCTGAAATAATAATTGAGTTTGTCCGAATGTTGATTATAATTTAAAAAAGAAATCACCATCAAGAAAAATAATTATAAAATTAATGAAATTGATATAAAAAGTCTTAAAAATGAATAAATTTCAATGGTAATTATTATTTAAAAAACTTAATTGCAGGACACTTATTCAAATGAGAACAATTAAATATTAAATAGTTCACATAGTTATTACTTTGTCACTTACTAGCTTTAGAAATGATAGCTATCGGATATGACGGCCACGTTTCACCTGGAACACGTTGATTTTCCACCCATTTGTCGACTTTTGTCAAATCCTTCTTCGGAGGAAAATAACACATCTCTTCATTATCAAATAACCAAGAGATTGGCAACAATTCTACGCACTTTTTGCCATTTATCAGTTCGCTAAACTGTACGACTGCAAACAAGGGATCAGAATCTGACATGATTCAAAATCACTACAGCCACAGGAAACAATCCTAAAAACCGACGAGCTAAACACTCGACCACGATCTAGACAAGACTGACTTCACGAAAACCAACACCACTAACTATAGAGACAAAACCACGACGCAAGTACAAGCACGTCGAGTTGCTTCGAATAGTAAAAACGCACGTGGTCTATGCGCACGTTGTTATTTGAAACTAATGCTTAGAATTAGTGTGTTGTATACTCGTTTTGTCTCTGCTGCTTGAAGTCAAAGCAAAGCCAAGGGCGTAGAGTGAAATTTCCCCAACGGACCGTTCCGCACCGCTTGCGACTTTTATTTGATACAGCTCAACTTGTATGTTTTTTTCAAAGTGAAATGAAATTTTCAAATGAAATAAAATGTTCAACATGAAATTAAATTTTTAATTAAAATAAAATTGTGAAATGAAATTGAGTAAAATTTTTAAGTAGATCAAAATTTTTATGGTAAAACGAAATTGTTGAATAAAAGAAGGTGAAATTTTTCGAAAAAATTATTTTTTTTAGATAAAATGAAATTTTTAATAGTATTCATTTTATTATTTCTTCTCCGTTAACCGATTTATACATGTAACAGCGTTAATACATACTGACAATCATTCATGTGCAAGAGTATACATTTTCGCTGTACACGCTCAATTTTTAACATCATTTTATCCTGTTTCCAAGAAATTATTTCCATCACACCAACATCAATCGACGAAGTCGGAAAATCGAACACTTCTTTTCTTTTACTTTCTATAACACCATATATACAGGGTGAATCTTTTCAAAGGTCTCAAATGGGTGGGGCTTACTTGCGGCGAAGGCATGCAAAGATGTATTGTGATTTGTCAAATTTGTAATTAAGCATTGCTTCACTATCCCCACCCGGATAATTGTTTACCTGATTGGCTAAATAAGCGTGTATTCGCCGCAAGTAGTCCCACCCATTTGAGACCTTTGAAAAGATTCACCCTGTATATAGATTATCGATATCTTCTTGAATCGCGCAATTCTTCTTAACATTTAATATACTATCAATTACAAATATTTTACCGTTGCGTAATTGTATTATGTTATTTGGATGATTGCAAGAAAGATTGACCCCACGTAATTCTACTCCTTGAACCTTAGAATATTGTTTTTGATTGTGAACAAACAAGGTTATGAATGGTTCGTACTTGCATTTGCATAAGGTACTTTTTATTTTTTTTATTTTGACGTTATCACCAGATTCTAACTCATACAATCGATTTGCTATTTGTGTGAGTGGTTTGTTTGGTGATTTCACTAGATGTTTGAATAAACTTATAGGTATAATTTTCTCCCCAAAACGCCGATACTTCACTCAAAGGTACTTGAAAATAACGAACATCGTCTGCGATGTGGATTAAGTTATGCATGTTCAATACTTGTGAATCTTCACCATATTCTAATGGCAATAATTTAAAAAATTCTCGTAGTTGATCTTGAGCATAATCTACATACCTTACTGCATTAGAATCGTCATTTAAAATTCTACATGCTACATACAATAATAGAAAGTGCGGGTTTTATTCGTAGATAAAACATCTTTAAACGCAAGAGGCCCAATGTATAGTAAAAAAAAACGAAATTGTGTGGCTTTCCATCTAGAAACCTGATCAATTTCGTATAATTTTCTTTGAAATTCATCAGGAATATCTGATGATATTGATTCCATTATTTTTTGAAGTATTTTAACCTTACAACGCTTCAACCGAGCTGTATGTTTTTTCACTATAAGTAATTTTTCCAATAGATTTTTCATCACACCGAGATACAGTAGATGCATAGAATCTAGAGCTATATCATTTCTAATTCGCATAGCGGAGACTTGACGTTCTCCAGATGAGGCTCTAATTGTTTTTTGTTAATAAATGAGTCTTTTGTCCGAAGATCACAATCCATTTGTGGGTACACACACTTTCGGCTTTTGGTAATACCTTCAGTAGTACACCTTTCACAAGCAAAATAACCCCCTGGACACTTACAACATTTGACGAAAGCTCTTGCAGGCGCATCTGCAACTACACACAAAATTTTAAATGCATACTTTATCTCATTTAAAATTATTCCACTCAAAATGTATTGATTAGCTTCTTCTACTAGGTCCTTCAAATAATCTTCAGCTGAATAAGGCTTCGAATCACCGCAGTACAATGCAACGACAACTGGTTTGCTTTCATAATTTCGGTCATACACTTTTAAAACAATAGGCCATACTTGTATTAACGAATTATTATATATTGAAATTCCATCAATATGCAGCTGAACTGTTATTGTTTTCTCAGTGTAAATATCTGGAGATATTATTTTTTGAAGACAATTTTTTATCCCAATATATAAGTAATGGCCAGTTGTGTCTCGCTTGCTCAGCACCGTTTGCATCGGCCGACAATGTTTTGTCCCTAATAATTGCTGAGCAGTTTTGGGTAAATCGTCGTGTCCTTCTTCCCTTAGTACTGTTAACAATTGTGTAACTACATTTAATGTCAATGTATTTATATTATCTAAAGTCCAACGACGAAGTTTGTCACCCGATGTCATTCTAGGTATAGCCTCTTCAATGATTTCATCATTCTGTTGAAGTAATGAATTACTTGAATTAAGTGAAAATTGGTCACTACTGTCTGTGCTGTCAATAGAATCACTATGCATTTCTGAGCCACGTGGTCCTGTATCACTCGAATCAATGTTCTCACTTGCACTATTGTGAACATTTTGATCAAATAAAACTTCGTCCAGGATATCTGAATTATTTTGTTTATGTGACATTTTTTTTTTTTCCTCAACGCACGCCATTTTTTAACTCGATAATACGAAGTAGACATGATTGTCGATCGGCGAAGTTCCACCCAAAATAATTTTATGCACAGCAAACAATTAATGAAGAAAACGAGTTGTACACTTTATGATGCTGCCCCCCCTACTGGGGGAGTAGTACTAGGGGGGGAGAGGGTATACACATTAGCGTATGCGGATGACGTGGCAGTAATAGCGGAGGAGGAAGAGGGGATGGAGATAATGATTAGGAGGCTGGAGAGGTATCTAGACAGGAAAAGCTTAGAGCTGAACGTAGGGAAGACGAAGGTGATGAGGTTTAGAAGAGGAGGGGGAAGGATGAAAAAAGTAGACTAGAGGTGGAAGGGAAAAAAGCTGGAGGAGGTGAAGGAGTTTAGCTACCTAGGATATAGGATAAGGAGCAACGGGGGGCAGGAAGCGCATATAAAAGAGAGAATGAGGAAAGCAGGGGTGGTGATGAGACAGGTATGGGGGATAGGGAAGAGAAGGTTCGGGAGGGACTGGGAAAGAAGGATATGGCTATTTGATAGGTTGGTATGGACGGTGGTAGAATACGGGGCGGAGGTCTGAGGGTGGAAGGAGAGGGGGGAGGTAGAGGCAATGCATGAGAGGTACCTGAGGTGGACGCTAGGGGTAGACTGGAGGACGCCGGGGTACATGGTGAGGGAGGAGATGCAGAGAGAGAAGGTGGGACTAAGGGCGGCGAAAAGGGTATGGAGGTATGAGAAACTACTAGGGGAGGGAACAGGGGGAAGCGGAATTGCGAGAAAATGTTGGGAGGAAATAAAGAGGCGAGGAGAAGAAGAAGGGGAGAGAAGGGGGTGGGAGAAGGATAGGAAAGGGTTCATAGCGGGGAGGGAGGAATGGGACTTCGAGGGGATAGAAGAGGAGGAGAGGAGAAGACAGGGGGAGGAGAGATGGGAAAGGATAGCAGAATCGAAATACAACAGGTGGTACAGAGAAGTGAAGGGCGGAGGAATCCCAGGGTATTTGAGGAAGGGGTGGGGGGAAAGCAGGTGGAATAGAGTAGCCAGATTCAGATTGGGAAACGAGGTGAGAGAAGCGTGGTATTGGGAAAAGGAAGAAAAGAGAGTGTGTAGGGTGTGTGGGAGCGAGGAGGAGACGTGGGAGCATATATGGCAGAGGTGCGCGAAGGGGGAGGGCAAGGGAGAGACGGGAAGAAAGGGATGGCAGGAGATGGTAGGGGAGGTGCTGGGAGGGGAGGGGGAGGGGGAAGAATGGATGAGAATGATAGAGAGAATGAGAGGGAAAAAATGCGAGGAGAAGAAAGAAAGAAGAGAGAGTGAGAAAGAAAGTAGCGAATGGGAAACGGAAGCCAGGTGTGCAATAGAGTAAGACTGTGAAATGTAGTTAAGTTAGGAGCGAAAGTAAAGATAAGAACTGAGTAGGGGGGGAGAGGAAGAGAAGAGAGATAAGAGTAGAGATAAGGTAGCGCAAGGATAGAATTAAGATAGGATAAGGTGGTAAACAGAATAAGTAGGATAAGAGTTTGTAACCCCGAGGGGAATCAATAAACATACATACATACACTTTATGATGCTGTAGATAACACTAATTTCACGAATAACCAATAAGACTAACGTCATAAATAAAGAAGTTTCGACAAGTATAAGCAGATTGAATTGCATCAAATAGCAGACACGCGTGGTCTACCGTGACTTTCGTGGATGCCATGGTGATCGCTAGGGATACCAACTTAAAACTTCTGTATTCTGGGGATTGCGTTCAACTGTTCATTCCGTTTGAACTCGGGAATAGCGCGCGTAGACTTTGAAGGTTGGAAGCATTTTGTTGAACGGAAAGAAAGTGCAATGAATCCTGCTTGTGTGCAGGATGTATACACACTTTTGTAACTTGACATCGCGAGTGTAGCTATGTATACACGAAAACACTAAACTATTAAATGACCTGTGTGAAACGTATATACGTGAATAACGAAACGTCATTACTTCCGGGACTATATGTATATGTATACACACACTTTTATTTTTAAAGTAGTATATGTTTGTGCAGTCCCAATACTCGCCGATACATTTTGTCTTTATAATAAAGACGATATTAGCACAAATATAAAATTCGACAAAGATGCTAGTCATCTTATGTATTTTTCTTGGAGCCTTTCAATCGGTTTTTTCTCTTCCCAGCCCCATATTTCTGCTCCATACATTGCTATACTTTCTACTAGGGCCTCGAATAGTCTTATCTTTTTTGGCCAATCTCCTGGCATCTTTCTCTTCCCTATCCCCCATACCTGTCCCATTGCTGCAGCTGCTTTTTTCGTTCTTTCTCTTATGTGTTCGTCCATTCCTCCGTTTTTCTGGACTATGTATCCTAGGTATTTTAGCTTTTTTACTTCTTCTATTTGCTTTCCTTTCCATTCCCACTTCACTTCCGTCTCTTTTCCGCCCCCTTTTCTGAACCTTATGATCTTTGTCTTTTCTGTGTTTAGTTCCAGATCTTTTCTATCTAGGTATTTTTCGGACCTTTTCAGCATTTGTTTCAGTTCTCTTTCTTCTTTTGCTAGTAGGACAACATCGTCAGCATACGCGAGTGTCCATATCTTCCTTTTTGCCACCACTATTCCACCATCTTGGCTTTTGCGCAGCGTTTCTTCCCAGTCTGCCAGGTATGCATTGAACAGGTATGAGCTGAGTGGGCATCCTTGTCTTACACCCTTCACTGTCCAGAAGCTTCTTCCTGTTTTCTCCCCCACTTTTACTCTGTTTCTGGTGTCGCTGTATATCTCTTTTATTCTTTCTATCAAGTTCACGCTTATCTTCTGCTTTTTTAGCGTTCTCCACAGCAGTTCTCTGTCGAGTGAGTCGAATGCTGCTCTCAAGTCAATGAATGCTGCTGCCACTTTTCCTCTCTTCTTCTTTGTCTCTCTTCCTATTATGTGGTTCAGCACATACATATTTTCTGTTGTTCCTCTGCCTTTCCTGCTTAGGCCAAAGTTGAAAAAGCCGAAGCTCGGTTGCCCGGGTCTGTCCCAAGCTTGGGCCAACATCGAACAGTCGAGGCTCGGTTGCCCAGGACTGGCCCAAGCTTGGGACAGCATCGGAAAAACTGAAGCTCGACTACCCAGGGCTGACCCAGGCATGGGCCAACATCGAACTGCCGAGGCTCGGTTGCCCAGGACTGGCCCGAGCCTGGCCCCGTCGTTCAAGCCTGGCAGCTTCTACATGGGATCTCTTACATTAGTTATTAACTGGCTGATAATTGTGCTTGTTCACTCGCTTCGCTCGCTCACTCGTTTGATTTTGTGTTGCCCCTCACTCGCTACGCTCGCTCGGTTGTTAGTGGTTTTCGCGTTGTGCAATTGTTGGGATACCAATTGTTCGATAAAAATATTGTTAACCTATAGTTATTCGTTTACAAAATATCACATCACACGAGTGCACTACGTTTCAGCGCTGGACATTTACGCGCTGGAACGTTTAGGCACAAGACGTTTTAGCACCGGACGTATCGGCACCGGAAAATTCAAGGCGTTTCCTCGGTGGATTCGTGAGGTGGCCTTACCTATTCTAGTCTTTTGAGAGCCACAACCACCGACTGGGTGATTCGCGCGCGCGCGCACCTGTGCGTGCGTGTGTGTCTGTGTGTGTGGGTATCTATTCAGTTCGAAGTTCAAAAACGCATAGCGCACTGAGAAGAAATGTCATCGCACTCTCAGCCGATAGTACTCTTTTATACTTGATAGATACCACGAGAGGCTTTAGCAGCTAATCACTTTTGTAGCGCTTAGCGACACGAAGTGTCAAGCCGCTAATAATTCTTGTAGCGCGAAGCCACACAGGGCGTTGGCAGCTAATTTTTTTAGCGCTGATATCTACATAAGGCATAAGCAGCTAATTGTTCCGATCGTTAGACTGATATCATTGTAGGTGAGCAACTGAATTTTCGGAAAATTCAGTAACGTCAAGACTGCATTTAGAATATTATGAAGATAGTAATTGATTATTACAGTTCCCCAGTATTCGGTACAATTCGAAGTGCCAATGTGGATGCAACAGTGCATGTACTGTGACGGGCACGACCGACGATTTGGGTGGGGGGTTGTATACTCGGGGTCGGCTGGGTTCACAAAACTAGGCGATCCCACCGTTTGGTAATTCGAGATTCTACTGTTAATAAATAATTGTTCAACAACAAAATCCGTACAAAATTATAAAGTTGGACGCCAGGTACCTAGGATACCGCGGTAACGAAAGAAATAATAAACACAAAAGAAAAGAGTATAATGTTAGAGTCAAAAGAAAAGATAAAATTCGAAATAAAATAAAGCCGTGAATTAAATACATCAGACGATATTACTCGGCGAGTTCAGGGTGAGGGAAACGTGGGGGCGAATAATATAGAAGAAGCGATACAATTGCGGTTTATGGAAATATCACAAAGAAACCATATTTATTAATCAACAATAATGGGACATCAAACGTAAGGGAAGTACTAATACAAAGATAAGTCAATAAATAGTTAATCAGAGAAATAAAATCTGCCGTTGAGAATCATTAAACAAGGAGACAAGGGAATCAATGGCAGAGATCGGGACCAGCTGATAGACTATTAATAATGTAGGTCATACGAACGACGGTAACACGTAGGGTAATACAGAACAATTTACAAAACAAAGAAAAGAACTACCATAGGGTACAACAGAAATTATTCACAGGATATCACGAAAAATACAAGACTAGGTCGATAACATAGGGGAGTTGGGGGAGCTAGTGCTAATATTTTGAAAACTATTGAAAATCAATTAGTCGGGTCGATAACGTAGAATGGGTTCATCGAAAGATGCAATTTAGGGACCGAAACGACGCGATATTTTGAGCCACGGAAACTTTCTTGAAAAATCGATTAACGATATATATCGGTACAAATACGGTAATATTCGGGACTTTGCAGATAATCAACGTACAATCAAACTAAAGCACAAGAATCTGATAAAATTTTAAAGAAATCTGGCTTTTTGCAATTTAATTTGGGTACAATCGGAAAGTCGTTCAAAGTTGAAAGCTTACCTTAGGTATAAAGACTCGACGACACAAACACAAAAAAAATACAACAACACAAAAAAGAACAAATCCAAAATCAAACACAAAAAAAAGATATATATGAGGAAAAAAAAATCGAAACTTTAGACACAATAGGTTTTCTACAACAGCGGAGCGAAACCAGCGAGTTTCTATCCGCAAACGAGGATAGAAACCAGTCGATTGCCGGTCGCTGATTCGCGCGAATAGAAAACGCGAGAACATGTGTCGCCAGCTCGTGAGTCGTGGTAGAAGATCGTAGCCGTGTCGCCAATGACGCGAATGATTTGTTATGTTCCGCCAAATTATCCAAAAAAGTTTATCGAAATGGAAGACGATTTCAATTCCAGTACGGAGTACTGCGCTCCTCACGAAATTCGAAAAGCCGCCAACGAAACAAGACTAAATTTACTCCCAGAAACCTCTCGACCGAAATATCAAAACGAGTATAAGAAATATGAAAAATGGAAACTCGAAAATGGAGTAAAACACACCTCGTAGAACGTTCTTCTGGCCTATTTTGGGAATTTATCTAAGACCAAAGCACCAAGCACGCTATGGGTGACGTACTCCATGCTCAAAGCAACAATTGATTTCCATGAGAACATTAAAATCAGAAACTTTTCAAAATTGATTGCTCTTTTGAAAAAGCTGGAAAAGGGATTCGTCCCCAAAAAGTCAAAAGTTTTCACGGGAGAGGAGATTAACAAGTTTTTAGCCGAAACTCCTGACGTTACATTTTTGGCAATGAAGGTAAATATAGGCCTTTAAACATTCATTTGAAGATTTCTATTAATTGATGAATAAATTTGATTGCTTTTTCACACAACGTATTCGTATTTTATTTGAGATTGTTCAATAATTCTGTATAAAATCAATTTTTTCATGCAATTGTTGCAATTTTAGGTTATAGCTATTTTTGGACTATTCGGTGCATGCCGAGGATGCGAATGCGTCAACATGAATTGTAATGACGTGGTTCAACAAGAAGATTTGATTCTGGTCAAAGTCAATGACACCAAAAACCGAACAACAAGATCCTTTGTAATAGAAAATGAAATGGCTCTGATTGTAAAGAAATACATTGCACTGCGTCCACCAAATGCACTTACCACGCGATTTTTTCTCGGCTACAAAAATGAAAAATGCACCGTTCAGGTCATTCGAAAACACACCTTTGAAAAAGTACCAAAGCAGATTGCGGAATTTCTGGGCCTGGAAGATCCAGAAAAATACACTGGACACAGCTTTCGAAGAAGCTCTGCCACAGTGCTTGTTGGCGCAGGAGCCAACATAGAAACATTCAAAGGGCACGGAGGGTGGAAATCTTCAACAGTTGCCGAAGGTAATCTTGTAATTTTAATTTAAATTTTCGATTCCAAAAAATATAATATTCTGTTACAGGTTACATAGCTAATTCGATTGAAAACAAAAGACAAACTGGCTCAATGATTGCCGACATGATCAATCAACCATCAACATCTGAAACTGCAGTCGTAATTCCAACTTCAACCGTTTCAAAAGCACCGGATTCGACAAATTCACCACCTATGAAAAAAGCCAAATTCAATGACTCCATGATCTCCAACATGATCAATCTACCGACTACAAGTTTGACACTTCCCAAAGCACCAGACCAAACTACAACAATCGACACTCAACTTGATGATCCAAATACTGAATATGTCTTGCATCCATCAGTTCGGGAGGACGTTATGGTGGTACCTGTCAGCAATTCAAGTGCTGTAACCAATATAACTTAAATAAATATAAAAAAATGTCACTAGCAGCTATTCCGATAGTTTTGGAAGAATAAAAAAATAATTTACAAGGTTTCAAACCTTTGGTGCTGAAAATAATCATCACAGACATTGTATCAAAAATAATTATAAAATAAATTTTTTTGTTCTTTTTCCGTTATTTCAGATTCTTATTTTTTTCAAACAAAAAATGACTTTTTAAACTTTTAAATTTTGTTTTTTTGAATCGGGGTGTTTCGCCCCCCGAACCCCCCCACCGGAACTTGGTCCACGGACCCCGCGAAGAATTTCGCCCCCCTCCCCTTCCTCAAAACATGCATACCCTTGATTGACAAAAACTATAAGCTCTTAACACCTGCAGCGAACAGCTACTGAAAACTCGCTTTCGCACCGCTATTGAAGAAAATAGTATATTCACCTCGGAAAAAACGGTCGTTTTCTCGCTCGGTAAACAATACACTATTATGGGGAATGAACAAGAAAAATTGCAAATGAAACACGAAAAAAGAATGATATTAAGGAATTCGCTAAACAAAGTCGCAAAAGAAAGGTAATGCTCTATACTCCGTTCACGGAGAGAATACCCAAACGTCGCGCAGCTTCGAACGGCCTGAGAGTCGGGTGGGGGTAACGGGGCTCACAACTCAACGCCGTATCTAGATTATCATACGTTTGGGCCCCGGCCGATAATGTACGCTCTGTAAAGAAATTGACCGCTTGGCTTAAAGATTCGGGGCCCCCGCGTTGGCTATACCGGGTCTGCTTAGCCATGCGACCCGTTTCCCGACATGGAGAGGGTAAAATGGGTAGAGCGTTGGGTGGGATATGACCGAACCGGACGAGTTCTGTTTCGATCGTTGGGTATTCTCTCCGTGAACGGAGTATATATGCAACGATATCCAAACAAGAAGTGGCGTGTTTCCGCCTGTTGCTACCCAAATTAAAATTAGGGGGGAAGGGGTAACAAGAGTGCATCAGATGCATCAATTAGCGTGCGGTTGTTTCCTTCCGGATTCTTCGACGAGGTGGCGGGCCTGACAGGGTCTTTTGGCACTCAGAGCTTTCGCCGGGGGGTCGTTAGATGGCATCTCAGGTTTCGCGATACCCTGGAAGGCGGAGGTTTCGGTATCTGGACCAGGGGACAAAGCCGGTAGGGGACAGGTGGGGAGGGGACGAGGCTACCCTTGGTGATAGGACGACAATATGCAGCGCTCTTCCAGGCATATCTCCGGATACGATGATCTCGGCATCCCCGGCTACTGACTCTGAGACCTCCAGGTGATCTGCCAGGTGTGGGGGGATTGAGGGATGATCTCCCTCGTGGATCCGGTTGAAGCGGCACATGCGATACTGGAGACGAACGGGACAGACAATTATTATACAGGATCGGGATTACAATAAGGGACCTTCGGAACTTGAGCTTCGGACTTCTTGTTTCGATTTTTATGTATTTTTTGCGGGGTCACTTTCGTCTGAAGAGGAGTCGATTGTTCCATTACGAGGCAAACAATTTGCCTCGTTACAGTACATGTATTGTAACTTTTTGTGATTTTTATTACCAGAAGGGTAGAATAAAATCAGAAGTTATGTGAATTCTTTGTCCGGAAGGGACTCGGAGCTCCTCTTACGCTAAAAATTAACACGTAGTTCCCTATATCGCGGTCTTGGATGGGTGTGAAACCTCCACCGAAGCCGCCTCCTACAGACCAGGGTCACTTTCGTGGCCGTGGCTGCCTATCAGACTTGGGGTTCAAACTATCTCACGGACACGGATAGCAATCACAGCTCTATCAGTGCTGTCTGAGATAGCCCATCACCAAAGCTGTCTCTAACCAGTCTGAAAATTGAATAGTAAGTTATATGATAGTTTTGTCAGACTCCTCCTGGATGGGTAAAAGAATAATATAATTTTAATTATTTTGAGTTACAATAATTTGAACTAGGTTGCAACCATAAATAGAAATCAACAATATAATTCCTGACAAAAATAAAAGTGAAATAAAAATAAAGTAAAGAATATAATGGTAGTAATTCTAAATTTAGCTTCAAGTTAAGAATGTTTACGTTTGGACCTATTGTCCGTGAGCGCGACGCGCTATTGTCGGCTATACCTAAGTTTCAAATTAGAGTTTATAATTTGAATGTTTGAAATTTATCATGTAACGTTATATGTGATTTGAAATGAAAATTGACAAAAAAGAATAAGAAATTATACGAATCGTAGACGGCAATTTTAGACGGTCTCGAAGATAGAGAATGAAGTTAATGAGTCAAAACGTTGCTATCACAGTATTACTCGTCGAAAGTCAAATTGACTTGTCCGAGCGCTTTGCTACGAACTAGGCAATATGCTGTGTGAGCCGATAAAGCGCTTTGCTGCGTATCGCTCCCGAGCGCAAGTGATGCCCTCCTTTTATAGGAGTTGCGACGTCATCGTATGATCTTGGTATTGCGCGCTCAGCGCTGCGCGTTCGTGGTCTCTATACGCGCTGGACGGTTACAGTATTGTGAACTTTGCATTTTCGACACAGTATATTTTTCCTAGTGCCGGCATAAATATACAATTGTAACTATGAATTGATTAATTCACTCAGCACTGAGTATTTCCTTTTAGACAATGTTTCTTGTACATAATTTATGAGTCGAATTTTCACTGTTAGTGATGACAAAACTGTTACCTGTTTTGTCTGTCAACAAAACTCTCAAAACGTTTTCAGACTTAACTCTGGATAAGGCAACATACAGTTGACCATGACTAAATACTGGATTTGGTAAATACACACCGACACTGTCGAAAGATTGACCTTGCGACTTGTTAATTGTCATCGCATAACCTAATCTGACGGGGAATTGTCTTCTTACCATCTCGAATGGCATCTCCTCTTCGGACGGCGATAGATCTATCCGGGGTATCAATCAAGATTCGCGGCAGCGAATCGCAGCCGAGTTCCTTCCCTACTAACTCGGCGCGGCAGCCACGAATCATTTACCCGAGCAAGCTCTTGTTCTTGTAAAAAATCTGCCACATCTTTTGAACCGCTGATTATTTTTTAATAAAATTTATAGGGGCGTAAGGCCCTCCCCAGTTGACCTTGCTCGCAAAAGTTCAACAGAATCGACCAAGTGATTTCGGAGATATTGACCGTCAAAGTTGATCGAAAAACACAATCTTTTGCTTCTTCTTCTTTTTCTTTTTCTTCTTCCTTGCAGAACGTTTTTCTTGGGACCACGATATCTGTCGAAACGTTGCACTTATGAACTTGCAATTTGGTAGGGTTGTTCTTGTCGCCGAAATCTCGCCCCCTATTGTTTTTGAGCAATAATCGACCACGCATAACTGAGTTATTCATGTAATATTGATTATTTATATATTTTATGCACATATTTTGAGAATGAGAATGACGTCACGAGTCCCGATTCTCATGACATCGATCGAATATAATACTGCTAATGCTAATTTTTATACATATAGGTATGTATGATTATGATTATTATTATTATTTTATTATTATTAATGTGTTAACATTTCAATCGGGTCATCCTTTTAATCGCCAGGTCCTCCGCTTCGTAGTTTCCGGTGTCCAGGTATTCCGCTTCGTAGTTTCTGGTATCCAGGTCCTCTTCTTGGTAGTTTCCGGTGTCCAGGTATTCCGCTCCGTAGTTTCTGGTATCCAGGTCTTCTTCTCCGTAGTTTTCGGTATCCAGGTCCTCCCCTCCGTAAATCTCGCTGTCCAGGTCCTTCGCTCCGTAGTTTCCGGTGGCCAGGTATTTCGCTTCGTAGTTTCTGGTATGCAGGTCCTCTTCTCCGTAGTTTTCGGTATCCAGGTCCTCCCCTCCGTAAATCTCGCTGTCCAGGTCCTTCGCTTCGTAGTTTCCGGTGTCCAGGTATTCCGCTTCGTAGTTTCTGGTATCCAGGTCTTCTTCTCCGTAGTTTTCGGTATGCAGGTCCTCCCCTCCGTAAATCTCGCTGTCCAGGTCCTTCGCTCCGTAGTTTCCGGTGTCCAGGTATTCCGCTCCGTAGTTTCTGGTATCCAGGTCTTCTTCTCCGTAGTTTTCGGTATCCAGGTCCTCCCCTCCGTAAATCTCGCTGTCCAGGTCCTTCGCTTCGTAGATTTCGATGTCCAGGTCGTCCGCTCCGTAGTTTCCGATGTCCAGGTTCTCCGCTCCGTAGTTTTCGCTGTCCAGGTCCTCCGCTCCATAGTTTTCAAGATTCGCGGCAGCGGATCGCCATCGAATACCCGTAAATTTATCCGATATCAATTATAATATCTCGAGAAAATTATCTCATTATTTATATCATTATTATTATTAATATCATTATTATTATTATCACTATTATTATTAATATTATTATTATTATTATCATTATTATTATTATTATTGTTATCTATTTATTTATTTTTCGCTTGTTTTATACCTATATCATCAAGATTTTGCTCAACTTCAAGTGGTCCGTCATCAATTTTTTCAACATTTCATCTTTATAAAACGTGACAATTATTTTTTTTCTCCTGAAATAACATGACTATTGCATGACTATTGCAATTAGTACTGCACTTCCCATGAATGATTAGAACATTAATGTCTCGAGAAAACCAATATACGAATGAGCGAAAAAGTTTTACTTAAAGCGTTTTCAACCGGAACTTTTCATAAGCTATCTAACCGTCACTCGCTCATCCGCGAATTCGAAAAACGAATCCTAACTATATTTTTTTTACTCAGCCCCAACGAATATAAAACACGGAGGTATAGTTGGCACGAATTGTTTGTTGTCTAATTGCAGTAGTCATGTTATTTCAGGAGAAGGGAAATAATTTTTAGGGTTTTAACATCGATGAAACATTCAAAGAAATTAATGAGGGACCACTTAAAGTTGACCTAACTAAACATTCAACACTTTGCGAGGATTTATAAAATCTAACTTTCAAGCAGGTTATATCGAGAAAATAAAAAAAAATTAATAAATTAAAAAATAAACCAGTAATTGGGAACGATATCTCAAGAACGAATGAACGGATCCGGTTGGGGTTGCGCGAAGCATCGAACACGATGCTAGGCTACAAGCTATAACTCCGACATCCGAAGTCTGCAATATTTGCACAGAGGCTACGGTTTTCTTGGCAATTTATCTAGGTTTAAAGAAATGTTGCATTATATGCCTAATTCGATTAAATTCTTAGAAAAAAATGATGTTTTATTTACCAAAAAATATTTTTTTACACACATACATATATATATATTATATATATATATATATATTATATATATATATATATATATTATTATATATATATATTATATATATATGTTTTATTTTCTATGATCGAGTGTAATATGTTTAATACATGGAAAAAAAAACAAAGTTCTCTAATCAAGAGTCGATTTATTTCGCAATATCTAAACCGCCTCTTTTTGTATATAAATCTACGCTACATATTTTTCTATTATACACCTATAATATACTAATATAGTTATGTTAGCTCGAAAAAGTATTGAAAAAAAAAAAATTAGAAAGAAAAACACCGAAACGTTTTATATAATACAATTTATTATTAAATTAAATTAAAAAATTAAATGAACGGATCCGGTTGGGGTTGCGCGAAGCATCGAACACGATGCTAGGCTACAAGCTATAACTCCGACATCCGAAGTCTGCAATATTTGCACAGAGGCTACGGTTTTCTTGGCAATTTATCTAGGTTTAAAGAAATGTTGCATTATATGCCTAATTCGATTAAATTCTTAGAAAAAAATGATGTTTTATTTACCAAAAAATATTTTTTTACACACATACATATATATATATTATATATATATATATATTATATTATATATATATATATTATTATATATATATATTATATATATATGTTTTATTTTCTATGATCGAGTGTAATATGTTTAATACATGGAAAAAAAAACAAAGTTCTCTAATCAAGAGTCGATTTATTTCGCAATATCTAAACCGCCTCTTTTTGTATATAAATCTACGCTACATATTTTTCTATTATACACCTATAATATACTAATATAGTTATGTTAGCTCGAAAAAGTATTGAAAAAAAAAAAAATTAGAAAGAAAAACACCGAAACGTTTTATATAATACAATTTATTATTAAATTAAATTAAAAAATTAAACAATTAAAAAAACGTTTTATATAATATAATACCAACCGAACACCGCTTGTATTCGAAATACTTTCAATTTACTCGGAGTACATTTACATATATGCGACGGTATATAAATTGAGAAATTTCCTAGTCTACTATATAAACCCCAAAACTAAAAAAAAATAAAATATATACATATATGTATTTATATATGTGTACATTTGCTTTCATTATTTCAAAAATTTCACCTATTTCATACTACTAACTAACATAAGTTGCAAAAACATATTTCTGTCCAAATTATTATTCATTTTTTTTAATTTCATTACATTTTATCTTGTTTTCTAGTTTCACTGGGATCGCAACCATATTATATACATACCTATACATATATATTCGATCGACACTTTTCCCATTTACCTAAGGCCTCTACAAGCCGTTCCGCCTGTCGCGTATGTACATATGTACACGTATGTACATATGTATAGAAATCGAATATAATGAATCGGTATAATGAATGAACGAAAAAGGTTGAAAAAATTTATGGTTGGGAAAATTCATTGTGTTACATAAAAATTGTTAGTGCGGACCCTCGACCCCCCTTTCCTCCTCTGCCGCCGCTACCACGCCGCCCACGGCCACCTCCGCGACCGCGACGCCAGCTACGCCACCCTCCGCGCCCACGATACCTTCCGCCGTGGCCGGGGCCATGCCTGGCGACCATGGCCGATCGCACACATTCGTTGATGGCCTCTCGTACCATTGCATTCTGTAAGAAGTAATATTTTAGTAATCGATTATTGTATTAAAAGATTATCCTCTGGGCTGCCCACGTATAAGGCACCAAAATATTTATAATTTGATATTTCGCAAGTGCAGTCTGTATATGGGCAGTCATTTATAAACATAAATAATTATTTAAAGCTAAGCGAAATATGTATACACTAAGAAATTATTTCATAGCTCAATCGATCCTATTGAATATTCTATTTAGTGAAAATCAATAACACTTTATTTTAGATTGAACTTGTGATGAGCAGCTAAGAATAATTCATGAAGACTATGACGCATAGTTATTACGTACACCCATAGACTGTCTTTTATTTAATCGAATATGTATGATGCTGCTTATCGAAATAAATCTTCCAATTTGTCTGGGATATTTCTATTGAGATTGTGAATATTAGAATGAGGCGTGCCAATTATACGCGTTGACAACATTCTATAAAATAGTAGTACGTACGATTTCTTCCCGGGTTGGAGTAAGTGGCTGCGGCTGCGGCTGCGGCTGCGGCTGCGGCTCTGGCCGTGGCTCTGGCGCCACTTGTTGGATTGTTGGATCCACCACCCGCATGTTCTCGTCTGGCGGATGGTGCTGTGCGGGTGGTGGATCCATTTCCATATTGCAATCTTCGATGGTAATTAAAATCGAATCGTCCGAACAGGCTATTATACAAAAAGATTGAAATGAAGAGAATGGTATTGAATAAATGTTGTGGTTACGGATGACATTACTATATCGAAGAATGGTGATCTTATGATGGATTATACAGTATACATATACGTGGGTACAATGTAATTAGCATCAATTTTCTCGCGAAGAAAATGTGAATGATAATTTTGATTACATTATTGATGTAGGATAATTCCAGTAAGGATTAATGTGTTACACCATATGAAAATGCATTTCATTTGAAGCAAATCGAGTATAACTGACATGATTTTTCAAGAATTTTGTTTGGATTATCAATGATCTGCCGTATTATGAAATCAATTTTTATTAGATAAAATATCGGATTCAGTTTGACATCTTGGTAGTTTGTTAGCAATAGCATTGTTCTACTTATGAGTTGAATGTAATACTACTATTATATTTCGCAATGTATCAATTTCATTTAGTGAGGTCAGTTTGCTGGTATTATCGTTTTCAGTAATTAAACTCAATCAATGCTTCGAATAACTTCTTAAATCATCAAGTCGTTTTTACTGCGAAAATATCGGTACATCAAATATAATATATAATAAATGTATAATTAATAAATAGTGTGTACTTACCAGACATGTGAACAGCTCAAGTCGTACGACGCGATTGAGCTGTGCCACGAGGTGACGGTAGATAGAAACAGAAGGATTAGGCTCACATAGCTAGGTATTCGAATATTTGTGTTTTCAAAAACGTTATAGGTTTGACTTGTATATTCAAAGAATACAACAAGTCATGTTCATCCTTGTCTTTCGCATCGAGTAGAATGAGACGCAATGATATGACTATCTGTTATTCAGTCTATGGCTTCAGTCAGTATCGGCTTGAGGGTGGGGGGCCAGGACCAAGGGGGCACCGTGCGTCGGAATTTATCAGTTAATCAGCGAGTCGCGGGTGAAATGTTAGTTAATAATAAAAAATAGAGGGCGATGGAGAATATGTCGCCCGGGGCGCCCGGAAGGTTAGGGCCGGCGCTGGCTTCAGTTGCCGTCCTTTGTGAAGATAGATATGACTATGTTCTTATAGGTTGACCATTTATTTACCAATGGGAATTATTCTGCCATAATTTGAGGACATCGCTGTAGACACCTTATATTCGTGGAAAATAAGTCGTGCGTTCGTGAAGTTAACAATTTGCTGCGTAGATCGAAAATTTGATAAAATTTTCAATTGTTTGACAAGTGGACGTTATTCTTTATATCTACTGTGCATCACCATAATATGAAAATTGATAGTAGCTTGCAATAATTCAATGATTATACATTCTTAATATACCTTTTTGTAATAAACTTGTGACGGGTGTCAATTCATGAAATTTATTCGACGACGACCAAATAATTATTTGGTATTGATCGATTTATGATCACGAATTCTCAAATTAATTTGTGATACAAGGTAAATAATAAATTAATCGTTGACGCAGAACAGTACCTTACAAAATACAAAGATTGTACGTGAGTATAATATTTTCATGATAATAATTCGATCATTGGAAGAAAGATAACTTGATATAATAATGCACATTTGTTCTGAGCTGAAATTTTCAATTATTATAACATATATATTATAACTTGGTGATTAATTATTGTTAACAGATTTTTTTTAGTACTTAGCATGAGACTCGTTCCATCGTTACAAATCAGGTGAAAATTTTTGAGATCGTGGTATATTTCATTCATAATTTCATAACATACTTTCATAATGCCGAAAACGAAGAAGCATTCATATGCAAAATCCAGGGAACGTAGAAATGTCGCAAAACGTTTGGCAAGAATTGACACTAATAATAACGATGCTAGGGATGACATTATTAATATAGGTTCTATGCAAACGATAGGAGCTGATAATGATTCCGATGCAAACAATGCTTGTGACGTATTACAAAGAGAACGAGTAAGCATTTCGGCACGTATTGCTGACGTTACACTTGAATTAGATGATCGATGTATTAACGCGTTTCTCAAGGTTCTAGCGATGGGTACATCCTTCCGGCCCCAGGATCCATTACTTTACCAAGGCGTACATTGGTATCGACCGGTAGAAACTGATAGGGATATTCAAATCATTTATGGAGGAAAAATAGGTAAGGATGAGGTGGGTCATTGGACGTGTATATATTACGAGGGATCCATAGTACATGTATACGATTCGTTGCGTAAAAAATTATCACCGAAACAACATGACATAGTGAACAGGCTCTATCCAAATCACTCGGTGAAATACGAATGTATCCAGATTCAACCGGATGGTGTATCATGTGGAGTGTACGCTTGCGCTATTGCAACTTCTATTGCATTACAGATAGATCCTAGAACAGAATATTATTTTATAGATAGCTATGGGCCAACGAGGTCCACGTATACACTCAGACGTCATTTGCTCGAAGTTTTAGAACAACAGACGTTGATTCGTTTTCCGCGGATCGGGGCTGATACCGGACGTTCGGACGATACAACCATGTACGGTCCAAAGGTTATTAGAGTTGAAAGTAGAATTAATTCAAGGGATATGCCACCTCAATCGAGAAAATCTCAAACAAAGACTTATGCATCAGTCTGCAAATCACAGCGAGGGCAAATTGTTGATTGCATTCCAGTTATTCCAGAGAATGCAATTACCGGTGATGAACGCCAACAGGTAACAAACCAAACAGTCGAGAGTAGAGTAGAGGCAATAAAATGTATGAAAAAAGATTGGTGGATTAGTCATAAAGATGAGATAAGCACAAGAAGGCATATAGAATATTCTATTAACCGGGTTGTCAGACAAAATGAAACTAACAAAAAGTATGCTGCCGACTCGGAGAGTAAGAAAATTAGGGAAAAGGCGAAGTATGCTGCCAATCCGGAAAGTAAGAAAATTGCGGAAAAATTAAAGTATGCTGCCGATCCGGAGAGTAAGAAAATTAGGGAAAAGGCAAAGTATGCCGCCGACCCGGAGAGTTATAAAAATAGGGAAAAGGCAAAGTATGCTGCCGATCCGGAGAGTAAGAAAATTAGGGAAAAGGCAAAGTATGCAGCCGACCCGGGGAGTTATAAAAATAGGGAAAAGGCAAAGTATGCTGCCGATCCGGAGAGTAAGAAAATTAGGGAAAAGGCGAAGTATGCCGCCAATCCGGAAAGTAAGAAAATTGCGGAAAAATTAAAGTATGCTGCCGATCCGGAGACTTATAAAAATAGGGAAAAGGCAAAGTATGCTGCCGATCCAGAAAGCAAGAAAATTAGGGAAAATGCACGGTATGCTGCCGACCCGGAGAGTTATAAAAATAGGGAGAAGGCAAAGTATGCTGCCGATCCAGAGAAAAAGAAAGATTTGAATAAGAAAATGTATTATGCCAATAAAGAAAGAAAATTAAAGATCCGCAACTTGGTTGTTTCTAATAACATTTCAAAGAAATATAGACACTTGGGAGAATGTAGTAATACAATGAAGTTTTTTGGATCAGTAGAAAAGTGTATTAATGCTTTAGCGTTCAAAATTAATCGCGCGTCGTTGCCGAAGTCCAGAATAGAAGCTGAACAAATTATTAAATGGTGTATTCATGTCAGGAAAGATTTAGTTTTCAGTTTAAAGAAAGTGTTAGCCAATTCTAAGCGAAATGCGGAGATGTGTTTGTCGCGTGCGGCAGAATCTTCGGATGTTGAATATAAAGTAGTAGCGTTTTGTGGTGTTTCAAAACATACTGGATCATCTGAATCCTATTTCGCTGATACTGCTTACAATGAGCTGGAAATGGTCAACGAATCGCTCGTTACAACAGCGACTGGGCGAATTGCTAACATTTTACCCGTATGTTCAAGCAAGCATATTCGGAAATCGTGGACTTGCGACTCAAAAATGTGCGTGAAACCGGATTTATGTACAATCGATAAAATAGAATATTTTCTGAAACTTGTTAGTCATTGGAATTTAACAAATATTCGGAAAAACATAATACAAGTTAATGTCTGCAGTATTAACAAATTTGGTAATAAACTTGGGCACCCACATAGCTGCTATGCAAATCCGGGCACCTGTCGATCCAAGCTTTTACCGATGCAGATCTTGAGTGCTCATTTCACACGAATTAGATACTTCGTTAGACAGGTGTTTCAGATAATAAGTCTCGTCAGAAAAATTACTTACATTGACACCGCTTTAAAGCGCAGTGATTTGGAAGTTTTAAACGATATATCGATTAAATCGGCACAAAATGCTCAAGCTCATCAGTCGTGTGTAGACGGAAGAATGAATTTGAACGAAGATGCCATAATTTCTAAATATCGGCATGCGTTTGAAGCGTTGACTAAGCGTTCGATGGATACACCGCGACTAGCTTGCGAGTCTTGTGCGAAACTTTGTTGCCGAAGACACGTTGTGGAAATTTCGAAATTGAGAAAACCACTGTCGGGAGTTTACTGGTCAGATCTAAAAGAGTACGTTGATGTTACTGGCTTCATTTGTCATTATTGTCTGGGCAACTTTCGCGATGGTAAGTTACCACCGACTTGCAGCCTGAATCAACTAGCCGCGAGAGAAAGACCAGACGTAGTATCGTCGTTGAATGATTATGAAAGAATTTTAATTCAAAGAGCGAAAGCTTTTCAGACGGTTCAAAGAATGGGAACGGTAGCTAAAAAGAATTTGCCTAATACCGTTAAGATACAAAAAGTAAAGGGCAGAACTTTTCATTTGCCGTTGCCTTTGGAGGAGACGTTGAAGAAATTGCCATCTCCGACAGATGCAATAAATCTTAACCACGAATTATACATATTGGTTTGTGGTATCCCGAACAAATCAAAGGTGGTTTGGAGTAAATTGGTAAATGTACAGAAAATTCATGATGCGCTGGCATGGCTAAAAACAAATAATTCGTTGTATCGAGAAATCAAATTACCGGTAAAGAGCCACTCGTTGTTGGACGATTTGATTGAAAATGCTGAAATTCAGGTAGAACAGGAAAGCGAAGATTTAAAACAATGTGCGGAATTAAAATTACCGTGCAATAATGATCAAAAACGTACCGATCCCTCGGCGATGTTAACTCAGATTGTCGATTCCGATGCATATTGCGAACAGTTTACAATATATCCGATACATGAGGACAGGGAAAATAAAAGTGCTACAGATCTCTATCAATTGCTCAAAGTACAAGCAGCGCCTCTGAACACATGGGATAAAAGTTTAGACATAGATATTATGTGTTTTCCGGATCTGTATCCTTATGGTGTCAATGGTCAGTACCAGATACGAACGGTTCACCTGCGAGAATGTGACTTTATAAAATGCAGATTAATGTCCAAGCACGCTTGCTTTAGATTGAATCATCAATATCTTTTCTACTTGCTGCACGACTCTAACATTCGTCAATTAAGGAGCGGTATTTTTCATAAACTGAATGTCATCAATCCACGAGAAAACTTGACCGCAGCGAGTTGCTTAGAAATGATTTCCAAAGAACAGCTGGAAGGAAATCTTACAACTATCTTTTCTAGATTACGCAATACGGAACAGTATTGGCGTAGACCGCGAAATAATTTAACTTGCATGATTCGTAATTATGGTCCGGCGACATGGTTCCTGACCATAAGTCCCAGCGAATGGATGTGGGATGATTTGGCAGAATATATCCGTCAGGTAAATGGACCCGAAATGTCGAATTCGTCGACGAGTAAGCTTGTAGCTGCCGATCCGGTGTCCACTTCAAGGTATCTTGATAATAAATTCCAGGCGATGCTTAACTTCATTTGTTCGAGCGATCACCCGATCGGGGAAGTAACTCATTACTTTTGGAGACGTGAATACCAAGGGAGAGGTACGCAACATTTTCATTTATTGATTTGGATCAAAGATGCTCCTGTTATTGGTGAATCTTCCACCGATGAGGTGGCTAGATTCATTACTAATCATGTTACGTGCAAGATGCCTAATAAAAACGTATCGCCAACGTTGTATCGTAGGGTAGACACGTATCAGAGACACAAGCACAATGATTACTGTTTGCGTAGCAAAAAAAATAAAAAGGGATACTCCAGAGTTTGCAGGTTTGGCTTTCCACGACCTATTACGGATTCATTAGTCATGAGGGATGTGGCTATCTCTGTTGCGGGAAGAAAACAGTTGAAGTCGAAAAGTCGATTGTACGACTTACCGCGCTCGGAGGCGGAGACCTGCATCAATGACTACAATCCTGTTATTCTCACGGCTTGGGAAGGGAACATGGATATGCAATTCGTCGGTGAAAAATCTACATTGCTCACTTGGTATTGCACGAAATATACGACGAAATCTGAATCTAGTGATGGAGTGGATGTATTTGATGACATTAATTCAACCAAGTCGTTGAGTAGTCGACTTTGGAGTGTAGCGGTGCGCAGTCTGGCTAATAGAGAATGCGGAGCTTTGGAGGCTGCAGATACGTTATTAGGAATATCACTCTATGGCACTGATCCAAACACAACGATCAAATGGTTGGATGTTAATCATATACGAAACAGAAAGTTAAAATCATTCAAAACTGTAAAAGCACTAAATCCAGAGTCAACGGACATTTTTTTTCCGTCGCTCATCGACAATTACTATCCAAACAGGCCCAAGCAGTTAGAGTCTGTACATTTGTACGATTTCGCGGCATGGTATGATATAACGAAGATAAAGCCTATAAATACCAGCGTAGAAATATATAAACTTAACGACGGTTTGTATTTGAAAAAGCGGCAGCGTGCTTATCTGATAAATCATTATCAATATAATGTCAACGTACAGCCAGAAAAATATTTTTACTCTCTGTTACTTATGTTCAAACCCTGGCGAGATACGGATGACCTGAAACAGGGTTGTGACTCCTATGCCGAATCTTTCGATAAATCAAAATCTGAGCTTATGACAGCTCTTGAGTATCACGAACGCTTGCTAGATATTCAAAAGGGGTTAGAATTCATTAAAGAACAAATTGAAAACAAATTGGTCGATTCAGCTGATAAGACGAGCGTGCTTAGTGAAAACTCTCAAGGCGGTGAGGATAATCCATTAGGTTTTCAGCCAGTAGAGGCTGACGTAGCGATGCAAGAGTTTAACTGTGTCGAGGAACAACTCGAAGACGTTGATATCAACCAAATGATTTCCGAGCTCAATGATGACCAGAAAAGAATATTTGATAAGGTCACAAGCATTCTGCATTCGGGAAATAATGGAGAAATCTTGCGTCAATTTGTGAGCGGCGCCGGTGGTACTGGTAAAAGCTTTCTTATTAAAACTATAAGATGCTGGACTAAACAGATACTCGGAAAAGTTACAGCCGTGACGGCACCCACCGGGCTGGCAGCCTTCAACATTGACGGGTTAACAATACATAGATTATTTCAATTGCCTATTGAACATGGAGGTACGCCGAAATATAAAGAATTATCGGATCAGGTACTGAAAATTTTAAGACAAGAAATGAAAGACGTTGTTTTAATCATTATAGATGAGGTGTCAATGATTTCAAATGTCACACTGGCATATATTCACTTGCGGTTGTCTGAAATATTCAACACGAAAAATTCTGACGAAGGTTGGTTTGGAGGAAAACATATAATACTTCTGGGCGATTTGTTACAGCTACCTCCCGTAAATGATGAATCAGCTTTCATCAAAATATCAAAAGACCGAGTAAAGAAATACTTAGGCTCGTTAGGAATAATCAATTTATGGTCGCATTTATTCACGTATGACGAGTTGATAATAAATATGCGTCAACAAAACGACTTGTCCTATAAAGAAATTTTGGATCGAGTTCGGTTCGGTATTTTGACTAGGGGCGACCTAGATATTCTGCAATCGAGGCAATTGGAATTCGTTGAGAATAGCATAGGTGATAGACTTCACGAACTATGCGACTATATTAATAAACTACCAATAGATACGGTTTGCTTGTTTTCCACTAGACATCAGTGTGAGGTTCTGAATATAGCAATGCTTGCAAGAATTGAAAGCGACGAAATAGAACTCAATGCCGAGGATACTGTTGATTGTATGTCGTATTTGAAGAAAAAAATATCTAAACTTTTGAATAACGAAAATGAAGATAGTTCTCGTACTGCAGGTCTTGCGAAAACTATTACGATTAAAATTGGAGCGAAGGTTATGATCAGAAGAAATATCGACATAACCTCGGGTCTTGTCAACGGCACGATAGGTCGTGTTACATCTGTTTCAAAAAGCATTGACACCGGTCAAGTGGAATCGCTAACAATTGCTCTATCGTCTGGCAAAGAATATACGATAGAAAAACTTTCGGCCAAGTTCGAGATAATGAACGGAGCATTCATTTTCAGAAAACAGTTTCCCTTGTCTCTTAGTTACGGTATTACTATACATAAAAGTCAAGGATTGAGTTTAACAAGTGCCGTCATAGATATTGGCAATAGGGTGTTTACTTCTGGACAAGCTTACGTTGCGTTGTCAAGAGTAACGTCCCTGGAGGGATTGCATGTGATCAACTTAGATCCATGTTCAATCAAAGTTCAGGAGTCGGCATTAGTCGAATACAATAGGCTGAGAAAGCTGTACAGGCCTGAACTATCGGCAATAGATGTTGTGCACGAACCGAAACTAAAAATCCGAGATACCCTCTGGTCAGTTTATGATAATAATAATAAAAATACCGAGATTTGTGACATCCAGCCCGACGTAGCCAGTATTACAAATCGTGCTTCTGTACCGAACGTCGTCGGCATGGTCAATAACGATAACGTTTCTTGTTACGCCAATGCAATAATTCAGTGTTTATTTCACTGCCAAACTATTGTACAGATGCTCAATAAACCAGAAAACGAGGATCCACTAGGAATGTTAGCTCATTCTTACGTAAAGGCCGGTGAAAATTTGAATTCCCTCGCTGTTCGTAAGTTTGTTGATCACCGATTCGCGGAGACGGTTCAGCAAGATGCAGCGGAATTTCTCATGGCACTTTGTCAAAAATCGAAAATCATCCGTGACGCGATAGAACATGAGACGATTACAACTATCAGATGTAACGACTGCGGACTCACTTCGGAAAATACAGAATCGAATTATATTGTTACGTTACCCATCAATATTGCGCCCGGTGAAAAGTGTCCTAAGAGTCTTCAGGATTTGATAGACATGTCTTTTTCACGATGGACTAGAATTGATAGTACTTGCGATAACTGTCGCAAAATGAATAAATTACAGAAAACTGTTGTCGCGTCTGTTAAAGAAATCGTTGTTCTACAATTGATGCTCTTTACTTATCAAGTAGATCGAGCAATTAAGATAGGTGATTTCAAATTGAATGCTATTCCAACGACAATCGTATTACTTGATGGTCGAAAATTTAAAGTAAGTAGTGCGATATTCCACCACGGCGATAATGTTGATAGTGGTCATTATACTGCTATGCTAAGATCCAATCAAAGTAATTGGTTAAATGTGAGCGATATGCAAGTACGCAAGATGACTTGGCCGAGAGGAGGAAAAAATGCTTATATGTTTGTGTTACAAAGATGGCCGTGAATACAATAATATGTTGTATGCCAATTGACCATGTGAAATTGTTTGTGGATTGTGGTATGTTGATTCAAAACAAAGGTTCGTTTTAACGATATTGTTATATACGGTATATATGTATATATATAATGCATAATTTCAAACAAAATAGATCCAAGCTACCTGTACTTTATCACTAATAAGATCGGCGATAGATCCGTGTGCCTACATACAAGAAGTACAACGATAAATTGCTGATATTTATGGTCCATATGTTTCAAATCACAGTGTGATTGTAGATTCATAATCTGCGACGTGTGTAAATTGCAAATTTGAAATTAATTCGAGTGAGAGAACAGAGTGTACCGTTTCGGTTAATAGTTGCGTTACCGGATAACCTGTCATTTGAAGAGTACATATGAAATCATATGTTGAAAAAATGTATAGTGGACAAATAAGAGAGGGGCCTATACGTATTTTGCAATTGGCGAACAGTATCAATTTTCAAATAACTTTGACTTAAAATTTTAATATTGCCTTCATCGTGTCATACATATTATATATTCATGACCCGAACTGATTTGTAATTCATGACATTATTAAAGCAAAGTGTAGGCCTCCGTCTTATTGGATATTTTCACTCTACAAAAAAAATTTGCAATTTATCCTACTCGCAAGATTGTGATGAAAAATCTGACAAGTAATCGTCTCACATTTTTTATGTACGAAGATACAGATTAGAAATTTTTACATGAGCGTTAATATTTCGGAATGAAATGACGGTAACATGAACCATATGCAGAAATGATATACTATTCCATACATGGATATGTGGAACGAGTTCTATTGTTTAAAGTTCTTTAAAAACAAGATACGCAGCAGCAAGTCAAAAAAATTATGTCATTTGAAAAGACTGATGCAAATATAATTTTGTAACATATGGACATTAGATATCAACCTTAAGTGAAATATGAAATGAAAATGAATGTATGAAATACATTAATTATAAACTATTCGAATAAGGAGGCAACTCAAATATATCCAGCAATGTTCATTAAGGTATAAATCCGAAAACATTTGAATCGCAAGAACATTATTGCATGTAAATGACAGGCTTATCCTGCAACGCAACTATTAGCCATGGCGGTACATATTCTGTTCTCTCACGGTCAGCCTCGATTATGATGCGAGGCGACAATATGAAAATATGAATATAAATGAAATCTAAAAGAAAGTGACCATGTTGCCAATCATATATTCACAACAAAACTATACCCTATATGTTGTGTCGTCTTCCCATATTATATATTATTATTTTACCTCTTCATGCATAAAAGATTCATCTGAGTGGTCACTTGACCTTTTTTCCATTAGTATTTACTCTTGATTCGAGAGGTGAGCCAATAACGATCAAACATTATGAAAATATACATTTTAGAATAATAATTGTGACAATGTTCGTAGCCAATGACAATAATAATTGTTGAAAGTGGCTACATTTCTATCATACCCTCGGATGAATTTTGTGAGGAGCTTATATGTGTACTAATTTCCAAATTTTCCATAGGCTCATGATTAACGCGACATGATTCAACAATATTAAAATCAGCGCATACACAGTATTCAATCGTTATATGTCATCCTTACACGATTCACGGTGTAATTGCACGTATCATACTATGAATGTCGCGTACATATTATCGGTACGGAAAAGGTCCACTTTATCGATTTTAGATTCTAAGACATTTACGTTCAAAGAGGAAAGAACCTTATAACAAGCAAGTGTTAAATGAATTAATGCATATGAATATCAAGTTTAGAATGAAATAACATTCCAATTTTACCAGCTAGAGGGACAAATTTTCTATCGTGATTTTCGTTGGTTATTCAGCAATACTCACATATACATCACGCTATATAGCGATGCAGTGAGACCTATTCGTATACGGATGTCCACGGATATGCATATATAAATATATTGTATAGAGAAGAAGATAGGGCAATATTGAGCTTTGATAGCTAGCAGCAGGGAATATCATGTGCTCGCGGACTTATCTGCTCGTACAATGTACATTCATCTGTGGCTGTAGGATAAAATCAAGTGAAATACAAGTTACACTTCCAGGTAAATTTCAAGTCACATGTCAAGCTCGTGTAACTGCAAATACTATGATCTCAAATGGCTGCAAGTCGAAAAGTATCAAATGGAAATTATTATGTTATGTATATTTCTTATTTTGAACCATGCAGCTACAGATAGGTATATGGCACAGTTTCGCGATTATTGAATAACTATTTTCATTATTTACCTATTTAGTTTATAAGCAGCAGAAACATTGCAAAACAATTTGAATTTTTATCTAAAATTGTACATTTGGAGACTTTTATTATATATTGTCGAATTTGTTCAGTTGGCAAGATGGCCGTAAATATATACTAGTGAACAGCCTTTTATTTCAAATGAAGGTAAATATGCTACAGGACAACTTTCAGGTAGCGCATAAGGACACTATATTGAATTGCACGCCTTGACTCTTATTAGTCACATATATACAGTTCTCTAATAACATGAGACTTAGTTCGGCATTTGATTTCAAGCTAATCAACATTCACGATACATCTTGAATCGAATAAGTTACAATTCATTACAAATAGACCCTCGCGAGCGCAATTATTTCGTTAGTAATAAACATCCACTTGACGTAGCTGTATAATCCACGCCGATATCTATGTCATTTCAATGTCGCGCAAGATGCCAGGTGGTGGATCTGATACAAGGAGAACCAAACTCATTTGTAAGTTTATCCCTCAATATGATAAAAATAATTATTATTTTTTAGTTTATTCATTTCCTTTTTTTATTGGTACGAATTAATATTACAAAAATTTGTTTTGTAGAGTATTACTGAACAGCGTTTTCCATGCATTCATTTTTGAGTCACTTAATCTTTCTCCTATTATGATATTTATTTAAAAACATTTAAGTATTAGTTATTCATTTTTCGTTACAAGTTTGTTTGTATTGACAGTCAACAGATTCTGAGATGTAACAGCAGGTGACCAAGATCTAGTGACGGATTCACGATCGAAGTAATATTTCATAGATCATGAATGTGAGGAAATCATCTGATTTACGAATTTGATTCGTTTAACCCAATAAAGCACATGAAATAGAGAAGCAGCGCAGGTGTGACCGTTAAGTTCTTGCCAATCTAAATTGATTTCATCTGGAAGTTGAGTAGATCTTAATGACACGAAATAATATTACTCGTATCTATTATTATGACAATATTTGCTTCAACCGATTGATTGAGTGACATAGTTTGAGCATATCATCATTGGCATGCGAGTTGAAAACATTCACCTGTAGATCAAACAATTTTCTATTGGGGAATACTTGAGTACTGGTTTCACACATATGAAGTATGAAATAACCAGGCTACTAGATAAAAAATTATGTATTTAATTAAACGGTTCTCATTGTAGGTTCATTTTGATGATAACCAGAGCCTTAACCGTATGATTTTGGGCCGCAGGATGCTACGATGCAAACAGAAGGAAAACTTCTAGATGAATGGTTGTATTTATATAGCAGACTACTTTACCGGAAACATGTAGTAGATCATATAACGATACATCATATAACTAAATTTTCTTGCCAACGACACAAAGCTATTTACAAACTATTATATCTATAAGTAGAAAAAATTTTCCATATGATTTAAGACGTTTTGAGTTGTAAGAAGTGTTAACCGATTATTGTACTGATTATGAGTAAGCTTTCTACGTAAGATGATTCTTATGATCATTCTACTGCATTTGATTGGATGGTTGACCTTTTATTTACGAATGCTATCTTATTGATTGCTGAACCAAACATCGACCATCCAGTTGAATGTAATAATAGGATAATGAAAATTTACCTTTAGTTCGGCGCCGCGAAATTCAGGTCCGGTTATATGCATACTGTACGTAGAATTTAATGTTGTGTATCTTGTATGTATCAATATGCTATGAGGATGATGAAATCATTAAATTTCATTTTAATGATACAAGTATGATATTGTATACGTTGTTTTATCTACCATATATACATTTATTTTAGGTTATCTTGAAAAATATTATAGAATCTCATGATGGTTTGTTTCGATATTAGATCTGGTTATTTTACGTGAGAGTTTCACAATCGAACAATTCGAGAACATTTTCCATATTCTATGTTCGTACTACATCTAAATATGTGGCACTGTCTAAATAAAATGGGATCATGAGTAGCATAAACTATTATCAGTACAAGCTATTGTATGATTCTGAAAATGAGATTTCTTGGTCGAATAAAATATCTCGTATCTTTTGCGCAGGTTCCAAAATGAATTTGTCGATTGTAGCACATGAAATTCAATTACATTACGAATAACTAAGAATTGGTTTTCATACATGTGTAATGTGTAAAATACATTACAGTCAGTACAGCGCAGACCTGTTTACACATACAAAAAGTAATGAAATACCCGGCAAAAACATTGTAAATGTCAAAAATTACAGCCGAGTTCTAAAATGGTTTCACCGACTGAAAAATCTGAAACATTATACTCTTTTTCAGCGATAGATTACAAACATCATTTCGTTACACAAAATAGTACAAAATAATACGTGAAATCAGGTAGCAAAGCCGAGCGTTCCCTCAGTTAATTTTCATACTTCAAATTATGTTTTCCAAATGTTAATCGATGGAAATGAATGGAAAAACGATCATTCGTTACCTTTGACAGAACAGCATATTGGCGACGGGAAATATTGCTGAAAGAAGTTAGCTCGTATGATGATACAAACTCGGCGGGCATAGATTGTTCTGAAAATTATCAATTGCACTTTTCTTTTTATTTATTTCCTCCAGCCACTCCGTAACGATCACACCCACAAAATTGTTTCAAGCATGATCGAAGACTGTTTGAACATTTTTGGCATTGATGATATTTATTATTGTAGACTGAAACTGCGATATAATAGTTTTTTATAGGACTTGGGCGCGGAAAGACCTCGTCTTCGGATCGTGCGGCACTTTCACACTCGTCACGAAGTCCCTCTATGTGCCTGTGCCCTACGTTCTACATTTTCTTTCAGATTTAAAAATTATAAACATTTCCCATGCACTAGTGCTGGGAAAGCTCAACGAAAATCGTGTTTCTCACAACAGGTAGTGCATAAATAAATAAATGAAACGAGTGAGTAATACGTTAGAACTTAAAGTTGAATTAGAAATATACCTATAGTGTGTGTTCATAATAAGAAGTAATAAATTCAGGCACGATGATCAAATTCGTGGTTTGAAGAGGAATCCAATTTTATTGTGCATCTATCGTTCACCAACATTCGCCTATGGTTATAACGCCATGCTACAAACATATGACAGCCATGAAACGATACATATCTATCCTGGACGTACCCATTATCGGTACACTTGGGTAATGCTTTTTTAACGTCTGTTTGACTTACATACAGTAGATACATACAGTAGATACACATAGAAGCGAAAGTATATTCTACATTCAAAGACACACTAATTGTTGATCTTATTACCTAACACTTCAGCAATTGATAATTTTCAGAACAATCTATGCCCGCCGAGTTTGTATCATCATACGAGCTAACTTCTTTCAGCAATATTTCCCGTCGCCAATATGCTGTTCTGTCAAAGGTAACGAATGATCGTTTTTCCATTCATTTCCATCGATTAACATTTGGAAAACATAATTTGAAGTATGAAAATTAACTGAGGGAACGCTCGGCTTTGCTACCTGATTTCACGTATTATTTTGTACTATTTTGTGTAACGAAATGATGTTTGTAATCTATCGCTGAAAAAGAGTATAATGTTTCAGATTTTTCAGTCGGTGAAACCATTTTAGAACTCGGCTGTAATTTTTGACATTTACAATGTTTTTGCCGGGTATACTGTTTCTCCAGCGCAATTTCGACCGATAATTTCAATACAAATCAAACACTGGTTCAACTTTTTAACAACCAGTCCGGTACCATTACATAATCCTTGTCATAAATTCATATTACGTAATAGGATAACAATGCTTCCTACTTTCAACGTGAATTTATGCGGTGAAAGACCATTCGGCGTCAATGAATTCATGAATTCCATTGGAAGTATATTTTTGATGTCTTCATTATCTTCATCGTCACCTGAATCTACACTCAGATAATCTACACCGACACCTTTAATTTTCCACAATATTTTGTCATTATTGGCGATAACATCGACGTTTATCGGAGCTAATATAACTTTGCCATAATTCGACCGATCTTGAGGATCGACACTTTCTCGAAATATTTATTGTACAATATTTCCATTCGAGAGAATATCAGAAGGAATGGTTACAACTTCGTTATCACGTTGAAAGAAATCAGAGAATACCCCATCACCAACCTTCAGAAGCCATTGCTTAAAATCCGTCTGCCCATCATAAACACGAATGTTACCCTTCAATGACATATGTGAATTTACTCCATAGGCTGCTTCTTTTCACACACGCTTCTAAAATTTGTCTTCTACACTCTAAGAAAAAAATATAGTATACATATAGTAGACTTTTGCACAGTTGTAAATTTAAAGTTGACCAGCACTTATTTATTGTTCTATTACCACGTTTACGTGCAGGAAATTACGTGTTATTAGCTATTACTTTTCTTAAGTTACGCTATTTGACAAAGCGTAAACGGGTCAAATTCAAGTATTAGTTAACAGAAATATTTGAGTTAAATATATTAAGTTGCCAGATTTAAGGTAATAAACCAGTGATAATAGATCACGTAGACGGCTGTGAACAGAAATCTGGTAAAATAATTGATGCATCGATTGCGCGTTGAAATCGATATTCGCTATTCGACGAGCGCTTATGCTCGGTGGCTTGCGACAAATTCAAGTCATCGTTCTTGGTGCGTCCGTACATTTTTCCGTGTAATAATAGTGTATTAATAGTGTTTTAATCGACTACAGTGTGATTTCCAAGAAAATAGACAGAATTCGACAAAAGGCAAGTACATTTTTGGTATATAATATAAGACACTCATTTGTAGTATGTAAAAGCACGTATTTTTTTGTTGATTCTTATTTTCTGTTTTCCGTATTGGAAAAATATTATCAAAAAAGTCTGATAAAAACCTGTTTTCAATTCCTATTATTTATTAAATGGGTCGGGGCTAGGCCCACGCATACGTAATGGGCAATTCCACCTAAAATTGGTCAGATTTGGCGTGTTTTTGACCTAGTATTTCCCAAACCGATTGAAAACTTTTTTTATGTGAAATCTACGCTAATAACGTCGCTTATCATATTGATTCTTGGGCATGATCCCTAAGGTGTCCGTTAAAAACCCCAATTCTGAATCGAACTAGATGCACCCCCTACAACAATGGCAAGAAAAAATGAAAAATTTCAGGCGCAATTTGATCCTTCTATCTCAATTGGAAGGTGTGCCTAAGCGTACAAATAATTTCATATTTAAATAACATTGAATTTTTTCATTTTTCCAAAAATAATCGGGATTCCCGTTTTACCTGACCTTTCCCTATACGTATCGATTTTTTTACTCATATTGATCCCTGTAAAAAGGTTTTGATCTATTCAAAAATTGCGCAATCTTTTTCCTGCCAATTTGAGGTATATTCGCCCGTCATGAAAGATTACTGTACGTTCTCCAAAGTATGCAGTAGGCTTTCGATGTTGTACCAGTGTCGGATGTATTACCAACTCTGGCCGCCTTCTACCTGGGAAGCAATACTTTTCAACTTCATGAAAGTAAATGAAGCAGAGATAGAATATTAATTTCATTTTTATCTTGATAGGTGTTTTTCCATCAGCTGAAAATGTCGTGTCAAGGAGAAACGAAGAAAAAAAGAGTCAACTGGTCTTGGGCAGAAGAGAAGGCTATGTTGACAATTTTTCATGAAAAAAATATACATGTCAAGCTTGATGGGCGCGAAGTCCGATCCGATGAGTGTTACCATGAAGTAAGCGAAGCAATGGCACAGAAGGGATATGAAAGAAATCCAACGCAAGTGCGCATAAAATATTATGCCCTACGTAGTACATTCAGAGATCTGAAAAAAAGTCAGAGTACATCGGGGGCAGGCTTCGAAACAATCGCTCATGGCGCACTTCTTTTCGAGTTGTTTGGAAATCGACCTGCTGCCAGACTCATCGAGACAGGCGTAGATTCGAGTCGTAATGCTACAACTGTATATGTTGCGGACGAAAATGGCGAATCAGAAGTAGCAGATTTTCAGCAGATTGATGACCCTGACGATGACTTAATCGCCCTAGCTGACCTTCAAGAAATGCATAACCCTGAGGAAGTTGTGCAGCCAATCCAGCCTCCCGAAGAAGCTACACTGAAAGCTGTTCGCAATCAACCAGAATTTGTTCGTTCTGCAATTGTTCAAATTCGGCAAGAATCTGCTGAGCCATCACGCTCTTCCTCACAATCCGCTCAGCCAAATATTCAACGCAGACAGGAGAATGAGCGCGATCAGCCTTTTGCCCGTGGGGAAGCTGTACAGAAGCGTCAACGCCAAGAGCTTGAACAGCAGCCTAATCCTCGTCGCCAAAATGATAGACCAGAACTTGAAGACGCTGGCTTACAACCCGTACGGCAGCTTGTCAACGTAAGAGAGGCAAACAGACCTGTTAATCAACAGGTTCGTCGAGAAGCTCGTCAGGATGTTGGAAACGGCCAAGGAGTAGTTGCAGGAGATATAGCTGTGGAGGCTGATGGTATTGCTGTACGCCAAGCCCCAGGTCCGAGACCACAAGATGCACACCATGGCGTAAGACGTGGAGCTGGCAGAGTCCAAGGAGTCCTAGACCGAACCAAAGGAAAAGGAAGCTACGCCAAGGCCCTGTCGACTTTTCATGAGCAGTGGTCTCGCTCTCAGAGGGAACTGCAAGAAGACATGCTCCAGAGGAACGAATCTTTCATGATACGTGAATTAGAGGCGAGCCGTCGTTGGGAAGAAGAACAACAAATATTACACCAACGCCATACGAGAGAGTTAATTGAAAGCAGCAATGTCGCACTTACTTCTTCAATAGACAAGATGATGGCTGCTTTCAATAAACCACTTGAGCAGCCTCAAATTATTCCACATATTCCCTATCCAGTCAGTTATCCGCAAGGCCACCAGTACTCCTACCCAATGCATATCTCCAGGCGCAACTCATCTCCGAACTCAGTTTATTCAGCTTCATTTACAGACGACCAGATTCCGCATTCTCAAGAATCCCTCTCTCCTAATACTACTCCTCGCGTCATTCCGTCTACTATAACCTCTCCGAATACAATCCTTCCGTTTCATACAACTTATGACCACTGCTCAGCCAGAAATGGATCAGAAAATGCTTGAGGAGATACTGAAGTGCCCCATCTTGTTCAATGTTTTTCGTAAAATTTAGTCAAACTTTAGTGATCAAACTTACACGCTTACGTTTAAAAAAAATTGTTTAGCTTGCCCGGTCATTCGTGAAGTCTTCAATCGATTTATCCTTGTAAGTGCAAGTTTTAGCGTAGTTGAAATAAACGTGAGCAACGGTTGGACCCGAGCCTCAATGAATCCGTCACCGAAATTTAGAAAATTTTCTACTGTTCGAAACGAAAAGTTCATGAATTTTTTATAGTAATGTCCTCCACCAGCCATCTGGGAATAGGTTTCTGCGTCCTTATATTTACCGTGTTTTCGCGATAAATTTATTTCGAAGAAAAAAAAAATTGTAAAAATATGTAGGCATAAGAAAAACTCTAAAAAATCGTTACTCCTAAACAGTAAATGAACAAAGTCCTCAAATTTAAGGACGTGTATCTTTTGAGTGGACATCCGATTTGGTGATGGTCGGGTTCAACCTTTGATTACTTTAATTTGGACTACCCCTTTATTCTATTGATTATCATAAATACGATTTTTAAATAAACTGAACATCACAAAAAATTAAGTTTTATTTCTTTCGGAATAAAATTATTCCCGATTCAGCAGCGGATAGTGTTCTTCAATGTATGCCCGCATTCGGTCGCGGACTTCTTGTCCGCCATCATTGCCGCGAGGCCTCATTACCTCTCCATCAGGTTGTTGGAACTCCATATTCGCATTCTCTACAACGTTCAGCCACCCATCCATGAATGGATCCTTCGCGATTTCAATGAAATTGTGCAGAATGCAACATGCCAAGATCACTTCTGGCATGAAGTAAACGTCAAGCTCACTTCTTTTGCATAAGATACGCCAACGACCTTTCAGGCGTCCGAAGGCGTGTTCGACGACTATCCTTGCCTTGTGAAGATAAAGATTGAATGACACTTCCTGAGGTGTTCGCTCAATACGGTAATCGTTTACCAGCCAGTTGAGTAATGGATAGGCTGCATCGCCGATAATTATGTACGGCATTATCTCGCCGTGGAAGTTACGATCACTCTGAAATTTGAAACAAATCATTTGTTAATATTAAAAGTAAATAATAACGCGCGGCTATAAGATATCAGTCAAGAGATACTGACTGCAGGGATAAGTCGGTGGCTATTTCGGTACAAATCTGAGTCCCTTAAAACGACTGCATCATGTACAGATCCTGGGTGTTGGCAGGTGACGGCCCGGAAGCTGAAACCAAATCGTGAATAAAGTTTATTGACTATAATGAGAGCCGAAAACGTCATTTTCGATAGTGGTATGAAACCACAGGGTCTAGCTTACCAACGATGGTGGTCGACAACCGCTTGCAGTACAAGGGACGACCAGCCTTTCCTGTTGTGGAAATCTGCGGCTCCCTCCTCAGGAGGAGATATTTGAATGTGCGATCCGTCTACAGCTCCGATTACTTGTGGCATACCATACTTTTGCTCAAATCCTTGTGCAATTTCATCGCAATCTTCTTTTGTGCGTGGGAATGACAAAAAGGTTTCCATCATACATGCGTTGATTGCCCGTACAACAGCATGGAGACACTCGCAGACTGTGCTCTTATGCACACCAAAGGGGTTGCCTACAGTTCTATATTCCCCAACACTCGCCAGCCTGTATACAGCAATCGCAACTTTTTTCTCCACACTTAGTCCCGGTAACACACAATTTTCGGCTCGCTCCAAAGGTTGACGAATATTCTCAACTAGTTGGAAAAACGTATCACGTCTCATGCGGAAGTTTTCAAGCCACTGTTCATCATCAAACGTTTGGAGAACAGTGTGTTCCCACCATTCATCAGTACGGTGCTTACGGCCAATTCGACGAATTCTCACCGGCAGTGCCTATGTATCCAAATACGAAAACAGTCTTAATGTATTTCTCAAGGGGTTACATATGGGCGGATCACCGGGAAAATATGTGAATTTAGGTAATGTTGAGCTCAAAAATTATTAATTTGATTGAAGCTGTTTTTTTTTTTTTTCGGTTCAAAAGGTAGTACATTGAGGTACGTTCACAATTTTTCTCGTGAACATTTATGCATTCAATCCGCCGTTGTCGTGGCCCAAGATTCGAACGGATTCTTTAAATATACTACATAAAGGTCTTCGCCTCAAACCTTTTTATTTTTTTTAAATCAACAGTTTGTTTGCTAATTCAATCAAAGGTCGAAAATTTTGGACATAGAACGAATGTTAATTTCAAACAGTCGCTATTTTGTTGAAAAAATATGATTCTTTCAAATCCGTAAGAGGCGAAGAGTTTTATGTATGATATTTTAAGAATCCGTTCGAATTTTATGTTTCACACGACCGTCTGAGCGTAATTTTGTGAACCGCGAACTATGTCCTCGATGGACACGTTTTACGCTGGCCCTGGCAACAGCGGTTCAAGTAGATGAATTTTCGTGGAAAAAAAATACTTTCGAGATAAAAATTCCCGAAATTCACATATTTTTCCTGCAGTCTACTCATACGTGACCCCTTTGTTTGTGATATTGAAAAACTTGGTTTTCGTAAATTGGAATTGACTATATTCTGAATAAAAAAGCGTACTTACCTGCAGTGACATTACAGCACCTTGCCCGGCTGCCATAGATATACCCCGAAAGAGGATTTGAAACAGCGTGGTGAGCCTTTTTTGCAAATCACGTCGATGTTTCACAATTTTAGAACGAAATTCTTCGTCCAGGAGAAGGATCTGTTGTATATTCGTGTTTCGATTTGCCACTAAAGCCCCCACTAGACCTATTATTCTTTGACGATTCATTTTTCGGATCTCGCGTTATTTTAAGCGTTTTATGAACTGCGGCCAAACGCCGTTGATCGTTAACTTGTTATTTAACGTGAAGCTTCGCACGTAAACGGCAACGGATATTAGTTGATCTCCCACTTGTTTTTTGTGCCAAGCGTCACACGTAAACGGTGACGAGTTTTGATTGATGGAAATCAAATAGCACGTAAACGCTCAGTATAATACCAAATGAGTTGTAAATTTCGTGCACGTAAACGTGGTATATGAATCATAATATAGTTGTCGTCATCATAATGAAATGATTGCATCAATTCTAGCATTATAGTAAGTCAAATTACTGAAATTTGTGTTAATCCTACTACAATATCTGTTATGAACGGCACTAATTTTATATAGTCAAATTAACGATCTCGATTGAGTTACGTTAACATCTTAGGAGGTGATGACACTATCATTATAGTTGATTCTCCTTTACCGATATTGTCGACTTTACATTTTGCCACATAGTTGAATCAATGTTTCGCCTTTCCACTATCAACGATGCAAACTTGGTATGCCGTACTTTATGTTCGATAGGGGCAACAAAAAATATTGCATGACCTATTACGAGACTAGATATTGTCGATACTACCGCTATAGTTGGAGCGACAATATCGTTCAGTCCGTTAACATCTTATAAGAAGAGTCTATCTACTTCCCCTCACCGATTCGATTCATTTTCATCGTCCGCGTAGGACATGACCAGGACTTCAACAGGTATAATTTGCAAGACGCACTTTGCAGAAAATCCCGAGAAAATCGAGTTTGAAAAATTCAGATGTGTTTATATACTTTATACAACTCATGCGCGCTATTCACGTTTTATCATGCGTAAAAGCCGAACCCTAAGTGGCCGTTTACCGACTGGCAACAAATTATTCGTGAAAACGCATTAATATTCCTACAATACCGACCATTGTGATGTAATGAAAAATAACGTAACAGTTTTCGAGCCTTAACGAAACGCGGGGTAATTGCCACTCCCTGTTGTTACCTGTCGAGTGGCCAAAATTATATGCCGAATGTTTTTGATGTGGGGTTTACTCATGAACGCTTTTCGATCGTGCGGTTGGTGTCGTTGACAAGATTTTAATGTAAAAATTATTCCACCATGTCGCTAAACAACCACTTAGACTTCACTTTTTAGGCTTTTGATAAAACGTGAACATCGCGCTTGAGTTGAATGAAATTATGGGCGCAACATGTAGGCTAACTCATAATCTGTCCAGCGCAATAATTTTAGCACTCGTCTCCGGTGCACAGTACCTCCGACTCTTGCTGAAAACATTGCGCTTGACATATTATGAATAACTTAGCCTACTAGTTAGGCCAATAACTATTGTATGTTTCACATATCTCAAGTAGCTCAGCTGGTAAGCGCTCCGTTGCATAAGCGCGAAGTCTCTGGATCGAATCTTGCTGCTGGTGACTTTTTTTTTCATTTTATTCTACTCTACGTTATTCTAAAAACAGATATTTCATAATTGTGAAAATTATTAATATACAATAATCAATTTTAATCGGAAAAGATCAGTTTTGTTATTTTCATAATCTCTCTTCTAAAAAATCTGACTTTTTACGAAAATATACAATACTTTTCTCTTGTTGAAAGTCAATCATTCTAAATATTATATTCATAATTATATTCAAAATATATTATAAATATTATATTATACTAATAATTATTAATAAAATATTCTCGGGTTCCCCGAGCTCTGCAAATCGAGCAAGGGGAACGTGGGCTGAGCTTCGACCGAGCGCGTCTCCAGGTGGCGGATAGGAGAGGGCCAGGGAGAGGCGCGGCACCTGCGGTCTCGGGGACCGGGGTGCCGGCAGGTAACCGGGAACCGAGATAGCCGGCTGCGGGTCCCCAGGTCTGTTGGTGGCTATACGTGACCCGGCCGGTGTAAAAACTGGCCCAGGGGAACTAAGGCCCCGACCGCGGACCCATGGCTCCCCAAGCCAAAGTGCAAGGTATCGTGCTGAGGGCTGCATGGCACTGGGGTACAGTGTCGATAACGATGCCCTTGGGGCACCGGGCGACCCCCCATTGTATCTAGCCTCACCCCCACACGGCAGGCTCTGTTGGGGCGGACCTTGATTTCCTGCACACCCGTGGGATCAGAAATGGGTCAAAAAACAGACAAAAAAGACGAAGGCGTAGTGGACGCGATGGAGACGGAGATGAGCGGTGAGGCTGCCTCAATGGAGGTGGGCTCACCGGCAGGGCCGGGCTCCGGGGAAGGTGGGCTAGCCGCGGACATGGAGGCACTTGTCTCCATGACACGTGGCGGCCTATCGATCTCGAGGACCAGTCCGTCCCCGTCACAGACGACAAGGGCGGAGGAGGGCTCAGTACACACCGGGACCTCCGACGCCACGTCAGAAAGGGCAAAGAGGGTGAACCGCTCGGGAGCGGCGAAGAGGAAGGCGAGGAAGGCCAGGCAGGCCACCGCAACCGCCTCCGAGTCGAGCCTGGGCGGGATCCCCCAGACCAAAGGTACGAGGTGCACCGAAACGGGGGGCCCAGGTAATGGGCGAACCGTGGTAGGTACGCACACCAGCACCACACCGGTGGGTGCAGGAGGCTCGGGCACGAAGAGGCCCAGGCCTTCGGACAGTACCCCACGGGAGGTGTACTCGGCACCCAAGAGGGGCAGAGAGGCTCATCCGAAACCGATGAGCTACAAGGAGGCGGCCGAGGGAAGCAGAAGGGTGGTAATCGCACCCTCCGGCCATCCTGAGGTCACCCTCGGCTCCGGGGAAGGAGACCTGGTGGTCCGGGCACTGTGCGCGGCGATGGACTCCATCCCGGAAGGGAAAGGGGTACCTTGCTTCGAGCAGTACCGATGCGACCAGGGTATCCGGTGGGTGACCTGCTCGGACGAAATGGCTCTGGGCTGGCTGAGAACAGCCGTCCCAACCTTGGTGCCCTGGGCGGGGGCCTCTCTCCAATTGCTGGAGAAGGGGCAACTACCCAGGCTCACCAGGATGATCTCGGTCTTCCCCAGCATCCCGGAGAAGAACGAGGTCATCCCCAAAAGGCTCAGGCGCCAGAACACCGGGTTCCAGACCCACCTGTGGAGGGTCTGGGACAGGAAAGAGGGACAGAAGTCGGTCCAGCTTGTGCTGGGGGTGGACGCCACCTCCAGGGACGTGCTGGGGACGGGGGGCCACCTGGCTTACTACGGTCTCGGGAGGGTCCTCTTCAGGGAGGCCCACTAGGGGCCGAGGGAGGGACGGGAGGCTCCCGGCCCATCGGCACGAGGGGTGTCCCCGAGGGACGCCCCGACACCAGCAACGGTGGAGGGGCCCTCCGAGGGAGCGGCCCCACTAGCCGCCGCAGAAAGCGGGGGGCAGGGCTCGTCAACCCAAGGGGACCAGGAGGCAACTCCGGGACCACTGGGCAAGATGGGCCCCCCCTACGGCAGAGGCGGCAGGACCAACAGGGGTGGTGGACCCAGCAGGTCCAGAGGCCGCCCCTCTAGGGCCGCCGAAATAGGCAGGACCGGGAGGAAGAGCGTCAGGGCCGGGGTCCAAAAGACCCTGACCGGCGCAACGGCGGGGCCAAAGAAACCCGGGCAGGAGCTCCCAGCAACGGGGGCTCCCGCACCGGCGACCGGGGGGACAAGGGGGGTCGGTAAACGGGCTCCCTCACCCCTCCCCAGGCAACGGCAACAGGGGTAAGCGAGGCTAGTCCAACAACTGTGGACGGACTCAGCATCTCACAAATAAACCTGCGACTCTGCAAGGCGGCCTCGGCTGTACACAGCCGAGACCTGGCGGTGGAGACAACAGACATATCACTAATACAGGAACCCTGGGTAGTGGGGGGACAGATTAGGGGCGTTGATTCCAGTCTTGGAGCGCTGGTGTACGCGGAAGGAGGGGCGGGCCCAAGAGCCTGCGTCTTCATTAGCAGAAAGCACAGCGCTATAAGGCTGAGCCAGTTCTGCTGCAGAGACCTGGCAGCAGTCTCCATCAAGGTAGGGTTAGCCAGAGGCGGAACAACCGACATGGTTGTCTGCTCGGCGTACCTACCATACGACTCTGAGGCACCCCCACCGACGGAGGAACTCAGGGCGCTGGTGGAGCACTGCAGCAACAGAAAACTCAACCTACTGATTGGATGCGACGCCAACTCGCACCATGAAGTATGGGGCAGCTCAAATACGAATAGAAGAGGCGAGGCACTGCTGAAGTACCTTTCCTCAACGGGACTCGAGATTCTCAACAGAGGATCGAGGCCCACCTTCGTCACCCCGCACAGGCAAGAGGTGATAGACATCACACTCTGCACGCCCAGACTGGCCAGCCTCGTCAAAGACTGGCGGGTGCGGAGCGAGGACACCCTCTCGGACCATAGACGCATTTCGCTCGTCTTGGATGCGAACGCGTCATGGGAACGGTCGGAGGCATACAGGAACCCCAGGACAACTGACTGGACCGCCTATAAGGAGGCGCTGGAAAGGAAGCTCAGGGGGCCCTGCAACCGACCGAGAACCGAGGAAATGGTAGAAAGAGAGGTAGCCCACCTACAGGCAACCATAACACAAGCTTACGAGGCCGCGTGCCCCGCAAAGCAAAGAAAAGCGAATAACACGGTGCCCTAGTGGAGCAGAGAGCTGGACAAAAGCAGAACCGGCTCTCGCCAACTGCTCAACAGGGCCCTCAGCACCACCTCGTGCGCGAGATAGAGGGGCCGCTGCTAAGGAAGAGAGTAGCGCTCTGCGTGTTCATGGACGTGGAGGGGGCCTTTGACAACACCTCCTTTAACTCGATTCACGATGCCGCTGATCAATTCGGCCTCAACACCACGGTGGTGGACTGGATCAGGCAGATGCTTCAATCCAGGACAGTCACCGCAGAGCCTGGAGAGTCGGTCGCCAGGGCTTAGGTCGACAGGGGCTGCCCGCAGGGAGGGGTTCTCTCCCCCCTGCTGTGGACCCTAGTCGTAGATGGGCTCCTGGCGAAGCTCGACAGGCTTGGGGTGACGGCCGTGGGCTACGCCGATGACGTGGCCGTGGTCGTCGCGGGCGACCACCCACATTACATGACGAGCAGGATGCAAAAAGCAGTGAACATCGTACAGGACTGGTGCACCACTCAGTCGCTGAGGATCAATCCCAGTAAAACCGAGATGGTGATCTTCACCAAGAAACGGCGCTCCAATGTGGGACCTATTGAGGTCTTCGGGTCGAAGCTGGTACCATCCACCACAGTGCGCTACCTCGGGGTCACCCTGGATAGCAAACTGACGTGGAAAGCCCACGTCACCAAGCAGGCACAGAAGGCCACGGCCACATACTGGGCCTGCAAGAGAATGGTGGGACAAACCTGGGGACTTAAGCCAAGAGTGGTCAAGTGGATATACACGGCCATCCTCTTGCCCCAGCTTTCATATACCTCCGTAGTGTGGTGGCCAGCGATGGACAAAGGCACGCTCCGCAGGACACTAGACCGGGTGTACAGGCTAGCGGGCCTAGGAATAACGGGGGCGCTCAGAACCTCGCCTACGCTCGCTATAGGGGCTCTCCTGAACCTTCCGCCCCCCCATCTCACGGTGGAGGAGGCTGAGACATGGAGGGCCGCTCTGCGCCTACGGCAACAGGGTCACTGGAAGAGGACGGGAGTGGGACACACGATGATACTGCTAAGGGAGAGGGCACCTCAGATAGACCCTTCCCAAGGCGGGGTTCGCTGCCCCAACCGTTACCAGTTCGACCCGCTATACAAGGTGGAGGCACCGAGCAGGCAGTCATGGACGGACGACCGGGACAACCTGCTCGAACCACAAGGGCTCGTCTGGTACACAGACGGGTCCAAGATGAACACGGGAGCTGGGGCCAGTGTGTGGAGTGAGAGACCCAGGACGCGCATCTCGTTCGCTCTGGGGCCCACGGCCTCAGTCCTTCAAGCTGAAGTGTTCGCCATATGGACCTGTGCCAGGACTATCCTGGCTCACAACCCTAAAGGCAAACACATATACATCTGCAGTGACAGTTGGGCGGCGCTCAGGTCAATACGCAACTGCGTCATAAGATCCGGACTCGTCAGCGACTGTGCAGAACTGCTAACACAGATCTCACGCGGAAACCACGTGAAGCTTCTATGGGTGCCGGGTCACAGCGGCATACAGGGAAACGGGATGGCACACAGCCTAGCTAGGGCTGGTGCCGCACGCAAAGTATCCGACGACGGGTGCCGGATAGGCCTAACCTCGGCTCACGCCAAGGGCCTAGCGGAGGGCTGGATGGACCGCCGCTTCAAAGAGCTCCAGGCGCGGGCACCTGGCATGACTCACACGAGGGCCCTCTTCCGGGGGCCCTCACGCGAGCTAGGTGCCACACTAATCAATCTGGACAGAACCAGTCTCAGGGCCCTGGTAGGACTTGTCACCGGTCACTGGTTCACAGGTAAGCACCTGGTGCATATGGGGCTCAGAATCGGGCCTCTCTGCACTAGGTGCGGGATGAAGCAGGAAACCCCACTCCATCTGATTGCACGGTATAGGGGCCTCGAGGGACCACGGAAGGTGGCCCTCGGCGGAACCTACAGCGGAGACAAGAAGATTGAGGAGTTCGGGGTGGGCTGTTACGATTCGCCAGGATGGCCAACCTGTCCTCAACTCCTACGTTATAGGGTGCCCTCACGGGCTCAGGCACAATGGTCCGCATGGACTGAGCGCCCGGTAAAAGCTCAGTAATACAATACATACAATAAAATATTCATAAAATTTATTAAATATAAATAGTATGTTTAAAATTATTGACTTTCGACAAGAGAAAAGTATTGTATATTTTCGTAAAAAGTCAGATTTTTGTAGGAGAGAGATTATGAAAATATTGTAATCAACTAGGATATTTTTCGATCAAAATTGATTATTGTATATTAATAATTTGCACAATTATGATATATCTGTTTTTAGAATGACGTAGAGTAGAATAAGAAAAAAAAGTCGTCAGCAGCGAGATTCGATTTAGAACCTTCGCGCTTATAAAACGGAGCGTTTACCAGCTGAGCTACGGGCTACTTGACGTTCGTGAAACATACAAAGTATATAAATTCTCAAAGATCGCTATACGCTTGAAAAAAATTACGTTTATTTTACATATTATCTACATGAATGAAAACATACGATATTTTTAATGGAAAACTTGACATTGCTGAGCATGAGGTTCGATCCGTTCCGAGAAATAGTTTTTCATATGGATATACAAATGAAAATAAACAGATCAAAATAATCTTGCTATAATACTTTGTCCGTGCGCATGTTTATTTATGTTTATAATGTTTATAGGCCTTAGTTTTTCAAACTCGATTTTCTTAAGATTGTCTGCAAAGTGCGTCTTGCAAATTACACCTATTGAATTCCTAGTCATGTCCTACATGGATGATGAAAATGAATCGAATCAGTGAGGGGAAGTAAATAAACTCCTCTTGTTAGGATGTGATACACTATCATTATAGTTGAATGTTCTGTACAGACATTGTTGGTTTTACTACCTGTCACGTATAGTTGAATTAGTGCGCTGCCTAATTTTTTATTAACTATGTTGCCTTTGAGTCTTACTTCATATTTAGTGAGGGCTACCAGAAATGTCCATCGAACACATTACGATACTTATACAAGCTTGAACAAATGAATGAGTCGGTATTGCGTGCACTGACAGAATGATTAATCGTATACTATCGAGTTGCCGAGTCTAGTGTTAATACATGAAAAAATAGTCATTTTTTAATGCTTCGAGAAAGCAATTTCGAAAAAACTGTTGATAAAACAACAGATTTTTTTTATAAGATATGACATTAATTGCAATATATATCGCGGTCAGTTTGATATTGTAACGGGTATTCCCTGGACTCGGGCGATCCGGGAAGAGAAGCCGGCTACAAACCTGGGGCCACGGAAGGCTAGGGGTAGTTGTTGGGCACCAGACTTCGGGGGAGAAGTCCTCTCTCTCGCTTTTGGGGCCTTCCGACTAGCTCGCTAGGGTAAAGGGATTTCGTGGGGGCGTAGAATAAAGACACCAGTGGCTTATGGAAAATTAGAATGTTTATTGGAAAAAAAAGAAAAAAAGAACAGGTCGCGAATTTAGGCCACGCCCGCTACCTGGCGTATGAAATCATAAATTAATAAAACTCAATTAAACTAACTCAATTTGACTCTACTCTACTCAAATAAATAAATGCAAAGGACTCTACCTAAACTTAAAGAACTCCTACGCCTAGACGAGGCTCGCAGGCTCGCTATCCGGCTACGCGACAGTCAGCTGTCACGGTAGCGAGATTGCGTGTCTCGCTCGACGTCTCACGACGGAGTGTCGCGGCTGGCTCTCTAGCGGCGGCGGGGAAGGGGTGGGGATGGCTAGGGAAAAGCGGCGGCGCTCTGACTCGCGGCAGCTGAGTGCGCGCGTGACGTCAGGAGGCCGTGGCTCTGTTGCGTCGGCGCGGGGCTCTCGGAGATCAGCGCAGCGGGGACCAAAACTGGCACGGTTATGCGCCCGATAAACACCACGTGACTCGTTCGAACGGTCAAATCCAACGGTTCGCGGGGAACGGTTAAACTTCATGCTGGAACGACGCGAGGGTTAAGGGGTTAATTTAGAAGATGGGGTGCAAGGGTGGTGGATAGAATTTAGCGCGGATAGATCCTACCTGGTGATACGGCGCGCTAGCGTTCTCCGGTACGACGGTATTAATCCGTAAGGCAACACGTGTCCGGGGGAAGGCGAGGGTCGTTATACAAGCAAGGCAGTCCAATCCGTATCCAAAATCACAGTCCAAGGGGTTAGCACGGGTCAACACAAAACACTCTATACATGATACAAGCTCCACTCTCTCTCACAAACAACCAAACTCTTTCTCTCTAAACTTTCAAAAACTAGGCACACGAGGTTCACTCTAGCACAGGTCAAAAAGCAATGAGGGTGATTTCCGCCATCTCTAGTACCAGCCGGCTCCGTTCGGCCTGGGAGCGCTGGCGGTTACCGGTGTTGCAACCCGAGTATCAAGTTGTTGCAATCCAGATGTTTGGGCCACACTATGGCAATACTGTGGAATGTGCAAGTACGAAGCGTTAACGCAACTAACAACAACTGCAGACGCAGCGCAACCTCCTTAACTTAATAAATAAGCGATCATTGTAATACTCAGCGTCGGAACATCAAAACCAGTAGCCAGTCACAGTAAATCAGAAATCAGTTAGAATAATCAGAAACCTTTGTGAAGATATTAATTGTTATTCAATAAACTATTCACTTGATTGTACGATTGAGTCCCAACTCTTAACTCAACACGAACCTCCTTAATAAATGATTTGTAGTTGTCTGAAGGATCTCAGGATCCCGATTACAACAACTGGTGGCAGCGAGTGAGATTCGTTGAGTTGTAAAAACAAGTGAAAAATCAGTGAGAAGAAAGAAGACTGGAAGCATTTACATTAGGAAGAAGAAATCCTAAGAGAACATAACGAACGTTGCACAGTGTATGGCTATCATATGTCGCAGAGAATCGAACGATCAGCATCCGTAGACTCTCCAACTACGCCTAAATTAGAGGAAGAAGTAAGTTTTGGAGATAATTCACCGTTGTTTGGCATACTTCCTCCCCGCCAGAGGCACGCGTTGCATTTCTCACTGGCTGCAACAGCACAGGAAGCTCCGGGAGAACAGCAGATGCCATTGAATTGGGACTTGGTGAAACGACTTATCGCAGAACTTAGAACCTCGTGGATACAAGAATTACGGGAAAAGCACATTCATGAAATCTGTGAATACATTCACCTAGACGTAACAGAAGAAGATACGCTTGACAAACTCCGTACGGTATTGCGCGAATTTGTTAAAAGTAAGACTCAAGCACCCGCAGCACCCACTACGCTCCAAGTACTCCGTCTAAATCAGAACACAGGAGTGAATCAACCTCCAACGGACATGGCAGAAGACACCCCCACCGTGAGACAAGTGCTGAAGGACATCGAGATCTTCGATAGCAGTGACCGAGGAAAAGTTTGTGATTTTATACGCTCTTGTAAATAGGCACGTGAGATAATACGACCTGCCGATACGCAAAACCTACTAAAGGCTGTTTTGCCCACGCGGATTAAAGATGCTCCGGCACGAGCTTTAGAATATAGATCAATTGACACCTGGAATGCACTGGAGGAAGAGCTCAAGTTGATGAGCATCGATACACGGACATTAGCTTCGTTACAAGTAGAATTCAGTAGCTGTAGACAACGTCAGAACGAGGACGCGAAGACACATGGAGCACGAGTCGAGAAACTAACTGCACAAGTAATCGAAGTGACGATGGAGCAAGCCGCAGAAGAGGATTCGAAATCGACACTGGAACGCCAGGTCAGAAAACAAGCTGTCAATATCTTCGTCAGAGGCTTGAACGACAAGCTGAGGATATTGGTCAATAGCCGACGGTGTGAAAATCTTAGGGAAGCCATATCACTCGCGATAGAAGAAGAACGAAATTTAGGCCCCATTCGTGGATCGGATCGGGAACATAATCAACCGCGAAACAGCAGAGAAGGTAACAGAGGAAATAATTGCTATACCCGGCAGAAGCACTATAAATGTCAAAAATTACAGCCGAGTTCTCAAAAGGTTTCGCCGGCTAAAAAATCCGAAACATCAAGATTCGCGGCAGCGAATCGCCGCCAAGTACCAAGCCCCGAAGTTTTTTTTTCTTATTATTTTTATTTTGAAGTTAGGCGAGCGCAGCCAAGAATTATTTTCCCGAGGCAACGGTTTATACCTGTAAACATACCGTTATATCTCCCGAATGCGTTAATATTATCGGATGAAATTTACAAAATTATGAGTCCCAGTCCAAATGAGTTCGTTGTCCAAATTCGAACAGAATCGGTCGTTTGGTTCCAGAGATATTAACTGTTAAAGTTGATGAAAAAACACAACTTCTTCTTCTTCTTCGCCCCATTTTTCGCTAGACGCTTGCTAGAGACCACGATATCAATCGAACGGCTGTATGTATCGACTTGAAATTTAAAACGTAGCTGTTCTCCATCGAAATCTAGCTCCCTATTGTTTTTGGTGCGAATCGGTACTCACACTCGGTCAGGAGATTTTAATAAAGTCACAAAGCGCTTAGTACGGCAAAATGGCCGCCCGAGGGCGTTAATTAAATTTATATATTTTTTATTACAGGGTAATTCAGGCTGGACGCACCACCTCAGGTGGGTGAATTCCTCCTGAAAACTAATAATTTCTTTTACCAAAACTTCGAGAGACCAATAGTTTCGGAGCTACACGAGACCTTACATTAGTGGACCGATCACAAAGTTTATGAGTGAGCAAGAGTGCAAGTCGAGCAGTGCCCGCGGAGGATCGATTTTTATTGTACGACGTTTCAGTTACATTAGATTCCTAGATGAGTATGACGGCGTCGTCTCCTGGAGATGCCTTCGTACGGCATTCACCTCCGTCTCGTCGTCCTTATCCTCTGATTCATACTTCCAGGTCCCCCACCCAGTAATTCTCGTACTAGATCCTCAAAATCGTAGTCTCATTTGTCCAGATCCTCGGCTTTGTAGCTTGCGTAGTCCAGGTCCTCCGCTCCGTAGTTTGAATCGTCCAGGTCCTTCGCTCCATAGTTTCAGTCGTCCAGGTCCTTCGATCCATAGTTTCAGTCGTCCAGGTCCTGCGCTTCGTAGTTTCAGTCGTCCAGGTCCTTCGCTCCGTAGTTTGAGTCGTCCAGGTCTTGCGCTCCGTAGTTTCAGTCGTCCAGGTCCTTCGCTCCGTAGTTTGAGTCGTCCAGGTCCTTCGCTCCGTAGTTTGAGTCGTCCAGGTCTTGCGCTCCGCAGTTTCAGTCGTCCAGGTCCTTCGCTCCGTAGTTTGAGTCGTCCAAGTCCTTCGCTCCGTAGTTTCAGCCGTCCAGGTCCTTCGCTCCGTAGTTTGAGTCGTCCAGGTCCTTCGCTCCGTAGTTTCAATCGTCCAGGTCCTTGGCTCCGTAGTTTCAGTCGTCCAGGTCCTTCGCTCCATAGTTTCAGTCGTCCAGGTCCTGTGCTCCGTAGTTTCAGTTGTCCAGGTCCTTCGCTCCGTAGTTTCAGTCGTCCAGGTCCTCAAACTACGGAACGGAAGACTTGGGCGACTGAAACTACGAAACCGAAGACCTGGACAAATGCGACTACGATTCCGAGCATCTGGACTGCGAGAATTACGGAGTAGGGGATCTGGACGACTGAAACTATGAATTAAGGGATCAGGGCGACAAGAACGGAGGTGAATGCCGTACGAAGACATCTCCAGGAGACGACGTCGTTATACTTATCTAGAAATCGAACTGAAACGTCGTACGATAAAATTCGATCCGCCGCGGGTACTGCTCGACTTATACTCTTGAACCGGCCCTGTCTTGATCTCTCACAGCCCTGTGATTGGTCAACTAATTTCTTCTGTAGCTCCGAAACTATTAGTCCCTTGAAGTTTTGAAAAAGGAAATTTAGTCTCAGATTTCCAGGAGGAATACACCTGCCTAAAGTGGTGCGTCCAACCTGAATCACCCTGTATATAATTTACGATTCTCGATCGATAAGATATAATCGACTTGACGAAAATCAACAATTTTTTGAAAGCAAACGTTGAATGAGTCATTTTTCGCGTTACGATCTCACGGTATCATAGGATCACGTATCGAATAGTTATACGAATATCGTTCGGTACAGATCAATAATATATACATAATGCAGGTAGATCTGCACTATCTGACTTCATTCTGAGTTGTAGGCGTGTACAACATATCCATCGGATGCGAGTGCGATCTATCTTGAAAATATTGGAGGTATCACTTATATTAAACGTCTGTACGGTACGCGGCATTACGCGGCTTACAAAAAGAAGTGAAATCCGGGTCCAAAAACATCGGAAATGTAAAAAACTCCGCCAAGTACCCAAATTATCTTACAATGAAAATTCACGACAAACATATCGCCAGTCTCTGTCATGATATTAGGAAAGTCTACAAAGCACTGAAATTTCCCTGCAAGTGTACGTCGTGGAGTCGGACCTCGTTGTTTCGTGTAGTGATATCGCAACATCATTCCAAGAGCTACGTACTTGGCGGGCATATTTTTTTTTCTTATCACTTGTACCATTTCACCTTTCCTCTTTCCTCCAAGAAATACTTGTAAAGCAGTAATAACATTTTCAATAATCGGACTTATAATTATACCAATCATAATACGTATACAAATAATGCGAAACTTTTCATGGTATAGACATAGCAGGTTTTGCATAAACAGCCCATAGTATTCAATCATCAGCCTTATCCTCGGTGTGTGTAATTCTCTTTTCATATCTACGTAACTTCAATACAAATTCTTAATAAGACTCGCCTACAGTATGAACGATTTCATGTCATATAATCTAGAAGCAATTAAAATTGATATTATTTGCTGCAAAATTGCATACCCAGAACAAAACTCAAGAACGATACGTACGACGGCGAATAAAATTAAAGAATTTAAATGAATATGTAAATTGCAGAGATACGCAGTATAATCGTAGATATTCATAATAATTAGGTACAGTATAATAGCAAACCGTCATACTGCTATAGTCTATTTATATATATTATGGTATCAGCTGTTTGCTTGAACATAAGAATAGTATAGATGCTATTTCACCTTGGCTCTTTTAACCGAGACCCAATTCTGTCGTCAATTGTGTTACGGTATACAATGACAAAAGATGTAACGCCGACAAACTGGATGAGGACCTTTATGGAGAGGACAATTACTCATTTTAAAGTAGCTGCTTATCATGAACTCCTGAATTATACGTAACAATGTTCTTATTCTTATTGATAATATCCGGATTCCCCAATAATATGTGTAACAAAATATCGTCGCCAATAGGCGCCCGCACGCAAAGCGCGTTCTTACACTCGCGCGCGACGATATTCTGATATAGTATACGAACGGGAACTAGCTTGAACAAGGTTATTCGAGGCACATGGTGATATACGGCCTATTTACTTCTGTAAAATATATTTGTTGCAAAACAAGACTCATAACGCGTAAATGTAAGAATCAGGATTATGCTCTAAGTCATCAATCAGATGATGGTTCTTTTATGAAATAGGTGTCAGCGACTTGACTGGACTCTGGTTCAAATTAATTTGTAAATCTACTATCTTCTGCATAAGCAAAGGCAAATTCTTCATTGATCTTACAGCTAAGAAAAAAAAAATGTGCCCGCCAAGTACGTAGCTCTTGGAATTATGTTGCGATATCACTACACGAAACAACGAGGTCCGACTCCACGACGTACACTTGCAGGGAAATTTCAGTGCTTTGTAGACTTTCCTAATATCATGACAGAGACTGGCGATATGTTTGTCGTGAATTTTCATTGTAAGATAATTTGGGTACTTGGCGGAGTTTTTTACATTTCCGATGTTTTTGGACCCGGATTATACTCTTTTTCAGCGATAGATTACAAACATCATTTCGTTACACAAAATAGTACAAAATAATACGTGAAATCAGGTACCGAAGCCGAGCGTTCCCTCAGTGAATTTTCATACTTCAAATTATGTTTTTGTAATGCTAATCAATGAAAATGATTGAAAAACCAATAGGATCATTCGTTACCTTTGACAGATCAGCATATTGGCTACAGGAAATATTGCTGAAAGAAGTTAGCTCGTATGATGATACGAACTCGGCGGGCATAGATTGTTCTGAAAATTATCAATTGCACTTTTCTTTCTATTTATTTCTTCCAGCCACTCCGTAACGACCGCACCCACAAAATCGTTTTGAGCATGATCAGAGACTGTTTAAACATTTTCGGCATTGATAATATTTATTATTGTAGACTGAAACTGCGATATAATAGTTTTTTATATGACAAGGGCGCGAAAAAACCTCGTCTTCGGATCGTGCGGCACTTTCATAATCGTCACGGAGTTCCTCTATGTACCTGTACCCTACGTCCTATATTTTATATCAGATTTAAAAATTATAAACATTTTCCATCCACTAGTGCTGGGAAAGCTCAACGAAAATCGTATTTCTCACAAGAGGTAGTGCATAAATAAATAAATGAAACGAGTGAGTAATACGTTAGAAATTAAAGTTGAATCAAGATTCGCGGCAGCGAATCGCCGCAAAGTCCCCGATTAGCCCAATCATATTATATAAAGGTAGGCGAGCGCAGCCAAGAATTATTTACCCGAGGCAACGCTTTATACCTGTAAACATAGCGTTATATCTCCCGAATGCGTGGATATTATTGGATGAAATTTGCAGGGTTGATAGTCCCAGCCTGAATGAGCTTGCCGTCCAATTTTGAACAAAATCGGTTGTATGGTTCCGGAGTATTAATAAGTCAAAGTTGATCAAAAAACGCAATCTTCTTCTTCTTCTTCTCCGCCCCATTTTTCGCAAGACGCTTGCTAGGGACCACGATATCAATCGAACGGCTGTATGTATCGACTTGAGATTTGAAACGTAGTTATTCTCCATCGAAATCTAACTCCCTATTGATTTTGGTGCGAATCTGTACTCACACTCGGTCGGTAGATTTAAATAAAGTCACAAAGCGCTCGGTGCAGCAAGATGGCCGCCCGACGCCGTTGATTAAATTTTATATATTTTTCACGGGGTGATTCAGGTTGGACGCACCACTTCAGGTGGGTGTATTCCTCCTTAAAATCTAGTAAGACTCAATTTGCTTTACCAAAACTTCGAGGGGTTATTAGTTTCGGAGCTACAGAAGTTGACTAATCACAGAGCTTATGAGTGGCAAGCAGGGCCGGTCATTCAAGAGTGTGAATCGAGCAGTGTCGCGGCGGATCGATTTTTATTGTACGACGTTTCAGTTAGATTTCTAAATGAGTGTGACGACGTCGTCTCCCAGAGATGTCTTCGTACGACATTCACCTCCGTCTCGTCGTCCTGATCCTCTGATTCAAAGTTCTAGGTCCCCCACGCCGTGATTCTCGTAGTCCAGACCCTCGGAATCGTAGTCTCATTTGTCAAGGTCCTCGGCTTCGTAGTTTTCGTAGTCCAGATCCTTCGCGGCGTAGTTTGAGCCGTCCAGGTCCTCGGCTTCGTAGTTCTCGTAGTCCAGGTCCTTCGCGGCGTAGTTTGAGCCGTCCAGGTCCTCGGCTTCGTAGTTCTCGTAGTCCAGGTCCTTCACTCTGTAGTTTGAGTCATCCAGGTCCTCCGCTCCGTAGTTTTGGTCCTCCAGATCCTCTGCTCCGTAGTTTCAGCCGTCTAGGTCCTCGGCTTCGTAGTTCTCGTAGTCCAGGTCCTTCACTCTGTAGTTTGAGTCATCCAGGTCCTCCGCTCCGTAGTTTTGGTCCTCCAGGTCCTCTGCTCCGTAGTTTCAGCCGTCCAGGTCCTCGGCTTCGTAGTTCTCGTAGTCCAGGTCCTTCACTCTGTAGTTTGAGTCATCCAAGTCTTCCGCTCCGTAGTTTTGGTCCTCCAGGTCCTCCGCTCCGTAGTTTCAGCCGTCCAGGTCCTCGGCTTCGTAGTTCTCGTAGTCCAGGTCCTTCACTCTGTGGTTTGAGTCGTCCAGGTCCTTCGCTCCGTAGTTTCAGTCGTCCAGGTCCTTCGCTCCGTAGTTTGAGTCGTCCAGGCCTTTCGCCCTGTAGTTTCAGTCGTCCAGGTCCTCAAACTACGAAGCGGAAGACATGGACGACTGAACCTATGAAACCGAAAACCTGGACAAATGAGACTACGATTCTGAGCATCTGGGCTACGAGGATTACGGTGTAGGGGGCCTGGATGACTGAAACTATGAATTAGGGGATGAGAACGACAAGAACGGAGGTGAATGCCGTACGAAGACATCTCCAGGAGACGACGGCGTCATACTCATCTAGAAATTGAACTGAAACGTCGTTCGATGAAGTTCGATACGCCGCAGGTGCTGGTCGACTTACACTCTTGAAACGGCCCCGTCTTGTTCTCTCACAAACCCTGTGATTGGTCAACTAATTTCTTCTGTAGTTCCGAAACTATTAGTCCTTCGGAATTTTGCTAAAGGAAATTTAGTCTCAGATTTGCAGGAGAAATACACCCGCCTGAAGTTCTGCGTCCAACCTGAATCACCCTGTATATTAATTATGATTCTAGATCGATAAGATATAATTGACTTGACGAAAATCAACAATCTATCGAAAACAAACGTTGCATGAGTCATTTTCCGCGTTACGATCTTACGCTATCATAGAATCACGCATCGAATAGTTATACGGAGATCGTTCGGTAGGGATTATTATAGGTAGATCTGACTTCATTTTGAGTTGTAGGCGTGTGCAACATATCCATCAGATGCGAGTGCGATCTATCTTGAAAATATTGGAGGTATCACTTATATTAAACGTCTTTACGGTACGCGGCATTATGATTGTTGTCACGATCTTACAAAAAGAAGTGAAATCCGGGTCAAAAACATCTGAAATGTAAAAAAAGCCGCAAAGTACCCGAATTATCTTACAATGAAAATTCACAAGAATCTTATCGCCAGTCTCTGTCATGATATTAGGAAAGGCTGTAAAGCACTACAATTTCCCCGCAAGTATACGTCGTGAAGTCGGACCTCGCTGTTTCGTGTAGTGATATCGAAACATCATTCCAAGAGCTACGTACTTTGCGGGCACATTTTTTTTTCTCCACCTATACTATTTCACCATTCCTCTTTTCTTTAAGAAATACTCGTTAAGCAATAGTAACGTTCGTGATAATCGACCTAAAACTGTACTAATCATAATCCATTTACAAATAATGCGACACTTTTCTTCTTATAGACATGGCGGTATTTGCATAAACAGCTCATAATATCTAATCATCAGCCTTATCCTCGGCGTTCGTCATTCTCTCTTTATATCTACGTACGTCGCTTAAATACTGATTCTTAATAAGGCTTGCTTATCGTGTGAACGCTTTTATTTCATATAATCTATGAGCAATCAAATATGATATCACGCCTATAAATTTGCCGAGAAGGAGAGGACAATAAATATTCTTAAGTAACTGCTTGCCGTGTGGTCCTGAATTGTACGCAACGATGGACCAATTCTTGTTGACGATATCTAAATTCACCAGAAGTATGTGTTCTTCTCCTTCTTTCTTTTGGCTATACAATAATATGTGTTAGCAAAAATCCTCGCGCGCGACGATATTCTGACGGTATATTACCAACAGGAACTAGCTGTAAAAAGCCAATTCGAGGCACCTATCAGGTAGCTGATAACGAATCGACCGAACTCGGTTCAAATTAGTTAATAATTAATCTCCATCTAATTTTATTCTCTCCATGTATCTGGATAGAACATGCATTGCAAATATTATTACCAGTAAAAGTTCCTCAGCCTCAAGACAGCGTGGCATTACTTCAACCAATTATTTTTATGAACTGGTACCGATTAAGTTTTAGAATCCAAAATCCATCGCCTTATGCCAGAACGTACAGTCGCATCTTTGTTGATCCTGCAACCAATAGGATGTAAATACGAAAGCGTGTAGAATCGCGGAAGAATGCAGAAATTAAATGTGCCCGCAAAGTACGTAGCTCTTGGAATGATGTTTCGATATCACTACACGAAACAGCGAGGTCCGACTTCACGACGTATACTTGCGGGGAACTTGTAGTGCTTTACAGCCTTTCCTAATATCATGACAGAGACTGGCGATAAGATTCTTGTGAATTTTCATTGTAAGATAATTCGGGTACTTTGCGGCTTTTTTTACATTTCAGATGTTTTTGACCCGGATTAGAAATATACCTATAGTGTGTTCATAACAAGAAGTAATAAGTCCAGGCACGATGATCTTAGTAATTCAAATTCAAATTAGTGTTTTGAAGAAGAATCCAATTTTACTGTATATCTATCGTTTACCAAGATTCGCCTATGATTATAACGTCATGCTACAAACATGTCACAGCCATGAAACGATACATATCTATCCTGGATGTACCCATTATCGGTACACTTGGGTAATGCTTTTTTAACGTCTCCCTCTCTGTTCGACTTACATACAGTAGATACACATCGAAGCGAAAGTATATTCTACATTCAAAGACACACTAATTGTTGATCTTATTACCTAACACTTCAGCAATTGATAATTTTGAGAACAATCTATGCCCGCCGAGTTCGTATCACCATACGAACTAACTTCTTTCAGCAATATTTCCTGTCGATAATATGCTGTTCTGACAAAGGTAACGAATGATCCTATTGGTTTTCCATTCATTTTCATTGATCAGCATTAGAAAAATATAATTTGAAGTATGCAAATTAACTGAGGGAACGCTCGGCTTCGCTACCTGATTTCACATATTATTTTGTACTATTTTGTGTATCGAAATGATGTTTGTAATCTATCGCTGAAAAAGAGTATAAGGTTTCGGATTTTTCAGCCGGCGAAACCATTTTAGAACTCGGCTGTAATTTTTGACATTTACAATGTTTTTGCCGGGTATTTCATTACTTTTTGTATGTGTCAACAGGCCTGCGCTGAACTAACTTCAATGTATTCTACACAGTACACATATATGAAGACCAATTCTTAGGCATTCGTAATATAATTGAATGTTATGTGCTACAATCAACAAATTTATTTTGGAACCTGCGCTGAAGATACGAGATATTTTGTTCGACCAAGGAATCTCATTTTCAGAATCATACAATAGCTTGTACTGATCATAGTTCATGCTACCCATGATCCCATTTTATTCAAACAGTGCCACATATTTAGATGTAGTACAAACATAGAATATGGAAAATGTTCTCGAATTGTTCGATTGTGAAACTCTTAAAAACAACCAGGTCCAATATCAAAACAAACCATCATGAGATTCTATAATATTTTTCAAGTTAACCTAAAAAAAATATATAGATAGTATGTAAAACAACGTATACAATATCATAATCCCTATAGCATATTGATACATACAAGATACACAACATTAAATTCTACACACAGTATGCATATATAACCGGACCCGAATATCGCGGCGCCGAACTAAAGGTAAATTTTCGTTATCCTATTATTACATTCAATTGGATGGTCGATGGTTAGTTCAGCAATCAATAAGATAGCATCCGTAAATAAAAGGTGAACCATCCAATTAAGGGGAAGGTTCAGTACACTTTCTAGCCGTGGGAAATACCGGTCCTAGAAAGTTGATGATTTTTTTTTGGGCTTCATTTACGATCGCAATAGACCCTCTATGACAAAAAAACCTTTTTTCCAAATCTATGACCGTTTCATAAATTCTATCTCTCGAGTGGATAAAGCTATCATCAAACCAATGCGTAATTGTTTTGATAGTCGGTTTTCATGTATGTAGAAAAATTGGGAGCCCTGGGAAACAAACACCGGCCAAGGCGTTTTAATTTTTCGGTGAACAATTTCGTTTTTGGCGGTAAAAAAATCTTTTTCCTGGTCGGACCGAGTTGTGCTTTTTTTTTCACACATAATTTCGCATTCATGTAGTACCCCGCGGTTGACAAAAAATTACGCATTTTTGGTGGATTATTTATAATTCATTTACTTTATACATATTATCCATAACGACCTCCCGAAGGATAACAAAAATCATAGAATTTTTCATGAATTTTCAAAACTTCATATCTTACGCTAATAAAAATGTTATTGTCATATTCATGCTTCTTATTCTCGGAAAATATCCATGCCTTCCGCTTGACATTGACCCTCACTTCGTACCGATATCGTATGCAGATGTGAACAATGCGTTGTTTACACAAGAATTTGAGCGTCTATGATACTGTTGACATTCAGTCTTGATTTGTTCGCGATCAGATCACAAACGTTGTGACGTGGATTTTTGTTAGACCCTCGGATCTGGACCGGATAGCCAGACTCCGGGGTCGATCCAACGGTGCACACAGCTATACCCGAGATCTAAAATGTAATAAGTTGGGCGCCAGGCGACTTCTCGCCACTTTCAAAATTCTCTAAACAACACACAGCCTAACGGACTATAGTGCGGCGGCTAGCAACAGTACCGCGGAGAGGGGTCGGGATCAAATGAAGGATGAGCTCGGCGTAGAATAATTACTCGTGGAGTTGAGTTTAACAAAAATAGAAAAATTTATTTAAGAAAAAAAAAATAGAAAAACGGATTTACAAATTAATAACAATCGTGCGTACCCAGGGGTACTCCCCCTCGGGTACTAGTCGGCTGCAGGCCGTGTAAAGGCGGCCTCGCCTCGATTTGCGAGCTTTACAACAATACTATACAAACTAGAGCTTCCACGGAGGATAGCAATAACAGAGAAATAAAGAGCTAATAATTAACTCGGCAAATCGGTACCTCGCGGAACAATATTACAATTTACAAACAGAATAGCCACCACGAGGTGTGCATAAATAACAGTCTAACATCTAATAAAGTAACAGTAACAAGAAAATCGCTCGGCCGTCGGTCGTGTATAGGCGACCGGCGAGCCTACGGGAGGCTAGGCCTCTTCGTTAATTGACTATTTACAACTTTGAACTTAACACTAACTTAACCTAACTCTGCATTCGTAGGCTAACGGAAATTTGAAATAATGTAAGCAAGAGAGACGCAAAAACAAAACAGGCTCACGCCTGAGCTAACTGACTGAGTCTCCTCGTAGGAGAAAGAGAGACAGCGACAGTGACGGACTAAGACTGTCCTCCTCGCACTCGTGTGCGGCAGGACGTAAAGCGACAAAACTACAGATTCCGACTCGAAAACTCGTACTTAAAAGACCACGCGAGACTTCTCTATTAACGGGGGGGACACTGGTGACGGCCTACCGACTCGGGGGTCGTCTTTGTTTGAATCCCACAATTCTAAAGAGCCTCGTGGCTTGACTGAAGGCAAGATGGCAGACGGCCGTTGCCGGATTCAAATTAGAAAATGGGTAAAGTTCGTTGACGCTTACCGCTTTCCAGCCACCTCAAAAACGCGTCGGCCTCGTAGGCATAATCCATCGCCTCTCAGCTACTCAAGAACTCCTTCGCGGGCGCTCACACTCCACACACAAAAAAAATATCTCAAAAAGACCTGGGTCACGCCAAAACTTGCTTAAGGACTACCTAAGTCGCCGGCCTAACGCAGAGTGATCTCTCCAGACCACATGGCGCCGGTGTTGCGCACCCTCGGCAGTCAGGTAATTATCGATTTGCCTATCGACTGCTAGATCGTAAACTATGGCGGTCTGGCCGCCCTACGCGCGAAACTTCAAATTCGTACAGGGGGATCCTCGAAGATTCGTCTAGCGGAACGCGGTTCGCTGGCTCTTGGGGGTGGCGGGAATCACCTCCACCACCGGTTTCCCTCGTCGCTGAGTGCCCTCGGCACTCCCCCGCGCTCTCGCTGACTTTTTCGGTGCTCGACGTAGGATTAGGCCCCCAGGGGCATAGTGGCCTGCAGTTTAGGTGGGCCTCATACGGTCTGGATCGTCCACGTAAGTGTGTGTCGGTCGGGTCGTGTCATGCTCCACCAACAGTTTGGCCATGTCTCCCACATAATAGAGAAAATGAAAAGAAAACAAACAAAATAAGAAAACAAGTCTACAGTCTCAGTACAGTCACGGTCGCCTCTCGGATAGTAGGTCCTAGCCTCGCGGCTTCTCTAACGCATTCGTGCTTCCCACATTCACGCGACATTCCTTAATTACGGCCGCCTAAGGGTTCGGGAGCTGTTTGTAACGGCAGGTGCACCTTGCAATGTTACAACGTATAAATGGAATGTCGGCGTGGGTATGTGATCTTGAGTGAATGGTACCCGAATTTGTAACCTGTTTCAAATTGTTTGGGTAAAATGAAAGTTGCAAAAAACAATTCTCGTTTCGTGAATTTGGCACAGAAGGAATGGACATGTGAAGATAACAAAAATTACACTAAAATTGATACTGGTACACACGATTCTTGTGGTACAGATGCTGACTTAGATTCTGGACTATTGGCAGGAAAGAATATTCGGTTCAAGAATAGATTGCACGAGATAAATGAATCCGATTCAATAGATATCTCTGCCTCTGACTACGTACTTGTAGATCCGCTAATTAAAAAAAAAAACTTACGTATGAGCATGGCATTTTTCCATATCGGCAAAGGTTACAGTGGTGTTGAACAATTTGCCATGATTATGAAAATGAAGCCATTCGCTAAAAGTGCATTCACCGCTCATTCAACGATGTTGCACGATTCAATCATCATGACGACGCATAAGAACTTAGACAAACGACATCTCGAAATAGAACAGGCCTATTCTGATCTTGAAGAGAATGGTAAGGCGCAAAAAACGTGTACTGAAATAGCTGTGAGCTTCGACGGAAGTTGGCTGACACGTGGTCACACATCAAAATTCGGCGTAGGTTGTGTCATTGATTTACTGACAGGATACGTTGTAGATTATGAAGTGATGTCAAAATATTGCCAGCCTTGTATGACTGCAAAAGCTGAACTGGGTGTCGACAGCCCCGAATTCGATGTCTGGTATCAAGGCCACAAAGATGCTTGTGATTTGAATCATTCCGGCTCATCTGGAGCTATGGAAATGGCTTCCGCAGCAATTATGTGAAAACGGTCTCAACAGCATGGTCTGCGTTACACAACTATGCTTTCGGACGGAGATGCAAAGACACATCAACACTTGTCCCAGATTCAAGTTTATGGTTCCAGCGTCTAAATTGAGAAGGAAGAGTGTGTCAATCACGTGGAAAAAAGGTAAGTGTAGCGTTTCTGTATTTCAAACCGTAGCAACTAAATAATATTTGAAAGTTATGGGAAAAGTTTCCGGTCTATCTGGGATAGAACCCGGGTCTGCGGAAGCCTATCTGAGAACGCACTAAACGAACCTAGCCCATCCATAGTTCACCACAATGTTTCTTTCCATAAATAATATTTTACCAATCGCAAATCGATCTTCATTTTATTTTTATTAGCAGTGAATTCTATTCACGCCACGAATTTTGTTTGTAAGACATCAATATTCTGCTCAGCCATTGCTATCAATTGTTTCCCGAATTTGTCTAAAATTCTTGAAGCTCAAATTTTGTTCACAAAACGAAAGAAGTATATTATTTTTCCTAGTGGTTTTCTAGATTGGGAACAGAACTTCCAAATGCAGTGAAAGAATGGAGAAGTCGTGGAGTTACCTTAGGTGGTAAAGGTCATAGCACACTCAAAAACTCGACAATAGTCAAACTGACGAGCTACTATAAAAAAGCAGTGCTACGAAACAGAGGGAAAATTGAGACGATGAAGAGCGAAATATTTGCGTCAATATATCACGCTGTATCTACCGACGGGAGACCACAACATCAGTATTGTCCACCTGGCCCTAATTCTTGGTGTTTCTTTCATTCAGCAAAGGCTAAAGGACAAACACCAGGGCCTCATGCACAATGTGTTAGAACACCATTGACGGAGCAGCATTTTCAGAAAGTTCTGCCGATTTATCAAAGCCTCACGAAGGATGATCTACTGCAATGGTGTGCGCAATGTCGCACACAGAATGCCAATGAAAGCTTGCACAGTATGATCTGGAGAAAATGCCCTAAAACAACCTTTGCTTCTAAAAAGCGAGTTGAATTAGCTGTGGCCGAAGCCATTTGCGAATTCAACAACGGCAAGTTGAAGGCCCTTCGGGAAATTCAACACGGCATTGGGCTCCCGACCAGCAGTACGTCGATGGACATCGCAATGCGTTGCGATAAAATGAGAACTAAACAGACAATACGGAGAACGGAAGAAATTTCGAAAAACAGTCGTCGGGCCAAGAAATTAGTCGAATACAGGCATCAGGAGGAACTTGTTGATGCTGAAGGACCAACCTACAGCGCAGGATTCTTCTGAAGCACCTACCCCGAAAATATCCTCTGTTAATTTGATATTGTTTTGAAAATTCATGAGAAATTCTATGATTTTTGTTTTCCTTTGGGAGGTCGTTATGGATAATATGGATGAACTAAATGAATTATAAATAATCCACCAAAAAATTCGTAATTTTTTGTCAACCGCGGGGTACTTTATGGATACGAAATTATGTGTGAAAAAAGAAGCACAACTCGGTCCGACCACGAAAAAGATTTTTTTACCGCCAAAAACGAAATTTTTCACCGAAAAATCAAAACGCCTTGGCCGGTGTTTGTTTTCCAGAGCTCCCAATTTTTTTACATACATGAAAACCGACTATCTAAAGAATTACGCATCGGTTTGATGATACCTTTATTCACTCGAGCGATAGAATTTATGAAATGGTCATAGATTTGAAAAAAAGTTTTCTCGTCATAGAGGGTCTATTGCGATCGTAAATGAAGCCCAAAAAAAAAATCATCAACTTTCTAGGACCGGTATTTCCCATAGCTAGAAAGTGTACTGAAACTTCCCCTTAAATGCAGTAGAATGATCATAAGAATCATTTTACGAAGAAAGCTTACTCATAATCAGTACAATAATTGTTTAACACTTCTTACAACTCGAAACGTCCTAAATCGGAATATGGAAAAATATGAAAATTTTTTCTACGTATAGATATAATAGTTTGTAAACAGCTTTGTGTCGTTGGCAACAAAATTTAGTTATATGATGTATCTTTATATCATCTACTACATGTTTCCGGTAAAGTAGTCTACTATATAAATACATCCATTCATCTAGAAGTTTTCTTTCTGTTTGCATTGTAGCATCCTGCGGCCCAAAATCTTACGGTTAAGGCGCTGATTATCATCAAAATGAACCTACAATAAGAACCGTTCAATTAAATACATAATTTCTTATCTAGTAGCCTGGTTATTTCATACTTCATATGTGTGAAACCAATACTCAAGTATTCACCAATGGAAGATTGTTTGATCTACAGGTGAATGTTTTCAACTCGCATTCCAATGATAATATGGTCAAACTATGTCAAAAGTGATATTATTTCGTGTCATTAAGTTCTACTTAACTTCGAGATGAAATCAATTTAGATTGGCAAGAACTTAACGGTCACACCTGCGCTGCTTCTCTATTTCATGTGCTTTATTGAGTTAAACGAATCAAATTCGTAAATCACATTTTCCTCATATTCATGATCTGTGAAATATTACTTCAACCATGAATCCATAACTAGATCCTGGTCACCTGCTGTTACATCTCAGAATCTGTTAATTGTCAATACAAACAAACTTGTAACGAAAAATGAATAACTAATACTTAAATGTTTTTAAATGAATATCATAATAGGAGGAAGATTAGGTGACTCAAAAATGAATGCATGGAGAACGTTGTTCAATAATACTCTACAAACAAAATTTTTGTAATATTAATTCATACCAATAAAAAGAGGAAATAAATAAAATGTCATAATAAATAATAAAAATAAATTAAAAAAAAATAAATAAAAATCAGTGGTCCGTCTAAGGGGGGGGGAGTTGTAACATTGCAAGGTGCACCTGCCGTTACAATCAGCTCCCGAACCCTTAGGCGGCCGTAATTAAGGAATGTCGCGTGAATGTGGGAAGCGCGAATGCGTTATAGCAGCCGCGAGGCTAGGACCTACTATCCGAGAGGCGACCGTGACTGTACTGAGACTGTAGACTTGATTTCTTATTCTGTTTGTTTTTTTTTCACTTTCTCTATTATGTGGGAGACATGGCCAAACTGTTGGTGGAGTATGACACGACCCGACCGACACACACTTACGTGGACGATCCAGACCGTATGAGGCCCACCTAAACTGCAGGCCACTATGCCCCTGGGGGCCTAATCCTACGTCGAGCACCGAAAAAGCCAGCGAGAACGCGGGGGAGTGCCGAGGGCACTCAGCTACGAGGGAACCCGGTGGTGGAGGTGATTCCCGCCACCCCCAAGAGCCAGCGAACCGCGTTCCGCCAGAAGAATCCTCGAGGATCCCCCTGTACGAATTTGAAGTTTCGCGCGTAGGGCGGCCCGACCGCCATAGTGCGATCTAGCAGTCGATAGGCAAATCGATAATTGCCTGACTGCCGAGGGTGCGCAACACCGGCGCCATGTGGTCTGGAGAGATCACTCTGCGTTAGGCCGGCGAAGTAGCCATAGAGGAGAGTTTTCGTTGCGTTGATTTTTTTTGTTGGTCTGAGTGCGATCTGTTTTGAGTGTGTGGGAGCCCGCGAGGGAAATAATTAACGGTCCAGTGAGGATGGATTTCGCCTACGAGGCTGAAGAATTCCTAAGGTGGCTGGAAAGCGGTAAGCGCTGACGAACTTTACCCATGTTAAGATTTGAATCCGGCAACGGCCGTCTGCCATCTTGCCTTGAGTCAAGCCACGAGGCTTTTTAGCTATTCTTGGGATTCAACTAAAGACGACCCCCGAGTCGGTAGGCCGTCACCAGTGTCCTCCCTTTAATAGAGAAGTTTCGCGTTGTCTTTTAAGTACGATTTTTCGAGCCGGGATCGGCAGTTTTGTCGCTTTACGTCCTGCCGCACACGAGTGCGAGAAGGACAGTCTTAGTCCGTCACTGTCGCTGTCTCTCTTTCTCCTACGAGGGGACTCAGTCAGTTAGATCAGGCGTGAGCCTGCTTTGTTGTTGTCGCCTCTCTTCCTTTTAGTATTTCAAATTTTAGTTGGCCTAGGAGGGCAGAGTTAGGTTAAGTTAGTGTTAAGTTCCATTTGTAAATATTCAATTAACGAGGGGGCCTAGCCTCCCGTAGGCTCGCCGGTCGCCTATACACGACCGACGGCCAGATCATTTTCTTGTTATTGTTAATTTCTTAGATTTTAGATAATTACTTATGAACACCTCGTGGTGACTATTCTGTTTATTAATTGTGATATTGTTCCGCGAGGTACCGATTTGACGAGTTAATTAGTAGTCCTTATTTGTCTGTTATTGCTGTCCTACGTGGAAGCTCTTGTTTTTTTGTCAACTTTTTGAAACGTGGCAAGACCGCCTATACACGGTCCTTGGCCACAACTAACCCGCGGGGGAGTACCCCCGGGTACACGATCGTTCTTTGCTTATTTTACCTTAATTTGTTTTTCTTTACATTTTTTTTTATTGAATAAATTCTTTATATTTCCTTGTTAAATTTAACTCCACGAGTCGTTATTTAACGCCTAGCTGATCCTCAATATTCATCCCGACCCCTCTCCGCGGTACTGTTGCTAGCCGCCGCTTAGGTTACCGTTTGTCTTTTGTTTTGTTGTGGAAATTTTGAAAGTGGCGAAGATAGTTCGCCTGGCGCCCAAACCAATTTAAATTTTTGAGATATAGCTGTGTGCATCGTTGGATCGACCCCGGAGTCTGGCTATCCGGTCCAGATCCGAGGGTCTAACTAAAATCCACGTCACAAATTGGCGCCCAACGTGGGGCCCTGAGAAAATTAAATTGAATTTCTGTTAAATAATTATTCGTTTCTTGGTGACGAGTTTACTGTTGCCAAGGGACTTCGGGTCGGTTGTTTGTTTTTCTTGAGATACCGGAGAAGGATTAGCTACGCGTATGCTCGTGGAGACATTGTATTTCTTTGTTGTTCTCGGGAGTATTTTATTCAACTCAGCTTGTGCGTCGCAAGGCTAGAGTTTCTCTATTTGCATTTTTATTTTTACCTTTATTTATTTATTTATTTATAATTTTTTTTTGGTGTTCCTTCTTCGTTAGTGTTCGGCTCTGTTGCTTCCGAGAAGTTTTTGGAAGATCACTGTTAGTGGTCGCTCTATGTCAACATTCGTTTTTTTTTAGCCGTGATTTCCTGCCTAGAGTTCGAAACATAGTATCTGCCGACCACGTCGGTCGTGTGTTTGCGTACCTCTATTACCGTGGGACACTGGAAACGACCCTGACAATAGTATTAAGAACTGCTGGCAGATTATTGCTCTGCCTATTATCACCCTACTATTGGATTGTTTTTTTTTTTTTGTTTTTTTTTTGTGTACTTTTTCCTGTGCATGCATTTTGGTGGCGGATAATTGTACTATAGGTGATCCTGTAGTTAGCGGACAGCTGTAGACAATTATACAGAGTACCAGCTGAGTCCCACCTCCCGATCACCAGGGGAAATATACAGCGAAATAAAAACATCGATAGCTAGCTAGGTAGAGGAATGCTTACCATCGGGTGAATAGGCCGGCGGATAGTTTTGTTTTTCTGATCAAAAAAACCTAGCGGAGGAAAAATATAGTCCTTGTTCGACGGACTTTTAGTACCCCCTATATCGAGGGAATATTCACGTGTCGTCTCGACAAGTCGACTTGAAATAATCCTCGTCTACTTTGGTTTAGATTTTGATTTTCGCGGGCAGCAGTGGTGCTCAGGCGTGGGTTCTGAGTACCGAACGAGGTTCTACAGTGGTTGTCATAACAACCCGCGGTAGGATCAAACAGCTGATGCCGCGTACGTACGTAGGAGTACGTGATAACTAGGCCAGTATGTTCGGAATGTAGACTTTCATTTCTTCGCGTTCGGGTTCGGGTTCGAGTTCGAGTTCGAGTTCGAGTTCAAGTTTGAGTCTGAGTTCGCGTTCGAGATTCAGTTTTTTTGTTGTGATTTTTCGCGTCTGGATTTTTCGAGTTGCGATTGTTCGAGTTTTGAGTGGTTTTTTTTTAGCGAGCGCGTGACTTTTATACCCTTCAGGAGATAACGTGCGTAATACGCGCGGATTTCTTCGGGAATTTTATACGCGCGTTCGTATTTTAGTATAGTTTGTGGTGTTGACCGAGGTCGGGATTAAGCGTTCAGTCATGGCGTCTAATGATACCCCGTACGGCAATACATTATGGGCCTTAAGTCAGACCGAATTAGCCCAATTGCTAAATTCCCTGCACATAAGCCCGGAGGGCTCGGTGATCGAGTTGCGAGATCGTTATCTACGATACTGGAGGCGAAGGCAGGGAGACAATACGATTCCCTGGGAACCCGAAGATGAAACAATCTTCGTTTCCGGAGGAACGTCCCACCAAAGTCCGAGTCCCCGCCGCTCGCGATCCCCCTCACCCCCTCGTGTCGCGTTCGCGACAAGTTTTGAGGCACGAACGGTGACCACGACGACCACGAGCACTGCGTGCTCGGTAGCACGGCCGGTGATGTCTACAATGTACGGCACCCGACCGACGGCGTATGCCCCGCGACCAACGGTCAGTCGAGTACCGAACGAAGGCCCGCGTAGATTGCCGGAAATGACCAGAGTAGATCCGGACTACGAAATATTGCGCGAAATCTTCCAGGAGGAAGAACCTGGTCGTATGCCGCGAAGGTCAACGGCTCACCCGCGCGAAATAGAGGAATACGGGCGGGAATTCCGTCACCTTCCTCGCGAAGGGTCTCCGCGAGAAATTAGGTCGTTTGGTTGCCACCCCGAGGTGGAGGACATAAATGCGTTGCCGAGCAGAGGCCACCCAGAAATATTTCGGGAACCAGGCTATAACGCGACCGAAGTAATAAATCCGCACGCACGAGGGGAATACCGCGACTCTACGAGAGTACTCGAAGGGCCGCGGGAAAGACCACGAGGCCAGATTCCGAGACCAGAACATTGGTATCGCGAAGAAAGGAGAAGGGATCGTAGCGTCTCTCCCATTTATTACGATAGGAATTACCTGAGTCACTATCCAAGGGATTCCCACCCACCCACCCAGCGGCAAGCACCGCCGACGCGTTCGTGGATAGAGACGGTAGACGAAGCTCCGGTTTATGCGCGCTCAAGTTGTAGAGATCGAGCGAAAGAAGTCGTAGAGGCTTTGCGTAGATGGAACGTAAAATTCGGCGGCGGGGGCGAACAGAGCGCAGAAGACTTTCTGAGCCGCTTAGAGGACTGTAAGAAATTTACTCCGCTATCCGGTAAGGAAATCATACAGTCGTTACCGATAATTTTAACGGGAATCGCCTCCGAATGGCTGCGTATCGAACGCGATAGCTGGTCCAGCTACGAGGACTTTCAGCAGGCGTTCAGAAGCTGGTTCGGGGATGAGACGGTAAATAAACGATTCCGTCAACAAGCAGCAACCCGTACGCAGGGAGAAAACGAGTCCGTCACAGACTATCTCACCTGCATCCGAGGGTTGTTGCACCGAATGACCCGACCATACGCGCTGGAGGATCAGCTAGATCTAGCCTTCGAGAATTTACGTCCGAATATCCGCGAGACGTTAGACCGGAATAGCATTACGAATTTCCACGAATTAGCCCGGGCAGCTACCGCAAGGGAAAGGAACTTAGAGTTGTCGCGTGCGTACAGACCACCCCCATCCCCCGAAGATTCGTTTATGTCGGAGCTCGCGTGCAAGGCTAAAGCCAAGCAGACAAAGAAGACTCCCGCACTCGCGGCAGTAGAGGAGCAGAGCGAGACGACGGAACCCGCGAAGGCTCCGGCCAAGCCCAAGCCGAGAGGAAAGGGTGGCAGAGGTCAAGGGGGGGGGAGGATGGCCTTGGAAAAGGCCATAAAAGAACAATTAGCGGCAATCCAAAATTTAGAAAAGAAGCTAGAGACCGTGGCCGAGTCAGCGCAGCCTCGACAGGCTACACAAAGCGCAGCGGAGCGCCCGACAACCGCGAGGGTGGCCTCAGCGGAGGCTCACCCAGACGCAGCGCCCGCGAGAAACACCACTCCAGCAAGGGATGGTGGACCGGCGGTCATATGCTTCAATTGCGATCGTAGAGGTCATGTCTGGAGGGAGTGCCCGGCGCCAAAGACGCGTTTTTGCTACCATTGCGGTAGAAAGGGCGAGATTGCGACCACGTGTCCTCGATGCAATGCGGGAAACGAACCAGGGGAGTCTCGAGCAGGGTCATCGAGTCACCCGCGGTAGAAAATCCGGGGCCCAGCAATCTAACCGAGCAAGATGCAGAATGTTTCCCGTTGCAGACTCTAGAACTGCAACCACGCTGGTTTTTAACGGTAAAGATCGGGGAGTCAGAAGTTCGCGCCCTAGTAGACACCGGGTCTTCTAGAAGTTTCTTAGGAGCTTCGGGTAGAAAAATCGCCGAGGAAAATGGTCGTTCACTAGGCCAACCAGCCTTTGAACGAGTCATATTAGCGAACGGCGAAACCGAGGCCGTATTAGGGGAAGTTATCCTGCCAATAGAACTGCAGGGAACAATTCACGAACTCGCGATTCGTATTCTTCCATCTTTAGCGTGGGAATGCATCCTCGGTATGGATTTTATTAGATTATTCGGGTTAGAGATGTATGGTGGAGACGATACGTGGCGGTTGCAAGATGGACCAGACGTTTCGAGGTCTTTTTTTGAACCAGTAGCGATGACCACGGGGTCGACTGACGCGTGCTACGGAATAGCCGAGCTAACATCGGCAGAGAAAACGGTACTGGAGGAATTTCTCGAACGGGAATTGCCCGCGGTTACAGGGCCACTAGGACTTACTAGCCTAGCTGAGCATATTCTGGATCCGCAAGGGCATGCACCGATAAAACAACGATATTACTTAGTATCCCCGGTAGTACAAGCCGCGATCCATGCCGAGGTCGATCGTATGTTAGCCGAGGGCGTGATAGAGCCTTCACAAAGCGCGTGGTCCAGCCCCATAGTGATGGTAAAGAAGCCGAATGGCACCTACCGTTTTTGTCTCGATTTCCGTAAAGTGAATAGTGTCACAAAGAAGGACGCATATCCGATCCCATATATCAACGGGATATTAGATAAATTACGTGCCGCGAGGTATATTTCGACGATTGATTTGAGTCAAGCATACCACCAGATTCCCTTGCACCCGGACAGTCGCGAAGTGACTGCATTTACTGCACCGGGCAGAGGATTATTTCATTTTACGAGGATGCCATACGGACTCACCGGAGCCCCGGCAACGTTTCAGCGGTTAGTCGACAAATTAATTACACCCGATATGGAACCGCATGTTTTCGCGTATTTAGACGACATTATAGTGGTAACCGATAATTTTGTGAAGCATATGGACTGGCTTAAACGCGTGTTTGATCAAATCGCGAGGGCTGGTCTAACCTTGAATCCGGATAAATGTGAATTTTGTAGGGACGAAGTAAGGTACTTGGGGTTTAGAGTTAACAACGAGGGATTACAAATCGACCCCGACAAGATCGAACCAATCGTTAGTTATCCGGCACCCCGGAACTTGAAACAATTGCGACGGTTTTTAGGGATGGCCTCGTGGTACCGCCGATTTATTCCAGCGTTCGCGGGTTCTTCGGAGCCATTAACGCGGCTTTTACGCAAAGATAGACGGTGGGAATGGGGGGAAGCTCAACAGCAAGCTTTTGAAGAATTAAAATCCGCGTTAACCTCCGCCCCGGTATTGTCATGTCCCGATTTTAGCGTTCCGTTCGTAGTACAGACGGATGCCAGCGACTTTGGAATAGGCACCGTACTGACTCAGACGGTAGAAGACGTCGAACGAGTCATTGCCTACGCGAGTCGAACGCTCTCCGAAGCCGAGAGAAAATATTCGGTGACGGAAAAAGAGTGTTTAGCGGTGATCTGGGCTATCAAGAAATTTCGGGCGTATTTAGAGGGGTACCACTTCACGGTAATAACGGACCATAGCAGCCTACGGTGGTTGCATAATTTGCACAATCCAACGGGTCGTCTCGCACGGTGGGCCTTAGAGCTCCTGGAGTATGACTTCGAGGTCGTACACCGGAAGGGAGCGATGCATCATGTCCCCGATGCGTTATCGCGGATGTACGAAGACGAGGTCGAGGACCTCGCGGCCGTGCATTTGGCCGCGATTAATGAGGCCCAGGACCCCTGGTACACCAATAGAGTGCGTGAGGTGTTAGCCTCACCAAAGAAATATAGAGGGTGGTCGGTCTTCGAAGACCGACTGTATTATTATCGCCCGAATCCCGTCACAGAACCGGTGGTTGAGGAACTCAACCCCTGGAAATTAGTGCTGCCGGTAGAACACCGCGCACGAGCGTTTGCCGAGTCCCACGAGGACCCACAGGCCGGACATCTCGGGGTCGAGAAAACGTACGCTAGGATTCGGGAAATATATTATTGGCCCGGGATGTTTAGAGACGTGGTAGTCGCGGTACGTAGGTGCCAACAATGCCAACAATGTAAGGTCGAACAAGTTCCGCCTGCAGGCTTATTGGGAGATCGCGTAGTAAGTCAGCCGTGGACAGTCGTTGCCGCAGATGTCATGGGTCCGTTTCCTCGCAGTCGCGCAGGGTACGAGTACCTGTTAGTTTTTGAGGACCTATTCACCAAATGGGTGGAGTGCACGCCGTTGCGTAAATCTAATGGAAAAAATATTATCGCGGCGTTCGAAGATCTAGTATTGTCAAGGTGGGGTACCCCCGAGGTATTTCTCACCGACAACGGAACCGAGTTCGCGAACAAAGCAGTCGATGACATGTGCGCGGAATACAACATCGTACACGCTCATGTACCTCCGTATCATGCGCAGGCAAACCCTGTCGAGAGGGTAAACCGGGTCCTAAAAACTATAATCACCGCGTATATCGGAAAAGATCATCGCGACTGGGATGTCCACCTACACGAGTTTAGGTTCGCGTACAACTCCGCGGTGCATAGTTCTCTCAAGGTGAGCCCTGCCTTTTTAAATTTCGGGCGAGAACCCTGCCCTCGAACGCGATTCCGACGCCAGGAAGAAGGTCCCGCGACCATTCCGAAACCGTGTCCGGAAAAGTGGGCCGAGAGAATGTCGCGACTGCAGGAGCTAAGAGACCTTGCGACAAAACACTTACAAAGTGCACATACGAGGCAGGCCCAGTATTACAACCGACGTCACCGAGGTGGTCATTATCAGGTGGGAGACCGAGTCTGGAAGCGTAAGCGAATCCTATCTTCCGCAGCAAATTTCGTAGCCGCGAAGCTAGCTCCCAAATTCGAGGGACCGTATATCGTGACGCAGGTCGTATCCCCGGTCGTCTATGAACTAGAGGACGAAACAGGTAGGACCCTCGGTCGACACCACATAAAAGATTTTAAACCTTACGTCGCCCCCGAGGTCGACGGCGACCTCAGCGAGGAGGAGGAGGGAGTTGCATCCTCTGACGACGTATAGGCTCAATCCGTTCGCGTTGATTTCCGTTTTGCTGTCGTAGATTTGGGTTGCTTTTAGTTGTTGTTAATGTATTGTAGGTATAATATCCTCTGTGGGGAGGCCCGGATTGGACCCCCCCCAACCCACCCCGAGGGTGGTATAATTTAGTATGGTTTCCTTTTTGGTGAGTTTTTTTTTTGGGGCTTGTTTTGTTTGTTGTTTTTTTTTGGTATTTCTTTTTTATTTGGGATTTGTGTTTTTCTTATGGTCCGCGGTTCGCGGACATGAAATGGCATTGACGCCTGGTTTGAGTTTCGTTATATTTTGATTTTGTTTAGTTGGTTCGTAGTCCCTTATTTTATGTTTTTGTTTTGCGCTCTAGCCTGCCGTTTTGTTCCAATTTTCGTTACCCTCAGTTCCCAATTTTAGTCTTCTTTTTGTTGTCTTTTTATTTTTATTGTTTTTGCTACTCGAGGTTGCGTTTCGTTGTTTTCGTTTAGTCTTTTTATTTCTTGAAATTGTGAAAAAGGGAGTCGAACCCTCCCTCCATTTTTTTTGTTCTTCTGCCTTCTGCAGGAGGAGAGTAGCGGGTGACGACTTGAAATGCTCGAGGGATTACCTACTTGCAAAATTGGATCATTTCCCTGAGGGAATCAAGTTTCAGTGATATTATGCTTTCATTAATCGGACTCTTAGCGGTCCCTAGAAATAAGACACACGGTGTGCGGCCGCCACTCGGAGTTCGGTCCATGGGTCAAGTTCGCTAGTGCTTCCGCCCCAGTGGTCCGTCTAAGGGGGGGGGGAGTTGTAACATTGCAAGGTGCACCTGCCGTTACAATCAGCTCCCGAACCCTTAGGCGGCCGTAATTAAGGAATGTCGCGTGAATGTGGGAAGCGCGAATGCGTTATAGCAGCCGCGAGGCTAGGACCTACTATCCGAGAGGCGACCGTGACTGTACTGAGACTGTAGACTTGATTTCTTATTCTGTTTGTTTTTTTTTCACTTTCTCTATTATGTGGGAGACATGGCCAAACTGTTGGTGGAGTATGACACGACCCGACCGACACACACTTACGTGGACGATCCAGACCGTATGAGGCCCACCTAAACTGCAGGCCACTATGCCCCTGGGGGCCTAATCCTACGTCGAGCACCGAAAAAGCCAGCGAGAACGCGGGGGAGTGCCGAGGGCACTCAGCTACGAGGGAACCCGGTGGTGGAGGTGATTCCCGCCACCCCCAAGAGCCAGCGAACCGCGTTCCGCCAGAAGAATCCTCGAGGATCCCCCTGTACGAATTTGAAGTTTCGCGCGTAGGGCGACCCGACCGCCATAGTGCGATCTAGCAGTCGATAGGCAAATCGATAATTGCCTGACTGCCGAGGGTGCGCAACACCGGCGCCATGTGGTCTGGAGAGATCACTCTGCGTTAGGCCGGCGAAGTAGCCATAGAGGAGAGTTTTCGTTGCGTTGATTTTTTTTGTTGGTCTGAGTGCGATCTGTTTTGAGTGTGTGGGAGCCCGCGAGGGAAATAATTAACGGTCCAGTGAGGATGGATTTCGCCTACGAGGCTGAAGAATTCCTAAGGTGGCTGGAAAGCGGTAAGCGCTGACGAACTTTACCCATGTTAAGATTTGAATCCGGCAACGGCCGTCTGCCATCTTGCCTTGAGTCAAGCCACGAGGCTTTTTAGCTAATCTTGGGATTCAACTAAAGACGACCCCCGAGTCGGTAGGCCGTCACCAGTGTCCTCCCTTTAATAGAGAAGTTTCGCGTTGTCTTTTAAGTACGATTTTTCGAGCCGGGATCGGCAGTTTTGTCGCTTTACGTCCTGCCGCACACGAGTGCGAGAAGGACAGTCTTAGTCCGTCACTGTCGCTGTCTCTCTTTCTCCTACGAGGGGACTCAGTCAGTTAGATCAGGCGTGAGCCTGCTTTGTTGTTGTCGCCTCTCTTCCTTTTAGTATTTCAAATTTTAGTTGGCCTAGGAAGGCAGAGTTAGGTTAAGTTAGTGTTAAGTTCCATTTGTAAATATTCAATTAACGAGGGGGCCTAGCCTCCCGTAGGCTCGCCGGTCGCCTATACACGACCGACGGCCAGATCATTTTCTTGTTATTGTTAATTTCTTAGATTTTAGATAATTACTTATGAACACCTCGTGGTGACTATTCTGTTTATTAATTGTGATATTGTTCCGCGAGGTACCGATTTGACGAGTTAATTAGTAGTCCTTATTTGTCTGTTATTGCTGTCCTACGTGGAAGCTCTTGTTTTTTTTTCTGTTGTAAAACTCGCAAATCGCGGCGAGGCCGCCTTTACATGGCCTGCAGCCGACTAGTACCCGAGGGGGAGTACCCCCGGGTACGCACGATTATTGTTATTGATTTTTAAATCTGTTTTGCTACCTTTTTTTTTCTTAAATAAATTTTTTCTATTTATGTTAAACTCAACTCCACGAGTAATTATTCTACGCCGAGCTCATCCTTCATTTGATCCCGACCCCTCTCCGCGGTACTGTTGCTAGCCGCCGCACTATAGTCCGTTAGGCTTTGGTTTGTTTAGAAAATTTTGAAAGTGGCGAGAAGTCGCCTGGCGCCCAACCTATTAATTTCAAATTCTCGGGTATAGCTGTGTGCACGTCGGATTAACCCCGGAGGCTGGCTATCCGGTCCAGCTCCGAGGGTTAGCAAAAATCCACGTCACAAATTATATTAAGGGACAAACTTACAAATGAATTTGGTCCTCCTTGTATCAGGTCCACCACCCGGCATCTTGCGCGACATTGAAATGACATAGATAAGGTAAAGGACCCAGTACCGGAACGACGAAGGGTATATGACTGATTTTTCTTATGTTTAAAATACTGAAGTAGCTGATGAAAAAACAAAATTAATTTATCGGATGAAGTAGACATTTGGCTATTCAGACGTAATTATATTGATGAGTTTTACTGAAATTTAATATTCAAAAAATTTTTTTTCGAATGAGTCTAAAAGACCCAGTACCGGAACACCTAAAAAGCCCAGACCCAGTATCGGAACATGGTTAACCCAGTACCGGAACGGTAAATAAAATGAGCTTATTTCAATGAAAGGATTGAGCTTACCATAAAAGTGATTGAATAATAGCAGTTAATTAGAAGAAACAATTAATAATAAATGAGTTGAGGCAATAATAATTAGTGATACAAGCATTTAACATCGAAAAATTATATTATAAACGGGTTTTATTATTCTTTTATAATAAATTAATTTTTTGATTTAAACTCAGACCTTATACAAATAATGTAAAATAAATAATTTTAAAAATAAGTATTGAAAAAAAAAAAATTATTGAAAAATGACCAAGTAATCTATGATTTCTTTTTTTTTTTAATATTTTCATCTTTTTTCTCTTTTTTTTTCTTAGTATTTTCATCTTTTGTCTCTTTTTCTTTCTTTACTAATTTTTTGAGTTCTCTTTCCTTTTTTTTTTGTTCTTGCTCTAGCTGTTTTGCTTCTTTGGCTTCAAGTCTCTTCTTTTTTCTATTTTCAATATCTAATCTTTTTTGAATTTTCTCTTGATTTTCCTTTTCGTGTAATTTTATCCATTCATCTTGAGTCAAAACAGTCGGAAGTCTAATTTTTGGTTTTCTTTTTTTTATGTGAGGGGAAGGATTTGGCCAAAACAACTTATTTTTAAATAACTGTGGAATGTCACCAGGTATTTGCCATCTTGATGAATTTGTACTATCTGAAAAATTTTAAAAATTGTAATCAAATAAATATAAAGAGGCAGTTGAATATTATGTATTTATTCTGACGGTTTTGTTTACGTTTTTGATTAAAAAAATAAAAGTGAGCTAACCTTTTAAACTATTATCGGTCGTGGTAGCTGGCATTGTCGTAATTGTAGTTAACGAAGATGTTATTGGAAGCGATAAAGAAGCTGTTGTTAATGTTTCTGATGAATTGAGGAAAGATGCTGTTGCTACTGTTGTTGCTGAAGAACTCGCTGTTGTTGAGAAAATCGTTGCTGGTGAACTCACTGATGCTGTTATCGTTGAAGAAATAGTTGTTGATGATGTAGTTGTAACTAAAGAACTGTTGAAATTTGAAATTTCTAGCAGAAAGTCGTCGTTCAAGTTACTCGATTCAGTAGAATCAATATAGATGGGTAGTATACTATTGTCACTGTTATTCGGGCAAGTTATTAACTCTTCATTATCTTCAACATTATCAATAATTATAGAAAGAGAGTGACTGTCAGAATCACAGTTTACTTGGTTTTTTTCATGTCTATTGTTTACATTGCCTGTCTCAGCTAAAGACGTAATCAAAGTGCTCTCCTTCATTTCATAATTTTGTTCGACGCTCACATTCGCATTATCGAGAATCTCGAGAGTAATTTTTTCTCCTGAGTTAATTAATAAAAAATCATAAAAAATTTGTTAAATTAATCTGCATAAACAAATACCATTTTTAAAAAATCTGAGTAAAAAATTATGAAAAAGTTGATCACTCTTAATCTGAATACAAATTAAATTACTTAAAATTGCTAAATTACAAGATATAAATACCACTGTTTTTTTTCAAGTAGACCCAATATTCAAATAATCCTTTGTTTTGATCCATACCAATGTAAAATCCATCCAGCTCTGATTTTTTGAAGCTTTCCAACACGCCAATTTCCAAATAATTTTCAAAAAACTCTAAGTGTTTTGAGCATTCAGTAGCATCAGGTTTCGATTCTAAGTTTTCATTTCCAACCGAAGGATTATTTTCTCCACCTTTCTTATTTTTATTAAAAATATTATAATTCACTGCGTCAGCATTAAACGGATAAAGTCCACATGCTTTAAAACCATGTTTTATTGTATCTTGCAATGAATTCATTGATTGTAAAGCTTTATTAAGCAAAGGTGCAAAATTATCTTTCTTTAAACATTTCCCATTGCTTTGAATCCTATGGTCATCAACGGTTTTTTTCCACGCAGTTTTAATAGGATGAAACACAGCAACATCCAAAGGCTGTAGTATGTGTGTCGCATTTGGGTAAAGCGCAATCAGCTCAATTCGATTCTTACAACAAAAATTTACTAGTGGTAATGTTAAGTGAGATGAATGACCATCTACATATAATATGACGGGGAATTCAATTTTTTTTTCCAATAGCCACGGATAAAAACAATTTGCTACGTACTCAAAAAAAATTTCTGCGGTCATCCACCCTTTTTGTGATCCACTGATGAACCAAGTTTTCGGCACGTCTTTAGAAACATTATGAGGTATACGTTGGTATGGATAAATGATCATAAGTGGGACCATGTCACCTGCTGCATTTACCATGAATAACGTCGTGATGTTTTCCTTATCATTCGTATTTACAACTTTATAAACTGCTTTTGTGCCTTTTCTTGTGAATACAGGCTCAGCATTAGGACATAATTGAAAAGCACTCTCGTCTGCATTGAAAATACGACTAGGAGGAATTTCAATCAATTTTTTTGCCACAAGATGAGTTTGGACTTCTTGAAACCAGCTTCGGAGAGATTTTTCAGTAACAGAGGCTCGAACACTTGTCAAATTTTGCACTACTCGTTTCGAAATATTAGGATGCCGGTTTAAAAATGCACGATACCAATGTTTTCCTGGTCTGTTGTCAGTAAATGGTGTTTTTCGGTTCAACTCGTTAACTATGTCGCGCACACTATCAAGCAATTGATTTTTGGTAACCGGGAATCCACGGTCACTGAGATAAAAAATCCATTGAACGATTTGATCTTCTTCTTCTTTAGTTGAATATGACTGTGGTCCTTTTTTAGCATCAATTGGTACTTTATTCTTAACCTTGGAATGGAGAGTTGTTTTGGGTATTCCATATTTTCTACTAGCAGCACCTAATGGTACACCTTCCCGAACTTCATCCACAGCTGCATCAATATCATTAATATTATAAAACTTTTTATTTGACTTGACCTTTGGCATCTTAATACAACCTGTAAATAATTAATATATAAATTAAATGCTATGTAATTCATTACAGTGAGTTTCAATAATTATTTAATATATATAAATATAAAATGCATTTAATATTTTTGAATGATTTAATATTTTACAAATATATGTATATATATATTTATTTTTTCAACTAAATAATAAAATAAAAACAAATGATTTTGAGGTTATACTGGAATAAAGTAATTTCCAAATAAAACATTTAACACACAGATTAAATTCTACTATCTAAACGGAAGTTTATGTATTTTTTATAACAAACATACTTACTGCATTAAATATTCAGTAACAAATAAACTTTTTAACCTCACTCGACCTGTACACTAAATAAAATGCACTGCATGTGTCATGCGACAAAAGCAGCATGGCTGGCTGTTCCGGTACTGGGTACGGCTCATTTGTAGAGGACCAATAGAGGAACGGTGGAATTTAAATAAAAAGGAAATTTTGCTTACATTATAAATGAATCATTCTGATTTCAAAATACTTCTATAAACTTATAAAAAAAAAATTAACCGAAAAGTTTTTTTTATACACTTTTTACAAGCTTAAGATCATGGACTGATTTCTTAACAAAACCATTAAGGAACCTGGATAAGTCGTACATCTGAGACTACTGCTGTATTTGACAATTTTTTTTTCATACATCGGATATACTTTCAACTTGCATTTATATTTGTTATATAAATGAAAGATCAAGGAATCAAGTAAATAAAAATTCTAAAAATTCCATCGCGTACGAGATTAAATATAAATTATTGAGTGTCAAATCGTTCCGATACTGGGTCTCGTTCCGGTACTGGGTCCGTTACCTTATCCGCGTGGATTATACAGCAATGTCAAGTGGATGTTTATTGATAACGAAATATTTGCGCTCGCGAGGGTCTATTTGTAATGGACTGTAACTTATTCGATTCGAGATGTATCGTGAATGTTGATTAGCTTGAAATCAAATGCCGAACTAAGTCTCATGTTATTGGAAAACTCTATATATGTGACTAATCAAGGCATGCAATTCAACATAGTGTACCTATGCGCTACCTGAAAGTTGTCCTGTAGCGTATTTTTTACCTTCATTTGAAATAAAAGGCTGTTCGCTAGTATATATTTACGGTTATCTTGCCAACTGAACAAATCCGACAATATATGTATAATAAAAGTCTCCAAATGTACAATGGTAGATAAAAATTCAAATTGTTTTGGACTGTTTCTGCTGCTCATAAACTAAATAGGTAAATAATGAAAATAGTTATTCAATAATCGCAAAACTGTGCCATATACCTATCTGTAGCTGCATGGTTCAAAATAAGAAATATACATAACATAATAATTTCCACTTGATACTTTTGGACCTGCAGCCATTTGAGATCATAGCATTTGCAGTTACACGAGCTTGACATGTGACTTGAAATTTACCTGGAAGTGTAACTTGTATTTTACTTGATTTTATCCTACAGCCACAGATGAATGTACATTGTACGAGCAGATAAGTTCGCGAGCACATGATATTCCCTGCCGCTAGCTATCAAAGCTCAATATTGCCCTATCTTCTTCTCTATACAATATATTTATACATATATGCATATCCGTGGACATCCGTATACGAATAGGTCTCACTGCATCGCTATATAGCGTGATGTATATGTGAGTATTGCTGAATAACCAACGAAAATCACGATAGAAAATTTGTCCCTCTAGCTGGTAAAATTGGAATGTTATTTCATTCTAAACTTGATATTCATATGCATTAATTCATTTAACACTTGCTTGTTATAAGGTTCTTTCCTCTTTGAACGTAAATGTCTTAGAATCTAAAATCGATAAAGTGGACCTTTTTTGTACCGATAATATGTACGCGACATTCATAGTATGATACGTGCAATTACACCGTGAATCGTGTAAGGATGACATATAACGATTGAATAATGTGTATGCGCTGATTTTAATATTGTTGAATCATGTCGCGTTAATCATGAGCCTATGGAAAATTTGGAAATTAGAACACATATAAGCTCCTCACAAAATTCATCCGAGGGTATGATAGAAATGTAGCCACTTTCAATAATTATTATTGTCATTGGCTACGAACATTGTCACAATTATTATTCTAAAATGTATATTTTCATAAGGTTTGATCGTTATTGGCTCACCTCTCGAATCAAGAGTAAATACTAATGGAAAAAGGGTCAAGTGACCACTCAGATGATTTTTTTATGCATGAAGAGGTAAAATAATAATATATGATATGGGAAGACGACACAACATATAGGGTATAGTTTTGTTGTGAATATATGATTGGTAACATGTTTACTTTCTTTTAGATTTCATTTATATTCATATTTTCGTATTGTCGCCTCGCATCATAATCGAGGCTGACCGTGAGAGAACAGAATATGTACCGCCATGGCTAATAGTTGCGTTGCAGGATAAGCCTGTAATTTACATGCAATAATGTTCTTGTGATTCAAATGTTTTCGGATTTATACATTAATGAACATTGCTGGATATATTTTAGTTGCTTCCTTATTCGAATAGTTTATAATTAATGTATATCATACATTCATTTTCATTTCATATTTCACTTAAGGTTGATATCTAATGTCCATATGTTACAAAATTATATTTGCATCAGTCTTTTCAAATGACATAATTTTTTCCACTTGCTGCTTCGTATCTTGTTTTCAAACAATTTTAAACAATGAAACTCGTTCCACATACCACATATCCATGTATGGAATAGTATATCATTTATATCATGAATATATAATATATATCACACGATGAAGAAAATATTAAAATTTCAAGTCAAAGTTATTTGAAAATTGATACTGTTCGCCAATTGCAAGATACGTATAGGCCCCTATCTTATTCGTCCACTATACATTTTTGCAACATATGATTTCATATGTACTTTTTAAATGACCGGTTATCCGGTAACGCAACTATCAACCGAAACGGTACACTCTGTTCTCTCACTCGCATTGATTTCAAATTTGCAATTGACACACGTCGCGGATTATGAATCTACAATCACACCGTGATTTGAAACATATGCACCATAAATATCAGCAATTTATCGTTGTACTTCTTGTATGTAGGCACACGGATCTATCGCCAATCTTATTAGTAATAAAGTACAGGTAGCTTGGATCTATTTTGTTTGGAATTATTTGTACCGAACAATATTGTTAAAACAAACCTTTGTTTTGAATCAACATACCACAATCCACAAACAATTTCACATGATCAATTGTCATACAACATATTATTGGACTCACGGCCATCTTTGTAACACAAACATATAAGAATTTTTTCCTCTTCTCGGCCAAGTCATCTTTCGTACTTGCATATCGCTCATACTTAACCAATTACTTTGATTGGATCTTAGGATTGCAGTATAATGACCACTATCAACATTATCACCGTGGTGAAATATCGCACTACTTACTTTAAATTTTCGACCCTCAAGTAATACGGTTGTCGTTAGAATAGCATTCAATTCGAAATCACAATCACACATCACATCTTAATTGCTCGATCAACTTGATAAGTAGAGAGCATCAATCGTAGAACAACGATTTCTTTAACAGACGCGACAACAGTTTTCTGTAATTTATTCATTTTGCGACAGTTATCACAAGTACTATCAATTCTAGTCCATCGTGAAAAAGACATATCTATTAAATCCTGTAGACTCTTAGGACACTTTTCACCGGGCGCAATATTGATGGGTAACGTAACAATATAATTTGATTCTGTATTTTCCGAAGTGAGTCCGCAGTCGTTACATCTGATAGTTGTAATCGTCTCATGTTCTATCGTGTCACGGATGATTTTCGATTTTTGACAAAGTGCCATGAGAAATTCCGCTGCATCTTGCTGAACCGTCTCCGCGAATCGGTGATCAACAAACTTACGAACAGCGAGAGGATTCAAATTTTCACTGGCCTTTACGTAAGAATGAGCTAACATTCCTAGTGGATCCTCGTTTTCTGGTTTATTGAGCATCTGTACAATAGTTTGGCAGTGAAATAAACACTGAATTATTGCATTGGCGTAGCAAGAAACGTTATCGTTATTGACCATGCCAACGACGTTCGGTACAGAAGCACGGTTTGTAATACTGGCTACGTCGGGCTGGATGTCACAAATCTCGGTATTTTTATTATTATTATCATAAACTGACCAGAGGGTATCTCGGATTTTTAGTTTCGGTTCGTGCGCAACATCTATTGCCGATAGTTCAGGCCTGTACAGCTTTCTCAACCTATTGTATTCGACTAATGCCGACTCCTGAAGTTTGATTGAACATGGATCTAAGTTGATCACATGCGATCCCTCCAGGGGCGTTACTCTTGACAACGCAACGTAAGCTTGTCCACAAGTAAACACCCTATTGCCAATATCTATGACGGCACTTATTAAACTCAATCCTTGACTTTTATGTACAGTAATACCGTAACTAACAATGAGAGACAAAGGAAACTGTTTTCTGAAAATGAATGCTCCGTTCATTACCTCGAACTTGGCCGAAAGTTTTTCTATCGTATATTCTTTGCCAGACGTTAGAGCAATTGTTAGCGATTCCACTTGACCGGTGTCAATGCTTTTTGAAACAGATGTAACACGACCTATCGTGCCGTTGACAAGACCCGAGGTTATGTCGGTATTTCTTCTGATCATAACCTTCGCTACAATTTTAATCGTAGTAGTTTTCGCAAGACCTGCAGTACGAGAACTATCTTCATTTTCGTTATTCAAAAGTTAGATATTTTTTTCTTCAAATACGACATACAATCAACAGTATCCTACGCATTGAGTTTTATTTTGTCGCTTTCGATTCTTGCTAGCATTGCTACATTCAGAACCTCACACTGATGTCTAGTGGAAAACAAGCAAACCGTATCTATTGGTAGTTCATTAACCCTGCGCGCATCATATGTTTGTTGCTGGCACCCCGGATCATATGGGTCATTTTTGTCCTGCAGTTCATATCTCGAGTATGCAAAGAAAAAAATCTGAAAAAATTCTGGCATACTCTTTAGTGATTCTACTTGAAGGTCTGATAGTTTTTATAGCCGTTGCATTTTTTAATTTCAAAATAAATCGGTTAAAGAAAGCATACCTTCTGAAAAAAAATAGTTTTACGATAAAAATCACCAATTTTTTTCTATTCAACATTAAGCAGAAAATTTTGCGCATATTCGTAGCTGAAACTATACTCTTTTAGATGAAAAATGTCCCAAGTCTGCCCTTTCGAAAAAGTATATTTATTTTGGCATCTGAAAGCAGGGTATTTTTCGGGTATCAAACGACTATAAAATAACGTATTTTTCGTAACACATGCACGATTTTCGCGTTGTTTTTACCTAAAAATCGGGCGTAAAGTGAACGTTTTTGTACCGGCGGGCAAAAAAATCAGTAGCGGGCGATAAAAAACTTTTATCGCCCGCTAACGGCGAGCAGCGGGCGCAAAAGAACTTTTATCGCCCGCTAACGGCGAGCAGCGAGCGAAAAAGAACTTTTATCGCCCGCTAACGGCGAGCAGCGGGCGATAATGAACTTTTATCGCCCGCTACCTCCGTACCGCTTATAAGCACGCAAAACGCAAAAATCAATACATGCGTTACAAAAAATATGGTGTGCACCAAGGGCTAGTGGGCTTTTTGACCTCGTGTGGTTGCAGTACTCGTCTTCGGCTCGCAGACGCACTCGCCTTCGGCTCGTGCTAGCTCGCCTCCGACTCGTACTGCAAACTCCACACTCGGTCTAAAAAAGCCCACGTTACGCCCTTGGTACACAATATACTATTACATCATAAAGTGTATTATAGAATTTTATAAAAACACGAGTTATTTGATTTATGAGTTACAATAACGAAAGCCACCAAACAATATGAACAAACATTGAAAAGAAACGCGAAAAATGCGAAAAACACAACTTCATTCACGTTGACAAAATACTGGCACCTCGGATCATATGGGTCGTTTTTGACCCACACGAGATTTCATCTCGCTGTTGTCCGGACAGCAATCGCTGGATTAAGGCATCGCTTGAGCACCGCGTACTCCTCACTACTAAGTTTTTTTAGGGTGGAGTGCAAAGTCCCACCCTTCAAGGATCCGGAAGACATTTAAGAGGAAAAATTCGCTTGGGTCAAAACTGACCCATATGATCCGCGCAGGGTTAATATAGTCGCATAGTTCGTGAAGTCTATCACCTATGCTATTCTCATCGAATTCCAACTGCCTCGATTGGAAAATATCTAGGTCGCCCCTAGTCAAACTACCGAACCGAACTCGATCCAAAATTTCTTTATAGGACAAGTCGTTTTGTTGACGAATGTTTATTATCAACTCGTCATACGTGAATAAATGCGACCATAAATTGATCATTCCTAACGAGCCTAAGTATTTCTTTACTCGGTCTTTTGATATTTTGATGAAAGCTGATTCATCATTTACGGGAAGTAGCTGTAACAAATCGCCCAGAAGTATTATACATATGTTTTCCTCCAAACACACCTTCATCAGAATTTTTCGTGTTGAATATTTCAGACAACCGCAAGTGAATCTATGCCAGTGTGACATTTGAAATCATTGACAGCTCGTCTATAATGATTAAAACAACGTCTTTCATTTCTTGTCTTAAAATTTTCAGTACCTGATCCGATAATTCTTTATATTTCGGAGTACCTCCATGTTCAATAGGCAATTGAAATAATCCATGTATCGTTAACCCGTCAATGTTGAAGGCTGCCAGCCCGGTGGGTGCCGTCACGGCTGTAACTTTTCCGAGTATCTGTTTAGTCCAGCATCTTATAGTTTTAATAAGAAAGCTTTTACCAGTACGGCCGGCGCCGCTCACAAATTGACGCAAGACTTCTTCATTATTTCCCGAATGCAAAATGCTTGTGACCTTATCAAATATTATTTTCTGGTCATCATTGAGCTCGGACATCATTTGGTTGATATCAACGTCTTCGAGTTGTTCCTCGATACAGTTAAACTCTTGCATCGCTACGTCAGCCTCTACTAGCTGAAAACCTAATGGATTATCCTCACCGCCTTGAGAGTTTTCACTACGCACGCTCGTCTTATCAGCTGAATTGACCAATTTGTTTTCAATTTGTTCTTTAGTGAATTCCAACCCCTTTTGAATATCTAGCGAGCGTTCGTGATACTGAAGAGCTGTCATAAGCTCAGATTTTGATTTATCGAAAGATTCGGCATAGGAGTCACAACCCTGTTTCAGGTCATCCGTATCTCGCCAGGGTTTGAACATAAGTAACAGAGAGTAGAAATATTTTTCTGACTGTACGTTGACATTATATTAATAATGATTTATCAGATAAGCACGCTGTCGCTTTTTCGAATACAAACCGTCGTTAAGTTTGTATATTTCTACGCTGGTATTTATAGGCTTTATCTTCGTTATATCATACCATGCCGCAAAATGGTACAGATGTACAGACTCTAACTGCTCGGGCCTGTTTCGATAGTAATTGTCGATGAGCGACGGAAAAAAAATATCCGTTGACTCTGGATTTAGTGCTTTTACAGTTTTAACTGATTTTAACTTTCTGTTCCGTATTTGATTAACATCCAACCATTTGATCGTTGTCTCTGGATCAGTTCCATAGAGTGATATTCCTAACAACGCATCTGCAGCCTCCAAAGCTCCACATTGTCTATTAGCCAGACTGCGCACCGCTACACTCCAAAGTCGACTACTCAACGACTTGGTTGAATTAAGGTCATCAAATACATCCACTCCATCACTAGATTCAGATTTCGTCGTATATTTCGTGCAATACCAAGTGAGCAGTGTAGATTTTTCACCGACAAATTGCATATCCATGTTCCCTTCCCAAGCCGTGAGAATAACAGGATTGTAGTCATTGATGCAGGTCTCCGCCTCCGAGCGCGGTAAGTCGTACAATCGACTTTTCGACTTCAACTGTTTTCTTCCCGCAACAGAGATAGCCACATCCCTCATGACTAATAAATCCGTAATAGGTCGTGGAAAGCCAAACCTGCAAACTCTGGAGTATCCCTTGTTATTTTTTTTGTTACGCAAACAGTAATCATTGTGCTTGTGTCTCTGATACGTGTCTACCCTACGATACAACGTTGGCGATACGTTTTTATCAGGCATCTTGCACGTAACATGATTAGTGATGAATCTAGCCACCTCATCGGTGGAAGATTAACCGATAACAGGAGCATCTTTGATCCAAATCAATAAATGAAAATGTTGCGTACCTCTCCCTTGGTATTCACGTCTCCACAAGTAATGAGTTACTTCCCCGATCGGGTGATCGCTCGAACAAATGAAATTAAGCATCGCCTGAAATTTATTATCAAGATACTTCGAAGTGGACACCGGATCGGCAGCTACAAGCTTACTCGTCGACAAATTCGACATTTCGAGTCCATTTACCTGACGGATATATTTTGCCAAATCATTCGACATCCATTCGCTGGGACTTATAGTCAGGAACCATGTCGCCGGACCATAATTACGAATCATACAAGTTAAATTATTTCGCGGTCTACGCCAATACTGTTCCGTATTGCGTAATCTTGAAAAGATAGTTGTAAGATTCCCTTCCAGCTGTTCTTTAGAAATCATTTCTAAGCAACTCGCTGCGGTCAAGTTTTCTCGTGGATTGATTACATTCAGTTTATGAAAAATACCGCTCCTTAATTGACGAATGTTAGAGTCGTGCAGCAAGTAGAAAAGATATTGATGATTCAATCTAATGCAAGCGTGCTTGGATATTAATCTGCATTTTATAAAGTCACATTCTCGTAGGTGAACCGTTCGTATTTGGTACTGACCATTGACACCATAAGGATACAGATCCGGAAAACACATAATATCTATGTCTGAACTTTTATCCCATGTGTTCAGAGGCGCTGCTTGTACTTTGAGCAATTGATAGAGAGCTGTAGCACTTTTATTTTTCCTGTCCTCATGTATCGGATATATTGTAAACTGTTCACAATATGCATCGGAATAGACAATCTGAGTTAACATCGCCGAGCGATCGATACGTTTTTGATCAATAATGCACGCTGATTTCAATTCCGTAACATTGTTTTAAATCTTGACTTTCCTGTTCTACCTGAATTTCAGCATTTTCAATCAAATCGTCCAACAACGAGTGGCTCTTTACCGGTAATTTGATTTCTCGATACAACGAATTATTTACTTTTAGCCATGCCAGCGCATCATGAATTTTCTGTACATTCACCAATTTACTCCAAACCACCTTTGATTTGTTCGGGATACCACAAACCAATATGAATAATTCGTGGTTAAGATTTATTGTATCTGTCGGAGACGAAAATTTCTTCAACGTCTCCTCCAACGGCAACGGCAAATGAAAAGTTCTGCCCTTTACTTTTTGTATCTTAACGGTATTAGGCAAATTCTTTTTAGCTACCGTTTCCATCCTTTGAACCGTCTGAAAAGCTTTCGCTCTTTGAATTAAAATTCTTTCATAATCATTTAACGACGATACTACGTCTGGTCTTTCTCTTGCGGCTAGTTGATTCAGGCTGCAAGTCGGTGGTAACTTACCATCGCGAAAGTTGCCCAGACAATAATGACAAATGAAGCCAGTAACATCAACGTACTCTTTTAGATCTGACTAGTAAACTCCCGAAGTGGTTTCCTCAATTTCGAAATTTCCACAACGTGTCTCCGGCAACAAAGTTTCGCACAAGACTCGCAAGCTAGTCGCGGTGTATCCATCGAACGCTTAGTCAACGCTTCAAACGCATGCCGATATTTAGAAATTATGGCATCTTCGTTCAAATTCAGTATTCCGTCTACACACGACTGATGAGCTTCAGCATTTTGTGCCGATTTAATCGATATATCATTTAAAACTTCCAAATCACTGCGCTTTAAAGCGGTGTCAATGTAAGTAATTTTTCTGACGAGACTTATTATCTGAAACACCTGTCTAACGAAGTATCTAATCCGTGTGAAATGAGCACTCAAGATCTGCATCGGTAAAAGTTTGGATCGACAGGTGCCCGGATTTGCATAGCAGCTATGTGGGTGCCCAAGTTTGTTCCCAAATTTATCAATACTGCAGACATTAACTTGTATTATGTTTTTCCGGATATTTGTTAAATTCCAATGACTAACAAGTTTCAGAAAATATTCTATTTTATCGATGGTAAATAAATCCGGTTTCACGCACATTTTTGAATCGCAAGTCCACGATTTCCGAATATGCTTGCTTGAACATACGGGTAAAATGTTAGCAATTCGCCCAGCCGCTGTTGTAACGAGAGATTCGTTGACCATTTCCAGCTCATTGTAAGCAGTATCAGCGAAATAGGATTCAGATGATCCAGTATGTTTTGAAACACCACAAAACGCTACTACTTTATATTCAAAATCTGAAGATTCTGCCGCACGCGACAAACGCATCTCCGTATTTCGCTTAGAATTGGCTAACACTTTCTTTAAACTGAAAACTAAATCTTCCCTGACATGAATACACCATTTAATAATTTGTTCAGCTTCTATTCTGGACTTCAGCAACGACTCGCGATTAATTTTGAACGCTAAAGCATTAATACACTTTTCTACTGATCCAAAAAACTTCATTGTATTACTACATTTTCTCAAGTGTCTATATTTCTTTGAAATGTTATTAGAAACTACCAAGTTGCGGATCTTTAATTTTCTTTCTTTATTGGCATAATACATTTTCTTATTAAAATCTTTCTTTTTCTCCGGATCGGCAGCATACTTTGCCTTTACCCTATTTTTATAACTCGCCGGATCGGCAGCATACCTTGCATTTTCCTAATTTTCTTACTCTCCGGATCGGCAGCATACGTTGCCTTTTCCCTATTTTTATGACTCTCCGGGTCGGCGGCATACTTTGCCTTTTCCCTAATTTTCTTACTCTCCGGATCGGCAGCATACTTTGCCTTTTCCCTATTTTTATAACTCTCCGGGTCGGCGGCATATTTTGCCTTTTCCCTAATTTTCTTACTCTCCAGATCGGCAGCATACTTTGATTTTTCCCCAATTTTCCTACTTTCCGGATTGGCAGCATACTTTGCCTTTTCCCTAATTTTCTTACTCTCCGGGTCGGCAGCATACTTTTTGTTTGTTTCATTTTGTCTGACAACCCGGTTAATAGAATATTCTATATGCCTTCTTTTGCTTATCTCATCCTTATGACTAATCCAGCAATCTTTTTTTATACATTTAATTGCCTCCACTTTACTCTCGACTGTTTGGTTTGTTACCTGCTGGCGTTCATGACCGGTAATTGCATTTTCTGGAATAACTGGAATACAATCAACAATTTGCCCTCGCTGTGATTTGCAGACTGATGCATAAGTCTTTGTTTGAGATTTTCTCGATTGAAGTGGCATATCCCTTGAATTAATTCTACTTTCATCTGTAATAACTCTTGGACCGTACATGGTAGTATCGTCCGAACGTCCGGTATTGATATTAAATTCACCAAGAATTTCACTATTCTGGTGCTGCGGGTTAAGCAAAAATGCATCAGCCCGGATCCTCGAATAACGAATCAACGTCTGTTGTTCTAAAACTTCGAGCAAATGACGTCTGAGTGTATACGTGGACCTCGTTGGCCCATAGCTATCTATAAAATAATTTTCTGTTCCAGGGTCTATCTGTAATGCAATAGAAGTTGCAATAGCGCAAGCGTACACTCCACATGATACACCATCAGGTTGAATCTGGATACATTCGTGTTTCACCGAGTGGTTTGGATAGAGCCTGTTCACTATGTCATGTTATTTCGGTGATAATTGTTTACGCAACGAATCGTATACATGTACTATGGATCCCTCGTAATATATACGAGTCCAATGACCCACCTCATCCTCACCTATTTTTCCTCCATAAATGATTTCAATATCCCTATCAGTTTCTATCGGTCGATACTAATGTACGCCTTGGTAAAGTAATGGATCCTGGGGCTGGAAGGATGTACCCATCGCTAGAACCTTGAGAAACGCGTTAATACATCGATTATCTAATTCAAGTGTAACGTCAGCAATACGTGCCGAAATGCTTACTCATTCTCTTTGTAATACGTCACAAGCATTGTTTGCATCGGAATCATTGTCAACTTCTATCGTTTGCATGGAACCTATATCAATAATGTCATCCCTGCCATCGTTATTATTAGTGTCAATTCTTGCCAAACGTTTCGCGACATTTCTATACTCCGTTCACGGAGAGAATACCCAAACGTCGCGCAGCTTCGAACGGCCTGAGAGTCGGGTGGGGGTAACGAGGCTCACAACTCAACGCCGTATCTAAATTATTATACGTTTGGGCCCCGGCCGATAATGTAGGCTCTGTAAAGAAATTGACCGCTCGGCTTAAAGACTCGGGGCCCCCGTGACGGCTATACCGGATCTGCTTAGCCATGCAACCCGTTTGGCGACATGGAGAGGGTAAAATGGGTGGAGCGTTGGGTGGGATATGACCGAACCGGACGAGTTCTGTTTCGATTGTTGGGTATTCTCTCCGTGAACGGAGTATACGTTCCCTGGATTTTGCATATGAATGCTTCTTCGTTTTCGGCATTATGAATATATATGTTATGAAATTATCAATGAAGTATACCACGACCTCAAAAATGTTCATCTGATTTGTAACGATCGAGCAAGTCTTATGTCAAGTATTAAAAAAAATCTGTTAACAATAATTAATCACCAGGCTATAATATAAATGTAATAATAATTGAAAATTTCAGCTCATAACAAATGTGTATTATTATATCAAGTTCTCTTTCTTCCGATGATCGAATTATTACCTATCATTAAAATATTCTACTCACGTACAATCTTCGTATTTTGTAAGGTACTGTTCTGCATCAACGATTAATTGATTATTAACCTTATATCACAAATTAATTTAAGAATCCGTGGTTATGAATCGATCAACACCAAATAATTATTTGGTTGTCGTCGAATAAAGTTCATGACACCCGTCACAAGTTTATTAGAAAGCGGCATAATTAACAATGTATGAATTATTGCAAGCTACTATCAATGTTCATATTATGCTGATTCACAGTACAGGGTGTAAAAAAATTATGTGTCGCCGCTTTACCAGATGATTCTCCAGGTCGAGATCGGTGAAGATCCTGAAAAATATGCCCCCGCAAAATTGATCTTGATTTCGATTTTGAAGGTCAACTGGGGTGAAAATTTTTTATGATTTTAAAAAATGCTACTCGTCGAGAGGAACAAAAGTCTCTGAGGGACCATAGATCGCAAGCAACCCGTTCTCATAGAAAACAGCCCTTGATCATATAAAAAAATCGATAAAATTAGGAAATAATTACAAATAGATATTCCAACGAATTGTGAGATTATTTAGTGAAATCTCGTCATCTGTCAGTTCAACAAACTCGGTGCTGATATTCATCGGGATTCTATGTTTCTTTTTCTGTTAGTCCTAAAGACGCTAACATTCGACTAGTTAGGTCATAACTCATGGACCAGAGACTCGAGAATCCGTTTGTCGAACTGACAGATGACGAGATTTCACTAAATAATCTCACAATTCGGTGGAATGTCTATTTGTAATTTTTTCCTAATTTTATCGATTTTTTTATATGTTCAAGGGCCGTTTTCTATGAGAACGGGTCGCTTGCGACCTATGGTCCCTCAGAGACTTTTGTTCCTCTCGACGAGTAGCATTTTTTAAAATCATAAAATTTTTTCACCCCAGTTGACCTTCAAAATCGAAATCAAGATCAATTTTGCGGGGGCATATTTTTCAGGATCTTCACCGATCTCGACCTGGAGAATCATCTGGTAAAGCGGCGACACATAATTTGTTTACACCCTGTACATATGGAGAATAACGTCCACTTGTCAAACAATTGAAAATTTAATCAATTTTTCGATCTACGCAGCAATTGTTAACTTCACGAACGCACGACTTATTTTCCACGAATATAAGGTGTCTACAGCGATGTTCTCAAATTATGGCATATAAGAACATAGTCATATCTATCTTTACAAAGGTTGGCAACTGAAGCCAGCGCCGGCCTTAACCTTCCGGGCGCCTCGGGCGACATATTCTCCATCGCCCTCTATTCCTTATTATTAACTAGCATTTCACCCGCGACTCGCTGATTAACTGATAAATTCCGACGCACGGTGCCCCCTTGGTCCTTCCCCCCCCCCCCCCCCCCCCCCCCCCCCCAAGCCGATACTGACTGAAGCCATAGACTGAATAACAGATAGTCATATCATTGCGTCTCATTCTACTCGATGCGAAAAACAATGATGAACATGACTTGTTGTATTCTTTGAATATACAGGTCAAACCTATAGTCTTTTTGAAAACACAAATATTCGAATACCTATCTATGTGAGCCTAATCCTTCTGCTTTTATCTACCGTCACCTCGTGGCACAGCTCAATCGCGTTGTACGTCTCGAGGAGTCTACATGTCTGGTGAGTACAAACTATTTATTTCATTTATAATATTTATTATATATATTGTATCTAATATAGAGGTATTTTCACAGTAGAAACAACTTGATGATTTTAGAAGTTGATTAGAGCATAGTTGAGCTCAATCACTGAAAACGATAATACGTACAAACTAACCCAACTGAATAAAATTGATTGATACTATATCGCGAAATATATAGTAATAATATTGCATTCAACTCATAATTAGAAACATGCTAACGCTAATAAACTATCAAGTTCTTCCAATGAATCTGATGTTTTATCTGGGCAACATTGAGTTCATAATACAGTAGCTTATTTATAACAAAACAACATTCTTGACAAATCAAAAATGTGCTTCAACTGAAATGCATTTCCACATGGTGTAACACAATCACCATTCTTCAATAATAATGTAATTCATAACCACGACATTTACTGAATACGATTCTTTCATTCCAATCTTTTGGAATATACATATAATAGCCTACTCGGACGATTCACTAAACATCGTAATGAACGATAACAATGACGTGGAGATGGATCCACCACCCGGGCAGTCTATTATGCCAAACGAGAACATGCGGGTGGTGGATCCAAATCCACCCGCAGAGGCACAGCTACTCGCGGTGCCACCACCGCAACCCGCGGTGCCACCACCGATACCCGCGGTACCACAACCGTTACCCGCCGTGCAGCCGCAACAGATTGGCGCACAAATCGTACGTATTTTACAGAATGTTACCGACGCGTATAATTAGCACATCTATTCTAATGTTCATAATCACAATATCGAAATAACGCAATCAAATCTCGAGATTTATTTCGATAAGCAGCATTCTACATTTGAGTTCCGTTATTTCGAAAAGAAAAAAAAAAATTTCCGTTGACGCCCCCTAAATCCTGAGTTTATACCGCAACACTGAAATTCAGACACAAAGAAAAATCTCCGATTTCTTTAAACCGTGCCGAATCACTTTACTTTTCTACCTCATGAAACATGGGATTTTTTCGTTGTTTGGAAGTCAATTTTTTCTCAGTCGTTTTATCAGCTATCCAAAGAATTATTAGTAATTTTCTTTCGCATATGGTATCTCTCGATGAAGAATTTTTAACATCAGTAATTATTCAATTTTTAACAATATTCGCAAATACCCCCACAAGCTGCTTGGATTAATAGTTTTATATATCCAATATTTTACATGTATAAAAAAATATACATTATTCGCGACGGTTTTGTGTAACAGAAAAGTGTGACATTTCAGTATTGGATCCCCTATATCTCGCAAATACTCCCAAAACAGAATCATTTTCAATGATAATATATTGCTGTCTTATACGTACGCAGCCCATTTGATACTCTTCCAATATAATAATCATTTTATCAACATATACTTCTTACAGAATGCAATGGTCATAGAGGCCGTAAACAATTGTTCGTGGACCTTATTAATGGCCCAACGCGGACGCGGAGGCGCCTACAACAGGCGCGGCTGGCGCGGCGGTCGCGGGGGCTACCGCGGGCGACGCGGCGGCGGTGGCAGAGGGGACCGGGGCGGCGGCGGGCGGGGCGGAAGGGGGCGAGGTTCAGCACTGACTATTTTTATGTAAACTATTCTCAATAATTAATAATAAATAATTCCTAAAAAAAAAGAATTGTATCAAATATATTCCAGTAACTTTTTTGAACCTTAACCGTAATCTGTTCCTTTCCTATTTGAAAATAACCCAGTAAACACTGTAATGTAGCTGCAATATAACGGCAATGTCACCGAACGTAACGAGTAATATTACCCTGATATTACATGTAACTTACATGTAAGTAGAAATTTCCCACTCAGTAATATAACATGTTATATAACATATCAATCGTAACGTTTATATAACATGTTATATTACATGTTATGTAATCGTTACATGGTAGTAACGGTGCTGGTTCGTTGTGCGTAATTTAACGGCAATGTAACAAGTACGATAACAGTTATCTAGCTGCAACTTCGATGTAACGCAACAGTAAACTGAACCGTTATATAAAATGAACATTGAAGGTATATCCCGGCAGATATTACTGTAACATTACATTTATATGACCAGTAGTAGGGTCAAGGTCAATTAAAAGTCACGCATATATACATGATAGGTTAGAGATGATGGTTTATTGCACCCTATTACTGATAGGAACATACATATTCAATGTAACATATCTTATTAACGTACATGTTTTGTACTTGCTGCAAATTTTTTTGAGCGACTAGATGCAATATATGTACATTCAGATATTACATTAATCTCAATCTTATATATACGTATGTCTACATCACAAACCAACCTTATCGTGACTTACGATAAAACACTTTGGGAATAATTCGGAAGGACTGACCGCGATGTTTGGAATATTTTAGTTATTCACGCGAGCCATGATGAAAAAAAAACTTAAGAATAAGCAAAGCGATGACGCAAATGAAAAAGAAATTGCTCGCGAAAAAAAAATGAATCGCTATATATCGAGAAATGAAAAAAAATTAACAGCGAAAAAACTAAATCTATATTAATAATACGTTACACAACGCATCGTTCTTGTTCTCGTTGCTCGCGAGAAAAAATGAATCGCCATATATCGAGAAATGAAGAAAAATTAACAGCGAAAAAACTAAATCTATATTAATAATGTATGTTACACAACGCATCGTTCTCTTTCGTTGTGCGCTCGTCGTTTTTAATTCCTTGGTTCTTTTCTCTTTCTCTCTTTATCACTTTCTCGATTTGCCCGTTGTTTTGCAAACCGGAACCATTCTGACAGAGTTTCTTCGAACTCGATTTCCTTCGTTACTGGATATCCCTCCAAAATAGCATCTACAGAAAAAAACATTGATAATAACGTGAAAGTGCATAAATATTCAAAAATTGTACATATTAATGAATCGTTCATCACCGTTGCATATATGGTCTGAATTTCAACTTGAACCTGAACTTAAGCCTGAACTATCAATGCACCTCTGCAAAAATGTTTTTGACAATACGACTACGTTCTTCGCAATCATACTAGTAAAACCGGCCCTTTATTAATCACCTTTGATTATTATGGTAAGACGAAGGTCTTCGATACGAAAGTTTTCCTTTCGTCTTTTCCATGAACATAGTTGTGCGCACTCATTTGTGAATACTTTACGATATATTCTTTGAACGTCCTCACGTGCAGTGCGACCTCCGATTTTCCGTACAAACGTGCCCTGTAAAATAAACATGCATTCTTTCTGAAACATCCTTTATGAAGATGCATTATTTTGATTGAGATATTACAAAAATACACTTACAAATTGTGTTGCCATTTTTGCATTGTTACGGATTTGATCCTCGAAACGATTAATTGCTGCGAGCGATTTTAATGGCAGTTGACTTGACGAGATCGATTTCTCCTGAAGCTCCAGGTTTATTTCCGCGGTCCAAATGCTGATGAATCTCTCGTAATTGAACTTGCATTGCCGCAATCATCCGAATAATTATTTTCTGATATTCTGCATGAGAAGAGTGGACATAACATCGAAATTTATTTATGTAGATACACGACCCTTGAAAATGTTCACTAGGCAATTCAATCCACCTTCCATCGTACAATCCTGTGGTTGTACACCGTTGAAGGCTTCATTGGCAGCTTTTGAAATATTTGTTGCTTTCGGAGCTGCTGGCATCAGAACCTTCCTGATGAAGTCAGTTTGTGTACCGGATACAGAACCAGTTTTCCCGACATTTGCGTCCAAATCTATTTGTGGTACATGAATACAACAAATCGCACTACAACCCAAGCGGATCAACACGACTGTCAAAGTACCAATTTCGGTTGCTTTTCAACATAAAGCAGCTGAAATTTGGTGGCTTCTTGGGTACTTTGTGAACCCCAAAAAGGACCCCAGGTGGTTGCACCGATCGGCTAGGCAATGAAGGGCTATTGGCAGTTTAAACTGCAATGAAGGTCTATTGGCAGTTTAAACTATGAAAAATTTATAGCTATACTTGATTTAACGTTGAATCACGTGTTGCTATCCATTTGTTATGTTGTTAAAGTAGCAATTAATATTTATGTTTATGAATATAACGATACTCACTTTCTGTAAAACCAACGTCCAAGTGATTCGATTCAACGACATTTTTCGGGGATTGTGAAGACATCCCTGTAGACTCTTCATTATTGTTCGAATCTGTAGATTGCGGTGAAGGAGCGGCGTCATTCGGAAATAAGGGAAGATCTGTTAATATGCTTCGTACTGCAAATGAAGATTCCGGGTTAACTCAATCGGAACTTGCATTAAATAATGTGTATATGATATCGAAAAAAAAAGAATTAAGCATCAATTACCAGAATGGGTATGCCACTTACTCTTATGTGCCGGCTTCGTTCTCGAAACCTTCGGTAGCTTGCAATATTCATTTTCTTCGTCGGAAGAGCTGGTTATTACTCGATTTTGTACACACCTGCGACTTTTTCCGAGTTCTTCGTCATCAGTTGTTTTATAATGTTTATCGTTTGCAACCTTTCGAGCTTTTTCTAGAGTTTCTGAAATTAAAACGCAGAAATTCGATCATTTTATATAGTATATATAAATATATGTATACAAGTATACGTACGACACCATTTCTCGACCGTAATACTCAGCAATTGCCACGACAGTTTATCTGGCTCAGCCCGCTTTGCGATCAGCGAACTAATGTTCTTACAGCCGGTTGGCCACCAACATGAAGTTATTTTGTTGTCGGTTGTTTCGAGCCAATTGGAAGGTATTTCGGAAACGCTTTGATCCTCATCAAATGTGTCCACAAGATACGCCATATTAGTGAAACATCGTATGCTGTAAGAAGTAGAGTTTAACACCGAACGAAAGAAAATATAACAGATGAGACGGAAGGATAGATAGGGAGATGCAGTGGAAGATCTATTCGGCAAAGATTTTACTCGTTAATAATTGCAGTGCAGTAACGGTATCACTATTCTCAAGTTAGTTTTCTCTGGATGCTGCAGCGTTAAACATTTTCTCGTTATTTTGGATACTTGTAATGTTACCCATTCAGAAGTGTTTTTTTTGCCAATCAAAGAAATGTTGACTTTCTTGGAATCGCACGGAATTGAAAAAAGTGATCTCGTATTAGTACTGTACCTATTTCCTTTCACGGATAGAACGCTATTCTCGCTGAAAATATCTTTTACGGTAAGAATCGAACTATCAAGCAATTGACAAACGTTATCGGGATGCTTCGTCGAGATAGAAAATCCGTCAAATTCTAGAAAAATAATCTTCCTAGTAGTTCTCATATAGTGTACGGCTGGATACGATTTACGGTAGTGTTTTTGAATAGGAATTGAATTCTGTTCCGACATTCTATTGACAATCTGGTGTAACGGGTTTCTCGAGTTTTTAACTTTTTTCTTTATAGTCTGCAAGAAGTTTTCGAATTGAAAGGCGCTGAATTTATCCAAGCAGCCGAACCGTTTAACCTCATCAGCGAGGTGCACAAGGTTATGGACATTGTATGAAATATATTCAGAGCCGTATAATTCTCCGTAGTGCGAAACAAACCAGCGTAAAAGACATCGAGCATAATTATTCATCTCGAAACATAATTTAGGATCAGATAAAACTCGAATTGCTACGCTTAATGCCAGAAAATGATCGTACAACTGGGATGGCAAAACTGATTTTAAAACTGCAGGACCAGTGTAGAGGAGAAATTGTCGCAACTCGGTAGCCTTCCACCGATCGATATCGTCGAGACTTCTCGGCTTCCTTACGAATTCTTTCGGTATGCTAAATTTCATTGCGATTAAAATTTGTGAGGCAGCACTCAGCTGGTCTTTTGAAAATCGAACGTTTCTCGGGCCTTTGACCCAGAATTGAATGAGTCGCTTCACAATCCCCAAGCATACAAGATGCATATAATCTAAAGTCACCTGTGAAACTAAATCGATATTTAATCGCAGTAAATCTGAGATACCACGATGATGCTCGGATTGCAATTGGCGTCGAAAGCAATTATCGGTTCTTAAAGGGCAATCCATTTCCGGAAAAGTAGTGCGTCTACACAGAAAATCACCTTCTTGAATACATTTTGAACACCCAAAGTACCCGTTGTGACCTTTAGTATAAGTAATAAAAGATTTTGCGGGTGCATCGCAAACAATAGCTTTAATACTCACGCGACACTTTTGTCCCTTGATACTAAGACCATTGTTGAGAAGATCAACCATTTCATCGATAAATTGTTTTAAAAAACCGTTAGCATCATGAGGTTTCTTATCGCCATAATGAATACCAACTGCGAAAGGTTCAGTGTAAAGATCCATTGCGATTGCTACTAAAATCGGCCAAAACTGCCCTCGTGAACTTTTAAATAACGGCAAGCCATCACAATTGATATTGATTCCGATAAAATCCGGAATATTATCAAAATATTTTCGAATTGACCGTTTCAGACCGACTATTAATCCAAAATGCACGTATTCTCCATCGTTTATCGAGACAATTTGATATGATGTATTTCGAGCTGTTTTCAGAAGAGTTCGAACATCCGCTGGTACATCAGTATTACCGTGTTTACGAAGAGTTTTTAACAGAGTATTTACAATGTTGTGCGATACGTCACTTTGTATGGCCCAACAGCGTAAATCGTCTGCTAAAGTCGTATTCTGTGCACCTGTAATTTCATCGTTAGGTTCGATTGAGGTCTCACTACGAGAATCACCTGACAAATATTGTTGTGATCCAATATGCTCAAGACTATCAGGCACAGATATGAGTTTAACGCGTGTATCTGCTACACCTTCAGGTTGAATAGGAACCGTATCTTGAACTGTATGACTATCAACAGAAATACTGGATGTGAACAACTGTTTATTAGGTGCATTATTTTCTATTGAATCATTATTAACCGGACTTGTATAGCAACTAGGAAGTTCAGGCACTACTGAAGAAGTACATGGCTGATTATTAATTGTACTATGCCGTGCGATTTCCTCAAAAATCAACTGATTTCTTCTACGTTTTGATAAAAAAGGGATATTGTTTGGCATTTTGTAAAAAGTTTGCACGGAAATACGGAGAAAATGATTATTCGCGTGGAGGTGGTGTATTCGAAAATTTAGTACCTATATTCACTGTTGCAGTTATAAAGAGTATTTAGAATAGATCCAAAAGTAGATAAAAAGCAATTTTGTGCCCTTTATGTGCTTTTAAAAGAAGATATTTTTGATTGTAGCCCTTAACCTCTGCTCGAAAAATTGATCCCTTCGTGTAATAAAAGACTCTCTTCGGTTATAAACGACACGACTGTGATATCGAGGCATACTTGCACGAAAATACAGAGGAAATGATGTGCTTTTGGAATGCGTTTCATTTTTAATTTCGTGCTCCAACCTTCGTGTCGAAAAATTCACCACGATATAAAAAAAAGACTTACTTTACTCGACAGTGAAATAAGGGTTCCTTTCGAACCACAAAAAAAAAGATAACTTTTAATTGTCACGAACAATCGAGTGAAGAAACAATGCCCAAGCAGTATCGCTTATTAAAGTAAAAATATATACATTCCATTCCATTATAGAAAAAAGCGGATCAGAAAGTGACAGAAAGCCGTTTCTTAAAATGAGTGAAAAGTATTTCGCGCCCCCATATTTATCTCCTCAAATTTGACTCGTTTGCGTAAACCGAAACGATACACAATGAGATATGTCTTAAACTATAACCTCTACGTCTTAATATCTTTCTCTTAACCTTAACTCGACGACGCGTACGATCAACTCGTTATATGTCCATGCTGTTATAAGTATACTCACTCAATTCTGTTTACACATTTTAATAGGTGCTCGGGCTTTATAATATATATATATACAATATATTCAAAGAAATAAATTAATTAATAAAATCAGCAATTACCTTGGCACGAGTCCAGGATCCAAACAGAAACACAAGCGGCGAGTGACGATGCGATGCACACGAGGCACTCCGGGGTCGACACGCACGGCTACGATACATATAATAGGGCTCCGAATCAGCTGCTGCCTACAACCAGTCACTAACGATATTTCCGCGCATATATCGTCGGTTATTGGCTGTGATCTGGGGTCGCAGTTGATTCGTTGGAGCACACCAATGACAGAAATGTCCTGGCTGATCAGTCGTTTCGATTAGTTGCCACTTCCACCGAACAATCGATGTTCCGTAATGTACACTTATCGAAAAGTGCGAATTATTGAAAAATTTGAAAATAGTACACGCTGAGTGTACCATGGAGAAGAAGTAGAACTTTTAAGTGATGTTTTCAGTAGGAAATAGGAATCGTAGATGAGCACACGAGGCGAAGACCAGTCCGAAAATGTGCGTATTTCAACGTTCTTCATTCCATTATAGAAGATTGCGCGCGTTGGTACTAACATACATGGTGTTGTATGTATATTATATAACTCTGTTATAAATTTTGGTTATGTAACTGCAATGTTATAACGTTTGATAACATTCGTATAACCTGCATGTTACCGAAATTATGTACGTTGGCGTGTTTGATTTTGACCGGTATGATTAAGTTGGCACCACAGTCTTCTGTCTTCTTCTATCCTTCATGGCTACATAGAGACGGAAAGAGACAGAAGACTGTGGGGCAGACTTCATACCGGTCAAAATCAAACACGCTTGGTGTACATGACGGTACTGACAGGGTTTGTATACCTGGTACAAACACCGGTTATGTAACTGGATATTATAACGTTTTATAACATGTACGTTACCTGCGCATAACGAATGTTATGTACACGGCGATATATATGCATGATATACCTGTTGCCAACACTGGTTATGTAACTGCAATATACTAAGCTTTTATAACATTTGCGTGACCTGCACATAACCAATGTTATCCGCATATTGTTTTAAGCATGTTACATTACTGTTATATGTTTTAGCAATGTAACTGTAATGTCACAATGGTACATAATATGAGCATCACATTCAGGTAACAAATGATACATTACATGTTATCTTCCTATTACATACCAATTATGCTATACAAGTATAACAGCGTGACGTTACTTGTTACTTCCAGGTTATGTTGCTGTTCCGACATGTGTTTACTGGGAAGCTACAACTATATTCAACTATCACCAAAACGCATACACCTATTCGACACATGTCAGTTTTCGCAAGGAATGACTCTGCTTAACTTACAGCCGAAATTTTTTTAATTAAGCATAAAGTGCAACAATTTCTTATTTCCATAAATTACTAGAAAACCCGTACTTTCTGTGAAAATATTGAAGAAGATTCTAGAGTTATGACTTGTAGACCACACTGAGGGAAAATCAATTTGTAAAATCGACATTTTCGATATACAGGGTGTCTGGAAATTCGCGCACCATCGGCATACTGGCGGATTCCTTGCGAAAAATTGAGACGAAAGTTACCAATAAAAAAAAGTCCGCAACGGCTTAGTTTTCCTGTAAAATCATTTATTAACGAATCAATCAGCGTTCAGCTTTAGGAAAGAATGGTTATAACATTGCATAGCCGTCCGCCCCACTCCTGGGCAAAGCGGGGAACACCACACATTATTGTCTCGATCTCGGTAGTAGGGCGGACGGCGATGCGGAACTTTAGCCAGTCTTTCTTAAAACCGATGCTGATTGGTCCGTTATTTAGTGCTTTTACACGAAAACTAAGTCCTTGCGGACTTTTTTGCATAGGTAACTTTCGACTCTATTTTTCGCAAGGAATTCGGCAGTATGCCAATGGTACGCGAATTTCCAGACACCCTGTAGTTAAAATGTTATTTCATAGTAACCATAAAATTTTGTCGTCGCTGAGGTGACATATAAAATAATAATAATAATAATAATAAGAAGAAGAAGAAGAAGAAGAATAATAAGATCTGGTACAGTGAGCATTAATTTGTGATTAAAAAATTTAATAACAGTAACTACACCAGAAATTTAGTAATATTTACAATCTTATTCGGCCGTATATTCAACTTTCCGTGAATATTCACTGTAAGTATTTTTAGTCTACTGTGCCCGGCACAATTTTTGCGAGTCACATGTATAGTATTTTTTAAATGTTCTATTCCTTCAATAAATAAGAACTATATGTTCAGTTAACGGAACTTCAGTTTCTATTATTGAAGGTTAACTAACTGTTCAATCAACCTCACTCATCTGTTTAAATGGACCTGGTTATTATAACCTATACAGGGTGACTCAAAATTCCCGCACCACCTTGAATAGGCAGGTATCTTATCGAGTTGTTGACTGAAAGTTAATAGCAATGGTGTTAATACGTTATTATTGGAGGTAGGAGAGGGGATGGAGGGAGGGGGGGCCACCCGCCCACCCACTTCCCCCCCCCCCCCCCCTTCCTTCAGGGGGTTACTTGGACTAAGTCCACTGCTCGAGTTCTTCTTCATCTCGACGTTTCGGGCGCTAAAGTCGGGCGAAAGCAAGGAGTGTGTATATGGAATTCCATGCCAATGTGGGGATGTGTATATCGGCGAAACTGGAAGGCCCTTAAACATTCGCATCCAGGAACACCGGAAAAACGTTAAAATGGGCGAACGATCGAAATCGAGATTGGCCGATCACGCCTGGGAGAATGAACACCACTTCCAATGGGATGATGCCCGGATATTGTTGAAGGAATCCAATCCTATCAAACGAAAATTGAAGGAGTCAGCCTGCATAGCAGTCACACCAAATGCTGTAAGTCAACCCAGCATAGAACTTAACAAACTCTGGTTACCCTTGTACAGGGATGAGGTGAGGGAGGCCATGAGCAAGCCAAGGCGGCGCCACCAGTCATAGCTGGCGCCACCGACAACGAACCTATATATACCGGTGGGAGCACAGAATTTGATCACTCTGCCATGGGAAGTCGCCAGACTACCATCCTGAGGACGGGAGCAGATTTTAGCGCCCGAAACGTCGAGATGAAGAAGAACTCGAGCAGTGGACTTAGTCCAAGTAGCCCCCTGGAGGAAGGGGGGGAAGTGGGTGGGCGGGTGGCCCCCCCTCCCCCCATCCCCTCTCCTACCTCCAATAATAACGTATCTTATCGAATTCTAAGACAAAAGTTCCTTCACGAAATCGCGATTGACGAATCAGAGCGTTTTTTATCATCGTGATAGTGCCGGCTCAAAAGCAAGCCATGGGCAGAGCCCGTATCTTTAATATTAGCTTGTACAACCGCTATTTTTTATATTATTCAATTTAATTTGTAGTTCTGGTCGTCCAGGTCGATTGCACCGTAGTTCCTGATGCCCAGGTCGATCGGATCATGGTTTTCGCCGTCTAGGTTTCATTCGGCGTAGTTTACGTCGACCGCTCCATAGTTTTTTGCCGTTAACGTCAACCGCTCCATATTTTCAGCGGTCCAGATCATTCGCTCCATAGTTTTCGGCCGTCTAGGTCAACCGTTCCATAGTTTCAGCGGTCTAGGTAATTCGTTCCATAGTTTCAGCCGTCCAGGTCATTCGTTTCATAGTTCTCGGCCGTCTTGGTCAACCGCTCCATAGTTTCAGCCATCCAGGTCATTAATCGCTAAAACTATGGAGCGGTCGACCTAGACGGCCGAGAACTATGGAGCGAATGACCTGGACCGCTGAAAATATGGAGCGGTTGACATGAACCGCAAAAAACTATGGAGCGGACGACCTGGACTGCTGAAACTATGGAGCGGTCGACGTAAACTACGCCGGATAAAACCTAGACGGCGAAGACCATGATCCGATCGACCTGGGCGTCAGGAACTACGGTGCAATCGACTTGGACGACCGAAAATATAAATTGAATTGAATAATAATAAAAATAGCGGTCGTCCAAGCTAATAAGAAAGATACCACGGGCTCTGCCCATGGCTTGCTCTTGAGCCGGGACTATGACGATAATAAGGAACGCTCTGATTCGTCAATCGCGATGTTGAATAACTCGAAAACCGTTGGCCTTGGAGAGTTTTCGTAAAGGAACTTTCGTCTCAGAATTCGATAAGGTACCTGCCTATTCAAGGTGGTGCGGGAATTTTGGGTCACCCTGTATATTAATATTCTCCTCCCGAAATGATAACATATCTATTGCAATCACGCAACAAATATTTCGCGCCAACTATGCTTCCGTGTTTCATAATCGTGAAACGAAAAAATATAGTAATAATTCGGTCGTTGAATTTGCGAATAAGTGAGTGACGATGAGCCAGCATTCGAAAAGTTCCTATTCAATCAAACGTTGTAAGTAAAGCTATCTCTCTCATTGGACAATATTTTAATTTTTTATGGGAATTGCAGTATACTAATTGTAATAGTGATGTTATTTCACGTGAAGAAAAAACATTTGTAGGTTTTATCGGATCAAATATTTGAATAGTTAATGATAGATCGCTTGAAGTTGAGCCTGAAATTGACCCTTTACGCGAATTTTCTTCATAAAAAATAACTTTTAAGCAGGTAATACACTGAGAAAAAAGTTCATTAGAGTTTGTTCGATGTTAACAAATCTTTTTTGAATATGGCGAAATGAAGATTTAGTTGTTATTACTAAATTTTAGTTGAGCCGAATGATATTTGTTATTATTACCATATTTGTTATTATTACCAAATATTATTTCGATATATTTTGGCTAAATTAAATCGTCTTCGATTCAACTGAAATTTAGTGATAACAACTAAATCTTCATTTCGCCGAATCCAAAAAAAGATTTGTTCACATTAAATAAACTCTCCTTTCAGTGTATCCACGGAAAAAGAAATGAAAAAAAAACACCCAACTACCCACAGGGCACGAATGCACAATTGCATCATAGTTCGCAGACACTCAAGTATATCTGATCTCTTTATGCACCAAGCCTATCTCGGACGACTGTTTGCATTAACGGAAATGTTTCACTGGTAAGATCTGCAAAATGATGTGTCAATGTGTGACGATGTCCAAAAAGGGCAACAATCAAGTGACAGAAGGTTCAACTCCATAATGAAGTAAGGAAACAAAATAAACAAAAAATAATGATAATGATAGTAATCATAATGATAATATAGGTAATAAAACAATTTTTTCGAGATATCAAAATTGATATCGAATAAATGATGATTCGAGGCTGGCGTGCCGACGTACGGGTATCGAAGGTACGGAAATACGGATCTTGATAGCGAAGGATTTGGATACCGAAAGCTAAGAAGCGGAGGACCTAGATACGGTGGTCTTTGAACGTAGATACCTCAGAAACTAGGACCGACAAGGTGGGCCTTTTTCATACCGATGATATATTACGAAAACATCAGTTTCCGGAATGAAATTCAAGATAATACTAATAATAATATTAATTGATATCTTGATGTCAATGACTTCCTATATTGATCGGGGTCAATTTTTTTGTTACGTGATCGGATTTGTTCAACAACCAATAGGAAGCGAGATATCGACAAAGTCAATTTCCCTTGCAAATTTGAAATCGATCTGTGCGTCGGATCGGAAAATAGATGTGTCGTGGAAAAGTATTAGTCCAGTCAAATTGTGAAATGAATGAACATTAAATTATGTAGTTTGGGGATTGTTAGGGATCGATAGGGGGGTGCATTCCGAGCATAAATTCCAATTTGCGGGGTTCTCCGAAGGTCAGCTGGGCCCCTCTCGCTAAAAACGCATTTAATTCGATATCTCGATAACGGTTAGTGTTAGGCAAAAAATTGTAGAGACCTTTTCTCTTTTAAATTAAATTTACTAACTTTTTTATCCGAAACTTTTTTTTTCAACATCAATATTTTTCAAGTTATTACTTCCGAAAGGCAAAAATTTTCCGTTCTTTTCTCCCTATTTTTCATTTTTCGCCATTTCCTCCCCAACCGTTCACTTTTATGAAATTTTTCCGATTATCAAAGTTGTAGATCTTTTAATTACGAAGAACTTTTGTCTTAAACTTTTTTCTCTTCTACCAATACCTTCGGAGTTATGGCTCACTTTACCGAGCGAAATCTGCGCCATTGTCGCAATATCATCGACACCAGTGGGTATTCAGTACTTGAAAGATATATTAAAGTATTCCATGATCATTTATTAGCCAACTTACTTGTATAAAAAGGTGAATCGATTAAACAACTCGATCTGAGACAGCCATGTTTTCTTCGCAATCATTTAAATATTGTATTTCTTCAATTTGGGTATTTTTTATTACATTCAATGGGATAATAATGTGAATAAGGATTAGAAAAAGAAGCAAATGAATAATTAAAACTGTTCCACACATTTATTGACAAAAAAAACTATGTAAGGTTCGTAAAATTAGGCACCCGAGGTGGATGGATGTGATTATTAACAATAAATTATAATATATCTAGATTAGATGATATGTAATTAAATGTAATTTTTGAATGTAGATTTTAATATTAAACTACTTTCGTGTGTGAGTAAGTTTTTAAATTCGATATACGTTTGTTGAGAAAAATGAATAGCAGGAGTAAACACCTACTGGAAGTGATATTATTATTGGAAAATTTTGTAATTCTGAAAAATATTTTTTATAACGGTAGAAAAATAATTAATATTACCTCAAACTTGATAGAGGTGTTAACATGCGCTCATGTTCCTTATCTCCCCTTATTACACTGGTTTCTATAAGTGTTTGAATCCTTTTTTTGTGCACCGTAATCACTTCTCCTTCACTTAACGTTTTGCTACGTATAAAACAATGTTCCATCTTCACTTCGTGCGGCAGTAAAACATTTCAAAACATGAAAAATATGCGATTTTTAACGGAGTCGAGGAGCAGATGTCCTTGGGGCCCCGCACTAGTACACAGCGCGGCCGTCAATACGCGTTGCGACAATGGCGCGGATTTCGCTCGGTAAAATAAGCTATAACTCCGAAGGTATTGGTAGTAAAGAAAAAAGTTTAGGACACAAGTTGTTCGTAAATAAAATATCTACAACTTTGATGACCGGAAAAATTTCATAGAAGTGAACGTTCGGGGAGAAAACGGCGAAAAATGAAAAATAGGGAGAAAAAAAAGGAAAATTTTTGCCTTTCGGAAGTAATAACTTGAAAAATATTGATGTTGAAAAAAAAAGTTTTGGATAAAAAAGTTAGTAAATTTAATTTAAAAGAGAAAAGGTCTCTACAATTTTTTGCCTAACACTAACCGTTCTCGAGATATCGAATTAAACGCGTTTTTAGCGAGAGGGGCCCAGCTGACCTTCGGAGAACCCCGCAAATTGGAATTTATGCTCAGAATGCACCCCCCTATCAATCCCCAACAATCCCCAAACTACATAATTTAATGTTTATTTAACCCATTTTGAGCGACAATTTGACTGGACTATATCTGAAGCAAAGGATCTTGAAACCGAAAACTATATAGCGCAAGACCTAGACACCGAAAACTACGAAGCGAAGAACCTGGACACCAAGAACTACGAAGCGGAGGACCTGGACAGCGAGATTTACGGAGGGGAGGACATGGATACCGAAAATTACGGAGAAGAGGACCTGGATACCAGAAACTACGGAGCGGAATACCTGGACACCGAAAACTATGGAGCGAAGGACCTGGATACCGGAAGCTAAGAAGCGGAGCACCTGGACAGCGAGATTTACGGAGGGGAAGACCTGGATACCGAAAACTACGGAGAAGAGGACCTGGATACCAGAAACTACGGAGCGGAATACCTGGACACCTGAAACCACCAAGAAGAGGACAGCGAGATTTACGGAGGGGAGGACCTGGATACCGAAAACTACGGAGAAGAGGACTTGGATACCAGAAACTACGGAGCGGAATACCTGGACACCGGAAACTACCAAGAAGAGGACCTGGATACCGGAAACTAGGGAGCAAAATACCTGGACACCGAAAACTACGGAGCGGAGGACCTGGATACCGGAAACTACGAAGCGGAGGACCTGGACATTAAAAGGATGACCCGATTAAAATGTTAACACATTAATAATAATAAAATAATAATAATGATAATCATACATACCTATATGAGTAGTTGTACAAGGTGCTTTCTACCCCCATTTTTTTTAAATTACCTGTAAAGTCTGACAGCACCTTAAGTTTTACTAGATTTCCAGTGGTTCGAACCGACGCCTTCATGTCAATGAACCCGGTCAAACCGGATGAGGTTGACATAGGACTTATCATAACGACAGTTTTTAAATAAATTAATTGCATTGCCACAAATTTACCGATTTTTCCAAAGTGTTCAGCGTAAATATACAGATTTTTTCGAGATCGTATCGGAGCGTTAATTTTTTCGCGATCGTATACGCGTACGACACTGCAAAAAGTGTTCGGTGTAAAATCAGTATTTATACCTGATGGAACCACCCCACTTCAATTGAAAATCTTCAAAGTTGGCAACCTTGCGAGTAATAGTCGACGCGACACGACTCATATACAAGAAAAAAAATCTGATCAGACACATAAATTAGTGCCCACACAGTAGTTGGCGCCGACGCGTTATTGGTAAGCCAAGGTGGTGAAATCTCCTGCTAATTGGTTCAACGCGATAAGGTAACGTCACCGCCCCGACATACAAAGTTGCAGTCCTTAACCAGCGTCCGCAACTTTGATTTTTATAACTGACAGTAGTCGACGCAGACGCGTTATTGGTAAGCCAAGGTAGTGAAATCGACAGCAAATCGGTTCAACATAATAAAGTGAAGCCCATACAAAGTTGCATACGCAATTAACGTTTCACCCACCCCGCTGGTAGTTAAGAAAAATCAAATAATACTGCATCTGTCATGAAAATAAACCGGTTCTAATTATAGTGGATGCAACCAAATGGTCATATCTCTCTGAAGGATAGGGATTCAAATGATCATAACAGCAATTCGCATCAATGATTTATTTCAAACTGCATTTGTCATGAAAAACCAAACCAGTTCTAATTATAGTGCATGGAACTAAATGGTCATATCTCTCTTAAGGATGGGGATTTAAATTATCATAACAGCAATTGGAATCAATGATTTATTTCAAACATGATAAATGATGAAGCAAGGTATAGTTTACATATAGTTAAATTCGATTCGGTTATACAGTCCGCCAAGATTGTGCATGTGAAGACGATTTTCATCGGCAGCCAGTATCATTTTGTGGAATAAGTCGACATCATCTATCAACACCTTGGACATACGTGCAGGTAGAAACGCTGAAAACGAGTTGTCGATGTCAACTGTTATTCTTGTCCCGAATCTTGTTTGTACTTTCCGCAAGGTGGTGATTGGATAATGTTTATGTACTTCCAGATCTGCCAATTTTTTAGTCGGAAGGTATTCATCACATCGCCCCATCTTATCAATTTTTGATAAGTCCATAGTACTCGTCATGTCAAATTTATATTATCCAATTTCCTTATAACTTGATTGAGATCCGATTTGGTTTTAATCACTGTTTTTATTTCGTCGATATTCTTTAAAAGTAATTCTATGCGCCGTCTTAATTCTTGCTGCAACCGAGTGATTCTCATTTATCGAGAACAATTCGTAGACTAACCCTCGGCATGCTAATCTCAGTCTTTTATACCCAGCAATTAGGGGGAATAATCTTTGATTTATTCATACTGGTCCATTTTTTCAATAAACAAACGTTGTTCACAGCACATCGCATAATATGCGCACTGCACCTAAGTTCATACGGATACGAAACTCCTAGTGAATCCAGTCCAGGGCAACCGAATGATGTCATATTAATGAAGTTGGCATTGCTCCATTGCTTCAACCAAATGCATTTCTGGAGACCTTGGACATAGTAAATTTGATCCTCCGATTCCTTCAGATGTTTATCCAAAAATGGTTGAAGATTTACGTATGGAGCGCATCCAGTCCACCAACTCATTCCATGATATTCCGAGGCCCTATTTACAGAGTTTTTTCGTTTGTCGGATAGTTCCATATAATCGTAGGGCTCTTTGAATATGAGATGTATAATTCGGTCGTTTTCGGCACTTAGTGACGCGAACTCTTTCACTATGAAGTCCTTGTCGTGTCCAAGAAATCCCTGAACGTCAACAAATGTGCGATGCATTGCCACTGTGAACTCACCACCGTTAATGAGTCCAGCGTAAATCAGTATTTATACTTGAACCACTGGTAAAATAAAGAAAAATCCTACAAGTGGTGAAGTGTGCAGATGAAGGCCTTGATCCAGATCGTACGATCTGAGATATGTCGATGCTGAGCAGTCTGAAGGATATCTCCCACGCGCGATGTATCGATGAAAAAATCTGAAAATGTCCCCACGCTTCCGAGCTCAGAGATGCAGATGGCACGCGCTCGCCAAATGCATAAACGAAAAAATGGCGATTCAGCCGAATTATTAGATCGTACGATCGACGTCAACTCGGCAGAAGCTGGCCTCTACGCACATCATACGAGTGGAGAAATGCTTCATGACAACCTGATTGCGAGGCGTCAGATGAACTGATAATTACTGGTATAGTACTAGCATTCAATCAGGTGACAGATTGGTGTTAACTGCTGATGACAGGCAGCTTACCAATCACCTGTACAATTTTTTAACAACAATTACAGGTTGTAATCCTTACTCGCCACCCAACAGACGACCGTTGAAAAAATGCTCAGAAATCAAGGTAAACATGCGATGCACATTTAAAACCCCCAGTATCTTGGCAGGCAGAAAAAAATTCTCCAGAATAAATACGTTGACACTCGCGGTGCTGCAACATTGAGAAATTTCAAGCCGCAGTGATGTTTTGATCTCATGAGAATGAGTATTAAAGACATACAATGTCATCGATTTCGGATTTATCCATTCACATGGAAAATAAATTGTGTGAAATGTTTCGATTAATTAAAGATTCGAATAGTGCTGAAAAAATCACCAGATGGATTCGCAATTGTGATAGTACTGTACGTTTATTGAGGCGTGCATTGAATAATGCTGGTTTATCTTGTGGGGCTAAACATAGCCTAGAGTCAAGAATTGGTCGACTGAAGAGTCTTAGAGTTTTAGTCAAACAACAGATCAAAATCGGTCGAGGAATTAGAGATATCGCGCAGGAATCACGAAGCAGTCGAGTGTGCTGGCAGGATATTGAATCGGCATTCAACGGACGAATCCGCACCGGTATAGTGATTAACGTACTACATATTGATCCAAAACGATTCCTCGGAGATGCTAAATACTTGGTGATGATCCGCATTAGAAAAGCACTACGGAAACATCATTGCATTAAAGTAAATACAAGCCTTAATGCTGAATTTAACCTAAAAGAAAAAAGTGACACAAAATGTTTTAATACTGCGAATATTCAAATCTTGTTAACATCGAATCTACAAAATTGGTATAGAGACCACGTCGTCACACCAATAATAACTCAGATGGAAGAATTTCAGGAAAGGGATAGTGGATGGGTCCTGATTCGACTCATTAATTTAGAGGTTAATGTGAATCGATGTGTACCTCTGAGTGGAGCGAGTTTCGTGGAATTACCCGCCAGCGTTAAAGCGCGAAAAGCAGTGATTAATGTTCACGTTAAGGATGATGCATGTTTTGCTTGGGCAGTTGTTTCCGCTTTATACCCGGCATCACATCATCCCGAATGGTCAAGTTCATATCCTCATTTTTTAACAATACTAAAGTTGGGAAACATTTCATTTTCTATGACAATAAAACAAATTCCAAAGTTCGAGAAAATGAATGCTCTGTCTATAAATGTTTTCATACTCAAGAAAGGTCGCAAAAATATTGAAATTGAGCCATTGTGTTTAACCGACGATAAAAAACCGATACATATTAATTTGTTAATGATACAGAACAGTAGTGGAAACTCACACTTTTGTTGGATTAAAAATCTTTCTAGATTGCTTGGCAGGCAGTTGTCGAAATCAACGCGAAAAAAATTCGTGTGTGATAGGTGTTTACATGTGTTCTATAGTGAAATAAAATTGCTGAGTCATGAGACTGACTGTAGTAAGTTAAATCATTGCGCGGTTGAGCTTCCAAATGATGAAACGAAGTGGTTACAGTTTAATAATTTTAACCGCAAAGAGTATGTTCCATTCATAGTGTACGCTGACTTTGAATGTTTATTAAATGAATTACCAATTGATAAGTGTCAGGAAAGAAAATCTCATGCATATCAAAAACATGACGCATACAGCGTTGGATATTACTTCCATTGTTCGCATGATAACTCGCAATCGCGTTATGCATCATATCGAGGCATGAATCCGGCTAAGTGGTTCGTTATGGAATTGAAAAGAATAGCTGATAACTTGGAAACTACGTGCAGCAATTTGAGAAAAATGGACCAGTTAACCCAGCATAAAACTATAAATTATTGCAATGCACTGTACTGTCACATCTGTGGAGGACCATTCACCGCTACATGCACACGAGTTCGAGATCATTGCCACTTTACCGGTCGATATAGAGGCCCCGCACATATGGGATGTAATTTGAATTATAAAGATGAACGAACGATTCCAATAGTATTTCACAATCTAACTGGCTATGATGCACATTTTATTATCACTGAATTAATGACTGCATTCGAAGGAGGGGTGTCAGTATTAGCTTTCAATAAAGAAAAGTATATTTCATTCACAAAAAAAGTTCAAGGAAATCATTTCAAACTAAGATTCATTGATTCATTTAAATTCATGAGTTCCAGTTTGGATAAACTCAGTTCATACTTAGGAGTTGACGAGTTGCAAATCTTGAGAAGCAAATTCGATTATATCAATCCCACAGAGTTTAAACTGTTGACGCGAAAAGGAGTGTTTCCGTATGATTACTTGAACTCGGTGAGCAGGTTGAATGAAACTACACTGCCACCAAGAGAAAAATTTCACAATAAACTGACTAAGAGTGATATTTTAGAAGAGGATTATTTGCATGCAGTTAATGTGTGGAAATCATTTAATATAAAGACATTGGGTGAATATAGCGATTTATACTTAAAGACAGATGTTTTACTGTTAGCGGATGTCTTTGAAAATTTTAGAAAAAGTTGCATGATAACTTATCACTTGGATCCAGCATACTATTATACACTTCCTGGATTGACCTGGGATGCAATGCTTAAGTACACGAAAATTCGTTTGGAGTTGTTAACCGATATAGATATGTTATTGTACGTAGAGCGAGGTATACGAGGTGGTTTGAGTCAGTGTTCGAATAGGTATAGTTGCGCCAATAATAGATACATGAATAATTATGATGTGAATGCTGCAGAAAAATATTTAATGTATTTTGATGTCAATAATTTATACGGCTGGGCAATGTCTCAGCATTTACCTACGGGAAAATTCCAGTGGTTTGCGGATGTATCACAATTTGATGTGACATCTATTTCAGATGATGCCTCAACGGGGTATATTTTGGAAGTTGATTTAGAATATTCTGAAGAATTTCACGATTATCATAAGGATTTACCTTTCTGCCCCACCCATACCAAGGCTCCAAATACGAAAGATGAGAAATTGCTCGCAACTTTGTACAATAAACAGCGATATGTCATTCATTATAGAAATCTTAAGCAGTGCCTAAGTCATGGTTTAAAATTATCTAAAATACATCGAATTTTGCAATTCGAACAGTCCGCGTGGTTACGTTCATACATCGATTTGAATACAAATCTGCGCACACATGCTAGGAATAATTTTGAAAAAAACCTTTTCAAATTGATGAATAATGCCGTTTTCGGTAAAACCATGGAAAACGTACGTAATCATGTAGATATAAAATTAATCAGTAAATGGTATGGGAGATACGGAGCAAAATCTTTGATTTCAAAACCAAATTTTCATCGAAGAACGATTTTTTCGAAAAATTTCGTTGCGATAGAATTGCGAAAGTTGAAAGTGAAGTTTTTCAAACCAATTTACGTAGGAATGTGTATATTGGATATATCCAAAACGTGTCTGTATGCGTTTCATTATGAATACATGAAACCTCAATTCCAGGATGAATCCAAGCTTCTATATACAGACACAGATAGTTTAGTGTATGAAATAAAATGTGATGATATTTACAAAATAATGAAACGCGATATTGAAAGGTTTGACACGAGTGATTATAATGTGAATAATTGTTACAATATTCCTTTGATGAATAAAAAAGTTCCAGGATTAATGAAAGATGAAAATAATGGTAATATAATGACTGAGTTTGTAGGTTTGAGATCTAAAATGTATGCAATTAGAATTGATGAAAACGAAGTGAAGAAAGCTAAAGGTGTAAAAAATTGTGTCGTACAAAGACAAATAACATTTGAGGATTATCTTGAATGCTTGCAGACAAATTGTGATTTAAACAGACAGCAGCAGTCCATACGTTCAAAGTTGCATACAGTGTATTCAGTATGTGAGATGAAAATAGCTTTGAGCTCAAACGACACTAAACGTTACATACTACCTGATACGACTGATACATTACCCTGGGGTCATTATAAAATACCAACAACTCAGCAGTTGCGTAGTGGGATTGAAGAGGATTTGGAAGTTGCTCGAAGTTGTTTCTATTATTTGATGCAAAATACATTTATGATTATAATTATTTATTTGATGTAGAATACATTTATAATTATTTATTTCATGTTGAATACATTCATGATTATAAAACATTATCCTTATTTATCCATGAATTGTGTGAAGAATCAAACCCCAACCACTTAACATGCATGCATATATGTTCTGATGTGGCAAAACAGCGCAAAAACTGAAAGAAAAACAAAAACATTGAAAAAATCACTGAATTCCCTATATAATGGCAGCGAAAATAAGAGAGGAAAAAATCTGAAAAAAATTTGGGACTCGTTTTTCGACGTGAACTTTCAGCTGGTAAAGTTGCAAAAAGATCCGAGAGGGTGAGACCGGATCCAACGTCTACAATTGGTAGACTTGCTCATATACATTATTTCTCTTTTTTCGTAAGATCTTTTCAACTAGATGTACATCTGGATATTTAGCTATTCTCAATTCATGTTCGTAAAAGCTCCCCATAATCGGTTGTCCGCGAGAATCTTCAAGCAAGTAAGATGCCGGATTAGTGACTTGCACTTTAATTATTTTGAATATCTCCGTGGACCAATTGGGTGTGAATCCGCGAGAGAATATAGTTTTGTATTTACTAATTCTTACAGCGTCTCCGATTTTAAATTTTGCTGGACCAGCGATTTTTATGTTGCTGTACACGGTGGTAAGAAGTTTTTTTGCAATTGATGGTGTGACGTTTCGCGGTCGCATTCTAATTGTTCTGTGCACACGATTGTTATAGTCCGAAACTAATCGTTGGAGAATATTAACCCATTTGTACGAGCCATTACTGGTAAAAGCTATCCACATCGAGTTTTTGAGTGTTCTGTTCCAACGTTCAACTACAGAAGCCTTCATTACACTGTACGTAGAATAGTGATTAATGGCATGCTTTGATAAAAGAGACTTGAACGTCCCGTTATAAAATTCTTTACCATTATCAGTTTGAAGATTTATAGGTTTTCGGGGTCCTGAAATAATTGTATTGAAGCCTTCGGACACATCTTTGCCACTTTTAGTCTTAAGTGGGACAGCCCACGCATATTTAGAGAGAACATCGATTACTGTAAGAATGTACTTAAATCCATTATTAATCTTTGCATGCGGTTGCATATCCACAAGGTCTGCTTGCCACAAATCATCGTAACCGTGAGTGATGACCTTCCTCCGAGGATAATTACCCCGTGCCGGCGCGTGCAGTTCTCTCACCAGTTGTAGTTTCTCCTTACTCATTCTTAATGGTATATATTAAAACGTGAAACAAGTACGTGAAGTTCATCTTTAAGCGAGTCATGCAGCATGTCAACGTACTCCTTATTCACACCGTCAGATGGTTGAACCGGTTTTTGCACGTTGCGCAGTAATCTGTTATCAAAATCGAAATCATCCATAAGACCTACTCGTTTAACAGTAGGTTTGATATCCACATAATACTTTGTTTGAGCGATCATCCTATCAACATACGATTTTGTTGCTGTGTCAGAACTGTTTTGGGGATCGCCAACAATAGTCAATCGTTTACCAACAAACGCATAATTTCCATCTACCGAACGGTTATGATTATCAACGTATGCTTTATTTGCAGCATCAAATTCATTGACTGGATTGTCAACATTTTTTAAACGGTTGGTATTAAAATTCCAAGTTCCATCAGTTTAAGGTTGCAGTCCATTTATGCGAAGTGTATCGACATATTTTTTGTTGGCGGCATCGTTGTCGGCCAAAGGTGTATGTATTTGAACTATTCGATAATTCTTCGCATCGAACTGTTCCGACGTGAGGTTGTCATGCTGTGTAAGCTGAAGCCCTCGAACTTTCACAACATCGACGTACTGCTTGTTCACAGCGTCATCGTCTGCCAGCGGTGTATGCACTTTTTTTAGCCGCTTATTTTTCAAATTATAATGTCCTTCATCCGTAAAAGTAAAAAAATCGCGATCGATGTAATCTTTTGTGACGACATCACTTGAAGCAATTGGAACAGCTGCATTTGTCAACCTTTTGCCGCCGAAGTCAAAATTACCATTCACTTGCAAAATATTACCACCATTACTGGGTGTATGAAGTATGGGGGCTCGTTTAGAATCAAGATGTCTTCCGAATTCATCAACTGACATTTCAGCACTGACACGATGTTGGAGTTGTTTCGCATATTTATTCAATAATTTTAGCCTCATGAAGTTCTTCAACAATAGACTTGATCTCATTGTCATGACCCGTGTGACCGGCCGTTTTTGAAGCAATCAGAAGTCGCAATCTCTCTACAAGTTCATTCGGATCGTCCCAATGCACGTAATCTACACGGTTATTAGTGACAACCATTTTACTGGTAATCAAACCTCTTCCGGAAGAGCCGCTACGTGCAGGAGTATTAAACAAATTCGCGATTATATACTTCCATTTATAACCTTTGTTCCCATTCAATTGACCGTTTAAAATATATCCACGCTTGTGGGCGTTAGTTGCAGTCAATATGCTTTTGTATTTTAAAAGATCAGTGTTATCAAATTGGTCGTCATCGGGAATTCTTTCAAAAATCAATTCCAGCAATCCTGGAGTTTCCTTGTACCTGACATTATTGATTATAATATTATCATTTTTATCTACTTCAATAGTAGAATCACCAATCAACCATAATCCGTCCACGAAACGGACCGCAAACGTTGTATCAAATGTATTTTTCGTGTCGAAAATCAATCCTTTGAAATATGTTTTAGTCAATTCACCAAAGTTTTCATCGATGTATTGTATCGCATGTTCCCGCCCCTCAGGAGTTTCCAGGATTGACCGCATGGTGACTTCATCAGAATGGGATTGGGCTAGGGTTTTTAGTGGCAAGAAAACACTATTATCATGATCAGAGTTCGTTTCCATCGAAGCAGGTGCACTCTGCAGTCTCTTCTTGCGATTTTCCAGTGGAGTGCTGAATGGTTTGAAACGAATATTTCGATTTTGCCTAAGATCCTCGTCCTCATCTTCGTCTAGCTCAAGTTTTCGTTTCACCTGTACTATGGGTTTTCGTTCCGATGATGCATTATTAATGCTGCTGGTCTCTGCTAACATCTTTAGTGGTGCTACGATTGGTGCCAGGTTTTTTTCCAAAGCCTCCACAGCTTCCGATTGACCAACTTTCAGTGCCATGTATTTCGCGCGAATTGTTTGACTTGATCGTGCGATGGCTTTTTTTAATTTCGCATCTCCAACCGAATTTTTTTTATTCACCGTTTTAAGGTTTTCAACGAGTGCTGCAGACTCAGACATTATTTTCTGATCGTAATACTTCGGAAAATAAAGTGCAACTGAATGCATTGAATTACCAGACGACGTATTCATTAAAACCCCTACGATAACGACCAGCCTGTAAAGGGTCATCCTTGACAATCACGAGAAGACCATATTTCTTTTGCCAACAGATGGCGCAGAGTTTCTGGAATGTCTCATACGACATATCGGTGTTAACGTGATCGTCGTCAACATGACGTAAATTCATATTGTCCTGTTTAAATAAGATTAGAACGTTCGCGTTGTCGCGAATCAAATGTTTGGGGAGTCGCGCATACGTTTGACACAAGTAGAAACAATCGACGTGCGCATGTCGACCCATAGAAAAATATTCTCGAATTACATCCTGCTTGTCACAAGCCACATCATCAAACACGAACACTGAGTTGGGTAGTGATTCAGTCGGAGGGATTACATCGCAGTTGTTGGAGAACGGGAAGTATCCAATTTCTTCGATATTTGATAAAAGTTTCTCCAAATATTGATATTTGGGTTGTTCCAGCGATTTTGAATAGATGTAGACGTTCTCAAACCGAACCCCGTTACAACTCTCCAGTAAACTCACAACAACATTTGTCTTTCCGCAATTAGATGGACCGCAAATTATGGACCTAATTGTACTAGGTAACAGGGGGCCATGCCGCTTTGGAATGTTGAATTCGGTTTTACTGTCAAGATTAACGACTTGAATGGAATATGGTTGCTTGAATAAATGCATGTTGGGTTGTGAGTTGGCTGCAATTGGAGGCAAAGGGTATTTATAGACGAGTGTGATTTTTTTTCCTCAGTTTCAAAATGTACATGAACATTGATTGATCGCCAGATCACTTTGTCGCGAAGAATCATTTTTTAAATATTTCTAAAGTTGTATTGCTGAAATAATCCCAACAAATTCAATATATATTCTGCTCATACTATTATGATTGACTGTGTAACGATAAGAAATTGTGGTCAATGTCAAGAGCGAGATCTGCCGGAAGGGGTCTGATAAATAGAGTTATCAATTCATTACCCTTTGAACTACACATACCGGGTTATCAGTATTGCGGTCCGGGTACGCATCTAACTAAGCGTTTAGCTCGCGGGGATCCAGGTATCAACCCATTAGACAAGTTTTGTCGCGAACACGATATTGCCTATTCACAAAGCAGTGACCTTGATTCACGTCATATCGCTGACCGAAAACTTGCTGAACAGGCATCACACCGCGTTAAGGCTGGAGACGCACCCTTGCTTGAGCGGGCAGCTGCATGGGCGGTAGCACGTGCTATGCGAGTTGTATTGAAAATGGGGAAGAAAGTTGGCGGACGGTTGAAAGTCAAAAAAAAAATTTCACAACTTCGAAGGCATAGGAGGAAAGGCGGCAAACCCCGAATATTACCGCTAGCGACACGGGGAGGATTTTTACCATTTTTAGTCCCATTACTGGCAGGATTATCTGCGGTAGGAAGTTGAGCAGGAGGGGCTGCAGGTATCGCTAAATCCGTCAATCAAGCATCTAATGAACGCAAACTTTTATCTGAAACGCAACGACACAACCGTGCTATGGAGCAGCAGGGTCGTGGACTGTATCTGAATCCATACAAAAAAGGTGGGGGTATAACAAAATTTCGGAAAAAAAAAGTCAAAAATGAGATAATTATTCTACCTGGTGGTCCGACAACTAATATTCAGTTACTTACGTATGCGAAAGCCATGCATATTCCTTATTTTAAAGGTGTGTTTATGCGATCTGAACTACTCAAAAATTCTGTCCATCAGAATGAGTGTGGAATTATTAATTTGGATGATATCAATGGACCTGGCACTCATTGGGTGGCATATGTAAAACGTGCCGATCAAGCGAAATATTACGATAGTTATGGGAATCTGCCTCCACCTATAGAATTGATTCAATATTTGGGGAAGGATGTGCGAATTGAATACAATTATCAACAATATCAAAATTATGATTCATCAATATGTGGTCAATTGTGTTTGTATTTTCTACATAATAATACATAGAGAGCATTGATGTTTGAACCTCAGTATCCACATGACCGCGTCATGTCTCTGACGTTTACGCTCTCCGGGTCAACATCCATTCTCAGTGCAAATTATTTTCCTCCAATTGCGTTGAGCGAAAATTCTCAATATGTATTGGGATTAGTGGATTTCGAAACATTCAACTCGGTACCGAACGTTGACCACACAAATAATACCTTTTATTACGGGGATAACAAAAAAATCGTAATTCCTGAAGGATCTTACGAAATAGATGATTTGAATAAGTATTTAGTTGAAAAAATAAGTGAAACGGGTCAGAGTCCGGAATTGCCACCTCCAATCACACTGCGTCCGAATAACAATACATTAAAATGTGAGCTCAAGTGCAAGTATGAGATTGACTTTACTGGGGAAAAAAGCCTTGGTTCGTTGATAGGTTTTACCAAGCGACGGCTAGAAGCTAACGTGTGGCACGAATCAGATTTACCCGTTAACATTCTGAAAGTTAATATTTTACGGGTTGAATGTAATATCACCGCGGGGGCTTACAGCAATGCCCGTCCAGTGCACACGATTCATGAATTCTCTGCCAACGTGCCACCGGGCTATAAAATCTCCGAGTCACCTTACCATGTCATTTACTTACCCGTGAGCCAGCGTGTAATAGACAACGTAACACTTCGTATTGTGGACCAAGACGGTAATTTGGTCAACTTCAGAGGGGAAGAAATCACAGTTCGCTTACACATCAAGGAACAAAAACATTAATTCGCATCATGCTGATCTACGAAGATGTGCACAAATACGCTGTGAACCTTGTTCCATCCCTCAGTGTTCAAAGTTTGGTCAAACAAACAACACCGTACGCCGTACGTCAATCGCTAACTCCCGATAACGCACAATTTTTGAAATCACTGGGATTCATTGTCAAAGTACGATATGGCGAGTCTGTTGAATATTAATGCTCGACCTGTATTTGATAACAGTATAACCCGAGTTGAAGTTCATGCACATGCCCCCTACGCGAGTACATCGTATCAGAATAATGACGAGATACGGATTCCAATTCAGCAGCAGGATTTGTATACATTACCTTGCAACAGTTTTATATATATTGAAGGGACATTATTAAATTCAGTTGAAGACGCAAATGGTGTTCATCAGCCGGTGAAAAATGTAAAATTTGTCAATAACGCTGTAGCGTTTCTTTTCGATGAAATTCGATACGAGTTGAATGGTGTTGAAATTGATCGATGCAGAAATGTAGGAATAAGCACGACAATGAAACACTATTTATCATTGAGTACTGATGCCAGTAAGGCGTTAGAAATTGCTGGCTGGTCGATACCTGGAAATATGGTTGCACTGGATAAAGGATATTTTAATTACTGCATACCATTACGCATTCTGCTGGGCTTCTGCGAAGAATATAAAAGAATTATCGCCAATACGCGTCACGAACTGATTTAAATGCAATATTCACAGGAGGGGAAAATGTATCGGTAAATTCAAAGCTGAGTAAATTGCAATGGCGGATGCCTCATATCAGTGTTGAAGATTTGCAGAAATTGGAGCTGTCACATCTGCTCGAGAGTGGGGCATCGATTCAGATGAGTTTCCGTTCATGGAATCTGTATGAGTATCCAGTGCTTCAAGAAACAACCCATCATACCTGGTTTGTGAAAACCGCTGTACAACTTGAAAAACCTCGCTATGTCATATTAGCGCTGCAGACCGGACGAAGAAATAAACTGACCCACGATCCGAGTATATTTGATCATTGTGAATTGACGAACGTTTGCCTGTACCTTAATTCTGAGTCATATCGCTACGATAATTTAGATTTAGATTTCACTCGAAAACGATATGCTTTACTCTACGATATGTATGCTAAATTCAAAGGATCGTATTACGGTGAGACTAGCAGCCCAGAACCATTACTTGATTTGGATACATCCAAAAAACACGCCCCCATCGCAGTCATCGATTGTTCGCGTCAAAACGAATCACTGAAAAGTGCATCCGTAGATATACATCTCGAATTTCAGTGCAATGTTAATGTACCCCCCAATACTTCTGCTTACTGCCTAATTTTTCATGATAAAATTATTGAATACAGCCCGCTCACGAACGTAGTTCGGAAAATTATGTAAACAAGTGGTGGGAGGTGATTTTCAACACTATAAATGTCTCACAAGCCCGATTAGTTGCAGAATATCGTATACAGTCATGGGGCCTACATTTATTGACGTTCAGGGGTTCGCGGGCCCCAACAACACGTTCATTGTGAAAGAGATTGCAGTTCTAAAAAACAATTATAACCTTCAACATCTCGTATTCAAGCCCCCATATCCTTGGTCTGTTCTACCTGAAGATAATCAACGACAAGCATTGGAGAATAAAACTCTTTACGGATTCAGTTGGAATGATGGATACGTCTCTTACTCCGGACTACAATTTTATATAAAACCACAGTTACAAGATTCTCCGTCATTTTTAGTGATGAACAAGTCTGTTAAAATAATATTAAAACGATTATTCAAAATCAATGCCGCATACATAGCCGATAAAATAAATTCCCGTACGCAGCAGACACGATGTACATGCCACTCAGGTATTTGTGCTATGGAAAATGTGTTTCCAATGCGTGATCGATGTTGGGTAGAAACTAATGATTTTTATAATGATAAATAAACATTTATTCATCTAGTTACATTTTTTTTCATCGCAAGCCTAAATCCCAATCCTCCAAGCGAATTCGACTCGTTTCCTCGTCGATTTGTCGTTGGTTTTCCAACCACTCATCCTGACTCTGGAACATTTCACCCCAGATATCATCGTCAGGATCCTTTTCTTCTGCGCCAGCCGCAACAATCGTTGGTTTGGTTAGAGCTTGCGGCTGTAATTAATGATTTTTTTGTTATAATGTTCATTGAAACTAATTTGAATATCAAATATAGCAAATCTGGAATTTTTTGTTTCGAACAGAAAAATGAGTTTGATGATTGAATTGATTGAACTCCAATAGAAATTTCATTACACGTATTTAACACTCATGCTGCTTGTTTTACCTACCTTTGGAGAGGGTTCCTTCTCGTGCTGCTTCTTTTCCACCATGTTTTCTTTTGGTTGATCCACCTTTGCGGTCAGATGAACTACCGGCTTATCACACTTTGATGATTGAGTTGTGATTTTTTTGGGCTCCATCAGTGTATAGTCTGAATTGAAAATGAATGACTGTCATCCAATAGCTTGGAACGCTTATCTTAAGTATGATTTATCAAATAGTGTGGAACACTTATTCGAAGTGTGATTTATTGAATAGTATGGAACGCTTATTTGTAATAACTACCAAATATGAATACCGCATATACCGTAAACTTGATGTTGAATCGTACTGGTCAACCCTATAGCAGACGTATGAATCGTACCCGTTTGTACCCCGACATATATCAGCTCGTATGGTGTGAGTGGAGGGGGGAGCATTTTACATGAATGATGTTATTGAATCTGCACACTTCACCACTCCCGGTGACGTCCATCGATTTTCAAAATATCCTTCGGATTGGCTTAATAGTTTACTCGGCATTTCTCCACTCGTATGATGTGCGTTGAGGCCAGCTTCTGCCGAGTTGACGTCGATCGTACGATCGAATAATTCGGCTGAATCACCATTTTTCGTTGATGCATTTGACGAGCGCGTGCCACTTGCATCTCTAAGCTCGAAGGCGTGGGGGCATTTTCAGTTTTTTCATCGATGCACCGCACGTGGAAGATATTCCTTCAGACTGCTCGGCATCGGCATATTTCAGATCGTATGATCGAGTTGACGTCGATCGTACGATCGAATAATTCGGCTGAATTAGCATTTCTCCTTGATGCATTTCACGAGCGCGTGCCAGTTGCATCTCTAAGCTCGAAGGCGTGGGGGCATTTTCAGTTTTTTTTCATCGATGCAACGCACGTGGAAAATATTCCTTCAGACTGCTCAGCATCGGCATATTTCAGATCGTATGATCGAGTTGACGTCGATCGTACGATCGAATAATTCGGCTGAATTAGCATTTCTCCTTGATGCATTTCACGAGCGCGTGCCAGCTGCATCTCTAAGCTCGAAGGAGTGGGGGCATTTTCAGTTTTTTCATCGATGCACCGCACGTGGAAAATATTCCTTCACACTGCCGAGCATCGGCATATTTCAGATCGTATGATCGAGTTGACGTCGATCGTACGATCGAATAATTCGGTCGAATTAGCATTCTCCTTGATGCATTTGACGAGCGCGTGCCAGCTGCATCAGCATCTCTGAGCTGGTAGGTGGGGGCATTTTCAGTATTTATAAACCGACCCAATTAAGGTTGCATTCAGACCGCAAATTCTATCACTAAAATGAAGTACTTAGTGATTTTGTTTTTTACCATCGCAATTAAACAAATAATTGCATCACCCGTGGACTTGGCTGACCGCTTGGTTCACAATTTGCAAGTAGAGTCAACTCATTCACTAACGAATGTAACCTACTCAGGGTTGCATTATCAACGGTTCGCAGACGTATCGGATGGCACCGTCGTTCAACAAAACCAACTGCATCCACCCAAAAAGTCGCCTTATAATAATGTTGTGAATTTCTATCAGTCTGACTCGGGGATTACTACCACTACTACTACAACTGAACGGCCTGTCGGTAAGACTTTGACTATTGTTTCTGCATGTAAGCTAGCTCCATATTATGTCAGATATTAAAATAATTTCATATCAGAAAACTGGAATCCTGCCGCTGAACCGCTCATTTGAATTTGATTACAGATTTAATAACACCAGATTATTCAATATTCGGAGATTTTAGTGCAGATCTGACCTCTAAAGATGATGTAGGTAAAGTTCGAAGTGTGCAACTCGCGTTGTTCTACAGCTTTGCGCGATACACACATAAGCCGACCTGATTCTATTAGGGTAATAATTTACACATCTGTTTCAGGTGAGATGATTAATTACAACAGCGTGCAGTTACCTGTAGTATGATATATAGTAGTATATAGATAGATAGATAGATAGATGGATAGATATACAAGTATCAATTTATTCTTATAGTATATTTTGTAGATTGAAAAACACTTGGGGAACACTAAATCATATGGTATACGCAGATTGTTACATAGATATGCATAGATCGATTTATTGTTACGAAGATATAGATATAGATATAGATATAGATATACATAGATCGATTTATTGTAGATTGAAAAAACATGGGACACTAAATAAGTGCTACATATGTAATCAATAATAGTACAATAGATAAATGCCGCATATCCATATGCATGAAGTACATTATTCAGTTTCAACTGATTTCATTACTGTAAGAATACCCATGCCAACTAATTTACAATCAACCATACTATGTTTATCGAAATCTTCAGAATTAATTAGAATTTTGATCGACTCTTGTTCATCAAGGGCTTCCTCTTCCATCGCCGCGCAAAGTTTTCCAGCGAATGACTTCATACGATTTTTTATTGTGTTCAAATGCTTTGTAAGTTCCTCTATCACGATTTGAACACATGGAAGCTGCCTGATGAGATTATCAAAAGTCACTTGCATCATTACGATGCTTCCAATAATTGATGTCGAGAAAATTACTGCCCTTTTGTCATAAAATTTGCAGCATTTAACTAATATATCCCCATTGGCATTCAGAGGAATCGTGTGTTCATTCCGCGATTGGGGTAGAAATTCAGATCCTAACCATTTCCTCAAAACTTCTTGATGCAACATCAAATTTTGCCAAGTATCGTGATTAAAAACCAGTTTCTTATTCTTGAGGTTGTCTACAACGGTGATTATAATTTCAGCTGTCAAATCACTCTTGATCAATACCCCAATCTCCAAACTCTTTGAGCAACTTTTGTTTAATTGATACTTTCGTTGTAAAATATTGCAAGATTCGAATTCGGTGATTGTTGCGTGATAAATGTCATTCGTTCGCTGTTTTTTCGAACTAGGAGATTCGTCTCTGTGGGCAGATCCAGGTCGCTTGCAATTGGAATTGCAGGATTTTAGGGTCTGCGTCTTCTCGAATGATCCAGGATTGGAGCAAAATACCCAATGTTCGTTACCATCACACGTTTCAGTGTGGCACTCTGAGGCGTGCGTTTCGAAATTATCTGCCATTCTAGCTTGGATGATTCTCTTGTCAGAACTGGTAGAACTGTGTGCATCACTAGGCTTGTACAGGGGTTTTATATCTGAGGTGAAACGTTGGAGAGGTGGTTTAAACCCAATAAAATTTTTTTTCGTTGGACTACGAAAAAAATGGAATCGCCCTATGAAATTGAACCGGATCTTTCATGAAATGAATTTTTCAGTGAATTACTAGCTTAGAGCGCTCCAAATGCGGGTTCCAACAGCGTTGAATCCGACACCTGATTTTTCTTAACTACCAGCGGGGTGGGTGAAACATTAATTGCGTACTGCAACTTTGTATGGGCTTTACTTTATTACGTTGAACCGATTAGCTGTAGATTTTACCACCTTGGCTTACCAATAACGCGTTTGCGTCGACTACTGTCAGTTATAAAAATCAAAGTTGCGGACGCTGGTTAAGGACTGCAACTTTGTACGTCGGGCGGCGACGTCACCTTATCACGTTGAACCAATTAGTAGTAGAGTTCACCACCTTGGCTTACCAATAACGCGTCGGCGCCAACTACTGTGGGGGCACTAATTTATGTGTCTGATCAATTTTTTATGAGTCGGTTTATCGAACCGATTCTCGACAGATTTATTTCACCACCTTGACTTAGCAATAACGCGTCTGCGTCGACGATTTTTCTTAACTACCAGCGTGGCGGGTGAAACATTAATTGCGTACTGCAACTTTGTATGGGCTTCACTTTATTACGTTGAACCGATTAGCTGTAGATTTCACTACCTTGGCTTACCAATAACGCGTCTGCGTCGACTACTGTCAGTTATAAAAATCAAAGTTGCGGACGCTGGTTAAGGACTGCAACTTTGTATGTCGGGGCGGTGACGTTACCTTATCGCGTTGAACCAATTAGCAGGAGATTTCACCACCTTGGCTTACCAATAACGCGTCGGCGCCAACTACTGTGTGGGCACTAATTTATGTGTCTGATCAGATTTTTTTTCTTGTATATGAGTCGTGTCGCGTCGACTATTACTCGCAAGGTTGCCAACTTTGAAGATTTTCAATTGAAGTGGGGTGGTTCCATCAGGTATAAATACTGATTTTACGCCGAACACTTTTTGCAGTGTGGTACGCGTATACGATCGCGAAAAAATTAACGCTCCGATATGATCTCGAAAAAATCTGTATATTTACGCTGAATACTTTGGAAAAATCGGTAAATTTGTGGCAATGCAATTAATTTATTTAAAAACCTGTCGTTATGATTAGTCCTATGTCGACCTTATCCGGTTTGACCGGGTCCATTGACATGAAGGCGTCGGTTAGAACCCCTGGAAATCTAGTAAAACTTAAGGTGCTGTCAGACTTTACAGGTAATTCAAAAAAATTGGGATAGAAAACACATTGTACAACTACTTTCAGGCGATTCATCGGATGAGTTTCGAGCATCCATACCTAGGGTCGATTTTGGATCGAGGCTACGCCTTTTTCTATGTATTTTATAGGACAAAACAATATCGTCATATGCACAGGAAGAACTCGGTCATCAGTTTCGACAGTACTGGCAGTATTGTAAGAAATTTGATACGGCTTTCGGGTTTAAAATCTGCGCACATTTTTCTTTACATCATTATGGTTCACTTTGGCTAGACCTCCATATCAGTATTGAAAATGCTCACTAAATCACAAGAGACAGAGAAAAATTGAATTTTCGTTAAGAACCTGGCAACGCACAGTTGATTATCAAAGACCTAATGGGGTTGTTATTGACGGTGCCAAGGCATTGCGAGGAGCTTGCTGTAGGGCATTCAATGATGTCAGTATTGCTGATTATATATCAATTTGTTTTGAAGCTGTGTCGAGTGGGAAACCAGTATCAAGGAATTTGGTGTCGACTTTTATTCGCACAGATACTGCCTATTTTATTCAAGTTTGGTGTCGAATGGATTGTTTCAAGAATCACCCTCTGCGTACCATTCGAGATTCTTATGTCCGTCTTGTCGCCATCATGATGGACTGCCAAAAGTTTTGCGATTTTGTCGAAGTCCTCATTCTTATGTATATTCTGTCCCTCCAAGAATTTGATGAGTCATCTTTGGAATTGAAACTGTTCAACAAAGAATCGAGACCACAAAACACGCACGAGAGAACTTAGAATCCATTATTGCGAAGCGCCATTTAGACATTAATAACTTCTTAGAAATATTTGATTCTCTAGATTTACAGTCTGTTCCACTAGAAAGTATACAGCGAAAATGTCGTAAATTCGACCGTAGCGCCATCTCGCTTATGGCGTTGGAAAGCATAAAGTATGCTCTTTTGCGCAATATATGCCTTGCTACCGCGGTGATTGTTGCTTTCGTGCGAGTGGAATTTTTATATCATGAGTGCGAAGTATCTAAAGCGTTTAGAGGCAGTGTTTCTCGTGCATCATGCGAAAGGACCAAAATTATCTTATGGGCAGGCTGCCAGAGCGCTGAAAAAGTCCAGGTCATTCGTACAGAAGTGAGTAAAACGCTTTAAAGAAGTAGGGAACGTGGACGACTTGCCAGAGAGAGGGGTATCCCGCGTAACGTTTTCGAAGGAGGATGAAGTAATCGTGCGTCTTTTTCAACAAAACCCCACTCTAACATTGCGCCAAGCTCAGGTTCGGCTTCATAACAAGGGCATAGATATCAGAATCAACACCATCGGGCGCCGTTTGGAAGAATTGAAAGTCAAATATCGCTCCACAATCCAAAAACCCCTTCTGACCGTAAGGCATGTCGCGAAACGACTAGCGTGGGCACAATAAAATTTGACCACGGATTTTAGCAATGTCATCTTCTCGGACGAAGCTTCCTTTTGGGCATGGACAATCCTGAGAAAGGCCTGGTCATCTCCCAGTCATAGGGTCATTCAGCGCACAGTTAAGCATCCGATTAAAGTGCACGTTTGGGGGTGCTTTTGCAAGCGTGGTTTCGGAATCCTTCACTTGTTTGCGGACAATCTGGCAAGGGGAAGGCAGACCCTGCTACCCACCGATTTCGATCAACCTTAACATACTGGTCGGGGACCACTGAAAAGTAACTCCGGTAAAAGGCTTTAGGTCACTACGCCCTAGTTTTCGAAAAAATTGAGATCAAAGGTCATGACGCCAGATCGATTTCGGACCTGGGGGAATCGTTAGATAATTAAAAAACAAGGATATTTTATCCATATTGTAACGGATCGGGTGATCTAAGCCCGAGACAATACGTCACAACGCGCACCATCAACCGCGCACAACAAGTGACGTCAATCGGTGACTATATAAGCGCAGCGCTAACATGGCTAATCAGCAGTGTTAGGCAAAGCGCCACGCTGACTCACACTCTTATTTTCCGAGGCCGTACAGGCAAAGCGCCACGGTACTCTTTAGAATCTCTTTTTGCATACGGAAACGGCCATAGCGGCGTTTTACGTCTTCGAGTCATTTATTTACTTTTTTTTCTTTTCTTCATTATAATTTACTCTTCATTTAATTTATATCCAATTCCACAATTACTCTAAAATTTAATTTAATAACGACCGTAGAATCGTTGCTTAGCTAAATCTACGAATTTCGACTAAATTTATGTACTTTAATTTTATAACATATTTTCGGTTGCAACCATTTCACCTATTATGAATTTATTTGATTAATTAAAACTTATGTTAATCGGGACGGTTTTCTTTTCTTCAAAACCTTCTTCTCCGTAGGCTGAACTGACCTGACTAACATCTTTTATTTAATTAGCTAATATACAGCTTCGGTGACGACTGCACTGCACAGATCAGATACTCGCTTCGGTGCGCTTTGCGCATCCAAGTCGAGATACTGTCTCGGCAAGTGCGTCGAATCCCAAGTCTGATACAGCCTCGGTGCTGCTTGCAGCATCCAGGTCTGAGGGAGGCAGCTACGGTGTGATTCGCTCCACCCTAGTCTGTATCAGGGACTAACAAATTGATTACCTCTACCAAGGAGCCCTAGAAATTAATCTAGAGTAAAGACACTCACAAGTAACTAGCCATACGCGACACCTTCTGTGTCGCGTACAGCACCCGAAAAGTTACAATATATATAGATAATGTTCGCAAACTAATAGTTTTCGAGAAATCGAGGAATTAGTATTTTACACGCTCGGCGTATGAACCGAAAGAGTTTCACTGGCACGAAACCAGAGCGGTAGCGTAGTGGTTAGCGCGCCTGCTTACAAATCCTGGGTTCCGTGTTCGATTCCCTTGACTGCGTTTTCTATTTTTTTTTTCTTTTTTTGGGAGGGGTAGGGGAGATGTAAAGATAACAATAAAAATTGACTAAAAATAATCCAGAAACACTTTGGGTATATTTTATTTTCATATCACAAAATAATTATATTTGTGTAGTCCAATTGTCTTGCTTTGTTACACTTACTCATTCTCTAATTCTCGCAAATCGCGCTCACAGTGCGTCAGATGGTAGTAGATAGGGTGCAGTATGGATCCTATTTTATGGCCCCCAATAAAACGGCCCCCCGCTGGGGGGGGGGGGCTCCGCCATTTTTTCACCGCCATTTTTTTTTTTTTTGCCAATCCTAACCTAACCTAGGTGAGTTTCAACGAATCTAGCCTAAGTGAACCCTATCCGATTTTTTCCCCAATCTAACCTAACCTGACCTAGGTGAATTTCTGCAAATTCAGCCTAAGTGAATCCTATCCGTTCTGTCATAGCTCTTCTCGCTTCGGCAGTATGGCTCCGTTTCTTTGTCCAAGTATGTATGTCACCCATGGTCGGAAACTCATCGTAACGGCTCTGAAAAGCTTCGAAAGATTTGTTACCGCGCGCTTGTTCGTAGCGTAATGAATCAGATGCGATCACTTTTCATCCAATTTTTCATTCAGCCGTAGACAACGTTACAGAGCCCTCGTGTGGAATCAACGAAACGATAAACTTTGCAATGAAAAAAAAATAACAAAACTTTTTCAAATCCGGTTTAGAAGCACTGGATAAAGTTTTGTTATTTTTGTTTCATCGCAAACTTCATCGTTTCGCTGATTTCACACGAGGACTCTGTAACGTTGTCTACGGCTGAATAAAAAATTGGGTGAAAAGTGATCGCATCTGATTCATTACACTACGAACAAGCACGCGGTACCAAATCCTCCGAAGCTTTTCAGAGTCGTTACGATGAGTTTCCGACCGTGGGTGTATTGCCTCAAAATGCTCGTTTAAGCAGCCGCTACACACCCTAAAAGTCTCTGCAGAGTTAAAATATACACCCTGTATATTGTAACGAAGTTTATCTTTTGAGGGCTAAATCGCGATATATATAATGTAACTTTTCGGGTGCTTTACGCGACACTGAAGGTGTCGCGTATGGCTAGTTACTTGTGAGTGTCTTTACTCTAGATTAATTTCTAGGGCTCCTTGGTAGAGGCAATCAATTTGTTAGTCCCTGATACAGACTAGGGTGGAGCGAATCACACCGTAGCTGCCTCCCTCAGACCTGGATGCTGCAAGCAGCACCGAGGCTGTATCAGACTTAGGATTCGACGCACCTGCCGAGACAGTATCTCGACTTGGATGCGCAAAGCGCACCGAAGCGAGTATCTGATCTGTGCAGTGCAGTCGTCACCGAAGCTGTATATTAGCTAATTAAATACAAGATGTTAGTCAGGTCAGTTCAGTCTACGGAGAAAAAGGTTTTAAAGAAAAGGAAACCGTCCCGATTAACATAAGTTTTAATTAATCAAATAAATTAATAATCTGTGAAATGGTTGCAACCGGTAAATATTCTATAAACTAAATTACATAAATTCAGTCAGAAATTATAGGTTTAGCTACGCTACGATCCTATAGTCGTTACACACGTTATTTAATTTGGTCGAAAAACAATTATCAAATGGAAATAAGAAATCAATGGAATAAATCAAAATTATATATCAGAAAAATAAATAGAATCTACTACGTAAAGCACCGCTATGGTTGCTTCCGTCTCGAACAAAGTGAATCTAAAGAGTACCAGGGCGCTTTGCCTGTCTGGTCTCAGAAAAATCGAGGTGAGTCAGTGTGGCGCTTTGCCTAACACTGCTCTTATTAGTATAGCGATCTGGTTACTTTGCCTAGTATCGGAAAGAAGAAATATGTGAGTCAGCGTGGCGCTTTGCCTAACACTGCTGAAATAGAGTGACGATCTGGTTATTTTCCTAGTATCGAGAAGAAAGATGTGAGTCAGTGTGGCGCTTTGCCTAGCACTGCTGATTAGCCTGGTTAGCGCTGCGCTTAAATAGTCACCGATTGACGTCACTTGTTGTGTGCGGTTGATGGTGCGCGTTGTGACGTATTGTCTCGGGCTTAGATCACCCGATCCGTTACAATAAACTAAGAGTTTTCAAGTAAAATATTGTGGGTCCTGAGTTGAAATAAAGATTCGAGTCGTAGTCAAATTATAATGAATTGGGCAAAATTGCGTTTATTGGAAAATGCGTGTAATCGAGTTTATGTCTAGAACAAGACTGTTTTTACAATAATATCGGTTGACGCAGTGTTACGGCCCAGCATAAGCTGTCCCTTAACAATATTGTTTCCAATATAATTTTAATTTTCTTTCCTTCTCCATACGATTTTTATTCAGTTCATTTTGAAATTGAATTATTATACCCAGACCTCCCTGGAGTCAACGTCGTCGCGCCTATTGATTATCGGTCTGGGCATAGAATAAATACTAGGATCCATAAATTAGTTCGTAGGGTTGCGTGCGAGAGATGTTTAGGATCATGGAATGCCAGGGACGGTATCGATGTGAATAAGTATGGTTGTGAATGCCAAATGTAACCTGGCACCTAGTTTCGATTTCAAGTGGTGTTTCCGTTAAGACAGCTACAAAGTCACGTAGAGCAACGGTTCCTAGAATGCAACACTCTTGCTGACTAGCATTATAGAGTCGATTTGACCCAACTTCATCGATCCAGCGATCCTGGTTTTCCCTAGAGTACAAAGGGACATCTGGAGGGCGCAAGGGCTCCTTCTCACTATACTAAGCAGCCAAATTCAAAATTACCTATCCCTATTCACTTTACCGAATAAATTTGGCGAAATTAATTTAATTAAAATTCATAAAAATGAGTCGACTATAGCTAGCGACCACAGAACCATCGGCGGAAGAAATGGGTCCGATGAAGTCGGAACTGGCCAATAGGGAATTAGCTTTAGCTTAGTTACTGCCCTGATTGGTTGAATCCCTTGGACGCGAGCCGTTGTAAGCGCGCGGAATAAACAACCGCGTGCACCGTCAGCAAATTTGAATCTCAGGACCTCACGCCCTGAGATGCATAGCTCGTGGCATTCGTTCGTTAAATCGCAGGCCGTGAACGTGTGTCCGGAATACGCATTTGAGCATTGGTGATTGATAATCTTAAAGTTCCTGCCTAAAGACTCTGTGTTTCGATAAAATTCTATAAATCTTCGAATCATTTCAAATTAAATAAGGACATATAAGACTTCTATTTCTTAAGCACACATATAATTTCTATTTCTTAAATTGAGTTAAAATTAACTTTAGAGTCCCATCGTTTATCGTGATAGTTAAGTGCAACAACCGATCCTCAACCCACGTACCGCCGGTACATTCTCAACAAAGCCGGAGCTCAACCAGCCAGGGCCAGGGTCATACACAGGATTCGAGTGTCCCTTCAAGGAAACTTCGGAAAATCGTAACGTCATATCCATTTCTTCTTTTATCAGCCTTCATTATTTCCATTGTCACGGTATTGTTATCAGAATTTATTACTACAATTATTTTCTCCCGCCTATGGTTCCAGGCGCTCAATAGTAAACCAGAACTCAAGTTTTCCTTGAGAATACTTTGGAAAATTCTCAAGCGTGGGAAATAACGCAAAGCGTTGTGAGAGCAATCCTTATTTTCCTCGCATTTTGTAACGTCTAGAATTAAACAATTAGAAATAAGACACACGTGACTCGCCACGCATGGGCGAACCGGCGATAGATTTTGTACGTTTGACGGATAATTGTAGACGAAGGCTAAACCCTGAACATCCCTCGCACATAGTCTCGTAGTTTTAACGTTAGTAGTTTATGACACCTTTATATGTTTTTTTGAACGAGCGGGAGGTGATTAACGCGAAAGCGTTGTGAGGAAACCCTTAACACCGGGACCGTCGTTCGAGTTTAACCTGGGAGTAGATTTAATTTCATTGTTTCATTTATTTCCTTTTTGAATATATTGCTAAAGCGATTAAAGATTGTCAAATAATTTCATCATTCCCCTCACTTCCTCTCCACGACTTAGTTTATAGCTCTAGTACGGAGTTGACAAGATCGAACCCAAAATTCAAGATTAAGATCAGGAATTTAATTAAAATAAGAATAAGGAACGGGTTGGTTTTCCTTTCTAGCTAACTTCTTATTTGTGATGTATATGGCGTGAACCATACAGTACGCACCGCTCGGTTGCCCTCACGTCACAGCAGCAACCGATATTTCAACTATTTAATGGCATTTATTTGTAATCATTTATTTCCTAAGTTCATTTGGAATATATAAGTGATTTTCTAGCAAAGTGGAGGAGGAAAATCTACCTTTGTAACACTATCCCCCCTCCAGAAGAAGAGTCGTCCCGACTCGTTAAAACAGAATCAAATAAAATTGAAAACCAACGTCTAGTAATCATTCGTATGGTGGGTGTGTGCTCTTTTTGGGAAAACTGGAATCGAATTAAAAGTGAGGGAATTTTCCCAAAGACTATCTGGCATTTGCCTTTACTCTCAAGGGAAAACCCCGAAAAACCTTGAAAAGATAGCCGAGCGTTAACTTATCAAAGTGAGCAATTAGTATAAAAAGGTTCATCCGTCTTGAGGGAAAAGTCAAAGGAACTAGTAGATAGGGTCTGCAGATCAGTGAATAAGGTAGAAGTAGGTCGAAAGAGCAGGAACTCGGAAGATCGGTAGCAATTCAAGTCGTCTCGGCCCAACTTCAAACCTTTTCAAGAATTGGTCACAAAACGACCTATATAGGGGAACAAATATGAATATAAAATAATAAAAGGTTTTTGTGCCTTTTATTTAGGCGAAAATGGACTCGTATTTTGGTTCCTTAAAATTCTTCGTAATTAAAATTTGATAGGAAATACGAAAATTGGAACGATCTTATCTGAAACAGGATTAGGAACAGGATATATGGGTCCAGGATGTGGTAGACGTGTTTCCTATAAATCCTCAAATATAAAAGGTCTGTTTGATTCTGAAAAACTTGTAAGGGGTTAGTTACTTAAAACTAACAATCAAGTTTAAAATCGCGTTCGGATCTCTCAGTCTTTTTTTTTTCTTTTAATTAATCCAAATCGATTTCTTTAAACGAGTAAAATACTAGGAGTTCTTGAAAACAAAATGCTGATAAAGAATTCTCTGGGGAAAATAAACAAAAACAAATCGTCATGAGTATTGGACAAATTAATATCTCGAAAATCGATATCAGTCATCTTTAAATCGATAGTAACTACCATTGGGGTTAACCTCAACGACTAGAATTCATAACCTCGCAGAAATGTCTAAATAAATCATCTGGTGAAAGTTTGGCGTCAAGAATTAAAACAGGGGCAGGGAGAATTGAGAAATTCCTATGAATCAACCAATCTTCATGCACTGCGTGAAGTAGTTTAAGATAATCAAGAGGAATAGCCTCTTCTTCACTTCGGGCACGAGAAAGGACTCTAGAATATAACTCTTCTGGAGATAACCTCAAATAGACTATCAAATCTACCTCGAAATTGATCGAATCTTCAGTAAACCTCCTGATGTTTTCTAATAAGAGATGAGCTTCGAGTTCGTTAAAATCTTTCTGTCGTCTACGAGCTTCTACAAAACAGTTTCAGCTAAAAATGGATCGTTCCATAACTTTGTTCGGAAGCTGAGTTTTAATAAGGTGTCTATCACGCATGGTCATTAATGCATGATGTTGAAATAGGTAAACAAAACGAGCAGGATCCTTATACATTTTGTCTAATAAATTAACTCCGACTACGTCTCTATAAAAATCTAAAGGTTCCAACAATGTTAAAATTTCAGGGTAATCTCAAAACCTTTTTGTAAACGTGGTTTTTCCACACCCAATATTTCCTTCCACTAAGATAGTCAGGGGCCTAGAATCCTTTCGTCGGATTCCAAGAGGAAGATCCCCGGACCATCTGGAATAAAGAGGATACATAATGAATTGGTATCATCTCATCGAACTCTAGTTACCTAGAACCTCCAGGTTCTGATATTACTTCATAAGGTGCAAGACGATCTAAATGAACTATTTTAGGTTTAGACCGCGAAGAACGTTGCACCCTGTAAACTACATCGTTGATTTTCTTGATGACTTCGTAAGGACCTTCCCAGTTGGATTGTAATTTAGGACAACGTCCTTTTTCTCTGCGAGGTTGGTAAAGCCAAACTAAATTTCCAGATTCGAATTGAAGATCCCTAGCTCGAATATCATACCTAGCTTTGACCCGATCTGACACTAGATGAACTCTGTTTCTAGCCAAATCATGAATTTCTCCTAACTTTATCTGTATATGGGCTCCGTATGAAATATGAGAAAGTTCAGTAGAGGGAATGGGTCCTTTATCTAAATCTGAAGGGAGTCGAAGATCTCTTCCCATAAGCATAGAAGCTGGAGTATAACCTGTACTTTCATGTGTAGCAGACCTATATGATAGAAGAAATAGAGGAATCCACTCATCCCAATCCTTCTGATCTTTATCAACGTAGGAGGAAAGGTATCTGAGTAGAGTTCGATTCAAACGTTCCACCATGCCATCCGATTGAGGATGCAACGGGGTAGTACGAGTCTTTCTAACCCCTAAGACTTTCAATATTTCAGTTAAAAGCATTGCTTCAAAATTACGACTTTGATCAGTGTGGAGTTCTAATGAAGAACCGTATCGACAGACAAACTCCTTAACAAAGACTCTAGCTACAATATCCGCTTCCTGATTTGGAATAGGAATAACCTCAGGCCACTTCGTAAAATAGTCTGCTATTACCAAAGCGTAGCGATTTCCAGATCGTGTGAGAGGAAGAGGTCCGAGTATGTCCATTGCTACTCTCTCAAATGGAGCACCTACATTATAAATTTGAAGAGAACTCGTTCCTCTATCTCTAGGTCCTTTCTTCGCCACGCAAATAGTGCAAGTCCTACACCAATTTTCTACATCGTATCGACAACGCGACCAAAAATAACGTTCCCTAATACGATTAAGAGTTTTGTTTGAAGCGAAATGTCCTCCGGATGGGGAATTGTGATGTTCTCGGAGGATATCCACGATTTTCTTCTTAGGTACCAATAACTGCCATTTTATTTCTTTTGCATCCGGGGATTCCCACGTCCGGTATAACGAATCTTCATGTAAATGGAGCGAATCCCATTGAGCCCAATAAATCTTCAAATGTTGATCCAACGCTGATATTTCTTGCCATTCAGGCTTAATTCCAGTTTCTTTCCAATGCTTCAGTTGTAAAAGAATGTTGTCTTCTTGTTGTAACATTTTCCACTGCTCTTTATCTCCCTTCAGAGTTACTAGGCGAACCTTGTCAGAAGGAACCTTTTGTTTTTCTAATCGTATGCACTGCTTGCAGTCCGTTGTTTTATCACAAGGTCTTCTTGAGAGAGCATCAGCGTTGCCATGAAGAAGTCCAGCGCGGTGTTGGATATCAAAATCATACTGCCCTAAAGTTTCTAACCACCTAGCTACTTGTCCTTCTGGAGATTTGAAAGGAAGTAACCACTTTAACGAAGCGTGATCCGTACGAACCAAAAACTTCCTTCCATACAGATAATGATGAAAATGTGAAATAGTTTTTACTACAGCAAGGAGCTCCCTACGAGTCACGCAATAATTCCTTTCTGTCTTACTCAAAACTCTACTAAAGTAACTAATGACGCGTTCCTGTCCGTCTTGGATTTGAGACAAAACTCCGCCTATTCCTGTAAGTGCAGCGTCAGTATCTAAAATGAACGGGAGATCTATTTGGGGGGAAAGCTAAAATAGGTGAAGAGGTTAAACACGACTTTGATTGAATAAATGCTTCTTCGCAGTTGGGAATCCATTCAAAAGTAATCTTGATTCCTGTAAGATGGTGAAGAGGTCTAGCGATCGTAGCAAATCCTTCGACGAATCTTCGATAATAGATACAGAGGCCTATAAAACTTGTTCTCTGTCGGTAGGTCGTGGCCATTCAGAAACTTTCTGTATCTTCGTCGAGTCGGTCTTAACTCCGGAGGCTGAAACTACGTGTCCTAAGAAGTTAACTTCTTTCTTGAAAAGATGGCATTTCTTCGGACTCATTTGTAGTCCAAACTGTCATAGTCGCATGAATACTTGACGAAGGTTTTGAGTATGTTCCTCAAAAGTCTTTCCAAAAACGATGATATCGTCTAAGTAGACTAGACAGTTCTTTCCCGTCAATCCTTGGAGAGCTGAATCCATGGTTCGTTCGAAGGTAGCTGGGGCGTTACATAACCCGAAGGGCATAATTTTGAATTGCCATAATCCTCCTAGTCCTGTAACGAAGGCAGTCTTCTCTTTATCCGTTGGATCCATTTCGATTTGCCAGTAACCACTTTGAAGATCAATGGTACTGAACCATCGAGCTCCAGCTATTAAATCAAGAGTCTCATCGATCTTTGGCAGAGGGTAGGAATCCTTCTTGGTTAGGTCATTTAGTTTCCTGTAATCCACACAAAATCGTTTCTTGCCGTCCTTCTTGGTTACTAAAACGATAGGAGCGGCCCAAGGGCTGGAAGAGGGTTCTATTACGTTATTTTTTAACATGTCTTCTATCAACTTGGAAACTTCTTCTCGTCCGTTCAGAGGTAGTCTTCGCGCTGCTTGTTTAAAGGGAATATTATCTCCTGTATCTATCTTATGTTTCACTAAAGTGCAGAGTCCAATACTATTTCCATCTCTAGCGAAAGATTCTTCAAAATCAGACATCAATTCGGTAAATTCTTGTATATGAGTATCCTCGATGTTTAATGCTGATCGATCAATCAAATCTTCAAAAAGTGTAGGGGTTTTCTTCTCTAACGAAACGGATATCTCACGAATTTGAGGTGGGGAAGAAACTAGAGGAATTCTAGATCTGGTTGTCAAAAGAGGAACCTCGTTTTGTCCAAAAGATAGAGTATTAGTAGCCGGCGAAATAACGCATTCATGAGTTGAGAGGAAATCTAACCCTAAAATTCCATCGTCTTCGATATCAGCAATATAAACTTGATGTGGAGCGGAAATAAATTGAGCGACATTAATTTGAACACGAATCTTTTCAGAAATAGGTACTCTTTCTCCGGTAGCTGTTCGTAATGAAATAGTCGGATTTGAATGTTTAATTGGGCCTAAGAGATCCGAACGCACTATTGTTACTTCCGCCCCCGTATCTATTACCCAGAGACAGTCAACACCGTTGACCGTTCCCCAAGCATATAAGCGGTTTGACGAAAAGCTCGCCTTATGTAAAAAGGATTTTTCTTAGGGCTACTAATACTATGCTCTCCAGATGATTTCTGCCCCATCAAACCACCTGAAGTTAGTTTTTTGATGTTGAAGGTTGAGGTTCCGAAGGCTTTCTCCAAGAATTTGGACGTTTTTCACTAGTATTCTCGGAAGGAGTTGATCTTTCGTTTAGTAATTTATAACAATATTGAGCTATGTGCCCCTTTTTAGAACAATAAAGACATTCGGGTATTGGTCTGGTAGTGTCGGTATCTCTGGAAAAGCGTTCGTTTCTATTTTTATCAGGTTCGCGTTGCTGCCAGGGAGTAGTTTTCGGCCGATCATCGTTATTTCGACTATTAGTAGTAGTAATCTTTTCAGTCTCAACTTGCCTGATTCGACCTATTCCTAAATATTGTTTATTTATGGCCTCAATTTCTAGGCCTTTAATTACAGCTTCTCTCAGTGTCGAAGGTCCTGCCAAACTGAGAGCATGTTTTAATTCTTCGTTTCTAATTGCATTTATAAAATGCGAACAAGCTAAACGATCTCTAGTTGGATCGTCACATCCTGGTAAAGCTACTCTGGACATCCTTTCGATGTCGTACCCAAGTGTGGCAAGACTTTCGTCCCTGTTTTGTCGCCTGCTCCCTAACTGTGTTAAATGAAGCTTCTGCAAATGTTCGCTTCCGAACCTAACTCTGATAGCTGAACTGAGCCTATCATAATCTTTTAGTTCATGATTTGCGAGAGAGTTAATACGGTTAATGCGGAACCTTTGAGGTTAGCCGCTAAATTTCCGGCTTTGGTGGCCGAATTCCACTCATTCAACTCAGCTATTATTAAGAATTGACATTCATACTCGGCCCATGAAGTGGTACCGTCGTATGCTGGGACTCGAACAACGTGAGAGGACTTGTTGATAGGTTCAGCTCGGCTTTCTATCACTGATTGTAGAACTGGTCTAATTATTTGTTCGCGACTACTCCCGGCGCTAATCTCTTTTCGAACAATACCGCTGATTATTTCGCAAAAACTATTTAGGTCACTAGTGGGTGGTACGATCGGAGTCGTTTGATTTATCTCGGGTGTAACGAAAACAGGGGGATTTTTTCCCCCATAAACGTTTACAGACCTTGGTTCTTGATGAACCTGTTCTAATTGGTCTCTAACCAACGATAGTCTTCGGGGAGTAGGAATGGGAGAGACTCGGTTTTCTGGGACTCGGGGGGCTAGGATTTCCAAGCTGCGTTGGAATGTCAGGAGATGAGCGTCCCGGTCTTCCCTCTGGGCTGCACGTTGAGCGTCCCGATCTTCCCTCTGGGCTTCGCGTTGAGCGTCCCGATCTTCTTTTTGGGTTTGGCGTTGAGCCTCTAGGCTTTGGCGGAGCTGGTGTTCTGATCGTTCCACCTGCAACAGAGAAGCTTCCCGGTCTCTCTCCCGGTCTTCTCGTTGGGCGTCTCGATCCGCTTTTTGAGCTTGGAGTATCGCTTCTCGGTCCTCCCGTTGTGCTCGGAGGTGTTGCTCGGCCTGTTGTTGTTGGGCGAGTATTACCATCCGGAGCAGCGATTTCATCTGGGCCATCGGATCAGGTTGGGATGTTGGGATGGAGGATAGATGGGATTCAGCTGGTTGGACCGGAGTTGAAGCGGAGGGTTCGTTAGGGGGGGTTTGGGCAACACTTCGCGTATTACGACTCATTTTCCAATAGCAATAAAATTGTCAGGAATTGAAAATTAAAGACTCGTAGCACTAATATCACAACTCAGAAGATTCCACTTCTGACACCAGTGTAACGAAGTTTATCTTTTGTGGGCTAAATCGCGATAAATATAAACTAAGAGTTTTCAAGTAAAATATTGTGGGTCCTGAGTTAAAATAAAGATTCGAGTCGTAGTCAAATTATAATGAATTGGGCAAAATTGCGTTTATTGGAAAATGCGTGTGTTCGAGTTTATGTCTAGAACAAGACTGTTTTTACAATAATATCGGTTGACGCAGCAACCGATATTTCAACTATTTAATGGCATTTATTTGTAATCATTTATTTCCTAAGTTCATTTGGAATATATAAGTGATTTCCTAGCAAAGTGGAGGAGGAAAATCCACCTTTGTAACAATATATATATATATATATATACCGTGAGAATCAGGTGAAACCGAATGGTCCATCCGCCCAGGCGCCGAATATTTGGTATTTTTAGGTGGATAACCACTCGTTGCGCTGAAAAATCCCTAGGGTGATCTTGGCGCGCGGTCGATCTGCCGAGTTTCATCGACCGCGCGCCAGAATCACCCTAGGGATTTTCAGTGCAACGAGTGGCTATCCCCATGAAAATACCAAATATTCGGCGCCTGGGCGGATGGACCATTCGGTTTCACCTGATTCTCGCGGTATATATACATTGTAACTTTTTGGGGATGATACGGATCGCGGCACTGAAGGTGACGCGAGCCGGGAGTTACTTGTGAGTTCTTTGTCAAGAATTGTTTATCAGGACTCCTTGAAATTTTGCAACGTTAGTACCTAATACAGACTAGGGCGGAGCGAATCGCGCCGTAGCTGCCTCCCTCAGACCTGGATGCGGTGATCCGCACCAAGGCTGTATCAGACTTGGGTCGGCGATATCTTACCGAGACAGTACCTTGACTTGGATGCAGCTAATGCACCAAAGCAGGCATCCGATCTGGGCAGCGTTTGCCTGACCGAAGCTGTATATTAGCTATGGTATGTTAGTGTGATCGGAAAAAGAAAGAGTTCAGAAACAGATTTTAACAAGACATTAAATAATAGATTTAATCTAAGAATTCTATGACTGAATTACAAAAGAAAATAATACAAAAAATATATCTTACATAGAGGAGTTTATGTTATTTTAATCTTAATTTATAAGAGCGTTATATCCGTTCGGCTAAGCCACGATTTTATCGTTATATTTTTATTATACTGAATAAAGGATGGTGTATATTGGTAATAATTGAAATTGAAATTTAAATGAAGTAAATGAAAGAATATTGACTCGATACGTAAGTCCCTGCTTTAGGCGACTCCGTTTTACTAAGTGACTCTAATAAATATCCGGGCTCTATGCCTGTCAGATACTTGCTAATAAGGTTGTGAGTCGCTCCGGTGCTATACCTGGAATGCGCTGCTCTGATGAGCAGCACAGCTCATTATATAGCGCTTTGTGACGTCAGTTGTTATGCGTGCGGGGTGCTGCGCGGTAGTCTCATGTATTCGTATCAGGCATAACGCCTGATACGTTACATTGCCCCCTTCAATCATCAGTTCTTCGGATGTGCTTGCAGTCAGACGTTCGGACGATGGTTGACCCTTTTTAATCAATCAGTGAAATCTATAATAGTTTTAAACCTAACGGGTCAGTGAAGTCGATATCAGTGGGTATATCTATTTCTTCACGCCGTGGTTCCTTGGCCGGTGGTGTTGGTGTCTCATCATCGGATAAGTCTAGGATGCCAAAAAGACGCAGCATTGATATTTTCCTTCGATGCTCCTTTTTCTGCATCCTAGTCCATTCCGGTACATCAATTGGAGTTAACTTCCAAGGTAAGTAAGTAGTTACAGTACCCTTCTTTATTGTCTCGTCCGTGTTGTTGTTGTCTGGTATATTCGTCATAATAGGTTGTTTTATTTCAGGTCCTTGTAGGTTCGTCAGTTCCAATGGAATTTTTATTTGCAGTGAAAACTTAGCCGGTGTCTCTTTTTCCTTCTCTTTCACCTTAGTCTGTTCTTCCTTCTCCATCTCGGTGATCAGGTGGTCGATCGTCACAGGTGAGTTTTCTACTAAAACCTCTGTACTTCCAGCTATTTCAGGCATAGTGTATTTTGTTTTTTCACGCCTAAGTCTTTTTTGATGAGCGATTGTCTGAATCCCTCTCCCCTTCACGTATCTTCCTCTTCCAGATTGAAACTTCCTACTTGGATAAAGTACTTTTTCTGATTGTTGTTTTCATCTAACTTTTCCAGATTCTCCGTTTGGGTTTCTTTATCTTGCACACTGGTGTATTCGTATCGGAAAGAACTCATTTTGGCGAATACTTTCTGTGCTCCTTATTTATAGCCAACAAATGACATGTGTGACATCGGTGAGTATTCTTTTTTCATTTCGTGTTTTGTGTCGTCAAATCGATTCGTTTTGATTGTGTGTGCTTTACTGCTGATTCTATTCTTCTCTCGAAGGTTCCAGATATTTCTTGAACATGTTTACATGGAATCTACCACGCTCTTGCCCAGTAATCGGATTTTCTAGTATAAACGTCGCTTCCCCTATCCTGGTTTTTAATTGATATGGACCTTCATACAAAGTAAAGAATTTGGCTAATTTTTTGTTTTTTGTATCTGATACGTTTAACGCTCGCACTAAAACCATATCTCCTACATGAAACTTTATTATTCTATGTGTTTTATTAAATCTAGCGGCTCGCTTTAGCCCTTTACGCAATATATTACGTCTAACTAAACCTAGCTTTGCTTCTTGTGATATACTACTTTTATTTCTTATCAACCACTCTTCCCAAAATCTGGATGGTGGTGTGCCTAGTTCGATTTCGCACGGACAGAATCCAGTCGAGTCATGGTACACTTCGTTTACGCAGCACTCGATTACCTGGATCCAGTTTATCCATTGGGTGTGTTCACCTGTGAGAAAGGTTCTAAAAAATCTCCCTATTTCGCGATTGACTCGCTCAACGATATTGCCTTGAGGATGACGGATGGATGAGAAGACTGGGGTAATCCCTTCCTCCCCCAATTTGTTCAACCACTTTGCCGAGGTAAACTGTGTACCATGGTCGAACTCGATCCTGTCCGGCTTTCCTAATTCTGGTATGTATTCTTCAAATATGCACCGAATAGTGGACTCCGCGTTCGCCGTTCTCATAGGGTATATTCGTACAAATTTGCTAAATGCATCGCACGCAACTAATATCCATCGATAATTTCCGCGACTCGCAGGTAACGGTCCAAAGAAATCTATAGAGACTAGGGCCCGTATTCAGCAGTCACTATTAGCTAAAAGCGGTGGTCGCTTTTAACTAAAAGTCACTAGCGCTATTAGGCGAAGTCGGTATTCTACTCTCGCTTTTAAGTCGCTTTTAGCTAAAAGCGGTGGCCTAGGGAAATACATTTGACAACGTCGCATTTTGTCCCGAAACGATGCGTTCACGCATGCTCAAGCCGTGCCTACTGGCGGCAATTCACCAGAATTCGAACGAGATATATATAGGTGAGCGCAATGTGACCTTATACCATCACACCATACGAGGCGCACAAACTAGCAATGTAAGTGAACAATTGTTAAATAAATGGAAGTATGCGTTAAGTAAAGTGACATTCAACATATTATTATAATTTTAGATGTCGCCAAAACGACAGGAAAATTTGAGTAGTGTGGAAAAATCGTACATCATCAACTTCGTAAGGGAACATCGCGACGTGATTGAAAATAAAAGCAACGACGCAACGGTACAACGCGAGAAACAAGCGAAGTGGCAGCTTCTGTCAAGCCAATTAGCAGCTACCGGTACCGACAGGAGCTGGACATCCCTCAGAGAGGCGTATCAACGGTGGAAGCTTACAGCAAAGAAGAACATCTCTGCCCATAAGAAATCGCTCAAAGCAACAGGTGGTGGCCCAGGCCATCCAGAACCCAGCGCACTCGATTACGAGATTGAAGCCATCACGCCTAACGACTTCAGTGAGGATGAGAGCACCTTCGATTCCGATGCTTTGGTACTTATGATCTGCAATTCAATAGTATGATAGTGTAATGATCATCTATGAGCAAGTAAATGATTGTCCTTATTCTCGTATTCTTCAGAGAAGAGGCAGAGAGGCCCAGCGTTTGCCAGAAGTCTCCATCGAGTACGTCCTCGACGAACGCTCTGGGTAAGCAAAAACTTTCACACTGGTAATCGGAGTACAAGTTACTCAAATTCTTGACCTGTCTAATAGTGAATGGATTCCTGCATCTGAACCATCAACATCTGGGACAGTTGTCGGCAGTTCTAAACAGGGCAAGAGGCTGTCTCAAACGCCACCAGAGAGACAGCCTCCTTCGAAAAAGGCCAAGAGCCTAAGCGCCTACGAAGAAGCGCTGTTAGAGCTGCAGACAGCGAAGATGGAGGAGTCGATTCAACAGCAGCGCCGGGAACACGAGGTCAAGATGGAGATTCTGGAAACGCAGCTGGCCAAAGAAAAAGAAGAACACGATCTCAAGATGAAGATTCTGCAAAGGCAGCTGGCCAAAGAAGAAGAAGAACTACAAAGAGCGAGGCTCGAGAATGAGTATCGGCGTCGAAGGCTGGAGTAACTTCCAGCGAAGTCGGTAGGCGTGATGGCTTCAATCTCGTAATCGAGTGCGCTGGGTTCCGGATGGCCTGGGCCACCACCTGTCACTCCACTGGTGATACGCCTCTCTGAGGGATGTCCAGCTTCTGTCGGTACCGGTATCTGCTAACTCGCTCGACAGAAGCTGCCACTTCGCTTGTTTCTCGCGTTGTACCGTTGCGTCGTTGCTTTTATTTCCGATCACGTTGCGATGTTCCCTTACGAAGTTGATGATGTACGATTTTTCCACACTACTAAAATGGAATCTGTGTACATATTTTTTCATAATAAAGAAAAAAAATATTTTCATAAAGGACCTATTTTTATATACAACCCTCTGCTGTACCAAAAAAACGTGAGATACACTTATATAGAGAAGGTGAACAGTTGCGAGAGCTACAAAGTAAAGAAGCACATGCCTAAGCAGATAACGGAAGCATAGGAAAGGGCTAAAAAAAAAGTTACGAGTTACCGTAGATTATAATTTATTTCTATGATATACAGGCATTGTGTTGCGAATATATTATACAAATATATTATATACACGACAATTTCACCACTGGGAAGTGGTGAAAATAGGAGCTCGAAATCCACTGGTTTGAGATTAGATTCGTTTGACATTTACACATAATGTACGTTTTGTGATGGGCTCCTCAATCGGTCAAGAATTGCTACATGGCGTATATGAATCAGGTGAAATGGCGCTGAACAAATGTTCTGCGGAAAACACTACCCGGCACTGGCTGCCCACGTCGTCTAGGCTCGGCCTCTTCAACATCCTCGGCGAGGTCACTGTCCGGATCTTCGTCCGAGTCAGTATCTAGATCACAATTATCACGTTAGTCGATCATTCAAATTTTAATTGTACTCCGATTTTTAAAGCAGAGTCCCTGAAATACTTGCAAAACTACTATGATAATCTGAATTTCTTGAGGACGATAGAAGGTCTAAATTGAACACTGGAATACAATTGACTATATTATTAGTCTTCGATGAATCAGTATCTGTACCGTATCTGGCTTCCTCGCCGTGAATCTTGCGGATGTTGAAGAGAACCGCCATGGCGACGATGGCAGCTTTTGCGGTAGGGAGCGAAATTCGCAGACCGTTTTTCAGCGCCTTAAACATCCCCTTCCATTCGCCGAAGCAGCGCTCCACACTGACGCGTGTTCGTCTATGGGCACTGTTGTACAAGTTTTCGGGACGAGTTCGCGGATGAAAGATAGGTGTTAATAAATATCTTCTGCACGGGTAGCCGGAGTCTCCGAGCAGAATACCCTTCATCCGTGATGCCTGTAATATTATTATATATTATTCGACTTATACCTTGAACTTTCGTTGAATTAAAATTATTTAGTTCCTATGCACATGTGATGTCTTGGAATATTTGAATATCACAACTTACTTCAAACTCGTCCTTCAGACTGCAACTGTCCCATATCCGAGCGTCGTGGGCACTGCCTCGCCACCTGGCGACGATGTCCAGGATTCGTCGCTGTGCGTCGCAAACTACCTGAACGTTCAACGAGTAGAAGCCCTTTCGGTTCATGTACAACATAGCCTGCTCTTCGCTGGGGCATTGTATCGGTACATGTGTACAATCGATACAACCTACCACTTGCGGAAAACGGGCTATGCGGTAGAAGTCCGTCATTAGGTCTTCTACTCTCGGTGGGAATGAAACGAATCGAGGTAGCAGCGACGCGATTTCTTCCGAAACCCTAGCGACAATCCTGGACACCGACGGTTGGGAAATGCCGTGTAGATCACCTACAACACAGGCAGTTACTTGTACAACGTTATCACACGCGAGGTACTACCTTAAGGGACAACACAGAAATAAAACGTACCTGACTCTACTTGGTAGCAGCCTTTTGCGTAGAAACGCAATGCTACCAGCACCTGTAGCGATGGAGATATATTTAATTCTTGAACCGACTGCGGAGCTAACCTGTCTTCGACCAGGCCTATCACAAAACGTACGCTATCTTTGCTTAATCGATACCTATTCCGGAATTCCGGATCACTGTAAATGTCGAACGGATCTAATCTCTCCCGATAAACTGCTGGATTTCGAGCCCGAATTTGCACCACATCCCTAACGGCGCCCGCTTCGTTAATTGCGTCAACAATCTCAAACGCGTCCACCATTTTTGTCGGCTCGTTAAAGGTGCCCAGACCCACTTTTCAGTTTTCCCTAGGGTCCCGATAGCTAATAGCGAGTTAAAAGGACATCTGAATACGAAAATTTACCTAATAGCGACCGTGGGAACGCTTTTAAGAAAGTTACCAGAAATTTTAGTTAAAAGCGACTGCTGAATACGAGTTCCCTTTTAACTAGTTAGATCTAGGGAAAATCACCGTACTATTAGCTAATAGCGACTTAAAAGCGACTGCTGAATACGGGCCTAGGTCTCCTACGCCTTCCGGAACTATGTTCTGCATACTTGCATAACTATATGAACTAGGTACCTTACACCGTTGACATCGATCGCACCTCGCTAATTCCTGTCTAATTACTCGTGCAAATTTTGGTAGGTAAAAGCTTTCTCTCAAGATGTGATAGCATTTATTTGCTCCCGTATGTCCGTAGATTTCATGACATTCTTTTATTAGAGTTTTTACCAAGCTACTGGGTACGTAAGCTTGCATACGGCCCCCTGGCTCTATGTGATATAAAACCCGGTTAATTAATTTAAACCGTCTTTTGATTCTAATGTCATCTGAGTCGATAATGTCGCTGATCTTATTATCCTGTCTTTGCAATTCGCCCAATGATTCTAAGTTAGTCTTTAATTCGTCTGTTACCTCTTTAGCTAATGGTGCTATAATTACTATCTGGTTTACCGACGCAGTATTTTCTTTTGTTTCAGGAGGATATCGACTCAGTGTATCGGCAACTATATTATCCTTTCCCTTGATGTACTCAATATCAAATTCATATGTTTGAATAAATAATATCCATCTAGTCAATCTTGAACTTAATAGCCTACACGAGTACAAGAATGTCAAAGCCTTGTGATCGGTACGTATTGTCAATTTAGCTCCAACTATGAACGTTCTAAATTTTCCTAGCGCAAAAACAATTGCTAAGAGTTCTTTTTCGGATGTGAAGTAATTTAGTTCTGCTCCTTTGATTGTCCTGCTTGCAAAACCGACAACGCGTTAGTAGTTGTACAAGGTGCTTTCTATCCCCATTTTTTTTAAATTACCTGTAAAGTGTGACAGCACCTTAAGTTTTACTAGATTTCCAGTGGTTCGAACCGACGCCTTCATGTCAATGAACCCGGTCAAACCGGATGAGGTTGACATAGGACTTATCATAACGACAGTTTTTAAATAAATTAATTGCATTGCCACAAATTTACCGATTTTTCCAAAGTGTTCAGCGTAAATATACAGATTTTTTCGAGATCGTATCGGAGCGTTAATTTTTTCGCGATCGTATACGCGTACGACACTGCAAAAAGTGTTCGGTGTAAAATCAGTATTTATACCTGATGGAACCACCCCACTTCAATTGAAAATCTTCAAAGTTGGCAACCTTGCGAGTAATAGTCGACGCGACACGACTCATATACAAGAAAAAAAATCTGATCAGACACATAAATTAGTGCCCACACAGTAGTTGGCGCCGACGCGTTATTGGTAAGTCAAGGTGGTGAAATCTCCTGCTAATTGGTTCAACGCGATAAGGTAACGTCACCGCCCTGACATACAAAGTTGCAGTCCTTAACCAGCATCCGCAACTTTGATTTTTATAACTGACAGTAGTCGACGCAGACGCGTTATTGGTAAGCCAAGGTAGTGAAATCTACAGCTAATCGGTTCAACGTAATAAAGTGAAGCCCATACAAGAATCGGTTCGATAAACCGACTCATAAAATCTGATCAGACACATAAATTAGTGCCCACACAGTAGTTGGCGCCGACGCGTTATTGGTAAGCCAAGGTGGTGAAATCTCCTGCTAATTGATTCAACGTAATAAGGTAACGTCACCACCCCGACATACAAAGTTGCAGTCCTTAACCAGCGTCCGCAACTTTGATTTTTATAACTGACAGTAGTCGACGCAGACGCGTTATTGGTAAGCCAAGGTAGTGAAATCTACAGCAAATCGGTTCAACATAATAACGTGAAGCCCATACAAAGTTGCAGTACGCAATTAATGTTTCACCCACCTTCCGCTGGTAGTTAAGAAAAATCAGGTGTCGGATTGAACGCTGTTGCAACCCGCATTTGGAGCGCTCTAAGCTAGTAATTCACTGAAAAATTCATTTCATGAAAGATCCGGTTCAATTTCATAGGGCGATTCCATTTTTTTTTCGTAGTCCAATGAAGAAAATTTTTTCGGGTTTAAAACCACCTCTCCAACGTTTCACCTCAGATATAAAACCCCTGTACCAGCCTAGTGATGCACACAGTTCTACCAGTTCTGACAAGAGAATCATCCAAGCTAGAATGGCAGATAATTCTGAAACGCACGCCTCAGAGTGTCACACTGAAAAGTGTGATGGTAACGAACATTGGGTATTTTGCTCCAATCCTGGATCATTCGAGAAGACGCAGACCCTAATATCCTGCAATTCCAATTGCAAGCGACCTGGATCTGCCCACAGAGATAAATCTCCTAGTCCGAAAAAACAGCGAACGAATGACATTTATCACGCAACAATCACCGAATTCGAATCTTGCAATATTTTACAACGAAAGTATGAATTAAACAAAAGTTGTTCAAAGAGTTTGGAAATTGGGGTATTGATCAAGAGTGATTTGACAGCTGAAATTATAATCACCGTTGCGGACAACCTCAAGAATAAGAAACTGATTTTCAATCACAATACTTGGCAAAATTTGATGTTGCATCAAGAAGTTTTGAGGAAATGGTTAGGATCTGGATTTCTACCCCAATCGCGGAATGAACACACGATTCCTCTGAATACCAATGGGGATATATTAGTTAAATGCTGCAAATTTTATGACAAAAGGGCAGTAATTTTCTCGACATCAATTATTGGAAGCATCGTAATGATGCAAGTGACTTTTGATAATCTCATCAGGCAGCTTCCATGTGTTCAAATCGTGATAGAAGAACTTACAAAGCATTTGAACACAATAAAAAATCGTATGAAGTTATTCGCTGGAAAACTTTGCGCGGCGATGGAAGAGGAAGCCCTTGATGAACAAGAGTCGATCAAAATTCTAATTAATTCTGAAGATTTCGATAAACATAGTATGGTTGATTGTGAATTGGTTGGCATGGGTATTCTTACAGTAATGAAATCAGTTGAAACTGAATAATGTACATCATGCATATGGATATGCGTCATTTATTTATTGTACTATTATTGATTACATATGTACTATTATTGATTACATATGTAGCAGTTATTTGGTGTCACATGTTTTTTCAATCTACAATAAATCGATCTATGTATATCTATATCTATATCTATATCTATATCTATATCTTTTTGTAACAATAAATGAATCTATGCATATCTATGTAACCATCTGCGTATACCATATGATTTAGTGTTCCCCAAGTGATTTTGAATCTACATAATATACTATAAGAATAAATTGTTACTTGTATATCTATCCATCTATCTATCTTTATACTATATATCATGCTACAAGTAACTGCACGGTGTTGTAATTATTCATCTCCCCTGAAACAGACGTAATTAATTATTACCCCCATAGAATCAGGCCGGCTTATGCGTGTATCGCGCAAAGCTGTAGAACAACGCGAGTTGCACACTTCGAACTTTACCTACATCATCATCATCTTTAGAGGTCAGTTCGGCACCAAAATCTCCGAATATGGAATAATCTGGTGTGATTGAATCTGTAATCAAATTCAAATGAGCGGTTCAGCGGCAGAATTCCAGTTATCTGATATGAAATTATTTTAATATCTCACATAATATGGAGCTAGCTCACATGCAGAAACAATAGTCAAAGTCTTACCGACAGGCCGTTCAGTCGTAGTAGTGGTAGTAATCCCAGAGTCAGACAGGTAGAAATTAACAACATTATTATAAGGCGACTTTTTGGGTGGATGCAGTTGGTTTTGTTGTAACCCTGAGTAGGTTACATTCGTTAGTGAATGAATTGACTCTACTTGCAAATTGTGAATCAAGCGGTCAGCCAAGTCCACGGGTGATGCAATTATTTGTTTAATTGCGATGGTGAAAAACAAAATCCCTAAGTACTTCATTTTAATGATAGAATTTGCGGTCTGAATGCAACCTTAATTGGGTCGGTTTATAAATACTGAAAATGCCCCCTACCCACCAGCTCAGAGATGCTGATGCAGCTGGCACGCGCTCGTCAAATGCATCAAGGAGAATGCTAATTCGGCCAAATTATTCGATCGTACGATCGACGTCAACTCGATCATACGATCTGAAATATGCCGATGCTGAGCAGTCTGAAGGAATATTTTCCACGTGCGGTGCATCGATGAAAAAAAACTGAAAATGCTCCACGCCTTCGAGCTTAGAGATGCAGCTGGCACGCGCTCGTGAAATGCATCAAAAAGAAATGCTAATTCAACCGAATTACTCGATTGTACGATCGACGTCAACTCAATCATACGATCTGAAATATGCCGATGCTGAGCAGTCTGAAGGAATATTTTCCACGTGCGGTGCATCGATGAAAAAACTGAAAATGCCCCACGCCTTCGAGCTTAGAGATGTAGCTGGCACGCGCTCGTGAAATGCATCAAGGAGAAATGCTAATTCGGCTGAATTATTTGATCGTACGATCGACGTCAACTCGGCAGAAGCTGACCACAACGCACATCATACGAGTGGAGAAATGCCGAGTAAACTATCAAGTCAATCCGAAGGATATTTTGAAAATCGATGGACGTCACCAGGAGTGGTGAAGTGTGCAGATTCAATAATATCATTCATGTAAAATGCTCCCCCCCTCCACTCACACCATACGAGTTGATATATGTCGGGGTACAAACGGGCACGATTTATACGTCTGCTATAGGGTTGACCAGCACGATTCAACATCAAGTTTACGGTATGTGCGGTATTCATATTTGGTAGTTATTACAAATAAGCGTTCCATACTATTCAATAAATCACACTTCAAATAAGTGTTCCACACTATTCGATAAAATCATACTTAAGTTAAGCGTTCCATACTATTGGATCACAGTCATTCATTTTCAATTTGGACTATACACTGATGGAGCCCCAAAAAATCACAACTCAATCATCAAAGTGTGATAAGCCGGTAGTTCATCTGACTGCAAAGGTGGATCAGCCAAAAGAAAACATGGTGAAAAAGAAGCAGCACGAGAAGGAACCCCCTCCAAAGGTAGGTAAAATAAGCAGCATGAGTGTTAAATACGTGTAATGAAATTTCTATTGGAGTTCAATCAATTCAATCATCAAAGTCATTTTTCTGTTCGAAACAAAAAATTCCAGACTTTGTATATTCGATATTCAAATTAGTTTCAATGAACATTATATCAAAAATCATTAATTACAGCCGCAAGCTGTAACCAAACCAACGATTGTTGCGGCTGGCGCGGAAGAAAAGGATCCTGACGATGATATCTGGGGTGAAATGTTCCAGAGTCAGGATGAGTGGTTGGAAAACCAACGACAAATCGACGAGGAAACGAGTCGAATTCGCTTGGAGGATTGGGATTTAGGCTTGCGATAAAAAAATGTGACTAGATGAATAAATGTTTATTTATCATTATAAAAATCATTAGTTTCCACCCAACATCGATCTCGCATTGAAAACACATTTTCCATAGCACAAATACCTGAGTGGCATGTACATCGTGTCTGCTGCGTACGGGAATTTATTTCATCGGCTATGTATGCGGCATTGATATTAAATAATCGTTTTAATATTATTTTAACAGACTTGTTCATCACTAAAAATGACGGAGAATCTTGTAACTGTGGTTTTATATAAAATTGTAGTCCGGAGTAAGGGACGTATCCATCATTCCAACTGAATCCGTGAAGAGTTTTATTCTCCAATGCTTGTCGTTGATTATCTTCAGGTAGAACAGACCACGGATATGGGGGCTTGAATACGAGATGTTGAAGGTTATAATTGTTTTTTAGAACTGCAATCTCTTTCACAATGAACGCGTTGTTGGGACCCGCGAACCCCTGAACGTCAATAAATGTAGGCCCCATGACTGTATACAATATTCTGCAACTAATCGAACTTGTGAGACATTTATAGTGTTGAAAATCACCTCCCACCACTTGTTTATATCATTTTCCGAACTACGTTCGTGAGTGGGCTGTATTCAATAATTTTATCATGAAAAATTAGGCAGTAAGCAGTAGAATTGGGGGGTACATTAACATTGCACTGAAATTCAAGACGTATATCTACGGATGCACTTTTCAGTGATTCGTTTTGACGCGAACAATCGATGACTGCGATGGGGGCGTGTTTTCTGAATGTATCCAAATCAAGTAATGGTTCTGGGCTGCTAATCTCACCGTAATACGATCCTTTCAATTTAGCATACATATCGTAGAGTAAAGCATATCGTTTTCGAGTGAAATCTAAATCCAAATTATCGTAGGGATATGACACAGAATTAAGGTACAGGCGAACGTTCGTCAATTCACAATGATCAAATATACTCGGATCGTGGGTCAGTTTATTTCTTTGTCCGGTTTGCAGCGCTAATATGACATAGCGAGGTTTTCCAAGTTGTACGGCGGTTTTCACGGACCAGGTATGATGGGTTGTTTCTTGGAGCACTGGATACTCATATAGATCCCATGAACGGAAACTCATCTGAATTGATGCCCTACTCTCGAGCAGATGTAACAGCTCCAATTTCTGCAAATCTTCAACACTGATATGAGGCATCCGCCATTGCAATTTACTGAGCTTCAAATTTACTGATACATTTTCCCCTCCTGTGAATATTGCATTTGAATCAGTTCTCGATCGAATTAAAACCAGTTTGTGACGCGTATTGGCGATAATTCTTTTATATTCTTCGCAGAAGCCCAGCAGAATGCGTAATGGTATGCAGTAATTAAAATATCCTTTATCCAGTGCAACCATATTTCCAGGTATCGACCAGCCAGCAATTTCTAACGCCTTACTGGCATCAGTACTCAATGATAAATAGTTTTTCATTGTCGTGCTTATTCCTACATTTCTGCATCGATCAATTTCAACACCATTCAACTCGTATCGAATTTCATCGAAAAGAAACGCTACAGCGTTATTGACAAATTTTACACTTTTCACCGGCTGATGAACACCATTTGCGTCTTCAACTGAATTTAATAATGTCCCTTCAATATATATAAAACTGTTGCAAGGTAATGTATACAAATCCTGCTGCTGAATTGGAATCCGTATCTCGTCATTATTCTGATACGATGTACTCGCGTAGGGGGCATGTGCATGAACTTCAACTCGGGTTATACTGTTATCAAATACAGGTCGAGCATTAATATTCAACAGACTCGCCATATCGTACTTTGACAATGAATCCCAGTGATTTCAAAAATTGTGCGTTATCGGGAGTTAGCGATTGACGTACGGCGTACGGTGTTGTTTGTTTGACCAAACTTTGAACACTGAGGGATGGAACAAGGTTCACAGCGTATTTGTGCACATCTTCGTAGATCAGCATGATGCGAATTAATGTTTTTGTTCCTTGATGTGTAAGCGAACTGTGATTTCTTCCCCTCTGAAGTTGACCAAATTACCGTCTTGGTCCACAATACGAAGTGTTACGTTGTCTATTACACGCTGGCTCACGGGTAAGTAAATGACATGGTAAGGTGACTCGGAGATTTTATAGCCCGGTGGCACGTTGGCAGAGAATTCATGAATCGTGTGCACTGGACGGGCATTGCTGTAAGCCCCCGCGGTGATATTACATTCAACCCGTAAAATATTAACTTTCAGAATGTTAACGGGTAAATCTGATTCGTGCCACACGTTAGCTTCTAGCCGTCGCTTGGTAAAACCTATCAACGAACCAAGGCTTTTTTCCCCAGTAAAGTCAATCTCATACTTGCACTTGAGCTCACATTTTAATGTATTGTTATTCGGACGCAGTGTGATTGGAGGTGGCAATTCCGGACTCTGACCCGTTTCACTTATTTTTTCAACTAAATACTTATTCAAATCATCTATTTCGTAAGATCCTTCAGGAATTACGATTTTTTTGTTATCCCCGTAATAAAAGGTATTATTTGTGTGGTCAACGTTCGGTACCGAGTTGAATGTTTCGAAATCCACTAATCCCAATACATATTGAGAATTTTCGCTCAACGCAATTGGAGGAAAATAATTTGCACTGAGAATGGATGTTGACCCGGAGAGCGTAAACGTCAGAGACATGACGCGGTCATGTGGATACTGAGGTTCAAACATCAATGCTCTCTATGTATTATTATGTAGAAAATACAAACACAATTGACCACATATTGATGAATCATAATTTTGATATTGTTGATAATTGTATTCAATTCGCACATCCTTCCCCAAATATTGAATCAATTCTATAGGTGGAGGCAGATTCCCATAACTATCGTAATATTTCGCTTGATCGGCACGTTTTACATATGCCACCCAATGAGTGCCAGGTCCATTGATATCATCCAAATTAATAATTCCACACTCATTCTGATGGACAGAATTTTTGAGTAGTTCAGATCGCATAAACACACCTTTAAAATAAGGAATATGCATGGCTTTCGCATACGTAAGTAACTGAATATTAGTTGTCGGACCACCAGGTAGAATAATTATCTCATTTTTGACTTTTTTTTTCCGAAATTTTGTTATACCCCCACCTTTTTTGTATGGATTCAGATACAGTCCACGACCCTGCTGCTCCATAGCACGGTTGTGTCGTTGCGTTTCAGATAAAAGTTTGCGTTCATTAGATGCTTGATTGACGGATTTAGCGATACCTGCAGCCCCTCCTGCTCAACTTCCTACCGCAGATAATCCTGCCAGTAATGGGACTAAAAATGGTAAAAATCCTCCCCGTGTCGCTAGCGGTAATATTCGGGGTTTGCCGCCTTTCCTCCTATGCCTTCGAAGTTGTGAAATTTTTTTTTTGACTTTCAACCGTCCGCCAACTTTCTTCCCCATTTTCAATACAACTCGCATAGCACGTGCTACCGCCCATGCAGCTGCCCGCTCAAGCAAGGGTGCGTCTCCAGCCTTAACGCGGTGTGATGCCTGTTCAGCAAGTTTTCGGTCAGCGATATGACGTGAATCAAGGTCACTGCTTTGTGAATAGGCAATATCGTGTTCGCGACAAAACTTGTCTAATGGGTTGATACCTGGATCCCCGCGAGCTAAACGCTTAGTTAGATGCGTACCCGGACCGCAATACTGATAACCCGGTATGTGTAGTTCAAAGGGTAATGAATTGATAACTCTATTTATCAGACCCCTTCCGGCAGATCTCGCTCTTGACATTGACCACAATTTCTTATCGTTACACAGTCAATCATAATAGTATGAGCAGAATATATATTGAATTTGTTGGGATTATTTCAGCAATACAACTTTAGAAATATTTAAAAAATGATTCTTCGCGACAAAGTGATCTGGCGATCAATCAATGTTCATGTACATTTTGAAACTGAGGAAAAAAAATCACACTCGTCTATAAATACCCTTTGCCTCCAATTGCAGCCAACTCACAACCCAACATGCATTTATTCAAGCAACCATATTCCATTCAAGTCGTTAATCTTGACAGTAAAACCGAATTCAACATTCCAAAGCGGCATGGCCCCCTGTTACCTAGTACAATTAGGTCCATAATTTGCGGTCCATCTAATTGCGGAAAGACAAATGTTGTTGTGAGTTTACTGGAGAGTTGTAACGGGGTTCGGTTTGAGAACGTCTACATCTATTCAAAATCGCTGGAACAACCCAAATATCAATATTTGGAGAAACTTTTATCAAATATCGAAGAAATTGGATACTTCCCGTTCTCCAACAACTGCGATGTAATCCCTCCGACTGAATCACTACCCAACTCAGTGTTCGTGTTTGATGATGTGGCTTGTGACAAGCAGGATGTAATTCGAGAATATTTTTCTATGGGTCGACATGCGCACGTCGATTGTTTCTACTTGTGTCAAACGTATGCGCGACTCCCCAAACATTTGATTCGCGACAACGCGAACGTTCTAATCTTATTTAAACAGGACAATATGAATTTACGTCATGTTGACGACGATCACGTTAACACCGATATGTCGTATGAGACATTCCAGAAACTCTGCGCCATCTGTTGGCAAAAGAAATATGGTCTTCTCGTGATTGTCAAGGATGACCCTTTACAGGCTGGTCGTTATCGTAGGGGTTTTAATGAATACGTCGTCTGGTAATTCAATGCATTCAGTTGCACTTTATTTTCCGAAGTATTACGATCAGAAAATAATGTCTGAGTCTGCAGCACTCGTTGAAAACCTTAAAACGGTGAATAAAAAAAATTCGGTTGGAGATGCGAAATTAAAAAAAGCCATCGCACGATCAAGTCAAACAATTCGCGCGAAATACATGGCACTGAAAGTTGGTCAATCGGAAGCTGTGGAGGCTTTGGAAAAAAACCTGGCACCAATCGTAGCACCACTAAAGATGTTAGCAGAGACCAGCAGCATTAATAATGCATCATCGGAACGAAAACCCATAGTACAGGTGAAACGAAAACTTGAGCTAGACGAAGATGAGGACGAGGATCTTAGGCAAAATCGAAATATTCGTTTCAAACCATTCAGCACTCCACTGGAAAATCGCAAGAAGAGACTGCAGAGTGCACCTGCTTCGATGGAAACGAACTCTGATCATGATAATAGTGTTTTCTTGCCACTAAAAACCCTAGCCCAATCCCATTCTGATGAAGTCACCATGCGGTCAATCCTGGAAACTCCTGAGGGGCGGGAACATGCGATACAATACATCGATGAAAACTTTGGTGAATTGACTAAAACATATTTCAAAGGATTGATTTTCGACACGAAAAATACATTTGATACAACGTTTGCGGTCCGTTTCGTGGACGGATTATGGTTGATTGGTGATTCTACTATTGAAGTAGATAAAAATGATAATATTATAATCAATAATGTCAGGTACAAGGAAACTCCAGGATTGCTGGAATTGATTTTTGAAAGAATTCCCGATGACGACCAATTTGATAACACTGATCTTTTAAAATACAAAAGCATATTGACTGCAACTAACGCCCACAAGCGTGGATATATTTTAAACGGTCAATTGAATGGGAACAAAGGTTATAAATGGAAGTATATAATCGCGAATTTGTTTAATACTCCTGCACGTAGCGGCTCTTCCGGAAGAGGTTTGATTACCAGTAAAATGGTTGTCACTAATAACCGTGTAGATTACGTGCATTGGGACGATCCGAATGAACTTGTAGAGAGATTGCGACTTCTGATTGCTTCAAAAACGGCCGGTCACACGGGTCATGACAATGAGATCAAGTCTATTGTTGAAGAACTTCATGAGGCTAAAATTATTGAATAAATATGCGAAACAACTCCAACATCGTGTCAGTGCTGAAATGTCAGTTGATGAATTCGGAAGACATCTTGATTCTAAACGAGCCCCCATACTTCATACACCCAGTAATGGTGGTAATATTTTGCAAGTGAATGGTAATTTTGACTTCGGCGGCAAAAGGTTGACAAATGCAGCTGTTCCAATTGCTTCAAGTGATGTCGTCACAAAAGATTACATCGATCGCGATTTTTTTACTTTTACGGATGAAGGACATTATAATTTGAAAAATAAGCGGCTAAAAAAAGTGCATACACCGCTGGCAGACGATGACGCTGTGAACAAGCAGTACGTCGATGTTGTGAAAGTTCGAGGGCTTCAGCTTACACAGCATGACAACCTCACGTCGGAACAGTTCGATGCGAAGAATTATCGAATAGTTCAAATACATACACCTTTGGCCGACAACGATGCCGCCAACAAAAAATATGTCGATGCACTTCGCATAAATGGGCTGCAACTGGAAGCTGATGGAACTTGGAATTTTAATACCAACCGATTAAAAAATGTTAACAATCCAGTCAATGAATTTGATGCTGCAAATAAAGCATACGTTGATAATTATAACCGTACGGTAGATGGAAATTATATGTTTGCTGGTGAACGATTGACTATTGTCGGCGATCCCCGAAACAGTTCTGACACAGCAACAAAATCGTATGTTGATAGGATCATCGCTCAAACTAGGCATTATGTGGATATCAAACCTACTGTTAAACGAGTCGATCTTATGGATGATTTCGATTTCGATAACAGATTACTGCACAACGTGCAAAAACCGGTTCAACCATCTGACGGTGTGAATAAGGAGTACGTTGACATGCTGCATGACTCGCTGAAAGAGGAACTACAAGTACTTGTTCCACGTATATACCATTAAGAGTGAGTAAGGAGAAACTACAACTGGTGAGAGAACTGCACGCGCCAACACGACGTAATTACCCTCGGAGGAAGGTCATCGTTCACGGTTACGATGATTTGTGGCAAGCAGATCTTGTGGATATGCAGCCGCATGCAAAAATAAGTATATACTTACAGTATATTGTAACTTTTCGGGTGCTTTACGCGACACGGAAGGTGTCGCGTATGGCTAGTTACTTGTGAGTGTCTTCACTCTAGATTAATTTCTAGGGCTCCTTGGTAGAGGTAATCAATTTGTTAGTCCCTAATACAGACTAGGGTGGAGCGAATCACACCGTAGCTGCCTCCCTCAGACCTGGATGCTGCAAGCAGCACCGAGGCTGTATCAGACTTGGGATTCGACGCACCTGCCGAGACAGTATCTCGACTTGGATGCGCAAAGCGCACCGAAGCGAGTATCTGATCTGTGCAGTGCAGTCGTCACCGAAGCTGTATATTAGCTAATTAATACAAGATGTTAGTCAGGTCAGCTCAGCCTACGGAGAAAGAGGTTTTAAAGAAAAGGAAACCGTCCCGATTAACAAAAGGTTTAATTAGTCGAATAATTCATAATAATTTGAAGTGGTTGCAACCGGAGAATTAGCCTATAAATTATATTACATATGTTTAATCAAGAGTTGTAGATTTAGCTAAGCAACGAATCTACCATCGTTATATAAATCAAATTGTATTCGTAATGAAATATGAAATAAGATATAATGAATAAGAGAAAATAAAGAAAGTAGTTGACTCGAAACGTAAAACGCCGCTGTGGTCGTTTCCGTGTGCAAATTAATGACTCTAAAGAGTACCAGGGCGCTTTGCCTGTCTGGCCTCGGAAAGGATAGGATTGTGAGACAGCGTGGCGCTTTGCCTAACACTGCTGCTGGAGCCATGTTAGCGCTGCGCTTATATAGTCACCGATTGACGTCACTTGTTGTGCGCAGTTGATGGTGCGCGTTGTGACGTATTGTTTCGGGTGTAGATCACCCGATCCGTTACATTGCCCCCTTCAATCATCGGATCTTCGGATGATTTGTCAGCTGGTCGGACGATGATTGACATAGTACCGGGTTGCATCTACAGCGTCTTCAGACCCAGAGGATCACTAGGGTCGAACAACACCGGTATCTCGATCTCCTCGCGTTTGTTATGTTTGCTCGACGGCGCAGGTGTTTTTTCGTCGTCGTCGTCCGAAATATCAAGCGATCCAAACAACTTGAGCATCGAAATCTTCTTGCGGTGTTCTTTTCGTTGTAATTTCCGATCCTCCGGTATCTCCACTGGTATCAGCTTCCATGGTAAGTACGTCTCTGTTGTCCTCTTTTTTTCTGTTTTCTTAGTCTCATAGGTTTGAATTGGTAAGATATTTGTTATAATCGGTGGTGTATTTGTCGTAATCGGTAATGTTTGCGTTATAATCGGTAAGGTATTCGTCGTAATCGATAAAGTTTGTTTGTTTTGCTTTTCAGGTGCAGCCATGTTTATATTCGTCAGGTCGATTCGTATCGGTAAGGTGGGTTTTTTCTTCGTCGGAGTTTGATGTTCCTTCATTGATTCAGGCTCCGTCATCGGATTAGGTTGTGCTCCGGTAGGTAACCTTTGATCATTTTTCTCCTCCACCGCAATAAGTCCGTCTACAACCCCTTTTCCTCTTCTTATTTTTTTTTGAACTGCAGCTGTCTGATTTGCTCTTCCCTTTACGAATCTTCCTTTTCCCGGAATAAACTTTTTATTTGGAAATAAAATTTTATACTCATTATTATTTCCGTCTAGGCTCAATAGCGACTCAGTTTGCGTCTCTTTATCTTGTATGCTTGTATATCCGTACTTAAACGAGGTCATCTTGCCGAAAACTGCTGGTGTCTTCTTTGCTGCTCTACTTTTATAGACGCCTAATTACAGGTGTGTAATATAGGTGAGTACTTTTTTTCAACTATAATCCTATGTCACCAAGTCTAAACGTTTTGTCTGTGTGTATTCAGAATGTTTTTCTATATTTCTCGAGAAGGTTCTAGATACAGCTTGAACATATTAGTATGGAACCTGCCTCTTTCTAGACCATTATTCAGGTGTTCTAGAATAAATGTGGCTTCGCCAATTCTAGTTTTTAATCTATAAGGTCCTTCGTAAAGGGTGAAAAACTTTCCCATCTTTTTATTTTTAGTATCTGATACGTTCAAAGCTCTAACTAGTACCAGATCTCCAACATTAAATTTTACTAGCCTGTGTGTTCGATTAAAACGTTCGGCTCGTTTTAACCCGTGTTTTAAAATATTCTGTCGAACTAAACCTAGTTTCGCGTCTCTAGATATATTGTCCCTATTTTTTACGAGCCATTCCTCCCAGAATCTAGATGGAGGTTCTCCTAGTTGGATTTCGCACGGGCAGAATCCAGTTGAATCATGGTACACCTCATTTATGCAACACTCAATCACTGAGATCCAATTGATCCATGCGGTATGTTCCTCCGTGAGGAATGTCCTAAAAAACCTTCCTATTTCTCGGTTTACTCTCTCAACGATGTTCCCTTGTGGGTGACGGATTGATGAAAAAATTGGGGTCATGCCCTCTTCCTCTAATTTATTCAACCACCTAGCTGACGTAAATTGCGTGCCATGATCAAACTGGATTCTGCTCGGCTTTCCAAGTTCCGGTATATATTTATCAAAGATGCATTTGATGATGGACTCCGCGTTTGCCGTTCTCAAGGGATACATTCGTACAAATTTACTAAATGCATCGCAAGTTACCAAGATCCATTTATAATTTCCCCTGCTAGAAGGTAACGGTCCCAGAAAATCGATGGATACTAAATCGCCTACCCGCCGCGGAACTATGTTCTGCATGCTTGCATAGCTATAGGAGCTAGGTACCTTGCATCTTTGACATCTATCGCATCGCGCTAATTCTTGTCGGATTACTCGTGCAAATTTAGGGTAATAGAATCCTTCTTTTAATATCCGATAGCATTTGCTCGATCCAGTATGCCCATATATCTCATGGCATTCCTTGATTAACTTTTTAATTAATGAATCAGGCACGTAGGCTTTTAAACCGCCCCCTGGCTCTACATGGTATAGTACGTCGTTTATGACTTTATATCGTTTTTCTGACTGAATTTCGTCTGAATCCAGGATCGATAAAATTCTCTCATCCTGTCTTTGATGGTTAGCTAGTGATTCTAAATTAATTCTTAATTCATCCGTTATTTCTTTAGCCAAAGGTGCTAATATTATTATCTGCTCTATTAATGCTATTTTTTCTTTCTTTTCAGGAAGATATCTGCTCAGTGTGTCTGCGACAACATTATCTTTTCCCTTGACGTACTCGATCTCGAAGTTATACGTTTGAACAAACAAGATCCATCGGGTTAGCCTTGAACTTAATAGTCTGCATGCGAATAAAAATGTTAATGCTTTATGATCCGTCCGAATTGTTAATTGAGCTCCTGCCACAAATGTCCGAAACTTTCCTAAGGCGAACACTACTGCTAACAATTCTTTTTCGGTAGTGAAGTAATTCAACTCCGCTCCTTTTGATGTTCTACTCGCAAAACCGACAATTAATTCTTCATTTTGATCTGAAAGCTGGTACAATACGGCCCCGATAGCGTAATTGCTTGCATCGCACTGCAAATAATATCTACGTTTAGGATCAGGATGGTGTATTATCATGTTGTCACAGAACAACTTCTTTACTGTTGTAAAATGTGCTATCATCTCCTCGGTCCAATTCCATTTAGAGTCCTTCTTTACCAACGCTAATAATGGTGCTGTTGCCTCGAAATAAGATTTCGTAAATTTGCTATAATAGTTTGTTAGGCCCAAAAATCCTTTTAGTTGTTTAACATTTTTCGGCTCTGGAAAATTCTGAATTGCTTCAATCTTCTCTGATTGCGGCCGTATGCCTTCTTTCGTTATTTTGTGGCCTAAAAAATCGATTTCTTCTCGGAAGAATTTTGATTTATTAAAATTTATCGTCATATTGTATTTCCTGAATACTTTAAACAACAATTCCAGGTGCTCTAAATGTGATTGGATCGAGTCAGATAAACACAATATATCGTCTACGAAATTTACCGTGAATTGATCTGTGTCCTTTAACACTAGATCTAAAGTTCTAATCAGGCTGGCTAGACTTGTACTTAACCCATAGGGTGTGACAGTGAATTGGTAGGTTTTCCCTTCGTGCATGAATGCTGTATATTTCCGCGAATCTTTATGTAATGGCACTTGCCAAAAACTAGCTGTTAGGTCTAGACTCGACATTACGGTTGCATTTCCGCACTTCTGGAACAAAACCTCAGTAGATTGCGCGCAATCGTGATCAGGTACTATAAGCCGATTGATGTATCTCGCATCTAAGACTAACCTGATCTCGCCAGATTTTTTAGCAACAACTACCAGTGGATTCACATACTCACTATAAGATCTTTCGATCACTCCAAGGTCTAACATTTTTTGTATTTCATCATTGACTTTATCTCTGTGTATCATTGAAATTGGATATGATCGTTTGACGAACGGTCTATCTTCGTAAACTTTGATTTTATGCTCATACACGGTGACTCTACCCGGAATTTTTTGAAAAACATCTCGATAAATTTTGATTAGGTCTGAGAAAGCTCTAACTTCATCGGCTCGTAGTACCTGACATTCGGTTAGCTTGCACTCTACCTCATCATCGGTTATGTGATATTTATTTCCTCGGTCCTCAGTTGTTTTTAAGCTAGAGATTCCAGCCGTTGGATCCGATCTATTTTGTTTTTCGCTTGGGCTATACAGTTCAATAAAATACGTTTTCTCTCTTATCTGGATTTCTAGTCTGTTTATTTGCAAATCTAGATCAGCTCTCCATTTTCGCAGCGTGTCAATACCGAGAATTACATCGTGTTTTAATCCAGGCACGACGAGAAAACCTACCTCATCGACTGCCAAACCGACCTTGACTTCCGCGAGAAACTGTTCTTTTACTCGGGCTGGTCTGCCCCCTGTTACACCCTGTACTTGAAAATTTACAACCGGTAACCTTTCGCATTGTGATAAGTTGTCTTTATGTTTGAGATACCAGTCATCCGAAACGCAGGTTATTTGGCTACCTGTATCTACCAAAGCTTTCATCTCTATTTTTTCGATTCGGAGACTTAGTTCCGGACATTTGTTATCTACAGGTTTCTCATTTATTTCTTCTGCAATTGAAAATTCGTACGGATCTTCAAACGTAGTTAAATCAGCGAGATTTGCCGCGAAAACATTTACTTCGTGCTGTGTCGGTATGTTTATCGGTGTGACCGGCACAGCGATTTCTAGTTTTCCGAACTGTTACTAGGTTCCATTGTAATCGGATCATCCGTTGTGTCGTCACAGTCGATCGCGTTTATCTGGTGATTTGTCCAGTTTTGCTTTGGACTGTAATATTGAGTACTAGGCCTAATATTTTGGTTCGCGTCGCTTTGTTTCGGACCAGGATTAACGTTCTCAGTCCGCCATGACACTTGTTTATCTCGCGTCTCTGTCGTTCGATAACCCGGTGAATTTTGTTTGTTCGTGTTAGTGAACTTACTTCGAGTTGCATTTGATCTACCCCCAAATTGCAATTCGTCCAAGAATGCGAGGAGCGCATCGATGTCGCGGATGTCGCGGCACCTAGCTGCTTCTACTACGGATTCGTTAAAATGACGGGTAAGGCAACGAACTATTTCTTTCTCGTCCATGCGTGGAGACAAGCCTGCGGCTGACGCGAATTTTCTGTTTGCGTATTCTGACCACGTTACCTTCGTATCGTTATTATAAAAGCCGAACTCTATATCTTTTCTGATCTCCCTCTGTGTTTCTTCTCCCCAGTATCTGTTTAGAAATCTATTTTTGAACGAGTCCCAGGAATTGATCACGTCACGACGCGCAGTCCACCAATCTTTTGCATCTTGATTAAGACATTGGCCTATGAGTTTTAAACCTAATTCATCGCAATCAGCTCCTACAAAGGTAAAGTATTCTTCTAGTTCTTTAATAAAGTTAGCAGGTCTTTCCCATGCTTTTCCTGAATAAGTTGGCATTTTGATATGCTTAGCTATTACGTTATGACATTCACTATTGTTACCAGAGTTTCTGAATCTAATTCTCCTAACCTCTGTGTCGATGTTTGTTTTCAAACTTTCATGTTTGTTCTCTAACTCAGTGAATTTGTCAACACTAAATTGGTAGTTTTCCTTAACCTTGGTATTGAGTTTATTTAAATTTCCGTTAAACTCGCTTCTGATGTCTACTTGGCAAGTTGTCAATTGCTCTTGCAAACCTATCACTTCGGAATTATATTTTTCCTCTAGATCATGTAAATTCGCTTCTACAGACTCTATTTGCTTTCGATTTATTTGCTGTTGATCATCTACTTTTTTGGATATTCTGTTTTCGAACTTTGAATATTCTTTTTCTGTATCAGTTTTAAATACCATCATCCTACGTTCTACGGCAGCAAACTTTTCATCTAATTTTTTGTTTATTTGTTCTAGGATCTCCATCATCATGGATTGCGTCGGATCCGCGAATTTACTTGATGTTCCTACTTCTGTTGGTCTATCAATAAAAGTTTTGTCAAACTCAGTAGTGCCTTTGTCTTTATCACGCCTACCTACATTTTTATCTGTAAGTTTCGAGCCGGTTTCCTTTTCCGCACCTTTTCTCGAGGCTGAACTGTGACCTTCCATTTTGAAATAGACAAATGACTCTAAATTATGCAATGACTCTAATTTAAACAAATGACTCTAACCAATGATTTTACTGAATTTACAGGTAAACAGAAGGTTTACCTCTAACTAACAAGGAGCCCCACGTTGGGCGCCAAATGTAACTTTTCGGGTGCTTTACGCGACACGGAAGGTGTCGCGTATGGCTAGTTACTTGTGAGTGTCTTTACTCTAGATTAATTTCTAGGGCTCCTTGGTAGAGGTAATCAATTTGTTAGTCCCTAATACAGACTAGGGTGGAGCGAATCACACCGTAGCTGCCTCCCTCAGACCTGGATGCTGCAAGCAGCACCGAGGCTGTATCAGACTTGGGATTCGACGCACCTGCCGAGACAGTATCTCGACTTGGATGCGCAAAGCGCACCGAAGCGAGTATCTGATCTGTGCAGTGCAGTCGTCACCGAAGCTGTATATTAGCTAATTAATACAAGATGTTAGTCAGGTCAGCTCAGCCTACGGAGAAAGAGGTTTTAAAGAAAAGGAAACCGTCCCGATTAACAAAAGGTTTAATTAGTCGAATAATTCATAATAATTTGAAGTGGTTGCAACCGGAGAATTAGCCTATAAATTATATTACATATGTTTAATCAAGAGTTGTAGATTTAGCTAAGCAACGAATCTACCATCGTTATATAAATCAAATTGTATTCGTAATGAAATATGAAATAAGATATAATGAATAAGAGAAAATAAAGAAAGTAGTTGACTCGAAACGTAAAACGCCGCTGTGGTCGTTTCCGTGTGCAAATTAATGACTCTAAAGAGTACCAGGGCGCTTTGCCTGTCTGGCCTCGGAAAGGATAGGATTGTGAGACAGCGTGGCGCTTTGCCTAACACTGCTGCTGGAGCCATGTTAGCGCTGCGCTTATATAGTCACCGATTGACGTCACTTGTTGTGCGCAGTTGATGGTGCGCGTTGTGACGTATTGTTTCGGGTGTAGATCACCCGATCCGTTACAATATACTTACAGTAATCGATGTTCGCTCTAAACATGCGTGAGCTGTGCCACTCAATACTAAAAGCGGTAAAGATGTGTCCGAAGCCTTCAATACAATTATGTCAGGACCCCGAAAACCTATAAATCTTCAAACTGATAATGGTAAGGAATTTTATAACGGGACGTTCAAGTCTCTTTTATCAAAGCATGCCATTAATCACTATTCTACGTACAGTGTAATGAAGGCTTCTGTAGTTGAACGTTGGAACAGAACACTCAAAAACTCGATGTGGATAGCTTTCACCAGTAATGGCTCGTACAAATAGGTTAATATTCTCCAACGATTAGTTTCGGACTATAACAATCGTGTGCACAGAACAATTAGAATGCGACCGCGAAACGTCACACCATCAGTTGCAAAAAAACTTCTTACCACCGTGTACAGCAACATAAAAATCGCTGGTCGAGCAAAATTCAAAATCGGAGACTGTAAGAATTAGTAAATACAAAACTATATTCTCTCGCGGATTCACACCCAATTGGTCCACGGAGGTATTCAAAATAATTAAAGTGCAAGTCACCAATCCTGCATCTTACTTGCTTGAAGATTCTCGCGGACAACCGATTATGGGGAGCTTTTACGAACATAAATTGAGAATAGCTAGATATCCAGATGTACATCTAGTTGAAAAGATCTCACGAATAAAGGGAAATAATGTATATGTTAAGTGGTTGGGGTTTGATTCTTCACACAATTTATGGATAAATAAGGATAATGTTTTATAATCATGAATGTATTCGACATGAAATAAATAATTATAAATGTATTCTACATCAAATAAATAATTATAATCATAAATGTATTTTACATCAAATAATAGAAACAACTTCAAGCAACTTCCAAATCCTCTTCAATCCCACTACGCAACTGCTGAGTTGTCGGTATTTTATAATGACCCCGGGGTAATGTATCAGTCGTATCAGGAAGTATGTAACGTTTAGTATCGTTCGAGCTCAAAGCTATTTTCATCTCACATACTGAATACACTGTATGCAACTTTAAACGTATGGACTGCTGCTGTCTGTTTAAGTCACAGTTTGTCTGCAAGCATTCAAGATAATCCTCAAATGTTATTTGTCTTTGGACCACACAATGTTTTACACCTTTAGCTTTCTTCACTTCGTTTTCATCAATTCTAATTGCATACATTTTAGATCTCAAACCTACAAACTCAGTCATTATATTACCATTATTTTCATCTTTCATTAACCCTGGAACTTTTTTATTCATCAGAGGAATATTGTAACAATTATTCACATTATAATCACTCGTGTCGAACCTCTCAATATCGCGTTTCATTATTTTGTAAATATCATCACATTTTATTTCATACACTAAACTATCTGTGTCTGTATATAGAAGCTTGGATTCATCCTGGAATCAAGGTTTCATGTATTCATAATGAAACGCATACAGACACGTTTTGGATATATCCAATATACACATTCCTACGTAAATTGGTTTGAAAAACTTCACCTTCAACTTTCGCAATTCTATCGCAACGAAATTTTTTGAAAAAATCAGTCTTCGATGAAAATTTGGTTTTGAAATCAACGATTTTGCTCCGTATCTCCCATACCATTTACTGATTAATTTTATATCTACATGATTACGTACATTTTCCATGGTTTTACCGAAAACGGCATTATTCATCAATTTGAAAAGGTTTTTTTCAAAATTATTCCTAGCATGTGTGCGCAGATTTGTATTCAAACCGATGTATGAACGTAACCATGCGGACTGTTCGAATTGCAAAATTCGATGTATTTTAGATAATTTTAAACCATGACTTAGGCACTGCTTAAGATTTCTATAATGAATGACATATCGCTGTTTATTGTACAAAGTTGCGAGCAATTTCTCATCTTTCGTATTTGGAGCCTTGGTATAGGTGGGGCAGAAAGGTAAATCCTTATGATAATCGTGAAATTCTTCAGAATATTCTAAATCAACTTCAAAAATATACCCCGTTGAGGCGTCATCTGAAATAGATGCCACATCAAATTGTGATACATCCGCAAACCACTGGAATTTTCCGGTAGGTAAATGCTGAGACATTGCCCAGCCGTATAAATCATTGACATCAAAATACATTAAATATTTTTCTGCGGCATTCACATCATAATTATCCATGTATCTATTGTTGGCGCAACTATACCTATTCGAACACTGACTCAAACCACCTCGTATACCTCGCTCTACGTACAATAACATATCTATATCGGTTAACAACTCCAAACGAATTTTCGTGTACTTAAGCATTGCATCCCAGGTCAATCCAGGAAGTGTATAATAGTATGCTGGATCCAAGTGATAAGTTATCATGCAACTTTTTCTAAAATTTTCAAAGACATCCGCTAACAGTAAAACATCTGTCTTTAAGTATAAATCGCTATATTCACCCAATGTCTTTATATTAAATGATTTCCACACATTAACTGCATGCAAATAATCCTCTTCCAAAATATCACTATTAGTCAATTTATTGTGAAATTTTTATCTTGGTGGCAGTGTAGTTTCATTCAACCTGCTCACCGAGTTCAAGTAATCATACGGAAACACTCCTTTTTGCGTCAACAGTTTAAACTGTTTAACCCCTCTGTGGGATTGATATAATCGAATTTGCTTCTCAAGATTCGCAACTCGTCAACTACTAAGTATGAACTGAGTTTATCCAAACTGGAACTCATGAATTTAAATGAATCAATGAATCTTAGTTTGAAATGATTTCCTTGAACTTTTTTTGTGAATGAAATATACTTTTCTTTATTGAGAGCTAATACTGACACCCCTCCTTCGAATGCAGTCATTAATTCAGTGATAATAAAATGTGCATCATAGCCAGTTAGATTGTGAAATACTATTGGAATCGTTCGTTCATCTTTATAATTCAAATTACATCCCATATGTGCGGGGCCTCTATATCGACCGGTAAAGTGGCAATGATCTCGAACTCGTGTGCATGTAGCGGTGAATGGTCCTCCACAGATGTGACAGTACAGTGCATTGCAATAATTTATAGTTTTATGCTGGGTCAACTGGTCCATTTTTCTCAAATTGCTGCACGTAGTTTCCAAGTTATCAGCTATTCTTTTCAATTCCATAACGAACCACTTAGCCGGATTCATGCCTCGATATTATGCATAACGCGATTGCGAGTTATCATGCGAACAATGGAAGTAATATCCAACGCTGTATGCGTCATGTTTTTGATATGCATGAGATTTTCTTTCCTGACACTTATCAATTGGTAATTCATTTAATAAACATTCAAAGTCAGCGTACACTATAAATGGAACATACTCTTTGCGGTTAAAATTATTAAACTGTAACCACTTAGTTTCATCATTTGGAAGCTCGACCGCGCAATGATTTAACTTACTGCAGTCAGTCTCATGACTCAGCAATTTTATTTCACTATAGAACACATGTAAACACCTATCACATACGAATTTTTTTTGCGTTGATTTCGACAACTGCCTGCCAAGCAATCTAGAAAGATTTTTAATCCAGCAAAAGTGTGAGTTTCCACCACTGTTCTGTATCATTAACAAATTAATATGTATCGGATTTTTATCGTCGGTTAAATACAATGGCTCAATTTCAATATTTTTGCGACCTTTCTTGAGTATGAAAACATTTATAGACAGAGCATTCATTTCCTCGAACTTTAGAATTTGTTTTGTTGTCATAGGAAATGAAATGTTTTCCAACTTTAATATTGTTAAGGGGGGACTCTACAGATTTGAAAAACTTTCTTGTTTTTCATCAAATCGTTTTCTAATTTGGATTATATATTTGGAACCCTACAACTAGATTCTGTTCCAAAGATGAACTGATTTCGATGAAAACTTTCAGAGTTATCGAATTTTTTTCATTTTTCACTCGAAACATCCCCTGCGCATTGGTTTTGATCGCAGACCATTGATTTTTGTTTTCAGGGCACCTAATGACATAAACTATCAATTGCTGTAGGCGATTTTAGATTCGATTAGTTTCAGGTATAAAAGTCATCGTCAATTTTGAGTATACAAGTGTCTGCGAAACAGAATCCACTTATCGCACATCAAATTCCTGACAGCAATTCGAGGAAAACATGTCCTAGAATATGTCTATCAAAGGACAAGGTGATCGGTCTAAAACCAATGCGCAGGGGATGTTTTGAATGCCCAAAATCATAGTTCTGAGATAAACACGAAAAACTGAATTACAGTTTGAAACTTGTGTATGATTATAGATAAGATTTGTAGGATGGAGTACTGAATTCTGAAATAATTTCAGGACCATAAGAGATTCAGAAAACCACAAATTCTGTTTATTATCAATGTCTTGGAAATATCTTTATTGATAATGAACTCAAGATTAATTTCCAAAGTCAGAAAATATAAATTCACTGAATATATAATGTACTTCTTGTAAAATATTTTCATGAGCGTAGCCATACTGGATGTTACATCTGTGGCGAGGCATCTTGTAGGTATTCTGCTCTCGGCTTCTTTGTTCTGAGGTATATTGTATATTACACCTGTGATACCCTGTCCTCCTTGGTTGTCTACATCGTTCCATTTTGGAGTCACTAGTTGTATTCGATTGTGGTCATGGCGTTCGGAATTTTCTCAGTGGCAATCATAGAAAAAGAAATTTTTTTTTCATTCATCATGTGGAATATTAATTGAGGCTAAATAAATATCCTATGATATTGATCTAGCCTCTACAAAAGTCTACTATGAAAATACGAACCAAAAATAGATCTTAGTCCCAGGTACTCGGAGAGTCATCCAGTACAGGAAAGATTAGAATCCTCCAGGAGTGTAAGTTGTCCCTTCCGCCTGTTTCTTGGCTGTCTCCGATGCGGCTTTGTCTGTTGCGCGGGCCCGTCTGGCTTCCTTACTTTCTGTGGTTGCCTTCCACTTTCCCTTGCGCTTCCTTCTAGCGTCTCGTTGCATTGCGATGGTTCCAGCAATGTTCGATACCTTTTCTGTCCTCGCTGACATTTTTGCCTTCTGGGCGTGCAATGTGCCCATGTTGAACTCAGCCACTGCCATTGCCACTGCCAGATCAATTCTTTTTTTTGACATGAAGGTCTCTTTTGGACATTTGCTCCAAACCAAAGAGTGTAAACTCTCATTCGCATTCTGCGTTGCTCCTCGTGCGCAGCGAACGAGCAGCTCGTCGCTGGAGAGGTGTTCGTACAGCGGCTGCAACTTTTCTACAACTGTGGCATTCAGCTTCAATGACATCTTGTCGTGACTTTCTGGCTGTTCTCCTTTTGCTATACTTCGATTGAAGAAGCACCATGAGCTTGGTCCGGTGGGGCAGTCAGCGTGTCGTGGATGCTCGTCAGTCGACGAACAGTGAGCAACGGTTGCACGGATCGCTTTCTTCATAGCCGGTACGTCGGGGATGTTCTTGACTATGGCGTTCCGGTAGTAACTTGTAAGGGAAGTTATCGTCGCCTCTTTCAATGTGCCAACACCACGGCCACCGAGGGTCACGCCTTTCACTCTCCACTCTTTTACAAGCTTCCGTAGTCCTGTGCCCATTCTCTTCGCTATGTGATTGACGCACTCTTCCTTCTCAATGGATACAGCGTCTCCATATGGGGCTTTGTTTTTCAAATGAAGGTGTGTCTTGGCATCACCATCTGATAACACGGTTGTGTATCTCATTTGATTCTTCGCAACAGATCTTTCCCACAAATGTTCGGCTGCTTTCATTTCCATTGCAACAGACGATCCTTGGTAGTTCATACCACATTCCCCAGCTGCTCGGTGACCATTTTGCCAAATACAAAATTCTGGTGAACTGGCGTCAAGTTGAGCTGCAGTAACGACACACATGTGACAGTACTTTGATAGGACTTCGTAATCAATAGCTAGCCCTGTGACAATATCTATAACGATTCCTACTCCATACAGAGATGTGAAGCCTCGTTTTTGCCACGTTCCATCGTACGACACACCAATGTCAAGCACTTCCGCATTTCTTAAGGAAGGGTCTATAGCTTCTTGAGCGTCTCTGACAGCCTCTCTCGCTTTCGTCAGAACCTTTCGTTCTAAATCTTTGGTACCTTCAGCCAAATTATTCAGGTGCTTATAGTATGTAGCGTTGCTCATACCTTTCATGCTTATGAGGGTACACAATCTCTCCATGGCAGCAAACCCTAATCCTAAGCTGTTTATGCCATCGACCATTCGTTTGTTGACTTCAAATGGTGCTGTCTTTTTTGTGGTACCTGTTGTTCGGGGGCTTGTATAGCTCTCTCCCATTACATATCCACACTCTTCACACTTCACAACGAGCCTGGCGCAGAAACCTTTCTGCTCTCTTGTTTGTACAACAAGGGATTTGTGGCCGCATTCCTCGCACGCAAAGTTCTTGATGAGTCCTTTCCAACAGGTAGCGTGTACGAGGAGAAATTCATCTTCGACCGCACCTTGAGATGCAGCTTCTTCTGGCGTACACTTCCAATCGAAAAGACTTAGCTTTCCAAAGCTATCAACTGTAGCATCAGTCAAAGGACGACTTGTTCCTGGAATATCTTGCGTTCGGGACGGGCCTGGATTTTCTGGCAGTCGAGATGGCCCTGGATTCTCTGAAAGAAGTTTTCTCTGAAAATAATTACCTTTTGGATTCACTCCAGATGGTCCAGCAACTGCTCCGATTTCTAAATCTTTCACGCCAGTGGCCGCGAGTTTAGGCGCGGTTACGTTTTCACTGACGCTCTGACGCCTTAGGTTTTTGGCAAGGCGCGTGGTCTTACTGCTTCGTTTCTTAGGCTGGCGCCAACGAGTACTTGTCGGATGCATTTTGAGAGGCAGGTCTCTTCAAAATTTACACGAAACGAATTGTACAAAATAGAGCCAAAAATTTTCACACAATGCGAATGTCTTTCGTTCGAAAAACAATATGGCCGGCTTATTGGCGGTAGATCACGATCCACCCGGGAATATAGAAAGTTATAGATGAGAAAACTATGTAGGCAGAAATTGACTCACGGTATACTGAATTTTGACGCCACAGATTGACGCGCAGATGAGACCGTTTGAAGAACCGCTGAATTTGAAATCGACAGCACATTTGTATACATAATATAATGATGATTTATGATTTCTCACTTGTTGTACATATACTTTCCTATTGTTTGTAATAATAATGAAAAAATCGCGAACGACTATATCCAGGCAAAACAAGGGCCCAAATTCGAGCAGAATCTATTTTATGGAAGTTTGGATAATAATCTCATCATAAATCAATTCAAATTGGACAATTTGCAGTACATTTAGCGCAGAATATCGAAAATCACTCGCATACCAGCGTAATGGTACATATTCGGTGAAATTTGCCTTATACAAATATCATACGGCAACCACGATATTTTCCACTGATGAGGAAGGGTTTCAGGAACATTTTTCCGTCAAAAAAAAAAAAATCGAATTTTTAGTCATTTTGGTCGAAAAAACCTGCGGAGTCCCCCCTTAAGAAATGAGGATATGAACTTGACCGATCGGGATGATGCGATGCCGGGTATAAAGCGGAAACAACTGCCCAAGCAAAACATGCATCATCCTTAACGTGAACATTAATCACTGCTTTTCGCGCTTTAACGCTGGCGGGTAATCCACGGAACTCGCTCCACTCAGAGGTACACATCGATTCACATTAACCTCTAAATTAATGAGTCGAATCAGGACCCATCCGCTATCCCTTTCCTGAAATTCTTCCATCTGAGTTATTATTGGTGTGACGACGTGGTCTCTATACCAATTTTGTAGATTCGATGTTAACAAGATTTGAATATTCGCAGTATTAAAACATTTTGTGTCACTTTTTTCTTTTAGGTTAAATTCAGCATTAAGGCTTGTATTTACTTTAATGCAATGATGTTTCCGTAGTGCTTTTCTAATGCGGATCATCACCAAGTATTTAGCATCTTCGAGGAATTGTTTTGGATCAATATGTAGTACGTTAATCACTATACCGGTGCGGATTCGTCCTATGAATGCCGATTCAATATCCTGCCAGCACACTCGACTGCTTCGTGATTCCTGCGCGATATCTCTAATTTCTCGACCGATTTTGATCTGTTGTTTGACTAAAACTCTAAGACTCTTCAGTCAACCAATTCTTGACTCCAAGCTATGTTTAGCCCCACGAGATAAACCAGCATTATTCAATGCACGCCTCAATAAACGTACAGTACTATCACAATTGCGAATCTATCTGGTGATTTTTTCAGCACTATTCGAATCTTTAATTAATCGAAACATTTCACACAATTTATTTTCCATGTGAATGGATAAATCCGGAATCGATGACATTGTATGTCTTTAATACTCATTCTCATGAGATCAAAACATCACTGCGGCTTGAAATTTCTCAATGTTGCAGCACCGCGAGTGCCAACGTATTTATTCTGGAGAATTTTTTTCTGCCTGCCGAGATACTGGGGGTTTTAAATGTGCATCACATGTTTACCTTGATTTCTGAGCATTTTTTAAACGGTCGTCTGTCTGTGTGGCGAGTAAGGATTACAACCTGTAATTGTTGTGAAAAAATTGTACAGGTGATTGGTAAGCTACCTGTCATCAGCAGTTAACACCAATCTGTCACCTGATTGAATGCTAGTACTATACCAGTAAATATCAGTACATCTGACGCCTCGCAATCAGGTTGTCATGAAGCATTTCTCCATTCGTATCATGTGCGTAGAGGCCAGCTTCTGCCGAGTTGACGTCGATCGTACGATCGAATAATTCGGCGGAATCACCATTTTTCGTTGATGCATTTGACGAGCGCGTGCTAGCTGCATCTCTAAGCTCGAAGGCGTGGGGGCATTTTCAGTTTTCATCGATACATCGCGCGTGGGAGATATCCTTCAGACTGCTCAGCATCGGCATATCTCAAATCGTACGATGTGGATCAAGGCCTTCATCTGCACACTTCACCACTTGTAGGATTTTTATTTTACCATTGGTTCAAGTATAAATACTGATTTACGCTGGACTCATTAACGGTGGTGAGTTCACAGTGACAATGCATCGCACATTTGTTGACGTTCAGGGATTTCTTGGACACGACAAGGAATTCATAGTGAAAGAGTTTGCTTCACTAAGTGCCGAAAATGACCGAATAATACATCTCATATTCAAAGAGCCCTACGATTATATGGAACTATCCGACAAACGAAAAAACTCTGTAAATAGGGCCTCGGAATATCATGGAATGAGTTGGTGGAGTGGATGCGCTCCATACGTAAATCTTCAACCATTTTTAAATAAACATCTAAAGGAATCGGAGGACCACATTTACTATGTGCAAGGTCTCCAGAAATGCATTTGGTTGAAGCAATGGAGCAATGCCAACTTCATTAATATGACATCATTCGGTTGCCCTGGACTGGATTCACTAGGAGTTTCGTATCCACATGAACTTAGGTGCAGTGCGCATGTTATGCGATGTGCTGTGAACAACGTTTGTTTATTGAAAAAATGGGCTAGTAGGAATAAATCGAAGATTATTCCCTAATTGCTGGGTCTAAAGACTGAAATTAGTGAACTGAACTGGAGTGCGCGTGTTCTGCAATGTGCTGTGAACCACGTTTTTTTTTACATTAAAAATGGACCAGTATGAATAAATCGAAGATTATTTCCCCTAATTGCTGTGTATAAAAGACTGAGATTAGCATGCCGAGGGTTAGTCTACGAATTGTTCTCGATAAATGAGAATCACTCGGTTGCGGCAAGAATTAAGACGGCGCATAGAATTACTTTTAAAGAATATCGACGAAATAAAAACAGTGATTAAAACCAAATCAGATCTCAATCAAGTTATAAGGAAATTGGAGAATATAAATTTGACATGACGAGCACTATGGACTTATCAAAAATTAATAAGATGGGGCGATGTGATGAATACCTTCCGATTAAAAAATTGGCAGATCTGGAAGTACATAAACATTATCCAACCACCACCTTGCGGAAAGTACAAACAAGATTCGGGACAAGAATAACAGTTGACATAGACAACTCGTTTTCAGCGTTTCTACCTGCACGTATGTCCAAGGTGTTGATAGATGATGTCGACTTATTCCACAAAATGATACTGGCTGCCGATGAAAATCGTCTTCACATGCACAATCTTGGCGGACTGTATAACCGAATCGAATTTAACTATATGTAAACTATACCTTGCTTCATCATTTATCATGTTTGAAATAAATCATTGATTCCAATTGCTGTTATGATAATTTAAATCCCCATCCTTAAGAGAGATATGACCATTTAGTTCCATGCACTATAATTAGAACTGGTTTGGTTTTTCATGACAAATGCAGTTTGAAATAAATCATTGATGCGAATTGCTGTTATGATCATTTGAATCCCTATCCTTCAGAGAGATATGACCATTTGGTTGCATCCACTATAATTAGAACCGGTTTATTTTCATGACAGATGCAGTATTATTTGATTTTTCTTAACTACCAGCGGGGTGGGTGAAACGTTAATTGCGTATGCAACTTTGTATGGGCTTCACTTTATTATGTTGAACCGATTTGCTGTCGATTTCACTACCTTGGCTTACCAATAACGCGTCTGCGTCGACTACTGTCAGTTATAAAAATCAAAGTTGCGGACGCTGGTTAAGGACTGCAACTTTGTATGTCGGGGCGGTGACGTTACCTTATCGCGTTGAACCAATTAGCAGGAGATTTCACCACCTTGGCTTACCAATAACGCGTCGGCGCCAACTACTGTGTGGGCACTAATTTATGTGTCTGATCAGATTTTTTTTCTTGTATATGAGTCGTGTCGCGTCGACTATTACTCGCAAGGTTGCCAACTTTGAAGATTTTCAATTGAAGTGGGGCTGTTTCATCAGGTATAAATACTGATTTTACGCCGAACACTTTTTGCAGTGTGGTACGCGTATACGATCGCGAAAAAATTAACGCTCCGATACGATCTCGAAAAAAAATCTGTATATTTACGCTGAACACTTTGGAAAAATCGGTAAATTTGTGGCAATGCAATTAATTCATTTAAAAACCTGTCGTTATGATAAGTCACTTTGGAAAAATCGGTAAATTTGTGGCAATGCAATTAATTTATTTAAAAAACTGTCTTTATGATAAGTCCTATGTCAACCTCATCCGGTTTGACCGGGTTCATTGACATGAAGGCGTCGGTTTGAAACCCTGGAAATCTAGTAAAACTTAAGGTGCTGTCAGACTTTACAGGTAATTTAAAAAAATGGGGGTAGATAATACATTGTATACCTACTATCACTCCATCCAGAATTCCAAGAGATGAAATCATCTCCCAAGTCGAAGATGCCATCCTCGGACTCCCAACTGAAACAGCCAACGACATCCGGCGAAAAACAGCAAACATCCTACGCAAAGCCAAAGCGCCCAAATCAACCTCACCAGACCCGAATACCTAGCCCTACAAGAACTGAACAGCGACCCAAACATCATCGTTCTGCCAGCCGATAAAGGCAATGCCACGGTCGTCCTTAACAAATTGGATTACCAAGCCAAAATCCTAGCACTCCTAGACGACCCCACCTACCACCGAATCCCAAAAGACCCTAAGAAAGACGCACAACTTTACTGATCAAAGAAAGCAACCTCTCAGACCCCTTCAAGAAATCACTTGCACCCAAGGAATCCCACCCCCCTAGACTATACGGTCTACCCAAAATCCACAAAACCAACGTACCCTTAAGACCGATTGTCAGTGCAATCAACTCACCCACATATCGGCTCTCAAGATATTTAGCAACCTAACTCAAACCCCTCATAAGCAATTCCGGCTCACGCATCCTCAACTCAAAAGACTTCGTCGAGAAAATCCAGCAGATACAACTCCATCCGCAAGACATACTGGTCAGCTTCGACGTAGAATCCCTGTTCACCAAAGTTCCCATACCAGACACTCTAGAAATCATCAAATCCTCCAAAAAAGTACCCCGACACCTTATCCCCCTCATTCAACACTGCCTCACTTCCACCTACTTTCTCTACCAAGATCAGTTCTATGAACAAGTCTCCGGCGCCGCGATGGGATCCCCGATCTCCCCGATTATAGCAGACATATTCATGCAGCACTTTGAAAAACTAGCACTCGCCCAAGCCCCACAAAAACCTGAACTATGGCTAAGATATGTCGATGACACTTTCGTCATCTGGCGCCACGGAGAAGAACACCTCCCGGCCTTCCTTTATTTTCTCAATGCACGTCACCCCGACGTACGCTTCACGATGGAAACCGAACACAACAAACAACTCCCCTTCTTGGATGTCCTAGTCACCAGAAAATCCGATGGAAAACTAGGACACGGCGTGTACCGCAAACCTACACACACACATACAGGTACCTGCACGCAGACTCACACCACCACCCTTCACAAAAAGAATCCGTGATCAGTTCCCTGGCACACAGGGCACTGACAGTATCGGACTCAACCAACCTCAACCAGGCATTAGCCCCCCTACATCAGACCCTCTGATCCAATGGATACCCGGCCCAACAGATCAATCGAACCATCAAGAAAATCCAAAAACCTCCAAACCCGAACTCGGACATACCTACCGAAAACACGACAAGAACGGCCTTCCTCCCCTACGTCCATGGGGTAACAGACTCCATAGGGAGAATCCTCAGGAAAAACAAAATCAAACCGATTTTTAAACCACCCCAAAAAATCGGTCAGTTCCTAAACTCTCCAAAAGACCAACTCCCTCCCCTCAGCTCGTCAGGGGTATACAGGATCCCTTGTTCCTGTGGAAAAGTCTACATCGGAGAAACCGGGAGGAAGATCAGCACTCGTCTCAAAGAACACATAAGATGCGTCAAGCTCAAACACTTCACTATCTCAGCTCTGGCAGAACATCAAATTGAAACGGGCCACCAAATCCGGTTCGATCAAACCACCATTCTGGCTAACATGAAACAGTATTTCCCACGGAAGTACAGAGAAGCTCTTGAGATCCACAAACATCCCAACAACATCAATAGGGATTCCGGATACCAAACCAACCCAATTTGGAACGCCATCCTCCCGGTTTTTTAATTGATTGGCCAATCAACTAAAAACGCCACCCGATTGGTCAAATCCACTCAACTGGAACGTCACACAACAACGACTCCAGTTCTGGATAAATAGGGACACCCTGTATGGGAGCAACCAGTATCAGGTTGACTCTCGCCCTGATGAAGTAAACTGCAATGTTTACGAAACGTCGGCAACTAACCGTTAACTAACGCGGCTCCATCCCGGAAGCCAAGTCTTATTCAAAAACTGACCGCGGAAGCCTTAAGAACCTTATAGAACAATTTTTGTCTAGAAAGATCATCCGAGGTTATGTCATGTATCACATAAGTGCGAAGAAATTTTTCTTATTTAGGTATTTATTTCGTTGAGAACTGCTGATTAATAAATAAAAATACAATACTTGGAATCAATTATCCTTCTCTGATTTCGCACCCATTAATTTTCTTGGTAGAGTACTTCAAAACCGACGAGGAGCAATTTTTACATGATCATTTAAGCATTTATTGTCGAACTAATCGATACAGCGATGGAATTTGAAATGCGCTGTCACCCGAATCAGGTTATGTGGGCTGAACTCGTCATAATTATTCAATTTTTTTAAAAAACTAAGAGGAAGCAATTAAAAGTAAGGGCAGAGCAATTGAAAACTGACGAGGAGCAATTTTTCCATAATTATTTTAGCCTTCGATATCAATTTTTTTCTCAACAAAGTTGCATTCGAAATCGGCGCCCACTGAAAGGGGGTTATGGTCGTCTTACTCGCGTTAATTATTGTATTTCACGGAAACTAAGAGGGAGCAATAAGAAATGAAGGTGGAGCAATTAAGAGCAATTAAGGAGCAATTTTTTAGTTCTCTGTAGAACGTCGTATGTCCATCCGTTTCGGTACCACTCAGATTTGAATTTGGCCGCCATCCTGCCATAGAAAATCTACATTTCGTTTTTTCCTTTTTTCTAAAAAACCAAATTAGAGCAATTGACAAAATTAGTGGAGCAATTAAGAGCTATTAAGGAGCAATTTTTTAGTCCCTTGTAGAACGTCGTATGTCCATCCGTTTCGGTACCACTCAGATTTGAATTTGGCCGCCATCCTGCCATAGAAAATCCACATTTCGTTTTTTTCTTTTTTCTCAAAAACCAGATTAGAGCAATTAACAAAATTAGTGGAGCAATTAGGAGCAATTAAGGAGCAATTGTTTGGTATATAAAAAAGCAAAAACAAATAAAGTTACCGGCCAACTTCATATAGGTTCATATCCCCTTAACACGAGTGTGACAGTCTTCAGCCCTATCGTCACAGTACGGGGTATTTTTTTTTTTAGGTAGAATCATATAGAAATTAACTGAATACAATGGTGCCATACTGTAATAAATAATTTCACGCCTGCCCAATCGGATTTTAAAAACGTTTCGAAAAACCAGTTTTTTCAAGTATGTATTGTAACGTGGTGGACTTCCAGTCCGCCACTGACCAGCCTTCCCTGCACCCCGGGACGATCCGCGACTCCGAATGCTACCTCCTATAGGTTCCCCAAGGCAAGCCTCTCGTCCCCCAGCTTTAGCATGTCTGTCTGCCGTAAGTTTTTGTCAGCAGGTTGAGGCGACGCTGGACTGCGAGGGACGACGAGGGATGACGACCGCGCTGATCGGCGGGGAGGGACGCCGCAGAGCCTCGCCGATAGTACCTGTACCTCGGACGACACAGCGAAGACAACGCCTCGCCAGCCAGCCGGCCGGGAGAGGGCTAACCGCCGCAGCCTCAGGCCACCGCTCCACGCTACATTACCTCCCGAGCCGGCCGCCATCCTCTCATGACGTCACCGCACCGAGGTATGGCGAAATCGGTGGGTGCCGAGCGGCTACCTCCCTTGCCGTTATCAGCGACACCTGCCCGATTTCCGCCGGCGAAGAGGAGGACGGCGGAAACGAAGAAGATAGCCATCTTACCTTTTTGTCCGCTTACGTGAGCTAACGTCTCCACGCTGCCTAGCCGTCCGCTTACCTTGCCTGCCGGCCTATATTACGTTTTTTTTCTCTTTCTCTGCTATTTAATTGCACTTTACTTTATTCTCGCTTTCTTTTCTGTTTTTTTTTTGCTTTTTTTTGCGTTATCTTAGTTTGAGTATTAGCTTTAAGTCTTGTAAATTTAGTGTAGTGACTATCGTTCGGCCTAACCGACGCCCGCTGTGTGTGTGAGTGTGGTGAGTGCTGCTGCCGTTCCGTGCCGTACCGCAGGAGTAGCTGCTGGAGATCGAGGTAGGCTTCTTACCGGACTCCCGACCAACCGTCTCGCGGGGCTGCACGCTTTCGTCCCTTATCTCTCTTCTCTTTTGGAGTCATCCCAGCGGCTCGTGGCTTCTCCCGAGCCTCTGCCTAGCTCTATCGCGTTCGACGGTTGTCGGAAGTCTGTCTCTTTATCTTATTTCTACCTGTGTAGTTAGGGCCCTTGGCCACCTCCACCTAGCCTGCTCCCTTGCCTTGGGGAGACCTACGGGCTGGACCCGGAGGCGCAAGTCTCCGGCTATCCGCCGTCTGTGTGAGTGTGTGTGAGCGTGAGTGCGTGTGGCACGTCTGTCGCCGACGGCGCGCCGCAGAGTTGTGTGAGCGCGTCAGCTGAGCCGGCAGCGTGCGAGTGTGCCTACCCTCCCCCTGCCGTCCCGTACCGCGTACCGAGCCTATCCGCCGTAGCTCGTTGTACTGCTGGGTCGTACTACCCGGCCCGCGAACCTTTCTGTACCATATTGCCGGCTTGTATACGACCCGTCGCGACTACCTCGATCGGACTCCGCCGCGCTACCGGTCGTGAGTTCGATCCCGACGTGCGTCGTCTAGTACCTTACTTATATCTTTTTTTTTGTGTTTCTTTGCGATTAGCTACCACTATCTTTTCCGTTAAACTGTTCCTTGGCTTTATATTGGTTATTTTGCGTTATTTCTTTTATTTTTGTTATTTTCTTTATTGTTTCTCGCTTATACCGTCCCGGTCTCCGGATAATAAATACGTTTATCAATTACGTCCCGTAACGGAGTGTGTCATTTCGTCGCCCCCACGTTCCCCTCTCCTACTGACTAGCCGGATACCTGCCTCTAGCTTAGAGCTTGATTGCGACTTATTTTGCTTTTGTCTCTTTCTTTGGCCGTTTCGCGTTCTCTTACCTGGCACATCCGTGTGCCTGGCGCCCAACCCCCCCCTCTTTCTCTAGCTACCTTTAGGATACCTCGCGAGGGTGAATCACGTTGGTGTCTTTTGTGCGAGACCTATTTTCTTATTCGCTTCCCCCGGGTAGGGAAATTGCTCGTTACAGTATATTAAAAAATAGTTCAGAAAAACAAAAAAAAACTTACCTGTTCCGATTGGTATGGCGGGCTGTAAGTCCCACCGCATGAGTATGGCATTTTGCTTCGGCGGGATCGTTTTACATAAACTACCGGAAAATGCAAGATTCTATGTGGAAAAAATCGTTCAAAACCTGTAATTTATCCGACGAGTTAGATAAATCGTCCTGCAATTACGCCCCGACGACCAGCGCTATGACTATCATTTTCCTTTCATCAATTATGTAGATCGACCTCTGAAGGGGTGCCATACTTGTAAAAAATGAGTCGGGATTTTCTGTCACTATCTCCCGGTCTATTCTCCACGTTTGAATACAAGAGCACAACGCAGTCGAAATTGTTTCCAAAATGCAATACTGATGATGTTTGTCCAGACCCCCGGCCTTGAAGTGTGATTAGTGCGTTTATTGTCCACTTCAAGTAGCTTTATTTGTTCCCATTTTTCTCCACTCAATATCAAATCAAACCAAGTTTTAGAAGCTTCAAGTTCTGAATCATTACCGATGTCTAATTGTGATTTTGAGTTGTTATTTTCGTCTTCTATAAGAGCAGTTACATTGAGGGACGCATTTAACTCTGCCAGCCCCAGTTTTGTTCTCATTACTGAAAGAATATTTCGTCTATCGTCTTTTGTGACGTTGAAAGTCACAAACTCCAAACCACGCGGGGAAAAAGCGAGAATAGCCGAAGCTGGGAAAGGTCGATCGGCAGCGTGAGCCGATCGGCACTCTAATTAGAGACGTGTAGTGAGAAGGAGCCTTTTTTTGAGACCCCGATCTCATCACCGCAAGGTCAGTACCTAATAGTACCTACGCATAGCGACTAACCGCCACCCCACCCCCCACATACTCGTACACATAACACCACACATTCACATGTAACTAGTAGGCAATAAGATTAGAAAATAAATAGCTAAATACACCATACTCCCCGTGAGTCGTTACTTCCCCGCCCTCCCTCCAGAATTAGCTGACGGGTAGTCACCCGTTACAAATTGGCGCCCAACGTAAAAATCCACGAATTCCCCAATTAAACAAGGACGTAAAACAATTCACAAAGCACATTAACACACTAGAATACAGGTTACAGAGTAGAGAAGTAGAACGGTTTTACACGAGGCGGTTACGAAAAACACGGTACAGAAATTCAAATCCGAAACGGTCAAACACACAGACACGCGATGTCACTAAGGCGGCTAAGCGAACCGGCGTTGCCAAGCGGCACTGAGACGCACGGGCCTGTACGTGCGCACTTTATAAACAACACGCTGAACATAGATCCCAGAACATACAAGGTACACACAGATACATACAGGCACAAAAATCACATACACACTTCCTACCACGCATGCAAATACACGAACTATACAGAGACGATAGAACACTTAACACTCAGCATCTATAAGAAGAACCGATCCCACTAGACAGGGAAGTGCAACACACGTTGCATAGTACACACGTGCAAAATATACAACCAACACGCTTCGAATTAGCAGATTACACACATACCATACGACCGAGCCCCAATCACACAAACACAAACGGTCAAACATTTTTCGGCGACCGGCGAAGACAGGAAATAACAGGCGCAGAAACGTTTTTGGGTACAAACACGCGAAACATACAACACATACGAAACCTGATAGACTTGGACCCACCACAAACACAGCCGATAACATATGACACACAGACGATACAACCACAATACACACACCAGGAGAGTAATAGCTATACACAGACACCAATAAAAACAATGCAATCGTGGAATATTAAATATACAGGGGAACCAGGTGAAAATCTGTGCGAATTTTTACAAAACCTCCGCGATTTACAAATAGGCTGCAATTTACAAGACAGACACATAATCGACAATCTCACACCAATACTATACGGAAAAGCGAAACAATGGTATAGAATACACAGGGGAAGATGGAACACACTGCAAGAGTTCACAGCACATATAGAACACGCGTTTTCAGATACGCGAAGTAGGTATAAACTAGAAGAGGACATAAGGAACGACATACAAGACGAGACACAATCAATCACAACCTTTTTAATCAAAATCCGAACGCTATTCACACAACTTAACTCACCATACACAGCGAGACAGGAATTAGAGATTGCATATAGAAACCTTAGGCTAGAGTATAAACAATACATAAGACCACACGAATTCAACACATTTGACCAATTAGAGAACGTAGACAAACAGTGGGCAACAAACATCGCATGGGAGGAAGCGAGACAAAAGACTAAGAACACTCAGAACACACAGCAACCTAGAAACACACACACGCAATACACCCCACAGACACAAACACAATCACGTAGATTCCTACTACCAACACCAGACATCCAACCAACGTACGCAAACACAACATAAACACACCCACAGCTTCAATTAACACAACGCCCCGCAATCACATACACCTCACCGACGTACACACCACAACAAAACACGCACACGGGTACAACAGTACGCCGCTGTTATGATTACAACGAACCAGGCCACATGAGGTGGCAATGCACAAAGTCACAACAATCGGGAAACGAGTAAGGGAATGCCCAGAACGGGTGGAGGCAATTCCCGAAACACACAATACATATACACCCGAACACGCAACATATACAATCATACATAACCCACGCGATCCAAGATTCCACATAAAAATAGAGATGGACGGATTAGAATTCAATGCACTCATAGACACGGAATCAACACATTCATACCTAGGACAGAAAATGGGAGAAATTTTAAAAGACAGACACACACAAATACAGGAGACACCGAACACAACAGCCTTAGTAGCGAACGGTACAAGTGCAGGAATATCGGGCATAACAACACGACACATTAGAATAGCACACACAACCAGAAAAGTAGAATTAGGCATTATACCCACACTCGCGTGTACATGCATCATCGGCATCGACGCCATAAGACAATTTGGTATGCAATTAGACTTCGCACAAAATACTTGGACACTAAACAAAAAACCAAACCTGACATACAGAATGGAATGTTGGCCACAGACAACCCCAATACCGATGCAAATCCCCAGTAAACAGGCAGAAAACACAGAGCGGGAAACAAATAGGCATCGTAAGAAAACTAGGGAACAAGAAACACAAACGCACACTAAACAAGCGAAGGCAGCAGCATTGCAGGAAAAGAGAGCCAGAGAAGCACTCACAAAAAACCAAAAAACAAAGGAACCAGAACAAACACACACGCAGAAAGACACTCCACCGAAGCGAAAAGCACGATTACCTACCCCAAATATCCCACCTTATACAAACCTGCACATAACCAAAACACGGACATGGGTAGACACACACAAACGGATACACCTACGCGTAAGACACTACTACCGACACTAAATATCCCACTGAATCCAAACCAATACTCCCGACACAACACATCGTCACCGCGAATCTGCAGCGGAATCTGCAGCGAAACAGCTCACAGACACACAATACACGGAACTACAAACACTCTTATCAAACAAAATCACATCACTGCCAGGCCAGCTAGGACTAACACATTTAATATCACACAAAATCGACACACAGGGAGACGCACCTATAAAACAACGTTATTACATGGTATCACCAAAAATAAAAGACGCAATATACACAGAAGTAGATAAAATGATCGGGGAAGACGTAATTGAACCATCAGACAGTAAATGGTCGAGCCCAATAGTGATGATTAAAAAACCCAGCACAATACATATCCAAACTCGACCTTAGCCAAGCATACAGCAGGACCCCGATCTTTTACCACCTCGATTTCTTTCCATTCCCCTCAATTTTTGCCCCCATTCAATTTAGTTTGCTGAGGGGAATAGTGGCTGTGGGCGTGTTATCCCTACCACCGTCGTCCGATACCTCGGCGCTGCGGTACGCGTGGTATGCGTAACATAACCTAAGACGACCAAGTAAAACGGAAAAATGGATAAAAACGTCGATCTGAATAACAACGTTTCCGCCGAACAAAAAAAAAGACGACTATCTTTAAAACAAAGAATTTCAATTTTGAAAAGAATTGACGATGGTGCTTCAATATGTACAATAGCAAAAGAGTTTGCTGTGACCAGAGCGGCGGTCAGATACATTAAACGAAACTGAAGTGCAATACTCCGTTTTGTTGATCCAGGAATTACAACTGAAAATTTTACTAAAAAACGAAAATCAACAAAGATGACAAAAAATAATGCCCTCGACGATATCGTTTACACCTGGTTTATTCAAGCCCGTGAGAGTTGTATACCGATAAGTGGTCCCATAATACGCGAAAAAGCTCTCATAGCGAACAAACAACTTGGTGGTGATCCAAACTTCACAGCAAGTAATGGTTGGTTGCATCGCTTTAAACAACGACATGGTATCAAATGTCTGTCTCTGCAAGGAGAAAAATTAGCAGCGGGTCACAATGCATCACAAGATTTCCAGCAGGAGTTTCCAAATGTTGTGCGCGAAGGTGGATACAAGTTAGACAACATTTACAATGCGGATGAAACTGGACTTGACTGGAGAAATTTTCCAAGAAAAACACTGGTTTCAGCAAGAGAACGAGAATCTCCTGGCGATAAACTTAGAAAAGAGCGCATAACGGTTATGGTGTGTGCGAATGTAAGTGGCTCCTATCGCTTGCTTCTCGTCATTGGCAAATCCAAAAATCCAAGATCTTTTAAAAATGCGGTACTACCTGTTACTTATAAATCGCAGTCATCGGCATGGATGGACCGGAGCCTTTTCTTGGACTGGTATGAAAACAATTTTATACCCAGCGTCAAGGCAAGACAAGTGTCGGATGGGATTGTAGGTAAAGTTATATTGCTGTTGGATAATGCTCCATCGCATCCCAGTGCTGAAATCTCAAACGCTGTGGAAACGCTGTGCCACCTGAAAAATGTCCAGGTCATCCTCTATATATCCAGGTCCTCCACTTCGTAGTTTTCGGTGCCCAGGTCCTTTGCCCCGTAGTTTTTAGAGTCCAGGTCCTCCGCTCCGTAGTTTTCGGTATCCAGGTCCTCCGCTCCGTAGTTTTTAGAGTCCAGGTCCTCCACTTCGTAGTTTTCGGTGTCCAGGTCCTTTGCCCCGTAGTTTTTAGAGTCCAGGTCCTCCGCTCCGTAGTTTTTAGAGTCCAGGTCCTCCGCTCCGTAGTTTTTAGAGTCCAGGTCCTCTGCTCCGTAGTTTTCCGTATCCAGGTCCTCCGCTCCGTAGTTTTCGGTATCCAGGTCCTCCGCTCCGTAGTTTTTAGAGTCCAGGTCCTCCGCTCCGTAGTTTTCCGTATCCAGGTCCTCCGTTCCGTAGTTTTCCGTATCCAGATCCTCCGCTCCGTAGATTTTAGAGTCTAGGTCCTCCGCTCCGTAGTTTTCCGTATCCAGGTCCTCCGCTCCGTAGTTTTTAGAGTCCAGGTCCTCCGCTCCGTAGTTTTCCGTATCCAGGTCCTCCGCTCCGTAGTTTTTAGAGTCCAGGTCCTCCGCTTCTTAGCTTTCGGTATCCAAGTCCTTCGCTATCAAGATTCGTATTTTCGTACATTCCATACCCGTATGTCGGCGCGCCAGCCTCGAATCATCATTCATCCGATATCAATTCTGATATCTCGAGAAAATTGTTTTATTACTTATATTATCATTATTATTACTATCATTATCATTATTTCTTCTTCTTCTTGTTTCCTTAGTTCATTATAGAGTTAAACCTTCTGTCACTTGATTGTTGCCCTTTTTGGACATTGTCACACATTGACACATCATTTTGCAGATCTTACCAGTGTCTTGAAACATTTCCGTTAATGCAAACAGTCGTCCGAGATAGGCTTGGTGCATAAAGAGATCAGATATACTTGAATGTCTGCGAACTATGATGCAATTGTGCATTCGTGCCCTGTGGGTAGTTGGGTGTTTTTTTTTTTTCATTTTTTCCGTGGATACACTGAAAGGAGAGTTTATTTAATGTTAACAAATCTTTTTTTGGATTCGGCGAAATGAAGATTTAGTTGTTATCACTAAATTTCAGTTGAACCAAAGACGATTTAATTTAGCGAAAATATATCGAAATAATATTTGGTAATAATAACAAATATGGTAATAATAACAAATATCATTTGGCTCAACTGAAATTTAGTAATAACAACTAAATCTTCATTTCGCCATATCCAAAAAAGATTTGTTAACATCAAACAAGCACCATTGAACTTTTTCCTCAGTGTATTACCTGCTTAAAAGTTATTTTTTATGAAGAAAATTCGCGTAAAGGGCCAACTTCAGCTCGCAACTTCAAGCGATCTATCATTAATTATTCAAATATTTGATCGGACAAAACCTCAAAACAAAAGCTCAACAAAAGCTCGCAACTTCAAGCGATCTATCATTAATTATTCAAATATTTTATCCGACAAAACCTACAAATGTTTTTTCTTCACGCGAAATAACATTACTATTACAATTATCATACTGCAATTTCCATAAAAAATTAAAATATTGATATTTCAAGAAAACCAATGAGAGAAACAGCTTCACTTACAACGTTTGATTGAATAGGAACTTTTCGAATGCTGGCTCATCGTCACTCGCTTATTCGCGAATTCAACGACTTATTACTATATTTTTTCGATTCACGATTATAAAACACGGAAGCATAATTGGCGCGAAATATTTGATGTGGGATTGCGATAGATATGTTATCATTTTGGGAGAAGAATAATAATACATAGGTTATAATAACCAGGTCCATTTAAAAAGATAAGTGAAGTTGATTGAACAGTTAGTTAATCTTTGATAATAGAAACTGAAGTTCCGTTAACTGAACATATAGTTGTCATTTATTGAAGGAATAGAACATTTAAAAAATACTGTACATGTGACTCGCAAAAATTGTGCCTGGCACAGTAGACTAAAAACACTTGCAGTGAATATTCACGCAAAGTTGAATGTACGGCCGAATAAGATTGTAAATATTACTAAATTTCTGGTGTAGATACTGTTATTTATTAAATCACAAATTGATGCTCACTGTACTAGATTTTATTATTAATATTATTATTATTATCATTATTTTATTATTCTATATGTTATCTCAGCGAAAACAAAATTGTATGGTTACTATGAAATATAACATCTTAACTATATCGAAAATGTTGATTTTACAAATTGATTTTCTCTCAGTGTGGGCTACAAGCCATAGCTCTAGAATCTTTTTCAATATTCTCACATAAAGTACGAGTTTTCTAGTAATTCATGGAAATAAGAAATTGCTGCACTTTATGCCTAATTTAATAAATTTGAACTGTAAGTAAAGCAGAGTCATTTCTTGCGAAAGCTGGCATGTGTCGAATAGGTGTATGCGTTTTAGTGATAGTTGTATACAGTTGTAGCTTATTTTCAGATAGGAAAGGAGCAGATTACGGTTAAGGTTCAATAAAGTTACTGGAATATATTTGTTACAATTATTGTTTTATTATTTATTATTATTTATTATTTATTATTATTTATTATTATGTTACATGTAAATGGTGAGGGATGACCCTCTCCCCCTCCCGCCGCGCCCGCCGCCCCGGCCCCCTCTACCGCCGCCGCCGCGTCGCCCGCGGTAGCCGCCGCGCCCGCTGCGCCAGCCGCGTCGGTGGTACGGGCCTCCGCGTCCTCGCTGGTTTAATAAATATGTCCGCACGCAATTGTTGATGGCCTCTATGACCATTGCATTCTGTAAGGAGTAATATGTTAATAAAATGATTATTATATTGAAAGATTATCAAATGGGCTGCCTACGTATAAGACAGCAATATATTATCATTGAAAATGATTCTATTTTGGGGGTACTTGCGAGGTATAGGGGATCCAATACTGAAATGTCACACTTTTACGTTACACGAAACCGTCACGGAAAATGTATATTTTTTTTTTATATATGAGAAATATTAAATATACAACTACTAATCCAAGCAGCTCGTGGGGGTGTTTGCAATTATAGTTCAAAATTAAATAATTACCGATGTTAAAAATTCTTCATCGAGAGACACCATATGATAAAGAAAATCACTAATAATTCTTTGGATAGCTGATAAAACGACTGAGAAAAAATTAACTTCCAAATAACGAAAAAATCCCATGTTTCATTAGTGAGAAAAGTGAAGTGATTCGGCACGGTTCAAAGAAACCGAAGATTTTTCTTTGTGTCTGAATTTCAGTGTTGCGGTATAAACTCAGGATTTAGGGGGCGTTGGAGGGAAATTTTTTTTTTTCCGAAGTAACGGACACCCAAATGTAGGATGCTGCTTATCAAAATAAATCTCGAGATTTGATTTAGTTATTTCGATATTGTGATTATGAACATCAGAATAGGTGTGCTAATTATACGCGTCGTTAACATTCTGTAAAATACGTACGACTTGCTCGCCAGTCGGGCGCGGCGGCACTGCGGGGGGTAGCGGCTGTGGTTCCGCAGGTAGTTCCGGCTCTACAGGTGGATTTGGATCCACCACCTGCGCGTTCTGATTTTGCATAGACTGCCCAGGTGGTGGATCCATCTCCACGTCATTGTCGCTGTCGTTTGCCATTATCGTCACGTCCAATGATTTGTTTGAGTAGTCTATTATACATGCCAGAATATTGGAATAAAAGAATCGTATTCAATAAATGTTATGGTTATAAATTACATTATTATTGAAAAATGGTGATTGTATGACACCATGTAGAAATGCATTTAAGTTGAAGCACATTGAGTATAGCCGAATTATTTGATTTGTCAAGAATGCTGTTTTGTTATAAATAAGCTACTGTATTATCAACTCAATATTGCCCAGGTAAAACATCGGATTCATTTCAAGAACTTGGTAGTTTATTAGCACTAGCATGTTTCTAATTATGAGTTAAATGCAATATTATTACTATATATTTCGCGATATGGTATCAATCAATTTTATTCAGTTGGGTCAGTTTGTACGTATTATCGTTTTTAGTGATTGAGCTTAACTATGCTCTAATTAACTTCTGAAATTATCAAATTGTTTCTATTGTAGAAATACCTGTATATCAGATATAATATATATAATAAATATAATAAATGAAATAAATAGTTTGTACTCACCAGACATGTGGACTCACGGAGTCGTATGACGCGATTGAGCTGTGCCACGAGGTGACGGTAGATAAAAACAGAAGGATTAGGCTCACATAGCTAGGTATTCGAATATTTGTGTTTTCAAAAACGCTATAGGTTTGACCTGTATATTCAAAGAATACAACAAGTCATGTTCATCCTTGTCTTTCGCATCGAGTAGAATGAGACGCAATGATATGACTATCTGTTATTCAGTCTATGGCTTCAGTCAGTATCGGCTTAAGGGTGGGGGGCCAGGACCAAGGGGGCACCGTGCGTCGGAATTTATCAGTTAATCAGCGAGTCGCGGGTGAAATGTTAGTTAATAATAAGGAATAGAGGGCGATGGAGAATATGTCGCCCGGGGCGCCCGGAAGGTTAAGGCCGGCGCTGGCTTCAGTTGCCGTCCTTCGTGAAGATGGATATGACTATGTTCTTATAGGTTGACCATTTATTTACCAATGGGAATTATTCTGCCATAATTTGAGGACATCGCTGTAGACACCTTATATTCGTGGAAAATAAGTCGTGCGTTCGTGAACGACTTAAGAGAACGAGTAAGCATTTCGGCACGTATTGCTGACGTTACACTTGAATTAGATGATCGATGTATTAACGCGTTTCTCAAGGTTCTAGCGATGGGTACATCCTTCCGGCCCCAGGATCCATTACTTTACCAAGGCGTACATTGGTATCGACCGGTAGAAACTGATAGGGATATTCAAATCATTTATGGAGGAAAAATAGGTAAGGATGAGGTGGGTCATTGGACGTGTATATATTACGAGGGATCCATAGTACATGTATACGATTCGTTGCGTAAAAAATTATCACCGAAACAACATGACATAGTGAACAGGCTCTATCCAAACCACTCGGTGAAATACGAATGTATCCAGATTCAACCGGATGGTGTATCATGTGGAGTGTACGCTTGCGCTATTGCAACTTCTATTGCATTACAAATAGACCCTAGAACAGAATATTATTTTATAGATAGCTATGGGCCACCGAGGTCCACGTATACACTCAGACGTCATTTGCTCGAAGTTTTAGAACAACAGACGTTGATTCGTTTTCCGAGGATCGGGGCTGATACCGGACGTTCGGACGATACAACCATGTACGGTCCAAAGGTTATTAGAGTTGAAAGTAGAATTAATTCAAGGGATATGCCACCTCAATCGAGAAAATCTCAAACAAAGACTTATGCATCAGTCTGCAAATCACAGCGAGGGCAAATTAATGATTGCATTCCAGTTATTCCAGAGAATGCAATTACCGGTGATGAACGCCAACAGGTAACAAACCAAACAGTCGAGAGTAGAGTAGAGGCAATTAAATGTATGAAAAAAGATTGGTGGATTAGTCATAAAGATGAGATAAGCAAAAGAAGGCATATAGAATATTCTATTAACCGGGTTGTCAGACGAAATGAAACAAACGAAAAGTACGCTGCAAACAGTGAGCCTAAGAAATCGCAAGAAAAAATTAAGTACGCTGCGGACCCTGAGAATAAAAAAATTAGGGAAAAGGCAAAGTATGCTGCCGATCCAGAGAGTTATAAAAATAGGGAAAAGGCAAAGTATGCTGCCGATCCGGAGAGTAAGAAAATTAGGGAAAAGGCAAAGTATGCTGCCCATCCGGAAAATAAGAAGATTAGGGAAAATGCAAAGTATGCTGCCGACCCGGAGAGTTATAAAAATAGGGAAAAGGCAAAGTATGCTGCCGATCCGGAGAGTTATAAAAATAGGGAAAAGGCAAAGTATGCTGCCGATCCGGAGAGTAAGAAAATTAGGGAAAAGGCAAAGTATGCTGCCCATCTGGAAAATAAGAAAATTAGGGAAAATGCAAAGTATGCTGCCGACCCGGAGAGTTATAAAAATAGGGAAAAGGCAAAGTATGCTGCCGATCCGGAAAGTAAGAAAATTAGGGAAAAGGCAAAGTATGCTGCCCATCCGGAAAATAAGAAAATTAGGGAAAATGCAAAGTATGCTGCCGACCCGGAGAGTTATAAAAATAGGGAAAAGGCAAAGTATGCTGCCGATCCGGAGAGTAAGAAAATTAGGGAAAAGGCAAAGTATGCTGCCGATCCAGAGAAAAAGAAAGATTTGAACAAGAAAATTTATTATGCCAATAAAGAAAAAAAATTGAAGATCCGCAACTTGGTTGTTTCTAATAACATTTCAAAGAAATATAGACACTTAGGAGAATGTAGTAATACAATGAAGTTTTTTGGATCAGTAGAAAAGTGTATTAATATTTTAGCGTTCAAAATTAATCGCGCGTCGTTGCCGAAGTCCAGAATAGAAGCTGAACAAATTATTAAATGGTGTATTCATGTCAGGAAAGATTTAGTTTTCAGTTTAAGGGTAGGAGATACTGAAATCTGCCCATCTCAACCAATTGCAATTTTCAAATGAGGTTTTACATACATGTTCTCCATCTCAAAACATAGACTCTGTGCAAATCTCAAGTCATTTGAACCGATAAGTACAGAGTTACTCCTCACAATGCTTTTGAAATAGCTTTTATTCAAACACCTCCCTGCGCTCCAATTATTCTTGAATCTTGCTGGGCTTCCACACACATACTTTTGGATACCTAAGCTACAAAACTACGTCGTATTTTTGAGATGGCTGCGAAACTTGTTTTGGATACTCTTTTTCATGAAAAGTGAAAAATTTCATTTCAATTATTTTTTCTAAAATCCGTAATTGTTTCTCGATTTTCATAATCTGACGTAAATTTGTAGCTAATCTATCTAAGAATGTGCCCTGAAAATTTCAGAAGTCTACAACAAAAGCTTCAGCGCAGGGAGATTTTTGAATTGGCAAAAACATAGTTTTGAGATAAATCGATTTTAAGTTTTTTTTTAGATTATTGACAAAATTCAAGATTTCAATTACTGTATGAACCAAACTAGTCTCGGACGAGATTGCCTATAGTTTTGAAGCATGTTACGTTGAAAAAAAATTGCTCCTGCAATATTTGAGCGGAATTCACATTTTCATTATACATGCTACATTTCAGAAATTACGATTTCAAGGAAATTGGATGGAATTATAAAGGATATAAATTATTTCAACTTTGAAAAATTTGAACATATATTTTAGCAGTTCGGTTGATATAAACTTGGTCTCATCGAGTGTGAGCAATTTGACTTGTGGACTGCGGAGCGAATTGTGCGGTTGATAACTTGTAAATCTGGTTCTGTGGAATGAATACAGGCGTTTTGAACTGCATGTCGATCATCATACTGACAGCTTTACAGGAACCGTTTCTGTAAATACAAATATCAGAGTGAAACAAGATAATAATTATGCTTTGAAGAATAATATAAGTAATATAATAGAAAAGGAAATGTACAAAATTAGATATTTAGGTGTACTTATCTTTTGAGGCTTCATGAAAAACATCCTTCTTTGTGCGAAATGCAATTTTGTCAAGACGACTCTTACGACTTGATAGCTGAAAATAAATCAAAATTATTACACCACATGGTCATATCACTACTAGAACTATAGTTCTTGACACGTGGACTTGAATAACTATCCAACTATCTAAAACCACACACACTACACTTCAATAATAATTTCACACTGAAACCATGATGATCACGCACTTGCACGAACACTTCTTGCCTTTCACAGTTATTGCACTTCACGTTTTTCACTAAATCCTGTAAACTCGAAGAGTAAATTAGTAAAAAATCACCTGCTTCAAGAGATGGATTTGGATGGGGATCAGGATTGAGGTTAGGGTCGTTCGAGTCACGCGGCTCTATTTGATGTTCTGCCGGTCTACCGGTTTTTCGCCCAGAATCCTTCGAGCATCTATCGCCTGCTGCTGCCGAGCGCTACTTCTCCCTTTAGGCTTTCGCCAACGTCGATGAATTCGATGCATTTTTTTATTAAAGCACGTTATTCGAATAAAGCACACCGTGAATTCCGCTCGTAATGCTCGAATTCCCGCCTTCGCGGTATGCCTAGTGCCTACCCAACGTGAGTGCCATCTCACGCCATTGACCAAAATTATAGATTCAGAAACTGCATTACCAAGAACATCTTATGTGAATCACTTTAGTATGGTAGCTGGATGAAAAAATGCATCTCAAGTTACTTTTTTTTACAAATTGGAATAGCGATAACCGAAATATAGAAAAATTGGAAACTCCTGCTGAAACACTATACGCTTTATTGAGTAAACAAGGCATAATAAATTTTTTTTCGGTTCGAGGATTTACGTACGTATAGATAAGAGTTCAAAGAACACTTTTCTGTAAAAAACCGAAAATCGATTTTTTTGAAATTTTTGCACTCAAATTTCAGTATCTCCTACCCTTAAAGAAAGTGTTAGCCAATTCTAAGCGAAATGCGGAGATGTGTTTGTCGCGTGCGGCAGAATCTTCAGATTTTGAATATAAAGTAGTAGCGTTTTGTGGTGTTTCAAAACATACTGGATCATCTGAATCCTATTTCGCTGATACTGCTTACAATGAGCTGGAAATGGTCAACGAATCGCTCGTTACAACAGCGGCTGGGCGAATTGCTAACATTTTACCCGTATGTTCAAGCAAGCATATTCGGAAATCGTGGACTTGCGATTCAAAAATGTGCGTGAAACCGGATTTATGTACAATCGATAAAATAGAATATTTTCTGAAACTTGTTAGTCATTGGAATTTAACAAATATTCGGAAAAACATAATACAAGTTAATGTCTGCAGTATTAACAAATTCGGTAATAAACTTGGGCACCCACATAGCTGCTATGCAAATCCGGGCACCTGTCGATCCAAGCTTTTACCGATGCAGATCTTGAGTGCTCATTTCACACGAATTAGATACTTCGTTAGACAGGTGTTTCAGATAATAAGTCTCGTCAGAAAAATTACTTACATTGACACCGCTTTAAAGCGCAGTGATTTGGAAGTTTTAAACGATATATCGATTGAATCAGCACAAAATGCTCAAGCTCATCAGTCGTGTGTAGACGGAAGAATGAATTTGAACGAAGATGCCATAATTTCTAAATATCGGCATGCGTTTGAAGCGTTGACTAAGCGTTCGATGGATACACCGCGACTAGCTTGCGAGTCTTGTGCGAAACTTTGTTGCCGAAGACACGTTGTGGAAATTTCGAAATTGAGAAAACCACTGTCGGGAGTTTACTGGTCAGATCTAAAAGAGTACGTTGATGTTACTGGCTTCATTTGTCATTATTGTCTGAGCAACTTTCGCGATGGTAAGTTACCACCGACTTGCAGCCTGAATCAACTAGCCGCGAGAGAAAGACCAGACGTAGTATCGTCGTTGAATGATTATGAAAGAATTTTAATTCAAAGAGCGAAAGCTTTTCGGACGGTTCAAAGAATGGGAACGGTAGCTAAAAAGAATTTGCCTAATACCGTTAAGATACAAAAAGTAAAGGGCAGAACTTTTCATTTGCCGTTGCCTTTGGAGGAGACGTTGAAGAAATTGCCATCTCCGACAGATGCAATAAATCTTAACCACGAATTATACATATTGGTTTGTGGTATCCCGAACAAATCAAAGGTGGTTTGGAGTAAATTGGTAAATGTACAGAAAATTCATGATGCGCTGGCATGGCTAAAAACAAATAATTCATTGTATCGAGAAATCAAATTACCGGTAAAGAGCCACTCGTTGTTGGACGATTTGATTGAAAATGCTGAAATTCAGGTAGAACAGGAAAGCGAAGATTTAAAACAATGTGCGGAATTAAAATTACCGTGCAATAATGATCAAAAACGTACCGATCCCTCGGCGATGTTAACTCAGATTGTTGATTCCGATGCATATTGCGAACAGTTTACAATATATCCGATACATGAGGACAGGGAAAATAAAAGTGCTACAGCTCTCTATCAATTGCTCAAAGTACAAGCAGCGCCTCTGAACACATGGGATAAAAGTTCAGACATAGATATTATGTGTTTTCCGGATCTGTATCCTTATGGTGTCAATGGTCAGTACCAAATACGAACGGTTCACCTACGAGAATGTGACTTTATAAAATGCAGATTAATGTCCAAGCACGCTTGCTTTAGATTGAATCATCAATATCTTTTCTACTTGCTGCACGACTCTAACATTCGTCAATTAAGGAGCGGTATTTTTCATAAACTGAATGTCATCAATCCACGAGAAAACTTGACCGCAGCGAGTTGCTTAGAAATGATGTCCAAAGAACAGCTGGAAGGAAATCTTACAACTATCTTTTCTAGATTACGCAATACGGAACAGTATTGGCGTAGACCGCGAAATAATTTAACTTGCATGATTCGTAATTATGGTCCGGCGACATGGTTCCTGACCATAAGTCCCAGCGAATGGATGTGGGATGATTTGGCAGAATATATCCGTCAGGTAAATGGACCCGAAATGTCGAATTCGTCGACGAGTAAGCTTGTAGCTGCCGATCCGGTGTCCACTTCAAGGTATCTTGATAATAAATTTCAGGCGATGCTTAACTTCATTTGTTCGAGCGATCACCCGATCGGGGAAGTAACTCATTACTTTTGGAGACGTGAATACCAAGGGAGAGGTACGCAACATTTTCATTTATTGATTTGGATCAAAGATGCTCCTGTCATTGGTGAATCTTCCACCGATGAGGTGGCTAGATTCATTACTAATCATGTTACGTGCAAGATGCCTAATAAAAACGTATCGCCAACGTTGTATCGTAGGGTAGACACGTATCAGAGACACAAGCACAATGATTACTGTTTGCGTAACAAAAAAAAATAAAAAGGGATACTCCAGAGTTTGCAGGTTTGGCTTTCCACGACCTATTACGGATTTATTAGTCATGAGGGATGTGGCTATCTCTGTTGCGGGAAGAAAACAGTTGAAGTCGAAAAGTCGATTGTACGACTTACCGCGCTCGGAGGCGGAGACCTGCATCAATGACTACAATCCTGTTATTCTCACGGCTTGGGAAGGGAACATGGATATGCAATTCGTCGGTGAAAAATCTACACTGCTCACTTGGTATTGCACGAAATATACGACGAAATCTGAATCTAGTGATGGAGTGGATGTATTTGATGACATTAATTCAACCAAGTCGTTGAGTAGTCGACTTTGGAGTGTAGCGGTGCGCAGTCTGGCTAATAGAGAATGCGGAGCTTTGGAGGCTGCAGATACGTTATTAGGAATATCACTCTATGGAACTGATCCAGACACAACGATCAAATGGTTGGATGTTAATCAAATACGGAACAGAAAGTTAAAATCATTCAAAACTGTAAAAGCACTAAATCCAGAGTCAACGGACATTTTTTTTCCGTCGCTCATCGACAATTACTATCCAAACAGGCCCAAGCAGTTAGAGTCTGTACATTTGTACGATTTCGCGGCATGGTATTATATAACGAAGATAAAGCCTATAAATACCAGCGTAGAAATATACAAACTTAACGACGGTTTGTATTTGAAAAAGCGGCAGCGTGCTTATCTGATAAATCATTATCAATATAATGTCAACGTACAGCCAGAAAAATATTTTTACTCTCTGTTACTTATGTTCAAACCCTGGCGAGATACGGATGACCTGAAACAGGGTTGTGACTCCTATGCCGAATCTTTCGATAAATCAAAATCTGAGCTTATGACAGCTCTTGAGTATCACGAACGCTTGCTAGATATTCAAAAGGGGTTAGAATTTATTAAAGAACAAATTGAAAACAAATTGGTCGATTCAGCTGATAAGACGAGCGTGCTTAGTGAAAACTCTCAAGGCGGTGAGGATAATCCATTAGGTTTTCAGCCAGTAGAGGCTGACGTAGCGATGCAAGAGTTTAACTGTGTCGAGGAACAACTCGAAGACGTTGATATCAACCAAATGATTTCCGAGCTCAATGATGACCAGAAAAGAATATTTGATAAGGTCACAAGCATTCTGCATTCGGGAAATAATGGAGAAATCTTGCGTCAATTTGTGAGCGGCGCCGGTGGTACTGGTAAAAGCTTTCTTATTAAAACTATAAGATGCTGGACTAAACAGATACTCGGAAAAGTTACAGCCGTGACGGCACCCACCGGGCTGGCAGCCTTCAACATTGACGGGTTAACGATACATAGATTATTTCAATTGCCTATTGAACATGGAGGTACGCCGAAATATAAAGAATTATCGGATCAGGTACTGAAAATTTTAAGACAAGAAATGAAAGACGTTGTTTTAATCATTATAGATGAGGTGTCAATGATTTCAAATGTCACACTGGCATATATTCACTTGCGGTTGTCTGAAATATTCAACACGAAAAATTCTGACGAAGGTTGGTTTGGAGGAAAACATATAATACTTCTGGGCGATTTGTTACAGCTACCTCCCGTAAATGATGAATCAGCTTTCATCAAAATATCAAAAGACCGAGTAAAGAAATACTTAGGCTCGTTAGGAATGATCAATTTATGGTCGCATTTATTCACGTATGACGAGTTGATAATAAATATGCGTCAACAAAACGACTTGTCCTATAAAGAAATTTTGGATCGAGTTCGGTTCGGTATTTTGACTAGGGGCGACCTAGATATTCTGCAATCGAGGCAATTGGAATTCGTTGAGAATAGCATAGGTGATAGACTTCACGAACTATGCGACTATATTAATAAACTACCAATAGATACGGTTTGCTTGTTTTCCACTAGACATCAGTGTGAGGTTCTGAATATAGCAATGCTTGCAAGAATTGAAAGCGACGAAATAGAACTCAATGCCGAGGATACTGTTGATTGTATGTCGTATTTGAAGAAAAAAATATCTAAACTTTTGAATAACGAAAATGAAGATAGTTCTCGTACTGCAGGTCTTGCGAAAACTATTACGATTAAAATTGGAGCGAAGGTTATGATCAGAAGAAATATTGACATAACCTCGGGTCTTGTCAACGGCACGATAGGTCGTGTTACATCTGTTTCAAGAAGCATTGACACCGGTCAAGTGGAATCGCTAACAATTGCTCTATCGTCTGGCAAAGAATATACGATAGAAAAACTTTCGGCCAACTTCAAGATAATGAACGGAGCATTCATTTTCAGAAAACAGTTTCCCTTGTCTCTTAGTTACGGTATTACTATACATAAAAGTCAAGGATTGAGTTTAACAAGTGCCGTCATAGATATTGGCAATAGGGTGTTTACTTCTGGACAAGCTTACGTTGCGTTGTCAAGAGTAACGTCCCTGGAGGGATTGCATGTGATCAACTTAGATCCATGTTCAATCAAAGTTCAGGAGTCGGCATTAGTCGAATACAATAGGCTGAGAAAGCTGTACAGGCCTGAACTATCGGCAATAGATGATGCGCACGAACCGAAACTAAAAATCCGAGATACCCTCTGGTCAGTTTATGATAATAATAATAAAAATACCGAGATTTGTGACATCCAGCCCGACGTAGCCAGTATTACAAATCGTGCTTCTGTACCGAACGTCGTCGGCATGGTCAATAACGATAACGTTTCTTGTTACGCCAATGCAATAATTCAGTGTTTATTTCACTGCCAAACTATTGTACAGATGCTCAATAAACCAGAAAACGAGGATCCACTAGGAATGTTAGCTCATTCTTACGTAAAGGCCAGTGAAAATTTGAATTCTCTCGCTGTTCGTAAGTTTGTTGATCACCGATTCGCGGAGATGGTTCAGCAAGATGCAGCGGAATTTCTCATGGCACTTTGTCAAAAATCGAAAATCATCCATGACGCGATAGAACATGAGACGATTACAACTATCAGATGTAACGACTGCGGACTCACTTCGGAAAATACAGAATCAAATTATATTATTACGTTACCCATCAATATTGCGCCCGGTGAAAAGTGTCCTAAGAGTCTTCAGGATTTGATAGACATGTCTTTTTCACGATGGACTAGAATTGATAGTACTTGCGATAACTGTCGCAAAATGAATAAATTACAGAAAACTGTTGTCGCGTCTGTTAAAGAAATCGTTGTTCTACAATTGATGCTCTTTACTTATCAAGTAGATCGAGCAATTAAGATAGGTGATTTCAAATTGAATGCTATTCCAACGACAATCGTATTACTTGATGGTCGAAAATTTGAAGTAAGTAGTGCGATATTTCACCACGGCGATAATGTTGATAGTGGTCATTATACTGCTATGCTAAGATCCAGTCAAAGTAATTGGTTAAATGTGAGCGATATGCAAGTACGCAAGATGACTTGGCCGAGAGGAGGAAAAAATGCTTATATGTTTGTGTTACAAAGATGGCCGTGAATACAATAATATGTTGTATGCCAATTGACCATGTGAAATTGTTTGTGGATTGTGGTATGTTGATTCAAAACAAAGGTTCGTTTTAACGATATTGTTATATACGGTATTGTAACGGATCGGGTGATCTAAGCCCGAGACAATACGTCACAACGCGCACCATCAACCGCGCACAACAAGTGACGTCAATCGGTGACTATATGAGCGCAGCGCTAACACGGCTAATTCAGCAGTGCTAGGCAAAGCGCCACACTGACTCAATAGATTCTCTTCGATACTAGGAAATAACCAGATCACTATACTAATAAGCAGCAGTGTTAGGCAAAGCGCCACACTGACTCGCCTAGATATTCTCCGAGGCCAGACAGGCAAAGCGCCCTGGTACTCTATAGCTTCATTTTCTTGATTACGGAAACGGCCATAGCGGCGTTTTACGTTTAGAGTCGAATATTATCTTTGTTTTTCTTTGCTCATTATAACTCATATTTCAATTACTTTATATCGAATTTCAAATATAATTAAAATTTAAACTATAAACGAATATAGGATCGTTGCGTAGCTAAACCTATGAATTTTTGATTAACTTATGTAATTTAATTTATAGAATAATTTACCGGTTGCAACCATTCACAAATAATGACTTTATTTGATTAATTAAACTTTTTGTTAATTGGGACGGTTTCCTTTTCTTTAAAACCTCTTTCTCCGTAGGCTGAGCTGACCTGACTAACATCTTGTATTAATTAGCTAATATACAGCTTCGGTGACGACTGCACTGCACAGATCAGATACTCGCTTCGGTGCGCTTTGCGCATCCAAGTCGAGATACTGTCTCGGCAGGTGCGTCGAATCCCAAGTCTGATACAGCCTCGGTGCTGCTTGCAGCATCCAGGTCTGAGGGAGGCAGCTACGGTGTGATTCGCTCCACCCTAGTCTGTATTAGGGACTAACAAATTGATTACCTCTACCAAGGAGCCCTAGAAATTAATCTAGAGTAAAGACACTCACAAGTAACTAGCCATACGCGACACCTTCCGTATCGCGTAAAGCACCCGAAAAGTTACATTTGGCGCCCAACGTGGGGCTCCTTGTTAGTTAGAGGTAAACCTTCTGTTTACCTGTAAAATCAGTAAAATCATTGCTTAGAGTCATTTGTTTAAATTCGAGTCATTGCTTAATTTAGAGTCTTTTGTTAACTTAGAGTCATTGCATAACTTAGAGTCATTGTCAATTTCAAAATGGAAGGTCACAGTTCAGCCTCGAGAAAAGGTGCAGAAAAGGAAATCGGCTCGAAACTTACAGATAAAATTATAGGTGGACAGGATAAAGACAAAGCCACATTCGAGTTAGATAGAACCTTTATTAGAAAAAAATCTACGATGTCAGTCGATAATAACACATCAAATAAATTTGAAGTAGGGCAGACCAAGTCCATAATGATGACTTTCCTAGAAAAAATAATGCAAAAGTTAGACGAAAAATTCGATTCATTTGAACAAGCTGTATTCGATAAGTCGGGGACCGAAGACAGTCAAACAGAATTCGAACATAATAACTCGGAAATAATAGACGAAGTCGCGTCCGTAGAAGATAAACAAAACACAGAACTGTTTGAATACAATCTTGAAAACAAAATAGATAGATATAATACGGATTTCAACAGCTGTCGAAGGACTTTAAATTCGATCGAGTCGCGTAAACGAGACGAATTTTTCGGAAACTTAATTATCAATAATAAGGAATTAAAACATGAACAAACCTACTTAGACGAGATCACAGACATAACACACGATTTAAAACATAGACAGACCGATTTAGGTGTAATTACCAATTTATACCGAAATAACATAGTCGCGATAAAAAGTAAACAACCACGGCTCTACGCAGGAACGGAATATGAGAGAGATAAACGACTAGATAAAAAAATAGATAAAACTCTTACATTCATAATAACTGACGTAGTTAGAGACGAATGGAAAATATTTTTTCTAAACGAAGATTTCAAGTTCCACGTAGAACCAGGGGGCTATCCTCGGACTTGCGCACTGGAAACAACAAAAGAAAAAGAAAAATTAATGTTTCCAAACTTAATAACATTTTCCAATAAACGTAGAAGAAATAATACATGTACAACCATTAAACCGGCCAAGTAAAAGAAAGAAATTTGTTAGCATAATAATTTAAACAATAAGAAAATCTTTATAATTCAAAAACAAATTAGTAGAGGCCACTTTTAGTTTTTTGAAAAACCAGCAATAATTAAGTTGGCATAATATTTGCAAGTCATATCTAGAACCAAGGTAGATTCACAAAAGCTAATTTTTTTTAGAAAAACTTAATTCAGTAGACCGTAGAATGATGATATTCAAAACTGATACTGAGAATAGAATAATGAGAAAAAAGTAAAATTAAAATTAGAAATTATTCAGGAGAATTTCGCATAGGGCCAGGGGGCTGACTACGAGAATCCACATCACGCGAACGAATTATAGAGTTATTAAAAGAGCGACGCGAAATTCGTAGGTATTTCAGATAATAGGCAAACAGCATAGAAATATGATAGGAAGAAGATTATACTTACCAGAGTCTCGTAGAAGGCGAAAATCAAGCCAATAGTCATCTTGATGCGAAGAAACTCAAACCAAACAACAATCCAACCTAGACAGAAAATAATACCGGATATAAGATTTTATTTCCAAATAAAAATTTTATTTCGGGGAAAGGAAGGTTTGTAAAAGGGAGAGCGATTCAGACAGCTGCAATAGAGAAGAAGACGAGAAGAGGAAGGAGGGTTGTAGACGAGCCTGTTGCAATGGAGGGGATTAATAATCAGAAATTACTTATCAGAGCACAACTTGATCCGACGATGAAGGCGAAATCAATGAAGGAGGATCAGATAGGCAATATGATTAAAAGACTCACCTTACCTATACAAATCGACCTAGCAAGTCTCAACATCGCGGTACCTGGAAAACAAGACAAACAAACTTTACCGATTACGACGAATACCTTACCGACTATGACGCAAACATCACCGATTATAACGAATACATTACCAATTCAAACATATGAGACTAAGGAAACAGAAAAACAGAAGACGACAGAAACATACTTACCATGGAAACTGATACCTGTGGAGATACCGGAGGATAGAAAATTACAACGAAAAGAACACCGAAAGAAGATCTCGATGCTCAAGTTGTTTGGATCTCTTGATATTTCGGACGACGACGACGAAAAAACACCAGCGCCGTCGCGCAAACACAACAAACGCGAAGAAATCGAGATACCGGTGTTGTTCGACCCTACCGATCCGCTGGGTCTGAAAAGACTGTGGATGCGATCCGACTACTGTGTCAATCATCGTCCGAACAGCTGACCAATCATCCGACGATCCGATGATTGAAGGGGGCAATGTAACGGATCGGGTGATCTAAGCCCGAGACAATACGTCACAACGCGCACCATCAACCGCGCACAACAAGTGACGTCAATCGGTGACTATATAAGCGCAGCGCTAACACGGCCAATTCAGCAGTGCTAGGCAAAGCGCCACACTGACTCAATAGATTCTCTTCGATACTAGGAAATAACCAGATCACTATACTAATAAGCAGCAGTGTTAGGCAAAGCGCCACACTGACTCGCCTAGATATTCTCCGAGGCCAGACAGGCAAAGCGCCCTGGTACTCTATAGCTTCATTTTCTTGATTACGGAAACGGCCATAGCGGCGTTTTACGTTTAGAGTCGAATATTATCTTTGTTTTTCTTTGCTCATTATAACTCATATTTCAATTACTTTATATCGAATTTCAAATATAATTAAAATTTAAACTATAAACGAATATAGGATCGTTGCGTAGCTAAACCTATGAATTTTTGATTAACTTATGTAATTTAATTTATAGAATAATTTACCGGTTGCAACCATTAACAAATAATGACTTTATTTGATTAATTAAACTTTTTGTTAATTGGGACGGTTTCCTTTTCTTTAAAACCTCTTTCTCCGTAGGCTGAGCTGACCTGACTAACATCTTGTATTAATTAGCTAATATACAGCTTCGGTGACGACTGCACTGCACAGATCAGATACTCGCTTCGGTGCGCTTTGCGCATCCAAGTCGAGATACTGTCTCGGCAGGTGCGTCGAATCCCAAGTCTGATACAGCCTCGGTGCTGCTTGCAGCATCCAGGTCTAAGGGAGGCAGCTACGGTGTGATTCGCTCCACCCTAGTCTGTATTAGGGACTAACAAATTGATTACCTCTACCAAGGAGCCCTAGAAATTAATCTAGAGTAAAGACACTCACAAGTAACTAGCCATACGCGACACGGAAGGTGTCGCGTAAAGCACCGGAAAGTTACAGTATATATGTATATATATAATGCATAATTTCAAACAAAATAGATCCAAGCTACCTGTACTTTATCACTAATAAGATCGGCGATAGATCCGTGTGCCTACATACAAGAAGTACAACGATAAATTGCTGATATTTATGGTCCATATGTTTCAAATCACAGTGTGATTGTAGATTCATAATCTGCGACGTGTGTAAATTGCAAATTTGAAATTAATTCGAGTGAGAGAACAGAGTGTACCGTTTCGGTTAATAGTTGCGTTACCGGATAACCTGTCATTTGAAGAGTACATATGAAATCATATGTTGAAACAATGTATAGTGGACAAATAAGAGAGGCGCCTATACGTATTTTGCAATTGGCGAACAGTATCAATTTTCAAATAACTTTGACTTGAAATTTTAATATTGCCTTCATCGTGTCATACATATTATATATTCATGACCCGAACTGATTTGTAATTCATGACATTATTAAAGCAAAGTGTAGGCCTCCGTCTTATTGGATATTTTCACTCTACAAGAAAAATTTGCAATTTATCCTACTCGCAAGATTGTGATGAAAAATCTAACAAGTAATCGTCTCACATTTTTTATGTACGAAGATACAGATTAGAAATTTTTACATGGGCGTTAATATTTCGGAACGAAATGACGGTAACATGAACCATATGCATAAATGATATACTATTCCATACATGGATATGTGGCATGTGGAACGAGTTCTATTGTTTAAAGTTCTTTAAAAACAAGATACGCAGCAGCAAGTCGAAAAAATTATGTCATTTGAAAAGACTGATGCAAATATAATTTTGTAACATATGGACATTAGATATCAACCTTAAGTGAAATATGAAATGAAAATGAATGTATGATATACATTAATTATAAACTATTCGAATAAGGAGGCAACTAAAATATATCCAGCAATGTTCATTAAGGTATAAATCCGAAAACATTTGAATCGCAAGAACATTATTGCATGTAAATGACAGGCTTATCCTGCAACGCAACTATTAGCCATGGCGGTACATATTCTGTTCTCTCACGGTCAGCCTCGATTATGATGCGAGGCGACAATACGAAAATATGAATATAGATGAAATCTAAAAGAAAGTGACCATGTTGCCAATCATATATTCACAACAAAACTATACCCTATATGTTGTGTCGTCTTCCCATATTATATATTATTATTTTACCTCTTCATGCATAAAAGATTCATCTGAGTGGTCACTTGACCCTTTTTCCATTAGTATTTACTCTTGATTCGAGAGGTGAGCCAATAACGATCAAACATTATGAAAATATACATTTTAGAATAATAATTGTGACAATGTTCGTAGCCAATGACAATAATAATTATTGAAAGTGGCTACATTTCTATCATACCCTCGGATGAATTTTGTGAGGAGCTTATATGTGTTCTAATTTCCAAATTTTCCATAGGCTCATGATTAACGCGACATGATTCAACAATATTAAAATCAGCGCATACACATTATTCAATCGTTATATGTCATCCTTACACGATTCACGGTGTAATTGCACGTATCATACTATGAATGTCGCGTACATATTATCGGTACAAAAAAGGTCCACTTTATCGATTTTAGATTCTAAGACATTTACGTTCAAAGAGGAAAGAACCTTATAACAAGCAAGTGTTAAATGAATTAATGCATATGAATATCAAGTTTAGAATGAAATAACATTCCAATTTTACCAGCTAGAGGGACAAATTTTCTATCGTGATTTTCGTTGGTTATTCAGCAATACTCACATATACATCACGCTATATAGCGATGCAGTGAGACCTATTCGTATACGGATGTCCACGGATATGCATATATGTATAAATATATTGTATAGAGAAGAAGATAGGGCAATATTGAGCTTTGATAGCTAGCAGCAGGGAATATCATGTGCTCGCGAAGTTATCTGCTCGTACAATGTACATTCATCTGTGGCTGTAGGATAAAATCAAGTAAAATACAAGTTACACTTCCAGGTAAATTTCAAGTCACATGTCAAGCTCGTGTAACTGCAAATACTATGATCTCAAATGGCTGCAAGTCGAAAAGTATCAAATGGAAATTATTATGTTATGTATATTTCTTATTTTGAACCATGCAGCTACAGATAGGTATATGGCACAGTTTCGCGATTATTGAATAACTATTTTCATTATTTACCTATTTAGTTTATAAGCAGCAGAAACATTGTAAAACAATTTGAATTTTTATCTAAAATTGTACATTTGGAGACTTTTATTATATATTGTCGGATTTGTTCAGTTGGCAAGATGGCCGTAAATATATACTAGTGAACAGCCTTTTATTTCAAATGAAGGTAAATATGCTACAGGACAACTTTCAAGTAGCGCATAAGGACACTATATTGAATTGCACGCCTTGACTCTTATTAGTCACATATATACAGTTCTCTAATAACATGAGAATTAGTTCGGCATTTGATTTCAAGCTAATCAACATTCACGATACATCTTGAATCGAATAAGTTACAATTCATTACAAATAGACCCTCGCGAGCGCAATTATTTCGTTAGTAATAAACATCCACTTGACGTAGCTGTATAATCCACGCCGATATCTATGTCATTTCAATGTCGCGCAAGATGCCAGGTGGTGGATCTGATACAAGGAGAACCAAACTCATTTGTAAGTTTATCCCTCAATATGATAAAAATAATTATTATTTTTTAGTTTATTCATTTCTTTTTTTTATTGGTACGAATTAATATTACAAAAATTTGTTTTGTAGAGTATTACTGAACAGCGTTTTCCATGCATTCATTTTTGAGTCACTTAATCTTTCTCCTATTATGATATTTATTTAAAAACATTTAAGTATTAGTTATTAGTAGTAAAATCCGTTTATTCCCATACGGGTTTTGGTTTTTTCCTGAGGTTTGCTCCTCTACATCTCTCTTAATTCTTTTTATTCCTCTTATCTCTACCTTAATCTCTATTTCTTCCTTCCTCCACTCTTTCCTCCCCTTTTTCTCCTATCCCTTTTCCTTCCCCCCTTCCTCTGTCTCCTCATTCCCATCTTCCCCTCTGATTCTTTTTATTTCCTTCATCTTTTCTATCCCCCTTCCTCTTCCCTCCAGCGTCGTGAGCACCACTTCCCTTCCCTCTCCCTTCCCTCCGTCCGTGCACCTTTCCAGAACATGCTCCCATGTCTCTTCCTCATGCCCGCATACCCTACACCTTCTATCTTCCTCCTTTGACCAGTAATTTGCTTCCCTCATCTCATTCCCTAATCTAAACCTTGCTATCATTTCCATTTCCTTCTTACTCCTGTTTCCCGTCATGTACCCCGGTATTCCTGTTTCCACTATTTCCCTGTACCATCTGTTATACCTTGATTCCCTTATCCTCTCCCATCTTTCCTGCTTTTGTATTTCTCCATCTCTTTCCTCTAGCTCCGCCGCCGACATCCTCCCCTCCTGTCTTCTCCTCTCCACCTCTCCCGCCGCGTATCCTCTCTCCCTGTAGAACTTCTCCCTTTCTTCCTCCCACTCCGATCGTCCCTCCTCCTTCCCTTCTCCGCTCTTTTCCTTAATCAGTCTCCAGCATTCCCTTGCTATTTCGCTTCCCCCTCCCTCTCTTAGCTTCTCTTCATACTTCATTGCCCTTCTTCCTGCCCTTGTCCTTACTTTCATTCTTTTCCATTCCTCCCTCACCATATACCCCGGTGTTCTCCAGTCTGCTCTCATCACCCACCTCAGGTATTTCTCTTGCATTCTTTCTACTTCGTCATACTCCTTCCATCCCCATATCTCTGCTCCATACAGTACCACGCTTTCTACCAGTGCCTCGAACAGTCGTATCCTCCTCTTCCAATCCTTTCCGAACTTTCTTTCCCCTATGCCCCAAACTTGTCCCATCACTCTCTTGGCCTTCCTTATCCTCTCCTTTACGTGTTCCCCTTGTCTTCCGTTCCTCCGCAGTCTGTACCCTAGGTAGTTAATCTCTTTTACTTCCTCTATCTCTCCATCCTTCCATTTCCATTTCTTTCCCGTTCTCGTCCCTCTTCCTGCTCCGAATCTCACCACCTTCGTCTTTTCTTCGCTGAGAGTCAACCCTTTTCTATCCAGATACCTTTCTAGCCTCCTCTTCATCCCCTCCAGTCCCTCCTCGTCCTTTGCCAACAAAACCACGTCATCCGCGTATGCCAAGCTCCATATCTTCTTCCTTCCTATTACTATCCCCCCATCCTGCCCTTTTCTCATCACCTCCTCTAGATCCCCTATATACAGATTAAACAAGTATGGGCTCAGTGGGCACCCCTGCCTCAGCCCTTTCTCTGTCCACCACTTTTCCCCTTTCTTGTCCTTCACCTTTACCCTATAACTTGTTTCCCTGTATATTTCCTTCACCCTGTCCACTATCCTCTTTCCTACCCCCCTCTTCTCCATCTCCTTCCATAGCTTCTCTCTATCTATTGTGTCGAAAGCTGCCTTTAGGTCTATAAACATTGCCACTACTCTTCCCCCCCTCTCCTTCTCCTTTCCTATCGCATAGTTCAGCACATAAATATTGTCCATCACGCCCCTTCCCTTCCGGAAACCCGCTTGTCCGTCCGGCACCATTCCCTTCTCTTCCATCACCCTTCTGAGCCTTTCCGCAATCACCCCCGCGTATATTTTATACATTGCTGTCATCATTGTCACTCCCCTATAGTTTTTTACCTCCCTTTCGTTTCCCTTCTTCAGAATCGGTGCCACTATTCCCTCCCTCCAACTCTCCGCGATCCCTTCCCCTTTCCATACATTTTTCACCACCTCCCACGTCATTTCCTCCATCTCTCTTCCTCCATATATCCATGCCTCGTTCGGTATTCCGTCTATCCCTGCAGCCTTCTTCTTTTTTAGCTTCTGAATCACCTTCCTTATCTCCTCTCTCGCTATCCCCTCTTCTTCCTTCTCCTCCTCCTCCTCCTCCCTCCCCGCTACTTCCCCCGCACCCTGTTCCCTTCTATCAACGTCTCTCTTTTCTCCACCTAATAGCTCCCCAAAATGCTTCTCCCACTCCTTCATCGTTATCCCATCATATATTCCTTTCTTCCTCTTCCTTTCCCTGTTTATCACTTTCCACACTTCTGCGTCCGTTTTTGCCTCCTTTGCTTCTTTTATGTACCTCTCTTTCTCTTCTTCCTGTTTTCTTTTACATAGCTTCTTGTATTCCTTCCTTTCCTTCCTATACTCTTCCTCTGTCCCCTCCCCTTTTCTCCACTTTATCAATCTTCCTATCGTGTCTCTTCTTTTTTGCCTGCATTCCCTACCCCACCATCCATCCCCTTCTGCTTTCCTCCTTTCTTTCCACTCTATCGCCTCCCTTACCACTCTTTCCACTTCCTTCACCGTCTCTTCCGCACCCTGCCATTGCACTTTCTTTCCACTCATCCTTTCCTTGTATTTCCTCATTCCTTTTTCTGACCAGTCCATAATCTTCCTTCCCCTCCTTTCTTCCTCCGATCTCTCCTCTTCTATCTCCTCTCCTCTTAGCTTCACTATAATTGGGTGGTGATCAGAGTCCACTTCTTCTCCCACTTCGAAGTCTTCTATGTCCTCCCAATCTTCCTCCCTTGCCACTGCGTAATCTATTACTGTATTCCCTCTTCCTGCTCCTGTGAACGTGAATTCCCCCTCTTCGTCTCCTTCTTTCCCACCGTTCACTATGTACCATCCCCCCTCCCCCATCCACTCAAGCATCTGTCTTCCCTCCTTGTTCTCTTTCTTGTCTTTGCTTCTTCTCCCCTCCCCCCCCTCCGCCGCTCTATCTTCCTCCTCGCCCAGTTCCCTCCTCCCCCCCCTTCGTGCCGTTCTCGCGTTAAAGTCTCCTCCTACTATTATTCCTTTTTCCTTATCCGTTTCCTCTACTTCCTTTTCTATTTCTCTCATTATTCCACTCTGGTTCTTGTTCATGTACACTGTAATTATCTTCCATACTTTTCCTCCTATCGTCATCTCTCTACTCATCAGTCCCTCTACCCCCCCTTCCTCTCCCCCTTCTTCGTTCCCTTCTGTGCTCCTTTCCTCTCTTATCCCTGTTATCATCCCCCCCTCCGCCCTCCCCTTCTTGTTCCTCCTTTTTGCCCTCTGGCATCTCCATTTGTATCCTTTTGGCAGTTTCTCCCTTACCCTCTCCCACCCTTTTTCCTCCACCCACGTCTCTACCAGCCCTACGGCATCCCATTCTTCCAGCTTCTTCCAGAACTCTCCTTTCTTTCCACTCAATCCCGCCACGTTCCAGAACGCTATCTTTGGTCCCTTCCCTTTTCCTTCTTCCCTCTTCTTTTTCTTTTCCCCCTCCCTCTCTTCGTCCCCTCTTTTTTCCTGCCTTCATTGTGCTTCCTTTCCTTCCACTAACTTCCCGCTTTCCTCATCCCAGTCCCACCTCTTGCCTCCCGCCCACATTTTCCTATACCCCACTGTTGCTCTTCCCCCTTCCCTTCTTATTTCCTTAGCCTTCTCAATCAGCTTTCTCTGCACCTCTCTTTCCCCCCACGTCAGGTCGTCGTCGATGTATATGCTCGTCCCGCTCAGCATCCTCTTCCTCCTCATCACCTCTCTCTTGGCCTCTCTGTCCTCCATCCTTACCACTAACATCTCCCTTCCACTTTCCCCTTGCTTCTGCACCCATGCCTCCGTCACCCCCGCGATCGTCTTCAGACTCTCTTTTATTAGTTTTTCCGCTATCGTCTTCGGGTCCTCTCCTTTCGTTTCCACTCCTTTTATTACTATATTCTCCCTTTTCTCTTGCCTTTCCCGTGCCTCCATCTTTCTTCTCATTTCTTTCATCCCTTCCACCACTTCCGTCTCCACCTTTTTCACTCTCTCCCCCCACCCGCTGCCCATTCCCCCTATCTCCTCTTTCAGCGCCTGCACCGCTTCTCTCGCTTTCTCCTCCATCTCTTTCTTTCTCTCTTCTTTCTCCCTCTCTTCTTTTTCCTTTTCCTCCCCGTCCTTCCTTGCACTTTCTCTCTCCAGTTTCTCTATTCTCTCTTCGAGCCTTTTCCTCTCTCTTTCTCCCTGCTTTCTCACCTCCTCCACCTCCCCTATGATCCTATCCATTTTTTCTCCTAGCTCCCTCTTTCCTTCTGCCGCTTCCCCCCTCATTCTGCCTAACTCCTCCATCATTTTCCTCATACATGACTCTACACACTTCTCCATGCGCTCCATCCCGCTTTCTATTCCCCCCGCCTTTTCTTCCGCTCTGTCCTCCTTCTCTCCGCCTGGTGACCTCCTCGTCATGTCACTCCTCTTGAACCCCTCTTCTCTCTCCTCTTCCTGCCCCCTCTTTCTCTTCCACATCTCCCCTAGCGTTCCCACTGAGGCTGATCTTTCCCTCCCTAGTCTCTCCGCGTTTGTCGGTCTTCCTCTTTTCTCTTGCCCCTTTGGCGTATGAAACTCCTCATACTCCTCTGCTCCGCTGTCTGCTCTCTGCGCCCTCCCTGCCATATTTTCCTCCCGCTGCGTCCCTTTCTTGCCTACCGTATCTTCCTTATCGACTCTACTTTCTTCGCCTTACTCCTTCCGTCTTTGCCCGCTTGTTTCTCTGTGTCGCCCTTTTTCTTTCTTTCCTTCCTTCTTTTCTAGGTTATGTTTTCCTTTTTCCTTTCTGTTCACCCTCTTTCTTCGTGTTATGTTTCCCCCTACCTTCTTTTTCTCCTTTTCTTCCCTTTTCCCTTCCCTGCCCTTTCCACGCTTTTCCTCACTCCTTTCACTTTTCTTTGCTCGTTTTTAGCCTCGCTTTCGTCGCACACGTCAACCGTCCGTCAACACCAATTCGCACGTCCAGATAGTCTCTAAGTATTAGTTATTAATTTTTCGTTACAAGTTTGTTTGTATTGACAGTCAACAGATTCTGAGATGTAACAGCAGGTGACCAAGATCTAGTGACGGATTCACGATCGAAGTAATATTTCATAGATCATGAATGTGAGGAAATCATCTGATTTACGAATTTGATTCGTTTAACCCAATAAAGCACATGAAATAGAGAAGCAGCGCAGGTGTGACCGTTAAGTTCTTGCCAATCTAAATTGATTTCATCTGGAAGTTGAGTAGAACTTAATGACACGAAATAATATTACTCGTATCTATTATTATGACAATATTTGCTTCAACCGATTGATTGAGTGACATAGTTTGAGCACATCATCATTGGCATGCGAGTTGAAAACATTCACCTGTAGATCAAACAATTTTCTATTGGAGAATACTTGAGTACTGGTTTCACACATATGAAGTATGAAATAACCAGGCTACTAGATAAAAAATTATGTATTTAATTAAACGGTTCTCATTGTAGGTTCATTTTGATGATAACCAGAGCCTTAACCGTATGATTTTGGGCCGCAGGATGCTACGATGCAAACAGAAGGAAAACTTCTAGATGAATGGTTGTATTTATATAGCAGACTACTTTACCGGAAACATGTAGTAGATCATATAACGATACATCATATAACTAAATTTTCTTGCCAACGACACAAAGCTGTTTACAAACTATTATATCTATAAGTAGAAAAAAATTTCCATATGATTTAAGACGTTTTGAGTTGTAAGAAGTGTTAACCGATTATTGTACTGATTATGAGTAAGCTTTCTTCGTAAGATGATTCTTATGATCATTCTACTGCATTTGATTGGATGGTTGACCTTTTATTTACGAATGCTATCTTATTGATTGCTGAACCAACCATCCACCATCCAGTTGAATGTAATAATAGGATAATGAAAATTTACCTTTAGTTCGGCGCCGCGATATTCAGGTCCGGTTATATGCATAATGTACGTAGAATTTAATGTTGTGTATCTTGTATGTATCAATATGCTATGAGAATGATGAAATCATTAAATTTCATTTTAATGATACAAGTATGATATTGTATACGTTGTTTTATCTACCATGTATATATTTATTTTAGGTTAACTTGAAAAATATTATAGAATCTCATGATGGTTTGTTTCGATATTAGATCTGGTTATTTTACGTGAGAGTTTCACAATCGAACAATTCGAGAACATTTTCCATATTCTATGTTCGTACTACATCTAAATATGTGGCACTGTCTGAATAAAATGGGATCATGAGTAGCATAAACTATTATCAGTACAAGCTATTGTATGATTCTGAAAATGAGATTTCTTGGTCGAATAAAATATCTCGTATCTTTTGCGCAGGTTCCAAAATGAATTTGTTGATTGTAGCACATAAAATTCAATTACATTACGAATAACTAAGAATTGGTCTTCATATATGTGTAATGTGTAAAATACATTACAGTCAGTTCAGCGCAGACCTGTTTACACATACAAAAAGTAATGAAATACCCGGCAAAAACATTGTAAATGTCAAAAATTACAGCCGAGTTCCAAAATGGTTTCACCGACTGAAAAATCTGAAACATTATACTCTTTTTCAGCGATAGATTACAAACATCATTTCGTTACACAAAATAGTACAAAATAATACGTGAAATCAGGTAGCGAAGCCGAGCGTTCCCTCAGTTAATTTTCATACTTCAAATTATGTTTTCCAAATGTCAATCGATGGAAATGAATGGAAAAACGATCATTCGTTACCTTTGACAGAACAGCATATTGGCGACGGGAAATATTGCTGAAAGAAGTTAGCTCGTATGATGATACAAACTCGGCGGGCATAGATTGTTCTGAAAATTATCAATTGCTGAAGTGTTAGGTAATAAGATCAACAATTAGTGTGTCTTTGAATGTAGAATATACTTTCGCTTCTATGTGTATCTACTGTATGTAAGTCAAACAGAGAGGGAGACGTTAAAAAAGCATTACCCAAGTGTACCGATAATGGGTACGTCCAGGATAGATATGTATCGTTTCATGGCTGTCATATGTTTGTAGCATGGCGTTATAACCATAGGCGAATGTTGGTGAACGATAGATGCACAATAAAATTGGATTCTTCTTCAAACCACGAATTTGATCATCGTGCCTGAATTTATTACTTCTTATTATGAACACACACTATAGGTATATTTCTAATTCAACTTTAAGTTCTAACGTATTACTCACTCGTTTCATTTATTGACTTATGCACTACCTGTTGTGAGAAACACGATTTTCGTTGAGCTTTCCCAGCACTAGTGCATGGGAAATGTTTATAATTTTTAAATCTGAAAGAAAATGTAGAACGTAGGGCACAGGCACATAGAGGGACTTCGTGACGAGTGTGAAAGTGCCGCACGATCCGAAGACGAGGTCTTTCCGCGCCCAAGTCCTATAAAAAACTATTATATCGCAGTTTCAGTCTACAATAATAAATATCATCAATGCCAAAAATGTTCAAACAGTCTTTGATCATGCTTAAAACAATTTTGTGGGTGTGATCGTTACGGAGTGGCTGAAAGAAATAAATAAAAAGAAAAGTGCGATTGATAATTTTCAGAACAATCTATGCCCGCCGAGTTTGTATCATCATACGAGCTAACTTCTTTCAGCAATATTTCCCGTCGCCAATATGCTGTTCTGTCAAAGGTAACGAATGATCGTTTTTCCATTCATTTCCATCGATTGACATTTGGAAAACATAATTTGAAGTATGAAAATTAACTGAGGGAACGCTCGGCTTCGCTACCTGATTTCACGTATTATTTTGTACTATTTTGTGTAACGAAATGATGTTTGTAATCTATCGCTGAAAAAGAGTATAATGTTTCAGATTTTTCAGTCGGTGAAACTATTTTAGAACTCGGCTGTAATTTTTGACATTTACAATGTTTTTGCCGGGTATTCTTTAACACCTGCGCAAGAAGCCTGGCGCAAGTTGGTTCAAAATTTAATTCACATCCCAAACGAGGGTGACGTTGTTGATAGGATTGTCTTGGAAAGTATCAGCAATGCTCATGAAATTCCAGGTAAATTTTGTACAAATTAATATTTGCGCAAAGTAAACATTACTAAAAGAGAAATGCATCTATAGATTGTAGCAAATTTTGCGTGCCACTTGTATTTTTCATAATATTCATTTTGACTACTTCTACTATAGTATATTGTGATGTTAAAAAATAGTTTGTTATTCGAGACAAAAATGTTGTGGAATCTGTTATGAGCAGTCAAGTAGAATATATGGCTAATGTGGTTCAACTAATGGTCAAATGCGGTTTAATATCTATTGCTTCTTGAGTTTACCATAGTCGTACGTATTCAGATTTCAGCGACCATTCTGAAGATCACTTGAAAAGCTGGTTCGACCAAGATGCAGGGGACCAAGGTTGGCAAGTTCAGACAATTGAAGAAATCTTCGGCAAATTAGCTCCTGAGAACAACGATGTGGCTGGAACTAAGGAGACTCAAAACAAAAAACCACATCTAATAAAAAAAGGAAATAGTGGGCATGATGCCCTCACCGCTGTAAATACTCTATTAGAGTGGTGTTCAAAAAATCCTGATTATGATACGAACGTTCAAGACGTCAGATTAAGGTTTTTGAACAATATTAGAGCTCGGTTTACCCACGCTTTACCTGAAGAAGCACAGACTGATTTGTTAAATCCAGACAGTGAAATTCGCACATCACATCGAATATCGATTTATTTTCTCCCAAAAGAACATATTTTGTTTTTCAATCCCTCAAATCAGATCAGATTTCGAGTTTTTCTGATTGTCAAATCAGATTTTCTATTTTTTTCTTCATGAGATCAGATATTTTTTTTTTCGACCAGAACAGATTTTTTTATCGTTTATTTGTAAGACTAAATCTGACCTAATTTCAAAACTTAGCAATGCAAGAATGAAAGAAAAAAAATGAAAAGGAAAATTATTTTAGTTATGATCGAACGAATATTACTGAGTTTCATTGAACAGAGAAAAAGCGGAGTTTATCGATATAAACTATACAATCTGTGATGATTTTATCATATGTACTGTGCTTCTAATTATTAACCTAGTTTGTAAGGACAACGTCTTAGGAATCGTTGAGTTTAAAAAGTAATTAATAAAAGTTTATGAACGATTGAAGTTAATAAATACAAGATTTTGAAAAACCTTTTGAATCCGCTTATTTTTCAAATGTTAAGGTTAATCATATCCTTCTAGCAACGAAGCGTTTCCGCTACGCGCATGCTCCCACCATTCCGTACATTCTCACGACGTTTAAGCCACACCTCCTAGCTGAACCCCGATTTTTTACCAGCCCTCTCCACCGGTGGTAGAAAATCAGGGTCCTACTGTACTTCCAAATACCACTACACGGAGATAGCAGACACATAACAGCGTTTACAGTACCGGAAAAAGGATTATACCAATTTGAAAGGATGCCATACGGCTTAACGGGAGCACCAGCTATCTTTCAAAGACTGCTAGATGAATTAATAGGACCCGAATCAGAACCATACGCCTTCGCATACCTAGACGATATAATAATCGTAACACAAACATTCGAAGAACACTTACACTGGCTAGGAAAAATACTACATAAAATTACACAAGCAGGACTCACAATGAATCCAGACAAATGCGAATTCGGGTGTTCACAAGTTAAATACTCAGGATACATAGTAGATAAACACGGATTACATGTAGACCCAGAAAAAATACAACTACTTACAGACTACCCGGAACCAAAAACACTAAAACAATTGAAACGATTGATCGGAATGGCTTCATGGTATAGAAGATTTATCCCAAATTTTGCACACATAACAGAACCATTAACACGACTACTAAAGAAAGAACAAAAATGGACCTGGGGGATAGAACAACAACATGCCACAAACACAATAAAACAAATGCTTACAACACCACCCACACTCACATGTCCCGATGACACACTACCGTTTCAAGTACAGACAGACGCGAGCGGAACAGGTATAGGAGCAGTATTAACGCAAACTAAAGACGAAATAGAACAAGTAATAGCATACGCGAGCCTTGCACTCAGCGAAGCGGAAAAGAAATACTCGACAACAGAACGCGAGTGCCTAGCAGTCATCTGGGCAATTCAAAAATTCAGACCATATTTAGAAGGATACCACTTCACAGTTGTTACAGACCACAGCGCACTCAAATGGCTAAGCAATCTGAAAAAACCCGACAGGTAGATTAGCTCGATGGGCGTTAGAATTATTAGAATAAGATTTTGAAATACTACACAGGAAAGGCACAGCACACCAGGTACACGACGCACTGTCACGACTACACGAAGACGAGGAACAAGTACAATTAGGCGCGATAGAGAATACAACAGATAAATGGTACACATACAAAAAGACACAAGTACGAACACGACCAGAAAAAAAACGAATCATGGCGAATACGAGACACCCACCTATACTTCCATAGACCCGATCCACCACACTCCAACCTACTACCCGACACAAATCCGTAGAAACTAGTGATCCCTAAAGAACAAATTACACAAATACTACACGAAAATCACGACACCACACAAGCAGGACACCTAGGGATAGAAAAAACACAACAATCCCACCATATCACGCACAGGCGAACCCGGTAGAATGAATAAATAGGACAATAAAGACAATGATACAAGCATACGTAGAAAAAGATCACAGGGACTGGGACATACACTTACAAGACTTACAATTCGCACTAAACACAAGCACACACACATCCACAAAACACACACCTCAATCCTCAATCTCGAAAAAGAACTACACCCAACACAGTGCCTACGAAATCGCATCGAGAATGAAGGAGACGTAGAACTACAAGACACGGACAAATGGACAGACCACCTACGCAGACTACAAATAATTCGGGAGGGGAAGTACAGAAGCACCCGATAAAGGCAAACGAAAAACAGGCACACTATCACAATCTAAGACGTAGAAACATGGAATACAAGGTAGGAGATAGGGTTCTTAAGAAAAATCACATGCTGTCGTCAAAGGCAGATCACGTAGCAGCAAAACTAGCTCATAAGTACAAAGGACCATACATAATAACGAACAAAATTTCACCAACAGTATATGAATTAACAGCAGAAAACGAAAAAAAGGCCCGAAAATGGCACACGGACAATTTGAAACGATATATTCAAAAAGACATGTTAACTAATAATTGCAATTCGAGCTCAACAGATACGAAAATGGAAAGATCGACAAAGAGACAACTACGAACCCCACTACTACCTATACCAGGACAGGCAACACACCCAGACCGATACCGAACAGAAGACATACTACAAACGGACAGACGAATACAGCGACAGTACAACATGGGGCATTTCATGCCAAATCGACTTGGTCGTGAGCCTCGACCTCTCAGATCTGGTCCGCGATTTTTTGTATCGTTCCTCTGACTCTAAATAGCAATCAGAATTTTTTTCAGATTTTTCAAAATAAATTTGAGTACGTCATGAATTTTCAAAGTTTTTTTTTCGACACCTCGATGGCCGTGATCGAAAAATTTGAAAAAAATGCTGAATAATTCTATGTCAGAAATGAAAATTTTTGAACTAAAATTCATAATGTCTGGGCATTTGCATCAACCTGTTTTTTGAACTTTTTAATCATAATTTTACGTTGATATTCAAAAAAAAAAAAAATCCTCGAAAAAATAAAAGCGGAGATCAATACACCGTGGATTGCTGCTTGAATATTTCTAACGATAGCCAAGGATTCTAGGAAAAATTTTCAGATTTTTTGAATATTGAAAAAAAATTAAGTAAAAAAAGCAGATCGAAGCAAGAGCCCAGAAATTATGAATTTTAGTTCAAAAATGTTCATTTCTGACACGGAATTTCTGAGAATTTTTTCAGATATTTCGATCACGGCCATCGGGGGTGTTGGAAAAAAAACTTCAAAAATTCATGACGCGCTCCAATTTATTTTGAAAAATCTGAAAAAAATTGTAAGTGCTACTCAAGGTCAGAAGAATTTTACGAAAAATCGCGGACCAGATCTAAGAGGTCGAGGGTTACGACCAGGTCGATTTGGCGTGGAATGCCCCACATACACTCTCCAATATCTACCAGACACACACTACTACCAATACCACAGCAATGCACACCCGGCACCACACTAACATAAAAAATACCATTGTTACAAACACCAGGACTACCACCACACACACACAGATACCCCAACCCACCCTTCACCAACACGACATCAACAGCTACACACAAACACCCAACCCCAACCACCAAGACACCAACCACAGACACACAAGACGACATAGAACAACTAGCCCAAAGAGTCGAAACACAAATACTGTAAAGTTTTGTAATTTTTGTCAGCCGTCAGGCTATCAACAAAAACGGTCTTTAGGGTGAAGTTCTTTGCCTTGAAACTAATTTTGTGCTCTGAAGCTGGAAAAGGGACTCCTCGATGAAGGTGCTGGAAATGGGTCTGCCATAAAGGTACACCTGAACTATCTCTAAAGGACTTATGCTATACGGACTCGGACGTCTCCGCCAAAGCCGTCCTTCCCTCCACAGAGCCGGGACGTATGTCCAAGCCTGTCGTGCCTGTTTTCACTATCTTATCCTATTCTGCAGATCCGGGATGTGTATCCAAGACTGCCCACCAGACTCGGGTTAGCTTTTCCTTGGCCCTCGGACACGAGAGTTCTCCCTAATGCCGCACGACCTTAGATTAGCTGCCCAAAGCTGTATCTAATCTATTATGACTTTTATTTGGTGATCTGATGAAATACAAACAACCGGCATCGCAGATGGTATGAATCGATTTATTGGGTTTATCTGAATAGATATGAACATAGAAATTTGTATAATGTTTCTTCTTAATATAATCTAAAATTAAGAGATGCTAGCTTTTAAACTTAATGAGCCCATTAACTGTTTTAGCCTAATGACTCTAAGTTTCCTCTGACTGTTCTGCAATATCAAGCAACAGGGTTATCTTTTGAATAAATAGAATTTAAAGTGAATCTATTGAAGTTAAGTTATTAGCCGAGGATGGCCCTCGATCTAATAATGCAAATGAGTCGATTCGGAGCTATACCTGAAATCGCTGCTCTTGTGCTGGCGAGCTCGACTTTTATACCGTACTTCCCCACTCCCTTAGTCAGAGTTGTCTATCGCGACTCTCGGGGATTATGACGTCTCTGTTTTTGTATCATGTTCGGCTTTGTGTCTGTGAGGCAAGGCCGGATATGTTACATTGCCCCCTTTCGCCGATCGTGTTTTATTTTCCGTGTTTCGTTCGCTGCTCCTCTTGTTTATCGGAAGCTTCCGTAGCCTTCTGGTTGGAACGGAACAATCAATCGATCGGTGAACGTCAGTTGCTGTCGGGCATTGCCGGGATCAGTTGTCTTCCTATTTCCTTTGTCTCTTGTCTGGGACCTTCAATTTTTATTGCCCCTGTGCCAGTAATCCTCTCAACCCGAGTGGGTCAGTCGGATCGTATTCTCGTATGTAGTCTGGAGTCTGCGATGCAACGAACGGCGCTAATTGTGGTGGCGGTTCTACAGGTTGTCCGTGGTGTGTTCCTCTCAATGCCTCAGGCAGGTCTACACGGTTTTTGTTTATTAATTTGTGGATTCTTTGCACATGCCCTTCCCGATCAAATACAGGTAGGTCAATTTTGTGCAATTTCCATGGCAGGTCTTCCTTCACGTCTGACCTCCTTTTTCTTTCAGGTGCCGAACCTCTTCGCCATATGACTTTCTCGTGTTCGGCCAGTGTTTTAATATCAACGATCACTGGCTTCTTCACCTCTTGGCATTCCTCGATGGTTCCACTCGCCTCTAATTCTGCAATCAGCTGATCCTTCAGGTCTTCAATATCTGCATCGGTCAGTGCCCAAGTGGCATCGTAAAGGTCGATAGACACTGCGGTACGCTTCTGGGCGTTGTCGTTTACCTCCGTGGCTGGATTCGACATTGTTGCTTCCCTTGACATTGACCTCCACCTTTTCTCGCTGGGTGTCATTGTATCTCTCCCTTTCCGGTATCTTCCGTTACCACTAATAAAGCGTCCCGAAGGGTTGATGACCGACACTCCAGACAGGCCATTTTCCTCGTTGGACCTCGCGGAATCGGTTTGCGTTTCAACGCTTCTATAACTGGTCATGATGCTTGCTATCGCACGTACTGGTCTCAATTAGTCATCCCCGAAATTTATATATTCACTCCAGTCGGGCTTATATTTGGACTAGTCCCTGGTTTATCCTCTATTTACATTGTCTCGTAATCCTAAGTTAATCTTATTCTCTAGCCTAACTGTTTCTTATACTAAATTTCAACTAAGCTCGTTATACTTTTCTCTTCGCTCTTAGTCTAACTAACTTAAATAACGCTTTAACAGATTTGTATGGAATTTGCCTCGTTCCTTTCCGGTATCGGGGTTTTCCAATAAAAATGTAGCATCACCTATCTTTGTTTTCAATCTATACGGTCCCTCGTATAAGGCAAAAAACTTAGCCATCTTCTTGTTTTGGGTGTCTGACACATTTAACGCTCTCACCAATACTAAATCCTTCTCTTTGAATTCGGTCATTCTATGCGTTCTATTGTACCTGTCAGCCCTATATTTTCCCTTTTTCTTTATATTTTGTCTAGCTAATCTCAACTTGTAATCGTGAGTTAGGTGAAATTGATCTTTTAGAATCCATGGCGCCCAAAATCTTTTCGGTTTCTCATTTAGTTGTAACTCGCACGGGGCGAACTCCGTGGTTTCATGGTATACTTCATTCATGCATGATTCTATTATCGTTATCCACTTGATCCAGGCAGTGTGTTTACCCGTTAAAAATGTCCTAAAAAATCTTCCTATTTCCCGATTTACTCTTTCAACAATGTTCCCCTGTGGGTGCCTGATCGATGAGAAAATTGGGGTTATTCCCTCTTTTTGTAACTTCTCCAACCATTTTACTGAGGTAAACTGCGTGCCGTGATCAAACTGGATCCGTTTGGGTTTCCCCAGTTCCGGTATGTATTTACTAAAAATGCATCGAATCGTGGATTGCGCGTCGGCTATCTTTAACGGATAAATCCTTACGTATTTACTAAATGCATCGATTGCCACTAGCAGCCACCGATAGTTTCCTTGGCTTGCCGGAAGTGGCCCGTAGAAGTCTATAGATACTAGGTCCCCGACTCCTTCCGGTACAATATTTTGCATTCTGGCGCAACTATAGGCATTTGGGAATTTGCACCTTTGACAAAGATCACAGCGAGCTAACTCCTTCCTGATCACTTTAGCAAGTTTTGGAAAATAGAACGAACATTGCAAGAGTTTGTAGCACTTTCCTGCCCCTATATGACCATATACCTCGTGGCATTCCTTGATCAATGGTATTACTAAACTCTCAGGTAAATAAGCTCTCAATCTGCCCCCTGGCTCCCGTTGATAGAGGATATCGTCTTCATATCGGAACCTAAGCGGATTTGCCACTGTACCTTCCTTCACTAGATTGGCGATACGTAAGTCCTGTTTTTGCAATGGTGCTAAGGTGCGTAAGCCTTCTAATAACTCATCACTAACGCTTTTAGCTAATTCTGCAACGCAATCCCTGTAATCTGACGCTTCTAATCTTTCTTTAGTTTCCGGTGGGTAACGACTGATTGTATCTGCTACAATGTTGTCGCTTCCCTTCACATATTCTATTTGGAAATTGTAAGTCTGTATAAACAGGACCCATCGCGCAAGGCGTGAACTTGCTAATTTACAGGTTAATACGAATGTCAACGCTCTGTGGTCGGTGCGGATGATCAGATCGGCCCCTATTATAAATGTGCGAAATTTTTCTAACGAAAATACTATTGCAAGCAGTTCCTTCTCTGTCGTGAAATAATTCAACTCCGCGCCTTTTAACGTTCGACTTGCGAATCCTACAATTTGGTGCTCGTTATCATCATTTATTTGATACAGTAATCCACCTATTGCGTAATCACTGGCATCACACTGAAGATAGTATTTTCTTTTTGGGTCTGGGTGGTGTATAATCATCTCATCGCAGAAACTTTTCTTCAACAACTCGAACTGATCATTTGTACTTTTATCCCATGACCATTTAGCGTTTTTCTTCAATAGTTGCAACAATGGATACGTTAAGTGTGCATAATTACTTGAAAATTTACCGTAATAGTTTGTCAGACCTAAAAATCCTTTCAATTGTTTTGGATTTTTCGGTGTCGGAAAATTGTTAATGGCCTTAATTTTTTCTGGCTGTGGTTTGATACCATCCTTTGTTATTTTATGTCCCAGGAAATCAATTTCGCTTCTGAAAAAAATGGATTTCTGGAAATTTATTGTCATATTATAATTTCTAAATGTTTGAAACAGTTTTTCCAAATGCTTTAAATGACTCTGTGCCGAATTCGAAATACACAATATATCATCAACAAAGTTTAATGTGAAGTTATTTACATTCTGTAACACTAAATCTAACGTTCTGACGAGACTAGCAAGACTGGTGTTTAAACCATACGGTGTGACCTTGAACTGGTATGTTTTTCCACCATGCATAAATGCGGTATATTTCCGTGAATCTACGTGCAACGGCACCTGCCAAAAGCTCGCTGTAAGGTCTAAGCTTGACATGACATTAGTGTTTGTACACTTCTGAAATAATACCTCAGTGGATAGGGCACAATCCCGGTCGGGTACTATCAACTTATTGATGAACCGGGCATCAAGCACTAATCTGATATCCCCCGTCTTTTTAGTAACTACCACTATTGGATTGATATATTCACTGCAAGCTCGTTCTATTATGTCAAACTTCAACATTCGTTCAATTTCTTTATCAACTTTTTCTCTATGCACAATCGGTACGGGATACGACCTTCTGACGAATGGTCGATCCTCATAGATCTGTATCTTATGTTCGTAAATGGTGACTTTTCCCGGGATTTTTCTGAAAATATCCTTGTATTGAAATATTAAATCTTCAAATTCTCTTCGATCCTCACTCGTCAACCGCTGGCACCCCGCTAGTTTGTTTACGATTTCATCATCGGTAATATCATATGTCACATCATTGCTTGTGACCTGTACGCTATTCTGTTGACATGCTTCGGTTAAAGAAATTTCTATTATATTTTCAGACTCGATTGGTTCCATTAATACGATTTCATCTGTAATTTTATCCACTTGAATTGTTAATTTATTTAAGTTGAGGTCTAGTTCAGCCTTCCAGCGTCTCAGAGTGTCTATCCCAATGATCGCATCGCGTTTCAGTTTCGGTACTATCAACATGGGTATTCGCTCATTCAAGTCGCCGATTTTTACTTTAACGTATAACTGGCATCTAACTTTTACTGGCTTACCGCCGGTGACGCCGACAATGCAATAATTTATTACTGGTAACTTATCACACTTTTTGAAATTTTCTAGATGCCTATGGTAACATTCCTCTGATATACACGTGACTTGGCTACCTGTATCTATTAATGCTCGTACTTCTTGTTTCTCTAAATAAATTTGTACGATCGGACAAAGGACCCTTTTGTTCTTCTCTGATTCTCCCTTTTCCATAAGATATTCAGATGGGCTCTCAAAGAAATCCGATTCTACTTCATCTAAATTTGCCGCACCTATTTCTATAACGCGCTGTGCTTTGGGTTGAGGCGGCAGCTTTGACACAGCGCTTATCAGTTTTCCGACACCGCATCGTCTGGCTCTATACTATCGGTAGAGACTTCCTCGCATATCGCATTGATATTCCGCGTGTTCGTCCAATTTGGCCGTTTATGATTATCGTATGCAGCTGTTTTCTGTTTATTTTCATACGTTCCACTCGCAATGTTGTCATCGCGGCTGTTATTCGGTCTAGGAGTGTTATTGTTTTGATTTGAGTTTATACGCCAGGAGCCTGGTCTTTGCCGGTCATCAACGTTTCGTGTGTGATTAGTGTATCGCGATGTGGTGTTTGGCTGAAAATTGTGTTTTGGTGCATTTGATCTACCTCCCGCTTGCATCTGGTCAAGGAAAGACAGTAACGAATCGACATCTTGTATGTGCCTACATTTTGCTGCTTCTACGACAGTTTCATCGAAATGACGTATGAGGTTACTGACAATCTCGCCTTCAGGTATTGCCGGAGTTAGCCCGCATGCGGCAGCATACTTTCTGCTCACGTATTCTGACCAACTTAATTTTGATTCTAGTAAGTAATATCCGAATTCTAGATCTCTACGGATATCGCGTTGTGTATCTTCATTCCAATACCGTGACAGAAACCGTTTTTTGAAGTCGTCCCACGTGTGTATGATATCGCGACGCGCAACCCACCAGTCTTTTGCATCGTTTGTTAAACTCTGCCCTATTAATTTTAATCCAATGTCGTCCCCTACATTCAGGAAACGTAAGTATTCTTCTAGTTCTTTAATATAATGTACTGGTTTTTCCCAGTTCTTGCCTGCGTATGTTGGTAACTTCATTTGTTTTGAAATTAGATTTACATTGTCACAACTATCGGCTTGGCCTGTGCGATTCTGCTTAATCCTACGTATGTCACCCTCTAATCCTATCTTGAGGCTGTCTTGCTTATGCCTTAACTCATTGATCTGATTGTGTACAACCCTTTCGTTTTCGATTATTCGGGTTTTTAATACTTCATATGTTCCCACTTGTTCCCCGCGTAACATGTTTTCGCTTGTTTCTATTTTATTTTGGCAATCAGCTATCTCTCTGTTGATTATTTCGGTAACTTTGCTTATCTTTGAATCCATTCTGCCTATTTTTTGGTTAGTGATTTCAATGTTTCTTTCTAATTTCTTATCTACGCGTTCTTCAAACTTTGTGCGCTCTTCTACGTTAACTGCCTGAAATCTAAGCATGGACTGTTCCATTGATTCAAACCTATCGTCCATTTTCTTTTCCAGTCTTTCTATTATTGTTGCTAATCTAGACAACGCATCGTTCGACAGGTCGACTTGAGTCGAACCACCTGGAAGTGAGAACTTGGATAGGTTTGCATCGACAAACCCGGAATCTCGTCCCAGCTGACCTAGCTTGACGACATTGGGATCCTCACCTGCCCTAGAACCACCCGATTCCTTATCTGCCATGCCGTTTGACGTATAACCGAACAAACAAAACCCGAATCTGACGGGCAATCTATGACGGTCTGTTTATCTGATTAAAATGCCAAGGGTTGGAAAATGATTTGACTTAGTTGATTTTGTTGATTTTAGTTTGACTTGATTTCCAAAGATTTTAATTTTCGAGGAGCCCCACGTTGGGCGCCAAATGTAAAGTTTTGTAATTTTTGTCAGCCGTCAGGCTATCAACAAAAACGGTCTTTAGGGTGAAGTTCTTTGCCTTGAAACTAATTTTGTGCTCTGAAGCTGGAAAAGGGACTCCTCGATGAAGGTGCTGGAAATGGGTCTGCCATAAAGGTACACCTGAACTATCTCTAAAGGACTTATGCTATACGGACTCGGACGTCTCCGCCAAAGCCGTCCTTCCCTCCACAGAGCCGGGACGTATGTCCAAGCCTGTCGTGCCTGTTTTCACTATCTTATCCTATTCTGCAGATCCGGGATGTGTATCCAAGACTGCCCACCAGACTCGGGTTAGCTTTTCCTTGGCCCTCGGACACGAGAGTTCTCCCTAATGCCGCACGACCTTAGATTAGCTGCCCAAAGCTGTATCTAATCTATTATGACTTTTATTTGGTGATCTGATGAAATACAAACAACCGGCATCGCAGATGGTATGAATCGATTTATTGGGTTTATCTGAATAGATATGAACATAGAAATTTGTATAATGTTTCTTCTTAATATAATCTAAAATTAAGAGATGCTAGCTTTTAAACTTAATGAGCCCATTAACTGTTTTAGCCTAATGACTCTAAGTTTCCTCTGACTGTTCTGCAATATCAAGCAACAGGGTTATCTTTTGAATAAATAGAATTTAAAGTGAATCTATTGAAGTTAAGTTATTAGCCGAGGATGGCCCTCGATCTAATAATGCAAATGAGTCGATTCGGAGCTATACCTGAAATCGCTGCTCTTGTGCTGGCGAGCTCGACTTTTATACCGTACTTCCCCACTCCCTTAGTCAGAGTTGTCTATCGCGACTCTCGGGGATTATGACGTCTCTGTTTTTGTATCATGTTCGGCTTTGTGTCTGTGAGGCAAGGCCGGATATGTTACAATACAGATACTCGAAGCACTGGACAGACACAACTTACACAGACGCAAAGCAGCACAAGTACACCCAGTAATAGCTACCGACACAATAGACATAAACAAATTACCACCATACACTCCACTAGACCGACAAAAGCGACACCCACATACACACCACCCATACACAACGTGACAGCCAGATACACAAGATGCACACGCACACGATTACACCCACCATTCCCAAAACGCTACCACATCACACCGAAAGAATACACAAAAGACACAACCCCCACACAAAACACACAAGACAGCGACTCAGACACCTACGACACAGCAGACGAAATGGATACAGACACAGACACACTAATCATAGAAATAGACGACACAAACACACTCTACACAACAGAAAACGAGGAGGAACAAAAAGAACACGGAGCGACAGAACAAGACAGAAACGCCACCGGACAAAAAGACACACAGAAAACACGGAGAAAAGCGACAGGACACAGGAACGACACGAGACAAGAAGACACCGGGAAGACGCAACGACAAACAGTACGAAATAGAGCATAAGATAGAAATAAGGACAACACAAAATAATTAGAAAAATAAGGGCAACACAAAATAATTAGGGAAATAAGGACAACACAAAAATAAGTAGGAAAATAAGGACAACGCAAAATAGATAATAACATAGAGATAAGGACACAGTAAACGAAAGGAGAACACAAAAGCACGAAACACAAACACACATAGGCTCACCCTATAGGCTTGACCCCGCGTGGGGGGCGGGGGGGGGGGGGGGGGGGGGGAGTTGTGACGTTGAAAGTCACAAACCCCAAACCACGCGGGGAAAAAGCGAGAATAACCGAAGCTAGCCGAGGCCGATTGGCAGCGCGACCGATTGGCACTCTAATTAGAGACGTGTAGTGAGAAGGAGCCTTTTTTTGAAACCGTGATCTAATCACCGCAAGGTCAGTACCTAATAGTACCTACGCAAAGCGACTAACCGCCACCCCACCCCCCACATACTCGTACACCTTACACCACACATTCACATGTAATCAGTAGGCAATAGGATTAGAAAATAAATAGCTAAATACACCATACTCCCCGTGAGTTGTTACTCCCCCGCCCTCCCTCCAGAATTAGCTGACGGGTAGTCATCCGTTACACTCTAACCAATACCAATTATTACCAATTATGAGAGAACCATAGGTTTTCTGTTCTCTTAGATAACTTGTCGATAAGATGATAACTTGATGATAACTTGTGTAGAATATTCTAAAAGAATAGCTATGGCTTTGTCTCTGGGTACTTTGGCTGGTTGAGGCATTTTGGTGTTTTGACTAGTGAAACCTATAAAATAAAAAAAAATTATAAAAATATTGCGTGACTAGGGCCTCCTCAGTTTGTCATTATTCATGGAGTAAAATCCTTTTTTCAATATTGTAGGTGGACCCCTCTTCGTCGTTAAAAACAGTAATTGAATCTAATCTCCGAGTAATCTAGAATGATATACTCAGCATTTGATTTCAATCGAGTGAAAATATGCAAGTATTCTTAGGTCCATGAGAGGGAAACTTAAATTCTTAGGTCCATGACTTAAAATGAAATTTATTTTAGGTTAGATCTGGAGTTCTCCCCTTTTCGGAAATGTCCGGTGATCTGAAGACTGGTATTCACCCCATTATGCAACTGAACCTTTATGGACTCAATTCAGGCTGCTCGTCCAGAAAAATTAGCTATTATGTTATGCTGTTATTACATTAATTACAAAATCAAATTCAATAGACACACGTGAAAGTGTAGGGTTACGGCACCGCTACAGCTGTCTCCCATATTTGTTGGTTTGTCCAATGATGACATCATAACCCCAACTTTGATATTTTAGAATTTTAATGAATCAGAAGGAAGGGGTTGACTATCAAACAATGGCAACAATAAATTATTGCCCCACAAACGATTCTCTATCGATATGTTACGGAATTTATTGGAAATATTGAACTTAATATATGATTGTCGGCTAAATACATGTAGAATTTTTTAACTACACTACAATCATCTACAGACGAATTGCAGCCGATTTCATTGATTATGTGAGATTAAATTAATGGATTGTCGGCTAAACTCATATTAATTACTCTATCGCATTCTCTCTGGCGTTCACATAGCTGCAGGGTAGGGAGTGGGGATAGCTCTGAACCGTAGTCACTGTCATAGCATCGCTCACGTTCACGATGCAGCAAAAGGAGTGGAGATAGCTCGCACCGTTGTGTTGCTCGGTAGGCTCACGACCGCATGAGAGCATCTCTATTCTTTTTCCATAGATGATTTATGTTCTTGTCTGATGGCATGCATCATGTACACTAAAGAAGCTCTTCGCCATATTTTATTGAAAGATAAGTATAGGACAGTGGATGAAGGCGGAAAGGCCCTTCCCCCTTCAAATGCAGTATATGAAAAAATATAGAAAGCTTTGCTGGAAAAAAATACTACCATATCGGCGAAACATGTTTACACGATTGTGAACGCTAATCGCGACGGGCTGCGTGACACGACATGTAAAATGTTGTCTGTAAAAGTAAACAGTCTTGAGTAGTATATACAGGGTGATCCAGGATTAGGTATTTTCCTTCTACCAGTAGATTCCTCGTGAAAATCTAAGACAAAGATTATCAATGATAAAATGTCGAGGTTGAAGCCGTTTTTGGATAAGAGCCGTTCAAAGTTAGCCAATACGAGAGCAGATACGAAACTGTCTCAGGGCCGCACCGCCGGCCTTGGCGGTCCTCGCGACGCGTCACCGGCCACCGCGATCTCGCTAACTGACAAAACGACGATCAGCGGCCCTGAGATAGTTTCGTACCTGTTCTCGTATTGGCTAACTCTAAACGGCTCTTATCCGAAAACGGCTTCACCCTTGACATTTTAGCATTGATAATTTTCGTCTTAGATTTTCACGAAGAATCCACTGGTAAAAGGAAAATACCTCGTTCTGGATCACCCTGTATATGAGAGTTCTGAATCCAGCCTTCTTCACCGGCCATCAAGCAGTCGGTAACGTATCGACTGTGATGGTAAGTTACCTGCCGCGATGGTAACGATTTCGGATCATGGTAACGATTTAGTTACCGACAATTTGGGGGTTTCGATTCTCTGTCATGCGATGGCGCCACTACCTATTAGCATTTTAGATCATGGTAACGATTGCTGATCTTTTGATACCGATAGTCTGATGGTAACGATGACGGATCGTCGATCTTCTGTTACCGACAATCGAATGGCTGCAATTTTCCGGCGTGCGTTGGCGCCACTACCGATTCGCTTTCGAATCATGGTAACGTGAATCATGGATTGTCGATCTTTTGCTATCGGTAGTCTGATGGTAACGAATCTGAATCATGGATTGCTGATCTTCTGTTACCGACAAATCGGTAGTCTGATGGTAACGATTCTAAATCATGGATTGCTGATCTTCCGTTACCGACAATCGCATGGTTGCAATTTTCCGTCGCGCGATGACGCCACTATCGATTCGCTTTCGGATCATGGTAACGATTACCGATCCTTTTTTTTATCTTCTGTAGCAGACAATCGGATGGTTGCAATTTTCCGTTGCGCGATGGCGCCACTACCGATTCGCTTTCGGATCATGGTAAGGATTACCGATCTTTTTTTTTTCCCCTTACCGACAATCGATCCAAGATGACCACTCTGAAATATTGAATTCTAAGCTTATATACGAATTATACTAGCTGAAATGCTCGAAGAGTGACAAGGTATTGTAAGCAATGACGCGAATCATCTAATAATACATGTTTTGTTTTATTCAATATTTCTTATGTCTAACCTATTCTAAAGTGACAATTTTCTTGAAACTAACTACAAACTGTATACAGGGTGATTCAGGTTGGGCGCACCACCTTACGTGGGTGAATTCCTCCTGAAAATCTAAGACTAAATTTCCTTTACCAAAACTTCGAGGGACTAACGGTTTGGGAGCTACGGAAGATCTTAGTTGACCAATCACAGGGCTTATGAGTGACGTAGACAGGTCCGGTTCAAGAGTGTAAGTCGAGCAGTGCCCGCGGCGGTTCGATTTTTATTGTACGACGTTTCAGTTCGATTTTTAGATGAGTATGACGGCGTCGCCTCCTGGAGATGTCTTCGTACGGCATTCACCTCCGTTCTCGTCGTCCTGATCCTCTGCTTCATAGTTTCAGTCGTCCAGGTCCTCCGTTCGGTAGTTTGAGTCGTCCAGGTCCTCCGCTCCGTAGTTCTCGTAGTCCAGGTCCTCCGCACCGTAGTTTGAGTCGTCCAGGTCCTGCGCTCCGTAGTTTGAGTCGTCCAGGTCCTGCGCTCCATAGTTTCAGTCGTCCAGGTCCTCCGCTCCGTAGTTCGCGTAGTCCAGGTCTTCCGCTCCGTAGTTTCAGTCGTCCAGGTCTTGCTTTCCGTAGTTTCAGTCGTCCAGGCCCTGCGACTACGAGATTGATAACAACGATAATGTTATTCCCGACCCGAGGAGAACATCAACCTTTTGCGGCAAATGAAATTGCGGATCGGCTAATTTTATGTTATTCGGTATATTCACCAATTCGCGGGGGAAAATCTTGTTTGGTACATTGTCAGCGATTTTTGGAATAACCAAAAAGGTGAGCGTCTTGTTGAAATTACTGTCGATTGAGTAGAACGTACACTCAACCGCTCCTCGCGAAATTGTATTCGTGTCGTTGATCATTCCTACAGCGAGCGAACACGCGCGTACTGGCAATTTCAATTCCATTACGAGATCTTCCGTGATAAAATGTGCTGTGGCACACGTATCCAATAAAGCGCGACATTTTCTGAATTGACCGTTCGAATCTTTGAAGCGTATTCGAGCGCTCAGCATTAATTGCGACTGGAAGGTTCTCGATGTAAAACTGTGCGCGACTACGTCTAGTCATGCCGTATTTACCTTCGATTTTGACTCGTTTGCGTTACCCGGTTTTGTCGCGTCTTGAATTGCCGTTGTCGTAGAGGTCTCGCTGTGCAAAAGCGTGTTGTGAAATTTCGGACAATTTTTGCAATGCGACGAGTTACATTTGCCGCTGTGTGCGCGCAAACAGTTTTTGCACAAGTTCGACTCTCTCACAAAGTTCCATCGTTGCTGTACGGTCATATTTCGGAACTCGCGACACTGGTACATGAAATGCCTTTCTTTTTTGCAAACCAAACAGTTAGACGATGTGCCGATCATAAGCGTACGCGCGCCGTCTTCCCCCCTTCGCATCTTTACACCGCCTTGATCTTTCCCGAAGAATGGTCGTTTTTTGTTCACATCTTGCCTTGAACGCGACGAATCTTGGTCGATCGTGAACAGTCGGAACGCGGTTTCCGAAATAAACTTAAACAATTGATCAAGTGTCGGTGAAATATCTAAACTGAGAGTTTCCTCCCATTTAGCTCGAATGTTGTGAGGCAGCGCGCGTTCCAATATCCGAACTAACAAATGTTTATGGGTTATGTTTATGGGTTGACGCATGTCGTCGACGAGTCTCGTTAATCCCTTGTGCGTGGCCTCTGTTTGAACCGGTAACTCGAGAATCGCGTCGAGATGTTTAACGATTAGAATGCGGATTTTGTCGTATGAGTTTAACAATAATGCCCACGCTGTTTCGTAATTTTCTTCGCTTATGTTGTAAATCAGGATCTTATTCAACGCGTCATCCTCGAGACAATTTTTCAAATAAATGAATTTTTGCAAATTCGTTATGTCTTCGCGAGAGTCAATCATTGTGAGAAACGTATTTTTAAACGATAGCCACTGCTCGAGATCACCGTCGAACTTCGGAAGATCCGCCACGGGCAATTTGAGACGACGCGTGTCGTCGATCGGTAAAGAGGTTGCATTTAATCCGTTATTAGACAGTGGCGTTCTCGGTGAGATGGTCGCTTCGATTTTTGTCGCGATCGCGTAAAATCTGTCTTGCAACGTATCAAACTCAGCGAGTTGTTCGTCATCGGATTCGACCAACAGCGCAAGTTCGTCGTGTAGTTCCTCGTACGCCCGGAACTGTTCTCTCAAACGATCTAGACGCATTTTCACATTCGCGGGTTGTAAATCAGAGTCTTCCGCGATTTTTTCGAGTTTGGTCATTTGCGCCTTCAACGTCGCACGTTTTTGACTTATGTATTCCACGCGGTCACTCATTTTAAATGAAATCGTATTGAATAAAAGTCTTACGAATATTTCACCGAACTCCACTGGTATTGTGTATTACGGTATCCCGAACTGAGGGTAGATGCGTGAATATCGGACGTCGCAATGAGACTGACGACTCAGTTCTCTAACCTTTGATTCTTCGATTTACGAGTGATCGGTTTTTCTCGAACACACACGAACTCGCCTTTGTGCGTACTGTGAGACAAAGGGTGTTTTTCTTCTGGACCGACGCGGCCCGTGTAATGTAAACAAGTGCCCCATGTGACGGTTACGAGTAGACGCTTGTGCTGCGTGACGTAGGACGAAGCGGCCTATGATTGTTTATGTTCGCGATCCCACTTCTGACACCAATTGTATAGTTGAAAGTCCTTCATTGCGAAGTTCCCTCATAATTTCGTATTTAAATTCGGTAATAATGAAGGGATTGAGATGGATTTTTTTGTTCTCGTAAAACAGTGTGAAAGTTTATTGGCTCTGGTGGGAAAAGCCTGGCGACATAAAAACCCACGTGATGCGAATACGTTATTTTACGATCTTACATCGGTCTTAGCGTTACAACGAAAACGTATAATGAGCGTATGTCTCGCGCTATCGTGATCGCGGGCGTATTGTGTTCGATTGCGTCGTTTTTTTTGTACCAGGTAGGATCTTGGGCTGTTGCCGTCCTTTAGGTAAGACAACGATTGTTAAGGATCCAAGAATCAAGAGCTGTTGCCGTTCTCGCGATCTCCTTAGCACGTCCGTCATTTTCGTCAACCTTGTAACAGGTTGGTTGCGTGTAGCCCTGAGGCCCCACCGCGAAGAGCGTGCGTCTTCGGGCGTCACTGGGTGACGACTGACTCTTTGTATATAGGTGCGCGCTTACCGATCACAACAGCGCATTAAGGAAAAAAAATATCTATACACCAAACATATTGCATGTATAACGACTGTAGAATCGTAGCTTAGCTGAATCTACAATTTTCGACTAAATTTATGTAATTTAATTTTATAACACATTTTTCGGTTGCAACCATTTCGCAAACGATGAGTTTAATTGTTTGATTAAGACTTATGTTAATCGGGACGGTTTTCTTTTCTTCAAAACCTTTTTCTCAGTAGGCTGAACTGACCTGACTAACATCTTTTGTTTAATTAGCTAATATACAGCTTCGGTGGCGACTGCACTGCAAAGATCAGATACTCGCTTCGGTGCGCTTTGCGTACCCAAGTCGAGATACTGTCTCGGCAAGTGCGTCGAATCCCAAGTCTGATACAGCCTCGGTGCTGCTTGCGGCATCCAGGTCTGAGGGAGGCAGCTACAGTGTGATTCGCTTCACCCTAGTCTGTATCAGGGACTAACAAATTGATTATCTCTACCAAGGAGCCCTAGAAATTAATCTAGAGTAAAGACACTCACAAGTAACTAGCCATATGCGACACCTTCTGTGTCGCGTACAGCACCCAAAAAGTTACAGTATGGGGCAATGAAATCTCTATACTTTGAACTTTTTTCACTATCATGATGAGGACTTTTTTCAGCTTTGTAATATTTTCGATATGCATTCGTTTTCTTCACGATTCTGCGGGGAAGGGATCGGGAAACTTTTTGAATAGCAATTCAAGCAATCCCGGTGTGTTCTCATAGCCCTTATCACCTACATACAGGGTGTCTGGAAATTCGCGCACCATCGGCATACTGCCGGATTCCTTGCGAAAAATTGAGACGAAAGTTACCTGTGCAAAAAAGTCCGCGTGTAAAAGCACTAAATAACGGACCAATCAGCATCGGTTTTAAGAAAGACTGGCTAAAGCTCCGCATCGCCGTCCGCCCCACTACCGAGATCGAGACAATAATGTGTGGTGTTCCCCGCTTTGCCCAGGAGTGGGGCGGACGGCTATGCAATGTTCTGACCATTCTTTCCTAAAGCTGAACGCTGATTGATTCGTTATTAAATGATTTTATAGGAAAACTAAGCCGTTGCGGACTTTTTTTTATTGGTAAGTTTCGTCCTAATTTTTCGCAAGGAATCCGCCAGTATGCCGATGGTGCGCGAATTTCCAGACACCCTGTATATCTGATCATCGTTAAATACGATATCCGAAACACCAATTTTCATCCCACCGACTAGCTTTCGAACACCATATTTCGTGTCCAAGTTCTTGCGCTCTTTGGACCAGGTAAACATGCTTAAATAGCGCGCCGTCTTGACCCTTGTTCTCGACACCGGTGTGCTTGTGGAAGCGACTGCAAACGCACCATCCTGGTTGTTATTATCATCATCATCATCATCATAGGCATCAGCCGTATCATCCATAGCGGCGACATTTGTAGCATTGTCTCCAATAGCAGCGCTAGTTGTCAAGCTCCCCTCGATCGCACTTTTATATGAATCATTATCATCATCATCATCATCATCATCTGTATTACCATAATGTTCTGTTTTCACAAAATCTTCCGTCTTCTCTATCTTAACCGAACCTGGCTCCGTTTTCACTTCTCGCTTTATTAGTAGCCGCTGCTGCTGCTTTGATGAATCTACTGTTACGTACCAACTTTACGCTTTCCCTAAAAATTTATAATAATCAATCAATCAATTTATAATAATCAAATTTGAGTTGAGATCAGACAAAGACATCAGCATTCGAGGAAACCCTAGTTGTTACTCTTCTTTTTGGATACTCGAGAAGGAGAATTATTAAAACGTGCATTTTGTCACGATTCGCTTTGTTATTTAGAAAAGATTCATTACCTCCTTAATGTCGAAGAAGTCACGTATAATATAGAATACCTAGGATTAACGCTTACAACGTAGCAGTTTCTGTTGACCTAGCACCTATAGTCGCATCCTTATAACTCTTTCTAATAAAACCCTAATTATCCTAGTATAGACAAGGTAAACCATAAGACCTAGGAAATTCTAAGTTAAAGAATTGGGATGTGTGTTATGCATGGAGTGATTGTATCTAGCTAACCTTAAGAATCTAGCATAAGTATAATTTAATTACTACGGTGAACCGACTATGTGGGTGCAGACGGCTGACGCGTGCACTTCTTGGGACTTAAGTCCCCAAAGGCTTGACGGCTGATTACGAGCGAGGTAGCGATCATCCTTTTGTGTCTTTCTTCTGGTAAATCGCGAGGCGCGTGGATGCAGAGAACCGGGTGCTAGTTAGAGCCTAGAGTTGGTGTTCAATCTTTAACAAAGTGGTGACCCAAGGGACTCAGTACTCGTCAAAAAAAATAATTATTCAGTTCAGTTTTGCCAAGTCTCGTACTTGTAATTATAGATTCAGTTTTAAGTTCAAAAATTCAAACATTACGTTCCATTATAATCAAAACTTAGTGATAGACATTTTCCAAATTCAGGACCTTATTAATTTCATCAAAAATATTCAAAATTCGAGTCAGTGTATAGATACTTTATTAAAGACCGAGACTGTTCAAAAACCCCACATCGATAGTGCAAAGTTTGGAGTTAGAAGATACTAAAGGTGAGGACCCGCAAAATCAAGGGTGCGACGCGACATCCAGCCCTCCATGGTCGGTTCTACTAAAGCTAAGTGTCGACGATCGTTATCCATGTATTATCATTCATGCTAAATTCCATCTTTACTATCAAATTGTTTCCAGTATTCTCACAAGTATACTAGTTATACTTCCAATTACACTATATTTTGCCATTATCCTGTTACCTATATCTATTATCTATGCTTGCTATGATAATTAGTTTAAGAAAGCCCATAGACCTTGCCTAAAGCTAGTGCAAAGACACTTCGGGGGAAACCCTCAGTTTTAAGCAAGTTCGCGACGTCTCCAACTTGTCGAGCATGGCTATATAATCTTAAGCAATATAATATTAGTATAACCATAAGGAATTGCAACGAAAGAGTTATAAGGAGTTGCTAGTTTGCAAAGATTTATCAACCCAAACATTAAAATCCGAGCGACATCATATTCACACATTATATTATTTTATCACTACCAAGGTGTCAACGCGAGAATCGAGAAGGGCATATTTTTGTTTGGTACCTATCTAAAGGTTTCTTTTAAGGTAAGCTCTCTTCACGAACCCGCGTCGACACACACATCATTACCCTTGTATTAGCCATACACGATATTCATTTATGTTCAGCCGTACGTTTTACTTCAAATAATCGTTCAAGAATATAATCTATTTCTATCAATTAATTTTCCTTATCATTTTACCCGACCTAATACATTCCTGACAAGACAATTAGGCCCTTCTGTTTAAATAATTAATGCGAGACCTGTATAGGACTAGACGGCGTAGGATCCAAAAATCGATCTATTGAGAGATAGGTCAAAATTATTTTTATTTGTTATCATAGATAACGGGCGGTTATACTTAGACGCTACGCGGTTAGGCATAGTCGGACAACTCATGTGACGTTCGTTACATGAGAATAAAAATTGGTGTCAGAAGTGGGATTTTAACGCCGTTAAACAAGTTAATTATTTAAACAAAACCAAAAAAAAAAAAAAATATTATTTTTGCTGGTTGATTTCTCTTCGAAATTTATAACTCTTCCTTGCAACTCTTTAATCGTAAATACGTACAATAATATATATATATATATATATATATATATATATATATATATATATATATATATATACATATATACTTTTTATATATCAATACTTGTTACATTAAGTGAAACCTTGTGCCTCTTGCCAAAAACATATTCATAATGGTTGACCCAGCTGACCTCAGCGCAAACTTGAGCGCGAGTCACGCTATGATGACATCTATGGCAGAGTGTTTTGCTCTCCAAAATAGTACGTTAAACGTCCCTTACTTTGACGGGAAATGCATGCCATTGAAAGATTTTCTGCAAGACGTACATAACGGCGCAGTATATGTGCCACCTACATCCGAAAGCACATACGTAAAAGCTGTGTTAGGCAAGCTGCAAGGCCCAGCACGTGATAGCACCTACGGCAAAAGATTTAACACCGTAAACGAACTTACAAAACATCTTAAAGAGCGATTCGCGTCGGGAAAGGATTTCTCTTATTATCAACACGAGATTGGAAATATACGAATGAAACGCAATGAAACGGTTAATGATTTTTATGACCGTCTAAATATTCTGCTCAGCGGAGCACGCGTTAGTCTAGAAGATGAATATGACGCGGCCGCGGTAGACGATATGATGAAACCTGTCAAAACAAGCGCCTTCAATGCGTTTTTGCGAGGGTTACCGGATGAAATGGGAAAGCTGGTAGATGCACGCGATCCGAAAGATTTAGAAGCTGCAAAAAAATGCGCAGCCGGATTAGAAACGCGGATGCAGACCGGAATATTAGCATCAACCGAAATTCATAGGCCTGCCTTTGCGCGCACGCCGTCGCCTACCTACACCAGCTTACGTTATCAACCGAGTCAGCCGCGAGAGCATAGTAACTACTATGTTAGCGAATCCGCAGGTGCAAATATTAGACCGAGAAGCCCATCACCCGTTGCAGAACGTCGAATAAGAGAAGATTCCCCTTCAACTAATTCGCGTAATTATTCTAACCAATCGGGGTATAATATGCAGTACTCTTCGAGACAGCCGTACCCCTACCCCTTTCCACCCTATCCATATTTCCCACCTATGCCTTATCCGTATTTCCCACCCTACGGATACCCACAGGAAATGGAAAGCCACATATCTAGACAAAATCAGACAGGGTATAGATATCCTTACGATTATAGACAGCGTTCGATTTCACCTAATTCTAACACTGGTACATCTAATATCGGGCATAGACCAACTTCACCTATTGCGACTCATAATACGCAGGAAGGATCAATAACAGATCGGGAATCGCGAACACGAAACGTTGACAGCGGATCAAATCAAAGAACTAGATCACCATCACCGTATGACAACAACCGAAACAAACCGACTGAGTCTTTAAACGCTCATGCAGCCCGACGCCCGGACGCAACGGCGGGCTATGCGAGATACGAGCGTCAGCCGACGGTAAGATTCACCGAGCCGGGTCAAGAGTTTATACGTGCGGGAGAAATAGAGAATCGCCACTAATTAAAATCAAGGCACCGGAACTTAAAGACAAACTCGGGATATTTTTAGTTGATACGGGAGCAGACATAAGCTTAATTAAAGCAAATATGCTGAATCCGGATGCATTAATTGCAGCTCATGAAACCACGATAATTACTGGTATAACTACCGATAAATTGAGAACATTTGGTACCGTTGAAATTACCCTTCAGGGACAAGTTAATAAATTACACGTAATAAGTTCCGAGTTTCCTTTGCGATGCGATGGTATACTAGGCAAAGATTATCTGCGCCGCGAAAAAGCTGAAATCTCATTTTCTCACAACACTCTTGTGACACAGACAGAACCAATTAGGCCTTTTCGATTTATTAACGAACAAAATTCTGCAAGTTCAGACTCTGAATCTAGCAATACTCAGCGCGTATGGAAAATAAAGGCAAGGACAAAACAAGTGATAGCTGTGGACGTATTAGACTGTAAACTCAAGGAGGGATACCTGCCGAAGATTCCTGTAAGCGAAGGGCTATACATTGGCGAGGCTGCCGTCTCGATTAGTAATGGCGCCTGCCAGGTCTTAGCCATTAACACGCTAGATAGGGATATAGAGGTAGAGATTCTCCCCCAGGAAGTCATACCTTTCGAATATCACCATTTTCCTGAAGAATTTGGGTATGACTCAGATTCGGGAAATTCAAACGTCGAACCAGAAGCGATGGACAGATTAGAGGAAATCGAGTCAAAATTGCGTTTAGAGCACCTAAATGATGAGGAGCGAATACATGTATTAAACTTAATCGAAGAGTTTCCGGAAATCTTTCATCTACCGGGAGACAAATTAAAATCCACACCCGCGATTAAGCATCGTATACCAACTACCGACGATATACCGATAAATACTCGACAATATCGTTTCCCTCCGATTCACAAATTAGAGATTGAAAAACAAATGAAAGCCAAATTAGATAACGAGGTAATCACACCGTCAAATTCACCATACAATTCACCACTTTGGATTGTCCCAAAGAAACCTGATTCGAAAGGAAATCCGAGATGGAGAATTGTCATGGATTTCCGAGCATTGAACGAAAAAACCATAGGCGATGCCTACCCTTTACCGAATATCACCGACACCTTGGATCACTTGGGTGGAGCTACGTATTTTTCAACCTTCGATCTTGCCAGTGGTTTCCAGCAGATAGAAATGGAACCGCGAGATCGAGCAAAAACCGCCTTTACAACACCGAACGGACATTACGAGTTTTTACGAATGCCTGAAGGGTTGAAAAACGCTCCAGCTACCTTCCAGCGATTGATGGATCAGGTACTGCGTGGATTACAAGGGGCGGAGGTATTCGTATATCTGGATGATATCGTTGTATATGCTAAAGACTTAAATGAGCATGAACAGAAAATTAGGAGATTATTTAAAAGATTAGCGGACGCGAATTTGACTTTACAACCAGATAAATGTGAATTTTTGAAAACCGAAGTAGCATACTTAGGTCACGTAATAACAAAAACGGGAGTAAAACCAGATCCCAAAAAGATCGTGGCTGTAAGGAAATTTCCGCGACCAAAAACTCAAAAGAACATTAGGCAATTTTTGGGATTAGTAGGATATTATCGCAGATTTATTAAAGACTTTGCTGCAAAAGCTAAACCTTTAACTGATTTATTAAAGAAAAACGCGCCCTTCATTTGGAAAAAGGAACAGCGCCATAGTTTCAAAATTCTAAGGAAAGCATTGTGTCAGAGGCCTATACTGCGATATCCGGATTTCGAAAAGCCCTTCACTCTGACCACCGACGCATCGGATTACGCCATTGGTGCGGTCCTGAGTCAGGAGGTGGACGGTTACGACATGCCTATTGCTTATCTATCAAGAGCTCTAATAAATGCCGAGCAAAATTATTTCACAACTGAGAAAGAATGTCTTGCAGTTTTATGTGCAGTATTGCATTTTCGACCTTATTTATTCGGACGTAAATTCACTTTGGTTAGCGATCATGAACCGCTACGCTGGATCAATTCTATCAAAGATCCAGGACAACGACTGGTGAGATGGAGGTTGAAATTGCAGAACTATGAATATACCTTTGTGCACAAACCGGGTAAACTAAACACCAATGCCGATGCACTTTCCAGAAATCCAATAGATAGCGACCAGTCATCGGACTCCTCGAGCTTAGAACTATCAGAAGAAGATAGCGTAGACTCAAGCGTAGTGGAAACCGAAATACCCAAATATTCAGAATATTCAAAATTAATAAAATCAACGACAATAGAGAACCCTGATGTCAAAGAAGTGCACGAAGATCTTTTTAGTAAAACAGATAACTATGCTCATACCGTCTCAGTAGATCTGGAGATGAGTGCAGGAATAGCCGCGGAGTTCAAAGAAAGATATGGAGCTCCAGATGAACTTAAAAATCAAGCGAAATTACACTCAGTAGGCAGATTGCAGTCAGAAGGCAGTACTATTTACTACATTATGACAAAGCAAAATTTTTGGGATAAACCGACATATGAAGACATGTACAAAAGTTTAATAAATTTCAGGAGCGTTTTAGAACAAGACAAAGTGGAAACTGTTAGAATTCCAATGATCGGTTGTGGTTTAGACAGATTATCTTGGGGGAAAATACGAGCAATGCTTCGTTACATCTTTAAGGGAACCGGAATTAAAATCTATGTTTGCACAAATATCAGGATGAATGAATCAGAGACACAAGCTCAGACAGTCAAGGTAGTCTCACAAAAATTAACACCGGACTCAGACTTAGACTCAGACAGTAGCCTGGACGAAATTCCGCATAGACTGTACCCAATAGCTAAACAGGGCCCGAAGGCTACTAAAGCTTCAAAAATACCTGAACCACCAACACGTAGACACGTAGGTAGACCCGTAAGTAGATCAGTTTCAGAAGAACACAAAAAAATCGACGAAACTATTAAACCCAGACGTAGATTGAAAACAATGCCAGCTTTAGATACGAGTGCAATAGCAATGAGAACGCGCTCTAGGTTACAACCTAAATCAATCAATCGGACAGAAACACCAAGACCTTTAGATCCAATTGTGGAACGGACTCTTGAAGATTCTTCTGACGACGAGTCTTCAGAACCACCGCTTTACAGGAAACGGAAAAGTGTTTTACCAAGTTTAGGATTTGACGTACAATCAACAAGCAGAACGGTATCGCCTGTACCGAATGTACAGACGGACAGACAGACAGACGTGGAACAAGCTACAGAAAATGATTCTGACCAAAACGAAATTGCCATCAGAATAAACCCACCAGTACAAAATACTGACACGGACGAAGACAATGACGTCTCTACCTTCGAGCCACCTATAGACTTGAGAAGTCTACACGAGTCATTTCAACGGCTCGATAAATCAATTCATGAAAGAAGTATAATTGAACGAGAGACAGATGATACAGAAACAGTAACCTTACCCAGGGCTATATCAGTAGATAGAGACTTAAACGAAGTCACTCGTGAGTTAATTACCGAACAAGATCCATATCAAGATGAGACAGGAGATGAAGAGTTAAATTCTAGGATAGAAAGATTGTTGAAGAAATCGGAGGTAGAAGCATCAAATAAGAGTCAGGCATGCCGAGACAGTGTGCCGAACACTTCGGGTACATCCCTAATCTCGAGCGCAGCTGGCGTAAGCCAAGACTTATCCATTATCAGTGAGCCGGTTAGGAGAGCAGGACTCCCGACACCTAGAGTCGCGCCACGGCCTATAGCACTTTCCACTCCATACGTTGGTACAGTGCCACCGTTCGCCGATAGTGTAACAACAAAGGCAAAAGTTAGTAAACCTCCGAGGCGTTTAGTACCGAGTTGCATAACAGAATGCAATCCAATTAGCATACAAATAACCGAGGGTATACTACCTGACGTAGAACCTACCTCACCGTTAAACCTTCCCAGATATAGAAATCACAAAATTAGCAACGTAAGGTCCACTAGAGAAAATCTGACGTACATCAAAGATAATTACGTTCATTTTTCATCTACTGACTCGGAAACGACAACACCTATCAGCAAGTTATTATCGGATCTAGAAATAATAAATGTAGAAGAACAACGAGGAATAAAACCTAAAATCGGACAAATATTAATCACCAAGCGAGGTAATAATCGCGTATTTAGTGTAATAGTCAAAAATAAATATTTCGACAAAATTTTGGCAGATGATGTTAAATTCGGACTAGAGAACCTTAAAATCATTTTTGAGGAACTCCAGTTAAACAGTTTTAGAATTTCAAAAACGGGAGATTTTACCGATGAATTATCACCGGAATTTTGGCCAAATCTATTATCAGATATTTTTGACGATAGCAACATTAACGTCACGCTATGCACGGGGATTACACAAGTACCGCGAGAAGAAATCCGCGACGAAATAATATCAGAAATGCATGGTAGTTTATTAGGCGGACATAAGGGAGTAACCAAAACATACCGAAGAGTTAGAGAGCGGTTTTACTGGCCGAGAATGCGCAATGACATTAGCGACTTCATCCGGAAGTGCAATAGCTGCCAAGAGCATAAGCTAGTTCGCGTCAAGACACGGGAGCCTATGTTAATCACGGACACCTCATCTGAGCCGTTTGAAAAAATTGCCCTAGACACGGTAGGACCCTTACCAACCACTCCGAGAAATAATAAACACATCCTTACTATGCAGGACAACCTAACTAAATATTGTGTAGCAGTAGCAGTCCCAGATATAAAAGCCGAGACTATAGCTCATGCATTAGTAAAGCACTTTATCTTGAAATACGGCGCGCCGCGCGTAATTTTAACAGATAGAGGAACTAGTTTCGTCAATAATTTATTCTCGGAATTAGGCAAGATCTTTAAAACAAAGCATGTTACTACATCAAGCTATAGACCACAATCGAACGGAGCTTTAGAGAGAAGTCATATGGTGCTAGCCGATTACATAAAGCATTATATCGACGAGTTCGATGACTGGGACGAACTGATACCCTTTGCGATGTTTTCCTATAATACTTCTGTTCACGAAGGAACGAATTTTACACCGTACGAATTGGTGTTTGGCAAACTAGCACGCATACCGAGTTCATTCCCAACGGACGAAAACTTATTGACGTACAACTCTTACTTGGGTGATCTGATGGCTAGGTTAAGCGAAATGCAAGATCTGGCAGCCCAACAACTTAACCTATCGAAACTTAAATCTAAGGAATTTTATGATAAGAAAGTTCGCCCTTTTGCCGGAAAAATTGGGGATATGGCACGTGTGCTGATAGATGTTCGCAAAGGCAAATTTGGTAAGAGGTACCAAGGTCCGTATAAAATTGTGGGAATACTGGAGAATAATAATGTCGTATTACAGATGGATGATGGTAAGCGATTCGTTAAGCACATGGACAAGGTAGAACTAGCCTATTGAATAAATCATGACGGACTGACGTAACTTACAATTTCAATAAATTCTCTTAACCCTGACAACCACCCTAGAGATCGACAGTATTCAACAATACTTCGGGCTTGCCCTAGTCGCCCTCTTGAGACCATAAAACACAAAACTAAAGAGGAAAGGAAATCATAAACTATATAATCACTAAAGGTTACCCTGGGAGTGTTACGAAATCCGTCACCAGTTTATGTGGGAGAGCAGTAAATTTCCAATGCCAGACTAAAACTGCCGAAATGAAGTTCACAATCGCAAGTTTGACAATTTTACTAAACATTTGCCACATAAAACCAGAACCAAACAACTACGAGCCAACTCAGCTAAATTCGAGTCCAGGGTTATACTTCGAGAAACTACACAATATACGATTTAAACGAGCGGAATGGAGACTAGTGTTTCATATCGGCATAGACAGATTAGCGCAGCAACTCCCAGAAGAGACCCCAGCGTACCTCGAGAGGGTCAACCACTGTATTAATGCGGATGTGCCTGAAGTTTCCTGCAACTTCAGAAAAGAAGAGCTGACTAAACTTCTAAAGGAAGCAGAAGAGCTACGGAACGAGATTAGGAGCTTGGGGGCAGAAATATCAGCACCAAATATAGACAATTTACCACATACTATAGCAAAACGAGGAGCTCCTTTTGAGTTCGTAGGTTCGGCCAGCCGTTATTTATTTGGAACACTCACATCTGAGGATGGTGAATATTTTCTACAGGAAAAATCAAATTATACCAGGATCAGAGCAAATTAACCAAAATTTTGAAAAACCAGACACACCTTATATCTAGTAAGTTACACGAGTATCATGATAGACTAAATGAACAGCAGAATATGATTAACTCTAATAAAAATAAAATTAGTATCGTAATCAGAACATTAAACAACTTAACTGCACAAGCAGCTAGGCAGGCTTATATGAGTGCCATGTGGGACTATTGCCTTAACTTGGAAAAATCTTTAGAACACTACATCGATACAACAGAAAAATTTGTAAAAGCAATAGAGCTAGCACGTGAAGGAAGATTAGATAGAGCCTTGCTAACCGGAAATCAGTTGAGAGCTATAGTCAGGGAAATTCACGAATTAGCAGAAGCCTATGAACTACCACTACCACGCTCTAATCTCAGGAATGAAGAACTGACTAAGATAGCAACTGTGGAAGTAGGACATCATCAGGGACAGATAATAATACTGCTTCGATTACCATTAGTAGAGAGAACAATATACCATCTATACAGGATGGACTCCTGGCCAACACCACAACAAGCAGGGAACACCACCATTTCAGCACGGATTGTACCACAATCTTCTCACATAGGCTTGAGCGACGATCATAGGACTTATTTTCTACCAGATGCATTATATCTAAAAGAATGCATCGTCACTTGGTACTGTCACATGTGTCTACTACAGCTGCCCCTATTTGAGACAGCGACGTCAACATCCTGCGAGGTATCGCTGCTATTAAAACCTGAACTGGGAATGTTACGACAGTGCGACATAAGAATAAAACCCGGATATGAACCGTTTTGGACGAGATTGAATTCCATCGGGGCATGGCTTTATTCACTAAGGGACCCTGAGGATATCCAAATTATATGTAAGAACATGAAGGGCCAACTAGCAACGCTCCAAGGATCTGGAATTTTAACATTGAGAGAGAAGTGCATGGGAAAGACTCACTACGTCACGTTACCAGGAGTCGAAATCTTCTCACAAGAGAAGCAATACCTTTACCAACCGAGATTAATATTAAACATCAGCATGATCTCTCCGGTGATTCACACTTATCATCTTTTGGATAACACACAGGAAGAATATCAAGTTAGACCAAGGAAGACAGGCGATCACAACTTTGGAAGATCTCTTCATGAAATAGAAGAACAACTTGAAGAACTGGGAAACCGGCATCGGGTCCAACAACATCAAAAACACCTAGTATACGGAAGTTACTTAGCTATTGTAGCGATAGCAGTAGTAACCTTCATCACCTGCATTCGCAAACATTTATGGAAGATACGCAGCTGTAAAAAGGGAGTAAGGGAAAAAGGGAACAACAATATCCGAGCAGCTGAAGAATCCTTCACGCTTAGAAATTTAAAGAACAAGGAAGCGGGTGAGGAAGTTGTGAACCTAGAGGAAGCGGAAGAAAGTAACCCAGGTTGTTCCAAGGAACCAGCGAATCGGGTCCTGCCGGACCAAAGGGCTCAGGTGAACTAATGGGGGGGGGGCAAGCCAAAGTGAGACTTACGAACGTTACCGAGACAAAGACTTTAGACTGAACTTACAAAATACTATACATAACGTAATACACCTTATTCTGTTCTAAAGGGTGCCACCTAGACAGTGCGAAAGCACTTCGGGTAACCCCTAATCTAGGTTACCGTAAAACCCACTACCCCAATTTCCACAACATATAGTATTCCACTCTATACAAAATCCCATACCTCGAATCCTACCCTATATTAAAAGCTGTTGCTACCAATCATGGGAGACAAGGGCGAGAAAGCATCAACCCGCCTGTTCTTGTCAAACCTGGCAGCCTATACGAAGGGGGCTCATCTACTGAAGGCGTTTCAGCCTTACCACCCGGTAGGAGCAGTCGTTCTACGAAGGGCAGCGGTCACGGCCTACGTGACATTCGAATCCAGAGAAGCAGCAAGGACAGCTTTGGACAAGATGAAGGGGATACTCGTCATAAACAAACGAAGAGTGAGAATTTCGTATTCCGATCAATGGCATGATCGATACGAGAAACCAAGGGCACCAACACCACCACCAGTGCCCATACACGAGCAACCCTTGCCATACTACATTCACGAATGGGCGCCTATACTACCACCAGAGTGCGTCGCCCTAATAGCAGAGTATCTGCCATATTCCGACAGAGCTAGAATGGAGCAGGTCTCACAAACCTGGAGGAATGGGAGCCTACTATCACACCAAAAGAGATCCACCCTAGCAACAGGATCCTGGGTATGGAAGGAGGGATGGGAACTCAAAATATCATCAAACAAATTCTATTGGGCTATAAGAAGATGCGGAAATTATCTCATAACATTGGACTTGACGAAATCATCGGTAGAATTAGAGACGCAATTAATCACCATAGCAGCCAAAAACTGTCCCAGGCTAGAAATACTTATCCTTCATCCAGTCGTCATCAGAGAAGCAGCGCTAAGAGAGCTAGGAAATCTATCCAAACTGAAAACATTAAAATTGGGTAACGTTCTAGGACCAGTAGATCCGGACCTAGCAAGCTTATTACAGAACAACCCACACTTAGAAGACTTAGAAATCCTCGAAAATCCACTGACCGGAAAGAGCTTGGTACACGCAGCAAACACCGAGAGACTGATCATAACCGACTGCGCAAACCTGACGGGAACATCCATGGCGGCGTATATAAAACATCAGAAGAAGCTGAAGACCTTAGAGCTCAGCAACTGCGCCAGCCTGAAGCACAGCGAGGTACTGCAAGCCCTAGCTGGTAGTGACACCATTGGAACAACCCTCCATCGGCTGAAGATTCATGGCATAAACAGGGACGATGGACCAGTAGAGCACGAAGATGATGATGATTTCAATGAACAAGGAGACTTCGTAGAACTAGCATACGGAGGAATAGTTCTACAGCCAGCACTTCCGAGCTCCATAACATCCGTAACGGAGTTAGAACTAACATTCTGCGGATGGGTGGACAGAGTCTTCATCGAAAGGGTAGCATTGCACATTCCACGCCTAACAACCCTAAATCTCAGTGGATGTACGAACCTTCGGGGACTGTACGTATTGGACGCCATAGGGCTGTTGGCGCATTGCACACATCTGTGCATATGCAATATGCACCCAACGGTCGGCGGCAACTTCCTGGGGCTGATGAAGACGCTCGAAACCCTACAATGCCGGGACAATCTTGGGATAAATGACGAGGACATTTGTGGAGCCCTACGGAACAACCCAGCGTTGGAATACCTCAACGCCGAAGGTTGCAGTAACCTGACCAGACACGTTGTTGCCTGCGCAACTGATGTGATTAGACAAAGAGTCTATAAAAATTTGACGATCCTACATTTATACCTAGGCGAGACGGGAGCATATCCGGCACGTAGGGATAAAAATAATCTATATCTTAGGATAAACTACAAGCGAACTAGTCTTCGACTATTCTGAGAATGAGAGGGTAGAAGGAGGTGTGCATGAGCAGGACCTATCCTGAAGGACAGCCACTCAATAGTGTAACTTGTTGCACTCCGGGGAAACCCTAGTTGACGTGACCCCAAAGGTGTGAAAATCCTGCGAATGTGAACCTCCGGAAAAATGTCTGACAGTGCAGCAATACACTCCGGGGAAACCCTAGTCGGTCTATACCTGTGTCTCACTATAGAACGGAAGGTTCAACTGTAATTGAATCCTTAACCTTGTTACCCTCATTTTTACTATATTGTTACCATATTTTAACCTTTGTATTGTTATTGACCGGGTATTAGTATCATTAGCAAAAGGGGAGTAGTTAACTAAATAACCTTCTACATTACCTTTATATTATACATTATATCTATATATCCTTGATAAACAACGAGGACGTTGTCGACTTTAAGGAGGGAGGGATGTTACGTACCAACTTTACGCTTTCCCTAAAAATTTATAATAATCAATCAATCAATTTATAATAATCAAATTTGAGTTGAGATCAGACAAAGACATCAGCATTCGAGGAAACCCTAGTTGTTACTCTTCTTTTTGGATACTCGAGAAGGAGAATTATTAAAACGTGCATTTTGTCACGATTCGCTTTGTTATTTAGAAAAGATTCATTACCTCCTTAATGTCAAAGAAGTCACGTACAGTCCGACCTCCCAATAGTGCACCTCTCAATAGTTCGGGTTCCCCAGTTTAACGAGTGAACTCGTTCCCCCACTCCACGCAAGATAAGAGGGAGCTCGAATTTCGTATACTTACCTCTCAATAGTTCGGTCAGCCGAAATTTCTTTTGACGTACGTTTCAAAGCATAATTCAACATTTCGAATTTATTAATATTAAAGTAAATATGTTTAAATTCACGAATTTCTTTCTATTATAATTTTATTAGTCCGAACATATTCTTACAAGATACACCACACTCAACAAACTACTAATTGACAATAGAGAGAAAGAAAAACAAAATACATGCGCTCGTTCACAATGACAACAAAGGAACATCTGACCTATGCAAGCGGTTCGAACTATTGAGAGGTCGGTGCAAAAATCTCGCCGGCGTGAACGGGGGTACATGGTGGGGGAACGCCAATTCGTAGAAAAACTCTTCCCCTTATATCCTTCACCCGAACTATAGAGAGGTCGGACTGTATAATATAGAATACCTAGGATTAACGCTTACAACGTAGCAGTTTCTGTTGACCTAGCACCTATAGTCGCATCCTTATAACTCTTTCTAATAAAACCCTAATTATCCTAGTATAGACAAGGTAAACCATAAGACCTAGGAAATTCTAAGTTAAAGAATTGGGATGTGTGTTATGCATGGAGTGATTGTATCTAGCTAACCTTAAGAATCTAGCATAAGTATAATTTAATTACTACGGTGAACCGACTATGTGGGTGCAGACGGCTGACGCGTGCACTTCTTGGGACTTAAGTCCCCAAAGGCTTGACGGCTGATTACGAGCGAGGTAGCGATCATCCTTTTGTGTCTTTCTTCTGGTAAATCGCGAGGCGCGTGGATGCAGAGAACCGGGTGCTAGTTAGAGCCTAGAGTTGGTGTTCAATCTTTAACAAAGTGGTGACCCAAGGGACTCAGTACTCGTCAAAAAAAATAATTATTCAGTTCAGTTTTGCCAAGTCTCGTACTTGTAATTATAGATTCAGTTTTAAGTTCAAAAATTCAAACATTACGTTCCATTATAATCAAAACTTAGTGATAGACATTTTCCAAATTCAGGACCTTATTAATTTCATCAAAAATATTCAAAATTCGAGTCAGTGTATAGATACTTTATTAAAGACCGAGACTGTTCAAAAACCCCACATCGATAGTGCAAAGTTTGGAGTTAGAAGATACTAAAGGTGTGGACCCGCAAAATCAAGGGTGCGACGCGACATCCAGCCCTCCATGGTCGGTTCTACTAAAGCTAAGTGTCGACGATCGTTATCCATGTATTATCATTCATGCTAAATTCCATCTTTACTATCAAATTGTTTCCAGTATTCTCACAAGTATACTAGTTATACTTCCAATTACACTATATTTTGCCATTATCCTGTTACCTATATCTATTATCTATGCTTGCTATGATAATTAGTTTAAGAAAGCCCATAGACCTTGCCTAAAGCTAGTGCAAAGACACTTCGGGGGAAACCCTCAGTTTTAAGCAAGTTCGCGACGTCTCCAACTTGTCGAGCATGGCTATATAATCTTAAGCAATATAATATTAGTATAACCATAAGGAATTGCAACGAAAGAGTTATAAGGAGTTGCTAGTTTGCAAAGATTTATCAACCCAAACATTAAAATCCGAGCGACATCATATTCACACATTATATTATTTTATCACTACCAAGGTGTCAACGCGAGAATCGAGAAGGGCATATTTTTGTTTGGTACCTATCTAAAGGTTTCTTTTAAGGTAAGCTCTCTTCACGAACCCGCGTCGACACACACATCATTACCCTTGTATTAGCCATACACGATATTCATTTATGTTCAGCCGTACGTTTTACTTCAAATAATCGTTCAAGAATATAATCTATTTCTATCAATTAATTTTCCTTATCATTTTACCCGACCTAATACATTCCTGACAAGACAATTAGGCCCTTCTGTTTAAATAATTAATGCGAGACCTGTATAGGACTAGACGGCGTAGGATCCAAAAATCGATCTATTGAGAGATAGGTCAAAATTATTTTTATTTGTTATCATAGATAACGGGCGGTTATACTTAGACGCTACGCGGTTAGGCATAGTCGGACAACTCATGTGACGTTCGTTACAGCGGTATTTTAAGGGCTGTTTTCGGATTGGCTAGACCTGATTTTGGGCGTGTTGTGCAATTTATAGGATGCAGCCCCCTGTCAGTTCAGTTTGAAAAGAAGAAGACGATTTTCAGTTTTTGAAAACTGGTGAATAGTTCAAGTTCATAGAATCAGTGGAAAAATTGTCAAACGTGATGGCTCGCAATTATGCAAACATACGTCACCGTAAGTGTAACCCAATGTCTTGATACAATCTCATTTTACATTCAGTTGGTTAACATTCTCTTTTCATCGTAGATTTCTTTGCGCGGTTCGATTGGGCATATCCAATGGAGTGGGCACCCGTTGGAGCTCATCTGGATGATTTGGTTGTGGAGCTGCTGGGTCCATATAGGGACAGACCTAGCGGAGCGCTGGGTGCTCGTATAACGATAAACAACACCACCGCAATAGTTGAATTAAACTGTGAGATTTTCTGCTGGTGGTTCAGAAAAGTAGCTGATGATCGATATTACCCAGATTTTGATGAATATTCAATGTGTGATGACCTTCGGAATCGGATAGAGGAAAGCCTGGAGAATGAGAGTGGCGATGAAGATGTAGCTATGGATGATGAAGCTACAGATGATGAGTCAGACGAGGGTTTCAGCGAGGAATGGTGCGTATGACTTATCATTGAGGAATCGTAATAGCATACCTAACTTTGTTTTTCTCTGTTTCAGATCTCAATATTAGTATTGTAACTTTTTGGGTGCTTTACGCGACACGGAAGGTGTCGCGTATGGCTAGTTACTTGTGAGTGTCTTTACTCTAGATTAATTTCTAGGGCTCCTTGGAAGAGGTAATCAATTTGTTAGTCCCTAATACAGACTAGGGTGGAGCGAATCACACCGTAGCTGCCTCCCTCAGACCTGGATGCTGCAAGCAGCACCGAGGCTGTATCAGACTTGGGATTCAACGCACTTGCCGAGACCGTATCTTGACTTGGGTACGCCTAGCGCACCGAAGCGAGTATCGGATCTGGGCAGCGCAGTCGTCACCGAAGCTGTATATTAGCTAATTAAATGCAAAGTGTTAGTCAGGTCAGTTCAGCCTACGGAGAAAAAGGTTGTAAAGAAAAGGAAACCGTCCCGATTAACAAAATGTTTAATTAGTCAAACAATTCATAATCAATTGAAGTGGTTGCAACCGGAAAATTATACTATAAATTATATTACTAAAGTTTAATCTAATGTCGTAGGTTTAGCTATGCAACGATCCTACATTCGTTTAGTTTAAATTTTCGTTATTTTAGAAATTCGATATAATGTGATTGAATTGAGAATTATAATGAAAAAAAAGGAAAACAAGTATAATATTCGACTCTAAACGTAAAACGCCGCTATGGTCGTTTCCGTAGCTAAATGACTCTATAGAGTACCAGGGCGCTTTGCCTGTCTGGCCTCAGAAAGGACATATTTGTGAGACAGCGTGGCGCTTTGCCTAACACTGCTGCTGGAGCCATGTTAGCGCTGCGCTTATATAGTCACTGTTTGACGTCACTTGTTGTGCGCGGTTGACTGTGCGCGTAGTGACATATTGTTTCGGGCTTAGATCACCCGATCCGTTACAGTGTAATCATTACTTTTATTATTATAATTATTATTTTCTTATTATAATTATTATTTTTCTTATTATAATTATTTTCTTATTATTATTATTATTATTAATAGTATTGTTTTTAGAATAGATATATTGTATTTTAGAATAGGCTAGATTTAAGTTATATTAAATAAAATCAATTGATATTTTTAAAAGATCCGCATCATTTCTCACATATAATACCCAGTCACTCTTCAAATATTTCAGCTAATGTTAAGATATAAGCTAAGAGTTCAATATTTCAGAGCAGCCATCTTGGATTTTTTGCGGTTTAAAAAAATCACACCGCCATCTTAGATTTTAATTTCTTGAAAGAGCGGGGGTCATATTTGGGGGAGATCGGCAGTGACATCGTTGCGTAACGGGAAAAAATCAAAATAACATAACGCCGAAATGCAGATCGGTAGTGACGCTGCTGCTGCATAGCAGAAAATCGGATAATAACATACCGGCTCGTCAGCCGGCAAGATACGCGATCGGCTGAATGCAGATCGGTAGTGGCGCTGTTGCATGGCAGGAAAATCGGATGGTAACATCTAAATGCAGATCGGTAGTGGCGCTGTTGCATGGCAGAAAATCGAATCATAACATATCCACCCCGGTGATCGGTAGTGGCAGAAAATCGGATGGTAACATGAACAATCGGCGATCGGTGAGTTACCGACGGTCGGTAATAGACCGCGGCGCCTCTGGTGGCGGCGCGAGGAAAGAAATCCAGAACCGCCACATTATATCTACTCCGAAAGACACACAAGAGAAAAATAAACAATATAGTATATATTATTATTATTATTGTTATTATTATTATTATTGATGTGTCAACATCTTATAGTTCGCGCTACCCGGAAAATTCCGTACTCAGCAATTTGTCCGCTTCGTAGTTTTCGGTGTCCACGTCCTTCGATCCGTAGTTTTTAGAGTCCAGGTCCTCCGCTCCGTAGTTTTCCGTATCCAGGTCCTCCGCTCCGTAGTTTTTAGAGTCCAGGTCCTCCGCTCCGTAGTTTTCAGTGTCCAGGTTCTCCGCTCCGTAATTTTCCGTGTCCAGGTCCTCCGCTCCGTAGTTCTCAGTATCCGGTTTCACCGCTCCGTAGTTCTCAGTGTCCAGGTCCACCGCTCCATAATTTTCGGTATCCAGGTTCTCCATTCCGAAGTTTTCGACGCCCAGGTCTTCCGCTCCGTAGTTCTCGGTATCCAGGTCCTCCGCTTCTTAGCTTTCGGTATCCAAATCCTTCGCTATCAAGATTCGTATTTTCGTACCTTCGATACTCGTACGTCGGCGCGCCAGCCTCGAATCATCATTTATCCGATATCAATTCTGATATCTCGAGAAAATTGTTTTATTACTTATATTATCATTATTATTACTATCATTATCATTATTTCTTCTTCTTCTTGTTTCCTTAGTTCATTATAGAGTTAAACCTTCTGTCACTTGATTGTTGCCCTTTTTGGACATTGTCACACATTGACACATCATTTTGCAGATCTTACCAGTGTCTTAAAACATTTCCGTTAAGGGGAGGGACCAGACGATTTTGACCGACCTATCTAATTTCTCGAATATCTCCTGAACGGGTCTATCAATCGGATTGTCCTTTTGGCAGCCGATGTTTGACGAGGAATGAGTTCGAGCTAGCTCCCAAAATTCAATGAAATCGAATTTTTTTTTTAAATTTCAATCGCAGAATGTGGGCGTGTCACTTATTTCGACTAATATCAGAGCCCACGCATCATTAACCCGAAAATAACTGTGTAAGCACCATTCTACACGGCATGACAAACACCCCTATTCAAAAACATCTTTGTTTTATGCAGAAATAAAGCCTCTATGTGAAAACTCGCAATTCGTTGTAATTAGCGATTGTAAATCGTTGGGAAGCCATGATAATCCATAGTTCCCCCAATGCCCAAGAGAGAGCGCAGCGCGCGAACCGTGGGTCGGTATCGCAGGCCGTGGACTGCAGCTCGGCCGGCGTCAGCCAGCTCGGGAGCGTAACTATTATATTTATCATGAAGCCAGTGCCGTGACGAATATTTTTTGGGAGTATTTTTGAGCCCCGGATTTCATAATTTTTTTTTTTCGGTGTAAAGTGACTGGTCAAAAATTGAAGCAAATATGATATGAAAAAACATGCATCAAATCCCAGATGGTCAGGGTCCGACGTCGGCCAAGTTGACACGGAATGTCCCATGTATGGATATTTAAAAAATAGTCTGGTGTAATAAAAAAAGCCTTACAATACATATCACATAGTTTATTACATATTACGATGAGTGAAGTCGACGCTTCAGAATAATTTTTAAATATCAGATTTTTTTCACTCTGTTATTCAATTTTGAGTAACGTCAGTCGTATGTATGCCGAAACGGCCTGATCCGCGGACTCACTCCGATTTCACATACACAGTAGTGGCGCTACTCGATAACGAATAACTTGATGACAATAAATCCGAAATCCTAAAAATAAGTGCATTTCACAGAGCAAAACGTTATGCTTGAAAACCATCACTGTCAGAATTTTCTGCGTTTTTTTTTTCTCCACACCACAGACAACTTCTAAAAATAATTTTATATGAGCCGACAATCTCCCTTGTACATTATTATTTCGCCTGATTATCATCTATAGAACATACGTGTTCAAGCATTTTTTTGAGATAAAAATTTTCGTATTCCACGTTAGTGACGGGCACCACTAATTATAATTTGTAGTTAGATAAAAATCAACTACTCATTATATTTGTAATTTGTTATTAGGAAGAAAATAAATACTTATTACTTTTGTAATTTGTAATTGTGATGGAAATAAATACTAATAACAATTGTAATTTGTATTTATTTTCATCCTCATCACAATTGCGTAATGTGATTAGTAGTTATTTTCCACCTGATTACAATTTTCTAAAGTAATTAGGAAGTTCATTCGCTGTAATTACAATTGTCAAATTTAATTGGTGCGATCTCTATATACGGGGATACATAGGTTATCTATGGGTAAATACAAATATATACATGTACAATGTACATATACATGTATGGGCATTGAGCATACACACGCGCATAAGTATATACTATATATATTGTGACGGGCAAGACCGACGATTGGGGGGGGTTTTGTTATCGAGGTCAGCTACGTGCACAAAACCAGGCGATCCCACCGTTTGGTAAATTTGAGATTTGACAGTTAATAACTGATTATTCAACAGACAAAATCTGCGTACAATAGAAGGTTGGGCGCCAGGTACCTAGGGTACCGCGGTAACGAAAAGAATAAAATAGTAAACATGAAATGTGATTTTCAAAATTTAAATAACTCAATCAATTTGATAACACCAGACGGGACTACTCGGCGAGTTCAGGGTGAGGGGAACGTGGGGGCGAATAATATAGGCGAAGCGAGACAATTAAGGTTTATGGAAAAATCACAAAGAAACTCAAAAATTTATTTAACGTTAAATATAATCAAACAGGGGGGCTGTGACCCAATGACCGACATTGACAAACAACTGATAGTTTACGAGGTATGTGGGTCACAAGCAAGGAGGTAACAGTTAGGGTAATATAGAACAATTCACAAAACAAAGAAAAGAACTACCTTAGGGTACAGTAGGAATTAATCATAGGATACAAAGCAAAGAATAAGACTAGGTCGATAACATAGGGGGATCTGGGGGAGCTAGGGTCGATACTTTTTGGAACTATTGAAAATCAATTAAAAGTGTCGATAAAGTAGAACAATTAACCGAAAAGTGTAGTGCGTCGGGGCGAACCCGTACGAACTCTCACGGACATGCACGAATACAACCACAAAAGACACGCTATGCCATGAGGCAACACACTATAATAATTAATGAATAAAGAAATTACAAGAAGGGACTATAAATAATGCTATCCAAAAATCTTAAATAAACCAGCTCAGAGTCTCGAAGGGTCTTTAGGGGATTTCTACTCAGGATGGGAGGGATTCATACAAATTTCGGGAGAATCTTATCTAGGATGTGTTAGTCGATTTTTCTAGAGACACGTGGCTAGGTAATGATACCAACAATAACAAAGGACAAAACCCAAGCTTTCAATGCAGGGATAAAAAAAAAGACGCTATATTTTGGGGCCAAAGGCTTTCTAGGAAAATCGATCTAACGATACACAATTACAAATAGGATAATTTTCAGGGAATTACAAGGAATCAGGGAAAACCGAAACACAACAATTCGATAAGATTTCAAGAGAATTTGAATTCGGATAATTTAATTTGGATATTATCGGAAGGTCGTTCAGAATGGGAAGCTTACCTTAAGGACACAGCCTCGACGGCACAACACACAAAATAAATAATTGTCTTTGCAAAACCTCACACAAAAGGAAACAAAAAAAAAAGGACGAAACGAACAAATAAACGAAGACAAATACACACCAACTAAATAGGACGTTACAAATGAGAAAATACAGACAAAAAAATTAAGGAAAATCGGAAATGATACACAAAAGTTATCTAATAATTGAAAGGAACGTTCAGAAGAATTCACTCTCTCTCTCTGTTACGGTATCCAAACAAGAAGTGGCGTATTTCCGCCTGTTACTACCCAAATTAAAAATTAGTGGGAGGGGGAAGAGACAAATGCATGCTATGCATTTAATTGGTGGACGGTTTTTCTTTTCTTTCTTCGATGACGAGGTGGCGGGCCTGACAGGGCCTTTGGCACTCAGAGCTTTTGCCAGAGGGTTGATAGATGGCATCTCAGGTTTCGCGATACCCTGGAAGGCGGAAATATCTGCATGTGGACCGGTGGACCAGGCCGGTACGAGACAGATGGGGAGAGGAGCGGGATATTCTTGGCGAGAGGCAGATCGTAATGCAGCGCGCTTCCAGGCGTATCTCAGGATACGATGATCTGGGCCGCCCCGGCTACTGACTCTGAGGCTTCCAGGTGACCTGCCAGGCATAGCGGGATTGAGGGATGATCTCCCTCGTTGATCCGGTCGAGACGGCACGTACGATAATAGAGAAGGACGGGAAAAATATAGGATTACAAACGATAGAAATTAAATTAGGGGACCTTCGGAACCTGAGCTGGGGACTCCTTGTTTGATTTATTTCTATTTTTCGCGGGGTCGCTTTCGTCTGAGGAGGAGTCGATTGTTCTATTACTATCTATAATATATATATATATATATATATTGTAACATCACCGACTGCCTCAAGGCGATCAAATTGCGCACGCAACGCCGAAGAAGTAGGAGAACAGAAGAGCGGTGGGAGTACACCGCTAGTGACGTCACGACGGGTATATAAAGGGACGATTTCGCTAGCCTAATCAGCGATTACCAGGCAAAGCGTCCGAATCGACTCACCTTTAGATACTTGTAAAGGAACATAGCCAGAGCGGCATGTTACCTACTAGATTCATTAAGACATAAGTCCTTTCCGCCATAGCGGCATTAGCGTCACTTTAGATCAATATATATCTCGTTATGAGCTTAGCTGACCAAATGCGGCATCAATGTACCATTAAATAACTTGTTCATAATTTCTTTTTGTAAATAAACTAAAGTTTTTTTTTCACTATAATGTAAGATCTTGGTTCTTTATCTTGCCTAATTTGCATCATCCTTAAAAGCCAACTTCGGTGTCGAGGGAACACATACAGCACTGGTTGAGCTATAATTGCAATCCGTGTCTGACAGTGGACTCATAGGCACCCAAGTCTGAATTTGGCAGGCACGGTAATCTTTTCGGTTACCCTGCTCTGTAGGTGGTATACAGCTCTGATGGCGGCAACGTTATCCGAGTCTGGAGCCAAGTCTTGACCTCATAGCGCATCCCACAACATTGACGGCTCTGTCTTTGAAAAATAAGTCCGAGTCCGTTTCCAATCCTGCTTATGCGGTTCTGGCTGTGAAATATCAGTCCGAATCCGTGTCCTTCTTTACATAAAACGGTTCTGGCTGCGAAATATCAGTCCGAATCCGTCAATTTCCATACCTTATCATACGTACCCATCCATAATATTTGAGGAGCTCTAATTTATTCATTTTACCATCATTAGACAAAGAACCCACCACAACTTTGGGTGTTCCTCAAGAGCACTGCTCGGGAACAACCTCCGTAAAGTTGCAATATATATATTAGGGTGCTTTTTTTTGGGGACTATTTTTTTTTTTCGCTCCCGTCCTGAAATATTGTTGGCAATGCTAAAAAAGGAATTCCCTCAAAATATGAGCCCTTAATATTAATATTAAGTACTCTCCCAGAGCGTGAAAAGATTTCCCATTTGAATTACATGGAAATTGAAATTATTTTTTTTCAAACTTCTATAACTCGGTGGCATTTTATGCTATTGTATCGCCCAAAGTTGCAAATTACTCAGCATTGAGCGCTCTACAAAAGTGCCCATCGCGACTTATAGGCGACTTATATATACCGTGCGTTTTCGTGGATGAGCGACATGCCTAGATCCGAACATAGCCGAACGTACGCCCTATTATATGCAATTAAGGGTACATGTCACATATATATCAGTATTTCTGACACTCGACCCTTGACGGCAAACTGTCAGTTGCTGTAGAGCCTCTATATCTATTGGCCGCAATGTTTATAGGTTATTCTTTAACCACACGTAATTATTCAAAATCGATTGATCACTGATCCGCGTCATTCAGCTAGTTTTATGATTAAAGAATAACCTATAAACGTCGCCGCCAATGCACGTAGGCTCTACAGTAGCTGACAGCTCGCCGTCAAATGTCAAAAATACTGATATATATATATGACATGTACCCTTAATTGCATATAATAGGGCGTACGTTCGGCTATCTTCGGATCTAGGCATGTCGCTCATCCACGAAAACGCACGGTATATATATGTATTGTAACAGTTCAAATTTCAGTTCTACTGGGTTACTTGTTAATTGGGTCTCAGGGTCGCAATTTTGTGCGTGGCTTCTATTTCGATTCTTATTTTTCCCTTTTTTTTTTAAGGTATTGCTATTTCCCCCCGCTCGGACTCGGAGCTACTGCGTAGTCAGAGCCGATTCCCTAACACCCAACTTGATGACAGAGCCGGATCACTTTGTAAGTCACCAGGGCTGCATCAGCTGGAGAGCCGGATAACGCTGGGTTACCAGGCCTTCTTGAAACCCCTTACCGGAATCGGACCGCAAAGCTGCCAGATCCGGTTTTTCCTATTCTATTCAAGGAATTGCTATGGACTGGGGATCGATAACGTAGAGTAATTTTCCGTTTATCTGATAATTTATTCAACAATTTCCCAAAAATCCGGACAATATATGATCAATCCAAATGACTTATAATACTAGAATATAAAAGTAACCTAATCAACAAAACAAAACCCAAAAAAAAAGAAGAATTGTCTACAAAAAAAGAAATAAAAAAGGAAATACTACAAAATTATAAATTGAGTTCATCTAACTGTGAAATTTTCTAACGTTTAAAGTCCTGTGACTGATACGGAGTAATCCGATAAATTCTTAATGCTTTTATGGCAGAATATTTCTCGCTAGCGAGTTGGCGTCGAAATGCCTGGAGTCGTGCTACTTCTGCCCTTTTATATCCAGCCTACCGCCTTCTAAAACCATGCGTCCTCGTCTGTGGCTGGTCGTCGACTGACATTTCGGCGTTCTTCGGCGCTCTTCGGCTTTCCTCGGTTCGGCGATCGTCTGAGCTGCCTTCTGCTTCTTTTAAACGGCGGTTTTGGCAATCCGATGTTTTTGAATTTTCAAACCTGGTGTCTGTTTCCAAGCCCGACCTCAGCATATGTTGCAGTATATATTTATATTTACCCATAGATAACCTATGTATCCCCGTACATGTATAATAATCGCCCCAATTACATTTGACAATTGTAATTAGAGCGAATAAACTTCGTAATCACTTCAAAAAATTGTAATCAGATGGAAAATAACTACCAATCACATTCCGCGATTGTGATTAGTAATTATTTTCTCCCTAAATACAATCTCGCAACATTCTGTTCCACGTGGGTTTTCGACAGTCCCAGGCAACAAGTCACCGGGCCAGTGTTTTCGGCTCACGCACGCCCTCGCGCCGCAGCGACAAGAAAGTTAGTTTTCTGCGCGCAGTTTATATCAGTGTGGTTCCAAAGATCACTGGTTGCGAAGACTAATATATCAATATATTCATAAATCCTGACTGCAAGGGATTTTGTGAACGGCTTGTTAGTTTTGTGATACAAACAATTGAGTACAATTGTGATTACGGAAAATGGGAAAATATAGTGATCCTGTTGTGGATAGAGGATGTCGGGTATGGTAATTAGGTTTGAGTAAGTTGGTTTAGAAGCCTCTGGGTAATTAAATGATTGTATTTTCTATGTACATTACAAGAAGAAGCAGCGCTTCGCTCGTCTGTATAACTTCTTACTGAATATTTTACTTCGACCGTTTTGGGTCGACTTTCGACTATTGACTAGACTATCGATTCTGTACATTGGATCGATAGTCGAAGTATAGGTCACATTTCATCGCCTATTTCTACACACCCCCTCGATGAAATCATTCCCTTATTTTCAGGCAGTCGTTCTTTTGATTCAAGTTTGAGTCACCCCCTTCATGCGTATATTCCCCTTTTTTTTTTTTTTTTTTTTTTTTTTTTTGTTATGTTTGTTTCGCTTTCTAGCTTCTAAGTTTGTTTATTAAGGAATGAACTCATTTTATTTGACTCATTATTTTGTTTCTTAATCTTATGAAAGTCTCTTTGCTTAATGCTTTTGTGAACATGTCAGCTACTTGTTCACTTGTGTTTATATATTCTATTTTTATTAAGCCTTGGCTTACCTTTTGTCTTATGAAGTGATATTTTATATCTATATGTTTCATTCTTTTATGATGTTCTGGATTATATGCTACTTTGATCGCCGACTGGTTATCTTCAAATATGGTTATTGCACAATTTTTGCTTTTAATAATTTTTAGATCAGATATGATACCGTTTAGCCAGCATGCTTCGCTGGCTGCGATGCTTAAGGCGACATACTCAGCCTCCGTCGTCGATAAGGAGACTGATTGCTGTTTTTTGCAACACCATGAGACAATATTGCCAAACATTAAGAAGCAATAACCGGTCGTCGATTTGCGACTTACAACATCTCCTCCCCAGTCTGCATCCACATATCCTATGATTATATCTTTAACATCATTTCTCTTATAGACTAAGCATAGTTCTTTGGTTTCTTTAATATACCGTAGGACGCGTTTTAATGCTTTGTATAATTGCTCGCTGGCTGTGTTTTGAAATCTGCTAAGGAACATTATTGTACTACATATGTCAGGTCTTGTACCTATGGCAGCGTACATCAAACTTCCTATTAGTTTACGACACTTATTTTCTATTTCCTGACTCTCTGATTTGTCTCTCTTAATATTTTCAAAGTTAAAGTTTTTATCTATGGGCGTGTTCAACCCGTTACAGTCAGTCATGCCATATTGTTCTAATACCTGAGTTAGATATTTTTCTTGACTTATAATGGTCACCCCTTTATCACAATTTTGGTTTATATTCATTCCCAAAAAATTTTCTACCTGACCCATGTCTTTCATGGAGAAATGGTTATTTAGTTTTGATTTGAGTGCGGATACCATTATTTCGTCAGAGCCAAATATCAGTACATCGTCTACGTACAGCAGTAGGTATACTGTTTTATTTGTTTCAGTTTTAGTGTATAAGCAGTAGTCATTTTCTGACCTTTGAAATCCTTCACTTTTCATGACTGTGTCAAATTTTGTGTTCCAATATCTGGGCGACTTTTTCAGCCCATATATAGATTTGTTTAGCTTACAGACCTTTTCTTTTGAATCTGCTCCGTCGGGTAATCTCATGTATACTACTTCCTCTATGTCTCCATATAAGAAGGCACCCTTCACATCCATTTGATGGATCGGCAATCCCTGTTGATTAGCTACGCATAAAAAGATTCTTACAGTATTCATCTTAACTACAGGAGCATATATGTCTTTAAAGTCCATGTTATCTTTTTGTTGGAACCCTTTAGCTACCACCCTAGCTTTATATATTTGTATATTTTTTTTGCTAGTTTTTATTCTAAATACCCATTTACTATCTATGATATTTTTTGCTTGCGATACATTAACCTCTGACCATGTGTTGTTGTCTTTTAGCACCTTCAATTCTGCATCGATGGCTTCCTGCCATCGGTCTCGATCCGGTCTCTTCATGGCTTCGGCATAGGTTAACGGTTCATCTTCCGTTGTCATCCCGAGTAGACCTGTCTCGTATTCATCTAGCCAAGCTGGCTTCCTTCTTTCTCTTTGGCTTTTCTTGACCTCCGGAGTTGGCGGAGTCTCGGAGCTGTCTTCACTGTCCTCGGCTTCTGAGTAATATTCCTCCTCGCTCCGAGCTTCTTCGTCAGTTTCGCCTTCGGCGAGGTTCTCTGCTTGAGGTTCTGCATCCGCTTGGTCATCCGGATTTGAGGACTCATCGTTTTGTTGGTAGCTTACGAGAAACTCTGTGTTTGTTTCTCCTTTAGTTTCTTTCTTTTCGCTGTTTTCTATGAAGATCACATCTCGAGCGGTTTCTATTTGTGCCTTGTCAGGCATGTAGATTCGAAACCCTTTTGTGTTTTCTTCGTATCCTACAAAGATTCCGTGCCGTGCTTTGGAGTCTAGCTTTCTTCTTTTCTGTTTGGGAATGTGGACATATGCTTCACTCCCAAATACTTGCAGATTGTTTATTTCGAAGGTTTTGTCTGTCCATAGCTCGTAGGGCGTCTTGTTCTCAACCGGACTCGCGCCCGTTCTATTTAGTACGAAAACAGCTGTGTTTACGGCTTCAGCCCATAATTCTTTTTGCAGGTTCTTCGCATGGAGCATCGTTCTTGCGGCCTCAACTATCGTGCGCATCTCCCTTTCTGCCTTGCCGTTCTGCTCCGGCGTGTATGGTACTGTTTTTTGATGTGTTATTCCTTTCTTTTCCAGTAGTTTGTCCATCTTCTCATTCACAAATTCTGTCCCATTGTCCGATCGCAGAATTTTTATTTGGTTTCCAGTTGTCTTTTCGGACTTAGTTATGAATTCCTCTATTTTATCACTCACCTCACTTTTCCTTTTCAGAAAGTAGATTGTTCGGTAGTGTGAATAGTCATCTTTCAGCAGCAGAAAGTATTTCGATCCGCCGAGCGATGCGACTTCTATAGGCCCGCATACATCGGCGTGTATTATTTCGTTTGTTTGTGATGTTTTGCTGGAGCTAGAGCCGAAGGGGAACCTACACTGTTTTCCTTGCACACAGGCTATGCATGTCTCTTTCTCACTGTTCACGAACTTTATGTTGTTTTTCTTTAAAATGTTTTTCACTTGTGCAATGTTTTGATGTCCCAATTTCGCGTGCCAAGTTGTCAGTTCTTGTTCTATACTCCCTATATTGGCGACAGCTATCGAATTATGGTTTTCCGCGTTTTTAAAGTCCATCACGAATAGTTTACTTTCTCTTTTGGCGATTGCACAAACTTCACCATTTTTCACAAACTTCCACACTGCTGCTTCACACTCCGCTTTACAACCCTTATTCAAGGCACTCGTTACCGAGAATAAGTTTGAGGTTAATTTGGGTACATACAAGACGTTGGTTAAGACAGTATCAATCCAAGTTTTTTCGGTTTTTGCCAACACTTTTACTTGTCCAATTCCAATGGCTGCGAGTTTATTACCGTCTCCGATAATCACTGATTTAGGTGTTAGTAAGTCTTTGTATTCCACGAACAGCGCTTTGTTAATACACATGTGTTCACTTGCGCCGCTGTCTACTATCCACCGGCTATCTGTCTCTTGCCCAACCATTGCTGTTACGATGAGTGCGTTGCTTTTGTTTTCGTTACCCCCACCTTTCTGTGCTGTGTTTTTCTCCTTGGCTATTCGAAATCGACACTTGTCTATTGTATGTCCTATTTTCTTACAGTAATTGCATCTCTTTTCTCCACGCTTGACTTCGTCCTTATTACCTTGGCTACAGCTTGATTGTATGTGTCCAGGCTTGCCACATTTATAACACTTCAAATTTGAAATGAAGGCAACGGACTTTTCTGAACTTTGTACCCGCTCTTCCTCAACCAATAAACGCGCTTGTAAGTCGTTTACGTTCTGCTTTTCTTCTGGAACCGATTCCCAAGCTGCTGTGAAATGTCTATATTCATCAGGGAGCGACATCAGTATTTTTGTTATGACCATCTTTTCAGAAGTATTTTCCCCGAGTTGTCGCAGTTGATGCACCATTTCGTCGATCTTGCTGAAGAAGGCGGCCATGCCGCCACCTTCGTACTTGTAGTTCAGGAATCTTTGGTTTAACAGATGAATGCTGGTTGTACTTTTCTGTTCGTAGATGCTGCACAGTTTTGCCCACATCTCCGCGGCGGTATTACAGTTCAATAGGTGGATCATTACTTGTTCAGTTACTCTAGATACTATCTGGGTTTGAGCTCTTGCGTCTTTGTTTTCCCATGTTAGCATCTCGTGCGCATTTGCGGCGCCCGGAATCGGTTTTACTTCCGTTCCGTTTACAACTCCAAAAATGCCCATGCCCGTGAGCACTATTCTTGTTTGAAATTTCCATAGTCCCCAGTTTGCAGTTCCTTCCAGTCGCACCACTGATATCGCGGTTACTTGCATTCCTTGCTCCATTGCTAGCAAGTATTCTTCCGGTTTTCACCGGCTCACTTCCCGTACCGACACGTGCTCGACTCACCACGATACTTTAATGTTTCGCGTATTTTCGGATATAGGTCCTGGGCCCATAACCTGTTGTGGATAGAGGATGTCGGGTATGGTAATTAGGTTTGAGTAAGTTGGTTTAGAAGCCTCTGGGTAATTAAATGATTGTATTTTCTATGTACATTACAAGAAGAAGCAGCGCTTCGCTCGTCTGTATAACTTCTTACTGAATATTTTACTTCGACCGTTTTGGGTCGACTTTCGACTATTGACTAGACTATCGATTCTGTACATTGGATCGATAGTCGAAGTATAGGTCACATTTCATCGCCTATTTCTACAGATCCGAAGAAACGTTCCTTGTCTGTACGCCGGCTGAGACGTACAACATTGCGTAAACGAGAGTAAGTCCATGTTTTGTAAGATTGCATTGGTTTTGTACGTTCTTAGGTAGCCCGCCCTACTGAAATAGGTAGTCAGGTAAATCCTGAAACTTTATGGATGAATTCTGTAAGTCATTCATCATACTATGTAGCTTATGATAAAATTATAGCATGTGTTATCAGATATGATACAAAGAAATAAACGTATTTTATTACGGATTTATTATTTTATTTACATTTATGTATAACTACATCAAAACATATTTTGATGCGTTGATTTGTATCATATCTGACATACCTATAATAACATCATATCATAAGCTGAATTATATGATAATAAATTACATGCAGAATTCGTGATAACGTTTTGTGACGTATCAAACGATTTTTTTCAGTAGGGCAACAACAGGAATTTCACTGAAAGCCGTTGGTGCGTGGAATCGTTGTATTGTGTGTAAAGTCTTCGGTTTTGTTTTTATATTCAGCGTTACACGAACAGTTTTTTTGATCTGAAGTTTCTATATTCTGAATTTGTACTGAATATTGTCCTTCATTCAGACCGTTTTTCCTTGAACTCGAATATATCGAGGTTTCAACGCGAAACCGGGAACCCAAATGCCTGATCATTTTCGATTCGGTTGATTGTTTTATTCTTTTACTACCTATAAGTAACTTCAATGATTTATTGCAGATTTTTATCTTAATCTATACTCAAAAAATTGCAACGTTTATCACTGTATGCGAAATAAAGATATTGAGAACCATAGGGTTATCATTTTATTTTATTTAAAAAAAAAATCGGAAATCTTATCGAACGGTTTCTTGCAGGTTCAAACTTTTGTAAAAATGTTGTTGAAGAAATTATGTTTCATAATATTGTCAATTCAAAAAACATCGAGCTCAAGTCCGTCCTATACTTTGACTTCTTATATTCACGGTGTTGACACAGCGAAATATCAAAACCGAGTTTTAAAAATTCATGCGTGTTTATTAGGGTGCTCCAAAAAAAACATTTTTTTTTTTTTTTAAGTGCTTTCATCTCAAAAGTTTCTAGTAGGTATAAAAAGAATTCTCCCACAAGGACAGCTCGATATTTTGATTCTACGTGACGCGCAACGGTTTTCCGTTTTCTCATATGAATAACACGTGAGAAATTTTTTTATTTTTATTTCTCAAATAAAACTACTAACAAATTTCTTTTTATTTTTTCGTTAACCTAACGTGTAAAACGTTATCAGACTTTGAAAACCCGCAACCAAGTTAAATCTAACCGTATATGATTTTAGAACGCATTTTGTATTTCACCGGATGTTACTGTATGATTTATATTGTTTTTACACTGCGAATAATTACTCAGTGGTTAAAAAGAGACATATAAGTCTCAATACTAGCTCATATTGCAGTCAAATTTCTTCTTTGAAATAAAAAAAATTTAACCTATATCCACTTAGTTGCGAGTATTCAAAGTCTGATAACGTTTTACCCGTTAGGTTTACTAGGAAATCATATCAGAGCTTTTATGTAGACAATTTAATTTCCTACAAGAACATGTTCATCAAAATTGTAAAAAAAAATTGTTAGTAGTTTTATTTGTGAAATACAAAAAAAAAATTTCTTACGTGTTATTTATATGGGAAAACGGAAAACCGTTGCGCGTCACGTAGAATCAAAATATCGAGCTGCCCTTGTGGGAGATTTTTTTTTATACCTACTAGAAACTTTTGAGATGATAGCCAAAAAACTTTTTTTTTTTTGAGCACCCTAGTGTTTATACAGGATGGTGCATTCAAGTTGGCACAGTAAAATATCTTGAGAACAACGTATTTTAGAGAAAGATTTTTTGAGTAAAAGTTCCATGGTTCGGAGGGGGCAAAACACTGTGCTACTATACTCTCCATTCGGCGGAGGTTTACAAGGTCATTCGTAGGTCAACATTGTTTTTTTCAACGGGAACGTATACTTTTTTTGATAGATTTGCATTTTGCACATAAATATACAAAAGTATTATCCCAAGTTGTCTTTCCTACGACATCAATTTTTCAAGATATAAAATGGGTAGTCTGAAGATCCGGCGACCTAGCAGGCCAATGTAGTGATCCGCCTATGTTTTTGTTTTCATTCCATGAGGGTCAATCTACTTTTACGATAGTCCAGTCAAATTAGGATTTATTGGGAAAATTCCGGTACGCAATTTTATTTTTTTTATACTGGGGGGGGGGGGGGGGTCTTCGGGAGTGTAAATCTCGATTTCCAGGACCATCCCCCCCGAGCGTTCGCTGCAATATTGATTTCAAGGGTGATTTTTCAAAAATAACTCGCTTACTTTAAACTTTACAGCGAAAATGATGGAAACAAAGGTTGTGGAAAATGTAATTTTCCACAAATTTTGACCTTATCACTTTTACCCTAGGATCGACATTGTCAGACTCATACCGAAGTTAGGGGTGTGAATTTATTTTTTTACAATTATCTCGTTTATTATCAACTCTATCGTAAAAATGGCGATGACCAAAGTTGCATGAAATAGAATTTCGTATAACTGATTGTTCCTTACCATTTTTACGATAAAGTTGATAACAAACGAGTTGGCGTCTAACTCTGTGAATATCGATCCTAGGGTAGAAATAATCAAAACCAAACATAAGTATCAGTGTTAACTGTGCCAACTTAAATGGCCCACCCTGTATACTTTATATGTTTCACATATTTCAAGTAGTTCATAGCCTAGCAGGTAAGCGCTCCGTTTCGTAACTGCGAGGTCTCTGGATCGAATCTCGCTGCTGACAATTTTTTTTGTTGTTTCATTTCATTCTACTCTATGTTATTCTGAAAACAGATGTATCATAATTTTGCAAGATATTATATACAATAATCAATTTTGATCGAAAAAAAAACCAGTTTTTTATTTTCATAATCTTGCGGCTCAAAAATCTGAGTTTATAAAATGTATAATACTTTTCTCTTGTTGAAAGTCAATAATTTTAAATATAATATTTATAATTTAGTGATATAATATTTCTTTTTGTTATTATATTATAATATAATATTTATATTTTATAACTTTCATAAATATTTTATTAATATGTATGAAAAACGGAAAGAAAGAAGATTATTAAAAAATAGTTTGACTTTATTGAAAAAATATAAAAAATTAGGTACCAGGATGGTCTTCGAGTAGATATTTCTCTAAAATCAAAATTAATTTTTTCAATCCCGTTGTTCGATGATATATTTTGACCAGGGTGGCCGTCATAATACCGAAAACCATATATATTTCTCAATATTTTTACTACCATTACTTACAAAGCCGTGGTTCGCAATATGTGTATAGATGGCAGCTAAGACGAGCTGCAGCATTAGCTTCGCAACAAGAACAGGTAGCCAGGGTTAATTTCGAAATCGAATCAGGCCCTCCGTTCGAAGAAGGGCTAGAAGAAGTGCCGAGTTCGGATCAAACAGTAGATAGGCTAGGCGGGTTCTGGATCAACGCGTGTTAGTGCACACGTACACGCACACACACATGCGTGCGCCGTCCGTGTCCGTGTGAGGGGGTCACGATGACGTCATGCTCGCAGATCTCTCGGTCCCCGTCAGACCCTAAAAATGGCGTCGTCCGCCCTAGAACTGACGGCACACACCCTTGAATTGACGGCACACACCCTTAATATGACGTCACACACCCTTTTATTAGCGGCACACACTCTTAATATGACGTCACACACCCTTAATATGACGTCACACATTTCCGAAATAAGATTCGAAGCCCTGGGTCAGTTCTAGAAGCTTCCTTCGGGCAGACAAACAGTTCCTGGAATTATTCGGCACCCTGTTCGGATCGAGTTACGCGAAAATATGATTATCAAGTTACCTAGGAATGCAAAAATACGATTAGCCTAATGATTCTCAGAAGAATGGTTCTCGGAATAACCTTCGACTCTGGAAAGATATTTCGGAACGTTCTAGAAAATTAATGGAAGGGTGTAGGTTCGTTAATTTGATACCCCTGCGACTCGTACAAAGAACAGTGCAAAAATATGATTAGCCTAATGATTCTCAGAAGAATAGTTCTCGGAACAACCTTCGACTCAGGAAAGATCTGTTGGAAGGTTCTAGAAAATTAGTGGAGGGATTGTCAGCTATAAAAGAGCGAAAAATTCAGAGGTGCGAATTAGTCTTCAACCGATCTTCGAGTAGTAAAGAATCTTCTCTCACAATGGAGATAATATTGGATGTGCAAGGTTTCCAAAACTTTTACGACGGATTTGTACTAAAGGAGCTGGCTGCAATCAGTGTTCAAGCGGATGACGCAGGCCGGAATGGTATAACTCGCGTCCTATTCAAACCACCTTGTTCTTGGGAAACCTTACCGCCTAAATGTAGAGCTACCAATTCCTGGTTGACGCGAAATTATCATGAATTGGAGTGGGATGATGGTGACATGTCTTACGATAAAGTGCAGACAGTATTGAAGAAAATTGTTGAACCTGCAAGTTATATCTACATATGTGAAGGGTAATGAGAAGAAACAGTGGATCGAGAAAATCATCAACGAGGATTCAAAGCCAATGATCGATCTGGAAGAATTGGGGTGTCCGAGTCTTGGATTCTTGCAATACATCAAAGTGGGTGGTTGGCATGAGGACTATCACGGGAACATTGTCGCATACCGGTGTGCCTGGAAAAACGTTCAGCGATTGGAATCTTGGTTTTTGAAGGACTGTACTGAATCTCTTCAAAAATCTTTGCACATATACCTTCAAGTGGGAAGTTTGAAACGAATGAGGAAGGAAGATATCGCATTTTTAACCAAACAATTCATTCTCATTTACGCATCGGATATCATTGACGAGATATGGGATAAACTATCGGAGGCTATGAAGAAGGACGAACACATCATAAGCTGTCTGAAATATCGAAAAAATAAACATCACTGTTGGCTGAACGACGAATTCGATGGACCTATTCCCAAATGAGACTGTAATTTTCCATTGAATAAATGATGAAATAATTTACAACAGCATTAATACTCTCTGTATCCCTCCAAAGTAATTAGATACCGTTGAGCGGCTATTCGGGATGGGAATGATCGACACATATATTTATTGAAAAAAATCTTTATTTGTAGAAATACAGTTTAAATAATTATACCAATTTCTTCACCCCACCGCTTATGGGATTGTATTCAACTACTCGATCGTGTAAGATCAAACAGTATGCTGACGTATCGGCAGGGAAGTTGTCTTTGGCTTCAAACTCGAGACGAACGTCTACAGGTCCAAACTTGAGCGATTCGTTTTGTTTCGAGCAGTCGATGACGAATAGGGGAGCGTACTGTAGAAATTCACTCTTTTTCAGCAACGGTTCAGGTTCCTTGTCGTAATAGGAGGTTTGGAAATTTGCGTACATTTCGTACAACAGAGCATACTGATTATGACTCATATCGAGGTTTAGGTTTCCATAAGGATAACATTGAGAATTCAATAAGAGTTTAACGTCGGTGATATTACAGTGATCGAAATGGCTAGCGTTTTTATTTAGCTTATTCTTTCAACTTGTTTGAAAACCCAGTATAACGTATCGCGGTTTCTCCAGATGAGTCGATGTCTTCACCGTCCAAACGTGTTTTGAGGTGGTGGGAAGGACAGGATATTCGTATAATTCCTAATTGCGAAAACTCATGGAGATCGGTGCATCTTTCTCGATGAAATTCAACAGCTGCATCTTCCATTGATCCGCGAGCTTAACATATGGTAACAACCATTCGACTTTATCGATCAGGATTTTGAATTCCTCATCTTGAGTTTGTAGAACCGCGTTCGTATCGGTCTTTGAACGGGTCAAGATCAACTCGTGTTTGGCGTTTACGATTATCTTGCGATAGTCTTCGGCGAATCCTAGCATCATTTTCAGCGGTACGCATACTTCGAAGTTACCAGTAGCATCCACATGGGTTGCGTTCACATTAAGCCAACCAGCATTCTCCATCATCCAATTCTGTCCAGGTCTCAGAGAAGGGTAGCCTTTCATAAGACTAGTGAGACCGACGTTCTTGCTCCTGTCGATCTCAATAGCATTTATCTCGTGACGCATTTATTCGAACAGGTGACAAACACCGTTGTTGACCAGTGCTGCAGTAGTCGACGGAGTTCCATCAGCTTTGACTATTTTTCCGTACACATGCAATGAACTCTTGCTGGGTAACACGCACAGGTCTTGGTGTTGAACATCGATACGAATCTCATCACTGTTATTGAAACTTGATGAGGCGTAAGGCTTGTGTGTATGAACCTCGTAGTGTGCGATAGACTCGTCAAAAACTACGGGTGTTTGAATGTCTAAGATTTCTTCCTCCATGGTATACAACAGATGATACAGATGCAAACAAATCTTCGTCTTATTTTGCGAAAATTCCTCTTCCAAAAGGTGTGATCTTGAGACCCAAGCTTTTCAGAAGCAGCACGTTCTGAGGTGTCAGCTCTTTGAGAACCGGTTGACGACTGACGTGTTCGGGGCATCTTACCTTAGTATTATAACCACTTCTGTTATAAACTATTCCCATTATTGAGCCTTGATATGCAACCGTACAGTTATAACCTCTCCGCGGAAATTAACCAAATCCCCGTCTTGATCGACTATACGAAGTTGGATATGATCTATGATCCTTACGGTGACTGGAAGGTAAATGACGTGAGATGGTACTTCAATGATCTTATATCCAGGTGGAACGACGGGAAAAAACTCATGAATGGTGTGTACTTTACGCTCATTGACGTAGGCACCCGTTGTAATGTTACACTCGACTCGTAGTGCGTTGACTTTAAGAATAGCTACAGGAAGGTCAGACTCGTAAACTTGATCAGCTTGCAAAACACGTGGAGTGAAACCCAATAGGCTGCCTATAGAATCGCCGGGCAGAAAATTTACAGGATGACTACATTTGATTTCGCTACGCAATGTATTATTATCCGGTTTGATGTTGATGGTGATACCCTTATTCGACAAGACACCCTGTACGTAACTCTCTATATCCTCTGTTTCATAGCTACCAGTGGGTATTGTGACTACTTCTTTACCCACATAAATCTTGTTGTGACCAACATCTACATTAGGAATCGAATTAAAAGTCAGTAATTCAACGAGACCGAGGGAATAATTCTTGAGATGGGAAAGTTCAATGGGAGGAAAGTATTGAGTCTCAAGAACCGAGGAGTTCCCCGATACGGTTAGCGTGAACGAATCGTCCATGACTACTGCGAAAACCAAACTGACTTCGAGGAATTACGCTGCATGTTTATATAGAAACTCGAGACACAAGTGACCACAGTTGAACGTATCGTAGTCTTGATATCTTTCATGGTCATATTTGACGCTACCAACGCCAAGGTATCTGACGAGGTCCGACGGTGGCCGAAGGTTACCGAAACGGTCAAAGTAGACTACTTCGTCAGCGATCTTTTGGTAGGCGACCCAATGCGTGCCAGGACCATCCTTATCATCTAGATTGATGATCGCCGATTCGAGTCTACGCGGTCCGTCCTTGGGCAAATCGTTCCGCATAAAGACGCCGCGGAAATGTGGAATGTTGAGGATTGTCGCGTACTTTAACAGGTCCGCGTCAGTTAGCGCTCGTCGCGGTAGCGTCACTTTTAGTTTTTTGAGTGCGGTTTCAGGTGCAGACCTAAACCCTTCTTGTACGGTTTCAAGTGGAATCCCTTTCCAAAAGCGATAGCTTCCATAGTCTTGTTATGCCGTTGACTCTCTTCCAGTTGCCTCTTGGCGGAGCTTGCGTCATTCACCGCTTTCGCGATACCTGCAGCACCACCAGCTAACGCACCGGTAGCACTCAGCCCAGCGAAGAGGGGTGTAAGGAAGGGTAAGAAACCTCCAACTTTGGAGGGTAGTAGTAGAATTCGTGAAGAACGTACATTACGTCTACCACCTGCTTTCTTAACAGCTCCTCGTGCACCCTTCAAGGCAGACTTGATGGCAATTTGTGCAGTTTTGCCGGGAATTATGGACTGTTTAGCTGCATCGATAACCTTTCTCAATACCAACGGTTACCCGATTCCCATGCCAAGCTTGGTTTCCGCTTTCATTGCGTTTGTTACAGCCCAAGCGGCTGTCTTTTCACCAATACCAGCGTCTGAAGCTAAAACCCGCCTCCAAGCTCTCTCGGCCAAGATCTTATCTGCCGCACTTCTAGCTTCAAGATTTTCTCGATTCTGCGAATAGGCGATATCGTGTTCTTTGCAGGCTGCGTCAAGGGGGTTGATACCTGGATCACCACGCGCGACTCTCTTCGCTAGTTTGGTGCCAGGTCCGCAGTATTGATAACCAGGCAGATGTAACTCTACGGGAAGACTGTTAAATGATCCTGTTGACCAGACCTTTCCCGCAGCGTTTACGACTGACCGTCTTAGCTTTGTGCACGATCATGGTCATGCTCTGACTGAGGAATTATCTTTATAAACATGCTATTAATACCGTTTACCGTTAGTCAGAGTCGAGATGTGGTTCGAGACGCAACCCGTCAAGCTACCTGTCATGAATTTCGATAAATTTGTGCAAGAAAATGTTGCAACCGAAAAACGGCACGGTGATCTGCTACCAAACAGCGTGCGCGCGGTATTTTGCGTCCAATTGCGGTAAGACTAATGTGCTGCTCTCCCTAATAACGCACCCCAACGGGTTGAGGTTCGAGAACGTCCATATCTACTCAAAATCATTGAATCAACCCAAGTACAAGTTCCTGCAGCAGCTACTCGAGGATGTAAATAGCGTTGAGTAGTTTCCATTTGACGAGCACGAACAAGTAGTGCTGCCAGACGAAGCCCTACCCAATTCGATAATAGTCTTCGATGATGTGGCGTGTGAGAAGCAGGACAACATCAGAGCTTTTTTCTGTATGGGAAGACATAAGCACGTGGATTGCTTCTATCTCTGTCAGACCTATGCCCGAATGCCCAAGCATCTCGTGCGTGATAATACCAACCTTTTGGTACTATTCAAGCAAGATGAAATGAACTTGAGACATGTATACGACGATCATGTGAATACCGACATGACTTACGCGCAGTTCAAAGACTTGTGCTCTGCGTGTTGGAACAACGGCAAATATGGATTCGTTGTAATAGACAAGGATAGTGATATAAATGAGGGTAGACATGGGAAAGGGTTTGACTGTTTCGTGAGCATAAAGTAGTGAAAAAAATGAGAAGTGGGATCAGTAGCGTTTCAGTCACAGCTGCGTCAACATGCAAGGTATTCGTGAGCAAAAAAGGTCTTGCGTCACATAGCTAAAGCCAGTGCAGCGATTCGACGTAAACACAGAATTTTAAAGTCGGGTAGGGAGACCGCTGAAAAAACTATGACCCATGTTTTCAAACCGGTAGTTACACCGCTGCAACAATTGGTGGACATTTCTCAAACGACTGTTAAGCCTGTCAAAGAAGAGCCGATCAAACATGAGCCGATCAAACACGAGTCTCGTGGCGATGATTCCTTTCTGCAAGATGAGTCTCAAATAGCGGGTGAGGAAGCGAATGTGACCTTACAACCGAAGGATGAGATTAACGACGAGTATCTTGCAATGTTACAAGACGGGCGAAGTGATCTAGATAACGTTTTCCGTGTACGCAAACTCGCTCACAAGAGGTTAATGATGGGTGACTCACCGATAAGTTTTGGGAATGATTTCATTTACGTAGGTGACATGCGCTTTACAAAGACAAAAGGTTTGTTGGAACTATTATTCAAAAAGATTCCCGATGAGATCCACGTGAGTTCAGATGATATCTGAAATTATAAACAAATCGTATCTGCAACGAATGCACATCGAAAATACTACAAAGCTGGTCAACCTGTTCGGGACTTGAACAACCCCAAGTTCAAGAAGTTTATAGCACAAGCCTTCACAGTTCCACTTGCACGCAAGGGTCAAGGTGTGCTACCGGAGTTTATGGTTGCCCGAGAAGGTAGAGGAACGGACTATGTTCACTGGGATGATCCCAACAAGCTGGTGGAACGTTTGCGTTTGCTTCTAGCTTCCCAAGAAGCTGGAAACTCGAGTCACTCCAATGAAATCGTATCAATAATCGAAGAATTACGCGAAGCTGGTATCATTTATTAACCAACATCTATCCATTTCTACCGTCATTTCCAAGATGAGCGTTGATGTGTTCGGACGACAGTTGGATAAGGGTGCAGCTGTAAGCAGTCGTGGCCCTCCCGGTGTTGGGTTTAAGTTCAGCACCGACGGACATTACGATATAGACGATAAGAGGCTGTGCAACGTCGTCAATCCCGTGCAGCAAAATGACGCCGTTGCTATGAATCTCATGCGACAGGAGATCGACCTCGTGAGAAACGAAATCTTCTCAATGATACATGCTGCGGACTCCCGCATAACAGATGCTCTGCGCACCCTAGGTGTTGATATTGAAGCAGGTCAAGACCTGTCGACTTGCACCGCCAAGATCATTCTTGAGCTGGACACCAGACTGACAGTGTTGGAAAATGAACGAGAAAAAGCCAGCACTCGTGACGGAGCTGCATAGACCAGCTCGAAAGAACTATCAACGTCGTCGTGTAGATGTTCGCGGTTTGGATGAAACCTGGCATGCGGATCTTGTTGACATGGCACCTTACGCAGGAGCAAATAAAGGTTACAAATACATGCTCACCGTCATCGATTTATTTTCCAAGTACGCTTGGGCCGTGCCAATGAAGAGTAAGATCGGTAGAGATACCGCGAGTGCTATGGAATCTGTACTCGTACAGGGACGTAGCCCGAAGAATTTACACGTCGACAGAGGCGGAGAATTTTATAATTCAAATTTCGATTCTCTCATGAGACGATATAATATTCAACTATACTCAACCCTTAGTAACTTGAAGGCATCGATCTGTGAGCGCTTCAATCGTACGCTGAAGAACAAAATGTGGATGCAGTTCAGTCTGCAAGGAAATTACAAGTGGATAGACATTTTATCTGACTTGGTTTCAGCTTACAACAACTCCAAACATCGGACTATCCGCATGAAGCCAAAGGACGTCTCCCCTAGAAACGAGCAGGCATTATTGCAGGCTTTATACCAAAAAGTTCCAGTCAGATCCGTTAAACCGGCAAAGTTCAAAGTTGGAGACAAAGTCCGCATCAGCAAATATAAGAATGTTTTTGAGAAAGGATATACACCAAATTGGACAACTGAAATATTCACGATTATCCGAGTAGTCAATACTGATCCAGTAACGTACAAGCTTAAAGACTATCAGGATCAGCCTATAGCGGGTGGCTTCTACGAACAGGAACTTCTCAAAGTTAGGAATTCCGACATCTACCTGGTGGAGAAGGTGCTCAAGAGACGTGGAAGAAGAATATACGTTAAGTGGTTAGGTTTTAACAATACACATAACAGTTGGATCAATGAAACTGACTTGTAAGGTTTTTTTGAATAAATTAGTCTTTATTTTACACCTATGTACAGTTTATTTACAATAACCCCACGGAAGCGTGTCGGTAGTATCTGGAAATATGATCCTCTTGTCGTCGTTCCAGCTCAACGCCAACTTCCTCTGCCTCACCGTATGAACCTGATGATTCTTGCTTTGAATTAAATTCTGATTCTTTACCAAATTCTGGTGTTTCAAGACACATTCGATGTAGTCACTGAAAGTTATAGTTTTTAACGTAGATCCCTTGACTCCTTTGGCTCGTTTCGTCTCTCTATTTTCACCTAAAACCTTGAAGGAATATAATTTAGCTCTTAAGCCTACAAACTCAGTCATTATCTTTCCATTATTCTCGTCTTTCATTAATCCCAATACTTTTTTGTTAACCAGCGGTATCTTGTAGACATTTTCCGGAGGATAGTCGGAGGTATCGAATCGGTCCAAATCACGTTTCATGAGCTCGTATATATCGGGAACGGTAAAGTGATATATAAGACTATCCGTATCGGTATACATCAGTTTAGCTTGGTTTCCGAATCTATGTTTTATGTAATTATAATGGAAATCATATATGTAGGTTTTAGCGAGATCCATAATAGAAAACCCCGCGTATATAGGTTTATTGAATTTAATTTTCGTCCGCCTCAATTCAATTATTGTCATATCTTCACCGAATACGGTAGGGAGACCGGGGCTAGTAGGCGCACTTTTCACAAAAACCCATATTTCTAGAGTACTAATGAAATTATTGCAATTCTGATTTATGTCCCGTAAACTACAAGGTTTCAGGGTTTTATACCGTCATATGCAATATTGACCTTCTATCGGTTCAAAAGAAATAAACGATATCTGATGCAAGAAATGTTGCGCCTACTTACCCCGGAGACGGGGTATGTTGGCGCACTATACGGGGCAGGTAGGCTCGACCTTAGAAGTACAAAGAAAAGCACTCTTGAATAATGAACTTAACTCCAATATAGGTCACTCTTGTTAGAAAAGTCTCTGCGAACTGTGATCAATGGTAATACATAATATTTTCCTAATAATAATGATACTTTTATAATGATATTTCATACTAGCAGCTGCTTTAGCTTCATTCGTCTTTCTTTTATAAGTTTTCATGCTCTTGAACAAAGAAAACAAAACAAAATTGATAGAAAATGAAATGAAGCATATTAGGGGTAAATAAGCGCATAAAATGAAATAAAACATATTAGGAGTGAATAAGCGCACGCGCCAACCTGCCCCAGAAAATTTGCGCCCACTTGCCCCGAACACGTTTCAACCACCAATAGGTAGAAATATTGGACAAACAAGCAAGAAAATATAAAATCCAAAGGCAGATCCTTTAGATAACATTCTGAGGTACGTGTCTATACAGCTGTATTCAAATTCGTATACATTTAGGTACTCAGAATGAGTTGGATATAACCATATGAGAAATTACTTACCGCTAGCCGAAATGAACTTCAGTTTTTTTCGTCTCTAATACGCACCTGACCGTATTCTTTTTACCATAGCGACTAGGGTACCACATCACGGACAAGATGTGTAAATAACAGTGTTTTAAATCATATGACATGAAAGTTACTAGCTTTGCGCCTGCCGCCCCGTGCGCCTACTAGCCCCGGTCTCCCTACGGCTATGAAAATTTGGTTTAGCGATAAGCGCTCTTGCTCCGTGTCTCCCATCCCACTTTGTGATTGACCGCACATCTCTGTGTTTTCTAACATTTTCCATGGTTTTCCCGAAAACGGCGTTATTCATAAGTTTATAAAAATTCTTTTCAAAATCGTTGTTTGACTTTTTTCGCAATTCGGTATTCAAATCTATATATTTCTTGAGCCACGGTGCTTGTTCGAATTTTAATATCCGGTGAATTTTCTCTAACTTCAGACCTAAGCTCAAACACTGTTTCAAAACTTGATAGTGAATGACATACCGCTTTTTCGAGAAAAGGGTAGCTGTTAATTTAGATTTTTTGCACGTCGAAAGAGGTGGGATGTAATGCTCCGGACACAATGGTAAATCTTTGTGAGAGTCCTGAAGTTCTCGCGGAGATGCTAAATCTACTTCAAGTATGTAACCTACGGGAGATTCATTTGAAACGGTTGGAACATCGAAATGTTCGAAATTTGATACCCATTCAAAGGAGCTACACGGTAAGAAGTGGCTCATAGCCGCACCATATAGATTATTAACATCGAAATACATGAGGTATGATTCTTCCTGACTCGGATCGAATGCTGGCCCCATGTATCGGTTGTTGGCTTTAGCGTATCTATTCGAGCATTGAGCTACGCCGCCGCGAATACCTCTTTCTATAAACATCAACATATCAATGTCGACGAGGAGCTCGAGTTGAACACCCGTGCACTTGAGCATCGCGTCAAACGAGAGGCCCGGTGCCGTGTAATAATGTAACGGATCTAAATTATAAGTGGACCAACAATTGCTTCTGAAATTTTGAAAAATATCCGCTAAAAGGAGAACATCCGTTTGCAGATACAAGTCCGAATATTGTCCCAGAGTTTTGACTTGAAAAGTTTGCCAAACATCGCACGCGTGCAAATAATTATCCTCCGAAATGCCTACATTATTTAATTTTGAATAGAATTTTTCTATAGCAGGTAACTGTGTTTCTTCCAGGCTTTCCCAACTATCTACATACTCGTAGGGAAATACACCTTTTCTCGTCAATAACTGAAATTCTCCGACGCTTCCGCAATGTTTACGCGTGATTAATTTCTGCTCGTCGTTTAGATAAGACGCTAATTTTTCTAGACTGCCCGGCATGAATCTGAACGAAACAATAAACCTAAAATGTATAGATGTTTCTTGTACACTTTTCGTAAAGGATATATATCTGTCCTTGTTGATCGGTAGAGACTCATGGAACCTTCAAAAGATGTTGCCAACGTTTTAATCAAGAAATGTGAGTCGTAACCCGATAAGTTATGAAAGACCACCGGAATGACGTGCGAATCTTTGTAATTTAAATTGCAAGCTTCGTGCGCTGCACCGCGATATTTGCCCGTAAAATGACAATGATCACGATGTTTCACCTCTCGAGGTCCGAATGGTTTTTCACAAATGTGACAAGTCTTGGCCGAATGGAATTCTTGTTTCTGGTCATGACTCAACGATTCCATAGGTACGATACACTTGAAATAAGGTTCCAAAGTCTGAGCCAATTCTTCCAACTCGTTTACGAACCATTCTATGCAATCCTTACCGCGGTTGATTCTAAATTTGGAAACTGAATCGTTGAAGGTACAATGTAAGTAGTAGGCGACACTATATGGGACATGTTTCTCATACACCCTCCTATGCTCAGACTCAGATGTATCGTTAACTGGTTGCAAGAGACATTCCAGATCAGCGTAAATACAAAACGGTACATTTTCTTTGTGTTTGAAGTTTTTGAATTTCAAGATCTTATCTTCTTCGTCCGGTAATATCACTCTGCATTTATTTAGATTCGCGCAATCAATCCGGTGTTTGCTTAAACAATTTTCAGTCTGAAAATAACTCAAACATCTATCACAAAACCAGGTATGACCTTTGTGTTTCGAAATTTGTGAACTCAACAGTCGAGACAAATTTTTAATCCACGCAAAGTGATATATTGTATTGTTAACGTCATCAATTTCATTTGATTCCATATCAGTTTTTAACATAAGAAGATGTATGGTGGACTTATCCGATTTCGCTCGACTCAAATAAACTGGTACTATTTCACGTTCATCTATACCGTAAACGTTGATCGCTAAACCATTTAATTTTTCGAATTTAGAAATTTCGTTCAGACTCATGGGAAAATTCAAACCTTCATACCTTAGCACTGTGCTGAAATGCGGATAAGAATTCGTTCTACTCACATGATTATCCGTTGGGAAAAGGGCTGCTGTAACCGACCAGAGAAAACAGTACGGATCGTCGTTCATAATATTTACCACCGCCTTTTTATCTTGTATATGCTTCGGTAGCTGTGTGTAAGTGGATATACCTCCTCGCAGTGGCACATATTTGTTGATATTCACAGCCATATTTATAATTTCAGTCAACGACCATCCCGAGTCCTTTTCCTGGAAGTCTTCGATTTTGACTAACAATTTCTCCTTCACGTTCTCATCAAACCATTCATCAATGTTCGTCGCTGATAAAATAGCTTCATTTTTGGTATTAAAGAACTTCATTTCTTCGATAATTTCACCGTCTTTTACAGTTTCGAATTTGCAGGACAACACTACATTTACTTTCAAGTTTCCGTCTTTCCGAAGCATATTCTTCAATCTAGGGATGATTAGTTTTTTCGAATCATCTAGAAAATGTTTCAGATCTTTGTGTTGCAGATTCGCTATCATCCCAGTTCTTATTCTTCCTTTGAAAGCTGATTCCAGCTCTTCCCACTTTACTCTGTCACTTCTCCGCAGTCTCCTCACACCTTCCCGTTTTTCGAAACTGCTCAAACCGCGCTTTCAATGATTTCAAGATTCCTATTGTTGTCAAAATTCTTGTTTTTTCTCCGATCGTTGAAGCGGATTTCCGTAAAATTTTATTTAAAAGCCTAATGTTTTGAGTTCCAAATCTAATCCACTTCTGTGTTTCCGTAGTCGATGACTTCTCTTTCAGAATTTCATAAGCATTTTGCATAATGCTGATAAGTTTAAGACATTTAGCCGCATCCATTTTCGTGATTACTAACAGCAATTGTACACTGCAAAAGTTTAAGCGCGAATGGTTCTTGAATACCGAGGAGGAGTCATTTTATAGGCCAACACCATCGATAAATTCTGAGAACTGTAAAATTTGATCCGAGAACCCTTCGAACAGAATATTCTCGAAGCAAGTCCTACAGCTAGTGAAATGATAACAAGCGATCGAGCTTATTTCCTCTGCGTAAGTCTGACAAAGGATAATCAAACCTACATTTCGTTGAAAAAATGTTCACGAACATTCTAGAATTATGGTTTATCATCAGAGAATATTCGCGAAGCTGAACCTAATCAAATGCAATTTGATCAGCATGGAAGTTTCGTATACTATAAGATATATAGGTAAAGAGTTTGTATTGAAATGATAGTAGACAGGTTTGTGAGGATATTATTCATATGATAAGTTTATTAATCATATTTTTTATACAAGTGAGATTCACATGTAGATGATGGTCAACGTTTGATAATTTGATATCACTGCATGAATTTATTACCTCTACTACGAATATATGATTATTACACAGACACATCGAGATATTAGCATATTTGTGTATATAAATAGGTTCAGAGTTAAAAATCATCTGTTTTCACGAACGAAATAGGCCTATGATAGAAGTATACACAGTAAATTACACATAGTTGAATTCGATTTGATTGAATTGTCCCCCGAGGTAGCGCATCAGGAGTCCATCCCTTCACATGCTCCGGTCATCTTTTGGAGAAGATCCGCGTCGTCGTTCAGAATTTTTGTCATCCGAGCTGGTAGAAATACCGAGCAGCTGTTATCCACATCAACCATGAATCTGGCTCCAAATTTAGTTTGAACTTTGCGGATGTTGCTGATTTGGTAATCTCTGAACACTTCCAGATCCGTCGATTTCTTCGTTGGAAGAAACTCCTCCAGCCGAACGAGTTTATTAATCTTCGTAAGGTCCATGCTTTTTTTGGATTCAAATTTTGATATACCTTAGTCTGCCTGTGATTTGATCCAGATTAGACTTGGCTTCGATTAGACTTTTCACTTCTTCGATATTTCTCAGCAGTAGATGTAATCGTATTTTCAGTTCTCTTCGCTGCTCTTGCAGGTTATTCTGCATTATTCGAAGATCGGTTGAACACTAATTGTCAGCTTAAAATTTCCTTTTCTTTTATATACCCTACACCCTTCCATTAATTTTTTAGAACATTCCAAAAGATCTTTCTAGAATCTTTGCATGTGTCACAACTTGAAGGTTATTCCGAGAACCATTCTTCTGAGAATCATTAGGCTAATCGTATTTTTGCATTCCTAGGTAACTCGATAATCATATTTTCGCGTAACTCGATCCGAACAGGGTGCCGAATAATTCCAGGAACTGTTTGTCTGCCCGAAGGAAGCTTTTAGAACTCCCTGACCCAGGGCTTGGAATCTTATTTCGGAAATGTGTGACGTCATATTAAGGGTGTGTGACGTCATATTAAGAGTGTGTGCCGCTCATATAAGGGTGTGTGACGTCATATTAAGGGTGTGTGCCGCTAATATAAGGGTGTGTGCCGTCAGTTCTAGGGCGGACGACGCCATTTTTAGGGTCTGACGGGGACCGAGAGATCTGCGAGCATGACGTCATCGTGACCCCCTCACACGGACACGGACGGCGCACGCATGTGTGTGTGCGTGTACGTGTGCACTAACATGCGTTGATCCAGAACCCGCCTAGCCTATCTACTTCAAACCGAAAATAGATCTACCGATTGTACGCGCGAAGAAGAGGTAGCAATCGAAGGCCGTTATATCGTTGATATAAGTTACATGCTGGAGCAGATCCATGATAAATTTGATAATCATGATCCGCTTTCGATTTGTACGTTTCGAGACATGATACATACGAAGGCGCGCCGTCAAGGTTTGCAAACCCAAATCTTCTTCCAGTGCCGGGTTTGCAATTTTAAGGACAGTATTTGGACCGATCGTACGGATGGTGAAGCGATGGATATCAATCGAAGTGCTGTCGCCGGGACCATCGCCACGGGAATAGGATTCTACCAGTTGGAAGAACTCTTGGCCTCTATGAGTGTTCCCTGCATGTCGGGAACGACATACAGGAAATATGATACGGAAATGATCGCAGCATTCGAGAAAGCAGCACTCACTGAAATTCTGCAGGCTGGCGAAATCGCTAAAAATCATGCACTTGGAAGAGGAGATTTCATTATGCATGACGGCAAAAAAATTCCGTTTCTAACCGTTGTAGCCGATTGTAGTTGGATGAAACGGTCATACAAAACGGGCAAATATGATTCCCTGTCTGGTGTTGGTGCGATCGTCGATCATCATACACAGAAGGTAATCTTCATTGGCGTCCGCAATAAGTTTTGTTGTATTTGTGAATGTGCTGCACGGAACGACGTATTGCCAAGAGATCACGTATGCTTCAAAAATTGGGGCCGTGACCAAGCATCTACCGGAATGGAGGGCGACGCGCTATTGGAAGGATTCAAAACAAGTATTCAAACCCACGGCCTTATTTACAAGACTTTAATAGCAGACGGAGATAGTAATGTTTACAAATCAATTGTAGACAACGACCCGTACTCGAAGTACGGCATAATCGTCGAAAAAAAGGAATGCGTCAACCATTTGCTACGGAACTTAGCAAGAAAGATCAAAGATGTAGCCAAGACCAAAGGTCGCAACATCTCCCGCCTGAAGAAGTCAGTACACAGTAGCGTCCTGAAATTTAGGGAAACAATTGAGAAGGCAATACTGCATCGCCAGAAAGATTTCGGAAGAGATACTACAAGGGCAACAAAAGTTGATCTTCTTAAGAACGATGTCCTGAATGCACCATATCACGTCTTCGGTGACCATCGAAAGTGCAATCAGCTGAACGGTTTTTGTCGTCAACAGAGTACTAACGAAGGAGTTAACACTGTCGAGGATCTGAAAAAAGCCGGACTTTTTCAGCAGCTGGAAGAACCTGTTATATATCTAAGCTTTCACGCAGATAGCTTACTGTACCGCGCCACTAATAACATTGCAGAATCGTTCAATGCCATAGTCTGCAAATTGATCGGTGGGAAAAGGATCAACTTCGGCCAGAGGGGATCTTTTCAAGCTAGATCCGCTGGGTCAGTGTTACAACATAATACGCAAAACGTATTAACGAAGTTGCATGAAAGCGAAGGCAGACAGCCACCCAGCACTGTAACTGCTATAGTAGCCTGGCACCAGCGTAAAGTACGTGAGAATGCGCTGATGAAGAGATCGCGAAAAGAAAGACGGGCACTATATCGTGATAAGCACACGAAACAACGGGGCCAGGATAAAAATTACGGTCCAAATGCAGAGAAGCCGGATTTGCCTGCGAACGTGTACGATGATCTCGCGGAGCTACATCAGAGCCGGCTGATAGAAAATCAAAAAGATCGCATCAAAATCGAAATCTGCACAAGGGGGCAAGCCGACAATGCTTTCTGGCAATCCACGCGAAGAAAGCTACTGACTGCTTCAAACTTTGGTAGAGTGTGCCGGATGCGTGACACAACATCGTGTTCTGCTACCGTACAGTCCATAGTGTATCCATCATTGAAGGGTACACCTGCCATGGTCTGGGGTCGGACAAACGAAGACAAGGCCATCGAGGAGCTGCAAAATAAATTAGCAGACGAAGGAAATCCTGTGACTATCAGGCCATGTGGATTGTTCATCGATCCGAACCTTGAATTTCTAGGAGCCAGTCTAGATGGTATCATTGATGATACAGCTATTGTTGAAGTGAAATGTCCAAGATCTGCATTGGCTTATCACCCAGAAGATGCGATTCAACAAGGCGTCACCGAAATTCCAAAGTATTTCGACAGGAATGATACATCGAAGATGAACAATGCTCATCATTATTATTACCAGGTGCAGGGACAGTTGCACGTAACGCGTGCCGATACTTGTTACTTCGCTGTATGGTCGCCTTTGGGTCTGAAGTACGTCAAAGTACCACAAGATGATGCATTCTGGAATGAGCAAATGGAACCTTACCTAACTCGATTTTACAGAGAGTGCATGCTGCCTGAAATAATAGACAGCCGATTCATTCGTAGAATGCCAATGAGAGATCCAAAATCTGTTCTGCAGGCCAGACAATTTAGGAGCCAGGCTGTCGAAACATCCAGAACCGTAACTGGAGTACAACATACAAGGGTTGCGACACCTAACTCATCAGATACAATACCGGGGAAAGACCATTACCAATGTTCACTCTCCCAATCGGCAAGCACAAGCAGCGAAAGCGAATTTGCATACACGGGAACTAGGAGTGCAAAAAAAGTTCGGCCAACGAAACTGAATAGAAATCATAAAGATCCATATTCTTGGAGTGTAATATCTTCGGACGAGCAAAACGAGCGAGTTATGCCTCTAAGATTGATAAAACGTACTTCCGGAGACGAAGCGTCTTGGGTATTATCATCCTCTGCAGATGAACAGATCGGTTCATCGAAAGGCAAGGCACGAATTCCGCCGCTGAGACTTAAACGCACTTTTGAGTGCGAAAATTCTTGGGTTATATCATCTACAGACGAGCAAGAGTCTGCACATGATAGCCAACAAGCGCGTGGCACTCCACCCGTCGCGCTGACATCGTGACCGGCAGCGCCGTCTGAAGCGGCAAAGACCCGTGATACTGGAATTCCATGGGTCGTTATATCGGACGATCGTGTCAAAAGTCCGACCCGAATAAAAATTGAGATTCTACAATCGGTGAATCAGAATGTGAAGATTGATGATATTGAGAAAGATATATTATCAGAAGAGTCTTTGCTGAATGATACATCCATAGATCAATCTCTATCAGTGATCGAGAAAACACCCCAATTTAATACGGCAACTTCTCTTTGGCTAGCACATCCACGGTTCATCAAGCCTTCGCGGACATCGCAAGATATCCACATTATCGGTGGCAATGCATTCAGGCATTGGCGATGTTTGCATTTTGATGGAACCCAGCTGTTTGTATATGACAGCCTAGGCTGTGATAGCTGTCAGTCATTACAAGCAGAAGAAAAGAGGTTTATTTCTTCACGCTACCTGAATCTGAAACATAAAGATGTCGTGTTTCCAGCAGTGCAGATACAGCCCGACAATTTCAGCTGTGGAGTATTCGCTGCAGCTTTTGCTACAACAGTAGCTTTGGGAGGGAACCCATCGCATGAAATATACTCCACGGACGTAATGAAATTGCAAAATCATCTTATAGAAATAATACAGAGCAAAAAATTATCTGCGTTTCCAAGCGCTTAGTTCACATCGCATCGGTGTAGTTTATGCACTAGAAAGATTTCCAATAATTGTGTGAAAAATTTTGTCGCGTACAATATTTGTTTCATTACTCGGATTAAAGAGTAAAACAGTTCGCAGCTCTTCGGAGCGGATCGAACAACAGGTCACAGTTCGCAGCTCTTCGGAGCGGATCGAACAACAGTTCACAGCTCTTCGGAGCGGATCGAACAACTGACAGTTCGCAGTTCTTCGGAGCGGATCGAACAAGTGACAGTTCGCAGCTCTTCGGAGCGGATCAAACGACAAGTTAATTTCGCAACTCCTGGCCGAGAGGACCGAAATGTTCGACACGAAGGAAATCTTATGGGAAACATTGTCAATTAGCCTCCTCGTGGCGTTTCCTGGAAATACTCGTGATCACTTGAGTAGCTAATAATTGACGTTTACAAATTGTAAAAACAACATGTAAACATTCGTAGAACATTCTTCTTTTTTGAATACAATCTTGGTAAAGTAGAGACAATTATAATTGTTTTAATTGACATACAATAATTGTAGGCAATGTTTAAAGTTAAAATTGGAGAAGATTATTATTGTAAACTTGAATAATGAAAATTTTAATTCGATAAACGATTCTAAATATTTTTGGTACAGCCTCAGCCAGTAGGCAATCAAGTGACAGGTAAAGAGGTACGAAATTGCGAGTCGGTATCTGAAAGTTGAAAATAAGTTTGAGATAGTGTCAATCTACTATGCATGTAATTTGTTGTTTTGCAATACGTTTAGCTGTATAGCCATATTCGCCGGTTTGGATCTTCCCAATTGTTATATTAAATTAATTGCCGCGAGGCCTGTTATTCATTACGATTCACAACTATTTTACTCCAAAAAATGAATAAAAGAGAAATAAAACGTGCATTTTGATAACGTATTTATTTATTTATTTATTTAAAGTTAAATACATATTTTGTACCCCTGCCCCCGCCTGCACCGCCGCTGCCTCCTTTCCCGCCTCCGCCCTTCCCGCCTCGACCCTTACCGCTACCACCCTTCCCACCACCTCCTTTCCCGCCGCCCTGCTTCCGACCATCTTCATTCCCGCCATCTCGTCTTTCGTTTTGGCTACTGCTGGGCGATGCGCTCCAATGCCGCCAGTTTGACCACCTGTACCTAGATATGATTTTTAACAATAGTTGAGCAATTTTGGAACAGAACAAACGAGCAACAAAATATATCCAGAATAATCCTTTTTAACGAGAAATCTCCTTTTTACCTTCGAGCGCCATTCTTTATAACTATTTTGGAATTATGATATGCAAAATAATGATTTTACAATAACAAATTGGCATCTTTTTGAGTTGACAGTGAAATCTATCAGGCCTATTTGAATGAAGGTTTGGGAATGATACTCTATTTTCCAGGACATTGTTATTGTTAAAAATAATGATTGTTCAGAGTGTACAGTGCTTTGGTGCAACTTGAAATCTCTCTCTCGAAAAAAAAAAAACAAAAAAAAAATTTACGACGTTTGCGGGGTACATCAATCCGACAGATTTTTAGCAGGGCATAGTTAAAATACGAGCCCGATCGAATTGTTTTTGCGCAAAGTTTCAGATCGTGTAAAGTAGAATCCGATAGGACTGGCACTCTGACCGTGGAATGCGCTCTTCTAAAATCCTGGCGGATTGATTCACTGCCGTGTATGTGATATTAAATGTAATGTGGTCGTAAAGTCATTTTATACTCACAATTCGTTGCGGCACCCGCGGTCCCGCGAAACCGTCCGCTCCTTTCTCCGAATTTCCATAGATGCATTCTGGTGGATAAAATGTTAGGATAACATCTTTGAAAGCGTAACATTCAGTACACGTTTGCAATAACAATTTACTACTAACATTATGACAGAGGGTAGGTTTATTCGCGAACACAAATATACCAATTATTGAGGAAATTGAAATTACCAATACGGAAAAAATCACTATAGCAACTGACAATCAGTAGCTACATCTATAACTCAAATGATATATTTACTATGAAAGTGATATAGTTGAATCGAATTGATAATGGCTAAGGATAACAACATCAAGATTTGAGAGTATTTCATATAAAAAACTACAGATAGACTAAGGTCTATAAAATATTACGTATTTACCTGACGACTCCCCCCGTCCTCCCTCGCGATCTCGTCCGTCCTCGCCCGCCTTTCTGCTACTCGCCTGCCCTTCTCCCGCTTGTCCATCTCCTCCTCTTCTTTATCCCGCTTTTTTCTCTCCTCCTCTGCTTTATCCCGCTTCTTTTTCTCCTCCTCTTCTTTATCCCGCTTCTTTCTCTCCTCCTCTGCTTTATCCCGCTTCTTTTTCTCCTCCTTTTCTTTATCCCGCTTCTTTCTCTCCTCCTCTTCTTTATCTCGCTTCTCTCTCTCCAGCATTTCTTTATCCTGCTTGTCTTTCTCTAACCTCGCTATCTCCTGCGCCCATCTCTCTCGCCTCACTCGCTCCTGCTCCTCTCTTTCGTGTTTCTCCGCCTCCTGCTTCTCCATCTCTAGCTTATCTTCTTTCTCTTTATCCAATTGCTGCCTGATGAGCCGGATTTCGGCCAGCTCTTTCTCGGCCTGCTGCCGGGCCTCCCTCAACAAGGCCAGCTCTTCCGCCATCTCATTTTCTGTCATTTTCTGATCGAGACACAAATAATACAGCAAATGATTATGCTATCGACCAGAACATAGATCGATAGATAAATTAGAGCGATGTTAGATAGATCGTTTATTACCAGAACATAGATGGATAGATAAATCAGACAGATTTTAGATAGATCGTTTATTATCATGCCTATATTAATATTCGACATCAGCATATAAACAATTAACTAATTATACTAGAAAGTATATGAAAGAGCAGACATGATGGATGCATAATCGAATACGGAATAGGAGTGGAGAGAGAAAAAGAATGAGAAGGGCACAGTGAAGCGAGCCTGAGTCCACAAATTTGATACTTACCGCAGCGTAGGTTTTTGAACGACGCGACTGTTAGGCAGCGATCGGAGCAACTGATATACAGGGTGTCTGGAAATTCGCGCACCATCGGCATACTGCCGGATTCCTTGCGAAAAATTGAGACGAAAGTTACCTATGCAAAAAAGGCGGCGAGGACTTAGTTTTCGTGTAAAAAGAACTAAATAACTGACCAATCAGCGTTCGGCTTTAAGAAAGACTGGCTAAAGCTCCGCATCGCCGTCCGCCCCACTACCGAGATCGAGACAATAATGTGTAGTGTTCCCCGCTTCGCCCAGAAGTGGAGCGGACGGCTATGCAATGTTCTAACTATTCTTTCCTAAAGCCGAACGCTGATTGGTTCGTTATTAAATGATTTTACAGGAAAACTGAGCCGTTGCGGACATTTTTTCATTGGTAACTTTCGTCTCAATTTTTCGCAAGGAATCCGCCAGTATACCGATGGTGCGGGAATTTCCAGGCACCCTGTATATCACCGAATAGAAGACGAACTTTTTTATCGCTGTGGCGCCGAGGGCGTGCGCGCGCAGAAAACACTGGCCCTACGACTTGTTGCCGGGGACTGTCGAAAACGCACGTGGAATACGAAAATTTGTATCTCAAAAAAATGCTTGAACACGTATGTTCTATAGATGATAATCAGGCGAAATAATAATGTACAAGGGAGATTGTCGGCTCATATAAAATTATTTTTAGAAGTTGTCTGTGGTGTGGAGAAAAAAAAACGCAGAAAATTCTGACAGTGATGGTTTTCAAGCATAACGTTTTGCTCTGTGAAATGCACTTATTTTTAGATTTTCGGATTTATTGTCATCAAGTTATTCGTTATCGAGTAGCGCCACTACTGTGTATGTGAAATCGGAGTGAGTCCGCGGATCAGGCCGTTTCGGCATACATACGACTGACGTTACTCAAAATTGGATAACAGAGTGAAAAAATTTTGATATTTAAAAATTATTCTGAAGCGTCGACTTCACTCATCGTAATATGTAATGAACTATGCGATATGTATTGTAAGGCTTTTTTTATTACACCAGACTATTTTTTGAATATCCATACATGGCACATTCCATGTCAACTTGGCCGACGTCGGACCCTGACCATCTGGGATTTGATGCATGTTTTTTCAATTTGCTTCAATTTTTGACCAGTCAGAGTCAGAGAGTCAGAGTCAGAGTCAGAGTGATAGTCAGAGTCGAAGTCAGAGTCAGATACAGAGTCGAAGTCAGAGTCGAAGTCAGAGTCAGAGTCAGAGTCAGAGTCAGAGTCAGACTCAGAGTCAGAATCAGAGTCAGAGTCGGAGTCGGAGTCGGAGTCGGAGTCAGATTCAGAGTCAGAGTCAGAGTCAGAGTCAGAGTCAGGGTCAGAGTCAGAGTCAGAGTCAGAGTCAGAGTCACAGTCAGAGTCAGAGTCAGATTCAGAGTTAGAGTCAGAGTCAGAGTCGGGGTCGGAGTCAGAGTCCGAGTCGGAGTCAGAGTCAGAGTCAGAGTCAGAGTCAGAGTCAGAGTCAGAGTCAGAGTCAGAGTCAGAGTCGGAGTCAGAGTGACATTCAGAGTCAGAGTCAGATTCAGAGTTAGAGTCAGAGTCAGAGTCGGGGTCGGAGTGGGAGTCGGAGTCGGAGTTGGAGTCAGAGTCAGAGTCAGAGTCAGAGTCAGAGTCAGAGTAAGAGTCAGAGTCAGAGTCAGATTCAGAGTCAGAGTCAGAGTCAGAGTCAGAGTCAGAGTCAGAGTCAGAGTCAGAGGCAGAGTCAGATTAAGAGTCAGAGTCAGAGTCAGAGTCAGAGTCAGAGTCAGAGTCAGAGTCAGAGTCAGAGTCAGAGTCAGAGTCAGAATCAAAGTCAGAGTCAGAGTCAGAGACAGAGTCAGGGTCAGAGTCAGAGTCAGAGTAAGAGAGTCAGAGTCAAATTCAGAGTCGGAGTCAGAGTCAGAGTCAGAGTCAGAGTTAGAGAGTCAGAGTCAAATTCAGAGTCAGAGTCAGAGTCAGAGTCAGAGTCAGAGTCAGAGTCGAAGTCAGAGACAGAGTCAGAGTCAGAGTCAGAGTCAGAGTCAGAGTCAGAGTCAGAGTCGGAGTCGGAGTCGGAGTCAGAGTGAGAGTCAGAGTCAGAGTCGAAGTCAGAGACAGAGTCAGAGTCAGAGTCAGAGTCAGAGTCAGAGTCAGAGAGTCAGAGTCAAATTCCGAGTCATAGTGAGAGTCACATTCATAGTCAGATACGAAGTCGAAGTCAGAGTCAAAGTCAGAGTCAGAGTCTGATTCAGAGGCAGAGTCAGAGTCAGAGTTGGAGTCAGATTCAGAGTCAGAGTCGGAGTCAATGTCAGATTCAGAGTCGGAGTCAGATTCAGAGTCACAGTCAGATTCAAAGTCAGAGTCAGAGTCAGAATCAGAGTCAGAGTCAGAGTCGGAGTCAGAGTCAGAGTCAGATTCAGAGTGAGAGTCAGATTAAGAGTCAAAGTCAGAGTCACAGTCAGAGTCAGAGTCAGATTCGGAGTTAGAGTCAGAGTCAGAGTCGGGGTCGGAGTCGGAGTCGGAGTCGGAGTTGGATTCAGAGTCAGAGTCAGAGTCAGAGTCAGAATCAGAGTCAGAGTCAAAGTCAGAGTCAGAGTCAGACTCAGATTCAGAATCAGAGTCAGATCCAGATTCGGAGTCGGAGTCAGAGTCATAGTCAGAGTCCGAGTCGGAGTCAGAGTCAGAGTCGGAGTCAGAGTCAGAGTCAGAGTCAGAGTCGGAGTCATAGTCACAGTCAGAGTCAGTGTCAGAGTCAGAGTCAGAGTCAAAGTTGGAGTCAGAGTCAGCGTCAGAGAGTCAGAGTCAGAGTCAGAGTGATAGTCATAGTCGGAGTCAGAGTCAGATACAGAGTCAAAGTCAGATTCGAAGTCAGAGTCAGAGTCAGAGTCAGAGTCAGAGTCAGAGTCAGAGTCAGAGTCAGAGTCGGAGTCAGATTCAGAGTCACAGTCAGATTCAAAGTCAGAGTCAGAGTCAGAATCAGAGTCAGAGTCAGAGTCGGAGTCAGAGTCAGAGTCAGATTCAGAGTGAGAGTCAGATTCAGAGTCAAAGTCAGAGTCACAGTCAGAGTCAGAGTCAGATTCAGAGTTAGAGTCAGAGTCAGAGTCGGGGTCGGAGTCGGAGTCGGAGTCGGAGTTGGAGTCAGAGTCAGAGTCAGAGTCAGAGTCAGAATCAGAGTCAGAGTCAGAGTCAGAGTCAAAGTCAGAGTCAAAGTTGGAGTCAGAGTCAGAGTCAGAGAGTCAGAGTCAGAGTCAGAGTGATAGTCAGAGTCGAAGTCAGAGTCAGATACAGAGTCGAAGTCAGAGTCGAAGTCAGAGTCAGAGTCAGAGTCAGAGTCAGAGTCAGAGTCAGACTCAGATTCAGAATCAGAGTCAGAGTCGGAGTCGGAGTAGGAGTCAGAGTCATAGTCAGATTCCGAGTCGGAGTCAGAGTCACAGTCAGAATCAGAGTCAGAGTCAGAGTCAGAGTCAGAGTCAGAGTCAGAGTCAGAGTCAGAGTCAGAGTCACAGTCAGAGTCAGAGTCAGAGTCAGAGTCAGAGTCAAAGTTGGAGTCAGAGTCAGAGTCAGAGAGTCAGAGTCAGAGTCGGAGTGATAGTCAGAGTCGGAGTCAGAGTCAGCTACAGAGTCGAAGTCAGAGTCGAAGGCAGAGTCAGAGTCAGAGTCAGAGTCAGACTCAGAGTCAGAATCAGAGTCAGAGTCAGAGTCAGAGTCAGAGTCAGAGTCACAGTCAGAGTCAGAGTCGGAGTCAGAGTCAGAGTCAAAGTTGGAGTCAGAGTCAGAGTCAGAGAGTCAGAGTCAGAGTCAGAGTGATAGTCAGAGTCGGAGTTAGAGTCAGCTAAGGAGTCAGAGTCAGAGTCAGAGTCAGAGTCAGAGTCAAAGTTGGAGTCAGAGTCAGAGTCAGAGAGTCAGAGTCAGAGTCAGAGTGATAGTCAGAGTCGGAGTCAGAGTCAGCTACAGAGTCGAAGTCAGAGTCGAAGGCAGAGTCAGAGTCAGAGTCAGAGTCAGACTCAGAGTCAGAATCAGAGTCAGAGTCAAAGTTGGAGTCAGAGTCAGGGTCAGAGAGTCAGAGTCAGAGTCAGAGTGATAGTCAGAGTCGGAGTCAGAGTCAGCTACAGAGTCAGAGTCAGAGTCAGAGTCAGAGTCAAAGTTGTAGTCAGAGTCAGAGTCAGAGAGTCAGAGTCAGAGTCAGATTCAGAGTCAGAGAAAGAGTCAATGTCAGATTCAGAGTCGGAGTCAGATTCAGAGTCACAGTCAGATTCAAAGTCAGAGTCAGAGTCAGAATCAGAGTCAGAGTCAGAGTCGGAGTCAGAGTCAGAGTCAGATTCAGAGTGAGAGTCAGATTCAGAGTCAAAGTCAGAGTCACAGTCAGAGTCAGAGTCATATTCAGAGTTAGAGTCAGAGTCAGAGTCGGGGTCGGAGTCGGAGTCGGAGTCGGAGTTGGATTCAGAGTCAGAGTCAGAGTCAGAGTCAGAATCAGAGTCAGAGTCAAAGTCAGAGTCAGATTCAGAGTCAGAGTCAGAGTCAGAGTCAGATTCAGAGTCAGAGTCAGAGTCAGAGTCAGAGAGTCAGAGTCAGAGTCAGAGTGATAGTCAAAGTCGGAGTCAGAGTCAGAGTCAGAGTCAGAGTCAGAGTCAGAGTCAAATTCAGAGTCGGAGTCAGAGTCAGAGTCAGAGTGATAGTCAGAGTCGGAGTCAGAGTCAGCTACAGAGTCGAAGTCAGAGTCGAAGGCAGAGTCAGAGTCAGAGTCAGAGTCAGACTCAGAGTCAGAATCAGAGTCAGAGTCAGAGTCAGAGTCAGAGTCAGAGTCACAGTCAGAGTCAGAGTCAGAGTCAGAGTCAGAGTCAAAGTTGGAGTCAGAGTCAGAGTCAGAGAGTCAGAGTCAGAGTCAGAGTGATAGTCAGAGTCGGAGTCAGAGTCAGCTACAGAGTCAGAGTCAGAGTCAGAGTCAGAGTCAGAGTCAAAGTTGGAGTCAGAGTCAGAGTCAGAGAGTCAGAGTCAGAGTCAGATTCAGAGTCAGAGTCGGAGTCAATGTCAGATTCAGAGTCGGAGTCAGATTCGGAGTCACAGTCAGATTCAAAGTCAGAGTCAGAGTCAGAATCAGAGTCAGAGTCAGAGTCGGAGTCAGAGTCAGAGTCAGATTCAGAGTGAGAGTCAGATTCAGAGTCAAAGTCAGAGTCACAGTCAGAGTCAGAGTCAGATTCAGAGTTAGAGTCAGAGTCAGAGTCGGGGTCGGAGTCGGAGTCGGAGTTGGATTCAGAGTCAGAGTCAGAGTCAGAGTCAGAATCAGAGTCAGAGTCAAAGTCAGAATCAGATTCAGAGTCAGAGTCAGAGTCAGAGTCAGATTCAGAGTCAGAGTCAGAGTCAGAGTCAGAGAGTCAGAGTCAGAGTCAGAGTTAGAGTCAGAGTCAGAGTCGGGGTCGGAGTCGGAGTCGGAGTCGGAGTTGGATTCAGAGTCAGAGTCAGAGTCAGAGTCAGAATCAGAGTCAGAGTCGAAGTCAGAGTCAGATTCAGAGTCAGAGTCAGAGTGATAGTCAGAGTCGGAGTCAGAGTCAGCTACAGAGTCGAAGTCAGAGTCGAAGGCAGAGTCAGAGTCAGAGTCAGAGTCAGACTCAGAGTCAGAATCAGAGTCAGAGTCAGAGTCAGAGTCAGAGTCAGAGTCACAGTCAGAGTCAGAGTCAGAGTCAGAGTCAGAGTCAAAGTTTGAGTCAGAGTCAGGGTCAGAGAGTCAGAGTCAGAGTCAGAGTGATAGTCAGAGTCGGAGTCAGAGTCAGCTACAGAGTCAGAGTCAGAGTCAGAGTCAGAGTCACAGTCAAAGTTGGAGTCATAGTCAGAGTCAGAGAGTCAGAGTCAGAGTCAGATTCAGAGTCAGAGTCGGAGTCAATGTCAGATTCAGAGACGGAGTCAGATTCGGAGTCACAGTCAGATTCAAAGTCAGAGTCAGAGTCAGAATCAGAGTCAGAGTCAGAGTCGGAGTCAGAGTCAGAGTCAGATTCAGAGTGAGAGTCAGATTCAGAGTCAAAGTCAGAGTCACAGTCAGAGTCAGAGTCAGATTCAGAGTTAGAGTCAGAGTCAGAGTCGGGGTCGGAGTCGGAGTCGGAGTCGGAGTTGGATTCAGAGTCAGAGTCAGAGTCAGAGTCAGAATCAGAGTCAGAGTCAAAGTCAGAATCAGATTCAGAGTCAGAGTCAGAGTCAGAGTCAGATTCAGAGTCAGAGTCAGAGTCAGAGTCAGAGAGTCAGAGTCAGAGTCAGAGTGATAGTCAGAGTCGGAGTCAGAGTCAGAGTCAGAGTCAGAGTCAGAGTCAGAGTCAAATTCAGAGTCGGAGTCAGAGTCAGAGTCAGAGTCGGAGTCAGAGTCGGAGTCAGAGCCAGATACAGAGTAGAAGTCAGAGTCGAAGTCAGAGTCAGAGTCAGAGTCAGTGTCAGATTCAGAGTCAGAGTCGGAGTCAGAGTCAGAGTCAGATTCAGCGTCAGAGTCAGAGTCAGAGTCGGAGTCAGAGTCAGAGTCAGAGTCAGAGTCAGAGTTAGAGTCAGAGTCAGAGTCAGAGTCAGAGTCAGAATCAAAGTCAGAGTCAGAGTCAGAGACAGAGTCAGAGTCAGAGTCGAAGTCAGAGAAAGAGTCAGAGTCAAAGTCAGAGTCAGAGTCAGAGTCAGAGTCGGAGTCGGAGTCAGAGTCATAGTCAGAGTCCGAGTCGGAGACAATGTCAGATTCAGAGTCGGAGTCAGATTCAGAGTCACAGTCAGATTCAAAGTCAGAGTCAGAGACAGAATCAGAGTCAGAGTCAGAGTCGGAGTCAGAGTCAGAGTCAGAGTCAGAGTCAGAGTCAGAGTCAGAGTCAGACTCAGATTCAGAATCAGAGTCAGAGTCGGAGTCGGAGTCGGAGTCAGATTCAGAGTGAGAGTCAGAGTCAGAGTCAGAGTCAGAGTCACATTCAGAGTCAGAGTCAGATTCAGAGTTAGAGTCAGAGTCAGAGTCGGGGTCGGAGTCGGAGTCGAAGTCGGAGTTGGAGTCAGAGTCAGAGTCAGAGTCAGAGTCAGAGTCAGAGTAAGAGTCAGAGTCAGAGTCAGATTCAGAGTCAGAGTCAGAGTCAGAGTCAGAGTCAGAGTCAGAGTCAGAGTCAGATTCAGAGTCAGAGTCAGAGTCAGAGTCAGAGTCAGAGTCAGAGTCAGAGTCAGAGTCAGAGTCAGAGTCAGAATCAAAGTCAGAGTCAGAGTCAGAGACAGAGCCAGAGTCAAAGTCAGAGTCAGAGTCAGAGTCAGAGTCGGAGTCGGAGTCAGAGTCATAGTCAGAGTCGGAGTCAGAGTCACAGTCAGAGTCATTGTCAGAGTCAGAGTCAGAGTCAAAGTTGGAGTCAGAGTCAGAGTCAGAGACTCAGAGTCAGAGTCAGAGTGATAGTCATGGTCGGAGTCAGAGTCAGATACAGAGTCGAAGTCAGAGTCGAAGTCAGAGTCAGAGTCAGAGTCAGAGTCAACTTCAGAGTCAGAATCAGAGTCAGAGTCGGAGTCGGAGTCGGAGTCCGATTCAGAGTGAGAGTCAGAGTCAGAGTCAGAGTCAGAGTCACATTCAGAGTCAGAGTCAGATTCAGAGTTAGAGTCAGAGTCAGAATCAGAGTCAGAGTCGGAGTCGGAGTCGGAGTCAGAGTCATAGTCAGATTCCGAGTCGGAGTCAGAGTCGGAGTCAGAATCAGAGTCAGAGTCAGAGTCAGAGTCAGAGTCAGAGTCAGAGTCAGAGTCAGAGTCAGAGTCACAGTCAGAGTCAGAGTCAGAGTCAGAGTGAGAGTCAAAGTTGGAGTCAGAGTCAGAGTCAAAAGTCAGAGTCAGAGTCGGAGTGATAGTCAGAGTCGGAGTCAGAGTCAGCTACAGAGTCGAAGTCAGAGTCGAAGGCAGAGTCAGAGTCAGAGTCAGAGTCGAAGGCAGAGTCAGAGTCAGAGTCAGAGTCAGACTCAGAGTCAGAGTCAGAGTCAGAGTCAGAGTCAGAGTCAGAGTCAGAGTCACAGTCAGAGTCAGAGTCAGAGTCAGAGTCAGAGTCAAAGTTGGAGTCAGAGTCAGAGTCAGAGAGTCAGAGTCAGAGTCAGAGTGATAGTCAGAGTCAGAGTCAGAGTCAAAGTTGGAGTCAGAGTCAGAGTCAGAGAGTCAGAGTCAGAGTCAGATTCAGATTCGGAGTCGGAGTCAATGTCAGATTCAGAGTCGGAGTCAGATTCAGAGTCACAGTCAGATTCAAAGTCAGAGTCAGAGTCAGAATCAGAGTCAGAGTCAGAGTCGGAGTCAGAGTCAGAGTCAGATTCAGAGTAAGAGTCAGATTTAGAGTCAAAGTCAGAGTCACAGTCAGAGTCAGAGTCAGATTCAGAGTTACAGTCAGAGTCAGAGTCGGGGTCGGAGTCGGAGTCGGAGTCGGAGTTGGATTCAGAGTCAGAGTCAGAGTCAGAGTCAAAGTTGGAGTCAGAGTCAGAGTCAGAGAGTCAGAGTCAGAGTCAGAGTGATAGTCAGAGTCGGAGTCAGAGTCAGCTACAGAGTCGAAGTCAGAGTCGAAGGCAGAGTCAGAGTCAGAGTCAGAGTCAGACTCAGAGTCAGAATCAGAGTCAGAGTCAGAGTCAGAGTCAGAGTCAGAGTCACAGTCAGAGTCAGAGTCAGAGTCAGAGTCAGAGTCAAAGTTGGAGTCAGAGTCAGGGACAGAGAGTCAGAGTCAGAGTCAGAGTGATAGTCAGAGTCGGAGTCAGAGTCAGCTACAGAGTCAGAGTCAGAGTCCGAGTCAGAGTCAGATTCAAAGTTGGAGTCAGAGTCAGAGTCAGAGAGTCAGAGTCAGAGTCAGATTCAGAGTCAAAGTCAGAGTCACAGTCAGAGTCAGAGTCAGATTCAGAGTTAGAGTCAGAGTCAGAGTCGGGGTCGGAGTCGGAGTCGGAGTCGGAGTTGGATTCAGAGTCAGAGTCAGAGTCAGAGTCAGAATCAGAGTCAGAGTCAAAGTCAGAGTCAGAATCAGAGTCAGAGTCAGAGTCAGAGTTAGATTCAGAGTCAGAGTCAGAGTCAGAGTCAGAGTCAGATAGTCAGAGTCAGAGTCAGAGTGATAGTCAGAGTCGGAGTCAGAGTCAGAGTCAGAGTCAGAGTCAGAGTCAGAGTCAAATTCAGAGTCGGAGTCAGAGTCAGAGTCAGAGAGTCAGAGTCAGAGTCAGAGTGATAGTCAGAGTCGGAGTTAGAGTCAGCTAAGGAGTCAGAGTCAGAGTCAGAGTCAGAGTCAGAGTCAAAGTTGGAGTCAGAGTCAGAGTCAGAGAGTCAGAGTCAGAGTCAGAGTGATAGTCAGAGTCGGAGTCAGAGTCAGCTACAGAGTCGAAGTCAGAGTCGAAGGCAGAGTCAGAGTCAGAGTCAGAGTCAGACTCAGAGTCAGAATCAGAGTCAGAGTCAGAGTCAGAGTCAGAGTCAGAGTCACAGTCAGAGTCAGAGTCAGAGTCAGAGTCAGAGTCAAAGTTGGAGTCAGAGTCAGAGTCAGAGAGTCAGAGTCAGAGTCAGAGTGATAGTCAGAGTCGGAGTCAGAGTCAGCTACAGAGTCAGAGTCAGAGTCAGAGTCAGAGTCAGAGTCAAAGTTGGAGTCAGAGTCAGAGTCAGAGAGTCAGAGTCAGAGTCAGATTCAGAGTCAGAGTCGGAGTCAATGTCAGATTCAGAGTCGGAGTCAGATTCGGAGTCACAGTCAGATTCAAAGTCAGAGTCAGAGTCAGAATCAGAGTCAGAGTCAGAGTCGGAGTCAGAGTCAGAGTCAGATTCAGAGTGAGAGTCAGATTCAGAGTCAAAGTCAGAGTCACAGTCAGAGTCAGAGTCAGATTCAGAGTTAGAGTCAGAGTCAGAGTCGGGGTCGGAGTCGGAGTCGGAGTTGGATTCAGAGTCAGAGTCAGAGTCAGAGTCAGAATCAGAGTCAGAGTCAAAGTCAGAATCAGATTCAGAGTCAGAGTCAGAGTCAGAGTCAGATTCAGAGTCAGAGTCAGAGTCAGAGTCAGAGAGTCAGAGTCAGAGTCAGAGTTAGAGTCAGAGTCAGAGTCGGGGTCGGAGTCGGAGTCGGAGTCGGAGTTGGATTCAGAGTCAGAGTCAGAGTCAGAGTCAGAATCAGAGTCAGAGTCAAAGTCAGAGTCAGATTCAGAGTCAGAGTCAGAGTGATAGTCAGAGTCGGAGTCAGAGTCAGCTACAGAGTCGAAGTCAGAGTCGAAGGCAGAGTCAGAGTCAGAGTCAGAGTCAGACTCAGAGTCAGAATCAGAGTCAGAGTCAGAGTCAGAGTCAGAGTCAGAGTCACAGTCAGAGTCAGAGTCAGAGTCAGAGTCAGAGTCAAAGTTTGAGTCAGAGTCAGGGTCAGAGAGTCAGAGTCAGAGTCAGAGTGATAGTCAGAGTCGGAGTCAGAGTCAGCTACAGAGTCAGAGTCAGAGTCAGAGTCAGAGTCACAGTCAAAGTTGGAGTCATAGTCAGAGTCAGAGAGTCAGAGTCAGAGTCAGATTCAGAGTCAGAGTCGGAGTCAATGTCAGATTCAGAGACGGAGTCAGATTCGGAGTCACAGTCAGATTCAAAGTCAGAGTCAGAGTCAGAATCAGAGTCAGAGTCAGAGTCGGAGTCAGAGTCAGAGTCAGATTCAGAGTGAGAGTCAGATTCAGAGTCAAAGTCAGAGTCACAGTCAGAGTCAGAGTCAGATTCAGAGTTAGAGTCAGAGTCAGAGTCGGGGTCGGAGTCGGAGTCGGAGTCGGAGTTGGATTCAGAGTCAGAGTCAGAGTCAGAGTCAGAATCAGAGTCAGAGTCAAAGTCAGAATCAGATTCAGAGTCAGAGTCAGAGTCAGAGTCAGATTCAGAGTCAGAGTCAGAGTCAGAGTCAGAGAGTCAGAGTCAGAGTCAGAGTGATAGTCAGAGTCGGAGTCAGAGTCAGAGTCAGAGTCAGAGTCAGAGTCAGAGTCAAATTCAGAGTCGGAGTCAGAGTCAGAGTCAGAGTCGGAGTCAGAGTCGGAGTCAGAGCCAGATACAGAGTAGAAGTCAGAGTCGAAGTCAGAGTCAGAGTCAGAGTCAGTGTCAGATTCAGAGTCAGAGTCGGAGTCAGAGTCAGAGTCAGATTCAGCGTCAGAGTCAGAGTCAGAGTCGGAGTCAGAGTCAGAGTCAGAGTCAGAGTCAGAGTTGGAGTCAGAGTCAGAGTCAGAGTCAGAGTCAGAATCAAAGTCAGAGTCAGAGTCAGAGACAGAGTCAGAGTCAGAGTCGAAGTCAGAGAAAGAGTCAGAGTCAAAGTCAGAGTCAGAGTCAGAGTCAGAGTCGGAGTCGGAGTCAGAGTCATAGTCAGAGTCCGAGTCGGAGACAATGTCAGATTCAGAGTCGGAGTCAGATTCAGAGTCACAGTCAGATTCAAAGTCAGAGTCAGAGACAGAATCAGAGTCAGAGTCAGAGTCGGAGTCAGAGTCAGAGTCAGAGTCAGAGTCAGAGTCAGAGTCAGAGTCAGACTCAGATTCAGAATCAGAGTCAGAGTCGGAGTCGGAGTCGGAGTCAGAGTCATAGTCAGAGTCCGAGTCGGCGTCAGAGTCGGGTGAGAGTCAGAGTCAGAGTCAGAGTCAGAGTCAGAGTCAGAGTCAGAGTCCGAGTCAGAGTCAGAGTAGGAGTCAGAGTCACAGTCGGAGTCAGTGTCAGAGTCAGAGTCAGAGTCAAAGTTGGAGTCAGAGACAGAGTCAGAGAGTCAGAGTCAGAGTCAGAGTGATAGTCATAGTCGGAGTCAGAGTCAGATACAGATTTGAAGTCAGAGTTGAAGTCAGAGTCAGAGTCAGAGTCAGAGTCAGAGTCAGAGTCAAACTCAGAGACAGAATCAGAGTCAGAGTCAGAGTCGGAGTCGGAGTCAGATTCAGAGTGAGAGTGAGAGTCAGAGTCAGAGTCAGAGTCACATTCAGAGTCAGAGTCAGATTCAGAGTTAGAGTCAGAGTCAGAGTCGGGGTCGGAGTCGGAGTCGAAGTCGGAGTTGGAGTCAGAGTCAGAGTCAGAGTCAGAGTCAGAGTCAGAGTAAGAGTCAGAGTCAGAGTCAGATTCAGAGTCAGAGTCAGAGTCAGAGTCAGAGTCAGAGTCAGAGTCAGAGTCAGATTCAGAGTCAGAGTCAGAGTCAGAGTCAGAGTCAGAGTCAGAGTCAGAGTCAGAGTCAGAGTCAGAGTCAGAATCAAAGTCAGAGTCAGAGTCAGAGACAGAGCCAGAGTCAAAGTCAGAGTCAGAGTCAGAGTCAGAGTCGGAGTCGGAGTCAGAGTCATAGTCAGAGTCGGAGTCAGAGTCACAGTCAGAGTCATTGTCAGAGTCAGAGTCAGAGTCAAAGTTGGAGTCAGAGTCAGAGTCAGAGAGTCAGAGTCAGAGTCAGAGTGATAGTCATGGTCGGAGTCAGAGTCAGATACAGAGTCGAAGTCAGAGTCGAAGTCAGAGTCAGAGTCAGAGTCAGAGTCAACTTCAGAGTCAGAATCAGAGTCAGAGTCGGAGTCGGAGTCGGAGTCCGATTCAGAGTGAGAGTCAGAGTCAGAGTCAGAGTCAGAGTCACATTCAGAGTCAGAGTCAGATTCAGAGTTAGAGTCAGAGTCAGAATCAGAGTCAGAGTCGGAGTCGGAGTCGGAGTCAGAGTCATAGTCAGATTCCGAGTCGGAGTCAGAGTCGGAGTCAGAATCAGAGTCAGAGTCAGAGTCAGAGTCAGAGTCAGAGTCAGAGTCAGAGTCAGAGTCAGAGTCACAGTCAGAGTCAGAGTCAGAGTCAGAGTGAGAGTCAAAGTTGGAGTCAGAGTCAGAGTCAAAAGTCAGAGTCAGAGTCGGAGTGATAGTCAGAGTCGGAGTCAGAGTCAGCTACAGAGTCGAAGTCAGAGTCGAAGGCAGAGTCAGAGTCAGAGTCAGAGTCGAAGGCAGAGTCAGAGTCAGAGTCAGAGTCAGACTCAGAGTCAGAGTCAGAGTCAGAGTCAGAGTCAGAGTCAGAGTCAGAGTCACAGTCAGAGTCAGAGTCAGAGTCAGAGTCAGAGTCAAAGTTGGAGTCAGAGTCAGAGTCAGAGAGTCAGAGTCAGAGTCAGAGTGATAGTCAGAGTCAGAGTCAGAGTCAAAGTTGGAGTCAGAGTCAGAGTCAGAGAGTCAGAGTCAGAGTCAGATTCAGATTCGGAGTCGGAGTCAATGTCAGATTCAGAGTCGGAGTCAGATTCAGAGTCACAGTCAGATTCAAAGTCAGAGTCAGAGTCAGAATCAGAGTCAGAGTCAGAGTCGGAGTCAGAGTCAGAGTCAGATTCAGAGTAAGAGTCAGATTTAGAGTCAAAGTCAGAGTCACAGTCAGAGTCAGAGTCAGATTCAGAGTTACAGTCAGAGTCAGAGTCGGGGTCGGAGTCGGAGTCGGAGTCGGAGTTGGATTCAGAGTCAGAGTCAGAGTCAGAGTCAAAGTTGGAGTCAGAGTCAGAGTCAGAGAGTCAGAGTCAGAGTCAGAGTGATAGTCAGAGTCGGAGTCAGAGTCAGCTACAGAGTCGAAGTCAGAGTCGAAGGCAGAGTCAGAGTCAGAGTCAGAGTCAGACTCAGAGTCAGAATCAGAGTCAGAGTCAGAGTCAGAGTCAGAGTCAGAGTCACAGTCAGAGTCAGAGTCAGAGTCAGAGTCAGAGTCAAAGTTGGAGTCAGAGTCAGGGACAGAGAGTCAGAGTCAGAGTCAGAGTGATAGTCAGAGTCGGAGTCAGAGTCAGCTACAGAGTCAGAGTCAGAGTCCGAGTCAGAGTCAGATTCAAAGTTGGAGCTAGAGTCAGAGTCAGAGAGTCAGAGTCAGAGTCAGATTCAGAGTCAAAGTCAGAGTCACAGTCAGAGTCAGAGTCAGATTCAGAGTTAGAGTCAGAGTCAGAGTCGGGGTCGGAGTCGGAGTCGGAGTCGGAGTTGGATTCAGAGTCAGAGTCAGAGTCAGAGTCAGAATCAGAGTCAGAGTCAAAGTCAGAGTCAGAATCAGAGTCAGAGTCAGAGTCAGAGTTAGATTCAGAGTCAGAGTCAGAGTCAGAGTCAGAGTCAGATAGTCAGAGTCAGAGTCAGAGTGATAGTCAGAGTCGGAGTCAGAGTCAGAGTCAGAGTCAGAGTCAGAGTCAGAGTCAAATTCAGAGTCGGAGTCAGAGTCAGAGTCAGAGTCAGAGTCAGAGTCAGAGTCAGAGTCAGAGTCAGACTCAGAGTCAGAATCAGAGTCAGAGTCGGATTCGAAGTCGGAGTCAGATTCAGAGTCAGAGTCGGAGTCAATGTCAGATTCAGAGTCGGAGTCAGATTCAGAGTCACAGTCAGATTCAAAGTCAGAGTCAGAGTCAGAATCAGAGTCAGAGTCAGAGTCGGAGTCAGAGTCAGAGTCAGAGTCAGAGTCGGAGTCAGAGTCACAGTCAGAGTCAGTGTCAGATTCAGAGTCAGAGTCAAAGTTGGAGTCAGAGTCAGAGTCAGAGAGTCAGAGTCAGAGTCAGAGTGATAGTCATAGTCGGAGTCAGAGTCAGATACAGAGTCGAAGTCAGAGTCGAAGTCAGAGTCAGAGTCAGAGTCAGAGAGTCAGAGTCAAATTCCGAGTCATAGTGAGAGTCACATTCATAGTCAGATACAAAGTCGAAGTCAGAATCAAAGTCAGAGTCAGAGTCTGATTCAGAGTCAGAGTCAGAGTCAGAGTTGGAGTCAGATTCAGAGTCAGAGTCAGAGTCAGAGTCACAGTCAGAGTCAGAGTCAGAGTCAGAGTCAGAGTCAAAGTTGGAGTCAGAGTCAGAGTCAGAGAGTCAGAGTCAGAGTCAGAGTGATAGTCAGAGTCAGAGTCAGAGTCAAAGTTGGAGTCAGAGTCAGAGTCAGAGAGTCAGAGTCAGAGTCAGATTCAGATTCGGAGTCGGAGTCAATGTCAGATTCAGAGTCGGAGTCAGATTCAGAGTCACAGTCAGATTCAAAGTCAGAGTCAGAGTCAGAATCAGAGTCAGAGTCAGAGTCGGAGTCAGAGTCAGAGTCAGATTCAGAGTAAGAGTCAGATTTAGAGTCAAAGTCAGAGTCACAGTCAGAGTCAGAGTCAGATTCAGAGTTACAGTCAGAGTCAGAGTCGGGGTCGGAGTCGGAGTCGGAGTCGGAGTTGGATTCAGAGTCAGAGTCAGAGTCAGAGTCAAAGTTGGAGTCAGAGTCAGAGTCAGAGAGTCAGAGTCAGAGTCAGAGTGATAGTCAGAGTCGGAGTCAGAGTCAGCTACAGAGTCGAAGTCAGAGTCGAAGGCAGAGTCAGAGTCAGAGTCAGAGTCAGACTCAGAGTCAGAATCAGAGTCAGAGTCAGAGTCAGAGTCAGAGTCAGAGTCACAGTCAGAGTCAGAGTCAGAGTCAGAGTCAGAGTCAAAGTTGGAGTCAGAGTCAGGGACAGAGAGTCAGAGTCAGAGTCAGAGTGATAGTCAGAGTCGGAGTCAGAGTCAGCTACAGAGTCAGAGTCAGAGTCCGAGTCAGAGTCAGATTCAAAGTTGGAGTCAGAGTCAGAGTCAGAGAGTCAGAGTCAGAGTCAGATTCAGAGTCAAAGTCAGAGTCACAGTCAGAGTCAGAGTCAGATTCAGAGTTAGAGTCAGAGTCAGAGTCGGGGTCGGAGTCGGAGTCGGAGTCGGAGTTGGATTCAGAGTCAGAGTCAGAGTCAGAGTCAGAATCAGAGTCAGAGTCAAAGTCAGAGTCAGAATCAGAGTCAGAGTCAGAGTCAGAGTTAGATTCAGAGTCAGAGTCAGAGTCAGAGTCAGAGTCAGATAGTCAGAGTCAGAGTCAGAGTGATAGTCAGAGTCGGAGTCAGAGTCAGAGTCAGAGTCAGAGTCAGAGTCAAATTCAGAGTCGGAGTCAGAGTCAGAGTCAGAGTCAGAGTCAGAGTCAGAGTCAGAGTCAGAGTCAGACTCAGAGTCAGAATCAGAGTCAGAGTCGGATTCGAAGTCGGAGTCAGATTCAGAGTCAGAGTCGGAGTCAATGTCAGATTCAGAGTCGGAGTCAGATTCAGAGTCACAGTCAGATTCAAAGTCAGAGTCAGAGTCAGAATCAGAGTCAGAGTCAGAGTCGGAGTCAGAGTCAGAGTCAGAGTCAGAGTCGGAGTCAGAGTCACAGTCAGAGTCAGTGTCAGATTCAGAGTCAGAGTCAAAGTTGGAGTCAGAGTCAGAGTCAGAGAGTCAGAGTCAGAGTCAGAGTGATAGTCATAGTCGGAGTCAGAGTCAGATACAGAGTCGAAGTCAGAGTCGAAGTCAGAGTCAGAGTCAGAGTCAGAGAGTCAGAGTCAAATTCCGAGTCATAGTGAGAGTCACATTCATAGTCAGATACAAAGTCGAAGTCAGAATCAAAGTCAGAGTCAGAGTCTGATTCAGAGTCAGAGTCAGAGTCAGAGTTGGAGTCAGATTCAGAGTCAGAGTCGGAGTCAATGGCAGATTCAGAGTCGGAGTCAGATTCAGAGTCACAGTCAGATTCAAAGTCAGAGTCAGAGTCAGAATCAGAGTCAGAGTCAGAGTCGGAGTCAGAGTCAGACTCAGATTCAGAGTGAGAGTCAGATTCAGAGTCAAAGTCAGAGTCACAGTCAGAGTCACAGTCAGATTCAGAATTAGAGTCAGAGTCAGAGTCGGGGTCGGAGTCGGAGTCGGAGTCGGAGTCGGAGTTGGATTCAGAGTCAGAGTCAGAGTCAGAGTCAGAATCAGAGTCAGAGTCAAAGTCAGAGTCAGATTCAGAGTCAGAGTCAGAGTCAGAGTCAGATTCAGAGTCAGAGTCAGAGTCAAAGACAGAGTCAGAGTCAAATTCAGAGTCAGCATCAAAGTCAGAGTCAGAGTCAGAGATAGAGTCAGAGTCAGAGTCGGAGTCAGAGTCAGAGTCAGTGTCAGAGTCGGAGTCAGAGTCAGAGTCAGAGTCAGAGTCAGAGTCAGAGTCAAATTCAGAGTCGGAGTCAGAGTCAGATTCAGAGTCAGAGTCAGATTCAGAGTTAGAGTCAGAGTCAGAGTCGGGGTCGGAGTCGGAGTCGGAGTCGGAGTTGGAGTCAGAGTCAGAGTCAGAGTCAGAGTCAGAGTCAGAGTCAGAGTGAGAGTCAGAGTCAGAGTCAGATTCAGAGTCGGAGTCAGAGTCAGAGTCAGAGTCAGAGTCAGAGTCAGAGGCAGAGTCAGATTAAGAGTCAGAGTCAGAGTCAGAGTCAGAGTCACATTCAGAGTCAGAGTCAGATTCAGAGTTAGAGTCAGAGTCAGAGTCGGGGTCGGAGTCGGAGTCGGAGTCGGAGTTGGAGTCAGAGTCAGAGTCAGAGTCAGAGTCAGAGTCAGAGTAAAAGTCAGAGTCAGAGTCAGATTCAGAGTCAGATTCAGAGTCAGAGTCAGAGTCAGCGTCAAAGTCAGAGTCAGAGGCAGAGTCGGATTAAGAGTCAGAGTCAGAGTCAGAGTCAGAGTCAGAGTCAGAGTCAGAGTCAGAGTCCGACTCAGAGTCAGAATCAAAGTCAGAGCCAGAGTCAGAGTCAGAGTCACATTCAGAGTCAGAGTCAGATTCAGAGTTAGAGTCAGAGTCAGAGTCGGGGTCGGAGTCGGAGTCGGAGTCGGAGTTGGAGTCAGAGTCAGAGTCAGAGTCAGAGTCAGAGTCAGAGTAAGAGTCAGAGTCAGAGTCAGATTCAGAGTCAGAGTCAGAGTGAGAGTGAGAGTCAGAGTCAGAGTCAGAGTCAGAGGCAGAGTCAGATTAAGAGTCAGAGTCAGAGTCAGAGTCAGAGTCAGAGTCAGAGTCAGAGTCAGAGTCAGACTCAGAGTCAGAATCAAAGTCAGAGTCAGAGTCAGAGACAGAGTCAGGGTCAGAGTCAGAGTCAGAGTCGGATTCGGAGTCGGAGTCAGATTCAGAGTCAGAGTCGGAGTCAATGTCAGATTCAGAGTCGGAGTCAGATTCAGAGTCACAGTCAGATTCAAAGTCAGAGTCAGAGTCAGAATCAGAGTCAGAGTCAGAGTCGGAGTCAGAGTCAGAGTCAGAGTCAGAGTCGGAGTCAGAGTCACAGTCAGAGTCAGTGTCAGATTCAGAGTCAGAGTCAAAGTTGGAGTCAGAGTCAGAGTCAGCGAGTCAGAGTCAGAGTCAGAGTGATAGTCATAGTCGGAGTCAGAGTCAGATACAGAGTCGAAGTCAGAGTCGAAGTCAGAGTCAGAGTCAGAGTCAGAGTCAGAGTCAGAGTCAAACTCAGAGTCAGAATCAGAGTCAGAGTCGGAGTCGGAGTCGAAGTCAGATTCAGAGTCAGAGTCAGAGTCAGAGTCAGAGTCAGAGTCAGAGTCAGAGTCAGAGTCAGAGTCAGAGTCAGAGTCAGAGTCAGAGTAAGAGTCAGAGTCAGAGTCAGATTCAGAGTCAGAGTCAGAGTCGGAGTCAGAGTCAGAGTCAGAGTCAGAGTCAGAGTCAGAGTCAGAGTCGGACTCAGAGTCAGAATCAGAGTCAGAGTCGGATTCGGAGTCGGAGTCAGATTCAGAGTCAGAGTCGGAGTCAATGTCAGATTCAGAGTCGGAGTCAGATTCAGAGTCACAGTCAGATTCAAAGTCAGAGTCAGAGTCAGAATCAGAGTCAGAGTCAGAGTCGGAGTCAGAGTCAGAGTCAGAGTCAGAGTCGGAGTCAGAGTCACAGTCAGAGTCAGTGTCAGATTCAGAGTCAGAGTCAAAGTTGGAGTCAGAGTCAGAGTCAGAGAGTCAGAGTCAGAGTCAGAGAGATAGTCATAGTCGGAGTCAGAGTCAGATGCAGAGTCGAAGTCAGAGTCGAAGTCAGAGTCAGAGTCCGAGTCAAAGTCAGAGTCAGAGTCAAACTCAGAGTCAGAATCAGAGTCAGATTCGGAGTCGGAGTCGGAGTCAGATTCAGAGTGAGAGTCAGAGTCAGAGTCAGAGTCAGAGTCACATTCATAGTCAGAGTCAGATTCAGAGTTAGAGTCAGAGTCAGAGTCGGGGTCGGAGTCGGAGTCGGAGTCGGAGTTGGAGTCAGAGTCAGAGTCAGAGTCAGAGTCAGAGTAAGAGTCAGAGTCAGAGTCAGAGTCAGAGAGTCAGAGTCAAATTCAGAGTCAGAGTCAGAGTCAGAGTCAGAGTCAGAGTCAGAGACAGTGTCAGGGTCAGAGTCAGAGTCAGAGTAAGAGAGTCAGAGTCAAATTCAGAGTCGGAGTCAGAGTCAGAGTCAGAGTCAGAGTCAGAGAGTCAGAGTCAAATTCAGAGTCAGAGTCAGAATCAGAGTCAGAGTAAGAGTCGAAGTCAGAGACAGAGTCAGAGTCAGAGTCAGAGTCAGAGTCAGAGTCAGAGTCGGAGTCGGAGTCAGAGTGAGAGTCAGATTCAGAGTCGAAGTCAGAGACAGAGTCAGAGTCGGAGTCAGAGTCAGAGTCAGAGTCAGAGAGTCAGAGTCAAATTCCGAGTCATAGTGAGAGTCACATTCATAGTCAGATACAAAGTCGAAGTCAGAGTCAAAGTCAGAGTCAGAGTCTGATTCAGAGTCAGAGTCAGAGTCAGAGTTGGAGTAAGATTCAGAGTCAGAGTCGGAGTCAATGGCAGATTCAGAGTCGTAGTCAGATTCAGAGTCACAGTCAGATTCAAAGTCAGAGTCAGAGTCAGAATCAGAGTCAGAGTCAGAGTCGGAGTCAGAGTCAGACTCAGATTCAGAGTGAGAATCAGATTCAGAGTCAAAGTCAGAGTCACAGTCAGAGTCACAGTCAGATTCAGAATTAGAGTCAGAGTCAGAGTCGGGGTCGGAGTCGGAGTCGGAGTCGGAGTTGGATTCAGAGTCAGAGTCAGAGTCAGAGTCAGAGTCAGAATCAGAGTCAGAGTCAGAGTCAGAGTCAGAGTCAGAGTCAGAGTCACATTCAGAGTCAGAGTCAGATTCAGAGTCAGAGTCAGAGTCAGAGTCAGAGTCAGAGTCGGAGTCGGAGTCGGAGTCAGATTCAGAGTCGGAGTCAGAGTCAGAGTCAGAGTCAGAGTCAGAGTCAGAGTCAGAGTCAGAGTCAGAGTTAGAGTCAGAGTCAGAGTCGTGGTCGGAGTCGGAGTCGGAGTCGGAGTTGGAGTCAGAGTCAGAGTCAGAGTCAGAGTCAGAGTCAGAGTAAGAGTCAGAGTCAGAGTCAGATTCAGAGTCAGAGTCGGAGTCAGAGTCAGAGTCAGAGTCAGATTCAGAGGCAGAGTCAGATTTAGAGTCAGAGTCAGAGTCAGAGTCAGAGTCAGAGTCAGAGTCAGAGTCAGAGTCAGTCTCAGAGTCAGAATCAAAGTCAGAGTCAGAGTCAGAGTCAGAGTCAGACTCAGATTCAGAATCAGAGTCAGAGTCAGATTTGGAGTCGGAGTCAGAGTCAGAGTCAGAGTCAGAGTCAGAGTCGGAGTCAGAGTCAGATACAGAGTCGAAGTCAGAGTCGAAGTCAGAGTCAGAGTCAGAGTCAGAGTCAGAGTCAGAGTCAGACTCAGAGTCAGAATCAGAGTCAGAGTCGGATTCGGAGTCGGAGTCAGATTCAGAGTCAGAGTCGGAGTCAATGTCAGATTCAGAGTCGGAGTCAGATTCAGAGTCACAGTCAGATTCAAAGTCAGAGTCAGAGTCAGAATCAGAGTCAGAGTCAGAGTAAGAGTCAGAGTCAGAGTCAGAGTCAGAGTCAGAGTCAGAGTCAGAGTCAGAGTCAGAGTCAGAGTCAGACTCAGAATCAGAATCAACGTCAGAGTCAGAGTCAGAGACAGAGTCAGGGTCAGAGTCAGAGTCAGAGTAAGAGAGTCAGAGTCAAATTCAGAGTCGGAGTCAGAGTCAGAGTCAGAGTCAGAGTCAGAGAGTCAGAGTCAAATTCAGAGTCAGAGTCAGAGTCAGAGTCAGAGTCAGAGTCAGAGTCAGAGTCAGAGTCGGAGTCGGAGTCACAGTCAGATTCAAAGTCAGAGTCAGAGTCAGAATCAGAGTCAGATTAAGAGTCAGAGTCAGAGTCAGAGTCAGAGTCAGAGTCAGAGTCAGAGTCAGACTCAGAGTCAGAATCAACGTCAGAGTCAGATTCAGAGACAGAGTCAGGGTCAGAGTCAGAGTCAGAGTCGGATTCGGAGTCGGAGTCAGATTCAGAGTCAGAGTCGCAGTCAATGTCAGATTCAGAGTCGGAGTCAGATTCAGAGTCACAGTCAGATTCAAAGTCAGAGTCAGAGTCAGAATCAGAGTCAGAGTCAGAGTCGGAGTCAGAGTCAGAGTCAGAGTCAGAGTCAGAGTCGGAGTCAGAGTCACAGTCAGAGTCAGTGTCAGATTCAGAGTCAGAGTCAAAGTTGGAGTCAGAGTCAGAGTCAGCGAGTCAGAGTCAGAGTCAGAGTGATAGTCATAGTCGGAGTCAGAGTCAGGTACAGAGTCGAAGTCAGAGTCGAAGTCAGAGTCAGAGTCAGAGTCAGAGTCAGAGTCAGAGTCAGAGTCAAACTCAGAGTCAGAATCAGAGTCAGAGTCGGAGTCGGAGTCGGAGTCAGATTCAGAGTCAGAGTCAGAGTCAGAGTCAGAGTCAGAGTCAGAGTCAGAGTCAGAGTCAGAGTCAGAGTCAGAGTCAGCGTCAGAGTATGAGTCAGAGTCAGAGTCAGATTCAGAGTCAGAGTCAGAGTCAGAGTCAGAATCAGAGACAGAGTCAGAGTCAGAGTCAGAGTCAGAGTCAGACTCAGAGTCAGAATCAGAGTCAGAGTCGGATTCGGAGTCGGAGTCAGATTCAGAGTCAGAGTCGGAGTCAATGTCAGATTCAGAGTCGGAGTCAGATTCAGAGTCACAGTCAGATTCAAAGTCAGAGTCAGAGTCAGAATCAGAGTCAGAGTCAGAGTCAGACTCAGAGTCAGAATCAGAGTCAGAGTCGGATTCGGAGTCGGAGTCAGATTCAGAGTCAGAGTCGGAGTCAATGCCAGATTCAGAGTCGGAGTCAGATTCAGAGTCACAGTCAGATTCAAAGTCAGAGTCAGAGTCAGAATCAGAGTCAGAGTCAGAGTCGGAGTCAGAGTCAGAGTCAGAGTCAGAGTCGGAGTCAGAGTCACAGACAGAGTCAGTGTCAGATCCAGAGTCAAAGTCAAAGTTGGAGTCAGAGTCAGAGTCAGCGAGTCAGAGTCAGAGTCAGAGTGATAGTCATAGTCGGAGTCAGAGTCAGATACAGAGTCGAAGTCAGAGTCGAAGTCAGAGTCAGAGTCAGAGTCAGAGTCAGAGTCAGAGTCAAACTCAGAGTCAGAATCAGATTCAGAGTCGGAGTCGGAGTCGGAGTCAGATTCAGAGTGAGAGTCAGAGTCAGAGTCAGAGTCAGAGTCACATTCAGAGTCAGAGTCAGATTCAGAGTTAGAGTCAGAGTCAGAGTCGTGGTCGGAGTCGGAGTCGGAGTCGGAGTTGGAGTCAGAGTCAGAGTCAGAGTCAGAGTCAGAGTCAGAGTAAGAGTCAGAGTCAGAGTCAGATTCAGAGTCAGAGTCAGAGTCAGAGTCAGAGTCAGAGTCAGAGTCAGAGGCAGAGTCAGATTAAGAGTCAGAGTCAGAGTCAGAGTCAAAGTCAGAGTCAGAGTCAGAGTCAGAGTCAGTCTCAGAGTCAGAATCAAAGTCAGAGTCAGAGTCAGAGACAGAGTCAGGGTCAGAGTCAGAGTCAGAGTAAGAGAGTCAGAGTCAAATTCAGAGTCGGAGTCAGAGTCAGAGTCAGAGTCAGAGTCAGAGAGTCAGAGTCAGATGGTCAGAGTCAAATTCAGAGTCAGAGTCAGAGTCGGAGTCAGAGTCAGAGTCAGAGTCAGAGTCAGAGTCAGACTCAGATTCAGAATCAGAGTCAGAGTCGGATTTGGAGTCGGAGTCAGAGTCAGAGTCAGAGTCAGAGTCAGAGTCGGAGTCAGAGTCAGATACAGAGTCGAAGTCAGAGTCGAAGTCAGAGTCAGAGTCAGAGTCAGAGTCAGAGTCAGAGTCAGACTCAGAGTCAGAATCAGAGTCAGAGTCGGATTCGGAGTCGGAGTCAGATTCAGAGTCAGAGTCGGAGTCAATGTCAGATTCAGAGTCGGAGTCAGATTCAGAGTCACAGTCAGATTCAAAGTCAGAGTCAGAGTCAGAGTCAGAGTCAGAGTCGGAGTCAGACGCAGAGTCAGATTAAGAGTCAGAGTCAGAGTCAGAGTCAGAGTCAGAGTCAGAGTCAGAGGCAGAGTCAGATTAAGAGTCAGAGTCAGAGTCAGAGTCAAAGTCAGAGTCAGAGTCAGAGTCAGAGTCAGTCTCAGAGTCAGAATCAAAGTCAGAGTCAGAGTCAGAGACAGAGTCAGGGTCAGAGTCAGAGTCAGAGTAAGAGAGTCAGAGTCAAATTCAGAGTCGGAGTCAGAGTCAGAGTCAGAGTCAGAGTCAGAGAGTCAGAGTCAGAGAGTCAGAGTCAAATTCAGAGTCAGAGTCAGAGTCGGAGTCAGAGTCATAGTCAGAGTCAGAGTCAGAGTCAGACTCAGATTCAGAATCAGAGTCAGAGTCGGATTTGGAGTCGGAGTCAGAGTCAGAGTCAGAGTCAGAGTCAGAGTCGGAGTCAGAGTCAGATACAGAGTCGAAGTCAGAGTCGAAGTCAGAGTCAGAGTCAGAGTCAGAGTCAGAGTCAGAGTCAGACTCAGAGTCAGAATCAGAGTCAGAGTCGGATTCGGAGTCGGAGTCAGATTCAGAGTCAGAGTCGGAGTCAATGTCAGATTCAGAGTCGGAGTCAGATTCAGAGTCACAGTCAGATTCAAAGTCAGAGTCAGAGTCAGAATCAGAGTCAGAGTCAGAGTAAGAGTCAGAGTCAGAGTCAGATTCAGAGTCAGAGTCAGAGTCAGAGTCAGAGTCAGAGTCAGAGTCAGAGTCAGAGGCAGAGTCAGATTAGGAGTCAGAGTCAGAGTCAGAGAGTCAGAGTCAAATTCAGAGTCAGAGTCAGAGTCAGAGTCAGAGTCAGAGTCAGAGTCAGAGTCAGAGTCAGAGTCAGAGTAAGAGTCAGATTCAGAGTCAGATTCAGAGTCAAAGTCAGAGTCAGAGTCAGAGTCAGAGTCAGAGTCAGAGTCAGAGTCAGAGTCAGAGTCAGCGTCAGAGTATGAGTCAGAGTCAGAGTCAGATTCAGAGTCAGAGTCAGAGTCAGAGTCAGAATCAGAGACAGAGTCAGAGTCAGAGTCAGAGTCAGAGTCAGACTCAGAGTCAGAATCAGAGTCAGAGTCGGATTCGGAGTCGGAGTCAGATTCAGAGTCAGAGTCGGAGTCAATGTCAGATTCAGAGTCGGAGTCAGATTCAGAGTCACAGTCAGATTCAAAGTCAGAGTCAGAGTCAGAATCAGAGTCAGAGTCAGAGTCAGACTCAGAGTCAGAATCAGAGTCAGAGTCGGATTCGGAGTCGGAGTCAGATTCAGAGTCAGAGTCGGAGTCAATGCCAGATTCAGAGTCGGAGTCAGATTCAGAGTCACAGTCAGATTCAAAGTCAGAGTCAGAGTCAGAATCAGAGTCAGAGTCAGAGTCGGAGTCAGAGTCAGAGTCAGAGTCAGAGTCGGAGTCAGAGTCACAGACAGAGTCAGTGTCAGATCCAGAGTCAAAGTCAAAGTTGGAGTCAGAGTCAGAGTCAGCGAGTCAGAGTCAGAGTCAGAGTGATAGTCATAGTCGGAGTCAGAGTCAGATACAGAGTCGAAGTCAGAGTCGAAGTCAGAGTCAGAGTCAGAGTCAGAGTCAGAGTCAGAGTCAAACTCAGAGTCAGAATCAGATTCAGAGTCGGAGTCGGAGTCGGAGTCAGATTCAGAGTGAGAGTCAGAGTCAGAGTCAGAGTCAGAGTCACATTCAGAGTCAGAGTCAGATTCAGAGTTAGAGTCAGAGTCAGAGTCGTGGTCGGAGTCGGAGTCGGAGTCGGAGTTGGAGTCAGAGTCAGAGTCAGAGTCAGAGTCAGAGTCAGAGTAAGAGTCAGAGTCAGAGTCAGATTCAGAGTCAGAGTCAGAGTCAGAGTCAGAGTCAGAGTCAGAGTCAGAGGCAGAGTCAGATTAAGAGTCAGAGTCAGAGTCAGAGTCAAAGTCAGAGTCAGAGTCAGAGTCAGAGTCAGTCTCAGAGTCAGAATCAAAGTCAGAGTCAGAGTCAGAGACAGAGTCAGGGTCAGAGTCAGAGTCAGAGTAAGAGAGTCAGAGTCAAATTCAGAGTCGGAGTCAGAGTCAGAGTCAGAGTCAGAGTCAGAGAGTCAGAGTCAGATGGTCAGAGTCAAATTCAGAGTCAGAGTCAGAGTCGGAGTCAGAGTCAGAGTCAGAGTCAGAGTCAGAGTCAGACTCAGATTCAGAATCAGAGTCAGAGTCGGATTTGGAGTCGGAGTCAGAGTCAGAGTCAGAGTCAGAGTCAGAGTCGGAGTCAGAGTCAGATACAGAGTCGAAGTCAGAGTCGAAGTCAGAGTCAGAGTCAGAGTCAGAGTCAGAGTCAGAGTCAGACTCAGAGTCAGAATCAGAGTCAGAGTCGGATTCGGAGTCGGAGTCAGATTCAGAGTCAGAGTCGGAGTCAATGTCAGATTCAGAGTCGGAGTCAGATTCAGAGTCACAGTCAGATTCAAAGTCAGAGTCAGAGTCAGAGTCAGAGTCAGAGTCGGAGTCAGACGCAGAGTCAGATTAAGAGTCAGAGTCAGAGTCAGAGTCAGAGTCAGAGTCAGAGTCAGAGGCAGAGTCAGATTAAGAGTCAGAGTCAGAGTCAGAGTCAAAGTCAGAGTCAGAGTCAGAGTCAGAGTCAGTCTCAGAGTCAGAATCAAAGTCAGAGTCAGAGTCAGAGACAGAGTCAGGGTCAGAGTCAGAGTCAGAGTAAGAGAGTCAGAGTCAAATTCAGAGTCGGAGTCAGAGTCAGAGTCAGAGTCAGAGTCAGAGAGTCAGAGTCAGAGAGTCAGAGTCAAATTCAGAGTCAGAGTCAGAGTCGGAGTCAGAGTCATAGTCAGAGTCAGAGTCAGAGTCAGACTCAGATTCAGAATCAGAGTCAGAGTCGGATTTGGAGTCGGAGTCAGAGTCAGAGTCAGAGTCAGAGTCAGAGTCGGAGTCAGAGTCAGATACAGAGTCGAAGTCAGAGTCGAAGTCAGAGTCAGAGTCAGAGTCAGAGTCAGAGTCAGAGTCAGACTCAGAGTCAGAATCAGAGTCAGAGTCGGATTCGGAGTCGGAGTCAGATTCAGAGTCAGAGTCGGAGTCAATGTCAGATTCAGAGTCGGAGTCAGATTCAGAGTCACAGTCAGATTCAAAGTCAGAGTCAGAGTCAGAATCAGAGTCAGAGTCAGAGTAAGAGTCAGAGTCAGAGTCAGATTCAGAGTCAGAGTCAGAGTCAGAGTCAGAGTCAGAGTCAGAGTCAGAGTCAGAGGCAGAGTCAGATTAGGAGTCAGAGTCAGAGTCAGAGAGTCAGAGTCAAATTCAGAGTCAGAGTCAGAGTCAGAGTCAGAGTCAGAGTCAGAGTCAGAGTCAGAGTCAGAGTCAGAGTAAGAGTCAGATTCAGAGTCAGATTCAGAGTCAAAGTCAGAGTCAGAGTCAGAGTCAGAGTCAGAGTCGGAGTCAGACGCAGAGTCAGATTAAGAGTCAGAGTCAGAGTCAGAGTCAGAGTCAGAGTCAGAGTCAGAGTCAGAGTAAGAGTCAGACTCAGAATCAGAATCAACGTCAGAGTCAGAGTCAGAGACAGAGTCAGGGTCAGAGTCAGAGTCAGAGTAAGAGAGTCAGAGTCAAATTCAGAGTCGGAGTCAGAGTCAGAGTCAGAGAGTCAGAGTCAAATTCAGAGTCAGAGTCAGAGTCAGAGTCAGAGTCAGAGTCAGAGTCAGAGTCGGAGTCGGAGTCGGAGTCGGAGTCAGATTCAGAGTCAGAGTCAGAGTCAGAGTCAGAGTCAGAGTCAGAGTCAGAGTCAGAGTCAGAGTCAGAGTCAGAGTCAGAGTAAGAGTCAGAGTCAGAGTCAGATTCAGAGTCAGAGTCAGAGTCAGAGTCAGAGTCAGAGTCAGAGTCAGAGTCAGAGTCAGAGTCAGAGTCAGAGTCAGAGTCAGACTCAGAGTCAGAATCAGAGTCAGAGTCGGATTCGGAGTCGGAGTCAGATTCAGAGTCAGAGTCGGAGTCAATGTCAGATTCAGAGTCGGAGTCAGATTCAGAGTCACAGTCAGATTCAAAGTCAGAGTCAGAGTCAGAATCAGAGTCAGAGTCAGAGTCAGAGTCAGAGTCAGACTCAGAGTCAGAATCAGAGTCAGAGTCGGATTCGGAGTCGGAGTCAGATTCAGAGTCAGAGTCGGAGTCAATGCCAGATTCAGAGTCGGAGTCAGATTCAGAGTCACAGTCAGATTCAAAGTCAGAGTCAGAGTCAGAAGCAGAGTCAGAGTCAGAGTCGGAGTCAGAGTCAGAGTCAGAGTCAGAGTCGGAGTCAGAGTCACAGTCAGAGTCAGTGTCAGATTCAGAGTCAGAGTCAAAGTTGGAGTCAGAGTCAGAGTCAGCGAGTCAGAGTCAGAGTCAGAGTGATAGTCATAGTCGGAGTCAGAGTCAGATACAGAGTCGAAGTCAGAGTCGAAGTCAGAGTCAGAGTCAGAGTCAGAGTCAGAGTCAGAGTCAAACTCAGAGTCAGAATCAGATTCAGAGTCGGAGTCGGAGTCGGAGTCAGATTCAGAGTCAGAGTCAGAGTCAGAGTCAGAGTCAGAGTCACATTCAGAGTCAGAGTCAGATTCAGAGTTAGAGTCAGAGTCAGAGTCGTGGTCGGAGTCGGAGTCGGAATCGGAGTTGGAGTCAGAGTCAGAGTCAGAGTCAGAGTCGGAGTCAGATTCAGAGTCACAGTCAGATTCAAAGTCAGAGTCAGAGTCAGAATCAGAGTCAGAGTCAGAGTCAGAGTCAGAGTCAGACTCAGAGTCAGAATCAGAGTCAGAGTCGGATTCGGAGTCGGAGTCAGATTCAGAGTCAGAGTCGGAGTCAATGCCAGATTCAGAGTCGGAGTCAGATTCAGAGTCACAATCAGATTCAAAGTCAGAGTCAGAGTCAGAATCAGAGTCAGAGTCAGAGTCGGAGTCAGAGTCAGAGTCAGAGTCAGAGTCGGAGTCAGAGTCACAGTCAGAGTCAGTGTCAGATTCAGAGTCAGAGTCAAAGTTGGAGTCAGAGTCAGAGTCAGCGAGTCAGAGTCAGAGTCAGAGTGATAGTCATAGTCGGAGTCAGAGTCAGATACAGAGTCGAAGTCAGAGTCGAAGTCAGAGTCAGAGTCAGAGTCAGAGTCAGAGTCAGAGTCAAACTCAGAGTCAGAATCAGATTCAGAGTCGGAGTCGGAGTCGGAGTCAGATTCAGAGTCAGAGTCAGAGTCAGAGTCAGAGTCAGAGTCACATTCAGAGTCAGAGTCAGATTCAGAGTTAGAGTCAGAGTCAGAGTCGTGGTCGGAGTCGGAGTCGGAGTCGGAGTTGGAGTCAGAGTCAGAGTCAGAGTCAGAGTCAGAGTCAGAGTAAGAGTCAGAGTCAGAGTCAGATTCAGAGTCAGAGTCAGAGTCAGAGTCAGAGTCAGAGTCAGAGTCAGAGGCAGAGTCAGATTAAGAGTCAGAGTCAGAGTCAGAGTCAGAGTCAGAGTCAGAGTCAGAGTCAGTCTCAGAGTCAGAATCAAAGTCAGAGTCAGAGTCAGAGACAGAGTCAGGGTCAGAGTCAGAGTCAGAGTAAGAGAGTCAGACTCAAATTCAGAGTCGGAGTCAGAGTCAGAGTCAGAGTCAGAGTCAGAGTCAGAGAGTCAGAGTCAAATTCAGAGTCAGAGTCAGAGTCGGAGTCAGAGTCAGAGTCAGAGTCAGAGTCAGAGTCAGACTCAGATTCAGAATCAGAGTCAGAGTCAGATTTGGAGTCGGAGTCAGAGTCAGAGTCAGAGTCAGAGTCAGAGTCAGAGTCGGAGTCAGAGTCAGATACAGAGTCGAAGTCAGAGTCGAAGTCAGAGTCAGAGTCAGAGTCAGAGTCAGAGTCAGAGTCAGACTCAGAGTCAGAATCAGAGTCAGAGTCGGATTCGGAGTCGGAGTCAGATTCAGAGTCAGAGTCGGAGTCAATGTCAGATTCAGAGTCGGAGTCAGATTCAGAGTCACAGTCAGATTCAAAGTCAGAGTCAGAGTCAGAATCAGAGTCAGAGTCAGAGTCAGAGTCAGAGTCAGACTCAGAGTCAGAATCAGAGTCAGAGTCGGATTCGGAGTCGGAGTCAGATTCAGAGTCAGAGTCGGAGTCAATGCCAGATTCAGAGTCGGAGTCAGATTCAGAGTCACAGTCAGATTCAAAGTCAGAGTCAGAGTCAGAATCAGAGTCAGAGTCAGAGTCGGAGTCAGAGTCAGAGTCAGAGTCAGAGTCGGAGTCAGAGTCACAGTCAGAGTCAGTGTCAGATTCAGAGTCAGAGTCAAAGTTGGAGTCAGAGTCAGAGTCAGCGAGTCAGAGTCAGAGTCAGAGTGATAGTCATAGTCGGAGTCAGAGTCAGATACAGAGTCGAAGTCAGAGTCGAAGTCAGAGTCAGAGTCAGAGTCAGAGTCAGAGTCAGAGTCAAACTCAGAGTCAGAATCAGATTCAGAGTCGGAGTCGGAGTCGGAGTCAGATTCAGAGTCAGAGTCAGAGTCAGAGTCAGAGTCAGAGTCACATTCAGAGTCAGAGTCAGATTCAGAGTTAGAGTCAGAGTCAGAGTCGTGGTCGGAGTCGGAGTCGGAGTCGGAGTTGGAGTCAGAGTCAGAGTCAGAGTCAGAGTCAGAGTCAGAGTAAGAGTCAGAGTCAGAGTCAGATTCAGAGTCAGAGTCAGAGTCAGAGTCAGAGTCAGAGTCAGAGTCAGAGGCAGAGTCAGATTAAGAGTCAGAGTCAGAGTCAGAGTCAGAGTCAGAGTCAGAGTCAGAGTCAGTCTCAGAGTCAGAATCAAAGTCAGAGTCAGAGTCAGAGACAGAGTCAGGGTCAGAGTCAGAGTCAGAGTAAGAGAGTCAGAGTCAAATTCAGAGTCGGAGTCAGAGTCAGAGTCAGAGTCAGAGTCAGAGTCAGAGAGTCAGAGTCAAATTCAGAGTCAGAGTCAGAGTCGGAGTCAGAGTCAGAGTCAGAGTCAGAGTCAGAGTCAGACTCAGATTCAGAATCAGAGTCAGAGTCAGATTTGGAGTCGGAGTCAGAGTCAGAGTCAGAGTCAGAGTCAGAGTCAGAGTCGGAGTCAGAGTCAGATACAGAGTCGAAGTCAGAGTCGAAGTCAGAGTCAGAGTCAGAGTCAGAGTCAGAGTCAGAGTCAGACTCAGAGTCAGAATCAGTGTCAGAGTCGGATTCGGAGTCGGAGTCAGATTCAGAGTCAGAGTCGGAGTCAATGTCAGATTCAGAGTCGGAGTCAGATTCAGAGTCACAGTCAGATTCAAAGTCAGAGTCAGAGTCAAAATCAGAGTCAGAGTCAGAGTCAGAGTCAGAGTCAGACTCAGAGTCAGAATCAGAGTCAGAGTCGGATTCGGAGTCGGAGTCAGATTCAGAGTCAGAGTCGGAGTCAATGCCAGATTCAGAGTCGGAGTCAGATTCAGAGTCACAGTCAGATTCAAAGTCAGAGTCAGAGTCAGAATCAGAGTCAGAGTCAGAGTTGGAGTCAGAGTCAGAGTCAGAGTCAGAGTCGGAGTCAGAGTCACAGTCAGAGTCAGTGTCAGATTCAGAGTCAGAGTCAAAGTTGGAGTCAGAGTCAGAGTCAGCGAGTCAGAGTCAGAGTCAGAGTGATAGTCATAGTCGGAGTCAGAGTCAGATACAGAGTCGAAGTCAGAGTCGAAGTCAGAGTCAGAGTCAGAGTCAGAGTCAGAGTCAGAGTCAAACTCAGAGTCAGAATCAGATTCAGAGTCGGAGTCGGAGTCGGAGTCAGATTCAGAGTGAGAGTCAGAGTCAGAGTCAGAGTCAGAGTCACATTCAGAGTCAGAGTCAGATTCAGAGTTAGAGTCAGAGTCAGAGTCGTGGTCGGAGTCGGAGTCGGAGTCGGAGTTGGAGTCAGAGTCAGAGTCAGAGTCAGAGTCAGAGTCAGAGTAAGAGTCAGAGTCAGAGTCAGATTCAGAGTCAGAGTCAGAGTCAGAGTCAGAGTCAGAGTCAGAGTCAGAGGCAGAGTCAGATTAAGAGTCAGAGTCAGAGTCAGAGTCAGAGTCAGAGTCAGAGTCAGAGTCAGAGTCAGTCTCAGAGTCAGAATCAAAGTCAGAGTCAGAGTCAGAGACAGAGTCAGGGTCAGAGTCAGAGTCAGAGTAAGAGAGTCAGAGTCAAATTCAGAGTCGGAGTCAGAGTCAGAGTCAGAGTCAGAGTCAGAGAGTCAGAGTCAAATTCAGAGTCAGAGTCAGAGTCGGAGTCAGAGTCAGAGTCAGAGTCAGAGTCAGAGTCAGACTCAGATTCAGAATCAGAGTCAGAGTCAGATTTGGAGTCGGAGTCAGAGTCAGAGTCAGAGTCAGAGTCAGACTCAGAGTCAGAATCAGAGTCAGAGTCGGATTCGGAGTCGGAGTCAGATTCAGAGTCAGAGTCGGAGTCAATGCCAGATTCAGAGTCGGAGTCAGATTCAGAGTCACAGTCAGATTCAAAGTCAGAGTCAGAGTCAGAATCAGAGTCAGAGTCAGAGTCGGAGTCAGAGTCAGAGTCAGAGTCAGAGTCGGAGTCAGAGTCACAGTCAGAGTCAGTGTCAGATTCAGAGTCAGAGTCAAAGTTGGAGTCAGAGTCAGAGTCAGCAAATCAGAGTCAGAGTCAGAGTGATAGTCATAGTCGGAGTCAGAGTCAGATACAGAGTCGAAGTCAGAGTCGAAGTCAGAGTCAGAGTCAGAGTCAGAGTCAGAGTCAGAGTCAAACTCAGAGTCAGAATCAGATTCAGAGTCGGAGTCGGAGTCGGAGTCAGATTCAGAGTGAGAGTCAGAGTCAGAGTCAGAGTCAGAGTCACATTCAGAGTCAGAGTCAGATTCAGAGTTAGAGTCAGAGTCAGAGTCGTGGTCGGAGTCGGAGTCGGAGTCGGAGTTGGAGTCAGAGTCAGAGTCAGAGTCAGAGTCAGAGTCAGAGTAAGAGTCAGAGTCAGAGTCAGATTCAGAGTCAGAGTCAGAGTCAGAGTCAGAGTCAGAGTCAGAGTCAGAGGCAGAGTCAGATTAAGAGTCAGAGTCAGAGTCAGAGTCAGAGTCAGAGTCAGAGTCAGAGTCAGAGTCAGTCTCAGAGTCAGAATCAAAGTCAGAGTCAGAGTCAGAGACAGAGTCAGGGTCAGAGTCAGAGTCAGAGTAAGAGAGTCAGAGTCAAATTCAGAGTCGGAGTCAGAGTCAGAGTCAGAGTCAGAGTCAGAGAGTCAGAGTCAAATTCAGAGTCAGAGTCAGAGTCGGAGTCAGAGTCAGAGTCAGAGTCAGAGTCAGAGTCAGACTCAGATTCAGAATCAGAGTCAGAGTCAGATTTGGAGTCGGAGTCAGAGTCAGAGTCAGAGTCAGAGTCAGAGTCGGAGTCAGAGTCAGATACAGAGTCGAAGTCAGAGTCGAAGTCAGAGTCAGAGTCAGAGTCAGAGTCAGAGTCAGAGTCAGACTCAGAGTCAGAATCAGAGTCAGAGTCGGATTCGGAGTCGGAGTCAGATTCAGAGTCAGAGTCGGAGTCAATGTCAGATTCAGAGTCGGAGTCAGATTCAGAGTCACAGTCAGATTCAAAGTCAGAGTCAGAGTCAGAATCAGAGTCAGAGTCCGAGTAAGAGTCAGAGTCAGAGTCAGATTCAGAGTCAGAGTCAGAGTCATAGTCAGAGTCAGAGTCAGAGTCAGAGTCAGAGGCAGAGTCAGATTAGGAGTCAGAGTCAGAGTCAGAGAGTCAGAGTCAAATTCAGAGTCAGAGTCAGAGTCAGAGTCAGAGTCAGAGTCAGAGTCAGAGTCAGAGTCAGAGTCAGAGTAAGAGTCAGATTCAGAGTCAGATTCAGAGTCAGAGTCAGAGTCAATGTCAGATTCAGAGTCGGAGTCAGATTCAGAGTCACAGTCAGATTCAAAGTCAGAGTCAGAGTCAGAATCAGAGTCAGAGTCAGAGTAAGAGTCAGAGTCAGAGTCAGATTCAGAGTCAGAGTCAGAGTCAGAGTCAGAGTCAGAGTCAGAGTCAGAGTCAGAGGCAGAGTCAGATTAGGAGTCAGAGTCAGAGTCAGAGAGTCAGAGTCAAATTCAGAGTCAGAGTCAGAGTCAGAGTCAGAGTCAGAGTCAGAGTCAGAGTCAGAGTCAGAGTCAGAGTAAGAGTCAGATTCAGAGTCAGATTCAGAGTCAAAGTCAGAGTCAGAGTCAGAGTCAGAGTCAGAGTCAGAGTCAGACGCAGAGTCAGATTAAGAGTCAGAGTCAGAGTCAGAGTCAGAGTCAGATTCAGAGTCAGAGTCAGAGTCAGAGTCAGACTCAGAATCAGAATCAACGTCAGAGTCAGAGTCAGAGACAGAGTCAGGGTCAGAGTCAGAGTCAGAGTAAGAGAGTCAGAGTCAAATTCAGAGTCGGAGTCAGAGTCAGAGTCAGAGTCAGAGTCAGAGAGTCAGAGTCAAATTCAGAGTCAGAGTCAGAGTCAGAGTCAGAGTCAGAGTCAGAGTCAGAGTCAGAGTCGGAGTCGGAGTCGGAGTCAGATTCAGAGTCAGAGTCAGAGTCAGAGTCAGAGTCAGAGTCAGAGTCAGAGTCAGAGTCAGAGTCAGAGTCAGAGTCAAAGTCAGAGTAGGAGTCAGAGTCAGAGTCAGATTCAGAGTCAGAGTCAGAGTCAGAGTCAGAGTCAGAGTCAGAGTCAGAGTCAGAGTCAGAGTCAGAGTCAGACTCAGAGTCAGAATCAGAGTCAGAGTCGGATTCGGAGTCGGAGTCAGATTCAGAGTCAGAGTCGGAGTCAATGTCAGATTCAGAGTCAGAGTCAGAGTCAGAGTCAGAGTCAGACTCAGAGTCAGAGTCAGAGTCAGAGTCAGACTCAGAGTCAGAATCAGAGTCAGAGTCGGATTCGGAGTCGGAGTCAGATTCAGAGTCAGAGTCGGAGTCAATGCCAGATTCAGAGTCGGAGTCAGATTCAGAGTCACAGTCAGATTCAAAGTCAGAGTCAGAGTCAGAATCAGAGTCAGAGTCAGAGTCGGAGTCAGAGTCAGAGTCAGAGTCAGAGTCGGAGTCAGAGTCACAGTCAGAGTCAGTGTCAGATTCAGAGTCAGAGTCAAAGTTGGAGTCAGAGTCAGAGTCAGCGAGTCAGAGTCAGAGTCAGAGTGATAGTCATAGTCGGAGTCAGAGTCAGATACAGAGTCGAAGTCAGAGTCGACGTCAGAGTCGGAGTCAGAGTCAGAGTCAGAGTCAGAGTCAAACTCAGAGTCAGAATCAGATTCAGAGTCGGAGTCGGAGTCGGAGTCAGATTCAGAGTGAGAGTCAGAGTCAGAGTCAGAGTCAGAGTCACATTCAGAGTCAGAGTCAGATTCAGAGTTAGAGTCAGAGTCAGAGTCGTGGTCGGAGTCGGAGTCGGAGTCGGAGTTGGGGTCAGAGTCAGAGTCAGAGTCAGAGTCAGAGTCAGAGTAAGAGTCAGAGTCAGAGTCAGATTCAGAGTCAGAGTCAGAGTCAGAGTCAGAGTCAGAGTCAGAGTCAGAGGCAGAGTCAGATTAAGAGTCAGAGTCAGAGTCAGAGTCAGAGTCAGAGTCAGAGTCAGAGTCAGAGTCAGTCTCAGAGTCAGAATCAAAGTCAGAGTCAGAGTCAGAGACAGAGTCAGGGTCAGAGTCAGAGTCAGACCAAGAGAGTCAGAGTCAAATTCAGAGTCGGAGTCAGAGTCAGAGTCAGAGTCAGAGTCGGAGAGTCAGAGTCAAATTCAGAGTCAGAGTCAGAGTCGGAGTCAGAGTCAGAGTCAGAGTCAGAGTCAGAGTCAGACTCAGATTCAGAATCAGAGTCAGAGTCAGATTTGGAGTCGGAGTCAGAGTCAGAGTCAGAGTCAGAGTCAGAGTCGGAGTCAGAGTCAGATACAGAGTCGAAGTCAGAGTCGAAGTCAGAGTCAGAGTCAGAGTCAGAGTCAGAGTCAGAGTCAGACTCAGAGTCAGAATCAGAGTCAGAGTCGGATTCGGAGTCGGAGTCAGATTCAGAGTCAGAGTCGGAGTCAATGTCAGATTCAGAGTCGGAGTCAGATTCAGAGTCACAGTCAGATTCAAAGTCAGAGTCAGAGTCAGAATCAGAGTCAGAGTCCGAGTAAGAGTCAGAGTCAGAGTCAGATTCAGAGTCAGAGTCAGAGTCATAGTCAGAGTCAGAGTCAGAGTCAGAGTCAGAGGCAGAGTCAGATTAGGAGTCAGAGTCAGAGTCAGAGAGTCAGAGTCAAATTCAGAGTCAGAGTCAGAGTCAGAGTCAGAGTCAGAGTCAGAGTCAGAGTCAGAGTCAGAGTCAGAGTAAGAGTCAGATTCAGAGTCAGATTCAGAGTCAGAGTCAGAGTCAATGTCAGATTCAGAGTCGGAGTCAGATTCAGAGTCACAGTCAGATTCAAAGTCAGAGTCAGAGTCAGAATCAGAGTCAGAGTCAGAGTAAGAGTCAGAGTCAGAGTCAGATTCAGAGTCAGAGTCAGAGTCAGAGTCAGAGTCAGAGTCAGAGTCAGAGTCAGAGGCAGAGTCAGATTAGGAGTCAGAGTCAGAGTCAGAGAGTCAGAGTCAAATTCAGAGTCAGAGTCAGAGTCAGAGTCAGAGTCAGAGTCAGAGTCAGAGTCAGAGTCAGAGTCAGAGTAAGAGTCAGATTCAGAGTCAGATTCAGAGTCAAAGTCAGAGTCAGAGTCAGAGTCAGAGTCAGAGTCAGAGTCAGACGCAGAGTCAGATTAAGAGTCAGAGTCAGAGTCAGAGTCAGAGTCAGATTCAGAGTCAGAGTCAGAGTCAGAGTCAGACTCAGAATCAGAATCAACGTCAGAGTCAGAGTCAGAGACAGAGTCAGGGTCAGAGTCAGAGTCAGAGTAAGAGAGTCAGAGTCAAATTCAGAGTCGGAGTCAGAGTCAGAGTCAGAGTCAGAGTCAGAGAGTCAGAGTCAAATTCAGAGTCAGAGTCAGAGTCAGAGTCAGAGTCAGAGTCAGAGTCAGAGTCAGAGTCGGAGTCGGAGTCGGAGTCAGATTCAGAGTCAGAGTCAGAGTCAGAGTCAGAGTCAGAGTCAGAGTCAGAGTCAGAGTCAGAGTCAGAGTCAGAGTCAGAGTCAGAGTAGGAGTCAGAGTCAGAGTCAGATTCAGAGTCAGAGTCAGAGTCAGAGTCAGAGTCAGAGTCAGAGTCAGAGTCAGAGTCAGAGTCAGAGTCAGACTCAGAGTCAGAATCAGAGTCAGAGTCGGATTCGGAGTCGGAGTCAGATTCAGAGTCAGAGTCGGAGTCAATGTCAGATTCAGAGTCAGAGTCAGAGTCAGAGTCAGAGTCAGACTCAGAGTCAGAGTCAGAGTCAGAGTCAGACTCAGAGTCAGAATCAGAGTCAGAGTCGGATTCGGAGTCGGAGTCAGATTCAGAGTCAGAGTCGGAGTCAATGCCAGATTCAGAGTCGGAGTCAGATTCAGAGTCACAGTCAGATTCAAAGTCAGAGTCAGAGTCAGAATCAGAGTCAGAGTCAGAGTCGGAGTCAGAGTCAGAGTCAGAGTCAGAGTCGGAGTCAGAGTCACAGTCAGAGTCAGTGTCAGATTCAGAGTCAGAGTCAAAGTTGGAGTCAGAGTCAGAGTCAGCGAGTCAGAGTCAGAGTCAGAGTGATAGTCATAGTCGGAGTCAGAGTCAGATACAGAGTCGAAGTCAGAGTCGACGTCAGAGTCGGAGTCAGAGTCAGAGTCAGAGTCAGAGTCAAACTCAGAGTCAGAATCAGATTCAGAGTCGGAGTCGGAGTCGGAGTCAGATTCAGAGTGAGAGTCAGAGTCAGAGTCAGAGTCAGAGTCACATTCAGAGTCAGAGTCAGATTCAGAGTTAGAGTCAGAGTCAGAGTCGTGGTCGGAGTCGGAGTCGGAGTCGGAGTTGGGGTCAGAGTCAGAGTCAGAGTCAGAGTCAGAGTCAGAGTAACAGTCAGAGTCAGAGTCAGATTCAGAGTCAGAGTCAGAGTCAGAGTCAGAGTCAGAGTCAGAGTCAGAGGCAGAGTCAGATTAAGAGTCAGAGTCAGAGTCAGAGTCAGAGTCAGAGTCAGAGTCAGAGTCAGAGTCAGTCTCAGAGTCAGAATCAAAGTCAGAGTCAGAGTCAGAGACAGAGTCAGGGTCAGAGTCAGAGTCAGACCAAGAGAGTCAGAGTCAAATTCAGAGTCGGAGTCAGAGTCAGAGTCAGAGTCAGAGTCGGAGAGTCAGAGTCAAATTCAGAGTCAGAGTCAGAGTCGGAGTCAGAGTCAGAGTCAGAGTCAGAGTCAGAGTCAGACTCAGATTCAGAATCAGAGTCAGAGTCAGATTTGGAGTCGGAGTCAGAGTCAGAGTCAGAGTCAGAGTCAGAGTCGGAGTCAGAGTCAGATACAGAGTCGAAGTCAGAGTCGAAGTCAGAGTCAGAGTCAGAGTCAGAGTCAGAGTCAGAGTCAGACTCAGAGTCAGAATCAGAGTCAGAGTCGGATTCGGAGTCGGAGTCAGATTCAGAGTCAGAGTCGGAGTCAATGTCAGATTCAGAGTCGGAGTCAGATTCAGAGTCACAGTCAGATTCAAAGTCAGAGTCAGAGTCAGAATCAGAGTCAGAGTCCGAGTAAGAGTCAGAGTCAGAGTCAGATTCAGAGTCAGAGTCAGAGTCATAGTCAGAGTCAGAGTCAGAGTCAGAGTCAGAGGCAGAGTCAGATTAGGAGTCAGAGTCAGAGTCAGAGAGTCAGAGTCAAATTCAGAGTCAGAGTCAGAGTCAGAGTCAGAGTCAGAGTCAGAGTCAGAGTCAGAGTCAGAGTCAGAGTCAGAGTAAGAGTCAGATTCAGAGTCAGATTCAGAGTCAGAGTCAGAGTCAATGTCAGATTCAGAGTCGGAGTCAGATTCAGAGTCACAGTCAGATTCAAAGTCAGAGTCAGAGTCAGAGTCAGAGGCAGAGTCAGATTAGGAGTCAGAGTCAGAGTCAGAGAGTCAGAGTCAAATTCAGAGTCAGAGTCAGAGTCAGAGTCAGAGTCAGAGTCAGAGTCAGAGTCAGAGTCAGAGTCAGAGTAAGAGTCAGATTCAGAGTCAGATTCAGAGTCAAAGTCAGAGTCAGAGTCAGAGTCAGAGTCAGAGTCAGAGTCAGACGCAGAGTCAGATTAAGAGTCAGAGTCAGAGTCAGAGTCAGAGTCAGATTCAGAGTCAGAGTCAGAGTCAGAGTCAGACTCAGAATCAGAATCAACGTCAGAGTCAGAGTCAGAGACAGAGTCAGGGTCAGAGTCAGAGTCAGAGTAAGAGAGTCAGAGTCAAATTCAGAGTCGGAGTCAGAGTCAGAGTCAGAGTCAGAGTCAGAGAGTCAGAGTCAAATTCAGAGTCAGAGTCAGAGTCAGAGTCAGAGTCAGAGTCAGAGTCAGAGTCAGAGTCGGAGTCGGAGTCGGAGTCAGATTCAGAGTCAGAGTCAGAGTCAGAGTCAGAGTCAGAGTCAGAGTCAAAGTCAGAGTCAGAGTCAGAGTCAGAGTCAGAGTAGGAGTCAGAGTCAGAGTCAGATTCAGAGTCAGAGTCAGAGTCAGAGTCAGAGTCAGAGTCAGAGTCAGAGTCAGAGTCAGAGGCAGAGTCAGATTAGGAGTCAGAGTCAGAGTCAGAGAGTCAGAGTCAAATTCAGAGTCAGAGTCAGAGTCAGAGTCAGAGTCAGAGTCAGAGTCAGAGTCAGAGTCAGAGTCAGAGTAAGAGTCAGATTCAGAGTCAGATTCAGAGTCAAAGTCAGAGTCAGAGTCAGAGTCAGAGTCAGAGTCGGAGTCAGACGCAGAGTCAGATTAAGAGTCAGAGTCAGAGTCAGAGTCAGAGTCAGAGTCAGAGTCAGAGTCAGAGTCAGAGTCAGACTCAGAATCAGAATCAACGTCAGAGTCAGAGTCAGAGACAGAGTCAGGGTCAGAGTCAGAGTCAGAGTAAGAGAGTCAGAGTCAAATTCAGAGTCGGAGTCAGAGTCAGAGTCAGAGTCAGAGTCAGAGAGTCAGAGTCAAATTCAGAGTCAGAGTCAGAGTCAGAGTCAGAGTCAGAGTCAGAGTCAGAGTCAGAGTCGGAGTCGGAGTCGGAGTCAGATTCAGAGTCAGAGTCAGAGTCAGAGTCAGAGTCAGAGTCAGAGTCAGAGTCAGAGTCAGAGTCAGAGTCAGAGTCAGAGTAAGAGTCAGAGTCGGAGTCAGATTCAGAGTCAGAGTCAGAGTCAGAGTCAGAGTCAGAGTCAGAGTCAGAGTCAGAGTCAGAGTCAGAGTCAGAGTCAGACTCAGAGTCAGAATCAGAGTCAGAGTCGGATTCGGAGTCGGAGTCAGATTCAGAGTCAGAGTCGGAGTCAATGTCAGATTCAGAGTCGGAGTCAGATTCAGAGTCACAGTCAGATTCAAAGTCAGAGTCAGAGTCAGAATCAGAGTCAGAGTCAGAGTCAGAGTCAGAGTCAGACTCAGAGTCAGAATCAGAGTCAGAGTCGGATTCGGAGTCGGAGTCAGATTCAGAGTCAGAGTCGGAGTCAATGCCAGATTCAGAGTCGGAGTCAGATTCAGAGTCACAGTCAGATTCAAAGTCAGAGTCAGAGTCAGAATCAGAGTCAGAGTCAGAGTCGGAGTCAGAGTCAGAGTCAGAGTCAGAGTCAGAGTCAGAGTCAGAGTCACATTCAGAGTCAGAGTCAGATTCAGATTCAGAGTCGGAGTCGGAGTCGGAGTCAGATTCAGAGTGAGAGTCAGAGTCAGAGTCAGAGTCAGAGTCACATTCAGAGTCAGAGTCAGATTCAGAGTTAGAGTCAGAGTCAGAGTCGTGGTCGGAGTCGGAGTCGGAGTCGGAGTTGGAGTCAGAGTCAGAGTCAGAGTCAGAGTCAGAGTCAGAGTAAGAGTCAGAGTCAGAGTCAGATTCAGAGTCAGAGTCAGAGTCAGAGTCAGAGTCAGAGTCAGAGTCAGAGTCGGAGTCAGAGTCAGAGTCGGACTCAGAGTCAGAATCAGAGTCAGAGTCGGATTCGGAGTCGGAGTCAGATTCAGAGTCAGAGTCGGAGTCAATGTCAGATTCAGAGTCGGAGTCAGATTCAGAGTCACAGTCAGATTCAAAGTCAGAGTCAGAGTCAGAATCAGAGTCAGAGTCAGAGTCGGAGTCAGAGTCAGAGTCAGAGTCAGAGTCGGAGTCGGAGTCAGAGTCACAGTCAGAGTCAGTGTCAGATTCAGAGTCAGAGTCAAAGTTGGAGTCAGAGTCAGAGTCAGAGTCAGAGTCAGAGTCAGACTCAGATTCAGAATCAGAGTCAGAGTCAGATTTGGAGTCGGAGTCAGAGTCAGAGTCAGAGTCAGAGTCAGAGTCGGAGTCAGAGTCAGATACAGAGTCGAAGTCAGAGTCGAAGTCAGAGTCAGAGTCAGAGTCAGAGTCAGAGTCAGAGTCAGACTCAGAGTCAGAATCAGAGTCAGAGTCGGATTCGGAGTCGGAGTCAGATTCAGAGTCAGAGTCGGAGTCAATGTCAGATTCAGAGTCGGAGTCAGATTCAGAGTCACAGTCAGATTCAAAGTCAGAGTCAGAGTCAGAATCAGAGTCAGAGTCAGAGTCAGAGTCAGAGTCAGACTCAGAGTCAGAATCAGAGTCAGAGTCGGATTCGGAGTCGGAGTCAGATTCAGAGTCAGAGTCGGAGTCAATGCCAGAATCAGAGTCGGAGTCAGATTCAGAGTCACAGTCAGATTCAAAGTCAGAGTCAGAGTCAGAATCAGAGTCAGAGTCAGAGTCGGAGTCAGAGTCAGAGTCAGAGTCAGAGTCGGAGTCAGACTCACAGTCAGAGTCAGTGTCAGATTCAGAGTCAGAGTCAAAGTTGGAGTCAGAGTCAGAGTCAGCGAGTCAGAGTCAGAGTCAGAGTGATAGTCATAGTCGGAGTCAGAGTCAGATACAGAGTCGAAGTCAGAGTCGAAGTCAGAGTCAGAGTCAGAGTCAGAGTCAGAGTCAGAGTCAGACTCAGAGTCAGAATCAGAGTCAGAGTCGGATTCGGAGTCGGAGTCAGATTCAGAGTCAGAGTCGGAGTCAATGTCAGATTCAGAGTCGGAGTCAGATTCAGAGTCACAGTCAGATTCAAAGTCAGAGTCAGAGTCAGAATCAGAGTCAGAGTCCGAGTAAGAGTCAGAGTCAGAGTCAGATTCAGAGTCAGAGTCAGAGTCAGAGTCAGAGTCAGAGTCAGAGTCAGAGTCAGAGGCAGAGTCAGATTAGGAGTCAGAGTCAGAGTCAGAGAGTCAGAGTCAAATTCAGAGTCAGAGTCAGAGTCAGAGTCAGAGTCAGAGTCAGAGTCAGAGTCAGAGTCAGAGTCAGAGTAAGAGTCAGATTCAGAGTCAGATTCAGAGTCAGAGTCAGAGTCAATGTCAGATTCAGAGTCGGAGTCAGATTCAGAGTCACAGTCAGATTCAAAGTCAGAGTCAGAGTCAGAATCAGAGTCAGAGTCAGAGTAAGAGTCAGAGTCAGAGTCAGATTCAGAGTCAGAGTCAGAGTCAGAGTCAGAGTCAGAGTCAGAGTCAGAGTCAGAGGCAGAGTCAGATTAGGAGTCAGAGTCAGAGTCAGAGAGTCAGAGTCAAATTCAGAGTCAGAGTCAGAGTCAGAGTCAGAGTCAGAGTCAGAGTCAGAGTCAGAGTCAGAGTCAGAGTAAGAGTCAGATTCAGAGTCAGATTCAGAGTCAAAGTCAGAGTCAGAGTCATAGTCAGAGTCAGAGTCAGAGTCAGACGCAGAGTCAGATTAAGAGTCAGAGTCAGAGTCAGAGTCAGAGTCAGATTCAGAGTCAGAGTCAGAGTCAGAGTCAGACTCAGAATCAGAATCAACGTCAGAGTCAGAGTCAGAGACAGAGTCAGGGTCAGAGTCAGAGTCAGAGTAAGAGAGTCAGAGTCAAATTCAGAGTCGGAGTCAGAGTCAGAGTCAGAGTCAGAGTCAGAGAGTCAGAGTCAAATTCAGAGTCAGAGTCAGAGTCAGAGTCAGAGTCAGAGTCAGAGTCAGAGTCAGAGTCAGAGTCGGAGTCGGAGTCGGATTCAGATTCAGAGTCAGAGTCAGAGTCAGAGTCAGAGTCAGAGTCAGAGTCAGAGTCAGAGTCAGAGTCAGAGTCAGAGTCAGAGTAGGAGTCAGAGTCAGACTCAGATTCAGAGTCAGAGTCAGAGTCAGAGTCAGAGTCAGAGTCAGAGTCAGAGTCAGAGTCAGAGTCAGAGTCAGACTCAGAGTCAGAATCAGAGTCAGAGTCGGATTCGGAGTCGGAGTCAGATTCAGAGTCAGAGTCGGAGTCAATGTCAGATTCAGAGTCAGAGTCAGAGTCAGAGTCAGAGTCAGACTCAGAGTCAGAATCAGAGTCAGAGTCGGATTCGGAGTCGAAGTCAGATTCAGAGTCAGAGTCGGAGTCAATGCCAGATTCAGAGTCGGAGTCAGATTCAGAGTCACAGTCAGATTCAAAGTCAGAGTCAGAGTCAGAATCAGAGTCAGAGTCAGAGTCGGAGTCAGAGTCAGAGTCAGAGTCAGAGTCGGAGTCAGAGTCACAGTCAGAGTCAGTGTCAGATTCAGAGTCAGAGTCAAAGTTGGAGTCAGAGTCAGAGTCAGCGAGTCAGAGTCAGAGTCAGAGTGATAGTCATAGTCGGAGTCAGAGTCAGATACAGAGTCGAAGTCAGAGTCGAAGTCAGAGTCAGAGTCAGAGTCAGAGTCAGAGTCAGAGTCAAACTCAGAGTCAGAATCAGATTCAGAGTCGGAGTCGGAGTCGGAGTCAGATTCAGAGTGAGAGTCAGAGTCAGAGTCAGAGTCAGAGTCACATTCAGAGTCAGAGTCAGATTCAGAGTTAGAGTCAGAGTCAGAGTCGTGGTCGGAGTCGGAGTCGGAGTCGGAGTTGGGGTCAGAGTCAGAGTCAGAGTCAGAGTCAGAGTCAGAGTAAGAGTCAGAGTCAGAGTCAGATTCAGAGTCAGAGTCAGAGTCAGAGTCAGAGTCAGAGTCAGAGTCAGAGGCAGAGTCAGATTAAGAGTCAGAGTCAGAGTCAGAGTCAGAGTCAGAGTCAGAGTCAGAGTCAGAGTCAGTCTCAGAGTCAGAATCAAAGTCAGAGTCAGAGTCAGAGACAGAGTCAGGGTCAGAGTCAGAGTCAGACCAAGAGAGTCAGAGTCAAATTCAGAGTCGGAGTCAGAGTCAGAGTCAGAGTCAGAGTCAGAGAGTCAGAGTCAAATTCAGAGTCAGAGTCAGAGTCGGAGTCAGAGTCAGAGTCAGAGTCAGAGTCAGAGTCAGAGTCAGACTCAGATTCAGAATCAGAGTCAGAGTCAGATTTGGAGTCGGAGTCAGAGTCAGAGTCAGAGTCAGAGTCAGAGTCGGAGTCAGAGTCAGATACAGAGTCGGAGTCAGAGTCGAAGTCAGAGTCAGAGTCAGAGTCAGAGTCAGAGTCAGAGTCAGACTCAGAGTCAGAATCAGAGTCAGAGTCGGATTCGGAGTCGGAGTCAGATTCAGAGTCAGAGTCGGAGTCAATGTCAGATTCAGAGTCGGAGTCAGATTCAGAGTCACAGTCAGATTCAAAGTCAGAGTCAGAGTCAGAATCAGAGTCAGAGTCCGAGTAAGAGTCAGAGTCAGAGTCAGATTCAGAGTCAGAGTCAGAGTCAGAGTCAGAGTCAGAGTCAGAGTCAGAGTCAGAGGCAGAGTCAGATTAGGAGTCAGAGTCAGAGTCAGAGAGTCAGAGTCAAATTCAGAGTCAGAGTCAGAGTCAGAGTCAGAGTCAGAGTCAGAGTCAGAGTCAGAGTCAGAGTCAGAGTAAGAGTCAGATTCAGAGTCAGATTCAGAGTCAGAGTCAGAGTCAATGTCAGATTCAGAGTCGGAGTCAGATTCAGAGTCACAGTCAGATTCAAAGTCAGAGTCAGAGTCAGAATAAGAGTCAGAGTCAGAGTAAGAGTCAGAGTCAGAGTCAGATTCAGAGTCAGAGTCAGAGTCAGAGTCAGAGTCAGAGTCAGAGTCAGAGTCAGAGGCAGAGTCAGATTAGGAGTCAGAGTCAGAGTCAGAGAGTCAGAGTCAATTTCAGAGTCAGAGTCAGAGTCAGAGTCAGAGTCAGAGTCAGAGTCAGAGTCAGAGTCAGAGTCAGAGTAAGAGTCAGATTCAGAGTCAGATTCAGAGTCAAAGTCAGAGTCAGAGTCAGAGTCAGAGTCAGAGTCAGAGTCAGACGCAGAGTCAGATTAAGAGTCAGAGTCAGAGTCAGAGTCAGAGTCAGATTCAGAGTCAGAGTCAGAGTCAGAGTCAGACTCAGAATCAGAATCAACGTCAGAGTCAGAGTCAGAGACAGAGTCAGGATCAGAGTCAGAGTCAGAGTAAGAGAGTCAGAGTCAAATTCAGAGTCGGAGTCAGAGTCAGAGTCAGAGAGTCAGAGTCAAATTCAGAGTCAGAGTCAGAGTCAGAGTCAGAGTCAGAGTCAGAGTCAGAGTCAGAGTCAGAGTCAGAGTCGGAGTCGGAGTCGGAGTCAGATTCAGAGTCAGAGTCAGAGTCAGAGTCAGAGTCAGAGTCAGAGTCAGAGTCAGAGTCAGAGTCAGAGTCAGAGTCAGAGTAGGAGTCAGAGTCAGAGTCAGATTCAGAGTCAGAGTCAGAGTCAGAGTCAGAGTCAGAGTCAGAGTCAGAGTCAGAGGCAGAGTCAGATTAGGAGTCAGAGTCAGAGTCAGAGAGTCAGAGTCAAATTCAGAGTCAGAGTCAGAGTCAGAGTCAGAGTCAGAGTCAGAGTCAGAGTAAGAGTCAGATTCAGAGTCAGATTCAGAGTCAAAGTCAGAGTCAGAGTCAGAGTCAGAGTCAGAGTCGGAGTCAGACGCAGAGTCAGATTAAGAGTCAGAGTCAGAGTCAGAGTCAGAGTCAGAGTCAGAGTCAGAGTCAGAGTCAGAGTCAGACTCAGAATCAGAATCAACGTCAGAGTCAGAGTCAGAGACAGAGTCAGGGTCAGAGTCAGAGTCAGAGTAAGAGAGTCAGAGTCAAATTCAGAGTCGAAGTCAGAGTCAGAGTCAGAGTCAGAGTCAGAGAGTCAGAGTCAAATTCAGAGTCAGAGTCAGAGTCAGAGTCAGAGTCAGAGTCAGAGTCAGAGTCAGAGTCGGAGTCGGAGTCGGAGTCAGATTCAGAGTCAGAGTCAGAGTCAGAGTCAGAGTCAGAGTCAGAGTCAGAGTCAGAGTCAGAGTCAGAGTCAGAGTCAGAGTCAGAGTAAGAGTCAGAGTCAGAGTCAGATTCAGAGTCAGAGTCAGAGTCAGAGTCAGAGTCAGAGTCAGAGTCAGAGTCAGAGTCAGAGTCAGAGTCAGAGTCAGACTCAGAGTCAGAATCAGAGTCAGAGTCGGATTCGGAGTCGGAGTCAGATTCAGAGTCAGAGTCGGAGTCAATGTCAGATTCAGAGTCGGAGTCAGATTCAGAGTCACAGTCAGATTCAAAGTCAGAGTCAGAGTCAGAATCAGAGTCAGAGTCAGAGTCAGAGTCAGAGTCAGACTCAGAGTCAGAATCAGAGTCAGAGTCGGATTCGGAGTCGGAGTCAGATTCAGAGTCAGAGTCGGAGTCAATGCCAGATTCAGAGTCGGAGTCAGATTCAGAGTCACAGTCAGATTCAAAGTCAGAGTCAGAGTCAGAATCAGAGTCAGAGTCAGAGTCGGAGTCAGAGTCAGAGTCAGAGTCAGAGTCGGAGTCAGAGTCACAGTCAGAGTCAGTGTCAGATTCAGAGTCAGAGTCAAAGTTGGAGTCAGAGTCAGAGTCAGCGAGTCAGAGTCAGAGTCAGAGTGATAGTCATAGTCGGAGTCAGAGTCAGATACAGAGTCGAAGTCAGAGTCGAAGTCAGAGTCAGAGTCAGAGTCAGAGTCAGAGTCAGAGTCAAACTCAGAGTCAGAATCAGATTCAGAGTCGGAGTCGGAGTCGGAGTCAGATTCAGAGTGAGAGTCAGAGTCAGAGTCAGAGTCAGAGTCACATTCAGAGTCAGAGTCAGATTCAGAGTTAGAGTCAGAGTCAGAGTCGTGGTCGGAGTCGGAGTCGGAGTCGGAGTTGGAGTCAGAGTCAGAGTCAGAGTCAGAGTCAGAGTCAGAGTAAGAGTCAGAGTCAGAGTCAGATTCAGAGTCAGAGTCAGAGTCAGAGTCAGAGTCAGAGTCAGAGTCAGAGGCAGAGTCAGATTAAGAGTTAGAGTCAGAGTCAGAGTCAGAGTCAGAGTCAGAGTCAGAGTCAGAGTCAGTCTCAGAGTCAGAATCAAAGTCAGAGTCAGAGTCAGAGACAGAGTCAGGGTCAGAGTCAGAGTCAGAGTAAGAGAGTCAGAGTCAAATTCAGAGTCGGAGTCAGAGTCAGAGTCAGAGTCAGAGTCAGAGTCAGAGAGTCAGAGTCAAATTCAGAGTCAGAGTCAGAGTCGGAGTCAGAGTCAGAGTCAGAGTCAGAGTCAGAGTCAGACTCAGATTCAGAATCAGAGTCAGAGTCAGATTTGGAGTCGGAGTCAGAGTCAGAGTCAGAGTCAGAGTCAGAGTCGGAGTCAGAGTCAGATACAGAGTCGAAGTCAGAGTCGAAGTCAGAGTCAGAGTCAGAGTCAGAGTCAGAGTCAGAGTCAGACTCAGAGTCAGAATCAGAGTCAGAGTCGGATTCGGAGTCGGAGTCAGATTCAGAGTCAGAGTCGGAGTCAATGTCAGATTCAGAGTCGGAGTCAGATTCAGAGTCACAGTCAGATTCAAAGTCAGAGTCAGAGTCAGAATCAGAGTCAGAGTCAGAGTCAGAGTCAGAGTCAGACTCAGAGTCAGAATCAGAGTCAGACTCGGATTCGGAGTCGGAGTCAGATTCAGAGTCAGAGTCGGAGTCAATGCCAGATTCAGAGTCGGAGTCAGATTCAGAGTCACAGTCAGATTCAAAGTCAGAGTCAGAGTCAGAATCAGAGTCAGAGTCAGAGTCGGAGTCAGAGTCAGAGTCAGAGTCAGAGTCGGAGTCAGAGTCACAGTCAGAGTCAGTGTCAGATTCAGAATCAGAGTCAAAGTTGGAGTCAGAGTCAGAGTCAGCGAGTCAGAGTCAGAGTCAGAGTGATGGTCATAGTCGGAGTCAGAGTCAGATACAGAGTCGAAGTCAGAGTCGAAGTCAGAGTCAGAGTCAGAGTCAGAGTCAGAGTCAGAGTCAAACTCAGAGTCAGAATCAGATTCAGAGTCGGAGTCGTAGTCGGAGTCAGATTCAGAGTGAGAGTCAGAGTCAGAGTCAGAGTCAGAGTCACATTCAGAGTCAGAGTCAGATTCAGAGTTAGAGTCAGAGTCAGAGTCGTGGTCGGAGTCGGAGTCGGAGTCGGAGTTGGAGTCAGAGTCAGAGTCAGAGTCAGAGTCAGAGTCAGAGTAAGAGTCAGAGTCAGAGTCAGATTCAGAGTCAGAGTCAGAGTCAGAGTCAGAGTCAGAGTCAGAGTCAGAGGCAGAGTCAGATTAAGAGTCAGAGTCAGAGTCAGAGTCAGAGTCAGAGTCAGAGTCAGAGTCGGAGTCAGTCTCAGAGTCAGAATCAAAGTCAGAGTCAGAGTCAGAGACAGAGTCAGGGTCAGAGTCAGAGTCAGAGTAAGAGAGTCAGAGTCAAATTCAGAGTCGGAGTCAGAGTCAGAGTCAGAGTCAGAGTCAGAGAGTCAGAGTCAAATTCAGAGTCAGAGTCAGAGTCGGAGTCAGAGTCAGAGTGAGAGTCAGAGTCAGAGTCAGACTCAGATTCAGAATCAGAGTCAGAGTCAGATTTGGAGTCGGAGTCAGAGTCAGAGTCAGAGTCAGAGTCAGAGTCGGAGTCAGAGTCAGATACAGAGTCGAAGTCAGAGTCGAAGTCAGAGTCAGAGTCAGAGTCAGAGTCAGAGTCAGAGTCAGACTCAGAGTCAGAATCAGAGTCAGAGTCGGATTCGGAGTCGGAGTCAGATTCAGAGTCAGAGTCGGAGTCAATGTCAGATTCAGAGTCGGAGTCAGATTCAGAGTCACAGTCAGATTCAAAGTCAGAGTCAGAGTCAGAATCAGAGTCAGAGTCCGAGTAAGAGTCAGAGTCAGAGTCAGATTCAGAGTCAGAGTCAGAGTCAGAGTCAGAGTCAGAGTCAGAGTCAGAGTCAGAGGCAGAGTCAGATTAGGAGTCAGAGTCAGAGTCAGAGAGTCAGAGTCAAATTCAGAGTCAGAGTCAGAGTCAGAGTCAGAGTCAGAGTCAGAGTCAGAGTCAGAGTCAGAGTCAGAGTAAGAATCAGATTCAGATTCAGATTCAGAGTCAGAGTCAGAGTCAATGTCAGATTCAGAGTCGGAGTCAGATTCAGAGTCACAGTCAGATTCAAAGTCAGAGTCAGAGTCAGAATCAGAGTCAGAGTCAGAGTCAGAGTAAGAGTCAGAGTCAGAGTCAGAGTCAGAGTCAGAGTCAGAGTCAGAGTCAGAGTCAGAGTAAGAATCAGATTCAGAGTCAAATTCAGAGTCAGAGTCAGAGTCAGAGTCAGAGTCAGAGTCAGAGTCAGAGTCAGAGTCAGAGTCAGAGTAAGAGTCAGATTCAGAGTCAGATTCAGAGTCAAAGTCAGAGTCAGAGTCAGAGTCAGAGTCAGAGTCAGAGTCAGAGTCAGAGTCAGACGCAGAGTCAGATTAAGAGTCAGAGTCAGAGTCAGAGTCAGAGTCAGATTCAGAGTCAGAGTCAGAGTCAGAGTCAGACTCAGAATCAGAATCAACGTCAGAGTCAGAGTCAGAGACAGAGTCAGGGTCAGAGTCAGAGTCAGAGTAAGAGAGTCAGAGTCAAATTCAGAGTCGGAGTCAGAGTCAGAGTCAGAGTCAGAGTCAGAGAGTCAGAGTCAAATTCAGAGTCAGAGTCAGAGTCAGAGTCAGAGTCAGAGTCAGAGTCAGAGTCAGAGTCGGAGTCGGAGTCGGATTCAGATTCAGAGTCAGAGTCAGAGTCAGAGTCAGAGTCAGAGTCAGAGTCAGAGTCAGAGTCAGAGTCAGAGTCAGAGTCAGAGTAGGAGTCAGAGTCAGAGTCAGATTCAGAGTCAGAGTCAGAGTCAGAGTCAGAGTCAGAGTCAGAGTCAGAGTCAGAGTCAGAGTCAGAGTCAGACTCAGAGTCAGAATCAGAGTCAGAGTCGGATTCGGAGTCGGAGTCAGATTCAGACTCAGAGTCGGAGTCAATGTCAGATTCAGAGTCAGAGTCAGAGTCAGAGTCAGAGTCAGACTCAGAGTCAGAATCAGAGTCAGAGTCGGATTCGGAGTCGGAGTCAGATTCAGAGTCAGAGTCGGAGTCAATGCCAGATTCAGAGTCGGAGTCAGATTCAGAGTCACAGTCAGATTCAAAGTCAGAGTCAGAGTCAGAATCAGTGTCAGAGTCAGAGTCGGAGTCAGAGTCCGAGTCAGAGTCAGAGTCGGAGTCAGAGTCACAGTCAGAGTCAGTGTCAGATTCAGAGTCAGAGTCAAAGTTGGAGTCAGAGTCAGAGTCAGCGAGTCAGAGTCAGAGTCAGAGTGATAGTCATAGTCGGAGTCAGAGTCAGATACAGAGTCGAAGTCAGAGTCGAAGTCAGAGTCAGAGTCAGAGTCAGAGTCAGAGTCAGAGTCAAACTCAGAGTCAGAATCAGATTCAGAGTCGGAGTCGGAGTCGGAGTCAGATTCAGAGTGAGAGTCAGAGTCAGAGTCAGAGTCAGAGTCACATTCAGAGTCAGAGTCAGATTCAGAGTTAGAGTCAGAGTCAGAGTCGTGGTCGGAGTCGGAGTCGGAGTCGGAGTTGGGGTCAAAGTCAGAGTCAGAGTCAGAGTCAGAGTCAGAGTAAGAGTCAGAGTCAGAGTCAGATTCAGAGTCGGAGTCAGAGTCAGAGTCAGAGTCAGAGTCAGAGTCAGAGGCAGAGTCAGATTAAGAGTCAGAGTCAGAGTCAGAGTCAGAGTCAGAGTCAGAGTCAGAGTCAGAGTCAGTCTCAGAGTCAGAATCAAAGTCAGAGTCAGAGTCAGAGACAGAGTCAGGGTCAGAGTCAGAGTCAGACCAAGAGAGTCAGAGTCAAATTCAGAGTCGGAGTCAGAGTCAGAGTCAGAGTCAGAGTCAGAGAGTCAGAGTCAAATTCAGAGTCAGAGTCAGAGTCGAAGTCAGAGTCAGAGTCAGAGTCAGAGTCAGAGTCAGACTCAGATTCAGAATCAGAGTCAGAGTCAGATTTGGAGTCGGAGTCAGAGTCAGAGTCAGAGTCAGAGTCAGAGTCGGAGTCAGAGTCAGATACAGAGTCGAAGTCAGAGTCGAAGTCAGAGTCAGAGTCAGAGTCAGAGTCAGAGTCAGAGTCAGACTCAGAGTCAGAATCAGATTCAGAGTCGGATTCGGAGTCGGAGTCAGATTCAGAGTCAGAGTCGGAGTCAATGTCAGATTCAGAGTCGGAGTCAGATTCAGAGTCACAGTCAGATTCAAAGTCAGAGTCAGAGTCAGAATCAGAGTCAGAGTCAGAGTCAGAGTCAGAGTCAGACTCAGAGTCAGAATCAGAGTCAGAGTCGGATTCGGAGTCGGAGTCAGATTCAGAGTCAGAGTCGGAGTCAATGCCAGATTCAGAGTCGGAGTCAGATTCAGAGTCACAGTCAGATTCAAAGTCAGAGTCAGAGTCAGAATCAGAGTCAGAGTCAGAGTCGGAGTCAGAGTCAGAGTCAGAGTCAGAGTCGGAGTCAGAGTCACAGTCAGAGTCAGTGTCAGATTCAGAGTCAGAGTCAAAGTTGGAGTCAGAGTCAGAGTCAGCGAGTCAGAGTCAGAGTCAGAGTGATAGTCATAGTCGGAGTCAGAGTCAGATACAGAGTCGAAGTCAGAGTCGAAGTCAGAGTCAGAGTCAGAGTCAGAGTCAGAGTCAGAGTCAAACTCAGAGTCAGAATCAGATTCAGAGTCGGAGTCGGAGTCGGAGTCAGATTCAGAGTGAGAGTCAGAGTCAGAGTCAGAGTCAGAGTCACATTCAGAGTCAGAGTCAGATTCAGAGTTAGAGTCAGAGTCAGAGTCGTGGTCGGAGTCGGAGTCGGAGTCGGAGTTGGAGTCAGAGTCAGAGTCAGAGTCAGAGTCAGAGTCAGAGTAAGAGTCAGAGTCAGAGTCAGATTTAGAGTCAGAGTCAGAGTCAGAGTCAGAGTCAGAGTCAGAGTCAGAGGCAGAGTCAGATTAAGAGTCAGAGTCAGAGTCAGAGTCAGAGTCAGAGTCAGAGTCAGAGTCAGAGTCAGTCTCAGAGTCAGAATCAAAGTCAGAGTCAGAGTCAGAGACAGAGTCAGGGTCAGAGTCAGAGTCAGAGTAAGAGAGTCAGAGTCAAATTCAGAGTCGGAGTCAGAGTCAGAGTCAGAGTCAGAGTCAGAGAGTCAGAGTCAAATTCAGAGTCAGAGTCAGAGTTGGAGTCAGAGTCAGAGTCAGAGTCAGAGTCAGAGTCAGACTCAGATTCAGAATCAGAGTCAGAGTCAGATTTGGAGTCGGAGTCAGAGTCAGAGTCAGAGTCAGAGTCAGAGTCGGAGTCAGAGTCAGATACAGAGTCGAAGTCAGAGTCGAAGTCAGAGTCAGAGTCAGAGTCAGAGTCAGAGTCAGAGTCAGACTCAGAGTCAGAATCAGAGTCAGAGTCGGATTCGGAGTCGGAGTCAGATTCAGAGTCAGAGTCGGAGTCAATGTCAGATTCAGAGTCGGAGTCAGATTCAGAGTCACAGTCAGATTCAAAGTCAGAGTCAGAGTCAGAATCAGAGTCAGAGTCCGAGTAAGAGTCAGAGTCAGAGTCAGATTCAGAGTCAGAGTCAGAGTCAGAGTCAGAGTCAGAGTCAGAGTCAGAGTCAGAGGCAGAGTCAGATTAGGAGTCAGAGTCAGAGTCAGAGAGTCAGAGTCAAATTCAGAGTCAGAGTCAAAGTCAAAGTCAGAGTCAGAGTCAGAGTCAGAGTCAGAGTCAGAGTCAGAGTAAGAGTCAGATTCAGAGTCAGATTCAGAGTCAGAGTCAGAGTCAATGTCAGATTCAGAGTCGGAGTCAGATTCAGAGTCACAGTCAGATTCAAAGTCAGAGTCAGAGTCAGAATCAGAGTCAGAGTCAGAGTAAGAGTCAGAGTCAGAGTCAGATTCAGAGTCAGAGTCAGAGTCAGAGTCAGAGTCAGAGTCAGAGTCAGAGTCAGAGGCAGAGTCAGATTAGGAGTCAGAGTCAGAGTCAGAGAGTCAGAGTCAAATTCAGAGTCAGAGTCAGAGTCAGAGTCAGAGTCAGAGTCAGAGTAAGAGTCAGATTCAGAGTCAGATTCAGAGTCAAAGTCAGAGTCAGAGTCAGAGTCAGAGTCAGAGTCAGAGCCAGACGCAGAGTCAGATTAAGAGTCAGAGTCAGAGTCAGAGTCAGAGTCAGATTCAGAGTCAGAGTCAGAGTCAGAGTCAGACTCAGAATCAGAATCAACGTCAGAGTCAGAGTCAGAGACAGAGTCAGGGTCAGAGTCAGAGTCAGAGTAAGAGAGTCAGAGTCAAATTCAGAGTCGGAGTCAGAGTCAGAGTCAGAGTCAGAGTCAGAGAGTCAGAGTCAAATTCAGAGTCAGAGTCAGAGTCAGAGTCAGAGTCAGAGTCAGAGTCAGAGTCAGAGTCGGAGTCGGAGTCGGAGTCAGATTCAGAGTCAGAGTCAGAGTCAGAGTCAGAGTCAGAGTCAGAGTCAGAGTCAGAGTCAGAGTCAGAGTCAGAGTAGGAGTCAGAGTCAGAGTCAGATTCAGAGTCAGAGTCAGAGTCAGAGTCAGAGTCAGAGTCAGAGTCAGAGTCAGAGTCAGAGTCAGAGTCAGACTCAGAGTCAGAATCAGAGTCAGAGTCGGATTCGGATTCGGAGTCAGATTCAGAGTCAGAGTCGGAGTCAATGTCAGATTCAGAGTCAGAGTCAGAGTCAGAGTCAGAGTCAGACTCAGAGTCAGAATCAGAGTCAGAGTCGGATGCGGAGTCGGAGTCAGATTCAGAGTCAGAGTCGGAGTCAATGCCAGATTCAGAGTCGGAGTCAGATTCAGAGTCACAGTCAGATTCAAAGTCAGAGTCATAGTCAGAATCAGAGTCAGAGTCAGAGTCGGAGCCAGAGTCAGAGTCAGAGTCAGAGTCGGAGTCAGAGTCACAGTCAGAGTCAGTGTCAGATTCAGAGTCAGAGTCAAAGTTGGAGTCAGAGTCAGAGTCAGCGAGTCAGAGTCAGAGTCAGAGTGATAGTCATAGTCGGAGTCAGAGTCAGATACAGAGTCGAAGTCAGAGTCGAAGTCAGAGTCAGAGTCAGAGTCAGAGTCAGAGTCAAACTCAGAGTCAGAATCAGATTCAGAGTCGGAGTCGGAGTCGGAGTCAGATTCAGAGTGAGAGTCAGAGTCAGAGTCAGAGTCAGAGTCACATTCAGAGTCAGAGTCAGATTCAGAGTTAGAGTCAGAGTCAGAGTCGTGGTCGGAGTCGGAGTCGGAGTCGGAGTTGGAGTCAGAGTCAGAGTCAGAGTCAGAGTCAGAGTCAGAGTAAGAGTCAGAGTCAGAGTCAGATTCAGAGTCAGAGTCAGAGTCAGAGTCAGAGTCAGAGTCAGAGTCAGAGGCAGAGTCAGATTCAGAGTCAGAGTCAGAGTCAGAGTCAGAGTCAGAGTCAGAGTCAGAGTCAGAGTCAGTCTCAGAGTCAGAATCAAAGTCAGAGTCAGAGTCAGAGACAGAGTCAGGGTCAGAGTCAGAGTCAGAGTAAGAGAGTCAGAGTCAAATTCAGAGTCGGAGTCAGAGTCAGAGTCAGAGTCAGAGTCAGAGAGTCAGAGTCAAATTCAGAGTCAGAGTCAGAGTCGGAGTCAGAGTCAGAGTCAGAGTCAGAGTCAGAGTCAGACTCAGATTCAGAATCAGAGTCAGAGTCAGATTTGGAGTCGGAGTCAGAGTCAGAGTCAGAGTCAGAGTCAGAGTCGGAGTCAGAGTCAGATACAGAGTCGAAGTCAGAGTCGAAGTCAGAGTCAGAGTCAGAGTCAGAGTCAGAGTCAGAGTCAGACTCAGAGTCAGAATCAGAGTCAGAGTCGGATTCGGAGTCGGAGTCAGATTCAGAGTCAGAGTCGGAGTCAATGTCAGATTCAGAGTCGGAGTCAGATTCAGAGTCACAGTCAGATTCAAAGTCAGAGTCAGAGTCAGAATCAGAGTCAGAGTCCGAGTAAGAGTCAGAGTCAGAGTCAGATTCAGAGTCAGATTTAGAGTCAGAGTTAGAGTCAGAGTCAGAGTCAGAGTCAGAGGCAGAGTCAGATTAGGAGTCAGAGTCAGAGTCAGAGAGTCAAAGTCAAATTCAGAGTCAGAGTCAGAGTCAGAGTCAGAGTCAGAGTCAGAGTCAGAGTCAGAGTCAGAGTCAGAGTAAGAGTCAGATTCAGAGTCAGATTCAGAGTCAGAGTCAGAGTCAGAGTCAGAGTCAGAGTCAGAGTCAGAGTCAGACGCAGAGTCAGATTAAGAGTCAGAGTCAGAGTCAGAGTCAGAGTCAGAGTCAGAGTCAGAGTCAGAGTCAGAGTCAGACTCAGAATCAGAATCAAAGTCAGAGTCAGAGTCAGAGACAGAGTCAGGGTCGGAGTCAGAGTCAGAGTAAGAGAGTCAGAGTCAAATTCAGAGTCGGAGTCAGAGTCAGAGTCAGAGAGTCAGAGTCAAATTCAGAGTCAGAGTCAGAGTCAGAGTCAGAGTCAGAGTCAGAGTCAGAGTCAGAGTCGGAGTCGGAGTCGGAGTCGGATTCAGAGTCAGAGTCAGAGTCAGAGTCAGAGTCAGAGTCAGAGTCAGAGTCAGAGTCAGAGTCAGAGTCAGAGTCAGAGTCAGAGTCAGAGTCAGAGTCAGAGTCAGAGTAAGAGTCAGAGTCAGAGTCAGATTCAGAGTTAGAGTCAGAGTCAGAGTCAGAGTCAGAGTCAGAGTCAGAGTCAGAGTCAGAGTCAGACTCAGAGTCAGAATCAGAGTCAGAGTCGGATTCGGAGTCGGAGTCAGATTCAGAGTCAGAGTCGGAGTCAATGCCAGATTCAGAGTCGGAGTCAGATTCAGAGTCACAGTCAGATTCAAAGTCAGAGTCAGAGTCAGAATCAAAGTCAGAGTCAGAGTCGGAGTCAGAGTCAGAGTCAGAGTCAGAGTCGGAGTCAGAGTCACAGTCAGAGTCAGTGTCAGATTCAGAGTCAGAGTCAAAGTTGGAGTCAGAGTCAGAGTCAGAGACAGAGTCAGGGTCAGAGTCAGAGTCAGAGTAAGAGAGTCAGAGTCAAATTCAGAGTCGGAGTCAGAGTCAGAGTCAGAGTCAGAGTCAGAGAGTCAGAGTCAAATTCAGAGTCAGAGTCAGAGTCAGAGTCAGAGTCAGAGTCAGAGTCAGAGTCAGAGTCGGAGTCGGAGTCGGAGTCAGATTCAGAGTCAGAGTCAGAGTCAGAGTCAGAGTCAGAGTCAGAGTCAGAGTCAGAGTCAGAGTCAGAGTCAGAGTAGGAGTCAGAGTCAGAGTCAGATTCAGAGTCAGAGTCAGAGTCAGAGTCAGAGTCAGAGTCAGAGTCAGAGTCAGAGTCAGAGTCAGAGTCAGACTCAGAGTCAGAATCAGAGTCAGAGTCGGATTCGGATTCGGAGTCAGATTCAGAGTCAGAGTCGGAGTCAATGTCAGATTCAGAGTCAGAGTCAGAGTCAGAGTCAGAGTCAGACTCAGAGTCAGAATCAGAGTCAGAGTCGGATGCGGAGTCGGAGTCAGATTCAGAGTCAGAGTCGGAGTCAATGCCAGATTCAGAGTCGGAGTCAGATTCAGAGTCACAGTCAGATTCAAAGTCAGAGTCATAGTCAGAATCAGAGTCAGAGTCAGAGTCGGAGCCAGAGTCAGAGTCAGAGTCAGAGTCGGAGTCAGAGTCACAGTCAGAGTCAGTGTCAGATTCAGAGTCAGAGTCAAAGTTGGAGTCAGAGTCAGAGTCAGCGAGTCAGAGTCAGAGTCAGAGTGATAGTCATAGTCGGAGTCAGAGTCAGATACAGAGTCGAAGTCAGAGTCGAAGTCAGAGTCAGAGTCAGAGTCAGAGTCAGAGTCAAACTCAGAGTCAGAATCAGATTCAGAGTCGGAGTCGGAGTCGGAGTCAGATTCAGAGTGAGAGTCAGAGTCAGAGTCAGAGTCAGAGTCACATTCAGAGTCAGAGTCAGATTCAGAGTTAGAGTCAGAGTCAGAGTCGTGGTCGGAGTCGGAGTCGGAGTCGGAGTTGGAGTCAGAGTCAGAGTCAGAGTCAGAGTCAGAGTCAGAGTAAGAGTCAGAGTCAGAGTCAGATTCAGAGTCAGAGTCAGAGTCAGAGTCAGAGTCAGAGTCAGAGTCAGAGGCAGAGTCAGATTCAGAGTCAGAGTCAGAGTCAGAGTCAGAGTCAGAGTCAGAGTCAGAGTCAGAGTCAGTCTCAGAGTCAGAATCAAAGTCAGAGTCAGAGTCAGAGACAGAGTCAGGGTCAGAGTCAGAGTCAGAGTAAGAGAGTCAGAGTCAAATTCAGAGTCGGAGTCAGAGTCAGAGTCAGAGTCAGAGTCAGAGAGTCAGAGTCAAATTCAGAGTCAGAGTCAGAGTCGGAGTCAGAGTCAGAGTCAGAGTCAGAGTCAGAGTCAGACTCAGATTCAGAATCAGAGTCAGAGTCAGATTTGGAGTCGGAGTCAGAGTCAGAGTCAGAGTCAGAGTCAGAGTCGGAGTCAGAGTCAGATACAGAGTCGAAGTCAGAGTCGAAGTCAGAGTCAGAGTCAGAGTCAGAGTCAGAGTCAGAGTCAGACTCAGAGTCAGAATCAGAGTCAGAGTCGGATTCGGAGTCGGAGTCAGATTCAGAGTCAGAGTCGGAGTCAATGTCAGATTCAGAGTCGGAGTCAGATTCAGAGTCACAGTCAGATTCAAAGTCAGAGTCAGAGTCAGAATCAGAGTCAGAGTCCGAGTAAGAGTCAGAGTCAGAGTCAGATTCAGAGTCAGATTTAGAGTCAGAGTTAGAGTCAGAGTCAGAGTCAGAGTCAGAGGCAGAGTCAGATTAGGAGTCAGAGTCAGAGTCAGAGAGTCAAAGTCAAATTCAGAGTCAGAGTCAGAGTCAGAGTCAGAGTCAGAGTCAGAGTCAGAGTCAGAGTCAGAGTCAGAGTAAGAGTCAGATTCAGAGTCAGATTCAGAGTCAGAGTCAGAGTCAGAGTCAGAGTCAGAGTCAGAGTCAGAGTCAGACGCAGAGTCAGATTAAGAGTCAGAGTCAGAGTCAGAGTCAGAGTCAGAGTCAGAGTCAGAGTCAGAGTCAGAGTCAGACTCAGAATCAGAATCAAAGTCAGAGTCAGAGTCAGAGACAGAGTCAGGGTCGGAGTCAGAGTCAGAGTAAGAGAGTCAGAGTCAAATTCAGAGTCGGAGTCAGAGTCAGAGTCAGAGAGTCAGAGTCAAATTCAGAGTCAGAGTCAGAGTCAGAGTCAGAGTCAGAGTCAGAGTCAGAGTCAGAGTCGGAGTCGGAGTCGGAGTCGGATTCAGAGTCAGAGTCAGAGTCAGAGTCAGAGTCAGAGTCAGAGTCAGAGTCAGAGTCAGAGTCAGAGTCAGAGTCAGAGTCAGAGTCAGAGTCAGAGTCAGAGTAAGAGTCAGAGTCAGAGTCAGATTCAGAGTTAGAGTCAGAGTCAGAGTCAGAGTCAGAGTCAGAGTCAGAGTCAGAGTCAGAGTCAGACTCAGAGTCAGAATCAGAGTCAGAGTCGGATTCGGAGTCGGAGTCAGATTCAGAGTCAGAGTCGGAGTCAATGCCAGATTCAGAGTCGGAGTCAGATTCAGAGTCACAGTCAGATTCAAAGTCAGAGTCAGAGTCAGAATCAAAGTCAGAGTCAGAGTCGGAGTCAGAGTCAGAGTCAGAGTCAGAGTCGGAGTCAGAGTCACAGTCAGAGTCAGTGTCAGATTCAGAGTCAGAGTCAAAGTTGGAGTCAGAGTCAGAGTCGGAGTCGGAGTCGGAGTCAGATTCAGAGTGAGAGTCAGAGTCAGAGTCAGAGTCAGAGTCACATTCAGAGTCAGAATCAGATTCAGAGTCGGAGTCGGAGTCGGAGTCAGATTCAGAGTGAGAGTCAGAGTCAGAGTCAGAGTCAGAGTCAGAGTCAGAGTCAGAGTCAGAGTCAGTGTCAGAGTCAGAGTAAGAGTCAGATTCAGAGTCAGATTCAGAGTCAAAGTCAGAGTCAGAGTCAGAGTCAGAGTCAGAGTCAGAGTCAGACGCAGAGTCAGATTAAGAGTCAGAGTCAGAGTCGGAGTCAGATTCAGAGTTAGAGTCAGAGTCAGAGTCAGAGTCAGAGTCACATTCAGAGTCAGAGTCAGATTCAGAGTTAGAGTCAGAGTCAGAGTCGTGGTCGGAGTCGGAGTCGGAGTCGGAGTTGAAGTCAGAGTCAGAGTCAGAGTCAGAGTCAGAGTCAGAGTAAGAGTCAGAGTCAGAGTCAGATTCAGAGTCAGAGTCAGAGTCAGAGTCAGAGTCAGAGTCAGATTCAGAGGCAGAGTCAGATTAAGAGTCAGAGTCAGAGTCAGAGTCAGAGTCAGAGTCAGAGTCAGAGTCAGAGTCAGTCTCAGAGTCAGAATCAAAGTCAGAGTCAGAGTCAGAGTCAGAGTCAGACTCAGATTCAGAATCAGAGTCAGAGTCAGATTTGGAGTCGGAGTCAGAGTCAGAGTCAGAGTCAGAGTCAGAGTCGGAGTCAGAGTCAGATACAGAGTCGAAGTCAGAGTCGAAGTCAGAGTCAGAGTCAGAGTCAGAGTCAGAGTCGGAGTCAGACTCAGAGTCAGAATCAGAGTCAGAGTCGGATTCGGAGTCGGAGTCAGATTCAGGGTCAGAGTCGGAGTCAATGTCAGATTCAGAGTCGGAGTCAGATTCAGAGTCACAGTCAGATTCAAAGTCAGAGTCAGAGTCAGAATCAGAGTCAGAGTCAGAGTAAGAGTCAGAGTCAGAGTCAGATTCAGAGTCAGAGTCAGAGTCAGAGTCAGAGTCAGAGTCAGAGTCAGAGTCAGAGGCAGAGTCAGATTAGGAGTCAGAGTCAGAGTCAGAGAGTCAGAGTCAAATTCAGAGTCAGAGTCAGAGTCAGAGTCAGAGTCAGAGTCAGAGTCAGAGTCAGAGTCAGAGTCAGAGTAAGAGTCAGATTCAGAGTCAGATTCAGAGTCAAAGTCAGAGTCAGAGTCAGAGTCAGAGTCAGAGTCAGAGTCAGACGCAGAGTCAGATTAAGAGTCAGAGTCAGAGTCAGAGTCAGAGTCAGACTCAGAATCAGAATCAACGTCAGAGTCAGAGTCAGAGACAGAGTCAGGGTCAGAGTCAGAGTCAGAGTAAGAGAGACAGAGTCAAATTCAGAGTCGGAGTCAGAGTCAGAGTCAGAGTCAGAGTCAGAGAGTCAGAGTCAAATTCAGAGTCAGAGTCAGAGTCAGAGTCAGAGTCAGAGTCAGAGTCAGAGTCAGAGTCGGAGTCGGAGTCGGAGTCAGATTCAGAGTCAGAGTCAGAGTCAGAGTCAGAGTCAGAGTCAGAGTCAGAGTCAGAGTCAGAGTCAGAGTCAGAGTCAGAGTAAGAGTCAGAGTCAGAGTCAGATTCAGAGTCAGAGTCAGAGTCAGAGTCAGAGTCAGAGTCAGAGTCAGAGTCAGAGTCGGAGTCGGAGTCGGAGTCAGATTCAGAGTCAGAGTCAGAGTCAGAGTCAGAGTCAGAGTCGGAGTCAGAGTCAGACTCAGATTCAGAGTGAGAGTCAGATTCAGAGTCAAAGTCAGAGTCTCAGTCAGAGTCACAGTCAGATTCAGAATTAGAGTCAGAGTCAGAGTCGGGGTCGGAGTCGGAGTCGGAGTCGGAGTTGGATTCAGAGTCAGAGTCAGAGTCAGAGTCAGAATCAGAGTCAGAGAGATAGTCATAGTCGGAGTCAGAGTCAGATACAGAGTCGAAGTCAGAGTCGAAGTCAGAGTCAAAGTCAGAGTCAGAGTCTGATTCAGAGTCAGAGTCAGAGTCAGAGTTGGAGTAAGATTCAGAGTCAGAGTCGGAGTCAATGGCAGATTCAGAGTCGGAGTCAGATTCAGAGTCACAGTCAGATTTAAAGTCAGAGTCAGAGTCAGAATCAGAGTCAGAGTCAGAGTCGGAGTCAGAGTCAGACTCAGATTCAGAGTGAGAGTCAGATTCAGAGTCAAAGTCAGAGTCACAGTCAGAGTCACAGTCAGATTCAGAATTAGAGTCAGAGTCAGAGTCGGGGTCGGAGTCGGAGTCGGAGTCGGAGTTGGATTCAGAGTCAGAGTCAGAGTCAGAGTCAGAATCAGAGTCAGAGTCAGAGTCAGAGTCAGAGTCAGAGTCAGAGTCACATTCAGAGTCAGAGTCAGATTCAGAGTTAGAGTCAGAGTCAGAGTCGGGGTCGGAGTCGGAGTCGGAGTCGGAGTTGGAGTCAGAGTCAGAGTCAGAGTCAGAGTCAGAGTCAAAGTAAGAGTCAGAGTCAGAGTCAGATTCAGATTCAGAGTCAGAGTCAGAGTCAGAGTCAGCGTCAGAGTCAGAGTCAGAGGCAGAGTCAGATTAAGAGTCAGAGTCAGAGTCAGAGTCAGAGTCAGAGTCAGAGTCAGAGTCAGAGTCCGACTCAGAGTCAGAATCAAAGTCAGAGTCAGAGTTAGAGTCAGAGTCACATTCAGAGTCAGAGTCAGATTCAGAGTTAGAGTCAGAGTCAGAGTCGGGGTCGGAGTCGGAGTCGGAGTCGGAGTTGGAGTCAGAGTCAGAGTCAGAGTCAGATTCAGAGACAGAGTCAGGGTCAGAGTCAGAGTCAGAGTCGGATTCGGAGTCGGAGTCAGATTCAGAGTCAGAGTCGGAGTCAATGTCAGATTCAGAGTCGGAGTCAGATTCAGAGTCACAGTTAGATTCAAAGTCACAGTCAGAGTCAGAATCCGAGTCAGAGTCAGAGTCGGAGTCAGAGTCAGAGCCAGAGTCAGAGTCGGAGTCAGAGTCACAGTCAGAGTCAGTGTCAGATTCAGAGTCAGAGTCAAAGTTGGAGTCAGAGTCAGAGTCAGCGAGTCAGAGTCAGAGTCAGAGTGATAGTCATAGTCGGAGTCAGAGTCAGGTACAGAGTCGAAGTCAGAGTCGAAGTCAGAGTCAGAGTCAGAGTCAGAGTCAGAGTCAGAGTCAAACTCAGAGTCAGAATCAGAGTCAGAGTCGGAGTCGGAGTCGGAGTCAGATTCAGAGTCAGAGTCAGAGTCAGAGTCAGAGTCAGAGTCAGAGTCAGAGTCAGAGTCAGAGTCAGAGTCAGAGTCAGAGTAAGAGTCAGAGTCAGAGTCAGAGTCAGAGTCAGAGTCGGAGTCAGAGTCAGATACAGAGTCGAAGTCAGAGTCGAAGTCAGAGTCAGAGTCAGAGTCAGAGTCAGAGTCAGAGTCAGACTCAGAGTCAGAATCAGAGTCAGAGTCGGATTCGGAGTCGGAGTCAGATTCAGAGTCAGAGTCGGAGTCAATGTCAGATTCAGAGTCGGAGTCAGATTCAGAGTCACAGTCAGATTCAAAGTCAGAGTCAGAGTCAGAATCAGAGTCAGAGTCCGAGTAAGAGTCAGAGTCAGAGTCAGATTCAGAGTCAGATTTAGAGTCAGAGTTAGAGTCAGAGTCAGAGTCAGAGTCAGAGGCAGAGTCAGATTAGGAGTCAGAGTCAGAGTCAGAGAGTCAAAGTCAAATTCAGAGTCAGAGTCAGAGTCAGAGTCAGAGTCAGAGTCAGAGTCAGAGTCAGAGTCAGAGTCAGAGTAAGAGTCAGATTCAGAGTCAGATTCAGAGTCAGAGTCAGAGTCAGAGTCAGAGTCAGAGTCAGAGTCAGAGTCAGACGCAGAGTCAGATTAAGAGTCAGAGTCAGAGTCAGAGTCAGAGTCAGAGTCAGAGTCAGAGTCAGAGTCAGAGTCAGACTCAGAATCAGAATCAAAGTCAGAGTCAGAGTCAGAGACAGAGTCAGGGTCGGAGTCAGAGTCAGAGTAAGAGAGTCAGAGTCAAATTCAGAGTCGGAGTCAGAGTCAGAGTCAGAGAGTCAGAGTCAAATTCAGAGTCAGAGTCAGAGTCAGAGTCAGAGTCAGAGTCAGAGTCAGAGTCAGAGTCGGAGTCGGAGTCGGAGTCGGATTCAGAGTCAGAGTCAGAGTCAGAGTCAGAGTCAGAGTCAGAGTCAGAGTCAGAGTCAGAGTCAGAGTCAGAGTCAGAGTCAGAGTCAGAGTCAGAGTCAGAGTCAGAGTAAGAGTCAGAGTCAGAGTCAGATTCAGAGTTAGAGTCAGAGTCAGAGTCAGAGTCAGAGTCAGAGTCAGAGTCAGAGTCAGAGTCAGACTCAGAGTCAGAATCAGAGTCAGAGTCGGATTCGGAGTCGGAGTCAGATTCAGAGTCAGAGTCGGAGTCAATGCCAGATTCAGAGTCGGAGTCAGATTCAGAGTCACAGTCAGATTCAAAGTCAGAGTCAGAGTCAGAATCAAAGTCAGAGTCAGAGTCGGAGTCAGAGTCAGAGTCAGAGTCAGAGTCGGAGTCAGAGTCACAGTCAGAGTCAGTGTCAGATTCAGAGTCAGAGTCAAAGTTGGAGTCAGAGTCAGAGTCAGAGACAGAGTCAGGGTCAGAGTCAGAGTCAGAGTAAGAGAGTCAGAGTCAAATTCAGAGTCGGAGTCAGAGTCAGAGTCAGAGTCAGAGTCAGAGAGTCAGAGTCAAATTCAGAGTCAGAGTCAGAGTCAGAGTCAGAGTCAGAGTCAGAGTCAGAGTCAGAGTCGGAGTCGGAGTCGGAGTCAGATTCAGAGTCAGAGTCAGAGTCAGAGTCAGAGTCAGAGTCAGAGTCAGAGTCAGAGTCAGAGTCAGAGTCAGAGTAGGAGTCAGAGTCAGAGTCAGATTCAGAGTCAGAGTCAGAGTCAGAGTCAGAGTCAGAGTCAGAGTCAGAGTCAGAGTCAGAGTCAGAGTCAGACTCAGAGTCAGAATCAGAGTCAGAGTCGGATTCGGATTCGGAGTCAGATTCAGAGTCAGAGTCGGAGTCAATGTCAGATTCAGAGTCAGAGTCAGAGTCAGAGTCAGAGTCAGACTCAGAGTCAGAATCAGAGTCAGAGTCGGATGCGGAGTCGGAGTCAGATTCAGAGTCAGAGTCGGAGTCAATGCCAGATTCAGAGTCGGAGTCAGATTCAGAGTCACAGTCAGATTCAAAGTCAGAGTCATAGTCAGAATCAGAGTCAGAGTCAGAGTCGGAGCCAGAGTCAGAGTCAGAGTCAGAGTCGGAGTCAGAGTCACAGTCAGAGTCAGTGTCAGATTCAGAGTCAGAGTCAAAGTTGGAGTCAGAGTCAGAGTCAGCGAGTCAGAGTCAGAGTCAGAGTGATAGTCATAGTCGGAGTCAGAGTCAGATACAGAGTCGAAGTCAGAGTCGAAGTCAGAGTCAGAGTCAGAGTCAGAGTCAGAGTCAAACTCAGAGTCAGAATCAGATTCAGAGTCGGAGTCGGAGTCGGAGTCAGATTCAGAGTGAGAGTCAGAGTCAGAGTCAGAGTCAGAGTCACATTCAGAGTCAGAGTCAGATTCAGAGTTAGAGTCAGAGTCAGAGTCGTGGTCGGAGTCGGAGTCGGAGTCGGAGTTGGAGTCAGAGTCAGAGTCAGAGTCAGAGTCAGAGTCAGAGTAAGAGTCAGAGTCAGAGTCAGATTCAGAGTCAGAGTCAGAGTCAGAGTCAGAGTCAGAGTCAGAGTCAGAGGCAGAGTCAGATTCAGAGTCAGAGTCAGAGTCAGAGTCAGAGTCAGAGTCAGAGTCAGAGTCAGAGTCAGTCTCAGAGTCAGAATCAAAGTCAGAGTCAGAGTCAGAGACAGAGTCAGGGTCAGAGTCAGAGTCAGAGTAAGAGAGTCAGAGTCAAATTCAGAGTCGGAGTCAGAGTCAGAGTCAGAGTCAGAGTCAGAGAGTCAGAGTCAAATTCAGAGTCAGAGTCAGAGTCGGAGTCAGAGTCAGAGTCAGAGTCAGAGTCAGAGTCAGACTCAGATTCAGAATCAGAGTCAGAGTCAGATTTGGAGTCGGAGTCAGAGTCAGAGTCAGAGTCAGAGTCAGAGTCGGAGTCAGAGTCAGATACAGAGTCGAAGTCAGAGTCGAAGTCAGAGTCAGAGTCAGAGTCAGAGTCAGAGTCAGAGTCAGACTCAGAGTCAGAATCAGAGTCAGAGTCGGATTCGGAGTCGGAGTCAGATTCAGAGTCAGAGTCGGAGTCAATGTCAGATTCAGAGTCGGAGTCAGATTCAGAGTCACAGTCAGATTCAAAGTCAGAGTCAGAGTCAGAATCAGAGTCAGAGTCCGAGTAAGAGTCAGAGTCAGAGTCAGATTCAGAGTCAGATTTAGAGTCAGAGTTAGAGTCAGAGTCAGAGTCAGAGTCAGAGGCAGAGTCAGATTAGGAGTCAGAGTCAGAGTCAGAGAGTCAAAGTCAAATTCAGAGTCAGAGTCAGAGTCAGAGTCAGAGTCAGAGTCAGAGTCAGAGTCAGAGTCAGAGTCAGAGTAAGAGTCAGATTCAGAGTCAGATTCAGAGTCAGAGTCAGAGTCAGAGTCAGAGTCAGAGTCAGAGTCAGAGTCAGACGCAGAGTCAGATTAAGAGTCAGAGTCAGAGTCAGAGTCAGAGTCAGAGTCAGAGTCAGAGTCAGAGTCAGAGTCAGACTCAGAATCAGAATCAAAGTCAGAGTCAGAGTCAGAGACAGAGTCAGGGTCGGAGTCAGAGTCAGAGTAAGAGAGTCAGAGTCAAATTCAGAGTCGGAGTCAGAGTCAGAGTCAGAGAGTCAGAGTCAAATTCAGAGTCAGAGTCAGAGTCAGAGTCAGAGTCAGAGTCAGAGTCAGAGTCAGAGTCGGAGTCGGAGTCGGAGTCGGATTCAGAGTCAGAGTCAGAGTCAGAGTCAGAGTCAGAGTCAGAGTCAGAGTCAGAGTCAGAGTCAGAGTCAGAGTCAGAGTCAGAGTCAGAGTCAGAGTCAGAGTAAGAGTCAGAGTCAGAGTCAGATTCAGAGTTAGAGTCAGAGTCAGAGTCAGAGTCAGAGTCAGAGTCAGAGTCAGAGTCAGAGTCAGACTCAGAGTCAGAATCAGAGTCAGAGTCGGATTCGGAGTCGGAGTCAGATTCAGAGTCAGAGTCGGAGTCAATGCCAGATTCAGAGTCGGAGTCAGATTCAGAGTCACAGTCAGATTCAAAGTCAGAGTCAGAGTCAGAATCAAAGTCAGAGTCAGAGTCGGAGTCAGAGTCAGAGTCAGAGTCAGAGTCGGAGTCAGAGTCACAGTCAGAGTCAGTGTCAGATTCAGAGTCAGAGTCAAAGTTGGAGTCAGAGTCAGAGTCGGAGTCGGAGTCGGAGTCAGATTCAGAGTGAGAGTCAGAGTCAGAGTCAGAGTCAGAGTCACATTCAGAGTCAGAATCAGATTCAGAGTCGGAGTCGGAGTCGGAGTCAGATTCAGAGTGAGAGTCAGAGTCAGAGTCAGAGTCAGAGTCAGAGTCAGAGTCAGAGTCAGAGTCAGTGTCAGAGTCAGAGTAAGAGTCAGATTCAGAGTCAGATTCAGAGTCAAAGTCAGAGTCAGAGTCAGAGTCAGAGTCAGAGTCAGAGTCAGACGCAGAGTCAGATTAAGAGTCAGAGTCAGAGTCGGAGTCAGATTCAGAGTTAGAGTCAGAGTCAGAGTCAGAGTCAGAGTCACATTCAGAGTCAGAGTCAGATTCAGAGTTAGAGTCAGAGTCAGAGTCGTGGTCGGAGTCGGAGTCGGAGTCGGAGTTGAAGTCAGAGTCAGAGTCAGAGTCAGAGTCAGAGTCAGAGTAAGAGTCAGAGTCAGAGTCAGATTCAGAGTCAGAGTCAGAGTCAGAGTCAGAGTCAGAGTCAGATTCAGAGGCAGAGTCAGATTAAGAGTCAGAGTCAGAGTCAGAGTCAGAGTCAGAGTCAGAGTCAGAGTCAGAGTCAGTCTCAGAGTCAGAATCAAAGTCAGAGTCAGAGTCAGAGTCAGAGTCAGACTCAGATTCAGAATCAGAGTCAGAGTCAGATTTGGAGTCGGAGTCAGAGTCAGAGTCAGAGTCAGAGTCAGAGTCGGAGTCAGAGTCAGATACAGAGTCGAAGTCAGAGTCGAAGTCAGAGTCAGAGTCAGAGTCAGAGTCAGAGTCGGAGTCAGACTCAGAGTCAGAATCAGAGTCAGAGTCGGATTCGGAGTCGGAGTCAGATTCAGGGTCAGAGTCGGAGTCAATGTCAGATTCAGAGTCGGAGTCAGATTCAGAGTCACAGTCAGATTCAAAGTCAGAGTCAGAGTCAGAATCAGAGTCAGAGTCAGAGTAAGAGTCAGAGTCAGAGTCAGATTCAGAGTCAGAGTCAGAGTCAGAGTCAGAGTCAGAGTCAGAGTCAGAGTCAGAGGCAGAGTCAGATTAGGAGTCAGAGTCAGAGTCAGAGAGTCAGAGTCAAATTCAGAGTCAGAGTCAGAGTCAGAGTCAGAGTCAGAGTCAGAGTCAGAGTCAGAGTCAGAGTCAGAGTAAGAGTCAGATTCAGAGTCAGATTCAGAGTCAAAGTCAGAGTCAGAGTCAGAGTCAGAGTCAGAGTCAGAGTCAGACGCAGAGTCAGATTAAGAGTCAGAGTCAGAGTCAGAGTCAGAGTCAGACTCAGAATCAGAATCAACGTCAGAGTCAGAGTCAGAGACAGAGTCAGGGTCAGAGTCAGAGTCAGAGTAAGAGAGACAGAGTCAAATTCAGAGTCGGAGTCAGAGTCAGAGTCAGAGTCAGAGTCAGAGAGTCAGAGTCAAATTCAGAGTCAGAGTCAGAGTCAGAGTCAGAGTCAGAGTCAGAGTCAGAGTCAGAGTCGGAGTCGGAGTCGGAGTCAGATTCAGAGTCAGAGTCAGAGTCAGAGTCAGAGTCAGAGTCAGAGTCAGAGTCAGAGTCAGAGTCAGAGTCAGAGTCAGAGTAAGAGTCAGAGTCAGAGTCAGATTCAGAGTCAGAGTCAGAGTCAGAGTCAGAGTCAGAGTCAGAGTCAGAGTCAGAGTCGGAGTCGGAGTCGGAGTCAGATTCAGAGTCAGAGTCAGAGTCAGAGTCAGAGTCAGAGTCGGAGTCAGAGTCAGACTCAGATTCAGAGTGAGAGTCAGATTCAGAGTCAAAGTCAGAGTCTCAGTCAGAGTCACAGTCAGATTCAGAATTAGAGTCAGAGTCAGAGTCGGGGTCGGAGTCGGAGTCGGAGTCGGAGTTGGATTCAGAGTCAGAGTCAGAGTCAGAGTCAGAATCAGAGTCAGAGAGATAGTCATAGTCGGAGTCAGAGTCAGATACAGAGTCGAAGTCAGAGTCGAAGTCAGAGTCAAAGTCAGAGTCAGAGTCTGATTCAGAGTCAGAGTCAGAGTCAGAGTTGGAGTAAGATTCAGAGTCAGAGTCGGAGTCAATGGCAGATTCAGAGTCGGAGTCAGATTCAGAGTCACAGTCAGATTTAAAGTCAGAGTCAGAGTCAGAATCAGAGTCAGAGTCAGAGTCGGAGTCAGAGTCAGACTCAGATTCAGAGTGAGAGTCAGATTCAGAGTCAAAGTCAGAGTCACAGTCAGAGTCACAGTCAGATTCAGAATTAGAGTCAGAGTCAGAGTCGGGGTCGGAGTCGGAGTCGGAGTCGGAGTTGGATTCAGAGTCAGAGTCAGAGTCAGAGTCAGAATCAGAGTCAGAGTCAGAGTCAGAGTCAGAGTCAGAGTCAGAGTCACATTCAGAGTCAGAGTCAGATTCAGAGTTAGAGTCAGAGTCAGAGTCGGGGTCGGAGTCGGAGTCGGAGTCGGAGTTGGAGTCAGAGTCAGAGTCAGAGTCAGAGTCAGAGTCAAAGTAAGAGTCAGAGTCAGAGTCAGATTCAGATTCAGAGTCAGAGTCAGAGTCAGAGTCAGCGTCAGAGTCAGAGTCAGAGGCAGAGTCAGATTAAGAGTCAGAGTCAGAGTCAGAGTCAGAGTCAGAGTCAGAGTCAGAGTCAGAGTCCGACTCAGAGTCAGAATCAAAGTCAGAGTCAGAGTTAGAGTCAGAGTCACATTCAGAGTCAGAGTCAGATTCAGAGTTAGAGTCAGAGTCAGAGTCGGGGTCGGAGTCGGAGTCGGAGTCGGAGTTGGAGTCAGAGTCAGAGTCAGAGTCAGATTCAGAGACAGAGTCAGGGTCAGAGTCAGAGTCAGAGTCGGATTCGGAGTCGGAGTCAGATTCAGAGTCAGAGTCGGAGTCAATGTCAGATTCAGAGTCGGAGTCAGATTCAGAGTCACAGTTAGATTCAAAGTCACAGTCAGAGTCAGAATCCGAGTCAGAGTCAGAGTCGGAGTCAGAGTCAGAGCCAGAGTCAGAGTCGGAGTCAGAGTCACAGTCAGAGTCAGTGTCAGATTCAGAGTCAGAGTCAAAGTTGGAGTCAGAGTCAGAGTCAGCGAGTCAGAGTCAGAGTCAGAGTGATAGTCATAGTCGGAGTCAGAGTCAGGTACAGAGTCGAAGTCAGAGTCGAAGTCAGAGTCAGAGTCAGAGTCAGAGTCAGAGTCAGAGTCAAACTCAGAGTCAGAATCAGAGTCAGAGTCGGAGTCGGAGTCGGAGTCAGATTCAGAGTCAGAGTCAGAGTCAGAGTCAGAGTCAGAGTCAGAGTCAGAGTCAGAGTCAGAGTCAGAGTCAGAGTCAGAGTAAGAGTCAGAGTCAGAGTCAGAGTCAGAGTCAGAGTCAGAGTCAGAGTCAGAGTCAGAGTCAGAGTCAGAGTCAGAGTCAGAGTCAGAGTCAGAGTCAGAGTCAGAGTCAGAGTCAGACTCAGAGTCAGAATCAGAGTCAGAGTCGGATTCGGAGTCGGAGTCAGATTCAGAGTCAGAGTCGGAGTCAATGTCAGATTCAGAGTCGGAGTCAGATTCAGAGTCACAGTCAGATTCAAAGTCAGAGTCAGAGTCAGAATCAGAGTCAGAGTCAGAGTCAGAGTCAGAGTCAGACTCAGAGTCAGAATCAGAGTCAGAGTCGGATTCGGAGTCGGAGTCAGATTCAGAGTCAGAGTCGGAGTCAATGCCAGATTCAGAGTCGGAGTCAGATTCAGAGTCACAGTCAGATTCAAAGTCAAAGTCAGAGTCAGAATCAGAGTCAGAGTCAGAGTCGGAGTCAGAGTCAGAGTCAGAGTCAGAGTCGGAGTCAGAGTCACAGTCAGAGTCAGTGTCAGATTCAGAGTCAGAGTCAAAGTTGGAGTCAGAGTCAGAGTCAGCGAGTCAGAGTCAGAGTCAGAGTGATAGTCATAGTCGGAGTCAGAGTCAGATACAGAGTCGAAGTCAGAGTCGAAGTCAGAGTCAGAGTCAGAGTCAGAGTCAGAGTCAGAGTCAAACTCAGAGTCAGAATCAGAGTCAGAGTCGGAGTCGGAGTCGGAGTCAGATTCAGAGTGAGAGTCAGAGTCAGAGTCAGAGTCAGAGTCACATTCAGAGTCAGAGTCAGATTCAGAGTTAGAGTCAGAGTCAGAGTCGTGGTCGGAGTCGGAGTCGGAGTCGGAGTTGGAGTCAGAGTCAGAGTCAGAGTCAGAGTCAGAGTCAGAGTAAGAGTCAGAGTCAGAGTCAGATTCAGAGTCAGAGTCAGAGTCAGGATCAGAGTCAGAGTCAGAGTCAGAGGCAGAGTCAGATTAAGAGTCAGAGTCAGAGTCAGAGTCAGAGTCAGAGTCAGAGTCAGAGTCAGAGTCAGTCTCAGAGTCAGAATCAAAGTCAGAGTCAGAGTCAGACACAGAGTCAGGGTCAGAGTCAGAGTCAGAGTAAGAGAGTCAGAGTCAAATTCAGAGTCGGAGTCAGAGTCAGAGTCAGAGTCAGAGTCAGAGAGTCAGAGTCAAATTCAGAGTCAGAGTCAGAGTCGGAGTCAGAGTCAGAGTCAGAGTCAGAGTCAGAGTCAGACTCAGATTCAGAATCAGAGTCAGAGTCAGATTTGGAGTCGGAGTCAGAGTCAGAGTCAGAGTCAGAGTCAGAGTCGGAGTCAGAGTCAGATACAGAGTCGAAGTCAGAGTCGAAGTCAGAGTCAGAGTCAGAGTCAGAGTCAGAGTCAGAGTCAGACTCAGAGTCAGAATCAGAGTCAGAGTCGGATTCGGAGTCGGAGTCAGATTCAGAGTCAGAGTCGGAGTCAATGTCAGATTCAGAGTCGGAGTCAGATTCAGAGTCACAGTCAGATTCAAAGTCAAAGTCAGAGTCAGAATCAGAGTCAGAGTCAGAGTAAGAGTCAGAGTCAGAGTCAGAGTCAGATTCAGAGTCAGAGTCAGAGTCAGAGTCAGAGTCAGAGTCAGAGTCAGAGTCAGAGGCAGAGTCAGATTAGGAGTCAGAGTCAGAGTCAGAGAGTCAGAGTCAAATTCAGAGTCAGAGTCAGAGTCAGAGTCAGAGTCAGAGTCAGAGTCAGAGTCAGAGTCAGAGTCAGAGTCAGAGTAAGAGGCAGATTCAGAGTCAGATTCAGAGTCAGAGTCAGAGTCAGAGTCAGAGTCAGAGTCAGAGTCAGAGTCAGAGGCAGAGTCAGATTAAGAGTCAGAGTCAGAGTCAGAGTCAGAGTCAGAGTCAGAGTCAGAGTCAGAGTCAGAGTCAGACTCAGAATCAGAATCAAAGTCAGAGTCAGAGTCAGAGTCAGAGTCAGATTCAAAGTGAGAGTCAGAGTCAGAGTCAGAGTCAGAGTCACATTCAGAGTCAGAGTCAGATTCAGAGTTAGAGTCAGAGTCAGAGTCGTCGTCGGAGTCAGAGTCAGATACAGAGTCGAAGTCAGAGTCGAAGTCAGAGTCAGAGTCAGAGTCAGAGTCAGAGTCAGAGTCAGACTCAGAGTCAGAATCAGAGTCAGAGTCGGATTCGGAGTCGGAGTCAGATTCAGAGTCAGAGTCGGAGTCAATGTCAGATTCAGAGTCGGAGTCAGATTCAGAGTCAGAGTCGGAGTCAGAGTCAGATACAGAGTCGAAGTCAGAGTCGAAGTCAGAGTCAGAGTCAGAGTCAGAGTCAGAGTCAGAGTCAGACTCAGAGTCAGAATCAGAGTCAGAGTCGGATTCGGAGTCGGAGTCAGATTCAGAGTCAGAGTCGGAGTCAGAGTCAGAGTCAGAGTCAGAGTCAGAGGCAGAGTCAGATTAGGAGTCAGAGTCAGAGTCAGAGAGTCAGAGTCAAATTCAGAGTCAGAGTCAGAGTCAGAGTCAGAGTCAGAGTCAGAGTCAGAGTCAGAGTCAGAGTCAGAGTAAGAGGCAGATTCAGAGTCAGATTCAGAGTCAGAGTCAGAGTCAGAGTCAGAGTCAGAGTCAGAGTCAGAGTCAGAGGCAGAGTCAGATTAAGAGTCAGAGTCAGAGTCAGAGTCAGAGTCAGAGTCAGAGTCAGAGTCAGAGTCAGAGTCAGAGTCAGACTCAGAATCAGAATCAAAGTCAGAGTCAGAGTCAGAGACAGAGTCAGGGTCAGAGTCAGAGTCAGAGTAAGAGAGTCAGAGTCAAATTCAGAGTCGGAGTCAGAGTCAGAGTCAGAGTCAGAGTCAGAGAGTCAGAGTCAAATTCAGAGTCAGAGTAAGAGTCAGAGTCAGAGTCAGAGTCAGAGTCAGAGTCAGAGTCGGAGTCGGAGTCGGAGTCAGATTCAGAGTTAGAGTCAGAGTCAGAGTCAGAGTCAGAGTCAGAGTCAGAGTCAGAGTCAGAGTCAGAGTCAGAGTCAGAGTAAGAGTCAGAGTCAGAGTCAGATTCAGAGTCAGAGTCAGAGTCAGAGTCAGAGTCAGAGTCAGAGTCAGAGTCAGAGTCAGAGTCAGACTCAGAGTCAGAATCAGAGTCAGAGTCGGATTCGGAGTCGGAGTCAGATTCAGAGTCAGAGTCGGAGTCAATGTCAGATTCAGAGTCGGAGTCAGATTCAGAGTCACAGTCAGATTCAAAGTCAGAGTCAGAGTCAGAATCAGAGTCAGAGTCCGAGTAAGAGTCAGAGTCAGAGTCAGATTCAGAGTCAGAGTCAGAGTCAGAGTCAGAGTCAGAGTCAGAGTCAGAGTCAGAGGCAGAGTCAGATTAGGAGTCAGAGTCAGAGTCAGAGAGTCAAAGTCAAATTCAGAGTCAGAGTCAGAGTCAGAGTCAGAGTCAGAGTCAGAGTCAGAGTCAGAGTCAGAGTCAGAGTAAGAGTCAGATTCGGAGTCAGATTCAGAGTCAGAGTCAGAGTCAGAGTCAGAGTCAGAGTCAGAGTCAGAGTCAGACGCAGAGTCAGATTAAGAGTCAGAGTCAGAGTCAGAGTCAGAGTCAGAGTCAGAGTCAGAGTCAGAGTCAGAGTCAGACTCAGAATCAGAATCAAAGTCAGAGTCAGAGTCAGAGACAGAGTCAGGGTCGGAGTCAGAGTCAGAGTAAGAGAGTCAGAGTCAAATTCAGAGTCGGAGTCAGAGTCAGAGTCAGAGTCAGAGTCAGAGAGTCAGAGTCAAATTCAGAGTCAGAGTCAGAGTCAGAGTCAGAGTCAGAGTCAGAGTCAGAGTCAGAGTCGGAGTCGGAGTCGTAGTCAGATTCAGAGTCAGAGTCAGAGTCAGAGTCAGAGTCAGAGTCAGAGTCAGAGTCAGAGTCAGAGTCAGAGTCAGAGTCAGAGTCAGAGTCAGAGTCAGAGTCAGAGTCAGAGTAAGAGTCAGAGTCAGAGTCAGATTCAGAGTTAGAGTCAGAGTCAGAGTCAGAGTCAGAGTCAGAGTCAGAGTCAGAGTCAGAGTCAGAGTCAGACTCAGAGTCAGAATCAGAGTCAGAGTCGGATTCGGAGTCGGAGTCAGATTCAGAGTCAGAGTCGGAGTCAATGTCAGATTCAGAGTCGGAGTCAGATTCAGAGTCACAGTCAGATTCAAAGTCAGAGTCAGAGTCAGAGTCAGAATCAGAGTCAGAGTCAGAGTCAGAGTCAGAGTCAGACTCAGAGTCAGAATCAGAGTCAGAGTCGGATTCGGAGTCGGAGTCAGATTCAGAGTCAGAATCGGAGTCAATGCCAGATTCAGAGTCGGAGTCAGATTCAGAGTCACAGTCAGATTCAAAGTCAGAGTCAGAGTCAGAATCAAAGTCAGAGTCAGAGTCGGAGTCAGAGTCAGAGTCAGAGTCAGAGTCGGAGTCAGAGTCACAGTCAGAGTCAGTGTCAGATTCAGAGTCAGAGTCAAAGTTGGAGTCAGAGTCAGAGTCAGCGAGTCAGAGTCAGAGTCAGAGTGATAGTCATAGTCGGAGTCAGAGTCAGATACAGAGTCGAAGTCAGAGTCGAAGTCAGAGTCAGAGTCAGAGTCAGAGTCAGAGTCAGAGTCAAACTCAGAGTCAGAATCAGATTCAGAGTCGGAGTCGGAGTCGGAGTCAGATTCAGAGTGAGAGTCAGAGTCAGAGTCGGAGTCAGAGTCACATTCAGAGTCAGAGTCAGATTCAGAGTTAGAGTCAGAGTCAGAGTCGTGGTCGGAGTCGGAGTCGGAGTCGGAGTTGGAGTCAGAGTCAGAGTCAGAGTCAGAGTCAGAGTCAGAGTAAGAGTCAGAGTCAGAGTCAGATTCAGAGTCAGAGTAAGAGTCAGAGTCAGAGTCAGAGTCAGAGTCAGAGGCAGAGTCAGATTTAGAGTCAGAGTCAGAGTCAGAGTCAGAGTCAGAGTCAGAGTCAGAGTCAGAGTCAGAGTCAGAGTCAGACGCAGAGTCAGATTAAGAGTCAGAGTCAGAGTCAGAGTCAGAGTCAGAGTCAGAGTCAGAGTCAGAGTCAGAGTCAGACTCAGAATCAGAATCAAAGTCAGAGTCAGAGTCAGAGACAGAGTCAGGGTCGGAGTCAGAGTCAGAGTAAGAGAGTCAGAGTCAAATTCAGAGTCGGAGTCAGAGTCAGAGTCAGAGTCAGAGTCAGAGAGTCAGAGTCAAATTCAGAGTCAGAGTCAGAGTCAGAGTCAGAGTCAGAGTCAGAGTCAGAGTCAGAGTCGGAGTCGGAGTCGTAGTCAGATTCAGAGTCAGAGTCAGAGTCAGAGTCAGAGTCAGAGTCAGAGTCAGAGTCAGAGTCAGAGTCAGAGTCAGAGTCAGAGTCAGAGTCAGAGTCAGAGTCAGAGTCAGAGTCAGAGTAAGAGTCAGAGTCAGAGTCAGATTCAGAGTTAGAGTCAGAGTCAGAGTCAGAGTCAGAGTCAGAGTCAGAGTCAGAGTCAGAGTCAGAGTCAGACTCAGAGTCAGAATCAGAGTCAGAGTCGGATTCGGAGTCGGAGTCAGATTCAGAGTCAGAGTCGGAGTCAATGTCAGATTCAGAGTCGGAGTCAGATTCAGAGTCACAGTCAGATTCAAAGTCAGAGTCAGAGTCAGAGTCAGAATCAGAGTCAGAGTCAGAGTCAGAGTCAGAGTCAGACTCAGAGTCAGAATCAGAGTCAGAGTCGGATTCGGAGTCGGAGTCAGATTCAGAGTCAGAATCGGAGTCAATGCCAGATTCAGAGTCGGAGTCAGATTCAGAGTCACAGTCAGATTCAAAGTCAGAGTCAGAGTCAGAATCAAAGTCAGAGTCAGAGTCGGAGTCAGAGTCAGAGTCAGAGTCAGAGTCGGAGTCAGAGTCACAGTCAGAGTCAGTGTCAGATTCAGAGTCAGAGTCAAAGTTGGAGTCAGAGTCAGAGTCAGCGAGTCAGAGTCAGAGTCAGAGTGATAGTCATAGTCGGAGTCAGAGTCAGATACAGAGTCGAAGTCAGAGTCGAAGTCAGAGTCAGAGTCAGAGTCAGAGTCAGAGTCAGAGTCAAACTCAGAGTCAGAATCAGATTCAGAGTCGGAGTCGGAGTCGGAGTCAGATTCAGAGTGAGAGTCAGAGTCAGAGTCGGAGTCAGAGTCACATTCAGAGTCAGAGTCAGATTCAGAGTTAGAGTCAGAGTCAGAGTCGTGGTCGGAGTCGGAGTCGGAGTCGGAGTTGGAGTCAGAGTCAGAGTCAGAGTCAGAGTCAGAGTCAGAGTAAGAGTCAGAGTCAGAGTCAGATTCAGAGTCAGAGTAAGAGTCAGAGTCAGAGTCAGAGTCAGAGTCAGAGGCAGAGTCAGATTTAGAGTCAGAGTCAGAGTCAGAGTCAGAGTCAGAGTCAGAGTCAGAGTCAGAGTCAGAGTCAGAGTCAGTCTCAGAGTCAGAATCAAAGTCAGAGTCAGAGTCAGAGACAGAGTCAGGGTCAGAGTCAGAGTCAGAGTAAGAGAGTCAGAGTCAAATTCAGAGTCGGAGTCAGAGTCAGAGTCAGAGTCAGAGTCAGAGAGTCAGAGTCAAATTCAGAGTCAGAGTCAGAGTCGGAGTCAGAGTCAGAGTCAGAGTCAGAGTCAGAGTCAGACTCAGATTCAGAATCAGAGTCAGAGTCAGATTTGGAGTCGGAGTCAGAGTCAGAGTCAGAGTCAGAGTCAGAGTCGGAGTCAGAGTCAGATACAGAGTCGAAGTCAGAGTCGAAGTCAGAGTCAGAGTCAGATTCAGAGTCAGAGTCAGAGTCAGAGTCAGAGTCAGAGTCAGAGTCAGAGTCAGAGTCAGAGTCAGAGTCAGACTCAGAGTCAGAATCAGAGTTAGAGTCGGATTCGGAGTCGGAGTCAGATTCAGAGTCAGAGTCGGAGTCAATGTCAGATTCAGAGTCGGAGTCAGATTCAGAGTCACAGTCAGATTCAAAGTCAGAGTCAGAGTCAGAATAAGAGTCAGAGTCAGAGTCAGAGTCAGAGTCAGACTCAGAGTCAGAATCAGAGTCAGAGTCGGATTCGGAGTCGGAGTCAGATTCAGAGTCAGAGTCGGAGTCAATGCCAGATTCAGAGTCGGAGTCAGATTCAGAGTCACAGTCAGGTTCAAAGTCAGAGTCAGAGTCCGAATCAGAGTCAGAGTCAGAGTCGGAGTCAGAGTCAGAGTCAGAGTCAGAGTCGGAGTCAGAGTCACAGTCAGAGTCAGTGTCAGATTCAGAGTCAGAGTCAAAGTTGGAGTCAGAGTCAGAGTCAGCGAGTCAGAGTCAGAGTCAGAGTGATAGTCATAGTCGGAGTCAGAGTCAGATACAGAGTCGAAGTCAGAGTCGAAGTCAGAGTCAGAGTCAGAGTCAGAGTCAGAGTCAGAGTCAAACTCAGAGTCAGAATCAGATTCAGAGTCGGAGTCGGAGTCGGAGTCAGATTCAGAGTTAGAGTCGGAGTCAGAGTCAGAGTCAGAGTCAGAGTCGGAATCAGAGTCAGATACAGAGTCGAAGTCAGAGTCGAAGTCAGAGTCAGAGTCAGAGTCAGAGTCAGAGTCGGAGTCAGACTCAGAGTCAGAATCAGAGTCAGAGTCGGATTCGGAGTCGGAGTCAGATTCAGAGTCAGAGTCGGAGTCAATGTCAGATTCAGAGTCGGAGTCAGATTCAGAGTCACAGTCAGATTCAAAGTCAGAGTCAGAGTCAGAATCAGAGTCAGAGTCAGAGTAAGAGTCAGAGTCAGAGTCAGATTCAGAGTCAGAGTCAGAGTCAGAGTCAGAGTCAGAGTCAGAGTCAGAGTCAGAGGCAGAGTCAGATTAGGAGTCAGAGTCAGAGTCAGAGAGTCAGAGTCAAATTCAGAGTCAGAGTCAGAGTCAGAGTCAGAGTCAGAGTCAGAGTCAGAGTCAGAGTCAGAGTCAGAGTAAGAGTCAGATTCAGAGTCAGATTCAGAGTCAAAGTCAGAGTCAGAGTCAGAGTCAGAGTCAGAGTCAGAGTCAGACGCAGAGTCAGATTAAGAGTCAGAGTCAGAGTCAGAGTCAGAGTCAGACTCAGAATCAGAATCAACGTCAGAGTCAGAGTCAGAGACAGAGTCAGGGTCAGAGTCAGAGTCAGAGTAAGAGAGTCAGAGTCAAATTCAGAGTCGGAGTCAGAGTCAGAGTCAGAGTCAGAGTCAGAGAGTCAGAGTCAAATTCAGAGTCAGAGTCAGAGTCAGAGTCAGAGTCAGAGTCAGAGTCAGAGTCAGAGTCAGAGTCGGAGTCGGAGTCGGAGTCAGATTCAGAGTCAGAGTCAGAGTCAGAGTCAGAGTCAGAGTCAGAGTCAGAGTCAGAGTCAGAGTCAGAGTCAGAGTCAGAGTCAGAGTAAGAGTCAGAGTCAGAGTCAGATTCAGAGTCAGAGTCAGAGTCAGAGTCAGAGTCAGAGTCAGAGTCAGAGTCGGAGTCGGAGTCGGAGTCGGAGTCAGATTCAGAGTCAGAGTCAGAGTCAGAGTAAGAGTCAGAGTCGGAGTCAGAGTCAGACTCAGATTCAGAGTGAGAGTCAGATTCAGAGTCAAAGTCAGAGTCTCAGTCAGAGTCACAGTCAGATTCAGAATTAGAGTCAGAGTCAGAGTCGGGGTCGGAGTCGGAGTCGGAGTCGGAGTTGGATTCAGAGTCAGAGTCAGAGTCAGAGTCAGAATCAGAGTCAGAGAGATAGTCATAGTCGGAGTCAGAGTCAGATACAGAGTCGAAGACAGAGTCGAAGTCAGAGTCAAAGTCCGAGTCAGAGTCTGATTCAGAGTCAGAGTCGGAGTCAGAGTTGGAGTAAGATTCAGAGTCAGAGTCGGAGTCAATGGCAGATTCAGAGTCGGAGTCAGATTCAGAGTCACAGTCAGATTCAAAGTCAGAGTCAGAGTCAGAATCAGAGTCAGAGTCAGAGTCGGAGTCAGAGTCAGACTCAGATTCAGAGTGAGAGTCAGATTCAGAGTCGAAGTCAGAGTCACAGTCAGAGTCACAGTCAGATTCAGAATTAGAGTCAGAGTCAGAGTCGGGGTCGGAGTCGGAGTCGGAGTCGGAGTTGGATTCAGAGTCAGAGTCAGAGTCAGAGTCAGAATCAGAGTCAGAGTCAGAGTCAGAGTCAGAGTCAGAGTCAGAGTCACATTCAGAGTCAGAGTCAGATTCAGAGTTAGAGTCAGAGTCAGAGTCGGGGTCGGAGTCGGAGTCGGAGTCGGAGTTGGAGTCAGAGTCAGAGTCAGAGTCAGAGTCAGAGTCAAAGTAAGAGTCAGAGTCAGAGTCAGATTCAGATTCAGAGTCAGAGTCAGAGTCAGAGTCAGCGTCAGAGTCAGAGTCAGAGGCAGAGTCAGATTAAGAGTCAGAGTCAGAGTCAGAGTCAGAGTCAGAGTCAGAGTCAGAGTCACATTCAGAGTCAGAGTCAGATTCAGAGTTAGAGTCAGAGTCAGAGTCGGGGTCGGAGTCGGAGTCGGAGTCGGAGTTGGAGTCAGAGTCAGAGTCAGAGTCAGATTCAGAGACAGAGTCAGGGTCAGAGTCAGAGTCAGAGTCGGATTCGGAGTCGGAGTCAGATTCAGAGTCAGAGTCGGAGTCAATGTCAGATTCAGAGTCGGAGTCAGATTCAGAGTCACAGTTAGATTCAAAGTCACAGTCAGAGTCAGAATCAGAGTCAGAGTCAGAGTCGGAGTCAGAGTCAGAGCCAGAGTCAGAGTCGGAGTCAGAGTCACAGTCAGAGTCAGTGTCAGATTCAGAGTCAGAGTCAAAGTTGGAGTCAGAGTCAGAGTCAGCGAGTCAGAGTCAGAGTCAGAGTGATAGTCATAGTCGGAGTCAGAGTCAGGTACAGAGTCGAAGTCAGAGTCGAAGTCAGAGTCAGAGTCAGAGTCAGAGTCAGAGTCAGAGTCAAACTCAGAGTCGGAATCAGAGTCAGAGTCGGAGTCGGAGTCGGAGTCAGATTCAGAGTCAGAGTCAGAGTCAGAGTCAGAGTCAGAGTCAGAGTCAGAGTCAGAGTCACAGTCAGATTCAAAGTCAGAGTCAGAGTCAGAATCAGAGTCAGAGTCAGAGTCGGAGTCAGAGTCAGAGTCAGAGTCAGAGTCGGAGTCAGAGTCACAGTCAGAGTCAGTGTCAGATTCAGAGTCAGAGTCAGAGTCAGAGTCAGAGTCAGAGTCAGACTCAGAGTCAGAATCAGAGTCAGAGTCGGATTCGGAGTCGGAGTCAGATTCAGAGTCAGAGTCGGAGTCAATGTCAGATTCAGAGTCGGAGTCAGATTCAGAGTCACAGTCAGATTCAAAGTCAGAGTCAGAGTCAGAATCAGAGTCAGAGTCAGAGTCAGAGTCAGAGTCAGACTCAGAGTCAGAATCAGAGTCAGAGTCGGATTCGGAGTCGGAGTCAGATTCAGAGTCAGAGTCGGAGTCAATGCCAGATTCAGAGTCGGAGTCAGATTCAGAGTCACAGTCAGATTCAAAGTCAGAGTCAGAGTCAGAATCAGAGTCAGAGTCAGAGTCGGAGTCAGAGTCAGAGTCAGAGTCAGAGTCGGAGTCAGAGTCACAGTCAGAGTCAGTGTCAGATTCAGAGTCAGAGTCAAAGTTGGAGTCAGAGTCAGAGTCAGCGAGTCAGAGTCAGAGTCAGAGTGATAGTCATAGTCGGAGTCAGAGTCAGATACAGAGTCGAAGTCAGAGTCGAAGTCAGAGTCAGAGTCAGAGTCAGAGTCAGAGTCAGAGTCAAACTCAGAGTCAGAATCAGAGTCAGAGTCGGAGTCGGAGTCGGAGTCAGATTCAGAGTGAGAGTCAGAGTCAGAGTCAGAGTCAGAGTCACATTCAGAGTCAGAGTCAGATTCAGAGTTAGAGTCAGAGTCAGAGTCGTGGTCGGAGTCGGAGTCGGAGTCGGAGTTGGAGTCAGAGTCAGAGTCAGAGTCAGAGTCAGAGTCAGAGTAAGAGTCAGAGTCAGAGACAGATTCAGAGTCAGAGTCAGAGTCAGGATCAGAGTCAGAGTCAGAGTCAGAGGCAGAGTCAGATTAAGAGTCAGAGTAAGAGTCAGAGTCAGAGTCAGAGTCAGAGTCAGAGTCAGAGTCAGTCTCAGAGTCAGAATCAAAGTCAGAGTCAGAGTCAGAGACAGAGTCAGGGTCAGAGTCAGAGTCAGAGTAAGAGAGTCAGAGTCAAATTCAGAGTCGGAGTCAGAGTCAGAGTCAGAGTCAGAGTCAGAGAGTCAGAGTCAAATTCAGAGTCAGAGTCAGAGTCGGAGTCAGAGTCAGAGTCAGAGTCAGAGTCAGAGTCAGACTCAGATTCAGAATTAGAGTCAGAGTCAGATTTGGAGTCGGAGTCAGAGTCAGAGTCAGAGTCAGAGTCAGAGTCGGAGTCAGAGTCAGATACAGAGTCGAAGTCAGAGTCGAAGTCAGAGTCAGAGTCAGAGTCAGAGTCAGAGTCAGAGTCAGACTCAGAGTCAGAATCAGAGTCAGAGTCGGATTCGGAGTCGGAGTCAGATTCAGAGTCAGAGTCGGAGTCAATGTCAGATTCAGAGTCGGAGTCAGATTCAGAGTCACAGTCAGATTCAAAGTCAAAGTCAGAGTCAGAATCAGAGTCAGAGTCAGAGTAAGAGTCAGAGTCAGAGTCAGAGTCAGATTCAGAGTCAGAGTCAGAGTCAGAGTCAGAGTCAGAGTCAGAGTCAGAGTCAGAGGCAGAGTCAGATTAGGAGTCAGAGTCAGAGTCAGAGAGTCAGAGTCAAATTCAGAGTCAGAGTCAGAGTCAGAGTCAGAGTCAGAGTCAGAGTCAGAGTCAGAGTCAGAGTCAGAGTAAGAGGCAGATTCAGAGTCAGATTCAGAGTCAGAGTCAGAGTCAGAGTCAGAGTCAGAGTCAGAGTCAGAGTCAGAGGCAGAGTCAGATTAAGAGTCAGAGTCAGAGTCAGAGTCAGAGTCAGAGTCAGAGTCAGAGTCAGAGTCAGAGTCAGATTAAGAGTCAGAGTCAGAGTCAGAGTCAGAGTCAGAGTCAGAGCTAGAGTCAGAGTCAGTCTCAGAGTCAGAATCAAAGTCAGAGTCAGAGTCAGAGACAGAGTCAGGGTCAGAGTCAGAGTCAGAGTAAGAGAGTCAGAGTCAAATTCAGAGTCGGAGTCAGAGTCAGAGTCAGAGTCAGAGTCAGAGAGTCAGAGTCAAATTCAGAGTCAGAGTCAGAGTCGGAGTCAGAGTCAGAGTCAGAGTCAGAGGCAGAGTCAGATTAAGAGTCAGAGTCAGAGTCAGAGTCAGAGTCAGAGTCAGAGTCAGAGTCAGAGTCAGAGTCAGACTCAGAATCAGAATCAAAGTCAGAGTCAGAGTCAGAGTCAGAGTCAGATTCAAAGTGAGAGTCAGAGTCAGAGTCAGAGTCAGAGTCACATTCAGAGTCAGAGTCAGATTCAGAGTTAGAGTCAGAGTCAGAGTCGTCGTCGGAGTCAGAGTCAGATACAGAGTCGAAGTCAGAGTCGAAGTCAGAGTCAGAGTCAGAGTCAGAGTCAGAGTCAGAGTCAGACTCAGAGTCAGAATCAGAGTCAGAGTCGGATTCGGAGTCGGAGTCAGATTCAGAGTCAGAGTCGGAGTCAATGTCAGATTCAGAGTCGGAGTCAGATTCAGAGTCAGAGTCGGAGTCAGAGTCAGATACAGAGTCGAAGTCAGAGTCGAAGTCAGAGTCAGAGTCAGAGTCAGAGTCAGAGTCAGAGTCAGACTCAGAGTCAGAGTCAGACTCAGAGTCAGAATCAGAGTCAGAGTCGGATTCGGAGTCGGAGTCAGATTCAGAGTCAGAGTCGGAGTCAATGTCAGATTCAGAGTCGGAGTCAGATTCAGAGTCACAGTCAGATTCAAAGTCAGAGTCAGAGTCAGAATCAGAGTCAGAGTCCGAGTAAGAGTCAGAGTCAGAGTCAGATTCAAAGTCAGAGTCAGAGTCAGAGTCAGAGTCAGAGTCAGAGTCAGAGTCAGAGGCAGAGTCAGATTAGGAGTCAGAGTCAGAGTCAGAGAGTCAAAGTCAAATTCAGAGTCAGAGTCAGAGTCAGAGTCAGAGTCAGAGTCAGAGTCAGAGTCAGAGTCAGAGTCAGAGTAAGAGTCAGATTCGGAGTCAGATTCAGAGTCAGACTCAGAGTCAGAGTCAGAGTCAGAGTCAGAGTCAGAGTCAGACGCAGAGTCAGATTAAGAGTCAGAGTCAGAGTCAGAGTCAGAGTCAGAGTCAGAGTCAGAGTCAGAGTCAGAGTCAGACTCAGAATCAGAATCAAAGTCAGAGTCAGAGTCAGAGACAGAGTCAGGGTCGGAGTCAGAGTCAGAGTAAGAGAGTCAGAGTCAAATTCAGAGTCGGAGTCAGAGTCAGAGTCAGAGTCAGAGTCAGAGAGTCAGAGTCAAATTCAGAGTCAGAGTCAGAGTCAGAGTCAGAGTCAGAGTCAGAGTCAGAGTCAGAGTCGGAGTCGGAGTCGGAGTCAGATTCAGAGTCAGAGTCAGAGTCAGAGTCAGAGTCAGAGTCAGAGTCAGAGTCAGAGTCAGAGTCAGAGTCAGAGTCAGAGTCAGAGTCAGAGTCAGAGTCAGAGTAAGAGTCAGAGTCAGAGTCAGATTCAGATTCAGAGTTAGAGTCAGAGTCAGAGTCAGAGTCAGAGTCAGAGTCAGAGTCAGAGTCAGAGTCAGAGTCAGACTCAGAGTCAGAATCAGAGTCAGAGTCGGATTCGGAGTCGGAGTCAGATTCAGAGTCAGAGTCGGAGTCAATGTCAGATTCAGAGTCGGAGTCAGATTCAGAGTCACAGTCAGATTCAAAGTCAGAGTCAGAGTCAGAGTCAGAATCAGAGTCAGAGTCAGAGTCAGAGTCAGAGTCAGACTCAGAGTCAGAATCAGAGTCAGAGTCGGATTCGGAGTCGGAGTCAGATTCAGAGTCAGAATCGGAGTCAATGCCAGATTCAGAGTCGGAGTCAGATTCAGAGTCACAGTCAGATTCAAAGTCAGAGTCAGAGTCAGAATCAAAGTCAGAGTCAGAGTCGGAGTCAGAGTCAGAGTCAGAGTCAGAGTCGGAGTCAGAGTCACAGTCAGAGTCAGTGTCAGATTCAGAGTCAGAGTCAAAGTTGGAGTCAGAGTCAGAGTCAGCGAGTCAGAGTCAGAGTCAGAGTGATAGTCATAGTCGGAGTCAGAGTCAGATACAGAGTCGAAGTCAGAGTCGAAGTCAGAGTCAGAGTCAGAGTCAGAGTCAGAGTCAGAGTCAAACTCAGAGTCAGAATCAGATTCAGAGTCGGAGTCGGAGTCGGAGTCAGATTCAGAGTGAGAGTCAGAGTCAGAGTCAGAGTCAGAGTCACATTCAGAGTCAGAGTCAGATTCAGAGTTAGAGTCAGAGTCAGAGTCGTGGTCGGAGTCGGAGTCGGAGTCGGAGTTGGAGTCAGAGTCAGAGTCAGAGTCAGAGTCAGAGTCAGAGTAAGAGTCAGAGTCAGAGTCAGATTCAGAGTCAGAGTAAGAGTCAGAGTCAGAGTCAGAGTCAGAGTCAGAGGCAGAGTCAGATTTAGAGTCAGAGTCAGAGTCAGAGTCAGAGTCAGAGTCAGAGTCAGAGTCAGAGTCAGAGTCAGAGTCAGTCTCAGAGTCAGAATCAAAGTCAGAGTCAGAGTCAGAGACAGAGTCAGGGTCAGAGTCAGAGTCAGAGTAAGAGAGTCAGAGTCAAATTCAGAGTCGGAGTCAGAGTCAGAGTCAGAGTCAGAGTCAGAGAGTCAGAGTCAAATTCAGAGTCAGAGTCAGAGTCGGAGTCAGAGTCAGAGTCAGAGTCAGAGTCAGAGTCAGACTCAGATTCAGAATCAGAGTCAGAGTCAGATTTGGAGTCGGAGTCAGAGTCAGAGTCAGAGTCAGAGTCAGAGTCGGAGTCAGAGTCAGATACAGAGTCGAAGTCAGAGTCGAAGTCAGAGTCAGAGTCAGATTCAGAGTCAGAGTCAGAGTCAGAGTCAGAGTCAGAGTCAGAGTCAGAGTCAGAGTCAGAGTCAGAGTCAGACTCAGAGTCAGAATCAGAGTTAGAGTCGGATTCGGAGTCGGAGTCAGATTCAGAGTCAGAGTCGGAGTCAATGTCAGATTCAGAGTCGGGGTCAGATTCAGAGTCACAGTCAGATTCAAAGTCAGAGTCAGAGTCAGAATAAGAGTCAGAGTCAGAGTCAGAGTCAGAGTCAGACTCAGAGTCAGAATCAGAGTCAGAGTCGGATTCGGAGTCGGAGTCAGATTCAGAGTCAGAGTCGGAGTCAATGCCAGATTCAGAGTCGGAGTCAGATTCAGAGTCACAGTCAGATTCAAAGTCAGAGTCAGAGTCCGAATCAGAGTCAGAGTCAGAGTCGGAGTCAGAGTCAGAGTCAGAGTCAGAGTCGGAGTCAGAGTCACAGTCAGAGTCAGTGTCAGATTCAGAGTCAGAGTCAAAGTTGGAGTCAGAGTCAGAGTCAGCGAGTCAGAGTCAGAGTCAGAGTGATAGTCATAGTCGGAGTCAGAGTCAGATACAGAGTCGAAGTCAGAGTCGAAGTCAGAGTCAGAGTCAGAGTCAGAGTCAGAGTCAGAGTCAAACTCAGAGTCAGAATCAGATTCAGAGTCGGAGTCGGAGTCGGAGTCAGATTCAGAGTTAGAGTCGGAGTCAGAGTCAGAGTCAGAGTCAGAGTCGGAGTCAGAGTCAGATACAGAGTCGAAGTCAGAGTCGAAGTCAGAGTCAGAGTCAGAGTCAGAGTCAGAGTCGGAGTCAGACTCAGAGTCAGAATCAGAGTCAGAGTCGGATTCGGAGTCGGAGTCAGATTCAGAGTCAGAGTCGGAGTCAATGTCAGATTCAGAGTCGGAGTCAGATTCAGAGTCACAGTCAGATTCAAAGTCAGAGTCAGAGTCAGAATCAGAGTCAGAGTCAGAGTAAGAGTCAGAGTCAGAGTCAGATTCAGAGTCAGAGTCAGAGTCAGAGTCAGAGTCAGAGTCAGAGTCAGAGTCAGAGGCAGAGTCAGATTAGGAGTCAGAGTCAGAGTCAGAGAGTCAGAGTCAAATTCAGAGTCAGAGTCAGAGTCAGAGTCAGAGTCAGAGTCAGAGTCAGAGTCAGAGTCAGAGTCAGAGTAAGAGTCAGATTCAGAGTCAGATTCAGAGTCAAAGTCAGAGTCAGAGTCAGAGTCAGAGTCAGAGTAAGAGTCAGAGTCAGAGTCAGATTCAGAGTCAGAGTAAGAGTCAGAGTCAGAGTCAGAGTCAGAGTCAGAGGCAGAGTCAGATTTAGAGTCAGAGTCAGAGTCAGAGTCAGAGTCAGAGTCAGAGTCAGAGTCAGAGTCAGAGTCAGAGTCAGTCTCAGAGTCAGAATCAAAGTCAGAGTCAGAGTCAGAGACAGAGTCAGGGTCAGAGTCAGAGTCAGAGTAAGAGAGTCAGAGTCAAATTCAGAGTCGGAGTCAGAGTCAGAGTCAGAGTCAGAGTCAGAGAGTCAGAGTCAAATTCAGAGTCAGAGTCAGAGTCGGAGTCAGAGTCAGAGTCAGAGTCAGAGTCAGAGTCAGACTCAGATTCAGAATCAGAGTCAGAGTCAGATTTGGAGTCGGAGTCAGAGTCAGAGTCAGAGTCAGAGTCAGAGTCGGAGTCAGAGTCAGATACAGAGTCGAAGTCAGAGTCGAAGTCAGAGTCAGAGTCAGATTCAGAGTCAGAGTCAGAGTCAGAGTCAGAGTCAGAGTCAGAGTCAGAGTCAGAGTCAGAGTCAGAGTCAGACTTAGAGTCAGAATCAGAGTTAGAGTCGGATTCGGAGTCGGAGTCAGATTCAGAGTCAGAGTCGGAGTCAATGTCAGATTCAGAGTCGGAGTCAGATTCAGAGTCACAGTCAGATTCAAAGTCAGAGTCAGAGTCAGAATCAGAGTCAGAGTCAGAGTAAGAGTCAGAGTCAGAGTCAGATTCAGAGTCAGAGTCAGAGTCAGAGTCAGAGTCAGAGTCAGAGTCAGAGTCAGAGGCAGAGTCAGATTAGGAGTCAGAGTCAGAGTCAGAGAGTCAGAGTCAAATTCAGAGTCAGAGTCAGAGTCAGAGTCAGAGTCAGAGTCAGAGTCAGAGTCAGAGTCAGAGTCAGAGTAAGAGTCAGATTCAGAGTCAGATTCAGAGTCAAAGTCAGAGTCAGAGTCAGAGTCAGAGTCAGAGTAAGAGTCAGAGTCAGAGTCAGATTCAGAGTCAGAGTAAGAGTCAGAGTCAGAGTCAGAGTCAGAGTCAGAGGCAGAGTCAGATTTAGAGTCAGAGTCAGAGTCAGAGTCAGAGTCAGAGTCAGAGTCAGAGTCAGAGTCAGAGTCAGAGTCAGTCTCAGAGTCAGAATCAAAGTCAGAGTCAGAGTCAGAGACAGAGTCAGGGTCAGAGTCAGAGTCAGAGTAAGAGAGTCAGAGTCAAATTCAGAGTCGGAGTCAGAGTCAGAGTCAGAGTCAGAGTCAGAGAGTCAGAGTCAAATTCAGAGTCAGAGTCAGAGTCGGAGTCAGAGTCAGAGTCAGAGTCAGAGTCAGAGTCAGACTCAGATTCAGAATCAGAGTCAGAGTCAGATTTGGAGTCGGAGTCAGAGTCAGAGTCAGAGTCAGAGTCAGAGTCGGAGTCAGAGTCAGATACAGAGTCGAAGTCAGAGTCGAAGTCAGAGTCAGAGTCAGATTCAGAGTCAGAGTCAGAGTCAGAGTCAGAGTCAGAGTCAGAGTCAGAGTCAGAGTCAGAGTCAGAGTCAGACTCAGAGTCAGAATCAGAGTTAGAGTCGGATTCGGAGTCGGAGTCAGATTCAGAGTCAGAGTCGGAGTCAATGTCAGATTCAGAGTCGGAGTCAGATTCAGAGTCACAGTCAGATTCAAAGTCAGAGTCAGAGTCAGAATAAGAGTCAGAGTCAGAGTCAGAGTCAGAGTCAGACTCAGAGTCAGAATCAGAGTCAGAGTCGGATTCGGAGTCGGAGTCAGATTCAGAGTCAGAGTCGGAGTCAATGCCAGATTCAGAGTCGGAGTCAGATTCAGAGTCACAGTCAGATTCAAAGTCAGAGTCAGAGTCCGAATCAGAGTCAGAGTCAGAGTCGGAGTCAGAGTCAGAGTCAGAGTCAGAGTCGGAGTCAGAGTCACAGTCAGAGTCAGTGTCAGATTCAGAGTCAGAGTCAAAGTTGGAGTCAGAGTCAGAGTCAGCGAGTCAGAGTCAGAGTCAGAGTGATAGTCATAGTCGGAGTCAGAGTCAGATACAGAGTCGAAGTCAGAGTCGAAGTCAGAGTCAGAGTCAGAGTCAGAGTCAGAGTCAGAGTCAAACTCAGAGTCAGAATCAGATTCAGAGTCGGAGTCGGAGTCGGAGTCAGATTCAGAGTTAGAGTCGGAGTCAGAGTCAGAGTCAGAGTCAGAGTCGGAGTCAGAGTCAGATACAGAGTCGAAGTCAGAGTCGAAGTCAGAGTCAGAGTCAGAGTCAGAGTCAGAGTCGGAGTCAGACTCAGAGTCAGAATCAGAGTCAGAGTCGGATTCGGAGTCGGAGTCAGATTCAGAGTCAGAGTCGGAGTCAATGTCAGATTCAGAGTCGGAGTCAGATTCAGAGTCACAGTCAGATTCAAAGTCAGAGTCAGAGTCAGAATCAGAGTCAGAGTCAGAGTAAGAGTCAGAGTCAGAGTCAGATTCAGAGTCAGAGTCAGAGTCAGAGTCAGAGTCAGAGTCAGAGTCAGAGTCAGAGGCAGAGTCAGATTAGGAGTCAGAGTCAGAGTCAGAGAGTCAGAGTCAAATTCAGAGTCAGAGTCAGAGTCAGAGTCAGAGTCAGAGTCAGAGTCAGAGTCAGAGTCAGAGTCAGAGTAAGAGTCAGATTCAGAGTCAGATTCAGAGTCAAAGTCAGAGTCAGAGTCAGAGTCAGAGTCAGAGTCAGAGTCAGACGCAGAGTCAGATTAAGAGTCAGAGTCAGAGTCAGAGTCAGAGTCAGACTCAGAATCAGAATCAACGTCAGAGTCAGAGTCAGAGACAGAGTCAGGGTCAGAGTCAGAGTCAGAGTAAGAGAGTCAGAGTCAAATTCAGAGTCGGAGTCAGAGTCAGAGTCAGAGTCAGAGTCAGAGAGTCAGAGTCAAATTCAGAGTCAGAGTCAGAGTCAGAGTCAGAGTCAGAGTCAGAGTCAGAGTCAGAGTCAGAGTCAGAGTCGGAGTCGGAGTCGGAGTCAGATTCAGAGTCAGAGTCAGAGTCAGAGTCAGAGTCAGAGTCAGAGTCAGAGTCAGAGTCAGAGTCAGAGTCAGAGTCAGAGTCAGAGTAAGAGTCAGAGTCAGAGTCAGATTCAGAGTCAGAGTCAGAGTCAGAGTCAGAGTCAGAGTCAGAGTCAGAGTCGGAGTCGGAGTCGGAGTCGGAGTCAGATTCAGAGTCAGAGTCAGAGTCAGAGTAAGAGTCAGAGTCGGAGTCAGAGTCAGACTCAGATTCAGAGTGAGAGTCAGATTCAGAGTCAAAGTCAGAGTCTCAGTCAGAGTCACAGTCAGATTCAGAATTAGAGTCAGAGTCAGAGTCGGGGTCGGAGTCGGAGTCGGAGTCGGAGTTGGATTCAGAGTCAGAGTCAGAGTCAGAGTCAGAATCAGAGTCAGAGAGATAGTCATAGTCGGAGTCAGAGTCAGATACAGAGTCGAAGACAGAGTCGAAGTCAGAGTCAAAGTCCGAGTCAGAGTCTGATTCAGAGTCAGAGTCAGAGTCAGAGTTGGAGTAAGATTCAGAGTCAGAGTCGGAGTCAATGGCAGATTCAGAGTCGGAGTCAGATTCAGAGTCACAGTCAGATTCAAAGTCAGAGTCAGAGTCAGAATCAGAGTCAGAGTCAGAGTCGGAGTCAGAGTCAGACTCAGATTCAGAGTGAGAGTCAGATTCAGAGTCAAAGTCAGAGTCACAGTCAGAGTCACAGTCAGATTCAGAATTAGAGTCAGAGTCAGAGTCGGGGTCGGAGTCGGAGTCGGAGTCGGAGTTGGATTCAGAGTCAAAGTCAGAGTCAGAGTCAGAATCAGAGTCAGAGTCAGAGTCAGAGTCAGAGTCAGAGTCAGAGTCACATTCAGAGTCAGAGTCAGATTCAGAGTTAGAGTCAGAGTCAGAGTCGGGGTCGGAGTCGGAGTCGGAGTCGGAGTTGGAGTCAGAGTCAGAGTCAGAGTCAGAGTCAGAGTCAAAGTAAGAGTCAGAGTCAGAGTCAGATTCAGATTCAGAGTCAGAGTCAGAGTCAGAGTCAGCGTCAGAGTCAGAGTCAGAGGCAGAGTCAGATTAAGAGTCAGAGTCAGAGTCAGAGTCAGAGTCAGAGTCAGAGTCAGAGTCAGAGTCCGACTCAGAGTCAGAATCAAAGTCAGAGTCAGAGTTAGAGTCAGAGTCACATTCAGAGTCAGAGTCAGATTCAGAGTTAGAGTCAGAGTCAGAGTCGGGGTCGGAGTCGGAGTCGGAGTCGGAGTTGGAGTCAGAGTCAGAGTCAGAGTCAGATTCAGAGACAGAGTCAGGGTCAGAGTCAGAGTCAGAGTCGGATTCGGAGTCGGAGTCAGATTCAGAGTCAGAGTCGGAGTCAATGTCAGATTCAGAGTCGGAGTCAGATTCAGAGTCACAGTTAGATTCAAAGTCACAGTCAGAGTCAGAATCAGAGTCAGAGTCAGAGTCGGAGTCAGAGTCAGAGCCAGAGTCAGAGTCGGAGTCAGAGTCACAGTCAGAGTCAGTGTCAGATTCAGAGTCAGAGTCAAAGTTGGAGTCAGAGTCAGAGTCAGCGAGTCAGAGTCAGAGTCAGAGTGATAGTCATAGTCGGAGTCAGAGTCAGGTACAGAGTCGAAGTCAGAGTCGAAGTCAGAGTCAGAGTCAGAGTCAGAGTCAGAGTCAGAGTCAAACTCAGAGTCGGAATCAGAGTCAGAGTCGGAGTCGGAGTCGGAGTCAGATTCAGAGTCAGAGTCAGAGTCAGAGTCAGAGTCAGAGTCAGAGTCAGAGTCAGAGTCACAGTCAGATTCAAAGTCAGAGTCAGAGTCAGAATCAGAGTCAGAGTCAGAGTCGGAGTCAGAGTCAGAGTCAGAGTATGAGTCGGAGTCAGAGTCACAGTCAGAGTCAGTGTCAGATTCAGAGTCAGAGTCAGAGTCAGAGTCAGAGTCAGAGTCAGACTCAGAGTCAGAATCAGAGTCAGAGTCGGATTCGGAGTCGGAGTCAGATTCAGAGTCGGAGTCGGAGTCAATGTCAGATTCAGAGTCGGAGTCAGATTCAGAGTCACAGTCAGATTCAAAGTCAGAGTCAGAGTCAGAATCAGAGTCAGAGTCAGAGTCGGAGTCAGAGTCAGAGTCAGAGTCAGACTCAGATTCAGAATCAGAGTCAGAGTCAGATTCGGAGTCGGAGTCAGAGTGAGAGTCAGAGTCAGAGTCAGAGTCGGAGTCAGAGTCAGATACAGAGTCGAAGTCAGAGTCAGAGTCAGAGTCAGAGTCAGAGTCAGAGTCAGACTCAGAGTCAGAATCAGAGTCAGAGTCGGATTCGGAGTCGGAGTCAGATTCAGAGTCAGAGTCGGAGTCAATGTCAGATTCAGAGTCGGAGTCAGATTCAGAGTCACAGTCAGATTCAAATTCAGAGTCAGAGTCAGAATCAGAGTCAGAGTCAGAGTCGGAGTCAGAGTCAGAGTCAGAGTCAGAGTCGGAGTCAGAGTCACAGTCAGAGTCAGTGTCAGATTCAGAGTCAGAGTCAAAGTTGGAGTCAGAGTCAGAGTCAGCGAGTCAGTGTCAGAGTCAGAGTGATAGTCATAGTCGGAGTCAGAGTCAGATACAGAGTCGAAGTCAGAGTCAGAGTAAGAGTCAGATTCAGAGTCAGATTCAGAGTCAGAGTCAGAGTCAAAGTCAGAGTCAGAATCAGAGTCAGAGTCGGAGTCGGAGTCAGAGTCAGATTCAGAGTGAGAGTCAGATTCGGAGTCGGAGTCAGAGTCAGAGTCAGAGTCAGAGTCAGAGTCGGAGTCAGAGTCAGATACAGAGTCGAAGTCAGAGTCGAAGTCAGAGTCAGAGTCAGAGTCAGAGTCAGAGTCAGAGTCAGACTCAGAGTCAGAATCAGAGTCAGAGTCGGATTCGGAGTCGGAGTCAGATTCAGAGTCAGAGTCGGAGTCAATGTCAGATTCAGAGTTGGAGTCCGATTCAGAGTCACAGTCAGATTCAAAGTCAGAGTCAGAGTCAGAATCAGAGTCAGAGTCAGAGTCAGAGTCAGAGGCAGAGTCAGATTAGCAGTCAGAGTCAGAGTCAGAGAGTCAGAGTCGGAGTCAGAGTCAGATACAGAGTCGAAGTCAGAGTCGAAGTCAGAGTCAGAGTCAGAGTCAGAGTCAGAGTCAGAGTCAGAATCAGAGTCAGAGTCAGAGTAAGAGTCAGAGTCAGAGTCAGATTCAGAGTCAGAGTCAGAGTCAGAGTCAGAGTCAGAGTCAGAGTCAGAGTCAGAGTCAGAGTCAGAGGCAGAGTCAGATTAGGAGTCAGAGTCAGAGTCAGAGAGTCAGAGTCAAATTCAGAGTCAGAGTCAGAGTCAGAGTCAGAGTCAGAGTCAGAGTCAGAGTCAGAGTAAGACTCAGATTCAGAGTCAGATTCAGAGTCAGAGTCAGAGTCAGAGTCAGAGTCAGAGTCAGAGTCAGAGTCAGAGGCAGAGTCAGATTAAGAGTCAGAGTCAGAGTCAGAGTCAGAGTCAGAGTCAGAGTCAGAGTCAGAGTCAGAGTCAGACTCAGAGTCAGAATCAAAGTCAGAGTCAGAGTCAGAGACAGAGTCAGGGTCAGAGTCAGAGTCAGAGTAAGAGAGTCAGAGTCAAATTCAGAGTCGGAGTCAGAGTCAGAGTCAGAGTCAGAGTCAGAGAGTCAGAGTCAAATTCAGAGTCAGAGTCAGAGTCAGAGTCAGAGTCAGAGTCAGAGTCAGAGTCAGAGTCAGACTCAGAGTCAGATTCAGAGTCAGAGTCGGAGTCAATGTCAGATTCAGAGTCGGAGTCAGATTCAGAGTCACAGTCAGATTCAAAGTCAGAGTCAGAGTCAGAATCAGAGTCAGAGTCAGAGTCGGAGTCAGAGTCAGAGTCAGAGTCAGAGTCAGACTCAGACTCAGATTCAGAATCAGAGTCAGAGTCAGATTCGGAGTCGGAGTCAGAGTCAGAGTCAGAGTCAGAGTCAGAGTCGGAGTCAGAGTCAGATACAGAGTCGAAGTCAGAGTCGAAGTCAGAGTCAGAGTCAGAGTCAGAGTCAGAGTCAGAGTCAGACTCAGAGTCAGAATCAGAGTCAGAGTCGGATTCGGAGTCGGAGTCAGATTCAGAGTCAGAGTCGGAGTCAATGTCAGATTCAGAGTCGGAGTCAGATTCAGAGTCACAGTCAGATTCAAAGTCAGAGTCAGAGTCAGAATCAGAGTCAGAGTCAGAGTAAGAGTCAGAGTCAGAGTCAGATTCAGAGTCAGAGTCAGAGTCAGAGTCAGAGTCAGAGTCAGAGTCAGAGTCAGAGTCAGAGAGTCAGAGTCAAATTCAGAGTCAGAGTCAGAGTCAGAGTCAGAGTCAGAGTCAGAGTCAGAGTCAGAGTCAGAGTCAGAGTAAGAGTCAGAGTCAGAGTCAGATTCAGAGTCAGAGTCAGAGTCAGAGTCAGAGTCAGAGTCAGAGTCAGAGTCAGAGGCAGAGTCAGATTAAGAGTCAGAGTCAGAGTCAGAGTCAGAGTCAGAGTCAGAGTCAGAGTCAGAGTCAGAGTCAGAGTCAGAGTCAGAGTCAGACTCAGAGTCAGAATCAAAGTCAGAGTCAGAGTCAGAGACAGAGTCAGGGTCAGAGTCAGAGTCAGAGTAAGAGAGTCAGAGTCAAATTCAGAGTCGGAGTCAGAGTCAGAGTCAGAGTCAGAGTCAGAGTCAGAGAGTCAGAGTCAAATTCAGAGTCAGAGTCAGAGTCAGAGTCAGAGTCAGAGTCAGAGTCAGAGTCAGAGTCAGACTCAGAGTCAGAATCAGAGTCAGAGTCGGATTCGGAGTCGGAGTCAGATTCAGAGTCAGAGTCGGAGTCAATGTCAGATTCAGAGTCGGAGTCAGATTCAGAGTCACAGTCAGATTCAAAGTCAGAGTCAGAGTCAGAATCAGAGTCAGAGTCAGAGTCGGAGTCAGAGTCAGAGTCAGAGTCAGACTCAGATTCAGAATCAGAGTCAGAGTCAGATTCGGAGTCGGAGTCAGAGTGAGAGTCAGAGTCAGAGTCAGAGTTGGAGTCAGAGTCAGATACAGAGTCGAAGTCAGAGTCAGAGTCAGAGTCAGAGTCACAGTCAGAGTCAGACTCAGAGTCAGAATCAGAGTCAGAGTCGGATTCGGAGTCGGAGTCAGATTCAGAGTCAGAGTCGGAGTCAATGTCAGATTCAGAGTCGGAGTCAGATTCAGAGTCACAGTCAGATTCAAATTCAGAGTCAGAGTCAGAATCAGAGTCAGAGTCAGAGTCGGAGTCAGAGTCAGAGTCAGAGTCAGAGTCGGAGTCAGAGTCACAGTCAGAGTCAGTGTCAGATTCAGAGTCAGAGTCAAAGTTGGAGTCAGAGTCAGAGTCAGCGAGTCAGTGTCAGAGTCAGAGTGATAGTCATAGTCGGAGTCAGAGTCAGATACAGAGTCGAAGTCAGAGTCGAAGTCAGAGTCAGAGTCAGAGTCAGAGTCAGAGTCAGAGTCAGATTTAAAGTCAGAGTCAGAATCAGAGTCAGAGTCGGAGTCGGAGTCGGAGTCAGATTCAGAGTGAGAGTCAGAGTCAGAGTCAGAGTCAGAGTCACATTCAGAGTCAGAGTCAGAGTCAGAGTCAGATTCAGAGTCAGAGTCAGAGTCAGAGTCAGAGTCGAAGTCAGATTCAGAGTCAGCATCAAAGTCAGAGTCAGAGTCAGAGACAGAGTCAGAGTCAGAGTCGGAGTCAGAGTCAGAGTCAGAGTCAGTGTCAGAGTCGGAGTCAGAGTCAGAGTCAGAGTCAGAGTCAGAGTCAAATTCAGAGTCGGAGTCAGAGTCAGAGTCAGAATCAGAGTCAGAGTCGGAGTCAGAGTCAGATACAGAGTCGAAGTCAGAGTCGAAGTCAGAGTCAGAGTCAGAGTCAGAGTCAGAGTCAGAGTCAAACTCAGAGTCAGAATCAGAGTCAGAGTCGGAGTCGGAGTCGGAGTCAGATTCAGAGTGAGAGTCAGAGTCAGAGTCAGAGTCAGAGTCACATTCAGAGTCAGAGTCAGATCCAGAGTTAGAGTCAGGGTCAGAGTCGGGGTCGGAGTCGGAGTCGGAGTCGGAGTTGGAGTCAGAGTCAGAGTCAGAGTCAGAGTCAGAGTCAGAGTAAGAGTCAGAGTCAGAGTCAGAGTCAGAGTCAGAGTCAGAGTCAGAGTCAGAGTCAGAGTCAGAGTGAGAGTCAGTGTGAGAGTCAGATTCAGAGTCAGATTCAGAGTCAGAGTCAGAGTCAGAGTCAGAGTCAGAGTCAAAGTCAGAGTCAGAGGCAGATTCAGATTAAGAGTCAGAGTCAGAGTCAGAGTCAGAGTCAGAGTCAGAGTCAGAGTCAGAGTCAGAGTCAGAGTCAGAGTCAGACTCAGAATCAGAATCAAAGTCAGAGTCAGAGTCAGAGACAGAGTCAGGGTCAGAGTCAGAGTCAGAGTAAGAGAGTCAGAGTCAAATTCAGAGTCGGAGTCAGAGTCAGAGTCAGAGTCAGAGTCAGAGAGTCAGAGTCAAATTCAGAGTCAGAGTCAGAGTCAGAGTCAGAGTCAGAGTCAGAGTCAGAGTCAGAGTCAGACTCAGAGTCAGAATCAGAGTCAGAGTCGGATTCGGAGTCGGAGTCAGATTCAGAGTCAGAGTCGGAGTCAATGTCAGATTCAGAGTCGGAGTCAGATTCAGAGTCACAGTCAGATTCAAAGTCAGAGTCAGAGTCAGAATCAGAGTCAGAGTCGGAGTCAGAGTCAGAGTCAGAGTCAGAGTCAGAGTCAGACTCAGATTCAGAATCAGAGTCAGAGTCAGATTCGGAGTCGGAGTCAGAGTCAGAGTCAGAGTCAGAGTCAGAGTCGGAGTCAGAGTCAGATACAGAGTCGAAGTCAGAGTCGAAGTCAGAGTCAGAGTCAGAGTCAGAGTCAGAGTCAGAGTCAGACTCAGAGTCAGAATCAGAGTCAGAGTCGGATTCGGAGTCGGAGTCAGATTCAGAGTCAGAGTCGGAGTCAATGTCAGATTCAGAGTCGGAGTCAGATTCAGAGTCACAGTCAGATTCAAAGTCAGAGTCAGAGTCAGAATCAGAGTCAGAGTCAGAGTAAGAGTCAGAGTCAGAGTTAGATTCAGAGTCGGAGTCAGAGTCAGAGTCAGAGTCAGAGTCGGAGTCAGAGTCAGATACAGAGTCGAAGTCAGAGTCGAAGTCAGAGTCAGAGTCAGAGTTAGAGTCAGAGTCAGAGTCAGACTCAGAGTCAGAATCAGAGTCAGAGTCGAATTCGGAGTCGGAGTCAGATTCAGAGTCAGAGTCGGAGTCAATGTCAGATTCAGAGTCGGAGTCAGATTCAGAGTCACAGTCAGATTCAAAGTCAGAGTCAGAGTCAGAATCAGAGTCAGAGTCAGAGTAAGAGTCAGAGTCAGAGTCAGATTCAGAGTCAGAGTCAGAGTCAGAGTCAGAGTCAGAGTCAGAGTCAGAGTCAGAGGCAGAGTCAGATTAGGAGTCAGAGTCAGAGTCAGAGAGTCAGAGTCAGAGAGTCAGAGTCAAATTCAGAGTCAGAGTCAGAGTCAGAGTCAAAGTCAGAGTCAGAGTCAGAGTCAGAGTCAGAGTCAGAGTAAGACTCAGATTCAGAGTCAGATTCAGAGTCAGAGTCAGAGTCAGAGTCAGAGTCAGAGTCAGAGTCAGAGTCAGAGTCAGACTCAGAGTCAGAATCAAAGTCAGAGTCAGAGTCAGAGACAGAGTCAGGGTCAGAGTTAGAGTCAGAGTAAGAGAGTCAGAGTCAAATTCAGAGTCGGAGTCAGATTCAGAGTCAGAGTCAGAGTCAGAGAGTCAGAGTCAAATTCAGAGTCAGAGTCAGAGTCAGAGTCAGAGTCAGAGTCAGAGTCAGAGTCAGAGTCAGACTCAGAGTCAGATTCAGAGTCAGAGTCGGAGTCAATGTCAGATTCAGAGTCGGAGTCAGATTCAGAGTCACAGTCAGATTCAAAGTCAGAGTCAGAGTCAGAATCAGAGTCAGAGTCAGAGTCGGAGTCAGAGTCAGAGTCAGAGTCAGAGTCAGAGTCAGACTCAGATTCAGAATCAGAGTCAGAGTCAGATTCGGAGTCGGAGTCAGAGTCAGAGTCAGAGTCAGAGTCAGAGTCGGAGTCAGAGTCAGATACAGAGTCGAAGTCAGAGTCGAAGTCAGAGTCAGAGTCAGAGTCAGAGTCAGAGTCAGAGTCAGACTCAGAGTCAGAATCAGAGTCAGAGTCGGATTCGGAGTCGGAGTCAGATTCAGAGTCAGAGTCGGAGTCAATGTCAGATTCAGAGTCGGAGTCAGATTCAGAGTCACAGTCAGATTCAAAGTCAGAGTCAGAGTCAGAATCAGAGTCAGAGTCAGAGTAAGAGTCAGAGTCAGAGTCAGATTCAGAGTCAGAGTCAGAGTCAGAGTCAGAGTCAGAGTCAGAGTCAGAGTCAGAGTCAGAGAGTCAGAGTCAAATTCAGAGTCAGAGTCAGAGTCAGAGTCAGAGTCAGAGTCAGAGTCAGAGTCAGAGTCAGAGTCAGAGTAAGAGTCAGAGTCAGAGTCAGATTCAGAGTCAGAGTCAGAGTCAGAGTCAGAGTCAGAGTCAGAGTCAGAGTCAGAGGCAGAGTCAGATTAAGAGTCAGAGTCAGAGTCAGAGTCAGAGTCAGAGTCGGAGTCAGAGTCAGAGTCAGAGTCAGAGTCAGAGAGTCAGAGTCAAATTCAGAGTCAGAGTCAGAGTCAGAGTCAGAGTCAGAGTCAGAGGCAGAGTCAGATTAAGAGTCAGAGTCAGAGTCAGAGTCAGAGTCAGAGTCAGAGTCAGAGTCAGAGTCAGAGTCAGACTCAGAGTCAGAATCAAAGTCAGAGTCAGAGTCAGAGACAGAGTCAGGGTCAGAGTCAGAGTCAGAGTAAGAGAGTCAGAGTCAAATTCAGAGTCGGAGTCAGAGTCAGAGTCAGAGTCAGAGTCAGAGAGTCAGAGTCAAATTCAGAGTCAGAGTCAGAGTCAGAGTCAGAGTCAGAGTCAGAGTCAGAGTCAGAGTCAGACTCAGAGTCAGATTCAGAGTCAGAGTCGGAGTCAATGTCAGATTCAGAGTCGGAGTCAGATTCAGAGTCACAGTCAGATTCAAAGTCAGAGTCAGAGTCAGAATCAGAGTCAGAGTCAGAGTCGGAGTCAGAGTCAGAGTCAGAGTCAGAGTCAGACTCAGACTCAGATTCAGAATCAGAGTCAGAGTCAGATTCGGAGTCGGAGTCAGAGTCAGAGTCAGAGTCAGAGTCAGAGTCGGAGTCAGAGTCAGATACAGAGTCGAAGTCAGAGTCGAAGTCAGAGTCAGAGTCAGAGTCAGAGTCAGAGTCAGAGTCAGACTCAGAGTCAGAATCAGAGTCAGAGTCGGATTCGGAGTCGGAGTCAGATTCAGAGTCAGAGTCGGAGTCAATGTCAGATTCAGAGTCGGAGTCAGATTCAGAGTCACAGTCAGATTCAAAGTCAGAGTCAGAGTCAGAATCAGAGTCAGAGTCAGAGTAAGAGTCAGAGTCAGAGTCAGATTCAGAGTCAGAGTCAGAGTCAGAGTCAGAGTCAGAGTCAGAGTCAGAGTCAGAGTCAGAGAGTCAGAGTCAAATTCAGAGTCAGAGTCAGAGTCAGAGTCAGAGTCAGAGTCAGAGTCAGAGTCAGAGTCAGAGTCAGAGTAAGAGTCAGAGTCAGAGTCAGATTCAGAGTCAGAGTCAGAGTCAGAGTCAGAGTCAGAGTCAGAGTCAGAGTCAGAGGCAGAGTCAGATTAAGAGTCAGAGTCAGAGTCAGAGTCAGAGTCAGAGTCAGAGTCAGAGTCAGAGTCAGAGTCAGAGTCAGAGTCAGAGTCAGACTCAGAGTCAGAATCAAAGTCAGAGTCAGAGTCAGAGACAGAGTCAGGGTCAGAGTCAGAGTCAGAGTAAGAGAGTCAGAGTCAAATTCAGAGTCGGAGTCAGAGTCAGAGTCAGAGTCAGAGTCAGAGTCAGAGAGTCAGAGTCAAATTCAGAGTCAGAGTCAGAGTCAGAGTCAGAGTCAGAGTCAGAGTCAGAGTCAGAGTCAGACTCAGAGTCAGAATCAGAGTCAGAGTCGGATTCGGAGTCGGAGTCAGATTCAGAGTCAGAGTCGGAGTCAATGTCAGATTCAGAGTCGGAGTCAGATTCAGAGTCACAGTCAGATTCAAAGTCAGAGTCAGAGTCAGAATCAGAGTCAGAGTCAGAGTCGGAGTCAGAGTCAGAGTCAGAGTCAGACTCAGATTCAGAATCAGAGTCAGAGTCAGATTCGGAGTCGGAGTCAGAGTGAGAGTCAGAGTCAGAGTCAGAGTTGGAGTCAGAGTCAGATACAGAGTCGAAGTCAGAGTCAGAGTCAGAGTCAGAGTCACAGTCAGAGTCAGACTCAGAGTCAGAATCAGAGTCAGAGTCGGATTCGGAGTCGGAGTCAGATTCAGAGTCAGAGTCGGAGTCAATGTCAGATTCAGAGTCGGAGTCAGATTCAGAGTCACAGTCAGATTCAAATTCAGAGTCAGAGTCAGAATCAGAGTCAGAGTCAGAGTCGGAGTCAGAGTCAGAGTCAGAGTCAGAGTCGGAGTCAGAGTCACAGTCAGAGTCAGTGTCAGATTCAGAGTCAGAGTCAAAGTTGGAGTCAGAGTCAGAGTCAGCGAGTCAGTGTCAGAGTCAGAGTGATAGTCATAGTCGGAGTCAGAGTCAGATACAGAGTCGAAGTCAGAGTCGAAGTCAGAGTCAGAGTCAGAGTCAGAGTCAGAGTCAGAGTCAGATTTAAAGTCAGAGTCAGAATCAGAGTCAGAGTCGGAGTCGGAGTCGGAGTCAGATTCAGAGTGAGAGTCAGAGTCAGAGTCAGAGTCAGAGTCACATTCAGAGTCAGAGTCAGAGTCAGAGTCAGATTCAGAGTCAGAGTCAGAGTCAGAGTCAGAGTCGAAGTCAGATTCAGAGTCAGCATCAAAGTCAGAGTCAGAGTCAGAGACAGAGTCAGAGTCAGAGTCGGAGTCAGAGTCAGAGTCAGAGTCAGTGTCAGAGTCGGAGTCAGAGTCAGAGTCAGAGTCAGAGTCAGAGTCAAATTCAGAGTCGGAGTCAGAGTCAGAGTCAGAATCAGAGTCAGAGTCGGAGTCAGAGTCAGATACAGAGTCGAAGTCAGAGTCGAAGTCAGAGTCAGAGTCAGAGTCAGAGTCAGAGTCAGAGTCAAACTCAGAGTCAGAATCAGAGTCAGAGTCGGAGTCGGAGTCGGAGTCAGATTCAGAGTGAGAGTCAGAGTCAGAGTCAGAGTCAGAGTCACATTCAGAGTCAGAGTCAGATCCAGAGTTAGAGTCAGGGTCAGAGTCGGGGTCGGAGTCGGAGTCGGAGTCGGAGTTGGAGTCAGAGTCAGAGTCAGAGTCAGAGTCAGAGTCAGAGTAAGAGTCAGAGTCAGAGTCAGAGTCAGAGTCAGAGTCAGAGTCAGAGTCAGAGTCAGAGTCAGAGTGAGAGTCAGTGTGAGAGTCAGATTCAGAGTCAGATTCAGAGTCAGAGTCAGAGTCAGAGTCAGAGTCAGAGTCAAAGTCAGAGTCAGAGGCAGATTCAGATTAAGAGTCAGAGTCAGAGTCAGAGTCAGAGTCAGAGTCAGAGTCAGAGTCAGAGTCAGAGTCAGAGTCAGAGTCAGACTCAGAATCAGAATCAAAGTCAGAGTCAGAGTCAGAGACAGAGTCAGGGTCAGAGTCAGAGTCAGAGTAAGAGAGTCAGAGTCAAATTCAGAGTCGGAGTCAGAGTCAGAGTCAGAGTCAGAGTCAGAGAGTCAGAGTCAAATTCAGAGTCAGAGTCAGAGTCAGAGTCAGAGTCAGAGTCAGAGTCAGAGTCAGAGTCAGACTCAGAGTCAGAATCAGAGTCAGAGTCGGATTCGGAGTCGGAGTCAGATTCAGAGTCAGAGTCGGAGTCAATGTCAGATTCAGAGTCGGAGTCAGATTCAGAGTCACAGTCAGATTCAAAGTCAGAGTCAGAGTCAGAATCAGAGTCAGAGTCGGAGTCAGAGTCAGAGTCAGAGTCAGAGTCAGAGTCAGACTCAGATTCAGAATCAGAGTCAGAGTCAGATTCGGAGTCGGAGTCAGAGTCAGAGTCAGAGTCAGAGTCAGAGTCGGAGTCAGAGTCAGATACAGAGTCGAAGTCAGAGTCGAAGTCAGAGTCAGAGTCAGAGTCAGAGTCAGAGTCAGAGTCAGACTCAGAGTCAGAATCAGAGTCAGAGTCGGATTCGGAGTCGGAGTCAGATTCAGAGTCAGAGTCGGAGTCAATGTCAGATTCAGAGTCGGAGTCAGATTCAGAGTCACAGTCAGATTCAAAGTCAGAGTCAGAGTCAGAATCAGAGTCAGAGTCAGAGTAAGAGTCAGAGTCAGAGTTAGATTCAGAGTCGGAGTCAGAGTCAGAGTCAGAGTCAGAGTCGGAGTCAGAGTCAGATACAGAGTCGAAGTCAGAGTCGAAGTCAGAGTCAGAGTCAGAGTTAGAGTCAGAGTCAGAGTCAGACTCAGAGTCAGAATCAGAGTCAGAGTCGAATTCGGAGTCGGAGTCAGATTCAGAGTCAGAGTCGGAGTCAATGTCAGATTCAGAGTCGGAGTCAGATTCAGAGTCACAGTCAGATTCAAAGTCAGAGTCAGAGTCAGAATCAGAGTCAGAGTCAGAGTAAGAGTCAGAGTCAGAGTCAGATTCAGAGTCAGAGTCAGAGTCAGAGTCAGAGTCAGAGTCAGAGTCAGAGTCAGAGGCAGAGTCAGATTAGGAGTCAGAGTCAGAGTCAGAGAGTCAGAGTCAGAGAGTCAGAGTCAAATTCAGAGTCAGAGTCAGAGTCAGAGTCAAAGTCAGAGTCAGAGTCAGAGTCAGAGTCAGAGTCAGAGTAAGACTCAGATTCAGAGTCAGATTCAGAGTCAGAGTCAGAGTCAGAGTCAGAGTCAGAGTCAGAGTCAGAGTCAGAGTCAGACTCAGAGTCAGAATCAAAGTCAGAGTCAGAGTCAGAGACAGAGTCAGGGTCAGAGTTAGAGTCAGAGTAAGAGAGTCAGAGTCAAATTCAGAGTCGGAGTCAGATTCAGAGTCAGAGTCAGAGTCAGAGAGTCAGAGTCAAATTCAGAGTCAGAGTCAGAGTCAGAGTCAGAGTCAGAGTCAGAGTCAGAGTCAGAGTCAGACTCAGAGTCAGATTCAGAGTCAGAGTCGGAGTCAATGTCAGATTCAGAGTCGGAGTCAGATTCAGAGTCACAGTCAGATTCAAAGTCAGAGTCAGAGTCAGAATCAGAGTCAGAGTCAGAGTCGGAGTCAGAGTCAGAGTCAGAGTCAGAGTCAGAGTCAGACTCAGATTCAGAATCAGAGTCAGAGTCAGATTCGGAGTCGGAGTCAGAGTCAGAGTCAGAGTCAGAGTCAGAGTCGGAGTCAGAGTCAGATACAGAGTCGAAGTCAGAGTCGAAGTCAGAGTCAGAGTCAGAGTCAGAGTCAGAGTCAGAGTCAGACTCAGAGTCAGAATCAGAGTCAGAGTCGGATTCGGAGTCGGAGTCAGATTCAGAGTCAGAGTCGGAGTCAATGTCAGATTCAGAGTCGGAGTCAGATTCAGAGTCACAGTCAGATTCAAAGTCAGAGTCAGAGTCAGAATCAGAGTCAGAGTCAGAGTAAGAGTCAGAGTCAGAGTCAGATTCAGAGTCAGAGTCAGAGTCAGAGTCAGAGTCAGAGTCAGAGTCAGAGTCAGAGTCAGAGAGTCAGAGTCAAATTCAGAGTCAGAGTCAGAGTCAGAGTCAGAGTCAGAGTCAGAGTCAGAGTCAGAGTCAGAGTCAGAGTAAGAGTCAGAGTCAGAGTCAGATTCAGAGTCAGAGTCAGAGTCAGAGTCAGAGTCAGAGTCAGAGTCAGAGTCAGAGGCAGAGTCAGATTAAGAGTCAGAGTCAGAGTCAGAGTCAGAGTCAGAGTCAGAGTCAGAGTCAGAGTCAGAGTCAGAGTCAGAGTCAGAGTCAGAGTCAGACTCAGAGTCAGAATCAAAGTCAGAGTCAGAGTCAGAGACAGAGTCAGGGTCAGAGTCAGAGTCAGAGTAAGAGAGTCAGAGTCAAATTCAGAGTCGGAGTCAGAGTCAGAGTCAGAGTCAGAGTCAGAGTCAGAGAGTCAGAGTCAAATTCAGAGTCAGAGTCAGAGTCAGAGTCAGAGTCAGAGTCAGAGTCGGAGTCAATGTCAGATTCAGAGTCGGAGTCAGATTCAGAGTCAGAGTCAGAGTCAGAGTCAGAGTCAGAGTCAGAGTCAGAGTCAGAGTCAGAGTCAGAGTCAGAGTCAGAGTCAGAGTCAGAGTCAGAGTCAGACTCAGAGTCAGAATCAAAGTCAGAGTCAGAGTCAGAGACAGAGTCAGGGTCAGAGTCAGAGTCAGAGTAAGAGAGTCAGAGTCAAATTCAGAGTCGGAGTCAGAGTCAAAGTCAGAGTCAGAGTCAGAGAGTCAGAGTCAAATTCAGAGTCAGAGTCAGAGTCAGAGTCAGAGTCAGAGTCAGAGTCAGAGTCAGAGTCAGACTCAGAGTCAGAATCAGAGTCAGAGTCGGATTCGGAGTCGGAGTCAGATTCAGAGTCAGAGTCGGAGTCAATGTCAGATTCAGAGTCGGAGTCAGATTCAGAGTCACAGTCAGATTCAAAGTCAGAGTCAGAGTCAGAATCAGAGTCAGAGTCAGAGTCGGAGTCAGAGTCAGAGTCAGAGTCAGACTCAGATTCAGAATCAGAGTCAGAGTCAGATTCGGAGTCGGAGTCAGAGTGAGAGTCAGAGTGAGAGTCAGAGTCGGAGTCAGAGTCAGATACAGAGTCGAAGTCAGAGTCGAAGTCAGAGTCAGAGTCAGAGTCAGAGTCAAAGTCAGATTCAGAGTCAGCATCAAAGTCAGAGTCAGAGTCAGAGACAGAGTCAGAGTCAGAGTCGGAGTCAGAGTCAGAGTCAGTGTCAGAGTCGGAGTCAGAGTCAGAGTCAGAGTCAGAGTCAGAGTCAAATTCAGAGTCGGAGTCAGAGTCAGAGTCAGAATAGGAGTCAGAGTCGGAGTCAGAGTCAGATACAGAGTCGAAGTCAGAGTCGAAGTCAGAGTCAGAGTCAGAGTCAGAGTCAGAGTCAGAGTCAGAGTCAAACTCAGAGTCAGAATCAGAGTCAGAGTCGGAGTCGGAGTCGGAGTCAGATTCAGACTGAGAGTCAGAGTCAGAGTCAGAGTCAGAGTCACATTCAGAGTCAGAGTCAGATCCAGAGTTAGAGTCAGAGTCAGAGTCGGGGTCGGAGTCGGAGTCGGAGTCGGAGTTGGAGTCAGAGTCAGAGTCAGAGTCAGAGTCAGAGTCAGAGGCAGAGTCAGATTAAGAGTCAGAGTCAGAGTCAGAGTCAGAGTCAGAGTCAGAGTCAGAGTCTGAGTCAGAGTCAGACTCAGAGTCAGAATCAAAGTCAGAGTCAGAGTCAGAGACAGAGTCAGGGTCAGAGTCAGAGTCAGAGTAAGAGAGTCAGAGTCAAATTCAGAGTCGGAGTCAGAGTCAGAGTCAGAGTCAGAGTCAGAGAGTCAGAGTCAAATTCAGAGTCAGAGTCAGAGTCAGAGTCAGAGTCAGAGTCAGAGTCAGAGTCAGAGTCAGACTCAGAGTCAGATTCAGAGTCAGAGTCGGAGTCAATGTCAGATTCAGAGTCGGAGTCAGATTCAGAGTCACAGTCAGATTCAAAGTCAGAGTCAGAGTCAGAATCAGAGTCAGAGTCAGAGTCGGAGTCAGAGTCAGAGTCAGAGTCAGAGTCAGAGTCAGACTCAGATTCAGAATCAGAGTCAGAGTCAGATTCGGAGTCGGAGTCAGAGTCAGAGTCAGAGTCAGAGTCAGAGTCGGAGTCAGAGTCAGATACAGAGTCGAAGTCAGAGTCGAAGTCAGAGTCAGAGTCAGAGTCAGAGTCAGAGTCAGAGTCAGACTCAGAGTCAGAATCAGAGTCAGAGTCGGATTCGGAGTCGGAGTCAGATTCAGAGTCAGAGTCGGAGTCAATGTCAGATTCAGAGTCGGAGTCAGATTCAGAGTCACAGTCAGATTCAAAGTCAGAGTCAGAGTCAGAATCAGAGTCAGAGTCAGAGTAAGAGTCAGAGTCAGAGTCAGATTCAGAGTCAGAGTCAGAGTCAGAGTCAGAGTCAGAGTCAGAGTCAGAGTCAGAGTCAGAGAGTCAGAGTCAAATTCAGAGTCAGAGTCAGAGTCAGAGTCAGAGTCAAAGTCAGAGTCAGAGTCAGAGTCAGAGTCAGAGTAAGCGTCAGAGTCAGAGTCAGATTCAGAGTCAGAGTCAGAGTCAGAGTCAGAGTCAGAGTCAGAGTCAGAGTCAGAGGCAGAGTCAGATTAAGAGTCAGAGTCAGAGTCAGAGTCAGAGTCAGAGTCAGAGTCAGAGTCAGAGTCAGAGTCAGAGTCAGAGTCAGAGTCAGAGTCAGAGTCAGAGTCAGAGTCAGAGTCAGAGTCAGACTCAGAGTCAGAATCAGAGTCAGAGTCGGATTCGGAGTCGGAGTCAGATTCAGAGTCAGAGTCGGAGTCAATGTCAGATTCAGAGTCGGAGTCAGATTCAGAGTCACAGTCAGATTCAAAGTCAGAGTCAGAGTCAGAATCAGAGTCAGAGTCAGAGTCGGAGTCAGAGTCAGAGTCAGAGTCAGACTCAGATTCAGAATCAGAGTCAGAGTCAGATTCGGAGTCGGAGTCAGAGTGAGAGTCAGAGTGAGAGTCAGAGTCGGAGTCAGAGTCAGATACAGAGTCGAAGTCAGAGTCGAAGTCAGAGTCAGAGTCAGAGTCAGAGTCAAAGTCAGATTCAGAGTCAGCATCAAAGTCAGAGTCAGAGTCAGAGACAGAGTCAGAGTCAGAGTCGGAGTCAGAGTCAGGGTCAGTGTCAGAGTCGGAGTCAGAGTCAGAGTCAGAGTCAGAGTCAGAGTCAAATTCAGAGTCGGAGTCAGAGTCAGAGTCAGCATAGGAGTCAGAGTCGGAGTCAGAGTCAGATACAGAGTCGAAGTCAGAGTCGAAGTCAGAGTCAGAGTCAGAGTCAGAGTCAGAGTCAGAGTCAGAGTCAAACTCAGAGTCAGAATCAGAGTCAGAGTCGGAGTCGGAGTCGGAGTCAGATTCAGAGTGAGAGTCAGAGTCAGAGTCAGAGTCAGAGTCACATTCAGAGTCAGAGTCAGATCCAGAGTTAGAGTCAGAGTCAGAGTCGGGGTCGGAGTCGGAGTCGGAGTCGGAGTTGGAGTCAGAGTCAGAGTCAGAGTCAGAGTCAGAGTCAGAGTAAGAGTCAGAGTCAGAGTCAGAGTCAGAGTCAGAGTCAGAGTCAGAGTCAGAGGCAGAGTCAGATTAAGAGTCAGAGTCAGAGTCAGAGTCAGAGTCAGAGTCAGAGTCAGAGTCTGAGTCAGAGTCAGACTCAGAGTCAGAATCAAAGTCAGAGTCAGAGTCAGAGACAGAGTCAGGGTCAGAGTCAGAGTCAGAGTAAGAGAGTCAGAGTCAAATTCAGAGTCGGAGTCAGAGTCAGAGTCAGAGTCAGAGTCAGAGAGTCAGAGTCAAATTCAGAGTCAGAGTCAGAGTCAGAGTCAGAGTCAGAGTCAGAGTCAGAGTCAGAGTCAGACTCAGAGTCAGATTCAGAGTCAGAGTCGGAGTCAATGTCAGATTCAGAGTCGGAGTCAGATTCAGAGTCACAGTCAGATTCAAAGTCAGAGTCAGAGTCAGAATCAGAGTCAGAGTCAGAGTCGGAGTCAGAGTCAGAGTCAGAGTCAGAGTCAGAGTCAGACTCAGATTCAGAATCAGAGTCAGAGTCAGATTCGGAGTCGGAGTCAGAGTCAGAGTCAGAGTCAGAGTCAGAGTCGGAGTCAGAGTCAGATACAGAGTCGAAGTCAGAGTCGAAGTCAGAGTCAGAGTCAGAGTCAGAGTCAGAGTCAGAGTCAGACTCAGAGTCAGAATCAGAGTCAGAGTCGGATTCGGAGTCGGAGTCAGATTCAGAGTCAGAGTCGGAGTCAATGTCAGATTCAGAGTCGGAGTCAGATTCAGAGTCACAGTCAGATTCAAAGTCAGAGTCAGAGTCAGAATCAGAGTCAGAGTCAGAGTAAGAGTCAGAGTCAGAGTCAGATTCAGAGTCAGAGTCAGAGTCAGAGTCAGAGTCAGAGTCAGAGTCAGAGTCAGAGTCAGAGAGTCAGAGTCAAATTCAGAGTCAGAGTCAGAGTCAGAGTCAGAGTCAAAGTCAGAGTCAGAGTCAGAGTAAGAGTCAGAGTAAGCGTCAGAGTCAGAGTCAGATTCAGAGTCAGAGTCAGAGTCAGAGTCAGAGTCAGCGTCAGAGTCAGAGTCAGAGGCAGAGTCAGATTAAGAGTCAGAGTCAGAGTCAGAGTCAGAGTCAGAGTCAGAGTCAGAGTCAGAGTCAGAGTCAGAGTCAGAGTCAGAGTCAGACTCAGAGTCAGAATCAAAGTCAGAGTCAGAGTCAGAGACAGAGTCAGGGTCAGAGTCAGAGTCAGAGTAAGAGAGTCAGAGTCAAATTCAGAGTCGGAGTCAGAGTCAGAGTCAGAGTCAGAGTCAGAGAGTCAGAGTCAAATTCAGAGTCAGAGTCAGAGTCAGAGTCAGAGTCAGAGTCAGAGTCAGAGTCAGAGTCAGACTCAGAGTCAGATTCAGAGTCAGAGTCGGAGTCAATGTCAGATTCAGAGTCGGACTCAGATTCAGAGTCACAGTCAGATTCAAAGTCAGAGTCAGAGTCAGAATCAGAGTCAGAGTCAGAGTCGGAGTCAGAGTCAGAGTCAGAGTCAGAGTCAGAGTCAGACTCAGATTCAGAATCAGAGTCAGAGTCAGATTCGGAGTCGGAGTCAGAGTCAGAGTCAGAGTCAGAGTCAGAGTCGGAGTCAGAGTCAGATACAGAGTCGAAGTCAGAGTCGAAGTCAGAGTCAGAGTCAGAGTCAGAGTCAGAGTCAGAGTCAGACTCAGAGTCAGAATCAGAGTCAGAGTCGGATTCGGAGTCGGAGTCAGATTCAGAGTCAGAGTCGGAGTCAATGTCAGATTCAGAGTCGGAGTCAGATTCAGAGTCACAGTCAGATTCAAAGTCAGAGTCAGAGTCAGAATCAGAGTCAGAGTCAGAGTAAGAGTCAGAGTCAGAGTCAGATTCAGAGTCAGAGTCAGAGTCAGAGTCAGAGTCAGAGTCAGAGTCAGAGTCAGAGTCAGAGAGTCAGAGTCAAATTCAGAGTCAGAGTCAGAGTCAGAGTCAGAGTCAGAGTCAGAGTCAGAGTCAGAGTCAGAGTCAGAGTAAGAGTCAGAGTCAGAGTCAGATTCAGAGTCAGAGTCAGAGTCAGAGTCAGAGTCAGAGTCAGAGTCAGAGTCAGAGGCAGAGTCAGATTAAGAGTCAGAGTCAGAGTCAGAGTCAGAGTCAGAGTCAGAGTCAGAGTCAGAGTCAGAGTCAGAGTCAGAGTCAGAGTCAGACTCAGAGTCAGAATCAAAGTCAGAGTCAGAGTCAGAGACAGAGTCAGGGTCAGAGTCAGAGTCAGAGTAAGAGAGTCAGAGTCAAATTCAGAGTCGGAGTCAGAGTCAGAGTCAGAGTCAGAGTCAGCGAGTCAGAGTCAAATTCAGAGTCAGAGTCAGAGTCAGAGTCAGAGTCAGAGTCAGAGTCAGAGTCAGAGTCAGAGTCAGACTCAGAGTCAGAATCAGAGTCAGAGTCGGATTCGGAGTCGGAGTCAGATTCAGAGTCAGAGTCGGAGTCAATGTCAGATTCAGAGTCGGAGTCAGATTCAGAGTCACAGTCAGATTCAAAGTCAGAGTCAGAGTCAGAATCAGAGTCAGAGTCGGAGTCAGAGTCAGAGTCAGAGTCAGAGTCAGAGTCAGACTCAGATTCAGAATCAGAGTCAGAGTCAGATTCGGAGTCGGAGTCAGAGTCAGAGTCAGAGTCAGAGTCAGAGTCGGAGTCAGAGTCAGATACAGAGTCGAAGTCAGAGTCGAAGTCAGAGTCAGAGTCAGAGTCAGAGTCAGAGTCAGAGTCAGACTCAGAGTCAGAATCAGAGTCAGAGTCGGATTCGGAGTCGGAGTCAGATTCAGAGTCAGAGTCGGAGTCAATGTCAGATTCAGAGTCGGAGTCAGATTCAAAGTCACAGTCAGATTCGAAGTCAGAGTCAGAGTCAGAATCAGAGTCAGTGTCAGAGTAAGAGTCAGAGTCAGAGTTAGATTCAGAGTCGGAGTCAGAGTCAGAGTCAGAGTCAGAGTCGGAGTCAGAGTCAGATACAGAGTCGAAGTCAGAGTCGAAGTCAGAGTCAGAGTCAGAGTTAGAGTCAGAGTCAGAGTCAGACTCAGAGTCAGAATCAGAGTCAGAGTCGAATTCGGAGTCGGAGTCAGATTCAGAGTCAGAGTCGGAGTCAATGTCAGATTCAGAGTCGGAGTCAGATTCAGAGTCACAGTCAGATTCAAAGTCAGAGTCAGAGTCAGAATCAGAGTCAGAGTCAGAGTAAGAGTCAGAGTCAGAGTCAGATTCAGAGTCAGAGTCAGAGTCAGAGTCAGAGTCAGAGTCAGAGTCAGAGTCAGAGTCAGAGTCAGAGTCAGAGGCAGAGTCAGATTAGGAGTCAGAGTCAGAGTCAGAGAGTCAGAGTCAAATTCAGAGTCAGAGTCAGAGTCAGAGTCAGAGTCAAAGTCAGAGTCAGAGTCAGAGTCAGAGTCAGAGTAAGAGTCAGATTCAGAGTCAGATTCAGAGTCAGAGTCAGAGTCAGAGTCAGACTCAGAGTCAGAGTCAGAGTCAGAGGCAGAGTCAGATTAAGAGTCAGAGTCAGAGTCAGAGTCACAGTCAGAGTCAGAGTCAGAGTCAGAGTCAGAGTCAGACGCAGAGTCAGAATCAAAGTCAGAGTCAGAGTCAGAGACAGAGTCAGGGTCAGAGTCAGAGTCAGAGTAAGAGAGTCAGAGTCAAATTCAGAGTCGGAGTCAGAGTCAGAGTCAGAGTCAGAGTCAGAGAGTCAGAGTCAAATTCAGAGTCAGAGTCAGAGTCAGAGTCAGAGTCAGAGTCAGAGTCAGAGTCAGAGTCAGACTCAGAGTCAGATTCAGAGTCAGAGTCGGAGTCAATGTCAGATTCAGAGTCGGAGTCAGATTCAGAGTCACAGTCAGATTCAAAGTCAGAGTCAGAGTCAGAATCAGAGTCAGAGTCAGAGTCGGAGTCAGAGTCAGAGTCAGAGTCAGAGTCAGAGTCAGAGTCAGAGTCAGAGTCGGAGTCAGAGTCAGATACAGAGTCGAAGTCAGAGTCGAAGTCAGAGTCAGAGTCAGAGTCAGAGTCAGAGTCAGAGTCAGACTCAGAGTCAGAATCAGAGTCAGAGTCGGATTCGGAGTCGGAGTCAGATTCAGAGTCGGAGTCAGATTCAGAGTCACAGTCAGATTCAAAGTCAGAGTCAGAGTCAGAATCAGAGTCAGAGTCAGAGTAAGAGTCAGAGTCAGAGTCAGATTCAGAGTCAGAGTCAGAGTCAGAGTCAGAGTCAGAGTCATAGTCAGAGTCAGAGGCAGAGTCAGATTAAGAGTCAGAGTCAGAGTCAGAGAGTCAGAGTCAAATTCAGAGTCAGAGTCAGAGTCAGAGTCAGAGTCAGAGTCAGAGTCAGAGTCAGAGTCAGAGTCAGAGTAAGAGTCAGAGTCAGAGTCAGATTCAGAGTCAGAGTCAGAGTCAGAGTCAGAGTCAGAGTCAGAGTCAGAGTCAGAGGCAGAGTCAGATTAAGAGTCAGAGTCAGAGTCAGAGTCAGAGTCAGAGTCAGAGTCAGAGTCAGAGTCAGATACAGAGTCGGAGTCAGAGTCGAAGTCAGAGTCAGAGTCAGAGTTAGAGTCAGAGTCAGAGTCAGACTCAGAGTCAGAATCAGAGTCAGAGTCGAATTCGGAGTCGGAGTCAGATTCAGAGTCAGAGTCGGAGTCAATGTCAGATTCAGAGTCGGAGTCAGATTCAGAGTCACAGTCAGATTCAAAGTCAGAGTCAGAGTCAGAATCAGAGTCAGAGTCAGAGTAAGAGTCAGAGTCAGAGTCAGATTCAGAGTCAGAGTCAGAGTCAGAGTCAGAGTCAGAGTCAGAGTCAGAGTCAGAGTCAGAGTCAGAGTCAGAGGCAGAGTCAGATTAGGAGTCAGAGTCAGAGTCAGAGAGTCAGAGTCAAATTCAGAGTCAGAGTCAGAGTCAGAGTCAGAGTCAAAGTCAGAGTCAGAGTCAGAGTCAGAGTCAGAGTAAGAGTCAGATTCAGAGTCAGATTCAGAGTCAGAGTCAGAGTCAGAGTCAGACTCAGAGTCAGAGTCAGAGTCAGAGGCAGAGTCAGATTAAGAGTCAGAGTCAGAGTCAGAGTCACAGTCAGAGTCAGAGTCAGAGTCAGAGTCAGAGTCAGACGCAGAGTCAGAATCAAAGTCAGAGTCAGAGTCAGAGACAGAGTCAGGGTCAGAGTCAGAGTCAGAGTAAGAGAGTCAGAGTCAAATTCAGAGTCGGAGTCAGAGTCAGAGTCAGAGTCAGAGTCAGAGAGTCAGAGTCAAATTCAGAGTCAGAGTCAGAGTCAGAGTCAGAGTCAGAGTCAGAGTCAGAGTCAGAGTCAGACTCAGAGTCAGATTCAGAGTCAGAGTCGGAGTCAATGTCAGATTCAGAGTCGGAGTCAGATTCAGAGTCACAGTCAGATTCAAAGTCAGAGTCAGAGTCAGAATCAGAGTCAGAGTCAGAGTCGGAGTCAGAGTCAGAGTCAGAGTCAGAGTCAGAGTCAGAGTCAGAGTCAGAGTCGGAGTCAGAGTCAGATACAGAGTCGAAGTCAGAGTCGAAGTCACAGTCAGAGTCAGAGTCAGAGTCAGAGTCAGAGTCAGACTCAGAGTCAGAATCAGAGTCAGAGTCGGATTCGGAGTCGGAGTCAGATTCAGAGTCGGAGTCAGATTCAGAGTCACAGTCAGATTCAAAGTCAGAGTCAGAGTCAGAATCAGAGTCAGAGTCAGAGTAAGAGTCAGAGTCAGAGTCAGATTCAGAGTCAGAGTCAGAGTCAGAGTCAGAGTCAGAGTCATAGTCAGAGTCAGAGGCAGAGTCAGATTAAGAGTCAGAGTCAGAGTCAGAGAGTCAGAGTCAAATTCAGAGTCAGAGTCAGAGTCAGAGTCAGAGTCAGAGTCAGAGTCAGAGTCAGAGTCAGAGTCAGAGTAAGAGTCAGAGTCAGAGTCAGATTCAGAGTCAGAGTCAGAGTCAGAGTCAGAGTCAGAGTCAGAGTCAGAGTCAGAGGCAGAGTCAGATTAAGAGTCAGAGTCAGAGTCAGAGTCAGAGTCAGAGTCAGAGTCAGAGTCAGAGTCAGAGTCAGAGTCAGAGTCAGAGTCAGAGTCAGAGTCAGAGTCAGAGTCAGAGTCAGAGTCAGAGTCAGACTCAGAGTCAGAATCAAAGTCAGAGTCAGAGTCAGAGACAGAGTCAGGGTCAGAGTCAGAGTCAGAGTAAGAGAGTCAGAGTCAAATTCAGAGTCGGAGTCAGAGTCAAAGTCAGAGTCAGAGTCAGAGAGTCAGAGTCAAATTCAGAGTCAGAGTCAGAGTCAGAGTCAGAGTCAGAGTCAGAGTCAGAGTCAGAGTCGGACTCAGAGTCAGAATCAGAGTCAGAGTCGGATTCGGAGTCGGAGTCAGATTCAGAGTCAGAGTCGGAGTCAATGTCAGATTCAGAGTCGGAGTCAGATTCAGAGTCACAGTCAGATTCAAAGTCAGAGTCAGAGTCAGAATCAGAGTCAGAGTCAGAGTCGGAGTCAGAGTCAGAGTCAGAGTCAGACTCAGATTCAGAATCAGAGTCAGAGTCAGATTCGGAGTCGGAGTCAGAGTGAGAGTCAGAGTGAGAGTCAGAGTCGGAGTCAGAGTCAGATACAGAGTTGAAGTCAGAGTCGAAGTCAGAGTCAGAGTCAGAGTCAGAGTCAGAGTCAGAGTCAGACTCAGAGTCAGAATCAGAGTCAGAGTCGGATTCGGAGTCGGAGTCAGATTCAGAGTCAGAGTCGGAGTCAATGTCAGATTCAGAGTCGGAGTCAGATTCAGAGTCACAGTCAGATTCAAATTCAGAGTCAGAGTCAGAATCAGAGTCAGAGTCAGAGTCGGAGTCAGAGTCAGAGTCAGAGTCAGAGTCGGAGTCAGAGTCACAGTCGGAGTCAGTGTCAGATTCAGAGTCAGAGTCAAAGTTGGAGTCAGCGTCAGAGTCAGCGAGTCAGTGTCAGAGTCAGAGTGATAGTCATAGTCGGAGTCAGAGTCAGATACAGAGTCGAAGTCAGAGTCGAAGTCAGAGTCAGAGTCAGAGTCAGAGTCAGAGTCAGAGTCAAACTCAGAGTCAGAATCAGAGTCAGAGTCGGAGTCGGAGTCGGAGTCAGATTCAGAGTGAGAGTCAGAGTCAGAGTCAGAGTCAGAGTCACATTCAGAGTCAGAGTCAGAGTCAGAGTCAGATTCAGAGTCAGAGTCAGAGTCAGAGTCAGAGTCAAAGTCAGATTCAGAGTCAGCATCAAAGTCAGAGTCAGAGTCAGAGACAGAGTCAGAGTCAGAGTCGGAGTCAGAGTCAGAGTCAGTGTCAGAGTCGGAGTCAGAGTCAGAGTCAGAGTCAGAGTCAGAGTCAAATTCAGAGTCGGAGTCAGAGTCAGAGTCAGAATCAGAGTCAGAGTCGGAGTCAGAGTCAGATACAGAGTCGAAGTCAGAGTCGAAGTCAGAGTCAGAGTCAGAGTCAGAGTCAGAGTCAGAGTCAAACTCAGAGTCAGAATCAGAGTCAGAGTCGGAGTCGGAGTCGGAGTCAGATTCAGAGTGAGAGTCAGAGTCAGAGTCAGAGTCAGAGTCACATTCAGAGTCAGAGTCAGATCCAGAGTTAGAGTCAGAGTCAGAGTCGGGGTCGGAGTCGGAGTCGGAGTCGGAGTTGGAGTCAGAGTCAGAGTCAGAGTCAGAGTCAGAGTCAGAGTAAGAGTCAGAGTCAGAGTCAGAGTCAGAGTCAGAGTCAGAGTCAGAGTCAGAGGCAGAGTCAGATTAAGAGTCAGAGTCAGAGTCAGAGTCAGAGTCAGAGTCAGAGTCAGAGTCTGAGTCAGAGTCAGACTCAGAGTCAGAATCGAAGTCAGAGTCAGAGTCAGAGACGGAGTCAGGGTCAGAGTCAGAGTCAGAGTAAGAGAGTCAGAGTCAAATTCAGAGTCGGAGTCAGAGTCAGAGTCAGAGTCAGAGTCAGAGAGTCAGAGTCAAATTCAGAGTCAGAGTCAGAGTCAGAGTCAGAGTCAGAGTCAGAGTCAGAGACAGAGTCAGACTCAGAGTCAGATTCAGAGTCAGAGTCGGAGTCAATGTCAGATTCAGAGTCGGAGTCAGATTCAGAGTCACAGTCAGATTCAAAGTCAGAGTCAGAGTCAGAATCAGAGTCAGAGTCAGAGTCGGAGTCAGAGTCAGAGTCAGAGTCAGAGTCAGAGTCAGACTCAGATTCAGAATCAGAGTCAGAGTCAGATTCGGAGTCGGAGTCTGAGTCAGAGTCAGAGTCAGAGTCAGAGTCGGAGTCAGAGTCAGATACAGAGTCGAAGTCAGAGTCGAAGTCAGAGTCAGAGTCAGAGTCAGAGTCAGAGTCAGAGTCAGACTCAGAGTCAGATTCAGAGTCAGAGTCGGATTCGGAGTCGGAGTCAGATTCAGAGTCAGAGTCGGAGTCAATGTCAGATTCAGAGTCGGAGTCAGATTCAGAGTCACAGTCAGATTCAAAGTCAGAGTCAGAGTCAGAATCAGAGTCAGAGTCAGAGTAAGAGTCAGAGTCAGAGTCAGATTCAGAGTCAGAGTCAGAGTCAGAGTCAGAGTCAGAGTCAGAGTCAGAGTCAGAGTCAGAGAGTCAGAGTCAAATTCAGAGTCAGAGTCAGAGTCAGAGTCAGAGTCAGAGTCAGAGTCAGAGTCAGAGTCAGAGTCAGAGTCAGAGTAAGAGTCAGAGTCAGAGTCAGATTCAGAGTCAGAGTCAGAGTCAGAGTCAGAGTCAGAGTCAGAGTCAGAGTCAGAGGCAGAGTCAGATTAAGAGTCAGAGTCAGAGTCAGAGTCAGAGTCAGAGTCAGAGTCAGAGTCAGAGTCAGAGTCAGAGTCAGAGTCAGAGTCAGAGTCAGACTCAGAGTCAGAATCAAAGTCAGAGTCAGAGTCAGAGACAGAGTCAGGGTCAGAGTCAGAGTCAGAGTAAGAGAGTCAGAGTCAAATTCAGAGTCGGAGTCAGAGTCAGAGTCAGAGTCAGAGTCAGAGAGTCAGAGTCAAATTCAGAGTCAGAGTCAGAGTCAGAGTCAGAGTCAGAGTCAGAGTCAGAGTCAGAGTCAGAGTCAGACTCAGAGTCAGAATCAGAGTCAGAGTCGGATTCGGAGTCGGAGTCAGATTCAGAGTCAGAGTCGGAGTCAATGTCAGATTCAGAGTCGGAGTCAGATTCAGAGTCACAGTCAGATTCAAAGTCAGAGTCAGAGTCAGAATCAGAGTCAGAGTCAGAGTCAGAGTCAGAGTCAGAGTCACATTCAGAGTCAGAGTCAGAGTCAGAGTCAGATTCAGAGTCAGAGTCAGAGTCAGAGTCAGAGTCAAAGTCAGATTCAGAGTCAGCATCAAAGTCAGAGTCAGAGTCAGAGACAGAGTCAGAGTCAGAGTCGGAGTCAGAGTCAGAGTCAGTGTCAGAGTCGGAGTCAGAGTCAGAGTCAGAGTCAGAGTCAGAGTCAAATTCAGAGTCGGAGTCAGAGTCAGAGTCAGAATCAGACTCAGAGTCGGAGTCAGAGTCAGATACAGAGTCGAAGTCAGAGTCGAAGTCAGAGTCAGAGTCAGAGTCAGAGTCAGAGTCAGAGTCAAACTCAGAGTCAGAATCAGAGTCAGAGTCGGAGTCGGAGTCGGAGTCAGAGTCAGAGTCAGAGTCAGAGTCAGAGTCGGAGTCAGAGTCAGATACAGAGTCGAAGTCAGAGTCGAAGTCAGAGTCAGAGTCAGAGTCAGAGTCAGAGTCAGAGTCAGACTCAGAGTCAGAATCAGAGTCAGAGTCGGATTCGGAGTCGGAGTCAGATTCAGAGTCAGAGTCGGAGTCAATGTCAGATTCAGAGTCGGAGTCAGATTCAGAGTCACAGTCAGATTCAAAGTCAGAGTCAGAGTCAGAATCAGAGTCAGAGTCAGAGTAAGAGTCAGAGTCAGAGTCAGATTCAGAGTCAGAGTCAGAGTCAGAGTCAGAGTCAGAGTCAGAGTCAGAGTCAGAGTCAGAGAGTCAGAGTCAAATTCAGAGTCAGAGTCAGAGTCAGAGTCAGAGTCAGAGTCAGAGTCAGAATCAGAGTCAGAGTCAGATTCGGAGTCGGAGTCAGAGTGAGAGTCAGAGTGAGAGTCAGAGTCGGAGTCAGAGTCAGATACAGAGTCGAAGTCAGAGTCGAAGTCAGAGTCAGAGTCAGAGTCAGAGTCAAAGTCAGATTCAGAGTCAGCATCAAAGTCAGAGTCAGAGTCAGAGACAGAGTCAGAGTCAGAGTCGGAGTCAGAGTCAGAGTCAGTGTCAGAGTCGGAGTCAGAGTCAGAGTCAGAGTCAGAGTCAGAGTCAAATTCAGAGTCGGAGTCAGAGTCAGAGTCAGAATAGGAGTCAGAGTCGGAGTCAGAGTCAGATACAGAGTCGAAGTCAGAGTCGAAGTCAGAGTCAGAGTCAGAGTCAGAGTCAGAGTCAGAGTCAGAGTCAAACTCAGAGTCAGAATCAGAGTCAGAGTCGGAGTCGGAGTCGGAGTCAGATTCAGAGTCAGAGTCAGAGTCAGAGTCAGAGTCAGAGTCACATTCAGAGTCAGGGTCAGATCCAGAGTTAGAGTCAGAGTCAGAGTCGGGGTCGGAGTCGGAGTCGGAGTCGGAGTTGGAGTCAGAGTCAGAGTCAGAGTCAGAGTCAGAGTCAGAGTAAGAGTCAGAGTCAGAGTCAGAGTCAGAGTCAGAGTCAGAGTCAGAGTCAGAGGCAGAGTCAGATTAAGAGTCAGAGTCAGAGTCAGAGTCAGAGTCAGAGTCAGAGTCAGAGTCTGAGTCAGAGTCAGACTCAGAGTCAGAATCAAAGTCAGAGTCAAATTCAGAGTCGGAGTCAGAGTCAAAGTCAGAGTCAGAGTCAGAGAGTCAGAGTCAAATTCAGAGTCAGAGTCAGAGTCAGAGTCAGAGTCAGAGTCAGAGTCAGAGTCAGAGTCAGACTCAGAGTCAGAATCAGAGTCAGAGTCGGATTCGGAGTCGGAGTCAGATTCAGAGTCAGAGTCGGAGTCAATGTCAGATTCAGAGTCGGAGTCAGATTCAGAGTCACAGTCAGATTCAAAGTCAGAGTCAGAGTCAGAATCAGAGTCAGAGTCAGAGTCGGAGTCAGAGTCAGAGTCAGAGTCAGAGTCAGAGTCAGACTCAGATTCAGAATCAGAGTCAGAGTCAGATTCGGAGTCGGAGTCAGAGTCAGAGTCAGAGTCAGAGTCAGAGTCGGAGTCAGAGTCAGATACAGAGTCGAAGTCAGAGTCGAAGTCAGAGTCAGAGTCAGAGTCAGAGTCAGAGTCAGAGTCAGACTCAGAGTCAGAATCAGCGTCAGAGTCGGATTCGGAGTCGGAGTCAGATTCAGAGTCAGAGTCGGAGTCAATGTCAGATTCAGAGTCGGAGTCAGATTCAGAGTCACAGTCAGATTCAAATTCAGAGTCAGAGTCAGAGTCAGAATCAGAGTCAGAGTCAGAGTCGGAGTCAGAGTCAGAGTCAGAGTCAGAGTCGGAGTCAGAGTCACAGTCGGAGTCAGTGTCAGATTCAGAGTCAGAGTCAAAGTTGGAGTCAGCGTCAGAGTCAGCGAGTCAGTGTCAGAGTCAGAGTGATAGTCATAGTCGGAGTCAGAGTCAGATACAGAGTCGAAGTCAGAGTCGAAGTCAGAGTCAGAGTCAGAGTCAGAGTCAGAGTCAGAGTCAAACTCAGAGTCAGAATCAGAGTCAGAGTCGGAGTCGGAGTCGGAGTCAGATTCAGAGTGAGAGTCAGAGTCAGAGTCAGAGTCAGAGTCACATTCAGAGTCAGAGTCAGAGTCAGAGTCAGATTCAGAGTCAGAGTCAGAGTCAGAGTCAGAGTCAAAGTCAGATTCAGAGTCAGCATCAAAGTCAGAGTCAGAGTCAGAGACAGAGTCAGAGTCAGAGTCGGAGTCAGAGTCAGAGTCAGTGTCAGAGTCGGAGTCAGAGTCAGAGTCAGAGTCAGAGTCAGAGTCAAATTCAGAGTCGGAGTCAGAGTCAGAGTCAGAATCAGAGTCAGAGTCGGAGTCAGAGTCAGATACAGAGTCGAAGTCAGAGTCGAAGTCAGAGTCAGAGTCAGAGTCAGAGTCAGAGTCAGAGTCAAACTCAGAGTCAGAATCAGAGTCAGAGTCGAAGTCGGAGTCGGAGTCAGATTCAGAGTGAGAGTCAGAGTCAGAGTCAGAGTCAGAGTCACATTCAGAGTCAGAGTCAGATCCAGAGTTAGAGTCAGAGTCAGAGTCGGGGTCAGAGTCGGAGTCGGAGTCGGAGTTGGAGTCAGAGTCAGAGTCAGAGTCAGAGTCAGAGTCAGAGTAAGAGTCAGAGTCAGAGTCAGAGTCAGAGTCAGAGTCAGAGTCAGAGTCAGAGGCAGAGTCAGATTAAGAGTCAGAGTCAGAGTCAGAGTCAGAGTCAGAGTCAGAGTCAGAGTCTGAGTCAGAGTCAGACTCAGAGTCAGAATCGAAGTCAGAGTCAGAGTCAGAGACGGAGTCAGGGTCAGAGTCAGAGTCAGAGTAAGAGAGTCAGAGTCAAATTCAGAGTCGGAGGCAGAGTCAGAGTCAGAGTCAGAGTCAGAGAGTCAGAGTCAAATTCAGAGTCAGAGTCAGAGTCAGAGTCAGAGTCAGAGTCAGAGTCAGAGACAGAGTCAGACTCAGAGTCAGATTCAGAGTCAGAGTCGGAGTCAATGTCAGATTCAGAGTCGGAGTCAGATTCAGAGTCACAGTCAGATTCAAAGTCAGAGTCAGAGTCAGAATCAGAGTCAGAGTCAGAGTCGGAGTCAGAGTCAGAGTCAGAGTCAGAGTCAGAGTCAGACTCAGATTCAGAATCAGAGTCAGAGTCAGATTCGGAGTCGGAGTCTGAGTCAGAGTCAGAGTCAGAGTCAGAGTCGGAGTCAGAGTCGAAGTCAGAGTCAGAGTCAGAGTCAGAGTCAGAGTCAGAGTCAGACTCAGAGTCAGAATCAGAGTCAGAGTCGGATTCGGAGTCGGAGTCAGATTCAGAGTCAGAGTCGGAGTCAATGTCAGATTCAGAGTCGGAGTCAGATTCAGAGTCACAGTCAGATTCAAAGTCGGAGTCAGAGTCAGAATCAGAGTCAGAGTCAGAGTAAGAGTCAGAGTCAGAGTCAGATTCAGAGTCAGAGTCAGAGTCAGAGTCAGAGTCAGAGTCAGAGTCAGAGTCAGAGTCAGAGAGTCAGAGTCAAATTCAGAGTCAGAGTCAGAGTCAGAGTCAGAGTCAGAGTCAGAGTCAGAGTCAGAGTCAGAGTCAGAGTAAGAGTCAGAGTCAGAGTCAGATTCAGAGTCAGAGTCAGAGTCAGAGTCAGAGTCAGAGTCAGAGTCAGAGTCAGAGGCAGAGTCAGATTAAGAGTCAGAGTCAGAGTCAGAGTCAGAGTCAGAGTCGGAGTCAGAGTCAGAGTCAGTGTCAGAGTCGGAGTCAGAGTCAGAGTCAGAGTCAGAGTCAGAGTCAAATTCAGAGTCGGAGTCAGAGTCAGAGTCAGAATAGGAGTCAGAGTCGGAGTCAGAGTCAGATACAGAGTCGAAGTCAGAGTCGAAGTCAGAGTCAGAGTCAGAGTCAGAGTCAGAGTCAGAGTCAGAGTCAAACTCAGAGTCAGAATCAGAGTCAGAGTCGGAGTCGGAGTCGGAGTCAGATTCAGAGTGAGAGTCAGAGTCAGAGTCAGAGTCAGAGTCACATTCAGAGTCAGAGTCAGATCCAGAGTTAGAGTCAGAGTCAGAGTCGGGGTCGGAGTCGGAGTCGGAGTCGGAGTTGGAGTCAGAGTCAGAGTCAGAGTCAGAGTCAGAGTCAGATTCAGAGTCAGAGTCAGAGTCAGAGTCAGACTCAGAGTCAGAGTCAGAGTCAGAGGCAGAGTCAGATTAAGAGTCAGAGTCAGAGTCAGAGTCACAGTCAGAGTCAGAGTCAGAGTCAGAGTCAGAGTCAGACGCAGAGTCAGAATCAAAGTCAGAGTCAGAGTCAGAGACAGAGTCAGGGTCAGAGTCAGAGTCAGAGTAAGAGAGTCAGAGTCAAATTCAGAGTCGGAGTCAGAGTCAGAGTCAGAGTCAGAGTCAGAGAGTCAGAGTCAAATTCAGAGTCAGAGTCAGAGTCAGAGTCAGAGTCAGAGTCAGAGTCAGAGTCAGAGTCAGACTCAGAGTCAGATTCAGAGTCAGAGTCGGAGTCAATGTCAGATTCAGAGTCGGAGTCAGATTCAGAGTCACAGTCAGATTCAAAGTCAGAGTCAGAGTCAGAATCAGAGTCAGAGTCAGAGTCGGAGTCAGAGTCAGAGTCAGAGTCAGAGTCAGAGTCAGAGTCAGAGTCAGAGTCGGAGTCAGAGTCAGATACAGAGTCGAAGTCAGAGTCGAAGTCACAGTCAGAGTCAGAGTCAGAGTCAGAGTCAGAGTCAGACTCAGAGTCAGAATCAGAGTCAGAGTCGGATTCGGAGTCGGAGTCAGATTCAGAGTCGGAGTCAGATTCAGAGTCACAGTCAGATTCAAAGTCAGAGTCAGAGTCAGAATCAGAGTCAGAGTCAGAGTAAGAGTCAGAGTCAGAGTCAGATTCAGAGTCAGAGTCAGAGTCAGAGTCAGAGTCAGAGTCATAGTCAGAGTCAGAGGCAGAGTCAGATTAAGAGTCAGAGTCAGAGTCAGAGAGTCAGAGTCAAATTCAGAGTCAGAGTCAGAGTCAGAGTCAGAGTCAGAGTCAGAGTCAGAGTCAGAGTCAGAGTCAGAGTAAGAGTCAGAGTCAGAGTCAGATTCAGAGTCAGAGTCAGAGTCAGAGTCAGAGTCAGAGTCAGAGTCAGAGTCAGAGGCAGAGTCAGATTAAGAGTCAGAGTCAGAGTCAGAGTCAGAGTCAGAGTCAGAGTCAGAGTCAGAGTCAGAGTCAGAGTCAGAGTCAGAGTCAGAGTCAGAGTCAGAGTCAGAGTCAGAGTCAGAGTCAGACTCAGAGTCAGAATCAAAGTCAGAGTCAGAGTCAGAGACAGAGTCAGGGTCAGAGTCAGAGTCAGAGTAAGAGAGTCAGAGTCAAATTCAGAGTCGGAGTCAGAGTCAAAGTCAGAGTCAGAGTCAGAGAGTCAGAGTCAAATTCAGAGTCAGAGTCAGAGTCAGAGTCAGAGTCAGAGTCAGAGTCAGAGTCAGAGTCGGACTCAGAGTCAGAATCAGAGTCAGAGTCGGATTCGGAGTCGGAGTCAGATTCAGAGTCAGAGTCGGAGTCAATGTCAGATTCAGAGTCGGAGTCAGATTCAGAGTCACAGTCAGATTCAAAGTCAGAGTCAGAGTCAGAATCAGAGTCAGAGTCAGAGTCGGAGTCAGAGTCAGAGTCAGAGTCAGACTCAGATTCAGAATCAGAGTCAGAGTCAGATTCGGAGTCGGAGTCAGAGTGAGAGTCAGAGTGAGAGTCAGAGTCGGAGTCAGAGTCAGATACAGAGTTGAAGTCAGAGTCGAAGTCAGAGTCAGAGTCAGAGTCAGAGTCAGAGTCAGAGTCAGACTCAGAGTCAGAATCAGAGTCAGAGTCGGATTCGGAGTCGGAGTCAGATTCAGAGTCAGAGTCGGAGTCAATGTCAGATTCAGAGTCGGAGTCAGATTCAGAGTCACAGTCAGATTCAAATTCAGAGTCAGAGTCAGAATCAGAGTCAGAGTCAGAGTCGGAGTCAGAGTCAGAGTCAGAGTCAGAGTCGGAGTCAGAGTCACAGTCGGAGTCAGTGTCAGATTCAGAGTCAGAGTCAAAGTTGGAGTCAGCGTCAGAGTCAGCGAGTCAGTGTCAGAGTCAGAGTGATAGTCATAGTCGGAGTCAGAGTCAGATACAGAGTCGAAGTCAGAGTCGAAGTCAGAGTCAGAGTCAGAGTCAGAGTCAGAGTCAGAGTCAAACTCAGAGTCAGAATCAGAGTCAGAGTCGGAGTCGGAGTCGGAGTCAGATTCAGAGTGAGAGTCAGAGTCAGAGTCAGAGTCAGAGTCACATTCAGAGTCAGAGTCAGAGTCAGAGTCAGATTCAGAGTCAGAGTCAGAGTCAGAGTCAGAGTCAAAGTCAGATTCAGAGTCAGCATCAAAGTCAGAGTCAGAGTCAGAGACAGAGTCAGAGTCAGAGTCGGAGTCAGAGTCAGAGTCAGTGTCAGAGTCGGAGTCAGAGTCAGAGTCAGAGTCAGAGTCAGAGTCAAATTCAGAGTCGGAGTCAGAGTCAGAGTCAGAATCAGAGTCAGAGTCGGAGTCAGAGTCAGATACAGAGTCGAAGTCAGAGTCGAAGTCAGAGTCAGAGTCAGAGTCAGAGTCAGAGTCAGAGTCAAACTCAGAGTCAGAATCAGAGTCAGAGTCGGAGTCGGAGTCGGAGTCAGATTCAGAGTGAGAGTCAGAGTCAGAGTCAGAGTCAGAGTCACATTCAGAGTCAGAGTCAGATCCAGAGTTAGAGTCAGAGTCAGAGTCGGGGTCGGAGTCGGAGTCGGAGTCGGAGTTGGAGTCAGAGTCAGAGTCAGAGTCAGAGTCAGAGTCAGAGTAAGAGTCAGAGTCAGAGTCAGAGTCAGAGTCAGAGTCAGAGAGTCAGAGTCAAATTCAGAGTCAGAGTCAGAGTCAGAGTCAGAGTCAGAGTCAGAGTCAGAGTCAGAGTCAGACTCAGAGTCAGATTCAGAGTCAGAGTCGGAGTCAATGTCAGATTCAGAGTCGGAGTCAGATTCAGAGTCACAGTCAGATTCAAAGTCAGAGTCAGAGTCAGAATCAGAGTCAGAGTCAGAGTCGGAGTCAGAGTCAGAGTCAGAGTCAGAGTCAGAGTCAGAGTCAGAGTCAGAGTCGGAGTCAGAGTCAGATACAGAGTCGAAGTCAGAGTCGAAGTCAGAGTCAGAGTCAGAGTCAGAGTCAGAGTCAGAGTCAGACTCAGAGTCAGAATCAGAGTCAGAGTCGGATTCGGAGTCGGAGTCAGATTCAGAGTCGGAGTCAGATTCAGAGTCACAGTCAGATTCAAAGTCAGAGTCAGAGTCAGAATCAGAGTCAGAGTCAGAGTAAGAGTCAGAGTCAGAGTCAGATTCAGAGTCAGAGTCAGAGTCAGAGTCAGAGTCAGAGTCATAGTCAGAGTCAGAGGCAGAGTCAGATTAAGAGTCAGAGTCAGAGTCAGAGAGTCAGAGTCAAATTCAGAGTCAGAGTCAGAGTCAGAGTCAGAGTCAGAGTCAGAGTCAGAGTCAGAGTCAGAGTCAGAGTAAGAGTCAGAGTCAGAGTCAGATTCAGAGTCAGAGTCAGAGTCAGAGTCAGAGTCAGAGTCAGAGTCAGAGTCAGAGGCAGAGTCAGATTAAGAGTCAGAGTCAGAGTCAGAGTCAGAGTCAGAGTCAGAGTCAGAGTCAGAGTCAGATACAGAGTCGGAGTCAGAGTCGAAGTCAGAGTCAGAGTCAGAGTTAGAGTCAGAGTCAGAGTCAGACTCAGAGTCAGAATCAGAGTCAGAGTCGAATTCGGAGTCGGAGTCAGATTCAGAGTCAGAGTCGGAGTCAATGTCAGATTCAGAGTCGGAGTCAGATTCAGAGTCACAGTCAGATTCAAAGTCAGAGTCAGAGTCAGAATCAGAGTCAGAGTCAGAGTAAGAGTCAGAGTCAGAGTCAGATTCAGAGTCAGAGTCAGAGTCAGAGTCAGAGTCAGAGTCAGAGTCAGAGTCAGAGTCAGAGTCAGAGTCAGAGGCAGAGTCAGATTAGGAGTCAGAGTCAGAGTCAGAGAGTCAGAGTCAAATTCAGAGTCAGAGTCAGAGTCAGAGTCAGAGTCAAAGTCAGAGTCAGAGTCAGAGTCAGAGTCAGAGTAAGAGTCAGATTCAGAGTCAGATTCAGAGTCAGAGTCAGAGTCAGAGTCAGACTCAGAGTCAGAGTCAGAGTCAGAGGCAGAGTCAGATTAAGAGTCAGAGTCAGAGTCAGAGTCACAGTCAGAGTCAGAGTCAGAGTCAGAGTCAGACGCAGAGTCAGAATCAAAGTCAGAGTCAGAGTCAGAGACAGAGTCAGGGTCAGAGTCAGAGTCAGAGTAAGAGAGTCAGAGTCAAATTCAGAGTCGGAGTCAGAGTCAGAGTCAGAGTCAGAGTCAGAGAGTCAGAGTCAAATTCAGAGTCAGAGTCAGAGTCAGAGTCAGAGTCAGAGTCAGAGTCAGAGTCAGAGTCAGACTCAGAGTCAGATTCAGAGTCAGAGTCGGAGTCAATGTCAGATTCAGAGTCGGAGTCAGATTCAGAGTCACAGTCAGATTCAAAGTCAGAGTCAGAGTCAGAATCAGAGTCAGAGTCAGAGTCGGAGTCAGAGTCAGAGTCAGAGTCAGAGTCAGAGTCAGAGTCAGAGTCAGAGTCGGAGTCAGAGTCAGATACAGAGTCGAAGTCAGAGTCGAAGTCACAGTCAGAGTCAGAGTCAGAGTCAGAGTCAGAGTCAGACTCAGAGTCAGAATCAGAGTCAGAGTCGGATTCGGAGTCGGAGTCAGATTCAGAGTCGGAGTCAGATTCAGAGTCACAGTCAGATTCAAAGTCAGAGTCAGAGTCAGAATCAGAGTCAGAGTCAGAGTAAGAGTCAGAGTCAGAGTCAGATTCAGAGTCAGAGTCAGAGTCAGAGTCAGAGTCAGAGTCATAGTCAGAGTCAGAGGCAGAGTCAGATTAAGAGTCAGAGTCAGAGTCAGAGAGTCAGAGTCAAATTCAGAGTCAGAGTCAGAGTCAGAGTCAGAGTCAGAGTCAGAGTCAGAGTCAGAGTCAGAGTCAGAGTAAGAGTCAGAGTCAGAGTCAGATTCAGAGTCAGAGTCAGAGTCAGAGTCAGAGTCAGAGTCAGAGTCAGAGTCAGAGGCAGAGTCAGATTAAGAGTCAGAGTCAGAGTCAGAGTCAGAGTCAGAGTCAGAGTCAGAGTCAGAGTCAGAGTCAGAGTCAGAGTCAGAGTCAGAGTCAGAGTCAGAGTCAGAGTCAGAGTCAGAGTCAGACTCAGAGTCAGAATCAAAGTCAGAGTCAGAGTCAGAGACAGAGTCAGGGTCAGAGTCAGAGTCAGAGTAAGAGAGTCAGAGTCAAATTCAGAGTCGGAGTCAGAGTCAAAGTCAGAGTCAGAGTCAGAGAGTCAGAGTCAAATTCAGAGTCAGAGTCAGAGTCAGAGTCAGAGTCAGAGTCAGAGTCAGAGTCAGAGTCGGACTCAGAGTCAGAATCAGAGTCAGAGTCGGATTCGGAGTCGGAGTCAGATTCAGAGTCAGAGTCGGAGTCAATGTCAGATTCAGAGTCGGAGTCAGATTCAGAGTCACAGTCAGATTCAAAGTCAGAGTCAGAGTCAGAATCAGAGTCAGAGTCAGAGTCGGAGTCAGAGTCAGAGTCAGAGTCAGACTCAGATTCAGATTCAGAGTCAGAGTCAGATTCGGAGTCGGAGTCAGAGTGAGAGTCAGAGTGAGAGTCAGAGTCGGAGTCAGAGTCAGATACAGAGTTGAAGTCAGAGTCGAAGTCAGAGTCAGAGTCAGAGTCAGAGTCAGAGTCAGAGTCAGACTCAGAGTCAGAATCAGAGTCAGAGTCGGAGTCGGAGTCGGAGTCAGATTCAGAGTGAGAGTCAGAGTCAGAGTCAGAGTCAGAGTCACATTCAGAGTCAGAGTCAGAGTCAGAGTCAGATTCAGAGTCAGAGTCAGAGTCAGAGTCAGAGTCAAAGTCAGATTCAGAGTCAGCATCAAAGTCAGAGTCAGAGTCAGAGACAGAGTCAGAGTCAGAGTCGGAGTCAGAGTCAGAGTCAGTGTCAGAGTCGGAGTCAGAGTCAGAGTCAGAGTCAGAGTCAGAGTCAAATTCAGAGTCGGAGTCAGAGTCAGAGTCAGAATCAGAGTCAGAGTCGGAGTCAGAGTCAGATACAGAGTCGAAGTCAGAGTCGAAGTCAGAGTCAGAGTCAGAGTCAGAGTCAGAGTCAGAGTCAAACTCAGAGTCAGAATCAGAGTCAGAGTCGGAGTCGGAGTCGGAGTCAGATTCAGAGTGAGAGTCAGAGTCAGAGTCAGAGTCAGAGTCACATTCAGAGTCAGAGTCAGATCCAGAGTTAGAGTCAGAGTCAGAGTCGGGGTCGGAGTCGGAGTCGGAGTCGGAGTTGGAGTCAGAGTCAGAGTCAGAGTCAGAGTCAGAGTCAGAGTAAGAGTCAGAGTCAGAGTCAGAGTCAGAGTCAGAGTCAGAGTCAGAGTCAGAGGCAGAGTCAGATTAAGAGTCAGAGTCAGAGTCAGAGTCAGAGTCAGAGTCAGAGTCAGAGTCTGAGTCAGAGTCAGACTCAGAGTCAGAATCGAAGTCAGAGTCAGAGTCAGAGACGGAGTCAGGGTCAGAGTAAGAGTCAGAGTAAGAGAGTCAGAGTCAAATTCAGAGTCGGAGTCAGAGTCAGAGTCAGAGTCAGAGTCAGAGAGTCAGAGTCAAATTCAGAGTCAGAGTCAGAGTCAGAGTCAGAGTCAGAGTCAGAGTCAGAGACAGAGTCAGACTCAGAGTCAGATTCAGAGTCAGAGTCGGAGTCAATGTCAGATTCAGAGTCGGAGTCAGATTCAGAGTCACAGTCAGATTCAAAGTCAGAGTCAGAGTCAGAATCAGAGTCAGAGTCAGAGTCGGAGTCAGAGTCAGAGTCAGAGTCAGAGTCAGAGTCAGACTCAGATTCAGAATCAGAGTCAGAGTCAGATTCGGAGTCGGAGTCTGAGTCAGAGTCAGAGTCAGAGTCAGAGTCGGAGTCAGAGTCAGATACAGAGTCGAAGTCAGAGTCGAAGTCAGAGTCAGAGTCAGAGTCAGAGTCAGAGTCAGAGTCAGACTCAGAGTCAGATTCAGAGTCAGAGTCGGATTCGGAGTCGGAGTCAGATTCAGAGTCAGAGTCGGAGTCAATGTCAGATTCAGAGTCGGAGTCAGATTCAGAGTCACAGTCAGATTCAAAGTCAGAGTCAGAGTCAGAATCAGAGTCAGAGTCAGAGTAAGAGTCAGAGTCAGAGTCAGATTCAGAGTCAGAGTCAGAGTCAGAGTCAGAGTCAGAGTCAGAGTCAGAGTCAGAGTCAGAGAGTCAGAGTCAAATTCAGAGTCAGAGTCAGAGTCAGAGTCAGAGTCAGAGTCAGAGTCAGAGTCAGAGTCAGAGTCAGAGTCAGAGTCAGAGTCGGAGTCAGAGTCAGAGTCAGAGTCAGACTCAGATTCAGAATCAGAGTCAGAGTCAGATTCGGAGTCGGAGTCAGAGTGAGAGTCAGAGTGAGAGTCAGAGTCGGAGTCAGAGTCAGATACAGAGTTGAAGTCAGAGTCGAAGTCAGAGTCAGAGTCAGAGTCAGAGTCAGAGTCAGAGTCAGACTCAGAGTCAGAATCAGAGTCAGAGTCGGAGTCGGAGTCGGAGTCAGATTCAGAGTGAGAGTCAGAGTCAGAGTCAGAGTCAGAGTCACATTCAGAGTCAGAGTCAGAGTCAGAGTCAGATTCAGAGTCAGAGTCAGAGTCAGAGTCAGAGTCAAAGTCAGATTCAGAGTCAGCATCAAAGTCAGAGTCAGAGTCAGAGACAGAGTCAGAGTCAGAGTCGGAGTCAGAGTCAGAGTCAGTGTCAGAGTCGGAGTCAGAGTCAGAGTCAGAGTCAGAGTCAGAGTCAAATTCAGAGTCGGAGTCAGAGTCAGAGTCAGAATCAGAGTCAGAGTCGGAGTCAGAGTCAGATACAGAGTCGAAGTCAGAGTCGAAGTCAGAGTCAGAGTCAGAGTCAGAGTCAGAGTCAGAGTCAAACTCAGAGTCAGAATCAGAGTCAGAGTCGGAGTCGGAGTCGGAGTCAGATTCAGAGTGAGAGTCAGAGTCAGAGTCAGAGTCAGAGTCACATTCAGAGTCAGAGTCAGATCCAGAGTTAGAGTCAGAGTCAGAGTCGGGGTCGGAGTCGGAGTCGGAGTCGGAGTTGGAGTCAGAGTCAGAGTCAGAGTCAGAGTCAGAGTCAGAGTAAGAGTCAGAGTCAGAGTCAGAGTCAGAGTCAGAGTCAGAGTCAGAGTCAGAGGCAGAGTCAGATTAAGAGTCAGAGTCAGAGTCAGAGTCAGAGTCAGAGTCAGAGTCAGAGTCTGAGTCAGAGTCAGACTCAGAGTCAGAATCGAAGTCAGAGTCAGAGTCAGAGACGGAGTCAGGGTCAGAGTCAGAGTCAGAGTAAGAGAGTCAGAGTCAAATTCAGAGTCGGAGTCAGAGTCAGAGTCAGAGTCAGAGTCAGAGAGTCAGAGTCAAATTCAGAGTCAGAGTCAGAGTCAGAGTCAGAGTCAGAGTCAGAGTCAGAGACAGAGTCAGACTCAGAGTCAGATTCAGAGTCAGAGTCGGAGTCAATGTCAGATTCAGAGTCGGAGTCAGATTCAGAGTCACAGTCAGATTCAAAGTCAGAGTCAGAGTCAGAATCAGAGTCAGAGTCAGAGTCGGAGTCAGAGTCAGAGTCAGAGTCAGAGTCAGAGTCAGACTCAGATTCAGAATCAGAGTCAGAGTCAGATTCGGAGTCGGAGTCTGAGTCAGAGTCAGAGTCAGAGTCAGAGTCGGAGTCAGAGTCAGATACAGAGTCGAAGTCAGAGTCGAAGTCAGAGTCAGAGTCAGAGTCAGAGTCAGAGTCAGAGTCAGACTCAGAGTCAGATTCAGAGTCAGAGTCGGATTCGGAGTCGGAGTCAGATTCAGAGTCAGAGTCGGAGTCAATGTCAGATTCAGAGTCGGAGTCAGATTCAGAGTCACAGTCAGATTCAAAGTCAGAGTCAGAGTCAGAATCAGAGTCAGAGTCAGAGTAAGAGTCAGAGTCAGAGTCAGATTCAGAGTCAGAGTCAGAGTCAGAGTCAGAGTCAGAGTCAGAGTCAGAGTCAGAGTCAGAGAGTCAGAGTCAAATTCAGAGTCAGAGTCAGAGTCAGAGTCAGAGTCAGAGTCAGAGTCAGAGTCAGAGTCAGAGTCAGAGTCAGAGTAAGAGTCAGAGTCAGAGTCAGAGTCAGATTCAGAGTCAGAGTCAGAGTCAGAGTCAGAGTCAGAGTCAGAGTCAGAGTCAGAGGCAGAGTCAGATTAAGAGTCAGAGTCAGAGTCAGAGTCAGAGTCAGAGTCAGAGTCAGAGTCAGAGTCAGAGTCAGAGTCAGAGTCAGAGTCAGAGTCAGACTCAGAGTCAGAATCAAAGTCAGAGTCAGAGTCAGAGACAGAGTCAGGGTCAGAGTCAGAGTCAGAGTAAGAGAGTCAGAGTCAAATTCAGAGTCGGAGTCAGAGTCAGAGTCAGAGTCAGAGTCAGAGAGTCAGAGTCAAATTCAGAGTCAGAGTCAGAGTCAGAGTCAGAGTCAGAGTCAGAGTCAGAGTCAGAGTCAGAGTCAGACTCAGAGTCAGAATCAGAGTCAGAGTCGGATTCGGAGTCGGAGTCAGATTCAGAGTCAGAGTCGGAGTCAATGTCAGATTCAGAGTCGGAGTCAGATTCAGAGTCACAGTCAGATTCAAAGTCAGAGTCAGAGTCAGAATCAGAGTCAGAGTCAGAGTCAGAGTCAGAGTCAGAGTCACATTCAGAGTCAGAGTCAGAGTCAGAGTCAGATTCAGAGTCAGAGTCAGAGTCAGAGTCAGAGTCAAAGTCAGATTCAGAGTCAGCATCAAAGTCAGAGTCAGAGTCAGAGACAGAGTCAGAGTCAGAGTCGGAGTCAGAGTCAGAGTCAGTGTCAGAGTCGGAGTCAGAGTCAGAGTCAGAGTCAGAGTCAGAGTCAAATTCAGAGTCGGAGTCAGAGTCAGAGTCAGAATCAGACTCAGAGTCGGAGTCAGAGTCAGATACAGAGTCGAAGTCAGAGTCGAAGTCAGAGTCAGAGTCAGAGTCAGAGTCAGAGTCAGAGTCAAACTCAGAGTCAGAATCAGAGTCAGAGTCGGAGTCGGAGTCGGAGTCAGAGTCAGAGTCAGAGTCAGAGTCAGAGTCGGAGTCAGAGTCAGATACAGAGTCGAAGTCAGAGTCGAAGTCAGAGTCAGAGTCAGAGTCAGAGTCAGAGTCAGAGTCAGACTCAGAGTCAGAATCAGAGTCAGAGTCGGATTCGGAGTCGGAGTCAGATTCAGAGTCAGAGTCGGAGTCAATGTCAGATTCAGAGTCGGAGTCAGATTCAGAGTCACAGTCAGATTCAAAGTCAGAGTCAGAGTCAGAATCAGAGTCAGAGTCAGAGTAAGAGTCAGAGTCAGAGTCAGATTCAGAGTCAGAGTCAGAGTCAGAGTCAGAGTCAGAGTCAGAGTCAGAGTCAGAGTCAGAGAGTCAGAGTCAAATTCAGAGTCAGAGTCAGAGTCAGAGTCAGAGTCAGAGTCAGAGTCAGAATCAGAGTCAGAGTCAGATTCGGAGTCGGAGTCAGAGTGAGAGTCAGAGTGAGAGTCAGAGTCGGAGTCAGAGTCAGATACAGAGTCGAAGTCAGAGTCGAAGTCAGAGTCAGAGTCAGAGTCAGAGTCAAAGTCAGATTCAGAGTCAGCATCAAAGTCAGAGTCAGAGTCAGAGACAGAGTCAGAGTCAGAGTCGGAGTCAGAGTCAGAGTCAGTGTCAGAGTCGGAGTCAGAGTCAGAGTCAGAGTCAGAGTCAGAGTCAAATTCAGAGTCGGAGTCAGAGTCAGAGTCAGAATAGGAGTCAGAGTCGGAGTCAGAGTCAGATACAGAGTCGAAGTCAGAGTCGAAGTCAGAGTCAGAGTCAGAGTCAGAGTCAGAGTCAGAGTCAGAGTCAAACTCAGAGTCAGAATCAGAGTCAGAGTCGGAGTCGGAGTCGGAGTCAGATTCAGAGTCAGAGTCAGAGTCAGAGTCAGAGTCAGAGTCACATTCAGAGTCAGGGTCAGATCCAGAGTTAGAGTCAGAGTCAGAGTCGGGGTCGGAGTCGGAGTCGGAGTCGGAGTTGGAGTCAGAGTCAGAGTCAGAGTCAGAGTCAGAGTCAGAGTAAGAGTCAGAGTCAGAGTCAGAGTCAGAGTCAGAGTCAGAGTCAGAGTCAGAGGCAGAGTCAGATTAAGAGTCAGAGTCAGAGTCAGAGTCAGAGTCAGAGTCAGAGTCAGAGTCTGAGTCAGAGTCAGACTCAGAGTCAGAATCAAAGTCAGAGTCAAATTCAGAGTCGGAGTCAGAGTCAAAGTCAGAGTCAGAGTCAGAGAGTCAGAGTCAAATTCAGAGTCAGAGTCAGAGTCAGAGTCAGAGTCAGAGTCAGAGTCAGAGTCAGAGTCAGACTCAGAGTCAGAATCAGAGTCAGAGTCGGATTCGGAGTCGGAGTCAGATTCAGAGTCAGAGTCGGAGTCAATGTCAGATTCAGAGTCGGAGTCAGATTCAGAGTCACAGTCAGATTCAAAGTCAGAGTCAGAGTCAGAATCAGAGTCAGAGTCAGAGTCGGAGTCAGAGTCAGAGTCAGAGTCAGAGTCAGAGTCAGACTCAGATTCAGAATCAGAGTCAGAGTCAGATTCGGAGTCGGAGTCAGAGTCAGAGTCAGAGTCAGAGTCAGAGTCGGAGTCAGAGTCAGATACAGAGTCGAAGTCAGAGTCGAAGTCAGAGTCAGAGTCAGAGTCAGAGTCAGAGTCAGAGTCAGACTCAGAGTCAGAATCAGCGTCAGAGTCGGATTCGGAGTCGGAGTCAGATTCAGAGTCAGAGTCGGAGTCAATGTCAGATTCAGAGTCGGAGTCAGATTCAGAGTCACAGTCAGATTCAAATTCAGAGTCAGAGTCAGAGTCAGAATCAGAGTCAGAGTCAGAGTCGGAGTCAGAGTCAGAGTCAGAGTCAGAGTCGGAGTCAGAGTCACAGTCGGAGTCAGTGTCAGATTCAGAGTCAGAGTCAAAGTTGGAGTCAGCGTCAGAGTCAGCGAGTCAGTGTCAGAGTCAGAGTGATAGTCATAGTCGGAGTCAGAGTCAGATACAGAGTCGAAGTCAGAGTCGAAGTCAGAGTCAGAGTCAGAGTCAGAGTCAGAGTCAGAGTCAAACTCAGAGTCAGAATCAGAGTCAGAGTCGGAGTCGGAGTCGGAGTCAGATTCAGAGTGAGAGTCAGAGTCAGAGTCAGAGTCAGAGTCACATTCAGAGTCAGAGTCAGAGTCAGAGTCAGATTCAGAGTCAGAGTCAGAGTCAGAGTCAGAGTCAAAGTCAGATTCAGAGTCAGCATCAAAGTCAGAGTCAGAGTCAGAGACAGAGTCAGAGTCAGAGTCGGAGTCAGAGTCAGAGTCAGTGTCAGAGTCGGAGTCAGAGTCAGAGTCAGAGTCAGAGTCAGAGTCAAATTCAGAGTCGGAGTCAGAGTCAGAGTCAGAATCAGAGTCAGAGTCGGAGTCAGAGTCAGATACAGAGTCGAAGTCAGAGTCGAAGTCAGAGTCAGAGTCAGAGTCAGAGTCAGAGTCAGAGTCAAACTCAGAGTCAGAATCAGAGTCAGAGTCGAAGTCGGAGTCGGAGTCAGATTCAGAGTGAGAGTCAGAGTCAGAGTCAGAGTCAGAGTCACATTCAGAGTCAGAGTCAGATCCAGAGTTAGAGTCAGAGTCAGAGTCGGGGTCAGAGTCGGAGTCGGAGTCGGAGTTGGAGTCAGAGTCAGAGTCAGAGTCAGAGTCAGAGTCAGAGTAAGAGTCAGAGTCAGAGTCAGAGTCAGAGTCAGAGTCAGAGTCAGAGTCAGAGGCAGAGTCAGATTAAGAGTCAGAGTCAGAGTCAGAGTCAGAGTCAGAGTCAGAGTCAGAGTCTGAGTCAGAGTCAGACTCAGAGTCAGAATCGAAGTCAGAGTCAGAGTCAGAGACGGAGTCAGGGTCAGAGTCAGAGTCAGAGTAAGAGAGTCAGAGTCAAATTCAGAGTCGGAGGCAGAGTCAGAGTCAGAGTCAGAGTCAGAGAGTCAGAGTCAAATTCAGAGTCAGAGTCAGAGTCAGAGTCAGAGTCAGAGTCAGAGTCAGAGACAGAGTCAGACTCAGAGTCAGATTCAGAGTCAGAGTCGGAGTCAATGTCAGATTCAGAGTCGGAGTCAGATTCAGAGTCACAGTCAGATTCAAAGTCAGAGTCAGAGTCAGAATCAGAGTCAGAGTCAGAGTCGGAGTCAGAGTCAGAGTCAGAGTCAGAGTCAGAGTCAGACTCAGATTCAGAATCAGAGTCAGAGTCAGATTCGGAGTCGGAGTCTGAGTCAGAGTCAGAGTCAGAGTCAGAGTCGGAGTCAGAGTCGAAGTCAGAGTCAGAGTCAGAGTCAGAGTCAGAGTCAGAGTCAGACTCAGAGTCAGAATCAGAGTCAGAGTCGGATTCGGAGTCGGAGTCAGATTCAGAGTCAGAGTCGGAGTCAATGTCAGATTCAGAGTCGGAGTCAGATTCAGAGTCACAGTCAGATTCAAAGTCGGAGTCAGAGTCAGAATCAGAGTCAGAGTCAGAGTAAGAGTCAGAGTCAGAGTCAGATTCAGAGTCAGAGTCAGAGTCAGAGTCAGAGTCAGAGTCAGAGTCAGAGTCAGAGTCAGAGAGTCAGAGTCAAATTCAGAGTCAGAGTCAGAGTCAGAGTCAGAGTCAGAGTCAGAGTCAGAGTCAGAGTCAGAGTCAGAGTAAGAGTCAGAGTCAGAGTCAGATTCAGAGTCAGAGTCAGAGTCAGAGTCAGAGTCAGAGTCAGAGTCAGAGTCAGAGGCAGAGTCAGATTAAGAGTCAGAGTCAGAGTCAGAGTCAGAGTCAGAGTCGGAGTCAGAGTCAGAGTCAGTGTCAGAGTCGGAGTCAGAGTCAGAGTCAGAGTCAGAGTCAGAGTCAAATTCAGAGTCGGAGTCAGAGTCAGAGTCAGAATAGGAGTCAGAGTCGGAGTCAGAGTCAGATACAGAGTCGAAGTCAGAGTCGAAGTCAGAGTCAGAGTCAGAGTCAGAGTCAGAGTCAGAGTCAGAGTCAAACTCAGAGTCAGAATCAGAGTCAGAGTCGGAGTCGGAGTCGGAGTCAGATTCAGAGTGAGAGTCAGAGTCAGAGTCAGAGTCAGAGTCACATTCAGAGTCAGAGTCAGATCCAGAGTTAGAGTCAGAGTCAGAGTCGGGGTCGGAGTCGGAGTCGGAGTCGGAGTTGGAGTCAGAGTCAGAGTCAGAGTCAGAGTCAGAGTCAGATTCAGAGTCAGAGTCAGAGTCAGAGTCAGACTCAGAGTCAGAGTCAGAGTCAGAGGCAGAGTCAGATTAAGAGTCAGAGTCAGAGTCAGAGTCACAGTCAGAGTCAGAGTCAGAGTCAGAGTCAGAGTCAGACGCAGAGTCAGAATCAAAGTCAGAGTCAGAGTCAGAGACAGAGTCAGGGTCAGAGTCAGAGTCAGAGTAAGAGAGTCAGAGTCAAATTCAGAGTCGGAGTCAGAGTCAGAGTCAGAGTCAGAGTCAGAGAGTCAGAGTCAAATTCAGAGTCAGAGTCAGAGTCAGAGTCAGAGTCAGAGTCAGAGTCAGAGTCAGAGTCAGACTCAGAGTCAGATTCAGAGTCAGAGTCGGAGTCAATGTCAGATTCAGAGTCGGAGTCAGATTCAGAGTCACAGTCAGATTCAAAGTCAGAGTCAGAGTCAGAATCAGAGTCAGAGTCAGAGTCGGAGTCAGAGTCAGAGTCAGAGTCAGAGTCAGAGTCAGAGTCAGAGTCAGAGTCGGAGTCAGAGTCAGATACAGAGTCGAAGTCAGAGTCGAAGTCACAGTCAGAGTCAGAGTCAGAGTCAGAGTCAGAGTCAGACTCAGAGTCAGAATCAGAGTCAGAGTCGGATTCGGAGTCGGAGTCAGATTCAGAGTCGGAGTCAGATTCAGAGTCACAGTCAGATTCAAAGTCAGAGTCAGAGTCAGAATCAGAGTCAGAGTCAGAGTAAGAGTCAGAGTCAGAGTCAGATTCAGAGTCAGAGTCAGAGTCAGAGTCAGAGTCAGAGTCATAGTCAGAGTCAGAGGCAGAGTCAGATTAAGAGTCAGAGTCAGAGTCAGAGAGTCAGAGTCAAATTCAGAGTCAGAGTCAGAGTCAGAGTCAGAGTCAGAGTCAGAGTCAGAGTCAGAGTCAGAGTCAGAGTAAGAGTCAGAGTCAGAGTCAGATTCAGAGTCAGAGTCAGAGTCAGAGTCAGAGTCAGAGTCAGAGTCAGAGTCAGAGGCAGAGTCAGATTAAGAGTCAGAGTCAGAGTCAGAGTCAGAGTCAGAGTCAGAGTCAGAGTCAGAGTCAGAGTCAGAGTCAGAGTCAGAGTCAGAGTCAGAGTCAGAGTCAGAGTCAGAGTCAGAGTCAGACTCAGAGTCAGAATCAAAGTCAGAGTCAGAGTCAGAGACAGAGTCAGGGTCAGAGTCAGAGTCAGAGTAAGAGAGTCAGAGTCAAATTCAGAGTCGGAGTCAGAGTCAAAGTCAGAGTCAGAGTCAGAGAGTCAGAGTCAAATTCAGAGTCAGAGTCAGAGTCAGAGTCAGAGTCAGAGTCAGAGTCAGAGTCAGAGTCGGACTCAGAGTCAGAATCAGAGTCAGAGTCGGATTCGGAGTCGGAGTCAGATTCAGAGTCAGAGTCGGAGTCAATGTCAGATTCAGAGTCGGAGTCAGATTCAGAGTCACAGTCAGATTCAAAGTCAGAGTCAGAGTCAGAATCAGAGTCAGAGTCAGAGTCGGAGTCAGAGTCAGAGTCAGAGTCAGACTCAGATTCAGAATCAGAGTCAGAGTCAGATTCGGAGTCGGAGTCAGAGTGAGAGTCAGAGTGAGAGTCAGAGTCGGAGTCAGAGTCAGATACAGAGTTGAAGTCAGAGTCGAAGTCAGAGTCAGAGTCAGAGTCAGAGTCAGAGTCAGAGTCAGACTCAGAGTCAGAATCAGAGTCAGAGTCGGATTCGGAGTCGGAGTCAGATTCAGAGTCAGAGTCGGAGTCAATGTCAGATTCAGAGTCGGAGTCAGATTCAGAGTCACAGTCAGATTCAAATTCAGAGTCAGAGTCAGAATCAGAGTCAGAGTCAGAGTCGGAGTCAGAGTCAGAGTCAGAGTCAGAGTCGGAGTCAGAGTCACAGTCGGAGTCAGTGTCAGATTCAGAGTCAGAGTCAAAGTTGGAGTCAGCGTCAGAGTCAGCGAGTCAGTGTCAGAGTCAGAGTGATAGTCATAGTCGGAGTCAGAGTCAGATACAGAGTCGAAGTCAGAGTCGAAGTCAGAGTCAGAGTCAGAGTCAGAGTCAGAGTCAGAGTCAAACTCAGAGTCAGAATCAGAGTCAGAGTCGGAGTCGGAGTCGGAGTCAGATTCAGAGTGAGAGTCAGAGTCAGAGTCAGAGTCAGAGTCACATTCAGAGTCAGAGTCAGAGTCAGAGTCAGATTCAGAGTCAGAGTCAGAGTCAGAGTCAGAGTCAAAGTCAGATTCAGAGTCAGCATCAAAGTCAGAGTCAGAGTCAGAGACAGAGTCAGAGTCAGAGTCGGAGTCAGAGTCAGAGTCAGTGTCAGAGTCGGAGTCAGAGTCAGAGTCAGAGTCAGAGTCAGAGTCAAATTCAGAGTCGGAGTCAGAGTCAGAGTCAGAATCAGAGTCAGAGTCGGAGTCAGAGTCAGATACAGAGTCGAAGTCAGAGTCGAAGTCAGAGTCAGAGTCAGAGTCAGAGTCAGAGTCAGAGTCAAACTCAGAGTCAGAATCAGAGTCAGAGTCGGAGTCGGAGTCGGAGTCAGATTCAGAGTGAGAGTCAGAGTCAGAGTCAGAGTCAGAGTCACATTCAGAGTCAGAGTCAGATCCAGAGTTAGAGTCAGAGTCAGAGTCGGGGTCGGAGTCGGAGTCGGAGTCGGAGTTGGAGTCAGAGTCAGAGTCAGAGTCAGAGTCAGAGTCAGAGTAAGAGTCAGAGTCAGAGTCAGAGTCAGAGTCAGAGTCAGAGTCAGAGTCAGAGGCAGAGTCAGATTAAGAGTCAGAGTCAGAGTCAGAGTCAGAGTCAGAGTCAGAGTCAGAGTCTGAGTCAGAGTCAGACTCAGAGTCAGAATCGAAGTCAGAGTCAGAGTCAGAGACGGAGTCAGGGTCAGAGTCAGAGTCAGAGTAAGAGAGTCAGAGTCAAATTCAGAGTCGGAGTCAGAGTCAGAGTCAGAGTCAGAGTCAGAGAGTCAGAGTCAAATTCAGAGTCAGAGTCAGAGTCAGAGTCAGAGTCAGAGTCAGAGTCAGAGACAGAGTCAGACTCAGAGTCAGATTCAGAGTCAGAGTCGGAGTCAATGTCAGATTCAGAGTCGGAGTCAGATTCAGAGTCACAGTCAGATTCAAAGTCAGAGTCAGAGTCAGAATCAGAGTCAGAGTCAGAGTCGGAGTCAGAGTCAGAGTCAGAGTCAGAGTCAGAGTCAGACTCAGATTCAGAATCAGAGTCAGAGTCAGATTCGGAGTCGGAGTCTGAGTCAGAGTCAGAGTCAGAGTCAGAGTCGGAGTCAGAGTCAGATACAGAGTCGAAGTCAGAGTCGAAGTCAGAGTCAGAGTCAGAGTCAGAGTCAGAGTCAGAGTCAGACTCAGAGTCAGATTCAGAGTCAGAGTCGGATTCGGAGTCGGAGTCAGATTCAGAGTCAGAGTCGGAGTCAATGTCAGATTCAGAGTCGGAGTCAGATTCAGAGTCACAGTCAGATTCAAAGTCAGAGTCAGAGTCAGAATCAGAGTCAGAGTCAGAGTAAGAGTCAGAGTCAGAGTCAGATTCAGAGTCAGAGTCAGAGTCAGAGTCAGAGTCAGAGTCAGAGTCAGAGTCAGAGTCAGAGAGTCAGAGTCAAATTCAGAGTCAGAGTCAGAGTCAGAGTCAGAGTCAGAGTCAGAGTCAGAGTCAGAGTCAGAGTCAGAGTCAGAGTAAGAGTCAGAGTCAGAGTCAGATTCAGAGTCAGAGTCAGAGTCAGAGTCAGAGTCAGAGTCAGAGTCAGAGTCAGAGGCAGAGTCAGATTAAGAGTCAGAGTCAGAGTCAGAGTCAGAGTCAGAGTCAGAGTCAGAGTCAGAGTCAGAGTCAGAGTCAGAGTCAGAGTCAGAGTCAGACTCAGAGTCAGAATCAAAGTCAGAGTCAGAGTCAGAGACAGAGTCAGGGTCAGAGTCAGAGTCAGAGTAAGAGAGTCAGAGTCAAATTCAGAGTCGGAGTCAGAGTCAGAGTCAGAGTCAGAGTCAGAGAGTCAGAGTCAAATTCAGAGTCAGAGTCAGAGTCAGAGTCAGAGTCAGAGTCAGAGTCAGAGTCAGAGTCAGAGTCAGACTCAGAGTCAGAATCAGAGTCAGAGTCGGATTCGGAGTCGGAGTCAGATTCAGAGTCAGAGTCGGAGTCAATGTCAGATTCAGAGTCGGAGTCAGATTCAGAGTCACAGTCAGATTCAAAGTCAGAGTCAGAGTCAGAATCAGAGTCAGAGTCAGAGTCAGAGTCAGAGTCAGAGTCACATTCAGAGTCAGAGTCAGAGTCAGAGTCAGATTCAGAGTCAGAGTCAGAGTCAGAGTCAGAGTCAAAGTCAGATTCAGAGTCAGCATCAAAGTCAGAGTCAGAGTCAGAGACAGAGTCAGAGTCAGAGTCGGAGTCAGAGTCAGAGTCAGTGTCAGAGTCGGAGTCAGAGTCAGAGTCAGAGTCAGAGTCAGAGTCAAATTCAGAGTCGGAGTCAGAGTCAGAGTCAGAATCAGACTCAGAGTCGGAGTCAGAGTCAGATACAGAGTCGAAGTCAGAGTCGAAGTCAGAGTCAGAGTCAGAGTCAGAGTCAGAGTCAGAGTCAAACTCAGAGTCAGAATCAGAGTCAGAGTCGGAGTCGGAGTCGGAGTCAGAGTCAGAGTCAGAGTCAGAGTCAGAGTCGGAGTCAGAGTCAGATACAGAGTCGAAGTCAGAGTCGAAGTCAGAGTCAGAGTCAGAGTCAGAGTCAGAGTCAGAGTCAGACTCAGAGTCAGAATCAGAGTCAGAGTCGGATTCGGAGTCGGAGTCAGATTCAGAGTCAGAGTCGGAGTCAATGTCAGATTCAGAGTCGGAGTCAGATTCAGAGTCACAGTCAGATTCAAAGTCAGAGTCAGAGTCAGAATCAGAGTCAGAGTCAGAGTAAGAGTCAGAGTCAGAGTCAGATTCAGAGTCAGAGTCAGAGTCAGAGTCAGAGTCAGAGTCAGAGTCAGAGTCAGAGTCAGAGAGTCAGAGTCAAATTCAGAGTCAGAGTCAGAGTCAGAGTCAGAGTCAGAGTCAGAGTCAGAATCAGAGTCAGAGTCAGATTCGGAGTCGGAGTCAGAGTGAGAGTCAGAGTGAGAGTCAGAGTCGGAGTCAGAGTCAGATACAGAGTCGAAGTCAGAGTCGAAGTCAGAGTCAGAGTCAGAGTCAGAGTCAAAGTCAGATTCAGAGTCAGCATCAAAGTCAGAGTCAGAGTCAGAGACAGAGTCAGAGTCAGAGTCGGAGTCAGAGTCAGAGTCAGTGTCAGAGTCGGAGTCAGAGTCAGAGTCAGAGTCAGAGTCAGAGTCAAATTCAGAGTCGGAGTCAGAGTCAGAGTCAGAATAGGAGTCAGAGTCGGAGTCAGAGTCAGATACAGAGTCGAAGTCAGAGTCGAAGTCAGAGTCAGAGTCAGAGTCAGAGTCAGAGTCAGAGTCAGAGTCAAACTCAGAGTCAGAATCAGAGTCAGAGTCGGAGTCGGAGTCGGAGTCAGATTCAGAGTCAGAGTCAGAGTCAGAGTCAGAGTCAGAGTCACATTCAGAGTCAGGGTCAGATCCAGAGTTAGAGTCAGAGTCAGAGTCGGGGTCGGAGTCGGAGTCGGAGTCGGAGTTGGAGTCAGAGTCAGAGTCAGAGTCAGAGTCAGAGTCAGAGTAAGAGTCAGAGTCAGAGTCAGAGTCAGAGTCAGAGTCAGAGTCAGAGTCAGAGGCAGAGTCAGATTAAGAGTCAGAGTCAGAGTCAGAGTCAGAGTCAGAGTCAGAGTCAGAGTCTGAGTCAGAGTCAGACTCAGAGTCAGAATCAAAGTCAGAGTCAAATTCAGAGTCGGAGTCAGAGTCAAAGTCAGAGTCAGAGTCAGAGAGTCAGAGTCAAATTCAGAGTCAGAGTCAGAGTCAGAGTCAGAGTCAGAGTCAGAGTCAGAGTCAGAGTCAGACTCAGAGTCAGAATCAGAGTCAGAGTCGGATTCGGAGTCGGAGTCAGATTCAGAGTCAGAGTCGGAGTCAATGTCAGATTCAGAGTCGGAGTCAGATTCAGAGTCACAGTCAGATTCAAAGTCAGAGTCAGAGTCAGAATCAGAGTCAGAGTCAGAGTCGGAGTCAGAGTCAGAGTCAGAGTCAGAGTCAGAGTCAGACTCAGATTCAGAATCAGAGTCAGAGTCAGATTCGGAGTCGGAGTCAGAGTCAGAGTCAGAGTCAGAGTCAGAGTCGGAGTCAGAGTCAGATACAGAGTCGAAGTCAGAGTCGAAGTCAGAGTCAGAGTCAGAGTCAGAGTCAGAGTCAGAGTCAGACTCAGAGTCAGAATCAGCGTCAGAGTCGGATTCGGAGTCGGAGTCAGATTCAGAGTCAGAGTCGGAGTCAATGTCAGATTCAGAGTCGGAGTCAGATTCAGAGTCACAGTCAGATTCAAATTCAGAGTCAGAGTCAGAGTCAGAATCAGAGTCAGAGTCAGAGTCGGAGTCAGAGTCAGAGTCAGAGTCAGAGTCGGAGTCAGAGTCACAGTCGGAGTCAGTGTCAGATTCAGAGTCAGAGTCAAAGTTGGAGTCAGCGTCAGAGTCAGCGAGTCAGTGTCAGAGTCAGAGTGATAGTCATAGTCGGAGTCAGAGTCAGATACAGAGTCGAAGTCAGAGTCGAAGTCAGAGTCAGAGTCAGAGTCAGAGTCAGAGTCAGAGTCAAACTCAGAGTCAGAATCAGAGTCAGAGTCGGAGTCGGAGTCGGAGTCAGATTCAGAGTGAGAGTCAGAGTCAGAGTCAGAGTCAGAGTCACATTCAGAGTCAGAGTCAGAGTCAGAGTCAGATTCAGAGTCAGAGTCAGAGTCAGAGTCAGAGTCAAAGTCAGATTCAGAGTCAGCATCAAAGTCAGAGTCAGAGTCAGAGACAGAGTCAGAGTCAGAGTCGGAGTCAGAGTCAGAGTCAGTGTCAGAGTCGGAGTCAGAGTCAGAGTCAGAGTCAGAGTCAGAGTCAAATTCAGAGTCGGAGTCAGAGTCAGAGTCAGAATCAGAGTCAGAGTCGGAGTCAGAGTCAGATACAGAGTCGAAGTCAGAGTCGAAGTCAGAGTCAGAGTCAGAGTCAGAGTCAGAGTCAGAGTCAAACTCAGAGTCAGAATCAGAGTCAGAGTCGAAGTCGGAGTCGGAGTCAGATTCAGAGTGAGAGTCAGAGTCAGAGTCAGAGTCAGAGTCACATTCAGAGTCAGAGTCAGATCCAGAGTTAGAGTCAGAGTCAGAGTCGGGGTCAGAGTCGGAGTCGGAGTCGGAGTTGGAGTCAGAGTCAGAGTCAGAGTCAGAGTCAGAGTCAGAGTAAGAGTCAGAGTCAGAGTCAGAGTCAGAGTCAGAGTCAGAGTCAGAGTCAGAGGCAGAGTCAGATTAAGAGTCAGAGTCAGAGTCAGAGTCAGAGTCAGAGTCAGAGTCAGAGTCTGAGTCAGAGTCAGACTCAGAGTCAGAATCGAAGTCAGAGTCAGAGTCAGAGACGGAGTCAGGGTCAGAGTCAGAGTCAGAGTAAGAGAGTCAGAGTCAAATTCAGAGTCGGAGGCAGAGTCAGAGTCAGAGTCAGAGTCAGAGAGTCAGAGTCAAATTCAGAGTCAGAGTCAGAGTCAGAGTCAGAGTCAGAGTCAGAGTCAGAGACAGAGTCAGACTCAGAGTCAGATTCAGAGTCAGAGTCGGAGTCAATGTCAGATTCAGAGTCGGAGTCAGATTCAGAGTCACAGTCAGATTCAAAGTCAGAGTCAGAGTCAGAATCAGAGTCAGAGTCAGAGTCGGAGTCAGAGTCAGAGTCAGAGTCAGAGTCAGAGTCAGACTCAGATTCAGAATCAGAGTCAGAGTCAGATTCGGAGTCGGAGTCTGAGTCAGAGTCAGAGTCAGAGTCAGAGTCGGAGTCAGAGTCGAAGTCAGAGTCAGAGTCAGAGTCAGAGTCAGAGTCAGAGTCAGACTCAGAGTCAGAATCAGAGTCAGAGTCGGATTCGGAGTCGGAGTCAGATTCAGAGTCAGAGTCGGAGTCAATGTCAGATTCAGAGTCGGAGTCAGATTCAGAGTCACAGTCAGATTCAAAGTCGGAGTCAGAGTCAGAATCAGAGTCAGAGTCAGAGTAAGAGTCAGAGTCAGAGTCAGATTCAGAGTCAGAGTCAGAGTCAGAGTCAGAGTCAGAGTCAGAGTCAGAGTCAGAGTCAGAGAGTCAGAGTCAAATTCAGAGTCAGAGTCAGAGTCAGAGTCAGAGTCAGAGTCAGAGTCAGAGTCAGAGTCAGAGTCAGAGTAAGAGTCAGAGTCAGAGTCAGATTCAGAGTCAGAGTCAGAGTCAGAGTCAGAGTCAGAGTCAGAGTCAGAGTCAGAGGCAGAGTCAGATTAAGAGTCAGAGTCAGAGTCAGAGTCAGAGTCAGAGTCGGAGTCAGAGTCAGAGTCAGTGTCAGAGTCGGAGTCAGAGTCAGAGTCAGAGTCAGAGTCAGAGTCAAATTCAGAGTCGGAGTCAGAGTCAGAGTCAGAATAGGAGTCAGAGTCGGAGTCAGAGTCAGATACAGAGTCGAAGTCAGAGTCGAAGTCAGAGTCAGAGTCAGAGTCAGAGTCAGAGTCAGAGTCAGAGTCAAACTCAGAGTCAGAATCAGAGTCAGAGTCGGAGTCGGAGTCGGAGTCAGATTCAGAGTGAGAGTCAGAGTCAGAGTCAGAGTCAGAGTCACATTCAGAGTCAGAGTCAGATCCAGAGTTAGAGTCAGAGTCAGAGTCGGGGTCGGAGTCGGAGTCGGAGTCGGAGTTGGAGTCAGAGTCAGAGTCAGAGTCAGAGTCAGAGTCAGAGTAAGAGTCAGAGTCAGAGTCAGAGTCAGAGTCAGAGTCAGAGTCAGAGTCAGAGGCAAAGTCAGATTAAGAGTCAGAGTCAGAGTCAGAGTCAGAGTCAGAGTCAGAGTCAGAGTCTGAGTCAGAGTCAGACTCAGAGTCAGAATCAAAGTCAGAGTCAGAGTCGGAGACAGAGTCAGGGTCAGAGTCAGAGTCAGAGTAAGAGAGTCAGAGTCAAATTCAGAGTCGGAGTCAGAGTCAGAGTCAGAGTCAGAGTCAGAGAGTCAGAGTCAAATTCAGAGTCAGAGTCAGAGTCAGAGTCAGAGTCAGAGTCAGAGTCAGAGTCAGAGTCAGACTCAGAGTCAGATTCAGAGTCAGAGTCGGAGTCAATGTCAGATTCAGAGTCGGAGTCAGATTCAGAGTCACAGTCAGATTCAAAGTCAGAGTCAGAGTCAGAATCAGAGTCAGAGTCAGAGTCGGAGTCAGAGTCAGAGTCAGAGTCAGAGTCAGAGTCAGACTCAGATTCAGAATCAGAGTCAGAGTCAGATTCGGAGTCGGAGTCAGAGTCAGAGTCAGAGTCAGAGTCAGAGTCGGAGTCAGAGTCAGATACAGAGTCGAAGTCAGAGTCGAAGTCAGAGTCAGAGTCAGAGTCAGAGTCAGAGTCAGAGTCAGACTCAGAGTCAGAATCAGAGTCAGAGTCGGATTCGGAGTCGGAGTCAGATTCAGAGTCAGAGTCGGAGTCAATGTCAGATTCAGAGTCGGAGTCAGATTCAGAGTCACAGTCAGATTCAAAGTCAGAGTCAGAGTCAGAATCAGAGTCAGAGTCAGAGTAAGAGTCAGAGTCAGAGTCAGAGTCAGAGTCAGAGGCAGAGTCAGATTAAGAGTCAGAGTCAGAGTCAGAGTCAGAGTCAGAGTCAGAGTCAGAGTCAGAGTCAGAGTCAGAGTCAGAGTCAGAGTCAGAGACAGAGTCAGGGTCAGAGTCAGAGTCAGAGTAAGAGAGTCAGAGTCAAATTCAGAGTCAGACTCAGAGTCAGATTCAGAGTCAGAGTCGGAGTCAATGTCAGATTCAGAGTCGGAGTCAGATTCAGAGTCACAGTCAGATTCAAAGTCAGAGTCAGAGTCAGAATCAGAGTCAGAGTCAGAGTCGGAGTCAGAGTCAGAGTCAGAGTCAGAGTCAGAGTCAGACTCAGATTCAGAATCAGAGTCAGAGTCAGATTCGGAGTCGGAGTCAGAGTCAGAGTCAGAGTCAGAGTCAGAGTCGGAGTCAGAGTCAGATACAGAGTCGAAGTCAGAGTCGAAGTCAGAGTCAGAGTCAGAGTCAGAGTCAGAGTCAGAGTCAGACTCAGAGTCAGAATCAGAGTCAGAGTCGGATTCGGAGTCGGAGTCAGATTCAGAGTCAGAGTCGGAGTCAATGTCAGATTCAGAGTCGGAGTCAGATTCAGAGTCACAGTCAGATTCAAAGTCAGAGTCAGAGTCAGAATCAGAGTCAGAGTCAGAGTAAGAGTCAGAGTCAGAGTCAGAGTCAGAGTCAGAGGCAGAGTCAGATTAAGAGTCAGAGTCAGAGTCAGAGTCAGAGTCAGAGTCAGAGTCAGAGTCAGAGTCAGAGTCAGAGTCAGAGTCAGAGTCAGACTCAGAGTCAGAATCAAAGTCAGAGTCAGAGTCAGAGACAGAGTCAGGGTCAGAGTCAGAGTCAGAGTAAGAGAGTCAGAGTCAAATTCAGAGTCGGAGTCAGAGTCAGAGTCAGAGTCAGAGTCAGAGAGTCAGAGTCAAATTCAGAGTCAAAGTCAGAGTCAGAGTCAGAGTCAGAGTCAGAGTCAGAGTCAGAGTCAGACTCAGAGTCAGATTCAGAGTCAGAGTCGGAGTCAATGTCAGATTCAGAGTCGGAGTCAGATTCAGAGTCACAGTCAGATTCAAAGTCAGAGTCAGAGTCAGAATCAGAGTCAGAGTCAGAGTCGGAGTCAGAGTCAGAGTCAGAGTCAGAGTCAGAGTCAGACTCAGATTCAGAATCAGAGTCAGAGTCAGATTCGGAGTCGGAGTCAGAGTCAGAGTCAGAGTCAGAGTAAGAGTCGGAGTCAGAGTCAGATACAGAGTCGAAGTCAGAGTCGAAGTCAGAGTCAGAGTCAGAGTCAGAGTCAGAGTCAGAGTCAGACTCAGAGTCAGAGTCAGAGTCAGAGTCAGAGTCAGAGTCAGAGTCGGACTCAGAGTCAGAATCAGAGTCAGAGTCGGATTCGGAGTCGGAGTCAGATTCAGAGTCAGAGTAAGAGTCAGAGTCAGAGTCAGATTCAGAGTCAGAGTCAGAGTCAGAGTCAGAGTCAGAGTCAGAGTCAGAGTCAGAGTCAGAGAGTCAGAGTCAAATTCAGAGTCAGAGTCAGAGTCAGAGTCAGAGTCAAAGTCAGAGTCAGAGTCAGAGTCAGAGTCAGATTCAGAGTCAGAGTCAGAGTCAGAGTCAGAGTCAGAGTCAGAGTCAGAGTCAGAGTCAGAGTCAGAGTCAGAGTCAGAGGCAGAGTCAGATTAAGAGTCAGAGTCAGAGTCAGAGTCAGAGTCAGAGTCAGAGTCAGAGTCAGAGTCAGAGTCAGAGTCAGAGTCAGAGTCAGACTCAGAGTCAGAATCAAAGTCAGAGTCAGAGTCAGAGACAGAGTCAGGGTCAGAGTCAGAGTCAGAGTAAGAGAGTCAGAGTCAAATTCAGAGTCGGAGTCAGAGTCAGAGTCAGAGTCAGAGTCAGAGAGTCAGAGTCAAATTCAGAGTCAGAGTCAGAGTCAGAGTCAGAGTCAGAGTCAGAGTCAGAGTCAGAGTCAGACTCAGAGTCAGATTCAGAGTCAGAGTCGGAGTCAATGTCAGATTCAGAGTCGGAGTCAGATTCAGAGTCACAGTCAGATTCAAAGTCAGAGTCAGAGTCAGAATCAGAGTCAGAGTCAGAGTCGGAGTCAGAGTCAGAGTCAGAGTCAGAGTCAGAGTCAGACTCAGATTCAGAATCAGAGTCAGAGTCAGATTCGGAGTCGGAGTCAGAGTCAGAGTCAGAGTCAGAGTCAGAGTCGGAGTCAGAGTCAGATACAGAGTCGAAGTCAGAGTCGAAGTCAGAGTCAGAGTCAGAGTCAGAGTCAGAGTCAGAGTCAGACTCAGAGTCAGAATCAGCGTCAGAGTCGGATTCGGAGTCGGAGTCAGATTCAGAGTCAGAGTCGGAGTCAATGTCAGATTCAGAGTCGGAGTCAGATTCAGAGTCACAGTCAGATTCAAATTCAGAGTCAGAGTCAGAGTCAGAATCAGAGTCAGAGTCAGAGTCGGAGTCAGAGTCAGAGTCAGAGTCAGAGTCGGAGTCAGAGTCACAGTCGGAGTCAGTGTCAGATTCAGAGTCAGAGTCAAAGTTGGAGTCAGCGTCAGAGTCAGCGAGTCAGTGTCAGAGTCAGAGTGATAGTCATAGTCGGAGTCAGAGTCAGATACAGAGTCGAAGTCAGAGTCGAAGTCAGAGTCAGAGTCAGAGTCAGAGTCAGAGTCAGAGTCAAACTCAGAGTCAGAATCAGAGTCAGAGTCGGAGTCGGAGTCGGAGTCAGATTCAGAGTGAGAGTCAGAGTCAGAGTCAGAGTCAGAGTCACATTCAGAGTCAGAGTCAGAGTCAGAGTCAGATTCAGAGTCAGAGTCAGAGTCAGAGTCAGAGTCAAAGTCAGATTCAGAGTCAGCATCAAAGTCAGAGTCAGAGTCAGAGACAGAGTCAGAGTCAGAGTCGGAGTCAGAGTCAGAGTCAGTGTCAGAGTCGGAGTCAGAGTCAGAGTCAGAGTCAGAGTCAGAGTCAAATTCAGAGTCGGAGTCAGAGTCAGAGTCAGAATCAGAGTCAGAGTCGGAGTCAGAGTCAGATACAGAGTCGAAGTCAGAGTCGAAGTCAGAGTCAGAGTCAGAGTCAGAGTCAGAGTCAGAGTCAAACTCAGAGTCAGAATCAGAGTCAGAGTCGAAGTCGGAGTCGGAGTCAGATTCAGAGTGAGAGTCAGAGTCAGAGTCAGAGTCAGAGTCACATTCAGAGTCAGAGTCAGATCCAGAGTTAGAGTCAGAGTCAGAGTCGGGGTCGGAGTCGGAGTCGGAGTCGGAGTTGGAGTCAGAGTCAGAGTCAGAGTCAGAGTCAGAGTCAGAGTAAGAGTCAGAGTCAGAGTCAGAGTCAGAGTCAGAGTCAGAGTCAGAGTCAGAGGCAGAGTCAGATTAAGAGTCAGAGTCAGAGTCAGAGTCAGAGTCAGAGTCAGAGTCAGAGTCTGAGTCAGAGTCAGACTCAGAGTCAGAATCGAAGTCAGAGTCAGAGTCAGAGACGGAGTCAGGGTCAGAGTCAGAGTCAGAGTAAGAGAGTCAGAGTCAAATTCAGAGTCGGAGGCAGAGTCAGAGTCAGAGTCAGAGTCAGAGAGTCAGAGTCAAATTCAGAGTCAGAGTCAGAGTCAGAGTCAGAGTCAGAGTCAGAGTCAGAGACAGAGTCAGACTCAGAGTCAGATTCAGAGTCAGAGTCGGAGTCAATGTCAGATTCAGAGTCGGAGTCAGATTCAGAGTCACAGTCAGATTCAAAGTCAGAGTCAGAGTCAGAATCAGAGTCAGAGTCAGAGTCGGAGTCAGAGTCAGAGTCAGAGTCAGAGTCAGAGTCAGACTCAGATTCAGAATCAGAGTCAGAGTCAGATTCGGAGTCGGAGTCTGAGTCAGAGTCAGAGTCAGAGTCAGAGTCGGAGTCAGAGTCGAAGTCAGAGTCAGAGTCAGAGTCAGAGTCAGAGTCAGAGTCAGACTCAGAGTCAGAATCAGAGTCAGAGTCGGATTCGGAGTCGGAGTCAGATTCAGAGTCAGAGTCGGAGTCAATGTCAGATTCAGAGTCGGAGTCAGATTCAGAGTCACAGTCAGATTCAAAGTCGGAGTCAGAGTCAGAATCAGAGTCAGAGTCAGAGTAAGAGTCAGAGTCAGAGTCAGATTCAGAGTCAGAGTCAGAGTCAGAGTCAGAGTCAGAGTCAGAGTCAGAGTCAGAGTCAGAGAGTCAGAGTCAAATTCAGAGTCAGAGTCAGAGTCAGAGTCAGAGTCAGAGTCAGAGTCAGAGTCAGAGTCAGAGTCAGAGTAAGAGTCAGAGTCAGAGTCAGATTCAGAGTCAGAGTCAGAGTCAGAGTCAGAGTCAGAGTCAGAGTCAGAGTCAGAGGCAGAGTCAGATTAAGAGTCAGAGTCAGAGTCAGAGTCAGAGTCAGAGTCAGAGTCAGAGTCAGAGTCAGAGTCAGAGTCAGAGTCAGAGTCAGACTCAGAGTCAGAATCAAAGTCAGAGTCAGAGTCAGAGACAGAGTCAGGGTCAGAGTCAGAGTCAGAGTAAGAGAGTCAGAGTCAAATTCAGAGTCGGAGTCAGAGTCAGAGTCAGAGTCAGAGTCAGAGAGTCAGAGTCAAATTCAGAGTCAGAGTCAGAGTCAGAGTCAGAGTCAGAGTCAGAGTCAGAGTCAGAGTCAGAGTCAGACTCAGAGTCAGAATCAGAGTCAGAGTCGGATTCGGAGTCGGAGTCAGATTCAGAGTCAGAGTCGGAGTCAATGTCAGATTCAGAGTCGGAGTCAGATTCAGAGTCACAGTCAGATTCAAAGTCAGAGTCAGAGTCAGAATCAGAGTCAGAGTCAGAGTCAGAGTCAGAGTCAGAGTCACATTCAGAGTCAGAGTCAGAGTCAGAGTCAGATTCAGAGTCAGAGTCAGAGTCAGAGTCAGAGTCAAAGTCAGATTCAGAGTCAGCATCAAAGTCAGAGTCAGAGTCAGAGACAGAGTCAGAGTCAGAGTCGGAGTCAGAGTCAGAGTCAGTGTCAGAGTCGGAGTCAGAGTCAGAGTCAGAGTCAGAGTCAGAGTCAAATTCAGAGTCGGAGTCAGAGTCGAAGTCAGAGTCAGAGTCAGAGTCAGAGTCAGAGTCAGAGTCAGACTCAGAGTCAGAATCAGAGTCAGAGTCGGATTCGGAGTCGGAGTCAGATTCAGAGTCAGAGTCGGAGTCAATGTCAGATTCAGAGTCGGAGTCAGATTCAGAGTCACAGTCAGATTCAAAGTCGGAGTCAGAGTCAGAATCAGAGTCAGAGTCAGAGTAAGAGTCAGAGTCAGAGTCAGATTCAGAGTCAGAGTCAGAGTCAGAGTCAGAGTCAGAGTCAGAGTCAGAGTCAGAGTCAGAGAGTCAGAGTCAAATTCAGAGTCAGAGTCAGAGTCAGAGTCAGAGTCAGAGTCAGAGTCAGAGTCAGAGTCAGAGTCAGAGTAAGAGTCAGAGTCAGAGTCAGATTCAGAGTCAGAGTCAGAGTCAGAGTCAGAGTCAGAGTCAGAGTCAGAGTCAGAGGCAGAGTCAGATTAAGAGTCAGAGTCAGAGTCAGAGTCAGAGTCAGAGTCAGAGTCAGAGTCAGAGTCAGAGTCAGAGTCAGAGTCAGAGTCAGACTCAGAGTCAGAATCAAAGTCAGAGTCAGAGTCAGAGACAGAGTCAGGGTCAGAGTCAGAGTCAGAGTAAGAGAGTCAGAGTCAAATTCAGAGTCGGAGTCAGAGTCAGAGTCAGAGTCAGAGTCAGAGAGTCAGAGTCAAATTCAGAGTCAGAGTCAGAGTCAGAGTCAGAGTCAGAGTCAGAGTCAGAGTCAGAGTCAGAGTCAGACTCAGAGTCAGAATCAGAGTCAGAGTCGGATTCGGAGTCGGAGTCAGATTCAGAGTCAGAGTCGGAGTCAATGTCAGATTCAGAGTCGGAGTCAGATTCAGAGTCACAGTCAGATTCAAAGTCAGAGTCAGAGTCAGAATCAGAGTCAGAGTCAGAGTCAGAGTCAGAGTCAGAGTCACATTCAGAGTCAGAGTCAGAGTCAGAGTCAGATTCAGAGTCAGAGTCAGAGTCAGAGTCAGAGTCAAAGTCAGATTCAGAGTCAGCATCAAAGTCAGAGTCAGAGTCAGAGACAGAGTCAGAGTCAGAGTCGGAGTCAGAGTCAGAGTCAGTGTCAGAGTCGGAGTCAGAGTCAGAGTCAGAGTCAGAGTCAGAGTCAAATTCAGAGTCGGAGTCAGAGTCAGAGTCAGAATCAGACTCAGAGTCGGAGTCAGAGTCAGATACAGAGTCGAAGTCAGAGTCGAAGTCAGAGTCAGAGTCAGAGTCAGAGTCAGAGTCAGAGTCAAACTCAGAGTCAGAATCAGAGTCAGAGTCGGAGTCGGAGTCGGAGTCAGAGTCAGAGTCAGAGTCAGAGTCAGAGTCGGAGTCAGAGTCAGATACAGAGTCGAAGTCAGAGTCGAAGTCAGAGTCAGAGTCAGAGTCAGAGTCAGAGTCAGAGTCAGACTCAGAGTCAGAATCAGAGTCAGAGTCGGATTCGGAGTCGGAGTCAGATTCAGAGTCAGAGTCGGAGTCAATGTCAGATTCAGAGTCGGAGTCAGATTCAGAGTCACAGTCAGATTCAAAGTCAGAGTCAGAGTCAGAATCAGAGTCAGAGTCAGAGTAAGAGTCAGAGTCAGAGTCAGATTCAGAGTCAGAGTCAGAGTCAGAGTCAGAGTCAGAGTCAGAGTCAGAGTCAGAGTCAGAGAGTCAGAGTCAAATTCAGAGTCAGAGTCAGAGTCAGAGTCAGAGTCAGAGTCAGAGTCAGAATCAGAGTCAGAGTCAGATTCGGAGTCGGAGTCAGAGTGAGAGTCAGAGTGAGAGTCAGAGTCGGAGTCAGAGTCAGATACAGAGTCGAAGTCAGAGTCGAAGTCAGAGTCAGAGTCAGAGTCAGAGTCAAAGTCAGATTCAGAGTCAGCATCAAAGTCAGAGTCAGAGTCAGAGACAGAGTCAGAGTCAGAGTCGGAGTCAGAGTCAGAGTCAGTGTCAGAGTCGGAGTCAGAGTCAGAGTCAGAGTCAGAGTCAGAGTCAAATTCAGAGTCGGAGTCAGAGTCAGAGTCAGAATAGGAGTCAGAGTCGGAGTCAGAGTCAGATACAGAGTCGAAGTCAGAGTCGAAGTCAGAGTCAGAGTCAGAGTCAGAGTCAGAGTCAGAGTCAGAGTCAAACTCAGAGTCAGAATCAGAGTCAGAGTCGGAGTCGGAGTCGGAGTCAGATTCAGAGTGAGAGTCAGAGTCAGAGTCAGAGTCAGAGTCACATTCAGAGTCAGGGTCAGATCCAGAGTTAGAGTCAGAGTCAGAGTCGGGGTCGGAGTCGGAGTCGGAGTCGGAGTTGGAGTCAGAGTCAGAGTCAGAGTCAGAGTCAGAGTCAGAGTAAGAGTCAGAGTCAGAGTCAGAGTCAGAGTCAGAGTCAGAGTCAGAGTCAGAGGCAGAGTCAGATTAAGAGTCAGAGTCAGAGTCAGAGTCAGAGTCAGAGTCAGAGTCAGAGTCTGAGTCAGAGTCAGACTCAGAGTCAGAATCAAAGTCAGAGTCAAATTCAGAGTCGGAGTCAGAGTCAAAGTCAGAGTCAGAGTCAGAGAGTCAGAGTCAAATTCAGAGTCAGAGTCAGAGTCAGAGTCAGAGTCAGAGTCAGAGTCAGACTCAGAGTCAGAATCAGAGTCAGAGTCGGATTCGGAGTCGGAGTCAGATTCAGAGTCAGAGTCGGAGTCAATGTCAGATTCAGAGTCGGAGTCAGATTCAGAGTCACAGTCAGATTCAAAGTCAGAGTCAGAGTCAGAATCAGAGTCAGAGTCAGAGTCGGAGTCAGAGTCAGAGTCAGAGTCAGACTCAGATTCAGAATCAGAGTCAGAGTCAGATTCGGAGTCGGAGTCAGAGTGAGAGTCAGAGTGAGAGTCAGAGTCGGAGTCAGAGTCAGATACAGAGTCGAAGTCAGAGTCGAAGTCAGAGTCAGAGTCAGAGTCAGAGTCAAAGTCAGATTCAGAGTCAGCATCAAAGTCAGAGTCAGAGTCAGAGACAGAGTCAGAGTCAGAGTCGGAGTCAGAGTCAGAGTCAGTGTCAGAGTCGGAGTCAGAGTCAGAGTCAGAGTCAGAGTCAGAGTCAAATTCAGAGTCGGAGTCAGAGTCAGAGTCAGAATAGGAGTCAGAGTCGGAGTCAGAGTCAGATACAGAGTCGAAGTCAGAGTCGAAGTCAGAATCAAAGTCAGAGTCAGAGTCAGAGACAGAGTCAGGGTCAGAGTCAGAGTCAGAGTAAGAGAGTCAGAGTCAAATTCAGAGTCGGAGTCAGAGTCAGAGTCAGAGTCAGAGTCAGAGAGTCAGAGTCAAATTCAGAGTCAGAGTCAGAGTCAGAGTCAGAGTCAGAGTCAGAGTCAGAGTCAGAGTCAGAGTCAGACTCAGAGTCAGAATCAGAGTCAGAGTCGGATTCGGAGTCGGAGTCAGATTCAGAGTCAGAGTCGGAGTCAATGTCAGATTCAGAGTCGGAGTCAGATTCAGAGTCACAGTCAGATTCAAAGTCAGAGTCAGAGTCAGAATCAGAGTCAGAGTCAGAGTCAGAATCAGAGTCAGAGTCAGAGTCAGAGTCAGAGTCAGAGTCACATTCAGAGTCAGAGTCAGAGTCAGAGTCAGATTCAGAGTCAGAGTCAGAGTCAGAGTCAGAGTCAAAGTCAGATTCAGAGTCAGCATCAAAGTCAGAGTCAGAGTCAGAGACAGAGTCAGAGTCAGAGTCGGAGTCAGAGTCAGAGTCAGTGTCAGAGTCGGAGTCAGAGTCAGAGTCAGAGTCAGAGTCAGAGTCAAATTCAGAGTCGGAGTCAGAGTCAGAGTCAGAATCAGACTCAGAGTCGGAGTCAGAGTCAGATACAGAGTCGAAGTCAGAGTCGAAGTCAGAGTCAGAGTCAGAGTCAGAGTCAGAGTCAGAGTCAAACTCAGAGTCAGAATCAGAGTCAGAGTCGGAGTCGGAGTCGGAGTCAGAGTCAGAGTCAGAGTCAGAGTCAGAGTCGGAGTCAGAGTCAGATACAGAGTCGAAGTCAGAGTCGAAGTCAGAGTCAGAGTCAGAGTCAGAGTCAGAGTCAGAGTCAGACTCAGAGTCAGAATCAGAGTCAGAGTCGGATTCGGAGTCGGAGTCAGATTCAGAGTCAGAGTCGGAGTCAATGTCAGATTCAGAGTCGGAGTCAGATTCAGAGTCACAGTCAGATTCAAAGTCAGAGTCAGAGTCAGAATCAGAGTCAGAGTCAGAGTAAGAGTCAGAGTCAGAGTCAGATTCAGAGTCAGAGTCAGAGTCAGAGTCAGAGTCAGAGTCAGAGTCAGAGTCAGAGTCAGAGAGTCAGAGTCAAATTCAGAGTCAGAGTCAGAGTCAGAGTCAGAGTCAGAGTCAGAGTCAGAATCAGAGTCAGAGTCAGATTCGGAGTCGGAGTCAGAGTGAGAGTCAGAGTGAGAGTCAGAGTCGGAGTCAGAGTCAGATACAGAGTCGAAGTCAGAGTCGAAGTCAGAGTCAGAGTCAGAGTCAGAGTCAAAGTCAGATTCAGAGTCAGCATCAAAGTCAGAGTCAGAGTCAGAGACAGAGTCAGAGTCAGAGTCGGAGTCAGAGTCAGAGTCAGTGTCAGAGTCGGAGTCAGAGTCAGAGTCAGAGTCAGAGTCAGAGTCAAATTCAGAGTCGGAGTCAGAGTCAGAGTCAGAATAGGAGTCAGAGTCGGAGTCAGAGTCAGATACAGAGTCGAAGTCAGAGTCGAAGTCAGAGTCAGAGTCAGAGTCAGAGTCAGAGTCAGAGTCAGAGTCAAACTCAGAGTCAGAATCAGAGTCAGAGTCGGAGTCGGAGTCGGAGTCAGATTCAGAGTGAGAGTCAGAGTCAGAGTCAGAGTCAGAGTCACATTCAGAGTCAGGGTCAGATCCAGAGTTAGAGTCAGAGTCAGAGTCGGGGTCGGAGTCGGAGTCGGAGTCGGAGTTGGAGTCAGAGTCAGAGTCAGAGTCAGAGTCAGAGTCAGAGTAAGAGTCAGAGTCAGAGTCAGAGTCAGAGTCAGAGTCAGAGTCAGAGTCAGAGGCAGAGTCAGATTAAGAGTCAGAGTCAGAGTCAGAGTCAGAGTCAGAGTCAGAGTCAGAGTCTGAGTCAGAGTCAGACTCAGAGTCAGAATCAAAGTCAGAGTCAAATTCAGAGTCGGAGTCAGAGTCAAAGTCAGAGTCAGAGTCAGAGAGTCAGAGTCAAATTCAGAGTCAGAGTCAGAGTCAGAGTCAGAGTCAGAGTCAGAGTCAGACTCAGAGTCAGAATCAGAGTCAGAGTCGGATTCGGAGTCGGAGTCAGATTCAGAGTCAGAGTCGGAGTCAATGTCAGATTCAGAGTCGGAGTCAGATTCAGAGTCACAGTCAGATTCAAAGTCAGAGTCAGAGTCAGAATCAGAGTCAGAGTCAGAGTCGGAGTCAGAGTCAGAGTCAGAGTCAGACTCAGATTCAGAATCAGAGTCAGAGTCAGATTCGGAGTCGGAGTCAGAGTGAGAGTCAGAGTGAGAGTCAGAGTCGGAGTCAGAGTCAGATACAGAGTCGAAGTCAGAGTCGAAGTCAGAGTCAGAGTCAGAGTCAGAGTCAAAGTCAGATTCAGAGTCAGCATCAAAGTCAGAGTCAGAGTCAGAGACAGAGTCAGAGTCAGAGTCGGAGTCAGAGTCAGAGTCAGTGTCAGAGTCGGAGTCAGAGTCAGAGTCAGAGTCAGAGTCAGAGTCAAATTCAGAGTCGGAGTCAGAGTCAGAGTCAGAATAGGAGTCAGAGTCGGAGTCAGAGTCAGATACAGAGTCGAAGTCAGAGTCGAAGTCAGAGTCAGAGTCAGAGTCAGAGTCAGAGTCAGAGTCAGAGTCAAACTCATAGTCAGAATCAGAGTCAGAGTCGGAGTCGGAGTCGGAGTCAGATTCAGAGTGAGAGTCAGAGTCAGAGTCAGAGTCAGAGTCACATTCAGAGTCAGAGTCAGATCCAGAGTTAGAGTCAGAGTCAGAGTCGGGGTCGGAGTCGGAGTCGGAGTCGGAGTTGGAGTCAGAGTCAGAGTCAGAGTCAGAGTCAGAGTCAGAGTAAGAGTCAGAGTCAGAGTCAGAGTCAGAGTCAGAGTCAGAGTCAGAGTCAGAGGCAGAGTCAGATTAAGAGTCAGAGTCAGAGTCAGAGTCAGAGTCAGAGTCAGAGTCAGAGTCTGAGTCAGAGTCAGACTCAGAGTCAGAATCAAAGTCAGAGTCAGAGTCAGAGACAGAGTCAGGGTCAGAGTCAGAGTCAGAGTAAGAGAGTCAGAGTCAAATTCAGAGTCGGAGTCAGAGTCAGAGTCAGAGTCAGAGTCAGAGAGTCAGAGTCAAATTCAGAGTCAGAGTCAGAGTCAGAGTCAGAGTCAGAGTCAGAGTCAGAGTCAGAGTCAGACTCAGAGTCAGATTCAGAGTCAGAGTCGGAGTCAATGTCAGATTCAGAGTCGGAGTCAGATTCAGAGTCACAGTCAGATTCAAAGTCAGAGTCAGAGTCAGAATCAGAGTCAGAGTCAGAGTCGGAGTCAGAGTCAGAGTCAGAGTCAGAGTCAGAGTCAGACTCAGATTCAGAATCAGAGTCAGAGTCAGATTCGGAGTCGGAGTCAGAGTCAGAGTCAGAGTCAGAGTCAGAGTCGGAGTCAGAGTCAGATACAGAGTCGAAGTCAGAGTCGAAGTCAGAGTCAGAGTCAGAGTCAGAGTCAGAGTCAGAGTCAGACTCAGAGTCAGAATCAGAGTCAGAGTCGGATTCGGAGTCGGAGTCAGATTCAGAGTCAGAGTCGGAGTCAATGTCAGATTCAGAGTCGGAGTCAGATTCAGAGTCACAGTCAGATTCAAAGTCAGAGTCAGAGTCAGAATCAGAGTCAGAGTCAGAGTAAGAGTCAGAGTCAGAGTCAGATTCAGAGTCAGAGTCAGAGTCAGAGTCAGAGTCAGAGTCAGAGTCAGAGTCAGAGTCAGAGAGTCAGAGTCAAATTCAGAGTCAGAGTCAGAGTCAGAGTCAGAGTCAAAGTCAGAGTCAGAGTCAGAGTCAGAGTCAGAGTAAGCGTCAGAGTCAGAGTCAGATTCAGAGTCAGAGTCAGAGTCAGAGTCAGAGTCAGAGTCAGAGTCAGAGTCAGAGGCAGAGTCAGATTAAGAGTCAGAGTCAGAGTCAGAGTCAGAGTCAGAGTCAGAGTCAGAGTCAGAGTCAGAGTCAGAGTCAGAGTCAGAGTCAGACTCAGAGTCAGAATCAAAGTCAGAGTCAGAGTCAGAGACAGAGTCAGGGTCAGAGTCAGAGTCAGAGTAAGAGAGTCAGAGTCAAATTCAGAGTCGGAGTCAGAGTCAGAGTCAGAGTCAGAGTCAGAGAGTCAAAGTCAAATTCAGAGTCAGAGTCAGAGTCAGAGTCAGAGTCAGAGTCAGAGTCAGAGTCAGAGTCAGACTCAGAGTCAGATTCAGAGTCAGAGTCGGAGTCAATGTCAGATTCAGAGTCGGAGTCAGATTCAGAGTCACAGTCAGATTCAAAGTCAGAGTCAGAGTCAGAATCAGAGTCAGAGTCAGAGTCGGAGTCAGAGTCAGAGTCAGAGTCAGAGTCAGAGTCAGACTCAGATTCAGAATCAGAGTCAGAGTCAGATTCGGAGTCGGAGTCAGAGTCAGAGTCAGAGTCAGAGTCAGAGTCAGAGTCGGAGTCAGAGTCAGATACAGAGTCGAAGTCAGAGTCGAAGTCAGAGTCAGAGTCAGAGTCAGAGTCAGAGTCAGAGTCAGACTCAGAGTCAGAATCAGAGTCAGAGTCGGATTCGGAGTCGGAGTCAGATTCAGAGTCAGAGTCGGAGTCAATGTCAGATTCAGAGTCGGAGTCAGATTCAGAGTCACAGTCAGATTCAAAGTCAGAGTCAGAGTCAGAATCAGAGTCAGAGTCAGAGTAAGAGTCAGAGTCAGAGTCAGATTCAGAGTCAGAGTCAGAGTCAGAGTCAGAGTCAGAGTCAGAGTCAGAGTCAGAGTCAGAGAGTCAGAGTCAAATTCAGAGTCAGAGTCAGAGTCAGAGTCAGAGTCAGAGTCAGAGTCAGAGTCAGAGTCAGAGTCAGAGTAAGAGTCAGAGTCAGAGTCAGATTCAGAGTCAGAGTCAGAGTCAGAGTCAGAGTCAGAGTCAGAGTCAGAGTCAGAGGCAGAGTCAGATTAAGAGTCAGAGTCAGAGTCAGAGTCAGAGTCAGAGTCAGAGTCAGAGTCAGAGTCAGAGTCAGAGTCAGAGTCAGAGTCAGACTCAGAGTCAGAATCAAAGTCAGAGTCAGAGTCAGAGACAGAGTCAGGGTCAGAGTCAGAGTCAGAGTAAGAGAGTCAGAGTCAAATTCAGAGTCGGAGTCAGAGTCAGAGTCAGAGTCAGAGTCAGCGAGTCAGAGTCAAATTCAGAGTCAGAGTCAGAGTCAGAGTCAGAGTCAGAGTCAGAGTCAGACTCAGAGTCAGAATCAGAGTCAGAGTCGGATTCGGAGTCGGAGTCAGATTCAGAGTCAGAGTCGGAGTCAATGTCAGATTCAGAGTCGGAGTCAGATTCAGAGTCACAGTCAGATTCAAAGTCAGAGTCAGAGTCAGAATCAGAGTCAGAGTCAGAGTCGGAGTCAGAGTCAGAGTCAGAGTCAGACTCAGATTCAGAATCAGAGTCAGAGTCAGATTCGGAGTCGGAGTCAGAGTGAGAGTCAGAGTCAGAGTCAGAGTTGGAGTCAGAGTCAGATACAGAGTCGAAGTCAGAGTCAGAGTCAGAGTCAGAGTCAGAGTCAGAGTCAGACTCCGAGTCAGAATCAGAGTCAGAGTCGGATTCGGAGTCGGAGTCAGATTCAGAGTCAGAGTCGGAGTCAATGTCAGATTCAGAGTCGGAGTCAGATTCAGAGTCACAGTCAGATTCAAATTCAGAGTCAGAGTCAGAATCAGAGTCAGAGTCAGAGTCGGAGTCAAAGTCAGAGTCAGAGTCAGAGTCGGAGTCAGAGTCACAGTCAGAGTCAGTGTCAGATTCAGAGTCAGAGTCAAAGTTGGAGTCAGAGTCAGAGTCAGCGAGTCAGTGTCAGAGTCAGAGTGATAGTCATAGTCGGAGTCAGAGTCAGATACAGAGTCGAAGTCAGAGTCGAAGTCAGAGTCAGAGTCAGAGTCAGAGTCAGAGTCAGAGTCAGAGTCAAAGTCAGAGTCAGAATCAGAGTCAGAGTCGGAGTCGGAGTCGGAGTCAGATTCAGAGTGAGAGTCAGAGTCAGAGTCAGAGTCAGAGTCACATTCAGAGTCAGAGTCAGAGTCAGAGTCAGATTCAGAGTCAGAGTCAGAGTCAGAGTCAGAGTCAGAGTCAGAGTCAGAGGCAGAGTCAGATTAAGAGTCAGAGTCAGAGTCAGAGTCAGAGTCAGAGTCAGAGTCAGAGTCAGAGTCAGAGTCAGAGTCAGAGTCAGAGTCAGACTCAGAGTCAGAATCAAAGTCAGAGTCAGAGTCAGAGACAGAGTCAGAGTCAGAGTCAGAGTCAGAGTCAGAGTCATAGTCAGAGTCAGAGTCAGAGTCAGAGTCAGAGTCAGAGGCAGAGTCAGATTAAGAGTCAGAGTCAGAGTCAGAGTCAGAGTCAGAGTCAGAGTCAGAGTCAGAGTCAGAGTCAGAGTCAGAGTCAGAGTCAGACTCAGAGTCAGAATCAAAGTCAGAGTCAGAGTCAGAGACAGAGTCAGGGTCAGAGTCAGAGTCAGAGTAAGAGAGTCAGAGTCAAATTCAGAGTCGGAGTCAGAGTCAGAGTCAGAGTCAGAGAGTCAGAGTCAAATTCAGAGTCAGAGTCAGAGTCAGAGTCAGAGTCAGAGTCAGAGTCAGAGTCAGAGTCAGAGTCAGACTCAGAGTCAGATTCAGAGTCAGAGTCGGAGTCAATGTCAGATTCAGAGTCGGAGTCAGATTCAGAGTCACAGTCAGATTCAAAGTCAGAGTCAGAGTCAGAATCAGAGTCAGAGTCAGAGTCGGAGTCAGAGTCAGAGTCAGAGTCAGAGTCAGAGTCAGACTCAGATTCAGAATCAGAGTCAGAGTCAGATTCGGAGTCGGAGTCAGAGTCAGAGTCAGAGTCAGAGTCAGAGTCGGAGTCAGAGTCAGATACAGAGTCGAAGTCAGAGTCGAAGTCAGAGTCAGAGTCAGAGTCAGAGTCAGAGTCAGAGTCAGACTCAGAGTCAGAATCAGAGTCAGAGTCGGATTCGGAGTCGGAGTCAGATTCAGAGTCAGAGTCGGAGTCAATGTCAGATTCAGAGTCGGAGTCAGATTCAGAGTCACAGTCAGATTCAAATTCAGAGTCAGAGTCAGAATCAGAGTCAGAGTCAGAGTCGGAGTCAGAGTCAGAGTCAGAGTCAGAGTCGGAGTCAGAGTCACAGTCGGAGTCAGTGTCAGATTCAGAGTCAGAGTCAAAGTTGGAGTCAGCGTCAGAGTCAGCGAGTCAGTGTCAGAGTCAGAGTGATAGTCATAGTCGGAGTCAGAGTCAGATACAGAGTCGAAGTCAGAGTCGAAGTCAGAGTCAGAGTCAGAGTCAGAGTCAGAGTCAGAGTCAAACTCAGAGTCAGAATCAGAGTCAGAGTCGGAGTCGGAGTCGGAGTCCGATTCAGAGTGAGAGTCAGAGTCAGAGTCAGAGTCAGAGTCACATTCAGAGTCAGAGTCAGAGTCAGAGTCAGATTCAGAGTCAGAGTCAGAGTCAGAGTCAGAGTCAAAGTCAGATTCAGAGTCAGCATCAAAGTCAGAGTCAGAGTCAGAGACAGAGTCAGAGTCAGAGTCGGAGTCAGAGTCAGAGTCAGTGTCAGAGTCGGAGTCAGAGTCAGAGTCAGAGTCAGAGTCAGAGTCAAATTCAGAGTCGGAGTCAGAGTCAGAGTCAGAATCAGAGTCAGAGTCGGAGTCAGAGTCAGATACAGAGTCGAAGTCAGAGTCGAAGTCAGAGTCAGAGTCAGAGTCAGAGTCAGAGTCAGAGTCAAACTCAGAGTCAGAATCAGAGTCAGAGTCGAAGTCGGAGTCGGAGTCAGATTCAGAGTGAGAGTCAGAGTCAGAGTCAGAGTCAGAGTCACATTCAGAGTCAGAGTCAGATCCAGAGTTAGAGTCAGAGTCAGAGTCGGGGTCGGAGTCGGAGTCGGAGTCGGAGTTGGAGTCAGAGTCAGAGTCAGAGTCAGAGTCAGAGTCAGAGTAAGAGTCAGAGTCAGAGTCAGAGTCAGAGTCAGAGTCAGAGTCAGAGTCAGAGGCAGAGTCAGATTAAGAGTCAGAGTCAGAGTCAGAGTCAGAGTCAGAGTCAGAGTCAGAGTCTGAGTCAGAGTCAGACTCAGAGTCAGAATCGAAGTCAGAGTCAGAGTCAGAGACGGAGTCAGGGTCAGAGTCAGAGTCAGAGTAAGAGAGTCAGAGTCAAATTCAGAGTCGGAGGCAGAGTCAGAGTCAGAGTCAGAGTCAGAGAGTCAGAGTCAAATTCAGAGTCAGAGTCAGAGTCAGAGTCAGAGTCAGAGTCAGAGTCAGAGACAGAGTCAGACTCAGAGTCAGATTCAGAGTCAGAGTCGGAGTCAATGTCAGATTCAGAGTCGGAGTCAGATTCAGAGTCACAGTCAGATTCAAAGTCAGAGTCAGAGTCAGAATCAGAGTCAGAGTCAGAGTCGGAGTCAGAGTCAGAGTCAGAGTCAGAGTCAGAGTCAGACTCAGATTCAGAATCAGAGTCAGAGTCAGATTCGGAGTCGGAGTCTGAGTCAGAGTCAGAGTCAGAGTCAGAGTCGGAGTCAGAGTCGAAGTCAGAGTCAGAGTCAGAGTCAGAGTCAGAGTCAGAGTCAGACTCAGAGTCAGAATCAGAGTCAGAGTCGGATTCGGAGTCGGAGTCAGATTCAGAGTCAGAGTCGGAGTCAATGTCAGATTCAGAGTCGGAGTCAGATTCAGAGTCACAGTCAGATTCAAAGTCGGAGTCAGAGTCAGAATCAGAGTCAGAGTCAGAGTAAGAGTCAGAGTCAGAGTCAGATTCAGAGTCAGAGTCAGAGTCAGAGTCAGAGTCAGAGTCAGAGTCAGAGTCAGAGTCAGAGAGTCAGAGTCAAATTCAGAGTCAGAGTCAGAGTCAGAGTCAGAGTCAGAGTCAGAGTCAGAGTCAGAGTCAGAGTCAGAGTAAGAGTCAGAGTCAGAGTCAGATTCAGAGTCAGAGTCAGAGTCAGAGTCAGAGTCAGAGTCAGAGTCAGAGTCAGAGGCAGAGTCAGATTAAGAGTCAGAGTCAGAGTCAGAGTCAGAGTCAGAGTCAGAGTCAGAGTCAGAGTCAGAGTCAGAGTCAGAGTCAGAGTCAGACTCAGAGTCAGAATCAAAGTCAGAGTCAGAGTCAGAGACAGAGTCAGGGTCAGAGTCAGAGTCAGAGTAAGAGAGTCAGAGTCAAATTCAGAGTCGGAGTCAGAGTCAGAGTCAGAGTCAGAGTCAGAGAGTCAGAGTCAAATTCAGAGTCAGAGTCAGAGTCAGAGTCAGAGTCAGAGTCAGAGTCAGAGTCAGAGTCAGAGTCAGACTCAGAGTCAGAATCAGAGTCAGAGTCGGATTCGGAGTCGGAGTCAGATTCAGAGTCAGAGTCGGAGTCAATGTCAGATTCAGAGTCGGAGTCAGATTCAGAGTCACAGTCAGATTCAAAGTCAGAGTCAGAGTCAGAATCAGAGTCAGAGTCAGAGTCAGAGTCAGAGTCAGAGTCACATTCAGAGTCAGAGTCAGAGTCAGAGTCAGATTCAGAGTCAGAGTCAGAGTCAGAGTCAGAGTCAAAGTCAGATTCAGAGTCAGCATCAAAGTCAGAGTCAGAGTCAGAGACAGAGTCAGAGTCAGAGTCGGAGTCAGAGTCAGAGTCAGTGTCAGAGTCGGAGTCAGAGTCAGAGTCAGAGTCAGAGTCAGAGTCAAATTCAGAGTCGGAGTCAGAGTCGAAGTCAGAGTCAGAGTCAGAGTCAGAGTCAGAGTCAGAGTCAGACTCAGAGTCAGAATCAGAGTCAGAGTCGGATTCGGAGTCGGAGTCAGATTCAGAGTCAGAGTCGGAGTCAATGTCAGATTCAGAGTCGGAGTCAGATTCAGAGTCACAGTCAGATTCAAAGTCGGAGTCAGAGTCAGAATCAGAGTCAGAGTCAGAGTAAGAGTCAGAGTCAGAGTCAGATTCAGAGTCAGAGTCAGAGTCAGAGTCAGAGTCAGAGTCAGAGTCAGAGTCAGAGTCAGAGAGTCAGAGTCAAATTCAGAGTCAGAGTCAGAGTCAGAGTCAGAGTCAGAGTCAGAGTCAGAGTCAGAGTCAGAGTCAGAGTAAGAGTCAGAGTCAGAGTCAGATTCAGAGTCAGAGTCAGAGTCAGAGTCAGAGTCAGAGTCAGAGTCAGAGTCAGAGGCAGAGTCAGATTAAGAGTCAGAGTCAGAGTCAGAGTCAGAGTCAGAGTCAGAGTCAGAGTCAGAGTCAGAGTCAGAGTCAGAGTCAGAGTCAGACTCAGAGTCAGAATCAAAGTCAGAGTCAGAGTCAGAGACAGAGTCAGGGTCAGAGTCAGAGTCAGAGTAAGAGAGTCAGAGTCAAATTCAGAGTCGGAGTCAGAGTCAGAGTCAGAGTCAGAGTCAGAGAGTCAGAGTCAAATTCAGAGTCAGAGTCAGAGTCAGAGTCAGAGTCAGAGTCAGAGTCAGAGTCAGAGTCAGAGTCAGACTCAGAGTCAGAATCAGAGTCAGAGTCGGATTCGGAGTCGGAGTCAGATTCAGAGTCAGAGTCGGAGTCAATGTCAGATTCAGAGTCGGAGTCAGATTCAGAGTCACAGTCAGATTCAAAGTCAGAGTCAGAGTCAGAATCAGAGTCAGAGTCAGAGTCAGAGTCAGAGTCAGAGTCACATTCAGAGTCACAGTCAGAGTCAGAGTCAGATTCAGAGTCAGAGTCAGAGTCAGAGTCAGAGTCAAAGTCAGATTCAGAGTCAGCATCAAAGTCAGAGTCAGAGTCAGAGACAGAGTCAGAGTCAGAGTCGGAGTCAGAGTCAGAGTCAGTGTCAGAGTCGGAGTCAGAGTCAGAGTCAGAGTCAGAGTCAGAGTCAAATTCAGAGTCGGAGTCAGAGTCAGAGTCAGAATCAGACTCAGAGTCGGAGTCAGAGTCAGATACAGAGTCGAAGTCAGAGTCGAAGTCAGAGTCAGAGTCAGAGTCAGAGTCAGAGTCAGAGTCAAACTCAGAGTCAGAATCAGAGTCAGAGTCGGAGTCGGAGTCGGAGTCAGAGTCAGAGTCAGATACAGAGTCGAAGTCAGAGTCGAAGTCAGAGTCAGAGTCAGAGTCAGAGTCAGAGTCAGAGTCAGACTCAGAGTCAGAATCAGAGTCAGAGTCGGATTCGGAGTCGGAGTCAGATTCAGAGTCAGAGTCGGAGTCAATGTCAGATTCAGAGTCGGAGTCAGATTCAGAGTCACAGTCAGATTCAAAGTCAGAGTCAGAGTCAGAATCAGAGTCAGAGTCAGAGTAAGAGTCAGAGTCAGAGTCAGATTCAGAGTCAGAGTCAGAGTCAGAGTCAGAGTCAGAGTCAGAGTCAGAGTCAGAGTCAGAGAGTCAGAGTCAAATTCAGAGTCAGAGTCAGAGTCAGAGTCAGAGTCAGAGTCAGAGTCAGAATCAGAGTCAGAGTCAGATTCGGAGTCGGAGTCAGAGTGAGAGTCAGAGTGAGAGTCAGAGTCGGAGTCAGAGTCAGATACAGAGTCGAAGTCAGAGTCGAAGTCAGAGTCAGAGTCAGAGTCAGAGTCAAAGTCAGATTCAGAGTCAGCATCAAAGTCAGAGTCAGAGTCAGAGACAGAGTCAGAGTCAGAGTCGGAGTCAGAGTCAGAGTCAGTGTCAGAGTCGGAGTCAGAGTCAGAGTCAGAGTCAGAGTCAGAGTCAAATTCAGAGTCGGAGTCAGAGTCAGAGTCAGAATAGGAGTCAGAGTCGGAGTCAGAGTCAGATACAGAGTCGAAGTCAGAGTCGAAGTCAGAGTCAGAGTCAGAGTCAGAGTCAGAGTCAGAGTCAGAGTCAAACTCAGAGTCAGAATCAGAGTCAGAGTCGGAGTCGGAGTCGGAGTCAGATTCAGAGTGAGAGTCAGAGTCAGAGTCAGAGTCAGAGTCACATTCAGAGTCAGGGTCAGATCCAGAGTTAGAGTCAGAGTCAGAGTCGGGGTCGGAGTCGGAGTCGGAGTCGGAGTTGGAGTCAGAGTCAGAGTCAGAGTCAGAGTCAGAGTCAGAGTAAGAGTCAGAGTCAGAGTCAGAGTCAGAGTCAGAGTCAGAGTCAGAGTCAGAGGCAGAGTCAGATTAAGAGTCAGAGTCAGAGTCAGAGTCAGAGTCAGAGTCAGAGTCAGAGTCTGAGTCAGAGTCAGACTCAGAGTCAGAATCAAAGTCAGAGTCAAATTCAGAGTCGGAGTCAGAGTCAAAGTCAGAGTCAGAGTCAGAGAGTCAGAGTCAAATTCAGAGTCAGAGTCAGAGTCAGAGTCAGAGTCAGAGTCAGAGTCAGAGTCAGAGTCAGACTCAGAGTCAGAATCAGAGTCAGAGTCGGATTCGGAGTCGGAGTCAGATTCAGAGTCAGAGTCGGAGTCAATGTCAGATTCAGAGTTGGAGTCAGATTCAGAGTCACAGTCAGATTCAAAGTCAGAGTCAGAGTCAGAATCAGAGTCAGAGTCAGAGTCGGAGTCAGAGTCAGAGTCAGAGTCAGACTCAGATTCAGAATCAGAGTCAGAGTCAGATTCGGAGTCGGAGTCAGAGTGAGAGTCAGAGTGAGAGTCAGAGTCGGAGTCAGAGTCAGATACAGAGTCGAAGTCAGAGTCGAAGTCAGAGTCAGAGTCAGAGTCAGAGTCAAAGTCAGATTCAGAGTCAGCATCAAAGTCAGAGTCAGAGTCAGAGACAGAGTCAGAGTCAGAGTCGGAGTCAGAGTCAGAGTCAGTGTCAGAGTCGGAGTCAGAGTCAGAGTCAGAGTCAGAGTCAGAGTCAAATTCAGAGTCGGAGTCAGAGTCAGAGTCAGAATAGGAGTCAGAGTCGGAGTCAGAGTCAGATACAGAGTCGAAGTCAGAGTCGAAGTCAGAGTCAGAGTCAGAGTCAGAGTCAGAGTCAGAGTCAGAGTCAAACTCATAGTCAGAATCAGAGTCAGAGTCGGAGTCGGAGTCGGAGTCAGATTCAGAGTGAGAGTCAGAGTCAGAGTCAGAGTCAGAGTCACATTCAGAGTCAGAGTCAGATCCAGAGTTAGAGTCAGAGTCAGAGTCGGGGTCGGAGTCGGAGTCGGAGTCGGAGTTGGAGTCAGAGTCAGAGTCAGAGTCAGAGTCAGAGTCAGAGTAAGAGTCAGAGTCAGAGTCAGAGTCAGAGTCAGAGTCAGAGTCAGAGTCAGAGGCAGAGTCAGATTAAGAGTCAGAGTCAGAGTCAGAGTCAGAGTCAGAGTCAGAGTCAGAGTCTGAGTCAGAGTCAGACTCAGAGTCAGAATCAAAGTCAGAGTCAGAGTCAGAGACAGAGTCAGGGTCAGAGTCAGAGTCAGAGTAAGAGAGTCAGAGTCAAATTCAGAGTCGGAGTCAGAGTCAGAGTCAGAGTCAGAGTCAGAGAGTCAGAGTCAAATTCAGAGTCAGAGTCAGAGTCAGAGTCAGAGTCAGAGTCAGAGTCAGAGTCAGAGTCAGACTCAGAGTCAGATTCAGAGTCAGAGTCGGAGTCAATGTCAGATTCAGAGTCGGAGTCAGATTCAGAGTCACAGTCAGATTCAAAGTCAGAGTCAGAGTCAGAATCAGAGTCAGAGTCAGAGTCGGAGTCAGAGTCAGAGTCAGAGTCAGAGTCAGAGTCAGACTCAGATTCAGAATCAGAGTCAGAGTCAGATTCGGAGTCGGAGTCAGAGTCAGAGTCAGAGTCAGAGTCAGAGTCGGAGTCAGAGTCAGATACAGAGTCGAAGTCGGAGTCGAAGTCAGAGTCAGAGTCAGAGTCAGAGTCAGAGTCAGAGTCAGACTCAGAGTCAGAATCAGAGTCAGAGTCGGATTCGGAGTCGGAGTCAGATTCAGAGTCAGAGTCGGAGTCAATGTCAGATTCAGAGTCGGAGTCAGATTCAGAGTCACAGTCAGATTCAAAGTCAGAGTCAGAGTCAGAGTCAGAGTCAGAGTCAGAGTCAGACTCAGAGTCAGAATCAGAGTCAGAGTCGGATTCGGAGTCGGAGTCAGATTCAGAGTCAGAGTCGGAGTCAATGTCAGATTCAGAGTCGGAGTCAGATTCAGAGTCACAGTCAGATTCAAAGTCGGAGTCAGAGTCAGAATCAGAGTCAGAGTCAGAGTAAGAGTCAGAGTCAGAGTCAGATTCAGAGTCAGAGTCAGAGTCAGAGTCAGAGTCAGAGTCAGAGTCAGAGTCAGAGTCAGAGAGTCAGAGTCAAATTCAGAGTCAGAGTCAGAGTCAGAGTCAGAGTCAGAGTCAGAGTCAGAGTCAGAGTCAGAGTCAGAGTAAGAGTCAGAGTCAGAGTCAGATTCAGAGTCAGAGTCAGAGTCAGAGTCAGAGTCAGAGTCAGAGTCAGAGTCAGAGGCAGAGTCAGATTAAGAGTCAGAGTCAGAGTCAGAGTCAGAGTCAGAGTCAGAGTCAGAGTCAGAGTCAGAGTCAGAGTCAGAGTCAGAGTCAGACTCAGAGTCAGAATCAAAGTCAGAGTCAGAGTCAGAGACAGAGTCAGGGTCAGAGTCAGAGTCAGAGTAAGAGAGTCAGAGTCAAATTCAGAGTCGGAGTCAGAGTCAGAGTCAGAGTCAGAGTCAGAGAGTCAGAGTCAAATTCAGAGTCAGAGTCAGAGTCAGAGTCAGAGTCAGAGTCAGAGTCAGAGTCAGAGTCAGAGTCAGACTCAGAGTCAGAATCAGAGTCAGAGTCGGATTCGGAGTCGGAGTCAGATTCAGAGTCAGAGTCGAAGTCAATGTCAGATTCAGAGTCGGAGTCAGATTCAGAGTCACAGTCAGATTCAAAGTCAGAGTCAGAGTCAGAATCAGAGTCAGAGTCAGAGTCAGAGTCAGAGTCAGAGTCACATTCAGAGTCAGAGTCAGAGTCAGAGTCAGATTCAGAGTCAGAGTCAGAGTCAGAGTCAGAGTCAAAGTCAGATTCAGAGTCAGCATCAAAGTCAGAGTCAGAGTCAGAGACAGAGTCAGAGTCAGAGTCGGAGTCAGAGTCAGAGTCAGTGTCAGAGTCGGAGTCAGAGTCAGAGTCAGAGTCAGAGTCAGAGTCAAATTCAGAGTCGGAGTCAGAGTCGAAGTCAGAGTCAGAGTCAGAGTCAGAGTCAGAGTCAGAGTCAGACTCAGAGTCAGAATCAGAGTCAGAGTCGGATTCGGAGTCGGAGTCAGATTCAGAGTCAGAGTCGGAGTCAATGTCAGATTCAGAGTCGGAGTCAGATTCAGAGTCACAGTCAGATTCAAAGTCGGAGTCAGAGTCAGAATCAGAGTCAGAGTCAGAGTAAGAGTCAGAGTCAGAGTCAGATTCAGAGTCAGAGTCAGAGTCAGAGTCAGAGTCAGAGTCAGAGTCAGAGTCAGAGTCAGAGAGTCAGAGTCAAATTCAGAGTCAGAGTCAGAGTCAGAGTCAGAGTCAGAGTCAGAGTCAGAGTCAGAGTCAGAGTCAGAGTAAGAGTCAGAGTCAGAGTCAGATTCAGAGTCAGAGTCAGAGTCAGAGTCAGAGTCAGAGTCAGAGTCAGAGTCAGAGGCAGAGTCAGATTAAGAGTCAGAGTCAGAGTCAGAGTCAGAGTCAGAGTCAGAGTCAGAGTCAGAGTCAGAGTCAGAGTCAGAGTCAGAGTCAGACTCAGAGTCAGAATCAAAGTCAGAGTCAGAGTCAGAGACAGAGTCAGGGTCAGAGTCAGAGTCAGAGTAAGAGAGTCAGAGTCAAATTCAGAGTCGGAGTCAGAGTCAGAGTCAGAGTCAGAGTCAGAGAGTCAGAGTCAAATTCAGAGTCAGAGTCAGAGTCAGAGTCAGAGTCAGAGTCAGAGTCAGAGTCAGAGTCAGAGTCAGACTCAGAGTCAGAATCAGAGTCAGAGTCGGATTCGGAGTCGGAGTCAGATTCAGAGTCAGAGTCGGAGTCAATGTCAGATTCAGAGTCGGAGTCAGATTCAGAGTCACAGTCAGATTCAAAGTCAGAGTCAGAGTCAGAATCAGAGTCAGAGTCAGAGTCAGAGTCAGAGTCAGAGTCACATTCAGAGTCAGAGTCAGAGTCAGAGTCAGATTCAGAGTCAGAGTCAGAGTCAGAGTCAGAGTCAAAGTCAGATTCAGAGTCAGCATCAAAGTCAGAGTCAGAGTCAGAGACAGAGTCAGAGTCAGAGTCGGAGTCAGAGTCAGAGTCAGTGTCAGAGTCGGAGTCAGAGTCAGAGTCAGAGTCAGAGTCAGAGTCAAATTCAGAGTCGGAGTCAGAGTCAGAGTCAGAATCAGACTCAGAGTCGGAGTCAGAGTCAGATACAGAGTCGAAGTCAGAGTCGAAGTCAGAGTCAGAGTCAGAGTCAGAGTCAGAGTCAGAGTCAAACTCAGAGTCAGAATCAGAGTCAGAGTCGGAGTCGGAGTCGGAGTCAGAGTCAGAGTCAGAGTCAGAGTCAGAGTCGGAGTCAGAGTCAGATACAGAGTCGAAGTCAGAGTCGAAGTCAGAGTCAGAGTCAGAGTCAGAGTCAGAGTCAGAGTCAGACTCAGAGTCAGAATCAGAGTCAGAGTCGGATTCGGAGTCGGAGTCAGATTCAGAGTCAGAGTCGGAGTCAATGTCAGATTCAGAGTCGGAGTCAGATTCAGAGTCACAGTCAGATTCAAAGTCAGAGTCAGAGTCAGAATCAGAGTCAGAGTCAGAGTAAGAGTCAGAGTCAGAGTCAGATTCAGAGTCAGAGTCAGAGTCAGAGTCAGAGTCAGAGTCAGAGTCAGAGTCAGAGTCAGAGAGTCAGAGTCAAATTCAGAGTCAGAGTCAGAGTCAGAGTCAGAGTCAGAGTCAGAGTCAGAATCAGAGTCAGAGTCAGATTCGGAGTCGGAGTCAGAGTGAGAGTCAGAGTGAGAGTCAGAGTCGGAGTCAGAGTCAGATACAGAGTCGAAGTCAGAGTCGAAGTCAGAGTCAGAGTCAGAGTCAGAGTCAAAGTCAGATTCAGAGTCAGCATCAAAGTCAGAGTCAGAGTCAGAGACAGAGTCAGAGTCAGAGTCGGAGTCAGAGTCAGAGTCAGTGTCAGAGTCGGAGTCAGAGTCAGAGTCAGAGTCAGAGTCAGAGTCAAATTCAGAGTCGGAGTCAGAGTCAGAGTCAGAATAGGAGTCGGAGTCGGAGTCAGATTCAGAGTGAGAGTCAGAGTCAGAGTCAGAGTCAGAGTCACATTCAGAGTCAGGGTCAGATCCAGAGTTAGAGTCAGAGTCAGAGTCGGGGTCGGAGTCGGAGTCGGAGTCGGAGTTGGAGTCAGAGTCAGAGTCAGAGTCGGAGTCAGAGTCAGAGTCAGAGTCAGAGTCAGAGTCAAATTCAGAGTCGGAGTCAGAGTCGAAGTCAGAGTCAGAGTCAGAGTCAGAGTCAGAGTCAGAGTCAGACTCAGAGTCAGAATCAGAGTCAGAGTCGGATTCGGAGTCGGAGTCAGATTCAGAGTCAGAGTCGGAGTCAATGTCAGATTCAGAGTCGGAGTCAGATTCAGAGTCACAGTCAGATTCAAAGTCGGAGTCAGAGTCAGAATCAGAGTCAGAGTCAGAGTAAGAGTCAGAGTCAGAGTCAGATTCAGAGTCAGAGTCAGAGTCAGAGTCAGAGTCAGAGTCAGAGTCAGAGTCAGAGTCAGAGAGTCAGAGTCAAATTCAGAGTCAGAGTCAGAGTCAGAGTCAGAGTCAGAGTCAGAGTCAGAGTCAGAGTCAGAGTCAGAGTAAGAGTCAGAGTCAGAGTCAGATTCAGAGTCAGAGTCAGAGTCAGAGTCAGAGTCAGAGTCAGAGTCAGAGTCAGAGGCAGAGTCAGATTAAGAGTCAGAGTCAGAGTCAGAGTCAGAGTCAGAGTCAGAGTCAGAGTCAGAGTCAGAGTCAGAGTCAGAGTCAGAGTCAGACTCAGAGTCAGAATCAAAGTCAGAGTCAGAGTCAGAGACAGAGTCAGGGTCAGAGTCAGAGTCAGAGTAAGAGAGTCAGAGTCAAATTCAGAGTCGGAGTCAGAGTCAGAGTCAGAGTCAGAGTCAGAGAGTCAGAGTCAAATTCAGAGTCAGAGTCAGAGTCAGAGTCAGAGTCAGAGTCAGAGTCAGAGTCAGAGTCAGAGTCAGACTCAGAGTCAGAATCAGAGTCAGAGTCGGATTCGGAGTCGGAGTCAGATTCAGAGTCAGAGTCGGAGTCAATGTCAGATTCAGAGTCGGAGTCAGATTCAGAGTCACAGTCAGATTCAAAGTCAGAGTCAGAGTCAGAATCAGAGTCAGAGTCAGAGTCAGAGTCAGAGTCAGAGTCACATTCAGAGTCAGAGTCAGAGTCAGAGTCAGATTCAGAGTCAGAGTCAGAGTCAGAGTCAGAGTCAAAGTCAGATTCAGAGTCAGCATCAAAGTCAGAGTCAGAGTCAGAGACAGAGTCAGAGTCAGAGTCGGAGTCAGAGTCAGAGTCAGTGTCAGAGTCGGAGTCAGAGTCAGAGTCAGAGTCAGAGTCAGAGTCAAATTCAGAGTCGGAGTCAGAGTCAGAGTCAGAATCAGACTCAGAGTCGGAGTCAGAGTCAGATACAGAGTCGAAGTCAGAGTCGAAGTCAGAGTCAGAGTCAGAGTCAGAGTCAGAGTCAGAGTCAAACTCAGAGTCAGAATCAGAGTCAGAGTCGGAGTCGGAGTCGGAGTCAGAGTCAGAGTCAGAGTCAGAGTCAGAGTCGGAGTCAGAGTCAGATACAGAGTCGAAGTCAGAGTCGAAGTCAGAGTCAGAGTCAGAGTCAGAGTCAGAGTCAGAGTCAGACTCAGAGTCAGAATCAGAGTCAGAGTCGGATTCGGAGTCGGAGTCAGATTCAGAGTCAGAGTCGGAGTCAATGTCAGATTCAGAGTCGGAGTCAGATTCAGAGTCACAGTCAGATTCAAAGTTAGAGTCAGAGTCAGAATCAGAGTCAGAGTCAGAGTAAGAGTCAGAGTCAGAGTCAGATTCAGAGTCAGAGTCAGAGTCAGAGTCAGAGTCAGAGTCAGAGTCAGAGTCAGAGTCAGAGAGTCAGAGTCAAATTCAGAGTCAGAGTCAGAGTCAGAGTCAGAGTCAGAGTCAGAGTCAGAATCAGAGTCAGAGTCAGATTCGGAGTCGGAGTCAGAGTGAGAGTCAGAGTGAGAGTCAGAGTCGGAGTCAGAGTCAGATACAGAGTCGAAGTCAGAGTCGAAGTCAGAGTCAGAGTCAGAGTCAGAGTCAAAGTCAGATTCAGAGTCAGCATCAAAGTCAGAGTCAGAGTCAGAGACAGAGTCAGAGTCAGAGTCGGAGTCAGAGTCAGAGTCAGTGTCAGAGTCGGAGTCAGAGTCAGAGTCAGAGTCAGAGTCAGAGTCAAATTCAGAGTCGGAGTCAGAGTCAGAGTCAGAATAGGAGTCAGAGTCGGAGTCAGAGTCAGATACAGAGTCGAAGTCAGAGTCGAAGTCAGAGTCAGAGTCAGAGTCAGAGTCAGAGTCAGAGTCAGAGTCAAACTCAGAGTCAGAATCAGAGTCAGAGTCGGAGTCGGAGTCGGAGTCAGATTCAGAGTGAGAGTCAGAGTCAGAGTCAGAGTCAGAGTCACATTCAGAGTCAGGGTCAGATCCAGAGTTAGAGTCAGAGTCAGAGTCGGGGTCGGAGTCGGAGTCGGAGTCGGAGTTGGAGTCAGAGTCAGAGTCAGAGTCAGAGTCAGAGTCAGAGTAAGAGTCAGAGTCAGAGTCAGATTCAGAGTCAGAGTCAGAGTCAGAGTCAGAGTCAGAGTCAGAGTCAGAGTCAGAGTCAGAGAGTCAGAGTCAAATTCAGAGTCAGAGTCAGAGTCAGAGTCAGAGTCAGAGTCACAGTCAGAGTCAGAGTCAGAGTCAGAGTAAGAGTCAGAGTCAGAGTCAGATTCAGAGTCAGAGTCAGAGTCAGAGTCAGAGTCAGAGTCAGAGTCAGAGTCAGAGGCAGAGTCAGATTAAGAGTCAGAGTCAGAGTCAGAGTCAGAGTCAGAGTCAGAGTCAGAGTCAGAGTCAGAGTCAGAGTCAGAGTCAGAGTCAGACTCAGAGTCAGAATCAAAGTCAGAGTCAGAGTCAGAGACAGAGTCAGGGTCAGAGTCAGAGTCAGAGTAAGAGAGTCAGAGTCAAATTCAGAGTCGGAGTCAGAGTCAGAGTCAGAGTCAGAGTCAGAGAGTCAGAGTCAAATTCAGAGTCAGAGTCAGAGTCAGAGTCAGAGTCAGAGTCAGAGTCAGAGTCAGAGTCAGAGTCAGACTCAGAGTCAGAATCAGAGTCAGAGTCGGATTCGGAGTCGGAGTCAGATTCAGAGTCAGAGTCGGAGTCAATGTCAGATTCAGAGTCGGAGTCAGATTCAGAGTCACAGTCAGATTCAAAGTCAGAGTCAGAGTCAGAATCAGAGTCAGAGTCAGAGTCAGAGTCAGAGTCAGAGTCACATTCAGAGTCAGAGTCAGAGTCAGAGTCAGATTCAGAGTCAGAGTCAGAGTCAGAGTCAGAGTCAAAGTCAGATTCAGAGTCAGCATCAAAGTCAGAGTCAGAGTCAGAGACAGAGTCAGAGTCAGAGTCGGAGTCAGAGTCAGAGTCAGTGTCAGAGTCGGAGTCAGAGTCAGAGTCAGAGTCAGAGTCAGAGTCAAATTCAGAGTCGGAGTCAGAGTCAGAGTCAGAATCAGACTCAGAGTCGGAGTCAGAGTCAGATACAGAGTCGAAGTCAGAGTCGAAGTCAGAGTCAGAGTCAGAGTCAGAGTCAGAGTCAGAGTCAAACTCAGAGTCAGAATCAGAGTCAGAGTCGGAGTCGGAGTCGGAGTCAGAGTCAGAGTCAGATACAGAGTCGAAGTCAGAGTCGAAGTCAGAGTCAGAGTCAGAGTCAGAGTCAGAGTCAGAGTCAGACTCAGAGTCAGAATCAGAGTCAGAGTCGGATTCGGAGTCGGAGTCAGATTCAGAGTCAGAGTCGGAGTCAATGTCAGATTCAGAGTCGGAGTCAGATTCAGAGTCACAGTCAGATTCAAAGTCAGAGTCAGAGTCAGAATCAGAGTCAGAGTCAGAGTAAGAGTCAGAGTCAGAGTCAGATTCAGAGTCAGAGTCAGAGTCAGAGTCAGAGTCAGAGTCAGAGTCAGAGTCAGAGTCAGAGAGTCAGAGTCAAATTCAGAGTCAGAGTCAGAGTCAGAGTCAGAGTCAGAGTCAGAGTCAGAATCAGAGTCAGAGTCAGATTCGGAGTCGGAGTCAGAGTGAGAGTCAGAGTGAGAGTCAGAGTCGGAGTCAGAGTCAGATACAGAGTCGAAGTCAGAGTCGAAGTCAGAGTCAGAGTCAGAGTCAGAGTCAAAGTCAGATTCAGAGTCAGCATCAAAGTCAGAGTCAGAGTCAGAGACAGAGTCAGAGTCAGAGTCGGAGTCAGAGTCAGAGTCAGTGTCAGAGTCGGAGTCAGAGTCAGAGTCAGAGTCAGAGTCAGAGTCAAATTCAGAGTCGGAGTCAGAGTCAGAGTCAGAATAGGAGTCAGAGTCGGAGTCAGAGTCAGATACAGAGTCGAAGTCAGAGTCGAAGTCAGAGTCAGAGTCAGAGTCAGAGTCAGAGTCAGAGTCAGAGTCAAACTCAGAGTCAGAATCAGAGTCAGAGTCGGAGTCGGAGTCGGAGTCAGATTCAGAGTGAGAGTCAGAGTCAGAGTCAGAGTCAGAGTCACATTCAGAGTCAGGGTCAGATCCAGAGTTAGAGTCAGAGTCAGAGTCGGGGTCGGAGTCGGAGTCGGAGTCGGAGTTGGAGTCAGAGTCAGAGTCAGAGTCAGAGTCAGAGTCAGAGTAAGAGTCAGAGTCAGAGTCAGAGTCAGAGTCAGAGTCAGAGTCAGAGTCAGAGGCAGAGTCAGATTAAGAGTCAGAGTCAGAGTCAGAGTCAGAGTCAGAGTCAGAGTCAGAGTCTGAGTCAGAGTCAGACTCAGAGTCAGAATCAAAGTCAGAGTCAAATTCAGAGTCGGAGTCAGAGTCAAAGTCAGAGTCAGAGTCAGAGAGTCAGAGTCAAATTCAGAGTCAGAGTCAGAGTCAGAGTCAGAGTCAGAGTCAGAGTCAGAGTCAGAGTCAGACTCAGAGTCAGAATCAGAGTCAGAGTCGGATTCGGAGTCGGAGTCAGATTCAGAGTCAGAGTCGGAGTCAATGTCAGATTCAGAGTTGGAGTCAGATTCAGAGTCACAGTCAGATTCAAAGTCAGAGTCAGAGTCAGAATCAGAGTCAGAGTCAGAGTCGGAGTCAGAGTCAGAGTCAGAGTCAGACTCAGATTCAGAATCAGAGTCAGAGTCAGATTCGGAGTCGGAGTCAGAGTGAGAGTCAGAGTGAGAGTCAGAGTCGGAGTCAGAGTCAGATACAGAGTCGAAGTCAGAGTCGAAGTCAGAGTCAGAGTCAGAGTCAGAGTCAAAGTCAGATTCAGAGTCAGCATCAAAGTCAGAGTCAGAGTCAGAGACAGAGTCAGAGTCAGAGTCGGAGTCAGAGTCAGAGTCAGTGTCAGAGTCGGAGTCAGAGTCAGAGTCAGAGTCAGAGTCAGAGTCAAATTCAGAGTCGGAGTCAGAGTCAGAGTCAGAATAGGAGTCAGAGTCGGAGTCAGAGTCAGATACAGAGTCGAAGTCAGAGTCGAAGTCAGAGTCAGAGTCAGAGTCAGAGTCAGAGTCAGAGTCAGAGTCAAACTCATAGTCAGAATCAGAGTCAGAGTCGGAGTCGGAGTCGGAGTCAGATTCAGAGTGAGAGTCAGAGTCAGAGTCAGAGTCAGAGTCACATTCAGAGTCAGAGTCAGATCCAGAGTTAGAGTCAGAGTCAGAGTCGGGGTCGGAGTCGGAGTCGGAGTCGGAGTTGGAGTCAGAGTCAGAGTCAGAGTCAGAGTCAGAGTCAGAGTAAGAGTCAGAGTCAGAGTCAGAGTCAGAGTCAGAGTCAGAGTCAGAGTCAGAGGCAGAGTCAGATTAAGAGTCAGAGTCAGAGTCAGAGTCAGAGTCAGAGTCAGAGTCAGAGTCTGAGTCAGAGTCAGACTCAGAGTCAGAATCAAAGTCAGAGTCAGAGTCAGAGACAGAGTCAGGGTCAGAGTCAGAGTCAGAGTAAGAGAGTCAGAGTCAAATTCAGAGTCGGAGTCAGAGTCAGAGTCAGAGTCAGAGTCAGAGAGTCAGAGTCAAATTCAGAGTCAGAGTCAGAGTCAGAGTCAGAGTCAGAGTCAGAGTCAGAGTCAGAGTCAGACTCAGAGTCAGATTCAGAGTCAGAGTCGGAGTCAATGTCAGATTCAGAGTCGGAGTCAGATTCAGAGTCACAGTCAGATTCAAAGTCAGAGTCAGAGTCAGAATCAGAGTCAGAGTCAGAGTCGGAGTCAGAGTCAGAGTCAGAGTCAGAGTCAGAGTCAGACTCAGATTCAGAATCAGAGTCAGAGTCAGATTCGGAGTCGGAGTCAGAGTCAGAGTCAGAGTCAGAGTCAGAGTCGGAGTCAGAGTCAGATACAGAGTCGAAGTCAGAGTCGAAGTCAGAGTCAGAGTCAGAGTCAGAGTCAGAGTCAGAGTCAGACTCAGAGTCAGAATCAGAGTCAGAGTCGGATTCGGAGTCGGAGTCAGATTCAGAGTCAGAGTCGGAGTCAATGTCAGATTCAGAGTCGGAGTCAGATTCAGAGTCACAGTCAGATTCAAAGTCAGAGTCAGAGTCAGAGTCAGAGTCAGAGTCAGAGTCAGACTCAGAGTCAGAATCAGAGTCAGAGTCGGATTCGGAGTCGGAGTCAGATTCAGAGTCAGAGTCGGAGTCAATGTCAGATTCAGAGTCGGAGTCAGATTCAGAGTCACAGTCAGATTCAAAGTCGGAGTCAGAGTCAGAATCAGAGTCAGAGTCAGAGTAAGAGTCAGAGTCAGAGTCAGATTCAGAGTCAGAGTCAGAGTCAGAGTCAGAGTCAGAGTCAGAGTCAGAGTCAGAGTCAGAGAGTCAGAGTCAAATTCAGAGTCAGAGTCAGAGTCAGAGTCAGAGTCAGAGTCAGAGTCAGAGTCAGAGTCAGAGTCAGAGTAAGAGTCAGAGTCAGAGTCAGATTCAGAGTCAGAGTCAGAGTCAGAGTCAGAGTCAGAGTCAGAGTCAGAGTCAGAGGCAGAGTCAGATTAAGAGTCAGAGTCAGAGTCAGAGTCAGAGTCAGAGTCAGAGTCAGAGTCAGAGTCAGAGTCAGCGTCAGAGTCAGAGTCAGACTCAGAGTCAGAATCAAAGTCAGAGTCAGAGTCAGAGACAGAGTCAGGGTCAGAGTCAGAGTCAGAGTAAGAGAGTCAGAGTCAAATTCAGAGTCGGAGTCAGAGTCAGAGTCAGAGTCAGAGTCAGAGAGTCAGAGTCAAATTCAGAGTCAGAGTCAGAGTCAGAGTCAGAGTCAGAGTCAGAGTCAGAGTCAGAGTCAGAGTCAGACTCAGAGTCAGAATCAGAGTCAGAGTCGGATTCGGAGTCGGAGTCAGATTCAGAGTCAGAGTCGGAGTCAATGTCAGATTCAGAGTCGGAGTCAGATTCAGAGTCACAGTCAGATTCAAAGTCAGAGTCAGAGTCAGAATCAGAGTCAGAGTCAGAGTCAGAGTCAGAGTCAGAGTCACATTCAGAGTCAGAGTCAGAGTCAGAGTCAGATTCAGAGTCAGAGTCAGAGTCAGAGTCAGAGTCAAAGTCAGATTCAGAGTCAGCATCAAAGTCAGAGTCAGAGTCAGAGACAGAGTCAGAGTCAGAGTCGGAGTCAGAGTCAGAGTCAGTGTCAGAGTCGGAGTCAGAGTCAGAGTCAGAGTCAGAGTCAGAGTCAAATTCAGAGTCGGAGTCAGAGTCGAAGTCAGAGTCAGAGTCAGAGTCAGAGTCAGAGTCAGAGTCAGACTCAGAGTCAGAATCAGAGTCAGAGTCGGATTCGGAGTCGGAGTCAGATTCAGAGTCAGAGTCGGAGTCAATGTCAGATTCAGAGTCGGAGTCAGATTCAGAGTCACAGTCAGATTCAAAGTCGGAGTCAGAGTCAGAATCAGAGTCAGAGTCAGAGTAAGAGTCAGAGTCAGAGTCAGATTCAGAGTCAGAGTCAGAGTCAGAGTCAGAGTCAGAGTCAGAGTCAGAGTCAGAGTCAGAGAGTCAGAGTCAAATTCAGAGTCAGAGTCAGAGTCAGAGTCAGAGTCAGAGTCAGAGTCAGAGTCAGAGTCAGAGTCAGAGTAAGAGTCAGAGTCAGAGTCAGATTCAGAGTCAGAGTCAGAGTCAGAGTCAGAGTCAGAGTCAGAGTCAGAGTCAGAGGCAGAGTCAGATTAAGAGTCAGAGTCAGAGTCAGAGTCAGAGTCAGAGTCAGAGTCAGAGTCAGAGTCAGAGTCAGACTCAGAGTCAGAATCAAAGTCAGAGTCAGAGTCAGAGACAGAGTCAGGGTCAGAGTCAGAGTCAGAGTAAGAGAGTCAGAGTCAAATTCAGAGTCGGAGTCAGAGTCAGAGTCAGAGTCAGAGTCAGAGAGTCAGAGTCAAATTCAGAGTCAGAGTCAGAGTCAGAGTCAGAGTCAGAGTCAGAGTCAGAGTCAGAGTCAGAGTCAGACTCAGAGTCAGAATCAGAGTCAGAGTCGGATTCGGAGTCGGAGTCAGATTCAGAGTCAGAGTCGGAGTCAATGTCAGATTCAGAGTCGGAGTCAGATTCAGAGTCACAGTCAGATTCAAAGTCAGAGTCAGAGTCAGAATCAGAGTCAGAGTCAGAGTCAGAGTCAGAGTCAGAGTCACATTCAGAGTCAGAGTCAGAGTCAGAGTCAGATTCAGAGTCAGAGTCAGAGTCAGAGTCAGAGTCAAAGTCAGATTCAGAGTCAGCATCAAAGTCAGAGTCAGAGTCAGAGACAGAGTCAGAGTCAGAGTCGGAGTCAGAGTCAGAGTCAGTGTCAGAGTCGGAGTCAGAGTCAGAGTCAGAGTCAGAGTCAGAGTCAAATTCAGAGTCGGAGTCAGAGTCAGAGTCAGAATCAGACTCAGAGTCGGAGTCAGAGTCAGATACAGAGTCGAAGTCAGAGTCGAAGTCAGAGTCAGAGTCAGAGTCAGAGTCAGAGTCAGAGTCAAACTCAGAGTCAGAATCAGAGTCAGAGTCGGAGTCGGAGTCGGAGTCAGAGTCAGAGTCAGAGTCAGAGTCAGAGTCGGAGTCAGAGTCAGATACAGAGTCGAAGTCAGAGTCGAAGTCAGAGTCAGAGTCAGAGTCAGAGTCAGAGTCAGAGTCAGACTCAGAGTCAGAATCAGAGTCAGAGTCGGATTCGGAGTCGGAGTCAGATTCAGAGTCAGAGTCGGAGTCAATGTCAGATTCAGAGTCGGAGTCAGATTCAGAGTCACAGTCAGATTCAAAGTCAGAGTCAGAGTCAGAATCAGAGTCAGAGTCAGAGTAAGAGTCAGAGTCAGAGTCAGATTCAGAGTCAGAGTCAGAGTCAGAGTCAGAGTCAGAGTCAGAGTCAGAGTCAGAGTCAGAGAGTCAGAGTCAAATTCAGAGTCAGAGTCAGAGTCAGAGTCAGAGTCAGAGTCAGAGTCAGAATCAGAGTCAGAGTCAGATTCGGAGTCGGAGTCAGAGTGAGAGTCAGAGTGAGAGTCAGAGTCGGAGTCAGAGTCAGATACAGAGTCGAAGTCAGAGTCGAAGTCAGAGTCAGAGTCAGAGTCAGAGTCAAAGTCAGATTCAGAGTCAGCATCAAAGTCAGAGTCAGAGTCAGAGACAGAGTCAGAGTCAGAGTCGGAGTCAGAGTCAGAGTCAGTGTCAGAGTCGGAGTCAGAGTCAGAGTCAGAGTCAGAGTCAGAGTCAAATTCAGAGTCGGAGTCAGAGTCAGAGTCAGAATAGGAGTCAGAGTCGGAGTCAGAGTCAGATACAGAGTCGAAGTCAGAGTCGAAGTCAGAGTCAGAGTCAGAGTCAGAGTCAGAGTCAGAGTCAGAGTCAAACTCAGAGTCAGAATCAGAGTCAGAGTCGGAGTCGGAGTCGGAGTCAGATTCAGAGTGAGAGTCAGAGTCAGAGTCAGAGTCAGAGTCACATTCAGAGTCAGGGTCAGATCCAGAGTTAGAGTCAGAGTCAGAGTCGGGGTCGGAGTCGGAGTCGGAGTCGGAGTTGGAGTCAGAGTCAGAGTCAGAGTCAGAGTCAGAGTCAGAGTAAGAGTCAGAGTCAGAGTCAGAGTCAGAGTCAGAGTCAGAGTCAGAGTCAGAGGCAGAGTCAGATTAAGAGTCAGAGTCAGAGTCAGAGTCAGAGTCAGAGTCAGAGTCAGAGTCTGAGTCAGAGTCAGACTCAGAGTCAGAATCAAAGTCAGAGTCAAATTCAGAGTCGGAGTCAGAGTCAAAGTCAGAGTCAGAGTCAGAGAGTCAGAGTCAAATTCAGAGTCAGAGTCAGAGTCAGAGTCAGAGTCAGAGTCAGAGTCAGAGTCAGAGTCAGACTCAGAGTCAGAATCAGAGTCAGAGTCGGATTCGGAGTCGGAGTCAGATTCAGAGTCAGAGTCGGAGTCAATGTCAGATTCAGAGTCGGAGTCAGATTCAGAGTCACAGTCAGATTCAAAGTCAGAGTCAGAGTCAGAATCAGAGTCAGAGTCAGAGTCGGAGTCAGAGTCAGAGTCAGAGTCAGACTCAGATTCAGAATCAGAGTCAGAGTCAGATTCGGAGTCGGAGTCAGAGTGAGAGTCAGAGTGAGAGTCAGAGTCGGAGTCAGAGTCAGATACAGAGTCGAAGTCAGAGTCGAAGTCAGAGTCAGAGTCAGAGTCAGAGTCAAAGTCAGATTCAGAGTCAGCATCAAAGTCAGAGTCAGAGTCAGAGACAGAGTCAGAGTCAGAGTCGGAGTCAGAGTCAGAGTCAGTGTCAGAGTCGGAGTCAGAGTCAGAGTCAGAGTCAGAGTCAGAGTCAAATTCAGAGTCGGAGTCAGAGTCAGAGTCAGAATAGGAGTCAGAGTCGGAGTCAGAGTCAGATACAGAGTCGAAGTCAGAGTCGAAGTCAGAGTCAGAGTCAGAGTCAGAGTCAGAGTCAGAGTCAGAGTCAAACTCATAGTCAGAATCAGAGTCAGAGTCGGAGTCGGAGTCGGAGTCAGATTCAAAGTGAGAGTCAGAGTCAGAGTCAGAGTCAGAGTCACATTCAGAGTCAGAGTCAGATCCAGAGTTAGAGTCAGAGTCAGAGTCGGGGTCGGAGTCGGAGTCGGAGTCGGAGTTGGAGTCAGAGTCAGAGTCAGAGTCAGAGTCAGAGTCAGAGTAAGAGTCAGAGTCAGAGTCAGAGTCAGAGTCAGAGTCAGAGTCAGAGTCAGAGGCAGAGTCAGATTAAGAGTCAGAGTCAGAGTCAGAGTCAGAGTCAGAGTCAGAGTCAGAGTCTGAGTCAGAGTCAGACTCAGAGTCAGAATCAAAGTCAGAGTCAGAGTCAGAGACAGAGTCAGGGTCAGAGTCAGAGTCAGAGTAAGAGAGTCAGAGTCAAATTCAGAGTCGGAGTCAGAGTCAGAGTCAGAGTCAGAGTCAGAGAGTCAGAGTCAAATTCAGAGTCAGAGTCAGAGTCAGAGTCAGAGTCAGAGTCAGAGTCAGAGTCAGAGTCAGACTCAGAGTCAGATTCAGAGTCAGAGTCGGAGTCAATGTCAGATTCAGAGTCGGAGTCAGATTCAGAGTCACAGTCAGATTCAAAGTCAGAGTCAGAGTCAGAATCAGAGTCAGAGTCAGAGTCGGAGTCAGAGTCAGAGTCAGAGTCAGAGTCAGAGTCAGACTCAGATTCAGAATCAGAGTCAGAGTCAGATTCGGAGTCGGAGTCAGAGTCAGAGTCAGAGTCAGAGTCAGAGTCGGAGTCAGAGTCAGATACAGAGTCGAAGTCAGAGTCGAAGTCAGAGTCAGAGTCAGAGTCAGAGTCAGAGTCAGAGTCAGACTCAGAGTCAGAATCAGAGTCAGAGTCGGATTCGGAGTCGGAGTCAGATTCAGAGTCAGAGTCGGAGTCAATGTCAGATTCAGAGTCGGAGTCAGATTCAGAGTCACAGTCAGATTCAAAGTCAGAGTCAGAGTCAGAATCAGAGTCAGAGTCAGAGTAAGAGTCAGAGTCAGAGTCAGATTCAGAGTCAGAGTCAGAGTCAGAGTCAGAGTCAGAGTCAGAGTCAGAGTCAGAGTCAGAGAGTCAGAGTCAAATTCAGAGTCAGAGTCAGAGTCAGAGTCAGAGTCAAAGTCAGAGTCAGAGTCAGAGTCAGAGTCAGAGTAAGCGTCAGAGTCAGAGTCAGATTCAGAGTCAGAGTCAGAGTCAGAGTCAGAGTCAGAGTCAGAGTCAGAGTCAGAGGCAGAGTCAGATTAAGAGTCAGAGTCAGAGTCAGAGTCAGAGTCAGAGTCAGAGTCAGAGTCAGAGTCAGAGTCAGAGTCAGAGTCAGAGTCAGACTCAGAGTCAGAATCAAAGTCAGAGTCAGAGTCAGAGACAGAGTCAGGGTCAGAGTCAGAGTCAGAGTAAGAGAGTCAGAGTCAAATTCAGAGTCGGAGTCAGAGTCAGAGTCAGAGTCAGAGTCAGAGAGTCGAAGTCAAATTCAGAGTCAGAGTCAGAGTCAGAGTCAGAGTCAGAGTCAGAGTCAGAGTCAGAGTCAGACTCAGAGTCAGATTCAGAGTCAGAGTCGGAGTCAATGTCAGATTCAGAGTCGGAGTCAGATTCAGAGTCACAGTCAGATTCAAAGTCAGAGTCAGAGTCAGAATCAGAGTCAGAGTCAGAGTCGGAGTCAGAGTCAGAGTCAGAGTCAGAGTCAGAGTCAGACTCAGATTCAGAATCAGAGTCAGAGTCAGATTCGGAGTCGGAGTCAGAGTCAGAGTCAGAGTCAGAGTCAGAGTCAGAGTCGGAGTCAGAGTCAGATACAGAGTCGAAGTCAGAGTCGAAGTCAGAGTCAGAGTCAGAGTCAGAGTCAGAGTCAGAGTCAGACTCAGAGTCAGAATCAGAGTCAGAGTCGGATTCGGAGTCGGAGTCAGATTCAGAGTCAGAGTCGGAGTCAATGTCCGATTCAGAGTCGGAGTCAGATTCAGAGTCACAGTCAGATTCAAAGTCAGAGTCAGAGTCAGAATCAGAGTCAGAGTCAGAGTAAGAGTCAGAGTCAGAGTCAGATTCAGAGTCAGAGTCAGAGTCAGAGTCAGAGTCAGAGTCAGAGTCAGAGTCAGAGTCAGAGAGTCAGAGTCAAATTCAGAGTCAGAGTCAGAGTCAGAGTCAGAGTCAGAGTCAGAGTCAGAGTCAGAGTCAGAGTCAGAGTAAGAGTCAGAGTCAGAGTCAGATTCAGAGTCAGAGTCAGAGTCAGAGTCAGAGTCAGAGTCAGAGTCAGAGTCAGAGGCAGAGTCAGATTAAGAGTCAGAGTCAGAGTCAGAGTCAGAGTCAGAGTCAGAGTCAGAGTCTGAGTCAGAGTCAGACTCAGAGTCAGAATCAAAGTCAGAGTCAAATTCAGAGTCGGAGTCAGAGTCAAAGTCAGAGTCAGAGTCAGAGAGTCAGAGTCAAATTCAGAGTCAGAGTCAGAGTCAGAGTCAGAGTCAGAGTCAGAGTCAGAGTCAGAGTCAGACTCAGAGTCAGAATCAGAGTCAGAGTCGGATTCGGAGTCGGAGTCAGATTCAGAGTCAGAGTCGGAGTCAATGTCAGATTCAGAGTCGGAGTCAGATTCAGAGTCACAGTCAGATTCAAAGTCAGAGTCAGAGTCAGAATCAGAGTCAGAGTCAGAGTCGGAGTCAGAGTCAGAGTCAGAGTCAGACTCAGATTCAGAATCAGAGTCAGAGTCAGATTCGGAGTCGGAGTCAGAGTGAGAGTCAGAGTCAGAGTCAGAGTTGGAGTCAGAGTCAGATACAGAGTCGAAGTCAGAGTCAGAGTCAGAGTCAGAGTCAGAGTCAGAGTCAGACTCCGAGTCAGAATCAGAGTCAGAGTCGGATTCGGAGTCGGAGTCAGATTCAGAGTCAGAGTCGGAGTCAATGTCAGATTCAGAGTCGGAGTCAGATTCAGAGTCACAGTCAGATTCAAATTCAGAGTCAGAGTCAGAATCAGCGTCAGAGTCAGAGTCGGAGTCAAAGTCAGAGTCAGAGTCAGAGTCGGAGTCAGAGTCACAGTCAGAGTCAGTGTCAGATTCAGAGTCAGAGTCAAAGTTGGAGTCAGAGTCAGAGTCAGCGAGTCAGTGTCAGAGTCAGAGTGATAGTCATAGTCGGAGTCAGAGTCAGATACAGAGTCGAAGTCAGAGTCGAAGTCAGAGTCAGAATCAGAGTCAGAGTCAGAGTCAGAGTCAGAGTCAGAGTCAGAGTCAGAGAGTCAGAGTCAAATTCAGAGTCAGAGTCAGAGTCAGAGTCAGAGTCAAAGTCAGAGTCAGAGTCAGAGTCAGAGTCAGAGTAAGCGTCAGAGTCAGAGTCAGATTCAGAGTCAGAGTCAGAGTCAGAGTCAGAGTCAGAGTCAGAGTCAGAGTCAGAGGCAGAGTCAGATTAAGAGTCAGAGTCAGAGTCAGAGTCAGAGTCAGAGTCAGAGTCAGAGTCAGAGTCAGAGTCAGAGTCGGAGTCAGAGTCAGACTCAGAGTCAGAATCAAAGTCAGAGTCAGAGTCAGAGACAGAGTCAGGGTCAGAGTCAGAGTCAGAGTAAGAGAGTCAGAGTCAAATTCAGAGTCGGAGTCAGAGTCAGAGTCAGAGTCAGAGTCAGAGAGTCAAAGTCAAATTCAGAGTCAGAGTCAGAGTCAGAGTCAGAGTCAGAGTCAGAGTCAGAGTCAGAGTCAGACTCAGAGTCAGATTCAGAGTCAGAGTCGGAGTCAATGTCAGATTCAGAGTCGGAGTCAGATTCAGAGTCACAGTCAGATTCAAAGTCAGAGTCAGAGTCAGAATCAGAGTCAGAGTCAGAGTCGGAGTCAGAGTCAGAGTCAGAGTCAGAGTCAGAGTCAGACTCAGATTCAGAATCAGAGTCAGAGTCAGATTCGGAGTCGGAGTCAGAGTCAGAGTCAGAGTCAGAGTCAGAGTCAGAGTCGGAGTCAGAGTCAGATACAGAGTCGAAGTCAGAGTCGAAGTCAGAGTCAGAGTCAGAGTCAGAGTCAGAGTCAGAGTCAGACTCAGAGTCAGAATCAGAGTCAGAGTCGGATTCGGAGTCGGAGTCAGATTCAGAGTCAGAGTCGGAGTCAATGTCAGATTCAGAGTCGGAGTCAGATTCAGAGTCACAGTCAGATTCAAAGTCAGAGTCAGAGTCAGAATCAGAGTCAGAGTCAGAGTAAGAGTCAGAGTCAGAGTCAGATTCAGAGTCAGAGTCAGAGTCAGAGTCAGAGTCAGAGTCAGAGTCAGAGTCAGAGTCAGAGAGTCAGAGTCAAATTCAGAGTCAGAGTCAGAGTCAGAGTCAGAGTCAGAGTCAGAGTCAGAGTCAGAGTCAGAGTCAGAGTCAGAGTAAGAGTCAGAGTCAGAGTCAGATTCAGAGTCAGAGTCAGAGTCAGAGTCAGAGTCAGAGTCAGAGTCAGAGTCAGAGGCAGAGTCAGATTAAGAGTCAGAGTCAGAGTCAGAGTCAGAGTCAGAGTCAGAGTCAGAGTCAGAGTCAGAGTCAGAGTCAGAGTCAGAGTCAGACTCAGAGTCAGAATCAAAGTCAGAGTCAGAGTCAGAGACAGAGTCAGGGTCAGAGTCAGAGTCAGAGTAAGAGAGTCAGAGTCAAATTCAGAGTCGGAGTCAGAGTCAGAGTCAGAGTCAGAGTCAGCGAGTCAGAGTCAAATTCAGAGTCAGAGTCAGAGTCAGAGTCAGAGTCAGAGTCAGAGTCAGACTCAGAGTCAGAATCAGAGTCAGAGTCGGATTCGGAGTCGGAGTCAGATTCAGAGTCAGAGTCGGAGTCAATGTCAGATTCAGAGTCGGAGTCAGATTCAGAGTCACAGTCAGATTCAAAGTCAGAGTCAGAGTCAGAATCAGAGTCAGAGTCAGAGTCGGAGTCAGAGTCAGAGTCAGAGTCAGACTCAGATTCAGAATCAGAGTCAGAGTCAGATTCGGAGTCGGAGTCAGAGTGAGAGTCAGAGTCAGAGTCAGAGTTGGAGTCAGAGTCAGATACAGAGTCGAAGTCAGAGTCAGAGTCAGAGTCAGAGTCAGAGTCAGAGTCAGACTCCGAGTCAGAATCAGAGTCAGAGTCGGATTCGGAGTCGGAGTCAGATTCAGAGTCAGAGTCGGAGTCAATGTCAGATTCAGAGTCGGAGTCAGATTCAGAGTCACAGTCAGATTCAAATTCAGAGTCAGAGTCAGAATCAGAGTCAGAGTCAGAGTCGGAGTCAAAGTCAGAGTCAGAGTCAGAGTCGGAGTCAGAGTCACAGTCAGAGTCAGTGTCAGATTCAGAGTCAGAGTCAAAGTTGGAGTCAGAGTCAGAGTCAGCGAGTCAGTGTCAGAGTCAGAGTGATAGTCATAGTCGGAGTCAGAGTCAGATACAGAGTCGAAGTCAGAGTCGAAGTCAGAGTCAGAGTCAGAGTCAGAGTCAGAGTCAGAGTCAGAGTCAAAGTCAGAGTCAGAATCAGAGTCAGAGTCGGAGTCGGAGTCGGAGTCAGATTCAGAGTGAGAGTCAGAGTCAGAGTCAGAGTCAGAGTCACATTCAGAGTCAGAGTCAGAGTCAGAGTCAGATTCAGAGTCAGAGTCAGAGTCAGAGTCAGAGTCAAAGTCAGATTCAGAGTCAGCATCAAAGTCAGAGTCAGAGTCAGAGACAGAGTCAGAGTCAGAGTCGGAGTCAGAGTCAGAGTCAGTGTCAGAGTCGGAGTCAGAGTCAGAGTCAGAGTCAGAGTCAGAGTCAAATTCAGAGTCGGAGTCAGAGTCAGAGTCAGAATCAGAGTCAGAGTCGGAGTCAGAGTCAGATACAGAGTCGAAGTCAGAGTCGAAGTCAGAGTCAGAGTCAGAGTCAGAGTCAGAGTCAGACTCAGATTCAGAATCAGAGTCAGAGTCAGATTCGGAGTCGGAGTCAGAGTCAGAGTCAGAGTCAGAGTCAGAGTCGGAGTCAGAGTCAGATACAGAGTCGAAGTCAGAGTCGAAGTCAGAGTCAGAGTCAGAGTCAGAGTCAGAGTCAGAGTCAGACTCAGAGTCAGAATCAGAGTCAAAGTCGGATTCGGAGTCGGAGTCAGATTCAGAGTCAGAGTCGGAGTCAATGTCAGATTCAGAGTCGGAGTCAGATTCAGAGTCACAGTCAGATTCAAAGTCAGAGTCAGAGTCAGAATCAGAGTCAGAGTCAGAGTAAGAGTCAGAGTCAGAGTCAGATTCAGAGTCAGAGTCAGAGTCAGAGTCAGAGTCAGAGTCAGAGTCAGAGTCAGAGTCAGAGAGTCAGAGTCAAATTCAGAGTCAGAGTCAGAGTCAGAGTCAGAGTCAAAGGCAGAGTCAGAGTCAGAGTCAGAGTCAGAGTAAGCGTCAGAGTCAGAGTCAGATTCAGAGTCAGAGTCAGAGTCAGAGTCAGAGTCAGAGTCAGAGTCAGAGTCAGAGGCAGAGTCAGATTAAGAGTCAGAGTCAGAGTCAGAGTCAGAGTCAGAGTCAGAGTCAGAGTCAGAGTCAGAGTCAGAGTCAGAGTCAGAGTCAGACTCAGAGTCAGAATCAAAGTCAGAGTCAGAGTCAGAGACAGAGTCAGGGTCAGAGTCAGAGTCAGAGTAAGAGAGTCAGAGTCAAATTCAGAGTCGGAGTCAGAGTCAGAGTCAGAGTCAGAGTCAGAGAGTCAAAGTCAAATTCAGAGTCAGAGTCAGAGTCAGAGTCAGAGTCAGAGTCAGAGTCAGAGTCAGAGTCAGACTCAGAGTCAGATTCAGAGTCAGAGTCGGAGTCAATGTCAGATTCAGAGTCGGAGTCAGATTCAGAGTCACAGTCAGATTCAAAGTCAGAGTCAGAGTCAGAATCAGAGTCAGAGTCAGAGTCGGAGTCAGAGTCAGAGTCAGAGTCAGAGTCAGAGTCAGACTCAGATTCAGAATCAGAGTCAGAGTCAGATTCGGAGTCGGAGTCAGAGTCAGAGTCAGAGTCAGAGTCAGAGTCAGAGTCGGAGTCAGAGTCAGATACAGAGTCGAAGTCAGAGTCGAAGTCAGAGTCAGAGTCAGAGTCAGAGTCAGAGTCAGAGTCAGACTCAGAGTCAGAATCAGAGTCAGAGTCGGATTCGGAGTCGGAGTCAGATTCAGAGTCAGAGTCGGAGTCAATGTCAGATTCAGAGTCGGAGTCAGATTCAGAGTCACAGTCAGATTCAAAGTCAGAGTCAGAGTCAGAATCAGAGTCAGAGTCAGAGTAAGAGTCAGAGTCAGAGTCAGATTCAGAGTCAGAGTCAGAGTCAGAGTCAGAGTCAGAGTCAGAGTCAGAGTCAGAGTCAGAGAGTCAGAGTCAAATTCAGAGTCAGAGTCAGAGTCAGAGTCAGAGTCAGAGTCAGAGTCAGAGTCAGAGTCAGAGTCAGAGTAAGAGTCAGAGTCAGAGTCAGATTCAGAGTCAGAGTCAGAGTCAGAGTCAGAGTCAGAGTCAGAGTCAGAGTCAGAGGCAGAGTCAGATTAAGAGTCAGAGTCAGAGTCAGAGTCAGAGTCAGAGTCAGAGTCAGAGTCAGAGTCAGAGTCAGAGTCAGAGTCAGAGTCAGACTCAGAGTCAGAATCAAAGTCAGAGTCAGAGTCAGAGACAGAGTCAGGGTCAGAGTCAGAGTCAGAGTAAGAGAGTCAGAGTCAAATTCAGAGTCGGAGTCAGAGTCAGAGTCAGAGTCAGAGTCAGCGAGTCAGAGTCAAATTCAGAGTCAGAGTCAGAGTCAGAGTCAGAGTCAGAGTCAGAGTCAGACTCAGAGTCAGAATCAGAGTCAGAGTCGGATTCGGAGTCGGAGTCAGATTCAGAGTCAGAGTCGGAGTCAATGTCAGATTCAGAGTCGGAGTCAGATTCAGAGTCACAGTCAGATTCAAAGTCAGAGTCAGAGTCAGAATCAGAGTCAGAGTCAGAGTCGGAGTCAGAGTCAGAGTCAGAGTCAGACTCAGATTCAGAATCAGAGTCAGAGTCAGATTCGGAGTCGGAGTCAGAGTGAGAGTCAGAGTCAGAGTCAGAGTTGGAGTCAGAGTCAGATACAGAGTCGAAGTCAGAGTCAGAGTCAGAGTCAGAGTCAGAGTCAGAGTCAGACTCCGAGTCAGAATCAGAGTCAGAGTCGGATTCGGAGTCGGAGTCAGATTCAGAGTCAGAGTCGGAGTCAATGTCAGATTCAGAGTCGGAGTCAGATTCAGAGTCACAGTCAGATTCAAATTCAGAGTCAGAGTCAGAATCAGAGTCAGAGTCAGAGTCGGAGTCAAAGTCAGAGTCAGAGTCAGAGTCGGAGTCAGAGTCACAGTCAGAGTCAGTGTCAGATTCAGAGTCAGAGTCAAAGTTGGAGTCAGAGTCAGAGTCAGCGAGTCAGTGTCAGAGTCAGAGTGATAGTCATAGTCGGAGTCAGAGTCAGATACAGAGTCGAAGTCAGAGTCGAAGTCAGAGTCAGAGTCAGAGTCAGAGTCAGAGTCAGAGTCAGAGTCAAAGTCAGAGTCAGAATCAGAGTCAGAGTCGGAGTCGGAGTCGGAGTCAGATTCAGAGTGAGAGTCAGAGTCAGAGTCAGAGTCAGAGTCACATTCAGAGTCAGAGTCAGAGTCAGAGTCAGATTCAGAGTCAGAGTCAGAGTCAGAGTCAGAGTCAAAGTCAGATTCAGAGTCAGCATCAAAGTCAGAGTCAGAGTCAGAGACAGAGTCAGAGTCAGAGTCGGAGTCAGAGTCAGAGTCAGTGTCAGAGTCGGAGTCAGAGTCAGAGTCAGAGTCAGAGTCAGAGTCAAATTCAGAGTCGGAGTCAGAGTCAGAGTCAGAATCAGAGTCAGAGTCGGAGTCAGAGTCAGATACAGAGTCAGAGTCAAAGTCGAAGTCAGAGTCAGAGTCAGAGTCAGAGTCAGAGTCAGAGTCAAACTCAGAGTCAGAATCAGAGTCACAGTCGGAGTCGGAGTCGGAGTCAGATTCAGAGTGAGAGTCAGAGTCAGAGTTAGAGTCAGAGTCACATTCAGAGTCAGAGTCAGATCCAGAGTTAGAGTCAGAGTCAGAGTCGGGGTCGGAGTCGGAGTCGGAGTCGGAGTTGGAGTCAGAGTCAGAGTCAGAGTCAGAGTCAGAGTCAGAGTAAGAGTCAGAGTCAGAGTCAGAGTAAGAGTCAGAGTCAGAGTCAGAGTCAGAGTCAGAGTCAGAGTGAGAGTCAGTGTGAGAGTCAGATTCAGAGTCAGATTCAGAGTCAGAGTCAGAGTCAGAGTCAGAGTCAGAGTCAAAGTCAGAGTCAGAGGCAGAGTCAGATTAAGAGTCAGAGTCAGAGTCAGAGTCAGAGTCAGAGTCAGAGTCAGAGTCAGAGTCAGAGTCAGACTCAGAATCAGAATCAAAGTCAGAGTCAGAGTCAGAGACAGAGTCAGGGTCAGAGTCAGAGTCAGAGTAAGAGAGTCAGAGTCAAATTCAGAGTCGGAGTCAGAGTCAGAGTCAGAGTCAGAGTCAGAGAGTCAGAGTCAAATTCAGAGTCAGAGTCAGAGTCAGAGTCAGAGTCAGAGTCAGAGTCAGAGTCAGAGTCAGACTCAGAGTCAGAATCAGAGTCAGAGTCGGATTCGGAGTCGGAGTCAGATTCAGAGTCAGAGTCGGAGTCAATGTCAGATTCAGAGTCGGAGTCAGATTCAGAGTCACAGTCAGATTCAAAGTCAGAGTCAGAGTCAGAATCAGAGTCAGAGTCGGAGTCAGAGTCAGAGTCAGAGTCAGAGTCAGAGTCAGACTCAGATTCAGAATCAGAGTCAGAGTCAGATTCGGAGTCGGAGTCAGAGTCAGAGTCAGAGTCAGAGTCAGAGTCGGAGTCAGAGTCAGATACAGAGTCGAAGTCAGAGTCGAAGTCAGAGTCAGAGTCAGAGTCAGAGTCAGAGTCAGAGTCAGACTCAGAGTCAGAATCAGAGTCAGAGTCGGATTCGGAGCCGGAGTCAGATTCAGAGTCAGAGTCGGAGTCAATGTCAGATTCAGAGTCGGAGTCAGATTCAAAGTCACAGTCAGATTCAAAGTCAGAGTCAGAGTCAGAATCAGAGTCAGAGTCAGAGTAAGAGTCAGAGTCAGAGTTAGATTCAGAGTCGGAGTCAGAGTCAGAGTCAGAGTCAGAGTCGGAGTCAGAGTCAGATACAGAGTCGAAGTCAGAGTCGAAGTCAGAGTCAGAGTCAGAGTTAGAGTCAGAGTCAGAGTCAGACTCAGAGTCAGAATCAGAGTCAGAGTCGAATTCGGAGTCGGAGTCAGATTCAGAGTCAGAGTCGGAGTCAATGTCAGATTCAGAGTCGGAGTCAGATTCAGAGTCACAGTCAGATTCAAAGTCAGAGTCAGAGTCAGAATCAGAGTCAGAGTCAGAGTAAGAGTCAGAGTCAGAGTCAGATTCAGAGTCAGAGTCAGAGTCAGAGTCAGAGTCAGAGTCAGAGTCAGAGTCAGAGGCAGAGTCAGATTAGGAGTCAGAGTCAGAGTCAGAGAGTCAGAGTCAAATTCAGAGTCAGAGTCAGAGTCAGAGTCAGAGTCAGAGTCAAACTCAGAGTCAGAATCAGAGTCACAGTCGGAGTCGGAGTCGGAGTCAGATTCAGAGTGAGAGTCAGAGTCAGAGTTAGAGTCAGAGTCACATTCAGAGTCAGAGTCAGATCCAGAGTTAGAGTCAGAGTCAGAGTCGGGGTCGGAGTCGGAGTCGGAGTCGGAGTTGGAGTCAGAGTCAGAGTCAGAGTCAGAGTCAGAGTCAGAGTAAGAGTCAGAGTCAGAGTCAGAGTAAGAGTCAGAGTCAGAGTCAGAGTCAGAGTCAGAATCAGAGTGAGAGTCAGTGTGAGAGTCAGATTCAGAGTCAGATTCAGAGTCAGAGTCAGAGTCAGAGTCAGAGTCAGAGTCAAAGTCAGAGTCAGAGGCAGAGTCAGATTAAGAGTCAGAGTCAGAGTCAGAGTCAGAGTCAGAGTCAGAGTCAGAGTCAGAGTCAGAGTCAGACTCAGAATCAGAATCAAAGTCAGAGTCAGAGTCAGAGACAGAGTCAGGGTCAGAGTCAGAGTCAGAGTAAGAGAGTCAGAGTCAAATTCAGAGTCGGAGTCAGAGTCAGAGTCAGAGTCAGAGTCAGAGAGTCAGAGTCAAATTCAGAGTCAGAGTCAGAGTCAGAGTCAGAGTCAGAGTCAGAGTCAGAGTCAGAGTCAGACTCAGAGTCAGAATCAGAGTCAGAGTCGGATTCGGAGTCGGAGTCAGATTCAGAGTCAGAGTCGGAGTCAATGTCAGATTCAGAGTCGGAGTCAGATTCAGAGTCACAGTCAGATTCAAAGTCAGAGTCAGAGTCAGAATCAGAGTCAGAGTCGGAGTCAGAGTCAGAGTCAGAGTCAGAGTCAGAGTCAGACTCAGATTCAGAATCAGAGTCAGAGTCAGATTCGGAGTCGGAGTCAGAGTCAGAGTCAGAGTCAGAGTCAGAGTCGGAGTCAGAGTCAGATACAGAGTCGAAGTCAGAGTCGAAGTCAGAGTCAGAGTCAGAGTCAGAGTCAGAGTCAGAGTCAGACTCAGAGTCAGAATCAGAGTCAGAGTCGGATTCGGAGCCGGAGTCAGATTCAGAGTCAGAGTCGGAGTCAATGTCAGATTCAGAGTCGGAGTCAGATTCAAAGTCACAGTCAGATTCAAAGTCAGAGTCAGAGTCAGAATCAGAGTCAGAGTCAGAGTAAGAGTCAGAGTCAGAGTTAGATTCAGAGTCGGAGTCAGAGTCAGAGTCAGAGTCAGAGTCGGAGTCAGAGTCAGATACAGAGTCGAAGTCAGAGTCGAAGTCAGAGTCAGAGTCAGAGTTAGAGTCAGAGTCAGAGTCAGACTCAGAGTCAGAATCAGAGTCAGAGTCGAATTCGGAGTCGGAGTCAGATTCAGAGTCAGAGTCGGAGTCAATGTCAGATTCAGAGTCGGAGTCAGATTCAGAGTCACAGTCAGATTCAAAGTCAGAGTCAGAGTCAGAATCAGAGTCAGAGTCAGAGTAAGAGTCAGAGTCAGAGTCAGATTCAGAGTCAGAGTCAGAGTCAGAGTCAGAGTCAGAGTCAGAGTCAGAGTCAGAGGCAGAGTCAGATTAGGAGTCAGAGTCAGAGTCAGAGAGTCAGAGTCAAATTCAGAGTCAGAGTCAGAGTCAGAGTCAGAGTCAAAGTCAGAGTCAGAGTCAGAGTCAGAGTCAGAGTAAGAGTCAGATTCAGAGTCAGATTCAGAGTCAGAGTCAGAGTCAGAGTCAGACTCAGAGTCAGAGTCAGAGTCAGAGGCAGAGTCAGATTAAGAGTCAGAGTCAGAGTCAGAGTCACAGTCAGAGTCAGAGTCAGAGTCAGAGTCAGAGTCAGACGCAGAGTCAGAATCAAAGTCAGAGTCAGAGTCAGAGACAGAGTCAGGGTCAGAGTCAGAGTCAGAGTAAGAGAGTCAGAGTCAAATTCAGAGTCGGAGTCAGAGTCAGAGTCAGAGTCAGAGTCAGAGAGTCAGAGTCAAATTCAGAGTCAGAGTCAGAGTCAGAGTCAGAGTCAGAGTCAGAGTCAGAGTCAGAGTCAGACTCAGAGTCAGATTCAGAGTCAGAGTCGGAGTCAATGTCAGATTCAGAGTCGGAGTCAGATTCAGAGTCACAGTCAGATTCAAAGTCAGAGTCAGAGTCAGAATCAGAGTCAGAGTCAGAGTCGGAGTCAGAGTCAGAGTCAGAGTCAGAGACAGAGTCAGAGTCAGAGTCAGAGTCGGAGTCAGAGTCAGATACAGAGTCGAAGTCAGAGTCGAAGTCAGAGTCAGAGTCAGAGTCAGAGTCAGAGTCAGAGTCAGACTCAGAGTCAGAATCAGAGTCAGAGTCGGATTCGGAGTCGGAGTCAGATTCAGAGTCGGAGTCAGATTCAGAGTCACAGTCAGATTCAAAGTCAGAGTCAGAGTCAGATTCAGAGTCAGAGTCAGAGTAAGAGTCAGAGTCAGAGTCAGATTCAGAGTCAGAGTCAGAGTCAGAGTCAGAGTCAGAGTCATAGTCAGAGTCAGAGGCAGAGTCAGATTAAGAGTCAGAGTCAGAGTCAGAGAGTCAGAGTCAAATTCAGAGTCAGAGTCAGAGTCAGAGTCAGAGTCAGAGTCAGAGTCAGAGTCAGAGTCAGAGTCAGAGTCAGAGTAAGAGTCAGAGTCAGAGTCAGATTCAGAGTCAGAGTCAGAGTCAGAGTCAGAGTCAGAGTCAGAGTCAGAGTCAGAGGCAGAGTCAGATTAAGAGTCAGAGTCAGAGTCAGAGTCAGAGTCAGAGTCAGAGTCAGAGTCAGAGTCAGAGTCAGAGTCAGAGTCAGAGTCAGAGTCAGAGTCAGAGTCAGAGTCAGAGTCAGAGTCAGAGTCAGACTCAGAGTCAGAATCAAAGTCAGAGTCAGAGTCAGAGACAGAGTCAGGGTCAGAGTCAGAGTCAGAGTAAGAGAGTCAGAGTCAAATTCAGAGTCGGAGTCAGAGTCACAGTCAGAGTCAGAGTCAGAGAGTCAGAGTCAAATTCAGAGTCAGAGTCAGAGTCAGAGTCAGAGTCAGAGTCAGAGTCAGAGTCAGAGTCAGACTCAGAGTCAGAATCAGAGTCAGAGTCGGATTCGGAGTCGGAGTCAGATTCAGAGTCAGAGTCGGAGTCAATGTCAGATTCAGAGTCGGAGTCAGATTCAGAGTCACAGTCAGATTCAAAGTCAGAGTCAGAGTCAGAATCAGAGTCAGAGTCAGAGTCGGAGTCAGAGTCAGAGTCAGAGTCAGACTCAGATTCAGAATCAGAGTCAGAGTCAGATTCGGAGTCGGAGTCAGAGTGAGAGTCAGAGTGAGAGTCAGAGTCGGAGTCAGAGTCAGATACAGAGTCGAAGTCAGAGTCGAAGTCAGAGTCAGAGTCAGAGTCAGAGTCAGAGTCAGAGTCAGACTCAGAGTCAGAATCAGAGTCAGAGTCGGATTCGGAGTCGGAGTCAGATTCAGAGTCAGAGTCGGAGTCAATGTCAGATTCAGAGTCGGAGTCAGATTCAGAGTCACAGTCAGATTCAAATTCAGAGTCAGAGTCAGAATCAGAGTCAGAGTCAGAGTCGGAGTCAGAGTCAGAGTCAGAGTCAGAGTCGGAGTCAGAGTCACAGTCGGAGTCAGTGTCAGATTCAGAGTCAGAGTCAAAGTTGGAGTCAGCGTCAGAGTCAGCGAGTCAGTGTCAGAGTCAGAGTGATAGTCATAGTCGGAGTCAGAGTCAGATACAGAGTCGAAGTCAGAGTAGAAGTCAGAGTCAGAGTCAGAGTCAGAGTCAGAGTCAGAGTCAAACTCAGAGTCAGAATCAGAGTCAGAGTCGGAGTCGGAGTCGGAGTCAGATTCAGAGTGAGAGTCAGAGTCAGAGTCAGAGTCAGAGTCACATTCAGAGTCAGAGTCAGAGTCAGAGTCAGATTCAGAGTCAGAGTCAGAGTCAGAGTCAGAGTCAAAGTCAGATTCAGAGTCAGCATCAAAGTCAGAGTCAGAGTCAGAGACAGAGTCAGAGTCAGAGTCGGAGTCAGAGTCAGAGTCAGTGTCAGAGTCGGAGTCAGAGTCAGAGTCAGAGTCAGAGTCAGAGTCAAATTCAGAGTCGGAGTCAGAGTCAGAGTCAGAATCAGAGTCAGAGTCGGAGTCAGAGTCAGATACAGAGTCGAAGTCAGAGTCGAAGTCAGAGTCAGAGTCAGAGTCAGAGTCAGAGTCAGAGTCAAACTCAGAGTCAGAATCAGAGTCAGAGTCGGAGTCGGAGTCGGAGTCAGATTCAGAGTGAGAGTCAGAGTCAGAGTCAGAGTCAGAGTCACATTCAGAGTCAGAGTCAGATCCAGAGTTAGAGTCAGAGTCAGAGTCGGGATCGGAGTCGGAGTCGGAGTCGGAGTTGGAGTCAGAGTCAGAGTCAGAGTCAGAGTCAGAGTCAGAGTAAGAGTCAGAGTCAGAGTCAGAGTCAGAGTCAGAGTCAGAGTCAGAGTCAGAGGCAGAGTCAGATTAAGAGTCAGAGTCAGTGTCAGAGTCAGAGTCAGAGTCAGAGTCAGAGTCTGAGTCAGAGTCAGACTCAGAGTCAGAATCGAAGTCAGAGTCAGAGTCAGAGACGGAGTCAGGGTCAGAGTCAGAGTCAGAGTAAGAGAGTCAGAGTCAAATTCAGAGTCGGAGTCAGAGTCAGAGTCAGAGTCAGAGTCAGAGAGTCAGAGTCAAATTCAGAGTCAGAGTCAGAGTCAGAGTCAGAGTCAGAGTCAGAGTCAGAGACAGAGTCAGACTCAGAGTCAGATTCAGAGTCAGAGTCGCAGTCAATGTCAGATTCAGAGTCGGAGTCAGATTCAGAGTCACAGTCAGATTCAAAGTCAGAGTCAGAGTCAGAATCAGAGTCAGAGTCAGAGTCGGAGTCAGAGTCAGAGTCAGAGTCAGAGTCAGAGTCAGACTCAGATTCAGAATCAGAGTCAGAGTCAGATTCGGAGTCGGAGTCTGAGTCAGAGTCAGAGTCAGAGTCAGAGTCGGAGTCAGAGTCAGATACAGAGTCGAAGTCAGAGTCGAAGTCAGAGTCAGAGTCAGAGTCAGAGTCAAAGTCAGAGTCAGACTCAGAGTCAGAATCAGAGTCAGAGTCGGATTCGGAGTCGGAGTCAGATTCAGAGTCAGAGTCGGAGTCAATGTCAGATTCAGAGTCGGAGTCAGATTCAGAGTCACAGTCAGATTCAAAGTCAGAGTCAGAGTCAGAATCAGAGTCAGAGTCAGAGTAAGAGTCAGAGTCAGAGTCAGATTCAGAGTCAGAGTCAGAGTCAGAGTCAGAGTCAGAGTCAGAGTCAGAGTCAGAGAGTCAGAGTCAAATTCAGAGTCAGAGTCAGAGTCAGAGTCAGAGTCAGAGTCAGAGTCAGAGTCAGAGTCAGAGTCAGAGTAAGAGTCAGAGTCAGAGTCAGATTCAGAGTCAGAGTCAGAGTCAGAGTCAGAGTCAGAGTCAGAGTCAGAGTCAGAGGCAGAGTCAGATTAAGAGTCAGAGTCAGAGTCAGAGTCAGAGTCAGAGTCAGAGTCAGAGTCAGAGTCAGAGTCAGAGTCAGAGTCAGAGTCAGACTCAGAGTCAGAATCAAAGTCAGAGTCAGAGTCAGAGACAGAGTCAGGGTCAGAGTCAGAGTCAGAGTAAGAGAGTCAGAGTCAAATTCAGAGTCGGAGTCAGAGTCAGAGTCAGAGTCAGAGTCAGAGAGTCAGAGTCAAATTCAGAGTCAGAGTCAGAGTCAGAGTCAGAGTCAGAGTCAGAGTCAGAGTCAGAGTCAGAGTCAGACTCAGAGTTAGAATCAGAGTCAGAGTCGGATTCGGAGTCGGAGTCAGATTCAGAGTCAGAGTCGGAGTCAATGTCAGATTCAGAGTCGGAGTCAGATTCAGAGTCACAGTCAGATTCAAAGTCAGAGTCAGAGTCAGAATCAGAGTCAGAGTCAGAGTCAGAGTCAGAGTCAGAGTCACATTCAGAGTCAGAGTCAGAGTCAGAGTCAGATTCAGAGTCAGAGTCAGAGTCAGAGTCAGAGTCAAAGTCAGATTCAGAGTCAGCATCAAAGTCAGAGTCAGAGTCAGAGACAGAGTCAGAGTCAGAGTCGGAGTCAGAGTCAGAGTCAGTGTCAGAGTCGGAGTCAGAGTCAGAGTCAGAGTCAGAGTCAGAGTCAAATTCAGAGTCGGAGTCAGAGTCAGAGTCAGAATCAGACTCAGAGTCGGAGTCAGAGTCAGATACAGAGTCGAAGTCAGAGTCGAAGTCAGAGTCAGAGTCAGAGTCAGAGTCAGAGTCAGAGTCAAACTCAGAGTCAGAATCAGAGTCAGAGTCAGAGTCGGAGTCGGAGTCAGAGTCAGAGTCAGAGTCAGAGTCAGAGTCGGAGTCAGAGTCAGATACAGAGTCGAAGTCAGAGTCGAAGTCAGAGTCAGAGTCAGAGTCAGAGTCAGAGTCAGAGTCAGACTCAGAGTCAGAATCAGAGTCAGAGTCGGATTCGGAGTCGGAGTCAGATTCAGAGTCAGAGTCGGAGTCAATGTCAGATTCAGAGTCGGAGTCAGATTCAGAGTCACAGTCAGATTCAAAGTCAGAGTCAGAGTCAGAATCAGAGTCAGAGTCAGAGTCAGAGTCAGAGTCAGAGTCACATTCAGAGTCAGAGTCAGAGTCAGAGTCAGATTCAGAGTCAGAGTCAGAGTCAGAGTCAGAGTCAAAGTCAGATTCAGAGTCAGCATCAAAGTCAGAGTCAGAGTCAGAGACAGAGTCAGAGTCAGAGTCGGAGTCAGAGTCAGAGTCAGTGTCAGAGTCGGAGTCAGAGTCAGAGTCAGAGTCAGAGTCAGAGTCAAATTCAGAGTCGGAGTCAGAGTCAGAGTCAGAATCAGACTCAGAGTCGGAGTCAGAGTCAGATACAGAGTCGAAGTCAGAGTCGAAGTCAGAGTCAGAGTCAGAGTCAGAGTCAGAGTCAGAGTCAAACTCAGAGTCAGAATCAGAGTCAGAGTCGGAGTCGGAGTCGGAGCCAGAGTCAGAGTCAGAGTCGGAGTCAGAGTCAGATACAGAGTCGAAGTCAGAGTCGAAGTCAGAGTCAGAGTCAGAGTCAGAGTCAGAGTCAGAGTCAGACTCAGAGTCAGAATCAGAGTCAGCGTCGGATTCGGAGTCGGAGTCAGATTCAGAGTCAGAGTCGGAGTCAATGTCAGATTCAGAGTCGGAGTCAGATTCAGAGTCACAGTCAGATTCAAAGTCAGAGTCAGAGTCAGAATCAGAGTCAGAGTCAGAGTAAGAGTCAGAGTCAGAGTCAGATTCAGAGTCAGAGTCAGAGTCAGAGTCAGAGTCAGAGTCAGAGTCAGAGTCAGAGTCAGAGAGTCAGAGTCAAATTCAGAGTCAGAGTCAGAGTCAGAGTCAGAGTCAGAGTCAGAGTCAGAGTCAGAGTCAGAGTCAGAGTAAGAGTCAGAGTCAGAGTCAGATTCAGAGTCAGAGTCAGAGTCAGAGTCAGAGTCAGAGTCAGAGTCAGAGTCAGAGGCAGAGTCAGATTAAGAGTCAGAGTCAGAGTCAGAGTCAGAGTCAGAGTCAGAGTCAGAGTCAGAGTCAGAGTCAGAGTCAGAGTCAGAGTCAGACTCAGAGTCAGAATCAAAGTCAGAGTCAGAGTCAGAGACAGAGTCAGGGTCAGAGTCAGAGTCAGAGTAAGAGAGTCAGAGTCAAATTCAGAGTCGGAGTCAGAGTCAGAGTCAGAGTCAGAGTCAGAGAGTCAGAGTCAAATTCAGAGTCAGAGTCAGAGTCAGAGTCAGAGTCAGAGTCAGAGTCAGAGTCAGAGTCAGAGTCAGACTCAGAGTCAGAATCAGAGTCAGAGTCGGATTCGGAGTCGGAGTCAGATTCAGAGTCAGAGTCGGAGTCAATGTCAGATTCAGAGTCGGAGTCAGATTCAGAGTCACAGTCAGATTCAAAGTCAGAGTCAGAGTCAGAATCAGAGTCAGAGTCAGAGTCGGAGTCAGAGTCAGAGTCAGAGTCAGACTCAGATTCAGAATCAGAGTCAGAGTCAGATTCGGAGTCGGAGTCAGAGTGAGAGTCAGAGTCAGAGTCAGAGTTGGAGTCAGAGTCAGATACAGAGTCGAAGTCAGAGTCAGAGTCAGAGTCAGATTCAGAGTCAGAGTCAGACTCCGAGTCAGAATCAGAGTCAGAGTCGGATTCGGAGTCGGAGTCAGATTCAGAGTCAGAGTCGGAGTCAATGTCAGATTCAGAGTCGGAGTCAGATTCAGAGTCACAGTCAGATTCAAATTCAGAGTCAGAGTCAGAATCAGAGTCAGAGTCAGAGTCGGAGTCAGAGTCAGAGTCAGAGTCAGAGTCGGAGTCAGAGTCACAGTCAGAGTCAGTGTCAGATTCAGAGTCAGAGTCAAAGTTGGAGTCAGAGTCAGAGTCAGCGAGTCAGTGTCAGAGTCAGAGTGATAGTCATAGTCGGAGTCAGAGTCAGATACAGAGTCGAAGTCAGAGTCGAAGTCAGAGTCAGAGTCAGAGTCAGGGTCAGAGTCAGAGTCAGAGTAAGAGAGTCAGAGTCAAATTCAGAGTCGGAGTCAGAGTCAGAGTCAGAGTCAGAGTCAGAGAGTCAGAGTCAAATTCAGAGTCAGAGTCAGAGTCAGAGTCAGAGTCAGAGTCAGAGTCAGAGTCAGTGTCAGAGTCGGAGTCAGAGTCAGAGTCAGAGTCAGAGTCAGAGTCAAATTCAGAGTCGGAGTCAGAGTCAGAGTCAGAATCAGAGTCAGAGTCGGAGTCAGAGTCAGATACAGAGTCGAAGTCAGAGTCGAAGTCAGAGTCAGAGTCAGAGTCAGAGTCAGAGTCAGAGTCAAACTCAGAGTCAGAATCAGAGTCACAGTCGGAGTCGGAGTCGGAGTCAGATTCAGAGTGAGAGTCAGAGTCAGAGTTAGAGTCAGAGTCACATTCAGAGTCAGAGTCAGATCCAGAGTTAGAGTCAGAGTCAGAGTCGGGGTCGGAGTCGGAGTCGGAGTCGGAGTTGGAGTCAGAGTCAGAGTCAGAGTCAGAGTCAGAGTCAGAGTAAGAGTCAGAGTCAGAGTCAGAGTAAGAGTCAGAGTCAGAGTCAGAGTCAGAGTCAGAGTCAGAGTGAGAGTCAGTGTGAGAGTCAGATTCAGAGTCAGATTCAGAGTCAGAGTCAGAGTCAGAGTCAGAGTCAGAGTCAAAGTCAGAGTCAGAGGCAGAGTCAGATTAAGAGTCAGAGTCAGAGTCAGAGTCAGAGTCAGAGTCAGAGTCAGAGTCAGAGTCAGAGTCAGACTCAGAATCAGAATCAAAGTCAGAGTCAGAGTCAGAGTCAGAGTCAGAGTCAGAGTCAGAGTCAGAGTCAGACTCAGATTCAGAATCAGAGTCAGAGTCAGATTCGGAGTCGGAGTCAGAGTCAGAGTCAGAGTCAGAGTCAGAGTCGGAGTCAGAGTCAGATACAGAGTCGAAGTCAGAGTCGAAGTCAGAGTCAGAGTCAGAGTCAGAGTCAGAGTCAGAGTCAAACTCAGAGTCAGAGTCAGAGTCAGAGTCAAACTCAGAGTCAGAATCAGAGTCACAGTCGGAGTCGGAGTCGGAGTCAGATTCAGAGTGAGAGTCAGAGTCAGAGTTAGAGTCAGAGTCACATTCAGAGTCAGAGTCAGATCCAGAGTTAGAGTCAGAGTCAGAGTCGGGGTCGGAGTCGGAGTCGGAGTCGGAGTTGGAGTCAGAGTCAGAGTCAGAGTCAGAGTCAGAGTCAGAGTAAGAGTCAGAGTCAGAGTCAGAGTAAGAGTCAGAGTCAGAGTCAGAGTCAGAGTCAGAGTCAGAGTGAGAGTCAGTGTGAGAGTCAGATTCAGAGTCAGATTCAGAGTCAGAGTCAGAGTCAGAGTCAGAGTCAGAGTCAAAGTCAGAGTCAGAGGCAGAGTCAGATTAAGAGTCAGAGTCAGAGTCAGAGTCAGAGTCAGAGTCAGAGTCAGAGTCAGAGTCAGAGTCAGACTCAGAATCAGAATCAAAGTCAGAGTCAGAGTCAGAGACAGAGTCAGGGTCAGAGTCAGAGTCAGAGTAAGAGAGTCAGAGTCAAATTCAGAGTCGGAGTCAGAGTCAGAGTCAGAGTCAGAGTCAGAGAGTCAGAGTCAAATTCAGAGTCAGAGTCAGAGTCAGAGTCAGAGTCAGAGTCAGAGTCAGAGTCAGAGTCAGAGTCAGACTCAGAGTCAGAATCAGAGTCAGAGTCGGATTCGGAGTCGGAGTCAGATTCAGAGTCAGAGTCGGAGTCAATGTCAGATTCAGAGTCGGAGTCAGATTCAGAGTCACAGTCAGATTCAAAGTCAGAGTCAGAGTCAGAATCAGAGTCAGAGTCGGAGTCAGAGTCAGAGTCAGAGTCAGAGTCAGAGTCAGACTCAGATTCAGAATCAGAGTCAGAGTCAGATTCGGAGTCGGAGTCAGAGTCAGAGTCAGAGTCAGAGTCAGAGTCGGAGTCAGAGTCAGATACAGAGTCGAAGTCAGAGTCGAAGTCAGAGTCAGAGTCAGAGTCAGAGTCAGAGTCAGAGTCAGACTCAGAGTCAGAATCAGAGTCAGAGTCGGATTCGGAGTCGGAGTCAGATTCAGAGTCAGAGTCGGAGTCAATGTCAGATTCAGAGTCGGAGTCAGATTCAGAGTCACAGTCAGATTCAAAGTCAGAGTCAGAGTCAGAATCAGAGTCAGAGTCAGAGTAAGAGTCAGAGTCAGAGTTAGATTCAGAGTCGGAGTCAGAGTCAGAGTCAGAGTCAGAGTCGGAGTCAGAGTCAGATACAGAGTCGAAGTCAGAGTCGAAGTCAGAGTCAGAGTCAGAGTTAGAGTCAGAGTCAGAGTCAGACTCAGAGTCAGAATCAGAGTCAGAGTCGAATTCGGAGTCGGAGTCAGATTCAGAGTCAGAGTCGGAGTCAATGTCAGATTCAGAGTCGGAGTCAGATTCAGAGTCACAGTCAGATTCAAAGTCAGAGTCAGAGTCAGAATCAGAGTCAGAGTCAGAGTAAGAGTCAGAGTCAGAGTCAGATTCAGAGTCAGAGTCAGAGTCAGAGTCAGAGTCAGAGTCAGAGTCAGAGTCAGAGGCAGAGTCAGATTAGGAGTCAGAGTCAGAGTCAGAGAGTCAGAGTCAAATTCAGAGTCAGAGTCAGAGTCAGAGTCAGAGTCAGAGTCAGAGTCAGAGTCAGAGACAGAGTCAGAGTAAGAGTCAGATTCAGAGTCAGATTCAGAGTCAGAGTCAGAGTCAGAGTCAGACTCAGAGTCAGAGTCAGAGTCAGAGGCAGAGTCAGATTAAGAGTCAGAGTCAGAGTCAGAGTCAGAGTCAGAGTCAGAGTCAGAGTCAGAGTCAGAGTCAGACGCAGAGTCAGAATCAAAGTCAGAGTCAGAGTCAGAGACAGAGTCAGGGTCAGAGTCAGAGTCAGAGTCAGAGAGTCAGAGTCAAATTCAGAGTCGGAGTCAGAGTCAGAGTCAGAGTCAGAGTCAGAGAGTCAGAGTCAAATTCAGAGTCAGAGTCAGAGTCAGAGTCAGAGTCAGAGTCAGAGTCAGAGTCAGAGTCAGACTCAGAGTCAGATTCAGAGTCAGAGTCGGAGTCAATGTCAGATTCAGAGTCGGAGTCAGATTCAGAGTCACAGTCAGATTCAAAGTCAGAGTCAGAGTCAGAATCAGAGTCAGAGTCAGAGTCGGAGTCAGAGTCAGAGTCAGAGTCAGAGTCAGAGTCAGAGTCAGAGTCAGAGTCAGAGTCAGAGTCGGAGTCAGAGTCAGATACAGAGTCGAAGTCAGAGTCGAAGTCAGAGTCAGAGTCAGAGTCAGAGTCAGAGTCAGAGTCAGACTCAGAGTCAGAATCAGAGTCAGAGTCGGATTCGGAGTCGGAGTCAGATTCAGAGTCGGAGTCAGATTCAGAGTCACAGTCAGATTCAAAGTCAGAGTCAGAGTCAGAATCAGAGTCAGAGTCAGAGTAAGAGTCAGAGTCAGAGTCAGATTCAGAGTCAGAGTCAGAGTCAGAGTCAGAGTCAGAGTCATAGTCAGAGTCAGAGGCAGAGTCAGATTAAGAGTCAGAGTCAGAGTCAGAGAGTCAGAGTCAAATTCAGAGTCAGAGTCAGAGTCAGAGTCAGAGTCAGAGTCAGAGTCAGAGTCAGAGTCAGAGTCAGAGTAAGAGTCAGAGTCAGAGTCAGATTCAGAGTCATAGTCAGAGTCAGAGTCAGAGTCAGAGTCAGAGTCAGAGTCAGAGGCAGAGTCAGATTAAGAGTCAGAGTCAGAGTCAGAGTCAGAGTCAGAGTCAGAGTCAGAGTCAGAGTCAGACTCAGAGTCAGAATCAAAGTCAGAGTCAGAGTCAGAGACAGAGTCAGGGTCAGAGTCAGAGTCAGAGTAAGAGAGTCAGAGTCAAATTCAGAGTCGGAGTCAGAGTCAAAGTCAGAGTCAGAGTCAGAGAGTCAGAGTCAAATTCAGAGTCAGAGTCAGAGTCAGAGTCAGAGTCAGAGTCAGAGTCAGAGTCAGAGTCAGACTCAGAGTCAGAATCAGAGTCAGAGTCGGATTCGGAGTCGGAGTCAGATTCAGATTCAGAGTCGGAGTCAATGTCAGATTCAGAGTCGGAGTCAGATTCAGAGTCACAGTCAGATTCAAAGTCAGAGTCAGAGTCAGAATCAGAGTCAGAGTCAGAGTCGGAGTCAGAGTCAGAGTCAGAGTCAGACTCAGATTCAGAATCAGAGTCAGAGTCAGATTCGGAGTCGGAGTCAGAGTGAGAGTCAGAGTGAGAGTCAGAGTCGGAGTCAGAGTCAGATACAGAGTCGAAGTCAGAGTCGAAGTCAGAGTCAGAGTCAGAGTCAGAGTCAGAGTCAGAGTCAGACTCAGAGTGAGAATCAGAGTCAGAGTCGGATTCGGAGTCGGAGTCAGATTCAGAGTCAGAGTCGGAGTCAATGTCAGATTCAGAGTCGGAGTCAGATTCAGAGTCACAGTCAGATTCAAATTCAGAGTCAGAGTCAGAATCAGAGTCAGAGTCAGAGTCGGAGTCAGAGTCAGAGTCAGAGTCAGAGTCGGAGTCAGAGTCACAGTCGGAGTCAGTGTCAGATTCAGAGTCAGAGTCAAAGTTGGAGTCAGAGTCAGAGTCAGCGAGTCAGTGTCAGAGTCAGAGTGATAGTCATAGTCGGAGTCAGAGTCAGATACAGAGTCGAAGTCAAAGTCGAAGTCAGAGTCAGAGTCAGAGTCAGAGTCAGAGTCAGAGTCAAACTCAGAGTCAGAATCAGAGTCAGAGTCGGAGTCGGAGTCGGAGTCAGATTCAGAGTGAGAGTCAGAGTCAGAGTCAGAGTCAGAGTCACATTCAGAGTCAGAGTCAGAGTCAGAGTCAGATTCAGAGTCAGAGTCAGAGTCAGAGTCAGAGTCAAAGTCAGATTCAGAGTCAGCATCAAAGTCAGAGTCAGAGTCAGAGACAGAGTCAGAGTCAGAGTCGGAGTCAGAGTCAGAGTCAGTGTCAGAGTCGGAGTCAGAGTCAGAGTCAGAGTCAGAGTCAGAGTCAAATTCAGAGTCGGAGTCAGAGTCAGAGTCAGAATCAGAGTCAGAGTCGGAGTCAGAGTCAGATACAGAGTCGAAGTCAGAGTCGAAGTCAGAGTCAGAGTCAGAGTCAGAGTCAGAGTCAGAGTCAAACTCAGAGTCAGAATCAGAGTCAGAGTCGGAGTCGGAGTCGGAGTCAGATTCAGAGTGAGAGTCAGAGTCAGAGTCAGAGTCAGAGTCACATTCAGAGTCAGAGTCAGATCCAGAGTTAGAGTCAGAGTCAGAGTCGGGGTCGGAGTCGGAGTCGGAGTCGGAGTTGGAGTCATAGTCAGAGTCAGAGTCAGAGTCAGAGTCAGAGTAAGAGTCAGAGTCAGAGTCAGAGTCAGAGTCAGAGTCAGAGTCAGAGTCAGAGGCAGAGTCAGATTAAGAGTCAGAGTCAGAGTCAGAGTCAGAGTCAGAGTCAGAGTCAGAGTCTGAGTCAGACTCAGACTCAGAGTCAGAATCGAAGTCAGAGTCAGAGTCAGAGACGGAGTCAGGGTCAGAGTCAGAGTCAGAGTAAGAGAGTCAGAGTCAAATTCAGAGTCGGAGTCAGAGTCAGAGTCAGAGTCAGAGTCAGAGAGTCAGAGTCAAATTCAGAGTCAGAGTCAGAGTCAGAGTCAGAGTCAGAGTCAGAGTCAGAGTCAGAGTCAGACTCAGAGTCAGATTCAGAGTCAGAGTCGGAGTCAATGTCAGATTCAGAGTCGGAGTCAGATTCAGAGTCACAGTCAGAGTCAGAGTCAGAGTCAGAGTCAGAGTCAGAGTCAGAGTCAGAGTCAGAGTCAGACTCAGAGTCAGAATCAAAGTCAGAGTCAGAGTCAGAGACAGAGTCAGGGTCAGAGTCAGAGTCAGAGTAAGAGAGTCAGAGTCAAATTCAGAGTCGGAGTCAGAGTCAGAGTCAGAGTCAGAGTCAGAGAGTCAGAGTCAAATTCAGAGTCAGAGTCAGAGTCAGAGTCAGAGTCAGAGTCAGAGTCAGAGTCAGAGTCAGAGTCAGTCTCAGAGTCAGAATCAGAGTCAGAGTCGGATTCGGAGTCGGAGTCAGATTCAGAGTCAGAGTCGGAGTCAATGTCAGATTCAGAGTCGGAGTCAGATTCAGAGTCACAGTCAGATTCAAAGTCAGAGTCAGAGTCAGAATCAGAGTCAGAGTCAGAGTCAGAGTCAGAGTCAGAGTCACATTCAGAGTCAGAGTCAGAGTCAGAGTCAGATTCAGAGTCAGAGTCAGAGTCAGAGTCAGAGTCAAAGTCAGATTCAGAGTCAGCATCAAAGTCAGAGTCAGAGTCAGAGACAGAGTCAGAGTCAGAGTCGGAGTCAGAGTCAGAGTCAGTGTCAGAGTCGGAGTCAGAGTCAGAGTCAGAGTCAGAGTCAGAGTCAAATTCAGAGTCGGAGTCAGAGTCAGAGTCAGAATCAGAGTCAGAGTCGGAGTCAGAGTCAGATACAGAGTCGAAGTCAGAGTCGAAGTCAGAGTCAGAGTCAGAGTCAGAGTCAGAGTCAGAGTCAAACTCAGAGTCAGAATCAGAGTCAGAGTCGGAGTCGGAGTCGGAGTCAGATTCAGAGTGAGAGTCAGAGTCAGAGTCAGAGTCAGAGTCACATTCAGAGTCAGAGTCAGATCCAGAGTTAGAGTCAGAGTCAGAGTCGGGGTCGGAGTCGGAGTCGGAGTCGGAGTTGGAGTCAGAGTCAGAGTCAGAGTCAGAGTCAGAGTCAGAGTAAGAGTCAGAGTCAGAGTCAGAGTCAGAGTCAGAGTCAGAGTCAGAGTCAGAGTCAGAGTCAGAGTGAGAGTCAGTGTGAGAGTCAGATTCAGAGTCAGATTCAGAGTCAGAGTCAGAGTCAGAGTCAGAGTCAGAGTCAAAGTCAGAGTCAGAGGCAGAGTCAGATTAAGAGTCAGAGTCAGAGTCAGAGTCAGAGTCAGAGTCAGAGTCAGAGTCAGAGTCAGAGTCAGACTCAGAATCAGAATCAAAGTCAGAGTCAGAGTCAGAGACAGAGTCAGGGTCAGAGTCAGAGTCAGAGTAAGAGAGTCAGAGTCAAATTCAGAGTCGGAGTCAGAGTCAGAGTCAGAGTCAGAGTCAGAGAGTCAGAGTCAAATTCAGAGTCAGAGTCAGAGTCAGAGTCAGAGTCAGAGTCAGAGTCAGAGTCAGAGTCAGACTCAGAGTCAGATTCAGAGTCAGAGTCGGAGTCAATGTCAGATTCAGAGTCGGAGTCAGATTCAGAGTCACAGTCAGATTCAAAGTCAGAGTCAGAGTCAGAATCAGAGTCAGAGTCAGAGTCGGAGTCAGAGTCAGAGTCAGAGTCAGAGTCAGAGTCAGAGTCAGAGTCAGAGTCGGAGTCAGAGTCAGATACAGAGTCGAAGTCAGAGTCGAAGTCAGAGTCAGAGTCAGAGTCAGAGTCAGAGTCAGAGTCAGACTCAGAGTCAGAATCAGAGTCAGAGTCGGATTCGGAGTCGGAGTCAGATTCAGAGTCGGAGTCAGATTCAGAGTCACAGTCAGATTCAAAGTCAGAGTCAGAGTCAGAATCAGAGTCAGAGTCAGAGTAAGAGTCAGAGTCAGAGTCAGATTCAGAGTCAGAGTCAGAGTCAGAGTCAGAGTCAGAGTCATAGTCAGAGTCAGAGGCAGAGTCAGATTAAGAGTCAGAGTCAGAGTCAGAGAGTCAGAGTCAAATTCAGAGTCAGAGTCAGAGTCAGAGTCAGAGTCAGAGTCAGAGTCAGAGTCAGAGTCAGAGTCAGAGTAAGAGTCAGAGTCAGAGTCAGATTCAGAGTCATAGTCAGAGTCAGAGTCAGAGTCAGAGTCAGAGTCAGAGTCAGAGGCAGAGTCAGATTAAGAGTCAGAGTCAGAGTCAGAGTCAGAGTCAGAGTCAGAGTCAGAGTCAGAGTCAGAGTCAGAGTCAGAGTCAGAGTCAGAGTCAGAGTCAGAGTCAGAGTCAGAGTCAGAGTCAGAGTCAGACTCAGAGTCAGAATCAAAGTCAGAGTCAGAGTCAGAGACAGAGTCAGGGTCAGAGTCAGAGTCAGAGTAAGAGAGTCAGAGTCAAATTCAGAGTCGGAGTCAGAGTCAAAGTCAGAGTCAGAGTCAGAGAGTCAGAGTCAAATTCAGAGTCAGAGTCAGAGTCAGAGTCAGAGTCAGAGTCAGAGTCAGAGTCAGAGTCAGACTCAGAGTCAGAATCAGAGTCAGAGTCGGATTCGGAGTCGGAGTCAGATTCAGATTCAGAGTCGGAGTCAATGTCAGATTCAGAGTCGGAGTCAGATTCAGAGTCACAGTCAGATTCAAAGTCAGAGTCAGAGTCAGAATCAGAGTCAGAGTCAGAGTCGGAGTCAGAGTCAGAGTCAGAGTCAGACTCAGATTCAGAATCAGAGTCAGAGTCAGATTCGGAGTCGGAGTCAGAGTGAGAGTCAGAGTGAGAGTCAGAGTCGGAGTCAGAGTCAGATACAGAGTCGAAGTCAGAGTCGAAGTCAGAGTCAGAGTCAGAGTCAGAGTCAGAGTCAGAGTCAGACTCAGAGTCAGAATCAGAGTCAGAGTCGGATTCGGAGTCGGAGTCAGATTCAGAGTCAGAGTCGGAGTCAATGTCAGATTCAGAGTCGGAGTCAGATTCAGAGTCACAGTCAGATTCAAATTCAGAGTCAGAGTCAGAATCAGAGTCAGAGTCAGAGTCGGAGTCAGAGTCAGAGTCAGAGTCAGAGTCGGAGTCAGAGTCACAGTCGGAGTCAGTGTCAGATTCAGAGTCAGAGTCAAAGTTGGAGTCAGAGTCAGAGTCAGCGAGTCAGTGTCAGAGTCAGAGTGATAGTCATAGTCGGAGTCAGAGTCAGATACAGAGTCGAAGTCAAAGTCGAAGTCAGAGTCAGAGTCAGAGTCAGAGTCAGAGTCAGAGTCAAACTCAGAGTCAGAATCAGAGTCAGAGTCGGAGTCGGAGTCGGAGTCAGATTCAGAGTGAGAGTCAGAGTCAGAGTCAGAGTCAGAGTCACATTCAGAGTCAGAGTCAGAGTCAGAGTCAGAGTCAGAGTCAGAGTCAGAGTAAGAGTCAGAGTCAGAGTCAGATTCAGAGTCATAGTCAGAGTCAGAGTCAGAGTCAGAGTCAGAGTCAGAGTCAGAGGCAGAGTCAGATTAAGAGTCAGAGTCAGAGTCAGAGTCAGAGTCAGAGTCAGAGTCAGAGTCAGAGTCAGAGTCAGAGTCAGAGTCAGAGTCAGAGTCAGAGTCAGAGTCAGAGTCAGAGTCAGAGTCAGAGTCAGACTCAGAGTCAGAATCAAAGTCAGAGTCAGAGTCAGAGACAGAGTCAGGGTCAGAGTCAGAGTCAGAGTAAGAGAGTCAGAGTCAAATTCAGAGTCGGAGTCAGAGTCAAAGTCAGAGTCAGAGTCAGAGAGTCAGAGTCAAATTCAGAGTCAGAGTCAGAGTCAGAGTCAGAGTCAGAGTCAGAGTCAGAGTCAGAGTCAGACTCAGAGTCAGAATCAGAGTCAGAGTCGGATTCGGAGTCGGAGTCAGATTCAGATTCAGAGTCGGAGTCAATGTCAGATTCAGAGTCGGAGTCAGATTCAGAGTCACAGTCAGATTCAAAGTCAGAGTCAGAGTCAGAATCAGAGTCAGAGTCAGAGTCGGAGTCAGAGTCAGAGTCAGAGTCAGACTCAGATTCAGAATCAGAGTCAGAGTCAGATTCGGAGTCGGAGTCAGAGTGAGAGTCAGAGTGAGAGTCAGAGTCGGAGTCAGAGTCAGATACAGAGTCGAAGTCAGAGTCGAAGTCAGAGTCAGAGTCAGAGTCAGAGTCAGAGTCAGAGTCAGACTCAGAGTCAGAATCAGAGTCAGAGTCGGATTCGGAGTCGGAGTCAGATTCAGAGTCAGAGTCGGAGTCAATGTCAGATTCAGAGTCGGAGTCAGATTCAGAGTCACAGTCAGATTCAAATTCAGAGTCAGAGTCAGAATCAGAGTCAGAGTCAGAGTCGGAGTCAGAGTCAGAGTCAGAGTCAGAGTCGGAGTCAGAGTCACAGTCGGAGTCAGTGTCAGATTCAGAGTCAGAGTCAAAGTTGGAGTCAGAGTCAGAGTCAGCGAGTCAGTGTCAGAGTCAGAGTGATAGTCATAGTCGGAGTCAGAGTCAGATACAGAGTCGAAGTCAAAGTCGAAGTCAGAGTCAGAGTCAGAGTCAGAGTCAGAGTCAGAGTCAAACTCAGAGTCAGAATCAGAGTCAGAGTCGGAGTCGGAGTCGGAGTCAGATTCAGAGTGAGAGTCAGAGTCAGAGTCAGAGTCAGAGTCACATTCAGAGTCAGAGTCAGAGTCAGAGTCAGATTCAGAGTCAGAGTCAGAGTCAGAGTCAGAGTCAAAGTCAGATTCAGAGTCAGCATCAAAGTCAGAGTCAGAGTCAGAGACAGAGTCAGAGTCAGAGTCGGAGTCAGAGTCAGAGTCAGTGTCAGAGTCGGAGTCAGAGTCAGAGTCAGAGTCAGAGTCAGAGTCAAATTCAGAGTCGGAGTCAGAGTCAGAGTCAGAATCAGAGTCAGAGTCGGAGTCAGAGTCAGATACAGAGTCGAAGTCAGAGTCGAAGTCAGAGTCAGAGTCAGAGTCAGAGTCAGAGTCAGAGTCAAACTCAGAGTCAGAATCAGAGTCAGAGTCGGAGTCGGAGTCGGAGTCAGATTCAGAGTGAGAGTCAGAGTCAGAGTCAGAGTCAGAGTCACATTCAGAGTCAGAGTCAGATCCAGAGTTAGAGTCAGAGTCAGAGTCGGGGTCGGAGTCGGAGTCGGAGTCGGAGTTGGAGTCATAGTCAGAGTCAGAGTCAGAGTCAGAGTCAGAGTAAGAGTCAGAGTCAGAGTCAGAGTCAGAGTCAGAGTCAGAGTCAGAGTCAGAGGCAGAGTCAGATTAAGAGTCAGAGTCAGAGTCAGAGTCAGAGTCAGAGTCAGAGTCAGAGTCTGAGTCAGACTCAGACTCAGAGTCAGAATCGAAGTCAGAGTCAGAGTCAGAGACGGAGTCAGGGTCAGAGTCAGAGTCAGAGTAAGAGAGTCAGAGTCAAATTCAGAGTCGGAGTCAGAGTCAGAGTCAGAGTCAGAGTCAGAGAGTCAGAGTCAAATTCAGAGTCAGAGTCAGAGTCAGAGTCAGAGTCAGAGTCAGAGTCAGAGTCAGATTCAGACTCAGAGTCAGATTCAGAGTCAGAGTCGGAGTCAATGTCAGATTCAGAGTCGGAGTCAGATTCAGAGTCACAGTCAGAGTCAGAGTCAGAGTCAGAGTCAGAGTCAGAGTCAGAGTCAGAGTCAGAGTCAGACTCAGAGTCAGAATCAACGTCAGAGTCAGAGTCAGAGACAGAGTCAGGGTCAGAGTCAGAGTCAGAGTAAGAGAGTCAGAGTCAAATTCAGAGTCGGAGTCAGAGTCAGAGTCAGAGTCAGAGTCAGAGAGTCAGAGTCAAATTCAGAGTCAGAGTCAGAGTCAGAGTCAGAGTCAGAGTCAGAGTCAGAGTCAGAGTCAGAGTCAGACTCAGAGTCAGAATCAGAGTCAGAGTCGGATTCGGAGTCGGAGTCAGATTCAGAGTCAGAGTCGGAGTCAATGTCAGATTCAGAGTCGGAGTCAGATTCAGAGTCACAGTCAGATTCAAAGTCAGAGTCAGAGTCAGAATCAGAGTCAGAGTCAGAGTCAGAGTCAGAGTCAGAGTCACATTCAGAGTCAGAGTCAGAGTCAGAGTCAGATTCAGAGTCAGAGTCAGAGTCAGAGTCAGAGTCAAAGTCAGATTCAGAGTCAGCATCAAAGTCAGAGTCAGAGTCAGAGACAGAGTCAGAGTCAGAGTCGGAGTCAGAGTCAGAGTCAGTGTCAGAGTCGGAGTCAGAGTCAGAGTCAGAGTCAGAGTCAGAGTCAAATTCAGAGTCGGAGTCAGAGTCAGAGTCAGAATCAGAGTCAGAGTCGGAGTCAGAGTCAGATACAGAGTCGAAGTCAGAGTCGAAGTCAGAGTCAGAGTCAGAGTCAGAGTCAGAGTCAGAGTCAAACTCAGAGTCAGAATCAGAGTCAGAGTCGGAGTCGGAGTCGGAGTCAGATTCAGAGTGAGAGTCAGAGTCAGAGTCAGAGTCAGAGTCACATTCAGAGTCAGAGTCAGATCCAGAGTTAGAGTCAGAGTCAGAGTCGGGGTCGGAGTCGGAGTCGGAGTCGGAGTTGGAGTCAGAGTCAGAGTCAGAGTCAGAGTCAGAGTCAGAGTAAGAGTCAGAGTCAGAGTCAGAGTCAGAGTCAGAGTCAGAGTCAGAGTCAGAGTCAGAGTCAGAGTGAGAGTCAGTGTGAGAGTCAGATTCAGAGTCAGATTCAGAGTCAGAGTCAGAGTCAGAGTCAGAGTCAGAGTCAAAGTCAGAGTCAGAGGCAGAGTCAGATTAAGAGTCAGAGTCAGAGTCAGAGTCAGAGTCAGAGTCAGAGTCAGAGTCAGAGTCAGAGTCAGACTCAGAATCAGAATCAAAGTCAGAGTCAGAGTCAGAGACAGAGTCAGGGTCAGAGTCAGAGTCAGAGTAAGAGAGTCAGAGTCAAATTCAGAGTCGGAGTCAGAGTCAGAGTCAGAGTCAGAGTCAGAGAGTCAGAGTCAAATTCAGAGTCAGAGTCAGAGTCAGAGTCAGAGTCAGAGTCAGAGTCAGAGTCAGAGTCAGACTCAGAGTCAGAATCAGAGTCAGAGTCGGATTCGGAGTCGGAGTCAGATTCAGAGTCAGAGTCGGAGTCAATGTCAGATTCAGAGTCGGAGTCAGATTCAGAGTCACAGTCAGATTCAAAGTCAGAGTCAGAGTCAGAATCAGAGTCAGAGTCGGAGTCAGAGTCAGAGTCAGAGTCAGAGTCAGAGTCAGACTCAGATTCAGAATCAGAGTCAGGGTCAGATTCGGAGTCGGAGTCAGAGTCAGAGTCAGAGTCAGAGTCAGAGTCGGAGTCAGAGTCAGATACAGAGTCGAAGTCAGAGTCGAAGTCAGAGTCAGAGTCAGAGTCAGAGTCAGAGTCAGAGTCAGACTCAGAGTCAGAATCAGAGTCAGAGTCGGATTCGGAGTCGGAGTCAGATTCAGAGTCAGAGTCGGAGTCAATGTCAGATTCAGAGTCGGAGTCAGATTCAGAGTCACAGTCAGATTCAAAGTCAGAGTCAGAGTCAGAATCAGAGTCAGAGTCAGAGTAAGAGTCAGAGTCAGAGTGAGATTCAGAGTCGGAGTCAGAGTCAGAGTCAGAGTCAGAGTCGGAGTCAGAGTCACATACAGAGTCGAAGTCAGAGTCGGAGTCAGATTCAGAGTCACAGTCAGATTCAAAGTCAGAGTCAGAGTCAGAATCAGAGTCGGAGTCAGAGTAAGAGTCAGAGTCAGAGTCAGATTCAGAGTCAGAGTCAGAGTCACAGTCAGAGTCAGAGTCAGAGTCAGAGTCAGAGGCAGAGTCAGATTAAGAGTCAGAGTCAGAGTCAGAGTCAGAGTCAGAGTCAGAGTCAGAGTCAGAGTCAGAGTCAGACTCAGAGTCAGAATCAAAGTCAGAGTCAGAGTCAGAGACAGAGTCAGGGTCAGAGTCAGAGTCAGAGTAAGAGAGTCAGAGTCAAATTCAGAGTCGGAGTCAGAGTCAGAGTCAGAGTCAGAGTCAGAGAGTCAGAGTCAAATTCAGAGTCAGAGTCAGAGTCAGAGTCAGAGTCAGAGTCAGAGTCAGAGTCAGAGTCAGACTCAGAGTCAGATTCAGAGTCAGAGTCGGAGTCAATGTCAGATTCAGAGTCGGAGTCAGATTCAGAGTCACAGTCAGATTCAAAGTCAGAGTCAGAGTCAGAATCAGAGTCAGAGTCAGAGTCGGAGTCAGAGTCAGAGTCAGAGTCAGAGTCAGAGTCAGAGTCAGAGTCAGAGTCGGAGTCAGAGTCAGATACAGAGTCGAAGTCAGAGTCGAAGTCAGAGTCAGAGTCAGAGTCAGAGTCAGAGTCAGAGTCAGACTCAGAGTCAGAATCAGAGTCAGAGTCGGATTCGGAGTCGGAGTCAGATTCAGAGTCAGAGTCGGAGTCAATGTCAGATTCAGAGTCGGAGTCAGATTCAGAGTCACAGTCAGATTCAAAGTCAGAGTCAGAGTCAGAATCAGAGTCAGAGTCAGAGTAAGAGTCAGAGTCAGAGTCAGATTCAGAGTCAGAGTCAGAGTCAGAGTCAGAGTCAGAGTCAGAGTCAGAGTCAGAGGCAGAGTCAGATTAAGAGTCAGAGTCAGAGTCAGAGAGTCAGAGTCAAATTCAGAGTCAGAGTCAGAGTCAGAGTCAGAGTCAGAGTCAGAGTCAGAGTCAGAGTCAGAGTCAGAGTAAGAGTCAGAGTCAGAGTCAGATTCAGAGTCAGAGTCAGAGTCAGAGTCAGAGTCAGAGTCAGAGTCAGAGTCAGAGGCAGAGTCAGATTAAGAGTCAGAGTCAGAGTCAGAGTCAGAGTCAGAGTCAGAGTCAGAGTCAGAGTCAGAGTCAGAGTCAGAGTCGGAGTCAGAGTCAGAGTCAGAGTCAGAGTCAGAGTCAGAGTCAGACTCAGAGTCAGAATCAAAGTCAGAGTCAGAGTCAGAGACAGAGTCAGGGTCAGAGTCAGAGTCAGAGTAAGAGAGTCAGAGTCAAATTCAGAGTCGGAGTCAGAGTCAAAGTCAGAGTCAGAGTCAGAGAGTCAGAGTCAAATTCAGAGTCAGAGTCAGAGTCAGAGTCAGAGTCAGAGTCAGAGTCAGAGTCAGAGTCAGACTCAGAGTCAGAATCAGAGTCAGACTCAGATTCAGAATCAGAGTCAGAGTCAGATTCGGAGTCGGAGTCAGAGTGAGAGTCAGAGTGAGAGTCAGAGTCGGAGTCAGAGTCAGATACAGAGTCGAAGTCAGAGTCGAAGTCAGAGTCAGAGTCAGAGTCAGAGTCAGAGTCAGAGTCAGAGTCAGAGTCAGAGTTGGAGTCAGATTCAGAGTCAGAGTCGGAGTCAATGCTGATTCAGAGTTGGAGTCAGATTCAGAGTCACAGTCAGATTCAAAGTCAGAGTCAGAGTCAGAATCAGAGTCAGAGTCAGAGTCGGAGTCAGAGTCAGAGTCAGAGTCAGATTCAGAGTGAGAGTCAGATTCAGAGTCAAAGTCAGAGTCACAGTCAGAGTCAGAGTCAGATTCAGATTTAGAGTGAGAGTCAGCGTCGGGGTCGGAGTCGGAGTCGGAATCGGAGTTGAATTTAGAGTCAGAGTCAGAGTCAGAGTCAGAATCAGAGTCAGAGTCAAAGTCAGAGTCAGATTCAGAGTCAGAGTCAGAGTCAGAGTCAGATTCAGAGTCAGAGTCAGAGTCAGAGTCAGAGTCAGAGTCAGATTCAGAGTCAGAGTCTGAGTCAGAGTCAGAGTCAGAGTCAGAGTCAGACTCAGAGTCAGAATCAGAGTCAGAGTCGGATTCGGAGTCGGAGTCAGATTCAGAGTCAGAGTCAAAGTTGGAGTCGGAGTCAGAGTCAGCGAGTCAGAGTCAGAGTCAGAGTGATAGTCATAGTCGGAGTCAGAGTCAGATACAGAGTCGAAGTCAGAGTCGAAGTTAGAGTCAGAGTCAGAGTCAGAGTCAGAGTCAGAGTCAAACTCAGAGTCAGAATCAGAGTCAGAGTCGGAGTCGGAGTCGGAGTCAGATTCAGAGTGAGAGTCAGAGTCAGAGTCAGAGTCAGAGTCACATTCAGAGTCAGAGTCAGAGTCAGATTTAGAGTCAGAGTCAGAGTCGGAGTCGGAGTCAGAGTGAGATTCAGATTCAGAGACGAAGTCAGAGACAGAGTCAGAGTCAGAGTCAGAGTCAGAGTCAGAGTCAGAGTCAGAGTCAGAGTCAGAGTCAGAGTCAGAGTCAGAGTCTGAGTCAGACTCAGACTCAGAGTCAGAATCGAAGTCAGAGTCAGAGTCAGAGACGGAGTCAGGGTCAGAGTCAGAGTCAGAGTAAGAGAGTCAGAGTCAAATTCAGAGTCGGAGTCAGAGTCAGAGTCAGAGTCAGAGTCAGAGAGTCAGAGTCAAATTCAGAGTCAGAGTCAGAGTCAGAGTCAGAGTCAGAGTCAGAGTCAGAGTCAGAGTCAGACTCAGAGTCAGATTCAGAGTCAGAGTCGGAGTCAATGTCAGAGTCAGAGTCGGAGTCAGATTCAGAGTCACAGTCAGATTCAAAGTCAGAGTCAGAGTCAGAATCAGAGTCAGAGTCAGAGTCGGAGTCAGAGTCAGAGTCAGAGTCAGAGTCAGAGTCAGAATCAGAGTCAGAGTCAGATTCGGAGTCGGAGTCAGAGTGAGAGTCAGAGTCAGAGTCAGAGTTGGAGTCAGAGTCAGATACAGAGTCGAAGTCAGAGTCAGAGTCAGAGTCAGAGTCAGAGTCAGAGTCAGACTCAGAGTCAGAATCAGAGTCAGAGTCGGATTCGGAGTCGGAGTCAGATTCAGAGTCAGAGTCGGAGTCAATGTCAGATTCAGAGTCGGAGTCAGATTCAGAGTCACAGTCAGATTCAAATTCAGAGTCAGAGTCAGAATCAGAGTCAGAGTCAGAGTCGGAGTCAGAGTCAGAGTCAGAGTCAGAGTCGGAGTCAGAGTCACAGTCAGAGTCAGTGTCAGATTCAGAGTCAGAGTCAAAGTTGGAGTCAGAGTCAGAGTCAGCGAGTCAGTGTCAGAGTCAGAGTGATAGTCATAGTCGGAGTCAGAGTCAGATACAGAGTCGAAGTCAGAGTCGAAGTCAGAGTCAGAGTCAGAGTCAGAGTCAGAGTCAGAGTCAGAGTCAAAGTCAGAGTCAGAATCAGAGTCAGAGTCGGAGTCGGAGTCGGAGTCAGATTCAGAGTGAGAGTCAGAGTCAGAGTCAGAGTCAGAGTCACATTCAGAGTCAGAGTCAGAGTCAGAGTCAGATTCAGAGTCAGAGTCAGAGTCAGAGTCAGAGTCAAAGTCAGATTCAGAGTCAGCATCAAAGTCAGAGTCAGAGTCAGAGACAGAGTCAGAGTCAGAGTCGGAGTCAGAGTCAGAGTCAGTGTCAGAGTCGGAGTCAGAGTCAGAGTCAGAGTCAGAGTCAGAGTCAAATTCAGAGTCGGAGTCAGAGTCAGAGTCAGAATCAGAGTCAGAGTCGGAGTCAGAGTCAGATACAGAGTCGAAGTCAGAGTCGAAGTCAGAGTCAGAGTCAGAGTCAGAGTCAGAGTCAGAGTCAAACTCAGAGTCAGAATCAGAGTCAGAGTCGGAGTCGGAGTCGGAGTCAGATTCAGAGTGAGAGTCAGAGTCAGAGTCAGAGTCAGAGTCACATTCAGAGTCAGAGTCAGATCCAGAGTTAGAGTCAGAGTCAGAGTCGGGGTCGGAGTCGGAGTCGGAGTCGGAGTTGGAGTCAGAGTCAGAGTCAGAGTCAGAGTCAGAGTCAGAGTAAGAGTCAGAGTCAGAGTCAGAGTCAGAGTCAGAGTCAGAGTCAGAGTCAGAGTCAGAGTCAGACTGAGAGTCAGTGTGAGAGTCAGATTCAGAGTCAGATTCAGAGTCAGAGTCAGAGTCAGAGTCAGAGTCAGAGTCAAAGTCAGAGTCAGAGGCAGAGTCAGATTAAGAGTCAGAGTCAGAGTCAGAGTCAGAGTCAGAGTCAGAGTCAGAGTCAGAGTCAGAGTCAGACTCAGAATCAGAATCAAAGTCAGAGTCAGAGTCAGAGACAGAGTCAGGGTCAGAGTCAGAGTCAGAGTAAGAGAGTCAGAGTCAAATTCAGAGTCGGAGTCAGAGTCAGAGTCAGAGTCAGAGTCAGAGAGTCAGAGTCAAATTCAGAGTCAGAGTCAAAGTCAGAGTCAGAGTCAGAGTCAGAGTCAGAGTCAGAGTCAGACTCAGAGTCAGAATCAGAGTCAGAGTCGGATTCGGAGTCGGAGTCAGATTCAGAGTCAGAGTCGGAGTCAATGTCAGATTCAGAGTCGGAGTCAGATTCAGAGTCACAGTCAGATTCAAAGTCAGAGTCAGAGTCAGAATCAGAGTCAGAGTCGGAGTCAGAGTCAGAGTCAGAGTCAGAGTCAGAGTCAGACTCAGATTCAGAATCAGAGTCAGAGTCAGATTCGGAGTCGGAGTCAGAGTCAGAGTCAGAGTCAGAGTCAGAGTCGGAGTCAGAGTCAGATACAGAGTCGAAGTCAGAGTCGAAGTCAGAGTCAGAGTCAGAGTCAGAGTCAGAGTCAGAGTCAGACTCAGAGTCAGAATCAGAGTCAGAGTCGGATTCGGAGTCGGAGTCAGATTCAGAGTCAGAGTCGGAGTCAATGTCAGATTCAGAGTCGGAGTCAGATTCAGAGTCACAGTCAGATTCAAAGTCAGAGTCAGAGTCAGAATCAGAGTCAGAGTCAGAGTAAGAGTCAGAGTCAGAGTTAGATTCAGAGTCGGAGTCAGAGTCAGAGTCAGAGTCAGAGTCGGAGTCAGAGTCAGATACAGAGTCGAAGTCAGAGTCGAAGTCAGAGTCAGAGTCAGAGTTAGAGTCAGAGTCAGAGTCAGACTCAGAGTCAGAATCAGAGTCAGAGTCAAAGTCAGAGTCAGATTCAGAGTCAGAGTCAGAGTCAGAGTCAGATTCAGAGTCAGAGTCAGAGTCAGAGTCAGAGTCAGAGTCAGATTCAGAGTCAGAGTCTGAGTCAGAGTCAGAGTCAGAGTCAGAGTCAGACTCAGAGTCAGAATCAGAGTCAGAGTCGGATTCGGAGTCGGAGTCAGATTCAGAGTCAGAGTCAAAGTTGGAGTCGGAGTCAGAGTCAGCGAGTCAGAGTCAGAGTCAGAGTGATAGTCATAGTCGGAGTCAGAGTCAGATACAGAGTCGAAGTCAGAGTCGAAGTTAGAGTCAGAGTCAGAGTCAGAGTCAGAGTCAGAGTCAAACTCAGAGTCAGAATCAGAGTCAGAGTCGGAGTCGGAGTCGGAGTCAGATTCAGAGTGAGAGTCAGAGTCAGAGTCAGAGTCAGAGTCACATTCAGAGTCAGAGTCAGAGTCAGATTTAGAGTCAGAGTCAGAGTCGGAGTCGGAGTCAGAGTGAGATTCAGATTCAGAGACGAAGTCAGAGACAGAGTCAGAGTCAGAGTCAGAGTCAGAGTCAGAGTCAGAGTCAGAGTCAGAGTCAGAGTCAGAGTCAGAGTCAGAGTCAGAGTCTGAGTCAGACTCAGACTCAGAGTCAGAATCGAAGTCAGAGTCAGAGTCAGAGACGGAGTCAGGGTCAGAGTCAGAGTCAGAGTAAGAGAGTCAGAGTCAAATTCAGAGTCGGAGTCAGAGTCAGAGTCAGAGTCAGAGTCAGAGAGTCAGAGTCAAATTCAGAGTCAGAGTCAGAGTCAGAGTCAGAGTCAGAGTCAGAGTCAGAGTCAGAGTCAGACTCAGAGTCAGATTCAGAGTCAGAGTCGGAGTCAATGTCAGATTCAGAGTCGGAGTCAGATCCAGAGTCACAGTCAGATTCAAAGTCAGAGTCAGAGTCAGAATCAGAGTCAGAGTCAGAGTCGGAGTCAGAGTCAGAGTCAGAGTCAGAGTCAGAGTCAGAGTCAGAGTCAGAGTCGGAGTCAGAGTCAGATTCAGAGTCGGAGTCAGAGTCGAAGTCAGAGTCAGAGTCAGAGTCAGAGTCAGAGTCAGAGTCAGACTCAGAGTCAGAATCAGAGTCAGAGTCGGATTCGGAGTCGGAGTCAGATTCAGAGTCAGAGTCGGAGTCAATGTCAGATTCAGAGTCGGAGTCAGATTCAGAGTCACAGTCAGATTCAAAGTCAGAGTCAGAGTCAGAATCAGAGTCAGAGTCAGATTCAGAGTCAGAGTCGGAGTCAATGTCAGATTCAGAGTCGGAGTCAGATTCAGAGTCACAGTCAGATTCAAAGTCAGAGTCAGAGTCAGAATCAGAGTCAGAGTCAGAGTAAGAGTCAGAGTCAGAGTCAGATTCAGAGTCAGAGTCAGAGTCAGAGTCAGAGTCAGAGTCAGAGTCAGAGTCAGAGGCAGAGTCAGATTAAGAGTCAGAGTCAGAGTCAGAGAGTCAGAGTCAAATTCAGAGTCAGAGTCAGAGTCAGAGTCAGAGTCAGAGTCAGAGTCAGAGTCAGAGTCAGAGTCAGAGTAAGAGTCAGAGTCAGAGTCAGATTCAGAGTCAGAGTCAGAGTCAGAGTCAGAGTCAGAGTCAGAGTCAGAGTCAGAGGCAGAGTCAGATTAAGAGTCAGAGTCAGAGTCAGAGTCAGAGTCAGAGTCAGAGTCAGAGTCAGAGTCAGAGTCAGAGTCAGAGTCGGAGTCAGAGTCAGAGTCAGAGTCAGAGTCAGAGTCAGAGTCAGACTCAGAGTCAGAATCAAAGTCAGAGTCAGAGTCAGAGACAGAGTCAGGGTCAGAGTCAGAGTCAGAGTAAGAGAGTCAGAGTCAAATTCAGAGTCGGAATCAGAGTCAAAGTCAGAGTCAGAGTCAGAGAGTCAGAGTCAAATTCAGAGTCAGAGTCAGAGTCAGAGTCAGAGTCAGAGTCAGACTCAGAGTCAGAATCAGAGTCAGAGTCGGATTCGGAGTCGGAGTCAGATTCAGAGTCAGAGTCGGAGTCAATGTCAGATTCAGAGTCGGAGTCAGATTCAGAGTCACAGTCAGATTCAAAGTCAGAGTCAGAGTCAGAATCAGAGTCAGAGTCGGAGTCGGAGTCAGAGTCAGAGTCAGAGTCAGACTCAGATTCAGAATCAGAGTCAGAGTCAGATTCGGAGTCGGAGTCAGAGTGAGAGTCAGAGTGAGAGTCAGAGTCGGAGTCAGAGTCAGATACAGAGTCGAAGTCAGAGTCGAAGTCAGAGTCAGAGTCAAAGTCAGAGTCAGAGTCAGAGTCAGAGTCAGAGTCAGAGTTGGAGTCAGATTCAGAGTCAGAGTCGGAGTCAATGCTGATTCAGAGTTGGAGTCAGATTCAGAGTCACAGTCAGATTCAAAGTCAGAGTCAGAGTCAGAATCAGAGTCAGAGTCAGAGTCGGAGTCAGAGTCAGAGTCAGAGTCAGATTCAGAGTGAGAGTCAGATTCAGAGTCAAAGTCAGAGTCACAGTCAGAGTCAGAGTCAGATTCAGATTTAGAGTGAGAGTCAGCGTCGGGGTCGGAGTCGGAGTCGGAATCGGAGTTGAATTTAGAGTCAGAGTCAGAGTCAGAGTCAGAATCAGAGTCAGAGTCAAAGTCAGAGTCAGATTCAGAGTCAGAGTCAGAGTCAGAGTCAGATTCAGAGTCAGAGTCAGAGTCAGAGTCAGAGTCAGAGTCAGATTCAGAGTCAGAGTCTGAGTCAGAGTCAGAGTCAGAGTCAGAGTCAGACTCAGAGTCAGAATCAGAGTCAGAGTCGGATTCGGAGTCGGAGTCAGATTCAGAGTCAGAGTCAAAGTTGGAGTCGGAGTCAGAGTCAGCGAGTCAGAGTCAGAGTCAGAGTGATAGTCATAGTCGGAGTCAGAGTCAGATACAGAGTCGAAGTCAGAGTCGAAGTTAGAGTCAGAGTCAGAGTCAGAGTCAGAGTCAGAGTCAAACTCAGAGTCAGAATCAGAGTCAGAGTCGGAGTCGGAGTCGGAGTCAGATTCAGAGTGAGAGTCAGAGTCAGAGTCAGAGTCAGAGTCACATTCAGAGTCAGAGTCAGAGTCAGATTTAGAGTCAGAGTCAGAGTCGGAGTCGGAGTCAGAGTGAGATTCAGATTCAGAGACGAAGTCAGAGACAGAGTCAGAGTCAGAGTCAGAGTCAGAGTCAGAGTCAGAGTCAGAGTCAGAGTCAGAGTCAGAGTCAGAGTCAGAGTCAGAGTCTGAGTCAGACTCAGACTCAGAGTCAGAATCGAAGTCAGAGTCAGAGTCAGAGACGGAGTCAGGGTCAGAGTCAGAGTCAGAGTAAGAGAGTCAGAGTCAAATTCAGAGTCGGAGTCAGAGTCAGAGTCAGAGTCAGAGTCAGAGAGTCAGAGTCAAATTCAGAGTCAGAGTCAGAGTCAGAGTCAGAGTCAGAGTCAGAGTCAGAGTCAGAGTCAGACTCAGAGTCAGATTCAGAGTCAGAGTCGGAGTCAATGTCAGATTCAGAGTCGGAGTCAGATTCAGAGTCACAGTCAGATTCAAAGTCAGAGTCAGAGTCAGAATCAGAGTCAGAGTCAGAGTCGGAGTCAGAGTCAGAGTCAGAGTCAGAGTCAGAGTCAGAATCAGAGTCAGAGTCAGATTCGGAGTCGGAGTCAGAGTGAGAGTCAGAGTCAGAGTCAGAGTTGGAGTCAGAGTCAGATACAGAGTCGAAGTCAGAGTCAGAGTCAGAGTCAGAGTCAGAGTCAGAGTCAGACTCAGAGTCAGAATCAGAGTCAGAGTCGGATTCGGAGTCGGAGTCAGATTCAGAGTCAGAGTCGGAGTCAATGTCAGATTCAGAGTCGGAGTCAGATTCAGAGTCACAGTCAGATTCAAATTCAGAGTCAGAGTCAGAATCAGAGTCAGAGTCAGAGTCGGAGTCAGAGTCAGAGTCAGAGTCAGAGTCGGAGTCAGAGTCACAGTCAGAGTCAGTGTCAGATTCAGAGTCAGAGTCAAAGTTGGAGTCAGAGTCAGAGTCAGCGAGTCAGTGTCAGAGTCAGAGTGATAGTCATAGTCGGAGTCAGAGTCAGATACAGAGTCGAAGTCAGAGTCGAAGTCAGAGTCAGAGTCAGAGTCAGAGTCAGAGTCAGAGTCAGAGTCAAAGTCAGAGTCAGAATCAGAGTCAGAGTCGGAGTCGGAGTCGGAGTCAGATTCAGAGTGAGAGTCAGAGTCAGAGTCAGAGTCAGAGTCACATTCAGAGTCAGAGTCAGAGTCAGAGTCAGATTCAGAGTCAGAGTCAGAGTCAGAGTCAGAGTCAAAGTCAGATTCAGAGTCAGCATCAAAGTCAGAGTCAGAGTCAGAGACAGAGTCAGAGTCAGAGTCGGAGTCAGAGTCAGAGTCAGTGTCAGAGTCGGAGTCAGAGTCAGAGTCAGAGTCAGAGTCAGAGTCAAATTCAGAGTCGGAGTCAGAGTCAGAGTCAGAATCAGAGTCAGAGTCGGAGTCAGAGTCAGATACAGAGTCGAAGTCAGAGTCGAAGTCAGAGTCAGAGTCAGAGTCAGAGTCAGAGTCAGAGTCAAACTCAGAGTCAGAATCAGAGTCAGAGTCGGAGTCGGAGTCGGAGTCAGATTCAGAGTGAGAGTCAGAGTCAGAGTCAGAGTCAGAGTCACATTCAGAGTCAGAGTCAGATCCAGAGTTAGAGTCAGAGTCAGAGTCGGGGTCGGAGTCGGAGTCGGAGTCGGAGTTGGAGTCAGAGTCAGAGTCAGAGTCAGAGTCAGAGTCAGAGTAAGAGTCAGAGTCAGAGTCAGAGTCAGAGTCAGAGTCAGAGTCAGAGTCAGAGTCAGAGTCAGACTGAGAGTCAGTGTGAGAGTCAGATTCAGAGTCAGATTCAGAGTCAGAGTCAGAGTCAGAGTCAGAGTCAGAGTCAAAGTCAGAGTCAGAGGCAGAGTCAGATTAAGAGTCAGAGTCAGAGTCAGAGTCAGAGTCAGAGTCAGAGTCAGAGTCAGAGTCAGAGTCAGACTCAGAATCAGAATCAAAGTCAGAGTCAGAGTCAGAGACAGAGTCAGGGTCAGAGTCAGAGTCAGAGTAAGAGAGTCAGAGTCAAATTCAGAGTCGGAGTCAGAGTCAGAGTCAGAGTCAGAGTCAGAGTCAGAGAGTCAGAGTCAAATTCAGAGTCAGAGTCAAAGTCAGAGTCAGAGTCAGAGTCAGAGTCAGAGTCAGAGTCAGACTCAGAGTCAGAATCAGAGTCAGAGTCGGATTCGGAGTCGGAGTCAGATTCAGAGTCAGAGTCGGAGTCAATGTCAGATTCAGAGTCGGAGTCAGATTCAGAGTCACAGTCAGATTCAAAGTCAGAGTCAGAGTCAGAATCAGAGTCAGAGTCAGAGTAAGAGTCAGAGTCAGAGTCAGATTCAGAGTCAGAGTCAGAGTCAGAGTCAGAGTCAGAGTCAGAGTCAGAGTCAGAGGCAGAGTCAGATTAAGAGTCAGAGTCAGAGTCAGAGAGTCAGAGTCAAATTCAGAGTCAGAGTCAGAGTCAGAGTCAGAGTCAGAGTCAGAGTCAGAGTCAGAGTCAGAGTCAGAGTAAGAGTCAGAGTCAGAGTCAGATTCAGAGTCAGAGTCAGAGTCAGAGTCAGAGTCAGAGTCAGAGTCAGAGTCAGAGGCAGAGTCAGATTAAGAGTCAGAGTCAGAGTCAGAGTCAGAGTCAGAGTCAGAGTCAGAGTCAGAGTCAGAGTCAGAGTCAGAGTCAGAGTCAGAGTCAGAGTCAGAGTCAGAGTCAGACTCAGAGTCAGAATCAAAGTCAGAGTCAGAGTCAGAGACAGAGTCAGGGTCAGAGTCAGAGTCAGAGTAAGAGAGTCAGAGTCAAATTCAGAGTCGGAGTCAGAGTCAAAGTCAGAGTCAGAGTCAGAGAGTCAGAGTCAAATTCAGAGTCAGAGTCAGATTCAGAGTCAGAGTCAGAGTCAGAGTCAGAGTCAGAGTCAGACTCAGAGTCAGAATCAGAGTCAGAGTCGGATTCGGAGTCGGAGTCAGATTCAGAGTCAGAGTCGGAGTCAATGTCAGATTCAGAGTCGGAGTCAGATTCAGAGTCACAGTCAGATTCAAAGTCAGAGTCAGAGTCAGAATCAGAGTCAGAGTCAGAGTCGGAGTCAGAGTCAGAGTCAGAGTCAGACTCAGATTCAGAATCAGAGTCAGAGTCAGATTCGGAGTCGGAGTCAGAGTGAGAGTCAGATTGAGAGTCAGAGTCGGAGTCAGAGTCAGATACAGAGTCGAAGTCAGAGTCGAAGTCAGAGTCAGAGTCAGAGTCAGAGTCAGAGTCAGAGTCAGACTCAGAGTCAGAATCAGAGTCAGAGTCGGATTCGGAGTCGGAGTCAGATTCAGAGTCAGAGTCGGAGTCAATGTCAGTTTCAGAGTCGGAGTCAGATTCAGAGTCACAGTCAGATTCAAATTCAGAGTCAGAGTCAGAATCAGAGTCAGAGTCAGAGTCGGAGTCAGAGTCAGAGTCAGAGTCAGAGTCGGAGTCAGAGTCACAGTCGGAGTCAGTGTCAGATTCAGAGTCAGAGTCAAAGTTGGAGTCAGAGTCAGAGTCAGCGAGTCAGTGTCAGAGTCAGAGTGATAGTCATAGTCGGAGTCAGAGTCAGATACAGAGTCGAAGTCAGAGTCGAAGTCAGAGTCAGAGTCAGAGTCAGAGTCAGAGTCAGAGTCAAACTCAGAGTCAGAATCAGAGTCAGAGTCGGAGTCGGAGTCGGAGTCAGATTCAGAGTGAGAGTCAGAGTCAGAGTCAGAGTCAGAGTCACATTCAGAGTGAGAGTCAGAGTCAGAGTCAGAGTCAGAGTCACATTCAGAGTCAGAGTCAGAGTCAGAGTCAGATTCAGAGTCAGAGTCAGAGTCAGAGTCAGAGTCAGAGTCAGAGTCAGAGTCAGAGTCAGAGTAAGAGTCAGAGTCAGAGTCAGAGTCAGAGTCAGAGTCAGAGTCAGAGTCAGAGTCAGAATCAAAGTCAGAGTCAGAGTCAGAGACAGTGTCAGGGTCAGAGTCAGAGTCAGAGTAAGAGAGTCAGAGTCAAATTCAGAGTCAAATTCAGAGTCAGAGTCAGAGTCAGAGTCTGATTCAGAGTCAGAGTCAGAGTCAGAGTTGGAGTCAGATTCAGAGTCAGAGTCGGAGTCAATGCAGATTCAGAGTTGGAGTCAGATTCAGAGTCACAGTCAGATTCAAAGTCAGAGTCAGAGTCAGAATCAGAGTCAGAGTCAGAGTCGGAGTCAGAGTCAGAGTCAGAGTCAGATTCAGAGTGAGAGTCAGATTCAGAGTCAAAGTCAGAGTCACAGTCAGAGTCAGAGTCAGATTCAGATTTAGAGTGAGAGTCAGAGTCGGGGTCGGAGTCGGAGTCGGAATCGGAGTTGAATTCAGAGTCAGAGTCAGAGTCAGAGTCAGAATCAGAGTCAGAGTCAAAGTCAGAGTCAGATTCAGAGTCAGAGTCAGATTCAGAGTCAGAGTCAGAGTCAGAGTCAGAGTCAGAGTCAGATTCAGAGTCAGAGTCAGAGTCAGAGTCAGAGTCAGAGTCAGAGTCAAACTCAGAGTCAGAATCAGAGTCAGAGTCGGAGTCGGAGTCGGAGTCAGATTCAGAGTGAGATTCAGAGTCAGAGTCAGAGTCAGAGTCACATTCAGAGTCAGAGTCAGATTCAGAGTTAGAGTCAGAGTCAGAGTCGGGGTCGGAGTCGGAGTCGGAGTCGGAGTCGGAGTCAGAGTCAGAGTCAGAGTCAGAGTCAGAGTCAGAATCAAAGTCAGAGTCAGAGTCAGAGACAGAGTCAGGGTCAGAGTCAGAGTCAGAGTAAGAGAGTCAGATTAAAATTCAGAGTCGGAGTCAGAGTCAGAGTCAGAGTCAGAGCGTCAGAGTCAAATTCAGAGTCAGAGTCAGAGTCAGAGGCATAGTAAGAGTCGAAGTCAGAGACAGAGTCAGAGTCAGAGTCAGATTTAGAGTCAGAGTCAGAGTCGGAGTCGGAGTCAGAGTGAGATTCAGATTCAGAGACGAAGTCAGAGACAGAGTCAGAGTCAGAGTCAGAGTCAGAGTCAGAGTCAGAGTCAGAGTCAGAGTCAGATTCAGAGTCAGCATCAAAGTCAGAGTCAGAGTCAGAGACAGAGTCGGAGTCAGAGTCGGAGTCAGAGTCAGAGTCAGTGTCAGAGTCGGAGTCAGAGTCAGAGTCAGAGTCAGAGTCAGAGTCAAATTCAGAGTCGGAGTCAGAGTCAGAGTCAGAGTCAGAGTCAGAGTCGGAGTCAGAGTCAGATACAGAGTCGAAGTCAGAGTCGAAGTCAGAGTCAAAGTCAGAGTCAGAGTCTGATTCAGAGTCAGAGTCAGAGTCAGAGTTGGAGTCAGATTCAGAGTCAGAGTCGGAGTCAATGCAGATTCAGAGTCGGAGTCAGATTCAGAGTCACAGTCAGATTCCAACTCAGAGTCAGAGTCGGAATCAGAGTCAGAGTCAGAGTCGGAGTCAGAGTCAGAATCAGAGTCAGAGTCAAAGTCAGAGTCAGATTCAGAGTGAGAGTCAGAGTCAGAGTCAGATTCAGAGTCAGAGTCAGAGTCAGAGTCAGAGTCAGAGTCAGATTCAGAGTCAGCATCAAAGTCAGAGTCAGAGTCAGAGACAGAGTCAGAGTCAGAGTCGGAGTCAGAGTCAGAGTCAGTGTCAGAGTCGGAGTCAGAGTCAGAGTCAGAGTCAGAGTCAGAGTCAAATTCAGAGTCGGAGTCAGAGTCAGAGTCAGAGTCAGAGTCAGAGTCGGAGTCAGAGTCAGATACAGAGTCGAAGTCAGAGTCGAAGTCAGAGTCAGAGTCAGAGTCAGAGTCAGAGTCAGACTCAGAGTCAGACTCAGAGTCAGAATCAGAGTCAGAGTGGGATTCGGAGTCGGAGTCAGATTCAGAGCCAGAGTCGGAGTCAATGTCAGATTCAGAGTCGGAGTCAGATTCAGAGTCACAGTCAGATTCAAAGTCAGAGTCAGAGTCAGAATCAGAGTCAGAGTCAGAGTCGGAGTCAGAGTCAGAGTCAGAGTCAGAGTCAGAGTCAAAGTTGGAGTCAGAGTCAGAGTCAGCGAGTCAGTGTCAGAGTCAGAGTGATAGTCATAGTCGGAGTCAGAGTCAGATACAGAGTCGAAGTCAGAGTCGAAGTCAGAGTCAGAGTCAGAGTCAGAGTCAGAGTCAGAGTCAAACTCAGAGTCAGAATCAGAGTCAGAGTCGGAGTCGGAGTCGGAGTCAGATTCAGAGTGAGAGTCAGAGTCAGAGTCAGAGTCAGAGTCACATTCAGAGTGAGAGTCAGAGTCAGAGTCAGAGTCAGAGTCACATTCAGAGTCAGAGTCAGAGTCAGAGTCAGATTCAGAGTCAGAGTCAGAGTCAGAGTCAGAGTCAGAGTCAGAGTCAGAGTCAGAGTCAGAGTAAGAGTCAGAGTCAGAGTCAGAGTCAGAGTCAGAGTCAGAGTCAGAGTCAGAGTCAGAATCAAAGTCAGAGTCAGAGTCAGAGACAGTGTCAGGGTCAGAGTCAGAGTCAGAGTAAGAGAGTCAGAGTCAAATTCAGAGTCAAATTCAGAGTCAGAGTCAGAGTCAGAGTCTGATTCAGAGTCAGAGTCAGAGTCAGAGTTGGAGTCAGATTCAGAGTCAGAGTCGGAGTCAATGCAGATTCAGAGTTGGAGTCAGATTCAGAGTCACAGTCAGATTCAAAGTCAGAGTCAGAGTCAGAATCAGAGTCAGAGTCAGAGTCGGAGTCAGAGTCAGAGTCAGAGTCAGATTCAGAGTGAGAGTCAGATTCAGAGTCAAAGTCAGAGTCACAGTCAGAGTCAGAGTCAGATTCAGATTTAGAGTGAGAGTCAGAGTCGGGGTCGGAGTCGGAGTCGGAATCGGAGTTGAATTCAGAGTCAGAGTCAGAGTCAGAGTCAGAATCAGAGTCAGAGTCAAAGTCAGAGTCAGATTCAGAGTCAGAGTCAGATTCAGAGTCAGAGTCAGAGTCAGAGTCAGAGTCAGAGTCAGATTCAGAGTCAGAGTCAGAGTCAGAGTCAGAGTCAGAGTCAGAGTCAAACTCAGAGTCAGAATCAGAGTCAGAGTCGGAGTCGGAGTCGGAGTCAGATTCAGAGTGAGATTCAGAGTCAGAGTCAGAGTCAGAGTCACATTCAGAGTCAGAGTCAGATTCAGAGTTAGAGTCAGAGTCAGAGTCGGGGTCGGAGTCGGAGTCGGAGTCGGAGTCGGAGTCAGAGTCAGAGTCAGAGTCAGAGTCAGAGTCAGAATCAAAGTCAGAGTCAGAGTCAGAGACAGAGTCAGGGTCAGAGTCAGAGTCAGAGTAAGAGAGTCAGATTAAAATTCAGAGTCGGAGTCAGAGTCAGAGTCAGAGTCAGAGCGTCAGAGTCAAATTCAGAGTCAGAGTCAGAGTCAGAGGCATAGTAAGAGTCGAAGTCAGAGACAGAGTCAGAGTCAGAGTCAGATTTAGAGTCAGAGTCAGAGTCGGAGTCGGAGTCAGAGTGAGATTCAGATTCAGAGACGAAGTCAGAGACAGAGTCAGAGTCAGAGTCAGAGTCAGAGTCAGAGTCAGAGTCAGAGTCAGAGTCAGATTCAGAGTCAGCATCAAAGTCAGAGTCAGAGTCAGAGACAGAGTCGGAGTCAGAGTCGGAGTCAGAGTCAGAGTCAGTGTCAGAGTCGGAGTCAGAGTCAGAGTCAGAGTCAGAGTCAGAGTCAAATTCAGAGTCGGAGTCAGAGTCAGAGTCAGAGTCAGAGTCAGAGTCGGAGTCAGAGTCAGATACAGAGTCGAAGTCAGAGTCGAAGTCAGAGTCAAAGTCAGAGTCAGAGTCTGATTCAGAGTCAGAGTCAGAGTCAGAGTTGGAGTCAGATTCAGAGTCAGAGTCGGAGTCAATGCAGATTCAGAGTCGGAGTCAGATTCAGAGTCACAGTCAGATTCCAACTCAGAGTCAGAGTCGGAATCAGAGTCAGAGTCAGAGTCGGAGTCAGAGTCAGAATCAGAGTCAGAGTCAAAGTCAGAGTCAGATTCAGAGTGAGAGTCAGAGTCAGAGTCAGATTCAGAGTCAGAGTCAGAGTCAGAGTCAGAGTCAGAGTCAGATTCAGAGTCAGCATCAAAGTCAGAGTCAGAGTCAGAGACAGAGTCAGAGTCAGAGTCGGAGTCAGAGTCAGAGTCAGTGTCAGAGTCGGAGTCAGAGTCAGAGTCAGAGTCAGAGTCAGAGTCAAATTCAGAGTCGGAGTCAGAGTCAGAGTCAGAGTCAGAGTCAGAGTCGGAGTCAGAGTCAGATACAGAGTCGAAGTCAGAGTCGAAGTCAGAGTCAGAGTCAGAGTCAGAGTCAGAGTCAGACTCAGAGTCAGACTCAGAGTCAGAATCAGAGTCAGAGTGGGATTCGGAGTCGGAGTCAGATTCAGAGCCAGAGTCGGAGTCAATGTCAGATTCAGAGTCGGAGTCAGATTCAGAGTCACAGTCAGATTCAAAGTCAGAGTCAGAGTCAGAATCAGAGTCAGAGTCAGAGTCGGAGTCAGAGTCAGAGTCAGAGTCAGAGTCAGAGTCAGACTCAGATTCAGAATCAGAGTCAGAGTCAGATTCGGAGTCGGAGTCAGAGTCATAGTCAGAGTCCGAGTCGGAGTCAGAGTCAGAGTCGGAGTCAGAGTCAGAGTCAGAGTCAGAGTCGGAGTCAGAGTCACAGTCAGAGTCAGTGTCAGAGTCAGAGTCAGAGTCAAAGTTGGAGTCAGAGTCAGAGTCAGAGTGATAGTCATAGTCGGAGTCAGAGTCAGATACAGAGTCGAAGTCAGAGTCGAAGTCAGAGTCAGAGTCAGAGTCAGAGTCAGAGTCAGAGTCAAACTCAGAGTCAGAATCAGAGTCAGAGTCGGAGTCGGAGTCGGAGTCAGATTCAGAGTGAGAGTCAGAGTCAGAGTCAGAGTCAGAGTCACATTCAGAGTCAGAGTCAGAGACAGAGTCAGGGTCAGAGTCAGAGTCAGAGTAAGAGAGTCAGAGTCAAATTCAGAGTCGGAGTCAGAGTCAGAGTCAGAGTCAGAGAGTCAGAGTCAAATTCAGAGTCAGAGTCAGAGTCAGAGTCACAGTCAGAGTCAGAGTCAGAGTCAGAGTCAGACTCAGAGTCAGAATCAGAGTCAGAGTCGGATTCGGAGTCGGAGTCAGAGTCAGAATCAGAGTCAGAGTCAGAGTCGGAGTCAGAGTCGGAGTCAGAGTCACAGTCAGAATCGGAGTCAGAGTCAGAGTCAAACTCAGAGTCAGAATCAGAGTCAGAGTCGCAGTCGGAGTCGGAGTCAGATTCAGAGTGAGAGTCAGAGTCAGAGTCAGAGTCAGAGTCACATTCAGAGTCAGAGTCAGATTCAGAGTTAGAGTCAGAGAGTCAGAGTCAAATTCAGAGTCAGAATCAGAGTCAGAGTCATAGTAAGAGTCGAAGTCAGAGACAGAGTCAGAGTCAGAGTCAGATTTAGAGTCAGAGTCAGAGTCGGAGTCGGAGTCAGAGTGAGATTCAGATTCAGAGTCGAAGTCAGAGACAGAGTCAGAGTGAGAGTCAGAGTCAGAGTCAGAGTCAGAGAGTCAGAGTCAAATTCCGAGTCATAGTGAGAGTCACATTTATTGTCAGATACAAAGTCGAAGTCAGAGTCAAAGTCAGAGTCAGAGTCTGATTCAGAGTCAGAGTCAGAGTCAGAGTTGGAGTCAGATTCAGAGTCAGAGTCGGAGTCAATGCAGATTCAGAGTCGGAGTCAGATTCAGAGTCACAGTCAGATTCCAACTCAGAGTCAGAGTCAGAATCAGAGTCAGAGTCAGAGTCGGAGTCAGAGTCAGAATCAGAGTCAGAGTCAAAGTCAGAGTCAGATTCAGAGTGAGAGTCAGAGTCAGAGTCAGATTCAGAGTCAGAGTCAGAGTCAGAGTCAGAGTCAGAGTCAGATTCAGAGTCAGCATCAAAGTCAGAGTCAGAGTCAGAGACAGAGTCAGAGTCAGAGTTGGAGTCAGAGTCAGAGTCAGTGTCAGAGTCGGAGTCAGAGTCAGAGTCAGAGTCAGAGTCAGAGTCAAATTCAGAGTCGGAGTCAGAGTCAGAGTCAGAGTCGGAGTCAGAGTCAGATACAGAGTCGAAGTCACAGTCGAAGTCAGAGTCAGAGTCAGAGTCAGAGTCAGAGTCAGAGTCAGAGTCAGACTCAGAGTCAGAATCAGAGTCAGAGTCGGATTCGGAGTCGGAGTCAGATTCAGAGTCAGAGTCGGAGTCAATGTCAGATTCAGAGTCGGAGTCAGATTCAGAGTCACAGTCAGATTCAAAGTCAGAGTCAGAGTCAGAATCAGAGTCAGAGTCAGAGTCGGAGTCAGAGTCAGAGTCTGAGTCAGAGTCCGAGTCGGAGTCAGAGTCGAAGTCAGAGTCAGAGTCAGAGTCAGAGTCAGAGTCAGAGTCAGACTCAGAGTCAGAATCAGAGTCAGAGTCGGATTCGGAGTCGGAGTCAGATTCAGAGTCAGAGTCGGATTCGGAGTCGGAGTCAGATTCAGAGTCAGAGTCGGAGTCAATGTCAGATTCAGAGTCGGAGTCAGATTCAGAGTCACAGTCAGATTCAAAGTCAGAGTCAGAGTCAGAGTCAGAGTTACAGTCAGAGTCAGAGTCAGAGTCAGAGTCAGAGTCAAAGTCTGAGTCATACTGAAAGTCAGAGTCAGATTCAGATTCAGAGTCAGATACAAAGTCAAAGTCAAAGTCAATGTCAGAGTCAGAGTCAGAGTCAGAGTCAGAGTCAGATTCAAAGTCAAAGTCAATGTCAGAGTCAGAGTCAGAGTCAGAGACAGATTCAGAGTCATAGTCAGAGTCAGAGTCAGAGTCACAGTCAGAGTCAGAGTCAGAGTCAGAGTCAAAGTCAAAGTCAAAGTTGGAGTCAGAGTCAGAGTCAGAGATTTAGAGTAAGAGTCAGAGTGATAGTCATAGTCGGAGTCAGAGTCAGATACAGAGTCGAAGTCAGAGTCAGAGTCAGAGTCAAAGTCAGAGTCAGAGTCAGACTCAGAGTCAGAATCAGAGTCAGAGTCGAAGTCGGAGTCGGAGTCAGATTCAGAGTGAGAATCAGAGTCAGATTCAGAGTCAGAGTCAGAGTCAGAGTCAGAGTCAGACTCGGAGTCAGAGTCAGAGCCAGAGTCAGAGTCAGAGTCGTGGTCAGAGTCAGAGTCCGAGTCAGATACAGAGACAAAATCAGAATCAGAGTCAGAGTCAAAGTCGGAATCAGAGTCAGATTTAGAGTCAGAGTCAGAGTCGGAGTCGGAGTCAGAGTCAGAATCAGAGTCAGAGTCGGACTCGGAGTCAGAGTCAGAGTCAGACTCGGAGTCAGAGTCAGAGTCAGAGTCAGAGTCAGAGTCGGAGTCAGAGTCAGAGTCGGAGTCAGAGTCACAGTCAGAGTTAGTGTCAGAGTCAGAGTCAGAGTCAAAGTTTGAGTCAGAGTCAGAGTCATAGAGTCAGAGTCAGAGTCAGATTGATAGTCATAGTCGGAGTCAGAGTCAGATACAGAGTCGAAGTCAGAGTCGAAGTCAGAGTCAGAGTCAGAGTCAGAGTCAGAGTCAGAGTCAGAGTCAGAATCAGAGTCAGAATCAGAGTCAGAGTCGGAGTAGGAGTCGGAGTCAGATTTAGAGTGAGAGTCAGAGTCAGAGTCAGAGTCAGAGTCACAGTCAGAGTCAGAGTCAGAGTCAGAGTCAGAGTCAAAGTTGGAGTCAGAGTCAGAGTCAGAGAGTCAGATACAGAGTCGAAGTCAGAGTCGAAGTCAGAGTCAGAGTCAGAGTCAGACTCAGAGTCAGAATCAGAGTCAGAGTCGAAGTCGGAGTCGGAGTCAGATTCAGAGTGAGAATCAGAGTCAGAGTCAGAGTCAGAGTCAGATTCAGAGTGAGAGTCAGAGTCAAAGTCAGAATCAGAGTCAGAGTCAGAGTCAGAGTCAGAGTCAGAGTCAGAGGGTCAGAGTCAAATTCAGAGTCATAGTGAGAGTCACATTCATAGTCAGATACAAAGTCGAAGTCAGAGTCGAAGTCAGAGTCAGAGTCTGATTCAGAGTCAGAGTCAGAGTCAGAGTTCGAGTCAGATTCAGGGTCAGAATCGGAGTCAATGTCAGATTCAGAGTCGGAGTCAGATTCAGAGTCAGAGGCAGAGTCAGAGAGTCAGAGTCAAAGTCTGAGTCATACTGAAAGTCAGAGTCAGAGTCAGATTCAGAGTCAGATACGAAGTCGAAGTCAAAGTCAATGTCAGAGTCAGAGTCAGAGTCAGAGTCAGATTCAGAGTCAGAGTCAGAGTCTCAGTCAGAGTCAGAGTCAGAGTCAGAGTTAGAGTAAGAGTCAGAGTCAGAGTCAGAGTCAGAGTCAGAGTCAGAGTCAGAGTCAGAGTCAGAGTCAGAGTCAGAGTCAGAGTCAGAGAGTCAGAGTCAAAGTCTGAGTCATACTGAAAGTCAGAGTCAGAGTCAGATTCAGAGTCAGATACAAAGTCAAAGTCAAAGTCAATGTCAGAGTCAGAGTCAGAGTCAGAGTCAGATTCAAAGTCAAAGTCAATGTCAGAGTCAGAGTCAGAGTCAGAGTCAGATTCAGAGTCATAGTCAGAGTCAGAGTCAGAGTCACAGTCAGAGTCAGAGTCAGAGTCAGAGTCAAAGTCAAAGTTGGAGTCAGAGTCAGAGTCAGAGATTTAGAGTAAGAGTCAGAGTGATAGACATAGTCGGAGTCAGAGTCAGATACAGAGTCGAAGTCAGAGTCAGAGTCAGAGTCAAAGTCAGAGTCAGAGTCAGACTCAGAGTCAGAATCAGAGTCAGAGTCAAAGTCGGAGTCGGAGTCAGATTCAGAGTGAGAATCAGAGTCAGATTCAGAGTCAGAGTCAGAGTCAGAGTCAGAGTCAGACTCAGATTCAGAATCAGAGTCAGAGTCGAAGTCGGAGTCGGAGTCAGATTCAGAGTGAGAGTCAGAGTCAGAGTCGGGGTCGGAGTCGGAGTCGGAGTCGGAGTTGGAGTCAGAGTCAGAGTCAGAGTCAGAGTCAGAGTTAGAGTAAGAGTCAGAGTCAGAGTCAGAGTCAGAGTCAGAGTCAGAGTCAGAGTCAGAGTCAGAGTCAGAGCCAGAGTCAGACTCAGATTCAGAATCAGAGTCAGAGTCAGATTCGGAGTCGGAGTCAGAGTCATAGTCAGAGTCCGAGTCGGAGTCAGAGTCAGTGTCGGAGTCAGAGTCAGAGTCAGAGTCAGAGTCGGAGTCAGAGTCACAGTCAGAGTCAGTGTCAGAGTCAGAGTCAGAGTCAAAGTTGGAGTCAGAGTCAGAGTCAGAGTGATAGTCATAGTCGGAGTCAGAGTCAGATACAGAGTCGAAGTCAGAGTCGAAGTCAGAGTCAGAGTCAGAGTCAGAGTCAGAGTCAGAGTCAAACTCAGAGTCAGAATCAGAGTCAGAGTCGGAGTCGGAGTCGGAGTCAGATTCAGAGTGAGAGTCAGAGTCAGAGTCAGAGTCAGAGTCACATTCAGAGTCAGAGTCAGAGACAGAGTCAGGGTCAGAGTCAGAGTCAGAGTAAGAGAGTCAGAGTCAAATTCAGAGTCGGAGTCAGAGTCAGAGTCAGAGTCAGAGAGTCAGAGTCAAATTCAGAGTCAGAGTCAGAGTCAGAGTCACAGTCAGAGTCAGAGTCAGAGTCAGAGTCAGACTCAGAGTCAGAATCAGAGTCAGAGTCGGATTCGGAGTCGGAGTCAGATTCAGAGTCAGAGTCGGAGTCAATGTCAGATTCAGAGTCGGAGTCAGATTCAGAGTCACAGTCAGATTCAAAGTCAGAGTCAGAGTCAGAATCAGAGTCAGGGTCAGAGTCGGAGTCACAGTCAGAGTCAGAGTCAGAGTCAGAGTCAGACTCAGATACAGAATCGGAGTCAGAGTCAGATTCGGAGTCGGAGTCAGAGTGAGAGTCAGAGTCAGAGTCAGAGTCGGAGTCAGAGTCACATACAGAGTCGAAGTCAGAGTCGAAGTCAGAGTCAGAGTCAGAGTCAGAGTCAGAGTCAGAGTCAGACTCAGAGTCAGAATCAGAGTCAGAGTCGGATTCGGAGTCGGAGTCAGATTCAGAGTCAGAGTCGGAGTCAATGTCAGATTCAGAGTCGGAGTCAGAATCAGAGTCACAGTCAGATTCAAAGTCAGAGTCAGAGTCAGAATCAGAGTCAGAGTCAGAGTCGGAGTCAGAGTCAGAGTCAGAGTCAGAGTCGGAGTCAGAGTCACAGTCAGAATCGGAGTCAGAGTCACAGTCAGAGTCAGTGTCAGATTCAGAGTCAGAGTCAAAGTTGGAGTCAGAGTCAGAGTCAGCGAGTCAGAGTCAGAGTCAGAGTGATAGTCATAGTCGGAGTCAGAGTCAGATACAGAGTCGAAGTCAGAGTCGAAGTCAGAGTCAGAGTCAGAGTCAGAGTCAGAGTCAGAGTCAAACTCAGAGTCAGAATCAGAGTCAGAGTCGGAGTCGGAGTCGGAGTCAGATTCAGAGTGAGAGTCAGAGTCAGAGTCAGAGTCAGAGTCACATTCAGAGTCAGAGTCAGATTCAGAGTCAGAGTCGGAGTCAATGCAGATTCAGAGTCGGAGTCAGATTCAGAGTCACAGTCAGATTCCAACTCAGAGTCAGAGTCAGAATCAGAGTCAGAGTCAGAGTCGGAGTCGGAGTCAGAATCAGAGTCAGAGTCAAAGTCAGAGTCAGATTCAGAGTGAGAGTCAGAGTCAGAGTCAGATTCAGAGTCAGAGTCAGAGTCAGAGTCAGAGTCGGACTCAGATTCAGAATCAGAGTCAGAGTCGAAGTCGGAGTCGGAGTCAGATTCAGAGTGAGAGTCAGAGTCAGAGTCGGGGTCAGAGTCAGAGTCAGAGTCAGAGTCAGAGTCAGAGTCAGAGTCAGAGCCAGAGTCAGAGTCAGAGTCAGAGTCAGAGTCAGAGTCAGAGCCAGAGTCAGACTCAGATTCAGAATCAGAGTCAGAGTCAGATTCGGAGTCGGAGTCAGAGTCATAGTCAGAGTCCGAGTCGGAGTCAGAGTCAGAGTCGGAGTCAGAGTCAGAGTCAGAGTCAGAGTCGGAGTCAGAGTCACAGTCAGAGTCAGTGTCAGAGTCAGAGTCAGAGTCAAAGTTGGAGTCAGAGTCAGAGTCAGAGTGATAGTCATAGTCGGAGTCAGAGTCAGATACAGAGTCGAAGTCAGAGTCGAAGTCAGAGTCAGAGTCAGAGTCAGAGTCAGAGTCAGAGTCAAACTCAGAGTCAGAATCAGAGTCAGAGTCGGAGTCGGAGTCGGAGTCAGATTCAGAGTGAGAGTCAGAGTCAGAGTCAGAGTCAGAGTCACATTCAGAGTCAGAGTCAGAGACAGAGTCAGGGTCAGAGTCAGAGTCAGAGTAAGAGAGTCAGAGTCAAATTCAGAGTCGGAGTCAGAGTCAGAGTCAGAGTCAGAGAGTCAGAGTCAAATTCAGAGTCAGAGTCAGAGTCAGAGTCACAGTCAGAGTCAGAGTCAGAGTCAGAGTCAGACTCAGAGTCAGAATCAGAGTCAGAGTCGGATTCGGAGTCGGAGTCAGATTCAGAGTCAGAGTCGGAGTCAATGTCAGATTCAGAGTCGGAGTCAGATTCAGAGTCACAGTCAGATTCAAAGTCAGAGTCAGAGTCAGAATCAGAGTCAGGGTCAGAGTCGGAGTCACAGTCAGAGTCAGAGTCAGAGTCAGAGTCAGACTCAGATACAGAATCAGAGTCAGAGTCAGATTCGGAGTCGGAGTCAGAGTGAGAGTCAGAGTCAGAGTCAGAGTCGGAGTCAGAGTCACAGTCAGAATCGGAGTCAGAGTCACAGTCAGAGTCAGTGTCAGATTCAGAGTCAGAGTCAAAGTTGGAGTCAGAGTCAGAGTCAGCGAGTCAGAGTCAGAGTCAGAGTGATAGTCATAGTCGGAGTCAGAGTCAGATACAGAGTCGAAGTCAGAGTCGAAGTCAGAGTCAGAGTCAGAGTCAGAGTCAGAGTCAGAGTCAAACTCAGAGTCAGAATCAGAGTCAGAGTCGGAGTCGGAGTCGGAGTCAGATTCAGAGTGAGAGTCAGAGTCAGAGTCAGAGTCAGAGTCACATTCAGAGTCAGAGTCAGATTCAGAGTTAGAGTCAGAGAGTCAGAGTCAAATTCAGAGTCAGAATCAGAGTCAGAGTCATAGTAAGAGTCGAAGTAAGAGACAGAGTCAGAGTCAGAGTCAGATTTAGAGTCAGAGTCAGAGTCGGAGTCGGAGTCAGAGTGAGATTCAGATTCAGAGTCGAAGTCAGAGACAGAGTCAGAGTGAGAGTCAGAGTCAGAGTCAGAGTCAGAGAGTCAGAGTCAAATTCCGAGTCATAGTGAGAGTCACATTTATTGTCAGATACAAAGTCGAAGTCAGAGTCAAAGTCAGAGTCAGAGTCTGATTCAGAGTCAGAGTCAGAGTCAGAGTTGGAGTCAGATTCAGAGTCAGAGTCGGAGTCAATGCAGATTCAGAGTCGGAGTCAGATTCAGAGTCACAGTCAGATTCCAACTCAGAGTCAGAGTCAGAATCAGAGTCAGAGTCAGAGTCGGAGTCAGAGTCAGAATCAGAGTCAGAGTCAAAGTCAGAGTCAGATTCAGAGTGAGAGTCAGAGTCAGAGTCAGATTCAGAGTCAGAGTCAGAGTCAGAGTCAGAGTCAGACTCAGATTCAGAATCAGAGTCAGAGTCGAAGTCGGAGTCGGAGTCAGATTCAGAGTGAGAGTCAGAGTCAGAGTCGGGGTCGGAGTCGGAGTCGGAGTCGGAGTTGGAGTCAGAGTCAGAGTCAGAGTCAGAGTCAGAGTTAGAGTAAGAGTCAGAGTCAGAGTCAGAGTCAGAGTCAGAGTCAGAGTCAGAGTCAGAGTCAGAGTCAGAGCCATAGTCAGACTCAGATTCAGAATCAGAGTCAGAGTCAGATTCGGAGTCGGAGTCAGAGTCATAGTCAGAGTCCGAGTCGGAGTCAGAGTCAGAGTCGGAGTCAGAGTCAGAGTCAGAGTCAGAGTCGGAGTCAGAGTCACAGTCAGAGTCAGTGTCAGAGTCAGAGTCAGAGTCAAAGTTGGAGTCAGAGTCAGAGTCAGAGTGATAGTCATAGTCGGAGTCAGAGTCAGATACAGAGTCGAAGTCAGAGTCGAAGTCAGAGTCAGAGTCAGAGTCAGAGTCAGAGTCAGAGTCAAACTCAGAGTCAGAATCAGAGTCAGAGTCGGAGTCGGAGTCGGAGTCAGATTCAGAGTGAGAGTCAGAGTCAGAGTCAGAGTCAGAGTCACATTCAGAGTCAGAGTCAGAGACAGAGTCAGGGTCAGAGTCAGAGTCAAAGTCAGAGTCAGATTCAGAGTGAGAGTCAGAGTCAGAGTCAGATTCAGAGTCAGAGTCAGAGTCAGAGTCAGAGTCAGAGTCAGATTCAGAGTCAGCATCAAAGTCAGAGTCAGAGTCAGAGACAGAGTCAGAGTCAGAGTCGGAGTCAGAGTCAGAGTCAGTGTCAGAGTCGGAGTCAGAGTCAGAGTCAGAGTCAGAGTCAGAGTCAAATTCAGAGTCGGAGTCAGAGTCAGAGTCAGAGTCGGAGTCAGAGTCAGATTCAGAGTCAGAGTCAGAGTCAGAGTCAGAGTCAGAGTCAGATTCAAAGTCAAAGTCAATGTCAGAGTCAGAGTCAGAGTCAGAGTCAGATTCAGAGTCATAGTCAGAGTCAGAGTCAGAGTCACAGTCAGAGTCAGAGTCAGAGTCAGAGTCAAAGTCAAAGTTGGAGTCAGAGTCAGAGTCAGAGATTTAGAGTAAGAGTCAGAGTGATAGTCATAGTCGGAGTCAGAGTCAGATACAGAGTCGAAGTCAGAGTCAGAGTCAGAGTCAAAGTCAGAGTCAGAGTCAGACTCAGAGTCAGAATCAGAGTCAGAGTCGAAGTCGGAGTCGGAGTCAGATTCAGAGTGAGAATCAGAGTCAGATTCAGAGTCAGAGTCAGAGTCAGAGTCAGAGTCAGACTCAGATTCAGAATCAGAATCAGAGTCGAAGTCGGAGTCGGAGTCAGATTCAGAGTGAGAGTCAGAGTCAGAGTCGGGGTCGGAGTCGGAGTCGGAGTCGAAGTTGGAGTCAGAGTCAGAGTCAGAGTCAGAGTCAGAGTTAGAGTAAGAGTCAGAGTCAGAGTCAGAGTCAGAGTCAGAGTCAGAGTCAGAGTCAGAGTCAGAGTCAGAGCCAGAGTCAGAGTCAGAGTCGTGGTCAGAGTCAGAGTCCGAGTCAGATACAGAGACAAAATCAGAATCAGAGTCAGAGTCAAAGTCGGAATCAGAGTCAGATTTAGAGTCAGAGTCAGAGTCGGAGTCGGAGTCAGAGTCAGAATCAGAGTCAGAGTCGGACTCGGAGTCAGAGTCAGAGTCAGACTCGGAGTCAGAGTCACAGTCAGAGTCAGAGTCAGAGTCGGAGTCAGAGTCAGAGTCGGAGTCAGAGTCACAGTCAGAGTTAGTGTCAGAGTCAGAGTCAGAGTCACAGTCAGAGTCAGAGTCAGAGTCAGAGTCAGAGTCAAAGTTGGAGTCAGAGTCAGAGTCAGAGAGTCAGATACAGAGTCGAAGTCAGAGTCGAAGTCAGAGTCAGAGTCAGAGTCAGACTCAGAGTCAGAATCAGAGTCAGAGTCGAAGTCGGAGTCGGAGTCAGATTCAGAGTGAGAATCAGAGTCAGAGTCAGAGTCAGAGTCAGATTCAGAGTTAGAGTCAGAGTCAAAGTCAGAATCAGAGTCAGAGTGAGAGTCAGAGTCAGAGTCAGAGTCAGAGGGTCAGAGTCAAATTCAGAGTCATAGTGAGAGTCACATTCATAGTCAGATACAAAGTCGAAGTCAGAGTCGAAGTCAGAGTCAGAGTCTGATTCAGAGTCAGAGTCAGAGTCAGAGTTCGAGTCAGATTCAGAGTCAGAGTCGGAGTCAATGTCAGATTCAGAGTCGGAGTCAGATTCAGAGTCAGAGGCAGAGTCAGAGAGTCAGAGTCAAAGTCTGAGTCATACTGAAAGTCAGAGTCAGAGTCAGATTCAGAGTCAGATACGAAGTCGAAGTCAAAGTCAATGTCAGAGTCAGAGTCAGAGTCAGAGTCAGATTCAGAGTCAGAGTCAGAGTCTCAGTCAGAGTCAGAGTCAGAGTCAGAGTTAGAGTAAGAGTCAGAGTCAGAGTCAGAGTCAGAGTCAGAGTCAGAGTCAGAGTCAGAGTCAGAGTCAGAGTCAGAGTCAGAGTCAGAGTCAGAGAGTCAGAGTCAAAGTCTGAGTCATACTGAAAGTCAGAGTCAGAGTCAGATTCAGAGTCAGATACAAAGTCAAAGTCAAAGTCAATGTCAGAGTCAGAGTCAGAGTCAGAGTCAGATTCAAAGTCAAAGTCAATGTCAGATTCAGAGTCAGAGTCAGAGTCAGATTCAGAGTCATAGTCAGAGTCAGAGTCAGAGTCACAGTCAGAGTCAGAGTCAGAGTCAGAGTCAAAGTCAAAGTTGGAGTCAGAGTCAGAGTCAGAGATTTAGAGTAAGAGTCAGAGTGATAGTCATAGTCGGAGTCAGAGTCAGATACAGAGTCGAAGTCAGAGTCAGAGTCAGAGTCAAAGTCAGAGTCAGAGTCAGACTCAGAGTCAGAATCAGAGTCAGAGTCGAAGTCGGAGTCGGAGTCAGATTCAGAGTGAGAATCAGAGTCAGATTCAGAGTCAGAGTCAGAGTCAGAGTCAGAGTCAGACTCAGATTCAGAATCAAAGTCAGAGTCGAAGTCGGAGTCGGAGTCAGATTCAGAGTGAGAGTCAGAGTCAGAGTCGGGGTCGGAGTCGGAGTCGGAGTCGGAGTTGGAGTCAGAGTCAGAGTCAGAGTCAGAGTCAGAGTTAGAGTAAGAGTCAGAGTCAGAGTCAGAGTCAGAGTCAGAGTCAGAGTCAGAGTCAGAGTCAGAGTCAGAGCCAGAGTCAGAGTCAGAGTCGTGGTCAGAGTCAGAGTCCGAGTCAGATACAAAGACAAAATCAGAATCAGAGTCAGAGTCAAAGTCGGAATCAGAGTCAGATTTAGAGTCAGAGTCAGAGTCGGAGTCGGAGTCAGAGTCAGAATCAGAGTCAGAGTCGGACTCGGAGTCAGAGTCAGAGTCAGACTCGGAGTCAGAGTCAGAGTCAGAGTCAGAGTCAGAGTCGGAGTCAGAGTCAGAGTCGGAGTCAGAGTCACAGTCAGAGTTAGTGTCAGAGTCAGAGTCAGAGTCACAGTCAGAGTCAGAGTCAGAGTCAGAGTCAGAGTCAAAGTTGGAGTCAGAGTCAGAGTCAGAGAGTCAGATACAGAGTCGAAGTCAGAGTCGAAGTCAGAGTCAGAGTCAGAGTCAGACTCAGAGTCAGAATCAGAGTCAGAGTCGAAGTCGGAGTCGGAGTCAGATTCAGAGTGAGAATCAGAGTCAGAGTCAGAGTCAGAGTCAGATTCAGAGTTAGAGTCAGAGTCAAAGTCAGAATCAGAGTCAGAGTGAGAGTCAGAGTCAGAGTCAGAGTCAGAGGGTCAGAGTCAAATTCAGAGTCATAGTGAGAGTCACATTCATAGTCAGATACAAAGTCGAAGTCAGAGTCGAAGTCAGAGTCAGAGTCTGATTCAGAGTCAGAGTCAGAGTCAGAGTTCGAGTCAGATTCAGAGTCAGAGTCGGAGTCAATGTCAGATTCAGAGTCGGAGTCAGATTCAGAGTCAGAGGCAGAGTCAGAGAGTCAGAGTCAAAGTCTGAGTCATACTGAAAGTCAGAGTCAGAGTCAGATTCAGAGTCAGATACGAAGTCGAAGTCAAAGTCAATGTCAGAGTCAGAGTCAGAGTCAGAGTCAGATTCAGAGTCAGAGTCAGAGTCTCAGTCAGAGTCAGAGTCAGAGTCAGAGTTAGAGTAAGAGTCAGAGTCAGAGTCAGAGTCAGAGTCAGAGTCAGAGTCAGAGTCAGAGTCAGAGTCAGAGTCAGAGTCAGAGTCAGAGTCAGAGAGTCAGAGTCAAAGTCTGAGTCATACTGAAAGTCAGAGTCAGAGTCAGATTCAGAGTCAGATACAAAGTCAAAGTCAAAGTCAATGTCAGAGTCAGAGTCAGAGTCAGAGTCAGATTCAAAGTCAAAGTCAATGTCAGATTCAGAGTCAGAGTCAGAGTCAGATTCAGAGTCATAGTCAGAGTCAGAGTCAGAGTCACAGTCAGAGTCAGAGTCAGAGTCAGAGTCAAAGTCAAAGTTGGAGTCAGAGTCAGAGTCAGAGATTTAGAGTAAGAGTCAGAGTGATAGTCATAGTCGGAGTCAGAGTCAGATACAGAGTCGAAGTCAGAGTCAGAGTCAGAGTCAAAGTCAGAGTCAGAGTCAGACTCAGAGTCAGAATCAGAGTCAGAGTCGAAGTCGGAGTCGGAGTCAGATTCAGAGTGAGAATCAGAGTCAGATTCAGAGTCAGAGTCAGAGTCAGAGTCAGAGTCAGACTCAGATTCAGAATCAAAGTCAGAGTCGAAGTCGGAGTCGGAGTCAGATTCAGAGTGAGAGTCAGAGTCAGAGTCGGGGTCGGAGTCGGAGTCGGAGTCGGAGTTGGAGTCAGAGTCAGAGTCAGAGTCAGAGTCAGAGTTAGAGTAAGAGTCAGAGTCAGAGTCAGAGTCAGAGTCAGAGTCAGAGTCAGAGTCAGAGTCAGAGTCAGAGCCAGAGTCAGAGTCAGAGTCGTGGTCAGAGTCAGAGTCCGAGTCAGATACAGAGACAAAATCAGAATCAGAGTCAGAGTCAAAGTCGGAATCAGAGTCAGATTTAGAGTCAGAGTCAGAGTCGGAGTCGGAGTCAGAGTCAGAATCAGAGTCAGAGTCGGACTCGGAGTCAGAGTCAGAGTCAGACTCGGAGTCAGAGTCAGAGTCAGAGTCAGAGTCAGAGTCGGAGTCAGAGTCAGAGTCGGAGTCAGAGTCACAGTCAGAGTTAGTGTCAGAGTCAGAGTCAGAGTCAAAGTTTGAGTCAGAGTCAGAGTCATAGATTCAGAGTCAGAGTCAGATTGATAGTCATAGTCGGAGTCAGAGTCAGATACAGAGTCGAAGTCAGAGTCGAAGTCAGAGTCAGAGTCAGAGTCAGAGTCAGAGTCAGAGTCAGAGTCAGAATCAGAGTCAGAATCAGAGTCAGAGTCGGAGTAGGAGTCGGAGTCAGATTTAGAGTAAGAGTCACAGTCAGAGTCACAGTCAGAGTCACAGTCAGAGTCAGAGTCAGAGTCAGAGTCAGAGTCAGAGTCAAAGTTGGAGTCAGAGTCAGAGTCAGAGAGTCAGATACAGAGTCGAAGTCAGAGTCGAAGTCAGAGTCAAAGTCAGAGTCAGACTCAGAGTCAGAATCAGAGTCAGAGTCGAAGTCGGAGTCGGAGTCAGATTCAGAGTGAGAATCAGAGTCAGAGTCAGAGCCAGAGTCAGCGTCGGAATCGGAGTCGGAGTCAGATTCAGAGTGAGAGTCAGAGTCAGAGTCAGAGTCAGAGTCGGAGTCAGAGTCATAGTCAGAGTCCGAGTCGGAGTCAGAGTCAGAGTCAGAGTCAGAGTCAAATTCCGAGTCATAGTGAGAGTCACATTCATAGTCAGATACAAAGTCGAAGTCAGAGTCCAAGTCAGAGTCAGATTCTGATTCATAGTCAGAGTCAGAGTCAGAGTTAGAGTCAGATTCCGAGTCGGAGTCGGAGTCAGAGTCAAAGTTGGAGTCAGAGGAAGAGTCAGACTCAAAGTCAGAATCATTCAGAGTCAGAGTCGGAGTCGGAGTCAGAGTCAGAGTCAGAGTCAGAGTCAGAGTCAGAGTCAGATTCAAAGTTGGAATCAGAGTCAGAGTCAGAAAGTCAGAGTCAGAGTCAGATTGATAGTCATAGTCGAAGTCAGAGTCAGATACAGAGTCGAAGTCACAGTCGAAGTCAGAGTCAGAGTTAGAGTCAGAGTCAGAGTCAGAGTCAGAGAGTCAGAGTCAAAGTCTGAGTCATACTGAAAGTCAGAGTCAGAGTCAGATTCAGAGTCAGATACAAAGTCAAAGTCAAAGTCAATGTCAGAGTCAGAGTCAGAGTCAGAGTCAGAGTCAGAGTCAGAGTCAGACTTAGAGTCAGAATCAGAGTCAGAGTCGGAGTCGAAGTCGGAGTCAGATTCGGAGTGAGAGTCAGAGTCAGCGTCACAGTCAGAGTCACAGTCAGAGTTAGAGTCAGATTCAGAATCAGAGTCAGAGTCAGAGTCGGAGTCGGAGTCAGAGTCATAGTCAGAGTCGGAGTCAAAGTTAGAGTCAGAGTCAGAGTCAGAGAGTCAGAGTCAGAGTCAGAGTGATAGTCATAGTCGGAGTCAGAGTCAGATACAGATTTGAAGTCAGAGTCGAAGTCAGAGTCAGAGTCAGAGCCAGATTCAGAGTCAGAATCAGAGTCAGAGTCGGAGTCGGAGTCAGAGTAAGAGTCGGAGTCAGAGTCAGAGTCAGAGTCAGAGTCAGAGTCGGAGTCGAAGTCAGAGTCATAGTCAGAGTCGGAGTCAAAGTTGGAGTCAGAGTCAGAGTCAGAGAGTCAGAGTCAGAGTCAGAGTGATAGTCATAGTCGGAGTCAGAGTCAGATACAGAGTCGAAGTCAGAGTCAGAGTCAGAGTCAGAGTCAGAGTCAGAGTCAGAGTCAGACTTAGAGTCAGAATCAGAGTCAGAGTCGGAGTCGAAGTCGGAGTCAGATTCGGAGTGAGAGTCAGAGTCAGAGTCACAGTCAGAGTCACAGTCAGAGTTAGAGTCAGATTCAGAATCAGAGTCAGAGTCAGAGTCGGAGTCGGAGTCAGAGTCATAGTTAGAGTCGGAGTCAAAGTTAGAGTCAGAGTCAGAGTCAGAGAGTCAGAGTCAGAGTCAGAGTGATAGTCATAGTCGGAGTCAGAGTCAGATACAGATTTGAAGTCAGAGTCGAAGTCAGAGTCAGAGTCAGAGTCAGCGTCAGATTCAGAGTTAGAGTCAGAGTCAGAGTCGGGGTCGGAGTCGGAGTCAGAGTCAGAGTCAGAGTCAGAGTCGAAGTCAGAATCAGAGTCAGAGTTAGAGTAAGAGTCAGAGTCAGAGTCAGAGTCAGAGTCAGAGTCAGAAGCAAAGTCAGAGTCAGAGTCAGAGTCAGAGTCAGAGTCAGAGCCAGAGTCAGAGTCAGAGTCGTAGTCAGAATCAGAGTCCAAGTCAGATACAGAGTCAGAGTCAGAGTCAGAGTCAAAGTCAGAGTCAGAGTCAGAGTCAGAGTCAGAGTCAGAGTCAGAGTCAGAGTCAGAGTCAGACTCAGAGTCAGAATCAGAGTCATAGTCGGAGTCGAAGTCGGAGTCAGATTCAGAGTGAGAGTCAGAGTCAGAGTCACAGTCAGAGTCACAGTCAGAGTCAGAGTCAGATTCAGAGTTAGAGTCAGAGTCAGAGTCGGGGTTGGAGTCGGAGTCGGAGTCAGAGTCAGAGTCAGAGTCAGAGTCCGAGTCAGAGTCAGAGTCAGAGTCAGAGTCAGACTCAGAGTCAGAATCAGAGTCAGAGTCGCAGTCGGAGTCGGAGTCAGATTCAGAGTGAGAGTCAGAGTCAGAGTCAGAGTCAGAGTCAGATTCAGAGTTAGAGTCAGAGTCAGAGTCGGGGTCGGAGTCGGAGTCAGAGTCAGAGTCAGAGTCAGAGTCAACGTCAGAATCAGAGTCAGAGTTAGAGTAAGAGTCAGAGTCAGAGTCAGAGTCAGAGTCAGAGTCGAAGTCAGAGTCAGAGTCGGAGTCAGAGTCACAGTCAGAGTCAGTGTCAGAGTCAGAGTCAGAGTCGGAGTCAGAGTCAGAGAGTCAGAGTCAGAGTCAGATTGATAGTCATAGTCGGAGTCAGAGTCAGATACAGAGTCGAAGTCAGAGTCGAAGTCAGAGTCAAAGTCAGAGTCAGAGTCAGAGTCAGACTCAGAGTCATAGTCAGAGTCAGAGTCAGAGTCAGAGTCAGAGTCAGAGTCAGAATCAGAGTCAGAGTCAGAATCAGAGAGTCAGAGTCAAATTCAGAGTCGGAGTCAGAGTCAGAGAGTCGGAGTCAAATTCAGAGTCGAAGTCAGAGTCAGAGTCAGAGTCAGAGTCAGAGTCGAAGTCAGAGACAGAGTTAGAGTCAAATTCCGAGTCATAGTGAGAGTCACATTCATAGTCAGATACAAAGTCGAAGTCAGAGTCAAAGTCAGAGTCAGAGTCTGATTCAGAGTCAGAGTCAGAGTCGGAGTCGGAGTCAGAGTCATAGTCAGAGTCGGAGTCAAAGTTAGAGTCAGAGTCAGAGTCAGAGAGTCAGAGTCAGAGTCAGAGTGATAGTCATAGTCGGAGTCAGAGTCAGATACAGATTTGAAGTCAGAGTCGAAGTCAGAGTCAGAGTCAGAGTCAGAGTCAGAGTCGGAGTCGAAGTCAGAGTCATAGTCAGAGTCGGAGTCAAAGTTGGAGTCAGAGTCAGAGTCAGAGAGTCAGAGTCAGAGTCAGAGTGATAGTCATAGTCGGAGTCAGAGTCAGATACAGATTTGAAGTCAGAGTCGAAGTCAGAGAGTCAGAGTCAGAGTCAGATTGATAGTCATAGTCGGAGTCAGAGTCAGATACAGAGTCGAAGTCAAAGTCAATGTCAGAGTCAGAGTCAGAGTCAGAGTCAGAGTCAGAAGCAAAGTCAGAGTCAGAGTCAGAGTCAGAGTCAGAGTCAGAGCCAGAGTCAGAGTCAGAGTCGTAGTCAGAATCAGAGTCCAAGTCAGATACAGAGTCAGAGTCAGAGTCAGAGTCAAAGTCAGAGTCAGAGTCAGAGTCAGAGTCAGAGTCAGAGTCAGAGTCAGAGTCAGAGTCAGACTCAGAGTCAGAATCAGAGTCATAGTCGGAGTCGAAGTCGGAGTCAGATTCAGAGTGAGAGTCAGAGTCAGAGTCACAGTCAGAGTCACAGTCAGAGTCAGAGTCAGATTCAGAGTTAGAGTCAGAGTCAGAGTCGGGGTTGGAGTCGGAGTCGGAGTCAGAGTCAGAGTCAGAGTCAGAGTCCGAGTCAGAGTCAGAGTCAGAGTCAGAGTCAGACTCAGAGTCAGAATCAGAGTCAGAGTCGCAGTCGGAGTCGGAGTCAGATTCAGAGTGAGAGTCAGAGTCAGAGTCAGAGTCAGAGTCAGATTCAGAGTTAGAGTCAGAGTCAGAGTCGGGGTCGGAGTCGGAGTCAGAGTCAGAGTCAGAGTCAGAGTCAACGTCAGAATCAGAGTCAGAGTTAGAGTAAGAGTCAGAGTCAGAGTCAGAGTCAGAGTCAGAGTCGAAGTCAGAGTCAGAGTCGGAGTCAGAGTCACAGTCAGAGTCAGTGTCAGAGTCAGAGTCAGAGTCGGAGTCAGAGTCAGAGAGTCAGAGTCAGAGTCAGATTGATAGTCATAGTCGGAGTCAGAGTCAGATACAGAGTCGAAGTCAGAGTCGAAGTCAGAGTCAAAGTCAGAGTCAGAGTCAGAGTCAGACTCAGAGTCATAGTCAGAGTCAGAGTCAGAGTCAGAGTCAGAGTCAGAGTCAGAATCAGAGTCAGAGTCAGAATCAGAGAGTCAGAGTCAAATTCAGAGTCGGAGTCAGAGTCAGAGAGTCGGAGTCAAATTCAGAGTCGAAGTCAGAGTCAGAGTCAGAGTCAGAGTCAGAGTCGAAGTCAGAGACAGAGTTAGAGTCAAATTCCGAGTCATAGTGAGAGTCACATTCATAGTCAGATACAAAGTCGAAGTCAGAGTCAAAGTCAGAGTCAGAGTCTGATTCAGAGTCAGAGTCAGAGTCGGAGTCGGAGTCAGAGTCATAGTCAGAGTCGGAGTCAAAGTTAGAGTCAGAGTCAGAGTCAGAGAGTCAGAGTCAGAGTCAGAGTGATAGTCATAGTCGGAGTCAGAGTCAGATACAGATTTGAAGTCAGAGTCGAAGTCAGAGTCAGAGTCAGAGTCAGAGTCAGAGTCGGAGTCGAAGTCAGAGTCATAGTCAGAGTCGGAGTCAAAGTTGGAGTCAGAGTCAGAGTCAGAGAGTCAGAGTCAGAGTCAGAGTGATAGTCATAGTCGGAGTCAGAGTCAGATACAGATTTGAAGTCAGAGTCGAAGTCAGAGAGTCAGAGTCAGAGTCAGATTGATAGTCATAGTCGGAGTCAGAGTCAGATACAGAGTCGAAGTCAAAGTCAATGTCAGAGTCAGAGTCAGAGTCAGAGTCAGATTCAGAGTCAGAGTCAGAGTCACAGTCAGAGTCAGAGTCAGAGTCAGAGTCAAAGTCAAAGTTGGAGTCAGAGTCAGAGTCAGAGATTTAGAGTCAGAGTCAGAGTGATAGTCAGAGTCGGAGTCAGAGTCAGATACAGAGTCGAAGTCAGAGTCAGAGTCAGAGTCAGAGTCAGAGTCAGAGTCAGAGTCAGACTTAGAGTCAGAATCAGAGTCAGAGTCGGAGTCGAAGTCGGAGTCAGATTCGGAGTGAGAGTCAGAGTCAGAGTCACAGTCAGAGTCACAGTCATAGTTAGAGTCAGATTCAGAGTCAGAGTCAGAGTCAGAGTCGGAGTCGGAGTCAGAGTCAGAGTCAGAGTCGGAGTCAAAGTTAGAGTCAGAGTCAGAGTCAGAGAGTCAGAGTCAGAGTCAGAGTGATAGTCATAGTCGGAGTCAGAGTCAGATACAGATTTGAAGTCAGAGTCGAAGTCAGAGTCAGAGTCAGAGTCAGATTCAGAGTCAGAATCAGAGTCAGAGTCGGAGTCGGAGTCAGAGTAAGAGTCGGAGTCAGAGTCAGAGTCGGAGTCAGAGTCAGAGTTGGAGTCAGAGTCACAGTCAGAGTCAGTGTCAGAGTCAGAGTCAGAGTCAAAGTTGGAGTCAGAGTCAGAGGCAGAGACTCAGAGTCAGAGTCAGATTGATAGTCATAGTCGGAGTCAGAGTCAGATACAGAGTCGAAGTCAGAGTCGAAGTCAGAGTCAGAGTCAGAGTCAGAGTCAGAGTCAGAGTCAGACTCAGAGTCAGAGTCAGAGTCAGAGTCAGAGTCAGCGTCAGAGACAGAGTCAGAGTCAAATTCCGAGTCATAGTGAGAGTCACATTCATAGTCAGATACAAAGTCGAAGTCAGAGTCAAAGTCAGAGTCAGAGTCTGATTCAGAGTCAGATACCAAGTCAAAGTCAAAGTCAATGTCAGAATCAGAGTCAGAGTCAGAGTCAGATTCAGTGTCAGAGTCAGAGTCAGAGTCAAAGTTGGAGTCAGAGTCAGAGTCAGAGAGTCAGAGTCAGAGTCAGATTGATAGTCATAGTCGTAGTCAGAGTCAGATACAGAGTCGAAGTCAGAGTCGAAGTCAGAGTCAGCGTCAGAGTCAGAGTCAGAGTCAGAGTCAGAGAGTCAGAGTCAAAGTTTGAGTCATACTGAAAGTCAGAGTCAGAGTCAGATTCAGAGTCAGATACAAAGTCAAAGTCAAAGTCAATGTCAGAGTCAGAGTCAGAGTCAGAGTCAGATTCAGAGTCAGAGTCAGAGTCAGAGTCAGAGAGTCAGAGTCAAAGTCTGAGTCAGAGTCAGAGTCAGAGTCAGAGTCAGAGTCAGAGTCAGAGAGTCAGAGTCAAAGTCTGAGTCAGAGTCAGAGTCAGAGTCAGAGTCAGAGTCAAAGTTGGAGTCAGAGTCCGAGTCACAGTCAGAGTCAGAGTCAGAGTCAGAGTCAGAGTCAAAGTTGGAGTCAGAGTCAGAGTCAGAGATTTAGAGTCAGAGTCAGAGTGATAGTCGAAGTCAGAGACAGAGTCAGAGTCAAATTCCGAGTCATAGTAAGAGTCACATTCATAGTCAGATACAAAGTCGAAGTCAGAGTCAAAGTCAGAGTCAGAGTCTTATTCAGAGTCAGAGTCAGAGTCAGAGTTAGAGTCAGATTCGGAGTCAGAGTCGGAGTCAATAACAGATTCAGAGTCGGAGTCAGATTCAGAGTCACAGTCAGATTTAAAGTCAGAGTCGTCGTCAGAGTCAGAGTCTGATTCAGATACAGAGACAGAGTCAGAGTCAGAGTCAGAGTCAAACTCAGAGTCAAAGACAGAGTCGGAGTCAGAGTAAGAGTCAGAGTCAGAGTCAGAGTCAGAGACAGAGTCAGAGTCAGAGTCAGAGTCAGAGTCAGAGACAGAGTCAGTGTCAGAGTCAGAGTCAAAGTCAGAGTCAGAGTCAGATTCAGAGTCAGAGTCAGAGTCACAGTCAGAGTCACAGTCAGAGTCAGAGTCAGAGTCAGAGTCAGAGTCAAAGTTGGAGTCAGAGTCAGAGTCAGAGATTTAGAGTCAGAGTCTAAGTGATAGTCAGAGTCGGAGTCAGAGTCAGATACAGAGTCGAAGTCCGAGTCAGAGTCAGAGTCAGAGTCAGAGTCAGAGTCAGAGTCAGACTCAGAGTCAGAATCAGAGTCAGAGTCGGAGTCGAAGTCGGAGTCAGATTCGGAGTGAGAGTCAGAGTCAGAGTCACAGTCAGAGTCACAGTCACAGTCAGAGTCAGATTCAGAGTCACAGTCAGAGTCAGAGTCAGAGTCAGAGTCAGAGCCAGAGTCAGAGTTAGAGTCGTAGTCAGAGTCAGAGTCAGAGTCAGAGTCAGAGTCAGACTCAGAGTCAGAATCAGAGTCAGAGTCGGAGTCGGAGTCGGGGTCAGATTCAGAGTAAGAGTCAGAGTCAGAGTCAGAGTCAGAGTCAGATTCAGAGTTAGAGTCATAGTCAGAGTCGGGGTCGGAGTCGGAGTCAGAGTCAGAGTCAGAGTCAGAGTCAAAGTCAGAATCAGAGTCAGAGTTAGAGTAAGAGTCAGAGTCAGAGTCAGAGTCAGAGTCAGAGTCAGAAGCAAAGTCAGAGTCAGAGTCAGAGTCAGAGTCAGAGTCAGAGCCAGAGTCAGAGTCAGAGTCGTAGTCAGAATCAGAGTCCAAGTCAGATACAGAGTCAGAGTCAGAGTCAGAGTCAAAGTCAGAGTCAGAGTCAGAGTCAGAGTCAGAGTCAGAGTCAGAGTCAGAGTCAGACTCAGAGTCAGAATCAGAGTCATAGTCGGAGTCGAAGTCGGAGTCAGATTCGGAGTGAGAGTCAGAGTCAGAGTCACAGTCAGAGTCACAGTCAGAGTTAGAGTCAGATTCAGAATCAGAGTCAGAGTCAGAGTCGGAGTCGGCGTCAGAGTCAGAGTCAGAGTCGGAGTCAAAGTTAGAGTCAGAGTCAGAGTCAGAGAGTCAGAGTCAGAGTCAGAGTGATAGTCATAGTCGGAGTCAGAGTCAGATACAGATTTGAAGTCAGAGTCGAAGTCAGAGAGTCAGAGTCAGAGTCAGATTGATAGTCATAGTCGGAGTCAGAGTCAGATACAGAGTCGAAGTCAAAGTCAATGTCAGAGTCAGAGTCAGAGTCAGAGTCAGATTCAGAGTCAGAGTCAGAGTCACAGTCAGAGTCAGAGTCAGAGTCAGAAGCAAAGTCAGAGTCAGAGTCAGAGTCAGAGTCAGAGTCAGAGCCAGAGTCAGAGTCAGAGTCGTAGTCAGAATCGAGTCCAAGTCAGATACAGAGTCAGAGGCAGAGTCAGAGTCAAAGTCAGAGTCAGAGTCAGAGTCAGAGTCAGAGTCAGAGTCAGAGTCAGAGTCAGACTCAGAGTCAGAATCAGAGTCATAGTCGGAGTCGAAGTCGGAGTCAGATTCAGAGTGAGAGTCAGAGTAAGAGTCACAGTCAGAGTCACAGTCAGAGTCAGAGTCAGATTCAGAGTTAGAGTCAGAGTCAGAGTCGGGGTTGGAGTCGGAGTCGGAGTCAGAGTCAGAGTCAGAGTCAGAGTCCGAGTCAGAGTCAGAGTCAGAGTCAGAGTCAGACTCAGAGTCAGAATCAGAGTCAGAGTCGCAGTCGGAGTCGGAGTCAGATTCAGAGTGAGAGTCAGAGTCAGAGTCAGAGTCAGAGTCAGATTCAGAGTTAGAGTCAGAGTCAGAGTCGGGGTCGGAGTCGGAGTCAGAGTCAGAGTCAGAGTCAGAGTCAACGTCAGAATCAGAGTCAGAGTTAGAGTAAGAGTCAGAGTCAGAGTCAGAGTCAGAGTCAGAGTCGAAGTCAGAGTCAGAGTCGGAGTCAGAGTCACAGTCAGAGTCAGTGTCAGAGTAAGAGTCAGAGTCGGAGTCAGAGTCAGAGAGTCAGAGTCAGAGTCAGATTGATAGTCATAGTCGGAGTCAGAGTCAGATACAGAGTCGAAGTCAGAGTCGAAGTCAGAGTCAAAGTCAGAGTCAGAGTCAGAGTCAGACTCAGAGTCATAGTCAGAGTCAGAGTCAGAGTCAGAGTCAGAGTCAGAGTCAGAATCAGAGTCAGAGTCAGAATCAGAGAGTCAGAGTCAAATTCAGAGTCGGAGTCAGAGTCAGAGAGTCGGAGTCAAATTCAGAGTCGAAGTCAGAGTCAGAGTCAGAGTCAGAGTCAGAGTCGAAGTCAGAGACAGAGTTAGAGTCAAATTCCGAGTCATAGTGAGAGTCACATTCATAGTCAGATACAAAGTCGAAGTCAGAGTCAAAGTCAGAGTCAGAGTCTGATTCAGAGTCAGAGTCAGAGTCGGAGTCGGAGTCAGAGTCATAGTCAGAGTCGGAGTCAAAGTTAGAGTCAGAGTCAGAGTCAGAGAGTCAGAGTCAGAGTCAGAGTGATAGTCATAGTCGGAGTCAGAGTCAGATACAGATTTGAAGTCAGAGTCGAAGTCAGAGTCAGAGTCAGAGTCAGAGTCAGAGTCGGAGTCGAAGTCAGAGTCATAGTCAGAGTCGGAGTCAAAGTTGGAGTCAGAGTCAGAGTCAGAGAGTCAGAGTCAGAGTCAGAGTGATGGTCATAGTCGGAGTCAGAGTCAGATACAGATTTGAAGTCAGAGTCGAAGTCAGAGAGTCAGAGTCAGAGTCAGATTGATAGTCATAGTCGGAGTCAGAGTCAGATACAGAGTCGAAGTCAAAGTCAATATCAGAGTCAGAGTCAGAGTCAGAGTCAGATTCAGAGTCAGAGTCAGAGTCACAGTCAGAGTCAGAGTCAGAGTCAGAGTCAAAGTCAAAGTTGGAGTCAGAGTCAGAGTCAGAGATTTAGAGTCAGAGTCAGAGTGATAGTCAGAGTCGGAGTCAGAGTCAGATACAGAGTCGAAGTCAGAGTCAGAGTCAGAGTCAGAGTCAGAGTCAGAGTCAGAGTCAGAGTCAGAGTCAGACTTAGAGTCAGAATCAGAGTCAGAGTCGGAGTCGAAGTCGGAGTCAGATTCGGAGTGAGAGTCAGAGTCAGAGTCACAGTCAGAGTCACAGTCAGAGTTAGAGTCAGATTCAGAATCAGAGTCAGAGTCAGAGTCGGAGTCGGAGTCAGAGTCAGAGTCAGAGTCGGAGTCAAAGTTAGAGTCAGAGTCAGAGTCAGAGAGTCAGAGTCAGAGTCAGAGTGATAGTCATAGTCGGAGTCAGAGTCAGATACAGATTTGAAGTCAGAGTCGAAGTCAGAGTCAGAGTCAGAGTCAGATTCAGAGTCAGAATCAGAGTCAGAGTCGGAGTCGGAGTCAGAGTAAGAGTCAGAGTCAGAGTCGGAGTCAGAGTCAGAGTTGGAGTCAGAGTCACAGTCAGAGTCAGTGTCAGAGTCAGAGTCAGAGTCAAAGTTGGAGTCAGAGTCAGAGGCAGAGACTCAGAGTCAGAGTCAGATTGATAGTCATAGTCGGAGTCAGAGTCAGATACAGAGTCGAAGTCAGATTCGAAGTCAGAGTCAGAGTCAGAGTCAGAGTCAGAGTCAGAGTCAGACTCAGAGTCAGAGTCAGAGTCAGAGTCAGAGTCAGCGTCAGAGACAGAGTCAGAGTCAAATTCCGAGTCATAGTGAGAGTCACATTCATAGTCAGATACAAAGTCGAAGTCAGAGTCAAAGTCAGAGTCAGAGTCTGATTCAGAGTCAGATACCAAGTCAAAGTCAAAGTCAATGTCAGAATCAGAGTCAGAGTCAGAGTCAGATTCAGTGTCAGAGTCAGAGTCAGAGTCAAAGTTGGAGTCAGAGTCAGAGTCAGAGAGTCAGAGTCAGAGTCAGATTGATAGTCATAGTCGAAGTCAGAGTCAGATACAGAGTCGAAGTCAGAGTCGAAGTCAGAGTCACCGTCAGAGTCAGAGTCCGAGTCAGAGTCAGAGAGTCAGAGTCAAAGTTTGAGTCATACTGAAAATCAGAGTCAGAGTCAGATTCAGAGTCAGATACAAAGTCAAAGTCAAAGTCAATGTCAGAGTCAGAGTCAGAGTCAGAGTCAGATTCAGTGTCAGAGTCAGAGTCAGAGTCAAAGTTGGAGTCAGAGTCAGAGTCAGAGAGTCAGAGTCAGAGTCAGATTGATAGTCATAGTCGAAGTCAGAGTCAGATACAGAGTCGAAGTCAGAATCGCAGTCAGAGTCAGAGTCAGAGTCAGAGTCAGAGTCAGAGTCAGAGAGTCAGAGTCAAAGTCTGAGTCAGAGTCAGAGTCAGAGTCAGAGTCAGAGTCAAAGTTGGAGTCAGAGTCCGAGTCACAGTCAGAGTCAGAGTCAGAGTCAGAGTCAGAGTCAAAGTTGGAGTCAGAGTCAGAGTCAGAGATTTAGAGTCAGAGTCAGAGTGATAGTCGAAGTCAGAGACAGAGTCAGAGTCAAATTCCGAGTCATAGTAAGAGTCACATTCATAGTCAGATACAAAGTCGAAGTCAGAGTCAAAGTCAGAGTCAGAGTCTTATTCAGAGTCAGAGTTAGAGTCAGAGTTAGAGTCAGATTCGGAGTCAGAGTCGGAGTCAATGTCAGATTCAGAGTCGGAGTCAGATTCAGAGTCACAGTCAGATTTAAAGTCAGAGTCGTCGTCAGAGTCAGAGTCTGATTCAGATACAGAGACAGAGTCAGAGTCAGAGTCAGAGTCAAACTCAGAGTCAAAGACAGAGTCGGAGTCAGAGTAAGAGTCAGAGTCAGAGTCAGAGTCAGAGACAGAGTCAGAGTCAGAGTCAGAGTCAGAGTCAGAGACAGAGTCAGTGTCAGAGTCAGAGTCAAAGTCAGAGTCAGAGTCAGATTCACAGTCAGAGTCAGAGTCACAGTCATGGTCACAGCCAGAGTCAGAGTCAGAGTCAGAGTCAGAGTCAAAGTTGGAGTCAGAGTCAGAGTCAGAGATTTAGAGTCAGAGTCTAAGTGATAGTCAGAGTCGGAGTCAGAGTCAGATACAGAGTCGAAGTCCGAGTCAGAGTCAGAGTCAGAGTCAGAGTCAGAGTCAGAGTCAGACTCAGAGTCAGAATCAGAGTCAGAGTCGGAGTCGAAGTCGGAGTCAGATTCGGAGTGAGAGTCAGAGTCAGAGTCACAGTCAGAGTCACAGTCACAGTCAGAGTCAGATTCAGAGTCACAGTCAGAGTCAGAGTCAGAGTCAGAGTCAGAGCCAGAGTCAGAGTTAGAGTCGTAGTCAGAGTCAGAGTCAGAGTCAGAGTCAGAGTCAGACTCAGAGTCAGAATCAGAGTCAGAGTCGGAGTCGGAGTCGGGGTCAGATTCAGAGTAAGAGTCAGAGTCAGAGTCAGAGTCAGAGTCAGATTCAGAGTTAGAGTCATAGTCAGAGTCGGGGTCGGAGTCGGAGTCAGAGTCAGAGTCAGAGTCAGAGTCAAAGTCAGAATCAGAGTCAGAGTTAGAGTAAGAGTCAGAGTCAGAGTCAGAGTCAGAGTCAGAGTCAGAAGCAAAGTCAGAGTCAGAGTCAGAGTCAGAGTCAGAGTCAGAGCCAGAGTCAGAGTCAGAGTCGTAGTCAGAATCAGAGTCCAAGTCAGATACAGAGTCAGAGTCAGAGTCAGAGTCAAAGTCAGAGTCAGAGTCAGAGTCAGAGTCAGAGTCAGAGTCAGAGTCAGAGTCAGAGTCAGACTCAGAGTCAGAATCAGAGTCATAGTCGGAGTCGAAGTCGGAGTCAGATTCGGAGTGAGAGTCAGAGTCAGAGTCACAGTCAGAGTCACAGTCAGAGTTAGAGTCAGATTCAGAATCAGAGTCAGAGTCAGAGTCGGAGTCGGCGTCAGAGTCAGAGTCAGAGTCGGAGTCAAAGTTAGAGTCAGAGTCAGAGTCAGAGAGTCAGAGTCAGAGTCAGAGTGATAGTCATAGTCGGAGTCAGAGTCAGAGTCAGATTCAGAGTCAGAGTCAGAGTCACAGTCAGAGTCAGAGTCAGAGTCAGAGTCAAAGTCAAAGTTGGAGTCAGAGTCAGAGTCAGAGATTTAGAGTCAGAGTCAGAGTGATAGTCAGAGTCGGAGTCAGAGTCAGATACAGAGTCGAAGTCAGAGTCAGAGTCAGAGTCAGAATCAGAGTCAGAGTCAGAGTCAGACTTAGAGTCAGAATCAGAGTCAGAGTCGGAGTCGAAGTCGGAGTCAGATTCGGAGTGAGAGTCAGAGTCAGAGTCACAGTCAGAGTCACAGTCAGAGTTAGAGTCAGATTCAGAATCAGAGTCAAAGTCAGAGTCGGAGTCGGAGTCAGAGTCAGAGTCAGAGTCGAAGTCAAAGTTAGAGTCAGAGTCAGAGTCAGAGAGTCAGAGTCAGATTCAGAGTGATAGTCATAGTCGGAGTCAGAGTCAGATACAGATTTGAAGTCAGAGTCGAAGTCAGAGTCAGAGTCAGAGTCAGATTCAGAGTCAGAATCAGAGTCAGAGTCGGAGTCGGAGTCAGAGTAAGAGTCGGAGTCAGAGTCAGAGTCGGAGTCAGAGTCAGAGTTGGAGTCAGAGTCACAGTCAGAGTCAGTGTCAGAGTCAGATTCAGAGTCAAAGTTGGAGTCAGAGTCAGAGGCAGAGACTCAGAGTCAGAGTCAGATTGATAGTCATAGTCGGAGTCAGAGTCAGATACAGAGTCGAAGTCAGAGTCGAAGTCAGAGTCAGAGTCAGAGTCAGAGTCAGAGTCAGAGTCAGACTCAGAGTCAGAGTCAGAGTCAGAGTCAGAGTCAGCGTCAGAGACAGAGTCAGAGTCAAATTCCGAGTCATAGTGAGAGTCACATTCATAGTCAGATACAAAGTCGAAGTCAGAGTCAAAGTCAGAGTCAGAGTCTGATTCAGAGTCGGATACCAAGTCAAAGTCAAAGTCAATGTCAGAATCAGAGTCAGAGTCAGAGTCAGATTCAGTGTCAGAGTCAGAGTCAGAGTCAAAGTTGGAGTCAGAGTCAGAGTCAGAGAGTCAGAGTCAGAGTCAGATTGATAGTCATAGTCGAAGTCAGAGTCAGATACAGAGTCGAAGTCAGAGTCGAAGTCAGAGTCAGCGTCAGAGTCAGAGACAGAGTCAGAGTCAGAGAGTCAGAGTCAAAGTTTGAGTCATACTGAAAGTCAGAGTCAGAGTCAGATTCAGAGTCAGATACAAAGTCAAAGTCAAAGTCAATGTCAGAGTCAGAGTCAGAGTCAGAGTCAGATTCAGTGTCAGAGTCAGAGTCAGAGTCAAAGTTGGAGTCAGAGTCAGAGTCAGAGAGTCAGAGTCAGAGTCAGATTGATAGTCATAGTCGAAGTCAGAGTCAGATACAGAGTCGAAGTCAGAGTCGCAGTCAGAGTCAGAGTCAGAGTCAGAGTCAGAGTCAGAGTCAGAGAGTCAGAGTCAAAGTCTGAGTCAGAGTCAGAGTCAGAGTCAGAGTCAGAGTCAAAGTTGGAGTCAGAGTCCGAGTCACAGTCAGAGTCAGAGTCAGAGTCAGAGTCAGAGTCAAAGTTGGAGTCAGAGTCAGAGTCAGAGATTTAGAGTCAGAGTCAGAGTGATAGTCGAAGTCAGAGACAGAGTCAGAGTCAAATTCCGAGTCATAGTAAGAGTCACATTCATAGTCAGATACAAAGTCGAAGTCAGAGTCAAAGTCAGAGTCAGAGTCTTATTCAGAGTCAGAGTCAGAGTCAGAGTTAGAGTCAGATTCGGAGTCAGAGTCGGAGTCAATGTCAGATTCAGAGTCGGAGTCAGATTCAGAGTCACAGTCAGATTTAAAGTCAGAGTCGTCGTCAGAGTCAGAGTCTGATTCAGATACAGAGACAGAGTCAGAGTCAGAGTCAGAGTCAAACTCAGAGTCAAAGACAGAGTCGGAGTCAGAGTAAGAGTCAGAGTCAGAGTCAGAGTCAGAGACAGAGTCAGAGTCAGAGTCAGAGTCAGAGTCAGAGACAGAGTCAGTGTCAGAGTCAGAGTCAAAGTCAGAGTCAGAGTCAGATTCAGAGTCAGAGTCAGAGTCACAGTCAGAGTCACAGTCAGAGTCAGAGTCAGAGTCAGAGTCAGAGTCAAAGTTGGAGTCAGAGTCAGAGTCAGAGATTTAGAGTCAGAGTCTAAGTGATAGTCAGAGTCGGAGTCAGAGTCAGATACAGAGTCGAAGTCCGAGTCAGAGTCAGAGTCAGAGTCAGAGTCAGAGTCAGAGTCAGACTCAGAGTCAGAATCAGAGTCAGAGTCGGAGTCGAAGTCGGAGTCAGATTCGGAGTGAGAGTCAGAGTCAGAGTCACAGTCAGAGTCAGAGTCAGAGTCAGAGACAGAGTCAGTGTCAGAGTCAGAGTCAAAGTCAGAGTCAGAGTCAGATTCAGAGTCAGAGTCAGAGTCACAGTCAGAGTCACAGTCAGAGTCAGAGTCAGAGTCAGAGTCAGAGTCAAAGTTGGAGTCAGAGTCAGAGTCAGAGATTTAGAGTCAGAGTCTAAGTGATAGTCAGAGTCGGAGTCAGAGTCAGATACAGAGTCGAAGTCCGAGTCAGAGTCAGAGTCAGAGTCAGAGTCAGAGTCAGAGTCAGACTCAGAGTCAGAATCAGAGTCAGAGTCGGAGTCGAAGTCAGAGTCGGAGTCGGAGTCAGAGTCAGAGTCAGAGTCGAAGTCAAAGTTAGAGTCAGAGTCAGAGTCAGAGAGTCAGAGTCAGATTCAGAGTGATAGTCATAGTCGGAGTCAGAGTCAGATACAGATTTGAAGTCAGAGTCGAAGTCAGAGTCAGAGTCAGAGTCAGATTCAGAGTCAGAATCAGAGTCAGAGTCGGAGTCGGAGTCAGAGTAAGAGTCGGAGTCAGAGTCAGAGTCGGAGTCAGAGTCAGAGTTGGAGTCAGAGTCACAGTCAGAGTCAGTGTCAGAGTCAGATTCAGAGTCAAAGTTGGAGTCAGAGTCAGAGGCAGAGACTCAGAGTCAGAGTCAGATTGATAGTCATAGTCGGAGTCAGAGTCAGATACAGAGTCGAAGTCAGAGTCGAAGTCAGAGTCAGAGTCAGAGTCAGAGTCAGAGTCAGAGTCAGACTCAGAGTCAGAGTCAGAGTCAGAGTCAGAGTCAGCGTCAGAGACAGAGTCAGAGTCAAATTCCGAGTCATAGTGAGAGTCACATTCATAGTCAGATACAAAGTCGAAGTCAGAGTCAAAGTCAGAGTCAGAGTCTGATTCAGAGTCGGATACCAAGTCAAAGTCAAAGACAATGTCAGAATCAGAGTCAGAGTCAGAGTCAGATTCAGTGTCAGAGTCAGAGTCAGAGTCAAAGTTGGAGTCAGAGTCAGAGTCAGAGAGTCAGAGTCAGAGTCAGATTGATAGTCATAGTCGAAGTCAGAGTCAGATACAGAGTCGAAGTCAGAGTCGAAGTCAGAGTCAGCGTCAGAGTCAGAGACAGAGTCAGAGTCAGAGAGTCAGAGTCAAAGTTTGAGTCATACTGAAAGTCAGAGTCAGAGTCAGATTCAGAGTCAGATACAAAGTCAAAGTCAAAGTCAATGTCAGAGTCAGAGTCAGAGTCAGAGTCAGATTCAGTGTCAGAGTCAGAGTCAGAGTCAAAGTTGGAGTCAGAGTCAGAGTCAGAGAGTCAGAGTCAGAGTCAGATTGATAGTCATAGTCGAAGTCAGAGTCAGATACAGAGTCGAAGTCAGAGTCGCAGTCAGAGTCAGAGTCAGAGTCAGAGTCAGAGTCAGAGTCAGAGAGTCAGAGTCAAAGTCTGAGTCAGAGTCAGAGTCAGAGTCAGAGTCAGAGTCAAAGTTGGAGTCAGAGTCCGAGTCAGAGTCAGAGTCAGAGTCAGAGTCAGAGTCAGAGTCAAAGTTGGAGTCAGAGTCAGAGTCAGAGATTTAGAGTCAGAGTCAGAGTGATAGTCGAAGTCAGAGACAGAGTCAGAGTCAAATTCCGAGTCATAGTAAGAGTCACATTCATAGTCAGATACAAAGTCGAAGTCAGAGTCAAAGTCAGAGTCAGAGTCTTATTCAGAGTCAGAGTCAGAGTCAGAGTTAGAGTCAGATTCGGAGTCAGAGTCGGAGTCAATGTCAGATTCAGAGTCGGAGTCAGATTCAGAGTCACAGTCAGATTTAAAGTCAGAGTCGTCGTCAGAGTCAGAGTCTGATTCAGATACAGAGACAGAGTCAGAGTCAGAGTCAGAGTCAAACTCAGAGTCAAAGACAGAGTCGGAGTCAGAGTAAGAGTCAGAGTCAGAGTCAGAGTCAGAGACAGAGTCAGAGTCAGAGTCAGAGTCAGAGTCAGAGACAGAGTCAGCGTCAGAGTCAGAGTCAAAGTCAGAGTCAGAGTCAGATTCAGAGTCAGAGTCAGAGTCACAGTCAGAGTCACAGTCAGAGTCAGAGTCAGAGTCAGAGTCAGAGTCAAAGTTGGAGTCAGAGTCAGAGTCAGAGATTTAGAGTCAGAGTCTAAGTGATAGTCAGAGTCGGAGTCAGAGTCAGATACAGAGTCGAAGTCCGAGTCAGAGTCAGAGTCAGAGTCAGAGTCAGAGTCAGAGTCAGACTCAGAGTCAGAATCAGAGTCAGAGTCGGAGTCGAAGTCGGAGTCAGATTCGGAGTGAGAGTCAGAGTCAGAGTCACAGTCAGAGTCACAGTCACAGTCAGAGTCAGATTCAGAGTCACAGTCAGAGTCAGAGTCAGAGTCAGAGTCAGAGCCAGAGTCAGAGTTAGAGTCGTAGTCAGAGTCAGAGTCAGAGTCAGAGTCAGAGTCAGACTCAGAGTCAGAATCAGAGTCAGAGTCGGAGTCGGAGTCGGGGTCAGATTCAGAGTAAGAGTCAGAGTCAGAGTCAGAGTCAGAGTCAGATTCAGAGTTAGAGTCATAGTCAGAGTCGGGGTCGGAGTCGGAGTCAGAGTCAGAGTCAGAGTCAGAGTCAAAGTCAGAATCAGAGTCAGAGTTAGAGTAAGAGTCAGAGTCAGAGTCAGAGTCAGAGTCAGAGTCAGAAGCAAAGTCAGAGTCAGAGTCAGAGTCAGAGTCAGAGTCAGAGCCAGAGTCAGAGTCAGAGTCGTAGTCAGAATCAGAGTCCAGGTCAGATACAGAGTCAGAGTCAGAGTCAGAGTCAAAGTCAGAGTCAGAGTCAGAGTCAGAGTCAGAGTCAGAGTCAGAGTCAGAGTCAGACTCAGAGTCAGAATCAGAGTCATAGTCGGAGTCGAAGTCGGAGTCAGATTCGGAGTGAGAGTCAGAGTCAGAGTCACAGTCAGAGTCACAGTCAGAGTTAGAGTCAGATTCAGAATCAGAGTCAGAGTCAGAGTCGGAGTCGGCGTCAGAGTCAGAGTCAGAGTCGGAGTCAAAGTTAGAGTCAGAGTCAGAGTCAGAGAGTCAGAGTCAGAGTCAGAGTGATAGTCATAGTCGGAGTCAGAGTCAGAGTCAGATTCAGAGTCAGAGTCAGAGTCACAGTCAGAGTCAGAGTCAGAGTCAGAGTCAAAGTCAAAGTTGGAGTCAGAGTCAGAGTCAGAGATTTAGAGTCAGAGTCAGAGTGATAGTCAGAGTCGGAGTCAGAGTCAGATACAGAGTCGAAGTCAGAGTCAGAGTCAGAGTCAGAATCAGAGTCAGAGTCAGAGTCAGACTTAGAGTCAGAATCAGAGTCAGAGTCGGAGTCGAAGTCGGAGTCAGATTCGGAGTGAGAGTCAGAGTCAGAGTCACAGTCAGAGTCACAGTCAGAGTTAGAGTCAGATTCAGAATCAGAGTCAAAGTCAGAGTCGGAGTCGGAGTCAGAGTCAGAGTCAGAGTCGAAGTCAAAGTTAGAGTCAGAGTCAGAGTCAGAGAGTCAGAGTCAGATTCAGAGTGATAGTCATAGTCGGAGTCAGAGTCAGATACAGATTTGAAGTCAGAGTCGAAGTCAGAGTCAGAGTCAGAGTCAGATTCAGAGTCAGAATCAGAGTCAGAGTCGGAGTCGGAGTCAGAGTAAGAGTCGGAGTCAGAGTCAGAGTCGGAGTCAGAGTCAGAGTTGGAGTCAGAGTCACAGTCAGAGTCAGTGTCAGAGTCAGATTCAGAGTCAAAGTTGGAGTCAGAGTCAGAGGCAGAGACTCAGAGTCAGAGTCAGATTGATAGTCATAGTCGGAGTCAGAGTCAGATACAGAGTCGAAGTCAGAGTCGAAGTCAGAGTCAGAGTCAGAGTCAGAGTCAGAGTCAGAGTCAGACTCAGAGTCAGAGTCAGAGTCAGAGTCAGAGTCAGCGTCAGAGACAGAGTCAGAGTCAAATTCCGAGTCATAGTGAGAGTCACATTCATAGTCAGATACAAAGTCGAAGTCAGAGTCAAAGTCAGAGTCAGAGTCTGATTCAGAGTCGGATACCAAGTCAAAGTCAAAGTCAATGTCAGAATCAGAGTCAGAGTCAGAGTCAGATTCAGTGTCAGAGTCAGAGTCAGAGTCAAAGTTGGAGTCAGAGTCAGAGTCAGAGAGTCAGAGTCAGAGTCAGATTGATAGTCATAGTCGAAGTCAGAGTCAGATACAGAGTCGAAGTCAGAGTCGAAGTCAGAGTCAGCGTCAGAGTCAGAGACAGAGTCAGAGTCAGAGAGTCAGAGTCAAAGTTTGAGTCATACTGAAAGTCAGAGTCAGAGTCAGATTCAGAGTCAGATACAAAGTCAAAGTCAAAGTCAATGTCAGAGTCAGAGTCAGAGTCAGAGTCAGATTCAGTGTCAGAGTCAGAGTCAGAGTCAAAGTTGGAGTCAGAGTCAGAGTCAGAGAGTCAGAGTCAGAGTCAGATTGATAGTCATAGTCGAAGTCAGAGTCAGATACAGAGTCGAAGTCAGAGTCGCAGTCAGAGTCAGAGTCAGAGTCAGAGTCAGAGTCAGAGTCAGAGAGTCAGAGTCAAAGTCTGAGTCAGAGTCAGAGTCAGAGTCAGAGTCAGAGTCAAAGTTGGAGTCAGAGTCCGAGTCACAGTCAGAGTCAGAGTCAGATTCAGAGTCAGAGTCAAAGTTGGAGTCAGAGTCAGAGTCAGAGATTTAGAGTCAGAGTCAGAGTGATAGTCGAAGTCAGAGACAGAGTCAGAGTCAAATTCCGAGTCATAGTAAGAGTCACATTCATAGTCAGATACAAAGTCGAAGTCAGAGTCAAAGTCAGAGTCAGAGTCTTATTCAGAGTCAGAGTCAGAGTCAGAGTTAGAGTCAGATTCGGAGTCAGAGTCGGAGTCAATGTCAGATTCAGAGTCGGAGTCAGCTTCAGAGTCACAGTCAGATTTAAAGTCAGAGTCGTCGTCAGAGTCAGAGTCTGATTCAGATACAGAGACAGAGTCAGAGTCAGAGTCAGAGTCAAACTCAGAGTCAAAGACAGAGTCGGAGTCAGAGTAAGAGTCAGAGTCAGAGTCAGAGTCAGAGACAGAGTCAGAGTCAGAGTCAGAGTCAGAGTCAGAGACAGAGTCAGTGTCAGAGTCAGAGTCAAAGTCAGAGTCAGAGTCAGATTCAGAGTCAGAGTCAGAGTCACAGTCAGAGTCACAGTCAGAGTCAGAGTCAGAGTCAGAGTCAGAGTCAAAGTTGGAGTCAGAGTCAGAGTCAGAGATTTAGAGTCAGAGTCTAAGTGATAGTCAGAGTCGGAGTCAGAGTCAGATACAGAGTCGAAGTCCGAGTCAGAGTCAGAGTCAGAGTCAGAGTCAGAGTCAGAGTCAGACTCAGAGTCAGAATCAGAGTCAGAGTCGGAGTCGAAGTCGGAGTCAGATTCGGAGTGAGAGTCAGAGTCAGAGTCACAGTCAGAGTCACAGTCACAGTCAGAGTCAGATTCAGAGTCACAGTCAGAGTCAGAGTCAGAGTCAGAGTCAGAGCCAGAGTCAGAGTTAGAGTCGTAGTCAGAGTCAGAGTCAGAGTCAGAGTCAGAGTCAGACTCAGAGTCAGAATCAGAGTCAGAGTCGGAGTCGGAGTCGGGGTCAGATTCAGAGTAAGAGTCAGAGTCAGAGTCAGAGTCAGAGTCAGATTCAGAGTTAGAGTCATAGTCAGAGTCGGGGTCGGAGTCGGAGTCAGAGTCAGAGTCAGAGTCAGAGTCAAAGTCAGAATCAGAGTCAGAGTTAGAGTAAGAGTCAGAGTCAGAGTCAGAGTCAGAGTCAGAGTCAGAAGCAAAGTCAGAGTCAGAGTCAGAGTCAGAGTCAGAGTCAGAGCCAGAGTCAGAGTCAGAGTCGTAGTCAGAATCAGAGTCCAAGTCAGATACAGAGTCAGAGTCAGAGTCAGAGTCAAAGTCAGAGTCAGAGTCAGAGTCAGAGTCAGAGTCAGAGTCAGAGTCAGAGTCAGACTCAGAGTCAGAATCAGAGTCATAGTCGGAGTCGAAGTCGGAGTCAGATTCGGAGTGAGAGTCAGAGTCAGAGTCACAGTCAGAGTCACAGTCAGAGTTAGAGTCAGATTCAGAATCAGAGTCAGAGTCAGAGTCGGAGTCGGCGTCAGAGTCAGAGTCAGAGTCGGAGTCAAAGTTAGAGTCAGAGTCAGAGTCAGAGAGTCAGAGTCAGAGTCAGAGTGATAGTCATAGTCGGAGTCAGAGTCAGAGTCAGATTCAGAGTCAGAGTCAGAGTCACAGTCAGAGTCAGAGTCAGAGTCAGAGTCAAAGTCAAAGTTGGAGTCAGAGTCAGAGTCAGAGATTTAGAGTCAGAGTCAGAGTGATAGTCAGAGTCGGAGTCAGAGTCAGATACAGAGTCGAAGTCAGAGTCAGAGTCAGAGTCAGAGTCAGAGTCAGAGTCAGAGTCAGACTTAGAGTCAGAATCAGAGTCAGAGTCGGAGTCGAAGTCGGAGTCAGATTCGGAGTGAGAGTCAGAGTCAGAGTCACAGTCAGAGTCACAGTCAGAGTTAGAGTCAGATTCAGAATCAGAGTCAAAGTCAGAGTCGGAGTCGGAGTCAGAGTCAAAGTCAGAGTCGAAGTCAAAGTTAGAGTCAGAGTCAGAGTCAGAGAGTCAGAGTCAGATTCAGAGTGATAGTCATAGTCGGAGTCAGAGTCAGATACAGATTTGAAGTCAGAGTCGAAGTCAGAGTCAGAGTCAGAGTCAGATTCAGAGTCAGAATCAGAGTCAGAGTCGGAGTCGGAGTCAGAGTAAGAGTCGGAGTCAGAGTCAGAGTCGGAGTCAGAGTCAGAGTTGGAGTCAGAGTCACAGTCAGAGTCAGTGTCAGAGTCAGAGTCAGAGTCAAAGTTGGAGTCAGAGTCAGAGGCAGAGACTCAGAGTCAGAGTCAGATTGATAGTCATAGTCGGAGTCAGAGTCAGATACAGAGTCGAAGTCAGAGTCGAAGTCAGAGTCAGAGTCAGAGTCAGAGTCAGAGTCAGAGTCAGACTCAGAGTCAGAGTCAGAGTCAGAGTCAGAGTCAGAGTCAGAGTCAGAGTCAAAGTTGGAGTCAGAGTCCGAGTCACAGTCAGAGTCAGAGTCAGAGTCAGAGTCAGAGTCAAAGTTGGAGTCAGAGTCAGAGTCAGAGATTTAGAGTCAGAGTCAGAGTGATAGTCGAAGTCAGAGACAGAGTCAGAGTCAAATTCCGAGTCATAGTAAGAGTCACATTCATAGTCAGATACAAAGTCGAAGTCAGAGTCAAAGTCAGAGTCAGAGTCTTATTCAGAGTCAGAGTCAGAGTCAGAGTTAGAGTCAGATTCGGAGTCAGAGTCGGAGTCAATGTCAGATTCAGAGTCGGAGTCAGCTTCAGAGTCACAGTCAGATTTAAAGTCAGAGTCGTCGTCAGAGTCAGAGTCTGATTCAGATACAGAGACAGAGTCAGAGTCAGAGTCAGAGTCAAACTCAGAGTCAAAGACAGAGTCGGAGTCAGAGTAAGAGTCAGAGTCAGAGTCAGAGTCAGAGACAGAGTCAGAGTCAGAGTCAGAGTCAGAGTCAGAGACAGAGTCAGTGTCAGAGTCAGAGTCAAAGTCAGAGTCAGAGTCAGATTCAGAGTCAGAGTCAGAGTCACAGTCAGAGTCACAGTCAGAGTCAGAGTCAGAGTCAGAGTCAGAGTCAGAGTCAGAGTCAGACTTAGAGTCAGAATCAGAGTCAGAGTCGGAGTCGAAGTCGGAGTCAGATTTGGAGTGAAAGTCAGAGTCAGAGTCACAGTCAGAGTCACAGTCAGAGTTAGAGTCAGATTCAGAATCAGAGTCAGAGTCAGAGTCGGAGTCGGAGTCAGAGTCAGAGTCAGAGTCGGAGTCAAAGTTAGAGTCAGAGTCAGAGTCAGAGAGTCAGAGTCAGAGTCAGAGTGATAGTCATAGTCGGAGTCAGAGTCAGATACAGATTTGAAGTCAGAGTCGAAGTCAGAGTCAGAGTCAGAGTCAGATTCAGAGTCAGAATCAGAGTCAGAGTCGGAGTCGGAGTCAGAGTAAGAGTCGGAGTCAGAGTCAGAGTCGGAGTCAGAGTCAGAGTTGGAGTCAGAGTCACAGTCAGAGTCAGTGTCAGAGTCAGAGTCAGAGTCAAAGTTGGAGTCAGAGTCAGAGGCAGAGACTCAGAGTCAGAGTCAGATTGATAGTCATAGTCGGAGTCAGAGTCAGATACAGAGTCGAAGTCAGATTCGAAGTCAGAGTCAGAGTCAGAGTCAGAGTCAGAGTCAGAGTCAGACTCAGAGTCAGAGTCAGAGTCAGAGTCAGAGTCAGCGTCAGAGACAGAGTCAGAGTCAAATTCCGAGTCATAGTGAGAGTCACATTCATAGTCAGATACAAAGTCGAAGTCAGAGTCAAAGTCAGAGTCAGAGTCTGATTCAGAGTCAGATACCAAGTCAAAGTCAAAGTCAATGTCAGAATCAGAGTCAGAGTCAGAGTCAGATTCAGTGTCAGAGTCAGAGTCAGAGTCAAAGTTGGAGTCAGAGTCAGAGTCAGAGAGTCAGAGTCAGAGTCAGATTGATAGTCATAGTCGAAGTCAGAGTCAGATACAGAGTCGAAGTCAGAGTCGAAGTCAGAGTCACCGTCAGAGTCAGAGTCCGAGTCAGAGTCAGAGAGTCAGAGTCAAAGTTTGAGTCATACTGAAAGTCAGAGTCAGAGTCAGATTCAGAGTCAGATACAAAGTCAAAGTCAAAGTCAATGTCAGAGTCAGAGTCAGAGTCAGAGTCAGATTCAGTGTCAGAGTCAGAGTCAGAGTCAAAGTTGGAGTCAGAGTCAGAGTCAGAGAGTCAGAGTCAGAGTCAGATTGATAGTCATAGTCGAAGTCAGAGTCAGATACAGAGTCGAAGTCAGAATCGCAGTCAGAGTCAGAGTCAGAGTCAGAGTCAGAGTCAGAGTCAGAGAGTCAGAGTCAAAGTCTGAGTCAGAGTCAGAGTCAGAGTCAGAGTCAGAGTCAAAGTTGGAGTCAGAGTCCGAGTCACAGTCAGAGTCAGAGTCAGAGTCAGAGTCAGAGTCAAAGTTGGAGTCAGAGTCAGAGTCAGAGATTTAGAGTCAGAGTCAGAGTGATAGTCGAAGTCAGAGACAGAGTCAGAGTCAAATTCCGAGTCATAGTAAGAGTCACATTCATAGTCAGATACAAAGTCGAAGTCAGAGTCAAAGTCAGAGTCAGAGTCTTATTCAGAGTCAGAGTTAGAGTCAGAGTTAGAGTCAGATTCGGAGTCAGAGTCGGAGTCAATGTCAGATTCAGAGTCGGAGTCAGATTCAGAGTCACAGTCAGATTTAAAGTCAGAGTCGTCGTCAGAGTCAGAGTCTGATTCAGATACAGAGACAGAGTCAGAGTCAGAGTCAGAGTCAAACTCAGAGTCAAAGACAGAGTCGGAGTCAGAGTAAGAGTCAGAGTCAGAGTCAGAGTCAGAGACAGAGTCAGAGTCAGAGTCAGAGTCAGAGTCAGAGACAGAGTCAGTGTCAGAGTCAGAGTCAAAGTCAGAGTCAGAGTCAGATTCAGAGTCAGAGTCAGAGTCACAGTCATGGTCACAGCCAGAGTCAGAGTCAGAGTCAGAGTCAGAGTCAAAGTTGGAGTCAGAGTCAGAGTCAGAGATTTAGAGTCAGAGTCTAAGTGATAGTCAGAGTCGGAGTCAGAGTCAGATACAGAGTCGAAGTCCGAGTCAGAGTCAGAGTCAGAGTCAGAGTCAGAGTCAGAGTCAGACTCAGAGTCAGAATCAGAGTCAGAGTCGGAGTCGAAGTCGGAGTCAGATTCGGAGTGAGAGTCAGAGTCAGAGTCACAGTCAGAGTCACAGTCACAGTCAGAGTCAGATTCAGAGTCACAGTCAGAGTCAGAGTCAGAGTCAGAGTCAGAGCCAGAGTCAGAGTTAGAGTCGTAGTCAGAGTCAGAGTCAGAGTCAGAGTCAGAGTCAGACTCAGAGTCAGAATCAGAGTCAGAGTCGGAGTCGGAGTCGGGGTCAGATTCAGAGTAAGAGTCAGAGTCAGAGTCAGAGTCAGAGTCAGATTCAGAGTTAGAGTCATAGTCAGAGTCGGGGTCGGAGTCGGAGTCAGAGTCAGAGTCAGAGTCAGAGTCAAAGTCAGAATCAGAGTCAGAGTTAGAGTAAGAGTCAGAGTCAGAGTCAGAGTCAGAGTCAGAGTCAGAAGCAAAGTCAGAGTCAGAGTCAGAGTCAGAGTCAGAGTCAGAGCCAGAGTCAGAGTCAGAGTCGTAGTCAGAATCAGAGTCCAAGTCAGATACAGAGTCAGAGTCAGAGTCAGAGTCAAAGTCAGAGTCAGAGTCAGAGTCAGAGTCAGAGTCAGAGTCAGAGTCAGAGTCAGACTCAGAGTCAGAATCAGAGTCATAGTCGGAGTCGAAGTCGGAGTCAGATTCGGAGTGAGAGTCAGAGTCAGAGTCACAGTCAGAGTCACAGTCAGAGTTAGAGTCAGATTCAGAATCAGAGTCAGAGTCAGAGTCGGAGTCGGCGTCAGAGTCAGAGTCAGAGTCGGAGTCAAAGTTAGAGTCAGAGTCAGAGTCAGAGAGTCAGAGTCAGAGTCAGAGTGATAGTCATAGTCGGAGTCAGAGTCAGAGTCAGATTCAGAGTCAGAGTCAGAGTCACAGTCAGAGTCAGAGTCAGAGTCAGAGTCAAAGTCAAAGTTGGAGTCAGAGTCAGAGTCAGAGATTTAGAGTCAGAGTCAGAGTGATAGTCAGAGTCGGAGTCAGAGTCAGATACAGAGTCGAAGTCAGAGTCAGAGTCAGAGTCAGAATCAGAGTCAGAGTCAGAGTCAGACTTAGAGTCAGAATCAGAGTCAGAGTCGGAGTCGAAGTCGGAGTCAGATTCGGAGTGAGAGTCAGAGTCAGAGTCACAGTCAGAGTCACAGTCAGAGTTAGAGTCAGATTCAGAATCAGAGTCAAAGTCAGAGTCGGAGTCGGAGTCAGAGTCAGAGTCAGAGTCGAAGTCAAAGTTAGAGTCAGAGTCAGAGTCAGAGAGTCAGAGTCAGATTCAGAGTGATAGTCATAGTCGGAGTCAGAGTCAGATACAGATTTGAAGTCAGAGTCGAAGTCAGAGTCAGAGTCAGAGTCAGATTCAGAGTCAGAATCAGAGTCAGAGTCGGAGTCGGAGTCAGAGTAAGAGTCGGAGTCAGAGTCAGAGTCGGAGTCAGAGTCAGAGTTGGAGTCAGAGTCACAGTCAGAGTCAGTGTCAGAGTCAGATTCAGAGTCAAAGTTGGAGTCAGAGTCAGAGGCAGAGACTCAGAGTCAGAGTCAGATTGATAGTCATAGTCGGAGTCAGAGTCAGATACAGAGTCGAAGTCAGAGTCGAAGTCAGAGTCAGAGTCAGAGTCAGAGTCAGAGTCAGAGTCAGACTCAGAGTCAGAGTCAGAGTCAGAGTCAGAGTCAGCGTCAGAGACAGAGTCAGAGTCAAATTCCGAGTCATAGTGAGAGTCACATTCATAGTCAGATACAAAGTCGAAGTCAGAGTCAAAGTCAGAGTCAGAGTCTGATTCAGAGTCGGATACCAAGTCAAAGTCAAAGTCAATGTCAGAATCAGAGTCAGAGTCAGAGTCAGATTCAGTGTCAGAGTCAGAGTCAGAGTCAAAGTTGGAGTCAGAGTCAGAGTCAGAGAGTCAGAGTCAGAGTCAGATTGATAGTCATAGTCGAAGTCAGAGTCAGATACAGAGTCGAAGTCAGAGTCGAAGTCAGAGTCAGCGTCAGAGTCAGAGACAGAGTCAGAGTCAGAGAGTCAGAGTCAAAGTTTGAGTCATACTGAAAGTCAGAGTCAGAGTCAGATTCAGAGTCAGATACAAAGTCAAAGTCAAAGTCAATGTCAGAGTCAGAGTCAGAGTCAGAGTCAGATTCAGTGTCAGAGTCAGAGTCAGAGTCAAAGTTGGAGTCAGAGTCAGAGTCAGAGAGTCAGAGTCAGAGTCAGATTGATAGTCATAGTCGAAGTCAGAGTCAGATACAGAGTCGAAGTCAGAGTCGCAGTCAGAGTCAGAGTCAGAGTCAGAGTCAGAGTCAGAGTCAGAGAGTCAGAGTCAAAGTCTGAGTCAGAGTCAGAGTCAGAGTCAGAGTCAGAGTCAAAGTTGGAGTCAGAGTCCGAGTCACAGTCAGAGTCAGAGTCAGAGTCAGAGTCAGAGTCAAAGTTGGAGTCAGAGTCAGAGTCAGAGATTTAGAGTCAGAGTCAGAGTGATAGTCGAAGTCAGAGACAGAGTCATAGTCAAATTCCGAGTCATAGTAAGAGTCACATTCATAGTCAGATACAAAGTCGAAGTCAGAGTCAAAGTCAGAGTTAGAGTCTTATTCAGAGTCAGAGTCAGAGTCAGAGTTAGAGTCAGATTCGGAGTCAGAGTCGGAGTCAATGTCAGATTCAGAGTCGGAGTCAGATTCAGAGTCACAGTCAGATTTAAAGTCAGAGTCGTCGTCAGAGTCAGAGTCTGATTCAGATACAGAGACAGAGTCAGAGTCAGAGTCAGAGTCAAACTCAGAGTCAAAGACAGAGTCGGAGTCAGAGTAAGAGTCAGAGTCAGAGTCAGAGTCAGAGACAGAGTCAGAGTCAGAGTCAGAGTCAGAGTCAGAGACAGAGTCAGTGGCAGAGTCAGAGTCAAAGTCAGAGTCAGAGTCAGATTCAGAGTCAGAGTCAGAGTCACAGTCAGAGTCACAGTCAGAGTCAGAGTCAGAGTCAGAGTCAGAGTCAAAGTTGGAGTCAGAGTCAGAGTCAGAGATTTAGAGTCAGAGTCTAAGTGATAGTCAGAGTCGGAGTCAGAGTCAGATACAGAGTCGAAGTCCGAGTCAGAGTCAGAGTCAGAGTCAGAGTCAGAGTCAGAGTCAGACTCAGAGTCAGAATCAGAGTCAGAGTCGGAGTCGAAGTCGGAGTCAGATTCGGAGTGAGAGTCAGAGTCAGAGTCACAGTCAGAGTCACAGTCACAGTCAGAGTCAGATTCAGAGTCACAGTCAGAGTCAGAGTCAGAGTCAGAGTCAGAGCCAGAGTCAGAGTTAGAGTCGTAGTCAGAGTCAGAGTCAGAGTCAGAGTCAGAGTCAGACTCAGAGTCAGAATCAGAGTCAGAGTCGGAGTCGGAGTCGGGGTCAGATTCAGAGTAAGAGTCAGAGTCAGAGTCAGAGTCAGAGTCAGATTCAGAGTTAGAGTCATAGTCAGAGTCGGGGTCGGAGTCGGAGTCAGAGTCAGAGTCAGAGTCAGAGTCAAAGTCAGAATCAGAGTCAGAGTTAGAGTAAGAGTCAGAGTCAGAGTCAGAGTCAGAGTCAGAGTCAGAAGCAAAGTCAGAGTCAGAGTCAGAGTCAGAGTCAGAGTCAGAGCCAGAGTCAGAGTCAGAGTCGTAGTCAGAATCAGAGTCCAAGTCAGATACAGAGTCAGAGTCAGAGTCAGAGTCAAAGTCAGAGTCAGAGTCAGAGTCAGAGTCAGAGTAAGAGTCAGAGTCAGAGTCAGACTCAGAGTCAGAATCAGAGTCATAGTCGGAGTTGAAGTCGGAGTCAGATTCGGAGTGAGAGTCAGAGTCAGAGTCACAGTCAGAGTCACAGTCAGAGTTAGAGTCAGATTCAGAATCAGAGTCAGAGTCAGAGTCGGAGTCGGCGTCAGAGTCAGAGTCAGAGTCGGAGTCAAAGTTAGAGTCAGAGTCAGAGTCAGAGAGTCAGAGTCAGAGTCAGAGTGATAGTCATAGTCGGAGTCAGAGTCAGAGTCAGATTCAGAGTCAGAGTCAGAGTCACAGTCAGAGTCAGAGTCAGAGTCAGAGTCAAAGTCAAAGTTGGAGTCAGAGTCAGAGTCAGAGATTTAGAGTCAGAGTCAGAGTGATAGTCAGAGTCGGAGTCAGAGTCAGATACAGAGTCGAAGTCAGAGTCAGAGTCAGAGTCAGAATCAGAGTCAGAGTCAGAGTCAGACTTAGAGTCAGAATCAGAGTCAGAGTCGGAGTCGAAGTCGGAGTCAGATTCGGAGTGAGAGTCAGAGTCAGAGTCACAGTCAGAGTCACAGTCAGAGTTAGAGTCAGATTCAGAATCAGAGTCAAAGTCAGAGTCGGAGTCGGAGTCAGAGTCAGAGTCAGAGTCGAAGTCAAAGTTAGAGTCAGAGTCAGAGTCAGAGAGTCAGAGTCAGATTCAGAGTGATAGTCATAGTCGGAGTCAGAGTCAGATACAGATTTGAAGTCAGAGTCGAAGTCAGAGTCAGAGTCAGAGTCAGATTCAGAGTCAGAATCAGAGTCAGAGTCGGAGTCGGAGTCAGAGTAAGAGTCGGAGTCAGAGTCAGAGTCGGAGTCAGAGTCAGAGTTGGAGTCAGAGTCACAGTCAGAGTCAGTGTCAGAGTCAGATTCAGAGTCAAAGTTGGAGTCAGAGTCAGAGGCAGAGACTCAGAGTCAGAGTCAGATTGATAGTCATAGTCGGAGTCAGAGTCAGATACAGAGTCGAAGTCAGAGTCGAAGTCAGAGTCAGAGTCAGAGTCAGAGTCAGAGTCAGAGTCAGACTCAGAGTCAGAGTCAGAGTCAGAGTCAGAGTCAGCGTCAGAGACAGAGTCAGAGTCAAATTCCGAGTCATAGTGAGAGTCACATTCATAGTCAGATACAAAGTCGAAGTCAGAGTCAAAGTCAGAGTCAGAGTCTGATTCAGAGTCGGATACCAAGTCAAAGTCAAAGTCAATGTCAGAATCAGAGTCAGAGTCAGAGTCAGATTCAGTGTCAGAGTCAGAGTCAGAGTCAAAGTTGGAGTCAGAGTCAGAGTCAGAGAGTCAGAGTCAGAGTCAGATTGATAGTCATAGTCGAAGTCAGAGTCAGATACAGAGTCGAAGTCAGAGTCGAAGTCAGAGTCAGCGTCAGAGTCAGAGACAGAGTCAGAGTCAGAGAGTCAGAGTCAAAGTTTGAGTCATACTGAAAGTCAGAGTCAGAGTCAGATTCAGAGTCAGATACAAAGTCAAAGTCAAAGTCAATGTCAGAGTCAGAGTCAGAGTCAGAGTCAGATTCAGTGTCAGAGTCAGAGTCAGAGTCAAAGTTGGAGTCAGAGTCAGAGTCAGAGAGTCAGAGTCAGAGTCAGATTGATAGTCATAGTCGAAGTCAGAGTCAGATACAGAGTCGAAGTCAGAGTCGCAGTCAGAGTCAGAGTCAGAGTCAGAGTCAGAGTCAGAGTCAGAGAGTCAGAGTCAAAGTCTGAGTCAGAGTCAGAGTCAGAGTCAGAGTCAGAGTCAAAGTTGGAGTCAGAGTCCGAGTCACAGTCAGAGTCAGAGTCAGAGTCAGAGTCAGAGTCAAAGTTGGAGTCAGAGTCAGAGTCAGAGATTTAGAGTCAGAGTCAGAGTGATAGTCGAAGTCAGAGACAGAGTCAGAGTCAAATTCCGAGTCATAGTAAGAGTCACATTCATAGTCAGATACAAAGTCGAAGTCAGAGTCAAAGTCAGAGTCAGAGTCTTATTCAGAGTCAGAGTCAGAGTCAGAGTTAGAGTCAGATTCGGAGTCAGAGTCGGAGTCAATGTCAGATTCAGAGTCGGAGTCAGATTCAGAGTCACAGTCAGATTTAAAGTCAGAGTCGTCGTCAGAGTCAGAGTCTGATTCAGATACAGAGACAGAGTCAGAGTCAGAGTCAGAGTCAAACTCAGAGTCAAAGACAGAGTCGGAGTCAGAGTAAGAGTCAGAGTCAGAGTCAGAGTCAGAGACAGAGTCAGAGTCAGAGTCAGAGTCAGAGTCAGAGACAGAGTCAGTGTCAGAGTCAGAGTCAAAGTCAGAGTCAGAGTCAGATTCAGAGTCAGAGTCAGAGTCACAGTCAGAGTCACAGTCAGAGTCAGAGTCAGAGTCAGAGTCAGAGTCAAAGTTGGAGTCAGAGTCAGAGTCAGAGATTTAGAGTCAGAGTCTAAGTGATAGTCAGAGTCGGAGTCAGAGTCAGATACAGAGTCGAAGTCCGAGTCAGAGTCAGAGTCAGAGTCAGAGTCAGAGTCAGAGTCAGACTCAGAGTCAGAATCAGAGTCAGAGTCGGAGTCGAAGTCGGAGTCAGATTCGGAGTGAGAGTCAGAGTCAGAGTCACAGTCAGAGTCACAGTCACAGTCAGAGTCAGATTCAGAGTCACAGTCAGAGTCAGAGTCAGAGTCAGAGTCAGAGCCAGAGTCAGAGTTAGAGTCGTAGTCAGAGTCAGAGTCAGAGTCAGAGTCAGAGTCAGACTCAGAGTCAGAATCAGAGTCAGAGTCGGAGTCGGAGTCGGGGTCAGATTCAGAGTAAGAGTCAGAGTCAGAGTCAGAGTCAGAGTCAGATTCAGAGTTAGAGTCATAGTCAGAGTCGGGGTCGGAGTCGGAGTCAGAGTCAGAGTCAGAGTCAGAGTCAAAGTCAGAATCAGAGTCAGAGTTAGAGTAAGAGTCAGAGTCAGAGTCAGAGTCAGAGTCAGAGTCAGAAGCAAAGTCAGAGTCAGAGTCAGAGTCAGAGTCAGAGTCAGAGCCAGAGTCAGAGTCAGAGTCGTAGTCAGAATCAGAGTCCAAGTCAGATACAGAGTCAGAGTCAGAGTCAGAGTCAAAGTCAGAGTCAGAGTCAGAGTCAGAGTCAGAGTCAGAGTCAGAGTCAGAGTCAGACTCAGAGTCAGAATCAGAGTCATAGTCGGAGTCGAAGTCGGAGTCAGATTCGGAGTGAGAGTCAGAGTCAGAGTCACAGTCAGAGTCACAGTCAGAGTTAGAGTCAGATTCAGAATCAGAGTCAGAGTCAGAGTCGGAGTCGGCGTCAGAGTCAGAGTCAGAGTCGGAGTCAAAGTTAGAGTCAGAGTCAGAGTCAGAGAGTCAGAGTCAGAGTCAGAGTGATAGTCATAGTCGGAGTCAGAGTCAGAGTCAGATTCAGAGTCAGAGTCAGAGTCACAGTCAGAGTCAGAGTCAGAGTCAGAGTCAAAGTCAAAGTTGGAGTCAGAGTCAGAGTCAGAGATTTAGAGTCAGAGTCAGAGTGATAGTCAGAGTCGGAGTCAGAGTCAGATACAGAGTCGAAGTCAGAGTCAGAGTCAGAGTCAGAGTCAGAGTCAGAGTCAGAGTCAGACTTAGAGTCAGAATCAGAGTCAGAGTCGGAGTCGAAGTCGGAGTCAGATTCGGAGTGAGAGTCAGAGTCAGAGTCACAGTCAGAGTCACAGTCGGAGTTAGAGTCAGATTCAGAATCAGAGTCAAAGTCAGAGTCGGAGTCGGAGTCAGAGTCAAAGTCAGAGTCGAAGTCAAAGTTAGAGTCAGAGTCAGAGTCAGAGAGTCAGAGTCAGATTCAGAGTGATAGTCATAGTCGGAGTCAGAGTCAGATACAGATTTGAAGTCAGAGTCGAAGTCAGAGTCAGAGTCAGAGTCAGATTCAGAGTCAGAATCAGAGTCAGAGTCGGAGTCGGAGTCAGAGTAAGAGTCGGAGTCAGAGTCAGAGTCGGAGTCAGAGTCAGAGTTGGAGTCAGAGTCACAGTCAGAGTCAGTGTCAGAGTCAGAGTCAGAGTCAAAGTTGGAGTCAGAGTCAGAGGCAGAGACTCAGAGTCAGAGTCAGATTGATAGTCATAGTCGGAGTCAGAGTCAGATACAGAGTCGAAGTCAGAGTCGAAGTCAGAGTCAGAGTCAGAGTCAGAGTCAGAGTCAGAGTCAGACTCAGAGTCAGAGTCAGAGTCAGAGTCAGAGTCAGCGTCAGAGACAGAGTCAGAGTCAAATTCCGAGTCATAGTGAGAGTCACATTCATAGTCAGATACAAAGTCGAAGTCAGAGTCAAAGTCAGAGTCAGAGTCTGATTCAGAGTCGGATACCAAGTCAAAGTCAAAGTCAATGTCAGAATCAGAGTCAGAGTCAGAGTCAGATTCAGTGTCAGAGTCAGAGTCAGAGTCAAAGTTGGAGTCAGAGTCAGAGTCAGAGAGTCAGAGTCAGAGTCAGATTGATAGTCATAGTCGAAGTCAGAGTCAGATACAGAGTCGAAGTCAGAGTCGAAGTCAGAGTCAGCGTCAGAGTCAGAGACAGAGTCAGAGTCAGAGAGTCAGAGTCAAAGTTTGAGTCATACTGAAAGTCAGAGTCAGAGTCAGATTCAGAGTCAGATACAAAGTCAAAGTCAAAGTCAATGTCAGAGTCAGAGTCAGAGTCAGAGTCAGATTCAGTGTCAGAGTCAGAGTCAGAGTCAAAGTTGGAGTCAGAGTCAGAGTCAGAGAGTCAGAGTCAGAGTCAGATTGATAGTCATAGTCGAAGTCAGAGTCAGATACAGAGTCGAAGTCAGAGTCGCAGTCAGAGTCAGAGTCAGAGTCAGAGTCAGAGTCAGAGTCAGAGTCAAAGTTGGAGTCAGAGTCCGAGTCACAGTCAGAATCAGAGTCAGAGTCAGAGTCAGAGTCAAAGTTGGAGTCAGAGTCAGAGTCAGAGATTTAGAGTCAGAGTCAGAGTGATAGTCGAAGTCAGAGACAGAGTCAGAGTCAAATTCCGAGTCATAGTAAGAGTCACATTCATAGTCAGATACAAAGTCGAAGTCAGAGTCAAAGTCAGAGTCAGAGTCTTATTCAGAGTCAGAGTCAGAGTCAGAGTTAGAGTCAGATTCGGAGTCAGAGTCGGAGTCAATGTCAGATTCAGAGTCGGAGTCAGATTCAGAGTCACAGTCAGATTTAAAGTCAGAGTCGTCGTCAGAGTCAGAGTCTGATTCAGATACAGAGACAGAGTCAGAGTCAGAGTCAGAGTCAAACTCAGAGTCAAAGACAGAGTCGGAGTCAGAGTAAGAGTCAGAGTCAGAGTCAGAGTCAGAGACAGAGTCAGAGTCAGAGTCAGAGTCAGAGTCAGAGACAGAGTCAGTGTCAGAGTCAGAGTCAAAGTCAGAGTCAGAGTCAGATTCAGAGTCAGAGTCAGTGTCACAGTCAGAGTCACAGTCAGAGTCAGAGTCAGAGTCAGAGTCAGAGTCAAAGTTGGAGTCAGAGTCAGAGTCAGAGATTTAGAGTCAGAGTCTAAGTGATAGTCAGAGTCGGAGTCAGAGTCAGATACAGAGTCGAAGTCCGAGTCAGAGTCAGAGTCAGAGTCAGAGTCAGAGTCAGAGTCAGACTCAGAGTCAGAATCAGAGTCAGAGTCGGAGTCGAAGTCGGAGTCAGATTCGGAGTGAGAGTCAGAGTCAGAGTCACAGTCAGAGTCACAGTCACAGTCAGAGTCAGATTCAGAGTCACAGTCAGAGTCAGAGTCAGAGTCAGAGTCAGAGCCAGAGTCAGAGTTAGAGTCGTAGTCAGAGTCAGAGTCAGAGTCAGAGTCAGAGTCAGACTCAGAGTCAGAATCAGAGTCAGAGTCAGAGTCGGAGTCGGGGTCAGATTCAGAGTAAGAGTCATAGTCAGAGTCAGAGTCAGAGTCAGATTCAGAGTTAGAGTCAGAGTCAGAGTCGGGGTCGGAGTCGGAGTCAGAGTCAGAGTCAGAGTCAGAGTCAAAGTCAGAATCAGAGTCAGAGTTGAAGTAAGAGTCAGAGTCAGAGTCAGAGTCAGAGTCAGAGTCAGAAGCAAAGTCAGAGTCAGAGTCAGAGTCAGAGTCAGAGTCAGAGCCAGAGTCAGAGTCAGAGTCGTAGTCAGAATCAGAGTCCAAGTCAGATACAGAGTCAGAGTCAGAGTCAGAGTCAAAGTCAGAGTCAGAGTCAGAGTCAGAGTCAGAGTCAGAGTCAGAGTCAGAGTCAGACTCAGAGTCAGAATCAGAGTCATAGTCGGAGTCGAAGTCGGAGTCAGATTCGGAGTGAGAGTCAGAGTCAGAGTCACAGTCAGGGTCACAGTCAGAGTTAGAGTCAGATTCAGAATCAGAGTCAGAGTCAGAGTCGGAGTCGGCGTCAGAGTCAGAGTCAGAGTCGGAGACAAAGTTAGAGTCAGAGTCAGAGTCAGAGAGTCAGAGTCAGAGTCAGAGTGATAGTCATAGTCGGAGTCAGCGTCAGATACAGATTTGAAGTCAGAGTCGAAGTTAGAGTCAGAGTCAGAGTCAGATTCAGAGTCAGAATCAGAGTCAGAGTCGGAGTCGGAGTCAGAGTAAGAGTCGGAGTCAGAGTCAGAGTCGTAGTCAGAGTCAGAGTTGGAGTCAGAGTCACAGTCAGAGTCAGTGTCAGAGTCAGAGTCAGAGTCAAAGTTGGAGTCAGAGTCAGAGGCAGAGAGTCAGAGTCAGAGTTAAATTGATAGTCATAGTCGGAGTCAGAGTCAGATACAGAGTCGAAGTCAGAGTCGAAGTCAGAGTCAGAGTCAGAGTCAGAGTCAGAGTCAGAGTCAGACTCAGAGTCAGAGTCAGAGTCAGAGTCAGAGTCAGCGTCAGAGTCAGAGTCAGAATCAGAGTCAGAGTCAGAGTCAGAGGGTCAGAGTCAAATTCAGAGTCCGAGTCAGAGTCAGAGAGTCAGAGTCAAATTCAGAGTCGGAGTCAGAGTCAGAGTCAGAGTCAGAGTCAGAGTCGAAGTCAGAGACAGATTCAGAGTCAAATTCCGAGTCATAGTGAGAGTCACATTCATAGTCAGATACAAAGTCGAAGTCAGAGTCAAAGTCAGAGTCAGAGTCTGATTCAGAGTCAGATACCAAGTCAAAGTCAAAGTCAATGTCAGAATCAGAGTCAGAGTCAGAGTCAGATTCAGTGTCAGAGTCAGAGTCAGAGTCAAAGTTGGAGTCAGAGTCAGAGTCAGAGAGTCAGAGTCAGAGTCAGATTGATAGTCATAGTCGAAGTCAGAGTCAGATACAGAGTCGAAGTCAGAGTCGAAGTCAGAGTCAGCGTCAGAGTCATAGTCAGAGTCAGAGTCAGAGAGTCAGAGTCAAAGTTTGAGTCATACTGAAAGTCAGAGTCAGAGTCAGATTCAGAGTCAGATACAAAGTCAAAGTCAAAGTCAATGTCAGAATCAGAGTCAGAGTCAGAGTCAGATTCAGTGTCAGAGTCAGAGTCAGAGTCAAAGTTGGAGTCAGAGTCAGAGTCAGAGTCAGATTGATAGTCATAGTCGAAGTCAGAGTCAGATACAGAGTCGAAGTCAGAGTCGAAGTCAGAGTCAGCGTCAGAGTCAGAGTCAGAGTCAGAGTCAGAGAGTCAGAGTCAAAGTTTGAGTCATACTGAAAGTCAGAGTCAGAGTCAGATTCAGAGTCAGATACAAAGTCAAAGTCAAAGTCAATGTCCGAGTCAGAGTCAGAGTCAGAGTCAGATTCAGTGTCAGAGTCAGAGTCAGAGTCAAAGTTGGAGTCAGAGTCAGAGTCAGAGAGTCAGAGTCAGAGTCAGATTGATAGTCATAGTCGAAGTCAGAGTCAGATACAGAGTCGAAGTCAGAGTCGCAGTCAGAGTCAGAGTCAGAGTCAGAGTCAGAGTCAGAGTCAGAGAGTCAGAGTCAAAGTCTGAGTCAGAGTCAGAGTCAGAGTCAGAGTCAGAGTCAAAGTTGGAGTCAGAGTCCGAGTCACAGTCAGAGTCAGAGTCAGAGTCAGAGTCAGAGTCAAAGTTGGAGTCAGAGTCAGAGTCAGAGATTTAGAGTCAGAGTCAGAGTGATAGTCGAAGTCAGAGACAGAGTCAGAGTCAAATTCCGAGTCATAGTAAGAGTCACATTCATAGTCAGATACAAAGTCGAAGTCAGAGTCAAAGTCAGAGTCAGAGTCTTATTCAGAGTCAGAGTCAGAGTCAGAGTTAGAGTCAGATTCGGAGTCAGAGTCGGAGTCAATGTCAGATTCAGAGTCGGAGTCAGATTCAGAGTCACAGTCAGATTTAAAGTCAGAGTCGTCGTCAGAGTCAGAGTCTGATTCAGATACAGAGACAGAGTCAGAGTCAGAGTCAGAGTCAAACTCAGAGTCAAAGACAGAGTCGGAGTCAGAGTAAGAGTCAGAGTCAGAGTCAGAGTCAGAGACAGAGTCAGAGTCAGAGTCAGAGTCAGAGTCAGAGACAGAGTCAGTGTCAGAGTCAGAGTCAAAGTCAGAGTCAGAGTCAGATTCAGGGTCAGAGTCAGAGTCACAGTCAGAGTCACAGTCAGAGTCAGAGTCAGAGTCAGAGTCAGAGTCAAAGTTGGAGTCAGAGTCAGAGTCAGAGATTTAGAGTCAGAGTCTAAGTGATAGTCAGAGTCGGAGTCAGAGTCAGATACAGAGTCGAAGTCCGAGTCAGAGTCAGAGTCAGAGTCAGAGTCAGAGTCAGAGTCAGACTCAGAGTCAGAATCAGAGTCAGAGTCGGAGTCGAAGTCGGAGTCAGATTCGGAGTGAGAGTCAGAGTCAGAGTCACAGTCAGAGTCACAGTCACAGTCAGAGTCAGATTCAGAGTCACAGTCAGAGTCAGAGTCAGAGTCAGAGTCAGAGCCAGAGTCAGAGTTAGAGTCGTAGTCAGAGTCAGAGTCAGAGTCAGAGTCAGAGTCAGACTCAGAGTCAGAATCAGAGTCAGAGTCGGAGTCGGAGTCGGGGTCAGATTCAGAGTAAGAGTCATAGTCAGAGTCAGAGTCAGAGTCAGATTCAGAGTTAGAGTCAGAGTCAGAGTCGGGGTCGGAGTCGGAGTCAGAGTCAGAGTCAGAGTCAGAGTCAAAGTCAGAATCAGAGTCAGAGTTAGAGTAAGAGTCAGAGTCAGAGTCAGAGTCAGAGTCAGAGTCAGAAGCAAAGTCAGAGTCAGAGTCAGAGTCAGAGTCAGAGTCAGAGCCAGAGTCAGAGTCAGAGTCGTAGTCAGAATCAGAGTCCAAGTCAGATACAGAGTCAGAGTCAGAGTCAGAGTCAAAGTCAGAGTCAGAGTCAGAGTCAGAGTCAGAGTCAGAGTCAGAGTCAGAGTCAGACTCAGAGTCAGAATCAGAGTCATAGTCGGAGTCGAAGTCGGAGTCAGATTCGGAGTGAGAGTCAGAGTCAGAGTCACAGTCAGAGTCACAGTCAGAGTTAGAGTCAGATTCAGAATCAGAGTCAGAGTCAGAGTCGGAGTCGGCGTCAGAGTCAGAGTCAGAGTCGGAGTCAAAGTTAGAGTCAGAGTCAGAGTCAGAGAGTCAGAGTCAGAGTCAGAGTGATAGTCATAGTCGGAGTCAGAGTCAGATACAGATTTGAAGTCAGAGTCGAAGTTAGAGTCAGAGTCAGAGTCAGATTCAGAGTCAGAATCAGAGTCAGAGTCGGAGTCGGAGTCAGAGTAAGAGTCGGAGTCAGAGTCAGAGTCGTAGTCAGAGTCAGAGTTGGAGTCAGAGTCACAGTCAGAGTCAGTGTCAGAGTCAGAGTCAGAGTCAAAGTTGGAGTCAGAGTCAGAGGCAGAGAGTCAGAGTCAGAGTCAAATTGATAGTCATAGTCGGAGTCAGAGTCAGATACAGAGTCGAAGTCAGAGTCGAAGTCAGAGTCAGAGTCAGAGTCAGAGTCAGAGTCAGAGTCAGACTCAGAGTCAGAGTCAGAGTCAGAGTCAGAGTCAGCGTCAGAGTCAGAGTCAGAATCAGAGTCAGAGTCAGAGTCAGAGAGTCAGAGTCAAATTCAGAGTCCGAGTCAGAGTCAGAGAGTCAGAGTCAAATTCAGAGTCGGAGTCAGAGTCAGAGTCAGAGTCAGAGTCAGAGTCGAAGTCAGAGACAGATTCAGAGTCAAATTCCGAGTCATAGTGAGAGTCACATTCATAGTCAGATACAAAGTCGAAGTCAGAGTCAAAGTCAGAGTCAGAGTCTGATTCAGAGTCAGATACCAAGTCAAAGTCAAAGTCAATGTGAGAATCAGAGTCAGAGTCAGAGTCAGATTCAGTGTCAGAGTCAGAGTCAGAGTCAAAGTTGGAGTCAGAGTCAGAGTCAGAGAGTCAGAGTCAGAGTCAGATTGATAGTCATAGTCGAAGTCAGAGTCAGATACAGAGTCGAAGTCAGAGTCGAAGTCAGAGTCAGCGTCAGAGTCATAGTCAGAGTCAGAGTCAGAGAGTCAGAGTCAAAGTTTGAGTCATACTGAAAGTCAGAGTCAGAGTCAGATTCAGAGTCAGATACAAAGTCAAAGTCAAAGTCAATGTCAGAGTCAGAGTCAGAGTCAGAGTCAGATTCAGTGTCAGAGTCAGAGTCAGAGTCAAAGTTGGAGTCAGAGTCAGAGTCAGAGAGTCAGAGTCAGAGTCAGATTGATAGTCATAGTCGAAGTCAGACTCAGATACAGAGTCGAAGTCAGAGTCGCAGTCAGAGTCAGAGTCAGAGTCAGAGTCAGAGTCAAAGTTGGAGTCAGAGTCAGAGTCAGAGATTTAGAGTCAGAGTCTAAGTGATAGTCAGAGTCGGAGTCAGAGTCAGATACAGAGTCGAAGTCCGAGTCAGAGTCAGAGTCAGAGTCAGAGTCAGAGTCAGAGTCAGACTCAGAGTCAGAATCAGAGTCAGAGTCGGAGTCGAAGTCGGAGTCAGATTCGGAGTGAGAGTCAGAGTCAGAGTCACAGTCAGAGTCACAGTCACAGTCAGAGTCAGATTCAGAGTCACAGTCAGAGTCAGAGTCAGAGTCAGAGTCAGAGCCAGAGTCAGAGTTAGAGTCGTAGTCAGAGTCAGAGTCAGAGTCAGAGTCAGAGTCAGACTCAGAGTCAGAATCAGAGTCAGAGTCGGAGTCGGAGTCGGGGTCAGATTCAGAGTAAGAGTCATAGTCAGAGTCAGAGTCAGAGTCAGATTCAGAGTTAGAGTCAGAGTCAGAGTCGGGGTCGGAGTCGGAGTCAGAGTCAGAGTCAGAGTCAGAGTCAAAGTCAGAATCAGAGTCAGAGTTAGAGTAAGAGTCAGAGTCAGAGTCAGAGTCAGAGTCAGAGTCAGAAGCAAAGTCAGAGTCAGAGTCAGAGTCAGAGTCAGAGTCAGAGCCAGAGTCAGAGTCAGAGTCGTAGTCAGAATCAGAGTCCAAGTCAGATACAGAGTCAGAGTCAGAGTCAGAGTCAAAGTCAGAGTCAGAGTCAGAGTCAGAGTCAGAGTCAGAGTCAGAGTCAGAGTCAGACTCAGAGTCAGAATCAGAGTCATAGTCGGAGTCGAAGTCGGAGTCAGATTCGGAGTGAGAGTCAGAGTCAGAGTCACAGTCAGAGTCACAGTCAGAGTTAGAGTCAGATTCAGAATCAGAGTCAGAGTCAGAGTCGGAGTCGGCGTCAGAGTCAGAGTCAGAGTCGGAGTCAAAGTTAGAGTCAGAGTCAGAGTCAGAGAGTCAGAGTCAGAGTCAGAGTGATAGTCATAGTCGGAGTCAGAGTCAGATACAGATTTGAAGTCAGAGTCGAAGTTAGAGTCAGAGTCAGAGTCAGATTCAGAGTCAGAATCAGAGTCAGAGTCGGAGTCGGAGTCAGAGTAAGAGTCGGAGTCAGAGTCAGAGTCGTAGTCAGAGTCAGAGTTGGAGTCAGAGTCACAGTCAGAGTCAGTGTCAGAGTCAGAGTCAGAGTCAAAGTTGGAGTCAGAGTCAGAGGCAGAGAGTCAGAGTCAGAGTCAAATTGATAGTCATAGTCGGAGTCAGAGTCAGATACAGAGTCGAAGTCAGAGTCGAAGTCAGAGTCAGAGTCAGAGTCAGAGTCAGAGTCAGAGTCAGACTCAGAGTCAGAGTCAGAGTCAGAGTCAGAGTCAGCGTCAGAGTCAGAGTCAGAATCAGAGTCAGAGTCAGAGTCAGAGAGTCAGAGTCAAATTCAGAGTCCGAGTCAGAGTCAGAGAGTCAGAGTCAAATTCAGAGTCGGAGTCAGAGTCAGAGTCAGAGTCAGAGTCAGAGTCGAAGTCAGAGACAGATTCAGAGTCAAATTCCGAGTCATAGTGAGAGTCACATTCATAGTCAGATACAAAGTCGAAGTCAGAGTCAAAGTCAGAGTCAGAGTCTGATTCAGAGTCAGATACCAAGTCAAAGTCAAAGTCAATGTGAGAATCAGAGTCAGAGTCAGAGTCAGATTCAGTGTCAGAGTCAGAGTCAGAGTCAAAGTTGGAGTCAGAGTCAGAGTCAGAGAGTCAGAGTCAGAGTCAGATTGATAGTCATAGTCGAAGTCAGAGTCAGATACAGAGTCGAAGTCAGAGTCGAAGTCAGAGTCAGCGTCAGAGTCATAGTCAGAGTCAGAGTCAGAGAGTCAGAGTCAAAGTTTGAGTCATACTGAAAGTCAGAGTCAGAGTCAGATTCAGAGTCAGATACAAAGTCAAAGTCAAAGTCAATGTCAGAGTCAGAGTCAGAGTCAGAGTCAGATTCAGTGTCAGAGTCAGAGTCAGAGTCAAAGTTGGAGTCAGAGTCAGAGTCAGAGAGTCAGAGTCAGAGTCAGATTGATAGTCATAGTCGAAGTCAGACTCAGATACAGAGTCGAAGTCAGAGTCGCAGTCAGAGTCAGAGTCAGAGTCAGAGTCAGAGTCAGAGTCAGAGAGTCAGAGTCAGAGTCAGAGTCAGAGTCAAAGTTGGAGTCAGAGTCCGAGTCACAGTCAGAGTCAGAGTCAGAGTCAGAGTCAGAGTCAAAGTTGGAGTCAGAGTCAGAGTCAGAGATTTAGAGTCAGAGTCAGAGTGATAGTCGAAGTCAGAGACAGAGTCAGAGTCAAATTCCGAGTCATAGTAAGAGTCACATTCATAGTCAGATACAAAGTCGAAGTCAGAGTCGAAGTCAGAGTCAGAGTCTTATTCAGAGTCAGAGTCAGAGTCAGAGTTAGAGTCAGATTCGGAGTCAGAGTCGGAGTCAATGTCAGATTCAGAGTCGGAGTCAGATTCAGAGTCACAGTCAGATTCAAAGTCAGAGTCGTCGTCGGAGTCAGAGTTTGATTCAGATACAGAGACAGAGACAGAGTCAGAGTCAGAGTCAAACTCAGAGTCGGAGACAGAGTCGGAGTCAGAGTTAGAGTCAGAGTCAGAGTCAGAGTCAGAGGCAGAGTCAGAGTCATAGTCAGAGTCAGAGTCAGAGTCAGAGTCAGTGTCAGAGTCAGAGTCAGAGTCAGAGTCAGAGTCAGAGTCAGAGTCAGAGTCAAAGTTGGAGTCAGAGTCAGAGTCAGAGTCAAAGTTGGAGTCAGAGTCAGAGTCAGAGATTTAGAGTCAGAGTCTAAGTGATAGTCAGAGTCGGAGTCAGAGTCAGATACAGAGTCGAAGTCAGAGTCAGAGTCAGAGTCAGAGTCAGAGTCAGAGTCAGATTAAGAGTCAGACTCGGAGTCAGAATCAGAGTCAGATTCGGAGTCGAAGTCGGAGTCAGATTCGGAGTGAGAGTCAGAGTCAGAGTCACAGTCAGAGTCACAGTCAGAGTCAGAGTCAGATTCAGAGTTAGAGTCAGAGTCAGAGTCGGGGTTGGAGTCGGAGTCGGAGTCAGAGTCGGAGTCAGAGTCAGAGTCAGAGTCAGAGTCAGAGTCAAACTCAGAGTCAGAGACAGAGTCAAAATCAGAGTTAGAGTCAGAGTCAGAGTCAGAGTCAGAGACAGAGTCAGAGTCAGAGTCAGACTCAGAGTCAGAGTCAGAGTCAGAGTCAGAGTCAGAGTCAGAGTCAGAGTCAGAGTCAGAGTCAGAGTCAGAGTCAGAGTCAGAGTCAGAGTCAGAGTCAGAGTCAAAGTCAGAATCGGAGTCAGAGTCAGAGTCCGAGTCAGAGTCAGAGTCAGAGTCAGAATCAGAGTCAGAGTCAGAGAGTGAGAGTCAAAGTCTGAGTCATACTGAAAGTCAGAGTCAGAGTCAGATTCAGAGTCAGATACAAAGTCAAAGTCAAAGTCAATGTCAGAGTCAGAGTCAGAGTCAGAGTCAGATTCAGAGTCAGAGTCAGAGTCAGAGTCAGAGTCAGAGTCAGAGTCAGAGTCAGAGTCAGAGTTAAAGTAAGAGTCAGAGTCAGAGTCAGAGTCAGAGTCAGAGTCAGAGTCAGAGTCAGAGTCAGAGTCAGACTCAGAGTCAGAGTCAGAGTCAGAGTCAGATTCAGAGTCAGAGTCAGAGTCAGAGTCAGAGTCACAGTCAGAGTTAGAGTCAGAGTCAGAGTCAGAGTCAAAGTTGGTGTCAGAGTCCGAGTCAGATTCAGAGTCAGAGTCAGAGTCAGAGTCAGAGTCACAGTCAGAGTTAGAGTCAGAGTCAGAGTCAGAGAGTCAGAGTCAAATTCAGAGTCCGAGTCAGAGTCAGACAGTCAGAGTCAAATTCAGAGTCGGAGTCAGAGTCAGAGTCAGAGTCAGAGTCAGAGTCAGAGTCAGAATCAGAGTCAGAGTCAGAGTCAGAGAGTCAGAGTCAAATTCAGAGTCGGAGTCAGAGTCAGAGAGTCGGAGTCAAATTCAGAGTCGAAGTCAGAGTCAGAGTCAGAATCAGAGTCAGAGTCAGAGTCAGAGAGTCAGAGTCAAATTCAGAGTCGGAGTCAGAGTCAGAGAGTCGGAGTCAAATTCAGAGTCGAAGTGTGAGTCAGAGTCAGAGTCAGAGTCATAGTCGAAGTCAGAGACAGAGTCAGAGTCAAATTCCGAGTCATAGTGAGAGTCACATTCATAGTCAGATACAAAGTCAAAGTCAGAGTCAAAGTCAGAGTCAGAGTCTGATTCAGAGTCAGAGTCAGAGTCAGAGTTGGAGTCAGATTCGGAGTCAGAGTCGGAGTAAATGTCAGATTCAGAGTCGGAGTCAGATTCAGAGTCACAGTCAGATTCAAAGTCAGAGTCGTCGTCGGAGTCAGAGTTTGATTCAGATACAGAGACAGAGACAAAGTCAGAGTCAGAGTCAAACTCAGAGTCGGACACAGAGTCGGAGTCAGAGTTAGAGTCAGAGTCAGAGTCATAGTCAGAGGCAGAGTCAGAGTCAGAGTCAGAGTCAGAGTCAGAGTCAGAGTCAGTGTCAGAGTCAGAGTCAAAGTCAGAGTCAGAGTCAGATTCAGAGTCAGAGTCAGAGTCAGAGTCAGAGTCACAGTCAGAGTCAGAGTCAGAGTCAGAGTCAGAGTCAAAGTTGGAGTCAGAGTCAGAGTCAGAGATTTAGAGTCAGAGTCTAAGTGATAGTCAGAGTCGGAGTCAGAGTCAGATACAGAGTCGAAGTCAGAGTCAGAGTCAGAGTCAGAGTCAGAGTCAGAGTCAGATTAAGAGTCAGACTCGGAGTCAGAATCAGAGTCAGATTCGGAGTCGAAGTCGGAGTCAGATTCGGAGTGAGAGTCAGAGTCAGAGTCACAGTCAGAGTCACAGTCAGAGTCAGAGTCAGATTCAGAGTTAGAGTCAGAGTCAGAGTCGGGGTTGGAGTCGGAGTCGGAGTCAGAGTCGGAGTCAGAGTCAGAGTCAGAGTCAGAGTCAAAGTCAAACTCAGAGTCAGAGACAGAGTCAAAATCAGAGTTAGAGTCAGAGTCAGAGTCAGAGTCAGAGACAGAGTCAGAGTCAGAGTCAGACTCAGAGTCAGAGTCAGAGTCAGAGTCAGAGTCAGAGTCAGAGTCAGAGTCAGAGTCAGAGTCAGAGTCAGAGTCAGAGTCAGAGTCAGAGTCAGAGTCAGAGTCAGAGTCAAAGTCAGAATCGGAGTCAGAGTCAGAGTCCGAGTCAGAGTCAGAGTCAGAGTCAGAGTCAGAGTCAGAGTCAGAGAGTGAGAGTCAAAGTCTGAGTCATACTGAAAGTCAGAGTCAGAGTCAGATTCAGAATCAGATACAAAGTCAAAGTCAAAGTCAATGTCAGAGTCAGAGTCAGAGTCAGAGTCAGATTCAGAGTCAGAGTCAGAGTCAGAGTCAGAGTCAGAGTCAGAGTCACAGTCAGAGTCAGAGTCAGAGTCAGAGTTAAAGTAAGAGTCAGAGTCAGAGTCAGAGTCAGAGTCAGAGTCAGAGTCAGAGTCAGAGTCAGAGTCAGACTCAGAGTCAGAGTCAGAGTCAGAGTCAGATTCAGAGTCAGAGTCAGAGTCAGAGTCAGAGTCAGAGTCGGAGTCGGAGTCAGAGTAAGAGTCGGAGTCAGAGTCAGAGTCGTAGTCAGAGTCAGAGTTGGAGTCAGAGTCACAGTCAGAGTCAGTGTCAGAGTCAGAGTCAGAGTCAAAGTTGGAGTCAGAGTCAGAGGCAGAGAGTCAGAGTCAGAGTCAAATTGATAGTCATAGTCGGAGTCAGAGTCAGATACAGAGTCGAAGTCAGAGTCGAAGTCAGAGTCAGAGTGAGAGTCAGAGTCAGAGTCAGAGTCAGACTCAGAGTCAGAGTCAGAGTCAGAGTCAGAGTCAGCGTCAGAGTCAGAGTCAGAATCAGAGTCAGAGTCAGAGTCAGAGAGTCAGAGTCAAATTCAGAGTCCGAGTCAGAGTCAGAGAGTCAGAGTCAAATTCAGAGTCGGAGTCAGAGTCAGAGTCAGAGTCAGAGTCAGAGTCGAAGTCAGAGACAGATTCAGAGTCAAATTCCGAGTCATAGTGAGAGTCACATTCATAGTCAGATACAAAGTCGAAGTCAGAGTCAAAGTCAGAGACAGAGTCTGATTCAGAGTCAGATACCAAGTCAAAGTCAAAGTCAATGTGAGAATCAGAGTCAGAGTCAGAGTCAGATTCAGTGTCAGAGTCAGAGTCAGAGTCAAAGTTGGAGTCAGAGTCAGAGTCAGAGAGTCAGAGTCAGAGTCAGATTGATAGTCATAGTCGAAGTCAGAGTCAGATACAGAGTCGAAGTCAGAGTCGAAGTCAGAGTCAGCGTCAGAGTCATAGTCAGAGTCAGAGTCAGAGAGTCAGAGTCAAAGTTTGAGTCATACTGAAAGTCAGAGTCAGAGTCAGATTCAGAGTCAGATACAAAGTCAAAGTCAAAGTCAATGTCAGAGTCAGAGTCAGAGTCAGAGTCAGATTCAGTGTCAGAGTCAGAGTCAGAGTCAAAGTTGGAGTCAGAGTCAGAGTCAGAGAGTCAGAGTCAGAGTCAGATTGATAGTCATAGTCGAAGTCAGACTCAGATACAGAGTCGAAGTCAGAGTCGCAGTCAGAGTCAGAGTCAGAGTCAGAGTCAGAGTCAGAGTCAGAGAGTCAGAGTCAAAGTCTGAGTCAGAGTCAGAGTCAGAGTCAGAGTCAGAGTCAAAGTTGGAGTCAGAGTCCGAGTCACAGTCAGAGTCAGAGTCAGAGTCAGAGTCAGAGTCAAAGTTGGAGTCAGAGTCAGAGTCAGAGATTTAGAGTCAGAGTCAGAGTGATAGTCGAAGTCAGAGACAGAGTCAGAGTCAAATTCCGAGTCATAGTAAGAGTCACATTCATAGTCAGATACAAAGTCGAAGTCAGAGTCGAAGTCAGAGTCAGAGTCTTATTCAGAGTCAGAGTCAGAGTCAGAGTTAGAGTCAGATTCGGAGTCAGAGTCGGAGTCAATGTCAGATTCAGAGTCGGAGTCAGATTCAGAGTCACAGTCAGATTCAAAGTCAGAGTCGTCGTCGGAGTCAGAGTTTGATTCAGATACAGAGACAGAGACAGAGTCAGAGTCAGAGTCAAACTCAGAGTCGGAGACAGAGTCGGAGTCAGAGTTAGAGTCAGAGTCAGAGTCAGAGTCAGAGGCAGAGTCAGAGTCATAGTCAGAGTCAGAGTCAGAGTCAGAGTCAGTGTCAGAGTCAGAGTCAGAGTCAGAGTCAGAGTCAGAGTCAGAGTCAGAGTCAAAGTTGGAGTCAGAGTCAGAGTCAGAGTCAAAGTTGGAGTCAGAGTCAGAGTCAGAGATTTAGAGTCAGAGTCTAAGTGATAGTCAGAGTCGGAGTCAGAGTCAGATACAGAGTCGAAGTCAGAGTCAGAGTCAGAGTCAGAGTCAGAGTCAGAGTCAGATTAAGAGTCAGACTCGGAGTCAGAATCAGAGTCAGATTCGGAGTCGAAGTCGGAGTCAGATTCGGAGTGAGAGTCAGAGTCAGAGTCACAGTCAGAGTCACAGTCAGAGTCAGAGTCAGATTCAGAGTTAGAGTCAGAGTCAGAGTCGGGGTTGGAGTCGGAGTCGGAGTCAGAGTCGGAGTCAGAGTCAGAGTCAGAGTCAGAGTCAGAGTCAAACTCAGAGTCAGAGACAGAGTCAAAATCAGAGTTAGAGTCAGAGTCAGAGTCAGAGTCAGAGACAGAGTCAGAGTCAGAGTCAGACTCAGAGTCAGAGTCAGAGTCAGAGTCAGAGTCAGAGTCAGAGTCAGAGTCAGAGTCAGAGTCAGAGTCAGAGTCAGAGTCAGAGTCAGAGTCAGAGTCAGAGTCAAAGTCAGAATCGGAGTCAGAGTCAGAGTCCGAGTCAGAGTCAGAGTCAGAGTCAGAATCAGAGTCAGAGTCAGAGAGTGAGAGTCAAAGTCTGAGTCATACTGAAAGTCAGAGTCAGAGTCAGATTCAGAGTCAGATACAAAGTCAAAGTCAAAGTCAATGTCTGAGTCAGAGTCAAAGTCAGAGTCAGATTCAGAGTCAGAGTCAGAGTCAGAGTCAGAGTCACAGTCAGAGTCAGAGTCAGAGTCAGAGTTAAAGTAAGAGTCAGAGTCAGAGTCAGAGTCAGAGTCAGAGTTAGAGTCAGATTCGGAGTCAGAGTCGGAGTCAATGTCAGATTCAGAGTCGGAGTCAGATTCAGAGTCACAGTCAGATTCAAAGTCAGAGTCGTCGTCGGAGTCAGAGTTTGATTCAGATACAGAGACAGAGACAGAGTCAGAGTCAGAGTCAAACTCAGAGTCGGAGACAGAGTCGGAGTCAGAGTTAGAGTCAGAGTCAGAGTCAGAGTCAGAGGCAGAGTCAGAGTCATAGTCAGAGTCAGAGTCAGAGTCAGAGTCAGTGTCAGAGTCAGAGTCAGAGTCAGAGTCAGAGTCAGAGTCAGAGTCAGAGTCAAAGTTGGAGTCAGAGTCAGAGTCAGAGTCAAAGTTGGAGTCAGAGTCAGAGTCAGAGATTTAGAGTCAGAGTCTAAGTGATAGTCAGAGTCGGAGTCAGAGTCAGATACAGAGTCGAAGTCAGAGTCAGAGTCAGAGTCAGAGTCAGAGTCAGAGTCAGATTAAGAGTCAGACTCGGAGTCAGAATCAGAGTCAGATTCGGAGTCGAAGTCGGAGTCAGATTCGGAGTGAGAGTCAGAGTCAGAGTCACAGTCAGAGTCACAGTCAGAGTCAGAGTCAGATTCAGAGTTAGAGTCAGAGTCAGAGTCGGGGTTGGAGTCGGAGTCGGAGTCAGAGTCGGAGTCAGAGTCAGAGTCAGAGTCAGAGTCAGAGTCAAACTCAGAGTCAGAGACAGAGTCAAAATCAGAGTTAGAGTCAGAGTCAGAGTCAGAGTCAGAGACAGAGTCAGAGTCAGAGTCAGACTCAGAGTCAGAGTCAGAGTCAGAGTCAGAGTCAGAGTCAGAGTCAGAGTCAGAGTCAGAGTCAGAGTCAGAGTCAGAGTCAGAGTCAGAGTCAGAGTCAGAGTCAAAGTCAGAATCGGAGTCAGAGTCAGAGTCCGAGTCAGAGTCAGAGTCAGAGTCAGAATCAGAGTCAGAGTCAGAGAGTGAGAGTCAAAGTCTGAGTCATACTGAAAGTCAGAGTCAGAGTCAGATTCAGAGTCAGATACAAAGTCAAAGTCAAAGTCAATGTCAGAGTCAGAGTCAGAGTCAGAGTCAGATTCAGAGTCAGAGTCAGAGTCAGAGTCAGAGTCACAGTCAGAGTCAGAGTCAGAGTCAGAGTTAAAGTAAGAGTCAGAGTCAGAGTCAGAGTCAGAGTCAGAGTCAGAGTCAGAGTCAGAGTCAGAGTCAGACTCAGAGTCAGAGTCAGAGTCAGAGTCAGATTCAGAGTCAGAGTCAGAGTCAGAGTCAGAGTCACAGTCAGAGTTAGAGTCAGAGTCAGAGTCAGAGTCAAAGTTGGTGTCAGAGTCCGAGTCAGATTCAGAGTCAGAGTCAGAGTCAGAGTCAGAGTCACAGTCAGAGTTAGAGTCAGAGTCAGAGTCAGAGAGTCAGAGTCAAATTCAGAGTCCGAGTCAGAGTCAGACAGTCAGAGTCAAATTCAGAGTCGGAGTCAGAGTCAGAGTCAGAGTCAGAGTCAGAGTCAGAGTCAGAATCAGAGTCAGAGTCAGAGTCAGAGAGTCAGAGTCAAATTCAGAGTCGGAGTCAGAGTCAGAGAGTCGGAGTCAAATTCAGAGTCGAAGTCAGAGTCAGAGTCAGAATCAGAGTCAGAGTCAGAGTCAGAGAGTCAGAGTCAAATTCAGAGTCGGAGTCAGAGTCAGAGAGTCGGAGTCAAATTCAGAGTCGAAGTGTGAGTCAGAGTCAGAGTCAGAGTCATAGTCGAAGTCAGAGACAGAGTCAGAGTCAAATTCCGAGTCATAGTGAGAGTCACATTCATAGTCAGATACAAAGTCAAAGTCAGAGTCAAAGTCAGAGTCAGAGTCTGATTCAGAGTCAGAGTCAGAGTCAGAGTTGGAGTCAGATTCGGAGTCAGAGTCGGAGTAAATGTCAGATTCAGAGTCGGAGTCAGATTCAGAGTCACAGTCAGATTCAAAGTCAGAGTCGTCGTCGGAGTCAGAGTTTGATTCAGATACAGAGACAGAGACAAAGTCAGAGTCAGAGTCAAACTCAGAGTCGGACACAGAGTCGGAGTCAGAGTTAGAGTCAGAGTCAGAGTCATAGTCAGAGGCAGAGTCAGAGTCAGAGTCAGAGTCAGAGTCAGAGTCAGAGTCAGTGTCAGAGTCAGAGTCAAAGTCAGAGTCAGAGTCAGATTCAGAGTCAGAGTCAGAGTCAGAGTCAGAGTCACAGTCAGAGTCAGAGTCAGAGTCAGAGTCAGAGTCAAAGTTGGAGTCAGAGTCAGAGTCAGAGATTTAGAGTCAGAGTCTAAGTGATAGTCAGAGTCGGAGTCAGAGTCAGATACAGAGTCGAAGTCAGAGTCAGAGTCAGAGTCAGAGTCAGAGTCAGAGTCAGATTAAGAGTCAGACTCGGAGTCAGAATCAGAGTCAGATTCGGAGTCGAAGTCGGAGTCAGATTCGGAGTGAGAGTTAGAGTCAGAGTCACAGTCAGAGTCACAGTCAGAGTCAGAGTCAGATTCAGAGTTAGAGTCAGAGTCAGAGTCGGGGTTGGAGTCGGAGTCGGAGTCAGAGTCGGAGTCAGAGTCAGAGTCAGAGTCAGAGTCAGAGTCAAACTCAGAGTCAGAGACAGAGTCAAAATCAGAGTTAGAGTCAGAGTCAGAGTCAGAGTCAGAGACAGAGTCAGAGTCAGAGTCAGACTCAGAGTCAGAGTCAGAGTCAGAGTCAGAGTCAGAGTCAGAGTCAGAGTCAGAGTCAGAGTCAGAGTCAGAGTCAGAGTCAGAGTCAGAGTCAGAGTCAGAGTCAAAGTCAGAATCGGAGTCAGAGTCAGAGTCCGAGTCAGAGTCAGAGTCAGAGTCAGAGTCAGAGTCAGAGTCAGAGAGTGAGAGTCAAAGTCTGAGTCATACTGAAAGTCAGAGTCAGAGTCAGATTCAGAGTCAGATACAAAGTCAAAGTCAAAGTCAATGTCAGAGTCAGAGTCAGAGTCAGAGTCAGATTCAGAGTCAGAGTCAGAGTCAGAGTCAGAGTCAGAGTCAGAGTCACAGTCAGAGTCAGAGTCAGAGTCAGAGTTAAAGTAAGAGTCAGAGTCAGAGTCAGAGTCAGAGTCAGAGTCAGAGTCAGAGTCAGAGTCAGAGTCAGACTCAGAGTCAGAGTCAGAGTCAGAGTCAGATTCAGAGTCAGAGTCAGAGTCAGAGTCAGAGTCAGAGTCGGAGTCGGAGTCAGAGTAAGAGTCGGAGTCAGAGTCAGAGTCGTAGTCAGAGTCAGAGTTGGAGTCAGAGTCACAGTCAGAGTCAGTGTCAGAGTCAGAGTCAGAGTCAAAGTTGGAGTCAGAGTCAGAGGCAGAGAGTCAGAGTCAGAGTCAAATTGATAGTCATAGTCGGAGTCAGAGTCAGATACAGAGTCGAAGTCAGAGTCGAAGTCAGAGTCAGAGTCAGAGTCAGAGTCAGAGTCAGAGTCAGACTCAGAGTCAGAGTCAGAGTCAGAGTCAGAGTCAGCGTCAGAGTCAGAGTCAGAATCAGAGTCAGAGTCAGAGTCAGAGAGTCAGAGTCAAATTCAGAGTCCGAGTCAGAGTCAGAGAGTCAGAGTCAAATTCAGAGTCGGAGTCAGAGTCAGAGTCAGAGTCAGAGTCAGAGTCGAAGTCAGAGACAGATTCAGAGTCAAATTCCGAGTCATAGTGAGAGTCACATTCATAGTCAGATACAAAGTCGAAGTCAGAGTCAAAGTCAGAGTCAGAGTCTGATTCAGAGTCAGATACCAAGTCAAAGTCAAAGTCAATGTGAGAATCAGAGTCAGAGTCAGAGTCAGATTCAGTGTCAGAGTCAGAGTCAGAGTCAAAGTTGGAGTCAGAGTCAGAGTCAGAGAGTCAGAGTCAGAGTCAGATTGATAGTCATAGTCGAAGTCAGAGTCAGATACAGAGTCGAAGTCAGAGTCGAAGTCAGAGTCAGCGTCAGAGTCATAGTCAGAGTCAGAGTCAGAGAGTCAGAGTCAAAGTTTGAGTCATACTGAAAGTCAGAGTCAGAGTCAGATTCAGAGTCAGATACAAAGTCAAAGTCAAAGTCAATGTCAGAGTCAGAGTCAGAGTCAGAGTCAGATTCAGTGTCAGAGTCAGAGTCAGAGTCAAAGTTGGAGTCAGAGTCAGAGTCAGAGAGTCAGAGTCAGAGTCAGATTGATAGTCATAGTCGAAGTCAGACTCAGATACAGAGTCGAAGTCAGAGTCGCAGTCAGAGTCAGAGTCAGAGTCAGAGTCAGAGTCAGAGTCAGAGAGTCAGAGTCAAAGTCTGAGTCAGAGTCAGAGTCAGAGTCAGAGTCAGAGTCAAAGTTGGAGTCAGAGTCCGAGTCACAGTCAGAGTCAGAGTCAGAGTCAGAGTCAGAGTCAAAGTTGGAGTCAGAGTCAGAGTCAGAGATTTAGAGTCAGAGTCAGAGTGATAGTCGAAGTCAGAGACAGAGTCAGAGTCAAATTCCGAGTCATAGTAAGAGTCACATTCATAGTCAGATACAAAGTCGAAGTCAGAGTCGAAGTCAGAGTCAGAGTCTTATTCAGAGTCAGAGTCAGAGTCAGAGTTAGAGTCAGATTCGGAGTCAGAGTCGGAGTCAATGTCAGATTCAGAGTCGGAGTCAGATTCAGAGTCACAGTCAGATTCAAAGTCAGAGTCGTCGTCGGAGTCAGAGTTTGATTCAGATACAGAGACAGAGACAGAGTCAGAGTCAGAGTCAAACTCAGAGTCGGAGACAGAGTCGGAGTCAGAGTTAGAGTCAGAGTCAGAGTCAGAGTCAGAGGCAGAGTCAGAGTCATAGTCAGAGTCAGAGTCAGAGTCAGAGTCAGTGTCAGAGTCAGAGTCAGAGTCAGAGTCAGAGTCAGAGTCAGAGTCAGAGTCAAAGTTGGAGTCAGAGTCAGAGTCAGAGTCAAAGTTGGAGTCAGAGTCAGAGTCAGAGATTTAGAGTCAGAGTCTAAGTGATAGTCAGAGTCGGAGTCAGAGTCAGATACAGAGTCGAAGTCAGAGTCAGAGTCAGAGTCAGAGTCAGAGTCAGAGTCAGATTAAGAGTCAGACTCGGAGTCAGAATCAGAGTCAGATTCGGAGTCGAAGTCGGAGTCAGATTCGGAGTGAGAGTCAGAGTCAGAGTCACAGTCAGAGTCACAGTCAGAGTCAGAGTCAGATTCAGAGTTAGAGTCAGAGTCAGAGTCGGGGTTGGAGTCGGAGTCGGAGTCAGAGTCGGAGTCAGAGTCAGAGACAGAGTCAGAGTCAGAGTCAGACTCAGAGTCAGAGTCAGAGTCAGAGTCAGAGTCAGAGTCAGAGTCAGAGTCAGAGTCAGAGTCAGAGTCAGAGTCAGAGTCAGAGTCAGAGTCAGAGTCAGAGTCAAAGTCAGAATCGGAGTCAGAGTCAGAGTCCGAGTCAGAGTCAGAGTCAGAGTCAGAATCAGAGTCAGAGTCAGAGAGTGAGAGTCAAAGTCTGAGTCATACTGAAAGTCAGAGTCAGAGTCAGATTCAGAGTCAGATACAAAGTCAAAGTCAAAGTCAATGTCAGAGTCAGAGTCAGAGTCAGAGTCAGATTCAGAGTCAGAGTCAGAGTCAGAGTCAGAGTCACAGTCAGAGTCAGAGTCAGAGTCAGAGTTAAAGTAAGAGTCAGAGTCGGAGTCAGAGTCAGAGTCAGAGTCAGAGTCAGAGTCAGAGTCAGAGTCAGACTCAGAGTCAGAGTCAGAGTCAGAGTCAGATTCAGAGTCAGAGTCAGAGTCAGAGTCAGAGTCACAGTCAGAGTTAGAGTCAGAGTCAGAGTAAGAGTCAAAGTTGGTGTCAGAGTCCGAGTCAGATTCAGAGTCAGAGTCAGAGTCAGAGTCTGAGTCACAGTCAGAGTTAGAGTCAGAGTCAGAGTCAGAGAGTCAGAGTCAAATTCAGAGTCCGAGTCAGAGTCAGACAGTCAGAGTCAAATTCAGAGTCGGAGTCAGAGTCAGAGTCAGAGTCAGAGTCAGAGTCAGAGTCAGAATCAGAGTCAGAGTCAGAGTCAGAGAGTCAGAGTCAAATTCAGAGTCGGAGTCAGAGTCAGAGAGTCGGAGTCAAATTCAGAGTCGAAGTCAGAGTCAGAGTCAGAATCAGAGTCAGAGTCAGAGTCAGAGAGTCAGAGTCAAATTCAGAGTCGGAGTCAGAGTCAGAGAGTCGGAGTCAAATTCAGAGTCGAAGTGTGAGTCAGAGTCAGAGTCAGAGTCATAGTCGAAGTCAGAGACAGAGTCAGAGTCAAATTCCGAGTCATAGTGAGAGTCACATTCATAGTCAGATACAAAAACGAAGTCAGAGTCAAAGTCAGCGTCAGAGTCTGATTCAGAGTCAGAGTCAGAGTCAGAGTTGGAGTCAGATTCGGAGTCAGAGTCGGAGTAAATGTCAGATTCAGAGTCGGAGTCAGATTCAGAGTCACAGTCAGATTCAAAGTCAGAGTCGTCGTCGGAGTCAGAGTTTGATTCAGATACAGAGACAGAGACAAAGTCAGAGTCAGAGTCAAACTCAGAGTCGGACACAGAGTCGGAGTCAGAGTTAGAGTCAGAGTCAGAGTCATAGTCAGAGGCAGAGTCAGAGTCAGAGTCAGAGTCAGAGTCAGAGTCAGAGTCAGTGTCAGAGTCAGAGTCAAAGTCAGAGTCAGAGTCAGATTCAGAGTCAGAGTCAGAGTCAGAGTCAGAGTCACAGTCAGAGTCAGAGTCAGAGTCAGAGTCAGAGTCAAAGTTGGAGTCAGAGTCAGAGTCAGAGATTTAGAGTCAGAGTCTAAGTGATAGTCAGAGTCGGAGTCAGAGTCAGATACAGAGTCGAAGTCAGAGTCAGAGTCAGAGTCAGAGTCAGAGTCAGAGTCAGATTAAGAGTCAGACTCGGAGTCAGAATCAGAGTCAGATTCGGAGTCGAAGTCGGAGTCAGATTCGGAGTGAGAGTCAGAGTCAGAGTCACAGTCAGAGTCACAGTCAGAGTCAGAGTCAGATTCAGAGTTAGAGTCAGCGTCAGAGTCGGGGTTGGAGTCGGAGTCGGAGTCAGAGTCGGAGTCAGAGTCAGAGTCAGAGTCAGAGTCAAACTCAGAGTCAGAGACAGAGTCAAAATCAGAGTTAGAGTCAGAGTCAGAGTCAGAGTCAGAGACAGAGTCAGAGTCAGAGTCAGACTCAGAGTCAGAGTCAGAGTCAGAGTCAGAGTCAGAGTCAGAGTCAGAGTCAGAGTCAAAGTCAGAGTCAGAGTCAGAGTCAGAGTCAGAGTCAGAGTCAGAGTCAAAGTCAGAATCGGAGTCAGAGTCAGAGTCCGAGTCAGAGTCAGAGTCAGAGTCAGAGTCAGAGTCAGAGTCAGAGAGTGAGAGTCAAAGTCTGAGTCATACTGAAAGTCAGAGTCAGAGTCAGATTCAGAGTCAGATACAAAGTCAAAGTCAAAGTCAATGTCAGAGTCAGAGTCAGAGTCAGAGTCAGATTCAGAGTCAGAGTCAGAGTCAGAGTCAGAGTCAGAGTCAGAGTCACAGTCAGAGTCAGAGTCAGAGTCAGAGTTAAAGTAAGAGTCAGAGTCAGAGTCAGAGTCAGAGTCAGAGTCAGAGTCAGAGTCAGACTCAGAGTCAGAGTCAGAGTCAGAGTCAGATTCAGAGTCAGAGTCAGAGTCAGAGTCAGAGTCACAGTCAGAGTTAGAGTCAGAGTCAGAGTCAGAGTCAAAGTTGGTGTCAGAGTCCGAGTCAGATTCAGAGTCAGAGTCAGAGTCAGAGTCAGAGTCACAGTCAGAGTTAGAGTCAGAGTCAGAGTCAGAGAGTCAGAGTCAAATTCAGAGTCCGAGTCAGAGTCAGAGAGTCAGAGTCAAATTCAGAGTCGGAGTCAGAGTCAGAGACAGAGTCAGAGTCAGAGTCGAAGTCAGAGACAGAGTCAGAGTCAAATTCCGAGTCATAGTGAGAGTCACATTCATAGTCAGATACAAAGTCGAAGTCAGAGTCAAAGTCAGAGTCAGAGTCTGATTCAGAGTCAGATACCAAGTCAAAGTCAAAGTCAATGTCAGAATCAGAGTCAGAGTCAGAGTCAGATTCAGTGTCAGAGTCAGAGTCAGAGTCAAAGTTGAAGTCAGAGTCAGAGTCAGAGAGTCAGAGTCAGAGTCAGATTGATAGTCATAGTCGAAGTCAGAGTCAGATACAGAGTCGAAGTCAGAGTCGAAGTCAGAGTCAGCGTCAGAGTCATAGTCAGAGTCAGAGTCAGAGAGTCAGAGTCAAAGTTTGAGTCATACTGAAAGTCAGAGTCAGAGTCAGATTCAGAGTCAGATACAAAGTCAAAGTCAAAGTCAATGTCAGAGTCAGAGTCAGAGTCAGAGTCAGATTCAGTGTCAGAGTCAGAGTCAGAGTCAAAGTTGGAGTCAGAGTCAGAGTCAGAGAGTCAGAGTCAGAGTCAGATTGATAGTCATAGTCGAAGTCAGAGTCAGATACAGAGTCGAAGTCAGAGTCGCAGTCAGAGTCAGAGTCAGAGTCAGAGTCAGAGTCAGAGTCAGAGAGTCAGAGTCAAAGTCTGAGTCAGAGTCAGAGTCAGAGTCAGAGTCAGAGTCAAAGTTGGAGTCAGAGTCCGAGTCACAGTCAGAGTCAGAGTCAGAGTCAGAGTCAGAGTCAAAGTTGGAGTCAGAGTCAGAGTCAGATATTTAGAGTCAGAGTCAGAGTGATAGTCGAAGTCAGAGACAGAGTCAGAGTCAAATTCCGAGTCATAGTAAGAGTCACATTCATAGTCAGATACAAAGTCGAAGTCAGAGTCAAAGTCAGAGTCAGAGTCTTATTCAGAGTCAGAGTCAAACTCAGAGTCAAAGACAGAGTCGGAGTCAGAGTTAGAGTCAGAGTCAGAGTCAGAGTCAGAGACAGAGTCAGAGTCAGAGTCAGAGTCAGAGTCAGAGACAGAGTCAGTGTCAGAGTCAGAGTCAAAGTCAGAGTCAGAGTCGTAGTCAGAATCAGAGTCCAAGTCAGATAAAGAGTCAGAGTCAGAGTCAGAGTCAAAGTCAGAGTCAGAGTTAGAGTCAGAGTCAGAGTCAGAGTCAGACTCAGAGTCAGAATCAGAGTCATAGTCGGAGTCGAAGTCGGAGTCAGATTCGGAGTGAGAGTCAGAGTCAGAGTCACAGTCAGAGTCACAGTCAGAGTCAGAGTCAGATTCAGAGTTAGAGTCAGAGTCAGAGTCGGGGTTGGAGTCGGAGTCGGAGTCAGAGTCAGAGTCAGAGTCAGAGTCAGAGTCAGAGTCAGAGTCAGAGTCAGAGTCAAAGTCAGAATCGGAGTCAGAGTCAGAGTCCGAGTCAGAGTCAGAGTCAGAGTCAGAGTCAGAGTCAGAGAGTGAGAGTCAAAGTCTGAGTCATACTGAAAGTCAGAGTCAGAGTCAGATTCAGAGTCAGATACAAAGTCAAAGTCACAGTCAATGTCAGAGTCAGAGTCAGAGTCAGAGTCAGATTCAGAGTCAGAGTCAGAGTCAGAGTCAGAGTCAGAGTCAGAGTCACAGTCAGAGTCAGAGTCAGAGTCAGAGTTAAAGTAAGAGTCAGAGTCAGAGTCAGAGTCAGAGTCAGAGTCAGAGTCAGAGTCAGAGTCAGCGTCAGACTCAGAGTCAGAGTCAGAGTCAGAGTCGGATTCAGAGTCAGAGTCAGAGTCAGAGTCAGAGTCACAGTCAGAGTTAGAGTCAGAGTCAGAGTCAGAGTCAAAGTTGGTGTCAGAGTCCGAGTCAGATTCAGAGTCAGAGTCAGAGTCAAAGTCAGAGTCACAGTCAGAGTTAGAGTCAGAGTCAGAGTCAGGGTCAAAGTTGGTGTCAGAGTCCGAGTCAGAGTCACAGTCAGAGTCAAAGTTGGAGTCAGAGTCAGAGTCAGAGATTTAGAGTCAGAGTCAGAGTGATAGTCAGAGTCGGAGTCAGAGTCAGATACAAAGTCGAAATCAGAGTCAGAGTCAGAGTCAGAGTCAGAGTCAGAGTCAGAGTCAGACTCAGAGTCAGAATCAGAGTCAGAGTCGGAGTCGCAGCCGGAGTCAGATTCGGAGTAAAGGTCAGAGTCAGAGTCACAGTCAGAGTCACAGTCAGAGTCAGAGTCAGATTCAGAATCAGAGTCAGATTCAGAGTCGGAGTCGAAGTCAGAGTCATAGTCAGAGTCAGAGTCAAAGTTGAAGTCAGAGTCAGAGTCAGAGAGTTAGAGTCAGAGTCAGAGTGATAGTCATAGTCGCAGTCAGAGTCAGATACAGATTCAAACTCAGAGTCGAAGTCAGAGTCAGGGTCAGAGTCAGAGTCAGATTCAGAATCAGAGTCAGAGTCGTAGTCGGAGTCAGAGTCAGAGTCAGAGTCAAAGTCAGAGTCGGAGTCAGAGTCAGAGTCGGAGTCAGAGTCACAGTCAGAGTCAGTGTCAGAGTCAGAGTCAGAGTCAAAGTTGGAATCAGAGTCAGAGTCAGAAAGTCAGAGTCAGAGTCAGATTGATAGTCATAGTCGAAGTCAGAGTCAGATACAGAGTCGAAGTCAGAGTCGAAGTCAGAGTCAGAGTTAGAGTCAGAGTCAGAGTCAGAGTCAGAGAGTCAGAGTCAAAGTCTGAGTCATACTGAAAGTCAGAGTCAGAGTCTGATTCAGAGTCAGATACGAAGTCAAAGTCAAAGTCAATGTCAGAGTCAGAGTCAGAGTCAGAGTCAGATTCAGAGTCAGAGTCAGAGTCAGAGTCAGAGTCACAGTCAGAGTCAGAGTCAGCGTCAGAGTCAGAGTCAAAGTTGGAGTCAGAGTCCGAGTAACAGTCAGAGTAAGAGTCAGAGTCAGAGTCAGAGACAGAGTCAGAGTCAGAGTCAGAGTCAGAGTCAGAGACAGAGTCAGTGTCAGAGTCAGAGTCAAAGTCAGAGTCAGAGTCAGAGTCAGATTCAGAGTCAGAGTCAGAGTCACAGTCAGAGTCACAGTCAGAGTCAGAGTCAGAGTCAGAGTCAGAGTCAAAGTTGGAGTCAGAGTCAGAGTCAGAGATTTAGAGTCAGAGTCTAAGTGATAGTCAGAGTCGGAGTCAGAGTCAGATACAGAGTCGAAGTCCGAGTCAGAGTCAGAGTCAGAGTCAGAGTCAGACTCAGAGTCAGAATCAGAGTCAGAGTCGGAGTCGAAGTCGGAGTCAGATTCGGAGTGAGAGTCAGAGTCAGAGTCACAGTCAGAGTCACAGTCACAGTCAGAGTCAGATTCAGAGTCACAGTCAGAGTCAGAGTCAGAGTCAGAGCCAGAGTCAGAGTTAGAGTCGTAGTCAGAGTCAGAGTCAGAGTCAAAGTCAGAGTCAGAGTCAGAGTCAGACTTCGAGTCAGAATCAGAGTCAGAGACGGAGTCGGAGTCGGGGTCAGATTCAGAGTAAGAGTCAGAGTCAGAGTCAGAGTCAGAGTCAGATTCAGAGTTAGAGTCAGAGTCAGAGTCGGGGTCGGAGTCGGAGTCAGAGTCAGAGTCAGAGTCAGAGTCAAAGTCAGAATCATAGTCAGAGTTAGAGTAAGAGTCAGAGTCAGAGTCAGAGTCACAGTCAGAGTCAGAGTCAGAGTCAGAGTCAGAGTCAAAGTTGGAGTCAGAGTCAGAGTCAGAGATTTAGAGTCAGAGTCTAAGTGATAGTCAGAGTCAGAGTCAGAGTCAGAGTCAAAGTCAAAGTTGTATTCAGAGCCAGAGTCAGAGATTTAGAGTCAGAGTCAGAGTGCTAGTCAGAGTCGGAGTCAGAGTCAGATACAGAGTCGAAGTCAGAGTCAGAGTCAGAGTCAGAGTCAGAGTCAGAGTCAGAGTCAGAGTCAGACTCAGAGTCTGAGTCAGAGTCAAAGTCAGAGTCAGAGTCAGAGTCAGAGTCAGAGTCAGAGCCAAAGTCAAAGTCAGAGTCGTAGTTGGAGTCAGAGTCCAAGTCAGATACAGAGTCAGAGTCAGAGTCAGAGTCAGAGTCAGAGTCAGAGTCAGAGTCAGAGTCGAAGTCAGAGTCAGAGTCAGAGTCAGAGTCAGAGTCAGAGTCAGAGTCAGAGTCAGAGTCAGAGTCAGAGAGTCAGAGTCAGAGTCAAAGTCTGAGTCATACTGAAAGTCAGAGTCAGAGTCAGATTCCGAGTCAGATACAAAGTCAAAGTCAAAGTCAATGTCAGAGTCAGAGTCAGAGTCAGAGTCAGAGTCAGAGTCAGAGTCAGAGTCAGAGTCACAGTCAGAGTCGGAGTCAGAGTCAGAGTCAGAGTCCAAGTTTGGAGTCAGAGTCCGAGTCACAGTCAGAGTCAGAGTCAAAGTCAGAGTCACAGTCAAGGTTGGAGTCAGAATCAGAGTCAGACTCAGAGTCAGAATCAGAGTCAGAGTCGGAGTCGAAGTCGGAGTCAGATTCGGAGTGAGAGTCAGAGTCAGCGTCACAGTCAGAGTCACAGTCAGAGTCAGAGTCAGATTCAGAATCAGAGTCAGAGTCGGAGTCGGGGTCGGAGTCATAGTCATAGTCAGAGTCGGAGTCAGAGTCAGATACAGATTTAAAGTCAGAGTCAGAGTCAGAGTCAGAGTCAGAGTCAGAATCAGAGTCAGAGTCGTAGTCGGAGTCAGAGTCAGAGTCAGAGTCAGAGTCAGAGTCGGAGTCAGAGTCAGAGTCGGAGTCAGAGTCACAGTCGGAGTCAGTGTCAGAGTCAGAGTCAGAGTCAAAGTTGGAGTCAGAGTCAGAGTCAGAGAGTCAGAGTCAGAGTCAGATTGATAGTCATAGTCTGAGTCAGAGTCAGATACAGAGTCGAAGTCAGAGTCGAAGTCAGAGTCAGAGTCAGAGTCAGAGTCAGAGTCAGACTCAGAGTCATAGTCAGAGTCGGAGTCAGAGGCAGAGTCAGAGTCAGAGTCAGAGTCAGAGTCAGAGTCAGAGTCAGTGTCAGAGTCAGAGTCAAAGTCAGAGTCAGAGTCAGATTCAGAGTCAGAGTCAGAGTCAGAGTCAGAGTCACAGTCAGAGTCAGAGTCAGAGTCAGAGTCAGAGTCAAAGTTGGAGTCAGAGTCAGAGTCAGAGATTTAGAGTCAGAGTCTAAGTGATAGTCAGAGTCGGAGTCAGAGTCAGATACAGAGTCGAAGTCGGAGTCAGAGTCAGAGTCAGAGTCAGAGTCAGAGTCAGATTAAGAGTCAGACTCGGAGTCAGAATCAGAGTCAGATTCGGAGTCGAAGTCGGAGTCAGATTCGGAGTGAGAGTCAGAGTCAGAGTCACAGTCAGAGTCACAGTCAGAGTTAGAGTCAGAGTCAGAGTCAGAGAGTCAGAGTCAAATTCAGAGTCCGAGTCAGAGTCAGACAGTCAGAGTCAAATTCAGAGTCGGAGTCAGAGTCAGAGTCAGAGTCAGAGTCAGAGTCAGAGTCAGAATCAGAGTCAGAGTCAGAGTCAGAGAGTCAGAGTCAAATTCAGAGTCGGAGTCAGAGTCAGAGAGTCGGAGTCAAATTCAGAGTCGAAGTCAGAGTCAGAGTCAGAATCAGAGTCAGAGTCAGAGTCAGAGAGTCAGAGTCAAATTCAGAGTCGGAGTCAGAGTCAGAGAGTCGGAGTCAAATTCAGAGTCGAAGTGTGAGTCAGAGTCAGAGTCAGAGTCATAGTCGAAGTCAGAGACAGAGTCAGAGTCAAATTCCGAGTCATAGTGAGAGTCACATTCATAGTCAGATACAAAGTCGAAGTCAGAGTCAAAGTCAGAGTCAGAGTCTGATTCAGAGTCAGAGTCAGAGTCAGAGTTGGAGTGAGATTCGGAGTCAGAGTCGGAGTAAATGTCAGATTCAGAGTCGGAGTCAGATTCAGAGTCACAGTCAGATTCAAAGTCAGAGTCGTCGTCGGAGTCAGAGTTTGATTCACATACAGAGACAGAGACAAAGTCAGAGTCAGAGTCAAACTCAGAGTCGGACACAGAGTCGGAGTCAGAGTTAGAGTCAGAGTCAGAGTCATAGTCAGAGGCAGAGTCAGAGTCAGAGTCAGAGTCAGAGTCAGAGTCAGAGTCAGTGTCAGAGTCAGAGTCAAAGTCAGAGTCAGAGTCAGATTCAGAGTCAGAGTCAGAGTCAGAGTCAGAGTCACAGTCAGAGTCAGAGTCAGAGTCAGAGTCAGAGTCAAAGTTGGAGTCAGAGTCAGAGTCAGAGATTTAGAGTCAGAGTCTAAGTGATAGTCAGAGTCGGAGTCAGAGTCAGATACAGAGTCGAAGTCAGAGTCAGAGTCAGAGTCAGAGTCAGAGTCAGAGTCAGATTAAGAGTCAGACTCGGAGTCAGAATCAGAGTCAGATTCGGAGTCGAAGTCGGAGTCAGATTCGGAGTGAGAGTCAGAGTCAGAGTCACCGTCAGAGTCACAGTCAGAGTCAGAGTCAGATTCAGAGTTAGAGTCAGAGTCAGAGTCGGGGTTGGAGTCGGAGTCGGAGTCAGAGTCGGAGTCAGAGTCAGAGTCAGAGTCAGAGTCAGAGTCAAACTCAGAGTCAGAGACAGAGTCAAAATCAGAGTTAGAGTCAGAGTCAGAGTCAGAGTCAGAGACAGAGTCAGAGTCAGAGTCAGACTCAGAGTCAGAGTCAGAGTCAGAGTCAGAGTCAGAGTCAGAGTCAGAGTCAGAGTCAGAGTCAGAGTCAGAGTCAGAGTCAGAGTCAGAGTCAGAGTCAGAGTCAAAGTCAGAATCGGAGTCAGAGTCAGAGTCCGAGTCAGAGTCAGAGTCAGAGTCAGAGTCAGAGTCAGAGTCAGAGAGTGAGAGTCAAAGTCTGAGTCATACTGAAAGTCAGAGTCAGAGTCAGATTCAGAGTCAGATACAAAGTCAAAGTCAAAGTCAATGTCAGAGTCAGAGTCAGAGTCAGAGTCAGATTCAGAGTCAGAGTCAGAGTCAGAGTCAGAGTCAGAGTCAGAGTCACAGTCAGAGTCAGAGTCAGAGTCAGAGTTAAAGTAAGAGTCAGAGTCAGAGTCAGAGTCAGAGTCAGAGTCAGAGTCAGAGTCAGAGTCAGAGTCAGACTCAGAGTCAGAGTCAGAGTCAGAGTCAGATTCAGAGTCAGAGTCAGAGTCAGAGTCAGAGTCACAGTCAGAGTTAGAGTCAGAGTCAGAGTCAGAGTCAAAGTTGGTGTCAGAGTCCGAGTCAGATTCAGAGTCAGAGTCAGAGTCAGAGTCAGAGTCACAGTCAGAGTTAGAGTCAGAGTCAGAGTCAGAGAGTCAGAGTCAAATTCAGAGTCCGAGTCAGAGTCAGAGAGTCAGAGTCAAATTCAGAGTCGGAGTCAGAGTCAGAGACAGAGTCAGAGTCAGAGTCGAAGTCAGAGACAGAGTCAGAGTCAAATTCCGAGTCATAGTGAGAGTCACATTTATAGTCAGATACAAAGTCGAAGTCAGAGTCAAAGTCAGAGTCAGAGTCTGATTCAGAGTCAGATACCAAGTCAAAGTCAAAGTCAATGTCAGAATCAGAGTCAGAGTCAGAGTCAAATTCAGTGTCAGAGTCAGAGTCAGAGTCAAAGTTGAAGTCAGAGTCAGAGTCAGAGAGTCAGAGTCAGAGTCAGATTGATAGTCATAGTCGAAGTCAGAGTCAGATACAGAGTCGAAGTCAGAGTCGAAGTCAGAGTCAGCGTCAGAGTCATAGTCAGAGTCAGAGTCAGAGAGTCAGAGTCAAAGTTTGAGTCATACTGAAAGTCAGAGTCAGAGTCAGATTCAGAGTCAGATACAAAGTCAAAGTCAAAGTCAATGTCAGAGTCAGAGTCAGAGTCAGAGTCAGATTCAGTGTCAGAGTCAGAGTCAGAGTCAAAGTTGGAGTCAGAGTCAGAGTCAGAGAGTCAGAGTCAGAGTCAGATTGATAGTCATAGTCGAAGTCAGAGTCAGATACAGAGTCGAAGTCAGAGTCGCAGTCAGAGTCAGAGTCAGAGTCAGAGTCAGAGTCAGAGTCAGAGAGTCAGAGTCAAAGTCTGAGTCAGAGTCAGAGTCAGAGTCAGAGTCAGAGTCAAAGTTGGAGTCAGAGTCCGAGTCACAGTCAGAGTCAGAGTCAGAGTCAGAGTCAGAGTCAAAGTTGGAGTCAGAGTCAGAGTCAGATATTTAGAGTCAGAGTCAGAGTGATAGTCGAAGTCAGAGACAGAGTCAGAGTCAAATTCCGAGTCATAGTAAGAGTCACATTCATAGTCAGATACAAAGTCGAAGTCAGAGTCAAAGTCAGAGTCAGAGTCTTATTCAGAGTCAGAGTCAGAGTCAGAGTTAGAGTCAGATTCGGAGTCAGAGTCGGAGTCAATGTCAGATTCAGAGTCGGAGTCAGATTCAGAGTCACAGTCAGATTTATAGTCAGAGTCGTCGTCAGAGTCAGAGTCTGATTCAGATACAGAGACAGAGTCAAAGTTGGTGTCAGAGTCCGAGTCACAGTCAGAGTCAGAGTCAGAGTCACAGTCAGAGTCAAAGTTGGAGTCAGAGTCAGAGTCAGAGATTTAGAGTCAGAGTCAGAGTGATAGTCAGAGTCGGAGTCAGAGTCAGATACAAAGTCGAAATCAGAGTCAGAGTCAGAGTCAGAGTCAGAGTCAGAGTCAGAGTCAGACTCAGAGTCAGAATCAGAGTCAGAGTCGGAGTCGCAGCCGGAGTCAGATTCGGAGTAAAGGTCAGAGTCAGAGTCACAGTCAGAGTCACAGTCAGAGTCAGAGTCAGATTCAGAATCAGAGTCAGATTCAGAGTCGGAGTCGAAGTCAGAGTCATAGTCAGAGTCAGAGTCAAAGTTGGAGTCAGAGTCAGAGTCAGAGAGTTAGAGTCAGAGTCAGAGTGATAGTCATAGTCGCAGTCAGAGTCAGATACAGATTCAAACTCAGAGTCGAAGTCAGAGTCAGGGTCAGAGTCAGAGTCAGATTCAGAATCAGAGTCAGAGTCGTAGTCGGAGTCAGAGTCAGAGTCAGAGTCAAAGTCAGAGTCGGAGTCAGAGTCAGAGTCGGAGTCAGAGTCACAGTCAGAGTCAGTGTCAGAGTCAGAGTCAGAGTCAAAGTTGGAGTCAGAGTCAGAGTCAGAGAGTCAGAGTCAGAGTCAGATTCAGAGTCAGATACAAAGTCAAAGTCAAAGTCAATGTCAGAGTCAGAGTCAGAGTCAGAGTCAGATTTAGTGTCAGAGTCAGAGTCAGAGTCAAAGTTGGAATCAGAGTCAGAGTCAGAAAGTCAGAGTCAGAGTCAGATTGATAGTCATAGTCGAAGTCAGAGTCAGATACAGAGTCGAAGTCAGAGTCGAAGTCAGAGTCAGAGTTAGAGTCAGAGTCAGAGTCAGAGTCAGAGAGTCAGAGTCAAAGTCTGAGTCATACTGAAAGTCAGAGTCAGAGTCTATTTCAGAGTCAGATACGAAGTCAAAGTCAAAGTCAATGTCAGAGTCAGAGTCAGAGTCAGAGTCAGATTCAGAGTCAGAGTCAGAGTCAGAGTCAGAGTCACAGTCAGAGTCAGAGTCAGCGTCAGAGTCAGAGTCAAAGTTGGAGTCAGAGTCCGAGTAACAGTCAGAGTAAGAGTCAGAGGCAGAGTCAGAGACAGAGTCAGAGTCAGAGTCAGAGTCGGAGTCAGAGACAGAGTCAGTGTCAGAGTCAGAGTCAAAGTCAGAGTCAGAGTCAGATTCAGAGTCAGAGTCAGAGTCACAGTCAGAGTCACAGTCAGAGTCAGAGTCAGATTGATAGTCATAGTCGAAGTCAGAGTCAGATACAGAGTCGAAGTCAGAGTCGCAGTCAGAGTCAGAGTCAGAGTCAGAGTCAGAGTCAGAGTCAGAGAGTCAGAGTCAAAGTCTGAGTCAGAGTCAGAGTCAGAGTCAGAGTCAGAGTCAAAGTTGGAGTCAGAGTCCGAGTCACAGTCAGAGTCAGAGTCAGAGTCAGAGTCAGAGTCAAAGTTGGAGTCAGAGTCAGAGTCAGATATTTAGAGTCAGAGTCAGAGTGATAGTCGAAGTCAGAGACAGAGTCAGAGTCAAATTCCGAGTCATAGTAAGAGTCACATTCATAGTCAGATACAAAGTCGAAGTCAGAGTCAAAGTCAGAGTCAGAGTCTTATTCAGAGTCAGAGTCAGAGTCAGAGTTAGAGTCAGATTCGGAGTCAGAGTCGGAGTCAATGTCAGATTCAGAGTCGGAGTCAGATTCAGAGTCACAGTCAGATTTATAGTCAGAGTCGTCGTCAGAGTCAGAGTCTGATTCAGATACAGAGACAGAGTCAAAGTTGGTGTCAGAGTCCGAGTCACAGTCAGAGTCAGAGTCAGAGTCACAGTCAGAGTCAAAGTTGGAGTCAGAGTCAGAGTCAGAGATTTAGAGTCAGAGTCAGAGTGATAGTCAGAGTCGGAGTCAGAGTCAGATACAAAGTCGAAATCAGAGTCAGAGTCAGAGTCAGAGTCAGAGTCAGAGTCAGAGTCAGACTCAGAGTCAGAATCAGAGTCAGAGTCGGAGTCGCAGCCGGAGTCAGATTCGGAGTAAAGGTCAGAGTCAGAGTCACAGTCAGAGTCACAGTCAGAGTCAGAGTCAGATTCAGAATCAGAGTCAGATTCAGAGTCGGAGTCGAAGTCAGAGTCATAGTCAGAGTCAGAGTCAAAGTTGGAGTCAGAGTCAGAGTCAGAGAGTTAGAGTCAGAGTCAGAGTGATAGTCATAGTCGCAGTCAGAGTCAGATACAGATTCAAACTCAGAGTCGAAGTCAGAGTCAGGGTCAGAGTCAGAGTCAGATTCAGAATCAGAGTCAGAGTCGTAGTCGGAGTCAGAGTCAGAGTCAGAGTCAAAGTCAGAGTCGGAGTCAGAGTCAGAGTCGGAGTCAGAGTCACAGTCAGAGTCAGTGTCAGAGTCAGAGTCAGAGTCAAAGTTGGAGTCAGAGTCAGAGTCAGAGAGTCAGAGTCAGAGTCAGATTCAGAGTCAGATACAAAGTCAAAGTCAAAGTCAATGTCAGAGTCAGAGTCAGAGTCAGAGTCAGATTTAGTGTCAGAGTCAGAGTCAGAGTCAAAGTTGGAATCAGAGTCAGAGTCAGAAAGTCAGAGTCAGAGTCAGATTGATAGTCATAGTCGAAGTCAGAGTCAGATACAGAGTCGAAGTCAGAGTCGAAGTCAGAGTCAGAGTTAGAGTCAGAGTCAGAGTCAGAGTCAGAGAGTCAGAGTCAAAGTCTGAGTCATACTGAAAGTCAGAGTCAGAGTCTATTTCAGAGTCAGATACGAAGTCAAAGTCAAAGTCAATGTCAGAGTCAGAGTCAGAGTCAGAGTCAGATTCAGAGTCAGAGTCAGAGTCAGAGTCAGAGTCACAGTCAGAGTCAGAGTCAGCGTCAGAGTCAGAGTCAAAGTTGGAGTCAGAGTCCGAGTAACAGTCAGAGTAAGAGTCAGAGGCAGAGTCAGAGACAGAGTCAGAGTCAGAGTCAGAGTCGGAGTCAGAGACAGAGTCAGTGTCAGAGTCAGAGTCAAAGTCAGAGTCAGAGTCAGATTCAGAGTCAGAGTCAGAGTCACAGTCAGAGTCACAGTCAGAGTCAGAGTCAGAGTCAGAGTCAGAGTCAAAGTTGGAGTCAGAGTCAGAGTCAGAGATTTAGAGTCAGAGTCTAAGTGATAGTCAGAGTCGGAGTCAGAGTCAGATACAGAGTCGAAGTCCGAGTCAGAGTCAGAGTCAGAGTCAGAGTCAGAGTCAGAGTCAGACTCAGAGTCAGAATCAGAGTCAGAGTCGGAGTCGAAGTCGGAGTCAGATTCGGAGTGAGAGTCAGAGTCAGAGTCACAGTCAGAGTCACAGTCACAGTCAGAGTCAGATTCAGAGTCACAGTCAGAGTCAGAGTCAGAGTCAGAGTCAGAGCCAGAGTCAGAGTTAGAGTCGTAGTCAGAGTCAGAGTCAGAGTCAAAGTCAGAGTCAGAGTCAGAGTCGGACTTCGAGTCAGAATCAGAGTCAGAGACGGAGTCGGAGTCGGGGTCAGATTCAGAGTAAGAGTCAGAGTCAGAGTCAGAGTCAGAGTCAGATTCAGAGTTAGAGTCAGAGTCAGAGTCGGGGTCGGAGTCGGAGTCAGAGTCAGAGTCAGAGTCAGAGTCAAAGTCAGAATCAGAGTCAGAGTTAGAGTAAGAGTCAGAGTCAGAGTCAGAGTCACAGTCAGAGTCAGAGTCAGAGTCAGAGTCAGAGTCAAAGTTGGAGTCAGAGTCAGAGTCAGAGATTTAGAGTCAGAGTCTAAGTGATAGTCAGAGTCAGAGTCAGAGTCAGAGTCAAAGTCAAAGTTGTATTCAGAGCCAGAGTCAGAGATTTAGAGTCAGAGTCAGAGTGCTAGTCAGAGTCGGAGTCAGAGTCAGATACAGAGTCGAAGTCAGAGTCAGAGTCAGAGTCAGAGTCAGAGTCAGAGTCAGAGTCAGAGTCAGACTCAGAGTCTGAGTCAGAGTCAAAGTCAGAGTCAGAGTCAGAGTCAGAGTCAGAGTCAGAGCCAGAGTCAAAGTCAGAGTCGTAGTCGGAGTCAGAGTCCAAGTCAGATACAGAGTCAGAGTCAGAGTCAGAGTCAGAGTCAGAGTCAGAGTCAGAGTCAGAGTCGAAGTCAGAGTCAGAGTCAGAGTCAGAGTCAGAGTCAGAGTCAGAGTCAGAGTCAGAGTCAGAGTCAGAGAGTCAGAGTCAGAGTCAAAGTCTGAGTCATACTGAAAGTCAGAGTCAAAGTCAGATTCCGAGTCAGATACAAAGTCAAAGTCAAAGTCAATGTCAGAGTCAGAGTCAGAGTCAGAGTCAGAGTCAGAGTCAGAGTCAGAGTCAGAGTCACAGTCAGAGTCAGAGTCAGAGTCAGAGTCAGAGTCCAAGTTTGGAGTCAGAGTCCGAGTCACAGTCAGAGTCAGAGTCAAAGTCAGAGTCACAGTCAAGGTCGGAGTCAGAATCAGAGTCAGACTCAGAGTCAGAATCAGAGTCAGAGTCGGAGTCGAAGTCGGAGTCAGATTCGGAGTGAGAGTCAGAGTCAGCGTCACAGTCAGAGTCACAGTCAGAGTCAGAGTCAGATTCAGAATCAGAGTCAGAGTCGGAGTCGGGGTCGGAGTCAGAGTCATAGTCAGAGTCGGAGTCAGAGTCAGATACAGATTTAAAGTCAGAGTCAGAGTCAGAGTCAGAGTCAGAGTCAGAATCAGAGTCAGAGTCGTAGTCGGAGTCAGAGTCAGAGTCAGAGTCAGAGTCAGAGTCGGAGTCAGAGTCAGAGTCGGAGTCAGAGTCACAGTCGGAGTCAGTGTCAGAGTCAGAGTCAGAGTCAAAGTTGGAGTCAGAGTCAGAGTCAGAGAGTCAGAGTCAGAGTCAGATTGATAGTCATAGTCGGAGTCAGAGTCAGATACAGAGTCGAAGTCAGAGTCGAAGTCAGAGTCAGAGTCAGAGTCAGAGTCAGAGTCAGACTCAGAGTCATAGTCAGAGTCGGAGTCAGAGGCAGAGTCAGAGTCAGAGTCAGAGTCAGAGTCAGAGTCAGAGTCAGTGTCAGAGTCAGAGTCAAAGTCAGAGTCAGAGTCAGATTCAGAGTCAGAGTCAGAGTCAGAGTCAGAGTCACAGTCAGAGTCAGAGTCAGAGTCAGAGTCAGAGTCAAAGTTGGAGTCAGAGTCAGAGTCAGAGATTTAGAGTCAGAGTCTAAGTGATAGTCAGAGTCGGAGTCAGAGTCAGATACAGAGTCGAAGTCGGAGTCAGAGTCAGAGTCAGAGTCAGAGTCAGAGTCAGATTAAGAGTCAGACTCGGAGTCAGAATCAGAGTCAGATTCGGAGTCGAAGTCGGAGTCAGATTCGGAGTGAGAGTCAGAGTCAGAGTCACAGTCAGAGTCACAGTCAGAGTCAGAGTCAGATTCAGAGTTAGAGTCAGAGTCAGAGTCGGGGTTGGAGTCGGAGTCGGAGTCAGAGTCGGAGTCAGAGTCAGAGTCAGAGTCAGAGTCAGAGTCAAACTCAGAGTCAGAGACAGAGTCAAAATCAGAGTTAGAGTCAGAGTCAGAGTCAGAGTCAGAGACAGAGTCAGAGTCAGAGTCAGACTCAGAGTCAGAGTCAGAGTCAGAGTCAGAGTCAGAGTCAGAGTCAGAGTCAGAGTCAGAGTCAGAGTCAGAGTCAGAGTCAGAGTCAGAGTCAGAGTCAAAGTCAGAATCGGAGTCAGAGTCAGAGTCCGAGTCAGAGTCAGAGTCAGAGTCAGAGTCAGAGTCAGAGAGTGAGAGTCAAAGTCTGAGTCATACTGAAAGTCAGAGTCAGAGTCAGATTCAGAGTCAGATACAAAGTCAAAGTCAAAGTCAATGTCAGAGTCAGAGTCAGAGTCAGAGTCAGATTCAGAGTCAGAGTCAGAGTCAGAGTCAGAGTCAGAGTCAGAGTCACAGTCAGAGTCAGAGTCAGAGTCAGAGTTAAAGTAAGAGTCAGAGTCAGAGTCAGAGTCAGAGTCAGAGTCAGAGTCAGAGTCAGAGTCAGCGTCAGACTCAGAGTCAGAGTCAGAGTCAGAGTCGGATTCAGAGTCAGAGTCAGAGTCAGAGTCAGAGTCACAGTCAGAGTTAGAGTCAGAGTCAGAGTCAGAGTCAAAGTTGGTGTCAGAGTCCGAGTCAGATTCAGAGTCAGAGTCAGAGTCAGAGTCAGAGTCACAGTCAGAGTTAGAGTCAGAGTCAGAGTCAGAGTCAAAGTTGGTGTCAGAGTCCGAGTCACAGTCAGAGTCAGAGTCAGAGTCACAGTCAGAGTTAAAGTTGGAGTCAGAGTCAGAGTCAGAGATTTAGAGTCAGAGTCAGAGTGATAGTCAGAGTCGGAGTCAGAGTCAGATACAAAGTCGAAATCAGAGTCAGAGTCAGAGTCAGAGTCAGAGTCAGAGTCAGAGTCAGACTCAGAGTCAGAATCAGAGTCAGAGTCGGAGTCGCAGCCGGAGTCAGATTCGGAGTAAAGGTCAGAGTCAGAGTCACAGTCAGAGTCACAGTCAGAGTCAGAGTCAGATTCAGAATCAGAGTCAGATTCAGAGTCGGAGTCGAACTCAGAGTCATAGTCAGAGTCGGAGTCAAAGTTGGAGTCAGAGTCAGAGTCAGAGAGTTAGAGTCAGAGTCAGAGTGATAGTCATAGTCGCAGTCAGAGTCAGATACAGATTCAAACTCAGAGTCGAAGTCAGAGTCAGGGTCAGAGTCAGAGTCAGATTCAGAATCAGAGTCAGAGTCGTAGTCGGAGTCAGAGTCAGAGTCAGAGTCAAAGTCAGAGTCGGAGTCAGAGTCAGAGTCGGAGTCAGAGTCACAGTCAGAGTCAGTGTCAGAGTCAGAGTCAGAGTCAAAGTTGGAGTCAGAGTCAGAGTCAGAGAGTCAGAGTCAGAGTCAGATTCAGAGTCAGATACAAAGTCAAAGTCAAAGTCAATGTCAGAGTCAGAGTCAGAGTCAGAGTCAGATTCAGTGTCAGAGTCAGAGTCAGAGTCAAAGTTGGAATCAGAGTCAGAGTCAGAAAGTCAGAGTCAGAGTCAGATTGATAGTCATAGTCGAAGTCAGAGTCAGATACAGAGTCGAAGTCAGAGTCGAAGTCAGAGTCAGAGTTAGAGTCAGAGTCAGAGTCAGAGTCAGAGAGTCAGAGTCAAAGTCTGAGTCATACTGAAAGTCAGAGTCAGAGTCTGATTCAGAGTCAGATACGAAGTCAAAGTCAAAGTCAATGTCAGAGTCAGAGTCAGAGTCAGAGTCAGATTCAGAGTCAGAGTCAGAGTCAGAGTCAGAGTCACAGTCAGAGTCAGAGTCAGCGTCAGAGTCAGAGTCAAAGTTGGAGTCAGAGTCCGAGTAACAGTCAGAGTAAGAGTCAGAGTCAGAGTCAGAGACAGAGTCAGAGTCAGAGTCAGAGTCAGAGTCAGAGACAGAGTCAGTGTCTGAGTCAGAGTCAAAGTCAGAGTCAGAGTCAGATTCAGAGTCAGAGTCAGAGTCACAGTCAGAGTCACAGTCAGAGTCAGAGTCAGAGTCAGAGTCAGAGTCAAAGTTGGAGTCAGAGTCAGAGTCAGAGATTTAGAGTCAGAGTCTAAGTGATAGTCAGAGTCGGAGTCAGAGTCAGATACAGAGTCGAAGTCCGAGTCAGAGTCAGAGTCAGAGTCAGAGTCAGAGTCAGAGTCAGACTCAGAGTCAGAATCAGAGTCAGAGTCGGAGTCGAAGTCGGAGTCAGATTCGGAGTGAGAGTCAGAGTCAGAGTCACAGTCAGAGTCACAGTCACAGTCAGAGTCAGATTCAGAGTCACAGTCAGAGTCAGAGTCAGAGTCAGAGTCAGAGCCAGAGTCAGAGTTAGAGTCGTAGTCAGAGTCAGAGTCAGAGTCAAAGTCAGAGTCAGAGTCAGAGTCAGACTTCGAGTCAGAATCAGAGTCAGAGACGGAGTCGGAGTCGGGGTCAGATTCAGAGTAACAGTCAGAGTCAGAGTCAGAGTCAGAGTCAGATTCAGAGTTAGAGTCAGAGTCAGAGTCGGGGTCGGAGTCGGAGTCAGAGTCAGAGTCAGAGTCAGAGTCAAAGTCAGAATCAGAGTCAGAGTTAGAGTAAGAGTCAGAGTCAGAGTCAGAGTCACAGTCAGAGTCAGAGTCAGAGTCAGAGTCAGAGTCAAAGTTGGAGTCAGAGTCAGAGTCAGAGATTTAGAGTCAGAGTCTAAGTGATAGTCAGAGTCGGAGTCAGAGTCAGAGTCAAAGTCAAAGTTGTATTCAGAGCCAGAGTCAGAGATTTAGAGTCAGAGTCAGAGTGCTAGTCAGAGTCGGAGTCAGAGTCAGATACAGAGTCGAAGTCAGAGTCAGAGTCAGAGTCAGAGTCAGAGTCAGAGTCAGAGTCAGAGTCAGACTCAGAGTCTGAGTCAGAGTCAAAGTCAGAGTCAGAGTCAGAGTCAGAGTCAGAGTCAGAGCCAGAGTCAAAGTCAGAGTCGTAGTCGGAGTCAGAGTCCAAGTCAGATACAGAGTCAGAGTCAGAGTCAGAGTCAGAGTCAGAGTCAGAGTCAGAGTCAGAGTCAGAGTCAGAGTCGAAGTCAGAGTCAGAGTCAGAGTCAGAGTCAGAGTCAGAGTCAGAGTCAGAGTCAGAGTCAAAGTCAGAGAGTCAGAGTCAGAGTCAAAGTCTGAGTCATACTGAAAGTCAGAGTCAGAGTCAGATTCCGAGTCAGATACAAAGTCAAAGTCAAAGTCAATGTCAGAGTCAGAGTCAGAGTCAGAGTCAGAGTCAGAGTCAGAGTCAGAGTCAGAGTCAGAGTCACAGTCAGAGTCACAGTCAGAGTCAGAGTCAGAGTCAGAGTCAGAGTCAAAGTTGGAGTCAGAGTCAGAGTCAGAGATTTAGAGTCAGAGTCTAAGTGATAGTCAGAGTCGGAGTCAGAGTCAGATACAGAGTCGAAGTCCGAGTCAGAGTCAGAGTCAGAGTCAGAGTCAGAGTCAGAGTCAGACTCAGAGTCAGAATCAGAGTCAGAGTCGGAGTCGAAGTCGGAGTCAGATTCGGAGTGAGAGTCAGAGTCAGAGTCACAGTCAGAGTCACAGTCACAGTCAGAGTCAGATTCAGAGTCACAGTCAGAGTCAGAGTCAGAGTCAGAGTCAGAGCCAGAGTCAGAGTTAGAGTCGTAGTCAGAGTCAGAGTCAGAGTCAAAGTCAGAGTCAGAGTCAGAGTCAGACTTCGAGTCAGAATCAGAGTCAGAGACGGAGTCGGAGTCGGGGTCAGATTCAGAGTAACAGTCAGAGTCAGAGTCAGAGTCAGAGTCAGATTCAGAGTTAGAGTCAGAGTCAGAGTCGGGGTCGGAGTCGGAGTCAGAGTCAGAGTCAGAGTCAGAGTCAAAGTCAGAATCAGAGTCAGAGTTAGAGTAAGAGTCAGAGTCAGAGTCAGAGTCACAGTCAGAGTCAGAGTCAGAGTCAGAGTCAGAGTCAAAGTTGGAGTCAGAGTCAGAGTCAGAGATTTAGAGTCAGAGTCTAAGTGATAGTCAGAGTCGGAGTCAGAGTCAGAGTCAAAGTCAAAGTTGTATTCAGAGCCAGAGTCAGAGATTTAGAGTCAGAGTCAGAGTGCTAGTCAGAGTCGGAGTCAGAGTCAGATACAGAGTCGAAGTCAGAGTCAGAGTCAGAGTCAGAGTCAGAGTCAGAGTCAGAGTCAGAGTCAGACTCAGAGTCTGAGTCAGAGTCAAAGTCAGAGTCAGAGTCAGAGTCAGAGTCAGAGTCAGAGCCAGAGTCAAAGTCAGAGTCGTAGTCGGAGTCAGAGTCCAAGTCAGATACAGAGTCAGAGTCAGAGTCAGAGTCAGAGTCAGAGTCAGAGTCAGAGTCAGAGTCAGAGTCAGAGTCGAAGTCAGAGTCAGAGTCAGAGTCAGAGTCAGAGTCAGAGTCAGAGTCAGAGTCAGAGTCAAAGTCAGAGAGTCAGAGTCAGAGTCAAAGTCTGAGTCATACTGAAAGTCAGAGTCAGAGTCAGATTCCGAGTCAGATACAAAGTCAAAGTCAAAGTCAATGTCAGAGTCAGAGTCAGAGTCAGAGTCAGAGTCAGAGTCAGAGTCAGAGTCAGAGTCACAGTCAGAGTCAGAGTCAGAGTCAGAGTCAGAGTCCAAGTTTGGAGTCAGAGTCCGAGTCACAGTCAGAGTCAGAGTCAAAGTCAGAGTCACAGTCAAGGTTGGAGTCAGAATCAGAGTCAGACTCAGAGTCAGAATCAGAGTCAGAGTCGGAGTCGAAGTCGGAGTCAGATTCGGAGTGAGAGTCAGAGTCAGCGTCACAGTCAGAGTCACAGTCAGAGTCAGAGTCAGATTCAGAATCAGAGTCAGAGTCGGAGTCGGGGTCGGAGTCAGAGTCATAGTCAGAGTCGGAGTCAGAGTCAGATACAGATTTAAAGTCAGAGTCAGAGTCAGAGTCAGAGTCAGAGTCAGAATCAGAGTCAGAGTCGTAGTCGGAGTCAGAGTCAGAGTCAGAGTCAGAGTCAGAGTCGGAGTCAGAGTCAGAGTCGGAGTCAGAGTCACAGTCAGAGTCAGTGTCAGAGTCAGAGTCAGAGTCAAAGTTGGAGTCAGAGTCAGAGTCAGAGAGTCAGAGTCAGAGTCAGATTCAGAGTCAGAGTCAGAGTCACAGTCAGAGTCACAGTCAGAGTCAGAGTCAGAGTCAGAGTCAGAGTCAAAGTTGGAGTCAGAGTCAGAGTCAGAGATTTAGAGTCAGAGTCTAAGTGATAGTCAGAGTCGGAGTCAGAGTCAGATACAGAGTCGAAGTCCGAGTCAGAGTCAGAGTCAGAGTCAGAGTCAGAGTCAGAGTCAGACTCAGAGTCAGAATCAGAGTCAGAGTCGGAGTCGAAGTCGGAGTCAGATTCGGAGTGAGAGTCAGAGTCAGAGTCACAGTCAGAGTCACAGTCACAGTCAGAGTCAGATTCAGAGTCACAGTCAGAGTCAGAGTCAGAGTCAGAGTCAGAGCCAGAGTCAGAGTTAGAGTCGTAGTCAGAGTCAGAGTCAGAGTCAAAGTCAGAGTCAGAGTCAGAGTCAGACTTCGAGTCAGAATCAGAGTCAGAGACGGAGTCGGAGTCGGGGTCAGATTCAGAGTAACAGTCAGAGTCAGAGTCAGAGTCAGAGTCAGATTCAGAGTTAGAGTCAGAGTCAGAGTCGGGGTCGGAGTCGGAGTCAGAGTCAGAGTCAGAGTCAGAGTCAAAGTCAGAATCAGAGTCAGAGTTAGAGTAAGAGTCAGAGTCAGAGTCAGAGTCACAGTCAGAGTCAGAGTCAGAGTCAGAGTCAGAGTCAAAGTTGGAGTCAGAGTCAGAGTCAGAGATTTAGAGTCAGAGTCTAAGTGATAGTCAGAGTCGGAGTCAGAGTCAGAGTCAAAGTCAAAGTTGTATTCAGAGCCAGAGTCAGAGATTTAGAGTCAGAGTCAGAGTGCTAGTCAGAGTCGGAGTCAGAGTCAGATACAGAGTCGAAGTCAGAGTCAGAGTCAGAGTCAGAGTCAGAGTCAGAGTCAGAGTCAGAGTCAGACTCAGAGTCTGAGTCAGAGTCAAAGTCAGAGTCAGAGTCAGAGTCAGAGTCAGAGTCAGAGCCAGAGTCAAAGTCAGAGTCGTAGTCGGAGTCAGAGTCCAAGTCAGATACAGAGTCAGAGTCAGAGTCAGAGTCAGAGTCAGAGTCAGAGTCAGAGTCAGAGTCAGAGTCAGAGTCGAAGTCAGAGTCAGAGTCAGAGTCAGAGTCAGAGTCAGAGTCAGAGTCAGAGTCAGAGTCAAAGTCAGAGAGTCAGAGTCAGAGTCAAAGTCTGAGTCATACTGAAAGTCAGAGTCAGAGTCAGATTCCGAGTCAGATACAAAGTCAAAGTCAAAGTCAATGTCAGAGTCAGAGTCAGAGTCAGAGTCAGAGTCAGAGTCAGAGTCAGAGTCAGAGTCACAGTCAGAGTCAGAGTCAGAGTCAGAGTCAGAGTCCAAGTTTGGAGTCAGAGTCCGAGTCACAGTCAGAGTCAGAGTCAAAGTCAGAGTCACAGTCAAGGTTGGAGTCAGAATCAGAGTCAGACTCAGAGTCAGAATCAGAGTCAGAGTCGGAGTCGAAGTCGGAGTCAGATTCGGAGTGAGAGTCAGAGTCAGCGTCACAGTCAGAGTCACAGTCAGAGTCAGAGTCAGATTCAGAATCAGAGTCAGAGTCGGAGTCGGGGTCGGAGTCAGAGTCATAGTCAGAGTCGGAGTCAGAGTCAGATACAGATTTAAAGTCAGAGTCAGAGTCAGAGTCAGAGTCAGAGTCAGAATCAGAGTCAGAGTCGTAGTCGGAGTCAGAGTCAGAGTCAGAGTCAGAGTCAGAGTCGGAGTCAGAGTCAGAGTCGGAGTCAGAGTCACAGTCAGAGTCAGTGTCAGAGTCAGAGTCAGAGTCAAAGTTGGAGTCAGAGTCAGAGTCAGAGAGTCAGAGTCAGAGTCAGATTGATAGTCATAGTCGGAGTCAGAGTCAGATTCAGAATCAGAGTCAGAGTCGGAGTCGGGGTCGGAGTCAGAGTCATAGTCAGAGTCGGAGTCAGAGTCAGATACAGATTTAAAGTCAGAGTCAGAGTCAGAGTCAGAGTCAGAGTCAGAATCAGAGTCAGAGTCGTAGTCGGAGTCAGAGTCAGAGTCAGAGTCAGAGTCAGAGTCGGAGTCAGAGTCAGAGTCGGAGTCAGAGTCACAGTCAGAGTCAGTGTCAGAGTCAGAGTCAGAGTCAAAGTTGGAGTCAGAGTCAGAGTCAGAGAGTCAGAGTCAGAGTCAGATTGATAGTCATAGTCGGAGTCAGAGTCAGATACAGAGTCGAAGTCAGAGTCGAAGTCAGAGTCGAAGTCAGAGTCAGAGTCAGAGTCAGAGTCAGAGTCAGACTCAGAGTCATAGTCAGAGTCAGAGTCAGAGTCAGAGTCAGAGTCAGAGTCAGAGTCAGAGTCAGAGTCAGAGAGTCAGAGTCAGAGTCAAAGTCTGAGTCATACTGAAAGTCAGAGTCAGAGTCAGATTCCGAGTCAGATACAAAGTCAAAGTCAAAGTCAATTTCAGAGTCAGAGTCAGAGTCAGAGTCAGAGTCAGAGTCAGAGTCAGAGTCAGAGTCAGAGTCACAGTCCAAGTTTGGAGTCAGAGTCCGAGTCACAGTCAGAGTCAGAGTCAAAGTCAGAGTCACAGTCAAGGTTGGAGTCAGAATCAGAGTCAGACTCAGAGTCAGAATCAGAGTCAGAGTCGGAGTCGAAGTCGGAGTCAGATTCGGAGTGAGAGTCAGAGTCAGCGTCACAGTCAGAGTCACAGTCAGAGTCAGAGTCAGATTCAGAATCAGAGTCAGAGTCGGAGTCGGGGTCGGAGTCAGAGTCATAGTCAGAGTCGGAGTCAAAGTTGGAGTCAGAGTCAGAGTCAGAGAGTCAGAGTCAGAGTCAGAGTGATAGTCATAGTCGGAGTCAGAGTCAGATACAGATTTAAAGTCAGAGTCAGAGTCAGAGTCAGAGTCAGAGTCAGAATCAGAGTCAGAGTCGTAGTCGGAGTCAGAGTCAGAGTCAGAGTCAGAGTCAGAGTCGGAGTCAGAGTCAGAGTCGGAGTCAGAGTCACAGTCAGAGTCAGTGTCAGAGTCAGAGTCAGAGTCAAAGTTGGAGTCAGAGTCAGAGTCAGAGTCAGACTCAGAGTCATAGTCAGAGTCAGAGTCAGAGTCAGAGTCAGAGTCAGAGTCAGAATCAGAGTCATAGTCAGAGTCAGAGTCAGAGTCAGAGTCAGAGTCAGAGTCAGAATCAGAGTCAGAGTCAGAGTCAGAGAGTCAGAGTCAAATTCAGAGTCGGAGTCAGAGTCAGAGAGTCGGAGTCAAATTCAGAGTCAAAGTCAGAGTCAGAGTCAGAGTCAGAGTCATAGTCGAAGTCAGAGACAGAGTCAGAGTCAAATTCCGAGTCATAGTGAGAGTCACATTCATAGTCAGATACAAAGTCGAAGTCAGAGTCAAAGTCAGAGTCAGAGTCTGATTCAGAGTCAGAGTCAGAGTCAGAGTTGGAGTCAGATTCGGAGTCAGAGTCGGAGTAAATGTCAGATTCAGAGTCGGAGTCAGATTCAGAGTCGCAGTCAGATTCAAAGTCAGAGTCGTCGTCGGAGTCAGAGTTTGATTCAGATACAGAGACAGAGTCAGAGTCAGAGTCAGAGTCAAACTCAGAGTCGGAGACAGAGTCGGAGTCAGAGTTAGAGTCAGAGTCAGAGTCAGAGTCAGAGGCAGAGTCAGAGTCAGAGTCAGAGTCAGAGTCAGAGTCAGAGTCAGTGTCAGAGTCAGAGTCAAAGTCAGAGTCAGAGTCAGATTCAGAGTCAGAGTCAGAGTCAGAGTCAGAGTCACAGTCAGAGTCAGAGTCAGAGTCAGAGTCAGAGTCAAAGTTGGAGTCAGAGTCAGAGTCAGAGATTTAGAGTCAGAGTTAAAGTGATAGTCAGAGTCGGAGTCAGAGTCAGATACAGAGTCGAAGTCAGAGTCAGAGTCAGAGTCAGAGTCAGAGTCAGATTAAGAGTCAGACTCAGAGTCAGAATCAGAGTCAGAGTCGGAGTCGAAGTCGGAGTCAGATTCGGAGTGAGAGTCAGAGTCAGAGTCACAGTCAGAGTCACAGTCAGAGTCAGAGTCAGATTCAGAGTTAGAGTCAGAGTCAGAGTCCGGGTTGGAGTCGGAGTCGGAGTCAGAGTCGGAGTCAGAGTCAGAGTCAGAGTCAGAGTCAGAGTCAAACTCAGAGTCAGAGACAGAGTCAAAATCAGAGTTAGAGTCAGAGTCAGAGTCAGAGTCAGAGACAGAGTCAGAGTCAGAGTCAGACTCAGAGTCAGAGTCAGAGTCAGAGTCAGAGTCAGAGTCAGAGTCAGAGTCAGAGTCAGAGTCAGAGTCAGACTCAGAGTCAAAGTCAGAATCAGAGTCAGAGTCAGAGTCCGAGTCAGAGTCAGAGTCAGAGTCAGAGTCAGAGTCAGAGAGTGAGAGTCAAAGTCTAAGTCATACTGAAAGTCAGAGTCAGAGTCAGATTCAGAGTCAGATACAAAGTCAAAGTCAAAGTCAATGTCAGAGTCAGAGTCAGAGTCAGAGTCAGATTCAGAATCAGAGTCAGAGTCAGAGTCAGAGTCAGAGTCAGAGTCACAGTCAGAGTCAGAGTCAGAGTCAGAGTTAAAGTAAGAGTCAGAGTCAGAGTCAGAGTCAGACTCAGAGTCAGAGTCAGAGTCAGAGTCAGAGTCAGACTCAGAGTCAGAGTCAGAGTCAGAGTCAGATTCAGAGTCAGAGTCAGAGTCAGAGTCAGAGTCACAGTCAGAGTTAGAGTCAGAGTCAGAGTCAGAGTCAAAGTTGGTGTCAGAGTCCGAGTCAGATTCAGAGTCAGAGTCAGAGTCAGAGTCAGAGTCACAGTCAGAGTTAGAGTCAGAGTCAGAGTCAGAGTCAGAGTCAGAGTCAGAGTCAGAGAGTGAGAGTCAAAGTCTAAGTCATACTGAAAGTCAGAGTCAGAGTCAGATTCAGAGTCAGATACAAAGTCAAAGTCAAAGTCAATGTCAGAGTCAGAGTCAGAGTCAGAGTCAGATTCAGAATCAGAGTCAGAGTCAGAGTCAGAGTCAGAGTCAGAGTCACAGTCAGAGTCAGAGTCAGAGTCAGAGTTAAAGTAAGAGTCAGAGTCAGAGTCAGAGTCAGACTCAGAGTCAGAGTCAGAGTCAGAGTCAGAGTCAGACTCAGAGTCAGAGTCAGAGTCAGAGTCAGATTCAGAGTCAGAGTCAGAGTCAGAGTCAGAGTCACAGTCAGAGTTAGAGTCAGAGTCAGAGTCAGAGTCAAAGTTGGTGTCAGAGTCACAGTCAGAGTCAAAGTCAGAGTCAGAGTCAGAGTCAAAGTTGGAGTCAGATTCAGAGTCAGAGAGTCAGAGTCAGAGTCAGATTCAGAGTCAGATACAAAGTCAAAGTCAAAGTCAATGTCAGAGTCAGAGTCAGAGTCAGAGTCAGATTCAGTGTCAGAGTCAGAGTCAGAGTCAAAGTTGGAATCAGAGTCAGAGTCAGAAAGTCAGAGTCAGAGTCAGATTGATAGTCATAGTCGAAGTCAGAGTCAGATACAGAGTCGAAGTCAGAGTCGAAGTCAGAGTCAGAGTTAGAGTCAGAGTCAGAGTCAGAGTCAGAGAGTCAGAGTCAAAGTCTGAGTCATACTGAGAGTCAGAGTCAGAGTCTGATTCAGAGTCAGATACGAAGTCAAAGTCAAAGTCAATGTCAGAGTCAGAGTCAGAGTCAGAGTCAGATTCAGAGTCAGAGTCAGAGTCAGAGTCAGAGTCACAGTCAGAGTTAGAGTCAGAGTCAGAGTCAGAGTCAAAGTTGGTGTCAGAGTCCGAGTCACAGTCAGAGTCAGAGTCAGAGTCACAGTCAGAGTCAAAGTTGGAGTCAGAGTCAGAGTCAGAGATTTAGAGTCAGAGTCAGAGTGATAGTCAGAGTCGGAGTCAGAGTCAGATACAAAGTCGAAGTCAGAGTCAGAGTCAGAGTCAGAGTCAGACTCAGAGTCAGAATCAGAGTCAGAGTCGGAGTCGCAGCCGGAGTCAGATTCGGAGTAAAGGTCAGAGTCAGAGTCACAGTCAGAGTCACAGTCAGAGTCAGAGTCAGATTCAGAATCAGAGTCAGATTCAGAGTCGGAGTCGAAGTCAGAGTCATAGTCAGAGTCGGAGTCAAAGCTGGAGTCAGAGTCAGAGTCAGAGAGTTAGAGTCAGAGTCAGAGTGATAGTCATAGTCGCAGTCAGAGTCAGATACAGATTTAAAGTCAGAGTCGAAGTCAGAGTCAGGGTCAGAGTTAGAGTCAGATTCAGAATCAGAGTCAGAGTCGTAGTCGGAGTCAGAGTCAGAGTCAGAGTCAAAGTCAGAGTCGGAGTCAGAGTCAGAGTCGGAGTCAGAGTCACAGTCAGAGTCAGTGTCAGAGTCAGAGTCAGAGTCAAAGTTGGAGTCAGATTCAGAGTCAGAGAGTCAGAGTCAGAGTCAGATTCAGAGTCAGATACAAAGTCAAAGTCAAAGTCAATGTCAGAGTCAGAGTCAGAGTCAGAGTCAGATTCAGTGTCAGAGTCAGAGTCAGAGTCAAAGTTGGAATCAGAGTCAGAGTCAGAAAGTCAGAGTCAGAGTCAGATTGATAGTCATAGTCGAAGTCAGAGTCAGATACAGAGTCGAAGTCAGAGTCGAAGTCAGAGTCAGAGTTAGAGTCAGAGTCAGAGTCAGAGTCAGAGAGTCAGAGTCAAAGTCTGAGTCATACTGAGAGTCAGAGTCAGAGTCTGATTCAGAGTCAGATACGAAGTCAAAGTCAAAGTCAATGTCAGAGTCAGAGTCAGAGTCAGAGTCAGATTCAGAGTCAGAGTCAGAGTCAGAGTCAGAGTCACAGTCAGAGTCAGAGTCTGAGTCAGAGTCAGAGTCAAAGTTGGAGTCAGAGTCCGAGTAACAGTCAGAGTCAGAGTCAGAGTCAGAGTCAGAGTCAAAGTTGGAGTCAGAGTCAGAGTCAGAGATTTAGAGTCAGAGTCAGAGTGATAGTCAGAGTCGGAGTCAGAGTCAGATACAGAGTCGAAGTCAGAGTCAGAGTCGGAGTCAGAGTCAGAGTCAGATTCAGAGTTGGACTCAGAGTCAGAATCAGAGTCAGAATCGGAGTCTAAGTCGGAGTCAGATTCGGAGTAAGAGTCAGAGTCAGAGTCACGGTCAGAGTCACAGTCAGAGTCAGAGTCAGATTCAGAATCAGAATCAGAGTCAGAGTCGGAGTCGGAGTCAGAGTCATAGTCAGAGTCGGAGTCAAAGTTGGAGTCAGAGTCAGAGTCAGAGAGTCAGAGTCAGAGTCAGAGTGATAGTCATAGTCGGAGTCAGAGTCAGATACAGATTTAAAGTCAGAGTCAGAGTCAGAGTCAGAGTCAGAGTCAGAATCAGAGTCAGAGTCGTAGTCGGAGTCAGAGTCAGAGTCAGAGTCAGAGTCAGAGTCAGAATCAGAGTCAGAGTCGTAGTCGGAGTCAGAGTCAGAGTCAGAGTCAGAGTCAGAGTCGGAGTCAGAGTCAGAGTCGGAGTCAGAGTCACAGTCAGAGTCAGTGTCAGAGTCAGAGTCAGAGTCAAAGTTGAAGTCAGGGTCAGAGTCAGAGAGTCAGAGTCAGAGTCAGAGTCTGATTCAGAGTCAGAGTCAGAGTCAGAGTTGGAGTCAGATTCGGAGTCAGAGTCGGAGTAAATGTCAGATTCAGAGTCGGAGTCAGATTCAGAGTCACAGTCAGATTCAAAGTCAGAGTCGTCGTCGGAGTCAGAGTTTGATTCAGATACAGAGACAGAGTCAGAGTCAGAGTCAGAGTCAAACTCAGAGTCGGAGACAGAGTCGGAGTCAGAGTTAGAGTCAGAGTCAGAGTCAGAGTCAGAGGCAGAGTCAGAGTCAGAGTCAGAGTCAGAGTCAGAGTCAGAGTCAGTGTCAGAGTCAGAGTCAAAGTCAGAGTCAGAGTCAGATTCAGAGTCAGAGACAGAGTCAGAGTCAGAGTCACAGTCAGAGTCAGAGTCAGAGTCAGAGTCAGAGTCAAAGTTGGAGTCAGAGTCAGAGTCAGAGATTTAGAGTCAGAGTGAAAGTGATAGTCAGAGTCGGAGTCAGAGTCAGATACAGAGTCGAAGTCAGAGTCAGAGTCAGAGTCAGAGTCAGAGTCAGAGTCAGATTAAGAGTCAGACTCAGAGTCAGAATCAGAGTCAGAGTCGGAGTCGAAGTCGGAGTCAGATTCGGAGTGAGAGTCAGAGTCAGAGTCACAGTCAGAGTCACAGTCAGAGTCAGAGTCAGATTCAGAGTTAGAGTCAGAGTCAGAGTCGGGGTTGGAGTCGGAGTCGGAGTCAGAGTCGGAGTCAGAGTCAGAGTCAGAGTCAGAGTCAGAGTCAAACTCAGAGTCAGAGACAGAGTCAAAATCAGAGTTAGAGTCAGAGTCAGAGTCAGAGTCAGAGACAGAGTCAGAGTCAGAGTCAGACTCAGAGTCAGAGTCAGAGTCAGAGTCAGAGTCAGAGCCAGAGTCAGAGTCAGAGTCAGAGTCAGAGTCAGACTCAGAGTCAAAGTCAGAATCAGAGTCAGAGTCAGAGTCAGAGTCAGAGTCACAGTCAGAGTCAGAGTCAGAGTCAGAGTTAAAGTAAGAGTCAGAGTCAGAGTCAGAGTCAGAGTCAGAGTCAGAGTCAGAGTCAGAGTCAGAGTCACAGTCAGAGTCAGAGTCAGAGTCAGAGTTAAAGTAAGAGTCAGAGTCAGAGTCAGAGTCAGACTCAGAGTCAGAGTCAGAGTCAGAGTCAGAGTCAGACTCAGAGTCAGAGTCAGAGTCAGAGTCAGATTCAGAGTCAGAGTGAGAGTCAGAGTCAGAGTCACAGTCAGAGTTAGAGTCAGAGTCAGAGTCAGAGTCAAAGTTGGTGTCAGAGTCCGAGTCAGATTCAGAGTCAGAGTCAGAGAGTCAGAGTCAGAGTCAGATTCAGAGTCAGATACAAAGTCAAAGTCAAAGTCAATGTCAGAGTCAGAGTCAGAGTCAGAGTCAGATTCAGTGTCAGAGTCAGAGTCAGAGTCAAAGTTGGAATCAGAGTCAGAGTCAGAAAGTCAGAGTCAGAGTCAGATTGATAGTCATAGTCGAAGTCAGAGTCAGATACAGAGTCGAAGTCAGAGTCGAAGTCAGAGTCAGAGTTAGAGTCAGAGTCAGAGTCAGAGTCAGAGAGTCAGAGTCAAAGTCTGAGTCATACTGAGAGTCAGAGTCAGAGTCTGATTCAGAGTCAGATACGAAGTCAAAGTCAAAGTCAATGTCAGAGTCAGAGTCAGAGTCAGAGTCAGATTCAGAGTCAGAGTCAGAGTCAGAGTCAGAGTCACAGTCAGAGTTAGAGTCAGAGTCAGAGTCAGAGTCAAAGTTGGTGTCAGAGTCCGAGTCACAGTCAGAGTCAGAGTCAGAGTCACAGTCAGAGTCAAAGTTGGAGTCAGAGTCAGAGTCAGAGATTTAGAGTCAGAGTCAGAGTGATAGTCAGAGTCGGAGTCAGAGTCAGATACAAAGTCGAAGTCAGAGTCAGAGTCAGAGTCAGAGTCAGACTCAGAGTCAGAATCAGAGTCAGAGTCGGAGTCGCAGCCGGAGTCAGATTCGGAGTAAAGGTCAGAGTCAGAGTCACAGTCAGAGTCACAGTCAGAGTCAGAGTCAGATTCAGAATCAGAGTCAGATTCAGAGTCGGAGTCGAAGTCAGAGTCATAGTCAGAGTCGGAGTCAAAGCTGGAGTCAGAGTCAGAGTCAGAGAGTTAGAGTCAGAGTCAGAGTGATAGTCATAGTCGCAGTCAGAGTCAGATACAGATTTAAAGTCAGAGTCGAAGTCAGAGTCAGGGTCAGAGTTAGAGTCAGATTCAGAATCAGAGTCAGAGTCGTAGTCGGAGTCAGAGTCAGAGTCAGAGTCAAAGTCAGAGTCGGAGTCAGAGTCAGAGTCGGAGTCAGAGTCACAGTCAGAGTCAGTGTCAGAGTCAGAGTCAGAGTCAAAGTTGGAGTCAGATTCAGAGTCAGAGAGTCAGAGTCAGAGTCAGATTCAGAGTCAGATACAAAGTCAAAGTCAAAGTCAATGTCAGAGTCAGAGTCAGAGTCAGAGTCAGATTCAGTGTCAGAGTCAGAGTCAGAGTCAAAGTTGGAATCAGAGTCAGAGTCAGAAAGTCAGAGTCAGAGTCAGATTGATAGTCATAGTCGAAGTCAGAGTCAGATACAGAGTCGAAGTCAGAGTCGAAGTCAGAGTCAGAGTTAGAGTCAGAGTCAGAGTCAGAGTCAGAGAGTCAGAGTCAAAGTCTGAGTCATACTGAGAGTCAGAGTCAGAGTCTGATTCAGAGTCAGATACGAAGTCAAAGTCAAAGTCAATGTCAGAGTCAGAGTCAGAGTCAGAGTCAGATTCAGAGTCAGAGTCAGAGTCAGAGTCAGAGTCACAGTCAGAGTCAGAGTCTGAGTCAGAGTCAGAGTCAAAGTTGGAGTCAGAGTCCGAGTAACAGTCAGAGTCAGAGTCAGAGTCAGAGTCAGAGTCAAAGTTGGAGTCAGAGTCAGAGTCAGAGATTTAGAGTCAGAGTCAGAGTGATAGTCAGAGTCGGAGTCAGAGTCAGATACAGAGTCGAAGTCAGAGTCAGAGTCGGAGTCAGAGTCAGAGTCAGATTCAGAGTTGGACTCAGAGTCAGAATCAGAGTCAGAATCGGAGTCTAAGTCGGAGTCAGATTCGGAGTAAGAGTCAGAGTCAGAGTCACGGTCAGAGTCACAGTCAGAGTCAGAGTCAGATTCAGAATCAGAATCAGAGTCAGAGTCGGAGTCGGAGTCAGAGTCATAGTCAGAGTCGGAGTCAAAGTTGGAGTCAGAGTCAGAGTCAGAGAGTCAGAGTCAGAGTCAGAGTGATAGTCATAGTCGGAGTCAGAGTCAGATACAGATTTAAAGTCAGAGTCAGAGTCAGAGTCAGAGTCAGAGTCAGAATCAGAGTCAGAGTCGTAGTCGGAGTCAGAGTCAGAGTCAGAGTCAGAGTCAGAGTCAGAATCAGAGTCAGAGTCGTAGTCGGAGTCAGAGTCAGAGTCAGAGTCAGAGTCAGAGTCGGAGTCAGAGTCAGAGTCGGAGTCAGAGTCACAGTCAGAGTCAGTGTCAGAGTCAGAGTCAGAGTCAAAGTTGAAGTCAGGGTCAGAGTCAGAGAGTCAGAGTCAGAGTCAGAGTCTGATTCAGAGTCAGAGTCAGAGTCAGAGTTGGAGTCAGATTCGGAGTCAGAGTCGGAGTAAATGTCAGATTCAGAGTCGGAGTCAGATTCAGAGTCACAGTCAGATTCAAAGTCAGAGTCGTCGTCGGAGTCAGAGTTTGATTCAGATACAGAGACAGAGTCAGAGTCAGAGTCAGAGTCAAACTCAGAGTCGGAGACAGAGTCGGAGTCAGAGTTAGAGTCAGAGTCAGAGTCAGAGTCAGAGGCAGAGTCAGAGTCAGAGTCAGAGTCAGAGTCAGAGTCAGAGTCAGTGTCAGAGTCAGAGTCAAAGTCAGAGTCAGAGTCAGATTCAGAGTCAGAGACAGAGTCAGAGTCAGAGTCACAGTCAGAGTCAGAGTCAGAGTCAGAGTCAGAGTCAAAGTTGGAGTCAGAGTCAGAGTCAGAGATTTAGAGTCAGAGTGAAAGTGATAGTCAGAGTCGGAGTCAGAGTCAGATACAGAGTCGAAGTCAGAGTCAGAGTCAGAGTCAGAGTCAGAGTCAGAGTCAGATTAAGAGTCAGACTCAGAGTCAGAATCAGAGTCAGAGTCGGAGTCGAAGTCGGAGTCAGATTCGGAGTGAGAGTCAGAGTCAGAGTCACAGTCAGAGTCACAGTCAGAGTCAGAGTCAGATTCAGAGTTAGAGTCAGAGTCAGAGTCGGGGTTGGAGTCGGAGTCGGAGTCAGAGTCGGAGTCAGAGTCAGAGTCAGAGTCAGAGTCAGAGTCAAACTCAGAGTCAGAGACAGAGTCAAAATCAGAGTTAGAGTCAGAGTCAGAGTCAGAGTCAGAGACAGAGTCAGAGTCAGAGTCAGACTCAGAGTCAGAGTCAGAGTCAGAGTCAGAGTCAGAGTCAGAGTCAGAGTCAGAGTCAGAGTCAGAGTCAGACTCAGAGTCAAAGTCAGAATCAGAGTCAGAGTCAGAGTCCGAGTCAGAGTCAGAGTCAGAGTCAGAGTCAGAGTCAGAGAGTGAGAGTCAAAGTCTGAGTCATACTGAAAGTCAGAGTCAGAGTCAGATTCAGAGTCAGATACAAAGTCAAAGTCAAAGTCAATGTCAGAGTCAGAGTCAGAGTCAGAGTCAGATTCAGAATCAGAGTCAGAGTCAGAGTCAGAGTCAGAGTCAGAGTCACAGTCAGAGTCAGAGTCAGAGTCAGAGTTAAAGTAAGAGTCAGAGTCAGAGTCAGAGTCAGAGTCAGAGTCAGAGTCAGAGTCAGAGTCAGAGTCACAGTCAGAGTCAGAGTCAGAGTCAGAGTTAAAGTAAGAGTCAGAGTCAGAGTCAGAGTCAGACTCAGAGTCAGAGTCAGAGTCAGAGTCAGAGTCAGACTCAGAGTCAGAGTCAGAGTCAGAGTCAGATTCAGAGTCAGAGTGAGAGTCAGAGTCAGAGTCACAGTCAGAGTTAGAGTCAGAGTCAGAGTCAGAGTCAAAGTTGGTGTCAGAGTCCGAGTCAGAGTCAGAGTCAGAGAGTCAGAGTCAGAGTCAGAGTGATAGTCATAGTCGGAGTCAGAGTCAGATACAGATTTAAAGTCAGAGTCAGAGTCAGAGTCAGAGTCAGAGTCAGAATCAGAGTCAGAGTCGTAGTCGGAGTCAGAGTCAGAGTCAGAGTCAGAGTCAGAGTCAGAATCAGAGTCAGAGTCGTAGTCGGAGTCAGAGTCAGAGTCAGAGTCAGAGTCAGAGTCGGAGTCAGAGTCAGAGTCGGAGTCAGAGTCACAGTCAGAGTCAGTGTCAGAGTCAGAGTCAGAGTCAAAGTTGAAGTCAGGGTCAGATTCAGAGAGTCAGAGTCAGAGTCAGAGTCTGATTCAGAGTCAGAGTCAGAGTCAGAGTTGGAGTCAGATTCGGAGTCAGAGTCGGAGTAAATGTCAGATTCAGAGTCGGAGTCAGATTCAGAGTCACAGTCAGATTCAAAGTCAGAGTCGTCGTCGGAGTCAGAGTTTGATTCAGATACAGAGACAGAGTCAGAGTCAGAGTCAGAGTCAAACTCAGAGTCGGAGACAGAGTCGGAGTCAGAGTTAGAGTCAGAGTCAGAGTCAGAGTCAGAGGCAGAGTCAGAGTCAGAGTCAGAGTCAGAGTCAGAGTCAGAGTCAGTGTCAGAGTCAGAGTCAAAGTCAGAGTCAGAGTCAGATTCAGAGTCAGAGACAGAGTCAGAGTCAGAGTCACAGTCAGAGTCAGAGTCAGAGTCAGAGTCAGAGTCAAAGTTGGAGTCAGAGTCAGAGTCAGAGATTTAGAGTCAGAGTGAAAGTGATAGTCAGAGTCGGAGTCAGAGTCAGATACAGAGTCGAAGTCAGAGTCAGAGTCAGAGTCAGAGTCAGAGTCAGAGTCAGATTAAGAGTCAGACTCAGAGTCAGAATCAGAGTCAGAGTCGGAGTCGAAGTCGGAGTCAGATTCGGAGTGAGAGTCAGAGTCAGAGTCACAGTCAGAGTCACAGTCAGAGTCAGAGTCAGATTCAGAGTTAGAGTCAGAGTCAGAGTCGGGGTTGGAGTCGGAGTCGGAGTCAGAGTCGGAGTCAGAGTCAGAGTCAGAGTCAGAGTCAGAGTCAAACTCAGAGTCAGAGACAGAGTCAAAATCAGAGTTAGAGTCAGAGTCAGAGTCAGAGTCAGAGACAGAGTCAGAGTCAGAGTCAGACTCAGAGTCAGAGTCAGAGTCAGAGTCAGAGTCAGAGCCAGAGTCAGAGTCAGAGTCAGAGTCAGAGTCAGACTCAGAGTCAAAGTCAGAATCAGAGTCAGAGTCAGAGTCAGAGTCAGAGTCACAGTCAGAGTCAGAGTCAGAGTCAGAGTTAAAGTAAGAGTCAGAGTCAGAGTCAGAGTCAGAGTCAGAGTCAGAGTCAGAGTCAGAGTCAGAGTCACAGTCAGAGTCAGAGTCAGAGTCAGAGTTAAAGTAAGAGTCAGAGTCAGAGTCAGAGTCAGACTCAGAGTCAGAGTCAGAGTCAGAGTCAGAGTCAGACTCAGAGTCAGAGTCAGAGTCAGAGTCAGATTCAGAGTCAGAGTGAGAGTCAGAGTCAGAGTCACAGTCAGAGTTAGAGTCAGAGTCAGAGTCAGAGTCAAAGTTGGTGTCAGAGTCCGAGTCAGATTCAGAGTCAGAGTCAGAGAGTCAGAGTCAGAGTCAGATTCAGAGTCAGATACAAAGTCAAAGTCAAAGTCAATGTCAGAGTCAGAGTCAGAGTCAGAGTCAGATTCAGTGTCAGAGTCAGAGTCAGAGTCAAAGTTGGAATCAGAGTCAGAGTCAGAAAGTCAGAGTCAGAGTCAGATTGATAGTCATAGTCGAAGTCAGAGTCAGATACAGAGTCGAAGTCAGAGTCGAAGTCAGAGTCAGAGTTAGAGTCAGAGTCAGAGTCAGAGTCAGAGAGTCAGAGTCAAAGTCTGAGTCATACTGAGAGTCAGAGTCAGAGTCTGATTCAGAGTCAGATACGAAGTCAAAGTCAAAGTCAATGTCAGAGTCAGAGTCAGAGTCAGAGTCAGATTCAGAGTCAGAGTCAGAGTCAGAGTCAGAGTCACAGTCAGAGTTAGAGTCAGAGTCAGAGTCAGAGTCAAAGTTGGTGTCAGAGTCCGAGTCACAGTCAGAGTCAGAGTCAGAGTCACAGTCAGAGTCAAAGTTGGAGTCAGAGTCAGAGTCAGAGATTTAGAGTCAGAGTCAGAGTGATAGTCAGAGTCGGAGTCAGAGTCAGATACAAAGTCGAAGTCAGAGTCAGAGTCAGAGTCAGAGTCAGACTCAGAGTCAGAATCAGAGTCAGAGTCGGAGTCGCAGCCGGAGTCAGATTCGGAGTAAAGGTCAGAGTCAGAGTCACAGTCAGAGTCACAGTCAGAGTCAGAGTCAGATTCAGAATCAGAGTCAGATTCAGAGTCGGAGTCGAAGTCAGAGTCATAGTCAGAGTCGGAGTCAAAGCTGGAGTCAGAGTCAGAGTCAGAGAGTTAGAGTCAGAGTCAGAGTGATAGTCATAGTCGCAGTCAGAGTCAGATACAGATTTAAAGTCAGAGTCGAAGTCAGAGTCAGGGTCAGAGTTAGAGTCAGATTCAGAATCAGAGTCAGAGTCGTAGTCGGAGTCAGAGTCAGAGTCAGAGTCAAAGTCAGAGTCGGAGTCAGAGTCAGAGTCGGAGTCAGAGTCACAGTCAGAGTCAGTGTCAGAGTCAGAGTCAGAGTCAAAGTTGGAGTCAGATTCAGAGTCAGAGAGTCAGAGTCAGAGTCAGATTCAGAGTCAGATACAAAGTCAAAGTCAAAGTCAATGTCAGAGTCAGAGTCAGAGTCAGAGTCAGATTCAGTGTCAGAGTCAGAGTCAGAGTCAAAGTTGGAATCAGAGTCAGAGTCAGAAAGTCAGAGTCAGAGTCAGATTGATAGTCATAGTCGAAGTCAGAGTCAGATACAGAGTCGAAGTCAGAGTCGAAGTCAGAGTCAGAGTTAGAGTCAGAGTCAGAGTCAGAGTCAGAGAGTCAGAGTCAAAGTCTGAGTCATACTGAGAGTCAGAGTCAGAGTCTGATTCAGAGTCAGATACGAAGTCAAAGTCAAAGTCAATGTCAGAGTCAGAGTCAGAGTCAGAGTCAGATTCAGAGTCAGAGTCAGAGTCAGAGTCAGAGTCACAGTCAGAGTCAGAGTCTGAGTCAGAGTCAGAGTCAAAGTTGGAGTCAGAGTCCGAGTAACAGTCAGAGTCAGAGTCAGAGTCAGAGTCAGAGTCAAAGTTGGAGTCAGAGTCAGAGTCAGAGATTTAGAGTCAGAGTCAGAGTGATAGTCAGAGTCGGAGTCAGAGTCAGATACAGAGTCGAAGTCAGAGTCAGAGTCGGAGTCAGAGTCAGAGTCAGATTCAGAGTTGGACTCAGAGTCAGAATCAGAGTCAGAATCGGAGTCTAAGTCGGAGTCAGATTCGGAGTAAGAGTCAGAGTCAGAGTCACGGTCAGAGTCACAGTCAGAGTCAGAGTCAGATTCAGAATCAGAATCAGAGTCAGAGTCGGAGTCGGAGTCAGAGTCATAGTCAGAGTCGGAGTCAAAGTTGGAGTCAGAGTCAGAGTCAGAGAGTCAGAGTCAGAGTCAGAGTGATAGTCATAGTCGGAGTCAGAGTCAGATACAGATTTAAAGTCAGAGTCAGAGTCAGAGTCAGAGTCAGAGTCAGAATCAGAGTCAGAGTCGTAGTCGGAGTCAGAGTCAGAGTCAGAGTCAGAGTCAGAGTCAGAATCAGAGTCAGAGTCGTAGTCGGAGTCAGAGTCAGAGTCAGAGTCAGAGTCAGAGTCGGAGTCAGAGTCAGAGTCGGAGTCAGAGTCACAGTCAGAGTCAGTGTCAGAGTCAGAGTCAGAGTCAAAGTTGAAGTCAGGGTCAGAGTCAGAGAGTCAGAGTCAGAGTCAGAGTCTGATTCAGAGTCAGAGTCAGAGTCAGAGTTGGAGTCAGATTCGGAGTCAGAGTCGGAGTAAATGTCAGATTCAGAGTCGGAGTCAGATTCAGAGTCACAGTCAGATTCAAAGTCAGAGTCGTCGTCGGAGTCAGAGTTTGATTCAGATACAGAGACAGAGTCAGAGTCAGAGTCAGAGTCAAACTCAGAGTCGGAGACAGAGTCGGAGTCAGAGTTAGAGTCAGAGTCAGAGTCAGAGTCAGAGGCAGAGTCAGAGTCAGAGTCAGAGTCAGAGTCAGAGTCAGAGTCAGTGTCAGAGTCAGAGTCAAAGTCAGAGTCAGAGTCAGATTCAGAGTCAGAGACAGAGTCAGAGTCAGAGTCACAGTCAGAGTCAGAGTCAGAGTCAGAGTCAGAGTCAAAGTTGGAGTCAGAGTCAGAGTCAGAGATTTAGAGTCAGAGTGAAAGTGATAGTCAGAGTCGGAGTCAGAGTCAGATACAGAGTCGAAGTCAGAGTCAGAGTCAGAGTCAGAGTCAGAGTCAGAGTCAGATTAAGAGTCAGACTCAGAGTCAGAATCAGAGTCAGAGTCGGAGTCGAAGTCGGAGTCAGATTCGGAGTGAGAGTCAGAGTCAGAGTCACAGTCAGAGTCACAGTCAGAGTCAGAGTCAGATTCAGAGTTAGAGTCAGAGTCAGAGTCGGGGTTGGAGTCGGAGTCGGAGTCAGAGTCGGAGTCAGAGTCAGAGTCAGAGTCAGAGTCAGAGTCAAACTCAGAGTCAGAGACAGAGTCAAAATCAGAGTTAGAGTCAGAGTCAGAGTCAGAGTCAGAGACAGAGTCAGAGTCAGAGTCAGACTCAGAGTCAGAGTCAGAGTCAGAGTCAGAGTCAGAGTCAGAGTCAGAGTCAGAGTCAGAGTCAGAGTCAGACTCAGAGTCAAAGTCAGAATCAGAGTCAGAGTCAGAGTCCGAGTCAGAGTCAGAGTCAGAGTCAGAGTCAGAGTCAGAGAGTGAGAGTCAAAGTCTGAGTCATACTGAAAGTCAGAGTCAGAGTCAGATTCAGAGTCAGATACAAAGTCAAAGTCAAAGTCAATGTCAGAGTCAGAGTCAGAGTCAGAGTCAGATTCAGAATCAGAGTCAGAGTCAGAGTCAGAGTCAGAGTCAGAGTCACAGTCAGAGTCAGAGTCAGAGTCAGAGTTAAAGTAAGAGTCAGAGTCAGAGTCAGAGTCAGAGTCAGAGTCAGAGTCAGAGTCAGAGTCAGAGTCACAGTCAGAGTCAGAGTCAGAGTCAGAGTTAAAGTAAGAGTCAGAGTCAGAGTCAGAGTCAGACTCAGAGTCAGAGTCAGAGTCAGAGTCAGAGTCAGACTCAGAGTCAGAGTCAGAGTCAGAGTCAGATTCAGAGTCAGAGTGAGAGTCAGAGTCAGAGTCACAGTCAGAGTTAGAGTCAGAGTCAGAGTCAGAGTCAAAGTTGGTGTCAGAGTCCGAGTCAGATTCAGAGTCAGAGTCAGAGTCAGAGTCAGAGTCACAGTCAGAGTTAGAGTCAGAGTCAGAGTCAGAGTCAAAGTTGGTGTCAGAGTCCGAGTCACAGTCAGAGTCAGAGTCAGAGTCACAGTCAGAGTCAAAGTTGGAGTCAGAGTCAGAGTCAGAGATTTAGAGTCAGAGTCAGAGTGATAGTCAGAGTCGGAGTCAGAGTCAGATACAAAGTCGAAGTCAGAGTCAGAGTCAGAGTCAGAGTCAGAGTCAGAGTCAGAGTCAGACTCAGAGTCAGAATCAGAGTCAGAGTCGGAGTCGCAGCCGGAGTCAGATTCGGAGTAAAGGTCAGAGTCAGAGTCACAGTCAGAGTCACAGTCAGAGTCAGAGTCAGATTCAGAATCAGAGTCAGATTCAGAGTCGGAGTCGAAGTCAGAGTCATAGTCAGAGTCGGAGTCAAAGCTGGAGTCAGAGTCAGAGTCAGAGAGTTAGAGTCAGAGTCAGAGTGATAGTCATAGTCGCAGTCAGAGTCAGATACAGATTTAAAGTCAGAGTCGAAGTCAGAGTCAGGGTCAGAGTTAGAGTCAGATTCAGAATCAGAGTCAGAGTCGTAGTCGGAGTCAGAGTCAGAGTCAGAGTCAAAGTCAGAGTCGGAGTCAGAGTCAGAGTCGGAGTCAGAGTCACAGTCAGAGTCAGTGTCAGAGTCAGAGTCAGAGTCAAAGTTGGAGTCAGATTCAGAGTCAGAGAGTCAGAGTCAGAGTCAGATTCAGAGTCAGATACAAAGTCAAAGTCAAAGTCAATGTCAGAGTCAGAGTCAGAGTCAGAGTCAGATTCAGTGTCAGAGTCAGAGTCAGAGTCAAAGTTGGAATCAGAGTCAGAGTCAGAAAGTCAGAGTCAGAGTCAGATTGATAGTCATAGTCGAAGTCAGAGTCAGATACAGAGTCGAAGTCAGAGTCGAAGTCAGAGTCAGAGTTAGAGTCAGAGTCAGAGTCAGAGTCAGAGAGTCAGAGTCAAAGTCTGAGTCATACTGAAAGTCAGAGTCAGAGTCTGATTCAGAGTCAGATACGAAGTCAAAGTCAAAGTCAATGTCAGAGTCAGAGTCAGAGTCAGAGTCAGATTCAGAGTCAGAGTCAGAGTCAGAGTCAGAGTCACAGTCAGAGTCAGAGTCTGAGTCAGAGTCAGAGTCAAAGTTGGAGTCAGAGTCCGAGTAACAGTCAGAGTCAGAGTCAGAGTCAGAGTCAGAGTCAAAGTTGGAGTCAGAGTCAGAGTCAGAGAGTCAGAGTCAAAGTCTGAGTCATACTGAAAGTCAGAGTCAGAGTCAGATTCGGAGTCAGAGTCGGAGTAAATGTCAGATTCAGAGTCGGAGTCAGATTCAGAGTCACAGTCAGATTCAAAGTCAGAGTCGTCGTCGGAGTCAGAGTTTGATTCAGATACAGAGACAGAGTCAGAGTCAGAGTCAGAGTCAAACTCAGAGTCGGAGACAGAGTCGGAGTCAGAGTTAGAGTCAGAGTCAGAGTCAGAGTCAGAGGCAGAGTCAGAGTCAGAGTCAGAGTCAGAGTCAGAGTCAGAGTCAGTGTCAGAGTCAGAGTCAAAGTCAGAGTCAGAGTCAGATTCAGAGTCAGAGTCAGAGTCAGAGTCAGATTCACAGTCAGAGTCAGAGTCAGAGTCAGAGTCAGAGTCAAAGTTGGAGTCAGAGTCAGAGTCAGAGATTTAGAGTCAGAGTTAAAGTGATAGTCAGAGTCGGAGTCAGAGTCAGATACAGAGTCGAAGTCAGAGTCAGAGTCAGAGTCAGAGTCAGAGTCAGAGTCAGATTAAGAGTCAGACTCAGAGTCAGAATCAGAGTCAGAGTCGGAGTCGAAGTCGGAGTCAGATTCGGAGTGAGAGTCGGAGTCAGAGTCACAGTCAGAGTCACAGTCAGAGTCAGAGTCAGATTCAGAGTTAGAGTCAGAGTCAGAGTCGGGGTTGGAGTCGGAGTCGGAGTCAGAGTCGGAGTCAGAGTCAGAGTCAGAGTCAGAGTCAGAGTCAAACTCAGAGTCAGAGACAGAGTCAAAATCAGAGTTAGAGTCAGAGTCAGAGTCAGAGTCAGAGACAGAGTCAGAGTCAGAGTCAGACTCAGAGTCAGAGTCAGAGTCAGAGTCAGAGTCAGAGTCAGAGTCAGAGTCAGAGTCAGAGTCAGAGTCAGACTCAGAGTCAAAGTCAGAATCAGAGTCAGAGTCAGAGTCCGAGTCAGAGTCAGAGTCAGAGTCAGAGTCAGAGTCAGAGAGTGAGAGTCAAAGTCTAAGTCATACTGAAAGTCAGAGTCAGAGTCAGATTCAGAGTCAGATACAAAGTCAAAGTCAAAGTCAATGTCAGAGTCAGAGTCAGAGTCAGAGTCAGATTCAGAATCAGAGTCAGAGTCAGAGTCAGAGTCAGAGTCAGAGTCACAGTCAGAGTCAGAGTCAGATTTAGAGTTAAAGTAAGAGTCAGAGTCAGAGTCAGAGTCAGACTCAGAGTCAGAGTCAGAGTCAGAGTCAGAGTCAGACTCAGAGTCAGAGTCAGAGTCAGAGTCAGATTCAGAGTCAGAGTCAGAGTCAGAGTCAGAGTCACAGTCAGAGTTAGAGTCAGAGTCAGAGTCAGAGTCAAAGTTGGTGTCAGAGTCCGAGTCAGATTCAGAGTCAGAGTCAGAGTCACAGTCAGAGTCACAGTCAGAGTTAGAGTCAGAGTCAGAGTCAGAGTCAGAGTCAGAGTCAGAGTCAGAGAGTGAGAGTCAAAGTCTAAGTCATACTGAAAGTCAGAGTCAGAGTCAGATTCAGAGTCAGATACAAAGTCAAAGTCAAAGTCAATGTCAGAGTCAGAGTCAGAGTCAGAGTCAGATTCAGAATCAGAGTCAGAGTCAGAGTCAGAGTCAGAGTCAGAGTCACAGTCAGAGTCAGAGTCAGAGTCAGAGTTAAAGTAAGAGTCAGAGTCAGAGTCAGAGTCAGACTCAGAGTCAGAGTCAGAGTCAGAGTCAGAGTCAGACTCAGAGTCAGAGTCAGAGTCAGAGTCAGATTCAGAGTCAGAGTCAGAGTCAGAGTCAGAGTCACAGTCAGAGTTAGAGTCAGAGTCAGAGTCAGAGTCAAAGTTGGTGTCAGAGTCCGAGTCAGATTCAGAGTCAGAGTCAGAGTCAGAGTCAGAGTCACAGTCAGAGTTAGAGTCAGAGTCAGAGTCAGAGTCAAAGTTGGTGTCAGAGTCCGAGTCACAGTCAGAGTCAGAGTCAGAGTCACAGTCAGAGTCAAAGTTGGAGTCAGAGTCAGAGTCAGAGATTTAGAGTCAGAGTCAGAGTGATAGTCAGAGTCGGAGTCAGAGTCAGATACAAAGTCGAAGTCAGAGTCAGAGTCAGAGTCAGAGTCAGAGTCAGAGTCAGAGTCAGACTCAGAGTCAGAATCAGAGTCAGAGTCGGAGTCGCAGCCGGAGTCAGATTCGGAGTAAAGGTCAGAGTCAGAGTCACAGTCAGAGTCACAGTCAGAGTCAGAGTCAGATTCAGAATCAGAGTCAGATTCAGAGTCGGAGTCGAAGTCAGAGTCATAGTCAGAGTCGGAGTCAAAGCTGGAGTCAGAGTCAGAGTCAGAGAGTTAGAGTCAGAGTCAGAGTGATAGTCATAGTCGCAGTCAGAGTCAGATACAGATTTAAAGTCAGAGTCGAAGTCAGAGTCAGGGTCAGAGTTAGAGTCAGATTCAGAATCAGAGTCAGAGTCGTAGTCGGAGTCAGAGTCAGAGTCAGAGTCAAAGTCAGAGTCGGAGTCAGAGTCAGAGTCGGAGTCAGAGTCACAGTCAGAGTCAGTGTCAGAGTCAGAGTCAGAGTCAAAGTTGGAGTCAGATTCAGAGTCAGAGAGTCAGAGTCAGAGTCAGATTCAGAGTCAGATACAAAGTCAAAGTCAAAGTCAATGTCAGAGTCAGAGTCAGAGTCAGAGTCAGTTTCAGTGTCAGAGTCAGAGTCAGAGTCAAAGTTGGAATCAGAGTCAGAGTCAGAAAGTCAGAGTCAGAGTCAGATTGATAGTCATAGTCGAAGTCAGAGTCAGATACAGAGTCGAAGTCAGAGTCGAAGTCAGAGTCAGAGTTAGAGTCAGAGTCAGAGTCAGAGTCAGAGAGTCAGAGTCAAAGTCTGAGTCATACTGAGAGTCAGAGTCAGAGTCTGATTCAGAGTCAGATACGAAGTCAAAGTCAAAGTCAATGTCAGAGTCAGAGTCAGAGTCAGAGTCAGATTCAGAGTCAGAGTCAGAGTCAGAGTCAGAGTCACAGTCAGAGTCAGAGTCTGAGTCAGAGTCAGAGTCAAAGTTGGAGTCAGAGTCCGAGTAACAGTCAGAGTCAGAGTCAGAGTCAGAGTCAGAGTCAAAGTTGGAGTCAGAGTCAGAGTCAGAGATTTAGAGTCAGAGTCAGAGTGATAGTCAGAGTCGGAGTCAGAGTCAGATACAGAGTCGAAGTCAGAGTCAGAGTCGGAGTCAGAGTCAGAGTCAGATTCAGAGTTGGACTCAGAGTCAGAATCAGAGTCAGAATCGGAGTCTAAGTCGGAGTCAGATTCGGAGTAAGAGTCAGAGTCAGAGTCACGGTCAGAGTCACAGTCAGAGTCAGAGTCAGATTCAGAATCAGAATCAGAGTCAGAGTCGGAGTCGGAGTCAGAGTCATAGTCAGAGTCGGAGTCAAAGTTGGAGTCAGAGTCAGAGTCAGAGAGTCAGAGTCAGAGTCAGAGTGATAGTCATAGTCGGAGTCAGAGTCAGATACAGATTTAAAGTCAGAGTCAGAGTCAGAGTCAGAGTCAGAGTCAGAATCAGAGTCAGAGTCGTAGTCGGAGTCAGAGTCAGAGTCAGAGTCAGAGTCAGAGTCAGAATCAGAGTCAGAGTCGTAGTCGGAGTCAGAGTCCGAGTCAGATTCAGAGTCAGAGTCAGAGAGTCAGAGTCAGAGTCAGATTCAGAGTCAGATACAAAGTCAAAGTCAAAGTCAATGTCAGAGTCAGAGTCAGAGTCAGAGTCAGATTCAGTGTCAGAGTCAGAGTCAGAGTCAAAGTTGGAATCAGAGTCAGAGTCAGAAAGTCAGAGTCAGAGTCAGATTGATAGTCATAGTCGAAGTCAGAGTCAGATACAGAGTCGAAGTCAGAGTCGAAGTCAGAGTCAGAGTTAGAGTCAGAGTCAGAGTCAGAGTCAGAGAGTCAGAGTCAAAGTCTGAGTCATACTGAGAGTCAGAGTCAGAGTCTGATTCAGAGTCAGATACGAAGTCAAAGTCAAAGTCAATGTCAGAGTCAGAGTCAGAGTCAGAGTCAGATTCAGAGTCAGAGTCAGAGTCAGAGTCAGAGTCACAGTCAGAGTTAGAGTCAGAGTCAGAGTCAGAGTCAAAGTTGGTGTCAGAGTCCGAGTCACAGTCAGAGTCAGAGTCAGAGTCACAGTCAGAGTCAAAGTTGGAGTCAGAGTCAGAGTCAGAGATTTAGAGTCAGAGTCAGAGTGATAGTCAGAGTCGGAGTCAGAGTCAGATACAAAGTCGAAGTCAGAGTCAGAGTCAGAGTCAGAGTCAGACTCAGAGTCAGAATCAGAGTCAGAGTCGGAGTCGCAGCCGGAGTCAGATTCGGAGTAAAGGTCAGAGTCAGAGTCACAGTCAGAGTCACAGTCAGAGTCAGAGTCAGATTCAGAATCAGAGTCAGATTCAGAGTCGGAGTCGAAGTCAGAGTCATAGTCAGAGTCGGAGTCAAAGCTGGAGTCAGAGTCAGAGTCAGAGAGTTAGAGTCAGAGTCAGAGTGATAGTCATAGTCGCAGTCAGAGTCAGATACAGATTTAAAGTCAGAGTCGAAGTCAGAGTCAGGGTCAGAGTTAGAGTCAGATTCAGAATCAGAGTCAGAGTCGTAGTCGGAGTCAGAGTCAGAGTCAGAGTCAAAGTCAGAGTCGGAGTCAGAGTCAGAGTCGGAGTCAGAGTCACAGTCAGAGTCAGTGTCAGAGTCAGAGTCAGAGTCAAAGTTGGAGTCAGATTCAGAGTCAGAGAGTCAGAGTCAGAGTCAGATTCAGAGTCAGATACAAAGTCAAAGTCAAAGTCAATGTCAGAGTCAGAGTCAGAGTCAGAGTCAGATTCAGTGTCAGAGTCAGAGTCAGAGTCAAAGTTGGAATCAGAGTCAGAGTCAGAAAGTCAGAGTCAGAGTCAGATTGATAGTCATAGTCGAAGTCAGAGTCAGATACAGAGTCGAAGTCAGAGTCGAAGTCAGAGTCAGAGTTAGAGTCAGAGTCAGAGTCAGAGTCAGAGAGTCAGAGTCAAAGTCTGAGTCATACTGAGAGTCAGAGTCAGAGTCTGATTCAGAGTCAGATACGAAGTCAAAGTCAAAGTCAATGTCAGAGTCAGAGTCAGAGTCAGAGTCAGATTCAGAGTCAGAGTCAGAGTCAGAGTCAGAGTCACAGTCAGAGTCAGAGTCTGAGTCAGAGTCAGAGTCAAAGTTGGAGTCAGAGTCCGAGTAACAGTCAGAGTCAGAGTCAGAGTCAGAGTCAGAGTCAAAGTTGGAGTCAGAGTCAGAGTCAGAGATTTAGAGTCAGAGTCAGAGTGATAGTCAGAGTCGGAGTCAGAGTCAGATACAGAGTCGAAGTCAGAGTCAGAGTCGGAGTCAGAGTCAGAGTCAGATTCAGAGTTGGACTCAGAGTCAGAATCAGAGTCAGAATCGGAGTCTAAGTCGGAGTCAGATTCGGAGTAAGAGTCAGAGTCAGAGTCACGGTCAGAGTCACAGTCAGAGTCAGAGTCAGATTCAGAATCAGAATCAGAGTCAGAGTCGGAGTCGGAGTCAGAGTCATAGTCAGAGTCGGAGTCAAAGTTGGAGTCAGAGTCAGAGTCAGAGAGTCAGAGTCAGAGTCAGAGTGATAGTCATAGTCGGAGTCAGAGTCAGATACAGAATTAAAGTCAGAGTCAGAGTCAGAGTCAGAGTCAGAGTCAGAATCAGAGTCAGAGTCGTAGTCGGAGTCAGAGTCAGAGTCAGAGTCAGAGTCAGAGTCAGAATCAGAGTCAGAGTCGTAGTCGGAGTCAGAGTCAGAGTCAGAGTCAGAGTCAGAGTCGGAGTCAGAGTCAGAGTCGGAGTCAGAGTCACAGTCAGAGTCAGTGTCAGAGTCAGAGTCAGAGTCAAAGTTGAAGTCAGGGTCAGAGTCAGAGAGTCAGAGTCAGAGTCAGAGTCTGATTCAGAGTCAGAGTCAGAGTCAGAGTTGGAGTCAGATTCCAAGTCAGAGTCGGAGTAAATGTCAGATTCAGAGTCGGAGTCAGATTCAGAGTCACAGTCAGATTCAAAGTCAGAGTCGTCGTCGGAGTCAGAGTTTGATTCAGATACAGAGACAGAGTCAGAGTCAGAGTCAGAGTCAAACTCAGAGTCGGAGACAGAGTCGGACTCAGAGTTAGAGTCAGAGTCAGAGTCAGAGTCAGAGGCAGAGTCAGAGTCAGAGTCAGAGTCAGAGTCAGAGTCAGAGTCAGTGTCAGAGTCAGAGTCAAAGTCAGAGTCAGAGTCAGATTCAGAGTCAGAGACAGAGTCAGAGTCAGAGTCACAGTCAGAGTCAGAGTCAGAGTCAGAGTCAGAGTCAAAGTTGGAGTCAGAGTCAGAGTCAGAGATTTAGAGTCAGAGTGAAAGTGATAGTCAGAGTCGGAGTCAGAGTCAGATACAGAGTCGAAGTCAGAGTCAGAGTCAGAGTCAGAGTCAGAGTCAGAGTCAGATTAAGAGTCAGACTCAGAGTCAGAATCAGAGTCAGAGTCGGAGTCGAAGTCGGAGTCAGATTCGGAGTGAGAGTCAGAGTCAGAGTCACAGTCAGAGTCACAGTCAGAGTCAGAGTCAGATTCAGAGTTAGAGTCAGAGTCAGAGTCGGGGTTGGAGTCGGAGTCGGAGTCAGAGTCGGAGTCAGAGTCAGAGTCAGAGTCAGAGTCAGAGTCAAACTCAGGGTCAGAGACAGAGTCAAAATCAGAGTTAGAGTCAGAGTCAGAGTCAGAGTCAGAGACAGAGTCAGAGTCAGAGTCAGACTCAGAGTCAGAGTCAGAGTCAGAGTCAGAGTCAGAGTCAGAGTCAGAGTCAGAGTCAGAGTCAGAGTCAGACTCAGAGTCAAAGTCAGAATCAGAGTCAGAGTCAGAGTCCGAGTCAGAGTCAGAGTCAGAGTCAGAGTCAGAGTCAGAGAGTGAGAGTCAAAGTCTGAGTCATACTGAAAGTCAGAGTCAGAGTCAGATTCAGAGTCAGATACAAAGTCAAAGTCAAAGTCAATGTCAGAGTCAGAGTCAGAGTCAGAGTCAGATTCAGAATCAGAGTCAGAGTCAGAGTCAGAGTCAGAGTCAGAGTCACAGTCAGAGTCAGAGTCAGAGTCAGAGTTAAAGTAAGAGTCAGAGTCAGAGTCAGAGTCAGAGTCAGAGTCAGAGTCAGAGTCAGAGTCAGAGTCACAGTCAGAGTCAGAGTCAGAGTCAGAGTTAAAGTAAGAGTCAGAGTCAGAGTCAGAGTCAGACTCAGAGTCAGAGTCAGAGTCAGAGTCAGAGTCAGACTCAGAGTCAGAGTCAGAGTCAGAGTCAGATTCAGAGTCAGAGTGAGAGTCAGAGTCAGAGTCACAGTCAGAGTTAGAGTCAGAGTCAGAGTCAGAGTCAAAGTTGGTGTCAGAGTCCGAGTCAGATTCAGAGTCAGAGTCAGAGTCAGAGTCAGAGTCACAGTCAGAGTTAGAGTCAGAGTCAGAGTCAGAGTCAAAGTTGGTGTCAGAGTCCGAGTCACAGTCAGAGTCAGAGTCAGAGTCACAGTCAGAGTCAAAGTTGGAGTCAGAGTCAGAGTCAGAGATTTAGAGTCAGAGTCAGAGTGATAGTCAGAGTCGGAGTCAGAGTCAGATACAAAGTCGAAGTCAGAGTCAGAGTCAGAGTCAGAGTCAGAGTCAGAGTCAGAGTCAGACTCAGAGTCAGAATCAGAGTCAGAGTCGGAGTCGCAGCCGGAGTCAGATTCGGAGTAAAGGTCAGAGTCAGAGTCACAGTCAGAGTCACAGTCAGAGTCAGAGTCAGATTCAGAATCAGAGTCAGATTCAGAGTCGGAGTCGAAGTCAGAGTCATAGTCAGAGTCGGAGTCAAAGCTGGAGTCAGAGTCAGAGTCAGAGAGTTAGAGTCAGAGTCAGAGTGATAGTCATAGTCGCAGTCAGAGTCAGATACAGATTTAAAGTCAGAGTCGAAGTCAGAGTCAGGGTCAGAGTTAGAGTCAGATTCAGAATCAGAGTCAGAGTCGTAGTCGGAGTCAGAGTCAGAGTCAGAGTCAAAGTCAGAGTCGGAGTCAGAGTCAGAGTCGGAGTCAGAGTCACAGTCAGAGTCAGTGTCAGAGTCAGAGTCAGAGTCAAAGTTGGAGTCAGATTCAGAGTCAGAGAGTCAGAGTCAGAGTCAGATTCAGAGTCAGATACAAAGTCAAAGTCAAAGTCAATGTCAGAGTCAGAGTCAGAGTCAGAGTCAGATTCAGTGTCAGAGTCAGAGTCAGAGTCAAAGTTGGAATCAGAGTCAGAGTCAGAAAGTCAGAGTCAGAGTCAGATTGATAGTCATAGTCGAAGTCAGAGTCAGAGTCAGAGTCAGAGAGTCAGAGTCAAAGTCTGAGTCATACTGAAAGTCAGAGTCAGAGTCTGATTCAGAGTCAGATACGAAGTCAAAGTCAAAGTCAATGTCAGAGTCAGAGTCAGAGTCAGAGTCAGATTCAGAGTCAGAGTCAGAGTCAGAGTCAGAGTCACAGTCAGAGTCAGAGTCTGAGTCAGAGTCAGAGTCAAAGTTGGAGTCAGAGTCCGAGTAACAGTCAGAGTCAGAGTCAGAGTCAGAGTCAGAGTCAAAGTTGGAGTCAGAGTCAGAGTCAGAGAGTCAGAGTCAAAGTCTGAGTCATACTGAAAGTCAGAGTCAGAGTCAGATTCGGAGTCAGAGTCGGAGTAAATGTCAGATTCAGAGTCGGAGTCAGATTCAGAGTCACAGTCAGATTCAAAGTCAGAGTCGTCGTCGGAGTCAGAGTTTGATTCAGATACAGAGACAGAGTCAGAGTCAGAGTCAGAGTCAAACTCAGAGTCGGAGACAGAGTCGGAGTCAGAGTTAGAGTCAGAGTCAGAGTCAGAGTCAGAGGCAGAGTCAGAGTCAGAGTCAGAGTCAGAGTCAGAGTCAGAGTCAGTGTCAGAGTCAGAGTCAAAGTCAGAGTCAGAGTCAGATTCAGAGTCAGAGTCAGAGTCAGAGTCAGAGTCACAGTCAGAGTCAGAGTCAGAGTCAGAGTCAGAGTCAAAGTTGGAGTCAGAGTCAGAGTCAGAGATTTAGAGTCAGAGTTAAAGTGATAGTCAGAGTCGGAGTCAGAGTCAGATACAGAGTCGAAGTCAGAGTCAGAGTCAGAGTCAGAGTCAGAGTCAGAGTCAGATTAAGAGTCAGACTCAGAGTCAGAATCAGAGTCAGAGTCGGAGTCGAAGTCGGAGTCAGATTCGGAGTGAGAGTCGGAGTCAGAGTCACAGTCAGAGTCACAGTCAGAGTCAGAGTCAGATTCAGAGTTAGAGTCAGAGTCAGAGTCGGGGTTGGAGTCGGAGTCGGAGTCAGAGTCGGAGTCAGAGTCAGAGTCAGAGTCAGAGTCAGAGTCAAACTCAGAGTCAGAGACAGAGTCAAAATCAGAGTTAGAGTCAGAGTCAGAGTCAGAGTCAGAGACAGAGTCAGAGTCAGAGTCAGACTCAGAGTCAGAGTCAGAGTCAGAGTCAGAGTCAGAGTCAGAGTCAGAGTCAGAGTCAGAGTCAGAGTCAGACTCAGAGTCAAAGTCAGAATCAGAGTCAGAGTCAGAGTCCGAGTCAGAGTCAGAGTCAGAGTCAGAGTCAGAGTCAGAGAGTGAGAGTCAAAGTCTAAGTCATACTGAAAGTCAGAGTCAGAGTCAGATTCAGAGTCAGATACAAAGTCAAAGTCAAAGTCAATGTCAGAGTCAGAGTCAGAGTCAGAGTCAGATTCAGAATCAGAGTCAGAGTCAGAGTCAGAGTCAGAGTCAGAGTCACAGTCAGAGTCAGAGTCAGATTTAGAGTTAAAGTAAGAGTCAGAGTCAGAGTCAGAGTCAGACTCAGAGTCAGAGTCAGAGTCAGAGTCAGAGTCAGACTCAGAGTCAGAGTCAGAGTCAGAGTCAGATTCAGAGTCAGAGTCAGAGTCAGAGTCAGAGTCACAGTCAGAGTTAGAGTCAGAGTCAGAGTCAGAGTCAAAGTTGGTGTCAGAGTCCGAGTCAGATTCAGAGTCAGAGTCAGAGTCAGAGTCAGAGTCACAGTCAGAGTTAGAGTCAGAGTCAGAGTCAGAGTCAGAGTCAGAGTCAGAGTCAGAGAGTGAGAGTCAAAGTCTAAGTCATACTGAAAGTCAGAGTCAGAGTCAGATTCAGAGTCAGATACAAAGTCAAAGTCAAAGTCAATGTCAGAGTCAGAGTCAGAGTCAGAGTCAGATTCAGAATCAGAGTCAGAGTCAGAGTCAGAGTCAGAGTCAGAGTCACAGTCAGAGTCAGAGTCAGAGTCAGAGTTGAAGTAAGAGTCAGAGTCAGAGTCAGAGTCAGACTCAGAGTCAGAGTCAGAGTCAGAGTCAGAGTCAGACTCAGAGTCAGAGTCAGAGTCAGAGTCAGATTCAGAGTCAGAGTCAGAGTCAGAGTCAGAGTCACAGTCAGAGTTAGAGTCAGAGTCAGAGTCAGAGTCAAAGTTGGTGTCAGAGTCCGAGTCAGATTCAGAGTCAGAGTCAGAGTCAGAGTCAGAGTCACAGTCAGAGTTAGAGTCAGAGTCAGAGTCAGAGTCAAAGTTGGTGTCAGAGTCCGAGTCACAGTCAGAGTCAGAGTCAGAGTCACAGTCAGAGTCAAAGTTGGAGTCAGAGTCAGAGTCAGAGATTTAGAGTCAGAGTCAGAGTGATAGTCAGAGTCGGAGTCAGAGTCAGATACAAAGTCGAAGTCAGAGTCAGAGTCAGAGTCAGAGTCAGAGTCAGAGTCAGAGTCAGACTCAGAGTCAGAATCAGAGTCAGAGTCGGAGTCGCAGCCGGAGTCAGATTCGGAGTAAAGGTCAGAGTCAGAGTCACAGTCAGAGTCACAGTCAGAGTCAGAGTCAGATTCAGAATCAGAGTCAGATTCAGAGTCGGAGTCGAAGTCAGAGTCATAGTCAGAGTCGGAGTCAAAGCTGGAGTCAGAGTCAGAGTCAGAGAGTTAGAGTCAGAGTCAGAGTGATAGTCATAGTCGCAGTCAGAGTCAGATACAGATTTAAAGTCAGAGTCGAAGTCAGAGTCAGGGTCAGAGTTAGAGTCAGATTCAGAATCAGAGTCAGAGTCGTAGTCGGAGTCAGAGTCAGAGTCAGAGTCAAAGTCAGAGTCGGAGTCAGAGTCAGAGTCGGAGTCAGAGTCACAGTCAGAGTCAGTGTCAGAGTCAGAGTCAGAGTCAAAGTTGGAGTCAGATTCAGAGTCAGAGAGTCAGAGTCAGAGTCAGATTCAGAGTCAGATACAAAGTCAAAGTCAAAGTCAATGTCAGAGTCAGAGTCAGAGTCAGAGTCAGTTTCAGTGTCAGAGTCAGAGTCAGAGTCAAAGTTGGAATCAGAGTCAGAGTCAGAAAGTCAGAGTCAGAGTCAGATTGATAGTCATAGTCGAAGTCAGAGTCAGATACAGAGTCGAAGTCAGAGTCGAAGTCAGAGTCAGAGTTAGAGTCAGAGTCAGAGTCAGAGTCAGAGAGTCAGAGTCAAAGTCTGAGTCATACTGAGAGTCAGAGTCAGAGTCTGATTCAGAGTCAGATACGAAGTCAAAGTCAAAGTCAATGTCAGAGTCAGAGTCAGAGTCAGAGTCAGATTCAGAGTCAGAGTCAGAGTCAGAGTCAGAGTCACAGTCAGAGTCAGAGTCTGAGTCAGAGTCAGAGTCAAAGTTGGAGTCAGAGTCCGAGTAACAGTCAGAGTCAGAGTCAGAGTCAGAGTCAGAGTCAAAGTTGGAGTCAGAGTCAGAGTCAGAGATTTAGAGTCAGAGTCAGACTGATAGTCAGAGTCAGAGTCAGAGTCAGACTCAGAGTCAGAGTCAGAGTCAGAGTCAGAGTCAGACTCAGAGTCAGAGTCAGAGTCAGAGTCAGATTCAGAGTCAGAGTCAGAGTCAGAGTCAGAGTCACAGTCAGAGTTAGAGTCAGAGTCAGAGTCAGAGTCAAAGTTGGTGTCAGAGTCCGAGTCAGATTCAGAGTCAGAGTCAGAGTCAGAGTCAGAGTCACAGTCAGAGTTAGAGTCAGAGTCAGAGTCAGAGTCAGAGTCAGAGTCAGAGTCAGAGAGTGAGAGTCAAAGTCTAAGTCATACTGAAAGTCAGAGTCAGAGTCAGATTCAGAGTCAGATACAAAGTCAAAGTCAAAGTCAATGTCAGAGTCAGAGTCAGAGTCAGAGTCAGATTCAGAATCAGAGTCAGAGTCAGAGTTAAAGTAAGAGTCAGAGTCAGAGTCAGAGTCAGACTCAGAGTCAGAGTCAGAGTCAGAGTCAGAGTCAGACTCAGAGTCAGAGTCAGAGTCAGAGTCAGATTCAGAGTCAGAGTGAGAGTCAGAGTCAGAGTCACAGTCAGAGTTAGAGTCAGAGTCAGAGTCAGAGTCAAAGTTGGTGTCAGAGTCCGAGTCAGATTCAGAGTCAGAGTCAGAGTCAGAGTCAGAGTCACAGTCAGAGTTAGAGTCAGAGTCAGAGTCAGAGTCAAAGTTGGTGTCAGAGTCCGAGTCACAGTCAGAGTCAGAGTCAGAGTCACAGTCAGAGTCAAAGTTGGAGTCAGAGTCAGAGTCAGAGATTTAGAGTCAGAGTCAGAGTGATAGTCAGAGTCGGAGTCAGAGTCAGATACAAAGTCGAAGTCAGAGTCAGAGTCAGAGTCAGAGTCAGAGTCAGAGTCAGAGTCAGACTCAGAGTCAGAATCAGAGTCAGAGTCGGAGTCGCAGCCGGAGTCAGATTCGGAGTAAAGGTCAGAGTCAGAGTCACAGTCAGAGTCACAGTCAGAGTCAGAGTCAGATTCAGAATCAGAGTCAGATTCAGAGTCGGAGTCGAAGTCAGAGTCATAGTCAGAGTCGGAGTCAAAGCTGGAGTCAGAGTCAGAGTCAGAGAGTTAGAGTCAGAGTCAGAGTGATAGTCATAGTCGCAGTCAGAGTCAGATACAGATTTAAAGTCAGAGTCGAAGTCAGAGTCAGGGTCAGAGTTAGAGTCAGATTCAGAATCAGAGTCAGAGTCGTAGTCGGAGTCAGAGTCAGAGTCAGAGTCAAAGTCAGAGTCGGAGTCAGAGTCAGAGTCAGAGTCAGAGTCAGAGTCAGAGTCAGAGTCAGAGTCAGAGTCAGAGTCAGAGTCAGACTCAGAGTCAAAGTCAGAATCAGAGTCAGAGTCAGAGTCCGAGTCAGAGTCAGAGTCAGAGTCAGAGTCAGAGTCAGAGAGTGAGAGTCAAAGTCTAAGTCATACTGAAAGTCAGAGTCAGAGTCAGATTCAGAGTCAGATACAAAGTCAAAGTCAAAGTCAATGTCAGAGTCAGAGTCAGAGTCAGAGTCAGATTCAGAATCAGAGTCAGAGTCAGAGTCAGAGTCAGAGTCAGAGTCACAGTCAGAGTCAGAGTCAGATTTAGAGTTAAAGTAAGAGTCAGAGTCAGAGTCAGAGTCAGACTCAGAGTCAGAGTCAGAGTCAGAGTCAGAGTCAGACTCAGAGTCAGAGTCAGAGTCAGAGTCAGATTCAGAGTCAGAGTCAGAGTCAGAGTCAGAGTCACAGTCAGAGTTAGAGTCAGAGTCAGAGTCAGAGTCAAAGTTGGTGTCAGAGTCCGAGTCAGATTCAGAGTCAGAGTCAGAGTCAGAGTCAGAGTCACAGTCAGAGTTAGAGTCAGAGTCAGAGTCAGAGTCAGAGTCAGAGTCAGAGTCAGAGAGTGAGAGTCAAAGTCTAAGTCATACTGAAAGTCAGAGTCAGAGTCAGATTCAGAGTCAGATACAAAGTCAAAGTCAAAGTCAATGTCAGAGTCAGAGTCAGAGTCAGAGTCAGATTCAGAATCAGAGTCAGAGTCAGAGTCAGAGTCAGAGTCAGAGTCACAGTCAGAGTCAGAGTCAGAGTCAGAGTTGAAGTAAGAGTCAGAGTCAGAGTCAGAGTCAGACTCAGAGTCAGAGTCAGAGTCAGAGTCAGAGTCAGACTCAGAGTCAGAGTCAGAGTCAGAGTCAGATTCAGAGTCAGAGTCAGAGTCAGAGTCAGAGTCACAGTCAGAGTTAGAGTCAGAGTCAGAGTCAGAGTCAAAGTTGGTGTCAGAGTCCGAGTCAGATTCAGAGTCAGAGTCAGAGTCAGAGTCAGAGTCACAGTCAGAGTTAGAGTCAGAGTCAGAGTCAGAGTCAAAGTTGGTGTCAGAGTCCGAGTCACAGTCAGAGTCAGAGTCAGAGTCACAGTCAGAGTCAAAGTTGGAGTCAGAGTCAGAGTCAGAGATTTAGAGTCAGAGTCAGAGTGATAGTCAGAGTCGGAGTCAGAGTCAGATACAAAGTCGAAGTCAGAGTCAGAGTCAGAGTCAGAGTCAGAGTCAGAGTCAGAGTCAGACTCAGAGTCAGAATCAGAGTCAGAGTCGGAGTCGCAGCCGGAGTCAGATTCGGAGTAAAGGTCAGAGTCAGAGTCACAGTCAGAGTCACAGTCAGAGTCAGAGTCAGATTCAGAATCAGAGTCAGATTCAGAGTCGGAGTCGAAGTCAGAGTCATAGTCAGAGTCGGAGTCAAAGCTGGAGTCAGAGTCAGAGTCAGAGAGTTAGAGTCAGAGTCAGAGTGATAGTCATAGTCGCAGTCAGAGTCAGATACAGATTTAAAGTCAGAGTCGAAGTCAGAGTCAGGGTCAGAGTTAGAGTCAGATTCAGAATCAGAGTCAGAGTCGTAGTCGGAGTCAGAGTCAGAGTCAGAGTCAAAGTCAGAGTCGGAGTCAGAGTCAGAGTCGGAGTCAGAGTCACAGTCAGAGTCAGTGTCAGAGTCAGAGTCAGAGTCAAAGTTGGAGTCAGATTCAGAGTCAGAGAGTCAGAGTCAGAGTCAGATTCAGAGTCAGATACAAAGTCAAAGTCAAAGTCAATGTCAGAGTCAGAGTCAGAGTCAGAGTCAGTTTCAGTGTCAGAGTCAGAGTCAGAGTCAAAGTTGGAATCAGAGTCAGAGTCAGAAAGTCAGAGTCAGAGTCAGATTGATAGTCATAGTCGAAGTCAGAGTCAGATACAGAGTCGAAGTCAGAGTCGAAGTCAGAGTCAGAGTTAGAGTCAGAGTCAGAGTCAGAGTCAGAGAGTCAGAGTCAAAGTCTGAGTCATACTGAGAGTCAGAGTCAGAGTCTGATTCAGAGTCAGATACGAAGTCAAAGTCAAAGTCAATGTCAGAGTCAGAGTCAGAGTCAGAGTCAGATTCAGAGTCAGAGTCAGAGTCAGAGTCAGAGTCACAGTCAGAGTCAGAGTCTGAGTCAGAGTCAGAGTCAGAGTCAAACTCAGAGTCAGAGACAGAGTCAAAATCAGAGTTAGAGTCAGAGTCAGAGTCAGAGTCAGAGACAGAGTCAGAGTCAGAGTCAGACTCAGAGTCAGAGTCAGAGTCAGAGTCAGAGTCAGAGTCAGAGTCAGAGTCAGAGTCAGAGTCAGAGTCAGACTCAGAGTCAAAGTCAGAATCAGAGTCAGAGTCAGAGTCCGAGTCAGAGTCAGAGTCAGAGTCAGAGTCAGAGTCAGAGAGTGAGAGTCAAAGTCTAAGTCATACTGAAAGTCAGAGTCAGAGTCAGATTCAGAGTCAGATACAAAGTCAAAGTCAAAGTCAATGTCAGAGTCAGAGTCAGAGTCAGAGTCAGATTCAGAATCAGAGTCAGAGTCAGAGTCAGAGTCAGAGTCAGAGTCACAGTCAGAGTCAGAGTCAGATTTAGAGTTAAAGTAAGAGTCAGAGTCAGAGTCAGAGTCAGACTCAGAGTCAGAGTCAGAGTCAGAGTCAGAGTCAGACTCAGAGTCAGAGTCAGAGTCAGAGTCAGATTCAGAGTCAGAGTCAGAGTCAGAGTCAGAGTCACAGTCAGAGTTAGAGTCAGAGTCAGAGTCAGAGTCAAAGTTGGTGTCAGAGTCCGAGTCAGATTCAGAGTCAGAGTCAGAGTCAGAGTCAGAGTCACAGTCAGAGTTAGAGTCAGAGTCAGAGTCAGAGTCAGAGTCAGAGTCAGAGTCAGAGAGTGAGAGTCAAAGTCTAAGTCATACTGAAAGTCAGAGTCAGAGTCAGATTCAGAGTCAGATACAAAGTCAAAGTCAAAGTCAATGTCAGAGTCAGAGTCAGAGTCAGAGTCAGATTCAGAATCAGAGTCAGAGTCAGAGTCAGAGTCAGAGTCAGAGTCACAGTCAGAGTCAGAGTCAGAGTCAGAGTTGAAGTAAGAGTCAGAGTCAGAGTCAGAGTCAGACTCAGAGTCAGAGTCAGAGTCAGAGTCAGAGTCAGACTCAGAGTCAGAGTCAGAGTCAGAGTCAGATTCAGAGTCAGAGTCAGAGTCAGAGTCAGAGTCACAGTCAGAGTTAGAGTCAGAGTCAGAGTCAGAGTCAAAGTTGGTGTCAGAGTCCGAGTCAGATTCAGAGTCAGAGTCAGAGTCAGAGTCAGAGTCACAGTCAGAGTTAGAGTCAGAGTCAGAGTCAGAGTCAAAGTTGGTGTCAGAGTCCGAGTCACAGTCAGAGTCAGAGTCAGAGTCACAGTCAGAGTCAAAGTTGGAGTCAGAGTCAGAGTCAGAGATTTAGAGTCAGAGTCAGAGTGATAGTCAGAGTCGGAGTCAGAGTCAGATACAAAGTCGAAGTCAGAGTCAGAGTCAGAGTCAGAGTCAGAGTCAGAGTCAGAGTCAGACTCAGAGTCAGAATCAGAGTCAGAGTCGGAGTCGCAGCCGGAGTCAGATTCGGAGTAAAGGTCAGAGTCAGAGTCACAGTCAGAGTCACAGTCAGAGTCAGAGTCAGATTCAGAATCAGAGTCAGATTCAGAGTCGGAGTCGAAGTCAGAGTCATAGTCAGAGTCGGAGTCAAAGCTGGAGTCAGAGTCAGAGTCAGAGAGTTAGAGTCAGAGTCAGAGTGATAGTCATAGTCGCAGTCAGAGTCAGATACAGATTTAAAGTCAGAGTCGAAGTCAGAGTCAGGGTCAGAGTTAGAGTCAGATTCAGAATCAGAGTCAGAGTCGTAGTCGGAGTCAGAGTCAGAGTCAGAGTCAAAGTCAGAGTCGGAGTCAGAGTCAGAGTCGGAGTCAGAGTCACAGTCAGAGTCAGTGTCAGAGTCAGAGTCAGAGTCAAAGTTGGAGTCAGATTCAGAGTCAGAGAGTCAGAGTCAGAGTCAGATTCAGAGTCAGATACAAAGTCAAAGTCAAAGTCAATGTCAGAGTCAGAGTCAGAGTCAGAGTCAGTTTCAGTGTCAGAGTCAGAGTCAGAGTCAAAGTTGGAATCAGAGTCAGAGTCAGAAAGTCAGGGTCAGAGTCAGATTGATAGTCATAGTCGAAGTCAGAGTCAGATACAGAGTCGAAGTCAGAGTCGAAGTCAGAGTCAGAGTTAGAGTCAGAGTCAGAGTCAGAGTCAGAGAGTCAGAGTCAAAGTCTGAGTCATACTGAGAGTCAGAGTCAGAGTCTGATTCAGAGTCAGATACGAAGTCAAAGTCAAAGTCAATGTCAGAGTCAGAGTCAGAGTCAGAGTCAGATTCAGAGTCAGAGTCAGAGTCAGAGTCAGAGTCACAGTCAGAGTCAGAGTCTGAGTCAGAGTCAGAGTCAAAGTTGGAGTCAGAGTCCGAGTAACAGTCAGAGTCAGAGTCAGAGTCAGAGTCAGAGTCAAAGTTGGAGTCAGAGTCAGAGTCAGAGATTTAGAGTCAGAGTCAGAGTGATAGTCAGAGTCAGAGTCAGAGTCAGACTCAGAGTCAGAGTCAGAGTCAGAGTCAGAGTCAGACTCAGAGTCAGAGTCAGAGTCAGAGTCAGATTCAGAGTCAGAGTCAGAGTCAGAGTCAGAGTCACAGTCAGAGTTAGAGTCAGAGTCAGAGTCAGAGTCAAAGTTGGTGTCAGAGTCCGAGTCAGATTCAGAGTCAGAGTCAGAGTCAGAGTCAGAGTCACAGTCAGAGTTAGAGTCAGAGTCAGAGTCAGAGTCAGAGTCAGAGTCAGAGTCAGAGAGTGAGAGTCAAAGTCTAAGTCATACTGAAAGTCAGAGTCAGAGTCAGATTCAGAGTCAGATACAAAGTCAAAGTCAAAGTCAATGTCAGAGTCAGAGTCAGAGTCAGAGTCAGATTCAGAATCAGAGTCAGAGTCAGAGTCAGAGTCAGAGTCAGAGTCACAGTCAGAGTCAGAGTCAGAGTCAGAGTTAAAGTAAGAGTCAGAGTCAGAGTCAGAGTCAGACTCAGAGTCAGAGTCAGAGTCAGAGTCAGAGTCAGACTCAGAGTCAGAGTCAGAGTCAGAGTCAGATTCAGAGTCAGAGTCAGAGTCAGAGTCAGAGTCACAGTCAGAGTTAGAGTCAGAGTCAGAGTCAGAGTCAAAGTTGGTGTCAGAGTCCGAGTCAGATTCAGAGTCAGAGTCAGAGTCAGAGTCAGAGTCACAGTCAGAGTTAGAGTCAGAGTCAGAGTCAGAGTCAAAGTTGGTGTCAGAGTCCGAGTCACAGTCAGAGTCAGAGATTTAGAGTCAGAGTCAGAGTGATAGTCAGAGTCGGAGTCAGAGTCAGATACAAAGTCGAAGTCAGAGTCAGAGTCAGAGTCAAAGTCAGAGTCAGAGTCAGAGTCAGACTCAGAGTCAGAATCAGAGTCAGAGTCGGAGTCGCAGCCGGAGTCAGATTCGGAGTAAAGGTCAGAGTCAGAGTCACAGTCAGAGTTAGAGTCAGAGTCAGAGTCAGAGTCAGAGAGTCAGAGTCAAAGTCTGAGTCATACTGAGAGTCAGAGTCAGAGTCAGATTCAGAGTCAGATACGAAGTCAAAGTCAAAGTCAATGTCAGAGTCAGAGTCAGAGTCAGAGTCAGATTCAGAGTCAGAGTCAGAGTCAGAGTCAGAGTCACAGTCAGAGTCAGAGTCTGAGTCAGAGTCAGAGTCAAAGTTGGAGTCAGAGTCCGAGTAACAGTCAGAGTCAGAGTCAGAGTCAGAGTCAGAGTCAAAGTTGGAGTCAGAGTCAGAGTCAGAGATTTAGAGTCAGAGTCAGAGTGATAGTCAGAGTCGGAGTCAGAGTCAGATACAGAGTCGAAGTCAGAGTCAGAGTCGGAGTCAGAGTCAGAGTCAGATTCAGAGTTGGACTCAGAGTCAGAATCAGAGTCAGAATCGGAGTCTAAGTCGGAGTCAGATTCGGAGTAAGAGTCAGAGTCAGAGTCACGGTCAGAGTCACAGTCAGAGTCAGAGTCAGATTCAGAATCAGAATCAGAGTCAGAGTCGGAGTCGGAGTCAGAGTCATAGTCAGAGTCGGAGTCAAAGTTGGAGTCAGAGTCAGAGGCAGAGAGTCAGAGTCAGAGTCAGAGTGATAGTCATAGTCGGAGTCAGAGTCAGATACAGATTTAAAGTCAGAGTCAGAGTCAGAGTCAGAGTCAGAGTCAGAATCAGAGTCAGAGTCGTAGTCGGAGTCAGAGTCAGAGTCAGAGTCAAAGTCAGAGTCAGAATCAGAGTCAGAGTCGTAGTCGGAGTCAGAGTCCGAGTCAGATTCAGAGTCAGAGTCAGAGAGTCAGAGTCAGAGTCAGATTCAGAGTCAGATACAAAGTCAAAGTCAAAGTCAATGTCAGAGTCAGAGTCAGAGTCAGAGTCAGATTCAGTGTCAGAGTCAGAGTCAGAGTCAAAGTTGGAATCAGAGTCAGAGTCAGAAAGTCAGAGTCAGAGTCAGATTGATAGTCATAGTCGAAGTCAGAGTCAGATACAGAGTCGAAGTCAGAGTCGAAGTCAGAGTCAGAGTTAGAGTCAGAGTCAGAGTCAGAGTCAGAGAGTCAGAGTCAAAGTCTGAGTCATACTGAGAGTCAGAGTCAGAGTCTGATTCAGAGTCAGATACGAAGTCAAAGTCAAAGTCAATGTCAGAGTCAGAGTCAGAGTCAGAGTCAGATTCAGAGTCAGAGTCAGAGTCAGAGTCAGAGTCACAGTCAGAGTTAGAGTCAGAGTCAGAGTCAGAGTCAAAGTTGGTGTCAGAGTCCGAGTCACAGTCAGAGTCAGAGTCAGAGTCACAGTCAGAGTCAAAGTTGGAGTCAGAGTCAGAGTCAGAGATTTAGAGTCAGAGTCAGAGTGATAGTCAGAGTCGGAGTCAGAGTCAGATACAAAGTCGAAGTCAGAGTCAGAGTCAGAGTCAGAGTCAGACTCAGAGTCAGAATCAGAGTCAGAGTCGGAGTCGCAGCCGGAGTCAGATTCGGAGTAAAGGTCAGAGTCAGAGTCACAGTCAGAGTCACAGTCAGAGTCAGAGTCAGATTCAGAATCAGAGTCAGATTCAGAGTCGGAGTCGAAGTCAGAGTCATAGTCAGAGTCGGAGTCAAAGCTGGAGTCAGAGTCAGAGTCAGAGAGTTAGAGTCAGAGTCAGAGTGATAGTCATAGTCGCAGTCAGAGTCAGATACAGATTTAAAGTCAGAGTCGAAGTCAGAGTCAGGGTCAGAGTTAGAGTCAGATTCAGAATCAGAGTCAGAGTCGTAGTCGGAGTCAGAGTCAGAGTCAGAGTCAAAGTCAGAGTCGGAGTCAGAGTCAGAGTCGGAGTCAGAGTCACAGTCAGAGTCAGTGTCAGAGTCAGAGTCAGAGTCAAAGTTGGAGTCAGATTCAGAGTCAGAGAGTCAGAGTCAGAGTCAGATTCAGAGTCAGATACAAAGTCAAAGTCAAAGTCAATGTCAGAGTCAGAGTCAGAGTCAGAGTCAGATTCAGTGTCAGAGTCAGAGTCAGAGTCAAAGTTGGAATCAGAGTCAGAGTCAGAAAGTCAGAGTCAGAGTCAGATTGATAGTCATAGTCGAAGTCAGAGTCAGATACAGAGTCGAAGTCAGAGTCGAAGTCAGAGTCAGAGTTAGAGTCAGAGTCAGAGTCAGAGTCAGAGAGTCAGAGTCAAAGTCTGAGTCATACTGAGAGTCAGAGTCAGAGTCTGATTCAGAGTCAGATACGAAGTCAAAGTCAAAGTCAATGTCAGAGTCAGAGTCAGAGTCAGAGTCAGATTCAGAGTCAGAGTCAGAGTCAGAGTCAGAGTCACAGTCAGAGTCAGAGTCTGAGTCAGAGTCAGAGTCAAAGTTGGAGTCAGAGTCCGAGTAACAGTCAGAGTCAGAGTCAGAGTCAGAGTCAGAGTCAAAGTTGGAGTCAGAGTCAGAGTCAGAGATTTAGAGTCAGAGTCAGAGTGATAGTCAGAGTCGGAGTCAGAGTCAGATACAGAGTCGAAGTCAGAGTCAGAGTCGGAGTCAGAGTCAGAGTCAGATTCAGAGTTGGACTCAGAGTCAGAATCAGAGTCAGAATCGGAGTCTAAGTCGGAGTCAGATTCGGAGTAAGAGTCAGAGTCAGAGTCACGGTCAGAGTCACAGTCAGAGTCAGAGTCAGATTCAGAATCAGAATCAGAGTCAGAGTCGGAGTCGGAGTCAGAGTCATAGTCAGAGTCGGAGTCAAAGTTGGAGTCAGAGTCAGAGTCAGAGAGTCAGAGTCAGAGTCAGAGTGATAGTCATAGTCGGAGTCAGAGTCAGATACAGATTTAAAGTCAGAGTCAGAGTCAGAGTCAGAGTCAGAGTCAGAATCAGAGTCAGAGTCGTAGTCGGAGTCAGAGTCAGAGTCAGAGTCAGAGTCAGAGTCAGAATCAGAGTCAGAGTCGTAGTCGGAGTCAGAGTCAGAGTCAGAGTCAGAGTCAGAGTCGGAGTCAGAGTCAGAGTCGGAGTCAGAGTCACAGTCAGAGTCAGTGTCAGAGTCAGAGTCAGAGTCAAAGTTGAAGTCAGGGTCAGAGTCAGAGAGTCAGAGTCAGAGTCAGAGTCTGATTCAGAGTCAGAGTCAGAGTCAGAGTTGGAGTCAGATTCGGAGTCAGAGTCGGAGTAAATGTCAGATTCAGAGTCGGAGTCAGATTCAGAGTCACAGTCAGATTCAAAGTCAGAGTCGTCGTCGGAGTCAGAGTTTGATTCAGATACAGAGACAGAGTCAGAGTCAGAGTCAGAGTCAAACTCAGAGTCGGAGACAGAGTCGGAGTCAGAGTTAGAGTCAGAGTCAGAGTCAGAGTCAGAGGCAGAGTCAGAGTCAGAGTCAGAGTCAGAGTCAGAGTCAGAGTCAGTGTCAGAGTCAGAGTCAAAGTCAGAGTCAGAGTCAGATTCAGAGTCAGAGACAGAGTCAGAGTCAGAGTCACAGTCAGAGTCAGAGTCAGAGTCAGAGTCAGAGTCAAAGTTGGAGTCAGAGTCAGAGTCAGAGATTTAGAGTCAGAGTGAAAGTGATAGTCAGAGTCGGAGTCAGAGTCAGATACAGAGTCGAAGTCAGAGTCAGAGTCAGAGTCAGAGTCAGAGTCAGAGTCAGATTAAGAGTCAGACTCAGAGTCAGAATCAGAGTCAGAGTCGGAGTCGAAGTCGGAGTCAGATTCGGAGTGAGAGTCAGAGTCAGAGTCACAGTCAGAGTCACAGTCAGAGTCAGAGTCAGATTCAGAGTTAGAGTCAGAGTCAGAGTCGGGGTTGGAGTCGGAGTCGGAGTCAGAGTCGGAGTCAGAGTCAGAGTCAGAGTCAGAGTCAGAGTCAAACTCAGAGTCAGAGACAGAGTCAAAATCAGAGTTAGAGTCAGAGTCAGAGTCAGAGTCAGAGACAGAGTCAGAGTCAGAGTCAGACTCAGAGTCAGAGTCAGAGTCAGAGTCAGAGTCAGAGTCAGAGTCAGAGTCAGAGTCAGAGTCAGAGTCAGACTCAGAGTCAAAGTCAGAATCAGAGTCAGAGTCAGAGTCCGAGTCAGAGTCAGAGTCAGAGTCAGAGTCAGAGTCAGAGAGTGAGAGTCAAAGTCTGAGTCATACTGAAAGTCAGAGTCAGAGTCAGATTCAGAGTCAGATACAAAGTCAAAGTCAAAGTCAATGTCAGAGTCAGAGTCAGAGTCAGAGTCAGATTCAGAATCAGAGTCAGAGTCAGAGTCAGAGTCAGAGTCAGAGTCACAGTCAGAGTCAGAGTCAGAGTCAGAGTTAAAGTAAGAGTCAGAGTCAGAGTCAGAGTCAGAGTCAGAGTCAGAGTCAGAGTCAGAGTCAGAGTCACAGTCAGAGTCAGAGTCAGAGTCAGAGTTAAAGTAAGAGTCAGAGTCAGAGTCAGAGTCAGACTCAGAGTCAGAGTCAGAGTCAGAGTCAGAGTCAGACTCAGAGTCAGAGTCAGAGTCAGAGTCAGATTCAGAGTCAGAGTGAGAGTCAGAGTCAGAGTCACAGTCAGAGTTAGAGTCGGAGTCAGAGTCAGAGTCAAAGTTGGTGTCAGAGTCCGAGTCAGATTCAGAGTCAGAGTCAGAGTCAGAGTCAGAGTCACAGTCAGAGTTAGAGTCAGAGTCAGAGTCAGAGTCAAAGTTGGTGTCAGAGTCCGAGTCACAGTCAGAGTCAGAGTCAGAGTCACAGTCAGAGTCAAAGTTGGAGTCAGAGTCAGAGTCAGAGATTTAGAGTCAGAGTCAGAGTGATAGTCAGAGTCGGAGTCAGAGTCAGATACAAAGTCGAAGTCAGAGTCAGAGTCAGAGTCAGAGTCAGAGTCAGAGTCAGAGTCAGACTCAGAGTCAGAATCAGAGTCAGAGTCGGAGTCGCAGCCGGAGTCAGATTCGGAGTAAAGGTCAGAGTCAGAGTCACAGTCAGAGTCACAGTCAGAGTCAGAGTCAGATTCAGAATCAGAGTCAGATTCAGAGTCGGAGTCGAAGTCAGAGTCATAGTCAGAGTCGGAGTCAAAGCTGGAGTCAGAGTCAGAGTCAGAGAGTTAGAGTCAGAGTCAGAGTGATAGTCATAGTCGCAGTCAGAGTCAGATACAGATTTAAAGTCAGAGTCGAAGTCAGAGTCAGGGTCAGAGTTAGAGTCAGATTCAGAATCAGAGTCAGAGTCGTAGTCGGAGTCAGAGTCAGAGTCAGAGTCAAAGTCAGAGTCGGAGTCAGAGTCAGAGTCGGAGTCAGAGTCACAGTCAGAGTCAGTGTCAGAGTCAGAGTCAGAGTCAAAGTTGGAGTCAGATTCAGAGTCAGAGAGTCAGAGTCAGAGTCAGATTCAGAGTCAGATACAAAGTCAAAGTCAAAGTCAATGTCAGAGTCAGAGTCAGAGTCAGAGTCAGATTCAGTGTCAGAGTCAGAGTCAGAGTCAAAGTTGGAATCAGAGTCAGAGTCAGAAAGTCAGAGTCAGAGTCAGATTGATAGTCATAGTCGAAGTCAGAGTCAGATACAGAGTCGAAGTCAGAGTCGAAGTCAGAGTCAGAGTTAGAGTCAGAGTCAGAGTCAGAGTCAGAGAGTCAGAGTCAAAGTCTGAGTCATACTGAAAGTCAGAGTCAGAGTCTGATTCAGAGTCAGATACGAAGTCAAAGTCAAAGTCAATGTCAGAGTCAGAGTCAGAGTCAGAGTCAGATTCAGAGTCAGAGTCAGAGTCAGAGTCAGAGTCACAGTCAGAGTCAGAGTCTGAGTCAGAGTCAGAGTCAAAGTTGGAGTCAGAGTCCGAGTAACAGTCAGAGTCAGAGTCAGAGTCAGAGTCAGAGTCAAAGTTGGAGTCAGAGTCAGAGTCAGAGAGTCAGAGTCAAAGTCTGAGTCATACTGAAAGTCAGAGTCAGAGTCAGATTCGGAGTCAGAGTCGGAGTAAATGTCAGATTCAGAGTCGGAGTCAGATTCAGAGTCACAGTCAGATTCAAAGTCAGAGTCGTCGTCGGAGTCAGAGTTTGATTCAGATACAGAGACAGAGTCAGAGTCAGAGTCAGAGTCAAACTCAGAGTCGGAGACAGAGTCGGAGTCAGAGTTAGAGTCAGAGTCAGAGTCAGAGTCAGAGGCAGAGTCAGAGTCAGAGTCAGAGTCAGAGTCAGAGTCAGAGTCAGTGTCAGAGTCAGAGTCAAAGTCAGAGTCAGAGTCAGATTCAGAGTCAGAGTCAGAGTCAGAGTCAGAGTCACAGTCAGAGTCAGAGTCAGAGTCAGAGTCAGAGTCAAAGTTGGAGTCAGAGTCAGAGTCAGAGATTTAGAGTCAGAGTTAAAGTGATAGTCAGAGTCGGAGTCAGAGTCAGATACAGAGTCGAAGTCAGAGTCAGAGTCAGAGTCAGAGTCAGAGTCAGAGTCAGATTAAGAGTCAGACTCAGAGTCAGAATCAGAGTCAGAGTCGGAGTCGAAGTCGGAGTCAGATTCGGAGTGAGAGTCGGAGTCAGAGTCACAGTCAGAGTCACAGTCAGAGTCAGAGTCAGATTCAGAGTTAGAGTCAGAGTCAGAGTCGGGGTTGGAGTCGGAGTCGGAGTCAGAGTCGGAGTCAGAGTCAGAGTCAGAGTCAGAGTCAGAGTCAAACTCAGAGTCAGAGACAGAGTCAAAATCAGAGTTAGAGTCAGAGTCAGAGTCAGAGTCAGAGACAGAGTCAGAGTCAGAGTCAGACTCAGAGTCAGAGTCAGAGTCAGAGTCAGAGTCAGAGTCAGAGTCAGAGTCAGAGTCAGAGTCAGAGTCAGACTCAGAGTCAAAGTCAGAATCAGAGTCAGAGTCAGAGTCCGAGTCAGAGTCAGAGTCAGAGTCAGAGTCAGAGTCAGAGAGTGAGAGTCAAAGTCTAAGTCATACTGAAAGTCAGAGTCAGAGTCAGATTCAGAGTCAGATACAAAGTCAAAGTCAAAGTCAATGTCAGAGTCAGAGTCAGAGTCAGAGTCAGATTCAGAATCAGAGTCAGAGTCAGAGTCAGAGTCAGAGTCAGAGTCACAGTCAGAGTCAGAGTCAGATTTAGAGTTAAAGTAAGAGTCAGAGTCAGAGTCAGAGTCAGACTCAGAGTCAGAGTCAGAGTCAGAGTCAGAGTCAGACTCAGAGTCAGAGTCAGAGTCAGAGTCAGATTCAGAGTCAGAGTCAGAGTCAGAGTCAGAGTCACAGTCAGAGTTAGAGTCAGAGTCAGAGTCAGAGTCAAAGTTGGTGTCAGAGTCCGAGTCAGATTCAGAGTCAGAGTCAGAGTCAGAGTCAGAGTCACAGTCAGAGTTAGAGTCAGAGTCAGAGTCAGAGTCAGAGTCAGAGTCAGAGTCAGAGAGTGAGAGTCAAAGTCTAAGTCATACTGAAAGTCAGAGTCAGAGTCAGATTCAGAGTCAGATACAAAGTCAAAGTCAAAGTCAATGTCAGAGTCAGAGTCAGAGTCAGAGTCAGATTCAGAATCAGAGTCAGAGTCAGAGTCAGAGTCAGAGTCAGAGTCACAGTCAGAGTCAGAGTCAGAGTCAGAGTTAAAGTAAGAGTCAGAGTCAGAGTCAGAGTCAGACTCAGAGTCAGAGTCAGAGTCAGAGTCAGAGTCAGACTCAGAGTCAGAGTCAGAGTCAGAGTCAGATTCAGAGTCAGAGTCAGAGTCAGAGTCAGAGTCACAGTCAGAGTTAGAGTCAGAGTCAGAGTCAGAGTCAAAGTTGGTGTCAGAGTCCGAGTCAGATTCAGAGTCAGAGTCAGAGTCAGAGTCAGAGTCACAGTCAGAGTTAGAGTCAGAGTCAGAGTCAGAGTCAAAGTTGGTGTCAGAGTCCGAGTCACAGTCAGAGTCAGAGTCAGAGTCACAGTCAGAGTCAAAGTTGGAGTCAGAGTCAGAGTCAGAGATTTAGAGTCAGAGTCAGAGTGATAGTCAGAGTCGGAGTCAGAGTCAGATACAAAGTCGAAGTCAGAGTCAGAGTCAGAGTCAGAGTCAGAGTCAGAGTCAGAGTCAGACTCAGAGTCAGAATCAGAGTCAGAGTCGGAGTCGCAGCCGGAGTCAGATTCGGAGTAAAGGTCAGAGTCAGAGTCACAGTCAGAGTCACAGTCAGAGTCAGAGTCAGATTCAGAATCAGAGTCAGATTCAGAGTCGGAGTCGAAGTCAGAGTCATAGTCAGAGTCGGAGTCAAAGCTGGAGTCAGAGTCAGAGTCAGAGAGTTAGAGTCAGAGTCAGAGTGATAGTCATAGTCGCAGTCAGAGTCAGATACAGATTTAAAGTCAGAGTCGAAGTCAGAGTCAGGGTCAGAGTTAGAGTCAGATTCAGAATCAGAGTCAGAGTCGTAGTCGGAGTCAGAGTCAGAGTCAGAGTCAAAGTCAGAGTCGGAGTCAGAGTCAGAGTCGGAGTCAGAGTCACAGTCAGAGTCAGTGTCAGAGTCAGAGTCAGAGTCAAAGTTGGAGTCAGATTCAGAGTCAGAGAGTCAGAGTCAGAGTCAGATTCAGAGTCAGATACAAAGTCAAAGTCAAAGTCAATGTCAGAGTCAGAGTCAGAGTCAGAGTCAGTTTCAGTGTCAGAGTCAGAGTCAGAGTCAAAGTTGGAATCAGAGTCAGAGTCAGAAAGTCAGAGTCAGAGTCAGATTGATAGTCATAGTCGAAGTCAGAGTCAGATACAGAGTCGAAGTCAGAGTCGAAGTCAGAGTCAGAGTTAGAGTCAGAGTCAGAGTCAGAGTCAGAGAGTCAGAGTCAAAGTCTGAGTCATACTGAGAGTCAGAGTCAGAGTCTGATTCAGAGTCAGATACGAAGTCAAAGTCAAAGTCAATGTCAGAGTCAGAGTCAGAGTCAGAGTCAGATTCAGAGTCAGAGTCAGAGTCAGAGTCAGAGTCACAGTCAGAGTCAGAGTCTGAGTCAGAGTCAGAGTCAAAGTTGGAGTCAGAGTCCGAGTAACAGTCAGAGTCAGAGTCAGAGTCAGAGTCAGAGTCAAAGTTGGAGTCAGAGTCAGAGTCAGAGATTTAGAGTCAGAGTCAGAGTGATAGTCAGAGTCGGAGTCAGAGTCAGATACAGAGTCGAAGTCAGAGTCAGAGTCGGAGTCAGAGTCAGAGTCAGATTCAGAGTTGGACTCAGAGTCAGAATCAGAGTCAGAATCGGAGTCTAAGTCGGAGTCAGATTCGGAGTAAGAGTCAGAGTCAGAGTCACGGTCAGAGTCACAGTCAGAGTCAGAGTCAGATTCAGAATCAGAATCAGAGTCAGAGTCGGAGTCGGAGTCAGAGTCATAGTCAGAGTCGGAGTCAAAGTTGGAGTCAGAGTCAGAGTCAGAGAGTCAGAGTCAGAGTCAGAGTGATAGTCATAGTCGGAGTCAGAGTCAGATACAGATTTAAAGTCAGAGTCAGAGTCAGAGTCAGAGTCAGAGTCAGAATCAGAGTCAGAGTCGTAGTCGGAGTCAGAGTCAGAGTCAGAGTCAGAGTCAGAGTCAGAATCAGAGTCAGAGTCGTAGTCGGAGTCAGAGTCAGAGTCAGAGTCAGAGTCAGAGTCGGAGTCAGAGTCAGAGTCGGAGTCAGAGTCACAGTCAGAGTCAGTGTCAGAGTCAGAGTCAGAGTCAAAGTTGAAGTCAGGGTCAGAGTCAGAGAGTCAGAGTCAGAGTCAGAGTCTGATTCAGAGTCAGAGTCAGAGTCAGAGTTGGAGTCAGATTCGGAGTCAGAGTCGGAGTAAATGTCAGATTCAGAGTCGGAGTCAGATTCAGAGTCACAGTCAGATTCAAAGTCAGAGTCGTCGTCGGAGTCAGAGTTTGATTCAGATACAGAGACAGAGTCAGAGTCAGAGTCAGAGTCAAACTCAGAGTCGGAGACAGAGTCGGAGTCAGAGTTAGAGTCAGAGTCAGAGTCAGAGTCAGAGGCAGATTTAGAGTCAGAGTCAGAGTCAGAGTCAGAGTCAGAGTCAGTGTCAGAGTCAGAGTCAAAGTCAGAGTCAGAGTCAGATTCAGAGTCAGAGACAGAGTCAGAGTCAGAGTCACAGTCAGAGTCAGAGTCAGAGTCAGAGTCAGAGTCAAAGTTGGAGTCAGAGTCAGAGTCAGAGATTTAGAGTCAGAGTGAAAGTGATAGTCAGAGTCGGAGTCAGAGTCAGATACAGAGTCGAAGTCAGAGTCAGAGTCAGAGTCAGAGTCAGAGTCAGAGTCAGATTAAGAGTCAGACTCAGAGTCAGAATCAGAGTCAGAGTCGGAGTCGAAGTCGGAGTCAGATTCGGAGTGAGAGTCAGAGTCAGAGTCACAGTCAGAGTCACAGTCAGAGTCAGAGTCAGATTCAGAGTTAGAGTCAGAGTCAGAGTCGGGGTTGGAGTCGGAGTCGGAGTCAGAGTCGGAGTCAGAGTCAGAGTCAGAGTCAGAGTCAGAGTCAAACTCAGAGTCAGAGACAGAGTCAAAATCAGAGTTAGAGTCAGAGTCAGAGTCAGAGTCAGAGACAGAGTCAGAGTCAGAGTCAGACTCAGAGTCAGAGTCAGAGTCAGAGTCAGAGTCAGAGTCAGAGTCAGAGTCAGAGTCAGAGTCAGAGTCAGACTCAGAGTCAAAGTCAGAATCAGAGTCAGAGTCAGAGTCCGAGTCAGAGTCAGAGTCAGAGTCAGAGTCAGAGTCAGAGAGTGAGAGTCAAAGTCTGAGTCATACTGAAAGTCAGAGTCAGAGTCAGATTCAGAGTCAGATACAAAGTCAAAGTCAAAGTCAATGTCAGAGTCAGAGTCAGAGTCAGAGTCAGATTCAGAATCAGAGTCAGAGTCAGAGTCAGAGTCAGAGTCAGAGTCACAGTCAGAGTCAGAGTCAGAGTCAGAGTTAAAGTAAGAGTCAGAGTCAGAGTCAGAGTCAGAGTCAGAGTCAGAGTCAGAGTCAGAGTCAGAGTCACAGTCAGAGTCAGAGTCAGAGTCAGAGTTAAAGTAAGAGTCAGAGTCAGAGTCAGAGTCAGACTCAGAGTCAGAGTCAGAGTCAGAGTCAGAGTCAGACTCAGAGTCAGAGTCAGAGTCAGAGTCAGATTCAGAGTCAGAGTGAGAGTCAGAGTCAGAGTCACAGTCAGAGTTAGAGTCAGAGTCAGAGTCAGAGTCAAAGTTGGTGTCAGAGTCCGAGTCAGATTCAGAGTCAGAGTCAGAGTCAGAGTCAGAGTCACAGTCAGAGTTAGAGTCAGAGTCAGAGTCAGAGTCAAAGTTGGTGTCAGAGTCCGAGTCACAGTCAGAGTCAGAGTCAGAGTCACAGTCAGAGTCAAAGTTGGAGTCAGAGTCAGAGTCAGAGATTTAGAGTCAGAGTCAGAGTGATAGTCAGAGTCGGAGTCAGAGTCAGATACAAAGTCGAAGTCAGAGTCAGAGTCAGAGTCAGAGTCAGAGTCAGAGTCAGAGTCAGACTCAGAGTCAGAATCAGAGTCAGAGTCGGAGTCGCAGCCGGAGTCAGATTCGGAGTAAAGGTCAGAGTCAGAGTCACAGTCAGAGTCACAGTCAGAGTCAGAGTCAGATTCAGAATCAGAGTCAGATTCAGAGTCGGAGTCGAAGTCAGAGTCATAGTCAGAGTCGGAGTCAAAGCTGGAGTCAGAGTCAGAGTCAGAGAGTTAGAGTCAGAGTCAGAGTGATAGTCATAGTCGCAGTCAGAGTCAGATACAGATTTAAAGTCAGAGTCGAAGTCAGAGTCAGGGTCAGAGTTAGAGTCAGATTCAGAATCAGAGTCAGAGTCGTAGTCGGAGTCAGAGTCAGAGTCAGAGTCAAAGTCAGAGTCGGAGTCAGAGTCAGAGTCGGAGTCAGAGTCACAGTCAGAGTCAGTGTCAGAGTCAGAGTCAGAGTCAAAGTTGGAGTCAGATTCAGAGTCAGAGAGTCAGAGTCAGAGTCAGATTCAGAGTCAGATACAAAGTCAAAGTCAAAGTCAATGTCAGAGTCAGAGTCAGAGTCAGAGTCAGATTCAGTGTCAGAGTCAGAGTCAGAGTCAAAGTTGGAATCAGAGTCAGAGTCAGAAAGTCAGAGTCAGAGTCAGATTGATAGTCATAGTCGAAGTCAGAGTCAGATACAGAGTCGAAGTCAGAGTCGAAGTCAGAGTCAGAGTTAGAGTCAGAGTCAGAGTCAGAGTCAGAGAGTCAGAGTCAAAGTCTGAGTCATACTGAGAGTCAGAGTCAGAGTCTGATTCAGAGTCAGATACGAAGTCAAAGTCAAAGTCAATGTCAGAGTCAGAGTCAGAGTCAGAGTCAGATTCAGAGTCAGAGTCAGAGTCAGAGTCAGAGTCACAGTCAGAGTCAGAGTCTGAGTCAGAGTCAGAGTCAAAGTTGGAGTCAGAGTCCGAGTAACAGTCAGAGTCAGAGTCAGAGTCAGAGTCAGAGTCAAAGTTGGAGTCAGAGTCAGAGTCAGAGATTTAGAGTCAGAGTCAGAGTGATAGTCAGAGTCGGAGTCAGAGTCAGATACAGAGTCGAAGTCAGAGTCAGAGTCGGAGTCAGAGTCAGAGTCAGATTCAGAGTTGGACTCAGAGTCAGAATCAGAGTCAGAATCGGAGTCTAAGTCGGAGTCAGATTCGGAGTAAGAGTCAGAGTCAGAGTCACGGTCAGAGTCACAGTCAGAGTCAGAGTCAGATTCAGAATCAGAATCAGAGTCAGAGTCGGAGTCGGAGTCAGAGTCATAGTCAGAGTCGGAGTCAAAGTTGGAGTCAGAGTCAGAGTCAGAGAGTCAGAGTCAGAGTCAGAGTGATAGTCATAGTCGGAGTCAGAGTCAGATACAGATTTAAAGTCAGAGTCAGAGTCAGAGTCAGAGTCAGAGTCAGAGTCAGAGTCAGAGTCAGACTCAGAGTCAGAATCAGAGTCAGAGTCGGAGTCGCAGCCGGAGTCAGATTCGGAGTAAAGGTCAGAGTCAGAGTCACAGTCAGAGTCACAGTCAGAGTCAGAGTCAGATTCAGAATCAGAGTCAGATTCAGAGTCGGAGTCGAAGTCAGAGTCATAGTCAGAGTCGGAGTCAAAGCTGGAGTCAGAGTCAGAGTCAGAGAGTTAGAGTCAGAGTCAGAGTGATAGTCATAGTCGCAGTCAGAGTCAGATACAGATTTAAAGTCAGAGTCGAAGTCAGAGTCAGGGTCAGAGTTAGAGTCAGATTCAGAATCAGAGTCAGAGTCGTAGTCGGAGTCAGAGTCAGAGTCAGAGTCAAAGTCAGAGTCGGAGTCAGAGTCAGAGTCGGAGTCAGAGTCACAGTCAGAGTCAGTGTCAGAGTCAGAGTCAGAGTCAAAGTTGGAGTCAGATTCAGAGTCAGAGAGTCAGAGTCAGAGTCAGATTCAGAGTCAGATACAAAGTCAAAGTCAAAGTCAATGTCAGAGTCAGAGTCAGAGTCAGAGTCAGATTCAGTGTCAGAGTCAGAGTCAGAGTCAAAGTTGGAATCAGAGTCAGAGTCAGAAAGTCAGAGTCAGAGTCAGATTGATAGTCATAGTCGAAGTCAGAGTCAGATACAGAGTCGAAGTCAGAGTCGAAGTCAGAGTCAGAGTTAGAGTCAGAGTCAGAGTCAGAGTCAGAGAGTCAGAGTCAAAGTCTGAGTCATACTGAGAGTCAGAGTCAGAGTCTGATTCAGAGTCAGATACGAAGTCAAAGTCAAAGTCAATGTCAGAGTCAGAGTCAGAGTCAGAGTCAGATTCAGAGTCAGAGTCAGAGTCAGAGTCAGAGTCACAGTCAGAGTCAGAGTCTGAGTCAGAGTCAGAGTCAAAGTTGGAGTCAGAGTCCGAGTAACAGTCAGAGTCAGAGTCAGAGTCAGAGTCAGAGTCAAAGTTGGAGTCAGAGTCAGAGTCAGAGATTTAGAGTCAGAGTCAGAGTGATAGTCAGAGTCGGAGTCAGAGTCAGATACAGAGTCGAAGTCAGAGTCAGAGTCGGAGTCAGAGTCAGAGTCAGATTCAGAGTTGGACTCAGAGTCAGAATCAGAGTCAGAATCGGAGTCTAAGTCGGAGTCAGATTCGGAGTAAGAGTCAGAGTCAGAGTCACGGTCAGAGTCACAGTCAGAGTCAGAGTCAGATTCAGAATCAGAATCAGAGTCAGAGTCGGAGTCGGAGTCAGAGTCATAGTCAGAGTCGGAGTCAAAGTTGGAGTCAGAGTCAGAGTCAGAGAGTCAGAGTCAGAGTCAGAGTGATAGTCATAGTCGGAGTCAGAGTCAGATACAGATTTAAAGTCAGAGTCAGAGTCAGAGTCAGAGTCAGAGTCAGAATCAGAGTCAGAGTCGTAGTCGGAGTCAGAGTCAGAGTCAGAGTCAGAGTCAGAGTCAGAATCAGAGTCAGAGTCGTAGTCGGAGTCAGAGTCAGAGTCAGAGTCAGAGTCAGAGTCGGAGTCAGAGTCAGAGTCGGAGTCAGAGTCACAGTCAGAGTCAGTGTCAGAGTCAGAGTCAGAGTCAAAGTTGAAGTCAGGGTCAGAGTCAGAGAGTCAGAGTCAGAGTCAGAGTCTGATTCAGAGTCAGAGTCAGAGTCAGAGTTGGAGTCAGATTCGGAGTCAGAGTCGGAGTAAATGTCAGATTCAGAGTCGGAGTCAGATTCAGAGTCACAGTCAGATTCAAAGTCAGAGTCGTCGTCGGAGTCAGAGTTTGATTCAGATACAGAGACAGAGTCAGAGTCAGAGTCAGAGTCAAACTCAGAGTCGGAGACAGAGTCGGAGTCAGAGTTAGAGTCAGAGTCAGAGTCAGAGTCAGAGGCAGAGTCAGAGTCAGAGTCAGAGTCAGAGTCAGAGTCAGAGTCAGTGTCAGAGTCAGAGTCAAAGTCAGAGTCAGAGTCAGATTCAGAGTCAGAGACAGAGTCAGAGTCAGAGTCACAGTCAGAGTCAGAGTCAGAGTCAGAGTCAGAGTCAAAGTTGGAGGCAGAGTCAGAGTCAGAGATTTAGAGTCAGAGTCAGAGTGATAGTCAGAGTCGGAGTCAGAGTCAGATACAGAGTCGAAGTCAGAGTCAGAGTCGGAGTCAGAGTCAGAGTCAGATTCAGAGTTGGACTCAGAGTCAGAATCAGAGTCAGAATCGGAGTCTAAGTCGGAGTCAGATTCGGAGTAAGAGTCAGAGTCAGAGTCACGGTCAGAGTCACAGTCAGAGTCAGAGTCAGATTCAGAATCAGAATCAGAGTCAGAGTCGGAGTCGGAGTCAGAGTCATAGTCAGAGTCGGAGTCAAAGTTGGAGTCAGAGTCAGAGTCAGAGAGTCAGAGTCAGAGTCAGAGTGATAGTCATAGTCGGAGTCAGAGTCAGATACAGATTTAAAGTCAGAGTCAGAGTCAGAGTCAGAGTCAGAGTCAGAATCAGAGTCAGAGTCGTAGTCGGAGTCAGAGTCAGAGTCAGAGTCAGAGTCAGAGTCAGAATCAGAGTCAGAGTCGTAGTCGGAGTCAGAGTCAGAGTCAGAGTCAGAGTCAGAGTCGGAGTCAGAGTCAGAGTCGGAGTCAGAGTCACAGTCAGAGTCAGTGTCAGAGTCAGAGTCAGAGTCAAAGTTGAAGTCAGGGTCAGAGTCAGAGAGTCAGAGTCAGAGTCAGAGTCTGATTCAGAGTCAGAGTCAGAGTCAGAGTTGGAGTCAGATTCGGAGTCAGAGTCGGAGTAAATGTCAGATTCAGAGTCGGAGTCAGATTCAGAGTCACAGTCAGATTCAAAGTCAGAGTCGTCGTCGGAGTCAGAGTTTGATTCAGATACAGAGACAGAGTCAGAGTCAGAGTCAGAGTCAAACTCAGAGTCGGAGACAGAGTCGGAGTCAGAGTTAGAGTCAGAGTCAGAGTCAGAGTCAGAGGCAGAGTCAGAGTCAGAGTCAGAGTCAGAGTCAGAGTCAGAGTCAGTGTCAGAGTCAGAGTCAAAGTCAGAGTCAGAGTCAGATTCAGAGTCAGAGACAGAGTCAGAGTCAGAGTCACAGTCAGAGTCAGAGTCAGAGTCAGTGTCAGAGTCAAAGTTGGAGTCAGAGTCAGAGTCAGAGATTTAGAGTCCGAGTGAAAGTGATAGTCAGAGTCGGAGTCAGAGTCAGATACAGAGTCGAAGTCAGAGTCAGAGTCAGAGTCAGAGTCAGAGTCAGAGTCAGATTAAGAGTCAGACTCAGAGTCAGAATCAGAGTCAGAGTCGGAGTCGAAGTCGGAGTCAGATTCGGAGTGAGAGTCAGAGTCAGAGTCACAGTCAGAGTCACAGTCAGAGTCAGAGTCAGATTCAGAGTTAGAGTCAGAGTCAGAGTCGGGGTTGGAGTCGGAGTCGGAGTCAGAGTCGGAGTCAGAGTCAGAGTCAGAGTCAGAGTCAGAGTCAAACTCAGAGTCAGAGACAAAGTCAAAATCAGAGTTAGAGTCAGAGTCAGAGTCAGAGTCAGAGACAGAGTCAGAGTCAGAGTCAGACTCAGAGTCAGAGTCAGAGTCAGAGTCAGAGTCAGAGTCAGAGTCAGAGTCAGAGTCAGAGTCAGAGTCAGACTCAGAGTCAAAGTCAGAATCAGAGTCAGAGTCAGAGTCCGAGTCAGAGTCAGAGTCAGAGTCAGAGTCAGAGTCAGAGAGTGAGAGTCAAAGTCTGAGTCATACTGAAAGTCAGAGTCAGAGTCAGATTCAGAGTCAGATACAAAGTCAAAGTCAAAGTCAATGTCAGAGTCAGAGTCAGAGTCAGAGTCAGATTCAGAATCAGAGTCAGAGTCAGAGTCAGAGTCAGAGTCAGAGTCACAGTCAGAGTCAGAGTCAGAGTCAGAGTTAAAGTAAGAGTCAGAGTCAGAGTCAGAGTCAGAGTCAGAGTCAGAGTCAGAGTCAGAGTCAGAGTCACAGTCAGAGTCAGAGTCAGAGTCAGAGTTAAAGTAAGAGTCAGAGTCAGAGTCAGAGTCAGACTCAGAGTCAGAGTCAGAGTCAGAGTCAGAGTCAGACTCAGAGTCAGAGTCAGAGTCAGAGTCAGATTCAGAGTCAGAGTGAGAGTCAGAGTCAGAGTCACAGTCAGAGTTAGAGTCAGAGTCAGAGTCAGAGTCAAAGTTGGTGTCAGAGTCCGAGTCAGATTCAGAGTCAGAGTCAGAGTCAGAGTCAGAGTCACAGTCAGAGTTAGAGTCAGAGTCAGAGTCAGAGTCAAAGTTGGTGTCAGAGTCCGAGTCACAGTCAGAGTCAGAGTCAGAGTCACAGTCAGAGTCAAAGTTGGAGTCAGAGTCAGAGTCAGAGATTTAGAGTCAGAGTCAGAGTGATAGTCAGAGTCGGAGTCAGAGTCAGATACAAAGTCGAAGTCAGAGTCAGAGTCAGAGTCAGAGTCAGAGTCAGAGTCAGAGTCAGACTCAGAGTCAGAATCAGAGTCAGAGTCGGAGTCGCAGCCGGAGTCAGATTCGGAGTAAAGGTCAGAGTCAGAGTCACAGTCAGAGTCACAGTCAGAGTCAGAGTCAGATTCAGAATCAGAGTCAGATTCAGAGTCGGAGTCGAAGTCAGAGTCATAGTCAGAGTCGGAGTCAAAGCTGGAGTCAGAGTCAGAGTCAGAGAGTTAGAGTCAGAGTCAGAGTGATAGTCATAGTCGCAGTCAGAGTCAGATACAGATTTAAAGTCAGAGTCAAAGTCAGAGTCAGGGTCAGAGTTAGAGTCAGATTCAGAATCAGAGTCAGAGTCGTAGTCGGAGTCAGAGTCAGAGTCAGAGTCAAAGTCAGAGTCGCAGTCAGAGTCAGAGTCGGAGTCAGAGTCACAGTCAGAGTCAGTGTCAGAGTCAGAGTCAGAGTCAAAGTTGGAGTCAGATTCAGAGTCAGAGAGTCAGAGTCAGAGTCAGATTCAGAGTCAGATACAAAGTCAAAGTCAAAGTCAATGTCAGAGTCAGAGTCAGAGTCAGAGTCAGATTCAGTGTCAGAGTCAGAGTCAGAGTCAAAGTTGGAATCAGAGTCAGAGTCAGAAAGTCAGAGTCAGAGTCAGATTGATAGTCATAGTCGAAGTCAGAGTCAGATACAGAGTCGAAGTCAGAGTCGAAGTCAGAGTCAGAGTTAGAGTCAGAGTCAGAGTCAGAGTCAGAGAGTCAGAGTCAAAGTCTGAGTCATACTGAAAGTCAGAGTCAGAGTCTGATTCAGAGTCAGATACGAAGTCAAAGTCAAAGTCAATGTCAGAGTCAGAGTCAGAGTCAGAGTCAGATTCAGAGTCAGAGTCAGAGTCAGAGTCAGAGTCACAGTCAGAGTCAGAGTCTGAGTCAGAGTCAGAGTCAAAGTTGGAGTCAGAGTCCGAGTAACAGTCAGAGTCAGAGTCAGAGTCAGAGTCAGAGTCAAAGTTGGAGTCAGAGTCAGAGTCAGAGAGTCAGAGTCAAAGTCTGAGTCATACTGAAAGTCAGAGTCAGAGTCAGATTCGGAGTCAGAGTCGGAGTAAATGTCAGATTCAGAGTCGGAGTCAGATTCAGAGTCACAGTCAGATTCAAAGTCAGAGTCGTCGTCGGAGTCAGAGTTTGATTCAGATACAGAGACAGAGTCAGAGTCAGAGTCAGAGTCAAACTCAGAGTCGGAGACAGAGTCGGAGTCAGAGTTAGAGTCAGAGTCAGAGTCAGAGTCAGAGGCAGAGTCAGAGTCAGAGTCAGAGTCAGAGTCAGAGTCAGAGTCAGTGTCAGAGTCAGAGTCAAAGTCAGAGTCAGAGTCAGATTCAGAGTCAGAGTCAGAGTCAGAGTCAGAGTCACAGTCAGAGTCAGAGTCAGAGTCAGAGTCAGAGTCAAAGTTGGAGTCAGAGTCAGAGTCAGAGATTTAGAGTCAGAGTTAAAGTGATAGTCAGAGTCGGAGTCAGAGTCAGATACAGAGTCGAAGTCAGAGTCAGAGTCAGAGTCAGAGTCAGAGTCAGAGTCAGATTAAGAGTCAGACTCAGAGTCAGAATCAGAGTCAGAGTCGGAGTCGAAGTCGGAGTCAGATTCGGAGTGAGAGTCAGAGTCAGAGTCACAGTCAGAGTCACAGTCAGAGTCAGAGTCAGATTCAGAGTTAGAGTCAGAGTCAGAGTCGGGGTTGGAGTCGGAGTCGGAGTCAGAGTCAGAGTCAGAGTCAGATTCAGAGTCAGATACAAAGTCAAAGTCAAAGTCAATGTCAGAGTCAGAGTCAGAGTCAGAGTCAGATTCAGAATCAGAGTCAGAGTCAGAGTCAGAGTCAGAGTCAGAGTCACAGTCAGAGTCAGAGTCAGAGTCAGAGTTAAAGTAAGAGTCAGAGTCAGAGTCAGAGTCAGACTCAGAGTCAGAGTCAGAGTCAGAGTCAGAGTCAGACTCAGAGTCAGAGTCAGAGTCAGAGTCAGATTCAGAGTCAGAGTCAGAGTCAGAGTCAGAGTCACAGTCAGAGTTAGAGTCAGAGTCAGAGTCAGAGTCAAAGTTGGTGTCAGAGTCCGAGTCAGATTCAGAGTCAGAGTCAGAGTCAGAGTCAGAGTCAGAGTGATAGTCAGAGTCGGAGTCAGAGTCAGATACAGAGTCGAAGTCAGAGTCAGAGTCGGAGTCAGAGTCAGAGTCAGATTCAGAGTCGGACTCAGAGTCAGAATCAGAGTCAGAATCGGAGTCTAAGTCGGAGTCAGATTCGGAGTAAGAGTCAGAGTCAGAGTCACGGTCAGAGTCACAGTCAGAGTCAGAGTCAGATTCAGAATCAGAATCAGAGTCAGAGTCGGAGTCGGAGTCAGAGTCATAGTCAGACTCGGAGTCAAAGTTGGAGTCAGAGTCAGAGTCAGAGAGTCAGAGTCAGAGTCAGAGTGATAGTCATAGTCGGAGTCAGAGTCAGATACAGATTTAAAGTCAGAGTCAGAGTCAGAGTCAGAGTCAGAGTCAGAATCAGAGTCAGAGTCGTAGTCGGAGTCAGAGTCAGAGTCAGAGTCAGAGTCAGAGTCAGAATCAGAGTCAGAGTCGTAGTCGGAGTCAGAGTCAGAGTCAGAGTCAGAGTCAGAGTCGGAGTCAGAGTCAGAGTCGGAGTCAGAGTCACAGTCAGAGTCAGTGTCAGAGTCAGAGTCAGAGTCAAAGTTGAAGTCAGGGTCAGAGTCAGATTAATAGTCATAGTCGGAGTCAGAGTCAGATACAGAGTCGAAGTCAAAGTCAATGTCAGAGTCAGAGTCAGAGTCAGAGTCAGATTCAGAGTCAGAGTCAGAGTCACAGTCAGAGTCAGAGTCAGAGTCAGAGTCAAAGTCAAAGTTGGAGTCAGAGTCAGAGTCAGAGATTTAGAGTCAGAGTCAGAGTGATAGTCAGAGTCGGAGTCAGAGTCAGATACAGAGTCGAAGTCAGAGTCAGAGTCAGAGTCAGAGTCAGAGTCAGAGTCAGAGTCAGAGTCAGACTTAGAGTCAGAATCAGAGTCAGAGTCGGAGTCGAAGTCGGAGTCAGATTCGGAGTGAGAGTCAGAGTCAGAGTCACAGTCAGAGTCACAGTCAGAGTTAGAGTCAGATTCAGAATCAGAGTCAGAGTCAGAGTCGGAGTCGGAGAGTCAGAGTCAGAGTCAGAGTGATAGTCATAGTCGGAGTCAGAGTCAGATACAGATTTGAAGTCAGAGTCGAAGTCAGAGTCAGAGTCAGAGTCAGATTCGGAGTCAGAATCAGAGTCAGAGTCGGAGTCGGAGTCAGAGTAAGAGTCAGAGTCAGAGTCAGAGTCAGAGTCAGAGTCAGAGTCGGAATCGAAGTCAGAGTCATAGTCAGAGTCGGAGTTAAAGTTGGAGTCAGAGTCAGAGTCAGAGAGTCAGAGTCAGAGTCAGAGTGATAGTCATAGTCGGAGTCAGAGTCAGATACAGATTTAAAGTCAGAGTCGAAGTCAGAGAGTCAGAGTCAGAGTCAGATTGATAGTCATAGTTGGAGTCAGAGTCAGATACAGAGTCGAAGTCAAAGTCAATGTCAGAGTCAGAGTCAGAGTCAGAGTCAGATTCAAAGTCAGAGTCAGAGTCACAGTCAGAGTCAGAGTCAGAGTCAGAGTCAAAGTCAAAGTTGGAGTCAGAGTCAGAGTCAGAGATTTAGAGTCAGAGTCGGAGTGATAGTCAGAGTCGGAGTCAGAGTCAGATACAGAGTCGAAGTCAGAGTCAGAGTCAGAGTCAGAGTCAGAGTCAGAGTCAGAGTCAGACTTAGAGTCAGAATCAGAGTCAGAGTCGGAGTCGAAGTCGGAGTCAGATTCGGAGTGAGAGTCAGAGTCAGAGTCACAGTCAGAGTCACAGTCAGAGTTAGAGTCAGATTCAGAATCAGAGTCAGAGTCAGAGTCGGAGTCGGAGTCAGAGTCAGAGTCAGAGTCGGAGTCAAAGTTAGAGTCAGAGTCAGAGTCAGAGAGTCAGAGTCAGAGTCAGAGTGATAGTCATAGTCGGAGTCAGAGTCAGATACAGATTTGAAGTCAAAGTCGAAGTCAGAGTCAGAGTCAGAGTCAGAGAGTCAGAGTCAGAGTCAGAGTGATAGTCATAGTCGGAGTCAGAGTCAGATACAGATTTGAAGTCAGAGTCGAAGTCAGAGTCAGAGTCAGAGTCAGATTCAGAGTCAGAATCAGAGTCAGAGTCGGAGTCGGAGTCAGAGTAAGAGTCGGAGTCAGATTCAGAGTCAGAGTCAGAGTCAGAGTCAGAGTCGGAGTCAGAGTCAGAGTCGGAGTCAGAGTCACAGTCAGAGTCAGTGTCAGAGTCAGAGTCAGAGTAAAGTTGAAGTCAGGGTCAGAGTCAGAGAGTCAGAGTCAGAGTCAGATTGATAGTCATAGTCGGAGTCAGAGTCAGATACAGAGTCGAAGTCAGAGTCGAAGTCAGAGTCAGAGCCAGAGTCAGAGTCAGAGTCAGAGTCGGAGTCGAAGTCAGAGTCATAGTCAGAGTCGGAGTCAAAGTTGGAGTCAGAGTCAGAGTCAGACTTAGAGTCAGAATCAGAGTCAGAGTCGGAGTCGAAGTCGGAGTCAGATTCGGAATGAGAGTCAGAGTCAGAGTCACAGTCAGAGTCACAGTCAGAGTTAGAGTCAGATTCAGAATCAGAGTCAGAGTCAGAGTCGGAGTCGTAATCAGAGTCATAGTCAGAGTCGGAGTCAAAGTTAGAGTCAGAGTCAGAGTCATAGAGTCAAAGTCAGAGTCAGAGTGATAGTCATAGTCGGAGTCAGAGTCAGATACAGATTTGAAGTCAGAGTCGAAGTCAGAGTCAGAGTCAGAGTCAGATTCAGAGACAGAATCAGAGTCAGAGTCGGAGTCGGAGTCAGAGTAAGAGTCAGAGTCAGAGTCAGAGTCAGAGTCAGAGTCAGAGTCAGAGTCGGAGTCGAAGTCAGAGTCGAAGTCAGAGTCAGCGTCAGAGTCAGAGTCAGAGTCAGAGTCAGAGAGTCAGAGTCAAAGTTTGAGTCGTACTGAAAGTCAGAGTCAGAGTCAGATTCAGAGTCAGATACAAAGTCAAAGTCAAAGTCAATGTCAGAGTCAGAGTCAGAGTCAGAGTCAGATTCAGTGTCAGAGTCAGAGTCAGAGTCAAAGTTGGAGTCAGAGTCAGAGTCAGAGAGTCAGAGTCAGAGTCAGATTGATAGTCATAGTCGAAGTCAGAGTCAGATACAGAGTCGAAGTCAGAGTCGCAGTCAGAGTCAGAGTCAGAGTCAGAGTCAGAGTCAGAGTCAGAGAGTCAGAGTCAAAGTCTGAGTCAGAGTCAGAGTCAGAGTCAGAGTCAGAGTCAAAGTTGGAGTCAGAGTCCGAGTCACAGTCAGAGTCAGAGTCAGAGTCAGAGTCAGAGTCAAAGTTGGAGTCAGAGTCAGAGTCAGAGATTTAGAGTCAGAGTCAGAGTCATAGTCGAAGTCAGAGACAGAGTCAGAGTCAAATTCCGAGTCATAGTAAGAGTCACATTCATAGTCAGATACAAAGTCGAAGTCAGAGTCAAAGTCAGAGTCAGAGTCTTATTCAGAGTCAGAGTCAGAGTCAGAGTTAGAGTCAGATTCGGAGTCAGAGTCGGAGTCAATGTCAGATCCAGAGTCGGAGTCAGATTCAGAGTCACAGTCAGATTTAAAGTCAGAGTCGTCGTCAGAGTCAGAGTCTGATTCAGATACAGAGACAGAGTCAGAGTCAGAGTCAGATTGATAGTCATAGTCGAAGTCAGAGTCAGATACAGAGTCGAAGTCAGAGTCGAAGTCAGAGTCAGAGTTAGAGTCAGAGTCAGAGTCAGAGTCAGAGAGTCAGAGTCAAAGTCTGAGTCATACTGAGAGTCAGAGTCAGAGTCTGATTCAGAGTCAGATACGAAGTCAAAGTCAAAGTCAATGTCAGAGTCAGAGTCAGAGTCAGAGTCAGATTCAGAGTCAGAGTCAGAGTCAGAGTCAGAGTCACAGTCAGAGTCAGAGTCTGAGTCAGAGTCAGAGTCAAAGTTGGAGTCAGAGTCCGAGTAACAGTCAGAGTCAGAGTCAGAGTCAGAGTCAGAGTCAAAGTTGGAGTCAGAGTCAGAGTCAGAGATTTAGAGTCAGAGTCAGAGTGATAGTCAGAGTCGGAGTCAGAGTCAGATACAGAGTCGAAGTCAGAGTCAGAGTCGGAGTCAGAGTCAGAGTCAGATTCAGAGTTGGACTCAGAGTCAGAATCAGAGTCAGAATCGGAGTCTAAGTCGGAGTCAGATTCGGAGTAAGAGTCAGAGTCAGAGTCACGGTCAGAGTCACAGTCAGAGTCAGAGTCAGATTCAGAATCAGAATCAGAGTCAGAGTCGGAGTCGGAGTCAGAGTCATAGTCAGAGTCGGAGTCAAAGTTGGAGTCAGAGTCAGAGTCAGAGAGTCAGAGTCAGAGTCAGAGTGATAGTCATAGTCGGAGTCAGAGTCAGATACAGATTTAAAGTCAGAGTCAGAGTCAGAGTCAGAGTCAGAGTCAGAGTCAGAGTCAGAGTCAGACTCAGAGTCAGAATCAGAGTCAGAGTCGGAGTCGCAGCCGGAGTCAGATTCGGAGTAAAGGTCAGAGTCAGAGTCACAGTCAGAGTCACAGTCAGAGTCAGAGTCAGATTCAGAATCAGAGTCAGATTCAGAGTCGGAGTCGAAGTCAGAGTCATAGTCAGAGTCGGAGTCAAAGCTGGAGTCAGAGTCAGAGTCAGAGAGTTAGAGTCAGAGTCAGAGTGATAGTCATAGTCGCAGTCAGAGTCAGATACAGATTTAAAGTCAGAGTCGAAGTCAGAGTCAGGGTCAGAGTTAGAGTCAGATTCAGAATCAGAGTCAGAGTCGTAGTCGGAGTCAGAGTCAGAGTCAGAGTCAAAGTCAGAGTCGGAGTCAGAGTCAGAGTCGGAGTCAGAGTCACAGTCAGAGTCAGTGTCAGAGTCAGAGTCAGAGTCAAAGTTGGAGTCAGATTCAGAGTCAGAGAGTCAGAGTCAGAGTCAGATTCAGAGTCAGATACAAAGTCAAAGTCAAAGTCAATGTCAGAGTCAGAGTCAGAGTCAGAGTCAGATTCAGTGTCAGAGTCAGAGTCAGAGTCAAAGTTGGAATCAGAGTCAGAGTCAGAAAGTCAGAGTCAGAGTCAGATTGATAGTCATAGTCGAAGTCAGAGTCAGATACAGAGTCGAAGTCAGAGTCGAAGTCAGAGTCAGAGTTAGAGTCAGAGTCAGAGTCAGAGTCAGAGAGTCAGAGTCAAAGTCTGAGTCATACTGAGAGTCAGAGTCAGAGTCTGATTCAGAGTCAGATACGAAGTCAAAGTCAAAGTCAATGTCAGAGTCAGAGTCAGAGTCAGAGTCAGATTCAGAGTCAGAGTCAGAGTCAGAGTCAGAGTCACAGTCAGAGTCAGAGTCTGAGTCAGAGTCAGAGTCAAAGTTGGAGTCAGAGTCCGAGTAACAGTCAGAGTCAGAGTCAGAGTCAGAGTCAGAGTCAAAGTTGGAGTCAGAGTCAGAGTCAGAGATTTAGAGTCAGAGTCAGAGTGATAGTCAGAGTCGGAGTCAGAGTCAGATACAGAGTCGAAGTCAGAGTCAGAGTCGGAGTCAGAGTCAGAGTCAGATTCAGAGTTGGACTCAGAGTCAGAATCAGAGTCAGAATCGGAGTCTAAGTCGGAGTCAGATTCGGAGTAAGAGTCAGAGTCAGAGTCACGGTCAGAGTCACAGTCAGAGTCAGAGTCAGATTCAGAATCAGAATCAGAGTCAGAGTCGGAGTCGGAGTCAGAGTCATAGTCAGAGTCGGAGTCAAAGTTGGAGTCAGAGTCAGAGTCAGAGAGTCAGAGTCAGAGTCAGAGTGATAGTCATAGTCGGAGTCAGAGTCAGATACAGATTTAAAGTCAGAGTCAGAGTCAGAGTCAGAGTCAGAGTCAGAATCAGAGTCAGAGTCGTAGTCGGAGTCAGAGTCAGAGTCAGAGTCAGAGTCAGAGTCAGAATCAGAGTCAGAGTCGTAGTCGGAGTCAGAGTCAGAGTCAGAGTCAGAGTCAGAGTCGGAGTCAGAGTCAGAGTCGGAGTCAGAGTCACAGTCAGAGTCAGTGTCAGAGTCAGAGTCAGAGTCAAAGTTGAAGTCAGGGTCAGAGTCAGAGAGTCAGAGTCAGAGTCAGAGTCTGATTCAGAGTCAGAGTCAGAGTCAGAGTTGGAGTCAGATTCGGAGTCAGAGTCGGAGTAAATGTCAGATTCAGAGTCGGAGTCAGATTCAGAGTCACAGTCAGATTCAAAGTCAGAGTCGTCGTCGGAGTCAGAGTTTGATTCAGATACAGAGACAGAGTCAGAGTCAGAGTCAGAGTCAAACTCAGAGTCGGAGACAGAGTCGGAGTCAGAGTTAGAGTCAGAGTCAGAGTCAGAGTCAGAGGCAGAGTCAGAGTCAGAGTCAGAGTCAGAGTCAGAGTCAGAGTCAGTGTCAGAGTCAGAGTCAAAGTCAGAGTCAGAGTCAGATTCAGAGTCAGAGACAGAGTCAGAGTCAGAGTCACAGTCAGAGTCAGAGTCAGAGTCAGAGTCAGAGTCAAAGTTGGAGTCAGAGTCAGAGTCAGAGATTTAGAGTCAGAGTCAGAGTGATAGTCAGAGTCGGAGTCAGAGTCAGATACAGAGTCGAAGTCAGAGTCAGAGTCGGAGTCAGAGTCAGAGTCAGATTCAGAGTTGGACTCAGAGTCAGAATCAGAGTCAGAATCGGAGTCTAAGTCGGAGTCAGATTCGGAGTAAGAGTCAGAGTCAGAGTCACGGTCAGAGTCACAGTCAGAGTCAGAGTCAGATTCAGAATCAGAATCAGAGTCAGAGTCGGAGTCGGAGTCAGAGTCATAGTCAGAGTCGGAGTCAAAGTTGGAGTCAGAGTCAGAGTCAGAGAGTCAGAGTCAGAGTCAGAGTGATAGTCATAGTCGGAGTCAGAGTCAGATACAGATTTAAAGTCAGAGTCAGAGTCAGAGTCAGAGTCAGAGTCAGAATCAGAGTCAGAGTCGTAGTCGGAGTCAGAGTCAGAGTCAGAGTCAGAGTCAGAGTCAGAATCAGAGTCAGAGTCGTAGTCGGAGTCAGAGTCAGAGTCAGAGTCAGAGTCAGAGTCGGAGTCAGAGTCAGAGTCGGAGTCAGAGTCACAGTCAGAGTCAGTGTCAGAGTCAGAGTCAGAGTCAAAGTTGAAGTCAGGGTCAGAGTCAGAGAGTCAGAGTCAGAGTCAGAGTCTGATTCAGAGTCAGAGTCAGAGTCAGAGTTGGAGTCAGATTCGGAGTCAGAGTCGGAGTAAATGTCAGATTCAGAGTCGGAGTCAGATTCAGAGTCACAGTCAGATTCAAAGTCAGAGTCGTCGTCGGAGTCAGAGTTTGATTCAGATACAGAGACAGAGTCAGAGTCAGAGTCAGAGTCAAACTCAGAGTCGGAGACAGAGTCGGAGTCAGAGTTAGAGTCAGAGTCAGAGTCAGAGTCAGAGGCAGAGTCAGAGTCAGAGTCAGAGTCAGAGTCAGAGTCAGAGTCAGTGTCAGAGTCAGAGTCAAAGTCAGAGTCAGAGTCAGATTCAGAGTCAGAGACAGAGTCAGAGTCAGAGTCACAGTCAGAGTCAGAGTCAGAGTCAGTGTCAGAGTCAAAGTTGGAGTCAGAGTCAGAGTCAGAGATTTAGAGTCCGAGTGAAAGTGATAGTCAGAGTCGGAGTCAGAGTCAGATACAGAGTCGAAGTCAGAGTCAGAGTCAGAGTCAGAGTCAGAGTCAGAGTCAGATTAAGAGTCAGACTCAGAGTCAGAATCAGAGTCAGAGTCGGAGTCGAAGTCGGAGTCAGATTCGGAGTGAGAGTCAGAGTCAGAGTCACAGTCAGAGTCACAGTCAGAGTCAGAGTCAGATTCAGAGTTAGAGTCAGAGTCAGAGTCGGGGTTGGAGTCGGAGTCGGAGTCAGAGTCGGAGTCAGAGTCAGAGTCAGAGTCAGAGTCAGAGTCAAACTCAGAGTCAGAGACAGAGTCAAAATCAGAGTTAGAGTCAGAGTCAGAGTCAGAGTCAGAGACAGAGTCAGAGTCAGAGTCAGACTCAGAGTCAGAGTCAGAGTCAGAGTCAGAGTCAGAGTCAGAGTCAGAGTCAGAGTCAGAGTCAGAGTCAGACTCAGAGTCAAAGTCAGAATCAGAGTCAGAGTCAGAGTCCGAGTCAGAGTCAGAGTCAGAGTCAGAGTCAGAGTCAGAGAGTGAGAGTCAAAGTCTGAGTCATACTGAAAGTCAGAGTCAGAGTCAGATTCAGAGTCAGATACAAAGTCAAAGTCAAAGTCAATGTCAGAGTCAGAGTCAGAGTCAGAGTCAGATTCAGAATCAGAGTCAGAGTCAGAGTCAGAGTCAGAGTCAGAGTCACAGTCAGAGTCAGAGTCAGAGTCAGAGTTAAAGTAAGAGTCAGAGTCAGAGTCAGAGTCAGAGTCAGAGTCAGAGTCAGAGTCAGAGTCAGAGTCACAGTCAGAGTCAGAGTCAGAGTCAGAGTTAAAGTAAGAGTCAGAGTCAGAGTCAGAGTCAGACTCAGAGTCAGAGTCAGAGTCAGAGTCAGAGTCAGACTCAGAGTCAGAGTCAGAGTCAGAGTCAGATTCAGAGTCAGAGTGAGAGTCAGAGTCAGAGTCACAGTCAGAGTTAGAGTCAGAGTCAGAGTCAGAGTCAAAGTTGGTGTCAGAGTCCGAGTCAGATTCAGAGTCAGAGTCAGAGTCAGAGTCAGAGTCACAGTCAGAGTTAGAGTCAGAGTCAGAGTCAGAGTCAAAGTTGGTGTCAGAGTCCGAGTCACAGTCAGAGTCAGAGTCAGAGTCACAGTCAGAGTCAAAGTTGGAGTCAGAGTCAGAGTCAGAGATTTAGAGTCAGAGTCAGAGTGATAGTCAGAGTCGGAGTCAGAGTCAGATACAAAGTCGAAGTCAGAGTCAGAGTCAGAGTCAGAGTCAGAGTCAGAGTCAGAGTCAGACTCAGAGTCAGAATCAGAGTCAGAGTCGGAGTCGCAGCCGGAGTCAGATTCGGAGTAAAGGTCAGAGTCAGAGTCACAGTCAGAGTCACAGTCAGAGTCAGAGTCAGATTCAGAATCAGAGTCAGATTCAGAGTCGGAGTCGAAGTCAGAGTCATAGTCAGAGTCGGAGTCAAAGCTGGAGTCAGAGTCAGAGTCAGAGAGTTAGAGTCAGAGTCAGAGTGATAGTCATAGTCGCAGTCAGAGTCAGATACAGATTTAAAGTCAGAGTCGAAGTCAGAGTCAGGGTCAGAGTTAGAGTCAGATTCAGAATCAGAGTCAGAGTCGTAGTCGGAGTCAGAGTCAGAGTCAGAGTCAAAGTCAGAGTCGCAGTCAGAGTCAGAGTCGGAGTCAGAGTCACAGTCAGAGTCAGTGTCAGAGTCAGAGTCAGAGTCAAAGTTGGAGTCAGATTCAGAGTCAGAGAGTCAGAGTCAGAGTCAGATTCAGAGTCAGATACAAAGTCAAAGTCAAAGTCAATGTCAGAGTCAGAGTCAGAGTCAGAGTCAGATTCAGTGTCAGAGTCAGAGTCAGAGTCAAAGTTGGAATCAGAGTCAGAGTCAGAAAGTCAGAGTCAGAGTCAGATTGATAGTCATAGTCGAAGTCAGAGTCAGATACAGAGTCGAAGTCAGAGTCGAAGTCAGAGTCAGAGTTAGAGTCAGAGTCAGAGTCAGAGTCAGAGAGTCAGAGTCAAAGTCTGAGTCATACTGAAAGTCAGAGTCAGAGTCTGATTCAGAGTCAGATACGAAGTCAAAGTCAAAGTCAATGTCAGAGTCAGAGTCAGAGTCAGAGTCAGATTCAGAGTCAGAGTCAGAGTCAGAGTCAGAGTCACAGTCAGAGTCAGAGTCTGAGTCAGAGTCAGAGTCAAAGTTGGAGTCAGAGTCCGAGTAACAGTCAGAGTCAGAGTCAGAGTCAGAGTCAGAGTCAAAGTTGGAGTCAGAGTCAGAGTCAGAGAGTCAGAGTCAAAGTCTGTGTCATACTGAAAGTCAGAGTCAGAGTCAGATTCGGAGTCAGAGTCGGAGTAAATGTCAGATTCAGAGTCGGAGTCAGATTCAGAGTCACAGTCAGATTCAAAGTCAGAGTCGTCGTCGGAGTCAGAGTTTGATTCAGATACAGAGACAGAGTCAGAGTCAGAGTCAGAGTCAAACTCAGAGTCGGAGACAGAGTCGGAGTCAGAGTTAGAGTCAGAGTCAGAGTCAGAGTCAGAGGCAGAGTCAGAGTCAGAGTCAGAGTCAGAGTCAGAGTCAGAGTCAGTGTCAGAGTCAGAGTCAAAGTCAGAGTCAGAGTCAGATTCAGAGTCAGAGTCAGAGTCAGAGTCAGAGTCACAGTCAGAGTCAGAGTCAGAGTCAGAGTCAGAGTCAAAGTTGGAGTCAGAGTCAGAGTCAGAGATTTAGAGTCAGAGTTAAAGTGATAGTCAGAGTCGGAGTCAGAGTCAGATACAGAGTCGAAGTCAGAGTCAGAGTCAGAGTCAGAGTCAGAGTCAGAGTCAGATTAAGAGTCAGACTCAGAGTCAGAATCAGAGTCAGAGTCGGAGTCGGAGTCAGAGTAAGAGTCAGAGTCAGAGTCAGAGTCAGAGTCAGAGTCAGAGTCAGAGTCGGAGTCGAAGTCAGAGTCGAAGTCAGAGTCAGCGTCAGAGTCAGAGTCAGAGTCAGAGTCAGAGAGTCAGAGTCAAAGTTTGAGTCGTACTGAAAGTCAGAGTCAGAGTCAGATTCAGAGTCAGATACAAAGTCAAAGTCAAAGTCAATGTCAGAGTCAGAGTCAGAGTCAGAGTCAGATTCAGTGTCAGAGTCAGAGTCAGAGTCAAAGTTGGAGTCAGAGTCAGAGTCAGAGAGTCAGAGTCAGAGTCAGATTGATAGTCATAGTCGAAGTCAGAGTCAGATACAGAGTCGAAGTCAGAGTCGCAGTCAGAGTCAGAGTCAGAGTCAGAGTCAGAGTCAGAGTCAGAGAGTCAGAGTCAAAGTCTGAGTCAGAGTCAGAGTCAGAGTCAGAGTCAGAGTCAAAGTTGGAGTCAGAGTCCGAGTCACAGTCAGAGTCAGAGTCAGAGTCAGAGTCAGAGTCAAAGTTGGAGTCAGAGTCAGAGTCAGAGATTTAGAGTCAGAGTCAGAGTCATAGTCGAAGTCAGAGACAGAGTCAGAGTCAAATTCCGAGTCATAGTAAGAGTCACATTCATAGTCAGATACAAAGTCGAAGTCAGAGTCAAAGTCAGAGTCAGAGTCTTATTCAGAGTCAGAGTCAGAGTCAGAGTTAGAGTCAGATTCGGAGTCAGAGTCGGAGTCAATGTCAGATCCAGAGTCGGAGTCAGATTCAGAGTCACAGTCAGATTTAAAGTCAGAGTCGTCGTCAGAGTCAGAGTCTGATTCAGATACAGAGACAGAGTCAGAGTCAGAGTCAGATTGATAGTCATAGTCGAAGTCAGAGTCAGATACAGAGTCGAAGTCAGAGTCGAAGTCAGAGTCAGAGTTAGAGTCAGAGTCAGAGTCAGAGTCAGAGAGTCAGAGTCAAAGTCTGAGTCATACTGAGAGTCAGAGTCAGAGTCTGATTCAGAGTCAGATACGAAGTCAAAGTCAAAGTCAATGTCAGAGTCAGAGTCAGAGTCAGAGTCAGATTCAGAGTCAGAGTCAGAGTCAGAGTCAGAGTCACAGTCAGAGTCAGAGTCTGAGTCAGAGTCAGAGTCAAAGTTGGAGTCAGAGTCCGAGTAACAGTCAGAGTCAGAGTCAGAGTCAGAGTCAGAGTCAAAGTTGGAGTCAGAGTCAGAGTCAGAGATTTAGAGTCAGAGTCAGAGTGATAGTCAGAGTCGGAGTCAGAGTCAGATACAGAGTCGAAGTCAGAGTCAGAGTCGGAGTCAGAGTCAGAGTCAGATTCAGAGTTGGACTCAGAGTCAGAATCAGAGTCAGAATCGGAGTCTAAGTCGGAGTCAGATTCGGAGTAAGAGTCAGAGTCAGAGTCACGGTCAGAGTCACAGTCAGAGTCAGAGTCAGATTCAGAATCAGAATCAGAGTCAGAGTCGGAGTCGGAGTCAGAGTCATAGTCAGAGTCGGAGTCAAAGTTGGAGTCAGAGTCAGAGTCAGAGAGTCAGAGTCAGAGTCAGAGTGATAGTCATAGTCGGAGTCAGAGTCAGATACAGATTTAAAGTCAGAGTCAGAGTCAGAGTCAGAGTCAGAGTCAGAATCAGAGTCAGAGTCGTAGTCGGAGTCAGAGTCAGAGTCAGAGTCAGAGTCAGAGTCAGAATCAGAGTCAGAGTCGTAGTCGGAGTCAGAGTCAGAGTCAGAGTCAGAGTCAGAGTCGGAGTCAGAGTCAGAGTCGGAGTCAGAGTCACAGTCAGAGTCAGTGTCAGAGTCAGAGTCAGAGTCAAAGTTGAAGTCAGGGTCAGAGTCAGAGAGTCAGAGTCAGAGTCAGAGTCTGATTCAGAGTCAGAGTCAGAGTCAGAGTTGGAGTCAGATTCGGAGTCAGAGTCGGAGTAAATGTCAGATTCAGAGTCGGAGTCAGATTCAGAGTCACAGTCAGATTCAAAGTCAGAGTCGTCGTCGGAGTCAGAGTTTGATTCAGATACAGAGACAGAGTCAGAGTCAGAGTCAGAGTCAAACTCAGAGTCGGAGACAGAGTCGGAGTCAGAGTTAGAGTCAGAGTCAGAGTCAGAGTCAGAGGCAGAGTCAGAGTCAGAGTCAGAGTCAGAGTCAGAGTCAGAGTCAGTGTCAGAGTCAGAGTCAAAGTCAGAGTCAGAGTCAGATTCAGAGTCAGAGACAGAGTCAGAGTCACAGTCACAGTCAGAGTCAGAGTCAGAGTCAGAGTCAGAGTCAAAGTTGGAGTCAGAGTCAGAGTCAGAGATTTAGAGTCAGAGTCAGAGTGATAGTCAGAGTCGGAGTCAGAGTCAGATACAGAGTCGAAGTCAGAGTCAGAGTCGGAGTCAGAGTCAGAGTCAGATTCAGAGTTGGACTCAGAGTCAGAATCAGAGTCAGAATCGGAGTCTAAGTCGGAGTCAGATTCGGAGTAAGAGTCAGAGTCAGAGTCACGGTCAGAGTCACAGTCAGAGTCAGAGTCAGATTCAGAATCAGAATCAGAGTCAGAGTCGGAGTCGGAGTCAGAGTCATAGTCAGAGTCGGAGTCAAAGTTGGAGTCAGAGTCAGAGTCAGAGAGTCAGAGTCAGAGTCAGAGTGATAGTCATAGTCGGAGTCAGAGTCAGATACAGATTTAAAGTCAGAGTCAGAGTCAGAGTCAGAGTCAGAGTCAGAATCAGAGTCAGAGTCGTAGTCGGAGTCAGAGTCAGACTCAGAGTCAGAGTCAGAGTCAGAATCAGAGTCAGAGTCGTAGTCGGAGTCAGAGTCAGAGTCAGAGTCAGAGTCAGAGTCGGAGTCAGAGTCAGAGTCGGAGTCAGAGTCACAGTCAGAGTCAGTGTCAGAGTCAGAGTCAGAGTCAAAGTTGAAGTCAGGGTCAGAGTCAGAGAGTCAGAGTCAGAGTCAGAGTCTGATTCAGAGTCAGAGTCAGAGTCAGAGTTGGAGTCAGATTCGGAGTCAGAGTCGGAGTAAATGTCAGATTCAGAGTCGGAGTCAGATTCAGAGTCACAGTCAGATTCAAAGTCAGAGTCGTCGTCGGAGTCAGAGTTTGATTCAGATACAGAGACAGAGTCAGAGTCAGAGTCAGAGTCAAACTCAGAGTCGGAGACAGAGTCGGAGTCAGAGTTAGAGTCAGAGTCAGAGTCAGAGTCAGAGGCAGAGTCAGAGTCAGAGTCAGAGTCAGAGTCAGAGTCAGAGTCAGTGTCAGAGTCAGAGTCAAAGTCAGAGTCAGAGTCAGATTCAGAGTCAGAGACAGAGTCAGAGTCAGAGTCACAGTCAGAGTCAGAGTCAGAGTCAGTGTCAGAGTCAAAGTTGGAGTCAGAGTCAGAGTCAGAGATTTAGAGTCCGAGTGAAAGTGATAGTCAGAGTCGGAGTCAGAGTCAGATACAGAGTCGAAGTCAGAGTCAGAGTCAGAGTCAGAGTCAGAGTCAGAGTCAGATTAAGAGTCAGACTCAGAGTCAGAATCAGAGTCAGAGTCGGAGTCGAAGTCGGAGTCAGATTCGGAGTGAGAGTCAGAGTCAGAGTCACAGTCAGAGTCACAGTCAGAGTCAGAGTCAGATTCAGAGTTAGAGTCAGAGTCAGAGTCGGGGTTGGAGTCGGAGTCGGAGTCAGAGTCGGAGTCAGAGTCAGAGTCAGAGTCAGAGTCAGAGTCAAACTCAGAGTCAGAGACAGAGTCAAAATCAGAGTTAGAGTCAGAGTCAGAGTCAGAGTCAGAGACAGAGTCAGAGTCAGAGTCAGACTCAGAGTCAGAGTCAGAGTCAGAGTCAGAGTCAGAGTCAGAGTCAGAGTCAGAGTCAGAGTCAGAGTCAGACTCAGAGTCAAAGTCAGAATCAGAGTCAGAGTCAGAGTCCGAGTCAGAGTCAGAGTCAGAGTCAGAGTCAGAGTCAGAGAGTGAGAGTCAAAGTCTGAGTCATACTGAAAGTCAGAGTCAGAGTCAGATTCAGAGTCAGATACAAAGTCAAAGTCAAAGTCAATGTCAGAGTCAGAGTCAGAGTCAGAGTCAGATTCAGAATCAGAGTCAGAGTCAGAGTCAGAGTCAGAGTCAGAGTCACAGTCAGAGTCAGAGTCAGAGTCAGAGTTAAAGTAAGAGTCAGAGTCAGAGTCAGAGTCAGAGTCAGAGTCAGAGTCAGAGTCAGAGTCAGAGTCACAGTCAGAGTCAGAGTCAGAGTCAGAGTTAAAGTAAGAGTCAGAGTCAGAGTCAGAGTCAGACTCAGAGTCAGAGTCAGAGTCAGAGTCAGAGTCAGACTCAGAGTCAGAGTCAGAGTCAGAGTCAGATTCAGAGTCAGAGTGAGAGTCAGAGTCAGAGTCACAGTCAGAGTTAGAGTCAGAGTCAGAGTCAGAGTCAAAGTTGGTGTCAGAGTCCGAGTCAGATTCAGAGTCAGAGTCAGAGTCAGAGTCAGAGTCACAGTCAGAGTTAGAGTCAGAGTCAGAGTCAGAGTCAAAGTTGGTGTCAGAGTCCGAGTCACAGTCAGAGTCAGAGTCAGAGTCACAGTCAGAGTCAAAGTTGGAGTCAGAGTCAGAGTCAGAGATTTAGAGTCAGAGTCAGAGTGATAGTCAGAGTCGGAGTCAGAGTCAGATACAAAGTCGAAGTCAGAGTCAGAGTCAGAGTCAGAGTCAGAGTCAGAGTCAGAGTCAGACTCAGAGTCAGAATCAGAGTCAGAGTCGGAGTCGCAGCCGGAGTCAGATTCGGAGTAAAGGTCAGAGTCAGAGTCACAGTCAGAGTCACAGTCAGAGTCAGAGTCAGATTCAGAATCAGAGTCAGATTCAGAGTCGGAGTCGAAGTCAGAGTCATAGTCAGAGTCGGAGTCAAAGCTGGAGTCAGAGTCAGAGTCAGAGAGTTAGAGTCAGAGTCAGAGTGATAGTCATAGTCGCAGTCAGAGTCAGATACAGATTTAAAGTCAGAGTCGAAGTCAGAGTCAGGGTCAGAGTTAGAGTCAGATTCAGAATCAGAGTCAGAGTCGTAGTCGGAGTCAGAGTCAGAGTCAGAGTCAAAGTCAGAGTCGCAGTCAGAGTCAGAGTCGGAGTCAGAGTCACAGTCAGAGTCAGTGTCAGAGTCAGAGTCAGAGTCAAAGTTGGAGTCAGATTCAGAGTCAGAGAGTCAGAGTCAGAGTCAGATTCAGAGTCAGATACAAAGTCAAAGTCAAAGTCAATGTCAGAGTCAGAGTCAGAGTCAGAGTCAGATTCAGTGTCAGAGTCAGAGTCAGAGTCAAAGTTGGAATCAGAGTCAGAGTCAGAAAGTCAGAGTCAGAGTCAGATTGATAGTCATAGTCGAAGTCAGAGTCAGATACAGAGTCGAAGTCAGAGTCGAAGTCAGAGTCAGAGTTAGAGTCAGAGTCAGAGTCAGAGTCAGAGAGTCAGAGTCAAAGTCTGAGTCATACTGAAAGTCAGAGTCAGAGTCTGATTCAGAGTCAGATACGAAGTCAAAGTCAAAGTCAATGTCAGAGTCAGAGTCAGAGTCAGAGTCAGATTCAGAGTCAGAGTCAGAGTCAGAGTCAGAGTCACAGTCAGAGTCAGAGTCTGAGTCAGAGTCAGAGTCAAAGTTGGAGTCAGAGTCCGAGTAACAGTCAGAGTCAGAGTCAGAGTCAGAGTCAGAGTCAAAGTTGGAGTCAGAGTCAGAGTCAGAGAGTCAGAGTCAAAGTCTGAGTCATACTGAAAGTCAGAGTCAGAGTCAGATTCGGAGTCAGAGTCGGAGTAAATGTCAGATTCAGAGTCGGAGTCAGATTCAGAGTCACAGTCAGATTCAAAGTCAGAGTCGTCGTCGGAGTCAGAGTTTGATTCAGATACAGAGACAGAGTCAGAGTCAGAGTCAGAGTCAAACTCAGAGTCGGAGACAGAGTCGGAGTCAGAGTTAGAGTCAGAGTCAGAGTCAGAGTCAGAGGCAGAGTCAGAGTCAGAGTCAGAGTCAGAGTCAGAGTCAGAGTCAGAGTCAGTGTCAGAGTCAGAGTCAAAGTCAGAGTCAGAGTCAGATTCAGAGTCAGAGTCAGAGTCAGAGTCAGAGTCACAGTCAGAGTCAGAGTCAGAGTCAGAGTCAGAGTCAAAGTTGGAGTCAGAGTCAGAGTCAGAGATTTAGAGTCAGAGTTAAAGTGATAGTCAGAGTCGGAGTCAGAGTCAGATACAGAGTCGAAGTCAGAGTCAGAGTCAGAGTCAGAGTCAGAGTCAGAGTCAGATTAAGAGTCAGACTCAGAGTCAGAATCAGAGTCAGAGTCGGAGTCGAAGTCGGAGTCAGATTCGGAGTGAGAGTCAGAGTCAGAGTCACAGTCAGAGTCACAGTCAGAGTCAGAGTCAGATTCAGAGTTAGAGTCAGAGTCAGAGTCGGGGTTGGAGTCGGAGTCGGAGTCAGAGTCAGAGTCAGAGTCAGATTCAGAGTCAGATACAAAGTCAAAGTCAAATTCAATGTCAGAGTCAGAGTCAGAGTCAGAGTCAGATTCAGAATCAGAGTCAGAGTCAGAGTCAGAGTCAGAGTCAGAGTCACAGTCAGAGTCAGAGTCAGAGTCAGAGTTAAAGTAAGAGTCAGAGTCAGAGTCAGAGTCAGACTCAGAGTCAGAGTCAGAGTCAGAGTCAGAGTCAGACTCAGAGTCAGAGTCAGAGTCAGAGTCAGATTCAGAGTCAGAGTCAGAGTCAGAGTCAGAGTCACAGTCAGAGTTAGAGTCAGAGTCAGAGTCAGAGTCAAAGTTGGTGTCAGAGTCCGAGTCAGATTCAGAGTCAGAGTCAGAGTCAGAGTCAGAGTCAGAGTGATAGTCAGAGTCGGAGTCAGAGTCAGATACAGAGTCGAAGTCAGAGTCAGAGTCGGAGTCAGAGTCAGAGTCAGATTCAGAGTCGGACTCAGAGTCAGAATCAGAGTCAGAATCGGAGTCTAAGTCGGAGTCAGATTCGGAGTAAGAGTCAGAGTCAGAGTCACGGTCAGAGTCACAGTCAGAGTCAGAGTCAGATTCAGAATCAGAATCAGAGTCAGAGTCGGAGTCGGAGTCAGAGTCATAGTCAGAGTCGGAGTCAAAGTTGGAGTCAGAGTCAGAGTCAGAGAGTCAGAGTCAGAGTCAGAGTGATAGTCATAGTCGGAGTCAGAGTCAGATACAGATTTAAAGTCAGAGTCAGAGTCAGAGTCAGAGTCAGAGTCAGAATCAGAGTCAGAGTCGTAGTCGGAGTCAGAGTCAGAGTCAGAGTCAGAGTCAGAGTCAGAATCAGAGTCAGAGTCGTAGTCGGAGTCAGAGTCAGAGTCAGAGTCAGAGTCAGAGTCGGAGTCAGAGTCAGAGTCGGAGTCAGAGTCACAGTCAGAGTCAGTGTCAGAGTCAGAGTCAGAGTCAAAGTTGAAGTCAGGGTCAGAGTCAGAGAGTCAGAGTCAGAGTCAGATTGATAGTCATAGTCGGAGTCAGAATCAGATACAGAGTCGAAGTCAGAGTCGAAGTCAGAGTCAGAGCCATAGTCAGAGTCAGAGTCATAGTCGGAGTCGAAGTCAGAGTCATAGTCAGAGTCGGAGTCAAAGTTGGAGTCAGAGTCAGAGTCAGAGAGTCAGAGTCAGAGTCAGAGTGATAGTCATAGTCGGAGTCAGAGTCAGATACAGATTTAAAGTCAGAGTCGAAGTCAGAGAGTCAGAGTCAGAGTCAGATTAATAGTCATAGTCGGAGTCAGAGTCAGATACAGAGTCGAAGTCAAAGTCAATGTCAGAGTCAGAGTCAGAGTCAGAGTCAGATTCAGAGTCAGAGTCAGAGTCACAGTCAGAGTCAGAGTCAGAGTCAGAGTCAAAGTCAAAGTTGGAGTCAGAGTCAGAGTCAGAGATTTAGAGTCAGAGTCAGAGTGATAGTCAGAGTCGGAGTCAGAGTCAGATACAGAGTCGAAGTCAGAGTCAGAGTCAGAGTCAGAGTCAGAGTCAGAGTCAGAGTCAGAGTCAGACTTAGAGTCAGAATCAGAGTCAGAGTCGGAGTCGAAGTCGGAGTCAGATTCGGAGTGAGAGTCAGAGTCAGAGTCACAGTCAGAGTCACAGTCAGAGTTAGAGTCAGATTCAGAATCAGAGTCAGAGTCAGAGTCGGAGTCGGAGAGTCAGAGTCAGAGTCAGAGTGATAGTCATAGTCGGAGTCAGAGTCAGATACAGATTTGAAGTCAGAGTCGAAGTCAGAGTCAGAGTCAGAGTCAGATTCGGAGTCAGAATCAGAGTCAGAGTCGGAGTCGGAGTCAGAGTAAGAGTCAGAGTCAGAGTCAGAGTCAGAGTCAGAGTCAGAGTCGGAATCGAAGTCAGAGTCATAGTCAGAGTCGGAGTTAAAGTTGGAGTCAGAGTCAGAGTCAGAGAGTCAGAGTCAGAGTCAGAGTGATAGTCATAGTCGGAGTCAGAGTCAGATACAGATTTAAAGTCAGAGTCGAAGTCAGAGAGTCAGAGTCAGAGTCAGATTGATAGTCATAGTTGGAGTCAGAGTCAGATACAGAGTCGAAGTCAAAGTCAATGTCAGAGTCAGAGTCAGAGTCAGAGTCAGATTCAAAGTCAGAGTCAGAGTCACAGTCAGAGTCAGAGTCAGAGTCAGAGTCAAAGTCAAAGTTGGAGTCAGAGTCAGAGTCAGAGATTTAGAGTCAGAGTCGGAGTGATAGTCAGAGTCGGAGTCAGAGTCAGATACAGAGTCGAAGTCAGAGTCAGAGTCAGAGTCAGAGTCAGAGTCAGAGTCAGAGTCAGACTTAGAGTCAGAATCAGAGTCAGAGTCGGAGTCAAAGTCGGAGTCAGATTCGGAGTGAGAGTCAGAGTCAGAGTCACAGTCAGAGTCACAGTCAGAGTTAGAGTCAGATTCAGAATCAGAGTCAGAGTCAGAGTCGGAGTCGGAGTCAGAGTCAGAGTCAGAGTCGGAGTCAAAGTTAGAGTCAGAGTCAGAGTCAGAGAGTCAGAGTCAGAGTCAGAGTGATAGTCATAGTCGGAGTCAGAGTCAGATACAGATTTGAAGTCAAAGTCGAAGTCAGAGTCAGAGTCAGAGTCAGAGAGTCAGAGTCAGAGTCAGAGTGATAGTCATAGTCGGAGTCAGAGTCAGATACAGATTTGAAGTCAGAGTCGAAGTCAGAGTCAGAGTCAGAGTCAGATTCAGAGTCAGAATCAGAGTCAGAGTCGGAGTCGGAGTCAGAGTAAGAGTCGGAGTCAGATTCAGAGTCAGAGTCAGAGTCAGAGTCAGAGTCGGAGTCAGAGTCAGAGTCGGAGTCAGAGTCACAGTCAGAGTCAGTGTCAGAGTCAGAGTCAGAGTAAAGTTGAAGTCAGGGTCAGAGTCAGAGAGTCAGAGTCAGAGTCAGATTGATAGTCATAGTCGGAGTCAGAGTCAGATTCAGAGTCGAAGTCAGAGTCGAAGTCAGAGTCAGAGCCAGAGTCAGAGTCAGAGTCAGAGTCGGAGTCGAAGTCAGAGTCATAGTCAGAGTCGGAGTCAAAGTTGGAGTCAGAGTCAGAGTCAGACTTAGAGTCAGAATCAGAGTCAGAGTCGGAGTCGAAGTCGGAGTCAGATTCGGAATGAGAGTCAGAGTCAGAGTCACAGTCAGAGTCACAGTCAGAGTTAGAGTCAGATTCAGAATCAGAGTCAGAGTCAGAGTCGGAGTCGTAATCAGAGTCATAGTCAGAGTCGGAGTCAAAGTTAGAGTCAGAGTCAGAGTCATAGAGTCAAAGTCAGAGTCAGAGTGATAGTCATAGTCGGAGTCAGAGTCAGATACAGATTTGAAGTCAGAGTCGAAGTCAGAGTCAGAGTCAGAGTCAGATTCAGAGACAGAATCAGAGTCAGAGTCGGAGTCGGAGTCAGAGTAAGAGTCAGAGTCAGAGTCAGAGTCAGAGTCAGAGTCAGAGTCAGAGTCGGAGTCGAAGTCAGAGTCGAAGTCAGAGTCAGCGTCAGAGTCAGAGTCAGAGTCAGAGTCAGAGAGTCAGAGTCAAAGTTTGAGTCGTACTGAAAGTCAGAGTCAGAGTCAGATTCAGAGTCAGATACAAAGTCAAAGTCAAAGTCAATGTCAGAGTCAGAGTCAGAGTCAGAGTCAGATTCAGTGTCAGAGTCAGAGTCAGAGTCAAAGTTGGAGTCAGAGTCAGAGTCAGAGAGTCAGAGTCAGAGTCAGATTGATAGTCATAGTCGAAGTCAGAGTCAGATACAGAGTCGAAGTCAGAGTCGCAGTCAGAGTCAGAGTCAGAGTCAGAGTCAGAGTCAGAGTCAGAGAGTCAGAGTCAAAGTCTGAGTCAGAGTCAGAGTCAGAGTCAGAGTCAGAGTCAAAGTTGGAGTCAGAGTCCGAGTCACAGTCAGAGTCAGAGTCAGAGTCAGAGTCAGAGTCAAAGTTGGAGTCAGAGTCAGAGTCAGAGATTTAGTGTCAGAGTCAGAGTCATAGTCGAAGTCAGAGACAGAGTCAGAGTCAAATTCCGAGTCATAGTAAGAGTCACATTCATAGTCAGATACAAAGTCGAAGTCAGAGTCAAAGTCAGAGTCAGAGTCTTATTCAGAGTCAGAGTCAGAGTCAGAGTTAGAGTCAGATTCGGAGTCAGAGTCGGAGTCAATGTCAGATCCAGAGTCGGAGTCAGATTCAGAGTCACAGTCAGATTTAAAGTCAGAGTCGTCGTCAGAGTCAGAGTCTGATTCAGATACAGAGACAGAGTCAGAGTCAGAGTCAGAGTCACACTCAGAGTCAAAGACAGAGTCGGAGTCAGAGTTAGAGTCAGAGTCAGAGTCAGAGTCAGAGACAGAGTCAGAGTCAGAGTCAGAGTCAGAGTCAGAGACAGAGTCAGTGTCAGAGTCAGAGTCAAAGTCAGAGTCAGAGTCATATTCAGAGTCAGAGTCAGAGTCACAGTCAGAGTCACAGTCAGAGTCAGAGTCAGAGTCAGAGTCAGAGTCAAAGTTGGAGTCAGAGTCAGAGTCAGAGATTTAGAGTCAGAGTCTAAGTGATAGTCAGAGTCGGAGTCAGAGTCAGATACAGAGTCGAAGTCCGAGTCAGAGTCAGAGTCAGAGTCAGAGTCAGAGTCAGAGTCAGACTCAGAGTCAGAATCAGAGTCAGAGTCGGAGTCGAAGTCGGAGTCAGATTCGGAGTGAGAGTCAGAGTCAGAGTTACAGTCAGAGTCACAGTCACAGTCAGAGTCAGATTCAGAGTCACAGTCAGAGTCAGAGTCAGATTCAGAGTCAAAGTCAAAGTTGGAGTCAGAGTCAGAGTCAGAGATTTAGAGTCAGAGTCAGAGTGATAGTCAGAGTCGGAGTCAGAGTCAGAGTCAGAGTCAGAGTCAGAGTCAAACTCAGAGTCAGAGACAGAGTGAAAATCAGAGTTAGAGTCAGAGTCAGAGTCAGAGTCAGAGACAGAGTCAGAGACAGAGTCAAAATCAGAGTTAGAGTCAGAGTCAGAGTCAGAGTCAGAGTCAGAGTCCGAGTCAGAGTCAGAGTCAGAGTCAGAGTCAGAGTCAGAGAGTGAGAGTCAAAGTCTGAGTCATACTGAAAGTCAGACTCAGAGTCAGATTCAGAGTCAGATACAAAGTCAAAGTCAAAGTCAATGTCAGAGTCAGAGTCAGAGTCAGAGTCAGAGTCAGATTCAGAGTCAGATTCAGAGTCAGAGTCAGAGTCAGAGTCAGAGTCACAGTCAGAGTCAGAGTCAGAGTCAGAGTCAGAGTTAGAGTAAGAGTCAGAGTCAGAGTCAGAGTCAGAGTCAGAGTCAGAGTCAGAGTCAGAGTCAGAGTCAGAGTCAGAGCCAGAGTCAGAGTCAGAGTCAGAGTCAGAGTCAGAGTCAGAGTCAGAGTCAGAGTCAGACTCAGAGTCAAAGTCAGAATCAGAGTCAGAGTCAGAGTCCGAGTCAGAGTCAGAGTCAGAGTCAGAGTCAGAGTCAGAGAGTGAGAGTCAAAGTCTGAGTCATACTGAAAGTCAGAGTCAGAGTCAGATTCAGAGTCAGATACAAAGTCAAAGTCAAAGTCAATGTCAGAGTCAGAGTCAGAGTCAGAGTCAGATTCAGAATCAGAGTCAGAGTCAGAGTCAGAGTCAGAGTCAGAGTTACAGTCAGAGTCAGAGTCAGAGTCAGAGTTAAAGTAAGAGTCAGAGTCAGAGTCAGAGTCAGAGTCAGAGTCAGAGTCAGAGTCAGAGTCAGAGTCAGAGTCAGACTCAGAGTCAGAGTCAGAGTCAGAGTCAGATTCAGAGTCAGAGTCAGAGTCAGAGTCAGAGTCACAGTCAGAGTTAGAGTCAGAGTCAGAGTCAGAGTCAAAGTTGGTGTCAGAGTCCGAGTCAGATTCAGAGTCAGAGTCAGAGTCAGAGTCAGAGTCAGAGTCAGAGTCAGAGTCAAAGTTGGAGTCAGATTCAGAGTCAGAGAGTCAGAGTCAGAGTCAGATTCAGAGTCAGATACAAAGTCAAAGTCAAAGTCAATGTCAGAGTCAGAGTCAGAGTCAGAGTCAGATTCAGTGTCAGAGTCAGAGTCAGAGTCAAAGTTGGAATCAGAGTCAGAGTCAGAAAGTCAGAGTCAGAGTCAGATTGATAGTCATAGTCGAAGTCAGAGTCAGATACAGAGTCGAAGTCAGAGTCGAAGTCAGTGTCAGAGTTAGAGTCAGAGTCAGAGTCAGAGTCAGAGAGTCAGAGTCAAAGTCTGAGTCATACTGAAAGTCAGAGTCAGAGTCTGATTCAGAGTCAGATACGAAGTCAAAGTCAAAGTCAATGTCAGAGTCAGAGTCAGAGTCAGAGTCAGATTCAGAGTCAGAGTCAGAGTCAGAGTCAGAGTCACCGTCAGAGTCAGAGTCTGAGTCAGAGTCAAAGTCAAAGTTGGAGTCAGAGTCCGAGTAACAGTCAGAGTCAGAGTCAGAGTCAGAGTCAGAGTCAAAGTTGGAGTCAGAGTCAGAGTCAGAGATTTAGAGTCAGAGTCAGAGTGATAGTCAGAGTCGGAGTCAGAGTCAGATACAGAGTCGAAGTCAGAGTCATAGTCAGAGTCGGAGTCACAGTTGGAGTCAGAGTCAGAGTCAGAGAGTCAGAGTCAGAGTCAGAGTGATAGTCATAGTCGGAGTCAGAGTCAGATACAGATTTAAAGTCAGAGTCGAAGTCAGAGTCAGAGTCAGAGTCAGAGTCAGAGTCAGAATCAGAGTCAAAGTCGTAGTCGGAGTCAGAGTCAGAGTCAGAGTCAGAGTCAGAGTCGGAGTCAGAGTCAGAGTCGGAGTCAGAGTCACAGTCAGAGTCAGTGTCAGAGTCAGAGTCAGAGTAAAGTTGAAGTCAGGGTCAGAGTCAGAGAGTCAGAGTCAGAGTCAGATTGATAGTCATAGTCGGAGTCAGAATCAGATACAGAGTCGAAGTCAGAGTCGAAGTCAGAGTCAGAGCCATAGTCAGAGTCAGAGTCATAGTCGGAGTCGAAGTCAGAGTCATAGTCAGAGTCGGAGTCAAAGTTGGAGTCAGAGTCAGAGTCAGAGAGTCAGAGTCAGAGTCAGAGTGATAGTCATAGTCGGAGTCAGAGTCAGATACAGATTTAAAGTCAGAGTCGAAGTCAGAGAGTCAGAGTCAGAGTCAGATTGATAGTCATAGTCGGAGTCAGAGTCAGATACAGAGTCGAAGTCAAAGTCAATGTCAGAGTCAGAGTCAGAGTCAGAGTCAGATTCAGAGTCAGAGTCAGAGTCACAGTCAGAGTCAGAGTCAGAGTCAGAGTCAAAGTCAAAGTTGGAGTCAGAGTCAGAGTCAGAGATTTAGAGTCAGAGTCAGAGTGATAGTCAGAGTCGGAGTCAGAGTCAGATACAGAGTCGAAGTCAGAGTCAGAGTCAGAGTCAGAGTCAGAGTCAGAGTCAGAGTCAGAGTCGGACTTAGAGTCAGAATCAGAGTCAGAGTCGGAGTCGAAGTCGGAGTCAGATTCGGAGTGAGAGTCAGAGTCAGAGTCACAGTCAGAGTCACAGTCAGAGTTAGAGTCAGATTCAGAATCAGAGTCAGAGTCAGAGTCGGAGTCGGAGAGTCAGAGTCAGAGTCAGAGTGATAGTCATAGTCGGAGTCAGAGTCAGATACAGATTTGAAGTCAGAGTCGAAGTCAGAGTCAGAGTCAGAGTCAGATTCGGAGTCAGAATCAGAGTCAGAGTCGGAGTCGGAGTCAGAGTAAGAGTCAGAGTCAGAGTCAGAGTCAGAGTCAGAGTCAGAGTCGGAATCGAAGTCAGAGTCATAGTCAGAGTCGGAGTTAAAGTTGGAGTCAGAGTCAGAGTCAGAGAGTCAGAGTCAGAGTCAGAGTGATAGTCATAGTCGGAGTCAGAGTCAGATACAGATTTAAAGTCAGAGTCGAAGTCACAGAGTCAGAGTCAGAGTCAGATTGATAGTCATAGTTGGAGTCAGAGTCAGATACAGAGTCGAAGTCAAAGTCAATGTCAGAGTCAGAGTCAGAGTCAGAGTCAGATTCAAAGTCAGAGTCAGAGTCACAGTCAGAGTCAGAGTCAGAGTCAGAGTCAAAGTCAAAGTTGGAGTCAGAGTCAGAGTCAGAGATTTAGAGTCAGAGTCAGAGTGATAGTCAGAGTCGGAGTCAGAGTCAGATACAGAGTCGAAGTCAGAGTCAGAGTCAGAGTCAGAGTCAGAGTTAGAGTCAGAGTCAGACTTAGAGTCAGAATCAGAGTCAGAGTCGGAGTCGAAGTCGGAGTCAGATTCGGAGTGAGAGTCAGAGTCAGAGTCACAGTCAGAGTCACAGTCAGAGTTAGAGTCAGATTCAGAATCAGAGTCAGAGTCAGAGTCGGAGTCGGAGTCAGAGTCAGAGTCAGAGTCGGAGTCAAAGTTAGAGTCAGAGTCAGAGTCAGAGAGTCAGAGTCAGAGTCAGAGTGATAGTCATAGTCGGAGTCAGAGTCAGATACAGATTTGAAGTCAGAGTCGAAGTCAGAGTCAGAGTCAGAGTCAGAGAGTCAGAGTCAGAGTCAGAGTGATAGTCATAGTCGGAGTCAGAGTCAGATACAGATTTGAAGTCAGAGTCGAAGTCAGAGTCAGAGTCAGAGTCAGATTCAGAGTCAGAATCAGAGTCAGAGTCGGAGTCGGAGTCAGAGTAAGAGTCGGAGTCAGATTCAGAGTCAGAGTCAGAGTCAGAGTCAGAGTCGGAGTCAGAGTCAGAGTCGGAGTCAGAGTCACAGTCAGAGTCAGTGTCAGAGTCAGAGTCAGAGTAAAGTTGAAGTCAGGGTCAGAGTCAGAGAGTCAGAGTCAGAGTCAGATTGATAGTCATAGTCGGAGTCAGAGTCAGATACAGAGTCGAAGTCAGAGTCGAAGTCAGAGTCAGAGCCAGAGTCAGAGTCAGAGTCAGAGTCGGAGTCGAAGTCAGAGTCATAGTCAGAGTCGGAGTCAAAGTTGGAGTCAGAGTCAGAGTCAGAGAGTCAGAGTCAGAGTCAGAGTGATAGTCATAGTCGGAGTCAGAGTCAAATACAGATTTAAAGTCAGAGTCGAAGTCAGAGAGTCAGAGTCAGAGTCAGATTGATAGTCATAGTCGGAGTCAGAGTCAGATACAGAGTCGAAGTCAAAGTCAATGTCAGAGTCAGAGTCAGAGTCAGAGTCAGAGTCAGAGTCAGAGTCAGAGTCACAGTCAGAGTCAGAGTCAGAGTCAGAGTCAAAGTCAAAGTTGGAGTCAGAGTCAGAGTCAGAGATTTAGAGTCAGAGTCAGAGTGATAGTCAGAGTCGGAGTCAGAGTCAGATACAGAGTCGAAGTCAGAGTCAGAGTCAGAGTCAGAGTCAGAGTCAGAGTCAGAGTCAGACTTAGAGTCAGAATCAGAGTCAGAGTCGGAGTCGAAGTCGGAGTCAGATTCGGAATGAGAGTCAGAGTCAGAGTCACAGTCAGAGTCACAGTCAGAGTTAGAGTCAGATTCAGAATCAGAGTCAGAGTCAGAGTCGGAGTCGTAATCAGAGTCATAGTCAGAGTCGGAGTCAAAGTTAGAGTCAGAGTCAGAGTCATAGAGTCAAAGTCAGAGTCAGAGTGATAGTCATAGTCGGAGTCAGAGTCAGATACAGATTTGGAGTCAGAGTCGAAGTCAGAGTCAGAGTCAGAGTCAGATTCAGAGTCAGAATCAGAGTCAGAGTCGGAGTCGGAGTCAGAGTAAGAGTCAGAGTCAGAGTCAGAGTCAGAGTCAGAGTCAGAGTCGGAGTCGAAGTCAGAGTCATAGTCAGAGTCGCAGTCAAAGTTGGAGTCAGAGTCAGAGTCAGAGAGTCAGAGTCAGAGTCAGAGTGATAGTCATAGTCGGAGTCAGAGTCAGATACAGATTTAAAGTCAGAGTCGAAGTCAGAGAGTCAGAGTCAGAGTCAGATTGATAGTCATATTTGGAGTCAGAGTCAGATACAGAGTCGAAGTCAAAGTCAATGTCAGAGTCAGAGTCAGAGTCAGAGTCAGAGTCAGAGTCAGCGTCAGAGTCAGAGTCAGAATCAGAGTCAGAGAGTCAGAGTCAAATTCAGAGTCGGAGTCAGAGTCAGAGTCAGAGTCAGAGTCAGAGTCGAAGTCAGAGACAGAGTCAGAGTCAAATTCCGAGTCATAGTGAGAGTCACATTCATAGTCAGATACAAAGACGAAGTCAGAGTCAAAGTCAGAGTCAGAGTCTGATTCAGAGTCAGATACCAAGTCTAAGTCAAAGTCAATGTCAGAATCAGAGTCAGAGTCAGAGTCAGATTCAGTGTCAGAGTCAGAGTCAGAGTCAAAGTTGGAGTCACAGTCAGAGTCAGAGAGTCAGAGTCAGAGTCAGATTGATAGTCATAGTCGAAGTCAGAGTCAGATACAGAGTCGAAGTCAGAGTCAGCGTCAGAGTCAGAGTCAGAGTCAGAGTCAGAGAGTCAGAGTCAAAGTTTGAGTCATACTGAAAGTCAGAGTCAGAGTCAGATTCAGAGTCAGATACAAAGTCAAAGTCAAAGTCAATGTCAGAGTCAGAGTCAGAGTCAGAGTCAGATTCAGTGTCAGAGTCAGACTCAGAGTCAAAGTTGGAGTCAGAGTCAGAGTCAGAGAGTCAGAGTCAGAGTCAGATTGATAGTCATAGTCGAAGTCAGAGTCAGATACAGAGTCGAAGTCAGAGTCGCAGTCAGAGTCAGAGTCAGAGTCAGAGTCAGAGTCAGAGTCAGAGAGTCAGAGTCAAAGTCTGAGTCAGAGTCAGAGTCAGAGTCAGAGTCAGAGTCAAAGTTGGAGTCAGAGTCCGAGTCACAGTCAGAGTCAGAGTCAGAGTCAGAGTCAGAGTCAAAGTTGGAGTCAGAGTCAGAGTCAGAGATTTAGAGTCAGAGTCAGAGTGATAGTCGAAGTCAGAGACAGAGTCAGAGTCAAATTCCGAGTCATAGTAAGAGTCACATTCATAGTCAGATACAAAGTCGAAGTCAGAGTCAAAGTCAGAGTCAGAGTCTTATTCAGAGTCAGAGTCAGAGTCAGAGTTAGAGTCAGATTTGGAGTCAGAGTCGGAGTCAATGTCAGATCCAGAGTCGGAGTCAGATTCAGAGTCACAGTCAGATTTAAAGTCAGAGTCGTCGTCAGAGTCAGAGTCTGATTCAGATACAGAGACAGAGTCAGAGTCAGAGTCAGAGTCACACTCAGAGTCAAAGACAGAGTCGGAGTCAGAGTTAGAGTCAGAGTCAGAGTCAGAGTCAGAGACAGAGTCAGAGTCAGAGTCAGAGTCAGAGTCAGAGACAGAGTCAGTGTCAGAGTCAGAGTCAAAGTCAGAGTCAGAGTCATATTCAGAGTCAGAGTCGGAGTCACAGTCAGAGTCACAGTCAGAGTCAGAGTCAGAGTCAGAGTCAGAGTCAAAGTTGGAGTCAGAGTCAGAGTCAGAGATTTAGAGTCAGAGTCTAAGTGATAGTCAGAGTCGGAGTCGGAGTCAGATACAGAGTCGAAGTCCGAGTCAGAGTCAGAGTCAGAGTCAGAGTCAGAGTCAGAGTCAGACTCAGAGTCCGAATCAGAGTCAGAGTCGGAGTCGAAGTCGGAGTCAGATTCGGAGTGAGAGTCAGAGTCAGAGTCACAGTCAGAGTCACAGTCACAGTCAGAGTCAGATTCAGAGTCACAGTCAGAGTCAGAGTCAGATTCAGAGTCAAAGTCAAAGTTGGAGTCAGAGTCAGAGTCAGAGATTTAGAGTCAGAGTCAGAGTGATAGTCAGAGTCGGAGTCAGAGTCAGAGTCAGAGTCAGAGTCAGAGTCAAACTCAGAGTCAGAGACAGAGTGAAAATCAGAGTTAGAGTCAGAGTCAGAGTCAGAGTCAGAGACAGAGTCAGAGACAGGGTCAAAATCAGAGTTAGAGTCAGAGTCAGAGTCAGAGTCAGAGTCAGAGTCCGAGTCAGAGTCAGAGTCAGAGTCAGAGTCAGAGTCAGAGAGTGAGAGTCAAAGTCTGAGTCATACTGAAAGTCAGAGTCAGAGTCAGATTCAGAGTCAGATACAAAGTCAAAGTCGAAGTCAATGTCAGAGTCAGAGTCAGAGTCAGAGTCAGATTCAGAGTCAGATTCAGAGTCAGAGTCAGAGTCAGAGTCAGAGTCACAGTCAGAGTCAGAGTCAGAGTCAGAGTTAGAGTAAGAGTCAGAGTCAGAGTCAGAGTCAGAGTCAGAGTCAGAGTCAGAGTCAGAGTCAGAGTCAGAGTCAGAGCCAGAGTCAGAGTTAGAGTCGTAGTCAGAGTCAGAGTCAGAGTCAGAGTCAGAGTCAGAGTCAGAGTCAGACTCAGAGTCAGAATCAGAGTCAGAGTCGGAGTCGGAGTCGGGGTCGGAGTCGGAGTCAGAGTCAGAGTCAGAGTCAGAGTCAAAGTCAGAATCAGAGTCAGAGTTAGAGTAAGAGTCAGAGTCAGAGTCAGAGTCAGAGTCAGAGTCAGAAGCAAAGTCAGAGTCAGAGTCAGAGTCAGAGTCAGAGTCAGAGCCAGAGTCAGAGTCAGAGTCGTAGTCAGAATCAGAGTCCAAGTCAGATACAGAGTCAGAGTCAGAGTCAGAGTCAAAGTCAGAGTCAGAGTCAGAGTCAGAGTCAGAGTCAGAGTCAGAGTCAGAGTCAGACTCAGAGTCAGAATCAGAGTCAGAGTCGGAGTCGAAGTCGGAGTCAGATTCGGAGTGAGAGTCAGAGTCAGAGTCACAGTCAGAGTCACAGTCAGAGTCAGAGTCAGATTCAGAGTTAGAGTCAGAGTCAGAGTCGGGGTTGGAGTCGGAGTCGGAGTCAGAGTCAGAGTCAGAGTCAGAGTCCGAGTCAGAGTCAGAGTCAGAGTCAGAGTCAGACTCAGAGTCAGAATCAGAGTCAGAGTCGCAGTCGGAGTCGGAGTCGGATTCAGAGTGAGAGTCAGAGTCAGAGTCAGAGTCAGAGTCAGATTCAGAGTTAGAGTCAGAGTCAGAGAGTCGGAGTCATATTCAGAGTCGAAGTCAGAGTCAGAGTCAGAGTCAGAGTCCGAGTCGAAGTCAGAGACAGAGTCAGAGTCAAATTCCGAGTCATAGTGAGAGTCACATCCATAGTCAGATACAAAGTCGAAGTCAGAGTCAAAGTCAGAGTCAGAGTCTGATTCAGAGTCAGAGTCAGAGTCGGAGTCAGAGTCAGAGAGTCAGAGTCAGAGTCAAATTGATAGTCATAGTCGGAGTCAGAGTCAGATACAGAGTCGAAGTCAGAGTCGAAGTCAGAGTCAGAGTCAGAGTCAGAGTCAGAGTCAGACTCAGAGTCATAGTCAGAGTCAGAGTCAGAGTCAGAGTCAGAGTCAGAGTCAGAATCAGAGTCAGAGTCAGAATCAGAGAGTCAGAGTCAAATTCAGAGTCGGAGTCAGAGTCAGAGAGTCGGAGTCATATTCAGAGTCGAAGTCAGAGTCAGAGTCAGAGTCAGAGTCAGAGTCGAAGTCAGAGACAGAGTCAGAGTCAAATTCCGAGTCATAGTGAGAGTCACATTCATAGTCAGATACAAAGTCGAATTCAGAGTCAAAGTCAGAGTCAGAGTCTGATTCAGAGTCAGAGTCAGAGTCAGAGTTGGAGTCAGATTCGGAGTCAGAGTCGGAGTAAATGTCAGATCCAGAGTCGGAGTCAGATTCAGAGTCACAGTCAGATTCAAAGTCAGAGTCGTCGTCGGAGTCAGAGTCTGATTCAGATACAGAGACAGAGTCAGAGTCAGAGTCAGAGTCAAACTCAGAGTCGGAGACAGAGTCGGAGTCAGAGTTAGAGTCAGAGTCAGAGTCAGAGTCAGAGGCAGAGTCAGAGTCAGAGTCAGAGTCAGAGTCAGAGTCAGAGTCAGTGTCAGAGTCAGAGTCAAAGTCAGAGTCAGAGTCAGATTCAGAGTCAGAGTCAGAGTCAGAGTCAGAGTCACAGTCAGAGTCAGAGTCAGAGTCAGAGTCAGAGTCAAAGTTGGAGTCAGAGTCAGAGTCAGAGATTTAGAGTTAGAGTCTAAGTGATAGTCAGAGTCGGAGTCAGAGTCAGATACAGAGTCGAAGTCAGAGTCAGAGTCAGAGTCAGAGTCAGAGTCAGAGTCAGACTCAGAGTCAGAATCACAGTCAGAGTCGGAGTCGAAGTCGGAGTCAGATTCGGAGTGAGAGTCAGAGTCAGAGTCACAGTCAGAGTCACAGTCAGAGTCAGAGTCAGATTCAGAGTCACAGTCAGAGTCAGAGTCAGAGTCAGAGTCAAAGTCAAAGTTGGAGTCAGAGTCAGATTCAGAGATTTAGAGTCAGAGTCAGAGTCGGAGTCAGAGTCAGAGTCAAAGTCAAAGTTGGAATCAGAGCCAGAGTCAGAGATTTAGAGTCAGAGTCACAGTGCTAGTCAGAGTCGGAGTCAGAGTCAGATACAGAGTCGAAGTCAGAGTCAGAGTCAGAGTCAGAGTCAGAGTCAGAGTCAGAGTCAGAGTCAGACTCAGAGTCAGAATCAGAGTCAGAGTCGGAGTCGAAGTCGGAGTCAGATTCGGAGTGAGAGTCAGAGTCAGAGTCACAGTCAGAGTCACAGTCAGAGTCAGAGTCAGATTCAGAGTTAGAGTCAGGGTCAGAGTCAAACTCAGAGTCAGAGACAGAGTCAAAGTCAGAGTTAGAGTCAGAGTCAGAGTCAGAGTAAGAGACAGAGTCAGAGTCAGAGTCAGAGTCAGAGTCAGAGTCAGAGTCAGAGTCAGAGTCAGAGTCAGAGACAGAGTCAAAGTCAGAGTTAGAGTCAGAGTCAGAGTCAGAGTAAGAGACAGAGTCAGAGTCAGAGTCAGAGTCAGAGTCAGAGTCAGAGTCAGAGTCAGAGTCAGAGTCAGAGTCAGAGTCGGAGTCAGAGTCAGAGTCAAAGTCAGAATCAGAGTCAGAGTCAGAGTCCGAGTCAGAGACAGAGTCAGAGTCAGAGTCAGAGTCAGAGAGTGAGAGTCAAAGTCTGAGTCATACTGAAAGTCAGAGTCAGAGTCAGATTCAGAGTCAGATACAAAGTCAAAGTCAAAGTCAATGTCAGAGTCAGAGTCAGAGTCAGAGTCAGATTCAGAGTCAGAGTCAGAGTCAGAGTCAGAGTCAGAGTCAGAGTCACAGTCAGAGTCAGAGTCAGAGTCAGAGTTAGAGTAAGAGTCAGAGTCAGAGTCAGAGTCAGAGTCAGAGTCAGAGTCGGAGTCAGAGTCAGAGTCAGAGTCAGGGTCAAAGTCAGAATCAGAGTCAGAGTTAGAGTAAGAGTCAGAGTCAGAGTCAGAGTCAGAGTCAGAGTCAGAGTCAGAGTCAGAGTCAGAGTCAGAGTCAGAGTCAGAGTCAGAGTCAAAGTCAGAATCAGAGTCAGAGTCAGAGTCCGAGTCAGAGTCAGAGTCAGAGTCAGAGTCAGAGTCAGAGAGTGAGAGTCAACGTCTGAGTCATACTGAAAGTCAGAGTCAGAGTCAGATTCAGAGTCAGATACAAAGTCAAAGTCAAAGTCAATGTCAGAGTCAGAGTCAGAGTCAGAGTCAGATTCAGAGTCAGAGTCAGAGTCAGAGTCAGAGTCAGAGTCAGAGTCACAGTCAGAGTCAGAGTCAGAGTCAGAGTCAGAGTTAGAGTCAGAGTCAGAGTCAGAGTCAGAGTCAGAGTCAGAGTCAGAGTCAGAGTCAGAGTCAGAGTCAGAACCAGAGTCAGAGTTAGAGTCGTAGTCAGAGTCAGAGTCAGAGTCAGAGTCAGAGTCAGAGTCAGAGTCAGACTCAGAGTCAGAATCAGAGTCAGAGTCGGAGTCGGAGTCGGGGTCAGATTCAGAGTGAGAGTCAGAGTCAGAGTCAGAGTCAGAGTCAGATTCAGAGTTAGAGTCAGAGTCAGAGTCGGGGTCGGAGTCAGAGTCAGAGTCAGAGTCAGAGTCAGAGTCAAAGTCAGAATCAGAGTCAGAGTTACAGTAAGAGTCAGAGTCAGAGTCAGAGTCAGAGTCAGAGTCAGAAGCAAAGTCAGAGTCAGAGTCAGAGTCAGAGTCAGAGTCAGAGCCAGAGTCAGAGTAAGAGTCGTAGTCAGAATCAGAGTCCAAGTCAGATACAGAGTCAGAGTCAGAGTCAGAGTCAAAGTCAGAGTCAGAGTCAGAGTCAGAGTCAGAGTCAGAGTCAGAGTCAGAGTCAGACTCAGAGTCAGAATCAGAGTCAGAGTCGGAGTCGAAGTCGGAGTCAGATTCGGAGTGAGAGTCAGAGTCAGAGTCACAGTCAGAGTCACAGTCCGAGTCAGAGTCAGATTCAGAGTTAGAGTCAGAGTCAGAGTCGGGGTTGGAGTCCGAGTCGGAGTCAGAGTCAGAGTCAGAGTCAGAGTCCGAGTCAGAGTCAGAGTCAGAGTCAGAGTCAGACTCAGAGCCAGAATCAGAGTCAGAGTCGCAGTCGGAGTCGGAGTCAGATTCAGAGTGAGAGTCAGAGTCAGAGTCAGAGTCAGAGTCAGATTCAGAGTTAGAGTCAGAGTCAGAGTCGGGGTCGGAGTCGGAGTCAGAGTCAGAGTCAGAGTCAGAGTCAACGTCAGAATCAGAGTCAGAGTTAGAGTAAGAGTCAGAGTCAGAGTCAGAGTCAGAGTCAGAGTCGAAGTCAGAGTCAGAGTCGGAGTCAGAGTCACAGTCAGAGTCAGTGTCAGAGTCAGAGTCAGAGTCGGAGTCAGAGTCAGAGAGTCAGAGTCAGAGTCAGATTGATAGTCATAGTCGGAGTCAGAGTCAGATACAGAGTCGAAGTCAGAGTCGAAGTCAGAGTCAGAGTCAAAGTCAGAGTCAGCGTCAGACTCAGAGTCATAGTCAGAGTCAGAGTCAGAGTCAGAGTCAGAGTCAGAGTCAGAATCAGAGTCAGAGTCAGAATCAGAGAGTCAGAGTCAAATTCAGAGTCGGAGTCAGAGTCAGAGAGTCGGAGTCAAATTCAGAGTCGAAGTCAGAGTCAGAGTCAGAGTCAGAGTCAGAGTCAGAGTCAGAGTCAGAGAGTGAGAGTCAAAGTCTGAGTCATACTGAAAGTCAGAGTCAGAGTCAGATTCAGAGTCAGATACAAAGTCAAAGTCAAAGTCAATGTCAGAGTCAGAGTCAGAGTCAGAGTCAGATTCAGAGTCAGATTCAGAGTCAGAGTCAGAGTCAGAGTCAGAGTTACAGTCAGAGTCAGAGTCAGAGTCAGAGTTAGAGTAAGAGTCAGAGTCAGAGTCAGAGTCAGAGTCAGAGTCAGAGTCAGAGTCAGAGTCAGAGTCAGAGTCAGAGCCAGAGTCAGAGTTAGAGTCGTAGTCAGAGTCAGAGTCAGAGTCAGAGTCAGAGTCAGAGTCAGAGTCAGACTCAGAGTCAGAATCAGAGTCAGAGTCGGAGTCGGAGTCGGGGTCGGAGTCGGAGTCAGAGTCAGAGTCAGAGTCAGAGTCAAAGTCAGAATCAGAGTCAGAGTTAGAGTAAGAGTCAGAGTCAGAGTCAGAGTCAGAGTCAGAGTCAGAAGCAAAGTCAGAGTCAGAGTCAGAGTCAGAGTCAGAGTCAGAGCCAGAGTCAGAGTCAGAGTCGTAGTCAGAATCAGAGTCCAAGTCAGATACAGAGTCAGAGTCAGAGTCAGAGTCAAAGTCAGAGTCAGAGTCAGAGTTAGAGTCAGAGTCAGAGTCAGAGTCAGAGTCAGACTCAGAGTCAGAATCAGAGTCAGAGTCGGAGTCGAAGTCGGAGTCAGATTCGGAGTGAGAGTCAGAGTCAGAGTCACAGTCAGAGTCACAGTCAGAGTCAGAGTCAGATTCAGAGTTAGAGTCAGAGTCAGAGTCAGAGTCAGAGTCAGAGTCCGAGTCAGAGTCAGAGTCAGAGTCAGAGTCAGACTCAGAGTCAGAATCAGAGTCAGAGTCGCAGTCGGAGTCGGAGTCAGATTCAGAGTGAGAGTCAGAGTCAGAGTCAGAGTCAGAGTCAGATTCAGAGTTAGAGTCAGAGTCAGAGAGTCGGAGTCATATTCAGAGTCGAAGTCAGAGTCAGAGTCAGAGTCAGAGTCCGAATCGAAGTCAGAGACAGAGTCAGAGTCAAATTCCGAGTCATAGTGAGAGTCACATTCATAGTCAGATACAAAGTCGAAGTCAGAGTCAAAGTCAGAGTCAGAGTCTGATTCAGAGTCAGAGTCAGAGTCGGAGTCAGAGTCAGAGAGTCAGAGTCAGAGTCAAATTGATAGTCATAGTCGGAGTCAGAGTCAGATACAGAGTCGAAGTCAGAGTCGAAGTCAGAGTCAGAGTCAGAGTCAGAGTCAGAGTCAGACTCAGAGTCATAGTCAGAGTCAGAGTCAGAGTCAGAGTCAGAGTCAGAGTCAGAATCAGAGTCAGAGTCAGAATCAGAGAGTCAGAGTCAAATTCAGAGTCGGAGTCAGAGTCAGAGAGTCGGAGTCATATTCAGAGTCGAAGTCAGAGTCAGAGTCAGAGTCAGAGTCAGAGTCGAAGTCAGAGACAGAGTCAGAGTGAAATTCCGAGTCATAGTGAGAGTCACATTCATAGTCAGATACAAAGTCGAATTCAGAGTCAAAGTCGGAGTCAGAGTCTGATTCAGAGTCAGAGTCAGAGTCAGAGTTGGAGTCAGATTCGGAGTCAGAGTCGGAGTAAATGTCAGATTCAGAGTCGGAGTCAGATTCAGAGTCACAGTCAGATTCAAAGTCAGAGTCGTCGTCGGAGTCAGAGTCTGATTCAGATACAGAGACAGAGTCAGAGTCAGAGTCAGAGTCAAACTCAGAGTCGGAGACAGAGTCGGAGTCAGAGTTAGAGTCAGAGTCAGAGTCAGAGTCAGAGGCAGAGTCAGAGTCAGAGTCAGAGTCGGAGTCAGAGTCAGAGTCAGTGTCAGAGTCAGAGTCAAAGTCAGAGTCAGAGTCAGATTCAGAGTCAGAGTCAGAGTCAGAGTCAGAGTCACAGTCAGAGTCAGAGTCAGAGTCAGAGTCAGAGTCAAAGTTGGAGTCAGAGTCAGAGTCAGAGTCGGAGTCAGAGTCAGATACAGAGTCGAAGTCAGAGTCAGAGTCAGAGTCAGAGTCAGAGTCAGAGTCAGAGTCAGAGTCAGACTCAGAGTCAGAATCAGAGTCAGAGTCGGAGTCGAAGTCGGAGTCAGATTCGGAGTGAGAGTCAGAGTCAGAGTCACAGTCAGAGTCACAGTCAGAGTCAGAGTCAGATTCAGAGTCACAGTCAGAGTCAGAGTCAGAGTCAGAGTCAAAGTCAAAGTTGGAGTCAGAGTCAGAGTCAGAGATTTAGAGTCAGAGTCAGAGTGATAGTCAGAGTCGGAGTCAGAGTCAGAGTCAAAGTCAAAGTTGGAATCAGAGCCAGAGTCAGAGATTTAGAGTCAGAGTCAGAGTGCTAGTCAGAGTCGGAGTCAGAGTCAGATACAGAGTCGAAGTCAGAGTCAGAGTCAGAGTCAGAGTCAGAGTCAGAGTCAGAGTCAGAGTCAGACTCAGAGTCAGAATCAGAGTCAGAGTCGGAGTCGAAGTCGGAGTCAGATTCGGAGTGAGAGTCAGAGTCAGAGTCACAGTCAGAGTCACAGTCAGAGTCAGAGTCAGATTCAGAGTTAGAGTCAGAGTCAGAGTCGGGGTTGGAGTCGGAGTCGGAGTCAGAGTCGGAGTCGGAGTCAGAGTCAAAGTCAGGGTCAGAGTCAAACTCAGAGTCAGAGACAGAGTCAAAGTCAGAGTTAGAGTCAGAGTCAGAGTCAGAGTAAGAGACAGAGTCAGAGTCAGAGTCAGAGTCAGAGTCAGAGTCAGAGTCAGAGTCAGAGTCAGAGTCAGAGTCAGAGTCAGAGTCGGAGTCAGAGTCAGAGTCAAAGTCAGAATCAGAGTCAGAGTCAGAGTCCGAGTCAGAGACAGAGTCAGAGTCAGAGTCAGAGTCAGAGAGTGAGAGTCAAAGTCTGAGTCATACTGAAAGTCAGAGTCAGAGTCGATTCAGAGTCAGATACAAAGTCAAAGTCAAAGTCAATGTCAGAGTCAGAGTCAGAGTCAGAGTCAGATTCAGAGTCAGAGTCAGAGTCAGAGTCAGAGTCAGAGTCAGAGTCACAGTCAGAGTCAGAGTCAGAGTCAGAGTTAGAGTAAGAGTCAGAGTCAGAGTCAGAGTCAGAGTCAGAGTCAGAGTCGGAGTCAGAGTCAGAGTCAGAGTCAGGGTCAAAGTCAGAATCAGAGTCAGAGTTAGAGTAAGAGTCAGAGTCAGAGTCAGAGTCAGAGTCAGAGTCAGAGTCAGAGTCAAAGTCAGAGTCAGAGTCAGAGTCAGAGTCAAAGTCAGAGTCAGAGTCAGGGTCAGAGTCAGAGTCAGAGCCAGAGTCAAAGTCAGAGTCGTAGTCAGAGTCAGAGTCCAAGTCAGATACAGAGTCAGAGTCAGAGTCAGAGTCAGAGTCAGAGTCAGAGTCAAAGTCAGAGTCAGAGTCAGAGTCAGAGTCAGAGTCAGAGTCAGAGTCAGAGTCAGAGTCAGAGTCAGAGAGTCAAAGTCAGAGTCAGAGTCAGAGTCAGAGTCAGAGTCAGAGTCAGAGTCAGAGTCAGAGTCAGAGTCAGAGAGTCAGAGTCAGAGTCAAAGTCTGAGTCATACTGAAAGTCAGAGTCAGAGTCAGATTCCGAGTCAGATACAAAGTCAAAGTCAAAGTCAATGTCAGAGTCAGAGTCAGAGTCAGAGTCAGAGTCAGAGTCAGAGTCAGAGTCCGAGTCACAGTCAGAGTCAGAGTCAAAGTCAGAGTCACAGTCAAGGTTGGAGTCAGAATCAGAGTCAGACTCAGAGTCAGAATCAGAGTCAGAGTCGGAGTCAAAGTCGGAGTCAGATTCGGAGTGAGAGTCAGAGTCAGCGTCACAGTCAGAGTCACAGTCAGAGTCAGAGTCAGATTCAGAATCGGAGTCAGAGTCGGAGTCGGGGTCGGAGTCAGAGTCATAGTCAGAGTCGGAGTCAAAGTTGGAGTCAGAGTCAGAGTCAGAGAGTCAGAGTCAGAGTCAGATTGATAGTCATAGTCGAAGTCAGAGTCAGATACAGAGTCGAAGTCAGAGTCGCAGTCAGAGTCAGCGTCAGAGTCAGAGTCAGAGTCAGAGTCAGAGAGTCAGAGTCAAAGTTTGAGTCATACTAAAAGTCAGAGTCAGGGTCAGATTCAGAGTCAGATACAAAGTCAAAGTCAAAGTCAATGTCAGAGTCAGAGTCAGAGTCAGAGTCAGATTCAGTGTCAGAGTCAGAGTCAGAGTCAAAGTTGGAGTCAGAGTCAGAGTCAGAGAGTCAGAGTCAGAGTCAGATTGATAGTCATAGTCGAAGTCAGAGTCAGATACAGAGTCGAAGTCAGAGTCGCAGTCAGAGTCAGAGTCAGAGTCAGAGTCAGAGTCAGAGTCAGAGAGTCAGAGTCAAAGGCTGAGTCGGAGTCAGAGTCAGAGTCAGAGTCAGAGTCAAAGTTGGAGTCAGAGTCCGAGTCACAGTCAGAGTCAGAGTCAGAGTCGAAGTCAGAGTCAGAGTCAGAGTCAGAGTCAGAGTCAGAGTCAGAGTCAGAGTCAGACTCAGAGTCAGAATCAGAGTCAGAGTGGGAGTCGAAGTCGGAGTCAGATTCGGAGTGAGAGTCAGAGTCAGAGTCACAGTCAGAGTCACAGTCAGAGTCAGAGTCAGATTCAGAGTTAGAGTCAGGGTCAGAGTCAAACTCAGAGTCAGAGACAGAGTCAAAGTCAGAGTAAGAGTCAGAGTCAGAGTCAGAGTAAGAGACAGAGTCAGAGTCAGAGTCAGAGTCAGAGTCAGAGTCAGAGTCAGAGTCAGAGTCAGAGTCAGAGACAGAGTCAAAGTCAGAGTTAGAGTCAGAGTCAGAGTCAGAGTAAGAGACAGAGTCAGAGTCAGAGTCAGAGTCAGAGTCAGAGTCAGAGTCAGAGTCAGAGTCAGAGTCAGAGTCAGAGTCGGAGTCAGAGTCAGAGTCAAAGTCAGAATCAGAGTCAGAGTCAAAGTCCGAGTCAGAGACAGAGTCAGAGTCAGAGTCAGAGTCAGAGAGTGAGAGTCAAAGTCTGAGTCATACTGAAAGTCAGAGTCAGAGTCAGATTCAGAGTCAGATACAAAGTCAAAGTCAAAGTCAATGTCAGAGTCAGAGTCAGAGTCAGAGTCAGATTCAGAGTCAGAGTCAGAGTCAGAGTCAGAGTCAGAGTCAGAGTCACAGTCAGAGTCAGAGTCAGAGTCAGAGTTAGAGTAAGAGTCAGAGTCAGAGTCAGAGTCAGAGTCAGAGTCAGAGTCGGAGTCAGAGTCAGAGTCAGAGTCAGGGTCAAAGTCAGAATCAGAGTCAGAGTTAGAGTAAGAGTCAGAGTCAGAGTCAGAGTCAGAGTCAGAGTCAGAGTCAGAGTCAGAGTCAGAGTCAGAGTCAGAGTCAGAGTCAGAGTCAAAGTCAGAATCAGAGTCAGAGTCAGAGTCCGAGTCAGAGTCAGAGTCAGAGTCAGAGTCAGAGTCAGAGAGTGAGAGTCAACGTCTGAGTCATACTGAAAGTCAGAGTCAGAGTCAGATTCAGAGTCAGATACAAAGTCAAAGTCAAAGTCAATGTCAGAGTCAGAGTCAGAGTCAGAGTCAGATTCAGAGTCAGAGTCAGAGTCAGAGTCAGAGTCAGAGTCAGAGTCACAGTCAGAGTCAGAGTCAGAGTCAGAGTCAGAGTTAGAGTCAGAGTCAGAGTCAGAGTCAGAGTCAGAGTCAGAGTCAGAGTCAGAGTCAGAGTCAGAGTCAGAACCAGAGTCAGAGTTAGAGTCGTAGTCAGAGTCAGAGTCAGAGTCAGAGTCAGAGTCAGAGTCAGAGTCAGACTCAGAGTCAGAATCAGAGTCAGAGTCGGAGTCGGAGTCGGGGTCAGATTCAGAGTGAGAGTCAGAGTCAGAGTCAGAGTCAGAGTCAGATTCAGAGTTAGAGTCAGAGTCGGGGTCGGAGTCAGAGTCAGAGTCAGAGTCAGAGTCAGAGTCAAAGTCAGAATCAGAGTCAGAGTTACAGTAAGAGTCAGAGTCAGAGTCAGAGTCAGAGTCAGAGTCAGAAGCAAAGTCAGAGTCAGAGTCAGAGTCAGAGTCAGAGTCAGAGCCAGAGTCAGAGTAAGAGTCGTAGTCAGAATCAGAGTCCAAGTCAGATACAGAGTCAGAGTCAGAGTCAGAGTCAAAGTCAGAGTCAGAGTCAGAGTCAGAGTCAGAGTCAGAGTCAGAGTCAGAGTCAGACTCAGAGTCAGAATCAGAGTCAGAGTCGGAGTCGAAGTCGGAGTCAGATTCGGAGTGAGAGTCAGAGTCAGAGTCACAGTCAGAGTCACAGTCCGAGTCAGAGTCAGATTCAGAGTTAGAGTCAGAGTCAGAGTCGGGGTTGGAGTCCGAGTCGGAGTCAGAGTCAGAGTCAGAGTCAGAGTCCGAGTCAGAGTCAGAGTCAGAGTCAGAGTCAGACTCAGAGCCAGAATCAGAGTCAGAGTCGCAGTCGGAGTCGGAGTCAGATTCAGAGTGAGAGTCAGAGTCAGAGTCAGAGTCAGAGTCAGATTCAGAGTTAGAGTCAGAGTCAGAGTCGGGGTCGGAGTCGGAGTCAGAGTCAGAGTCAGAGTCAGAGTCAACGTCAGAATCAGAGTCAGAGTTAGAGTAAGAGTCAGAGTCAGAGTCAGAGTCAGAGTCAGAGTCGAAGTCAGAGTCAGAGTCGGAGTCAGAGTCACAGTCAGAGTCAGTGTCAGAGTCAGAGTCAGAGTCGGAGTCAGAGTCAGAGAGTCAGAGTCAGAGTCAGATTGATAGTCATAGTCGGAGTCAGAGTCAGATACAGAGTCGAAGTCAGAGTCGAAGTCAGAGTCAGAGTCAAAGTCAGAGTCAGCGTCAGACTCAGAGTCATAGTCAGAGTCAGAGTCAGAGTCAGAGTCAGAGTCAGAGTCAGAATCAGAGTCAGAGTCAGAATCAGAGAGTCAGAGTCAAATTCAGAGTCGGAGTCAGAGTCAGAGAGTCGGAGTCAAATTCAGAGTCGAAGTCAGAGTCAGAGTCAGAGTCAGAGTCAGAGTCAGAGTCAGAGTCAGAGAGTGAGAGTCAAAGTCTGAGTCATACTGAAAGTCAGAGTCAGAGTCAGATTCAGAGTCAGATACAAAGTCAAAGTCAAAGTCAATGTCAGAGTCAGAGTCAGAGTCAGAGTCAGATTCAGAGTCAGATTCAGAGTCAGAGTCAGAGTCAGAGTCAGAGTTACAGTCAGAGTCAGAGTCAGAGTCAGAGTTAGAGTAAGAGTCAGAGTCAGAGTCAGAGTCAGAGTCAGAGTCAGAGTCAGAGTCAGAGTCAGAGTCAGAGTCAGAGCCAGAGTCAGAGTTAGAGTCGTAGTCAGAGTCAGAGTCAGAGTCAGAGTCAGAGTCAGAGTCAGAGTCAGACTCAGAGTCAGAATCAGAGTCAGAGTCGGAGTCGGAGTCGGGGTCGGAGTCGGAGTCAGAGTCAGAGTCAGAGTCAGAGTCAAAGTCAGAATCAGAGTCAGAGTTAGAGTAAGAGTCAGAGTCAGAGTCAGAGTCAGAGTCAGAGTCAGAAGCAAAGTCAGAGTCAGAGTCAGAGTCAGAGTCAGAGTCAGAGCCAGAGTCAGAGTCAGAGTCGTAGTCAGAATCAGAGTCCAAGTCAGATACAGAGTCAGAGTCAGAGTCAGAGTCAAAGTCAGAGTCAGAGTCAGAGTCAGAGTCAGAGTCAGAGTCAGAGTCAGAGTCAGACTCAGAGTCAGAATCAGAGTCAGAGTCGGAGTCGAAGTCGGAGTCAGATTCGGAGTGAGAGTCAGAGTCAGAGTCACAGTCAGAGTCACAGTCAGAGTCAGAGTCAGATTCAGAGTTAGAGTCAGAGTCAGAGTCAGAGTCAGAGTCAGAGTCCGAGTCAGAGAGTGAGAGTCAACGTCTGAGTCATACTGAAAGTCAGAGTCAGAGTCAGATTCAGAGTCAGATACAAAGTCAAAGTCAAAGTCAATGTCAGAGTCAGAGTCAGAGTCAGAGTCAGATTCAGAGTCAGAGTCAGAGTCAGAGTCAGAGTCAGAGTCAGAGTCACAGTCAGAGTCAGAGTCAGAGTCAGAGTCAGAGTTAGAGTCAGAGTCAGAGTCAGAGTCAGAGTCAGAGTCAGAGTCAGAGTCAGAGTCAGAGTCAGAGTCAGAACCAGAGTCAGAGTTAGAGTCGTAGTCAGAGTCAGAGTCAGAGTCAGAGTCAGAGTCAGAGTCAGAGTCAGACTCAGAGTCAGAATCAGAGTCAGAGTCGGAGTCGGAGTCGGGGTCAGATTCAGAGTGAGAGTCAGAGTCAGAGTCAGAGTCAGAGTCAGATTCAGAGTTAGAGTCAGAGTCAGAGTCGGGGTCGGAGTCAGAGTCAGAGTCAGAGTCAGAGTCAGAGTCAAAGTCAGAATCAGAGTCAGAGTTACAGTAAGAGTCAGAGTCAGAGTCAGAGTCAGAGTCAGAGTCAGAAGCAAAGTCAGAGTCAGAGTCAGAGTCAGAGTCAGAGTCAGAGCCAGAGTCAGAGTAAGAGTCGTAGTCAGAATCAGAGTCCAAGTCAGATACAGAGTCAGAGTCAGAGTCAGAGTCAAAGTCAGAGTCAGAGTCAGAGTCAGAGTCAGAGTCAGAGTCAGAGTCAGAGTCAGACTCAGAGTCAGAATCAGAGTCAGAGTCGGAGTCGAAGTCGGAGTCAGATTCGGAGTGAGAGTCAGAGTCAGAGTCACAGTCAGAGTCACAGTCCGAGTCAGAGTCAGATTCAGAGTTAGAGTCAGAGTCAGAGTCGGGGTTGGAGTCCGAGTCGGAGTCAGAGTCAGAGTCAGAGTCAGAGTCCGAGTCAGAGTCAGAGTCAGAGTCAGAGTCAGACTCAGAGCCAGAATCAGAGTCAGAGTCGCAGTCGGAGTCGGAGTCAGATTCAGAGTGAGAGTCAGAGTCAGAGTCAGAGTCAGAGTCAGATTCAGAGTTAGAGTCAGAGTCAGAGTCGGGGTCGGAGTCGGAGTCAGAGTCAGAGTCAGAGTCAGAGTCAACGTCAGAATCAGAGTCAGAGTTAGAGTAAGAGTCAGAGTCAGAGTCAGAGTCAGAGTCAGAGTCGAAGTCAGAGTCAGAGTCGGAGTCAGAGTCACAGTCAGAGTCAGTGTCAGAGTCAGAGTCAGAGTCGGAGTCAGAGTCAGAGAGTCAGAGTCAGAGTCAGATTGATAGTCATAGTCGGAGTCAGAGTCAGATACAGAGTCGAAGTCAGAGTCGAAGTCAGAGTCAGAGTCAAAGTCAGAGTCAGCGTCAGACTCAGAGTCATAGTCAGAGTCAGAGTCAGAGTCAGAGTCAGAGTCAGAGTCAGAATCAGAGTCAGAGTCAGAATCAGAGAGTCAGAGTCAAATTCAGAGTCGGAGTCAGAGTCAGAGAGTCGGAGTCAAATTCAGAGTCGAAGTCAGAGTCAGAGTCAGAGTCAGAGTCAGAGTCAGAGTCAGAGTCAGAGAGTGAGAGTCAAAGTCTGAGTCATACTGAAAGTCAGAGTCAGAGTCAGATTCAGAGTCAGATACAAAGTCAAAGTCAAAGTCAATGTCAGAGTCAGAGTCAGAGTCAGAGTCAGATTCAGAGTCAGATTCAGAGTCAGAGTCAGAGTCAGAGTCAGAGTTACAGTCAGAGTCAGAGTCAGAGTCAGAGTTAGAGTAAGAGTCAGAGTCAGAGTCAGAGTCAGAGTCAGAGTCAGAGTCAGAGTCAGAGTCAGAGTCAGAGTCAGAGCCAGAGTCAGAGTTAGAGTCGTAGTCAGAGTCAGAGTCAGAGTCAGAGTCAGAGTCAGAGTCAGAGTCAGACTCAGAGTCAGAATCAGAGTCAGAGTCGGAGTCGGAGTCGGGGTCGGAGTCGGAGTCAGAGTCAGAGTCAGAGTCAGAGTCAAAGTCAGAATCAGAGTCAGAGTTAGAGTAAGAGTCAGAGTCAGAGTCAGAGTCAGAGTCAGAGTCAGAAGCAAAGTCAGAGTCAGAGTCAGAGTCAGAGTCAGAGTCAGAGCCAGAGTCAGAGTCAGAGTCGTAGTCAGAATCAGAGTCCAAGTCAGATACAGAGTCAGAGTCAGAGTCAGAGTCAAAGTCAGAGTCAGAGTCAGAGTCAGAGTCAGAGTCAGAGTCAGAGTCAGAGTCAGACTCAGAGTCAGAATCAGAGTCAGAGTCGGAGTCGAAGTCGGAGTCAGATTCGGAGTGAGAGTCAGAGTCAGAGTCACAGTCAGAGTCACAGTCCGAGTCAGAGTCAGATTCAGAGTTAGAGTCAGAGTCAGAGTCGGGGTTGGAGTCCGAGTCGGAGTCAGAGTCAGAGTCAGAGTCAGAGTCCGAGTCAGAGTCAGAGTCAGAGTCAGAGTCAGACTCAGAGCCAGAATCAGAGTCAGAGTCGCAGTCGGAGTCGGAGTCAGATTCAGAGTGAGAGTCAGAGTCAGAGTCAGAGTCAGAGTCAGATTCAGAGTTAGAGTCAGAGTCAGAGTCGGGGTCGGAGTCGGAGTCAGAGTCAGAGTCAGAGTCAGAGTCAACGTCAGAATCAGAGTCAGAGTTAGAGTAAGAGTCAGAGTCAGAGTCAGAGTCAGAGTCAGAGTCGAAGTCAGAGTCAGAGTCGGAGTCAGAGTCACAGTCAGAGTCAGTGTCAGAGTCAGAGTCAGAGTCGGAGTCAGAGTCAGAGAGTCAGAGTCAGAGTCAGATTGATAGTCATAGTCGGAGTCAGAGTCAGATACAGAGTCGAAGTCAGAGTCGAAGTCAGAGTCAGAGTCAAAGTCAGAGTCAGCGTCAGACTCAGAGTCATAGTCAGAGTCAGAGTCAGAGTCAGAGTCAGAGTCAGAGTCAGAATCAGAGTCAGAGTCAGAATCAGAGAGTCAGAGTCAAATTCAGAGTCGGAGTCAGAGTCAGAGAGTCGGAGTCAAATTCAGAGTCGAAGTCAGAGTCAGAGTCAGAGTCAGAGTCAGAGTCAGAGTCAGAGTCAGAGAGTGAGAGTCAAAGTCTGAGTCATACTGAAAGTCAGAGTCAGAGTCAGATTCAGAGTCAGATACAAAGTCAAAGTCAAAGTCAATGTCAGAGTCAGAGTCAGAGTCAGAGTCAGATTCAGAGTCAGATTCAGAGTCAGAGTCAGAGTCAGAGTCAGAGTTACAGTCAGAGTCAGAGTCAGAGTCAGAGTTAGAGTAAGAGTCAGAGTCAGAGTCAGAGTCAGAGTCAGAGTCAGAGTCAGAGTCAGAGTCAGAGTCAGAGTCAGAGCCAGAGTCAGAGTTAGAGTCGTAGTCAGAGTCAGAGTCAGAGTCAGAGTCAGAGTCAGAGTCAGAGTCAGACTCAGAGTCAGAATCAGAGTCAGAGTCGGAGTCGGAGTCGGGGTCGGAGTCGGAGTCAGAGTCAGAGTCAGAGTCAGAGTCAAAGTCAGAATCAGAGTCAGAGTTAGAGTAAGAGTCAGAGTCAGAGTCAGAGTCAGAGTCAGAGTCAGAAGCAAAGTCAGAGTCAGAGTCAGAGTCAGAGTCAGAGTCAGAGCCAGAGTCAGAGTCAGAGTCGTAGTCAGAATCAGAGTCCAAGTCAGATACAGAGTCAGAGTCAGAGTCAGAGTCAAAGTCAGAGTCAGAGTCAGAGTCAGAGTCAGAGTCAGAGTCAGAGTCAGAGTCAGACTCAGAGTCAGAATCAGAGTCAGAGTCGGAGTCGAAGTCGGAGTCAGATTCGGAGTGAGAGTCAGAGTCAGAGTCACAGTCAGAGTCACAGTCAGAGTCAGAGTCAGATTCAGAGTTAGAGTCAGAGTCAGAGTCAGAGTCAGAGTCAGAGTCCGAGTCAGAGTCAGAGTCAGAGTCAGAGTCAGACTCAGAGTCAGAATCAGAGTCAGAGTCGCAGTCGGAGTCGGAGTCAGATTCAGAGTGAGAGTCAGAGTCAGAGTCAGAGTCAGAGTCAGATTCAGAGTTAGAGTCAGAGTCAGAGAGTCGGAGTCATATTCAGAGTCGAAGTCAGAGTCAGAGTCAGAGTCAGAGTCCGAATCGAAGTCAGAGACAGAGTCAGAGTCAAATTCCGAGTCATAGTGAGAGTCACATTCATAGTCATATACAAAGTCGAAGTCAGAGTCAAAGTCAGAGTCAGAGTCTGATTCAGAGTCAGAGTCAGAGTCGGAGTCAGAGTCAGAGAGTCAGAGTCAGAGTCAAATTGATAGTCATAGTCGGAGTCAGAGTCAGATACAGAGTCGAAGTCAGAGTCGAAGTCAGAGTCAGAGTCAGAGTCAAAGTCAGAGTCAGACTCAGAGTCATAGTCAGAGTCAGAGTCAGAGTCAGAGTCAGAGTCAGAGTCAGAATCAGAGTCAGAGTCAGAATCAGAGAGTCAGAGTCAAATTCAGAGTCGGAGTCAGAGTCAGAGAGTCGGAGTCATATTCAGAGTCGAAGTCAGAGTCAGAGTCAGAGTCAGAGTCAGAGTCGAAGTCAGAGACAGAGTCAGAGTGAAATTCCGAGTCATAGTGAGAGTCACATTCATAGTCAGATACAAAGTCGAATTCAGAGTCAAAGTCGGAGTCAGAGTCTGATTCAGAGTCAGAGTCAGAGTCAGAGTTGGAGTCAGATTCGGAGTCAGAGTCGGAGTAAATGTCAGATTCAGAGTCGGAGTCAGATTCAGAGTCACAGTCAGATTCAAAGTCAGAGTCGTCGTCGGAGTCAGAGTCTGATTCAGATACAGAGACAGAGTCAGAGTCAGAGTCAGAGTCAAACTCAGAGTCGGAGACAGAGTCGGAGTCAGAGTTAGAGTCAGAGTCAGAGTCAGAGTCAGAGGCAGAGTCAGAGTCAGAGTCAGAGTCGGAGTCAGAGTCAGAGTCAGTGTCAGAGTCAGAGTCAAAGTCAGAGTCAGAGTCAGATTCAGAGTCAGAGTCAGAGTCAGAGTCAGAGTCACAGTCAGAGTCAGAGTCAGAGTCAGAGTCAGAGTCAAAGTTGGAGTCAGAGTCAGAGTCAGAGATTTAGAGTCAGAGTCTAAGTGATAGTCAGAGTCGGAGTCAGAGTCAGATACAGAGTCGAAGTCAGAGTCAGAGTCAGAGTCAGAGTCAGAGTCAGAGTCAGAGTCAGAGTCAGACTCAGAGTCAGAATCAGAGTCAGAGTCGGAGTCGAAGTCGGAGTCAGATTCGGAGTGAGAGTCAGAGTCAGAGTCACAGTCAGAGTCACAGTCAGAGTCAGAGTCAGATTCAGAGTCACAGTCAGAGTCAGAGTCAGAGTCAGAGTCAAAGTCAAAGTTGGAGTCAGAGTCAGAGTCAGAGATTTAGAGTCAGAGTCAGAGTGATAGTCAGAGTCGGAGTCAGAGTCAGAGTCAAAGTCAAAGTTGGAATCAGAGCCAGAGTCAGAGATTTAGAGTCAGAGTCAGAGTGCTAGTCAGAGTCGGAGTCAGAGTGAGATACAGAGTCGAAGTCAGAGTCAGAGTCAGAGTCAGAGTCAGAGTCAGAGTCAGAGTCAGAGTCAGACTCAGAGTCAGAATCAGAGTCAGAGTCGGAGTCGAAGTCGGAGTCAGATTCGGAGTGAGAGTCAGAGTCAGAGTCACAGTCAGAGTCACAGTCAGAGTCAGAGTCAGATTCAGAGTTAGAGTCAGAGTCAGAGTCGGGGTTGGAGTCGGAGTCGGAGTCAGAGTCGGAGTCGGAGTCAGAGTCAAAGTCAGGGTCAGAGTCAAACTCAGAGTCAGAGACAGAGTCAAAGTCAGAGTTAGAGTCAGAGTCAGAGTCAGAGTAAGAGACAGAGTCAGAGTCAGAGTCAGAGTCAGAGTCAGAGTCAGAGTCAGAGTCAGAGTCAGAGTCAGAGTCAGAGTCAGAGTCGGAGTCAGAGTCAGAGTCAAAGTCAGAATCAGAGTCAGAGTCAGAGTCCGAGTCAGAGACAGAGTCAGAGTCAGAGTCAGAGTCAGAGAGTGAGAGTCAAAGTCTGAGTCATACTGAAAGTCAGAGTCAGAGTCAGATTCAGAGTCAGATACAAAGTCAAAGTCAAAGTCAATGTCAGAGTCAGAGTCAGAGTCAGAGTCAGATTCAGAGTCAGAGTCAGAGTCAGAGTCAGAGTCAGAGTCAGAGTCACAGTCAGAGTCAGAGTCAGAGTCAGAGTTAGAGTAAGAGTCAGAGTCAGAGTCAGAGTCAGAGTCAGAGTCAGAGTCGGAGTCAGAGTCAGAGTCAGAGTCAGGGTCAAAGTCAGAATCAGAGTCAGAGTTAGAGTAAGAGTCAGAGTCAGAGTCAGAGTCAGAGTCAGAGTCAGAGTCAGAGTCAAAGTCAGAGTCAGAGTCAGAGTCAGAGTCAAAGTCAGAGTCAGAGTCAGGGTCAGAGTCAGAGTCAGAGCCAGAGTCAAAGTCAGAGTCGTAGTCAGAGTCAGAGTCCAAGTCAGATACAGAGTCAGAGTCAGAGTCAGAGTCAGAGTCAGAGTCAGAGTCAAAGTCAGAGTCAGAGTCAGAGTCAGAGTCAGAGTCAGAGTCAGAGTCAGAGTCAGAGTCAGAGTCAGAGAGTCAAAGTCAGAGTCAGAGTCAGAGTCAGAGTCAGAGTCAGAGTCAGAGTCAGAGTCAGAGTCAGAGTCAGAGAGTCAGAGTCAGAGTCAAAGTCTGAGTCATACTGAAAGTCAGAGTCAGAGTCAGATTCCGAGTCAGATACAAAGTCAAAGTCAAAGTCAATGTCAGAGTCAGAGTCAGAGTCAGAGTCAGAGTCAGAGTCAGAGTCAGAGTCCGAGTCACAGTCAGAGTCAGAGTCAAAGTCAGAGTCACAGTCAAGGTTGGAGTCAGAATCAGAGTCAGACTCAGAGTCAGAATCAGAGTCAGAGTCGGAGTCGAAGTCGGAGTCAGATTCGGAGTGAGAGTCAGAGTCAGCGTCACAGTCAGAGTCACAGTCAGAGTCAGAGTCAGATTCAGAATCGGAGTCAGAGTCGGAGTCGGGGTCGGAGTCAGAGTCATAGTCAGAGTCGGAGTGAAAGTTGGAGTCAGAGTCAGAGTCAGAGAGTCAGAGTCAGAGTCAGATTGATAGTCATAGTCGAAGTCAGAGTCAGATACAGAGTCGAAGTCAGAGTCGCAGTCAGAGTCAGCGTCAGAGTCAGAGTCAGAGTCAGAGTCAGAGAGTCAGAGTCAAAGTTTGAGTCATACTAAAAGTCAGAGTCAGGGTCAGATTCAGAGTCAGATACAAAGTCAAAGTCAAAGTCAATGTCAGAGTCAGAGTCAGAGTCAGAGTCAGATTCAGTGTCAGAGTCAGAGTCAGAGTCAAAGTTGGAGTCAGAGTCAGAGTCAGAGAGTCAGAGTCAGAGTCAGATTGATAGTCATAGTCGAAGTCAGAGTCAGATACAGAGTCGAAGTCAGAGTCGCAGTCAGAGTCAGAGTCAGAGTCAGAGTCAGAGTCAGAGTCAGAGAGTCAGAGTCAAAGGCTGAGTCGGAGTCAGAGTCAGAGTCAGAGTCAGAGTCAAAGTTGGAGTCAGAGTCCGAGTCACAGTCAGAGTCAGAGTCAGAGTCAGAATCAGAGTCAAAGTTGGAGTCAGAGTCAGAGTCAGAGATTTAGAGTCAGAGTCAGAGTGATAGTCGAAGTCATAGACAGAGTCAGAGTCAGATTCCGAGTCATAGTAAGAGTCACATTCATAGTCAGATACAAAGTCGAAGTCAGAGTCAAAGTCAGAGTCAGATTCTTATTCAGAGTCAGAGTCAGAGTCAGAGTTAGAGTCAGATTCGGAGTCAGAGTCGGAGTCAATGTCAGATTCAGAGTCGGAGTCAGATTCAGAGTCACAGTCAGATTTAAAGTCAGAGTCGTCGTCAGAGTCAGAGTCTGATTCAGATACAGAGACAGAGTCAGAGTCAGAGTCAGAGTCAAACTCAGAGTCAAAGACAGAGTCGGAGTCAGAGTTAGAGTCAGAGTCAGAGTCAGAGTCAGAGACAGAGTCAGAGTCAGAGTCAGAGTCAGAGTCAAAGACAGAGTCAGTGTCAGAGTCAGAGTCAAAGTCAGAGTCAGAGTCAGATTCAGAGTCAGAGTCAGAGTCACAGTCAGAGTCACAGTCAGAGTCAGAGTCAAAGTCAGAGTCAGAGTCAAAGTTGGAGTCAGAGTGAGAGTCAGAGATTTAGAGTCAGAGTCTAAGTGATAGTCAGAGTCGGAGTCAGAGTCAGATACAGAGTCGAAGTCCGAGTCAGAGTCAGAGTCAGAGTCAGAGTCAGAGTCAGAGTCAGACTCAGAGTCAGAATCAGAGTCAGAGTCGGAGTCGAAGTCGGAGTCAGATTCGGAGTGAGAGTCAGAGTCAGAGTCACAGTCAGAGTCACAGTCACAGTCAGAGTCAGATTCAGAGTCACAGTCAGAGTCAGAGTCAGAGTCAGAGTCAAAGTCAAAGTTGGAGTCAGAGTCAGAGTCAGAGATTTAGAGTCAGAGTCAGAGTGATAGTCAGAGTCGGAGTCAGAGTCAGAGTCAGAGTCAGAGTCAGAGTCAAACTCAGAGTCAGAGACAGAGTCAAAATCAGAGTTAGAGTCAGATTCAGAGTCAGAGTCAGAGACAGAGTCAGAGTCAGAGTCAGACTCAGAGTCAGAGTCAGAGTCAGAGTCAGAGTCAGAGTCAGAGTCAGAGTCAGAGTCAGAGTCAGAGTCAGAGTCAGAGTCAGAGTCAGAGTCAGAGTCAAAGTCAGAATCAGAGTCAGAGTCAGAGTCCGAGTCAGAGTCAGAGTCAGAGTCAGAGTCAGAGTCAGAGTCAGAGAGTGAGAGTCAAAGTCTGAGTCATACTGAAAGTCAGAGTCAGAGTCAGATTCAGAGTCAGATACAAAGTCAAAGTCAAAGTCAATGTCAGAGTCAGAGTCAGAGTCAGAGTCAGATTCAGAGTCAGAGTCAGAGTCAGAGTCAGAGTCAGAGTCAGAGTCACAGTCAGAGTCAGAGTCAGAGTCAGAGTTAGAGTAAGAGTCAGAGTCAGAGTCAGAGTCAGAGTCAGAGTCAGAGTCAGAGTCAGAGTCAGAGTCAGAGTCAGAGCCAGAGTCAGAGTTAGAGTCGTAGTCAGAGTCAGAGTCAGAGTCAGAGTCAGAGTCAGAGTCAGAGTCAGACTCAGAGTCAGAATCAGAGTCAGAGTCGGAGTCAGAGTCGGGGTCAGATTCAGAGTGAGAGTCAGAGTCAGAGTCAGAGTCAGAGTCAGATTCAGAGTTAGAGTCAGAGTCAGAGTCGGGGTCGGAGTCGGAGTCAGAGTCAGAGTCAGAGTCAGAGTCAAAGTCAGAATCAGAGTCAGAGTTACAGTAAGAGTCAGAGTCAGAGTCAGAGTCAGAGTCAGAGTCAGAAGCAAAGTCAGAGTCAGAGTCAGAGTCAGAGTCAGAGTCAGAGCCAGAGTCAGAGTAAGAGTCGTAGTCAGAATCAGAGTCCAAGTCAGATACAGAGTCAGAGTCAGAGTCAGAGTCGAAGTCAGAGTCAGAGTCAGAGTCAGAGTCAGAGTCAGAGTCAGAGTCAGAGTCAGACTCAGAGTCAGAATCAGAGTCAGAGTCGGAGTCGAAGTCGGAGTCAGATTCGGAGTGAGAGTCAGAGTCAGAGTCAGAGTCAGAGTCACAGTCCGAGTCAGAGTCAGATTCAGAGTTAGAGTCAGAGTCAGAGTCGGGGTTGGAGTCCGAGTCGGAGTCAGAGTCAGAGTCAGAGTCAGAGTCCGAGTCAGAGTCAGAGTCAGAGTCAGAGTCAGACTCAGAGTCAGAATCAGAGTCAGAGTCGCAGTCGGAGTCGGAGTCAGATTCAGAGTGAGAGTCAGAGTCAGAGTCAGAGTCAGAGTCAGATTCAGAGTTAGAGTCAGAGTCAGAGTCGGGGTCGGAGTCGGAGTCAGAGTCAGAGTCAGAGTCAGAGTCAACGTCAGAATCAGAGTCAGAGTTAGAGTAAGAGTCAGAGTCAGAGTCAGAGTCAGAGTCAGAGTCGAAGTCAGAGTCAGAGTCGGAGTCAGAGTCACAGTCAGAGTCAGTGTCAGAGTCAGAGTCAGAGTCGGAGTCAGAGTCAGAGAGTCAGAGTCAGAGTCAGATTGATAGTCATAGTCGGAGTCAGAGTCAGATACAGAGTCGAAGTCAGAGTCGAAGTCAGAGTCAGAGTCAAAGTCAGAGTCAGCGTCAGACTCAGAGTCATAGTCAGAGTCAGAGTCAGAGTCAGAGTCAGAGTCAGAGTCAGAATCAGAGTCAGAGTCAGAATCAGAGAGTCAGAGTCAAATTCAGAGTCGGAGTCAGAGTCAGAGAGTCGGAGTCAAATTCAGAGTCGAAGTCAGAGTCAGAGTCAGAGTCAGAGTCAGAGTCGAAGTCAGAGACAGAGTCAGAGTCAAATTCCAAGTCATAGTGAGAGTCACATTCATAGTCAGATACAAAGTCGAAGTCAGAGTCAAAGTCAGAGTCAGAGTCTGATTCAGAGTCAGAGTCAGAGTCAGAGTTGGAGTCAGATTCGGAGTCAGAGTCGGAGTAAATGTCAGATTCAGAGTCGGAGTCAGATTCAGAGTCACAGTCAGATTCAAAGTCAGAGTCGTCGTCGGAGTCAGAGTCTGATTCAGATACAGAGACAGAGTCAGAGTCAGAGTCAGAGTCAAACTCAGAGTCGGAGACAGAGTCGGAGTCAGAGTTAGAGTCATAGTCAGAGTCAGAGTCAGAGTCAGAGGCAGAGTCAGAGTCAGAGTCAGAGTCAGAGTCAGAGTCAGAGTCAGTGTCAGAGTCAGAGTCAAAGTCAGAGTCAGAGTCAGATTCAGAGTCAGAGTCAAAGTCAGAGTCAGAGTCACAGTCAGAGTCAGAGTCAGAGTCAGAGTCAGAGTCAAAGTTGGAGTCAGAGTCAGAGTCAGAGATTTAGAGTCAGAGTCTAAGTGATAGTCAGAGTCGGAGTCCGAGTCAGATACAGAGTCGAAGTCAGAGTCAGAGTCAGAGTCAGAGTCAGAGTCAGAGTCAGAGTCAGAGTCAGACTCAGAGTCAGAATCAGAGTCAGAGTCGGAGTCGAAGTCGGAGTCAGATTCGGAGTGAGAGTCAGAGTCAGAGTCACAGTCAGAGACACAGTCAGAGTCAGAGTCAGATTCAGATTCACAGTCAGAGTCAGAGTCAGAGTCAGAGTCAAAGTCAAAGTTGGAGTCAGAGTCAGAGTCAGAGATTTAGAGTCAGAGTCAGAGTGATAGTCAGAGTCGGAGTCAGAGTCAGAGTCAAAGTCAAAGTTGGAATCAGAGCCAGAGTCAGAGATTTAGAGTCAGAGTCAGAGTGCTAGTCAGAGTCGGAGTCAGAGTCAGATACAGAGTCGAAGTCAGAGTCAGAGTCAGAGTCAGAGTCAGAGTCAGAGTCAGAGTCAGCGTCAGACTCAGAGTCAGAATCAGAGTCAGAGTCGGAGTCGAAGTCGGAGTCAGATTCGGAGTGAGAGTCAGAGTCAGAGTCACAGTCAGAGTCACAGTCAGAGTCAGAGTCAGATTCAGAGTTAGAGTCAGAGTCAGAGTCGGGGTTGGAGTCGGAGTCGGAGTCAGAGTCGGAGTCAGAGTCAGAGTCAGAGTCAAACTCAGAGTCAGAGACAGAGTCAAAGTCAGAGTTAGAGTCAGAGTCAGAGTCAGAGTAAGAGACAGAGTCAGAGTCAGAGTCAGAGTCAGAGTCGGAGTCAGAGTCAGAGTCAGAGTCAGAGTCAGAGTCAGAGTCGGAGTCAGAGTCAAAGTCAGAATCAGAGTCAGAGTCAGAGTCCGAGTCAGAGTCAGAGTCAGAGTCAGAGTCAGAGTCAGAGAGTGAGAGTCAAAGTCTGAGTCATACTGAAAGTCAGAGTCAGAGTCAGATTCAGAGTCAGATACAAAGTCAAAGTCAAAGTCAATGTCAGAGTCAGAGTCAGAGTCAGAGTCAGATTCAGAGTCAGAGTCAGAGTCAGAGTCAGAGTCAGAGTCAGAGTCACAGTCAGAGTCAGAGTCAGAGTCAGAGTTAGAGTAAGAGTCAGAGTCAGAGTCAGAGTCAGAGTCAGAGTCAGAGTCAGAGTCAGAGTCAGAGTCAGAGTCAGAGCCAGAGTCAGAGTTAGAGTCGTAGTCAGAGTCAGAGTTAGAGTCAGAGTCAGAGTCAGAGTCAGAGTCAGACTCAGAGTCAGAATCAGAGTCAGAGTCGGAGTCGGAGTCGGGGTCAGATTCAGAGTGAGAGTCAGAGTCAGAGTCAGAGTCAGAGTCAGATTCAGAGTTAGAGTCAGAGTCAGAGTCGGGGTCGGAGTCGGAGTCAGAGTCAGAGTCAGAGTCAAAGTCAAAGTCAGAATCAGAGTCAGAGTTACAGTAAGAGTCAGAGTCAGAGTCAGAGTCAGAGTCGGAGTCGGACGCAAAGTCAGAGTCAGAGTCAGAGTCAGAGTCAGAGTCAGAGCCAGAGTCAGAGTCAGAGTCGTAGTCAGAATCAGAGTCCAAGTCAGATACAGAGTCAGAGTCAGAGTCAGAGTCAAAGTCAGAGTCAGAGTCAGAGTCAGAGTCAGAGTCAGAGTCAGAGTCAGAGTCAGACTCAGAGTCAGAATCAGAGTCAGAGTCGGAGTCGAAGTCGGAGTCAGATTCGGAGTGAGAGTCAGAGTCAGAGTCACAGTCAGAGTCACAGTCCGAGTCAGAGTCAGATTCAGAGTTAGAGTCAGAGTCAGAGTCGGGGTTGGAGTCCGAGTCGGAGTCAGAGTCAGAGTCAGAGTCAGAGTCCGAGTCAGAGTCAGAGTCAGAGTCAGAGTCAGACTCAGAGTCAGAGTCGCAGTCGGAGTCGGAGTCAGATTCAGAGTGAGAGTCAGAGTCAGAGTCAGAGTCAGAGTCAGATTCAGAGTTAGAGTCAGAGTCAGAGTCGGGGTCGGAGTCGGAGTCAGAGTCAGAGTCAGAGTCAGAGTCAACGTCAGAATCAGAGTCAGAGTTAGAGTAAGAGTCAGAGTCAGAGTCAGAGTCACAGTCAGAGTCGAAGTCAGAGTCAGAGTCGGAGTCAGAGTCACAGTCAGAGTCAGTGTCAGAGTCAGAGTCAGAGTCGGAGTCAGAGTCAGAGAGTCAGAGTCAGAGTCAGATTGATAGTCAGAGTCGGAGTCAGAGTCAGATACAGAGTCGAAGTCAGAGTCGAAGTCAGAGTCAGAGTCAAAGTCAGAGTCAGCGTCAGACTCAGAGTCATAGTCAGAGTCAGAGTCAGAGTCAGAGTCGAAGTCAGAGACAGAGTCAGAGTCAAATTCCGAGTCATAGTGAGAGTCACATTCATAGTCAGATACAAAGTCGAAGTCAGAGTCAAAGTCAGAGTCAGAGTCTGATTCAGAGTCAGAGTCAGAGTCAGAGTTGGAGTCAGATTCGGAGTCAGAGTCGGAGTAAATGTCAGATTCAGAGTCGGAGTCAGATTCAGAGTCACAGTCAGATTCAAAGTCAGAGTCGTCGTCGGAGTCAGAGTCTGATTCAGATACAGAGACAGAGTCAGAGTCAGAGTCAGAGTCAAACTCAGAGTCGGAGACAGAGTCGGAGTCAGAGTTAGAGTCAGAGTCAGAGTCAGAGTCAGAGGCAGAGTCAGAGTCAGAGTCAGAGTCAGAGTCAGAGTCAGAGTCAGTGTCAGAGTCAGAGTCAAAGTCAGAGTCAGAGTCAGATTCATAGTCAGAGTCAGAGTCAGAGTCAGAGTCACAGTCAGAGTCAGAGTCAGAGTCAGAGTCATAGTCAAAGTTGGAGTCAGAGTCAGAGTCAGAGATTTAGAGTCAGAGTCTAAGTGATAGTCAGAGTCGGAGTCAGAGTCAGATACAGAGTCGAAGTCAGAGTCAGAGTCAGAGTCAGAGTCAGAGTCAGAGTCAGAGTCAGAGTCAGACTCAGAGTCAGAATCAGAGTCAGAGTCGGAGTCGAAGTCGGAGTCAGATTCGGAGTGAGAGTCAGAGTCAGAGTCACAGTCAGAGACACAGTCAGAGTCAGAGTCAGATTCAGATTCACAGTCAGAGTCAGAGTCAGAGTCAGAGTCAAAGTCAAAGTTGGAGTCAGAGTCAGAGTCAGAGATTTAGAGTCAGAGTCAGAGTGATAGTCAGAGTCGGAGTCAGAGTCAGAGTCAAAGTCAAAGTTGGAATCAGAGCCAGAGTCAGAGATTTAGAGTCAGAGTCAGAGTGCTAGTCAGAGTCGGAGTCAGAGTCAGATACAGAGTCGAAGTCAGAGTCAGAGTCAGAGTCAGAGTCAGAGTCAGAGTCAGAGTCAGCGTCAGACTCAGAGTCAGAATCAGAGTCAGAGTCGGAGTCGAAGTCGGAGTCAGATTCGGAGTGAGAGTCAGAGTCAGAGTCACAGTCAGAGTCACAGTCAGAGTCAGAGTCAGATTCAGAGTTAGAGTCAGAGTCAGAGTCGGGGTTGGAGTCGGAGTCGGAGTCAGAGTCGGAGTCAGAGTCAGAGTCAGAGTCAGGGTCAGAGTCAAACTCAGAGTCAGAGACAGAGTCAAAGTCAGAGTTAGAGTCAGAGTCAGAGTCAGAGTAAGAGACAGAGTCAGAGTCAGAGTCAGAGTCAGAGTCAGAGTCAGAGTCAGAGTCAGAGTCAGAGTCAGAGTCAGAGTCAGAGTCAGAGTCAAAGTCAGAATCAGAGTCAGAGTCAGAGTCCGAGTCAGAGTCCGAGTCAGAGTCAGAGTCAGAGACAGAGAGTGAGAGTCAAAGTCTGAGTCATACTGAAAGTCAGAGTCAGAGTCAGATTCAGAGTCAGATACAAAGTCAAAGTCAAAGTCAATGTCAGAGTCAGAGTCAGAGTCAGAGTCAGAGTCAGAGTCAGAGTCGGAGTCAGAGTCAGAGTCAGAGTCAGAGTCAAAGTCAGAATCAGAGTCAGAGTTAGAGTAAGAGTCAGAGTCAGAGTCAGAGTCAGAGTCAGAGTCACAGTCAAAGTCAGAGTCAGAGTCAGAGTCAGAGTCAGAGTCAGAGCCAGAGTCAAAGTCAGAGTCGTAGTCAGAGTCAGAGTCCAAGTCAGATACAGAGTCAGAGTCAGAGTCAGAGTCAGAGTCAGAGTCAGAGTCAAAGTCAGAGTCAGAGTCAGAGTCAGAGTCAGAGTCAGAGTCAGAGTCACAGTCAGAGTCAGAGTCAGAGAGTCAGAGTCAGAGTCAAAGTCTGAGTCATACTGAAAGTCAGAGTCAGAGTCAGATTCCGAGTCAGATACAAAGTCAAAGTCAAAGTCAATGTCAGAGTCAGAGTCAGAGTCAGAGTCAGAGTCAGAGTCAGAGTCAGAGTCACAGTCAGAGTCAGAGTCAGAGTCAGAGTCAGAGTCCAAGTTTGGAGTCAGAGTCCGAGTCACAGTCAGAGTCAGAGTCAAAGTCAGAGTCACAGTCAAGGTTGGAGTCAGAATCAGAGTCAGACTCAGAGTCAGAATCAGAGTCAGAGTCGGAGTCGAAGTCGGAGTCAGATTCGGAGTAAGAGACAGAGTCAGCGTCACAGTCAGAGTCACAGTCAGAGTCAGAGTCAGATTCAGAATCAGAGTCAGAGTCGGAGTCGGGGTCGGAGTCAGAGTCATAGTCAGAGTCGGAGTCAAAGTTGGAGTCAGAGTCAGAGTCAGAGAGTCAGAGTCAGAGTCAGAGTGATAGTCATAGTCGGAGTCAGAGTCAGATACAGATTTAAAGTCAGAGTCAGAGTAAGAGTCAGAGTCAGAGTCAGAATCAGAGTCAGAGTCGTAGTCGGAGTCAGAGTCAGAGTCAGAGTCAGAGTCAGAGTCGGAGTCAGAGTCAGAGTCGGAGTCAGAGTCACAGTCAGAGTCAGTGTCAGAGTCAGAGTCAGAGTCAAAGTTGGAGTCAGAGTCAGAGCCAGAGAGTCAGAGTCAGAGTCAGATTGATAGTCATAGTCGCAGTCAGAGTCAGATACAGAGTCGAAGTCAGAGTCGAAGTCAGAGTCAGAGTCAGAGTCAGAGTCAGAGTCAGACTCAGAGTCATAGTCAGAGTCAGAGTCAGAGTCAGAGTCAGAGTCAGAGTCAGAATCAGAGTCAGAGTCAGAGTCAGAGAGTCAGAGTTAAATTCAGAGTCGGAGTCAGAGTCAGAGAGTCGGAGTCAAATTCAGAGTCGAAGTCAGAGTCAGAGTCAGAGTCAGAGTCATAGTCGAAGTCAGAGACAGAGTGAGAGTCAAATTCCGAGTCATAGTGAGAGTCACATTCATAGTCAGATACAAAGTCGAAGTCAGATTCAAAGTCAGAGTCAGAGTCTGATTCAGAGTCAGAGTCAGAGTCAGAGTTGGAGTCAGATTCGGAGTCAGAGTCGGAGTAAATGTCAGATTCAGAGTCGGAGTCAGATTCAGAGTCACAGTCAGATTCAAAGTCAGAGTCGTCGTCGGAGTCAGAGTTTGATTCAGATACAGAGACAGAGTCAGAGTCAGAGTCAGAGTCAAACTCAGAGTCGGAGACAGAGTCGGAGTCAGAGTTAGAGTCAGAGTCAGAGTCAGAGTCAGAGGCAGAGTCAGAGTCAGAGTCAGAGTCAGAGTCAGAGTCAGAGTCAGTGTCAGAGTCAGAGTCAAAGTCAGAGTCAGAGTCAGATTCAGAGTCAGAGTCAGAGTCAGAGTCAGAGTCACAGTCAGAGTCAGAGTCAGAGTCAGAGTCAGAGTCAAAGTTGGAGTCAGAGTCAGAGTCAGAGATTTAGAGTCAGAGTCTAAGTGATAGTCAGAGTCGGAGTCAGAGTCAGATATAGAGTCGAAGTCAGAGTCAGAGTCAGAGTCAGAGTCAGAGTCAAAGTCAGAGTCAGAGTCAGAGTCAGAGTCAGAGTCAGAGCCAGAGTCAAAGTCAGAGTCGTAGTCAGAGTCAGAGTCCAAGTCAGATACAGAGTCAGAGTCAGAGTCAGAGTCAGAGTCAGAGTCAGAGTCAAAGTCAGAGTCAGAGTCAGAGTCAGAGTCAGAGTCAGAGTCAGAGTCAGAGTCAGAGTCAGAGTCAGAGAGTCAGAGTCAGAGTCAAAGTCTGAGTCATACTGAAAGTCAGAGTCAGAGTCAGATTCCGAGTCAGATACGAAGTCAAAGTCAAAGTCAATGTCAGAGTCAGAGTCAGAGTCAGAGTCAGAGTCAGAGTCAGAGTCAGAGTCACAGTCAGAGTCAGAGTCAGAGTCAGAGTCAGAGTCCAAGTTTGGAGTCAGAGTCCGAGTTACAGTCAGAGTCAGAGTCAAAGTCAGAGTCACAGTCAAGGTTGGAGTCAGAATCAGAGTCAGACTCAGAGTCAGAATCAGAGTCAGAGTCGGAGTCGAAGTCGGAGTCAGATTCGGAGTGAGAGTCAGAGTCAGCGTCACAGTCAGAGTCACAGTCAGAGTCAGAGTCAGATTCAGAATCAGAGTCAGAGTCGGAGTCGGGGTCGGAGTCAGAGTCATAGTCAGAGTCGGAGTCAAAGTTGGAGTCAGAGTCAGAGTCAGAGAGTCAGAGTCAGAGTCAGAGTGATAGTCATCGTCGGAGTCAGAGTCAGATACAGATTTAAAGTCAGAGTCAGAGTCAGAGTCAGAGTCAGAGTCAGAATCAGAGTCAGAGTCGTAGTCGGAGTCAGAGTCAGAGTCAGAGTCAGAGTCAGAGTCGGAGTCAGAGTCAGAGTCGGAGTCAGAGTCACAGTCAGAGTCAGTGTCAGAGTCAGAGTCAGAGTAAAAGTTGGAGTCAGAGTCAGAGTCAGAGAGTCAGAGTCAGAGTCAGATTGATAGTCATAGTCGGAGTCAGAGTCAGATACAGAGTCGAAGTCAGAGTCGAAGTCAGAGTCAGAGTCAGAGTCAGAGTCAGAGTCAGACTCAGAGTCATAGTCAGAGTCAGAGTCAGAGTCAGAGTCAGAGTCAGAGTCAGAATCAGAGTCAGATACAGAGTCGAAGTCAGAGTCGAAGTCAGAGTCAGAGTCAGAGTCAGAGAGTCGGAGTCAAATTCAGAGTCGAAGTCAGAGTCAGAGTCAGAGTCAGAGTCATAGTCGAAGTCAGAGACAGAGTGAGAGTCAAATTCCGAGTCATAGTGAGAGTCACATTCATAGTCAGATACAAAGTCGAAGTCAGATTCAAAGTCAGAGTCAGAGTCTGATTCAGAGTCAGAGTCAGAGTCAGAGTTGGAGTCAGATTCGGAGTCAGAGTCGGAGTAAATGTCAGATTCAGAGTCGGAGTCAGATTCAGAGTCACAGTCAGATTCAAAGTCAGAGTCGTCGTCGGAGTCAGAGTTTGATTCAGATACAGAGACAGAGTCAGAGTCAGAGTCAGAGTCAAACTCAGAGTCGGAGACAGAGTCGGAGTCAGAGTTAGAGTCAGAGTCAGAGTCAGAGTCAGAGGCAGAGTCAGAGTCAGAGTCAGAGTCAGAGTCAGAGTCAGAGTCAGTGTCAGAGTCAGAGTCAAAGTCAGAGTCAGAGTCAGATTCAGAGTCAGAGTCAGAGTCAGAGTCAGAGTCACAGTCAGAGTCAGAGTCAGAGTCAGAGTCAGAGTCAAAGTTGGAGTCAGAGTCAGAGTCAGAGATTTAGAGTCAGAGTCTAAGTGATAGTCAGAGTCGGAGTCAGAGTCAGATATAGAGTCGAAGTCAGAGTCAGAGTCAGAGTCAGAGTCAGAGTCAAAGTCAGAGTCAGAGTCAGAGTCAGAGTCAGAGTCAGAGCCAGAGTCAAAGTCAGAGTCGTAGTCAGAGTCAGAGTCCAAGTCAGATACAGAGTCAGAGTCAGAGTCAGAGTCAGAGTCAGAGTCAGAGTCAAAGTCAGAGTCAGAGTCAGAGTCAGAGTCAGAGTCAGAGTCAGAGTCAGAGTCAGAGTCAGAGTCAGAGAGTCAGAGTCAGAGTCAAAGTCTGAGTCATACTGAAAGTCAGAGTCAGAGTCAGATTCCGAGTCAGATACGAAGTCAAAGTCAAAGTCAATGTCAGAGTCAGAGTCAGAGTCAGAGTCAGAGTCAGAGTCAGAGTCAGAGTCACAGTCAGAGTCAGAGTCAGAGTCAGAGTCAGAGTCCAAGTTTGGAGTCAGAGTCCGAGTTACAGTCAGAGTCAGAGTCAAAGTCAGAGTCACAGTCAAGGTTGGAGTCAGAATCAGAGTCAGACTCAGAGTCAGAATCAGAGTCAGAGTCGGAGTCGAAGTCGGAGTCAGATTCGGAGTGAGAGTCAGAGTCAGCGTCACAGTCAGAGTCACAGTCAGAGTCAGAGTCAGATTCAGAATCAGAGTCAGAGTCGGAGTCGGGGTCGGAGTCAGAGTCATAGTCAGAGTCGGAGTCAAAGTTGGAGTCAGAGTCAGAGTCAGAGAGTCAGAGTCAGAGTCAGAGTGATAGTCATAGTCGGAGTCAGAGTCAGATACAGATTTAAAGTCAGAGTCAGAGTCAGAGTCAGAGTCAGAGTCAGAATCAGAGTCAGAGTCGTAGTCGGAGTCAGAGTCAGAGTCAGAGTCAGAGTCAGAGTCGGAGTCAGAGTCAGAGTCGGAGTCAGAGTCACAGTCAGAGTCAGTGTCAGAGTCAGAGTCAGAGTAAAAGTTGGAGTCAGAGTCAGAGTCAGAGAGTCAGAGTCAGAGTCAGATTGATAGTCATAGTCGGAGTCAGAGTCAGATACAGAGTCGAAGTCAGAGTCGAAGTCAGAGTCAGAGTCAGAGTCAGAGTCAGAGTCAGACTCAGAGTCATAGTCAGAGTCAGAGTCAGAGTCAGAGTCAGAGTCAGAGTCAGAATCAGAGTCAGATACAGAGTCGAAGTCAGAGTCGAAGTCAGAGTCAGAGTCAGAGTCAGAGTCAGAGTCAGACTCAGAGTCATAGTCAGAGTCAGAGTCAGAGTCAGAGTCAGAGTCAGAGTCAGAGTCATAGTCGAAGTCAGAGACAGAGTGAGAGTCAAATTCCGAGTCATAGTGAGAGTCACATTCATAGTCAGATACAAAGTCGAAGTCAGATTCAAAGTCAGAGTCAGAGTCTGATTCAGAGTCAGAGTCAGAGTCAGAGTTGGAGTCAGATTCGGAGTCAGAGTCGGAGTAAATGTCAGATTCAGAGTCGGAGTCAGATTCAGAGTCACAGTCAGATTCAAAGTCAGAGTCGTCGTCGGAGTCAGAGTTTGATTCAGATACAGAGACAGAGTCAGAGTCAGAGTCAGAGTCAAACTCAGAGTCGGAGACAGAGTCGGAGTCAGAGTTAGAGTCAGAGTCAGAGTCAGAGTCAGAGGCAGAGTCAGAGTCAGAGTCAGAGTCAGAGTCAGAGTCAGAGTCAGTGTCAGAGTCAGAGTCAAAGTCAGAGTCAGAGTCAGATTCAGAGTCAGAGTCAGAGTCAGAGTCAGAGTCAGAGTCACAGTCAGAGTCAGAGTCAGAGTCAGAGTCAGAGTCAAAGTTGGAGTCAGAGTCAGAGTCAGAGATTTAGAGTCAGAGTCTAAGTGATAGTCAGAGTCGGAGTCAGAGTCAGATACAGAGTCGAAGTCAGAGTCAGAGTCAGAGTCAGAGTCAGAGTCAGAGTCAGAGTCAGACTCAGAGTCAGAATCAGAGTCAGAGTCGGAGTCGAAGTCGGAGTCAGATTCGGAGTGAGAGTCAGAGTCAGAGTAACAGTCAGAGTCACAGTCAGAGTCAGAGTCAGAGTCAGAATCAGAGTCAGAGTCGTAGTCGGAGTCAGAGTCAGAGTCAGAGTCAGAGTCAGAGTCGGAGTCAGAGTCAGAGTCGGAGTCAGAGTCACAGTCAGAGTCAGTGTCAGAGTCAGAGTCAGAGTCAAAGTTGGAGTCAGAGTCAGAGTCAGAGAGTCAGAGTGAGAGTCAGATTGATAGTCATAGTCGGAGTCAGAGTCAGATACAGAGTCGAAGGCAGAGTCGAAGTCAGAGTCAGAGTCAGAGTCAGAGTCAGAGTCAGACTCAGAGTCATAGTCAGAGTCAGAGTCAGAGTCAGAGTCAGAGTCAGAGTCAGAATCAGAGTCAGAGTCAGAGTCAGAGAGTCAGAGTCAAATTCAGAGTCGGAGTCAGAGTCAGAGAGTCGGAGTCAAATTCAGAGTCGAAGTCAGAGTCAGAGTCAGAGTCAGAGTCAGAGTCGAAGTCAGAGACAGAGTCAGAGTCAAATTCCGAGTCATAGTGAGAGTCACATTCATAGTCAGATACAAAGTCGAAGTCAGAGTCAGAGTCAGAGTCAGAGTCTGATTCAGAGTCAGAGTCAGAGTCAGAGTTGGAGTCAGATTCGGAGTCAGAGTCGGAGTAAATGTCAGATTCAGAGTGGGAGTCAGATTCAGAGTCACAGTCAGATTCAAAGTCAGAGTCGTCGTCAGAGTCAGAGTCTGATTCAGATACAGAGACAGAGTCAGAGTCAGAGTCAGAGTCAAACTCAGCGTCGGAGACAGAGTCGGAGTCAGAGTTAGAGTCAGAGTCAGAGTCAGAGTCAGAGGCAGAGTCAGAGTCAGAGTCAGAGTCAGAGTCGGAGTCGAAGTCGGAGTCAGATTCGGAGTGGGAGTCAGAGTCAGAGTCACAGTCAGAGTCACAGTCAGACTCAGAGTCAGAGTCAGAGTCAGAGTCCAAGTTTGGAGTCAGAGTCCGAGTCACAGTCAGAGTCAGAGTCAGAGTCAGAGTCAGAGTCAAGGTTGGAGTCAGAATCAGTGTCAGACTCAGAGTCAGAATCAGAGTCAGAGTCGGAGTCGAAGTCGGAGTCAGATTCGGAGTGAGAGTCAGAGTCAGCGTCACAGTCAGAGTCACAGTCAGAGTCAGAGTCAGAGTCAGAGTCAGACTCAGAGTCAGAATCAGAGTCAGAGTCGGAGTCGAAGTCGGAGTCAGATTCGGAGTGAGAGTCAGAGTCAGAGTCACAGTCAGAGTCACAGTCACAGTCAGAGTCAGATTCAGAGTCACAGTCAGAGTCAGAGTCAGAGTCAGAGTCAAAGTCAAAGTTGGAGTCAGAGTCAGAGTCAGAGATTTAGAGTCAGAGTCAGAGTGATAGTCAGAGTCGGAGTCAGAGTCAGAGTCAGAGTCAGAGTCAGAGTCAAACTCAGAGTCAGAGACAGAGTCAAAATCAGAGTTAGAGTCAGATTCAGAGTCAGAGTCAGAGACAGAGTCAGAGTCAGAGTCAGACTCAGAGTCAGAGTCAGAGTCAGAGTCAGAGTCAGAGTCAGAGTCAGAGTCAGAGTCAGAGTCAGAGTCAGAGTCAGAGTCAGAGTCAGAGTCAGAGTCAAAGTCAGAATCAGAGTCAGAGTCAGAGTCCGAGTCAGAGTCAGAGTCAGAGTCAGAGTCAGAGTCAGAGTCAGAGAGTGAGAGTCAAAGTCTGAGTCATACTGAAAGTCAGAGTCAGAGTCAGATTCAGAGTCAGATACAAAGTCAAAGTCAAAGTCAATGTCAGAGTCAGAGTCAGAGTCAGAGTCAGATTCAGAGTCAGAGTCAGAGTCAGAGTCAGAGTCAGAGTCAGAGTCACAGTCAGAGTCAGAGTCAGAGTCAGAGTTAGAGTAAGAGTCAGAGTCAGAGTCAGAGTCAGAGTCAGAGTCAGAGTCAGAGTCAGAGTCAGAGTCAGAGTCAGAGCCAGAGTCAGAGTTAGAGTCGTAGTCAGAGTCAGAGTCAGAGTCAGAGTCAGAGTCAGAGTCAGAGTCAGACTCAGAGTCAGAATCAGAGTCAGAGTCGGAGTCAGAGTCGGGGTCAGATTCAGAGTGAGAGTCAGAGTCAGAGTCAGAGTCAGAGTCAGATTCAGAGTTAGAGTCAGAGTCAGAGTCGGGGTCGGAGTCGGAGTCAGAGTCAGAGTCAGAGTCAGAGTCAAAGTCAGAATCAGAGTCAGAGTTACAGTAAGAGTCAGAGTCAGAGTCAGAGTCAGAGTCAGAGTCAGAAGCAAAGTCAGAGTCAGAGTCAGAGTCAGAGTCAGAGTCAGAGCCAGAGTCAGAGTAAGAGTCGTAGTCAGAATCAGAGTCCAAGTCAGATACAGAGTCAGAGTCAGAGTCAGAGTCGAAGTCAGAGTCAGAGTCAGAGTCAGAGTCAGAGTCAGAGTCAGAGTCAGAGTCAGACTCAGAGTCAGAATCAGAGTCAGAGTCGGAGTCGAAGTCGGAGTCAGATTCGGAGTGAGAGTCAGAGTCAGAGTCAGAGTCAGAGTCACAGTCCGAGTCAGAGTCAGATTCAGAGTTAGAGTCAGAGTCAGAGTCGGGGTTGGAGTCCGAGTCGGAGTCAGAGTCAGAGTCAGAGTCAGAGTCCGAGTCAGAGTCAGAGTCAGAGTCAGAGTCAGACTCAGAGTCAGAATCAGAGTCAGAGTCGCAGTCGGAGTCGGAGTCAGATTCAGAGTGAGAGTCAGAGTCAGAGTCAGAGTCAGAGTCAGATTCAGAGTTAGAGTCAGAGTCAGAGTCGGGGTCGGAGTCGGAGTCAGAGTCAGAGTCAGAGTCAGAGTCAACGTCAGAATCAGAGTCAGAGTTAGAGTAAGAGTCAGAGTCAGAGTCAGAGTCAGAGTCAGAGTCGAAGTCAGAGTCAGAGTCGGAGTCAGAGTCACAGTCAGAGTCAGTGTCAGAGTCAGAGTCAGAGTCGGAGTCAGAGTCAGAGAGTCAGAGTCAGAGTCAGATTGATAGTCATAGTCGGAGTCAGAGTCAGATACAGAGTCGAAGTCAGAGTCGAAGTCAGAGTCAGAGTCAAAGTCAGAGTCAGCGTCAGACTCAGAGTCATAGTCAGAGTCAGAGTCAGAGTCAGAGTCAGAGTCAGAGTCAGAATCAGAGTCAGAGTCAGAATCAGAGAGTCAGAGTCAAATTCAGAGTCGGAGTCAGAGTCAGAGAGTCGGAGTCAAATTCAGAGTCGAAGTCAGAGTCAGAGTCAGAGTCAGAGTCAGAGTCGAAGTCAGAGACAGAGTCAGAGTCAAATTCCAAGTCATAGTGAGAGTCACATTCATAGTCAGATACAAAGTCGAAGTCAGAGTCAAAGTCAGAGTCAGAGTCTGATTCAGAGTCAGAGTCAGAGTCAGAGTTGGAGTCAGATTCGGAGTCAGAGTCGGAGTAAATGTCAGATTCAGAGTCGGAGTCAGATTCAGAGTCACAGTCAGATTCAAAGTCAGAGTCGTCGTCGGAGTCAGAGTCTGATTCAGATACAGAGACAGAGTCAGAGTCAGAGTCAGAGTCAAACTCAGAGTCGGAGACAGAGTCGGAGTCAGAGTTAGAGTCATAGTCAGAGTCAGAGTCAGAGTCAGAGGCAGAGTCAGAGTCAGAGTCAGAGTCAGAGTCAGAGTCAGAGTCAGTGTCAGAGTCAGAGTCAAAGTCAGAGTCAGAGTCAGATTCAGAGTCAGAGTCAAAGTCAGAGTCAGAGTCACAGTCAGAGTCAGAGTCAGAGTCAGAGTCAGAGTCAAAGTTGGAGTCAGAGTCAGAGTCAGAGATTTAGAGTCAGAGTCTAAGTGATAGTCAGAGTCGGAGTCCGAGTCAGATACAGAGTCGAAGTCAGAGTCAGAGTCAGAGTCAGAGTCAGAGTCAGAGTCAGAGTCAGAGTCAGACTCAGAGTCAGAATCAGAGTCAGAGTCGGAGTCGAAGTCGGAGTCAGATTCGGAGTGAGAGTCAGAGTCAGAGTCACAGTCAGAGACACAGTCAGAGTCAGAGTCAGATTCAGATTCACAGTCAGAGTCAGAGTCAGAGTCAGAGTCAAAGTCAAAGTTGGAGTCAGAGTCAGAGTCAGAGATTTAGAGTCAGAGTCAGAGTGATAGTCAGAGTCGGAGTCAGAGTCAGAGTCAAAGTCAAAGTTGGAATCAGAGCCAGAGTCAGAGATTTAGAGTCAGAGTCAGAGTGCTAGTCAGAGTCGGAGTCAGAGTCAGATACAGAGTCGAAGTCAGAGTCAGAGTCAGAGTCAGAGTCAGAGTCAGAGTCAGAGTCAGCGTCAGACTCAGAGTCAGAATCAGAGTCAGAGTCGGAGTCGAAGTCGGAGTCAGATTCGGAGTGAGAGTCAGAGTCAGAGTCACAGTCAGAGTCACAGTCAGAGTCAGAGTCAGATTCAGAGTTAGAGTCAGAGTCAGAGTCGGGGTTGGAGTCGGAGTCGGAGTCAGAGTCGGAGTCAGAGTCAGAGTCAGAGTCAAACTCAGAGTCAGAGACAGAGTCAAAGTCAGAGTTAGAGTCAGAGTCAGAGTCAGAGTAAGAGACAGAGTCAGAGTCAGAGTCAGAGTCAGAGTCGGAGTCAGAGTCAGAGTCAGAGTCAGAGTCAGAGTCAGAGTCGGAGTCAGAGTCAAAGTCAGAATCAGAGTCAGAGTCAGAGTCCGAGTCAGAGTCAGAGTCAGAGTCAGAGTCAGAGTCAGAGAGTGAGAGTCAAAGTCTGAGTCATACTGAAAGTCAGAGTCAGAGTCAGATTCAGAGTCAGATACAAAGTCAAAGTCAAAGTCAATGTCAGAGTCAGAGTCAGAGTCAGAGTCAGATTCAGAGTCAGAGTCAGAGTCAGAGTCAGAGTCAGAGTCAGAGTCACAGTCAGAGTCAGAGTCAGAGTCAGAGTTAGAGTAAGAGTCAGAGTCAGAGTCAGAGTCAGAGTCAGAGTCAGAGTCAGAGTCAGAGTCAGAGTCAGAGTCAGAGCCAGAGTCAGAGTTAGAGTCGTAGTCAGAGTCAGAGTCAGAGTCAGAGTCAGAGTCAGAGTCAGAGTCAGACTCAGAGTCAGAATCAGAGTCAGAGTCGGAGTCGGAGTCGGGGTCAGATTCAGAGTGAGAGTCAGAGTCAGAGTCAGAGTCAGAGTCAGATTCAGAGTTAGAGTCAGAGTCAGAGTCGGGGTCGGAGTCGGAGTCAGAGTCAGAGTCAGAGTCAAAGTCAAAGTCAGAATCAGAGTCAGAGTTACAGTAAGAGTCAGAGTCAGAGTCAGAGTCAGAGTCGGAGTCGGACGCAAAGTCAGAGTCAGAGTCAGAGTCAGAGTCAGAGTCAGAGCCAGAGTCAGAGTCAGAGTCGTAGTCAGAATCAGAGTCCAAGTCAGATACAGAGTCAGAGTCAGAGTCAGAGTCAAAGTCAGAGTCAGAGTCAGAGTCAGAGTCAGAGTCAGAGTCAGAGTCAGAGTCAGACTCAGAGTCAGAATCAGAGTCAGAGTCGGAGTCGAAGTCGGAGTCAGATTCGGAGTGAGAGTCAGAGTCAGAGTCACAGTCAGAGTCACAGTCCGAGTCAGAGTCAGATTCAGAGTTAGAGTCAGAGTCAGAGTCGGGGTTGGAGTCCGAGTCGGAGTCAGAGTCAGAGTCAGAGTCAGAGTCCGAGTCAGAGTCAGAGTCAGAGTCAGAGTCAGACTCAGAGTCAGAGTCGCAGTCGGAGTCGGAGTCAGATTCAGAGTGAGAGTCAGAGTCAGAGTCAGAGTCAGAGTCAGATTCAGAGTTAGAGTCAGAGTCAGAGTCGGGGTCGGAGTCGGAGTCAGAGTCAGAGTCAGAGTCAGAGTCAACGTCAGAATCAGAGTCAGAGTTAGAGTAAGAGTCAGAGTCAGAGTCAGAGTCACAGTCAGAGTCGAAGTCAGAGTCAGAGTCGGAGTCAGAGTCACAGTCAGAGTCAGTGTCAGAGTCAGAGTCAGAGTCGGAGTCAGAGTCAGAGAGTCAGAGTCAGAGTCAGATTGATAGTCAGAGTCGGAGTCAGAGTCAGATACAGAGTCGAAGTCAGAGTCGAAGTCAGAGTCAGAGTCAAAGTCAGAGTCAGCGTCAGACTCAGAGTCATAGTCAGAGTCAGAGTCAGAGTCAGAGTCAGAGTCAGAGTCAGAATCAGAGTCAGAGTCAGAGTCAGAGAGTCAGAGTCAAATTCAGAGTCGGAGTCAGAGTCAGAGAGTCGGAGTCAAATTCAGAGTCGAAGTCAGAGTCAGAGTCAGAGTCAGAGTCAGAGTCGAAGTCAGAGACAGAGTCAGAGTCAAATTCCGAGTCATAGTGAGAGTCACATTCATAGTCAGATACAAAGTCGAAGTCAGAGTCAGAGTCAGAGTCAGAGTCTGATTCAGAGTCAGAGTCAGAGTCAGAGTTGGAGTCAGATTCGGAGTCAGAGTCGGAGTAAATGTCAGATTCAGAGTGGGAGTCAGATTCAGAGTCACAGTCAGATTCAAAGTCAGAGTCGTCGTCAGAGTCAGAGTCTGATTCAGATACAGAGACAGAGTCAGAGTCAGAGTCAGAGTCAAACTCAGCGTCGGAGACAGAGTCGGAGTCAGAGTTAGAGTCAGAGTCAGAGTCAGAGTCAGAGGCAGAGTCAGAGTCAGAGTCAGAGTCAGAGTCGGAGTCGAAGTCGGAGTCAGATTCGGAGTGGGAGTCAGAGTCAGAGTCACAGTCAGAGTCACAGTCAGACTCAGAGTCAGAGTCAGAGTCAGAGTCCAAGTTTGGAGTCAGAGTCCGAGTCACAGTCAGAGTCAGAGTCAGAGTCAGAGTCAGAGTCAAGGTTGGAGTCAGAATCAGTGTCAGACTCAGAGTCAGAATCAGAGTCAGAGTCGGAGTCGAAGTCGGAGTCAGATTCGGAGTGAGAGTCAGAGTCAGCGTCACAGTCAGAGTCACAGTCAGAGTCAGAGTCAGAGTCAGAGTCAGACTCAGAGTCAGAATCAGAGTCAGAGTCGGAGTCGAAGTCGGAGTCAGATTCGGAGTGAGAGTCAGAGTCAGAGTCACAGTCAGAGTCACAGTCACAGTCAGAGTCAGATTCAGAGTCACAGTCAGAGTCAGAGTCAGAGTCAGAGTCAAAGTCAAAGTTGGAGTCAGAGTCAGAGTCAGAGATTTAGAGTCAGAGTCAGAGTGATAGTCAGAGTCGGAGTCAGAGTCAGAGTCAGAGTCAGAGTCAGAGTCAAACTCAGAGTCAGAGACAGAGTCAAAATCAGAGTTAGAGTCAGATTCAGAGTCAGAGTCAGAGACAGAGTCAGAGTCAGAGTCAGACTCAGAGTCAGAGTCAGAGTCAGAGTCAGAGTCAGAGTCAGAGTCAGAGTCAGAGTCAGAGTCAGAGTCAGAGTCAGAGTCAGAGTCAGAGTCAGAGTCAAAGTCAGAATCAGAGTCAGAGTCAGAGTCCGAGTCAGAGTCAGAGTCAGAGTCAGAGTCAGAGTCAGAGTCAGAGAGTGAGAGTCAAAGTCTGAGTCATACTGAAAGTCAGAGTCAGAGTCAGATTCAGAGTCAGATACAAAGTCAAAGTCAAAGTCAATGTCAGAGTCAGAGTCAGAGTCAGAGTCAGATTCAGAGTCAGAGTCAGAGTCAGAGTCAGAGTCAGAGTCAGAGTCACAGTCAGAGTCAGAGTCAGAGTCAGAGTTAGAGTAAGAGTCAGAGTCAGAGTCAGAGTCAGAGTCAGAGTCAGAGTCAGAGTCAGAGTCAGAGTCAGAGTCAGAGCCAGAGTCAGAGTTAGAGTCGTAGTCAGAGTCAGAGTCAGAGTCAGAGTCAGAGTCAGAGTCAGACTCAGAGTCAGAATCAGAGTCAGAGTCGGAGTCAGAGTCGGGGTCAGATTCAGAGTGAGAGTCAGAGTCAGAGTCAGAGTCAGAGTCAGATTCAGAGTTAGAGTCAGAGTCAGAGTCGGGGTCGGAGTCGGAGTCAGAGTCAGAGTCAGAGTCAGAGTCAAAGTCAGAATCAGAGTCAGAGTTACAGTAAGAGTCAGAGTCAGAGTCAGAGTCAGAGTCAGAGTCAGAAGCAAAGTCAGAGTCAGAGTCAGAGTCAGAGTCAGAGTCAGAGCCAGAGTCAGAGTAAGAGTCGTAGTCAGAATCAGAGTCCAAGTCAGATACAGAGTCAGAGTCAGAGTCAGAGTCGAAGTCAGAGTCAGAGTCAGAGTCAGAGTCAGAGTCAGAGTCAGAGTCAGAGTCAGACTCAGAGTCAGAATCAGAGTCAGAGTCGGAGTCGAAGTCGGAGTCAGATTCGGAGTGAGAGTCAGAGTCAGAGTCAGAGTCAGAGTCACAGTCCGAGTCAGAGTCAGATTCAGAGTTAGAGTCAGAGTCAGAGTCGGGGTTGGAGTCCGAGTCGGAGTCAGAGTCAGAGTCAGAGTCAGAGTCCGAGTCAGAGTCAGAGTCAGAGTCAGAGTCAGACTCAGAGTCAGAATCAGAGTCAGAGTCGCAGTCGGAGTCGGAGTCAGATTCAGAGTGAGAGTCAGAGTCAGAGTCAGAGTCAGAGTCAGATTCAGAGTTAGAGTCAGAGTCAGAGTCGGGGTCGGAGTCGGAGTCAGAGTCAGAGTCAGAGTCAGAGTCAACGTCAGAATCAGAGTCAGAGTTAGAGTAAGAGTCAGAGTCAGAGTCAGAGTCAGAGTCAGAGTCGAAGTCAGAGTCAGAGTCGGAGTCAGAGTCACAGTCAGAGTCAGTGTCAGAGTCAGAGTCAGAGTCGGAGTCAGAGTCAGAGAGTCAGAGTCAGAGTCAGATTGATAGTCATAGTCGGAGTCAGAGTCAGATACAGAGTCGAAGTCAGAGTCGAAGTCAGAGTCAGAGTCAAAGTCAGAGTCAGCGTCAGACTCAGAGTCATAGTCAGAGTCAGAGTCAGAGTCAGAGTCAGAGTCAGAGTCAGAATCAGAGTCAGAGTCAGAATCAGAGAGTCAGAGTCAAATTCAGAGTCGGAGTCAGAGTCAGAGAGTCGGAGTCAAATTCAGAGTCGAAGTCAGAGTCAGAGTCAGAGTCAGAGTCAGAGTCGAAGTCAGAGACAGAGTCAGAGTCAAATTCCAAGTCATAGTGAGAGTCACATTCATAGTCAGATACAAAGTCGAAGTCAGAGTCAAAGTCAGAGTCAGAGTCTGATTCAGAGTCAGAGTCAGAGTCAGAGTTGGAGTCAGATTCGGAGTCAGAGTCGGAGTAAATGTCAGATTCAGAGTCGGAGTCAGATTCAGAGTCACAGTCAGATTCAAAGTCAGAGTCGTCGTCGGAGTCAGAGTCTGATTCAGATACAGAGACAGAGTCAGAGTCAGAGTCAGAGTCAAACTCAGAGTCGGAGACAGAGTCGGAGTCAGAGTTAGAGTCATAGTCAGAGTCAGAGTCAGAGTCAGAGGCAGAGTCAGAGTCAGAGTCAGAGTCAGAGTCAGAGTCAGAGTCAGTGTCAGAGTCAGAGTCAAAGTCAGAGTCAGAGTCAGAGTCAGAGTCAAAGTCAAAGTTGGAGTCAGAGTCAGAGTCAGAGATTTAGAGTCAGAGTCAGAGTGATAGTCAGAGTCGGAGTCAGAGTCAGAGTCAAAGTCAAAGTTGGAATCAGAGCCAGAGTCAGAGATTTAGAGTCAGAGTCAGAGTGCTAGTCAGAGTCGGAGTCAGAGTCAGATACAGAGTCGAAGTCAGAGTCAGAGTCAGAGTCAGAGTCAGAGTCAGAGTCAGAGTCAGCGTCAGACTCAGAGTCAGAATCAGAGTCAGAGTCGGAGTCGAAGTCGGAGTCAGATTCGGAGTGAGAGTCAGAGTCAGAGTCACAGTCAGAGTCACAGTCAGAGTCAGAGTCAGATTCAGAGTTAGAGTCAGAGTCAGAGTCGGGGTTGGAGTCGGAGTCGGAGTCAGAGTCGGAGTCAGAGTCAGAGTCAGATACAAAGTCAAAGTCAAAGTCAATGTCAGAGTCAGAGTCAGAGTCAGAGTCAGATTCAGAGTCAGAGTCAGAGTCAGAGTCAGAGTCAGAGTCAGAGTCACAGTCAGAGTCAGAGTCAGAGTCAGAGTTAGAGTAAGAGTCAGAGTCAGAGTCAGAGTCAGAGTCAGAGTCAGAGTCAGAGTCAGAGTCAGAGTCAGAGTCAGAGCCAGAGTCAGAGTTAGAGTCGTAGTCAGAGTCAGAGTCAGAGTCAGAGTCAGAGTCAGAGTCAGAGTCAGACTCAGAGTCAGAATCAGAGTCAGAGTCGGAGTCGGAGTCGGGGTCAGATTCAGAGTGAGAGTCAGAGTCAGAGTCAGAGTCAGAGTCAGATTCAGAGTTAGAGTCAGAGTCAGAGTCGGGGTCGGAGTCGGAGTCAGAGTCAGAGTCAGAGTCAAAGTCAAAGTCAGAATCAGAGTCAGAGTTACAGTAAGAGTCAGAGTCAGAGTCAGAGTCAGAGTCGGAGTCGGACGCAAAGTCAGAGTCAGAGTCAGAGTCAGAGTCAGAATCAGAGCCAGAGTCAGAGTCAGAGTCGTAGTCAGAATCAGAGTCCAAGTCAGATACAGAGTCAGAGTCAGAGTCAGAGTCAAAGTCAGAGTCAGAGTCAGAGTCAGAGTCAGAGTCAGAGTCAGAGTCAGAGTCAGACTCAGAGTCAGAATCAGAGTCAGAGTCGGAGTCGAAGTCGGAGTCAGATTCGGAGTGAGAGTCAGAGTCAGAGTCACAGTCAGAGTCACAGTCCGAGTCAGAGTCAGATTCAGAGTTAGAGTCAGAGTCAGAGTCGGGGTTGGAGTCCGAGTCGGAGTCAGAGTCAGAGTCAGAGTCAGAGTCCGAGTCAGAGTCAGAGTCAGAGTCAGAGTCAGACTCAGAGTCAGAGTCGCAGTCGGAGTCGGAGTCAGATTCAGAGTGAGAGTCAGAGTCAGAGTCAGAGTCAGAGTCAGATTCAGAGTTAGAGTCAGAGTCAGAGTCGGGGTCGGAGTCGGAGTCAGAGTCAGAGTCAGAGTCAGAGTCAACGTCAGAATCAGAGTCAGAGTTAGAGTAAGAGTCAGAGTCAGAGTCAGAGTCACAGTCAGAGTCGAAGTCAGAGTCAGAGTCGGAGTCAGAGTCACAGTCAGAGTCAGTGTCAGAGTCAGAGTCAGAGTCGGAGTCAGAGTCAGAGAGTCAGAGTCAGAGTCAGATTGATAGTCAGAGTCGGAGTCAGAGTCAGATACAGAGTCGAAGTCAGAGTCGAAGTCAGAGTCAGAGTCAAAGTCAGAGTCAGCGTCAGACTCAGAGTCATAGTCAGAGTCAGAGTCAGAGTCAGAGTCGAAGTCAGAGACAGAGTCAGAGTCAAATTCCGAGTCATAGTGAGAGTCACATTCATAGTCAGATACAAAGTCGAAGTCAGAGTCAAAGTCAGAGTCAGAGTCTGATTCAGAGTCAGAGTCAGAGTCAGAGTTGGAGTCAGATTCGGAGTCAGAGTCGGAGTAAATGTCAGATTCAGAGTCGGAGTCAGATTCAGAGTCACAGTCAGATTCAAAGTCAGAGTCGTCGTCGGAGTCAGAGTCTGATTCAGATACAGAGACAGAGTCAGAGTCAGAGTCAGAGTCAAACTCAGAGTCGGAGACAGAGTCGGAGTCAGAGTTAGAGTCAGAGTCAGAGTCAGAGTCAGAGGCAGAGTCAGAGTCAGAGTCAGAGTCAGAGTCAGAGTCAGAGTCAGTGTCAGAGTCAGAGTCAAAGTCAGAGTCAGAGTCAGATTCATAGTCAGAGTCAGAGTCAGAGTCAGAGTCACAGTCAGAGTCAGAGTCAGAGTCAGAGTCATAGTCAAAGTTGGAGTCAGAGTCAGAGTCAGAGATTTAGAGTCAGAGTCTAAGTGATAGTCAGAGTCGGAGTCAGAGTCAGATACAGAGTCGAAGTCAGAGTCAGAGTCAGAGTCAGAGTCAGAGTCAGAGTCAGAGTCAGAGTCAGACTCAGAGTCAGAATCAGAGTCAGAGTCGGAGTCGAAGTCGGAGTCAGATTCGGAGTGAGAGTCAGAGTCAGAGTCACAGTCAGAGACACAGTCAGAGTCAGAGTCAGATTCAGATTCACAGTCAGAGTCAGAGTCAGAGTCAGAGTCAAAGTCAAAGTTGGAGTCAGAGTCAGAGTCAGAGATTTAGAGTCAGAGTCAGAGTGATAGTCAGAGTCGGAGTCAGAGTCAGAGTCAAAGTCAAAGTTGGAATCAGAGCCAGAGTCAGAGATTTAGAGTCAGAGTCAGAGTGCTAGTCAGAGTCGGAGTCAGAGTCAGATACAGAGTCGAAGTCAGAGTCAGAGTCAGAGTCAGAGTCAGAGTCAGAGTCAGAGTCAGCGTCAGACTCAGAGTCAGAATCAGAGTCAGAGTCGGAGTCGAAGTCGGAGTCAGATTCGGAGTGAGAGTCAGAGTCAGAGTCACAGTCAGAGTCACAGTCAGAGTCAGAGTCAGATTCAGAGTTAGAGTCAGAGTCAGAGTCGGGGTTGGAGTCGGAGTCGGAGTCAGAGTCGGAGTCAGAGTCAGAGTCAGAGTCAGGGTCAGAGTCAAACTCAGAGTCAGAGACAGAGTCAAAGTCAGAGTTAGAGTCAGAGTCAGAGTCAGAGTAAGAGACAGAGTCAGAGTCAGAGTCAGAGTCAGAGTCAGAGTCAGAGTCAGAGTCAGAGTCAGAGTCAGAGTCAGAGTCAGAGTCAGAGTCAAAGTCAGAATCAGAGTCAGAGTCAGAGTCCGAGTCAGAGTCCGAGTCAGAGTCAGAGTCAGAGACAGAGAGTGAGAGTCAAAGTCTGAGTCATACTGAAAGTCAGAGTCAGAGTCAGATTCAGAGTCAGATACAAAGTCAAAGTCAAAGTCAATGTCAGAGTCAGAGTCAGAGTCAGAGTCACAGTCAGAGTCAGAGTCGGAGTCAGAGTCAGAGTCAGAGTCAGAGTCAAAGTCAGAATCAGAGTCAGAGTTAGAGTAAGAGTCAGAGTCAGAGTCAGAGTCAGAGTCAGAGTCACAGTTAAAGTCAGAGTCAGAGTCAGAGTCAGAGTCAGAGTCAGAGCCAGAGTCAAAGTCAGAGTCGTAGTCAGAGTCAGAGTCCAAGTCAGATACAGAGTCAGAGTCAGAGTCAGAGTCAGAGTCAGAGTCAGAGTCAAAGTCAGAGTCAGAGTCAGAGTCAGAGTCAGAGTCAGAGTCAGAGTCACAGTCAGAGTCAGAGTCAGAGAGTCAGAGTCAGAGTCAAAGTCTGAGTCATACTGAAAGTCAGAGTCAGAGTCAGATTCCGAGTCAGATACAAAGTCAAAGTCAAAGTCAATGTCAGAGTCAGAGTCAGAGTCAGAGTCAGAGTCAGAGTCAGAGTCAGAGTCACAGTCAGAGTCAGAGTCAGAGTCAGAGTCAGAGTCCAAGTTTGGAGTCAGAGTCCGAGTCACAGTCAGAGTCAGAGTCAAAGTCAGAGTCACAGTCAAGGTTGGAGTCAGAATCAGAGTCAGACTCAGAGTCAGAATCAGAGTCAGAGTCGGAGTCGAAGTCGGAGTCAGATTCGGAGTAAGAGACAGAGTCAGCGTCACAGTCAGAGTCACAGTCAGAGTCAGAGTCAGATTCAGAATCAGAGTCAGAGTCGGAGTCGGGGTCGGAGTCAGAGTCATAGTCAGAGTCGGAGTCAAAGTTGGAGTCAGAGTCAGAGTCAGAGAGTCAGAGTCAGAGTCAGAGTGATAGTCATAGTCGGAGTCAGAGTCAGATACAGATTTAAAGTCAGAGTCAGAGTAAGAGTCAGAGTCAGAGTCAGAATCAGAGTCAGAGTCGTAGTCGGAGTCAGAGTCAGAGTCAGAGTCAGAGTCAGAGTCGGAGTCAGAGTCAGAGTCGGAGTCAGAGTCACAGTCAGAGTCAGTGTCAGAGTCAGAGTCAGAGTCAAAGTTGGAGTCAGAGTCAGAGCCAGAGAGTCAGAGTCAGAGTCAGATTGATAGTCATAGTCGCAGTCAGAGTCAGATACAGAGTCGAAGTCAGAGTCGAAGTCAGAGTCAGAGTCAGAGTCAGAGTCAGAGTCAGACTCAGAGTCATAGTCAGAGTCAGAGTCAGAGTCAGAGTCAGAGTCAGAGTCAGAATCAGAGTCAGAGTCAGAGTCAGAGAGTCAGAGTTAAATTCAGAGTCGGAGTCAGAGTCAGAGAGTCGGAGTCAAATTCAGAGTCGAAGTCAGAGTCAGAGTCAGAGTCAGAGTCATAGTCGAAGTCAGAGACAGAGTGAGAGTCAAATTCCGAGTCATAGTGAGAGTCACATTCATAGTCAGATACAAAGTCGAAGTCAGATTCAAAGTCAGAGTCAGAGTCTGATTCAGAGTCAGAGTCAGAGTCAGAGTTGGAGTCAGATTCGGAGTCAGAGTCGGAGTAAATGTCAGATTCAGAGTCGGAGTCAGATTCAGAGTCACAGTCAGATTCAAAGTCAGAGTCGTCGTCGGAGTCAGAGTTTGATTCAGATACAGAGACAGAGTCAGAGTCAGAGTCAGAGTCAAACTCAGAGTCGGAGACAGAGTCGGAGTCAGAGTTAGAGTCAGAGTCAGAGTCAGAGTCAGAGGCAGAGTCAGAGTCAGAGTCAGAGTCAGAGTCAGAGTCAGAGTCAGAGTCAGAGTCAGAGTCAGAGTCAGTGTCAGAGTCAGAGTCAAAGTCAGAGTCAGAGTCAGATTCAGAGTCAGAGTCAGAGTCAGAGTCAGAGTCACAGTCAGAGTCAGAGTCAGAGTCAGAGTCAGAGTCAAAGTTGGAGTCAGAGTCAGAGTCAGAGATTTAGAGTCAGAGTCTAAGTGATAGTCAGAGTCGGAGTCAGAGTCAGATATAGAGTCGAAGTCAGAGTCAGAGTCAGAGTCAGAGTCAGAGTCAAAGTCAGAGTCAGAGTCAGAGTCAGAGTCAGAGTCAGAGCCAGAGTCAAAGTCAGAGTCGTAGTCAGAGTCAGAGTCCAAGTCAGATACAGAGTCAGAGTCAGAGTCAGAGTCAGAGTCAGAGTCAGAGTCAAAGTCAGAGTCAGAGTCAGAGTCAGAGTCAGAGTCAGAGTCAGAGTCAGAGTCAGAGTCAGAGTCAGAGAGTCAGAGTCAGAGTCAAAGTCTGAGTCATACTGAAAGTCAGAGTCAGAGTCAGATTCCGAGTCAGATACGAAGTCAAAGTCAAAGTCAATGTCAGAGTCAGAGTCAGAGTCAGAGTCAGAGTCAGAGTCAGAGTCAGAGTCACAGTCAGAGTCAGAGTCAGAGTCAGAGTCAGAGTCCAAGTTTGGAGTCAGAGTCCGAGTTACAGTCAGAGTCAGAGTCAAAGTCAGAGTCACAGTCAAGGTTGGAGTCAGAATCAGAGTCAGACTCAGAGTCAGAATCAGAGTCAGAGTCGGAGTCGAAGTCGGAGTCAGATTCGGAGTGAGAGTCAGAGTCAGCGTCACAGTCAGAGTCACAGTCAGAGTCAGAGTCAGATTCAGAATCAGAGTCAGAGTCGGAGTCGGGGTCGGAGTCAGAGTCATAGTCAGAGTCGGAGTCAAAGTTGGAGTCAGAGTCAGAGTCAGAGAGTCAGAGTCAGAGTCAGAGTGATAGTCATAGTCGGAGTCAGAGTCAGATACAGATTTAAAGTCAGAGTCAGAGTCAGAGTCAGAGTCAGAGTCAGAATCAGAGTCAGAGTCGTAGTCGGAGTCAGAGTCAGAGTCAGAGTCAGAGTCAGAGTCGGAGTCAGAGTCAGAGTCGGAGTCAGAGTCACAGTCAGAGTCAGTGTCAGAGTCAGAGTCAGAGTAAAAGTTGGAGTCAGAGTCAGAGTCAGAGAGTCAGAGTCAGAGTCAGATTGATAGTCATAGTCGGAGTCAGAGTCAGATACAGAGTCGAAGTCAGAGTCGAAGTCAGAGTCAGAGTCAGAGTCAGAGTCAGAGTCAGACTCAGAGTCATAGTCAGAGTCAGAGTCAGAGTCAGAGTCAGAGTCAGAGTCAGAATCAGAGTCAGATACAGAGTCGAAGTCAGAGTCGAAGTCAGAGTCAGAGTCAGAGTCAGAGTCAGAGTCAGACTCAGAGTCATAGTCAGAGTCAGAGTCAGAGTCAGAGTCAGAGTCAGAGTCAGAGTCATAGTCGAAGTCAGAGACAGAGTGAGAGTCAAATTCCGAGTCATAGTGAGAGTCACATTCATAGTCAGATACAAAGTCGAAGTCAGATTCAAAGTCAGAGTCAGAGTCTGATTCAGAGTCAGAGTCAGAGTCAGAGTTGGAGTCAGATTCGGAGTCAGAGTCGGAGTAAATGTCAGATTCAGAGTCGGAGTCAGATTCAGAGTCACAGTCAGATTCAAAGTCAGAGTCGTCGTCGGAGTCAGAGTTTGATTCAGATACAGAGACAGAGTCAGAGTCAGAGTCAGAGTCAAACTCAGAGTCGGAGACAGAGTCGGAGTCAGAGTTAGAGTCAGAGTCAGAGTCAGAGTCGGAGGCAGAGTCAGAGTCAGAGTCAGAGTCAGAGTCAGAGTCAGAGTCAGTGTCAGAGTCAGAGTCAAAGTCAGAGTCAGAGTCAGATTCAGAGTCAGAGTCAGAGTCAGAGTCAGAGTCAGAGTCACAGTCAGAGTCAGAGTCAGAGTCAGAGTCAGAGTCAAAGTTGGAGTCAGAGTCAGAGTCAGAGATTTAGAGTCAGAGTCTAAGTGATAGTCAGAGTCGGAGTCAGAGTCAGATACAGAGTCGAAGTCAGAGTCAGAGTCAGAGTCAGAGTCAGAGTCAGAGTCAGAGTCAGACTCAGAGTCAGAATCAGAGTCAGAGTCGGAGTCGAAGTCGGAGTCAGATTCGGAGTGAGAGTCAGAGTCAGAGTAACAGTCAGAGTCACAGTCAGAGTCAGAGTCAGAGTCAGAATCAGAGTCAGAGTCGTAGTCGGAGTCAGAGTCAGAGTCAGAGTCAGAGTCAGAGTCGGAGTCAGAGTCAGAGTCGGAGTCAGAGTCACAGTCAGAGTCAGTGTCAGAGTCAGAGTCAGAGTCAAAGTTGGAGTCAGAGTCAGAGTCAGAGAGTCAGAGTGAGAGTCAGATTGATAGTCATAGTCGGAGTCAGAGTCAGATACAGAGTCGAAGGCAGAGTCGAAGTCAGAGTCAGAGTCAGAGTCAGAGTCAGAGTCAGACTCAGAGTCATAGTCAGAGTCAGAGTCAGAGTCAGAGTCAGAGTCAGAGTCAGAATCAGAGTCAGAGTCAGAGTCAGAGAGTCAGAGTCAAATTCAGAGTCGGAGTCAGAGTCAGAGAGTCGGAGTCAAATTCAGAGTCGAAGTCAGAGTCAGAGTCAGAGTCAGAGTCAGAGTCGAAGTCAGAGACAGAGTCAGAGTCAAATTCCGAGTCATAGTGAGAGTCACATTCATAGTCAGATACAAAGTCGAAGTCAGAGTCAGAGTCAGAGTCAGAGTCTGATTCAGAGTCAGAGTCAGAGTCAGAGTTGGAGTCAGATTCGGAGTCAGAGTCGGAGTAAATGTCAGATTCAGAGTGGGAGTCAGATTCAGAGTCACAGTCAGATTCAAAGTCAGAGTCGTCGTCAGAGTCAGAGTCTGATTCAGATACAGAGACAGAGTCAGAGTCAGAGTCAGAGTCAAACTCAGCGTCGGAGACAGAGTCGGAGTCAGAGTTAGAGTCAGAGTCAGAGTCAGAGTCAGAGGCAGAGTCAGAGTCAGAGTCAGAGTCAGAGTCGGAGTCGAAGTCGGAGTCAGATTCGGAGTGGGAGTCAGAGTCAGAGTCACAGTCAGAGTCACAGTCAGACTCAGAGTCAGAGTCAGAGTCAGAGTCCAAGTTTGGAGTCAGAGTCCGAGTCACAGTCAGAGTCAGAGTCAGAGTCAGAGTCAGAGTCAAGGTTGGAGTCAGAATCAGTGTCAGACTCAGAGTCAGAATCAGAGTCAGAGTCGGAGTCGAAGTCGGAGTCAGATTCGGAGTGAGAGTCAGAGTCAGCGTCACAGTCAGAGTCACAGTCAGAGTCAGAGTCAGATTCAGAATCAGAGTCAGAGTCGGAGTCGGGGTCGAAGTCAGAGTCATAGTCAGAGTCGGAGTCAAAGTTGGAGTCAGAGTCAGAGTCAGAGAGTCAGAGTCAGAATCAGAGTGATAGTCATAGTCGGAGTCAGAGTCAGATACAGATTTAAAGTCAGAGTCAGAGTCAGAGTCAGAGTCAGAGTCAGAATCAGAGTCAGAGTCGTAGTCGGAGTCAGAGTCAGAGTAAGAGTCATAGTCAGAGTCGGAGTCAGAGTCAGAGTCGGAGTCAGAGTCACAGTCAGAGTCAGTGTCAGAGTCAGAGTCAGAGTCAAAGTTGGAGTCAGAGTCAGAGTCAGAGAGTCAGAGTCAGAGTCAGATTGATAGTCATAGTCGGAGTCAGAGTCAGATACAGAGTCGAAGTCAGAGTCGAAGTCAGAGTCAGAGTCAGAGTCAGAGTCAGAGTCAGACTCAGAGTCATAGTCAGAGTCAGAGTCAGAGTCAGAGTCAGAGTCAGAGTCAGAATCAGAGTCAGAGTCAGAGTCAGAGAGTCAGAGTCAAATTCAGAGTCGGAGTCAGAGTCAGAGAGTCGGAGTCAAATTCAGAGTCGAAGTCAGAGTCAGAGTCAGAGTCAGAGTCAGAGTCGAAGTCAGAGACAGAGTCAGAGTCAAATTCCGAGTCATAGTGAGAGTCACATTCATAGTCAGATACAAAGTCGAAGTCAGAGTCAAAGTCAGAGTCAGAGTCTGATTCAGAGTCAGAGTCAGAGTCAGAGTTGGAGTCAGATTCGGAGTCAGAGTCGGAGTAAATGTCAGATTCAGAGTCGGAGTCAGATTCAGAGTCACAGTCAGATTCAAAGTCAGAGTCGTCGTCGGAGTCAGAGTCTGATTCAGATACAGAGACAGAGTCAGAGTCAGAGTCAGAGTCAAACTCAGAGTCGGAGTCAGAGTTAGAGTCAGAGTCAGAGTCAGAGTCAGAGGCAGAGTCAGAGTCAGAGTCAGAGTCAGAGTCAGAGTCAGAGTCAGTGTCAGAGTCAGAGTCAAAGTCAGAGTCAGAGTCAGATTCAGAGTCAGAGTCAGAATCAGAGTCAGAGTCACAGTCAGAGTCAGAGTCAGAGTCAGAGTCAGAGTCAAAGTTGGAGTCAGAGTCAGAGTCAGAGATTTAGAGTCAGAGTCTAAGTGATAGTCAGAGTCGGAGTCAGAGTCAGATACAGAGTCGAAGTCAGAGTCAGAGTCAGAGTCAGAGTCAGAGTCAGAGTCAGAGTCAGACTCAGAGTCAGAATCAGAGTCAGAGTCGGAGTCGAAGTCGGAGTCAGATTCGGAGCGAGAGTCAGAGTCAGAGTCACAGTCAGAGTCACAGTCAGAGTCAGAGTCAGATTCAGAGTCACAGTCAGAGTCAGAGTCAGAGTCAGAGTCAAAGTCAAAGTTGGAGTCAGAGTCAGAGTCAGAGATTTAGAGTCAGACTCAGAGTGATAGTCAGAGTCGGAGTCAGAGTCAGAGTCAAAGTCAAAGTTGGAATCAGAGTCAGAGTCAGAGATTTAGAGTCAGAGTCAGAGTGCTAGTCAGAGTCGGAGTCAGAGTAAGATACAGAGTCGAAGTCAGAGTCAGAGTCAGAGTCAGAGTCAGAGTCAGAGTCAGAGTCAGAGTCAGACTCAGAGTCAGAATCAGAGTCAGAGTCGGAGTCGAAGTCGGAGTCAGATTCGGAGTGAGAGTCAGAGTCAGAGTCACAGTCAGAGTCACAGTCGGAGTCAGAGTCAGAGTCAGAGTCAGAGTCCAAGTTTGGAGTCAGATTCCGAGTCACAGTCAGAGTCAGAGTCAGAGTCAGAGTCAGAGTCAAGGTTGGAGTCAGAATCAGAGTCAGACTCAGAGTCAGAATCAGAGTCAGAGTCGGAGTCGAAGTCGGAGTCAGATTCGGAGTGAGAGTCAGAGTCAGCGTCACAGTCAGAGTCACAGTCAGAGTCAGAGTCAGATTCAGAATCAGAGTCAGAGTCGGAGTCGGGGTCGGAGTCAGAGTCATAGTCAGAGTCGGAGTCAAAGTTGGAGTCAGAGTCAGAGTCAGAGAGTCAGAGTCAGAGTCAGAGTAATAGTCATAGTCGGAGTCAGAGTCAGATACAGATTTAAAGTCAGAGTCAGAGTCAGAGTCAGAGTCAGAGTCAGAATCAGAGTCAGAGTCGTAGTCGGAGTCAGAGTCAGAGTCAGAGTCAGAGTCAGAGTCGGAGTCAGAGTCAGAGTCGGAGTCAGAGTCACAGTCAGAGTCAGTGTCAGAGTCAGAGTCAGAGTCAAAGTTGGAGTCAGAATCAGAGTCAGACTCAGAGTCAGAATCAGAGTCAGAGTCAGAGTCGAAGTCGGAGTCAGATTCGGAGTGAGAGTCAGAGTCAGCGTCACAGTCAGAGTCACAGTCAGAGTCAGAGTCAGATTCAGAATCAGAGTCAGAGTCGGAGTCGGGGTCGGAGTCAGAGTCATAGTCAGAGTCGGAGTCAAAGTTGGAGTCAGAGTCAGAGTCGGAGAGTCAGAGTCAGAGTCAGAGTGATAGTCATAGTCGGAGTCAGAGTCAGATACAGATTTAAAGTCAGAGTCAGAGACAGAGTCAGAGTCAGAGTCAGAATCAGAGTCAGAGTCGTAGTCGGAGTCAGAGTCAGAGTCAGAGTCAGAGTCAGAGTCGGAGTCACAGTCAGAGTCGGAGTCAGAGTCACAGTCAGAGTCAGTGTCAGAGTGAGAGTCAGAGTCAAAGTTGGAGTCAGAGTCAGAGTCAGAGAGTCAGAGTCAGAGTCAGATTGATAGTCATAGTCGGAGTCAGAGTCAGATACAGAGTCGAAGTCAGAGTCGAAGTCAGAGTCAGAGGCAGAGTCAGAGTCAGAGTCAGAGTCAGAGTCAGACTCAGAGTCAGAATCAGAGTCAGAGTCGGAGTCGAAGTCGGAGTCAGATTCGGATCGAGAGTCAGAGTCAGAGTCACAGTCAGAGTCACAGTCAGAGTCAGAGTCAGATTCAGAGTCACAGTCAGAGTCAGAGTCAGAGTCAGAGTCAAAGTCAAAGTTGGAGTCAGAGTCAGAGTCAGAGATTTAGAGTCAGACTCAGAGTGATAGTCAGAGTCGGAGTCAGAGTCAGAGTCAAAGTCAAAGTTGAAATCAGAGTCAGAGTCAGAGATTTAGAGTCATAGTCAGAGTGCTAGTCAGAGTCGGAGTCAGAGTCTGATACAGAGTCGAAGTCAGAGTCAGAGTCAGAGTCAGAGTCAGAGTCAGAGTCAGAGTCAGAGTCAGACTCAGAGTCAGAATCAGAGTCAGAGTCGGAGTCGAAGTCGGAGTCAGATTCGGAGTGAGAGTCAGAGTCAGCGTCACAGTCAGAGTCACAGTCAGAGTCAGAGTCAGATTCAGAATCAGAGTCAGAGTCGGAGTCGGGGTCGGAGTCAGAGTCATAGTCAGAGTCGGAGTCAAAGTTGGATTCAGAGTCAGAGTCAGAGAGTCAGAGTCAGAGTCAGAGTGATAGTCATAGTCGGAGTCAGAGTCAGATACAGATTTAAAGTCAGAGTCAGAGTCAGAGTCAGAGTCAGAGTCAGAATCAGAGTCAGAGTCGTAGTCGGAGTCAGAGTCAGAGTCAGAGTCAGAGTCAGAGTCGGAGTCAGAGTCAGAGTCGGAGTCAGAGTCACAGTCAGAGTCAGTGTCAGAGTCAGAGTCCGAGTCAAAGTTGGAGTCAGAGTCAGAGTCAGAGAGTCAGAGTCAGAGTCAGATTGATAGTCATAGTCGGAGTCAGAGTCAGATACAGAGTCGAAGTCAGAGTCGAAGTCAGAGTCAGAGTCAGAGTCAGAGTCAGAGTCAGACTCAGAGTCATAGTCAGAGTCAGAGTCAGAGTCAGAGTCAAAGTCAGAGTCAGAATCAGAGTCAGAGTCAGAGTCAGAGAGTCAGAGTCAAATTCAGAGTCGGAGTCAGAGTCAGAGAGTCGGAGTCAAATTCAGAGTCGAAGTCAGAGTCAGAGTCAGAGTCAGAGTCATAGTCGAAGTCAGAGACAGAGTCAGAGTCAACTTCCGAGTCATAGTGAGAGTCACATTCATAGTCAGATACAAAGTCGAAGTCAGAGGCAAAGTCAGAGTCAGAGTCTGATTCAGAGTCAGAGTCAGATTCAGAGTTGGAGTCAGATTCGGAGTCAGAGTCGGAGTAAATGTCAGATTCAGAGTCGGAGTCAGATTCAGAGTCACAGTCAGATTCAAAGTCAGAGTCGTCGTCGGAGTCAGAGTCTGATTCAGATACAGAGACAGAGTCAGAGTCAGAGTCAGAGTCAAACTCAGAGTCGGAGACAGAGTCGGAGTCAGAGTTAGAGTCAGAGTCAGAGTCAGAGTCAGAGGCAGAGTCAGAGTCAGAGTCAGAGTCAGAGTCAGAGTCAGAGTCAGTGTCAGAGTCAGAGTCAAAGTCAGAGTCAGAGTCAGATTCAGAGTCAGAGTCAGAGTCAGAGTCAGAGTCACAGTCAGAGTCAGAGTCAGAGTCAGAGTCAGAGTCAAAGTTGGAGTCAGAGTCAGAGTCAGAGATTTAGAGTCAGAGTCTAAGTGATAGTCAGAGTCGGAGTCAGAGTCAGATACAGAGTCGAAGTCAGAGTCAGAGTCAGACTTAGAGTCAGAATCAGAGTCAGAGTCGGAGTCGAAGTCGGAGTCAGATTCGGAGTGAGAGTCAGAGTCAGAGTCACAGTCAGATTCACAGTCAGAGTCAGAGTCAGATTCAGAGTCAGTGTCAGAGTCAGAGTCAAAGTCAGAGTCAGAGTCAGATTCAGAGTCAGAGTCAGAGTCAGAGTCAGAGTCAGAGTCACAGTCAGAGTCAGAGTCAGAGTCAGAGTCAGAGTCAAAGTTGGAGTCAGAGTCAGAGTCAGAGATTTAGAGTCAGAGTCTAAGTGATAGTCAGAGTCGGAGTCAGAGTCAGATACAGAGTCGAAGTCAGAGTCAGAGTCAGAGTCAGAGTCAGAGTCAGAGTCAGAGTCAGACTCAGAGTCAGAATCAGAGTCAGAGTCGGAGTCGAAGTCGGAGTCAGATTCGGAGTGAGAGTCAGAGTCAGAGTCACAGTCAGAGTCACAGTCAGAGTCAGAGTCAGAGTCAGAATCAGAGTCAGAGTCGTAGTCGGAGTCAGAGTCAGAGTCAGAGTCAGAGTCAGAGTCGGAGTCAGAGTCAGAGTCGGAGTCAGAGTCACAGTCAGAGTCAGTGTCAGAGTCAGAGTCAGAGTCAAAGTTGGAGTCAGAGTCAGAGTCAGAGAGTCAGAGTGAGAGTCAGATTGATAGTCATCGTCGGAGTCAGAGTCAGATACAGAGTCGAAGGCAGAGTCGAAGTCAGAGTCAGAGTCAGAGTCAGAGTCAGAGTCAGACTCAGAGTCATAGTCAGAGTCAGAGTCAGAGTCAGAGTCAGAGTCAGAGTCAGAATCAGAGTCAGAGTCAGAGTCAGAGAGTCAGAGTCAAATTCAGAGTCGGAGTTAGAGTCAGAGAGTCGGAGTCAAATTCAGAGTCGAAGTCAGAGTCAGAGTCAGAGTCAGAGTCAGAGTCGAAGTCAGAGACAGAGTCAGAGTCAAATTCCGAGTCATAGTGAGAGTCACATTCATAGTCAGATACAAAGTCGAAGTCAGAGTCAGAGTCAGAGTCAGAGTCTGATTCAGAGTCAGAGTCAGAGTCAGAGTCAGAGTTGGAGTCAGATTCGGAGTCAGAGTCGGAGTAAATGTCAGATTCAGAGTGGGAGTCAGATTCAGAGTCACAGTCAGATTCAAAGTCAGAGTCGTCGTCAGAGTCAGAGTCTGATTCAGATACAGAGACAGAGTCAGAGTCAGAGTCAGAGTCAAACTCAGCGTCGGAGACAGAGTCGGAGTCAGAGTTAGAGTCAGAGTCAGAGTCAGAGTCAGAGGCAGAGTCAGAGTCAGAGTCAGAGTCAGAGTCGGAGTCGAAGTCGGAGTCAGATTCGGAGTGAGAGTCAGAGTCAGAGTCACAGTCAGAGTCACAGTCAGAGTCAGAGTCAGAGTCAGAGTCAGAGTCCAAGTTTGGAGTCAGAGTCCGAGTCACAGTCAGAGTCAGAGTCAGAGTCAGAGTCAGAGTCAAGGTTGGAGTCAGAATCAGTGTCAGACTCAGAGTCAGAATCAGAGTCAGAGTCGGAGTCGAAGTCGGAGTCAGATTCGGAGTGAGAGTCAGAGTCAGCGTCACAGTCAGAGTTACAGTCAGAGTCAGAGTCAGATTCAGAATCAGAGTCAGAGTCGGAGTCGGGGTCGAAGTCAGAGTCATAGTCAGAGTCGGAGTCAAAGTTGGAGTCAGAGTCAGAGTCAGAGAGTCAGAGTCAGAGTCAGAGTGATAGTCATAGTCGGAGTCAGAGTCAGATACAGATTTAAAGTCAGAGTCAGAGTCAGAGTCAGAGTCAGAGTCAGAATCAGAGTCAGAGTCGTAGTCGGAGTCAGAGTCAGAGTCAGAGTCAGAGTCAGAGTCGGAGTCAGAGTCAGAGTCGGAGTCAGAGTCACAGTCAGAGTCAGTGTCAGAGTCAGAGTCAGAGTCAAAGTTGGAGTCAGAGTCAGAGTCAGAGAGTCAGAGTCAGAGTCAGATTGATAGTCATAGTCGGAGTCAGAGTCAGATACAGAGTCAAAGTCAGAGTCGAAGTCAGAGTCAGAGTCAGAGTCAGAGTCAGAGTCAGACTCAGAGTCATAGTCAGAGTCAGAGTCAGAGTCAGAGTCAGAGTCAGAGTCAGAATCAGAGTCAGAGTCAGAGTCAGAGAGTCAGAGTCAAATTCAGAGTCGGAGTCAGAGTCAGAGAGTCGGAGTCAAATTCAGAGTCGAAGTCAGAGTCAGAGTCAGAGTCAGAGTCAGAGTCGAAGTCAGAGACAGAGTCACAGTCAAATTCCGAGTCATAGTGAGAGTCACATTCATAGTCAGATACAAAGTCGAAGTCAGAGTCAAAGTCAGAGTCAGAGTCTGATTCAGAGTCAGAGTCAGAGTCAGAGTTGGAGTCAGATTCGGAGTCAGAGTCGGAGTAAATGTCAGATTCAGAGTCGGAGTCAGATTCAGAGTCACAGTCAGATTCAAAGTCAGAGTCGTCGTCGGAGTCAGAGTCTGATTCAGATACAGAGACAGAGTCAGAGTCAGAGTCAGAGTCAAACTCAGAGTCGGAGTCAGAGTTAGAGTCAGAGTCAGAGTCAGAGTCAGAGGCAGAGTCAGAGTCAGAGTCAGAGTCAGAGTCAGAGTCAGAGTCAGTGTCAGAGTCAGAGTCAAAGTCAGAGTCAGAGTCAGATTCAGAGTCAGAGTCAGAATCAGAGTCAGAGTCACAGTCAGAGTCAGAGTCAGAGTCAGAGTCAGAGTCAAAGTTGGAGTCAGAGTCAGAGTCAGAGATTTAGAGTCAGAGTCTAAGTGATAGTCAGAGTCGGAGTCAGAGTCAGATACAGAGTCGAAGTCAGAGTCAGAGTCAGAGTCAGAGTCAGAGTCAGAGTCAGAGTCAGACTCAGAGTCAGAATCAGAGTCAGAGTCGGAGTCGAAGTCGGAGTCAGATTCGGAGCGAGAGTCAGAGTCAGAGTCACAGTCAGAGTCACAGTCAGAGTCAGAGTCAGATTCAGAGTCACAGTCAGAGTCAGAGTCAGAGTCAGAGTCAAAGTCAAAGTTGGAGTCAGAGTCAGAGTCAGAGATTTAGAGTCACACTCAGAGTGATAGTCAGAGTCGGAGTCAGAGTCAGAGTCAAAGTCAAAGTTGGAATCAGAGTCAGAGTCAGAGATTTAGAGTCAGAGTCAGAGTGCTAGTCAGAGTCGGAGTCAGAGTAAGATACAGAGTCGAAGTCAGAGTCAGAGTCAGAGTCAGAGTCAGAGTCAGAGTCAGAGTCAGAGTCAGACTCAGAGTCAGAATCAGAGTCAGAGTCGGAGTCGAAGTCGGAGTCAGATTCGGAGTGAGAGTCAGAGTCAGAGTCACAGTCAGAGTCACAGTCGGAGTCAGAGTCAGATTCAGAGTCACAGTCAGAGTCAGAGTCAGAGTCAGAGTCAAAGTCAAAGTTGGAGTCAGAGTCAGAGTCAGAGATTTAGAGTCAGACTCAGAGTGATAGTCAGAGTCGGAGTCAGAGTCAGAGTCAAAGTCAAAGTTGAAATCAGAGTCAGAGTCAGAGATTTAGAGTCAGAGTCAGAGTGCTAGTCAGAGTCGGAGTCAGAGTCTGATACAGAGTCGAAGTCAGAGTCAGAGTCAGAGTCAGAGTCAGAGTCAGAGTCAGAGTCAGAGTCAGACTCAGAGTCAGAATCAGAGTCAGAGTCGGAGTCGAAGTCGGAGTCAGATTCGGAGTGAGAGTCAGAGTCAGCGTCACAGTCAGAGTCACAGTCAGAGTCAGAGTCAGATTCAGAATCAGAGTCAGAGTCGGAGTCGGGGTCGGAGTCAGAGTCATAGTCAGAGTCGGAGTCAAAGTTGGATTCAGAGTCAGAGTCAGAGAGTCAGAGTCAGAGTCAGAGTGATAGTCATAGTCGGAGTCAGAGTCAGATACAGATTTAAAGTCAGAGTCAGAGTCAGAGTCAGAGTCAGAGTCAGAATCAGAGTCAGAGTCGTAGTCGGAGTCAGAGTCAGAGTCAGAGTCAGAGTCAGAGTCGGAGTCAGAGTCAGAGTCGGAGTCAGAGTCACAGTCAGAGTCAGTGTCAAAGTCAGAGTCCGAGTCAAAGTTGGAGTCAGAGTCAGAGTCAGAGAGTCAGAGTCAGAGTCAGATTGATAGTCATAGTCGGAGTCAGAGTCAGATACAGAGTCGAAGTCAGAGTCGAAGTCAGAGTCAGAGTCAGAGTCAGAGTCAGAGTCAGACTCAGAGTCATAGTCATAGTCAGAGTCAGAGTCAGAGTCAGAGTCAGAGTCAGAATCAGAGTCAGAGTCAGAGTCAGAGAGTCAGAGTCAAATTCAGAGTCGGAGTCAGAGTCAGAGAGTCGGAGTCAAATTCAGAGTCGAAGTCAGAGTCAGAGTCAGAGTCAGAGTCATAGTCGAAGTCAGAGACAGAGTCAGAGTCAAATTCCGAGTCATAGTGAGAGTCACATTCATAGTCAGATACAAAGTCGAAGTCAGAGGCAAAGTCAGAGTCAGAGTCTGATTCAGAGTCAGAGTCAGAGTCAGAGTTGGAGTCAGATTCGGAGTCAGAGTCGGAGTAAATGTCAGATTCAGAGTCGGAGTCAGATTCAGAGTCACAGTCAGATTCAAAGTCAGAGTCGTCGTCGGAGTCAGAGTCTGATTCAGATACAGAGACAGAGTCAGAGTCAGAGTCAGAGTCAAACTCAGAGTCGGAGACAGAGTCGGAGTCAGAGTTAGAGTCAGAGTCAGAGTCAGAGTCAGAGGCAGAGTCAGAGTCAGAGTCAGAGTCAGAGTCAGAGTCAGAGTCAGTGTCAGAGTCAGAGTCAAAGTCAGAGTCAGAGTCAGATTCAGAGTCAGAGTCAGAGTCAGAGTCAGAGTCACAGTCAGAGTCAGAGTCAGAGTCAGAGTCAGAGTCAAAGTTGGAGTCAGAGTCAGAGTCAGAGATTTAGAGTCAGAGTCTCAGTGATAGTCAGAGTCGGAGTCAGAGTCAGATACAGAGTCGAAGTCAGAGTCAGAGTCAGACTTAGAGTCAGAATCAGAGTCAGAGTCGGAGTCGAAGTCGGAGTCAGATTCGGAGTGAGAGTCAGAGTCAGAGTCACAGTCAGATTCACAGTCAGAGTCAGAGTCAGATTCAGAGTCACAGTCAGAGTCAGAGTCAGAGTCAGAGTCAAAGTCAAAGTTGGAGTCAGAGTCAGAGTCAGAGATTTAGAGTCAGAGTCAGAGTGATAGTCAGAGTCGGAGTCAGAGTCAGAGTCAAAGTCAAAGTTGGAATCAGAGTCAGAGTCAGAGATTTAGATTCAGAATCAGAGTGCTAGTCAGAGTCGGAGTCAGAGTCAGATACAGAGTCGAAGTCAGAGTCAGAGTCAGAGTCAGAGTCAGAGTCAGAGTCAGACTCAGAGTCAGAATCGGAGTCAGAGTCGGAGTCGAAGTCGGAGTCAGATTCGGAGTGAGAGTCAGAGTCAGAGTCACAGTCAGAGTCACAGTCAGAGTCAGAGTCAGATTCAGAGTTAGAGTCAGAGTCAGAGTCGGGGTTGGAGTCGGAGTCGGAGTCAGAGTCGGAGTCAGAGTCAGAGTCAGAGTCAGAGTCAGGATCAAACTCAGAGTCAGAGACAGAGTCAAAGTCAGAGTTAGAGTCAGAGTCAGAGTAAGAGTCAGAGACAGAGTCAGAGTCAGAGTCAGAGTCAGAGTCAGAGTCAGAGTCAGAGTCAGAGTCAGAGTCAGAGTCAGAGTCAGAGTCAGAGTCAAAGTCAGAATCAGAGTCAGAGTCAGAGTCCGAGTCAGAGTCAGAGTCAGAGTCAGAGTCAGAGTCAGAGATTGAGAGTCAAAGTCTGAGTCATACTGAAAGTCAGAGTAAGAGTCAGATTCAGAGTCAGATACAAAGTCAGAGTCAAAGTCAATGTCAGAGTCAGAGTCAGATTCAGAGTCAGAGTCAGAGTCAGAGTCAGAGTCACAGTCAGAGTCAGAGTCAGAGTCAGAGTCAGAATCAGAGTCAGAGTTAGAGTAAGAGTCAGAGTCAGAGTCAGAGTCAGAGTCAGAGTCAGAGTCGGAGTCAGAGTCAGAGTCAGAGTCAGAGTCAAAGTCAGAATCAGAGTCAGAGTTAGAGTAAGAGTCAGAGTCAGAGTCAGAGTCAGAGTCAGAGTCAGAGTCAAAGTCAGAGTCAGAGTCAGAGTCAGAGTCAGAGTCAGAGCCAGAGTCAGAGTCAGAGTCGTAGTCAGAGTCAGAGTCCAAGTCAGATACAGAGTCAGAGTCAGAGTCAGAGTCAGAGTCAGAGTCAGAGTCAAAGTCAGAGTCAGAGTCAGAGTCAGAGTCAGAGTCAGAGTCAGAGTCAGAGTCCAAGTTTGGAGTCAGAGTCCGAGTCACAGTCAGAGTCAGAGTCAGAGTCAGAGTCAAAGTCAAGGTTGGAGTCAGAATCAGAGTCAGACTCAGAGTCAGAATCAGAGTCAGAGTCGGAGTCGAAGTCGGAGTCAGATTCGGAGTGAGAGTCAGAGTCAGCGTCACAGTCAGAGTCACAGTCAGAGTCAGAGTCAGATTCAGAATCAGAGTCAGAGTCGGAGTCGGGGTCGGAGTCAGAGTCATAGTCAGAGTCGGAGTCAAAGTTGGAGTCAGAGTCAGAGTCAGAGAGTCAGAGTCAGAGTCAGAGTGATAGTCATAGTCGGAGTCAGAGTCAGATACAGATTTAAAGTCAGAGTCAGAGTCAGAGTCAGAGTCAGAGTCAGAATCAGAGTCAGAGTCGTAGTCGGAGTCAGAGTCAGAGTCAGAGTCAGAGTCAGAGTCGGAGTCAGAGTCAGAGTCGGAGTCAGAGTCACAGTCAGAGTCAGTGTCAGAGTCAGAGTCAGAGTCAAAGTTGGAGTCAGAGTCAGAGTCAGAGAGTCAGAGTCAGAGTCAGATTGATAGTCATAGTCGGAGTCAGAGTCAGATACAGAGTCGAAGTCAGAGTCGAAGTCAGAGTCAGAGTCAGAGTCAGAGTCAGAGTCAGACTCAGAGTCATAGTCAGAGTCAGAGTCAGAGTCAGAGTCAGAGTCAGAGTCAGAATCAGAGTCACAGTCAGAGTCAGAGAGTCAGAGTCAAATTCAGAGTCGGAGTCAGAGTCAGAGAGTCGGAGTCAAATTCAGAGTCGAAGTCAGAGTCAGAGTCAGAGTCAGAGTCATAGTCGAAGTCAGAGACAGAGTCAGAGTCAAATTCCGAGTCATGGTTAGAGTCACATTCATAGTCAGATACAAATTCGAAGTCAGAGTCAAAGTCAGAGTCAGAGTCTGATTCAGAGTCAGAGTCAGAGTCAGAGTTGGAGTCAGATTCGGAGTCAGAGTCGGAGTAAATGTCAGATTCAGAGTCGGAGTCAGATTCAGAGTCACAGTCAGATTCAAAGTCAGAGTCGTCGTCGGAGTCAGAGTCTGATTCAGATACAGAGACAGAGTCAGAGTCAGAGTCAGAGTCAAACTCAGAGTCGGAGACAGAGTCGGAGTCAGAGTTAGAGTCAGAGTCAGAGTCAGAGTCAGAGGCAGAGTCAGAGTCAGAGTCAGAGTCAGAGTCAGAGTCAGAGTCAGTGTCAGAGTCAGAGTCAAAGTCAGAGTCAGAGTCAGATTCAGAGTCAAAGTCAAAGTCAGAGTCCGAGTCACAGTCAGAGTCAGAGTCAGAGTCAGAGTCAGAGTCAAAGTTGGAGTCAGAGTCAGAGTCAGAGATTTAGAGTCAGAGTCTAAGTGATAGTCAGAGTCGGAGTCAGAGTCAGATACAGAGTCGAAGTCAGAGTCAGAGTCAGAGTCAGAGTCAGAGTCAGAGTCAGAGTCAGACTCAGAGTCAGAATCAGAGTCAGAGTCGGAGTCGAAGTCGGAGTCAGATTCGGAGTGAGAGTCAGAGTCAGAGTCACAGTCAGAGTCACAGTCAGAGTCAGAGTCAGATTCAGAGTCACAGTCAGAGTCAGAGTCAGAGTCAGAGTCAAAGTCAAAGTTGGAGTCAGAGTCAGAGTCAGAGATTTAGAGTCAGAGTTAGAGTGATAGTCAGAGTCGGAGTCAGAGTCAGAGTCAAAGTCAAAGTTGGAATCAGAGTCACAGTCAGAGATTTAGAGTCAGAGTCAGAGTGCTAGTCAGAGTCGGAGTCAGAGTCAGATACAGAGTCGAAGTCAGAGTCAGAGTCAGAGTCGGAGTCAGAGTCAGAGTCAGAGTCAGAGTCAGACTCAGAGTCAGAATCAGAGTCAGAGTCGGAGTCGAAGTCGGAGTCAGATTCGGAGTGAGAGTCAGAGTCAGAGTCACAGTCAGAGTCACAGTCAGAGTCAGAGTCAGATTCAGAGTTAGAGTCAGAGTCAGAGTCGGGGTTGGAGTCGGAGTCGGAGTCAGAGTCGGAGTCAGAGTCAGAGTCAGAGTCAGAGTCAGGATCAAACTCAGAGTCAGAGACAGAGTCAAAGTCAGAGTTAGAGTCAGAGTCAGAGTCAGAGTCAGAGACAGAGTCAGAGTCAGAGTCAGAGTCAGAGTCAAAGTCAGAGTCAGAGTCAGAGTCAGAGTCAGAGTCAGAGTCAGAGTCAGAGTCAGAGTCAGAGTCAAAGTCAGAATCAGAGTCAGAGTCAGAGTCCGAGTCAGAGTCAGAGTCAGAGTCAGAGTCAGAGTCAGAGATTGAGAGTCAAAGTCTGAGTCATACTGAAAGTCAGAGTAAGAGTCAGATTCAGAGTCAGATACAAAGTCAGAGTCAAAGTCAATGTCAGAGTCAGAGTCAGATTCAGAGTCAGAGTCAGAGTCAGAGTCAGAGTCACAGTCAGTGTCAGAGTCAGAGTCAGAGTCAGAATCAGAGTCAGAGTTAGAGTAAGAGTCAGAGTCAGAGTCAGAGTCAGAGTCAGAGTCAGAGTCGGAGTCAGAGTCAGAGTCAGAGTCAGAGTCAAAGTCAGAATCAGAGTCAGAGTTAGAGTAAGAGTCAGAGTCAGAGTCAGAGTCAGAGTCAGAGTCAGAGTCAAAGTCAGAGTCAGAGTCAGAGTCAGAGTCAGAGTCAGAGCCAGAGTCAGAGTCAGAGTCGTAGTCAGAGTCAGAGTCCAAGTCAGATACAGAGTCAGAGTCAGAGTCAGAGTCAGAGTCAGAGTCAGAGTCAAAGTCAGAGTCAGAGTCAGAGTCAGAGTCAGAGTCAGAGTCCAAGTTTGGAGTCAGAGTCCGAGTCACAGTCAGAGTCAGAGTCAGAGTCAGAGTCAAAGTCAAGGTTGGAGTCAGAATCAGAGTCAGACTCAGAGTCAGAATCAGAGTCAGAGTCGGAGTCGAAGTCGGAGTCAGATTCGGAGTGAGAGTCAGAGTCAGCGTCACAGTCAGAGTCACAGTCAGAGTCAGAGTCAGATTCAGAATCAGAGTCAGAGTCGGAGTCGGGGTCGGAGTCAGAGTCATAGTCAGAGTCGGAGTCAAAGTTGGAGTCAGAGTCAGAGTCAGAGAGTCAGAGTCAGAGTCAGAGTGATAGTCATAGTCGGAGTCAGAGTCAGATACAGATTTAAAGTCAGAGTCAGAGTCAGAGTCAGAGTCAGAGTCAGAATCAGAGTCAGAGTCGTAGTCGGAGTCAGAGTCAGAGTCAGAGTCAGAGTCAGAGTCGGAGTCAGAGTCAGAGTCGGAGTCAGAGTCACAGTCAGAGTCAGTGTCAGAGTCAGAGTCAGAGTCAAAGTTGGAGTCAGAGTCAGAGTAAGAGAGTCAGAGTCAGAGTCAGATTGATAGTCATAGTCGGAGTCAGAGTCAGATACAGAGTCGAAGTCAGAGTCGAAGTCAGAGTCAGAGTCAGAGTCAGAGTCAGAGTCAGACTCAGAGTCATAGTCAGAGTCAGAGTCAGAGTCAGAGTCAGAGTCAGAGTCAGAATCAGAGTCAGAGTCAGAGTCAGAGAGTCAGAGTCAAATTCAGAGTCGGAGTCAGAGTCAGAGAGTCGGAGTCAAATTCAGAGTCGAAGTCAGAGTCAGAGTCAGAGTCAGAGTCATAGTCGAAGTCAGAGACAGAGTCAGAGTCAAATTCCGAGTCATGGTTAGAGTCACATTCATAGTCAGATACAAATTCGAAGTCAGAGTCAAAGTCAGAGTCAGAGTCTCATTCAGAGTCAGAGTCAGAGTCAGAGTTGGAGTCAGATTCGGAGTCAGAGTCGGAGTAAATGTCAGATTCAGAGTCGGAGTCAGATTCAGAGTCACAGTCAGATTCAAAGTCAGAGTCGTCGTCGGAGTCAGAGTCTGATTCAGATACAGAGACAGAGTCAGAGTCAGAGTCAGAGTCAAACTCAGAGTCGGAGACAGAGTCGGAGTCAGAGTTAGAGTCAGAGTCAGAGTCAGAGTCAGAGGCAGAGTCAGAGTCAGAGTCAGAGTCAGAGTCAGAGTCAGAGTCAGTGTCAGAGTCAGAGTCAAAGTCAGAGTCAGAGTCAGATTCAGAGTCAAAGTCAAAGTCAGAGTCCGAGTCACAGTCAGAGTCAGAGTCAGAGTCAGAGTCAGAGTCAAAGTTGGAGTCAGAGTCAGAGTCAGAGATTTAGAGTCAGAGTCTAAGTGATAGTCAGAGTCGGAGTCAGAGTCAGATACAGAGTCGAAGTCAGAGTCAGAGTCAGAGTCAGAGTCAGAGTCAGAGTCAGAGTCAGACTCAGAGTCAGAATCAGAGTCAGAGTCGGAGTCGAAGTCGGAGTCAGATTCGGAGTGAGAGTCAGAGTCAGAGTCACAGTCAGAGTCACAGTCAGAGTCAGAGTCAGATTCAGAGTCACAGTCAGAGTCAGAGTCAGAGTCAGAGTCAAAGTCAAAGTTGGAGTCAGAGTCAGAGTCAGAGATTTAGAGTCAGAGTTAGAGTGATAGTCAGAGTCGGAGTCAGAGTCAGAGTCAAAGTCAAAGTTGGAATCAGAGTCAGAGTCAGAGATTTAGAGTCAGAGTCAGAGTGCTAGTCAGAGTCGGAGTCAGAGTCAGATACAGAGTCGAAGTCAGAGTCAGAGTCAGAGTCGGAGTCAGAGTCAGAGTCAGAGTCAGAGTCAGACTCAGAGTCAGAATCAGAGTCAGAGTCGGAGTCGAAGTCGGAGTCAGATTCGGAGTGAGAGTCAGAGTCAGAGTCACAGTCAGAGTCACAGTCAGAGTCAGAGTCAGATTCAGAGTTAGAGTCAGAGTCAGAGTCGGGGTTGGAGTCGGAGTCGGAGTCAGAGTCGGAGTCAGAGTCAGAGTCAGAGTCAGAGTCAGGATCAAACTCAGAGTCAGAGACAGAGTCAAAGTCAGAGTTAGAGTCAGAGTCAGAGTCAGAGTCAGAGACAGAGTCAGAGTCAGAGTCAGAGTCAGAGTCAAAGTCAGAGTCAGAGTCAGAGTCAGAGTCAGAGTCAGAGTCAGAGTCAGAGTCAGAGTCAGAGTCAAAGTCAGAATCAGAGTCAGAGTCAGAGTCCGAGTCAGAGTCAGAGTCAGAGTCAGAGTCAGAGTCAGAGATTGAGAGTCAAAGTCTGAGTCATACTGAAAGTCAGAGTAAGAGTCAGATTCAGAGTCAGATACAAAGTCAGAGTCAAAGTCAATGTCAGAGTCAGAGTCAGATTCAGAGTCAGAGTCAGAGTCAGAGTCAGAGTCACAGTCAGAGTCAGAGTCAGAGTCAGAGTCAGAATCAGAGTCAGAGTTAGAGTAAGAGTCAGAGTCAGAGTCAGAGTCAGAGTCAGAGTCAGAGTCGGAGTCAGAGTCAGAGTCAGAGTCAGAGTCAAAGTCAGAATCAGAGTCAGAGTTAGAGTAAGAGTCAGAGTCAGAGTCAGAGTCAGAGTCAGAGTCAGAGTCAAAGTCAGAGTCAGAGTCAGAGTCAGAGTCAGAGTCAGAGCCAGAGTCAGAGTCAGAGTCGTAGTCAGAGTCAGAGTCCAAGTCAGATACAGAGTCAGAGTCAGAGTCAGAGTCAGAGTCAGAGTCAGAGTCAAAGTCAGAGTCAGAGTCAGAGTCAGAGTCAGAGTCAGAGTCCAAGTTTGGAGTCAGAGTCCGAGTCACAGTCAGAGTCAGAGTCAGAGTCAGAGTCAAAGTCAAGGTTGGAGTCAGAATCAGAGTCAGACTCAGAGTCAGAATCAGAGTCAGAGTCGGAGTCGAAGTCGGAGTCAGATTCGGAGTGAGAGTCAGAGTCAGAGTCACAGTCAGAGTCACAGTCAGAGTCAGAGTCAGATTCAGAGTTAGAGTCAGAGTCAGAGTCGGGGTTGGAGTCGGAGTCGGAGTCAGAGTCGGAGTCAGAGTCAGAGTCAGAGTCAGAGTCAGGATCAAACTCAGAGTCAGAGACAGAGTCAAAGTCAGAGTTAGAGTCAGAGTCAGAGTCAGAGTCAGAGACAGAGTCAGAGTCAGAGTCAGAGTCAGAGTCAAAGTCAGAGTCAGAGTCAGAGTCAGAGTCAGAGTCAGAGTCAGAGTCAGAGTCAGAGTCAGAGTCAAAGTCAGAATCAGAGTCAGAGTCAGAGTCCGAGTCAGACTCAGAGTCAGAGTCAGAGTCAGAGTCAGAGATTGAGAGTCAAAGTCTGAGTCATACTGAAAGTCAGAGTAAGAGTCAGATTCAGAGTCAGATACAAAGTCAGAGTCAAAGTCAATGTCAGAGTCAGAGTCAGATTCAGAGTCAGAGTCAGAGTCAGAGTCAGAGTCACAGTCAGAGTCAGAGTCAGAGTCAGATTTAGAATCAGAGTCAGAGTTAGAGTAAGAGTCAGAGTCAGAGTCAGAGTCAGAGTCAGAGTCAGAGTCGGAGTCAGAGTCAGAGTCAGAGTCAGAGTCAAAGTCAGAATCAGAGTCAGAGTTAGAGTAAGAGTCAGAGTCAGAGTCAGAGTCAGAGTCAGAGTCAGAGTCAAAGTCAGAGTCAGAGTCAGAGTCAGAGTCAGAGTCAGAGCCAGAGTCAGAGTCAGAGTCGTAGTCAGAGTCAGAGTCCAAGTCAGATACAGAGTCAGAGTCAGAGTCAGAGTCAGAGTCAGAGTCAGAGTCAAAGTCAGAGTCAGAGTCAGAGTCAGAGTCAGAGTCAGAGTCCAAGTTTGGAGTCAGAGTCCGAGTCACAGTCAGAGTCAGAGTCAGAGTCAGAGTCAAAGTCAAGGTTGGAGTCAGAATCAGAGTCAGACTCAGAGTCAGAATCAGAGTCAGAGTCGGAGTCGAAGTCGGAGTCAGATTCGGAGTGAGAGTCAGAGTCAGCGTCACAGTCAGAGTCACAGTCAGAGTCAGAGTCAGATTCAGAATCAGAGTCAGAGTCGGAGTCGGGGTCGGAGTCAGAGTCATAGTCAGAGTCGGAGTCAAAGTTGGAGTCAGAGTCAGAGTCAGAGAGTCAGAGTCAGAGTCAGAGTGATAGTCATAGTCGGAGTCAGAGTCAGATACAGATTTAAAGTCAGAGTCAGAGTCAGAGTCAGAGTCAGAGTCAGAATCAGAGTCAGAGTCGTAGTCGGAGTCAGAGTCAGAGTCAGAGTCAGAGTCAGAGTCGGAGTCAGAGTCAGAGTCGGAGTCAGAGTCACAGTCAGAGTCAGTGTCAGAGTCAGAGTCAGAGTCAAAGTTGGAGTCAGAGTCAGAGTCAGAGAGTCAGAGTCAGAGTCAGATTGATAGTCATAGTCGGAGTCAGAGTCAGATACAGAGTCGAAGTCAGAGTCGAAGTCAGAGTCAGAGTCAGAGTCAGAGTCAGAGTCAGACTCAGAGTCATAGTCAGAGTCAGAGTCAGAGTCAGAGTCAGAGTCAGAGTCAGAATCAGAGTCAGAGTCAGAGTCAGAGAGTCAGAGTCAAATTCAGAGTCGGAGTCAGAGTCAGAGAGTCGGAGTCAAATTCAGAGTCGAAGTCAGAGTCAGAGTCAGAGTCAGAGTCATAGTCGAAGTCAGAGACAGAGTCAGAGTCAAATTCCGAGTCATGGTTAGAGTCACATTCATAGTCAGATACAAATTCGAAGTCAGAGTCAAAGTCAGAGTCAGAGTCTGATTCAGAGTCAGAGTCAGAGTCAGAGTTGGAGTCAGATTCGGAGTCAGAGTCGGAGTAAATGTCAGATTCAGAGTCGGAGTCAGATTCAGAGTCACAGTCAGATTCAAAGTCAGAGTCGTCGTCGGAGTCAGAGTCTGATTCAGATACAGAGACAGAGTCAGAGTCAGAGTCAGAGTCAAACTCAGAGTCGGAGACAGAGTCGGAGTCAGAGTTAGAGTCAGAGTCAGAGTCAGAGTCAGAGGCAGAGTCAGAGTCAGAGTCAGAGTCAGAGTCAGAGTCAGAGTCAGTGTCAGAGTCAGAGTCAAAGTCAGAGTCAGAGTCAGATTCAGAGTCAAAGTCAAAGTCAGAGTCAGAGTCACAGTCAGAGTCAGAGTCAGAGTCAGAGTCAGAGTCAAAGTTGGAGTCAGAGTCAGAGTCAGAGATTTAGAGTCAGAGTCTAAGTGATAGTCAGAGTCGGAGTCAGAGTCAGATACAGAGTCGAAGTCAGAGTCAGAGTCAGAGTCAGAGTCAGAGTCAGAGTCAGAGTCAGACTCAGAGTCAGAATCAGAGTCAGAGTCGGAGTCGAAGTCGGAGTCAGATTCGGAGTGAGAGTCAGAGTCAGAGTCACAGTCAGAGTCACAGTCAGAGTCAGAGTCAGATTCAGAGTCACAGTCAGAGTCAGAGTCAGAGTCAGAGTCAAAGTCAAAGTTGGAGTCAGAGTCAGAGTCAGAGATTTAGAGTCAGAGTTAGAGTGATAGTCAGAGTCGGAGTCAGAGTCAGAGTCAAAGTCAAAGTTGGAATCAGAGTCAGCGTCAGAGATTTAGAGTCAGAGTCAGAGTGCTAGTCAGAGTCGGAGTCAGAGTCAGATACAGAGTCGAAGTCAGAGTCAGAGTCAGAGTCGGAGTCAGAGTCAGAGTCAGAGTCAGAGTCAGACTCAGAGTCAGAATCAGAGTCAGAGTCGGAGTCGAAGTCGGAGTCAGATTCGGAGTGAGAGTCGGAGTCAGAGTCACAGTCAGAGTCACAGTCAGAGTCAGAGTCAGATTCAGAGTTAGAGTCAGAGTCAGAGTCGGGGTTGGAGTCGGAGTCGGAGTCAGAGTCGGAGTCAGAGTCAGAGTCAGAGTCAGAGTCAGGATCAAACTCAGAGTCAGAGACAGAGTCAAAGTCAGAGTTAGAGTCAGAGTCAGAGTCAGAGTCAGAGACAGAGTCAGAGTCAGAGTCAGAGTCAGAGTCAAAGTCAGAGTCAGAGTCAGAGTCAGAGTCAGAGTCAGAGTCAGAGTCAGAGTCAGAGTCAAAGTCAGAGTCAGAGTCAGAGTCAGAGTCAGAGTCAGAGTCAGAGTCAGAGTCAGAGTCAGCGTCAGAGTCAGCGTCAGAGAGTCAGAGTCAAAGTCTGAGTCATACTGAAAGTCAGAGTCAGAGTCAGATTCCGAGTCAGATACAAAGTCAAAGTCAAAGTCAATATCAGAGTCAGAGTCAGAGTCAGAGTCAGATTCAGAGTCAGAGTCAGAGTCAGAGTCAGAGTCACAGTCAGAGTCAGAGTCAGAGTCAGAGTCAGAGTCCAAGTTTGGAGTCAGAGTCCGATTTACAGTCAGAGTCAGAGTCAGAGTCAGAGTCAGAGTCAAGGTTGGAGTCAGAATCAGAGTCAGACTCAGAGTCAGAATCAGAGTCAGAGTCGGAGTCGAAGTCGGAGTCAGAATCGGAGTGAGAGTCAGAGTCAGCGTCACAGTCAGAGTCACAGTCAGAGTCAGAGTCAGATTCAGAATCAGAGTCAGAGTCGGCGTCGGGGACGGAGTCAGAGTCATAGTCAGAGTCGGAGTCAAAGTTGGAGTCAGAGTCAGAGTCAGAGAGTCAGAGTCAGAGTCAGAGTCAGAGTCAGAGTCGGAGTCAGAGTCAGAGTCAGAGTCAGAGTCAAAGTCAGAATCAGAGTCAGAGTTAGAGTAAGAGTCAGAGTCAGAGTCAGAGTCAGAGTCAGAGTCAAAGTCAGAGTCAGAGTCAGAGTCAGAGTCAGAGTCAGAGCCAGAGTCAGAGTCAGAGTCGTAGTCAGAGTCAGAGTCCAAGTCAGATACAGAGTCAGAGTCAGAGTCAGAGTCAGAGTCAGAGTCAGAGTCAAAGTCAGAGTCAGAGTCAGAGTCAGAGTCAGAGTCAGAGTCCAAGTTTGGAGTCAGAGTCCGAGTCACAGTCAGAGTCAGAGTCAGAGTCAGAGTCAGAGTCAAGGTTGGAGTCAGAATCAGAGTCAGACTCAGAGTCAGAATCAGAGTCAGAGTCGGAGTCGAAGTCGGAGTCAGATTCGGAGTGAGAGTCAGAGTCAAAGTCACAGTCAGAGTCACAGTCAGAGTCAGAGTCAGATTCAGAGTCACAGTCAGAGTCAGAGTCAGAGTCAGAGTCAAAGTCAAAGTTGGAGTCAGAGTCAGAGTCAGAGATTTAGAGTCAGAGTTAGAGTGATAGTCAGAGTCGGAGTCAGAGTCAGAGTCAAAGTCAAAGTTGGAATCAGAGTCAGAGTCAGAGATTTAGAGTCAGAGTCAGAGTGCTAGTCAGAGTCGGAGTCAGAGTCAGATACAGAGTCGAAGTCAGAGTCAGAGTCAGAGTCAGAGTCAGAGTCAGAGTCAGAGTCAGAGTCAGACTCAGAGTCAGAATCAGAGTCAGAGTCGGAGTCGAAGTCGGAGTCAGATTCGGAGTGAGAGTCAGAGTCAGAGTCACAGTCAGAGTCACAGTCAGAGTCAGAGTCAGATTCAGAGTTAGAGTCAGAGTCAGAGTCGGGGTTGGAGTCGGAGTCGAAGTCAGAGTCGGAGTCAGAGTCAGAGTCAGAGTCAGAGTCAGGATCAAACTCAGAGTCAGAGACAGAGTCAAAGTCAGAGTTAGAGTCAGAGTCAGAGTCAGAGTCAGAGACAGAGTCAGAGTCAGAGTCAGAGTCAGAGTCAGAGTCAGAGTCAGAGTCAGAGTCAGAGTCGGAGTCAGAGTCAGAGTCGGAGTCAGAGTCACAGTCAGAGTCAGTGTCAGAGTCAGAGTCAGAGTCAAAGTTGGAGTCAGAGTCAGAGTCAGAGAGTCAGAGTCAGAGTCAGATTGATAGTCATAGTCGGAGTCAGAGTCAGATACAGAGTCGAAGTCAGAGTCGAAGTCAGAGTCAGAGTCAGAGTCAGAGTCAGAGTCAGACTCAGAGTCATAGTCAGAGTCAGAGTCAGAGTCAGAGTCAGAGTCAGAGTCAGAATCAGAGTCAGAGTCAGAGTCAGAGAGTCAGAGTCAAATTCAGAGTCGGAGTCAGAGTCAGAGAGTCGGAGTCAAATTCAGAGTCGAAGTCAGAGTCAGAGTCAGAGTCAGAGTCATAGTCGAAGTCAGAGACAGAGTCAGAGTCAAATTCCGAGTCATGGTTAGAGTCACATTCATAGTCAGAAACAAATTCGAAGTCAGAGTCAAAGTCAGAGTCAGAGTCTGATTCAGAGTCAGAGTCAGAGTCAGAGTTGGAGTCAGATTCGGAGTCAGAGTCGGAGTAAATGTCAGATTCAGAGTCGGAGTCAGATTCAGAGTCACAGTCAGATTCAAAGTCAGAGTCGTCGTCGGAGTCAGAGTCTGATTCAGATACAGAGACAGAGTCAGAGTCAGAGTCAGAGTCAAACTCAGAGTCGGAGACAGAGTCGGAGTCAGAGTTAGAGTCGGAGTCAGAGTCAGAGTCAGAGGCAGAGTCAGAGTCAGAGTCAGAGTCAGAGTCAGAGTCAGAGTCAGTGTCAGAGTCAGAGTCAAAGTCAGAGTCAGAGTCAGATTCAGAGTCAGAGTCAAAGTCAGAGTCAGAGTCACAGTCAGAGTCAGAGTCAGAGTCAGAGTCAGAGTCAAAGTTGGAGTCAGAGTCAGATACAGAGTCGAAGTCAGAGTCAGAGTCAGAGTCAGAGTCAGAGTCAGAGTCAGAGTCAGACTCAGAGTCAGAATCAGAGTCAGAGTCGGAGTCGAAGTCGGAGTCAGATTCGGAGTGAGAGTCAGAGTCAGAGTCACAGTCAGAGTCACAGTCAGAGTCAGAGTCAGATTCAGAGTCACAGTCAGAGTCAGAGTCAGAGTCAGAGTCAAAGTCAAAGTTGGAGTCAGAGTCAGAGTCAGCGATTTAGAGTCAGAGTTAGAGTGATAGTCAGAGTCGGATTCAGAGTCAGAGTCAAAGTCAAAGTTGGAATCAGAGTCAGAGTCAGAGATTTAGAGTCAGAGTCAGAGTGCTAGTCAGAGTCGGAGTCAGAGTCAGATACAGAGTCGAAGTCAGAGTCAGAGTCAGAGTCAGAGTCAGAGTCAGAGTCAGACTCAGAGTCAGAGACAGAGTCAAAGTCAGAGTTAGAGTCAGAGTCAGAGTCAGAGTCAGAGACAGAGTCAGAGTCAGAGTCAGAGTCAGAGTCAAAGTCAGAGTCAGAGTCAGAGTCAGAGTCAGAGTCAGAGTCAGAGTCAGAGTCAGAGTCAGAGTCAAAGTCAGAATCAGAGTCAGAGTCAGAGTCCGAGTCAGAGTCAGAGTCAGAGTCAGAGTCAGAGTCAGAGATTGAGAGTCAAAGTCTGAGTCATACTGAAAGTCAGAGTAAGAGTCAGATTCAGAGTCAGATACAAAGTCAGAGTCAAAGTCAATGTCAGAGTCAGAGTCAGATTCAGAGTCAGAGTCAGAGTCAGAGTCAGAGTCACAGTCAGAGTCAGAGTCAGAGTCAGAGTCAGAATCAGAGTCAGAGTTAGAGTAAGAGTCAGAGTCAGAGTCAGAGTCAGAGTCAGAGTCAGAGTCGGAGTCAGAGTCAGAGTCAGAGTCAGAGTCAAAGTCAGAATCAGAGTCAGAGTTAGAGTAAGAGTCAGAGTCAGAGTCAGAGTCAGAGTCAGAGTCAGAGTCAAAGTCAGAGTCAGAGTCAGAGTCAGAGTCAGAGTCAGAGCCAGAGTCAGAGTCAGAGTCGTAGTCAGAGTCAGAGTCCAAGTCAGATACAGAGTCAGAGTCAGAGTCAGAGTCAGAGTCAGAGTCAGAGTCAAAGTCAGAGTCAGAGTCAGAGTCAGAGTCAGAGTCAGAGTCCAAGTTTGGAGTCAGAGTCCGAGTCACAGTCAGAGTCAGAGTCAGAGTCAGAGTCGAAGTCAAGGTTGGAGTCAGAATCAGAGTCAGACTCAGAGTCAGAATCAGAGTCAGAGTCGGAGTCGAAGTCGGAGTCAGATTCGGAGTGAGAGTCAGAGTCAGCGTCACAGTCAGAGTCACAGTCAGAGTCAGAGTCAGATTCAAAATCAGAGTCAGAGTCGGAGTCGGGGTCGGAGTCAGAGTCATAGTCAGAGTCGGAGTCAAAGTTGGAGTCAGAGTCAGAGTCAGAGAGTCAGAGTCAGAGTCAGAGTGATAGTCATAGTCGGAGTCAGAGTCAGATACAGATTTAAAGTCAGAGTCAGAGTCAGAGTCAGAGTCAGAGTCAGAATCAGAGTCAGAGTCGTAGTCGGAGTCAGAGTCAGAGTCAGAGTCAGAGTCAGAGTCGGAGTCAGAGTCAGAGTCGGAGTCAGAGTCACAGTCAGAGTCAGTGTCAGAGTCAGAGTCAGAGTCAAAGTTGGAGTCAGAGTCAGAGTCAGAGAGTCGAAGTCAGAGTCAGATTGATAGTCATAGTCGGAGTCAGAGTCAGATACAGAGTCGAAGTCAGAGTCGAAGTCAGAGTCAGAGTCAGAGTCAGAGTCAGAGTCAGACTCAGAGTCATAGTCAGAGTCAGAGTCAGAGTCAGAGTCAGAGTCAGAGTCAGAATCAGAGTCAGAGTCAGAGTCAGAGAGTCAGAGTCAAATTCAGAGTCGGAGTCAGAGTCAGAGAGTCGGAGTCAAATTCAGAGTCGAAGTCAGAGTCAGAGTCAGAGTCAGAGTCATAGTCGAAGTCAGAGACAGAGTCAGAGTCAAATTCCGAGTCATGGTTAGAGTCACATTCATAGTCAGATACAAATTCGAAGTCAGAGTCAAAGTCAGAGTCAGAGTCTGATTCAGAGTCAGAGTCAGAGTCAGAGTTGGAGTCAGATTCGGAGTCAGAGTCGGAGTAAATGTCAGATTCAGAGTCGGAGTCAGATTCAGAGTCACAGTCAGATTCAAAGTCAGAGTCGTCGTCGGAGTCAGAGTCTGATTCAGATACAGAGACAGAGTCAGAGTCAGAGTCAGAGTCAAACTCAGAGTCGGAGACAGAGTCGGAGTCAGAGTTAGAGTCAGAGTCAGAGTCAGAGTCAGAGGCAGAGTCAGAGTCAGAGTCAGAGTCAGAGTCAGAGTCAGAGTCAGTGTCAGAGTCAGAGTCAAAGTCAGAGTCAGAGTCAGATTCAGAGTCAAAGTCAAAGTCAGAGTCAGAGTCACAGTCAGAGTCAGAGTCAGAGTCAGAGTCAGAGTCAAAGTTGGAGTCAGAGTCAGAGTCAGAGATTTAGAGTCAGAGTCTAAGTGATAGTCAGAGTCGGAGTCAGAGTCAGATACAGAGTCGAAGTCAGAGTCAGAGTCAGAGCCAGAGTCAGAGTCAGAGTCAGAGTCAGACTCAGAGTCAGAATCAGAGTCAGAGTCGGAGTCGAAGTCGGAGTCAGATTCGGAGTGAGAGTCAGAGTCAGAGTCACAGTCAGAGTCACAGTCAGAGTCAGAGTCAGATTCAGAGTCACAGTCAGAGTCAGAGTCAGAGTCAGAGTCAAAGTCAAAGTTGGAGTCAGAGTCAGAGTCAGAGATTTAGAGTCAGAGTTAGAGTGATAGTCAGAGTCGGAGTCAGAGTCAGAGTCAAAGTCAAAGTTGGAATCAGAGTCAGAGTCAGAGATTTAGAGTCAGAGTCAGAGTGCTAGTCAGAGTCGGAGTCAGAGTCAGATACAGAGTCGAAGTCAGAGTCAGAGTCAGAGTCGGAGTCAGAGTCAGAGTCAGAGTCAGAGTCAGACTCAGAGTCAGAATCAGAGTCAGAGTCGGAGTCGAAGTCGGAGTCAGATTCGGAGTGAGAGTCAGAGTCAGAGTCACAGTCAGAGTCACAGTCAGAGTCAGAGTCAGATTCAGAGTTAGAGTCAGAGTCAGAGTCGGGGTTGGAGTCGGAGTCGGAGTCAGAGTCGGAGTCAGAGTCAGAGTCAGAGTCAGAGTCAGGATCAAACTCAGAGTCAGAGACAGAGTCAAAGTCAGAGTTAGAGTCAGAGTCAGAGTCAGAGTCAGAGACAGAGTCAGAGTCAGAGTCAGAGTCAGAGTCAAAGTCAGAGTCAGAGTCAGAGTCAGAGTCAGAGTCAGAGTCAGAGTCAGAGTCAGAGTCAAAGTCAGAGTCAGAGTCAGAGTCAGAATCAGATTCAGAGTCAGAGTCAGAGTCAGAGTCAGCGTCAGAGTCAGCGTCAGAGAGTCAGAGTCAAAGTCTGAGTCATACTGAAAGTCAGAGTCAGAGTCAGATTCCGAGTCAGATACAAAGTCAATATCAGAGTCAGAGTCAGAGTCAGAGTCAGATTCAGAGTCAGAGTCAGAGTCAGAGTCAGAGTCACAGTCAGAGTCAGAGTCAGAGTCAGAGTCAGAGTCCAAGTTTGGAGTCAGAGTCCGATTTACAGTCAGAGTCAGAGTCAGAGTCAGAGTCAGAGTCAAGGTTGGAGTCAGAATCAGAGTCAGACTCAGAGTCAGAATCAGAGTCAGAGTCGGAGTCGAAGTCGGAGTCAGAATCGGAGTGAGAGTCAGAGTCAGCGTCACAGTCAGAGTCACAGTCAGAGTCAGAGTCAGATTCAGAATCAGAGTCAGAGTCGGCGTCGGGGACGGAGTCAGAGTCATAGTCAGAGTCGGAGTCAAAGTTGGAGTCAGAGTCAGAGTCAGAGAGTCAGAGTCAGAGTCAGAGTCAGAGTCAGAGTCGGAGTCAGAGTCAGAGTCAGAGTCAGAGTCAAAGTCAGAATCAGAGTCAGAGTTAGAGTAAGAGTCAGAGTCAGAGTCAGAGTCAGAGTCAGAGTCAAAGTCAGAGTCAGCGTCAGAGTCAGAGTCAGAGTCAGAGCCAGAGTCAGAGTCAGAGTCGTAGTCAGAGTCAGAGTCCAAGTCAGATACAGAGTCAGAGTCAGAGTCAGAGTCAGAGTCAGAGTCAGAGTCAAAGTCAGAGTCAGAGTCAGAGTCAGAGTCAGAGTCAGAGTCCAAGTTTGGAGTCAGAGTCCGAGTCACAGTCAGAGTCAGAGTCAGAGTCAGAGTCAGAGTCAAGGTTGGAGTCAGAATCAGAGTCAGACTCAGAGTCAGAATCAGAGTCAGAGTCGGAGTCGAAGTCGGAGTCAGATTCGGAGTGAGAGTCAGAGTCAGAGTCACAGTCAGAGTCACAGTCAGAGTCAGAGTCAGATTCAGAGTCACAGTCAGAGTCAGAGTCAGAGTCAGAGTCAAAGTCAAAGTTGGAGTCAGAGTCAGAGTCAGAGATTTAGAGTCAGAGTTAGAGTGATAGTCAGAGTCGGAGTCAGAGTCAGAGTCAAAGTCAAAGTTGGAATCAGAGTCAGAGTCAGAGATTTAGAGTCAGAGTCAGAGTGCTAGTCGGAGTCGGAGTCAGAGTCAGATACAGAGTCGAAGTCAGAGTCAGAGTCAGAGTCGGAGTCAGAGTCAGAGTCAGAGTCAGAGTCAGACTCAGAGTCAGAATCAGAGTCAGAGTCGGAGTCGAAGTCGGAGTCAGATTCGGAGTGAGAGTCAGAGTCAGAGTCACAGTCAGAGTCACAGTCAGAGTCAGAGTCAGATTCAGAGTTAGAGTCAGAGTCAGAGTCGGGGTTGGAGTCGGAGTCGGAGTCAGAGTCGGAGTCAGAGTCAGAGTCAGAGTCAGAGTCAGGATCAAACTCAGAGTCAGAGACAGAGTCAAAGTCAGAGTTAGAGTCAGAGTCAGAGTCAGAGTCAGAGACAGAGTCAGAGTCAGAGTCAGAGTCAGAGTCAAAGTCAGAGTCAGAGTCAGAGTCAGAGTCAGAGTCAGAGTCAGAGTCAGAGTCAGAGTCAAAGTCAGAGTCAGAGTCAGAGTCAGAGTCAGAGTCAGAGTCAGAGTCAGAGTCAGAGTCAGCGTCAGAGTCAGCGTCAGAGAGTCAGAGTCAAAGTCTGAGTCATACTGAAAGTCAGAGTCAGAGTCAGATTCCGAGTCAGATACAAAGTCAAAGTCAAAGTCAATATCAGAGTCAGAGTCAGAGTCAGAGTCAGATTCAGAGTCGGAGTCAGAGTCAGAGTCAGAGTCACAGTCAGAGTCAGAGTCAGAGTCAGAGTCAGAGTCGAAGTTTGGAGTCAGAGTCCGATTTACAGTCAGAGTCAGAGTCAGAGTCAGAGTCAGAGTCAAGGTTGGAGTCAGAATCAGAGTCAGACTCAGAGTCAGAATCAGAGTCAGAGTCGGAGTCGAAGTCGGAGTCAGTATCGGAGTGAGAGTCAGAGTCAGCGTCACAGTCAGAGTCACAGTCAGAGTCAGAGTCAGATTCAGAATCAGAGTCAGAGTCGGCGTCGTGGACGGAGTCAGAGTCATAGTCAGAGTCGGAGTCAAAGTCGGAGTCAGAGTCAGAGTCAGAGAGTCAGAGTCAGAGTCAGAGTCAGAGTCAGAGTCGGAGTCAGAGTCAGAGTCAGAGTCAGAGTCAAAGTCAGAATCAGAGTCAGAGTTAGAGTAAGAGTCAGAGTCAGAGTCAGAGTCAGAGTCAGAGTCAAAGTCAGAGTCAGAGTCAGAGTCAGAGTCAGAGTCAGAGCCAGAGTCAGAGTCAGAGTCGTAGTCAGAGTCAGAGTCCAAGTCAGATACAGAGTCAGAGTCAGAGTCAGAGTCAGAGTCAGAGTCAGAGTCAAAGTCAGAGTCAGAGTCAGAGTCAGAGTCAGAGTCAGAGTCAGAGTCCAAGTTTGGAGTCAGAGTCCGAGTCACAGTCAGAGTCAGAGTCAGAGTCAGAGTCAGAGTCAAGGTTGGAGTCAGAATCAGAGTCAGACTCAGAGTCAGAATCAGAGTCAGAGTCGGAGTCGAAGTCGGAGTCAGATTCGGAGTGAGAGTCAGAGTCAGAGTCACAGTCAGAGTCACAGTCAGAGTCAGAGTCAGATTCAGAGTCACAGTCAGAGTCAGAGTCAGAGTCAGAGTCAAAGTCAAAGTTGGAGTCAGAGTCAGAGTCAGAGATTTAGAGTCAGAGTTAGAGTGATAGTCAGAGTCGGAGTCAGAGTCAGAGTCAAAGTCAAAGTTGGAATCAGAGTCAGAGTCAGAGATTTAGAGTCAGAGTCAGAGTGCTAGTCAGAGTCGGAGTCAGAGTCAGATACAGAGTCGAAGTCAGAGTCAGAGTCAGAGTCAGAGTCAGAGTCAGAGTCAGAGTCAGAGTCAGACTCAGAGTCAGAATCAGAGTCAGAGTCGGAGTCGAAGTCGGAGTCAGATTCGGAGTGAAAGTCAGAGTCAGAGTCACAGTCAGAGTCACAGTCAGAGTCAGAGTCAGATTCAGAGTTAGAGTCAGAGTCAGAGTCGGGGTTGGAGTCGGAGTCGGAGTCAGAGTCGGAGTCAGAGTCAGAGTCAGAGTCAGAGTCAGGATCGAACTCAGAGTCAGAGACAGAGTCAAAGTCAGAGTTAGAGTCAGAGTCGGAGTCAGAGTCAGAGACAGAGTCAGAGTCAGAGTCAGAGTCAGAGTCAAAGTCAGAGTCAGAGTCAGAGTCAGAGTCAGAGTCAGAGTCAGAGTCAGAGTCAGAGTCAAAGTCAGAGTCAGAGTCAGAGTCAGAGTCAGAGTCAGAGTCAGAGTCAGAGTCAGAGTCAGCGTCAGAGTCAGCGTCAGAGAGTCAGAGTCAAAGTCTGAGTCATACTGAAAGTCAGAGTCAGAGTCAGATTCCGAGTCAGATACAAAGTCAAAGTCAAAGTCAATATCAGAGTCAGAGTCAGAGTCAGAGTCAGATTCAGAGTCAGAGTCAGAGTCAGAGTCAGAGTCACAGTCAGAGTCAGAGTCAGAGTCAGAGTCAGAGTCCAAGTTTGGAGTCAGAGTCCAATTTACAGTCAGAGTCAGAGTCAGAGTCAGAGTCAGAGTCAAGGTTGGAGTCAGAATCAGAGTCAGACTCAGAGTCAGAATCAGAGTCAGAGTCGGAGTCGAAGTCGGAGTCAGAATCGGAGTGAGAGTCAGAGTCAGCGTCACAGTCAGAGTCAGAGTCAGATTCAGAGTTAGAGTCAGAGTCAGAGTCGGGGTTGGAGTCGGAGTCGGAGTCAGAGTCCAAGTTTGGAGTCAGAGTCCGATTTACAGTCAGAGTCAGAGTCAGAGTCAGAGTCAGAGTCAAGGTTGGAGTCAGAATCAGAGTCAGACTCAGAGTCAGAATCAGAGTCAGAGTCGGAGTCGAAGTCGGAGTCAGAATCGGAGTGAGAGTCAGAGTCAGCGTCACAGTCAGAGTCACAGTCAGAGTCAGAGTCAGATTCAGAATCAGAGTCAGAGTCGGCGTCGGGGACGGAGTCAGAGTCATAGTCAGAGTCGGAGTCAAAGTTGGAGTCAGAGTCAGAGTCAGAGAGTCAGAGTCAGAGTCAGAGTCAGAGTCAGAGTCGGAGTCAGAGTCAGAGTCAGAGTCAGAGTCAAAGTCAGAATCAGAGTCAGAGTTAGAGTAAGAGTCAGAGTCAGAGTCAGAGTCAGAGTCAGAGTCAAAGTCAGAGTCAGAGTCAGAGTCAGAGTCAGAGTCAGAGCCAGAGTCAGAGTCAGAGTCGTAGTCAGAGTCAGAGTCCAAGTCAGATACAGAGTCAGAGTCAGAGTCAGAGTCAGAGTCAGAGTCAGAGTCAAAGTCAGAGTCAGAGTCAGAGTCAGAGTCAGAGTCAGAGTCCAAGTTTGGAGTCAGAGTCCGAGTCACAGTCAGAGTCAGAGTCAGAGTCAGAGTCAGAGTCAAGGTTGGAGTCAGAATCAGAGTCAGACTCAGAGTCAGAATCAGAGTCAGAGTCGGAGTCGAAGTCGGAGTCAGATTCGGAGTGAGAGTCAGAGTCAGAGTCACAGTCAGAGTCACAGTCAGAGTCAGAGTCAGATTCAGAGTCACAGTCAGAGTCAGAGTCAGAGTCAGAGTCAAAGTCAAAGTTGGAGTCAGAGTCAGAGTCAGAGATTTAGAGTCAGAGTTAGAGTGATAGTCAGAGTCGGAGTCAGAGTCAGAGTCAAAGTCAAAGTTGGAATCAGAGTCAGAGTCAGAGATTTAGAGTCAGAGTCAGAGTGCTAGTCGGAGTCGGAGTCAGAGTCAGATACAGAGTCGAAGTCAGAGTCAGAGTCAGAGTCGGAGTCAGAGTCAGAGTCAGAGTCAGAGTCAGACTCAGAGTCAGAATCAGAGTCAGAGTCGGAGTCGAAGTCGGAGTCAGATTCGGAGTGAGAGTCAGAGTCAGAGTCACAGTCAGAGTCACAGTCAGAGTCAGAGTCAGATTCAGAGTTAGAGTCAGAGTCAGAGTCGGGGTTGGAGTCGGAGTCGGAGTCAGAGTCGGAGTCAGAGTCAGAGTCAGAGTCAGAGTCAGGATCAAACTCAGAGTCAGAGACAGAGTCAAAGTCAGAGTTAGAGTCAGAGTCAGAGTCAGAGTCAGAGACAGAGTCAGAGTCAGAGTCAGAGTCAGAGTCAAAGTCAGAGTCAGAGTCAGAGTCAGAGTCAGAGTCAGAGTCAGAGTCAGAGTCAGAGTCAAAGTCAGAGTCAGAGTCAGAGTCAGAGTCAGAGTCAGAGTCAGAGTCAGAGTCAGAGTCAGCGTCAGAGTCAGCGTCAGAGAGTCAGAGTCAAAGTCTGAGTCATACTGAAAGTCAGAGTCAGAGTCAGATTCCGAGTCAGATACAAAGTCAAAGTCAAAGTCAATATCAGAGTCAGAGTCAGAGTCAGAGTCAGATTCAGAGTCAGAGTCAGAGTCAGAGTCAGAGTCACAGTCAGAGTCAGAGTCAGAGTCAGAGTCAGAGTCCAAGTTTGGAGTCAGAGTCCGATTTACAGTCAGAGTCAGAGTCAGAGTCAGAGTCAGAGTCAAGGTTGGAGTCAGAATCAGAGTCAGACTCAGAGTCAGAATCAGAGTCAGAGTCGGAGTCGAAGTCGGAGTCAGTATCGGAGTGAGAGTCAGAGTCAGCGTCACAGTCAGAGTCACAGTCAGAGTCAGAGTCAGATTCAGAATCAGAGTCAGAGTCGGCGTCGTGGACGGAGTCAGAGTCATAGTCAGAGTCGGAGTCAAAGTTGGAGTCAGAGGCAGAGTCAGAGAGTCAGAGTCAGAGTCAGAGTCAGAGTCAGAGTCGGAGTCAGAGTCAGAGTCAGAGTCAGAGTCAAAGTCAGAATCAGAGTCAGAGTTAGAGTAAGAGTCAGAGTCAGAGTCAGAGTCAGAGTCAGAGTCAAAGTCAGAGTCAGAGTCAGAGTCAGAGTCAGAGTCAGAGCCAGAGTCAGAGTCAGAGTCGTAGTCAGAGTCAGAGTCCAAGTCAGATACAGAGTCAGAGTCAGAGTCAGAGTCAGAGTCAGAGTCAGAGTCAAAGTCAGAGTCAGAGTCAGAGTCAGAGTCAGAGTCAGAGTCCAAGTTTGGAGTCAGAGTCCGAGTCACAGTCAGAGTCAGAGTCAGAGTCAGAGTCAGAGTCAAGGTTGGAGTCAGAATCAGAGTCAGACTCAGAGTCAGAATCAGAGTCAGAGTCGGAGTCGAAGTCGGAGTCAGATTCGGAGTGAGAGTCAGAGTCAGAGTCACAGTCAGAGTCACAGTCAGAGTCAGAGTCAGATTCAGAGTCACAGTCAGAGTCAGAGTCAGAGTCAGAGTCAAAGTCAAAGTTGGAGTCAGAGTCAGAGTCAGAGATTTAGAGTCAGAGTTAGAGTGATAGTCAGAGTCGGAGTCAGAGTCAGAGTCAAAGTCAAAGTTGGAATCAGAGTCAGAGTCAGAGATTTAGAGTCAGAGTCAGAGTGCTAGTCAGAGTCGGAGTCAGAGTCAGATACAGAGTCGAAGTCAGAGTCAGAGTCAGAGTCAGAGTCAGAGTCAGAGTCAGAGTCAGAGTCAGACTCAGAGTCAGAATCAGAGTCAGAGTCGGAGTCGAAGTCGGAGTCAGATTCGGAGTGAAAGTCAGAGTCAGAGTCACAGTCAGAGTCACAGTCAGAGTCAGAGTCAGATTCAGAGTTAGAGTCAGAGTCAGAGTCGGGGTTGGAGTCGGAGTCGGAGTCAGAGTCGGAGTCAGAGTCAGAGTCAGAGTCAGAGTCAGGATCGAACTCAGAGTCAGAGACAGAGTCAAAGTCAGAGTTAGAGTCAGAGTCGGAGTCAGAGTCAGAGACAGAGTCAGAGTCAGAGTCAGAGTCAGAGTCAAAGTCAGAGTCAGAGTCAGAGTCAGAGTCAGAGTCAGAGTCAGAGTCAGAGTCAGAGTCAAAGTCAGAGTCAGAGTCAGAGTCAGAGTCAGAGTCAGAGTCAGAGTCAGAGTCAGAGTCAGCGTCAGAGTCAGCGTCAGAGAGTCAGAGTCAAAGTCTGAGTCATACTGAAAGTCAGAGTCAGAGTCAGATTCCGAGTCAGATACAAAGTCAAAGTCAAAGTCAATATCAGAGTCAGAGTCAGAGTCAGAGTCAGATTCAGAGTCAGAGTCAGAGTCAGAGTCAGAGTCACAGTCAGAGTCAGAGTCAGAGTCAGAGTCAGAGTCCAAGTTTGGAGTCAGAGTCCAATTTACAGTCAGAGTCAGAGTCAGAGTCAGAGTCAGAGTCAAGGTTGGAGTCAGAATCAGAGTCAGACTCAGAGTCAGAATCAGAGTCAGAGTCGGAGTCGAAGTCGGAGTCAGAATCGGAGTGAGAGTCAGAGTCAGCGTCACAGTCAGAGTCACAGTCAGAGTCAGAGTCAGATTCAGAATCAGAGTCAGAGTCGGCGTCGGGGACGGAGTCAGAGTCATAGTCAGAGTCGGAGTCAAAGTTGGAGTCAGAGTCAGAGTCAGAGAGTCAGAGTCAGAGTCAGAGTCAGAGTCAGAGTCGGAGTCAGAGTCAGAGTCAGAGTCAGAGTCAAAGTCAGAATCAGAGTCAGAGTTAGAGTAAGAGTCAGAGTCAGAGTCAGAGTCAGAGTCAGAGTCAAAGTCAGAGTCAGAGTCAGAGTCAGAGTCAGAGTCAGAGCCAGAGTCAGAGTCAGAGTCGTAGTCAGAGTCAGAGTCCAAGTCAGATACAGAGTCAGAGTCAGAGTCAGAGTCAGAGTCAGAGTCAGAGTCAAAGTCAGAGTCAGAGTCAGAGTCAGAGTCAGAGTCAGAGTCCAAGTTTGGAGTCAGAGTCCGAGTCACAGTCAGAGTCAGAGTCAGAGTCAGAGTCAGAGTCAAGGTTGGAGTCAGAATCAGAGTCAGACTCAGAGTCAGAATCAGAGTCAGAGTCGGAGTCGAAGTCGGAGTCAGATTCGGAGTGAGAGTCAGAGTCAGAGTCACAGTCAGAGTCACAGTCAGAGTCAGAGTCAGATTCAGAGTCACAGTCAGAGTCAGAGTCAGAGTCAGAGTCAAAGTCAAAGTTGGAGTCAGAGTCAGAGTCAGAGATTTAGAGTCAGAGTTAGAGTGATAGTCAGAGTCGGAGTCAGAGTCAGAGTCAAAGTCAAAGTTGGAATCAGAGTCAGAGTCAGAGATTTAGAGTCAGAGTCAGAGTGCTAGTCAGAGTCGGAGTCAGAGTCAGATACAGAGTCGAAGTCAGAGTCAGAGTCAGAGTCAGAGTCAGAGTCAGAGTCAGAGTCAGAGTCAGACTCAGAGTCAGAATCAGAGTCAGAGTCGGAGTCGAAGTCGGAGTCAGATTCGGAGTGAGAGTCAGAGTCAGAGTCACAGTCAGAGTCACAGTCAGAGTCAGAGTCAGATTCAGAGTTAGAGTCAGAGTCAGAGTCGGGGTTGGAGTCGGAGTCGGAGTCAGAGTCGGCGTCAGAGTCAGAGTCAGAGTCAGAGTCAGGATCAAACTCAGAGTCAGAGACAGAGTCAAAGTCAGAGTTAGAGTCAGAGTCAGAGTCAGAGTCAGAGACAGAGTCAGAGTCAGAGTCAGAGTCAGAGTCAGAGTCAGAGTCAGAGTCAGAGTCAGAGTCGGAGTCAGAGTCAGAGTCGGAGTCAGAGTCACAGTCAGAGTCAGTGTCAGAGTCAGAGTCAGAGTCAAAGTTGGAGTCAGAGTCAGAGTCAGAGAGTCAGAGTCAGAGTCAGATTGATAGTCATAGTCGGAGTCAGAGTCAGATACAGAGTCGAAGTCAGAGTCGAAGTCAGAGTCAGAGTCAGAGTCAGAGTCAGAGTCAGACTCAGAGTCATAGTCAGAGTCAGAGTCAGAGTCAGAGTCAGAGTCAGAATCAGAGTCAGAGTCAGAGTCAGAGAGTCAGAGTCAAATTCAGAGTCGGAGTCAGAGTCAGAGAGTCGGAGTCAAATTCAGAGTCGAAGTCAGAGTCAGAGTCAGAGTCAGAGTCATAGTCGAAGTCAGAGACAGAGTCAGAGTCAAATTCCGAGTCATGGTTAGAGTCACATTCATAGTCAGATACAAATTCGAAGTCAGAGTCAAAGTCAGAGTCAGAGTCTGATTCAGAGTCAGAGTCAGAGTCAGAGTTGGAGTCAGATTCGGAGTCAGAGTCGGAGTAAATGTCAGATTCAGAGTCGGAGTCAGATTCAGAGTCACAGTCAGATTCAAAGTCAGAGTCGTCGTCGGAGTCAGAGTCTGATTCAGATACAGAGACAGAGTCAGAGTCAGAGTCAGAGTCAAACTCAGAGTCGGAGACAGAGTCGGAGTCAGAGTTAGAGTCAGAGTCAGAGTCAGAGTCAGAGGCAGAGTCAGAGTCAGAGTCAGAGTCAGAGTCAGAGTCAGAGTCAGTGTCAGAGTCAGAGTCAAAGTCAGAGTCAGAGTCAGATTCAGAGTCAGAGTCAAAGTCAAAGTCAGAGTCACAGTCAGAGTCAGAGTCAGAGTCAGAGTCAGAGTCAAAGTTGGAGTCAGAGTCAGAGTCAGAGATTTAGAGTCAGAGTCTAAGTGATAGTCAGAGTCGGAGTCAGAGTCAGATACAGAGTCGAAGTCAGAGTCAGAGTCAGAGTCAGAGTCAGAGTCAGAGTCAGAGTCAGACTCAGAGTCAGAATCAGAGTCAGAGTCGGAGTCGAAGTCGGAGTCAGATTCGGAGTGAGAGTCAGAGTCAGAGTCACAGTCAGAGTCACAGTCAGAGTCAGAGTCAGATTCAGAGTCACAGTCAGAGTCAGAGTCAGAGTCAGAGTCAAAGTCAAAGTTGGAGTCAGAGTCAGAGTCAGAGATTTAGAGTCAGAGTTAGAGTGATAGTCAGAGTCGGAGTCAGAGTCAGAGTCAAAGTCAAAGTTGGAATCAGAGTCAGAGTCAGAGATTTGGAGTCAGAGTCAGAGTGCTAGTCAGAGTCGGAGTCAGAGTCAGATACAGAGTCGAAGTCAGAGTCAGAGTCAGAGTCAGAGTCAGAGTCAGAGTCAGACTCAGAGTCAGAATCAGAGTCAGAGTCGGAGTCGAAGTCGGAGTCAGATTCGGAGTGAGAGTCAGAGTCAGAGTCACAGTCAGAGTCAGAGTCAGATTCAGAATCAGAGTCAGAGTCGGCGTCGGGGACGGAGTCAGAGTCATAGTCAGAGTCGGAGTCAAAGTTGGAGTCAGAGTCAGAGTCAGAGAGTCAGAGTCAGAGTCAGAGTCAGAGTCAGAGTCGGAGTCAGAGTCAGAGTCAGAGTCAGAGTCAAAGTCAGAATCAGAGTCAGAGTTAGAGTAAGAGTCAGAGTCAGAGTCAGAGTCAGAGTCAGAGTCAAAGTCAGAGTCAGAGTCAGAGTCAGAGTCAGAGTCAGAGCCAGAGTCAGAGTCAGAGTCGTAGTCAGAGTCAGAGTCCAAGTCAGATACAGAGTCAGAGTCAGAGTCAGAGTCAGAGTCAGAGTCAGAGTCAAAGTCAGAGTCAGAGTCAGAGTCAGAGTCAGAGTCAGAGTCCAAGTTTGGAGTCAGAGTCCGAGTCACAGTCAGAGTCAGAGTCAGAGTCAGAGTCAGAGTCAAGGTTGGAGTCAGAATCAGAGTCAGACTCAGAGTCAGAATCAGAGTCAGAGTCGGAGTCGAAGTCAGAGTCAGAGTCAGAGTCAGAGTCAGAGTCAGAGTCAGACTCAGAGTCAGAATCAGAGTCAGAGTCGGAGTCGAAGTCGGAGTCAGATTCGGAGTGAGAGTCAGAGTCAGAGTCACAGTCAGAGTCACAGTCAGAGTCAGAGTCAGATTCAGAGTTAGAGTCAGAGTCAGAGTCGGGGTTGGAGTCGGAGTCGGAGTCAGAGTCGGAGTCAGAGTCAGAGTCAGAGTCAGAGTCAGGATCAAACTCAGAGTCAGAGACAGAGTCAAAGTCAGAGTTAGAGTCAGAGTCAGAGTCAGAGTCAGAGACAGAGTCAGAGTCAGAGTCAGAGTCAGAGTCAAAGTCAGAGTCAGAGTCAGAGTCAGAGTCAGAGTCAGAGTCAGAGTCAGAGTCAGAGTCAAAGTCAGAGTCAGAGTCAGAGTCAGAGTCAGAGTCAGAGTCAGAGTCAGAGTCAGAGTCAGCGTCAGAGTCAGCGTCAGAGAGTCAGAGTCAAAGTCTGAGTCATACTGAAAGTCAGAGTCAGAGTCAGATTCCGAGTCAGATACAAAGTCAAAGTCAAAGTCAATATCAGAGTCAGAGTCAGAGTCAGAGTCAGATTCAGAGTCAGAGTCAGAGTCAGAGTCAGAGTCACAGTCAGAGTCAGAGTCAGAGTCAGAGTCAGAGTCCAAGTTTGGAGTCAGAGTCCGATTTACAGTCAGAGTCAGAGTCAGAGTCAGAGTCAGAGTCAAGGTTGGAGTCAGAATCAGAGTCAGACTCAGAGTCAGAATCAGAGTCAGAGTCGGAGTCGAAGTCGGAGTCAGTATCGGAGTGAGAGTCAGAGTCAGCGTCACAGTCAGAGTCACAGTCAGAGTCAGAGTCAGATTCAGAATCAGAGTCAGAGTCGGCGTCGTGGACGGAGTCAGAGTCATAGTCAGAGTCGGAGTCAAAGTTGGAGTCAGAGGCAGAGTCAGAGAGTCAGAGTCAGAGTCAGAGTCAGAGTCAGAGTCGGAGTCAGAGTCAGAGTCAGAGTCAGAGTCAAAGTCAGAATCAGAGTCAGAGTTAGAGTAAGAGTCAGAGTCAGAGTCAGAGTCAGAGTCAGAGTCAAAGTCAGAGTCAGAGTCAGAGTCAGAGTCAGAGTCAGAGCCAGAGTCAGAGTCAGAGTCGTAGTCAGAGTCAGAGTCCAAGTCAGATACAGAGTCAGAGTCAGAGTCAGAGTCAGAGTCAGAGTCAGAGTCAAAGTCAGAGTCAGAGTCAGAGTCAGAGTCAGAGTCAGAGTCCAAGTTTGGAGTCAGAGTCCGAGTCACAGTCAGAGTCAGAGTCAGAGTCAGAGTCAGAGTCAAGGTTGGAGTCAGAATCAGAGTCAGACTCAGAGTCAGAATCAGAGTCAGAGTCGGAGTCGAAGTCGGAGTCAGATTCGGAGTGAGAGTCAGAGTCAGAGTCACAGTCAGAGTCACAGTCAGAGTCAGAGTCAGATTCAGAGTCACAGTCAGAGTCAGAGTCAGAGTCAGAGTCAAAGTCAAAGTTGGAGTCAGAGTCAGAGTCAGAGATTTAGAGTCAGAGTTAGAGTGATAGTCAGAGTCGGAGTCAGAGTCAGAGTCAAAGTCAAAGTTGGAATCAGAGTCAGAGTCAGAGATTTAGAGTCAGAGTCAGAGTGCTAGTCAGAGTCGGAGTCAGAGTCAGATACAGAGTCGAAGTCAGAGTCAGAGTCAGAGTCAGAGTCAGAGTCAGAGTCAGAGTCAGAGTCAGACTCAGAGTCAGAATCAGAGTCAGAGTCGGAGTCGAAGTCGGAGTCAGATTCGGAGTGAAAGTCAGAGTCAGAGTCACAGTCAGAGTCACAGTCAGAGTCAGAGTCAGATTCAGAGTTAGAGTCAGAGTCAGAGTCGGGGTTGGAGTCGGAGTCGGAGTCAGAGTCGGAGTCAGAGTCAGAGTCAGAGTCAGAGTCAGGATCGAACTCAGAGTCAGAGACAGAGTCAAAGTCAGAGTTAGAGTCAGAGTCGGAGTCAGAGTCAGAGACAGAGTCAGAGTCAGAGTCAGAGTCAGAGTCAAAGTCAGAGTCAGAGTCAGAGTCAGAGTCAGAGTCAGAGTCAGAGTCAGAGTCAGAGTCAAAGTCAGAGTCAGAGTCAGAGTCAGAGTCAGAGTCAGAGTCAGAGTCAGAGTCAGAGTCAGCGTCAGAGTCAGCGTCAGAGAGTCAGAGTCAAAGTCTGAGTCATACTGAAAGTCAGAGTCAGAGTCAGATTCCGAGTCAGATACAAAGTCAAAGTCAAAGTCAATATCAGAGTCAGAGTCAGAGTCAGAGTCAGATTCAGAGTCAGAGTCAGAGTCAGAGTCAGAGTCACAGTCAGAGTCAGAGTCAGAGTCAGAGTCAGAGTCCAAGTTTGGAGTCAGAGTCCAATTTACAGTCAGAGTCAGAGTCAGAGTCAGAGTCAGAGTCAAGGTTGGAGTCAGAATCAGAGTCAGACTCAGAGTCAGAATCAGAGTCAGAGTCGGAGTCGAAGTCGGAGTCAGAATCGGAGTGAGAGTCAGAGTCAGCGTCACAGTCAGAGTCACAGTCAGAGTCAGAGTCAGATTCAGAATCAGAGTCAGAGTCGGCGTCGGGGACGGAGTCAGAGTCATAGTCAGAGTCGGAGTCAAAGTTGGAGTCAGAGTCAGAGTCAGAGAGTCAGAGTCAGAGTCAGAGTCAGAGTCAGAGTCGGAGTCAGAGTCAGAGTCAGAGTCAGAGTCAAAGTCAGAATCAGAGTCAGAGTTAGAGTAAGAGTCAGAGTCAGAGTCAGAGTCAGAGTCAGAGTCAAAGTCAGAGTCAGAGTCAGAGTCAGAGTCAGAGTCAGAGCCAGAGTCAGAGTCAGAGTCGTAGTCAGAGTCAGAGTCCAAGTCAGATACAGAGTCAGAGTCAGAGTCAGAGTCAGAGTCAGAGTCAGAGTCAAAGTCAGAGTCAGAGTCAGAGTCAGAGTCAGAGTCAGAGTCCAAGTTTGGAGTCAGAGTCCGAGTCACAGTCAGAGTCAGAGTCAGAGTCAGAGTCAGAGTCAAGGTTGGAGTCAGAATCAGAGTCAGACTCAGAGTCAGAATCAGAGTCAGAGTCGGAGTCGAAGTCGGAGTCAGATTCGGAGTGAGAGTCAGAGTCAGAGTCACAGTCAGAGTCACAGTCAGAGTCAGAGTCAGATTCAGAGTCACAGTCAGAGTCAGAGTCAGAGTCAGAGTCAAAGTCAAAGTTGGAGTCAGAGTCAGAGTCAGAGATTTAGAGTCAGAGTTAGAGTGATAGTCAGAGTCGGAGTCAGAGTCAGAGTCAAAGTCAAAGTTGGAATCAGAGTCAGAGTCAGAGATTTAGAGTCAGAGTCAGAGTGCTAGTCAGAGTCGGAGTCAGAGTCAGATACAGAGTCGAAGTCAGAGTCAGAGTCAGAGTCAGAGTCAGAGTCAGAGTCAGAGTCAGAGTCAGACTCAGAGTCAGAATCAGAGTCAGAGTCGGAGTCGAAGTCGGAGTCAGATTCGGAGTGAGAGTCAGAGTCAGAGTCACAGTCAGAGTCACAGTCAGAGTCAGAGTCAGATTCAGAGTTAGAGTCAGAGTCAGAGTCGGGGTTGGAGTCGGAGTCGGAGTCAGAGTCGGCGTCAGAGTCAGAGTCAGAGTCAGAGTCAGGATCAAACTCAGAGTCAGAGACAGAGTCAAAGTCAGAGTTAGAGTCAGAGTCAGAGTCAGAGTCAGAGACAGAGTCAGAGTCAGAGTCAGAGTCAGAGTCAGAGTCAGAGTCAGAGTCAGAGTCAGAGTCGGAGTCAGAGTCAGAGTCGGAGTCAGAGTCACAGTCAGAGTCAGTGTCAGAGTCAGAGTCAGAGTCAAAGTTGGAGTCAGAGTCAGAGTCAGAGAGTCAGAGTCAGAGTCAGATTGATAGTCATAGTCGGAGTCAGAGTCAGATACAGAGTCGAAGTCAGAGTCGAAGTCAGAGTCAGAGTCAGAGTCAGAGTCAGAGTCAGACTCAGAGTCATAGTCAGAGTCAGAGTCAGAGTCAGAGTCAGAGTCAGAATCAGAGTCAGAGTCAGAGTCAGAGAGTCAGAGTCAAATTCAGAGTCGGAGTCAGAGTCAGAGAGTCGGAGTCAAATTCAGAGTCGAAGTCAGAGTCAGAGTCAGAGTCAGAGTCATAGTCGAAGTCAGAGACAGAGTCAGAGTCAAATTCCGAGTCATGGTTAGAGTCACATTCATAGTCAGATACAAATTCGAAGTCAGAGTCAAAGTCAGAGTCAGAGTCTGATTCAGAGTCAGAGTCAGAGTCAGAGTTGGAGTCAGATTCGGAGTCAGAGTCGGAGTAAATGTCAGATTCAGAGTCGGAGTCAGATTCAGAGTCACAGTCAGATTCAAAGTCAGAGTCGTCGTCGGAGTCAGAGTCTGATTCAGATACAGAGACAGAGTCAGAGTCAGAGTCAGAGTCAAACTCAGAGTCGGAGACAGAGTCGGAGTCAGAGTTAGAGTCAGAGTCAGAGTCAGAGTCAGAGGCAGAGTCAGAGTCAGAGTCAGAGTCAGAGTCAGAGTCAGAGTCAGTGTCAGAGTCAGAGTCAAAGTCAGAGTCAGAGTCAGATTCAGAGTCAGAGTCAAAGTCAAAGTCAGAGTCACAGTCAGAGTCAGAGTCAGAGTCAGAGTCAGAGTCAAAGTTGGAGTCAGAGTCAGAGTCAGAGATTTAGAGTCAGAGTCTAAGTGATAGTCAGAGTCGGAGTCAGAGTCAGATACAGAGTCGAAGTCAGAGTCAGAGTCAGAGTCAGAGTCAGAGTCAGAGTCAGAGTCAGACTCAGAGTCAGAATCAGAGTCAGAGTCGGAGTCGAAGTCGGAGTCAGATTCGGAGTGAGAGTCAGAGTCAGAGTCACAGTCAGAGTCACAGTCAGAGTCAGAGTCAGATTCAGAGTCACAGTCAGAGTCAGAGTCAGAGTCAGAGTCAAAGTCAAAGTTGGAGTCAGAGTCAGAGTCAGAGATTTAGAGTCAGAGTTAGAGTGATAGTCAGAGTCGGAGTCAGAGTCAGAGTCAAAGTCAAAGTTGGAATCAGAGTCAGAGTCAGAGATTTAGAGTCAGAGTCAGAGTGCTAGTCAGAGTCGGAGTCAGAGTCAGATACAGAGTCGAAGTCAGAGTCAGAGTCAGAGTCAGAGTCAGAGTCAGAGTCAGACTCAGAGTCAGAATCAGAGTCAGAGTCGGAGTCGAAGTCGGAGTCAGATTCGGAGTGAGAGTCAGAGTCAGAGTCACAGTCAGAGTCAGAGTCAGATTCAGAATCAGAGTCAGAGTCGGCGTCGGGGACGGAGTCAGAGTCATAGTCAGAGTCGGAGTCAAAGTTGGAGTCAGAGTCAGAGTCAGAGAGTCAGAGTCAGAGTCAGAGTCAGAGTCAGAGTCGGAGTCAGAGTCAGAGTCAGAGTCAGAGTCAAAGTCAGAATCAGAGTCAGAGTTAGAGTAAGAGTCAGAGTCAGAGTCAGAGTCAGAGTCAGAGTCAAAGTCAGAGTCAGAGTCAGAGTCAGAGTCAGAGTCAGAGCCAGAGTCAGAGTCAGAGTCGTAGTCAGAGTCAGAGTCCAAGTCAGATACAGAGTCAGAGTCAGAGTCAGAGTCAGAGTCAGAGTCAGAGTCAAAGTCAGAGTCAGAGTCAGAGTCAGAGTCAGAGTCAGAGTCCAAGTTTGGAGTCAGAGTCCGAGTCACAGTCAGAGTCAGAGTCAGAGTCAGAGTCAGAGTCAAGGTTGGAGTCAGAATCAGAGTCAGACTCAGAGTCAGAATCAGAGTCAGAGTCGGAGTCGAAGTCGGAGTCAGATTCGGAGTGAGAGTCAGAGTCAGAGTCACAGTCAGAGTCACAGTCAGAGTCAGAGTCAGATTCAGAGTCACAGTCAGAGTCAGAGTCAGAGTCAGAGTCAAAGTCAAAGTTGGAGTCAGAGTCAGAGTCAGAGATTTAGAGTCAGAGTTAGAGTGATAATCAGAGTCGGAGTCAGAGTCAGAGTCAAAGTCAAAGTTGGAATCAGAGTCAGAGTCAGAGATTTAGAGTCAGAGTCAGAGTGCTAGTCAGAGTCGGAGTCAGAGTCAGATACAGAGTCGAAGTCAGAGTCAGAGTCAGAGTCAGAGTCAGAGTCAGAGTCAGAGTCAGAGTCAGACTCAGAGTCAGAATCAGAGTCCGAGTCGGAGTCGAAGTCGGAGTCAGATTCGGAGTGAGAGTCAGAGTCAGAGTCACAGTCAGAGTCACAGTCAGAGTCAGAGTCAGATTCAGAGTTAGAGTCAGAGTCAGAGTCGGGGTTGGAGTCGGAGTCGGAGTCAGAGTCGGAGTCAGAGTCAGAGTCAGAGTCAGAGTCAGGATCAAACTCAGAGTCAGAGACAGAGTCAAAGTCAGAGTTAGAGTCAGAGTCAGAGTCAGAGTCAGAGACAGAGTCAGAGTCAGAGTCAGAGAGTCAGAGTCAGAGTCAGAGTGATAGTCATAGTCGGAGTCAGAGTCAGATACAGATTTAAAGTCAGAGTCAGAGTCGGAGTCAGAGTCAGAGAGTGAGAGTCAAAGTCTGAGTCATACTGTAAGTCAGAGTCAGAGTCAGATTCAGAGTCAGATACAAAGTCAGAGTCAAAGTCAATGTCAGAGTCAGAGTCAGATTCAGAGTCAGAGTCAGAGTCAGAGTCAGAGTCACAGTCAGAGTCAGAGTCAGAGTCAGAGTCAGAATCAGAGTCAGAGTTAGAGTAAGAGTCAGAGTCAGAGTCAGAGTTAGAGTCAGAGTCAGAGTCAAAGTCAGAGTCAGAGTCAGAGTCAGAGTCAGAGTCAGAGCCAGAGTCAGAGTCAGAGTCGTAGTCAGAGTCAGAGTCCAAGTCAGATACAGAGTCAGAGTCAGAGTCAGAGTCAGAGTCAGAGTCAGAGTCAGCGTCAGAGAGTCAGAGTCAAAGTCTGAGTCATACTGAAAGTCAGAGTCAGAGTCAGATTCCGAGTCAGATACAAAGTCAAAGTCAAACTCAATATCAGAGTCAGAGTCAGAGTCAGAGTCAGATTCAGAGTCAGAGTCAGAGTCAGAGTCAGAGTCACAGTCAGAGTCAGAGTCAGAGTCAGAGTCAGAGTCCAAGTTTGGAGTCAGAGTCCGATTTACAGTCAGAGTCAGAGTCAGAGTCAGAGTCAGAGTCAAGGTTGGAGTCAGAATCAGAGTCAGACTCAGAGTCAGAATCAGAGTCAGAGTCGGAGTCGAAGTCGGAGTCAGATTCGGAGTGAGAGTCAGAGTCAGAGTCAGAGCCAGAGTCAGAGTCAGAGTCGTAGTCAGAGTCAGAGTCCAAGTCAGATACAGAGTCAGAGTCAGAGTCAGAGTCAGAGTCAGAGTCAGAGTCAAAGTCAGAGTCAGAGTCAGAGTCAGAGTCAGAGTCAGAGTCCAAGTTTGGAGTCAGAGTCCGAGTCACAGTCAGAGTCAGAGTCAGAGTCAGAGTCAGAGTCAGATACAGAGTCGAAGTCAGAGTCAGAGTAAGAGTCAGAGTCAGAGTCAGAGTCAGAGTCAGAGTCAGACTCAGAGTCAGAATCAGAGTCAGAGTCGGAGTCGAAGTCGGAGTCAGATTCGGAGTGAGAGTCAGAGTCAGAGTCACAGTCAGAGTCACAGTCAGAGTCAGAGTCAGATTCAGAGTTAGAGTCAGAGTCAGAGTCGGGGTTGGAGTCGGAGTCGGAGTCAGAGTCGGAGTCAGAGTCAGAGTCAGAGTCAGAGTCAGGATCAAACTCAGAGTCAGAGACAGAGTCAAAGTCAGAGTTAGAGTCAGAGTCAGAGTCAGAGTCAGAGACAGAGTCAGAGTCAGAGTCAGAGAGTCAGAGTCAGAGTCAGAGTGATAGTCATAGTCGGAGTCAGAGTCAGATACAGATTTAAAGTCAGAGTCAGAGTCAGAGTCAGAGTCAGAGAGTGAGAGTCAAAGTCTGAGTCATACTGTAAGTCAGAGTCAGAGTCAGATTCAGAGTCAGATACAAAGTCAGAGTCAAAGTCAATGTCAGAGTCAGAGTCAGATTCAGAGTCAGAGTCAGAGTCAGAGTCAGAGTCAGAGTCAGAGTCGGAGTCAGAGTCAGAGTCAGAGTCAGAGTCAGGATCAAACTCAGAGTCAGAGACAGAGTCAAAGTCAGAGTTAGAGTCAGAGTCAGAGTCAGAGTCAGAGACAGAGTCAGAGTCAGAGTCAGAGTCAGAGTCAGAGTCAGAGTCAGAGTCAGAGTCAGAGTCGGAGTCAGAGTCAGAGTCGGAGTCAGAGTCACAGTCAGAGTCAGTGTCAGAGTCAGAGTCAGAGTCAAAGTTGGAGTCAGAGTCAGAGTCAGAGAGTCAGAGTCAGAGTCAGATTGATAGTCATAGTCGGAGTCAGAGTCAGATACAGAGTCGAAGTCAGAGTCGAAGTCAGAGTCAGAGTCAGAGTCAGAGTCAGAGTCAGACTCAGAGTCATAGTCAGAGTCAGAGTCAGAGTCAGAGTCAGAGTCAGAATCAGAGTCAGAGTCAGAGTCAGAGAGTCAGAGTCAAATTCAGAGTCGGAGTCAGAGTCAGAGAGTCGGAGTCAAATTCAGAGTCGAAGTCAGAGTCAGAGTCAGAGTCAGAGTCATAGTCGAAGTCAGAGACAGAGTCAGAGTCAAATTCCGAGTCATGGTTAGAGTCACATTCATAGTCAGATACAAATTCGAAGTCAGAGTCAAAGTCAGAGTCAGAGTCTGATTCAGAGTCAGAGTCAGAGTCAGAGTTGGAGTCAGATTCGGAGTCAGAGTCGGAGTAAATGTCAGATTCAGAGTCGGAGTCAGATTCAGAGTCACAGTCAGATTCAAAGTCAGAGTCGTCGTCGGAGTCAGAGTCTGATTCAGATACAGAGACAGAGTCAGAGTCAGAGTCAGAGTCAAACTCAGAGTCGGAGACAGAGTCGGAGTCAGAGTTAGAGTCAGAGTCAGAGTCAGAGTCAGAGGCAGAGTCAGAGTCAGAGTCAGAGTCAGAGTCAGAGTCAGAGTCAGTGTCAGAGTCAGAGTCAAAGTCAGAGTCAGAGTCAGATTCAGAGTCAGAGTCAAAGTCAAAGTCAGAGTCACAGTCAGAGTCAGAGTCAGAGTCAGAGTCAGAGTCAAAGTTGGAGTCAGAGTCAGAGTCAGAGATTTAGAGTCAGAGTCTAAGTGATAGTCAGAGTCGGAGTCAGAGTCAGATACAGAGTCGAAGTCAGAGTCAGAGTCAGAGTCAGAGTCAGAGTCAGAGTCAGAGTCAGACTCAGAGTCAGAATCAGAGTCAGAGTCGGAGTCGAAGTCGAAGTCAGATTCGGAGTGAGAGTCAGAGTCAGAGTCACAGTCAGAGTCACAGTCAGAGTCAGAGTCAGATTCAGAGTCACAGTCAGAGTCAGAGTCAGAGTCAGAGTCAAAGTCAAAGTTGGAGTCAGAGTCAGAGTCAGAGATTTAGAGTCAGAGTTAGAGTGATAGTCAGAGTCGGAGTCAGAGTCAGAGTCAAAGTCAAAGTTGGAATCAGAGTCAGAGTCAGAGATTTAGAGTCAGAGTCAGAGTGCTAGTCAGAGTCGGAGTCAGAGTCAGATACAGAGTCGAAGTCAGAGTCAGAGTCAGAGTCAGAGTCAGAGTCAGAGTCAGACTCAGAGTCAGAATCAGAGTCAGAGTCGGAGTCGAAGTCGGAGTCAGATTCGGAGTGAGAGTCAGAGTCAGAGTCACAGTCAGAGTCAGAGTCAGATTCAGAATCAGAGTCAGAGTCGGCGTCGGGGACGGAGTCAGAGTCATAGTCAGAGTCGGAGTCAAAGTTGGAGTCAGAGTCAGAGTCAGAGAGTCAGAGTCAGAGTCAGAGTCAGAGTCAGAGTCGGAGTCAGAGTCAGAGTCAGAGTCAGAGTCAAAGTCAGAATCAGAGTCAGAGTTAGAGTAAGAGTCAGAGTCAGAGTCAGAGTCAGAGTCAGAGTCAAAGTCAGAGTCAGAGTCAGAGTCAGAGTCAGAGTCAGAGCCAGAGTCAGAGTCAGAGTCGTAGTCAGAGTCAGAGTCCAAGTCAGATACAGAGTCAGAGTCAGAGTCAGAGTCAGAGTCAGAGTCAGAGTCAAAGTCAGAGTCAGAGTCAGAGTCAGAGTCAGAGTCAGAGTCCAAGTTTGGAGTCAGAGTCCGAGTCACAGTCAGAGTCAGAGTCAGAGTCAGAGTCAGAGTCAAGGTTGGAGTCAGAATCAGAGTCAGACTCAGAGTCAGAATCAGAGTCAGAGTCGGAGTCGAAGTCGGAGTCAGATTCGGAGTGAGAGTCAGAGTCAGAGTCACAGTCAGAGTCACAGTCAGAGTCAGAGTCAGATTCAGAGTCACAGTCAGAGTCAGAGTCAGAGTCAGAGTCAAAGTCAAAGTTGGAGTCAGAGTCAGAGTCAGAGATTTAGAGTCAGAGTTAGAGTGATAGTCAGAGTCGGAGTCAGAGTCAGAGTCAAAGTCAAAGTTGGAATCAGAGTCAGAGTCAGAGATTTAGAGTCAGAGTCAGAGTGCTAGTCAGAGTCGGAGTCAGAGTCAGATACAGAGTCGAAGTCAGAGTCAGAGTCAGAGTCAGAGTCAGAGTCAGAGTCAGAGTCAGAGTCAGACTCAGAGTCAGAATCAGAGTCCGAGTCGGAGTCGAAGTCGGAGTCAGATTCGGAGTGAGAGTCAGAGTCAGAGTCACAGTCAGAGTCACAGTCAGAGTCAGAGTCAGATTCAGAGTTAGAGTCAGAGTCAGAGTCGGGGTTGGAGTCGGAGTCGGAGTCAGAGTCGGAGTCAGAGTCAGAGTCAGAGTCAGAGTCAGGATCAAACTCAGAGTCAGAGACAGAGTCAAAGTCAGAGTTAGAGTCAGAGTCAGAGTCAGAGTCAGAGACAGAGTCAGAGTCAGAGTCAGAGAGTCAGAGTCAGAGTCAGAGTGATAGTCATAGTCGGAGTCAGAGTCAGATACAGATTTAAAGTCAGAGTCAGAGTCAGAGTCAGAGTCAGAGAGTGAGAGTCAAAGTCTGAGTCATACTGTAAGTCAGAGTCAGAGTCAGATTCAGAGTCAGATACAAAGTCAGAGTCAAAGTCAATGTCAGAGTCAGAGTCAGATTCAGAGTCAGAGTCAGAGTCAGAGTCAGAGTCACAGTCAGAGTCAGAGTCAGAGTCAGAGTCAGAATCAGAGTCAGAGTTAGAGTAAGAGTCAGAGTCAGAGTCAGAGTTAGAGTCAGAGTCAGAGTCAAAGTCAGAGTCAGAGTCAGAGTCAGAGTCAGAGTCAGAGCCAGAGTCAGAGTCAGAGTCGTAGTCAGAGTCAGAGTCCAAGTCAGATACAGAGTCAGAGTCAGAGTCAGAGTCAGAGTCAGAGTCAGAGTCAGCGTCAGAGAGTCAGAGTCAAAGTCTGAGTCATACTGAAAGTCAGAGTCAGAGTCAGATTCCGAGTCAGATACAAAGTCAAAGTCAAACTCAATATCAGAGTCGGAGTCAGAGTCAGAGTCAGATTCAGAGTCAGAGTCAGAGTCAGAGTCAGAGTCACAGTCAGAGTCAGAGTCAGAGTCAGAGTCAGAGTCCAAGTTTGGAGTCAGAGTCCGATTTACAGTCAGAGTCAGAGTCAGAGTCAGAGTCAGAGTCAAGGTTGGAGTCAGAATCAGAGTCAGACTCAGAGTCAGAATCAGAGTCAGAGTCGGAGTCGAAGTCGGAGTCAGATTCGGAGTGAGAGTCAGAGTCAGAGTCAGAGCCAGAGTCAGAGTCAGAGTCGTAGTCAGAGTCAGAGTCCAAGTCAGATACAGAGTCAGAGTCAGAGTCAGAGTCAGAGTCAGAGTCAGAGTCAAAGTCAGAGTCAGAGTCAGAGTCAGAGTCAGAGTCAGAGTCCAAGTTTGGAGTCAGAGTCCGAGTCACAGTCAGAGTCAGAGTCAGAGTCAGAGTCAGAGTCAGATACAGAGTCGAAGTCAGAGTCAGAGTCAGAGTCAGAGTCAGAGTCAGAGTCAGAGTCAGAGTCAGACTCAGAGTCAGAATCAGAGTCAGAGTCGGAGTCGAAGTCGGAGTCAGATTCGGAGTGAGAGTCAGAGTCAGAGTCACAGTCAGAGTCACAGTCAGAGTCAGAGTCAGATTCAGAGTTAGAGTCAGAGTCAGAGTCGGGGTTGGAGTCGGAGTCGGAGTCAGAGTCGGAGTCAGAGTCAGAGTCAGAGTCAGAGTCAGGATCAAACTCAGAGTCAGAGACAGAGTCAAAGTCAGAGTTAGAGTCAGAGTCAGAGTCAGAGTCAGAGACAGAGTCAGAGTCAGAGTCAGAGAGTCAGAGTCAGAGTCAGAGTGATAGTCATAGTCGGAGTCAGAGTCAGATACAGATTTAAAGTCAGAGTCAGAGTCAGAGTCAGAGTCAGAGAGTGAGAGTCAAAGTCTGAGTCATACTGTAAGTCAGAGTCAGAGTCAGATTCAGAGTCAGATACAAAGTCAGAGTCAAAGTCAATGTCAGAGTCAGAGTCAGATTCAGAGTCAGAGTCAGAGTCAGAGTCAGAGTCAGAGTCAGAGTCACAGTCAGAGTCAGAGTCAGAGTCAGAGTCAGATTCCAAGTTTGGAGTCAGAGTCCGATTTACAGTCAGAGTCAGAGTCAGAGTCAGAGTCAGAGTCAAGGTTGGAGTCAGAATCAGAGTCAGACTCAGAGTCAGAATCAGAGTCAGAGTCGGAGTCGTAGTCGGAGTCAGATTCGGAGTGAGAGTCAGAGTCAGCGTCACAGTCAGAGTCACAGTCAGAGTCAGAGTCAGATTCGGAATCAGAGTCAGAGTCGGCGTCGGGGTCGGAGTCAGAGTCATAGTCAGAGTCGGAGTCAAAGTTGAAGTCAGAGTCAGAGTCAGAGAGTCAGAGTCAGAGTCAGAGTGATAGTCATAGTCGGAGTCAGAGTCAGTTACAGATTTAAAGTCAGAGTCAGAGTCAGAGTCAGAGTCAGAGTCAGAATCAGAGTCAGAGTCGTAGTCGGAGTCAGAGTCAGAGTCAGAGTCAGAGTCAGAGTCGGAGTCAGAGTCAGAGTCGGAGTCAGAGTCACAGTCAGAGTCAGTGTCAGAGTCAGAGTCAGAGTCAGAGTCAGAGTCCGAGTCAGAGTCAGAGTCAGAGTCAGAGTCAGAGTCAGAGAGTGAGAGTCAAAGTCCGAGTCATACTGAAAGTCAGAGTGAGAGTCAGATTCAGAGTCAGATACAAAGTCAAAGTCAAAGTCAATGTCAGAGTCAGAGTCAGAGTCAGAGTCAGATTCAGAGTCAGAGTCAGAGTCAGAGTCAGAGTCAGAGTCAGAGTCACAGTCAGAGTCAGAGTCAGAGTCAGAGTTAGAGTAAGAGTCAGAGTCAGAGTCAGAGTCAGAGTCAGAGTCAGAGTCAGAGTCAGAGTCAGAGTCAGAGTCAGAGCCAGAGTCAGAGTCAGAGTCGTAGTCAGAATCAGAGTCCAAGTCAGATACAGAGTCAGAGTCAGAGACAGAGTCAAAGTCAGAGTCAGAGTCAGAGTCAGAGTCAGAGTCAGAGTCAGAGTCAGAGTCAGACTCAGAGTCAGAATCAGAGTCAGAGTCGGAGTCGAAGTCGGAGTCAGATTCGGAGTGAGAGTCAGAGTCAGAGTCACAGTCAGAGTCACAGTCAGAGTCAGAGTCAGATTCAGAGTTAGAGTCAGAGTCAGAGTCGGGGTTGGAGTCGGAGTCGGAGTCAGAGTCAGAGTCAGAGTCAGAGTCCGAGTCAGAGTTAGAGTCAGAGTCAGAGTCAGACTCAGAGTCAGAATCAGAGCCAGAGTCGCAGTCGGAGTCGGAGTCAGATTCAGAGTGAGAGTCAGAGTCAGAGTCAGAGTCAGAGTCAGATTCAGAGTTAGAGTCAGAGTCAGAGTCGAGGTCGGAGTCGGAGTCAGAGTCAGAGTCAGAGTCAGAGTCAACGTCAGAATCAGAGTCAGAGTTAGAGTAAGAGTCAGAGTCAGAGTCAGAGTCAGAGTCAGAGTCGAAGTCAGAGTCAGAGTCGGAGTCAGAGTCACAGTCAGAGTCAGTGTCAGAGTCAGAGTCAGAGTCGGAGTCAGAGTCAGAGAGTCAGAGTCAGAGTCAGATTGATAGTCATAGTCGGAGTCAGAGTCAGATACAGAGTCGAAGTCAGAGTCGAAGTCAGAGTCAGAGTCAAAGTCAGAGTCAGCGTCAGACTCAGAGTCATAGTCAGAGTCAGAGTCAGAGTCAGAGTCAGAGTCAGAGTCAGAATCAGAGTCAGAGTCAGAATCAGAGAGTCAGAGTCAAATTCAGAGTCGGCGTCAGAGTCAGAGAGTCGGAGTCAAATTCAGAGTCGAAGTCAGAGTCAGAGTCAGAGTCAGAGTCAGAGTCGAAGCCAGAGACAGAGTCAGAGTCAAATTCCGAGTCATAGTGAGAGTCACATTCATAGTCAGATACAAAGTAGAAGTCAGAGTCAAAGTCAGAGTCAGAGTCTGATTCAGAGTCAGAGTCAGAGTCAGAGTTAGAGTCAGATTCGGAGTCAGAGTCGGAGTAAATGTCAGATTCAGAGTCGGAGTCAGATTCAGAGTCACAGTCAGATTCAAAATCAGAGTCGTCGTCGGAGTCAGAGTCTGATTCAGATACAGAGACAGAGTCAGAGTCAGAGTCAGAGTCAAACTCAGAGTCGAAGACAGAGTCGGAGTCAGAGTTAGAGTCAGAGTCAGAGTCAGAGTCAGAGGCAAAGTCAGAGTCAGAGTCAGAGTCAGAGTCAGAGTCAGAGTCAGTGTCAGAGTCAGAGTCAAAGTCAGAGTCAGAGTCAGATTCAGAGTCAGAGTCAGAGTCAGAGTCAGAGTCACAGGCAGAGTCAGAGTCAGAGTCAGAGTCAGAGTCAAAGTTGGAGTCAGAGTCAGAGTCAGAGATTTAGAGTCAGAGTCTAAGTGATAGTCAGAGTCAGAGTCAGAGTCAGAGTCAGAGTCAGAGTCAGAGTCAGAGTCAGACTCAGAGTCAGAATCAGAGTCAGAGTCGGAGTCGAAGTCGGAGTCAGATTCGGAGTGAGAGTCAGAGTCAGAGTCACAGTCAGAGTCACAGTCAGAGTCAGAGTCAGATTCAGATTCACAGTCAGAGTCAGAGTCAGAGTCAGAGTCAAAGTCAAAGTTGGAGTCAGAGTCAGAGTCAGAGATTTAGAGTCAGAGTCAGAGTGATAGTCAGAGTCGGAGTCAGAGTCAGAGTCAAAGTCAAAGTTGGAATCAGAGCCAGAGTCAGAGATTTAGAGTCAGAGTCAGAGTGCTAGTCAGAGTCGGAGTCAGAGTCAGATACAGAGTCGAAGTCAGAGTCAGAGTCAGAGTCAGAGTCAGAGTCAGAGTCAGAGTCAGAGTCAGAGTCAGAGTCAGACTCAGAGTCAGAATCAGAGTCAGAGTCGGAGTCGAAGTCGAAGTCAGATTCGGAGTGAGAGTCAGAGTCAGAGTCACAGTCAGAGTCACAGTCAGAGTCAGAGTCAGAGTCAGAATCAGAGTCAGAGTCGTAGTCGGAGTCAGAGTCAGAGTCAGAGTCAGAGTCAGAGTCGGAGTCAGAGTCAGAGTGGGAGTCAGAGTCACAGTCAGAGTCAGTGTCAGAGTCAGAGTCAGAGTCAAAGTTGGAGTCAGAGTCAGAGTCAGAGAGTCAGAGTGAGAGTCAGATTGATAGTCATAGTCGGAGTCAGAGTCAGATACAGAGTCGAAGTCAGAGTCGAAGTCAGAGTCAGAGTCAGAGTCAGAGTCAGAGTCAGACTCAGAGTCATAGTCAGAGTCAGAGTCAGAGTCAGAGTCAGAGTCAGAGTCAGAATCAGAGTCAGAGTCAGAGTCAGAGAGTCAGAGTCAAATTCAGAGTCGGAGTCAGAGTCAGAGAGTCGGAGTCAAATTCAGAGTCGAAGTCAGAGTCAGAGTCAGAGTCAGAGTCAGAGTCAAAGTTGGAGTCAGAGTCAGAGTCAGAGATTTAGAGTCAGAGTCTAAGTGATAGTCAGAGTCGGAGTCAGAGTCAGATACAGAGTCGAAGTCAGAGTCAGAGTCAGAGTCAGAGATTTAGAGTCAGAGTCAGAGTGCTAGTCAGAGTCGGAGTCAGAGTCAGATACAGAGTCGAAGTCAGAGTCAGAGTCACAGTCAGAGTCAGAGTCAGAGTCAGAGTCAGAGTCAGAGTCAGACTCAGAGTCAGAATCAGAGTCAGAGTCGGAGTCGAAGTCGGAGTCAGATTCGGAGTGAGAGTCAGAGTCAGAGTCACAGTCAGAGTCACAGTCAGAGTCAGAGTCAGATTCAGAGTTAGAGTCAGAGTCAGAGTCGGGGTTGGAGTCGGAGTCGGAGTCAGAGTCGGAGTCAGAGTCAGAGTCAGAGTCAGAGTCAGAGTCAATCTCAGAGTCAGAGACAGAGTCAGAGACAGAGTCAGAGTCAGAGTCAGAGTCAGAGTCAGAGTCAGAGTCAGAGTCAGAGTCAGAGTCAGAGTCAGAGTCAGAGTCAGAGTCAGAGTCAGAGTCAAAGTCAGAATCAGAGTCAGAGTCAGAGTCCGAGTCAGAGTCAGAGTCAGAGTCAGAGCCAGAGTCAGAGAGTGAGAGTCAAAGTCGTAGTCAGAGTCAGAGTCCAAGTCAGATACAGAGTCAGAGTCAGAGTCAGAGTCAGAGTCAGAGTCAGAGTCAAAGTCAGAGTCAGAGTCAGAGTCAGAGTCAGAGTCAGCGTCCAAGTTTGGAGTCAGAGTCCGAGTCACAGTCAGAGTCAGAGTCAGAGTCAGAGTCAGAGTCAAGGTTGGAGTCAGAATCAGAGTCAGACTCAGAGTCAGAATCAGAGTCAGAGTCGGAGTCGAAGTCGGAGTCAGATTCGGAGTGAGAGTCAGAGTCAGCGTCACAGTCAGAGTCACAGTCAGAGTCAGAGTCAGATTCAGAATCAGAGTCAGAGTCGGAGTCGGGGTCGGAGTCAGAGTCATAGTCAGAGTCGGAGTCAAAGTTGGAGTCAGAGTCAGAGTCAGAGAGTCAGAGTCAGAGTCAGAGTGATAGTCATAGTCGAAGTCAGAGTCAGATACAGATTTAAAGTCAGAGTCAGAGTCAGAGTCAGAGTCAGAGTCAGAATCAGAGTCAGAGTCGTAGTCGGAGTCAGAGTCAGAATCAGAGTCAGAGTCAGAGTCGGAGTCAGAGTCAGAGTCGGAGTCAGAGTCACAGTCAGAGTCAGTGTCAGAGTCAGAGTCAGAGTCAAAGTTGGAGTCAGAGTCAGACTCAGAGAGTCAGAATCAGAGTCAGATTGATAGTCATAGTCGGAGTCAGAGTCAGATACAGAGTCGAAGTCAGAGTCGAAGTCAGAGTCAGAGTCAGAGTCAGAGTCAGAGTCAGACTCAGAGTCATAGTCAGAGTCAGAGTCAGAGTCAGAGTCAGAGTCAGAGTCAGAATCAGAGTCAGAGTCAGAGTCAGAGAGTCAGAGTCAAATTCAGAGTCGGAGTCAGAGTCAGAGAGTCGGAGTCAAATTCAGAGTCGAAGTCAGAGTCAGAGTCAGAGTCAGAGTCATAGTCGAAGTCAGAGACAGAGTCAGAGTCAAATTCCGAGTCATAGTGAGAGTCACATTCATAGTCAGATACAAAGTCGAAGTCAGAGTCAAAGTCAGAGTCAGAGTCTGATTCAGAGTCAGAGTCAGAGTCAGAGTTGGAGTCAGATTTGAAGTCAGAGTCGGAGTAAATGTCAGATTCAGAGTCGGAGTCAGATTCAGAGTCACAGTCAGATTCAAAGTCAGAGTCGTCGTCGGAGTCAGAGTCTGATTCAGATACAGAGACAGAGTCAGAGTCAGAGTCAGAGTCAAACTCAGAGTCGGAGACAGAGTCGGAGTCAGAGTTAGAGTCAGAGTCAGAGTCAGAGTCAGAGGCAGAGTCAGAGTCAGAGTCAGAGTCAGAGTCAGAGTCAGAGTCAGTGTCAGAGTCAGAGTCAAAGTCAGAGTCAGAGTCAGAGTCGGAGTCAGAGTCAGAGAGTCGGAGTCAAATTCAGAGTCGAAGTCAGAGTCAGAGTCAGAGTCAGAGTCATAGTCGAAGTCAGAGATAGAGTCAGAGTCAAATTCCGAGTCATAGTGAGAGTCACATTCATAGACAGATACAAAGTCGAAGTCAGAGTCAAAGTCAGAGTCAGAGTCTGATTCAGAGTCAGAGTCAGAGTCAGAGTTGGAGTCAGATTTGAAGTCAGAGTCGGAGTAAATGTCAGATTCAGAGTCGGAGTCAGATTCAGAGTCACAGTCAGATTCAAAGTCAGAGTCGTCGTCGGAGTCAGAGTCTGATTCAGATACAGAGACAGAGTCAGAGTCAGAGTCAGAGTCAAACTCAGAGTCGGAGACAGAGTCGGAGTCAGAGTTAGAGTCAGAGTCAGAGTCAGAGTCAGAGGCAGAGTCAGAGTCAGAGTCAGAGTCAGAGTCAGAGTCAGAGTCAGTGTCAGAGTCAGAGTCAAAGTCAGAGTCAGAGTCAGATTCAGAGTCAGAGTCAGAGTCAGAGTCAGAGTCACAGTCAGAGTCAGAGTCAGAGTCAGAGTCAGAGTGAAAGTTGGAGTCAGAGTCAGAGTCAGAGATTTAGAGTCAGAGTCTAAGTGATAGTCAGAGTCGGAGTCAGAGTCAGATACAGAGTCGAAGTCAGAGTCAGAGTCAGAGTCAGAGTCAGAGTCAGAGTCAGAGTCAGACTCAGAGTCAGAATCAGAGTCAGAGTCGGAGTCGAAGTCGGAGTCAGATTCGGAGTGAGAGTCAGAGTCAGAGTCACAGTCAGAGTCACAGTCAGAGTCAGAGTCAGATTCAGAGTTAGAGTCAGAGTCAGAGTCGGGGTTGGAGTCGGAGTCGGAGTCAGAGTCAGAGTCAGAGTCAGAGTCAGAGTCAGAGTCAGGATCAAACTCAGAGTCAGAGACAGAGTCAAAGTCGGAGTTAGAGTCAGAGTCAGAGTCAGAGTCAGAGACAGAGTCAGAGTCAGAGTCAGAGTCAGAGTCAGAGTCAGAGTCAGAGTCAGAGTCAGAGTCAGAGTCAGAGTCAAAGTCAGAGTCAAAGTCAGAATCAGAGTCAGAGTCAGAGTCCGAGTCAGAGTCAGAGTCAGAGTCAGAGTCAGAGTCAGAGTCAAAGTCAGAATCAGAGTCAGAGTTAGAGTAAGAGTCAGAGTCAGAGTCAGAGTCAGAGTCAGAGTCAGAGTCAAAGTCAGAGTCAGAGTCAGAGTCAGAGTCAGAGTCAGAGCCAGAGTCAGAGTCAGAGTCGTAGTCAGAGTCAGAGTCCAAGTCAGATACAGAGTCAGAGTCAGAGTCAGAGTCAGAGTCAGAGTCAGAGTCAAAGTCAGAGTCAGAGTCAGAGTCAGAGTCAGAGTCAGAGTCGGAGTCAGAGTCAGAGTCGGAGTCAGAGTCACAGTCAGAGTCAGTGTCAGAGTCAGAGTCAGAGTCAAAGTTGGAGTCAGAGTCAGAGTCAGAGAGTCAGAGTCAGAGTCAGATTGATAGTCATAGTCGGAGTCAGAGTCAGATACACAGTCGAAGTCAGAGTCGAAGTCAGAGTCAGAGTCAGAGTCAGAGTCAGAGTCAGACTCAGAGTCATAGTCAGAGTCAGAGTCAGAGTCAGAGTCAGAGTCAGAGTCAGAATCAGAGTCAGAGTCAGAGTCAGAGAGTCAGAGTCAAATTCAGAGTCGGAGTCAGAGTCAGAGAGTCGGAGTCAAATTCAGAGTCAAAGTCAGAGTCAGAGTCAGAGTCAGAGTCATAGTCGAAGTCAGAGACAGAGTCAGAGTCAAATTCCGAGTCATAGTGAGAGTCACATTCATAGTCAGATACAAAGTCGAAGTCAGAGTCAAAGTCAGAGTCAGAGTCTGATTCAGAGTCAGAGTCAGAGTCAGAGTTGGAGTCAGATTCGGAGTCAGAGTCGGAGTAAATGTCAGATTCAGAGTCGGAGTCAGATTCAGAGTCACAGTCAGATTCAAAGTCATAGTCGTCGTCGGAGTCAGAGTCTGATTCAGATACAGAGACAGAGTCAGAGTCAGAGTCAGAGTCAAACTCAGAGTCGGAGACAGAGTCGGAGTCAGAGTTAGAGTCAGAGTCAGAGTCAGAGTCAGAGGCAGAGTCAGAGACAGAGTCAGAGTCAGAGTCAGAGTCAGAGTCAGTGTCAGAGTCAGAGTCAAAGTCAGAGTCAGAGTCAGATTCAGAGTCAGAGTCAGAGTCAGAGTCAGAGTCACAGTCAGAGTCAGAGTCAGAGTCAGAGTCAGAGTCAAAGTTGGAGTCAGAGTCAGAGTCAGAGATTTAGAGTCAGAGTCTAAGTGATAGTCAGAGTCGGAGTCAGAGTCAGATACAGAGTCGAAGTCAGAGTCAGAGTCAGAGTCAGAGTCAGAGTCAGACTCAGAGTCAGAATCAGAGTCAGAGTCGGAGTCGAAGTCGGAGTCAGATTCGGAGTGAGAGTCAGAGTCAGAGTCACAGTCAGAGTCACAGTCAGAGTCAGAGTCAGATTCAGAGTCACAGTCAGAGTCAGAGTCAAAGTCAGAGTCAAAGTCAAAGTTGGAGTCAGAGTCAGAGTCAGAGATTTAGAGTCAGAGTCAGAGTGATAGTCAGAGTCGGAGTCAGAGTCAGAGTCAAAGTCAAAGTTGGAATCAGAGTCAGAGTCAGAGATTTAGAGTCAGAGTCAGAGTGCTAGTCAGAGTCGGAGTCAGAGTCAGATAAAGAGTCGAAGTCAGAGTCAGAGTCAGAGTCACAGTCAGAGTCAGAGTCAAAGTCAGAGTCAAAGTCAAAGTTGGAGTCAGAGTCAGAGTCAGAGATTTAGAGTCAGAGTCAGAGTGATAGTCAGAGTCGGAGTCAGAGTCAGAGTCAAAGTCAAAGTTGGAATCAGAGTCAGAGTCAGAGATTTAGAGTCAGAGTCAGAGTGCTAGTCAGAGTCGGAGTCAGAGTCAGAGTCAAAGTCAAAGTTGGAATCAGAGTCAGAGTCAGAGATTTAGAGTCAGAGTCAGAGTGCTAGTCAGAGTCGGAGTCAGAGTCAGATACAGAGTCGAAGTCAGAGTCAGAGTCAGAGTCAGAGTCAGAGTCAGAGTCAGAGTCAGAGTCAGAGTCAGACTCAGAGTCAGAATCAGAGTCAGAGTCGGAGTCGAAGTCGGAGTCAGATTCGGAGTGAGAGTCAGAGTCAGAGTCACAGTCAGAGTCACAGTCAGAGTCAGAGTCAGATTCAGAGTTAGAGTCAGAGTCAGAGTCGGGGTTGGAGTCGGAGTCGGAGTCAGAGTCGGAGTCAGAGTCAGAGTCAGAGACAGAGTCAGGATCAAACTCAGAGTCAGAGACAGAGTCAAAGTCAGAGTTAGAGTCAGAGTCAGAGTCAGAGTCAGAGACAGAGTCAGAGTCAGAGTCAGAGTCAGAGTCAGAGTCAGACTCAGAGTCAGAGTCAGAGTCAGAGTCAGAGTCAGAGTCAGAGTCAGAGTCAAAGTCAGAATCAGAGTCAGAGTCAGAGTCCGAGTCAGAGTCAGAGTCAGAGTCAGAGTCAGAGTCAGAGAGTGAGAGTCAAAGTCTGAGTCATACTGAAAGTCAGAGTCAGAGTCAGATTCAGAGTCAGATACAAAGTCAGAGTCAAAGTCAATGTCAGAGTCAGAGTCAGATTCAGAGTCAGAGTCAGAGTCAGAGTCAGAGTCACAGTCAGAGTCAGAGTCAGAGTCAGAGTCAGAATCAGAGTCAGAGTTAGAGTAAGAGTCAGAGTCAGAGTCAGAGTCAGAGTCAGAGTCAGAGTCAAAGTCAGAGTCAGAGTCAGAGTCAGAGTCAGAGTCAGAGCCAGAGTCAGAGTCAGAGTCGTAGTCAGAGTCAGAGTCCAAGTCAGATACAGAGTCAGAGTCAGAGTCAGAGTCAGAGTCAGAGTCAGAGTCAAAGTCAGAATCAGAGTCAGAGTTAGAGTAAGAGTCAGAGTCAGAGTCAGAGTCAGAGTCAGAGTCAAAGTCAGAGTCAGAGTCAGAGTCAGAGTCAGAGTCAGAGCCAGAGTCAGAGTCAGAGTCGTAGTCAGAGTCAGAGTCCAAGTCAGATACAGAGTCAGAGTCAGAGTCAGAGTCAGAGTCAGAGTCAGAGTCAAAGTCAGAGTCAGAGTCAGAGTCAGAGTCAGAGTCAGAGTCCAAGTTTGGAGTCAGAGTCCGAGTCACAGTCAGAGTCAGAGTCAAGGTTGGAGTCAGAATCAGAGTCAGACTCAGAGTCAGAATCAGAGTCAGAGTCGGAGTCGAAGTCGGAGTCAGATTCGGAGTGAGAGTCAGAGTCAGCGTCACAGTCAGAGTCACAGTCAGAGTCAGAGTCAGATTCAGAATCAGAGTCAGAGTCGGAGTCGGGCTCGGAGTCAGAGTCATAGTCAGAGTCGGAGTCAAAGTTGGAGTCAGAGTCAGAGTCAGAGAGTCAGAGTCAGAGTCAGAGTGATAGTCATAGTCGGAGTCAGAGTCAGATACAGATTTAAAGTGAGAGTCAGATTCAGAGTCAGAGTCAGAGTCAGAATCAGAGTCAGAGTCGTAGTCGGAGTCAGAGTCAGAGTCAGAGTCAGAGTCAGAGTCGGAGTCAGAGTCAGAGTCGGAGTCAGAGTCACAGTCAGAGTCAGTGTCAGAGTCAGAGTCAGAGTCAGAGTCAGAGTCAGAGTCAGAGCCAGAGTCAGAGTCAGAGTCGTAGTCAGAGTCAGAGTCCGAGTCAGATACAGAGACATAATCAGAGTCAGAGTCAGAGTCAGAGTCAGAGTCAAAGTCAGAATCAGAGTCAGAGTCAGAGTCAGAGTCAGAGTCACAGTCAGATTCAGAGTCAGATACAAAGTCAAAGTCAAAGTCAATGTCAGAGTCAGAGTCAGAGTCAGAGTCGTAGTCAGAGTCAGAGTCCGAGTCAGATACAGACACAGAGTCAGAGTCAGAGTCAGAGTCGGAGTCAGAGTCAAAGTCAGAATCAGAGTCAGAGTCAGAGTCAGAGTCAGAGTAAGAGTCAGAGTTAGAGTCAGAGAGTCAGAGTCAAAGTCTGAGTCATACTGAAAGTCAGAGTCAGAGTCAGATTCAGAGTCAGATACAAAGTCAAAGTCAAAGTCAATGTCAGAGTCAGAGTCAGAGTCAGAGTCAGATTCAGAGTCAGAGTCAGAGTCAGAGTCAGAGTCACAGTCAGAGTCAGAGTCAGAGTCAGAGTCAGAGTCCAAGTTTGGAGTCAGAGTCCGAGTCACAGTCAGAGTCGGAGTCAGAGTCAGAGTCAGAGTCAAAGTTGGAGTCAGAGTCAGAGTCAGAGAGTCACAGTCAGAGTCAGAGTCAGATTCAGAGTTAGAGTCAGACTCAGAGTCGGGGTCGGAGTCGGAGTCAGCGTCGGAGTTGGAGTCCGAGTCAGAGTCAGAGTCAGAGTCAGAGTTAGAGTAAGAGTCAGAGTCAGAGTCAGAGTCAGAGTAAGAGTCAGAGTCAAAGTCAGAATCAGAGTCAGAGTCAGAGTCAGAGTCAGAGCCAGAGTCAGAGTTAGAGTCGTAGTCGGAGTCAGAGTCAGAGTCAGAGTCAGAGTCAGAGTCAGAGTCAGACTCAGAGTCAGAATCAGAGTCAGAGTTGGAGTCGGAGACGGAGTCAGATTCAGAGTCAGAGTCAGAGTCAGAGTCAGAGTCAGAGTCAGATTCAGAGTTAGAGTCAGAGTCAGAGTCGGGGTCGGAGTCAGAGTCAGAGTCAGAGTCGGAGTCAGAGTCAAAGTCAGAGGCATCGTCAGAGTCAGAGTCAGAGTCAGAGTCAGAGTCAGAATCAGAGTCAGAGTCAGAGTCAGAGTCAGAGTCAGAGTCAGAGTCAGAGTCAGAGTCAGAGTCAGAGAGTCAGAGTCAAAGTCTGAGTCATACTGAAAGTCAGAGTCAGAGTCAGATTCCGAGTCAGATACAAAGTCAAAGTCAAAGTCAATGTCAGAGTCAGAGTCAGAGTCAGAGTCAGATTCAGAGTCAGAGTCAGAGTCAGAGTCAGAGTCAGAGTCAGAGTCAGAGTCAGAGTCACAGTCAGAGTCAAAGTTGAAGTCAGAGTCCGAGTCACAGTCAGAGTCAGAGTCAGAGTCAGAGTCAGAGCCAAAGTTGGAGTCAGAGTCAGAGTCAGAGATTTAGAGTCAGAGTCAGAGTGATAGTCAGAGTCGAAGTCAGAGGCATCGTCAAATTCAGAGTCAGAGTCAGAGTCAGAGTCAGAGTCAGAGCCAGAGTCAGAGTCAGAGTCGTAGTCAGAGTCAGAGTCCGAGTCAGATACAGAGACATAATCAGAGTCAGAGTCAGAGTCAGAGTCAGAGTCAAAGTCAGAATCAGAGTCAGAGTCAGAGTCAGAGTCAGAGTCAGAGTCAGATTCAGAGTCAGATACAAAGTCAAAGTCAAAGTCAATGTCAGAGTCAGAGTCAGAGTCAGAGTCGTAGTCAGAGTCAGAGTCCGAGTCAGATACAGAGACAGAGTCAGAGTCAGAGTCAGAGTCGGAGTCAGAGTCAAAGTCAGAATCAGAGTCAGAGTCAGAGTCAGAGTCAGAGTAAGAGTCAGAGTTAGAGTCAGAGAGTCAGAGTCAAAGTCTGAGTCATACTGAAAGTCAGAGTCAGAGTCAGATTCAGAGTCAGATACAAAGTCAAAGTCAAAGTCAATGTCAGAGTCAGAGTCAGAGTCAGAGTCAGATTCAGAGTCAGAGTCAGAGTCAGAGTCAGAGTCACAGTCAGAGTCAGAGTCAGAGTCAGAGTCAGAGTCCAAGTTTGGAGTCAGAGTCCGAGTCACAGTCAGAGTCGGAGTCAGAGTCAGAGTCAGAGTCAAAGTTGGAGTCAGAGTCAGAGTCAGAGAGTCAGAGTCAGAGTCAGAGTCAGATTCAGAGTTAGAGTCAGACTCAGAGTCGGGGTCGGAGTCGGAGTCAGCGTCGGAGTTGGAGTCCGAGTCAGAGTCAGAGTCAGAGTCAGAGTTAGAGTAAGAGTCAGAGTCAGAGTCAGAGTCAGAGTCGGAGTCAGAGTCAAAGTCAGAGTCAGAGTCAGAGTCAGAGTCAGAGTCAGAGCCAGAGTCAGAGTTAGAGTCGTAGTCGGAGTCAGAGTCAGAGTCAGAGTCAGAGTCAGAGTCAGAGTCAGACTCAGAGTCAGAATCAGAGTCAGAGTCGGAGTCGGAGACGGAGTCAGATTCAGAGTCAGAGTCAGAGTCAGAGTCAGAGTCAGAGTCAGATTCAGAGTTAGAGTCAGAGTCAGAGTCGGGGTCGGAGTCAGAGTCAGAGTCAGAGTCAGAGTCAGAGTCAAAGTCAGATTCAGAGTTAGAGTCAGAGTCAGAGTCGGGGTCGGAGTCAGAGTCAGAGTCAGAGTCAGAGTCAGAGTCAAAGTCAGAGGCATCGTCAGAGTCAGAGTCAGAGTCAGAGTCAGAGTCAGAATCAGAGTCAGAGTCAGAGTCAGAGTCAGAGTCAGAGTCAGAGTCAGAGTCAGAGTCAGAGTCAGAGAGTCAGAGTCAAAGTCTGAGTCATACTGAAAGTCAGAGTCAGAGTCAGATTCCGAGTCAGATACAAAGTCAAAGTCAAAGTCAATGTCAGAGTCAGAGTCAGAGTCAGAGTCAGATTCAGAGTCAGAGTCAGAGTCAGAGTCAGAGTCACATTCAGAGTCAGAGTCAGAGTCACAGTCAGAGTCAAAGTTGAAGTCAGAGTCCGAGTCACAGTCAGAGTCAGAGTCAGAGTCAGAGTCAGAGCCAAAGTTGGAGTCAGAGTCAGAGTCAGAGATTCAGAGTCAGAGTCAGAGTGATAGTCAGAGTCGAAGTCAGAGTCAGATACAGAGTCGAAGTCAGAGTCAGAGTCAGAGTCAGAGTCAGAATCAGAGTCAGAGTCAGACTCAGAGTCAGAATCAGAGTCAGAGTCGGAGTCAAAGTCGGAGTCAGATTCGGAGTAAGAGTCAGAGTCAGAGTCACAGTCAGAGTCACAGTCAGAGTCAGAGTCACAGTCAGAGTCAGAGTCAGATTCAGAATCAGAGTCAGAGTCAGAGTCGGAGTCGGAGTCGGAGTCAAAGTTGGAGTCAGAGTCAGAGTCAGAGAGTCAGAGTCAGAGTCAGAGTCAGATTCAGAGTTAGAGTCAGACTCAGAGTCGGGGTCGGAGTCGGAGTCAGCGTCGGAGTTGGAGTCAGAGTCAGAGTCAGAGTCAGAGTCAGAGTTAGAGTAAGAGTCAGAGTCAGAGTCAGAGTCAGAGTCAGAGTCAGAGTCAAAGTCAGAGTCAGAGTCAGAGTCAGAGTCAGAGTCAGAGCCAGAGTCAGAGTCAGAGTCGTTGTCAGAGTCAGAGTCCGACTCAGATACAGAGACAGAGTCAGAGTCAGAGTCAGAGTCAGAGTCAGAGTCAAAGTCAGAATCAGAGTCAGAGTCAAAGTCAGAGTCAGAGTCAGAGTAAGAGTCAGAGTCACAGTCAGAGAGTCAGAGTCAAAGTCTGAGTCATACTGAAAGTCAGAGTCAGAGTCAGATTCAGAGTCAGATACAAAGTCAAAGTCAAAGTCAATGTCAGAGTCAGAGTCAGAGTCAGAGTCAGATTCAGAGTCAGAGTCAGAGTCAGAGTCAGAGTCCGAGTCAGAGTCAGAGTCAGAGCCAGAGTCAGAGTCAGAGAGTGAGAGTCAAAGTCTGAGTCATACTCAAAGTCAGAGTCAGAGTCAGATTCTGAGTCAGATACAAAGTCAAAGTCAAAGTCAATGTCAGAGTCAGAGTCATAGTCAGAGTCAGATTCAGAGTCAGAGTCAGATGCAGAGTCAGAGTCAGAGTCAGAGTCAGAGTCAGATTCAGAGTTAGAGTCAGAGTCAGAGTCGGGGTCGGAGTCGGAGTCAGAGTCAGAGTCAAAGTCAGAGTCAAAGTCAGAATCAGAGTCAGAGTTAGAGTAAGAGTCAGAGTCAGAGTCAGAGTCAGAGTCAGAGTCAGAGTCGAAGTCAGAGACAGAGTCAGAGTCAAATTCCGAGTCATAGTGAGAGTCACATTCATAGTCAGATACAGAGTCGAAGTCAGAGTCGAAGTCAGAGTCAGAGTCAGAGTCAGAGTCAGAGTCAGAGTCAGACTCAGAGTCAGAGTCAGAGTCAGATTCAGAGTCAGCGTCAGAGTCAGAGTCAGAATCAGAGTCAGAGTCAGAGAGTCAGAGTCAAATTCAGAGTCGGAGTCAGAGTCAGAGTCAGAGTCGAAGTCAGAGACAGAGTCAGAGTCAAATTCCGAGTCATAGTGAGAGTCACATTCATAGTCAGATACAACGTCGAAGTCAGAGTCAAAGTCAGAGTCAGAGTCTGATTCAGAGTCAGAGTCAAAGTCAGAGTTAGAGTCAGATTCGGAGTCAGAGTCGGAGTCAATGTCAGATTCAGAGTCGGAGTCAGATTCAGAGTCATAGTCAGATTCAAAGTCAGAGTCATCGTCAGAGTCAGAGTCTGATTCAGATACAGAGACAGAGTCAGAGTCAGAGTCAGAGTCAATCTCAGAGTCAGAGACAGAGTCGAAGTCAGAGTTAGAGTCAGAGTCAGAGTCAGAGTCAGAGACAGAGTCAGAGTCAGAGTCAGAGTCAGAGTCAGAGTCCGAGTCAGATACAGAGACATAATCAGAGTCAGAGTCAGAGTCAGAGTCAGAGTCAAAGTCAGAATCAGCGTCAGAGTCAGAGTCAGAGTCAGAGTCAGATTCAGAGTCAGATACAAAGTCAAAGTCAAAGTCAATGTCAGAGTCAGAGTCAGAGTCAGAGTCGTAGTCAGAGTCAGAGTCCGAGTCAGATACAGAGACAGAGTCAAAGTCAGAGTCAGAGTCGGAGTCAGAGTCAAAGTCAGAATCAGAGTCAGAGTCAGAGTCAGAGTCAGAGTGAGAGTCAGAGTCAGAGTCAGAGAGTCAGAGTCAAAGTCTGAGTCATACTGAAAGTCAGAGTCAGAGTCAGATTCAGAGTCAGATACAAAGTCAAAGTCAAAGTCAATGTCAGAGTCAGAGTCAGAGTCAGAGTCAGATTCAGAGTCAGCGTCAGAGTCAGAGTCGGAGTCGGAGTCAGAGTCATAGTCAGAGTCGGAGTCAAAGTTGGAGTCAGAGTCAGAGTCAGAGAGTCAGAGTCAGAGTCAGAGTCAGATTCAGAGTTAGAGTCAGACTCAGAGTCGGGGTCGGAGTCGGAGTCAGCGTCGGAGTTGGAGTCAGAGTCAGAGTCAGAGTCAGAGTCAGAGTTAGAGTAAGAGTCAGAGTCAGAGTCAGAGTCAGAGTCAGAGTCAGAGTCAAAGTCAGAGTCAGAGTCAGAGTCAGAGTCAGAGTCAGAGCCAGAGTCAGAGTCAGAGTCGTTGTCAGAGTCAGAGTCCGAGTCAGATACAGAGACAGAGTCAGAGTCAGAGTCAGAGTCAGACGCAGAGTCAGAATCAGAGTCAGAGTCGGAGTCGAAGTCGGAGTCAGATTCGGAGTAAGAGTCAGAGTCAGAGTCACAGTCAGAGTCACAGTCCGAGTCAGAGTCAGAGTCACAGTCAGAGTCAAAGTTGAAGTCAGAGTCCGATTCACAGTCAGAGTCAGAGTCAGAGTCAGAGTCAGAGTCAAAGTTGGAGTCAGAGTCAGAGTCAGAGTCACAGTCAGAGTCAGAGTCAGAGTCACAGTCAGAGTCAAAGTTGGAGTCAGAGTCCGAGTCACAGTCAGAGTCAGAGTCAGAGTCAGAGTCAGAGTCAAAGTTGTCGTCAGAGTCAGAGTCAGAGATTCAGAGTCAGAGTCAGAGTGATAGTCAGAGTCGGAGTCAGAGTCAGAGTCAGAGTCAGAGTCAGAGTCAGATTCAGACTCAGAGTCAGAGTCAGAGTCAGAGTCAGAGTCAGAGTCAGCGTCAGAGTCAGAGTCAGAATCAGAGTCAGAGTCAGAGTCAGAGAGTCAGAGTCAAATTCCGAGTCATAGTGAGAGTCACATTCATAGTCAGATACAACGTCGAAGTCAGAGTCAAAGTCAGAGTCAGAGTCTGATTCAGAGTCTGATTCAGAATCAGAGTTAGAGTCAAATTCGGAGTCAGAGTTAGAGTCAGATTCGGAGTCAGAGTCGGAGTCAATGTCAGATTCAGAGTCGGAGTCAGATTCAGAGTCATAGTCAGATTCAAAGTCAGAGTCGTCGTCAGAGTCAGAGTCTGATTCAGATACAGAGACAGAGTCAGAGTCAGAGTCAGAATCAAACTCAGAGTCAGAGACAGAGTCGGAGTCAGAGTTAGAGTCAGAGTCAGAGTCAGAGTCAGAGACAGAGTCAGAGCCAGAGTCAGAGTCAGAGTCAGAGACAGAGTCAGAGTCAGAGTCAGAGTGAGAGTCAGAGTCAGAGTCAAAGTCAGAGTCAGAGTCAGAGTCAGAGTCAGAGTCAGAGCCAGAGTCAGAGTCAGAGTCGTAGTCAGAGTCAGAGTCCGAGTCAGATACAGAGACATAATCAGAGTCAGAGTCAGAGTCAGAGTCAGAGTCAAAGTCAGAATCAGAGTCAGAGTCAGAGTCAGAGTCAGAGTCAGATTCAGAGTCAGATACAAAGTCAAAGTCAAAGTCAATGTCAGAGTCAGAGTCAGAGTCAGAGTCGTAGTCAGAGTCAGAGTCCGAGTCAGATACAGAGACAGAGTCAAAGTCAGAGTCAGAGTCGGGGTCAGAGTCAAAGTCAGAATCAGAGTCAGAGTCAGAGTCAGAGTCAGAGTAAGAGTCAGAGTCAGAGTCAGAGAGTCAGAGTCAAAGTCTGAGTCATACTGAAAGTCAGAGTCAGAGTCAGATTCAGAGTCAGATACAAAGTCAAAGTCAAAGTCAATGTCAGAGTCAGAGTCAGAGTCAGAGTCAGATTCAGAGTCAGAGTCAGAGTCAGAGTCAGAGTCACAGTCAGAGTCAGAGTCAGAGTCAGAGTCAGAGTCCAAGTTTGGAGTCAGAGTCCGAGTCACAGTCAGAGTCAGAGTCAGAGTCAGAGTCAGAGACAAAGTTGGAGTCAGAGTCAGAGTCAGACATTTAGAGTCAGAGTCAGAGTGATAATCAGAGTCGGAGTCAGAGTCAGATACAGAGTCGAAGTCAGAGTCAGAGTCAGAGTCAGAGTCAGAGTCAGAGTCAGAGTCAGACTGAGAGTCAGAATCAGAGTCAGAGTCGGAGTCGAAGTCGGAGTCAGATTCGGAGTGAGAGTCAGAGTCAGAGTCACAGTCAGAGTCACAGTCAGAGTCAGAGTCAGAGTCACAGTCAGAGTCAGAGTCAGATTCAGAGTCAGAGTCAGAGTCAGAGTCAGAGTCACAGTCAGAGTCAGAGTCAGAGTCAGAGTCAGAGTCCAAGTTTGGAGTCAGAGTCCGAGTCACAGTCAGAGTCGGAGTCAGAGTCAGAGTCAGAGTCAAAGTTAGAGTCAGAGTCAGAGTCAGAGAGTCACAGTCAGAGTCAGAGTCAGATTCAGAGTTAGAGTCAGACTCAGAGTCGGGGTCGGAGTCGGAGTCAGCGTCGGAGTTGGAGTCCGAGTCAGAGTCAGAGTCAGAGTCAGAGTTAGAGTAAGAGTCAGAGTCAGAGTCAGAGTCAGAGTCAGAGTCAGAGTCAAAGTCAGAGTCAGAGTCAGAGTCAGAGTCAGAGTCAGAGCCAGAGTCAGAGTTAGAGTCGTAGTCGGAGTCAGAGTCAGAGTCAGAGTCAGAGTCAGAGTCAGAGTCAGACTCAGAGTCAGAATCAGAGTCAGAGTTGGAGTCGGAGACGGAGTCAGATTCAGAGTCAGAGTCAGAGTCAGAGTCAGAGTCGGAGTCAGATTCAGAGTTAGAGTCAGAGTCAGAGTCGGGGTCGGAGTCAGAGTCAGAGTCAGAGTCGGAGTCAGAGTCAAAGTCAGAGGCATCGTCAGAGTCAGAGTCAGAGTCAGAGTCAGAGTCAGAATCAGAGTCAGAGTCAGAGTCAGAGTCAGAGTCAGAGTCAGAGTCAGAGTCAGAGTCAGAGTCAGAGAGTCAGAGTCAAAGTCTGAGTCATACTGAAAGTCAGAGTCAGAGTCAGATTCCGAGTCAGATACAAAGTCAAAGTCAAAGTCAATGTCAGAGTCAGAGTCAGAGTCAGAGTCAGATTCAGAGTCAGAGTCAGAGTCAGAGTCAGAGTCAGAGTCAGAGTCAGAGTCAGAGTCAGAGTCACAGTCAGAGTCAAAGTTGAAGTCAGAGTCCGAGTCACAGTCAGAGTCAGAGTCAGAGTCAGAGTCAGAGCCAAAGTTGGAGTCAGAGTCAGAGTCAGAGATTTAGAATCAGAGTCAGAGTGATAGTCAGAGTCGAAGTCAGAGGCATCGTCAAATTCAGAGTCAGAGTCAGAGTCAGAGTCAGAGTCAGAGCCAGAGTCAGAGTCAGAGTCGTAGTCAGAGTCAGAGTCCGAGTCAGATACAGAGACATAATCAGAGTCAGAGTCAGAGTCAGAGTCAGAGTCAAAGTCAGAATCAGAGTCAGAGTCAGAGTCAGAGTCAGAGTCAGAGTCAGATTCAGAGTCAGATACAAAGTCAAAGTCAAAGTCAATGTCAGAGTCAGAGTCAGAGTCAGAGTCGTAGTCAGAGTCAGAGTCCGAGTCAGATACAGAGACAGAGTCAGAGTCAGAGTCAGAGTCAGAGTCAGAGTCAAAGTCAGAATCAGAGTCAGAGTCAGAGTCAGAGTCAGAGTAAGAGTCAGAGTTAGAGTCAGAGAGTCAGAGTCAAAGTCTGAGTCATACTGAAAGTCAGAGTCAGAGTCAGATTCAGAGTCAGATACAAAGTCAAAGTCAAAGTCAATGTCAGAGTCAGAGTCAGAGTCAGAGTCAGATTCAGAGTCAGAGTCAGAGTCAGAGTCAGAGTCACAGTCAGAGTCAGAGTCAGAGTCAGAGTCAGAGTCCAAGTTTGGAGTCAGAGTCCGAGTCACAGTCAGAGTCGGAGTCAGAGTCAGAGTCAGAGTCAAAGTTGGAGTCAGAGTCAGAGTCAGAGAGTCAGAGTCAGAGTCAGAGTCAGATTCAGAGTTAGAGTCAGACTCAGAGTCGGGGTCGGAGTCGGAGTCAGCGTCGGAGTTGGAGTCCGAGTCAGAGTCAGAGTCAGAGTCAGAGTTAGAGTAAGAGTCAGAGTCAGAGTCAGAGTCAGAGTCGGAGTCAGAGTCAAAGTCAGAGTCAGAGTCAGAGTCAGAGTCAGAGTCAGAGCCAGAGTCAGAGTTAGAGTCGTAGTCGGAGTCAGAGTCAGAGTCAGAGTCAGAGTCAGAGTCAGAGTCAGACTCAGAGTCAGAATCAGAGTCAGAGTCGGAGTCGGAGACGGAGTCAGATTTAGAGTCAGAGTCAGAGTCAGAGTCAGAGTCAGAGTCAGATTCAGAGTTAGAGTCAGAGTCAGAGTCGGGGTCGGAGTCAGAGTCAGAGTCAGAGTCAGAGTCAGAGTCAAAGTCAGAGGCATCGTCAGAGTCAGAGTCAGAGTCAGAGTCAGAGTCAGAATCAGAGTCAGAGTCAGAGTCAGAGTCAGAGTCAGAGTCAGAGTCAGAGAGTCAGAGTCAAAGTCTGAGTCATACTGAAAGTCAGAGTCAGAGTCAGATTCCGAGTCAGATACAAAGTCAAAGTCAAAGTCAATGTCAGAGTCAGAGTCAGAGTCAGAGTCAGATTCAGAGTCAGAGTCAGAGTCAGAGTCAGAGTCACAGTCAGAGTCAGACTCAGAGTCAGAATCAGAGTCAGAGTTGGAGTCGGAGACGGAGTCAGATTCAGAGTCAGAGTCAGAGTCAGAGTCAGAGTCAGAGTCAGAGTCAGATTCAGAGTTAGAGTCAGAGTCAGAGTCGGGGTCGGAGTCAGAGTCAGAGTCAGAGTCGGAGTCAGAGTCAAAGTCAGAGGCATCGTCAGAGTCAGAGTCAGAGTCAGAGTCAGAGTCAGAATCAGAGTCAGAGTCAGAGTCGGAGTCAGAGTCAGAGTCAGAGTCAGAGTCAGAGTCAGAGTCAGAGAGTCAGAGTCAAAGTCTGAGTCATACTGAAAGTCAGAGTCAGAGTCAGATTCCGAGTCAGATACAAAGTCAAAGTCAAAGTCAATGTCAGAGTCAGAGTCAGAGTCAGAGTCAGATTCAGAGTCAGAGTCAGAGTCAGAGTCAGAGTCAGAGTCAGAGTCAGAGTCAGAGTCACAGTCAGAGTCAAAGTTGAAGTCAGAGTCCGAGTCACAGTCAGAGTCAGAGTCAGAGTCAGAGTCAGAGCCAAAGTTGGAGTCAGAGTCAGAGTCAGAGATTTAGAGTCAGAGTCAGAGTGATAGTCAGAGTCGAAGTCAGAGGCATCGTCAAATTCAGAGTCAGAGTCAGAGTCAGAGTCAGAGTCAGAGCCAGAGTCAGAGTCAGAGTCGTAGTCAGAGTCAGAGTCCGAGTCAGATACAGAGACATAATCAGAGTCAGAGTCAGCGTCAGAGTCAGAGTCAAAGTCAGAATCAGAGTCAGAGTCAGAGTCAGAGTCAGAGTCAGAGTCAGATTCAGAGTCAGATACAAAGTCAAAGTCAAAGTCAATGTCAGAGTCAGAGTCAGAGTCAGAGTCGTAGTCAGAGTCAGAGTCCGAGTCAGATACAGAGACAGAGTCAGAGTCAGAGTCAGAGTCGGAGTCAGAGTCAAAGTCAGAATCAGAGTCAGAGTCAGAGTCAGAGTCAGAGTAAGAGTCAGAGTCAAAGTCTGAGTCATACTGAAAGTCAGAGTCAGAGTCAGATTCAGAGTCAGATACAAAGTCAAAGTCAAAGTCAATGACAGAGTCAGAGTCAGAGTCAGAGTCAGATTCAGAGTCAGAGTCAGAGTCAGAGTCAGAGTCACAGTCAGAGTCAGAGTCAGAGTCAGAGTCAGAGTCCAAGTTTGGAGTCAGAGTCCGAGTCACAGTCAGAGTCGGAGTCAGAGTCAGAGTCAGAGTCAAAGTTGGAGTCAGAGTCAGAGTCAGAGAGTCAGAGTCAGAGTCAGAGTCAGATTCAGAGTTAGAGTCAGACTCAGAGTCGGGGTCGGAGTCGGAGTCAGCGTCGGAGTTGGAGTCCGAGTCAGAGTCAGAGTCAGAGTCAGAGTTAGAGTAAGAGTCACAGTCAGAGTCAGAGTCAGAGTCGGAGTCAGAGTCAAAGTCAGAGTCAGAGTCAGAGTCAGAGTCAGAGTCAGAGCCAGAGTCAGAGTTAGAGTCGTAGTCGGAGTCAGAGTCAGAGTCAGAGTCAGAGTCAGAGTCAGAGTCAGACTCAGAGTCAGAATCAGAGTCAGAGTCGGAGTCGGAGACGGAGTCAGATTCAGAGTCAGAGTCAGAGTCAGAGTCAGAGTCAGAGTCAGATTCAGAGTTAGAGTCAGAGTCAGAGTCGGGGTCGGAGTCAGAGTCAGAGTCAGAGTCAGAGTCAGAGTCAAAGTCAGAGGCATCGTCAGAGTCAGAGTCAGAGTCAGAGTCAGAGTCAGAATCAGAGTCAGAGTCAGAGTCAGAGTCAGAGTCAGAGTCAGAGTCAGAGTCAGAGTCAGAGTCAGAGAGTCAGAGTCAAAGTCTGAGTCATACTGAAAGTCAGAGTCAGAGTCAGATTCCGAGTCAGATACAAAGTCAAAGTCAAAGTCAATGTCAGAGTCAGAGTCAGAGTCAGAGTCAGATTCAGAGTCAGAGTCAGAGTCAGAGTCAGAGTCACAGTCAGAGTCAGAGTCAGAGTCACAGTCAGAGTCAAAGTTGAAGTCAGAGTCCGAGTCACAGTCAGAGTCAGAGTCAGAGTCAGAGTCAGAGCCAAAGTTGGAGTCAGAGTCAGAGTCAGAGATTCAGAGTCAGAGTCAGAGTGATAGTCAGAGACGAAGTCAGAGTCAGATACAGAGTCGAAGTCAGAGTCAGAGTCAGAGTCAGAGTCAGAATCAGAGTCAGAGTCAGACTCAGAGTCAGAATCAGAGTCAGAGTCGGAGTCAAAGTCGGAGTCAGATTCGGAGTAAGAGTCAGAGTCAGAGTCACAGTCAGAGTCACAGTCAGAGTCAGAGTCAGAGTCGGAGTCAGAGTCAGAGTCAGAGTCAGAGTCAGAGTCAGAGTCAGAGAGTCAGAGTCAAAGTCTGAGTCATACTGAAAGTCAGAGTCAGAGTCAGATTCCGAGTCAGATACAAAGTCAAAGTCAAAGTCAATGTCAGAGTCAGAGTCAGAGTCAGAGTCAGATTCAGAGTCAGAGTCAGAGTCAGAGTCAGAGTCAGAGTCAGAGTCAGAGTCAGAGTCACAGTCAGAGTCAAAGTTGAAGTCAGAGTCCGAGTCACAGTCAGAGTCAGAGTCAGAGTCAGAGTCAGAGCCAAAGTTGGAGTCAAAGTCAGAGTCAGAGATTTAGAGTCAGAGTCAGAGTGATAGTCAGAGTCGAAGTCAGAGGCATCGTCAAATTCAGAGTCAGAGTCAGAGTCAGAGTCAGAGTCAGAGCCAGAGTCAGAGTCAGAGTCGTAGTCAGAGTCAGAGTCCGAGTCAGATACAGAGACATAATCAGAGTCAGAGTCAGAGTCAGAGTCAGAGTCAAAGTCAGAATCAGAGTCAGAGTCAGAGTCAGAGTCAGAGTCAGAGTCAGATTCAGAGTCAGATACAAAGTCAAAGTCAAAGTCAATGTCAGAGTCAGAGTCAGAGTCAGAGTCGTAGTCAGAGTCAGAGTCCGAGTCAGATACAGAGACAGAGTCAGAGTCAGAGTCAGAGTCGGAGTCAGAGTCAAAGTCAGAATCAGAGTCAGAGTCAGAGTCAGAGTCAGAGTAAGAGTCAGAGTCAAAGTCTGAGTCATACTGAAAGTCAGAGTCAGAGTCAGATTCAGAGTCAGATACAAAGTCAAAGTCAAAGTCAATGACAGAGTCAGAGTCAGAGTCAGAGTCAGATTCAGAGTCAGAGTCAGAGTCAGAGTCAGAGTCACAGTCAGAGTCAGAGTCAGAGTCAGAGTCAGAGTCCAAGTTTGGAGTCAGAGTCCGAGTCACAGTCAGAGTCGGAGTCAGAGTCAGAGTCAGAGTCAAAGTTGGAGTCAGAGTCAGAGTCAGAGAGTCAGAGTCAGAGTCAGAGTCAGATTCAGAGTTAGAGTCAGACTCAGAGTCGGGGTCGGAGTCGGAGTCAGCGTCGGAGTTGGAGTCCGAGTCAGAGTCAGAGTCAGAGTCAGAGTTAGAGTAAGAGTCACAGTCAGAGTCAGAGTCAGAGTCGGAGTCAGAGTCAAAGTCAGAGTCAGAGTCAGAGTCAGAGTCAGAGTCAGAGCCAGAGTCAGAGTTAGAGTCGTAGTCGGAGTCAGAGTCAGAGTCAGAGTCAGAGTCAGAGTCAGAGTCAGACTCAGAGTCAGAATCAGAGTCAGAGTCGGAGTCGGAGACGGAGTCAGATTCAGAGTCAGAGTCAGAGTCAGAGTCAGAGTCAGAGTCAGATTCAGAGTTAGAGTCAGAGTCAGAGTCGGGGTCGGAGTCAGAGTCAGAGTCAGAGTCAGAGTCAGAGTCAAAGTCAGAGGCATCGTCAGAGTCAGAGTCAGAGTCAGAGTCAGAGTCAGAATCAGAGTCAGAGTCAGAGTCAGAGTCAGAGTCAGAGTCAGAGTCAGAGTCAGAGTCAGAGTCAGAGAGTCAGAGTCAAAGTCTGAGTCATACTGAAAGTCAGAGTCAGAGTCAGATTCCGAGTCAGATACAAAGTCAAAGTCAAAGTCAATGTCAGAGTCAGAGTCAGAGTCAGAGTCAGATTCAGAGTCAGAGTCAGAGTCAGAGTCAGAGTCACAGTCAGAGTCAGAGTCAGAGTCACAGTCAGAGTCAAAGTTGAAGTCAGAGTCCGAGTCACAGTCAGAGTCAGAGTCAGAGTCAGAGTCAGAGCCAAAGTTGGAGTCAGAGTCAGAGTCAGAGATTCAGAGTCAGAGTCAGAGTGATAGTCAGAGACGAAGTCAGAGTCAGATACAGAGTCGAAGTCAGAGTCAGAGTCAGAGTCAGAGTCAGAATCAGAGTCAGAGTCAGACTCAGAGTCAGAATCAGAGTCAGAGTCGGAGTCAAAGTCGGAGTCAGATTCGGAGTAAGAGTCAGAGTCAGAGTCACAGTCAGAGTCACAGTCAGAGTCAGAGTCACAGTCAGAGTCAGAGTCAGATTCAGAATCAGAGTCAGAGTCAGAGTCGGAGTCGGAGTCGGAGTCAAAGTTGGAGTCAGAGTCAGAGTCAGAGAGTCAGAGTCAGAGTCAGAGTCAGATTCAGAGTTAGAGTCAGACTCAGAGTCGGGGTCGGAGTCGGAGTCAGCGTCGGAGTTGGAGTCAGAGTCAGAGTCAGAGTCAGAGTCAGAGTTAGAGTAAGAGTCAGAGTCAGAGTCAGAGTCAGAGTCAGAGTCAGAGTCAAAGTCAGAGTCAGAGTCAGAGTCAGAGTCAGAGTCAGAGCCAGAGTCAGAGTCAAAGTCGTTGTCAGAGTCAGAGTCCGAGTTAGATACAGAGACAGAGTCAGAGTCAGAGTCAGAGTCAGAGTCAGAGTCAGAGTCGAAGTCAGAGTCAGAGTCAGAGTCAGAGTCAGAGTCAGAGTCAGAGTCAGACTGAGAGTCAGAATCAGAGTCAGAGTCGGAGTCGAAGTCGGAGTCAGATTCGGAGTGAGAGTCAGAGTCAGAGTCACAGTCAGAGTCAGAGTCAGAGTCAGAGTCAGAGCCAGAGTCAGAGTTAGAGTCGTAGTCGGAGTCAGAGTCAGAGTCAGAGTCAGAGTCAGAGTCAGACTCAGAGTCAGAATCAGAGTCAGAGTCGGAGTCGGAGTCGGAGTCAGATTCAGAGTCAGAGTCAGAGTCAGAGTCAGAGTCAGAGTCAGATTCAGAGTTAGAGTCAGAGTCAGAGTCGGGGTCGGAGTCGGAGTCAGAGTCAGAGTCAAAGTCAGAGTCAAAGTCAGAATCAGAGTCAGAGTTAGAGTAAGAGTCAGAGTCAGAGTCAGAGTCAGAGTCAGAGTCAGAGTCGAAGTCAGAGACAGAGTCAGAGTCAAATTCCGAGTCATAGTGAGAGTCACATTCATAGTCAGATACAGAGTCGAAGTCAGAGTCGAAGTCAGAGTCAGAGTCAGAGTCAGAGTCAGAGTCAGAGTTAGAGTCAGAGTCAGAGTCAGAGTCAGAGACAGAGTCAGAGTCAGAGTCAGAGTCAGAGTCAGAGACAGAGTCAGAGTCAGAGTCAGAGTGAGAGTCAGAGTCAGAGTCAAAGTCAGAGTCAGAGTCAGAGTCAGAGTCAGAGTCAGAGCCAGAGTCAGAGTTAGAGTCAGATTCGGAGTCAGAGTCGGAGTCAATGTCAGATTCAGAGTCGGAGTCAGATTCAGAGTCATAGTCAGATTCAAAGTCAGAGTCGTCGTCAGAGTCAGAGTCTGATTCAGATACAGAGACAGAGTCAGAGTCAGAGTCAGAGTCAAACTCAGAGTCAGAGACAGAGTCGGAGTCAGAGTTAGAGTCAGAGTCAGAGTCAGAGTCAGAGACAGAGTCAGAGTCAGAGTCAGAGTCAGAGTCAGAGACAGAGTCAGAGTCAGAGTCAGAGTGAGAGTCAGAGTCAGAGTCAAAGTCAGAGTCAGAGTCAGAGTCAGAGTCAGAGTCAGAGCCAGAGTCAGAGTCAGAGTCGTAGTCAGAGTCAGAGTCCGAGTCAGATACAGAGACATAATCAGAGTCAGAGTCAGAGTCAGAGTCAGAGTCAAAGTCAGAATCAGAGTCAGAGTCAGAGTCAGAGTCAGAGTCAGATTCAGAGTCAGATACAAAGTCAAAGTCAAAGTCAATGTCAGAGTCAGAGTCAGAGTCAGAGTCTTAGTCAGAGTCAGAGTCCGAGTCAGATACAGAGACAGAGTCAAATTCAGAGTCAGAGTCGGAGTCAGAGTCAAAGTCAGAATCAGAGTCAGAGTCAGAGTCAAAGTCAGAGTAAGAGTCAGAGTCAGAGTCAGAGAGTCAGAGTCAAAGTCTGAGTCATACTGAAAGTCAGAGTCAGAGTCAGATTCAGAGTCAGATACACAGTCAAAGTCAAAGTCAATGTCAGAGTCAGAGTCAGAGTCAGAGTCAGATTCAGAGTCAGAGTCAGAGTCAGAGTCAGAGTCACAGTCAGAGTCAGAGTCAGAGTCAGAGTCAGAGTCCAAGTTTGGAGTCAGAGTCCGAGTCACAGTCAGAGTCAGAGTCAGAGTCAGAGTCAGAGTCAAAGTTGGAGTCAGAGTCAGAGTCAGACATTTAGAGTCAGAGTCAGAGTGATAATCAGAGTCGGAGTCAGAGTCAGATACAGAGTCGAAGTCAGAGTCAGAGTCAGAGTCAGAGTCAGAGTCAGAGTCAGAGTCAGACTGAGAGTCAGAATCAGAGTCAGAGTCGGAGTCGAAGTCGGAGTCAGATTCGGAGTGAGAGTCAGAGTCAGAGTCACAGTCAGAGTCACAGTCAGAGTCAGAGTCAGATTCAGAATCAGCGTCAGAGTCAGAGTCGGAGTCGGAGTCAGAGTCAGAGTCAGAGTCAGAGTCAGAGTTAGAGTAAGAGTCAGAGTCAGAGTCAGAGTCAGAGTCAGAGTCAGAGTCAAAGTCAGAGTCAGAGTCAGAGTCAGAGTCAGAGTCAGAGCCAGAGTCAGAGTCAGAGTCGTTGTCAGAGTCAGAGTCCGAGTCAGATACAGAGACAGAGTCAGAGTCAGAGTCAGAGTCAGACGCAGAGTCAGAATCAGAGTCAGAGTCGGAGTCGAAGTCGGAGTCAGATTCGGAGTAAGAGTCAGAGTCAGAGTCACAGTCAGAGTCACAGTCCGAGTCAGAGTCAGAGTCACAGTCAGAGTCAAAGTTGGAGTCAGAGTCCGAGTCACAGTCAGAGTCAGAGTCAGAGTCAGAGTCAGAGTCAAAGTTGGAGTCAGAGTCAGAGTCAGAGTCACAGTCAGAGTCAGAGTCAGAGTCACAGTCAGAGTCAAAGTTGGAGTCAGAGTCCGAGTCACAGTCAGAGTCAGAGTCAGAGTCAGAGTCAGAGTCAAAGTTGTCGTCAGAGTCAGAGTCAGAGATTCAGAGTCAGAGTCAGAGTGATAGTCAGAGTCGGAGTCAGAGTCAGAGTCAGAGTCAGAGTCAGAGTCAGATTCAGACTCAGAGTCAGAGTCAGAGTCAGAGTCAGAGTCAGAGTCAGCGTCAGAGTCAGAGTCAGAATCAGAGTCAGAGTCAGAGTCAGAGAGTCAGAGTCAAATTCCGAGTCATAGTGAGAGTCACATTCATAGTCAGATACAACGTCGAAGTCAGAGTCAAAGTCAGAGTCAGAGTCTGATTCAGAGTCTGATTCAGAGTCAGAGTTAGAGTCAAATTCGGAGTCAGAGTTAGAGTCAGATTCGGAGTCAGAGTCGGAGTCAATGTCAGATTCAGAGTCGGAGTCAGATTCAGAGTCATAGTCAGATTCAAAGTCAGAGTCGTCGTCAGAGTCAGAGTCTGATTCAGATACAGAGACAGAGTCAGAGTCAGAGTCAGAGTCAAACTCAGAGTCAGAGACAGAGTCGGAGTCAGAGTTAGAGTCAGAGTCAGAGTCAGAGTCAGAGACAGAGTCAGAGTCAGAGTCAGAGTCAGAGTCAGAGACAGAGTCAGAGTCAGAGTCAGAGTGAGAGTCAGAGTCAGAGTCAAAGTCAGAGTCAGAGTCAGAGTCAGAGTCAGAGTCAGAGCCAGAGTCAGAGTCAGAGTCGTAGTCAGAGTCAGAGTCCGAGTCAGATACAGAGACATAATCAGAGTCAGAGTCAGAGTCAGAGTCAGAGTCAGAGTCAGAGTCAGAGTCAGAGTCAGAGTCGAAGTCAGAGACAGAGTCAGAGTCAAATTCCGAGTCATAGTGAGAGTCACATTCATAGTCAGATACAGAGTCGAAGTCAGAGTCGAAGTCAGAGTCAGAGTCAGAGTCAGAGTCAGAGTCAGAGTTAGAGTCAGAGTCAGAGTCAGAGTCAGAGACAGAGTCAGAGTCAGAGTCAGAGTCAGAGTCAGAGACAGAGTCAGAGTCAGAGTCAGAGTGAGAGTCAGAGTCAGAGTCAAAGTCAGAGTCAGAGTCAGAGTCAGAGTCAGAGTCAGAGCCAGAGTCAGAGTTAGAGTCAGATTCGGAGTCAGAGTCGGAGTCAATGTCAGATTCAGAGTCGGAGTCAGATTCAGAGTCATAGTCAGATTCAAAGTCAGAGTCGTCGTCAGAGTCAGAGTCTGATTCAGATACAGAGACAGAGTCAGAGTCAGAGTCAGAGTCAAACTCAGAGTCAGAGACAGAGTCGGAGTCAGAGTTAGAGTCAGAGTCAGAGTCAGAGTCAGAGACAGAGTCAGAGTCAGAGTCAGAGTCAGAGTCAGAGACAGAGTCAGAGTCAGAGTCAGAGTGAGAGTCAGAGTCAGAGTCAAAGTCAGAGTCAGAGTCAGAGTCAGAGTCAGAGTCAGAGCCAGAGTCAGAGTCAGAGTCGTAGTCAGAGTCAGAGTCCGAGTCAGATACAGAGACATAATCAGAGTCAGAGTCAGAGTCAGAGTCAGAGTCAAAGTCAGAATCAGAGTCAGAGTCAGAGTCAGAGTCAGAGTCAGATTCAGAGTCAGATACAAAGTCAAAGTCAAAGTCAATGTCAGAGTCAGAGTCAGAGTCAGAGTCTTAGTCAGAGTCAGAGTCAGATTCAGACTCAGAGTCAGAGTCAGAGTCAGAGTCAGAGTCAGAGTCAGCGTCAGAGTCAGAGTCAGAATCAGAGTCAGAGTCAGAGTCAGAGAGTCAGAGTCAAATTCCGAGTCATAGTGAGAGTCACATTCATAGTCAGATACAACGTCGAAGTCAGAGTCAAAGTCAGAGTCAGAGTCTGATTCAGAGTCTGATTCAGAGTCAGAGTTAGAGTCAAATTCGGAGTCAGAGTTAGAGTCAGATTCGGAGTCAGAGTCGGAGTCAATGTCAGATTCAGAGTCGGAGTCAGATTCAGAGTCATAGTCAGATTCAAAGTCAGAGTCGTCGTCAGAGTCAGAGTCTGATTCAGATACAGAGACAGAGTCAGAGTCAGAGTCAGAGTCAAACTCAGAGTCAGAGACAGAGTCGGAGTCAGAGTTAGAGTCAGAGTCAGAGTCAGAGTCAGAGACAGAGTCAGAGTCAGAGTCAGAGTCAGAGTCAGAGACAGAGTCAGAGTCAGAGTCAGAGTGAGAGTCAGAGTCAAAGTCAAAGTCAGAGTCAGAGTCAGAGTCAGAGTCAGAGTCAGAGCCAGAGTCAGAGTCAGAGTCGTAGTCAGAGTCAGAGTCCGAGTCAGATACAGAGACATAATCAGAGTCAGAGTCAGAGTCAGAGTCAGAGTCAAAGTCAGAATCAGAGTCAGAGTCAGAGTCAGAGTCAGAGTCAGATTCAGAGTCAGATACAAAGTCAAAGTCAAAGTCAATGTCAGAGTCAGAGTCAGAGTCAGAGTCGTAGTCAGAGTCAGAGTCCGAGTCAGATACAGAGACAGAGTCAAAGTCAGAGTCAGAGTCGGAGTCAGAGTCAAAGTCAGAATCAGAGTCAGAGTCAGAGTCAGAGTCAGAGTAAGAGTCAGAGTCAGAGTCAGAGAGTCAGAGTCAAAGTCTGAGTCATACTGAAAGTCAGAGTCAGAGTCAGATTCAGAGTCAGATACAAAGTCAAAGTCAAAGTCAATGTCAGAGTCAGAGTCAGAGTCAGAGTCAGATTCAGAGTCAGAGTCAGAGTCAGAGTCAGAGTCACAGTCAGAGTCAGAGTCAGAGTCAGAGTCAGAGTCCAAGTTTGGAGTCAGAGTCCGAGTCACAGTCAGAGTCAGAGTCAGAGTCAGAGTCAGAGTCAAAGTTGGAGTCAGAGTCAGAGTCAGACATTTAGAGTCAGAGTCAGAGTGATAATCAGAGTCGGAGTCAGAGTCAGATACAGAGTCGAAGTCAGAGTCAGAGTCAGAGTCAGAGTCAGAGTCAGAGTCAGAGTCAGACTGAGAGTCAGAATCAGAGTCAGAGTCGGAGTCGAAGTCGGAGTCAGATTCGGAGTGAGAGTCAGAGTCAGAGTCACAGTCAGAGTCACAGTCAGAGTCAGAGTCAGATTCAGAATCAGCGTCAGAGTCAGAGTCGGAGTCGGAGTCAGAGTCATAGTCAGAGTCGGAGTCAAAGTTGGAGTCAGAGTCAGAGTCAGAGAGTCAGAGTCAGAGTCAGAGTCAGATTCAGAGTTAGAGTCAGACTCAGAGTCGGGGTCGGAGTCGGAGTCAGCGTCGGAGTTGGAGTCAGAGTCAGAGTCAGAGTCAGAGTCAGAGTTAGAGTAAGAGTCAGAGTCAGAGTCAGAGTCAGAGTCAGAGTCAGAGTCAAAGTCAGAGTCAGAGTCAGAGTCAGAGTCAGAGTCAGAGCCAGAGTCAGATTCAGAGTCGTTGTCAGAGTCAGAGTCCGAGTCAGATACAGAGACAGAGTCAGAGTCAGAGTCAGAGTCAGACGCAGAGTCAGAATCAGAGTCAGAGTCGGAGTCGAAGTCGGAGTCAGATTCGGAGTAAGAGTCAGAGTCAGAGTCACAGTCAGAGTCACAGTCCGAGTCAGAGTCAGAGTCACAGTCAGAGTCAAAGTTGGAGTCAGAGTCCGAGTCACAGTCAGAGTCAGAGTCAGAGTCAGAGTCAGAGTCAAAGTTGGAGTCAGAGTCAGAGTCAGAGTAACAGTCAGAGTCAGAGTCAGAGTCACAGTCAGAGTCAAAGTTGGAGTCAGAGTCCGAGTCACAGTCAGAGTCAGAGTCAGAGTCAGAGTCAGAGTCAAAGTTGTCGTCAGAGTCAGAGTCAGAGATTCAGAGTCAGAGTCAGAGTGATAGTCAGAGTCGGAGTCAGAGTCAGAGTCAGAGTCAGAGTCAGAGTCAGATTCAGACTCAGAGTCAGAGTCAGAGTCAGAGTCAGAGTCAGAGTCAGCGTCAGAGTCAGAGTCAGAATCAGAGTCAGAGTCAGAGTCAGAGAGTCAGAGTCAAATTCCGAGTCATAGTGAGAGTCACATTCATAGTCAGATACAACGTCGAAGTCAGAGTCAAAGTCAGAGTCAGAGTCTGATTCAGAGTCTGATTCAGAGTCAGAGTTAGAGTCAAATTCGGAGTCAGAGTTAGAGTCAGATTCGGAGTCAGAGTCGGAGTCAATGTCAGATTCAGAGTCGGAGTCAGATTCAGAGTCATAGTCAGATTCAAAGTCAGAGTCGTCGTCAGAGTCAGAGTCTGATTCAGATACAGAGACAGAGTCAGAGTCAGAGTCAGAGTCAAACTCAGAGTCAGAGACAGAGTCGGAGTCAGAGTTAGAGTCAGAGTCAGAGTCAGAGTCAGAGACAGAGTCAGAGTCAGAGTCAGAGTCAGAGTCAGAGACAGAGTCAGAGTCAGAGTCAGAGTGAGAGTCAGAGTCAGAGTCAAAGTCAGAGTCAGAGTCAGAGTCAGAGTCAGAGTCAGAGCCAGAGTCAGAGTCAGAGTCGTAGTCAGAGTCAGAGTCCGAGTCAGATACAGAGACATAATCAGAGTCAGAGTCAGAGTCAGAGTCAGAGTCAAAGTCAGAATCAGAGTCAGAGTCAGAGTCAGAGTCAGAGTCAGATTCAGAGTCAGATACAAAGTCAAAGTCAAAGTCAATGTCAGAGTCAGAGTCAGAGTCAGAGTCGTAGTCAGAGTCAGAGTCCGAGTCAGATACAGAGACAGAGTCAAAGTCAGAGTCAGAGTCGGAGTCAGAGTCAAAGTCAGAATCAGAGTCAGAGTCGGAGTCAGAGTCAGAGTAAGAGTCAGAGTCAGAGTCAGAGAGTCAGAGTCAAAGTCTGAGTCATACTGAAAGTCAGAGTCAGAGTCAGATTCAGAGTCAGATACAAAGTCAAAGTCAAAGTCAATGTCAGAGTCAGAGTCAGAGTCAGAGTCAGATTCAGAGTCAGAGTCAGAGTCAGAGTCAGAGTCACAGTCAGAGTCAGAGTCAGAGTCAGAGTCAGAGTCCAAGTTTGGAGTCAGAGTCCGAGTCACAGTCAGAGTCAGAGTCAGAGTCAGAGACAAAGTTGGAGTCAGAGTCAGAGTCAGACATTTAGAGTCAGAGTCAGAGTGATAATCAGAGTCGGAGTCAGAGTCAGATACAGAGTCGAAGTCAGAGTCAGAGTCAGAGTCAGAGTCAGAGTCAGAGTCAGAGTCAGACTGAGAGTCAGAATCAGAGTCAGAGTCGGAGTCGAAGTCGGAGTCAGATTCGGAGTGAGAGTCAGAGTCAGAGTCACAGTCAGAGTCACAGTCAGAGTCAGAGTCAGATTCAGAATCAGCGTCAGAGTCAGAGTCGGAGTCGGAGTCAGAGTCATAGTCAGAGTCGGAGTCAAAGTTGGAGTCAGAGTCAGAGTCAGAGAGTCAGAGTCAGAGTCAGAGTCAGATTCAGAGTTAGAGTCGGACTCAGAGTCGGGGTCGGAGTCGGAGTCAGCGTCGGAGTTGGAGTCAGAGTCAGAGTCAGAGTCAGAGTCAGAGTAAGAGTAAGAGTCAGAGTCAGAGTCAGAGTCAGAGTCAGAGTCAGAGTCAAAGTCAGAGTCAGAGTCAGAGTCAGAGTCAGAGTCAGAGCCAGAGTCAGAGTCAGAGTCGTTGTCAGAGTCAGAGTCCGAGTCAGATACAGAGACAGAGTCAGAGTCAGAGTCAGAGTCAGACGCAGAGTCAGAATCAGAGTCAGAGTCGGAGTCGAAGTCGGAGTCAGATTCGGAGTAAGAGTCAGAGTCAGAGTCACAGTCAGAGTCACAGTCCGAGTCAGAGTCAGAGTCACAGTCAGAGTCAAATTTGGAGTCAGAGTCCGAGTCACAGTCAGAGTCAGAGTCAGAGTCAGAGTCAGAGTCAAAGTTGAAGACAGAGTCAGAGTCAGAGTCACAGTCAGAGTCAGAGTCAGAGTCACAGTCAGAGTCAAAGTTGGAGTCAGAGTCCGAGTCACAGTCAGAGTCAGAGTCAGAGTCAGAGTCAGAGTCAAAGTTGTCGTCAGAGTCAGAGTCAGAGATTCAGAGTCAGAGTCAGAGTGATAGTCAGAGTCGGAGTCAGAGTCAGAGTCAGAGTCAGAGTCAGAGTCAGATTCAGACTCAGAGTCAGAGTCAGAGTCAGAGTCAGAGTCAGAGTCAGCGTCAGAGTCAGAGTCAGAATCAGAGTCAGAGTCAGAGTCAGAGAGTCAGAGTCAAATTCCGAGTCATAGTGAGAGTCACATTCATAGTCAGATACAACGTCGAAGTCAGAGTCAAAGTCAGAGTCAGAGTCTGATTCAGAGTCAGAGTCAGAGTCAGAGTTAGAGTCAGATTCGGAGTCAGGTCGGAGTCAATGTCAGATTCAGAGTCGGAGTCAGATTCAGAGTCATAGTCAGATTCAAAGTCAGGGTCGTCGTCAGAGTCAGAGTCTGATTCAGATACAGAGTCAGAGTCAGAGTCAGAGTCAGAGTCAAACTCAGAGTCAGAGACAGAGTCGGAGTCAGAGTTAGAGTCAGAGTCAGAGTCAGAGTCAGAGACAGAGTCAGAGTCAGAGTCAGAGTCAGAGTCAGAGAGTCAGAGTCAAAGTCTGAGTCATACTGAAAGTCAGAGTCGGAGTCAGATTCAGAGTCAGATACAAAGTCAAAGTCAAAGTCAATGTCAGAGTCAGAGTCAGATTCAGAGTCAGAGTCAGAGTCAGAGTCAGAGTCAGAGTCAGAGTCACAGTCACAGTCAGAGTCAGAGTCAGAGTCAGAGTTAGAGTAAAAGTCAGAGTCAGAGTCACATTCAGAGTCAGAGTCAGAGTCAGAGTCAGAGTTAGAGTAAGAGTCAGAGTCAGAGTCAGAGTCAGAGTCAGAGTCAGAGTCAAAGTCAGAGTCAGAGTCAGAGTCAGAGTCAGAGTCAGAGCCAGAGTCAGAGTCAGAGTCGTAGTCAGAGTCAGAGTCCAAGTCAGATACAGAGTCAGAGTCAGAGTCAGAGTCAGAGTCAGAGTCAGAGTCAAAGTCAGAATCAGAGTCAGAGTCAGAGTCAGAGTCAGAGTCAGAGTCAGAGTCAGAGTCAGAGTCAGAGAGTCAGAGTCAAAGTCTGAGTCTTACTGAAAGTCAGAGTCAGAGTCAGATTCAGAGTCAGATACGAAGTCAAAGTCAAAGTCAATGTCAGAGTCAGAGTCAGAGTCAGAGTCAGATTCAGAGTCAGAGTCAGAGTCAGAGTCAGAGTCACAGTCAGAGTCAGAGTCAGAGTCAGAGTCAGAGTCCAAGTTTGGAGTCAGAGTCCGAGTCACAGTCAGAGTCAGAGTCAGAGTCAGAGTCAGAGTCAAAGTTGGAGTCAGAGTCAGAGTCAGACATTTAGAGTCAGAGTCAGAGTGATAATCAGAGTCGGAGTCAGAGTCAGATACAGAGTCGAAGTCAGAGTCAGAGTCAGAGTCAGAGTCAGAGTCAGAGTCAGAGTCAGACTGAGAGTCAGAATCAGAGTCAGAGTCGGAGTCGAAGTCGGAGTCAGATTCGGAGTGAGAGTCAGAGTCAGAGTCACAGTCAGAGTCACAGTCAGAGTCAGAGTCAGATTCAGAATCAGCGTCAGAGTCAGAGTCGGAGTCGGAGTCAGAGTCATAGTCAGAGTCGGAGTCAAAGTTTGAGTCAGAGTCAGAGTCAGAGAGTCAGAGTCAGAGTCAGAGTCAGATTCAGAGTCAGAGTCAGAGTCAGAGTCAGAGTCAGAGTCAAAGTCAGAGTCAGAGTCAGAGTCAGAGTCAGAGTCAGAGCCAGAGTCAGAGTCAGAGTCGTTGTCAGAGTCAGAGTCCGAGTCAGATACAGAGACAGAGTCAGAGTCAGAGTCAGAGTCAGACGCAGAGTCAGAATCAGAGTCAGAGTCGGAGTCGAAGTCGGAGTCAGATTCGGAGTAAGAGTCAGAGTCAGAGTCACAGTCAGAGTCACAGTCCGAGTCAGAGTCAGAGTCACAGTCAGAGTCAAATTTGGAGTCAGAGTCCGAGTCACAGTCAGAGTCAGAGTCAGAGTCAGAGTCAGAGTCAAAGTTGGAGTCAGAGTCAGAGTCAGAGTCACAGTCAGAGTCAGAGTCAGAGTCACAGTCAGAGTCAAAGTTGGAGTCAGAGTCCGAGTCACAGTCAGAGTCAGAGTCAGAGTCAGAGTCAGAGTCAAAGTTGTCGTCAGAGTCAGAGTCAGAGATTCAGAGTCAGAGTCACAGTGATAGTCAGAGTCGGAGTCAGAGTCAGAGTCAGAGTCAGAGTCAGAGTCAGATTCAGACTCAGAGTCAGAGTCAGAGTCAGAGTCAGAGTCAGAGTCAGCGTCAGAGTCAGAGTCAGAATCAGAGTCAGAGTCAGAGTCAGAGAGTCAGAGTCAAATTCCGAGTCATAGTGAGAGTCACATTCATAGTCAGATACAACGTCGAAGTCAGAGTCAACGTCAGAGTCAGAGTCTGATTCAGAGTCAGAGTCAGAGTCAGAGTTAGAGTCAGATTCGGAGTCAGGTCGGAGTCAATGTCAGATTCAGAGTCGGAGTCAGATTCAGAGTCATAGTCAGATTCAAAGTCAGGGTCGTCGTCAGAGTCAGAGTCTGATTCAGATACAGAGTCAGAGTCAGAGTCAGAGTCAGAGTCAAACTCAGAGTCAGAGACAGAGTCGGAGTCAGAGTTAGAGTCAGAGTCAGAGTCAGAGTCAGAGACAGAGTCAGAGTCAGAGTCAGAGTCAGAGTCAGAGAGTCAGAGTCAAAGTCTGAGTCATACTGAAAGTCAGAGTCAGAGTCAGATTCAGAGTCAGATACAAAGTCAAAGTCAAAGTCAATGTCAGAGTCAGAGTCAGAGTCAGAGTCAGATTCAGAGTCAGAGTCAGAGTCAGAGTCAGAGTCAGAGTCAGAGTCACAGTCACAGTCAGAGTCAGAGTCAGAGTCAGAGTTAGAGTAAAAGTCAGAGTCAGAGTCACATTCAGAGTTAGAGTCAGAGTCAGAGTCAGAGTTAGAGTAAGAGTCAGAGTCAGAGTCAGAGTCAGAGTCAGAGTCAGAGTCAAAGTCAGAGTCAGAGTCAGAGTCAGAGTCAGAGTCAGAGCCAGAGTCAGAGTCAGAGTCGTAGTCAGAGTCAGAGTCCAAGTCAGATACAGAGTCAGAGTCAGAGTCAGGGTCAGAGTCAGAGTCAGAGTCAAAGTCAGAATCAGAGTCGGAGTCAGAGTCAGAGTCAGAGTCAGAGTCAGAGTCAGAGTCAGAGTCAGAGTCAGAGAGTCAGAGTCAAATTCTGAGTCATACTGAAAGTCAGAGTCAGAGTCAGATTCCGAGTCAGATACAAAGTCAAAGTCAAAGTCAATGTCAGATTCAGAGTCAGAGTCAGAGTTAGAGTAAGAGTCAGAGTCAGAGTCAGAGTCAGAGTCAGAGTCAGAGTCAAAGTCAGTGTAGGAGTCAGAGTCAGAGTCAGAGTCAGAGCCAGAATCAGAGTCAGAGTCGTAGTCAGAGTCAGAGTCCAAGTCAGATACAGAGTCAGAGTCAGAGTCAGAGTCAGAGTCAGAGTCAGAGTCAAAGTCAGAATCAGAGTCAGAGTCAGAGTCAGAGTCAGAGTCAGAGTCAGAGTCAGAGTCAGAGTCAGAGTCAGAGAGTCAGAGTCAAAGTCTGAGTCATACTGAAAGTCAGAGTCAGAGTCAGATTCCGAGTCAGATACAAAGTCAAAGTCAAAGTCAATGTCAGAGTCAGAGTCAGAGTCAGAGTCAGATTCAGAGTCAGAGTCAGAGTCAGAGTCAGAGTCAGAGTCAGAGTCAGAGTCAGAGTCAGAGTCAGAGTCAGAGTCAGCGTCAGAGTCAGAGTCAGAATCAGAGTCAGAGTCAGAGTCAGAGAGTCAGAGTCAAATTCCGAGTCATAGTGAGAGTCACATTCATAGTCAGATACAACGTCGAAGTCAGAGTCAAAGTCAGAGTCAGAGTCTGATTCAGAGTCAGAGTCAGAGTCAGAGTTAGAGTCAGATTCGGAGTCAGGTCGGAGTCAATGTCAGATTCAGAGTCGGAGTCAGATTCAGAGTCATAGTCAGATTCAAAGTCAGGGTCGTCGTCAGAGTCAGAGTCTGATTCAGATACAGAGTCAGAGTCAGAGTCAAACTCAGAGTCAGAGACAGAGTCAGAGTCAGAGTCAAAGTTGGAGTCAGAGTCAGAGTCAGAGTCACAGTCAGAGTCAGAGTCAGAGTCACAGTCAAAGTCAAAGTTGGAGTCAGAGTCCGAGTCACAGTCAGAGTCAGAGTCAGAGTCAGAGTCAGAGTCAAAGTTGTCGTCAGAGTCAGAGTCAGAGATTCAGAGTCAGAGTCACAGTGATAGTCAGAGTCGGAGTCAGAGTCAGAGTCAGAGTCAGAGTCAGAGTCAGATTCAGACTCAGAGTCAGAGTCAGAGTCAGAGTCAGAGTCAGAGTCAGCGTCAGAGTCAGAGTCAGAATCAGAGTCAGAGTCAGAGTCAGAGAGTCAGAGTCAAATTCCGAGTCATAGTGAGAGTCACATTCATAGTCAGATACAACGTCGAAGTCAGAGTCAAAGTCAGAGTCAGAGTCTGATTCAGAGTCAGAGTCAGAGTCAGAGTTAGAGTCCGATTCGGAGTCAGGTCGGAGTCAATGTCAGATTCAGAGTCGGAGTCAGATTCAGAGTCATAGTCAGATTCAAAGTCAGGGTCGTCGTCAGAGTCAGAGTCTGATTCAGATACAGAGTCAGAGTCAGAGTCAGAGTCAGAGTCAAACTCAGAGTCAGAGACAGAGTCGGAGTCAGAGTTAGAGTCAGAGTCAGAGTCAGAGTCAGAGACAGAGTCAGAGTCAGAGTCAGAGTCAGAGTCAGAGAGTCAGAGTCAAAGTCTGAGTCATACTGAAAGTCAGAGTCAGAGTCAGATTCAGAGTCAGATACAAAGTCAAAGTCAAAGTCAATGTCAGAGTCAGAGTCAGAGTCAGAGTCAGATTCAGAGTCAGAGTCAGAGTCAGAGTCAGAGTCAGAGTCAGAGTCACAGTCACAGTCAGAGTCAGAGTCAGAGTCAGAGTTAGAGTAAAAGTCAGAGTCAGAGTCACATTCAGAGTCAGAGTCAGAGTCAGAGTCAGAGTTAGAGTAAGAGTCAGAGTCAGAGTCAGAGTCAGAGTCAGAGTCAGAGTCAAAGTCAGAGTCAGAGTCAGAGTCAGAGTCAGAGTCAGAGCCAGAGTCAGAGTCAGAGTCGTAGTCAGAGTCAGAGTCCAAGTCAGATACAGAGTCAGAGTCAGAGTCAGAGTCAGAGTCAGAGTCAGAGTCAAAGTCAGAATCAGAGTCAGAGTCAGAGTCAGAGTCAGAGTCAGAGTCAGAGTCAGAGTCAGAGTCAGAGTCAGAGAGTCAGAGTCAAATTCTGAGTCATACTGAAAGTCAGAGTCAGAGTCAGATTCCGAGTCAGATACAAAGTCAAAGTCAAAGTCAATGTCAGAGTCAGAGTCAGAGTCAGAGTTAGAGTAAGAGTCAGAGTCAGAGTCAGAGTCAGAGTCAGAGTCAGAGTCAAAGTCAGTGTAAGAGTCAGAGTCAGAGTCAGAGTCAGAGCCAGAATCAGAGTCAGAGTCGTAGTCAGAGTCAGAGTCCAAGTCAGATACAGAGTCAGAGTCAGAGTCAGAGTCAGAGTCAGAGTCAGAGTCAAAGTCAGAATCAGAGTCAGAGTCAGAGTCAGAGTCAGAGTCAGAGTCAGAGTCAGAGTCAGAGTCAGAGTCAGAGAGTCAGAGTCAAAGTCTGAGTCATACTGAAAGTCAGAGTCAGAGTCAGATTCCGAGTCAGATACAAAGTCAAAGTCAAAGTCAATGTCAGAGTCAGAGTCAGAGTCAGAGTCAGATTCAGAGTCAGAGTCAGAGTCAGAGTCAGAGTCAAAGTCAGAGTCAGAGTCACAGTCACAGTCAGAGTCAGAGTCAGAGTCAGAGTTAGAGTAAAAGTCAGAGTCAGAGTCACATTCAGAGTCAGAGTCAGAGTCAGAGTCAGAGTTAGAGTAAGAGTCAGAGTCAGAGTCAGAGTCAGAGTCAGAGTCAAAGTCAGAATCAGAGTCAGAGTCAGAGTCAGAGTCAGAGTCAGAGTCAGAGTCAGAGTCAGAGTCAGAGTCAGAGAGTCAGAGTCAAATTCTGAGTCATACTGAAAGTCAGAGTCAGAGTCAGATTCCGAGTCGGATACAAAGTCAAAGTCAAAGTCAATGTCAGAGTCAGAGTCAGAGTCAGAGTTAGAGTAAGAGTCAGAGTCAGAGTCAGAGTCAGAGTCAGAGTCAGAGTCAAAGTCAGTGTAAGAGTCAGAGTCAGAGTCAGAGTCAGAGCCAGAATCAGAGTCAGAGTCGTAGTCAGAGTCAGAGTCCAAGTCAGATACAGAGTCAGAGTCAGAGTCAGAGTCAGAGTCAGAGTCAGAGTCAAAGTCAAAATCAGAGTCAGAGTCAGAGTCAGAGTCAGAGTCAGAGTCAGAGTCAGAGTCAGAGTCAGAGTCAGAGAGTCAGAGTCAAATTCTGAGTCATACTGAAAGTCAGAGTCAGAGTCAGATTCCGAGTCAGATACAAAGTCAAAGTCAAAGTCAATGTCAGAGTCAGAGTCAGAGTCAGAGTCAGATTCAGAGTCAGAGTCAGAGTCAGAGTCAGAGTCAGAGTCAGAGTCAGAGTCAGAGTCAAAGTTGGAGTCAGAGTCCGAGTCACAGTCAGAGTCGGAGTCAGAGTCAGAGTCAGAGTCAAAGTTGGAGTCAGAGTCAGAGTCAGAGATTTAGAGTCAGAGTCAGAGTGATAGTCAAAGTCGGAGTCAGAGTCAGATACAGAGTCGAAGTCAAAGTCAGAGTCAGAGTCAGAGTCAGGGTCAGAGTCAGAGTCAGACTCAGAGTCAGAATCCGAGTCAGAGTCGGAGTCGCAGTCGGAGTCAGATTCGGAGTAAGAGTCAGAGTCAGAGTCACAGTCAGAGTCACAGTCAGAGTCAGAGTCAGGTTCAGAATCAGAGTCAGAGTCAGAGTCGGAGTCGAAGTCAGAGTCATAGTCAAAGTCGGAGTCAAAGTCGGAGTCAGAGTCAGAGACAGAGTCAGAGTCAGAGTCAGAGTCAGAGTCTGATTCAGAGTCAGAGTCAGAGTCAGAGTTAAAGTCAGATTCGGAGTCAGAGTCGGAGTAAATATCAGATTCAGAGTCGGAGTCAGATTCAGAGTCACAGTCAGATTCAAAATCAGAGTCGTCGTCGGAGTCAGAGTCTGATTCAGATACAGAGACAGAGTCAGAGTCAGAGTCAGAGTCAAACTCAGAGTCAGAGACAGAGTCGGAGTCAGAGTTAGAGTCAGAGTCAGAGTCCGAGTCAGAGTCAGAGTCAGCGTCAGAGTTAGAGTCAGAGTCAGAGTCAGAGTCAGAGTCAGAGTCAGAGTCAGAGTCAGAGTCAGAGTCAGATTCAGAGTCAAAGTCAGAGTCAGAGTCAGAGTCACAGTCAGAGTCAGAGTCAGAGTCAGAGTCAGAGTCAAAGTTGGAGTCAGAGTCAGAGTCAGAGATTCAGAGTCAGAGTCAGAGTGATAGTCAGAGTCGGAGTCAGAGTCAGATACAGAGTGGAAGTCAGAGTCAGAGTCGGAGTCAGAGTCAGAGTCAGAGTCACAGTCAGAGTCACAGTCAGAGTCAGAGTCAGATTCAGAATCAGAGTCAGAGTCAGAGTCGGAGTCGTAGTCAGAGTCATAGTCAAAGTCGGAGTCAAAGTTGGAGTCAGAGTCAGAGTCAGAGAGTCAGAGTCAGAGTCAGAGTGATAGTTATAGTCGGAGTCAGAGTCAGATACAGATTTAAAGTCAGAGTCGAAGTCAGAGTCAGAGTCAGAGTCAGAGTCAGAGTCAGAATCAGAGTCAGAGTCGTAGTCGGAGTCAGAGTCAGAGTCAGAGTCAGAGTCAGAGTCGGAGTCAGAGTCACAGTCAGAGTCAGAGTCAGAGTCAGAGTCAGAGTCAGAGTCAGAGACAGAGTCAGAGTCAGAGTTAGAGTCAGAGTCGGAGTCAGAGTCAGAGACAGAGTCAGAGTCAGAGTCAGAGTCAGAGTCAGAGTCAGAGTCAGAGTCAGAGTCAGAGTCAGAGTCAGAGTCAAAGTCAGAATCAGAGTCAGAGTCAGAGTCCGAGTCAGAGTCAGAGCCAGAGTCAGAGTTAGAGTCGTAGTCAGAGTCAGAGTCGTAGTCAGAGTCAGAGTCAGAGTCAGAGTCAGACTCAGAGTCAGAATCAGAGTCAGAGTCGGAGTCGGAGTCGGAGTCAGATTCATAGTAAGAGTCAGAGTCAGAGTCAGAGTCAGAGTCAGAGTTAGAGTAAGAGTCAGAGTCAGAGTCAGAGTCAGAGTCAGAGTCAGAGTCAAAGTCAGAGTCAGAGTCAGAGTCAGAGTCAGAGTCAGAGCCAGAGTCAGAGTCAGAGTCGTAGTCAGAGTCAGAGTCCAAGTCAGATACAGAGTCAGAGTCAGAGTCAGAGTCAGAGTCAGAGTCAGAGTCAAAGTCAGAATCAAAGTCAGAGTCAGAGTCAGAGTCAGAGTCAGAGTCAGAGTCAGAGTCAGAGTCAGAGTCAGAGAGTCAGAGTCAAAGTCTGAGTCATACTGAAAGTCAGAGTCAGAGTCAGATTCCGAGTCAGATACAAAGTCAAAGTCAAAGTCAATGTCAGAGTCAGAGTCAGAGTCAGAGTTAGAGCAAGAGTCAGAGTCAGAGTCAGAGTCAGAGTCAGAGTCAGAGTCAAAGTCAGTGTAAGAGTCAGAGTCAGAGTCAGAGTCGTAGTCAGAGTCAGAGTCCAAGTCAGATACAGAGTCAGAGTCAGAGTCAGAGTCAGAGTCAGAGTCAAAGTCAGAATCAGAGTCAGAGTCAGAGTCAGAGTCAGAGTCAGAGTCAGACTCAGAGTCAGAGTCAGAGTCAGAGAGTCAGAGTCAAAGTCTGAGTCATACTGAAAGTCAGAGTCAGAGTCAGATTCCGAGTCAGATACAAAGTCAAAGTCAAAGTCAATGTCAGAGTCAGAGTCAGAGTCAGAGTCAGATTCAGAGTCAGAGTCAGAGTCAGAGTCAGAGTCAGAGTCAGAGTCAGAGTCAGAGTCAAAGTTGGAGTCAGAGTCCGAGTCACAGTCAGAGTCAGAGTCAGAGTCAGAGTCAGAGTCAAAGTTGGAGTCAGAGTCAGAGTCAGAGATTTAGAGTCAGAGTCAGAGTGATAGTCAAAGTCGGAGTCAGAGTCAGATACAGAGTCGAAGTCAGAGTCAGAGTCAGAGTCAGAGTCAGGGTCAGAGTCAGAGTCAGACTCAGAGTCAGAATCAGAGTCAGAGTCGGAGTCGCAGTCGGAGTCAGATTCGGAGTAAGAGTCCGAGTCAGAGTCACAGTCAGAGTCACAGTCAGAGTCAGAGTCAGGTTCAGAATCAGAGTCAGAGTCAGAGTCGGAGTCGAAGTCAGAGTCATAGTCAAAGTCGGAGTCAAAGTTGGAGTCAGAGTCAGAGTCAGAGTCAGAGAGTCAGAGTCAGAGTCAGAGTGATAGTCATAGTCGCAGTCAGAGTCAGATACAGATTTAAAGTTAGAGTCGAAGTCAGAGTCAGAGTCAGAGTCAGAGTCAGAGTCAGAATCAGAGTCAGAGTCGTAGTCGGAGTCAGAGTCAGAGTCAGAGTCAGAGTCCGAGTCGGAGTCAGAGTCAGAGTCGGAGTCAGAGTCGCAGTCAGAGTCAGTGTCAGAGTCAGAGTCAGAGTCAGAATCAGAGTCAGAGTCGTAGTCGGAGTCAGAGTCAGACTCAGAGTCAGAGTCAGAGTCAGAGTCAGAGTCAGAGTCAGAGACAGAGTCAGAGTCAGAATCAGAGTCAGAGTCAGAGTCAGAGAGTCAGAGTCAAATTCAGAGTCGAAGTCAGATCAGAGAGTCAGAGTCAAATTCAGAGTCGGAGTCAGAGTCAGAGTCAGAGTCAGAGTCAGAGTCGGCGTCAGAGACAGAGTCAGAGTCAAATTCCGAGTCATAGTGAAAGTCACATTCATAGTCAGATACAAAGTCGAAGTCACAGTCAAAGTCAGAGTCAGAGTCTGATTCAGAGTCAGAGTCAGAGTCAGAGTTAGAGTCAGATTCGGAGTCAGAGTCGGAGTAAATATCAGATTCAGAGTCGGAGTCAGATTCAGAGTCACAGTCAGATTCAAAGTCAGAGTCGTCGTCGAAGTCAGAGTCTGATTCAGATACAGAGACAGAGTCAGAGTCAGAGTCAGATTCCGAGTCAGATACAAAGTCAAAGTCAAAGTCAATGTCAGAGTCAGAGTCAGAGTCAGAGTCAGATTCAGAGTCAGAGTCAGAGTCAGAGTCAGAGTCAAAGTCAGAGTCAGAGTCACAGTCACAGTCAGAGTCAGAGTCAGAGTCAGAGTTAGAGTAAAAGTCAGAGTCAGAGTCACATTCAGAGTCAGAGTCAGAGTCAGAGTCAGAGTTAGAGTAAGAGTCAGAGTCAGAGTCAGAGTCAGAGTCAGAGTCAAAGTCAGAATCAGAGTCAGAGTCAGAGTCAGAGTCAGAGTCAGAGTCAGAGTCAGAGTCAGAGTCAGAGTCAGAGTCAGAGAGTCAGAGTCAAATTCTGAGTCATACTGAAAGTCAGAGTCAGAGTCAGATTCCGAGTCAGATACAAAGTCAAAGTCAAAGTCAATGTCAGAGTCAGAGTCAGAGTCAGAGTTAGAGTAAGAGTCAGAGTCAGAGTCAGAGTCAGAGTCAGAGTCAGAGTCAAAGTCAGTGTAAGAGTCAGAGTCAGAGTCAGAGTCAGAGCCAGAATCAGAGTCAGAGTCGTAGTCAGAGTCAGAGTCCAAGTCAGATACAGAGTCAGAGTCAGAGTCAGAGTCAGAGTCAGAGTCAGAGTCAAAGTCAAAATCAGAGTCAGAGTCAGAGTCAGAGTCAGAGTCAGAGTCAGAGTCAGAGTCAGAGTCAGAGTCAGAGAGTCAGAGTCAAATTCTGAGTCATACTGAAAGTCAGAGTCAGAGTCAGATTCCGAGTCAGATACAAAGTCAAAGTCAAAGTCAATGTCAGAGTCAGAGTCAGAGTCAGAGTCAGATTCAGAGTCAGAGTCAGAGTCAGAGTCAGAGTCAGAGTCAGAGTCAGAGTCAGAGTCAAAGTTGGAGTCAGAGTCCGAGTCACAGTCAGAGTCGGAGTCAGAGTCAGAGTCAGAGTCAAAGTTGGAGTCAGAGTCAGAGTCAGAGATTTAGAGTCAGAGTCAGAGTGATAGTCAAAGTCGGAGTCAGAGTCAGATACAGAGTCGAAGTCAAAGTCAGAGTCAGAGTCAGAGTCAGGGTCAGAGTCAGAGTCAGACTCAGAGTCAGAATCCGAGTCAGAGTCGGAGTCGCAGTCGGAGTCAGATTCGGAGTAAGAGTCAGAGTCAGAGTCACAGTCAGAGTCACAGTCAGAGTCAGAGTCAGGTTCAGAATCAGAGTCAGAGTCAGAGTCGGAGTCGAAGTCAGAGTCATAGTCAAAGTCGAAGTCAAAGTCGGAGTCAGAGTCAGAGACAGAGTCAGAGTCAGAGTCAGAGTCAGAGTCAGAGTCAGAGTCAGAGTCAGAGTCAGAGTCAGAGTCAGAGTCAAAGTCAGAATCAGAGTCAGAGTCAGAGTCCGAGTCAGAGTCAGAGTCAGAATCAGAGTCAGAATCAGAGAGTCAGAGTCAAAGTCTGAGTCATACTGAAAGTCAGAGTCAGAGTCAGATTCAGAGTCAGATACAAAGTCAAAGTCAAAGTCAATGTCAGAGTCGTAGTCGGAGTCAGAGTCAGACTCAGAGTCAGAGTCAGAGTCAGAGTCAGAGTCAGAGTCAGAGTCAGAGTCAGAGTCAGAATCAGAGTCAGAGTCAGAGTCAGAGAGTCAGAGTCAAATTCAGAGTCGGAGTCAGATCAGAGAGTCAGAGTAAAATTCAGAGTCGGAGTCAGAGTCAGAGTCAGAGTCAGAGTCAGAGTCGGCGTCAGAGACAGAGTCAGAGTCAAATTCCGAGTCATAGTGAGAGTCACATTCATAGTCAGATACAAAGTCGAAGTCACAGTCAAAGGCAGAGTCAGAGTCTGATTCAGAGTCAGAGTCAGAGTCAGAGTTAAAGTCAGATTCGGAGTCAGAGTCGAAGTAAATATCAGATTCAGAGTCGGAGTCAGATTCAGAGTCACAGTCAGATTCAAAATCAGAGTCGTCGTCGGAGTCAGAGTCTGATTCAGATACAGAGACAGAGTCAGAGTCAGAGTCAGAGTCAAACTCAGAGTCAGAGACAGAGTCGGAGTCAGAGTTAGAGTCAGAGTCAGAGTCAGAGTCAGAGTCAGAGTCAGCGTCAGAGTTAGAGTCAGAGTCAGAGTCAGAGTCAGAGTCAGAGTCAGAGTCAGAGTCAGAGTCAGAGTCAGATTCAGAGTCAAAGTCAGAGTCAGAGTCAGAGTCACAGTCAGAGTCAGAGTCAGAGTCAGAGTCAGAGTCAAAGTTGGAGTCAGAGTCAGAGTCAGAGATTCAGAGTCAGAGTCAGAGTGATAGTCAGAGTCGGAGTCAGAGTCAGATACAGAGTGGAAGTCAGAGTCAGAGTCGGAGTCAGAGTCAGAGTCAGAGTCACAGTCAGAGTCACAGTCAGAGTCAGAGTCAGATTCAGAATCAGAGTCAGAGTCAGAGTCGGAGTCGTAGTCAGAGTCATAGTCAAAGTCGGAGTCAAAGTTGGAGTCAGAGTCAGAGTCAGAGAGTCAGAGTCAGAGTCAGAGTGATAGTTATAGTCGGAGTCAGAGTCAGATACAGATTTAAAGTCAGAGTCGAAGTCAGAGTCAGAGTCAGAGTCAGAGTCAGAGTCAGAATCAGAGTCAGAGTCGTAGTCGGAGTCAGAGTCAGAGTCAGAGTCAGAGTCAGAGTCGGAGTCAGAGTCACAGTCAGAGTCAGTGTCAGAGTCAGAGTCAGAGTCAAAGTTGAAGTCAGAGTCAGAGTCAAACTCAGAGTCAGAGACAGAGTCAGAGTCAGAGTTAGAGTCAGAGTCGGAGTCAGAGTCAGAGACAGAGTCAGAGTCAGAGTCAGAGTCAGAGTCAGAGTCAGAGTCAGAGTCAGAGTCAGAGTCACAGTCAGAGTCAAAGTCAGAATCAGAGTCAGAGTCAGAGTCCGAGTCAGAGTCAGAGTCAGAATCAGAGTCAGAATCAGAGAGTCAGAGTCAAAGTCTGAGTCATACTGAAAGTCAGAGTCAGAGTCAGATTCAGAGTCAGATACAAAGTCAAAGTCAAAGTCAATGTCAGAGTCAGAGTCGCAGTCAGAGTCAGACTCAGAGTCAGAGTCAGAGTCAGAGTCAAAGTTGGAGTCAGAGTCCGAGTCACAGTCAGAGTCAGAGTCAGAGTCAGAGTCAGAGTCAGAGTCAGAGTCAGAGTCAGAGTCAGAGTCAAAGTTGGAGTCAGAGTCAGAGTCAGAGATTTAGAGTCAGAGTCAGAGTGATAGTCAGAGTCGGAGTCAGAGTCAGATACAGAGTCGAAGTCAGAGTCAGAGTCAGAGTCAGAGTCAGAGTCAGAGTCAGAGAGTCAGAGTCAAAGTCTGAGTCATACTGAAAGTCAGAGTCAGAGTCAGATTCAGAGTCAGATACAAAGTCAAAGTCAAAGTCAATGTCAGAGTCAGAGTCAGAGTCAGAGTCAGATTCAGAGTCAGAGTCAAAGTTGGAGTCAGAGTCAGAGTCAGAGATTTAGAGTCAGAGTCAGAGTGATAGTCAGAGTCAGAGTCAGAGTCGGACACAGAGTCGAAGTCAGAGTCAGAGTCGGAGTCAGAGTCAGAGTCAAAGTCAGAGTCAGACTCAGAGTCAGAATCAGAGTCAGAGTCGGAGTCGAAGTCGGAGTCAGATTCGGAGTAAGAGTCAGAGTCAGAGTCAGAGTCAGAGTCACAGTCAGAGTCAGAGTCAGATTCAGAATCAGAGTCAGAGTCAGAGTCGGAGTCGGAGTCAGAGTCATAGTCAGAGTCGGAGTCAAAGTTGGAGTCAGAGTCAGAGTCAGAGAGTCAGAGTCAGAGTCAGAGTGATAGTCATAGTCTCAGTCAGAGTCAGAGTCAGAGTCAGAGTAAGAATCAGAGTCAGAGTCGTAGTCGGAGTCAGAGTCAGAGTCAGAGTCAGAGTCAGAGTCGGAGTCAGAGTCAGAGTCGGAGTCAGAGTCACAGTCAGAGTCAGTGTCAGAATCAGAGTCAGAGTCAGAGTCAGAGTCAGAGTCAGAGTCAGAGACAGAGTCAGAGTCAGAGTTAGAGTCAGAGTCGGAGTCAGAGTCAGAGACAGAGTCAGAGTCAGAGTCAGAGTCAAAGTCAGAGTCAGAGTCAGAGTCAGAGTCAGAGTCAGAGTCAGAGTCAAAGTCAGAATCAGAGTCAGAGTCAGAGTCCGAGTCAGAGTCAGAGTCAGAATCAGAGTCAGAATCAGAGAGTCAGAGTCAAAGTCTGAGTCATACTGAAAGTCAGAGTCAGAGTCAGATTCAGAGTCAGATACAAAGTCAAAGTCAAAGTCAATGTCAGAGTCAGAGTCAGAGTCAGAGTCAGATTCAGAGTCAGAGTCAGAGTCAGATTCAGAGTCAGAGTCAGAGTCACAGTCAGAGTCAGTGTCAGAGTCAGAGTCAGCGTCAGAGTCAAAGTCAGAGTTAGAGTAAGAGTCAGAGTCAGAGTCAGAGTCAGAGTCAGAGTCAGAGTCAAAGTCAGAGTCAGAGTCAGAGTCAGACTCAGAGTCAAAGTCGGAGTTAGAGTAAGAGTCAGGGTCAGAGTAAGAGTCAAAGTCAGAGTCAGAGTCAGAGTCAGAGTCAGAGTCAGAGTCAGAGCCAGAGTCAGAGTTAGAGTCGTAGTCAGAGTCAGAGTCGTAGTCAGAGTCAGAGTCAGAGTCAGAGTCAGACTCAGAGTCAGAATCAGAGTCAGAGTCGGAGTCGGAGTCGGAGTCAGATTCATAGTAAGAGTCAGAGTCAGAGTCAGAGTCAGAGTCAGAGTTAGAGTAAGAGTCAGAGTCAGAGTCAGAGTCAGAGTCAGAGTCAGAGTCAAAGTCAGAGTCAGAGTCAGAGTCAGAGTCAGAGTCAGAGCCAGAGTCAGAGTCAGAGTCGTAGTCAGAGTCAGAGTCCAAGTCAGATACAGAGTCAGAGTCAGAGTCAGAGTCAGAGTCAGAGTCAGAGTCAAAGTCAGAATCAAAGTCAGAGTCAGAGTCAGAGTCAGAGTCAGAGTCAGAGTCAGAGTCAGAGTCAGAGTCAGAGTCAGAGTCAAAGTCAGAGTCAGAGTCAGAGTCAGAGTCAGAGTCAGAGCCAGAGTCAGAGTCAGAGTCGTTGTCAGAGTCAGAGTCCGAGTCAGATACAGAGACAGAGTCAGAGTCAGAGTCAGAGTCAGACGCAGAGTCAGAATCAGAGTCAGAGTCGGAGTCGAAGTCGGAGTCAGATTCGGAGTAAGAGTCAGAGTCAGAGTCACAGTCAGAGTCACAGTCCGAGTCAGAGTCAGAGTCACAGTCAGAGTCAAATTTGGAGTCAGAGTCCGAGTCACAGTCAGAGTCAGAGTCAGAGTCAGAGTCAGAGTCAAAGTTGAAGACAGAGTCAGAGTCAGAGTCAGAGTCAGAGTCAGAGTCACAGTCAGAGTCAAAGTCAGAATCAGAGTCAGAGTCAGAGTCCGAGTCAGAGTCAGAGTCAGAATCAGAGTCAGAATCAGAGAGTCAGAGTCAAAGTCTGAGTCATACTGAAAGTCAGAGTCAGAGTCAGATTCAGAGTCAGATACAAAGTCAAAGTCAAAGTCAATGTCAGAGTCAGAGTCGCAGTCAGAGTCAGACTCAGAGTCAGAGTCAGAGTCAGAGTCAAAGTTGGAGTCAGAGTCCGAGTCACAGTCAGAGTCAGAGTCAGAGTCAGAGTCAGAGTCAGAGTCAGAGTCAGAGTCAGAGTCAGAGTCAAAGTTGGAGTCAGAGTCAGAGTCAGAGATTTAGAGTCAGAGTCAGAGTGATAGTCAGAGTCGGAGTCAGAGTCAGATACAGAGTCGAAGTCAGAGTCAGAGTCAGAGTCAGAGTCAGAGTCAGAGTCAGAGAGTCAGAGTCAAAGTCTGAGTCATACTGAAAGTCAGAGTCAGAGTCAGATTCAGAGTCAGATACAAAGTCAAAGTCAAAGTCAATGTCAGAGTCAGAGTCAGAGTCAGAGTCAGATTCAGAGTCAGAGTCAAAGTTGGAGTCAGAGTCAGAGTCAGAGATTTAGAGTCAGAGTCAGAGTGATAGTCAGAGTCAGAGTCAGAGTCGGACACAGAGTCGAAGTCAGAGTCAGAGTCGGAGTCAGAGTCAGAGTCAAAGTCAGAGTCAGACTCAGAGTCAGAATCAGAGTCAGAGTCGGAGTCGAAGTCGGAGTCAGATTCGGAGTAAGAGTCAGAGTCAGAGTCAGAGTCAGAGTCACAGTCAGAGTCAGAGTCAGATTCAGAATCAGAGTCAGAGTCAGAGTCGGAGTCGGAGTCAGAGTCATAGTCAGAGTCGGAGTCAAAGTTGGAGTCAGAGTCAGAGTCAGAGAGTCAGAGTCAGAGTCAGAGTGATAGTCATAGTCTCAGTCAGAGTCAGAGTCAGAGTCAGAGTAAGAATCAGAGTCAGAGTCGTAGTCGGAGTCAGAGTCAGAGTCAGAGTCAGAGTCAGAGTCGGAGTCAGAGTCAGAGTCGGAGTCAGAGTCACAGTCAGAGTCAGTGTCAGAATCAGAGTCAGAGTCAGAGTCAGAGTCAGAGTCAGAGTCAGAGACAGAGTCAGAGTCAGAGTTAGAGTCAGAGTCGGAGTCAGAGTCAGAGACAGAGTCAGAGTCAGAGTCAGAGTCAAAGTCAGAGTCAGAGTCAGAGTCAGAGTCAGAGTCAGAGTCAGAGTCAAAGTCAGAATCAGAGTCAGAGTCAGAGTCCGAGTCAGAGTCAGAGTCAGAATCAGAGTCAGAATCAGAGAGTCAGAGTCAAAGTCTGAGTCATACTGAAAGTCAGAGTCAGAGTCAGATTCAGAGTCAGATACAAAGTCAAAGTCAAAGTCAATGTCAGAGTCAGAGTCAGAGTCAGAGTCAGATTCAGAGTCAGAGTCAGAGTCAGATTCAGAGTCAGAGTCAGAGTCACAGTCAGAGTCAGTGTCAGAGTCAGAGTCAGCGTCAGAGTCAAAGTCAGAGTTAGAGTAAGAGTCAGAGTCAGAGTCAGAGTCAGAGTCAGAGTCAGAGTCAAAGTCAGAGTCAGAGTCAGAGTCAGACTCAGAGTCAAAGTCGGAGTTAGAGTAAGAGTCAGGGTCAGAGTAAGAGTCAAAGTCAGAGTCAGAGTCAGAGTCAGAGTCAGAGTCAGAGTCAGAGCCAGAGTCAGAGTTAGAGTCGTAGTCAGAGTCAGAGTCGTAGTCAGAGTCAGAGTCAGAGTCAGAGTCAGACTCAGAGTCAGAATCAGAGTCAGAGTCGGAGTCGGAGTCGGAGTCAGATTCATAGTAAGAGTCAGAGTCAGAGTCAGAGTCAGAGTCAGAGTTAGAGTAAGAGTCAGAGTCAGAGTCAGAGTCAGAGTCAGAGTCAGAGTCAAAGTCAGAGTCAGAGTCAGAGTCAGAGTCAGAGTCAGAGCCAGAGTCAGAGTCAGAGTCGTAGTCAGAGTCAGAGTCCAAGTCAGATACAGAGTCAGAGTCAGAGTCAGAGTCAGAGTCAGAGTCAGAGTCAAAGTCAGAATCAAAGTCAGAGTCAGAGTCAGAGTCAGAGTCAGAGTCAGAGTCAGAGTCAGAGTCAGAGTCAGAGAGTCAGAGTCAAAGTCTGAGTCATACTGAAAGTCAGAGTCAGAGTCAGATTCCGAGTCAGATACAAAGTCAAAGTCAAAGTCAATGTCAGAGTCAGAGTCAGAGTCAGAGTTAGAGCAAGAGTCAGAGTCAGAGTCAGAGTCAGAGTCAGAGTCAGAGTCAAAGTCAGTGTAAGAGTCAGAGTCAGAGTCAGAGTCGTAGTCAGAGTCAGAGTCCAAGTCAGATACAGAGTCAGAGTCAGAGTCAGAGTCAGAGTCAGAGTCAAAGTCAGAATCAGAGTCAGAGTCAGAGTCAGAGTCAGAGTCAGAGTCAGAGTCAGAGTCAGAGTCAGAGTCAGAGAGTCAGAGTCAAAGTCTGAGTCATACTGAAAGTCAGAGTCAGAGTCAGATTCCGAGTCAGATACAAAGTCAAAGTCAAAGTCAATGTCAGAGTCAGAGTCAGAGTCAGAGTCAGATTCAGAGTCAGAGTCAGAGTCAGAGTCAGAGTCAGAGTCAGAGTCAGAGTCAGAGTCAAAGTTGGAGTCAGAGTCCGAGTCACAGTCAGAGTCAGAGTCAGAGTCAGAGTCAGAGTCAAAGTTGGAGTCAGAGTCAGAGTCAGAGATTTAGAGTCAGAGTCAGAGTGATAGTCAAAGTCGGAGTCAGAGTCAGATACAGAGTCGAAGTCAGAGTCAGAGTCAGAGTCAGAGTCAGGGTCAGAGTCAGAGTCAGACTCAGAGTCAGAATCAGAGTCAGAGTCGGAGTCGCAGGTGGAGTCAGATTCGGAGTAAGAGTCAGAGTCAGAGTCACAGTCAGAGTCACAGTCAGAGTCAGAGTCAGGTTCAGAATCAGAGTCAGAGTCAGAGTCGGAGTCGAAGTCAGAGTCATAGTCAAAGTCGGAGTCAAAGTTGGAGTCAGAGTCAGAGTCAGAGTCAGAGAGTCAGAGTCAGAGTCAGAGTGATAGTCATAGTCGCAGTCAGAGTCAGATACAGATTTAAAGTTAGAGTCGAAGTCAGAGTCAGAGTCAGAGTCAGAGTCAGAGTCAGAATCAGAGTCAGAGTCGTAGTCGGAGTCAGAGTCAGAGTCAGAGTCAGAGTCCGAGTCGAAGTCAGAGTCAGAGTCGGAGTCAGAGTCGCAGTCAGAGTCAGTGTCAGAGTCAGAGTCAGAGTCAGAATCAGAGTCAGAGTCGTAGTCGGAGTCAGAGTCAGACTCAGAGTCAGAGTCAGAGTCAGAGTCAGAGTCAGAGTCAGAGACAGAGTCAGAGTCAGAATCAGAGTCAGAGTCAGAGTCAGAGAGTCAGAGTCAAATTCAGAGTCGAAGTCAGATCAGAGAGTCAGAGTCAAATTCAGAGTCGGAGTCAGAGTCAGAGTCAGAGTCAGAGTCAGAGTCGGCGTCAGAGACAGAGTCAGAGTCAAATTCCGAGTCATAGTGAAAGTCACATTCATAGTCAGATACAAAGTCGAAGTCACAGTCAAAGTCAGAGTCAGAGTCTGATTCAGAGTCAGAGTCAGAGTCAGAGTTAGAGTCAGATTCGGAGTCAGAGTCGGAGTAAATATCAGATTCAGAGTCGGAGTCAGATTCAGAGTCACAGTCAGATTCAAAGTCAGAGTCGTCGTCGAAGTCAGAGTCTGATTCAGATACAGAGACAGAGTCAGAGTCAGAGTCAGAGTCCGAGTCGGAGTCAGAGTCAGAGTCGGAGTCAGAGTCGCAGTCAGAGTCAGTGTCAGAGTCAGAGTCAGAGTCAGAATCAGAGTCAGAGTCGTAGTCGGAGTCGGAGTCAGAGTCAGACTCAGAGTCAGAGTCAGAGTCAGAGTCAGAGTCAGAGTCAGAGTCAGAGTCAGAGTCAGAATCAGAGTCAGAGTCAGAGTCAGAGAGTCAGAGTCAAATTCAGAGTCGAAGTCAGATCAGAGAGTCAGAGTCAAATTCAGAGTCGGAGTCAGAGTCAGAGTCAGAGTCAGAGTCAGAGTCGGCGTCAGAGACAGAGTCAGAGTCAAATTCCGAGTCATAGTGAAACTCACATTCATAGTCAGATACAAAGTCGAAGTCACAGTCAAAGTCAGAGTCAGAGTCTGATTCAGAGTCAGAGTCAGAGTCAGAGTTAGAGTCAGATTCGGAGTCAGAGTCGGAGTAAATATCAGATTCAGAGTCGGAGTCAGATTCAGAGTCACAGTCAGATTCAAAGTCAGAGTCGTCGTCGAAGTCAGAGTCTGATTCAGATACAGAGACAGAGTCAGAGTCAGAGTCAAACTCAGAGTCAGAGACGGAGTCGGAGTCAGAGTTAGAGTCAGAGTCAGAGTCAGAGTAAGAGTCAGAGTCAGAGTCAGAGTCAGAGTCAGAGTCAGAGTCAGAGTCAGAGTCAGAGTCAGAGTCAGAGTCAGAGTCAGAGTCAGATTCAGAGTCAGAGTCAGAGTCAGAGTCAGAGTCACAGTCAGAGTCAGAGTCAGAGTCAAAGTCAGAATCAGAGTCAGAGTCAGAGTCCGAGTCAGAGTCAGAGTCAGAATCAGACTCAGAATCAGAGAGTCAGAGTCAAAGTCTGAGTCATACTGAAAGTCAGAGTCAGAGTCAGATTCAGAGTCTGATACAAAGTCAAAGTCAAAGTCAATGTCAGAGTCAGAGTCGCAGTCAGAGTCAGAGTCAGAGTCAGAGTCAGAGTCAGAGTCAAAGTTGGAGTCAGAGTCCGAGTCACAGTCAGAGTCAGAGTCAGAGTCAGAGTCAGAGTCAGAGTCAGAGTCAGAGTCAAAGTTGGAGTCAGAGTCAGAGTCAGAGATTTAGAGTCAGAGTCAGAGTGATAGTCAGAGTCGGAGTCAGAGTCAGATACAGAGTCGAAGTCAGAGTCAGAGTCAGAGTCAGAGTCAGAGTCAGAGTCAGAGAGTCAGAGTCAAAGTCTGAGTCATACTGAAAGTCAGAGTCAGAGTCAGATTCAGAGTCAGATACAAAGTCAAAGTCAAAGTCAATGTCAGAGTCAGAGTCAGAGTCAGAGTCAGATTCAGAGTCAGAGTCAAAGATGGAGTCAGAGTCAGAGTCAGAGATTTAGAGTCAGAGTCAGAGTGATAGTCAGAGTCAGAGTCAGAGTCGGACACAGAGTCGAAGTCAGAGTCAGAGTCGGAGTCAGAGTCAGAGTCAAAGTCAGAGTCAGACTCAGAGTCAGAATCAGAGTCAGAGTCGGAGTCGAAGTCGGAGTCAGATTCGGAGTAAGAGTCAGAGTCAGAGTCAGAGTCAGAGTCACAGTCAGAGTCAGAGTCAGATTCAGAATCAGAGTCAGTGTCAGAGTCGGAGTCGGAGTCAGATTCATAGTCAGAGTCGGAGTCAAAGTTGGAGTCAGAGTCAGAGTCAGAGAGTCAGAGTCAGAGTCAGAGTGATAGTCATAGTCGGAGTCAGAGTCAGAGTCAGAGTCAGAGTAAGAATCAGAGTCAGAGTCGTAGTCGGAGTCAGAGTCAGAGTCAGAGTCAGAGTCAGAGTCGGAGTCAGAGTCAGAGTCGGAGTCAGAGTCACAGTCAGAGTCAGTGTCAGAATCAGAGTCAGAGTCAGAGTCAGAGTCAGAGTCAGAGTCAGAATCAGAGTCAGAGTCGTAGTCGGAGTCAGAGTCAGAGTCAGAGTCAGAGTCAGAGTCGGAGTCAGAGTCACAGTCAGAGTCAGTGTCAGAGTCAGAGTCAGAGTCAAAGTTGAAGTCAGAGTCAGAGTCAAACTCAGAGTCAGAGACAGAGTCAGAGTCAGAGTTAGAGTCAGAGTCGGAGTCAGAGTCAGAGACAGAGTCAGAGTCAGAGTCAGAGTCAGAGTCAGAGTCAGAGTCAGAGTCAGAGTCAGAGTCAGAGTCAGAGTCAAAGTCAGAATCAGAGTCAGAGTCAGAGTCCGAGTCAGAGTCAGAGTCGGAATCAGAGTCAGAATCAGAGAGTCAGAGTCAAAGTCTGAGTCATACTGAAAGTCAGAGTCAGAGTCAGATTCAGAGTCAGATACAAAGTCAAAGTCAAAGTCAATATCAGAGTCAGAGTCAGAGTCAGAGTCAGATTCAGAGTCAGAGTCAGAGTCAGATTCAGAGTCAGAGTCAGAGTCACAGTCAGAGTCAGTGTCAGAGTCAGAGTCAGAGTCAGAGTCAAAGTCAGAGTTAGAGTAAGAGTCAGAGTCAGAGTCAGAGTCAGAGTCAGAGTCAGAGTCAAAGTCAGAGTCAGAGTCAGAGTCAGAGTCAGAGTCAAAGTCAGAGTTAGAGTAAGAGTCAGACTCAGAGTCAGAGTCAAAGTCAGAGTCAGAGTCAGAGTCAGAGTCAGAGTCAGAGTCAGAGCCAGAGTCAGAGTTAGAGTCGTAGTCAGAGTCAGAGTCGTAGTCAGAGTCAGAGTCAGAGTCAGAGTCAGACTCAGAGTCAGAATCAGAGTCAGAGTCGGAGTCGGAGTCGGGGTCAGATTCATAGTAAGAGTCAGAGTCAGAGTCAGAGTCGGAGTCAGAGTTAGAGTAAGAGTCAGAGTCAGAGTCAGAGTCAGAGTCAGAGTCAGAGTCAAAGTTGGAGTCAGAGTCAGAGTCAGAGATTTAGAGTCAGAGTCAGAGTGATAGTCAAAGTCGGAGTCAGAGTCAGATACAGAGTCGAAGTCAGAGTCAGAGTCAGAGTCAGAGTCAGGGTCAGAGTCAGAGTCAGACTCAGAGTCAGAATCAGAGTCAGAGTCGGAGTCGCAGTCGGAGTCAGATTCGGAGTAAGAGTCAGAGTCAGAGTCACAGTCAGAGTCACAGTCAGAGTCAGAGTCAGGTTCAGAATCAGAGTCAGAGTCAGAGTCGGAGTCGAAGTCAGAGTCATAGTCAAAGTCGGAGTCAAAGTTGGAGTCAGAGTCAGAGTCAGAGTCAGAGAGTCAGAGTCAGAGTCAGAGTGATAGTCATAGTCGCAGTCAGAGTCAGATACAGATTTAAAGTTAGAGTCGAAGTCAGAGTCAGAGTCAGAGTCAGAGTCAGAGTCAGAATCAGAGTCAGAGTCGTAGTCGGAGTCAGAGTCAGAGTCAGAGTCAGAGTCCGAGTCGAAGTCAGAGTCAGAGTCGGAGTCAGAGTCGCAGTCAGAGTCAGTGTCAGAGTCAGAGTCAGAGTCAGAATCAGAGTCAGAGTCGTAGTCGGAGTCAGAGTCAGACTCAGAGTCAGAGTCAGAGTCAGAGTCAGAGTCAGAGTCAGAGACAGAGTCAGAGTCAGAATCAGAGTCAGAGTCAGAGTCAGAGAGTCAGAGTCAAATTCAGAGTCGAAGTCAGATCAGAGAGTCAGAGTCAAATTCAGAGTCGGAGTCAGAGTCAGAGTCAGAGTCAGAGTCAGAGTCGGCGTCAGAGACAGAGTCAGAGTCAAATTCCGAGTCATAGTGAAAGTCACATTCATAGTCAGATACAAAGTCGAAGTCACAGTCAAAGTCAGAGTCAGAGTCTGATTCAGAGTCAGAGTCAGAGTCAGAGTTAGAGTCAGATTCGGAGTCAGAGTCGGAGTAAATATCAGATTCAGAGTCGGAGTCAGATTCAGAGTCACAGTCAGATTCAAAGTCAGAGTCGTCGTCGAAGTCAGAGTCTGATTCAGATACAGAGACAGAGTCAGAGTCAGAGTCAGAGTCCGAGTCGGAGTCAGAGTCAGAGTCGGAGTCAGAGTCGCAGTCAGAGTCAGTGTCAGAGTCAGAGTCAGAGTCAGAATCAGAGTCAGAGTCGTAGTCGGAGTCGGAGTCAGAGTCAGACTCAGAGTCAGAGTCAGAGTCAGAGTCAGAGTCAGAGTCAGAGTCAGAGTCAGAGTCAGAATCAGAGTCAGAGTCAGAGTCAGAGAGTCAGAGTCAAATTCAGAGTCGAAGTCAGATCAGAGAGTCAGAGTCAAATTCAGAGTCGGAGTCAGAGTCAGAGTCAGAGTCAGAGTCAGAGTCGGCGTCAGAGACAGAGTCAGAGTCAAATTCCGAGTCATAGTGAAACTCACATTCATAGTCAGATACAAAGTCGAAGTCACAGTCAAAGTCAGAGTCAGAGTCTGATTCAGAGTCAGAGTCAGAGTCAGAGTTAGAGTCAGATTCGGAGTCAGAGTCGGAGTAAATATCAGATTCAGAGTCGGAGTCAGATTCAGAGTCACAGTCAGATTCAAAGTCAGAGTCGTCGTCGAAGTCAGAGTCTGATTCAGATACAGAGACAGAGTCAGAGTCAGAGTCAAACTCAGAGTCAGAGACGGAGTCGGAGTCAGAGTTAGAGTCAGAGTCAGAGTCAGAGTAAGAGTCAGAGTCAGAGTCAGAGTCAGAGTCAGAGTCAGAGTCAGAGTCAGAGTCAGAGTCAGAGTCAGAGTCAGAGTCAGAGTCAGATTCAGAGTCAGAGTCAGAGTCAGAGTCAGAGTCACAGTCAGAGTCAGAGTCAGAGTCAAAGTCAGAATCAGAGTCAGAGTCAGAGTCCGAGTCAGAGTCAGAGTCAGAATCAGACTCAGAATCAGAGAGTCAGAGTCAAAGTCTGAGTCATACTGAAAGTCAGAGTCAGAGTCAGATTCAGAGTCTGATACAAAGTCAAAGTCAAAGTCAATGTCAGAGTCAGAGTCGCAGTCAGAGTCAGAGTCAGAGTCAGAGTCAGAGTCAGAGTCAAAGTTGGAGTCAGAGTCCGAGTCACAGTCAGAGTCAGAGTCAGAGTCAGAGTCAGAGTCAGAGTCAGAGTCAGAGTCAAAGTTGGAGTCAGAGTCAGAGTCAGAGATTTAGAGTCAGAGTCAGAGTGATAGTCAGAGTCGGAGTCAGAGTCAGATACAGAGTCGAAGTCAGAGTCAGAGTCAGAGTCAGAGTCAGAGTCAGAGTCAGAGAGTCAGAGTCAAAGTCTGAGTCATACTGAAAGTCAGAGTCAGAGTCAGATTCAGAGTCAGATACAAAGTCAAAGTCAAAGTCAATGTCAGAGTCAGAGTCAGAGTCAGAGTCAGATTCAGAGTCAGAGTCAAAGATGGAGTCAGAGTCAGAGTCAGAGATTTAGAGTCAGAGTCAGAGTGATAGTCAGAGTCAGAGTCAGAGTCGGACACAGAGTCGAAGTCAGAGTCAGAGTCGGAGTCAGAGTCAGAGTCAAAGTCAGAGTCAGACTCAGAGTCAGATTCAGAGTCAGAGTCGGAGTCGAAGTCGGAGTCAGATTCGGAGTAAGAGTCAGAGTCAGAGTCAGAGTCAGAGTCACAGTCAGAGTCAGAGTCAGATTCAGAATCAGAGTCAGTGTCAGAGTCGGAGTCGGAGTCAGATTCATAGTCAGAGTCGGAGTCAAAGTTGGAGTCAGAGTCAGAGTCAGAGAGTCAGAGTCAGAGTCAGAGTGATAGTCATAGTCGGAGTCAGAGTCAGAGTCAGAGTCAGAGTAAGAATCAGAGTCAGAGTCGTAGTCGGAGTCAGAGTCAGAGTCAGAGTCAGAGTCAGAGTCGGAGTCAGAGTCAGAGTCGGAGTCAGAGTCACAGTCAGAGTCAGTGTCAGAATCAGAGTCAGAGTCAGAGTCAGAGTCAGAGTCAGAGTCAGAATCAGAGTCAGAGTCGTAGTCGGAGTCAGAGTCAGAGTCAGAGTCAGAGTCAGAGTCGGAGTCAGAGTCACAGTCAGAGTCAGTGTCAGAGTCAGAGTCAGAGTCAAAGTTGAAGTCAGAGTCAGAGTCAAACTCAGAGTCAGAGACAGAGTCAGAGTCAGAGTTAGAGTCAGAGTCGGAGTCAGAGTCAGAGACAGAGTCAGAGTCAGAGTCAGAGTCAGAGTCAGAGTCAGAGTCAGAGTCAGAGTCAGAGTCAGAGTCAGAGTCAAAGTCAGAATCAGAGTCAGAGTCAGAGTCCGAGTCAGAGTCAGAGTCGGAATCAGAGTCAGAATCAGAGAGTCAGAGTCAAAGTCTGAGTCATACTGAAAGTCAGAGTCAGAGTCAGATTCAGAGTCAGATACAAAGTCAAAGTCAAAGTCAATATCAGAGTCAGAGTCAGAGTCAGAGTCAGATTCAGAGTCAGAGTCAGAGTCAGATTCAGAGTCAGAGTCAGAGTCACAGTCAGAGTCAGTGTCAGAGTCAGAGTCAGAGTCAGAGTCAAAGTCAGAGTTAGAGTAAGAGTCAGAGTCAGAGTCAGAGTCAGAGTCAGAGTCAGAGTCAAAGTCAGAGTCAGAGTCAGAGTCAGAGTCAGAGTCAAAGTCAGAGTTAGAGTAAGAGTCAGACTCAGAGTCAGAGTCAAAGTCAGAGTCAGAGTCAGAGTCAGAGTCAGAGTCAGAGTCAGAGCCAGAGTCAGAGTTAGAGTCGTAGTCAGAGTCAGAGTCGTAGTCAGAGTCAGAGTCAGAGTCAGAGTCAGACTCAGAGTCAGAATCAGAGTCAGAGTCGGAGTCGGAGTCGGGGTCAGATTCATAGTAAGAGTCAGAGTCAGAGTCAGAGTCAGAGTCAGAGTTAGAGTAAGAGTCAGAGTCAGAGTCAGAGTCAGAGTCAGAGTCAGAGTCAAAGTCAGAGTCAGAGTCAGAGTCAGAGTCAGAGTCAGAGCCAGAGTCAGAGTCAGAGTGATAGTTATAGTCGGAGTCAGAGTCAGATACAGATTTAAAGTCAGAGTCGAAGTCAGAGTCAGAGTCAGAGTCAGAGTCAGAGTCAGAATCAGAGTCAGAGTCGTAGTCGGAGTCAGAGTCAGAGTCAGAGTCAGAGTCAGAGTCGGAGTCAGAGTCACAGTCAGAGTCAGTGTCAAAGTCAGAGTCAGAGTCAAAGTTGAAGTCAGAGTCAGAGTCAAACTCAGAGTCAGAGACAGAGTCAGAGTCAGAGTTAGAGTCAGAGTCGGAGTCAGAGTCAGAGACAGAGTCAGAGTCAGAGTCAGAGTCAGAGTCAGAGTCAGAGTCAGAGTCAGAGTCAGAGTCACAGTCAGAGTCAAAGTCAGAATCAGAGTCAGAGTCAGAGTCCGAGTCAGAGTCAGAGTCAGAATCAGAGTCAGAATCAGAGAGTCAGAGTCAAAGTCTGAGTCATACTGAAAGTCAGAGTCAGAGTCAGATTCAGAGTCAGAGTCAGAGTCAGAGTCAGAGTCAAAGTTGGAGTCAGAGTCAGAGTCAGAGATTTAGAGTCAGAGTCAGAGTGATAGTCAGAGTCGGAGTCAGAGTCAGATACAGAGTCGAAGTCAGAGTCAGAGTCAGAGTCAGAGTCAGAGTCAGAGTCAGAGAGTCAGAGTCAAAGTCTGAGTCATACTGAAAGTCAGAGTCAGAGTCAGATTCAGAGTCAGATACAAAGTCAAAGTCAAAGTCAATGTCAATGTCAGAGTCAGAGTCGCAGTCAGAGTCAGAGTCAGAGTCAGAGTCAGAGTCAGAGTCAAAGTTGGAGTCAGAGTCCGAGTCACAGTCAGAGTCAGAGTCAGAGTCAGAGTCAGAGTCAGAGTCAGAGTCAGAGTCAGAGTCAAAGTTGGAGTCAGAGTCAGAGTCAGAGATTTAGAGTCAGAGTCAGAGTGATAGTCAGAGTCGGAGTCAGAGTCAGATACAGAGTCGAAGTCAGAGTCAGAGTCAGAGTCAGAGTCAGAGTCAGAGTCAGAGAGTCAGAGTCAAAGTCTGAGTCATACTGAAAGTCAGAGTCAGAGTCAGATTCAGAGTCAGATACAAAGTCAAAGTCAAAGTCAATGTCAGAGTCAGAGTCAGAGTCAGAGTCAGATTCAGAGTCAGAGTCAAAGTTGGAGTCAGAGTCAGAGTCAGAGATTTAGAGTCAGAGTCAGAGTGATAGTCAGAGTCAGAGTCAGAGTCGGACACAGAGTCGAAGTCAGAGTCAGAGTCGGAGTCAGAGTCAGAGTCAAAGTCAGAGTCAGACTCAGAGTCAGAATCAGAGTCAGAGTCGGAGTCGAAGTCGGAGTCAGATTCGGAGTAAGAGTCAGAGTCAGAGTCAGAGTCAGAGTCACAGTCAGAGTCAGAGTCAGATTCAGAATCAGAGTCAGAGTCAGAGTCGGAGTCGGAGTCAGAGTCATAGTCAGAGTCGGAGTCAAAGTTGGAGTCAGAGTCAGAGTCAGAGAGTCAGAGTCAGAGTCAGAGTGATAGTCATAGTCGGAGTCAGAGTCAGAGTCAGAGTCAGAGTAAGAATCAGAGTCAGAGTCGTAGTCGGAGTCAGAGTCAGAGTCAGAGTCAGAGTCACAGTCGGAGTCAGAGTCAGAGTCGGAGTCAGAGTCACAGTCAGAGTCAGTGTCAGAATCAGAGTCAGAGTCAGAGTCAGAGTCAGAGAGTCAGAGTCAGAGTCAGAGTGATAGTCATAGTCGCAGTCAGAGTCAGATACAGATTTAAAGTTAGAGTCGACGTCAGAGTCAGAGTCAGAGTCAGAGTCAGAGTCAGAATCAGAGTCAGAGTCGTAGTCGGAGTCAGAGTTAGAGTCAGAGTCGGAGTCAGAGTCAGAGACAGAGTCAGAGTCAGAGTCAGAGTCAGAGTCAGAGTCAGAGTCAGAGTCAGAGTCAGAGTCACAGTCAGAGTCAAAGTCAGAATCAGAGTCAGAGTCAGAGTCCGAGTCAGAGTCAGAGTCAGAATCAGAGTCAGAATCAGAGAGTCAGAGTCAAAGTCTGAGTCATACTGAAAGTCAGAGTCAGAGTCAGATTCAGAGTCAGAGTCAGAGTCAGAGTCAGAGTCAAAGTTGGAGTCAGAGTCAGAGTCAGAGATTTAGAGTCAGAGTCAGAGTGATAGTCAGAGTCGGAGTCAGAGTCAGATACAGAGTCGAAGTCAGAGTCAGAGTCAGAGTCAGAGTCAGAGTCAGAGTCAGAGAGTCAGAGTCAAAGTCTGAGTCATACTGAAAGTCAGAGTCAGAGTCAGATTCAGAGTCAGATACAAAGTCAAAGTCAAAGTCAATGTCAATGTCAGAGTCAGAGTCGCAGTCAGAGTCAGAGTCAGAGTCAGAGTCAGAGTCAGAGTCAAAGTTGGAGTCAGAGTCCGAGTCACAGTCAGAGTCAGAGTCAGAGTCAGAGTCAGAGTCAGAGTCAGAGTCAGAGTCAGAGTCAAAGTTGGAGTCAGAGTCAGAGTCAGAGATTTAGAGTCAGAGTCAGAGTGATAGTCAGAGTCGGAGTCAGAGTCAGATACAGAGTCGAAGTCAGAGTCAGAGTCAGAGTCAGAGTCAGAGTCAGAGTCAGAGAGTCAGAGTCAAAGTCTGAGTCATACTGAAAGTCAGAGTCAGAGTCAGATTCAGAGTCAGATACAAAGTCAAAGTCAAAGTCAATGTCAGAGTCAGAGTCAGAGTCAGAGTCAGATTCAGAGTCAGAGTCAAAGTTGGAGTCAGAGTCAGAGTCAGAGATTTAGAGTCAGAGTCAGAGTGATAGTCAGAGTCAGAGTCAGAGTCGGACACAGAGTCGAAGTCAGAGTCAGAGTCGGAGTCAGAGTCAGAGTCAAAGTCAGAGTCAGACTCAGAGTCAGAATCAGAGTCAGAGTCGGAGTCGAAGTCGGAGTCAGATTCGGAGTAAGAGTCAGAGTCAGAGTCAGAGTCAGAGTCAGAGTCACAGTCAGAGTCAGAGTCAGATTCAGAATCAGAGTCAGAGTCAGAGTCGGAGTCGGAGTCAGAGTCATAGTCAGAGTCGGAGTCAAAGTTGGAGTCAGAGTCAGAGTCAGAGAGTCAGAGTCAGAGTCAGAGTGATAGTCATAGTCGGAGTCAGAGTCAGAGTCAGAGTCAGAGTAAGAATCAGAGTCAGAGTCGTAGTCGGAGTCAGAGTCAGAGTCAGAGTCAGAGTCACAGTCGGAGTCAGAGTCAGAGTCGGAGTCAGAGTCACAGTCAGAGTCAGTGTCAGAATCAGAGTCAGAGTCAGAGTCAGAGTCAGAGAGTCAGAGTCAGAGTCAGAGTGATAGTCATAGTCGCAGTCAGAGTCAGATACAGATTTAAAGTTAGAGTCGACGTCAGAGTCAGAGTCAGAGTCAGAGTCAGAGTCAGAATCAGAGTCAGAGTCGTAGTCGGAGTCAGAGTCAGAGTCAGAGTCAGAGTCCGAGTCGGAGTCAGAGTCAGAGTCGGAGTCAGAGTCGCAGTCAGAGTCAGTGTCAGAGTCAGAGTCAGAGTCAGAATCAGAGTCAGAGTCGTAGTCGGAGTCAGAGTCAGACTCGGAGTCAGAGTCAGAGTCAGAGTCAGAGTCAGAGTCAGAGACAGAGTCAGAGTCAGAATCAGAGTCAGAGTCAGAGTCAGAGAGTCAGAGTCAAATTCAGAGTCGAAGTCAGATCAGAGAGTCAGAGTCAAATTCAGAGTCGGAGTCAGAGTCAGAGTCAGAGTCAGAGTCAGAGTCGGCGTCAGAGACAGAGTCAGAGTCAAATTCCGAGTCATAGTGAAAGTCACATTCATAGTCAGATACAAAGTCGAAGTCACAGTCAAAGTCAGAGTCAGAGTCTGATTCAGAGTCAGAGTCAGAGTCAGAGTTAGAGTCAGATTCGGAGTCAGAGTCGGAGTAAATATCAGATTCAGAGTCGGAGTCAGATTCAGAGTCACAGTCAGATTCAAAGTCAGAGTCGTCGTCGAAGTCAGAGTCTGATTCAGATACAGAGACAGAGTCAGAGTCAGAGTCAGAGTCCGAGTCGGAGTCAGAGTCAGAGTCGGAGTCAGAGTCGCAGTCAGAGTCAGTGTCAGAGTCAGAGTCAGAGTCAGAATCAGAGTCAGAGTCGTAGTCGGAGTCGGAGTCAGAGTCAGACTCAGAGTCAGAGTCAGAGTCAGAGTCAGAGTCAGAGTCAGAGTCAGAGTCAGAGTCAGAATCAGAGTCAGAGTCAGAGTCAGAGAGTCAGAGTCAAATTCAGAGTCGAAGTCAGATCAGAGAGTCAGAGTCAAATTCAGAGTCGGAGTCAGAGTCAGAGTCAGAGTCAGAGTCAGAGTCGGCGTCAGAGACAGAGTCAGAGTCAAATTCCGAGTCATAGTGAAAGTCACATTCATAGTCAGATACAAAGTCGAAGTCACAGTCAAAGTCAGAGTCAGAGTCTGATTCAGAGTCAGAGTCAGAGTCAGAGTGAGAGTCAGATTCGGAGTCAGAGTCGGAGTAAATATCAGATTCAGAGTCGGAGTCAGATTCAGAGTCACAGTCAGATTCAAAGTCAGAGTCGTCGTCGAAGTCAGAGTCTGATTCAGATACAGAGACAGAGTCAGAGTCAGAGTCAGAGTCAAACTCAGAGTCAGAGACGGAGTCGGAGTCAGAGTTAGAGTCAGAGTCAGAGTCAGAGTAAGAGTCAGAGTCAGAGTCAGAGTCAGAGTCAGAGTCAGAGTCAGAGTCAGAGTCAGAGTCAGAGTCAGAGTCAGAGTCAGAGTCAGAGTCAGAGCCAGAGTCAGAGTCAGAGTGATAGTTATAGTCGGAGTCAGAGTCAGATACAGATTTAAAGTCAGAGTCGAAGTCAGAGTCAGAGTCAGAGTCAGAGTCAGAGTCAGAATCAGAGTCAGAGTCGTAGTCGGAGTCAGAGTCAGAGTCAGAGTCAGAGTCAGAGTCGGAGTCAGAGTCACAGTCAGAGTCAGTGTCAAAGTCAGAGTCAGAGTCAAAGTTGAAGTCAGAGTCAGAGTCAGAGTCAGAGTCAGAGTCCGAGTCAGAGTCAGAGTCAGAATCAGAGTCAGAATCAGAGAGTCAGAGTCAAAGTCTGAGTCATACTGAAAGTCAGAGTCAGAGTCAGATTCAGAGTCAGATACAAAGTCAAAGTCAAAGTCAATGTCAGAGTCAGAGTCGCAGTCAGAGTCAGACTCAGAGTCAGAGTCAGAGTCAGAGTCAAAGTTGGAGTCAGAGTCCGAGTCACAGTCAGAGTCAGAGTCAGAGTCAGAGTCAGAGTCAGAGTCAGAGTCAGAGTCAGAGTCAAAGTTGGAGTCAGAGTCAGAGTCAGAGATTTAGAGTCAGAGTCAGAGTCAGAGTCAGAGTCAGAGTCAGAGTCAGAGTCAGAGTCAGAGTCAAAGTCAGAATCAGAGTCAAAGTCAGAGTCCGAGTCAGAGTCAGAGTCGGAATCAGAGTCAGAATCAGAGAGTCAGAGTCAAAGTCTGAGTCATACTGAAAGTCAGAGTCAGAGTCAGATTCAGAGTCAGATACAAAGTCAAAGTCAAAGTCAATATCAGAGTCAGAGTCAGAGTCAGAGTCAGATTCAGAGTTAGAGTCGTAGTCAGAGTCAGAGTCGTAGTCAGAGTCAGAGTCAGAGTCAGAGTCAGACTCAGAGTCAGAATCAGAGTCAGAGTCGGAGTCGGAGTCGGAGTCAGATTCATAGTAAGAGTCAGAGTCAGAGTCAGAGTCAGAGTCAGAGTTAGAGTAAGAGTCAGAGTCAGAGTCAGAGTCAGAGTCAGAGTCAGAGTCAAAGTCAGAGTCAGAGTCAGAGTCAAAGTCAGAGTCAGAGCCAGAGTCAGAGTCAGAGTCGTAGTCAGAGTCAGAGTCCAAGTCAGATACAGAGTCAGAGTCCGAGTCAGAGTCAGAGTCAGAGTCAGAGTCAAAGTCAGAATCAAAGTCAGAGTCAGAGTCAGAGTCAGAGTCAGAGTCAGAGTCAGAGTCAGAGTCAGAGTCAGAGAGTCAGAGTCAAAGTCTGAGTCATACTGAAAGTCAGAGTCAGAGTCAGATTCCGAGTCAGATACAAAGTCAAAGTCAAAGTCAATGTCAGAGTCAGAGTCAGAGTCAGAGTTAGAGCAAGAGTCAGAGTCAGAGTCAGAGTCAGAGTCAGAGTCAGAGTCAAAGTCAGTGTAAGAGTCAGAGTCAGAGTCAGAGTCGTAGTCAGAGTCAGAGTCCAAGTCAGATACAGAGTCAGAGTCAGAGTCAGAGTCAGAGTCAGAGTCAGAGTCAAAGTCAGAATCAGAGTCAGAGTCAGAGTCAGAGTCAGAGTCAGAGTCAGAGTCAGAGTCAGAGTCAGAGTCAGAGAGTCAGAGTCAAAGTCTGAGTCATACTGAAAGTCAGAGTCAGAGTCAGATTCAGAGTCAGATACAAAGTCAAAGTCAAAGTCAATGTCAGAGTCAGAGTCAGAGTCAGAGTCAGATTTAGAGTCAGAGTCAAAGATGGAGTCAGAGGCAGAGTCAGAGATTTAGAGTCAGAGTCAGAGTGATAGTCAGAGTCAGAGTCAGAGTCGGACACAGAGTCGAAGTCAGAGTCAGAGTCGGAGTCAGAGTCAGAGTCAAAGTCAGAGTCAGACTCAGAGTCAGAATCAGAGTCAGAGTCGGAGTCGAAGTCGGAGTCAGATTCGGAGTAAGAGTCAGAGTCAGAGTCAGAGTCAGAGTCAGAGTCGGCGTCAGAGACAGAGTCAGAGTCAAATTCCGAGTCATAGTGAAAGTCACATTCATAGTCAGATACAAAGTCGAAGTCACAGTCAAAGTCAGAGTCAGAGTCTGATTCAGAGTCAGAGTCAGAGTCAGAGTTAGAGTCAGATTCGGAGTCAGAGTCGGAGTAAATATCAGATTCAGAGTCGGAGTCAGATTCAGAGTCACAGTCAGATTCAAAGTCAGAGTCGTCGTCGAAGTCAGAGTCTGATTCAGATACAGAGACAGAGTCAGAGTCAGAGTCAGAGTCCGAGTCGGAGTCAGAGTCAGAGTCGGAGTCAGAGTCGCAGTCAGAGTCAGTGTCAGAGTCAGAGTCAGAGTCAGAATCAGAGTCAGAGTCGTAGTCGGAGTCGGAGTCAGAGTCAGACTCAGAGTCAGAGTCAGAGTCAGAGTCAGAGTCAGAGTCAGAGTCAGAGTCAGAGTCAGAATCAGAGTCAGAGTCAGAGTCAGAGAGTCAGAGTCAAATTCAGAGTCGAAGTCAGATCAGAGAGTCAGAGTCAAATTCAGAGTCGGAGTCAGAGTCAGAGTCAGAGTCAGAGTCAGAGTCGGCGTCAGAGACAGAGTCAGAGTCAAATTCCGAGTCATAGTGAAAGTCACATTCATAGTCAGATACAAAGTCGAAGTCACAGTCAAAGTCAGAGTCAGAGTCTGATTCAGAGTCAGAGTCAGAGTCAGAGTTAGAGTCAGATTCGGAGTCAGAGTCGGAGTAAATATCAGATTCAGAGTCGGAGTCAGATTCAGAGTCACAGTCAGATTCAAAGTCAGAGTCGTCGTCGAAGTCAGAGTCTGATTCAGATACAGAGACAGAGTCAGAGTCAGAGTCAGAGTCAAACTCAGAGTCAGAGACGGAGTCGGAGTCAGAGTTAGAGTCAGAGTCAGAGTCAGAGTAAGAGTCAGAGTCAGAGTCAGAGTCAGAGTCAGAGTCAGAGTCAGAGTCAGAGTCAGAGTCAGAGTCAGAGTCAGAGTCAGAGTCAGATTCAGAGTCAGAGTCAGAGTCAGAGTCAGAGTCACAGTCAGAGTCAGAGTCAGAGTCAAAGTCAGAATCAGAGTCAGAGTCAGAGTCCGAGTCAGAGTCAGAGTCAGAATCAGACTCAGAATCAGAGAGTCAGAGTCAAAGTCTGAGTCATACTGAAAGTCAGAGTCAGAGTCAGATTCAGAGTCTGATACAAAGTCAAAGTCAAAGTCAATGTCAGAGTCAGAGTCGCAGTCAGAGTCAGAGTCAGAGTCAGAGTCAGAGTCAGAGTCAAAGTTGGAGTCAGAGTCCGAGTCACAGTCAGAGTCAGAGTCAGAGTCAGAGTCAGATTCAGAGTCAGAGTCAGAGTCAAAGTTGGAGTCAGAGTCAGAGTCAGAGATTTAGAGTCAGAGTCAGAGTGATAGTCAGAGTCGGAGTCAGAGTCAGATACAGAGTCGAAGTCAGAGTCAGAGTCAGAGTCAGAGTCAGAGTCAGAGTCAGAGAGTCAGAGTCAAAGTCTGAGTCATACTGAAAGTCAGAGTCAGAGTCAGATTCAGAGTCAGATACAAAGTCAAAGTCAAAGTCAATGTCAGAGTCAGAGTCAGAGTCAGAGTCAGATTCAGAGTCAGAGTCAAAGATGGAGTCAGAGTCAGAGTCAGAGATTTAGAGTCAGAGTCAGAGTGATAGTCAGAGTCAGAGTCAGAGTCGGACACAGAGTCGAAGTCAGAGTCAGAGTCGGAGTCAGAGTCAGAGTCAAAGTCAGAGTCAGACTCAGAGTCAGAATCAGAGTCAGAGTCGGAGTCGAAGTCGGAGTCAGATTCGGAGTAAGAGTCAGAGTCAGAGTCAGAGTCAGAGTCACAGTCAGAGTCAGAGTCAGATTCAGAATCAGAGTCAGTGTCAGAGTCGGAGTCGGAGTCAGATTCATAGTCAGAGTCGGAGTCAAAGTTGGAGTCAGAGTCAGAGTCAGAGAGTCAGAGTCAGAGTCAGAGTGATAGTCATAGTCGGAGTCAGAGTCAGAGTCAGAGTCAGAGTAAGAATCAGAGTCAGAGTCGTAGTCGGAGTCAGAGTCAGAGTCAGAGTCAGAGTCAGAGTCGGAGTCAGAGTCAGAGTCGGAGTCAGAGTCACAGTCAGAGTCAGTGTCAGAATCAGAGTCAGAGTCAGAGTCAGAGTCAGAGTCAGAGTCAGAATCAGAGTCAGAGTCGTAGTCGGAGTCAGAGTCAGAGTCAGAGTCAGAGTCAGAGTCGGAGTCAGAGTCACAGTCAGAGTCAGTGTCAGAGTCAGAGTCAGAGTCAAAGTTGAAGTCAGAGTCAGAGTCAAACTCAGAGTCAGAGATAGAGTCAGAGTCAGAGTTAGAGTCAGAGTCGGAGTCAGAGTCAGAGACAGAGTCAGAGTCAGAGTCAGAGTCAGAGTCAGAGTCAGAGTCAGAGTCAGAGTCAGAGTCAGAGTCAGAGTCAAAGTCAGAATCAGAGTCAGAGTCAGAGTCCGAGTCAGAGTCAGAGTCGGAATCAGAGTCAGAATCAGAGAGTCAGAGTCAAAGTCTGAGTCATACTGAAAGTCAGAGTCAGAGTCAGATTCAGAGTCAGATACAAAGTCAAAGTCAAAGTCAATATCAGAGTCAGAGTCAGAGTCAGAGTCAGATTCAGAGTCAGAGTCAGAGTCAGATTCAGAGTCAGAGTCAGAGTCACAGTCAGAGTCAGTGTCAGAGTCAGAGTCAGAGTCAGAGTCAAAGTCAGAGTTAGAGTAAGAGTCAGAGTCAGAGTCAGAGTCAGAGTCAGAGTCAGAGTCAAAGTCAGAGTCAGAGTCAGAGTCACAGTCAGAGTCAAAGTCAGAGTTAGAGTAAGAGTCAGACTCAAAGTCAGAGTCAAAGTCAGAGTCAGAGTCAGAGTCAGAGTCAGAGTCAGAGTCAGAGCCAGAGTCAGAGTAAGAGTCGTAGTCAGAGTCAGAGTCGTAGTCAGAGTCAGAGTCAGAGTCAGAGTCAGACTCAGAGTCAGAATCAGAGTCAGAGTCGGAGTCGGAGTCGGGGTCAGATTCATAGTAAGAGTCAGAGTCAGAGTCAGAGTCAGAGTCAGAGTTAGAGTAAGAGTCAGAGTCAGAGTCAGAGTCAGAGTCAGAGTCAGAGTCAAAGTCAGAGTCAGAGTCAGAGTCAGAGTCAGAGTCAGAGCCAGAGTCAGAGTCAGAGTGATAGTTATAGTCGGAGTCAGAGTCAGATACAGATTTAAAGTCAGAGTCGAAGTCAGAGTCAGAGTCAGAGTCAGAGTCAGAGTCAGAATCAGAGTCAGAGTCGTAGTCGGAGTCAGAGTCAGAGTCAGAGTCAGAGTCAGAGTCGGAGTCAGAGTCACAGTCAGAGTCAGTGTCAAAGTCAGAGTCAGAGTCAAAGTTGAAGTCAGAGTCAGAGTCAAACTCAGAGTCAGAGACAGAGTCAGAGTCAGAGTTAGAGTCAGAGTCGGAGTCAGAGTCAGAGACAGAGTCAGAGTCAGAGTCAGAGTCAGAGTCAGAGTCAGAGTCAGAGTCAGAGTCAGAGTCACAGTCAGAGTCGAAGTCAGAATCAGAGTCAGAGTCAGAGTCCGAGTCAGAGTCAGAGTCAGAATCAGAGTCAGAATCAGAGAGTCAGAGTCAAAGTCTGAGTCATACTGAAAGTCAGAGTCAGAGTCAGATTCAGAGTCAGATACAAAGTCAAAGTCAAAGTCAATGTCAGAGTCAGAGTCGCAGTCAGAGTCAGAGTCAGAGTCAGAGTCAGAGTCAGAGTCAAAGTTGGAGTCAGAGTCCGAGTCACAGTCAGAGTCAGAGTCAGAGTCAGAGTCAGAGTCAGAGTCAGAGTCAGAGTCAGAGTCAAAGTTGGAGTCAGAGTCAGAGTCAGAGATTTAGAGTCAGAGTCAGAGTGATAGTCAGAGTCGGAGTCAGAGTCAGATACAGAGTCGAAGTCAGAGTCAGAGTCAGAGTCAGAGTCAGAGTCAGAGTCAGAGAGTCAGAGTCAAAGTCTGAGTCATACTGAAAGTCAGAGTCAGAGTCAGATTCAGAGTCAGATACAAAGTCAAAGTCAAAGTCAATGTCAGAGTCAGAGTCAGAGTCAGAGTCAGATTCAGAGTCAGAGTCAAAGTTGGAGTCAGAGTCAGAGTCAGAGATTTAGAGTCAGAGTCAGAGTGATAGTCAGAGTCAGAGTCAGAGTCGGACACAGAGTCGAAGTCAGAGTCAGAGTCGGAGTCAGAGTCAGAGTCAAAGTCAGAGTCAGACTCAGAGTCAGAATCAGAGTCAGAGTCGGAGTCGAAGTCGGAGTCAGATTCGGAGTAAGAGTCAGAGTCAGAGTCAGAGTCAGAGTCACAGTCAGAGTCAGAGTCAGATTCAGAATCAGAGTCAGAGTCAGAGTCGGAGTCGGAGTCAGAGTCATAGTCAGAGTCGGAGTCAAAGTTGGAGTCAGAGTCAGAGTCAGAGAGTCAGAGTCAGAGTCAGAGTGATAGTCATAGTCGGAGTCAGAGTCAGAGTCAGAGTCAGAGTAAGAATCAGAGTCAGAGTCGTAGTCGGAGTCAGAGTCAGAGTCAGAGTCAGAGTCACAGTCGGAGTCAGAGTCAGAGTCGGAGTCAGAGTCACAGTCAGAGTCAGTGTCAGAATCAGAGTCAGAGTCAGAGTCAGAGTCAGAGAGTCAGAGTCAGAGTCAGAGTGATAGTCATAGTCGCAGTCAGAGTCAGATACAGATTTAAAGTTAGAGTCGAAGTCAGAGTCAGAGTCAGAGTCAGAGTCAGAGTCAGAATCAGAGTCAGAGTCGTAGTCAGAGTCAGAGTCTGATTCAGAGTCAGAGTCAGAGTCAGAGTTAGAGTCAGATTCGGAGTCAGAGTCGGAGTAAATATCAGATTCAGAGTCGGAGTCAGATTCAGAGTCACAGTCAGATTCAAAGTCAGAGTCGTCGTCGAAGTCAGAGTCTGATTCAGATACAGAGACAGAGTCAGAGTCAGAGTCAGAGTCCGAGTCGGAGTCAGAGCCAGAGTCGGAGTCAGAGTCGCAGTCAGAGTCAGTGTCAGAGTCAGAGTCAGAGTCAGAATCAGAGTCAGAGTCGTAGTCGGAGTCGGAGTCAGAGTCAGACTCAGAGTCAGAGTCAGAGTCAGAGTCAGAGTCAGAGTCAGAGTCAGAGTCAGAGTCAGAATCAGAGTCAGAGTCAGAGTCAGAGAGTCAGAGTCAAATTCAGAGTCGAAGTCAGATCAGAGAGTCAGAGTCAAATTCAGAGTCGGAGTCAGAGTCAGAGTCAGAGTCAGAGTCAGAGTCGGCGTCAGAGACAGAGTCAGAGTCAAATTCTGAGTCATAGTGAAAGTCACATTCATAGTCAGATACAAAGTCGAAGTCACAGTCAAAGTCAGAGTCAGAGTCTGATTCAGAGTCAGAGTCAGAGTCAGAGTTAGAGTCAGATTCGGAGTCAGAGTCGGAGTAAATATCAGATTCAGAGTCGGAGTCAGATTCAGAGTCACAGTCAGATTCAAAGTCAGAGTCGTCGTCGAAGTCAGAGTCTGATTCAGATACAGAGACAGAGTCAGAGTCAGAGTCAGAGTCAAACTCAGAGTCAGAGACGGAGTCGGAGTCAGAGTTAGAGTCAGAGTCAGAGTCAGAGTAAGAGTCAGAGTCAGAGTCAGAGTCAGAGTCAGAGTCAGAGTCAGAGTCAGAGTCAGAGTCAGAGTCAGAGTCAGAGTCAGAGTCAGAGTCAGATTCAGAGTCAGAGTCAGAGTCAGAGTCAGAGTCACAGTCAGAGTCAGAGTCAGAGTCAAAGTCAGAATCAGAGTCAGAGTCAGAGTCCGAGTCAGAGTCAGAGTCAGAATCAGACTCAGAATCAGAGAGTCAGAGTCAAAGTCTGAGTCATACTGAAAGTCAGAGTCAGAGTCAGATTCAGAGTCAGATACAAAGTCAAAGTCAAAGTCAATGTCAGAGTCAGAGTCGCAGTCAGAGTCAGAGTCAGAGTCAGAGTCAGAGTCAGAGTCAAAGTTGGAGTCAGAGTCAGAGTCAGAGAGTCAGAGTCAGAGTCAGAGTGATAGTCATAGTCGGAGTCAGAGTCAGAGTCAGAGTCAGAGTAAGAATCAGAGTCAGAGTCGTAGTCGGAGTCAGAGTCAGAGTCAGAGTCAGAGTCACAGTCGGAGTCAGAGTCAGAGTCGGAGTCAGAGTCACAGTCAGAGTCAGTGTCAGAATCAGAGTCAGAGTCAGAGTCAGAGTCAGAGAGTCAGAGTCAGAGTCAGAGTGATAGTCATAGTCGCAGTCAGAGTCAGATACAGATTTAAAGTTAGAGTCGAAGTCAGAGTCAGAGTCAGAGTCAGAGTCAGAGTCAGAATCAGAGTCAGAGTCGTAGTCAGAGTCAGAGTCTGATTCAGAGTCAGAGTCAGAGTCAGAGTTAGAGTCAGATTCGGAGTCAGAGTCGGAGTAAATATCAGATTCAGAGTCGGAGTCAGATTCAGAGTCACAGTCAGATTCAAAGTCAGAGTCGTCGTCGAAGTCAGAGTCTGATTTAGATACAGAGACAGAGTCAGAGTCAGAGTCAGAGTCAGAGTCAGAGTCAGAGTCAAAGTCAGAATCAGAGTCAGAGTCAGAGTCCGAGTCAGAGTCAGAGTCGGAATCAGAGTCAGAATCAGAGAGTCAGAGTCAAAGTCTGAGTCATACTGAAAGTCAGAGTCAGAGTCAGATTCAGAGTCAGATACAAAGTCAAAGTCAAAGTCAATGTCAGAGTCAGAGTCAGAGTCAGAGTCAGATTCAGAGTCAGAGTCAGAGTCAGATTCAGAGTCAGAGTCAGAGTCACAGTCAGAGTCAGTGTCAGAGTCAGAGTCAGAGTCAGAGTCAAAGTCAGAGTTAGAGTAAGAGTCAGAGTCAGAGTCAGAGTCAGAGTCAGAGTCAGAGTCAAAGTCAGAGTCAGAGTCAGAGTCAGAGTCAGAGTCAAAGTCAGAGTTAGAGTAAGAGTCAGACTCAGAGTCAGAGTCAAAGTCAGAGTCAGAGTCAGAGTCAGAGTCAGAGTCAGAGTCAGAGCCAGAGTCAGAGTTAGAGTCGTAGTCAGAGTCAGAGTCGTAGTCAGAGTCAGAGTCAGAGTCAGAGTCAGACTCAGAGTCAGAATCAGAGTCAGAGTCGGAGTCGGAGTCGGAGTCAGATTCATAGTAAGAGTCAGAGTCAGAGTCAGAGTCAGAGTCAGAGTTAGAGTAAGAGTCAGAGTCAGAGTCAGAGTCAGAGTCAGAGTCAGAGTCAAAGTCAGAGTCAGAGTCAGAGTCAGAGTCAGAGTCAGAGCCAGAGTCAGAGTCAGAGTGATAGTTATAGTCGGAGTCAGAGTCAGATACAGATTTAAAGTCAGAGTCGAAGTCAGAGTCAGAGTCAGAGTCAGAGTCAGAGTCAGAATCAGAGTCAGAGTCGTAGTCGGAGTCAGAGTCAGAGTCAGAGTCAGAGTCAGAGTCGGAGTCAGAGTCACAGTCAGAGTCAGTGTCAAAGTCAGAGTCAGAGTCAAAGTTGAAGTCAGAGTCAGAGTCAAACTCAGAGTCAGAGACAGAGTCAGAGTCAGAGTTAGAGTCAGAGTCGGAGTCAGAGTCAGAGACAGAGTCAGAGTCAGAGTCAGAGTCAGAGTCAGAGTCAGAGTCAGAGTCAGAGTCAGAGTCACAGTCAGAGTCAAAGTCAGAATCAGAGTCAGAGTCAGAGTCCGAGTCAGAGTCAGAGTCAGAATCAGAGTCAGAATCAGAGAGTCAGAGTCAAAGTCTGAGTCATACTGAAAGTCAGAGTCAGAGTCAGATTCAGAGTCAGATACAAAGTCAAAGTCAAAGTCAATGTCAGAGTCAGAGTCGCAGTCAGAGTCAGAGTCAGAGTCAGAGTCAGAGTCAGAGTCAAAGTTGGAGTCAGAGTCCGAGTCACAGTCAGAGTCAGAGTCAGAGTCAGAGTCAGAGTCAGAGTCAGAGTCAGAGTCAGAGTCAGAGTCAGAGTCAGAGTCAGAGTCAAAGTTGGAGTCAGAGTCAGAGTCAGAGATTTAGAGTCAGAGTCAGAGTGATAGTCAGAGTCGGAGTCAGAGTCAGATACAGAGTCGAAGTCAGAGTCAGAGTCAGAGTCAGAGTCAGAGTCAGAGTCAGAGAGTCAGAGTCAAAGTCTGAGTCATACTGAAAGTCAGAGTCAGAGTCAGATTCAGAGTCAGATACAAAGTCAAAGTCAAAGTCAATGTCAGAGTCAGAGTCAGAGTCAGAGTCAGATTCAGAGTCAGAGTCAAAGTTGGAGTCAGAGTCAGAGTCAGAGATTTAGAGTCAGAGTCAGAGTGATAGTCAGAGTCAGAGTCAGAGTCGGACACAGAGTCGAAGTCAGAGTCAGAGTCGGAGTCAGAGTCAGAGTCAAAGTCAGAGTCAGACTCAGAGTCAGAATCAGAGTCAGAGTCGGAGTCGAAGTCGGAGTCAGATTCGGAGTAAGAGTCAGAGTCAGAGTCAGAGTCAGAGTCACAGTCAGAGTCAGAGTCAGATTCAGAATCAGAGTCAGAGTCAGAGTCGGAGTCGGAGTCAGAGTCATAGTCAGAGTCGGAGTCAAAGTTGGAGTCAGAGTCAGAGTCAGAGAGTCAGAGTCAGAGTCAGAGTGATAGTCATAGTCGGAGTCAGAGTCAGAGTCAGAGTCAGAGTAAGAATCAGAGTCAGAGTCGTAGTCGGAGTCAGAGTCAGAGTCAGAGTCAGAGTCAGAGTCAGAGTCAGAGCCAGAGTCAGAGTTAGAGTCGTAGTCAGAGTCAGAGTCGTAGTCAGAGTCAGAGTCAGAGTCAGAGTCAGACTCAGAGTCAGAATCAGAGTCAGAGTCGGAGTCGGAGTCGGAGTCAGATTCATAGTAAGAGTCAGAGTCAGAGTCAGAGTCAGAGTCAGAGTTAGAGTAAGAGTCAGAGTCAGAGTCAGAGTCAGAGTCAGAGTCAGAGTCAAAGTCAGAGTCAGAGTCAGAGTCAGAGTCAGAGTCAGAGCCAGAGTCAGAGTCAGAGTGATAGTTATAGTCGGAGTCAGAGTCAGATACAGATTTAAAGTCAGAGTCGAAGTCAGAGTCAGAGTCAGAGTCAGAGTCAGAGTCAGAATCAGAGTCAGAGTCGTAGTCGGAGTCAGAGTCAGAGTCAGAGTCAGAGTCAGAGTCGGAGTCAGAGTCACAGTCAGAGTCAGTGTCAAAGTCAGAGTCAGAGTCAAAGTTGAAGTCAGAGTCAGAGTCAAACTCAGAGTCAGAGACAGAGTCAGAGTCAGAGTTAGAGTCAGAGTCGGAGTCAGAGTCAGAGACAGAGTCAGAGTCAGAGTCAGAGTCAGAGTCAGAGTCAGAGTCAGAGTCAGAGTCAGAGTCACAGTCAGAGTCAAAGTCAGAATCAGAGTCAGAGTCAGAGTCCGAGTCAGAGTCAGAGTCAGAATCAGAGTCAGAATCAGAGAGTCAGAGTCAAAGTCTGAGTCATACTGAAAGTCAGAGTCAGAGTCAGATTCAGAGTCAGATACAAAGTCAAAGTCAAAGTCAATGTCAGAGTCAGAGTCGCAGTCAGAGTCAGAGTCAGAGTCAGAGTCAGAGTCAGAGTCAAAGTTGGAGTCAGAGTCCGAGTCACAGTCAGAGTCAGAGTCAGAGTCAGAGTCAGAGTCAGAGTCAGAGTCAGAGTCAGAGTCAAAGTTGGAGTCAGAGTCAGAGTCAGAGATTTAGAGTCAGAGTCAGAGTGATAGTCAGAGTCGGAGTCAGAGTCAGCTACAGAGTCGAAGTCAGAGTCAGAGTCAGAGTCAGAGTCAGAGTCAGAGTCAGAGAGTCAGAGTCAAAGTCTGAGTCATACTGAAAGTCAGAGTCAGAGTCAGATTCAGAGTCAGATACAAAGTCAAAGTCAAAGTCAATGTCAGAGTCAGAGTCAGAGTCAGAGTCAGATTCAGAGTCAGAGTCAAAGTTGGAGTCAGAGTCAGAGTCAGAGATTTAGAGTCAGAGTCAGAGTGATAGTCAGAGTCAGAGTCAGAGTCGGACACAGAGTCGAAGTCAGAGTCAGAGTCGGAGTCAGAGTCAGAGTCAAAGTCAGAGTCAGACTCAGAGTCAGAATCAGAGTCAGAGTCGGAGTCGAAGTCGGAGTCAGATTCGGAGTAAGAGTCAGAGTCAGAGTCAGAGTCAGAGTCACAGTCAGAGTCAGAGTCAGATTCAGAATCAGAGTCAGAGTCAGAGTCGGAGTCGGAGTCAGAGTCATAGTCAGAGTCGGAGTCAAAGTTGGAGTCAGAGTCAGAGTCAGAGAGTCAGAGTCAGAGTCAGAGTGATAGTCATAGTCGGAGTCAGAGTCAGAGTCAGAGTCAGAGTAAGAATCAGAGTCAGAGTCGTAGTCGGAGTCAGAGTCAGAGTCAGAGTCAGAGTCAGAGTCGGAGTCAGAGTCAGAGTCGGAGTCAGAGTCACAGTCAGAGTCAGTGTCAGAATCAGAGTCAGAGTCAGAGTCAGAGTCAGAGTCAGAGTCAGAGACAGAGTCAGAGTCAGAGTTAGAGTCAGAGTCGGAGTCAGAGTCAGAGACAGAGTCAGAGTCAGAGTCAGAGTCAGAGTCAGAGTCAGAGTCAGAGTCAGAGTCAGAGTCAGAGTCAGAGTCAAAGTCAGAATCAGAGTCAGAGTCAGAGTCCGAGTCAGAGTCAGAGTCAGAATCAGAGTCAGAATCAGAGAGTCAGAGTCAAAGTCTGAGTCATACTGAAAGTCAGAGTCAGAGTCAGATTCAGAGTCAGATACAAAGTCAAAGTCAAAGTCAATGTCAGAGTCAGAGTCAGAGTCAGAGTCAGATTCAGAGTCAGAGTCAGAGTCAGATTCAGAGTCAGAGTCAGAGTCACAGTCAGAGTCAGTGTCAGAGTCAGAGTCAGAGTCAGAGTCAAAGTCAAAGTTAGAGTAAGAGTCAGAGTCAGAGTCAGAGTCAGAGTCAGAGTCAGAGTCAGAGTCAAAGTCAGAGTCAGAGTCAGAGTCAGAGTCAGAGTCAAAGTCAGAGTTAGAGTAAGAGTCAGAGTCAGAGTCAGAGTCAAAGTCAGAGTCAGAGTCAGAGTCAGAGTCAGAGTCAGAGTCAGAGCCAGAGTCAGAGTTAGAGTCGTAGTCAGAGTCAGAGTCGTAGTCAGAGTCAGAGTCAGAGTCAGAGTCAGACTCAGAGTCAGAATCAGAGTCAGAGTCGGAGTCGGAGTCGGAGTCAGATTCATAGTAAGAGTCAGAGTCAGAGTCAGAGTCAGAGTCAGAGTTAGAGTAAGAGTCAGAGTCAGAGTCAGAGTCAGAGTCAGAGTCAGAGTCAAAGTCAGAGTCAGAGTCAGAGTCAGAGTCAGAGTCAGAGCCAGAGTCAGAGTCAGAGTCGTAGTCAGAGTCAGAGTCCAAGTCAGATACAGAGTCAGAGTCAGAGTCAGAGTCAGAGTCAGAGTCAGAGTCAAAGTCAGAATCAAAGTCAGAGTCAGAGTCAGAGTCAGAGTCAGAGTCAGAGTCAGAGTCAGAGTCAGAGTCAGAGAGTCAGAGTCAAAGTCTGAGTCATACTGAAAGTCAGAGTCAGAGTCAGATTCCGAGTCAGATACAAAGTCAAAGTCAAAGTCAATGTCAGAGTCAGAGTCAGAGTCAGAGTTAGAGCAAGAGTCAGAGTCAGAGTCAGAGTCAGAGTCAGAGTCAGAGTCAAAGTCAGTGTAAGAGTCAGAGTCAGAGTCAGAGTCGTAGTCAGAGTCAGAGTCCAAGTCAGATACAGAGTCAGAGTCAGAGTCAGAGTCAGAGTCAGAGTCAGAGTCAAAGTCAGAATCAGAGTCAGAGTCAGAGTCAGAGTCAGAGTCAGAGTCAGAGTCAGAGTCAGAGTCAGAGTCAGAGAGTCAGAGTCAAAGTCTGAGTCAGAGTCAGATTCAGAGTCAGATACAAAGTCAAAGTCAAAGTCAATGTCAGAGTCAGAGTCAGAGTCAGAGTCAGATTTAGAGTCAGAGTCAAAGATGGAGTCAGAGGCAGAGTCAGAGATTTAGAGTCAGAGTCAGAGTGATAGTCAGAGTCAGAGTCAGAGTCGGACACAGAGTCGAAGTCAGAGTCAGAGTCGGAGTCAGAGTCAGAGTCAAAGTCAGAGTCAGACTCAGAGTCAGAATCAGAGTCAGAGTCGGAGTCGAAGTCGGAGTCAGATTCGGAGTAAGAGTCAGAGTCAGAGTCAGAGTCAGAGTCACAGTCAGAGTCAGAGTCAGATTCAGAATCAGAGTCAGTGTCAGAGTCGGAGTCGGAGTCAGATTCATAGTCAGAGTCGGAGTCAAAGTTGGAGTCAGAGTCAGAGTCAGAGAGTCAGAGTCAGAGTCAGAGTGATAGTCATAGTCGGAGTCAGAGTCAGAGTCAGAGTCAGAGTAAGAATCAGAGTCAGAGTCGTAGTCGGAGTCAGAGTCAGAGTCAGAGTCAGAGTCAGAGTCGGAGTCAGAGTCAGAGTCGGAGTCAGAGTCACAGTCAGAGTCAGTGTCAGAATCAGAGTCAGAGTCAGAGTCAGAGTCAGAGTCAGAGTCAGAATCAGAGTCAGAGTCGTAGTCGGAGTCAGAGTCAGAGTCAGAGTCAGAGTCAGAGTCGGAGTCAGAGTCACAGTCAGAGTCAGTGTCAGAGTCAGAGTCAGAGTCAAAGTTGAAGTCAGAGTCAGAGTCAAACTCAGAGTCAGAGACAGAGTCAGAGTCAGAGTTAGAGTCAGAGTCAGAGTCAGAGTCAGAGTCAGAGTCAGAGTCAGAGTCGGAGTCAGAGTCAGAGACAGAGTCAGAGTCAGAGTCAGAGTCAGAGTCAGAGTCAGAGTCAGAGTCAGAGTCAGAGTCAGAGTCAAAGTCAGAATCAGAGTCAGAGTCAGAGTCCGAGTCAGAGTCAGAGTCGGAATCAGAGTCAGAATCAGAGAGTCAGAGTCAAAGTCTGAGTCATACTGAAAGTCAGAGTCAGAGTCAGATTCAGAGTCAGATACAAAGTCAAAGTCAAAGTCAATGTCAGAGTCAGAGTCAGAGTCAGAGTCAGATTCAGAGTCAGAGTCAGAGTCAGATTCAGAGTCAGAGTCAGAGTCACAGTCAGAGTCAGTGTCAGAGTCAGAGTCAGAGTCAGAGTCAAAGTCAGAGTTAGAGTAAGAGTCAGAGTCAGAGTCAGAGTCAGAGTCAGAGTCAGAGTCAAAGTCAGAGTCAGAGTCAGAGTCAGAGTCAGAGTCAAAGTTAGAGTTAGAGTAAGAGTCAGAGTCAGAGTCAGAGTCAAAGTCAGAGTCAGAGTCAGAGTCAGAGTCAGAGTCAGAGTCAGAGCCAGAGTCAGAGTTAGAGTCGTAGTCAGAGTCAGAGTCGTAGTCAGAGTCAGAGTCAGAGTCAGAGTCAGACTCAGAGTCAGAATCAGAGTCAAAGTCAATGTCAGAGTCAGAGTCAGAGTCAGAGTTAGAGCAAGAGTCAGAGTCAGAGTCAGAGTCAGAGTCAGAGTCAGAGTCAAAGTCAGTGTAAGAGTCAGAGTCAGAGTCAGAGTCGTAGTCAGAGTCAGAGTCCAAGTCAGATACAGAGTCAGAGTCAGAGTCAGAGTCAGAGTCAGAGTCAGAGTCAAAGTCAGAATCAGAGTCAGAGTCAGAGTCAGAGTCAGAGTCAGAGTCAGAGTCAGAGTCAGAGTCAGAGTCAGAGAGTCAGAGTCAAAGTCTGAGTCATACTGAAAGTCAGAGTCAGAGTCAGATTCAGAGTCAGATACAAAGTCAAAGTCAAAGTCAATGTCAGAGTCAGAGTCAGAGTCAGAGTCAGATTTAGAGTCAGAGTCAAAGATGGAGTCAGAGGCAGAGTCAGAGATTTAGAGTCAGAGTCAGAGTGATAGTCAGAGTCAGAGTCAGAGTCGGACACAGAGTCGAAGTCAGAGTCAGAGTCGGAGTCAGAGTCAGAGTCAAAGTCAGAGTCAGACTCAGAGTCAGAATCAGAGTCAGAGTCGGAGTCGAAGTCGGAGTCAGATTCGGAGTAAGAGTCAGAGTCAGAGTCAGAGTCAGAGTCACAGTCAGAGTCAGAGTCAGATTCAGAATCAGAGTCAGTGTCAGAGTCGGAGTCGGAGTCAGATTCATAGTCAGAGTCGGAGTCAAAGTTGGAGTCAGAGTCAGAGTCAGAGAGTCAGAGTCAGAGTCAGAGTGATAGTCATAGTCGGAGTCAGAGTCAGAGTCAGAGTCAGAGTAAGAATCAGAGTCAGAGTCGTAGTCGGAGTCAGAGTCAGAGTCAGAGTCAGAGTCAGAGTCGGAGTCAGAGTCAGAGTCGGAGTCAGAGTCACAGTCAGAGTCAGTGTCAGAATCAGAGTCAGAGTCAGAGTCAGAGTCAGAGTCAGAGTCAGAATCAGAGTCAGAGTCGTAGTCGGAGTCAGAGTCAGAGTCAGAGTCAGAGTCAGAGTCGGAGTCAGAGTCACAGTCAGAGTCAGTGTCAGAGTCAGAGTCAGAGTCAAAGTTGAAGTCAGAGTCAGAGTCAAACTCAGAGTCAGAGACAGAGTCAGAGTCAGAGTTAGAGTCAGAGTCAGAGTCAGAGTCAGAGTCAGAGTCAGAGTCAGAGTCAGAGTCGGAGTCAGAGTCAGAGACAGAGTCAGAGTCAGAGTCAGAGTCAGAGTCAGAGTCAGAGTCAGAGTCAGAGTCAGAGTCAGAGTCAAAGTCAGAATCAGAGTCAGAGTCAGAGTCCGAGTCAGAGTCAGAGTCGGAATCAGAGTCAGAATCAGAGAGTCAGAGTCAAAGTCTGAGTCATACTGAAAGTCAGAGTCAGAGTCAGATTCAGAGTCAGATACAAAGTCAAAGTCAAAGTCAATGTCAGAGTCAGAGTCAGAGTCAGAGTCAGATTCAGAGTCAGAGTCAGAGTCAGATTCAGAGTCAGAGTCAGAGTCACAGTCAGAGTCAGTGTCAGAGTCAGAGTCAGAGTCAGAGTCAAAGTCAGAGTTAGAGTAAGAGTCAGAGTCAGAGTCAGAGTCAGAGTCAGAGTCAGAGTCAAAGTCAGAGTCAGAGTCAGAGTCAGAGTCAGAGTCAAAGTCAGAGTTAGAGTAAGAGTCAGAGTCAGAGTCAGAGTCAAAGTCAGAGTCAGAGTCAGAGTCAGAGTCAGAGTCAGAGTCAGAGCCAGAGTCAGAGTTAGAGTCGTAGTCAGAGTCAGAGTCGTAGTCAGAGTCAGAGTCAGAGTCAGAGTCAGACTCAGAGTCAGAATCAGAGTCAGAGTCGGAGTCGGAGTCGGAGTCAGATTCATAGTAAGAGTCAGAGTCAGAGTCAGAGTTAGAGTCAGAGTCGGAGTCAGAGTCAGAGACAGAGTCAGAGTCAGAGTCAGAGTCAGAGTCAGAGTCAGAGTCAGAGTCAGAGTCAGAGTCACAGTCAGAGTCAAAGTCAGAATCAGAGTCAGAGTCAGAGTCCGAGTCAGAGTCAGAGTCAGAATCAGAGTCAGAATCAGAGAGTCAGAGTCAAAGTCTGAGTCATACTGAAAGTCAGAGTCAGAGTCAGATTCAGAGTCAGATACAAAGTCAAAGTCAAAGTCAATGTCAGAGTCAGAGTCGCAGTCAGAGTCAGAGTCAGAGTCAGAGTCAGAGTCAGAGTCAAAGTTGGAGTCAGAGTCCGAGTCACAGTCAGAGTCAGAGTCAGAGTCAGAGTCAGAGTCAGAGTCAGAGTCAGAGTCAGAGTCAAAGTTGGAGTCAGAGTCAGAGTCAGAGATTTAGAGTCAGAGTCAGAGTGATAGTCAGAGTCGGAGTCAGAGTCAGATACAGAGTCGAAGTCAGAGTCAGAGTCAGAGTCAGAGTCAGAGTCAGAGTCAGAGAGTCAGAGTCAAAGTCTGAGTCATACTGAAAGTCAGAGTCAGAGTCAGATTCAGAGTCAGATACAAAGTCAAAGTCAAAGTCAATGTCAGAGTCAGAGTCAGAGTCAGAGTCAGATTCAGAGTCAGAGTCAAAGTTGGAGTCAGAGTCAGAGTCAGAGATTTAGAGTCAGAGTCAGAGTGATAGTCAGAGTCAGAGTCAGAGTCGGACACAGAGTCGAAGTCAGAGTCAGAGTCGGAGTCAGAGTCAGAGTCAAAGTCAGAGTCAGACTCAGAGTCAGAATCAGAGTCAGAGTCGGAGTCGAAGTCGGAGTCAGATTCGGAGTAAGAGTCAGAGTCAGAGTCAGAGTCAGAGTCACAGTCAGAGTCAGAGTCAGATTCAGAATCAGAGTCAGAGTCAGAGTCGGAGTCGGAGTCAGAGTCATAGTCAGAGTCGGAGTCAAAGTTGGAGTCAGAGTCAGAGTCAGAGAGTCAGAGTCAGAGTCAGAGTGATAGTCATAGTCGGAGTCAGAGTCAGAGTCAGAGTCAGAGTAAGAATCAGAGTCAGAGTCGTAGTCGGAGTCAGAGTCAGAGTCAGAGTCAGAGTCAGAGTCGGAGTCAGAGTCAGAGTCGGAGTCAGAGTCACAGTCAGAGTCAGTGTCAGAATCAGAGTCAGAGTCAGAGTCAGAGTCAGAGTCAGAGTCAGAGACAGAGTCAGAGTCAGAGTTAGAGTCAGAGTCGGAGTCAGAGTCAGAGACAGAGTCAGAGTCAGAGTCAGAGTCAGAGTCAGAGTCAGAGTCAGAGTCAGAGTCAGAGTCAGAGTCAGAGTCAAAGTCAGAATCAGAGTCAGAGTCAGAGTCCGAGTCAGAGTCAGAGTCAGAATCAGAGTCAGAATCAGAGAGTCAGAGTCAAAGTCTGAGTCATACTGAAAGTCAGAGTCAGAGTCAGATTCAGAGTCAGATACAAAGTCAAAGTCAAAGTCAATGTCAGAGTCAGAGTCAGAGTCAGAGTCAGATTCAGAGTCAGAGTCAGAGTCAGATTCAGAGTCAGAGTCAGAGTCACAGTCAGAGTCAGTGTCAGAGTCAGAGTCAGAGTCAGAGTCAAAGTCAGAGTTAGAGTAAGAGTCAGAGTCAGAGTCAGAGTCAGAGTCAGAGTCAGAGTCAGAGTCAAAGTCAGAGTCAGAGTCAGAGTCAGAGTCAGAGTCAAAGTCAGAGTTAGAGTAAGAGTCAGAGTCAGAGTCAGAGTCAAAGTCAGAGTCAGAGTCAGAGTCAGAGTCAGAGTCAGAGTCAGAGCCAGAGTCAGAGTTAGAGTCGTAGTCAGAGTCAGAGTCGTAGTCAGAGTCAGAGTCAGAGTCAGAGTCAGACTCAGAGTCAGAATCAGAGTCAGAGTCGGAGTCGGAGTCGGAGTCAGATTCATAGTAAGAGTCAGAGTCAGAGTCAGAGTCAGAGTCAGAGTTAGAGTAAGAGTCAGAGTCAGAGTCAGAGTCAGAGTCAGAGTCAGAGTCAAAGTCAGAGTCAGAGTCAGAGTCAGAGTCAGAGTCAGAGCCAGAGTCAGAGTCAGAGTCGTAGTCAGAGTCAGAGTCCAAGTCAGATACAGAGTCAGAGTCAGAGTCAGAGTCAGAGTCAGAGTCAGAGTCAAAGTCAGAATCAAAGTCAGAGTCAGAGTCAGAGTCAGAGTCAGAGTCAGAGTCAGAGTCAGAGTCAGAGTCAGAGAGTCAGAGTCAAAGTCTGAGTCATACTGAAAGTCAGAGTCAGAGTCAGATTCCGAGTCAGATACAAAGTCAAAGTCAAAGTCAATGTCAGAGTCAGAGTCAGAGTCAGAGTCAGAGTCAAAGTCAGAGTCAGAGTCAGAGTCAGAGTCAGAGTCAGAGCCAGAGTCAGAGTCAGAGTCGTAGTCAGAGTCAGAGTCCAAGTCAGATACAGAGTCAGAGTCAGAGTCAGAGTCAGAGTCAGAGTCAGAGTCAAAGTCAGAATCAAAGTCAGAGTCAGATTTAGAGTCAGAGTCAGAGTCAGAGTCAGAGTCAGAGTCAGAGTCAGAGAGTCAGAGTCAAAGTCTGAGTCATACTGAAAGTCAGAGTCAGAGTCAGATTCCGAGTCAGATACAAAGTCAAAGTCAAAGTCAATGTCAGAGTCAGAGTCAGAGTCAGAGTTAGAGCAAGAGTCAGAGTCAGAGTCAGAGTCAGAGTCAGAGTCAGAGTCAAAGTCAGTGTAAGAGTCAGAGTCAGAGTCAGAGTCGTAGTCAGAGTCAGAGTCCAAGTCAGATACAGAGTCAGAGTCAGAGTCAGAGTCAGAGTCAGAGTCAGAGTCAAAGTCAGAATCAGAGTCAGAGTCAGAGTCAGAGTCAGAGTCAGAGTCAGAGTCAGAGTCAGAGTCAGAGTCAGAGTCAGAGAGTCAGAGTCAAAGTCTGAGTCATACTGAAAGTCAGAGTCAGAGTCAGATTCAGAGTCAGATACAAAGTCAAAGTCAAAGTCAATGTCAGAGTCAGAGTCAGAGTCAGAGTCAGATTTAGAGTCAGAGTCAAAGATGGAGTCAGAGGCAGAGTCAGAGATTTAGAGTCAGAGTCAGAGTGATAGTCAGAGTCAGAGTCAGAGTCGGACACAGAGTCGAAGTCAGAGTCAGAGTCGGAGTCAGAGTCAGAGTCAAAGTCAGAGTCAGACTCAGAGTCAGAATCAGAGTCAGAGTCGGAGTCGAAGTCGGAGTCAGATTCGGAGTAAGAGTCAGAGTCAGAGTCAGAGTCAGAGTCACAGTCAGAGTCAGAGTCAGATTCAGAATCAGAGTCAGTGTCAGAGTCGGAGTCGGAGTCAGATTCATAGTCAGAGTCGGAGTCAAAGTTGGAGTCAGAGTCAGAGTCAGAGAGTCAGAGTCAGAGTCAGAGTGATAGTCATAGTCGGAGTCAGAGTCAGAGTCAGAGTCAGAGTAAGAATCAGAGTCAGAGTCGTAGTCGGAGTCAGAGTCAGAGTCAGAGTCAGAGTCAGAGTCGGAGTCAGAGTCAGAGTCGGAGTCAGAGTCACAGTCAGAGTCAGTGTCAGAATCAGAGTCAGAGTCAGAGTCAGAGTCAGAGTCAGAGTCAGAATCAGAGTCAGAGTCGTAGTCGGAGTCAGAGTCAGAGTCAGAGTCAGAGTCAGAGTCGGAGTCAGAGTCACAGTCAGAGTCAGTGTCAGAGTCAGAGTCAGAGTCAAAGTTGAAGTCAGAGTCAGAGTCAAACTCAGAGTCAGAGACAGAGTCAGAGTCAGAGTTAGAGTCAGAGTCAGAGTCAGAGTCAGAGTCAGAGTCAGAGTCAGAGTCGGAGTCAGAGTCAGAGACAGAGTCAGAGTCAGAGTCAGAGTCAGAGTCAGAGTCAGAGTCAGAGTCAGAGTCAGAGTCAGAGTCAAAGTCAGAATCAGAGTCAGAGTCAGAGTCCGAGTCAGAGTCAGAGTCGGAATCAGAGTCAGAATCAGAGAGTCAGAGTCAAAGTCTGAGTCATACTGAAAGTCAGAGTCAGAGTCAGATTCAGAGTCAGATACAAAGTCAAAGTCAAAGTCAATGTCAGAGTCAGAGTCAGAGTCAGAGTCAGATTCAGAGTCAGAGTCAGAGTCAGATTCAGAGTCAGAGTCAGAGTCACAGTCAGAGTCAGTGTCAGAGTCAGAGTCAGAGTCAGAGTCAAAGTCAGAGTTAGAGTAAGAGTCAGAGTCAGAGTCAGAGTCAGAGTCAGAGTCAGAGTCAAAGTCAGAGTCAGAGTCAGAGTCAGAGTCAGAGTCAAAGTCAGAGTTAGAGTAAGAGTCAGAGTCAGAGTCAGAGTCAAAGTCAGAGTCAGAGTCAGAGTCAGAGTCAGAGTCAGAGTCAGAGCCAGAGTCAGAGTTAGAGTCGTAGTCAGAGTCAGAGTCGTAGTCAGAGTCAGAGTCAGAGTCAGAGTCAGACTCAGAGTCAGAATCAGACTCAGAGTCGGAGTCGGAGTCGGAGTCAGATTCATAGTAAGAGTCAGAGTCAGAGTCAGAGTCAGAGTCAGAGTTAGAGTAAGAGTCAGAGTCAGAGTCAGAGTCAGAGTCAGAGTCAGAGTCAAAGTCAGAGTCAGAGTCAGAGTCAGAGTCAGAGTCAGAGCCAGAGTCAGAGTCAGAGTCGTAGTCAGAGTCAGAGTCCAAGTCAGATACAGAGTCAGAGTCAGAGTCAGAGTCAGAGTCAGAGTCAATGTCAGAGTCAGAGTCAGAGTCAGAGTTAGAGCAAGAGTCAGAGTCAGAGTCATAGTCAGAGTCAGAGTCAGAGTCAAAGTCAGTGTAAGAGTCAGAGTCAGAGTCAGAGTCAGAGCCAGAGTCAGAGTCAGAATCAGAGTCAGAGTCGTAGTCGGAGTCAGAGTCAGAGTCAGAGTCAGAGTCAGAGTCGGAGTCAGAGTCACAGTCAGAGTCAGTGTCAGAGTCAGAGTCAGAGTCAAAGTTGAAGTCAGAGTCAGAGTCAAACTCAGAGTCAGAGACAGAGTCAGAGTCAGAGTTAGAGTCAGAGTCGGAGTCAGAGTCAGAGACAGAGTCAGAGTCAGAGTCAGAGTCAGAGTCAGAGACAGAGTCAGAGTCAGAGTCAGAGTCAGAGTCAGAGTCAGAGTCAGAGTCAGAGTCAGAGTCAGAGTCAGAGTCAAAGTCAGAATCAGAGTCAGAGTCAGAGTCCGAGTCAGAGTCAGAGTCGGAATCAGAGTCAGAATCAGAGAGTCAGAGTCAAAGTCTGAGTCATACTGAAAGTCAGAGTCAGAGTCAGATTCAGAGTCAGATACAAAGTCAAAGTCAAAGTCAATGTCAGAGTCAGAGTCAGAGTCAGAGTCAGATTCAGAGTCAGAGTCAGAGTCAGATTCAGAGTCAGAGTCAGAGTCACAGTCAGAGTCAGTGTCAGAGTCAGAGTCAGAGTCAGAGTCAAAGTCAGAGTTAGAGTAAGAGTCAGAGTCAGAGTCAGAGTCAGAGTCAGAGTCAGAGTCAAAGTCAGAGTCAGAGTCAGAGTCAGAGTCAGAGTCAAAGTCAGAGTTAGAGTAAGAGTCAGAGTCAGAGTCAGAGTCAAAGTCAGAGTCAGAGTCAGAGTCAGAGTCAGAGTCAGAGTCAGAGCCAGAGTCAGAGTTAGAGTCGTAGTCAGAGTCAGAGTCGTAGTCAGAGTCAGAGTCAGAGTCAGAGTCAGACTCAGAGTCAGAATCAGAGTCAGAGTCGGAGTCGGAGTCGGAGTCAGATTCATAGTAAGAGTCAGAGTCAGAGTCAGAGTCAGAGTCAGAGTTAGAGTAAGAGTCAGAGTCAGAGTCAGAGTCAGAGTCAGAGTCAGAGTCAAAGTCAGAGTCAGAGTCAGAGTCAGAGTCAGAGTCAGAGCCAGAGTCAGAGTCAGAGTCGTAGTCAGAGTCAGAGTCCAAGTCAGATACAGAGTCAGAGTCAGAGTCAGAGTCAGAGTCAGAGTCAAAGTCAGAATCAGAGTCAGAGTCAGAGTCAGAGTCAGAGTCAGAGTCAGAGTCAAAATCAGAGTCAGAGTCAGAGAGGCAGAGTCAAAGTCTGAGTCATACTGAAAGTCAGAGTCAGAGTCAGATTCCGAGTCAGATACAAAGTCAAAGTCAAAGTCAATGTCAGAGTCAGAGTCAGAGTCAGAGTTAGAGCAAGAGTCAGAGTCAGAGTCAGAGTCAGAGTCAGAGTCAGAGTCAAAGTCAGTGTAAGAGTCAGAATCAGAGTCAGAGTCAGAGCCAGAGTCAGAGTCAGAGTCGTAGTCAGAGTCAGAGTCCAAGTCAGATACAGAGTCAGAGTCAGAGTCAGAGTCAGAGTCAGAGTCAGAGTCAAAGTCAGAATCAGAGTCAGAGTCAGAGTCAGAGTCAGAGTCAGAGTCAGAGTCAGAGTCAGAGAGTCAGAGTCAAAGTCTGAGTCATACTGAAAGTCAAAGTCAGAGTCAGATTCCGAGTCAGATACAAAGTCAAAGTCAAAGTCAATGTCAGAGTCAGAGTCAGAGTCAGAGTCAGATTCAGAGTCAGAGTCAGAGTCAGAGTCAGAGTCAGAGTCAAAGTCAGAGTCAGAGTCAAAGTTGGAGTCAGAGTCCGAGTCACAGTCAGAGTCAGAGTCAGAGTCAGAGTCAGAGTCAAAGTTGGAGTCAGAGTCAGAGTCAGAGATTTAGAGTCAGAGTCAGAGTGATAGTCAAAGTCGGAGTCAGAGTCAGATACAGAGTCGAAGTCAGAGTCAGAGTCAGAGTCAGAGTCAGGGTCAGAGTCAGAGTCAGACTCAGAGTCACAATCAGAGTCAGAGTCGGAGTCGCAGTCGGAGTCAGATTCGGAGTAAGAGTCAGAGTCACAGTCACAGTCAGAGTCACAGTCAGAGTCAGAGTCAGGTTCAGAATCAGAGTCAGAGTCAGAGTCGGAGTCGAAGTCAGAGTCATAGTCAAAGTCGGAGTCAAAGTTGGAGTCAGAGTCAGAGTCAGAGTCAGAGAGTCAGAGTCAGAGTCAAAGTGATAGTCATAGTCGCAGTCAGAGTCAGATACAGATTTAAAGTTAGAGTCGAAGTCAGAGTCAGAGTCAGAGTCAGAGTCAGAGTCAGAATCAGAGTCAGAGTCGTAGTCGGAGTCAGAGTCAGAGTCAGAGTCAGAGTCCGAGTCGGAGTCAGAGTCAGAGTCGGAGTCAGAGTCGCAGTCAGAGTCAGTGTCAGAGTCAGAGTCAGAGTCAGAATCAGAGTCAGAGTCGTAGTCGGAGTCAGAGTCAGACTCAGAGTCAGAGTCAGAGTCAGAGTCAGAGTCAGAGTCAGAGTCAGAGTCAGAGTCAGAATCAGAGTCAGAGTCAGAGTCAGAGAGTCAGAGTCAAATTCAGAGTCGGAGTCAGATCAGAGAGTCAGAGTCAAATTCAGAGTCGAAGTCAGAGTCAGAGTCAGAGTCAGAGTCAGACTCAGAGTCAGAGTCAGAATCAGAGTCAGAGTCAGAGTCAGAGAGTCAGAGTCAAATTCAGAGTCGAAGTCAGATCAGAGAGTCAGAGTCAAATTCAGAGTCGGAGTCAGAGTCAGAGTCAGAGTCAGAGTCAGAGTCGGCGTCAGAGACAGAGTCAGAGTCAAATTCCGAGTCATAGTGAAAGTCACATTCATAGTCAGATACAAAGTCGAAGTCACAGTCAAAGTCAGAGTCAGAGTCTGATTCAGAGTCAGAGTCAGAGTCAGAGTTAGAGTCAGATTCGGAGTCAGAGTCGGAGTAAATATCAGATTCAGAGTCGGAGTCAGATTCAGAGTCACAGTCAGATTCAAAGTCAGAGTCGTCGTCGAAGTCAGAGTCTGATTCAGATACAGAGACAAAGTCAGAGTCAGAGTCAGAGTCCGAGTCGGAGTCAGAGTCAGAGTCGGAGTCAGAGTCGCAGTCAGAGTCAGTGTCAGAGTCAGAGTCAGAGTCAGAATCAGAGTCAGAGTCGTAGTCGGAGTCGGAGTCAGAGTCAGACTCAGAGTCAGAGTCAGAGTCAGAGTCAGAGTCAGAGTCAGAGTCAGAGTCAGAGTCAGAATCAGAGTCAGAGTCAGAGTCAGAGAGTCAGAGTCAAATTCAGAGTCGAAGTCAGATCAGAGAGTCAGAGTCAAATTCAGAGTCGGAGTCAGAGTCAGAGTCAGAGTCAGAGTCAGAGTCGGCGTCAGAGACAGAGTCAGAGTCAAATTCCGAGTCATAGTGAAAGTCACATTCATAGTCAGATACAAAGTCGAAGTCACAGTCAAAGTCAGAGTCAGAGTCTGATTCAGAGTCAGAGTCAGAGTCAGAGTTAGAGTCAGATTCGGAGTCAGAGTCGGAGTAAATATCAGATTCAGAGTCGGAGTCAGATTCAGAGTCACAGTCAGATTCAAAGTCAGAGTCGTCGTCGAAGTCAGAGTCTGATTCAGATACAGAGACAGAGTCATAGTCAGAGTCAGAGTCAAACTCAGAGTCAGAGACGGAGTCGGAGTCAGAGTTAGAGTCAGAGTCAGAGTCAGAGTAAGAGTCACAGTCAGAGTCAGAGTCAGAGTCAGAGTCAGAGTCAGAGTCAGAGTCAGAGTCAGAGTCAGAGTCAGAGTCAGAGTCAGATTCAGAGTCAGAGTCAGAGTCAGAGTCAGAGTCACAGTCAGAGTCAGAGTCAGAGTCAAAGTCAGAATCAGAGTCAGAGTCAGAGTCCGAGTCAGAGTCAGAGTCAGAATCAGACTCAGAATCAGAGAGTCAGAGTCAAAGTCTGAGTCATACTGAAAGTCAGAGTCAGAGTCAGATTCAGAGTCAGATACAAAGTCAAAGTCAAAGTCAATGTCAGAGTCAGAGTCGCAGTCAGAGTCAGAGTCAGAGTCAGAGTCAGAGTCAGAGTCAAAGTTGGAGTCAGAGTCCGAGTCACAGTCAGAGTCAGAGTCAGAGTCAGAGTCAGAGTCAGAGTCAGAGTCAGAGTCAAAGTTGGAGTCAGAGTCAGAGTCAGAGATTTAGAGTCAGAGTCAGAGTGATAGTCAGAGTCGGAGTCAGAGTCAGATACAGAGTCGAAGTCAGAGTCAGAGTCAGAGTCAGAGTCAGAGTCAGAGTCAGAGAGTCAGAGTCAAAGTCTGAGTCATACTGAAAGTCAGAGTCAGAGTCAGATTCAGAGTCAGATACAAAGTCAAAGTCAAAGTCAATGTCAGAGTCAGAGTCAGAGTCAGAGTCAGATTCAGAGTCAGAGTCAAAGATGGAGTCAGAGTCAGAGTCAGAGATTTAGAGTCAGAGTCAGAGTGATAGTCAGAGTCAGAGTCAGAGTCGGACACAGAGTCGAAGTCAGAGTCAGAGTCGGAGTCAGAGTCAGAGTCAAAGTCAGAGTCAGACTCAGAGTCAGAATCAGAGTCAGAGTCGGAGTCGAAGTCGGAGTCAGATTCGGAGTAAGAGTCAGAGTCAGAGTCAGAGTCAGAGTCACAGTCAGAGTCAGAGTCAGATTCAGAATCAGAGTCAGTGTCAGAGTCGGAGTCGGAGTCAGATTCATAGTCAGAGTCGGAGTCAAAGTTGGAGTCAGAGTCAGAGTCAGAGAGTCAGAGTCAGAGTCAGAGTGATAGTCATAGTCGGAGTCAGAGTCAGAGTCAGAGTCAGAGTAAGAATCAGAGTCAGAGTCGTAGTCGGAGTCAGAGTCAGAGTCAGAGTCAGAGTCAGAGTCGGAGTCAGAGTCAGAGTCGGAGTCAGAGTCACAGTCAGAGTCAGTGTCAGAATCAGAGTCAGAGTCAGAGTCAGAGTCAGAGTCAGAGTCAGAATCAGAGTCAGAGTCGTAGTCGGAGTCAGAGTCAGAGTCAGAGTCAGAGTCAGAGTCGGAGTCAGAGTCACAGTCAGAGTCAGTGTCAGAGTCAGAGTCAGAGTCAAAGTTGAAGTCAGAGTCAGAGTCAAACTCAGAGTCAGAGACAGAGTCAGAGTCAGAGTTAGAGTCAGAGTCGGAGTCAGAGTCAGAGACAGAGTCAGAGTCAGAGTCAGAGTCAGAGTCAGAGTCAGAGTCAGAGTCAGAGTCAGAGTCAGAGTCAGAGTCAAAGTCAGAATCAGAGTCAGAGTCAGAGTCCGAGTCAGAGTCAGAGTCGGAATCAGAGTCAGAATCAGAGAGTCAGAGTCAAAGTCTGAGTCATACTGAAAGTCAGAGTCAGAGTCAGATTCGGAGTCAGATACAAAGTCAAAGTCAAAGTCAATGTCAGAGTCAGAGTCAGAGTCAGAGTCAGATTCAGAGTCAGAGTCAGAGTCAGATTCAGAGTCAGAGTCAGAGTCACAGTCAGAGTCAGTGTCAGAGTCAGAGTCAGAGTCAGAGTCAAAGTCAGAGTTAGAGTAAGAGTCAGAGTCAGAGTCAGAGTCAGAGTCAGAGTCAGAGTCAGAGTCAGAGTCAGAGTCAGAGTCAGAGTCAGAGTCAGAGTCAAAGTTGGAGTCAGAGTCCGAGTCACAGTCAGAGTCAGAGTCAGAGTCAGAGTCAGAGTCAAAGTTGGAGTCAGAGTCAGAGTCAGAGATTTAGAGTCAGAGTCAGAGTGATAGTCAAAGTCGGAGTCAGAGTCAGATACAGAGTCGAAGTCAGAGTCAGAGTCAGAGTCAGAGTCAGGGTCAGAGTCAGAGTCAGACTCAGAGTCACAATCAGAGTCAGAGTCGGAGTCGCAGTCGGAGTCAGATTCGGAGTAAGAGTCAGAGTCAGAGTCACAGTCAGAGTCACAGTCAGAGTCAGAGTCAGGTTCAGAATCAGAGTCAGAGTCAGAGTCGGAGTCGAAGTCAGAGTCATAGTCAAAGTCGGAGTCAAAGTTGGAGTCAGAGTCAGAGTCAGAGTCAGAGAGTCAGAGTCAGAGTCAAAGTGATAGTCATAGTCGCAGTCAGAGTCAGATACAGATTTAAAGTTAGAGTCGAAGTCAGAGTCAGAGTCAGAGTCAGAGTCAGAGTCAGAATCAGAGTCAGAGTCGTAGTCGGAGTCAGAGTCAGAGTCAGAGTCAGAGTCCGAGTCGGAGTCAGAGTCAGAGTCGGAGTCAGAGTCGCAGTCAGAGTCAGTGTCAGAGTCAGAGTCAGAGTCAGAATCAGAGTCAGAGTCGTAGTCGGAGTCAGAGTCAGACTCAGAGTCAGAGTCAGAGTCAGAGTCAGAGTCAGAGTCAGAGTCAGAGTCAGAGTCAGAATCAGAGTCAGAGTCAGAGTCAGAGAGTCAGAGTCAAATTCAGAGTCGGAGTCAGATCAGAGAGTCAGAGTCAAATTCAGAGTCGAAGTCAGAGTCAGAGTCAGAGTCAGAGTCAGACTCAGAGTCAGAGTCGGAGTCGAAGTCGGAGTCAGATTCGGAGTAAGAGTCAGAGTCAGAGTCACAGTCAGAGTCACAGTCAGAGTCAGAGTCAGATTCAGAATCAGAGTCAGAGTCAGAGTCGGAGTCGTAGTCAGAGTCATAGTCAGAGTCGGAGTCAAAGTTGGAGTCAGAGTCAGAGTCAGAGAGTCAGAGTCAGAGTCAGAGTGATAGTCATAGTCGGAGTCAGAGTCAGATACAGATTTAAAGTCAGAGTCGAAGTCAGAGTCAGAGTCAGAGTCAGAGTCAGAGTCAGAATCAGAGTCAGAGTCGTAGTCGGAGTCAGAGTCAGAGTCAGAGTCAGAGTCAGAGTCGGAGTCAGAGTCCCAGTCAGAGTCAGTGTCAGAGTCAGAGTCAGAGTCGGAGTCAGAGTCAGACTCAGAGTCAGAGTCAGAGTCAGAGTCAGAGTCAGAGTCAGAGTCAGAGTCAGAGTCAGAATCAGAGTCAGAGTCAGAGTCAGAGAGTCAGAGTCAAATTCAGAGTCGGAGTCAGATCAGAGAGTCAGAGTCAAATTCAGAGTCGAAGTCAGAGTCAGAGTCAGAGTCAGAGTCAGAGTCAGAATCAGAGTCAGAGTCAGAGTCAGAAAGTCAGAGTCAAATTCAGAGTCGAAGTCAGATCAGAGAGTCAGAGTCAAATTCAGAGTCGGAGTCAGAGTCAGAGTCAGAGTCAGAGTCAGAGTCGGCGTCAGAGACAGAGTCAGAGTCAAATTCCGAGTCATAGTGAAAGTCACATTCATAGTCAGATACAAAGTCGAAGTCACAGTCAAAGTCAGAGTCAGAGTCTGATTCAGAGTCAGAGTCAGAGTCAGAGTTAGAGTCAGATTCGGAGTCAGAGTCGGAGTAAATATCAGATTCAGAGTCGGAGTCAGATTCAGAGTCACAGTCAGATTCAAAGTCAGAGTCGTCGTCGAAGTCAGAGTCTGATTCAGATACAGAGACAGAGTCAGAGTCAGAGTCAGAGTCCGAGTCGGAGTCAGAGTCAGAGTCGGAGTCAGAGTCGCAGTCAGAGTCAGTGTCAGAGTCAGAGTCAGAGTCAGAATCAGAGTCAGAGTCGTAGTCGGAGTCGGAGTCAGAGTCAGACTCAGAGTCAGAGTCAGAGTCAGAGTCAGAGTCAGAGTCAGAGTCAGAGTCAGAGTCAGAATCAGAGTCAGAGTCAGAGTCAGAGAGTCAGAGTCAAATTCAGAGTCGAAGTCAGATCAGAGAGTCAGAGTCAAATTCAGAGTCGGAGTCAGAGTCAGAGTCAGAGTCAGAGTCAGAGTCGGCGTCAGAGACAGAGTCAGAGTCAAATTCCGAGTCATAGTGAAAGTCACATTCATAGTCAGATACAAAGTCGAAGTCACAGTCAAAGTCAGAGTCAGAGCCTGATTCAGAGTCAGAGTCAGAGTCAGAGTTAGAGTCAGATTCGGAGTCAGAGTCGGAGTAAATATCAGATTCAGAGTCGGAGTCAGATTCAGAGTCACAGTCAGATTCAAAGTCAGAGTCGTCGTCGAAGTCAGAGTCTGATTCAGATACAGAGACAGAGTCAGAGTCAGAGTCAGAGTCAAACTCAGAGTCAGAGACGGAGTCGGAGTCAGAGTTAGAGTCAGAGTCAGAGTCAGAGTAAGAGTCAGAGTCAGAGTCAGAGTCAGAGTCAGAGTCAGAGTCAGAGTCAGAGTCAGAGTCAGAGTCAGAGTCAGAGTCAGATTCAGAGTCAGAGTCAGAGTCAGAGTCAGAGTCACAGTCAGAGTCAGAGTCAGAGTCAAAGTCAGAATCAGAGTCAGAGTCAGAGTCCGAGTCAGAGTCAGAGTCAGAATCAGACTCAGAATCAGAGAGTCAGAGTCAAAGTCTGAGTCATACTGAAAGTCAGAGTCAGAGTCAGATTCAGAGTCAGATACAAAGTCAAAGTCAAAGTCAATGTCAGAGTCAGAGTCGCAGTCAGAGTCAGAGTCAGAGTCAGAGTCAGAGTCAGAGTCAAAGTTGGAGTCAGAGTCCGAGTCACAGTCAGAGTCAGAGTCAGAGTCAGAGTCAGAGTCAGAGTCAGAGTCAGAGTCAAAGTTGGAGTCAGAGTCAGAGTCAGAGATTTAGAGTCAGAGTCAGAGTGATAGTCAGAGTCGGAGTCAGAGTCAGATACAGAGTCGAAGTCAGAGTCAGAGTCAGAGTCAGAGTCAGAGTCAGAGTCAGAGAGTCAGAGTCAAAGTCTGAGTCATACTGAAAGTCAGAGTCAGAGTCAGATTCAGAGTCAGATACAAAGTCAAAGTCAAAGTCAATGTCAGAGTCAGAGTCAGAGTCAGAGTCAGATTCAGAGTCAGAGTCAAAGATGGAGTCAGAGTCAGAGTCAGAGATTTAGAGTCAGAGTCAGAGTGATAGTCAGAGTCAGAGTCAGAGTCGGACACAGAGTCGAAGTCAGAGTCAGAGTCGGAGTCAGAGTCAGAGTCGAAGTCAGAGTCAGACTCAGAGTCAGAATCAGAGTCAGAGTCGGAGTCGAAGTCGCAGTCAGATTCGGAGTAAGAGTCAGAGTCAGAGTCAGAGTCAGAGTCACAGTCAGAGTCAGAGTCAGATTCAGAATCAGAGTCAGTGTCAGAGTCGGAGTCGGAGTCAGATTCATAGTCAGAGTCGGAGTCAAAGTTGGAGTCAGAGTCAGAGTCAGAGAGTCAGAGTCAGAGTCAGAGTGATAGTCATAGTCGGAGTCAGAGTCAGAGTCAGAGTCAGAGTAAGAATCAGAGTCAGAGTCGTAGTCGGAGTCAGAGTCAGAGTCAGAGTCAGAGTCAGAGTCGGAGTCAGAGTCAGAGTCGGAGTCAGAGTCACAGTCAGAGTCAGTGTCAGAATCAGAGTCAGAGTCAGAGTCAGAGTCAGAGTCAGAGTCAGAATCAGAGTCAGAGTCGTAGTCGGAGTCAGAGTCAGAGTCAGAGTCAGAGTCAGAGTCGGAGTCAGAGTCACAGTCAGAGTCAGTGTCAGAGTCAGAGTCAGAGTCAAAGTTGAAGTCAGAGTCAGAGTCAAACTCAGAGTCAGAGACAGAGTCAGAGTCAGAGTTAGAGTCAGAGTCGGAGTCAGAGTCAGAGACAGAGTCAGAGTCAGAGTCAGAGTCAGAGTCAGAGTCAGAGTCAGAGTCAGAGTCAGAGTCAGAGTCAGAGTCAAAGTCAGAATCAGAGTCAGAGTCAGAGTCCGAGTCAGAGTCAGAGTCAGAATCAGAGTCAGAATCAGAGAGTCAGAGTCAAAGTCTGAGTCATACTGAAAGTCAGAGTCAGAGTCAGATTCAGAGTCAGATACAAAGTCAAAGTCAAAGTCAATGTCAGAGTCAGAGTCAGAGTCAGAGTCAGATTCAGAGTCAGAGTCAGAGTCAGAGTCAGAGTCAGAGTCAGAGTCACAGTCAGAGTCAGTGTCAGAGTCAGAGTCAGAGTCAGAGTCAAAGTCAGAGTTAGAGTAAGAGTCAGAGTCAGAGTCACAGTCAGAGTCAGAGTCAGAGTCAAAGTCAGAGTCAGAGTCAGAGTCAGATTCAGAGTCAGAGTCAGAGCCAGAGTCAGAGTTAGAGTCGTAGTCAGAGTCAGAGTCGTAGTCAGAGTCAGAGTCAGAGTCAGAGTCAGACTCAGAGTCAGAGTCGTAGTCGGAGTCAGAGTCAGAGTCAGAGTCTGAGTCAGAGTCGGAGTCAGAGTTAGAGTCGGAGTCAGAGTCAGAGTCAGAGTCAGTGTCAGAGTCAGAGTCAGAGTCAGAGTCAGAGTCAGAGTTAGAGTAAGAGTCAGAGTCAGAGTGAGAGTCAGAGTCAGAGTCAGAGTCAAAGTCAGAGTCAGAGTCAGAGTCAGAGTCAGAGCCAGAGTCAGAGTTAGAGTCGTAGTCAGAGTCAGAGTCGTAGTGAGAGTCAGAGTCAGAGTCAGAGTCAGACTCAGAGTCAGAATCAGAGTCAGAGTCGGAGTCGGAGTCGGAGTCAGATTCAGAGTGAGAGTGAGAGTCAGAGTCAGAGTCAGAGTCAGAGTTAGAGTCAGAGTCAGAGTCAGAGTCAAAGTTGGAGTCAGAGTCAGAGTCAGACATTTTGAGTCAGAGTCAGAGTGATAATCAGAGTCGGAGTCAGAGTCAGATACAGAGTCGAAGTCAGAGTCAGAGTCAGAGTCAGAGTCAGAGTCAGAGTCAGAGTCAGACTCAGAGTCAGAATCAGAGTCAGAGTCGGAGTCGAAGTCGGAGTCAGATTCGGAGTGAGAGTCAGAGTCAGAGTCACAGTCAGAGTCACAGTCAGAGTCAGAGTCAGATTCAGAATCCGAGTCAGAGTCAGAGTCGGAGTCGGAGTCAGAGTCATAGTCAGAGTCGGAGTCAAAGTTGGAGTCAGAGTCAGAGTCAGAGAGTCAGAGTCAGAGTCAGAGTCAGATTCAGAGTTAGAGTCAGACTCAGAGTCGGGGTCGGAGTCGGAGTCAGCGTCGGAGTTAGAGTCAGAGTCAGAGTCAGACTCAGAGTCAGAATCAGAGTCAGAATCAGAGAGTCAGAGTCAAAGTCTGAGTCATACTGAAAGTCAGAGTCAGAGTCAGAATCAGAGTCAGATACAAAGTCAAAGTCAAAGTCAATGTCAGAGTCAGAGTCAGAGTCAGAGTCGGAGTCAGAGTCAGAGTCGGAGTCAGAGTCGCAGTCAGACTCAGTGTCAGCGTCAGAGTCAGAGTCAGAATCAGAGTCAGAGTCGTAGTCGGAGTCAGAGTCAGACTCAGAGTCAGAGTCAGAGTCAGAGTCAGAGTCAGAGTCAGAGTCAGAGTCAGAGTCAGAATCAGAGTCAGAGTCAGAGTCAGAGAGTCCGAGTCAAATTCAGAGTCGGAGTCAGATCAGAGAGTCAGAGTCAAATTCAGAGTCGGAGTCAGAGTCAGAGTCAGAGTCAGAGTCAGAGTCGGCGTCAGAGACAGAGTCAGAGTCAAATTCCGAGTCATAGTGAGAGTCACATTCATAGTCAGATACAAAGTCGAAGTCACAGTCAAAGTCAGAGTCAGAGTCTGATTCAGAGTCAGAGTCAGAGTCGTAGTTAGAGTCAGATTCGGAGTCAGAGTCGGAGTAAATATCAGATTCAGAGTCGGAGTCAGATTCAGAGTCACAGTCAGATTCAAAGTCAGAGTCGTCGTCGGAGTCAGAGTCTGATTCAGATACAGAGACAGAGTCAGAGTCAGAGTCAGAGTCAAACTCAGAGTCAGAGACGGAGTCGGAGTCAGAGTTAGAGTCAGAGTCAGAGTCAGAGTAAGAGTCAGAGTCAGAGTCAGAGTCAGAGTCAGAGTCAGAGTCAGAGTCAGAGTCAGAGTCAGAGTCAGAGTCAGAGTCAGAGTCAGATTTAGAGTCAGAGTCAGAGTCAGAGTCGGAGTCAAAGTTGGAGTCAGAGTCAGAGTCAGAGAGTCAGAGTCAGAGTCAGAGTGATAGTCATAGTCGGAGTCAGAGTCAGATACAGATTTAAAGTCAGAGTCGAAGTCAGAGTCAGAGTCAGAGTCAGAGTCAGAGTCAGAATCAGAGTCAGAGTCGTAGTCGGAGTCAGAGTCAGAGTCAGAGTCAGAGTCAGAGTCGGAGTCAGAGTCACAGTCAGAGTCAGTGTCAGAGTCAGAGTCAGAGTCAAAGTTGAAGTCAGAGTCAGAGTCAAACTCAGAGTCAGAGACAGAGTCAGAGTCAGAGTTAGAGTCAGAGTCGGAGTCAGAGTCCGAGACAGAGTCAGAGTCAGAGTCAGAGTCAGAGTCAGAGTCAGAGTCAGAGTCAGAGTCAGAGTCAGAGTCAGAGTCAAAGTCAGAATCAGAGTCAGAGTCAGAGTCAGAGTCAGAGTCAGAGTCAGAGTCATTCTCAGAGTCAGAATCAGAGTCAGAGTCGGAGTCGGATTCGGAGTCAGATTCAGAGTGAGAGTCAGAGTCAGAGTCAGAGTCAGAGTCAGATTCAGAGTTAGAGTCAGAGTCAGAGTCGGGGTCGGAGTCGGAGTCAGCGTCGGAGTTGTAGTCAGAGTCAGAGTCAGAGTCAGAGTCAGAGTTAGAGTAAGAGTCAGAGTCAGAGTCCAAGTCAGATACAGAGTCAGAGTCAGAGTCAGAGTCAGAGTCAGAGTAAGAGTCAAAGTCAGAATCAGAGTCGGAGTCAGAGTCAGAGTCAGAGTCAGAGTCAGAGCCAGAGTCAGAGTCAGAGTCAGAGAGTCAGAGTCAAAGTCTGAGTCATACTGAAAGTCAGAGTCAGAGTCAGATTCCAAGTCAGATACAAAGTCAAAGTCAAAGTCAATGTCAGAGTCAGAGTCAGAGTCAGAGTCAGATTCAGAGTCAGAGTCAGAGTCAGAGTCAGAGTCACAGTCAGAGAGTCAGAGTCAAAGTCTGAGTCATACTGAAAGTCAGAGTCAGAGTCAGAATCAGAGTCAGATACAAAGTCAAAGTCAAAGTCAATGTCAGAGTCAGAGTCAGAGTCAGAGTCGGAGTCAGAGTCAGAGTCGGAGTCAGAGTCGCAGTCAGACTCAGTGTCAGCGTCAGAGTCAGAGTCAGAGTCAGAGTCAGAGTCAGAGTCAGAGTCAGAGTCAGAGTCAGAGTCAGAGTCAGAGTCAGATTTAGAGTCAGAGTCAGAGTCAGAGTCAGAGTCACAGTCAGAGTCAGAGTCAGAGTCAGAGTCAGAGTCAAAGTTGGAGTCAGAGTCAGAGTCAGAGATTCAGAGTCAGAGTCAGAGTGATAGTCAGAGTCGGAGTCAGAGTCAGATACAGAGTGGAAGTCAGAGTCAGAGTCGGAGTCAGAGTCAGAGTCAGAGTCAGACTCAGAGTCAGAATCAGAGTCAGAGTCGGAGTCGAAGTCGGAGTCAGATTCGGAGTAAGAGTCAGAGTCAGAGTCACAGTCAGAGTCACAGTCAGAGTCAGAGTCAGATTCAGAATCAGAGTCAGAGTCAGAGTCGGAGTCGTAGTCAGAGTCATAGTCAGAGTCGGAGTCAAAGTTGGAATCAGAGTCAGAGTCAGAGAGTCAGAGTCAGAGTCAGAGTGATAGTCATAGTCGGAGTCAGAGTCAGATACAGATTTAAAGTCAGAGTCGAAGTCAGAGTCAGAGTCAGAGTCAGAGTCAGAGTCAGAATCAGAGTCAGAGTCGTAGTCGGAGTCAGAGTCAGAGTCAGAGTCAGAGTCAGAGTCAGAGTCAGAGTCACAGTCAGAGTCAGTGTCAGAGTCAGAGTCAGAGTCAAAGTTGAAGTCAGAGTCAGAGTCAAACTCAGAGTCAGAGACAGAGTCAGAGTCAGAGTTAGAGTCAGAGTCGGAGTCAGAGTCAGAGACAGAGTCAGAGTCAGAGTCAGAGTCAGAGTCGGAGTCAGAGTCAGAGTCAGAGTCAGAGTCAGAGTCAGAGTCAGAGTCAAAGTCAGAATCAGAGTCAGAGTCAGAGTCCGAGTCAGAGTCAGAGTCAGAATCAGAGTCAGAATCAGAGAGTCAGAGTCAAAGTCTGAGTCATACTGAAAGTCAGAGTCAGAGTCAGAATCAGAGTCAGATACAAAGTCAAAGTCAAAGTCAATGTCAGAGTCAGAGTCAGAGTCAGAGTCGGAGTCAGAGTCAGAGTCGGAGTCAGAGTCGCAGTCAGACTCAGTGTCAGCGTCAGAGTCAGAGTCAGAATCAGAGTCAGAGTCGTAGTCGGAGTCAGAGTCAGACTCAGAGTCAGAGTCAGAGTCAGAGTCAGAGTCAGAGTCAGAGTCAGAGTCAGAATCAGAGTCAGAGTCAGAGTCAGAGAGTTAGAGTCAAATTCAGAGTCGGAGTCAGATCAGAGAGTCAGAGTCAAATTCAGAGTCGGAGTCAGAGTCAGAGTCAGAGTCAGAGTCAGAGTCGGCGTCAGAGACAGAGTCAGAGTCAAATTCCGAGTCATAGTGAGAGTCACATTCATAGTCAGATACAAAGTCGAAGTCACAGTCAAAGTCAGAGTCAGAGTCTGATTCAGAGTCAGAGTCAGAGTCGTAGTTAGAGTCAGATTCGGAGTCAGAGTCGGAGTAAATATCAGATTCAGAGTCGGAGTCAGATTCAGAGTCACAGTCAGATTCAAAGTCAGAGTCGTCGTCGGAGTCAGAGTCTGATTCAGATACAGAAACAGAGTCAGAGTCAGAGTCAGAGTCAAACTCAGAGTCAGAGACGGAGTCGGAGTCAGAGTTAGAGTCAGAGTCAGAGTCAGAGTAAGAGTCAGAGTCAGAGTCAGAGTCAGAGTCAGAGTCAGAGTCAGAGTCAGAGTCAGAGTCAGAGTCAGAGTCAGAGTCAGAGTCAGATTTAGAGTCAGAGTCAGAGTCAGAGTCGGAGTCAAAGTTGGAGTCAGAGTCAGAGTCAGAGAGTCAGAGTCAGAGTCAGAGTGATAGTCATAGTCGGAGTCAGAGTCAGATACAGATTTAAAGTCAGAGTCGAAGTCAGAGTCAGAGTCAGAGTCAGAGTCAGAGTCAGAATCAGAGTCAGAGTCGTAGTCGGAGTCAGAGTCAGAGTCAGAGTCAGAGTCAGAGTCGGAGTCAGAGTCACAGTCAGAGTCAGTGTCAGAGTCAGAGTCAGAGTCAAAGTTGAAGTCAGAGTCAGAGTCACACTCAGAGTCAGAGACAGAGTCAGAGTCAGAGTTAGAGTCAGAGTCGGAGTCAGAGTCAGAGACAGAGTCAGAGTCAGAGTCAGAGTCAGAGTCAGAGTCAGAGTCAGAGTCAGAGTCAGAGTCAGAGTCAGAGTCAAAGTCAGAATCAGAGTCAGAGTCAGAGTCCGAGTCAGAGTCAGAGTCAGAATCAGAGTCAGAATCAGAGAGTCAGAGTCAAAGTCTGAGTCATACTGAAAGTCAGAGTCAGAGTCAGAATCAGAGTCAGATACAAAGTCAAAGTCAAAGACAATGTCAGAGTCAGAGTCAGAGTCAGAGTCAGATTCAGAGTCAGAGTCAGAGTCAGAGTCAGAGTCAGAGTCAGAGTCACAGTCAGAGTCAGTGTCAGAGTCAGAGTCAGAGTCAGAGTCAAAGTCAGAGTTAGAGTAAGAGTCAGAGTCAGAGTCAGAGTCAGAGTCAGAGTCAGAGTCAGAGTCAAAGTCAGAGTCAGAGTCAGAGTCAGAGTCAGAGTCAGAGTCAGAGCCAAAGTCAGAGTTAGAGTCGTAGTCAGAGTCAGAGTCGTAGTCAGAGTCAGAGTCAGAGTCAGAGTCAGACTCAGAGTCAGAGTCGTAGTCGGAGTCAGAGTCAGAGTCAGAGTCAGAGTCAGAGTCGGAGTCAGAGTCAGAGTCGGAGTCAGAGTCACAGTCAGAGTCAGTGTCAGAGTCAGAGTCAGAGTCAGAGTCAGAGTCAGAGTTAGAGTAAGAGTCAGAGTCAGAGTCAGAGTCAGAGTCAGAGTCAGAGTCAAAGTCAGAGTCAGAGTCAGAGTCAGAGTCAGAGCCAGAGTCAGAGTTAGAGTCGTAGTCAGAGTCAGAGTCGTAGTCAGAGTCAGAGTCAGAGTCAGAGTCAGACTCAGAGTCAGAATCAGAGTCAGAGTCGGAGTCGGAGTCGGAGTCAGATTCAGAGTGAGAGTGAGAGTCAGAGTCAGAGTCAGAGTCAGAGTTAGAGTAAGAGTCAGAGTCAGAGTCAGAGTCAGACTCAGAGTCAGAGTCAGAGTCAGAGTCAGAGTCCGAGTCAGAGTCAGAGTCAGAATCAGAGTCAGAATCAGAGAGTCAGAGTCAAAGTCTGAGTCATACTGAAAGTCAGAGTCAGAGTCAGAATCAGAGTCAGATACAAAGTCAAAGTCAAAGTCAATGTCAGAGTCAGAGTCAGAGTCAGAGTCGGAGTCAGAGTCAGAGTCGGAGTCAGAGTCGCAGTCAGACTCAGTGTCAGCGTCAGAGTCAGAGTCAGAATCAGAGTCAGAGTCGTAGTCGGAGTCAGAGTCAGACTCAGAGTCAGAGTCAGAGTCAGAGTCAGAGTCAGAGTCAGAGTCAGAGTCAGAGTCAGAATCAGAGTCAGAGTCAGAGTCAGAGAGTCCGAGTCAAATTCAGAGTCGGAGTCAGATCAGAGAGTCAGAGTCAAATTCAGAGTCGGAGTCAGAGTCAGAGTCAGAGTCAGAGTCAGAGTCGGCGTCAGAGACAGAGTCAGAGTCAAATTCCGAGTCATAGTGAGAGTCACATTCATAGTCAGATACAAAGTCGAAGTCACAGTCAAAGTCAGAGTCAGAGTCTGATTCAGAGTCAGAGTCAGAGTCGTAGTTAGAGTCAGATTCGGAGTCAGAGTCGGAGTAAATATCAGATTCAGAGTCGGAGTCAGATTCAGAGTCACAGTCAGATTCAAAGTCAGAGTCGTCGTCGGAGTCAGAGTCTGATTCAGATACAGAGACAGAGTCAGAGTCAGAGTCAGAGTCAAACTCAGAGTCAGAGACGGAGTCGGAGTCAGAGTTAGAGTCAGAGTCAGAGTCAGAGTAAGAGTCAGAGTCAGAGTCAGAGTCAGAGTCAGAGTCAGAGTCAGAGTCAGAGTCAGAGTCAGAGTCAGAGTCAGAGTCAGAGTCAGATTTAGAGTCAGAGTCAGAGTCAGAGTCGGAGTCAAAGTTGGAGTCAGAGTCGGAGTCAGAGAGTCAGAGTCAGAGTCAGAGTGATAGTCATAGTCGGAGTCAGAGTCAGATACAGATTTAAAGTCAGAGTCGAAGTCAGAGTCAGAGTCAGAGTCAGAGTCAGAGTCAGAATCAGAGTCAGAGTCGTAGTCGGAGTCAGAGTCAGAGTCAGAGTCAGAGTCAGAGTCGGAGTCAGAGTCACAGTCAGAGTCAGTGTCAGAGTCAGAGTCAGAGTCAAAGTTGAAGTCAGAGTCAGAGTCAAACTCAGAGTCAGAGACAGAGTCAGAGTCAGAGTGAGAGTCAGAGTCGGAGTCAGAGTCCGAGACAGAGTCAGAGTCAGAGTCAGAGTCAGAGTCAGAGTCAGAGTCAGAGTCAGAGTCAGAGTCAGAGTCAGAGTCAGAGTCAAAGTCAGAATCAGAGTCAGAGTCAGAGTCAGAGTCAGAGTCAGAGTCAGAGTCATTCTCAGAGTCAGAATCAGAGTCAGAGTCGGAGTCGGATTCGGAGTCAGATTCAGAGTGAGAGTCAGAGTCAGAGTCAGAGTCAGAGTCAGATTCAGAGTTAGAGTCAGAGTCAGAGTCGGGGTCGGAGTCGGAGTCAGCGTCGGAGTTGTAGTCAGAGTCAGAGTCAGAGTCAGAGTCAGAGTTAGAGTAAGAGTCAGAGTCAGAGTCAGAGTCAGAGTCAGAGTCAAAGTCAGAGTCAGAGTCAGAGTTAGAGTGAGAGTCAGAGTCAGAGTTGGAGTCAGATTAGGAGTCAGAGTCGGAGTCAATGTCAGATTCAGAGTCGGAGTCAGATTCAGAGTCACAGTCAGATTCAAAGTCAGAGTCGTCGTCAGAGTCAGAGTCTGATTCAGATACAGAGACAGAGTCAGAGTCAGAGTCAGAGTCAAACTCAGAGTCAGAAACGAAGTCGGAGTCAGAGTTAGAGTCAGAGTCAGAGTCAGAGTCAGAGACAGATTCAGAGTCAGAGTCAAAGTCAGAGTCAGAGACAGAGTCAGAGTCAGAGTCAGAGTCAGAGTCAGAGTCAGAGTCAGAGTCAGAGTCAGACTCAGAGTCAGAGTCAGAGTCAGAGTTAGAGTAAGAGTCAGAGTCAGAGTCAGAGTCAGAGTCAAAGTCAGAGTCAGAGTCAGAGTCAGAGTCAGAGTCAGAGCCAGAGTCAGAGTCAGAGTCGTAGTCAGAGTCAGAGTCCAAGTCAGATACAGAGTCAGAGTCAGAGTCAGAGTCAGAGTCAGAGTAAGAGTCAAAGTCAGAATCAGAGTCGGAGTCAGAGTCAGAGTCAGAGTCAGAGTCAGAGCCAGAGTCAGAGTCAGAGTCAGAGAGTCAGAGTCAAAGTCTGAGTCATACTGAAAGTCAGAGTCAGAGTCAGATTCCAAGTCAGATACAAAGTCAAAGTCAAAGTCAATGTCAGAGTCAGAGTCAGAGTCAGAGTCAGATTCAGAGTCAGAGTCAGAGTCAGAGTCAGAGTCACAGTCAGAGTCAGTAACAGAGTGAGAGTCAGAGTCAAAGTTGGAGTCAGAGTCCGAGTCACAGTCAGAGTCAGAGTCAGAGTCAGAGTCAGAGTCAGAGTCAAAGTTGGAGTCAGAGTCAGAGTCAGAGACTTAGAGTCAGAGTCAGAGTGATCGTCAGAGTCGGAGTCAGAGTCAGAGTCGAAGTCAGAGTCAGAGAGTCAGAGTCAAATTCAGAGTCAGAGTCAGAGTCAGAGTCAGACTCAGAGTCAGAGTCGTAGTCGGAGTCAGAGTCAGAATCAGAGTCAGAGTCAGAGTCGGAGTCAGAGTCAGAGTCGGAGTCAGAGTCACAGTCAGAGTCAGTGTCAGAGTCATAGTCAGAGTCAGAGGCAGAGTCAGAGTGAGAGTAAGAGTCAGAGTCAGAGTCAGAGTCAGAGTCAGAGTCAGAGTCAAAGTCAGAGTCATAGTCAGAGTCAGAGTCAGAGTCAGAGCCAGAGTCAGAGTTAGAGTCGTAGTCAGAGTCAGAGTCGTAGTCAGAGTCAGAGTCAGAGTCAGAGTCAGACTCAGAGTCAGAATCAGAGTCAGAGTCGGAGTCGGAGTCGGAGTCAGATTCAGAGTGAGAGTGAGAGTCAGAGTCAGAGTCAGAGTCAGAGTTAGAGTAAGAGTCAGAGTCAGAGTCAGAGTCAGAGTCAGAGTCAGAGTCAAAGTCAGAGTCAGAGTCAGAGTCAGAGTCAGAGTCAGAGCCAGAGTCATAGTCGGAGTCGTATTCAGAGTCAGAGTCCAAGTCAGATACAGAGTCAGAGCCAGAGTCATAGTCAGAGTCGTATTCAGAGTCAGAGTCCAAGTCAGATACAGAGTCAGAGTCAGAGTCAGAGTCAGAGTCAGAGTCAGAGTCAGAGTCAGAGTCAAAGTCAGAGTCAGAGTCAGAGTCAGAGTCAGAGTCAGAGTCAGAGTCAGAGTCAGAGTCGTAGTCAGAGTCAGAGTCCAAGTCAGATACAGAGTCAGAGTCAGAGTCAGAGTCAGAGTCAGAGTCAGAGTCAAAGTCAGAATCAGAGTCAAAGTCAGAGTCAGAGTCAGAGTCAGAGTCAGAGCCAGAGTCAGAGTCAGAGTCAGAGAGTCAGAGTCAAAGTCTGAGTCATACTGAAAGTCAGAGTCAGAGTCAGATTCCGAGTCAGATACAAAGTCAAAGTCAAAGTCAATGTCAGAGTCAGAGTCAGAGTCAGAGTCAGATTCAGAGTCAGAGTCAGAGTCAGAGTCAGAGTCACAGTCAGAGTCAGAGTCAGAGTCAGAGTCAGAGTCAAAGTTGGAGTCAGAGTCCGAGTCACAGTCAGAGTCAGAGTCAGAGTCGGAGTCAGAGTCAAAGTTGGAGTCAGAGTCAGATTCAGAGATTTAGAGTCAGAGTCAGAGTGATAGTCAGAGTCGGAGTCAGAATCAGATACAGAGTCGAAGTCAGAGTCAGAGTCAGAGTCAGAGTCAGAGTCAGAGTCAGAGTCAGACTCAGAGTCAGAATCAGAGTCAGAGTCGGAGTCGCAGTCGGAGTCAGATTCGGAGTAAGAGTCAGAGTCAGAGTCAGAGTCAGAGAGTCAGAGTCAGAGTCAGAGTGATAGTCATAGTCGGAGTCAGAGTCAGATACAGATTTAAAGTCAGAGTCGAAGTCAGAGTCAGAGTCAGAGTCAGAGTCAGAGTCAGAATCAGAGTCAGAGTCGTAGTCGGAGTCAGAGTCAGAGTCAGAGTCAGAGTCAGAGTCGGAGTCAGAGTCACAGTCAGAGTCAGTGTCAGAGTCAGAGTCAGAGTCAAAGTTGAAGTCAGAGTCAGAGTCAAACTCAGAGTCAGAGACAGAGTCAGAGTCAGAGTTAGAGTCAGAGTCGGAGTCAGAGTCAGAGACAGAGTCAGAGTCAGAGTCAGAGTCAGAGTCAGAGTCAGAGTCAGAGTCAGAGTCAGAGTCAGAGTCAGAGTCAAAGTCAGAATCAGAGTCAGAGTCAGAGTCAGAGTCAGAGTCAGAGTCAGAGTCAGAGTCAGAGTCACAGTCAGAGTCAGTGTCAGAGTCAGAGTCAGAGTCAGAGTCAGAGTCAGAGTTAGAGTAAGAGTCAGAGTCAGAGTCAGAGTCAGAGTCAGAGTCAGAGTCAAAGTCAGAGTCAGAGTCAGAGTCAGAGTCAGAGTCAGAGTCAGAGCCAGAGTCAGAGTTAGAGTCGTAGTCAGAGTCAGAGTCGTAGTCAGAGTCAGAGTCAGAGTCAGAGTCAGACTCAGAGTCAGAGTCGTAGTCGGAGTCAGAGTCAAAGTCAGAGTCAGAGTCAGAGTCGGAGTCAGAGTCAGAGTCGGAGTCAGAGTCACAGTCAGAGTCAGTGTCAGAGTCAGAGTCAGAGTCAGAGTCAGAGTCAGAGTCAGAGTTAGACTAAGAGTCAGAGTCAGAGTCAGAGTCAGAGTCAGAGTCAGAGTCAAAGTCAGAGTCAGAGTCAGAGTCAGAGTCAGAGTCAGAGTCAGAGCCAGAGTCAGAGTTAGAGTCGTAGTCAGAGTCAGAGTCGTAGTCAGAGTCAGAGTCAGAGTCAGAGTCAGACTCAAAGTCAGAATCAGAGTCAGAGTCGGAGTCGGAGTCAGAGTCAGATTCAGAGTGAGAGTGAGAGTCAGAGTCAGAGTCAGAGTCAGAGTTAGAGTAAGAGTCAGAGTCAGAGTCAGAGTCAGAGTCAGAGTCAGAGTCAAAGTCAGAGTCAGAGTCAGAGTCAGAGTCAGAGTCAGAGCCAGAGTCAGAGTCAGAGTCGTAGTCAGAGTCAGAGTCCGAGTCAGATACAGAGTCAGAGTCAGAGTCAGAGTCAGAGTCAGAGTAAGAGTCAAAGTCAGAATCAGAGTCGGAGTCAGAGTCAGAGTCAGAGTCAGAGTCAGAGCCAGAGTCAGAGTCAGAGTCAGAGAGTCAGAGTCAAAGTCTGAGTCATACTGAAAGTCAGAGTCAGAGTCAGAGTCAGAGTCAGAGTCAAAGTCAGAGTCAGAGTCAGAGTCAGAGTCAGAGTCAGAGCCAGAGTCATAGTCAGAGTCGTATTCAGAGTCAGAGTCCAAGTCAGATACAGAGTCAGAGTCAGAGTCAGAGTCAGAGTCAGAGTCGGAGTCAGAGTCAGAGTCAAAGTCAGAGTCAGAGTCAGAGTCGGAGTCAGAGTCAGAGTCAGAGTCGTAGTCAGAGTCAGAGTCCAAGTCAGATACAGAGTCAGAGTCAGAGTCAGAGTCAGAGTCAGAGTCAGAGTCAGAGTCAAAGTCAGAATCAGAGTCAAAGTCAGAGTCAGAGTCAGAGTCAGAGTCAGAGCCAGAGTCAGAGTCAGAGTCAGAGAGTCAGAGTCAAAGTCTGAGTCATACTGAAAGTCAGAGTCAGAGTCAGATTCCGAGTCAGATACAAAGTCAAAGTCAAAGTCAATGTCAGAGTCAGAGTCAGTGTCAGAGTCAGATTCAGAGTCAGAGTCAGAGTCAGAGTCAGAGTCACAGTCAGAGTCAGAGTCAGAGTCAGAGTCAGAGTCAAAGTTGGAGTCAGAGTCCGAGTCACAGTCAGAGTCAGAGTCAGAGTCGGAGTCAGAGTCAAAGTTGGAGTCAGAGTCAGAGTCAGAGATTTAGAGTCAGAGTCAGAGTGATAGTCAGAGTCGGAGTCAGAATCAGATACAGAGTCGAAGTCAGAGTCAGAGTCAGAGTCAGAGTCAGAGTCAGAGTCAGAGTCAGACTCAGAGTCAGAATCAGAGTCAGAGTCGGAGTCGCAGTCGGAGTCAGATTCGGAGTAAGAGTCAGAGTCACAGTCAGAGTCACAGTCAGAGTCAGAGTCAGATTCAGAATCAGCGTCAGATTCAGAGTCGGAGTCGAAGTCAGAGTCATAGTCAGAGTCGGAGTCAAAGTTGGAGTCAGAGTCAGAGTCAGAGAGTTAGAGTCAGAATCAGAGTGATAGTCATAGTCTCAGTCAGAGTCAGATACAGATTTAAAGTCAGAGTCGAAGTCAGAGTCAGAGTCAGAGTCAGAGTCAGAGTCAGAATCATAGTCAGAGTCGTAGTCGGAGTCAGAGTCAGAGTCAGAGTCAGAGTCAGAGTCGGAGTCAGAGTCAGAGTCGGAGTCAGAGTCACAGTCAGAGTCAGTGTCAGAGTCAGAGTCAGAGTCAAAGTTGGAGTCAGAGTCAGAGTCAGAGAGTCAGAGTCAGAGTCAGATTGATAGTCATAGTCGAAGTCAGAGTCAGATACAGAGTCGAAGTCAGAGTTGAAGTCAGAGTCAGAGTCAGAGTCAGAGTCAGAGAGACAGAGTCAAAGTCTGAGTCATACTGAAAGTCAGAGTCAGAGTCAGATTCAGAGTCAGATACAAAGTCAAAGTCAAAGTCAATGTCAGAGTCAGAGTCAGAGTCAAAGTCAGATTCAGAGTCAGAGTCAGAGTCAGAGTCAGAGTCACAGTCAGAGTCGGAGTCGGAGTCAGAGTCAGAGTCAAAGTTGGAGTCAGAGTCCGAGTCACAGTCAGAGTCAGAGTCAGAGTCAGAGTCAGAGTCAAAGTTGGAGTCAGAGTCAGAGTCAGAGTCAGAATCAGAGTCAGAGTCGGAGTCGGAGTCGGAGTCAGATTCAGAGTGAGAGTGAGAGTCAGAGTCAGAGTCAGAGTCAGAGTTAGAGTAAGAGTCAGAGTCAGAGTCAGAGTCAGAGTCAGAGTCAGAGTCAAAGTCAGAGTCAGAGTCAGAGTCAGAGTCAGAGTCAGAGCCAGAGTCATAGTCAGAGTCGTATTCAGAGTCAGAGTCCAAGTCAGATACAGAGTCAGAGTCAGAGTCAGAGTCAGAGTCAGAGTCAGAGTCAGAGTCAGAGTCAGAGTCAAAGTCAGAGTCAGAGTCAGAGTCAGAGCCAGAGTCAGAGTCAGAGTCAGAGTCAGAGTCGTAGTCAGAGTCAGAGTCCAAGTCAGATACAGAGTCAGAGTCAGAGTCAGAGACAGAGTCAGAGTCAGAGTCAAAGTCAGAATCAGAGTCAAAGTCAGAGTCAGAGTCAGAGTCAGAGTCAGAGCCAGAGTCAGAGTCAGAGTCGGAGAGTCAGAGTCAAAGTCTGAGTCATACTGAAAGTCAGAGTCAGAGTCAGATTCCGAGTCAGATACAAAGTCAGAGTCAAAGTCAATGTCAGAGTCAGAGTCAGAGTCAGAGTCAGATTCAGAGTCAGAGTCAGAGTCAGAGTCAGAGTCACAGTCAGAGTCAGAGTCAGAGTCAGAGTCAGGGGCAAAGTTGGAGTCAGAGTCCGAGTCACAGTCAGAGTCAGAGTCAGAGTCGGAGTCAGAGTCAAAGTTGGAGTCAGAGTCAGAGTCAGAGATTTAGAGTCAGAGTCAGAGTGATAGTCAGAGTCGGAGTCAGAATCAGATACAGAGTCGAAGTCAGAGTCAGAGTCAGAGTCAGAGTCAGAGTCAGAGTCAGAGTCAGACTCAGAGTCAGAATCAGAGTCAGAGTCGGAGTCGCAGTCGGAGTCGGATTCGGAGTAAGAGTCAGAGTCAGAGTCACAGTCAGAGTCACAGTCAGAGTCAGAGTCAGATTCAGAATCAGCGTCAGAGTCAGAGTCGGAGTCGAAGTCAGAGTCATAGTCAGAGTCGGAGTCAAAGTTGGAGTCAGAGTCAGAGTCAGAGAGTTAGAGTCAGAGTCAGAGTGATAGTCATAGTCGCAGTCAGAGTCAGATACAGATTTAAAGTCAGAGTCGAAGTCAGAGTCAGAGTCAGAGTCAGAGTCAGAGTCAGAATCATAGTCAGAGTCGTAGTCGGAGTCAGAGTCAGAGTCAGAGTCAGAGTCAGAGTCGGAGTCAGAGTCAGAGTCGGAGTCAGAGTCACAGTCAGAGTCAGTGTCAGAGTCAGAGTCAGAGTCAAAGTTGGAGTCAGAGTCAGAGTCAGAGAGTCAGAGTCAGAGTCAGATTGATAGTCATAGTCGAAGTCAGAGTCAGATACAGAGTCGAAGTTAGAGTCGAAGTCAGAGTCAGAGTCAGAGTCAGAGTCAGAGAGACAGAGTCAAAGTCTGAGTCATACTGAAAGTCAGAGTCAGAGTCAGATTCAGAGTCAGATACAAAGTCAAAGTCAAAGTCAATGTCAGAGTCAGAGTCAGAGTCAGAGTCAGATTCAGAGTCAGAGTCAGAGTCAGAGTCAGAGTCACAGTCAGAGTCGGAGTCAGAGTCAGAGTCAGAGTCAAAGTTGGAGTCAGAGTCCGAGTCACAGTCAGAGTCAGAGTCAGAGTCAGAGTCAGAGTCAAAGTTGGAGTCAGAGTCAGAGTCAGAGATTTAGAGTCAGAGTCAGAGTGATAGTCAGAGTCGGAGTCAGAGTCAGACACAGGGTCGAAGTCAGAGTCAGAGTCGGAGTCAGAGTCAGAGTCAGAGTCAGAGTCAGACTCAGAGTCAAACTCAGAGTCAGAGACAGAGTCGGAGTCAGAGTTAGAGTCAGAGTCGAAGTCAGAGTCAGAGACAGAGTCAGAGTCAGAGTCAGAGTCAGAGTCAGAGACAGAGTCAGAGTCAGAGTCAGAGTCAGAGTCAGAGTCAGAGTCAGATTCAGAGTCAGAGTCAGAGTCAGAGTCAGAGTCACAGTCAGAGTCAGAGTCAGAGTCAAAGTTGGAGTCAAAGTCAGAGTCAGAGATTTAGAGTCAGAGTCAGAGTGATAGTCAGAGTCGGAGTCAGAGTCAGATACAGAGTCGAGGTCAGAGTCAGAGTCAGAGTCAGAGTCAGAGTCAGAGTCAGAGTCAGAGTCAGACTCAGAGTCAGAATCGGAGTCAGAGTCGGAGTCGGAGTCGGAGTCAGATTCGGAGTGAGAGTCAGAGTCAGAGTCACAGTCAGAGTCACAGTCAGAGTCAGAGTCAGATTCAGAGTCAGAGTCAGGGTCAGAGTCAGAGTCAAAGTCAGAATCAGAGTCAGAGTCAGAGTCCGAGTCAGAGTCAGAGTCAGAGTCAGAGTCAGATTCAGAGAGTCAGAGTCAAAGTCTCAGTCATACTGAAAGTCAGAGTCAGAGTCAGATTCAGAGTCAGATACAAAGTCGAAGTCAGAGTCGGAGTCGGAGTCAGCGTCAGAGTCAGAGTCAGAGTCAGACTCAGAGTCAAACTCAGAGTCAGAGACAGAGTCGGAGTCAGAGTTAGAGTCAGAGTCAAACTCAGAGTCAGAGACAGAGTCAGAGTCAAAGTCAGAATCAGAGTCAGAGTCAGAGTCCGAGTCAGAGTCAGAGTCAGAGTCAGAGTCAGAGTCAGAGAGTCAGAGTCAAAGTCTGAGTCATACTGAAAGTCAGAGTCAGAGTCAGATTCAGAGTCAGATACAAAGTCAAAGTCAAAGTCAATGTCAGAGTCAGAGTCAGAGTCAGAGTCAGAGTCAGATTCAGAGTCAGAGTCAGAGTCAGAGTCAGAGTCAGAGTCAGAGTCACAGTCAGAGTCAGAGTCAGAGTCAGAGTTAGAGTAAGAGTCAGAGTCAGAGTCAGAGTCAGAGTCAGAGTCAGAGTCAGAGTCAGAGTCAGAGTCAGAGTCAGAGCCAGAGTCAGAGTTAGAGTCGTAGTCAGAGTCAGAGTCAGAGTCAGAGTCAGAGTCAGAGTCAGAGTCATTCTCAGAGTCAGAATCAGAGTCAGAGTCGGAGTCAGAGTCAGAGTCAGAGTCAGAGACAGAGTCAGAGTCAGAGTCAGAGTCAGAGTCAGAGTCAGAGTCAGATTCAGAGTCAGAGTCAGAGTCAGAGTCAGAGTCACAGTCAGAGACAGAATCAGAGTCAGAGTCAGAGTCAGAGTCAGAGTCAGAGTTAGATTCAGAGTCAGAGTCAGAGTCAGAGTCAGAGTCACAGTCAGAGTCAGAGTCAGAGTCAAAGTTGGAGTCAAAGTCAGAGTCAGAGACTTAGAGTCAGAGTCAGAGTGATAGTCAGAGTCGGAGTCAGAGTCAGATACAGAGTCGAGGTCAGAGTCAGAGTCAGAGTCAGAGTCAGAGTCAGAGTCAGAGTCAGAGTCAGACTCAGAGTCAGAATCGGAGTCAGAGTCGGAGTCGGAGTCGGAGTCAGATTCGGAGTGAGAGTCAGAGTCAGAGTCACAGTCAGAGTCACAGTCAGAGTCAGAGTCAGATTCAGAGTCAGAGTCAGGGTCAGAGTCAGAGTCAAAGTCAGAATCAGAGTCAGAGTCAGAGTCCGAGTCAGAGTCAGAGTCAGAGTCAGAGTCAGAGTCAGAGAGTCAGAGTCAAAGTCTGAGTCATACTGAAAGTCAGAGTCAGAGTCAGATTCAGAGTCAGATACAAAGTCAAAGTCAAAGTCAATGTCAGAGTCAGAGTCAGAGTCAGAGTCAGATTCAGAGTCAGAGTCAGAGTCAGAGTCAGAGTCAGAGTCAGAGTCACAGTCAGAGTCAGAGTCAGAGTCAGAGTGAGAGTAAGAGTCAGAGTCAGAGTCAGAGTCAGAGTCAGAGTCAGAGTCAGAGTCAGAGTCAGAGTCAGAGCCAGAGTCAGAGTTAGAGTCGTAGTCAGAGTCAGAGTCAGAGTCAGAGTCAGAGTCAGAGTCAGAGTCATTCTCAGAGTCAGAATCAGAGTCAGAGTCGGAGTCGGAGTCGGAGTCAGATTCAGAGTGAGAGTCAGAGTCAGAGTCAGAGTCAGAGTCAGATTCAGAGTTAGAGTCAGAGTCAGAGTCGGGGTCGGAGTCGGAGTCAGCGTCGGAGTTGTAGTCAGAGTCAGAGTCAGAGTCAGAGTCAGAGTTGGAGTAAGAGTCAGAGTCAGAGTCAGAGTCAGAGTCAGAGTCAAAGTCAGAGTCAGAGTCAGAGTTAGAGTGAGAGTCAGAGTCAGAGTTGGAGTCAGATTAGGAGTCAGAGTCGGAGTCAATGTCAGATTCAGAGTCGGAGTCAGATTCAGAGTCACAGTCAGATTCAAAGTCAGAGTCGTCGTCAGAGTCAGAGTCTGATTCAGATACAGAGACAGAGTCAGAGTCAGAGTCAGAGTCAAACTCAGAGTCAGAAACGAAGTCGGAGTCAGAGTTAGAGTCAGAGTCAGAGTCAGAGTCAGAGACAGATTCAGAGTCAGAGTCAGAGTCAGAGTCAGAGACAGAGTCAGAGTCAGAGTCAGAGTCAGAGTCAGAGTCAGAGTCAGAGTCAGAGTCAGACTCAGAGTCAGAATCAGAGTCAGAGTCGGAGTCGAAGTCGGAGTCAGATTCGGAGTGAGAGTCAGAGTCAGAGTCACAGTCAGAGTCACAGTCAGAGTCAGAGTCAGATTCAGAATCCGAATCAGAGTCAGAGTCAGAGTCGGAGTCGGAGTCAGAGTCATAGTCAGAGTCGGAGTCAAAGTTGGAGTCAGAGTCAGAGTCAGAGAGTCAGAGTCAGAGTCAGAGTCAGAGTCAGAGTCAGACTCAGAGTCAGAATCAGAGTCAGAGTCGGAGTCGCAGTCGGAGTCAGATTCGGAGTAACAGTCAGAGTCAGAGTCACAGTCAGAGTCACAGTCAGAGTCAGAGTCAGATTCAGAATCAGAGTCAGAGTCAGAGTCGGATTTGGAGTCAGAGTCATAGTCAGAGTCAGAGTCAAAGTTGGAGTCAGAGTCAGAGTCAGAGAGTTAGAGTCAGAGTCAGAGAGTCAGAGTCAGAGTCAGATTGATAGTCATGGTCGAAGTCAGAGTCAGATACAGAGTCGAAGTCAGAGTCGAAGTCAGAGTCAGAGTCAGAGTCAGAGTCAGAGTCAGAGTCAGAGAGTCAGAGTCAAAGTCTGAGTCATACTGAAAGTCAGAGTCAGAGTCAGATTCAGAGTCAGATACAACGTCAAAGTCAAAGTCAATGTCAGAGTCAGAGTCAGAGTCAGAGTCAGAGTCAGAGATTTAGAGTCAGAGTCAGAGTGATAGTCAGAGTCGGAGTCAGAGTCGGACACAGAGTCGAAGTCAGAGTCAGAGTCGGAGTCAGAGTCAGAGTCAAAGTCAGAGTCAGACTCAGAGTCAGAATCAGAGTCAGAGTCGGAGTCGAAGTCGGAGTCAGATTCGGAGTAAGAGTCAGAGTCAGAGTCAGAGTCAGAGTCACAGTCAGAGTCAGAGTCAGATTCAGAATCAGAGTCAGAGTCAGAGTCGGAGTCGGAGTCAGAGTCATAGTCAGAGTCGGAGTCAAAGTTGGAGTCAGAGTCAGAGTCAGAGAGTCAGAGTCAGAGTCAGAGTGATAGTCATAGTCGGAGTCAGAGTCAGAGTCGGAGTCAGAGTCAGAATCAGAGTCAGAGTCGTAGTCGGAGTCAGAGTCAGAGTCAGAGTCAGAGTCAGAGTCGGAGTCAGAGTCAGAGTCGGAGTCAGAGTCACAGTCAGAGTCAGTGTCAGAATCAGAGTCAGAGTCAGAATCAGAGTCAGAGTTAGAGTAAGAGGCAGAGTCAGAGTCGGAGTCAGAGTCAGAGTCAGAGTCAAAGTCAGAGTCAGAGTCAGAGTCAGAGTCAGAGTCATAGTCAGAGCTAGAGTCAGAGTTAGAGTCGTAGTCAGAGTCAGAGTCGTAGTCAGAGTCAGAGTCAGAGTCAGAGTCAGACTCAGAGTCAAAATCAGAGTCAGAGTCGGAGTCGGAGTCGGAGTCAGATTCATAGTGAGAGTCAGAGTCAGAGTCAGAGTCAGAGTCAGAGTTAGAGTAAGAGTCAGAGTCAGAGTCAGAGTCAGAGTCAGAGTCAGAGTCAAATTCAGAGTCAGAGTCAGAGTCAGAGTCAGAGTCAGAGCCAGAGTCAGAGTCAGAGTCGTAGTCAGAGTCAGAGTCCAAGTCAGATACAGAGTCAGAGTCAGAGTCAGAGTCAGAGTCAGAGTCAGAGTCAAAGTCAGAATCAGAGTCAGAGTCAGAGTCAGAGTCAGAGTCAGAGTCAGAGTCAGAGTCAGAGTCAGAGTCAGAGTCAGAGTCAGAGAGTCAGAGTCAAAGTCTGAGTCATACTGAAAGTCAGAGTCAGAGTCAGATTCCGAGTCAGATACAAAGTCAAAGTCAAAGTCAATGTCAGAGTCAGAGTCAGAGTCAGAGTTAGAGTAAGTGTCAGAGTCAGAGTCAGAGTCAGAGTCAGAGTCAGAGTCAAAGTCAGTGTAAGAGTCAGAGTCAGAGTCAGAGTCAGAGCCAGAGTCAGAGTCAGAGTCGTAGTCAGAGTCAGAGTCCAAGTCAGATACAGAGTCAGAGTCAGAGTCAGAGTCAGAGTCAGAGTCAGACTCAGAGTCAGAGAGTCAGAGTCAAAGTCTGAGTCATACTGAAAGTCAGAGTCAGAGTCAGATTCAGCGTCAGATACAACGTCAAAGTCAAAGTCAATGTCAGAGTCAGAGTCAGAGTCAGAGTCAGATTCAGAGTCAGAGTCAAAGTTGGAGTCAGAGTCAGAGTCAGAGATTTAGAGTCAGAGTCAGAGTGATAGTCAGAGTCGGAGTCAGAGTCGGACACAGAGTCGAAGTCAGAGTCAAAGTCAGAGTCAGACTCAGAGTCAGAATCAGAGTCAGAGTCGGAGTCGAAGTCGGAGTCAGATTCGGAGTAAGAGTCAGAGTCAGAGTCAGAGTCAGAGTCACAGTCAGAGTCAGAGTCAGATTCAGAATCAGAGTCAGAGTCAGAGTCGGAGTCGGAGTCAGAGTCAGAGTCGGAGTCGGAGTCAGAGTCATAGTCAGAGTCGGAGTCAAAGTTGGAGTCAGAGTCAGAGTCAGAGAGTCAGAGTCAGAGTCAGAGTGATAGTCATAGTCGGAGTCAGAGTCAGAGTCAGAGTCAGAGTCAGAATCAGAGTCAGAGTCGTAGTCGGAGTCAGAGTCAGAGTCAGAGTCAGAGTCAGAGTCGGAGTCAGAGTCAGAGTCGGAGTCAGAGTCACAGTCAGAGTCAGTGTCAGAATCAGAGTCAGAGTCAGAATCAGAGTCAGAGTTAGAGTAAGAGTCAGAGTCAGAGTCGGAGTCAGAGTCAGAGTCAGAGTCAAAGTCAGAGTCAGAGTCAGAGTCAGAGTCAGAGTCATAGTCAGAGCTAGAGTCAGAGTCAGAGTCAGAGTCAGAGTCGGAGTCAGAGTCAGAGTCGGAGTCAGAGTCACAGTCAGAGTCAGTGTCAGAATCAGAGTCAGAGTCAGAATCAGAGTCAGAATTAGAGTAAGAGTCAGAGTCAGAGTAGGAGTCAGAGTCAGAGTCAGAGTCAAAGTCAGAGTCAGAGTCAGAGTCAGAGTCAGAGTCATAGTCAGAGCTAGAGTCAGAGTTAGAGTCGTAGTCAGAGTCAGAGACGTAGTCAGAGTCAGAGTCAGAGTCAGAGTCAGACTCAGAGTCAAAATCAGAGTCAGAGTCGGAGTCGGAGTCGGAGTCAGATTCATAGTGAGAGTCAGAGTCAGAGTCAGAGTCAGAGTCAGAGTTAGAGTAAGAGTCAGAGTCAGAGTCAGAGTCAGAGTCAGAGTCAGAGTCAAATTCAGAGTCAGAGTCAGAGTCAGAGTCAGAGTCAGAGCCAGAGTCAGAGTCAGAGTCGTAGTCAGAGTCAGAGTCCAAGTCAGATACAGAGTCAGAGTCAGAGTCAGAGTCAGAGTCAGAGTCAGAGTCAGAGTCAAAGTCAGAATCAGAGTCAGAGTCAGAGTCAGAGTCAGAGTCAGAGTCAGAGTCAGAGTCAGAGTCAGAGTCAGAGTCAGAGTCAGAGAGTCAGAGTCAAAGTCTGAGTCATACTGAAAGTCAGAGTCAGAGTCAGATTCCGAGTCAGATACAAAGTCAAAGTCAAAGTCAATGTCAGAGTCAGAGTCAGAGTCAGAGTTAGAGTAAGAGTCAGAGTCAGAGTCAGAGTCAGAGTCAGAGTCAGAGTCAAAGTCAGTGTAAGAGTCAGAGTCAGAGTCAGAGTCAGAGCCAGAGTCAGAGTCAGAGTCAGAGTCAGAGTTAGAGTAAGAGTCAGAGTCAGAGTCAGAGTCAGAGTCAGAGTCAAAGTCAGAGTCAGAGTCAGAGTCAGAGTCAGAGTCAGAGTCAGACTCAGAGTCAGAGAGTCAGAGTCAGAGTCAGAGTCAAAGTTGGAGTCAAAGTCAGAGTCAGAGACTTAGAGTCAGAGTCAGAGTGATAGTCAGAGTCGGAGTCAGAGTCAGATACAGAGTCGAGGTCAGAGTCAGAGTCAGAGTCAGAGTCAGAGTCAGAGTCAGAGTAAGAGTCAGACTCAGAGTCAGAATCGGAGTCAGAGTCGGAGTCGGAGTCGGAGTCAGATTCGGAGTGAGAGTCAGAGTCAGAGTCACAGTCAGAGTCACAGTCAGAGTCAGAGTCAGATTCAGAGTCAGAGTCAGGGTCAGAGTCAGAGTCAAAGTCAGAATCAGAGTCAGAGTCAGAGTCCGAGTCAAAGTCAGAGTCAGAGTCAGAGTCAGAGTCAGAGAGTCAGAGTCAAAGTCTGAGTCATACTGAAAGTCAGAGTCAGAGTCAGATTCAGAGTCAGATACAAAGTCAAAGTCAAAGTCAATGTCAGAGTCAGAGTCAGAGTCAGAGTCAGAGTCAGATTCAGAGTCAGAGTCAGAGTCAGAGTCAGAGTCAGAGTCAGAGTCACAGTCAGAGTCAGAGTCAGAGTCAGAGTGAGAGTAAGAGTCAGAGTCAGAGTCAGAGTCAGAGTCAGAGTCAGAGTCAGAGTCAGAGTCAGAGTCAGAGCCAGAGTCAGAGTTAGAGTCGTAGTCAGAGTCAGAGTCAGAGTCAGAGTCAGAGTCAGAGTCAGAGTCATTCTCAGAGTCAGAATCAGAGTCAGAGTCGGAGTCGGAGTCGGAGTCAGATTCAGAGTGAGAGTCAGAGTCAGAGTCAGAGTCAGAGTCAGATTCAGAGTTAGAGTCAGAGTCAGAGTCGGGGTCGGAGTCGGAGTCAGCGTCGGAGTTGTAGTCAGAGTCAGAGTCAGAGTCAGAGTCAGAGTTAGAGTAAGAGTCAGAGTCAGAGTCAGAGTCAGAGTCAGAGTCAAAGTCAGAGTCAGAGTCAGAGTTAGAGTGAGAGTCAGAGTCAGAGTTGGAGTCACATTAGGAGTCAGAGTCGGAGTCAATGTCAGATTCAGAGTCGGAGTCAGATTCAGAGTCACAGTCAGATTCAAAGTCAGAGTCGTCGTCAGAGTCAGAGTCTGATTCAGATACAGAGACAGAGTCAGAGTCAGAGTCAGAGTCAAACTCAGAGTCAGAGACGAAGTTGGACTCATAGTTAGAGTCAGAGTCAGAGTCAGAGTCAGAGACAGATTCAGAGTCAGAGTCAGAGTCAGAGTCAGAGACAGATTCAGAGTCAGAGTCAGAGTCAGAGTCAGAGACAGAGTCAGAGTCAGAGTCAGAGTCAGAGTCAGAGTCAGAGTCAGAGTCAGAGTCAGACTCAGAGTCAGAATCAGAGTCAGAGTCGGAGTCGAAGTCGGAGTCAGATTCGGAGTGAGAGTCAGAGTCAGAGTCACAGTCAGAGTCACAGTCAGAGTCAGAGTCAGATTCAGAATCCGAATCAGAGTCAGAGTCAGAGTCGGAGTCGGAGTCAGAGTCATAGTCAGAGTCGGAGTCAGAGTCACAGTCAGAGTCAGAGTCAGAGTCAGAGTGAGAGTAAGAGTCAGAGTCAGAGTCAGAGTCAGAGTCAGAGTCAGAGTCAGAGTCAGAGTCAGAGTCAGAGCCAGAGTCAGAGTTAGAGTCGTAGTCAGAGTCAGAGTCAGAGTCAGAGTCAGAGTCAGAGTCAGAGTCATTCTCATAGTCAGAATCAGAGTCAGAGTCGGAGTCGGAGTCGGAGTCAGATTCAGAGTGAGAGTCAGAGTCAGAGTCAGAGTCAGAGTCAGATTCAGAGTCAGATACAAAGTCAAAGTCAAAGTCAATGTCAGAGTCAGAGTCAGAGTCAGAGTCAGATTCAGAGTCAGAGTCAGAGTCAGAGTCAGAGTCAGAGTCAGAGTCACAGTCAGAGTCAGAGTCAGAGTCAGAGTGAGAGTAAGAGTCAGAGTCAGAGTCAGAGTCAGAGTCAGAGTCAGAGTCAGAGTCAGAGTCAGAGTCAGAGCCAGAGTCAGAGTGAGAGTCGTAGTCAGAGTCAGAGTCAGAGTCAGAGTCAGAGTCAGAGTCAGAGTCATTCTCAGAGTCAGAATCAGAGTCAGAGTCGGAGTCGGAGTCGGAGTCAGATTCAGAGTGAGAGTCAGAGTCAGAGTCAGAGTCAGAGTCAGATTCAGAGTTAGAGTCAGAGTCACAGTCGGGGTCGGAGTCGGAGTCAGCGTCGGAGTTGTAGTCAGAGTCAGAGTCAGAGTCAGAGTCAGAGTTAGAGTAAGAGTCAGAGTCAGAGTCAGAGTCAGAGTCAGAGTCAAAGTCAGAGTCAGAGTCAGAGTTAGAGTGAGAGTCAGAGTCAGAGTTGGAGTCAGATTAGGAGTCAGAGTCGGAGTCAATGTCAGATTCAGAGTCGGAGTCAGATTCAGAGTCACAGTCAGATTCAAAGTCAGAGTCGTCGTCAGAGTCAGAGTCTGATTCAGATACAGAGACAGAGTCAGAGTCAGAGTCAGAGTCAAACTCAGAGTCAGAAACGAAGTCGGAGTCAGAGTTAGAGTCAGAGTCAGAGTCAGAGTCAGAGACAGATTCAGAGTCGGAGTCAGAGTCAGAGTCAGAGACAGAGTCAGAGTCAGAGTCAGAGTCAGAGTCAGAGTCAGAGTCAGAGTCAGAGTCAGACTCAGAGTCAGAATCAGAGTCAGAGTCGGAGTCGAAGTCGGAGTCAGATTCGGAGTGAGAGTCAGAGTCAGAGTCACAGTCAGAGTCACAGTCAGAGTCAGAGTCAGATTCAGAATCCGAATCAGAGTCAGAGTCAGAGTCGGAGTCGGAGTCAGAGTCATAGTCAGAGTCGGAGTCAAAGTTGGAGTCAGAGTCAGAGTCAGAGAGTCAAAGTCAGAGTCAGAGTCAGAGTCAGAGTCAGACTCAGAGTCAGAATCAGAGTCAGAGTCGGAGTCGCAGTCGGAGTCAGATTCGCAGTAACAGTCAGAGTCAGAGTCACAGTCAGAGTCACAGTCAGAGTCAGAGTCAGATTCAGAATCAGAGTCAGAGTCAGAGGCGGATTTGGAGTCAGAGTCATAGTCAGAGTCAGAGTCAAAGTTGGAGTCAGAGTCAGAGTCAGAGAGTTAGAGTCAGAGTCAGAGAGTCAGAGTCAGAGTCAGATTGATAGTCATGGTCGAAGTCAGAGTCAGATACAGAGTCGAAGTCAGAGTCGAAGTCAGAGTCAGAGTCAGATTCAGAGTCAGAGTCAGAGTCAGAGAGTCAGAGTCAAAGTCTGAGTCATACTGAAAGTCAGAGTCAGAGTCAGATTCAGAGTCAGATACAACGTCAAAGTCAAAGTCAATGTCAGAGTCAGAGTCAGAGTCAGAGTCAGAGTCAGAGATTTAGAGTCAGAGTCAGAGTGATAGTCAGAGTCGGAGTCAGAGTCGGACACAGAGTCGAAGTCAGAGTCAGAGTCGGAGTCAGAGTCAGAGTCAAAGTCAGAGTCAGACTCAGAGTCAGAATCAGAGTCAGAGTCGGAGTCGAAGTCGGAGTCAGATTCGGAGTAAGAGTCAGAGTCAGAGTCAGAGTCAGAGTCACAGTCAGAGTCAGAGTCAGATTCAGAATCAGAGTCAGAGTCAGAGTCGGAGTCGGAGTCAGAGTCATAGTCAGAGTCGGAGTCAAAGTTGGAGTCAGAGTCATAGTCGGAGTCAGAGTCAGAGTCAGAGTCAGAGTCAGAATCAGAGTCAGAGTCGTAGTCGGAGTCAGAGTCAGAGTCAGAGTCAGAGTCAGAGTCGGAGTCAGAGTCAGAGTCGGAGTCAGAGTCACATTTAGAGTCAGTGTCAGAATCAGAGTCAGAGTCAGAATCAGAGTCAGAGTTAGAGTAAGAGTCAGAGTCAGAGTCGGAGTCAGAGTCAGAGTCAGAGTCAAAGTCAGAGTCAGAGTCAGAGTCAGAGTCAGAGTCATAGTCAGAGCTAGAGTCAGAGTTAGAGTCGTAGTCAGAGTCAGAGTCGTAGTCAGAGTCAGAGTCAGAGTCAGAGTCAGACTCAGAGTCAAAATCAGAGTCAGAGTCGGAGTCGGAGTCGGAGTCAGATTCATAGTGAGAGTCAGAGTCAGAGTCAGAGTCAGAGTCAGAGTTAGAGTAAGAGTCAGAGTCAGAGTCAGAGTCAGAGTCAGAGTCAGAGTCAAATTCGGAGTCAGAGTCAGAGTCAGAGTCAGAGTCAGAGCCAGAGTCAGAGTCAGAGTCGTAGTCAGAGTCAGAGTCCAAGTCAGATACAGAGTCAGAGTCAGAGTCAGAGTCAGAGTCAGAGTCAGAGTCAAAGTCAGAATCAGAGTCAGAGTCAGAGTCAGAGTCAGAGTCATAGTCAGAGTCAGAGTCAGAGTCAGAGTCAGAGTCAGAGTCAGAGAGTCAGAGTCAAAGTCTGAGTCATACTGAAAGTCAGAGTCAGAGTCAGATTCCGAGTCAGATACAAAGTCAAAGTCAAAGTCAATGTCAGAGTCAGAGTCAGAGTCAGAGTTAGAGTAAGAGTCAGAGTCAGAGTCAGAGTCAGAGTCAGAGTCAGAGTCAAAGTCAGTGTAAGAGTCAGAGTCAGAGTCAGAGTCAGAGCCAGAGTCAGAGTCAGAGTCGTAGTCAGAGTCAGAGTCCAAGTCAGATACAGAGTCAGAGTCAGAGTCAGAGTCAGAGTCAGAGTCAGACTCGGAGTCAGAGAGTCAGAGTCAAAGTCTGAGTCATACTGAAAGTCAGAGTCAGAGTCAGATTCAGCGTCAGATACAACGTCAAAGTCAAAGTCATTGTCAGAGTCAGAGTCAGAGTCAGAGTCAGATTCAGAGTCAGAGTCAAAGTTGGAGTCAGAGTCAGAGTCAGAGATTTAGAGTCAGAGTCAGAGTGATAGTCAGAGTCGGAGTCAGAGTCGGACACAGAGTCGAAGTCAGAGTCGGAGTCGGAGTCAGAGTCAGAGTCAAAGTCAGAGTCAGACTCAGAGTCAGAATCAGAGTCAGATTCGGAGTCGAAGTCGGAGTCAGATTCGGAGTAAGAGTCAGAGTCAGAGTCAGAGTCAGAGTCACAGTCAGAGTCAGAGTCAGATTCAGAATCAGAGTCAGAGTCAGAGTCGGAGTCGGAGTCAGAGTCATAGTCAGAGTCGGAGTCAAAGTTGGAGTCAGAGTCAGAGTCAGAGAGTCAGAGTCAGAGTCAAAGTGATAGTCATAGTCGGAGTCAGAGTCAGAGTCAGAGTCAGAGTCAGAATCAGAGTCAGAGTCGTAGTCGGAGTCAGAGTCAGAGTCAGAGTCAGAGTCAGAGTCGGAGTCAGAGTCAGAGTCGGAGTCAGAGTCACAGTCAGAGTCAGTGTCAGAATCAGAGTCAGAGTCAGAATCAGAGTCAGAGTTAGAGTAAGAGTCAGAGTCAGAGTCGGAGTCAGAGTCAGAGTCAGAGTCAAAGTCAGAGTCAGAGTCAGAGTCAGAGTCAGAGTCATAGTCAGAGCTAGAGTCAGAGTCAGAGTCAGAGTCAGAGTCGGAGTCAGAGTCAGAGTCGGAGTCAGAGTCACAGTCAGAGTCAGTGTCAGAATCAGAGTCAGAGTCAGAATCAGAGTCAGAGTTAGAGTAAGAGTCAGAGTCAGAGTAGGAGTCAGAGTCAGAGTCAGAGTCAAAGTCAGAGTCAGAGTCAGAGTCAGAGTCAGAGTCATAGTCAGAGCTAGAGTCAGAGTTAGAGTCGTAGTCAGAGTCAGAGTCGTAGTCAGAGTCAGAGTCAGAGTCAGAGTCAGACTCAGAGTCAAAATCAGAGTCAGAGTCGGAGTCGGAGTCGGAGTCAGATTCATAGTGAGAGTCAGAGTCAGAGTCAGAGTCAGAGTCAGAGTTAGAGTAAGAGTCAGAGTCAGAGTCAGAGTCAGAGTCAGAGTCAGAGTCAAATTCAGAGTCAGAGTCAGAGTCAGAGTCAAAGTCAGAGCCAGAGTCAGAGTCAGAGTCGTAGTCAGAGTCAGAGTCCAAGTCAGATACAGAGTCAGAGTCAGAGTCAGAGTCAGAGTCAGAGTCAGAGTCAGAGTCAAAGTCAGAATCAGAGTCAGAGTCAGAGTCAGAGTCAGAGTCAGAGTCAGAGTCAGAGTCAGAGTCAGAGTCAGAGTCAGAGTCAGAGAGTCAGAGTCAAAGTCTGAGTCATACTGAAAGTCAGAGTCAGAGTCAGATTCCGAGTCAGATACAAAGTCAAAGTCAAAGTCAATGTCAGAGTCAGAGTCAGAGTCAGAGTTAGAGTAAGAGTCAGAGTCAGAGTCAGAGTCAGAGTCAGAGTCAGAGTCAAAGTCAGTGTAAGAGTCAGAGTCAGAGTCAGAGTCAGAGCCAGAGTCAGAGTCAGAGTCAGAGTCAGAGTTAGAGTAAGAGTCAGAGTCAGAGTCAGAGTCAGAGTCAGAGTCAAAGTCAGAGTCAGAGTCAGAGTCAGAGTCAGAGTCAGAGTCAGACTCAGAGTCAGAAAGTCAGAGTCAGAGTCAGAGTCAAAGTTGGAGTCAAAGTCAGAGTCAGAGACTTAGAGTCAGAGTCAGAGTGATAGTCAGAGTCGGAGTCAGAGTCAGATACAGAGTCGAGGTCAGAGTCAGAGTCAGAGTCAGAGTCAGAGTCAGAGTCAGAGTCAGAGTCAGACTCAGAGTCAGAATCGGAGTCAGAGTCGGAGTCGGAGTCGGAGTCAGATTCGGAGTGAGAGTCAGAGTCAGAGTCACAGTCAGAGTCACAGTCAGAGTCAGAGTCAGATTCAGAGTCAGAGTCAGGGTCAGAGTCAGAGTCAAAGTCAGAATCAGAGTCAGAGTCAGAGTCAGAGTCAGAGTCAGAGTCGGAGTCAGAGACAGAGTCAGAGTCAAATTCCGAGTCATAGTGAGAGTCACATTCATAGTCAGATACAAAGTCGAAGTCACAGTCAAAGTCAGAGTCAGAGTCTGATTCAGAGTCAAAGTCAGAGTCAGAGTTAGAGTCCGATTCGGAGTCAGAGTCGGATTAAAATTCAGATTCAGAGTCGGAGTCAGATTCAGAGTCACGGTCAGATTCAAAGTCAGAGTCGTCGTCGGAGTCAGAGTCTGATTCAGATACAGAGACTGAGTCAGAGTCAGAGTCAGAGTCAAACTCAGAGTCAGAGACAGAGTCGGAGTCAGAGTTAGAGTCAGAGTCAGAGTCAGAGTCAGAGTCAGAGTCAGAGTCAGAGTCAGAGTCAGAGTCAGAGTCAGAGTCAAAGTCAGAGTCAGAGTCAGAGTCAGAGTCAGAGTCAGAGTCAGATTCAGAGTCAGAGTCGGAGTCAGAGTCAGAGTCACAGTCAGAGTCAGAGTCAGAGTCAGAGTCAGAGTCAAAGTTGGAGTCAGAGTCAGAGTCAGAGATTTAGAGTCAGAGTCAGAGTGATAGTCAGAGTCGGAGTCAGAGTCAGATACAGAGTGGAAGTCAGAGTCAGAGTCGGAGTCAGAGTCAGAGTCAGAGTCAGAGTCAGACTCAGAGTCAGAATCAGAGTCAGAGTCGGAGTCGAAGTCGGAGTCAGATTCGGAGTAAGAGTCAGAGTCAGAGTCACAGTCAGAGTCACAGTCAGAGTCAGAGTCAGATTCAGAATCAGAGTCAGAGTCAGAGTCGGAGTCGTAGTCAGAGTCATAGTCAGAGTCGGAGTCAAAGTTGGAGTCAGAGTCAGAGTCAGAGAGTCAGAGTCAGAGTCAGAGTGATAGTCATAGTCGGCGTCAGAGTCAGATACAGATTTAAAGTCAGAGTCGAAGTCAGAGTCAGAGTCAGAGTCAGAGTCAGAGTCAGAATCAGAGTCAGAGTCGTAGTCGGAGTCAGAGTCAGAGTCAGAGTCAGAGTCAGAGTCGGAGTCAGAGTCACAGTCAGAGTCAGTGTCAGAGTCAGAGTCAGAGTCAAAGTTGAAGTCAGAGTCAGAGTCAAACTCAGAGTCAGAGACAGAGTCAGAGTCAGAGTTAGAGTCAGAGTCGGAGTCAGAGTCAGAGACAGAGTCAGAGTCAGAGTCAGAGTCAGAGTCAGAGTCAGAGTCAGAGTCAGAGTCAGAGTCAGAGTCAGAGTCAAAGTCAGAATCAGAGTGAGAGTCAGAGTCCGAGTCAGAGTCAGAGTCAGAATCAGAGTCAGAATCAGAGAGTCGGAGTCAAAGTCTGAGTCATACTGAAAGTCAGAGTCAGAGTCAGATTCAGAGTCAGATACAAAGTCAAAGTCAAAGTCAATGTCAGAGTCAGAGTCAGAGTCAGAGTCAGATTCAGAGTCAGAGTCAGAGTCAGAGTCAGAGTCACAGTCAGAGTCGGAATCGAAGTCGGAGTCAGATTCGGAGTAAGAGTCAGAGTCAGAGTCAGAGTCAGAGTCACAGTCAGAGTCAGAGTCAGATTCAGAATCAGAGTCAGAGTCAGAGTCGGAGTCGGAGTCAGAGTCATAGTCAGAGTCGGAGTCAAAGTTGCAGTCAGAGTCAGAGTCAGAGAGTCGGAGTCAAAGTCAGAGTGATAGTCATAGTCGGAGTCAGAGTCAGAGTCAGAGTCAGAGTCAGAATCAGAGTCAGAGTCGTAGTCGGAGTCAGAGTCAGAGTCAGAGTCAGAGTCAGAGTCGGAGTCAGAGTCAGAGTCGGAGTCAGAGTCACAGTCAGAGTCAGTGTCAGAATCAGAGTCAGAGTCAGAGTCAGAGTCAGAGTTAGAGTAAGAGTCAGAGTCAGAGTCAGAGTCAGAGTCAGAGTCAGAGTCAAAGTCAGAGTCAGAGTCAGAGTCAGAGTCAGAGTCAGAGTCAGAGCCAGAGTCAGAGTTAGAGTCGTAGTCAGAGTCAGAGTCAAAGTCAGAGTCAGACTCAGAGTCAGAATCAGAGTCAGAGTCGGAGTCGAAGTCGGAGTCAGATTCGGAGTAAGAGTCACAGTCAGAGTCAGAGTCAGATTCAGAATCAGAGTCAGAGTCAGAGTCGGAGTCGGAGTCAGAGTCATAGTCAGAGTCGGAGTCAAAGTTGGAGTCAGAGTCAGAGTCAGAGAGTCAGAGTCAGAGTCAGAGTGATAGTCATAGTCGGAGTCAGAGTCAGAGTCAGAGTCAGAGTCAGAGTCGGAGTCGAAGTTAGAGTCATAGTCAAAGTCGGAGTCAGAGTTGGAGTCAGAGTCAGAGTGAGAGTCAGAGAGTCAGAGTCAGAGTCAGAGTGATAGTCATAGTCGCAGTCAGAGTCAGATACAGATTTAAAGTTAGAGTCGAAGTCAGAGTCAGAGTCAGAGTCAGAGTCAGAGTCAGAATCAGAGTCAGAGTCGTAGTCGGAGTCAGAGTCAGAGTCAGAGTCAGAGTCCGAGTCGGAGTCAGAGTCAGAGTCGGAGTCAGAGTCGCAGTCAGAGTCAGTGTCAGAGTCAGAGTCAGAGTCAGAATCAGAGTCAGAGTCGTAGTCGGAGTCAGAGTCAGACTCAGAGTCAGAGTCAGAGTCAGAGTCAGAGTCAGAGTCAGAGTCAGAGTCAGAGTCAGAATCAGAGTCAGAGTCAGAGTCAGAGAGTCAGAGTCAAATTCAGAGTCGGAGTCAGATCAGAGAGAAAGAGTCAAATTCAGAGTCGGAGTCAGAGTCAGAGTCAGAGTCAGACTCAGAGTCAAACTCAGAGTCAGAGACAGAGTCGGAGTCAGAGTTAGAGTCAGAGTCGAAGTCAGAGTCAGAGACAGAGTCAGAGTCAGAGTCAGAGTCAGAGTCAGAGACAGAGTCAGAGTCAGAGTCAGAGTCAGAGTCAGAGTCAGAGTCAGATTCAGAGTCAGAGTCAGAGTCAGAGTCAGAGTCACAGTCAGAGTCAGAGTCAGAGTCAAAGTTGGAGTCAAAGTCAGAGTCAGAGATTTAGAGTCAGAGTCAGAGTGATAGTCAGAGTCGGAGTCAGAGTCAGATACAGAGTCGAGGTCAGAGTCAGAGTCAGAGTCAGAGTCAGAGTCAGAGTCAGAGTCAGAGTCAGACTCAGAGTCAGAATCGGAGTCAGAGTCGGAGTCGGAGTCGGAGTCAGATTCGGAGTGAGAGTCAGAGTCAGAGTCACAGTCAGAGTCACAGTCAGAGTCAGAGTCAGATTCAGAGTCAGAGTCAGGGTCAGAGTCAGAGTCAAAGTCAGAATCAGAGTCAGAGTCAGAGTCCGAGTCAGAGTCAGAGTCAGAGTCAGAGTCAGATTCAGAGAGTCAGAGTCAAAGTCTGAGTCATACTGAAAGTCAGAGTCAGAGTCAGATTCAGAGTCAGATACAAAGTCGAAGTCAGAGTCGGAGTCGGAGTCAGCGTCAGAGTCAGAGTCAGAGTCAGACTCAGAGTCAAACTCAGAGTCAGAGACAGAGTCGGAGTCAGAGTTAGAGTCAGAGTCAAACTCAGAGTCAGAGACAGAGTCAGAGTCAGAGTCAGAGTCAGAGTCAGAGACAGAGTCAGAGTCAGAGTCGGAGTCAGAGTCAGAGTCAGAGTCAGATTCAGAGTCAGAGTCAGAGTCAGAGTCAGAGTCACAGTCAGAGTCAGAGTCAGAGTCAAAGTTGGAGTCAAAGTCAGAGTCAGAGATTTAGAGTCAGAGTCAGAGTGATAGTCAGAGTCGGAGTCAGAGTCAGATACAGAGTCGAGGTCAGAGTCAGAGTCAGAGTCAGAGTCAGAGTCAGAGTCAGAGTCAGAGTCAGAGTCAGAGTCAGACTCAGAGTCAGAATCGGAGTCAGAGTCGGAGTCGGAGTCGGAGTGAGATTCGGAGTGAGAGTCAGAGTCAGAGTCACAGTCAGAGTCACAGTCAGTGTCAGAGTCAGATTCAGAGTCAGAGTCAGGGTCAGAGTCAGAGTCAAAGTCAGAATCAGAGTCAGAGTCAGAGTCCGAGTCAGAGTCAGAGTCAGAGTCAGAGTCAGAGTCAGAGAGTCAGAGTCAAAGTCTGAGTCATACTGAAAGTCAGAGTCAGAGTCAGATTCAGAGTCAGATACAAAGTCAAAGTCAAAGTCAATGTCAGAGTCAGAGTCAGAGTCAGAGTCAGATTCAGAGTCAGAGTCAGAGTCAGAGTCAGAGTCAGAGTCAGAGTCACAGTCAGAGTCAGAGTCAGAGTCAGAGTTAGAGTAAGAGTCAGAGTCAGAGTCAGAGTCAGAGTCAGAGTCAGAGTCAGAGTCAGAGTCAGAGTCAGAGCCAGAGTCAGAGTTAGAGTCGTAGTCAGAGTCAGAGTCAGAGTCAGAGTCAGAGTCAGAGTCAGAGTCATTCTCAGAGTCAGAATCAGAGTCAGAGTCGGAGTCAGAGTCAGAGTCAGAGTCAGAGACAGAGTCAGAGTCAGAGTCAGAGTCAGAGTCAGAGTCAGAGTCAGATTCAGAGTCAGAGTCAGAGTCAGAGTCAGAGTCACAGTCAGAGACAGAATCAGAGTCAGAGTCAGAGTCAGAGTCAGAGTCAGAGTTAGATTCAGAGTCAGAGTCAGAGTCAGAGTCAGAGTCACAGTCAGAGTCAGAGTCAGAGTCAAAGTTGGAGTCAAAGTCAGAGTCAGAGACTTAGAGTCAGAGTCAGAGTGATAGTCAGAGTCGGAGTCAGAGTCAGATACAGAGTCGAGGTCAGAGTCAGAGTCAGAGTCAGAGTCAGAGTCAGAGTCAGAGTCAGAGTCAGACTCAGAGTCAGAATCGGAGTCAGAGTCGGAGTCGGAGTCGGAGTCAGATTCGGAGTGAGAGTCAGAGTCAGAGTCACAGTCAGAGTCACAGTCAGAGTCAGAGTCAGATTCAGAGTCAGAGTCAGGGTCAGAGTCAGAGTCAAAGTCAGAATCAGAGTCAGAGTCAGAGTCCGAGTCAGAGTCAGAGTCAGAGTCAGAGTCAGAGTCAGAGAGTCAGAGTCAAAGTCTGAGTCATACTGAAAGTCAGAGTCAGACTCAGATTCAGAGTCAGATACAAAGTCAAAGTCAAAGTCAATGTCAGAGTCAGAGTCAGAGTCAGAGTCAGATTCAGAGTCAGAGTCAGAGTCAGAGTCAGAGTCAGAGTCAGAGTCACAGTCAGAGTCAGAGTCAGAGTCAGAGTGAGAGTAAGAGTCAGAGTCAGAGTCAGAGTCAGAGTCAGAGTCAGAGTCAGAGTCAGAGTCAGAGTCAGAGCCAGAGTCAGAGTTAGAGTCGTAGTCAGAGTCAGAGTCAGAGTCAGAGTCAGAGTCAGAGTCAGAGTCATTCTCAGAGTCAGAATCAGAGTCAGAGTCGGAGTCGGAGTCGGAGTCAGATTCAGAGTGAGAGTCAGAGTCAGAGTCAGAGTCAGAGTCAGATTCAGAGTTAGAGTCAGAGTCAGAGTCGGGGTCGGAGTCGGAGTCAGCGTCGGAGTTGTAGTCAGAGTCAGAGTCAGAGTCAGAGTCAGAGTTAGAGTAAGAGTCAGAGTCAGAGTCAGAGTCAGAGTCAGAGTCAGAGAGTCAGAGTCAAAGTCTGAGTCATACTGAAAGTCAGAGTCAGAGTCAGATTCAGAGTCAGATACAAAGTCAAAGTCAAAGTCAATGTCAGAGTCAGAGTCAGAGTCAGAGTCAGATTCAGAGTCAGAGTCAGAGTCAGAGTCAGAGTCAGAGTCAGAGTCACAGTCAGAGTCAGAGTCAGAGTCAGAGTGAGAGTAAGAGTCAGAGTCAGAGTCAGAGTCAGAGTCAGAGTCAGAGTCAGAGTCAGAGTCAGAGTCAGAGCCAGAGTCAGAGTTAGAGTCGTAGTCAGAGTCAGAGTCAGAGTCAGAGTCAGAGTCAGAGTCAGAGTCATTCTCAGAGTCAGAATCAGAGTCAGAGTCGGAGTCGGAGTCGGAGTCAGATTCAGAGTGAGAGTCAGAGTCAGAGTCAGAGTCAGAGTCAGATTCAGAGTTAGAGTCAGAGTCAGAGTCGGGGTCGGAGTCGGAGTCAGCGTCGGAGTTGTAGTCAGAGTCAGAGTCAGAGTCAGAGTCAGAGTTAGAGTAAGAGTCAGAGTCAGAGTCAGAGTCAGAGTCAGAGTCAAAGTCAGAGTCAGAGTCAGAGTTAGAGTGAGAGTCAGAGTCAGAGTTGGAGTCAGATTAGGAGTCAGAGTCGGAGTCAATGTCAGATTCAGAGTCGGAGTCAGATTCAGAGTCACAGTCAGATTCAAAGTCAGAGTCGTCGTCAGAGTCAGAGTCTGATTCAGATACAGAGACAGAGTCAGAGTCAGAGTCAGAGTCAAACTCAGAGTCAGAAACGAAGTCGGAGTCAGAGTTAGAGTCAGAGTCAGAGTCAGAGTCAGAGACAGATTCAGAGTCAGAGTCAGAGTCAGAGTCAGAGACAGAGTCAGAGTCAGAGTCAGAGTCAGAGTCAGAGTCAGAGTCAGAGTCAGAGTCAGACTCAGAGTCAGAATCAGAGTCAGAGTCGGAGTCGAAGTCGGAGTCAGATTCGGAGTGAGAGTCAGAGTCAGAGTCACAGTCAGAGTCACAGTCAGAGTCAGAGTCAGATTCAGAATCCGAATCAGAGTCAGAGTCAGAGTCGGAGTCGGAGTCAGAGTCATAGTCAGAGTCGGAGTCAAAGTTGGAGTCAGAGTCAGAGTCAGAGAGTCAGAGTCAGAGTCAGAGTCAGAGTCAGAGTCAGACTCAGAGTCAGAATCAGAGTCAGAGTCGGAGTCGCAGTCGGAGTCAGATTCGGAGTAACAGTCAGAGTCAGAGTCACAGTCAGAGTCACAGTCAGAGTCAGAGTCAGATTCAGAATCAGAGTCAGAGTCAGAGTCGGATTTGGAGTCAGAGTCATAGTCAGAGTCAGAGTCAAAGTTGGAGTCAGAGTCAGAGTCAGAGAGTTAGAGTCAGAGTCAGAGAGTCAGAGTCAGAGTCAGATTGATAGTCATGGTCGAAGTCAGAGTCAGATACAGAGTCGAAGTCAGAGTCAGAGTCAGAGTCAGAGTCAGAGTCAGAGTCAGAGTCAGAGTCAGAGAGTCAGAGTCAAAGTCTGAGTCATACTGAAAGTCAGAGTCAGAGTCAGATTCAGAGTCAGATACAACGTCAAAGTCAAAGTCAATGTCAGAGTCAGAGTCAGAGTCAGAGTCAGAGTCAGAGATTTAGAGTCAGAGTCAGAGTGATAGTCAGAGTCGGAGTCAGAGTCGGACACAGAGTCGAAGTCAGAGTCAGAGTCGGAGTCAGAGTCAGAGTCAAAGTCAGAGTCAGACTCAGAGTCAGAATCAGAGTCAGAGTCGGAGTCGAAGTCGGAGTCAGATTCGGAGTAAGAGTCAGAGTCAGAGTCAGAGTCAGAGTCACAGTCAGAGTCAGAGTCAGATTCAGAATCAGAGTCAGAGTCAGAGTCGGAGTCGGAGTCAGAGTCATAGTCAGAGTCGGAGTCAAAGTTGGAGTCAGAGTCAGAGTCAGAGAGTCAGAGTCAGAGTCAGAGTGATAGTCATAGTCGGAGTCAGAGTCAGAGTCAGAGTCAGAGTCAGAATCAGAGTCAGAGTCGTAGTCGGAGTCAGAGTCAGAGTCAGAGTCAGAGTCAGAGTCGGAGTCAGAGTCAGAGTCGGAGTCAGAGTCACAGTCAGAGTCAGTGTCAGAATCAGAGTCAGAGTCAGAATCAGAGTCAGAGTTAGAGTAAGAGTCAGAGTCAGAGTCGGAGTCAGAGTCAGAGTCAGAGTCAAAGTCAGAGTCAGAGTCAGAGTCAGAGTCAGAGTCATAGTCAGAGCTAGAGTCAGAGTTAGAGTCGTAGTCAGAGTCAGAGTCGTAGTCAGAGTCAGAGTCAGAGTCAGAGTCAGACTCAGAGTCAAAATCAGAGTCAGAGTCGGAGTCGGAGTCGGAGTCAGATTCATAGTGAGAGTCAGAGTCAGAGTCAGAGTCAGAGTCAGAGTTAGAGTAAGAGTCAGAGTCAGAGTCAGAGTCAGAGTCAGAGTCAGAGTCAAATTCAGAGTCAGAGTCAGAGTCAGAGTCAGAGTCAGAGCCAGAGTCAGAGTCAGAGTCGTAGTCAGAGTCAGAGTCCAAGTCAGATACAGAGTCAGAGTCAGAGTCAGAGTCAGAGTCAGAGTCAGAGTCAAAGTCAGAATCAGAGTCAGAGTCAGAGTCAGAGTCAGAGTCAGAGTCAGAGTCAGAGTCAGAGTCAGAGTCAGAGTCAGAGTCAGAGAGTCAGAGTCAAAGTCTGAGTCATACTGAAAGTCAGAGTCAGAGTCAGATTCCGAGTCAGATACAAAGTCAAAGTCAAAGTCAATGTCAGAGTCAGAGTCAGAGTCAGAGTTAGAGTAAGTGTCAGAGTCAGAGTCAGAGTCAGAGTCAGAGTCAGAGTCAAAGTCAGTGTAAGAGTCAGAGTCAGAGTCAGAGTCAGAGCCAGAGTCAGAGTCAGAGTCGTAGTCAGAGTCAGAGTCCAAGTCAGATACAGAGTCAGAGTCAGAGTCAGAGTCAGAGTCAGAGTCAGACTCAGAGTCAGAGAGTCAGAGTCAAAGTCTGAGTCATACTGAAAGTCAGAGTCAGAGTCAGATTCAGCGTCAGATACAACGTCAAAGTCAAAGTCAATGTCAGAGTCAGAGTCAGAGTCAGAGTCAGATTCAGAGTCAGAGTCAAAGTTGGAGTCAGAGTCAGAGTCAGAGATTTAGAGTCAGAGTCAGAGTGATAGTCAGAGTCGGAGTCAGAGTCGGACACAGAGTCGAAGTCAGAGTCAGAGTCGGAGTCAGAGTCAGAGTCAAAGTCAGAGTCAGACTCAGAGTCAGAATCAGAGTCAGAGTCGGAGTCGAAGTCGGAGTCAGATTCGGAGTAAGAGTCAGAGTCAGAGTCAGAGTCAGAGTCACAGTCAGAGTCAGAGTCAGATTCAGAATCAGAGTCAGAGTCAGAGTCGGAGTCGGAGTCAGAGTCATAGTCAGAGTCGGAGTCAAAGTTGGAGTCAGAGTCAGAGTCAGAGAGTCAGAGTCAGAGTCAGAGTGATAGTCATAGTCGGAGTCAGAGTCAGAGTCAGAGTCAGAGTCAGAATCAGAGTCAGAGTCGTAGTCGGAGTCAGAGTCAGAGTCAGAGTCAGAGTCAGAGTCGGAGTCAGAGTCAGAGTCGGAGTCAGAGTCACAGTCAGAGTCAGTGTCAGAATCAGAGTCAGAGTCAGAATCAGAGTCAGAGTTAGAGTAAGAGTCAGAGTCAGAGTCGGAGTCAGAGTCAGAGTCAGAGTCAAAGTCAGAGTCAGAGTCAGAGTCAGAGTCAGAGTCATAGTCAGAGCTAGAGTCAGAGTCAGAGTCAGAGTCAGAGTCGGAGTCAGAGTCAGAGTCGGAGTCAGAGTCACAGTCAGAGTCAGTGTCAGAATCAGAGTCAGAGTCAGAATCAGAGTCAGAGTTAAAGTAAGAGTCAGAGTCAGAGTAGGAGTCAGAGTCAGAGTCAGAGTCAAAGTCAGAGTCAGAGTCAGAGTCAGAGTCAGAGTCATAGTCAGAGCTAGAGTCAGAGTCAGAGTCAGAGTCAGAGTCGGAGTCAGAGTCAGAGTCAGAGCCAGAGTCAGAGTTAGAGTCGTAGTCAGAGTCAGAGTCAAAGTCAGAGTCAGACTCAGAGTCAGAATCAGAGTCAGAGTCGGAGTCGAAGTCGGAGTCAGATTCGGAGTAAGAGTCACAGTCAGAGTCAGAGTCAGATTCAGAATCAGAGTCAGAGTCAGAGTCGGAGTCGGAGTCAGAGTCATAGTCAGAGTCGGAGTCAAAGTTGGAGTCAGAGTCAGAGTCAGAGAGTCAGAGTCAGAGTCAGAGTGATAGTCATAGTCGGAGTCAGAGTCAGAGTCAGAGTCAGAGTCAGAGTCGGAGTCGAAGTCAGAGTCATAGTCAAAGTCGGAGTCAAAGTTGGAGTCAGAGTCAGAGTCAGAGTCAGAGAGTCAGAGTCAGAGTCAGAGTGATAGTCATAGTCGCAGTCAGAGTCAGATACAGATTTAAAGTTAGAGTCGAAGTCAGAGTCAGAGTCAGAGTCAGAGTCAGAGTCAGAATCAGAGTCAGAGTCGTAGTCGGAGTCAGAGTCAGAGTCAGAGTCAGAGTCCGAGTCGGAGTCAGAGTCAGAGTCGGAGTCAGAGTCGCAGTCAGAGTCAGTGTCAGAGTCAGAGTCAGAGTCAGAATCAGAGTCAGAGTCGTAGTCGGAGTCAGAGTCAGACTCAGAGTCAGAGTCAGAGTCAGAGTCAGAGTCAGAGTCAGAGTCAGAGTCAGAGTCAGAATCAGAGTCAGAGTCAGAGTCAGAGAGTCAGAGTCAAATTCAGAGTCGGAGTCAGATCAGAGAGTCAGAGTCAAATTCAGAGTCGGAGTCAGAGTCAGAGTCAGAGTCAGACTCAGAGTCAAACTCAGAGTCAGAGACAGAGTCGGAGTCAGAGTTAGAGTCAGAGTCGAAGTCAGAGTCAGAGACAGAGTCAGAGTCAGAGTCAGAGTCAGAGTCAGAGACAGAGTCAGAGTCAGAGTCAGAGTCAGAGTCAGAGTCAGAGTCAGATTCAGAGTCAGAGTCAGAGTCAGAGTCAGAGTCACAGTCAGAGTCAGAGTCAGAGTCAAAGTTGGAGTCAAAGTCAGAGTCAGAGATTTAGAGTCAGAGTCATAGTGATAGTCAGAGTCGGAGTCAGAGTCAGATACAGAGTCGAGGTCAGAGTCAGAGTCAGAGTCAGAGTCAGAGTCAGAGTCAGAGTCAGAGTCAGACTCAGAGTCAGAATCGGAGTCAGAGTCGGAGTCGGAGTCGGAGTCAGATTCGGAGTGAGAGTCAGAGTCAGAGTCACAGTCAGAGTCACAGTCAGAGTCAGAGTCAGATTCAGAGTCAGAGTCAGGGTCAGAGTCAGAGTCAAAGTCAGAATCAGAGTCAGAGTCAGAGTCCGAGTCAGAGTCAGAGTCAGAGTCAGAGTCAGATTCAGAGAGTCAGAGTCAAAGTCTGAGTCATACTGAAAGTCAGAGTCAGAGTCAGATTCAGAGTCAGATACAAAGTCGAAGTCAGAGTCGGAGTCGGAGTCAGCGTCAGAGTCAGAGTCAGAGTCAGACTCAGAGTCAAACTCAGAGTCAGAGACAGAGTCGGAGTCAGAGTTAGAGTCAGAGTCAAACTCAGAGTCAGAGACAGAGTCAGAGTCAGAGTCAGAGTCAGAGTCAGAGACAGAGTCAGAGTCAGAGTCGGAGTCAGAGTCAGAGTCAGAGTCAGATTCAGAGTCAGAGTCAGAGTCAGAGTCAGAGTCACAGTCAGAGTCAGAGTCAGAGTCAAAGTTGGAGTCAAAGTCAGAGTCAGAGATTTAGAGTCAGAGTCAGAGTGATAGTCAGAGTCGGAGTCAGAGTCAGATACAGAGTCGAGGTCAGAGTCAGAGTCAGAGTCAGAGTCAGAGTCAGAGTCAGAGTCAGAGTCAGAGTCAGAGTCAGACTCAGAGTCAGAATCGGAGTCAGAGTCGGAGTCGGAGTCGGAGTCAGATTCGGAGTGAGAGTCAGAGTCAGAGTCACAGTCAGAGTCACAGTCAGTGTCAGAGTCAGATTCAGAGTCAGAGTCAGGGTCAGAGTCAGAGTCAAAGTCAGAATCAGAGTCAGAGTCAGAGTCCGAGTCAGAGTCAGAGTCAGAGTCAGAGTCAGAGTCAGAGTCATTCTCAGAGTCAGAATCAGAGTCAGAGTCGGAGTCAGAGTCAGAGTCAGAGTCAGAGACAGAGTCAGAGTCAGAGTCAGAGTCAGAGTCAGAGTCAGAGTCAGATTCAGAGTCAGAGTCAGAGTCAGAGTCAGAGTCACAGTCAGAGTCAGAGTCAGAGTCAGAGTCATAGTCAGAGCTAGAGTCAGAGTTAGAGTCGTAGTCAGAGTCAGAGACGTAGTCAGAGTCAGAGTCAGAGTCAGAGTCAGACTCAGAGTCAAAATCAGAGTCAGAGTCGGAGTCGGAGTCGGAGTCAGATTCATAGTGAGAGTCAGAGTCAGAGTCAGAGTCAGAGTCAGAGTCAGAGTAAGAGTCAGAGTCAGAGTCAGAGTCAGAGTCAGAGTCAGAGTCAAATTCAGAGTCAGAGTCAGAGTCAGAGTCAGAGTCAGAGCCAGAGTCAGAGTCAGAGTCGTAGTCAGAGTCAGAGTCCAAGTCAGATACAGAGTCAGAGTCAGAGTCAGAGTCAGAGTCAGAGTCAGAGTCAAAGTCAGAATCAGAGTCAGAGTCAGAGTCAGAGTCAGAGTCAGAGTCAGAGTCAGAGTCAGAGTCAGAGTCAGAGTCAGAGTCAGAGAGTCAGAGTCAAAGTCTGAGTCATACTGAAAGTCAGAGTCAGAGTCAGATTCCGAGTCAGATACAAAGTCAAAGTCAAAGTCAATGTCAGAGTCAGAGTCAGAGTCAGAGTTAGAGTAAGAGTCAGAGTCAGAGTCAGAGTCAGAGTCAGAGTCAGAGTCAAAGTCAGTGTAAGAGTCAGAGTCAGAGTCAGAGTCAGAGCCAGAGTCAGAGTCAGAGTCAGAGTCAGAGTTAGAGTAAGAGTCAGAGTCAGAGTCAGAGTCAGAGTCAGAGTCAAAGTCAGAGTCAGAGTCAGAGTCAGAGTCAGAGTCAGAGTCAGACTCAGAGTCAGAGAGTCAGAGTCAGAGTCAGAGTCAAAGTTGGAGTCAAAGTCAGAGTCAGAGACTTAGAGTCAGAGTCAGAGTGATAGTCAGAGTCGGAGTCAGAGTCAGATACAGAGTCGAGGTCAGAGTCAGAGTCAGAGTCAGAGTCAGAGTCAGAGTCAGAGTCAGAGTCAGACTCAGAGTCAGAATCGGAGTCAGAGTCGGAGTCGGAGTCGGAGTCAGATTCGGAGTGAGAGTCAGAGTCAGAGTCACAGTCAGAGTCACAGTCAGAGTCAGAGTCAGATTCAGAGTCAGAGTCAGGGTCAGAGTCGGAGTCAAAGTCAGAATCAGAGTCAGAGTCAGAGTCCGAGTCAAAGTCAGAGTCAGAGTCAGAGTCAGAGTCAGAGAGTCAGAGTCAAAGTCTGAGTCATACTGAAAGTCAGAGTCAGAGTCAGATTCAGAGTCAGATACAAAGTCAAAGTCAAAGTCAATGTCAGAGTCAGAGTCAGAGTCAGAGTCAGATTCAGAGTCAGAGTCAGAGTCAGAGTCAGAGTCAGAGTCAGAGTCACAGTCAGAGTCAGAGTCAGAGTCAGAGTGAGAGTAAGAGTCAGAGTCAGAGTCAGAGTCAGAGTCAGAGTCAGAGTCAGAGTCAGAGTCAGAGTCAGAGCCAGAGTCAGAGTTAGAGTCGTAGTCAGAGTCAGAGTCAGAGTCAGAGTCAGAGTCAGAGTCAGAGTCATTCTCAGAGTCAGAATCAGAGTCAGAGTCGGAGTCGGAGTCGGAGTCAGATTCAGAGTGAGAGTCAGAGTCAGAGTCAGAGTCAGAGTCAGATTCAGAGTTAGAGTCAGAGTCAGAGTCGGGGTCGGAGTCGGAGTCAGCGTCGGAGTTGTAGTCAGAGTCAGAGTCAGAGTCAGAGTCAGAGTTAGAGTAAGAGTCAGAGTCAGAGTCAGAGTCAGAGTCAGAGTCAAAGTCAGAGTCAGAGTCAGAGTTAGAGTGAGAGTCAGAGTCAGAGTTGGAGTCACATTAGGAGTCAGAGTCGGAGTCAATGTCAGATTCAGAGTCGGAGTCAGATTCAGAGTCACAGTCAGATTCAAAGTCAGAGTCGTCGTCAGAGTCAGAGTCTGATTCAGATACAGAGACAGAGTCAGAGTCAGAGTCAGAGTCAAACTCAGAGTCAGAGACGAAGTTGGACTCATAGTTAGAGTCAGAGTCAGAGTCAGAGTCAGAGACAGATTCAGAGTCAGAGTCAGAGTCAGAGTCAGAGACAGAGTCAGAGTCAGAGTCAGAGTCAGAGTCAGAGTCAGAGTCAGAGTCAGAGTCAGACTCAGAGTCAGAATCAGAGTCAGAGTCGGAGTCGAAGTCGGAGTCAGATTCGGAGTGAGAGTCAGAGTCAGAGTCACAGTCAGAGTCACAGTCAGAGTCAGAGTCAGATTCAGAATCCGAATCAGAGTCAGAGTCAGAGTCGGAGTCGGAGTCAGAGTCATAGTCAGAGTCGGAGTCAGAGTCACAGTCAGAGTCAGAGTCAGAGTCAGAGTGAGAGTAAGAGTCAGAGTCAGAGTCAGAGTCAGAGTCAGAGTCAGAGTCAGAGTCAGAGTCAGAGTCAGAGCCAGAGTCAGAGTTAGAGTCGTAGTCAGAGTCAGAGTCAGAGTCAGAGTCAGAGTCAGAGTCAGAGTCATTCTCATAGTCAGAATCAGAGTCAGAGTCGGAGTCGGAGTCGGAGTCAGATTCAGAGTGAGAGTCAGAGTCAGAGTCAGAGTCAGAGTCAGATTCAGAGTCAGATACAAAGTCAAAGTCAAAGTCAATGTCAGAGTCAGAGTCAGAGTCAGAGTCAGATTCAGAGTCAGAGTCAGAGTCAGAGTCAGAGTCAGAGTCAGAGTCACAGTCAGAGTCAGAGTCAGAGTCAGAGTGAGAGTAAGAGTCAGAGTCAGAGTCAGAGTCAGAGTCAGAGTCAGAGTCAGAGTCAGAGTCAGAGTCAGAGCCAGAGTCAGAGTTAGAGTCGTAGTCAGAGTCAGAGTCAGAGTCAGAGTCAGAGTCAAAGTCAGAGTCATTCTCAGAGTCAGAATCAGAGTCAGAGTCGTAGTCGGAGTCGGAGTCAGATTCAGAGTGAGAGTCAGAGTCAGAGTCAGAGTCAGAGTCAGATTCAGAGTTAGAGTCAGAGTCACAGTCGGGGTCGGAGTCGGAGTCAGCGTCGGAGTTGTAGTCAGAGTCAGAGTCAGAGTCAGAGTCAGAGTTAGAGTAAGAGTCAGATTCAGAGTCAGAGTCAGAGTCAGAGTCAAAGTCAGAGTCAGAGTCAGAGTTAGAGTGAGAGTCAGAGTCAGAGTTGGAGTCAGATTAGGAGTCAGAAACGGAGTCAATGTCAGATTCAGAGTCGGAGTCAGATTCAGAGTCACAGTCAGATTCAAAGTCAGAGTCGTCGTCAGAGTCAGAGTCTGATTCAGATACAGAGACAGAGTCAGAGTCAGAGTCAGAGTCAGAGTCAGAGTCAGATTCAGAGTCAGAGTCAGAGTCAGAGTCAGAGTCACAGTCAGAGACAGAATCAGAGTCAGAGTCAGAGTCAGAGTCAGAGTCAGAGTTAGATTCAGAGTCAGAGTCAGAGTCAGAGTCAGAGTCACAGTCAGAGTCAGAGTCAGAGTCAAAGTTGGAGTCAAAGTCAGAGTCAGAGACTTAGAGTCAGAGTCAGAGTGATAGTCAGAGTCGGAGTCAGAGTCAGATACAGAGTCGAGGTCAGAGTCAGAGTCAGAGTCAGAGTCAGAGTCAGAGTCAGAGTCAGAGTCAGACTCAGAGTCAGAATCGGAGTCAGAGTCGGAGTCGGAGTCGGAGTCAGATTCGGAGTGAGAGTCAGAGTCAGAGTCACAGTCAGAGTCACAGTCAGAGTCAGAGTCAGATTCAGAGTCAGAGTCAGGGTCAGAGTCAGAGTCAAAGTCAGAATCAGAGTCAGAGTCAGAGTCCGAGTCAGAGTCAGAGTCAGAGTCAGAGTCAGAGTCAGAGAGTCAGAGTCAAAGTCTGAGTCATACTGAAAGTCAGAGTCAGAGTCAGATTCAGAGTCAGATACAAAGTCAAAGTCAAAGTCAATGTCAGAGTCAGAGTCAGAGTCAGAGTCAGATTCAGAGTCAGAGTCAGAGTCAGAGTCAGAGTCAGAGTCAGAGTCACAGTCAGAGTCAGAGTCAGAGTCAGAGTGAGAGTAAGAGTCAGAGTCAGAGTCAGAGTCAGAGTCAGAGTCAGAGTCAGAGTCAGAGTCAGAGTCAGAGCCAGAGTCAGAGTTAGAGTCGTAGTCAGAGTCAGAGTCAGAGTCAGAGTCAGAGTCAGAGTCAGAGTCATTCTCAGAGTCAGAATCAGAGTCAGAGTCGGAGTCGGAGTCGGAGTCAGATTCAGAGTGAGAGTCAGAGTCAGAGTCAGAGTCAGAGTCAGATTCAGAGTTAGAGTCAGAGTCAGAGTCGGGGTCGGAGTCGGAGTCAGCGTCGGAGTTGTAGTCAGAGTCAGAGTCAGAGTCAGAGTCAGAGTTAGAGTAAGAGTCAGAGTCAGAGTCAGAGTCAGAGTCAGAGTCAAAGTCAGAGTCAGAGTCAGAGTTAGAGTGAGAGTCAGAGTCAGAGTTGGAGTCAGATTAGGAGTCAGAGTCGGAGTCAATGTCAGATTCAGAGTCGGAGTCAGATTCAGAGTCACAGTCAGATTCAAAGTCAGAGTCGTCGTCAGAGTCAGAGTCTGATTCAGATACAGAGACAGAGTCAGAGTCAGAGTCAGAGTCAAACTCAGAGTCAGAAACGAAGTCGGAGTCAGAGTTAGAGTCAGAGTCAGAGTCAGAGTCAGAGACAGATTCAGAGTCAGAGTCAGAGTCAGAGTCAGAGACAGAGTCAGAGTCAGAGTCAGAGTCAGAGTCAGAGTCAGAGTCAGAGTCAGAGTCAGACTCAGAGTCAGAATCAGAGTCAGAGTCGGAGTCGAAGTCGGAGTCAGATTCGGAGTGAGAGTCAGAGTCAGAGTCACAGTCAGAGTCACAGTCAGAGTCAGAGTCAGATTCAGAATCCGAATCAGAGTCAGAGTCAGAGTCGGAGTCGGAGTCAGAGTCATAGTCAGAGTCGGAGTCAAAGTTGGAGTCAGAGTCAGAGTCAGAGAGTCAGAGTCAGAGTCAGAGTCAGAGTCAGAGTCAGACTCAGAGTCAGAATCAGAGTCAGAGTCGGAGTCGCAGTCGGAGTCAGATTCGGAGTAACAGTCAGAGTCAGAGTCACAGTCAGAGTCACAGTCAGAGTCAGAGTCAGATTCAGAATCAGAGTCAGAGTCAGAGTCGGATTTGGAGTCAGAGTCATAGTCAGAGTCAGAGTCAAAGTTGGAGTCAGAGTCAGAGTCAGAGAGTTAGAGTCAGAGTCAGAGAGTCAGAGTCAGAGTCAGATTGATAGTCATAGTCGAAGTCAGAGTCAGATACAGAGTCGAAGTCAGAGTCAGAGTCAGAGTCAGAGTCAGAGTCAGAGTCAGAGTCAGAGTCAGAGAGTCAGAGTCAAAGTCTGAGTCATACTGAAAGTCAGAGTCAGAGTCAGATTCAGAGTCAGATACAACGTCAAAGTCAAAGTCAATGTCAGAGTCAGAGTCAGAGTCAGAGTCAGAGTCAGAGATTTAGAGTCAGAGTCAGAGTGATAGTCAGAGTCGGAGTCAGAGTCGGACACAGAGTCGAAGTCAGAGTCAGAGTCGGAGTCAGAGTCAGAATCAAAGTCAGAGTCAGACTCAGAGTCAGAATCAGAGTCAGAGTCGGAGTCGAAGTCGGAGTCAGATTCGGAGTAAGAGTCAGAGTCAGAGTCAGAGTCAGAGTCACAGTCAGAGTCAGAGTCAGATTCAGAATCAGAGTCAGAGTCAGAGTCGGAGTCGGAGTCAGAGTCATAGTCAGAGTCGGAGTCAAAGTTGGAGTCAGAGTCAGAGTCAGAGAGTCAGAGTCAGAGTCAGAGTGATAGTCATAGTCGGAGTCAGAGTCAGAGTCAGAGTCAGAGTCAGAATCAGAGTCAGAGTCGTAGTCGGAGTCAGAGTCAGAGTCAGAGTCAGAGTCAGAGTCGGAGTCAGAGTCAGAGTCGGAGTCAGAGTCACAGTCAGAGTCAGTGTCAGAATCAGAGTCAGAGTCAGAATCAGAGTCAGAGTTAGAGTAAGAGTCAGAGTCAGAGTCGGAGTCAGAGTCAGAGTCAGAGTCAAAGTCAGAGTCAGAGTCAGAGTCAGAGTCAGAGTCATAGTCAGAGCTAGAGTCAGAGTTAGAGTCGTAGTCAGAGTCAGAGTCGTAGTCAGAGTCAGAGTCAGAGTCAGAGTCAGACTCAGAGTCAAAATCAGAGTCAGAGTCGGAGTCGGAGTCGGAGTCAGATTCATAGTGAGAGTCAGAGTCAGAGTCAGAGTCAGAGTCAGAGTTAGAGTAAGAGTCAGAGTCAGAGTCAGAGTCAGAGTCAGAGTCAGAGTCAAATTCAGAGTCAGAGTCAGAGTCAGAGTCAGAGTCAGAGCCAGAGTCAGAGTCAGAGTCGTAGTCAGAGTCAGAGTCCAAGTCAGATACAGAGTCAGAGTCAGAGTCAGAGTCAGAGTCAGAGTCAGAGTCAAAGTCAGAATCAGAGTCAGAGTCAGAGTCAGAGTCAGAGTCAGAGTCAGAGTCAGAGTCAGAGTCAGAGTCAGAGTCAGAGTCAGAGAGTCAGAGTCAAAGTCTGAGTCATACTGAAAGTCAGAGTCAGAGTCAGATTCCGAGTCAGATACAAAGTCAAAGTCAAAGTCAATGTCAGAGTCAGAGTCAGAGTCAGAGTTAGAGTAAGTGTCAGAGTCAGAGTCAGAGTCAGAGTCAGAGTCAGAGTCAAAGTCAGTGTAAGAGTCAGAGTCAGAGTCAGAGTCAGAGCCAGAGTCAGAGTCAGAGTCGTAGTCAGAGTCAGAGTCCAAGTCAGATACAGAGTCAGAGTCAGAGTCAGAGTCAGAGTCAGAGTCAGACTCAGAGTCAGAGAGTCAGAGTCAAAGTCTGAGTCATACTGAAAGTCAGAGTCAGAGTCAGATTCAGCGTCAGATACAACGTCAAAGTCAAAGTCAATGTCAGATTCAGAGTCAGAGTCAGAGTCAGATTCAGAGTCAGAGTCAAAGTTGGAGTCAGAGTCAGAGTCAGAGATTTAGAGTCAGAGTCAGAGTGATAGTCAGAGTCGGAGTCAGAGTCGGACACAGAGTCGAAGTCAGAGTCAGAGTCGGAGTCAGAGTCAGAGTCAAAGTCAGAGTCAGACTCAGAGTCAGAATCAGAGTCAGAGTCGGAGTCGAAGTCGGAGTCAGATTCGGAGTAAGAGTCAGAGTCAGAGTCAGAGTCAGAGTCACAGTCAGAGTCAGAGTCAGATTCAGAATCAGAGTCAGAGTCAGAGTCGGAGTCGGAGTCAGAGTCATAGTCAGAGTCGGAGTCAAAGTTGGAGTCAGAGTCAGAGTCAGAGAGTCAGAGTCAGAGTCAGAGTGATAGTCATAGTCGGAGTTAGAGTCAGAGTCAGAGTCAGAGTCAGAATCAGAGTCAGAGTCGTAGTCGGAGTCAGAGTCAGAGTCAGAGTCAGAGTCAGAGTCGGAGTCAGAGTCAGAGTCGGAGTCAGAGTCACAGTCAGAGTCAGTGTCAGAATCAGAGTCAGAGTCAGAATCAGAGTCAGAGTTAGAGTAAGAGTCAGAGTCAGAGTCGGAGTCAGAGTCAGAGTCAGAGTCAAAGTCAGAGTCAGAGTCAGAGTCAGAGTCAGAGTCATAGTCAGAGCTAGAGTCAGAGTTAGAGTCGTAGTCAGAGTCAGAGTCGTAGTCAGAGTCAGAGTCAGAGTCAGAGTCAGACTCAGAGTCAAAATCAGAGTCAGAGTCGGAGTCGGAGTCGGAGTCAGATTCATAGTGAGAGTCAGAGTCAGAGTCAGAGTCAGAGTCAGAGTTAGAGTAAGAGTCAGAGTCAGAGTCAGAGTCAGAGTCAGCGTCAGAGTCAAATTCAGAGTCAGAGTCAGAGTCAGAGTCAGAGTCAGAGCCAGAGTCAGAGTCAGAGTCGTAGTCAGAGTCAGAGTCCAAGTCAGATACAGAGTCAGAGTCAGAGTCAGAGTCAGAGTCAGAGTCAGAGTCAAAGTCAGAATCAGAGTCAGAGTCAGAGTCAGAGTCAGAGTCAGAGTCAGAGTCAGAGTCAGAGTCAGAGTCAGAGTCAGAGTCAGAGAGTCAGAGTCAAAGTCTGAGTCATACTGAAAGTCAGAGTCAGAGTCAGATTCCGAGTCAGATACAAAGTCAAAGTCAAAGTCAATGTCAGAGTCAGAGTCAGAGTCAGAGTTAGAGTAAGTGTCAGAGTCAGAGTCAGAGTCAGAGTCAGAGTCAGAGTCAAAGTCAGTGTAAGAGTCAGAGTCAGAGTCAGAGTCAGAGCCAGAGTCAGAGTCAGAGTCGTAGTCAGAGTCAGAGTCCAAGTCAGATACAGAGTCAGAGTCAGAGTCAGAGTCAGAGTCAGAGTCAGACTCAGAGTCAGAGAGTCAGAGTCAAAGTCTGAGTCATACTGAAAGTCAGAGTCAGAGTCAGATTCAGCGTCAGATACAACGTCAAAGTCAAAGTCAATGTCAGATTCAGAGTCAGAGTCAGAGTCAGATTCAGAGTCAGAGTCAAAGTTGGAGTCAGAGTCAGAGTCAGAGATTTAGAGTCAGAGTCAGAGTGATAGTCAGAGTCGGAGTCAGAGTCGGACACAGAGTCGAAGTCAGAGTCAGAGTCGGAGTCAGAGTCAGAGTCAAAGTCAGAGTCAGACTCAGAGTCAGAATCAGAGTCAGAGTCGGAGTCGAAGTCGGAGTCAGATTCGGAGTAAGAGTCAGAGTCAGAGTCAGAGTCAGAGTCACAGTCAGAGTCAGAGTCAGATTCAGAATCAGAGTCAGAGTCAGAGTCGGAGTCGGAGTCAGAGTCATAGTCAGAGTCGGAGTCAAAGTTGGAGTCAGAGTCAGAGTCAGAGAGTCAGAGTCAGAGTCAGAGTGATAGTCATAGTCGGAGTTAGAGTCAGAGTCAGAGTCAGAGTCAGAATCAGAGTCAGAGTCGTAGTCGGAGTCAGAGTCAGAGTCAGAGTCAGAGTCAGAGTCGGAGTCAGAGTCAGAGTCGGAGTCAGAGTCACAGTCAGAGTCAGTGTCAGAATCAGAGTCAGAGTCAGAATCAGAGTCAGAGTTAGAGTAAGAGTCAGAGTCAGAGTCGGAGTCAGAGTCAGAGTCAGAGTCAAAGTCAGAGTCAGAGTCAGAGTCAGAGTCAGAGTCATAGTCAGAGCTAGAGTCAGAGTCAGAGTCAGAGTCAGAGTCGGAGTCAGAGTCAGAGTCGGAGTCAGAGTCACAGTCAGAGTCAGTGTCAGAATCAGAGTCAGAGTCAGAATCAGAGTCAGAGTTAGAGTAAGAGTCAGAGTCAGAGTAGGAGTCAGAGTCAGAGTCAGAGTCAAAGTCAGAGTCAGAGTCAGAGTCAGAGTCAGAGTCATAGTCAGAGCTAGAGTCAGAGTTAGAGTCGTAGTCAGAGTCAGAGACGTAGTCAGAGTCAGAGTCAGAGTCAGAGTCAGACTCAGAGTCAAAATCAGAGTCAGAGTCGGAGTCGGAGTCGGAGTCAGATTCATAGTGAGAGTCAGAGTCAGAGTCAGAGTCAGAGTCAGAGTTAGAGTAAGAGTCAGAGTCAGAGTCAGAGTCAGAGTCAGAGTCAGAGTCAAATTCAGAGTCAGAGTCAGAGTCAGAGTCAGAGTCAGAGCCAGAGTCAGAGTCAGAGTCGTAGTCAGAGTCAGAGTCCAAGTCAGATACAGAGTCAGAGTCAGAGTCAGAGTCAGAGTCAGAGTCAGAGTCAAAGTCAGAATCAGAGTCAGAGTCAGAGTCAGAGTCAGAGTCAGAGTCAGAGTCAGAGTCAGAGTCAGAGTCAGAGTCAGAGTCAGAGAGTCAGAGTCAAAGTCTGAGTCATACTGAAAGTCAGAGTCAGAGTCAGATTCCGAGTCAGATACAAAGTCAAAGTCAAAGTCAATGTCAGAGTCAGAGTCAGAGTCAGAGTTAGAGTAAGAGTCAGAGTCAGAGTCAGAGTCAGAGTCAGAGTCAGAGTCAAAGTCAGTGTAAGAGTCAGAGTCAGAGTCAGAGTCAGAGCCAGAGTCAGAGTCAGAGTCAGAGTCAGAGTTAGAGTAAGAGTCAGAGTCAGAGTCAGAGTCAGAGTCAGAGTCAAAGTCAGAGTCAGAGTCAGAGTCAGAGTCAGAGTCAGAGTCAGACTCAGAGTCAGAGAGTCAGAGTCAGAGTCAGAGTCAAAGTTGGAGTCAAAGTCAGAGTCAGAGACTTAGAGTCAGAGTCAGAGTGATAGTCAGAGTCGGAGTCAGAGTCAGATACAGAGTCGAGGTCAGAGTCAGAGTCAGAGTCAGAGTCAGAGTCAGAGTCAGAGTCAGAGTCAGAGTCAGACTCAGAGTCAGAATCGGAGTCAGAGTCGGAGTCGGAGTCGGAGTCAGATTCGGAGTGAGAGTCAGAGTCAGAGTCACAGTCAGAGTCACAGTCAGAGTCAGAGTCAGATTCAGAGTCAGAGTCAGGGTCAGAGTCAGAGTCAAAGTCAGAATCAGAGTCAGAGTCAGAGTCCGAGTCAAAGTCAGAGTCAGAGTCAGAGTCAGAGTCAGAGAGTCAGAGTCAAAGTCTGAGTCATACTGAAAGTCAGAGTCAGAGTCAGATTCAGAGTCAGATACAAAGTCAAAGTCAAAGTCAATGTCAGAGTCAGAGTCAGAGTCAGAGTCAGATTCAGAGTCAGAGTCAGAGTCAGAGTCAGAGTCAGAGTCAGAGTCACAGTCAGAGTCAGAGTCAGAGTCAGAGTGAGAGTCCAAGTCAGATACAGAGTCAGAGTCAGAGTCAGAGTCAGAGTCAGAGTCAGACTCAGAGTCAGAGAGTCAGAGTCAAAGTCTGAGTCATACTGAAAGTCAGAGTCAGAGTCAGATTCAGCGTCAGATACAACGTCAAAGTCAAAGTCAATGTCAGATTCAGAGTCAGAGTCAGAGTCAGATTCAGAGTCAGAGTCAAAGTTGGAGTCAGAGTCAGAGTCAGAGATTTAGAGTCAGAGTCAGAGTGATAGTCAGAGTCGGAGTCAGAGTCGGACACAGAGTCGAAGTCAGAGTCAGAGTCGGAGTCAGAGTCAGAGTCAAAGTCAGAGTCAGACTCAGAGTCAGAATCAGAGTCAGAGTCGGAGTCGAAGTCGGAGTCAGATTCGGAGTAAGAGTCAGAGTCAGAGTCAGAGTCAGAGTCACAGTCAGAGTCAGAGTCAGATTCAGAATCAGAGTCAGAGTCAGAGTCGGAGTCGGAGTCAGAGTCATAGTCAGAGTCGGAGTCAAAGTTGGAGTCAGAGTCAGAGTCAGAGAGTCAGAGTCAGAGTCAGAGTGATAGTCATAGTCGGAGTTAGAGTCAGAGTCAGAGTCAGAGTCAGAATCAGAGTCAGAGTCGTAGTCGGAGTCAGAGTCAGAGTCAGAGTCAGAGTCAGAGTCGGAGTCAGAGTCAGAGTCGGAGTCAGAGTCACAGTCAGAGTCAGTGTCAGAATCAGAGTCAGAGTCAGAATCAGAGTCAGAGTTAGAGTAAGAGTCAGAGTCAGAGTCGGAGTCAGAGTCAGAGTCAGAGTCAAAGTCAGAGTCAGAGTCAGAGTCAGAGTCAGAGTCATAGTCAGAGCTAGAGTCAGAGTCAGAGTCAGAGTCAGAGTCGGAGTCAGAGTCAGAGTCGGAGTCAGAGTCACAGTCAGAGTCAGTGTCAGAATCAGAGTCAGAGTCAGAATCAGAGTCAGAGTTAGAGTAAGAGTCAGAGTCAGAGTAGGAGTCAGAGTCAGAGTCAGAGTCAAAGTCAGAGTCAGAGTCAGAGTCAGAGTCAGAGTCATAGTCAGAGCTAGAGTCAGAGTTAGAGTCGTAGTCAGAGTCAGAGACGTAGTCAGAGTCAGAGTCAGAGTCAGAGTCAGACTCAGAGTCAAAATCAGAGTCAGAGTCGGAGTCGGAGTCGGAGTCAGATTCATAGTGAGAGTCAGAGTCAGAGTCAGAGTCAGAGTCAGAGTTAGAGTAAGAGTCAGAGTCAGAGTCAGAGTCAGAGTCAGAGTCAGAGTCAAATTCAGAGTCAGAGTCAGAGTCAGAGTCAGAGTCAGAGCCAGAGTCAGAGTCAGAGTCGTAGTCAGAGTCAGAGTCCAAGTCAGATACAGAGTCAGAGTCAGAGTCAGAGTCAGAGTCAGAGTCAGAGTCAAAGTCAGAATCAGAGTCAGAGTCAGAGTCAGAGTCAGAGTCAGAGTCAGAGTCAGAGTCAGAGTCAGAGTCAGAGTCAGAGTCAGAGAGTCAGAGTCAAAGTCTGAGTCATACTGAAAGTCAGAGTCAGAGTCAGATTCCGAGTCAGATACAAAGTCAAAGTCAAAGTCAATGTCAGAGTCAGAGTCAGAGTCAGAGTTAGAGTAAGAGTCAGAGTCAGAGTCAGAGTCAGAGTCAGAGTCAGAGTCAAAGTCAGTGTAAGAGTCAGAGTCAGAGTCAGAGTCAGAGCCAGAGTCAGAGTCAGAGTCGTAGTCAGAGTCAGAGTCCAAGTCAGATACAGAGTCAGAGTCAGAGTCAGAGTCAGAGTCAGAGTCAGACTCAGAGTCAGAGAGTCAGAGTCAAAGTCTGAGTCATACTGAAAGTCAGAGTCAGAGTCAGATTCAGCGTCAGATACAACGTCAAAGTCAAAGTCAATGTCAGATTCAGAGTCAGAGTCAGAGTCAGATTCAGAGTCAGAGTCAAAGTTGGAGTCAGAGTCAGAGTCAGAGATTTAGAGTCAGAGTCAGAGTGATAGTCAGAGTCGGAGTCAGAGTCGGACACAGAGTCGAAGTCAGAGTCAGAGTCGGAGTCAGAGTCAGAGTCAAAGTCAGAGTCAGACTCAGAGTCAGAATCAGAGTCAGAGTCGGAGTCGAAGTCGGAGTCAGATTCGGAGTAAGAGTCAGAGTCAGAGTCAGAGTCAGAGTCACAGTCAGAGTCAGAGTCAGATTCAGAATCAGAGTCAGAGTCAGAGTCGGAGTCGGAGTCAGAGTCATAGTCAGAGTCGGAGTCAAAGTTGGAGTCAGAGTCAGAGTCAGAGAGTCAGAGTCAGAGTCAGAGTGATAGTCATAGTCGGAGTTAGAGTCAGAGTCAGAGTCAGAGTCAGAATCAGAGTCAGAGTCGTAGTCGGAGTCAGAGTCAGAGTCAGAGTCAGAGTCAGAGTCGGAGTCAGAGTCAGAGTCGGAGTCAGAGTCACAGTCAGAGTCAGTGTCAGAATCAGAGTCAGAGTCAGAATCAGAGTCAGAGTTAGAGTAAGAGTCAGAGTCAGAGTCGGAGTCAGAGTCAGAGTCAGAGTCAAAGTCAGAGTCAGAGTCAGAGTCAGAGTCAGAGTCATAGTCAGAGCTAGAGTCAGAGTCAGAGTCAGAGTCAGAGTCGGAGTCAGAGTCAGAGTCGGAGTCAGAGTCACAGTCAGAGTCAGTGTCAGAATCAGAGTCAGAGTCAGAATCAGAGTCAGAGTTAGAGTAAGAGTCAGAGTCAGAGTAGGAGTCAGAGTCAGAGTCAGAGTCAAAGTCAGAGTCAGAGTCAGAGTCAGAGTCAGAGTCATAGTCAGAGCTAGAGTCAGAGTTAGAGTCGTAGTCAGAGTCAGAGACGTAGTCAGAGTCAGAGTCAGAGTCAGAGTCAGACTCAGAGTCAAAATCAGAGTCAGAGTCGGAGTCGGAGTCGGAGTCAGATTCATAGTGAGAGTCAGAGTCAGAGTCAGAGTCAGAGTCAGAGTTAGAGTAAGAGTCAGAGTCAGAGTCAGAGTCAGAGTCAGAGTCAGAGTCAAATTCAGAGTCAGAGTCAGAGTCAGAGTCAGAGTCAGAGCCAGAGTCAGAGTCAGAGTCGTAGTCAGAGTCAGAGTCCAAGTCAGATACAGAGTCAGAGTCAGAGTCAGAGTCAGAGTCAGAGTCAGAGTCAAAGTCAGAATCAGAGTCAGAGTCAGAGTCAGAGTCAGAGTCAGAGTCAGAGTCAGAGTCAGAGTCAGAGTCAGAGTCAGAGTCAGAGAGTCAGAGTCAAAGTCTGAGTCATACTGAAAGTCAGAGTCAGAGTCAGATTCCGAGTCAGATACAAAGTCAAAGTCAAAGTCAATGTCAGAGTCAGAGTCAGAGTCAGAGTTAGAGTAAGAGTCAGAGTCAGAGTCAGAGTCAGAGTCAGAGTCAGAGTCAAAGTCAGTGTAAGAGTCAGAGTCAGAGTCAGAGTCAGAGCCAGAGTCAGAGTCAGAGTCAGAGTCAGAGTTAGAGTAAGAGTCAGAGTCAGAGTCAGAGTCAGAGTCAGAGTCAAAGTCAGAGTCAGAGTCAGAGTCAGAGTCAGAGTCAGAGTCAGACTCAGAGTCAGAGAGTCAGAGTCAGAGTCAGAGTCAAAGTTGGAGTCAAAGTCAGAGTCAGAGACTTAGAGTCAGAGTCAGAGTGATAGTCAGAGTCGGAGTCAGAGTCAGATACAGAGTCGAGGTCAGAGTCAGAGTCAGAGTCAGAGTCAGAGTCAGAGTCAGAGTCAGAGTCAGAGTCAGACTCAGAGTCAGAATCGGAGTCAGAGTCGGAGTCGGAGTCGGAGTCAGATTCGGAGTGAGAGTCAGAGTCAGAGTCACAGTCAGAGTCACAGTCAGAGTCAGAGTCAGATTCAGAGTCAGAGTCAGGGTCAGAGTCAGAGTCAAAGTCAGAATCAGAGTCAGAGTCAGAGTCCGAGTCAAAGTCAGAGTCAGAGTCAGAGTCAGAGTCAGAGAGTCAGAGTCAAAGTCTGAGTCATACTGAAAGTCAGAGTCAGAGTCAGATTCAGAGTCAGATACAAAGTCAAAGTCAAAGTCAATGTCAGAGTCAGAGTCAGAGTCAGAGTCAGATTCAGAGTCAGAGTCAGAGTCAGAGTCAGAGTCAGAGTCAGAGTCACAGTCAGAGTCAGAGTCAGAGTCAGAGTGAGAGTCCAAGTCAGATACAGAGTCAGAGTCAGAGTCAGAGTCAGAGTCAGAGTCAGACTCAGAGTCAGAGAGTCAGAGTCAAAGTCTGAGTCATACTGAAAGTCAGAGTCAGAGTCAGATTCAGCGTCAGATACAACGTCAAAGTCAAAGTCAATGTCAGATTCAGAGTCAGAGTCAGAGTCAGATTCAGAGTCAGAGTCAAAGTTGGAGTCAGAGTCAGAGTCAGAGATTTAGAGTCAGAGTCAGAGTGATAGTCAGAGTCGGAGTCAGAGTCGGACACAGAGTCGAAGTCAGAGTCAGAGTCGGAGTCAGAGTCAGAGTCAAAGTCAGAGTCAGACTCAGAGTCAGAATCAGAGTCAGAGTCGGAGTCGAAGTCGGAGTCAGATTCGGAGTAAGAGTCAGAGTCAGAGTCAGAGTCAGAGTCACAGTCAGAGTCAGAGTCAGATTCAGAATCAGAGTCAGAGTCAGAGTCGGAGTCGGAGTCAGAGTCATAGTCAGAGTCGGAGTCAAAGTTGGAGTCAGAGTCAGAGTCAGAGAGTCAGAGTCAGAGTCAGAGTGATAGTCATAGTCGGAGTTAGAGTCAGAGTCAGAGTCAGAGTCAGAATCAGAGTCAGAGTCGTAGTCGGAGTCAGAGTCAGAGTCAGAGTCAGAGTCAGAGTCGGAGTCAGAGTCAGAGTCGGAGTCAGAGTCACAGTCAGAGTCAGTGTCAGAATCAGAGTCAGAGTCAGAATCAGAGTCAGAGTTAGAGTAAGAGTCAGAGTCAGAGTCGGAGTCAGAGTCAGAGTCAGAGTCAAAGTCAGAGTCAGAGTCAGAGTCAGAGTCAGAGTCATAGTCAGAGCTAGAGTCAGAGTCAGAGTCAGAGTCAGAGTCGGAGTCAGAGTCAGAGTCGGAGTCAGAGTCACAGTCAGAGTCAGTGTCAGAATCAGAGTCAGAGTCAGAATCAGAGTCAGAGTTAGAGTAAGAGTCAGAGTCAGAGTAGGAGTCAGAGTCAGAGTCAGAGTCAAAGTCAGAGTCAGAGTCAGAGTCAGAGTCAGAGTCATAGTCAGAGCTAGAGTCAGAGTTAGAGTCGTAGTCAGAGTCAGAGACGTAGTCAGAGTCAGAGTCAGAGTCAGAGTCAGACTCAGAGTCAAAATCAGAGTCAGAGTCGGAGTCGGAGTCGGAGTCAGATTCATAGTGAGAGTCAGAGTCAGAGTCAGAGTCAGAGTCAGAGTTAGAGTAAGAGTCAGAGTCAGAGTCAGAGTCAGAGTCAGAGTCAGAGTCAAATTCAGAGTCAGAGTCAGAGTCAGAGTCAGAGTCAGAGCCAGAGTCAGAGTCAGAGTCGTAGTCAGAGTCAGAGTCCAAGTCAGATACAGAGTCAGAGTCAGAGTCAGAGTCAGAGTCAGAGTCAGAGTCAAAGTCAGAATCAGAGTCAGAGTCAGAGTCAGAGTCAGAGTCAGAGTCAGAGTCAGAGTCAGAGTCAGAGTCAGAGTCAGAGTCAGAGAGTCAGAGTCAAAGTCTGAGTCATACTGAAAGTCAGAGTCAGAGTCAGATTCCGAGTCAGATACAAAGTCAAAGTCAAAGTCAATGTCAGAGTCAGAGTCAGAGTCAGAGTTAGAGTAAGAGTCAGAGTCAGAGTCAGAGTCAGAGTCAGAGTCAGAGTCAAAGTCAGTGTAAGAGTCAGAGTCAGAGTCAGAGTCAGAGCCAGAGTCAGAGTCAGAGTCAGAGTCAGAGTTAGAGTAAGAGTCAGAGTCAGAGTCAGAGTCAGAGTCAGAGTCAAAGTCAGAGTCAGAGTCAGAGTCAGAGTCAGAGTCAGAGTCAGACTCAGAGTCAGAGAGTCAGAGTCAGAGTCAGAGTCAAAGTTGGAGTCAAAGTCAGAGTCAGAGACTTAGAGTCAGAGTCAGAGTGATAGTCAGAGTCGGAGTCAGAGTCAGATACAGAGTCGAGGTCAGAGTCAGAGTCAGAGTCAGAGTCAGAGTCAGAGTCAGAGTCAGAGTCAGAGTCAGACTCAGAGTCAGAATCGGAGTCAGAGTCGGAGTCGGAGTCGGAGTCAGATTCGGAGTGAGAGTCAGAGTCAGAGTCACAGTCAGAGTCACAGTCAGAGTCAGAGTCAGATTCAGAGTCAGAGTCAGGGTCAGAGTCAGAGTCAAAGTCAGAATCAGAGTCAGAGTCAGAGTCCGAGTCAAAGTCAGAGTCAGAGTCAGAGTCAGAGTCAGAGAGTCAGAGTCAAAGTCTGAGTCATACTGAAAGTCAGAGTCAGAGTCAGATTCAGAGTCAGATACAAAGTCAAAGTCAAAGTCAATGTCAGAGTCAGAGTCAGAGTCAGAGTCAGATTCAGAGTCAGAGTCAGAGTCAGAGTCAGAGTCAGAGTCAGAGTCACAGTCAGAGTCAGAGTCAGAGTCAGAGTGAGAGTAAGAGTCAGAGTCAGAGTCAGAGTCAGAGTCAGAGTCAGAGTCAGAGTCAGAGTCAGAGTCAGAGCCAGAGTCAGAGTTAGAGTCGTAGTCAGAGTCAGAGTCAGAGTCAGAGTCAGAGTCAGAGTCAGAGTCATTCTCAGAGTCAGAATCAGAGTCAGAGTCGGAGTCGGAGTCGGAGTCAGATTCAGAGTGAGAGTCAGAGTCAGAGTCAGAGTCAGAGTCAGATTCAGAGTTAGAGTCAGAGTCAGAGTCGGGGTCGGAGTCGGAGTCAGCGTCGGAGTTGTAGTCAGAGTCAGAGTCAGAGTCAGAGTCAGAGTTAGAGTAAGAGTCAGAGTCAGAGTCAGAGTCAGAGTCAGAGTCAAAGTCAGAGTCAGAGTCAGAGTTAGAGTGAGAGTCAGAGTCAGAGTTGGAGTCACATTAGGAGTCAGAGTCGGAGTCAATGTCAGATTCAGAGTCGGAGTCAGATTCAGAGTCACAGTCAGATTCAAAGTCAGAGTCGTCGTCAGAGTCAGAGTCTGATTCAGATACAGAGACAGAGTCAGAGTCAGAGTCAGAGTCAAACTCAGAGTCAGAGACGAAGTTGGACTCATAGTTAGAGTCAGAGTCAGAGTCAGAGTCAGAGACAGATTCAGAGTCAGAGTCAGAGTCAGAGTCAGAGACAGAGTCAGAGTCAGAGTCAGAGTCAGAGTCAGAGTCAGAGTCAGAGTCAGAGTCAGACTCAGAGTCAGAATCAGAGTCAGAGTCGGAGTCGAAGTCGGAGTCAGATTCGGAGTGAGAGTCAGAGTCAGAGTCACAGTCAGAGTCACAGTCAGAGTCAGAGTCAGATTCAGAATCCGAATCAGAGTCAGAGTCAGAGTCGGAGTCGGAGTCAGAGTCATAGTCAGAGTCGGAGTCAGAGTCACAGTCAGAGTCAGAGTCAGAGTCAGAGTGAGAGTAAGAGTCAGAGTCAGAGTCAGAGTCAGAGTCAGAGTCAGAGTCAGAGTCAGAGTCAGAGTCAGAGCCAGAGTCAGAGTTAGAGTCGTAGTCAGAGTCAGAGTCAGAGTCAGAGTCAGAGTCAGAGTCAGAGTCATTCTCATAGTCAGAATCAGAGTCAGAGTCGGAGTCGGAGTCGGAGTCAGATTCAGAGTGAGAGTCAGAGTCAGAGTCAGAGTCAGAGTCAGATTCAGAGTCAGATACAAAGTCAAAGTCAAAGTCAATGTCAGAGTCAGAGTCAGAGTCAGAGTCAGATTCAGAGTCAGAGTCAGAGTCAGAGTCAGAGTCAGAGTCAGAGTCACAGTCAGAGTCAGAGTCAGAGTCAGAGTGAGAGTAAGAGTCAGAGTCAGAGTCAGAGTCAGAGTCAGAGTCAGAGTCAGAGTCAGAGTCAGAGTCAGAGCCAGAGTCAGAGTTAGAGTCGTAGTCAGAGTCAGAGTCAGAGTCAGAGTCAGAGTCAAAGTCAGAGTCATTCTCAGAGTCAGAATCAGAGTCAGAGTCGGAGTCGGAGTCGGAGTCAGATTTAGAGTGAGAGTCAGAGTCAGAGTCAGAGTCAGAGTCAGATTCAGAGTTAGAGTCAGAGTCACAGTCGGGGTCGGAGTCGGAGTCAGCGTCGGAGTTGTAGTCAGAGTCAGAGTCAGAGTCAGAGTCAGAGTTAGAGTAAGAGTCAGAGTCAGAGTCAGAGTCAGAGTCAGAGTCAAAGTCAGAGTCAGAGTCAGAGTTAGAGTGAGAGTCAGAGTCAGAGTTGGAGTCAGATTAGGAGTCAGAAACGGAGTCAATGTCAGATTCAGAGTCGGAGTCAGATTCAGAGTCACAGTCAGATTCAAAGTCAGAGTCGTCGTCAGAGTCAGAGTCTGATTCAGATACAGAGACAGAGTCAGAGTCAGAGTCAGAGTCAGAGTCAGAGTCAGATTCAGAGTCAGAGTCAGAGTCAGAGTCAGAGTCACAGTCAGAGACAGAATCAGATTCAGAGTCAGAGTCAGAGTCAGAGTCAGAGTTAGATTCAGAGTCAGAGTCAGAGTCAGAGTCAGAGTCACAGTCAGAGTCAGAGTCAGAGTCAAAGTTGGAGTCAAAGTCAGAGTCAGAGACTTAGAGTCAGAGTCAGAGTGATAGTCAGAGTCGGAGTCAGAGTCAGATACAGAGTCGAGGTCAGAGTCAGAGTCAGAGTCAGAGTCAGAGTCAGAGTCAGAGTCAGAGTCAGACTCAGAGTCAGAATCGGAGTCAGAGTCGGAGTCGGAGTCGGAGTCAGATTCGGAGTGAGAGTCAGAGTCAGAGTCACAGTCAGAGTCACAGTCAGAGTCAGAGTCAGATTCAGAGTCAGAGTCAGGGTCAGAGTCAGAGTCAAAGTCAGAATCAGAGTCAGAGTCAGAGTCCGAGTCAGAGTCAGAGTCAGAGTCAGAGTCAGAGTCAGAGAGTCAGAGTCAAAGTCTGAGTCATACTGAAAGTCAGAGTCAGAGTCAGATTCAGAGTCAGATACAAAGTCAAAGTCAAAGTCAATGTCAGAGTCAGAGTCAGAGTCAGAGTCAGATTCAGAGTCAGAGTCAGAGTCAGAGTCAGAGTCAGAGTCAGAGTCACAGTCAGAGTCAGAGTCAGAGTCAGAGTGAGAGTAAGAGTCAGAGTCAGAGTCAGAGTCAGAGTCAGAGTCAGAGTCAGAGTCAGAGTCAGAGTCAGAGCCAGAGTCAGAGTTAGAGTCGTAGTCAGAGTCAGAGTCAGAGTCAGAGTCAGAGTCAGAGTCAGAGTCATTCTCAGAGTCAGAATCAGAGTCAGAGTCGGAGTCGGAGTCGGAGTCAGATTCAGAGTGAGAGTCAGAGTCAGAGTCAGAGTCAGAGTCAGATTCAGAGTTAGAGTCAGAGTCAGAGTCGGGGTCGGAGTCGGAGTCAGCGTCGGAGTTGTAGTCAGAGTCAGAGTCAGAGTCAGAGTCAGAGTTAGAGTAAGAGTCAGAGTCAGAGTCAGAGTCAGAGTCAGAGTCAAAGTCAGAGTCAGAGTCAGAGTTAGAGTGAGAGTCAGAGTCAGAGTTGGAGTCAGATTAGGAGTCAGAGTCGGAGTCAATGTCAGATTCAGAGTCGGAGTCAGATTCAGAGTCACAGTCAGATTCAAAGTCAGAGTCGTCGTCAGAGTCAGAGTCTGATTCAGATACAGAGACAGAGTCAGAGTCAGAGTCAGAGTCAAACTCAGAGTCAGAAACGAAGTCGGAGTCAGAGTTAGAGTCAGAGTCAGAGTCAGAGTCAGAGACAGATTCAGAGTCAGAGTCAGAGTCAGAGTCAGAGACAGAGTCAGAGTCAGAGTCAGAGTCAGAGTCAGAGTCAGAGTCAGAGTCAGAGTCAGACTCAGAGTCAGAATCAGAGTCAGAGTCGGAGTCGAAGTCGGAGTCAGATTCGGAGTGAGAGTCAGAGTCAGAGTCATAGTCAGAGTCACAGTCAGAGTCAGAGTCAGATTCAGAATCCGAATCAGAGTCAGAGTCAGAGTCGGAGTCGGAGTCAGAGTCATAGTCAGAGTCGGAGTCAAAGTTGGAGTCAGAGTCAGAGTCAGAGAGTCAGAGTCAGAGTCAGAGTCAGAGTCAGAGTCAGACTCAGAGTCAGAATCAGAGTCAGAGTCGGAGTCGCAGTCGGAGTCAGATTCGGAGTAACAGTCAGAGTCAGAGTCACAGTCAGAGTCACAGTCAGAGTCAGAGTCAGATTCAGAATCAGAGTCAGAGTCAGAGTCGGATTTGGAGTCAGAGTCATAGTCAGAGTCAGAGTCAAAGTTGGAGTCAGAGTCAGAGTCAGAGAGTTAGAGTCAGAGTCAGAGAGTCAGAGTCAGAGTCAGATTGATAGTCATGGTCGAAGTCAGAGTCAGATACAGAGTCGAAGTCAGAGTCGAAGTCAGAGTCAGAGTCAGATTCAGAGTCAGAGTCAGAGTCAGAGAGTCAGAGTCAAAGTCTGAGTCATACTGAAAGTCAGAGTCAGAGTCAGATTCAGAGTCAGATACAACGTCAAAGTCAAAGTCAATGTCAGAGTCAGAGTCAGAGTCAGAGTCAGAGTCAGAGATTTAGAGTCAGAGTCAGAGTGATAGTCAGAGTCGGAGTCAGAGTCGGACACAGAGTCGAAGTCAGAGTCAGAGTCGGAGTCAGAGTCAGAGTCAAAGTCAGAGTCAGAGTCAGAGTCGGAGTCAGAGTCAGAGTCGGAGTCAGAGTCACAGTCAGAGTCAGTGTCAGAATCAGAGTCAGAGTCAGAATCAGAGTCAGAGTTAGAGTAAGAGTCAGAGTCAGAGTCGGAGTCAGAGTCAGAGTCAGAGTCAAAGTCAGAGTCAGAGTCAGAGTCAGAGTCAGAGTCATAGTCAGAGCTAGAGTCAGAGTTAGAGTCGTAGTCAGAGTCAGAGTCGTAGTCAGAGTCAGAGTCAGAGTCAGAGTCAGACTCAGAGTCAAAATCAGAGTCAGAGTCGGAGTCGGAGTCGGAGTCAGATTCATAGTGAGAGTCAGAGTCAGAGTCAGAGTCAGAGTCAGAGTTAGAGTAAGAGTCAGAGTCAGAGTCAGAGTCAGAGTCAGAGTCAGAGTCAAATTCGGAGTCAGAGTCAGAGTCAGAGTCAGAGTCAGAGCCAGAGTCAGAGTCAGAGTCGTAGTCAGAGTCAGAGTCCAAGTCAGATACAGAGTCAGAGTCAGAGTCAGAGTCAGAGTCAGAGTCAGAGTCAAAGTCAGAATCAGAGTCAGAGTCAGAGTCAGAGTCAGAGTCAGAGTCAGAGTCAGAGTCAGAGTCAGAGTCAGAGTCAGAGTCAGAGAGTCAGAGTCAAAGTCTGAGTCATACTGAAAGTCAGAGTCAGAGTCAGATTCCGAGTCAGATACAAAGTCAAAGTCAAAGTCAATGTCAGAGTCAGAGTCAGAGTCAGAGTTAGAGTAAGAGTCAGTGTCAGAGTCAGAGTCAGAGTCAGAGTCAGAGTCAAAGTCAGTGTAAGAGTCAGAGTCAGAGTCAGAGTCAGAGCCAGAGTCAGAGTCAGAGTCGTAGTCAGAGTCAGAGTCCAAGTCAGATACAGAGTCAGAGTCAGAGTCAGAGTCAGAGTCAGAGTCAGACTCGGAGTCAGAGAGTCAGAGTCAAAGTCTGAGTCATACTGAAAGTCAGAGTCAGAGTCAGATTCAGCGTCAGATACAACGTCAAAGTCAAAGTCATTGTCAGAGTCAGAGTCAGAGTCAGAGTCAGATTCAGAGTCAGAGTCAAAGTTGGAGTCAGAGTCAGAGTCAGAGATTTAGAGTCAGAGTCAGAGTGATAGTCAGAGTCGGAGTCAGAGTCGGACACAGAGTCGAAGTCAGAGTCGGAGTCGGAGTCAGAGTCAGAGTCAAAGTCAGAGTCAGACTCAGAGTCAGAATCAGAGTGAGAGTCGGAGTCGAAGTCGGAGTCAGATTCGGAGTAAGAGTCAGAGTCAGAGTCAGAGTCAGAGTCACAGTCAGAGTCAGAGTCAGATTCAGAATCAGAGTCAGAGTCAGAGTCGGAGTCGGAGTCAGAGTCATAGTCAGAGTCGGAGTCAAAGTTGGAGTCAGAGTCAGAGTCAGAGAGTCAGAGTCAGAGTCAGAGTGATAGTCATAGTCGGAGTCAGAGTCAGAGTCAGAGTCAGAGTCAGAATCAGAGTCAGAGTCGTAGTCGGAGTCAGAGTCAGAGTCAGAGTCAGAGTCAGAGTCGGAGTCAGAGTCAGAGTCGGAGTCAGAGTCACAGTCAGAGTCAGTGTCAGAATCAGAGTCAGAGTCAGAATCAGAGTCAGAGTTAGAGTAAGAGTCAGAGTCAGAGTCGGAGTCAGAGTCAGAGTCATAGTCAAAGTCAGAGTCAGAGTCAGAGTCAGAGTCAGAGTCATAGTCAGAGCTAGAGTCAGAGTCAGAGTCAGAGTCAGAGTCGGAGTCAGAGTCAGAGTCGGAGTCAGAGTCACAGTCAGAGTCAGTGTCAGAATCAGAGTCAGAGTCAGAATCAGAGTCAGAGTTAGAGTAAGAGTCAGAGTCAGAGTAGGAGTCAGAGTCAGAGTCAGAGTCAAAGTCAGAGTCAGAGTCAGAGTCAGAGTCAGAGTCATAGTCAGAGCTAGAGTCAGAGTTAGAGTCGTAGTCAGAGTCAGAGTCGTAGTCAGAGTCAGAGTCACAGTCAGAGTCAGACTCAGAGTCAAAATCAGAGTCAGAGTCGGAGTCGGAGTCGGAGTCAGATTCATAGTGAGAGTCAGAGTCAGAGTCAGAGTCAGAGTCAGAGTTAGAGTAAGAGTCAGAGTCAGAGTCAGAGTCAGAGTCAGAGTCAGAGTCAAATTCAGAGTCAGAGTCAGAGTCAGAGTCAAAGTCAGAGCCAGAGTCAGAGTCAGAGTCGTAGTCAGAGTCAGAGTCCAAGTCAGATACAGAGTCAGAGTCAGAGTCAGAGTCAGAGTCAGAGTCAGAGTCAGAGTCAAAGTCAGAATCAGAGTCAGAGTCAGAGTCAGAGTCAGAGTCAGAGTCAGAGTCAGAGTCAGAGTCAGAGTCAGAGTCAGAGTCAGAGTCAGAGAGTCAGAGTCAAAGTCTGAGTCATACTGAAAGTCAGAGTCAGAGTCAGATTCCGAGTCAGATACAAAGTCAAAGTCAAAGTCAATGTCAGAGTCAGAGTCAGAGTCAGAGTTAGAGTAAGAGTCAGAGTCAGAGTCAGAGTCAGAGTCAGAGTCAGAGTCAAAGTCAGTGTAAGAGTCAGAGTCAGAGTCAGAGTCAGAGCCAGAGTCAGAGTCAGAGTCAGAGTCAGAGTTAGAGTAAGAGTCAGAGTCAGAGTCAGAGTCAGAGTCAGAGTCAAAGTCAGAGTCAGAGTCAGAGTCAGAGTCAGAGTCAGAGTCAGACTCAGAGTCAGAAAGTCAGAGTCAGAGTCAGAGTCAAAGTTGGAGTCAAAGTCAGAGTCAGAGACTTAGAGTCAGAGTCAGAGTGATAGTCAGAGTCGGAGTCAGAGTCAGATACAGAGTCGAGGTCAGAGTCAGAGTCAGAGTCAGAGTCAGAGTCAGAGTCAGAGTCAGAGTCAGACTCAGAGTCAGAATCGGAGTCAGAGTCGGAGTCGGAGTCGGAGTCAGATTCGGAGTGAGAGTCAGAGTCAGAGTCACAGTCAGAGTCACAGTCAGAGTCAGAGTCAGATTCAGAGTCAGAGTCAGGGTCAGAGTCAGAGTCAAAGTCAGAATCAGAGTCAGAGTCAGAGTCAGAGTCAGAGTCAGAGTCGGAGTCAGAGACAGAGTCAGAGTCAAATTCCGAGTCATAGTGAGAGTCACATTCATAGTCAGATACAAAGTCGAAGTCACAGTCAAAGTCAGAGTCAGAGTCTGATTCAGAGTCAAAGTCAGAGTCAGAGTTAGAGTCCGATTCGGAGTCAGAGTCGGATTAAAATTCAGATTCAGAGTCGGAGTCAGATTCAGAGTCACGGTCAGATTCAAAGTCAGAGTCGTCGTCGGAGTCAGAGTCTGATTCAGATACAGAGACTGAGTCAGAGTCAGAGTCAGAGTCAGAGTCAGAGTCAGAGTCAAAGTCAGAGTCAGAGTCAGAGTCAGAGTCAGAGTCAGAGTCAGATTCAGAGTCAGAGTCGGAGTCAGAGTCAGAGTCACAGTCAGAGTCAGAGTCAGAGTCAGAGTCAGAGTCAAAGTTGGAGTCAGAGTCAGAGTCAGAGATTTAGAGTCAGAGTCAGAGTGATAGTCAGAGTCGGAGTCAGAGTCAGATACAGAGTGGAAGTCAGAGTCAGAGTCGGAGTCAGAGTCAGAGTCAGAGTCAGAGTCAGACTCAGAGTCAGAATCAGAGTCAGAGTCGGAGTCGAAGTCGGAGTCAGATTCGGAGTAAGAGTCAGAGTCAGAGTCACAGTCAGAGTCACAGTCAGAGTCAGAGTCAGAGTCAGAGTCAGAGTCAGAGTCAAAGTCAGAGTCAGAGTCAGAGTCAGAGTCAGAGTCAGAGTCAGATTCAGAGTCAGAGTCGGAGTCAGAGTCAGAGTCACAGTCAGAGTCAGAGTCAGAGTCAGAGTCAGAGTCAAAGTTGGAGTCAGAGTCAGAGTCAGAGATTTAGAGTCAGAGTCAGAGTGATAGTCAGAGTCGGAGTCAGAGTCAGATACAGAGTGGAAGTCAGAGTCAGAGTCGGAGTCAGAGTCAGAGTCAGAGTCAGAGTCAGAGTCAGAGTCAGAGTCAGAGTCAGAGTCAGACTCAGAGTCAGAATCGGAGTCAGAGTCGGAGTCGGAGTCGGAGTCAGATTCGGAGTGAGAGTCAGAGTCAGAGTCACAGTCAGAGTCACAGTCAGAGTCAGAGTCAGATTCAGAGTCAGAGTCAGGGTCAGAGTCAGAGTCAAAGTCAGAATCAGAGTCAGAGTCAGAGTCAGAGTCAGAGTCAGAGTCGGAGTCAGAGACAGAGTCAGAGTCAAATTCCGAGTCATAGTGAGAGTCACATTCATAGTCAGATACAAAGTCGAAGTCACAGTCAAAGTCAGAGTCAGAGTCTGATTCAGAGTCAAAGTCAGAGTCAGAGTTAGAGTCCGATTCGGAGTCAGAGTCGGATTAAAATTCAGATTCAGAGTCGGAGTCAGATTCAGAGTCACGGTCAGATTCAAAGTCAGAGTCGTCGTCGGAGTCAGAGTCTGATTCAGATACAGAGACTGAGTCAGAGTCAGAGTCAGAGTCAGAGTCAGAGTCAAAGTCAGAGTCAGAGTCAGAGTCAGAGTCAGAGTCAGAGTCAGATTCAGAGTCAGAGTCGGAGTCAGAGTCAGAGTCACAGTCAGAGTCAGAGTCAGAGTCAGAGTCAGAGTCAAAGTTGGAGTCAGAGTCAGAGTCAGAGATTTAGAGTCAGAGTCAGAGTGATAGTCAGAGTCGGAGTCAGAGTCAGATACAGAGTGGAAGTCAGAGTCAGAGTCGGAGTCAGAGTCAGAGTCAGAGTCAGAGTCAGACTCAGAGTCAGAATCAGAGTCAGAGTCGGAGTCGAAGTCGGAGTCAGATTCGGAGTAAGAGTCAGAGTCAGAGTCACAGTCAGAGTCACAGTCAGAGTCAGAGTCAGATTCAGAATCAGAGTCAGAGTCAGAGTAGGAGTCGTAGTCAGAGTCATAGTCAGAGTCGGAGTCAAAGTTGGAGTCAGAGTCAGAGTCAGAGAGTCAGAGTCAGAGTCAGAGTGATAGTCATAGTCGGCGTCAGAGTCAGATACAGATTTAAAGTCAGAGTCGAAGTCAGAGTCAGAGTCAGAGTCAGAGTCAGAGTCAGAATCAGAGTCAGAGTCGTAGTCGGAGTCAGAGTCAGAGTCAGAGTCAGAGTCAGAGTCGGAGTCAGAGTCACAGTCAGAGTCAGTGTCAGAGTCAGAGTCAGAGTCAAAGTTGAAGTCAGAGTCAGAGTCAAACTCAGAGTCAGAGACAGAGTCAGAGTCAGAGTTAGAGTCAGAGTCGGAGTCAGAGTCAGAGACAGAGTCAGAGTCAGAGTCAGAGTCAGAGTCAGAGTCAGAGTCAGAGTCAGAGTCAGAGTCAGAGTCAGAGTCAAAGTCAGAATCAGAGTCAGAGTCAGAGTCCGAGTCAGAGTCAGAGTCAGAATCAGAGTCAGAATCAGAGAGTCGGAGTCAAAGTCTGAGTCATACTGAAAGTCAGAGTCAGAGTCAGATTCAGAGTCAGATACAACGTCAAAGTCAAAGTCAATGTCAGAGTCAGAGTCAGAGTCAGAGTCAGAGTCAGAGATTTAGAGTCAGAGTCAGAGTGATAGTCAGAGTCGGAGTCAGAGTCGGACACAGAGTCGAAGTCAGAGTCAGAGTCGGAGTCAGAGTCAGAGTCAAAGTCAGAGTCAGAGTCAGAGTCGGAGTCAGAGTCAGAGTCGGAGTCAGAGTCACAGTCAGAGTCAGTGTCAGAATCAGAGTCAGAGTCAGAATCAGAGTCAGAGTTAGAGTAAGAGTCAGAGTCAGAGTCGGAGTCAGAGTCAGAGTCAGAGTCAAAGTCAGAGTCAGAGTCAGAGTCAGAGTCAGAGTCATAGTCAGAGCTAGAGTCAGAGTTAGAGTCGTAGTCAGAGTCAGAGTCGTAGTCAGAGTCAGAGTCAGAGTCAGAGTCAGACTCAGAGTCAAAATCAGAGTCAGAGTCGGAGTCGGAGTCGGAGTCAGATTCATAGTGAGAGTCAGAGTCAGAGTCAGAGTCAGAGTCAGAGTTAGAGTAAGAGTCAGAGTCAGAGTCAGAGTCAGAGTCAGAGTCAGAGTCAAATTCGGAGTCAGAGTCAGAGTCAGAGTCAGAGTCAGAGCCAGAGTCAGAGTCAGAGTCGTAGTCAGAGTCAGAGTCCAAGTCAGATACAGAGTCAGAGTCAGAGTCAGAGTCAGAGTCAGAGTCAGAGTCAAAGTCAGAATCAGAGTCAGAGTCAGAGTCAGAGTCAGAGTCAGAGTCAGAGTCAGAGTCAGAGTCAGAGTCAGAGTCAGAGTCAGAGAGTCAGAGTCAAAGTCTGAGTCATACTGAAAGTCAGAGTCAGAGTCAGATTCCGAGTCAGATACAAAGTCAAAGTCAAAGTCAATGTCAGAGTCAGAGTCAGAGTCAGAGTTAGAGTAAGAGTCAGTGTCAGAGTCAGAGTCAGAGTCAGAGTCAGAGTCAAAGTCAGTGTAAGAGTCAGAGTCAGAGTCAGAGTCAGAGCCAGAGTCAGAGTCAGAGTCGTAGTCAGAGTCAGAGTCCAAGTCAGATACAGAGTCAGAGTCAGAGTCAGAGTCAGAGTCAGAGTCAGACTCGGAGTCAGAGAGTCAGAGTCAAAGTCTGAGTCATACTGAAAGTCAGAGTCAGAGTCAGATTCAGCGTCAGATACAACGTCAAAGTCAAAGTCATTGTCAGAGTCAGAGTCAGAGTCAGAGTCAGATTCAGAGTCAGAGTCAAAGTTGGAGTCAGAGTCAGAGTCAGAGATTTAGAGTCAGAGTCAGAGTGATAGTCAGAGTCGGAGTCAGAGTCGGACACAGAGTCGAAGTCAGAGTCGGAGTCGGAGTCAGAGTCAGAGTCAAAGTCAGAGTCAGACTCAGAGTCAGAATCAGAGTGAGAGTCGGAGTCGAAGTCGGAGTCAGATTCGGAGTAAGAGTCAGAGTCAGAGTCAGAGTCAGAGTCACAGTCAGAGTCAGAGTCAGATTCAGAATCAGAGTCAGAGTCAGAGTCGGAGTCGGAGTCAGAGTCATAGTCAGAGTCGGAGTCAAAGTTGGAGTCAGAGTCAGAGTCAGAGAGTCAGAGTCAGAGTCAGAGTGATAGTCATAGTCGGAGTCAGAGTCAGAGTCAGAGTCAGAGTCAGAATCAGAGTCAGAGTCGTAGTCGGAGTCAGAGTCAGAGAGTCAGAGTCAGAGTCAGAGTGATAGTCATAGTCGGAGTCAGAGTCAGAGTCAGAGTCAGAGTCAGAATCAGAGTCAGAGTCGTAGTCGGAGTCAGAGTCAGAGTCAGAGTCAGAGTCAGAGTCGGAGTCAGAGTCAGAGTCGGAGTCAGAGTCACAGTCAGAGTCAGTGTCAGAATCAGAGTCAGAGTCAGAATCAGAGTCAGAGTTAGAGTAAGAGTCAGAGTCAGAGTCGGAGTCAGAGTCAGAGTCATAGTCAAAGTCAGAGTCAGAGTCAGAGTCAGAGTCAGAGTCATAGTCAGAGCTAGAGTCAGAGTCAGAGTCAGAGTCAGAGTCGGAGTCAGAGTCAGAGTCGGAGTCAGAGTCACAGTCAGAGTCAGTGTCAGAATCAGAGTCAGAGTCAGAATCAGAGTCAGAGTTAGAGTAAGAGTCAGAGTCAGAGTAGGAGTCAGAGTCAGAGTCAGAGTCAAAGTCAGAGTCAGAGTCAGAGTCAGAGTCAGAGTCATAGTCAGAGCTAGAGTCAGAGTTAGAGTCGTAGTCAGAGTCAGAGTCGTAGTCAGAGTCAGAGTCACAGTCAGAGTCAGACTCAGAGTCAAAATCAGAGTCAGAGTCGGAGTCGGAGTCGGAGTCAGATTCATAGTGAGAGTCAGAGTCAGAGTCAGAGTCAGAGTCAGAGTTAGAGTAAGAGTCAGAGTCAGAGTCAGAGTCAGAGTCAGAGTCAGAGTCAAATTCAGAGTCAGAGTCAGAGTCAGAGTCAAAGTCAGAGCCAGAGTCAGAGTCAGAGTCGTAGTCAGAGTCAGAGTCCAAGTCAGATACAGAGTCAGAGTCAGAGTCAGAGTCAGAGTCAGAGTCAGAGTCAGAGTCAAAGTCAGAATCAGAGTCAGAGTCAGAGTCAGAGTCAGAGTCAGAGTCAGAGTCAGAGTCAGAGTCAGAGTCAGAGTCAGAGTCAGAGAGTCAGAGTCAAAGTCTGAGTCATACTGAAAGTCAGAGTCAGAGTCAGATTCCGAGTCAGATACAAAGTCAAAGTCAAAGTCAATGTCAGAGTCAGAGTCAGAGTCAGAGTTAGAGTAAGAGTCAGAGTCAGAGTCAGAGTCAGAGTCAGAGTCAGAGTCAAAGTCAGTGTAAGAGTCAGAGTCAGAGTCAGAGTCAGAGCCAGAGTCAGAGTCAGAGTCAGAGTCAGAGTTAGAGTAAGAGTCAGAGTCAGAGTCAGAGTCAGAGTCAGAGTCAGAGTCAGAGTCAGAGTCAAAGTTGGAGTCAGTGTCCGAGTCACAGTCAGAGTCAGAGTCAGATTCCGAGTCAGATACAAAGTCAAAGTCAAAGTCAATGTCAGAGTCAGAGTCGGAGTCAGAGTCAGATTCAGAGTCAGAGTCAGAGTCAGAGTCAGAGTCAGAGTCAGAGTCAGAGTCAAAGTTGGAGTCAGAGTCCGAGTCACAGTCAGAGTCAGAGTCAGAGTCAGAGTCAGAGTCAAAGTTGGAGTCAGAGTCAGAGTCAGAGATTTAGAGTCAGAGTCAGAGTGATAGTCAAAGTCGGAGTCAGAGTCAGATACAGAGTCGAAGTCAGAGTCAGAGTCAGAGTCAGAGTCAGGGTCAGAGTCAGAGTCAGACTCAGAGTCAGAATCAGAGTCAGAGTCGGAGTCGCAGTCGGAGTCTGATTCGGAGTAAGAGTCAGAGTCAGAGTCACAGTCAGAGTCACAGTCAGAGTCAGAGTCAGGTTCAGAATCAGAGTCAGAGTCAGAGTCAGAGTCGGAGTCGTAGTCAGAGTCATAGTCAGAGTCGGAGTCAAAGTTGGAGTCAGAGTCAGAGTCAGAGAGTCAGAGTCAGAGTCAGAGTGATAGTCATAGTCGGAGTCAGAGTCAGATACAGATTTAAAGTCAGAGTCGAAGTCAGAGTCAGAGTCAGAGTCAGAGTCAGAGTCAGAATCAGAGTCAGAGTCGGAGTCAGAGTCAGAGTCAGAGTCAGAGTCAGAGTCGGAGTCAGAGTCACAGTCAGAGTCAGTGTCAGAGTCAGAGTCAGAGTCAAAGTTGAAGTCAGAGTCAGAGTCAAACTCAGAGTCAGAGACAGAGTCAGAGTCAGAGTTAGAGTCAGAGTCGGAGTCAGAGTCAGAGACAGAGTCAGAGTCAGAGTCAGAGTCAGAGTCAGAGTCAGAGTCAGAGTCAGAGTCAGAGTCAGAGTCAAAGTCAGAATCAGAGTCAGAGTCAGAGTCCGAGTCAGAGTCAGAGTCAGAATCAGAGTCAGAATCAGAGAGTCGGAGTCAAAGTCTGAGTCATACTGAAAGTCAGAGTCAGAGTCAGATTCAGAGTCAGATACAAAGTCAAAGTCAAAGTCAATGTCAGAGTCAGAGTCAGAGTCAGAGTCAGATTCAGAGTCAGAGTCAGAGTCAGAGTCAGAGTCAGAGTCAGAGTCACAGTCAGAGTCAGTGTCAGAGTCAGAGTCAGAGTCAGAGTCAGAGTTAGAGTAAGAGTCAGAGTCAGAGTCAGAGTCAGAGTCAGAGTTAGAGTCAGAGTCAAAGTCAGAATCAGAGTCAGAGTCAGAGTCAGAGTCAGAGTCAGAGTCAGAGTCAGAGAGTCAGAGTCAAAGTCTGAGTCATACTGAAAGTCAGAGTCAAAGTCAGATTCCGAGTCAGATACAAAGTCAAAGTCAAAGTCAATGTCAGAGTCAGAGTCAGAGTCAGGGTTAGAGTAAGAGTCAGAGTCAGAGTCAGAGTCAGAGTCAGAGTCAGAGTCAAAGTCAGTGTAAGAGTCAGAGTCAGAGTCAGAGTCAGAGCCAGAGTCAGAGTCAGAGTCGTAGTCAAAGTCAGAGTCCAAGTCAGATACACAGTCAGAGTCAGAGTCAGAGTCAGAGTCCGAGTCGGAGTCAAAGTCGGAGTCAGAGTCAGATACAGAGTCGAAGTCAGAGTCAGAGTCAGAGTCAGAGTCAGGGTCAGAGTCAGAGTCAGACTCAGAGTCAGAATCAGAGTCAGAGTCGGAGTCGCAGTCGGAGTCTGATTCGGAGTAAGAGTCAGAGTCAGAGTCACAGTCAGAGTCACAGTCAGAGTCAGAGTCAGGTTCAGAATCAGAGTCAGAGTCAGAGTCAGAGTCGGAGTCGTAGTCAGAGTCATAGTCAGAGTCGGAGTCAAAGTTGGAGTCAGAGTCAGAGTCAGAGAGTCAGAGTCAGAGTCAGAGTGATAGTCATAGTCGGAGTCAGAGTCAGATACAGATTTAAAGTCAGAGTCGAAGTCAGAGTCAGAGTCAGAGTCAGAGTCAGAGTCAGAATCAGAGTCAGAGTCGTAGTCGGAGTCAGAGTCAGAGTCAGAGTCAGAGTCAGAGTCGGAGTCAGAGTCACAGTCAGAGTCAGTGTCAGAGTCAGAGTCAGAGTCAAAGTTGAAGTCAGAGTCAGAGTCAAACTCAGAGTCAGAGACAGAGTCAGAGTCAGAGTTAGAGTCAGAGTCGGAGTCAGAGTCAGAGACAGAGTCAGAGTCAGAGTCAGAGTCAGAGTCAGAGTCAGAGTCAGAGTCAGAGTCAGAGTCAGAGTCAGAGTCAAAGTCAGAATCAGTGTCAGAGTCAGAGTCCGAGTCAGAGTCAGAGTCAGAATCAGAGTCAGAATCAGAGAGTCGGAGTCAAAGTCTGAGTCATACTGAAAGTCAGAGTCAGAGTCAGATTCAGAGTCAGATACAAAGTCAAAGTCAAAGTCAATGTCAGAGTCAGAGTCAGAGTCAGAGTCAGATTCAGAGTCAGAGTCAGAGTCAGAGTCAGAGTCAGAGTCAGAGTCACAGTCAGAGTCAGTGTCAGAGTCAGAGTCAGAGTCAGAGTCAGAGTCAGAGTTAGAGTAAGAGTCAGAGTCAGAGTCAGAGTCAGAGTCAGAGTCAGAGTCAGAGTCAGAGTCAAAGTTGGAGTCAGAGTCCGAGTCACAGTCAGAGTCAGAGTCAGATTCCGAGTCAGATACAAAGTCAAAGTCAAAGTCAATGTCAGAGTCAGAGTCGGAGTCAGAGTCAGATTCAGAGTCAGAGTCAGAGTCAGAGTCAGAGTCAGAGTCAGAGTCAGAGTCAAAGTTGGAGTCAGAGTCCGAGTCACAGTCAGAGTCAGAGTCAGAGTCAGAGTCAGAGTCAAAGTTGGAGTCAGAGTCAGAGTCAGAGATTTAGAGTCAGAGTCAGAGTGATAGTCAAAGTCGGAGTCAGAGTCAGATACAGAGTCGAAGTCAGAGTCAGAGTCAGAGTCAGAGTCAGGGTCAGAGTCAGAGTCAGACTCAGAGTCAGAATCAGAGTCAGAGTCGGAGTCGCAGTCGGAGTCTGATTCGGAGTAAGAGTCAGAGTCAGAGTCACAGTCAGAGTCACAGTCAGAGTCAGAGTCAGGTTCAGAATCAGAGTCAGAGTCAGAGTCAGAGTCGGAGTCGTAGTCAGAGTCATAGTCAGAGTCGGAGTCAAAGTTGGAGTCAGAGTCAGAGTCAGAGAGTCAGAGTCAGAGTCAGAGTGATAGTCATAGTCGGAGTCAGAGTCAGATACAGATTTAAAGTCAGAGTCGAAGTCAGAGTCAGAGTCAGAGTCAGAGTCAGAGTCAGAATCAGAGTCAGAGTCGTAGTCGGAGTCAGAGTCAGAGTCAGAGTCAGAGTCAGAGTCGGAGTCAGAGTCACAGTCAGAGTCAGTGTCAGAGTCAGAGTCAGAGTCAAAGTTGAAGTCAGAGTCAGAGTCAAACTCAGAGTCAGAGACAGAGTCAGAGTCAGAGTTAGAGTCAGAGTCGGAGTCAGAGTCAGAGACAGAGTCAGAGTCAGAGTCAGAGTCAGAGTCAGAGTCAGAGTCAGAGTCAGAGTCAGAGTCAGAGTCAGAGTCAAAGTCAGAATCAGAGTCAGAGTCAGAGTCCGAGTCAGAGTCAGAGTCAGAATCAGAGTCAGAATCAGAGAGTCGGAGTCAAAGTCTGAGTCATACTGAAAGTCAGAGTCAGAGTCAGATTCAGAGTCAGATACAAAGTCAAAGTCAAAGTCAATGTCAGAGTCAGAGTCAGAGTCAGAGACAGATTCAGAGTCAGAGTCAGAGTCAGAGTCAGAGTCAGAGTCAGAGTCACAGTCAGAGTCAGTGTCAGAGTCAGAGTCAGAGTCAGAGTCAGAGTCAGAGTTAGAGTAAGAGTCAGAGTCAGAGTCAGAGTCAGAGTCAGAGTCAGAGTCAGAGTCAAAGTCAGAATCAGAGTCAGAGTCAGAGTCAGAGTCAGAGTCAGAGTCAGAGTCAGAGAGTCAGAGTCAAAGTCTGAGTCATACTGAAAGTCAGAGTCAAAGTCAGATTCCGAGTCAGATACAAAGTCAAAGTCAAAGTCAATGTCAGAGTCAGAGTCAGAGTCAGGGTTAGAGTAAGAGTCAGAGTCAGAGTCAGAGTCAGAGTCAGAGTCAGAGTCAAAGTCAGTGTAAGAGTCAGAGTCAGAGTCAGAGTCAGAGCCAGAGTCAGAGTCAGAGTCGTAGTCAAAGTCAGAGTCCAAGTCAGATACACAGTCAGAGTCAGAGTCAGAGTCAGAGTCCGAGTCGGAGTCAAAGTCAGAATCAGAGTCAGAGTCAGAGTCAGAGTCAGAGTCAGAGTCAGAGTCAGAGAGTCAGAGTCAAAGTCTGAGTCATACTGAAAGTCAAAGTCAGAGTCAGATTCCGAGTCAGATACAAAGTCAAAGTCAAAGTCAATGTCAGAGTCAGAGTCGGAGTCAGAGTCAGATTCAGAGTCAGAGTCAGAGTCAGAGTCAGAGTCAGAGTCAGAGTCAGAGTCAAAGTTGGAGTCAGAGTCCGAGTCACAGTCAGAGTCAGAGTCAGAGTCAGAGTCAGAGTCAAAGTTGGAGTCAGAGTCAGAGTCAGAGATTTAGAGTCAGAGTCAGAGTGATAGTCAAAGTCGGAGTCAGAGTCAGATACAGAGTCGAAGTCAGAGTCAGAGTCAGAGTCAGAGTCAGGGTCAGAGTCAGAGTCAGACTCAGAGTCAGAATCAGAGTCAGAGTCGGATTCGCAGTCGGAGTCTGATTCGGAGTAAGAGTCAGAGTCAGAGTCACAGTCAGAGTCACAGTCAGAGTCAGAGTCAGGTTCAGAATCAGAGTCAGAGTCAGAGTCAGAGTCGGAGTCGTAGTCAGAGTCATAGTCAGAGTCGGAGTCAAAGTTGGAGTCAGAGTCAGAGTCAGAGAGTCAGAGTCAGAGTCAGAGTGATAGTCATAGTCGGAGTCAGAGTCAGATACAGATTTAAAGTCAGAGTCGAAGTCAGAGTCAGAGTCAGAGTCAGAGTCAGAGTCAGAATCAGAGTCAGAGTCGTAGTCGGAGTCAGAGTCAGAGTCAGAGTCAGAGTCAGAGTCGGAGTCAGAGTCACAGTCAGAGTCAGTGTCAGAGTCAGAGTCAGAGTCAAAGTTGAAGTCAGAGTCAGAGTCAAACTCAGAGTCAGAGACAGAGTCAGAGTCAGAGTTAGAGTCAGAGTCGGAGTCAGAGTCAGAGACAGAGTCAGAGTCAGAGTCAGAGTCAGAGTCAGAGTCAGAGTCAGAGTCAGAGTCAGAGTCAGAGTCAGAGTCAAAGTCAAAGTCAAAGTCAATGTCAGAGTCAGAGTCAGAGTCAGAGTCAGATTCAGAGTCAGAGTCAGAGTCAGAGTCAGAGTCAGAGTCAGAGTCACAGTCAGAGTCAGTGTCAGAGTCAGAGTCAGAGTCAGAGTCAGAGTCAGAGTTAGAGTAAGAGTCAGAGTCAGAGTCAGAGTCAGAGTCAGAGTCAGAGTCAGAGTCAGAGTCAAAGTTGGAGTCAGAGTCCGAGTCACAGTCAGAGTCAGAGTCAGATTCCGAGTCAGATACAAAGTCAAAGTCAAAGTCAATGTCAGAGTCAGAGTCGGATTCAGAGTCAGATTCAGAGTCAGAGTCAGAGTCAGAGTCAGAGTCAGAGTCAGAGTCAGAGTCAAAGTTGGAGTCAGAGTCCGAGTCACAGTCAGAGTCAGAGTCAGAGTCAGAGTCAGAGTCAAAGTTGGAGTCAGAGTCAGAGTCAGAGATTTAGAGTCAGAGTCAGAGTGATAGTCAAAGTCGGAGTCAGAGTCAGATACAGAGTCGAAGTCAGAGTCAGAGTCAGAGTCAGAGTCAGGGTCAGAGTCAGAGTCAGACTCAGAGTCAGAATCAGAGTCAGAGTCGGAGTCGCAGTCGGAGTCTGATTCGGAGTAAGAGTCAGAGTCAGAGTCACAGTCAGAGTCACAGTCAGAGTCAGAGTCAGGTTCAGAATCAGAGTCAGAGTCAGAGTCAGAGTCGGAGTCGTAGTCAGAGTCATAGTCAGAGTCGGAGTCAAAGTTGGAGTCAGAGTCAGAGTCAGAGAGTCAGAGTCAGAGTCAGAGTGATAGTCATAGTCGGAGTCAGAGTCAGATACAGATTTAAAGTCAGAGTCGAAGTCAGAGTCAGAGTCAGAGTCAGAGTCAGAGTCAGAATCAGAGTCAGAGTCGGAGTCAGAGTCAGAGTCAGAGTCAGAGTCAGAGTCGGAGTCAGAGTCACAGTCAGAGTCAGTGTCAGAGTCAGAGTCAGAGTCAAAGTTGAAGTCAGAGTCAGAGTCAAACTCAGAGTCAGAGACAGAGTCAGAGTCAGAGTTAGAGTCAGAGTCGGAGTCAGAGTCAGAGACAGAGTCAGAGTCAGAGTCAGAGTCAGAGTCAGAGTCAGAGTCAGAGTCAGAGTCAGAGTCAGAGTCAAAGTCAGAATCAGAGTCAGAGTCAGAGTCCGAGTCAGAGTCAGAGTCAGAATCAGAGTCAGAATCAGAGAGTCGGAGTCAAAGTCTGAGTCATACTGAAAGTCAGAGTCAGAGTCAGATTCAGAGTCAGATACAAAGTCAAAGTCAAAGTCAATGTCAGAGTCAGAGTCAGAGTCAGAGTCAGATTCAGAGTCAGAGTCAGAGTCAGAGTCAGAGTCAGAGTCAGAGTCACAGTCAGAGTCAGTGTCAGAGTCAGAGTCAGAGTCAGAGTCAGAGTTAGAGTAAGAGTCAGAGTCAGAGTCAGAGTCAGAGTCAGAGTTAGAGTCAGAGTCAAAGTCAGAATCAGAGTCAGAGTCAGAGTCAGAGTCAGAGTCAGAGTCAGAGTCAGAGAGTCAGAGTCAAAGTCTGAGTCATACTGAAAGTCAGAGTCAAAGTCAGATTCCGAGTCAGATACAAAGTCAAAGTCAAAGTCAATGTCAGAGTCAGAGTCAGAGTCAGGGTTAGAGTAAGAGTCAGAGTCAGAGTCAGAGTCAGAGTCAGAGTCAGAGTCAAAGTCAGTGTAAGAGTCAGAGTCAGAGTCAGAGTCAGAGCCAGAGTCAGAGTCAGAGTCGTAGTCAAAGTCAGAGTCCAAGTCAGATACACAGTCAGAGTCAGAGTCAGAGTCAGAGTCCGAGTCGGAGTCAAAGTCAGAATCAGAGTCAGAGTCAGAGTCAGAGTCAGAGTCAGAGTCAGAGTCAGAGTCAGAGTCAGAGAGTCAGAGTCAAAGTCTGAGTCATACTGAAAGTCAAAGTCAGAGTCAGATTCCGAGTCAGATACAAAGTCAAAGTCAAAGTCAATGTCAGAGTCAGAGTCGGAGTCAGAGTCAGATTCAGAGTCAGAGTCAGAGTCAGAGTCAGAGTCAGAGTCAGAGTCAGAGTCAAAGTTGGAGTCAGAGTCCGAGTCACAGTCAGAGTCAGAGTCAGAGTCAGAGTCAGAGTCAAAGTTGGAGTCAGAGTCAGAGTCAGAGATTTAGAGTCAGAGTCAGAGTGATAGTCAAAGTCGGAGTCAGAGTCAGATACAGAGTCGAAGTCAGAGTCAGAGTCAGAGTCAGAGTCAGGGTCAGAGTCAGAGTCAGACTCAGAGTCAGAATCAGAGTCAGAGTCGGAGTCGCAGTCGGAGTCTGATTCGGAGTAAGAGTCAGAGTCAGAGTCACAGTCAGAGTCACAGTCAGAGTCAGAGTCAGGTTCAGAATCAGAGTCAGAGTCAGAGTCAGAGTCGGAGTCGTAGTCAGAGTCATAGTCAGAGTCGGAGTCAAAGTTGGAGTCAGAGTCAGAGTCAGAGAGTCAGAGTCAGAGTCAGAGTGATAGTCATAGTCGGAGTCAGAGTCAGATACAGATTTAAAGTCAGAGTCGAAGTCAGAGTCAGAGTCGGAGTCAGAGTCAGAGTCAGAATCAGAGTCAGAGTCGTAGTCGGAGTCAGAGTCAGAGTCAGAGTCAGAGTCAGAGTCGGAGTCAGAGTCACAGTCAGAGTCAGTGTCAGAGTCAGAGTCAGAGTCAAAGTTGAAGTCAGAGTCAGAGTCAAACTCAGAGTCAGAGACAGAGTCAGAGTCAGAGTTAGAGTCAGAGTCGGAGTCAGAGTCAGAGACAGAGTCAGAGTCAGAGTCAGAGTCAGAGTCAGAGTCAGAGTCAGAGTCAGAGTCAGAGTCAGAGTCAGAGTCAAAGTCAGAATCAGAGTCAGAGTCAGAGTCCGAGTCAGAGTCAGAGTCAGAATCAGAGTCAGAATCAGAGAGTCGGAGTCAAAGTCTGAGTCATACTGAAAGTCAGAGTCAGAGTCAGATTCAGAGTCAGATACAAAGTCAAAGTCAAAGTCAATGTCAGAGTCAGAGTCAGAGTCAGAGTCAGATTCAGAGTCAGAGTCAGAGTCAGAGTCAGAGTCAGAGTCAGAGTCACAGTCAGAGTCAGTGTCAGAGTCAGAGTCAGAGTCAGAGTCAGAATCAGAGTCAGAGTCGTAGTCGGAGTCAGAGTCGGAGTCAGAGTCAGAGTCCGAGTCGGAGTCAGAGTCAGAGTCGGAGTCAGAGTCGCAGTCAGAGTCAGTGTCAGAGTCAGAGTCAGAGTCAGAATCAGAGTCAGAGTCGTAGTCGGAGTCAGAGTCAGACTCAGAGTCAGAGTCAGAGTCAGAGTCAGAGTCAGAGTCAGAGTCAGAGTCAGAGTCAGAATCAGAGTCAGAGTCAGAGTCAGAGAGTCAGAGTCAAATTCAGAGTCGGAGTCAGATCAGAGAGTCAGAGTCAAATTCAGAGTCGGAGTCAGAGTCAGAGTCAGAGTCAGAGTCAGAGTCGGAGTCAGAGACAGAGTCAGAGTCAAATTCCGAGTCATAGTGAGAGTCACATTCATAGTCAGATACAAAGTCGAAGTCACAGTCAAAGTCAGAGTCAGAGTCTGATTCAGAGTCGAAGTCAGAGTCAGAGTTAGAGTCCGATTCGGAGTCAGAGTCGGAGTAAAATTCAGATTCAGAGTCGGAGTCAGATTCAGAGTCACAGTCAGATTTAAAGTCAGAGTCGTCGTCGGAGTCAGAGTCTGATTCAGATACAGAGACAGAGTCAGAGTCAGAGTCAGAGTCAAACTCAGAGTCAGAGACAGAGTCGGAGTCAGAGTTAGAGTCAGAGTCAGAGTCAGAGTCAGAGTCAGAGTCAGAGTCAGAGTCAGAGTCAGAGTCAGAGTCAGAGTCAAAGTCAGAGTCAGAGTCAGAGTCAGAGTCAGAGTCAGAGTCAGATTCAGAGTCAGAGTCGGAGTCGGAGTCAGAGTCACAGTCAGAGTCAGAGTCAGAGTCAGAGTCAGAGTCAAAGTTGGAGTCAGAGTCAGATTCAGAGATTTAGAGTCAGAGTTAGAGTGATAGTCAGAGTCGGAGTCAGAGTCAGATACAGAGTGGAAGTCAGAGTCAGAGTCGGAGTCAGAGTCAGAGTCAGAGTCAGAGTCAGACTCAGAGTCAGAATCAGAGTCAGAGTCGGAGTCGAAGTCGGAGTCAGATTCGGAGTAAGAGTCAGAGTCAGAGTCAGAGTTAGAGTAAGAGTCAGAGTCAGAGTCAGAGTCAGAGTCAGAGTCAGAGTCAAAGTCAGAGTCAGAGTCAGAGTCAGAGTCAGAGTCAGAGCCAGAGTCAGAGTCAGAGTCGTAGTCAGAGTCAGAGTCCAAGTCAGATACAGAGTCAGAGTCAGAGTCAGAGTCAGAGTCAGAGTCAGAGTCAAAGTCAGAATCAGAGTCAGAGTCAGAGTCAGAGTCAGAGTCAGAGTCAGAGTCAGAGAGTCAGAGTCAAAGTCTGAGTCATACTGAAAGTCAGAGTCAAAGTCAGATTCCGAGTCAGATACAAAGTCAAAGTCAAAGTCAATGTCAGAGTCAGAGTCAGAGTCAGGGTTAGAGTAAGAGTCAGAGTCAGAGTCAGAGTCAGAGTCAGAGTCAGAGTCAGAGTCAAAGTCAGTGTAAGAGTCAGAGTCAGAGTCAGAGTCAGAGCCAGAGTCAGAGTCAGAGTCGTAGTCAGAGTCAGAGTCCAAGTCAGATACATAGTCAGAGTCAGAGTCAGAGTCAGAGTCCGAGTCGGAGTCAAAGTCAGAATCAGAGTCAGAGTCAGAGTCAGAGTCAGAGTCAGAGTCAGAGTCAGAGTCAGAGTCAGAGAGTCAGAGTCAAAGTCTGAGTCATACTGAAAGTCAGAGTCAGAGTCAGATTCCGAGTCAGATACAAAGTCAAAGTCAAAGTCAATGTCAGAGTCAGAGTCGGAGTCAGAGTCAGATTCAGAGTCAGAGTCAGAGTCAGAGTCAGAGTCAGAGTCAGAGTCAGAGTCAAAGTTGGAGTCAGAGTCCGAGTCACAGTCAGAGTCAGAGTCAGAGTCAGAGTCAGAGTCAAAGTTGGAGTCAGAGTCAGAGTCAGAGATTTAGAGTCAGAGTCAGAGTGATAGTCAAAGTCGGAGTCAGAGTCAGATACAGAGTCGAAGTCAGAGTCAGAGTCAGAGTCAGAGTCAGGGTCAGAGTCAGAGTCAGACTCAGAGTCAGAATCAGAGTCAGAGTCGGAGTCGCAGTCGGAGTCTGATTCGGAGTAAGAGTCAGAGTCAGAGTCACAGTCAGAGTCACAGTCAGAGTCAGAGTCAGGTTCAGAATCAGAGTCAGAGTCAGAGTCAGAGTCGGAGTCGTAGTCAGAGTCATAGTCAGAGTCGGAGTCAAAGTTGGAGTCAGAGTCAGAGTCAGAGAGTCAGAGTCAGAGTCAGAGTGATAGTCATAGTCGGAGTCAGAGTCAGATACAGATTTAAAGTCAGAGTCGAAGTCAGAGTCAGAGTCAGAGTCAGAGTCAGAGTCAGAATCAGAGTCAGAGTCGTAGTCGGAGTCAGAGTCAGAGTCAGAGTCAGAGTCAGAGTCGGAGTCAGAGTCACAGTCAGAGTCAGTGTCAGAGTCAGAGTCAGAGTCAAAGTTGAAGTCAGAGTCAGAGTCAAACTCAGAGTCAGAGACAGAGTCAGAGTCAGAGTTAGAGTCAGAGTCGGAGTCAGAGTCAGAGACAGAGTCAGAGTCAGAGTCAGAGTCAGAGTCAGAGTCAGAGTCAGAGTCAGAGTCAGAGTCAGAGTCAGAGTCAAAGTCAAAGTCAAAGTCAATGTCAGAGTCAGAGTCAGAGTCAGAGTCAGATTCAGAGTCAGAGTCAGAGTCAGAGTCAGAGTCAGAGTCAGAGTCACAGTCAGAGTCAGTGTCAGAGTCAGAGTCAGAGTCAGAGTCAGAGTCAGAGTTAGAGTAAGAGTCAGAGTCAGAGTCAGAGTCAGAGTCAGAGTCAGAGTCAGAGTCAGAGTCAAAGTTGGAGTCAGAGTCCGAGTCACAGTCAGAGTCAGAGTCAGATTCCGAGTCAGATACAAAGTCAAAGTCAAAGTCAATGTCAGAGTCAGAGTCGGAGTCAGAGTCAGATTCAGAGTCAGAGTCAGAGTCAGAGTCAGAGTCAGAGTCAGAGTCAGAGTCAAAGTTGGAGTCAGAGTCCGAGTCACAGTCAGAGTCAGAGTCAGAGTCAGAGTCAGAGTCAAAGTTGGAGTCAGAGTCAGAGTCAGAGATTTAGAGTCAGAGTCAGAGTGATAGTCAAAGTCGGAGTCAGAGTCAGATACAGAGTCGAAGTCAGAGTCAGAGTCAGAGTCAGAGTCAGGGTCAGAGTCAGAGTCAGACTCAGAGTCAGAATCGGAGTCAGAGTCGGAGTCGCAGTCGGAGTCTGATTCGGAGTAAGAGTCAGAGTCAGAGTCACAGTCAGAGTCACAGTCAGAGTCAGAGTCAGGTTCAGAATCAGAGTCAGAGTCAGAGTCAGAGTCGGAGTCGTAGTCAGAGTCATAGTCAGAGTCGGAGTCAAAGTTGGAGTCAGAGTCAGAGTCAGAGAGTCAGAGTCAGAGTCAGAGTGATAGTCATAGTCGGAGTCAGAGTCAGATACAGATTTAAAGTCAGAGTCGAAGTCAGAGTCAGAGTCAGAGTCAGAGTCAGAGTCAGAATCAGAGTCAGAGTCGTAGTCGGAGTCAGAGTCAGAGTCAGAGTCAGAGTCAGAGTCGGAGTCAGAGTCACAGTCAGAGTCAGTGTCAGAGTCAGAGTCAGAGTCAAAGTTGAAGTCAGAGTCAGAGTCAAACTCAGAGTCAGAGACAGAGTCAGAGTCAGAGTTAGAGTCAGAGTCGGAGTCAGAGTCAGAGACAGAGTCAGAGTCAGAGTCAGAGTCAGAGTCAGAGTCAGAGTCAGAGTCAGAGTCAGAGTCAGAGTCAGAGTCAAAGTCAGAATCAGAGTCAGAGTCAGAGTCCGAGTCAGAGTCAGAGTCAGAATCAGAGTCAGAATCAGAGAGTCGGAGTCAAAGTCTGAGTCATACTGAAAGTCAGAGTCAGAGTCAGATTCAGAGTCAGATACAAAGTCAAAGTCAAAGTCAATGTCAGAGTCAGAGTCAGAGTCAGAGTCAGATTCAGAGTCAGAGTCAGAGTCAGAGTCAGAGTCAGAGTCAGAGTCACAGTCAGAGTCAGTGTCAGAGTCAGAGTCAGAGTCAGAGTCAGAATCAGAGTCAGAGTCGTAGTCGGAGTCAGAGTCAGAGTCAGAGTCAGAGTCCGAGTCGGAGTCAGAGTCAGAGTCGGAGTCAGAGTCGCAGTCAGAGTCAGTGTCAGAGTCAGAGTCAGAGTCAGAATCAGAGTCAGAGTCGTAGTCGGAGTCAGAGTCAGACTCAGAGTCAGAGTCAGAGTCAGAGTCAGAGTCAGAGTCAGAGTCAGAGTCAGAATCAGAGTCAGAGTCAGAGTCAGAGAGTCAGAGTCAAATTCAGAGTCGGAGTCAGATCAGAGAGTCAGAGTCAAATTCAGAGTCGGAGTCAGAGTCAGAGTCAGAGTCAGAGTCAGAGTCGGAGTCAGAGACAGATTCAGAGTCAAATTCCGAGTCATAGTGAGAGTCACATTCATAGTCAGATACAAAGTCGAAGTCACAGTCAAAGTCAGAGTCAGAGTCTGATTCAGAGTCGAAGTCAGAGTCAGAGTTAGAGTCCGATTCGGAGTCAGAGTCGGAGTAAAATTCAGATTCAGAGTCGGAGTCAGATTCAGAGTCACAGTCAGATTTAAAGTCAGAGTCGTCGTCGGAGTCAGAGTCTGATTCAGATACAGAGACAGAGTCAGAGTCAGAGTCAGAGTCAAACTCAGAGTCAGAGACAGAGTCGGAGTCAGAGTTAGAGTCAGAGTCAGAGTCAGAGTCAGAGTCAGAGTCAGAGTCAGAGTCAGAGTCAGAGTCAGAGTCAGAGTCAAAGTCAGAGTCAGAGTCAGAGTCAGAGTCAGAGTCAGAGTCAGATTCAGAGTCAGAGTCGGAGTCGGAGTCAGAGTCACAGTCAGAGTCAGAGTCAGAGTCAGAGTCAGAGTCAAAGTTGGAGTCAGAGTCAGATTCAGAGATTTAGAGTCAGAGTTAGAGTGATAGTCAGAGTCGGAGTCAGAGTCAGATACAGAGTGGAAGTCAGAGTCAGAGTCGGAGTCAGAGTCAGAGTCAGAGTCAGAGTCAGACTCAGAGTCAGAATCAGAGTCAGAGTCGGAGTCGAAGTCGGAGTCAGATTCGGAGTAAGAGTCAGAGTCAGAGTCAGAGTTAGAGTAAGAGTCAGAGTCAGAGTCAGAGTCAGAGTCAGAGTCAGAGTCAAAGTCAGAGTCAGAGTCAGAGTCAGAGTCAGAGTCAGAGCCAGAGTCAGAGTCAGAGTCGTAGTCAGAGTCAGAGTTAGAGTCCGATTCGGAGTCAGAGTCGGAGTAAAATTCAGATTCAGAGTCGGAGTCAGATTCAGAGTCACAGTCAGATTTAAAGTCAGAGTCGTCGTCGGAGTCAGAGTCTGATTCAGATACAGAGACAGAGTCAGAGTCAGAGTCAGAGTCAAACTCAGAGTCAGAGACAGAGTCGGAGTCAGAGTTAGAGTCAGAGTCAGAGTCAGAGTCAGAGTCAGAGTCAGAGTCAGAGTCAGAGTCAGAGTCAGAGTCAGAGTCAAAGTCAGAGTCAGAGTCAGAGTCAGAGTCAGAGTCAGAGTCAGATTCAGAGTCAGAGTCGGAGTCGGAGTCAGAGTCACAGTCAGAGTCAGAGTCAGAGTCAGAGTCAGAGTCAAAGTTGGAGTCAGAGTCAGATTCAGAGATTTAGAGTCAGAGTTAGAGTGATAGTCAGAGTCGGAGTCAGAGTCAGATACAGAGTGGAAGTCAGAGTCAGAGTCGGAGTCAGAGTCAGAGTCAGAGTCAGAGTCAGACTCAGAGTCAGAATCAGAGTCAGAGTCGGAGTCGAAGTCGGAGTCAGATTCGGAGTAAGAGTCAGAGTCAGAGTCAGAGTTAGAGTAAGAGTCAGAGTCAGAGTCAGAGTCAGAGTCAGAGTCAGAGTCAAAGTCAGAGTCAGAGTCAGAGTCAGAGTCAGAGTCAGAGCCAGAGTCAGAGTCAGAGTCGTAGTCAGAGTCAGAGTCCAAGTCAGATACAGAGTCAGAGTCAGAGTCAGAGTCAGAGTCAGAGTCAGAGTCAAAGTCAGAATCAGAGTCAGAGTCAGAGTCAGAGTCAGAGTCAGAGTCAGAGTCAGAGAGTCAGAGTCAAAGTCTGAGTCATACTGAAAGTCAGAGTCAAAGTCAGATTCCGAGTCAGATACAAAGTCAAAGTCAAAGTCAATGTCAGAGTCAGAGTCAGAGTCAGGGTTAGAGTAAGAGTCAGAGTCAGAGTCAGAGTCAGAGTCAGAGTCAGAGTCAAAGTCAGTGTAAGAGTCAGAGTCAGAGTCAGAGTCAGAGCCAGAGTCAGAGTCAGAGTCTTAGTCGGAGTCAGAGTCCAAGTCAGATACATAGTCAGAGTCAGAGTCAGAGTCAGAGTCCGAGTCGGAGTCAAAGTCAGAATCAGAGTCAGAGTCAGAGTCAGAGTCAGAGTCAGAGTCAGAGTCAGAGTCAGAGTCAGAGAGTCAGAGTCAAAGTCTGAGTCATACTGAAAGTCAGAGTCAGAGTCAGATTCCGAGTCAGATACAAAGTCAAAGTCAAAGTCAATGTCAGAGTCAGAGTCGGAGTCAGAGTCAGATTCAGAGTCAGAGTCAGAGTCAGAGTCAGAGTCAGAGTCAGAGTCAGAGTCAAAGTTGGAGTCAGAGTCCGAGTCACAGTCAGAGTCAGAGTCAGAGTCAGAGTCAGAGTCAAAGTTGGAGTCAGAGTCAGAGTCAGAGATTTAGAGTCAGAGTCAGAGTGATAGTCAAAGTCGGAGTCAGAGTCAGATACAGAGTCGAAGTCAGAGTCAGAGTCAGAGTCAGAGTCAGGGTCAGAGTCAGAGTCAGACTCAGAGTCAGAATCAGAGTCAGAGTCGGAGTCGCAGTCGGAGTCTGATTCGGAGTAAGAGTCAGAGTCAGAGTCACAGTCAGAGTCACAGTCAGAGTCAGAGTCAGGTTCAGAATCAGAGTCAGAGTCAGAGTCAGAGTCGGAGTCGTAGTCAGAGTCATAGTCAGAGTCGGAGTCAAAGTTGGAGTCAGAGTCAGAGTCAGAGAGTCAGAGTCAGAGTCAGAGTGATAGTCATAGTCGGAGTCAGAGTCAGATACAGATTTAAAGTCAGAGTCGAAGTCAGAGTCAGAGTCAGAGTCAGAGTCAGAGTCAGAATCAGAGTCAGAGTCGTAGTCGGAGTCAGAGTCAGAGTCAGAGTCAGAGTCAGAGTCGGAGTCAGAGTCACAGTCAGAGTCAGTGTCAGAGTCAGAGTCAGAGTCAAAGTTGAAGTCAGAGTCAGAGTCAAACTCAGAGTCAGAGACAGAGTCAGAGTCAGAGTTAGAGTCAGAGTCGGAGTCAGAGTCAGAGACAGAGTCAGAGTCAGAGTCAGAGTCAGAGTCAGAGTCAGAGTCAGAGTCAGAGTCAGAGTCAGAGTCAGAGTCAAAGTCAGAATCAGAGTCAGAGTCAGAGTCCGAGTCAGAGTCAGAGTCAGAATCAGAGTCAGAATCAGAGAGTCGGAGTCAAAGTCTGAGTCATACTGAAAGTCAGAGTCAGAGTCAGATTCAGAGTCAGATACAAAGTCAAAGTCAAAGTCAATGTCAGAGTCAGAGTCAGAGTCAGAGTCAGATTCAGAGTCAGAGTCAGAGTCAGAGTCAGAGTCAGAGTCAGAGTCACAGTCAGAGTCAGTGTCAGAGTCAGAGTCAGAGTCAGAGTCAGAGTCAGAGTTAGAGTAAGAGTCAGAGTCAGAGTCAGAGTCAGAGTCAAAGTCAGAGTCAGAGTCAGAGTCAGAGTCAGAGTCAGAGTCAGAGTCAGAGCCAGAGTCAGAGTTAGAGTCGTAGTCAGAGTCAGAGTCGTAGTCAGAGTCAGAGTCAGAGTCAGAGTCAGACTCAGAGTCAGAGTCGTAGTCGGAGTCAGAGTCAGAGTCAGAGTCAGAGTCAGAGTCAAAGTTGTAGTCAAAGTCAGAGTCAGAGATTTAGAGTCAGAGTCAGAGTGATAGTCAGAGTCGGAGTCAGAGTCAGATACAGAGTCGAGGTCAGAGTCAGAGTCAGAGTCAGAGTCAGAGTCAGAGTCAGAGTCAGAGTCAGACTCAGAGTCAGAATCGGAGTCAGAGTCAGAGTCGTAGTCGGAGTCAGAGTCAGAGTCAGAGTCAGAGTCAGAGTCAGAGTCAGAGTCAGAGTCAGAGTCAGACTCAGAGTCAGAATCAGAGTCAGAGTCGGAGTCGGAGTCGGAGTCAGATTCAGAGTGAGAGTCAGAGTCAGAGTCAGAGTCAGAGTCAAAGTCAGAGTCAGAGTCAGAGTCAGAGTCAGAGTCAGAGTCAGAGCCAGAGTCAGAGTCAGAGTCGTAGTCAGAGTCAGAGTCCGAGTCAGATACAGAGACAGAGTCAGAGTCAGAGTCAGAGTCAGAGTCAGAGTCAAAGTCAGAGTCAGAGTCAGAGTAAGAGTCAGAGTCAGAGTCAGAGAGTCAGAGTCAAAGTCTGAGTCATACTGAAAGTCAGAGTCAGAGTCAGATTCAGAGTCAGATACAAAGTCAAAGTCAAAGTCAATGTCAGAGTCAGAGTCAGAGTCAGAGTCAGATTCAGAGTCAGAGTCAGAGTCAGAGTCAGAGTCAGAGTCAGAGTCACAGTCAGAGTCAGTGTCAGAGTCAGAGTCAGAGTCAGAGTCAGAGTCAGAGTTAGAGTAAGAGTTAGAGTCAGAGTCAGAGTCAGAGTCAGAGTCAGAGTCAAAGTCAGAGTCAGAGTCAGAGTCAGAGTCAGGGTCAGAGTCAGAGCCAGAGTCAGAGTTAGAGTCGTAGTCAGAGTCAGAGTCGTAGTCAGAGTCAGAGTCAGACTCAGAGTCAGAGTCGTAGTCGGAGTCAGAGTCAGAGTCAGAGTCAGAGTCAGAGTCGGAGTCAGAGTCAGAGTCGGAGTCAGAGTCACAGTCAGAGTCAGTGTCAGAGTCAGAGTCAGAGTCAGAGTCGGAGTCAGAGTCAGAGTTAGACTAAGAGTCAGAGTCAGAGTCAGAGTCTGAGTCAGAGTCAGAGTCAAAGTCAGAGTCAGAGTCAGAGTCAGAGTCAGAGTCAGAGTCAGAGCCAGAGTCAGAGTTAGAGTCGTAGTCAGAGTCAGAGTCGTAGTCCGAGTCAGAGTCAGAGTCAGAATCAGAGTCAGAATCAGAGAGTCGGAGTCAAAGTCTGAGTCATACTGAAAGTCAGAGTCAGAGTCAGATTCAGAGTCAGATACAAAGTCAAAGTCAAAGTCAATGTCAGAGTCAGAGTCAGAGTCAGAGTCAGATTCAGAGTCAGAGTCAGAGTCAGAGTCAGAGTCAGAGTCAGAGTCACAGTCAGAGTCAGTGTCAGAGTCAGAGTCAGAGTCAGAGTCAGAGTCAGAGTTAGAGTAAGAGTCAGAGTCAGAGTCAGAGTCAGAGTCAGAGTCAGAGTCAGAGTCAAAGTCAGAATCAGAGTCAGAGTCAGAGTCAGAGTCAGAGTCAGAGTCAGAGTCAGAGAGTCAGAGTCAAAGTCTGAGTCATACTGAAAGTCAGAGTCAAAGTCAGATTCCGAGTCAGATACAAAGTCAAAGTCAAAGTCAATGTCAGAGTCAGAGTCAGAGTCAGGGTTATAGTAAGAGTCAGAGTCAGAGTCAGAGTCAGAGTCAGAGTCAGAGTCAAAGTCAGTGTAAGAGTCAGAGTCAGAGTCAGAGTCAGAGCCAGAGTCAGAGTCAGAGTCGTAGTCAAAGTCAGAGTCCAAGTCAGATACACAGTCAGAGTCAGAGTCAGAGTCAGAGTCCGAGTCGGAGTCAAAGTCAGAATCAGAGTCAGAGTCAGAGTCAGAGTCAGAGTCAGAGTCAGAGTCAGAGTCAGATTCAGAGAGTCAGAGTCAAAGTCTGAGTCATACTGAAAGTCAAAGTCAGAGTCAGATTCCGAGTCAGATACAAAGTCAAAGTCAAAGTCAATGTCAGAGTCAGAGTCGGAGTCAGAGTCAGATTCAGAGTCGGAGTCAGAGTCAGAGTCAGAGTCAGAGTCAGAGTCAGAGTCAAAGTTGGAGTCAGAGTCCGAGTCACAGTCAGAGTCAGAGTCAGAGTCAGAGTCAGAGTCAAAGTTGGAGTCAGAGTCAGAGTCAGAGATTTAGAGTCAGAGTCAGAGTGATAGTCAAAGTCGGAGTCAAAGTCAGATACAGAGTCGAAGTCAGAGTCAGAGTCAGAGTCAGAGTCAGGGTCAGAGTCAGAGTCAGACTCAGAGTCAGAATCAGAGTCAGAGTCGGAGTCGCAGTCGGAGTCTGATTCGGAGTAAGAGTCAGAGTCAGAGTCACAGTCAGAGTCACAGTCAGAGTCAGAGTCAGGTTCAGAATCAGAGTCAGAGTCAGAGTCAGAGTCGGAGTCGTAGTCAGAGTCATAGTCAGAGTCGGAGTCAAAGTTGGAGTCAGAGTCAGAGTCAGAGAGTCAGAGTCAGAGTCAGAGTGATAGTCATAGTCGGAGTCAGAGTCAGATACAGATTTAAAGTCAGAGTCGAAGTCAGAGTCAGAGTCAGAGTCAGAGTCAGAGTCAGAATCAGAGTCAGAGTCGTAGTCGGAGTCAGAGTCAGAGTCAGAGTCAGAGTCAGAGTCGGAGTCAGAGTCACAGACAGAGTCAGTGTCAGAGTCAGAGTCAGAGTCAAAGTTGAAGTCAGAGTCAGAGTCAAACTCAGAGTCAGAGACAGAGTCAGAGTCAGAGTTAGAGTCAGAGTCATAGTCAGAGTCAGAGACAGAGTCACAGTCAGAGTCAGAGTCAGAGTCAGAGTCAGAGTCAGAGTCAGAGTCAGAGTCAGAGTCAGAGTCAAAGTCAGAATCAGAGTCAGAGTCAGAGTCCGAGTCAGAGTCAGAGTCAGAATCAGAGTCAGAATCAGAGAGTCGGAGTCAAAGTCTGAGTCATACTGAAAGTCAGAGTCAGAGTCAGATTCAGAGTCAGATACAAAGTCAAAGTCAAAGTCAATGTCAGAGTCAGAGTCAGAGTCAGAGTCAGATTCAGAGTCAGAGTCAGAGTCAGAGTCAGAGTCAGAGTCAGAGTCACAGTCAGAGTCAGTGTCAGAGTCAGAGTCAGAGTCAGAGTCAGAGTCAGAGTTAGAGTAAGAGTCAGAGTCAGAGTCAGAGTCAGAGTCAGAGTCAGAGTCAGAGTCAGAGTCAAAGTTGGAGTCAGAGTCCGAGTCACAGTCAGAGTCAGAGTCAGATTCCGAGTCAGATACAAAGTCAAAGTCAAAGTCAATGTCAGAGTCAGAGTCGGAGTCAGAGTCAGATTCAGAGTCAGAGTCAGAGTCAGAGTCAGAGTCAGAGTCAGAGTCAGAGTCAAAGTTGGAGTCAGAGTCCGAGTCACAGTCAGAGTCAGAGTCAGAGTCAGAGTCAGAGTCAAAGTTGGAGTCAGAGTCAGAGTCAGAGATTTAGAGTCAGAGTCAGAGTGATAGTCAAAGTCGGAGTCAGAGTCAGATACAGAGTCGAAGTCAGAGTCAGAGTCAGAGTCAGAGTCAGGGTCAGAGTCAGAGTCAGACTCAGAGTCAGAATCAGAGTCAGAGTCGGAGTCGCAGTCGGAGTCTGATTCGGAGTAAGAGTCAGAGTCAGAGTCACAGTCAGAGTCACAGTCAGAGTCAGAGTCAGGTTCAGAATCAGAGTCAGAGTCAGAGTCAGAGTCGGAGTCGTAGTCAGAGTCATAGTCAGAGTCGGAGTCAAAGTTGGAGTCAGAGTCAGAGTCAGAGAGTCAGAGTCAGAGTCAGAGTGATAGTCATAGTCGGAGTCAGAGTCAGATACAGATTTAAAGTCAGAGTCGAAGTCAGAGTCAGAGTCAGAGTCAGAGTCAGAGTCAGAATCAGAGTCAGAGTCGTAGTCGGAGTCAGAGTCAGAGTCAGAGTCAGAGTCAGAGTCGGAGTCAGAGTCACAGTCAGAGTCAGTGTCAGAGTCAGAGTCAGAGTCAAAGTTGAAGTCAGAGTCAGAGTCAAACTCAGAGTCAGAGACAGAGTCAGAGTCAGAGTTAGAGTCAGAGTCGGAGTCAGAGTCAGAGACAGAGTCAGAGTCAGAGTCAGAGTCAGAGTCAGAGTCAGAGTCAGAGTCAGAGTCAGAGTCAAAGTCAGAATCAGAGTCAGAGTCAGAGTCCGAGTCAGAGTCAGAGTCAGAATCAGAGTCAGAATCAGAGAGTCGGAGTCAAAGTCTGAGTCATACTGAAAGTCAGAGTCAGAGTCAGATTCAGAGTCAGATACAAAGTCAGAGTCAAAGTCAATGTCAGAGTCAGAGTCAGAGTCAGAGTCAGATTCAGAGTCAGAGTCAGAGTCAGAGTCAGAGTCAGAGTCAGAGTCACAGTCAGAGTCAGTGTCAGAGTCAGAGTCAGAGTCAGAGTCAGAGTCAGAGTTAGAGTAAGAGTCAGAGTCAGAGTCAGAGTCAGAGTCAGAGTCAGAGTCAGAGTCAAAGTCAGAGTCAGAGTCAGAGTCAGAGTCAGAGTCAGAGTCAGGGTTAGAGTCAGAGTCAGACTCAGAGTCAGAATCAGAGTCAGAGTCGGAGTCGCAGTCGGAGTCAGATTCGGAGTAAGAGTCAGAGTCAGAGTCACAGTCAGAGTCACAGTCAGAGTCAGAGTCAGGTTCAGAATCAGAGTCAGAGTCAGAGTCGGAGTCGAAGTCAGAGTCATAGTCAAAGTCGGAGTCAAAGTTGGAGTCAGAGTCAGAGTCAGAGTCAGAGAGTCAGAGTCAGAGTCAGAGTGATAGTCATAGTCGCAGTCAGAGTCAGATACAGATTTAAAGTTAGAGTCGAAGTCAGAGTCAGAGTCAGAGTCAGAGTCAGAGTCAGAATCAGAGTCAGAGTCGTAGTCGGAGTCAGAGTCAGAGTCAGAGTCAGAGTCCGAGTCGGAGTCAGAGTCAGAGTCGGAGTCAGAGTCGCAGTCAGAGTCAGTGTCAGAGTCAGAGTCAGAGTCAGAATCAGAGTCAGAGTCGTAGTCGGAGTCAGAGTCAGACTCAGAGTCAGAGTCAGAGTCAGAGTCAGAGTCAGAGTCAGAGTCAGAGTCAGAGTCAGAATCAGAGTCAGAGTCAGAGTCAGAGAGTCAGAGTCAAATTCAGAGTCGGAGTCAAATCAGAGAGTCAGAGTCAAATTCAGAGTCGGAGTCAGAGTCAGAGTCAGAGTCAGAGTCAGAGTCGGAGTCAGAGACAGAGTCAGAGTCAAATTCCGAGTCATAGTGAGAGTCACATTCATAGTCAGATACAAAGTCGAAGTCACAGTCAAAGTCAGAGTCAGAGTCTGATTCAGAGTCGAAGTCAGAGTCAGAGTTAGAGTCCGATTCGGAGTCAGAGTCGGAGTAAAATTCAGATTCAGAGTCGGAGTCAGATTCAGAGTCACAGTCAGATTTAAAGTCAGAGTCGTCGTCGGAGTCAGAGTCTGATTCAGATACAGAGACAGAGTCAGAGTCAGAGTCAGAGTCAAACTCAGAGTCAGAGACAGAGTCGGAGTCAGAGTTAGAGTCAGAGTCAGAGTCAGAGTCAGAGTCAGAGTCAGAGTCAGAGTCAGAGTCAGAGTCAGAGTCAGAGTCAAAGTCAGAGTCAGAGTCAGAGTCAGAGTCAGAGTCAGAGTCAGATTCAGAGTCAGAGTCGGAGTCGGAGTCAGAGTCACAGTCAGAGTCAGAGTCAGAGTCAGAGTCAGAGTCAAAGTTGGAGTCAGAGTCAGATTCAGAGATTTAGAGTCAGAGTCAGAGTGATAGTCAGAGTCGGAGTCAGAGTCAGATACAGAGTGGAAGTCAGAGTCAGAGTCGGAGTCAGAGTCAGAGTCAGAGTCAGAGTCAGACTCAGAGTCAGAATCAGAGTCAGAGTCGGAGTCGAAGTCGGAGTCAGATTCGGAGTAAGAGTCAGAGTCAGAGTCAGAGTTAGAGTAAGAGTCAGAGTCAGAGTCAGAGTCAGAGTCAGAGTCAGAGTCAAAGTCAGAGTCAGAGTCAGAGTCAGAGTCAGAGTCAGAGCCAGAGTCAGAGTCAGAGTCGTAGTCAGAGTCAGAGTCCAAGTCAGATACAGAGTCAGAGTCAGAGTCAGAGTCAGAGTCAGAGTCAGAGTCAAAGTCAGAATCAGAGTCAGAGTCAGAGTCAGAGTCAGAGTCAGAGTCAGAGTCAGAGAGTCAGAGTCAAAGTCTGAGTCATACTGAAAGTCAGAGTCAAAGTCAGATTCCGAGTCAGATACAAAGTCAAAGTCAAAGTCAATGTCAGAGTCAGAGTCAGAGTCAGGGTTAGAGTAAGAGTCAGAGTCAGAGTCAGAGTCAGAGTCAGAGTCAGAGTCAAAGTCAGTGTAAGAGTCAGAGTCAGAGTCAGAGTCAGAGCCAGAGTCAGAGTCAGAGTCGTAGTCAGAGTCAGAGTCCAAGTCAGATACATAGTCAGAGTCAGAGTCAGAGTCAGAGTCCGAGTCGGAGTCAAAGTCAGAATCAGAGTCAGAGTCAGAGTCAGAGTCAGAGTCAGAGTCAGAGTCAGAGTCAGAGTCAGAGAGTCAGAGTCAAAGTCTGAGTCATACTGAAAGTCAGAGTCAGAGTCAGATTCCGAGTCAGATACAAAGTCAAAGTCAAAGTCAATGTCAGAGTCAGAGTCGGAGTCAGAGTCAGATTCAGAGTCAGAGTCAGAGTCAGAGTCAGAGTCAGAGTCAGAGTCAGAGTCAAAGTTGGAGTCAGAGTCCGAGTCACAGTCAGAGTCAGAGTCAGAGTCAGAGTCAGAGTCAAAGTTGGAGTCAGAGTCAGAGTCAGAGATTTAGAGTCAGAGTCAGAGTGATAGTCAAAGTCGGAGTCAGAGTCAGATACAGAGTCGAAGTCAGAGTCAGAGTCAGAGTCAGAGTCAGGGTCAGAGTCAGAGTCAGACTCAGAGTCAGAATCAGAGTCAGAGTCGGAGTCGCAGTCGGAGTCTGATTCGGAGTAAGAGTCAGAGTCAGAGTCACAGTCAGAGTCACAGTCAGAGTCAGAGTCAGGTTCAGAATCAGAGTCAGAGTCAGAGTCAGAGTCGGAGTCGTAGTCAGAGTCATAGTCAGAGTCGGAGTGAAAGTTGGAGTCAGAGTCAGAGTCAGAGAGTCAGAGTCAGAGTCAGAGTGATAGTCATAGTCGGAGTCAGAGTCAGATACAGATTTAAAGTCAGAGTCGAAGTCAGAGTCAGAGTCAGAGTCAGAGTCAGAGTCAGAATCAGAGTCAGAGTCGTAGTCGGAGTCAGAGTCAGAGTCAGAGTCAGAGTCAGAGTCGGAGTCAGAGTCACAGTCAGAGTCAGTGTCAGAGTCAGAGTCAGAGTCAAAGTTGAAGTCAGAGTCAGAGTCAAACTCAGAGTCAGAGACAGAGTCAGAGTCAGAGTTAGAGTCAGAGTCGGAGTCAGAATCAGAGTCGGAGTCGGAGTCGGAGTCGGAGTCAGATTCAGAGTGAGAGTGAGAGTCAGAGTCAGAGTCAGAGTCAGAGTTAGAGTCAGAGTCAGAATCAGAGTCAGAGTCGTAGTCGGAGTAAGAGTCAGAGTCAGAGTCAGAGTCAGAGTCAGAGTCAGAATCAGAGTCAGAGTCGTAGTCGGAGTAAGAGTCAGAGTCAGAGTCAGAGTCAGAGTCAGAGTCAGAGTCAGAGTCAGAGTCAGACTCAGAGTCAGAATCAGAGTCAGAGTCGGAGTCGGAGTCGGAGTCAGATTCAGAGTGAGAGTCAGAGTCAGAGTCAGAGTCAGAGTCAAAGTCAGAGTCAGAGTCAGAGTCAGAGTCAGAGTCAGAGCCAGAGTCAGAGTCAGAGTCAGAGTCAGAGTCAGAGTCACAGTCAGAGTCAGTGTCAGAGTCAGAGTCAGAGTCAGAGTCAGAGTCAGAGTTAGAGTAAGAGTTAGAGTCAGAGTCAGAGTCAGAGTCAGAGTCAGAGTCAAAGTCAGAGTCAGAGTCAGAGTCAGAGTCAGGGTCAGAGTCAGAGCCAGAGTCAGAGTTAGAGTCGTAGTCAGAGTCAGAGTCGTAGTCAGAGTCAGAGTCAGACTCAGAGTCAGAGTCGTAGTCGGAGTCAGAGTCAGAGTCAGAGTCAGAGTCAGAGTCGGAGTCAGAGTCGGAGTCGGAGTCAGAGTCACAGTCAGAGTCAGTGTCAGAGTCAGAGTCAGAGTCAGAGTCAGAGTCAGAGTCAGAGTTAGACTAAGAGTCAGAGTCAGAGTCAGAGTCTGAGTCAGAGTCAGAGTCAAAGTCAGAGTCAGAGTCAGAGTCAGAGTCAGAGTCAGAGTCAGAGCCAGAGTCAGAGTTAGAGTCGTAGTCAGAGTCAGAGTCGTAGTCAGAGTCAGAGTCAGAGTCAGAGTCAGACTCAGAGTCAGAATCAGAGTCGGAGTCGGAGTCGGAGTCGGAGTCAGATTCAGAGTGAGAGTGAGAGTCAGAGTCAGAGTCAGAGTCAGAGTTAGAGTAAGAGTCAGACTCAGAGTCAGACTCAGAGTCAAACTCAGAGTCAGAGACAGAGTCGGAGTCAGAGTTAGAGTCAGAGTCAAAGTCAGAGTCAGAGACAGAGTCAGAGTCAGAGTCAGAGTCAGAGTCAGAGACAGAGTCAGAGTCAGAGTCAGGGTCAGAGTCAGAGTCAGAGTCAGATTCAGAGTCAGAGTCAGAGTCAGAGTCAGAGTCACAGTCAGAGTCAGAGTCAGAGTCAAAGTTGGAGTCAAAGTCAGAGTCAGAGATTTAGAGTCAGAGTCAGAGTGATAGTCAGAGTCGGAGTCAGAGTCAGATACAGAGTCGAGGTCAGAGTCAGAGTCAGAGTCAGAGTCAGAGTCAGAGTCAGACTCAGAGTCAGAATCGGAGTCAGAGTCGGAGTCGAAGTCGGAGTCAGATTCGGAGTGAGAGTCAGAGTCAGAGTCACAGTCAGAGTCACAGTCAGAGTCAGAGTCAGATTCAGAGTCAGAGTCAGGGTCAGAGTCAGAGTCAAAGTCAGAATCAGAGTCAGAGTCAGAGTCCGAGTCAGAGTCAGAGTCAGAGTCAGAGTCAGAGTCAGAGAGTCAGAGTCAAAGTCTGAGTCATACTGAAAGTCAGAGTCAGAGTCAGATTCAGAGTCAGATACAAAGTCGAAGTCAGAGTCAGAGTCGGAGTCAGAGTCAGAGTCAGAGTCAGAGTCAGACTCAGAGTCAAACTCAGAGTCAGAGACAGAGTCGGAGTCAGAGTTAGAGTCAGAGTCAAAGTCGGAGTCAGAGACAGAGTCAGAGTCAGAGTCAGAGTCAGAGTCAGAGACAGAGTCAGAGTCAGAGTCAGAGTCAGAGTCAGAGTCAGAGTCAGATTCAGAGTCAGAGTCAGAGTCAGAGTCAGAGTCACAGTCAGAGTGAGAGTCAGAGTCAAAGTTGGAGTCAAAGTCAGAGTCAGAGATTTAGAGTCAGAGTCAGAGTGATAGTCAGAGTCGGAGTCAGAGTCAGATACAGAGTCGAGGTCAGAGTCAGAGTCAGAGTCAGAGTCAGAGTCAGAGTCAGAGTCAGAGTCAGAGTCAGAGTCAGACTCAGAGTCAGAATCGGAGTCAGAGTCGGAGTCGGAGTCGGAGTCAGATTCGGAGTGAGAGTCAGAGTCAGAGTCACAGTCAGAGTCACAGTCAGAGTCAGAGTCAGATTCAGAGTCAGAGTCAGGGTCAGAGTCAGAGTCAAAGTCAGAATCAGAGTCAGAGTCAGAGTCCGAGTCAGAGTCAGAGTCAGAGTCAGAGTCAGAGTCAGAGAGTCAGAGTCAAAGTCTGAGTCATACTGATAGTCAGAGTCAGAGTCAGATTCAGAGTCAGATACAAAGTCAAAGTCAAAGTCAATGTCAGAGTCAGAGTCAGAGTCAGAGTCAGATTCAGAGTCAGAGTCAGAGTCAGAGTGAGAGTCAGAGTCAGAGTCAGAGTCAGAGTCAGATTCAGAGTTAGAGTCAGACTCAGAGTCGGGGTCGAAGTCGGAGTCAGCGTCGGAGTTGGAGTCAGAGTCAGAGTCAGAGTCAGAGTCAGAGTTAGAGTAAGAGTCAGAGTCAGAGTCAGAGTCAGAGTCAGAGTCAGAGTCAAAGTCAGAGTCAGAGTCAGAGTCAGAGCCAGAGTCAGAGTCAGAGTCGTAGTCAGAGTCAGAGTCCGAGTCAGATACAGAGACAGAGTCAGAGTCAGAATCAGGGTCAGAGTCAGAGTCAAAGTCAGAGTCAGAGTCAGAGTAAGAGTCAAAGTCAGAGTCAGAGAGTCAGAGTCAAAGTCTGAGTCATACTGAAAGTCAGAGTCAGAGTCAGATTCAGAGTCAGATACAAAGTCAAAGTCAAAGTCAATGTCAGAGTCAGAGTCAGAGTCAGAGTCAGATTCAGAGTCAGAGTCAGAGTCAGAGTCAGAGTCAGAGTCAGAGTCACAGTCAGAGTCAGTGTCAGAGTCAGAGTCAGAGTCAGAGTCAGAGTCAGAGTTAGAGTAAGAGTCAGAGTCAGAGTCAGAGTCAGAGTCAGAGTCAGAGTCAAAGTCAGAGTCAGAGTCAGAGTCAGAGTCAGAGTCAGAGTCAGAGCCAGAGTCAGAGTTAGAGTCGTAGTCAGAGTCAGAGTCGTAGTCAGAGTCAGAGTCAGACTCAGAGTCAGAGTCGTAGTCGGAGTCAGAGTCAGAGTCAGAGTCAGAGTCAGAGTCGGAGTCAGAGTCAGAGTCGGAGTCAGAGTCAGAGTCAGAGTCAGTGTCAGAGTCAGAGTCGTAGTCAGAGTCAGAGTCCAAGTCAGATACATAGTCAGAGTCAGAGTCAGAGTCAGAGTCCGAGTCGGAGTCAAAGTCAGAATCAGAGTCAGAGTCAGAGTCAGAGTCAGAGTCAGAGTCAGAGTCAGAGTCAGAGTCAGAGAGTCAGAGTCAAAGTCTGAGTCATACTGAAAGTCAGAGTCAGAGTCAGATTCCGAGTCAGATACAAAGTCAAAGTCAAAGTCAATGTCAGAGTCAGAGTCGGAGTCAGAGTCAGATTCAGAGTCAGAGTCAGAGTCAGAGTCAGAGTCAGAGTCAGAGTCAGAGTCAAAGTTGGAGTCAGAGTCCGAGTCACAGTCAGAGTCAGAGTCAGAGTCAGAGTCAGAGTCAAAGTTGGAGTCAGAGTCAGAGTCAGAGATTTAGAGTCAGAGTCAGAGTGATAGTCAAAGTCGGAGTCAGAGTCAGATACAGAGTCGAAGTCAGAGTCAGAGTCAGAGTCAGAGTCAGGGTCGGAGTCAGAGTCAGACTCAGAGTCAGAATCAGAGTCAGAGTCGGAGTCGCAGTCGGAGTCTGATTCGGAGTAAGAGTCAGAGTCAGAGTCACAGTCAGAGTCACAGTCAGAGTCAGAGTCAGGTTCAGAATCAGAGTCAGAGTCAGAGTCAGAGTCGGAGTCGTAGTCAGAGTCATAGTCAGAGTCGAAGTGAAAGTTGGAGTCAGAGTCAGAGTCAGAGAGTCAGAGTCAGAGTCAGAGTGATAGTCATAGTCGGAGTCAGAGTCAGATACAGATTTAAAGTCAGAGTCGAAGTCAGAGTCAGAGTCAGAGTCAGAGTCAGAGTCAGAATCAGAGTCAGAGTCGTAGTCGGAGTCAGAGTCAGAGTCAGAGTCAGAGTCAGAGTCGGAGTCAGAGTCACAGTCAGAGTCAGTGTCAGAGTCAGAGTCAGAGTCAAAGTTGAAGTCAGAGTCAGAGTCAAACTCAGAGTCAGAGACAGAGTCAGAGTCAGAGTTAGAGTCAGAGTCGGAGTCAGAGTCAGAGACAGAGTCAGAGTCAGAGTCAGAGTCAGAGTCAGAGTCAGAGTCAGAGTCAGAGTCAGAGTCAGAGTCAGAGTCAAAGTCAGAATCAGAGTCAGAGTCAGAGTCCGAGTCAGAGTCAGAGTCAGAATCAGAGTCAGAATCAGAGAGTCGGAGTCAAAGTCTGAGTCATACTGAAAGTCAGAGTCAGAGTCAGATTCAGAGTCAGATACAAAGTCAAAGTCAAAGTCAATGTCAGAGTCAGAGTCAGAGTCAGAGTCAGATTCAGAGTCAGAGTCAGAGTCAGAGTCAGAGTCAGAGTCAGAGTCACAGTCAGAGTCAGTGTAAGAGTCAGAGTCAGAGTCAGAGTCAGAGTCAGAGTTAGAGTAAGAGTCAGAGTCAGAGTCAGAGTCAGAGTCAAAGTCAGAGTCAGAGTCAGAGTCAGAGTCAGAGTCAGAGTCAGAGTCAGAGCCAGAGTCAGAGTTAGAGTCGTAGTCAGAGTCAGAGTCGTAGTCAGAGTCAGAGTCAGAGTCAGAGTCAGACTCAGAGTCAGAGTCGTAGTCGGAGTCAGAGTCAGAGTCAGAGTCAGAGTCAGAGTCAAAGTTGTAGTCAAAGTCAGAGTCAGAGATTTAGAGTCAGAGTCAGAGTGATAGTCAGAGTCGGAGTCAGAGTCAGATACAGAGTCGAGGTCAGAGTCAGAGTCAGAGTCAGAGTCAGAGTCAGAGTCAGAGTCAGAGTCAGACTCAGAGTCAGAATCGGAGTCAGAGTCGGAGTCGAAGTCGGAGTCAGATTCGGAGTGAGAGTCAGAGTCAGAGTCACAGTCAGAGTCCCAGTCAGAGTCAGAGTCAGATTCAGAATCAGAATCAGAGTCAGAGTCAGAGTCGGAGTCGGAGTCAGAGTCATAGTCAGAGTCGGAGTCAAAGTTGGAGTCAGAGTCAGAGTCAGAGAGTCAGAGTCAGAGTCAGAGTGATAGTCATAGTCGGAGTCAGAGTCGAAGTCAGAGTCAGAGTCAGAGTCAGAGTCAGAGTCAGAATCAGAGTCAGAGTCGTAGTCGGAGTCAGAGTCAGAGTCAGAGTCAGAGTCAGAGTCAGAGTCAGAGTCAGAGTCAGAGTCAGACTCAGAGTCAGAATCAGAGTCAGAGTCGGAGTCGGAGTCGGAGTCAGATTCAGAGTGAGAGTCAGAGTCAGAGTCAGAGTCAGAGTCAAAGTCAGAGTCAGAGTCAGAGTCAGAGTCAGAGTCAGAGCCAGAGTCAGAGTCAGAGTCAGAGTCAGAGTCAGAGTCACAGTCAGAGTCAGTGTCAGAGTCAGAGTCAGAGTCAGAGTCAGAGTCAGAGTTAGAGTAAGAGTTAGAGTCAGAGTCAGAGTCAGAGTCAGAGTCAGAGTCAAAGTCAGAGTCAGAGTCAGAGTCAGAGTCAGGGTCAGAGTCAGAGCCAGAGTCAGAGTTAGAGTCGTAGTCAGAGTCAGAGTCGTAGTCAGAGTCAGAGTCAGACTCAGAGTCAGAGTCGTAGTCGGAGTCAGAGTCAGAGTCAGAGTCAGAGTCAGAGTCGGAGTCAGAGTCAGAGTCGGAGTCAGAGTCACAGTCAGAGTCAGTGTCAGAGTCAGAGTCAGAGTCAGAGTCAGAGTCAGAGTCAGAGTTAGACTAAGAGTCAGAGTCAGAGTCAGAGTCTGAGTCAGAGTCAGAGTCAAAGTCAGAGTCAGAGTCAGAGTCAGAGTCAGAGTCAGAGTCAGAGCCAGAGTCAGAGTTAGAGTCGTAGTCAGAGTCAGAGTCGTAGTCAGAGTCAGAGTCAGAGTCAGAGTCAGACTCAGAGTCAGAATCAGAGTCGGAGTCGGAGTCGGAGTCGGAGTCAGATTCAGAGTGAGAGTGAGAGTCAGAGTCAGAGTCAGAGTCAGAGTTAGAGTAAGAGTCAGAGTCAGAGTCAGACTCAGAGTCAAACTCAGAGTCAGAGACAGAGTCGGAGTCAGAGTTAGAGTCAGAGTCAAAGTCAGAGTCAGAGACAGAGTCAGAGTCAGAGTCAGAGTCAGAGTCAGAGACAGAGTCAGAGTCAGAGTCAGGGTCAGAGTCAGAGTCAGAGTCAGATTCAGAGTCAGAGTCACAGTCAGAGTCAGAGTCACAGTCAGAGTCAGAGTCAGAGTCAAAGTTGGAGTCAAAGTCAGAGTCAGAGATTTAGAGTCAGAGTCAGAGTGATAGTCAGAGTCAGAGTCAAAGTCAGAATCAGAGTCAGAGTCAGAGTCCGAGTCAGAGTCAGAGTCAGAGTCAGAGTCAGAGTCAGAGAGTCAGAGTCAAAGTCTGAGTCATACTGATAGTCAGAGTCAGAGTCAGATTCAGAGTCAGATACAAAGTCAAAGTCAAAGTCAATGTCAGAGTCAGAGTCAGAGTCAGAGTCAGATTCAGAGTCAGAGTCAGAGTCAGAGTGAGAGTCAGAGTCAGAGTCAGAGTCAGAGTCAGATTCAGAGTTAGAGTCAGACTCAGAGTCGGGGTCGAAGTCGGAGTCAGCGTCGGAGTTGGAGTCAGAGTCAGAGTCAGAGTCAGAGTCAGAGTTAGAGTAAGAGTCAGAGTCAGAGTCAGAGTCAGAGTCAGAGTCAGAGTCAAAGTCAGAGTCAGAGTCAGAGTCAGAGCCAGAGTCAGAGTCAGAGTCGTAGTCAGAGTCAGAGTCCGAGTCAGATACAGAGACAGAGTCAGAGTCAGAATCAGGGTCAGAGTCAGAGTCAAAGTCAGAGTCAGAGTCAGAGTAAGAGTCAAAGTCAGAGTCAGAGAGTCAGAGTCAAAGTCTGAGTCATACTGAAAGTCAGAGTCAGAGTCAGATTCAGAGTCAGATACAAAGTCAAAGTCAAAGTCAATGTCAGAGTCAGAGTCAGAGTCAGAGTCAGATTCAGAGTCAGAGTCAGAGTCAGAGTCAGAGTCAGAGTCAGAGTCACAGTCAGAGTCAGTGTCAGAGTCAGAGTCAGAGTCAGAGTCAGAGTCAGAGTTAGAGTAAGAGTCAGAGTCAGAGTCAGAGTCAGAGTCAGAGTCAGAGTCAAAGTCAGAGTCAGAGTCAGAGTCAGAGTCAGAGTCAGAGTCAGAGCCAGAGTCAGAGTTAGAGTCGTAGTCAGAGTCAGAGTCGTAGTCAGAGTCAGAGTCAGACTCAGAGTCAGAGTCGTAGTCGGAGTCAGAGTCAGAGTCAGAGTCAGAGTCAGAGTCGGAGTCAGAGTCAGAGTCGGAGTCAGAGTCAGAGTCAGAGTCAGTGTCAGAGTCAGAGTCGTAGTCAGAGTCAGAGTCCAAGTCAGATACATAGTCAGAGTCAGAGTCAGAGTCAGAGTCCGAGTCGGAGTCAAAGTCAGAATCAGAGTCAGAGTCAGAGTCAGAGTCAGAGTCAGAGTCAGAGTCAGAGTCAGAGTCAGAGAGTCAGAGTCAAAGTCTGAGTCATACTGAAAGTCAGAGTCAGAGTCAGATTCCGAGTCAGATACAAAGTCAAAGTCAAAGTCAATGTCAGAGTCAGAGTCGGAGTCAGAGTCAGATTCAGAGTCAGAGTCAGAGTCAGAGTCAGAGTCAGAGTCAGAGTCAGAGTCAAAGTTGGAGTCAGAGTCCGAGTCACAGTCAGAGTCAGAGTCAGAGTCAGAGTCAGAGTCAAAGTTGGAGTCAGAGTCAGAGTCAGAGATTTAGAGTCAGAGTCAGAGTGATAGTCAAAGTCGGAGTCAGAGTCAGATACAGAGTCGAAGTCAGAGTCAGAGTCAGAGTCAGAGTCAGGGTCGGAGTCAGAGTCAGACTCAGAGTCAGAATCAGAGTCAGAGTCGGAGTCGCAGTCGGAGTCTGATTCGGAGTAAGAGTCAGAGTCAGAGTCACAGTCAGAGTCACAGTCAGAGTCAGAGTCAGGTTCAGAATCAGAGTCAGAGTCAGAGTCAGAGTCGGAGTCGTAGTCAGAGTCATAGTCAGAGTCGAAGTGAAAGTTGGAGTCAGAGTCAGAGTCAGAGAGTCAGAGTCAGAGTCAGAGTGATAGTCATAGTCGGAGTCAGAGTCAGATACAGATTTAAAGTCAGAGTCGAAGTCAGAGTCAGAGTCAGAGTCAGAGTCAGAGTCAGAATCAGAGTCAGAGTCGTAGTCGGAGTCAGAGTCAGAGTCAGAGTCAGAGTCAGAGTCGGAGTCAGAGTCACAGTCAGAGTCAGTGTCAGAGTCAGAGTCAGAGTCAAAGTTGAAGTCAGAGTCAGAGTCAAACTCAGAGTCAGAGACAGAGTCAGAGTCAGAGTTAGAGTCAGAGTCGGAGTCAGAGTCAGAGACAGAGTCAGAGTCAGAGTCAGAGTCAGAGTCAGAGTCAGAGTCAGAGTCAGAGTCAGAGTCAGAGTCAGAGTCAAAGTCAGAATCAGAGTCAGAGTCAGAGTCCGAGTCAGAGTCAGAGTCAGAATCAGAGTCAGAATCAGAGAGTCGGAGTCAAAGTCTGAGTCATACTGAAAGTCAGAGTCAGAGTCAGATTCAGAGTCAGATACAAAGTCAAAGTCAAAGTCAATGTCAGAGTCAGAGTCAGAGTCAGAGTCAGATTCAGAGTCAGAGTCAGAGTCAGAGTCAGAGTCAGAGTCAGAGTCACAGTCAGAGTCAGTGTAAGAGTCAGAGTCAGAGTCAGAGTCAGAGTCAGAGTTAGAGTAAGAGTCAGAGTCAGAGTCAGAGTCAGAGTCAAAGTCAGAGTCAGAGTCAGAGTCAGAGTCAGAGTCAGAGTCAGAGTCAGAGCCAGAGTCAGAGTTAGAGTCGTAGTCAGAGTCAGAGTCGTAGTCAGAGTCAGAGTCAGAGTCAGAGTCAGACTCAGAGTCAGAGTCGTAGTCGGAGTCAGAGTCAGAGTCAGAGTCAGAGTCAGAGTCAAAGTTGTAGTCAAAGTCAGAGTCAGAGATTTAGAGTCAGAGTCAGAGTGATAGTCAGAGTCGGAGTCAGAGTCAGATACAGAGTCGAGGTCAGAGTCAGAGTCAGAGTCAGAGTCAGAGTCAGAGTCAGAGTCAGAGTCAGACTCAGAGTCAGAATCGGAGTCAGAGTCGGAGTCGAAGTCGGAGTCAGATTCGGAGTGAGAGTCAGAGTCAGAGTCACAGTCAGAGTCCCAGTCAGAGTCAGAGTCAGATTCAGAATCAGAATCAGAGTCAGAGTCAGAGTCGGAGTCGGAGTCAGAGTCATAGTCAGAGTCGGAGTCAAAGTTGGAGTCAGAGTCAGAGTCAGAGAGTCAGAGTCAGAGTCAGAGTGATAGTCATAGTCGGAGTCAGAGTCGAAGTCAGAGTCAGAGTCAGAGTCAGAGTCAGAGTCAGAATCAGAGTCAGAGTCGTAGTCGGAGTCAGAGTCAGAGTCAGAGTCAGAGTCAGAGTCAGAGTCAGAGTCAGAGTCAGAGTCAGACTCAGAGTCAGAATCAGAGTCAGAGTCGGAGTCGGAGTCGGAGTCAGATTCAGAGTGAGAGTCAGAGTCAGAGTCAGAGTCAGAGTCAAAGTCAGAGTCAGAGTCAGAGTCAGAGTCAGAGTCAGAGCCAGAGTCAGAGTCAGAGTCAGAGTCAGAGTCAGAGTCACAGTCAGAGTCAGTGTCAGAGTCAGAGTCAGAGTCAGAGTCAGAGTCAGAGTTAGAGTAAGAGTTAGAGTCAGAGTCAGAGTCAGAGTCAGAGTCAGAGTCAAAGTCAGAGTCAGAGTCAGAGTCAGAGTCAGGGTCAGAGTCAGAGCCAGAGTCAGAGTTAGAGTCGTAGTCAGAGTCAGAGTCGTAGTCAGAGTCAGAGTCAGACTCAGAGTCAGAGTCGTAGTCGGAGTCAGAGTCAGAGTCAGAGTCAGAGTCAGAGTCGGAGTCAGAGTCAGAGTCGGAGTCAGAGTCACAGTCAGAGTCAGTGTCAGAGTCAGAGTCAGAGTCAGAGTCAGAGTCAGAGTCAGAGTTAGACTAAGAGTCAGAGTCAGAGTCAGAGTCTGAGTCAGAGTCAGAGTCAAAGTCAGAGTCAGAGTCAGAGTCAGAGTCAGAGTCAGAGTCAGAGCCAGAGTCAGAGTTAGAGTCGTAGTCAGAGTCAGAGTCGTAGTCAGAGTCAGAGTCAGAGTCAGAGTCAGACTCAGAGTCAGAATCAGAGTCGGAGTCGGAGTCGGAGTCGGAGTCAGATTCAGAGTGAGAGTGAGAGTCAGAGTCAGAGTCAGAGTCAGAGTTAGAGTAAGAGTCAGAGTCAGAGTCAGACTCAGAGTCAAACTCAGAGTCAGAGACAGAGTCGGAGTCAGAGTTAGAGTCAGAGTCAAAGTCAGAGTCAGAGACAGAGTCAGAGTCAGAGTCAGAGTCAGAGTCAGAGACAGAGTCAGAGTCAGAGTCAGGGTCAGAGTCAGAGTCAGAGTCAGATTCAGAGTCAGAGTCACAGTCAGAGTCAGAGTCACAGTCAGAGTCAGAGTCAGAGTCAAAGTTGGAGTCAAAGTCAGAGTCAGAGATTTAGAGTCAGAGTCAGAGTGATAGTCAGAGTCGGAGTCAGAGTCAGATACAGAGTCGAGGTCAGAGTCAGAGTCAGAGTCAGAGTCAGAGTCAGAGTCAGACTCAGAGTCAGAATCGGAGTCAGAGTCGGAGTCGAAGTCGGAGTCAGATTCGGAGTGAGAGTCAGAGTCAGAGTCACAGTCAGAGTCACAGTCAGAGTCAGAGTCAGATTCAGAGTCAGAGTCAGGGTCAGAGTCAGAGTCAAAGTCAGAATCAGAGTCAGAGTCAGAGTCCGAGTCAGAGTCAGAGTCAGAGTCAGAGTCAGAGTCAGAGAGTCAGAGTCAAAGTCTGAGTCATACTGAAAGTCAGAGTCAGAGTCAGATTCAGAGTCAGATACAAAGTCGAAGTCAGAGTCAGAGTCGGAGTCAGAGTCAGAGTCAGAGTCAGAGTCAGACTCAGAGTCAAACTCAGAGTCAGAGACAGAGTCGGAGTCAGAGTTAGAGTCAGAGTCAAAGTCGGAGTCAGAGACAGAGTCAGAGTCAGAGTCAGAGTCAGAGTCAGAGACAGAGTCAGAGTCAGAGTCAGAGTCAGAGTCAGAGTCAGAGTCAGATTCAGAGTCAGAGTCAGAGTCAGAGTCAGAGTCACAGTCAGAGTGAGAGTCAGAGTCAAAGTTGGAGTCAAAGTCAGAGTCAGAGATTTAGAGTCAGAGTCAGAGTGATAGTCAGAGTCGGAGTCAGAGTCAGATACAGAGTCGAGGTCAGAGTCAGAGTCAGAGTCAGAGTCAGAGTCAGAGTCAGAGTCAGAGTCAGAGTCAGAGTCAGACTCAGAGTCAGAATCGGAGTCAGAGTCGGAGTCGGAGTCGGAGTCAGATTCGGAGTGAGAGTCAGAGTCAGAGTCACAGTCAGAGTCACAGTCAGAGTCAGAGTCAGATTCAGAGTCAGAGTCAGGGTCAGAGTCAGAGTCAAAGTCAGAATCAGAGTCAGAGTCAGAGTCCGAGTCAGAGTCAGAGTCAGAGTCAGAGTCAGAGTCAGAGAGTCAGAGTCAAAGTCTGAGTCATACTGATAGTCAGAGTCAGAGTCAGATTCAGAGTCAGATACAAAGTCAAAGTCAAAGTCAATGTCAGAGTCAGAGTCAGAGTCAGAGTCAGATTCAGAGTCAGAGTCAGAGTCAGAGTGAGAGTCAGAGTCAGAGTCAGAGTCAGAGTCAGATTCAGAGTTAGAGTCAGACTCAGAGTCGGGGTCGAAGTCGGAGTCAGCGTCGGAGTTGGAGTCAGAGTCAGAGTCAGAGTCAGAGTCAGAGTTAGAGTAAGAGTCAGAGTCAGAGTCAGAGTCAGAGTCAGAGTCAGAGTCAAAATCAGAGTCAGAGTCAGAGTCAGAGCCAGAGTCAGAGCCAGAGTCGTAGTCAGAGTCAGAGTCCGAGTCAAATACAGAGACAGAGTCAGAGTCAGAATCAGGGTCAGAGTCAGAGTCAAAGTCAGAGTCAGAGTCAGAGTAAGAGTCAAAGTCAGAGTCAGAGAGTCAGAGTCAAAGTCTGAGTCATACTGAAAGTCAGAGTCAGAGTCAGATTCAGAGTCAGATACAAAGTCAAAGTCAAAGTCAATGTCAGAGTCAGAGTCAGAGTCAGAGTCAGATTCAGAGTCAGAGTCAGAGTCAGAGTCAGAGTCAGAGTCAGAGTCACAGTCAGAGTCAGTGTCAGAGTCAGAGTCAGAGTCAGAGTCAGAGTCAGAGTTAGAGTAAGAGTCAGAGTCAGAGTCAGAGTCAGAGTCAGAGTCAGAGTCAAAGTCAGAGTCAGAGTCAGAGTCAGAGTCAGAGTCAGAGTCAGAGCCAGAGTCAGAGTTAGAGTCGTAGTCAGAGTCAGAGTCGTAGTCAGAGTCAGAGTCAGACTCAGAGTCAGAGTCGTAGTCGGAGTCAGAGTCAGAGTCAGAGTCAGAGTCAGAGTCGGAGTCAGAGTCAGAGTCGGAGTCAGAGTCAGAGTCAGAGTCAGTGTCAGAGTCAGAGTCAGAGTCAGAGTCAGAGTCAGAGTCAGAGTTAGACTAAGAGTCAGAGTCAGAGTCAGAGTCAGAGTCAGAGTCAGAGTCAAAGTCAGAGTCAGAGTCAGAGTCAGAGTCAGAGTCAGAGTCAGAGCCAGAGTCAGAGTTAGAGTCGTAGTCAGAGTCAGAGTCGTGGTCAGAGTCAGAGTCAGAGTCAGAGTCAGACTCAGAGTCAGAATCAGAGTCAGAGTCGGAGTCGGAGTCGGAGTCAGATTCAGAGTGAGAGTGAGAGTCAGAGTCAGAGTCAGAGTCAGAGTTAGAGTAAGAGTCAGAGTCAGAGTCAGAGCCAGAGTCAGAGTCAGAGTCGTAGTCAGAGTCAGAGTCCAAGTCAGATACAGAGTCAGAGTCAGAGTCAGAGTCAGAGTCAGAGTAAGAGTCAAAGTCAGAATCAGAGTCAGAGTCAGAGTCAGAGTCAGAGTCAGAGTCAGAGCCAGAGTCAGAGTCAGAGTCAGAGAGTCAGAGTCAAAGTCTGAGTCATACTGAAAGTCAGACTCAGAGTCAGATTCCGAGTCAGATACAAAGTCAAAGTCAAAGTCAATGTCAGAGTCAGAGTCAGAGTCAGAGTCAGATTCAGAGTCAGAGTCAGAGTCAGAGTCAGAGTCACAGTCAGAATCAGAAACAGAGTCAGAGTCAGAGTCAAAGTTGGAGTCAGAGTCCGAGTCACAGTCAGAGTCAGAGTCAGAGTCAGAGTCAGAGTCAAAGTTGGAGTCAGAGTCAGAGTCAGAGATTTAGAGTCAGAGTCAGAGTGATAGTCAGAGTCGGAGTCAGAGTCAGAGTCAGAGTCAGAGTCAGAGAGTCAGAGTCAAATTCAGAGTCGAAGTCAGAGTCAGAGAGTCAGAGTCAAATTCAGAGTCAGAGTCAGAGTCAGAGTCAGAGTCAGAGTCAGAGTCAGGGTCAGAGTCAGAGTCAGACTCAGAGTCAGAATCAGAGTCAGAGTCGGAGTCGCAGTCGGAGTCTGATTCGGAGTAAGAGTCAGAGTCAGAGTCACAGTCAGAGTCACAGTCAGAGTCAGAGTCAGGTTCAGAATCAGAGTCAGAGTCAGAGTCGGAGTCGTAGTCAGAGTCATAGTCAGAGTCGGAGTCAAAGTTGGAGTCAGAGTCAGAGTCAGAGAGTCAGAGTCAGAGTCAGAGTGATAGTCATAGTCGGAGTCAGAGTCAGATACAGATTTAAAGTCAGAGTCGAAGTCAGAGTCAGAGTCAGAGTCAGAGTCAGAGTCAGAATCAGAGTCAGAGTCGTAGTCGGAGTCAGAGTCAGAGTCAGAGTCAGAGTCAGAGTCGGAGTCAGAGTCACAGTCAGAGTCAGTGTCAGAGTCAGAGTCAGAGTCAAAGTTGAAGTCAGAGTCAGAGTCAAACTCAGAGTCAGAGACAGAGTCAGAGTCAGAGTTAGAGTCAGAGTCGGAGTCAGAGTCAGAGTCAGAGTCAGAGTCAGAGTCAGAGACAGAGTCAGAGTCAGAGTCAGAGTCAGAGTCAGAGTCAGAGTCAGATTCAGAGTCAGAGTCAGAGTCAGAGTCAGAGTCACAGTCAGAGTGAGAGTCAGAGTCAAAGTTGGAGTCAAAGTCAGAGTCAGAGATTTAGAGTCAGAGTCAGAGTGATAGTCAGAGTCGGAGTCAGAGTCAGATACAGAGTCGAGGTCAGAGTCAGAGTCAGAGTCAGAGTCAGAGTCAGAGTCAGAGTCAGAGTCAGAGTCAGAGTCAGACTCAGAGTCAGAATCGGAGTCAGAGTCGAAGTCGGAGTCGGAGTCAGATTCGGAGTGAGAGTCAGAGTCAGAGTCACAGTCAGAGTCACAGTCAGAGTCAGAGTCAGATTCAGAGTCAGAGTCAGGGTCAGAGTCAGAGTCAAAGTCAGAATCAGAGTCAGAGTCAGAGTCCGAGTCAGAGTCAGAGTCAGAGTCAGAGTCAGAGTCAGAGAGTCATAGTCAAAGTCTGAGTCATACTGAAAGTCAGAGTCAGAGTCAGATTCAGAGTCAGATACAAAGTCAAAGTCAAAGTCAATGTCAGAGTCAGAGTCAGAGTCAGAGTCAGATTCAGAGTCAGAGTCAGAGTCAGAGTGAGAGTCAGAGTCAGAGTCAGAGTCAGAGTCAGATTCAGAGTTAGAGTCAGACTCAGAGTCGGGGTCGAAGTCGGAGTCAGCGTCGGAGTTGGAGTCAGAGTCAGAGTCAGAGTCAGAGTCAGAGTTAGAGTAAGAGTCAGAGTCAGAGTCAGAGTCAGAGTCAGAGTCAGAGTCAAAGTCAGAGTCAGAGTCAGAGTCAGAGTCAGAGTCAGAGCCAGAGTCAGAGTCAGAGTCGTAGTCAGAGTCAGAGTCCGAGTCAGATACAGAGACAGAGTCAGAGTCAGAGTCAGGGTCAGAGTCAGAGTCAAAGTCAGAGTCAGAGTCAGAGTAAGAGTCAGAGTCAGAGTCAGAGAGTCAGAGTCAAAGTCTGAGTCATACTGAAAGTCAGAGTCAGAGTCAGATTCAGAGTCAGATACAAAGTCAAAGTCAAAGTCAATGTCAGAGTCAGAGTCAGAGTCAGAGTCAGATTCAGAGTCAGAGTCAGAGTCAGAGTCAGAGTCAGAGTCAGAGTCACAGTCAGAGTCAGTGTCAGAGTCAGAGTCAGAGTCAGAGTCAGAGTCAGAGTTAGAGTAAGAGTCAGAGTCAGAGTCAGAGTCAGAGTCAGAGTCAGAGTCAAAGTCAGAGTCAGAGTCAGAGTCAGAGTCAGAGTCAGAGTCAGAGCCAGAGTCAGAGTTAGAGTCGTAGTCAGAGTCAGAGTCGTAGTCAGAGTCAGAGTCAGACTCAGAGTCAGAGTCGTAGTCGGAGTCAGAGTCAGAGTCAGAGTCAGAGTCAGAGTCGGAGTCAGAGTCAGAGTCGGAGTCAGAGTCACAGTCAGAGTCAGTGTCAGAGTCAGAGTCAGAGTCAGAGTCAGAGTCAGAGTCAGAGTTAGACTAAGAGTCAGAGTCAGAGTCAGAGTCAGAGTCAGAGTCAGAGTCAAAGTCAGAGTCAGAGTCAGAGTCAGAGTCAGAGTCAGAGTCAGAGCCAGAGTCAGAGTTAGAGTCGTAGTCAGAGTCAGAGTCGTAGTCAGAGTCAGAGTCAGAGTCAGAGTCAGACTCAGAGTCAGAATCAGAGTCAGAGTCGGAGTCGGAGTCGGAGTCAGATTCAGAGTGAGAGTGAGAGTCAGAGTCAGAGTCAGAGTCAGAGTTAGAGTAAGAGTCAGAGTCAGAGTCGGAGCCAGAGTCAGAGTCAGAGTCGTAGTCAGAGTCAGAGTCCAAGTCAGATACAGAGTCAGAGTCAGAGTCAGAGTCAGAGTCAGAGTAAGAGTCAAAGTCAGAATCAGAGTCAGAGTCAGAGTCAGAGTCAGAGTCAGAGTCAGAGCCAGAGTCAGAGTCAGAGTCAGAGAGTCAGAGTCAATGTCTGAGTCATACTGAAAGTCAGACTCAGAGTCAGATTCCGAGTCAGATACAAAGTCAAAGTCAAAGTCAATGTCAGAGTCAGAGTCAGAGTCAGAGTCAGATTCAGAGTCAGAGTCAGAGTCAGAGTCAGAGTCACAGTCAAAATCAGAAACAGAGTCAGAGTCAGAGTCAAAGTTGGAGTCAGAGTCCGAGTCAGAGTCAGAGTCAAAGTCAGAGTCAGAGTCAGAGTCAAAGTTGGAGTCAGAGTCAGAGTCAGAGATTTAGAGTCAGAGTCAGAGTGATAGTCAGAGTCGGAGTCAGAGTCAGAGTCAGAGTCAGAGTCAGAGAGTCAGAGTCAAATTCAGAGTCGAAGTCAGAGTCAGAGAGTCAGAGTCAAATTCAGAGTCAGAGTCAGAGTCAGAGTCAGAGTCAGAGTCAGAGTCAGGGTCAGAGTCAGAGTCAGACTCAGAGTCAGAATCAGAGTCAGAGTCGGAGTCGCAGTCGGAGTCTGATTCGGAGTAAGAGTCAGAGTCAGAGTCACAGTCAGAGTCACAGTCAGAGTCAGAGTCAGGTTCAGAATCAGAGTCAGAGTCAGAGTCGGAGTCGTAGTCAGAGTCATAGTCAGAGTCGGAGTCAAAGTTGGAGTCAGAGTCAGAGTCAGAGAGTCAGAGTCAGAGTCAGAGTGATAGTCATAGTCGGAGTCAGAGTCAGATACAGATTTAAAGTCAGAGTCGAAGTCAGAGTCAGAGTCGTAGTCAGAGTCAGAGTCAGAGTCAGAGTCAGACTCAAAGTCAGAATCAGAGTCAGAGTCGGAGTCGGAGTCGGAGTCAGATTCAGAGTGAGAGTGAGAGTCAGAGTCAGAGTCAGAGTCAGAGTAAGAGTCAGAGTCAGAGTCAGAGTCAGAGTCAGAGTCAGAGTCAAAGTCAGAGTCAGAGTCAGAGTCAGAGTCAGAGTCAGAGCCAGAGTCAGAGTCAGAGTCGTAGTCAGAGTCAGAGTCCAAGTCAGATACAGAGTCAGAGTCAGAGTCAGAGTCAGAGTCAGAGTAAGAGTCAAAGTCAGAATCAGAGTCGGAGTCAGAGTCAGAGTCAGAGTCAGAGTCAGAGCCAGAGTCAGAGTCAGAGTCAGAGAGTCAGAGTCAAAGTCTGAGTCATACTGAAAGTCAGAGTCAGAGTCAGATTCCGAGTCAGATACAAAGTCAAAGTCAAAGTCAATGTCAGAGTCAGAGTCAGAGTCAGAGTCAGATTCAGAGTCAGAGTCAGAGTCAGAGTCAGAGTCACAGTCAGAGTCAGAAACAGAGTCAGAGTCAGAGTCAAAGTTGGAGTCAGAGTCCGAGTCACAGTCAGAGTCAGAGTCAGAGTCAGAGTCAGAGTCAAAGTTGGAGTCAGAGTCAGAGTCAGAGATTTAGAGTCAGAGTCAGAGTGATAGTCAGAGTCGGAGTCAGAGTCAGAGTCAGGGTCAGAGTCAGAGAGTCAGAGTCAAATTCAGAGTCGAAGTCAGAGTCAGAGAATCAGAGTCAAATTCAGAGTCAGAGTCAGAGTCAGAGTCAGACTCAGAGTCAGAGTCGTAGTCGGAGTCAGAGTCAGAGTCAGAGTCAGAGTCAGAGTCGGAGTCAGAGTCAGAGTCGGAGTCAGAGTCACAGTCAGAGTCAGTGTCAGAGTCAGAGTCAGAGTCAGAGTCAGAGTCAGAGTGAGAGTAAGAGTCAGAGTCAGAGTCAGAGTCAGAGTCAGAGTCAGAGTCAAAGTCAGAGTCATAGTCAGAGTCAGAGTCAGAGTCAGAGCCAGAGTCAGAGTTAGAGTCGTAGTCAGAGTCAGAGTCGTAGTCAGAGTCAGAGTCAGAGTCAGAGTCAGACTCAGAGTCAGAATCAGAGTCAGAGTCGGAGTCGAAGTCGGAGTCAGATTCAGAGTGAGAGTGAGAGTCAGAGTCAGAGTCAGAGTCAGAGTTAGAGTAGGAGTCAGAGTCAGAGTCAGAGTCAGAGTCAGAGTCAGAGTCAAAGTCAGAGTCAGAGTCAGAGTCAGAGTCAGAGTCAGAGCCAGAGTCATAGTCAGAGTCGTATTCAGAGTCAGAGTCCAAGTCAGATACAGAGTCAGAGTCAGAGTCAGAGTCAGAGTCAGAGTCAGAGTCAAAGTCAGAATCGGAGTCAGAGTCAGAGTCAGAGTCAGAGTCAGAGTCAGAGTCAGAGAGTCAGATTCAAAGTCTGAGTCATACTGAAAGTCAGAGTCAGAGTCAGATTCCTAGTCAGATACAAAGTCAAAGTCAAAGTCAATGTCAGAGTCAGAGTCAGAGTCAGAGTTAGAGTAAGAGTCAGAGTCAGAGTCAGAGTCAGATTCAGAGTCAGAGTCAAAGTCAGAGTCAGAGTCAGAGTCAGAGTCAGAGTCAGAGTCAGAGTCAGAGTCGTAGTCAGAGTCAGAGTCCAAGTCAGATACAGGGTCAGAGTCAGAGTCAGAGTCAGAGTCAGAGTCAGAGTCAAAGTCAGAATCAGAGTCAGAGTCAGAGTCAGAGTCAGAGTCAGAGTCAGAGCCAGAGTCAGAGTCAGAGTCAGAGAGTCAGAGTCAAAGTCTGAGTCATACTGAAAGTCAGAGTGAGAGTCAGATTCCGAGTCAGATACAAAGTCAAAGTCAAAGTCAATGTCAGAGTCAGAGTCAGAGTCAGAGTCAGATTCAGAGTCAGAGTCAGAGTCAGAGTCAGAGTCACAGTCAGAGTCAGAGTCAGAGTCAGAGTCAGAGTCAAAGTTGGAGTCAGAGTCCGAGTCACAGTCAGAGTCAGAGTCAGAGTCGGAGTCAGAGTCAAAGTTGGAGTCAGAGTCAGAGTCAGAGATTTAGAGTCAGAGTCAGAGTGATAGTCAGAGTCGGAGTCAGAATCAGATACAGAGTCGAAGTCAGAGTCAGAGTCAGAGTCAGAGTCAGAGTCAGAGTCAGAGTCAGACTCAGAGTCAGAATCAAAGTCAGAGTCGGAGTCGCAGTCGGAGTCAGATTCGGAGTAAGAGTCAGAGTCAGAGTCACAGTCAGAGTCACAGTCAGAGTCAGAGTCAGATTCAGAATCAGCGTCAGAGTCAGAGTCGGAGTCGAAGTCAGAGTCATAGTCAGAGTCGGAGTCAAAGTTGGAGTCAGAGTCAGAGTCAGAGAGTTAGAGTCAGAGTCAGAGTGATAGTCATAGTCGCAGTCAGAGTCAGATACAGATTTAAAGTCAGAGTCGAAGTCAGAGTCAGAGTCAGAGTCAGAGTCAGAGAGTCAGAGTCAAAGTCTGAGTCATACTGAAAGTCAGAGTCAGAGTCAGATTCAGAGTCAGATACAAAGTCAAAGTCAAAGTCAATGTCAGAGTCAGAGTCAGAGTCAGAGTCAGATTCAGAGTCAGAGTCAGAGTCAGAGTCAGAGTCACAGTCAGAGTCGGAGTCAGAGTCAGAGTCAGAGTGAGAGTAAGAGTCAGAGTCAGAGTCAGAGTCAGAGTCAGAGTCAGAGTCAGAGTCAGAGTCAGAGTCAGAGCCAGAGTCAGAGTTAGAGTCGTAGTCAGAGTCAGAGTCAGAGTCAGAGTCAGAGTCAGAGTCAGAGTCATTCTCAGAGTCAGAATCAGAGTCAGAGTCGGAGTCGGAGTCGGAGTCAGATTCAGAGTGAGAGTCAGAGTCAGAGTCAGAGTCAGAGTCAGAGTCAGAGTTAGAGTCAGAGTCAGAGTCGGGGTCGGAGTCGGAGTCAGCGTCGGAGTTGTAGTCAGAGTCAGAGTCAGAGTCAGAGTCAGAGTTAGAGTAAGAGTCAGAGTCAGAGTCAGAGTCAGAGTCAGAGTCAGAATCAGAGTCAGAGTCAGAGTTAGAGTGAGAGTCAGAGTCAGAGTTGGAGTCAGATTAGGAGTCAGAGTCGGAGTCAATGTCAGATTCAGAGTCGGAGTCAGATTCAGAGTCACAGTCAGATTCAAAGTCACAGTCGTCGTCAGAGTCAGAGTCTGATTCAGATACAGAGACAGAGTCAGAGTCAGAGTCAGAGTCAAACTCAGAGTCAGAGACGAAGTCGGAGTCAGAGTTAGAGTCAGAGTCAGAGTCAGAGTCAGAGACAGATTCAGAGTCAGAGTCAGAGTCAGAGTCAGAGACAGAGTCAGAGTCAGAGTCAGAGTCAGAGTCAGAGTCAGAGTCAGAGTCAGAGTCAGACTCAGAGTCAGAATCAGAGTCAGAGTCGGAGTCGAAGTCGGAGTCAGATTCGGAGTGAGAGTCAGAGTCAGAGTCACAGTCAGAGTCACAGTCAGAGTCAGAGTCAGATTCAGAATCAGAATCAGAGTCAGAGTCAGAGTCGGAGTCGGAGTCAGAGTCATAGTCAGAGTCGGAGTCAAAGTTGGAGTCAGAGTCAGAGTCAGAGAGTCAGAGTCAGAGTCAGAGTGATAGTCATAGTCGGAGTCAGAGTTGAAGTCAGAGTCAGAGTCAGAGTCAGAGTCAGAGTCAGAGTCAGAATCAGAGTCAGAGTCGTAGTCGGAGTCAGAGTCAGATTCAGAGTCAGAGTCAGAGTCAGAGTCAGAGTCAGAGTCAGAGTCAGAGTCAGACTCAGAGTCAGAATCAGAGTCAGAGTCGGAGTCGGAGTCGGAGTCAGATTCAGAGTGAGAGTCAGAATCAGAGTCAGAGTCAGAGTCAGATTCAGAGTTAGAGTCAGACTCAGAGTCGGGGTCGGAGTCGGAGTCAGCGTCGGAGTTGGAGTCAGAGTCAGAGTCAGAGTCAGAGTCAGAGTTAGAGTAAGAGTCAGAGTCAGAGTCAGAGTCAGAGTCAGAGTCAGAGTCAAAGTCAGAATCAGAGTCAGAGTTAGAGTAAGAGTCAGAGTCAGAGTCAGAGTCAGAGTCAGAGTCAGAGTCAAAGTCAGAGGCAGAGTCAGAGTCAGAGTCAGAGTCAGAGCCAGAGTCAGAGTCAGAGTCGTAGTCAGAGTCAGAGTCCAAGTCAGATACAGAGTCAGAGTCAGAGTCAGAGTCGGAATCAGAGTCAGAGTCAGAGTCAGAGTCAGAGTCAGAGTCAGAGTCAGAGTCAGAGTCAGAGAGTCAGAGTCAAAGTCTGAGTCATACTGAAAGTCAGAGTCAGAGTCGGATTCCGAGTCAGATACAAAGTCAAAGTCAAAGTCAATGTCAGAGTCAGAGTCAGAGATTCAGCGTCAGAGTCAGAGTGATAGTCAGAGTCGGAGTCAGAATCAGATACAGAGTCGAAGTCAGAGTCAGAGTCAGAGTCGGAGTCAAAGTTGGAGTCAGAGTCAGAGTCAGAGAGTTAGAGTCAGAGTCAGAGTGATAGTCATAGTCGCAGTCAGAGTCAGATACAGATTTAAAGTCAGAGTCGAAGTCAGAGTCAGAGTCAGAGTCAGAGTCAGAGTCAGAGAGTCAGAGTCAAAGTCTGAGTCATACTGAAAGTCAGAGTCAGAGTCAGATTCAGAGTCAGATACAAAGTCAAAGTCAAAGTCAATGTCAGAGTCAGAGTCAGAGTCAGAGTCAGAGTCAGACTCAGAGTCAGAATCAAAGTCAGAGTCGGAGTCGCAGTCGGAGTCAGATTCGGAGTAAGAGTCAGAGTCAGAGTCACAGTCAGAGTCACAGTCAGAGTCAGAGTCAGATTCAGAATCAGCGTCAGAGTCAGAGTCGGAGTCGAAGTCAGAGTCATAGTCAGAGTCGGAGTCAAAGTTGGAGTCAGAGTCAGAGTCAGAGAGTTAGAGTCAGAGTCAGAGTGATAGTCATAGTCGCAGTCAGAGTCAGATACAGATTTAAAGTCAGAGTCGAAGTCAGAGTCAGAGTCAGAGTCAGAGTCAGAGTCAGAGAGTCAGAGTCAAAGTCTGAGTCATACTGAAAGTCAGAGTCAGAGTCAGATTCAGAGTCAGATACAAAGTCAAAGTCAAAGTCAATGTCAGAGTCAGAGTCAGAGTCAGAGTCAGATTCAGAGTCAGAGTCAGAGTCAGAGTCAGAGTCACAGTCAGAGTCGGAGTCAGAGTCAGAGTCAGAGTGAGAGTAAGAGTCAGAGTCAGAGTCAGAGTCAGAGTCAGAGTCAGAGTCAGAGTCAGAGTCAGAGTCAGAGCCAGAGTCAGAGTTAGAGTCAGAGTTGGAGTCAGATTAGGAGTCAGAGTCGGAGTCAATGTCAGATTCAGAGTCGGAGTCAGATTCAGAGTCACAGTCAGATTCAAAGTCACAGTCGTCGTCAGAGTCAGAGTCTGATTCAGATACAGAGACAGAGTCAGAGTCAGAGTCAGAGTCAAACTCAGAGTCAGAGACGAAGTCGGAGTCAGAGTTAGAGTCAGAGTCAGAGTCAGAGTCAGAGACAGATTCAGAGTCAGAGTCAGAGTCAGAGTCAGAGACAGAGTCAGAGTCAGAGTCAGAGTCAGAGTCAGAGTCAGAGTCAGAGTCAGAGTCAGACTCAGAGTCAGAATCAGAGTCAGAGTCGGAGTCGAAGTCGGAGTCAGATTCGGAGTGAGAGTCACAGTCAGAGTCACAGTCAGAGTCAGAGTCAGATTCAGAATCAGAATCAGAGTCAGAGTCAGAGTCGGAGTCGGAGTCAGAGTCATAGTCAGAGTCGGAGTCAAAGTTGGAGTCAGAGTCAGAGTCAGAGAGTCAGAGTCAGAGTCAGAGTGATAGTCATAGTCGGAGTCAGAGTTGAAGTCAGAGTCAGAGTCAGAGTCAGAGTCAGAGTCAGAGTCAGAATCAGAGTCAGAGTCGTAGTCGGAGTCAGAGTCAGATTCAGAGTCAGAGTCAGAGTCAGAGTCAGAGTCAGAGTCAGAGTCAGACTCAGAGTCAGAATCAGAGTCAGAGTCGGAGTCGGAGTCGGAGTCAGATTCAGAGTGAGAGTCAGAGTCAGAGTCAGAGTCAGAGTCAGATTCAGAGTTAGAGTCAGACTCAGAGTCGGGGTCGGAGTCGGAGTCAGCGTCGGAGTTGGAGTCAGAGTCAGAGTCAGAGTCAGAGTCAGAGTTAGAGTAAGAGTCAGAGTCAGAGTCAGAGTCAGAGTCAGAGTCAGAGTCAAAGTCAGAATCAGAGTCAGAGTTAGAGTAAGAGTCAGAGTCAGAGTCAGAGTCAGAGTCAGAGTCAGAGTCAAAGTCAGAGGCAGAGTCAGAGTCAGAGTGAGAGTCAGAGCCAGAGTCAGAGTCAGAGTCGTAGTCAGAGTCAGAGTCCAAGTCAGATACAGAGTCAGAGTCAGAGTCAGAGTCGGAATCAGAGTCAGAGTCAGAGTCAGAGTCAGAGTCAGAGTCAGAGTCAGAGTCAGAGTCAGAGAGTCAGAGTCAAAGTCTGAGTCATACTGAAAGTCAGAGTCAGAGTCGGATTCCGAGTCAGATACAAAGTCAAAGTCAAAGTCAATGTCAGAGTCAGAGTCAGAGATTCAGAGTCAGAGTCAGAGTGATAGTCAGAGTCGGAGTCAGAATCAGATACAGAGTCGAAGTCAGAGTCAGAGTCAGAGTCAGAGTCAGAGTCAGAGTCAGAGTCAGACTCAGAGTCAGAATCAAAGTCAGAGTCGGAGTCGCAGTCGGAGTCAGATTCGGAGTAAGAGTCAGAGTCAGAGTCACAGTCAGAGTCACAGTCAGAGTCAGAGTCAGATTCAGAATCAGCGTCAGAGTCAGAGTCGGAGTCGAAGTCAGAGTCATAGTCAGAGTCGGAGTCAAAGTTGGAGTCAGAGTCAGAGTCAGAGAGTTAGAGTCAGAGTCAGAGTGATAGTCATAGTCGCAGTCAGAGTCAGATACAGATTTAAAGTCAGAGTCGAAGTCAGAGTCAGAGTCAGAGTCAGAGTCAGAGTCAGAGAGTCAGAGTCAAAGTCTGAGTCATACTGAAAGTCAGAGTCAGAGTCAGATTCAGAGTCAGATACAAAGTCAAAGTCAAAGTCAATGTCAGAGTCAGAGTCAGAGTCAGAGTCAGATTCAGAGTCAGAGTCAGAGTCAGAGTCAGAGTCAGAGTCACAGTCAGAGTCGGAGTCAGAGTCAGAGTCAGAGTGAGAGTAAGAGTCAGAGTCAGAGTCAGAGTCAGATTCAGAGTCAGAGTCAAAGTCAGAGTCAGAGTCAGAGTCAGAGTCAGAGTCAGAGTCAGAGTCAGAGTCGTAGTCAGAGTCAGAGTCCAAGTCAGATACAGGGTCAGAGTCAGAGTCAGAGTCAGAGTCAGAGTCAGAGTCAAAGTCAGAATCAGAGTCAGAGTCAGAGTCAGAGTCAGAGTCAGAGTCAGAGCCAGAGTCAGAGTCAGAGTCAGAGAGTCAGAGTCAAAGTCTGAGTCATACTGAAAGTCAGAGTGAGAGTCAGATTCCGAGTCAGATACAAAGTCAAAGTCAAAGTCAATGTCAGAGTCAGAGTCAGAGTCAGAGTCAGATTCAGAGTCAGAGTCAGAGTCAGAGTCAGAGTCACAGTCAGAGTCAGAGTCAGAGTCAGAGTCAGAGTCAAAGTTGGAGTCAGAGTCCGAGTCACAGTCAGAGTCAGAGTCAGAGTCGGAGTCAGAGTCAAAGTTGGAGTCAGAGTCAGAGTCAGAGATTTAGAGTCAGAGTCAGAGTGATAGTCAGAGTCGGAGTCAGAATCAGATACAGAGTCGAAGTCAGAGTCAGAGTCAGAGTCAGAGTCAGAGTCAGAGTCAGAGTCAGACTCAGAGTCAGAATCAAAGTCAGAGTCGGAGTCGCAGTCGGAGTCAGATTCGGAGTAAGAGTCAGAGTCAGAGTCACAGTCAGAGTCACAGTCAGAGTCAGAGTCAGATTCAGAATCAGCGTCAGAGTCAGAGTCGGAGTCGAAGTCAGAGTCATAGTCAGAGTCGGAGTCAAAGTTGGAGTCAGAGTCAGAGTCAGAGAGTTAGAGTCAGAGTCAGAGTGATAGTCATAGTCGCAGTCAGAGTCAGATACAGATTTAAAGTCAGAGTCGAAGTCAGAGTCAGAGTCAGAGTCAGAGTCAGAGTCAGAGAGTCAGAGTCAAAGTCTGAGTCATACTGAAAGTCAGAGTCAGAGTCAGATTCAGAGTCAGATACAAAGTCAAAGTCAAAGTCAATGTCAGAGTCAGAGTCAGAGTCAGAGTCAGATTCAGAGTCAGAGTCAGAGTCAGAGTCAGAGTCAGAGTCACAGTCAGAGTCGGAGTCAGAGTCAGAGTCAGAGTGAGAGTAAGAGTCAGAGTCAGAGTCAGAGTCAGATTCAGAGTCAGAGTCAAAGTCAGAGTCAGAGTCAGAGTCAGAGTCAGAGTCAGAGTCAGAGTCAGAGTCGTAGTCAGAGTCAGAGTCCAAGTCAGATACAGGGTCAGAGTCAGAGTCAGAGTCAGAGTCAGAGTCAGAGTCAAAGTCAGAATCAGAGTCAGAGTCAGAGTCAGAGTCAGAGTCAGAGTCAGAGCCAGAGTCAGAGTCAGAGTCAGAGAGTCAGAGTCAAAGTCTGAGTCATACTGAAAGTCAGAGTGAGAGTCAGATTCCGAGTCAGATACAAAGTCAAAGTCAAAGTCAATGTCAGAGTCAGAGTCAGAGTCAGAGTCAGATTCAGAGTCAGAGTCAGAGTCAGAGTCAGAGTCACAGTCAGAGTCAGAGTCAGAGTCAGAGTCAGAGTCAAAGTTGGAGTCAGAGTCCGAGTCACAGTCAGAGTCAGAGTCAGAGTCGGAGTCAGAGTCAAAGTTGGAGTCAGAGTCAGAGTCAGAGATTTAGAGTCAGAGTCAGAGTGATAGTCAGAGTCGGAGTCAGAATCAGATACAGAGTCGAAGTCAGAGTCAGAGTCAGAGTCAGAGTCAGAGTCAGAGTCAGAGTCAGACTCAGAGTCAGAATCAAAGTCAGAGTCGGAGTCGCAGTCGGAGTCAGATTCGGAGTAAGAGTCAGAGTCAGAGTCACAGTCAGAGTCACAGTCAGAGTCAGAGTCAGATTCAGAATCAGCGTCAGAGTCAGAGTCGGAGTCGAAGTCAGAGTCATAGTCAGAGTCGGAGTCAAAGTTGGAGTCAGAGTCAGAGTCAGAGAGTTAGAGTCAGAGTCAGAGTGATAGTCATAGTCGCAGTCAGAGTCAGATACAGATTTAAAGTCAGAGTCGAAGTCAGAGTCAGAGTCAGAGTCAGAGTCAGAGAGTCAGAGTCAAAGTCTGAGTCATACTGAAAGTCAGAGTCAGAGTCAGATTCAGAGTCAGATACAAAGTCAAAGTCAAAGTCAATGTCAGAGTCAGAGTCAGAGTCAGAGTCAGATTCAGAGTCAGAGTCAGAGTCAGAGTCAGAGTCACAGTCAGAGTCGGAGTCAGAGTCAGAGTCAGAGTGAGAGTAAGAGTCAGAGTCAGAGTCAGAGTCAGAGTCAGAGTCAGAGTCAGAGTCAGAGTCAGAGTCAGAGCCAGAGTCAGAGTTAGAGTCGTAGTCAGAGTCAGAGTCAGAGTCAGAGTCAGAGTCAGAGTCAGAGTCATTCTCAGAGTCAGAATCAGAGTCAGAGTCGGAGTCGGAGTCGGAGTCAGATTCAGAGTGAGAGTCAGAGTCAGAGTCAGAGTCAGAGTCAGAGTCAGAGTTAGAGTCAGAGTCAGAGTCGGGGTCGGAGTCGGAGTCAGCGTCGGAGTTGTAGTCAGAGTCAGAGTCAGAGTCAGAGTCAGAGTTAGAGTAAGAGTCAGAGTCAGAGTCAGAGTCAGAGTCAGAGTCAGAATCAGAGTCAGAGTCAGAGTTAGAGTGAGAGTCAGAGTCAGAGTTGGAGTCAGATTAGGAGTCAGAGTCGGAGTCAATGTCAGATTCAGAGTCGGAGTCAGATTCAGAGTCACAGTCAGATTCAAAGTCACAGTCGTCGTCAGAGTCAGAGTCTGATTCAGATACAGAGACAGAGTCAGAGTCAGAGTCAGAGTCAAACTCAGAGTCAGAGACGAAGTCGGAGTCAGAGTTAGAGTCAGAGTCAGAGTCAGAGTCAGAGACAGATTCAGAGTCAGAGTCAGAGTCAGAGTCAGAGACAGAGTCAGAGTCAGAGTCAGAGTCAGAGTCAGAGTCAGAGTCAGAGTCAGAGTCAGACTCAGAGTCAGAATCAGAGTCAGAGTCGGAGTCGAAGTCGGAGTCAGATTCGGAGTGAGAGTCAGAGTCAGAGTCACAGTCAGAGTCACAGTCAGAGTCAGAGTCAGATTCAGAATCAGAATCAGAGTCAGAGTCAGAGTCGGAGTCGGAGTCAGAGTCATAGTCAGAGTCGGAGTCAAAGTTGGAGTCAGAGTCAGAGTCAGAGAGTCAGAGTCAGAGTCAGAGTGATAGTCATAGTCGGAGTCAGAGTTGAAGTCAGAGTCAGAGTCAGAGTCAGAGTCAGAGTCAGAGTCAGAATCAGAGTCAGAGTCGTAGTCGGAGTCAGAGTCAGATTCAGAGTCAGAGTCAGAGTCAGAGTCAGAGTCAGAGTCAGAGTCAGAGTCAGACTCAGAGTCAGAATCAGAGTCAGAGTCGGAGTCGGAGTCGGAGTCAGATTCAGAGTGAGAGTCAGAATCAGAGTCAGAGTCAGAGTCAGATTCAGAGTTAGAGTCAGACTCAGAGTCGGGGTCGGAGTCGGAGTCAGCGTCGGAGTTGGAGTCAGAGTCAGAGTCAGAGTCAGAGTCAGAGTTAGAGTAAGAGTCAGAGTCAGAGTCAGAGTCAGAGTCAGAGTCAGAGTCAAAGTCAGAATCAGAGTCAGAGTTAGAGTAAGAGTCAGAGTCAGAGTCAGAGTCAGAGTCAGAGTCAGAGTCAAAGTCAGAGGCAGAGTCAGAGTCAGAGTCAGAGTCAGAGCCAGAGTCAGAGTCAGAGTCGTAGTCAGAGTCAGAGTCCAAGTCAGATACAGAGTCAGAGTCAGAGTCAGAGTCGGAATCAGAGTCAGAGTCAGAGTCAGAGTCAGAGTCAGAGTCAGAGTCAGAGTCAGAGTCAGAGAGTCAGAGTCAAAGTCTGAGTCATACTGAAAGTCAGAGTCAGAGTCGGATTCCGAGTCAGATACAAAGTCAAAGTCAAAGTCAATGTCAGAGTCAGAGTCAGAGATTCAGCGTCAGAGTCAGAGTGATAGTCAGAGTCGGAGTCAGAATCAGATACAGAGTCGAAGTCAGAGTCAGAGTCAGAGTCGGAGTCAAAGTTGGAGTCAGAGTCAGAGTCAGAGAGTTAGAGTCAGAGTCAGAGTGATAGTCATAGTCGCAGTCAGAGTCAGATACAGATTTAAAGTCAGAGTCGAAGTCAGAGTCAGAGTCAGAGTCAGAGTCAGAGTCAGAGAGTCAGAGTCAAAGTCTGAGTCATACTGAAAGTCAGAGTCAGAGTCAGATTCAGAGTCAGATACAAAGTCAAAGTCAAAGTCAATGTCAGAGTCAGAGTCAGAGTCAGAGTCAGAGTCAGACTCAGAGTCAGAATCAAAGTCAGAGTCGGAGTCGCAGTCGGAGTCAGATTCGGAGTAAGAGTCAGAGTCAGAGTCACAGTCAGAGTCACAGTCAGAGTCAGAGTCAGATTCAGAATCAGCGTCAGAGTCAGAGTCGGAGTCGAAGTCAGAGTCATAGTCAGAGTCGGAGTCAAAGTTGGAGTCAGAGTCAGAGTCAGAGAGTTAGAGTCAGAGTCAGAGTGATAGTCATAGTCGCAGTCAGAGTCAGATACAGATTTAAAGTCAGAGTCGAAGTCAGAGTCAGAGTCAGAGTCAGAGTCAGAGTCAGAGAGTCAGAGTCAAAGTCTGAGTCATACTGAAAGTCAGAGTCAGAGTCAGATTCAGAGTCAGATACAAAGTCAAAGTCAAAGTCAATGTCAGAGTCAGAGTCAGAGTCAGAGTCAGATTCAGAGTCAGAGTCAGAGTCAGAGTCAGAGTCACAGTCAGAGTCGGAGTCAGAGTCAGAGTCAGAGTGAGAGTAAGAGTCAGAGTCAGAGTCAGAGTCAGAGTCAGAGTCAGAGTCAGAGTCAGAGTCAGAGTCAGAGCCAGAGTCAGAGTTAGAGTCAGAGTTGGAGTCAGATTAGGAGTCAGAGTCGGAGTCAATGTCAGATTCAGAGTCGGAGTCAGATTCAGAGTCACAGTCAGATTCAAAGTCACAGTCGTCGTCAGAGTCAGAGTCTGATTCAGATACAGAGACAGAGTCAGAGTCAGAGTCAGAGTCAAACTCAGAGTCAGAGACGAAGTCGGAGTCAGAGTTAGAGTCAGAGTCAGAGTCAGAGTCAGAGACAGATTCAGAGTCAGAGTCAGAGTCAGAGTCAGAGACAGAGTCAGAGTCAGAGTCAGAGTCAGAGTCAGAGTCAGAGTCAGAGTCAGAGTCAGACTCAGAGTCAGAATCAGAGTCAGAGTCGGAGTCGAAGTCGGAGTCAGATTCGGAGTGAGAGTCACAGTCAGAGTCACAGTCAGAGTCAGAGTCAGATTCAGAATCAGAATCAGAGTCAGAGTCAGAGTCGGAGTCGGAGTCAGAGTCATAGTCAGAGTCGGAGTCAAAGTTGGAGTCAGAGTCAGAGTCAGAGAGTCAGAGTCAGAGTCAGAGTGATAGTCATAGTCGGAGTCAGAGTTGAAGTCAGAGTCAGAGTCAGAGTCAGAGTCAGAGTCAGAGTCAGAATCAGAGTCAGAGTCGTAGTCGGAGTCAGAGTCAGATTCAGAGTCAGAGTCAGAGTCAGAGTCAGAGTCAGAGTCAGAGTCAGACTCAGAGTCAGAATCAGAGTCAGAGTCGGAGTCGGAGTCGGAGTCAGATTCAGAGTGAGAGTCAGAGTCAGAGTCAGAGTCAGAGTCAGATTCAGAGTTAGAGTCAGACTCAGAGTCGGGGTCGGAGTCGGAGTCAGCGTCGGAGTTGGAGTCAGAGTCAGAGTCAGAGTCAGAGTCAGAGTTAGAGTAAGAGTCAGAGTCAGAGTCAGAGTCAGAGTCAGAGTCAGAGTCAAAGTCAGAATCAGAGTCAGAGTTAGAGTAAGAGTCAGAGTCAGAGTCAGAGTCAGAGTCAGAGTCAGAGTCAAAGTCAGAGGCAGAGTCAGAGTCAGAGTGAGAGTCAGAGCCAGAGTCAGAGTCAGAGTCGTAGTCAGAGTCAGAGTCCAAGTCAGATACAGAGTCAGAGTCAGAGTCAGAGTCGGAATCAGAGTCAGAGTCAGAGTCAGAGTCAGAGTCAGAGTCAGAGTCAGAGTCAGAGTCAGAGAGTCAGAGTCAAAGTCTGAGTCATACTGAAAGTCAGAGTCAGAGTCGGATTCCGAGTCAGATACAAAGTCAAAGTCAAAGTCAATGTCAGAGTCAGAGTCAGAGATTCAGAGTCAGAGTCAGAGTGATAGTCAGAGTCGGAGTCAGAATCAGATACAGAGTCGAAGTCAGAGTCAGAGTCAGAGTCAGAGTCAGAGTCAGAGTCAGAGTCAGACTCAGAGTCAGAATCAAAGTCAGAGTCGGAGTCGCAGTCGGAGTCAGATTCGGAGTAAGAGTCAGAGTCAGAGTCACAGTCAGAGTCACAGTCAGAGTCAGAGTCAGATTCAGAATCAGCGTCAGAGTCAGAGTCGGAGTCGAAGTCAGAGTCATAGTCAGAGTCGGAGTCAAAGTTGGAGTCAGAGTCAGAGTCAGAGAGTTAGAGTCAGAGTCAGAGTGATAGTCATAGTCGCAGTCAGAGTCAGATACAGATTTAAAGTCAGAGTCGAAGTCAGAGTCAGAGTCAGAGTCAGAGTCAGAGTCAGAGAGTCAGAGTCAAAGTCTGAGTCATACTGAAAGTCAGAGTCAGAGTCAGATTCAGAGTCAGATACAAAGTCAAAGTCAAAGTCAATGTCAGAGTCAGAGTCAGAGTCAGAGTCAGATTCAGAGTCAGAGTCAGAGTCAGAGTCAGAGTCAGAGTCACAGTCAGAGTCGGAGTCAGAGTCAGAGTCAGAGTGAGAGTAAGAGTCAGAGTCAGAGTCAGAGTCAGAGTCAGAGTCAGAGTCAGAGTCAGAGTCAGAGTCAGAGCCAGAGTCAGAGTTAGAGTCGTAGTCAGAGTCAGAGTCAGAGTCAGAGTCAGAGTCAGAGTCAGAGTCATTCTCAGAGTCACAATCAGAGTCAGAGTCGGAGTCGGAGTCAGAGTCAGATTCAGAGTGAGAGTCAGAGTCAGAGTCAGAGTCAGAGTCAGAGTCAGAGTTAGAGTCAGAGTCAGAGTCGGGGTCGGAGTCGGAGTCAGCGTCGGAGTTGTAGTCAGAGTCAGAGTCAGAGTCAGAGTCAGAGTTAGAGTAAGAGTCAGAGTCAGAGTCAGAGTCAGAGTCAGAGTCAAAGTCAGAGTCAGAGTCAGAGTTAGAGTGAGAGTCAGAGTCAGAGTTGGAGTCAGATTAGGAGTCAGAGTCGGAGTCAATGTCAGATTCAGAGTCGGAGTCAGATTCAGAGTCACAGTCAGATTCAAAGTCAGAGTCGTCGTCAGAGTCAGAGTCTGATTCAGATACAGAGACAGAGTCAGAGTCAGAGTCAGAGTCAAACTCAGAGTCAGAGACGAAGTCGGAGTCAGAGTTAGAGTCAGAGTCAGAGTCAGAGTCAGAGACAGATTCAGAGTCAGAGTCAGAGTCAGAGTCAGAGACAGAGTCAGAGTCAGAGTCAGAGTCAGAGTCAGAGTCAGAGTCAGAGTCAGAGTCAGACTCAGAGTCAGAATCAGAGTCAGAGTCGGAGTCGAAGTCGGAGTCAGATTCGGAGTGAGAGTCAGAGTCAGAGTCACAGTCAGAGTCACAGTCAGAGTCAGAGTCAGATTCAGAATCAGAATCAGAGTCAGAGTCAGAGTCGGAGTCGGAGTCAGAGTCATAGTCAGAGTCGGAGTCAAAGTTGGAGTCAGAGTCAGAGTCAGAGAGTCAGAGTCAGAGTCAGAGTGATAGTCATAGTCGGAGTCAGAGTTGAAGTCAGAGTCAGAGTCAGAGTCAGAGTCAGAGTCAGAGTCAGAATCAGAGTCAGAGTCGTAGTCGGAGTCAGAGTCAGATTCAGAGTCAGAGTCAGAGTCAGAGTCAGAGTCAGAGTCAGAGTCAGACTCAGAGTCAGAATCAGAGTCAGAGTCGGAGTCGGAGTCGGAGTCAGATTCAGAGTGAGAGTCAGAGTCAGAGTCAGAGTCAGAGTCATATTCAGAGTTAGAGTCAGACTCAGAGTCGGGGTCGGAGTCGGAGTCAGCGTCGGAGTTGGAGTCAGAGTCAGAGTCAGAGTCAGAGTCAGAGTTAGAGTAAGAGTCAGAGTCAGAGTCAGAGTCAGAGTCAGAGTCAGAGTCAAAGTCAGAATCAGAGTCAGAGTTAGAGTAAGAGTCAGAGTCAGAGTCAGAGTCAGAGTCAGAGTCAGAGTCAAAGTCAGAGGCAGAGTCAGAGTCAGAGTCAGAGTCAGAGCCAGAGTCAGAGTCAGAGTCGTAGTCAGAGTCAGAGTCCAAGTCAGATACATAGTCAGAGTCAGAGTCAGAGTCGGAATCAGAGTCAGAGTCAGAGTCAGAGTCAGAGTCAGAGTCAGAGTCAGAGTCAGAGTCAGAGAGTCAGAGTCAAAGTCTGAGTCATACTGAAAGTCAGAGTCAGAGTCGGATTCCGAGTCAGATACAAAGTCAAAGTCAAAGTCAATGTCAGAGTCAGAGTCAGAGTCAGAGTCAGATTCAGAGTCAGAGTCAGAGTCAGAGTCAGAGTCGCAGTCAGAATCAGATACAGAGTCGAAGTCAGAGTCAGAGTCAGAGTCAGAGTCAGAGTCAGAGTCAGAGTCAGACTCAGAGTCAGAATCAGAGTCAGAGTCGGAGTCGAAGTCGGAGTCAGATTCGGAGTAAGAGTCAGAGTCAGAGTCACAGTCAGAGTCAGAGTCAGAGTCGGAGTCGGAGTCACAGTCAGAGTCAGTGTCAGAGTCAGAGTCAGAGTCAAAGTTGGAGTCAGAGTCAGAGTCAGAGTGTCAGAGTCAGAGTCAGATTGATAGTCATAGTCGGAGTCAGAGTCAGATACAGAGTCAAAGTCAGAGTCGAAGTCGGAGTCAAAGTCAGAGTCAGAGTCAGAGTCAGAGTCAGAGAGTCAGAGTCAAAGTCTGAGTCATACTGAAAGTCAGAGTCAGAGTCAGATTTAGAGTCAGATACAAAGTCAAAGTCAAAGTCAATGTCACAGTCAGAGTCAGAGTCAGAGTCAGATTCAGAGTCAGAGTCAGAGTCAGAGTCAGAGTCAAAGTCAGAATCAGAGTCAGAGTCAGAGTCAGAGTCAGAGTCAGAGTCAGAGCCAGAGTCAGAGTCAGAGTCAGAGAGTCAGAGTCAAAGTCTGAGTCATACTGAAAGTCAGAGTCAGAGTCAGATTCCGAGTCAGATACAAAGTCAAAGTCAAAGTCAATGTCAGAGTCAGAGTCAGAGTCAGAGTCAGATTCAGAGTCAGAGTCAGAGTCAGAGTCAGAGTCACAGTCAGAGTCAGAGTCAGAGTCAGAGTCAGAGTCAAAGTTGGAGTCAGAGTCCGAGTCACAGTCAGAGTCAGAGTCAGAGTCGGAGTCAGAGTCAAAGTTGGAGTCAGAGTCAGAGCCAGAGACTTAGAGTCAGAGTCAGAGTGATAGTCAGAGTCGGAGTCAGAGTCAGATACAGAGTCGAGGTCAGAGTCAGAGTCAGAGTCAGAGTCAGAGTCAGAGTCAGAGTCAGAGTCAGAGTCAGAGTCAGACTCAGAGTCAGAATCAGAGTCAGAGTCGGAGTCGAAGTCGGAGTCAGATTCGGAGTGAGAGTCAAAGTCAGAGTCACAGTCAGAGTCACAGTCAGAGTCAGAGTCAGATTCAGAATCAGAATCAGAGTCAGAGTCAGAGTCGGAGTCGGAGTCAGAGTCATAGTCAGAGTCGGAGTCAAAGTTGGAGTCAGAGTCAGAGTCAGAGAGTCAGAGTCAGAGTCAGAGTGATAGTCATAGTCGGAGTCAGAGTTGAAGTCAGAGTCAGAGTCAGAGTCAGAGTCAGAGTCAGAGTCAGAATCAGAGTCAGAGTCGTAGTCGGAGTCAGAGTCAGATTCAGAGTCAGAGTCAGAGTCAGAGTCAGAGTCAGAGTCAGAGTCAGACTCAGAGTCAGAATCAGAGTCAGAGTCGGAGTCGGAGTCGGAGTCAGATTCAGAGTGAGAGTCAGAGTCAGAGTCAGAGTCAGAGTCAGAGTCAGAGTTAGAGTCAGAGTCAGAGTCGGGGTCGGAGTCGGAGTCAGCGTCGGAGTTGTAGTCAGAGTCAGAGTCAGAGTCAGAGTCAGAGTTAGAGTAAGAGTCAGAGTCAGAGTCAGAGTCAGAGTCAGAGTCAAAGTCAGAGTCAGAGTCAGAGTTAGAGTGAGAGTCAGAGTCAGAGTTGGAGTCAGATTAGGAGTCAGAGTCGGAGTCAATGTCAGATTCAGAGTCGGAGTCAGATTCAGAGTCACAGTCAGATTCAAAGTCAGAGTCGTCGTCAGAGTCAGAGTCTGATTCAGATACAGAGACAGAGTCAGAGTCAGAGTCAGAGTCAAACTCAGAGTCAGAGACGAAGTCGGAGTCAGAGTTAGAGTCAGAGTCAGAGTCAGAGTCAGAGACAGATTCAGAGTCAGAGTCAGAGTCAGAGTCAGAGACAGAGTCAGAGTCAGAGTCAGAGTCAGAGTCAGAGTCAGAGTCAGAGTCAGAGTCAGACTCAGAGTCAGAATCAGAGTCAGAGTCGGAGTCGAAGTCGGAGTCAGATTCGGAGTGAGAGTCAGAGTCAGAGTCACAGTCAGAGTCACAGTCAGAGTCAGAGTCAGATTCAGAATCAGAATCAGAGTCAGAGTCAGAGTCGGAGTCGGAGTCAGAGTCATAGTCAGAGTCGGAGTCAAAGTTGGAGTCAGAGTCAGAGTCAGAGAGTCAGAGTCAGAGTCAGAGTGATAGTCATAGTCGGAGTCAGAGTTGAAGTCAGAGTCAGAGTCAGAGTCAGAGTCAGAGTCAGAGTCAGAATCAGAGTCAGAGTCGTAGTCGGAGTCAGAGTCAGATTCAGAGTCAGAGTCAGAGTCAGAGTCAGAGTCAGAGTCAGAGTCAGACTCAGAGTCAGAATCAGAGTCAGAGTCGGAGTCGGAGTCGGAGTCAGATTCAGAGTGGGAGTCAGAGTCAGAGTCAGAGTCAGAGTCAGATTCAGAGTTAGAGTCAGACTCAGAGTCGGGGTCGGAGTCGGAGTCAGCGTCGGAGTTGGAGTCAGAGTCAGAGTCAGAGTCAGAGTCAGAGTTAGAGTAAGAGTCAGAGTCAGAGTCAGAGTCAGAGTCAGAGTCAGAGTCAAAGTCAGAATCAGAGTCAGAGTTAGAGTAAGAGTCAGAGTCAGAGTCAGAGTCAGAGTCAGAGTCAGAGTCAGAGTCAGAGTCAGATTCAGAGTCAAAGTCAGAGGCAGAGTCAGAGTCAGAGTCAGAGTCAGAGCCAGAGTCAGAGTCAGAGTCGTAGTCAGAGTCAGAGTCCAAGTCAGATACAGAGTCAGAGTCAGAGTCAGAGTCGGAATCAGAGTCAGAGTCAGAGTCAGAGTCAGAGTCAGAGTCAGAGTCAGAGTCAGAGTCAGAGAGTCAGAGTCAAAGTCTGAGTCATACTGAAAGTCAGAGTCAGAGTCGGATTCCGAGTCAGATACAAAGTCAAAGTCAAAGTCAATGTCAGAGTCAGAGTCAGAGATTCAGAGTCAGAGTCAGAGTGATAGTCAGAGTCGGAGTCAGAATCAGATACAGAGTCGAAGTCAGAGTCAGAGTCAGAGTCAGAGTCAGAGTCAGAGTCAGAGTCAGACTCAGAGTCAGAATCAAAGTCAGAGTCGGAGTCGCAGTCGGAGTCAGATTCGGAGTAAGAGTCAGAGTCAGAGTCACAGTCAGAGTCACAGTCAGAGTCAGAGTCAGATTCAGAATCAGCGTCAGAGTCAGAGTCGGAGTCGAAGTCAGAGTCATAGTCAGAGTCGGAGTCAAAGTTGGAGTCAGAGTCAGAGTCAGAGAGTTAGAGTCAGAGTCAGAGTGATAGTCATAGTCGCAGTCAGAGTCAGATACAGATTTAAAGTCAGAGTCGAAGTCAGAGTCAGAGTCAGAGTCAGAGTCAGAGTCAGAGAGTCAGAGTCAAAGTCTGAGTCATACTAAAAGTCAGAGTCAGAGTCAGATTCGGAGTCAGATACAAAGTCACAGTCAAAGTCAATGTCAGAGTCAGAGTCAGAGTCAGAGTCAGATTCAGAGTCAGAGTCAGAGTCAGAGTCAGAGTCACAGTCAGAGTCGGAGTCAGAGTCAGAGTCAGAGTGAGAGTAAGAGTCAGAGTCAGAGTCAGAGTCAGAGTCAGAGTCAGAGTCAGAGTCAGAGTCAGAGTCAGAGCCAGAGTCAGAGTTAGAGTCGTAGTCAGAGTCAGAGTCAGAGTCAGAGTCAGAGTCAGAGTCAGAGTCATTCTCAGAGTCAGAATCAGAGTCAGAGTCGGAGTCGGAGTCGGAGTCAGATTCAGAGTGAGAGTCAGAGTCAGAGTCAGAGTCAGAGTCAGAGTCAGAGTTAGAGTCAGAGTCAGAGTCGGGGTCGGAGTCGGAGTCAGCGTCGGAGTTGTAGTCAGAGTCAGAGTCAGAGTCAGAGTCAGAGTTAGAGTAAGAGTCAGAGTCAGAGTCAGAGTCAGAGTCAGAGTCAAAGTCAGAGTCAGAGTCAGAGTTAGAGTGAGAGTCAGAGTCAGAGTTGGAGTCAGATTAGGAGTCAGAGTCGGAGTCAATGTCAGATTCAGAGTCGGAGTCAGATTCAGAGTCACAGTCAGATTCAAAGTCAGAGTCGTCGTCAGAGTCAGAGTCTGATTCAGATACAGAGACAGAGTCAGAGTCAGAGTCAGAGTCAAACTCAGAGTCAGAGACGAAGTCGGAGTCAGAGTTAGAGTCAGAGTCAGAGTCAGAGTCAGAGACAGATTCAGAGTCAGAGTCAGAGTCAGAGTCAGAGACAGAGTCAGAGTCAGAGTCAGAGTCAGAGTCAGAGTCAGAGTCAGAGTCAGAGTCAGACTCAGAGTCAGAATCAGAGTCAGAGTCGGAGTCGAAGTCGGAGTCAGATTCGGAGTGAGAGTCAGAGTCAGAGTCACAGTCAGAGTCACAGTCAGAGTCAGAGTCAGATTCAGAATCAGAATCAGAGTCAGAGTCAGAGTCGGAGTCGGAGTCAGAGTCATAGTCAGAGTCGGAGTCAAAGTTGGAGTCAGAGTCAGAGTCAGAGAGTCAGAGTCAGAGTCAGAGTGATAGTCATAGTCGGAGTCAGAGTTGAAGTCAGAGTCAGAGTCAGAGTCAGAGTCAGAGTCAGAGTCAGAATCAGAGTCAGAGTCGTAGTCGGAGTCAGAGTCAGATTCAGAGTCAGAGTCAGAGTCAGAGTCAGAGTCAGAGTCAGAGTCAGACTCAGAGTCAGAATCAGAGTCAGAGTCGGAGTCGGAGTCGGAGTCAGATTCAGAGTGAGAGTCAGAGTCAGAGTCAGAGTCAGAGTCATATTCAGAGTTAGAGTCAGACTCAGAGTCGGGGTCGGAGTCGGAGTCAGCGTCGGAGTTGGAGTCAGAGTCAGAGTCAGAGTCAGAGTCAGAGTTAGAGTAAGAGTCAGAGTCAGAGTCAGAGTCAGAGTCAGAGTCAGAGTCAAAGTCAGAATCAGAGTCAGAGTTAGAGTAAGAGTCAGAGTCAGAGTCAGAGTCAGAGTCAGAGTCAGAGTCAAAGTCAGAGGCAGAGTCAGAGTCAGAGTCAGAGTCAGAGCCAGAGTCAGAGTCAGAGTCGTAGTCAGAGTCAGAGTCCAAGTCAGATACAGAGTCAGAGTCAGAGTCAGAGTCGGAATCAGAGTCAGAGTCAGAGTCAGAGTCAGAGTCAGAGTCAGAGTCAGAGTCAGAGTCAGAGAGTCAGAGTCAAAGTCTGAGTCATACTGAAAGTCAGAGTCAGAGTCGGATTCCGAGTCAGATACAAAGTCAAAGTCAAAGTCAATGTCAGAGTCAGAGTCAGAGTCAGAGTCAGATTCAGAGTCAGAGTCAGAGTCAGAGTCAGAGTCGCAGTCAGAATCAGATACAGAGTCGAAGTCAGAGTCAGAGTCAGAGTCAGAGTCAGAGTCAGAGTCAGAGTCAGACTCAGAGTCAGAATCAGAGTCAGAGTCGGAGTCGAAGTCGGAGTCAGATTCGGAGTAAGAGTCAGAGTCAGAGTCACAGTCAGAGTCAGAGTCAGAGTCGGAGTCGGAGTCACAGTCAGAGTCAGTGTCAGAGTCAGAGTCAGAGTCAAAGTTGGAGTCAGAGTCAGAGTCAGAGTGTCAGAGTCAGAGTCAGATTGATAGTCATAGTCGGAGTCAGAGTCAGATACAGAGTCAAAGTCAGAGTCGAAGTCGGAGTCAAAGTCAGAGTCAGAGTCAGAGTCAGAGTCAGAGAGTCAGAGTCAAAGTCTGAGTCATACTGAAAGTCAGAGTCAGAGTCAGATTTAGAGTCAGATACAAAGTCAAAGTCAAAGTCAATGTCACAGTCAGAGTCAGAGTCAGAGTCAGATTCAGAGTCAGAGTCAGAGTCAGAGTCAGAGTCAAAGTCAGAATCAGAGTCAGAGTCAGAGTCAGAGTCAGAGTCAGAGTCAGAGCCAGAGTCAGAGTCAGAGTCAGAGAGTCAGAGTCAAAGTCTGAGTCATACTGAAAGTCAGAGTCAGAGTCAGATTCCGAGTCAGATACAAAGTCAAAGTCAAAGTCAATGTCAGAGTCAGAGTCAGAGTCAGAGTCAGATTCAGAGTCAGAGTCAGAGTCAGAGTCAGAGTCACAGTCAGAGTCAGAGTCAGAGTCAGAGTCAGAGTCAAAGTTGGAGTCAGAGTCCGAGTCACAGTCAGAGTCAGAGTCAGAGTCGGAGTCAGAGTCAAAGTTGGAGTCAGAGTCAGAGCCAGAGATTTAGAGTCAGAGTCAGAGTGATAGTCAGAGTCGGAGTCAGAGTCAGATACAGAGTCGAGGTCAGAGTCAGAGTCAGAGTCAGAGTCAGAGTCAGAGTCAGAGTCAGAGTCAGAGTCAGAGTCAGACTCAGAGTCAGAATCAGAGTCAGAGTCGGAGTCGAAGTCGGAGTCAGATTCGGAGTGAGAGTCAGAGTCAGAGTCACAGTCAGAGTCACAGTCAGAGTCAGAGTCAGATTCAGAATCAGAATCAGAGTCAGAGTCAGAGTCGGAGTCGGAGTCAGAGTCATAGTCAGAGTCGGAGTCAAATTTGGAGTCAGAGTCAGAGTCAGAGAGTCAGAGTCAGAGTCAGAGTGATAGTCATAGTCGGAGTCAGAGTTGAAGTCAGAGTCAGAGTCAGAGTCAGAGTCAGAGTCAGAGTCAGAATCAGAGTCAGAGTCGTAGTCGGAGTCAGAGTCAGATTCAGAGTCAGAGTCAGAGTCAGAGTCAGAGTCAGAGTCAGAGTCAGACTCAGAGTCAGAATCAGAGTCAGAGTCGGAGTCGGAGTCGGAGTCAGATTCAGAGTGAGAGTCAGAGTCAGAGTCAGAGTCAGAGTCAGATTCAGAGTTAGAGTCAGACTCAGAGTCGGGGTCGGAGTCGGAGTCAGCGTCGGAGTTGGAGTCAGAGTCAGAGTCAGAGTCAGAGTCAGAGTTAGAGTAAGAGTCAGAGTCAGAGTCAGAGTCAGAGTCAGAGTCAGAGTCAAAGTCAGAATCAGAGTCAGAGTTAGAGTAAGAGTCAGAGTCAGAGTCAGAGTCAGAGTCAGAGTCAGAGTCAAAGTCAGAGGCAGAGTCAGAGTCAGAGTCAGAGTCAGAGCCAGAGTCAGAGTCAGAGTCGTAGTCAGAGTCAGAGTCCAAGTCAGATACAGAGTCAGAGTCAGAGTCAGAGTCGGAATCAGAGTCAGAGTCAGAGTCAGAGTCAGAGTCAGAGTCAGAGTCAGAGTCAGAGTCAGAGAGTCAGAGTCAAAGTCTGAGTCATACTGAAAGTCAGAGTCAGAGTCGGATTCCGAGTCAGATACAAAGTCAAAGTCAAAGTCAATGTCAGAGTCAGAGTCAGAGATTTAGAGTCAGAGTCAGAGTGATAGTCAGAGTCGGAGTCAGAATCAGATACAGAGTCGAAGTCAGAGTCAGAGTCAGAGTCAGAGACAGATTCAGAGTCAGAGTCAGAGTCAGAGTCAGAGTCAGAGTCAGAGCCAGAGTCAGAGTTAGAGTCGTAGTCGGAGTCAGAGTCAGAGTCAGAGTCAGAGTCAGAGTCAGAGTCAGACTCAGAGTCAGAGTCAGAGTCGGACTCAGAGTCAGAATCAGAGTCAGAGTCGGAGTCAGATTCAGAGTGAGAGTCAGATTCAGAGTCAGAGTCAGAGTCAGATTCAGAGTTAGAGTCAGAGTCAGAGTCAGAGTCGGGGTCGGAGTCGGAGTCAGAGTCAGAGTCAGAGTCAGAGTCAAAGTCAGAATCAGAGTCAGAGTTAGAGTAAGAGTCAGAGTCAGAGTCAGAGTCAGAGTCAGAGTCAGAGTCAAAGTCAGAGGCAGAGTCAGAGTCAGAGTCAGAGTCAGAGCCAGAGTCAGAGTCAGAGTCGTAGTCAGAGTCAGAGTCCAAGTCAGATACAGAGTCAGAGTCAGAGTCAGAGTCAGAATCAGAGTCAGAGTCAGAGTCAGAGTCAGAGTCAGAGTCAGAGTCAGAGTCAGAGAGTCAGAGTCAAAGTCTGAGTCATACTGAAAGTCAGAGTCAGAGTCAGATTCCGAGTCAGATACAAAGTCAAAGTCAAAGTCAATGTCAGAGTCAGAGTCAGAGTCAGAGTCAGATTCAGAGTCAGAGTCAGAGTCAGAGTCAGAGTCACAGTCAGAGTCAGAGTCAGATACAGAGTCGAAGTCAGAGTCAGAGTCAGAGTCAGAGTCAGAGTCAGAGTCAGAGTCAGACTCAGAGTCAGAATCAGAGTCAGAGTCGGAGTCGAAGTCGGAGTCAGATTCGGAGTAAGAGTCAGAGTCAGAGTCACAGTCAGAGTCACAGTCAGAGTCAGAGTCACAGTCAGAGTCAGAGTCAGATTCAGAATCAGAGTCAGAGTCAGAGTCGGAGTCGGAGTCAGAGTCATAGTCAGAGTCGGAGTCAAAGTTGGAGTCAGAGTCAGAGTCGGAGTCGGAGTCAGAGTCATAGTCAGAGTCGGAGTCAAAGTTGGAGTCAGAGTCAGAGTCAGAGAGTCAGAGTCAGAGTCAGAGTGATAGTCATAGTGGCAGTCAGAGTCAGATACAGATTTAAAGTCAGAGTCGAAGTCAGAGTCAGAGTCAGAGTCAGAGTCAGAGTCAGAATCAGAGTTAGAGTCGTAGTCGGAGTCAGAGTCAGAGTCAGAGTCAGAGTCAGAGTCTGAGTCAGAGTCAGAGTCGAAGTCAGATTCAGAGTCAGAGTCAGAGTCAGAGTCAGAGTCACAGTCAGAGTCAGAGTCAGAGTCAAAGTTGGAGTCAAAGTCAGAGTCAGAGATTTAGAGTCAGAGTCAGAGTGATAGTCAGAGTCGGAGTCAGAGTCAGATACAGAGTCGAGGTCAGAGTCAGAGTCAGAGTCAGAGTCAGAGTCAGAGTCAGAGTCAGAGTCAGAGTCAAAGTCAGACTCAGAGTCAGAATCGGAGTCAGAGTCGGAGTCGGAGTCGGAGTCAGATTCGGAGTGAGAGTCAGAGTCAGAGTCACAGTCAGAGTCACAGTCAGAGTCAGAGTCAGATTCAGAGTCAGAGTCAGGGTCAGAGTCAGAGTCAAAGTCAGAATCAGAGTCAGAGTCAGAGTCCGAGTCAGAGTCAGAGTCAGAGTCAGAGTCAGAGTCAGAGAGTCAGAGTCAAAGTCTGAGTCATACTGAAAGTCAGAGTCAGAGTCAGATTCAGAGTCAGATACAAAGTCAAAGTCAAAGTCAATGTCAGAGTCAGAGTCAGAGTCAGAGTCAGATTCAGAGTCAGAGTCAGAGTCAGAGTCAGAGTCAGAGTCAGAGTCACAGTCAGAGTCAGAGTCAGAGTCAGAGTTAGAGTAAGAGTCAGAGTCAAAGTTGGAGTCAGAGTCAGAGTCAGAGAGTCAGAGTCAGAGTCAGATTGATAGTCATAGTCGGAGTCAGAGTCAGATACAGAGTCAAAGTCAGAGTCGAAGTCGGCGTCAAAGTCAGAGTCAGAGTCAGAGTCAGAGTCAGAGAGTCAGAGTCAAAGTCTGAGTCATACTGAAAGTCAGAGTCAGAGTTAGATTTAGAGTCAGATACAAAGTCAAAGTCAAAGTCAATGTCACAGTCAGAGTCAGAGTCAGAGTCAGATTCAGAGTCAGAGTCAGAGTCAGAGTCAGAGTCAAAGTCAGAATCAGAGTCAGAGTCAGAGTCAGAGTCAGAGTCAGAGTCAGAGCCAGAGTCAGAGTCAGAGTCAGAGAGTCAGAGTCAAAGTCTGAGTCATACTGAAAGTCAGAGTCAGAGTCAGATTCCGAGTCAGATACAAAGTCAAAGTCAAAGTCAATGTCAGAGTCAGAGTCAGAGTCAGAGTCAGATTCAGAGTCAGAGTCAGAGTCAGAGTCAGAGTCACAGTCAGAGTCAGAGTCAGAGTCAGAGTCAGAGTCAAAGTTGGAGTCAGAGTCCGAGTCACAGTCAGAGTCAGAGTCAGAGTCGGAGTCAGAGTCAAAGTTGGAGTCAGAGTCAGAGTCAGAGATTTAGAGTCAGAGTCAGAGTGATAGTCAGAGTCGCAGTCAGAATCAGATACAGAGTCGAAGTCAGAGTCAGAGTCAGAGTCAGAGTCAGAGTCAGAGTCAGAGTCAGACTCAGAGTCAGAATCAGAGTCAGAGTCGGAGTCGCAGTCGGAGTCAGATTCGGAGTAAGAGTCAGAGTCAGAGTCACAGTCAGAGTCACAGTCAGAGTCAGAGTCAGATTCAGAATCAGCGTCAGAGTCAGAGTCGGAGTCGAAGTCAGAGTCATAGTCAGAGTCGGAGTCAAAGTTGGAGTCAGAGTCAGAGTCAGAGAGTTAGAGTCAGAGTCAGAGTGATAGTCATAGTCGCAGTCAGAGTCAGATACAGATTTAAAGTCAGAGTCGAAGTCAGAGTCAGAGTCAGAGTCAGAGTCAGAGTCAGAATCATAGTCAGAGTCGTAGTCGGAGTCAGAGTCAGAGTCAGAGTCAGAGTCAGAGTCGGAGTCAGAGTCAGAGTCGGAGTCAGAGTCACAGTCAGAGTCAGTGTCAGAGTCAGAGTCAGAGTCAAAGTTGGAGTCAGAGTCAGAGTCAGAGAGTCAGAGTCAGAGTCAGATTGATAGTCATAGTCGAAGTCAGAGTCAGATACAGAGTCGAAGTCAGAGTCGAAGTCAGAGTCAGAGTCAGAGTCAGAGTCAGAGAGTCAGAGTCAAAGTCTGAGTAATACTGAAAGTCAGAGTCAGAGTCAGATTCAGAGTGAGATACAAAGTCAAAGTCAAAGTCAATGTCAGAGTCAGAGTCAGAGTCAGAGTCAGATTCAGAGTCAGAGTCAGAGTCAGAGTCAGAGTCCCAGTCAGAGTCGGAGTCAGAGTCAGAGTCAGAGTCAAAGTTGGAGTCAGAGTCCGAGTCACAGTCAGAGTCAGAGTCGGAGTCAGAGTCAGAGTCAAAGTTGGAGTCAGAGTCAGAGTCAGAGATCTAGAGTCAGAGTCAGAGTGATAGTCAGAGTCGGAGTCAGAGTCAGACACAGAGTCGAAGTCAAAGTCAGAGTCGGAGTCAGAGTCAGAGTCAGAGTCAGAGTCAGACTCAGAGTCAAACTCAGAGTCAGAGACAGAGTCGGAGTCAGAGTTAGAGTCAGAGTCAAAGTCAGAGTCAGAGACAGAGTCAGAGTCAGAGTCAGAGTCAGAGTCAGAGACAGAGTCAGAGTCAGAGTCAGAGTCAGAGTCAGAGTCAGAGTCAGATTCAGAGTCAGAGTCAGAGTCAGAGTCAGAGTCACAGTCAGAGTCAGAGTCAGAGTCATAGTTGGAGTCAAAGTCAGAGTCAGAGATTTAGAGTCAGAGTCAGAGTGATAGTCAGAGTCGGAGTCAGAGTCAGATACAGAGTCGAGGTCAGAGTCAGAGTCAGAGTCAGAGTCAGAGTCAGAGTCAGAGTCAGAGTCAGACTCAGAGTCAGAATCGGAGTCAGAGTCGGAGTCGGAGTCGAAGTCAGATTCGGAGTGAGAGTCAGAGTCAGAGTCACAGTCAGAGTCACAGTCAGAGTCAGAGTCAGATTCAGAGTCAGAGTCAGGGTCAGAGTCAGAGTCAAAGTCAGAATCAGAGTCAGAATCAGAGTCCGAGTCAGAGTCAGAGTCAGAGTCAGAGTCAGAGTCAGAGAGTCAGAGTCAAAGTCTGAGTCATACTGAAGAGCAGAGTCAGAGTCAGATTCAGAGTCAGATACAAAGTCGAAGTCAGAGTCAGAGTCGGAGTCAGAGTCAGAGTCAGAGTCGGAGTCAGACTCAGAGTCAAACTCAGAGTCAGAGACAGAGTCGGAGTCAGAGTTAGAGTCAGAGTCAAAGTCAGAGTCAGAGACAGAGTCAGAGTCAGAGTCAGAGTCAGAGTCAGAGACAGAGTCAGAATCAGAGTCAGAGTCAGAGTCAGAGTCAGAGTCAGATTCAGAGTCAGAGTCAGAGTCAGAGTCAGAGTCACAGTCAGAGTCAGAGTCAGAGTCAAAGTTGGAGTCAAAGTCAGAGTCAGAGATTTAGAGTCAGAGTCAGAGTGATAGTCAGAGTCGGAGTCAGAGTCAGATACAGAGTCGAGGTCAGAGTCAGAGTCAGAGTCAGAGTCAGAGTCAGAGTCAGAGTCAGAGTCAGACTCAGAGTCAGAATCGGAGTCAGAGTCGGAGTCGGAGTCGGAGTCAGATTCGGAGTGAGAGTCAGAGTCAGAGTCACAGTCAGAGTCACAGTCAGAGTCAGAGTCAGATTCAGAGTCAGAGTCAGGGTCAGAGTCAGAGTCAAAGTCAGAATCAGAGTCAGAGTCAGAGTCCGAGTCAGAGTCAGAGTCAGAGTCAGAGTCAGAGTCAGAGAGTCAGAGTCAAAGTCTGAGTCATACTGAAAGTCAGAGTCAGAGTCAGATTCAGAGTCAGATACAAAGTCAAAGTCAAAGTCAATGTCAGAGTCAGAGTCAGAGTCAGAGTCAGATTCAGAGTCAGAGTCAGAGTCAGAGTCAGAGTCAGAGTCAGAGTCACAGTCAGAGTCAGAGTCAGAGTCAGAGTGAGAGTAAGAGTCAGAGTCAGAGTCAGAGTCAGAGTCAGAGTCAGAGTCAGAGTCAGAGTCAGAGTCAGAGCCAGAGTCAGAGTTAGAGTCGTAGTCAGAGTCAGAGTCAGAGTCAGAGTCAGAGTCAGAGTCAGAGTCATTCTCAGAGTCAGAATCAGAGTCAGAGTCGGAGACGGAGTCGGAGTCAGATTCAGAGTGAAAGTCAGAGTCAGAGTCAGAGTCAGAGTCAGATTCAGAGTTAGAGTCAGAGTCAGAGTCGGGGTCGGAGTCGGAGTCAGCGTCGGAGTTGTAGTCAGAGTCAGAGTCAGAGTCAGAGTCAGAGTTAGAGTAAGAGTCAGAGTCAGAGTCAGAGTCAGAGTCAGAGTCAAAGTCAGAGTCAGAGTCAGAGTTAGAGTGAGAGTCAGAGTCAGAGTTGGAGTCAGATTAGGAGTCAGAGTCGGAGTCAATGTCAGATTCAGAGTCGGAGTCAGATTCAGAGTCACAGTCAGATTCAAAGTCAGAGTCGTTGTCAGAGTCAGAGTCTGATTCAGATACAGAGACAGAGTCAGAGTCAGAGTCAGAGTCAAACTCAGAGTCAGAGACGAAGTCGGAGTCAGAGTTAGAGTCAGAGTCAGAGTCAGAGTCAGAGACAGATTCAGAGTCAGAGTCAGAGTCAGAGTCAGAGACAGAGTCAGAGTCAGAGTCAGAGTCAAAGTTGGAGTCAAAGTCAGAGTCAGAGATTTAGAGTCAGAGTCAGAGTGATAGTCAGAGTCGGAGTCAGAGTCAGATACAGAGTCGAGGTCAGAGTCAGAGTCAGAGTCAGAGTCAGAGTCAGAGTCAGAGTCAGAGTCAGAGTCAGAGTCACAGTCAGAGTCAGAGTCAGAGTCAGAGTTAGAGTAAGAGTCAGAGTCAAAGTTGGAGTCAGAGTCAGAGTCAGAGAGTCAGAGTCAGAGTCAGATTGATAGTCATAGTCGGAGTCAGAGTCAGATACAGAGTCAAAGTCAGAGTCGAAGTCGGCGTCAAAGTCAGAGTCAGAGTCAGAGTCAGAGTCAGAGAGTCAGAGTCAAAGTCTGAGTCATACTGAAAGTCAGAGTCAGAGTTAGATTTAGAGTCAGATACAAAGTCAAAGTCAAAGTCAATGTCACAGTTAGAGTCAGAGTCAGAGTCAGATTCAGAGTCAGAGTCAGAGTCAGAGTCAGAGTCAAAGTCAGAATCAGAGTCAGAGTCAGAGTCAGAGTCAGAGTCAGAGTCAGAGCCAGAGTCAGAGTCAGAGTCAGAGAGTCAGAGTCAAAGTCTGTGTCATACTGAAAGTCAGAGTCAGAGTCAGATTCCGAGTCAGATACAAAGTCAAAGTCAAAGTCAATGTCAGAGTCAGAGTCAGAGTCAGAGTCAGATTCAGAGTCAGAGTCAGAGTCAGAGTCAGAGTCAGAGTCAGAGTCACAGTCAGAGTCAGAGTCAGAGTCAGAGTCAGATTCAGAGTCAGAGTCAGAGTCAGAGTCAGAGTCACAGTCAGAGACAGAGTCAGAGTCAGAGTCAGAGTCAGAGTCAGAGTCAGAGTCAGATTCAGAGTCAGAGTCAGAGTCAGAGTCAGAGTCACAGTCAGAGTCAGAGTCAGAGTCAAAGTTGGAGTAAAAGTCAGAGTCAGAGATTTAGAGTCAGAGTCAGCGTGATAGTCAGAGTCGGAGTCAGAGTCAGATACAGAGTCGAGGTCAGAGTCAGAGTCAGAGTCAGAGTCAGAGTCAGAGTCAGAGTCAGAGTCAGACTCAGAGTCAGAATCGGAGTCAGAGTCGGAGTCGGAGTCGGAGTCAGATTCGGAGTGAGAGTCAGAGTCAGAGTCACAGTCAGAGTCACAGTCAGAGTCAGAGTCAGATTCAGAGTCAGAGTCAGGGTCAGAGTCAGAGTCAAAGTCAGAATCAGAGTCAGAGTCAGAGTCCGAGTCAGAGTCAGAGTCAGAGTCAGAGTCAGAGTCAGAGAGTCAGAGTCAAAGTCTGAGTCATACTGAAAGTCAGAGTCAGAGTCAGATTCAGAGTCAGATACAAAGTCAAAGTCAAAGTCAATGTCAGAGTCAGAGTCAGAGTCAGAGTCAGATTCAGAGTCAGAGTCAGAGTCAGAGTCAGAGTCAGAGTCAGAGTCACAGTCAGAGTCAGAGTCAGAGTCAGAGTGAGAGTAAGAGTCAGAGTCAGAGTCAGAGTCAGAGTCAGAGTCAGAGTCAGAGTCAGAGTCAGAGTCAGAGCCAGAGTCAGAGTTAGAGTCGTAGTCAGAGTCAGAGTCAGAGTCAGAGTTAGAGTCAGAGTCAGAGTCATTCTCAGAGTCAGAATCAGAGTCAGAGTCGGAGTCGGAGTCGGAGTCAGTTTCAGAGTGAGAGTCAGAGTCAGAGTCAGAGTCAGAGTCAGATTCAGAGTTAGAGTCAGAGTCAGAGTCGGGGTCGGAGTCGGAGTCAGCGTCGGAGTTGTAGTCAGAGTCAGAGTCAGAGTCAGAGTCAGAGTTAGAGTAAGAGTCAGAGTCAGAGTCAGAGTCAGAGTCAGAGTCAAAGTCAGAGTCAGAGTCAGAGTTAGAGTGAGAGTCAGAGTCAGAGTTGGAGTCAGATTAGGAGTCAGAGTCGGAGTCAATGTCAGATTCAGAGTCGGAGTCAGATTCAGAGTCACAGTCAGATTCAAAGTCAGAGTCGTTGTCAGAGTCAGAGTCTGATTCAGATACAGAGACAGAGTCAGAGTCAGAGTCAGAGTCAAACTCAGAGTCAGAGACGAAGTCGGAGTCAGAGTTAGAGTCAGAGTCAGAGTCAGAGTCAGAGACAGATTCAGAGTCAGAGTCAGAGTCAGAGTCAGAGACAGAGTCAGAGTCAGAGTCAGAGTCAGAGTCAGAGTCAGAGTCAGAGTCAGAGTCAGACTCAGAGTCAGAATCAGAGTCAGAGTCGGAGTCGAAGTCGGAGTCAGATTCGGAGTGAGAGTCAGAGTCAGAGTCACAGTCAGAGTCACAGTCAGAGTCAGAGTCAGATTCAGAATCAGAATCAGAGTCAGAGTCAGAGTCGGAGTCGGAGTCAGAGTCATAGTCAGAGTCGGAGTCAAAGTTGGAGTCAGAGTCAGAGTCAGAGAGTCAGAGTCAGAGTCAGAGTGATAGTCATAGTCGGAGTCAGAGTCGAAGTCAGAGTCAGAGTCAGAGTCAGAGTCAGGGTCAGAATCAGAGTCAGAGTCGTAGTCGGAGTCAGAGTCAGAGTCAGAGTCAGAGTCAGAGTCAGAGTCAGAGTCAGAGTCAGAGTCAGACTCAGAGTCAGAATCAGAGTCAGAGTCGGAGTCGGAGTCGGAGTCAGATTCAGAGTGAGAGTCAGAGTCAGAGTCAGAGTCAGAGTCAGATTCAGAGTTAGAGTCAGACTCAGAGTCGGGGTCGGAGTCGGAGTCAGCGTCGGAGTTGGAGTCAGAGTCAGAGTCAGAGTCAGAGTCAGAGTTAGAGTAAGAGTCAGAGTCAGAGTCAGAGTCAGAGTCAGAGTCAGAGTCAAAGTCAGAGTCAGAGTCAGAGTCAGAGTCAGAGTCAGAGCCAGAGTCAGAGTCAGAGTCGTAGTCAGAGTCAGAGTCCGAGTCAGATACAGAGACAGAATCAGAGTCAGAGTCAGAGTCAGAGTCAGAGTCAAAGTCAGAGTCAGAGTCAGAGTAAGAGTCAGAGTCAGAGTCCGAGAGTCAGAGTCAAAGTCTGAGTCATACTGAAAGTCAGAGTCAGAGTCAGATTCAGAGTCAGATACAAAGTCAAAGTCAAAGTCAATGTCAGAGTCAGAGTCAGAGTCAGAGTCAGATTCAGAGTCAGAGTCAGAGTCAGAGTCAGAGTCAGAGTCAGAGTCAGAGTCAGAGTCAGAGTCAGAGTCAGAGAGTCAGAGTCAAAGTCTGAGTCATACTGAAAGTCAGAGTCAGAGTCGGATTCCGAGTCAGATACAAAGTCAAAGTCAAAGTCAATGTCAGAGTCAGAGTCAGAGTCAGAGTCAGATTCAGAGTCAGAGTCAGAGTCAGAGTCAGAGTCACAGTCAGAGTCAGAGTCAGATACAGAGTCGAAGTCAGAGTCAGAGTCAGAGTCAGAGTCAGAGTCAGAGTCAGAGTCAGAGTCAGACTCAGAGTCAGAATCTGAGTCAGAGTCGGAGTCGAAGTCGGAGTCAGATTCGGAGTAAGAGTCAGAGTCAGAGTCACAGTCAGAGTCAGAGTCAGAGTCGGAGTCAGAGTCACAGTCAGAGTCAGTGTCAGAGTCAGAGTCAGAGTCAAAGTTGGAGTCAGAGTCAGAGTCAGAGAGTCAGAGTCAGAGTCAGATTGATAGTCATATTTGGAGTCAGAGTCAGATACAGAGTCAAAGTCAGAGTCGAAGTCGGAGTCAAAGTCAGAGTCAGAGTCAGAGTCAGAGTCAGAGAGTCAGAGTCAAAGTCTGAGTCATACTGAAAGTCAGAGTCAGAGTCAGATTTAGAGTCAGATACAAAGTCAAAGTCAAAGTCAATGTCACAGTCAGAGTCAGAGTCAGAGTCAGATTCAGAGTCAGAGTCAGAGTGAGAGTCAGAGTCAAAGTCAGAATCAGAGTCAGAGTCAGAGTCAGAGTCAGAGTCAGAGTCAGAGCCAGAGTCAGAGTCAGAGTCAGAGAGTCAGAGTCAAAGTCTGAGTCATACTGAAAGTCAGAGTCAGAGTCAGATTCCGAGTCAGATACAAAGTCAAAGTCAAAGTCAATGTCAGAGTCAGAGTCAGAGTCAGAGTCAGATTCAGAGTCAGAGTCAGAGTCAGAGTCAGAGTCACAGTCAGAGTCAGGGTCAGAGTCAGAGTCAGAGTCAAAGTTGGAGTCAGAGTCCGAGTCACGGTCAGAGTCAGAGTCAGAGTCGGAGTCAGAGTCAAAGTTGGAGTCAGAGTCAGAGTCAGAGATTTAGAGTCAGAGTCAGAGTGATAGTCAGAGTCGCAGTCAGAATCAGATACAGAGTCGAAGTCAGAGTCAGAGTCAGAGTCAGAGTCAGAGTCAGAGTCAGAGTCAGACTCAGAGTCAGAATCAGAGTCAGAGTCGGAGTCGCAGTCGGAGTCAGATTCGGAGTAAGAGTCAGAGTCAGAGTCACAGTCAGAGTCACAGTCAGAGTCAGAGTCAGATTCAGAATCAGCGTCAGAGTCAGAGTCGGAGTCGAAGTCAGAGTCATAGTCAGAGTCGGAGTCAAAGTTGGAGTCAGAGTCAGAGTCAGAGAGTTAGAGTCAGAGTCAGAGTGATAGTCATAGTCGCAGTCAGAGTCAGATACGGATTTAAAGTCAGAGTCGAAGTCAGAGTCAGAGTCAGAGTCAGAGTCAGAGTCAGAATCATAGTCAGAGTCGTAGTCGGAGTCAGAGTCAGAGTCAGAGTCAGAGTCAGAGTCGGAGTCAGAGTCAGAGTCGGAGTCAGAGTCACAGTCAGAGTCAGTGTCAGAGTCAGAGTCAGAGTCAAAGTTGGAGTCAGAGTCAGAGTCAGAGAGTCAGAGTCAGAGTCAGATTGATAGTCATAGTCGAAGTCAGAGTCAGATACAGAGTCGAAGTCAGAGTCGAAGTCAGAGTCAGAGTCAGAGTCAGAGTCAGAGAGTCAGAGTCAAAGTCTGAGTCATACTGAAAGTCAGAGTCAGAGTCAGATTCAGAGTCAGATACAAAGTCAAAGTCAAAGTCAATGTCAGAGTCAGAGTCAGAGTCAGAGTCAGATTCAGAGTCAGAGTCAGAGTCAGAGTCAGAGTCCCAGTCAGAGTCGGAGTCAGAGTCAGAGTCAGAGTCAAAGTTGGAGTCAGAGTCCGAGTCACAGTCAGAGTCAGAGTCAGAGTCAGAGTCAGAGTCAAAGTTGGAGTCAGAGTCAGAGTCAGAGATTTAGAGTCAGAGTCAGAGTGATAGTCAGAGTCGGAGTCAGAGTCAGACACAGAGTCGAAGTCAGAGTCAGAGTCGGAGTCAGAGTCAGAGTCAGAGTCAGAGTCAGACTCAGAGTCAAACTCAGAGTCAGAGACAGAGTCGGAGTCAGAGTTAGAGTCAGAGTCAAAGTCAGAGTCAGAGACAGAGTCAGAGTCAGAGTCAGAGTCAGAGTCAGAGACAGAGTCAGAGTCAGAGTCAGAGTCAGAGTCAGAGTCAGAGTCAGATTCAGAGTCAGAGTCAGAGTCAGAGTCAGAGTCACAGTCAGAGTCAGAGTCAGAGTCAAAGTTGGAGTCAAAGTCAGAGTCAGAGATTTAGAGTCAGAGTCAGAGTGATAGTCAGAGTCGGAGTCAGAGTCAGATACAGAGTCGAGGTCAGAGTCAGAGTCAGAGTCAGAGTCAGAGTCAGAGTCAGAGTCAGAGTCAGACTCAGAGTCAGAATCGGAGTCAGAGTCGGAGTCGGAGTCGAAGTCAGATTCGGAGTGAGAGTCAGAGTCAGAGTCACAGTCAGAGTCACAGTCAGAGTCAGAGTCAGATTCAGAGTCAGAGTCAGGGTCAGAGTCAGAGTCAAAGTCAGAATCAGAGTCAGAGTCAGAGTCCGAGTCAGAGTCAGGGTCAGAGTCAGAGTCAGAGTCAGAGAGTCGGAGTCAAAGTCTGAGTCATACTGAAAGGCAGAGTCAGAGTCAGATTCAGAGTCAGATACAAAGTCGAAGTCAGAGTCAGAGTCGGAGTCAGAGTCAGAGTCAGAGTCGGAGTCAGACTCAGAGTCAAACTCAGAGTCAGAGACAAAGTCGGAGTCAGAGTTAGAGTCAGAGTCAAAGTCAGAGTCAGAGACAGAGTCAGAGTCAGAGTCAGAGTCAGAGTCAGAGTCCGAGAGTCAGAGTCAAAGTCTGAGTCATACTGAAAGTCAGAGTCAGAGTCAGATTCAGAGTCAGATACAAAGTCAAAGTCAAAGTCAATGTCAGAGTCAGAGTCAGAGTCAGAGTCAGATTCAGAGTCAGAGTCAGAGTCAGAGTCAGAGTCAGAGTCAGAGTCAGAGTCAGAGTCAGAGTCAGAGTCAGAGAGTCAGAGTCAAAGTCTGAGTCATACTGAAAGTCAGAGTCAGAGTCGGATTCCGAGTCAGATACAAAGTCAAAGTCAAAGTCAATGTCAGAGTCAGAGTCAGAGTCAGAGTCAGATTCAGAGTCAGAGTCAGAGTCAGAGTCAGAGTCACAGTCAGAGTCAGAGTCAGATACAGAGTCGAAGTCAGAGTCAGAGTCAGAGTCAGAGTCAGAGTCAGAGTCAGAGTCAGAGTCAGACTCAGAGTCAGAATCTGAGTCAGAGTCGGAGTCGAAGTCGGAGTCAGAGTCGGAGTAAGAGTCAGAGTCAGAGTCACAGTCAGAGTCAGAGTCAGAGTCGGAGTCAGAGTCACAGTCAGAGTCAGTGTCAGAGTCAGAGTCAGAGTCAAAGTTGGAGTCAGAGTCAGAGTCAGAGAGTCAGAGTCAGAGTCAGATTGATAGTCATATTTGGAGTCAGAGTCAGATACAGAGTCAAAGTCAGAGTCGAAGTCGGAGTCAAAGTCAGAGTCAGAGTCAGAGTCAGAGTCAGAGAGTCAGAGTCAAAGTCTGAGTCATACTGAAAGTCAGAGTCAGAGTCAGATTTAGAGTCAGATACAAAGTCAAAGTCAAAGTCAATGTCACAGTCAGAGTCAGAGTCAGAGTCAGATTCAGAGTCAGAGTCAGAGTGAGAGTCAGAGTCAAAGTCAGAATCAGAGTCAGAGTCAGAGTCAGAGTCAGAGTCAGAGTCAGAGCCAGAGTCAGAGTCAGAGTCAGAGAGTCAGAGTCAAAGTCTGAGTCATACTGAAAGTCAGAGTCAGAGTCAGATTCCGAGTCAGATACAAAGTCAAAGTCAAAGTCAATGTCAGAGTCAGAGTCAGAGTCAGAGTCAGATTCAGAGTCAGAGTCAGAGTCAGAGTCAGAGTCACAGTCAGAGTCAGGGTCAGAGTCAGAGTCAGAGTCAAAGTTGGAGTCAGAGTCCGAGTCACGGTCAGAGTCAGAGTCAGAGTCGGAGTCAGAGTCAAAGTTGGAGTCAGAGTCAGAGTCAGAGATTTAGAGTCAGAGTCAGAGTGATAGTCAGAGTCGCAGTCAGAATCAGATACAGAGTCGAAGTCAGAGTCAGAGTCAGAGTCAGAGTCAGAGTCAGAGTCAGAGTCAGAGTCAGACTCAGAGTCAGAATCAGAGTCAGAGTCGGAGTCGCAGTCGGAGTCAGATTCGGAGTAAGAGTCAGAGTCAGAGTCACAGTCAGAGTCACAGTCAGAGTCAGAGTCAGAGTCAGAATCAGCGTCAGAGTCAGAGTCGGAGTCGAAGTCAGAGTCATAGTCAGAGTCGGAGTCAAAGTTGGAGTCAGAGTCAGAGTCAGAGAGTTAGAGTCAGAGTCAGAGTGATAGTCATAGTCGCAGTCAGAGTCAGATACGGATTTAAAGTCAGAGTCGAAGTCAGAGTCAGAGTCAGAGTCAGAGTCAGAGTCAGAATCATAGTCAGAGTCGTAGTCGGAGTCAGAGTCAGAGTCAGAGTCAGAGTCAGAGTCGGAGTCAGAGTCAGAGTCGGAGTCAGAGTCACAGTCAGAGTCAGTGTCAGAGTCAGAGTCAGAGTCAAAGTTGGAGTCAGAGTCAGAGTCAGAGAGTCAGAGTCAGAGTCAGATTGATAGTCATAGTCGAAGTCAGAGTCAGATACAGAGTCGAAGTCAGAGTCGAAGTCAGAGTCAGAGTCAGAGTCAGAGTCAGAGAGTCAGAGTCAAAGTCTGAGTCATACTGAAAGTCAGAGTCAGAGTCAGATTCAGAGTCAGATACAAAGTCAAAGTCAAAGTCAATGTCAGAGTCAGAGTCAGAGTCAGAGTCAGATTCAGAGTCAGAGTCAGAGTCAGAGTCAGAGTCCCAGTCAGAGTCGGAGTCAGAGTCAGAGTCAGAGTCAAAGTTGGAGTCAGAGTCCGAGTCACAGTCAGAGTCAGAGTCAGAGTCAGAGTCAGAGTCAAAGTTGGAGTCAGAGTCAGAGTCAGAGATTTAGAGTCAGAGTCAGAGTGATAGTCAGAGTCGGAGTCAGAGTCAGACACAGAGTCGAAGTCAGAGTCAGAGTCGGAGTCAGAGTCAGAGTCAGAGTCAGAGTCAGACTCAGAGTCAAACTCAGAGTCAGAGACAGAGTCGGAGTCAGAGTTAGAGTCAGAGTCAAAGTCAGAGTCAGAGACAGAGTCAGAGTCAGAGTCAGAGTCAGAGTCAGAGACAGAGTCAGAGTCAGAGTCAGAGTCAGAGTCAGAGTCAGAGTCAGATTCAGAGTCAGAGTCAGAGTCAGAGTCAGAGTCACAGTCAGAGTCAGAGTCAGAGTCAAAGTTGGAGTCAAAGTCAGAGTCAGAGATTTAGAGTCAGAGTCAGAGTGATAGTCAGAGTCGGAGTCAGAGTCAGATACAGAGTCGAGGTCAGAGTCAGAGTCAGAGTCAGAGTCAGAGTCAGAGTCAGAGTCAGAGTCAGACTCAGAGTCAGAATCGGAGTCAGAGTCGGAGTCGGAGTCGAAGTCAGATTCGGAGTGAGAGTCAGAGTCAGAGTCACAGTCAGAGTCACAGTCAGAGTCAGAGTCAGATTCAGAGTCAGAGTCAGGGTCAGAGTCAGAGTCAAACTCAGAGTCAGAGACAGAGTCGGAGTCAGAGTTAGAGTCAGAGTCAAAGTCAGAGTCAGAGACAGAGTCAGAGTCAGAGTCAGAGTCAGAGTCAGAGACAGAGTCAGAGTCAGAGTCAGAGTCAGAGTCAGAGTCAGAGTCAGATTCAGAGTCAGAGTCAGAGTCAGAGTCAGAGTCACAGTCAGAGTCAGAGTCAGAGTCAAAGTTGGAGTCAAAGTCAGAGTCAGAGATTTAGAGTCAGAGTCAGAGTGATAGTCAGAGTCGGAGTCAGAGTCAGATACAGAGTCGAGGTCAGAGTCAGAGTCAGAGTCAGAGTCAGAGTCAGAGTCAGAGTCAGAGTCAGACTCAGAGTCAGAATCGGAGTCAGAGTCGGAGTCGGAGTCGAAGTCAGATTCGGAGTGAGAGTCAGAGTCAGAGTCACAGTCAGAGTCACAGTCAGAGTCAGAGTCAGATTCAGAGTCAGAGTCAGGGTCAGAGTCAGAGTCAAAGTCAGAATCAGAGTCAGAGTCAGAGTCCGAGTCAGAGTCAGGGTCAGAGTCAGAGTCAGAGTCAGAGAGTCGGAGTCAAAGTCTGAGTCATACTGAAAGGCAGAGTCAGAGTCAGATTCAGAGTCAGATACAAAGTCGAAGTCAGAGTCAGAGTCGGAGTCAGAGTCAGAGTCAGAGTCGGAGTCAGACTCAGAGTCAAACTCAGAGTCAGAGACAAAGTCGGAGTCAGAGTTAGAGTCAGAGTCAAAGTCAGAGTCAGAGACAGAGTCAGAGTCAGAGTCAGAGTCAGAGTCAGAGACAGAGTCAGAGTCAGAGTCAGAGTCAGAGTCAGAGTCAGAGTCAGATTCAGAGTCAGAGTCAGAGTCAGAGTCAGAGTCACAGTCAGAGTCAGAGTCAGAGTCAAAGTTGGAGTCAAAGTCAGAGTCAGAGATTTAGAGTCAGAGTCAGAGTGATAGTCAGAGTCGGAGTCAGAGTCAGATACAGAGTCGAGGTCAGAGTCAGAGTCAGAGTCAGAGTCAGAGTCAGAGTCAGAGTCAGAGTCAGACTCAGAGTCAGAATCGGAGTCAGAGTCGGAGTCGGAGTCGGAGTCAGATTCGGAGTGAGAGTCAGAGTCAGAGTCACAGTCAGAGTCACAGTCAGAGTCAGAGTCAGATTCAGAGTCAGAGTCAGGGTCAGAGTCAGAGTCAAAGTCAGAATCAGAGTCAGAGTCAGAGTCCGAGTCAGAGTCAGAGTCAGAGTCAGAGTCAGAGTCAGAGAGTCAGAGTCAAAGTCTGAGTCATACTGAAAGTCAGAGTCAGAGTCAGATTCAGAGTCAGATACAAAGTCAAAGTCAAAGTCAATGTCAGAGTCAGAGTCAGAGTCAGAGTCAGATTCAGAGTCAGAGTCAGAGTCAGAGTCAGAGTCAGAGTCAGAGTCACAGTCAGAGTCAGAGTCAGAGTCAGAGTTAGAGTAAGAGTCAGAGTCAGAGTCAGAGTCAGAGTCAGAGTCAGAGTCAGAGTCCGAGTCAGAGTCAGAGTCAGAGTCAGAGTCAGATTCAGAGTCAGACACAAAGTCAAAGTCAAAGTCAATGTCAGAGTCAGAGTCAGAGTCACAGTCAGAGTCAGAGTCAGATTCAGAGTCACAGTCAGGGTCAGAGTCAGAGTCAAAGTCAGAATCAGAGTCAGAGTCAGAGTCCGAGTCAGAGTCAGAGTCAGAGTCAGAGTCAGAGTCAGAGAGTCAGAGTCAAAGTCTGAGTCATACTGAAAGTCAGAGTCAGAGTCAGATTCAGAGTCAGATACAAAGTCAAAGTCAAAGTCAATGTCAGAGTCAGAGTCAGAGTCAGAGTCAGATTCAGAGTCAGAGTCAGAGTCAGAGTCAGAGTCAGAGTCAGAGTCACAGTCAGAGTCAGAGTCAGAGTCAGAGTGAGAGTAAGAGTCAGAGTCAGAGTCAGAGTCAGAGTCAGAGTCAGAGTCAGAGTCAGAGTCAGAGACAGAGTCAGAGTCAGAGTCAGAGTCAGAGTCAGAGTCAGAGTCAGATTCAGAGTCAGAGTCAGAGTCAGAGTCAGAGTCACAGTCAGAGTCAGAGTCAGAGTCAAAGTTGGAGTCAAAGTCAGAGTCAGAGATTTAGAGTCAGAGTCAGAGTGATAGTCAGAGTCGGAGTCAGAGTCAGATACAGAGTCGAGGTCAGAGTCAGAGTCAGAGTCAGAGTCAGAGTCAGAGTCAGAGTCAGAGTCAGACTCAGAGTCAGAATCGGAGTCAGAGTCGGAGTCGGAGTCGGAGTCAGATTCGGAGTGAGAGTCAGAGTCAGAGTCACAGTCAGAGTCACAGTCAGAGTCAGAGTCAGATTCAGAGTCAGAGTCAGGGTCAGAGTCAGAGTCAAAGTCAGAATCAGAGTCAGAGTCAGAGTCCGAGTCAGAGTCAGAGTCAGAGTCAGAGTCAGAGTCAGAGAGTCAGAGTCAAAGTCTGAGTCATACTGAAAGTCAGAGTCAGAGTCAGATTCAGAGTCAGATACAAAGTCAAAGTCAAAGTCAATGTCAGAGTCAGAGTCAGAGTCAGAGTCAGATTCAGAGTCAGAGTCAGAGTCAGAGTCAGAGTCAGAGTCAGAGTCACAGTCAGAGTCAGAGTCAGAGTCAGAGTGAGAGTAAGAGTCAGAGTCAGAGTCAGAGTCAGAGTCAGAGTCAGAGTCAGAGTCAGAGTCAGAGTCAGAGTCAGAGTCAGAGCCAGAGTCAGAGTTAGAGTCGTAGTCAGAGTCAGAGTCAGAGTCAGAGTCAGAGTCAGAGTCAGAGTCATTCTCAGAGTCAGAATCAGAGTCAGAGTCGGAGTCGGAGTCGGAGTCAGATTCAGAGTGAGAGTCAGAGTCAGAGTCAGAGTCAGAGTCAGATTCAGAGTTAGAGTCAGAGTCAGAGTCGGGGTCGGAGTCGGAGTCAGCGTCGGAGTTGTAGTCAGAGTCAGAGTCAGAGTCAGAGTCAGAGTTAGAGTAAGAGTCAGAGTCAGAGTCAGAGTCAGAGTCAGAGTCAAAGTCAGAGTCAGAGTCAGAGTTAGAGTGAGAGTCAGAGTCAGAGTTGGAGTCAGATTAGGAGTCAGAGTCGGAGTCAATGTCAGATTCAGAGTCGGAGTCAGATTCAGAGTCACAGTCAGATTCAAAGTCAGAGTCGTTGTCAGAGTCAGAGTCTGATTCAGATACAGAGACAGAGTCAGAGTCAGAGTCAGAGTCAAACTCAGAGTCAGAGACGAAGTCGGAGTCAGAGTTAGAGTCAGAGTCAGAGTCAGAGTCAGAGACAGATTCAGAGTCAGAGTCAGAGTCAGAGTCAGAGACAGAGTCAGAGTCAGAGTCAGAGTCAAAGTTGGAGTCAAAGTCAGAGTCAGAGATTTAGAGTCAGAGTCAGAGTGATAGTCAGAGTCGGAGTCAGAGTCAGATACAGAGTCGAGGTCAGAGTCAGAGTCAGAGTCAGAGAGTCAGAGTCAAAGTCTGAGTCATACTGAAAGTCAGAGTCAGAGTTAGATTTAGAGTCAGATACAAAGTCAAAGTCAAAGTCAATGTCACAGTCAGAGTCAGAGTCAGAGTCAGATTCAGAGTCAGAGTCAGAGTCAGAGTCAGAGTCAAAGTCAGAATCAGAGTCAGAGTCAGAGTCAGAGTCAGAGTCAGAGTCAGAGCCAGAGTCAGAGTCAGAGTCAGAGAGTCAGAGTCAAAGTCTGAGTCATACTGAAAGTCAGAGTCAGAGTCAGATTCCGAGTCAGATACAAAGTCAAAGTCAAAGTCAATGTCAGAGTCAGAGTCAGAGTCAGAGTCAGATTCAGAGTCAGAGTCAGAGTCAGAGTCAGAGTCAGAGTCAGAGTCACAGTCAGAGTCAGAGTCAGAGTCAGAGTCAGATTCAGAGTCAGAGTCAGAGTCAGAGTCAGAGTCACAGTCAGAGACAGAGTCAGAGTCAGAGTCAGAGTCAGAGTCAGAGTCAGAGTCAGATTCAGAGTCAGAGTCAGAGTCAGAGTCAGAGTCACAGTCAGAGTCAGAGTCAGAGTCAAAGTTGGAGTAAAAGTCAGAGTCAGAGATTTAGAGTCAGAGTCAGAGTGATAGTCAGAGTCGGAGTCAGAGTCAGATACAGAGTCGAGGTCAGAGTCAGAGTCAGAGTCAGAGTCAGAGTCAGAGTCAGAGTCAGAGTCATTCTCAGAGTCAGAATCAGAGTCAGAGTCGGAGTCGGAGTCGGAGTCAGATTCAGAGTGAGAGTCAGAGTCAGAGTCAGAGTCAGAGTCAAATTCAGAGTTAGAGTCAGAGTCAGAGTCGGGGTCGGAGTCGGAGTCAGCGTCGGAGTTGTAGTCAGAGTCAGAGTCAGAGTCAGAGTCAGAGTTGGAGTAAGAGTCAGAGTCAGAGTCAGAGTCAGAGTCAGAGTCAAAGTCAGAGTCAGAGTCAGAGTTAGAGTGAGAGTCAGAGTCAGAGTTGGAGTCAGATTAGGAGTCAGAGTCGGAGTCAATGTCAGATTCAGAGTCGGAGTCAGATTCAGAGTCACAGTCAGATTCAAAGTCAGAGTCGTTGTCAGAGTCAGAGTCTGATTCAGATACAGAGACAGAGTCAGAGTCAGAGTCAGAGTCAAACTCAGAGTCAGAGACGAAGTCGGAGTCAGAGTTAGAGTCAGAGTCAGAGTCAGAGTCAGAGACAGATTCAGAGTCAGAGTCAGAGTCAGAGTCAGAGACAGAGTCAGAGTCAGAGTCAGAGTCAGAGTCAGAGTCAGAGTCAGAGTCAGAGTCAGACTCAGAGTCAGAATCAGAGTCAGAGTCGGAGTCGAAGTCGGAGTCAGATTCGGAGTGAGAGTCAGAGTCAGAGTCACAGTCAGAGTCAGAGTCAGAGTCGTAGTCAGAGTCAGAGTCCGAGTCAGATACAGAGACAGAGTCAGAGTCAGAGTCAGAGTCAGAGTCAGAGTCAAAGTCAGAGTCAGAGTCAGAGTAAGAGTCAGAGTCAGAGTCCGAGAGTCAGAGTCAAAGTCTGAGTCATACTGAAAGTCAGAGTCAGAGTCAGATTCAGAGTCAGATACAAAGTCAAAGTCAAAGTCAATGTCAGAGTCAGAGTCAGAGTCAGAGTCAGATTCAGAGTCAGAGTCAGAGTCAGAGTCAGAGTCAGAGTCAGAGTCAGAGTCAGAGTCAGAGTCAGAGTCAGAGTCAGAGAGTCAGAGTCAAAGTCTGAGTCATACTGAAAGTCAGAGTCAGAGTCGGATTCCGAGTCAGATACAAAGTCAAAGTCAAAGTCAATGTCAGAGTCAGGGTCAGAGTCAGAGTCAGATTCAGAGTCAGAGTCAGAGTCAGAGTCAGAGTCACAGTCAGAGTCAGAGTCAGATACAGAGTCGAAGTCAGAGTCAGAGTCAGAGTCAGAGTCAGAGTCAGAGTCAGAGTCAGACTCAGAGTCAGAATCAGAGTCAGAGTCGGAGTCGAAGTCGGAGTCAGATTCGGAGTAAGAGTCAGAGTCAGAGTCACAGTCAGAGTCAGAGTCAGAGTCGGAGTCAGAGTCACAGTCAGAGTCAGTGTCAGAGTCAGAGTCAGAGTCAAAGTTGAAGTCAGAGTCAGAGTCATAGAGTCAGAGTCAGAGTCAGATTGATAGTCATAGTCGGAGTCAGAGTCAGATACAGAGTCAAAGTCAGAGTCGAAGTCGGAGTCAAAGTCAGAGTCAGAGTCAGAGTCAGAGTCAGAGAGTCAGAGTCAAAGTCTGAGTCATACTGAAAGTCAGAGTCAGAGTCAGATTTAGAGTCAGATACAAAGTCAAAGTCAAAGTCAATGTCACAGTCAGAGTCAGAGTCAGAGTCAGATTCAGAGTCAGAGTCAGAGTCAGAGTCAGAGTCAAAGTCAGAATCAGAGTCAGAGTCAGAGTCAGAGTCAGAGTCAGAGTCAGAGCCAGAGTCAGAGTCAGAGTCAGAGAGTCAGAGTCAAAGTCTGAGTCATACTGAAAGTCAGAGTCAGAGTCAGATTCCGAGTCAGATACAAAGTCAAAGTCAAAGTCAATGTCAGAGTCAGAGTCAGAGTCAGAGTCAGATTCAGAGTCAGAGTCAGAGTCAGAGTCAGAGTCACAGTCAGAGTCAGAGTCAGAGTCGTAGTCAGAGTCAGAGTCCGAGTCAGATACAGAGACAGAGTCAGAGTCAGAGTCAGAGTCAGAGTCAGAGTCAAAGTCAGAGTCAGAGTCAGAGTAAGAGTCAGAGTCAGAGTCCGAGAGTCAGAGTCAAAGTCTGAGTCATACTGAAAGTCAGAGTCAGAGTCAGATTCAGAGTCAGATACAAAGTCAAAGTCAAAGTCAATGTCAGAGTCAGAGTCAGAGTCAGAGTCAGATTCAGAGTCAGAGTCAGAGTCAGAGTCAGAGTCAGAGTCAGAGTCAGAGTCAGAGTCAGAGTCAGAGTCAGAGTCAGAGAGTCAGAGTCAAAGTCTGAGTCATACTGAAAGTCAGAGTCAGAGTCGGATTCCGAGTCAGATACAAAGTCAAAGTCAAAGTCAATGTCAGAGTCAGGGTCAGAGTCAGAGTCAGATTCAGAGTCAGAGTCAGAGTCAGAGTCAGAGTCACAGTCAGAGTCAGAGTCAGATACAGAGTCGAAGTCAGAGTCAGAGTCAGAGTCAGAGTCAGAGTCAGAGTCAGAGTCAGACTCAGAGTCAGAATCAGAGTCAGAGTCGGAGTCGAAGTCGGAGTCAGATTCGGAGTAAGAGTCAGAGTCAGAGTCACAGTCAGAGTCAGAGTCAGAGTCGGAGTCAGAGTCACAGTCAGAGTCAGTGTCAGAGTCAGAGTCAGAGTCAAAGTTGAAGTCAGAGTCAGAGTCAGAGAGTCAGAGTCAGAGTCAGATTGATAGTCATAGTCGGAGTCAGAGTCAGATACAGAGTCAAAGTCAGAGTCGAAGTCGGAGTCAAAGTCAGAGTCAGAGTCAGAGTCAGAGTCAGAGAGTCAGAGTCAAAGTCTGAGTCATACTGAAAGTCAGAGTCAGAGTCAGATTTAGAGTCAGATACAAAGTCAAAGTCAAAGTCAATGTCACAGTCAGAGTCAGAGTCAGAGTCAGATTCAGAGTCAGAGTCAGAGTCAGAGTCAGAGTCAAAGTCAGAATCAGAGTCAGAGTCAGAGTCAGAGTCAGAGTCAGAGTCAGAGCCAGAGTCAGAGTCAGAGTCAGAGAGTCAGAGTCAAAGTCTGAGTCATACTGAAAGTCAGAGTCAGAGTCAGATTCCGAGTCAGATACAAAGTCAAAGTCAAAGTCAATGTCAGAGTCAGAGTCAGAGTCAGAGTCAGATTCAGAGTCAGAGTCAGAGTCAGAGTCAGAGTCACAGTCAGAGTCAGGGTCAGAGTCAGAGTCAGAGTCAAAGTTGGAGTCAGAGTCCGAGTCACAGTCAGAGTCAGAGTCAGAGTCGGAGTCAGAGTCAAAGTTGGAGTCAGAGTCAGAGTCAGAGATTTAGAGTCAGAGTCAGAGTGATAGTCAGAGTCGCAGTCAGAATCAGATACAGAGTCGAAGTCAGAGTCAGAGTCAGAGTCAGAGTCAGAGTCAGAGTCAGAGTCAGACTCAGAGTCAGAATCAGAGTCAGAGTCGGAGTCGCAGTCGGAGTCAGATTCGGAGTAAGAGTCAGAGTCAGAGTGATAGTCATAGTCGCAGTCAGAGTCAGATACGGATTTAAAGTCAGAGTCGAAGTCAGAGTCAGAGTCAGAGTCAGAGTCAGAGTCAGAATCATAGTCAGAGTCGTAGTCGGAGTCAGAGTCAGAGTCAGAGTCAGAGTCAGAGTCAAAGTTGGAGTCAGAGTCAGAGTCAGAGATTTAGAGTCAGAGTCAGAGTGATAGTCAGAGTCGGAGTCAGAGTCAGACACAGAGTCGAAGTCAGAGTCAGAGTCGGAGTCAGAGTCAGAGTCAGAGTCAGAGTCAGACTCAGAGTCAAACTCAGAGTCAGAGACAGAGTCGGAGTCAGAGTTAGAGTCAGAGTCAAAGTCAGAGTCAGAGACAGAGTCAGAGTCAGAGTCAGAGTCAGAGTCAGAGACAGAGTCAGAGTCAGAGTCAGAGTCAGATTCAGAGTCAGAGTCAGATTCAGAGTCAGAGTCAGAGTCAGAGTCAGAGTCACAGTCAGAGTCAGAGTCAGAGTCAAAGTTGGAGTCAAAGTCAGAGTCAGAGATTTAGAGTCAGAGTCAGAGTGATAGTCAGAGTCGGAGTCAGAGTCAGATACAGAGTCGAGGTCAGAGTCAGAGTCAGAGTCAGAGTCAGAGTCAGAGTCAGAGTCAGAGTCAGACTCAGAGTCAGAATCGGAGTCAGAGTCGGAGTCGGAGTCGAAGTCAGATTCGGAGTGAGAGTCAGAGTCAGAGTCACAGTCAGAGTCACAGTCAGAGTCAGAGTCAGATTCAGAGTCAGAGTCAGGGTCAGAGTCAGAGTCAAAGTCAGAATCAGAGTCAGAGTCAGAGTCCGAGTCAGAGTCAGGGTCAGAGTCAGAGTCAGAGTCAGAGAGTCGGAGTCAAAGTCTGAGTCATACTGAAAGGCAGAGTCAGAGTCAGATTCAGAGTCAGATACAAAGTCGAAGTCAGAGTCAGAGTCGGAGTCAGAGTCAGAGTCAGAGTCGGAGTCAGACTCAGAGTCAAACTCAGAGTCAGAGACAGAGTCGGAGTCAGAGTTAGAGTCAGAGTCAAAGTCAGAGTCAGAGACAGAGTCAGAGTCAGAGTCAGAGTCAGAGTCAGAGACAGAGTCAGAGTCAGAGTCAGAGTCAGAGTCAGAGTCAGAGTCAGATTCAGAGTCAGAGTCAGAGTCAGAGTCAGAGTCACAGTCAGAGTCAGAGTCAGAGTCAAAGTTGGAGTCAAAGTCAGAGTCAGAGATTTAGAGTCAGAGTCAGAGTGATAGTCAGAGTCGGAGTCAGAGTCAGATACAGAGTCGAGGTCAGAGTCAGAGTCAGAGTCAGAGTCAGAGTCAGAGTCAGAGTCAGAGTCAGAGTCAGAGTCAGACTCAGAGTCAGAATCGGAGTCAGAGTCGGAGTCGGAGTCGGAGTCAGATTCGGAGTGAGAGTCAGAGTCAGAGTCACAGTCAGAGTCACAGTCAGAGTCAGAGTCAGATTCAGAGTCAGAGTCAGGGTCAGAGTCAGAGTCAAAGTCAGAATCAGAGTCAGAGTCAGAGTCCGAGTCAGAGTCAGAGTCAGAGTCAGAGTCAGAGTCAGAGAGTCAGAGTCAAAGTCTGAGTCATACTGAAAGTCAGAGTCAGAGTCAGATTCAGAGTCAGATACAAAGTCAAAGTCAAAGTCAATGTCAGAGTCAGAGTCAGAGTCAGAGTCAGATTCAGAGTCAGAGTCAGAGTCAGAGTCAGAGTCAGAGTCAGAGTCACAGTCAGAGTCAGAGTCAGAGTCAGAGTTAGAGTAAGAGTCAGAGTCAGAGTCAGAGTCAGAGTCAGAGTCAGAGTCAGAGTCCGAGTCAGAGTCAGAGTCAGAGTCAGAGTCAGAGTCAGAGAGTCAGAGTCAAAGTCTGAGTCATACTGAAAGTCAGAGTCAGAGTCAGATTCAGAGTCAGATACAAAGTCAAAGTCAAAGTCAATGTCAGAGTCAGAGTCAGAGTCAGAGTCAGATTCAGAGTCAGAGTCAGAGTCAGAGTCAGAGTCAGAGTCAGAGTCACAGTCAGAGTCAGAGTCAGAGTCAGAGTTAGAGTAAGAGTCAGAGTCAGAGTCAGAGTCAGAGTCAGAGTCAGAGTCAGAGTCAGAGTCAGAGTCAGAGCCAGATTCAGAGTCAGATTCAGAGTCAGAGTCAGAGTCAGAGTCAGAGTCACAGTCAGAGACAGAGTCAGAGTCAGAGTCAGAGTCAGAGTCAGAGTCAGAGTCAGAGCCAGAGTCAGAGTTAGAGTCGTAGTCAGAGTCAGAGTCAGAGTCAGAGTCAGAGTCAGAGTCACAGTCAGAGTCAGAGTCAGAGTCAGAGTGAGAGTAAGAGTCAGAGTCAGAGTCAGAGTCAGAGTCAGAGTCAGAGTCAGAGTCAGAGTCAGAGTCAGAGTCAGACTCAGAGTCAGAATCAGAGTCAGAGTCGGAGTCGAAGTCGGAGTCAGATTCGGAGTGAGAGTCAGAGTCAGAGTCACAGTCAGAGTCACAGTCAGAGTCAGAGTCAGATTCAGAATCAGAATCAGAGTCAGAGTCAGAGTCGGAGTCGGAGTCAGAGTCATAGTCAGAGTCGGAGTCAAAGTTGGAGTCAGAGTCAGAGTCAGAGAGTCAGAGTCAGAGTCAGAGTGATAGTCATAGTCGGAGTCAGAGTCGAAGTCAGAGTCAGAGTCAGAGTCAGAGTCAGAGTCAGAATCAGAGTCAGAGTCGTAGTCGGAGTCAGAGTCAGAGTCAGAGTCAGAGTCAGAGTCAGAGTCAGAGTCAGAGTCAGAGTCAGACTCAGAGTCAGAATCAGAGTCAGAGTCGGAGTCGGAGTCGGAGTCAGATTCAGAGTGAGAGTCAGAGTCAGAGTCAGAGTCAGAGTCAGATTCAGAGTTAGAGTCAGACTCAGAGTCGGGGTCGGAGTCGGAGTCAGCGTCGGAGTTGGAGTCAGAGTCAGAGTCAGAGTCAGAGTCAGAGTTAGAGTAAGAGTCAGAGTCAGAGTCAGAGTCAGAGTCAGAGTCAGAGTCAAAGTCAGAGTCAGAGTCAGAGTCAGAGTCAGAGTCAGAGCCAGAGTCAGAGTCAGAGTCGTAGTCAGAGTCAGAGTCCGAGTCAGATACAGAGACAGAGTCAGAGTCAGAGTCAGAGTCAGAGTCAGAGTCAAAGTCAGAGTCAGAGTCAGAGTAAGAGTCAGAGTCAGAGTCCGAGAGTCAGAGTCAAAGTCTGAGTCATACTGAAAGTCAGAGTCAGAGTCAGATTCAGAGTCAGATACAAAGTCAAAGTCAAAGTCAATGTCAGAGTCAGAGTCAGAGTCAGAGTCAGATTCAGAGTCAGAGTCAGAGTCAGAGTCAGAGTCAGAGTCAGAGTCAGAGTCAGAGTCAGAGTCAGAGTCAGAGAGTCAGAGTCAAAGTCTGAGTCATACTGAAAGTCAGAGTCAGAGTCGGATTCCGAGTCAGATACAAAGTCAAAGTCAAAGTCAATGTCAGAGTCAGAGTCAGAGTCAGAGTCAGATTCAGAGTCAGAGTCAGAGTCAGAGTCAGAGTCACAGTCAGAGTCAGAGTCAGATACAGAGTCGAAGTCAGAGTCAGAGTCAGAGTCAGAGTCAGAGTCAGAGTCAGAGTCAGACTCAGAGTCAGAATCAGAGTCAGAGTCGGAGTCGAAGTCGGAGTCAGATTCGGAGTAAGAGTCAGAGTCAGAGTCACAGTCAGAGTCAGAGTCAGAGTCGGAGTCAGAGTCACAGTCAGAGTCAGTGTCAGAGTCAGAGTCAGAGTCAAAGTTGGAGTCAGAGTCAGAGTCAGAGAGTCAGAGTCAGAGTCAGATTGATAGTCATAGTCGGAGTCAGAGTCAGATACAGAGTCAAAGTCAGAGTCGAAGTCGGAGTCAAAGTCAGAGTCAGAGTCAGAGTCAGAGTCAGAGAGTCAGAGTCAAAGTCTGAGTCATACTGAAAGTCAGAGTCAGAGTCAGATTTAGAGTCAGATACAAAGTCAAAGTCAAAGTCAATGTCACAGTCAGAGTCAGAGTCAGAGTCAGATTCAGAGTCAGAGTCAGAGTCAGAGTCAGAGTCAAAGTCAGAATCAGAGTCAGAGTCAGAGTCAGAGTCAGAGTCAGAGTCAGAGCCAGAGTCAGAGTCAGAGTCAGAGAGTCAGAGTCAAAGTCTGAGTCATACTGAAAGTCAGAGTCAGAGTCAGATTCCGAGTCAGATACAAAGTCAAAGTCAAAGTCAATGTCAGAGTCAGAGTCAGAGTCAGAGTCAGATTCAGAGTCAGAGTCAGACTCAGATTCAGAGTCACAGTCAGAGTCAGGGTCAGAGTCAGAGTCAGAGTCAAAGTTGGAGTCAGAGTCCGAGTCACAGTCAGAGTCAGAGTCAGAGTCGGAGTCAGAGTCAAAGTTGGAGTCAGAGTCAGAGTCAGAGATTTAGAGTCAGAGTCAGAGTGATAGTCAGAGTCGCAGTCAGAATCAGATACAGAGTCGAAGTCAGAGTCAGAGTCAGAGTCAGAGTCAGAGTCAGAGTCAGAGTCAGACTCAGAGTCAGAATCAGAGTCAGAGTCGGAGTCGCAGTCGGAGTCAGATTCGGAGTAAGAGTCAGAGTCAGAGTCACAGTCAGAGTCACAGTCAGAGTCAGAGTCAGATTCAGAATCAGCGTCAGAGTCAGAGTCGGAGTCGAAGTCAGAGTCATAGTCAGAGTCGGAGTCAAAGTTGGAGTCAGAGTCAGAGTCAGAGAGTTAGAGTCAGAGTCAGAGTGATAGTCATAGTCGCAGTCAGAGTCAGATACGGATTTAAAGTCAGAGTCGAAGTCAGAGTCAGAGTCAGAGTCAGCGTCAGAGTCAGAATCATAGTCAGAGTCGTAGTCGGAGTCAGAGTCAGAGTCAGAGTCAGAGTCAGAGTCGGAGTCAGAGTCAGAGTCGGAGTCAGAGTCACAGTCAGAGTCAGTGTCAGAGTCAGAGTCAGAGTCAAAGTTGGAGTCAGAGTCAGAGTCAGAGAGTCAGAGTCAGAGTCAGATTGATAGTCATAGTCGAAGTCAGAGTCAGATACAGAGTCGAAGTCAGAGTCGAAGTCAGAGTCAGAGTCAGAGTCAGAGTCAGAGAGTCAGAGTCAAAGTCTGAGTCATACTGAAAGTCAGAGTCAGAGTCAGATTCAGAGTCAGATACAAAGTCAAAGTCAAAGTCAATGTCAGAGTCAGAGTCAGAGTCAGAGTCAGATTCAGAGTCAGAGTCAGAGTCAGAGTCAGAGTCCCAGTCAGAGTCGGAGTCAGAGTCAGAGTCAGAGTCAAAGTTGGAGTCAGAGTCCGAGTCACAGTCAGAGTCAGAGTCAGAGTCAGAGTCAGAGTCAAAGTTGGAGTCAGAGTCAGAGTCAGAGATTTAGAGTCAGAGTCAGAGTGATAGTCAGAGTCGGAGTCAGAGTCAGACACAGAGTCGAAGTCAGAGTCAGAGTCGGAGTCAGAGTCAGAGTCAGAGTCAGAGTCAGACTCAGAGTCAAACTCAGAGTCAGAGACAGAGTCGGAGTCAGAGTTAGAGTCAGAGTCAAACTCAGAGTCAGAGACGAAGTCGGAGTCAGAGTTAGAGTCAGAGTTAGAGTCAGAGTCAGAGACAGATTCAGAGTCAGAGTCAGAGTCAGAGTCAGAGTCAGAGACAGAGTCAGAGTCAGAGTCAGAGTCAGAGTCAGAGTCAGAGTCAGAGTCAGAGTCAGACTCAGAGTCAGAATCAGAGTCAGAGTCGGAGTCGAAGTCGGAGTCAGATTCGGAGTGAGAGTCAGAGTCAGAGTCACAGTCAGAGTCACAGTCAGAGTCAGAGTCAGATTCAGAATCAGAATCAGAGTCAGAGTCAGAGTCGGAGTCGGAGTCAGAGTCATAGTCAGAGTCGGAGTCAAAGTTGGAGTCAGAGTCAGAGTCAGAGAGTCAGAGTCAGAGTCAGAGTGATAGTCATAGTCGGAGTCAGAGTCGAAGTCAGAGTCAGAGTCAGAGTCAGAGTCAGAGTCAGAATCAGAGTCAGAGTCGTAGTCGGAGTCAGAGTCAGAGTCAGAGTCAGAGTCAGAGTCAGAGTCAGAGTCAGAGTCAGAGTCAGACTCAGAGTCAGAATCAGAGTCAGAGTCGGAGTCGGAGTCGGAGTCAGATTCAGAGTGAGAGTCAGAGTCAGAGTCAGAGTCAGAGTCAGATTCAGAGTTAGAGTCAGACTCAGAGTCGAGGTCGGAGTCGGAGTCAGCGTCGGAGTTGGAGTCAGAGTCAGAGTCAGAGTCAGAGTCAGAGTTAGAGTAAGAGTCAGAGTCAGAGTCAGAGTCAGAGTCAGAGTCAGAGTCAAAGTCAGAGTCAGAGTCAGAGTCAGAGTCAGAGTCAGAGCCAGAGTCAGAGTCAGAGTCGTAGTCAGAGTCAGAGTCCGAGTCAGATACAGAGACAGAGTCAGAGTCAGAGTCAGAGTCAGAGTCAGAGTCAAAGTCAGAGTCAGAGTCAGAGTAAGAGTCAGAGTCAGAGTCCGAGAGTCAGAGTCAAAGTCTGAGTCATACTGAAAGTCAGAGTCAGAGTCAGATTCAGAGTCAGATACAAAGTCAAAGTCAAAGTCAATGTCAGAGTCAGAGTCAGAGTCAGAGTCAGATTCAGAGTCAGAGTCAGAGTCAGAGTCAGAGTCAGAGTCAGAGTCAGAGTCAGAGTCAGAGTCAGAGTCAGAGAGTCAGAGTCAAAGTCTGAGTCATACTGAAAGTCAGAGTCAGAGTCGGATTCCGAGTCAGATACAAAGTCAAAGTCAAAGTCAATGTCAGAGTCAGAGTCAGAGTCAGAGTCAGATTCAGAGTCAGAGTCAGAGTCAGAGTCACAGTCACAGTCAGAGTCAGAGTCAGATACAGAGTCGAAGTCAGAGTCAGAGTCAGAGTCAGAGTCAGAGTCAGAGTCAGAGTCAGACTCAGAGTCAGAATCAGAGTCAGAGTCGGAGTCGAAGTCGGAGTCAGATTCGGAGTAAGAGTCAGAGTCAGAGTCACAGTCAGAGTCAGAGTCAGAGTCGGAGTCAGAGTCACAGTCAGAGTCAGTGTCAGAGTCAGAGTCAGAGTCAAAGTTGGAGTCAGAGTCAGAGTCAGAGAGTCAGAGTCAGAGTCAGATTGATAGTCATAGTCGGAGTCAGAGTCAGATACAGAGTCAAAGTCAGAGTCGAAGTCGGAGTCAAAGTCAGAGTCAGAGTCAGAGTCAGAGTCAGAGAGTCAGAGTCAAAGTCTGAGTCATACTGAAAGTCAGAGTCAGAGTCAGATTTAGAGTCAGATACAAAGTCAAAGTCAAAGTCAATGTCACAGTCAGAGTCAGAGTCAGAGTCAGATTCAGAGTCAGAGTCAGAGTCAGAGTCAGAGTCAAAGTCAGAATCAGAGTCAGAGTCAGAGTCAGAGTCAGAGTCAGAGTCAGAGCCAGAGTCAGAGTCAGAGTCAGAGAGTCAGAGTCAAAGTCTGAGTCATACTGAAAGTCAGAGTCAGAGTCAGATTCCGAGTCAGATACAAAGTCAAAGTCAAAGTCAATGTCAGAGTCAGAGTCAGAGTCAGAGTCAGATTCAGAGTCAGAGTCAGACTCAGATTCAGAGTCACAGTCAGAGTCAGGGTCAGAGTCAGAGTCAGAGTCAAAGTTGGAGTCAGAGTCCGAGTCACAGTCAGAGTCAGAGTCAGAGTCGGAGTCAGAGTCAAAGTTGGAGTCAGAGTCAGAGTCAGAGATTTAGAGTCAGAGTCAGAGTGATAGTCAGAGTCGCAGTCAGAATCAGATACAGAGTCGAAGTCAGAGTCAGAGTCAGAGTCAGAGTCAGAGTCAGAGTCAGAGTCAGACTCAGAGTCAGAATCAGAGTCAGAGTCGGAGTCGCAGTCGGAGTCAGATTCGGAGTAAGAGTCAGAGTCAGAGTCACAGTCAGAGTCACAGTCAGAGTCAGAGTCAGATTCAGAATCAGCGTCAGAGTCAGAGTCGGAGTCGAAGTCAGAGTCATAGTCAGAGTCGGAGTCAAAGTTGGAGTCAGAGTCAGAGTCAGAGAGTTAGAGTCAGAGTCAGAGTGATAGTCATAGTCGCAGTCAGAGTCAGATACGGATTTAAAGTCAGAGTCGAAGTCAGAGTCAGAGTCAGAGTCAGCGTCAGAGTCAGAATCATAGTCAGAGTCGTAGTCGGAGTCAGAGTCAGAGTCAGAGTCAGAGTCAGAGTCGGAGTCAGAGTCAGAGTCGGAGTCAGAGTCACAGTCAGAGTCAGTGTCAGAGTCAGAGTCAGAGTCAAAGTTGGAGTCAGAGTCAGAGTCAGAGATTTAGAGTCAGAGTCAGAGTGATAGTCAGAGTCGGAGTCAGAGTCAGACACAGAGTCGAAGTCAGAGTCAGAGTCGGAGTCAGAGTCAGAGTCAGAGTCAGAGTCAGACTCAGAGTCAAACTCAGAGTCAGAGACAGAGTCGGAGTCAGAGTTAGAGTCAGAGTCAAAGTCAGAGTCAGAGACAGAGTCAGAGTCAGAGTCAGAGTCAGAGTCAGAGACAGAGTCAGAGTCAGAGTCAGAGTCAGAGTCAGAGTCAGAGTCAGATTCAGAGTCAGAGTCAGAGTCAGAGTCAGAGTCACAGTCAGAGTCAGAGTCAGAGTCAAAGTTGGAGTCAAAGTCAGAGTCAGAGATTTAGAGTCAGAGTCAGAGTGATAGTCAGAGTCGGAGTCAGAGTCAGATACAGAGTCGAGGTCAGAGTCAGAGTCAGAGTCAGAGTCAGAGTCAGAGTCAGAGTCAGAGTCAGACTCAGAGTCAGAATCGGAGTCAGAGTCGGAGTCGGAGTCGAAGTCAGATTCGGAGTGAGAGTCAGAGTCAGAGTCACAGTCAGAGTCACAGTCAGAGTCAGAGTCAGATTCAGAGTCAGAGTCAGGGTCAGAGTCAGAGTCAAAGTCAGAATCAGAGTCAGAGTCAGAGTCCGAGTCAGAGTCAGGGTCAGAGTCAGAGTCAGAGTCAGAGAGTCGGAGTCAAAGTCTGAGTCATACTGAAAGGCAGAGTCAGAGTCAGATTCAGAGTCAGATACAAAGTCGAAGTCAGAGTCAGAGTCGGAGTCAGAGTCAGAGTCAGAGTCGGAGTCAGACTCAGAGTCAAACTCAGAGTCAGAGACAGAGTCGGAGTCAGAGTTAGAGTCAGAGTCAAAGTCAGAGTCAGAGACAGAGTCAGAGTCAGAGTCAGAGTCAGAGTCAGAGACAGAGTCAGAGTCAGAGTCAGAGTCAGAGTCAGAGTCAGAGTCAGATTCAGAGTCAGAGTCAGAGTCAGAGTCAGAGTCACAGTCAGAGTCAGAGTCAGAGTCAAAGTTGGAGTCAAAGTCAGAGTCAGAGATTTAGAGTCAGAGTCAGAGTGATAGTCAGAGTCGGAGTCAGAGTCAGATACAGAGTCGAGGTCAGAGTCAGACTCAGAGTCAGAGTCAGAGTCAGAGTCAGAGTCAGAGTCAGAGTCAGAGTCAGACTCAGAGTCAGAATCGGAGTCAGAGTCGGAGTCGGAGTCGGAGTCAGATTCGGAGTGAGAGTCAGAGTCAGAGTCACAGTCAGAGTCACAGTCAGAGTCAGAGTCAGATTCAGAGTCAGAGTCAGGGTCAGAGTCAGAGTCAAAGTCAGAATCAGAGTCAGAGTCAGAGTCCGAGTCAGAGTCAGAGTCAGAGTCAGAGTCAGAGTCAGAGAGTCAGAGTCAAAGTCTGAGTCATACTGAAAGTCAGAGTCAGAGTCAGATTCAGAGTCAGATACAAAGTCAAAGTCAAAGTCAATGTCAGAGTCAGAGTCAGAGTCAGAGTCAGATTCAGAGTCAGAGTCAGAGTCAGAGTCAGAGTCAGAGTCAGAGTCACAGTCAGAGTCAGAGTCAGAGTCAGAGTTAGAGTAAGAGTCAGAGTCAGAGTCAGAGTCAGAGTCAGAGTCAGAGTCAGAGTCAGAGTCAGAGTCAGAGCCAGAGTCAGAGTTAGAGTCGTAGTCAGAGTCAGAGTCAGAGTCAGAGTCAGAGTCAGAGTCACAGTCAGAGTCAGAGTCAGAGTCAGAGTCAGAGTGAGAGTAAGAGTCAGAGTCAGAGTCAGAGTCAGAGTCAGAGTCAGAGTCAGAGTCAGAGTCAGAGTCAGAGTCAGAGCCAGAGTCAGAGTTAGAGTCGTAGTCAGAGTCAGAGTCAGAGTCAGAGTCAGAGTCAGAGTCAGAGTCATTCTCAGAGTCAGAATCAGAGTCAGAGTCGGAGTCGGAGTCGGAGTCAGATTCAGAGTGAGAGTCAGAGTCAGAGTCAGAGTCAGAGTCAGATTCAGAGTTAGAGTCAGAGTCAGAGTCGGGGTCGGAGTCGGAGTCAGCGTCGGAGTTGTAGTCAGAGTCAGAGTCAGAGTCAGAGTCAGAGTTAGAGTAAGAGTCAGAGTCAGAGTCAGAGTCAGAGTCAGAGTCAAAGTCAGAGTCAGAGTCAGAGTTAGAGTGAGAGTCAAAGTCAGAGTTGAAGTCAGATTAGGAGTCAGAGTCGGAGTCAATGTCAGATTCAGAGTCGGAGTCAGATTCAGAGTCACAGTCAGATTCAAAGTCAGAGTCGTTGTCAGAGTCAGAGTCTGATTCAGATACAGAGACAGAGTCAGAGTCAGAGTCAGAGTCAAACTCAGAGTCAGAGACGAAGTCGGAGTCAGAGTTAGAGTCAGAGTCAGAGTCAGAGTCAGAGACAGATTCAGAGTCAGAGTCAGAGTCAGAGTCAGAGACAGAGTCAGAGTCAGAGTCAGAGTCAGAGTCAGAGTCAGAGTCAGAGTCAGAGTCAGACTCAGAGTCAGAATCAGAGTCAGAGTCGGAGTCGAAGTCGGAGTCAGATTCGGAGTGAGAGTCAGAGTCAGAGTCACAGTCAGAGTCACAGTCAGAGTCAGAGTCAGATTCAGAATCAGAATCAGAGTCAGAGTCAGAGTCGGAGTCGGAGTCAGAGTCATAGTCAGAGTCGGAGTCAAAGTTGGAGTCAGAGTCAGAGTCAGAGAGTCAGAGTCAGAGGCAGAGTGATAGTCATAGTCGGAGTCAGAGTCGAAGTCAGAGTCAGAGTCAGAGTCAGAGTCAGAGTCAGAATCAGAGTCAGAGTCGTAGTCGGAGTCAGAGTCAGAGTCAGAGTCAGAGTCAGAGTCAGAGTCAGAGTCAGAGTCAGAGTCAGACTCAGAGTCAGAATCAGAGTCAGAGTCGGAGTCGGAGTCGGAGTCAGATTCAGAGTGAGAGTCAGAGTCAGAGTCAGAGTCAGAGTCAGATTCAGAGTTAGAGTCAGACTCAGAGTCGGGGTCGGAGTCGGAGTCAGCGTCGGAGTTGGAGTCAGAGTCAGAGTCAGAGTCAGAGTCAGAGTTAGAGTAAGAGTCAGAGTCAGAGTCAGAGTCAGAGTCAGAGTCAGAGTCAAAGTCAGAGTCAGAGTCAGAGTCAGAGTCAGAGTCAGAGCCAGAGTCAGAGTCAGAGTCGTAGTCAGAGTCAGAGTCCGAGTCAGATACAGAGACAGAGTCAGAGTCAGAGTCAGAGTCAGAGTCAGAGTCAAAGTCAGAGTCAGAGTCAGAGTAAGAGTCAGAGTCAGAGTCCGAGAGTCAGAGTCAAAGTCTGAGTCATACTGAAAGTCAGAGTCAGAGTCAGATTCAGAGTCAGATACAAAGTCAAAGTCAAAGTCAATGTCAGAGTCAGAGTCAGAGTCAGAGTCAGAGTCAGAGTCAGAGTCAGAGTCAGAGTCCGAGTCAGAGTCAAAGTCAGAGCCAGAGTCAGAGTCAGAGAGTGAGAGTCAAAGTCTGAGTCATACTCAAAGTCAGAGTCAGAGTCAGATTCTGAGTCAGATACAAAGTCAAAGTCAAAGTCAATGTCAGAGTCAGAGTCATAGTCAGAGTCAGATTCAGAGTCAGAGTCAGATGCAGAGTCAGAGTCAGAGTCAGAGTCAGAGTCAGAGTCAGAGCCAGAGTCAGAGTTAGAGTCGTAGTCGGAGTCAGAGTCAGAGTCAGAGTCAGAGTCAGAGTCAGAGTCAGACTCAGAGTCAGAGTCAGAGTCGGACTCGGAGTCAGAATCAGAGTCAGAGTCGGAGTCGGAGTCGGAGTCAGATTCAGAGTGAGAGTCAGAGTCAGAGTCAGAGTCAGAGTCAGATTCAGAGTTAGAGTCAGAGTCAGAGTCGGGGTCGGAGTCGGAGTCAGAGTCAGAGTCAGAGTCAGAGTCAAAGTCAGCATCAGAGTCAGAGTTAGAGTAAGAGTCAGAGTCAGAGTCAGAGTCAGAGTCAGAGTCAGAGTCAAAGTCAGAGGCAGAGTCAGAGTCAGAGTCAGAGTCAGAGCCAGAGTCAGAGTCAGAGTCGTAGTCAGAGTCAGAGTCCAAGTCAGATACAGAGTCAGAGTCAGAGTCAGAGTCAGAATCAGAGTCAGAGTCAGAGTCAGAGTCAGAGTCAGAGTCAGAGTCAGAGTCAGAGTCAGAGAGTCAGAGTCAAAGTCTGAGTCACACTGAAAGTCAGAGTCAGAGTCAGATTCCGAGTCAGATACAAAGTCAAAGTCAAAGTCAATGTCAGAGTCAGAGTCAGAGTCAGAGTCAGATTCAGAGTCAGAGTCAGAGTCAGAGTCAGAGTCACAGTCAGAGTCAGAGTCAGATACAGAGTCGAAGTCAGAGTCAGAGTCAGAGTCAGAGTCAGAGTCAGAGTCAGAGTCAGACTCAGAGTCAGAATCAGAGTCAGAGTCGGAGTCGAAGTCGGAGTCAGATTCGGAGTAAGAGTCAGAGTCAGAGTCACAGTCAGAGTCACAGTCAGAGTCAGAGTCACAGTCAGAGTCAGAGTCAGATTCAGAATCAGAGTCAGAGTCAGAGTCGGAGTCGGAGTCAGAGTCATAGTCAGAGTCGGAGTCAAAGTTGGAGTCAGAGTCAGAGTCGGAGTCGGAGTCAGAGTCATAGTCAGAGTCGGAGTCAAAGTTGGAGTCAGAGTCAGAGTCAGAGAGTCAGAGTCAGAGTCAGAGTGATAGTCATAGTCGCAGTCAGAGTCAGATACAGATTTAAAGTCAGAGTCGAAGTCAGAGTCAGAGTGAGAGTCAGAGTCAGAGTCAGAATCAGAGTTAGAGTCGTAGTCGGAGTCAGAGTCAGAGTCAGAGTCAGAGTCAGAGTCTGAGTCAGAGTCAGAGTCAGAGTCGTAGTCAGAGTCAGAGTCCGAGTCAGATACAGAGACAGAGTCAGAGTCAGAGTCAGAGTCAGAGTCAGAGTCAAAGTCAGAGTCAGAGTCAGAGTAAGAGTCAGAGTCAGAGTCCGAGAGTCAGAGTCAAAGTCTGAGTCATACTGAAAGTCAGAGTCAGAGTCAGATTCAGAGTCAGATACAAAGTCAAAGTCAAAGTCAATGTCAGAGTCAGAGTCAGAGTCAGAGTCAGAGTCAGAGTCAGAGTCAGAGTCAGAGTCCGAGTCAGAGTCAAAGTCAGAGCCAGAGTCAGAGTCAGAGAGTGAGAGTCAAAGTCTGAGTCATACTCAAAGTCAGAGTCAGAGTCAGATTCTGAGTCAGATACAAAGTCAAAGTCAAAGTCAATGTCAGAGTCAGAGTCATAGTCAGAGTCAGATTCAGAGTCAGAGTCAGATGCAGAGTCAGAGTCAGAGTCAGAGTCAGAGTCAGAGTCAGAGCCAGAGTCAGAGTTAGAGTCGTAGTCGGAGTCAGAGTCAGAGTCAGAGTCAGAGTCAGAGTCAGAGTCAGACTCAGAGTCAGAGTCAGAGTCGGACTCGGAGTCAGAATCAGAGTCAGAGTCGGAGTCGGAGTCGGAGTCAGATTCAGAGTGAGAGTCAGAGTCAGAGTCAGAGTCAGAGTCAGATTCAGAGTTAGAGTCAGAGTCAGAGTCGGGGTCGGAGTCGGAGTCAGAGTCAGAGTCAGAGTCAGAGTCAAAGTCAGCATCAGAGTCAGAGTTAGAGTAAGAGTCAGAGTCAGAGTCAGAGTCAGAGTCAGAGTCAGAGTCAAAGTCAGAGGCAGAGTCAGAGTCAGAGTCAGAGTCAGAGCCAGAGTCAGAGTCAGAGTCGTAGTCAGAGTCAGAGTCCAAGTCAGATACAGAGTCAGAGTCAGAGTCAGAGTCAGAATCAGAGTCAGAGTCAGAGTCAGAGTCAGAGTCAGAGTCAGAGTCAGAGTCAGAGTCAGAGAGTCAGAGTCAAAGTCTGAGTCACACTGAAAGTCAGAGTCAGAGTCAGATTCCGAGTCAGATACAAAGTCAAAGTCAAAGTCAATGTCAGAGTCAGAGTCAGAGTCAGAGTCAGATTCAGAGTCAGAGTCAGAGTCAGAGTCAGAGTCACAGTCAGAGTCAGAGTCAGATACAGAGTCGAAGTCAGAGTCAGAGTCAGAGTCAGAGTCAGAGTCAGAGTCAGAGTCAGACTCAGAGTCAGAATCAGAGTCAGAGTCGGAGTCGAAGTCGGAGTCAGATTCGGAGTAAGAGTCAGAGTCAGAGTCACAGTCAGAGTCACAGTCAGAGTCAGAGTCACAGTCAGAGTCAGAGTCAGATTCAGAATCAGAGTCAGAGTCAGAGTCGGAGTCGGAGTCAGAGTCATAGTCAGAGTCGGAGTCAAAGTTGGAGTCAGAGTCAGAGTCGGAGTCGGAGTCAGAGTCATAGTCAGAGTCGGAGTCAAAGTTGGAGTCAGAGTCAGAGTCAGAGAGTCAGAGTCAGAGTCAGAGTGATAGTCATAGTCGCAGTCAGAGTCAGATACAGATTTAAAGTCAGAGTCGAAGTCAGAGTCAGAGTGAGAGTCAGAGTCAGAGTCAGAATCAGAGTTAGAGTCGTAGTCGGAGTCAGAGTCAGAGTCAGAGTCAGAGTCAGAGTCTGAGTCAGAGTCAGAGTCGGAGTCAGATTCAGAGTCAGAGTCAGAGTCAGAGTCAGAGTCACAGTCAGAGTCAGAGTCAGAGTCAAAGTTGGAGTCAAAGTCAGAGTCAGAGATTTAGAGTCAGAGTCAGAGTGATAGTCAGAGTCGGAGTCAGAGTCAGATACAGAGTCGAGGTCAGAGTCAGAGTCAGAGTCAGAGTCAGAGTCAGAGTCAGAGTCAGAGTCGGAGTCAGAGTCAGACTCAGAGTCAAAATCGGAGTCAGAGTCGGAGTCGGAGTCGGAGTCAGATTCGGAGTGAGAGTCAGAGTCAGAGTCACAGTCAGAGTCACAGTCAGAGTCAGAGTCAGATTCAGAGTCAGAGTCAGGGTCAGAGTCAGAGTCAAAGTCAGAATCAGAGTCAGAGTCAGAGTCCGAGTCAGAGTCAGAGTCAGAGTCAGAGTCAGAGTCAGAGAGTCAGAGTCAAAGTCTGAGTCATACTGAAAGTCAGAGTCAGAGTCAGATTCAGAGTCAGATACAAAGTCAAAGTCAAAGTCAATGTCAGAGTCAGAGTCAGAGTCAGAGTCAGATTCAGAGTCAGAGTCAGAGTCAGAGTCAGAGTCAGAGTCAGAGTCACAGTCAGAGTCAGAGTCAGAGTCAGAGTTAGAGTAAGAGTCAGAGTCAGAGTCAGAGTCAGAGTCAGAGTCAGAGTCAGAGTCAGAGTCAGAGTCAGAGCCAGAGTCAGAGTTAGAGTCGTAGTCAGAGTCAGAGTCAGAGTCAGAGTCAGAGTCAGAGTCACAGTCAGAGTCAGAGTCAGAGTCAGAGTGAGAGTAAGAGTCAGAGTCAGAGTCAGAGTCAGAGTCAGAGTCGGAGTCAGAGTCAGAGTCAGAGTCAGAGCCAGAGGCAGAGTTAGAGTCGTAGTCAGAGTCAGAGTCAGAGTCAGAGTCAGAGTCAGAGTCAGAGTCATTCTCAGAGTCAGAATCAGAGTCAGAGTCGGAGTCGGAGTCGGAGTCAGATTCAGAGTGAGAGTCAGAGTCAGAGTCAGAGTCAGAGTCAGATTCAGAGTTAGAGTCAGAGTCAGAGTCGGGGTCGGAGTCGGAGTCAGCGTCGGAGTTGTAGTCAGAGTCAGAGTCAGAGTCAGAGTCAGAGTTAGAGTAAGAGTCAGAGTCAGAGTCAGAGTCAGAGTCAGAGTCAAAGTCAGAGTCAGAGTCAGAGTTAGAGTGAGAGTCAGAGTCAGAGTTGGAGTCAGATTAGGAGTCAGAGTCGGAGTCAATGTCAGATTCAGAGTCGGAGTCAATGTCAGATTCAGAGTCGGAGTCAGATTCAGAGTCACAGTCAGATTCAAAGTCAGAGTCGTTGTCAGAGTCAGAGTCTGATTCAGATACAGAGACAGAGTCAGAGTCAGAGTCAGAGTCAAACTCAGAGTCATAGACGAAGTCGGAGTCAGAGTTAGAGTCAGAGTCAGAGTCAGAGTCAGAGACAGATTCAGAGTCAGAGTCAGAGTCAGAGTCAGAGACAGAGTCAGAGTCAGAGTCAGAGTCAGAGTCAGAGTCAGAGTCAGAGTCCGAGTCAGACTCAGAGTCAGAATCAGAGTCAGAGTCGGAGTCGAAGTCGGAGTCAGATTCGGAGTGAGAGTCAGAGTCAGAGTCACAGTCAGAGTCACAGTCAGAGTCAGAGTCACAGTCAGAGTCAGAGTCAGATTCAGAATCAGAGTCAGAGTCAGAGTCGGAGTCGGAGTCAGAGTCATAGTCAGAGTCGGAGTCAAAGTTGGAGTCAGAGTCAGAGTCGGAGTCGGAGTCAGAGTCATAGTCAGAGTCGGAGTCAAAGTTGGAGTCAGAGTCAGAGTCAGAGAGTCAGAGTCAGAGTCAGAGTGATAGTCATAGTCGCAGTCAGAGTCAGATACAGATTTAAAGTCAGAGTCGAAGTCAGAGTCAGAGTGAGAGTCAGAGTCAGAGTCAGAATCAGAGTTAGAGTCGTAGTCGGAGTCAGAGTCAGAGTCAGAGTCAGAGTCAGAGTCTGAGTCAGAGTCAGAGTCGGAGTCAGATTCAGAGTCAGAGTCAGAGTCAGAGTCAGAGTCACAGTCAGAGTCAGAGTCAGAGTCAAAGTTGGAGTCAAAGTCAGAGTCAGAGATTTAGAGTCAGAGTCAGAGTGATAGTCAGAGTCGGAGTCAGAGTCAGATACAGAGTCGAGGTCAGAGTCAGAGTCAGAGTCAGAGTCAGAGTCAGAGTCAGAGTCAGAGTCGGAGTCAGAGTCAGACTCAGAGTCAAAATCGGAGTCAGAGTCGGAGTCGGAGTCGGAGTCAGATTCGGAGTGAGAGTCAGAGTCAGAGTCACAGTCAGAGTCACAGTCAGAGTCAGAGTCAGATTCAGAGTCAGAGTCAGGGTCAGAGTCAGAGTCAAAGTCAGAATCAGAGTCAGAGTCAGAGTCCGAGTCAGAGTCAGAGTCAGAGTCAGAGTCAGAGTCAGAGAGTCAGAGTCAAAGTCTGAGTCATACTGAAAGTCAGAGTCAGAGTCAGATTCAGAGTCAGATACAAAGTCAAAGTCAAAGTCAATGTCAGAGTCAGAGTCAGAGTCAGAGTCAGATTCAGAGTCAGAGGCAGAGTCAGAGTCAGAGTCAGAGTCAGAGTCACAGTCAGAGTCAGAGTCAGAGTCAGAGTTAGAGTAAGAGTCAGAGTCAGAGTCAGAGTCAGAGTCAGAGTCAGAGTCAGAGTCAGAGTCAGAGTCAGAGCCAGAGTCAGAGTTAGAGTCGTAGTCAGAGTCAGAGTCAGAGTCAGAGTCAGAGTCAGAGTCACAGTCAGAGTCAGAGTCAGAGTCAGAGTGAGAGTAAGAGTCAGAGTCAGAGTCAGAGTCAGAGTCAGAGTCGGAGTCAGAGTCAGAGTCAGAGTCAGAGCCAGAGGCAGAGTTAGAGTCGTAGTCAGAGTCAGAGTCAGAGTCAGAGTCAGAGTCAGAGTCAGAGTCATTCTCAGAGTCAGAATCAGAGTCAGAGTCGGAGTCGGAGTCGGAGTCAGATTCAGAGTGAGAGTCAGAGTCAGAGTCAGAGTCAGAGTCAGATTCAGAGTTAGAGTCAGAGTCAGAGTCGGGGTCGGAGTCGGAGTCAGCGTCGGAGTTGTAGTCAGAGTCAGAGTCAGAGTCAGAGTCAGAGTTAGAGTAAGAGTCAGAGTCAGAGTCAGAGTCACAGTCAGAGTCAGAGTCAGAGTCAGAGTTAGAGTAAGAGTCAGAGTCAGAGTCAGAGACAGATTCAGAGTCAGAGTCAGAGTCAGAGTCAGAGACAGAGTCAGAGTCAGAGTCAGAGTCAGAGTCAGAGTCAGAGTCAGAGTCCGAGTCAGACTCAGAGTCAGAATCAGAGTCAGAGTCGGAGTCGAAGTCGGAGTCAGATTCGGAGTGAGAGTCAGAGTCAGAGTCACAGTCAGAGTCACAGTCAGAGTCAGAGTCACAGTCAGAGTCAGAGTCAGATTCAGAATCAGAGTCAGAGTCAGAGTCGGAGTCGGAGTCAGAGTCATAGTCAGAGTCGGAGTCAAAGTTGGAGTCAGAGTCAGAGTCGGAGTCGGAGTCAGAGTCATAGTCAGAGTCGGAGTCAAAGTTGGAGTCAGAGTCAGAGTCAGAGAGTCAGAGTCAGAGTCAGAGTGATAGTCATAGTCGCAGTCAGAGTCAGATACAGATTTAAAGTCAGAGTCGAAGTCAGAGTCAGAGTGAGAGTCAGAGTCAGAGTCAGAATCAGAGTTAGAGTCGTAGTCGGAGTCAGAGTCAGAGTCAGAGTCAGAGTCAGAGTCTGAGTCAGAGTCAGAGTCGGAGTCAGATTCAGAGTCAGAGTCAGAGTCAGAGTCAGAGTCACAGTCAGAGTCAGAGTCAGAGTCAAAGTTGGAGTCAAAGTCAGAGTCAGAGATTTAGAGTCAGAGTCAGAGTGATAGTCAGAGTCGGAGTCAGAGTCAGATACAGAGTCGAGGTCAGAGTCAGAGTCAGAGTCAGAGTCAGAGTCAGAGTCAGAGTCAGAGTCGGAGTCAGAGTCAGACTCAGAGTCAAAATCGGAGTCAGAGTCGGAGTCGGAGTCGGAGTCAGATTCGGAGTGAGAGTCAGAGTCAGAGTCACAGTCAGAGTCACAGTCAGAGTCAGAGTCAGATTCAGAGTCAGAGTCAGGGTCAGAGTCAGAGTCAAAGTCAGAATCAGAGTCAGAGTCAGAGTCCGAGTCAGAGTCAGAGTCAGAGTCAGAGTCAGAGTCAGAGAGTCAGAGTCAAAGTCTGAGTCATACTGAAAGTCAGAGTCAGAGTCAGATTCAGAGTCAGATACAAAGTCAAAGTCAAAGTCAATGTCAGAGTCAGAGTCAGAGTCAGAGTCAGATTCAGAGTCAGAGTCAGAGTCAGAGTCAGAGTCAGAGTCAGAGTCACAGTCAGAGTCAGAGTCAGAGTCAGAGTTAGAGTAAGAGTCAGAGTCAGAGTCAGAGTCAGAGTCAGAGTCAGAGTCAGAGTCAGAGTCAGAGTCAGAGCCAGAGTCAGAGTTAGAGTCGTAGTCAGAGTCAGAGTCAGAGTCAGAGTCAGAGTCAGAGTCACAGTCAGAGTCAGAGTCAGAGTCAGAGTGAGAGTAAGAGTCAGAGTCAGAGTCAGAGTCAGAGTCAGAGTCGGAGTCAGAGTCAGAGTCAGAGTCAGAGCCAGAGGCAGAGTTAGAGTCGTAGTCAGAGTCAGAGTCAGAGTCAGAGTCAGAGTCAGAGTCAGAGTCATTCTCAGAGTCAGAATCAGAGTCAGAGTCGGAGTCGGAGTCGGAGTCAGATTCAGAGTGAGAGTCAGAGTCAGAGTCAGAGTCAGAGTCAGATTCAGAGTTAGAGTCAGAGTCAGAGTCGGGGTCGGAGTCGGAGTCAGCGTCGGAGTTGTAGTCAGAGTCAGAGTCAGAGTCAGAGTCAGAGTTAGAGTAAGAGTCAGAGTCAGAGTCAGAGTCAGAGTCAGAGTCAAAGTCAGAGTCAGAGTCAGAGTTAGAGTGAGAGTCAGAGTCAGAGTTGGAGTCAGATTAGGAGTCAGAGTCGGAGTCAATGTCAGATTCAGAGTCGGAGTCAGATTCAGAGTCACAGTCAGATTCAAAGTCAGAGTCGTTGTCAGAGTCAGAGTCTGATTCAGATACAGAGACAGAGTCAGAGTCAGAGTCAGAGTCAAACTCAGAGTCATAGACGAAGTCGGAGTCAGAGTTAGAGTCAGAGTCAGAGTCAGAGTCAGAGACAGATTCAGAGTCAGAGTCAGAGTCAGAGTCAGAGACAGAGTCAGAGTCAGAGTCAGAGTCAGAGTCAGAGTCAGAGTCAGAGTCCGAGTCAGACTCAGAGTCAGAATCAGAGTCAGAGTCGGAGTCGAAGTCGGAGTCAGATTCGGAGTGAGAGTCAGAGTCAGAGTCACAGTCAGAGTCACAGTCAGAGTCAGAGTCAGATTCAGAATCAGATTCAGAGTTAGAGTCAGAGTCAGAGTCGGGGTCGGAGTCGGAGTCAGCGTCGGAGTTGTAGTCAGAGTCAGAGTCAGAGTCAGAGTCAGAGTTAGAGTAAGAGTCAGAGTCAGAGTCAGAGTCAGAGTCAGAGTCAAAGTCAGAGTCAGAGTCAGAGTTAGAGTGAGAGTCAGAGTCAGAGTTGGAGTCAGATTAGGAGTCAGAGTCGGAGTCAATGTCAGATTCAGAGTCGGAGTCAGATTCAGAGTCACAGTCAGATTCAAAGTCAGAGTCGTTGTCAGAGTCAGAGTCTGATTCAGATACAGAGACAGAGTCAGAGTCAGAGTCAGAGTCAAACTCAGAGTCAGAGACGAAGTCGGAGTCAGAGTTAGAGTCAGAGTCAGAGTCAGAGTCAGAGACAGATTCAGAGTCAGAGTCAGAGTCAGAGTCAGAGACAGAGTCAGAGTCAGAGTCAGAGTCAGAGTCAGAGTCAGAGTCATAGTCAGAGTCAGACTCAGAGTCAGAATCAGAGTCAGAGTCGGAGTCGAAGTCGGAGTCAGATTCGGAGTGAGAGTCAGAGTCAGAGTCACAGTCAGAGTCACAGTCAGAGTCAGAGTCAGATTCAGAATCAGAATCAGAGTCAGAGTCAGAGTCGGAGTCGGAGTCAGAGTCATATTTAGAGTCGGAGTCAAAGTTGGAGTCAGAGTCAGAGTCAGAGAGTCAGAGTCAGAGTCAGAGTGATAGTCATAGTCGGAGTCAGAGTCGAAGTCAGAGTCAGAGTCAGAGTCAGAGTCAGAGTCAGAATCAGAGTCAGAGTCGTAGTCGGAGTCAGAGTCAGAGTCAGAGTCAAAGTCAGAGTCAGAGTCAGAGTCAGAGTCAGAGTCAGACTCAGAGTCAGAATCAGAGTCAGAGTCGGAGTCGGAGTCGGAGTCAGATTCAGAGTGAGAGTCAGAGTCAGAGTCAGAGTCAGAGTCAGATTCAGAGTTAGAGTCAGACTCAGAGTCGGGGTCGGAGTCGGAGTCAGCGTCGGAGTTGGAGTCAGAGTCAGAGTCAGAGTCAGAGTCAGAGTTAGAGTAAGAGTCAGAGTCAGAGTCAGAGTCAGAGTCAGAGTCAGAGTCAAAGTCAGAGTCAGAGTCAGAGTCAGAGTCAGAGTCAGAGCCAGAGTCAGAGTCAGAGTCGTAGTCAGAGTCAGAGTCCGAGTCAGATACAGAGACAGAGTCAGAGTCAGAGTCAGAGTCAGAGTCAGAGTCAAAGTCAGAGTCAGAGTCAGAGTAAGAGTCAGAGTCAGAGTCCGAGAGTCAGAGTCAAAGTCTGAGTCATACTGAAAGTCAGAGTCAGAGTCAGATTCAGAGTCAGAGTCAGATGCAGAGTCAGAGTCAGAGTCAGAGTCAGAGTCACAGTCACAGTCAGAGTCAGAGTCAGATTCAGAATCAGAATCAGAGTCAGAGTCAGAGTCGGAGTCGGAGTCTGAGTCATAGTCAGAGTCGGAGTCAAAGTTGGAGTCAGAGTCAGAGTCAGAGAGTCAGAGTCAGAGTCAGAGTGATAGTCATAGTCGGAGTCAGAGTCGAAGTCAGAGTCAGAGTCAGAGTCAGAGTCAGAGTCAGAATCAGAGTCAGAGTCGTAGTCGGAGTCAGAGTCAGAGTCAGAGTCAGAGTCAGAGTCAGAGTCAGAGTCAGAGTCAGAGTCAGACTCAGAGTCAGAATCAGAGTCAGAGTCGGAGTCGGAGTCGGAGTCAGATTCAGAGTGAGAGTCGGAGTCAGAGTCAGAGTCAGAGTCAGATTCAGAGTTAGAGTCAGACTCAGAGTCGGGGTCGGAGTCGGAGTCAGCGTCGGAGTTGGAGTCAGAGTCAGAGTCAGAGTCAGAGTCAGAGTTAGAGTAAGAGTCAGAGTCAGAGTCAGAGTCAGAGTCAGAGTCAGAGTCAAAGTCAGAGTCAGAGTCAGAGTCAGAGTCAGAGTCAGAGCCAGAGTCAGAGTCAGAGTCGTAGTCAGAGTCAGAGTCCGAGTCAGATACAGAGACAGAGTCAGAGTCAGAGTCAGAGTCAGAGTCAGAGTCAAAGTCAGAGTCAGAGTCAGAGTAAGAGTCAGAGTCAGAGTCCGAGAGTCAGAGTCAAAGTCTGAGTCATACTGAAAGTCAGAGTCAGAGTCAGATTCAGAGTCAGATACAAAGTCAAAGTCAAAGTCAATGTCAGAGTCAGAGTCAGAGTCAGAGTCAGATTCAGAGTCAGAGTCAGAGTCAGAGTCAGAGTCCGAGTCAGAGTCAGAGTCAGAGCCAGAGTCAGAGTCAGAGAGTGAGAGTCAAAGTCTGAGTCATACTCAAAGTCAGAGTCAGAGTCAGATTCTGAGTCAGATACAAAGTCAAAGTCAAAGTCAATGTCAGAGTCAGAGTCATAGTCAGAGTCAGATTCAGAGTCAGAGTCAGATGCAGAGTCAGAGTCAGAGTCAGAGTCAGAGTCAGAGTCAGAGGCAGAGTCAGAGTTAGAGTCGTAGTCGGAGTCAGAGTCAGAGTCAGAGTCAGAGTCAGAGTCAGAGTCAGACTCAGAGTCAGAGTCAGAGTCGGACTCAGAGTCAGAATCAGAGTCAGAGTCGGAGTCGGAGTCGGAGTCAGATTCAGAGTGAGAGTCAGAGTCAGAGTCAGAGTCAGAGTCAGATTCAGAGTTAGAGTCAGAGTCAGAGTCGGGGTCGGAGTTGGAGTCAGAGTCAGAGTCAGAGTCAGAGTCAAAGTCAGAATCAGAGTCAGAGTTAGAGTAAGAGTCAGAGTCAGAGTCAGAGTCAGAGTCAGAGTCAGAGTCAAAGTCAGAGGCAGAGTCAGAGTCAGAGTCAGAGTCAGAGCCAGAGTCAGAGTCAGAGTCGTAGTCAGAGTCAGAGTCCAAGTCAGATACAGAGTCAGAGTCAGAGTCAGAGTCAGAATCAGAGTCAGAGTCAGAGTCAGAGTCAGAGTCAGAGTCAGAGTCAGAGTCAGAGTCAGAGAGTCAGAGTCAAAGTCTGAGTCATACTGAAAGTCAGAGTCAGAGTCAGATTCCGAGTCAGATACAAAGTCAAAGTCAAAGTCAATGTCAGAGTCAGAGTCAGAGTCAGAGTCAGATTCAGAGTCAGAGTCAGAGTCGGAGTCAGAGTCACAGTCAGAGTCAGAGTCAGATACAGAGTCGAAGTCAGAGTCAGAGTCAGAGTCAGAGTCAGAGTCAGAGTTAGAGTCAGACTCAGAGTCAGAATCAGAGTCAGAGTCGGAGTCGAAGTCGGAGTCAGATTCGGAGTAAGAGTCAGAGTCAGAGTCACAGTCAGAGTCACAGTCAGAGTCAGAGTCACAGTCAGAGTCAGAGTCAGATTCAGAATCAGAGTCAGAGTCAGAGTCGGAGTCGGAGTCAGAGTCATAGTCAGAGTCGGAGTCAAAGTTGGAGTCAGAGTCAGAGTCGGAGTCGGAGTCAGAGTCATAGTCAGAGTCGGAGTCAAAGTTGGAGTCAGAGTCAGAGTCAGAGAGTCAGAGTCAGAGTCAGAGTGATAGTCATAGTCGCAGTCAGAGTCAGATACAGATTTAAAGTCAGAGTCGAAGTCAGAGTCAGAGTCAGAGTCAGAGTCAGAGTCAGAATCAGAGTTAGAGTCGTAGTCGGAGTCAGAGTCAGAGTCAGAGTCAGAGTCAGAGTCTGAGTCAGAGTCAGAGTCGGAGTCAGATTCAGAGTCAGAGTCAGAGTCAGAGTCAGAGTCACAGTCAGAGTCAGAGTCAGAGTCAAAGTTGGAGTCAAAGTCAGAGTCAGAGATTTAGAGTCAGAGTCAGAGTGATAGTCAGAGTCGGAGTCAGAGTCAGATACAGAGTCGAGGTCAGAGTCAGAGTCAGAGTCAGAGTCAGAGTCAGAGTCAGAGTCAGAGTCAGAGAGTCAGAGTCAAAGTCTGAGTCATACTGAAAGTCAGAGTCAGAGTCAGATTCAGAGTCAGATACAAAGTCAAAGTCAAAGTCAATGTCAGAGTCAGAGTCAGAGTCAGAGTCAGATTCAGAGTCAGAGTCAGAGTCAGAGTCAGAGTCAGAGTCAGAGTCACAGTCAGAGTCAGAGTCAGAGTCAGAGTTAGAGTAAGAGTCAGAGTCAGAGTCAGAGTCAGAGTCAGAGTCAGAGTCAGAGTCAGAGTCAGAGTCAGAGCCAGAGTCAGAGTTAGAGTCGTAGTCAGAGTCAGAGTCAGAGTCAGAGTCAGAGTCAGAGTCACAGTCAGAGTCAGAGTCAGAGTCAGAGTCAGAGTCACAGTCAGAGTCACAGTCAGAGTCAGAGTCACAGTCAGAGTCAGAGTCAGATTCAGAATCAGAGTCAGAGTCAGAGTCGGAGTCGGAGTCAGAGTCATAGTCAGAGTCGGAGTCAAAGTTGGAGTCAGAGTCAGAGTCGGAGTCGGAGTCAGAGTCATAGTCAGAGTCGGAGTCAAAGTTGGAGTCAGAGTCAGAGTCAGAGAGTCAGAGTCAGAGTCAGAGTGATAGTCATAGTCGCAGTCAGAGTCAGATACAGATTTAAAGTCAGAGTCGAAGTCAGAGTCAGAGTGAGAGTCAGAGTCAGAGTCAGAATCAGAGTTAGAGTCGTAGTCGGAGTCAGAGTCAGAGTCAGAGTCAGAGTCAGAGTCTGAGTCAGAGTCAGAGTCGGAGTCAGATTCAGAGTCAGAGTCAGAGTCAGAGTCAGAGTCACAGTCAGAGTCAGAGTCAGAGTCAAAGTTGGAGTCAAAGTCAGAGTCAGAGATTTAGAGTCAGAGTCAGAGTGATAGTCAGAGTCGGAGTCAGAGTCAGATACAGAGTCGAGGTCAGATTCAGAGTCACAGTCAGATTCAAAGTCAGAGTCGTTGTCAGAGTCAGAGTCTGATTCAGATACAGAGACAGAGTCAGAGTCAGAGTCAGAGTCAAACTCAGAGTCAGAGACGAAGTCGGAGTCAGAGTTAGAGTCAGAGTCAGAGTCAGAGTCAGAGACAGATTCAGAGTCAGAGTCAGAGTCAGAGTCAGAGACAGAGTCAGAGTCAGAGTCAGAGTCAGAGTCAGAGTCAGAGTCAGAGTCAGAGTCAGACTCAGAGTCAGAATCAAAGTCAGAGTCGGAGTCGAAGTCGGAGTCAGATTCGGAGTGAGAGTCAGAGTCAGAGTCACAGTCAGAGTCACAGTCAGAGTCAGAGTCAGATTCAGAATCAGATTCAGAGTTAGAGTCAGAGTCAGAGTCGGGGTCGGAGTCGGAGTCAGCGTCGGAGTTGTAGTCAGAGTCAGAGTCAGAGTCAGAGTCAGAGTTAGAGTAAGAGTCAGAGTCAGAGTCAGAGTCAGAGTCAGAGTCAAAGTCAGAGTCAGAGTCAGAGTTAGAGTGAGAGTCAGAGTCAGAGTTGGAGTCAGATTAGGAGTCAGAGTCGGAGTCAATGTCAGATTCAGAGTCGGAGTCAGATTCAGAGTCACAGTCAGATTCAAAGTCAGAGTCGTTGTCAGAGTCAGAGTCTGATTCAGATACAGAGACAGAGTCAGAGTCAGAGTCAGAGTCAAACTCAGAGTCAGAGACGAAGTCGGAGTCAGAGTTAGAGTCAGAGTCAGAGTCAGAGTCAGAGACAGATTCAGAGTCAGAGTCAGAGTCAGAGTCAGAGACAGAGTCAGAGTCAGAGTCAGAGTCAGAGTCAGAGTCAGAGTCATAGTCAGAGTCAGACTCAGAGTCAGAATCAGAGTCAGAGTCGGAGTCGAAGTCGGAGTCAGATTCGGAGTGAGAGTCAGAGTCAGAGTCACAGTCAGAGTCACAGTCAGAGTCAGAGTCAGATTCAGAATCAGAATCAGAGTCAGAGTCAGAGTCGGAGTCGGAGTCAGAGTCATATTTAGAGTCGGAGTCAAAGTTGGAGTCAGAGTCAGAGTCAGAGAGTCAGAGTCAGAGTCAGAGTGATAGTCATAGTCGGAGTCAGAGTCGAAGTCAGAGTCAGAGTCAGAGTCAGAGTCAGAGTCAGAATCAGAGTCAGAGTCGTAGTCGGAGTCAGAGTCAGAGTCAGAGTCAAAGTCAGAGTCAGAGTCAGAGTCAGAGTCAGAGTCAGACTCAGAGTCAGAATCAGAGTCAGAGTCGGAGTCGGAGTCGGAGTCAGATTCAGAGTGAGAGTCAGAGTCAGAGTCAGAGTCAGAGTCAGATTCAGAGTTAGAGTCAGACTCAGAGTCGGGGTCGGAGTCGGAGTCAGCGTCGGAGTTGGAGTCAGAGTCAGAGTCAGAGTCAGAGTCAGAGTTAGAGTAAGAGTCAGAGTCAGAGTCAGAGTCAGAGTCAGAGTCAGAGTCAAAGTCAGAGTCAGAGTCAGAGTCAGAGTCAGAGTCAGAGCCAGAGTCAGAGTCAGAGTCGTAGTCAGAGTCAGAGTCCGAGTCAGATACAGAGACAGAGTCAGAGTCAGAGTCAGAGTCAGAGTCAGAGTCAAAGTCAGAGTCAGAGTCAGAGTAAGAGTCAGAGTCAGAGTCCGAGAGTCAGAGTCAAAGTCTGAGTCATACTGAAAGTCAGAGTCAGAGTCAGATTCAGAGTCAGAGTCAGATGCAGAGTCAGAGTCAGAGTCAGAGTCAGAGTCACAGTCACAGTCAGAGTCAGAGTCAGATTCAGAATCAGAATCAGAGTCAGAGTCAGAGTCGGAGTCGGAGTCAGAGTCATAGTCAGAGTCGGAGTCAAAGTTGGAGTCAGAGTCAGAGTCAGAGAGTCAGAGTCAGAGTCAGAGTGATAGTCATAGTCGGAGTCAGAGTCGAAGTCAGAGTCAGAGTCAGAGTCAGAGTCAGAGTCAGAATCAGAGTCAGAGTCGTAGTCGGAGTCAGAGTCAGAGTCAGAGTCAGAGTCAGAGTCAGAGTCAGAGTCAGAGTCAGAGTCAGACTCAGAGTCAGAATCAGAGTCAGAGTCGGAGTCGGAGTCGGAGTCAGATTCAGAGTGAGAGTCAGAGTCAGAGTCAGAGTCAGAGTCAGATTCAGAGTTAGAGTCAGACTCAGAGTCGGGGTCGGAGTCGGAGTCAGCGTCGGAGTTGGAGTCAGAGTCAGAGTCAGAGTCAGAGTCAGAGTTAGAGTAAGAGTCAGAGTCAAAATCAGAGTCAGAGTCAGAGTCAGAGTCAAAGTCAGAGTCAGAGTCAGAGTCAGAGTCAGAGTCAGAGCCAGAGTCAGAGTCAGAGTCGTAGTCAGAGTCAGAGTCCGAGTCAGATACAGAGACAGAGTCAGAGTCAGAGTCAGAGTCAGAGTCAGAGTCAAAGTCAGAGTCAGAGTCAGAGTAAGAGTCAGAGTCAGAGTCCGAGAGTCAGAGTCCGAGAGTCAGAGTCAAAGTCTGAGTCATACTGAAAGTCAGAGTCAGAGTCAGATTCAGAGTCAGATACAAAGTCAAAGTCAAAGTCAATGTCAGAGTCAGAGTCAGAGTCAGAGTCAGATTCAGAGTCAGAGTCAGAGTCAGAGTCAGAGTCCGAGTCAGAGTCAGAGTCAGAGCCAGAGTCAGAGTCAGAGAGTGAGAGTCAAAGTCTGAGTCATACTCAAAGTCAGAGTCAGAGTCAGATTCTGAGTCAGATACAAAGTCAAAGTCAAAGTCAATGTCAGAGTCAGAGTCATAGTCAGAGTCAGATTCAGAGTCAGAGTCAGATGCAGAGTCAGAGTCAGAGTCAGAGTCAGAGTCAGAGTCAGAGGCAGAGTCAGAGTTAGAGTCGTAGTCGGAGTCAGAGTCAGAGTCAGAGTCAGAGTCAGAGTCAGAGTCAGACTCAGAGTCAGAGTCAGAGTCGGACTCAGAGTCAGAATCAGAGTCAGAGTCGGAGTCGGAGTCGGAGTCAGATTCAGAGTGAGAGTCAGAGTCAGAGTCAGAGTCAGAGTCAGATTCAGAGTTAGAGTCAGAGTCAGAGTCGGGGTCGGAGTTGGAGTCAGAGTCAGTGTCAGAGTCAGAGTCAAAGTCAGAATCAGAGTCAGAGTTAGAGTAAGAGTCAGAGTCAGAGTCAGAGTCAGAGTCAGAGTCAGAGTCAAAGTCAGAGGCAGAGTCAGAGTCAGAGTCAGAGTCAGAGCCAGAGTCAGAGTCAGAGTCGTAGTCAGAGTCAGAGTCCAAGTCAGATACAGAGTCAGAGTCAGAGTCAGAGTCAGAATCAGAGTCAGAGTCAGAGTCAGAGTCAGAGTCAGAGTCAGAGTCAGAGTCAGAGTCAGAGAGTCAGAGTCAAAGTCTGAGTCATACTGAAAGTCAGAGTCAGAGTCAGATTCCGAGTCAGATACAAAGTCAAAGTCAAAGTCAATGTCAGAGTCAGAGTCAGAGTCAGAGTCAGATTCAGAGTCAGAGTCAGAGTCAGAGTCAAAGTCACAGTCAGAGTCAGAGTCAGAGTCAGAGTCAGAGTCAGAGTTAGAGTCAGACTCAGAGTCAGAATCAGAGTCAGAGTCGGAGTCGAAGTCGGAGTCAGATTCGGAGTAAGAGTCAGAGTCAGAGTCACAGTCAGAGTCACAGTCAGAGTCAGAGTCACAGTCAGAGTCAGAGTCAGATTCAGAATCAGAGTCAGAGTCAGAGTCGGAGTCGGAGTCAGAGTCATAGTCAGAGTCGGAGTCAAAGTTGGAGTCAGAGTCAGAGTCGGAGTCGGAGTCAGAGTCATAGTCAGAGTCGGAGTCAAAGTTGGAGTCAGAGTCAGAGTCAGAGAGTCAGAGTCAGAGTCAGAGTGATAGTCATAGTCGCAGTCAGAGTCAGATACAGATTTAAAGTCAGAGTCGAAGTCAGAGTCAGAGTCAGAGTCAGAGTCAGAGTCAGAATCAGAGTTAGAGTCGTAGTCGGAGTCAGAGTCAGAGTCAGAGTCAGAGTCAGAGTCAGAGTCAGAGTCAGAGTCAGACTCAGAGTCAGAATCAGAGTCAGAGTCGGAGTCGGAGTCGGAGTCAGATTCAGAGTGAGAGTCAGAGTCAGAGTCAGAGTCAGAGTCAGATTCAGAGTTAGAGTCAGACTCAGAGTCGGGGTCGGAGTCGGAGTCAGCGTCGGAGTTGGAGTCAGAGTCAGAGTCAGAGTGAGAGTCAGAGTTAGAGTAAGAGTCAGAGTCAAAATCAGAGTCAGAGTCAGAGTCAGAGTCAAAGTCAGAGTCAGAGTCAGAGTCAGAGTCAGAGTCAGAGCCAGAGTCAGAGTCAGAGTCGTAGTCAGAGTCAGAGTCCGAGTCAGATACAGAGACAGAGTCAGAGTCAGAGTCAGAGTCAGAGTCAGAGTCAAAGTCAGAGTCAGAGTCAGAGTAAGAGTCAGAGTCAGAGTCCGAGAGTCAGAGTCAAAGTCTGAGTCATACTGAAAGTCAGAGTCAGAGTCAGATTCAGAGTCAGATACAAAGTCAAAGTCAAAGTCAATGTCAGAGTCAGAGTCAGAGTCAGAGTCAGATTCAGAGTCAGAGTCAGAGTCAGAGTCAGAGTCCGAGTCAGAGTCAGAGTCAGAGCCAGAGTCAGAGTCAGAGAGTGAGAGTCAAAGTCTGAGTCATACTCAAAGTCAGAGTCAGAGTCAGATTCTGAGTCAGATACAAAGTCAAAGTCAAAGTCAATGTCAGAGTCAGAGTCATAGTCAGAGTCAGATTCAGAGTCAGAGTCAGATGCAGAGTCAGAGTCAGAGTCAGAGTCAGAGTCAGAGTCAGAGGCAGAGTCAGAGTTAGAGTCGTAGTCGGAGTCAGAGTCAGAGTCAGAGTCAGAGTCAGAGTCAGAGTCAGACTCAGAGTCAGAGTCAGAGTCGGACTCAGAGTCAGAATCAGAGTCAGAGTCGGAGTCGGAGTCGGAGTCAGATTCAGAGTGAGAGTCAGAGTCAGAGTCAGAGTCAGAGTCAGATTCAGAGTTAGAGTCAGAGTCAGAGTCGGGGTCGGAGTTGGAGTCAGAGTCAGTGTCAGAGTCAGAGTCAAAGTCAGAATCAGAGTCAGAGTTAGAGTAAGAGTCAGAGTCAGAGTCAGAGTCAGAGTCAGAGTCAGAGTCAAAGTCAGAGGCAGAGTCAGAGTCAGAGTCAGAGTCAGAGCCAGAGTCAGAGTCAGAGTCGTAGTCAGAGTCAGAGTCCAAGTCAGATACAGAGTCAGAGTCAGAGTCAGAGTCAGAATCAGAGTCAGAGTCAGAGTCAGAGTCAGAGTCAGAGTCAGAGTCAGAGTCAGAGTCAGAGAGTCAGAGTCAAAGTCTGAGTCATACTGAAAGTCAGAGTCAGAGTCAGATTCCGAGTCAGATACAAAGTCAAAGTCAAAGTCAATGTCAGAGTCAGAGTCAGAGTCAGAGTCAGATTCAGAGTCAGAGTCAGAGTCAGAGTCAAAGTCACAGTCAGAGTCAGAGTCAGAGTCAGAGTCAGAGTCAGAGTTAGAGTCAGACTCAGAGTCAGAATCAGAGTCAGAGTCGGAGTCGAAGTCGGAGTCAGATTCGGAGTAAGAGTCAGAGTCAGAGTCACAGTCAGAGTCACAGTCAGAGTCAGAGTCACAGTCAGAGTCAGAGTCAGATTCAGAATCAGAGTCAGAGTCAGAGTCGGAGTCGGAGTCAGAGTCATAGTCAGAGTCGGAGTCAAAGTTGGAGTCAGAGTCAGAGTCGGAGTCGGAGTCAGAGTCATAGTCAGAGTCGGAGTCAAAGTTGGAGTCAGAGTCAGAGTCAGAGAGTCAGAGTCAGAGTCAGAGTGATAGTCATAGTCGCAGTCAGAGTCAGATACAGATTTAAAGTCAGAGTCGAAGTCAGAGTCAGAGTCAGAGTCAGAGTCAGAGTCAGAATCAGAGTTAGAGTCGTAGTCGGAGTCAGAGTCAGAGTCAGAGTCAGAGTCAGAGTCTGAGTCAGAGTCAGAGTCGGAGTCAGATTCAGAGTCAGAGTCAGAGTCAGAGTCAGAGTCACAGTCAGAGTCAGAGTCAGAGTCAAAGTTGGAGTCAAAGTCAGAGTCAGAGATTTAGAGTCAGAGTCAGAGTGATAGTCAGAGTCGGAGTCAGAGTCAGATACAGAGTCGAGGTCAGAGTCAGAGTCAGAGTCAGAGTCAGAGTCAGAGTCAGAGTCAGAGTCAGAGAGTCAGAGTCAAAGTCTGAGTCATACTGAAAGTCAGAGTCAGAGTCAGATTCAGAGTCAGATACAAAGTCAAAGTCAAAGTCAATGTCAGAGTCAGAGTCAGAGTCAGAGTCAGATTCAGAGTCAGAGTCAGAGTCAGAGTCAGAGTCAGAGTCAGAGTCACAGTCAGAGTCAGAGTCAGAGTCAGAGTTAGAGTAAGAGTCAGAGTCAGAGTCAGAGTCAGAGTCAGAGTCAGAGTCAGAGTCAGAGTCAGAGTCAGAGCCAGAGTCAGAGTTAGAGTCGTAGTCAGAGTCAGAGTCAGAGTCAGAGTCAGAGTCAGAGTCACAGTCAGAGTCAGAGTCAGAGTCAGAGTCAGAGTCACAGTCAGAGTCACAGTCAGAGTCAGAGTCACAGTCAGAGTCAGAGTCAGATTCAGAATCAGAGTCAGAGTCAGAGTCGGAGTCGGAGTCAGAGTCATAGTCAGAGTCGGAGTCAAAGTTGGAGTCAGAGTCAGAGTCGGAGTCGGAGTCAGAGTCATAGTCAGAGTCGGAGTCAAAGTTGGAGTCAGAGTCAGAGTCAGAGAGTCAGAGTCAGAGTCAGAGTGATAGTCATAGTCGCAGTCAGAGTCAGATACAGATTTAAAGTCAGAGTCGAAGTCAGAGTCAGAGTGAGAGTCAGAGTCAGAGTCAGAATCAGAGTTAGAGTCGTAGTCGGAGTCAGAGTCAGAGTCAGAGTCAGAGTCAGAGTCTGAGTCAGAGTCAGAGTCGGAGTCAGATTCAGAGTCAGAGTCAGAGTCAGAGTCAGAGTCACAGTCAGAGTCAGAGTCAGAGTCAAAGTTGGAGTCAAAGTCAGAGTCAGAGATTTAGAGTCAGAGTCAGAGTGATAGTCAGAGTCGGAGTCAGAGTTAGATACAGAGTCGAGGTCAGAGTCAGAGTCAGAGTCAGAGTCAGAGTCAGAGTCAGAGTCAGAGTCAGAGTTAGAGTAAGAGTCAGAGTCAGAGTCAGAGTCAGAGTCAGAGTCAGAGTCAAAGTCAGAGTCAGAGTCAGAGTCAGAGTCAGAGTCAGAGCCAGAGTCAGAGTCAGAGTCGTAGTCAGAGTCAGAGTCCGAGTCAGATACAGAGACAGAGTCAGAGTCAGAGTCAGAGTCAGAGTCAGAGTCAAAGTCAGAGTCAGAGTCAGAGTAAGAGTCAGAGTCAGAGTCCGAGAGTCAGAGTCAAAGTCTGAGTCATACTGAAAGTCAGAGTCAGAGTCAGATTCAGAGTCAGAGTCAGATGCAGAGTCAGAGTCAGAGTCAGAGTCAGAGTCACAGTCACAGTCAGAGTCAGAGTCAGATTCAGAATCAGAATCAGAGTCAGAGTCAGAGTCGGAGTCGGAGTCAGAGTCATAGTCAGAGTCGGAGTCAAAGTTGGAGTCAGAGTCAGAGTCAGAGAGTCAGAGTCAGAGTCAGAGTGATAGTCATAGTCGGAGTCAGAGTCGAAGTCAGAGTCAGAGTCAGAGTCAGAGTCAGAGTCAGAATCAGAGTCAGAGTCGTAGTCGGAGTCAGAGTCAGAGTCAGAGTCAGAGTCAGAGTCAGAGTCAGAGTCAGAGTCAGAGTCAGACTCAGAGTCAGAATCAGAGTCAGAGTCGGAGTCGGAGTCGGAGTCAGATTCAGAGTGAGAGTCAGAGTCAGAGTCAGAGTCAGAGTCAGATTCAGAGTTAGAGTCAGACTCAGAGTCGGGGTCGGAGTCGGAGTCAGCGTCGGAGTTGGAGTCAGAGTCAGAGTCAGAGTCAGAGTCAGAGTTAGAGTAAGAGTCAGAGTCAGAGTCAGAGTCAGAGTCAGAGTCAGAGTCAAAGTCAGAGTCAGAGTCAGAGTCAGAGTCAGAGTCAGAGCCAGAGTCAGAGTCAGAGTCGTAGTCAGAGTCAGAGTCCGAGTCAGATACAGAGACAGAGTCAGAGTCAGAGTCAGAGTCAGAGTCAGAGTCAAAGTCAGAGTCAGAGTCAGAGTAAGAGTCAGAGTCAGAGTCCGAGAGTCAGAGTCAAAGTCTGAGTCATACTGAAAGTCAGAGTCAGAGTCAGATTCAGAGTCAGATACAAAGTCAAAGTCAAAGTCAATGTCAGAGTCAGAGTCAGAGTCAGAGTCAGATTCAGAGTCAGAGTCAGAGTCAGAGTCAGAGTCCGAGTCAGAGTCAGAGTCAGAGCCAGAGTCAGAGTCAGAGAGTGAGAGTCAAAGTCTGAGTCATACTCAAAGTCAGAGTCAGAGTCAGATTCTGAGTCAGATACAAAGTCAAAGTCAAAGTCAATGTCAGAGTCAGAGTCATAGTCAGAGTCAGATTCAGAGTCAGAGTCAGATGCAGAGTCAGAGTCAGAGTCAGAGTCAGAGTCAGAGTCAGAGGCAGAGTCAGAGTTAGAGTCGTAGTCGGAGTCAGAGTCAGAGTCAGAGTCAGAGTCAGAGTCAGAGTCAGACTCAGAGTCAGAGTCAGAGTCGGACTCAGAGTCAGAATCAGAGTCAGAGTCGGAGTCGGAGTCGGAGTCAGATTCAGAGTGAGAGTCAGAGTCAGAGTCAGAGTCAGAGTCAGATTCAGAGTTAGAGTCAGAGTCAGAGTCGGGGTCGGAGTTAGAGTCAGAGTCAGAGTCAGAGTCAGAGTCAAAGTCAGAATCAGAGTCAGAGTTAGAGTAAGAGTCAGAGTCAGAGTCAGAGTCAGAGTCAGAGTCAGAGTCAAAGTCAGAGGCAGAGTCAGAGTCAGAGTCAGAGTCAGAGCCAGAGTCAGAGTCAGAGTCGTAGTCAGAGTCAGAGTCCAAGTCAGATACAGAGTCAGAGTCAGAGTCAGAGTCAGAATCAGAGTCAGAGTCAGAGTCAGAGTCAGAGTCAGAGTCAGAGTCAGAGTCAGAGTCAGAGAGTCAGAGTCAAAGTCTGAGTCATACTGAAAGTCAGAGTCAGAGTCAGATTCCGAGTCAGATACAAAGTCAAAGTCAAAGTCAATGTCAGGGTCAGAGTCAGAGTCAGAGTCAGATTCAGAGTCAGAGTCAGAGTCAGAGTCAGAGTCACAGTCAGAGTCAGAGTCAGATACGGAGTCGAAGTCAGAGTCAGAGTCAGAGTCAGAGTCAGAGTCAGAGTCAGAATCAGAGTTAGAGTCGTAGTCGGAGTCAGAGTCAGAGTCAGAGTCAGAGTCAGAGTCTGAGTCAGAGTCAGAGTCGGAGTCAGATTCAGAGTCAGAGTCAGAGTCAGAGTCAGAGTCACAGTCAGAGTCAGAGTCAGAGTCAAAGTTGGAGTCAAAGTCAGAGTCAGAGATTTAGAGTCAGAGTCAGAGTGATAGTCAGAGTCGGAGTCAGAGTCAGATACAGAGTCGAGGTCAGAGTCAGAGTCAGAGTCAGAGTCAGAGTCAGAGTCAGAGTCAGAGTCAGAGAGTCAGAGTCAAAGTCTGAGTCATACTGAAAGTCAGAGTCAGAGTCAGATTCAGAGTCAGATACAAAGTCAAAGTCAAAGTCAATGTCAGAGTCAGAGTCAGAGTCAGAGTCAGATTCAGAGTCAGAGTCAGAGTCAGAGTCAGAGTCAGAGTCAGAATCAGAGTTAGAGTCGTAGTCGGAGTCAGAGTCAGAGTCAGAGTCAGAGTCAGAGTCTGAGTCAGAGTCAGAGTCGGAGTCAGATTCAGAGTCAGAGTCAGAGTCAGAGTCAGAGTCACAGTCAGAGTCAGAGTCAGAGTCAAAGTTGGAGTCAAAGTCAGAGTCAGAGATTTAGAGTCAGAGTCAGAGTGATAGTCAGAGTCGGAGTCAGAGTAAGAGTCAGAGTCAGAGTCCGAGAGTCAGAGTCAAAGTCTGAGTCATACTGAAAGTCAGAGTCAGAGTCAGATTCAGAGTCAGATACAAAGTCAAAGTCAAAGTCAATGTCAGAGTCAGAGTCAGAGTCAGAGTCAGATTCAGAGTCAGAGTCAGAGTCAGAGTCAGAGTCCGAGTCAGAGTCAGAGTCAGAGCCAGAGTCAGAGTCAGAGAGTGAGAGTCAAAGTCTGAGTCATACTCAAAGTCAGAGTCAGAGTCAGATTCTGAGTCAGATACAAAGTCAAAGTCAAAGTCAATGTCAGAGTCAGAGTCATAGTCAGAGTCAGATTCAGAGTCAGAGTCAGATGCAGAGTCAGAGTCAGAGTCAGAGTCAGAGTCAGAGTCAGAGGCAGAGTCAGAGTTAGAGTCGTAGTCGGAGTCAGAGTCAGAGTCAGAGTCAGAGTCAGAGTCAGAGTCAGACTCAGAGTCAGAGTCAGAGTCGGACTCAGAGTCAGAATCAGAGTCAGAGTCGGAGTCGGAGTCGGAGTCAGATTCAGAGTGAGAGTCAGAGTCAGAGTCAGAGTCAGAGTCAGATTCAGAGTTAGAGTCAGAGTCAGAGTCGGGGTCGGAGTTAGAGTCAGAGTCAGAGTCAGAGTCAGAGTCAAAGTCAGAATCAGAGTCAGAGTCATAGTCAGAGTCGGAGTCAAAGTTGGAGTCAGAGTCAGAGTCGGAGTCGGAGTCAGAGTCATAGTCAGAGTCGGAGTCAAAGTTGGAGTCAGAGTCAGAGTCAGAGAGTCAGAGTCAGAGTCAGAGTGATAGTCATAGTCGCAGTCAGAGTCAGATACAGATTTAAAGTCAGAGTCGAAGTCAGAGTCAGAGTCAGAGTCAGAGTCAGAGTCAGAATCAGAGTTAGAGTCGTAGTCGGAGTCAGAGTCAGAGTCAGAGTCAGAGTCAGAGTCTGAGTCAGAGTCAGAGTCGGAGTCAGATTCAGAGTCAGAGTCAGAGTCAGAGTCAGAGTCACAGTCAGAGTCAGAGTCAGAGTCAAAGTTGGAGTCAAAGTCAGAGTCAGAGATTTAGAGTCAGAGTCAGAGTGATAGTCAGAGTCGGAGTCAGAGTCAGATACAGAGTCGAGGTCAGAGTCAGAGTCAGAGTCAGAGTCAGAGTCAGAGTCAGAGTCAGAGTCAGAGAGTCAGAGTCAAAGTCTGAGTCATACTGAAAGTCAGAGTCAGAGTCAGATTCAGAGTCAGATACAAAGTCAAAGTCAAAGTCAATGTCAGAGTCAGAGTCAGAGTCAGAGTCAGATTCAGAGTCAGAGTCAGAGTCAGAGTCAGAGTCAGAGTCAGAATCAGAGTTAGAGTCGTAGTCGGAGTCAGAGTCAGAGTCAGAGTCAGAGTCAGAGTCTGAGTCAGAGTCAGAGTCGGAGTCAGATTCAGAGTCAGAGTCAGAGTCAGAGTCAGAGTCACAGTCAGAGTCAGAGTCAGAGTCAAAGTTGGAGTCAAAGTCAGAGTCAGAGATTTAGAGTCAGAGTCAGAGTGATAGTCAGAGTCGGAGTCAGAGTAAGAGTCAGAGTCAGAGTCCGAGAGTCAGAGTCAAAGTCTGAGTCATACTGAAAGTCAGAGTCAGAGTCAGATTCAGAGTCAGATACAAAGTCAAAGTCAAAGTCAATGTCAGAGTCAGAGTCAGAGTCAGAGTCAGATTCAGAGTCAGAGTCAGAGTCAGAGTCAGAGTCCGAGTCAGAGTCAGAGTCAGAGCCAGAGTCAGAGTCAGAGAGTGAGAGTCAAAGTCTGAGTCATACTCAAAGTCAGAGTCAGAGTCAGATTCTGAGTCAGATACAAAGTCAAAGTCAAAGTCAATGTCAGAGTCAGAGTCATAGTCAGAGTCAGATTCAGAGTCAGAGTCAGATGCAGAGTCAGAGTCAGAGTCAGAGTCAGAGTCAGAGTCAGAGGCAGAGTCAGAGTTAGAGTCGTAGTCGGAGTCAGAGTCAGAGTCAGAGTCAGAGTCAGAGTCAGAGTCAGACTCAGAGTCAGAGTCAGAGTCGGACTCAGAGTCAGAATCAGAGTCAGAGTCGGAGTCGGAGTCGGAGTCAGATTCAGAGTGAGAGTCAGAGTCAGAGTCAGAGTCAGAGTCAGATTCAGAGTTAGAGTCAGAGTCAGAGTCGGGGTCGGAGTTAGAGTCAGAGTCAGAGTCAGAGTCAGAGTCAAAGTCAGAATCAGAGTCAGAGTCATAGTCAGAGTCGGAGTCAAAGTTGGAGTCAGAGTCAGAGTCGGAGTCGGAGTCAGAGTCATAGTCAGAGTCGGAGTCAAAGTTGGAGTCAGAGTCAGAGTCAGAGAGTCAGAGTCAGAGTCAGAGTGATAGTCATAGTCGCAGTCAGAGTCAGATACAGATTTAAAGTCAGAGTCGAAGTCAGAGTCAGAGTCAGAGTCAGAGTCAGAGTCAGAATCAGAGTTAGAGTCGTAGTCGGAGTCAGAGTCAGAGTCAGAGTCAGAGTCAGAGTCTGAGTCAGAGTCAGAGTCGGAGTCAGATTCAGAGTCAGAGTCAGAGTCAGAGTCAGAGTCACAGTCAGAGTCAGAGTCAGAGTCAAAGTTGGAGTCAAAGTCAGAGTCAGAGATTTAGAGTCAGAGTCAGAGTGATAGTCAGAGTCGGAGTCAGAGTCAGATACAGAGTCGAGGTCAGAGTCAGAGTCAGAGTCAGAGTCAGAGTCAGAGTCAGAGTCAGAGTCAGAGAGTCAGAGTCAAAGTCTGAGTCATACTGAAAGTCAGAGTCAGAGTCAGATTCAGAGTCAGATACAAAGTCAAAGTCAAAGTCAATGTCAGAGTCAGAGTCAGAGTCAGAGTCAGATTCAGAGTCAGAGTCAGAGTCAGAGTCAGAGTCAGAGTCAGAGTCACAGTCAGAGTCAGAGTCAGAGTCAGAGTTAGAGTAAGAGTCAGAGTCAGAGTCAGAGTCAGAGTCAGAGTCAGAGTCAGAGTCAGAGTCAGAGTCAGAGCCAGAGTCAGAGTTAGAGTCGTAGTCAGAGTCAGAGTCAGAGTCAGAGTCAGAGTCAGAGTCACAGTCAGAGTCAGAGTCAGAGTCAGAGTCAGAGTCACAGTCAGAGTCACAGTCAGAGTCAGAGTCACAGTCAGAGTCAGAGTCAGATTCAGAATCAGAGTCAGAGTCAGAGTCGGAGTCGGAGTCAGAGTCATAGTCAGAGTCGGAGTCAAAGTTGGAGTCAGAGTCAGAGTCGGAGTCGGAGTCAGAGTCATAGTCAGAGTCGGAGTCAAAGTTGGAGTCAGAGTCAGAGTCAGAGAGTCAGAGTCAGAGTCAGAGTGATAGTCATAGTCGCAGTCAGAGTCAGATACAGATTTAAAGTCAGAGTCGAAGTCAGAGTCAGAGTGAGAGTCAGAGTCAGAGTCAGAATCAGAGTTAGAGTCGTAGTCGGAGTCAGAGTCAGAGTCAGAGTCAGAGTCAGAGTCTGAGTCAGAGTCAGAGTCGGAGTCAGATTCAGAGTCAGAGTCAGAGTCAGAGTCAGAGTCACAGTCAGAGTCAGAGTCAGAGTCAAAGTTGGAGTCAAAGTCAGAGTCAGAGATTTAGAGTCAGAGTCAGAGTGATAGTCAGAGTCGGAGTCAGAGTCAGATACAGAGTCGAGGTCAGAGTCAGAGTCAGAGTCAGAGTCAGAGTCAGAGTCAGAGTCAGAGTTAGAGTAAGAGTCAGAGTCAGAGTCAGAGTCAGAGTCAGAGTCAGAGTCAAAGTCAGAGTCAGAGTCAGAGTCAGAGTCAGAGTCAGAGCCAGAGTCAGAGTCAGAGTCGTAGTCAGAGTCAGAGTCCGAGTCAGATACAGAGACAGAGTCAGAGTCAGAGTCAGAGTCAGAGTCAGAGTCAAAGTCAGAGTCAGAGTCAGAGTAAGAGTCAGAGTCAGAGTCCGAGAGTCAGAGTCAAAGTCTGAGTCATACTGAAAGTCAGAGTCAGAGTCAGATTCAGAGTCAGAGTCAGATGCAGAGTCAGAGTCAGAGTCAGAGTCAGAGTCACAGTCACAGTCAGAGTCAGAGTCAGATTCAGAATCAGAATCAGAGTCAGAGTCAGAGTCGGAGTCGGAGTCAGAGTCATAGTCAGAGTCGGAGTCAAAGTTGGAGTCAGAGTCAGAGTCAGAGAGTCAGAGTCAGAGTCAGAGTGATAGTCATAGTCGGAGTCAGAGTCGAAGTCAGAGTCAGAGTCAGAGTCAGAGTCAGAGTCAGAATCAGAGTCAGAGTCGTAGTCGGAGTCAGAGTCAGAGTCAGAGTCAGAGTCAGAGTCAGAGTCAGAGTCAGAGTCAGAGTCAGAGTCAGACTCAGAGTCAGAATCAGAGTCAGAGTCGGAGTCGGAGTCGGAGTCAGATTCAGAGTGAGAGTCAGAGTCAGAGTCAGAGTCAGAGTCAGATTCAGAGTTAGAGTCAGACTCAGAGTCGGGGTCGGAGTCGGAGTCAGCGTCGGAGTTGGAGTCAGAGTCAGAGTCAGAGTCAGAGTCAGAGTTAGAGTAAGAGTCAGAGTCAGAGTCAGAGTCAGAGTCAGAGTCAGAGTCAAAGTCAGAGTCAGAGTCAGAGTCAGAGTCAGAGCCAGAGTCAGAGTCAGAGTCGTAGTCAGAGTCAAAGTCCGAGTCAGATACAGAGACAGAGTCAGAGTCAGAGTCAGAGTCAGAGTCAGAGTCAAAGTCAGAGTCAGAGTCAGAGTAAGAGTCAGAGTCAGAGTCCGAGAGTCAGAGTCAAAGTCTGAGTCATACTGAAAGTCAGAGTCAGAGTCAGATTCAGAGTCAGATACAAAGTCAAAGTCAAAGTCAATGTCAGAGTCAGAGTCAGAGTCAGAGTCAGATTCAGAGTCAGAGTCAGAGTCAGAGTCAGAGTCCGAGTCAGAGTCAGAGTCAGAGCCAGAGTCAGAGTCAGAGAGTGAGAGTCAAAGTCTGAGTCATACTCAAAGTCAGAGTCAGAGTCAGATTCTGAGTCAGATACAAAGTCAAAGTCAAAGTCAATGTCAGAGTCAGAGTCATAGTCAGAGTCAGATTCAGAGTCAGAGTCAGATGCAGAGTCAGAGTCAGAGTCAGAGTCAGAGTCAGAGTCAGAGGCAGAGTCAGAGTTAGAGTCGTAGTCGGAGTCAGAGTCAGAGTCAGAGTCAGAGTCAGAGTCAGAGTCAGACTCAGAGTCAGAGTCAGAGTCGGACTCAGAGTCAGAATCAGAGTCAGAGTCGGAGTCGGAGTCGGAGTCAGATTCAGAGTGAGAGTCAGAGTCAGAGTCAGAGTCAGAGTCAGATTCAGAGTTAGAGTCAGAGTCAGAGTCGGGGTCGGAGTTAGAGTCAGAGTCAGAGTCAGAGTCAGAGTCAAAGTCAGAATCAGAGTCAGAGTTAGAGTAAGAGTCAGAGTCAGAGTCAGAGTCAGAGTCAGAGTCAGAGTCAAAGTCAGAGGCAGAGTCAGAGTCAGAGTCAGAGTCAGAGCCAGAGTCAGAGTCAGAGTCGTAGTCAGAGTCAGAGTCCAAGTCAGATACAGAGTCAGAGTCAGAGTCAGAGTCAGAATCAGAGTCAGAGTCAGAGTCAGAGTCAGAGTCAGAGTCAGAGTCAGAGTCAGAGTCAGAGAGTCAGAGTCAAAGTCTGAGTCATACTGAAAGTCAGAGTCAGAGTCAGATTCCGAGTCAGATACAAAGTCAAAGTCAAAGTCAATGTCAGGGTCAGAGTCAGAGTCAGAGTCAGATTCAGAGTCAGAGTCAGAGTCAGAGTCAGAGTCACAGTCAGAGTCAGAGTCAGATACGGAGTCGAAGTCAGAGTCAGAGTCAGAGTCAGAGTCAGAGTCAGAGTCAGAATCAGAGTTAGAGTCGTAGTCGGAGTCAGAGTCAGAGTCAGAGTCAGAGTCAGAGTCTGAGTCAGAGTCAGAGTCGGAGTCAGATTCAGAGTCAGAGTCAGAGTCAGAGTCAGAGTCACAGTCAGAGTCAGAGTCAGAGTCAAAGTTGGAGTCAAAGTCAGAGTCAGAGATTTAGAGTCAGAGTCAGAGTGATAGTCAGAGTCGGAGTCAGAGTCAGATACAGAGTCGAGGTCAGAGTCAGAGTCAGAGTCAGAGTCAGAGTCAGAGTCAGAGTCAGAGTCAGAGAGTCAGAGTCAAAGTCTGAGTCATACTGAAAGTCAGAGTCAGAGTCAGATTCAGAGTCAGATACAAAGTCAAAGTCAAAGTCAATGTCAGAGTCAGAGTCAGAGTCAGAGTCAGATTCAGAGTCAGAGTCAGAGTCAGAGTCAGAGTCAGAGTCAGAATCAGAGTTAGAGTCGTAGTCGGAGTCAGAGTCAGAGTCAGAGTCAGAGTCAGAGTCTGAGTCAGAGTCAGAGTCGGAGTCAGATTCAGAGTCAGAGTCAGAGTCAGAGTCAGAGTCACAGTCAGAGTCAGAGTCAGAGTCAAAGTTGGAGTCAAAGTCAGAGTCAGAGATTTAGAGTCAGAGTCAGAGTGATAGTCAGAGTCGGAGTCAGAGTAAGAGTCAGAGTCAGAGTCCGAGAGTCAGAGTCAAAGTCTGAGTCATACTGAAAGTCAGAGTCAGAGTCAGATTCAGAGTCAGATACAAAGTCAAAGTCAAAGTCAATGTCAGAGTCAGAGTCAGAGTCAGAGTCAGATTCAGAGTCAGAGTCAGAGTCAGAGTCAGAGTCCGAGTCAGAGTCAGAGTCAGAGCCAGAGTCAGAGTCAGAGAGTGAGAGTCAAAGTCTGAGTCATACTCAAAGTCAGAGTCAGAGTCAGATTCTGAGTCAGATACAAAGTCAAAGTCAAAGTCAATGTCAGAGTCAGAGTCATAGTCAGAGTCAGATTCAGAGTCAGAGTCAGATGCAGAGTCAGAGTCAGAGTCAGAGTCAGAGTCAGAGTCAGAGGCAGAGTCAGAGTTAGAGTCGTAGTCGGAGTCAGAGTCAGAGTCAGAGTCAGAGTCAGAGTCAGAGTCAGACTCAGAGTCAGAGTCAGAGTCGGACTCAGAGTCAGAATCAGAGTCAGAGTCGGAGTCGGAGTCGGAGTCAGATTCAGAGTGAGAGTCAGAGTCAGAGTCAGAGTCAGAGTCAGATTCAGAGTTAGAGTCAGAGTCAGAGTCGGGGTCGGAGTTAGAGTCAGAGTCAGAGTCAGAGTCAGAGTCAAAGTCAGAATCAGAGTCAGAGTTAGAGTAAGAGTCAGAGTCAGAGTCAGAGTCAGAGTCAGAGTCAGAGTCAAAGTCAGAGGCAGAGTCAGAGTCAGAGTCAGAGTCAGAGCCAGAGTCAGAGTCAGAGTCGTAGTCAGAGTCAGAGTCCAAGTCAGATACAGAGTCAGAGTCAGAGTCAGAGTCAGAATCAGAGTCAGAGTCAGAGTCAGAGTCAGAGTCACAGTCAGAGTCAGAGTCAGAGTCAAAGTTGGAGTCAAAGTCAGAGTCAGAGATTTAGAGTCAGAGTCAGAGTGATAGTCAGAGTCGGAGTCAGAGTCAGATACAGAGTCGAGGTCAGAGTCAGAGTCAGAGTCAGAGTCAGAGTCAGAGTCAGAGTCAGAGTCAGAGAGTCAGAGTCAGAGTCTGAGTCATACTGAAAGTCAGAGTCAGAGTCAGATTCAGAGTCAGATACAAAGTCAAAGTCAAAGTCAATGTCAGAGTCAGAGTCAGAGTCAGAGTCAGATTCAGAGTCAGAGTCAGAGTCAGAGTCGGAGTCAGAGTCAGAATCAGAGTTAGAGTCGTAGTCGGAGTCAGAGTCAGAGTCAGAGTCAGAGTCAGAGTCTGAGTCAGAGTCAGAGTCGGAGTCAGATTCAGAGTCAGAGTCAGAGTCAGAGTCAGAGTCACAGTCAGAGTCAGAGTCAGAGTCAAAGTTGGAGTCAAAGTCAGAGTCAGAGATTTAGAGTCAGAGTCAGAGTGATAGTCAGAGTCGGAGTCAGAGTCAGATACAGAGTCGAGGTCAGAGTCAGAGTCAGAGTCAGAGTCAGAGTCAGAGTCAGAGTCAGAGTCAGAGAGTCAGAGTCAAAGTCTGAGTCATACTGAAAGTCAGAGTCAGAGTCAGATTCACAGTCAGATACAAAGTCAAAGTCAAAGTCAATGTCAGAGTCAGAGTCAGAGTCAGAGTCAGAGTCAGATTCAGAGTCAGAGTCAGAGTCAGAGTCAGAGTCAGAGTCAGAGTCACAGTCAGAGTCAGAGTCAGAGTCAGAGTTAGAGTAAGAGTCAGAGTCAGAGTCAGAGTCAGAGTCAGAGTCAGAGTCAGAGTCAGAGTCAGAGTCAGAGCCAGAGTCAGAGTTAGAGTCGTAGTCAGAGTCAGAGTCAGAGTCAGAGTCAGAGTCAGAGTCACAGTCAGAGTCAGAGTCAGAGTCAGAGTCAGAGTCACAGTCAGAGTCACAGTCAGAGTCAGAGTCACAGTCAGAGTCAGAGTCAGATTCAGAATCAGAGTCAGAGTCAGAGTCGGAGTCGGAGTCAGAGTCATAGTCAGAGTCGGAGTCAAAGTTGGAGTCAGAGTCAGAGTCGGAGTCGGAGTCAGAGTCATAGTCAGAGTCGGAGTCAAAGTTGGAGTCAGAGTCAGAGTCAGAGAGTCAGAGTCAGAGTCAGAGTGATAGTCATAGTCGCAGTCAGAGTCAGATACAGATTTAAAGTCAGAGTCGAAGTCAGAGTCAGAGTGAGAGTCAGAGTCAGAGTCAGAATCAGAGTTAGAGTCGTAGTCGGAGTCAGAGTCAGAGTCAGAGTCAGAGTCAGAGTCTGAGTCAGAGTCAGAGTCGGAGTCAGATTCAGAGTCAGAGTCAGAGTCAGAGTCAGAGTCACAGTCAGAGTCAGAGTCAGAGTCAAAGTTGGAGTCAAAGTCAGAGTCAGAGATTTAGAGTCAGAGTCAGAGTGATAGTCAGAGTCGGAGTCAGAGTCAGATACAGAGTCGAGGTCAGAGTCAGAGTCAGAGTCAGAGTCAGAGTCAGAGTCAGAGTCAGAGTCGGAGTCAGAGTCAGACTCAGAGTCAAAATCGGAGTCAGAGTCGGAGTCGGAGTCGGAGTCAGATTCGGAGTGAGAGTCAGAGTCAGAGTCACAGTCAGAGTCACAGTTAGAGTCAGAGTCAGATTCAGAGTCAGAGTCAGGGTCAGAGTCAGAGTCAAAGTCAGAATCAGAGTCAGAGTCAGAATCCGAGTCAGAGTCAGAGTCAGAGTCAGAGTCAGAGTCAGAGAGTCAGAGTCAAAGTCTGAGTCATACTGAAAGTCAGAGTCAGAGTCAGATTCAGAGTCAGATACAAAGTCAAAGTCAAAGTCAATGTCAGAGTCAGAGTCAGAGTCAGAGTCAGATTCAGAGTCAGAGTCAGAGTCAGAGTCAGAGTCAGAGTCAGAGTCACAGTCAGAGTCAGAGTCAGAGTCAGAGTTAGAGTAAGAGTCAGAGTCAGAGTCAGAGTCAGAGTCAGAGTCAGAGTCAGAGTCAGAGTCAGAGTCAGAGCCAGAGTCAGAGTTAGAGTCGTAGTCAGAGTCAGAGTCAGAGTCAGAGTCAGAGTCAGAGTCAGAGTCATTCTCAGAGTCAGAATCAGAGTCAGAGTCGGAGTCGGAGTCGGAGTCAGATTCAGAGTGAGAGTCAGAGTCAGAGTCAGAGTCAGAGTCAGATTCAGAGTTAGAGTCAGAGTCAGAGTCGGGGTCGGAGTCGGAGTCAGCGTCGGAGTTGTAGTCAGAGTCAGAGTCAGAGTCAGAGTCAGAGTTAGAGTAAGAGTCAGAGTCAGAGTCAGAGTCAGAGTCAGAGTCAAAGTCAGAGTCAGAGTCAGAGTTAGAGTGAGAGTCAGAGTCAGAGTTGGAGTCAGATTAGGAGTCAGAGTCGAAGTCAATGTCAGATTCAGAGTCGGAGTCAGATTCAGAGTCACAGTCAGATTCAAAGTCAGAGTCGTTGTCAGAGTCAGAGTCTGATTCAGATACAGAGACAGAGTCAGAGTCAGAGTCAGAGTCAAACTCAGAGTCAGAGACGAAGTCGGAGTCAGAGTTAGAGTCAGAGTCAGAGTCAGAGTCAGAGACAGATTCAGAGTCAGAGTCAGAGTCAGAGTCAGAGACAGAGTCAGAGTCAGAGTCAGAGTCAGAGTCAGAGTCAGAGTCAGAGTCAGAGTCAGACTCAGAGTCAGAATCAGAGTCAGAGTCGGAGTCGAAGTCGGAGTCAGATTCGGAGTGAGAGTCAGAGTCAGAGTCACAGTCAGAGTCACAGTCAGAGTCAGAGTCAGATTCAGAATCAGATTCAGAGTTAGAGTCAGAGTCAGAGTCGGGGTCGGAGTCGGAGTCAGCGTCGGAGTTGTAGTCAGAGTCAGAGTCAGAGTCAGAGTCAGAGTTAGAGTAAGAGTCAGAGTCAGAGTCAGAGTCAGAGTCAGAGTCAAAGTCAGAGTCAGAGTCAGAGTTAGAGTGAGAGTCAGAGTCAGAGTTGGAGTCAGATTAGGAGTCAGAGTCGGAGTCAATGTCAGATTCAGAGTCGGAGTCAGATTCAGAGTCACAGTCAGATTCAAAGTCAGAGTCGTTGTCAGAGTCAGAGTCTGATTCAGATACAGAGACAGAGTCAGAGTCAGAGTCAGAGTCAAACTCAGAGTCAGAGACGAAGTCGGAGTCAGAGTTAGAGTCAGAGTCAGAGTCAGAGTCAGAGACAGATTCAGAGTCAGAGTCAGAGTCAGAGTCAGAGACAGAGTCAGAGTCAGAGTCAGAGTCAGAGTCAGAGTCAGAGTCAGAGTCAGAGTCAGACTCAGAGTCAGAATCAGAGTCAGAGTCGGAGTCGAAGTCGGAGTCAGATTCGGAGTGAGAGTCAGAGTCAGAGTCACAGTCAGAGTCACAGTCAGAGTCAGAGTCAGATTCAGAATCAGAATCAGAGTCAGAGTCAGAGTCGGAGTCGGAGTCAGAGTCATAGTCAGAGTCGGAGTCAAAGTTGGAGTCAGAGTCAGAGTCAGAGAGTCAGAGTCAGAGTCAGAGTGATAGTCATAGTCGGAGTCAGAGTCGAAGTCAGAGTCAGAGTCAGAGTCAGAGTCAGAGTCAGAATCAGAGTCAGAGTCGTAGTCGGAGTCAGAGTCAGAGTCAGAGTCAAAGTCAGAGTCAGAGTCAGAGTCAGAGTCAGAGTCAGACTCAGAGTCAGAATCAGAGTCAGAGTCGGAGTCGGAGTCGGAGTCAGATTCAGAGTGAGAGTCAGAGTCAGAGTCAGAGTCAGAGTCAGATTCAGAGTTAGAGTCAGACTCAGAGTCGGGGTCGGAGTCGGAGTCAGCGTCGGAGTTGGAGTCAGAGTCAGAGTCAGAGTCAGAGTCAGAGTTAGAGTAAGAGTCAGAGTCAGAGTTAGAGTTAGAGTCAGAGTCAGAGTCAAAGTCAGAGTCAGAGTCAGAGTCAGAGTCAGAGTCAGAGCCAGAGTCAGAGTCAGAGTCGTAGTCAGAGTCAGAGTCCGAGTCAGATACAGAGACAGAGTCAGAGTCAGAGTCAGAGTCAGAGTCAGAGTCAAAGTCAGAGTCAGAGTCAGAGTAAGAGTCAGAGTCAGAGTCCGAGAGTCAGAGTCAAAGTCTGAGTCATACTGAAAGTCAGAGTCAGAGTCAGATTCAGAGTCAGATACAAAGTCAAAGTCAAAGTCAATGTCAGAGTCAGAGTCAGAGTCAGAGTCAGATTCAGAGTCAGAGTCAGAGTCAGAGTCAGAGTCCGAGTCAGAGTCAGAGTCAGAGCCAGAGTCAGAGTCAGAGAGTGAGAGTCAAAGTCTGAGTCATACTCAAAGTCAGAGTCAGAGTCAGATTCTGAGTCAGATACAAAGTCAAAGTCAAAGTCAATGTCAGAGTCAGAGTCATAGTCAGAGTCAGATTCAGAGTCAGAGTCAGATGCAGAGTCAGAGTCAGAGTCAGAGTCAGAGTCAGAGTCAGAGGCAGAGTCAGAGTTAGAGTCGTAGTCGGAGTCAGAGTCAGAGTCAAAGTCAGAGTCAGAGTCAGAGTTAGACTCAGAGTCAGAGTCAGAGTCGGACTCAGAGTCAGAATCAGAGTCAGAGTCGGAGTCGGAGTCGGAGTCAGATTCAGAGTGAGAGTCAGAGTCAGAGTCAGAGTCAGAGTCAGATTCAGAGTTAGAGTCAGAGTCAGAGTCGGGGTCGGAGTTGGAGTCAGAGTCAGAGTCAGAGTCAGAGTCAAACTCAGAATCAAAGTCAGAGTTAGAGTAAGAGTCAGAGTCAGAGTCAGAGTCAGAGTCAGAGTCAGAGTCAAAGTCAGAGGCAGAGTCAGAGTCAGAGTCAGAGTCAGAGCCAGAGTCAGAGTCAGAGTCGTAGTCAGAGTCAGAGTCCAAGTCAGATACAGAGTCAGAGTCAGAGTCAGAGTCAGAATCAGAGTCAGAGTCAGAGTCAGAGTCAGAGTCAGAGTCAGAGTCAGAGTCAGAGTCAGAGAGTCAGAGTCAAAGTCTGAGTCATACTGAAAGTCAGAGTCAGAGTCAGATTCCGAGTCAGATACAAAGTCAAAGTCAAAGTCAATGTCAGAGTCAGAGTCAGAGTCAGAGTCAGATTCAGAGTCAGAGTCAGAGTCAGAGTCAGAGTCACAGTCAGAGTCAGAGTCAGATACAGAGTCGAAGTCAGAGTCAGAGTCAGAGTCAGAGTCAGAGTCAGAGTCAGAGTCAGACTCAGAGTCAGAATCAGAGTCAGAGTCGGAGTCGAAGTCGGAGTCAGATTCGGAGTAAGAGTCAGAGTCAGAGTCACAGTCAGAGTCACAGTCAGAGTCAGAGTCACAGTCAGCGTCAGAGTCAGATTCAGAATCAGAGTCAGAGTCAGAGTCGGAGTCGGAGTCAGAGTCATAGTCAGAGTCGGAGTCAAAGTTGGAGTCAGAGTCAGAGTCGGAGTCGGAGTCAGAGTTATAGTCAGAGTCGGAGTCAAAGTTGGAGTCAGAGTCAGAGTCAGAGAGTCAGAGTCAGAGTCAGAGTGATAGTCATAGTCGCAGTCAGAGTCAGATACAGATTTAAAGTCAGAGTCGAAGTCAGAGTCAGAGTCAGAGTCAGAGTCAGAGTCAGAATCAGAGTTAGAGTCGTAGTCGGAGTCAGAGTCAGAGTCAGAGTCAGAGTCAGAGTCTGAGTCAGAGTCAGAGTCGGAGTCAGATTCAGAGTCAGAGTCAGAGTCAGAGTCAGAGTCACAGTCAGAGTCAGAGTCAGAGTCAAAGTTGGAGTCAAAGTCAGAGTCAGAGATTTAGAGTCAGAGTCAGAGTGATAGTCAGAGTCGGAGTCAGAGTCAGATACAGAGTCGAGGTCCGAGTCAGAGTCAGAGTCAGAGTCAGAGTCAGAGTCAGAGTCAGAGTCAGAGTCAGAGTCAGACTCAGAGTCAGAATCGGAGTCAGAGTCGGAGTCGGAGTCGGAGTCAGATTCGGAGTGAGAGTCAGAGTCAGAGTCACAGTCAGAGTCACAGTCAGAGTCAGAGTCAGATTCAGAGTCAGAGTCAGGGTCAGAGTCAGAGTCAAAGTCAGAATCAGAGTCAGAGTCAGAGTCCGAGTCAGAGTCAGAGTCAGAGTCAGAGTCAGAGTCAGAGAGTCAGAGTCAAAGTCTGAGTCATACTGAAAGTCAGAGTCAGAGTCAGATTCAGAGTCAGATACAAAGTCAAAGTCAAAGTCAATGTCAGAGTCAGAGTCAGAGTCAGAGTCAGATTCCGAGTCAGAGTCAGAGTCAGAGTCAGAGTCAGAGTCAGAGTCACAGTCAGAGTCAGAGTCAGAGTCAGAGTTAGAGTAAGAGTCAGAGTCAGAGTCAGAGTCAGAGTCAGAGTCAGAGTCAGAGTCAGAGTCAGAGTCAGAGCCAGAGTCAGAGTTAGAGTCGTAGTCAGAGTCAGAGTCAGAGTCAGAGTCAGAGTCAGAGTCAGAGTCATTCTCAGAGTCAGAATCAGAGTCAGAGTCGGAGTCAGAGTCAGAGTCAGAGTCAGAGACAGAGTCAGAGTCAGAGTCAGAGTCAGAGTCAGAGTCAGAGTCAGATTCAGAGTCAGAGTCAGAGTCAGAGTCAGAGTCACAGTCAGAGACAGAGTCAGAGTCAGAGTCAGAGTCAGAGTCAGAGTCAGAGTCAGATTCAGAGTCAGAGTCAGAGTCAGAGTCAGAGTCACAGTCAGAGTCAGAGTCAGAGTCAAAGTTGGAGTCAAAGTCAGAGTCAGAGATTTAGAGTCAGAGTCAGAGTGATAGTCAGAGTCGGAGTCAGAGTCAGATACAGAGTCGAGGTCAGAGTCAGAGTCAGAGTCAGAGTCAGAGTCAGAGTCAGAGTCAGAGTCAGACTCAGAGTCAGAATCGGAGTCAGAGTCGGAGTCGGAGTCGGAGTCAGATTCGGAGTGAGAGTCAGAGTCAGAGTCACAGTCAGAGTCACAGTCAGAGTCAGAGTCAGATTCAGAGTCAGAGTCAGGGTCAGAGTCAGAGTCAAAGTCAGAATCAGAGTCAGAGTCAGAGTCCGAGTCAGAGTCAGAGTCAGAGTCAGAGTCAGAGTCAGAGAGTCAGAGTCAAAGTCTGAGTCATACTGAAAGTCAGAGTCAGAGTCAGATTCAGAGTCAGATACAAAGTCAAAGTCAAAGTCAATGTCAGAGTCAGAGTCAGAGTCAGAGTCAGATTCAGAGTCAGAGTCAGAGTCAGAGTCAGAGTCAGAGTCAGAGTCACAGTCAGAGTCAGAGTCAGAGTCAGAGTGAGAGTAAGATTCAGAGTCAGAGTCAGAGTCAGAGTCAGAGTCAGAGTCAGAGTCAGAGTCAGAGTCAGAGCCAGAGTCAGAGTTAGAGTCGTAGTCAGAGTCAGAGTCAGAGTCAGAGTCAGAGTCAGAGTCAGAGTCATTCTCAGAGTCAGAATCATAATCAGAGTCGGAGTCGGAGTCGGAGTCAGATTCAGAGTGAGAGTCAGAGTCAGAGTCAGAGTCAGAGTCAGATTCAGAGTTAGAGTCAGAGTCAGAGTCGGGGTCGGAGTCGGAGTCAGCGTCGGAGTTGTAGTCAGAGTCAGAGTCAGAGTCAGAGTCAGAGTTAGAGTAAGAGTCAGAGTCAGAGTCAGAGTCAGAGTCAGAGTCAAAGTCAGAGTCAGAGTCAGAGTTAAAGTGAGAGTCAGAGTCAGAGTTGGAGTCAGATTAGGAGTCAGAGTCGGAGTCAATGTCAGATTCAGAGTCGGAGTCAGATTCAGAGTCACAGTCAGATTCAAAGTCAGAGTCGTTGTCAGAGTCAGAGTCTGATTCAGATACAGAGACAGAGTCAGAGTCAGAGTCAGAGTCAAACTCAGAGTCAGAGACGAAGTCGGAGTCAGAGTTAGAGTCAGAGTCAGAGTCAGAGTCAGAGACAGATTCAGAGTCAGAGTCAGAGTCAGAGTCAGAGACAGAGTCAGAGTCAGAGTCAGAGTCAGAGTCAGAGTCAGAGTCAGAGTCAGAGTCAGACTCAGAGTCAGAATCAGAGTCAGAGTCGGAGTCGAAGTCGGAGTCAGATTCGGAGTGAGAGTCAGAGTCAGAGTCACAGTCAGAGTCACAGTCAGAGTCAGAGTCAGATTCAGAATCAGAATCAGAGTCAGAGTCAGAGTCGGAGTCGGAGTCAGAGTCATAGTCAGAGTCGGAGTCAAAGTTGGAGTCAGAGTCAGAGTCAGAGAGTTAGAGTCAGAGTCAGAGTGATAGTCATAGTCGGAGTCAGAGTCGAAGTCAGAGTCAGAGTCAGAGTCAGAGTCAGAGTCAGAATCAGAGTCAGAGTCGTAGTCGGAGTCAGAGTCAGAGTCAGAGTCAGAGTCAGAGTCAGAGTCAGAGTCAGAGTCAGAGTCAGACTCAGAGTCAGAATCAGAGTCAGAGTCGGAGTCGGAGTCGGAGTCAGATTCAGAGTGAGAGTCAGAGTCAGAGTCAGAGTCAGAGTCAGATTCAGAGTTAGAGTCAGACTCAGAGTCGGGGTCGGAGTCGGAGTCAGCGTCGGAGTTGGAGTCAGAGTCAGAGTCAGAGTCAGAGTCAGAGTTAGAGTAAGAGTCAGAGTCAGAGTCAGAGTCAGAGTCAGAGTCAGAGTCACAGTCAGAGTCAGAGTCAGAGTCAGAGTTAGAGTAAGAGTCAGAGTCAGAGTCAGAGTCAGAGTCAGAGTCAGAGTCAGAGTCAGAGTCAGAGCCAGAGTCAGAGTTAGAGTCGTAGTCAGAGTCAGAGTCAGAGTCAGAGTCAGAGTCAGAGTCAGAGTCATTCTCAGAGTCAGAATCAGAGTCAGAGTCGGAGTCAGAGTCAGAGTCAGAGTCAGAGACAGAGTCAGAGTCAGAGTCAGAGTCAGAGTCAGAGTCAGAGTCAGATTCAGAGTCAGAGTCAGAGTCAAAGTCAGAGTGAGAGTCAGAGACAGAGTCAGAGTCAGAGTCAGAGTCAGAGTCAGAGTCAGAGTCAGATTCAGAGTCAGAGTCAGAGTCAGAGTCAGAGTCACAGTCAGAGTCAGAGTCAGAGTCAAAGTTGGAGTCAAAGTCAGAGTCAGAGATTTAGAGTCAGAGTCAGAGTGATAGTCAGAGTCGGAGTCAGAGTCAGATACAGAGTCGAGGTCAGAGTCAGAGTCAGAGTCAGAGTCAGAGTCAGAGTCAGAGTCAGAGTCAGACTCAGAGTCAGAATCGGAGTCAGAGTCGGAGTCGAAGTCGGAGTCAGATTCGGAGTGAGAGTCAGAGTCAGAGTCACAGTCAGAGTCACAGTCAGAGTCAGAGTCAGATTCAGAGTCAGAGTCAGGGTCAGAGTCAGAGTCAAAGTCAGAATCAGAGTCAGAGTCAAAGTCCGAGTCAGAGTCAGAGTCAGAGTCAGAGTCAGAGTCAGAGAGTCAGAGTCAAAGTCTGAGTCATACTGAAAGTCAGAGTCAGAGTCAGATTCAGAGTCAGATACAAAGTCAAAGTCAAAGTCAATGTCAGAGTCAGAGTCAGAGTCAGAGTCAGATTCAGAGTCAGAGTCAGAGTCAGAGTCCGAGTCAGAGTCAGAGTCACAGTCAGAGTCAGAGTCAGAGTCAGAGTGAGAGTAAGAGTCAGAGTCAGAGTCAGAGTCAGAGTCAGAGTCAGAGTCAGAGTCAGAGTCAGAGTCAGAGCCAGAGTCAGAGTTAGAGTCGTAGTCAGAGTCAGAGTCAGAGTCAGAGTCAGAGTCAGAGTCATTCTCAGAGTCAGAATCAGAGTCAGAGTCGGAGTCGGAGTCGGAGTCAGATTCAGAGTGAGAGTCAGAGTCAGAGTCAGAGTCAGAGTCAGATTCAGAGTTAGAGTCAGAGTCAGAGTCGGGGTCGGAGTCGGAGTCAGCGTCGGAGTTGTAGTCAGAGTCAGAGTCAGAGTCAGAGTCAGAGTTAGAGTAAGAGTCAGAGTCAGAGTCAGAGTCAGAGTCAGAGTCAAAGTCAGAGTCAGAGTCAGAGTTAGAGTGAGAGTCAGAGTCAGAGTTGGAGTCAGATTAGGAGTCAGAGTCGGAGTCAATGTCAGATTCAGAGTCGGAGTCAGATTCAGAGTCACAGTCAGATTCAAAGTCAGAGTCGTTGTCAGAGTCAGAGTCTGATTCAGATACAGAGACAGAGTCAGAGTCAGAGTCAGAGTCAAACTCAGAGTCAGAGACGAAGTCGGAGTCAGAGTTAGAGTCAGAGTCAGAGTCAGAGTCAGAGACAGATTCAGAGTCAGAGTCAGAGTCAGAGTCAGAGACAGAGTCAGAGTCAGAGTCAGAGTCAGAGTCAGAGTCAGAGTCAGAGTCAGAGTCAGACTCAGAGTCAGAATCAGAGTCAGAGTCGGAGTCGAAGTCGGAGTCAGATTCGGAGTGAGAGTCAGAGTCAGAGTCACAGTCAGAGTCACAGTCAGAGTCAGAGTCAGATTCAGAATCAGAATCAGAGTCAGAGTCAGAGTCGGAGTCGGAGTCAGAGTCATAGTCAGAGTCGGAGTCAAAGTTGGAGTCAGAGTCAGAGTCAGAGTCAGAGTCAGAGTCAGAGTCAGAGTCAGAGTCAGAGTCAGAGTCAGAGTCAGACTCAGAGTCAGAATCAGAGTCAGAGTCGGAGTCGGAGTCGGAGTCAGATTCAGAGTGAGAGTCAGAGTCAGAGTCAGAGTCAGAGTCAGATTCAGAGTTAGAGTCAGACTCAGAGTCGGGGTCGGAGTCGGAGTCAGCGTCGGAGTTGGAGTCAGAGTCAGAGTCAGAGTCAGAGTCAGAGTTAGAGTAAGAGTCAGAGTCAGAGTCAGAGTCAGAGTCAGAGTCAGAGTCACAGTCAGAGTCAGAGTCAGAGTCAGAGTTAGAGTAAGAGTCAGAGTCAGAGTCAGAGTCAGAGTCAGAGTCAGAGTCAGAGTCAGAGTCAGAGCCAGAGTCAGAGTTAGAGTCGTAGTCAGAGTCAGAGTCAGAGTCAGAGTCAGAGTCAGAGTCAGAGTCATTCTCAGAGTCAGAATCAGAGTCAGAGTCGGAGTCAGAGTCAGAGTCAGAGTCAGAGACAGAGTCAGAGTCAGAGTCAGAGTCAGAGTCAGAGTCAGAGTCAGAGTCAGATTCAGAGTCAGAGTCAGAGTCAAAGTCAGAGTCACAGTCAGAGACAGAGTCAGAGTCAGAGTCAGAGTCAGAGTCAGAGTCAGAGTCAGATTCAGAGTCAGAGTCAGAGTCAGAGTCAGAGTCACAGTCAGAGTCAGAGTCAGAGTCAAAGTTGGAGTCAAAGTCAGAGTCAGAGATTTAGAGTCAGAGTCAGAGTGATAGTCAGAGTCGGAGTCAGAGTCAGATACAGAGTCGAGGTCAGAGTCAGAGTCAGAGTCAGAGTCAGAGTCAGAGTCAGAGTCAGAGTCAGACTCAGAGTCAGAATCGGAGTCAGAGTCGGAGTCGAAGTCGGAGTCAGATTCGGAGTGAGAGTCAGAGTCAGAGTCACAGTCAGAGTCACAGTCAGAGTCAGAGTCAGATTCAGAGTCAGAGTCAGGGTCAGAGTCAGAGTCAAAGTCAGAATCAGAGTCAGAGTCAAAGTCCGAGTCAGAGTCAGAGTCAGAGTCAGAGTCAGAGTCAGAGAGTCAGAGTCAAAGTCTGAGTCATACTGAAAGTCAGAGTCAGAGTCAGATTCAGAGTCAGATACAAAGTCAAAGTCAAAGTCAATGTCAGAGTCAGAGTCAGAGTCAGAGTCAGAGTCAGATTCAGAGTCAGAGTCAGAGTCAGAGTCAGAGTCAGAGTCAGAGTCACAGTCAGAGTCAGAGTCAGAGTCAGAGTGAGAGTAAGAGTCAGAGTCAGAGTCAGAGTCAGAGTCAGAGTCAGAGTCAGAGTCAGAGTCAGGGTCAGAGCCAGAGTCAGAGTTAGAGTCGTAGTCAGAGTCAGAGTCAGAGTCAGAGTCAGAGTCAGAGTCAGAGTCATTCTCAGAGTCAGAATCAGAGTCAGAGTCGGAGTCGGAGTCGGAGTCAGATTCAGAGTGAGAGTCAGAGTCAGAGTCAGAGTCAGAGTCAGATTCAGAGTTAGAGTCAGAGTCAGAGTCGGGGTCGGAGTCGGAGTCAGCGTCGGAGTTGTAGTCAGAGTCAGAGTCAGAGTCAGAGTCAGAGTAAGAGTGAGAGTCAGAGTCAGAGTCAGAGTCAGAGTCAAAGTCAGAGTCAGAGTCAGAGTTAGAGTGAGAGTCAGAGTCAGAGTTGGAGTCAGATTAGGAGTCAGAGTCGGAGTCAATGTCAGATTCAGAGTCGGAGTCAGATTCAGAGTCACAGTCAGATTCAAAGTCAGAGTCGTTGTCAGAGTCAGAGTCTGATTCAGATACAGAGACAGAGTCAGAGTCAGAGTCAGAGTCAAACTCAGAGTCAGAGACGAAGTCGGAGTCAGAGTTAGAGTCAGAGTCAGAGTCAGAGTCAGAGACAGATTCAGAGTCAGAGTCAGAGTCAGAGTCAGAGACAGAGTCAGAGTCAGAGTCAGAGTCAGAGTCAGAGTCAGAGTCAGAGTCAGAGTCAGACTCAGAGTCAGAATCAGAGTCAGAGTCGGAGTCGAAGTCGGAGTCAGATTCGGAGTGAGAGTCAGAGTCAGAGTCACAGTCAGAGTCACAGTCAGAGTCAGAGTCAGATTCAGAATCAGAATCAGAGTCAGAGTCAGAGTCGGAGTCGGAGTCAGAGTCATAGTCAGAGTCGGAGTCAAAGTTGGAGTCGGAGTCAGAGTCAGAGAGTCAGAGTCAGAGTCAGAGTGATAGTCATAGTCGGAGTCAGAGTCGAAGTCAGAGTCAGAGTCAGAGTCAGAGTCAGAGTCAGAATCAGAGTCAGAGTCGTAGTCGGAGTCAGAGTCAGAGTCAGAGTCAGAGTCAGAGTCAGAGTCAGAGTCAGAGTCAGAGTCAGACTCAGAGTCAGAATCAGAGTCAGAGTCGGAGTCGGAGTCGGAGTCAGATTCAGAGTGAGAGTCAGAGTCAGAGTCAGAGTCAGAGTCAGATTCAGAGTTAGAGTCAGACTCAGAGTCGGGGTCGGAGTCGGAGTCAGCGTCGGAGTTGGAGTCAGAGTCAGAGTCAGAGTCAGAGTCAGAATTAGAGTAAGAGTCAGAGTCAGAGTCAGAGTCAGAGTCAGAGTCAGAGTCAGAGTCAGAGTCAGAGTCAGAGTCAGAGTCAGAGTCAGAGCCAGAGTCAGAGTCAGAGTCGTAGTCAGAGTCAGAGTCCGAGTCAGATACAGAGACAGAGTCAGAGTCAGAGTCAGAGTCAGAGTCAGAGTCAAAGTCAGAGTCAGAGTCAGAGTAAGAGTCAGAGTCAGAGTCCGAGAGTCAGAGTCAAAGTCTGAGTCATACTGAAAGTCAGAGTCAGAGTCAGCTTCAGAGTCAGATACAAAGTCAAAGTCAAAGTCAATGTCAGAGTCAGAGTCAGAGTCAGAGTCAGATTCAGAGTCAGAGTCAGAGTCAGAGTCAAAGTCCGAGTCAGAGTCAGAGTCAGAGCCAGAGTCAGAGTCAGAGAGTGAGAGTCAAAGTCTGAGTCATACTCAAAGTCAGAGTCAGAGTCAGATTCTGAGTCAGATACAAAGTCAAAGTCAAAGTCAATGTCAGAGTCAGAGTCATAGTCAGAGTCAGGTTCAGAGTCAGAGTCAGATGCAGAGTCAGAGTCAGAGTCAGAGTCAGAGTCAGAGTCAGAGCCAGAGTCAGAGTTAGAGTCGTAGTCGGAGTCAGAGTCAGAGTCAGAGTCAGAGTCAGAGTCAGAGTCAGACTCAGAGTCAGAGTCAGAGTCGGACTCAGAGTCAGAATCAGAGTCAGAGTCGGAGTCGGAGTCGGAGTCAGATTCAGAGTGAGAGTCAGAGTCAGAGTCAGAGTCAGAGTCAGAGTCAGATTCAGAGTTAGAGTCAGAGTCAGAGTCGGGGTCGGAGTCGGAGTCAGAGTCAGAGTCAGAGTCAGAGTCAAAGTCAGAATCAGAGTCAGAGTTAGAGTAAGAGTCAGAGTCAGAGTCAGAGTCAGAGTCAGAGTCAAAGTCAGAGTCAAAGTCAGAGGCAGAGTCAGAGTCAGAGTCAGAGTCAGAGCCAGAGTCAGAGTCAGAGTCGTAGTCAGAGTCAGAGTCCAAGTCAGATACAGAGTCAGAGTCAGAGTCAGAGTCAGAATCAGAGTCAGAGTCAGAGTCAGAGTCAGAGTCAGAGTCAGAGTCAGAGTCAGAGTCAGAGAGTCAGAGTCAAAGTCTGAGTCATACTGAAAGTCAGAGTCAGAGTCAGATTCCGAGTCAGATACAAAGTCAAAGTCAAAGTCAATGTCAGAGTCAGAGTCAGAGTCAGAGTCAGATTCAGAGTCAGAGTCAGAGTCAGAGTCAGAGTCACAGTCAGAGTCAGAGTCAGATACAGAGTCGAAGTCAGAGTCAGAGTCAGAGTCAGAGTCAGAGTCAGAGTCAGAGTCAGACTCAGAGTCAGAATCAGAGTCAGAGTCGGAGTCGAAGTCGGAGTCAGATTCGGAGTAAGAGTCAGAGTCAGAGTCACAGTCAGAGTCACAGTCAGAGTCAGAGTGACAGTCAGAGTCAGAGTCAGATTCAGAATCAGAGTCAGAGTCAGAGTCAGAGTCCGAGTCGGAGTCAAAGTCAGAATCAGAGTCAGAGTCAGAGTCAGAGTCAGAGTCAGAGTCAGGGTCAGAGCCAGAGTCAGAGTTAGAGTCGTAGTCAGAGTCAGAGTCAGAGTCAGAGTCAGAGTCAGAGTCAGAGTCAGGGTCAGAGCCAGAGTCAGAGTTAGAGTCGTAGTCAGAGTCGGAGTCAGAGTCAGAGTCAGAGTCAGATTCAGAGTTAGAGTCAGACTCAGAGTCGGGGTCGGAGTCGGAGTCAGCGTCGGAGTTGGAGTCAGAGTCAGAGTCAGAGTCAGAGTCAGAGTTAGAGTAAGAGTCAGAGTCAGAGTCAGAGTCAGAGTCAGAGTCAGAGTCACAGTCAGAGTCAGAGTCAGAGTCAGAGTTAGAGTAAGAGTCAGAGTCAGAGTCAGAGTCAGAGTCAGAGTCAGAGTCAGAGTCAGAGTCAGAGCCAGAGTCAGAGTTAGAGTCGTAGTCAGAGTCAGAGTCAGAGTCAGAGTCAGAGTCAGAGTCAGAGTCATTCTCAGAGTCAGAATCAGAGTCAGAGTCGGAGTCAGAGTCAGAGTCAGAGTCAGAGACAGAGTCAGAGTCAGAGTCAGAGTCAGAGTCAGAGTCAGAGTCAGATTCAGAGTCAGAGTCAGAGTCAAAGTCAGAGTGAGAGTCAGAGACAGAGTCAGAGTCAGAGTCAGAGTCAGAGTCAGAGTCAGAGTCAGATTCAGAGTCAGAGTCAGAGTCAGAGTCAGAGTCACAGTCAGAGTCAGAGTCAGAGTCAAAGTTGGAGTCAAAGTCAGAGTCAGAGATTTAGAGTCAGAGTCAGAGTGATAGTCAGAGTCGGAGTCAGAGTCAGATACAGAGTCGAGGTCAGAGTCAGAGTCAGAGTCAGAGTCAGAGTCAGAGTCAGAGTCAGAGTCAGACTCAGAGTCAGAATCGGAGTCAGAGTCGGAGTCGAAGTCGGAGTCAGATTCGGAGTGAGAGTCAGAGTCAGAGTCACAGTCAGAGTCACAGTCAGAGTCAGAGTCAGATTCAGAGTCAGAGTCAGGGTCAGAGTCAGAGTCAAAGTCAGAATCAGAGTCAGAGTCAAAGTCCGAGTCAGAGTCAGAGTCAGAGTCAGAGTCAGAGTCAGAGAGTCAGAGTCAAAGTCTGAGTCATACTGAAAGTCAGAGTCAGAGTCAGATTCAGAGTCAGATACAAAGTCAAAGTCAAAGTCAATGTCAGAGTCAGAGTCAGAGTCAGAGTCAGATTCAGAGTCAGAGTCAGAGTCAGAGTCAAAGTCAGAGTCAGAGTCACAGTCAGAGTCAGAGTCAGAGTCAGAGTGAGAGTAAGAGTCAGAGTCAGAGTCAGAGTCAGAGTCAGAGTCAGAGTCAGAGTCAGAGTCAGAGTCAGAGCCAGAGTCAGAGTCAGAGTCAGAGTCAGAGTCAGAGTCAGAGTCATTCTCAGAGTCAGAATCAGAGTCAGAGTCGGAGTCGGAGTCGGAGTCAGATTCAGAGTGAGAGTCAGAGTCAGAGTCAGAGTCAGAGTCAGATTCAGAGTTAGAGTCAGAGTCAGAGTCGGGGTCGGAGTCGGAGTCAGCGTCGGAGTTGTAGTCAGAGTCAGAGTCAGAGTCAGAGTCAGAGTTAGAGTAAGAGTCAGAGTCAGAGTCAGAGTCAGAGTCAGAGTCAAAGTCAGAGTCAGAGTCAGAGTTAGAGTGAGAGTCAGAGTCAGAATTGGAGTCAGATTAGGAGTCAGAGTCGGAGTCAATGTCAGATTCAGAGTCGGAGTCAGATTCAGAGTCACAGTCAGATTCAAAGTCAGAGTCGTTGTCAGAGTCAGAGTCTGATTCAGATACAGAGACAGAGTCAGAGTCAGAGTCAGAGTCAAACTCAGAGTCAGAGACGAAGTCGGAGTCAGAGTTAGAGTCAGAGTCAGAGTCAGAGTCAGAGACAGATTCAGAGTCAGAGTCAGAGTCAGAGTCAGAGACAGAGTCAGAGTCAGAGTCAGAGTCAGAGTCAGAGTCAGAGTCAGAGTCAGAGTCAGACTCAGAGTCAGAATCAGAGTCAGAGTCGGAGTCGAAGTCGGAGTCAGATTCGGAGTGAGAGTCAGAGTCAGAGTCACAGTCAGAGTCACAGTCAGAGTCAGAGTCAGATTCAGAATCAGAATCAGAGTCAGAGTCAGAGTCGGAGTCGGAGTCAGAGTCATAGTCAGAGTCGGAGTCAAAGTTGGAGTCAGAGTCAGAGTCAGAGAGTTAGAGTCAGAGTCAGAGTGATAGTCATAGTCGGAGTCAGAGTCGACGTCAGAGTCAGAGTCAGAGTCAGAGTCAGAGTCAGAATCAGAGTCAGAGTCGTAGTCGGAGTCAGAGTCAGAGTCAGAGTCAGAGTCAGAGTCAGAGTCAGAGTCAGAGTCAGAGTCAGAGTCAGACTCAGAGTCAGAATCAGAGTCAGAGTCGGAGTCGGAGTCGGAGTCAGATTCAGAGTGAGAGTCAGAGTCAGAGTCAGAGTCAGAGTCAGATTCAGAGTTAGAGTCAGACTCAGAGTCGGGGTCGGAGTCGGAGTCAGCGTCGGAGTTGGAGTCAGAGTCAGAGTCAGAGTCAGAGTCAGAGTTAGAGTAAGAGTCAGAGTCAGAGTCAGAGTCAGAGTCAGAGTCAGAGTCACAGTCAGAGTCAGAGTCAGAGTCAGAGTTAGAGTAAGAGTCAGAGTCAGAGTCAGAGTCAGAGTCAGAGTCAGAGTCAGAGTCAGAGTCAGAGCCAGAGTCAGAGTTAGAGTCGTAGTCAGAGTCAGAGTCAGAGTCAGAGTCAGAGTCAGAGTCAGAGTCATTCTCAGAGTCAGAATCAGAGTCAGAGTCGGAGTCAGAGTCAGAGTCAGAGTCAGAGACAGAGTCAGAGTCAGAGTCAGAGTCAGAGTCAGAGTCAGAGTCAGATTCAGAGTCAGAGTCAGAGTCAAAGTCAGAGTCACAGTCAGAGACAGAGTCAGAGTCAGAGTCAGAGTCAGAGTCAGAGTCAGAGTCAGATTCAGAGTCAGAGTCAGAGTCAGAGTCAGAGTCACAGTCAGAGTCAGAGTCAGAGTCAAAGTTGGAGTCAAAGTCAGAGTCAGAGATTTAGAGTCAGAGTCAGAGTGATAGTCAGAGTCGGAGTCAGAGTCAGATACAGAGTCGAGGTCAGAGTCAGAGTCAGAGTCAGAGTCAGAGTCAGAGTCAGAGTCAGAGTCAGACTCAGAGTCAGAATCGGAGTCAGAGTCGGAGTCGAAGTCGGAGTCAGATTCGGAGTGAGAGTCAGAGTCAGAGTCACAGTCAGAGTCACAGTCAGAGTCAGAGTCAGATTCAGAGTCAGAGTCAGGGTCAGAGTCAGAGTCAAAGTCAGAATCAGAGTCAGAGTCAAAGTCCGAGTCAGAGTCAGAGTCAGAGTCAGAGTCAGAGTCAGAGAGTCAGAGTCAAAGTCTGAGTCATACTGAAAGTCAGAGTCAGAGTCAGATTCAGAGTCAGATACAAAGTCAAAGTCAAAGTCAATGTCAGAGTCAGAGTCAGAGTCAGAGTCAGAGTCAGATTCAGAGTCGGAGTCAGAGTCAGAGTCAGAGTCAGAGTCAGAGTCACAGTCAGAGTCAGAGTCAGAGTCAGAGTGAGAGTAAGAGTCAGAGTCAGAGTCAGAGTCAGAGTCAGAGTCAGAGTCAGAGTCAGAGTCAGGGTCAGAGCCAGAGTCAGAGTTAGAGTCGTAGTCAGAGTCAGAGTCAGAGTCAGAGTCAGAGTCAGAGTCAGAGTCATTCTCAGAGTCAGAATCAGAGTCAGAGTCGGAGTCGGAGTCGGAGTCAGATTCAGAGTGAGAGTCAGAGTCAGAGTCAGAGTCAGAGTCAGATTCAGAGTTAGAGTCAGAGTCAGAGTCGGGGTCGGAGTCGGAGTCAGCGTCGGAGTTGTAGTCAGAGTCAGAGTCAGAGTCAGAGTCAGAGTTAGAGTAAGAGTGAGAGTCAGAGTCAGAGTCAGAGTCAGAGTCAGAGTCAGAGTCAGAGTCAGAGTTAGAGTGAGAGTCAGAGTCAGAGTTGGAGTCAGATTAGGAGTCAGAGTCGGAGTCAATGTCAGATTCAGAGTCGGAGTCAGATTCAGAGTCACAGTCAGATTCAAAGTCAGAGTCGTTGTCAGAGTCAGAGTCTGATTCTGATACAGAGACAGAGTCAGAGTCAGAGTCAGAGTCAAACTCAGAGTCAGAGACGAAGTCGGAGTCAGAGTTAGAGTCAGAGTCAGAGTCAGAGTCAGAGACAGATTCAGAGTCAGAGTCAGAGTCAGAGTCAGAGACAGAGTCAGAGTCAGAGTCAGAGTCAGAGTCAGAGTCAGAGTCAGAGTCAGAGTCAGACTCAGAGTCAGAATCAGAGTCAGAGTCGGAGTCGAAGTCGGAGTCAGATTCGGAGTGAGAGTCAGAGTCAGAGTCACAGTCAGAGTCACAGTCAGAGTCAGAGTCAGATTCAGAATCAGAATCAGAGTCAGAGTCAGAGTCGGAGTCGGAGTCAGAGTCATAGTCAGAGTCGGAGTCAAAGTTGGAGTCGGAGTCAGAGTCAGAGAGTCAGAGTCAGAGTCAGAGTGATAGTCATAGTCGGAGTCAGAGTCGAAGTCAGAGTCAGAGTCAGAGTCAGAGTCAGAGTCAGAATCAGAGTCAGAGTCGTAGTCGGAGTCAGAGTCAGAGTCAGAGTCAGAGTCAGAGTCAGAGTCAGAGTCAGAGTCAGAGTCAGACTCAGAGTCAGAATCAGAGTCAGAGTCGGAGTCGGAGTCGGAGTCAGATTCAGAGTGAGAGTCAGAGTCAGAGTCAGAGTCAGAGTCAGATTCAGAGTTAGAGTCAGACTCAGAGTCGGGGTCGGAGTCGGAGTCAGCGTCGGAGTTGGAGTCAGAGTCAGAGTCAGAGTCAGAGTCAGAGTTAGAGTAAGAGTCAGAGTCAGAGTCAGAGTCAGAGTCAGAGTCAGAGTCAGAGTCAGAGTCAGAGTCAGAGTCAGAGTCAGAGTCAGAGCCAGAGTCAGAGTCAGAGTCGTAGTCAGAGTCAGAGTCGGAGTGATATTCAGAGTCGGAGTCAAAGTCAGATACAGAGTCGAAGTCAGAGTCAGAGTCAGAGTCAGAGTCAGAGTCAGAGTCAGAGTCAGACGCAGAGTCAGAATCAGAGTCAGAGTCGGGGTCGGAGTCGGAGTCAGATTCGGAGTAAGAGTCAGAGTCAGAGTCACAGTCAAAGTCACAGTCAGAGTCAGAGTCACAGTCAGAGTCAGAGTCAGATTCAGAATCAGAGTCAGAGTCAGAGTCGGAGTCGGAGTCAGAGTCATAGTCAGAGTCGGAGTCAAAGTTGGAGTCAGAGTCGGAGTCAGAGAGTCAGAGTGATAGTCATAGTCGCAGTCAGAGTCAGATACAGATTTGAAGTCAGAGTCGACGTCAGAGTCAGAGTCAGAGTCAGAGTCAGAGTCAGAATCAGAGTCAGAGTCGTAGTCGGAGTCAGAGTCAGAGCCAGAGTCAGAGTCAGAGTCGGAGTCAGAGTCAGAGTCGGAGTCAGAGTCACAGTCAGAGTCAGTGTCAGAGTCAGAGTCAGAGTCAAAGTTGGAGTCGGAGTCAGAGTCAGAGAGTCAGAGTCAGAGTCAGATTAATAGTCATAGTCGGAGTCAGAGTCAGATACAGAGTCAAAGTCAGAGTCGAAGTCAGAGTCAGAGTCAGAGTCAGAGTCAGAGTCAGAGTCAGAGAGTCAGAGTCAAAGTCTGAGTCATACTGAAAGTCAGAGTCAGAGTCAGATATAGAGTCAGATACAAAGTCAAAGTCAAAGTCAATGTCACAGTCAGAGTCAGAGTCAGAGTCAGATTGAGAGTCAGAGTCAGAGTCAGAGTCAGAGTCACAGTCAGAGTCAGAGTCAGAGTCAGAGTCAGAGTCAAAGTTGGAGTCAGAGTCCGAGTCACAGTCAGAGTCAGAGTCAGAGTCAGAGTCAGAGTCAAAGTTCGAGTCAGAGTCAGAGTCAGAGATTCAGAGTCAGAGTCAGAGTGATATTCAGAGTCGGAGTCAGAGTCAGATACAGAGTCGAAGTCAGAGTCAGAGTCAGAGTCAGAGTCAGAGTCAGAGTCAGAGTCAGACGCAGAGTCAGAATCAGAGTCAGAGTCGGAGTCGAAGTCGGAGTCAGATTCGGAGTAAGAGTCAGAGTCAGAGTCACAGTCAGAGTCACAGTCAGAGTCAGAGTCAGAGTCACAGTCAGAGTCAAAGTTGGAGTCAGAGTCCGAGTCACAGTCAGAGTCAGAGTCAGAGTCAGAGTCAGAGTCAAAGTTGGAGTCAGAGTCAGAGTCAGAGTCACAGTCAGAGTCAGAGTCAGAGTCACAGTCAGAGTCAAAGTTGGAGTCAGAGTCCGAGTCACAGTCAGAGTCAGAGTCAGAGTCAGAGTCAGAGTCAAAGTTGTCGTCAGAGTCAGAGTCAGAGATTTAGAGTCAGAGTCAGAGTGATAGTCAGAGTCGGAGTCAGAGTCAGAGTCAGAGTCAAAGTCAGAGTCAGATTCAGACTCAGAGTCAGAGTCAGAGTCAGAGTCAGAGTCAGCGTCAGAGTCAGAGTCAGAATCAGAGTCAGAGTCAGAGTCAGAGAGTCAGAGTCAAATTCAGAGTCGGAGTCAGAGTCAGAGAGTCAGAGTCAAATTCAGAGTCGGAGTCAGAGTCAGAGTCAGAGTCAGAGTCAGAGTCGAAGTCAGAGACAGAGTCAGAGTCAAATTCCGAGTCATAGTGAGAGTCACATTCATAGTCAGATACCGAGTCGAAGTCAGAGTCGAAGTCATAGTCAGAGTCAGAGTCAGAGTCAGAGTCAGAGTCAGACTCAGAGTCAGAGTCAGAGTCAGAGTCAGAGTCAGCGTCAGAGTCAGAGTCAGAATCAGAGTCAGAGTCAGAGAGTCAGAGTCAAATTCAGAGTCGGAGTCAGAGTCAGAGAGTCAGAGTCAAATTCAGAGTCGGAGTCAGAGTCAGAGTCAGAGTCGAAGTCAGAGACAGAGTCAGAGTCAAATTCCGAGTCATAGTGAAAGTCACATTCATAGTCAGATAAAACGTCGAAGTCAGAGTCAAAGTCAGAGTCAGAGTCAAAGTCAGAGTCAGAGTCTGATTCAGAGTCAGAGTCAGAGTCAGAGTTAGAGTCAGATTCGGAGTCAGAGTCGGAGTCAATGTCAGATTCAGAGTCGGAGTCAGATTCAGAGTCATAGTCAAATTCACAGTCAGAGTCGTCGTCAGAGTCAGAGTCTGATTCAGATACAGAGACAGAGTCAGAGTCAGAGTCGGAGTCAAACTCAGAGTCAGAGACAGAGTCGGAGTCAGAGTTAGAGTCAGAGTCAGAGTCAGAGTCAGAGACAGAGTCAGAGTCAGAGTCAGAGTCAGAGTCAGAGACAGAGTCAGAGTCAGAGTCAGAGTCAGAGTCAGAGTCAAAGTCAAAGTCAGAGTCAGAGTCAGAGTCAGAGTCAGAGTCAGAGCCAGAGTCAGAGTCAGAGTCAGAGTCAGAGTCAAAGTCAAAGTCAGAGTCAGAGTCAGAGTCAGAGTCAGAGTCAGAGCCAGAGTCAGAGTCAGAGTCGTAGTCAGAGTCAGAGTCCGAGTCAGATACAGAGACATAGTCAGAGTCAGAGTCAGAGTCAGAGTCAGAGTCAAAGTCAGAATCAGAGTCAGAGTCAGAGTCAGAGTCAGAGTCAGATTCAGAGTCAAAGTTGGAGTCAGAGTCAGAGTCAGAGTCACAGTCAGAGTCAGAGTCAGAGTCACAGTCAGAGTCAAAGTTGGAGTCAGAGTCCGAGTCACAGTCAGAGTCAGAGTCAGAGTCATAGTCAGCGTCAGAGTCATAGTCAGAATCAGAGTCAGAGTCAGAGAGTCAGAGTCGAATTCAGAGTCGGAGTCAGAGTCAGAGAGTCAGAGTCAAATTCAGAGGCGGAGTCAGAGTCAGAGTCAGAGTCGAAGTCAGAGACAGAGTCAGAGTCAAATTCCGAGTCATAGTGAGAGTCACATTCATAGTCAGATACAACGTCGAAGTCAGAGTCAAACTCAGAGTCAGAGTCTGATTCAGAGTCAGAGTCATAGTCAGAGTTAGAGTCAGATTCGAAGTCAGAGTCGGAGTCAATGTCAGATTCAGAGTCGGAGTCAGATTCAGAGTCATAGTCAGATTCAAAGTCAGAGTCGTCGTCAGAGTCAGAGTCTGATTCAGATACAGAGACAGAGTCAGAGTCAGAGTCAGAGTCAAACTCAGAGTCAGAGATAGAGTCGGAGTCAGAGTTAGAGTCAGAGTCAGAGTCAGAGTCAGAGACAGAGTCAGAGTCAGAGTCAGAGTCAGAGTCAGAGACAGAGTCAGAGTCAGAGTCAGAGTCAGAGTCAGAGTCAGAGTCAAAGTCAGAGTCAGAGTCAGAGTCAGAGTCAGAGTCAGAGCCAGAGTCAGAGTCAGAGTCGTAGTCAGAGTCAGAGTCCGAGTCAGATACAGAGACATAGTCAGAGTCAGAGTCAGAGTCAGAGTCAGAGTCAAAGTCAGAATCAGAGTCAGAGTCAAAGTCAGAGTCAGAGTCAGAGTAAGAGTCAGAGTCAGAGTCAGAGAGTCAGAGTCAAAGTCTGAGTCATACTGAGAGTCAGAGTCAGAGTCAGATTCAGAGTCAGATACAAAGTCAAAGTCAAAGTCAATGTCAGAGTCAGAGTCAGAGTCAGAGTCAGATTCAGAGTCAGAGTCTGAGTCAGAGTCAGAGTCCGAGTCAGAGTCAGAGTAAGAGTCAGAGTCAGAGTCAGAGACAGAGTCAGAGTCAGAGTCAGAGTCAGAGTCAGAGTCAAAGTCAAAGTCAGAGTCAGAGTCAGAGTCAGAGTCAGAGTCAGAGCCAGAGTCAGAGTCAGAGTCAGAGTCAGAGTCAAAGTCAAAGTCAGAGTCAGAGTCAGAGTCAGAGTCAGAGTCAGAGCCAGAGTCAGAGTCAGAGTCGTAGTCAGAGTCAGAGTCCGAGTCAGATACAGAGACATAGTCAGAGTCAGAGTCAGAGTCAGAGTCAGAGTCAAAGTCAGAATCAGAGTCAGAGTCAGAGTCAGAGTCAGAGTCAGATTCAGAGTCAGATACAAAGTCAAAGTCAAAGTCAATGTCAGAGTCAGAGTCAGAGTCGGAGTGATATTCAGAGTCGGAGTCAAAGTCAGATACAGAGTCGAAGTCAGAGTCAGAGTCAGAGTCAGAGTCAGAGTCAGAGTCAGAGTCAGACGCAGAGTCAGAATCAGAGTCAGAGTCGGGGTCGGAGTCGGAGTCAGATTCGGAGTAAGAGTCAGAGTCAGATTCACAGTCAAAGTCACAGTCAGAGTCAGAGTCACAGTCAGAGTCAGAGTCAGATTCAGAATCAGAGTCAGAGTCAGAGTCGGAGTCGGAGTCAGAGTCATAGTCAGAGTCGGAGTCAAAGTTGGAGTCAGAGTCGGAGTCAGAGAGTCAGAGTGATAGTCATAGTCGCAGTCAGAGTCAGATACAGATTTGAAGTCAGAGTCGACGTCAGAGTCAGAGTCAGAGTCAGAGTCAGAGTCAGAATCAGAGTCAGAGTCGTAGTCGGAGTCAGAGTCAGAGCCAGAGTCAGAGTCAGAGTCGGAGTCAGAGTCAGAGTCGGAGTCAGAGTCACAGTCAGAGTCAGTGTCAGAGTCAGAGTCAGAGTCAAAGTTGGAGTCGGAGTCAGAGTCAGAGAGTCAGAGTCAGAGTCAGATTAATAGTCATAGTCGGAGTCAGAGTCAGATACAGAGTCAAAGTCAGAGTCGAAGTCAGAGTCAGAGTCAGAGTCAGAGTCAGAGTCAGAGTCAGAGAGTCAGAGTCAAAGTCTGAGTCATACTGAAAGTCAGAGTCAGAGTCAGATATAGAGTCAGATACAAAGTCAAAGTCAAAGTCAATGTCACAGTCAGAGTCAGAGTCAGAGTCAGATTGAGAGTCAGAGTCAGAGTCAGAGTCAGAGTCACAGTCAGAGTCAGAGTCAGAGTCAGAGTCAGAGTCAAAGTTGGAGTCAGAGTCCGAGTCACAGTCAGAGTCAGAGTCAGAGTCAGAGTCAGAGTCAAAGTTCGAGTCAGAGTCAGAGTCAGAGATTCAGAGTCAGAGTCAGAGTGATATTCAGAGTCGGAGTCAGAGTCAGATACAGAGTCGAAGTCAGAGTCAGAGTCAGAGTCAGAGTCAGAGTCAGAGTCAGAGTCAGACGCAGAGTCAGAATCAGAGTCAGAGTCGGAGTCGAAGTCGGAGTCAGATTCGGAGTAAGAGTCAGAGTCAGAGTCACAGTCAGAGTCACAGTCAGAGTCAGAGTCAGAGTCACAGTCAGAGTCAAAGTTGGAGTCAGAGTCCGAGTCACAGTCAGAGTCAGAGTCAGAGTCAGAGTCAGAGTCAAAGTTGGAGTCAGAGTCAGAGTCAGAGTCACAGTCAGAGTCAGAGTCAGAGTCACAGTCAGAGTCAAAGTTGGAGTCAGAGTCCGAGTCACAGTCAGAGTCAGAGTCAGAGTCAGAGTCAGAGTCAAAGTTGTCGTCAGAGTCAGAGTCAGAGATTTAGAGTCAGAGTCAGAGTGATAGTCAGAGTCGGAGTCAGAGTCAGAGTCAGAGTCAAAGTCAGAGTCAGATTCAGACTCAGAGTCAGAGTCAGAGTCAGAGTCAGAGTCAGCGTCAGAGTCAGAGTCAGAATCAGAGTCAGAGTCAGAGTCAGAGAGTCAGAGTCAAATTCAGAGTCGGAGTCAGAGTCAGAGAGTCAGAGTCAAATTCAGAGTCGGAGTCAGAGTCAGAGTCAGAGTCAGAGTCAGAGTCGAAGTCAGAGACAGAGTCAGAGTCAAATTCCGAGTCATAGTGAGAGTCGTATTCATAGTCAGATACCGAGTCGAAGTCAGAGTCGAAGTCATAGTCAGAGTCAGAGTCAGAGTCAGAGTCAGAGTCAGACTCAGAGTCAGAGTCAGAGTCAGAGTCAGAGTCAGCGTCAGAGTCAGAGTCAGAATCAGAGTCAGAGTCAGAGAGTCAGAGTCAAATTCAGAGTCGGAGTCAGAGTCAGAGAGTCAGAGTCAAATTCAGAGTCGGAGTCAGAGTCAGAGTCAGAGTCGAAGTCAGAGACAGAGTCAGAGTCAAATTCCGAGTCATAGTGAAAGTCACATTCATAGTCAGATAAAACGTCGAAGTCAGAGTCAAAGTCAGAGTCAGAGTCAAAGTCAGAGTCAGAGTCTGATTCAGAGTCAGAGTCAGAGTCAGAGTTAGAGTCAGATTCGGAGTCAGAGTCGGAGTCAATGTCAGATTCAGAGTCGGAGTCAGATTCAGAGTCATAGTCAAATTCACAGTCAGAGTCGTCGTCAGAGTCAGAGTCTGATTCAGATACAGAGACAGAGTCAGAGTCAGAGTCGGAGTCAAACTCAGAGTCAGAGACAGAGTCGGAGTCAGAGTTAGAGTCAGAGTCAGAGTCAGAGTCAGAGACAGAGTCAGAGTCAGAGTCAGAGTCAGAGTCAGAGACAGAGTCAGAGTCAGAGTCAGAGTCAGAGTCAGAGTCAAAGTCAAAGTCAGAGTCAGAGTCAGAGTCAGAGTCAGAGTCAGAGCCAGAGTCAGAGTCAGAGTCAGAGTCAGAGTCAAAGTCAAAGTCAGAGTCAGAGTCAGAGTCAGAGTCAGAGTCAGAGCCAGAGTCAGAGTCAGAGTCGTAGTCAGAGTCAGAGTCCGAGTCAGATACAGAGACATAGTCAGAGTCAGAGTCAGAGTCAGAGTCAGAGTCAGAATCAGAGTCAGAGTCGTAGTCGGAGTCAGAGTCAGAGTCAGAGTCAGAGTCAGAGTCAGAGTCAGAGTCAGAGTCAGAGTCAGACTCAGAGTCAGAATCAGAGTCAGAGTCGGAGTCGGAGTCGGAGTCAGATTCAGAGTGAGAGTCAGAGTCAGAGTCAGAGTCAGAGTCAGATTCAGAGTTAGAGTCAGACTCAGAGTCGGGGTCGGAGTCGGAGTCAGCGTCGGAGTTGGAGTCAGAGTCAGAGTCAGAGTCAGAGTCAGAGTTAGAGTAAGAGTCAGAGTCAGAGTCAGAGTCAGAGTCAGAGTCAGAGTCAGAGTCAGAGTCAGAGTCAGAGTCAGAGTCAGAGTCAGAGCCAGAGTCAGAGTCAGAGTCGTAGTCAGAGTCAGAGTCGGAGTGATATTCAGAGTCGGAGTCAAAGTCAGATACAGAGTCGAAGTCAGAGTCAGAGTCAGAGTCAGAGTCAGAGTCAGAGTCAGAGTCAGACGCAGAGTCAGAATCAGAGTCAGAGTCGGGGTCGGAGTCGGAGTCAGATTCGGAGTAAGAGTCAGAGTCAGAGTCACAGTCAAAGTCACAGTCAGAGTCAGAGTCACAGTCAGAGTCAGAGTCAGATTCAGAATCAGAGTCAGAGTCAGAGTCGGAGTCGGAGTCAGAGTCATAGTCAGAGTCGGAGTCAAAGTTGGAGTCAGAGTCGGAGTCAGAGAGTCAGAGTGATAGTCATAGTCGCAGTCAGAGTCAGATACAGATTTGAAGTCAGAGTCGACGTCAGAGTCAGAGTCAGAGTCAGAGTCAGAGTCAGAATCAGAGTCAGAGTCGTAGTCGGAGTCAGAGTCAGAGCCAGAGTCAGAGTCAGAGTCGGAGTCAGAGTCAGAGTCGGAGTCAGAGTCACAGTCAGAGTCAGTGTCAGAGTCAGAGTCAGAGTCAAAGTTGGAGTCGGAGTCAGAGTCAGAGAGTCAGAGTCAGAGTCAGATTAATAGTCATAGTCGGAGTCAGAGTCAGATACAGAGTCAAAGTCAGAGTCGAAGTCAGAGTCAGAGTCAGAGTCAGAGTCAGAGTCAGAGTCAGAGAGTCAGAGTCAAAGTCTGAGTCATACTGAAAGTCAGAGTCAGAGTCAGATATAGAGTCAGATACAAAGTCAAAGTCAAAGTCAATGTCACAGTCAGAGTCAGAGTCAGAGTCAGATTGAGAGTCAGAGTCAGAGTCAGAGTCAGAGTCACAGTCAGAGTCAGAGTCAGAGTCAGAGTCAGAGTCAAAGTTGGAGTCAGAGTCCGAGTCACAGTCAGAGTCAGAGTCAGAGTCAGAGTCAGAGTCAAAGTTCGAGTCAGAGTCAGAGTCAGAGATTCAGAGTCATAGTCAGAGTGATATTCAGAGTCGGAGTCAGAGTCAGATACAGAGTCGAAGTCAGAGTCAGAGTCAGAGTCAGAGTCAGAGTCAGAGTCAGAGTCAGACGCAGAGTCAGAATCAGAGTCAGAGTCGGAGTCGAAGTCGGAGTCAGATTCGGAGTAAGAGTCAGAGTCAGAGTCACAGTCAGAGTCACAGTCAGAGTCAGAGTCAGAGTCACAGTCAGAGTCAAAGTTGGAGTCAGAGTCCGAGTCACAGTCAGAGTCAGAGTCAGAGTCAGAGTCAGAGTCAAAGTTGGAGTCAGAGTCAGAGTCAGAGTCACAGTCAGAGTCAGAGTCAGAGTCACAGTCAGAGTCAAAGTTGGAGTCAGAGTCCAAGTCACAGTCAGAGTCAGAGTCAGAGTCAGAGTCAGAGTCAAAGTTGTCGTCAGAGTCAGAGTCAGAGATTTAGAGTCAGAGTCAGAGTGATAGTCAGAGTCGGAGTCAGAGTCAGAGTCAGAGTCAAAGTCAGAGTCAGATTCAGACTCAGAGTCAGAGTCAGAGTCAGAGTCAGAGTCAGCGTCAGAGTCAGAGTCAGAATCAGAGTCAGAGTCAGAGTCAGAGAGTCAGAGTCAAATTCAGAGTCGGAGTCAGAGTCAGAGAGTCAGAGTCAAATTCAGAGTCGGAGTCAGAGTCAGAGTCAGAGTCAGAGTCAGAGTCGAAGTCAGAGACAGAGTCAGAGTCAAATTCCGAGTCATAGTGAGAGTCACATTCATAGTCAGATACCGAGTCGAAGTCAGAGTCGAAGTCATAGTCAGAGTCAGAGTCAGAGTCAGAGTCAGAGTCAGACTCAGAGTCAGAGTCAGAGTCAGAGTCAGAGTCAGCGTCAGAGTCAGAGTCAGAATCAGAGTCAGAGTCAGAGAGTCAGAGTCAAATTCAGAGTCGGAGTCAGAGTCAGAGAGTCAGAGTCAAATTCAGAGTCGGAGTCAGAGTCAGAGTCAGAGTCGAAGTCAGAGACAGAGTCAGAGTCAAATTCCGAGTCATAGTGAAAGTCACATTCATAGTCAGATAAAACGTCGAAGTCAGAGTCAAAGTCAGAGTCAGAGTCAAAGTCAGAGTCAGAGTCTGATTCAGAGTCAGAGTCAGAGTCAGAGTTAGAGTCAGATTCGGAGTCAGAGTCGGAGTCAATGTCAGATTCAGAGTCGGAGTCAGATTCAGAGTCATAGTCAAATTCACAGTCAGAGTCGTCGTCAGAGTCAGAGTCTGATTCAGATACAGAGACAGAGTCAGAGTCAGAGTCGGAGTCAAACTCAGAGTCAGAGACAGAGTCGGAGTCAGAGTTAGAGTCAGAGTCAGAGTCAGAGTCAGAGACAGAGTCAGAGTCAGAGTCAGAGTCAGAGTCAGAGACAGAGTCAGAGTCAGAGTCAGAGTCAGAGTCAGAGTCAAAGTCAAAGTCAGAGTCAGAGTCAGAGTCAGAGTCAGAGTCAGAGCCAGAGTCAGAGTCAGAGTCAGAGTCAGAGTCAAAGTCAAAGTCAGAGTCAGAGTCAGAGTCAGAGTCAGAGTCAGAGCCAGAGTCAGAGTCAGAGTCGTAGTCAGAGTCAGAGTCCGAGTCAGATACAGAGACATAGTCAGAGTCAGAGTCAGAGTCAGAGTCAGAGTCAAAGTCAGAATCAGAGTCAGAGTCAGAGTCAGAGTCAGAGTCAGATTCAGAGTCAAAGTTGGAGTCAGAGTCAGAGTCAGAGTCACAGTCAGAGTCAGAGTCAGAGTCACAGTCAGAGTCAAAGTTGGAGTCAGAGTCCGAGTCACAGTCAGAGTCAGAGTCAGAGTCATAGTCAGCGTCAGAGTCATAGTCAGAATCAGAGTCAGAGTCAGAGAGTCAGAGTCGAATTCAGAGTCGGAGTCAGAGTCAGAGAGTCAGAGTCAAATTCAGAGGCGGAGTCAGAGTCAGAGTCAGAGTCGAAGTCAGAGACAGAGTCAGAGTCAAATTCCGAGTCATAGTGAGAGTCACATTCATAGTCAGATACAACGTCGAAGTCAGAGTCAAACTCAGAGTCAGAGTCTGATTCAGAGTCAGAGTCATAGTCAGAGTTAGAGTCAGATTCGAAGTCAGAGTCGGAGTCAATGTCAGATTCAGAGTCGGAGTCAGATTCAGAGTCATAGTCAGATTCAAAGTCAGAGTCGTCGTCAGAGTCAGAGTCTGATTCAGATACAGAGACAGAGTCAGAGTCAGAGTCAGAGTCAAACTCAGAGTCAGAGATAGAGTCGGAGTCAGAGTTAGAGTCAGAGTCAGAGTCAGAGTCAGAGACAGAGTCAGAGTCAGAGTCAGAGTCAGAGTCAGAGACAGAGTCAGAGTCAGAGTCAGAGTCAGAGTCAGAGTCAGAGTCAAAGTCAGAGTCAGAGTCAGAGTCAGAGTCAGAGTCAGAGCCAGAGTCAGAGTCAGAGTCGTAGTCAGAGTCAGAGTCCGAGTCAGATACAGAGACATAGTCAGAGTCAGAGTCAGAGTCAGAGTCAGAGTCAAAGTCAGAATCAGAGTCAGAGTCAAAGTCAGAGTCAGAGTCAGAGTAAGAGTCAGAGTCAGAGTCAGAGAGTCAGAGTCAAAGTCTGAGTCATACTGAGAGTCAGAGTCAGAGTCAGATTCAGAGTCAGATACAAAGTCAAAGTCAAAGTCAATGTCAGAGTCAGAGTCAGAGTCAGAGTCAGATTCAGAGTCAGAGTCTGAGTCAGAGTCAGAGTCCGAGTCAGAGTCAGAGTAAGAGTCAGAGTCAGAGTCAGAGACAGAGTCAGAGTCAGAGTCAGAGTCAGAGTCAGAGTCAAAGTCAAAGTCAGAGTCAGAGTCAGAGTCAGAGTCAGAGTCAGAGCCAGAGTCAGAGTCAGAGTCAGAGTCAGAGTCAAAGTCAAAGTCAGAGTCAGAGTCAGAGTCAGAGTCAGAGTCAGAGCCAGAGTCAGAGTCAGAGTCGTAGTCAGAGTCAGAGTCCGAGTCAGATACAGAGACATAGTCAGAGTCAGAGTCAGAGTCAGAGTCAGAGTCAAAGTCAGAATCAGAGTCAGAGTCAGAGTCAGAGTCAGAGTCAGATTCAGAGTCAGATACAAAGTCAAAGTCAAAGTCAATGTCAGAGTCAGAGTCAGAGTCGGAGTGATATTCAGAGTCGGAGTCAAAGTCAGATACAGAGTCGAAGTCAGAGTCAGAGTCAGAGTCAGAGTCAGAGTCAGAGTCAGAGTCAGACGCAGAGTCAGAATCAGAGTCAGAGTCGGGGTCGGAGTCGGAGTCAGATTCGGAGTAAGAGTCAGAGTCAGAGTCACAGTCAAAGTCACAGTCAGAGTCAGAGTCACAGTCAGAGTCAGAGTCAGATTCAGAATCAGAGTCAGAGTCAGAGTCGGAGTCGGAGTCAGAGTCATAGTCAGAGTCGGAGTCAAAGTTGGAGTCAGAGTCGGAGTCAGAGAGTCAGAGTGATAGTCATAGTCGCAGTCAGAGTCAGATACAGATTTGAAGTCAGAGTCGACGTCAGAGTCAGAGTCAGAGTCAGAGTCAGAGTCAGAATCAGAGTCAGAGTCGTAGTCGGAGTCAGAGTCAGAGCCAGAGTCAGAGTCAGAGTCGGAGTCAGAGTCAGAGTCGGAGTCAGAGTCACAGTCAGAGTCAGTGTCAGAGTCAGAGTCAGAGTCAAAGTTGGAGTCGGAGTCAGAGTCAGAGAGTCAGAGTCAGAGTCAGATTAATAGTCATAGTCGGAGTCAGAGTCAGATACAGAGTCAAAGTCAGAGTCGAAGTCAGAGTCAGAGTCAGAGTCAGAGTCAGAGTCAGAGTCAGAGAGTCAGAGTCAAAGTCTGAGTCATACTGAAAGTCAGAGTCAGAGTCAGATATAGAGTCAGATACAAAGTCAAAGTCAAAGTCAATGTCACAGTCAGAGTCAGAGTCAGAGTCAGATTGAGAGTCAGAGTCAGAGTCAGAGTCAGAGTCACAGTCAGAGTCAGAGTCAGAGTCAGAGTCAGAGTCAAAGTTGGAGTCAGAGTCCGAGTCACAGTCAGAGTCAGAGTCAGAGTCAGAGTCAGAGTCAAAGTTCGAGTCAGAGTCAGAGTCAGAGATTCAGAGTCAGAGTCAGAGTGATATTCAGAGTCGGAGTCAGAGTCAGATACAGAGTCGAAGTCAGAGTCAGAGTCAGAGTCAGAGTCAGAGTCAGAGTCAGAGTCAGACGCAGAGTCAGAATCAGAGTCAGAGTCGGAGTCGAAGTCGGAGTCAGATTCGGAGTAAGAGTCAGAGTCAGAGTCACAGTCAGAGTCACAGTCAGAGTCAGAGTCAGAGTCACAGTCAGAGTCAAAGTTGGAGTCAGAGTCCGAGTCACAGTCAGAGTCAGAGTCAGAGTCAGAGTCAGAGTCAAAGTTGGAGTCAGAGTCAGAGTCAGAGTCACAGTCAGAGTCAGAGTCAGAGTCACAGTCAGAGTCAAAGTTGGAGTCAGAGTCCGAGTCACAGTCAGAGTCAGAGTCAGAGTCAGAGTCAGAGTCAAAGTTGTCGTCAGAGTCAGAGTCAGAGATTTAGAGTCAGAGTCAGAGTGATAGTCAGAGTCGGAGTCAGAGTCAGAGTCAGAGTCAAAGTCAGAGTCAGATTCAGACTCAGAGTCAGAGTCAGAGTCAGAGTCAGAGTCAGCGTCAGAGTCAGAGTCAGAATCAGAGTCAGAGTCAGAGTCAGAGAGTCAGAGTCAAATTCAGAGTCGGAGTCAGAGTCAGAGAGTCAGAGTCAAATTCAGAGTCGGAGTCAGAGTCAGAGTCAGAGTCAGAGTCAGAGTCGAAGTCAGAGACAGAGTCAGAGTCAAATTCCGAGTCATAGTGAGAGTCACATTCATAGTCAGATACCGAGTCGAAGTCAGAGTCGAAGTCATAGTCAGAGTCAGAGTCAGAGTCAGAGTCAGAGTCAGACTCAGAGTCAGAGTCAGAGTCAGAGTCAGAGTCAGCGTCAGAGTCAGAGTCAGAATCAGAGTCAGAGTCAGAGAGTCAGAGTCAAATTCAGAGTCGGAGTCAGAGTCAGAGAGTCAGAGTCAAATTCAGAGTCGGAGTCAGAGTCAGAGTCAGAGTCGAAGTCAGAGACAGAGTCAGAGTCAAATTCCGAGTCATAGTGAAAGTCACATTCATAGTCAGATAAAACGTCGAAGTCAGAGTCAAAGTCAGAGTCAGAGTCAAAGTCAGAGTCAGAGTCTGATTCAGAGTCAGAGTCAGAGTCAGAGTTAGAGTCAGATTCGGAGTCAGAGTCGGAGTCAATGTCAGATTCAGAGTCGGAGTCAGATTCAGAGTCATAGTCAAATTCACAGTCAGAGTCGTCGTCAGAGTCAGAGTCTGATTCAGATACAGAGACAGAGTCAGAGTCAGATACAGAGACATAGTCAGAGTCAGAGTCAGAGTCAGAGTCAGAGTCAAAGTCAGAATCAGAGTCAGAGTCAGAGTCAGAGTCAGAGTCAGATTCAGAGTCAGATACAAAGTCAAAGTCAAAGTCAATGTCAGAGTCAGAGTCAGAGTCGGAGTGATATTCAGAGTCGGAGTCAAAGTCAGATACAGAGTCGAAGTCAGAGTCAGAGTCAGAGTCAGAGTCAGAGTCAGAGTCAGAGTCAGACGCAGAGTCAGAATCAGAGTCAGAGTCGGGGTCGGAGTCGGAGTCAGATTCGGAGTAAGAGTCAGAGTCAGAGTCACAGTCAAAGTCACAGTCAGAGTCAGAGTCACAGTCAGAGTCAGAGTCAGATTCAGAATCAGAGTCAGAGTCAGAGTCGGAGTCGGAGTCAGAGTCATAGTCAGAGTCGGAGTCAAAGTTGGAGTCAGAGTCGGAGTCAGAGAGTCAGAGTGATAGTCATAGTCGCAGTCAGAGTCAGATACAGATTTGAAGTCAGAGTCGACGTCAGAGTCAGAGTCAGAGTCAGAGTCAGAGTCAGAATCAGAGTCAGAGTCGTAGTCGGAGTCAGAGTCAGAGCCAGAGTCAGAGTCAGAGTCGGAGTCAGAGTCAGAGTCGGAGTCAGAGTCACAGTCAGAGTCAGTGTCAGAGTCAGAGTCAGAGTCAAAGTTGGAGTCGGAGTCAGAGTCAGAGAGTCAGAGTCAGAGTCAGATTAATAGTCATAGTCGGAGTCAGAGTCAGATACAGAGTCAAAGTCAGAGTCGAAGTCAGAGTCAGAGTCAGAGTCAGAGTCAGAGTCAGAGAGTCAGAGTCAAAGTCTGAGTCATACTGAAAGTCAGAGTCAGAGTCAGATATAGAGTCAGATACAAAGTCAAAGTCAAAGTCAATGTCACAGTCAGAGTCAGAGTCAGAGTCAGATTGAGAGTCAGAGTCAGAGTCAGAGTCAGAGTCACAGTCAGAGTCAGAGTCAGAGTCAGAGTCAGAGTCAAAGTTGGAGTCAGAGTCCGAGTCACAGTCAGAGTCAGAGTCAGAGTCAGAGTCAGAGTCAAAGTTCGAGTCAGAGTCAGAGTCAGAGATTCAGAGTCAGAGTCAGAGTGATATTCAGAGTCGGAGTCAGAGTCAGATACAGAGTCGAAGTCAGAGTCAGAGTCAGAGTCAGAGTCAGAGTCAGAGTCAGAGTCAGACGCAGAGTCAGAATCAGAGTCAGAGTCGGAGTCGAAGTCGGAGTCAGATTCGGAGTAAGAGTCAGAGTCAGAGTCACAGTCAGAGTCACAGTCAGAGTCAGAGTCAGAGTCACAGTCAGAGTCAAAGTTGGAGTCAGAGTCCGAGTCACAGTCAGAGTCAGAGTCAGAGTCAGAGTCAGAGTCAAAGTTGGAGTCAGAGTCAGAGTCAGAGTCACAGTCAGAGTCAGAGTCAGAGTCACAGTCAGAGTCAAAGTTGGAGTCAGAGTCCGAGTCACAGTCAGAGTCAGAGTCAGAGTCAGAGTCAGAGTCAAAGTTGTCGTCAGAGTCAGAGTCAGAGATTTAGAGTCAGAGTCAGAGTGATAGTCAGAGTCGGAGTCAGAGTCAGAGTCAGAGTCAAAGTCAGAGTCAGATTCAGACTCAGAGTCAGAGTCAGAGTCAGAGTCAGAGTCAGCGTCAGAGTCAGAGTCAGAATCAGAGTCAGAGTCAGAGTCAGAGAGTCAGAGTCAAATTCAGAGTCGGAGTCAGAGTCAGAGAGTCAGAGTCAAATTCAGAGTCGGAGTCAGAGTCAGAGTCAGAGTCAGAGTCAGAGTCGAAGTCAGAGACAGAGTCAGAGTCAAATTCCGAGTCATAGTGAGAGTCACATTCATAGTCAGATACCGAGTCGAAGTCAGAGTCGAAGTCATAGTCAGAGTCAGAGTCAGAGTCAGAGTCAGAGTCAGACTCAGAGTCAGAGTCAGAGTCAGAGTCAGAGTCAGCGTCAGAGTCAGAGTCAGAATCAGAGTCAGAGTCAGAGAGTCAGAGTCAAATTCAGAGTCGGAGTCAGAGTCAGAGAGTCAGAGTCAAATTCAGAGTCGGAGTCAGAGTCAGAGTCAGAGTCGAAGTCAGAGACAGAGTCAGAGTCAAATTCCGAGTCATAGTGAAAGTCACATTCATAGTCAGATAAAACGTCGAAGTCAGAGTCAAAGTCAGAGTCAGAGTCAAAGTCAGAGTCAGAGTCTGATTCAGAGTCAGAGTCAGAGTCAGAGTTAGAGTCAGATTCGGAGTCAGAGTCGGAGTCAATGTCAGATTCAGAGTCGGAGTCAGATTCAGAGTCATAGTCAAATTCACAGTCAGAGTCGTCGTCAGAGTCAGAGTCTGATTCAGATACAGAGACAGAGTCAGAGTCAGAGTCGGAGTCAAACTCAGAGTCAGAGACAGAGTCGGAGTCAGAGTTAGAGTCAGAGTCAGAGTCAGAGTCAGAGACAGAGTCAGAGTCAGAGTCAGAGTCAGAGTCAGAGACAGAGTCAGAGTCAGAGTCAGAGTCAGAGTCAGAGTCAAAGTCAAAGTCAGAGTCAGAGTCAGAGTCAGAGTCAGAGTCAGAGCCAGAGTCAGAGTCAGAGTCAGAGTCAGAGTCAAAGTCAAAGTCAGAGTCAGAGTCAGAGTCAGAGTCAGAGTCAGAGCCAGAGTCAGAGTCAGAGTCGTAGTCAGAGTCAGAGTCCGAGTCAGATACAGAGACATAGTCAGAGTCAGAGTCAGAGTCAGAGTCAGAGTCAAAGTCAGAATCAGAGTCAGAGTCAGAGTCAGAGTCAGAGTCAGATTCAGAGTCAGATACAAAGTCAAAGTCAAAGTCAATGTCAGAGTCAGAGTCAGATTCAGAGTCAGATACAAAGTCAAAGTCAAAGTCAATGTCAGAGTCAGAGTCAGAGTCAGAGTCAGATTCAGAGTCAGAGTCAGAGTCGGAGTCAGAGTCCGAGTCAGAGTCAGAGTCAGAGCCAGAGTCAGAGTCAGAGAGTGAGAGTCAAAGTCTGAGTCATACTCAAAGTCAGAGTCAGAGTCAGATTCTGAGTCAGATACAAAGTCAAAGTCAAAGTCAATGTCAGAGTCAGAGTCATAGTCAGAGTCAGATTCAGAGTCAGAGTCAGATGCAGAGTCAGAGTCAGAGTCAGAGTCAGAGTCACAGTCAGAGTCAAAGTTGGAGTCAGAGTCCGAGTCACAGTCAGAGTCAGAGTCAGAGTCAGAGTCAGAGTCAAAGTTGTCGTCAGAGTCAGAGTCAGAGATTTAGAGTCAGAGTCAGAGTGATAGTCAGAGTCGGAGTCAGAGTCAGAGTCAAAGTCAGAGTCAGAGTCAGATTCAGACTCAGAGTCAGAGTCAGAGTCAGAGTCAGAGTCAGCGTCAGAGTCAGAGTCAGAATCAGAGTCAGAGTCAGAGTCAGAGAGTCAGAGTCAAATTCAGAGTCGGAGTCAGAGTCAGAGAGTCAGAGTCAAATTCAGAGTCGGAGTCAGAGTCAGAGTCAGAGTCAGAGTCAGAGTCGAAGTCAGAGACAGAGTCAGAGTCAAATTCCGAGTCATAGTGAGAGTCACATTCATAGTCAGATACAGAGTCGAAGTCAGAGTCGAAGTCAGAGTCAGAGTCAGAGTCAGAGTCAGAGTCAGAGTCAGACTCAGAGTCAGAGTCAGAGTCAGAGTCAGAGTCAGCGTCAGAGTCAGAGTCAGAATCAGAGTCAGAGTCAGAGAGTCAGAGTCAAATTCAGAGTCGGAGTCAGAGTCAGAGAGTCAGAGTCAAATTCAGAGTCGGAGTCAGAGTCAGAGTCAGAGTCGAAGTCAGAGACAGAGTCAGAGTCAAATTCCGAGTCATAGTGAAAGTCACATTCATAGTCAGATAAAACATCGAAGTCAAAGTCAAAGTCAGAGTCAGAGTCTGATTCAGAGTCAGAGTCAGAGTCAGAGTTAGAGTCAGATTCGGAGTCAGAGTCGGAGTCAATGTCAGATTCAGAGTCGGAGTCAGATTCAGAGTCATAGTCAGATTCAAAGTCAGAGTCGTCGTCAGAGTCAGAGTCTGATTCAGATACAGAGACAGAGTCAGAGTCAGAGTCAGAGTCAAACTCAGAGTCAGAGACAGAGTCGGAGTCAGAGTTAGAGTCAGAGTCAGAGTCAGAGTCAGAGACAGAGTCAGAGTCAGAGTCAGAGTCAGAGTCAGAGACAGAGTCAGAGTCAGAGTCAGAGTCAGAGTCAGAGTCAAAGTCAAAGTCAGAGTCAGAGTCAGAGTCAGAGTCAGAGTCAGAGCCAGAGTCAGAGTCAGAGTCAGAGTCAGAGTCAAAGTCAAAGTCAGAGTCAGAGTCAGAGTCAGAGTCAGAGTCAGAGCCAGAGTCAGAGTCAGAGTCGTAGTCAGAGTCAGAGTCCGAGTCAGATACAGAGACATAGTCAGAGTCAGAGTCAGAGTCAGAGTCAGAGTCAGAGTCAGAATCAGAGTCAGAGTCAGAGTCAGAGTCAGAGTCAGATTCAGAGTCAGATACAAAGTCAAAGTCAAAGTCAATGTCAGAGTCAGAGTCAGATTCAGAGTCAGATACAAAGTCAAAGTCAAAGTCAATGTCAGAGTCAGAGTCAGAGTCAGAGTCAGATTCAGAGTCAGAGTCAGAGTCAGAGTCAGAGTCCGAGTCAGAGTCAGAGTCAGAGCCAGAGTCAGAGTCAGAGAGTAAGAGTCAAAGTCTGAGTCATACTCAAAGTCAGAGTCAGAGTCAGATTCTGAGTCAGATATAAAGTCAAAGTCAAAGTCAATGTCAGAGTCAGAGTCATAGTCAGAGTCAGATTCAGAGTCAGAGTCAGATGCAGAGTCAGAGTCAGAGTCAGAGTCAGAGTCAGAGTCAGAGTCAGAGTCAGAGACAGAGTCAGAGTTAGAGTCGTAGTCGGAGTCAGAGTCAGAGTCAGAGTCAGAGTCAGAGTCAGAGTCAGACTCAGAGTCAGAATCAGAGTCAGAGTCAGAGTCAGAGCCAGAGTCAGAGTCAGAGTCGTAGTCAGAGTCAGAGTCCAAGTCAGATACAGAGTCAGAGTCAGAGTCAGAGTCAGAATCAGAGTCAGAGTCAGAGTCAGAGTCAGAGTCAGAGTCAGAGTCAGAGTCGGAGTCAGAGTCAGAGTCAGAGTCAGAGTCAAAGTTGGAGTCAGAGTCAGAGTCAGAGATTTAGAGTCAGAGTCAGATACAGAGTCGAAGTCAGAGTCAGAGTCAGAGTCAGAGTCAGAGTCAGAGTCAGAGTCAGACTCAGAGTCAGAATCAGAGTCAGAGTCGGAGTCACAGTCAGAGTCAAAGTTGAAGTCAGAGTCCGAGTCACAGTCGGAGTCAGAGTCAGAGTCAGAGTCAGAGTCAGAGTCAGAGTCAGAGTCACAGTCAGAGTCAGAGTCAGAGTCACAGTCAGAGTCAAAGTTGAAGTCAGAGTCCGAGTCACAGTCGGAGTCAGAGTCAGAGTCAGAGTCAAAGTCTGAGTCATACTGAAAGTCAGAGTCAGAGTCAGATTCCGAGTCAGATACAAAGTCAAAGTCAAAGTCAATGTCAGAGTCAGAGTCAGAGTCAGAGTCAGATTCAGAGTCAGAGTCAGAGTCAGAGTCAGAGTCACAGTCAGAGTCAGAGTCAGAGTCACAGTCAGAGTCTAAGTTGAAGTCAGAGTCCGAGTCACAGTCGGAGTCAGAGTCAGAATCAGAGTCAGAGTCAAAGTTGGAGTCAGAGTCAGAGTCAGAGATTTAGAGTCAGAGTCAGAGTGATAGTCAGAGTCGGAGTCAGAGTCAGATACAGAGTCGAAGTCAGAGTCAGAGTCAGAGTCAGAGTCAGAGTCAGAGTCAGAGTCAGACTCAGAGTCAGAATCAGAGTCAGAGTCGGAGTCGAAGTCGGAGTCAGATTCGGAGTAAGAGTCAGAGTCAGAGTCACAGTCAGAGTCACAGTCAGAGTCAGAGTCACAGTCAGAGTCAGAGTCAGATTCAGAATCAGAGTCAGAGTCAGAGTCGGAGTCGGAGTCAGAGTCATAGTCAGAGTCGGAATCAAAGTTGGAGTCAGAGTCAGAGTCAGAGAGTCAGAGTGATAGTCATAGTCGCAGTCAGAGTCAGATACAGATTTAAAGTCAGAGTCGAAGTCAGAGTCAGAGTCAGAGTCAGAGTCAGAGTCAGAATCAGAGTCAGAGTCGTAGTCGGAGTCAGAGTCAGAGTCAGAGTCAGAGTCAGAGTCGGAGTCAGAGTCAGAGTCGGAGTCAGAGTCACAGTCAGAGTCAGTGTCAGAGTCAGAGTCAGAGTCAAAGTTGGAGTCGGAGTCAGAGTCAGAGAGTCAGAGTCAGAGTCAGATTGATAGTCATAGTCGGAGTCAGAGTCAGATACAGAGTCAAAGTCAAAGTCAAAGTCAGAGTCAGAGTCAGAGTCAGAGTCAGAGTCAGAGTCAGAGAGTCAGAGTCAAAGTCTGAGTCATACTGAAAGTCAGAGTCAGAGTCAGATTCAGAGTCAGATACAAAGTCAAAGTCAAAGTCAATGTCACAGTCAGAGTCAGAGTCAGAGTCAAAGTCAGAGTCAGAGTCAGAGTCAGAGTCAGAGTCAAAGTCAGAGTCAGAGTCAGAGTCAGAGTCAGAGTCAGAGCCAGAGTCAGAGTCAGAGTCGTAGTCAGAGTCAGAGTCAGAGTCGGATACAGAGACAGAGTCAGAGTCAGAGTCAGAGTCAGAGTCAGAGTCAAAGTCAGAATCAGAGTCAGAGTCAAAGTCAGAGTCAGAGTCAGAGTAAGAGTCAGAGTCAGAGTCAAAGAGTCAGAGTCAAAGTCTGAGTCATACTGAAAGTCAGAGTCAGAGTCAGATTCAGAGTCAGATACAAAGTCAAAGTCAAAGTCAATGGCAGAGTCAGAGTCAGAGTCAGAGTCAGATTCAGAGTCAGAGTCAGAGTCAGAGTCAGAGTCCGAGTCAGAGTCAGAGTCAGAGCCAGAGTCAGAGTCAGAGAGTGAGAGTCAAAGTCTGAGTCATACTCAAAGTCAGAGTCAGAGTCAGATTCTGAGTCAGATATAAAGTCAAAGTCAAAGTCAATGTCAGAGTCAGAGTCATAGTCAGAGTCAGATTCAGAGTCAGAGTCAGATGCAGAGTCAGAGACAGACTCAGAGTCAGAATCAGAGTCAGAGTCGGAGTCGGAGTCGGAGTCAGATTCAGAGTGAGAGTCAGAGTCAGAGTCAGAGTCAGAGTCAGATTCAGAGTTAGAGTCAGAGTCAAAATCGGGGTCGGAGTCGGAGTCACAGTCAGAGTCAGAGTCAGAGTCAAAGTCAGAACCAGAGTCAGAGTTAGAGTAAGAGTCAGAGTCAGAGTCAGAGTCAGAGTCAAAGTCAGAGTCAGAGTCAGAATCATAGTCAGAGTCAGAGTCAGAGTCAGAGTCAGAGTCAGAGTCAGAGTCAGAGTCAGAGTCAGAGAGTCAGAGTCAAAGTCTGAGTCATACTGAAAGTCAGAGTCAGAGTCAGATTCCGAGTCAGATACAAAGTCAAAGTCAAAGTCAATGTCAGAGTCAGAGTCAGAGTCAGAGTCAGATTCAGAGTCAGAGTCAGAGTCAGAGTCAGAGTCACAGTCAGAGTCAGAGTCGGAGTCACAGTCAGAGTCAAAGTTGAAGTCAGAGTCCGAGTCACAGTCAGAGTCAGAGTCAGAGTCAGAGTCAGAGTCAAAGTTGGAGTCAGAGTCAGAGTTAGAGATTTAGAGTCAGAGTCAGAGTGATAGTCAGAGTCGGAGTCAGAGTCAGATACAGAGTCGAAGTCAGAGTCAGAGTCAGAGTCAGATTCAGAATCAGAGTCAGAGTCAGAGTCGGAGTCGGAGTCAGAGTCATAGTCAGAGTCGGAGTCAAAGTTGGAGTCAGAGTCGGAGTCAGAGAGTCAGAGTGATAGTCATAGTCGCAGTCAGAGTCAGATACAGATTCAAAGTCAGAGTCGAAGTCAGAGTCAGAGTCAGAGTCAGAGTCAGAGTCAGAATCAGAGTCAGAGTCGTAGTCGGAGTCAGAGTCAGAGTCAGAGTCAGAGTCAGAGTCGGAGTCAGAGTCAGAGTCGGAGTCAGAGTCACAGTCAGAGTCAGTGTCAGAGTCAGAGTCAGAGTCAAAGTTGGAGTCGGAGTCAGAGTCAGAGAGTCAGAGTCAGAGTCCGATTGATAGTCATAGTCGGAGTCAGAGTCAGATACAGAGTCAAAGTCAGAGTCGAAGTCGGAGTCGTCGTCAGAGTCAGAGTCTGATTCAGATACAGAGACAGAGTCAGAGTCAGAGTCAGAGTCAAACTCAGAGTCGGAGACAGAGTCGGAGTCAGAGTTAGAGTCAGAGTCAGAGTCAGAGTCAGAGACAGAGTCAGAGTCAGAGTCAGAGTCAGAGTCAGAGACAGAGTCAGAGTCAGAGTCAGAGTCAGAGTCAGACTCAGAGTCGTAGTCAGAGTCAGAGTCCGAGTCAGATACAGAGACATAGTCAGAGTCAGAGTCAGAGTCAGAGTCAGCGTCAAAGTCAGAATCAGAGTCAGAGTCGGAGTCAGAGTCAGAGTCAGATTCAGAGTCAGATACAAAGTCAAAGTCAAAGTCAATGTCAGAGTCAGAGTCAGAGTCAGAGTCGTAGTCAGAGTCAGAGTCCGAGTCAGATACAGAGACAGAGTCAGAGTTAGAGTCAAAGTCGGAGTCAGAGTCAAAGTCAGAATCAGAGTCAGAGTCAGAGTCAGAGTCAGAGTAAGAGTCAGAGTCAGAGTCAGAGAGTCAGAGTCAAAGTCTGAGTCATACTGAAAGTCAGAGTCAGAGTCAGATTCAGAGTCAGATACAAAGTCAAAGTCAAAGTCAATGTCAGAGTCAGAGTCAGAGTCAGAGTCAGATTCAGAGTCAGAGTCAGAGTCAGAGTCAAAGTTGGAGTCAGAGTCAGAGTCAGACATTTAGAGTCAGAGTCAGAGTGATAATCAGAGTCGGAGTCAGAGTCAGATACAGAGTCGAAGTCAGAGTCAGAGTCAGAGTCAGAGTCAGAGTCAGAGTCAGAGTCAGACTCAGAGTCAGAATCAGAGTCAGAGTCGAAGTCGAAGTCGGAGTCAGATTCGGAGTGAGAGTCAGAGTCAGAGTCACAGTCAGAGTCACAGTCGGAGTCAGAGTCAGATTCAGAATCAGAGTCAGAGTCAGAGTCGGAGTCGGAGTCAGAGTCATAGTCAGAGTCGGAGTCAAAGTTGGAGTCAGAGTCAGAGTCAGAGAGTCAGAGTCAGAGTCAGAGAGTCAGAGTCAGAGTCAGAGTCAGATTCACAGTTAGAGTAAGAGTCAGAGTCAGAGTCAGAGTCAGAGTCAGAGTCAAAGTCAGAATCAGAGTTAGAGTCGTAGTCGGAGTCAGAGTCAGAGTCAGAGTCAGAGTCAGAGTCAGAGTCAGAGTCGAAGTCAGAGACAGAGTCAGAGTCAAATTCCGAGTCATAGTGAGAGTCACATTCATAGTCAGATACAACGTCGAAGTCAGAGTCAAAGTCAGAGTCAGAGTCTGATTCAGAGTCAGAGTCAGAGTCAGAGTTGGAGTCAGATTCGGAGTCAGAGTCGGAGTCAATGTCAGATTCAGAGTCGGAGTCAGATTCAGAGTCAGAGTCAGAGTCAAAGTCAGAATCAGAGTCAGAGTCAAAGTCAGAGTCAGAGTCAGAGTAAGAGTCAGAGTCAGAGTCAGAGAGTCAGAGTCAAAGTCTGAGTCATACTGAAAGTCAGAGTCAGAGTCAGATTCAGAGTCAGATACAAAGTCAGAGTCAAAGTCAATGTCAGAGTCAGAGTCAGAGTCAGAGTCAGATTCAGAGTCAGAGTCAGAGTCAGAGTCAGAGTCCGAGTCAGAGTCAGAGTCAGAGCCAGAGTCAGAGTCAGAGAGTGAGAGTCAAAGTCTGAGTCATACTCAAAGTCACAGTCAGAGTCAGATTCTGAGTCAGATACAAAGTCAAAGTCAAAGTCAATGTCAGAGTCAGAGTCATAGTCAGAGTCAGATTCAGAGTCAGAGTCAGATGCAGAGTCAGAGTCAGAGTCAGAGTCAGAGTCAGAGTCAGAGCCAGAGTCAGAGTTAGAGTCGTAGTCGGAGTCAGAGTCAGAGTCAGAGTCACAGTCAGAGTCAGAGTCAGACTCAGAGTCAGAATCAGAGTCAGAGTCGGAGTCGGAGTCGGAGTCAGATTCAGAGTCAGAGTCAGAGTCAGAGTCAGATTCAGAGTTAGAGTCAGAGTCAGAGTCAGGGTCGGAGTCGGAGTCAGAGTCAGAGTCAGAGTCAGAGTCAAAGTCAGAATCAGAGTCAAAGTTAGAGTAAGAGTCAGAGTCAGAGTCAGAGTCAGAGTCAGAGTCAGAGTCGAAGTCAGAGACAGAGTCAGAGTCAAATTCCGAGTCATAGTGAGAGTCACATTCATAGTCAGATACAGAGTCGAAGTCAGAGTCGAAGTCAGAGTCAGAGTCAGAGTCAGAGTCAGAGTCAGAGTCAGACTCAGAGTCAGAGTCAGACTCAGAGTCAGAGTCAGCGTCAGAGTCAGAGTCAGAATCAGAGTCAGTGTCAGAGAGTCAGAGTCAAATTCAGATTCGGAGTCAGAGTCAGAGAGTCAGAGTCAAATTCAGAGTCGGAGTCAGAGTCAGAGTCAGAGTCGAAGTCAGAGACAGAGTCAGAGTCAAATTCCGAGTCATAGTGAGAGTCACATTCATAGTCAGATACAACGTCGAAGTCAGAGTCAAAGTCAGAGTCAGAGTCTGATTCAGAGTCAGAGTCAGAGTCAGAGTTGGAGTCAGATTCGGAGTCAGAGTCGGAGTCAATGTCAGATTCAGAGTCGGAGTCAGATTCAGAGTCATAGTCAGATTCAAAGTCAGAGTCGTCGTCAGAGTCAGAGTCTGATTCAGATACAGAGACAGAGTCAGAGTCAGAGTCAGAGTCAAACTCAGAGTCAGAGACAGAGTCGGAGTCAGAGTTAGAGTCAGAGTCAGAGTCAGAGTCAGAGACAGAGTCAGAGTCAGACTCAGAGTCAGAGTCAGAGTCAGAGTCAGAGTCGGAGTCAGAGTCAGAGTCGGAGTCAGAGTCACAGTCAGAGTCAGTGTCAGAGTCAGAGTCAGCGTCAAAGTTGGAGTCAGAGTCAGAGTCAGAGAGTAAGAGTCAGAGTCAGATTGATAGTCATATTCGGAGTCAGAGTCAGATACAGAGTAAAAGTCAGAGTCGAAGTCAGAGTCAGAGTCAGAGTCAGAGTCAGAGTCAGAGTCAGAGATTCAGAGTCAAAGTCTGAGTCATACTGAAAGTCAGAGTCAGAGTCAGATTCAGAGTCAGATACAAAGTCTAAGTCAAAGTCAATGTCACAGTCAGAGTCAGAGTCAGAGTCAGATTCAGAGTCAGAGTCAGAGTCAGAGTCAGAGTCACAGTCAGAGTCAGAGTCAGAGTCAGAGTCAGAGTCAAAGTTGGAGTCAGAGTCCGAGTCACAGTCAGAGTCAGAGTCAGAGTCAGAGTCAGAGTCAAAGTTCGAGTCAGAGTCAGAGTCAGAGATTCAGAGTCAGAGTCAGAGTGATATTCAGAGTCGGAGTCAGAGTCAGATACAGAGTCGAAGTTGGAGTCAGAGTCCGAGTCACAGTCAGAGTCAGAGTCAGAGTCAGAGTCAGAGTCAAAGTTGGAGTCAGAGTCAGAGTCAGAGTCACAGTCAGAGTCAGAGTCAGAGTCACAGTCAGAGTCAAAGTTGGAGTCAGAGTCCGAGTCACAGTCAGAGTCAGAGTCAGAGTCAGAGTCAGAGTCAAAGTTGTCGTCAGAGTCAGAGTCAGAGATTTAGAGTCAGAGTCAGAGTGATGGTCAGAGTCGGAGTCAGCGTCAGAGTCAGAGTCAGAGTCAGAGTCAGATTCAGACTCAGAGTCAGAGTCAGAGTCAGAGTCAGAGTCAGCGTCAGAGTCAGAGTCAGAATCAGAGTCAGAGTCAGAGTCAGAGAGTCAGAGTCAAATCCAGAGTCGGAGTCAGAGTCAGAGAGTCAGAGTCAAATTCAGAGTCGGAGTCAGTGTCAGAGTCAGAGTCAGAGTCAGCGTCAGAGTCAGAGTCAGAATCAGAGTCAGAGTCAGAGAGTCAGAGTCAAATTCAGAGTCGAAGTCAGAGTCAGAGAGTCAGAGTCAAATTCAGAGTCGGAGTAAGAGTCAGAGTCAGAGTCGAAGTCAGACACAGAGTCAGAGTCAAATTCCGAGTCATAGTGAGAGTCACATTCATAGTCAGATACAACGTCGAAGTCAGAGTCAAAGTCAGAGGCAGAGTCTGATTCAGAGTCAGAGTCAGAGTCAAAGTTAGAGTCAGATTCGGAGTCAGAGTCGGAGTCAATGTCAGATTCAGAGTCGGAGTCAGATTCAGAGTCATCGTCAGATTCAAAGTCAGAGTCGTCGTCAGAGTCAGAGTCTGATTCAGATACAGAGACAGAGTCAGAGTCAGAGTCAGAGTCAAACTCAGAGTCAGAGACAGAGTCGGAGTCAGAGTTAGAGTCAGAGTCAGAGTCAGAGTCAGAGACAGAGTCAGAGTCAGAGTCAGAGTCAGAGTCAGAGACAGAGTCAGAGTCAGAGTCAGAGTCAGAGTCAGAGTCAGAGTCAAAGTCAGAGTCAGAGTCAGAGTCAGAGTCAGAGTCAGAGCCAGAGTCAGAGTCAGAGTCGTAGTCAGAGTCAGAGTCCGAGTCAGATACAGAGACATAGTCAGAGTCAGAGTCAGAGTCAGAGTCAGAGTCAAAGTCAGAATCAGAGTCAGAGTCAGAGTCAGAGTCAGAGTCAGATTCAGAGTCAGATACAAAGTCAAAGTCAAAGTCAATGTCAGAGTCAGAGTCAGAGTCAGAGTCGTAGTCAGAGTCAGAGTCCGAGTCAGATACAGAGACAGAGTCAGAGTCAGAGTCAGAGTCGGAGTCAGAGTCAAAGTCAGAATCAGAGTCAGAGTCAGAGTCAGAGTCAGAGTAAGAGTCAGAGTCAGAGTCAGAGAGTCAGAGTCAAAGTCTGAGTCATAATGGAAGTCAGAGTCAGAGTCAGATTCAGAGTCAGATACAAAGTCAAAGTCAAAGTCAATGTCAGAGTCAGAGTCAGAGTCAGAGTCAGATTCAGAGTCAGAGTCAGAGTCAGAGTCAGAGTCACAGTCAGAGTCAGAGTCAGAGTCAGAGTCAGAGTCCAAGTTTGGAGTCAGAGTCCGAGTCACAGTCAGAGTCAGAGTCAGAGTCAGAGTAAGAGTCAAAGTTGGAGTCAGAGTCAGAGTCAGACATTTAGAGTCAGAGTCAGAGTGATAATCAGAGTCGGAGTCAGAGTCAGATACAGAGTCGAAGTCAGAGTCAGAGTCAGAGTCAGAGTCAGAGTCAGAGTCAGAGTCAGACTCACAGTCAGAATCAGAGTCAGAGTCGGAGTCGAAGTCGGAGTCAGATTCGGAGTGAGAGTCAGAGTCACAGTCACAGTCAGAGTCACAGTCAGAGTCAGAGTCAGATCCAGAATCAGAGTCAGAGTCAGAGTCGGAGTCGTAGTCAGAGTCATAGTCAGAGTCGGAGTCAAAGTTGGAGTCAGAGTCAGAGTCAGAGAGTCAGAGTCAGAGTCAGAGTCAGATTCAGAGTTAGAGTCAGACTCAGAGTCGGGGTCGGAGTCGGAGTCAGCGTCGGAGTTGGAGTCAGAGTCAGAGTGAGAGTCAGAGTCAGAGTTAGAGTAAGGGTCAGAGTCAGAGTCAGAGTCAGAGTCAGAGTCAGAGTCAAAGTCAGAGTCAGAGTCAGACTCAGAGTCAGAATCAGAGTCGGAGTCGGAGTCGAAGTCGGAGTCGAAGTCGGAGTCAGATTCGGAGTGAGAGTCAGAGTCACAGTCAGAGTCACAGTCAGAGTCAGAGTCAGATTCAGAATCAGAGTCAGAGTCAGAGTCGGAGTCAGAGTCACAGTCATAGTCAGAGTCGGAGTCAAATTTGGAGTCAGAGTCAGAGTCAGAGAATCAGAGTCAGAGTCAGAGTGATAGTCATAGTCGGAGTCAGAGTCAGATACAGATTTGAATTCCGAGTCGAAGTCAGAGTCAGAGTCAGAGTCAGAGTCAGAGTCAGAGTCAGAATCAGAGTCAGAGTCGGAGTAGGAGTCGGAGTCAGAGTCAGAGTCAGAGTCAGAGTCAGAGTCGGAGTCAGAGTCAGAGTCGGAGTCAGAGTCACAGTTAGAGTCAGTGTCAGAGTCAGAGTCAGAGTCAAAGTTGGAGTCAGAGTCAGAGTCAGAGAGTCAGAGTCAGAGTCAGATTCAGAGTCAGAGTCAGAGTCAGAGTCAGAGTCACAGTCAGAGTCAGAGTCAGAGTCACAGTGAGAGTCAAAGTTGAAGTCAGAGTCCAAGTCACAGTCAAAGTCAGAGTCAGAGTCAGAGTCAGATTCGGAGTAAGAGTCAGAGTCAGAGTCACAGTCAGAGTCACAGTCAGAGTCAGAGTCACAGTCAGAGTCAGAGTCAGATTCAGAATCAGAGTCAGAGTCAGAGTCGGAGTCGGAGTCAGAGTCATAGTCAGAGTCGGAGTCAAAGTTGGAGTCAGAGTCAGAGTCAGAGAGTCAGAATCAGAGTCAGAGTGATAGTCATAGTCGCAGTCAGAGTCAGATACAGATTTAAAGACAGAGTCGATGTCAGAGTCAGAGTCAGAGTCAGAGTCAGAGTCAGAATCAGAGTCAGAGTCGTAGTCGGAGTCAGAGTCAGAGTCAGAGTCAGAGTCAGAGTCGGAGTCAGAGTCAGAGTCGGAGTCAGAGTCACAGTCAGAGTCAGTGTCAGAGTCAGAGTCAGCGTCAAAGTTGGAGTCAGAGTCAGAGTCAGAGAGTCAGAGTCAGTGTCAGATTGATAGTCATATTCGGAGTCAGAGTCAGATACAGAGTCAAAGTCAGAGTCGAAGTCAGAGTCAGAGTCAGAGTCAGAGTCAGAGTCAGAGTCAGAGAGTCAGAGTCAAAGTCTGAGTCATACTGAAAGTCAGAGTCAGAGTCAGATTCAGAGTCAGATACAAAGTCTAAGTCAAAGTCAATGTCACAGTCAAAGTCAGAGTCAGAGTCAGATTCAGAGTCAGAGTCAGAGTCAGAGTCAGAGTCACAGTCAGAGTCAGAGTCAGAGTCAGAGTCATAGTCAAAGTTGGAGTCAGAGTCCGAGTCACAGTCAGAGTCAGAGTCAGAGTCAGAGTCAGAGTCAAAGTTCGAGTCAGAGTCAGAGTCAGAGATTCAGAGTCAGAGTCAGAGTGATATTCAGAGTCGGAGTCAGAGTCAGATACAGAGTCGAAGTCAGAGTCAGAGTCAGAGTCAGAGTCAGAGTCAGAGTCAGAGTCAGACGCAGAGTCAGAATCAGAGTCAGAGTCGGAGTCGAAGTCGGAGTCAGATTCGGAGCAAGAGTCAGAGTCAGAGTCACAGTCAGAGTCACAGTCCGAGTCAGAGTCAGAGTCACAGTCAGAGTCAAAGTTGGAGTCAGAGTCCGAGTCACAGTCAGAGTCAGAGTCAGAGTCAGAGTCAGAGTCAAAGTTAGAGTCAGAGTCAGAGTCAGAGTCACAGTCAGAGTCAGAGTCAGAGTCACAGTCAGAGTCAAAGTTGGAGTCAGAGTCCGAGTCACAGTCAGAGTCAGAGTCAGAGTCAGAGTCAGAGTCAAAGTTGTCGTCAGAGTCAGAGTCAGAGATTTAGAGTCAGAGTCAGAGTGATAGTCAGAGTCGGAGTCAGAGTCAGAGTCAGAGTCAGAGTCAGAGTCAGATTCAGACTCAGAGTCAGAGTCAGAGTCAGAGTCAGAGTCAGCGTCAGAGTCAGAGTCAGAATCAGAGTCAGAGTCAGAGTCAGAGAGTCAGAGTCAAATCCAGAGTCGGAGTCAGAGTCAGAGAGTCAGAGTCAAATTCAGAGTCGGAGTCAGTGTCAGAGTCAGAGTCAGAGTCAGCGTCAGAGTCAGAGTCAGAATCAGAGTCAGAGTCAGAGAGTCAGAGTCAAATTCAGAGTCGGAGTCAGAGTCAGAGAGTCAGAGTCAAATTCAGAGTCGGAGTCAGAGTCAGAGTCAGAGTCGAAGTCAGAGACAGAGTCAGAGTCAAATTCCGAGTCATAGTGAGAGTCACATTTATAGTCAGATACAACGTCGAAGTCAGAGTCAAAGTCAGAGGCAGAGTCTGATTCAGAGTCAGAGTCAGAGTCAGAGTTAGAGTCAGATTCGGAGTCAGAGTCGGAGTCAATGTCAGATTCAGAGTCGGAGTCAGATTCAGAGTCATAGTCAGATTCAAAGTCAGAGTCGTCGTCAGAGTCAGAGTCTGATTCAGATACAGAGACAGAGTCAGAGTCAGAGTCAGAGATTCAGAGTCAAAGTCTGAGTCATACTGAAAGTCAGAGTCAGAGTCAGATTCAGAGTCAGATACAAAGTCTAAGTCAAAGTCAATGTCACAGTCAGAGTCAGAGTCAGAGTCAGATTCAGAGTCAGAGTCAGAGTCAGAGTCAGAGTCACAGTCAGAGTCAGAGTCAGAGTCAGAGTCAGAGTCAAAGTTGGAGTCAGAGTCCGAGTCACAGTCAGAGTCAGAGTCAGAGTCAGAGTCAGAGTCAAAGTTCGAGTCAGAGTCAGAGTCAGAGATTCAGAGTCAGAGTCAGAGTGATATTCAGAGTCGGAGTCAGAGTCAGATACAGAGTCGAAGTTGGAGTCAGAGTCCGAGTCACAGTCAGAGTCAGAGTCAGAGTCAGAGTCAGAGTCAAAGTTGGAGTCAGAGTCAGAGTCAGAGTCACAGTCAGAGTCAGAGTCAGAGTCACAGTCAGAGTCAAAGTTGCAGTCAGAGTCCGAGTCACAGTCAGAGTCAGAGTCAGAGTCAGAGTCAGAGTCAAAGTTGTCGTCAGAGTCAGAGTCAGAGATTTAGAGTCAGAGTCAGAGTGATGGTCAGAGTCGGAGTCAGCGTCAGAGTCAGAGTCAGAGTCAGAGTCAGATTCAGACTCAGAGTCAGAGTCAGAGTCAGAGTCAGAGTCAGCGTCAGAGTCAGAGTCAGAATCAGAGTCAGAGTCAGAGTCAGAGAGTCAGAGTCAAATCCAGAGTCGGAGTCAGAGTCAGAGAGTCAGAGTCAAATTCAGAGTCGGAGTCAGTGTCAGAGTCAGAGTCAGAGTCAGCGTCAGAGTCAGAGTCAGAATCAGAGTCAGAGTCAGAGAGTCAGAGTCAAATTCAGAGTCGGAGTCAGAGTCAGAGAGTCAGAGTCAAATTCAGAGTCGGAGTAAGAGTCAGAGTCAGAGTCGAAGTCAGACACAGAGTCAGAGTCAAATTCCGAGTCATAGTGAGAGTCACATTCATAGTCAGATACAACGTCGAAGTCAGAGTCAAAGTCAGAGGCAGAGTCTGATTCAGAGTCAGAGTCAGAGTCAAAGTTAGAGTCAGATTCGGAGTCAGAGTCGGAGTCAATGTCGGATTCAGAGTCGGAGTCAGATTCAGAGTCATCGTCAGATTCAAAGTCAGAGTCGTCGTCAGAGTCAGAGTCTGATTCAGATACAGAGACAGAGTCAGAGTCAGAGTCAGAGTCAAACTCAGAGTCAGAGACAGAGTCGGAGTCAGAGTTAGAGTCAGAGTCAGAGTCAGAGTCAGAGACAGAGTCAGAGTCAGAGTCAGAGTCAGAGTCAGAGACAGAGTCAGAGTCAGAGTCAGAGTCAGAGTCAGAGTCAGAGTCAAAGTCAGAGTCAGAGTCAGAGTCAGAGTCAGAGTCAGAGCCAGAGTCAGAGTCAGAGTCGTAGTCAGAGTCAGAGTCCGAGTCAGATACAGAGACATAGTCAGAGTCAGAGTCAGAGTCAGAGTCAGAGTCAAAGTCAGAATCAGAGTCAGAGTCAGAGTCAGAGTCAGAGTCAGATTCAGAGTCAGATACAAAGTCAAAGTCAAAGTCAATGTCAGAGTCAGAGTCAGAGTCAGAGTCGTAGTCAGAGTCAGAGTCCGAGTCAGATACAGAGACAGAGTCAGAGTCAGAGTCAGAGTCGGAGTCAGAGTCAAAGTCAGAATCAGAGTCAGAGTCAGAGTCAGAGTCAGAGTAAGAGTCAGAGTCAGAGTCAGAGAGTCAGAGTCAAAGTCTGAGTCATACTGGAAGTCAGAGTCAGAGTCAGATTCAGAGTCAGATACAAAGTCAAAGTCAAAGTCAATGTCAGAGTCAGAGTCAGAGTCAGAGTCAGATTCAGAGTCAGAGTCAGAGTCAGAGTCAGAGTCACAGTCAGAGTCAGAGTCAGAGTCAGAGTCAGAGTCCAAGTTTGGAGTCAGAGTCCGAGTCACAGTCAGAGTCAGAGTCAGAGTCAGAGTCAGAGTCAAAGTTGGAGTCAGAGTCAGAGTCAGACATTTAGAGTCAGAGTCAGAGTGATAATCAGAGTCGGAGTCAGAGTCAGATACAGAGTCGAAGTCAGAGTCAGAGTCAGAGTCAGAGTCAGAGTCAGAGTCAGAGTCAGACTCACAGTCAGAATCAGAGTCAGAGTCGGAGTCGAAGTCGGAGTCAGATTCGGAGTGAGAGTCAGAGTCACAGTCACAGTCAGAGTCACAGTCAGAGTCAGAGTCAGATTCAGAATCAGAGTCAGAGTCAGAGTCGGAGTCGTAGTCAGAGTCATAGTCAGAGTCGGAGTCAAAGTTGGAGTCAGAGTCAGAGTCAGAGAGTCAGAGTCAGAGTCAGAGTCAGATTCAGAGTTAGAGTCAGACTCAGAGTCGGGGTCGGAGTCGGAGTCAGCGTCGGAGTTGGAGTCAGAGTCAGAGTGAGAGTCAGAGTCAGAGTTAGAGTAAGGGTCAGAGTCAGAGTCAGAGTCAGAGTCAGAGTCAGAGTCAAAGTCAGAGTCAGAGTCAGACTCAGAGTCAGAATCAGAGTCAGAGTCGGAGTCGAAGTCGGAGTCGAAGTCGGAGTCAGATTCGGAGTGAGAGTCAGAGTCACAGTCAGAGTCACAGTCAGAGTCAGAGTCAGATTCAGAATCAGAGTCAGAGTCAGAGTCGGAGTCAGAGTCACAGTCATAGTCAGAGTCGGAGTCAAATTTGGAGTCAGAGTCAGAGTCAGAGAATCAGAGTCAGAGTCAGAGTGATAGTCAAAGTCGGAGTCAGAGTCAGATACAGATTTGAATTCCGAGTCGAAGTCAGAGTCAGAGTCAGAGTCAGAGTCAGAGTCAGAGTCAGAATCAGAGTCAGAGTCGGAGTAGGAGTCGGAGTCAGAGTCAGAGTCAGAGTCAGAGTCAGAGTCGGAGTCAGAGTCAGAGTCGGAGTCAGAGTCACAGTTAGAGTCAGTGTCAGAGTCAGAGTCAGAGTCAAAGTTGGAGTCAGAGTCAGAGTCAGAGAGTCAGAGTCAGAGTCAGATTCAGAGTCAGAGTCAGAGTCAGAGTCAGAGTCACAGTCAGAGTCAGAGTCAGAGTCACAGTGAGAGTCAAAGTTGAAGTCAGAGTCCAAGTCACAGTCAAAGTCAGAGTCAGAGTCAGAGTCAGATTCGGAGTAAGAGTCAGAGTCAGAGTCACAGTCAGAGTCACAGTCAGAGTCAGAGTCACAGTCAGAGTCAGAGTCAGATTCAGAATCAGAGTCAGAGTCAGAGTCGGAGTCGGAGTCAGAGTCATAGTCAGAGTCGGAGTCAAAGTTGGAGTCAGAGTCAGAGTCAGAGAGTCAGAATCAGAGTCAGAGTGATAGTCATAGTCGCAGTCAGAGTCAGATACAGATTTAAAGACAGAGTCGATGTCAGAGTCAGAGTCAGAGTCAGAGTCAGAGTCAGAATCAGAGTCAGAGTCGTAGTCGGAGTCAGAGTCAGAGTCAGAGTCAGAGTCAGAGTCGGAGTCAGAGTCAGAGTCGGAGTCAGAGTCACAGTCAGAGTCAGTGTCAGAGTCAGAGTCAGCGTCAAAGTTGGAGTCAGAGTCAGAGTCAGAGAGTCAGAGTCAGTGTCAGATTGATAGTCATATTCGGAGTCAGAGTCAGATACAGAGTCAAAGTCAGAGTCGAAGTCAGAGTCAGAGTCAGAGTCAGAGTCAGAGTCAGAGTCAGAGAGTCAGAGTCAAAGTCTGAGTCATACTGAAAGTCAGAGTCAGAGTCAGATTCAGAGTCAAATACAAAGTCTAAGTCAAAGTCAATGTCACAGTCAAAGTCAGAGTCAGAGTCAGATTCAGAGTCAGAGTCAGAGTCAGAGTCAGAGTCACAGTCAGAGTCAGAGTCAGAGTCAGAGTCATAGTCAAAGTTGGAGTCAGAGTCCGAGTCACAGTCAGAGTCAGAGTCAGAGTCAGAGTCAGAGTCAAAGTTCGAGTCAGAGTCAGAGTCAGAGATTCAGAGTCAGAGTCAGAGTGATATTCAGAGTCGGAGTCAGAGTCAGATACAGAGTCGAAGTCAGAGTCAGAGTCAGAGTCAGAGTCAGAGTCAGAGTCAGAGTCAGACGCAGAGTCAGAATCAGAGTCAGAGTCGGAGTCGAAGTCGGAGTCAGATTCGGAGCAAGAGTCAGAGTCAGAGTCACAGTCAGAGTCACAGTCCGAGTCAGAGTCAGAGTCACAGTCAGAGTCAAAGTTGGAGTCAGAGTCCGAGTCACAGTCAGAGTCAGAGTCAGAGTCAGAGTCAGAGTCAAAGTTAGAGTCAGAGTCAGAGTCAGAGTCACAGTCAGAGTCAGAGTCAGAGTCACAGTCAGAGTCAAAGTTGGAGTCAGAGTCCGAGTCACAGTCAGAGTCAGAGTCAGAGTCAGAGTCAGAGTCAAAGTTGTCGTCAGAGTCAGAGTCAGAGATTTAGAGTCAGAGTCAGAGTGATAGTCAGAGTCGGAGTCAGAGTCAGAGTCAGAGTCAGAGTCAGAGTCAGATTCAGACTCAGAGTCAGAGTCAGAGTCAGAGTCAGAGTCAGCGTCAGAGTCAGAGTCAGAATCAGAGTCAGAGTCAGAGTCAGAGAGTCAGAGTCAAATCCAGAGTCGGAGTCAGAGTCAGAGAGTCAGAGTCAAATTCAGAGTCGGAGTCAGTGTCAGAGTCAGAGTCAGAGTCAGCGTCAGAGTCAGAGTCAGAATCAGAGTCAGAGTCAGAGAGTCAGAGTCAAATTCAGAGTCGGAGTCAGAGTCAGAGAGTCAGAGTCAAATTCAGAGTCGGAGTCAGAGTCAGAGTCAGAGTCGAAGTCAGAGACAGAGTCAGAGTCAAATTCCGAGTCATAGTGAGAGTCACATTTATAGTCAGATACAACGTCGAAGTCAGAGTCAAAGTCAGAGGCAGAGTCTGATTCAGAGTCAGAGTCAGAGTCAGAGTTAGAGTCAGATTCGGATTCAGAGTCGGAGTCAATGTCAGATTCAGAGTCGGAGTCAGATTCAGAGTCATAGTCAGATTCAAAGTCAGAGTCGTCGTCAGAGTCAGAGTCTGATTCAGATACAGAGACAGAGTCAGAGTCAGAGTCAGAGTCAAACTCAGAGTCAGAGACAGAGTCGGAGTCAGAGTTAGAGTCAGAGTCAGAGTCAGAGTCAGAGACAGAGTCAGAGTCAGAGTCAGAGTCAGAGTCAGAGACAGAGTCAGAGTCAGAGTCAGAGTCAGAGTCAGAGTCAGAGTCCAAGTCAGAGTCAGAGTCAGAGTCAGAGTCAGAGTCAGAGCCAGAGTCAGAGTCAGAGTCGTAGTCAGAGTCAGAGTCCGAGTCAGATACAGAGACATAGTCAGAGTCAGAGTCAGAGTCAGAGTCAGAGTCAAAGTCAGAATCATAGTCAGAGTCAGAGTCAGAGTCAGAGTCAGATTCAGAGTCAGATACAAAGTCAAAGTCAAAGTCAATGTCAGAGTCAGAGTCAGAGTCAGAGTCGTAGTCAGAGTCAGAGTCCGAGTCAGATACAGAGACAGAGTCAGAGTCAGAGTCAGAGTCGGAGTCAGAGTCAAAGTCAGAATCAGAGTCAGAGTCAGAGTCAGAGTCAGAGTAAGAGTCAGAGTCAGAGTCAGAAAGTCAGAGTCAAAGTCTGAGTCATACTGGAAGTCAGAGTCAGAGTCAGATTCAGAGTCAGATACAAAGTCAAAGTCAAAGTCAATGTCAGAGTCAGAGTCAGAGTCAGAGTCAGATTCAGAGTCAGAGTCAGAGTCAGAGTCAGAGTCACAGTCAGAGTCAGAGTCAGAGTCAGAGTCAGAGTCCAAGTTTGGAGTCAGAGTCCGAGTCACAGTCAGAGTCAGAGTCAGAGTCAGAGTCAGAGTCAAAGTTGGAGTCAGAGTCAGAGTCAGACATTTAGAGTCAGAGTCAGAGTGATAATCAGAGTCGGAGTCAGAGTCAGATACAGAGTCGAAGTCAGAGTCAGAGTCAGAGTCAGAGTCAGAGTCAGAGTCAGAGTCAGACTCAGAGTCAGAATCAGAGTCAGAGTCGGAGCCGAAGTCGGAGTCAGATTCGGAGTGGGAGTCAGAGTCACAGTCACAGTCAGAGTCACAGTCAAAGTCAGAGTCAGATTCAGAATCAGAGTCAGAGTCAGAGTCGGAGTCGGAGTCAGAGTCATAGTCAGAGTCGGAGTCAAAGTTGGAGTCAGAGTCAGAGTCAGAGAGTCAGAGTCAGAGTCAGAGTCAGATTCAGAGTTAGAGTCAGACTCAGATTCGGGGTCGGAGTCGGAGTCAGCGTCGGAGTTGGAGTCAGAGTCAGAGTGAGAGTCAGAGTCAGAGTTAGAGTAAGAGTCAGAGTCAGAGTCAGAGTCAGAGTCAGAGTCAGAGTCAAAGTCAGAGTCAGAGTCAGACTCAGAGTCAGAATCAGAGTCAGAGTCGGAGTCGAAGTCGGAGTCGAAGTCGGAGTCAGATTCGGAGTGAGAGTCAGAGTCAGAGTCACAGTCAGAGTCACAGTCAGAGTCAGAGTCAGATTCAGAATCAGAGTCAGAGTCAGAGTCGGAGTCGGAGTCAGAGTCATAGTCAGAGTCGGAGTCAAATTTGGAGTCAGAGTCAGAGTCAGAGAATCAGAGTCAGAGTCAGAGTGATAGTCATAGTCGGAGTCAGAGTCAGATACAGATTTGAATTCCGAGTGGAAGTCAGAGTCAGAGTCAGAGTCAGAGTCAGAGTCAGAATCAGAGTCAGAGTCGGAGTCGGAGTCGGAGTCAGAGTCAGAGTCAGAGTCAGAGTCAGAGTCAGAGTCATAGTCAAAGTTGGAGTCAGAGTCCGAGTCACAGTCAGAGTCAGAGTCAGAGTCAAATCAGAGTCAAAGTTCGAGTCAGAGTCAGAGTCAGAGATTCAGAGTCAGAGTCAGAGTGATATTCAGATTCGGAGTCAGAGTCAGATACAGAGTCGAAGTCAGAGTCAGAGTCAGAGTCAGAGTCAGAGTCAGAATCAGAGTCAGAGTCAGAGTCGGAGTCAGAGTCAGAGTCGGAGTCAGAGTCACAGTCAGAGTCAGTGTCAGAGTCAGAGTCAGAGTCAAAGTTGGAGTCAGAGTCGGAGTCAGAGAGTCAGAGTCAGAGTCAGATTGATAGTCATAGTCGGAGTCAGAGTCAGATACAGAGTCGAAGTCACAGTCGAAGTCAGAGTCAGAGTCAGAGTCAGAGTCAGAGTCAGAGTCAGACTCAGAGTCAGAGTCAGAGTCAGAGTCAGAGTCAGAGTCAGAGTCAGAGTCAGAATCAGAGTCAGAGTCAAAGTCAGAGAGTCAGAGTCAAATTCAGAGTCGGAGTCAGAGTCAGAGAGTCAGAGTCAAATTCAGAGTCGGAGTCAGAGTCAGAGTCAGAGTCAGAGTCAGAGTCGAAGTCAGCGACAGAGTCAGAGTCAAATTCCGAGTCATAGTGAGAGTGACATTCATAGTCAGATACAAAGTCGAAGTCAGAGTCAAAGTCAGAGTCAGAGTCTGATTCAGAGTTAGAGTCAGAGTCAGAGTTGGAGTCAGATTCGGAGTCAGAGTCGGAATAAATGTCAGATTTAGAGTCGGAGTCAGATTCAGAGTCACAGTCAGATTCAAATTCAGAGTCGTCGCCGGAGTCAGAGTCTGATTCAGATACAGAGACAGAGTCAGAGTCAGAGTCAGAGTCAAACTCAGAGTCAGTGACAGAGTCGGAGTCAGAGTTAGAGTTAGAGTCAGAGTCAGAGTCAGAGTCAGAGCCAGAGTCAGAGTCAGAGTCGTAGTCAGAGTCAGAGTCAGAGTCAGAGTCAGAGTCAAAGTCAGAGTCAGAGTCAGAGTCAGAGTCAGAGTCAGAGCCAGAGTCAGAGTCAGAGTCGTAGTCAGAGTCAGAGTCCGAGTCAGATACAGAGACATAGTCAGAGTCAGAGTCAGAGTCAGAGTCAGAGTCAAAGTCAGAATCAGAGTCAGAGTCAGAGTCAGAGTCAGAGTCAGAGTCAGATTCAGAGTCAGATACAAAGTCAAAGTCAAAGTCAATGTCAGAGTCAGAGTCAGAGTCAGAGTCGTAGTCAGAGTCAGAGTCCGAGTCAGATACAGAGACAGAGTCAGAGTCAGAGTCAGAGTCGGAGTCAGAGTCAAAGTCAGAATCAGAGTCAGAGTCAGAGTCAGAGTCAGAGTCAGATTCAGAGTCAGAGTCAGAGTCAGAGTCAGAGTCACAGTCAGAGTCAGAGTCAGAGTCAGAGTCAGAGTCCAACTTTGGAGTCAGAGTCCGAGTCACAGTCAGAGTCAGAGTCAGAGTCAGAGTTGGAGTCAGAGTCAGAGTTAGAGTCAGACTCAGATTCGGGGTCGGAGTCGGAGTCAGCGTCGGAGTTGGAGTCAGAGTCAGAGTGAGAGTCAGAGTCAGAGTTAGAGTAAGAGTCAGAGTCAGAGTCAGAGTCACAGTCAGAGTCAGAGTCAGAGTCAGAGTCATAGTCAAAGTTGGAGTCAGAGTCCGAGTCACAGTCAGAGTCAGAGTCAGAGTCAGAGTCAGAGTCAAAGTTCGAGTCAGAGTCAGAGTCAGAAATTCAGAGTCAGAGTCAGAGTGATATTCAGAGTCGGAGTCAGAGTCAGATACAGAGTCGAAGTCAGAGTCAGAGTCAGAGTCAGAGTCAGAGTCAGAGTCAGAGTCAGACGCAGAGTCAGAATCAGAGTCAGAGTCGGAGTCGAAGTCGGAGTCAGATTCGGAGCACGAGTCAGAGTCAGAGTCACAGTCAGAGTCACAGTCCGAGTCAGAGTCAGAGTCACAGTCAGAGTCAAATTTGGAGTCAGAGTCCGAGTCACAGTCAGAGTCAGAGTCAGAGTCAGAGTCAGAGTCAAAGTTAGAGTCAGAGTCAGAGTCAGAGTCACAGTCAGAGTCAGAGTCAGAGTCACAGTCAGAGTCAAAGTTGGAGTCAGAGTCCGAGTCACAGTCAGAGTCAGAGTCAGAGTCAGAGTCAGAGTCAAAGTTGTCGTCAGAGTCAGAGTCAGAGATTTAAAGTCAGAGTCAGAGTGATAGTCAGAGTCGGAGTCAGAGTCAGAGTCAGAGTCAGAGTCAGAGTCAGATTCAGACTCAGAGTCAGAGTCAGAGTCAGAGTCAGAGTCAGCGTCAGAGTCAGAGTCAGAATCAGAGTCAGAGTCAGAGTCAGAGAGTCAGAGTCAAATCCAGAGTCGGAGTCAGAGTCAGAGAGTCAGAGTCAAATTCAGAGTCGGAGTCAGTGTCAGAGTCAGAGTCAGAGTCAGCGTCAGAGTCAGAGTCAGAATCAGAGTCAGAGTCAGAGAGTCAGAGTCAAATTCAGAGTCGGAGTCAGAGTCAGAGAGTCAGAGTCAAATTCAGAGTCGGAGTCAGAGTCAGAGTCAGAGTCGAAGTCAGAGACAGAGTCAGAGTCAAATTCCGAGTCATAGTGAGAGTCACATTTATAGTCAGATACAACGTCGAAGTCATAGTCAAAGTCAGAGGCAGAGTCTGATTCAGAGTCAGAGTCAGAGTCAGAGTTAGAGTCAGATTCGGAGTCAGAGTCGGAGTCAATGTCAGATTCAGAGTCGGAGTCAGATTCAGAGTCATAGTCAGATTCAAAGTCAGAGTCGTCGTCAGAGTCAGAGTCTGATTCAGATACAGAGACAGAGTCAGAGTCAGAGTCAGAGTCAAACTCAGAGTCAGAGACAGAGTCGGAGTCAGAGTTAGAGTCAGAGTCAGAGTCAGAGTCAGAGACAGAGTCAGAGTCAGAGTCAGAGTCAGAGTCAGAGACAGAGTCAGAGTCAGAGTCAGAGTCAAAGTCAGAGTCAGAGTCCAAGTCAGAGTCAGAGTCAGAGTCAGAGTCAGAGTCAGAGCCAGAGTCAGAGTCAGAGTCGTAGTCAGAGTCAGAGTCCGAGTCAGATACAGAGACATAGTCAGAGTCAGAGTCAGAGTCAGAGTCAGAGTCAAAGTCAGAATCAGAGTCAGAGTCAGAGTCAGAGTCAGAGTCAGATTCAGAGTCAGATACAAAGTCAAAGTCAAAGTCAATGTCAGAGTCAGAGTCAGAGTCAGAGTCGTAGTCAGAGTCAGAGTCCGAGTCAGATACAGAGACAGAGTCAGAGTCAGAGTCAGAGTCGGAGTCAGAGTCAAAGTCAGAATCAGAGTCAGAGTCAGAGTCAGAGTCAGAGTAAGAGTCAGAGTCAGAGTCAAAGTCAGAGTCAGAGTCAGAGTCAGAGTCAGAGTCAGAGCCAGAGTCAGAGTCAGAGTCGTAGTCAGAGTCAGAGTCCGAGTCAGATACAGAGACATAGTCAGAGTCAGAGTCAGAGTCAGAGTCAGAGTCAAAGTCAGAATCAGAGTCAGAGTCAGAGTCAGAGTCAGAGTCAGAGTCAGAGTCAGAGTCAGATTCAGAGTCAGATACAAAGTCAAAGTCAAAGTCAATGTCAGAGTCAGAGTCAGAGTCAGAGTCGTAGTCAGAGTCAGAGTCCGAGTCAGATACAGAGACAGAGTCAGAGTCAGAGTCAGAGTCGGAGTCAGAGTCAAAGTCAGAATCAGAGTCAGAGTCAGAGTCAGAGTCAGAGTCAGATTCAGAGTCAGAGTCAGAGTCAGAGTCAGAGTCACAGTCAGAGTCAGAGTCAGAGTCAGAGTCAGAGTCCAACTTTGGAGTCAGAGTCCGAGTCACAGTCAGAGTCAGAGTCAGAGTCAGATTCAGAGTCAGAGTCAGAGTCACAGTCTGAGTCAGAGTCAGAGTCAGAGTCAAAGTCAAAGTTGGAGTCAGAGTCAGAGTCAGAGATTTAGGGTCAGAGTCAGAGTGATAGTCAGACTCGGAGTCAGAGTCACATACAGAGTCGAAGTCAGAGTCAGAGTCAGAGTCAGAGTCAGAGTCAGAGTCAGAGTCAGACTCAGAGTCAGAATCAGAGTCAGAGTCGGAGTCGAAGTCGGAGTCAGATTCGGAGTGAGAGTCAGAGTCAGAGTCACAGTCAGAGTCACAGTCAGATTCAGAGTTAGATTCAGAATCAGAGTCAGAGTCAGAGTCGGAGTCGGAGTCAGAGTCATAGTCAGAGTCGGAGTCAAATTTGGAGTCAGAGTCGGAGTCAGAGAGTCAGAGTCAGAGTCAGAGTGATAGTCATAGTCGGAGTCAGAGTCATATACAGATTTGAATTCCGAGTCGAAGTCAGAGTCAGAGTCAGAGTCAGAGTCAGAGTCAGAATCAGAGTCAGAGTCGGAGTCGGACTCAGAGTCAGAGTCAGAGTCAGAGAGTCAGAGTCAAATTCAGAGTCGGAGTCAGAGTCAGAGAGTCAGAGTCAAATTCAGAGTCGGAGTCAGAGTCAGAGTCAGAGTCAGAGTCAGAGTCGAAGTCAGAGACAGAGTCAGAGTCAAATTCCGAGTCATAGTGAGAGTCACATTCATAGTCAGATACAGAGTCGAAGTCAGAGTCGAAGTCAGAGTCAGAGTCAGAGTCAGAGTCAGAGTCAGAGTCAGACTCAGAGTCAGAGTCAGAGTCAGAGTCAGAGTCAGCGTCAGAGTCAGAGTCAGAATCAGAGTCAGAGTCAGAGAGTCAGAGTCAAATTCAGAGTCGGAGTCAGAGTCAGAGAGTCAGAGTCAAATTCAGAGTCGGAGTCAGAGTCAGAGTCAGAGTCGAAGTCAGAGACAGAGTCAGAGTCAAATACCGAGTCATAGTGAGAGTCAGATTCATAGTCAGATACAACGTCGAAGTCAGAGTCAGAGTCAGAGTCAGAGTCTGATTCAGAGTCAGAGTCAGAGTCAGAGTTAGAGTCAGATTCGGAGTCAGAGTCGGAGTCAATGTCAGATTCAGAGTCGGAGTCAGATTCAGAGTCATAGTCAGATTCAAAGTCAGAGTCGTCGTCAGAGTCAGAGTATGATTCAGATACAGAGACAGAGTCAGAGTCAGAGTCAGAGTCAAACTCAGAGTCAGAGACAGAGTCGGAGTCAGAGTTAGAGTCAGAGTCAGAGTCAGAGTCAGAGACAGAGTCAGAGTCAGAGTCAGAGTCAGAGTCAGAGACAGAGTCAGAGTCAGAGTCGGAGTCAGAGTCAGAGTCAGAGTCAAAGTCAGAGTCAGAGTCAGAGTCAGAGTCAGAGTCAGAGCCAGAGTCAGAGTCAGAGTCGTAGTCAGAGTCAGAGTCCGAGTCAGATACAGAGACATAGTCAGAGTCAGAGTCAGAGTCAGAGTCAGAGTCAAAGTCAGAATCAGAGTCAGAGTCAGAGTCAGAGTCAGAGTCAGATTCAGAGTCAGATACAAAGTCAAAGTCAAAGTCAATGTCAGAGTCAGAGTCAGAGTCAGAGTCGTAGTCAAAGTCAGAGTCCGAGTCAGATACAGAGACAGAGTCAGAGTCAGAGTCAGAGTCGGAGTCAGAGTCAAAGTCAGAATCAGAGTCAGAGTCAGAGTCAGAGTCAGAGTAATAGTCAGAGTCAGAGTCAGAGAGTCAGAGTCAAAGTCTGAGTCATACTGAAAGTCAAAGTCAGAGTCAGATTCAGAGTCAGATACAAAGTCAAAGTCAAAGTCAATGTCAGAGTCAGAGTCAGAGTCAGAGTCAGATTCAGAGTCAGAGTCAGAGTCAGAGTCAGAGTCACAGTCAGAGTCAGAGTCAGAGTCAGAGTCAGAGTGCAAGTTTGGAGTCAGAGTCCGAGTCACAGTCAGAGTCAGAGTCAGAGTCAGAGTCAGAGTCAAAGTTGGAGTCAGAGTCAGAGTCAGACATTTAGAGTCAGAGTCAGAGTGATAATTAGAGTCGGAGTCAGAGTCAGATACAGAGTCGAAGTCAGAGTCAGAGTCAGAGTCAGAGTCAGAGTCAGAGTCAGATTCGGACTCAGAGTCAGAATCAGAGTCAGAGTCGGAGTCGAAGTCGGAGTCAGATTCGGAGTGAGAGTCAGAGTCAGAGTCACAGTCAGAGTCACAGTCGGAGTCAGAGTCAGATTCAGAATCAGAGTCAGAGTCAGAGTCGGAGTCGGAGTCAGAGTCATAGTCAGAGTCGGAGTCAAAGTTGGAGTCAGAGTCAGAGTCAGAGAGTCAGAGTCAGAGTCAGAGTCAGATTCAGAGTTAGAGTCAGACTCAGAGTCGGGGTCGGAGTCGGAGTCACCGTCGGAGTTAGAGTCAGAGTCAGATTCAGAGTCAGAGTCAGAGTTAGAGTAAGAGTCAGAGTCAGAGTCAGAGTCAGAGTCAGAGTCAGAGTCAGAGTCAGAATCAGAGTCAGAGTCAGAGAGTCAGAGTCAAATTCAGAGTCGGAGTCAGAGTCAGAGAGTCAGAGTCAAATTCAGAGTCGGAGTCAGAGTCAGAGTCAGAGTCGAAGTCAGAGACAGAGTCAGAGTCAAATACCGAGTCATAGTGAGAGTCAGATTCATAGTCAGATACAACGTCGAAGTCAGAGTCAGAGTCAGAGTCAGAGTCTGATTCAGAGTCAGAGTCAGAGTCAGAGTTAGAGTCAGATTCGGAGTCAGAGTCGGAGTCAATGTCAGATTCAGAGTCGGAGTCAGATTCAGAGTCATAGTCAGATTCAAAGTCAGAGTCGTCGTCAGAGTCAGAGTCTGATTCAGATACAGAGACAGAGTCAGAGTCAGAGTCAGAGTCAAACTCAGAGTCAGAGACAGAGTCGGAGTCAGAGTTAGAGTCAGAGTCAGAGTCAGAGTCAAAGACAGAGTCAGAGTCAGAGTCAGAGTCAGAGTCAGAGACAGAGTCAGAGTCAGAGTCAGAGTCAGAGTCAGAGTCAGAGTCAAAGTCAGAGTCAGAGTCAGAGTCAGAGTCAGAGTCAGAGCCAGAGTCAGAGTCAGAGTCGTAGTCAGAGTCAGAGTCCGAGTCAGATACAGAGACATAGTCAGAGTCAGAGTCAGAGTCAGAGTCAGAGTCAAAGTCAGAATCAGAGTCAGATTCAGAGTCAGAGTCAGAGTCAGATTCAGAGTCAGATACAAAGTCAAAGTCAAAGTCAATGTCAGAGTCAGAGTCAGAGTCAGAGTCGTAGTCAGAGTCAGAGTCCGAGTCAGATACAGAGACAGAGACAGAGTCAGAGTCAGAGTCAGAGTCGGAGTCAGAGTCAAAGTCAGAATCAGAGTCAGAGTCAGAGTCAGAGTCAGAGTAAGAGTCAGAGTCAGAGTCAGAGAGTCAGAGTCAAAGTCTGAGTCATACTGAAAGTCAGAGTCAGAGTCAGATTCAGAGTCAGATACAAAGTCAAAGTCAAAGTCAATGTCAGAGTCAGAGTCAGAGTCAGAGTCAGATTCAGAGTCAGAGTCAGAGTCACAGTTTGAGTCAGAGTCAGAGTCAGAGTCAAAGTCAAAGTTGGAGTCAGAGTCAGAGTCAGAGATTTAGGGTCAGAGTCAGAGTGATAGTCAGACTCGGAGTCAGAGTCACATACCGAGTCGAAGTCAGAGTCAGAGTCAGAGTCAGAGTCAGACTCAGAGTCAGAATCAGAGTCAGAGTCGGAGTCGAAGTCGGAGTCAGATTCGGAGTGAAAGTCAGAGTCAGAGTCACAGTCCGAGTCAGAGTCAGAATCAGAGTCAGATTCAGAGTCACAGTCAGAGTCAGAGTCTGAGTCAAAGTCAAAGTCAAAGTTGGAGTCAGAGTCAGAGTCAGAGATTTAGAGTCAGAGTCAGAGTGATAGTCAGAGTCGGAGTCAGAGTCAGATACAGAGTCGAAGTCAGAGTCAGAGTCAAAGTCAGAGTCAGAGTCAGAGTCAGAGTCAGACTCAGAGTCAGAATCAGAGTCAGAGTCGGAGTCGAAGTCGGAGTCAGATTCGAAGTGAGAGACAGAGTCAGAGTCACATTTAGAGTCACAGTCAGAGTCAGAGTCAGATTCAGAATCAGAGTCAGAGTCGGAGTCAGAGTCAGAGTCGGAGTCAGAGTCAGATACAGATTTAAAGGCAGAGTCGAAGTCAGAGTCAGAGTCAGAGTCAGAGTCAGAGTCAGAATCAGAGTCAGAGTCGTAGTCGGAGTCAGAGTCAGAGTCAGAGTCAAAGTCAGAGTCGGAGTCAGAGTCAGAGTCGGAGTCAGAGTCACAGTCAGAGTCAGTGTCAGAGTGAGAGTCAGAGTCAAAGTTGGAGTCAGAGTCAGAGTCAGAGAGTCAAAGTCAGAGTCAGATTGATAGTCATAGTCGGAGTCAGAGTCGGATACGGAGTCAAAGTCAGAGTCGAAGTCAGAGTCAGAGTCAGAGTCAGAGTCAGAGTCAGAGTCAGAGAGTCAGAGTCAAAGTCTGAGTTATACTGAAAGTCAGAGTCAGAGTCAGATTCAGAGTCAGATACAAAGTCAAAGTCAAAGTCAATGTCAGAGTCAGAGTCAGAGTCAGAGTCAGATTCAGAGTCAGAGTCAGAGTCACAGTCTGAGTCAGAGTCAGAGTCAGAGTCAAAGTCAAAGTTGGAGTCAGAATCAGAGTCAGAGATTTAGGGTCAGAGTCAGAGTGATAGTCAGAGTCGGAGTCAGAGTCACATACAGAGTCGAAGTCAGAGTCAGAGTCAGAGTCAGAGTCAGAGTCAGAGTCAGAGTCAGACTCAGAGTCAGAATCAGAGTCAGAGTCGGAGTCGAAGTCGGAGTCAGATTCGGAGTGATAGTCAGAGTCAGAGTCACAGTCAGAGTCACAGTCAGAGTCAGAGTTAGATTCAGAATCAGAGTCAGAGTCAGAGTCGGAGTCGGAGTCAGAGTCATAGTCAGAGTCGGAGTCAAATTTGGAGTCAGAGTCGGAGTCAGAGAGTCAGAGTCAGAGTCAGAGTGATAGTCATAGTCGGAGTCAGAGTCATATACAGATTTGAATTCCGAATCGAAGTCAGAGTCAGAGTCAGAGTCAGAGTCAGAGTCAGAATCAGAGTCAGAGTCGGAGTCGGAGTCAGAGTCAGAGTCTGAGTCCGAGAGTCAGAGTCAAATTCAGAGTCGGAGTCAGAGTCAGAGAGTCAGAGTCAAATTCAGAGTCGGAGTCAGAGTCAGAGTCAGAGTCAGAGTCAGAGTCGAAGTCAGAGACAGAGTCAGAGTCAAATTCCGAGTCATAGTGAGAGTCACATTCATAGTCAGATACAGAGTCGAAGTCAGAGTCGAAGTCAGAGTCAGAGTCAGAGTCAGAGTCAGAGTCAGAGTCAGACTCAGAGTCAGAGTCAGAGTCAGAGTCAGAGTCAGCGTCAGAGTCAGAGTCAGAATCAGAGTCAGAGTCAGAGAGTCAGAGTCAAATTCAGAGTCGGAGTCAGAGTCAGAGAGTCAGAGTCAAATTCAGAGTCGGAGTCAGAGTCAGAGTCAGAGTCGAAGTCAGAGACAGAGTCAGAGTCAAATACCGAGTCATAGTGAGAGTCACATTCATAGTCAGATACAACGTCGAAGTCAGAGTCAGAGTCAGAGTCAGAGTCTGATTCAGATACAGAGACAGAGTCAGAGTCAGTGTCAGAGTCAAACTCAGAGTCAGAGACAGAGTCGGAGTCAGAGTTAGAGTCAGAGTCAGAGTCAGAGTCAGAGACAGAGTCAGAGTCAGAGTGAGAGTCAGAGTCAGAGACAGAGTCAGAGTCAGAGTCAGAGTCAGAGTCAGAGTCAGAGTCAAAGTCAGAGTCACAGTCAGAGTCAGAGTCAGACTCAGAGCCAGAGTCAGAGTCAGAGTAGTAGTCAGAGTCAGAGTCCGAGTCAGATACAGAGACATAGTCAGAGTCAGAGTCAGAGTCAGAGTCAGAGTCAAAGTCAGAATCAGAGTCAGAGTCAGAGTCAGAGTCAGAGTCAGATTCAGAGTCAGAATCAGAGTCAGAGTCGGAGTCGGAGTCAGAGTCAGAGTCAGTCAGAGTCAGAGTCGGAGTCAGAGTCAGAGTCGGAGTCAGAGTCACAGTCAGAGTCAGTGTCAGAGTCAGAGTCAGAGTCATAGTCGGAGTCAGAGTCAGATACAGATTTAAAGGCAGAGTCGAAGTTAGAGTCAGAGTCAGAGTCAGAGTCAGAGTCAGAATCAGAGTCAGAGTCGTATTCGGAGTCAGAGTCAGAGTCAGAGTCAAAGTCAGAGTCGGAGTCAGAGTCAGAGTCGGAGTCAGAGTCACAGTCAGAGTCAGTGTCAGAGTGAGAGTCAGAGTCAAAGTTGGAGTCAGAGTCAGAGTCAGAGAGTCAGAGTCAGAGTCAGATTGATAGTTCTAGTCGGAGTCAGAGTCAGATACAGAGTCAAAGTCAGAGTCGAAGTCAGAGTCAGAGTCAGAGTCAGAGTCAGAGTCAGAGTCAGAGTCAGAGAGTCAGAGTCAAAGTCTGAGTCATACTGAAAGTCAGAGTCAGAGTCAGATTCAGAGTCAGATACAAAGTCAAAGTCAAAGTCAATGTCAGAGTCAGAGTCAGAGTCAGAGTCAGAGTCGGAGTCAGAGTCAAAGTCAGAATCAGAGTCAGAGTCAGAGTCAGAGTCAGAGTAAGAGTCAGAGTCAGAGTCAGAGAGTCAGAGTCAAAGTCTGAGTCATACTGAAAGTCAGAGTCAGAGTCAGATTCAGAGTCAGATACAAAGTCAAAGTCAAAGTCAATGTCAGAGTCAGAGTCAGAGTCAGAGTCAGATTCAGAGTCAGAGTCAGAGTCACAGTCTGAGTCAGAGTCAGAGTCAGAGTCAAAGTCAAAGTTGGAGTCAGAGTCAGAGTCAGAGATTTAGGGTCAGAGTCAGAGTGATAGTCAGACTCGGAGTCAGAGTCACATACAGAGTCGAAGTCAGAGTCAGAGTCAGAGTCAGAGTCAGAGTCAGAGTCAGAGTCAGACTCAGAGTCAGAATCAGAGTCAGAGTCGGAGTCGAAGTCGGAGTCAGATTCGGAGTGAGAGTCAGAGTCAGAGTCACAGTCAGAGTCACAGTCAGATTCAGAGTTAGATTCAGAATCAGAGTCAGAGTCAGAGTCGGAGTCGGAGTCAGAGTCATAGTCAGAGTCGGAGTCAAATTTGGAGTCAGAGTCGGAGTCAGAGAGTCAGAGTCCGAGTCAGAGTGATAGTCATAGTCGGAGTCAGAGTCATATACAGATTTGAATTCCGAGTCGAAGTCAGAGTCAGAGTCAGAGTCAGAGTCAGAGTCAGAATCAGAGTCAGAGTCGGAGTCGGACTCAGAGTCAGAGTCAGAGTCAGAGAGTCAGAGTCAAATTCAGAGTCGGAGTCAGAGTCAGAGAGTCAGAGTCAAATTCAGAGTCGGAGTCAGAGTCAGAGTCAGAGTCAGAGTCAGAGTCGAAGTCAGAGACAGAGTCAGAGTCAAATTCCGAGTCATAGTGAGAGTCACATTCATAGTCAGATACAGAGTCGAAGTCAGAGTCGAAGTCAGAGTCAGAGTCAGAGTCAGAGTCAGAGTCAGAGTCAGACTCAGAGTCAGAGTCAGAGTCAGAGTCAGAGTCAGCGTCAGAGTCAGAGTCAGAATCAGAGTCAGAGTCAGAGAGTCAGAGTCAAATTCAGAGTCGGAGTCAGAGTCAGAGAGTCAGAGTCAAATTCAGAGTCGGAGTCAGAGTCAGAGTCAGAGTCGAAGTCAGAGACAGAGTCAGAGTCAAATACCGAGTCATAGTGAGAGTCAGATTCATAGTCAGATACAACGTCGAAGTCAGAGTCAGAGTCAGAGTCAGAGTCTGATTCAGAGTCAGAGTCAGAGTCAGAGTTAGAGTCAGATTCGGAGTCAGAGTCGGAGTCAATGTCAGATTCAGAGTCGGAGTCAGATTCAGAGTCATAGTCAGATTCAAAGTCAGAGTCGTCGTCAGAGTCAGAGTATGATTCAGATACAGAGACAGAGTCAGAGTCAGAGTCAGAGTCAAACTCAGAGTCAGAGACAGAGTCGGAGTCAGAGTTAGAGTCAGAGTCAGAGTCAGAGTCAGAGACAGAGTCAGAGTCAGAGTCAGAGTCAGAGTCAGAGACAGAGTCAGAGTCAGAGTCGGAGTCAGAGTCAGAGTCAGAGTCAAAGTCAGAGTCAGAGTCAGAGTCAGAGTCAGAGTCAGAGCCAGAGTCAGAGTCAGAGTCGTAGTCAGAGTCAGAGTCCGAGTCAGATACAGAGACATAGTCAGAGTCAGAGTCAGAGTCAGAGTCAGAGTCAAAGTCAGAATCAGAGTCAGAGTCAGAGTCAGAGTCAGAGTCAGATTCAGAGTCAGATACAAAGTCAAAGTCAAAGTCAATGTCAGAGTCAGAGTCAGAGTCAGAGTCGTAGTCAAAGTCAGAGTCCGAGTCAGATACAGAGACAGAGTCAGAGTCAGAGTCAGAGTCGGAGTCAGAGTCAAAGTCAGAATCAGAGTCAGAGTCAGAGTCAGAGTCAGAGTCAGAGTCAGAGTCAGAGTCAGAGAGTCAGAGTCAAAGTCTGAGTCATACTGAAAGTCAGAGTCAGAGTCAGATTCAGAGTCAGATACAAAGTCAAAGTCAAAGTCAATGTCAGAGTCAGAGTCAGAGTCAGAGTCAGAGTCGGAGTCAGAGTCAAAGTCAGAATCAGAGTCAGAGTCAGAGTCAGAGTCAGAGTAAGAGTCAGAGTCAGAGTCAGAGAGTCAGAGTCAAAGTCTGAGTCATACTGAAAGTCAGAGTCAGAGTCAGATTCAGAGTCAGATACAAAGTCAAAGTCAAAGTCAATGTCAGAGTCAGAGTCAGAGTCAGAGTCAGATTCAGAGTCAGAGTCAGAGTCACAGTCTGAGTCAGAGTCAGAGTCAGAGTCAAAGTCAAAGTTGGAGTCAGAGTCAGAGTCAGAGATTTAGGGTCAGAGTCAGAGTGATAGTCAGACTCGGAGTCAGAGTCACATACAGAGTCGAAGTCAGAGTCAGAGTCAGAGTCGGAGTCAGAGTCAGAGTCAGAGTCAGACTCAGAGTCAGAATCAGAGTCAGAGTCGGAGTCGAAGTCGGAGTCAGATTCGGAGTGAGAGTCAGAGTCAGAGTCACAGTCAGAGTCACAGTCAGATTCAGAGTTAGATTCAGAATCAGAGTCAGAGTCAGAGTCGGAGTCGGAGTCAGAGTCATAGTCAGAGTCGGAGTCAAATTTGGAGTCAGAGTCGGAGTCAGAGAGTCAGAGTCAGAGTCACAGTGATAGTCATAGTCGGAGTCAGAGTCATATACAGATTTGAATTCCGAGTCGAAGTCAGAGTCAGAGTCAGAGTCAGAGTCAGAGTCAGAATCAGAGTCAGAGTCGGAGTCGGACTCAGAGTCAGAGTCAGAGTCAGAGAGTCAGAGTCAAATTCAGAGTCGGAGTCAGAGTCAGAGAGTCAGAGTCAAATTCAGAGTCGGAGTCAGAGTCAGAGTCAGAGTCAGAGTCAGAGTCGAAGTCAGAGACAGAGTCAGAGTCAAATTCCGAGTCATAGTGAGAGTCACATTCATAGTCAGATACAGAGTCGAAGTCAGAGTCGAAGTCAGAGTCAGAGTCAGAGTCAGAGTCAGAGTCAGAGTCAGACTCAGAGTCAGAGTCAGAGTCAGAGTCAGAGTCAGCGTCAGAGTCAGAGTCAGAATCAGAGTCAGAGTCAGAGAGTCAGAGTCAAATTCAGAGTCGGAGTCAGAGTCAGAGAGTCAGAGTCAAATTCAGAGTCGGAGTCAGAGTCAGAGTCAGAGTCGAAGTCAGAGACAGAGTCAGAGTCAAATACCGAGTCATAGTGAGAGTCAGATTCATAGTCAGATACAACGTCGAAGTCAGAGTCAGAGTCAGAGTCAGAGTCTGATTCAGAGTCAGAGTCAGAGTCAGAGTTAGAGTCAGATTCGGAGTCAGAGTCGGAGTCAATGTCAGATTCAGAGTCGGAGTCAGATTCAGAGTCATAGTCAGATTCAAAGTCAGAGTCGTCGTCAGAGTCAGAGTATGATTCAGATACAGAGACAGAGTCAGAGTCAGAGTCAGAGTCAAACTCAGAGTCAGAGACAGAGTCGGAGTCAGAGTTAGAGTCAGAGTCAGAGTCAGAGTCAGAGACAGAGTCAGAGTCAGAGTCAGAGTCAGAGTCAGAGACAGAGTCATAGTCAGAGTCGGAGTCAGAGTCAGAGTCAGAGTCAAAGTCAGAGTCAGAGTCAGAGTCAGAGTCAGAGTCAGAGCCAGAGTCAGAGTCAGAGTCGTAGTCAGAGTCAGAGTCCGAGTCAGATACAGAGACATAGTCAGAGTCAGAGTCAGAGTCAGAGTCAGAGTCAAAGTCAGAATCAGAGTCAGAGTCAGAGTCAGAGTCAGAGTCAGATTCAGAGTCAGATACAAAGTCAAAGTCAAAGTCAATGTCAGAGTCAGAGTCAGAGTCAGAGTCGTAGTCAAAGTCAGAGTCCGAGTCAGATACAGAGACAGAGTCAGAGTCAGAGTCAGAGTCGGAGTCAGAGTCAAAGTCAGAATCAGAGTCAGAGTCAGAGTCAGAGTCAGAGTAAGAGTCAGAGTCAGAGTCAGAGAGTCAGAGTCAAAGTCTGAGTCATACTGAAAGTCAGAGTCAGAGTCAGATTCAGAGTCAGATACAAAGTCAAAGTCAAAGTCAATGTCAGAGTCAGAGTCAGAGTCAGAGTCAGATTCAGAGTCAGAGTCAGAGTCAGAGTCAGAGTCACAGTCAGAGTCAGAGTCAGAGTCAGAGTCAGAGTGCAAGTTTGGAGTCAGAGTCCGAGTCACAGTCAGAGTCAGATTCAGAGTCAGAGTCAGAGTCAAAGTTGGAGTCAGAGTCAGAGTCAGACATTTAGAGTCAGAGTCAGAGTGATAATCAGAGTCGGAGTCAGAGTCAGATACAGAGTCGAAGTCAGAGTCGGAGTCACCGTCGGAGTTAGAGTCAGAGTCAGAGTCAGAGTCAGAGTCAGAGTTAGAGTAAGAGTCAGAGTCAGAGTCAGAGTCAGAGTCAGAGTCAGAGTCAGAGTCAGAATCAGAGTCAGAGTCAGAGAGTCAGAGTCAAATTCAGAGTCGGAGTCAGAGTCAGAGAGTCAGAGTCAAATTCAGAGTCGGAGTCAGAGTCAGAGTCAGAGTCGAAGTCAGAGACAGAGTCAGAGTCAAATACCGAGTCATAGTGAGAGTCAGATTCATAGTCAGATACAACGTCGAAGTCAGAGTCAGAGTCAGAGTCAGAGTCTGATTCAGAGTCAGAGTCAGAGTCAGAGTTAGAGTCAGATTCGGAGTCAGAGTCGGAGTCAATGTCAGATTCAGAGTCGGAGTCAGATTCAGAGTCATAGTCAGATTCAAAGTCAGAGTCGTCGTCAGAGTCAGAGTCTGATTCAGATACAGAGACAGAGTCAGAGTCAGAGTCAGAGTCAAACTCAGAGTCAGAGACAGAGTCGGAGTCAGAGTTAGAGTCAGAGTCAGAGTCAGAGTCAGAGACAGAGTCAGAGTCAGAGTCAGAGTCAGAGTCAGAGACAGAGTCAGAGTCAGAGTCAGAGTCAGAGTCAGAGTCAGAGTCAAAGTCAGAGTCAGAGTCAGAGTCAGAGTCAGAGTCAGAGCCAGAGTCAGAGTCAGAGTCAGAGTCAGAGTCAGAGTCAGAGTCAGAGTCAGAGACAGAGTCAGAGTCAGAGTCGGAGTCAGAGTCAGAGTCAGAGTCAAAGTCAGAGTCAGAGTCAGAGTCAGAGTCAGAGTCAGAGCCAGAGTCAGAGTCAGAGTCGTAGTCAGAGTCAGAGTCCGAGTCAGATACAGAGACATAGTCAGAGTCAGAGTCAGAGTCAGAGTCAGAGTCAAAGTCAGAATCAGAGTCAGAGTCAGAGTCAGAGTCAGAGTCAGATTCAGAGTCAGATACAAAGTCAAAGTCAAAGTCAATGTCAGAGTCAGAGTCAGAGTCAGAGTCGTAGTCAAAGTCAGAGTCCGAGTCAGATACAGAGACAGAGTCAGAGTCAGAGTCAGAGTCGGAGTCAGAGTCAAAGTCAGAATCAGAGTCAGAGTCAGAGTCAGAGTCAGAGTAAGAGTCAGAGTCAGAGTCAGAGAGTCAGAGTCAAAGTCTGAGTCATACTGAAAGTCAGAGTCAGAGTCAGATTCAGAGTCAGATACAAAGTCAAAGTCAAAGTCAATGTCAGAGTCAGAGTCAGAGTCAGAGTCAGATTCAGAGTCAGAGTCAGAGTCAGAGTCAGAGTCACAGTCAGAGTCAGAGTCAGAGTCAGAGTCAGAGTGCAAGTTTGGAGTCAGAGTCCGAGTCACAGTCAGAGTCAGAGTCAGAGTCAGAGTCAGAGTCAAAGTTGGAGTCAGAGTCAGAGTCAGACATTTAGAGTCAGAGTCAGAGTGATAATCAGAGTCGGAGTCAGAGTCAGATACAGAGTCGAAGTCAGAGTCGGAGTCACCGTCGGAGTTAGAGTCAGAGTCAGAGTCAGAGTCAGAGTCAGAGTTAGAGTAAGAGTCAGAGTCAGAGTCAGAGTCAGAGTCAGAGTCAGAGTCAGAGTCAGATACAAAGTCAAAGTCAAAGTCAATGTCAGAGTCAGAGTCAAAGTCAGAGTCGTAGTCAGAGTCAGAGTCCGAGTCAGATACAGAGACAGAGTCAGAGTCAGAGTCAGAGTCAGATACAGAGACAGAGTCAGAGTCAGAGTCAGAGTCGGAGTCAGAGTCAAAGTCAGAATCAGAGTCAGAGTCAGAGTCAGAGTCAGAGTAAGAGTCAGAGTCAGAGTCAGAGAGTCAGAGTCAAAGTCTGAGTCATACTGAAAGTCAGAGTCAGAGTCAGATTCAGAGTCAGATACAAAGTCAAAGTCAAAGTCAATGTCAGAGTCAGAGTCAGAGTCAGAGTCAGATTCAGAGTCAGAGTCAGAGTCACAGTCTGAGTCAGAGTCAGAGTCAGAGTCAAAGTCAAAGTTGGAGTCAGAGTCAGAGTCAGAGATTTAGGGTCAGAGTCAGAGTGATAGTCAGACTCGGAGTCAGAGTCACATACAGAGTCGAAGTCAGAGTCAGAGTCAGAGTCAGAGTCAGAGTCAGAGTCAGAGTCAGACTCAGAGTCAGAATCAGAGTCAGAGTCGGAGTCGAAGTCAGAGTCAGATTCGGAGTGAGAGTCAGAGTCAGAGTCACAGTCAGAGTCACAGTCAGATTCAGAGTTAGATTCAGAATCAGAGTCAGAGTCAGAGTCGGAGTCGGAGTCAGAGTCATAGTCAGAGTCGGAGTCAAATTTGGAGTCAGAGTCGGAGTCAGAGAGTCAGAGTCAGAGTCAGAGTGATAGTCATAGTCGGAGTCAGAGTCATATACAGATTTGAATTCCGAGTCGAAGTCAGAGTCAGAGTCAGAGTCAGAGTCAGAGTCAGAATCAGAGTCAGAGTCGGAGTCGGAGTCAGAGTCAGAGTCAGAGTCAGAGAGTCAGAGTCAAATTCAGAGTCGGAGTCAGAGTCAGAGAGTCAGAGTCAAATTCAGAGTCGGAGTCAGAGTCAGAGTCAGAGTCAGAGTCAGAGTCGAAGTCAGAGACAGAGTCAGAGTCAAATTCCGAGTCATAGTGAGAGTCACATTCATAGTCAGATACAGAGTCGAAGTCAGAGTCGAAGTCAGAGTCAGAGTCAGAGTCAGAGTCAGAGTCAGAGTCAGACTCAGAGTCAGAGTCAGAGTCAGAGTCAGAGTCAGCGTCAGAGTCAGAGTCAGAATCGGAGTCAGAGTCAGAGAGTCAGAGTCAAATTCAGAGTCGGAGTCAGAGTCAGAGAGTCAGAGTCAAATTCAGAGTCGGAGTCAGAGTCAGAGTCAGAGTCGAAGTCAGAGACAAAGTCAGAGTCAAATACCGAGTCATAGTGAGAGTCAGATTCATAGTCAGATACAACGTCGAAGTCAGAGTCAGAGTCAGAGTCAGAGTCTGATTCAGAGTCAGAGTCAGAGTCAGAGTTAGAGTCAGATTCGGAGTCAGAGTCGGAGTCAATTTCAGATTCAGAGTCGGAGTCAGATTCAGAGTCATAGTCAGATTCAAAGTCAGAGTCGTCGTCAGAGTCAGAGTCTGATTCAGATACAGAGACAGAGTCAGAGTCAGAGTCAGAGTCAAACTCAGAGTCAGAGACAGAGTCGGAGTCAGAGTTAGAGTCAGAGTCAGAGTCAGAGTCAGAGACAGAGTCAGAGTCAGAGTCAGAGTCAGAGTCAGAGACAGAGTCAGAGTCAGAGTCAGAGTCAGAGTCAGAGTCAGAGTCAAAGTCAGAGTCAGAGTCAGAGTCAGAGTCAGAGTCAGAGCCAGAGTCAGAGTCAGAGTCGTAGTCAGAGTCAGAGTCCGAGTCAGATACAGAGACATAGTCAGAGTCAGAGTCAGAGTCAGAGTCAGAGTCAAAGTCAGAATCAGAGTCAGAGTCAGAGTCAGAGTCAGAGTCAGATTCAGAGTCAGATACAAAGTCAAAGTCAAAGTCAATGTCAGAGTCAGAGTCAGAGTCAGAGTCGTAGTCAGAGTCAGAGTCCGAGTCAGATACAGAGACAGAGTCAGAGTCAGAGTCAGAGTCGGAGTCAGAGTCAAAGTCAGAATCAGAGTCAGAGTCAGAGTCAGAGTCAGAGTAAGAGTCAGAGTCAGAGTCAGAGAGTCAGAGTCAAAGTCTGAGTCATACTGAAAGTCAGAGTCAGAGTCAGATTCAGAGTCAGATACAAAGTCAAAGTCAAAGTCAATGTCAGAGTCAGAGTCAGAGTCAGAGTCAGATTCAGAGTCAGAGTCAGAGTCAGAGTCAGAGTCACAGTCAGAGTCAGAGTCAGAGTCAGAGTCAGAGTGCAAGTTTGGAGTCAGAGTCCGAGTCACAGTCAGAGTCAGAGTCAGAGTCAGAGTCAGAGTCAAAGTTGGAGTCAGAGTCAGAGTCAGACATTTAGAGTCAGAGTCAGAGTGATAATCAGAGTCGGAGTCAGAGTCAGATACAGAGTCGAAGTCAGAGTCGGAGTCACCGTCGGAGTTAGAGTCAGAGTCAGAGTCAGAGTCAGAGTCAGAGTTAGAGTAAGAGTCAGAGTCAGAGTCAGAGTCAGAGTCAGAGTCAGAGTCAGAGTCAAAATCAGAGTCAGAGTCAGAGAGTCAGAGTCAAATTCAGAGTCGGAGTCAGAGTCAGAGAGTCAGAGTCAAATTCAGAGTCGGAGTCAGAGTCAGAGTCAGAGTCGAAGTCAGAGACAGAGTCAGAGTCAAATACCGAGTCATAGTGAGAGTCAGATTCATAGTCAGATACAACGTCGAAGTCAGAGTCAGAGTCAGAGTCAGAGTCTGATTCAGAGTCAGAGTCAGAGTCAGAGTTAGAGTCAGATTCGGAGTCAGAGTCGGAGTCAATGTCAGATTCAGAGTCGGAGTCAGATTCAGAGTCATAGTCAGATTCAAAGTCAGAGTCGTCGTCAGAGTCAGAGTCTGATTCAGATACAGAGACAGAGTCAGAGTCAGAGTCAGAGTCAAACTCAGAGTCAGAGACAGAGTCGGAGTCAGAGTTAGAGTCAGAGTCAGAGTCAGAGTCAGAGACAGAGTCAGAGTCAGAGTCAGAGTCAGAGTCAGAGACAGAGTCAGAGTCAGAGTCAGAGTCAGAGTCAGAGTCAGAGTCAAAGTCAGAGTCAGAGTCAGAGTCAGAGTCAGAGTCAGAGCCAGAGTCAGAGTCAGAGTCGTAGTCAGAGTCAGAGTCCGAGTCAGATACAGAGACATAGTCAGAGTCAGAGTCAGAGTCAGAGTCAGAGTCAAAGTCAGAATCAGAGTCAGATTCAGAGTCAGAGTCAGAGTCAGATTCAGAGTCAGATACAAAGTCAAAGTCAAAGTCAATGTCAGAGTCAGAGTCAGAGTCAGAGTCGTAGTCAGAGTCAGAGTCCGAGTCAGATACAGAGACAGAGTCAGAGTCAGAGTCAGAGTCGGAGTCAGAGTCAAAGTCAGAATCAGAGTCAGAGTCAGAGTCAGAGTCAGAGTAAGAGTCAGAGTCAGAGTCAGAGAGTCAGAGTCAAAGTCTGAGTCATACTGAAAGTCAGAGTCAGAGTCAGATTCAGAGTCAGATACAAAGTCAAAGTCAAAGTCAATGTCAGAGTCAGAGTCAGAGTCAGAGTCAGATTCAGAGTCAGAGTCAGAGTCACAGTCTGAGTCAGAGTCAGAGTCAGAGTCAAAGTCAAAGTTGGAGTCAGAGTCAGAGTCAGAGATTTAGGGTCAGAGTCAGAGTGATAGTCAGACTCGGAGTCAGAGTCACATACAGAGTCGAAGTCAGAGTCAGAGTCAGAGTCAGAGTCAGAGTCAGAGTCAGAGTCAGACTCAGAGTCAGAATCAGAGTCAGAGTCGGAGTCGAAGTCAGAGTCAGATTCGGAGTGAGAGTCAGAGTCAGAGTCACAGTCAGAGTCACAGTCAGATTCAGAGTTAGATTCAGAATCAGAGTCAGAGTCAGAGTCGGAGTCGGAGTCAGAGTCATAGTCAGAGTCGGAGTCAAATTTGGAGTCAGAGTCGGAGTCAGAGAGTCAGAGTCAGAGTCAGAGTGATAGTCATAGTCGGAGTCAGAGTCATATACAGATTTGAATTCCGAGTCGAAGTCAGAGTCAGAGTCAGAGTCAGAGTCAGAGTCAGAATCAGAGTCAGAGTCGGAGTCGGAGTCAGAGTCAGAGTCAGAGTCAGAGAGTCAGAGTCAAATTCAGAGTCGGAGTCAGAGTCAGAGAGTCAGAGTCAAATTCAGAGTCGGAGTCAGAGTCAGAGTCAGAGTCAGAGTCAGAGTCGAAGTCAGAGACAGAGTCAGAGTCAAATTCCGAGTCATAGTGAGAGTCACATTCATAGTCAGATACAGAGTCGAAGTCAGAGTCGAAGTCAGAGTCAGAGTCAGAGTCAGAGTCAGAGTCAGAGTCAGACTCAGAGTCAGAGTCAGAGTCAGAGTCAGAGTCAGCGTCAGAGTCAGAGTCAGAATCGGAGTCAGAGTCAGAGAGTCAGAGTCAAATTCAGAGTCGGAGTCAGAGTCAGAGAGTCAGAGTCAAATTCAGAGTCGGAGTCAGAGTCAGAGTCAGAGTCGAAGTCAGAGACAAAGTCAGAGTCAAATACCGAGTCATAGTGAGAGTCAGATTCATAGTCAGATACAACGTCGAAGTCAGAGTCAGAGTCAGAGTCAGAGTCTGATTCAGAGTCAGAGTCAGAGTCAGAGTTAGAGTCAGATTCGGAGTCAGAGTCGGAGTCAATTTCAGATTCAGAGTCGGAGTCAGATTCAGAGTCATAGTCAGATTCAAAGTCAGAGTCGTCGTCAGAGTCAGAGTCTGATTCAGATACAGAGACAGAGTCAGAGTCAGAGTCAGAGTCAAACTCAGAGTCAGAGACAGAGTCGGAGTCAGAGTTAGAGTCAGAGTCAGAGTCAGAGTCAGAGACAGAGTCAGAGTCAGAGTCAGAGTCAGAGTCAGAGACAGAGTCAGAGTCAGAGTCAGAGTCAGAGTCAGAGTCAGAGTCAAAGTCAGAGTCAGAGTCAGAGTCAGAGTCAGAGTCAGAGCCAGAGTCAGAGTCAGAGTCGTAGTCAGAGTCAGAGTCCGAGTCAGATACAGAGACATAGTCAGAGTCAGAGTCAGAGTCAGAGTCAGAGTCAAAGTCAGAATCAGAGTCAGAGTCAGAGTCAGAGTCAGAGTCAGATTCAGAGTCAGATACAAAGTCAAAGTCAAAGTCAATGTCAGGGTCAGAGTCAGAGTCAGAGTCGTAGTCAGAGTCAGAGTCCGAGTCAGATACAGAGACAGAGTCAGAGTCAGAGTCAGAGTCGGAGTCAGAGTCAAAGTCAGAATCAGAGTCAGAGTCAGAGTCAGAGTCAGAGTAAGAGTCAGAGTCAGAGTCAGAGAGTCAGAGTCAAAGTCTGAGTCATACTGAAAGTCAGAGTCAGAGTCAGATTCAGAGTCAGATACAAAGTCAAAGTCAAAGTCAATGTCAGAGTCAGAGTCAGAGTCAGAGTCAGATTCAGAGTCAGAGTCAGAGTCAGAGTCAGAGTCACAGTCAGAGTCAGAGTCAGAGTCAGAGTCAGAGTGCAAGTTTGGAGTCAGAGTCCGAGTCACAGTCAGAGTCAGAGTCAGAGTCAGAGTCAGAGTCAAAGTTGGAGTCAGAGTCAGAGTCAGACATTTAGAGTCAGAGTCAGAGTGATAATCAGAGTCGGAGTCAGAGTCAGATACAGAGTCGAAGTCAGAGTCAGAGTCAGAGTCAGAGTCAGAGTCAGAGTCAGATTCGGACTCAGAGTCAGAATCAGAGTCAGAGTCGGAGTCGAAGTCGGAGTCAGATTCGGAGTGAGAGTCAGAGTCAGAGTCACAGTCAGAGTCACAGTCGGAGTCAGAGTCAGATTCAGAATCAGAGTCAGAGTCAGAGTCGGAGTCGGAGTCAGAGTCATAGTCAGAGTCGGAGTCAAAGTTGGAGTCAGAGTCAGAGTCAGAGAGTCAGAGTCAGAGTCAGAGTCAGATTCAGAGTTAGAGTCAGACTCAGAGTCGGGGTCGGAGTCGGAGTCAGCGTCGGAGTTAGAGTCAGAGTCAGAGTCAGAGTCAGAGTCAGAGTTAGAGTAAGAGTCAGAGTCAGAGTCAGAGTCAGAGTCAGAGTCAGAGTCAGAGTCAAAGTCAGAGTCAGAGTCAGAGTCAGAGTCAGAGTCAGAGCCACAGTCAGAGTCAGAGTCGTAGTCAGAGTCAGAGTCCGAGTCAGATACAGAGACAGAGTCAGAGTCAGAGTCAGAGTCAGAGTCAGAGTCAAAGTCAGAATCAGAGTCAGAGTCAAAGTCAGAGTCAGAGTCAGAGTAATAGTCAGAGTCAGAGTCAGAGAGTCAGAGTCAAAGTCTGAGTCATACTGAAAGTCAGAGTCAGAGTCAGATTCAGAGTCAGATACAAAGTCAAAGTCAAAGTCAATGTCAGAGTCAGAGTCAGAGTCAGAGTCAGATTCAGAGTCAGAGTCAGAGTCAGAGTCAGAGTCCGAGTCAGAGTCAGAGTCAGAGCCAGAGTCAGAGTCAGAGAGTGAGAGTCAAAGTCTGAGTCATACTCAAAGTCAGAGTCAGAGTCAGATTCTGAGTCAAAGTCAGAGTCAGAGTCAGAGTCAGAGTCAGAGTCAGAGCCAGAGTCAGAGTCAGAGTCGTAGTCAGAGTCAGAGTCCGAGTCAGATACAGAGACAGAGTCAGAGTCAGAGTCAGAGTCAGAGTCAGAGTCAGAGTCAAAGTCAGAGTCAGAGTCAGAGTCAGAGTCAGAGTCAGAGCCAGAGTCAGAGTCAGAGTCGTAGTCAGAGTCAGAGTCCGAGTCAGATACAGAGACATAGTCAGAGTCAGAGTCAGAGTCAGAGTCAGAGTCAAAGTCAGAATCAGAGTCAGATTCAGAGTCAGAGTCAGAGTCAGATTCAGAGTCAGATACAAAGTCAAAGTCAAAGTCAATGTCAGAGTCAGAGTCAGAGTCAGAGTCGTAGTCAGAGTCAGAGTCCGAGTCAGATACAGAGACAGAGTCAGAGTCAGAGTCAGAGTCGGAGTCAGAGTCAAAGTCAGAATCAGAGTCAGAGTCAGAGTCAGAGTCAGAGTAAGAGTCAGAGTCAGAGTCAGAGAGTCAGAGTCAAAGTCTGAGTCATACTGAAAGTCAGAGTCAGAGTCAGATTCAGAGTCAGATACAAAGTCAAAGTCAAAGTCAATGTCAGAGTCAGAGTCAGAGTCAGAGTCAGATTCAGAGTCAGAGTCAGAGTCACAGTCTGAGTCAGAGTCAGAGTCAGAGTCAAAGTCAAAGTTGGAGTCAGAGTCAGAGTCAGAGATTTAGGGTCAGAGTCAGAGTGATAGTCAGACTCGGAGTCAGAGTCACATACAGAGTCGAAGTCAGAGTCAGAGTCAGAGTCAGAGTCAGAGTCAGAGTCAGAGTCAGACTCAGAGTCAGAATCAGAGTCAGAGTCGGAGTCGAAGTCAGAGTCAGATTCGGAGTGAGAGTCAGAGTCAGAGTCACAGTCAGAGTCACAGTCAGATTCAGAGTTAGATTCAGAATCAGAGTCAGAGTCAGAGTCGGAGTCGGAGTCAGAGTCATAGTCAGAGTCGGAGTCAAATTTGGAGTCAGAGTCGGAGTCAGAGAGTCAGAGTCAGAGTCAGAGTGATAGTCATAGTCGGAGTCAGAGTCATATACAGATTTGAATTCCGAGTCGAAGTCAGAGTCAGAGTCAGAGTCAGAGTCAGAGTCAGAATCAGAGTCAGAGTCGGAGTCGGAGTCAGAGTCAGAGTCAGAGTCAGAGAGTCAGAGTCAAATTCAGAGTCGGAGTCAGAGTCAGAGAGTCAGAGTCAAATTCAGAGTCGGAGTCAGAGTCAGAGTCAGAGTCAGAGTCAGAGTCGAAGTCAGAGACAGAGTCAGAGTCAAATTCCGAGTCATAGTGAGAGTCACATTCATAGTCAGATACAGAGTCGAAGTCAGAGTCGAAGTCAGAGTCAGAGTCAGAGTCAGAGTCAGAGTCAGAGTCAGACTCAGAGTCAGAGTCAGAGTCAGAGTCAGAGTCAGCGTCAGAGTCAGAGTCAGAATCGGAGTCAGAGTCAGAGAGTCAGAGTCAAATTCAGAGTCGGAGTCAGAGTCAGAGAGTCAGAGTCAAATTCAGAGTCGGAGTCAGAGTCAGAGTCAGAGTCGAAGTCAGAGACAAAGTCAGAGTCAAATACCGAGTCATAGTGAGAGTCAGATTCATAGTCAGATACAACGTCGAAGTCAGAGTCAGAGTCAGAGTCAGAGTCTGATTCAGAGTCAGAGTCAGAGTCAGAGTTAGAGTCAGATTCGGAGTCAGAGTCGGAGTCAATTTCAGATTCAGAGTCGGAGTCAGATTCAGAGTCATAGTCAGATTCAAAGTCAGAGTCGTCGTCAGAGTCAGAGTCTGATTCAGATACAGAGACAGAGTCAGAGTCAGAGTCAGAGTCAAACTCAGAGTCAGAGACAGAGTCGGAGTCAGAGTTAGAGTCAGAGTCAGAGTCAGAGTCAGAGACAGAGTCAGAGTCAGAGTCAGAGTCAGAGTCAGAGACAGAGTCAGAGTCAGAGTCAGAGTCAGAGTCAGAGTCAGAGTCAAAGTCAGAGTCAGAGTCAGAGTCAGAGTCAGAGTCAGAGCCAGAGTCAGAGTCAGAGTCGTAGTCAGAGTCAGAGTCCGAGTCAGATACAGAGACATAGTCAGAGTCAGAGTCAGAGTCAGAGTCAGAGTCAAAGTCAGAATCAGAGTCAGAGTCAGAGTCAGAGTCAGAGTCAGATTCAGAGTCAGATACAAAGTCAAAGTCAAAGTCAATGTCAGGGTCAGAGTCAGAGTCAGAGTCGTAGTCAGAGTCAGAGTCCGAGTCAGATACAGAGACAGAGTCAGAGTCAGAGTCAGAGTCGGAGTCAGAGTCAAAGTCAGAATCAGAGTCAGAGTCAGAGTCAGAGTCAGAGTAAGAGTCAGAGTCAGAGTCAGAGAGTCAGAGTCAAAGTCTGAGTCATACTGAAAGTCAGAGTCAGAGTCAGATTCAGAGTCAGATACAAAGTCAAAGTCAAAGTCAATGTCAGAGTCAGAGTCAGAGTCAGAGTCAGATTCAGAGTCAGAGTCAGAGTCAGAGTCAGAGTCACAGTCAGAGTCAGAGTCAGAGTCAGAGTCAGAGTGCAAGTTTGGAGTCAGAGTCCGAGTCACAGTCAGAGTCAGAGTCAGAGTCAGAGTCAGAGTCAAAGTTGGAGTCAGAGTCAGAGTCAGACATTTAGAGTCAGAGTCAGAGTGATAATCAGAGTCGGAGTCAGAGTCAGATACAGAGTCGAAGTCAGAGTCAGAGTCAGAGTCAGAGTCAGAGTCAGAGTCAGATTCGGACTCAGAGTCAGAATCAGAGTCAGAGTCGGAGTCGAAGTCGGAGTCAGATTCGGAGTGAGAGTCAGAGTCAGAGTCACAGTCAGAGTCACAGTCGGAGTCAGAGTCAGATTCAGAATCAGAGTCAGAGTCAGAGTCGGAGTCGGAGTCAGAGTCATAGTCAGAGTCGGAGTCAAAGTTGGAGTCAGAGTCAGAGTCAGAGAGTCAGAGTCAGAGTCAGAGTCAGATTCAGAGTTAGAGTCAGACTCAGAGTCGGGGTCGGAGTCGGAGTCAGCGTCGGAGTTAGAGTCAGAGTCAGAGTCAGAGTCAGAGTCAGAGTTAGAGTAAGAGTCAGAGTCAGAGTCAGAGTCAGAGTCAGAGTCAGAGTCAGAGTCAAAGTCAGAGTCAGAGTCAGAGTCAGAGTCAGAGTCAGAGCCACAGTCAGAGTCAGAGTCGTAGTCAGAGTCAGAGTCCGAGTCAGATACAGAGACAGAGTCAGAGTCAGAGTCAGAGTCAGAGTCAGAGTCAAAGTCAGAATCAGAGTCAGAGTCAAAGTCAGAGTCAGAGTCAGAGTAATAGTCAGAGTCAGAGTCAGAGAGTCAGAGTCAAAGTCTGAGTCATACTGAAAGTCAGAGTCAGAGTCAGATTCAGAGTCAGATACAAAGTCAAAGTCAAAGTCAATGTCAGAGTCAGAGTCAGAGTCAGAGTCAGATTCAGAGTCAGAGTCAGAGTCAGAGTCAGAGTCCGAGTCAGAGTCAGAGTCAGAGCCAGAGTCAGAGTCAGAGAGTGAGAGTCAAAGTCTGAGTCATACTCAAAGTCAGAGTCAGAGTCAGATTCTGAGTCAGATACAAAGTCAAAGTCAAAGTCAATGTCAGAGTCAGAGTCATAGTCTGAGTCAGATTCAGAGTCAGAGTCAGATGCAGAGTCAGAGTCAGAGTCAGAGTCAGAGTCAGAGTCAGAGCCAGAGTCAGAGTTAGAGTCGTAGTCGGAGTCAGAGTCAGAGTCAGAGTCAGAGTCAGAGTCACAGTCAGACTCAGAGTCAGAATCAGAGTCAGAGTCGGAGTCGGAGTCGGAGTCAGATTCAGAGTCAGAGTCAGAGTCAGAGTCAGAGTCAGAGTCAGATTCAGAGTTAGAGTCAGAGTCAGAGTCGGGGTCGGAGTCGGAGTCAGAGTCAGAGTCAGAGTCAGAGTCAAAGTCAGAATCAGAGTCAGAGTTAGAGTAAGAGTCAGAGTCAGAGTCAGAGTCAGAGTCAGAGTCAGAGTCGAAGTCAGAGACAGAGTCAGAGTCAAATTCCGAGTCATAGTGAGAGTCACATTCATAGTCAGATACAACGTCGAAGTCAGAGTCAAAGTCAGAGTCAGAGTCTGATTCAGAGTCAGAGTCAGAGTCAGAGTTAGAGTCAGATTCGGAGTCAGAGTCGGAGTCAATGTCAGATTCAGAGTCGGAGTCAGATTCAGAGTCATAGTCAGATTCAAAGTCAGAGTCGTCGTCAGAGTCAGAGTCTGATTCAGATACAGAGACAGAGTCAAAGTCAGAGTCAGAGTCAAACTCAGAGTCAGAGACAGAGTCGGAGTCAGAGTTAGAGTCAGAGTCAGAGTCAGAGTCAGAGACAGAGTCAGAGTCAGAGTCAGAGTCAGAGTCAGAGACAGAGTCAGAGTCAGAGTCAGAGTCAGAGTCAGAGTCAGAGTCAAAGTCAGAGTCAGAGTCAGAGTCAGAGTCAGAGTCAGAGCCATAGTCAGAGTCAGAGTCGTAGTCAGAGTCAGAGTCCGTGTCAGATACAGAGACATAGTCAGAGTCAGAGTCAGAGTCAGAGTCAGAGTAAAAGTCCGAATCAGAGTCAGAGTCAGAGTCAGAGTCAGAGTCAGATTCAGAGTCAGATGAAAAGTCAAAGTCAAAGTCAATGTCAGAGTCAGAGTCAGAGTCAGAGTCGTAGTCAGAGTCAGAGTCCGAGTCAGATACAGAGACAGAGTCAGAGTCAGAGTCAGAGTCGGAGTCAGAGTCAAAGTCAGAATCAGAGTCAGAGTCAGAGTCAGAGTCAGAGTAAGAGTCAGAGTCAGAGTCAGAGAGTCAGAGTCAAAGTCTGAGTCATACTGGAAGTCAGAGTCAGAGTCAGATTCGGACTCAGATTCAAAGTCAAAGTCAATGTCAGAGTCAGAGTCAGAGTCAGAGTCAGATTTAGAGTCAGAGTCAGAGTCGGAGTCAGAGTCACATTCAGAGTCAGAGTCAAAGTCAGAGTCAGAGTCCAAGTTTGGAGTCAGAGTCCGAGTCACAGTCAGAGTCAGAGTCAGAGTCAGAGTCAGAGTCAAAGTTGGAGTCAGAATCAGAGTCAAAGTCAGAGTGATAATCAGAGTCGGAGTCAGAGTCAGATACAGAGTCGAAGTCAGCGTCAGAGTCAGAGTCAGAGTAAGAGTCAGAGTCAGAGTCAGACTCAGAGTCAGAATCAGAGTCAGAGTCGGAGTCGAAGTCGGAGTCAGATTCGGAGTGAGAGTCAGAGTCAGAGTCACAGTCAGAGTCACAGTCAGAGTCAGAGTCAGATTCAGAATCAGAGTCAAAGTCAGAGTCGGAGTCGGAGTCAGAGTCATAGTCATAGTCGGAGTCAAAGTTGGAGTCAGAGTCAGAGTCAGAGAGTCAGAGTCAGAGTCAGAGTCAGAGTCAGAGTCAGAGTCAGAGTCAGACGCAGAGTCAGAATCAGAGTCAGAGTCGGAGTCGGAGTCGGAGTCAGATTCAGAGTCAGAGTCAGAGTCAGAGTCAGAGTCAGAGTCAGATTCAGAGTTAGAGTCAGAGTCAGAGTCGGGGTCGGAGTCGGAGTCAGAGTCAGAGTCAGAGTCAGAGTCAAAGTCAGAATCAGAGTCAGAGTTAGAGTAAGAGTCAGAGTCAGAGTCAGAGTCAAATTCCGAGTCATAGTGAGAGTCACATTCATAGTCAGATACAACGTCGAAGTCAGAGTCAAAGTCAGAGTCAGAGTCTGATTCAGAGTCAGAGTCAGAGTCAGAGTTAGAGTCAGATTCGGAGTCAGAGTCGGAGTCAATGTCAGATTCAGAGTCGGAGTCAGATTCAGAGTCATAGTCAGATTCAAAGTCAGAGTCGTCGTCAGAGTCAGAGTCTGATTCAGATACAGAGACAGAGTCAGAGTCAGAGTCAGAGTCAAACTCAGAGTCAGAGACAGAGTCGGAGTCAGAGTTAGAGTCAGAGTCAGAGTCAGAGTCAGAGACAGAGTCAGAGTCAGAGTCAGAGTCAGAGTCAGAGACAGAGTCAGAGTCAGAGTCAGAGTCAGAGCCAGAGTCAGAGTCAAAGTCAGAGTCAGAGTCAGAGTCAGAGTCAGAGTCAGAGCCAGAGTCAGAGTCAGAGTCGTAGTCAGAGTCAGAGTCCGTGTCAGATACAGAGACATAGTCAGAGTCAGAGTCAGAGTCAGAGTCAGAGTCAAAGTCAGAATCAGAGTCAGAGTCAGAGTCAGAGTCAGAGTCAGATTCAGAGTCAGATACAAAGTCAAAGTCAAAGTCAATGTCAGAGTCAGAGTCAGAGTCAGAGTCGTAGTCAGAGTCAGAGTCCGAGTCAGATACAGAGGCAGAGTCAGAGTCAGAGTCAGAGTCGGAGTCAGAGTCAAAGTCAGAATCAGAGTCAGAGTCAGAGTCAGAGTCAGAGTAAGAGTCAGAGTCAGAGTCAGAGAGTCAGAGTCAAAGTCTGAGTCATACTGGAAGTCAGAGTCAGAGTCAGATTCAGAGTCAGATACAAAGTCAAAGTCAAAGTCAATGTCAGAGTCAGAGTCAGAGTCAGAGTCAGATTCAGAGTCGGAGTCAGAGTCGGAGTCAGAGTCACAGTCAGAGTCAGAGTCAGAGTCAGAGTCAGAGTCCAAGTTTGGAGTCAGAGTCCGAGTCACAGTCAGAGTCAGAGTCAGAGTCAGAGTCAGAGTCAAAGTTGGAGTCAGAGTCAGAGTCAGACATTTACAGTCAGAGTCAGAGTGATAATCAGAGTCGGAGTCAGAGTCAGATACAGAGTCGAAGTCAGAGTCAGAGTCAGAGTCAGAGTCAGAATCAGAGTCAGAGTCAGACTCAGAGTCAGAATCAGAGTCAGAGTCGGAGTCAAAGTCGGAGTCAGATTCGGAGTGAGAGTCAGAATCAGAGTCACAGTCAGAGTCACAGTCAGAGTCAGAGTCACAGTCAGAGTCAGAGTCAGAGTCAAAGTCAGAGTCAGAGTCAGAGTCAGAGTCAGAGTCAGAGCCACAGTCAGAGTCAGAGTCGTGGTCAGAGTCAGAGTCCGAGTCAGATACAGAGACAGAGTCAGAGTCAGAGTCAGAGTAAGAGTCAGAGTCAGAGTCAGAGAGTCAGAGTCAAAGTCTGAGTCATACTGAAAGTCAGAGTCAGAGTCAGATTCAGAGTCAGATACAAAGTCAAAGTCAAAGTCAATGTCAGAGTCAGAGTCAGAGTCAGAGTCAGATTCAGAGTCAGAGTCAGAGTCAGAGTCAGAGTCCGAGTCAGAGTCAGAGTCAGAGCCAGAGTCAGAGTCAGAGAGTGAGAGTCAAAGTCTGAGTCATACTCAAAGTCAGAGTCAGAGTCAGATTCTGAGTCAGATACAAAGTCAAAGTCAAAGTCAATGACAGAGTCAGACTCATAGTCAGAGTCAGATTCAGAGTCAGAGTCAGATGCAGAGTCAGAGTCAGAGTCAGAGTCAGAGTCAGAGTCAGAGTCAGAGCCAGAGTCAGAGTTAGAGTCGTAGTCGGAGTCAGAGTCAGAGTCAGAGTCAGAGTCAGAGTCAGAGTCAGACTCAGAGTCAGAATCAGAGTCAGAGTCGGAGTCGGAGTCGGAGTCAGAGTCAGACTCAGAGTCAGAGTCAGAGTCAGAGTCAGAGTCAGCGTCAGAGTCAGAGTCAGAATCAGAGTCAGAGTCAGAGAGTCAGAGTCAAATTCAGAGTCGGAGTCAGAGTCAGAGAGTCAGAGTCAAATTCAGAGTCGGAGTCAGAGTCAGAGTCAGAGTCGAAGTCAGAGACAGAGTCAGAGTCAAATTCCGAGTCATAGTGAGAGTCACATTCATAGTCAGATACAACGTCGAAGTCAGAGTCAAAGTCAGAGTCAGAGTCTGATTCAGAGTCAGAGTCAGAGTCAGAGTTAGAGTCAGATTCGGAGTCAGAGTCGGAGTCAATGTCAGATTCAGAGTCGGAGTCAGATTCAGAGTCATAGTCAGATTCAAAGTCAGAGTCGTCGTCAGAGTCAGAGTCTGATTCAGATACAGAGACAGAGTCAGAGTCAGAGTCAGAGTCAAACTCAGAGTCAGAGACAGAGTCGGAGTCAGAGTTAGAGTCAGAGTCAGAGTCAGAGTCAGAGGCAGAGTCAGAGTCAGAGTCAGAGTCAGAGTCAGAGTCAGAGTCAGAGTCAGAGTCAGAGTCAGAGTCAGAGTCTGAGTCAGAGTCAGATTCAGAGTCAGAGTCAGAGTCAGAGTCAGAGTCACAGTCAGAGTCAGAGTCAGAGTCAGAGTCAGAGTCAAAGTTGGAGTCAGAGTCAGAGTCAGAGATTTAGAGTCAGAGTCTAAGTGATAGTCAGAGTCGGAGTCAGAGTCAGATACAGAGTCGAAGTCAGAGTCAGAGTCAGAGTCAGAGTCAGAGTCAGAGTCAGAGTCAGACTCAGAGTAAGAATCAGAGTCAGAGTCGGAGTCGAAGTCGGAGTCAGATTCGGAGTGAAAGTCAGAGTCAGAGTCACAGTCAGAGTCAGAGTCACAATCAGAGTCAGATTCAGAGTCACAGTCAGAGTCAGAGTCAGAGTCAAAGTCAAAGTCAAAGTTGGAGTCAGAGTCAGAGTCAGAGATTTAGAGTCAGAGTCACAGTGATAGTCAGAGTCGGAGTCAGAGTCAGATACAGAGTCGAAGTCAGAGTGAGAGTCAAAGTCAGAGTCAGAGTCGGAGTCAGAGTCAGACTCAGAGTCAGAATCAGAGTCAGAGTCGGAGTCGAAGTCGGAGTCAGATTCGGAGTGAGAGTCAGAGTCAGAGTCACAGTCAGAGTCACAGTCAGAGTCAGAGTCAGATTCAGAATCAGAGTCAGAGTCAGAGTCGGAGTCGGAGTCAGAGTCATAGTCAGAGTCGGAGTCAAGGTTGGAGTCAGAGTCAGAGTCAGAGAGTCAGAGTCAGAGTCAGAGTGATAGTCATAGTCGGAGTCAGAGTCAGATACAGGTTTGAAGTCAGAGTCGAAGTCAGAGTCAGAGTCAGAGTCAGAGTCAGAGTCAGAGTCAGAGTCAGAATCAGAGTCAGAGTCGGAGTCGGAGTCAGAGTCAGAGTCAGTCAGAGTCAGAGTCGGAGTCAGAGTGAGAGTCGGAGTCAGAGTCACAGTCAGAGTCAGTGTCAGAGTCAGAGTCAGAGTCATAGTCGGAGTCAGAGTCAGATACAGATTTAAAGGCAGAGTCGAAGTCAGAGTCAGAGTCAGAGTCAGAGTCAGAGTCAGAATCAGAGTCAGAGTTGCAGTCGGAGTCAGAGTCAGAGTCAGAGTCAAAGTCAGAGTCGGAGTCAGAATCAGAGTCGGAGTCAGAGTCACAGTCAGAGTCAGTGTCAGAGTGAGAGTCAGAGTCAAAGTTGGAGTCAGAGTCAGAGTCAGAAAGTCAGAGTCAGAGTCAGATTGATAGTCATAGTCGGAGTCAGAGTTAGATACAGAGTCAAAGTCAGAGTCGAAGTCAGAGTCAGAGTCAGAGTCAGAGTCAGATTCAGAGTCAGGGTCAGAGTCACAGTCTGAGTCAGAGTCAGAGTCAGAGTCAAAGTCAAAGTTGGAGTCAGAGTCAGAGTCAGAGATTGAGGGTCAAAGTCAAAGTGATAGTCAGAGTCGGAGTCAGAGTCACATACAGAGTCGAAGTCAGAGTCAGAGTCAGAGTCAGAGTCAGACTAAGAGTCAGAGTCAGAGTCAGAGAGTCAGAGTCAAAGTCTGAGTCATACTGAAAGTCAGAGTCAGAGTCAGATTCAGAGTCAGATACAAAGTCAAAGTCAAAGTCAATGTCAGAGTCAGAGTCAGAGTCAGAGTCAGATTCAGAGTCAGAGTCAGAGTCAGAGTCAGAGTCACAGTCAGAGTCAGAGTCAGAGTCAGAGTCAGAGTCCAAGTTTGGAGTCAGAGTCCGAGTCACAGTCAGAGTCAGAGTCAGAGTCAGAGTCAGAGTCAAAGTTGGAGTCAGAGTCAGAGTCAGACATTTAGAGTCAGATTCAGAGTGATAATCAGAGTCGGAGTCAGAGTCAGATACAGAGTCGAAGTCAGAGTCAGACTCAGAGTCAGAGTCAGAGTCAGAGTCAGATTCAGACTCAGAGTCAGAATCAGAGTCAGAGTCGGAGTCGAAGTCGGAGTCAGATTCGGAGTGAGAGTCAGAGTCAGAGTCACAGTCAGAGTCACAGTCGGAGTCAGAGTCAGATTCAGAATCAGAGTCAGAGTCAGAGTCGGAGTCGGAGTCAGAGTCATAGTCAGAGTCGGAGTCAAAGTTGGAGTCGGAGTCAGAGTCAGAGAGTCAGAGTCAGAGTCAGAGTCAGATTCAGAGTTAGAGTCAGACTCAGAGTCGGGGTCGGAGTCGGAGTCAGCGTCGGAGTTAGAGTCAGAGTCAGAGTCAGAGTCAGAGTCAGAGTTAGAGTAAGAGTCGGAGTCAGAGTCAGAGTCAGAGTCAGAGTCAGAGTCAGAGTCAAAGTCAGAGTCAGAGTCAGAGTCAGAGTCAGAGTCAGAGCCACAGTCAGAGTCAGAGTCGTAGTCAGAGTCAGAGTCCGAGTCAGATACAGAGACAGAGTCAGAGTCAGAGTCAGAGTAAGAGTCAGAGTCAGAGTCAGAGAGTCAGAGTCAAAGTCTGAGTCATACTGAAAGTCAGAGTCAGAGTCAGATTCAGAGTCAGATACAAAGTCAAAGTCAAAGTCAATGTCAGAGTCAGAGTCAGAGTCAGAGTCAGATTCAGAGTCAGAGTCAGAGTCAGAGTCAGAGTCCGAGTCAGAGTCAGAGTCAGAGCCAGAGTCAGAGTCAGAGAGTGAGAGTCAAAGTCTGAGTCATACTCAAAGTCAGAGTCAGAGTCAGATTCTGAGTCAGATACAAAGTCAAAGTCAAAGTCAATGACAGAGTCAGAGTCATAGTCAGAGTCAGATTCAGAGTCAGAGTCAGATGCAGAGTCAGAGTCAGAGTCAGAGTCAGAGTCAGAGTCAGAGTCAGAGCCAGAGTCAGAGTTAGAGTCGTAGTCGGAGTCAGAGTCAGAGTCAGAGTCAGAGTCAGAGTCAGAGTCAGACTCAGAGTCAGAGTCAGATTGATAGTCATAGTCGGAGTCAGAGTTAGATACAGAGTCAAAGTCAGAGTCGAAGTCAGAGTCAGAGTCAGAGTCAGAGTCAGATTCAGAGTCAGGGTCAGAGTCACAGTCTGAGTCAGAGTCAGAGTCAGAGTCAAAGTCAAAGTTGGAGTCAGAGTCAGAGTCAGAGATTGAGGGTCAAAGTCAGAGTGATAGTCAGAGTCGGAGTCAGAGTCACATACAGAGTCGAAGTCAGAGTCAGAGTCAGAGTCAGAGTCAGACTAAGAGTCAGAGTCAGAGTCAGAGAGTCAGAGTCAAAGTCTGAGTCATACTGAAAGTCAGAGTCAGAGTCAGATTCAGAGTCAGATACAAAGTCAAAGTCAAAGTCAATGTCAGAGTCAGAGTCAGAGTCAGAGTCAGATTCAGAGTCAGAGTCAGAGTCAGAGTCAGAGTCACAGTCAGAGTCAGAGTCAGAGTCAGAGTCAGAGTCCAAGTTTGGAGTCAGAGTCCGAGTCACAGTCAGAGTCAGAGTCAGAGTCAGAGTCAGAGTCAAAGTTGGAGTCAGAGTCAGAGTCAGACATTTAGAGTCAGAGTCAGAGTGATAATCAGAGTCGGAGTCAGAGTCAGATACAGAGTCGAAGTCAGAGTCAGACTCAGAGTCAGAGTCAGAGTCAGAGTCAGATTCAGACTCAGAGTCAGAATCAGAGTCAGAGTCGGAGTCGAAGTCGGAGTCAGATTCGGAGTGAGAGTCAGAGTCAGAGTCACAGTCAGAGTCACAGTCGGAGTCAGAGTCAGATTCAGAATCAGAGTCAGAGTCAGAGTCGGAGTCGGAGTCAGAGTCATAGTCAGAGTCGGAGTCAAAGTTGGAGTCAGAGTCAGAGTCAGAGAGTCAGAGTCAGAGTCAGAGTCAGATTCAGAGTTAGAGTCAGACTCAGAGTCGGGGTCGGAGTCGGAGTCAGCGTCGGAGTTAGAGTCAGAGTCAGAGTCAGAGTCAGAGTCAGAGTTAGAGTAAGAGTCGGAGTCAGAGTCAGAGTCAGAGTCAGAGTCAGAGTCAGAGTCAAAGTCAGAGTCAGAGTCAGAGTCAGAGTCAGAGTCAGAGCCACAGTCAGAGTCAGAGTCGTAGTCAGAGTCAGAGTCCGAGTCAGATACAGAGTCAGAGTCAGACTCAGAGTCAGAGTCAGAGTCAGAGTCAGAGTCAGCGTCAGAGTCAGAGTCAGAATCAGAGTCAGAGTCAGAGAGTCAGAGTCAAATTCAGAGTCGGAATCAGAGTCAGAGAGTCAGAGTCAAATTCAGAGTCGGAGTCAGAGTCAGAGTCAGAGTCGAAGTCAGAGACAGAGTCAGAGTCAAATTCCGAGTCATAGTGAGAGTCACATTCATAGTCAGATACAACGTCGAAGTCAGAGTCAAAGTCAGAGTCAGAGTCTGATTCAGAGTCAGAGTCAGAGTCAGAGTTAGAGTCAGATTCGAAGTCAGAGTCGGAGTCAATGTCAGATTCAGAGTCGGAGTCAGATTTAGAGTCATAGTCAGATTCAAAGTCAGAGTCGTCGTCAGAGTCAGAGTCTGATTCAGATACAGAGACAGAGTCAGAGTCAGAGTCAGAGTCAAACTCAGAGTCAGAGACAGAGTCGGAGTCAGAGTTAGAGTCAGAGTCAGAGTCAGAGTCAGAGACAGAGTCAGAGTCAGAGTCACAGTCAGAGTCAGAGTCAGAGTCAGAGTCAGAGTCCAAGTTTGGAGTCAGAGTCCGAGTCACAGTCAGAGTCAGAGTCAGAGTCAGAGTCAGAGTCAAATTAGGAGTCAGAGTCAGAGTCAGACATTTAGAGTCAGAGTCAGAGTGATATTCAGAGTCGGAGTCAGAGTCAGATACAGAGTCGAAGTCAGAGTCAGACTCAGAGTCAGAGTCAGAGTCAGAGTCAGATTCAGACTCAGAGTCAGAATCAGAGTCAGAGTCGGAGTCGAAGTCGGAGTCAGATTCGGAGTGAGAGTCAGAGTTAGAGTCACAGTCAGAGTCACAGTCGGAGTCAGAGTCAGATTCAGAATCAGAGTCAGAGTCAGAGTCGGAGTCGGAGTCAGAGTCATAGTCAGAGTCGGAGTCAAAGTTGGAGTCAGAGTCAGAGTCAGAGAGTCAGAGTCAGAGTCAGAGTCAGATTCAGAGTTAGAGTCAGACTCAGAGTCGGGGTCGGAGTCGGAGTCAGCGTCGGAGTTAGAGTCAGAGTCAGAGTCAGAGTCAGAGTCAGAGTTAGAGTAAGAGTCAGAGTCAGAGTCAGAGTCAGAGTCAGAGTCAGAGTCAGAGTCAAAGTCAGAGTCAGAGTCAGAGTCAGAGTCAGAGTCAGAGCCACAGTCAGAGTCAGAGTCGTAGTCAGAGTCAGAGTCCGAGTCAGATACAGAGACAGAGTCAGAGTCAGAGTCAGAGTAAGAGTCAGAGTCAGAGTCAGAGAGTCAGAGTCAAAGTCTGAGTCATACTGAAAGTCAGAGTCAGAGTCAGATTCAGAGTCAGATACAAAGTCAAAGTCAAAGTCAATGTCAGAGTCAGAGTCAGAGTCAGAGTCAGATTCAGAGTCAGAGTCAGAGTCAGAGTCAGAGTCCGAGTCAGAGTCAGAGTCAGAGCCTGAGTCAGAGTCAGAGAGTGAGAGTCAAAGTCTGAGTCATACTCAAAGTCAGAGTCAGAGTCAGATTCTGAGTCAGATACAAAGTCAAAGTCAAAGTCAATGACAGAGTCAGAGTCATAGTCAGAGTCAGATTCAGAGTCAGAGTCAGATGCAGAGTCAGAGTCAGAGTGAGAGTCAGAGTCAGAGTCAGAGCCAGAGTCAGAGTTAGAGTCGTAGTCGAAGTCAGAGTCAGAGTCAGAGTCAGAGTCAGAGTCAGAGTCAGACTCAGAGTCAGAATCAGAGTCAGAGTCGGAGTCGGAGTCGGAGTCAGATTCAGAGTCAGAGTCAGAGTCAGAGTCAGAGTCAGAGTCAGATTCAGAGTTAGAGTCAGAGTCAGATTCGGGGTCGGAGTCGGAGTCAGAGTCAGAGTCAGAGTCAGAGTCAGAGTCAGAGTCAGAGTCAAAGTCAGAGTCAGAGTCAGACCCAGAGTCAGAATCCGAGTCAGAGTCGGAGTCGAAGTCGGAGTCAGATTCGGAGTGAGAGTCAGAGTCAGAGTCACAGTCAGAGTCACAGTCAGAGTCAGAGTCAGATTCAGAATCAGAGTCAGAGTCAGAGTCGGAGTCGGAGTCAGAGTCATAGTCAGAGTCGGAGTCAAAGTTGGAGTCAGAGTCAGAGTCAGAGAGTCAGAGTCAGAGTCAGAGTCAGACTCAGAGTTAGAGTCAGACTCAGAGTCGGGGTCGGAGTCGGAGTCAGCGTCGGAGTTAGAGTCAGAGTCAGAGTCAGAGTCAGAGTCAGAGTTAGAGTAAGAGTCAGAGTCAGAGTCAGAGTCAGAGTCAGAGTCAGAGTCAAAGTCAGAGTCAGAGTCAGAGTCAGAGTCAGAGTCAGAGCCACAGTCAGAGTCAGAGTCGTAGTCAGAGTCAGAGTCCGAGTCAGATACAAAGACAGAGTCAGAGTCAGAGTCAGAGTCAGAGTCAGAGTCAAAGACAGAATCAGAGTCAGAGTCAAAGTCAGAGTCAGAGTCAGAGTAAGAGTCAGAGTCAGAGTCAGAGAGTCAGAGTCAAAGTCTGAGTCATACTGAAAGTCAGAGTCAGAGTCAGATTCAGAGTCAGATACAAAGTCAAAGTCAAAGTCAATGTCAGTGTCAGAGTCAGAGTCAGAGTCAGATTCAGAGTCAGAGTCAGAGTCAGAGTCAGAGTCCGAGTCAGAGTCAGAGTCAGAGCCAGAGTCAGAGTCAGAGAGTGAGAGTCAAAGTCTGAGTCATACTCAAAGTCAGAGTCAGAGTCAGATTCTGAGTCAGATACAAAGTCAAAGTCAAAGTCAATGTCAGAGTCAGAGTCATAGTCAGAGTCAGATTCAGAGTCAGAGTCGGATGCAGAGTCAGAGTCAGAGTCGGATGCAGAGTCAGAGTCAGAGTCAGAGTCAGAGTCAGAGTCAGAGCCAGAGTCAGAGTTAGAGTCGTGGTCGGAGTCAGAGTCAGAGTCAGAGTCAGAGTCAGAGTCAGAGTCACACTCAGAGTCAGAATCAGAGTCAGAGTCGGAGTCGGAGTCGGAGTCAGATTCAGAGTCAGAGTCAGATTTAGAGTCAGAGTCAGAGTCAAAGTCAAAGTCAATGTCAGAGTCAGAGTCAGAGTCAGAGTCAGATTCAGAGTCAGAGTCAGAGAGTCAGAGTCAAAGTCTGAGTCATACTGAAAGTCAGAGTCAGAGTCAGATTCAGAGTCAGATACAAAGTCAAAGTCAAAGTCAATGTCACAGTCAGAGTCAGAGTCAGAGTCAGAGTCAGAGTCAGAGTCACAGTCAGAGTCAGAGTCAGAGTCAGAGTCAGAGTCAAAGTTGGAGTCAGAGTCCGAGTCACAGTCAGAGTCAGAGTCAGAGTCAGAGTCAGAGTCAGAGTTGGAGTAAGAGTCAGAGTCAGAGTCAGAGTCAGAGTCAGAGTCAGAGTCAGAGTCAAAGTCAGAGTCAGAGTCAGACCCAGAGTCAGAATCCGAGTCAGAGTCGGAGTCGAAGTCGGAGTCAGATTCGGAGTGAGAGTCGGAGTCAGAGTCACAGTCAGAGTCACAGTCAGAGTCATAGTCAGATTCAGAATCAGAGTCAGAGTCAGAGTCGGAGTCGGAGTCAGAGTCATAGTCAGAGTCGGAGTCAAAGTTGGAGTCAGAGTCAGAGTCAGAGAGTCAGAGTCAGAGTCAGAGTCAGATTCAGAGTTAGAGTCAGACTCAGAGTCGGGGTCGGAGTCGGAGTCAGCGTCGGAGTTAGAGTCAGAGTCAGAGTCAGAGTCAGAGTCAGAGTTAGAGTAAGAGTCAGAGTCAGAGTCAGAGTCAGAGTCAGAGTCAGAGTCAAAGTCAGAGTCAGAGTCAGATACAAAGTCAAAGTCAAAGTCAATGTCAGAGTCAGAGTCAGAGTCAGAGTCAGATTCAGAGTCAGAGTCAGAGTCAGAGTCAGAGTCAGAGTCAGAGTCAGAGTCAAAGACAGAATCAGAGTCAGAGTCAAAGTCAGAGTCAGAGTCAGAGTAAGAGTCAGAGTCAGAGTCAGAGAGTCAGAGTCAAAGTCTGAGTCATACTGAAAGTCAGAGTCAGAGTCAGATTCAGAGTCAGATACAAAGTCAAAGTCAAAGTCAATGTCAGAGTCAGAGTCAGAGTCAGAGTCAGATTCAGAGTCAGAGTCAGAGTCAGAGTCAGAGTCCGAGTCAGAGTCAGAGTCAGAGCCAGAGTCAGAGTCAGAGAGTGAGAGTCAAAGTCTGAGTCATACTCAAAGTCAGAGTCAGAGTCAGATTCTGAGTCAGATACAAAGTCAAAGTCAAAGTCAATGTCAGAGTCAGAGTCATAGTCAGAGTCAGATTCAGAGTCAGAGTCGGATGCAGAGTCAGAGTCAGAGTCAGAGTCAGAGTCAGAGTCAGAGCCAGAGTCAGAGTTAGAGTCGTGGTCGGAGTCAGAGTCAGAGTCAGAGTCAGAGTCAGAGTCAGAGTCAGACTCAGAGTCAGAATCAGAGTCAGAGTCGGAGTCGGAGTCGGAGTCAGATTCAGAGTCAGAGTCAGAGTCAGAGTCAGAGTCAGAGTCAGATTCAGAGTTAGAGTCAGAGTCAGAGTCGGGGTCGGAGTCGGAGTCAGAGTCAGAGTCAGAGTCAGAGTCAAAGTCAGAATCAGAGTCAGAGTTAGAGTAAGAGTCAGAGTCAGAGTGATAATCAGAGTCGGAGTCAGAGTCAGATACAGAGTCGAAGTCAGAGTCAGAGTCAGAGTCAGAGTCAGAGTCAGAGTCAGAGTCAGACTCAAAGTCAGAATCAGAGTCAGAGTCGGAGTCGAAGTCAGAGTCAGATTCGGAGTGAGAGTCAGAGTCACAGTCACAGTCAGAGTCACAGTCAGAGTCAGAGTCAGATTCAGAATCAGAGTCAGATTCAGAGTTTGAGTCAGACTCAGAGTCGGGGTCGGAGTCGGAGTCAGAGTCGGAGTCGGAGTCAGAGTCATAGTCAGAGTCGGAGTCAAAGTTGGAGTCAGAGTCAGAGTCAGAGAGTCAGAGTCAGAGTCAGAGTCAGATTCAGAGTTTGAGTCAGACTCAGAGTCGGGGTCGGAGTCGGAGTCAGCGTCGGAGTTGGAGTCAGAGTCAGAGTCAGAGTCAGAGTCAGAGTTGGAGTAAGAGTCAGAGTCAGAGTCAGAGTCAGAGTCAGAGTCAGAGTCAGAGTCAAAGTCAGAGTCAGAGTCAGACCCAGAGTCAGAATCCGAGTCAGAGTCGGAGTCGAAGTCGGAGTCAGATTCGGAGTGAGAGTCAGAGTCAGAGTCACAGTCAGAGTCACAGTCAGAGTCAGAGTCAGATTCAGAATCAGAGTCAGAGTCAGAGTCGGAGTCGGAGTCAGAGTCATAGTCAGAGTCGGAGTCAAAGTTGGAGTCAGAGTCAGAGTCAGAGAGTCAGAGTCAGAGTCAGAGTCAGACTCAGAGTTAGAGTCAGACTCAGAGTCGGGGTCGGAGTCGGAGTCAGCGTCGGAGTTAAAGTCAGAGTCAGAGTCAGAGTCAGAGTCAGAGTTAGAGTAAGAGTCAGAGTCAGAGTCAGAGTCAGAGTCAGAGTCAGAGTCAAAGTCAGAGTCAGAGTCAGAGTCAGAGTCAGAGTCAGAGCCACAGTCAGAGTCAGAGTCGTAGTCAGAGTCAGAGTCCGAGTCAGATACAAAGACAGAGTCAGAGTCAGAGTCAGAGTCAGAGTCAGAGTCAAAGACAGAATCAGAGTCAGAGTCAAAGTCAGAGTCAGAGTCAGAGTAAGAGTCAGAGTCAGAGTCAGAGAGTCAGAGTCAAAGTCTGAGTCATACTGAAAGTCAGAGTCAGAGTCAGATTCAGAGTCAGATACAAAGTCAAAGTCAAAGTCAATGTCAGAGTCAGAGTCAGAGTCAGAGTCAGATTCAGAGTCAGAGTCAGAGTCAGAGTCAGAGTCCGAGTCAGAGTCAGAGTCAGAGCCAGAGTCAGAGTCAGAGAGTGAGAGTCAAAGTCTGAGTCATACTCAAAGTCAGAGTCAGAGTCAGATTCTGAGTCAGATACAAAGTCAAAGTCAAAGTCAATGTCAGAGTCAGAGTCATAGTCAGAGTCAGATTCAGAGTCAGAGTCGGATGCAGAGTCAGAGTCAGAGTCAGAGTCAGAGTCAGAGTCAGAGCCAGAGTCAGAGTTAGAGTCGTGGTCGGAGTCAGAGTCAGAGTCAGAGTCAGAGTCAGAGTCAGAGTCACACTCAGAGTCAGAATCAGAGTCAGAGTCGGAGTCGGAGTCGGAGTCAGATTCAGAGTCAGAGTCAGATTTAGAGTCAGAGTCAGAGTCAAAGTCAAAGTCAATGTCAGAGTCAGAGTCAGAGTCAGAGTCAGATTCAGAGTCAGAGTCAGAGAGTCAGAGTCAAAGTCTGAGTCATACTGAAAGTCAGAGTCAGAGTCAGATTCAGAGTCAGATACAAAGTCAAAGTCAAAGTCAATGTCACAGTCAGAGTCAGAGTCAGAGTCAGAGTCAGAGTCAGAGTCACAGTCAGAGTCAGAGTCAGAGTCAGAGTCAGAGTCAAAGTTGGAGTCAGAGTCCGAGTCACAGTCAGAGTCAGAGTCAGAGTCAGAGTCAGAGTCAGAGTTGGAGTAAGAGTCAGAGTCAGAGTCAGAGTCAGAGTCAGAGTCAGAGTCAGAGTCAAAGTCAGAGTCAGAGTCAGACCCAGAGTCAGAATCCGAGTCAGAGTCGGAGTCGAAGTCGGAGTCAGATTCGGAGTGAGAGTCGGAGTCAGAGTCACAGTCAGAGTCACAGTCAGAGTCATAGTCAGATTCAGAATCAGAGTCAGAGTCAGAGTCGGAGTCGGAGTCAGAGTCATAGTCAGAGTCGGAGTCAAAGTTGGAGTCAGAGTCAGAGTCAGAGAGTCAGAGTCAGAGTCAGAGTCAGATTCAGAGTTAGAGTCAGACTCAGAGTCGGGGTCGGAGTCGGAGTCAGCGTCGGAGTTAGAGTCAGAGTCAGAGTCAGAGTCAGAGTCAGAGTTAGAGTAAGAGTCAGAGTCAGAGTCAGAGTCAGAGTCAGAGTCAGAGTCAAAGTCAGAGTCAGAGTCAGATACAAAGTCAAAGTCAAAGTCAATGTCAGAGTCAGAGTCAGAGTCAGAGTCAGATTCAGAGTCAGAGTCAGAGTCAGAGTCAGAGTCAGAGTCAGAGTCAGAGTCAAAGACAGAATCAGAGTCAGAGTCAAAGTCAGAGTCAGAGTCAGAGTAAGAGTCAGAGTCAGAGTCAGAGAGTCAGAGTCAAAGTCTGAGTCATACTGAAAGTCAGAGTCAGAGTCAGATTCAGAGTCAGATACAAAGTCAAAGTCAAAGTCAATGTCAGAGTCAGAGTCAGAGTCAGAGTCAGATTCAGAGTCAGAGTCAGAGTCAGAGTCAGAGTCCGAGTCAGAGTCAGAGTCAGAGCCAGAGTCAGAGTCAGAGAGTGAGAGTCAAAGTCTGAGTCATACTCAAAGTCAGAGTCAGAGTCAGATTCTGAGTCAGATACAAAGTCAAAGTCAAAGTCAATGTCAGAGTCAGAGTCATAGTCAGAGTCAGATTCAGAGTCAGAGTCGGATGCAGAGTCAGAGTCAGAGTCAGAGTCAGAGTCAGAGTCAGAGCCAGAGTCAGAGTTAGAGTCGTGGTCGGAGTCAGAGTCAGAGTCAGAGTCAGAGTCAGAGTCAGAGTCAGACTCAGAGTCAGAATCAGAGTCAGAGTCGGAGTCGGAGTCGGAGTCAGATTCAGAGTCAGAGTCAGAGTCAGAGTCAGAGTCAGAGTCAGATTCAGAGTTAGAGTCAGAGTCAGAGTCGGGGTCGGAGTCGGAGTCAGAGTCAGAGTCAGAGTCAGAGTCAAAGTCAGAATCAGAGTCAGAGTTAGAGTAAGAGTCAGAGTCAGAGTGATAATCAGAGTCGGAGTCAGAGTCAGATACAGAGTCGAAGTCAGAGTCAGAGTCAGAGTCAGAGTCAGAGTCAGAGTCAGAGTCAGACTCAAAGTCAGAATCAGAGTCAGAGTCGGAGTCGAAGTCAGAGTCAGATTCGGAGTGAGAGTCAGAGTCACAGTCACAGTCAGAGTCACAGTCAGAGTCAGAGTCAGATTCAGAATCAGAGTCAGATTCAGAGTTTGAGTCAGACTCAGAGTCGGGGTCGGAGTCGGAGTCAGAGTCGGAGTCGGAGTCAGAGTCATAGTCAGAGTCGGAGTCAAAGTTGGAGTCAGAGTCAGAGTCAGAGAGTCAGAGTCAGAGTCAGAGTCAGATTCAGAGTTTGAGTCAGACTCAGAGTCGGGGTCGGAGTCGGAGTCAGCGTCGGAGTTGGAGTCAGAGTCAGAGTCAGAGTCAGAGTCAGAGTTGGAGTAAGAGTCAGAGTCAGAGTCAGAGTCAGAGTCAGAGTCAGAGTCAGAGTCAAAGTCAGAGTCAGAGTCAGACCCAGAGTCAGAATCCGAGTCAGAGTCGGAGTCGAAGTCGGAGTCAGATTCGGAGTGAGAGTCAGAGTCAGAGTCACAGTCAGAGTCACAGTCAGAGTCAGAGTCAGATTCAGAATCAGAGTCAGAGTCAGAGTCGGAGTCGGAGTCAGAGTCATAGTCAGAGTCGGAGTCAAAGTTGGAGTCAGAGTCAGAGTCAGAGAGTCAGAGTCAGAGTCAGAGTCAGACTCAGAGTTAGAGTCAGACTCAGAGTCGGGGTCGGAGTCGGAGTCAGCGTCGGAGTTAGAGTCAGAGTCAGAGTCAGAGTCAGAGTCAGAGTTAGAGTAAGAGTCAGAGTCAGAGTCAGAGTCAGAGTCAGAGTCAGAGTCAAAGTCAGAGTCAGAGTCAGAGTCAGAGTCAGAGTCAGAGCCACAGTCAGAGTCAGAGTCGTAGTCAGAGTCAGAGTCCGAGTCAGATACAAAGACAGAGTCAGAGTCAGAGTCAGAGTCAGAGTCAGAGTCAAAGACAGAATCAGAGTCAGAGTCAAAGTCAGAGTCAGAGTCAGAGTAAGAGTCAGAGTCAGAGTCAGAGAGTCAGAGTCAAAGTCTGAGTCATACTGAAAGTCAGAGTCAGAGTCAGATTCAGAGTCAGATACAAAGTCAAAGTCAAAGTCAATGTCAGAGTCAGAGTCAGAGTCAGAGTCAGATTCAGAGTCAGAGTCAGAGTCAGAGTCAGAGTCCGAGTCAGAGTCAGAGTCAGAGCCAGAGTCAGAGTCAGAGAGTGAGAGTCAAAGTCTGAGTCATACTCAAAGTCAGAGTCAGAGTCAGATTCTGAGTCAGATACAAAGTCAAAGTCAAAGTCAATGTCAGAGTCAGAGTCATAGTCAGAGTCAGATTCAGAGTCAGAGTCGGATGCAGAGTCAGAGTCAGAGTCAGAGTCAGAGTCAGAGTCAGAGCCAGAGTCAGAGTTAGAGTCGTGGTCGGAGTCAGAGTCAGAGTCAGAGTCAGAGTCAGAGTCAGAGTCACACTCAGAGTCAGAATCAGAGTCAGAGTCGGAGTCGGAGTCGGAGTCAGATTCAGAGTCAGAGTCAGATTTAGAGTCAGAGTCAGAGTCAAAGTCAAAGTCAATGTCAGAGTCAGAGTCAGAGTCAGAGTCAGATTCAGAGTCAGAGTCAGAGAGTCAGAGTCAAAGTCTGAGTCATACTGAAAGTCAGAGTCAGAGTCAGATTCAGAGTCAGATACAAAGTCAAAGTCAAAGTCAATGTCACAGTCAGAGTCAGAGTCAGAGTCAGAGTCAGAGTCAGAGTCACAGTCAGAGTCAGAGTCAGAGTCAGAGTCAGAGTCAAAGTTGGAGTCAGAGTCCGAGTCACAGTCAGAGTCAGAGTCAGAGTCAGAGTCAGAGTCAGAGTTGGAGTAAGAGTCAGAGTCAGAGTCAGAGTCAGAGTCAGAGTCAGAGTCAGAGTCAAAGTCAGAGTCAGAGTCAGACCCAGAGTCAGAATCCGAGTCAGAGTCGGAGTCGAAGTCGGAGTCAGATTCGGAGTGAGAGTCGGAGTCAGAGACACAGTCAGAGTCACAGTCAGAGTCATAGTCAGATTCAGAATCAGAGTCAGAGTCAGAGTCGGAGTCGGAGTCAGAGTCATAGTCAGAGTCGGTGTCAAAGTTGGAGTCAGAGTCAGAGTCAGAGAGTCAGAGTCAGAGTCAGAGTCAGATTCAGAGTTAGAGTCAGACTCAGAGTCGGGGTCGGAGTCGGAGTCAGCGTCGGAGTTAGAGTCAGAGTCAGAGTCAGAGTCAGAGTCAGAGTTAGAGTAAGAGTCAGAGTCAGAGTCAGAGTCAGAGTCAGAGTCAGAGTCAAAGTCAGAGTCAGAGTCAGATACAAAGTCAAAGTCAAAGTCAATGTCAGAGTCAGAGTCAGAGTCAGAGTCAGATTCAGAGTCAGAGTCAGAGTCAGAGTCAGAGTCAGAGTCAGAGTCAGAGTCAAAGACAGAATCAGAGTCAGAGTCAAAGTCAGAGTCAGAGTCAGAGTAAGAGTCAGAGTCAGAGTCAGAGAGTCAGAGTCAAAGTCTGAGTCATACTGAAAGTCAGAGTCAGAGTCAGATTCAGAGTCAGATACAAAGTCAAAGTCAAAGTCAATGTCAGAGTCAGAGTCAGAGTCAGAGTCAGATTCAGAGTCAGAGTCAGAGTCAGAGTCAGAGTCCGAGTCAGAGTCAGAGTCAGAGCCAGAGTCAGAGTCAGAGAGTGAGAGTCAAAGTCTGAGTCATACTCAAAGTCAGAGTCAGAGTCAGATTCTGAGTCAGATACAAAGTCAAAGTCAAAGTCAATGTCAGAGTCAGAGTCATAGTCAGAGTCAGATTCAGAGTCAGAGTCGGATGCAGAGTCAGAGTCAGAGTCAGAGTCAGAGTCAGAGTCAGAGCCAGAGTCAGAGTTAGAGTCGTGGTCGGAGTCAGAGTCAGAGTCAGAGTCAGAGTCAGAGTCAGAGTCAGACTCAGAGTCAGAATCAGAGTCAGAGTCGGAGTCGGAGTCGGAGTCAGATTCAGAGTCAGAGTCAGAGTCAGAGTCAGAGTCAGAGTCAGATTCAGAGTTAGAGTCAGAGTCAGAGTCGGGGTCGGAGTCGGAGTCAGAGTCAGAGTCAGAGTCAGAGTCAAAGTCAGAATCAGAGTCAGAGTTAGAGTAAGAGTCAGAGTCAGAGTCAGAGTCAGAGTCAGAGTCAGAGTCGAAGTCAGAGACAGAGTCAGAGTCGGGGTCGGAGTCGGAGTCAGAGTCAGAGTCAGAGTCAGAGTCAAAGTCAGAATCAGAGTCAGAGTTAGAGTAAGAGTCAGAGTCAGAGTCAGAGTCAGAGTCAGAGTCAGAGTCGAAGTCAGAGACAGAGTCAGAGTCAAATTCCGAGTCATAGTGAGAGTCACATTCATAGTCAGATACAGAGTCGAAGTCGGAGTCGAAGTCAGAGTCAGAGTCAGAGTCAGAGTCAGAGTCAGAGTCAGACTCAGAGTCAGAGTCAGAGTCAGAGTCAGAGTCAGCGTCAGAGTCAGAGTCAGAATCAGAGTCAGAGTCAGAGAGTCAGAGTCAAATTCAGAGTCGGAATCAGAGTCAGAGAGTCAGAGTCAAATTCAGAGTCGGAGTCAGAGTCAGAGTCAGAGTCGAAGTCAGAGACAGAGTCAGAGTCAAATTCCGAGTCATAGTGAGAGTCACATTCATAGTCAGATACAACGTCGAAGTCAGAGTCAAAGTCAGAGTCAGAGTCTGATTCAGAGTCAGAGTCAGAGTCAGAGTTAGAGTCAGATTCGAAGTCAGAGTCGGAGTCAATGTCAGATTCAGAGTCGGAGTCAGATTCAGAGTCATAGTCAGATTCAAAGTCAGAGTCGTCGTCAGAGTCAGAGTCTGATTCAGATACAGAGACAGAGTCAGAGTCAGAGTCAGAGTCAAACTCAGAGTCAGAGACAGAGTCGGAGTCAGAGTTAGAGTCAGAGTCAGAGTCAGAGTCAGAGACAGAGTCAGAGTCAGAGTCACAGTCAGAGTCAGAGTCAGAGTCAGAGTCAGAGTCCAAGTTTGGAGTCAGAGTCCGAGTCACAGTCAGAGTCAGAGTCAGAGTCAGAGTCAGAGTCAAAGTTGGAGTCAGAGTCAGAGTCAGACATTTAGAGTCAGAGTCAGAGTGATAATCAGAGTCGGAGTCAGAGTCAGATACAGAGTCGAAGTCAGAGTCAGACTCAGAGTCAGAGTCAGAGTCAGAGTCAGATTCAGACTCAGAGTCAGAATCAGAGTCAGAGTCGGCGTCGAAGTCGGAGTCAGATTCGGAGTGAGAGTCAGAGTTAGAGTCACAGTCAGAGTCACAGTCGGAGTCAGAGTCAGATTCAGAATCAGAGTCAGAGTCAGAGTCGGAGTCGGAGTCAGAGTCATAGTCAGAGTCGGAGTCAAAGTTGGAGTCAGAGTCAGAGTCAGAGAGTCAGAGTCAGAGTCAGAGTCAGATTCAGAGTTAGAGTCAGACTCAGAGTCGGGGTCGGAGTCGGAGTCAGCGTCGGAGTTAGAGTCAGAGTCAGAGTCAGAGTCAGAGTCAGAGTTAGAGTAAGAGTCAGAGTCAGAGTCAGAGTCAGAGTCAGAGTCAGAGTCAGAGTCAAAGTCAGAGTCAGAGTCAGAGTCAGAGTCAGAGTCAGAGCCACAGTCAGAGTCAGAGTCGTAGTCAGAGTCAGAGTCCGAGTCAGATACAGAGACAGAGTCAGAGTCAGAGTCAGAGTAAGAGTCAGAGTCAGAGTCAGAGAGTCAGAGTCAAAGTCTGAGTCATACTGAAAGTCAGAGTCAGAGTCAGATTCAGAGTCAGATCCAAAGTCAAAGTCAAAGTCAATGTCAGAGTCAGAGTCAGAGTCAGAGTCAGATTCAGAGTCAGAGTCAGAGTCAGAGTCAGAGTCCGAGTCAGAGTCAGAGTCAGAGCCTGAGTCAGAGTCAGAGAGTGAGAGTCAAAGTCTGAGTCATACTCAAAGTCAGAGTCAGAGTCAGATTCTGAGTCAGATACAAAGTCAAAGTCAAAGTCAATGACAGAGTCAGAGTCATAGTCAGAGTCAGATTCAGAGTCAGAGTCAGATGCAGAGTCAGAGTCAGAGTGAGAGTCAGAGTCAGAGTCAGAGCCAGAGTCAGAGTTAGAGTCGTAGTCGAAGTCAGAGTCAGAGTCAGAGTCAGAGTCAGAGTCAGAGTCAGACTCAGAGTCAGAATCAGAGTCAGAGTCGGAGTCGGAGTCGGAGTCAGATTCAGAGTCAGAGTCAGAGTCAGAGTCAGAGTCAGAGTCAGATTCAGAGTTAGAGTCAGAGTCAGATTCGGGGTCGGAGTCGGAGTCAGAGTCAGAGTCAGAGTCAGAGTCAAAGTCAGAATCAGAGTCAGAGTTAGAGTAAGAGTCAGAGTCAGAGTCAGAGTCAGAGTCAGAGTCAGAGTCGAAGTCAGAGACAGAGTCAGAGTCAAATTCCGAGTCATAGTTAGAGTCACATTCATAGTCAGATACAGAGTCGAAGTCAGAGTCGAAGTCAGAGTCAGAGTCAGAGTCAGAGTCAGAGTCAGAGTCAGACTCAGAGTCAGAGTCAGAGTCAGAGTCAGAGTCAGCGTCAGAGTCAGAGTCAGAATCAGAGTCAGAGTCAGAGAGTCAGAGTCAAATTCAGAGTCGGAGTCAGAGTCAGAGAGTCAGAGTCAAATTCAGAGTCGGAGTCAGAGTCAGAGTCAGAGTCGAAGTCAGAGACAGAGTCAGAGTCAAATTCCGAGTCATAGTGAGAGTCACATTCATAGTCAGATACAACGTCGAAGTCAGAGTCAAAGTCAGAGTCAGAGTCTGATTCAGAGTCAGAGTCAGAGTCAGAGTTAGAGTCAGATTCGGAGTCAGAGTCGGAGTCAATGTCAGATTCAGAGTCGGAGTCAGATTCAGAGTCATAGTCAGATTCAAAGTCAGAGTCGTCGTCAGAGTCAGAGTCTGATTCAGATACAGAGACAGAGTCAGAGTCAGAGTCAGAGTCAAACTCAGAGTCAGAGACAGAGTCGGAGTCAGAGTTAGAGTCAGAGTCAGAGTCAGAGTCAGAGACAGAGTCAGAGTCAGAGTCAGAGTCAGAGTCAGAGACAGAGTCAGAGTCAGAGTCAGAGTCAGAGTCAGAGTCAGAGTCAAAGTCAGAGTCAGAGTCAGAGTCAGAGTCAGAGTCAGAGCCGGAGTCAGAGTCAGAGTCGTAGTCAGAGTCAGAGTCCGAGTCAGATACAGAGACATAGTCAGAGTCAGAGTCAGAGTCAGAGTCAGAGTCAAAGTCAGAATCAGAGTCAGAGTCAGAGTCAGAGTCAGAGTCAGATTCAGAGTCAGATACAAAGTCAAAGTCAAAGTCAATGTCAGAGTCAGAGTCAGAGTCAGAGTCGTAGTCAGAGTCAGAGTCCGAGTCAGATACAGAGACAGAGTCAGAGTCAGAGTCAGAGTCAGAGTCAGAGTCGAAGTCAGAATCAGAGTCAGAGTCAGAGTCAGAGTCAGAGTAAGAGTCAGAGTCAGAGTCAGAGAGTCAGAGTCAAAGTCTGAGTCATACTGAAAGTCAGAGTCAGAGTCAGATTCAGAGTCAGATACAAAGTCAAAGTCAAAGTCAATGTCAGAGTCAGAGTCAGAGTCAGAGTCAGATTCAGAGTCAGAGTCAGAGTCGGAGTCGGAGTCACAGTCAGAGTCAGAGTCAGAGTCAGAGTCAGAGTCCAAGTTTGGAGTCAGAGTCCGAGTCACAGTCAAAGTCAGAGGCAAAGTCAGAGTCAGAGTCAGAGTCAGAGTCAGAGTCAGAGACAGAGTCAGAGTCAGAGTCAGAGTCAGAGTCAGAGTCAGAGTCAAAGTCAGAGTCAGAGTCAGAGTCAGAGTCAGAGTCAGAGCCATAGTCAGAGTCAGAGTCGTAGTCAGAGTCAGAGTCCGTGTCAGATACAGAGACATAGTCAGAGTCAGAGTCAGAGTCAGAGTCAGAGTAAAAGTCAGAATCAGAGTCAGAGTCAGAGTCAGAGTCAGAGTCAGATTCAGAGTCAGATACAAAGTCAAAGTCAAAGTCAATGTCAGAGTCAGAGTCAGAGTCAGAGTCGTAGTCAGAGTCAGAGTCCGAGTCAGATACAGAGACAGAGTCAGAGTCAGAGTCAGAGTCGGAGTCAGAGTCAAAGTCAGAATCAGAGTCAGAGTCAGAGTCAGAGTCAGAGTAAGAGTCAGAGTCAGAGTCAGAGAGTCAGAGTCAAAGTCTGAGTCATACTGGAAGTCAGAGTCAGAGTCAGATTCGGAGTCAGATTCAAAGTCAAAGTCAATGTCAGAGTCAGAGTCAGAGTCAGAGTCAGATTTAGAGTCAGAGTCAGAGTCGGAGTCAGAGTCACATTCAGAGTCAGAGTCAAAGTCAGAGTCAGAGTCCAAGTTTGGAGTCAGAGTCCGAGTCACAGTCAGAGTCAGAGTCAGAGTAAGAGTCAGAGTCAAAGTTGGAGTCAGAGTCAGAGTCAAAGTCAGAGTGATAATCAGAGTCGGAGTCAGAGTCAGATACAGAGTCGAAGTCAGAGTCAGAGTCAGAGTCAGAGTCAGAGTCAGAGTCAGAGTCAGACTCAGAGTCAGAATCAGAGTCAGAGTCGGAGTCGAAGTCGGAGTCAGATTCGGAGTGAGAGTCAGAGTCAGAGTCACAGTCAGAGTCACAGTCAGAGTCAGAGTCAGATTCAGAATCAGAGTCAAAGTCAGAGTCGGAGTCGGAGTCAGAGTCATAGTCATAGTCGGAGTCAAAGTTGGAGTCAGAGTCAGAGTCAGAGAGTCAGAGTCAGAGTCAGAGTCAGAGTCAGAGTCAGAGTCAGAGTCAGACGCAGAGTCAGAATCAGAGTCAGAGTCGGAGTCGGAGTCGGAGTCAGATTCAGAGTCAGAGTCAGAGTCAGAGTCAGAGTCAGAGTCAGATTCAGAGTTAGAGTCAGAGTCAGAGTCGGGGTCGGAGTCGGAGTCAGAGTCAGAGTCAGAGTCAGAGTCAAAGTCAGAATCAGAGTCAGAGTTAGAGTAAGAGTCAGAGTCAGAGTCAGAGTCAGATTCAGAGTCAGAGTCGAAGTCAGAGACAGAGTCAGAGTCAAATTCCGAGTCATAGTGAGAGTCACATTCATAGTCAGATACAACGTCGAAGTCAGAGTCAAAGTCAGAGTCAGAGTCTGATTCAGAGTCAGAGTCAGAGTCAGAGTTAGAGTCAGATTCGGAGTCAGAGCCAGAGTCAGAGTCAGAGTCGTAGTCAGAGTCAGAGTCCGTGTCAGATACAGAGACATAGTCAGAGTCAGAGTCAGAGTCAGAGTCAGAGTCAAAGTCAGAATCAGAGTCAGAGTCAGAGTCAGAGTCAGAGTCAGATTCAGAGTCAGATACAAAGTCAAAGTCAAAGTCAATGTCAGAGTCAGAGTCAGAGTCAGAGTCGTAGTCAGAGTCAGAGTCCGAGTCAGATACAGAGGCAGAGTCAGAGTCAGAGTCAGAGTCGGAGTCAGAGTCAAAGTCAGAATCAGAGTCAGAGTCAGAGTCAGAGTCAGAGTAAGAGTCAGAGTCAGAGTCAGAGAGTCAGAGTCAAAGTCTGAGTCATACTGGAAGTCAGAGTCAGAGTCAGATTCAGAGTCAGATACAAAGTCAAAGTCAAAGTCAATGTCAGAGTCAGAGTCAGAGTCAGAGTCAGATTCAGAGTCGGAGTCAGAGTCGGAGTCAGAGTCACAGTCAGAGTCAGAGTCAGAGTCAGAGTCAGAGTCCAAGTTTGGAGTCAGAGTCCGAGTCACAGTCAGAGTCAGAGTCAGAGTCAGAGTCAGAGTCAAAGTTGGAGTCAGAGTCAGAGTCAGACATTTAGAGTCAGAGTCAGAGTGATAATCAGAGTCGGAGTCAGAGTCAGATACAGAGTCGAAGTCAGAGTCAGAGTCAGAGTCAGAGTCAGAATCAGAGTCAGAGTCAGACTCAGAGTCAGAATCAGAGTCAGAGTCGGAGTCAAAGTCGGAGTCAGATTCGGAGTGAGAGTCAGAATCAGAGTCACAGTCAGAGTCACAGTCAGAGTCAGAGTCACAGTCAGAGTCAGAGTCAGAGTCAAAGTCAGAGTCAGAGTCAGAGTCAGAGTCAGAGTCAGAGCCACAGTCAGAGTCAGAGTCGTGGTCAGAGTCAGAGTCCGAGTCAGATACAGAGACAGAGTCAGAGTCAGAGTCAGAGTAAGAGTCAGAGTCAGAGTCAGAGAGTCAGAGTCAAAGTCTGAGTCATACTGAAAGTCATAGTCAGAGTCAGATTCAGAGTCAGATACAAAGTCAAAGTCAAAGTCAATGTCAGAGTCAGAGTCAGAGTCAGAGTCAGATTCAGAGTCAGAGTCAGAGTCAGAGTCAGAGTCCGAGTCAGAGTCAGAGTCAGAGTCAGAGTCAGAGCCGGAGTCAGAGTCAGAGTCGTAGTCAGAGTCAGAGTCCGAGTCAGATACAGAGACATAGTCAGAGTCAGAGTCAGAGTCAGAGTCAGAGTCAAAGTCAGAATCAGAGTCAGAGTCAGAGTCAGAGTCAGAGTCAGATTCAGAGTCAGATACAAAGTCAAAGTCAAAGTCAATGTCAGAGTCAGAGTCAGAGTCAGAGTCGTAGTCAGAGTCAGAGTCCGAGTCAGATACAGAGACAGAGTCAGAGTCAGAGTCAGAGTCAGAGTCAGAGTCGAAGTCAGAATCAGAGTCAGAGTCAGAGTCAGAGTCAGAGTAAGAGTCAGAGTCAGAGTCAGAGAGTCAGAGTCAAAGTCTGAGTCATACTGAAAGTCAGAGTCAGAGTCAGATTCAGAGTCAGATACAAAGTCAAAGTCAAAGTCAATGTCAGAGTCAGAGTCAGAGTCAGAGTCAGATTCAGAGTCAGAGTCAGAGTCGGAGTCGGAGTCACAGTCAGAGTCAGAGTCAGAGTCAGAGTCAGAGTCCAAGTTTGGAGTCAGAGTCCGAGTCACAGTCAAAGTCAGAGGCAAAGTCAGAGTCAGAGTCAGAGTCAGAGTCAGAGTCAGAGACAGAGTCAGAGTCAGAGTCAGAGTCAGAGTCAGAGTCAGAGTCAAAGTCAGAGTCAGAGTCAGAGTCAGAGTCAGAGTCAGAGCCATAGTCAGAGTCAGAGTCGTAGTCAGAGTCAGAGTCCGTGTCAGATACAGAGACATAGTCAGAGTCAGAGTCAGAGTCAGAGTCAGAGTAAAAGTCAGAATCAGAGTCAGAGTCAGAGTCAGAGTCAGAGTCAGATTCAGAGTCAGATACAAAGTCAAAGTCAAAGTCAATGTCAGAGTCAGAGTCAGAGTCAGAGTCGTAGTCAGAGTCAGAGTCCGAGTCAGATACAGAGACAGAGTCAGAGTCAGAGTCAGAGTCGGAGTCAGAGTCAAAGTCAGAATCAGAGTCAGAGTCAGAGTCAGAGTCAGAGTAAGAGTCAGAGTCAGAGTCAGAGAGTCAGAGTCAAAGTCTGAGTCATACTGGAAGTCAGAGTCAGAGTCAGATTCGGAGTCAGATTCAAAGTCAAAGTCAATGTCAGAGTCAGAGTCAGAGTCAGAGTCAGATTTAGAGTCAGAGTCAGAGTCGGAGTCAGAGTCACATTCAGAGTCAGAGTCAAAGTCAGAGTCAGAGTCCAAGTTTGGAGTCAGAGTCCGAGTCACAGTCAGAGTCAGAGTCAGAGTCAGAGTCAGAGTCAAAGTTGGAGTCAGAGTCAGAGTCAAAGTCAGAGTGATAATCAGAGTCGGAGTCAGAGTCAGATACAGAGTCGAAGTCAGAGTCAGAGTCAGAGTCAGAGTCAGAGTCAGAGTCAGAGTCAGACTCAGAGTCAGAATCAGAGTCAGAGTCGGAGTCGAAGTCGGAGTCAGATTCGGAGTGAGAGTCAGAGTCAGAGTCACAGTCAGAGTCACAGTCAGAGTCAGAGTCAGATTCAGAATCAGAGTCAAAGTCAGAGTCGGAGTCGGAGTCAGAGTCATAGTCATAGTCGGAGTCAAAGTTGGAGTCAGAGTCAGAGTCAGAGAGTCAGAGTCAGAGTCAGAGTCAGAGTCAGAGTCAGAGTCAGAGTCAGACGCAGAGTCAGAATCAGAGTCAGAGTCGGAGTCGGAGTCGGAGTCAGATTCAGAGTCAGAGTCAGAGTCAGAGTCAGAGTCAGAGTCAGATTCAGAGTTAGAGTCAGAGTCAGAGTCGGGGTCGGAGTCGGAGTCAGAGTCAGAGTCAGAGTCAGAGTCAAAGTCAGAATCAGAGTCAGAGTTAGAGTAAGAGTCAGAGTCAGAGTCAGAGTCAGATTCAGAGTCAGAGTCGAAGTCAGAGACAGAGTCAGAGTCAAATTCCGAGTCATAGTGAGAGTCACATTCATAGTCAGATACAACGTCGAAGTCAGAGTCAAAGTCAGAGTCAGAGTCTGATTCAGAGTCAGAGTCAGAGTCAGAGTTAGAGTCAGATTCGGAGTCAGAGCCAGAGTCAGAGTCAGAGTCGTAGTCAGAGTCAGAGTCCGTGTCAGATACAGAGACATAGTCAGAGTCAGAGTCAGAGTCAGAGTCAGAGTCAAAGTCAGAATCAGAGTCAGAGTCAGAGTCAGAGTCAGAGTCAGATTCAGAGTCAGATACAAAGTCAAAGTCAAAGTCAATGTCAGAGTCAGAGTCAGAGTCAGAGTCGTAGTCAGAGTCAGAGTCCGAGTCAGATACAGAGGCAGAGTCAGAGTCAGAGTCAGAGTCGGAGTCAGAGTCAAAGTCAGAATCAGAGTCAGAGTCAGAGTCAGAGTCAGAGTAAGAGTCAGAGTCAGAGTCAGAGAGTCAGAGTCAAAGTCTGAGTCATACTGGAAGTCAGAGTCAGAGTCAGATTCAGAGTCAGATACAAAGTCAAAGTCAAAGTCAATGTCAGAGTCAGAGTCAGAGTCAGAGTCAGATTCAGAGTCGGAGTCAGAGTCGGAGTCAGAGTCACAGTCAGAGTCAGAGTCAGAGTCAGAGTCAGAGTCCAAGTTTGGAGTCAGAGTCCGAGTCACAGTCAGAGTCAGAGTCAGAGTCAGAGTCAGAGTCAAAGTTGGAGTCAGAGTCAGAGTCAGACATTTAGAGTCAGAGTCAGAGTGATAATCAGAGTCGGAGTCAGAGTCAGATACAGAGTCGAAGTCAGAGTCAGAGTCAGAGTCAGAGTCAGAATCAGAGTCAGAGTCAGACTCAGAGTCAGAATCAGAGTCAGAGTCGGAGTCAAAGTCGGAGTCAGATTCGGAGTGAGAGTCAGAATCAGAGTCACAGTCAGAGTCACAGTCAGAGTCAGAGTCACAGTCAGAGTCAGAGTCAGAGTCAAAGTCAGAGTCAGAGTCAGAGTCAGAGTCAGAGTCAGAGCCACAGTCAGAGTCAGAGTCGTGGTCAGAGTCAGAGTCCGAGTCAGATACAGAGACAGAGTCAGAGTCAGAGTCAGAGTAAGAGTCAGAGTCAGAGTCAGAGAGTCAGAGTCAAAGTCTGAGTCATACTGAAAGTCAGAGTCAGAGTCAGATTCAGAGTCAGATACAAAGTCAAAGTCAAAGTCAATGTCAGAGTCAGAGTCAGAGTCAGAGTCAGATTCAGAGTCAGAGTCAGAGTCAGAGTCAGAGTCCGAGTCAGAGTCAGAGTCAGAGCCAGAGTCAGAGTCAGAGAGTGAGAGTCAAAGTCTGAGTCATACTCAAAGTCAGAGTCAGAGTCAGATTCTGAGTCAGATACAAAGTCAAAGTCAAAGTCAATGACAGAGTCAGAGTCATAGTCAGAGTCAGATTCAGAGTCAGAGTCAGATGCAGAGTCAGAGTCAGAGTCAGAGTCAGAGTCAGAGTCAGAGTCAGAGCCAGAGTCAGAGTTAGAGTCGTAGTCGGAGTCAGAGTCAGAGTCAGAGTCAGAGTCAGAGTCAGAGTCAGACTCAGAGTCAGAATCAGAGTCAGAGTCGGAGTCGGAGTCGGAGTCAGAGTCAGACTCAGAGTCAGAGTCAGAGTCAGAGTCAGAGTCAGCGTCAGAGTCAGAGTCAGAATCAGAGTCAGAGTCAGAGAGTCAGAGTCAAATTCAGAGTCGGAGTCAGAGTCAGAGAGTCAGAGTCAAATTCAGAGTCGGAGTCAGAGTCAGAGTCAGAGTCGAAGTCAGAGACAGAGTCAGAGTCAAATTCCGAGTCATAGTGAGAGTCACATTCATAGTCAGATACAACGTCGAAGTCAGAGTCAAAGTCAGAGTCAGAGTCTGATTCAGAGTCAGAGTCAGAGTCAGAGTTAGAGTCAGATTCGGAGTCAGAGTCGGAGTCAATGTCAGATTCAGAGTCGGAGTCAGATTCAGAGTCATAGTCAGATTCAAAGTCAGAGTCGTCGTCAGAGTCAGAGTCTGATTCAGATACAGAGACAGAGTCAGAGTCAGAGTCAGAGTCAAACTCAGAGTCAGAGACAGAGTCGGAGTCAGAGTTAGAGTCAGAGTCAGAGTCAGAGTCAGAGGCAGAGTCAGAGTCAGAGTCAGAGTCAGAGTCAGAGTCAGAGTCAGAGTCAGAGTCAGAGTCAGAGTCAGAGTCTGAGTCAGAGTCAGATTCAGAGTCAGAGTCAGAGTCAGAGTCAGAGTCACAGTCAGAGTCAGAGTCAGAGTCAGAGTCAGAGTCAAAGTTGGAGTCAGAGTCAGAGTCAGAGATTTAGAGTCAGAGTCTAAGTGATAGTCAGAGTCGGAGTCAGAGTCAGATACAGAGTCGAAGTCAGAGTCAGAGTCAGAGTCAGAGTCAGAGTCAGAGTCAGAGTCAGACTCAGAGTAAGAATCAGAGTCAGAGTCGGAGTCGAAGTCGGAGTCAGATTCGGAGTGAAAGTCAGAGTCAGAGTCACAGTCAGAGTCAGAGTCACAATCAGAGTCAGATTCAGAGTCACAGTCAGAGTCAGAGTCAGAGTCAAAGTCAAAGTCAAAGTTGGAGTCAGAGTCAGAGTCAGAGATTTAGAGTCAGAGTCAGAGTGATAGTCAGAGTCGGAGTCAGAGTCAGTTACAGAGTCGAAGTCAGAGTGAGAGTCAAAGTCAGAGTCAGAGTCGGAGTCAGAGTCAGACTCAGAGTCAGAATCAGAGTCAGAGTCGGAGTCGAAGTCGGAGTCAGATTCGGAGTGAGAGTCAGAGTCAGAGTCACAGTCAGAGTCACAGTCAGAGTCAGAGTCAGATTCAGAATCAGAGTCAGAGTCAGAGTCGGAGTCGGAGTCAGAGTCATAGTCAGAGTCGGAGTCAAGGTTGGAGTCAGAGTCAGAGTCAGAGAGTCAGAGTCAGAGTCAGAGTGATAGTCATAGTCGGAGTCAGAGTCAGATACAGGTTTGAAGTCAGAGTCGAAGTCAGAGTCAGAGTCAGAGTCAGAGTCAGAGTCAGAGTCAGAGTCAGAATCAGAGTCAGAGTCGGAGTCGGAGTCAGAGTCAGAGTCAGTCAGAGTCAGAGTCGGAGTCAGAGTGAGAGTCGGAGTCAGAGTCACAGTCAGAGTCAGTGTCAGAGTCAGAGTCAGAGTCATAGTCGGAGTCAGAGTCAGATACAGATTTAAAGGCAGAGTCGAAGTCAGAGTCAGAGTCAGAGTCAGAGTCAGAGTCAGAATCAGAGTCAGAGTTGCAGTCGGAGTCAGAGTCAGAGTCAGAGTCAAAGTCAGAGTCGGAGTCAGAATCAGAGTCGGAGTCAGAGTCACAGTCAGAGTCAGTGTCAGAGTGAGAGTCAGAGTCAAAGTTGGAGTCAGAGTCAGAGTCAGAAAGTCAGAGTCAGAGTCAGATTGATAGTCATAGTCGGAGTCAGAGTTAGATACAGAGTCAAAGTCAGAGTCGAAGTCAGAGTCAGAGTCAGAGTCAGAGTCAGATTCAGAGTCAGGGTCAGAGTCACAGTCTGAGTCAGAGTCAGAGTCAGAGTCAAAGTCAAAGTTGGAGTCAGAGTCAGAGTCAGAGATTGAGGGTCAAAGTCAGAGTGATAGTCAGAGTCGGAGTCAGAGTCACATACAGAGTCGAAGTCAGAGTCAGAGTCAGAGTCAGAGTCAGAGTAAGAGTCAGAGTCAGAGTTAGAGAGTCAGAGTCAAAGTCTGAGTCATACTGAAAGTCAGAGTCAGAGTCAGATTCAGAGTCAGATACAAAGTCAAAGTCAAAGTCAATGTCAGAGTCAGAGTCAGAGTCAGAGTCAGATTCAGAGTCAGAGTCAGAGTCAGAGTCAGAGTCACAGTCAGAGTCAGAGTCAGAGTCAGAGTCAGAGTCCAAGTTTGGAGTCAGAGTCCGAGTCACAGTCAGAGTCAGAGTCAGAGTCAGAGTCAGAGTCAAAGTTGGAGTCAGAGTCAGAGTCAGACATTTAGAGTCAGAGTCAGAGTGATAATCAGAGTCGGAGTCAGAGTCAGATACAGAGTCGAAGTCAGAGTCAGACTCAGAGTCAGAGTCAGAGTCAGAGTCAGATTCAGACTCAGAGTCAGAATCAGAGTCAGAGTCGGAGTCGAAGTCGGAGTCAGATTCGGAGTGAGAGTCAGAGTCAGAGTCACAGTCAGAGTCACAGTCGGAGTCAGAGTCAGATTCAGAATCAGAGTCAGAGTCAGAGTCGGAGTCGGAGTCAGAGTCATAGTCAGAGTCGGAGTCAAAGTTGGAGTCAGAGTCAGAGTCAGAGAGTCAGAGTCAGAGTCAGAGTCAGATTCAGAGTTAGAGTCAGACTCAGAGTCGGGGTCGGAGTCGGAGTCAGCGTCGGAGTTAGAGTCAGAGTCAGAGTCAGAGTCAGAGTCAGAGTTAGAGTAAGAGTCGGAGTCAGAGTCAGAGTCAGAGTCAGAGTCAGAGTCAGAGTCAAAGTCAGAGTCAGAGTCAGAGTCAGAGTCAGAGTCAGAGCCACAGTCAGAGTCAGAGTCGTAGTCAGAGTCAGAGTCCGAGTCAGATACAGAGACAGAGTCAGAGTCAGAGTCAGAGTAAGAGTCAGAGTCAGAGTCAGAGAGTCAGAGTCAAAGTCTGAGTCATACTGAAAGTCAGAGTCAGAGTCAGATTCAGAGTCAGATACAAAGTCAAAGTCAAAGTCAATGTCAGAGTCAGAGTCAGAGTCAGAGTCAGATTCAGAGTCCGAGTCAGAGTCAGAGTCAGAGTCCGAGTCAGAGTCAGAGTCAGAGCCAGAGTCAGAGTCAGAGAGTGAGAGTCAAAGTCTGAGTCATACTCAAAGTCAGAGTCAGAGTCAGATTCTGAGTCAGATACAAAGTCAAAGTCAAAGTCAATGACAGAGTCAGAGTCATAGTCAGAGTCAGATTCAGAGTCAGAGTCAGATGCAGAGTCAGAGTCAGAGTCAGAGTCAGAGTCAGAGTCAGAGTCAGAGCCAGAGTCAGAGTCAGAGTAAGAGTCAGAGTCAGAGTCAGAGAGTCAGAGTCAAAGTCTGAGTCATACTGAAAGTCAGAGTCAGAGTCAGATTCAGAGTCGGAGTCGGAGACAGAGTCAGAGTCAAATTCCGAGTCATAGTGAGAGTCACATTCATAGTCAGATACAGAGTCGAAGTCGGAGTCGAAGTCAGAGTCAGAGTCAGAGTCAGAGTCAGAGTCAGAGTCAGAGTCGAAGTCAGAGACAGAGTCAGAGTCAAATTCCGAGTCATAGTGAGAGTCACATTCATAGTCAGATACAGAGTCGAAGTCGGAGTCGAAGTCAGAGTCAGAGTCAGAGTCAGAGTCAGAGTCAGAGTCAGACTCAGAGTCAGAGTCAGAGTCAGAGTCAGAGTCAGCGTCAGAGTCAGAGTCAGAATCAGAGTCAGAGTCAGAGAGTCAGAGTCAAATTCAGAGTCGGAATCAGAGTCAGAGAGTCAGAGTCAAATTCAGAGTCGGAGTCAGAGTCAGAGTCAGAGTCGAAGTCAGAGACAGAGTCAGAGTCAAATTCCGAGTCATAGTGAGAGTCACATTCATAGTCAGATACAACGTCGAAGTCAGAGTCAAAGTCAGAGTCAGAGTCTGATTCAGAGTCAGAGTCAGAGTCAGAGTTAGAGTCAGATTCGAAGTCAGAGTCGGAGTCAATGTCAGATTCAGAGTCGGAGTCAGATTCAGAGTCATAGTCAGATTCAAAGTCAGAGTCGTCGTCAGAGTCAGAGTCTGATTCAGATACAGAGACAGAGTCAGAGTCAGAGTCAGAGTCAAACTCAGAGTCAGAGACAGAGTCGGAGTCAGAGTTAGAGTCAGAGTCAGAGTCAGAGTCAGAGACAGAGTCAGAGTCAGAGTCACAGTCAGAGTCAGAGTCAGAGTCAGAGTCAGAGTCCAAGTTTGGAGTCAGAGTCCGAGTCACAGTCAGAGTCAGAGTCAGAGTCAGAGTCAGAGTCAAAGTTGGAGTCAGAGTCAGAGTCAGACATTTAGAGTCAGAGTCAGAGTGATATTCAGAGTCGGAGTCAGAGTCAGATACAGAGTCGAAGTCAGAGTCAGACTCAGAGTCAGAGTCAGAGTCAGAGTCAGATTCAGACTCAGAGTCAGAATCAGAGTCAGAGTCGGAGTCGAAGTCGGAGTCAGATTCGGAGTGAGAGTCAGAGTTAGAGTCACAGTCAGAGTCACAGTCGGAGTCAGAGTCAGATTCAGAATCAGAGTCAGAGTCAGAGTCGGAGTCGGAGTCAGAGTCATAGTCAGAGTCGGAGTCAAAGTTGGAGTCAGAGTCAGAGTCAGAGAGTCAGAGTCAGAGTCAGAGTCAGATTCAGAGTTAGAGTCAGACTCAGAGTCGGGGTCGGAGTCGGAGTCAGCGTCGGAGTTAGAGTCAGAGTCAGAGTCAGAGTCAGAGTCAGAGTTAGAGTAAGAGTCAGAGTCAGATGCAGAGTCAGAGTCCGAGTCAGATACAGAGACAGAGTCAGAGTCAGAGTCAGAGTAAGAGTCAGAGTCAGAGTCAGAGAGTCAGAGTCAAAGTCTGAGTCATACTGAAAGTCAGAGTCAGAGTCAGATTCAGAGTCAGATACAAAGTCAAAGTCAAAGTCAATGTCAGAGTCAGAGTCAGAGTCAGAGTCAGATTCAGAGTCAGAGTCAGAGTCAGAGTCAGAGTCCGAGTCAGAGTCAGAGTCAGAGCCAGAGTCAGAGTCAGAGAGTGAGAGTCAAAGTCTGAGTCATACTCAAAGTCAGAGTCAGAGTCAGATTCTGAGTCAGATACAAAGTCAAAGTCAAAGTCAATGACAGAGTCAGAGTCATAGTCAGAGTCAGATTCAGAGTCAGAGTCAGATGCAGAGTCAGAGTCAGAGTCAGAGTCAGAGTCAGAGTCAGAGTCAGAGCCAGAGTCAGAGTCAGAGTAAGAGTCAGAGTCAGAGTCAGAGAGTCAGAGTCAAAGTCTGAGTCATACTGAAAGTCAGAGTCAGAGTCAGATTCAGAGTCGGAGTCGGAGACAGAGTCAGAGTCAAATTCCGAGTCATAGTGAGAGTCACATTCATAGTCAGATACAGAGTCGAAGTCGGAGTCGAAGTCAGAGTCAGAGTCAGAGTCAGAGTCAGAGTCAGAGTCAGAGTCGAAGTCAGAGACAGAGTCAGAGTCAAATTCCGAGTCATAGTGAGAGTCACATTCATAGTCAGATACAGAGTCGAAGTCGGAGTCGAAGTCAGAGTCAGAGTCAGAGTCAGAGTCAGAGTCAGAGTCAGACTCAGAGTCAGAGTCAGAGTCAGAGTCAGAGTCAGCGTCAGAGTCAGAGTCAGAATCAGAGTCAGAGTCAGAGAGTCAGAGTCAAATTCAGAGTCGGAATCAGAGTCAGAGAGTCAGAGTCAAATTCAGAGTCGGAGTCAGAGTCAGAGTCAGAGTCGAAGTCAGAGACAGAGTCAGAGTCAAATTCCGAGTCATAGTGAGAGTCACATTCATAGTCAGATACAACGTCGAAGTCAGAGTCAAAGTCAGAGTCAGAGTCTGATTCAGAGTCAGAGTCAGAGTCAGAGTTAGAGTCAGATTCGAAGTCAGAGTCGGAGTCAATGTCAGATTCAGAGTCGGAGTCAGATTCAGAGTCATAGTCAGATTCAAAGTCAGAGTCGTCGTCAGAGTCAGAGTCTGATTCAGATACAGAGACAGAGTCAGAGTCAGAGTCAGAGTCAAACTCAGAGTCAGAGACAGAGTCGGAGTCAGAGTTAGAGTCAGAGTCAGAGTCAGAGTCAGAGACAGAGTCAGAGTCAGAGTCACAGTCAGAGTCAGAGTCAGAGTCAGAGTCAGAGTCCAAGTTTGGAGTCAGAGTCCGAGTCACAGTCAGAGTCAGAGTCAGAGTCAGAGTCAGAGTCAAAGTTGGAGTCAGAGTCAGAGTCAGACATTTAGAGTCAGAGTCAGAGTGATATTCAGAGTCGGAGTCAGAGTCAGATACAGAGTCGAAGTCAGAGTCAGACTCAGAGTCAGAGTCAGAGTCAGAGTCAGATTCAGACTCAGAGTCAGAATCAGAGTCAGAGTCGGAGTCGAAGTCGGAGTCAGATTCGGAGTGAGAGTCAGAGTTAGAGTCACAGTCAGAGTCACAGTCGGAGTCAGAGTCAGATTCAGAATCAGAGTCAGAGTCAGAGTCGGAGTCGGAGTCAGAGTCATAGTCAGAGTCGGAGTCAAAGTTGGAGTCAGAGTCAGAGTCAGAGAGTCAGAGTCAGAGTCAGAGTCAGATTCAGAGTTAGAGTCAGACTCAGAGTCGGGGTCGGAGTCGGAGTCAGCGTCGGAGTTAGAGTCAGAGTCAGAGTCAGAGTCAGAGTCAGAGTTAGAGTAAGAGTCAGAGTCAGAGTCAGAGTCAGAGTCAGAGTCAGAGTCAGAGTCAAAGTCAGAGTCAGAGTCAGAGTCAGAGTCAGAGTCAGAGCCACAGTCAGAGTCAGAGTCGTAGTCAGAGTCAGAGTCCGAGTCAGATACAGAGACAGAGTCAGAGTCAGAGTCAGAGTAAGAGTCAGAGTCAGAGTCAGAGAGTCAGAGTCAAAGTCTGAGTCATACTGAAAGTCAGAGTCAGAGTCAGATTCAGAGTCAGATACAAAGTCAAAGTCAAAGTCAATGTCAGAGTCAGAGTCAGAGTCAGAGTCAGATTCAGAGTCAGAGTCAGAGTCAGAGTCAGAGTCCGAGTCAGAGTCAGAGTCAGAGCCTGAGTCAGAGTCAGAGAGTGAGAGTCAAAGTCTGAGTCATACTCAAAGTCAGAGTCAGAGTCAGATTCTGAGTCAGATACAAAGTCAAAGTCAAAGTCAATGACAGAGTCAGAGTCATAGTCAGAGTCAGATTCAGAGTCAGAGTCAGATGCAGAGTCAGAGTCAGAGTGAGAGTCAGAGTCAGAGTCAGAGCCAGAGTCAGAGTTAGAGTCGTAGTCGAAGTCAGAGTCAGAGTCAGAGTCAGAGTCAGAGTCAGAGTCAGACTCAGAGTCAGAATCAGAGTCAGAGTCGGAGTCGGAGTCGGAGTCAGATTCAGAGTCAGAGTCAGAGTCAGAGTCAGAGTCAGAGTCAGATTCAGAGTTAGAGTCAGAGTCAGATTCGGGGTCGGAGTCGGAGTCAGAGTCAGAGTCAGAGTCAGAGTCAAAGTCAGAATCAGAGTCAGAGTTAGAGTAAGAGTCAGAGTCAGAGTCAGAGTCAGAGTCAGAGTCAGAGTCGAAGTCAGAGACAGAGTCAGAGTCAAATTCCGAGTCATAGTGAGAGTCACATTCATAGTCAGATACAGAGTCGAAGTCAGAGTCGAAGTCAGAGTCAGAGTCAGAGTCAGAGTCAGAGTCAGAGTCAGACTCAGAGTCAGAGTCAGAGTCAGAGTCAGAGTCAGCGTCAGAGTCAGAGTCAGAATCAGAGTCAGAGTCAGAGAGTCAGAGTCAAATTCAGAGTCGGAGTCAGAGTCAGAGAGTCAGAGTCAAATTCAGAGTCGGAGTCAGAGTCAGAGTCAGAGTCGAAGTCAGAGACAGAGTCAGAGTCAAATTCCGAGTCATAGTGAGAGTCACATTCATAGTCAGATACAACGTCGAAGTCAGAGTCAAAGTCAGAGTCAGAGTCTGATTCAGAGTCAGAGTCAGAGTCAGAGTTAGAGTCAGATTCGGAGTCAGAGTCGGAGTCAATGTCAGATTCAGAGTCGGAGTCAGATTCAGAGTCATAGTCAGATTCAAAGTCAGAGTCGTCGTCAGAGTCAGAGTCTGATTCAGATACAGAGACAGAGTCAGAGTCAGAGTCAGAGTCAAACTCAGAGTCAGAGACAGAGTCGGAGTCAGAGTTAGAGTCAGAGTCAGAGTCAGAGTCAGAGACAGAGTCAGAGTCAGAGTCAGAGTCAGAGTCAGAGACAGAGTCAGAGTCAGAGTCAGAGTCAGAGTCAGAGTCAGAGTCAAAGTCAGAGTCAGAGTCAGAGTCAGAGTCAGAGTCAGAGCCGGAGTCAGAGTCAGAGTCGTAGTCAGAGTCAGAGTCCGAGTCAGATACAGAGACATAGTCAGAGTCAGAGTCAGAGTCAGAGTCAGAGTCAAAGTCAGAATCAGAGTCAGAGTCAGAGTCAGAGTCAGAGTCAGATTCAGAGTCAGATACAAAGTCAAAGTCAAAGTCAATGTCAGAGTCAGAGTCAGAGTCAGAGTCGTAGTCAGAGTCAGAGTCCGAGTCAGATACAGAGACAGAGTCAGAGTCAGAGTCAGAGTCAGAGTCAGAGTCGAAGTCAGAATCAGAGTCAGAGTCAGAGTCAGAGTCAGAGTAAGAGTCAGAGTCAGAGTCAGAGAGTCAGAGTCAAAGTCTGAGTCATACTGAAAGTCAGAGTCAGAGTCAGATTCAGAGTCAGATACAAAGTCAAAGTCAAAGTCAATGTCAGAGTCAGAGTCAGAGTCAGAGTCAGATTCAGAGTCAGAGTCAGAGTCGGAGTCGGAGTCACAGTCAGAGTCAGAGTCAGAGTCAGAGTCAGAGTCCAAGTTTGGAGTCAGAGTCCGAGTCACAGTCAAAGTCAGAGGCAAAGTCAGAGTCAGAGTCAGAGTCAGAGCCAGAGTCAGAGTCAGAGTCGTAGTCAGAGTCAGAGTCCAAGTCAGATACAGAGTCAGAGTCAAAGTCAGAGTCAGAATCAGAGTCAGAGTCAGAGTCAGAGTCAGAGTCAGAGTCAGAGTCAGAGTCAGAGTCAGAGAGTCAGAGTCAAAGTCTGAGTCATACTGAAAGTCAGAGTCAGAGTCAGATTCCGAGTCAGATACAAAGTCAAAGTCAAAGTCAATGTCAGAGTCAGAGTCAGAGTCAGAGTCAGATTCAGAGTCAGAGTCAGACTCAGAGTCAGAGTCAGAGTCAGAGACAGAGTCAGAGTCAGAGTCAGAGTCAGAGTCAGAGACAGAGTCAGAGTCAGAGTCAGAGTCAGAGTCAGAGTCAGAGTCAAAGTCAGAGTCGAAGTCAGAGTCAGAGTCAAAGTCAGAGCCAGAGTCAGAGTCAGAGTCGTAGTCAGAGTCAGAGTCCGAGTCAGATACAGAGACATAGTCAGAGTCAGAGTCAGAGTCAGAGTCAGAGTCAAAGTCAGAATCAGAGTCAGAGTCAGAGTCAGAGTCAGAGTCAGATTCAGAGTCAGATACAAAGTCAAAGTCAAAGTCAATGTCAGAGTCAGAGTCAGAGTCAGAGTCAGAGTCGTAGTCAGAGTCAGAGTCCGAGTCAGATACAGAGACAGAGTCAGAGTCAGAGTCAGAGTCGGAGTCAGAATCAAAGTCAGAATCAGAGTCAGAGTCAGAGTCAGAGTCAGAGTAAGAGTCAGAGTCAGAGTCAGAGAGTCAGAGTCAAAGTCTGAGTCATACTGGAAGTCAGAGTCAGAGTCAGATTCAGAGTCAGATACAAAGTCAAAGTCAAAGTCAATGTCAGAGTCAGAGTCAGAGTCAGAGTCAGATTCAGTTTCAGAGTCAGAGTCAGAGTCAGAGTCACAGTCAGAGTCACAGTCAGAGTCAGAGTCAGAGTCCAAGTTTGGAGTCAGAGTCCGAGTCACAGTCAGAGTCAGAGTCAGAGTGAGAGTCAGAGTCAAAGTTGGAGTCAGAGTCAGAGTCAGACATTTAGAGTCAGAGTCAGAGTGATAATCAGAGTCGGAGTCAGAGTCAGATACAGAGTCGAAGTCAGAGTCAGAGTCAGAGTCAGAGTCAGAGTCAGAGTCAGAGTCAGACTCAAAGTCAGAATCAGAGTCAGAGTCGGAGTCGAAGTCAGAGTCAGATTCGGAGTGAGAGTCAGAGTCACAGTCACAGTCAGAGTCACAGTCAGAGTCAGAGTCAGATTCAGAATCAGAGTCAGAGTCAGAGTCGGAGTCGGAGTCAGAGTCATAGTCAGAGTCGGAGTCAAAGTTGGAGTCAGAGTCAGAGTCAGAGAGTCAGAGTCAGAGTCAGAGTCAGATTCAGAGTTAGAGTCAGACTCAGAGTCGGGGTCGGAGTCGGAGTCAGCGTCGGAGTTGGAGTCAGAGTCAGAGTCAGAGTCAGAGTCAGAGTTGGAGTAAGAGTCAGAGTCAGAGTCAGAGTCAGAGTCAGAGTCAGAGTCAGAGTCAAAGTCAGAGTCAGAGTCAGACCCAGAGTCAGATACAGAGACAGAGTCAGAGTCAGAGTCAGTGTCGGAGTCAGAGTCAAAGTCAGAATCAGAGTCAGAGTCAGAGTCAGAGTCAGAGTAAGAGTCAGAGTCAGAGTCAGAGAGTCAGAGTCAAAGTCTGAGTCATACTGGAAGTCAGAGTCAGAGTCAGATTCAGAGTCAGATACAAAGTCTAAGTCAAAGTCAATGTCAGAGTCAGAGTCAGAGTCAGAGTCAGATTCAGCGTCAGAGTCAGAGTCAGAGTCAGAGTCACAGTCAGAGTCACAGTCAGAGTCAGAGTCAGAGTCCAAGTTCGGAGTCAGAGTCCGAGTCACAGTCAGAGTCAGAGTCAGAGTGAGAGTCAGAGTCAAAGTTGGAGTCAGAGTCAGAGTCAGACATTTAGAGTCAGAGTCAGAGTGATAATCAAAGTCGGAGTCAGAGTCAGATACAGAGTCGAAGTCAGAGTCAGAGTCAGAGTCAGAGTCAGAGTCAGAGTCAGAGTCAGACTCAAAGTCAGAATCAGAGTCAGAGTCGGAGTCGAAGTCAGAGTCAGATTCGGAGTGAGAGTCAGAGTCACAGTCACAGTCAGAGTCACAGTCAGAGTCAGAGTCAGATTCAGAATCAGAGTCAGAGTCAGAGTCGGAGTCGGAGTCAGAGTCATAGTCAGAGTCGGAGTCAAAGTTGGAGTCAGAGTCAGAGTCAGAGAGTCAGAGTCAGAGTCAGAGTCAGATTCAGAGTTTGAGTCAGACTCAGAGTCGGGGTCGGAGTCGGAGTCAGCGTCGGAGTTGGAGTCAGAGTCAGAGTCAGAGTCAGAGTCAGAGTTGGAGTAAGAGTCAGAGTCAGAGTCAGAGTCAGAGTCAGAGTCAGAGTCAGAGTCAAAGTCAGAGTCAGAGTCAGACCCAGAGTCAGAATCCGAGTCAGAGTCGGAGTCAAAGTCGGAGTCAGATTCGGAGTGAGAGTCAGAGTCAGAGTCACAGTCAGAGTCACAGTCAGAGTCAGAGTCAGATTCAGAGTCAGAGTCAGAGTCAGAGTCAGACGCAGAGTCAGAATCAGAGTCAGAGTCGGAGTCGGAGTCGGAGTCAGATTCAGAGTCAGAGTCAGAGTCAGAGTCAGATTCAGAGTTAGAGTCAGAGTCAGAGTCGGGGTCGGAGTCGGAGTCAGAGTCAGAGTCAGCGTCAGAGTCAGAGTCAGAATCAGAGTCAGAGTCAGAGAGTCAGAGTCAAATTCAGAGTCGGAGTCAGAGTCAGAGAGTCAGAGTCAAATTCAGAGTCGGAGTCAGAGTCAGAGTCAGAGTCGAAGTCAGAGACAGAGTCAGAGTCAAATTCCGAGTCATAGTGAGAGTCACATTCATAGTCAGATACAACGTCGAAGTCAGAGTCAAAGTCAGAGTCAGAGTCTGATTCAGAGTCAGAGTCAGAGTCAGAGTTAGAGTCAGATTCGGAGTCAGAGTCGGAGTCAATGTCAGATTCAGAGTCGGAGTCAGATTCAGAGTCATAGTCAGATTCAAAGTCAGAGTCGTCGTCAGAGTCAGAGTCTGATTCAGATACAGAGACAGAGTCAGAGTCAGAGTCAGAGTCAAACTCAGAGTCAGAGACAGAGTCGGAGTCAGAGTTAGAGTCAGAGTCAGAGTCAGAGTCAGCGACAGAGTCAGAGTCAGAGTCAGAGTCAGAGTCAGAGACAGAGTCAGAGTCAGAGTCAGAGTCAGAGTCAGAGTCAGAGTCAGAGTCAGAGTCAAAGTCAGAGTCAGAGTCAGAGTCAGAGTCAGAGTCAGAGCCGGAGTCAGAGTCAGAGTCGTAGTCAGAGTCAGAGTCCGAGTCAGATACAGAGACAAAGTCAGAGTCAGAGTCAGAGTCAGAGTCAGAGTCAAAGTCAGAATCAGAGTCAGAGTCAGAGTCAGAGTCAGAGTCAGATTCAGAGTCAGATACAAAGTCAAAGTCAAAGTCAATGTCAGAGTCAGAGTCAGAGTCAGAGTCGTAGTCAGAGTCAGAGTCCGAGTCAGATACAGAGACAGAGTCAGAGTCAGAGTCAGAGTCAGAGTCAGAGTCGAAGTCAGAATCAGAGTCAGAGTCAGAGTCAGAGTCAGAGTAAGAGTCAGAGTCAGAGTCAGAGAGTCAGAGTCAAAGTCTGAGTCATACTGAAAGTCAGAGTCAGAGTCAGATTCAGAGTCAGATACAAAGTCAAAGTCAAAGTCAATGTCAGAGTCAGAGTCAGAGTCAGAGTCAGATTCAGAGTCAGAGTCAGAGTCGGAGTCGGAGTCACAGTCAGAGTCAGAGTCAGAGTCAGAGTCAGAGTCCAAGTTTGGAGTCAGAGTCCGAGTCACAGTCAAAGTCAGAGGCAAAGTCAGAGTCAGAGTCAGAGTCAGAGCCAGAGTCAGAGTCAGAGTCGTAGTCAGAGTCAGAGTCCAAGTCAGATACAGAGTCAGAGTCAAAGTCAGAGTCAGAATCAGAGTCAGAGTCAGAGTTGGAGTAAGAGTCAGAGTCAGAGTCAGAGTCAGAGTCAGAGTCAGAGTCAGAGTCAAAGTCAGAGTCAGAGTCAGACCCAGAGTCAGAATCCGAGTCAGAGTCGGAGTCGAAGTCGGAGTCAGATTCGGAGTGAGAGTCGGAGTCAGAGTCACAGTCAGAGTCACAGTCAGAGTCATAGTCAGATTCAGAATCAGAGTCAGAGTCAGAGTCGGAGTCGGAGTCAGAGTCATAGTCAGAGTCGGAGTCAAAGTTGGAGTCAGAGTCAGAGTCAGAGAGTCAGAGTCAGAGTCAGAGTCAGATTCAGAGTTAGAGTCAGACTCAGAGTCGGGGTCGGATCGGAGTCAGCGTCGGAGTTAGAGTCAGAGTCAGAGTCAGAGTCAGAGTCAGAGTTAGAGTAAGAGTCAGAGTCAGAGTCAGAGTCAGAGTCAGAGTCAGAGTCAGATTCAGAGTCAGATACAAAGTCAAAGTCAAAGTCAATGTCAGAGTCAGAGTCAGAGTCAGAGTCGTAGTCAGAGTCAGAGTCCGAGTCAGATACAGAGACAGAGTCAGAGTCAGAGTCAGAGTCGGAGTCAGAATCAAAGTCAGAATCAGAGTCAGAGTCAGAGTCAGAGTCAGAGTAAGAGTCAGAGTCAGAGTCAGAGAGTCAGAGTCAAAGTCTGAGTCATCCTGGAAGTCAGAGTCAGAGTCAGATTCAGAGTCAGATACAAAGTCAAAGTCAAAGTCAATGTCAGAGTCAGAGTCAGAGTCAGAGTCAGATTCAGCGTCAGAGTCACAGTCAGAGTCAGAGTCACAGTCAGAGTCACAGTCAGAGTCAGAGTCAGAGTCCAAGTTTGGAGTCAGAGTCCGAGTCACAGTCAGAGTCAGAGTCAGAGTGAGAGTCAGAGTCAAAGTTGGAGTCAGAGTCAGAGTCAGACATTTAGAGTCAGAGTCAGAGTGATAATCAGAGTCGGAGTCAGAGTCAGATACAGAGTCGAAGTCAGAGTCAGAGTCAGAGTCAGAGTCAGAGTCAGAGTCAGAGTCAGACTCAAAGTCAGAATCAGAGTCAGAGTCGGAGTCGAAGTCAGAGGCAGATTCGGAGTGAGAGTCAGAGTCACAGTCACAGTCAGAGTCACAGTCAGAGTCAGAGTCAGATTCAGAATCAGAGTCAGAGTCAGAGTCGGAGTCGGAGTCAGAGTCATAGTCAGAGTCGGAGTCAAAGTTGGAGTCAGAGTCAGAGTCAGAGAGTCAGAGTCAGAGTCAGAGTCAGATTCAGAGTTAGAGTCAGACTCAGAGTCGGGGTCGGAGTCGGAGTCAGCGTCGGAGTTGGAGTCAGAGTCAGAGTCAGAGTCAGAGTCAGAGTTGGAGTAAGAGTCAGAGTCAGAGTCAGAGTCAGAGTCAGAGTCAGAGTCAGAGTCAAAGTCAGAGTCAGAGTCAGACCCAGAGTCAGATACAGAGACAGAGTCAGAGTCAGAGTCAGTGTCGGAGTCAGAGTCAAAGTCAGAATCAGAGTCAGAGTCAGAGTCAGAGTCAGAGTAAGAGTCAGAGTCAGAGTCAGAGAGTCAGAGTCAAAGTCTGAGTCATACTGGAAGTCAGAGTCAGAGTCAGATTCAGAGTCAGATACAAAGTCTAAGTCAAAGTCAATGTCAGACTCAGAGTCAGAGTCAGAGTCAGATTCAGCGTCAGAGTCAGAGTCAGAGTCAGAGTCACAGTCAGAGTCACAGTCAGAGTCAGAGTCAGAGTCCAAGTTCGGAGTCAGAGTCCGAGTCACAGTCAGAGTCAGAGTCAGAGTGAGAGTCAGAGTCAAAGTTGGAGTCAGAATCAGAGTCAGACATTTAGAGTCAGAGTCAGAGTGATAATCAGAGTCGGAGTCAGAGTCAGATACAGAGTCGAAGTCAGAGTCAGAGTCAGAGTCAGAGTCAGAGTCAGAGTCAGAGTCAGACTCAAAGTCAGAATCAGAGTCAGAGTCGGAGTCGAAGTCAGAGTCAGATTCGGAGTGAGAGTCAGAGTCACAGTCACAGTCAGAGTCACAGTCAGAGTCAGAGTCAGATTCAGAATCAGAGTCAGAGTCAGAGTCGGAGTCGGAGTCAGAGTCATAGTCAGAGTCGGAGTCAAAGTTGGAGTCAGAGTCAGAGTCAGAGAGTCAGAGTCAGAGTCAGAGTCAGATTCAGAGTTTGAGTCAGACTCAGAGTCGGGGTCGGAGTCGGAGTCAGCGTCGGAGTTGGAGTCAGAGTCAGAGTCAGAGTCAGAGTCAGAGTTGGAGTAAGAGTCAGAGTCAGAGTCAGAGTCAGAGTCAGAGTCAGAGTCAGAGTCAAAGTCAGAGTCAGAGTCAGACCCAGAGTCAGATACAGAGACAGAGTCAGAGTCAGAGTCAGTGTCGGAGTCAGAGTCAAAGTCAGAATCAGAGTCAGAGTCAGAGTCAGAGTCAGAGTAAGAGTCAGAGTCAGAGTCAGAGAGTCAGAGTCAAAGTCTGAGTCATACTGGAAGTCAGAGTCAGAGTCAGATTCAGAGTCAGATACAAAGTCTAAGTCAAAGTCAATGTCAGAGTCAGAGTCAGAGTCAGAGTCAGATTCAGCGTCAGAGTCAGAGTCAGAGTCAGAGTCACAGTCAGAGTCACAGTCAGAGTCAGAGTCAGAGTCCAAGTTCGGAGTCAGAGTCCGAGTCACAGTCAGAGTCAGAGTCAGAGTGAGAGTCAGAGTCAAAGTTGGAGTCAGAGTCAGAGTCAGACATTTAGAGTCAGAGTCAGAGTGATAATCAGAGTCGGAGTCAGAGTCAGATACAGAGTCGAAGTCAGAGTCAGAGTCAGAGTCAGAGTCAGAGTCAGAGTCAGAGTCAGACTCAAAGTCAGAATCAGAGTCAGAGTCGGAGTCGAAGTCAGAGTCAGATTCGGAGTGAGAGTCAGAGTCACAGTCACAGTCAGAGTCACAGTCAGAGTCAGAGTCAGATTCAGAATCAGAGTCAGAGTCAGAGTCGGAGTCGGAGTCAGAGTCATAGTCAGAGTCGGAGTCAAAGTTGGAGTCAGAGTCAGAGTCAGAGAGTCAGAGTCAGAGTCAGAGTCAGATTCAGAGTTTGAGTCAGACTCAGAGTCGGGGTCGGAGTCGGAGTCAGCGTCGGAGTTGGAGTCAGAGTCAGAGTCAGAGTCAGAGTCAGAGTTGGAGTAAGAGTCAGAGTCAGAGTCAGAGTCAGAGTCAGAGTCAGAGTCAGAGTCAAAGTCAGAGTCAGAGTCAGACCCAGAGTCAGAATCCGAGTCAGAGTCGGAGTCGAAGTCGGAGTCAGATTCGGAGTGAGAGTCAGAGTCAGAGTCACAGTCAGAGTCACAGTCAGAGTCAGAGTCAGATTCAGAATCAGAGTCAGAGTCAGAGTCGGAGTCGGAGTCAGAGTCATAGTCAGAGTCGGAGTCAAAGTTGGAGTCAGAGTCAGAGTCAGAGAGTCAGAGTCAGAGTCAGAGTCAGACTCAGAGTTAGAGTCAGACTCAGAGTCGGGGTCGGAGTCGGAGTCAGCGTCGGAGTTAGAGTCAGAGTCAGAGTCAGAGTCAGAGTCAGAGTTAGAGTAAGAGTCAGAGTCAGAGTCAGAGTCAGAGTCAGAGTCAGAGTCAAAGTCAGAGTCAGAGTCAGAGTCAGAGTCAGAGTCAGAGCCACAGTCAGAGTCAGAGTCGTAGTCAGAGTCAGAGTCCGAGTCAGATACAAAGACAGAGTCAGAGTCAGAGTCAGAGTCAGAGTCAGAGTCAAAGACAGAATCAGAGTCAGAGTCAAAGTCAGAGTCAGAGTCAGAGTAAGAGTCAGAGTCAGAGTCAGAGAGTCAGAGTCAAAGTCTGAGTCATACTGAAAGTCAGAGTCAGAGTCAGATTCAGAGTCAGATACAAAGTCAAAGTCAAAGTCAATGTCAGAGTCAGAGTCAGAGTCAGAGTCAGATTCAGAGTCAGAGTCAGAGTCAGAGTCAGAGTCCGAGTCAGAGTCAGAGTCAGAGCCAGAGTCAGAGTCAGAGAGTGAGAGTCAAAGTCTGAGTCATACTCAAAGTCAGAGTCAGAGTCAGATTCTGAGTCAGATACAAAGTCAAAGTCAAAGTCAATGTCAGAGTCAGAGTCATAGTCAGAGTCAGATTCAGAGTCAGAGTCGGATGCAGAGTCAGAGTCAGAGTCAGAGTCAGAGTCAGAGTCAGAGCCAGAGTCAGAGTTAGAGTCGTGGTCGGAGTCAGAGTCAGAGTCAGAGTCAGAGTCAGAGTCAGAGTCACACTCAGAGTCAGAATCAGAGTCAGAGTCGGAGTCGGAGTCGGAGTCAGATTCAGAGTCAGAGTCAGATTTAGAGTCAGAGTCAGAGTCAAAGTCAAAGTCAATGTCAGAGTCAGAGTCAGAGTCAGAGTCAGATTCAGAGTCAGAGTCAGAGAGTCAGAGTCAAAGTCTGAGTCATACTGAAAGTCAGAGTCAGAGTCAGATTCAGAGTCAGATACAAAGTCAAAGTCAAAGTCAATGTCACAGTCAGAGTCAGAGTCAGAGTCAGAGTCAGAGTCAGAGTCACAGTCAGAGTCAGAGTCAGAGTCAGAGTCAGAGTCAAAGTTGGAGTCAGAGTCCGAGTCACAGTCAGAGTCAGAGTCAGAGTCAGAGTCAGAGTCAGAGTTGGAGTAAGAGTCAGAGTCAGAGTCAGAGTCAGAGTCAGAGTCAGAGTCAGAGTCAAAGTCAGAGTCAGAGTCAGACCCAGAGTCAGAATCCGAGTCAAAGTCGGAGTCGAAGTCGGAGTCAGATTCGGAGTGAGAGTCGGAGTCAGAGTCACAGTCAGAGTCACAGTCAGAGTCATAGTCAGATTCAGAATCAGAGTCAGAGTCAGAGTCGGAGTCGGAGTCAGAGTCATAGTCAGAGTCAGAGTCAAAGTTGGAGTCAGAGTCAGAGTCAAAGTCAGAGTCAGAGTCAGAGTAAGAGTCAGAGTCAGAGTCAGAGAGTCAGAGTCAAAGTCTGAGTCATACTGAAAGTCAGAGTCAGAGTCAGATTCAGAGTCAGATACAAAGTCAAAGTCAAAGTCAATGTCAGAGTCAGAGTCAGAGTCAGAGTCAGATTCAGAGTCAGAGTCAGAGTCAGAGTCAGAGTCCGAGTCAGAGTCAGAGTCAGAGCCAGAGTCAGAGTCAGAGAGTGAGAGTCAAAGTCTGAGTCATACTCAAAGTCAGAGTCAGAGTCAGATTCTGAGTCAGATACAAAGTCAAAGTCAAAGTCAATGTCAGAGTCAGAGTCATAGTCAGAGTCAGATTCAGAGTCAGAGTCGGATGCAGAGTCAGAGTCAGAGTCAGAGTCAGAGTCAGAGTCAGAGCCAGAGTCAGAGTTAGAGTCGTGGTCGGAGTCAGAGTCAGAGTCAGAGTCAGAGTCAGAGTCAGAGTCACACTCAGAGTCAGAATCAGAGTCAGAGTCGGAGTCGGAGTCGGAGTCAGATTCAGAGTCAGAGTCAGATTTAGAGTCAGAGTCAGAGTCAAAGTCAAAGTCAATGTCAGAGTCAGAGTCAGAGTCAGAGTCAGAGTCACAGTCAGAGTCAGAGTCAGAGTCAGAGTCAGAGTCAAAGTTGGAGTCAGAGTCCGAGTCACAGTCAGAGTCAGAGTCAGAGTCAGAGTCAGAGTCAAAGTTCGAGTCAGAGTCAGAGTCAGAGATTCAGAGTCAGAGTCAGAGTGATATTCAGAGTCGGAGTCAGAGTCAGATACAGAGTCGAAGTCAGAGTCAGAGTCAGAGTCAGAGTCAGAGTCAGAGTCAGAGTCAGAGTCAGAGACAGAGTCGGAGTCAGAGTTAGAGTCAGAGTCAGAGTCAGAGTCAGAGACAGAGTCAGAGTCAGAGTCAGAGTCAGAGTCAGAGACAGAGTCAGAGTCAGAGTCAGAGTCAGAGTCAGAGTCAGAGTCAAAGTCAGAGTCAGAGTCAGAGTCAGAGTCAGAGTCAGAGCCAGAGTCAGAGTCAGAGTCGTAGTCAGAGTCAGAGTCCGAGTCAGATACAGAGACATAGTCAGAGTCAGAGTCAGAGTCAGAGTCAGAGTTAAAGTCGGAATCAGAGTCAGAGTCAGAGTCAGAGTCAGAGTCAGATTCAGAGTCAGATACAAAGTCAAAGTCAAAGTCAATGTCAGAGTCAGAGTCAGAGTCAGAGTCGTAGTCAGAGTCAGAGTCCGAGTCAGATACAGAGACAGAATCGGAGTCAGAGTCAGAGTCAAAGTCGGAATCAGAGTCAGAGTCAGAGTCAGAGTCAGAGTCAGATTCAGAGTCAGATACAAAGTCAAAGTCAAAGTCAATGTCAGAGTCAGAGTCAGAGTCAGAGTCGTAGTCAGAGTCAGAGTCCGAGTCAGATACAGAGACAGAATCGGAGTCAGAGTCAGAGTCGGAGTCAGAGTCAAAGTCAGAATCAGAGTCAGAGTCAGAGTCAGAGTCAGAGTAAGAGTCAGAGTCAGAGTCAGAGAGTCAGAGTCAAAGTCTGAGTCATACTGGAAGTCAGAGTCAGAGTCAGATTCAGAGTCAGATACAAAGTCAAAGTCAAAGTCAATGTCAGAGTCAGAGTCAGAGTCAGAGTCAGATTCAGCGTCAGGGTCAGAGTCAGAGTCAGAGTCACAGTCAGAGTCAGAGTCCGAGTCAGAGTCAGAGTCAGAGCCAGAGTCAGAGTCAGAGAGTGAGAGTCAAAGTCTGAGTCATACTCAAAGTCAGAGTCAGAGTCAGATTCTGAGTCAGATACAAAGTCAAAGTCAAAGTCAATGTCAGAGTCAGAGTCATAGTCAGAGTCGGATTCAGAGTCAGAGTCAGATGCAGAGTCAGAGTCAGAGTCAGAGTAAGAGTCAGAGTCAGAGTCAGAGAGTCAGAGTCAAAGTCTGAGTCATACTGAAAGTCAGAGTCAGAGTCAGATTCAGAGTCAGATACAAAGTCAAAGTCAAAGTCAATGTCAGAGTCAGAGTCAGAGTCAGAGTCAGATTCAGAGTCAGAGTCAGAGTCAGAGTCAGAGTCCGAGTCAGAGTCAGAGTCAGATTCAGAATCAGAGTCAGAGTCAGAGTCGGAGTCGGAGTCAGAGTCATAGTCAGAGTCGGAGTCAAAGTTGGAGTCAGAGTCAGAGTCAGAGAGTCAGAGTCAGAGTCAGAGTCAGATTCAGAGTTAGAGTCAGACTCAGAGTCGGGGTCGGAGTCGGAGTCAGCGTCGGAGTTAGAGTCAAAGTTGGAGTCAGAGTCAGAGTCAGAGAGTCAGAGTCAGAGTCAGAGTCAGATTCAGAGTTAGAGTCAGACTCAGAGTCGGGGTCGGAGTCGGAGTCAGCGTCGGAGTTGGAGTCAGAGTCAGAGTCAGAGTCAGAGTCAGAGAGTCAGAGTCAAAGTCTGAGTCATACTGGAAGTCAGAGTCAGAGTCAGATTCAGAGTCAGATACAAAGTCAAAGTCAAAGTCAATGTCAGAGTCAGAGTCAGAGTCAGAGTCAGATTCAGCGTCAGAGTCAGAGTCAGAGTCAGAGTCACAGTCAGAGTCACAGTCAGAGTCAGAGTCAGAGTCCAAGTTCGGAGTCAGAGTCCGAGTCACAGTCAGAGTCAGAGTCAGAGTGAGAGTCAGAGTCAAAGTTGGAGTCAGAGTCAGAGTCAGACATTTAGAGTCAGAGTCAGAGTGATAATCAGAGTCGGAGTCAGAGTCAGATACAGAGTCGAAGTCAGAGTCAGAGTCAGAGTCAGAGTCAGAGTCAGAGTCAGAGTCAGACTCAAAGTCAGAATCAGAGTCAGAGTCGGAGTCGAAGTCAGAGTCAGATTCGGAGTGAGAGTCAGAGTCACAGTCACAGTCAGAGTCACAGTCAGAGTCAGAGTCAGATTCAGAATCAGAGTCAGAGTCAGAGTCGGAGTCGGAGTCAGAGTCATAGTCAGAGTCGGAGTCAAAGTTGGAGTCAGAGTCAGAGTCAGAGAGTCAGAGTCAGAGTCAGAGTCAGATTCAGAGTTTGAGTCAGACTCAGAGTCGGGGTCGGAGGCGGAGTCAGCGTCGGAGTTGGAGTCAGAGTCAGAGTCAGAGTCAGAGTCAGAGTTGGAGTAAGAGTCAGAGTCAGAGTCAGAGTCAGAGTCAGAGTCAGAGTCAGAGTCAAAGTCAGAGTCAGAGTCAGACCCAGAGTCAGAATCCGAGTCAGAGTCGGAGTCGAAGTCGGAGTCAGATTCGGAGTGAGAGTCAGAGTCAGAGTCACAGTCAGAGTCACAGTCAGAGTCAGAGTCAGATTCAGAATCAGAGTCAGAGTCAGAGTCGGAGTCGGAGTCAGAGTCATAGTCAGAGTCGGAGTCAAAGTTGGAGTCAGAGTCAGAGTCAGAGAGTCAGAGTCAGAGTCAGAGTCAGATTCAGAGTTAGAGTCAGACTCAGAGTCGGGGTCGGAGTCGGAGTCAGCGTCGGAGTTAGAGTCAGAGTCAGAGTCAGAGTCAGAGTCAGAGTTAGAGTAAGAGTCAGAGTCAGAGTCAGAGTCAGAGTCAGAGTCAGAGTCAAAGTCAGAGTCAGAGTCAGAGTCAGAGTCAGAGTCAGAGCCACAGTCAGAGTCAGAGTCGTAGTCAGAGTCAGAGTCCGAGTCAGATACAAAGACAGAGTCAGAGTCAGAGTCAGAGTCAGAGTCAGAGTCAAAGACAGAATCAGAGTCAGAGTCAAAGTCAGAGTCAGAGTCAGAGTAAGAGTCAGAGTCAGAGTCAGAGAGTCAGAGTCAAAGTCTGAGTCATACTGAAAGTCAGAGTCAGAGTCAGATTCAGAGTCAGATACAAAGTCAAAGTCAAAGTCAATGTCAGAGTCAGAGTCAGAGTCAGAGTCAGATTCAGAGTCAGAGTCAGAGTCAGAGTCAGAGTCCGAGTCAGAGTCAGAGTCAGAGTCAGAGTCAGAGTCAGAGAGTCAGAGTCAAAGTCTGAGTCATACTGAAAGTCAGAGTCAGAGTCAGATTCATAGTCAGATACAAAGTCAAAGTCAAAGTCAATGTCACAGTCAGAGTCAGAGTCAGAGTCAGATTCAGAGTCAGAGTCAGAGTCAGAGTCAGAGTCACAGTCAGAGTCAGAGTCAGAGTCAGAGTCAGAGTCAAAGTTGGAGTCAGAGTCCGAGTCACAGTCAGAGTCAGAGTCAGAGTCAGAGTCAGAGTCAAAGTTCGAGTCAGAGTCAGAGTCAGAGATTCAGAGTCAGAGTCAGAGTGATATTCAGAGTCGGAGTCAGAGTCAGATACAGAGTCGAAGTCAGAGTCAGAGTCAGAGTCAGAGTCAGAGTCAGAGTCAGAGTCAGAGTCAGAGACAGAGTCGGAGTCAGAGTTAGAGTCAGAGCCAGAGTCAGAGTCAGAGACAGAGTCAGAGTCAGAGTCAGAGTCAGAGTCAGAGACAGAGTCAGAGTCAGAGTCAGAGTCAGAGTCAGAGTCAGAGTCAAAGTCAGAGTCAGAGTCAGAGTCAGAGTCAGAGTCAGAGCCAGAGTCAGAGTCAGAGTCGTAGTCGGAGTCAGAGTCCGAGTCAGATACAGAGACATAGTCAGAGTCAGAGTCAGAGTCAGAGTCAGAGTCAAAGTCGGAATCAGAGTCAGAGTCAGAGTCAGAGTCAGAGTCAGATTCAGAGTCAGATACGAAGTCAAAGTCAAAGTCAATGTCAGAGTCAGAGTCAGAGTCAGAGTCGTAGTCAGAGTCAGAGTCCGAGTCAGATACAGAGACAGAATCGGAGTCAGAGTCAGAGTCAAAGTCGGAATCAGAGTCAGAGTCAGAGTCAGAGTCAGAGTCAGATTCAGAGTCAGATACAAAGTCAAAGTCAAAGTCAATGTCAGAGTCAGAGTCAGAGTCAGAGTCGTAGTCAGAGTCAGAGTCCGAGTCAGATACAGAGACAGAATCGGAGTCAGAGTCAGAGTCGGAGTCAGAGTCAAAGTCAGAATCAGAGTCAGAGTCAGAGTCAGAGTCAGAGTAAGAGTCAGAGTCAGAGTCAGAGAGTCAGAGTCAAAGTCTGAGTCATACTGGAAGTCAGAGTCAGAGTCAGATTCAGAGTCAGATACAAAGTCAAAGTCAAAGTCAATGTCAGAGTCAGAGTCAGAGTCAGAGTCAGATTCAGCGTCAGGGTCAGAGTCAGAGTCAGAGTCACAGTCAGAGTCAGAGTCCGAGTCAGAGTCAGAGTCAGAGCCAGAGTCAGAGTCAGAGAGTGAGAGTCAAAGTCTGAGTCATACTCAAAGTCAGAGTCAGAGTCAGATTCTGAGTCAGATACAAAGTCAAAGTCAAAGTCAATGTCAGAGTCAGAGTCACAGTCAGAGTCGGATTCAGAGTCAGAGTCAGATGCAGAGTCAGAGTCAGAGTCAGAGTAAGAGTCAGAGTCAGAGTCAGAGAGTCAGAGTCAAAGTCTGAGTCATACTGAAAGTCAGAGTCAGAGTCAGATTCAGAGTCAGATACAAAGTCAAAGTCAAAGTCAATGTCAGAGTCAGAGTCAGAGTCAGAGTCAGATTCAGAGTCAGAGTCAGAGTCAGAGTCAGAGTCCGAGTCGAAGTCAGAGTCAGAGCCAGAGCCAGAGTCAGAGAGTGAGAGTCAAAGTCTGAGTCATACTCAAAGTCAGAGTCAGAGTCAGATTCTGAGTCAGATACAAAGTCAAAGTCAAAGTCAATGTCAGAGTCAGAGTCATAGTCAGAGTCCGATTCAGAGTCAGAGTCAGATGCAGAGTCATAGTCAGAGTCAGAGTCAGAGTCAGAGTCAGAGCCAGAGTCAGAGTTAGAGTCGTGGTCGGAGTCAGAGTCAGAGTCAGAGTCAGAGTCAGAGTCAGAGTCACACTCAGAGTCAGAATCAGAGTCAGAGTCGGAGTCGGAGTCGGAGTCAGAGTCCGAGTCAGATACAGAGACATAGTCAGAGTCAGAGTCAGAGTCAGAGTCAGAGTCAAAGTCGGAATCAGAGTCAGAGTCAGAGTCAGAGTCAGAGTCAGATTCGGAGTCAGATACAAAGTCAAAGTCAAAGTCAATGTCAGAGTCAGAGTCAGAGTCAGAGTCGTAGTCAGAGTCAGAGTCCGAGTCAGATACAGAGACAGAATCAGAGTCAGAGTCAGAGTCAGAGTCAGAGTCAGAGTCAGAGTCAGAGTCAGAGTCAGAGAGTCAGAGTCAAAGTCTGAGTCATACTGAAAGTCAGAGTCAGAGTCAGATTCATAGTCAGATACAAAGTCAAAGTCAAAGTCAATGTCACAGTCAGAGTCAGAGTCAGAGTCAGATTCAGAGTCAGAGTCAGAGTCAGAGTCAGAGTCACAGTCAGAGTCAGAGTCAGAGTCAGAGTCAGAGTCAAAGTTGGAGTCAGAGTCCGAGTCACAGTCAGAGTCAGAGTCAGAGTCAGAGTCAGAGTCAAAGTTCGAGTCAGAGTCAGAGTCAGAGATTCAGAGTCAGAGTCAGAGTGATATTCAGAGTCGGAGTCAGAGTCAGATACAGAGTCGAAGTCAGAGTCAGAGTCAGAGTCAGAGTCAGAGTCAGAGTCAGAGTCAGAGTCAGAGACAGAGTCGGAGTCAGAGTTAGAGTCAGAGCCAGAGTCAGAGTCAGAGACAGAGTCAGAGTCAGAGTCAGAGTCAGAGTCAGAGACAGAGTCAGAGTCAGAGTCAGAGTCAGAGTCAGAGTCAGAGTCAAAGTCAGAGTCAGAGTCAGAGTCAGAGTCAGAGTCAGAGCCAGAGTCAGAGTCAGAGTCGTAGTCGGAGTCAGAGTCCGAGTCAGATACAGAGACATAGTCAGAGTCAGAGTCAGAGTCAGAGTCAGAGTCAAAGTCGGAATCAGAGTCAGAGTCAGAGTCAGAGTCAGAGTCAGATTCAGAGTCAGATACGAAGTCAAAGTCAAAGTCAATGTCAGAGTCAGAGTCAGAGTCAGAGTCGTAGTCAGAGTCAGAGTCCGAGTCAGATACAGAGACAGAATCGGAGTCAGAGTCAGAGTCAAAGTCGGAATCAGAGTCAGAGTCAGAGTCAGAGTCAGAGTCAGATTCAGAGTCAGATACAAAGTCAAAGTCAAAGTCAATGTCAGAGTCAGAGTCAGAGTCAGAGTCGTAGTCAGAGTCAGAGTCCGAGTCAGATACAGAGACAGAATCGGAGTCAGAGTCAGAGTCGGAGTCAGAGTCAAAGTCAGAATCAGAGTCAGAGTCAGAGTCAGAGTCAGAGTAAGAGTCAGAGTCAGAGTCAGAGAGTCAGAGTCAAAGTCTGAGTCATACTGGAAGTCAGAGTCAGAGTCAGATTCAGAGTCAGATACAAAGTCAAAGTCAAAGTCAATGTCAGAGTCAGAGTCAGAGTCAGAGTCAGATTCAGCGTCAGGGTCAGAGTCAGAGTCAGAGTCACAGTCAGAGTCAGAGTCCGAGTCAGAGTCAGAGTCAGAGCCAGAGTCAGAGTCAGAGAGTGAGAGTCAAAGTCTGAGTCATACTCAAAGTCAGAGTCAGAGTCAGATTCTGAGTCAGATACAAAGTCAAAGTCAAAGTCAATGTCAGAGTCAGAGTCACAGTCAGAGTCGGATTCAGAGTCAGAGTCAGATGCAGAGTCAGAGTCAGAGTCAGAGTAAGAGTCAGAGTCAGAGTCAGAGAGTCAGAGTCAAAGTCTGAGTCATACTGAAAGTCAGAGTCAGAGTCAGATTCAGAGTCAGATACAAAGTCAAAGTCAAAGTCAATGTCAGAGTCAGAGTCAGAGTCAGAGTCAGATTCAGAGTCAGAGTCAGAGTCAGAGTCAGAGTCCGAGTCGAAGTCAGAGTCAGAGCCAGAGCCAGAGTCAGAGAGTGAGAGTCAAAGTCTGAGTCATACTCAAAGTCAGAGTCAGAGTCAGATTCTGAGTCAGATACAAAGTCAAAGTCAAAGTCAATGTCAGAGTCAGAGTCATAGTCAGAGTCCGATTCAGAGTCAGAGTCAGATGCAGAGTCATAGTCAGAGTCAGAGTCAGAGTCAGAGTCAGAGCCAGAGTCAGAGTTAGAGTCGTGGTCGGAGTCAGAGTCAGAGTCAGAGTCAGAGTCAGAGTCAGAGTCACACTCAGAGTCAGAATCAGAGTCAGAGTCGGAGTCGGAGTCGGAGTCAGAGTCCGAGTCAGATACAGAGACATAGTCAGAGTCAGAGTCAGAGTCAGAGTCAGAGTCAAAGTCGGAATCAGAGTCAGAGTCAGAGTCAGAGTCAGAGTCAGATTCGGAGTCAGATACAAAGTCAAAGTCAAAGTCAATGTCAGAGTCAGAGTCAGAGTCAGAGTCGTAGTCAGAGTCAGAGTCCGAGTCAGATACAGAGACAGAATCAGAGTCAGAGTCAGAGTCGGAGTCAGAGTCAAAGTCAGAATCAGAGTCAGAGTCAGAGTCAGAGTCAGAGTCAGATTCAGATTCAGAGTCAGAGTCAGAGTCAGAGTCCGAGTCAGAGTCAGAGTCAGAGCCAGAGTCAGAGTCAGAGAGTGAGAGTCAAAGTCTGAGTCATACTCAAAGTCAGAGTCAGAGTCAGATTCTGAGTCAGATACAAAGTCAAAGTCAAAGTCAATGTCAGAGTCAGAGTCATAGTCAGAGTCAGATTCAGAGTCAGAGTCAGATGCAGAGTCAGAGTCAGAGTCAGAGTCAGAGTCAGAGTCAGAGCCAGAGACAGAGTTAGAGTCGTAGTCGGAGTCAGAGTCAGAGTCAGAGTCAGAGTCAGAGTCAGAGCCAGACTCAGAGTCAGAATCAGAGTCAGAGTCGGAGTCGGAGTCGGAGTCAGATTCAGAGTGAGAGTCATAGTCAGAGTCAGAGTCAGAGTCAGATTCAGAGTTAGAGTCAAAGTCAGAGTCGCGGTCGGAGTTGGAGTCAGAGTCAGAGTCAGAGTCAGAGTCAAAGTCAGAATCAGAGTCAGAGTTAGAGTAAGAGTCAGAGTCAGAGTCAGAGTCAGAGTCAGAGTCAGAGTCAAAGTCAGAGGCAGAGTCAGAGTCAGAGTCAGAGTCAGAGCCAGAGTCAGAGTCAGAGTCGTAGTCAGAGTCAGAGTCCAAGTCAGATACAGAGTCAGAGTCAGAGTCAGAGTCAGAGTCAGAGTCAGAGTCAGATTCAGAGTCAGAGTCAGAGTCAGAGTCAGAGTCACAGTCAGAGTCAGAGTCAGAGTCACAGTCAGAGTCAAAGTTGAAGTCAGAGTCCGAGTCACAGTCGGAGTCAGAGTCAGAGTCAGAGTCAGAGTCAAAGTTGGAGTCAGAGTCAGAGTCAGAGATTTAGAGTCAGAGTCAGAGTGATAGTCAGAGTCGGAGTCAGAGTCAGATACAGAGTCGAAATCAGAGTCAGAGTCAGAGTCAGAGTCAGAGTCAGAGTCAGACTCAGAGTCAGAATCAGAGTCAGAGTCGGAGTCGAAGTCGGAGTCAGATTCGGAGTAAGAGTCAGAGTCAAAGTCACAGTCAGAGTCACAGTCAGAGTCAGAGTCACAGTCAGAGTCAGAGTCAGATTCAGAATCAGAGTCAGAGTCAGAGTCGGAGTCGGAGTCAGAGTCATAGTCACAGTCGGAGTCAAAGTTGGAGTCAGAGTCAGAGTCAGAGAGTCAGAGTGATGATCATAGTCGCAGTCAGAGTCAGATACAGATTTAAAGTCAGAGTCGAAGTCGGAGTCAGAGTCAGAGTCAGAGTCAGAGTCAGAATCAGAGTCAGAGTCGTAGTCGGAGTCAGAGTCAGAGTCAGAGTCAGAGTCAGAGTCGGAGTCAGAGTCAGAGTCGGAGTCAGAGTCAGAATCAGAGTCAGAGTCGTAGTCGGAGTCAGAGTCAAAGTTGGAGTCGGAGTCAGAGTCAGAGAGTCAGAGTCAGAGTCAGATTGATAGTCATAGTCGGAGTCAGAGTCAGATACAGAGTCAAAGTCAGAGTCGGAGTCAGAGTCAGAGTCAGAGTCAGAGTCAAAGTCAGAGTCAGAGAGTCAGAGTCAAAGTCTGAGTCATACTGAAAGTCAGAGTCAGAGTCAGATTCAGAGTCAGATACAAAGTCAAAGTCAAAGTCAATGTCACAGTCAGAGTCAGAGTCAGAGTCAGATTCAGAGTCAGAGTCAGAGTCAGAGTCAGAGTCACAGTCAGAGTCAGAGTCAGAGTCAGAGTCAGAGTCAAAGTTGGAGTCAGAGTCCGAGTCACAGTCAGAGTCAGAGTCAGAGTCAGAGTCAGAGTCAAAGTTCGAGTCAGAGTCAGAGTCAGAGATTCAGAGTCAGAGTAAGAGTGATATTCAGAGTCGGAGTCAGAGTCAGATACAGAGTCGAAGTCAGAGTCAGAGTCAGAGTCAGAGTCAGAGTCAGAGTCAGAGTCAGACGCAGAGTCAGAATCAGAGTCAGAGTCGTAGTCGGAGTCAGAGTCAGAGTCAGAGTCAGAGTCAGAGTCGGAGTCAGAGTCAGAGTCGGAGTCAGAGTCACAGTCAGAGTCAGTGTCAGAGTCAGAGTCAGAGTCAAAGTTGGAGTCGGAATCAGAGTCAGAGAGTCAGAGTCAGAGTCAGATTGATAGTCATAGTCGGAGTCAGAGTCAGATACAGAGTCAAAGTCAGAGTCGAAGTCAAAGTCAGAGTCAGAGTCAGAGTCAGAGTCAGAGTCAGAGAGTCAGAGTCAAAGCCTGAGTCATACTGAAAGTCAGAGTCAGAGTCAGATTCAGAGTCAGATACAAAGTCGAAGTCAAAGTCAATGTCAGAGTCAGAGTCAGAGTCAGAGTCAGATTCAGAGTCAGAGTCAGAGTCAGAGTCCGAGTCCGAGTCAGAGTCAGAGTCAGAGCCAGAGTCAGAGTCAGAGAGTGAGAGTCAAAGTCTGAGTCATACTCAAAGTCAGAGTCAGAGTCAGATTCTGAGTCAGATACAAAGTCAAAGTCAAAGTCAATGTCAGAGTCAGAGTCATAGTCAGAGTCAGATTCAGAGTCAGAGTCAGATGCAGAGTCAGAGTCAGAGTCAGAGTCAGAGTCAGAGTCAGAGCCAGAGTCAGAGTTAGAGTCGTAGTCGGAGTCAGAGTCAGAGTCGGAGTCAGAGTCAGAGTCAGAGTCAGAGTCAGAGTCAGAGCCAGACTCAGAGTCAGAATCAGAGTCAGAGTCAGATTCAGAGTGAGAGTCAGAGTCAGAGTCAGAGTCAGAGCCAGACTCAGAGTCAGAATCAGAGTCAGAGTCGGAGTCGGAGTCGGAGTCAGATTCAGAGTGAGAGTCATAGTCAAAGTCAGAGTCAGAGTCAGATTCAGAGTTAGAGTCAGAGTCAGAGTCGCGGTCGGAGTCGGAGTCAGAGTCAGAGTCAGAGTCAGAGTCAAAGTCAGAATCAGAGTCAGAGTTAGAGTAAGAGTCAGAGTCAGAGTCAGAGTCAGAGTCAGAGTCAGAGTCAAAGTCAGAGGCAGAGTCAGAGTCAGAGTCAGAGTCAGAGCCAGAGTCAGAGTCAGAGTCGTAGTCAGAGTCAGAGTCCAAGTCAGATACAGAGTCAGAGTCAGAGTCAGAGTCAGAATCAGAGTCAGAGTCAGAGTCAGAGTCAGAGTCAGAGTCAGAGTCAGATTCAGAGTCAGAGTCAGAGTCAGAGTCAGAGTCACAGTCAGAGTCAGAGTCAGAGTCACAGTCAGAGTCAAAGTTGAAGTCAGAGTCCGAGTCACAGTCGGAGTCAGAGTCAGAGTCAGAGTCAGAGTCAAAGTTGGAGTCAGAGTCAGAGTCAGAGATTTAGAGTCAAAGTCAGAGTGATAGTCAGAGTCGGAGTCAGAGTCAGATACAGAGTCGAAATCAGAGTCAGAGTCAGTGTCAGAGTCAGAGTCAGAGTCAGAGTCAGACTCAGAGTCAGAATCAGAGTCAGAGTCGGAGTCGAAGTCGGAGTCAGATTCGGAGTAAGAGTCAGAGTCAGAGTCAGAGTGATAGTTAGAGTCGGAGTCAGAGTCAGAGTCAGAGTCAGAGTCAGACTTAGAGTAAGAGTCAGAGTCAGAGTCAGAGTCAGAGTCAGAGTCAGAGTCAAAGTCAGAGTCAGAGTCAGATTCAGAGTCAGAGTCAGAGCCAGAGTCAGAGTCAGAGTCGTAGTCAGAGTCAGAGTCCGAGTCAGATACAGAGACAGAGTCAGAGCCAGAGTCAGAGTCAGAGTGAGAGTCAAAGTCAGAATCAGAGTCAAAGTCAAAGTCAGAGTCAGAGTCAGAGTAAGAGTCAGAGTCAGAGTCAGAAAGTCAGAGTCAAAGTCTGAGTCATACTGAAAGTCAGAGTCAGAGTCAGATTCAGAGTCAGATACAAAGTCGAAGTCAAAGTCAATGTCAGAGTCAGAGTCAGAGTCAGAGTCAGATTCAGAGTCAGAGTCAGAGTCAGAGTCAGAGTCCGAGTCAGAGTCAGAGTCAGAGCCAGAGTCAGAGTCAGAGAGTGAGAGTCAAAGTCTGAGTCATACTCAAAGTCAGAGTCAGAGTCAGATTCTGAGTCAGATACAAAGTCAAAGTCAAAGTCAATGTCAGAGTCAGAGTCATAGTCAGAGTCAGATTCAGAGTCAGAGTCAGATGCAGAGTCAGAGTCAGAGTCAGAGTCAGAGTCAGAGTCAGAGCCAGAGTCAGAGTTAGAGTCGTAGTCGGAGTCGGAGTCAGAGTCGGAGTCAGAGTCAGAGTCAGAGTCAGAGTCAGAGTCAGAGCCAGACTCAGAGTCAGAATCAGAGTCAGAGTCAGATTCAGAGTGAGAGTCAGAGTCAGAGTCAGAGTCAGAGCCAGACTCAGAGTCAGAATCAGAGTCAGAGTCGGAGTCGGAGTCGGTGTCAGATTCAGAGTGAGAGTCATAGTCAGAGTCAGAGTCAGAGTCAGATTCAGAGTTAGAGTCAGAGTCAGAGTCGCGGTCGGAGTCGGAGTCAGAGTCAGAGTCAGAGTCAGAGTCAAAGTCAGAATCAGAGTCAGAGTTAGAGAAAGAGTCAGAGTCAGAGTCAGAGTCAGAGTCAGAGTCAAAGTCAAAGTCAGAGGCAGAGTCAGAGTCAGAGTCAGAGTCAGAGCCAGAGTCAGAGTCAGAGTCGTAGTCAGAGTCAGAGTCCAAGTCAGATACAGAGTCAGAGTCAGAGTCAGAGTCAGAATCAGAGTCAGAGTCAGAGTCAGAGTCAGAGTCAGAGTCAGAGTCAGATTCAGAGTCAGAGTCAGAGTCAGAGTCAGAGTCACAGTCAGAGTCAGAGTCAGAGTCACAGTCAGAGTCAAAGTTGAAGTCAGAGTCCGAGTCACAGTCGGAGTCAGAGTCAGAGTCAGAGATTTAGAGTCAGAGTCAGAGTGATAGTCAGAGTCGGAGTCAGAGTCAGATACAGAGTCGAAATCAGAGTCAGAGTCAGAGTCAGAGTCAGAGCCAGACTCAGAGTCAGAATCAGAGTCAGAGTCGGAGTCGGAGTCGGAGTCAGATTCAGAGTGAGAGTCATAGTCAAAGTCAGAGTCAGAGTCAGATTCAGAGTTAGAGTCAGAGTCAGAGTCGCGGTCGGAGTCGGAGTCAGAGTCAGAGTCAGAGTCAGAGTCAAAGTCAGAGTCAGAGTCAGATTCAGAGTCAGATACAAAGTCAAAGTCAAAGTCAATGTCAGAGTCAGAGTCGGAGTCAGAGTCAGAGTCGGAGTCAGAGTCACAGTCAGAGTCAGTGTCAGAGTCAGATACAGAGTCGAAGTCAGAGTCAGAGTCAGAGTCAGAGTCAGAGTCAGAGTCAGAGTCAGACGCAGAGTCAGAATCAGAGTCAGAGTCGGAGTCGAAGTCGGAGTCAGATTCGGAGTAAGAGTCAGAGTCGGAGTCACAGTCAGAGTCACAGTCAGAGTCAGAGTCAGAGTCACAGTCAGAGCCAAAGTTGGAGTCAGAGTCCTAGTCACAGTCAGAGTCAGAGTCAGAGTCAGAGTCAGAGTCAAAGTTGGAGTCAGAGTCAGAGTCAGAGTCAGAGTCAGAGTCAGAGTCAGAGTCACAGTCAGAGTCAAATTTGGAGTCAGAGTCCGAGTCACAGTCAGAGTCAGAGTCAGAGTCAGAGTCAGAGTCAAAGTTGTCGTCAGAGTCAGAGTCAGAGATTTAAAGTCAGAGTCAGAGTGATAGTCAGAGTCGGAGTCAGAGTCAGAGTCAGAGTCAGAGTCAGAGTTAGAGTAAGAGTCAGAGTCAGAGTCAGAGTCAGAGTCAGAGTCAGAGTCAAAGTCAGAGTCAGAGTCAGAGTCGGAGTCAGAGTCAGAGCCAGAGTCAGAGTCAGAGTCGTAGTCAGAGTCAGAGTCCGAGTCAGATACAGAGACAGAGTCAGAGTCAGAGTCAGAGTCAGAGTCAGAGTCAAAGTCAGAATCAGAGTCAGAGTCAAAGTCAGAGTCAGAGTCAGAGTAAGAGTCAGAGTCAGAGTCAGAAAGTCAGAGTCAAAGTCTGAGTCATACTGAAAGTCAGAGTCAGAGTCAGATTCAGAGTCAAATACAAAGTCGAAGTCAAAGTCAATGTCAGAGTCAGAGTCAGAGTCAGAGTCAGATTCAGAGTCAGAGTCAGAGTCAGAGTCAGAGTCCGAGTCAGAGTCAGAGTCAGAGCCAGAGTCAGAGTCAGAGAGTAAGAGTCAAAGTCTGAGTCATACTCAAAGTCAGAGTCAGAGTCAGATTCTGAGTCAGATACAAAGTCAAAGTCAAAGTCAATGTCAGAGTCGGAGTCATAGTCAGAGTCAGATTCAGAGTCAGAGTCAGATGCAGAGTCAGAGTCAGAGTCAGAGTCAGAGTCAGAGTCAGAGCCAGAGTCAGAGTGAGAGTCGTAGTCGGAGTCAGAGTCAGAGTCAGAGTCAGAGTCAGAGTCAGAGTCAGACTCAGAGTCAGAATCAGAGTCAGAGTCGGTGTCGGAGTCGGAGTCAGATTCAGAGTGAGAGTCAGAGTCAGAGTCAGAGTCAGAGTCAGATTCAGAGTTAAAGTCAGAGTCAGAGTCGGGGTCGGAGTCGGAGTCAGAGTCAGAGTCAGAGTCAGAGTCAAAGTCAGAATCAGAGTCAGAGTTAGAGTAAGAGTCAGAGTCAGAGTCAGAGTCAGAGTCAGAGTCAGAGTCAAAGTCAGAGGCAGAGTCAGAGTCAGAGTCAGAGTCAGAGCCAGAGAGTCAGAGTCAAAGTCTGAGTCATACTGAAAGTCAGAGTCAGAGTCAGATTCAGAGTCAGATACAGAGTCAAAGTCAAAGTCAATGTCACAGTCAGAGTAAGAGTCAGAGTCAGATTCAGAGTCAGAGTCAGAGTCAGAGTCAGAGTCAGAGTCAGAGTCAGAGTCAGAGTCAAAGTTCGAGTCAGAGTCAGAGTCAGAGATTCAGAGTCAGAGTCAGAGTGATATTCAGAGTCAATGTCAGAGTCAGAGTCAGAGTCAGAGTCAGATTCAGAGTCAGAGTCAGAGTCAGAGTAAGAGTCACAGTCAGAGTCACAGTCAGAGTCAGAGTCAGAGTCAGAGTCAGAGTCAGAGTCAGAGTCAGAGAGTCAGAGTCAAAGTCTGAGTCATACTGAAAGTCAGAGTCAGAGTCAGATTCCGAGTCAGATACAAAGTCAAAATCAAAGTCAATGTCAGAGTCAGAGTCAGAGTCAGAGTCAGAGTCAGAGTCAAAGTTGGAGTCAGAGTCCGAGTCACAGTCAGAGTCAGAGTCAGAGTCAGAGTCAGAGTCAAAGTTCGAGTCAGAGTCAGAGTCAGAGATTCAGAGTCAGAGTCAGAGTGATATTCAGAGTCAATGTCAGAGTCAGAGTCAGAGTCAGAGTCAGATTCAGAGTCAGAGTCAGAGTCAGAGTCAGAGTCACAGTCAGAGTCACAGTCAGAGTCAGAGTCAGAGTCAGAGTCAGAGTCAGAGTCAGAGTCAGAGAGTCAGAGTCAAAGTCTGAGTCATACTGGAAGTCAGAGTCAGAGTCAGATTCAGAGTCAGAGTCAGACTCAGAGTCAGAATCAGAGTCAGAGTCGGAGTCGAAGTCGGAGTCAGATTCGGAGTAAGAGTCACAGTCAGAGTCAGAGTCAGAGTCACAGTCAGAGTCAGAGTCAGAGTCAGAGTCAGAGTCAGAGTCAGAGTCAGAGTCAGAGTCAAAGTCAGAGTCAGAGTCAGAGTCAGAGTCAGAGTCAGAGCCAGAGTCAGAGTCAGAGTCGTAGTCAGAGTCAGATTCCGAGTCAGATACAGAGACAGAGTCAGAGTCAGAGTCAGAGTCAGAGTCAAAGTCAGAATCAGAGTCGGAGTCAAAGTCAGAGTCAGAGTCAGAGTAAGAGTCAGAGTCAGAGTCAGAAAGTCAGAGTCAAAGTCTGAGTCATACTGAAAGTCAGAGTCAGAGTCAGATTCAGAGTCAGATACAAAGTCAAAGTCAAAGTCAATGTCAGAGTCAGAGTCGGAGTCAGAGTCAGAGTCAGAATCAGAGTCAGAGTCGGAGTCGAAGTCGGAGTCAGATTTGGAGTAAGAGTCAGAGTCAGAGTGACAGTCAGAGTCACAGTCAGAGTCAGAGTCACAGTCAGAGTCAGAGTCGTAGTCAGAGTCAGAGTCCAAGTCAGATACAGAGTCAGATTCAGAGTCAGATACAAAGTCAAAGTCAAAGTCAATGTCAGAGTCAGAGTCGGAGTCAGAGTCAGAGTCGGAGTCAGAGTCACAGTCAGAGTCAGTGTCAGAGTCAGATACAGAGTCGAAGTCAGAGTCAGAGTCAGAGTCAGAGTCAGAGTCAGAGTCAGAGTCAGAGTCAAAGTCAGAATCAGAGTCAGAGTCAAAGTCAGAGTCAGAGTAAGAGTAAGAGTCAGAGTCAGAGTCATAAAGTCAGAGTCAAAGTCTGAGTCATACTGAAAGTCAGAGTCAGAGTCAGATTCAGAGTCAAATACAAAGTCAAAGTCAAAGTCAATGTCAGAGTCAGAATCAGAGTCAGAGTCAGATTCAGAGTCAGAGTCAGAGTCAGAGTCAGAGTCCGAGTCAGAGTCAGAGTCAGAGCCAGAGTCAGAGTCAGAGAGTGAGAGTCAAAGTCTGAGTCATACTCAAAGTCAGAGTCAGAGTCAGATTCTGAGTCAGATACAAAGTCAAAGTCAAAGTCAATGTCAGAGTCAGAGTCATAGTCAGAGTCAGATTCAGAGTCAGAGTCAGATGCAGAGTCAGAGTCAGAGTCAGAGTCAGAGTCAGAGTCAGAGCCAGAGTCAGAGTGAGAGTCGTAGTCGGAGTCAGAGTCAGAGTCAGAGTCAGAGTCAGAGTCAGAGTCAGAGTCAGACTCAGAGTCAGAATCAGAGTCAGAGTCGGTGTCGGAGTCGGAGTCAGATTCAGAGTGAGAGTCAGACTCAGAGTCAGAGTCAGAGTCAGATTCAGAGTTAAAGTCAGAGTCAGAGTCGGGGTCGGAGTCGGAGTCAGAGTCAGAGTCAGAGTCAGAGTCAAAGTCAGAATCAGAGTCAGAGTTAGAGTAAGAGTCAGAGTCAGAGTCAGAGTCAGAGTCAGAGTCAGAGTCAAAGTCAGAGGCAGAGTCAGAGTCAGAGTCAGAGTCAGAGCCAGAGAGTCAGAGTCAAAGTCTGAGTCATACTGAAAGTCAGAGTCAGAGTCAGATTCAGAGTCAGATACAGAGTCAAAGTCAAAGTCAATGTCACAGTCAGAGTAAGAGTCAGAGTCAGATTCAGAGTCAGAGTCAGAGTCAGAGTCAGAGTCACAGTCAGAGTCAGAGTCGGAGTCAGAGTCAGAGTCAAAGTTGGAGTCAGAGTCCGAGTCACAGTCAGAGTCAGAGTCAGAGTCAGAGTCAGAGTCAAAGTTCGAGTCAGAGTCAGAGTCAGAGATTCAGAGTCAGAGTCAGAGTGATATTCAGAGTCAATGTCAGAGTCAGAGTCAGAGTCAGAGTCTGAGTCAGAGTCGTAGTCGGAGTCAGAGTCAGAGTCAAAGTCAGAGTCAGAGTCAGAGTCGGAGTCAGAGTCAGAGCCAAAGTCAGAGTCAGAGTCGTAGTCAGAGTCAGAGTCCGAGTCAGATACAGAGACAGAGTCAGAGTCAGAGTCAGAGTCAGAGTCAGAGTCAAAGTCAGAATCAGAGTCAGAGTCAAAGTCAGAGTCAGAGTCACAGTAAGAGTCAGAGTCAGAGTCAGAGAGTGAGAGTCAAAGTCTGAGTCATACTCAAAGTCAGAGTCAGAGTCAGATTCTGAGTCAGATACAAAGTCAAAGTCAAAGTCAATGTCAGAGTCAGAGTCATAGTCAGAGTCAGATTCAGAGTCAGAGTCAGATGCAGAGTCAGAGTCAGAGTCAGAGTCAGAGTCAGAGTCAGAGCCAGAGTCAGAGTGAGAGTCGTAGTCGGAGTCAGAGTCAGAGTCAGAGTCAGAGTCAGAGTCAGAGTCAGACTCAGAGTCAGAATCAGAGTCAGAGTCGGAGTCGGAGTCGGAGTCAGATTCAGAGTGAGAGTCAGAGTCAGAGTTAGAGTAAGAGTCAGAGTCAGAGTCAGAGTCAGAGTCAGAGTCCAAGTCAGATACAGAGTCAGAGTCAGAGTCAGAGTCAGAATCAGAGTCAGAGTCAGAGTCAGAGTCAGAGTCAGAGTCAGAGTCAGAGTCAGAGTCAGAGAGTCAGAGTCAAAGTCTGAGTCATACTGAAAGTCAGAGTCAGAGTCAGATTCCGAGTCAGATACAAAGTCAAAATCAAAGTCAATGTCATAGTCAGAGTCAGAGTCAGAGTCAGATTCAGAGTCAGAGTCAGACTCAGAGTCAGAATCAGAGTCAGAGTCGGAGTCGAAGTCGGAGTCAGATTCGGAGTAAGAGTCACAGTCAGAGTCAGAGTCAGAGTCACAGTCAGAGTCAGAGTCAGAGTCAGAGTCAGAGTCGGAGTCAGAGTCAGAGTCAGAGTCAAAGTCAGAGTCAGAGTCAGAGTCAGAGTCAGAGTCAGAGCCAGAGTCAGAGTCAGAGTCGTAGTCAGAGTCAGATTCCGAGTCAGATACAGAGACAGAGTCAGAGTCAGAGTCAGAGTCAGAGTCAGAGTCAAAGTCAGAATCAGAGTCGGAGTCAAAGTCAGAGTCAGAGTCAGAGTAAGAGTCAGAGTCAGAGTCAGAAAGTCAGAGTCAAAGTCTGAGTCATACTGAAAGTCAGAGTCAGAGTCAGATTCAGAGTCAGATACAAAGTCAAAGTCAAAGTCAATGTCAGAGTCAGAGTCAGAGTCAGAGTCAGAGTCAGAGTCAGAGTCAGAGTCAGAGCCAGACTCAGAGTCAGAATCAGAGTCAGAGTCAGATTCAGAGTGAGAGTCAGAGTCAGAGTCAGAGTCAGAGCCAGACTCAGAGTCAGAATCAGAGTCAGAGTCGGAGTCGGAGTCGGAGTCAGATTCAGAGTGAGAGTCATAGTCAGAGTCAGAGTCAGAGTCAGATTCAGAGTTAGAGTCAGAGTCAGAGTCGCGGTCGGAGTCGGAGTCAGAGTCAGAGTCAGAGTCAGAGTCAAAGTCAGAATCAGAGTCAGAGTTAGAGAAAGAGTCAGAGTCAGAGTCAGAGTCAGAGTCAGAGTCAAAGTCAAAGTCAGAGGCAGAGTCAGAGTCAGAGTCAGAGTCAGAGCCAGAGTCAGAGTCAGAGTCGTAGTCAGAGTCAGAGTCCAAGTCAGATACAGAGTCAGAGTCAGAGTCAGAGTCAGAATCAGAGTCAGAGTCAGAGTCAGAGTCAGAGTCAGAGTCAGAGTCAGATTCAGAGTCAGAGTCAGAGTCAGAGTCAGAGTCACAGTCAGAGTCAGAGTCAGAGTCACAGTCAGAGTCAAAGTTGAAGTCAGAGTCCGAGTCACAGTCGGAGTCAGAGTCAGAGTCAGAGATTTAGAGTCAGAGTCAGAGTGATAGTCAGAGTCGGAGTCAGAGTCAGATACAGAGTCGAAATCAGAGTCAGAGTCAGAGTCAGAGTCAGAGCCAGACTCAGAGTCAGAATCAGAGTCAGAGTCGGAGTCGGAGTCGGAGTCAGATTCAGAGTGAGAGTCATAGTCAAAGTCAGAGTCAGAGTCAGATTCAGAGTTAGAGTCAGAGTCAGAGTCGCGGTCGGAGTCGGAGTCAGAGTCAGAGTCAGAGTCAGAGTCAAAGTCAGAGTCAGAGTCAGATTCAGAGTCAGATACAAAGTCAAAGTCAAAGTCAATGTCAGAGTCAGAGTCGGAGTCAGAGTCAGAGTCGGAGTCAGAGTCACAGTCAGAGTCAGTGTCAGAGTCAGATACAGAGTCGAAGTCAGAGTCAGAGTCAGAGTCAGAGTCAGAGTCAGAGTCAGAGTCAGACGCAGAGTCAGAATCAGAGTCAGAGTCGGAGTCGAAGTCGGAGTCAGATTCGGAGTAAGAGTCAGAGTCGGAGTCACAGTCAGAGTCACAGTCAGAGTCAGAGTCAGAGTCACAGTCAGAGCCAAAGTTGGAGTCAGAGTCCTAGTCACAGTCAGAGTCAGAGTCAGAGTCAGAGTCAGAGTCAAAGTTGGAGTCAGAGTCAGAGTCAGAGTCAGAGTCAGAGTCAGAGTCAGAGTCACAGTCAGAGTCAAATTTGGAGTCAGAGTCCGAGTCACAGTCAGAGTCAGAGTCAGAGTCAGAGTCAGAGTCAAAGTTGTCGTCAGAGTCAGAGTCAGAGATTTAAAGTCAGAGTCAGAGTGATAGTCAGAGTCGGAGTCAGAGTCAGAGTCAGAGTCAGAGTCAGAGTTAGAGTAAGAGTCAGAGTCAGAGTCAGAGTCAGAGTCAGAGTCAGAGTCAAAGTCAGAGTCAGAGTCAGAGTCGGAGTCAGAGTCAGAGCCAGAGTCAGAGTCAGAGTCGTAGTCAGAGTCAGAGTCCGAGTCAGATACAGAGACAGAGTCAGAGTCAGAGTCAGAGTCAGAGTCAGAGTCAAAGTCAGAATCAGAGTCAGAGTCAAAGTCAGAGTCAGAGTCAGAGTAAGAGTCAGAGTCAGAGTCAGAAAGTCAGAGTCAAAGTCTGAGTCATACTGAAAGTCAGAGTCAGAGTCAGATTCAGAGTCAAATACAAAGTCGAAGTCAAAGTCAATGTCAGAGTCAGAGTCAGAGTCAGAGTCAGATTCAGAGTCAGAGTCAGAGTCAGAGTCAGAGTCCGAGTCAGAGTCAGAGTCAGAGCCAGAGTCAGAGTCAGAGAGTAAGAGTCAAAGTCTGAGTCATACTCAAAGTCAGAGTCAGAGTCAGATTCTGAGTCAGATACAAAGTCAAAGTCAAAGTCAATGTCAGAGTCGGAGTCATAGTCAGAGTCAGATTCAGAGTCAGAGTCAGATGCAGAGTCAGAGTCAGAGTCAGAGTCAGAGTCAGAGTCAGAGCCAGAGTCAGAGTGAGAGTCGTAGTCGGAGTCAGAGTCAGAGTCAGAGTCAGAGTCAGAGTCAGAGTCAGACTCAGAGTCAGAATCAGAGTCAGAGTCGGTGTCGGAGTCGGAGTCAGATTCAGAGTGAGAGTCAGAGTCAGAGTCAGAGTCAGAGTCAGATTCAGAGTTAAAGTCAGAGTCAGAGTCGGGGTCGGAGTCGGAGTCAGAGTCAGAGTCAGAGTCAGAGTCAAAGTCAGAATCAGAGTCAGAGTTAGAGTAAGAGTCAGAGTCAGAGTCAGAGTCAGAGTCAGAGTCAGAGTCAAAGTCAGAGGCAGAGTCAGAGTCAGAGTCAGAGTCAGAGCCAGAGAGTCAGAGTCAAAGTCTGAGTCATACTGAAAGTCAGAGTCAGAGTCAGATTCAGAGTCAGATACAGAGTCAAAGTCAAAGTCAATGTCACAGTCAGAGTAAGAGTCAGAGTCAGATTCAGAGTCAGAGTCAGAGTCAGAGTCAGAGTCAGAGTCAGAGTCAGAGTCAGAGTCAAAGTTCGAGTCAGAGTCAGAGTCAGAGATTCAGAGTCAGAGTCAGAGTGATATTCAGAGTCAATGTCAGAGTCAGAGTCAGAGTCAGAGTCAGATTCAGAGTCAGAGTCAGAGTCAGAGTCAGAGTCACAGTCAGAGTCAGAGTCAGAGTCAGAGTCACAGTCAGAGTCAGAGTCAGAGTCAGAGTCAGAGTCAGAGAGTCAGAGTCAAAGTCTGAGTCATACTGGAAGTCAGAGTCAGAGTCAGATTCAGAGTCAGAGTCAGACTCAGAGTCAGAATCAGAGTCAGAGTCGGAGTCGAAGTCGGAGTCAGATTCGGAGTAAGAGTCACAGTCAGAGTCAGAGTCAGAGTCACAGTCAGAGTCAGAGTCAGAGTCAGAGTCAGAGTCAGAGTCAGAGTCAGAGTCAGAGTCAAAGTCAGAGTCAGAGTCAGAGTCAGAGTCAGAGTCAGAGCCAGAGTCAGAGTCAGAGTCGTAGTCAGAGTCAGATTCCGAGTCAGATACAGAGACAGAGTCAGAGTCAGAGTCAGAGTCAGAGTCAAAGTCAGAATCAGAGTCGGAGTCAAAGTCAGAGTCAGAGTCAGAGTAAGAGTCAGAGTCAGAGTCAGAAAGTCAGAGTCAAAGTCTGAGTCATACTGAAAGTCAGAGTCAGAGTCAGATTCAGAGTCAGATACAAAGTCAAAGTCAAAGTCAATGTCAGAGTCAGAGTCGGAGTCAGAGTCAGAGTCAGAATCAGAGTCAGAGTCGGAGTCGAAGTCGGAGTCAGATTTGGAGTAAGAGTCAGAGTCAGAGTGACAGTCAGAGTCACAGTCAGAGTCAGAGTCACAGTCAGAGTCAGAGTCGTAGTCAGAGTCAGAGTCCAAGTCAGATACAGAGTCAGATTCAGAGTCAGATACAAAGTCAAAGTCAAAGTCAATGTCAGAGTCAGAGTCGGAGTCAGAGTCAGAGTCGGAGTCAGAGTCACAGTCAGAGTCAGTGTCAGAGTCAGATACAGAGTCGAAGTCAGAGTCAGAGTCAGAGTCAGAGTCAGAGTCAGAGTCAGAGTCAGAGTCAAAGTCAGAATCAGAGTCAGAGTCAAAGTCAGAGTCAGAGTAAGAGTAAGAGTCAGAGTCAGAGTCATAAAGTCAGAGTCAAAGTCTGAGTCATACTGAAAGTCAGAGTCAGAGTCAGATTCAGAGTCAAATACAAAGTCAAAGTCAAAGTCAATGTCAGAGTCAGAATCAGAGTCAGAGTCAGATTCAGAGTCAGAGTCAGAGTCAGAGTCAGAGTCCGAGTCAGAGTCAGAGTCAGAGCCAGAGTCAGAGTCAGAGAGTGAGAGTCAAAGTCTGAGTCATACTCAAAGTCAGAGTCAGAGTCAGATTCTGAGTCAGATACAAAGTCAAAGTCAAAGTCAATGTCAGAGTCAGAGTCATAGTCAGAGTCAGATTCAGAGTCAGAGTCAGATGCAGAGTCAGAGTCAGAGTCAGAGTCAGAGTCAGAGTCAGAGCCAGAGTCAGAGTGAGAGTCGTAGTCGGAGTCAGAGTCAGAGTCAGAGTCAGAGTCAGAGTCAGAGTCAGAGTCAGACTCAGAGTCAGAATCAGAGTCAGAGTCGGTGTCGGAGTCGGAGTCAGATTCAGAGTGAGAGTCAGACTCAGAGTCAGAGTCAGAGTCAGATTCAGAGTTAAAGTCAGAGTCAGAGTCGGGGTCGGAGTCGGAGTCAGAGTCAGAGTCAGAGTCAGAGTCAAAGTCAGAATCAGAGTCAGAGTTAGAGTAAGAGTCAGAGTCAGAGTCAGAGTCAGAGTCAGAGTCAGAGTCAAAGTCAGAGGCAGAGTCAGAGTCAGAGTCAGAGTCAGAGCCAGAGAGTCAGAGTCAAAGTCTGAGTCATACTGAAAGTCAGAGTCAGAGTCAGATTCAGAGTCAGATACAGAGTCAAAGTCAAAGTCAATGTCACAGTCAGAGTAAGAGTCAGAGTCAGATTCAGAGTCAGAGTCAGAGTCAGAGTCAGAGTCACAGTCAGAGTCAGAGTCGGAGTCAGAGTCAGAGTCAAAGTTGGAGTCAGAGTCCGAGTCACAGTCAGAGTCAGAGTCAGAGTCAGAGTCAGAGTCAAAGTTCGAGTCAGAGTCAGAGTCAGAGATTCAGAGTCAGAGTCAGAGTGATATTCAGAGTCAATGTCAGAGTCAGAGTCAGAGTCAGAGTCTGAGTCAGAGTCGTAGTCGGAGTCAGAGTCAGAGTCAAAGTCAGAGTCAGAGTCAGAGTCGGAGTCAGAGTCAGAGCCAAAGTCAGAGTCAGAGTCGTAGTCAGAGTCAGAGTCCGAGTCAGATACAGAGACAGAGTCAGAGTCAGAGTCAGAGTCAGAGTCAGAGTCAAAGTCAGAATCAGAGTCAGAGTCAAAGTCAGAGTCAGAGTCACAGTAAGAGTCAGAGTCAGAGTCAGAGAGTGAGAGTCAAAGTCTGAGTCATACTCAAAGTCAGAGTCAGAGTCAGATTCTGAGTCAGATACAAAGTCAAAGTCAAAGTCAATGTCAGAGTCAGAGTCATAGTCAGAGTCAGATTCAGAGTCAGAGTCAGATGCAGAGTCAGAGTCAGAGTCAGAGTCAGAGTCAGAGTCAGAGCCAGAGTCAGAGTGAGAGTCGTAGTCGGAGTCAGAGTCAGAGTCAGAGTCAGAGTCAGAGTCAGAGTCAGACTCAGAGTCAGAATCAGAGTCAGAGTCGGAGTCGGAGTCGGAGTCAGATTCAGAGTGAGAGTCAGAGTCAGAGTTAGAGTAAGAGTCAGAGTCAGAGTCAGAGTCAGAGTCAGAGTCCAAGTCAGATACAGAGTCAGAGTCAGAGTCAGAGTCAGAATCAGAGTCAGAGTCAGAGTCAGAGTCAGAGTCAGAGTCAGAGTCAGAGTCAGAGTCAGAGAGTCAGAGTCAAAGTCTGAGTCATACTGAAAGTCAGAGTCAGAGTCAGATTCCGAGTCAGATACAAAGTCAAAATCAAAGTCAATGTCATAGTCAGAGTCAGAGTCAGAGTCAGATTCAGAGTCAGAGTCAGACTCAGAGTCAGAATCAGAGTCAGAGTCGGAGTCGAAGTCGGAGTCAGATTCGGAGTAAGAGTCACAGTCAGAGTCAGAGTCAGAGTCACAGTCAGAGTCAGAGTCAGAGTCAGAGTCAGAGTCAGAGTCAGAGTCAGAGTCAGAGTCAAAGTCAGAGTCAGAGTCAGAGTCAGAGTCAGAGTCAGAGCCAGAGTCAGAGTCAGAGTCGTAGTCAGAGTCAGATTCCGAGTCAGATACAGAGACAGAGTCAGAGTCAGAGTCAGAGTCAGAGTCAGAGTCAAAGTCAGAATCAGAGTCGGAGTCAAAGTCAGAGTCAGAGTCAGAGTAAGAGTCAGAGTCAGAGTCAGAAAGTCAGAGTCAAAGTCTGAGTCATACTGAAAGTCAGAGTCAGAGTCAGATTCAGAGTCAGATACAAAGTCAAAGTCAAAGTCAATGTCAGAGTCAGAGTCGGAGTCAGAGTCAGAGTCAGAATCAGAGTCAGAGTCGGAGTCGAAGTCGGAGTCAGATTCGGAGTAAGAGGCAGAGTCAGAGTCACAGTCAGAGTCACAGTCAGAGTCAGAGTCACAGTCAGAGTCAGAGTCAGATTCAGAATCAGAGTCAGAGTCAGAGTCGGAGTCGGAGTCAGAGTCATAGTCAGAGTCGGAGTCAAAGTTGGAGTCAGAGTCAGAGTCAGAGAGTCAGAGTGATAGTCATAGTCGCAGTCAGAGTCAGATACAGATTTAAAGTCAGAGTCGAAGTCAGAGTCAGAGTCAGAGTCAGAGTCAGAGTCAGAATCAGAGTCAGAGTCGTAGTCGGAGTCAGAGTCAGAGTCAGAGTCAGAGTCAGAGTCGGAGTCAGAGTCAGAGTCGGAGTCAGAGTCACAGTCAGAGTCAGTGTCAGAGTCAGAGTCAATGAGTCAGGGTCAGAGTCAGATTGATAGTCATATTCGGAGTCAGAGTCAGATACAGAGTCAAAGTCAGAGTCGAAGTCAGAGTCAGAGTCAGAGTCAGAGTCAGAGTCAGAGAGTCAGAGTCAGAGTCAGATTGATAGTCATATTCGGAGTCAGAGTCAGATACAGAGTCAAAGTCAGAGTCGAAGTCAGAGTCAGAGTCAGAGTCAGAGTCAGAGTCAGAGTCAGAGTCAAAGTTGGAGTCAGAGTCCGAGTCACAGTCAGAGTCAGAGTCACAGTCAGAGTCAGAGTCAAAGTTCGAGTCAGAGTCAGAGTCAGAGATTCAGAGTCAGAGTCAGAGTGATATTCAGAGTCGGAGTCAGAGTCAGATACAGAGTCGAAGTCAGAGTCAGAGTCAGAGTCAGAGTCAGACGCAGAGTCAGAATCAGAGTCAGAGTCGGAGTCGAAGTCGGAGTCAGATTCGGAGTAAGAGTCACAGTCAGAGTCAGAGTCAGAGTCAGAGTCAGAGTCAGAGTCAGAGTCAGAGTCAGAGTCAGAGTCAAAGTCAGAGTCAGAGTCAGAGTCATAGTCAGAGTCAGAGCCAGAGTCAGAGTCAGAGTCGTAGTCAGAGTCAGAGTCCGAGTCAGATACAGAGACAGAGTCAGAGTCAGAGTCAGAGTCAGAGTCAGAGTCAAAGTCAGAATCAGAGTCAGAGTCAAAGTCAGAGTCAGAGTCAGAGTAAGAGTCAGAGTCAGAGTCAGAAAGTCAGAGTCAAAGTCTGAGTCATACTGAAAGTCAGAGTCAGAGTCAGATTCAGAGTCAGATACAAAGTCAAAGTCAAAGTCAATGTCAGAGTCAGAGTCGGAGTCAGAGTCAGAGTCGGAGTCAGAGTCACAGTCAGAGTCAGTGTCAGAGTCAGAGTCAGAGTCAAAGTTGGAGTCGGAGTCAGAGTCAGAGGGTCAGAGTCAGAGTCAGATTGATAGTCATAGTCGGAGTCAGAGTCAGATACAGAGTCAAAGTCAGAGTCGAAGTCAGAGTCAGAGTCAGAGTCAGAGTCAGAGTCAGAGTCAGAGAGTCAGAGTCAAAGTCTGAGTCATACTGAAAGTCAGAGTCAGAGTCAGGTTCAGAGTCAGATACAAAGTCAAAGTCAAAGTCAATGTCACAGTCAGAGTCAGAGTCAGAGTCAGATTCAGAGTCAGAGTCAGAGTCAGAGTCAGAGTCACAGTCAGAGTCAGAGTCAGAGTCAGAGTCAGAGTCAAAGTTGGAGTCAGAGTCCGAGTCACAGTCAGAGTCAGAGTCAGAGTCAGAGTCAGAGTCAAAGTTCGAGTCAGAGTCAGAGTCAGAGTCAGAGTCAAAGTCAGAATCAGAGTCAGAGTTAGAGTAAGAGTCAGAGTCAAAGTCAGAGGCAGAGTCAGAGTCAGAGTCAGAGTCAGAGCCAGAGTCAGAGTCAGAGTCGTAGTCAGAGTCAGAGTCCAAGTCAGATACAGAGTCAGAGTCAGAGTCAGAGTCAGAATCACAGTCAGAGTCAGAGTCAGAGTCAGATTCAGAGTCAGAGTCAGAGTCAGAGTCAGAGTCACAGTCAGAGTCAGAGTCAGAGTCAGAGTCAGAGTCAAAGTTGGAGTCAGAGTCCGAGTCACAGTCAGAGTCAGAGTCACAGTCAGAGTCAGAGTCAAAGTTCGAGTCAGAGTCAGAGTCAGAGATTCAGAGTCAGAGTCTGAGTGATATCCAGAGTCGGAGTCAGAGTCGGATACAGAGTCGAAGTCAGAGTAAGAGTCAGAGTCAGAGTCAGAGTCAGAGTCAGTGTCAGACGCAGAGTCAGAATCAGAGTCAGAGTCGGAGTCGAAGTCGGAGTCAGATTCGGAGTAAGAGTCACAGTCAGAGTCAGAGTCAGAGTCAGACGCAGAGTCAGAATCAGAGTCAGAGTCGGAGTCGAAGTCGGAGTCAGATTCGGAGTAAGAGTCAGAGTCGGAGTCACAGTCAGAGTCACAGTCAGAGTCAGAGTCAGAGTCACAGTCAGAGTCAAAGTTGGAGTCAGAGTCCGAGTCACAGTCAGAGTCAGAGTCAGAGTCAGAGTCAGGGTCAAAGTTGGAGTCAGAGTCAGAGTCAGAGTCAGAGTCAGAGTCAGATTCAGAATCAGAGTCAGAGTCAGAGTCGGAGTCGGAGTCAGAGTCATAATCAGAGTCGGAGTCAAAGTTGGAGTCAGAGTCAGAGTCAGAAAGTCAGAGTGATAGTCATAGTCGCAGTCAGAGTCAGATACAGATTTAAAGTCAGAGTCGAAGTCGAAGTCAGAGTCAGAGTCAGAGTCAGAGTCAGAATCAGAGTCAGAGTCGTAGTCGGAGTCAGAGTCAGAGTCAGAGTCAGAGTCAGAGTCGGAGTCAGAGTCAGAGTCGGAGTCAGAGTCACAGTCAGAGTCAGTGTCAGAGTCAGAGTCAGAGTCAAAGGTGGAGTCAGAGTCAGAGTCAGAGAGTCAGAGTCAGAGTCAGATTGATAGTCATATTCGAAGTCAGAGTCAGATACAGAGTCAAAGTCAGAGTCGAAGTCAGAGTCAGAGTCAGAGTCAGAGTCGGAGTCAGAGTCAGAGAGTCAGAGAGTCAGAGTCAAAGTCTGAGTCATACTGAAAGTCAGAGTCAGAGTCAGATTCAGAGTCAGATACAAAGTCAAAGTCAAAGTCAATGTCAGAGTCAGAGTCGGAGTCAGAGTCAGAGTCGGAGTCGGAGTCACAGTCAGAGTCAGTGTCAGAGTCAGAGTCAGAGTCAAAGTTGGAGTCGGAGTCAGAGTCAGAGAGTCAGAGTCAGAGTCAGATTGATAGTCATAGTCGGAGTCAGAGTCAGATACAGAGTCAAAGTCAGAGTCGAAGTCAGAGTCATACTGAAAGTCAGAGTCAGAGTCAGATTCAGAGTCAGATACAAAGTCAAAGTCAAAGTCAATGTCACAGTCAGAGTCAGAGTCAGAGTCAGATTCAGAGTCAGAGTCAGAGTCAGAGTCAGAGTCACAGTCAGAGTCAGAGTCAGAGTCAGAGTCAGAGTCAAAGTTGGAGTCAGAGTCCGAGTCACAGTCAGAGTCAGAGTCAGAGTCAGAGTCAGAGTCAAAGTTCGAGTCAGAGTCAGAGTCAGAGATTCAGAGTCAGAGTCAGAGTGATATTCAGAGTCGGAGTCAGAGTCAGATACAGAGTCGAAGTCAGAGTCATAGTCAGAGTCAGAGTCAGAGTCAGAGTCAGAGTCAGACGCAGAGTCAGAATCAGAGTCAGAGTCGGAGTCGAAGTCGGAGTCAGATTCGGAGTAAGAGTCAGAGTCAGAGTCACAGTCAGAGTCACAGTCAGAGTCAGAGTCAGAGTCACAGTCAGAGTCAAAGTTGGAGTCAGAGTCCGAGTCACAGTCAGAGTCAGAGCCAGAGTCAGAGTCAGAGTCAAAGTTGGAGTCAGAGTCAGAGTCAGAGTCACAGTCAGAGTCAGAGTCAGAGTCACGGTCAGAGTCAAAGTTGGAGTCAGAGTCCGAGTCACAGTCAGAGTCAGAGTCAGAGTCAGAGTCAAAGTTGTCGTCAGAGTCAGAGTCAGAGATTTAGAGTCAGAGTCAGAGTGATAGTCAGAGTCGGAGTCAGAGTCAGAGTCAGAGTCAGAGTCAGAGTTAGAGTAAGAGTCAGAGTCAGAGTCAGAGTCAGAGTCAGAGTCAGAGTCAAAGTCAGAGTCAGAGTCAGAGTCAGAGTCAGAGTCAGAGCCAGAGTCAGAGTCAGAGTCGTAGTCAGAGTCAGAGTCCGAGTCAGATACAGAGACAGAGTCAGAGTCAGAGTCGGAGTCAGAGTCAGAGTCAAAGTCAGAATCAGAGTCATAGTCAAAGTCAGAGTCAGAGTCAGAGTAAGAGTCAGAGTCAGAGTCAGAAAGTCAGAGTCAAAGTCTGAGTCATACTGAAAGTCAGAGTCAGAGTCAGATTCAGAGTCAGATACAAAGTCAAAGTCAAAGTCAATGTCAGAGTCAGAGTCAGAGTTAGAGTCAGATTCAGAGTCAGAGTCAGAGTCAGAGTCAGAGTCAGAGTCCGAGTCAGAGTCAGAGTCAGAGCCAGAGTCAGAGTCAGAGAGTGAGAGTCAAAGTCTGAGTCATACTCAAAGTCAGAGTCAGAGTCAGATTCTGAGTCAGATACAAAGTCAAAGTCAAAGTCAATGTCAGGGTCAGAGTCATAGTCAGAGTCAGATTCAGAGTCAGAGTCAGATGCAGAGTCAGAGTCAGAGTCAGAGTCAGAGTCAGAGTCAGAGCCAGAGTCAGAGTTAGAGTCGTAGTCGGAGTCAGAGTCAGAGTCAGAGTCCGAGTCAGAGTCAGAGTCAGATACAGAGTCAGAGTCAGAGTCAGAGTCAGAATCAGAGTCAGAGTCAGAGTCAGAGTCAGAGTCAGAGTCAGAGTCAGAGTCAGAGTCAGAGAGTCAGAGTCAAAGTCTGAGTCATACTGAAAGTCAGAGTCAGAGTCAGATTCCGAGTCAGATACAAAGTCAAAATCAAAGTCAATGTCATAGTCAGAGTCAGAGTCAGAGTCAGATTCAGAGTCAGAGTCAGACTCAGAGTCAGAATCAGAGTCAGAGTCGGAGTCGAAGTCGGAGTCAGATTCGGAGTAAGAGTCACAGTCAGAGTCAGAGTCAGAGTCACAGTCAGAGTCAGAGTCAGAGTCAGAGTCAGAGTCAGAGTCAGAGTCAGAGTCAGAGTCAAAGTCAGAGTCAGAGTCAGAGTCAGAGTCAGAGTCAGAGCCAGAGTCAGAGTCAGAGTCGTAGTCAGAGTCAGATTCCGAGTCAGATACAGAGACAGAGTCAGAGTCAGAGTCAGAGTCAGAGTCAGAGTCAAAGTCAGAATCAGAGTCGGAGTCAAAGTCAGAGTCAGAGTCAGAGTAAGAGTCAGAGTCAGAGTCAGAAAGTCAGAGTCAAAGTCTGAGTCATACTGAAAGTCAGAGTCAGAGTCAGATTCAGAGTCAGATACAAAGTCAAAGTCAAAGTCAATGTCAGAGTCAGAGTCAGAGTCAGAGTCAGATTCAGAGTCAGAGTCAGAGTCAGAGTCAGAGTCCGAGTCAGAGTCAGAGTCAGAGCCAGAGTCAGAGTCAGAGAGTGAGAGTCAAAGTCTGAGTCATACTCAAAGTCAGAGTCAGAGTCAGATTCTGAGTCAGATACAAAGTCAAAGTCAAAGTCAATGTCAGAGTCAGAGTCATAGTCAGAGTCAGATTCAGAGTCAGAGTCAGATGCAGAGTCAGAGTCAGAGTCAGAGTCAGAGTCAGAGTCAGAGCCAGAGTCAGAGTTAGAGTCGTAGTCGGAGTCAGAGTCAGAGTCAGAGTCAGAGTCAGAGTCAGAGTCAGACTCAGAGTCAGAATCAGAGTCAGAGTCGGAGTCGGAGTCGGAGTCAGATTCAGAGTGAGAGTCAGAGTCAGATTCAGAGTTAAAGTCAGAGTCAGAGTCGGGGTCGGAGTCGGAGTCAGAGTCAGAGTCAGAGTCAGAGTCAAAGTCAGAATCAGAGTCAGAGTTAGAGTCAGAGTCAGAGTCACAGTCAGAGTCAAAGTTGAAGTCAGAGTCCGAGTCACAGTCGGAGTCAGAGTCAGAGTCAGAGTCAGAGTCAAAGTTGGAGTCAGAGTCAGAGTCAGAGATTTAGAGTCAGAGTCAGAGTGATAGTCAGAGTCGGAGTCAGAGTCAGATACAGAGTCGAAGTCAGAGCCAGAGTCAGAGTCAGAGTCAGAGTCAGAGTCAGACTCAGAGTCAGAATCAGAGTCAGAGTCGGAGTCGAAGTCGGAGTCAGACTCGGAGTAAGAGTCAGAGTCAGAGTCACAGTCAGAGTCACAGTCAGAGTCAGAGTCACAGTCAGAGTCAGAGTCAGATTCAGAATCAGAGTCAGAGTCAGAGTCGGAGTCGGAGTCAGAGTCATAGTCAGAGTCGGAGTCAAAGTTGGAGTCAGAGTCAGAGTCAGAGAGTCAGAGTGATAGTCATAGTCGCAGTCAGAGTCAGATACAGATTTAAAGTCAGAGTCGAAGTCAGAGTCAGAGTCAGAGTCAGAGTCAGAGTCAGAATCAGAGTCAGAGTCGTAGTCGGAGTCAGAGTCAGAGTCAGAGTCAGAGTCAGAGTCGGAGTCAGAGTCAGAGTCGGAGTCAGAGTCACAGTCAGAGTCAGTGTCAGAGTCAGAGTCAGAGTCAAAGTTGGAGTCAGAGTCAGAGTCAGAGAGTCAGAGTCAGAGTCAGATTGATAGTCATATTCGGAGTCAGAGTCAGATACAGAGTCAAAGTCAGAGTCGAAGTCAGAGTCAGAGTCAGAGTCAGAGTCAGAGTCAGAGTCAGAGAGTCAGAGTCAAAGTCTGAGTCATACTGAAAGTCAGAGTCAGAGTCAGATTCAGAGTCAGATACAAAGTCAGAGTCAGAGAGTCAGAGTCAGAGTCAGATTGATAGTCATATTCGGAGTCAGAGTCAGATACAGAGTCAAAGTCAGAGTCGAAGTCAGAGTCAGAGTCAGAGTCAGAGTCAGAGTCAGAGTCAGAGAGTCAGAGTCAAAGTCTGAGTCATACTGAAAGTCAGAGTCAGAGTCAGATTCAGAGTCAGATACAAAGTCAAAGTCAAAGTCAATGTCACAGTCAGAGTCAGAGTCAGAGTCAGATTCAGAGTCAGAGTCAGAGTCAGAGTCAGAGTCACAGTCAGAGTCAGAGTCAGAGTCAGAGTCAGAGTCAGAGTCAGAGTCAGACGCAGAGTCAGAATCAGAGTCAGAGTCGGAGTCGAAGTCGGAGTCAGATTCGGAGTAAGAGTCACAGTCAGAGTCAGAGTCAGAGTCACAGTCAGAGTGAGAGTCAGAGTCAGAGTCAGAGTCAAAGTTGTCGTCAGAGTCAGAGTCAGAGATTTAGAGTCAGAGTCAGAGTGATAGTCAGAGTCGGAGTCAGAGTCAGAGTCAGAGTCAGAGTCAGAGTTAGAGTAAGAGTCAGAGTCAGAGTCAGAGTCAGAGTCAGAGTCAGAGTCAAAGTCAGAGTCAGAGTCAGAAACAGAGTCAGAGTCAGAGCCAGAGTCAGAGTCAGAGTCGTAGTCAGAGTCAGAGTCCGAGTCAGATACAGAGACAGAGTCAGAGTCAGAGTCAGAGTCAGAGTCAGAGTCAAAGTCAGAATCAGAGTCAGAGTCAAAGTCAGAGTCAGAGTCAGAGTAATAGTCAGAGTCAGAGTCAGAAAGTCAGAGTCAAAGTCTGAGTCATACTGAAAGTCAGAGTCAGAGTCAGATTCAGAGTCAGATACAAAGTCAAAGTCAAAGTCAATGTCAGAGTCAGAGTCGGAGTCAGAGTCAGAGTCGGAGTCAGAGTCACAGTCAGAGTCAGTGTCAGAGTCAGAGTCAGATTCAAAGATGGAGTCGGAGTCAGAGTCAGAGAGTCAGAGTCAGAGTCAGATTGATAGTCATAGTCGGAGTCAGAGTCAGATACAGAGTCAAAGTCAGAGTCGAAGTCAGAGTCAGAGTCAGAGTCAGAGTCAGAGTCAGAGTCAGAGAGTCAGAGTCAAAGTCTGAGTCATACTGAAAGTCAGAGTCAGAGTCAGATTCAGAGTCAGATACAAAGTCAAAGTCAAAGTCAATGTCAGAGTCAGAGTCAGAGTCAGAGTCAGAGTCAGATTCAGAGTCAGAGTCAGAGTCAGAGTCAGAGTCACAGTCGAAGTCAGAGTCAGAGTCAGAGTCAAAGTCAGAGTCAGAGTCAGAAACAGAGTCAGAGTCAGAGCCAGAGTCAGAGTCAGAGTCGTAGTCAGAGTCAGAGTCCGAGTCAGATACAGAGACAGAGTCAGAGTCAGAGTCAGAGTCAGAGTCAGAGTCAAAGTCAGAATCAGAGTCAGAGTCAAAGTCAGAGTCAGAGTCAGAGTAATAGTCAGAGTCAGAGTCAGAAAGTCAGAGTCAAAGTTGGAGTCAGAGTCAGAGTCAGAGATTTAGAGTCAGAGTCAGAGAGATAGTCAGAGTCGGAGTCAGAGTCAGATACAGAGTCGAAGTCAGAGCCAGAGTCAGAGTCAGAGTCAGAGTCAGAGTCAGACTCAGAGTCAGAATCAGAGTCAGAGTCGGAGTCGAAGTCGGAGTCAGACTCGGAGTAAGAGTCAGAGTCAGAGTCACAGTCAGAGTCACAGTCAGAGTCAGAGTCACAGTCAGAGTCAGAGTCAGATTCAGAATCAGAGTCAGAGTCAGAGTCGGAGTCGGAGTCAGAGTCATAGTCAGAGTCGGAGTCAAAGTTGGAGTCAGAGTCAGAGTCAGAGAGTCAGAGTGATAGTCATAGTCGCAGTCAGAGTCAGATACAGATTTAAAGTCAGAGTCGAAGTCAGAGTCAGAGTCAGAGTCAGAGTCAGAGTCAGAATCAGAGTCAGAGTCGTAGTCGGAGTCAGAGTCAGAGTCAGAGTCAGAGTCAGAGTCGGAGTCAGAGTCAGAGTCGGAGTCAGAGTCACAGTCAGAGTCAGTGTCAGAGTCAGAGTCAGAGTCAAAGTTGGAGTCAGAGTCAGAGTCAGAGAGTCAGAGTCAGAGTCAGATTGATAGTCATATTCGGAGTCAGAGTCAGATACAGAGTCAAAGTCAGAGTCGAAGTCAGAGTCAGAGTCAGAGTCAGAGTCAGAGTCAGAGTCAGAGAGTCAGAGTCAAAGTCTGAGTCATACTGAAAGTCAGAGTCAGAGTCAGATTCAGAGTCAGATACAAAGTCAGAGTCAGAGAGTCAGAGTCAGAGTCAGATTGATAGTCATATTCGGAGTCAGAGTCAGATACAGAGTCAAAGTCAGAGTCGAAGTCAGAGTCAGAGTCAGAGTCAGAGTCAGAGTCAGAGTCAGAGAGTCAGAGTCAAAGTCTGAGTCATACTGAAAGTCAGAGTCAGAGTCAGATTCAGAGTCAGATACAAAGTCAAAGTCAAAGTCAATGTCACAGTCAGAGTCAGAGTCAGAGTCAGATTCAGAGTCAGAGTCAGAGTCAGAGTCAGAGTCACAGTCAGAGTCAGAGTCAGAGTCAGAGTCAGAGTCAGAGTCAGAGTCAGACGCAGAGTCAGAATCAGAGTCAGAGTCGGAGTCGAAGTCGGAGTCAGATTCGGAGTAAGAGTCACAGTCAGAGTCAGAGTCAGAGTCACAGTCAGAGTGAGAGTCAGAGTCAGAGTCAGAGTCAAAGTTGTCGTCAGAGTCAGAGTCAGAGATTTAGAGTCAGAGTCAGAGTGATAGTCAGAGTCGGAGTCAGAGTCAGAGTCAGAGTCAGAGTCAGAGTAAGAGTAAGAGTCAGAGTCAGAGTCAGAGTCAGAGTCAGAGTCAGAGTCAAAGTCAGAGTCAGAGTCAGAAACAGAGTCAGAGTCAGAGCCAGAGTCAGAGTCAGAGTCGTAGTCAGAGTCAGAGTCCGAGTCAGATACAGAGACAGAGTCAGAGTCAGAGTCAGAGTCAGAGTCAGAGTCAAAGTCAGAATCAGAGTCAGAGTCAAAGTCAGAGTCAGAGTCAGAGTAATAGTCAGAGTCAGAGTCAGAAAGTCAGAGTCAAAGTCTGAGTCATACTGAAAGTCAGAGTCAGAGTCAGATTCAGAGTCAGATACAAAGTCAAAGTCAAAGTCAATGTCAGAGTCAGAGTCGGAGTCAGAGTCAGAGTCGGAGTCAGAGTCACAGTCAGAGTCAGTGTCAGAGTCAGAGTCAGATTCAAAGTTGGAGTCGGAGTCAGAGTCAGAGAGTCAGAGTCAGAGTCAGATTGATAGTCATAGTCGGAGTCAGAGTCAGATACAGAGTCAAAGTCAGAGTCGAAGTCAGAGTCAGAGTCAGAGTCAGAGTCAGAGTCAGAGTCAGAGAGTCAGAGTCAAAGTCTGAGTCATACTGAAAGTCAGAGTCAGAGTCAGATTAAGAGTCAGATACAAAGTCAAAGTCAAAGTCAATGTCAGAGTCAGAGTCAGAGTCAGAGTCAGATTCAGAGTCAGAGTCAGAGTCAGAGTCAGAGTCACAGTCGAAGTCAGAGTCAGAGTCAGAGTCAGAGTCAAAGTTGGAGTCAGAGTCCGAATCACAGTCAGAGTCAGAGTCAGAGTCAGAGTCAGAGTCAAAGTTCGAGTCAGAGTCAGAGTCAGAGATTCAGAGTCAGAGTCAGAGTGATATTCAGAGTCGGAGTCAGAGTCAGATACAGAGTCGAAGTCAGAGTCAGAGTCAGAGTCAGAGTCAGAGTCAGAGTCAGAATCAGACGCAGAGTCAGAATCAGAGTCAGAGTCGGAGTCGAAGTCGGAGTCAGATTCGGAGTAAGAGTCAGAGTCAGAGTCACAGTCAGAGTCACAGTCAGAGTCAGAGTCAGAGTCACAGTCAGAGTCGAAGTTGGAGTCAGAGTCCGAGTCACAGTCAGAGTCAGAGTCATAGTCAGAGTCAGAGTCAAAGTTGGAGTCAGAGTCAGAGTCAGAGTCACAGTCAGAGTCAGAGTCAGAGTCACAGTCAGAGTCAAAGTTGGAGTCAGAGTCCGAGTCACAGTCAGAGTCAGAGTCAGAGTCAGAGTCAGAGTCAAAGTTGTCGTCAGAGTCAGAGTCAGAGATTTAGAGTCAGAGTCAGAGTGATAGTCAGAGTCGGAGTCAGAGTCAGAGTCAGAGTCAGAGTCAGAGTTAGAGTAAGAGTCAGAGTCAGAGTCAGAGTCAGAGTCAGAGTCAGAGTCAAAGTCAGAGTCAGAGTCAGAGTCAGAGTCAGAGTCAGAGCCAGAGTCAGAGTCAGAGTCGTAGTCAGAGTCAGAGTCCGAGTCAGATACAGAGACAGAGTCAGAGTCAGAGTCAGAGTCAGAGTCAGAGTCAAAGTCAGAATCAGAGTCAGAGTCAAAGTCAGAGTCAGAGTCAGAGTAAGAGTCAGAGTCAGAGTCAGAAAGTCAGAGTCAAAGTCTGAGTCATACTGAAAGTCAGAGTCAGAGTCAGATTCAGAGTCAGATACAAAGTCAAAGTCAAAGTCAATGTCAGAGTCAGAGTCAGAGTCAGAGTCAGATTCAGAGTCAGAGTCAGAGTCAGAGTCAGAGTCCGAGTCAGAGTCAGAGTCAGAGCCAGAGTCAGAGTCAGAGAGTGAGAATCAAAGTCTGAGTCATACTCAAAGTCAGAGTCAGAGTCAGATTCTGAGTCAGATACAAAGTCAAAGTCAAAGTCAATGTCAGAGTCAGAGTCATAGTCAGAGTCAGATTCAGAGTCAGAGTCAGATGCAGAGTCAGAGTCAGAGTCAGAGTCAGAGTCAGAGTCAGAGCCAGAGTCAGAGTTAGAGTCCTAGTCGGAGTCAGAGTCAGAGTCAGAGTCAGAGTCAGAGTCAGAGTCAGACTCAGAGTCAGAATCAGAGTCAGAGTCGGAGTCGGAGTCGGAGTCAGATTCAGAGTGAGAGTCAGAGTCAGATTCAGAGTTAAAGTCAGAGTCAGAGTCGGGGTCGGAGTCGGAGTCAGAGTCAGAGTCAGAGTCAGAGTCAGAGTCAGACTCAGAGTCAGAATCAGAGTCAGAGTCGGAGTCGAAGTCGGAGTCAGATTCGGAGTAAGAGTCAGAGTCAGAGTCACAGTCAGAGTCACAGTCAGAGTCAGAGTCACAGTCAGAGTCAGAGTCAGATTCAGAATCAGAGTCAGAGTCAGAGTCGGAGTCGGAGTCAGAGTCATAGTCAGAGTCGGAGTCAAAGTTGGAGTCAGAGTCAGAGTCAGAGAGTCAGAGTGATAGTCATAGTCGCAGTCAGAGTCAGATACAGATTTAAAGTCAGAGTCGAAGTCAGAGTCAGAGTCAGAGTCAGAGTCAGAGTCAGAATCAGAGTCAGAGTCGTAGTCGGAGTCAGAGTCAGAGTCAGAGTCAGAGTCAGAGTCGGAGTCAGAGTCAGAGTCGGAGTCAGAGTCACAGTCAGAGTCAGTGTCAGAGTCAGAGTCACAGTCAAAGGTGGAGTCAGAGTCAGAGTCAGAGAGTCAGAGTCAGAGTCAGATTGATAGTCATATTCGGAGTCAGAGTCAGATACAGAGTCAAAGTCAGAGTCGAAGTCAGAGTCAGAGTCAGAGTCAGAGTCAGAGTCAGAGAGTCAGAGTCAAAGTCTGAGTCATACTGAAAGTCAGAGTCAGAGTCAGATTCAGAGTCAGATACAAAGTCAAAGTCAAAGTCAATGTCACAGTCAGAGTCAGAGTCAGAGTCAGATTCAGAGTCAGAGTCAGAGTCAGAGTCAGAGTCACAGTCAGAGTCAGAGTCAGAGTCAGAGTCAGAGTCAAAGTTGGAGTCAGAGTCCGAGTCACAGTCAGAGTCAGAGTCAGAGTCAGAGTCAGAGTCAAAGTTCGAGTCAGAGTCAGAGTCAGAGATTCAGAGTCAGAGTCAGAGTGATATTCAGAGTCGGAGTCAGAGTCAGATACAGAGTCGAAGTCAGAGTCAGAGTCAGAGTCAGAGTCAGAGTCAGAGTCAGAGTCAGACTCAGAGTCAGAATCAGAGTCACAGTCGGAGTCGAAGTCGGAGTCAGATTCGGAGTAAGAGTCAGAGTCAGAGTCACAGTCAGAGTCACAGTCAGAGTCAGAGTCACAGTCAGAGTCAGAGTCAGATTCAGAATCAGAGTCAGAGTCAGAGTCGATGTCGGAGTCAGAGTCATAGTCAGAGTCGGAGTCAAAGTTGGAGTCAGAGTCAGAGTCAGAGAGTCAGAGTGATAGTCATAGTCGCAGTCAGAGTCAGACACAGATTTAAAGTCAGAGTCGAAGTCAGAGTCAGAGTCAGAGTCGGAGTCAGAGTCAGAATCAGAGTCAGAGTCGTAGTCGGAGTCAGAGTCAGAGTCAGAGTCAGAGTCAGAGTCGGAGTCAGATTCAGAGTCGGAGTCAGAGTCAGAGTCAGAGTCAGTGTCAGAGTCAGAGTCAGAGTCAAAGTTGGAGTCAGAGTCAGAGTCAGAGAGTCAGAGTCAGAGTCAGATTGATAGTCATATTCGGAGTCAGAGTCAGATACAGAGTCAAAGTCAGAGTCGAAGTCAGAGTCAGAGTCAGAGTCAGAGTCAGAGTCAGAGTCAGAGAGTCAGAGTCAAAGTCTGAGTCATACTGAAAGTCAGAGTCAGAGTCAGATTCAGAGTCAGATACAAAGTCAAAGTCAAAGTCAATGTCACAGTCAGAGTCAGAGTCAGAGTCAGAGTCAAAGTCAGAGTCAGAGTCAGAAACAGAGTCAGAGTCAGAGCCAGAGTCAGAGTCAGAGTCGTAGTCAGAGTCAGAGTCCGAGTCAGATACAGAGACAGAGTCAGAGTCAGAGTCAGAGTCAGAGTCAGAGTCAAAGTCAGAATCAGAGTCAGAGTCAAAGTCAGAGTCAGAGTCAGAGTAAGAGTCAGAGTCAGAGTCAGAAAGTCAGAGTCAAAGTCTGAGTCATACTGAAAGTCAGAGTCAGAGTCAGATTCAGAGTCAGATACAAAGTCAAAGTCAAAGTCAATGTCAGAGTCAGAGTCGGAGTCAGAGTCAGAGTTGGAGTCAGAGTCACAGTCAGAGTCAGTGTCAGAGTCAGAGTCAGATTCAAAGTTGGAGTCGGAGTCAGAGTCAGAGAGTCAGAGTCAGAGTCAGATTGATAGTCATAGTCGGAGTCAGAGTCAGATACAGAGTCAAAGTCAGAGTCGAAGTCAGAGTCAGAGTCAGAGTCAGAGTCAGAGTCAGAGTCAGAGAGTCAGAGTCAAAGTCTGAGTCATACTGAAAGTCAGAGTCAGAGTCAGATTCAGAGTCAGATACAAAGTCAAAGTCAAAGTCAATGTCACAGTCAGAGTCAGAGTCAGAGTCAGAGTCAAAGTCAGAGTCGAAGTCAGAGTCAGAGTCAGAGTCAGAGTCAGAGTCAGAGTCAGAGAGTCAGAGTCAAAGTCTGAGTCATACTGAAAGTCAGAGTCAGAGTCAGATTCAGAGTCATATACAAAGTCAAAGTCAAAGTCAATGTCACAGTCAGAGTCAGAGTCAGAGTCAGAGTCAAAGTCAGAGTCAGAGTCAGAAACAGAGTCAGAGTCAGAGTCAGAGTCAGAGTCACAGTCAGAGTCAGAGTCAGAGTCAGAGTCAGAGTCAAAGTTGGAGTCAGAGTCCGAGTCACAGTCAGAGTCAGAGTCAGAGTCAGAGTCAGAGTCAAAGTTCGAGTCAGAGTCAGAGTCAAAGATTCAGAGTCAGAGTCAGAGTGATATTCAGAGTCGGAGTCAGAGTCAGATACAGAGTCGAAGTCAGAGTCAGAGTCAGAGTCAGAGTCAGAGTCAGAATCAGAGTCAGAGTCGTAGTCGGAGTCAGAGTCAGAGTCAGAGTCAGAGTCAGAGTCGGAGTCGGATTCAGAGTCGGAGTCAGAGTCACAGTCAGAGTCAGTGTCAGAGTCAGAGAGTCAGAGTCAAAGTCTGAGTCATACTGAAAGTCAGAGTCAGAGTCAGATTCAGAGTCAGATACAAAGTCAAAGTCAAAGTCAATGTCACAGTCAGAGTCAGAGTCAGAGTCAGAGTCAAAGTCAGAGTCAGAGTCAGAAACAGAGTCAGAGTCAGAGCCAGAGTCAGAGTCAGAGTCGTAGTCAGAGTCAGAGTCCGAGTCAGATACAGAGACAGAGTCAGAGTCAGAGTCAGAGTCAGAGTCAAAGTCAGAATCATAATCAGAGTCAAAGTCAGAGTCAGAGTCAGAGTAAGAGTCAGAGTCAGAGTCAGAAAGTCAGAGTCAAAGTCTGAGTCATACTGAAAGTCAGAGTCAGAGTCAGATTCAGAGTCAGATACAAAGTCAAAGTCAAAGTCAATGTCAGAGTCAGAGTCGGAGTCAGAGTCAGAGTCGGAGTCAGAGTCACAGTCAGAGTCAGTGTCAGAGTCAGAGTCAGATTCAAAGTTGGAGTCGGAGTCAGAGTCAGAGAGTCAGAGTCAGAGTCAGATTGATAGTCATAGTCGGAGTCAGAGTCAGATACAGAGTCAAAGTCAGAGTCGAAGTCAGAGTCAGAGTCAGAGTCAGAGTCAGAGTCAGAGTCAGAGAGTCAGAGTCCAAGTCTGAGTCATACTGAAAGTCAGAGTCAGAGTCAGATTCAGAGTCAGATACAAAGTCAAAGTCAAAGTCAATGTCACAGTCAGAGTCAGAGTCAGAGTCAGATTCATAGTCAGAGTCAGAGTCAGAGTCAGAGTCACAGTCAGAGTCAGAGTCAGAGTCAGAGTCAGAGTCAAAGTTGGAGTCAGAGTCCGAGTCACAGTCAGAGTCAGAGTCAGAGTCAGAGTCAGAGTCAAAGTTCGAGTCAGAGTCAGAGTCAGAGATTCAGAGTCAGAGTCAGAGTGATATTCAGAGTCGGAGTCAGAGTCAGATACAGAGTCGAAGTCAGAGTCAGAGTCAGAGTCAGAGTCAGAGTCAGAGTCAGAGTCAGACGCAGAGTCAGAATCGGAGTCAGAGTCGGAGTCGAAGTCGGAGTCAGATTCGGAGTAAGAGTCAGAGTCAGAGTCACAGTCAGAGTCACAGTCAGAGTCAGAGTCAGAGTCACAGTCAGAGTCAAAGTTGGAGTCAGAGTCCGAGTCACAGTCAGAGTCAGAGTCAGAGTCAGAGTCAGAGTCAAAGTTGGAGTCAGAGTCAGAGTCAGAGTCACAGTCAGAGTCAGAGTCAGAGTCACAGTCAGGGTCAAAGTTGGAGTCAGAGTCCGAGTCACAGTCAGAGTCAGAGTCAGAGTCAGAGTCAGAGTCAAAGTTGTCGTCAGAGTCAGAGTCAGAGATTTAGAGTCAGAGTCAGAGTGATAGTCAGAGTCGGAGTCAGAGTCAGAGTCAGAGTCAGAGTCAGAGTTAGAGTAAGAGTCAGAGTCAGAGTCAGAGTCAGAGTCAGAGTCAGAGTCAAAGTCAGAGTCAGAGTCAGAGTCAGAGTCAGAGTCAGAGCCAGAGTCAGAGTCAGAGTCGTAGTCAGAGTCAGAGTCCGAGTCAGATACAGAGACAGAGTCAGAGTCAGAGTCAGAGTCAGAGTCAGAGTCAAAGTCAGAATCAGAGTCAGAGTCAAAGTCAGAGTCAGAGTCAGAGTAAGAGTCAGAGTCAGAGTCAGAAAGTCAGAGTCAAAGTCTGAGTCATACTGAAAGTCAGAGTCAGAGTCAGATTCAGAGTCAGATACAAAGTCAAAGTCAAAGTCAATGTCAGAGTCAGAGTCAGAGTCAGAGTCAGATTCAGAGTCAGAGTCAGAGTCAGAGTCAGAGTCCGAGTCAGAGTCAGAGTCAGAGCCAGAGTCAGAGTCAGAGAGTGAGAATCAAAGTCTGAGTCATACTCAAAGTCAGAGTCAGAGTCAGATTCTGAGTCAGATACAAAGTCAAAGTCAAAGTCAATGTCAGAGTCAGAGTCATAGTCAGAGTCAGAGTCAGAGTCAGAGTCAGATGCAGAGTCAGAGTCAGAGTCAGAGTCAGAGTCAGAGTCAGAGCCAGAGTCAGAGTTAGAGTCGTAGTCGGAGTCAGAGTCAGAGTCAGAGTCAGAGTCAGAGTCAGAGTCAGACTCGGAGTCAGAATCAGAGTCAGAGTCGGAGTCGGAGTCGGAGTCAGATTCAGAGTGAGAGTCAGAGTCAGATTCAGAGTTAAAGTCAGAGTCAGAGTCGGGGTCGGAGTCGGAGTCAGAGTCAGAGTCAGAGTCAGAGTCAAAGTCAGAATCAGAGTCAGAGTTAGAGTCAGAGTCAGAGTCACAGTCAGAGTCAAAGTTGAAGTCAGAGTCCGAGTCACAGTCGGAGTCAGAGTCAGAGTCAGAGTCAGAGTCAAAGTTGGAGTCAGAGTCAGAGTCAGAGATTTAGAGTCAGAGTCAGAGTGATAGTCAGAGTCGGAGTCAGAGTCAGATACAGAGTCGAAGTCAGAGTCAGAGTCAGAGTCAGAGTCAGAGTCAGAGTCAGAGTCAGACTCAGAGTCAGAATCAGAGTCAGAGTCGGAGTCGAAGTCGGAGTCAGATTCGGAGTAAGAGTCAGAGTCAGAGTCACAGTCAGAGTCACAGTCAGAGTCAGAGTCACAGTCAGAGTCAGAGTCAGATTCAGAATCAGAGTCAGAGTCAGAGTCGGAGTCGGAGTCAGAGTCATAGTCAGAGTCGGAGTCAAAGTTGGAGTCAGAGTCAGAGTCAGAGAGTCAGAGTGATAGTCATAGTCGCAGTCAGAGTCAGATACAGATTTAAAGTCAGAGTCGAAGTCAGAGTCAGAGTCAGAGTCAGAGTCAGAGTCAGAATCAGAGTCAGAGTCGTAGTCGGAGTCAGAGTCAGAGTCAGAGTCAGAGTCAGAGTCGGAGTCAGAGTCAGAGTCGGAGTCAGAGTCACAGTCAGAGTCAGTGTCAGAGTCAGAGTCAGAGTCAAAGTTGGAGTCAGAGTCAGAGTCAGAGAGTCAGAGTCAGAGTCAGATTGATAGTCATATTCGGAGTCAGAGTCAGATACAGAGTCAAAGTCAGAGTCGAAGTCAGAGTCAGAGTCAGAGTCAGAGAGTCAGAGTCAAAGTCTGAGTCATACTGAAAGTCAGAGTCAGAGTCAGATTCAGAGTCAGATACAAAGTCAAAGTCAAAGTCAATGTCACAGTCAGAGTCAGAGTCAGAGTCAGATTCAGAGTCAGAGTCAGAGTCAGAGTCAGAGTCACAGTCAGAGTCAGAGTCAGAGTCAGAGTCAGAGTCAGAGTCGTAGTCGGAGTCAGAGTCAGAGTCAGAGTCAGAGTCAGAGTCGGAGTCAGATTCAGAGTCGGAGTCAGAGTCACAGTCAGAGTCAGTGTCAGAGTCAGAGTCAGAGTCAAAGTTGGAGTCAGAGTCAGAGTCAGAGAGTCAGAGTCAGAGTCAGATTGATAGTCATATTCGGAGTCAGAGTCAGATACAAAGTCAAAGTCAGAGTCGAAGTCAGAGTCAGAGTCAGAGTCAGAGAGTCAGAGTCAAAGTCTGAGTCATACTGAAAGTCAGAGTCAGAGTCAGATTCAGAGTCAGATACAAAGTCAAAGTCAAAGTCAATGTCACAGTCAGAGTCAGAGTCAGAGTCAGATTCAGAGTCAGAGTCAGAGTCAGAGTCAGATTCAGAGTCAGAGTCAGAGTCAGAGTCAGAGTCAGAGTCAAAGTTGAAGTCAGAGTCCGAGTCACAGTCAGAGTCAGAGTCAGAGTCAGAGTCAGAGTCAAAGTTCGAGTCAGAGTCAGAGTCAGAGATTCAGAGTCAGAGTCAGAGTGATATTCAGAGTCGGAGTCAGAGTCAGATACAGTGTCGAAGTCAGAGTCAGAGTCAGAGTCAGAGTCAGAGTCAGAGTCAGACGCAGAGTCAGAATCAGAGTCAGAGTCAGAGTCACAGTCAGAGTCAGAGTCAGAGTCACAGTCAGAGTCAAAGTTGGAGTGAGAGTCCGAGTCACAGTCAGAGTCAGAGTCAGAGTCAGAGTCAAAGTTGTCGTCAGAGTCAGAGTCAGAGATTTAGAGTCAGAGTCAGAGTGATAGTCAGAGTCGGAGTCAGAGTCAGAGTCAGAGTCAGAGTCAGAGTCAGATTCAGACTCAGAGTCAGAGTCAGAGTCAGAGTCAGAGTCAGCGTCAGAGTCAGAGTCAGAATCAGAGTCAGAGTCAGAGTCAGAGAGTCAGAGTCGAATCCAGAGTCGGAGTCAGAGTCAGAGAGTCAGAGTCAAATTCAGAGTCGGAGTCAGAGTCAGAGTCAGAGTCAGAGTCAGCGTCAGAGTCAGAGTCAGAATCAGAGTCAGAGTCAGAGAGTCAGAGTCAAATTCAGAGTCGGAGTCAGAGTCAGAGAGTCAGAGTCAAATTCAGAGTCGGAATCAGAGTCAGAGTCAGAGTCGAAGTCAGAGACAGAGTCAGAGTCAAATTCCGAGTCATAGTGAGAGTCACATTCATAGTCAGATACAACGTCGAAGTCCGAGTCAAAGTCAGAGTCAGAGTCTGATTCAGAGTTAGAGTCAGAGTCAGAGTTAGAGTCAGATTCGGAGTCAGAGTCGGAGTCAATGTCAGATTCAGAGTCGGAGTCAGATTCAGAGTCATAGTCAGATTCAAAGTCAGAGTCGTCGTCAGAGTCAGAGTCTGATTCAGATACAGAGACAGAGTCAGAGTCAGAGTCAGAGTCAAACTCAGAGTCAGAGACAGAGTCGGAGTCAGAGTTAGAGTCAGAGTCAGAGTCAGAGTCAGAGACAGAGTCAGAGTCAGAGTCAGAGTCAGAGTCAGAGACAGAGTCAGAGTCAGAGTCAGAGTCAGAGTCAGAGTCAGAGTCAAAGTCAGAGTCAGAGTCAGAGTCAGAGTCAGAGTCAGAGCCAGAGTCAGAGTCAGAGTCGTAGTCAGAGTCAGAGTCCGAGTCAGATACAGAGACATAGTCGGAGTCAGAGTCAGAGTCAGAGTCAGAGTCAAAGTCATAATCAGAGTCAGAGTCAGAGTCAGAGTCAGAGTCAGATTCAGAGTCAGATACATAGTCAAAGTCAAAGTCAATGTCAGAGTCAGAGTCAGAGTCAGAGTCGTAGTCAGAGTCAGAGTCCGAGTCAGATACAGAGACAGAGTCAGTGTCAGAGTCAGAGTCGGAGTCAGAGTCAAAGTCAGAATCAGAGTCAGATACAGAGACAGAGTCAGAGTCAGAGTCAGAGTCAGAGTCAGAGTCAAAGTCAGAATCATAATCAGAGTCAAAGTCAGAGTCAGAGTCAGAGTAAGAGTCAGAGTCAGAGTCAGAAAGTCAGAGTCAAAGTCTGAGTCATACTGAAAGTCAGAGTCAGAGTCAGATTCAGAGTCAGATACAAAGTCAAAGTCAAAGTCAATGTCAGAGTCAGAGTCGGAGTCAGAGTCAGAGTCGGAGTCAGAGTCACAGTCAGAGTCAGTGTCAGAGTCAGAGTCAGATTCAAAGTTGGAGTCGGAGTCAGAGTCAGAGAGTCAGAGTCAGAGTCAGATTGATAGTCATAGTCGGAGTCAGAGTCAGATACAGAGTCAAAGTCAGAGTCGAAGTCAGAGTCAGAGTCAGAGTCAGAGTCAGAGTCAGAGTCAGAGAGTCAGAGTCAAAGTCTGAGTCATACTGAAAGTCAGAGTCAGAGTCAGATTCAGAGTCAGATACAAAGTCAAAGTCAAAGTCAATGTCACAGTCAGAGTCAGAGTCAGAGTCAGATTCATAGTCAGAGTCAGAGTCAGAGTCAGAGTCACAGTCAGAGTCAGAGTCAGAGTCAGAGTCAGAGTCAAAGTTGGAGTCAGAGTCCGAGTCACAGTCAGAGTCAGAGTCAGAGTCAGAGTCAGAGTCAAAGTTCGAGTCAGAGTCAGAGTCAGAGATTCAGAGTCAGAGTCAGAGTGATATTCAGAGTCGGAGTCAGAGTCAGATACAGAGTCGAAGTCAGAGTAAGAGTCAGAGTCAGAGTCAGAGTCAGAGTCAGAGTCAGACTCAGAGTCAGAATCAGAGTCACAGTCGGAGTCGAAGTCGGAGTCAGATTCGGAGTAAGAGTCAGAGTCAGAGTCACAGTCAGAGTCACAGTCAGAGTCAGAGTCACAGTCAGAGTCAGAGTCAGATTCAGAATCAGAGTCAGAGTCAGAGTCGATGTCGGAGTCAGAGTCATAGTCAGAGTCGGAGTCAAAGTTGGAGTCAGAGTCAGAGTCAGAGAGTCAGAGTGATAGTCATAGTCGCAGTCAGAGTCAGACACAGATTTAAAGTCAGAGTCGAAGTCAGAGTCAGAGTCAGAGTCGGAGTCAGAGTCAGAATCAGAGTCAGAGTCGTAGTCGGAGTCAGAGTCAGAGTCAGAGTCAGAGTCAGAGTCGGAGTCAGATTCAGAGTCGGAGTCAGAGTCAGAGTCAGAGTCAGTGTCAGAGTCAGAGTCAGAGTCAAAGTTGGAGTCAGAGTCAGAGTCAGAGAGTCAGAGTCAGAGTCAGATTGATAGTCATATTCGGAGTCAGAGTCAGATACAGAGTCAAAGTCAGAGTCGAAGTCAGAGTCAGAGTCAGAGTCAGAGTCAGAGTCAGAGTCAGAGAGTCAGAGTCAAAGTCTGAGTCATACTGAAAGTCAGAGTCAGAGTCAGATTCAGAGTCAGATACAAAGTCAAAGTCAAAGTCAATGTCACAGTCAGAGTCAGAGTCAGAGTCAGAGTCAAAGTCAGAGTCAGAGTCAGAAACAGAGTCAGAGTCAGAGCCAGAGTCAGAGTCAGAGTCGTAGTCAGAGTCAGAGTCCGAGTCAGATACAGAGACAGAGTCAGAGTCAGAGTCAGAGTCAGAGTCAGAGTCAAAGTCAGAATCAGAGTCAGAGTCAAAGTCAGAGTCAGAGTCAGAGTAAGAGTCAGAGTCAGAGTCAGAAAGTCAGAGTCAAAGTCTGAGTCATACTGAAAGTCAGAGTCAGAGTCAGATTCAGAGTCAGATACAAAGTCAAAGTCAAAGTCAATGTCAGAGTCAGAGTCGGAGTCAGAGTCAGAGTTGGAGTCAGAGTCACAGTCAGAGTCAGTGTCAGAGTCAGAGTCAGATTCAAAGTTGGAGTCGGAGTCAGAGTCAGAGAGTCAGAGTCAGAGTCAGATTGATAGTCATAGTCGGAGTCAGAGTCAGATACAGAGTCAAAGTCAGAGTCGAAGTCAGAGTCAGAGTCAGAGTCAGAGTCAGAGTCAGAGTCAGAGAGTCAGAGTCAAAGTCTGAGTCATACTGAAAGTCAGAGTCAGAGTCAGATTCAGAGTCAGATACAAAGTCAAAGTCAAAGTCAATGTCACAGTCAGAGTCAGAGTCAGAGTCAGAGTCAAAGTCAGAGTCGAAGTCAGAGTCAGAGTCAGAGTCAGAGTCAGAGTCAGAGTCAGAGAGTCAGAGTCAAAGTCTGAGTCATACTGAAAGTCAGAGTCAGAGTCAGATTCAGAGTCATATACAAAGTCAAAGTCAAAGTCAATGTCACAGTCAGAGTCAGAGTCAGAGTCAGAGTCAAAGTCAGAGTCAGAGTCAGAAACAGAGTCAGAGTCAGAGTCAGAGTCAGAGTCACAGTCAGAGTCAGAGTCAGAGTCAGAGTCAGAGTCAAAGTTGGAGTCAGAGTCCGAGTCACAGTCAGAGTCAGAGTCAGAGTCAGAGTCAGAGTCAAAGTTCGAGTCAGAGTCAGAGTCAAAGATTCAGAGTCAGAGTCAGAGTGATATTCAGAGTCGGAGTCAGAGTCAGATACAGAGTCGAAGTCAGAGTCAGAGTCAGAGTCAGAGTCAGAGTCAGAATCAGAGTCAGAGTCGTAGTCGGAGTCAGAGTCAGAGTCAGAGTCAGAGTCAGAGTCGGAGTCGGATTCAGAGTCGGAGTCAGAGTCACAGTCAGAGTCAGTGTCAGAGTCAGAGAGTCAGAGTCAAAGTCTGAGTCATACTGAAAGTCAGAGTCAGAGTCAGATTCAGAGTCAGATACAAAGTCAAAGTCAAAGTCAATGTCACAGTCAGAGTCAGAGTCAGAGTCAGAGTCAAAGTCAGAGTCAGAGTCAGAAACAGAGTCAGAGTCAGAGCCAGAGTCAGAGTCAGAGTCGTAGTCAGAGTCAGAGTCCGAGTCAGATACAGAGACAGAGTCAGAGTCAGAGTCAGAGTCAGAGTCAAAGTCAGAATCATAATCAGAGTCAAAGTCAGAGTCAGAGTCAGAGTAAGAGTCAGAGTCAGAGTCAGAAAGTCAGAGTCAAAGTCTGAGTCATACTGAAAGTCAGAGTCAGAGTCAGATTCAGAGTCAGATACAAAGTCAAAGTCAAAGTCAATGTCAGAGTCAGAGTCGGAGTCAGAGTCAGAGTCGGAGTCAGAGTCACAGTCAGAGTCAGTGTCAGAGTCAGAGTCAGATTCAAAGTTGGAGTCGGAGTCAGAGTCAGAGAGTCAGAGTCAGAGTCAGATTGATAGTCATAGTCGGAGTCAGAGTCAGATACAGAGTCAAAGTCAGAGTCGAAGTCAGAGTCAGAGTCAGAGTCAGAGTCAGAGTCAGAGTCAGAGAGTCAGAGTCCAAGTCTGAGTCATACTGAAAGTCAGAGTCAGAGTCAGATTCAGAGTCAGATACAAAGTCAAAGTCAAAGTCAATGTCACAGTCAGAGTCAGAGTCAGAGTCAGATTCATAGTCAGAGTCAGAGTCAGAGTCAGAGTCACAGTCAGAGTCAGAGTCAGAGTCAGAGTCAGAGTCAAAGTTGGAGTCAGAGTCCGAGTCACAGTCAGAGTCAGAGTCAGAGTCAGAGTCAGAGTCAAAGTTCGAGTCAGAGTCAGAGTCAGAGATTCAGAGTCAGAGTCAGAGTGATATTCAGAGTCGGAGTCAGAGTCAGATACAGAGTCGAAGTCAGAGTCAGAGTCAGAGTCAGAGTCAGAGTCAGAGTCAGAGTCAGACGCAGAGTCAGAATCGGAGTCAGAGTCGGAGTCGAAGTCGGAGTCAGATTCGGAGTAAGAGTCAGAGTCAGAGTCACAGTCAGAGTCACAGTCAGAGTCAGAGTCAGAGTCACAGTCAGAGTCAAAGTTGGAGTCAGAGTCCGAGTCACAGTCAGAGTCAGAGTCAGAGTCAGAGTCAGAGTCAAAGTTGGAGTCAGAGTCAGAGTCAGAGTCACAGTCAGAGTCAGAGTCAGAGTCACAGTCAGGGTCAAAGTTGGAGTCAGAGTCCGAGTCACAGTCAGAGTCAGAGTCAGAGTCAGAGTCAGAGTCAAAGTTGTCGTCAGAGTCAGAGTCAGAGATTTAGAGTCAGAGTCAGAGTGATAGTCAGAGTCGGAGTCAGAGTCAGAGTCAGAGTCAGAGTCAGAGTTAGAGTAAGAGTCAGAGTCAGAGTCAGAGTCAGAGTCAGAGTCAGAGTCAAAGTCAGAGTCAGAGTCAGAGTCAGAGTCAGAGTCAGAGCCAGAGTCAGAGTCAGAGTCGTAGTCAGAGTCAGAGTCCGAGTCAGATACAGAGACAGAGTCAGAGTCAGAGTCAGAGTCAGAGTCAGAGTCAAAGTCAGAATCAGAGTCAGAGTCAAAGTCAGAGTCAGAGTCAGAGTAAGAGTCAGAGTCAGAGTCAGAAAGTCAGAGTCAAAGTCTGAGTCATACTGAAAGTCAGAGTCAGAGTCAGATTCAGAGTCAGATACAAAGTCAAAGTCAAAGTCAATGTCAGAGTCAGAGTCAGAGTCAGAGTCAGATTCAGAGTCAGAGTCAGAGTCAGAGTCAGAGTCCGAGTCAGAGTCAGAGTCAGAGCCAGAGTCAGAGTCAGAGAGTGAGAATCAAAGTCTGAGTCATACTCAAAGTCAGAGTCAGAGTCAGATTCTGAGTCAGATACAAAGTCAAAGTCAAAGTCAATGTCAGAGTCAGAGTCATAGTCAGAGTCAGAGTCAGAGTCAGAGTCAGATGCAGAGTCAGAGTCAGAGTCAGAGTCAGAGTCAGAGTCAGAGCCAGAGTCAGAGTTAGAGTCGTAGTCGGAGTCAGAGTCAGAGTCAGAGTCAGAGTCAGAGTCAGAGTCAGACTCGGAGTCAGAATCAGAGTCAGAGTCGGAGTCGGAGTCGGAGTCAGATTCAGAGTGAGAGTCAGAGTCAGATTCAGAGTTAAAGTCAGAGTCAGAGTCGGGGTCGGAGTCGGAGTCAGAGTCAGAGTCAGAGTCAGAGTCAAAGTCAGAATCAGAGTCAGAGTTAGAGTCAGAGTCAGAGTCACAGTCAGAGTCAAAGTTGAAGTCAGAGTCCGAGTCACAGTCGGAGTCAGAGTCAGAGTCAGAGTCAGAGTCAAAGTTGGAGTCAGAGTCAGAGTCAGAGATTTAGAGTCAGAGTCAGAGTGATAGTCAGAGTCGGAGTCAGAGTCAGATACAGAGTCGAAGTCAGAGTCAGAGTCAGAGTCAGAGTCAGAGTCAGAGTCAGAGTCAGACTCAGAGTCAGAATCAGAGTCAGAGTCGGAGTCGAAGTCGGAGTCAGATTCGGAGTAAGAGTCAGAGTCAGAGTCACAGTCAGAGTCACAGTCAGAGTCAGAGTCACAGTCAGAGTCAGAGTCAGATTCAGAATCAGAGTCAGAGTCAGAGTCGGAGTCGGAGTCAGAGTCATAGTCAGAGTCGGAGTCAAAGTTGGAGTCAGAGTCAGAGTCAGAGAGTCAGAGTGATAGTCATAGTCGCAGTCAGAGTCAGATACAGATTTAAAGTCAGAGTCGAAGTCAGAGTCAGAGTCAGAGTCAGAGTCAGAGTCAGAATCAGAGTCAGAGTCGTAGTCGGAGTCAGAGTCAGAGTCAGAGTCAGAGTCAGAGTCGGAGTCAGAGTCAGAGTCGGAGTCAGAGTCACAGTCAGAGTCAGTGTCAGAGTCAGAGTCAGAGTCAAAGTTGGAGTCAGAGTCAGAGTCAGAGAGTCAGAGTCAGAGTCAGATTGATAGTCATATTCGGAGTCAGAGTCAGATACAGAGTCAAAGTCAGAGTCGAAGTCAGAGTCAGAGTCAGAGTCAGAGAGTCAGAGTCAAAGTCTGAGTCATACTGAAAGTCAGAGTCAGAGTCAGATTCAGAGTCAGATACAAAGTCAAAGTCAAAGTCAATGTCACAGTCAGAGTCAGAGTCAGAGTCAGATTCAGAGTCAGAGTCAGAGTCAGAGTCAGAGTCACAGTCAGAGTCAGAGTCAGAGTCAGAGTCAGAGTCAGAGTCGTAGTCGGAGTCAGAGTCAGAGTCAGAGTCAGAGTCAGAGTCGGAGTCAGATTCAGAGTCGGAGTCAGAGTCACAGTCAGAGTCAGTGTCAGAGTCAGAGTCAGAGTCAAAGTTGGAGTCAGAGTCAGAGTCAGAGAGTCAGAGTCAGAGTCAGATTGATAGTCATATTCGGAGTCAGAGTCAGATACAAAGTCAAAGTCAGAGTCGAAGTCAGAGTCAGAGTCAGAGTCAGAGAGTCAGAGTCAAAGTCTGAGTCATACTGAAAGTCAGAGTCAGAGTCAGATTCAGAGTCAGATACAAAGTCAAAGTCAAAGTCAATGTCACAGTCAGAGTCAGAGTCAGAGTCAGATTCAGAGTCAGAGTCAGAGTCAGAGTCAGATTCAGAGTCAGAGTCAGAGTCAGAGTCAGAGTCAGAGTCAAAGTTGAAGTCAGAGTCCGAGTCACAGTCAGAGTCAGAGTCAGAGTCAGAGTCAGAGTCAAAGTTCGAGTCAGAGTCAGAGTCAGAGATTCAGAGTCAGAGTCAGAGTGATATTCAGAGTCGGAGTCAGAGTCAGATACAGTGTCGAAGTCAGAGTCAGAGTCAGAGTCAGAGTCAGAGTCAGAGTCAGACGCAGAGTCAGAATCAGAGTCAGAGTCAGAGTCACAGTCAGAGTCAGAGTCAGAGTCACAGTCAGAGTCAAAGTTGGAGTGAGAGTCCGAGTCACAGTCAGAGTCAGAGTCAGAGTCAGAGTCAAAGTTGTCGTCAGAGTCAGAGTCAGAGATTTAGAGTCAGAGTCAGAGTGATAGTCAGAGTCGGAGTCAGAGTCAGAGTCAGAGTCAGAGTCAGAGTCAGATTCAGACTCAGAGTCAGAGTCAGAGTCAGAGTCAGAGTCAGCGTCAGAGTCAGAGTCAGAATCAGAGTCAGAGTCAGAGTCAGAGAGTCAGAGTCGAATCCAGAGTCGGAGTCAGAGTCAGAGAGTCAGAGTCAAATTCAGAGTCGGAGTCAGAGTCAGAGTCAGAGTCAGAGTCAGCGTCAGAGTCAGAGTCAGAATCAGAGTCAGAGTCAGAGAGTCAGAGTCAAATTCAGAGTCGGAGTCAGAGTCAGAGAGTCAGAGTCAAATTCAGAGTCGGAATCAGAGTCAGAGTCAGAGTCGAAGTCAGAGACAGAGTCAGAGTCAAATTCCGAGTCATAGTGAGAGTCACATTCATAGTCAGATACAACGTCGAAGTCCGAGTCAAAGTCAGAGTCAGAGTCTGATTCAGAGTTAGAGTCAGAGTCAGAGTTAGAGTCAGATTCGGAGTCAGAGTCGGAGTCAATGTCAGATTCAGAGTCGGAGTCAGATTCAGAGTCATAGTCAGATTCAAAGTCAGAGTCGTCGTCAGAGTCAGAGTCTGATTCAGATACAGAGACAGAGTCAGAGTCAGAGTCAGAGTCAAACTCAGAGTCAGAGACAGAGTCGGAGTCAGAGTTAGAGTCAGAGTCAGAGTCAGAGTCAGAGACAGAGTCAGAGTCAGAGTCAGAGTCAGAGTCAGAGACAGAGTCAGAGTCAGAGTCAGAGTCAGAGTCAGAGTCAGAGTCAAAGTCAGAGTCAGAGTCAGAGTCAGAGTCAGAGTCAGAGCCAGAGTCAGAGTCAGAGTCGTAGTCAGAGTCAGAGTCCGAGTCAGATACAGAGACATAGTCGGAGTCAGAGTCAGAGTCAGAGTCAGAGTCAAAGTCATAATCAGAGTCAGAGTCAGAGTCAGAGTCAGAGTCAGATTCAGAGTCAGATACATAGTCAAAGTCAAAGTCAATGTCAGAGTCAGAGTCAGAGTCAGAGTCGTAGTCAGAGTCAGAGTCCGAGTCAGATACAGAGACAGAGTCAGTGTCAGAGTCAGAGTCGGAGTCAGAGTCAAAGTCAGAATCAGAGTCAGATACAGAGACAGAGTCAGAGTCAGAGTCAGAGTCAGAGTCAGAGTCAAAGTCAGAATCATAATCAGAGTCAAAGTCAGAGTCAGAGTCAGAGTAAGAGTCAGAGTCAGAGTCAGAAAGTCAGAGTCAAAGTCTGAGTCATACTGAAAGTCAGAGTCAGAGTCAGATTCAGAGTCAGATACAAAGTCAAAGTCAAAGTCAATGTCAGAGTCAGAGTCGGAGTCAGAGTCAGAGTCGGAGTCAGAGTCACAGTCAGAGTCAGTGTCAGAGTCAGAGTCAGATTCAAAGTTGGAGTCGGAGTCAGAGTCAGAGAGTCAGAGTCAGAGTCAGATTGATAGTCATAGTCGGAGTCAGAGTCAGATACAGAGTCAAAGTCAGAGTCGAAGTCAGAGTCAGAGTCAGAGTCAGAGTCAGAGTCAGAGTCAGAGAGTCAGAGTCAAAGTCTGAGTCATACTGAAAGTCAGAGTCAGAGTCAGATTCAGAGTCAGATACAAAGTCAAAGTCAAAGTCAATGTCACAGTCAGAGTCAGAGTCAGAGTCAGATTCATAGTCAGAGTCAGAGTCAGAGTCAGAGTCACAGTCAGAGTCAGAGTCAGAGTCAGAGTCAGAGTCAAAGTTGGAGTCAGAGTCCGAGTCACAGTCAGAGTCAGAGTCAGAGTCAGAGTCAGAGTCAAAGTTCGAGTCAGAGTCAGAGTCAGAGATTCAGAGTCAGAGTCAGAGTGATATTCAGAGTCGGAGTCAGAGTCAGATACAGAGTCGAAGTCAGAGTCAGAGTCAGAGTCAGAGTCAGAGTCAGAGTCAGAGTCAGACGCAGAGTCAGAATCGGAGTCAGAGTCGGAGTCGAAGTCGGAGTCAGATTCGGAGTAAGAGTCAGAGTCAGAGTCACAGTCAGAGTCACAGTCAGAGTCAAAGTCAGAGTCACAGTCAGAGTCAAAGTTGGAGTCAGAGTCCGAGTCACAGTCAGAGTCAGAGTCAGAGTCAGAGTCAGAGTCAAAGTTGGAGTCAGAGTCAGAGTCAGAGTCACAGTCAGAGTCAGAGTCAGAGTCACAGTCAGGGTCAAAGTTGGAGTCAGAGTCCGAGTCACAGTCAGAGTCAGAGTCAGAGTCAGAGTCAGAGTCAAAGTTGTCGTCAGAGTCAGAGTCAGAGATTTAGAGTCAGAGTCAGAGTGATAGTCAGAGTCGGAGTCAGAGTCAGAGTCAGAGTCAGAGTCAGAGTTAGAGTAAGAGTCAGAGTCAGAGTCAGAGTCAGAGTCAGAGTCAGAGTCAAAGTCAGAGTCAGAGTCAGAGTCAGAGTCAGAGTCAGAGCCAGAGTCAGAGTCAGAGTCGTAGTCAGAGTCAGAGTCCGAGTCAGATACAGAGACAGAGTCAGAGTCAGAGTCAGAGTCAGAGTCAGAGTCAAAGTCAGAATCAGAGTCAGAGTCAAAGTCAGAGTCAGAGTCAGAGTAAGAGTCAGAGTCAGAGTCAGAAAGTCAGAGTCAAAGTCTGAGTCATACTGAAAGTCAGAGTCAGAGTCAGATTCAGAGTCAGATACAAAGTCAAAGTCAAAGTCAATGTCAGAGTCAGAGTCAGAGTCAGAGTCAGATTCAGAGTCAGAGTCAGAGTCAGAGTCAGAGTCCGAGTCAGAGTCAGAGTCAGAGCCAGAGTCAGAGTCAGAGAGTGAGAATCAAAGTCTGAGTCATACTCAAAGTCAGAGTCAGAGTCAGATTCTGAGTCAGATACAAAGTCAAAGTCAAAGTCAATGTCAGAGTCAGAGTCATAGTCAGAGTCAGAGTCAGAGTCAGAGTCAGATGCAGAGTCAGAGTCAGAGTCAGAGTCAGAGTCAGAGTCAGAGCCAGAGTCAGAGTTAGAGTCGTAGTCGGAGTCAGAGTCAGAGTCAGAGTCAGAGTCAGAGTCAGAGTCAGACTCAGAGTCAGAATCAGAGTCAGAGTCGGAGTCGGAGTCGGAGTCAGATTCAGAGTGAGAGTCAGAGTCAGATTCAGAGTTAAAGTCAGAGTCAGAGTCGGGGTCGGAGTCGGAGTCAGAGTCAGAGTCAGAGTCAGAGTCAAAGTCAGAATCAGAGTCAGAGTTAGAGTCAGAGTCAGAGTCACAGTCAGAGTCAAAGTTGAAGTCAGAGTCCGAGTCACAGTCGGAGTCAGAGTCAGAGTCAGAGTCAGAGTCAAAGTTGGAGTCAGAGTCAGAGTCAGAGATTTAGAGTCAGAGTCAGAGTGATAGTCAGAGTCGGAGTCAGAGTCAGATACAGAGTCGAAGTCAGAGTCAGAGTCAGAGTCAGAGTCAGAGTCAGAGTCAGAGTCAGACTCAGAGTCAGAATCAGAGTCAGAGTCGGAGTCGAAGTCGGAGTCAGATTCGGAGTAAGAGTCAGAGTCAGAGTCACAGTCAGAGTCACAGTCAGAGTCAGAGTCACAGTCAGAGTCAGAGTCAGATTCAGAATCAGAGTCAGAGTCAGAGTCGGAGTCGGAGTCAGAGTCATAGTCAGAGTCGGAGTCAAAGTTGGAGTCAGAGTCAGAGTCAGAGAGTCAGAGTGATAGTCATAGTCGCAGTCAGAGTCAGATACAGATTTAAAGTCAGAGTCGAAGTCAGAGTCAGAGTCAGAGTCAGAGTCAGAGTCAGAATCAGAGTCAGAGTCGTAGTCGGAGTCAGAGTCAGAGTCAGAGTCAGAGTCAGAGTCGGAGTCAGAGTCAGAGTCGGAGTCAGAGTCACAGTCAGAGTCAGTGTCAGAGTCAGAGTCAGAGTCAAAGTTGGAGTCAGAGTCAGAGTCAGAGAGTCAGAGTCAGAGTCAGATTGATAGTCATATTCGGAGTCAGAGTCAGATACAGAGTCAAAGTCAGAGTCGAAGTCAGAGTCAGAGTCAGAGTCAGAGAGTCAGAGTCAAAGTCTGAGTCATACTGAAAGTCAGAGTCAGAGTCAGATTCAGAGTCAGATACAAAGTCAAAGTCAAAGTCAATGTCACAGTCAGAGTCAGAGTCAGAGTCAGATTCAGAGTCAGAGTCAGAGTCAGAGTCAGAGTCACAGTCAGAGTCAGAGTCAGAGTCAGAGTCAGAGTCAAAGTTGGAGTCAGAGTCCGAGTCACAGTCAGAGTCAGAGTCAGAGTCACAGTCAGAGTCAGAGTCAGAGTCAGAGTCAGAGTCAAAGTTGGAGTCAGAGTCCGAGTCACAGTCAGAGTCAGAGTCAGAGTCAGAGTCAGAGTCAAAGTTCGAGTCAGAGTCAGAGTCAAAGATTCAGAGTCAGAGTCAGAGTGATATTCAGAGTCGGAGTCAGAGTCAGATACAGAGTCGAAGTCAGAGTCAGAGTCAGAGTCAGAGTCAGAGTCAGAATCAGAGTCAGAGTCGTAGTCGGAGTCAGAGTCAGAGTCAGAGTCAGAGTCAGAGTCGGAGTCAGATTCAGAGTCGGAGTCAGAGTCACAGACAGAGTCAGTGTCAGAGTCAGAGAGTCAGAGTCAAAGTCTGAGTCATACTGAAAGTCAGAGTCAGAGTCAGATTCAGAGTCAGATACAAAGTCAAAGTCAAAGTCAATGTCACAGTCAGAGTCAGAGTCAGAGTCAGAGTCAAAGTCAGAGTCAGAGTCAGAAACAGAGTCAGAGTCAGAGCCAGAGTCAGAGTCAGAGTCGTAGTCAGAGTCAGAGTCCGAGTCAGATACAGAGACAGAGTCAGAGTCAGAGTCAGAGTCAGAGTCAGAGTCAAAGTCAGAATCATAATCAGAGTCAAAGTCAGAGTCAGAGTCAGAGTAAGAGTCAGAGTCAGAGTCAGAAAGTCAGAGTCAAAGTCTGAGTCATACTGAAAGTCAGAGTCAGAGTCAGATTCAGAGTCAGATACAAAGTCAAAGTCAAAGTCAATGTCAGAGTCAGAGTCGGAGTCAGAGTCAGAGTCGGAGTCAGAGTCACAGTCAGAGTCAGTGTCAGAGTCAGAGTCAGATTCAAAGTTGGAGTCGGAGTCAGAGTCAGAGAGTCAGAGTCAGAGTCAGATTGATAGTCATAGTCGGAGTCAGAGTCAGATACAGAGTCAAAGTCAGAGTCGAAGTCAGAGTCAGAGTCAGAGTCAGAGTCAGAGTCAGAGTCAGAGAGTCAGAGTCAAAGTCTGAGTCATACTGAAAGTCAGAGTCAGAGTCAGATTCAGAGTCAGATACAAAGTCAAAGTCAAAGTCAATGTCACAGTCAGAGTCAGAGTCAGAGTCAGATTCATAGTCAGAGTCAGAGTCAGAGTCAGAGTCACAGTCAGAGTCAGAGTCAGAGTCAGAGTCAGAGTCAAAGTTGGAGTCAGAGTCCGAGTCACAGTCAGAGTCAGAGTCAGAGTCACAGTCAGAGTCAAAGTTGGAGTCAGAGTCCGAGTCACAGTCAGAGTCAGAGTCAGAGTCAGAGTCAGAGTCAAAGTTGGAGTCAGAGTCAGAGTCAGAGTCACAGTCAGAGTCAGAGTCAGAGTCACAGTCAGGGTCAAAGTTGGAGTCAGAGTCCGAGTCACAGTCAGAGTCAGAGTCAGAGTCAGAGTCAGAGTCAGAGTTGTCGTCAGAGTCAGAGTCAGAGATTTAGAGTCAGAGTCAGAGTGATAGTCAGAGTCGGAGTCAGAGTCAGAGTCAGAGTCAGAGTCAGAGTTAGAGTAAGAGTCAGAGTCAGAGTCAGAGTCAGAGTCAGAGTCAGAGTCAAAGTCAGAGTCAGAGTCAGAGTCAGAGTCAGAGTCAGAGCCAGAGTCAGAGTCAGAGTCGTAGTCAGAGTCAGAGTCCGAGTCAGATACAGAGACAGAGTCAGAGTCAGAGTCAGAGTCAGAGTCAGAGTCAGAGTCAAAGTCAGAATCAGAGTCAGAGTCAAAGTCAGAGTCAGAGTCAGAGTAAGAGTCAGAGTCAGAGTCAGAAAGTCAGAGTCAAAGTCTGAGTCATACTGAAAGTCAGAGTCAGAGTCAGATTCAGAGTCATATACAAAGTCAAAGTCAAAGTCAATGTCACAGTCAGAGTCAGAGTCAGAGTCAGAGTCAAAGTCAGAGTCAGAGTCAGAAACAGAGTCAGAGTCAGAGTCAGAGTCAGAGTCACAGTCAGAGTCAGAGTCAGAGTCAGAGTCAGAGTCAAAGTTGGAGTCAGAGTCCGAGTCACAGTCAGAGTCAGAGTCAGAGTCAGAGTCAGAGTCAAAGTTCGAGTCAGAGTCAGAGTCAAAGATTCAGAGTCAGAGTCAGAGTGATATTCAGAGTCGGAGTCAGAGTCAGATACAGAGTCGAAGTCAGAGTCAGAGTCAGAGTCAGAGTCAGAGTCAGAATCAGAGTCAGAGTCGTAGTCGGAGTCAGAGTCAGAGTCAGAGTCAGAGTCAGAGTCGGAGTCAGATTCAGAGTCGGAGTCAGAGTCACAGTCAGAGTCAGTGTCAGAGTCAGAGAGTCAGAGTCAAAGTCTGAGTCATACTGAAAGTCAGAGTCAGAGTCAGATTCAGAGTCAGATACAAAGTCAAAGTCAAAGTCAATGTCACAGTCAGAGTCAGAGTCAGAGTCAGAGTCAGAGTCAGAGTCAGAGTTAGAGTCAGATTCGGAGTCAGAGTCGGAGTCAATGTCAGATTCAGAGTCGGAGTCAGATTCAGAGTCATAGTCAGATTCAAAGTCAGAGTCGTCGTCAGAGTCAGAGTCTGATTCAGATACAGAGACAGAGTCAGAGTCAGAGTCAGAGTCAAACTCAGAGTCAGAGACAGAGTCGGAGTCAGAGTTAGAGTCAGAGTCAGAGTCAGAGTCAGAGACAGAGTCAGAGTCAGAGTCAGAGTCAGAGTCAGAGACAGAGTCAGAGTCAGAGTCAGAGTCATAGTCAGAGTCAGAGTCAAAGTCAGAGTCAGAGTCAGAGTCAGGGTCAGAGTCAGAGCCAGAGTCAGAGTCAGAGTCGTAGTCAGAGTCAGAGTCCGAGTCAGATACAGAGACATAGTCGGAGTCAGAGTCAGAGTCAGAGTCAGAGTCAAAGTCATAATCAGAGTCAGAGTCAGAGTCAGAGTCAGAGTCAGATTCAGAGTCAGATACATAGTCAAAGTCAAAGTCAATGTCAGAGTCAGAGTCAGAGTCAGAGTCGTAGTCAGAGTCAGAGTCCGAGTCAGATACAAAGACAGAGTCAGTGTCAGAGTCAGAGTCGGAGTCAGAGTCAAAGTCAGAATCAGAGTCAGAGTCAGAGTCAGAGTCAGAGTAAGAGTCAGAGTCAGAGTCAGAGAGTCAGAGTCAAAGTCTGAGTCATACTGGAAGTCAGAGTCAGAGTCAGAGTCAGAGTCAGATTCAGACTCAGAGTCAGAGTCAGAGTCAGAGTCAGAGTCAGCGTCAGAGTCAGAGTCAGAATCAGAGTCAGAGTCAGAGTCAGAGAGTCAGAGTCAAATCCAGATTCGGAGTCAGAGTCAGAGAGTCAGAGTCAAATTCAGAGTCGGAGTCAGAGTCAGAGTCAGAGTCAGAGTCAGCGTCAGAGTCAGAGTCAGAATCAGAGTCAGAGTCAGAGAGTCAGAGTCAAATTCAGAGTCGGAGTCAGAGTCAGAGAGTCAGAGTCAAATTCAGAGTCGGAGTCAGAGTCAGAGTCAGAGTCAGAGTCAGCGTCAGAGTCAGAGTCAGAATCAGAGTCAGAGTCAGAGAGTCAGAGTCAAATTCAGAGTCGGAGTCAGAGTCAGAGAGTCAGAGTCAAATTCAGAGTCGGAGTCAGAGTCAGAGTCAGAGTCGAAGTCAGAGACAGAGTCAGAGTCAAATTCCGAGTCATAGTGAGAGTCACATTCATAGTCAGATACAACGTCGAAGTCAGAGTCAAAGTCAGAGTCAGAGTCTGATTCAGAGTCAGAGTCAGAGTCAGAGTTAGAGTCAGATTCGGAGTCAGAGTCGGAGTCAATGTCAGATCCAGAGTCGGAGTCAGATTCAGAGTCATAGTCAGATTCAAAGTCAGAGTCGTCGTCAGAGTCAGAGTCTGATTCAGATACAGAGACAGAGTCAGAGTCAGAGTCAGAGTCAAACTCAGAGTCAGAGACAGAGTCGGAGTCAGAGTTAGAGTCAGAGTCAGAGTCAGAGTCAGAGTCAGAGTCAGAGCCAGAGTCAGAGTCAAAGTCATAATCAGAGTCAGAGTCAGAGTCAGAGTCAGAGTCAGATTCAGAGTCAGATACATAGTCAAAGTCAAAGTCAATGTCAGAGTCAGAGTCAGAGTCAGAGTCGTAGTCAGAGTCAGAGTCCGAGTCAGATACAGAGACATAGTCGGAGTCAGAGTCAGAGTCAGAGTCAGAGTCAAAGTCATAATCAGAGTCAGAGTCAGAGTCAGAGTCAGAGTCAGATTCAGAGTCAGATACATAGTCAAAGTCAAAGTCAATGTCAGAGTCAGAGTCAGAGTCAGAGTCGTAGTCAGAGTCAGAGTCCGAGTCAGATACAGAGACAGAGTCAGTGTCAGAGTCAGAGTCGGAGTCAGAGTCAAAGTCAGAATCAGAGTCAGAGTCAGAGTCAGAGTCAGAGTAAGAGTCAGAGTCAGAGTCAGAGAGTCAGAGTCAAAGTCTGCGTCATACTGGAAGTCAGAGTCAGAGTCAGAGTCAGAGTCAGATTCAGACTCAGAGTCAGAGTCAGAGTCAGAGTCAGAGTCAGCGTCAGAGTCAGAGTCAGAATCAGAGTCAGAGTCAGAGTCAGAGAGTCAGAGTCAAATCCAGATTCGGAGTCAGAGTCAGAGAGTCAGAGTCAAATTCAGAGTCGGAGTCAGAGTCAGAGTCAGAGTCAGAGTCAGCGTCAGAGTCAGAGTCAGAATCAGAGTCAGAGTCAGAGAGTCAGAGTCAAATTCAGAGTCGGAGTCAGAGTCAGAGAGTCAGAGTCAAATTCAGAGTCGGAGTCAGAGTCAGAGTCAGAGTCAGAGTCAGCGTCAGAGTCAGAGTCAGAATCAGAGTCAGAGTCAGAGAGTCAGAGTCAAATTCAGAGTCGGAGTCAGAGTCAGAGAGTCAGAGTCAAATTCAGAGTCGGAGTCAGAGTCAGAGTCAGAGTCGAAGTCAGAGACAGAGTCAGAGTCAAATTCCGAGTCATAGTGAGAGTCACATTCATAGTCAGATACAACGTCGAAGTCAGAGTCAAAGTCAGAGTCAGAGTCTGATTCAGAGTCAGAGTCAGAGTCAGAGTTAGAGTCAGATTCGGAGTCAGAGTCGGAGTCAATGTCAGATCCAGAGTCGGAGTCAGATTCAGAGTCATAGTCAGATTCAAAGTCAGAGTCGTCGTCAGAGTCAGAGTCTGATTCAGATACAGAGACAGAGTCAGAGTCAGAGTCAGAGTCAAACTCAGAGTCAGAGACAGAGTCGGAGTCAGAGTTAGAGTCAGAGTCAGAGTCAGAGTCAGAGACAGAGTCAGAGTCAGAGTCAGAGTCAGAGACAGAGTCAGAGTCAGAGTCAGAGTCAGAGTCAGAGTCAGAGTCAAAGTCAGAGTCAGAGTCCGAGTCAGAGTCAGAGTCAGAGCCAGAGTCAGAGTCAGAGTCGTAGTCAGAGTCAGAGTCCGAGTCAGATACAGAGACATAGTCGGAGTCAGAGTCAGAGTCAGAGTCAGAGTCAAAGTCAGAATCAGAGTCAGAGTCAGAATCAGAGTCAGAGTCAGATTCAGAGTCAGATACATAGTCAAAGTCAAAGTCAATGTCAGAGTCAGAGTCAGAGTCAGAGTCGTAGTCAGAGTCAGAGTCCGAGTCAGATACAGAGACAGAGTCAGAGTCAGAGTCAGAGTCGGAGTCAGAGTCAAAGTCAGAATCAGAGTCAGAGTCAGAGTCAGAGTCAGAGTAAGAGTCAGAGTCAGAGTCAGAGAGTCAGAGTCAAAGTCTGAGTCATACTGGAAGTCAGAGTCAGAGTCAGATTCAGAGTCAGATACAAAGTCAAAGTCAAAGTCAATGTCAGAGTCAGAGTCAGAGTCAGAGTCAGATTCAGAGTCAGAGTCAGAGTCAGAGTCAGAGTCAGAGTCAGGGTCCAAGTTTGGAGTCAGAGTCCGAGTCACAGTCGGAGTCAGGGTCAGAGTCAGAGTCAGAGTCAAAGTTGGAGTCAGAGTCAGAGTCAGACATTTAGAGTCAGAGTCAGAGTGATAATCAGAGTCGGAGTCACAGTCAGAGTCAGAGTCAGATTCAGAATCAGAGTCAGAGTCAGAGTCGGAGTCGGAGTCAGAGTCATAGTCAGAGTCGGAGTCAAAGTTGAAGTCAGAGTCAGAGTCAGAGAGTCAGAGTCAGAGTCAGAGTCAGATTCAGAGTTAGAGTTAGACTCAGAGTCGGGGTCGGAGTCGGAGTCAGCGTCGGAGTTGGAGTCAGAGTCAGAGTCAGAGTCAGAGTCAGAGTTAGAGTAAGAGTCAGAGTCAGAGTCAGAGTCAGAGTCAGAGTCAGAGTCAAAGTCAGAGTCAGAGCCAGAGTCAGAGTCAGAGTCGTAGTCAGAGTCAGAGTCCGAGTCAGATACAGAGACAGAGTCAGAGTCAGAGTCAGAGTCAGAGTCAGAGTCAGAGTCAAAGTCAGAATCAGAGTCAGAGTCAAAGTCAGAGTCAGAGTCAGAGTAAGAGTCAGAGTCAGAGTCAGAAAGTCAGAGTCAAAGTCTGAGTCATACTGAAAGTCAGAGTCAGAGTCAGATTCAGAGTCAGATACAAAGTCAAAGTCAAAGTCAATGTCAGAGTCAGAGTCAGAGTCAGAGTCAGATTCAGAGTCAGAGTCCAAGTCAGAGTCAGAGTCCGAGTCAGAGTCAGAGTCAGAGCCAGGGTCAGAGTCAGAGAGTGAGAGTCAAAGTCTGAGTCATACTCAAAGTCAGAGTCAGAGTCAGATTCTGAGTCAGATACAAAGTCAAAGTCAAAGTCAATGTCAGAGTCAGAGTCATAGTCAGAGTCAGATTGAGAGTCAGAGTCAGATGCAGAGTCAGAGTCAGAGTCAGAGTCAGAGTCAGAGTCAGAGCCAGAGTCAGAGTTAGAGTCGTAGTCGGAGTCAGAGTCGGAGTCAGAGTCAGAGTCAGAGTCAGAGTCAGACTCAGAGTCAGAATCAGAGTGAGAGTCGGAGTCGGAGTCGGAGTCAGATTCAGAGTCAGATTCAGAGTTAGAGTCAGAGTCAGAGTCGGGGTCGGAGTCAGAGTCAGAGTCAGAGTCAGAGTCAGAGTCAAAGTCAGAGACAGAGTCAGAGTCAGAGTCAGAGTCAGAGCCAGAGTCAGAGTCAGAGTCGTAGTCAGAGTCAGAGTCCAAGTCAGATACAGAGTCAGATTCAGAGTTGGAGTAAGAGTCAGAGTCAGAGTCAGAGTCAGAGTCAGAGTCAGAGTCAAAGTCAGAGTCAGAGTCAGAGTCAGAGTCAGACTCAGAGCCAGAGTCAGAGTCAGAGTCGTAGTCAGAGTCAGAGTCCAGGTCAGATACAGAGACAGAGTCAGAGTCAGAGTCAGAGTCAGAGTCAGAGTCAAAGTCAGAATCAGAGTCAGAGTTAAAGTCAGAGTCAGAGTCAGAAAGTCAGAGTCATAGTCTGAGTCATACTGAAAGTCAGAGTCAGAGTAAGATTCAGAGTCAGATACAAAGTCAAAGTCAAAGTCAATGTCAGAGTCAGAGTCAGAGTCAGAGTCAGATTCAGAGTCAGAGTCAGAGTCAGAGTCAGAGTCCGAGTCAGAGTCAGAGTCAGAGCCAGAGTCAGAGTCAGAGAGTGAGAGTCAAAGTCTGAGTCATACTCAAAGTCAGAGTCAGAGTCAGATTCTGAGTCAGATACAAAGTCAAAGTCAACGTCAATGTCAGAGTCAGAGTCATAGTCAGAGTCAGATTCAGAGTCAGAGTCAGATGCAGAGTCAGAGTCAGATTCAGAGTCAGAGTCAGAGTCAGAGCCAGAGTCAGAGTTAGAGTCGTAGTCGGAGTCAGAGTCAGAGTCAGAGTCAGAGTCAGAGTCAGAGTCAGACTCAGAGTCAGAATCAGAGTCAGAGTCGGAGTCGGAGTCGGAGTCAGATTCAGAGTGAGAGTCAGAGTCAGAGTCAGAGTCAGAGTCAGATTCAGAGTTAAAGTCAGAGTCAGAGTCGGGGTCGGAGTCGGAGTCAGAGTCAGAGTCAGAGTCAGAGTCAAAGTCAGAATCAGAGTCAGAGTTAGAGTAAGAGTCAGAGTCAGAGTCAGAGTCAGAGTCAGAGTCAGAGTCAAAGTCAGAGGCAGAGTCAGAGTCAGAGTCAGAGTCAGAGCCAGAGAGTCAGAGTCAAAGTCTGAGTCATACTGAAAGTCAGAGTCAGAGTCAGATTCAGAGTCAGATACAAAGTCAAAGTCAAAGTCAATGTCACAGTCAGAGTCAGAGTCAGAGTCAGATTCAGAGTCAGAGTCAGAGTCAGAGTCAGAGTCACAGTCAGAGTCAGAGTCAGAGTCAGAGTCAGAGTCAGAGTCAGAGTCAAAGTTGGAGTCAGAGTCCGAGTCACAGTCAGAGTCAGAGTCAGAGTCAGAGTCAGAGTCAAAGTTCGAGTCAGAGTCAGAGTCAGAGATTCAGAGTCAGAGTCAGAGTGATATTCAGAGTCGGAGTCAGAGTCAGATACAGAGTCGAAGTCAGAGTCAGAGTCAGAGTCAGAGTCAGATTCAGAATCAGAGTCAGAGTCGGAGTCGGAGTCGGAGTCAGATTCAGAGTGAGAGTCAGAGTCAGATTCAGAGTTAAAGTCAGAGTCAGAGTCGGGGTCGGAGTCGGAGTCAGATTCAGAGTGAGAGTCAGAGTCAGATTCAGAGTTAAAGTCAGAGTCAGAGTCGGGGTCGGAGTCGGAGTCAGAGTCAGAGTCAGAGTCAGAGTCAAAGTCAAAATCAGAGTCAGAGTTAGAGTCAGAGTCAGAGTCACAGTCAGAGTCAAAGTTGAAGTCAGAGTCCGAGTCACAGTCGGAGTCAGAGTCAGAGTCAGAGTCAGAGTCAAAGTTGGAGTCAGAGTCAGAGTCAGAGATTCAGAGTCAGAGTCAGAGTGATAGTCAGAGTCGGAGTCAGAGTCAGATACAGAGTCGAAGTCAGAGTCAGAGTCAGAGTCAGAGTCAGAGTCAGAGTCAGAGTCAGACTCAGAGTCAGAGTCAGAGTCAGAGTCAGAGTCAGACTCAGAGTCAGAATCAGAGTCAGAGTCGGAGTCGAAGTCGGAGTCAGATTCGGAGTAAGAGTCAGAGTCAGAGTCACAGTCAGAGTCACAGTCAGAGTCAGAGTCACAGTCAGAGTCAGAGTCAGATTCAGAATCAGAGTCAGAGTCAGAGTCGGAGTCGGAGTCAGAGTCATAGTCAGAGTCGGAGTCAAAGTTGGAGTCAGAGTCAGAGTCAGAGAGTCAGAGTGATAGTCATAGTCGCAGTCAGAGTCAGATACATATTTAAAGTCAGAGTCGAAGTCAGAGTCAGAGTCAGAGTCAGAGTCAGAGTCAGAATCAGAGTCAGAGTCGTAGTCGGAGTCAGAGTCAGAGTCAGAGTCAGAGTCAGAGTCGGAGTCAGAGTCAGAGTCGGAGTCAGAGTCACAGTCAGAGTCAGTGTCAGAGTCAGAGTCAGAGTCAAAGTTGGAGTCAGAGTCAGAGTCAGAGAGTCAGAGTCAGAGTCAGATTGATAGTCATATTCGGAGTCAGAGTCAGATACAGAGTCAAAGTCAGAGTCGAAGTCAGAGTCAGAGTCAGAGTCAGAGTCAGAGTCAGAGTCAGAGAGTCAGAGTCAAAGTCTGAGTCATACTGAAAGTCAGAGTCGGAGTCAGATTCAGAGTCAGATACAAAGTCAAAGTCAAAGTCAATGTCACAGTCAGAGTCAGAGTCAGAGTCAGATTCAGAGTCAGAGTCAGAGTCAGAGTCACAGTCACAGTCAGAGTCAGAGTCAGAGTCAGAGTCAGACGCGAAGTCAGAATCAGAGTCAGAGTCGGAGTCGAAGTCGGAGTCAGATTCGGAGTAAGAGTCAGAGTCAGAGTCACAGTCGGAGTCACAGTCCGAGTCAGAGTCAGAGTCACAGTCAGAGTCAAAGTTGGAGTCAGAGTCCGAGTCACAGTCAGAGTCAGAGTCAGAGTCAGAGTCGGAGTCAAAGTTGGAGTCAGAGTCAGAGTCAGAGTCACAGTCAGAGTCAGAGTCAGAGTCACAGTCAGAGTCAAAGTTGGAGTCAGAGTCCGAGTCACAGTCAGAGTCAGAGTCAGAGTCAGATTCAGAGTCAGAGTCAGAGTCAGAGTCAGAGTCACAGTCAGAGTCAGAGTCAGAGTCAGAGTCAGAGTCAAAGTTGGAGTCAGAGTCCGAGTCACAGTCAGAGTCAGAGTCAGAGTCAGAGTCAGAGTCAAAGTTCGAATCAGAGTCAGAGTCAGAGATTCAGAGTCAGAGTCAAAGTGATATTCAGAGTCGGAGTCAGAGTCAGATACAGAGTCGAAGTCAGAGTCAGAGTCAGAGTCAGAGTCAGAGTCAGAGTCAGAGTCAGACTCAGAGTCAGAATCAGAGTCAGAGTCGGAGTCGAAGTCGGAGTCAGATTCGGAGTAAGAGTCAGAGTCAGAGTCACAGTCAGAGTCACAGTCAGAGTCACAGTCAGAGTCAGAGTCACAGTCAGAGTCAGAGTCAGATTCAGAATCAGAGTCAGAGTCAGAGTCGGAGTCGGAGTCAGAGTCATAGTCAGAGTCGGAGTCAAAGTTGGAGTCAGAGTCAGAGTCAGAGAGTCAGAGTGATAGTCATAGTCGCAGTCAGAGTCAGATACAGATTTAAAGTCAGAGTCGAAGTCAGAGTCAGAGTCAGAGTCAGAGTCGTAGTCGGAGTCAGAGTCAGAGTCAGAGTCAGAGTCAGAGTCGGAGTCAGATTCAGAGTCGGAGTCAGAGTCACAGTCAGAGTCAGTGTCAGAGTCAGAGTCAGAGTCAAAGTTGGAGTCAGAGTCAGAGTCAGAGAGTCAGAGTCAGAGTCAGATTGATAGTCATATTCGGAGTCAGAGTCAGATACAGAGTCAAAGTCAGAGTCGAAGTCAGAGTCAGAGTCAGAGTCAGAGAGTCAGAGTCAAAGTCTGAGTCATACTGAAAGTCAGAGTCAGAGTCAGATTCAGAGTCAGATACAAAGTCAAAGTCAAAGTCAATGTCACAGTCAGAGTCAGAGTCAGAGTCAGATTCAGAGTCAGAGTCAGAGTCAGAGTCAGATTCAGAGTCAGACTCAGAGTCAGAGTCAGAGTCAGAGTCAAAGTTGAAGTCAGAGTCCGAGTCACAGTCAGAGTCAGAGTCAGAGTCAGAGTCAGAGTCAAAGTTCGAGTCAGAGTCAGAGTCAGAGATTCAGAGTCAGAGTCAGAGTGATATTCAGAGTCGGAGTCAGAGTCAGATACAGTGTCGAAGTCAGAGTCAGAGTCAGAGTCAGAGTCAGAGTCAGAGTCAGACGCAGAGTCAGAATCAGAGTCAGAGTCGGAGTCGAAGTCGGAGTCAGATTCGGAGTAAGAGTCAGAGTCAGAGTCACAGTCAGAGTCACAGTCAGAGTCAGAGTCACAGTCAGAGTCAGAGTCAGATTCAGAATCAGAGTCAGAGTCAGCGTCGGAGTCGGAGTCAGAGTCATAGTCAGAGTCGGAGTCAAAGTTGGAGTGAGAGTCAGAGCCAGAGAGTCAGAGTGATAGTCATAGTCGCAGTCAGAGTCAGATACAGATTTAAAGTCAGAGTCGAAGTCAGAGTCAGAGTCAGAGTCAGAGTCAGAGTCAGAATCAGAGTCAGAGTCGTAGTCGGAGTCAGAGTCAGAGTCAGAGTCAGAGTCAGAGTCGGAGTCAGAGTCAGAGTCGGAGTCAGAGTCACAGTCAGAGTCAGTGTCAGAGTCAGAGTCAGAGTCAAAGTTGGAGTCAGAGTCAGAGTCAGAGAGTCAGAGTCAGAGTCAGATTGATAGTCATATTCGGAGTCAGAGTCAGATACAGAGTCGAAGTCAGAGTCGAAGTCAGAGTCAGAGTCAGAGTCAGAGTCAGAGTCAGAGTCAGAGAGTCAGAGTCAAAGTCTGAGTCATACTGAAAGTCAGAGTCGGAGTCAGATTCAGAGTCAGATACAAAGTCAAAGTCAAAGTCAATGTCACAGTCAGAGTCAGAGTCAGAGTCAGATTCAGAGTCAGAGTCAGAGTCAGAGTCAGAGTCAGAGTCAGAGTCCGACGCAGAGTCAGAATCAGAGTCAGAGTCGGAGTCGAAGTCGGAGTCAGATTCGGAGTAAGAGTCAGAGTCAGAGTCACAGTCAGAGTCACAGTCAGAGTCAGAGTCAGAGTGATATTCAGAGTCGGAGTCAGAGTCAGATACAGTGTCGAAGTCAGAGTCAGAGTCAGAGTCAGAGTCAGAGTCAGAGTCAGAGTCAGACGCAGAGTCAGAATCAGAGTCAGAGTCGGAGTCGAAGTCGGAGTCAGATTCGGAGTAAGAGTCAGAGTCAGAGTCACAGTCAGAGTCACAGTCAGAGTCAGAGTCACAGTCAGAGTCAGAGTCAGATTCAGAATCAGAGTCAGAGTCAGAGTCGGAGTCGGAGTCAGAGTCATAGTCAGAGTCGGAGTCAAAGTTGGAGTGAGAGTCAGAGTCAGAGAGTCAGAGTGATAGTCATAGTCGCAGTCAGAGTCAGATACAGATTTAAAGTCAGAGTCGAAGTCAGAGTCAGAGTCAGAGTCAGAGTCAGAGTCAGAATCAGAGTCAGAGTCGTAGTCGGAGTCAGAGTCAGAGTCAGAGTCAGAGTCAGAGTCGGAGTCAGAGTCAGAGTCGGAGTCAGAGTCACAGTCAGAGTCAGTGTCAGAGTCAGAGTCAGAGTCAAAGTTGGAGTCAGAGTCAGAGTCAGAGAGTCAGAGTCAGAGTCAGATTGATGGTCATATTCGGAGTCAGAGTCAGATACAGAGTCGAAGTCAGAGTCGAAGTCAGAGTCAGAGTCAGAGTCAGAGTCAGAGTCAGAGTCAGAGAGTCAGAGTCAAAGTCTGAGTCATACTGAAAGTCAGAGTCGGAGTCAGATTCAGAGTCAGATACAAAGTCAAAGTCAAAGTCAATGTCACAGTCAGAGTCAGAGTCAGAGTCGGAGTCGAAGTCGGAGTCAGATTCGGAGTAAGAGTCAGAGTCAGAGTCACAGTCAGAGTCACAGTCAGAGTCAGAGTCAGAGTGATATTCAGAGTCAGAGTCAGAGTCAGAGTCAGAGTCAGAGAGTCAGAGTCAAAGTCTGAGTCATACTGAAAGTCAGAGTCGGAGTCAGATTCAGAGTCAGATACAAAGTCAAAGTCAAAGTCAATGTCACAGTCAGAGTCAGAGTCAGAGTCGGAGTCGAAGTCGGAGTCAGAGTCAGAGTCGGAGTCAGAGTCACAGTCAGAGTCAGTGTCAGAGTCAGAGTCAGAGTCAAAGTTGGAGTCAGAGTCAGAGTCAGAGAGTCAGAGTCAGAGTCAGATTGATAGTCATATTCGGAGTCAGAGTCAGATACAGAGTCGAAGTCAGAGTCGAAGTCAGAGTCAGAGTCAGAGTCAGAGTCAGAGTCAGAGTCAGAGAGTCAGAGTCAAAGTCTGAGTCATACTGAAAGTCAGAGTCGGAGTCAGATTCAGAGTCAGATACAAAGTCAAAGTCAAAGTCAATGTCACAGTCAGAGTCAGAGTCAGAGTCAGATTCAGAGTCAGAGTCAGAGTCAGAGTCAGAGTCAGAGTCAGAGTCCGACGCAGAGTCAGAATCAGAGTCAGAGTCGGAGTCGAAGTCGGAGTCAGATTCGGAGTAAGAGTCAGAGTCAGAGTCACAGTCAGAGTCACAGTCAGAGTCAGAGTCAGAGTCAGAGAGTCAGAGTCAAAGTCTGAGTCATACTGGAAGTCAGAGTCAGAGTCAGATTCAGAGTCAGAGTCAGAGTCAGAGTCAGAGTCAGAGTCAGAGTCCAAGTTTGGAGTCAGAGTCCGAGTCACAGTCAGAGTCAGGGTCAGAGACAGAGTCAGAGTCGAAGTTGGAGTCAGAGTCAGAGTCAGACATTTAGAGTCAGAGTCAGAGTGATAATCAGAGTCGGAGTCAGAGTCAGATACAGAGTCGAAGTCAGAGTCAGAGTCAGAGTCAGAGTCAGAGTCAGAGTCAGAGTCAGACTCAGAGTCAGAATCAGAGTCAGAGTCGGAGTCGAAGTCGGAGTCAGAGTCAGATTCAGAATCAGAGTCAGAGTCAGAGTCGGAGTCGGAGTCAGAGTCATAGTCAGAGTCGGAGTCGAAGTTGAAGTCAGAGTCAGAGTCAGAGAGTCAGAGTCAGAGTCAGAGTCAGATTCAGAGTTAGAGTCAGACTCAGAGTCGGGGTCGGAGTCGGAGTCAGCGTCGGAGTTGGAGTCAGAGTCAGAGTCAGAGTCAGAGTCAGAGTTAGAGTAAGAGTCAGAGTCAGAGTCAGAGTCAGAGTCAGAGTCAGAGTCAAAGTCCGAGTCAGAGTCAGAGTCAGAGTCAGAGTCAGAGCCAGAGTCAGAGTCAGAGTCGTAGTCAGAGTCAGAGTCCGAGTCGGATACAGAGACAGAGTCAGAGTCAGAGTCAGAGTCAGAGTCAGAGTCAGAGTCAGAGTCAGAGTCAAAGTCAGAATCAGAGTCAGAGTCAAAGTCAGAGTCAGAGTCAGAGTAAGAGTCAGAGTCAGAGTCAGAAAGTCAGAGTCAAAGTCTGAGTCATACTGAAAGTCAGAGTCAGAGTCAGATTCAGAGTCAGATACAAAGTCAAAGTCAAAGTCAATGTCAGAGTCAGAGTCAGAGTCAGAGTCAGATTCAGAGTCAGAGTCAGAGTCAGAGTCAGAGTCCGAGTCAGAGTCAGAGTCAGAGCCAGGGTCAGAGTCAGAGAGTGAGAGTCAAAGTCTGAGTCATACTCAAAGTCAGAGTCAAAGTCAGATTCTGAGTCAGATACAAAGTCAAAGTCAAAGTCAATGTCAGAGTCAGAGTCATAGTCAGAGTCAGATTCAGAGTCAGAGTCAGATGCAGAGTCAGAGTCGGAGTCAGAGTCAGAGTCAGAGTCAGAGCCAGAGTCAGAGTTAGAGTCGTAGTCGGAGTCAGAGTCGGAGTCAGAGTCAGAGTCAGAGTCAGAGTCAGACTCAGAGTCAGAATCAGAGTCAGAGTCGGAGTCGGAGTCGGAGTCAGATTCAGAGTCAGAGTCAGATTCAGAGTCAGAGTCAGAGTCAGAGTCAGAGTCCGAGTCAGAGTCAGAGTCAGAGCCAGAGTCAGAGTCAGAGAGTGAGAGTCAAAGTCTGAGTCATACTCAAAGTCAGAGTCAGAGTCAGATTCTGAGTCAGATACAAAGTCAAAGTCAAAGTCAATGTCAGAGTCAGAGTCATAGTCAGAGTCAGATTCAGAGACAGAGTCAGATGCAGAGTCAGAGTCAGAGTCAGAGTCAGAGTCAGAGTCAGAGCCAGAGTCAGAGTTAGAGTCGTAGTCGGAGTCAGAGTCAGAGTCAGAGTCAGAGTCAGAGTCAGAGTCAGACTCAGAGTCAGAATCAGAGTCAGAGTCGGAGTCGGAGTCGGAGTCAGAGTCAGAGTGAGAGTCAGAGTCAGAGTCACAGTCAGAGTCAGATTCAGAGTTAAAGTCAGAGTCAGAGTCGGGGTCGGAGTCGGAGTCAGAGTCAGAGTCAGAGTCAGAGTCAAAGTCAGAATCAGAGTCAGAGTTAGAGTAAGAGTCAGAGTCAGAGTCAGAGTCAGAGTCAGAGTCAGAGTCAAAGTCAGAGGCAGAGTCAGAGTCAGAGTCAGAGTCAGAGCCAGAGAGTCAGAGTCAAAGTCTGAGTCATACTGAAAGTCAGAGTCAGAGTCAGATTCAGAGTCAGATACAAAGTCAAAGTCAAAGTCAATGTCACAGTCAGAGTCAGAGTCAGAGTCAGATTCAGAGTCAGAGTCAGAGTCAGAGTCAGAGTCACAGTCAGAGTCAGAGTCAGAGTCAGAGTCAGAGTCAGAGACAGAGTCAAAGTTCGAGTCAGAGTCAGAGTCAGAGATTCAGAGTCAGAGTCAGAGTGATATTCAGAGTCGGAGTCAGAGTCAGATACAGAGTCGAAGTCAGAGTCAGAGTCAGAGTCAGAGTCAGAGTCAGAGTCAGAGTCAGACGCAGAGTCAGAATCAGAGTCAGAGTCGGAGTCGAAGTCGGAGTCAGATTCGGAGTAAGAGTCAGAGTCAGAGTCACAGTCAGAGTCACAGTCAGAGTCAGAGTCAGAGTGACAGTCAGAGTCAAAGTTGGAGTCAGAGTCCAAGTCACAGTCAGAGTCAGAGTCAGAGTCAGAGTCAGAGTCAAAGTTGTCGTCAGAGTCAGAGTCAGAGATTTAGAGTCAGAGTCAGAGTGATAGTCAGAGTCGGAGTCAGAGTCAGAGTCAGAGTCAGAGTCAGAGTTAGAGTAAGAGTCAGAGTCAGAGTCAGATTCAGAGTCAGAGTCAGAGTCAAAGTCAGAGTCAGAGTCAGAGTCAGAGTCAGAGTCAGAGCCAGAGTCAGAGTGAGAGTCGTAGTCAGAGTCAGAGTCCGAGTCAGATACAGAGACAGAGTCAGAGTCAGAGTCAGAGTCAGAGTCAGAATCAGAGTCAGAATCAGAGTCAGAGTCAAAGTCAGAGTCAGAGTCAGAGTAAGAGTCAGAGTCAGAGTCAGAAAGTCAGAGTCAAAGTCTGACTCATACTGAAAGTCAGAGTCAGAGTCAGATTCAGAGTCAGATACAAAGTCAAAGTCAAAGTCAATGTCAGAGTCAGAGTCAGAGTCAGAGTCAGATTCAGACTCAGAGTCAGAGTCAGAGTCAGAGTCCGAGTAAGAGTCAGAGTCAGAGCCAGAGTCAGAGTCAGAGAGTGAGAGTCAAAGTCTGAGTCATACTCAAAGTCAGAGTCAGAGTCAGATTCTGAGTCAGATACCAAGGCAAAGTCAAAGTTAATGTCAGAGTCAGAGTCATAGTCAGAGTCAGATTCAGAGTCAGAGTCAGATGCAGAGTCAGAGTCAGAGTCAGAGTCAGAGTCAGAGTCAGAGCCAGAGTCAGAGTTAGAGTCGTAGTCGGAGTCAGAGTCAGAGTCAGAGTCAGAGTCAGAGTCAGAGTCAGAGTCAGACTCAGAGTCAGAATCAGAGTCAGAGTCGGAGTCGGAGTCGGAGTCAGATTCAGAGTGAGAGTCAGAGTCAGATTCAGAGTTAAAGTCAGAGTCAGAGTCGGGGTCGGAGTCGGAGTCAGAGTCAGAGTCAGAGTCCGAGTCAGAGTCAGAGTCAGAGTCAGAGCCAGAGTCAGAGTCAGATTCGTAGTCAGGGTCAGAGTCCGAGTCAGATACAGAGACAGAGTCAGAATCAGAGTCAGAGTCAGAGTCAGAGTCAAAGTCAGAATCAGAGTCAGAGTCAAAGTCAGAGTCAGAGTCAGAGTAAGAGTCAGAGTCAGAGTCAGAAAGTCAGAGTCAAAGTCTGAGTCATACTGAAAGTCAGAGTCAGAATCAGATTCAGAGTCAGATACAAAGTCAAAGTCAAAGTCAATGTCAGAGTCAGAGTCGGAGTCAGAGTCAGAGTCGGAGTCAGAGTCACAGTCAGAGTCAGTGTCAGAGTCAGAGTCAGAGTCAAAGTTGGAGTCGGAGTCAGAGTCAGAGAGTCAGAGTCAGAGTCAGATTGATAGTCATAGTCGGAGTCAGAGTCAGATACAGAGTCAAAGTCAGAGTCGAAGTCAGAGTCAGAGTCAGAGTCAGAGTCAGAGTCAGAGTCAGAGAGTCAGAGTCAAAGTCTGAGTCATACTGAAAGTCAGAGTCAGAGTCAGATTCAGAGTCAGATACAAAGTCAGAGTCAAAGTCAATATCACAGTCAGAGTCAGAGTCAGAGTCAGATTCAGAGTCAGAGTCAGAGTCAGAGTCAGAGTCACAGTCAGAGTCAGAGTCAGAGTCAGAGTCAGAGTCAAAGTTGGAGTCAGAGTCTGAGTCACAGTCAGAGTCAGAGTCAGAGTCAGAGTCAGAGTCAAAGTTCGAGTCAGAGTCAGAGTCAGAGATTCAGAGTCAGAGTCAGAGTGATATTCAGAGTCGGAGTCAGAGTCAGATACAGAGTCGAAGTCAGAGTCAGAGTCAGAGTCAGAGTCAGAGTCAGAGTCAGAGTCAGACGCAGAGTCAGAATCAGAGTCAGAGTCGGAGTCGAAGTCGGAGTCAGATTCGGAGTAAGAGTAAGAGTCAGAGTCACAGTCAGAGTCACAGTCAGAGTCAGAGTCAGAGTCACAGTCAGAGTCAAATTGGAGTCAGAGTCCGAGTCACAGTCAGAGTCAGAGTCAGAGTCAGAGTCAGAGTCAATGTTGGAGTCAGAGTCAGAGTCAGAGTCAGAGTCAGACTCAGAGTCAGAATCAGAGTCAGAGTCGGAGTCGGAGTCGGAGTCAGATTCAGAGTGAGAGTCAGAGTCAGAGTCAGAGTCAGAGTCAGATTCAGAGTTAAAGTCAGAGTCAGAGTCGGGGTCGGAGTCGGAGTCGGAGTCAGAGTCAGAGTCAGAGTCAAAGTCAGAATCAGAGTCAGAGTTAGAGTAAGAGTCAGAGTCAGAGTCAGAGTCAGAGTCAGAGTCAGAGTCAAAGTCAGAGGCAGAGTCAGAGTCAGAGTCAGAGTCAGAGCCAGAGAGTCAGAGTCAAAGTCTGAGTCATACTGAAAGTCAGAGTCAGAGTCAGATTCAGAGTCAGATACAGAGTCAAAGTCAAAGTCAATGTCACAGTCTGAGTCAGAGTCAGAGTCAGATTCAGAGTCAGAGTCACAGTCAGAGTCAGAGTCAGAGTCAGAGTCAGAGTCAAAGTTGGAGTCAGAGTCCGAGTCACAGTCAGAGTCAGAGTCAGAGTCAGAGTCAGAGTCAAAGTTCGAGTCAGAGTCAGAGTCAGAGATTCAGAGTCAGAGTCAGAGTGATATTCAGAGTCGGAGTCAGAGTCAGATACAGAGTCGAAGTCAGAGTCAGAGTCAGAGTCAGAGTCAGAGTCAGAGTCAGAGTCAGACGCAGAGTCAGAATCAGAGTCAGAGTCGGAGTCGAAGTCGGAGTCAGATTCGGAGTAAGAGTCAGAGTCAGAGTCACAGTCAGAGTCACAGTCAGAGTCAGAGTCAGAGTGACAGTCAGAGTCAAAGTTGGAGTCAGAGTCCAAGTCACAGTCAGAGTCAGAGTCAGAGTCAGAGTCAGAGTCAAAGTTGGAGTCAGAGTCAGAGTCAGAGTCACAGTCAGAGTCAGAGTCAGAGTCACAGTCAGAGTCAAAGTTGAAGTCAGAGTCCGAGTCACAGTCAGAGTCAGAGTCAGAGTCGGAGTCAGAGTCAAAGTTGTCGTCAGAGTCAGAGTCAGAGATTTAGAGTCAGAGTCAGAGTGATAGTCAGAGTCGGAGTCAGAGTCAGAGTCAGAGTCAGAGTCAGAGTTAGAGTAAGAGTCAGAGTCAGAGTCAGATTCAGAGTCAGAGTCAGAGTCAAAGTCAGAGTCAGAGTCAGAGTCAGAGTCAGAGTCAGAGCCAGAGTCAGAGTCAGAGTCGTAGTCAGAGTCAGAGTCCGAGTCAGATACAGAGACAGAGTCAGAGTCAGAGTCAGAGTCAGAGTCAGAATCAGAGTCAGAATCAGAGTCAGAGTCAAAGTCAGAGTCAGAGTCAGAGTAAGAGTCAGAGTCAGAGTCAGAAAGTCAGAGTCAAAGTCTGACTCATACTGAAAGTCAGAGTCAGAGTCAGATTCAGAGTCAGATACAAAGTCAAAGTCAAAGTCAATGTCAGAGTCAGAGTCAGAGTCAGAGTCAGATTCAGAGTCAGAGTCAGAGTCAGAGTCAGAGTCCGAGTCAGAGTCAGAGTCAGAGCCAGAGTCAGAGTCAGAGAGTGAGAGTCAAAGTCTGAGTCATACTCAAAGTCAGAGTCAGAGTCAGATTCTGAGTCAGATACAAAGTCAAAGTCAAAGTCAATGTCAGAGTCAGAGTCATAGTCAGAGTCAGATTCAGAGTCAGAGTCAGATGCAGAGTCAGAGTCAGAGTCAGAGTCAGAGTCAGAGTCAGAGCCAGAGTCAGAGTTAGAGTCGTAGTCGGAGTCAGAGTCAGAGTCAGAGTCAGAGTCAGAGTCAGAGTCAGACTCAGAGTCAGAATCAGAGTCAGAGTCGGAGTCGGAGTCGGAGTCAGATTCAGAGTGAGAGTCAGAGTCAGATTCAGAGTTAAAGTCAGAGTCAGAGTCGGGGTCGGAGTCGGAGTCAGAGTCAGAGTCAGAGTCAGAGTCAGAGTCAGAGTCAGAGTCAGAGCCAGAGTCAGAGTCAGATTCGTAGTCAGAGTCAGAGTCCGAGTCAGATACAGAGACAGAGTCAGAGTCAAAGTCAGAGTCAGAGTCAGAGTCAAAGTCAGAATCAGAGTCAGAGTCAAAGTCAGAGTCAGAGTCAGAGTAAGAGTCAGAGTCAGAGTCAGAAAGTCCGAGTCAAAGTCTGAGTCATACTGAAAGTCAGAGTCAGAGTCAGATTCAGAGTCAGATACAAAGTCAAAGTCAAAGTCAATGTCAGAGTCAGAGTCGGAGTCAGAGTCAGAGTCGGAGTCAGAGTCACAGTCAGAGTCAGTGTCAGAGTCAGAGTCAGAGTCAAAGTTGGAGTCGGAGTCAGAGTCAGAGAGTCAGAGTCAGAGTCAGATTGATAGTCATAGTCGGAGTCAGAGTCAGATACAGAGTCAAAGTCAGAGTCGAAGTCAGAGTCAGAGTCAGAGTCAGAGTCAGAGTCAGAGTCAGAGAGTCAGAGTCAAAGTCTGAGTCATACTGAAAGTCAGAGTCAGAGTCAGAGTCAGAGTCAGATTCAGAGTCAGAGTCAGAGTCAGAGTCAGAGTCACAGTCAGAGTCAGAGTCAGAGTCAGAGTCAGAGTCAAAGTTGGAGTCAGAGTCTGAGTCACAGTCAGAGTCAGAGTCAGAGTCAGAGTCAGAGTCAAAGTTCGAGTCAGAGTCAGAGTCAGAGATTCAGAGTCAGAGTCAGAGTGATATTCAGAGTCGGAGTCAGAGTCAGATACAGAGTCGAAGTCAGAGTCAGAGTCAGAGTCAGAGTCAGAGTCAGAGTCAGAGTCAGACGCAGAGTCAGAATCAGAGTCAGAGTCGGAGTCGAAGTCGGAGTCAGATTCGGAGTAAGAGTCAGAGTCAGAGTCACAGTCAGAGTCACAGTCAGAGTCACAGTCAGAGTCAAAGTTGGAGTCAGAGTCCGAGTCACAGTCAGAGTCAGAGTCAGAGTCAGAGTCAGAGTCAATGTTGGAGTCAGAGTCAGAGTCAGAGTCACAGTCAGAGTCAGAGTCAGAGTCACAGTCAGAGTCAAAGTTGGAGTCAGAGTCCGAGTCACAGTCAGAGTCAGAGTCAGAGTCAGAGTCAGAGTCAAAGTTGTCGTCAGAGTCAGAGTCAGAGATTTAGATTCAGAGTCAGAGTGATAGTCAGAGTCGGAGTCAGAGTCAGAGTCAGAGTCAGAGCCAGAGTCAGAGTCAGAATCAGAGTCAGAGTCGGAGTCGAAGTCGGAGTCAGATTCGGAGTGAGAGTCAGAGTCAGAGTCACAGTCAGAGTCACAGTCAGAGTCAGAGTCAGAGTGAAAGTCAGCGTCAGAGTCAGAGTCAAATTCAGAGTCGGAGTCAGAGTCAGAGTCAGATACAGAGTCGAAGTCAGAGTCAGAGTGAGAGTCAGAGTCAGAGTCAGAATCAGAGTCAGAGTCAAAGTCGGAGTCAGAGTCAGAGTCAGAGTCAGAGTCAGAGTCAGTCTCAGATTCAGAATCAGAGTCAGAGTCAGAGTCGGAGTCGGAGTCGGAGTCGGAGTCAGAGTCGGAGTCAGAGTCAGAGTTACAGTCAGATTCAGAGGCAAACTCAGTATCAGAGTCAGAGTCGGAGTCAGAGTCAGTGTCAGAGTCACTGTCAAAGTCAGAGTCAAAGTCAGAGTCAGAGTCAGAGTCAGAGTCAGAGTCAGAGTCAGAGTCAGAGTCAGACTCAGATTCAGAATCAGAGTCAGAGTCAGAGTCGAAGTCGGAGTCAGAGTCATAGTCAGAGTCCGAGTCGAAGTCAGAGTCAGAGGCAGAGTCAGAGTCAGAGTCAGAGTCAGAGTCAGAGTCAGAGTCAGAGTCAGAGTCAGAGTCAGAGTCAGAGTCAGAGTCAGAGTAAGAGTCAGCGTCAGAGTCAGAGTCAGATACAAAGTCGAAGTCATAGTCAAAGTCAGAGTCAGAGTCAGAATCAGAGTCAGAGTCAGAGTCGGAGTCGGAGTCAGAGTCAGAGTCAGAGTCAGAGTCAGACACAGATTCAGAATCAGAATCAGAGTCAGAGTCGGAGTCGGAGTCGGAGTCGGAGTCAGAGTCGGAGTCAGAGTCAGAGTCAGAGTCAGAGTCAGAGTCAGAGTCAGAGCCAGAGTCAGAGTCATAGTCAGAGTCACAGTCAGAGTCAGAGTCACAGTCAGAGTCAGAGTCAGAGTCAGAGTCAGAGTCAGATTCAGAGTCACAGTCAGATTCAGAGTCAGAGTCAGAGTCAGAATCAGAGTCAGATTCAGAGTCACAGTCAGATTCAGAGTCAGAGTCAGAGTCAGAATCAGAGTCAAACTCAGAGTCGGAGTCAGAGTCAGAGTTAGAGTCAGATTCAGAGGCAAACTCAGTATCAGAGTCAGAGTCGGAGTCAGAGTCAGTGTCAGAGTCACTGTCAAAGTCAGAGTCAAAGTCAGAGTCAGAGTCAGAGTCAGAGTCAGTGTCAGAGTCAGAGTCAGAGTCAGACTCAGATTCAGAATCAGAGTCAGAGTCAGAGTCGAAGTCGGAGTCAGAGTCATAGTCAGAGTCCGAGTCGAAGTCAGAGTCAGAGGCAGAGTCAGAGTCAGAGTCAGAGTCAGAGTCAGAGTCAGAGTCAGAGTCAGAGTCAGAGTCAGAGTCAGAGTCAGAGTCAGAGTCAGAGTCAAAGTCAGAATCAGAGTCAGAGTCAGAGTCAGAGTCAGAGTAAGAGTCAGAGTCAGAGTCAGACGATTAGAGTCAGAGTCAGAGTCGGAGTCGGAGTCAGAGTCAGAGTCAGTCAGAGTCACAGTCGAAGTCATAGTCGGAGTCAGAGTCAGATACAGAGTCAAAGTCAGAGTCGAAGTCGGAGTCAGAGTCAGAGTCAGAGTCAGAGTCAGAGTCAGAGAGTCAGAGTCAAAGTCTGAGTTATACTGAAAGTCAGAGTCAGAGTCAGATTCAGAGTCAGATACAAAGTCAAAGTCAAAGTCAATGTCAGAGTCAGAGTCAGAGTCAGAGTCAGATTCAGAGTCACAGTCAGATTCAGAGTCAGAGTCAGAGTCAGAATCAGAGTCAAACTCAGAGTCGGAGTCTGAGTCAGAGTCAGAGTCAGAGTCAGAGTCAGAGTCAGAGTCAAAGTCAGAGTCAGAGTCAGAGTCAGAGTCAGAGTAAGAGTCAGAGTCAGAGTCAGAGTCAGAGTCAGATTCAGAGTCACAGTCAGATTCAGAGTCAGAGTCAGAGTCAGATTCAGAGTCACAGTCAGATTCAGAGTCAGAGTCAGAGTCAGAATCAGAGTCAAACTCAGAGTCGGAGTCAGAGTCAGAGTTAGAGTCAGATTCAGAGGCAAACTCAGTATCAGAGTCAGAGTCGGAGTCAGAGTCAGTGTCAGAGTCACTGTCAAAGTCAGAGTCAAAGTCAGAGTCAGAGTCAGAGTCAGAGTCAGAGTCAGAGTCAGAGTCAGAGTCAGAGTCAGAGTCAGACTCAGAGTCAGAGTCAGAGTCAGAGTCGAAGTCGGAGTCAGAGTCATAGTCAGAGTCCGAGTCGAAGTCAGAGTCAGAGGCAGAGTCAGAGTCAGAGTCAGAGTCAGAGTCAGAGTCAGACTCAGAGTCAGAGTCAGAGTCAGAGTCAGAGTCAGAGTCAGAGTAAGAGTCAGCGTCAGAGTCAGAGTCAGATTCAGAGTCAGATTCAGAGTCAGATACAAAGTCGAAGTCAGAGTCAAAGTCAGAGTCAGAGTCAGAATCAGAGTCAGAGTCAGAGTCGGAGTCAGAGTCAGAGTCAGAGTCAGAGTCAGAGTCAGGGTCAGATTCAGAGTCACAGTCAGATTCAGAGTCATAGTCAGAGTCAGAATCAGAGTCAAACTCGGAGTCGGAGTCAGAGTCAAAGTCAGAGTCGGATTCAGAGGCAAGCTCGGTATCATAGTCAGAGTCGAAGTCAGAGTCAGTGTCAAAGTCACTGTCAGAGTCAGAGTCAAAGTCAGAGTCAGAGTCAGAGTCAGAGTCAGAGTCAGAGTCAGAGTCAGAGTCAGAGTCAGAGTCAGAGTCAGATTCAGAGTCAGAGTCAGAGTCAGATTCAGAGTCAGAGTCAGAGGCAGAGTCAGAGTCAGAGTCAGAGTCAGAGTCAGAGTCTGACTCAGAGTCAGAGTCAGAGTCAGAGTCAGAGTCAGAGTCAGAGTAAGAGTCAGCGTCAGAGTCAGAGTCAGATTCAGAGTCAGATTCAGAGTCAGATACAAAGTCGAAGTCAGAGTCAAAGTCAGAGTCAGAGTCAGAATCAGAGTCAGAGTCAGAGTCGGAGTCAGAGTCAGAGTCAGAGTCAGAGTCAGAGTCAGGGTCAGATTCAGAGTCACAGTCAGATTCAGAGTCATAGTCAGAGTCAGAATCAGAGTCAAACTCGGAGTCGGAGTCAGAGTCAAAGTCAGAGTCGGATTCAGAGGCAAGCTCGGTATCATAGTCAGAGTCGAAGTCAGAGTCAGTGTCAAAGTCACTGTCAGAGTCAGAGTCAAAGTCAGAGTCAGAGTCAGAGTCAGAGTCAGAGTCAGAGTCAGAGTCAGAGTCAGAGTCAGAGTCAGAGTCAGATTCAGAGTCAGAGTCAGAGTCAGATTCAGAGTCAGAGTCAGAGTCAGAGTCAGAGTCAGAGTCAGAGTCAGAGTCAGAGTCAGAGTCAGAGTCAGAGTCAGAGTCAGAGTCAGAGTCAGAGTCAGAGTCAGAGTCAGAGAGTCAGAGTCAAAGTCTGAGTTATACTGAAAGTCAGAGTCAGAGTCAGATTCAGAGACAGATACAAAGTCAAAGTCAAAGTCAATGTCAGAGTCAGAGTCAGAGTCAGAGTCAGATTCAGAGTCACAGTCAGATTCAGAGTCAGAGTCAGAGTCAGAATCAGAGTCAAACTCAGAGTCGGAGTCTGAGTCAGAGTCAGAGTCAGAGTCAGAGTCAGAGTCAGAGTCAAAGTCAGAGTCAGAGTCAGAGTCAGAGTCAGAGTAAGAGTCAGAGTCAGAGTCAGAGTCAGAGTCAGATTCAGAGTCACAGTCAGATTCAGAGTCAGAGTCAGAGTCAGATTCAGAGTCACAGTCAGATTCAGAGTCAGAGTCAGAGTCAGAATCAGAGTCAAACTCAGAGTCGGAGTCAGAGTCAGAGTTAGAGTCAGATTCAGAGGCAAACTCAGTATCAGAGTCAGAGTCGGAGTCAGAGTCAGTGTCAGAGTCACTGTCAAAGTCAGAGTCAAAGTCAGAGTCAGAGTCAGAGTCAGAGTCAGAGTCAGAGTCAGAGTCAGAGTCAAACTCAGATTCAGTATCAGAGTCAGAGTCAGAGTCGAAGTCGGAGTCAGAGTCATAGTCAGAGTCCGAGTCGAAGTCAGAGTCAGAGGCAGAGTCAGAGTCAGAGTCAGAGTCAGAGTCAGAGTCAGAGTCAGAGTCAGAGTCAGAGTCAGAGTCAGAGTCAGAGTCAGAGTAAGAGTCAGCGTCAGAGTCAGAGTCAGATTCAGAGTCAGATTCAGAGTCAGATACAAAGTCGAAGTCAGAGTCAAAGTCAGAGTCAGAGTCAGAATCAGAGTCAGAGTCAGAGTCGGAGTCAGAGTCAGAGTCAGAGTCAGAGTCAGAGTCAGGGTCAGATTCAGAGTCACAGTCAGATTCAGAGTCATAGTCAGAGTCAGAATCAGAGTCAAACTCGGAGTCGGAGTCAGAGTCAAAGTCAGAGTCGGATTCAGAGGCAAGCTCGGTATCATAGTCAGAGTCGAAGTCAGAGTCAGTGTCAAAGTCACTGTCAGAGTCAGAGTCAAAGTCAGAGTCAGAGTCAGAGTCAGAGTCAGAGTCAGAGTCAGAGTCAGAGTCAGAGTCAGAGTCAGAGTCAGAGTCAGAGTCAGAGTCAGAGTCAGAATCAGAGTCAGAGTCAAAGTCGGAGTCAGAGTCAGAGTCAGAGTCAGAGTCAGAGTCAGTCTCAGATTCAGAATCAGAGTCAGAGTCAGAGTCGGAGTCGGAGCCGGAGTCGGAGTCAGAGTCGGAGTCAGAGTCAGAGTCAGAGTCAAAGTCAGAGTCAGTTCCGGAGTGAGAGTCAGAGTCAGAGTCAGAGAGTCAGAGTCAGAGTCAGAGTCAGAGTCAGAGTCAGAGTCAGAGTCATAGTCAGATTCAGAGTCAGAGTCAAAGTTGGAGTCGGAGTCAGAGTCAGAGTCAGAGTCAGAGTCAGAGTCAGAGTCGAAGTCAGAGTCACAGTCGGAGTCAGAGTCAGAGTCAGAGTCATAGTCGAAATCAAAGTCAGATTCACAGTCAGAGTCAGATTCAGAGTCAGAGTCAGAGTCAGGGTCGAAGTCAGAGTCAGAGTCATAGTCAGAGACAGAGTCAGAGTCAGAGTCAGAGTCGGAGTCGGGTGAAAGGCAGAGTCAGTATCAGAGTCAAAGTCAAAGTCAGAGTCAGTGTCAGAGTCAGAGTCAGAGTCCGAATCGGAGTCAGAGTCAGAGTCAAAATCAGAGACTGAGTCAGAGTCGGAGTCAGAGTCAGAGTCAGAGTCAGAGTCAGAGTCAGAGTCAGAGTGAGAGTCAGCGTCAGAGTCAGAGTCAGAGTCAGAATCACAGTCAGAGTCAGAGTCAGAGTCGAAGTCGGAGTCAGAGTCATAGTCAGAGTCCGAGTCGGAGTCAGAGTCAGATTCAGAGTCAGAGTCAGAGTCAGAGTCAGAGTCAGAGTCAGAGTCAGAGTCAGAGTCAGAGTCAGAGTCAGAGTCAGAGTCAGAGTCAGAGACAGAGTCAGAGTCAGAATCAGAGTCAGAGTCAAAGTCGGAGTCAGAGTCAGAGTCAGAGTCAGAGTCAGATTCAGTCTCAGATTCAGAATCAGAGTCAGAGTCAGAGTCGGAGTCGGAGTCGGAGTCGGAGTCAGAGTCGGAGTCAGAGTCAGAGTCAGAGTCAAAGTCAGAGTCAGATTCGGAGTGAGAGTCAGAGTCAGAGTCAGAGAGTCAGAGTCAGAGTCAACGTGATAGTCAGAGTCGGAGTCAGAGTCAGATACAGAGTCGAAGTCAGAGTCGAAATCAGAGTCAGAGTCAGAGTAAGAGTCAGCGTCAGAGTCAGAGTCAGAGTCAGAGTCAAAGTCAGAGTCAGAGTCAGAGTCAGATTCAGATTCGGAGTGAAAGTCATAGTCAGAGTCAGAGAGTCAGAGTCAGAGTCAAAGTGATAGTCAGAGTCGGAGTCAGAGTCAGATACAGAGTCGAAGTCAGAGTCGAAATCAGAGTCAGAGTCAGAGTCGAAGTCAGAGTCAGAGTCAGACTCAGAGTCAGAATCAGAGTCAGAGTCGGAGTCGGTGTCGGAGTCAGATTCGGAGTGAGAGTCAGAGTCGGAGTCAGAGTCAAAGTCACAGTCAGAGTCAGAGTTATAGTCAGGGTCAGAGTCGGGGTCGGAGTCGGAGTCGGAGTCAGAGTCGGAGTCAGAGTCAGAGTCACAGTCAGAGTCACAGTCAGAGTCAGAGTGAGAGTCAGCGTCAGAGTCAGAGTCAGAATGAGAGTCAAAGTCAGAGTCAGAGTCAGAGTCAGAGCCAGAGTCAGAGTCAGAGTCAGAGTCAGAGTCAGAGTCAGAGTCATAGTCAGATTTAGAGTCAGAGTCAAAGTTGGAGTCGGAGTCAGAGTCAGAGTCAGAGTCAGAGTCAGAGTCGAAGTCAGAGTCACAGTCGGAGTCAGAGTCAGAGTCAGAGTCAGAGTCAGAGTCAGAGTGAGAGTCAGCGTCAGAGTCAGAGTCAGAGTCAGAATCACAGTCAGAGTCAGAGTCAGAGTCGAAGTCGGAGTCAGAGTCATAGTCAGAGTCCGAGTCGGAGTCAGAGTCAGAGGCAGAGTCAGAGTCAGAGTCAGAGTCAGAGTCAGAGTCAGAGTCAGAGTCATAGTCAGAGTCACAGTCAGAGTCAGAGTTACAGTCAATGTCAAAGTTGGAGTCAGAGTCAGAGTCAGAGAGTCAGAGTCAGAGTCAGAGTGATAGTCGGAGTCGGAGTCAGAGTAAGACTCAGAGTCAGAATCAGAGTCAGAGTCGGAGTCGATGTAGGAGTCAGATTCGGAGTGAGAGTCAGAGTCAGAGTCAGAGTCAGAGTCACAGTCAGAGTCAGAGTCAGAGTCAGAGTGAGAGTCAGCGTCAGAGTCAGAGTCAGAATGAGAGTCAGAGTCAGAGTCAGAGTCAGAGTCAGAGTCAATGTCAGAGACAGAGTCAGAGTCAGAGTCAGAGTCGGAGTCGGGTGAAAGGCAGAGTCAGTATCAGAGTCAAAGTCAAAGTCAGAGTCAGTGTCAGAGTCAGAGTCAGAGTAAAATTCAGAGTCGGAGTCAGAGTCAAAGTCAGAGTCAGAGTCAGAGTCGAAGTCAGACAGAGTCAGAGTCAGAGTCAGAGTCAGAATCGGAGTCAGATTCGGAGTCGGAGTCAGAGTCAAAGTTGGAGTCAGAGTCAGAGTCAGAGAGTCAGAGTCAGAGTCAGATTGATAGTCATAGTCCAAGTCAGAGTCAGAGCCAGAGTCAGAGTCAGTCAGAGTCAGAGGCAGAGTCAGAGTCAGAGTCAGACTCAGATTCACAGTCATAGTCACAGTCAGAGTCAGAGTCAGAGTCAGAGTCAGAGTCAAAGTTGGAGTCAGAGTCAGAGTCAAACTCAGATTCAGTATCAGAGTCAGAGTCAGAGTCGAAGTCGGAGTCAGAGTCATAGTCAGAGTCCGAGTCGAAGTCAGAGTCAGAGGCAGAGTCAGAGTCAGAGTCAGAGTCAGAGTCAGAGTCAGAGTCAGAGTCAGAGTCAGAGTCAGAGTCAGAGTCAGAGTCAGAGTAAGAGTCAGCGTCAGAGTCAGAGTCAGATTCAGAGTCAGATTCAGAGTCAGATACAAAGTCGAAGTCAGAGTCAAAGTCAGAGTCAGAGTCAGAATCAGAGTCAGAGTCAGAGTCGGAGTCAGAGTCAGAGTCAGAGTCAGAGTCAGAGTCAGGGTCAGATTCAGAGTCACAGTCAGATTCAGAGTCATAGTCAGAGTCAGAATCAGAGTCAAACTCGGAGTCGGAGTCAGAGTCAAAGTCAGAGTCGGATTCAGAGGCAAGCTCGGTATCATAGTCAGAGTCGAAGTCAGAGTCAGTGTCAAAGTCACTGTCAGAGTCAGAGTCAAAGTCAGAGTCAGAGTCAGAGTCAGAGTCAGAGTCAGAGTCAGAGTCAGAGTCAGAGTCAGAGTCAGATTCAGAGTCAGAGTCAGAGTCAGATTCAGAGTCAGAGTCAGAGTCAGAGTCAGAGTCAGAGTCAGAGTCAGAGTCAGGGTCAGATTCAGAGTCACAGTCAGATTCAGAGTCATAGTCAGAGTCAGAATCAGAGTCAAACTCGGAGTCGGAGTCAGAGTCAAAGTCAGAGTCGGATTCAGAGGCAAGCTCGGTATCATAGTCAGAGTCGAAGTCAGAGTCAGTGTCAAAGTCACTGTCAGAGTCAGAGTCAAAGTCAGAGTCAGAGTCAGAGTCAGAGTCAGAGTCAGAGTCAGAGTCAGAGTCAGAGTCAGAGTCAGAGTCAGATTCAGAGTCAGAGTCAGAGTCAGATTCAGAGTCAGAGTCAGAGGCAGAGTCAGAGTCAGAGTCAGAGTCAGAGTCAGAGTCTGACTCAGAGTCAGAGTCAGAGTCAGAGTCAGAGTCAGAGTCAGAGTAAGAGTCAGCGTCAGAGTCAGAGTCAGATTCAGAGTCAGATTCAGAGTCAGATACAAAGTCGAAGTCAGAGTCAAAGTCAGAGTCAGAGTCAGAATCAGAGTCAGAGTCAGAGTCGGAGTCAGAGTCAGAGTCAGAGTCAGAGTCAGAGTCAGGGTCAGATTCAGAGTCACAGTCAGATTCAGAGTCATAGTCAGAGTCAGAATCAGAGTCAAACTCGGAGTCGGAGTCAGAGTCAAAGTCAGAGTCGGATTCAGAGGCAAGCTCGGTATCATAGTCAGAGTCGAAGTCAGAGTCAGTGTCAAAGTCACTGTCAGAGTCAGAGTCAAAGTCAGAGTCAGAGTCAGAGTCAGAGTCAGAGTCAGAGTCAGAGTCAGAGTCAGAGTCAGAGTCAGAGTCAGATTCAGAGTCAGAGTCAGAGTCAGATTCAGAGTCAGAGTCAGAGTCAGAGTCAGAGTCAGAGTCAGAGTCAGAGTCAGAGTCAGAGTCAGAGTCAGAGTCAGAGTCAGAGTCAGAGTCAGAGTCAGAGTCAGAGTCAGAGAGTCAGAGTCAAAGTCTGAGTTATACTGAAAGTCAGAGTCAGAGTCAGATTCAGAGACAGATACAAAGTCAAAGTCAAAGTCAATGTCAGAGTCAGAGTCAGAGTCAGAGTCAGATTCAGAGTCACAGTCAGATTCAGAGTCAGAGTCAGAGTCAGAATCAGAGTCAAACTCAGAGTCGGAGTCTGAGTCAGAGTCAGAGTCAGAGTCAGAGTCAGAGTCAGAGTCAAAGTCAGAGTCAGAGTCAGAGTCAGAGTCAGAGTAAGAGTCAGAGTCAGAGTCAGAGTCAGAGTCAGATTCAGAGTCACAGTCAGATTCAGAGTCAGAGTCAGAGTCAGATTCAGAGTCACAGTCAGATTCAGAGTCAGAGTCAGAGTCAGAATCAGAGTCAAACTCAGAGTCGGAGTCAGAGTCAGAGTTAGAGTCAGATTCAGAGGCAAACTCAGTATCAGAGTCAGAGTCGGAGTCAGAGTCAGTGTCAGAGTCACTGTCAAAGTCAGAGTCAAAGTCAGAGTCAGAGTCAGAGTCAGAGTCAGAGTCAGAGTCAGAGTCAGAGTCAAACTCAGATTCAGTATCAGAGTCAGAGTCAGAGTCGAAGTCGGAGTCAGAGTCATAGTCAGAGTCCGAGTCGAAGTCAGAGTCAGAGGCAGAGTCAGAGTCAGAGTCAGAGTCAGAGTCAGAGTCAGAGTCAGAGTCAGAGTCAGAGTCAGAGTCAGAGTCAGAGTCAGAGTAAGAGTCAGCGTCAGAGTCAGAGTCAGATTCAGAGTCAGATTCAGAGTCAGATACAAAGTCGAAGTCAGAGTCAAAGTCAGAGTCAGAGTCAGAATCAGAGTCAGAGTCAGAGTCGGAGTCAGAGTCAGAGTCAGAGTCAGAGTCAGAGTCAGGGTCAGATTCAGAGTCACAGTCAGATTCAGAGTCATAGTCAGAGTCAGAATCAGAGTCAAACTCGGAGTCGGAGTCAGAGTCAAAGTCAGAGTCGGATTCAGAGGCAAGCTCGGTATCATAGTCAGAGTCGAAGTCAGAGTCAGTGTCAAAGTCACTGTCAGAGTCAGAGTCAAAGTCAGAGTCAGAGTCAGAGTCAGAGTCAGAGTCAGAGTCAGAGTCAGAGTCAGAGTCAGAGTCAGAGTCAGAGTCAGAGTCAGAGTCAGAGTCAGAATCAGAGTCAGAGTCAAAGTCGGAGTCAGAGTCAGAGTCAGAGTCAGAGTCAGAGTCAGTCTCAGATTCAGAATCAGAGTCAGAGTCAGAGTCGGAGTCGGAGCCGGAGTCGGAGTCAGAGTCGGAGTCAGAGTCAGAGTCAGAGTCAAAGTCAGAGTCAGTTCCGGAGTGAGAGTCAGAGTCAGAGTCAGAGAGTCAGAGTCAGAGTCAGAGTCAGAGTCAGAGTCAGAGTCAGAGTCATAGTCAGATTCAGAGTCAGAGTCAAAGTTGGAGTCGGAGTCAGAGTCAGAGTCAGAGTCAGAGTCAGAGTCAGAGTCGAAGTCAGAGTCACAGTCGGAGTCAGAGTCAGAGTCAGAGTCATAGTCGAAATCAAAGTCAGATTCACAGTCAGAGTCAGATTCAGAGTCAGAGTCAGAGTCAGGGTCGAAGTCAGAGTCAGAGTCATAGTCAGAGACAGAGTCAGAGTCAGAGTCAGAGTCGGAGTCGGGTGAAAGGCAGAGTCAGTATCAGAGTCAAAGTCAAAGTCAGAGTCAGTGTCAGAGTCAGAGTCAGAGTCCGAATCGGAGTCAGAGTCAGAGTCAAAATCAGAGACTGAGTCAGAGTCGGAGTCAGAGTCAGAGTCAGAGTCAGAGTCAGAGTCAGAGTCAGAGTGAGAGTCAGCGTCAGAGTCAGAGTCAGAGTCAGAATCACAGTCAGAGTCAGAGTCAGAGTCGAAGTCGGAGTCAGAGTCATAGTCAGAGTCCGAGTCGGAGTCAGAGTCAGATTCAGAGTCAGAGTCAGAGTCAGAGTCAGAGTCAGAGTCAGAGTCAGAGTCAGAGTCAGAGTCAGAGTCAGAGTCAGAGTCAGAGTCAGAGACAGAGTCAGAGTCAGAATCAGAGTCAGAGTCAAAGTCGGAGTCAGAGTCAGAGTCAGAGTCAGAGTCAGATTCAGTCTCAGATTCAGAATCAGAGTCAGAGTCAGAGTCGGAGTCGGAGTCGGAGTCGGAGTCAGAGTCGGAGTCAGAGTCAGAGTCAGAGTCAAAGTCAGAGTCAGATTCGGAGTGAGAGTCAGAGTCAGAGTCAGAGAGTCAGAGTCAGAGTCAACGTGATAGTCAGAGTCGGAGTCAGAGTCAGATACAGAGTCGAAGTCAGAGTCGAAATCAGAGTCAGAGTCAGAGTAAGAGTCAGCGTCAGAGTCAGAGTCAGAGTCAGAGTCAAAGTCAGAGTCAGAGTCAGAGTCAGATTCAGATTCGGAGTGAAAGTCATAGTCAGAGTCAGAGAGTCAGAGTCAGAGTCAAAGTGATAGTCAGAGTCGGAGTCAGAGTCAGATACAGAGTCGAAGTCAGAGTCGAAATCAGAGTCAGAGTCAGAGTCGAAGTCAGAGTCAGAGTCAGACTCAGAGTCAGAATCAGAGTCAGAGTCGGAGTCGGTGTCGGAGTCAGATTCGGAGTGAGAGTCAGAGTCGGAGTCAGAGTCAAAGTCACAGTCAGAGTCAGAGTTATAGTCAGGGTCAGAGTCGGGGTCGGAGTCGGAGTCGGAGTCAGAGTCGGAGTCAGAGTCAGAGTCACAGTCAGAGTCACAGTCAGAGTCAGAGTGAGAGTCAGCGTCAGAGTCAGAGTCAGAATGAGAGTCAAAGTCAGAGTCAGAGTCAGAGTCAGAGCCAGAGTCAGAGTCAGAGTCAGAGTCAGAGTCAGAGTCAGAGTCATAGTCAGATTTAGAGTCAGAGTCAAAGTTGGAGTCGGAGTCAGAGTCAGAGTCAGAGTCAGAGTCAGAGTCGAAGTCAGAGTCACAGTCGGAGTCAGAGTCAGAGTCAGAGTCAGAGTCAGAGTCAGAGTGAGAGTCAGCGTCAGAGTCAGAGTCAGAGTCAGAATCACAGTCAGAGTCAGAGTCAGAGTCGAAGTCGGAGTCAGAGTCATAGTCAGAGTCCGAGTCGGAGTCAGAGTCAGAGGCAGAGTCAGAGTCAGAGTCAGAGTCAGAGTCAGAGTCAGAGTCAGAGTCATAGTCAGAGTCACAGTCAGAGTCAGAGTTACAGTCAATGTCAAAGTTGGAGTCAGAGTCAGAGTCAGAGAGTCAGAGTCAGAGTCAGAGTGATAGTCGGAGTCGGAGTCAGAGTAAGACTCAGAGTCAGAATCAGAGTCAGAGTCGGAGTCGATGTAGGAGTCAGATTCGGAGTGAGAGTCAGAGTCAGAGTCAGAGTCAGAGTCACAGTCAGAGTCAGAGTCAGAGTCAGAGTGAGAGTCAGCGTCAGAGTCAGAGTCAGAATGAGAGTCAGAGTCAGAGTCAGAGTCAGAGTCAGAGTCAATGTCAGAGACAGAGTCAGAGTCAGAGTCAGAGTCGGAGTCGGGTGAAAGGCAGAGTCAGTATCAGAGTCAAAGTCAAAGTCAGAGTCAGTGTCAGAGTCAGAGTCAGAGTAAAATTCAGAGTCGGAGTCAGAGTCAAAGTCAGAGTCAGAGTCAGAGTCGAAGTCAGACAGAGTCAGAGTCAGAGTCAGAGTCAGAATCGGAGTCAGATTCGGAGTCGGAGTCAGAGTCAAAGTTGGAGTCAGAGTCAGAGTCAGAGAGTCAGAGTCAGAGTCAGATTGATAGTCATAGTCCAAGTCAGAGTCAGAGCCAGAGTCAGAGTCAGTCAGAGTCAGAGGCAGAGTCAGAGTCAGAGTCAGACTCAGATTCACAGTCATAGTCACAGTCAGAGTCAGAGTCAGAGTCAGAGTCAGAGTCAAAGTTGGAGTCAGAGTCAGAGTCAAACTCAGATTCAGTATCAGAGTCAGAGTCAGAGTCGAAGTCGGAGTCAGAGTCATAGTCAGAGTCCGAGTCGAAGTCAGAGTCAGAGGCAGAGTCAGAGTCAGAGTCAGAGTCAGAGTCAGAGTCAGAGTCAGAGTCAGAGTCAGAGTCAGAGTCAGAGTCAGAGTCAGAGTAAGAGTCAGCGTCAGAGTCAGAGTCAGATTCAGAGTCAGATTCAGAGTCAGATACAAAGTCGAAGTCAGAGTCAAAGTCAGAGTCAGAGTCAGAATCAGAGTCAGAGTCAGAGTCGGAGTCAGAGTCAGAGTCAGAGTCAGAGTCAGAGTCAGGGTCAGATTCAGAGTCACAGTCAGATTCAGAGTCATAGTCAGAGTCAGAATCAGAGTCAAACTCGGAGTCGGAGTCAGAGTCAAAGTCAGAGTCGGATTCAGAGGCAAGCTCGGTATCATAGTCAGAGTCGAAGTCAGAGTCAGTGTCAAAGTCACTGTCAGAGTCAGAGTCAAAGTCAGAGTCAGAGTCAGAGTCAGAGTCAGAGTCAGAGTCAGAGTCAGAGTCAGAGTCAGAGTCAGATTCAGAGTCAGAGTCAGAGTCAGATTCAGAGTCAGAGTCAGAGTCAGAGTCAGAGTCAGAGTCAGAGTCAGAGTCAGAGTCAGAGTCAGAGTCAGAGTCAGAGTCAGAGTCAGAGTCAGAGTCAGAGTCAGAGTCAGAGTCAGAGTCAGAGTCAGAGTCAGAATCAGAGTCAGAGTCAAAGTCGGAGTCAGAGTCAGAGTCAGAGTCAGAGTCAGAGTCAGTCTCAGATTCAGAATCAGA